>CM042021.1:80547500-90547500 GCA_023525975.1 Smallanthus sonchifolius | reverse complement strand
GTTCTGGGAGACAGCGGAACATGACTGCACGGTAACCCCTAATGTTTTACGGGCTACTGTGGCGGGTCATGATATTGCTCTTTCTGAGGACACCATTCGACGGGTTTTACAGTTCCGAGATCTGGCCACCGACCCAACTGCCTATCCTGATTACTTTGTGGATGGATGTTGGAGGCAGCGTATGGGATACGTCGGTGTACAGGATTACTCATCATACAAGAAGATGTGGGTGCTAGATCAATGGAGGCACTTTGCCCACGTGATGATCATGTGCATCTCTTCCAGGAAAGCGGGGAAGGATGCTATGGGACATGATCTTGCAGCAGCCATGGTTGGCTTGTCTCTCAACAGGGGATATAACTTCTCAAGATACATCTTCAAAGCCTTAAATGATCATATCAATACAGCTGAGAGTTTTAGATTCCTGTTATATCCAAGATTTGTGCAACTACTGATTGATGATGCGTTGCCCAATTTGCCTGCTACTGGGGAGAGATTGCAAGTAAAACGGGTGGACAAGAGGGTGTTTGCACAATTCTTAAAGCCATGCAGTGTAGAACCTACCCCTGAGCACACCGCACTCTTTGGCCACCTGATAAATGACGCGTATGTGGCACCAGATGATTAGAGATGGTTTAGTCATGACTCTGAGCCTGAACTCAGTGAACATTCTGACGAGCAACAAGAAGAGGAGGACGTTGAAAGTGTGGATGAATCGTCTGAAGGAGGAGACGAAGAAGCAGTTAATGATGGTGCTGAAGGATCCGACTCCAAAGATACAGAGTCTGATTCATCTGATTCTGATGATGCACCATCACAGGCACACCCGAGAAGATTGACAAAGGTGACCCTTCCTGAGTCTTCTTCTAAGAGAAAGCGACAATCGACGAGCAGTGAATACGAGCCAGATTCTGACTCTGACGCTGCTATACAAAGACAAAGACGTGATGTCACACCCCAACCGACGGCGGAATACGTCGGGGCGGGACATGTAGACTGTTCAAAAGCTCAAGGTTTGCTAAAGTTTAAATAATTAAACATCCAATTTCATGTCACAAATAAACATAAATCCAACGTTACAAAGAGAATGGAAATACATAAATAGTTTCATTAATTTAAATTCTATGCCATTGGTCCTAAGTGAAGCATCTTGCACCTATTCTCAAGCATTAGTACCTGAAACATGATGAAAACGAGGTCAACTTAAAAGTTGGTGAGCATACATAGGTTTTGACACATAACTAAGTTTAAAGTGTTTTATACAATTCATACGATACACGTGTATAAGGCATTTATGGAGAATCTATAGTTAAACTAGTGTGTACAATCAAACCTTGTGACTGAGGCATAACACGCAGGTTACCCTAATGTAAAGTCGGTAACAAACACCCTAACCGGGTGGGTTTGTCAGACTCAATAGATCTATCAATGTTAACCGTTGGCTTGTACGGAGTTAATGATTGTACTAATGTCATGTATATGTAGTCTTAACTCATAGCATTCAAGCATAAAGCACATAACACATAATACCATATTATTGAATTGTATTTAAGTCTATGCAAAAATGTTTCAAAAAAAATAAATCACGTTTCACCCCAAAAATGTACAAAAGAAAAAGGGGTTATGTAAACTAACTTGTATGAATTGTGTAGATAACACGAGCAAAAATGAAGCACAAGTGGTTCTCAAATCACAAGTTTATCCTAGAATGAAATGTACGGACTTGAATTAATAATATGCACAAAGTCTTGGGTTAGGTCTAATGTTCATCGGGTCTTGATAGGTGTAGATTTGTATACGGGTTGTGTTATTTGATGTAGGAAAATATAAGTTGTCCAAAAATTTGGTGTGAACTTTAGGAGTTCTAAATGTGGTATTATGTGTATTTAGAGTAAAAATTAAATAAATAAAACTCTTTTTATTTATTCAATAAGTATTAAAAGTAATATGATTTTTGTTTTTATATAAATAAATCTATTTATTTATTTATTTATAATAATATGTCAAAATATATTTAAAGAACAACCCTAGCTAAATTTTATATTTGTAATAAGTTTATTTATTTACTTGTTGTTAAAGTATAAAATAAATAACCAATTTAAACGAAAAAAAAAATAACTTATATTTATATTAGAAGAGGTTTTAAGTGTTTAATAAAAATGTATGTCTTAAACAATTTAATTTATGAAAATAGGTATTTTATGTTAAAAACTTGCAAACGTTTATTGTATAATAAATTTAAGTGATGTATAGTTTATAAAATATTTTTTTATAAAATGTTTGGGTTAATAAAACCGATTTTAAAAAAGAAACAGACCACCCGGCTCGAACCCGGGTGGTTTCTGTGTGAGGCAGCCGACTCAACCACTGGACCAAGGAACCTGTATCTGATTTAAACCCGGTCAGAAATCTATTTATCTTGATATTTACAGGGGACCGGATCTGGTTTTAAGATGACGCGCAAAAGGCCGGTTCGTGTGGGTTTCGAACCCACGCCCTCTGGTCCAACGGTGCAATGACTTAGCCGGTCGGACCAGATGGTTTCGCTGGTAGGTTAGAGATGTAAAAATTTAAATACGTTATACCCTTTTTTCAGAAAAATCCCAATTAGGATCCGTATGAACCGAGTCTCAATTTGAATAAGGATTGCGATCAATGCCCTCTGTCTTAGGAATTTGACAGAGGGCTTTTGATTGGAATGAAATTACGAATCTGATGACACTAACCTCAACTAAAATGATTGAGTATTGAAGGCCGTCAGCTACTGGTTCAGTCCCGGAGTTATTGGTAATCGATCGGCAACCAGGAGTGGAATGAGACGCAATTGAGGTCCGAGCGAGATTATATAAGGTCGAGCGAAGGTTCGTGAGAATTTAATTTTATTGATTTGGCCTTTAATGCTTGATTCGATTGTAAAGGTCACAGGTGTCGCCTATGACTCCAATTACGCGCTATTCCAACTGTAATGGTATGAATTGGGTCGTGAAATGGGTTTAGATACATGCACGTTCAGTCTTAGCATGATTTCCGGGATTGGGACGCGTTTAATTTATCGGATTGAAACCGAATTGATTCGGCTTTGACTCCACAAAGTCAATTGGTTTAAATTTTGAATTCAGCCGCGTGATAGATGAATTTGGGCTGCGACTTGAGTCAGGGTAGGGCCGATTCACGATTTTGTGCGTAATGGAAGTCCATAACAACCGGCTTAATCGATTTCATAAGTGGGATTTCATAGATTTAGGCCTGTTTGACTTTTAAAGTCAAAATTGACGAATGGGAGTCCAATTTGAGCCATATGGGGTCCAATCTAGATCAAAGGTTCAATTGAGGGTGTGGGGGTTCATGTTTTTAGGGTTCAAGGACTTTGGGGAGGAGGTTCAAGACCAATTTGCTTATAGAAATGTATTTATATACATATATCTATATATCCTTATATATATATATATGTTTACATGGATGAATAAGTAAATTGTTTTGACTTGAGGGCTTCGAGGTTTTGATAATTAATCGTCGGGTTTCAATATATTTATATTCACTTAACCCTTGAAATGTATCAATTGGAATGTTAGGGTTAAGTGTTTGCATCAAGAGTTGTGTTAAAAATTGAATTTTTGTTTATTGCACCAAACGATTACATGAAAGAAAAATCAGAGATGTTACAGTTTCCCCATGTTGATGGAATTTCGTCCCGAAATTTAACTAGTTGAAGCTACTGAATCAGAAAAGAGGTGTGGATACTTGAGCTTCATTTGATCCTCACGTTCCCAAGTGAACTCAGGACCACGCTTAGAATCCCAACGAACTTTGACAATAGGAATACGGCTTCGCTTGAGTCGCTTGATCTCACGATCCATGATTTCTACGGGTTTCTCAACGAAGTGCATCGTGTCATCAATGCGCACATCGTCAAGAGGTATATGGAGGTTCTCGTCAGCAAGACATTTCTTTAGGTTGGACACATGAAAAGTGGGATGTACATTAGCAAGTGATGGAGATAACTCGAGTTTGTAAGCCACTCTCCCAATCCTTTCGAGGATTTTGAATGGACCCACATAGCGAGGTGCTAGTTTACCCTTCTTCCCGAAACGGATCACCCCCTTCCAAGGAGACACCTTTAGAAGTACAAGATCCCCGACTTGAAATTCCAAGGGTTTGCGTCTTTTGTCGGCATAGCTCTTTTGCCGACTCCTCGCTACTTGAATGTTGTTACGGATTTGAATGATCTTGTCGGTAGTTTCTTGGATTAGTTCAGGACCGGTGATTTGTGCTTCACCAATCTCGTTCCAACAGATAGGAGAACGACACTTCCGACCATAGAGAGCTTCAAACGGAGTCATGTTGATGCTGGTGTGGTAGCTGTTGTTGTAGGAGAACTCAATGAGGGATAGATGTGAATCCCAATTGCCACCAAAATCGATTACACAAGCTCTAAGCATGTCCTCAAGAGTTTGGATTGTTCGCTCGGTCTGACCATCAGTTGGGGGATGGTAAGCCGTGCTTAAATCCAAACGTGTACCAAGAGCAGTTTGGAGAGATTGCCAAAAGCGGGAGGTGAAACGAGCATCTCTATCGGAGATTATGTTTAATGGGACACCGTGACGGCTCACGATTTCGTCAATCTAAATTTGAGCCAATTTCCTAACCCAATAGTCTTCACGGATGGGTAAGAAATGAGCAGATTTGGTGAGGCGGTCAATGATCACCCAAATGCTATCATAGCCACTTGAGGTGCGAGGGAGTTTGGTAATGAAATCCATAGCTAAGTTTTCCCATTTCCATACAGGGATTTCAGGTTGTTCAAGCAAACCAGAAGGACGTTGATGTTCAGCTTTGACTTTGGAACAAGTTAGACATTTTGCAACATAAAGTGCAATGTCTTTCTTCATTCCGGGCCACCAGTATTGTTGGTGAAGACCCTTGTACATTTTATCAGCCCCGGGATGGACGGAGTAACGAGTTTTGTGTGCCTCGTTCATAAGGACTGAGCGAAGGTCATCACGATCGGGGACCCAGATGCGATTCAAGTAAGAGAGGAGACCATTAGGTTTGGTTTCTAATAGGAGTTCAACACCACATGACATTTCATTATACAAGTTACCCTCGGTGACCGAGATGTGTTGAGCTTCTAGGATGCGATTTTGGATATCGGTTTGAATTCTAACACAATGAAGCATGACGTGGTCCTTACGACTCAAGGCATCGGCCACAACATTCGCCTTACCGGGATGGTACCGAATCTCGCAGTCGTAGTCGTTAAGGAGCTCGACCAAAAACCGTTGCCTCATGTTGAGTTCCTTTTGATTGAAGATGTGTTGGAGACTTTTGTGGTCAGTGAACACCACACATTTTGTACCATAGAGGTAATGCCTCGAAATTTTTAATGCGAAGACGACCGCACCCAACTCAAGATCGTGCGTCGTGTAATTCTTTTCATGAATTTTGAGTTGCCTTGATGCATAAGCGATCACCTTGCCCCGTTGCATGAGAACACAACCTAGGCCTTGGTTTGATGCATCACAATAGACAACCAGATCATCGTTACCAACAGGTAGAGTAAGAATAGGAGCATTGCACAACTTTTGTTTGAGGAGTTGGAAGGCTTCCTCTTGCTTTGGTCCCCACTCATAGTGTTTACCTTTGTGGGTTAAGGCCGTGAGAGGGACCGCAATCTTGGAAAAGTTTGAGATGAAACGACGGTAATAACCAGCAAGACCAAGAAATGAACGAACTTCGGTAGGGGTCTTAGGGGTACTCCAGTTCTTAACGGCTTCGATCTTTGCGGGATCAACATGGATTCCCTTTTCGTTGACAATATGACCCAAAAATTGAACTTCCTTTAGCCAAAATTCACACTTGGAGAACTTAGCATATAGTTGTTCTTTTCTTAAAAGGTCTAAAACCAACTTAAGGTGTAGTTCATGATCTGATTTGGTCTTGGAGTAGATCAAGATGTCGTCAATGAAAACGATCACGAATTTATCAAGGTATGGTTTGCATACGCGATTCATGAGGTCCATGAAAACTGCGGGTGCATTAGTTAGCCCAAAAGGCATAACCATAAATTCGTAGTGACCGTATCTTGTACGAAAGGCAGTCTTTGGAATATCCTCCTCTTGCACATGAAGTTGGTGATATCCGGATCGAAGATCAATCTTCGAGAAGTAAATGGAACCTTGGAGTTGATCAAAGAGATCATCAAAGGCAAAGGATAACGGTTCTTGATGGTAAGCTTGTTGAGTTCGCGGTAGTCAATACACATCCGGAATGAGCCATCTTTCTTCTTCACGAATAGGACGGGTGCACCCCATGGTGAATGGCTGGGGCGAATGAAGCCTTTATCGGAAAGTTCTTGAAGCTGACTTGCGAGTTCTTGCATTTCAGAAGGTGCTAGACGGTATGGAGCTCTAGCCACAGGATTAGCTCCGGGTATAAGATCGATACGAAACTCTACTTGACGAACGGGTGGAAGACAGGATAGATCTTCAGGAAATACTTCGGGAAAGTCACGGATGATGGGGATGTCTTGAATACTCTTCTCTTGGCCCTTCTTTTGAACGATATGGGCTAGAAAGGCCACATACTTCTTTCGTAAGTACTTTCGGGCCGTAGTGCACGACATGAGCTTAAGCCCACTACATGGTTTCTCACCAAAGACTTTTAATGTACCACCCGAGGGGAGGGGGATTCGGATGGACTTCTCGAAACAAACGACTTCGGCATGCTGACTACATAGCCAATCCATGCCTACGATGATGTCAAAGCTTCCTAGTTGCATAGGTATTAGATTGACGGGAAAGGAATGTTCATTAAGTTTGATAAAACAATCGCGGATAATGGAGTCAATGACGATGGGGTTTCCATCCTCTACTTCAACGGTGATCATTTTCTCTAACTTAGTTCGGGTTTTAGCAAGCAAAGGTTCAAAATTAAGTGAAACAAAACTCTTATCGGCACCGGTATCAAATAGTATGGAAGCATATTGGTTATTAACGAGGAACGTACCGTTGACCACGTCATTGTTGGCCTGAGCTTCATTAGCATTTATGTTGAAAGCACGCCCTCTAGCTCCACCTTGATTTGGGTTGATAAGTTTTGGGCATCGGTTTCGGAAGTGGTTTGGGTTACCACATTCAAAGCAAGCGTTCCCATTAGCGATAGCTGGAACCCCTTTGTTTCCTTGGTTAGCTAAATTTCCAGGTGGGTTGATTCTGCAAGTGTTGGCTAAATGCCCATATTTTCCACAGCTGGCACATATCCGACACGGTAGGTTTGGGAAGTGATGGTAATTGCACGTGTTGCATAAAGGGCTGCTGCCCACATAATGTTTCTTGATGGGATTCTGAGCCATAGGATCAACTTGTTTGACTGGGGCAGCTGGAGTAACAACAGCAAAGTTTTTAGCCTTTCGTTTCTTGTTGTTGTGATAGGGTTCAGACTTGATTTCTTTGGAGGGCTCAGAAGGTGTTGTTGTGTCGGAGATTTTCTTGGCACCCTTTCTTGTTAACGTACCCGCCTTCACATGATTATCGGTCAGGGTGGCGGATAGGCGGATGGCATCTTCAAGGGTAGCTGGGTTTCTCCCTAGGATAGTGTCTTGAATCTTCATCGGCAGATCACTGATGTATTTTTCAATACCCCGAGCCAAAGGTGTGACCATATGAGGTACTAGAAGACTTAGCTCATGGAAACGGGTGGTGTAGGCTAAACTTTCACCACTATCTTGGGCAAGATCCCAAAATTCGGCTTCTAACTTCTTCATTTCATTGCGAGGACATAACTCTTCAGTCATGAGCCGTTTGACCTCATCCCATGGCAAAGCCATTGCCACATCTATGCCCCTATTTCTCTTTTCTCCATTCCACCAGGTGAGCGCCCGTTTTTGGAAGACGCTGGTGGCATAGCGGACCCGGAGGTTGTCGGGACAATCACTGTTAAGAAAAGTGCTTTCAATGCTCTCGAACCATTGCAAGAGACCCGTGGCTCCTTCAGTGCCATAAAACTTAGTGGGGTTGCATGAGTTAAAGTGCTTGAAAGTGCATTGCGGTGGGTTGGCACCACCACCACCATTAGTCCCATGGTTGCCGTTTGTAGCACCATTAACTTGGGTGAGTTGAGTTACAAGTTGTGCAAGGATGGTAGCAATATCAGTGTTGTTGTTGGCCACAGTAGCATAACGGGGAGGCATTCTACAGATTTGCACAACACAAGAAGAGATGTAAGAACTTATGAGGGTTGATTGAATTTAATAGATACGATAACAAATAAAATCGTAAATCATAGTTTGGATTGTACTCAAATAGTGATATAATCACTTGAATACTGTGACACATTAAGGTTATTTAAACTCATATAATTTTCAATGAGACGTGCTTTAGCCTATAAGTAAACACTCATTCCGGGAATTCCCAGGAAAGCATACGGGTCCCTCGGTTGATTGGGATTTATACGAAATGCTTTCCTAGACAGAAAACCCAGAATACAGGTGTCACACTTCCAGATTGCACGTGTCCTCTAATAATTAACAAAGTTTAAAACCTTAACGAGGAAGAAAGGAATTCTATAGATTTAAATTCATGAAGTTTCCACATGCTATGATGATGATGACATAGAAACAGGTAAGAAGGTTATGAGGCTTAGGGTATGGGTAGGGATATTATTTATTTATTTAGTATAGTCTAATAAGTCATGAATTTTAGCAAATAAGGTATCAAAATAAAATAAATATTAACATAATAGGCAAGTAACACGTAGCATGTAGCATATCATAGAACATGGCAATAATGGGTGTCCTAAGGTTATAGTCTAGGTCAAAGGTGTCTAATAACCTAATTCCCTATAACCAAGGCTCTGATACCAATCTGTCACACCCCAACCGACGGCGGAATACGTCGGGGCGGGACATGTAGACTGTTCAAAAGCTCAAGGTTTGCTAAAGTTTAAATAATTAAACATCCAATTTCATGTCACAAATAAACATAAATCCAACGTTACAAAGAGAATGGAAATACATAAATAGTTTCATTAATTTAAATTCTATGTCATTGGTCCTAAGTGAAGCATCTTGCACCTATTCTCAAGCATTAGTACCTGAAACATGATGAAAACGAGGTCAACTAAAAAGTTGGTGAGCATACATAGGTTTTGACACATAACTAAGTTCAAAGTGTTTTATACAATTCATACGATACACGTGTATAAGACATTTATGGAGAATCTATAGTTAAACTAGTGTGTACAATCAAACCTTGTGACTGAGGCATAACACGCAGGTTACCCTAATGTAAAGTCGGTAACAAACACCCAAACTGGGTGGGTTTGTCAGACTCAATAGATCTATCAATGTTAACCGTTGGCTTGTACGGAGTTAATGATTGTACTAATGTCATGTATATGTAGTCTTAACTCATAGCATTCAAGCATAAAGCACATAACACATAATACCATATTATTGAATTGTATTTAAGTCTATGCAAAAAGGTTTCAAAAAAAATAAATCACGTTTCACCCCAAAAATGTACAAAAGGAAAAGGGGCTATGTAAACTCACTTGTATGAATTGTGTAGATAACACGAGCAAAAATGAAGCACAAGTGGTTCTCAAATCACCAGTTTATCCTAGAATGAAAAGTACGGACTTGAATTAATAATATGCACAAAGTCTAGGGTTAGGTCTAATGTTCATCGGGTCTTGATAGGTGTAGATTTGTATACGGGTTGTGTTATTTGATGTAGGAAAATATAAGTTGTCCAAAAATTTGGTGTGAACTTTAGGAGTTCAAAATGTTGTATTATGTGTATTTAGAGTAAAAATTAAATAAATAAAACTCTTTTTATTTATTCAATAAGTATTAAAAGTAATATGATTTTTGTTTTTATATAAATAAATCTATTTATTTATTTATTTATAATAATATGTCAAAATATATTTAAAGAACAACCCTAGCTAAATTTTATATTTGTAATAAGTTTATTTATTTACTTGTTGTTAAAGTATAAAATAAATAACCAATTTAAACGGAAAAAAATAGCTTATATTTGTATTAGAAGAGGTTTTAAGTGTTTAATAAAAATGTATGTCTTAAACAATTTAATTTGTGAAAATAGGTATTTTATGTTAAAAACTTGCAAACGTTTATTGTATAATAAGTTTAAGTGATGTATAGTTTATAAAATATTTTTTATAAAATGTTTGGGTTAATAAAACCGATTTTAAAAAAGAAACAGACCACCCGGCTCGAACCCGGGTGGTTTCTGTATGAGGCAGCCGACTCAACCACTGGACCAAGGAACCTGTATCTGATTTAAACCCGGTCAGAAATCTATTTATCTTGATATTTACAGGGGACCGGATCTGGTTTTAAGATGACGCGCAAAAGGCCGGTTCGTGTGGGTTTCGAACCCACGCCCTCTGGTCCGACGGTGCAATGACTTAGCCGGTCGGACCAGATGGTTTCGCTGGTAGGTTAGAGATGTAAAAATTTAAATACGTTATACCCTTTTTTCAGAAAAATCCCAATTAGGATCCGTATGAACCGAGTATCAATTTGAATAGGGATTGCGATCAATGCCCTCTGTCTTAGGAATTTGACAGAGGGCTTTTGATTGGAATGAAATTACGAATCTGATGACACTAACCTCAACTAAAATGATCGAGTATTGAAGGCCGTCGGCTACTGGTTAGTCCCGGAGTTCTTGGTAATCGATCGGCAACCAGGAGTGGAATGAGACGCAATTGAGGTCCGAGCGAGATTATATAAGGTTGAGCGAAGGTTCGTGAGAATTTAATTTGATTGATTTGGCCTTTAATGCTTGATTCGATTGTAAAGGTCACAGGTGTCGACTATGACTCCAATTACGCGTTATTCCAACTGTAATGGTATGAATTGGGTCGTGAAATGGGTTTAGATACATGCACGTTCAGTCTTAGCATGATTTTCGGGATTGGGACGCGTTTAATTTATCGGATTGAAACCGAATTGATTCGGCTTTGACTCCACAAAGTCAATTGGTTTAAATTTTGAATTCAGCCGCGTGATAGATGAATTTGGGCTGCGACTTGGGTCAGGGTAGGGCCGATTCACGATTTTGTGCGTAATGGAAGTCCATAACAACCGGCTTAATCGATTTCATAAGTGGGATTTCATAGATTTGGGCCTGTTTGACTTTTAAAGACAAAATTGACGAATGGGGGTCCAATTTGAGCCATATGGGGTCCAATCTAGATCAAAGGTTCAATTGAGGGTGTGGGGGTTCATGTTTTTAGGGTTCAAGGACTTTGGGGAGGAGGTTCAAGACCAATTTGCTTATAGAAATGTATTTATATACATATATCTATATATCCTTATATATATATATATATGTTTACATGGATGAATAAGTAAATTGTTTTGACTATGAGGGCTTCGAGGTTTTGATAATTAATCGTCGGGTTTCAATATATTTATATTCACTTAACCCTTGAAATGTATCAATTGGAATCTTAGGGTTAAGTGTTTGCATCAAGAGTTGTGTTAAAAATTGAATTTTTGTTTATTGCACCAAACAATTACATGAAAGAAAAATCAGAGATGTTACACGTGAAAGTATCAACAAAAAATGGGGGGATAGGTAGCAACAAGCTATTCCTCGTGAGGTGGAGGATAGTGCTCAGAGGCAAGTATAAGTATCGGCTGCGAGTACTAATTCAGCTTCTACCCCACCTTCACAACAGCTGTACCGGCGACAGCGGAGAAGGCCACAAGTAATACTTGATGTGGTGGTCACTTCTATCACAGAGGAGGTTCCTGTGATAGTGACCCTCCCTGTAACATCTGTCCATGTGGCGGTGACAACTCCGATTCTTACAGAGTCAGTCACCATCACACCTTCCATCACTCCTACAACCATCATCCCATCCACAATCCCTACTACCACCACTGAACCTTGTAGGTCCTCATGGCACTTATACAGATCGTTCTCGTGATAAGACGTGTCGTTAACTCGGAGTGCGGAATCCAACGAATCAACGATTGCATACACAAAAGACAATATAGACAATCAAGTAAATAACATTCACGCTTATATTCCAATTCTCAATAGAGTTTACAAACTCAATCGTTCAATTCTGTTAGCTTTCTGATCGATACTCAAACTGACTCTGTAAACATCTATATATAGACATCTGACCTGCATTAGGCGAACTTAACAAGTTCACCTCTAACAGACTAAGCGAACTTATTAAGTTCACCTCAGATAGACTTAAGCGAACTTAACAAGTTCGCCTCTGTTAGACTAGGCGAACTTAACAAGTTCGCTTGCATAAACACTTAGAACATTATACATAACAAAAACATAAAGACATTAGATCTAAACTATTACAAAGATTTTATCATTACAAACTATGTCCTAACAGACCCCCCCTTGACAATAGCTTGATCTTCAGTCTTCTGTCTTTATGATGAGCTCTTCCAATTATCCGGTAATCTGCTGCCTGCATGCACTCCATATCTTCTACATATCTCCAACACTCTCTTGTACTGCAATCCTTGTTCTTTCCATTCATCAGTGTACATGATCTCATTCTTTCTCAATGTCCTCTGATCTTTCTTTGAAAAATTAATAAGATTCATTGCGTCATAGAAACACACAATGACCTTATTGTCTTTATCTTCAATCCTTGCTTCACCAGTATTAACATCGACATACCACCATTTCATATTCCCAAGGAAATCTTGAGGAATCTTCTTCAATGGTATCCTGTGTACAGCACGTACTGGTTTGAATTTGTACTTCCAGGTCACTTTCCCAGTCTTTTGATCCTTTTTGAGGCTTTAGCCTTTCATACTTCCCCGAACCACCTTCTCTCTTGATCAGATTTACAATCACATCAGCTAAACCAATCTTGGATCTATTAATAAGTGGCTTTGAAGCTAGACCATTCATTTCACACCTTAGCAAGGTATTGAAATACTTGATCCTCGGATTTAAGTACTGAACACCATCAGATCTTTTAATAGCAAATAATTTTGTGTCATTATCATAAAACCAACTTATGATTCTTCCTACACACCTCTCTTTATTCACATATTTTTCTTTCTGAGCAGGTTATGCTTGAGACTTGGGTGGCACCTTCATCCAACTATTTACAACTTCTCTCCACTGTTCTCTAGTCATACCTGTATTTCTGTACATCACAGGTTCTTCATTCACCTTTGGAGACTCAGTGTGAGTAAGCTTCAGCATCTTATATTGGATTGAATGTTTTCATCATCAGTATCAATCTTAGAATCAGCAGTATCTTTAGGCAGTGTGATGTCTTCAAAAGAGTCCATAGAATCTGTTATTCCTTCATAAGTGAACTCAGGAATAACATCATCTTGGATGAAGTTATAAGGAACATTAAGACCATCACATCCTTCATAAGTCACTTTATCTTGACCTTTCTCTATCTCTATCTCCACTATCTCTCCTTCTTCTATTTCATTATCCGACATATCATCTTCTGTGTCATTGAATAATTCATCAATGTCATCAAGACATGCTATCTTTTCAGCTTCTTCCTCCTCAGACTCTGCAAAGAACTCTAATAATAAGATTTCTTCTTCATTAACTCGAGAAGTATCTTTGTTTCCTTCAATGGATTGTGATGTCGACTCCCCCTGAACTTTAAATATAGGATTAACGTCAGCGTATTGACGATCACCCTCAATATTACCAGAAGGATCATTGTCTTCATCATCATATCCTTAACTCCCCTTGAGCGTCAAGACGCTCAACAAGTTTGGACACTAATGCCTGCATAGCAGCAATCTGCGTAGCTTGAGTCTGAATCACCAGCTGTCTTTGAGTATCAGTAGATACAAGAGTATCCACCTGAGTTTGTAAAGCAAGTACTTGAGATTCAAGGAAAGTAATCCTATCAGAATCAGAAGGCTTAGAAGGACCAGTCGAAGATTAAGGAACTGAAGTACTAGGAGTAGGAATAACCACAGGAGGAACAGGAGTTAGAACAGGAGATTGATCTTTAGAACTTGGAGGTGTAACAATTAAGGAATCAACAAAAGTAGCATCCTCTACACCTTGTGAAGATTGAGCAGCAGCAATTGAAGCAGCCATAAGCTTTTGAGATTTAAGATCCGGATTAAAATCACTATCAGAACTCTCATCAACCAATGTTCTTTTTCCATGTACCGATCCGGAAGGAGGATCCCGAACGGACTTACGTCTTTGTCTTCTGGCTATAGATTTAAGACGTCTACCAGCATTAGCCAATGGTATACGAGCCAACCTTTCATAATGATATGAGGAAAAAATATCTAGATTCATCAGATTCGGTTTCTTCAGAAATAGGTAAAATTGTATCACTTGAGCTAGAACTCGACTCATTATCTGTCACCACATTCCCTTCAGCTTCATGAATGGGCGAGTCCACAACGTCATAAACAAAATCATCCATATTCATCCCTAGATCTTGTTCATGTTCATGAACGACTTCTTCGAGAACAGGTTCATTAACAGGTATATCAACCTGAGCTTGTTGAATTGGAACTTGTTCTTGAATAGGAATTTGTTGTTGTACAGGAACTTGTTGTTGTTGTTGAACTTGTACCTGTTGTGGAATAGGTTGTTGTGGAGGTTGTTGTGGTTGTTGTTGTTGTTGTTGAACATTCTGACCTTGCACTTGAGCTATCTCATCAGGATGAAACCAGTTGTCATTCGGTGGTTCAACATAATCAGGATTGATTAAGTGACCAAACAATGGAGTATTAACAGGAATCAATGCTGCATTCTGTTGTTTCACCTTAGTGCAATCAGTAAAAATACGCTTGGACATCGGAGTCAAAGTTAATCGAATCGGATGCTGTGGGAGATCAGGAAGAAGATGATTCAGAATCATCTGGATAAATGTAAGGCCCCTTTTTCCGGGTGACCTCACTTATTGGATTTACTCATAAACAAAGTCATCAATACTAAACTTTAAATTTAACATATTCAATTAACAGCCAAAATCATTCACATTTGAGTACATTACAGCGGAAGTCTTAACATTTAACACATACATCAGTGTTTAACAAAAACATAAATCGGGATGTCAGTCTTTAGCCGGGTAACCTTCACGCGTTCGCACGACCCTTTTCTTTGTTACCTGAAATGTATACTAAAAGTCAGCTAACGCTGGTGAGTTCTAGTTTAAAATGATTAGATATAAGCATTATTTCCTTAAAAGTATTCTTAAGTTTATACATAAAGATCATAAATACGTATTCTTAACTTTTTCTTAACATTCATTTGGTCGTACACATATGGGTGATCAACCCGTCTTTTACTACGTATGTCACAAAGACATACGCCATGAAGCTATCGTCGTAGCCCTTTGACTCGTCCGGTCCTAGAAACAGTCCGCCATAAAAAAAACCGTCCGGCCAACCTTCGGCCGTCCGTCATACCGTCCTACCGTCGTAGGCCGTCCTTTTCGCCCGTCTACCCGAAGGTATCCGTTTCCCACGTGCTACCATGTTTGCAACCGTTCTACATATGATTTGGCATTTGCTTCGACCGCCCATTTATGCCCCTTTTTATTTCCTTGCTGATGAAGGAACGTTTTTGTCCTGGTTGCAAGATAGACACGTGGTCGTCCGTCTACCGTAGTAGCCGTTAGCATCGAAGCGTCCATAACAATTCACGTATATTCATAACATGCAGTATATATATAATATAAGGCAAGATTTCATTCATACTTTGTAAACATACGTTTCAATCTTTGTTCATAATTCATTTTCATATATTTATATATCACGTATGTTCACATTGGCATTCATAACATTTATTCATTTAGTGTATACACCTCAGCCCCAAAAATATTTATAAATCATTTGCACATAACATAGAGGGGGGCACATAGAACTCACCTTATCAGCTAGTCCTGTTCTGTCCTATCTGCGGTCTGATGAGCGCCGCACACGATCTGGATTAATTAACTATACCCGTATCAGATCTAAACCAAGTTATATTCCTAACACAGCTGACATAGGCAAACTTAATGCCTAAGTTCGCTTCCTCTGGCCTAGGCAAACCTATAGGCGAACTTGTCCTAAGTTCGCTTCTCTTGGCCAGGCGAACTTAATTAGTTAGGCGAACTTAAGCTTTAAGCGAACTTGCTAGGAGAACTTGTCAAGCGAACATAATAAGTTCGCTTACCCTTGGCCAAGCGAACTTAATCAGGCGAACTTGATAAGTTCGCCTCCACCAAGCGAACTTAACAGGCGAACTTGCTAAGTTCGCCTGCACCAGCAGTCATCTTCCCCAAACAGTCCGAAATTCTCGGATTTGGGTTCGATTATGTCAAAACTTCAACTTTCTTTGCTCAAAACAACTGGTTTTCATTCCAGATACTAAACCCAAGCTTATTCTCAAGTTTCATCCGTAAAAACGTCCTATTTTCACCCGAAAACCCGGAAACCCAACCTAAGCAAAAATCTCAGTTTTGGCTCGAATGGTTACCTGGATGACGATTCTGATTTAGAGGTTTTCTTCACGAGTGCAAGAGACACGAGCGGGTGCAATCTTGTGCGATTCCGACACTTTCTCTCTCTACGGTTTTTCTCTCTCTAGAATTGTAAGGAGGAGAACAATGAGGGCCTTAGGCTATTTATAGGGAAGAACTCCCCAAGCCCGGTTCGCGACTGACCCGGCCCGACTTCGGCCCGCTTGAACTCGTTAACTTTATTTCTCGCCATTTTAGGATGTTACAAGTCTACCCCCCTTAAAAAGGTTTCGTCCTCGAAACCAGTTATGCGTTAAACAACCGAGGGTATAGTTCCCGCATCTCGTCTTCTTTCTCCCAGGTAGCTTCTGATCCCTTTCTGTGCTTCCATTGAACTTTGACCAATGAGATTGACTTGTTGCGTAGTCGCTTCTCAGATCGGTCAAGGATGGCTATTGGTTCCTCGACATAATTCAGACTGTTATCCACCTCGATTTCATCGTAAGGTATGTGCGCTGTGTCGTCAGTTAGGCACTTACGTAAGTGCGACACGTGGAACGTAGGGTGTATTCCACTAAGCTCAACGGGTAGGTCGAGTCTGTAAGCAACTTGACCCACTCTCGCTAAAATCTTGAAAGGTCCGACAAACCTTGGACTTAGTTTGCCACGTTTTCTGAATCGAATGATTCCTTTCCATGGTGATACCTTTAACAGTACCATGTCCCCCACATGAAACTCTAAATCCCTTCTTCTCTTATCCGCGTATGATTTTTGTCTGTCTTTTGCGGCTTTCATTCGAGCCTTGATTTGATCAAATTTCTCAGAAGTAGCTTTGACCACTTCGAGACTTGCAAAATCCTTCTACCCAATTTCCCCCCAACAGATCGGGGTTCTACATCTCCTTCCATACAACATCTCAAATGGCGGCATGCCAATCGTTGAGTGATAACTGTTGTTGTATGAAAATTCTGCCAATGGTAGATGGCTGTCCCAGCTCCCACTTGTTCACGTACTCAGTTACATCATTCTTCATGCCAGGCCACCAGTACTCTTTCTTCAAGTCTTGATACATTTTGTTTGTCATGGGGTGGATAGAATAGCGAGACTTATGGGCCTCATCGAGTATTTTGGCTCTAAGCTCGCCAATCCTAGGTATCCACATCTGGCCAAACCTAGTTCGTACACCGTATGCATTTACATCCAAATTCCCTTGTTGTCCTACTATTCTTTCCCGTTTTATATTTCTTTCTAACAGTGCTTCATCTTGAGCCTTTCATATTTCACTCATCAAATCTGGCGTTAATATCAGCTGACACGCCTTGATCCGGATAGGATCAGATTGCTCCTTTCTGCCTAAGGCGTCAGCTACTACGTTTGCCTTGCCTGGATGGTACAGTATCTCAAAATCGTAGTCCTTTAGTAGTTCTAGCCACCTCCTTTGCCTCATATTTAATTCCTTTTGCTCGAAAAAGTACTTCAACCTTTTATGATCGGAGTAAATGGTGCACTTAACTCCATATAGGTAGTGTCTCCATATTTTTAGGGCGAAGACTACTGCTGCTAACTCTAGATCGTGTGTTGGGTAGTTAACCTAGTGAATCCTTAGTTGTCGTGAGGCATAAGCAATTACCTTTCCTCGTTGCATAAGTACGCATCCCAGACCTTGGCTCGACGCGTCAGAGTAGACTACCAAGTCTTCATTTCCTTCAGGTAGTGTCAAGATTGGAGTTTGAGTTAATCGTGTCTTAAGTTCCTCAAACGCGTCGTTTTGGGTTGGACCCCATTCGTACTTTACTTCCTTCCGTGTCAGTTTGGTTAGTGGCGAGGCAATTCTTGAGAAATCTTGAATGAACCTGTGATAGTAGTCTGCCAATCCCAGAAAACTTCGTATCTCTGTTGGTGTCTTCGGGATGTTCCATTCCTTTACTGTCTCAATCTTCGCAGGATCTACCATGATGCCTTTCGTGTTTATCACATGACCTAGGAATTGGACTTGCCTAAGCCAAAAAGCGCATTTGAAGAATTTTGCGTACAACTTTTCCTGCTTTAACACTTCCAATACTTCTCTTAGGTGACAGTGGTGATCACCCTCGTTTTTCGAATAAACTAGTATGTCGTCAATGAAGACTATCACTGATCGATCCAACATCGGTCGGCATATTCTATTCATCAAGTCCATAAACGCCGCTGGTGCGTTGGTTAACCCGAATGACATTACCAGAAACTCGTAATGCACGTAACGCGTACGAAACGCGGTCTTCGGTACATCTTCTTCTCTCACCTTTAACTGATGCTAACCCGACCTAAGATCGATCTTTGAGAACCAACTCGCACCTTGCAGTTGATCAAAGAGGTCATCTATTCTAGGCAGTGGGTATTTGTTCTTTACTGTCTTCTTGTTCAGTTCTCGGTAGTCAATGCACATGCGCATGCTGTCGTCCTTCTTTACAAACAGTACCGGAGCGCCCCATGGCGAAATGCTCAGTCTAATAAATCCTTTTTTTTGTTAATTCCTGTAGTTGAGACATCAATTCTTTCATTTCTGACAGAGCCAATCGGTAGGGGGCTTTGGCAACGGGCTCAGCTCCTAGCAGTAAGTCAATCTGAAATTCTATTTCCCGATCGGGTGGCAATCCAGGTAGATCCTCAGGGAATACTTCCGGAAAGTTGCACACCACGGGTACATCCTTGAGTTCCTTTGTTTTCATCCTTTCGTCAATAACGTACGCCAAATAAGCTTCGCAACCGCGCCTCATATAACTTTCGGCCTTGATCATCGAGATGATGTTAGGCATCGTGCAATTCCAATCCCCATAAACCGTAATTGGAGTGCCGCTTGGAGCCTTGAGGTGTATCCTCTTGCGTTTACATATGATCTGAGCTTCGTTGGCAGCTAACCAATCCATACCCAGTACTACATCGAATCCTCCTAATGTGAGAAGGAATAATCTAGAGGGGAACTTATGGCCCTCTATTTCTATGATACAATCATCGGTTACTTGGAATACTGCCGAATTTTTACCAACGGCAGTTTGTACGCTAAAGGCCTTTACTATGGTGTTGATAGTGCAATCTAGTTTACGACTAAATGCATTGGATATAAAGCTTTTACTAGCACCAGAGTCGAATAAGATAGCAGCAGGTTCATCATTTACTGGAAATGTACCTGATATGACATCAGGGTTTCCCCTTGCTTCCTCCTCAGTCAGGGCGTAGGCTCGAGTCCAAGCCTTCGGTTGTTCCTTTGCAACTTCCTTTCCCTTTCCCGAACTGGACTGCCCGGTTTTCCAGCAATCCTTAGTATGGTGTCCATATTTTCCACAACTTTGGCACTTGACATCCTTTAAACACTCTCGAGAGAAGTGCCCCGGATTCCCGCACTTATAACACATGGTGGTGCCGATTCGGCACTCGCCAAAATGGCGTTTTCCACACTTTTTGCAAGTTTCATATTCCTCTAACCTTGGTTTCTTTATTTCAGCTACCACATTCCCTTTCCCGGTGCCCCTAGACGGGTTCTCCCACTTTCTCTTTTGTGTCTCAGGTGTCGGGTCCTCATTGGCGTAGTCGTCGTAGACGATTCCGCTCAGATTCACTGCCGACTCGAAGGTCGTGGGTAGGTTGGCTTTCATATGAACACGGACCCTTTGAGGTAGGCCCTTCACATAGTACTTAATCAGTCTTTCTTCCGTCTCTACCAGGTGGGGTACCAGTTGAGCTAGTTCATTGAATCTTGAAGTATACTGGCGATGAGTCTTGTTGCCAGCTTTGAAGTTCAAGAATTCGTTCTCCACACGATCGATCTCATTCTGTGGGCAGAACTTTTGGATTATAAGCTTTTTCAAGTCTTCCCACGTCATTCTGTTGATAGCATTGGGTGACTTAGTTCTATGAACATTCCTCCACCAACTTAGTGCTTCGTTAGTTAAAGAAAGGGCAACGTACTTAACAGCTTGGTCGGATCGACACTCGCTGATGTTGATGACAGCATTCATCCTCTCGATCCACTCGAGGGGGGTCACCGAGTCCTTGTTCCCATCAAACTTGGGTGGGTCTCCGTCCTTGAAACCTTTATAAGTGCACCCCCGTTTACTTGATCCCACCTTTATTTCATCCCCATCGCTGTCATATACTTTTTCCTCATTGTTCCCTTCATCATCTTCCTTGATTTTCTTTAATGCCTCCGATAGTAGGTCAGGCAATACATTCTTCAAAGTGAGCACGACCTCACGGGCAATAGCATCTCTGACCTCGGGTTCCAACTGTAGAGACCCTTGATGGTCGCCCCCAGTTGGGGTGACATTAGTTTGGTGCACACTCTCAGTGTTTTCTGTGTGCACATCCTCTTCTTCTTGATGCCTTGGATTCAGTGGAGGTCTACCTACTCGGCTAGTACGACCGCCTCGGCGTCCTGTCCTTCCTCCACCAACCATAATTCCTAGTTTCCTGATAGTTATAAAGGGAATACATCAATGCCATTTCTTCAGATCATAGTTTTAGAACAGTACGAACAAGGTAAATTTGTAATTACAGTGACCGGTTTGTGATTAGAAATTTACATTGCTTTTCAGGTTCCAAACTCTTCAAATTGGTCAAGACATTTACATCTATTGGTTGGATCTAAGTTAAGACATCTATTCCTATCTACAAACATGAACTTTAGTACTTACTTACAGTGATGGCGTCGGCGTTGGCTACCCAGACTGACACCCGTGCGTTGGTCCCATAATCAGCTTGAGTTCAGACATTTAGGGATGTTTAAATCTCTCAAACTATTGCTCTGATACCTACTTGTAAGGCCCCTTTTTCCAGGTGACCTCACTTATTGGATTTACTCATAAACAAAGTCATCAATACTAAACTTTAAATTTAACATATTCAATTAACAGCCAAAATCATTCACATTTGACTACATTACAACGGAAGTCTTAACATTTAACACATACATCATTGTTTAACAAAAACATAAATCGGGATGTCAGTCTTTAGCCGGGTAACCTTCACGCCTTCGCACGACCCTTTTCTTTGTTACCTGAAATGTATACTAAAAGTCAGCTAACGCTGGTGAGTTCTAGTTTAAAATGATTAGATATAAGCATTATTTCCTTAAAAGTATTCTTAAGTTTATACATAAAGATCATAAATACGTATTCTTAACTTTTTCTTAACATTCATTTGGTCGTACACATATGGGTGATCAACCCGTCTTTTACTACGTATGTCACAAAGACATACGCCATGAAGCTATCGTCGTAGCCCTTTGACTCGTCCGGTCCTAGAAACCGTTCGCCATAAAAAAAACCGTCCGGCCAACCTTCGGCCGTCCGTCATACCGTCCTACCGTCGTAGGCCGTCCTTTTCGCCCGTCTACCCGAAGGTATCCGTTTCCCACGTGCTACCATGTTTGCAACCGTTCTACATATGATTTGGCATTTGCTTCGACCGCCCATTTATGCCCCTTTTTATTTCCTTGCTGATGAAGGAACGTTTTTGTCCTGGTTGCAAGATAGACACGTGGTCGTCCGTCTACCGTAGTAGCCGTTAGCTTCGAAGCGTCCATAACAATTCACGTATATTCATAACATGCAGTATATATATAATATAAGGCAAGATTTCATTCATACTTTGTAAACATACGTTTCAATCTTTGTTCATAATTCATTTTCATATATTTATATATCACATATGTTCACATTGGCATTCATAACATTTATTCATTTAGTGTATACACCTCAGCCCCAAAAATATTTATAAATCATTTGCACATAACATAGAGGGGGGCACATAGAACTCACCTTATCAGCTAGTCCTGTTCTGTCCTATCTGCGGTCTGATGAGCGCCGCACACGATCTGGATTAATTAACTATACCCGTATCAGATCTAAACCAAGTTATATTCCTAACACAGCTGACATAGGCGAACTTAATGCCTAAGTTCGCTTCCTCTGGCCTAGGCGAACCTATAGGCGAACTTGTCCTAAGTTCGCTTCTCTTGGCCAGGCGAACTTAATTAGTTAGGCGAACTTAAGCTTTAAGCGAACTTGCTAGGCGAACTTTTCAAGCGAACATAATAAGTTCGCTTACCCTTGGCCAAGCGAACTTAATAGTTCGCCTCCACCAAGCGAACTTAACAGGCGAACTTGCTAAGTTCGCCTGCACCAGCAGTTATCTTCCCCAAACAGTCCGAAATTCTCGGATTTGGGTTCGATTATGTCAAAACTTCAACTTTCTTTGCTCAAAACAACTGGTTTTCATTCCAGATACTAAACCCAAGCTTATTCTCAAGTTTCATCCGTAAAAACGTCCTATTTTCACCCGAAAACCCGGAAACCCAACCTAAGCAAAAATCTCAGTTTTGGCTCGAATGGTTACCTGGATGACGATTCTGATTTGGAGGTTTTCTTCACGAGTGCAAGAGACACGAGCGGGTGCAAACTTGTGCGATTCCGACACTTTCTCTCTCTATGGTTTTTCTCTCTCTAGAATTGTAAGGAGGAGAACAATGAGGGCCTTAGGCTATTTATAGGGAAGACCTCCCCAAGCCCGGTTCGCGACTGACCCGGCCCGACTTCGGCCCGGTTGAACTCGTTAACTTTATTTCTCGCCATTTTAGGATGTTACAATAAACCTAGGATACATCAAAAATCCTTTAGCTTCAGCAGGTGTAATTTGCATAACCATCTCTCGATAAACATAACGTGCAAAATTGAACCGTTTGTTCAACGTCAAAGCTACCATTGCAGCTTGAAGAGCAGTCTTTAAACCATCTGTACCAGCTTTACGAGGAGACAGACATTGGATAATCACATGCATGAAATATCTCCATTCACCCACCAAACCACCTTTACGAGCTTGTGTATCATTAGGTTTTCCACGGTAACCCATCCTCTGAAAGCATCCCATATTCAATGTATTAGGATATGATATAGGATCATCAGCAGCACCACCTAGAGCAAGAGCAGCACGAATAGTTTCTTCAGATATTGCAATCTCCATATTGTTTACCGTGACACGAAGAACATGAGGTTCTACGTCAGTATTTGAATGAACTGTGTCCCAAAATTGCTGAATATACACCAAACTTATGTATGGATCTGCAGATAAAGCGACACGAAGTCGTGAACGATTCAGAAATCCAATAATCCCTTGAAAATTTATGGCCTCAGACATGTTAGGATCTAACAATGCCACCTGGTTATGTTTGTATTTGACACGACGAGCCATCTGAAAAATATTTGGACAACAAACACATTAGACAAATAACAAACACAAACAACACGAAAAACAAATTTGAAACAAAAACAAAACAATTTTTATTTTTTTTTTTAAAAAAATTTTCAAACACCAAAATTTACAAGTCCAAAACTCCTTCTGACCCCTAGGCGAACTTAATAAGTTCGCTTAGTGTTGCAAGAGGCGAACTAAGTTCGCTTGAACAAGTTCGCCTGAACTGTCTGTCGTTTCAAATTCTAAACCAGAAATCAAATTTCTTTCAAATCGTGTGGAAATCATGAAATAAGCATTGTAAACACATCGATTAGTACTTATAAGTCAATATCAATGATCAATTTCAAGATTTAAGGCAGAAGAAACACCAATTTAGGGCAAACTAGTTATGCAATTAAAACCAACTGAAAAAAGGTAGTTTTAGCACGATTCAACGGATGAAATTCAATGAAAATACCTTAGTCAAGTTTGCAATTCAATTTCGAACTAGAATGTACCGATTAACAACTCAACAAACCTGTAACATCCGGCCCCTCGTACCAACAATATTGTCCGCTTTGCCCACTGAGCTCACAGATTTGATTTTGGTTACCTGGGTGAAAACTTCCCAAGGGGGTCACCCATCCCTGGATTACTCCCACCCGAGCACGCTTAACTGTGGAGTTCTCCTCTCATCCACTACATTAAGCCCCAAAACGCGTTGTTTATTTAAGAGGCAGGGCATTACTTATGAACCAAGGATCTCTCTTGTGCACGGCCGATGTGGGATTCGCCTAGGGTGTTACAATCACCCCCCCTTTTGGACTCATCGTCCTCGATGAGGTTTGCCCCACCATCCAATTCAGGGATGTGTGATTCGCCTAAGGTGTCCTTCTGAACACCCCCGGGGACTCAACAGTGATCGCTGAGGTTTACCCCACCATCCCGAACGACACAAGAGTGGCTCTGATACCATTTGTAACATCCGGCCCCTCGTACCAACAATATTGTCCGCTTTGCCCACTAAGAGCTCACGGATTTGTTTTTGGTTGCCTGGGTGAAAACTTCCCAGGGGGGTCACCCATCCCTGGATTACTCCCACCCGAGCACGCTTAACTGTGGAGTTCTCCTCTCATCCACTACATTAAGCCCCAAAACGCGTTGTTGATTTAAGAGGCAGGGCATTACTTATGAACCAATGATCTCTCTTGTGCACGGCCGATGTGGGATTCGCCTAGGGTGTTACAAAACCCTTAATTTGAAAATTTTAAAAAAAATTCCGACAACGGACAAGTTCGCTTTAACTTTGAAGAGGATGAGTGAATAAGTTCGCCTGGACAACCCTTATACAGATTAAGTTCGCTTATTTAGGCGAACTTGTTAAGTTCGCTTAACAAGCCCTAGGCGAACATAATAAGTTCGCTTCACCAATATCGGGTGAACATATTAAGTTCGCTTCACCAGAATTAGGCGAACTTAATGCCTTCAACTTTTCCCCTAATCAAATTTTTTTTTTACCAACTTTCAACCCGTCACTTCTTGAACTTCCGTCAGCAGCATGTATTTGATCCAATCCCGAACAATTTAATAAAAGATTAGAATTTTCATGGAAAATAAAAAAAATCTTTTTGAATTTTATCTATACAAACGGAATCACATATTTTTGACTTTTTATCTATATAAACTGAAATCACATATTTTTTAATTAACATCATGAGTAAGAAGATCATATCAGTATCCGAGTAGTTCATCACACATTTTAGCAATAACCAAGGGTAACCTATGATATGAAACAATCCAACTCATCTTGTACTCTATGTATCTTTTTCAGTATTTATAAATCAATCAATTTGAATAATATTTGAAATGATACGCGATAAATTTCAAAGTAAATAAGATCAGGTTATGAAATGCTCAATTATTCATACCGAATTTGAAATATAAAGCATGAATTCTTAAATTTGTCAATATTATATTATTTGAAACTATAAGCATTTATTCTCCAAATTCATGTCATTTAGTATCATTTAGATGAAAAACATCGTGTACCCCACATATATGTCAAACAGAAATAAAAATTGCACTATCTTCAAGACATATACAGTTAATTTAAGATTAGATCAATTTCGAAGATGAAATTATCTCTTTTAGCACAAGAATAAAAGCAGATCCCAAAGGATATAAGAATCATGATGATTCAGAATCAGAAGATTCTAATGAATTGGCTGTATAATGAGAATCAACAGATTCAGGTATGAGGATCCAACTATTATCTGGATAAGATTAAATGGAGTCAAACTAGATGATGTATCTAACTGATCTAAGGGTGAATATATGTTTCAACAGATTTTGAAATCATATCTTAGTTCAACAATACATTGCATGTTTTTCGGGGCATGGGCAATAATGTGAACTGAAATAGATTTGTGCTAAAGATATAATTCGATATTGGTCTCATGAAATTCTTTAAAACCATATATTCTTTATCTGATAATGATCTTTTACACACACACCCAGGCATATAATGGATTCAAATCACATATGTAATCATATCATATTTAATTTTCACACTACTTATTAGTTTCAAAACGCTTTTAGTCTATTGACAATTCAAGTTTCAAAACTCATACACAAATTTGAAAACAGATTATCAAGATTAGAGCATTCACAACACTATCATTTCTCATTTATGCAGACTTTGAAATTTAGATCAAATCAAATTACTTTAAACAATCATATATCAAAGGTCTACTAAGGTCGTGTGAAATGAACTAATCACTGATGTACTATCATGTCTTCTCTAACTTCAAATGATGTCAAATTTTATATTTTTCAATTTGTTTTGACTTTTTATAAATTAAGAACTTTTTGACTGAAAATTTAAAATGCAGAAATGTAATAAAGCAATAAAAGAAATTAAAAACAAAATTTTCCATAAAAATCTGATTTTGAAAAACTTTTATTCGGGATTGATCATACCTATCATTTTGATTAGAAATTCAAACCTAGTACGATCAAATGCCTTGGTAAACAAATCAGCAAAATTATCATCAGTATGAACCTTTACCAGCTTAATCAACCTTTTATCTGCACAATCACGAATAAAATGATATCTAATCTCAATGTGCTTTGTTTTACTATGCTTAACAGGATTATTAGTTATAGAAAATGTAGCATTATTATCAATAAGCATAGGGGTTCCTGTGAAATTCAAACCGTAATCTCTTAATTGCTGTTGTATCCACAAAATCTATGAACAACAACTTGCAGCAGCGATGTATTCTGCTTCGCATGTAGAAATGGAGACTGTGGTTTGCTTTTTGCATTGCCAGGAAACAAGTCGATTACCCAAGAACTGGCAACCACCTGTTGTAGATTCCCTGTCCAAACAACAACCACCAAAATCAGAATCAGTATAAGCATTGAAATCAAAGTTAGAACCATGTGGATATCATAGTCCCAATCTTTGTTTTCCTTTCAAATAACGAAAGATTCTTTTTACAGCTATTAAGTGAAATTCTTTTGGTTTTGCCTGGAATCTGGAACAGATGCACACAGCGAACATTATATCTGGCCTTGAAGCGGTTAAGTACATGAGAGATCCAATCATTGCTCTGTAAAGTCGACAATCCACATCTTTTCCATCCGGGTCAGAATTCAACTTATGATTGACCGGAATCGGAGTATCATATGGGGTAGAGTCCTCCATCTTGAACCGGCTCAAGATGTCTTTAACATACTTGGACTGATAAATAAAGAAACCATCTTCCTTTTGATTTACTTGTAAACCTAAGAAAAATGATAACTCTCCCATAGCTGACATTTCAAACTTCGACTTCATAACACTCTCAAAATCTTTGCATAAACCTTCATTTGTTGAGCCAAAAATAATATCATCCACATATATCTGCACCAATAGGTAATCTCCCCCTGATTTCTTTATGAATAAGGTCGAGTCAATCTTGCCACGAACAAAATCATTTGCCAAAAGATGTGTGGATAATGTTTCATACCACGCTCGAGGAGCCTGATGAAGACCATAGAGGGCCTTATCAAGCTTGAAAATCATATTCGGATTAAGTGGATCTTCAAACCCCGGTGGCTGACAAACATAAACCTCCTCCTTGACCTTTCCATATAAAAACGCACTTTTCACATCCAATTGAAACACCTTAAAACCTTTATAAGAAGAAAAAGCTAGAAACAGCCGTATAGCTTCAAGCCTCGCAACAGGCGCATAAACCTCGGTGTAATCAGTTCCCACTTGTTGATTGAAACCCTAGACAACTAATCTTGCCTTGTTTCTTACCACGACACCTCGATCGTCTTTCTTACATTTAAACACCCATTTAGTACCAATCGGATATACACCCTTCGGAAGATCTACAAGATTCCAAACCTTAAGTTTGTCAAACTGAGCAAGTTCTTCCTGCATGGCCTCTATCCAATTGTTATCATTTAAAGCCATTTCAACATTTTTGGGTTCGACCTGAGAAATAAAACATGAATGTGAGCAATCATCAAGAACACCAGAATCTTTAATACATGTATACAAACAAATATTATCAACAATAGAACGTGTTTTCACTCCATCCTGCAAATTTCCGATTATATTTGTCACCGAATGATTTTTGAGTTCCTTGATGGAAGCAACCTCAGGAACCGGCAACACTTCAACATGAGTTGTATCAGATTGATAAGACAAATCATGATTAATTGGAATTTCCGAGTCTAAATTTGTAGGAATCTCCCCCGAATCCTGTGTCGAAGGTAATGAATCATCACCCAACAAAGGATCAGCAGAAGAATCTTGAAAAATAGTATTGTCTTCCTCACTCTCTGAATCTTGTGGTCCCGAACAAGAAACAACATTAGGATCGGGAGCAGAAGTAGATGGAACCGATGAATGTGGAACTGCATTTGGTAGAAAGCTATTGTGTTGTGCATCCTGACATGAATCATAGAGAAAAGCAGCTTCATCAGGAGAAATATCAGAAGGTAAATGAAAAGACTTGAATAAGTTTTCATAATCAAATGCCCCTTCTGGTCGAATTGCCATTTGAGGTAAAGACCGATTTGAACAGTCAATATGGAACCATTCTTCAACTTGGCGCGACTCTTTGTTATAAATCCTCTTGGTAGTCGAATTAGCAACATACCCTAGAAAAATCCCTTCAATAGCCTTGGCACTGAATTTGGTTGGGACATCTCTAACTTTCAACAGGGTGCAAGGATTACCAAAAGTTAGTAAATATTCCATATTCGACTTTCGATTATTCAGCAATTCGTAGCAAGTCTTGTTGTGTCGCTTGACGGTCAAGACCCTGTTCAAAACGTGACATGCAGTATTCACAACTTCAGCCCAAAAAGTAACTGGAAGCTTAGAATCTGCCAGCATCGTGCGTGCCATTTCAACCAATGTCCTGTTCTTTCGTTCAGCAACACCGTTTTGTTGAGGAACATATGGCGCACTGAATTCATGATGAATTCCCTTTTGAAGACAGAATAATTCCATCTTGCTATTCTTAAACTCGCTGCCATTGTCACTCCTAATTCTTTTGACCTTCAGATTGAACAAATTCTCCAAACCCAGGATTAAGTATTGTACCAATTCAGTGGTTTCAGCTTTAGAAGAAAGAAACTTAACCCATGAAAATCTAGAGAAATCATTCGTTACTACCAAACAGTACGATTTTCCACCAATGTTCCTGATACTAATCGGACCAAACAAATCCATATGCAGCATCTCCAAAGGAGTTACGATAGAATTCTTATATTTAGATTTGTGTGATTTCTTTCGTTGTTTCCCCTTCTTGCAATGAATACAATCATCAGGAACTGAGAATTTCATCTTCGGAATACCAAGAACCAGATCATTCTTAACAATATAGTTCATCTTCCGATAGTTGATGTGAGCTAGCTTCCTGTGCCACAAAATAGAATCTGATTTCGATGCCTTAGAGAGTAAACATGTAGGAATTGAATCCGTTGTAGTAGCGACACTCATGTCAAGAACATACGTGTCATTTCTCCTCGGGGCCTTCATGAGAATCCATTCGTCAGGTTTCAAGATATAACACTCAGCATCATTGAAATGGAACAAAAACTTCTTGTCACAATACACTCAAAAGATTGTGTTCAAGCTGCTCCACATAATTCACCTTTTCAAATTTGACATTATCATTCTTTAAAGTACCCTGTCCAGTTATGTACCCGCCTTTATTCCCCGCAAAAGCGACATAACCTCCATCAATATTTTTAACATCTTCAAGCAATCTAATATTCCCTGTCATATGTCGAGAGCAACCACTATCCACATACCATGTATTGTTGATAGTCCTCCTTGGTTGCCCCTACATAAACAATGAAAATCAGTTAGAAATAGGAACCCAAGCCATTGTGGTCTTGGGTCGTCCAGATTGATCAAAATAAATAACTTCTAGTAATTCACAATCAATGTTATCATTAATCTTTGGAATAGAAGTTTTACCAACAGACTTTTTCAAAGGAGACAATTTTTCATTATTTTGAAAAACATTATTTGATATATTATTATCAGATTCAGATGTTTCCAAAATTTTCTTCAATTTTCTGTTTCGTCTTCTCCTTTGTGGTCTAGACAGTTTAACTTTAGAATGAGAATCTTTTGAAATTCTAACATGAGGAATCTCAAGTTTCTCTTAACAAACAAATGATCTAGAATTCAATTTATCCTGCTGTTTAAATCTAGAGGATTTAACAAAAGATCGACAGGACATATTTTTCTCCAAACTAAATGATGACTTTCCCTCATCTGTTCTTTTCAGAATCTTCACCACTTTTGGTTGTGAAGGAACAGTCTTCAATTTGCCCTGGTTCTTATAAGGACAATTGACCAGAATGTGACCAGCTTCGTTGCAATGAAAACAAACTCTTCTTTCTTTATAAGTTCTAAAGTAAGAAGAATTCTTTGAGTTTGAGGAGCCATCAGAGGAATAAGCTTCAGAAGATTTTCTAGAACAGTTCACTGATTTCTTTTGAACATAAACCTGTGTAGGCATCTTTGATGAATGCACCTTTTGATAACCAGCAGCGACAAAACCACTTGACTGTAAAATCGAAGAAAGCTTAGGTGTAACAACTTTCACCTCATCAGGCTCAGTCAGAATGCATCTATCACGGGTAACAATTTTTACAACTGTTGGTTCATCAATTCTCACCTCTTTTGGAATACCTTCAACCTTCTTTCCATCAAACATCTCATCCTCAGAATCAGATTCATAAACCATATCCTCACCAGTTACCGGGTTCACTTTCAATACTGTTTTTGGATCTATTTCCTCTTCATGTATGATTTCAGGTTCAACCACATAATTTGCATTAAATGGTGGAGGAACAAATCCAATACCAGCAACCCGCTTAGTAGGATCAGCATTTGAATTAAAATAATCCAAAACAACCAAAGAATTTTCAAAATTTTCCAACTTTCTATGAAGTTTGATCACCTCAGACTCTTTGTTAGAAATTTCTTTATTCTTTTGAGCAACAACTTCATTTCGTTTTTCTATCTCAGCATAAGCCATATCCAGATGATAAGCTTGTTCTTTATATTTTAATCCCAGAGAATTTAAGTCTCTTTTCAAAGACTCAATTCTATCGATGCACAATTTATCATTATCTTTCAGTTTCTGATTAACTGAATGCATCGATTTCATATCACAAATCAAGTTTGTGTTGTCATCCATGACCTTTTGCAATTTATCTTTTACAGTAATGCAGTTAGAACAGTAAATATGACAAACAGAGTCTTTTACCTTTGACGGGTCAGACATGTCTGCCATGAAAACTTTGGCAATGGGAATATTCTCTAAATCAGCACCATCTGAAGCATTTTGTGTTAGAACAATATCATCTTCAGCAACACCTGATGTAACCTCAGAATCAATATTTTGCACTTGTTCTATCTCTTCATCAACAATCTGCACACTTTCACCATCACTCGAACCCTCACTCGAATTGTCACTCGAACTGTCATCATCAGTCACCTCTTCTGATTTTTCAGAATGAATTTCTGCTACAAAGGCTTGACTTACAGCACCCACTAAATCTTCCAGATGAATACCCCAGTCATAGTTCTCATCGTTCTGTGCAACCAATGCCGATGATGTAGATGCATGATTTGAATTTCCAGATGTGCCATGTGATTGATTACGATTATTCTGAAAATTATTCTGCTTCTTCTGAGAATCAAACTCAACCTTTTGCTTCACACACTCTTTAGCAAAGTGGCCATACTCTTGACAGTTATAACAACGCACTTTGGTTTTATCAAATCCCATGCGTGATCGACTGTTAGATCCAATATACTTTCTTCCAGTTTTCTTCAAGAAATCCTTTGCTTGACTCATCAACATGGCCATATTCCATTGGATGTTCATTTCTTCCAGATCAACAGGGTCAATCTGTCTGAAAATCTTCTTCAATAACCTCAGGATCATGAATTTTCCCTCCAATAAAATTCTCATACGAAGCCATGAATGAGGAAAACATAGCTAGATAATCATCAGCAACCTTTTGATTTATAAGAGATCCAGAAGATGTAGAAGCTGTTGTCGTAGAAAATCCAGAATGACTAGAATGACCAGAATGAATAGGAACTCCAGAACACTGATCATTAGAAGAATCTTGAGCATCGCCAGAAAAGAATGCAACTCCTGTACCAGTTTTACCAGAAGTCTTGGCAAAATACATTGAAGGATCCTGGATATGCTCCATGTTAGTCTCTTTCTTCTTCATATTCAAGTCATGCTATTGAATCTTCCCAAGAACTTCTTCAAGAGACATGGTTTTGTACTTGATATTTTCTTTTATCAAAACCGTATACACATCAAATTTTGATGGTAATGCCTCCAAGAACTTATCATTAATTTCTTCAGTTTCATACACCACAGAAGCACTCGACAGTTCACTAAGCAGATGATAGAATCTGGTAGCAAGATCATCCAAGGATTCATTTTGAAAATGTTTGAAGACCAAGAATTGCTTCTTCAGTAGCTCTTTTCTACTCTTCTTTACATCCAAACTGCCTTCACATCTTTTCTGTAATGCTTCCCACAGTTGTTATGAATACTTGAATTGTTTGAAACTATGATATATTTCCTTCGAAAGAGACATCGAAATACTTGCCATTGCTTTCTTTTCCCTATCAAACAGCAACTTTTCTTCAGTAGTTAACGCTGACACCAGCTTTGGAACATCATCCTGTCCCATCCACGAATAAGTCGGATGCGTATAACCTTCTAAAATAGGAATCCAGAGACTGGTATCGGTAAAAGATACGAACTGATCAAACCTATCTTTCCAATTAGAATAATCAGCAAGATTCAACAACTTCGGCGGTTTTTGAGATGTACCAATCTCATTATCAGAATTGAACATATTCGTTACTTGTACCATATTTGCCATTTTCCTAAAAAATTTCCAAGTGTTGAACACCTACTACCCTTAGGCGAAGATAATAAGTTCGCTTCTGTGATACCCAAGCGAACTTAATATGAAGCGAACTTAATAAGTTCGTTTAAACCAGAAACCAGAAAATCTGATTAAGTTCGCCTAAAAATATTCTCTTAATTTGTGAGAAGTGAACTTGACAAGTTCGCCTGCTAAGTTCGCCTGCACACCAAATCAGCAAGTTCGCTTACTTCAGCAGATTCAAAATCAAGAACAGTTCAAACCAGAAACCGCGAACCAAAAAATCACAGAAATCTTAATAATTCACTGATTTGAAGGAATTAGTAAAATCAAACCGTAGGATTGTGTAATTTCTCAATTTGAACCTTTCTATCGGATCAATTTCTTCAAAATCCTCTTCAAAAACACCAAATCAGAACCAAATTAAGCTTGAAAACTCCATGGAAATGAAAATGTCAAAGATGATGAATTTCTTGTCAATTTGCATACAAAACCATCTAGAATCATCAAGAATCACGAGCAATAGCTCTGATACCACTTTTAGGTCCTCATGGCACTTCTACGGATCGTTCTCGTGATAAGACGTGTCGTTAACTCGGAGTGCGGAATCCAATGAATCAACGATTGCATAAACAAAAGACAATATAGACAATCAAGTAAATAACATTCACGCTTATATTCCAATTCTCAATAGAGTTTACAGACTCAATCGTTCATTTCTGTTAGCTTTCTGATCGATACTCAAACTGACTCTGTAAACATCTATATATAGACATCTGACCTGCATTAGGCGAACTTAACAAGTTCACCTCTAACAGACTAAGCGAACTTATTAAGTTCACCTCAGATAGACTTAAGCGAACTTAACAAGTTCGCCTCTGTTAGACTAGGCGAACTTAACAAGTTCGCCTCTAGCATAACTTGCATAAACACTTAGAACATTATACATAACAAAAACATAAAGACATTAGATCTAAACTATTACAAAGCTTTTGTCATTACAAACTATGTCCTAACAAACCTATCAATCAACCCTACAACTATAGAGACTTTACTCAAGGGTTTTACTTTGATACGATCTTCTCATCCCCACTTCATAATGCTGAAGCGTCTACGTCCAGGAATCCTGATCCAAATGATGCAAGGATAGATACGTTGGAAGCCCAAGTTGCTGCTCTACTGAAAACTGTTAGGAAATCAAGGGAGGAATCTAAGGCTCAACAGGCTCAGATAAATTCGTTGGTGGACGAGGTTACTATTTTGAGAAGCCAGAGGGCTGGGACGCAAGAGAGACTAGCAAATGTGATGGCCCAGAACGAACTTCTGATCAACACAAATAATATAATTCTGGGACACAGGTCGTCGCTAGAGCTTCGGTTTGACATGCAACGAAAAGAACATGAAATGATGGTCAAGTTAGTAACTGACCTGACCGAGAAGCTTGCTGCTCAGGGGAGAAAGAAAAAGGGAAAGAGAAGACAACTAAACCTACCGGTGATGAGCCTTGTCATCCGGTTGATCTGACGAAGGATGATGACAAAGACAAGGATCCTGAAATCGGTCATAGTGGAAGTGAGCAACAAGCTTTGGCGATAGTGCCCATTTCTACTGTTCCAATGGCTGAGGGGGAGTCGACTCATCAGGAAGGTGGTGAAACTTCTGGTGGTGATAAAGGAAATTCGGTGGCTGATGTTCTGAAAGATCTATCTGACGATGTTATCTTATGCTTAGAGCCTGACTATTCCAAAGAAGTACAGATCGAGGCTCTCTACAATCTTGAAAAAGGAGAGATCGACTCTGGTGATGATTGGGATGAAGATGATGATGATATAGTTATCAAAGTTCCCAAGGGCGACAGGGAAGGAGAGTATGAGTTTGAAGATGGAGAGATCTTCGAAGTTCCATCCTTTGAATCTCAGCTCGACACAGGTTCAGTCGAGATTGCTAGTAATGTTGAAGCATCGACTGAAGCCTCCCCTGCCGACCCTACACCTGTGGATCCAGAGGCACAGAAAACAAAGATATGCCTGCTAGTTCATCAAAGGATCCTGCTCCTATCTGGCAAAAGACTTCTATCATAGACAAACACGGAGCAACAGGAATGATCTTAGCTGTAAGATTCGAGGAGGATAAGCATTTGTTTGCAATCAAGCGAGCTGGGGGGGTTCAATACTTGAAACCAACCAGCGAAGCTTTCAACTGCTTACCTAGATACGACCTCGTGAACCTATCAAACCGAGAGCTGCTAGGTCACTCAAATCACGCAGTAGCGATGGGTTTGTGGCATGTTTTACAGCGTGAAGTAAGATCTGGGAAATTCGAGATGTTTAAGCCTCAAGTGCCAAAGCGAGTCAAGGACAAGAACACTAGACATCCTGTGACTAAGAAATGCTTAAAGAAACTTGTATTGAAATCAAGATTCCCCTGAGCAAGTTATCTCAAGATATCCTCGGTAACATATGGTACTGGTACGTAGATCCTAAAACGGGCGAGGCTGTGGTGATAGGAAAGGTGTGGTCAGATAGTGGAAGATTAGTGCCAAGGGAACTGATCAGAGTATTTGATGAAGTCTGCTTCATAAACTTGTCTGTGAAAGATCTGGAGGCACTGACTGACAGGTACTGCATTCATACGGATGAATGGACAAAGTTCCTTGCTTCTAAATACGACAACGTGATCAAGTTTTGCCTTGACTACAAGAAGAAGATGGAAGCTAAAGATGTAGAGCTGTGAAGACCGAAGACGATCCAGAGCTGTTGTCAAGGGGGAGTTTGTTGAAGCACTTTTGTGTGACAAACACTCTGGATAGAGTCTTAGTTTATGTACTTTCTTTGTGTGTATTTGTCTTTTTTTGTAAGCGTCTGTATGTATTAGTTATCGAGTTGTATTTACTGATGCATGTTGATAGTTGCTTAATTCTCTAAGTGTTTTGCGCACTTAGTATGTGCGCAGGAACTAGTTCCTGCGTACTTAGCAAGTACGCAAGAATACTCTGCGTACTTGCTAAGTACGCATGAGCAATTTTCCTTGCGCACTTGCTAAGTGCGCAAAGATCAGGTCTTGTATAAATAGGATAGGCTGACAGAAGTTAAGTACGCAGACATTTTGCACTCAGTATTTTCTCTCTGTAACCTTCAAGTGTTTATAATAGACGAAAGTTTAAAGTGATTCTCTTGTCGGTTTACTTTGTGTTGTTTGATTCTCCACCTAGTCACGGGTATTCCGCACCCGGTCCGACTAGCCAACGCACTTGCATGTGACGATCCGTGACACCCGAGGGACCTACAAGAGTTTGAATAAGTTAGGCGAGGCAGTGGTGATAGGAAAGGTGTGGTCTGATAGTGGAAGCTTAGTGCCAAGGGAACTGATTAGAGTATTTGATGAAGTCTGCTTTGTAAACATCTCTGTGAAAGATCTGGAGGCACTGGCTGACAAGGAACATGGCCCTGCTTCAAGATGTTAAACCATTCAGAGGCGGCTATGTGGCCTTTGTTGGAGAGAAAGGCGGTAGTATCACGTGTCAATGCGTGGTTTCAAATGGTTGTGTCAGCTTTGACAATGTCAACTACTACAAGCACCTGAAGCATAACTTGTTGAGTGTCTCCCAGATGTGCGACAAGGAGTACTCAGTGATGTTTGACAAGACTAAATGCTTGATACTCAAACCTGGTTTTGAGGTTCCTGAAGACTGGATTCTGATGAGAGCGCCAAGGACAAACGACACCTATCAGATTGATATGAGTGCGGCAACAACCACCTCATCAGTTGCTACTTGTTTTCTTACCAAAGCGACAGAGCTTGAATCTATCTTGTGGCATAGGAAACTCGGACATATTTCATATCATAAAATGCATCATCTTCTCCGAAACGGTTTGGTAACCGGTGTTCCTAAGCTGAGATTTACCGTTGCAGATGACTGTATGCCATGTAAAAAGGGCAAACAGCAACGGAAGTCTCACAAGCCCAAGCTCCAAAACTCCATCGATGCCCCTTTGGAGCTATTACATATGGATCTGTTTGGCCCCATAAGTATCAGGTGTATTGGAGGTAAGTCATTCTGTCTGGTTGTAATTGATGATTTCTCACGTTTTTCTTGGGTGCATTTTTTAGGTACGAAGGACGAAACTGCTGATATTCTTCAATACTTGATCCTGAGCTTGGAATCTCTTTGCAAGTTGAAGGTTAGAATAATAAAGAGTGACAATGGAACTGAATTCAAGAATAATTTGATGGAACTTTTTTGTCTCAAGAAGGGGATCCGTCACGAATTTAGTGCCCCGTACACACCTCAGCAGAATGGAGTCGCAGAACGGAAGACCAGAACCTTGATTGAGACTGCAAGGACAATGCTGTCAGATACAAAGCTTCCTGTCACTTTCTGTTCAGAAGCAGTTAATACAGCTTGTCACGTCTTGAACAGAGTTCTGATTGTGAAGAGGCACAACAAGACTTGTTATGAGTTGATCAACAATCGACTTCCCAATCTTGACTATTTAGTTTCTTTTGGTAGTCCCTGTTCCTTATTGCTACAATACAAAGAGCACAAGTCTAAGTTTCATGCAAAAGCGGTGGAAGGCATCTTCTTAGGATATGTTGCCAACTCGCCTTGCAAGAGTGTGTACAATATAGGAACTCGTACCGTTGAGGAATGGTTTGAAGTGGATTGTAGTAAACACAGCATTCCACCAAAACCAACTGGTCCAGCTTGGGGTTTTGATTATGATGCGCTATTCAAATCTTTCAATCTTCCAAATTTGTCTGCAAATGATGCCGCAAATATATATGAATTATTTGGTGGCGGTGATGACTCCAGTTTCTTAACACGTGCTATTGTACCGATTGTAACTCCTGATTCCTATGCTGCATCTGCATCTGGAACTCTTAATGGTGATAACAGTGAAGATGTTCATGTTGACGGAAATGACGCTCAAGCATATCCTAACACTCGTGTAGGAAATGAAGCTCCAGCTGATCCAATTAACATTGAAACTTCTTCTTCTAGAACACAGGATATGGGGGAGTTAAGCACGAACCTCGATTCATAAATTCAAGAACCGAATGTACCAGAGATGAGAGTGCATAAGAATCATCCAATAGACAAACATTATTGGGGATCCTCATGCCGGTGTTCAAACTCGTCTTCGAACCATTGCTGAGAACACTAGTCTTTACTCTGAGATACTTGACACTGGTGTCATGGAAACATGTCTGCATGCTGCATTCGTGTCCCAGTTAGAGCTGAAGAATGTGAAAGAGGCTCTCGCTGACAACTGCTGGATTGAGGCAATGCAAGAAGAACTGTCTCAATCCAAAAGTTGCATGTGTGGGATTTGGTTGACTTGCCAAGGGGCGTAGAACCAATTGGCACCAGATGGGTGTTCAAATGCAAGACGGATGATCATCATGTTGTGGTGAAGAACAAAGCAAGGTTGGTTGTTCAGGGTTTTTATTAGCAAGAGGGCTTGGATTACACAGAAGTATATGCCCCAGTTGCTAGACTTGAGGCCATTAGATTGTTTCTAGCTTATGCCTCATATGTTGGCTTCAAGGTCTATCAACTTGATGTGAAGAGTGCTTTCCTGTATGGAAAAGTATATGAAGAGGTCTATGTCACTCAACCTCCTGGCATTGAAGATCCGCATAATATCAATAAAGTGTAGCTCGACAAAGCACTTTATGGTCTTCATCAAGCACCTAGGGCATGGTATGAGACATTATCTAAACATCTACTGTCTAATGGTTTCAGCCGTGGACAGATTGACCCGACCCTCTTCATACGGAAAGCAGGAGGTGATATTCTTCTTCTACAAGTGTATGTCGATGACATTATCTTCTGGACTACAAATGAAGAGATGTGTAGGGAATTCGAACAGGTGATGAAGTCAAAGTTTGAGATGAGTAATATGGGTGAATTGTCATTCTTCATGGGTCTGCAAGTCAGTCAAATAGAGGATGGCATTTATCTGCATCAAACTAAGTATGTACAGGACATCTTGTCAAAATACAAGATGAATGATTGCAGTACTTATGGCACACCTATCCCCGTCAATCATGGTCTGCATCCTGACAAAGATGGAAAGGATGTGGATTGCAAATTGTACCGTGGGATGATCGGATCTCTTATGTATCTCACAGCTTCATTGCTAGATATAATGTTTGTTGTATGCTTGTGCTCAAGGTTTCAGTCACAACTGAAGGAGTCCCATATGATAGCTGTAAAGATGATTTTTAGATACTTAAAAGGGAAACCCCGATTGGGTCTTTGGTACTCTAAGCAGCAGTCATTTGACTTCAAAGCCTACACTGATTCAGATTATGGCGGTTGTAACCTTGATAGAAAGTCAACTTCTGGTGGATGTCAATTATTGGGAGACAGACTGGTTTCCTGGCAGTGTAAGAAGCAGTCAACGGTTTCTGTCTCAACATGTGAAGCAGAATACATTGCTGCAGCTAGCGGTTGTTCTCAAATATTATGGATTCAGCAGCAATTGAGAGACTACGGCTTGAACTTCACTGGAACTCCTCTGTTCATTGACAACAATGCCACAATTTCCATCACAAATAACCCGGTGAAACAATCCAAAACTAAACATATTGAAATTCGCCATCATTTCATCCGTGATTGTGCTGAAAAGCATCTCATTGAACTTGTAAAGGTTCACACGGATGACAACCTTGCTGACATTTTCACTAAGGCGTTTGAACGATCCCGTTTTGAGCATCTTGTCAGCTTGATAGGAATGTTCAATCCAGAGTGAAAAACTTGTTTTTCTCTTAAATCAATTCAATTCATGAAAGTTCAATTTTATTTCTTTTAAATTTTCTGTAAAGTTCTTCTAATTTTCAAATATTTTATAAAAATTCAAACAAAATAGAAAATGGAGAAAAATTTCAAAGTTATATTGAGAAAAGAGGAAATGATAGTACATCAGAAATGATTTAAACGCCATAGATTGCTCATATGGGAAATGATTGCGTCATGCTTACTTATTGGTTTAAATTATTATGTTTTTAATCGGCTTATTTACAAGTAATTTGGATTGTCAGTAGGCTGTAGGCATCTTTGAATCATTAGTAGTGTGGAAACTAAATATAGACTACAACTGTGATTTGAACCCATGTATGCATGTGTGTGTGAGTAAAAGAATACAAAAAGATCATTATCAGATAAAGGATGTAAGATTTTAGCAAATATTTTCTTAAGAGACCAGTTTCGGGTTATGTGTTTAGCACAATTACTGCGGTTCATCTCGCTGCCCATACTCATAAGTATGCAATGAGGGATTGAATCAAGACATGTCTTTACATCAACCGTTGAGCATGTATTCACCCTTGAATCATACCTGATTCATTGAAATCAAATCCAGAAAAAAGTTGGATCACCTTACCTAAATCCTCAGACTCCATATCTATTAACCTGAATCATCATATGATATTCATATAAGAAAATCCAATCAAACCAAGACATCTGAATCACTCGATTCTGAATCTTATGATTCTTCATAATCCTTATGGATTCTGCTTGATTTTTCCTGTGCTAAATGATGTAACTTCATTCTGGAGATTTGAAAATCTTTGTGAAAATCTTAGATGCCTTGAGATAGTGCATTTAACATTTCTGTAGCATATCTGTGGGGTACACGTTGTATATCTTATAATTAATACCTTAACACATAAGAACGTGATACAAAGATGCTTATGGTTTCAAATCTTAAAATATTGTCAACTTGAATTACTTGTATGTGCTTATTACGTATGAATAACTTGTAATTCATGACATGATCCCATATTCTTTAACGTTTATCTTGTATCGTTTTTGCTAAAGTTTAGCCTGATATGATCCTCTACTCGTGTCTTTGAGCAAAAATAGTGTGTGTGTGTGTATATACTTGTATATTTCTATCTTGAAAATATCAAAAAGCCAAAAATATTTATGTTTAACCTTCTTGAATTGACTTTGAATCCTCTTGATTGAATGCTTTTATCTTGTTCGTTATTTGACTTGAAATCTTCATAATTTGAGTTGAAAGTTTGAGCACACAAGGGTCTCTGCGTACTTGATAAGTGCGCATGAGGTAAACCCTACGTACTTAACAAGTACGCAAGACTTAAGTCATGCGTACTTAGTAAGTACGCAGGAGTTAAGTCATGCGCACTTAGCAAGTACGCAAGACCAATTTGTGTTGAGTATATATACAGGACTTAGATTTTTCTTTAAGTTTATCTCATTCAAAATTCAAACGTCTGTCTATTACCTCTGCCCATTTTTTCCTCAAAATCTTCGAGTGTTCCTAACCGGTTTTTCGTCCCGATTCTAGTCTCAACATCGTATTAACATCATTTGGTGAGAATCTTAGGACATTTCATCCATGCAATCTGGACTTTCGGACAGATTTAGAATTAGAAAATTTTAGGGTTTGAATCTTGGTTTTAGACAAACTTTTGGTTGTTTTGGTAACACATTATAATTAAAACTTGCTTAGAATCATCAAACGATCCTTAATCTTTACTTAATTGTCCTTAATAATACATAATTTTGCCTTTGATCCCTTGATAGACCGTCGGTTCGTCTGGGTCATTTATAGGTCAAAATTTGACAATGATAGCAGTTCATTGATGTTGATATTGGTTCCATAGGTCTTAATCACGGATTTCGACTTTGTGGTGACCCTAATCCACATCAATGTTGATCATCTGTTGAAAATTGGATTTCTGGAAAATTTGATTAACTGCAATTCTTACGCACTTAACAAGTACGCAGGACCAACACTAGTGAAATTTTTCTAAGTCTGAAATTCAGTTCAGTGAGTAACTGCTATACTTAGTCATGTGTATTCAATTCCAATGAATCTTCTTGTTCTTATTATGTATTCTGTGTGTTTTTGCAGTGATGGCTCGTACCTTTACCAGTGAGTTCAACCTCCTAGCACATACAAAACCGGAATGGAAGGGTGCTGCACTACAATACCGAGAGATAGTTGACTTCTTGAACCATTCAAGGATCAGCTATGCTAAATCAGCGAACCCAATAGTATCAAGACCGTACCTGGAGCAGTTCTGGGAGACAGCGGAACATGACTGCACGGTAACCCCTAATGTTTTACGGGCTACTGTGGCGGGTCATGATATTGCTCTTTCTGAGGACACCATTCGACGGGTCTTACAATTCCGAGATCTCGCCACCGACCCAACTGCCTATCCTGATTACTTTGTGGATGGATGTTGGAGGCAGCGTATGGGATACGTCGGTGTACGGGATTACTCATCATACAAGAAGATGTGGGTGCTAGATCAGTGGAGGTACTTTGCCCACGTGATGATCATGTGCATCTCTTCCAGGAAAGTGGGGAAGGATGTTATGGGACATGATCTTGCAGCAGCGATGGTTGGCTTGTCTCTCAACAGGGGATATAACTTCTTAAGATACATCTTCAAAGCCTTAAATGATCAGATCAATACAGCTGAGAGGTTTAGATTCCTGTTATATCCAAGATTTGTGCAACTACTGATTGATGATGCGTTGCCCAATCTGCCTGCTACTGGGGAGAGATTGCAAGTAAAACGGGTGGACAAGAGGGTGTTTGCACAATTCTTAAAGCCATGCAGTGTAGAACCTACCCCTGAGCACACCGCACTCTTTGGCCACCTTATAAATGACGCGTATGTGGCACCAGATGATTGGAGATGGTTTAGTCATGACTCTGAGCCTGAACTCAGTGAACATTCTGACGAGCAACAAGAAGAGGAGGACGTTGAAAGTGTGGATGAATCGTCTGAAGGAGGAGACGAAGTAGCAGTTAATGATGGTGCTGAAGGATCCGACTCCGAAGATACAGAGTCTGATTCATCTGATTCTGATGATGCACCATCACAGGCACACCCGAGAAGATTGACAAAGGTGACCCTTCCTGAGTCATCTTCTAAGAGAAAGCGACAATCGACGAGCAGTGAAGACGAGCCAGATTCTGACTCTGACTCTGCTATACAAAGATAAAGATGTGAAAGTATCAACAAAAAACGTGGGGATAGGCAGCAACAAGCTATTCCTTGTGAGGTGGAGGATAGTGCTCAGAGGCAAGTACAAGTATCGGCTGTGAGTACTGATTCAGCTTCTACCCCACCTTCACAACAGCTGTACCGGTGACAGCGGAGAAGGCCACAAGTAACACTTGATGTGGCGGTCACTTCTATCACAGAGGAGGTTCCTGTGACAGTGACCCTCCCTGTACCATCTGTCCATGTGGCGGTGACAACTCCGATTCTTACAGAGTCAGTCACCATCACACCTTCCATCACTCCTACAACCATCATCCCATCCACAATCCCTACTACCACCACTGAACCTATCAGTCAACCCTACAACTATGGAGACTTTACTCAGGGGTTTGACTTTGATACGATCTTCTCATCCCCACTTCATAATGCTGAAGTGTCTACGTCCAGGAATCCTGATCCAAATGAGGCAAAGATAGATACCTTGGAAGCCCAAGTTGATGCTCTACTGGAAACTGTTCGAAAATCAAGGGAGGAATCTGAGGCTCAACAGTCTCAGATAAATTCGTTGGTGGACAAGGTTACTATTTTGAGAAGCCAGAGGGCTCGGACGCAAGAGAGATTAGCAAATGTGATGGCCCAGAATGAACTTCTGATCAACACAAACAATATGATTCTAGGACACAGGTCGTCTCTAGAGCTTCGGTTTGACATGCAGCGAAAAGAACATGAAATGATGGTCAAGTTAGTAACTGACCTGACCGAGAAGCTTGCTGCTCAGGGGGAGAAAGAAAAAGAGAAGGAGAATACATCTAAACCTACCGGTGATGAGCCTTGTCATCCGGTTGATCTGACGAAGGATGATGACAAAGACAAGGATCCAGAAGTCGGTCCTAGTGGAAGTGAGCAACAAGCTTTGGCAATAGTACCCATTTCTGCTGTTCCAATGGCTGAGGGGGAGTCGACTCATCAGGAAGGTGGTGATACTTTCGGTGGTGATAAAGGAAAGTCGATGGTTGATGTTCTGAAAGATCTATCTGACGTGTGATATTATGCTTAGAGCCTGACTATTCCAAAGAAGCACAGATCGAGGCTCTCTACAATCTTGAAGAAGGAGAGATCGACTCTGGTGATGATTGGGATGAATATGATGATGACGTAGTTATCGAAGTTCCCAAGGGCGACGGGGAAGGAGAGTATGAGTTTGAAGATGGAGAGATCTTCGAAGTTCCATCCTTTGAATCTCAGCTCGACACAGGTTCAGTCGAGATTGCTAGTAATGTAGAAGCATCGACTGAAGCCTCCCCTGCCGACCCTACACCTGTGGATCTAGAGGCACATAAAAACAAAGATATGCTTGCTAGTTCATCAAAGGATCCTGCTCCTGTCTGGCAAAAGACTTCTATCATAGACAAACACGGAGCAACATGAATGATCTTAGCTGTAAGGTTCGAGGAGGATAAGCAATTGTTTGCAATCAAGCGAGCTGGGGGGGTTCAATACTTGAAACCAACCAGCGAAGCTTTCAACTCCTTACCTAGATACGACCTCATGAACCTAGCAAACCGAGAGCTGCTGGGTCACTCAAATCACGCAGTAGCGATGGGTTTGTGGCATGTTCTACAGCGTGAAGTAAGATCTGGGAAATTCGAGATGTTTAAGCCTCAAATTCCCAAGCGAGACAAGGACAAGAATGCTAGACATACTGTGACTAAGAAATGCTTAAAGAAACTGGTATACAAGCCAGTGCTGTGTGAAACCAAGATTCCCCTTAGCAAGTTATCTCAAGATATCCTCGGTAACATATGGTACTGGTACGTAGATCCTAAAACGGGCGAGGCAGTGGTGATAGGAAAGGTGTGGTCAGATAGTGGAAGCTTTGTGCCAAGGGAACTGATCAGAATATTTGATGAAGTCTGCTTCATAAATGTAACAGCCCAATCAAACCGTACCAAGATATTGTCCGCTTTGCCTCCGATGGGTTGCCCATCCAGGAACTTACGGTTTTGTTTTCACCCGATGAGTTGCTCGCCCAGACAAAACGCGTCTTGATAGAGAAGGTATCCACCCTCTTATAAGGAAGGCTTCGTTCTCCCCCTCAACCGATGTGGGATATTACAATCGACCCCCCTTACGGAGCCCAGCGTCCTCGCTGGCACAACAGTCCGGCAACCTGGCTCTGATACCGTCTGTAATAGCCCAAGCGAACCGTACCAAGATATTGTCCGTTTTGCCCCTGATGGGTTGCCCATCCAGGAACTCACGGTTTTGTTTTCACCCGACGAGTTGCTCGTCCAGACAAAACGCGTCTTGATAGAGAAGGTATCCAGCCTCTTATAAGGAAGGCTTCGTTCCCCCCCTCAACCGGTGTGGGATATTACAATTTCCGAGAACAAGGAGGAACATGAGGAGCATCTGCATTTGATTCTAGAATTACTTAAGCAAGAGCAATGGTATGCTAAATTCTCCAAAGTGCGAATTCTGGATTCGCGAAATGCAAATTCTAGGACATGTAGTCAACGAGAAAGGAACACATGTCGATCCAGCTTAAGTAGAAGCAATCAAGAATTGGGCGGCACCTACAACGCCAACGGAGGTGCGTCAAATTCTGGGGATTAGCTGGCTACTACCATCGTTTCATTGAAGAATTTTTCCAAGATTACACAACCCCTCACTGCTTTAACTTAGAAGAGAAAACCTTATAACTTGGGTGATACCCAGGAATCAGCATTCCAACTTTCGAAGCATAAACTCTTCAGTGCACCTATCCTATCTCTGCCAGAGAGGACGGATGATTTTGTGGTATATTGCAATACATCCATTCAAGGTTTTGGTTATGTGTTAATGCAACGAGAAAAGGTGATCGCATACACTTATGTCAACTAAAGGTTCACGATAAAAACTACACCACTCATGACCTAGAGATGGGAGCCGTAGTTCTCGCACTTAAGATGTGGAGACATTACTTGTACGGTACTAAATGCACCATCTACACCGATCACAAGAGTCTTCAGCACATCTTCGAGCAGAAAGAGTTGAACATACGACAACATCGTTGGGTCGAGCTCTTGAATGATTATGACTGTGCGATCCGGTATCATCCGGGTAAAGCTAACGTTGTAGCTGATGCCCTAAGTCGAAAGGAAACCACGCCCAAACGATGTTCAAGTTAGCTAGATGTTTAAAACTATGTCAATTCGAAGTGCTCAATTCAAAGCCCTGAAAGAAGAAAAACCTACCGCTGGAAGGTACACGCGGTGTGGAAGCACAACTCGAGGTCAAATCTGACGGTATTCGCTACTTCGCCGAGCGAATATGGGTTCCAGTGTTCGGGAACTTAAGAGAACTAGTCATGGATGAGGCTCATAAATCTCGTTACTCTATTCATCCAGGTTCCGATAAAATGTACCATGATCTAAAGGTACTATATTGGTGGCCAAAGATGAAGGCCGATATAGCTATGTATGTGAGCAAATGTCTGACATGCGCAAAGGTTAAAGTTTAATACCAAAAGCCTTCTGGTCTTCTGCAACAACCAGAAATTCCCATGTGGAAATGGGAACAAATATCCATGGACTTCATCACCAAATTACCAGGAACTCCTACCAGATGTGATACTATTTGGGTAATCGTTGATCGTTTAACAAAATCCGCTCACTCCTTAGCAATCAAAGAAACTGACAAAATGGATAAGCATACTCGTACTTACTTGAAAAAAAAGTAGTCTCTCGGCACGGGGTGCAATCTCTATCATTTTGGATCGTGATACACGAATTCACTTCTCGTTTCTAGCAGTCGTTACATAAAGCTTTAGGCACGCGTCTAGATATGAGCATAGCATACCATTCTCAAACTGATGGCCAATCAGAATGTACTATCCAAACTCTGGAGGACATGCTACGAGCTTGTGTGATCGATTTCGGTAACACTTGGGAGTCTCACCTACCGTTGGTGGAGTTCTCCTACAACAACAGTTATCACACTAGCATCAAGGCAGCTCCATTTGAAGCACTTTATGGACGGAAATGCCGTTCTCCAAATTGTTGGGCCGAGGTTGGGGATAGTCAACTTACAGGTCCTGAAGTCGTACTTGAAACTTCTGAGAAAATCGTTCAAATTAGAAACCGTATGGCAGCAGCTCGTGATCGTCAAAAGAGCTATGCCGATAAGCGTCGTAAACAGTTAGCATTTCAAGTAGGGGATATGGCCTTATTAAAAGTCTCACCTTGGAAGGGTGTCATTCGTTTCGGGAATTGAGGCAGACTAAATCCTCGTTATGTTGGACCATTCAAGATAATGAAGAGAATCGGACCAGTAGCGTATCAACTGGACTTACCTGAGGGACTTAGTGGTGTACACAACGTCTTTCACATCTCAAATTTGAAGAAATTTCTAGCAGACTAGTCCCTCGCGGTTCCTCTTGAGGAACTACACATTGATGAACAGTTATGTTTCATCGAAGAACCCATGGAAATTATGGATAGGGAAGTCAAAACGTTAAAGCACAGTAAAATCCCTATTGTTAGAGTCTATTGGAACTCGAAACGCGGACCGAAATTCACTTAGGAGCGCGAGGACCTTATGATGCACCAATATCCTCATCTGTTTAAGCACTCTACGTCAAAAACCTAAGGTAATATTCTAATTTTCGGGACGAAAATTCTTTCAACTAGAAGATGATGTGACGCCCAGAAAATTTTTTTTATTTTTAATTTTCGGGACGAAAATTCTTTCAACTAGGGAATGATGTGACAATCCAGACTTTCATGCTAACTCAGTTAGCAAATCCAGTTAAACCCTAACTAGTCACAAACTTCAGGGACTAGAATTGTCAATTTTAAAATCTCAAATCCTAGGGATCGGTCTTGTCTATCTTTTAAACTCACACACATGAGTTGGAAGGACCAATCATGTAATTCTTCTATAGTTACAAACCCGTTCTTGACCTAACTCAAACCTGAGGGACTACTTCTGTCAATTTCCAAACTCATAGATATGAAAATGCAGGGACTATTTTGGTATTTACTTAAGAGTTGATTTTGTTGACTTTGAAAGTCAAACCGTGCGCGTTTGATCCAAATTCGGATCCATAAGAGATGATTTGCTCGAACTAGTAACTGAATTTGCATGTTGATATCATTAACAGTCATCATAACTGTTTTAATCACCATCATTGTATCAATTGAAACAATTTATGGCTAATAAATCCGTAACCGTCAAACTCAATGCTTAATCAATCGAATTCGACAAACTTCGATTACCAATTCATGTACAAACCCTCTGCGTACACCAATCGAACTAATCTGAGTCTTTTACACACGATAACCTGATCGGAGAAGCTGTTAAACCCACCGAGAACCAAGCCAGCCACCGTCGACAGCTGTTTTAGTCGATCTCATCCAATTCGGATCCAAAACTGGTAAATTCTCGCACCCTTAACTTCGTTGTCATCTTTTGATTGATAGCCCTCTGCTATTTGGGGCTTACAATACCGAATTAAACACGATTCGATGCTAGGGTTCATGTAATTTCGGGTTTAGTCGAACTATATCCTAGACTCGATCTCAATGCAATTAACTTGCATGAATAGACTCGAAATCACCTACCCTTTGAAAGCCCTTACTAATTCGAACATCTAACATCGAAATAGTGATGAACGCATTCTAGGGTTCGTCACAGTTTGGGTTTAATCGATTACTGATCTAAATGCAACCTTAATCCAATTAACTTACATAGACAACTTCGGAATCTAATAATCTATAATAGCCCCATAAACCCAACCTTTTTCAATATCGGATTCAATCAATTTAATTACAGGTTCATCCTAGGGTTTTCGACGATTTCAAAGAAGAATTTAACGATCTTAATCGGGTTAGTTTTACAATCAAACACACACAGAGAATCGCAAAGCCTCGATTAACAAAACCCTGTGTCAATTAGATCCATTACTACATAAATCGATGGATTTTGGGACTAGTTTGGATTCGGTCTAAAAGGGGGGAAGAACACAGGGGTGTTGGGTGTTAAAACCAAACCGATCCAGGTTTGTTTGCGATACCCTAGCGGGCTCCGTTGGTAAGACACTTGACTGAGGGGGAGGAGACCCGGGTTCGAGTCCCTCCACCCCCAATTCTTTTTAAATCGAATTTTATTATTATTCTTAATATAAAAATCATTCAACTATTATCATATTATTATGTTAATGTGTTTTGAGCCCGGAAACCACCCGTATGCTCGGGTTTAGTATTATAACCTATTTTTAATATTATTATCCACTTATAAAATAATATATTCATATTATTTTCAACCCGTGACTCATGCTATAAATTAATATATAATTTATGTTATTATTATTTCACCTCGTTTAAATTACCTCGTGGGACGTTTTAAAGCTAATTAATAATATAATTGTTATATTATTTACCCACGTTTATATACTCGATTTAAAATAATATATGTATTATTTTCCATACAAATGATTATTTGATTAATCCGACGAACCTAAAAATAATATAATAAATTATATTATTTTCCTAACATTTGTAAACGACTCAAACGTACGAATTTATTTATTTATCTATTTAATATTATTCGTTATTAACATTCGACACATAACGCATTGATCTTAATTATTATATTAAGAAATCTATTTTCCCGTAGACACGTTCGTCTACCCGTAAATCCTTAGAATGTTTTAAGACGTTCGATCTTTCCGTGTCGTTGTCACAAACTCTTACGTGTTCCTAACTGTCACATCTTATTTTAGGGCATTCATAGATTGTCCGCGTGCAATCTATTTGTGGTTAGTGTTGCATCCTTGTGTGGTGCTAATTACTACGCTCTACTCAGACTCAGGTGAGTTTCACGGCCCCATTTTACTTGTTTTACTATTGGGGGAGAAACATGCTTACACACAAACATATTTTACTTGTTTTCTTGTTGAGGAGAAACATGCATATACACAAATATCATTTTACTTGTTTTCCTGTGGGTGAGAAACAGGTACGCAAGCAAATATTATTTTACATGTTTTTCCCGTTGAGGGAGAAAACATGACGTAACTATTTTGATTATGGTAATTCATATGATATCACTGTTAAGGCTAAGCGTAACACACTATCATAGAAAGTCCCCATCTTATATCGGACCATTAATATGGATCTTAGCGAGGTGATGTTTAGTAGTACTACTGGGTTTGACAAATCCCACCCGCGTTAGTCACGCTAACTCGATTGGAGATCGAACGGGTGAAATGTTAGCCTACTCACACCGCCAGTGTTGATAGACCTGGCAGGAGGCAAATAAACAATCAGTTAGCTTCGGTTGCGAGCGCTTTAGTAAGACATGAACATAGGCTAGCTACCTATAGATAAGCATATTGAATGTACATAATCTGGCAAACACTCTCTTATTGTAAACTTGAAACCTGTGAACTCACCAACCTCGTGTTGACACTTTTTCTTACATGTTTCTCAGGTCGCTAAGGCACAGCTTGCACACTTAGGACATGCATGGAGTCCTACTGTCATATCATCCATTTCAAACATTTTAAACAGTTACTTATTTACATTGATTGACGCCTATTGCGTGAAATTACTTTTGATTTCATATTAACGTTTACGCTTTCGCATTTAACTCTGAACTTTTATATTATGACACTTCAAGTCCCATATAGTGTCGTTTGATGTAACTAATGACTGAGATCCTGGTGTGTCACATTCCTAAGGGTAAAACTCCGTTAGTGGATTTTGGGGGTGTGACAATACACTTCTCTATGAAAGATCTGGAGGCACTGGCTGACAGGTACTACATACGGACGAATGGACAAAGTTCCTTGCTTCTAAATACGACAAGGTGATCAAGTTTTGCCTTGACTACAAGAAGAAGATGGAAGCTAAAGATGCAGAGCGGTGAAGACCGAAGACGATCCAGAGCTGTTGTCAAGGGGGAGTTTGTTGAAGCACTTTTGTGTGACAAACACTCTGGATAGAGTCTTAGTTTATGTACTTTCTTTGTATGTATTTGTCTTTGTTTGTAAGCGTCTGTATGTATTAGTTATCGAGTTGTATTTACTAATGCATGTAGATAGTTGCTTAATTCTTTAAGTGTTTTGCGCACTTAGTATGTGCGTAGGAACTAGTTCCTGCGTACTTAGCAAGTACGCAAGAATACTCTGCGTACTTGCTAAGTACGCATGAGCAATTTTCCTTGCGCACTTGCTAAGTGCGCAAAGATCAGGTCTTGTATAAATAGGATAGGTTGATAGAAGTTAAACATGCAGACATTATGCACTCAGTATTTTCTCTCTGTAACCTTCAAGTGTTTATAATAGACGAAAGTTTAAAGTGATTCTCTTGTCGGTTTACTTTGTGTTGTTTGATTCTCTACCTAGTCACGGGTATTCCGCACCCGGTCCGACTAGCCAACGCACTTGCATGTGACGATCCGTGACACCCGAGGGACCTACAAGGTCTAAGTATTGTAAATGTTTGACTATGAACTCTATGCATCCAAGTGAGTTGTTTGAAAAGTGACTTTGACGTTTCAAAGATGTTTTGACTTGATGACCCGTTGGTGACACGTTGGACTTAAACATTTAAATTCTAACATAGAATTCAAACCTCCTTTGAAATAGTCTATTATCATTTTAATAAACACATTAGCACATTCGATTGGTATTTAGAACTTGAAACACAACATTTGATACATAAAAGTTTCCTTAATTGGAACGCCAAGTTTTGAGTCCTAAACATGGCAACTATGCAAAGTTAATGTTCACACATGAAATTAGGCATGTTATAACACATATTGAACCTTTCAATGTTTACTTGCTAAAAATCGACAAACATGCAAGTTTCGGATAATTAAAGTTTCCTATTATAGCAAGATCATGTCAAATTGTCAAGCTTATGGATAAACATAATATATTATCACACAATGCACTTAATTAAGTGTTACTAGGACATTTAAATATTCTAATCATGTTAACAACTTGTAAACACATCTTTTGGACAATTAAAGTTTCCTTATTTAGAAACCGGGCTCTAGAACTCATATACATGCATTTTAACTCATCATTTCTGTCAATCATTCTTCCATAATGTTCACTACACTAGTTTCATGCTTTCAATACACCCAAACATCAAGTTTTCGTACATGTCCAGAAATAAAGTTTCTAAAGATAGAAAACAAGCCTAAAACATCATGAGCATGTGATTTTACTGAAAAAAAATCATACAATCTCTATATCTAGTGTTTATGCATCATTTCCACCAAACAAAACACATCATAACTTCCTTTAACAAAAACCCATAATTTAAATTTTCCATAAATAGAACCGAGCATGAAATCTCATATGACCAAAAGTTCTGGATAGCAAATCTACACATATTATCCATTCTTTATACATATCCAACCATTTTCTATCATCAAATCACCCTAAACATGGCATCTAGCATGAAACCCAAAATTAATGTTTCTTAAAATAGCAAAACCGAGCATGCATGTATCATCCAACACTTTTGACAACAAAGTTTGCACATATCATTCATCTACAACTATTACTACAACATAATCCATCATCAAATTATCAAAATCACATCATCTAACATATGCTCATATAATAAAGTTTTCTTATATGGAAACGAGCCTATGAACAAAATCCGAGTCCAAAACCACCAACAATATGTACCATTTTAGTTATAAAACTCATTTCTTTCAAGAATCTTTGGTAAATCTTTCATAAAAATCAAGTTTTCTTTAGATGCATGTTCATATGAACATGAAGAAAAATGGAGAAAAAGGTGGGTTTTGATGTTACCAAACTTGAAAATGGATGGAATGGTGGATGAATCTTCTTGCAAACTTGATAATCTATGCTTAGAGATTGATTTTTGAGTGAAATGAAGATCAAAACAACAAAAAATGGCAATGGTGGTGGTGTGGGAGGGGGTCTCGGCCGAGAGAGAGAGAGAGTGTGTGTGTGTGTTGGTGAAGAAGATGGAAATGAGTGGGGTGTGGGGGTTTATATAAGGGGTTTTTGTACCGGGTAGTGAAAAACGAATAGTCACCGATTTATTGACGGAAATCCCGAATAGGTATGAATGAAATTATTTAAAAATATTTTGACTCATGTTGGTAAGTTTAACATTTAAATTTTTAGATTTTTATTTGGAAATGTAGGTACATACTGCAGACTGGCCGGACAGCGTTGAAACAGAAAGTTTCTCAGAAAATTCCCGAAAAATTCACAGAGTCTTAAAATAGCATATCACAGTGCTACATGTAATTTTTGCACATCAAATATACATCTAAATGTCTGCATATAATTAATCAACTAGCTAGTGCACACTGCGTGTCTACCGGACTGTGCTGAAAATAAAAGTATTTCTATAAATCATCGAAAAATTCATATAGGTATAATTAATTAAATCACAGTGTTACATATAATTTACACGCACATATTATATGTCTAGGTATTTGTTTTAAATCATCACCAACGGTCGTGCTGTAGGATGCGTGTTTGACCTGGTAATCTTTTAGATTACCAACACGTGTGAACAGATTGACTTGCTAAGTGTGAAATGGACTTAATTACTATAAAATTAAGTGTGATGCATGTCATATACTATAACATATGTCTTAGCCGGGTACGGATATTAACCTGAATTTGTCGGGAGTCACATTATCCCCCGGTTGAAAGGAATTTCGTCCCGAAATTCAGTTTGCGGTAATAGCGGATGGTGTGGTCTCAATAAAGTATGGGTACTTGCACTTCAACTGATCTTCGCGGTCCCATGTGAATTCTGGTCCGCGTCAGGAATTTCATCGGATCTTGAATATCGGAATGCGACCTTGCTTCAGTTGCTTAACCTCGCGGTCCATTATTTCCATGGGTTCTTCGATGAAATGCAGCTGTTCGTCGATTTGTACCTCCTCTAGTGGTACCTTCAGTGTCTCATCGTGTAGAAACTTCTTTAGGTTGGACACGTGGAATACATTGTGGATATTCTGCAGTTCCATCGGTAAGCTGAGTCGGTAGGCAACAGGACCAATCCTTTATAAGATCTCAAATGGTCCTACATAGCGGGGGTTCAGTTTCCCACGTTTGCCAAAACGGATTACGCATTTCCAACGCGCAACTTTCAGTAACACTTTTTCACCTACTTGGAACTCCAAGCGAGTCAAGGACAAGAAGGCTAGACATCTTGTGACTAAGAAATGCTTAAAGAAACTGGTATACAAGCCAGTGCTGTGTGAAACCAAGATTCCCCTGAGCAAGTTATCTCAGGATATCCTCAGTAACATATGGTACTGGTACGTAGATCCTAAAACGGGCGAGGCAATGGTGATAGGAAAGGTGTGGTCAGATAGTGGAAGCTTAGTGCCAAGGGAACTGATCAGAGTATTTGATGAAGTCTGCTTCATAAACTTCTCTGTGAAAGATCTGGAGGCACTGGCTGACAGGTACTGCATGCATACGGACGAACGGACAAAGTTCCTTGCTTCTAAATACGACAAGGTGATCAAGTTTTGCCTTGACTACAAGAAGAAGATGGAAGCTAAAGATGCAGAGCTGTGAAGACCAAAGACGATCCAGAGCTGTTGTCAAGGGGGAGTTTGTTGAAGCACTTTTGTGTGACAAACACTCTGGATAGAGTCTTAGTTTATGTACTTTCTTTGTATGTATTTGTCTTTGTTTGTAAGCGTCTGTATGTATTAGTTATCGAGTTGTATTTACTAATGCATGTAGATAGTTGCTTAATTCTCTAAGTGTTTTGCGCACTTAGTATGTGCGCAGGAACTAGTTTCTGCATACTTAGCAAGTACGCAAGAATACTCTGCGTACTTGCTAAGTACGCATGAGCAATTTGCCTTGCGCACTTGCTAAGTGCGCAAAGATTAGGTCTTGTATAAATAGGATAGGTTGACAGAAGTTAAGTACACAGACATTGTGCACTCATTATTTTCTCTCTGTAACCTTCAAAGTGTTTATAATAGACGAAAGTTTAAAGTGATTCTCTTTTCGGTTTACTTTGTGTTGTTTGATTCTCCACCTAGTCACGGGTATTTCGCACCCGGTCCGACTAGCCAACGCACTTGCATGTGACGATCCGTGACACCCGAGGTACCTACAAGGATTTGAATAAGTTGGGCGAGGCAGTGGTGATAGGAAAGGTGTGGTCAGATAGTGGAAGCTTAGTACCAAGGGAACTGATCAGAGTATTTGATGAAGTCTGCTTCATAAACTTCTCTGTGAAAGATCTAGAGGCACTGGCTGACAGGTAACATGGCCCTGGTTCAAGATGTTAAACCATTCAGAGGCGGCTATGTGGCCTTTGCTGGAGAGAAAGGCGGTAGTATCACATGTTAAGGCGTGGTTTCAAATGGTTGTGTCAGCTTTGACAATGTCAACTACTGCAAGCAGCAGAAGCATAACTTGTTGAGTGTCTCCCAAATGTGCGACAAGGAGTACTCAGTGATGTTTGACAAGACTGAATGCTTGATACTCAAACCTGGTTTTGAGGTTCCTGAAGACTGGATTCTGATGAGAGCGCCAAGGACAAACGACACCTATTAGATTGATATCAGCGTGGCAACAACCACCTCATTAGTTGCTACTTGTTTGCTTACCAAAGCGACAGAGCTTGACTCTATCTTGTGGCATAGGAAACTCGGACATATTTCTTATCGTAAAATGAATCATCTTGTCCGAAACGGTTTGGTAACCGGTGTTCCTAAGCTGAGATTTACCGTTGCAGATGACTGTATGCCGTGTAAAAAGGGCAAACAGCAACGGAAGTCTCACAAGCCCAAGCTCCAAAACTCCATCGATACCCCTTTGGAGCTATTACATATGAATCTGTTTGGCCCCATAAGTATCAGGTGTATTGGAGGTAAGTCATTCTATCTGGTTGTAACTGATGATTTCTCACGTTTTTCTTGGGTGCATTTTTTAGGTACGAAGAACGAAACTGCTGATATTCTTCAATACCTGATCCTGAGCTTGGAATCTCTTTGCAAGTTGAAGGTTAGAAGAATAAGGAGTGACAACGGAACTGAATTCAAGAATAATTTGATGGAAATTTGCTGTCTCAAGAAGGGGATCCGTCACGAATTTAGTGCCCCGTACACACCTCAGCAGAATGGAGTCGCAGAACGGAAGAACAGAACCTTGATTGAGACTGCAAGGACAATGCTGTCAGATGCAAAGCTTCCTGTCACTTTCTGGTCAGAAGCAGTTAATATAGCTTGTTACGTCTTGAACAGAGTTCTGATTGTGAAGAGGCACAACAAGACTTGTTATGAGTTGATCAACAATCGACTTCCCAATCTTGACTATCTAGTTCATTTTGGTAGTCCCCGTTCCTTATTGCTACAATACAAAGACCGCAAGTCTAAGTTTCATGCAAAAGCGGTGGAAGGCATCTTCTTAGGATATGTTTCCAACTCGCCTTGCAAGAGAGTGTACAATATAGGAACTCGTACTGTCGAGGAATGGTTTGAAGTGGATTGTAGTAAACACAGCATTCCACCAGAACCAACTGGTCCAGCTTGGGGTTTTGATTATGATGCGCTATTCAAATCTTTCAATCTTGCAGATTTGTCTACAAATGATGCCGCAAATTTATATGAATTATTTGGTGGCGGTGATAACTCCAGCTTCTCAACACGTGCTACTGTACCGATTGTAACTCCTGATTCCTATGCTGCATCTGCATCTGGAACTCTTAATGGTGATAACAGTGAAGATGTTCATGTTGACGGAAATGACGCTCAAGGTAATCCTAACACTCGTGTAGGAAATGAAGCTCCAGCTGATCCAATTAACATTGAATTTTCTTCTTCTGGAACACAGGATATGGGGGAGTTAAGCACGAACCTCGATTCAGAAATTCAGGAACCGAATGTACCAGAGATGAGAGTGCATAAGAATCACCCAATAGACAACATTATTGGTGATCATCATGCCGGTGTTCAAACTTGTCATCGAACCATTGCTGAGAACACTAGTCTTTACTCTGAGATACTTGACACTGGTGTCATGGAAACATGTCTGCATGCTACATTCGTGTCCCAGTTAGAGCCGAAGAATGTGAAAGAGACTCTCGCTGACAACTGCTGGATTGAGGCAATGCAAGAAGAACTGTCTCAATTCCAAAAGTTGCATGTGTGGGATTTGGTTGACTTGCCAAGGGGTGTAGAACTAATTGGCAGCAGATGGGTGTTCAAATGCAAGACGGATGATCGTCATGTTGTGGTGAAGAACAAAGCAAGGTTGGTTGTTCAGGGTTTTTATTAGCAAGAGGGCTTAGATTACACAGAAGTATATGCCCCAGTTGCTAGACTTGAGGACATTAGACTGTTTCTGGCTTATACTTCATATGTTGGCTTCAAGGTCTATCAACTTGATGTGAAGAGTGCTTTCCTGTATGGAAAAGTACATAAAGAGGTCTATGTCACTCAACCTCCCGGCTTTGAAGATCCGCATAATATCAATAAAGTGTATAAGCTTGACAAAGCACTTTATGGTCTTCATCAAGCACCTAGGGCATGGTATGAGATATTATCTAAACATCTACTGGCTAATGGTTTCAACCGTGGACAGATTGACCCGACCCTCTTCATACGAAAAGCAGGAGGTGATATTCTTCTTGTACAAGTGTATGTCGATGACATTATCGTCGGGTCTACAAATGAAGACATGTGTAGGGAATTCGAACTGGTGAAGAAGTCAAAGTTTGAGATAAGTAATATGGGTGAATTGTCATTCTTCCTGGGTCTGCAAATCAGTCAAAGAGAGGATGGCATTTATCTACATCAAACTAAGTATGTGCAGGACATCTTGTCAAAATACAAGATGAATGATTGCAGTACTTATGACACACCTATCCCCGTCAATCATGGTCTGCATCCTGACAAAGATGGAAAGGATGTGGATTGCAAATTGTACCTTGGGATGATCGGATCTCTTATGTATCTCACAGCTTCACGGCCAGATATAATGTTTGCTATATGCTTGTGCTCAAGGTTTCAGTCACAACCGAAGGAGTCCCATATGATAGCTGTAAAGAGGATTTTTAGATACTTAAAAGGGAAACCCCGATTGGGTCTTTGGTACTCTAAGCAGCAGTCATTTGACTTCAAAGCCTACACTGATTCAGAATATGGCGGTTGTAACCTTGATAGAAAGTCAACTTCTGGTGGATGTCAATTCTTGGGAGACAGACAGGTTTCCTGGTAGTGTAAGAAGAAGTCAACGGTTTCTGTCTCAATATGTGAAGAAGAATACATTGCTGCAGCTAGCGGTTATTCTCAAATAATGTGGATTCAGCAGCAATTGAGAGACTACGGCTTGAACTTCACTGGAACTCCTCTGTTCATTGACAACAATGCCACAATTTCCATCACAAATAACCCGGTGAAACATTCCAAAACTAAACATATTGAAATTCGCCATCATTTCATCCGTGATTGTGCTGAAAAGCATCTCATTGAACTTGTAAAGGTTCACACGGATGAAAACCTTGCTTACTTTTTCACTAAGGCGTTTGACCGATCCCGTTTTGAGCATCTTGTCAACTTGATAGGAATGTTCAATCCAGAGTGAAAAACTTGTTTTTTCTTAAATCAATTCAATTCATGAAAGTTAAATTTTATTTCTTTTAAATTTTCTGTAAAGTTCTTTTAATTTTCAAATATTTTATAAAAATTCAAACAAAATAGAAAATGGAGAAAAAATAAAAAATTATCTTGAGAAAAGAAGAAATAATAGTACATCAGAAATGATCTAAACGCCATAGATTGCTCATATGGGAAATGATTGCGTCATGCTTACTTATTGGTTTAAATTATTATGTTTTTAATCGGCTTTTTTACAAGTAATTTGAATCGTCAGTAGGCTGTAGGCATCTTTGAATCATTAGTAGTGTGGAAACTAAATATAGACTACAACTGTGATTTGAACCCATGTATGCATGTGTGCGTGTGTAAAAGAATACAAAAAGATCATTATCAGATAAAGGATGTAAGATTTTAGCAAATATTTTCTTAAGAGACCAGTTTCGGGTTGTGTTTAGCACAATTACTGCAGTTCATCTCGCTGCCCATACTCACAAGTATGTAATGAGAGATTGAATCAAGACATGTCTTTATATCAACCGTTGAGCCTGTATTCACCCTTGAATCGTACATGATTCATTGAAATCAAATCCAGATAAAAGTTGGATCACCTTACCTAAATCCTCAGACTCCATATTTATTAACCTGAATCATCATATGATATTCATATAAGAAAATCCAATCAAACCAAGACATCTGAATCACTCGATTCTGAATCTTATGATTTTTGATAATCCTTATGGATTCTGCTTGATTTTTCCTGTGCTAAATGATGTAACTTCATTCTGGAGATTTAAAAATCTTTGTGAAAATCTTAGATGCCTTGAGATAGTGCATTTTACATTTCTGTAGCATAACAGTGGGGTACACGTTGTATATCTTATAATTAATACCTTAACACATAAGAACGTGATACAAAGATGCTTATGGTTTCAAATCTTATAATATTGTCAACTTGAATTACTTGTTTATGTGCTTATTACGTATGAATAACTTGTAATTCATGACATGATCTCATATTCTTTGACGTTTATCTTGTATCGTTTTTGCTAAAGTTTAGCCTGATATGATCCTCTACTCGTGTTTTTGAGCAAAAATAGTGTGTGTGTGTGTATATACTTGTATATTTCGATCTTGAAAAGATCAAAAATATTCTAAGTTTGTGTATAGTTCAGTTTTAATCAGAAAAGCCAAAAATATTTATGTTTAACCTTCTTGAATTGACTTTGAATCCTCTTGATTGAATGCTTTTATCTTGTTCTTTATTTGACTTGAAATCTTCATAATTTGAGTTGAAAGTTTGAGCACACAAGGGTCTCTGCGTACTTGATAAGTGCGCATGAGGTAAACCCTACGTACTTAACAAGTACGCAAGACTTAAGTCATGCGTACTTAGTAAGTATGCAGGAGTTAAGTCCTGCGCACTTAGCAAGTACGCAAGACCAATTTGTGTTGAGTATATATACAGGACTTAGATTTTTCTTTAAGTTTATCTCATTCAAAATTCAAACGTCTGTCTATTACCTCTGCCCATTTTTTCCTCAAAACCTTCGAGTGTTCCTAACCGGTTTTTCATCCCGATTCTAGTCTCATCATCGTATTAACATCATTTGGTGAGAATCTTAGGACATTTCATCCATGCAATCTGGACTTTCGGAACGATTTAGAATTTGAAAATTTTAGGGTTTGAATCTTGGTTTTAGACAAACTTTTGGTTGTTTTGGTAACACATTATAATTAAAACTTGCTTAGAATCATCAAACGATCCTTAATCTTTACTTAATCGTCCTTAATAATCCATAATTTTGCCTTTGACCCCTTGATTGACCGTCGGTTCGTCTGGGTCATTTATAGGTCAAAATTTGAATAGGATAGCAGTTCATTGATGTTGATATTGGTTCCATAGGTCTTAATCATGGATTTCGACCTTGTGGTGACCCTAATCCACACCAATGTTGATCATCTGTTGAAAATTGGATTTCTGGAAATTTTGATTAACTGCAATTCTTACGTACTTAACAAGTACGCAAGAAGATATTCCTGCGTACTTGTTAAGTACGCACGAAGATATCCCTGCGTACTTGCTAAGTACGCAGGACCAACACTTGTGAAATTTTTCTAAGTCTGAAATTCAGTTCAGTGAGTAACTGCTATACTTAGTCATGTGTATTCAATTCCAATGAATCTTCTTGTTCTTATTTTGTTTTCTGTGTGTTTTAGCAGTGATGGCTCGTGCCTTTACCAGTGAGTTCAACCTCCTAGCACATACAAAACCGGAATGGAAGGGTGCTGCACTACAATACCGAGAGATAGTTGACTTCTTGAACCATTCAAGGATCAGCTATGCTAAATCAGCAAACCCAATAATATCAAGACCGTACCTGGAGCAGTTCTGGGAGACAACGGAACATGATTGCACGGTAACCCCTAATGTTTTACGGGCTACTATGGCGGGTCATGATATTGCTCTTTCTGAGGACACCATTCGACGGGTCTTACAGTTCTGAGATCTCGCCACCGACCCAACTGCCTATCCTGATTACTTTGTGGATGGATGTTGGAGGCAGCATATGGGATACGTCGGTGTACGGGATTATTCGTCATACAAGAAGATGTGGGTGCTAGATCAGTGGAGGTACTTTGCCCACGTGATGATCATGTGCATCTCTTCCAGGAAAGCGGGGAAGGATGCTATAGGACATGATCTTGCAACAGCCATGGTTGGCTTGTCTCTCAACAGGGGATATAACTTCTTAAGATACATCTTCAAAGCCTTAAATGATCAGATCAATACAGCTGAGAGGTTTAGATTCCTGTTATATCCAAGATTTGTGCAACTACTGATTGACGATGCGTTGCCCAATCTGCCTGCTACTGGGGAGAGATTGCAAGTAAAACGTGTGGACAAGAGGGTGTTTGCACAATTCTTAAAGCCATGCAGTGTAGAACCTATCCCTGAGCACACCGCACTCTTTTGCCACCTGATAAATGACGCGTACGTGGCACCAGATGATTGGAGATGGTTTAGTCATGATTCTGAGCCTGAACTCAGTGAACATTCTGACGAGCAACAAGAAGAGGAGGACGCTGAAAGTGTCGATGAATCGTCTGAAGGAGGAGACGAAGAAGTAGTTAATGATGGTGCTGAAGGATCCGACTCCGAAGATACAGAGTCTGATTCATCTGATTCTGATGATGCACCATCACGGCACACCCGAGAAGATTAAAAAAGGTGACCCTTCCTGAGTCATCTTCTAAGAGAAAGCGACAATCGACGAGCAGTGAATACGAGCCAGATTCTGACTCTGACGCTGCTATACAAAGACAAAGACGTGAAAGTATCAACAAAAAATGGGGGTTAGGCAGCAACAAGCTATTCCTTGTGAGGTGGAGGATAGTGCTCAGAGGCAAGTACAAGTATCGGCTGCGAGTATTGATTCAGCTTCTACCCCACCTTCACAACAACTGTACCGGCGACAGCGAAGAAGGCCACAAGTAACACTTGATGTGGCGGTCACTTCTATCACAGAGGAGGTTCCTGTGATAGTGACCCTCCCTGTACCATATGTCCATGTGGCGGTGACAACTCCGATTCTTATAGAGTTAGTCATCATCACACCTTCCATCACTCCTACAACCATCATCCCATCCACAATCCCTACTACCACAACTGAACCTATCAGTCAACCCTACAACTATGGAGACTTTACTCAGGGGTTTGACTTTGATACGATCTTCTCATCCCCACTTCATAATGCTGAAGCGTCTACGTCCAGGAATCCTGATCCAAATGACGCAAGGATAGATACCTTGGAAGCCTACTCGAAACTGTTCGGAAATCAAGGGAGGAATCTGAGGCTCAACAGGCTCAGATAAATTCGTTGGTGGACAAGGTTACTATTTTGAGAAGCCAGAGGGCTGGGACGCAAGAGAGACTAGCAAATGTGATGGCCCATAATGAACTTCTAATCAACATAAACAATATGATTCTGGGACACAGGTCGTCTCCAGAGCTTCGGTTTAACATGCAGCTAAAAGAACATGAAATGATGGTCAAGTTAGTAACTGACCTGACCGAGAAGCTTGCTGCTCAGGGGGAGAAAGAAAAAGAGAAAGAGAAGACATCTAAACCTACCGGTGATGAGCCTTGTCATCCGGTTGATCTGACGAAGGATGATGACAAAGACAAGGATCCTGAAGTCGGTCCTAGTGGAAGTGAGCAACAAGCTTTGGCAATAGTGCCCATTTCTGCTGTTCTAATGGCTGAGGGGGAGTCGACTCATCAGGAAGGTGGTGATACTTCCGGTGGTGATAAAGGAAAGTCAGTGGCTGATGTTCTGAAAGATCTACCTGACGATGTGATCTTATGCTTAGAGCCTGACTATTCCAAAGAAGCACAGATCGAGGCTCTCTACAATCTTGAAGAAGGAGAGATCGACTCTGGTGATGATTGGGATGAAGATGATGATGACGTAGTTATCAAAGTTCCCAAGGGCGACGGGGAAGGAGAGTATGAGTTTGAAGATGGAGAGATCTTCGAAGTTCCATCCTTTGAATCTCAGCTCGACACAGGTTCAGTCGAGATTGCTAGTACTGTTGAAGCATCGACTGAAGCCTCCCCTGCCGACCCTACACCTGTGGATCCAGAGGCCCAGAAAAACAAAGATATGCCTGCTAGTTCATCAAAGGATCCTGCTCTTGTATGGAAAAAGACTTCTATCATAGACAAACACGGAGCAACATGAATGATCTTAGCTGTAAGGTTCAAGGAGGATAAGCAGTTGTTTGCAATCAAGCGAGCTGGGGGGCGTTCAATACTTGATACCAACCAGCGAAGCTTTCAACTCCTTACCTAGATACGACCTCGTGAACCTAGCAAACCGAGAGCTGCTGGGTCACTCAAATCACGCAGTAGCGATGGGTTTGTGGCATGTTCTACAGCGTGAAGTAAGATCTGGGAAATTCGAGATGTTTAAGCCTCAAGTGCCCAAGCGAGTCAAGGACAAGAACGCTAGACATCCTGTGACTAAGAAATGCTTAAAGAAACTGGTATACAAGCTAGTGTTGTGTGAAACCAAGATTCCCCTGAGCAAGTTATCTCAGGATATCCTCGGTAACATATGGTACTAGTACGTAGATCCTAAAACGGGCGAGGCAGTGGTGATAGGAAAGGTGTGGTCAGATAGTGGAAGCTTAGTGCCAAGGGAACTGATCAGAGTATTTGATGAAGTCTGCTTCATAAATGTCACACCCCCAAATTTCAACTAACGGAGTTTTACCGTTTGGGAAGTGGCGAAGCAGGATCTCAGACATTAGTTACTTTGAACGACTCTACATGGGACTCAAATGAAAATATCATATCTATCAGAGTTTCAATGCGTAAGCGTAAAGAAAAGTAAATGCGCAAAACACACGCGCCTAAACCAAAAGTCCAAACGAACCAAGTACAATACAAAATAATCCAATCAAACATAAATAAGCAACAATCAAAATAGATGAATCCCATGCATGCCCTAATGTGCACCTGTGCCTTATCTTAGCGACCTGATAAACATGTAAGAAAATATGTCAACACGAGGTTGGTGAGTTCACAGGTTTCAATATATAAATAAGCGTTTAACAGATTTATGATCATTCAATATGTATCTATAGGTAGCTAACCTATGTTCATGTTTAACTAAAGCGCTCGCAACCGAAGCTGACTGTTTGTTTATTTGCCTCCTGCCAGGTCTATCAACACTGGCGGTGTGAGTAGGCTAACATTTCACCCATTCGATCTCTAATCGAGTTAGCACGACTAACGCGGGTGGGATTTGTCAAACCCAGTAGTACTACTAAACATTACCTCGCTATGATCCATATTAACGTTCCGATATAAGATGAGACCTTTCTGTGATAGTGTATTACGCTTAGCTTTAACATCAATAACATACGAATTACAAAATCTCAAAATAGTTTAATCATGTTTTCTCCCCCAAGGTAAAACAGTAAAAAGGGGCCGTGAAAACTCATCTGCGTTGCGTTGTAGGTAGTATCACACAAAGGATAAGTTGGAACCATGAGTGTAAGTCTCAAAAGACTTACGAATGCCCTAAGATTATAAACACATAAATTAGGGATAATAATAGGAATTGTGACGACGACACGGAAAATTAGAATGTCCTAATGCATTCTAAGGATTTATGTCACACCCCCAAATTTTATTTACTTATTAAATAAATACAGGTTGCAACGATTGGTTCATTACACGATAGCGGAAGCTGTAATAGTGATTTCTAAGACTTGATTACATATATAATTACTAAAACTAAGTAATACTATGATCTAAGTTCTTCTAGATCAACGATAGACTTGAGACTTGATATTCTACGTCCTTCCAGCTACTAGGAATTGATCCGACATAGCTAGCCTATTCCAACCGTGCCATGGCTATGAATTACCTGAAAAACATACTTAAAAATGTCAACACAAAGGTTGGTGAGTTCACAGGTTTGATTGTTGCAATGTAAAGTGATTTTCCTTGAAAACATTGATATTGTGTACGTGACCATAATATAAAACCGTTTTCTTCGAAAACATGGGATGCCTTCAGAGTCATATAGTAAAACCATTGAAAAGGTGTACATGGTCATATTATGAAACTGTTTTCTAAAAAAAAAAAAAAAAAAAAAAACTTATGATGATCTCATAATCATAAAGTGAGTCGTTTTCCCATTGAAAACAGGTGATGACTTCATAGTCATAAAACGAGTAGTTTTCCCAATGAAAACATGTGATGACTTCATAGTCATAAAACGAGTAGTTTTCCCAATGAAAACATGTGATGACTTCATAGTCATAAAACGAGTAGTTTTCCCAATGAAAACATGCTCATGACTATACCGTCATAAAATAAGTAGTTTTCCTTTGAAAACATTACCATGACTTAACTGTCATAAATCTAATGTTTAAACATGATCATTTTAACCTGATCAAAACCCTTTGTATAAACCTGATCATTTTAACCTGATCAGAACCCTTTGTTTAAACCTGATCACTTTAACCTGATCAGAACCCTTTGTTTAAATTTAATTGTTCGTAAATAGTTCCAGTTGCATGTGATAATCAGAATAAGAATTGTTTGACCCATTTGTAAACTAGCTAGGAATACAAATAATATGTTCCTACATGAGCCGTAACCAAACCATGAAAATTGTTCTTCGCCCCTAATTTCGTTATCCGGTTCTATGCGGCCATAAATCCTCCAGATTGTGGTTAGCGCGACTAACCATGACCGGGAGACGTCACTCTCCATAGTACTATTCATAGGACCCTAGGCTATAGTTAATGGTTACTAAATTGTTCCAGGGGACTTTAGCGGCCTAATATCGTTTAACTCATGTAAACATAAAAGTCGAGTCTTATTCTCTTGTTATCACATAAAAATAGTTGTAAGTATGTTCTTCCCCCAAATATTGAAAACAGTAAAAAGGGGCCGTGAAGCTCACAAGAAGTTAAACCAGAATGTTCATATTGTCAAACGTATAAGCAATGTAATTCATGTTTTCAAAACATAACAAGTAAGTATGTTTCTCCCCCGATGTTTACAAAACAGTAAAGAGTTAAAAGGGGGCTGTGAACTCACCTTGAGTTTGTGTATGCTTGCAATGATAGTTGTTCTAGTCAAACTTGACTATTCGTACCCTAATTACAAAAAGGTAATTCGTGTTATGACCGAATGTCTCATATGCAAATTGTTCACCGAATTAGCAAATCTGATTGCTTTTGTTTAAATATTTTTTCAACACTTGTTTCGTTATAAAATAGTTCTAAGTTACTGACCAATGGGACTGATGAACAGGTATCGAAACTTTCTTAGTTTCGATTGAACAGAACAGATGTCGAAACTTCCTAGTTTCGATTGAGCAAAACAGGTATCGAAACTACCTAGTTTCGATTAAGTAAGAAAGGTATCGAAACTACCTAGTTTCGATTGAGTAATAGGTATCGAAACTACTTAGTTTCGATTGGGTAAGAAAGGTATCGAAACTACCTAGTTTCGATTGAGTAATAGGTATCGAAACTACTTAGTTTCGATTGAACAACAGGTATCGAAATTACTTAGTTTCGATTGAGTAAACAGGTATCGAAACTATAGTTTCGATTATTGAAATTTTGATTGACAGAATCAGTTTCAAAACTTTATTCATACATATATGCATATATTCATGTTTTAATCTTGAATTCGACACACTTTTCCTGGTTATTTTTATTACGTTCGAGTAAACTGTATGTTTAGCTACGGTTTTAAAGTAAATAATATGAATAATATTGAGTTTTTACCTCTAAACAGAGATGATGATTTTTGAAAGAAACAGAGAATGATCTTGACTTCTCCTGCTAAAAACCTTTGAGAAAACACTTGGAACTCTCCTTATAATACCGAAATAAAGGATTCGGGTCTTCGATTATGGAAGAACACCAAAAGAAAGTGAAGATAGATATTCTTGTTGTTGTCGTAGAAGAAAAGAGATATGACAGGGGTTGTGAGTTTTTGCTCTTGATGGATGAATTGATAGACAATGAGGTGGTATGGTCTTTATCTAAACTTTGAAGTCATGAGGTGGGTTTTAAGATAAAGAATTTGAATGTAGAGAAAAATGGTAGTGTGAATGGGGGGGTCTTCTCTGGCTTCGACCGAGAAATTCAAGGGTGGGTTGGGTTAATTAATCAAATAATTAGATTTAAGTGTAAATTTATTTAATTCATTAATTGTATTAATATTAATTAGAGTTTCAAATGGTAATTTAATTTGGTTTAGGTTCTCCACGGTATTATAAATTTATTAAGTTTATGGCTCGTTAACGAAAGATATTGAAATCTTGGATTGTATAATTCGTTGAGGTGATTATTTGTAGGTATACGTATCTAAAGGTGGCGCTACATAGTAACGTCTTCGAAAAGTCCATTATTTTACTTTTACGTATATTATATGATTTAGTCTTAAAAATAAATTATAGTTCAACCTAAATTTTGTGTAATATATATATATATATTTTTCTGGTTATTTAATTTAACCACTAGTGTTCGTATTTAGTCGGGTTATCCTGGTACGTGAACCGGTAACTCCTAGAATTACCAAATATGAAATGAGACCATGTACGGGTTTTGTTAGACCTTAATGTCCTTGATTGTAAAATTAAGTAAATCACGAAAACAATTATGATGTAAACTTGTTTATAACATGTACAGATATTGACCTGAAATGTCGGGTGTCACATTCTCCCTATGTTGAAAGAATTTCGTCCCGAAATTCAATTCGTGCCATCTTGAACTGGTGTATCCTTAAACAAGGAGGGGTATTTCGTTTTCATTTGATCCTCTCGTTCCCATGTATACTCAGGACCACGTTTTGTGTTCCAACGTACTTTAACCAATTCAATTCGACTACGTCTCAAACTTTGAACTTTCCAATCTGAAATCTCAATCGGTTCCTCGATGAAATGAAGTTTATCATCAATGTGAATTTCATTAGGCGGTATGATCAAAGTCTCGTCTGACAAGCACTTTTTGAGATTAGACACATGAAATGTATCGTGTACGTTGCTTAGTTCTTGGGGTAGCTTGAGCTTGTAGGCTACAGGGCCAACCCTAGCCAGTATTTCAAATGGTCCAACGTATCTAGGGTTGAGCTTACCACAGTTGCCAAATCTTGCAACTTCTTTCCAAGATGAGACCTTTAACATGACTTTGTCTCCCACTTGGAATTTTAATGGCTTTCGTCTGTTGCTAGCACAACTCTCTTTCGTCTGTCTTGTGTGGCTTTCAGACGATCTTTTATTTCGACGATCTTGTCAGTGGTTTCCTAGCCAATATCAGGACCAGTCAAATGCTTTTCGCCAACCTCCGCCCAACATAGTGATGAGTGACACTTACAACTATCCAAAGCCTCAACGGAGCGGCTTTAATGCTGGTATCGTAGTTGGTATTATATGAAAACTCAGCCAACGGCGGTGAGTATCCCTATTTCCTCTGAAATCGATTACACACGCACGGAGCACATCTTTTAAAGTTTGGATGGTCCTTTTACTTTGACCGTTCATCTAGGGATGATATGCAGTGCTCATGTCAAGGCGTGTGCCCAAGGCTTCTTGTAAAGACTGCCAGATTCTTGACATGAATCGTATGTCCCTATTAGAGGAAATGGAAACTGGCATACCATGCCTAGCCTCAATTTCCTTAATATTTAGCCTCGCACGCTTCTTACTTTTGCCTGTCTCCTTTATTGGTAGGGAGTGAGCGGATTTCGTCAAACGACCGACGATTACCCATATAGTATCATAGCCGCTAGGTGTTCTGGGTAGATTTGTAATGAAATCTATGGAATTCTCCTCCCATTTCCATTGAGGAATCTGCGGTTTTTGTGTTCACTCAGGTGATTCCTAACATTCTGCTTTTACTGTCGGGTACCTCCCAACATAGATAGCAATTTCTTTTTTCATGTTTCGCCACATAATGGTGTTCCTCGGGATCCTTATACATTTTATTCGATTCTGGATGAACGGAGTACTTGGGCTTATGGACTTCATCCATAACCTCCCACATAGGCTATCGATACCTGGTACTCAAATTCTATCTGTATCATCCAACTTAGGCTTCAATTGTTTGATTCTATTTACTGGGTAGTCGGTAATCGAAAGCAAAGCGAATACTTCTCCGACTAACGATATTGAACGTGCAAGGACCCCTTTATTTGATTACCATAAATATGGTAGGGTTATGTGATGCTCATTCCTGGTAATGAAAGGAATGGTGCCTGCGAATCTTGAGCGTATGTTGACACATACCCTCTATTCGTCTACGCACTTTGTCACAAAAGCAGATCTCTATAGATCTTAGGAAAGAATTACTCGACGAGGTGTCTAGGTTTTAGTTGAATACTGGGTAGTAATGACACAGTACGGAAATGAAACTTTATGTTTGTCCCTCTTATGCTTTTCGAAAGCATTTTCTCGGACTAAGACTTTATTCTTAATTCAGGTTTCGTGTTATCTATGATCTTCCTTTAAAATGGGTCATAATTGATTTAATATTTCAAGATTCCTTGTGTGCTCTCACTTGCAAAGTTCGAGTCTAATCACCACTTTACCCTTTTCTTGTACCACCCTTCTGAGGCAGACCAGCCTTTGGTTTGTGTGCTCTCGCCATACAAAGTTCTATGTTTGTTTGGAATATTCACATTTCATCTAGGTGAGGAAATGAACAGTGATACTGTGAATATGGTCTCATCGAATTAGTGCTTCCCCAAAATGGGCTATGGGTTTGTCAACCCATTAAGTTGGCAGAAAGGGTTGATAGCCAACTATTCATCGAATTAGTGCTTCCCCAAAATGGGCTATGGGTTTGTCAACCCATTAAGTTGGCAGAAAGGGTTGATAGCCAACTATTAGTCATACAGTGTGTATGCACTTCCTTAGTGTTTGAATGGTGCTTTGGTGACTTACTGTTACGTATTCCACTCATATAGGTTATAGCCTCAAAATCCTTAGCACAAGGATAAAATTGAGGTAATGAGTGTTAAACATCGAAAACTTTATATTCTTACTGAGCCTGCGTTAAGAGGTCATTTCTTAACAATAGATGATCTAGAGCTTCCTAATTATAGAAAATTAGGAGCAGAATATGTGATCACGCCTCTCCTCTAGGCTGAAATCTGGGATCCATTCAACAAGATGATCTTTGGGAATGTGCGGGTACAAAAGGGTATCAAACTATCCTTCTCGAATCTTTATGGACAGTGGTCTATAGTGAACAACTCATGCTTACGTCCCTTATGCATATCATGAGCTAATGAGATTAGCAAGAAATTCTGCATTTGGGACTCCTTTAAGAGTTTTGTACGTCGTTCTTCTGTTATTGCATCAATAGTCGTTAGTCCACACCTAGGTTTCTTTGGCATTCGCTTGAGCATCAACCCCGGCTTATCCATTACCGAGAGAATAGTTAGACTTAAAGGTATATTGAATGTCAATGGCTGCGAGAGCAACCCTGTTTGACCGATATTCTGAAATGTCAGATTAGCTACTTGTCTCACATAGAGCTTCCACAATACCTCATAGGTACTATGTGTATGCGGGTCAGAAATATTTTCTGCCCCATTATCGGAGTTAGTGCCTGGCACTCCTGACCAAAATTTCAAGTATATGTGAGACTAAATTGTACGATGGATCTCGAGATTATGCTATAATCTCCCACAATAATTGTGCAATTATTGTAAGCGTGGGTTGTGGTAATGCTCAATTTAAAGCTATCTTGACCAGTAGAATCTCAAAGAATGAATGTGCGAATTCCTTCGCCGTTCAGGATTCACTAAGGATTGGTTGAATTCAATTTGAATTTCTCTCGTTCCTCCAAAACTAGGAGAATGCTTTGTGAGCACCTAATTGAGAAGTCTGATTTGTTAAGATTCAATCCTTAACAAGTGATTGAGAACATGGGTTGATCATCAGCTTAGACAGCAAGACTCACTAAAGTTCCCATGCACTGCAAATTATGATTACGTGTGCACCCGTAATGATAATTTGCCTTGCCCGATCCCTATAGTGTTTCTTCTATCCCTAGCTTTTAATCAAAAGGGATTTGAAATGATCATTAGATTGCGTTTGCACATTTGTACAGGAGTGTGTATTGTTTTATCGGATTACTCTTAATTATGTGTACCAATACTCATGAATCTGCCGAATATGGCAGTTGTCGGATGAGGCTAATGGTAGAGAGGCACCACCAGTGTCTCTTAAAAAAATGTGCATGGTGAAATTCAGGCACTATGTGTTGGGCAGAGATCCTCAAACGAGTGTCGAGCAACTCATGCTCCAAGTCTGTATATATATGCATGGATCCACATGATCCTGATGTATGTCTGGGTCTCCTAACCCTTGGAGTTCTCTCCCATTTAGTCCTGCTTATTCACCTTGAATTCCCTTCTGTCTGGGCAATCATGCCTGCCATATATCATGGCGAGAGTCTAGGCATTCGATCTGACAACTTATGAAGGAGAGTATTTATACCGCAAATACGTTAGAAAGATAGTTGCCTCCATGGCTGGAGTAGTTGTGGTGCAGGCATAGGTACAGATTCTGGTACGGGTTCAGCCTGTTGTGATACCAAGATCGGTAACTGACGATCGGCCGTCGTCGTCCAAGCTCAGTTCGTAACTCGATCTTCTAAGGTTGCAGTATGCTGAGTACCCGTTATTCTTGACTCGTAATCCGAACAGTAACATGTTATGAGTGTTTATTATTTCCACATTATTGTATGTGTTTAAGTGTTCACTACATGTGCCATGTAATTGTATTAGTGTAGCTAATGGTACCCTAGTGTAACTCCATACACTAATAGTCTACACAAATTGTTCGGTAACGGTTGGAATTCGTATGCTCAAGTCTTGGGTGTTTTTAGTGTGATGCAAGTCTTAGAAATCTTGGTCCCTAAATGAGTCCGGTTAGAGCCTAGGTATCTCTAAGGAAACCTAATTCGCTAAAACCATTGCTCTGATACCAATGTGTCACACCCCCAAATTTTATTTACTTATTAAATAAATACAGGTTGCAACGATTGGTTCATTACACGATAGCAGAAGCTGTAATAGTGATTTCTAAGACTTGATTACATATATAATTACTAAAACTAAGTAATACTATGATCTAAGTTCTTCTAGATCAACGATAGACTTGAGACTTGATATTCTACGTCCTTCCAGCTACTAGGAATTGATCCAACATAGCTAGCCTATTCCAACCGTGCCATGGCTATGAATTACCTGAAAAACATACTTAAAAATGTCAACACAAAGGTTGGTGAGTTCACAGGTTTGATTGTTGCAATGTAAAGTGATTTTCCTTGAAAACATTGATATTGTGTACGTGACCATAATATAAAACCGTTTTCTTCGAAAACATGGGATGCCTTCACAGTCATATAGTAAAACCATTGAAAAGGTGTACATGGTCATATTATGAAACTGTTTCCTAAAAAAAAAAAAAAAAACGAACGTTTTGAATGCAAACTGGTTCGGGATCTTGAAGTGATCAGACCCGAATGCGAAAGTTAGGGTTTTTCGCCAAGAACAGGTCGTGCGCACTTGCTAAGTGCGCACCGAGCAGGTCCTACGCACTTGCTAAGTGCGCAGGAAGAGGAACCTGCGCACTTGATAAGTGCGCAGGAAGCAGAGTCTGCGCAGTTGCTAAGTGCGCAGGTATCAGGTCTGATTAAGTGAAGTCAGTATATTAGAGTAGTTAAACCATTAGAGTCGGTAATGGTCTGATGTGTATTTAACTAATCAATTCAGATCGGAAGTGACGTTGTTGAACCTTGATTAGGACAACCCGAATTAGCTTATCAGGTGAGTTCTAATCCCCTTTTTGACTTCTTTAGGGGTGGTGTGCATACTTAGTGTAAAGTGTTTATTATATTTTATATATTATAAACTGAAGAGAAAAGCTATGTTTTAGTGAAAGGTTTAAAAGAGGCAAAACTATGTTTTCAGTAAAGTAAGATATATCATTTGGCAAGGGTTTACTATATTTTCATATACATAAACAAAGGAATGATATATGTGCTAGTATGTTTTCAGTAAAGTAAGATATATCATTTGGCAAGCGTTTACTATATTTTCATATACATAAACAAAGGCATGATATATGTGCTAGTATGTTTTCAGTAAAGTAAGATATATCATTTGGCAAGCGTTTACTATATTTTCATATACATAAACAAAGGCATGATATATATGATAAGCTATGTTTCAGAAAGTAAGATGTATTTTATGATAAGCTATGTTTCAGAAAGCAAGTTATATTTTATGGCAAGCGTTTACTATATTTTATATACATAAACAAAGGCATATTATATATGAAAGTTATGAACAAGATTTACAGAAAGTTTTATGAACAGTAAAGTGAAACGGTTTTTCCTTCGGGAATATGTACCAGTTTGTAAAGGTCCTTGGGACAGATGTTACTTGTACAAGATGTCAGATATGGGTGCTACCCATTAGTAAGAGTCTCGGTGGCTCGTTAACAGTTGTACAATTGGAATGAGTGACGGCGGTTGCTCGGGGGACTACGCAATCCCCCATGTACCAGTTAAGCGGTATTGATCACGAGGACAATACCCGGTGTTGATCACGAGGACAACATCGTGTCATGTGGTGTTGCCCGCAAGGACAACATCATTGGGTCACGAGGACCCAGAAGGTATTGATCACGAGGACAATACCAGTATGTAACAGAATTGACGGATAAGCGGTAGTGTCGGTTCATGGTGTAAGCCATGGGGGCATTGACCAGGTACTTGTCGGTTCGTGGATGTAAGCCATGAGGGCAGTACAGTAAAGAGGAATTGACGGTTAAGTGGTACTGATCACGAGGACAATACCAGCAGTGATAAGAATTGACGGTTAAGCGGTATTGATCACGAGGACAGTACCAACAGTGACAAAGAATTGACGGATACTTTATGAATGTTTTAAATTATGTTTTTAAAAAGTGTAGTATGTAAAGTTCTGCCTTAAGGGCAGTATGTATGTATGTATTAGTAAATCTTTTGTATAAATGATTTAAAGTAAACGTTAGAACTCACTCAGCGTTGCTGATTTTTAGTATGCATATCAGTTAAGTGCAGGTTTAGTTGACAGATGTGGATGCTTGGCTCAGAGAGAAGAGTTACCCGAAGATCAGTGTCTGGCATCCTGATTATGTTTTATGTTATGTTTTAAGTTGATATTGTTAGAGACAAGTTGTATTAGATATTTATGTTTCCGCTGTGTATGTTGAAGTTTTAAATCGTTTCCGCTGTGTTAATGAATGTCTTATGTTTAAAGTGTTATGTGTTGATGAGTAAATCCAATAAGTGAGGTCTCCCGGGTTTGGGGCCTCACAAGTTGGTATCAGAGCCATAGTTTGAGAGATTTGGACATCTCCGGTGTTCAGACTTAAACTGAGAATGGGACAAGTAGCGGATGCCAGTAACGGGTAACTCAAGCCAAAGCATCAGAAGCGTATAGTAAGTAAAGTTTCTTTCCTAGTGTTAGAGTGTCAAGATAAGAATAGAGGCTTTAGTGGAATCATGAAAGCGAATAAATGGAAAACAAGAAGTGATGTAATGGTTAATTGCAGATGGCCAGTGTATATTAACATCTTACCTTACTTATTGTGTTCTACATATTCCCTAGCATGATGAAATTAAATCTTTTGTTCTCTATCTTTCAGTTAGAAATGGCTAGACGTGGAGGAACTAGAGGGGGTGGAGGAGGAAGACGTGGTGGGCGTACAGGCCGCCACGGTGGAGCTAGCACAAACCAAGTGATTGAGGGGAGTGTTCACACTACCCATACAGATACGGTAGTCAGTCAGCACAATGTTGAGCATGCAGAAGGAGATGACCAACCATTTGAGTTTGAACCAGTCGTACAAGCAGCTCTTGGCCGTGAGTTTACCCGGCTGCTGAAGGAAATCTTACCAGCCATACTAGACGAAGCGTTAAGAAAGGCCAAGGAAAACCCCAACGTAATCCCAGCCACTGAAGGGCCAGTGGTGCTTCCAGCCATGGGAGGACCAGTTCTGGTGGAGAACGTTGCACCACCTACTCGCGGATGCGATTACAAGGCATTTCGTGGTTGTGATCCCCCTGAGCTAACTGGAGAGAAAGAAGCAGCTGATACTTTAGATTGGATTAATGGCATGGAATCCACCATCCGCCTCAGTGACTGCCGACCAGATCAAGCGGTCATGTTCGCAGCTAAGTCACTGAAGGGGGAGGCAGCACACTGGTGGGAGACTGTGAAACAGGCAAAGGGTGACCAAGCGGACGAACTAATGAGGTGGAATGATCTGAAAGCGTTAGTAATTGAGAAGTTATGTCCTAAGAACGAAGTCCACAAGGTGGAGAGAGAGTTCCTGACGTTGCAAGCCGGACTCATGACTCACAGACAATATACTTCCAAGTACAACGAACTGGCACGCCTGGTGCCTCATCTTGTAACCACAGAGGAAAGGAGGATTCATTATTATGTTCAAGGGTTGCCTCCAAAGATACGTACCTTTGTAAGGGCCAACACACCGAGCACCTTTGAGTCGGTGGTTGTTTTGAGCGGAGTTGTCTATGATGACATTGCCTCTGAAGTCATTTCTGAAGCACCTAAGAAACAAGCGGCTAAGCGGACTGGGGAGGAACTTCAGGGTCCTAGTGATAGGAGGTCAAGGTTAGAAGCAGAGGGTCTGTGTGGAAAGTGTGGGAAAAGGCACGATGGAGAGTGCAGAGCTGGGCAAGCGGGTTGCTTTAAGTGTGGAAGGTTTGGACACCAATCACGTGACTGCATGGCGAAGCCTAAGTGCCACAACTGTGGGGAGCCAGGGCATTTGAGCAGAGATTGTAGAAAGCGCAAAGAGCCGGAAGCGGGAGGATCCGGAAAGGGTAAGGGTGCAGAGAAAGAACCTTACATCAACAAGGCCACAGTAAGGGTTTACCAGATGACTTAGTAAGGTACGTTGCAAACTCTTATTTGTGATATGCCAGGTTTATGTTATTATTTCCTTAAGTGATTAGTTAGCCCCATCAGCTTAGAAGCCTTAGAACTAGATATTATCCGGATTAGATCCTCAGTGGTAGTTAATCACAATGGCCTTCATGACCAAGCTGCCTTGCATAGCTACGGTTTATGCCACCCATTATGTGATTTGCTATCAGTATAGCTTATGGCAGGTTTCGAGGACGAAACCTACTGTAAAGAGGGTAGACTTGTAACATCCCGAGTTTTAGAGCGCGAAAGAATTCACGAGAAAATTAAAACTTTAATAAGGAGAAGAGAAGCGGGTTTGGGCCGGGATGTATGGGCCGAAAGGGGCAAGTTTGGGCCCTTATAAGCCTCAAGATCAGCCAAAAGCCCTCATTTGCATCATCCATTTCCGTTTTCTAGAGAGAGGAGAGAGAGAGTCTAGAGAGAGAAAGTCTCGGTTTTCAGATTAGAGCCTCAAGGATCATTAGCAAGAGTCTCGTGAGTGTTTAGCAACGAAAAGGAAGTGATTACAGGTAACCGATTCTCCTAGATCTGAGTTCTTGTTCGTTTTTGGGTTTTTCGGGTTTTGGGTGAAAATGTTATGTTTGAACGGATGAAACTGAAAGATAAGCATAGATTTGAGTTCCTAAATGGAAAACGAATGTTTTGAATGCAAACAGGTTCGGGATCTTGAAGTGATCAGACCCGAATGCGAAAGTTAGGGTTTTTCGCCAAGAACAGGTCGTGCGCACTTGCTAAGTGCGCAGGAAGGGAAGTCTGCGCACTTGCTAAGTGCGCAGGAAGAGGAACCTGCGCACTTGCTAAGTGCGCAGGAAGCAGAGTCTGCGCACTTGCTAAGTGCGAAGGCATCAGGTCTGATTAAGTGAAGTCAGTATGTTAGAGTAGTTAAACCATTAGAGTCGGTAATGGTCTGATGTGTATTTAACTAATCAATTCAGATCGGAAGTGACGTTGTTGAACCTTGATTAGGACAACCCGAATTAGCTTACCAGGTGAGTTCTAATCCCCTTTTTGCCTTCTTTAGGGGTGGTGTGCATACTTAGTGTAAAGTGTTTATTATATTTTATATATTATAAACTGAAGAGAAAAGCTATGTTTTAGTGAAAGGTTTAAAAGAGGCAAAAGTATGTTTTCAGTAAAGTAAGATATATCATTTGGCAAGGGTTTACTATATTTTCATATACATAAACAAAGGCATGATATATGTGCTAGTATGTTTTCAGTAAAGTAAGATATATCATTTGGCAAGCGTTTACTATATTTTCATATACATAAACAAAGGCATTATATATGTGCTAGTATGTTTTCAGTAAAGCAAGATATATCATTTGGCAAGCGTTTACTATATTTTCATATACATAAACAAAGTCATGATATATATGATAAGCTATGTTTCAGAAAGTAAGATGTATTTTATGATAAGCTATGTTTCAGAAAGCAAGTTATATTTTATGGCAAGCGTTTACTATATTTTATATACATAAATAAAGGCATATTATATATGAAAGTTATGAACAAGATTTACAGAAAGTTTTATGAACAGTAAAGTGAAACGTTTTTTCCTTCGGGAATATGTACCAGTTTGTAAAGGTCCTTGGGACAGATGTTACTTGTACAAGAGGTCAGATATGGGTGCTACCCATTAGTAAGAGTCTCGGTGGCTCGTTAACAGTTGTACAATTGGAATGAGTGACGGCGGTTGCTCGGGGGACTACGCAATCCCCCATGTACCAGTTAAGCGGTATTGATCACGAGGACAATACCCGGTGTTGATCACGAGGAAAACATCGTGTCATGTGGTGTTGCCCACAAGGACAACATCATTGGGTCACGAGGACCCAGAAGGTATTGATCACGAGAACAATACCAGTATGTAACAGAATTGAAGGATAAGCGGTAGTGTCGGTTCATGGTGTAAGCCATGGGGGCATTGACCAGGTACTTGTCGGTTCATGGATGTAAGCCATGAGGGCAGTACAGTAAAGAGGAATTGACGGTTAAGTGGTACTGATCACGAGGATAATACCAGCAGTGATAAGAATTGACGGTTAAGCGGTATTGATCACGAGGACAGTACCAACAGTGACAAGCATTTGACGGATACTTTATGAATGTTTTAAATTATGTTTTTAAAAAGTGTAGTATGTAAAGTTCTGCCTTAAGGGCAGTATGTATGTATGTATTAGTAAATCTTTTGTATAAATGATTTAAAGTAAACGTTAGAACTCACTCAGCGTTGCTGATTTTTAGTATGCATATCAGTTAAGTGCAGGTTTAGTTGACGGATGTGGATGCTTGGCTTAGAGAGAAGAGTTACCCGAAGATCAGTGTCTGGCATCCTGATTATGTTTTATGTTATGTTTTAAGTTGATATTGTTAGAGACAAGTGGTATTAGATATTTATGTTTCCGCTGTGTATGTTGAAGTTTTAAATCGTTTCCGCTGTGTTAATGAATGTCTTATGTTTAAAGTGCTATGTGTTGATGAGTAAATCCAATAAGTGAGGTCTCCCGGGTTTGGGGCCTCACAAGTTGGTATCAGAGCCATAGTTTGAGAGATTTGGACATCTCCGATGTTTAGACTTAAACTGAGAATGGGACAAGTAGCGGATGCCAGTAACGGGTAACTCAAGCCAAAGCATCAGAAGCGTATAGTAAGTAAAGTTTCTTTCCTAGTGTTAGAGTGTCAAGATAAGAATAGAGGCTTTAGTGGAATCATGAAAGCGAATAAATGGAAAACATGAAGTGATGTAATGGTTAAATGCAGATGGCCTGTGTATATTAACATCTTACCTTACTTATTGTGTTCTACATATTCCCTAGCATGATGAAATTAAATATTTTGTTCTCTATCTTTCAGTTAGAAATGGATAGACGTGGAGGAACTAGAGGGGTGGAGGAGGAAGACGTGGTGGGCGTACTGGCCGCCACGGTGGAGCTAGCACAAACCAAGTGATTGAGGGGAGTGTTCACACTACCCATACTGATACGGTAGTCAGTCAGCACAATGTTGAGCATGCAGAAGGAGATGACCATCCGTTTGAGTTTGAACCAGTCGTACAAGCAGCTCTTGGCCGTGAGTTTACCCGGCTGCTGAAGGAAATCTTACCAGCCATACTAGACGAAGCGTTAAGAAAGGCCAAGGAAAACCCCAACGTAATCCCAGCCACTGAAGGGCCAGTGGTGCTTCCAGCCATGGGAGGACCAGTTCTGGTGGAGAACGTTGCCCCACCTACTCGCGGATGCGATTACAAGGCATTTCGTGGTTGTGATCCCCCTGAGCTAACTGGAGAGAAAGAAGCAGCTGATACTTTAGATTGGATCAATGGCATGGAATCCACCATCCGCCTCAGTGACTGCCGACCAGATCAAGCGGTCATGTTCGCAGCTAAGTCACTGAAGGGGGAGGCAGCACACTGGTGGGAGACTGTGAAACAGGCAAAGGGTGACCAAGCGGTCGAACTAATGAGGTGGAATGATCTGACAGCGTTAGTAATTGAGAAGTTATGTCCTAAGAACGAAGTCCACAAGGTGGAGAGAGAGTTCCTGACGTTGCAAGCTGGACTCATGACTCACAGACAATATACTTCCAAGTACAACGAACTGGCACGCCTGGTGCCTCATCTTGTAACCACAGAGGAAAGGAGGATTCATTATTATGTTCAAGGGTTGCCTCCTTAGATACGTACCTTTGTAAGGGCCAACACACCGAGCACCTTTGAGTCGGTGGTTGTTTTGAGCGGAGTTGTCTATGATGACATTGCCTCTGAAGTCATTTCTGAAGCACCTAAGAAACAAGCGGCTAAGCGGACTGGGGAGGAACTTCAGGGTCCTAGTGATAGGAGGTCAAGGTTAGAAGCAGAGGGTCTGTGTGGAAAGTGTGGGAAAAGGCACGGAGGAGAGTGCAGAGCTAGGCAAGCGGGTTGCTTTAAGTGTGGAAGGTTTGGACACCAATCACGTGACTGCACGGCGAAGCCTAAGTGCCACAACTGTGGGGAGCCAGGGCATTTGAGCAGAGATTGTAGAAAGCGCAAAGAGCCGGAAGCGGGAGGATCCGGAAAGGGTAAGGGTGCAGAGAAAGAACCTTACATCAACAAGGCCACAGCAAGGGTTTACCAGATGACTCAGTAAGGTACGTTGCAAACTCTTATTTGTGATATGCCAGGTTTATGTTATTATTTCCTTAAGTGATTAGTTAGCCCCATCAGCTTAGAAGCCTTAGAACTAGATATTATCCGGATTAGATCCTCAGTGGTAGTTAATCACAATGGCCTTCATGACCAAGCTGCCTTGCATAGCTACGGTTTATGCCACCCATTCTGTGATTTGCTATCAGTATAGCTTATGGCAGGTTTCGAGGACGAAACCTACTGTAAGGAGGGTAGACTTGTAACATCCCGAGTTTTAGAGAGCGAAAGAATTCACGAGAAAATTAAAACTTTAATAAGGAGAAGAGAAGCGGGCTTGGGCCGGGATGTATGGGCCGAAAGGGGCAAGTTTGGGCCCTTATAAGCCTCAAGATCAGCCAAAAGCCCTCATTTGCATCATCCATTTCCGTTTTCTAGAGAGAGAGGAGAGAGAGAGTCTAGAGAGAGAAAGTCCCGGTTTTCGGATTAGAGCCTCAAGGATCATTAGCAAGAGTCTCGTGAGTGTTTAGCAACGAAAAGGAAGTGATTACAGGTAACCGATTCTCCTAGATCTGAGTTCTTGCTCGTTTTTGGGTTTTGGGTGAAAATGTTTTGTTTGAACGGATGAAACTGAAAGATAAGCATAGATTTGAGTTCCTTAATGGAAAACGAATGTTTTGAATGCAAACAGGTTCGGGATCTTGAAGTGATCAGACCCGAATGCGAAAGTTAGGGTTTTTCGCCAAGAACAGGTCGTGCGCACTTGCTAAGTGCGCAGGAAGGGAAGTCTACGCACTTGCTAAGTGCGCAGGAAGAGGAACCTGCGCACTTGCTAAGTGCGCAGGAAGGGAAGTCTGGGCACTTGCTAAGTGTGTAGGAAGAGGAACCTGCGTACTTGCTAAGTGCGCAGGAAGCAGAGTCTGCGCACTTGCTAAGTGCGCAGGTATCAGGTCTGATTAAGTGAAGTCAGTATGTTAGAGTAGTTAAACCATTAGAGTCGGTAATGGTCTGATGTGTATTTAATTAATCAATTCAGATCGGAAGTGACGTTGTTGAACCTTGATTAGGACAACCCGAATTAGCTTACAGGTGAGTTCTAATCCCCTTTTTGCCTTCTTTAGGGGTGGTGTGCATACTTAGTGTAAAGTGTTTATTATATTTTATATATTATAAACTGAAGAGAAAAGCTATGTTTTAGTGAAAGGCTTAAAAGAGGCAAAAGTATGTTTTCAGTAAAGTAAGATATATCATTTGGCAAGCGTTTACTATATTTTCATATACATAAACAAAGGCATGATATATGTGCTAGTATGTTTTCAGTAAAGTAAGATATATCATTTGGCAAGCGTTTACTATATTTTCATATACATAAACAAAGGCGTTATATATGTGCTAGTTTGTTTTCAGTAAAGCAAGATATATCATTTGGCAAGCGTTTACTATATTTTCATATACATAAACAAAGGCATGATATATATGATAAGCTATGTTTCAGAAAGTAAGATGTATTTTATGATAAGCTATGTTTCAGAAAGCAAGTTATATTTTATGGCAAGCGTTTACTATATTTTATATACATAAACAAAGGCATATTATATATGAAAGTTATGAACAAGATTTACAGAAAGTTTTATGAACAGTAAAGTGAAACGGTTTTTCCTTCGGGAATATGTACCAGTTTGTAAAGGTCCTTGGGACAGATGTTACTTGTACAAGATGTCAGATATGGGTGCTACCCATTAGTAAGAGTCTCGGTGGCTCGTTAACAGTTGTACAATTGGAATGAGTGACGGCGGTTGCTCGGGGGACTACGCAATCCCCCATGTACCAGTTAAACGGTATTGATCACGAGGACAATACCCGGTGTTGATCACGAGGACAACATCGTGTCATGTGGTGTTGCCCGCAAGGACAACATCATTGGGTCACGAGGACCCAGAAGGTATTGATCACGAGAACAATACCAGTATGTAACAGAATTGACGGATAAGCGGTAGTGTCGGTTCATGGTGTAAGCCATGGGGGCATTGACCAGGTACTTGTCGGTTCATGGATGTAAGCAATGAGGGCAGTACAGTAAAGAGGAATTGACGGTTAAGTGGTACTGATCACGAGGACAATACCAGCAGTGATAAGAATTGACGGTTAAGCGGTATTGATCACGAGGACAGTACCAACAGTGACAAGCATTTGACGGATACTTTATGAATGTTTTAAATTATGTTTTTAAAAAGTGTAGTATGTAAAGTTCTGCCTTAAGGGCAGTATGTATGTATGTATTAGTAAATCTTTTGTATAAATGATTTAAAGTAAACGTTAGAACTCACTCAGCGTTGCTGATTTTTAGTATGCATATCAGTTAAGTGCAGGTTTAGTTGACGGATGTGGATGCTTGGCTTAGAGAGAAGAGTTACCCGAAGATCAGTGTCTGGCATCCTGATTATGTTTTATGTTATGTTTTAAGTTGATATTGTTAGAGACAAGTGGTATTAGATATTTATGTTTCCGCTGTGTATGTTGAAGTTTTAAATCGTTTCCGCTGTGTTAATGAATGTCTTATGTTTAAAGTGCTATGTGTTGATGAGTAAATCCAATAAGTGAGGTCTCCCGGGTTTGGGGCCTCACAAGTTGGTATCAGAGCCATAGTTTGAGAGATTTGGACATCTCCGATATTTAGACTTAAACTGAGAATGGGACAAGTAGCGGATGCCAGTAACGGGTAACTCAAGCCAAAGCATCAGAAGCGTATAGTAAGTAAAGTTTCTTTCCTATTGTTAGAGTGTCAAGATAAGAATAGAGGCTTTATTGGAATCATGAAAGCGAATAAATGGAAAACAAGAAGTGATGTAATGGTTAAATGCAGATGGCCTGTGTATATTAACATCTTACCTTACTTATTGTGTTCTACATATTCCCTAGCATGATGAAATTAAATCTTTTGTTCTCTATCTTTCAGTTAGAAATGGATAGACGTGGAGGAACTAGAGGGGTGGAGGAGGAAGACGTGGTGGGCGTACTGGCCGCCACGGTGGAGCTAGCACAAACCAAGTGATTGAGGGGAGTGTTCACACTACCCATACTGATACGGTAGTCAGTCAGCACAATGTTGAGCATGCAGAAGGAGATGACCATCCGTTTGAGTTTGAACCAGTCGTACAAGCAGCTCTTGGCCGTGAGTTTACCCGGCTGCTGAAGGAAATCTTACCAGCCATACTAGACGAAGCGTTAAGAAAGGCCAAGGAAAACCCCAACGTAATCCCAGCCACTGAAGGGCCAGTGGTGCTTCCAGCCATGGGAGGACCAGTTCTGGTGGAGAACGTTGCCCCACCTACTCGCGGATGCGATTACAAGGCATTTCGTGGTTGTGATCCCCCTGAGCTAACTGGAGAGAAAGAAGCAGCTGATACTTTAGATTGGATCAATGGCATGGAATCCACCATCCGCCTCAGTGACTGCCGACCAGATCAAGCGGTCATGTTCGTAGCTAAGTCACTGAAGGGGGAGGCAGCACACTGGTGGGAGACTGTGAAACAGGCAAAGGGTGACCAAGCGGTCGAACTAATGAGGTGGAATGATCTGACAGCGTTAGTAATTGAGAAGTTATGTCCTAAGAACGAAGTCCACAAGGTGGAGAGAGAGTTCCTGACGTTGCAAGCTGGACTCATGACTCACAGACAATATACTTCCAAGTACAACGAACTGGCACGCCTGGTGCCTCATCTTGTAACCACAGAGGAAAGGAGGATTCATTATTATGTTCAAGGGTTGCCTCCTTAGATACGTACCTTTGTAAGGGCCAACACACCGAGCACCTTTGAGTCGGTGGTTGTTTTGAGCGGAGTTGTCTATGATGACATTGCCTCTAAAGTCATTTCTGAAGCACCTAAGAAACAAGCGGCTAAGCGGACTGGGGAGGAACTTCAGGGTCCTAGTGATAGGAGGTCAAGGTTAGAAGCAGAGGGTCTGTGTGGAAAGTGTGGGAAAAGGCACGGAGGAGAGTGCAGAGCTGGGCAAGCGGGTTGCTTTAAGTGTGGAAGGTTTGGACACCAATCACGTGACTGCACGGCGAAGCCTAAGTGCCACAACTGTGGGGAGCCAGGGCATTTGAGCAGAGATTGTAGAAAGCGTAAAGAGCCGGAAGCGGGAGGATCCGGAAAGGGTAAGGGTGCAGAGAAAGAACCTTACATCAACAAGGCCACAGCAAGGGTTTACCAGATGACTCAGTAAGGTACGTTGCAAACTCTTATTTGTGATATGCCAGGTTTATGTTATTATTTCCTTAAGTGATTAGTTAGCCCCATCAGCTTAGAAGCCTTAGAACTAGATATTATCCGGATTAGATCCTCAGTGGTAGTTAATCACAATGGCCTTCATGACCAAGCTGCCTTGCATAGCTACGGTTTATGCCACCCATTCTGTGATTTGCTATCAGTATAGCTTATGGCAGGTTTCGAGGACGAAACCTACTGTAAGGAGGGTAGACTTGTAACATCCCGAGTTTTAGAGAGCGAAAGAATTCACGAGAAAATTAAAACTTTAATAAGGAGAAGAGAAGCGGGCTTGGGCCGGGATGTATGGGCCGAAAGGGGCAAGTTTGGGCCCTTATAAGCCTCAAGATCAGCCAAAAGCCCTCATTTGCATCATCCATTTCCGTTTTCTAGAGAGAGAGGAGAGAGAGAGTCTAGAGAGAGAAAGTCCCGGTTTTCGGATTAGAGCCTCAAGGATCATTAGCAAGAGTCTCGTGAGTGTTTAGCAACGAAAAGGAAGTGATTACAGGTAACCGATTCTCCTAGATCTGAGTTCTTGTTCGGATTTGGGTTTTGGGTGAAAATGTTTTGTTTGAACGGATGAAACTGAAAGATAAGCATAGATTTGAGTTCCTTAATGGAAAACGAATGTTTTGAATGCAAACAGGTTCGGGATCTTGAAGTGATCAGACCCGAATGCGAAAGTTAGGGTTTTTCGCCAAGAACAGGTCGTGCGCACTTGCTAAGTGCGCAGGAAGGGAAGTCTGCGCACTTGCTAAGTGCGCAGGAAGAGGAACCTGCGCACTTGCTAAGTGCGCAGGAAGGGAAGTCTGGGCACTTGCTAAGTGTGTAGGAAGAGGAACCTGCGTACTTGCTAAGTGCGCAGGAAGCAGAGTCTGCGCACTTGCTAAGTGCGCAGGTATCAGGTCTGATTAAGTGAAGTCAGTATGTTAGAGTAGTTAAACCATTAGAGTCGGTAATGGTCTGATGTGTATTTAATTAATCAATTCAGATCGGAAGTGACGTTGTTGAACCTTGATTAGGACAACCCGAATTAGCTTACAGGTGAGTTCTAATTCCCTTTTTGCCTTCTTTAGGGGTGGTGTGCATACTTAGTGTAAAGTGTTTATTATATTTTATATATTATAAACTGAAGAGAAAAGCTATGTTTTAGTGAAAGGCTTAAAAGAGGCAAAAGTATGTTTTCAGTAAAGTAAGATATATCATTTGGCAAGCGTTTACTATATTTTCATATACATAAACAAAGGCATGATATATGTGCTAGTATGTTTTCAGTAAAGTAAGATATATCATTTGGCAAGCGTTTACTATATTTTCATATACATAAACAAAGGCGTTATATATGTGCTAGTTTGTTTTCAGTAAAGCAAGATATATCATTTGGCAAGCGTTTACTATATTTTCATATACATAAACAAAGGCATGATATATATGATAAGCTATGTTTCAGAAAGTAAGATGTATTTTATGATAAGCTATGTTTCAGAAAGCAAGTTATATTTTATGGCAAGCGTTTACTATATTTTATATACATAAACAAAGGCATATTATATATGAAAGTTATGAACAAGATTTACAGAAAGTTTTATGAACAGTAAAGTGAAACGGTTTTTCCTTCGGGAATATGTACCAGTTTGTAAAGGTCCTTGGGACAGATGTTACTTGTACAAGATGTCAGATATGGGTGCTACCCATTAGTAAGAGTCTCGGTGGCTCGTTAACAGTTGTACAATTGGAATGAGTGACGGCGGTTGCTCGGGGGACTACGCAATCCCCCATGTACCAGTTAAACGGTATTGATCACGAGGACAATACCCGGTGTTGATCACGAGGACAACATCGTGTCATGTGGTGTTGCCCGCAAGGACAACATCATTGGGTCACGAGGACCCAGAAGGTATTGATCACGAGAACAATACCAGTATGTAACAGAATTGACGGATAAGCGGTAGTGTCGGTTCATGGTGTAAGCCATGGGGGCATTGACCAGGTACTTGTCGGTTCATGGATGTAAGCCATGAGGGCAGTACAGTAAAGAGGAATTGACGGTTAAGTGGTACTGATCACGAGGACAATACCAGCAGTGATAAGAATTGACGGTTAAGCGGTATTGATTACGAGGACAGTACCAACAGTGACAAGCATTTGACGGATACTTTATGAATGTTTTAAATTATGTTTTTAAAAAGTGTAGTATGTAAAGTTCTGCCTTAAGGGCAGTATGTATGTATGTATTAGTAAATCTTTTGTATAAATGATTTAAAGTAAACGTTAGAACTCACTCAGCGTTGCTGATTTTTAGTATGCATATCAGTTAAGTGCAGGTTTAGTTGACGGATGTGGATGCTTGGCTTAGAGAGAAGAGTTACCCGAAGATCAGTGTCTGGCATCCTGATTATGTTTTATGTTATGTTTTAAGTTGATATTGTTAGAGACAAGTGGTATTAGATATTTATGTTTCCGCTGTGTATGTTGAAGTTTTAAATCGTTTCCGCTGTGTAAATGAATGTCTTATGTTTAAAGTGCTATGTGTTGATGAGTAAATCCAATAAGTGAGGTCTCCCGGGTTTGGGGCCTCACATTCGATTGAAAAACAGGTATCGAAATTACTTAGTTTCGATTGAGTAAACAGGTATCGAAACTATAGTTTCGATTATTGAAATTTTGATTGACAGAATCAGTTTCAAAACTTTATTCATACATATACGCATATATTCATGTTTTAATCTTGAATTCGACACACTTTTCCTGGTTATTTTTCTTACGTTCGAGTAAACTGTATGTTTAGCTACGGTTTTAAAGTAAATAATATGAATAATATTGAGTTTTTACCTCTAAACAGAGATGATGATTTTTGAGAGAAACAGAGAATGATCTTGACTTCTCCTGCTAAAAACCTTTTAGAAAACACTTGGAACTCTCCTTATAATACCGAAATAAAGGATTCGGGTCTTCGATTATGGAAGAACACCAAAAGAAAGTGAAGATAGATATTCTTGTTGTTGTCGTAGAAGAAAAGAGAGATGACAGGGGTTGTGAGTTTTTGCTCTTGATGGATGAATTGATAGACAATGAGGTGGTATGGTTTTTATCTAAACTTTGAAGTCATGAGGTGGGTTTTAAGATAAAGAATTTGAATGTAGAGAAAAATGGTAGTGTGAATGGGGGGGTCTTCTCTGGCTTCGGCCGAGAAAGTCAAGGGTGGGTTGGGTTAATTAATCAAATAATTAGATTTAAGTGTAAATTTATTTAATTCATTAAGTGTATTAATATTAATTAGAGTTTCAAATGGTAAATTAATTTGGTTTAGGTTCTACACGGTATTATAAATTTATTAAGTTTATGGCTCGTTAACGAAAGATATTGAAATCTTGGATTGTATAATTCGTTGAGGTGATTATTTGTAGGTATACGTATCTAAAGGTGGCGCTACATAGTAACGTCTTCGAAAAGTCCATTATTTTACTTTTACGTATATTATATGATTTAGTCTTAAAAATAAATTATAGTTCAACCTAAATTTTGTGTAATATATATATATATATATATATATATATATTTTTCTGGTTATTTAATTTAACCACTAGTGTTCGTATTTAGTCGGGTTATCCTGGTACGTGAACCGGTAACTCCTAGAATTACCAAATATGAAATGAGACCATGTACGGTTTTTGTTAGACCTTAATGTCCTTGATTATGAAATTAAGTAAATCACGAAAACAATTATGATGTAAACTTGTTTATAACATGTACGGATATTGACCTGAAATGTCGGGTGTCACATTCTCCCTATGTCGAAATTCAATTCGTGCCATCTTGAACTGGTGTATCCTTAAACAAGGAGGGGTATTTCGTTTTTATATTTGATCCTCTCGTTCTCATGTATACTCAGGACCACGTTTTGAGTTCCAACGTACTTTAACCAATTTAATTCGACTACGTCTCAACTTTTGAACTTTCCAATCTGAAATCTCAATCGGTTCCTCGATGAAATGAAGTTTATCATCAATGTGAATTTCATTAGGCGGTATGATCAAAGTCTCGTCTGACAAGCACTTTTTGAGATTAGACACATGAAATGTATCGTGTACGTTGCTTAGTTCTTGCGGTAGCTTGAGCTTGTAGGCTATAGGGCCAACCCTAGCCAGTATTTCAAATGGTCCAACGTATCTAGGGTTGAGCTTACCACAGTTGCCAAATCTTGCAACTTCTTTCCAAGATGAGACCTTTAACATGACTTTGTCTCCCACTTGGAATTTTAATGGCTTTCGTCTGTTGCTAGCACAACTCTCTTTCGTCTGTCTTGTGTGGCTTTCAGACGATCTTTTATTTCGACGATTTTGTCAGTGGTTTCCTAGCCAATATCAGGACCAGTCAAATGCTTTTCGCCAACCTCCTCCCAACATAGCGATGAGTGACACTTCCAACTATACAAAGCCTCAACGGAGCGGCTTTAATGCTGGTATGGTAGTTGGTATTATATGAAAACTCAGCCAACGGCGGTGAGTATCCCTATTTCCTCTGAAATCGATTACACACGCACGGAGCACATCTTTTAAAATTTGGATGGTCTTTTTACTTTGACCGTTCATCTGGGGATGATATGCAGTGCTCATGTCAAGGCGTGTGCCTAAGGCTTCTTGTACAGACTGCCAGATTCTTGACATGAATCGTATGTCCCTATTAGAGGAAATGGAAACTGGCATACCATGCCTAGCCTCAATTTCCTTAATATTTAGCCTCGCACGCTTCTTACTTTTGTCTGTCTCCTTTATTGGTAGGGAGTGAGCGGATTTTGTCAAACGACCGACGATTACCCGTATAGTATCATAGCCGCTAGGTGTTCTGGGTAGATTTGTAATGAAATCTATGGAATTCTCCTCCCATTTCCATTGAGGAATCTGCGGTTTTTGTGTTCACTCAGGTGATTCCTAACATTCTGCTTTTACTGTCGGGTACCTCCCAACATAGATAGCAATTTCTTCTTTCATGTTTCGCCACATAATGGTGTTCCTCGAATTTCAATTAAGAATAAACTAGTTTGACTTTTGAAAGTCAATATAGTCGATTTTGGGTTGATTTTGACTTTGGGAGTCAACAATTTAAGTATTAGGACTTGGCAGGACTAATCCTTGTTGTTTGCGGTTAAACATGTGGCAGAAATAGTCCCTGAAGTTTTAGTTGGGTTAACTGGGTTAATATTTAACCGGATTTGCTAACGGAACTAACTGAAAAGTCCGGACTGTCACTTCATCCCCTAGTTGAAAGAATTTTCGTCCCGAAAATTATATAATAATAATAATAAAAAAAATTTCCCGGGATATCACATCATCCCCTAGTTGAAAGAATTTTCATCCAGAAAATTAAATAGTACCTTAAGAATTTGACACGGAGTGCTTGAACAGATTAGGATATTTGCGCATCATCTGATCCTCGCGCTCCCACGTGAATTCCGGTCCGCGTTTCGAGTTCCAACGAACTCTGACAATAGGGATCTTACTGTGCTTTAACGTTTTGACTTCCCTATCCATAATTTCCACTGGTTCTTCGATGAAATGCAACTGTTCATCAATGTGTAGTTCCTCAAGAGGAACTGCGAGAGACTCGTCAGCTAGACATTTCTTTAAATTTGAGATGTTAAAGAGTTGTGTACACCACTAAGTCCTTCAGGTAAGTCCAGTTGATACGCTACTGGTCTGATTCTCTTCATTATCTTGAATGGTCCAACATAAAGAGGATTCAGTTTGCCTCGTTTCCCAATACAAATGACACCCTTCCAAGGTGAAACTTTTAACAAGACCATATCCCCTACTTGAAATTCTAACGGTTTACGACGCTTATCGGCATAGCTCTTTTGACGATCTCGAGCCGTGTAAGGCCCCATTTCCCGGGTAACCTCGCTTGTTGGATTTACTCATAAACATAGTCATAAATACTGATCTTAAATTTAAAACATTCTAATTCAATCATTACATAACGTAACATAACATGACATAACATGACAACGGAAGTCTTAATAATTAAATACATAACATTGTCTTAACATATATAAAAGTAGGATATCAGTCTTGTGTCGGGTAACCTTCACGCCATCGCACGACTCTTCCTTCCTTTACCTGAAATGTATACTAAAAGTCAGCTAACGCTGGTGAGTTCTAGTTTAAAGACAATCATACATTATATTTATCTTATCATGCGTATTATATATATATATATAATATACTTAACATTTGAGCTTTTACATATTCTTTGCTTTACTGTTCTCGCATAACATTCATATTGAGTATATACATATGTACATACATACTTACTTGGGGAGAACATTCATTTGGCCATAAACTTAAGGGTGATCAGCCCATCATACTTGTCACGAATGTCACAAAGACATCGCAGTGAGAACTACCGTCGTAGCCCTTTTCATAAACCGTCCGGCTCTAGAAAACCGTCCGTCGAAACTTAAATCCGTCCGGCAACCTTTGTCCGTCCGCTCTTAAACCGTCCTACCGTCGTAGTCCGTCATTTTGTCCGTCTGCCCTAGGGCATCCGTTTCCCACGCGACCATTATGTATGCAACCGTTCTACTTGAGTTAAGGCATTTGCTTCGACTGTCCATTAGTGCCTTTTTATACGTCCTAGCTTGCGAAGGAACGTTTTTGTCCCGGTTACAAAATAGTCACGTGGTCGTCCGTCTACCGAAGTAGCCGTTCTCATACAAGGGTTCATAACGTTTACATACATTCATAACATGCAATATATATAATATAAAGCAAGATTTCATTCATTTTCATTATGTCCTTCTTTCATTCATTCTTTATAATCATACATTTCATTCTTTGTTCATAATTCATTTTCATATATAAGTATATATATATATATATGTATACCACGTATGATCACATTGACATTTATAGCATTTATCCATTTAGTGTATATACTTCAGCCCCAAAACATTTAAAATGATTTGCACATAACATAGAAGGGGGCACATAGAACTCACCTGATAAGCTAGTCTTGGTTGTCCTAAACAAAGGCCCAACAACGTCACATACGATCTGAATTAGGTAGTTAGATATACATCAGACCCAATCCCGACTCTAAAGGTTTAATCATACTGAATTAGGCGAACATACTGACTTTACTAACTGGTCTGCTGCCTGCGCACTTAGTAAGTGTGTAGGGCCTTGCTCATGCGTACTTGACAAGTACGCAGATCATTCTTCTTGCGTACTTGGTAAGTACGCAGGATCTTTCTCCTGCGTACTTGGTAAGTACGCAGGACGTCCTTCTTACGTACTTGATAAGTACGCAATACCTGTTTCCTGGACAAAAATCCAATATTCTTGCATGCTAACCAGATCATGCCAATCTTACAATTTTCTTTGATCAAAACGTGCGGTTTTTATTCTAGATGCTAGTTCTAAGCCTATTATCAGGTTTCATCCATAAAAACGTCTCATATTTAGCTAAAACCCGAGAAACCTCTAAACGAACAAAAACTCAGATTATGGTCGAATCGTTACCTGGATTGGAATTCTGATTCGGAGGTTTTGCTCACGAGCCCAACAGTAACGTGCTCCTTCAATTTCGGGTCAATCCGTCAACTTTCTCTCTCTAGACCTGACTCTCCTTTCTCTCTCTAGATTGCAAGTGTTGGTGAAAATGAGAGTCTAAGCCTGCCTCAAGCCTTATATACCTGGGCTTCCCTCGGCCCGTTGGAGCCGAGCCCAAGCCCATGCATTTTCTTTCATTTTTTTTGACGATTAAATCTCTATCGCTTTATTATTACTTATTTACTATTTTTGGGATGTTACAAGTCTACCCTCCTTAAAGAGGTTTCGTCCTCGAAACCGCTTATACGTTAAACAATTTAGGGTATAGTCCCCTCATCTCGTCTTCTTTTTCCCATGTAGCTTCTGACCCTTTTCTGTGCTTCCATTGTATTTTGACAAAAGGAATCGACTTATTGCGTAGTCGTTTCTCAGCTCGGTCAAGGATGGCTATCGGTTCCTCTACATAATTTAGATTGTTATCCACTTCGATCTCATCGTAAGGTATGTGAGCTGTGTCGTCAGCTAGGCACTTGCGTAAGTGCGACACGTAGAATGTAGGGTGTATTCCACTAAGCTCAACGGGTAGGTCGAGTCTATATGCACCTTGACCCACTCTTGCTAAAATCTTAAAAGGTCCGACAAACCTTGGACTTAGTTTGCCACGTTTTCAGAATCGAATGATTCCTTTATATGGTGATACCTTTAACAGTACCATGTCCCCCACTTGAAACTCTAAATCCCTTCTTCTCTTATCCGCGTATGATTTCTGTCTGTCCTTTGCGGCTTTCATTCGAGCCTTGATTTGATTAAACTTCTCGGAAGTAGCTTTGACCACTTCGAGACTTGCAAAATCCTTTTGTCCATATTCCCCCCAACAAACCAGGGTCCTACATCTCCTCCCATACAACATTTCAAATGGCGGCATGCCAATAGTTGAGTGAAAGCTGTTATTATATGAAAATTCTGCCAATGGTAGATGGCTGTCCCAGCTCCCACCGAAGTCAATGATACAGGCCCGGAGCATGTCCTCCAAGGTCTGAATGGTCCTTTCAGATTTTCCATCGGTTTGGGGGTGGTAAGCGGTGCTGATGTTCAGTCTAGTGCCCATTGCTTCGTTGAATTTCTTCCAAAACCTTGATGTGAATCTAGTATCCCTGTCGGACACAAGCGACAGCGGCATACCATGTCTGCTCACAACTTCCTTGATAAATACTTCTGCTAGTCTTTCTGACGAAGAAGTCTCACGTATTAGCAAGAAGTGAGCACTTTTCGTCAAGCGGTCGACGATCACCCAAATGGTATCATTGCCTTTAGCTGTTCGCGGTAGCTTCATAATGAAGTCCATCGTGATCTCCTCCCACTTCCATTCCGGTATTGGTAGAGGTTGCATTTTACCGCATGGTTTCTAGTGCTCTTCCTTAACTAGTAAGCACGTTAGTCACTTGTTCACGTACTCGGTCACATCATTTTTCATGCCAGGCCACCAGTGGTCTTTCTTCAAGTCTTGATACATTTTGTTTGTCCCGGGGTGGATAGAATAGCAAGACTTATGGGCCTCGTCGAGTATTTTGGCTCTAAGTTCGCCAATCATAGGTATCCACATCCGGCCAAACCTAGTTCGTACACCATGTGCGTTTGCATCTAAATTCCCTTGTTGTCCTACAATTCTTTCCCGTTTTATATTTCTTTCTAATAGTGCTTTATCTTGTGCCTTTGATATTTCACCCATCAAATCTGGCGTTATAATCAGCTGACATGCTTTGATTCGGATAGATGCCGATTCTTCCTTTCTACTTAAAGCGTCAGCCACCACGTTTGCCTTGCCTGGATGGTACAATATCTCACAGTCATAGTCTTTCAGTAGCTTTAACCACCTCCTTTGCCTCATGTTTAATTCCTTTTGCCCGAAAAAGTACTTCAGGCTTTTGTGATCTGAGTAGATGTTGCATTTGACTCCATACATATAGTGCCTCCATATTTTCAATGTGAAAACTACTGCTGCTAACTCTAGATCGTGTGTTGGGTAGTTAACCTCATGAATCTTTAGTTGTCGCGAGGCGTAAGCAATTACCTTTCCTCGTAGCATAAGTACGCAACCTAAACCCTGACCCGAAGCGTCAGAGTAGACTACTAAGTCTTCATTTCCCTCAGGTAGTGCCAAGACTGGAGCTTGGGTTAATCGTGCCTTAAGTTCCTTAAACGCGTTGTTTTGGGTTGGACCCCATTCATATTTCACTTCCTTCCGTGTCAACTTAGTTAGTGGCGAGGCTATTCTTGAAAAATATTGAATGAACCTTCGATAGTAGCCTGCTAATCCTAGAAAACTTCGTATCTCTGTTGGTGTCTTTGGGACGTTCCATTCCTTTACTGTCTCGATCTATGCAAGATCCACCATGATTCCGTTTGGGTTTATTACATGACCTAGGAATTGGACTTCCCTAAGCCAGAACACGCATTTGAGAATTTTGCGTACAACTTTTCCTGCTTTAGCACATCCATAACCTCTCTTAGGTGGCAGTGGTGATCACCCTCGCTTTTCGAATATACCAGTATGTCGTCTATAAAAACTATTACTGACCGATCCAACATTGGTTGACATACTCTATTCATCAAATCCATGAACGCTGCTGGCGTGTTGGTCAATCCGAAGGACATCACGAGAAACTCATAATGCCCATAATGCGTGCGAAACGCGGTCTTTGGTACGTCTTATTCTCTTACTTTCAACTGATGGTATCTCGACATAAGATCGATCTTTGAGAACCAACTCGCACCTTGCAGTTGATCAAAAAGGTCGTCCATTCTAGGCAGTGGGTATTTGTTCTTTACTGTCCTCTTGTTCAATTCACGGTAGTCAATGCACATGCGCATGCTGCCGTCCTTCTTCTTTACAAATAGTACCGGAGCGCCCCACGGTGAGATGCTCGGTCTAATAAATCCTTTTTCTGTTAGTTCCTCAAGTTGAGACATCAATTCTTTCATTTCTGACGGAGCCAATCGGTAGGGGACTTTGGCAACGGGCTCAGCTCCTTGCAGTAAGTCAATCTGAAATTCTATATCCCGATCAGGTGATAACCCAGGTAGATCCTCAGGGAATACTTCCAGAAAGTTGCACACCACGTGTACATTCTTGAGTTCATTCATTTTCATTCTATCATCAATAACATATGCTAGATAAGCTTCGCAACCGCGCCTCATGTAACTTTCGGCCTTGATCATCGAGATGACGTTCGGCATCGTGAAATTCCAATCCCCATAAACCGTAATTGGACTGCCGCTAGGAGCTTTGAGGTGTATCCTCTTACGTTTACATATAATTTGTGCTTCGTTGGCATCTAGCCAATCCATACCCAATACTATATCGAATCCTCCTAAGGTGAGAAGGAATAATCTAGAAGGAAACTTGTGACCCTCTATTTCTATGATGCAATCCTCTGTTACTTGAAATACTGTCGAATTTTTACCAACGGCAGTTTGTACGCTAAAGGCATTTACTATGGTGTTGATAGTGCAATCTAGTTTATGACTAAATGCATTAGATATAAAGCTTTTACTAGCACCAGAGTCGAATAAAATAGCAGCATGTTCGTTATTAACTAGGAACGTACCTGACACAACATCAGGGTTTCCCCTTGCTTCCTCCTCAGTCAGGGCGTAGGCTCGAGTCCTAGCCTGCGGTTGTTCCTTTTCAGCTTCCTTTTCCTTTCCCGAACCGGATTGTCTGGTTTTCCTGCAATCCCTAGTCTGGTGTCCATATCTTCCACAACTTTGGCACTTGACGTCCTTCAAACAATCTCGGGAGTAGTGCCCCGGTTTCCCGCACTTATAGCATGTGGTGGTGCCGCTTCGACACTCGCCAAGATGTTGCCTTCCACATTTCCTGCAAGTTTCGTATTCATCCGACCTTGGTTTCTTAATTTCAGTTGCTACATTCCCTTTTTCGGTGCCTCTAGACGGGTTCTCCCACTTTCTCTTTTGTGTCTCAGGTGCCGGGTCCTTATTAGCATAATCGTCGTAGACGATTCCAGACAGGTTGACTACCGACTCGAAGGTCGATGGTAGATTAGCTTTTACATGAACACGGACCCTTTGAGGTAGGCCCTTTACATAGTACTTAATCATTTGTTCTTCTGTCTCCACCAGGTGGGGTACGCGATAAGTCTTGTTGCCAGCCTTGAAGTTTAGGAACTCGTTCTCCACACGATCAATCTCGTTATGTGGGCAGAACTTTTGGATTATGAGCTTCTTCAGGTCTTCCCATGTCATTCTGGCAAGAGAGTTTGGCGACTTTGTCCTCTGAATGTTTCTCCACCAACCTAGTGCTTCATTGGTGAAAGAATGAGCAACATATTTAACCGCCTGGTCTGGTCGACACTCGCTGATGTTGATTACATCGTTCATCCTCTCAATCCATTCGAACGTAGCCACCGAATCCTTGTTACCATCAAACTTGGGTGGGTCTCCGTCCTTGAAACCTTTGTAAGTACACCCACGATTGCTTGATCCCACCCTTACTTCATCCCCATCACTGTCATACACTTTCTCTTCATGGTCTCCTTCATCTTCCTCTCTACTTTTCTTTAATGCCTCGGATAGTAGATCAGGCAATACTTTCTTCAGAGTGAGTACAACTTCACGGGAAATAGCATCCCTAACCTCTGGTTCTAACTGTAAAGGCCCTTGATTGTCGTCCCTAGTTGGGGTCACCTCTGTTTCGTGCACACTTTCAGTGTGTTATGCGTGCACACTCTCTTCCTCTTCATGTCTTTAATTCAATGGAGGTCTACCGACTCGGCCAGTACGACCGCATCGGCGTCCTGTTCTTCCTCCACCAGCCATAGTTCCTAGTTTACTGATAGTTATAAAGGGAATACATCAATGTCATTTCTTCAGATCATAGTTTGGAACGGTAAGAGCAAGGTAAATTATTAATTACAGTGATCGGTTTGTGATTACTAATTTACGTTGCTTTTCGGGTTCAAAACTCTTCAAATCGGTTGTGACATTGACATCTATTTGTTCTAAGTTAATGTATCTATTCTTATCCAAGTGCATTAACTTTCGTACTTACTTACCGTGCTGACGTTGGCGTTGGTTACCCATACTAACATCCGTGTGTTGGTCCCATAATCAGTTTGAGTCCAGACATTTAGGGATGTCTGAATCTCTCAAACTATTGCTCTGATACCAACTTGTAAGGCCCCATTTCCCGGGTAACCTCGCTTGTTGGATTTACTCATAAACATAGTCATAAATACTGATCTTAAATTTAAAACATTCGAATTCAGTCATTACATAACGTAACATAACATGACATAACATGACAAAGAAAGTCTTAACAATTAAATACATAACATTGTCTTAACATATATAAAAGTGGGATGTCAGTCTTGTTTCGGGTAACCTTCACGCCATCGCACGACCCTTCCTTCCTTTACCTGAAATGTATACTAAAAGTCAGCTAACGCTGGTGAGTTCTAGTTTAAAGACAATCATACATTATATTTATCTTATCATGAGTATTATATATATATATATAATATACTTCACATTCGAGCTTTTACATATTCTTTGCTTTACTGTTCTCGCATAACATTCATATTGAGTATATACATATGTACATACATACTTACTTGGGGAGAACATTCATTTGGCCATAAACTTAAGGGTGATCAACCCATCATACTTGTCGCGAATGTCACAAAGACATCGCAGTGAGAACTACCATCGCAGCCCTTTTCATAAACCGTCCGGCTCTAGAAAACCGTCCGTCGAAACTTAAAACCGTCCGGCAACCTTTGTCCGTCCGCTCTTAAACCGTCCTACCGTCGTAGTCTGTCATTTTGTCCGTCTGCCCTAGGGCATCCATTTCCCACGCGACCATTATGTATGCAACCGTTCTACTTGAGTTAAGGCATTTGCTTCGACCGTCCATTAGTGCCTTTTTATACGTCCTAGCTTGCGAAGGAACGTTTTTGTCCCGGTTACAAAATAGTCACGTGGTCGTCCGTCTACCGAAGTAGCCGTTGTCATAGAAGGGTTCATAATGTTTACATACATTCATAACATGCAATATATATAATATAAAGCAAGATTTCATTCATTTACGTTATGTCCTTCTTTCATTCATTCTTTATAATCATACGTTTCATTCTTTGTTCATAATTCATTTTCATATATAAGTATATATATATATGTATACCACGTATGATCACATTGACATTTATAGAATTTATCCATTTAGTGTATACACTTCAGCCCCAAAACATTTAAAATGATTTGCACATAACATAGAAGGGGGCACATACCTGATAAGCTAGTCTTGGTTGTCCTAAACAAAGGCCCAACAACGTCACATACGATCTGAATTAGGTAGTTAGATATACATCAGACCCAATCCCGACTCTAACGGTTTAATCATACTTAATTAGGCGAACATACTGACTTTACTAACTGTTCTGCTGCCTGCGCACTTAGTAAGTGCGCAGGGCTTTGCTCATGCGTACTTGACAAGTACGCAGAACATTCTTCTTCCGTACTTGGTAAGTACGCAGGATCTTTCTCATTCGTACTTGGTAAGTACGTCGGACGTCCTTCTTGCGTACTTGATAAGTACGCAATACCTGTTTCCTGGACAAAAATCCGAAATTCTTGCATGCTAACCCGATCATGCCAATCTTACAATTTTCTTTGATCAAAACGTGCGGTTTTTATTCTAGATGCTAGTTCTAAGCTTATTATCAGGTTTCATCCATAAAACGTCTCCTATTTAGCTAAAACCCGAGAAACCTCAAAACGAACAAAAACTCAGATTATGGTCGAATCGTTACCTGGATTTGAATTCTGATTCGGAGGCTTTGCTCACGAGCCCAGCAGTAACGTGCTCCTTCAATTTTGGGTCGATCCATCAACTTTCTCTCTAGACCCGACTCTCCTTTCTCTCTCTAGATTGCAAGTGTTGGTGAAAATGAGAGTCTAAGCCTGCCTTTTAGAGTGTCAAGATAAGAATAGAGGCTTTAGTTGAACCATGAAAGCGAATAAATAGAACAACAAGAAGTGATGTAATGGTTAATTGCAGATGGCCAGTGTATATTAACATCTTACCTTACTTATTGTGTTCTACATATTCCCTAGCATGATGAAATTAAATCTGTTGTTCTCTATCTTTCAGTTAGAAATGGCTAGACGTGGAGGAACTAGAAGGGGTGGAGGAGGAAGACGTGGTGGGCGTACAGGCCGCCGCGGTGGGACAGGAATCAACCAAGAGATTGAAGGAAGTGTTCACACTACCCATACTGATACGGTAGCCAGTCAGCACGATGTTGAGCATGCGGAAGGAGATGATCAGACATTCGAGTTCGAGCCGGCCGTGCAAGCAGCTCTTGGCCGTGAATTTACCCGACTGCTGAAGGAAACCTTACCGGCCATACTGGACGAAGCCTTGAGGAAGGCTAAGGAGAACCCCAACACCACTGAAGAGCATGTGGTGCTTCCAACAATGGGAGGACCAAATCTGGTAGAGAATGTTGCACTGCCTGCTCGCGGCTACGACTACAAGGCGTTTCGGGGCTGTGATCCACCCGTGCTTACTGGGGAGAAAGAAGCAGCAGATACTTTGGATTGGATTAACGGCATGGAGTCGACCATTCATCTTAGTGAATGTCGACCGGATCAAGCAGTCATGTTCGCTGCGAAGTCATTAAAGGGGGAAGCAGCACACTGGTGGGAAACTGTGAAACAGGCTAAAGGTGACCAAGTGGTCGGATTGATGAGGTGGAATGATTTGAGAGCATTGATAACTGAAAAGTTTTGTCCTAAGAACGAGGTCCACAAGGTGGAAAGGGAATTCTTGACTCTGCAAGCCGGACTCATGACTCACCGGCAATATACTTCAAAGTACAACGAGTTGGCGCGTCTCGTGCCCCATTTAGTGATGACCGAGGAAAGGAGAATTCACTACTATGTCCAAGGATTGCCACCGAAGATCCGTACCTTTGTCAAGACCAACACACCCAGTACCTTTGAGTCGGTGGTCGTTCTAAGCGGGGTTATGTACGATGACATCGCCTCTGAAGTCATTGCTGAAGCACCCAAGAAACAGGCAGCTAAGCGCACTGCTGAGGAACTCCAGGGTCCTAACGATAGGAGGGCAAGGGTAGAAGCTGAGGGTCTATGCTGGAAATGTGGAAGGAACCATGGAGGTGAGTGTAAGGCGGGTCAGGTGGGATGTTTCAGGTGTGGCAAGTTAGGCCACCAATCACGGGACTGCCCGAAAAAGCCAAGATGCCATAATTACGGGGAACAAGGACACATGAGCCGAGATTGCAGGAAACCCAAGGAAGAGGAAGCGGGGGGATCTGGAAAGGGAAAGGGTGCAGATAGGGAACCCTACATGAACAGAGCCAAGGCGAGGGTCTACCAGATGACTCAGTAAGGTACGTTGGAAGCTCTTATTTGTAATATGGCAACTTTATGTTATTATTTCCTTACTAAATTAGTTAGCCCCATTAGTCTAGGTGCCTTACAATTTGAGATCCCCCAAAGTTAAGCTCCCAATGGTAGTTAATCACAATGGCCTTCATGACCAAGCTGTCTTGCATAGCTACTGTTTATGCCACCCATTCTGTGATTAGCTATTAGTTTAGCTTATGGCAGGTTTCGAGGACGAAACCTATTGTAAGGAGGGTAGACTTGTAACAGCCCGAGTTTTGGAGCGCGAAATAATTCACGAGAATTAAAAACTTAAATAAGAAAAAGGGAAGCGGGCTTGGGCCGGGGTGTATGGGCCGAAAGGGGCAAGGATTTGGGCCCTTATAAGCCTCAAGACAGCCCTAAAGCCTCACTTCCAACTGCATTTCCGGATTTCTAGAGAGAGAAATTAAGAGAGAGTCTAGAGAGAGAAAGTCCCAGTTTTCGAATCCGAGCTCATAGGACCGTAGGCATACGTATCTGGAACGATTAGCTGTGTAGAAGAAGCATTTACAGGTAACGATTCGACCATAATCTGAGTTTTTGTTCGTTTTGAGGTTTCTCGGGTTTTAGCTAAATAGGAGACGTTTTTATGGATGAAACCTGATAATAAGCTTAGAACTAGCATCTAGAATGAAAACTGCACGTTTTGATCAAAGAAAATTGTAAGATTGGCATGATTGGGTTAGCATGCAAGAATTTCGGATTTTTGTCCAAGAAACAGGTATCGCGTACTTATCAAGTACGCAAGGAGGGCGTCCTACGTACTTACCAAGTACACAGGAGGAAGATCCTGCGTACTTACTAAGTATGCAAGAAGAATGCTCTGTGTACTTGTCAAGTACGCATGAGCAAGGCCCTGCGCACTTACTAAGTGCGCAGGCAGCAGGCTGGTTAGTGAAGTCAGTATGTTCACCTAGCCAGAAATGGTGAAACCATTTAGCGTTGAGTTAAGTCTGATACGTGTCAATTGTTATGATTGTCCAGATTGTGTGAGATCCAGTAGACCATTGCAGTTAAGATATCAGGTGAGTTCTAATCCCCTTTTTGCCTTCTTTAGGGGTGGTGTGCATACTTAGTGTAAAGCGTTTATTATATTTTATACATGATAAACTGAAGGGAAAAGCTATGTTTTAGTGAAAAGTTTAAAAGAGGCAAAAGTACATTTTAGTAAAGTATGATTATATTATTGGCAAGCGTTTATTATATTTTTCATATACATAAACAAAGGCATAATATAAGTGCTAGTATGTTTTCAGTAAAGCAAGATATATTATTGGCAAGCATTTATTATATTTTTCATATACATAAACAAAGGCATAATATAAGTGCTAGTATGTTTTCAGTAAAGCAAGATATATTATTTGGCAAGCGTTTACTATATTTATTATACATAAACAAAGGCATAATATATGTGATAGTATTTTCAAGTAAGCAAGATATATCATTTGGCAAGCGTTTACTATATTTTTATATACATAAACAAAGGCATGATATATGTGTTAAGATATATTTCAGTAAAAGCAAAGGTATTTATGGCAAGCGTTTACTATATTTTTATATACATAAACAAAGGCATAATACACGTTAAGTTATGAACAAGATTTACAGAAAGTTTTATGAACAGTAAAGTGAACAGTTTCCTTCGGGAATGTGTACCAGCTATAAAGGTCCTTGGGACAGATGTTACTTGTACAAGATGTCAGATATGGGTTCTACCCATTAGTAAGAACCTTTGGGTTCGCTAACGGTTGTACAACTGCGATGAGTGACGGCGGTCGCTCGGGAGGTCCACGCAACCTCCTCGTAGTGTTAAGCGGTATTGTCGGTTCATGGTCATTGATCATGGGGGCATTGACCAGGGTATTGTCGGTTCATGGTCGTTGATCATGGGGGCATTGACCAGGTACTCGTCGGTTCACGGGCGTCGACCATGGGGGCGGTACAGTAGTGACAAGGAATTGACGGATAAGCGGTATTGTCGGTTCATGGTCGTTGATCATGGGGGCATTGACCAGGTACTTGTCGGTTCATGGATGTAAGCCATGAGGGCAGTACAGTAAAGAGGAATTGACGGTTTATTATACGTTTTAAACTCTTTGAAAAGTAAAGTGTGTTAAGTTTAGCCTTATTGGCAGTATATATGTTTTAGTAAATCTTTTGTATAATTAGTTTAAAGTAAACGTTAGAACTCACTCAGCGTTGCTGATTTTTAGTATGCACATCAGTTAAGTGTAGGTGGCAGTAGATGGATATGGATGCTTGGCTTGGCGAGAAGAGTTACCCGAAGATCAGCATCTGGCATCTTGTTTATGTTTCTTTTGATTATGTTGATTATGACAAGTTTCAATTGTATTTGACAAGTTTCAGTTGTTTAGACATGTTATGTTTTCGTTGCGTATGTTGAGATTTTAAATCGTTTCCGATGTGATAATGTATGTCTTATGTTTAAGTGCTATGTGTTGATGAGTAAATCCAATAAGTGAGGCCTCTCGGGAATGGGGCCTTACAGTCCTACATAGCGGGGGTTCAGTTTCCCTCGTTTGCCAAAACGGATTACGTCTTTCCAACGCGCAACTTTCAGTAACACTTTGTCACCTACTTGGAACTCCACTGGTTTACGCTTTTGGTTTGCGTAGCTTTTTTGTCGGTCTTGAGTGGATTTCAGTCTATCTCGGATTTTGAAAATTTTCTCGGTGGTCTTGTGGACAAGCTCTGGTCCAGTGAGCTGACTATCTCCTACTTCAGCCCAACAGAGTGGGGACCTGCACTTTCTACCATAAAGTGCTTCAAACGGTGCTGCTTTGATACTAGTGTGGTAACTATTGTTGTAAGAAAACTCGACCAATGGCAAGTGAGTATCCAAACTGTTGCCAAAATCTATCACACAAGCTCTTAGTAGATCTTCCAGAGTTTAGATGGTTCGTTCACTTTGACCATCTGTTTGTGGGTGGTAGGCAGTGCTCAAATCTAAGCGTGTTCCTAACGCTTTTTGTAATGATTGCCAAAATCGGGAAGTAAAATGACTATCCCTATCTGAGATGATGGAGATTGGCACTCCATGCCTTAAAACTACTTCCTTTAGATAAAGCCAAGGTTAACTTCTCCATTTTGTCATTTTCTTTGATTGGAAGGAAGTGTACGGATTTTGTTAAACGATCAACGATCACCCAGATGGTGTCGTATCCGCTCGGGGTTTTGGGTAGCTTCATGACGAAGTCCACTGAAATTTGTTCCCACTTCCATTGTGGAATTTCCAGCTGTTGTAGTAACCCAGATGGTTTCTGGTATTCCGTCTTAACCTTGGCGCATGTTAAACATTTACCCGACGTATGTGGCAGTTTTAGCTTTCATGTTTGTCCACCAGTAGTTTGTCTTGAGGTCTTGGTACATTTTGTCAGAACCAGGGTGAATAGAGTATCTTGACTTATATGCTTCATCCATCACTAAGTCTTGTAAGTTCCCATAGTTCGGTACCCAAATCCGGTCCATGTAGTATCGCACATCATTGGATTTAATCTCAAACAGTTTCTCCATGCCTCGTAGGACTTCATTTTCAAAATTTTCCTCCTTAAGAGCCTCGAGTTGGGCGTCACGTATCTAGATAGGTAGATTCATGTGGATTGTCAAGGTTAACGCTCGAACTCGACGCGGTTTGAGTTTCTCTTTCCTAGTCAAGGCATCAGCAACTACGTTTGCCTTTCCCGGATGGTAGCGGATTGCGCAGTCGTAGTCATTAAGCAATTCGACACATCTGCGCTGGCGCATATTCAACTACTTTTGATCAAATATGTGCTGGAGACTTTTGTGGTCAATGAAAATCGTACATTTGGTACCGTACAAATAATGTCTCCAAATTTTTAGTGAAAAAACAACAGCTCCTAATTCTAGGCCATGGGTAGTGTAGTTCTTCTCGTGCACTTTGAGTTGTCATGAAGTATATGCGATAACCTTCTCTCTTTGCATCAGTACACAACCGAGTCCTTGGTGTGACGCATCGCAGTAGACTACGAAGTCGTCGTTTCCTTCAGGTAGTGCTAGGATCGGCGCGCTGCAAAGTTTTTGCTTGAGTAATTGAAATGCTTCTTTCGTCCTTTCATCCCAATTATACTTCGCATCCTTTTGTGTCAAAGTAGTTAATGGTTTCGCAATTTTTTAGAAGTTTTCGATAAACCGTCTATAATATCCGGCAAGACCCAAAAATTGTCGTATTTCGGTTGCGGTTTTGGGTGTTTGCCAGTTTCTGATTGCTTCGATCTTGGTTGGGTCAATGTGTAAGCCCATCTCGTTTACAACGTGACCTAGGAAATGCACTTCTCTGATCCAGAAGTCGCACTTGGAAAACCTAGCACACAGCTTCTTGTTTTTCAGTAACTCTAGAATAAGCCATAGATGTTCAGCGTGTTCCTCCTCGCTACGAGAATAGATCAAGATTTCGTCAATCAACACAATAACAAACTTGTCCAGATAGGGTTTACACACATGGTTCATAAGATCCATAAACACCACGAGAGCATTGGTCAAACCGAATGGCATAACCAAAAATTCCTAGTGTCCATATCGAGTTCGGAATGCCGTCTTGTGTATGTCCTCCTCTTGGATTCTCAGCTGATGATATCCTGATCGAAATTTGATCTTGGAATAATAACTTGATCCTTGTAGTTGGTCGAACAAATCGTCTCTTCTGGGTAGTGAATATCGGTTCTTGATGGTTACCTTATTCAATTCCCTGTAGTCAATTCACATACGAAATGATCTGTCTTTCTTTTTGACAAATAAGACAGGCGCTCCCCAAGGCGAATGACTTGATCGGATGAATCCTTTATCTAGCAACTCCTGTAGTTGGTTCGATAGTTCTTGCATTTCCGACGGCGCCAGTCGGTACGGTGACCGTGCTATCGGAGTAGCTCCTAGGGTAAGTTCGATTCAGAATTCGACTTGTCGCTGCTGTGGGAGTCCTGATAAGTCTTCAGGGAATACTTCAGGAAAATCATGAACAACTGGTATGTCCTCAACCTTCCTTTCTTCTGTCCGGTTCTCTGTTACATGAGCTAAGATGGCATAGTATCCTTTCCATAGATACTTCCGGGCTTTCATACATGAGATGATATTCAGAGGAATCCCGCTCGTTTCTCCTTGAATTGCAAGTGTTTCTCCATCTGGTAGGGGAAGTCTGATAACCTTTTCGCGGCATACAATCTCCGCTCCATTCTTGTACATCCAGTCCATACCGATAATTACGTTGAAACTTCCTAGTTTAACGGGTAGTAGATCTATTTCGAAGGAATGATTGGCTAATTCTAGGACACAGCTCGGAATAATGTGGTTGGTTTTGATTAATTTACCGTCGGCTAGTTCTACGGTATACTCATTATCTAGCACAGTAGGTTCGATACCAAGTAATGGACTAAACTCATTAGACACAAACTTCTTTCAGCACCAGTATCAAACAAGATAGATGCATAATGGTTGTTTAGAAGAAACATACCCGTGACGGTGTCGGGGTTCTGTTTGGCTTCTCCTACTCCAATCACAAAGGCTCACCCTTTGGCGTTATTGTTTTTGTTTCCTGGCTTCCGGTTCTTTGGGAAATCCTTTGAAAAATGTCCATTCTTCCCACAAGTTTAACAAGCATGGGTTGCTCTAGGGTTCGGATCTGGTCTCTCAACCTGTAATCCTTGGCAGCATGGCCAATCCTCTTACACTTTTGGCACGTTGCCTTTTCGCACGTGCCATTGTGGTGAAAATTGCATCGATTGCACTTTGGTAGGTTTCCCGTGTAAACTTTCCTTGGCTTATTATCAGCTTGACCTACGGTGTAGCCTCGGGTAGTCTCTTGCCTTTTCGGTGGTGGTGGCGGATTAAATGACCATGAAGAACTACCTTCACACTTTCTCTTGTTGTCAGCGGGTTTGTCAAAGAGTCCCTAACGAACGTCCTGGGACGTCAGGTTGTGTGCCAATCGGATTGTTTGCTGGATTATTGTAGGTTCAGATGATGATACCATACCCTGGAATTGCGGGGCCAATCCCCACAAATAACGCTCAATACGCTTCTCTTCAGGTGTCACCATGTGAGGACACAATCCTGCCAAATCATGAAATTTTGATGTGTAATCCACCACATCTGGTCCATTCATTTTCAGGTTCCAAAACTTTTCCTCAAGATCCTGGATCTTGCTTCGTGTATAGTACTCATCCCTCAACAGCTTCTTGAAGTCTACCCATGGCATAGCATTCGCTGCTTCCAGACCCATCGCTTGGACATTGGATTTCCACCAGGTGAGGGCTTGTCCCACAAAGATTCCAGTAGCAAATTTTACCTTTGAAGTTTCTGGAAAATTGTTGTAACATTTGAAAAATTTTCGTGTTCAAAATAATAAAAATAAAAAGTACAGGGACTGGAAATGTAATTATATGAAAATACAAGGACCAAAAGTAAAAAACATGAAAAATAGATGGTAACGGACTGTCATGGTCCGTAAAGGTTCGTTACGGGCTGGACACGTAGACAATGATGACGCGCCAGGTGTCCGCTGACTAGATGATTTTGACGCGTGGAAACCCTATGACGGACCGTCACGATTCCGTAACGGTCTGTCACGCCGCAATTCTACCAGACGCTGACACGCGTCTTGTGACTCGCCAACCCTAGCTTGGTGACGGACTGACACCAGAGATAAACGTCCGTTACGATTCAAGCGGTGACGGACCGTCACCATCCATAACGTTCAGTCATAGCCGCAATTTTACACTATAAATAGCAATGTCGGGTATAAGCCATTCTCACATCCAAATTCCAAACTTTTAAGTTCAAAACTGGTATCCCACTCTCACAAATCCATTCCCGCTCGTACGTTTAAGTTTCGGAAGTGCCGTTTCGTGTTAGAGAAAGCTAAAAATCTAGGAAACGCTCACTTGGAGAATCCGAGCTAGGCAATCTAAGCAGAGACGCTACCCACTAGAACACTCACTCTAAAAGTCTACTAAGTCAAGATTCTGAAAAGGAGAATACTTGTATTTTTATAAAATGATTTCAAAAACTGAAATTGGTTTTGATTATACTCTGACTTGAATGAATTTCTACAACCATTCGTTGCATAATGTGATTTACTATATAGCAGTTAGCCCATAGAGTCATGTATATATACATGTGTTATAGATGAGATGCTGTAACAGGGATAGGGGTTGAACCATTGGTTGTTGTGAAAGACCTGTCGGTTAAAGTGAGGGGAAGAATATTGAATAGACATAAAAATATATCCAAGGTCCCTGGGTGGCTGGTGGTTAGTCCGTTGACTGTGTAAATTGACCAGAAACTATGGGCAAATTGTTCTATTTATTCACGCTTGTCAGATTATGATTCCAATATACTTGTATTCACCAATTTATGCAGATAAAATATTTTCAAACATTTTTACAAGTAACCAAGGATTAGTTAACTTTGATTAGCCATGTGATGACAAAGAAGATGATGTCATGAAAAAGGGAACGTCCACCCTAGACATCAGTTTAAAGAAATGGCTCATGTAAAACCTTGGTTTTGTAAATTAAACGTTTGTGTACAATATCAGGGTTTATCCCTGTTATAATGAAATGAAATGGGAGATTCCCCGTCTTTTGAAAAGATCCTGAGTTATAAAAGTCATTCCGCTGTGTTTATAAATCTCTGATGAGATAAAATAAGAAACAAGTATCAATCGTTGGTCGCGCGCAGTGGGCTAAACCCGGGGTGTGACAGGTTGGTATTAGAGCCATTTGTTTCTGCATATTAGATACTAGAAATTAGTATCTAAGTTGTAACTTGATTATGAGTTTATTTGGTCTAGCAAATTAAGATACTCAGGTAAGGTATCTAAACTTAAACCAGTATAGAATGTCTGCTATGAAATGTAGGTTGATCTCCATAATAATTAAGTGATAACTATACAAATGTCTGGAAATAGTTACTATACTTATATCTTCGGACGATCTGAAGAAGAACGTTATCATCCTACTGGATCCATGGAGAATCCTGTAATCATTCCTGATACCGGTGAATCCCTTTCTGATACTATCATTGTCTCTGACAATGAATCCTATCTTCAAAATCAATCTAGCTCATCCTGGATGGAAGCTACTTCGGATTCTGAGAACTGATACTCCACCAGTAAATCAGGCAGATATAAATGAAGCTGGACCCAGTCGGTCTACTAAACCAAGGATGAGCGTACGAACTCCGACCGAGCATGTGCATGTGTCTGTAGAAGAAATGGCAGAAGTCTACCGGGAAGTACCGGAAGAAGAACCTAATGAAATGGAAATGAAAGATCCATATATATATATATATATATATATATATATATATCCCGAAGGTACTTCAAATCCTTATACTCTTCCAACGGTGTTAGAGGAGTATATTGAAGAACCAGCTGATGGTCCTGATGATCCAGACCATAATGTGTTTAGAGACATATTATTTGTTATTCGTGAACCCCCTCCTCAGTATAATTATTATTCAGCTCATCTTCTAACACCCATAGAATTCCTTGATCGTGCCTTAAGAGAAACTGATAAAGTCAAGAAAGAATCAAGGCAGCTCAAGGAAAGGGTTCGTCAACTGGAGAAAGAAAAAGAAAAGAAGAATTAAAGAAAAGAAGAATAAAAGAAAAGATAAAAAGAAAGAGTAGATAACTAGACGTATGGGTAACCATTCGACCGGTATGTAGTTATCTGGCAAACTGAATGTTTTGTCTAAGGAAAGAGTGGTGTATAAATCTCTTCTAAACCAATCATTCTTTCCTAGGAACATTTAGTTGGAGGTACTACTCTGGAACGATAAACACCCTAGTCTACTAAATATAAAAAATAGGACCCTTTAATATGTAAAATATAAAGTACGAATAAAATTATTTTGTTTTATTCAGATGAATGGAAAAGGAAAAGGTCCCTTCTATGTTCAAAAATATGCTCCACCTGGATATGAATTTCGTCTTACAAATGAAACGGATTTAGAAACTGGAACAAGTTCAAAACATTCAAGAAGTACATATCGGAGCTTAGGAGAATTAAAACCTCCGGCAAATCCTTATGTACACTCCATCAGTTTTCATTCTGCTCTAACGGCCACAAGCCGAAATCTGGATTATGGAGAAAATCCATGTTATAATCCTTATTATTATCAGGGACTACCTAAAATCCCTTACGAAAATAATCCTGTTCCTAAAGGAGAAAAAAGAGAAAATTCGAATAGGCCATATGAGTATTATAAGCCTACAAATATACAAAATCCTCAAGAAAATGGGGAAAGTTTTGATAATGATCATATTAGATCCTTATAGGAACGAGTAGCAGAATTGGAAAGAGAAAATCATAGATTAGCATCTTTAGATGCCCAGAATAGAGCATTAAGACAAATGCTAGAAAATGCCCATAATCAGGGTTATATGTAAAATTCCTTTCCGATCTTTGTAATATATATTCCAAATAGTAATAAAATTCCTCTTGTGAATAGAATGTCGAAACGAGGTCCTTCTTATAATACAAGGGGCAAGAGCAAACAAATTCAAAATGAAAATTCTGAACAACTGCAACAAAAAGCAGAAATAAAGAAAATGGTTGCAGAAGGAATAGAGGAAGCTCTTCCTAAAATTCTGAAAGCTATGAAGGAAGATAAAATGAAAAATAAAGTGGCTGAATCTAAAAATAATCATCATGAAGAAAACCATAGTTCAAATGGAGACAATTCATCAAGTAATGATGAAGAAGTTAGTAAGAAAAGAAAGAAAAGGAAGGGATATACATTCCGTGCATTCCAAGGATGTAAACATTTAGAATATACTGGAAATGAGGGTGCAGTTGCAGCCCTAAGATGGTTAGAAAAGACCGAATCTGTCATTTCCATCAGCAAATGTGCTGATGAAGATATGGTGCTTTATGCATCAAATCTTTTTAAAGATGAAGCATTGGAATGGTGGAATTCCATTATTCAAGCCATGGGCCGACATAAAGCCTATGACATGGAATGGGAAAAATTCAAAGAAATGGTAATACAAAGATTATGTCCCATCAATGAAAGAGAAAGAATTGAAACAAAACTTATCTCCGTATGGAAGGAACTAAACATCAAGGGTATGTCTCCAAGATGTTCGAATACTCCTTGGAAGAGAAGAAATCAGCCTATTAAAGGATGATTTAATTCTTCCATCCCTGAATGCAAAATCTGCAAGAAGAGACATAGTGGAGAATGCTTCTTCAAGAAATACTATTGCCATTTTTGTAAGCAGAACGGACATGTCTTTGAAAACTGCCCAAGAAAGAAAAGTATCTCCTATTTCAATTGTGGAGAAACTGGCCACTTTAAATCAGCTTGCCCAAAACTTAATCAGGCAGGATCTAGTGGGACAAAGGCCAATGAAGGAAATAAAAAGAATGTATTAGCTTTCGTACTCAATACTCGTGATGCTGCAGCTATTCCAGATGCAGTCACTGGTACATTCTTCATTGACAATATTTATGCTAGAGTATTATTTGAATCTGGTGCAAATTTAAGTTTCATAGATTATAAGTTTTGTAATCTATTAAACAAGCCTTTAATTCCACTAGATGGGATTTATGAAGTAGAAACGGTTGAAGGAAATCTTGTCCAGATCTTCGAATTTCTAAATGACTGCGTAATCACAATATCAGGACACATCTTACCTGTGCAATTAATGCCTATGACATCAGCAAGATTTGATGTTGTCTTAGGAATGGATTGGTTCGCCAGTAACCGAGCCCGTATCCTTTGTGATAAAAAGACCATAGAAATCCAGAATCCTTCTAGAAAACCTTGAACAATCTATGGCGACAAACAAAATCAACCTCTTGGAATCATCTCAATGCCGAAAGCAACTAAATGCCTTCAAAAAGGATGCATTGCATACTTGGTTCAGATTTCTATTTGTACAAAAGAAAAAAGATTGAAGATGTACCGATAGTAGCTGATTTATGTAGATGTATTTCTAGATGAATAACCTGGTATACCACCAGAAAGAGAAGTCGAATTTAAAATCATTCTTGTACCAGGAACGGCTCCTATTTCCAAAGCTCCATACCGTATAGCCCCAACCGAAATGAAAGAATTGAAGACACAATTGGATGAATTACTGGAAAAAGGATTCATTCGCCCAAGTTAATCTCCTTAGGGTGCTCCAATTATTTTCCTTAAAAAGAAAGACGGTACAATGCGGATGTGCATTGATTATCGGGAGCTAAATAAATTAACAATTAAGAATCGTTATCCTCTTCCGAGAATCGATGATCTGTTTGACCAATTACAAGGCGCTTGCCATTTTTCTAAAATAGATCTTTGATCAGGATATCACCAACTGAAAGTTCAAGAAGAAGATATTCCTAAAACTGCTTTCCGAACCAGATATGGAAATTATGAGTTCACGGTTATGCCATTTGGACTTATTAATGCTCCTGCCGCATTTATGGATATGATGAATCGTATCTGTAAACCATATCTAGATAAATTTGTTATTGTCTTTATTGACGATATACTTATTTATTCTAGAAATGCAAGATCATGAAAATCATCTTAGAATAATACTTGAACTTCTAAGAAACGAGAAATTGTATGCTAAATTCTCTAAATGTGAACTTTGGCTTAGAGAAATACAATTTCTGGGTCACATAGTGAATGCAGAAGGTATTCAAGTAGACCCATCTAAAATTGAAGCTATATCTAGATGGGAAATTCCTAAATCTTCGACATAAGTCCGTAGTTTCTTGTGTCTTGCAAGATACTACAGACAATTTATTCGGGATTTCTCAAAGATTACAGTTCCTCTGACTACTTTAACTCGCAAGAATGTAAAGTATGAATGGGGAACAAAGCAAGAAGAAGCTTTCCAAACTCTGAAAGAGAAACTGACTCGTGCACCAATACTGGCTTTACCAGATGGCAATGAAGACTTTGTAGTCTATTGTGATGCTTCTCACAACGGTCTAGGTTGTGTGTTAATGCAAAGAAACAAAGTTATTTCCTATGCATCTCGTCAATTAAAGACTCATGAAAAGAATTACACAACTCATGATCTAGAGTTAGGTGCCATAATTTTCGCCTTGAAATTATGGATACACTATCTCTATGGAGTTAGATTTACAGTTTATACTGACCATAAGAGTTTAAAATATATTTTTGGTCAGAAAGAACTGAATATGAGACAAAGAAGATGGCTAGAGATCTTAAGTGACTATGATTGTGAAATCTGTTACCACGAATGTAAGGCAAATATTGTTACAGATGCCTTAAGTAGAAAGGAAAGAGAGAAACCTAAACGGGTTCGTGCTCTCAGATTCGAACTTCGTGTAGATCTCGTGTCTCAAATAAAAGATGCTCAACATTCTGTTCAAACAAAAGAATATTTAGAACAAGAAGGAATGGAGAGCATGATAAATCAGTTAACTAAAGGATACGATGAAATAATTCATATGAATAAAAGAATCTGCCAATCACAGGAAATCTTCGGGAAATAATACTCGAAAAAGCACATAAATCAAAATACATGATGCACCCAGGAAGTGACAAGATGTATAAGAATCGGAAGGACAATTACTGGTGGATTGGCTTGAAGAAAGATATTGCCATATATGTTGCAAAATGTCTTACTTGCGCTCAAGTAAAGGTAGAACATCAAAAACCTTCTAGTTTATTGCAACAATTAGAAATACCAGTATGAAAATGGGAAATGATAACAATGGATTTTATTACTAAACTTCCTTGAACTAGTCGAGGAAATGATTCTATCAGGGTTATCATTGACAGATTGACTAAATCTACCAATTTTCTCCCAATGAAAGAAACCTTCAGTATGGATAGATTGGCTTGTCTTTATGTAAATGAGATTGTATCCTTACATGGAGTGCCATTATCTATAGTGTCAGATAGAGATAGTCGTTTTACATCTCGATTCTGGCAAAGTTTCAAAAAAGCCATGGGAACTCGTCTGAACTTGAGCACTGCCTATCATCAACAGACAGATGGGCAAAGTGAAAGAACAATTCAGTCCTTAGAAGATATGCTCCGAGCCTATGTGATAGACGTAGGTGGTAGTTGGAATGATCACCTACCCCTAATGGAATTTTCATACAACAATAGTTATCACACAAGCATCCAGACGGCCCCTTTTGAAGCCTTATATGGTAGAAAATGCCGAACTCCTGTATGCTGGACTTATATAGGAGAAAATCAACTATCAGGACCTAAACTTGTTCAGGAAACCACTGAAAAGGTAGCTCAAATACAAGAACGATTGAAAGTAGCAAGAGATAGATAAAAGAGCTACACTGATAAAAGAAGGAAGCCACTAGAATTTAACATTGGAGACAAGGTGTTGTTAAAAGTCTCACTATGGAAAGGTGTTGTTCGATTCGGGAAGAAGGGTAACCCTTCAAAATTATTAATCGAATTAGACCAGTAGCTTATCCGTTGGAGTTACCAGAAGAAATGAGTGGAATAGCTGACGTATTCCATGTATCTAATCTTCGTAAATGTCTGGCTGATGAATCTTTGATAATGCCTCTACAGGACATAGAGGTAAATGAAAAATTAAGATTCGTAGAACAACCTCTAAAAATAAAAGATTGTCAGACTAAAAAGTTGAAAAAGAAAAGATTAAAACTCGTCAAAGTCAAGTGGAATTCTAGACGCGGTCCTGAATACACGTGGGAGCTAGAATCAGAAATTAAGAAAAAATATCCACACATGTTCCAGTAAATCTCGAGGATGAGATTTTTCAAAAGGTGGGGAGAATGTAACATTTGAAAAATTTTCGTGTTTAAAATATTAAAAATATAAAGTACAGGGACTAGAAATCTAATTATATGAAAATTCAAGGACCAAAAGTGAAAACATGAAAAATAGACGGTAACGGACCGTCATGATCCGTTACGGGCTCGACACGCAGACAATGGTGACGCGCCACGTGTCCGCTGACTAGCGGATTTATTCTGCCGCGTGGAAACCCTATGACGGACCGTCACGGCTCTGTAACGGTCCGTCACGCCGCAATTCAACCAGACACTGACACGCGTCTGGTGACTAGCCAACCCTAGCTTGGTGACGGACCGTCACCAGAGATAACGGTCTGTTACAATTCAAGCGATGACGATCCATAACGGTCCGTCACAGCCGCAATTTTACACTATAAATAGCAATGTTGGGTTTAAGCCATTCTCACATCCAAATTCCGAACTTTTAAGTTCAAAACTGATATCCCACTCTCACAAATCCATTCCCGCTGGTACTTTAAGTTTCGAAAGTGCCGGTTCGCGTTAGAGAAAGCTAAAAATCTAGGAAACGCTCACTTGGAGAATCCAATCTAGACAATCTAAGCAGAGACGCTACCTACTAGAACACTCACTCTAAAAGTCTCCTAGGCCAAGACTCTAAAAAGGTGAATACTTATATTTTTATAAAATGATTTCAAAAACTTAAAATGGTTTTGATTATACTCTTGCTTGAATGAATTTATACAACCATTCGTTGCATAAGGTGATTTACTATATAGCAGCCAGCCCATAGAGTCACGTATATATACTCGTGTTATAGATGAGACGCTGTAACAGGGCTAGGGGTTGAACCCTTGGTTGTTGTGAAAGACCTGTCGCTTAAAGCGAGGGGCAGAATATTGAATAGACGTAAAAATATATCCATGGTCCCTGGTGTGGCTGGTGGTTAGTCCATTGACTGTGTAAATTGACCAGAAACGATGGTCAAATTGTTCTATTTATTCACGCTTGTCAGATTATGATTCCAATATACTTGTATTCATCAATTTATGTTGATAAAATATTTTCAAACGTTTTTACAGATAACCAAGGATGAGTTAATTTTGATTAGCCATGTGATGACAAAGAAGATGATGTCATGAAAAAGGGAACGTCCACCCTAGACATCAGTTGAAAGAAATGGCTCATGTAAAACCTTGGTTTTGTAAATTAAATGTTTGTGTACAATATCAGGGTTTATCCCTGTTATAATGAAATGAAACGGGAGATTCCCCGTCTTTTAAAAAGATCCTGAGTTATAAAAATTATTCTGCTGTGTTTATAAATCTCTGATGAGATAAAATAAGAAACATGTACCAATCGTTGGTCGCGCGCCTGGGTGGGCTAAACCCGGGGTGTGACAGTTGCACATCTCGAAAGTAGACTCTACTTTCTCGATCCACCGTACTAGGTTAACTGCTTCATCCTGCCCATTGAAAGAGAGCGGTTTGCAGTCAAGTAAAAGCTTGTAGGTGCATACTGGGGGATTTTGTCCTTGTCCTACTGCATTCTGATTGTTTGGCAAGGCTGCAACAGCTGCAGCTACTCTTTGATTAATCAGGGCCTCCATCCGTGTTGCCGTCATTGTTGCTTGGCGGGGCGGCATGTCTCGTCATATCATAATGTTAGATTATATGTAACATACAACCAACACATGTACACAAAATAACACATCACATCACAAATCAACCAAAAAATATAAAAAGATAATAAACTTGATAAAATAGATTGTATGAAGTTCAAAATATTCTAGGAGTCTCCTTTCCTTCACAAAAGAGAACAAGTTTAAAACTTCAAATATCCTATGGGCACAGCCCGCCCAAAATAGGCTGAATAGTAAATCAAATAGATCATGTAAATGTGCCGTTCCGCACAATGGCTGAGAGAAAAGTAGCACATAACACAACAAGAGCCCTAGTAGCCTCTAGCCATTCCCCTACTGCGTTCGCCCTGAGCTCCACTGCAACGTCTCTCTGGGTAGAAAGTGTAGCTCTTTGCTCCATCACGGTGGTCCTCTGTCTCTCGAGTCTCAGGTGCCTCTCAGCCTCAGACACTCGGTCATATAGAATGGTAATCCTGGCAGCATCCCTCTGGCGATCCTCCGTCAGTCAGGACATCTGCTCCTGTAGAGTCTACAGTGCGGTCTCAGACACTTGCGCAGGCATATGCTCAATCCTCTACTCAGTCTCCTTCCCTAGACCCTTTAGGGACAGAACCTTTTCCTTAAGGTGTTTCACTTGCTTTACATTGCCGCGCATCCTCTTCTGAACCCTCCGTATATCGTCTAGTAAATCTTCGTAACGACTGCATCGGGCTACCAGAGTCGGGATCGTACGTTCGATCGGCTCCCCGGTAATTGGTAAAGCACGTGGTCCATGAGACGACTCCCCGATCATTGTCACAGGGGGTATTCCTTCCTCCTTAGCCCAACTCCTTAGCCCAGTTCGGCAATGTATCAGAAACGAACGTCCACCTTCTCACGTAAACCCTAGCCTTCTTGCACTTAGGCTCAGGGGCAAGCGTGCTCGAATGAAAGGGTGGTGCCCTCTTCTTCGGGGAATGTTGGACTAGTGGGCCATAGGGGCGATGTCGGTGTGGGTAGGCGATGTCACAAGTGGCTATCTTGTGGGTCTCCTCAACTGTCGGGGCCTCAGGCTCCGTCTTTGACTCAGCGTTATCATCCTCGGTCGGTTCTTCTTCCGACTCCTCAGTAGTAGTGTCGTCGGAGACAGGGTCCTTCGATACTGTCTCATCAGATGAGGTGTCCACTGGTGTTGATGGCGTGTGTAGGTCCACATGACTCATCTTAGATCGATCTCGTGACAGGACGTCTCGATAACACTGAGTGCGGAATCCTACCGTGTTAACGTTTGTATACGAATTGATAATAGAAACAACATGTAAATAAACTTCTCTTTGTATTCCACAAAACACAGAGTTTACAGATTCACAGAATACACTCGTTCAAGCCCCCTTTGCTCTCCCTTCTCAACTAGTAAAATAGTTGCATCAACGACTTTATGCTCACCATTGTCATCCTAAGTTTCAGGTTATCATTTGGACTTTGTAAAACTCTTTCCAAAACATTTTGTGGGACATTATCTCCCCCTTGAGCATCAAGTCGTTGAATCAAATAGATTATCAGTTATCAACAACTCTTTACTTTTGCATATGTCATTCCCTGTCATGTGCTATGAAGAACCACTATCAACAAACCAAATGTTATTAATAGTCCCTCTTGGTTAATCCTGCACATCTAACAAGAAACATTAATTTGAAATTGGGACCCAAGCCATGGTAGTCATGGGTCGTCCATCTGTATCCAAATAATAAAATTCACTCCATTCACAATCGAATCTCTCATCGATTTTTGGTGATTGCTCCGACGAGTCAGAAACATAAACTTTAGATTTCCAAACATACTTATGTTCATTAAGTTCTTTTTGCTTAAAATGTGAAGTGTTTGAACAATCTTGTTCATTTGAAAAATGTTTAGATTGTGAAAACTCTTGTTGTTCTAAAAGTTTTCTCAATCTTCTGTTTCTTCTCCGTCTTTGAGGTATAGAAAGCCTAACCTCACATTTTGAATTACCCTTTGGTGTATCATGAGGTTTAACCACATTTAGGTTAACATAAGGCTTACCAGGAGTTCTTACCTTTCCTGGAGTAACATGTCAGTTACCTTTGGCGTTGTGAGGACAAGCAATCCAAATGTGACCCATAAGACCACAGTAAAAGCAAGATCTCGTCTCACGATATTCTCTCATATAAGGAATCTTCACACGATAAGATGCACTTGAAGAATATTCTCCTACATGAACTTCTTTTGGCTTTATTTTCTCTGGAACTCCAGATTTTGCAACAGGTTTTGATTCAGGCTTCATCTTCTCAGGAAATACATGCTTCTCCCCTTTATTTTTGTAAGGACAGGTCACCACAATGTGTCCCATCTCATTACAATGAAAGCATGTATACCTGTCTTTATAATCTCTGACATATGGAACTCTCCTTGAATTTGAAGAACTTCCAAATGTATAATTTCCAGATGAATTAGAATTAACCTTTGAGTCTTCTTTCTTAACCTCTTTCGGTATCCCCTCTACCTTAGCTTCATCAAAATATTCATCATCAGTCTCATCATAATACACCATATCTTCACATGTGACTAGATTCACTTTCAACACAGTCTTAGGATCTAAATCCTCATCTTTTATAATATCAGGTGCAACAGAATAATTTCCGTTGAATGGTGGAGGAACATAACCAATACCACCAGTTCCCTTCCCTTCTTCTGTATTATGAAAATATCCCAGTAAGAATGATGAATTTCCAAAGCTTTCTAACTTTCTATGCAATCTGATCACCTCTGCTTTAGATTCAGCTAGTTATTTATCTTTCTCAGCAAGATCATTATTTCTTTTCTCAATTTCTGCAAAGGACATATCCAGGTGATATGCCTGCTCTTTGATCTTCAAAGTCAGAGAATTTATATCCCTCTTCAGTGATCCTGTTCTCTCAATACACACATTCTCATTATCCTTTAGTTTCTGATTTACCGTGTGCATCGATTTCATATCACAAATAAGTTTATGTTGTGATCCATAACCCTCATCATTTTATCCTTCATTGAAGTACAGGTAGAACAAAACGTTTCAGAGTTAGAAACTACTGTAACCTTTTCATCTAAAGAAGATGCACTAGGAGCCATGAATACGTCATCATCAGCTTCACCCTTTTGAGCAACAATTACAGGCTCTGTATCAATTTCTGATTCACTCAGATTTTCTTCAACTGTCTGAAAGCTTTCTTCAGTCATCACATCAGTCTCAGTAGATTGAGTACTTTCACCAGAACGAATACTCTCACTATCAGTTAAATCTGTAGAAAAATCACTTTGAGAATCATCCAGCTTCTCCAATACTTCTTTGATCAAGACCACAAACGCTTGAGAAGTTGCTTCACCCTTTTTCTTCAATGCTTCCCATAGATCTCTTGAAGTTGGACACTTCCAGAGACTATGAATGATTTCTTTTGGTTAAGACATCGTTAAAGTTTCACACGTTTTCATCTCATGATCAAACTTCTGCTTTTCTACTTTAGTAAGAGCTGTCACTGGTTTAGGAATATCACAAACTTCCAGAAAGTCAAAAGTAGGATGCACATATCATTCTGTTATTGGTCTCCAAAAATTTTCATCAGTTTCTGTTACAAACTGTTCGAACCGAACTTTCCAGTTACGGTAATCTGATATGCACAAAAGCCTCGGTGGCATAGTTCCAATCTCATTATCATCACACGAAATTGACATTTTGAAATTTTTGTGAAAATATCCTCACAAAAATTTCCTGCCAAAATACACTTTCTAAAAATTTCAAAAAAATTCAAAATTTTAAAAATGATTCAAAACAACCATATAAGCTATCCCTAAAAAATTTGGACAAGAAAAAATTTCCCACCAAAATACCCTAATCATAAAATCACCCTAAACATGGCATCTAGCATGAAACCCAAAATTAAAGTTTCCTAAAATAGCAAAACCGAGCATGCATGAATCATCCAACACTTTTGACAACAAAGTTTGCACATATCATTCATCTACAGCATAATCCATCATCAAATCAACAAAATCACATTAGCTAACATATGCTCATATAATTTTTTTATTTTATTTTTTTTTAAGAACACTAGCGAACTAGAAAAGTTCGCCTGAAATTAGTTCGCCTGAACTTCACTAAGCGAACAAGACCACAAGTGAACTTGATAAGTTCGCCTAATCAATATGTTCGCCTAAACTGAGTGAAGCGAACTTGATAAGTTCGCTTAAACTGAGTTAATCGAACTTGATAAGTTCGCCTACTAAGTTCGCCTACAACAGAATCTCGGCACTAAGTTCGCCTGGTTCAGCTGTAACAAACTCAGGAAGAAAACTTCAACCCAAACACGAACTAATCAGCACCGAAAATCATCATTTCTCACAGATTAGATGGAATTTGAAGAAATTGGACCATAGGATTGGAAAGTCAAGTTTTGAGTCCTAAACATGGCAACTATGCAAAGTTAATATTCACACATGAATTTAGGCAAGTTATAACACATATAGAACATTTCAATGTTTACTTGCTAAAAATAGACAAACATGCGAGTTTTGGATAATTAAAGTTTCCTATTATAGCAAAATCATGTCAAATTGTCAAGCTTATGGATAAACATCCTATATTATCACACAATGCACTTAATTAAGTGTTACTAGGTCATTTAAACCTTCTAATCATGTTAACAACTTGTAAACACATCTTTCGGACAATTAAAGTTTCCTTATTTTGAAACCGGGCTCTAGAACTCATATACATGCATTTTAACTCATCATTTCGGTCATTTATTCTTCCATAATGTTCACTACAGTAGTTTCATGCTTTGAATACACCCAAACATCAAGTTTTCATACATGTCAAAAAATAAAGTTTCTAAAATTCAAAACGAGCCTAAAACATCATGAGCATGTGATTTTACCCAAAAAAATCATACAATCTCTATATCTAGTGTTTATGCGTCATTTCCACCAAACAAAACACATCATAACTTCCTTTAACAAAAACCCATAATTTAAACTTTTCATAAATAGAACCGAGCATGAAATCTCATATGACCAAAAGTTCTAGATAGCAAATTTACACATATTATTCATTCTTTATACATATCCAACCGTTTTCCATCATCAAATCACCCTAAACATGGCATCTAACATGAAACCCAAAATTAAAGTTTCCTAAAATAGCAAAACCGAGCATGCATGTATCATCCAACACTTTTGACAACAAAGTTTGCACATATAATTCATCTACAACATAACCCATAATCAAATCAACAAAATCACATCAGCTAACATATGCTCATATAATTTTTTTTATTTTTTTATTTTTTTAAGAACACTAGCGAACTAGATAATTTCGCCTGAAATTAGTTCGACTGATACTGCACGAGCGAACTTAATAAGTTCGCCTGAATTTCACTGAGCGAACAAGACCACAAGCGAACTTGATAAGTTTGCCTAATCAATATGTTCGCCTAAACTGAGTGAAGCGAACTTGATAAGTTTGCTTAAACTGAGTGAAGCGAACTTGATAAGTTTGCCTGCTAAGTTCGCCTGCAACAGAATATCAGCACTAAGTTCGCCTGGCTCAGCTGTAAGAAACTTTGGAAGAAAACTTCAACCCAAACACGAACTAATCAGCACCGAAAATCATCATTTCTCACAGATTAGATGTAATTTGAAGAAATTGGACCGTAGGATTGGAAAGTCAAATTTTGAGTCCTAAACATGACAACTATGTAAAGTTAATGTTCACACATGAAATTAGGCAAGTTATAACACATACAGAACATTTCAATGTTTACTTGCTAAAAATAGACAAACATGCGAGTTTTGGATAATTAAAGTTTCCTATTATAGCAAGATCATGTCAAATTGTCAAGCTTATGGATAAACATCATATATTATCACACAATGCACTTAATTAAGAGTTACTAGGTCATTTAAACCTGCTAATCATGTTAACAACTTGTAAACGCATCTTTTGGACAATTAAAGTTTCCTTATTTAGAAACAGGGCTCTAGAACTCATATACATGCATTTTAACTCATCATCTCGGTAAATCATTCTTCCATAATGTTCACTACACTAGTTTCATGCTTTGAATACACCGAAACATCAAGTTTTCATATATGTCAAGAAATAAAGTTTCTGAAATTGAAAACGAGCCTAAAACATCATGAGCATGTGATTTTACTTAAAAAAAATCATACAATCTCTATATCTAGTGTTTATGCGTCATTTCCACCAAACAAAACACATCATAATTTCCTTTAACAAAAACCCATATTTTAAAGTTTCCATAAATAGAACCGAGTATGAAATCTCATATGACCAAAAGTTCTAGATAGCAAATCTACACATATTATTCATTCTTTATACATATCCAACCGTATTCCATCATCAAATCACCTTAAACATGGCATCTAGCATGAAATCCAAAATTAAAGTTTCCTAAAATAGCAAAACAGAGCATGCATGTATCATCCAACACTTTTGACAACAAAGTTTGCACATATCATTCATCTACAACATAATCCATCATCAAAATCACATCAGCTAACATATGCTCATATATATATATAATTTAAGAACACTAGCGAACTAGATAAGTTCGCCTGAAATTAGTTCACCTGATACTGCACGAGCGAACTTAATAAGTTCGCCTGAACTTCACTAAGCGAACAAGACCACAAGCGAACTTGATAAGTTCGCCTAATCAATATGTTCGCCTAAACTGAGTGAAGCGAACTTGATAAGTTCGCCTGCAACGGAATCTCAGCACTAAGTTCGCCTGGTTCAGCCGTAACAAACTCAGGAAGAAAACTTCAACCCAAACACGAACTAATCAGCACCGAAAATCATCATTTCTCACATATTAGATGGAATTTGAAGAAATTAGACCGTAGGATTTAGTATTTTTTGAATTAGAACACTTCTATCGGATTAATATCACCAAAAACCACTTCAAATCCACGATTTCAGCAATAAAATCAACTTCAAGAACTTGAAAACTCCATGGATACAAAAACTTCTAAAAATGATCAATTTCTTGTCAGATTGTATACAAAATCGTCACGAATCACCAAGAATCAAACACAAATCACGAGCAAAAGCTCTGATACCACTTGTAGGTCCACATGACTCATCTGCAGATCGATCTCGTGACAGGATGTCTCGATAACACAGAGTGCGGAATCCTACCGTGTTAACATTTATATACGAATTGACATTAGAAACAGCAGGTAAATAAAGTTCTCTTTGTATTCCACAAAACACAGAGTTTACAGATTCACAGAATACACTCGTTCATCCCCTTCTGCTCTCTCCTCTTTTGAACAGAATCTGTAAACACCTATTTATAGACACAATCTCTACAATAGGCGAACTTAACAAGTTCGCTTCTAAAGATGCTTAGGCGAACTCAAGTTCGCCTCTCTATGAACTTGTACAATATTCCTTAGGCGAACTTAACAAGTTCGCTCCTAAAGATGCTTAGGAGAACTTGTTAAGTTCGCCTCTCTATGAACTTATACAAAATTTTATCAACAGTTACAAAACATGTCCTAACAGACTCCCCTTTAACTGTTGCTAACAATTCTATCAATTACAAGTCAAAGACTCTAAGACTAAGACATAATATCTTCAAGCTCATTGTCACCAGAATATGCTCCAACAGCGTGTACTTATACTCGTCCTCGGAGTCAGAAATCTCAATTCGCTGGTTCTTGGATCAACAAAATCTGAGAACAGCAGCTCGCAGCAGCAATGTACTCAGCTTCTCAAGTTGAAACAGAAACCGTTGACTGCTTCTTTTACTCCTAGGAGACCAGCCTGTCTCCCAAGAACTGACATCCACCTGATGTCGACCAACTATCAAGGTTACAACCGCCATAATCTGAATCAGTGTAGGCTTTGAAATCAAACGACTGCTGCTTGGAATACCAAAGACCTAATTGGGGCTTCCCTTTTAGGTATCTGAATATCCTCTTCACAGCTATCAAGTGAGATTCCTTGGGTTGTGACTGAAACCTCGAGCACAGGCAAACGACAAACATAATATCAGGCTTTGAAGCTGTAAGATACATAAGAGAACCAATCATCCCGCGGTACAATTTACAATCTATGTCCTTTCCATCTATCTTTGTCTAGATGCATTTTGTGATTGACTGGGATCGGTGTGACATAAGCAGAAAAATCATTCATTTTGTATTTCTCCAAAATCTCATGTACATACTTAGTTTGATGAAGATAAATTCTATCATCTCTTTGATTGACTTGCAGTCCTAGAAAAAAAGACAATTCTCGCATGTTTCTCATCTTAAACATTGACTTCATCACCGTCTCAAATTCTCTTCACATATCTTCATTTGTAGACCTGAAAATAATGTCATCCACGTAAACCTTTACAAGTAGAATATCTCCCCCTGCTTTCCTTATGAAAAGAGTCGAGTCCATTTGTCTGCGTGTAACATCCCTAAAATAAAATGACAGTTATAATAACGGAATAAACGAACAAGGCATATCTGGTCGGGTCGGGTGGGCAGGCGGGCTGGAAGGAGAGCCTCCCCTATAAATAGCCAAGGTCACCACCCATTTCTCTCATTTGCAACTCCTAGAGCGAGAAACCATAGAGAGAGAAAGTTGTCGGATCGACCCGAGAATTGAGAAGTGTGTTGCTCCAGAGCTCGTGAGAAGAACCTCCGGATCAGAAACTCGATTCAGGTAACGATCGAGCCTAAATCTGAGTTTTTGTTCGTTTTTGGTTTTTTTGGGTTTTGGGTGAAAAGGTAACGTTTTAAAGGATAAAACTGAAAGATAAACATAGATTTGAGTTCCTTAATGGAAAGCAAACGTTTTGAAGTAAACAAGTTCGGGATCTTGACGTGATCAGACCCGAAGGCGAAAGTTAGGGTTTTTGCGAAGAAGCAGTTCGTGCGTACTTATCAAGTACGTATGAAGATGATCTTGCGTACTTACCAAGTACGCAAGAAGAAGATGATCTTGCGTACTTAGGGTTTTTGAGAAGGCGCAGATTCGATATGTTCGTTGACTTATGTTTATGAAGCGTTATGTTTTGTTATTGCGTTATTTTACGTACGCTTTTTATTAAATGAAGTGTGAAGTTATGTTTTTGGCAAATTATTTGAAGTTAATGTTTTATGTAAAAGCTAGAACTCACCAGCGTAGCTGACTTTTTAGTATGCACATTCAGGTTAAGGCAGGTTACGATGACGGAAGGTGATGCTAGGCGGCTTGATGAGTTACTCGAAAGACATGAAGAATGGCATCCCATTATGATTAGATTATGTTATGTATATGTAATAGACTATGTTACGCTTCCGCATGATTTAACAATGTAATGGTTATGTTTTAATGAAGTGTTTTCCGCTGCGTTATTTTGATATTCAAGTTTAAGAACTGTTTGTAAATGAGTAAATCCAATGACTGAGTCCTCCCGGGTTTGGGGCCTTACAAGTTGGTATCAGAGCAATAGTTTGAGAGATTTGGACACTCCTAGTGTCTGAACTTAAACTGTGAATGGGACCGAAAGCGGATGCCAGTACGGGTAACTCGAGCCACAGCATCAGGTATGAAGGTTGTATATATTTACATGTATAGTATGCCTTAGAAAGGGTTAGGTAAGGACTTGTGTCCTGATGGAATCACAAAGGTGGTCAAATAGAAATCGAAAGGTAGTGTAATGGTTAATTGCAGATGGCCAGTGTCTATTAACATCTTATAATGCTTATTGAATTTTATTTGTTAACTAGCGTGATGACATTGGATTCCTTGTCTTATAGAACGAAATGGCAAGGAGAGGAAACGGAAGACTTGGTGGGGGCCGTACCGGTGGTTGTACCGGCGGTCGAAATAGTGGGCGTGGCAGGACCCGTGCGTGCCAAGAGTATAGTGAAGAAGGAATTGTTCACACTGAACCAGCGGTTAGTGTGCATGGAACTGAGCACACACAAATTGAAGAACAACCTTTCACTTTTGAACCAGAAGTGAGAGGAACCATAGCTCAAGAGTTCATAGAGTAGATGAAAGTTTCTTTGCCAGGACTGTTGGCAGAAGCATTAAAGAAGGTTAATGAGACGGGTGGGTCTAACACGACGGCTGATACCCTGAACACTGAGGCAATCAACGCACCGCTTAACCGTGGTTGCAACTCTAAATCCTTTAAGGCATGTGACCCGTCGGTCTTGACTGGGAAGAAAGACGCGGTATCTACTTTTGATTGGGTAATCCATATGGAAGCTGCCATTCGCCTGAGCGAGTGTCGAACGGATCAAGTTGTGAAATTTGCGGCTAACTCCTTGAGAGAAGAAAGCATCCCATTGGTGGGAAGGTGTACGTCAAGAAAAAGGGAGCGAGGTTGTGGATGTAATGATGTGGGCTGATTTGAAAACCTTGGTGATCAAGAATTTCTGCCCAAGGAACGAGATTGAGAAGGTAGAGAGAGAATTTCTAGGTTTGAAGGCCGGGAGCATGACACACCGGCAATACACAACCCGATTCAATGAACTGGCACGTCTGGTCCCGCATCTTGTCACGACTGAGGAACGAAAGATTGCATGCTACATTCAAGGACTGCCGGACCAGGTCCGCACCTATGTTAAGGCAAACGGCCCTACTACCTATGATTCGGTAGTAGAATTGAGCGGCGTGGTATTTGATGATCTGGCCTTGAATGTCGTTCCCATTGAAGAGCCTAAGAAGAAGCTGAGTTTTCCCGCTAAGCGATCGGGTGGAAACTTGTTTGGGGCTCGGGACAAGCAGGCCAGGGTAGGCGAGACGACAGTCTATGGAAGATGTGGGGTAAGACATGCAGGTGAATGTCGGTTAGGGTCTAATTTATGCTTTAAATGCGGCAAAACCGGACACTACTCCCGTGAATGCCCGCAAGGCTTCAAATGCTACAACTGTGGGGAGAGTGATCATATGAGCCGGGAATGCACCAAGCCCAGGATGGGTGAAGCCGGGAAAGGGAAAGTCCCGGAGAAGAAAGAAGAGAGGCCCCGAGCAAAGACTCGTGCGTACGCGCTGACGCAAGACCAAGCCAGGGCAGACCCCGATGTGGCGTCATGTACGTTCATTCTTGACCACACTTTTGTTTCTGTGTTATTTGACTCGGGTGCCAGTAGGAGTTTTATATCTGCGACTTTTTGTGAACGAGTGAAGTACACTGTCTGTAAGCTAGAAAGGGCCTTTAGTGTAGAAATTGCTGAGGGTAGAACTGCGAGAGTGACCGATGTAGTTGATAACTCCACGATAAAAATAGAGGGTCATAGATTTCCGCCAGGTTGTTTGTCATGGTTTTGGGTGGGTTCGATGTCGTGTTAGGAATGGATTGGCTAATTGCCAATGAGGCACAAATTATATGTAAACGAAAGATAATCCGACTCAAGGCTCCGGACGGTAGCAAAGTCAAGGTTTTTGGAGATCGTGACGCCTCGATGCCAAACGTCATCTCGATGATTAAGGTAACAGATTACTTGAGGCGCGGATGCGAGGCTTATCTGGTGTACGTAATTGACGAGTGTAAGGAAGTGAAGGAACTAGACGATGTACCCGTGGTACGCGAGTACCCGGAGGTGTTTCCAGAGGATTTTCCTGGGATACCACCCGACAGAGAGATTGAATTTCGAATCGACTTAGTACCAGATGCCCAGCCCGTGGCTAAGGCTCCATATCGACTAGCACCAGTGGAGATGAAAGAACTTATGTCCCAATTAGACGAACTACTGGAGAAGGGATTTATACAACCGAGCATCTCGCCTTGGGGTGCTCCGGTGTTGTTTGTGAAGAAGAAGGATGGTTCGATGAGAATGTGTATTGATTATCGCGAGTTGAACAAACGTACGGTGAAGAACAAGTACACTTTACCAAGGATCGACGACCTGTTCGATCAATTGCAAGGCGCAAGTTGGTTCTCAAAAATCGACCTTCAGTCAGGGTACCATCAGTTGAAGGTGAGGGAAGAAGTCATACCGAAAACTGCATTTCGCACGCGTTATGGACATTTTGAGTTCCGCGTAATGTCTTTTGGATTGACGAACACCCCCACAGCGTTCATGGATTTGATGAATAGGGTTTGTCGACCATTGCTGGATCGATCGGTAATCGTGTTCATCGATGATATCCTCATCTACTCCAAGAATGAGGGTGATCACGCGTGTCACTTGAAGGAGGTATTGGAGGCTCTGAAGAAGGAAAAGTTGTATGCTAAGTTCTCTAAATGCGCGTTCTGGCTTAGGGAAGTCCAATTCCTAGGTCACGTCATCAACCCGAACGGCATTATGGTTGACCCAGCGAAGATAATGATGGTAATGGAATGGAATATTCCTAAGACGCCAACTTAAATCTGTAGTTTCTTGGGATTGGTAGGCTACTATCAGAGATTCATCTTGGATTTCTCGAAAATAGCTTCGTCGTTGACAAAGTTGACTCGGAAGGAGGTAAAGTACGAATGGGGTTCGACCCAGGATGAGGGGTTTAAGAAATTGAAGGAGAAGCTAACCCAAGCTCCAGTCTTGGCCCTTCTCGAGGGCAATGAAGACTTAGTGGTATACTCTGACGCTTCGGGTCAGGGATTGGGATGCGTGTTGATGCAACGCGGAAGAGTGATCGCGTATGCGTCATGACAGTTGAAGATTCATGAAGCTAATTATCCTACCCACGATTTGGAACTTGCTGCTGTCATATTCGCATTGAAAATCTGGAGGCACTACCTGTACGGGGTGAAGTTTACCATTTACTCCGACCACAAAAGTTTGAAGTACTTCTTCGAACAAAGAGAGCTTAATATGAGGCAGAGACGATGGTTGGAACTATTAAAAGACTATGAATGTAAAATCATATACCATCCTGGAAAGGAAAACGTGGTGGCTGACGCTCTAAGCCGAAAGGATGTGCCTACTCCTATTAGAGTGAAAGCTTGCCAGTTGGTGGTAACATCTGATGTGATGAGGGAAATTGAAAGAGCTCAAGATGAAGCACTTAAGGAAGAAAACATAACGAAGGAAAGGATGGTTGGCCAACAGGATAAGTTGGAATATAACACCCTTGGTGTTAGGACACGTTTTGGACGGGTATGGATACCCATGGGTGGCGAGCTTAGAACCAAAATCTTGGATGAGGCTCATAAGTCTCGGTACTTTATCCATCCTGGTACCAAGATCTAAGGAAGGAATACTGGTGGCCTGGAATGAAGCATGAAGTGACAAAGTACGTAATCAAGTGCTTGACTTGCTCGCAAGTAAAGGCTGAACACCAGAAACCGTATAGAAAGATTCAACCACTTGATATACCAGAATGGAAGTGGGAACACATTACCATGGACTTCATAACCAAGCTACCTCGCACAGCTAAAGGTCATGACACCATTTGGGTAATTATGGACCGTTTAACGAAGAGTGCTCATTTCCTACCTATTCGCGAGACGTTTTTGTCGGAAAGGTTAGCGAAAGTATTTATTAACAAAGTAGTAGCACGGCATGGGATGCCTTTGACGATCGTATCTGACCGGGACACACGATTCACATCGAGGTTCTGGAAAAGATTTCACGAAGCGATGGGCACGAGACTTAATGTTAGCACGGCATACCACCCATAAACGGATGGTCAGTCCAAAAGGACCATTCAGACATTGGAGGATATGCTTCGTGCTTGTATTATTGATTTTGGCGGTAGTTGGGATAATCATCTGCCGTTAGCCGAATTCTCCTACAACAATAGTCATCACACGACGATAGGCATGCCGCCTTACGAAATGTTGTATGGTAGAAGATGTAGGACCCCGGGTTGTTGGGGTGAGATTGGACAGAAGGAATTAGGAAGTCTTGAAGTCGTAAGAGAAACGTCGGAAATGTTTGATCAAATCAAAGCACGAATGAAGGCCGCACAAGATCGTTAGAAGTCCTATGCGGATAAGCGACGAAGGCCTATTAAGTTTGATGTTGGGGACAGAGTAATGTTGAAAGTGTCACCCTAGAAGGGAATCATACGATTCAGGAAGAGAGGAAAATTAAGTCCGAGGTTTGTCGGACCATTCAGGATAATGGCATGGGTTGGTGAAGTCGCTTATCGGTTGGAGTTGCCTGATGAGTTAAGTGGGATTCATCCTACCTTCCATGTATCACACTTGCGAAAGTGTTTGGCGGATGAATCGGCTCACGTACCACTTACTGACATCGATGTCGACAACAGCCTTAATTACAACGAAGAACCCGTGGCCATCTTAGACAGAAAGGAGAAGCGTTTGCGTAATAAGATTATTCAATTGGTTAAAGTCCAATGGAAGCATCGAAGGGGATCGGAGGCCACTTGGGAAACGGATACGGAAATGAGGGAGTCGTACCCTCAACTATTTGACTCATGATAGGTTTCGGGGACGAAACCTATTGTAAGGGGGTAGACTTGTAACATCCCTAAAATAAAAAGACAGTTATAATAACAGAATAAACGAACGAGGCATATCGGGTCGGGTCGGATGGGCCGGCAGGCTGGAAGGGGAGCCTCCCATATAAATAGCCAAGGTCACCACCCATTTCTCTCATTTGCAACTTCTAGAGAGAGAAACCATAGAGAGAGAAAGTTGTCGGATCGACCCGAGATTTGAGAAGTGTGTTGCTCCAAAGCTAGTGAGAAGAACCTCCGGATCAGAAACTCGATTCAGGTAACGATCGGGCCTAAAACTGAGTTTTTGTTCGTTTTTGGTTTTTTTCGGGTTTTGGGTGAAAAGGTAACGTTTTCACGGATAAAACTGAAAGATAAACATAGATTTGAGTTCCTTAATGGAAAGCAAACGTTTTGAAGTAAACAAGTTCGGGATCTTGACGTGATCAGACCCGAAGGCGAAACTTAGGGTTTTTGTGAAGAAGCAGTTCGTGCGTACTTATCAAGTACGCATGAAGATGATCCTGCTTACTTACCAAGTACGCAAGAAGAGGATTCTGCGTAATTATCAAGTACGCACGAAGAGGGTCATGCGTACTTATCAAGTACGCATGAAGCAGGTACTGCGTATTTATCAAGTACGCATGAAGCAAAGTCTGCGCACTTATTAAGTACGCAAGAGTAAGGCCCTGCGCACTTGCTAAGTGCGCAGGCATCAGGCTGGTTAAGTAAATTTAGTATGTTTAGAATGGTTAAACCGTTAGAGTCGGTATTGGTCTGATGTGTATTTAACTAATCAATTCAGATCGGAAGTGACGTTGTGGGACCTTGTTTAGGACAACCCAAATTAGCTTATCAGGTGAGTTCTAGAAGCCCTCTTTTAGATGTTTTAATAATGTTTTTGGGCTGGTGTGCATACGTAACGATGTGACTATTTTATAAAACGATGTTTATGAATGTTGTATGTAACGTTTTATAAAATTATGTTTATAAACGATGTTTTGGAAGGAAGAGTTATGAAAGAAGTGTTTATGAAATATTTTGCCAAAAGAAGTTTATGAAGTTTATGAAGTGTTTAGGAATGAAGGAATGATTTTTAATAAAACGTACGAATGCTTTAACTGAAGTTTTGAAGTAAAAGAAGTGAATGTTTACGAAAGTCACAAACGAACGAATCTGCCAATATTCCTTAGGGAATGAAGGTTAAGGGTATGGGAAGAATGTTATGGGCCTTTACCTTTTAGGGGCCTTTGTGGCTAGCCAACTGTTGTACAACTGGGGCGATGACGGTCGCCAAGGGGATTATCGTGATCCTTGAAGTTTGGTACGATTTACCTTACGTGGTAGTCGTGCTTGAAGTTTGGTACTTGTGCCCTACGTGGCGCAGTGCTTGAAGTTTGGTACGTGTCATCCTTGTGATGCCGTGCTTGAAGTAGTGTTGAATAACCTAAGTATCGGGCCCTAGGAGTTCTTCACCCGAAGGACAGTATGGTGATTGATGGGCCTAGTGGTGGTGATCTTTAGGTTATTCAGCCAGTATGTGACGTTTGGATTTGACGGTTACGAGAAGGCGCATATTCGATATGTTCGTTGACTTATGTTTATGAAGCGTTATGTTTTGTTATTTCATTATTTTACGTACGCTTTTTTATTAAATGAAGTGTGAAGTTATGTTTTTGACAAATTATTTGAAGTTAATGTTTTATGTAAATGCTAGAACTCACCAACATAGCTGACTTTTTAGTATGCACATTCATGTTAAGGCAGGTTACGATGACGGAAGGTGATGCTGGGCGGCTTGATGAGTTACCCGAAAGACATGAAGACTGGCATACCGTTAGGATTAGATTATGTTATGTATATGTAATAGACTATGTTACGCTTCCGCATGATTGAACAATGTAATGGTTATGTTTTAATGAAGTGTTTTCCGCTGCGTTATTTTGATATTCAAGTTTAAGAACAGTTTGTAAATGAGTAAATCCAACGAGTGAGGCCTCCCGGGTTTAGGGCCTTACAAGTTGGTATCAGAGCAATAGTTTGAGAGATTTGGACACTCCTAGTGTCTGAACTTAAACTATGAATGGGACCGAAAGCAGATGCAAGTGCGGGTAACTCGAGCCACAGCATCAGGTATGAAGGTAGTATATATTTACATGTATAGTATGCCTTAGAAAGGGTTAGGTAAGGACTTGTGTTCTGATGGAATCACAAAGGTGGTCATTAGAAATCGAAAGGTAGTGTAATGGTTAATTGCAGATGGCCAGTGTATATTAACATCTTACAATGCTTATTGAATTTTATTTGTTAACTAGCGTGATGACATTGGATTCCTTGTCTTATAGAACGAAATGGCAAGGAGAGGAAACGGAAGACGTGGTGGGGGCCGTACCGGTGGTCGTACCGGCGGTCGAAATGGTGGGCGTGGCAGGACACCTGCGCGCCAAGAGTATAGTGAAGAAGGAAGTGTCCACACTGAACCAGCGGTTAGTGTGCATGGAACTGAGCAGACACAAATTGAAGAACAACCTTTCACTTTTGAACCAGAAGTGAGAGCAGCCATAGCTCGAGAGTTCACAGAGTTGATGAAAGTTTCTTTGCCAGGACTGTTGGCAGAAGCATTAAAGAAGGTTAATGAGACGGGTGGGTCTAACACGGCGGCTGATACCCCGAACACTGAGGCAATCGCTGCACCGCTTAACTGTGGTTGCGACTATAAGTCCTTTAAGGCATGTGACCCGCCGGTCTTGACTGGGAAGAAAGACGCTGTAGCTACTTTTGATTGGGTAATCCGTATGGAAGCTGCCATTCGCCTGAGCGAGTGTCGAACAGATCAAGTTGTGAAATTTGCTGCTAACTCCTTGAGAGAGGAAGCATCCCATTGGTTGGAAGGTGTACGTCAAGCAAAAGGGAGCGAGGTTGTGGATGCAATGATGTGGGCTGATTTGAAAACCTTGGTGATCAAGAATTTCTGCCAAAGGAACGAGATTGAGAAGGTAGAGAGAGAATTTCTAGGTTTGAAGGCCGGGAGCATGACACACCGGCAATACACAACCCGATTCAATGAACTGGCACGTCTGGTCCCGCATCTTGTCACGACTGAGGAACGAAGATTGCATGCTACATTCAAGGACTGCCGGACCAGGTCCGCACCTATGTTAAGGCAAACGCCCCTACTACCTATGATTCGGTAGTAGAACTGAGCGGCGTGGTATTTGATGATCTGGCCCTGAATGTCGTTGCCATTGAAGAGCCTAAGAAGAAGCTGAGTTTTCCCGCTAAGCGATTGGGTGGAAACTTGTTTGGGGCTCGGGACAAGCATGCCAGGGTAGGCGAGACGAAAGTCTGTGGAAGATGTGGGGTAAGACATGCGGGTGAATGTCGGTTAGGGTCTAATCTATGCTTTAAATGCGGCAAAACCGGACACTACTCCCGTGAATGCCCGCAAGGCTTGAAATGCTACAACTGTGGGGAGAGTGGTCATATGAGCCGGGAATGAACCAAGCCCAGGATGGGTGAAGCCGGGAAAGGGAAAGGCCCGGAGAAGAAAGAAGAGAGGCCCCGAGCAAAGACTCGTGCGTACGCGCTGACGCAAGACCAAGCCAGGGGCAGACCCCGATGTGGCGTCAGGTACGTTCATTCTTGACAACACTTTTGTTTCTGTGTTATTTGATTCTGGTGCCGGTAGGAGTTTTATATCTGCGACTTTTTGTGAACGAGTGAAGTACACTGTCAGTAAGCTAAAATGATTAAAAAGTTTAGAACGCTTAAACAAATGATTAAAAAGTGTTTGTCAAACCAAAATGCCCATGCATGATGAGTGTGTGACTCCTGTGAGTGCATCCTAGCCACATATCCTATGCAATCAACAACCTGAGTTAAACATGCTAAAATGGGTTAACATAATGTTGGTGAGTTCATAGGTTTAATGTAATTAAAATCATATATTGAAAAAGAAATGCATGGAAGAGCATATGTACTCTACATAATCATTGTTGATCAGATAAAACCAAAATTTTTTATAAGCCAATCAACTGAAGCTCAATTGTAGCCACTGAGAAAGGAAAAGGATGTGGTTCGCCTCTTTGTGCCTTGCACATGAATGGATTAGGCCAATAATGTACTCGTTCGACCTCCAGTCGAAGTTAGTGCTACTAACTCGGGTAGGGGTTGTTAAACCCAACAATACTGTTCATGATCATCTTGCTATGGAAAAATTAACGGTTGACTCTAAGAGGACTTTGTACACACCAGTACAAACTTATATAATTAATGTATCTATGTAAGTATGGAAAATATGATTATTGAAAATGTATACTTGAGCATGTATCTCACCCCAAAGGAAAATGAGTAAAACGCGGCTGTGAGAACTCACATGATAAAGCGGTAAATTATATGCAAGTCTTAGCAAATCCGGCTAAATGTGACGACCTACTCGTGCCCTAGGAAACACTTAGGACTTTAAGGTCTAAGTATTGTAAATGTTTGACTATGAACTCTATGCATCCAAATGAGTTGTTTGAAAAGTGACTTTGACGTTTCAAAGATGTTTTGACTTGACGACCCGTTGGTGACACGTTGGACTTAAACATTCAAATCCTAACATAGAATTCAAACCTCCTTTGAAATAGTCTATTATCATTCTAATAAACACATTAGCACATTCGAATGGTATTTATAACTTGAAACACAACTTTTGATACATAAAAGTTTTCTTAATTGGAAAGTCAGGTTTTGAGTCCTAAACATGGCAACTATGCAAAGTTAATGTTCACACATGAAATTAGGCAAGTTATAACACATATAGAACATTTCAATGTTTACTTGCAAAAAATAGACAAACATGCGAGTTTTGGATAATTAAAGTTTCCTATTATAGCAAGATCATGTCAAATTGTCAAGCTTATGGATAAAAATCATATATTATCACACAATGGACTTAATTAAGTGTTACTAGGTCATTTAAACCTTCTAATCATGTTAACAACTTGTAAAAACATCTTTTGGACAATTAAAGTTTCCTTATTTAGAAACCGGGCTCTAGAACTCATATACATGCATTTTAACTCATCATTTCGGTCAATCATTCTTCCATAATGTTCACTACACAAGTTTCATGCTTTGAATACACCCAAACATCAAGTTTTCATACATGTCAAGAAATAAAGTTTCTAAAATTGAAAACGAGCCTAAAATATTATGAGCATGTGATTTTACTTAAAAAAAATCATACAATCTCTATATCTAGTGTTTATGCGTCATTTCCACCAAACAAAACACATCATAACTTCCTTTAACAAAAACCCATAATTAAAACTTTCCATAAATAGAACCGAGCATGAAATCTCATATGACCAAAAGTTCTAGATAGCAAATCTACACATATTATTCATTCTTTATACATATCTAACCGTTTTCCATCATCAAATCACCCTAAACATATTATTCTTTATACATATCCAACCGTTTTCCATCATCAAATCACCCTAAACATGGCATCTAGCATGATACCCAAAATTAAAGTTTCCTAAAATAGCAAAACCGAGCATGCATGTATCATCCAACACTTTTGACAACAAAGTTTGCACATATCATTCATCTACAACATAATCATTCATCAAATCAACAAAATCACATCAGTTAACATATGCTCATATAATTTTTAATTTATTTTATTATTTTTTTAAGAACACTAGCGAACTAGATAAGTTCGGCTGAAATTAGTTCACCTGATACTGCACGAGCGAACTTAATAAGTTCGCCTGAACTTCACTGAGCGAACAAGACCACAAGCGAACTTGATAAGTTCGCCTAATCAATATGTTCACCTAAACTGAGTGAAGTGAGCTTGATAAGTTCGCTTAAACTGAGTGAAGCGAACTTGATAAGTTCGCCTGCAACAGAATATCAGCACTAAGTTCGCCTGGTTCAGCTGTAGCAAACTCAGGAAGAAAACTTCAACCCAAACACGAACTAATCAGCACCGAAAATCATCATTTCTCACAGATTAGATGGAATTTGAAGAAATTGGACCGTAGGATTGGAAAGTCAAGTTTTGAGTCCTAAACATGGCAACTATGCAAAGTTAATGTTCACACATGAAATTAGGCAAGTTATAACACATATAGAACATTTCAATGTTTACTTGCTAAAAATAGACAAACAAGCGAGTTTTGGATAATTAAAGTTTCATATAAGAGCAAGATAATGTCAAATTGTCAAGCTTATGGATAAACATCATATATTATCACACAATGCACTTAATTAAGTTTTACTAAATCATTTAAACCTTCTAATCATGTTAACAACTTGTAAACACATCTTTTGGACAATTAAAGTTTCCTTATTTAGAAATCGGGCTCTAGAACTCATATACATGCGTTTTAACTCATCAATCATTCTTCCATAATGTTCACTACACTAGTTTCATGCTTTTAATACATCCAAACATCAAGTTTTCATACATATCAAGAAATAAAGTTTCTAAAATTGAAAACGAGCCTAAAACATCATGAGCATGTGATTTTACCGAAAAAAATCATACACTCTCTATATCTAGTGTTTATGCGTCATTTGCACCAAACAAAACACATCATAACTTCCTTTAACAAAAACCCATAATTTAAACTTTCCATAAATAGAACCGAGCATGAAATCTCATATGACCAAAAGTTCTAGATAGCAAATCTACACATATTATTCATTCTTTATACATATCCAACCGTTTTCCATCATCAAAATCATCTTAAACATGGCATCTTGCATTAAACCCAAAATTAAAGTTTCCTAAAATAGCAAAACCGAGCATGCATGTATCATCCAACACTTTTGACAACAAAGTTTGCACATATCATTCATCTGCAACATAATCCATCATCAAAACAACAAAATCACATCAGCTAACATATGCTCATATAATAAAGTTTCCTTATATGAAAACCGAGCCTATGAACAAAATCCGGGTCCAAAACCCCCAACAATATGTACCATTTTAGTTATAAAACTCATTTCTTTCAATGCTCTATGGTTAAACTTTCATTAAAATCAAGTTTTCTTTGGATGCATGTTCATATGAACATGAAGAAAAATGGAGAAAAAGGTGGGTTTTGATCTTACCAAACTTGAAAATGGATGGAATGGTAGATGAATATTCTTGCAAACTTGATATTCTATGCTTGGAGATTGATTTTTGAGTGAAATGATGATCAAAACAACAAAAAATGGCGGTGGTGGTGTGGGAGGGGGTCTCGGCCGAAAAGGAGAGAGGGAGAGAGAGAGTGTGTGTGTGTTGGTGAAGAAGATGGAAATGAGTGGGGTGTGGCGGTTTATATTGGGGGTTTTTGTACCAGGTGGTGGAAAACGAATAGTCACCGATTTATTGACGGAAATCCTGAATAGGTATGAAAGAAATTATTTAATAGTATTTTGACTCATGTTAGTAAGTTTAACATTTAAATTTTCAGATTTTTATTTGGAAATGTAGGTACATACTGCAGACTTGCCGAACAGCGTTGAAATAGAAAGTTTCTCAGAAAATACTCGAAAAATTCACAGAGTCTTAAAATAACATATCACAGTACTACATGTAATTTTGCACATCAAATATACGTCTAAATGTGTGCTTAGAATTAATCATCTAGCTAGTGCACAATAAGTGTCCACCGGACTGTGCTGAAAATAAAAGTATTTCTATAAATCACCAAAAAATTCATATAGGCATGATAAATTAAATCGCAGTGTTACATATAATTTACACACACAGATTATATGTGTAAGTATTGGTTTTAAATTATCACCAAAGGTCGTTCTACAGGGCGCGTGTTTGACCTGGTAATTGTCACACCCCGCCAAGGCGGAAACGCGAGGCGTAACGTTCATGGTTTCCAAAGCATATGATTACCGCAAACACATACATGATAAATGGATACATAAACAAGTTTAAAGTTTTACATTCCAAAATGTAAATTGAGTTTGCAAAAAGTGAAGATTTCGCAAATATGACTCTATTACAATGAGTTATACAAGAGAAATCCCCCAAAAGTTGTATCCATCGTGCATGCATGTAATCTACATTGCTAACCTTGCGATCACGTTCAATTTCCTGAAAAACATACTTGAAAATGTCAACACTAGGTTGGTGAGTTCACAGGTTTAATCAAATAGTTCTTTGTAAAATTCAATTGTTCGTAAATAGTTTTAGGTGCATGTGATAATCAGAATAAGAATTGTTTGACCCATTTGTAAACTAGCTAGGAATACAAATAATATGTTCCTACATGAGCCGTAACCAAACCATGACAATTGTTCTTCGCCCCTATATTTCGTTATCCGGTTCTATGCGGCCATAAATCCTCCAGATTGTGGTTAGCGCGACTAACCATGACCGGGAGACGTCACTCTCCATAGTACTATTCATAGGACCCTAGGCTATAGTTAATGGTTATTAAATTGTTCCAGGGGACTTTAGCGGCCTAAAATCGTTTAACTCATGTAAACATAAAAGTCGAGTCTTATTCTCTTGTTATCACATAAAAATAGTTGTAAGTATGTTCTTCCCCCAAATATTGAAAACAGTAAAAAGGGGCCGTGAAACTCACCTTGAGTTTGTGTATGCTTGCAATGATATTTGTTCTAGTCAACTTGACTATTCATACCCTAATTACAAAAGGGTAATTCGTGTTATGACCGAATGTCTCATATGTAAATTGTTCACCGACTTAGCAAATCTGATTGCTTTTGTTTAAATATCTTTTTAGTTTTTCAACACTTGTTTCGTTATAAAATAGTTCTAAGTTACTGCCCAATGGGCTTGAAACAGGTATCGAAACTACCTAGTTTCGATTGAACAGAACAGATGTCGAAACTACCTAGTTTCGATTGAGCAAACTGGGTATCGAAACTACCTAGTTTCGATTGGGTAAGAAAGGTATCGAAACTACCTAGTTTCGATTGAGAAATAGGTATCGAAACTACTTAGTTTCGATTGAACAACAAGTAATTACTTAGTTTCGATTGAGTAAACAGGTATCGAAACTACTTAGTTTCGATACTGTTATTTCGTTTTGACAGAATCAGTCCTGCATATTTTTATGTTTTAAACTTGAATTCGACACCATTTTCTTGTTATTTTGCTTGTGTTCGTCAACTTGTACGTTTAGCTACGGTTTAAAGAAAATGGTGTAGATAGTATTGAGTTTTTACCTCTAGACAGAGATGACGATTTTGAGAGAAACAGATAAGATAGTCTTGAATTCTCTTGGTTAGAAATCCTTGAAAGCTCCTTATAATACCGAAATATGGTGGATTTTGCCTTAAAACTTGACTTCGACTTGAAGAAAATTGGGGAGATTTCCGTAAGAAAGTGAGAATGATGAAAGGGGTTCGTGAGAATGGTGATTGAGGTGGTATGGTTTATATCTGAGTTTTGAAGTCATGAGGTATGGGTTTAAAGATAAAGAATTTGAATGAGAGGAAAACGGTAGTGTGAATGGGGGGGGGGTCTTCTCTGGCTTCGGCCGAGAAAGTCAAGTGTGGGTTGGGGTTAATTAATCAAATAATTAGATTTAAGTGTAAGTTTAATATTATTTAGAGTTTTTAAATGGTAAATTAATTCGGTTTAGATTTCTCACGGTATTATAATTTTATCAAGTTTATGGCTCGTTGAAGAAAATATTGAAATCTTGGGTTGTATAATTCGTTGAGGTGATTATTTGTAGGTATGAGTACCTAAAGGTGGCGCTACATAGTAACGTCTTCGAAAAGTCCATTATTTTACTTTTACGTATATTATATGATTTAGTCTACAAATTAAATTATTGTCCAACGTAGAGTTTATGTAATATATATGTATATATATTTTTCTGGTTATTTAATTTAACCACTAATGTTTGTATTTAGTCGGTTTATACGGGTACATGAACCGGTAACTCCTAGAATTACTAAAATATGAAATGAGACAATGTACGGTTTTTGCTAGACCTTAATGTCCTTGTTTATGAAATTAAGTAAATCGCGAAAACAATTATACTGTAAACTCGTTTATAACATGTACGGATATTGACCTGAAATGTCGGGTGTCACATTCTCCCCATGTTAAAAGAATTTCGTCCCGAAATTCAACTCTTGAACTAGTGTATCCTTAAACAAGGATGGGTATTTTGTTTTCATTTGATCCTCTCGTTCCTATGTATACTCAGGACCACGCTTTGAGTTCCAACGTACTTTAACTAGTTTGATACGACTACGTCTCAGCCTTTGAACTTTCCAATCTGAAATCTCAATCGGTTCCTCGATGAAATGAAGTTTATCATCAATGTGAATTTCATTAGGCGGTATGATCAAAGTCTCGTCTGACAAGCACTTTTTGAGATTAGACACATGAAATGTATCGTGTACGTTGCTTAGTTCTTGCGGTAGCTTGAGCTTGTAGGCTACAGGGCCAACCCTAGCGAGTATTTCAAATGGTCCAACGTATCTAGGGTTGAGCTTACCACGGTTACCAAACCTTGCAACGCCTTTCCATGGGGAGACTTTTAACATTACTCGGTCACCAATTTGAAATTCTAATGGTTTCCGTCTGTTATCAGCATAACTCTTCTGTCTGTCTCGGGCCTCTTTCAGACGGTCCTTAATTTTGAAGATCTTATCAGTGGTTTCCTGGACAATCTCAGGACCTGTCAAATGTCTTTCACCAACTTCCGCCCAACATAGCGGTGAGCGGCATTTACGACCATATAAAGCTTCAAACGGAGCTGCCTTAATGCTCGTGTGGTAGCTGTTATTATAGGAAAACTCTGCCAACGGTAAATGAGTATCCCAATTTCCTCCGAAATCAATTACACACGCACGGAGCATATCCTCTAAAGTTTGAATGGTCCTTTCGCTTTGACCATCCGTTTGTGGGTGATATGCCGTGCTCATGTCAAGACGTGTGCCCATGGCTTCTTGTAATGATTTCCAGATTCTAGACACGAATCTGCTGTCTCTATCAGAGATAATAGAAATTGGCACTCCATGCCTAGCCACAATTTCCTTAATATAAAGCTTTGCAAGTTTCTCGGTTTTATCCGTCTCTTTGATGGGTAGAAAATGAGCTGATTTTGTCAGACGATCGACAATTACCCATATCGCGTCATATCCGCTCGACGTCTTGGGTAATTTCGTGATGAAATCCATAGAAATCTGTTCCCATTTCCATTGGGGAATTTCAGGTTGTTGTAACAAGCCAGACGGTTTCTGATGTTCGGCTTTTACTTTTGAACACGTTACGCATTTACTGACATATGTGGCAATATCTCCTTTCATATTGGGCCACCAATATAATTCTTTTAGATCCTTATACATCTTATCTGAACCCGGGTGAATGGAGTACCTGGACTTGTGGGCTTCATCCATAATCAACCCACGTAAGTTACCGTTACTCGGCACCCAAATTCTGTCCATGAAGTAAAACGTATCATCTGACTTAGACTCCAATTGTTTGATCATTCCACGTAGTGCTTTATTTTGGATGTTCTTTTCCTTAAGTGCTTATTGTTGTGCCATTCGGATTTGAGTAGTAAGACTCGTATGAATTGTTAATCCTAGGGCACGAACACGAAGAGTTTTAACTCGTTCCTTTCGACTTAAGGCGTCTGCTACGACATTGGCTTTCCCGGGATGGTACTTGATATCACAATCATAGTCGTTTAGTAGTTCTACCCAACGACGTTGTCTCATGTTAAGTTCTTTTTGATCAAAGATATGTTGGAGACTCTTGTGATCAGTAAAAATAGTGCATTTCGTACCATAAAGATAATGTCTCCAAATCTTGAGCGCAAACACAACTGCACCCAACTCCAAGTCGTGGGTCGTATAATTCTTTTCGTGCACTTTTAGTTGTCGTGAGGCATATGCGATGACTTTGTCTCTTTGCATTAACACACAACCAAGTCCTTGGTGTGATGCATCACAGTATACGACAAAATTGTTGATTCCCTCCGGAAGAGATAAGATCGGTGCACTACACAGCTTCTGCTTCAGTAATTGGAAAGCTGACTCTTGCTTGTCACTCCAATCATACTTCTTTTCTTTCTGGGTTAATGTGGTTAAGGGCATGGCTATTTTTGAAAAATTCTCAATGAATCGTCTGTAGTAGCCGGCCAAGCCCAAAAATTGACGCACTTCGGTCGGAGTCTTTGGTGCTTCCCGGTTTTTGATCGCTTCTATTTTAGATGGATCAACGTGAATTCCTTCCTTGTTGATGACATGTCCAAGAAAATGCACTTCTCGGATCAAAAACTCACACTTAGAGAATTTAGCGTAAAGATTCTCATTGCTGAGTAGTTCCAAAATTCATTTCAGATGATGTTCATGATCCTCCTTGGTTCGTGAATATATTAATATATCATCAATAAATACTATCACGAATTTATCCAAGTATGGCTTGCACACTCTGTTCATGAGATCCATAAAAACAGCTGGTGCATTCGTCAAACCAAACGGCATAACTAGGAATTCGTAGTGGCCATAACGAGTCCTAAATGCCGTCTTTGGTACATCTTCTTCTTGGATTCTTAGTTGATGATACCCCGAACGTAGATCGATCTTAGAGTAGAAGCTAGAACCTTGTAGTTGATCGAACAAATCGTCTATTCGAGGAAGTGGATATCGGTTTTTGATTGTAAGCTTGTTTAATTCTCGGTAATCAATACACATCCTAAAGGTTCCATCCTTTTTCTTTACGAATAGGACCGGAGCTCCCCAAGGTGAGAAACTCGGTCTTATGAAACCTTTATCAAGCAACTCCTGGAGTTGATTTGATAATTCCTGCATTTCAGCAGGTGCTAATCGATACGGCGATCGCGTAACCGGGGCGGCTCCTGGTACCAAGTCGATTCGGAATTCGACTTGCCTCGGTGGTGGTAATCCAGGTAAGTCTTCAGGAAAAACTTCGGGGTAATCCATAACGATTGGTATGTCTTCAAGTCGACATTCCTCGGGTTTCTTCTCGACGACGTGAGCCAGGAACATGCAATAGCCTTTACGTAGGTACTTACGAGCTTTCATGCAGTTTATCATCCTCAATGTCACTCCACTTTTCTCACCTTGAATCGAAAGAACTTCTCCGTCCGGGAGGGGAATATGAACAATCTTCTCAAAACAAACAATCTCGGCGTGATTCTTCGACAACCAATCCATACCAATAACAACGTCAAAACTTCCTAGGTCAACAGGTAACAGGTCTATACTAAATGTGTGGTTTTTCAAACATAGAGTACAACCCTGAATGACTTCTTCGGTTTTAATTAATTTTCCGTTTGCTAATTCAATTGTATAATTTTGGTCTAGTTTGCTGGCCTTAATACCGAGTACGGACTTAAAGTCATTTGACACAAAACTCATATCAGCACCCGTATCGAAAAGTATAGAGGCATAGTGATCATTTATCGGGAACGTACCAGTGACAATGTTTGGATCTTGTCGTGCGTCCCCAGCCCCCATCACAAACGCTCTTCCACGGGCCTGATTGTCGTTTCGGTTCTTCAACTTTGGACAGTCTTTCCTGAAGTGCTTTGGATCTCCACACTCAAAGCATCCCTGATTCATCCTTTCTGCTCCTGGGTTGACCTTTCCTGCTACTTGATTGATCTTATTAGGGTTCGCATTGTTCCAACAGTTATGGGCTAGATACCCATACTTTTTACACTTTCCACATTGGGTACACCTTCCACTGTGATGATATCCACACTTGTCACACTTCGGTCGTGTTCCAAGATATCCATTTTGTTCCACAATGTTGACAACATAGGCTTTCATAGTTCCAGGTCTCTTGTAAGTTTGATTCTTGTTTTGATTACTTGGTTTTCCAAACCATTTCCTCTTTTCCCCAGACCTTCCTTCCTCGGTCTCCTTCTTCTCAAACAAACCATCACACACAGCATTATCTCTTAGCTTGAAAGCTAGAATTATAGCACTCTTGGCATCCATAGGGATCGATGAAGTCACCAGGCTTCGGATTTGAGGTGCAAGACCCCACAAATATCTTTCAACCTTCTTGTATTCTGGGGTAACCATGTGTGGAACTAAACTTGCTAACTCATTGAATCGGTCAGTGTAACCAGCCACATCATCTCCTATCATTTGTAAATTCCACATTTCAGATTCGATCTTTTGCAACTCATTTCGAGGACAGTACTCCTCAGTCATCATGGCTTTCAGCTCCTCCCAAGTCAGTTGGTATGCAATCTGTCTTCCCAGGGTTTTCACTTGTGAATTCCACCAAGTTAAAGCCTTATCAGTGAGCGTGCATGTAGAATACTTCACCATGCAGTCAGCGGTGCATTCACTAATATCAATCACCGACGCCATCTTTTCTATCCATCTCATTAGCCCAACTGCACCCTCGGTGCCATTGAAGTTGCGGGGGTTGCAAGATAGAAAGGCCTTGTAGGAGCACTTCCTATTTGGAGCATCTGTAGCATTACAAGTCATAACGTCGTTAATTCGGATCATGACTATGTGTTACGGCTTATTTATTCTATTACCTCCGGAACCTCCTGCACCTCCTCCGCCGGTACCACTGCCGTTTCCTCCTCCACTATTTCGGTTTGCCTCATACTGCTCCATGGCAGCAGCTACTCGCTGTGCTATGAGTTGCTCCACGTTTGGGGAAATCGTCTCGTTGTTGTCACCAGTAGTGTTACGGGGTGTCCCACGCTTAAGTGCCATGACGTTCTTTTTAACATATCAATTAAAAAGAAACAACATTATATAATAATAATGATAGATCATGACATAAGGATACAACAACATCAAACGTAAACAACCATCATTACAACATAAACCATCGCATACATAGTTAAAACATGCCTAGTACATTGTTCCAAAAGACAAGGATACAAAAGGGATGGGTTCACATGACCACATCAGTACCAAAGTTTTAAACTACATAATGCGCTTCGGACACAACCCGCCCGTAATAGGACTAAAAGAAGATGTGGGAGTACAACCCAATCATCATGGCAAGTCCTGCCATGACAAAGCTAGCCATAGCCACAAATTCTGCAGCCAAAGTCCTTTCTTCCAGCGCCTCCACCATGTCTCGGACCGTGAGAGTGAACTGCCAGTCCATATCAGCTCTCAACCCTAGGTAGTCAGTGGCACCCTGTATGTCTCGGGTGTTGTCCTCCTGAGTCTGTACTCGAGATCCGAGCCCTTGACGTAGTCGCGTGGCTGCATCCCCATGTGCCCGGATATCATCTAGGAGGTCATCAAGACGTTCCTCGTACGTATGAACGCGTGCTACTAATGTAGGCACTGTGAGCTCCATGGCTTCCCCAGTGTGGGGTAGGGGTGTTGAGGAGTTAGAGGACTCTCCGATCTCAAAGGTAGAGGGAATGCTCTCCATCTCCCTCCATCGTACCAGGGTACGGGGCATCCAACGGATAGTCCCCACCGTAGGGTGGTAACAGGGTCGTTGCCTAGGTGGTTCCTCATCAGTCTCCAAGTTTTCCGGGTCATGGGCTGCCAGGGTTCTCTTGCGTTGAAATCGAACCTTCTTCCTAGCACTCTTTACCATAACTGGTCCTCCGCTTTTCTTTCGATAGACGGTAGGCGGTTCTCCCAGGGCAACATTGGGTGCTGTGGAGCTACGAACTTGTACTCGATTTTTGGGGCGTGTGGCGGAAAGTTCCTCGTTGGATTCAGGGTCAGAGACGGGGTCAGAGTGTGAATGTGACGACATGCTTGTGACTACAATATCCACATGACATGATGACTGGTTATGCAATGCTTATGCAATGAAAACGTTTTAGTGAGTCATTTAAATTATAGACTAGGTTCCATTTTAGACACCTAGTTCGCTATAATCAATGGCTCTGATACCAAATCTGTCACACCACGCCAAGGCGGAAACGCGAGGCGTAACGTTCATGGTTTCCAAAGCATATGATTACCGCAAACACATACATGATAAATGGATACATAAACAAGTTTAAAGTTTTACATTCCAAAATGTAAATTGAGTTTGCAAAAAGTGAAGATTTCACAAATATGACTCTATTACAATGAGTTATACAAGAGAAATCCCCCAAAAGTTGTATCCATCGTGCATGCATGTAATCTACATTGCTAACCTTGCGATCACGTTCAATTTCCTGAAAAACATACTTGAAAATGTCAACACTAGGTTGGTGAGTTCACATGTTTAATCAAATAGTTCTTTGTAAAATTCAATTGTTCGTAAATAGTTTCAGGTGCATGTGATAATCAGAATAAGAATTGTTTGACCCATTTGTAAACTAGCTAGGAATACAAATAATATGTTCCTACATGAGCCGTAACCAAACCATGACAATTGTTCTTCGCCCCTATATTTCGTTATCCGGTTCTATGCGGCCATAAATCCTCTAGATTGTGGTTAGCGCGACTAACCTTGACCGGGAGACGTCACTCTCCATAGTACTATTCATAGGACCCTAGGCTATAGTAAATGGTTACTAAATTGTTCCAGGGGACTTTAGCGGCCTAAAATCGTTTAACTCATGTAAACATAAAAGTCGAGTCTTATTCTCTTGTTATCACATAAAAATAGTTGTAAGTGTGTTCTTCCCCCAAATATTGAAAACAGTAAAAAGGGGCCGTGAAACTCACCTTGAGTTTGTGTATGCTTGTAATGATATTTGTTCTAGTCAACTTGACTATTCGTACCCTAATTACAAAAGGGTAATTCGTGTTATGACCGAATGTCTCATATGTAAATTGTTCACCGACTTAGCAAATCTGATTGCTTTTGTTTAAATATCTTTTTAGTTTTTCAACACTTGTTTCGTTATAAAATAGTTCTAAGTTACAGCCCAATGGGCTTGAAACAGGTATCGAAACTACCTAGTTTCGATTGAACAGAACAGATGTCGAAACTACCTAGTTTCGATTGAGCAAACTGGGTATCGAAACTACCTAGTTTCGATTGGGTAAGAAAGGTATCGAAACTACCTAGTTTAGATTGAGTAATAGGTATCGAAACTACTTAGTTTCGATTGAACAACAGGTAATTACTTAGTTTCGATTGAGTAAACAGGTATCGAAACTACTTAGTTTCGATAATGTTATTTCGTTTTGACAGAATCAGTCCTTCATATTTTTATGTTTTAAACTTGAATTCGACACCATTTTCTTGTTATTTTGCTTGTGTTCGTCAACTTGTACGTTTAGCTACGGTTTAAAGAAAATGGTGTAGATAGTATTGAGTTTTTACCTCTAGACAGAGATGACGATTTTGAGAGAAACAGAGAAGATAATCTTGAATTATCTTGGTTAGAAATCCTTGAAAGCTCCTTATAATACCGAAATATGGTGGATTTTGCCTTAAAACTTGACTTCGACTTGAAGAAAATTGGGGAGATTGCCGTAAGAAAGTGAGAATGATGAAAGGGGTTCGTGAGAATGGTGATTGAGGTGGTATGGTTTATATCTGAGTTTTGAAGTCATGAGGTATGGGTTTAAAGATAAAGAATTTGATTGAGGTGGTATGGTTTATATCTGAGTTTTGAAGTCATGAGGTATGGGTTTAAAGATAAAGAATTTGATTGAGGTGGTATGGTTTATATCTGAGTTTTGAAGTCATGAGGTATGGGTTTAAAGATAAAGAATTTGAATGAGAGGAAAACGGTAGTGTGAATGGGGGGGGGGGGGTCTTCTCTGGCTTCGGCCGAGAAAGTCAAGGGTGGGTTGGGGTTAATTAATCAAATAATTAGATTTAAGTGTAAATTTAATATTATTTAGAGTTTTTAAATGGTAAATTAATTCGGTTTAGATTTCTCACGGTATTATAATTTTATCAAGTTTATGGCTCGTTGAAGAAAATATTGAAATCTTGGGTTGTATAATTCGTTGAGGTGATTATTTGTAGGTATGAGTACCTAAGGTGGCGCTACATAGTAACGTCTTTGAAAAGTCCATTATTTTACTTTTACGTATATTATATGATTTAGTCTACAAATTAAATTATTGTCCAACGTAGAGTTTATGTAATATATATGTATATATATTTTTCTGGTTATTTAATTTAACCACTAATGTTTGTATTTAGTCGGTTTATTCGGGTACATGAACCGGTAACTCTTAGAATTACTAAAATATGAAATGAGACAATGTACGGTTTTTGCTAGACCTTAATGTCCTTGTTTATGAAATTAAGTAAATCGCGAAAACAATTATACTGTAAACTCGTTTATAACATGTACGGATATTGACCTGAAATGTCGGGTGTCACAGTAATCTTCTGGATTACCGACACGTGTGAACGGATTGACTTGCTAAGTGTGAAATGGACTTAATTACTATAAAATTAAATGTGATGCATGTCATATACTATAACCTATGTTTTAGCCGGGTACGGATATTAACCTGAATTTGCCGGGTGTCACAACCTCCCCCACATCATGTGTACTAGAAGAAGATTCAATCTTAATAGGATCAACTTGTTCAGCTTCCCTTTAAATATTAACACCTTCTTCGTTGTCACTTTCGTAAGTCCCAAATGCAGATGGAACATTAGGATCACGGGTAGTAATAGGTACAGTGGATCTGGTTGATAAATTGGAGTCATCGCCACCACTACAGTAGTGATACAGTTTGGAAGCATCCTCAACAGACAAATCGGGAGGAAGATTGAAAGACTTGAAGAGAGCATCATAATCAAAACCCCAAGTTAGACTTGTTGGTTCTGGTGGAATGATGTGCTTATTGCAATCCACTTCAAACCACTCTTCAACTTAACGAGTCTCTTTATTGTACACCCTTTTGCATGGAGAGTTGGCAACATGTCCTAAGAAGATGCCTTCCACTGCCTTTTCAAGAAATTTGGATTTTCGATATTTGGATTGTAATAATAAGAAACAGGGACTACCAAATAGAACTAAGTAGTCTATGTTGGGAGAACGATTGTTGATCAACTCATAACAAGTCTTGTTGTGACGCTTCACAACTAGAACTCGATTCAAAACGTGACAAGTTGTGTTCACTTCCTCATACCAGAAGGTAATCGACAGCTTTGCATCTGACAGCATAGACCGAGCCGTTTCAATCAACGTTCTATTATTCCTTTCTGCTACTCCATTCTGCTGTGGTGTGTACGATGCACTGAACTCATGACGAATACCCTTCTTCAAACATAAAAACTCCATCACATTGTTCTTAAACTATGTGCCATTGTCACTCTTGATTCTTCTAACCTTCAGCATGCATAATGTTTCCAAATTCAACATCAGGCATTGAAGAATCTCAGCAGTCTCATCCTTTGTACCTAAAAAGTGCATCCAAGAAAACGTGAGAAATCATCAGTTATAACTAGACATTATGACTTACCTCTAATACTCATGATACTTATGGGCCCGAACAAATCCATGTGCAAGAGCTCCAAAGGGGTATCAATTGAGTTTTGGGTCTTGGGCTTGTGAGATTTTTGTTGTTGTTTGCCCTTTTTACAAGGCACACAGTCATCTGCCACCAAAAATCTCTACTTAGGAACACCGGTTACTAAGCCGTGTCGGACAAGATGATTCATTTTTCTATAAGAAAGATGTCTGAGTTTCCTATGCCACAAGATTGAGTCAAACTCTGTCGCTTTTGTAAGCAAACAAGCAGCAACTGATGTGGTGGTTTTTGCCACACTCATATCGATCTGATATGTGTCGTTTGTTCTTGGCGCTCTCATCAGAATCCATTCTTTAGGAACCACATAACCAGGCTTGAGAACCAGGCACTCTGACTTATCGAACATCACTTAGTACTCCTTGTCACACATTTGGGAGACACTCAACAGGTTGTGCTTCAGCTGCCCACTGTAGTTGACTTTGTCGAAGCGTATACAACCATTCGATACCATGCCTTGGCTTGTGATACTTCCACCTTTTTCTCCTACAAAGGCCACATAGCCACCTCTGAATGGTTTAACATTTTGAAGCAGAGCCATGTTGCCTATCATGTGCCGGGAGCATCCACTCTCAACATACCAGCGGTTAGCAATAGTCCCCTATGGATGTCCCTGTACGAGTCAAATGAATTAGTTAGATTTGGAGACCCAAGCCATGGTGGTCTTGGGTCGTCCATTCTTCTCAAAATAAACTACTTCAAACAACTCACAATCATGATTGTTCAAAATTGGTGACTTTTTTGGAGAGTCTGAACTAGAGGATCGAGAAACTTTGTTTTTTTCTTTTTGCAGAATCTTTGTTTCTTTTTCTTTTGAATAGTGGGTTTACTTTCCTCAACAGATGGTGAATCAGGAGGAGCTTCACCACTTTGATTTTCAAAAACTGGGTTTTGGAAAACTCCATTTTCAGTAAAATTTTGTTCAAGTTTCCTCAATCTCTTATTCAGCCGTCTCTTATGTGGTTTGGAGAGTTTAACCACAGGCTTCTCACCAGTTTGTGCACTACCAGATGTTGATACACTAGGACAAGCAGGTTGCCTATCCTGTTTCTCAACATATAGTACTGTAATAGGCTTTGCTTGTGGCTTTACCATTTGCTTGACTGGTGGTTTCACCACTTTTGGAATCTGATTGTTCATTTAATTCACTGGTGGTGTCTTAGGAGATTCAACCTATTGTGGAATAATTGGCTTCTTCTCCTAATTCTTATCAGGACAGTTCACAAGAATGTGACCTTCCATACCATAGTGAAAGCAAATTCTCCTCTCCTTATGAACTCTCTGGTAAGGCTTCTTGACTTGAGATGTGGAGGATTCATTTTGATCAACTCTAGGAGAAGTTTGATGAATAACAGCTTGTGCCTGAACCGATGCTGCTTAACTCTTAGATAGATAATTTCTTTTAAAATTCTCTTGAAAATTCTTACTAAGTTTGTTAGAAAAATGTTCTTTCTTTTCTTGCTTAATGGGAGTGAAACCACCATAAAGCATGTTTTTTAGTTTATCGTTAGAGTCAACTACATCAGGTTCAGTCATGATACAGTTATCACGATCAGTGATAATGTCTTTCTGTATCTTGATTTCATCACACTTCTCCTCTGTGACAACCCCCTCAACTTTGTTGTCATCAATGAATTCATCAGACTCAGACTCCTCACCTTTTGCATAAATAGGATCAGCCTTACTTGCAGATTAATCTAGACAAGATAGATCAATATCAACTGGCCCGTTAACAAACTTATCATTCACAGGTGGGGGAATGGCATTAGTACCTAAACCTTTGGCATTAGTACCTAAACCTCAGCCTATTGTGGAATAATTGGCTTCTTCTCCTAATTCTTATCAGGACAGTTCACAAGAATGTCACCTTCCATACCATAGTGAAAGCAAATTCTCCTCTCCTTATGAACTCTCTGGTAAGGCTTCTTGACTTGAGATGTGGAGGATTCATTTTGATCAACTCTAGGAGAAGTTTGATGAATAACAGCCTGTGCCTAAACCGATGCTGCTTAACTCTTAGATAGATAATTTCTTTTAAAATTCTCTTGAAAATTCTTACTAAGTTTGTTAGAAAAATGTTCTTTCTTTTCTTGCTTAATGGGAGTGAAACCACCATAAAGCATGTTTTTTAGTTTATCGTTAGAGTCAACTACATCAGGTTCAGTCATGATACAGTTATCACGATCAGTGATAATGTCTTTCTGTATCTTGATTTCATCACACTTCTCCTCTGTGACAACCCCCTCAACTTTGTTGTCATCAATGAATTCATCAGACTCAGACTCCTCACCTTTTGCATAAATAGGATCAGCCTTACTTGCAGATTAATCTAGACAAGATAGATCAATATCAACTGGCCCGTTAACAAACTTATCGTTCACAGGTGGAGGAATGGCATTAGTACCTAAACCTTTGACACTCACATTTCTCACTACAGATTCGTAGTGTTCCACCATAAAACGAGAGTTTTTCAACTTCTCAAGTTTGCCACTCAACTGCAGGATCTCATTTTGCAGTTTGGCCAATTCAACATTTTTCTTCTCTAACTCCTTGTATGCAACATCTCAATAAAATTGTTGTTCATTGATTTTAATTGAAAAATCTTGCCTATCTTTCTTAAGATTTTCAATTGATTCCTTGAAACTTTTTTCATTTTCTTTGTAATTTAGAGCTGCAGTACGAAGAGGTTCAAGTTGATCATGGATACAATCATTCTCACCTTTCAAAATCATACAATTAGAATAGAAAACTTTAGCAAAAGAGTTAGAATATACCTCACTAGATGAGCCTGAAGCTTCTCCAATGGCCATCCGTGCCAAGGCAGATTCCGGTTGGACAACAGCTTCTCCTTCCAACATCTCAACAATCTCTGCCATCAACCCAAGTTGAGTCTGAGCAATAATGGCATCCTCCAGATGAACACCCCAGTCAAAGCTCTCATCCTGCTGAACCACAAATGCATTGGATGACGATCTTTGGTTCTGACTACGGTTGTTCTAATTGTTGGGACTTTGGTTGTTTCCAGGGCTTGGTCTTGTGAACCCAGAAGCTGGTGCTTTATCCTTCTGACATTCCCTTGCAAAGTGCCCGAAGTTCTGACAGTTGTAACATTTCACCTTTGACTTGTCAAAACCCACTCTCGCCTTAGAATGCCCACCAATGAATTTCCTTCCAGTTCTAGCAAGAAAACGCTTAGCCCTTCTCAAGATCATTTCCACATTACACTCGATATCCTCCATGTCATTAGGATCAACTTGATTGAAATCTTCTTCAATAGTTTCAGGATCTGTAAGCTTCCCACCAATGAAGTTCTCGTAGGCAAGCATACAAGATGCAAATAAGGTGACATGATCATCAGCAATCTTAGCAATCATGTTTGGATGACTTGATGATGAAGTTGTAGAACCTCTTGAAGAATTCAGATGAAACGAACTGGATCCTAAAGCAGCAAAACATGTAGGATTTCCACAACTATTGATGTTGTCTTCATCCTGTGTAGTATTCACTTAGAATAAAGCAATTCCTGAACCAACGACTTTGACGTGGAAGACTTCCCAAAGTAAATTGAAGGATCTTGAACTTGAGGTCTACTTCCAGTTTCTTTCTTTCTCAAGTTCATGTCATGGGCATAGAACTTGCTGTTTTCCCTGAGCAAAGTTGTGTACATGTCAAACTTAGGAGGTAGTGCATCGAAAAACTTTTCAACTAACTCCTCATCAGGATACTTCAGCTCATACGACTTCAGTTCAGTCAGCAAGTGATAGAATGTAGAAATAAGATCATCGGTAGACCCATTCTCCAGATACTTGAAACACTCGTACTGCTTCCTCAACAGATCTCTCCTACTCTTCTTTACATCACTGTTTCCCTAATCTCTTCTTTATCGCTTCCAAAGATCTTTAGAAGTCTCATACCCTCAAAAGCTGTGAAATAATTCCCTAGTCAATGACATGGTGATTGAACCGTGTGCTTTCTTCTCTAGGTCATAAGCCTTCTTCTCTTCTTCGGTAAGTCTTGACAAAGGTTTGGGAACAGTCTCTCCCAAAAATTCATGTGTCGGATGCTTAAACCCTTCCAGAATGGGTATCCACAAGTTAGAATCACTGTACGATACGTACTCCTCAAATCGTGCTTTCCAGTTTGTGTAATCATTAACATTCAGCAACTTTGGTGGTTTCTGTGGAGTCCCAATCTCATTATCATAATTCAACATGTTATTGATGTTCTGAATATTCGACATGGCGAAACACTAAGTCAAATTTTTAGAAACTCAGCAGACCATGCATACTTAGAAACTTGGCTTGCGTACAAGAGAAATTGTTCTTGCGTACTTAGGTTACTACGCAGGAAGGAAACTAAGTACGCACAGTTTTGGTCTTGCGTACAAGACAAGTACGCAGGAACAAACTTTTTGGTGCCAAATTTGGTAAGTACGTTGTTCTGTTTTTGAACTTGGTTCAAGTACTTTATCCGGTCAGTTTCTCGGCCACCGGAAAATTCTAAAAATCTCCAAACTTGTTGGAATCAAGAAATTGATCCACCCAAAAGGTTAAAAACTTGATTCTAAACAACCCTTGAAGATCAAATCCGTTAAACAAACCACAAACAAGGTCCGATTTGAGGTTTACAGCCTTGAAAACAACGAACAAGAGCAAGGGGTATTTTTGAACAAAAATTCTCCAAAATTAAGTCCAAATACGAGTAAAACGATGTCCAACCAAGTCGAAAATGTCCCTAACACACTCACAACACTCGAAAACAAGAGCAAAGTCTCTGATACCGCTTGTAGGTCCCGGTTTTCTCAGATCTATCACGTGTGGGTGTGTGGCTAGTCTAACAGGGTGCGGAATCCCCCGCGACTAGGTAGGAAATCATGACAAGGAAATCGATAACAACACGAGTAACAAATTGCTTTGTCTATTACCAACCAACAGCCGATTACATGTTGCTTTCCAAGAATATCTCTGAGTTACAATGAAAGCGTACATAGAACAACTTACAATCGACTATTTATACTAGACAACCTAGCTCCTACGTACTAGCTAGTACGCAGGAACAAACCTCTGCGTACTAGGCTAATGATGTGTACTGGATGGTCTATAAAAACTAACTATAAAACCTAACCTAGACACTGTAGCTTTAAATTTATAAATCTAAACTCAGCCTAATACTAGACCACACATCCGGCAAGTGTACCGATCAATGTAATAAAGTCTAATGAAAGTCCGGATATCGAACCCACGAGACACTAGTGACAACTCTATCTAGACTCTGACTCAACTAACTAAACTGAATTATATTAGGGCGATTTGTGTTACTATAACTACTGGTACTCTCTAACTAACGACACCAACTATCGGACAGACGAAATGGATGTTAAAGCACTATCTAGGTAAGAATCCTGTTTGCTAAACATGAACTTCTTTCGGCTATGACAGGATTTTTGAATACGAAACCCTAAGACAACCTAAGGATCCCAGATCATTCTCCGGGTGTGACCTAATAGGAAACCCTAAAGAACGTGTAAACTCACCGGTTGGTCGGATCACCTCTCAGCTATTTCCAATAATGGTAAAGTACCCTAAAGATAAATTACCTCTCAGTCTCAATATCTCAATATGCCCTAAGACACACGGGGTAACCTGAAAACTCTCGGTATGACACGGAATAGCAATGATGCTAAGAAACCCTAGGAAACCCTCCTTTTAGAGCAATCTACCTAAAAACCCTAACACCAAGGAATACCCGACAACTTCTCACCTTTCAGCTATTGAAGCAGGAAGAACACCTAACCCTAAGATACTCTCAATTTGCGTTTCTATGGATGATGATATCAATAACCCACACACAGTAAGCAACCTAATATGCATCTTTTACTTGAAAGACATTCAACAAAACGCATGTGAAACACAAATCAATTGCAAATCAGAATTAAATATGCATAAACACCATACTAATTGAAATCAAGTTCTTTACTTTACCATGAATCCATCAAGAACCAACATAAACCGAAAGAAATCCATAAATCAATCAAACAGTCATCGAAACCTAGATAGCTACTATGGTTTAGCTAAGAAACATGTTCAAACTCAGAAAACTAATCTCAAAAGTCTTAAACATAATCCAAAACAAACCAATGCAAACAAGAAAGTAAGAATCATAAACCGAATGAGCAAGAACGAACCAACCCGATTGATAAAGCTTCAAACTTTGGCTCTCGTTCCTTCTTCCCCTCTCAAAATCGCCCCTCTGCTCTGTCCAGACGGCTGGTATTCGAATCTTAAACACATGGGAGGGTTCTAAACTATTAAAACATGAAATTAGGTTAAAATCGTCGTCGTACTGCGAGGCCTAAACGTCCATCCTCTCGCGTACCGCCAAAGACAAAACAATCGCGCAACTTTTCCAAAACACTGGATCTTCGCGTGTCGCAAAAGATGAGTCCCCATTGTTCATGTGGCGCGAAAACTATCCTAATTTTTGGACTCCCCTCGTCAAAATACCCCAAATCCATATATTATGGGCCCGGTAACTAATTTTCTAGCCCGAGATATGCCTCTATGAAGTTTGTACTCTTTCCTGACTTTTGTCGTTCTCATCCCGTGTTCTCGTGTAAAGGTTAATTTTGTTGAAGATATAGACCAACTTGTCTGAACAAGATGTTACCACTTTATACAAGTGTCAGCCGTTTTTTGAAGTTGAAGATATAGACCAGGCGTTGCAGTATGTGAAGGTGATACGTATATGCTTTGCTTTTAACATACACGCCGGGGTCAACTGGAAAACTTGTTCAAAAGAGATGTTGAAGACCAACTAATGTTAGTTAGGTCATTTTGAAGGGATCTAGGTCCAAGGGGGAGTATGTAGATGCATATTATGTCCCTAATCCCTTGTAATATGTATTTCATCTATGTTTAATGTAACTATTTGATGTATTAATGAAATTACATGTTTATCCTTAATGTTTACTCATATATAACGACTGTGTATTAAATGATCTGATAAATATCGATAACGTTGATCAATCGTGCTATTGAAAGGCCCATTCGCACGAATGGATCATGAGAATGATCCATTCGTGCAAATAGATCATGAGAATGATTCATTCACTAGAATATGTCATGAGAATGACTCATTCGCACGAATGAAACATTCTGATGATTCATTCTTACGAATGAACCATTCTGCTGATTCATTCGCACGAATGAGTCCATTCACATGGCTCATTCGTACGAATAGCCTCTGCACTATATATATAACTTTCACTTCATGAGCACACAAGAGAAGAGAGTGAGACAACACATATACACATACTGTCCAGAGTAGAACAAGACTAAGAACAGAACACACAAAAACTCTCTACACCTGTACTGTCTAATATCTGTCCGTTGAGAGTTTCTAGGTCTTGTATCCAACTTCTCTACACCAAAGGGTCGATAGAAACCTTCGATTCGTCGTCTAATCCGCTCGTTTCTTACGACCCGATCCGTGTCATAGATTGGATTGCCAATCAAATCGGATTCCGCACGATTTGGTTCGGTTAATGTGTTGAATCATTGGATCAAGGTAGATCCCGATCCAACAACTATTTAGTCGTTGTAACACCCGGATAATTCCCAAGTATTATACGGGCTAAAAGTATTCAAAGGAAAAGCCCATGGGGTTTAAGAATAAAGTTCTAAAACTTCAAAGGACCAAAAAATGACAAAATAGAAAATGATGTATGTGACGGGCCATGACAAGTAGATAACGGTCCCTTACGGTGGTGACGGACCGTCACGAGTGATAACGGTCCGTTCCGGGCTCGACACGACAGAGAACCTGGTGATGACATGTGTATGCTGACTAATGAAGCAATCATGACACGTGTAACCCTATGATAGACCGTCACGATGGGTAACGGTCCATCACGCCGTAAAACAAATCCGTTCAACCTAAGGCCAACACGTGGAAGCTGACTCAGGTCCATGACGGACCGTCACGGGGTGTAACGGTCGTTTATGCTTGCCGTCCAAAATTGGGTGACGGACCGTCACCGTTGGTAACGGTCCGTCACGAGCCCTGAACTTGCCTATAAATAGAAACCCGATCTCTGCTCATTTCTCACAACTTTACACTCTCAAAAATCACACACACACATTGGTGATTTCATTCTCGAGCCAAAGTTCGCATACGAGGGTCCGGTTTCTAGAAAAACGTCGTAGATAATGCCGAGGTAAGGTTTCTGAACACCCTAAGGTTTCTTCGGGTAAACCTAAGATAGGGGTATTGATTATGATAGTGTTGAATATGATCTAGGGTTCTGTCGAAGTGTTGATTGTTATATTCAATACAAGAGGAGGTTCTGCTTTAGGTGAGTTCCTCTTAACTGTGCTCTTTGAAATGTTTTGTAAAATATTTTTATCTGAGATCCCAATACTATCCGTGCATATATCCTATAATAAGCAATTATTATGGCCATGATTGGGGTGGGACCTAGGGACAAGACCGATCCTCTTGTTTGAGATCTGGTACATATGGGACCAGCGCGTCGTAAGGTCTCTGTATATATGTATGTTGTATACTCATAACCCAAGTAAAGCAGAGATTATTGGGTGACAGATTGGAAAGTATAGTTGTAAGACCTGTCGGGGCATTCATCCCTGTATCAAAGATAACCGTAAATATGATTTTGTTTATGACTTCACCAGCGTAAGCTGATCCAAAAATGTTTTCAAATGTTTTTTAGCACACCCTAACTGGTAGTTGGCATTCCAGAGGAGATGTACACATGTTTTGGGAATAGGGATGACTGAGGGCAGGTCCCTGTGTGACCATAAGGCCTGAGTGGATGGCATGATTATTTGTGAGCTATAAGTCCAGAGTTATTTATGTTGTATTTTGCCAGTCAGTCCCTATTGTACAAACGTTATGTTATGAAATGAAATAAGTTATGATGTTAAGTCTTCCGCTGTGTGTTTTTGGTATCAACGTCGCAGTAACTAGAAGGCGAGCTTCAACCGGTATGTAGTTATCAGACGAACGAAATGTTCTGTCTAGGAAAGAGCGGTGTATAAATCTCTCCTAGACCCGTCGCTCTTACATGGGAACATATCTGTTGGAGGTACTACTCTGGTTAGATGATTGTCCTGTGTTACGGGTGTAACAGTCGTAGAGCAATGATATCTCTTATCGTCCTTTATATCTTATCTCATAAGATTGTTCCTAGAGAATTTATTGAAACCCTTTCAATCATTTTAATTGATTCAGTTATGCATGCAACACTATATCTCATATAACGTTTTATAAGACTTAGTCAATTAATTTTGTTTTAAAGTTATTCATGGTATCCATTAGATCTGATCTAAAGTCTTATCATGTCTCACATGTTTCACAGCTCATGTCAGTTAGATGTTTTGAATTTTTACTTCGAATTAGGCAGCAATATATTGCATAAATTATTTTGCAATGACAAGTCTTACTTATATAAATAAAATAATCATGCAATACCAAAAAGAAAACAAATCCATAATTTAATTTGTTCTAAACAAAATAAATGCAACATCATCTAATAGTGTATTTAAAAACTTGAATCGAATGAATCTTCAAACTTTAATTTGTTACGGGTGTGACAAATTGGTATCAGAGCCGTAGTTTAAGGGATATAGATACGAATAGGAAAGATTAGTATCTAGACTTAAACTAAGAGCTCTGAGAATAGCTGGAATGCCACGGGACATAAGTAGAGATGTTGCTTATCATTATGAATATAACATGAAATGTCGAAGAAACAGATATTAAGTATATTATTGGCCAAATGTCTTTAGTTTCTGATTTTCTGGATCATAACCGGTTATACAAATTCTGATATAATACATATGAGTGTATAGGTAACAATGGTCGAAAGAGGAAGAGGAATAGGAAGAGGAAAAGGTAGAGGAACAGGTCGAACTCCGGTTACTAGGAGCCATAGGCGCACTGAAAATAACACTGATACTAACGATCATTGTCACACCCCGACCGACGGCGGAAAACGTCGGGGCGTGAAGCTGTGCAGACTGTTCATAGCTCATGGTTGCTAAAGTTTGAATAATTTAAACATTCATTTTCATTACACGTAGCAAGTTCATACCATACAAGAACCAAATGTAGCGATTACAAAATATAAATAGTTTAGATTAATTGCTAGGTCCAAATCCTATATGTAGCAGCTTGTAATACTTCAAACATTGTCACCTGAAACATGGTTAAAAACAAAGTCAACTAAAAAGTTGGTGAGAATACATAGGTTTTCGTGTCATGTAATAGAATATAGTGTTGTGTGTATACAATTCATACAAACATGGCAATTAAGGCATTTATGGAGAGATACCATCGTGTGACCTGGTAGTACAATCAAACCTTTGTAACTAGCATGCAAAACAAACGCGTGTTGGCAGTAACAGTCACCCTACCTGGGTGGGTTTGTCAGACTCAATAGATCTATCACTGTTTACTGTAGGCTATAAAATAGTTAATGATTGCACGTGAATGGCTAACTGCGCGTTGGTCTACACACCTAGTACTCAAGCACAAAGCTCAAAATTGTAACACATGATTTGTAGGGTGGAATTGTATTGTGTAGTTTGTAAACATTTAGATCGAATTCATGTTCCACCCCAAAAGTTTGTAAATAGTAAAAGAGGGGCTATGAAACTCACTTGTGTTGGAGCGCGTAGTTTGCACAGATCAACAAAAATACCAAGCGTGTTGTAGGTCGCTACGATTGACCTATTGAATGAGGGTATAACGCGTGTCACTGTTTGTGTTATTTTGTGTCCAAAGTGGGTTCGTTGGTGGTTTGTGTGTTTAGGGTTGGTTTTGGAATAATAAATTAGTAGCGATATATATATATATATTTATTTAAATAAAATTTAATTAAACGATATTTGTTTAAATCAATATATATATATATTTGTATAAATAAAAATGATTATATAAATTCACTATTTCATCGGTTTTGAAACTATCGGGAATTAATCGTTTTAAATTTCTAAATCAGCGATTTGGTATATAAATGATTCCCGGGTTTTGGGATTTTATAACTTAAATTTTTATAAACAAGTTTTGAAATGTTTAAATAAAAACATATTGAATTAAGTTTGAAAATAATAAAATTAAAGTTTCTGGTCAAGGAGCACGACCGTGCTCAAGTAGGGCACGACCGCGCTCGTTGCCGGGCGTGACCGTGGTGGTCTGAGCGCGCCCGTGGTCGAGTCAGAAGGTACTTCCTAGGTTCTGGACATAGAGCACGACCGTGCTCGTATCTGGCACAACCGCGTCTAGTGTTTGTTTTTGGTCAAGACTTGTTTGCTCGGTAAGCACGACCGGGCCACACCTGGGGCACGACTGTGCTTGGTCAGGCACGACCGCGCTCAGGGATGAGCGCGACCGTGTCGGGCCTTTTTCAGACACAATTCGATCGATTCTTATATTAATAGCTTCTAGATTCTTAGGGCTTTCACTTAGTGGATGATTACGAATGTTTCTACATAGTTTAATTGTATTTATATCATGTCTAGAGTGTAGTTCGAGTAAAATTTATGTTTCGGCTTTTTGGTTCAAAATCGGATCGATTTGAGTGTTTCTACAATGAATTGACATAGGGCTTTCGTAGTAGAGGTAGATACAAAGCTGAAGACGTGTTACTTACTTGTTGAAAGTGGGCAATCGAATGCGGTCGGCTACGGGTCGAGCGGCTTCGTTTCTTGGCGATCAATTGGACGACAGAGGTGTTGTGAGCGTCAAGTGAGAGTTCTGAGAGATTGAGTGGGTGTATATGAGGGTGTAGGAAGCCTGCAACTGGCTCTATATCGAAGAATTTGAGAGACTCGGTTGTGGTGTGAATGGGATTAATTAATTGTGCAAATTGGACGACAATTGATGCGTGTTTTAGGAGAATTTCAGTCGGGTATGGTCTGAAGCGCGAAGACCGGCTTTTCTTTATTTTAATTTTCACGAATTCAGAAGGTATGGTTTGACTTTCTGCAGTCAAGTGGGTTCATCAGCGCGACCGTGTCTACTTTAGACGCGACCGTGCTTAGGTCGGCAGGCGCGACCGTGCCTAGTCCTAGGCGCGACCGTGCTTGCCTAGTTTTGTAGTTTTTGAGTTTTGTCAGTTTTGGTCCTCGGGGCTTGTGAGATAATTGCGTTTTTGTTTAATTTGTTATTGTAATAGAATAGTTTGTATATGTAACTGCATCGTAGTTTGTTTGTACATGAATCGAAACTGAAATGTGTTTGTTTATTGAAATCAAACGATTACATGATGAAAATCAGAAATGTTACAGTCTCCCCTTGTTGAGGGGATTTCGTCCCGAAATTCAACTAGTTGAGGCTGCAGAATTGGTGAATAGGTGAGGATACTTGAGTTTCATTTGGTCTTCACGTTCCCAAGTAAACTCAGGACCACGTTTAGAATCCCAACGGACTTTGACTATAGGAATGCGGCTGCGTTTGAGTTGCTTGATCTCACGGTCCATGATTTCCACCGGTTTCTCGACAAAGTGCATCGTTTCATCAATGCGCACGTCGTCAAGAGGTATGTGGAGGTTCTCATCAGCAAGACATTTCTTCAGGTTGGACACGTGGAAGGTTGGATGGACATTGTTGAGTGCTGGAGGTAGCTCAAGTTTGTAAGCCACTTTCCCGATTCATTCAAGGATCTTGAACGGGCCTACGTAACGAGGTGCTAGTTTGCCTTTCTTTCCAAAGCGGATCACACCCTTCCAAGGGGATACTTTGAGAAGCACAAGGTCACCCACTTGGAATTCCAAGGGTTTTCGTCGCTTGTCGGCATAGCTCTTTTGTCGACTTCTCGCTACTCGGATGTTGTCACGGATTTGAAGGATTTTGTCGGATGTTTCCTGAATTAACTCGGGACCGGTGATTTGTGCTTCACCAATCTCGTTCCAACAGATAGGAGAACGGCATTTGCGACCATAAAGAGCTTCGAATGGAGCCATGTTGATGCTGGTGTGGTAGCTGTTATTGTAGGAGAATTCAATAAGTGCTAGATGTGAATCCCAATTGCCACCAAAGTCTATGACACAGGCTCTCAGCATGTCTTCGAGGGTTTGGATTGTTCGTTCAGTCTGGCCATCAGTTTGGGGATGGTAGGCTGTGCTTAAATCCAATCGTGTGCCAAGTGCCTTTTACAGAGATTGCCAAAATCTGGAAGTGAAACGAGCATCTCTGTCGGAGATTATGTTCAAAGGTATACCGTGTCGACTCACAATTTCGTTAATGTAGATTCGGGCCAATTTCTCAACCCGATAGTCTTCACGGATGGGCAGGAAGTGTGCGGACTTTATGAGACGGTCAATGATTACCCAAATGCTATCATAGCCGTTTGAAGTACGGGGAAGTTTAGTAATGAAGTCCATGGCTAGATTTTCCCATTTCCACACGGGGATTTCCGGTTGTTCAAGTAAACCGGAAGGACGTTGATGTTCGGCTTTGACTTTAGAGCAGGTTAGGCATTTAGCAACATAGAGTGCAATGTCTTTCTTCATACCAGGCCACCAATACTGTGGTCGAAGATTGTGATACATTTTATCCGCACCGGGATGGATAGAATACCGAGACTTGTGTGCTTCAGTCATGAGGAATTCCCGGAGATCATTGCGGTTGGGAACCCAAATACGATCCAAGAAATAAAGCAAGCCATTGTTTTTAGTCTCTAGTTGGAATTTAGCACCACACGACATTTCCTCATACATATTGCCCTCGGTAATCGAGACGTGTTGAGCTGCTAGAATACGGGTTTGAATGTCGGAATGAATCTTGACACATTGGAGCATGACGCGTTCTTTACGGCTCAGCGCATCGGCTACAACATTAGCCTTACCGGGATGATAACGAATCTCGCAATCGTAGTCATTGAGTAGTTCAACCCAACGTCGTTGACTCATGTTGAGTTCTTTTTGATTGAAGATGTGTTGGAGGCTTTTGTGGTCGGTAAATACCACACATTTCGTGCCATATAGATAATGTCTCCAAATATTCAAGGCAAATATGACTGCACCTAGCTCCAGATCGTGCGTCGTATAGTTCTTTTCATGGATCTTGAGTTGCCTTGATTCATAAGCGATTACCTTGCCTCGTTGCATGAGAACACAACCAAGGCCTAGGTTAGAGGCATCGCAGTAGACGACTAGATCATCGTTTCCTTCTGGAAGAGTCAAAATAGGAGCATCACATAATTTTTGTTTAAGAGTTTGGAAAGCTTCTTCTTGTTTTGGTCCCCATTCATAAGGTTTACCTTTATGTGTCAAGGCGGTGAGGGGAACAGCAATCTTGGAGAAATTAGAAATGAACCTTCGGTAATAACCCGCTAAACCAAGAAACGAACGAACCTCGGTAGGGGTTTGAGGAGCACTCCAATTCTTGACAGCTTCGATCTTGGCAGGGTCAACATGAATTCCCCTATTGTTGATAACGTGACCCAAAAATTGAACCTCCTTTAGCCAAAATTCACATTTGGAGAACTTGGCGTATAATTGTTCGGTTCTCAGGAGATCCAAAATCAGTCTAAGGTGCTGTTCATGTTCTTCCTCAATCTTGGAATAGATCAAGATGTCATCGATGAAAACGATCACGAATTTGTCAAGGTATGGTTTGCACATGCGATTCATGAGATCCATAAAGACAGCAGGTGCATTGGTCAGCCCAAAAGGCATAACCGTGAACTCGTAATGACCATATCTTGTTCGGAAGGCGGTCTTGGGGATATCCTCTTCTCGTACACGCAGTTGGTGATAACCAGATCGAAGATCAATCTTCGAGAAACAAGTAGAACCTTGGAGTTGATCGAAGAGGTCGTCAATCCTAGGTAACGGGTAGCGGTTTTTGATTGTAAGCTTGTTGAGCTCTCGATAGTCAATACACATGCGGAATGAACCATCCTTCTTTTTAACAAACAAGACTGGTGCACCCCACGGTGAATGACTTGGCCGTATGAAACCTTTGTCAGCGAGTTCTTGAAGTTCACTTGCAAGTTCTTGCAATTCAGAAGGTGCAAGCCGGTATGGAGCTTTAGCCACAGGGTTTGCTCCGGGTATAAGATCGATTTGAAACTTTACTTCCCGAATAGGTGGAAGTCCGGGTAAGTCATCGGGAAAGACTTCGGGAAACTCCCGAATGATGGGAATATCTTCTATTCTTCTCTCCTTGTCTTCTTTTTGAATCACATGAGCTAGGAAAACCATGCACTTCTTTCGAATGTATTTCTGGGCAGTTATGCATGACATCAGTTTGAGTCCTTTGCAAGGTTTCTCGCCAAAGACTTTCAATATGTCTCCCGATGGAAGAGGTACTCGGATGTACTTATCAAAGCACATGACCTCGGCATGGTTTTTAGATAACCAATCCATGCCGATGATGACGTCAAAGCTTCCCAATGGCATTGGTATAAGGTTGACTGGAAACGTGTGGCCATTGAGTTCTAGTGAGCAGTCATGAATGACGGAGTCAATAGTGATGGAACTTCCATCCGCTACTTCAACGGTGAAGGTTTTCTCGAGTTTGGATCGTGTTTTTGCAAGTAAAGGTTCAAAGTTAAGTGACACAAAACTCTTATCAGCTCCGGTATCAAATAGTATAGATGCAAATTGTTTATTTACAAGAAACGTACCGTTGACCACATGATCGTTGGCTTGAGCTTCATTGGCGTTGATGTTGAAAGCACGCCCACGAGCTCCGCCCTGATTATTGTTCACAAGCTTTGGACATTGGTTCCGGAAGTGGTTCGGGTTGCCACATTCATAGCAAGCATGTCCATTTGCATTGATTGGAACCACTTGATTAGCTCCGGGTTGATTAACCGGGTTGGCTTGAGTAGTAAGTGCCTTTTGTCGGCAGATATTGGCCGTATGGCCAAGTTTCCCACAATGATTGCAAAGGCGACATGGGACAGTTTGTGGGTGATGATAGTTGCAGTTGTTGCAGAGTGGGTAGGTACCTCCATAAGCTTTCTTGGCTGGATTTTGAACCAAGGGTGCAACTTGATTAATTGGGGCGGCTGGAGTGACTATTGCAAAATTCTTCGCCTTTCTCTTCCTGGTGTTTCGATACTGTTCGTTTTGAAGTTCTTTGACATGAGTAGGAGGAGTTGTGGTGTCAGAAACTTTCTTGGCCCCCTTTTTGGTAAGAGTACCTGCTTTAACGTGATTATCCGTCAGTGTGGCAGCTAGACGAATAGCATCTTCTAGGGTTGCAGGATTTCTTCCCAGAACAGTGTCCTGGATTTGTCTCGGTAGGCCACCGATATATTTTTCAATACACCTAGACAAAGGTGTAACCATGTGCGGTACCAGCATGCTGAGTTCGTGAAAACGGTTGGTGTACGCCAAGCTTTCACCACTATCTTGGGTAAGATCCCAAAATTCCGCTTCCAGTTTCTTCATCTCATTTCGAGGACAGAATTCCTCGGTCATGATCCTTTTCAGCTCATCCCATGGCAGGGCCATTACTACTTCTACTCCCTTTGTTCTCTTTTCCCCATTCCACCAGGTTAGTGCCCGTTTTTGAAAGACACTAGTGGCATGGCGAACACGCAGATTGTCCGGACAGTCACTATTGAGGAAGGTGCCCTCAATACTTTTGAACCATTGAAGGAGTCCCGTGGCTCCTTCGGTACCATAAAATTTCAGGGGATTGCAAGAGTTGAAATGCTTGAAGGTACATTGTGGCGGGTTGGCACCACCGCCACCACCAGTATTAGCACTACCACTGGCGTTCCCATTGTTGTTGTTATTGGCTTGAGTTAGTTGAGTTACCAGCTGAGTGAGGAGAGCAGCAAGGTCGGTATTATTGTTGTTGTTGGCATTGCTGGTATTGGTGTTGGTGCTATCGTTGGCGTTGTCGGTGTTGTTGCGGTTGATGTTACGACGAGGAGGCATTCTATAAAAAGAGAATGATACAAAAGTGTTGTGAGAATTTATAAAAATCCGTTGAAATTTAGGATAGGAGGAATAATAACACATTTATTTCATAGTTCGGATTGTTTTCAAGTAATCACATTTCTACTTGAACCCAAATGCTATCATAGCCGTTTGAAGTACGGGGGAGTTTAGTAATGAAGTCCATGGCTAGATTTTCCCATTTCCACACGGGGATTTCCAGTTGTTCAAGTAAACCGGAAGGACGTTGATGTTCGGCTTTGACTTTAGAGCAGGTTAGGCATTTAGCAACATAGAGTGCAATGTCTTTCTTCATACCAGGCCACCAATACTGTGGTCGAAGATTGTGATACATTTTATCCGCACCGGGATGGATAGAATACCGAGACTTGTGTGCTTCAGTCATGAGGAATTCCCGGAGATCATTGCGGTTGGGAACCCAAATACGATCCAAGAAATAAAGCAAGCCATTGTTTTTAGTCTCTAGTTGGAATTCAGCACCACACGACATTTCCTCATACATATTGCCCTCGGTAATCGAGACGTGTTGAGCTGCTAGAATACGGGTTTGAATGTCGGAATGAATCTTGACACATTGGAGCATGACGCGTTCTTTACGGCTCTGCGCATCGGCTACAACATTAGCCTTACCGGGATGATAACGAATCTCGCAATCGTAGTCATTGAGTAGTTCAACACAACGTCGTTGACTCATGTTGAGTTTTTTTTTATTGAAGATGTGTTGGAGGCTTTTGTGGTCGGTAAATACCACACATTTCGTGCCATATAGATAATGTCTCCAAATCTTCAAGGCAAATATGACTGCACCTAGCTCCAGATCGTGCGTCGTATAGTTCTTTTCATGGATCTTGAGTTGCCTTGATGCATAAGCGATTACCTTGCCTCGTTGCATGAGAACACAACCAAGGCCTAGGTTAGAGGCATCGCAGTAGACGACTAGATCATCGTTTCCTTCTGGAAGAGTCAAAATAGGAGCATCACATAATTTTTGTTTAAGAGTTTGGAAAGCTTCTTCTTGTTTTGGCCCCCATTTATAAGGTTTACCTTTATGTGTCAAGGCGGTGAGGGGAACAGCAATCTTGGAGAAATTAGAAATGAACCTTCGGTAATAACCCGCTAAACCAAGAAACGAACGAACCTCGGTAGGGGTTTGAGGAGCACTCCAATTCTTGACAGCTTCGATCTTGGCAGGGTCGACATGAATTCCCCTATTGTTGATAACGTGACCCAAAAATTGAACCTCCTTTAGCCAAAATTCACATTTGGAGAACTTGGCGTATAATTGTTCGGTTCTCAGGAGATCCAAAATCAGTCTAAGGTGCTGTTCATGTTCTTCCTCAGTCTTGGAATAGATCAAGATGTCATCGATGAAAACGATCACGAATTTGTCAAGGTATGGTTTGCACATGCGGTTCATGAGATCCATAAAGACAGCAGGTGCATTGGTCAGCCCAAAAGGCATAACCGTGAACTCGTAATGACCATATCTTGTTCGGAAGGCGGTCTTGGGGATATCCTCTTCTCGTACACGCAGTTGGTGATAACCAGATCGAAGATCAATCTTCGAGAAACAAGTAGAACCTTGGAGTTGATCGAAGAGGTCGTCAATCCTAGGTAACGGGTAGCGGTTTTTGATTGTAAGCTTGTTGAGCTCTCGATAGTCAATACACATGCGGAATGAACCATCCTTCTTTTTAACAAACAAGACTGGTGCACCCCACGGTGAATGACTTGGCCGTATGAAACCTTTGTCAGCGAGTTCTTGAAGTTCACTTGCAAGTTCTTGCAATTCAGAAGGTGCAAGCCGGTATGGAGCTTTAGCCACAGGGTTTGCTCCGGGTATAAGATCGATTTGAAACTTTACTTCCCGAATAGGTGGAAGTCCGGGTAAGTCATCGGGAAAGACTTCGGGAAACTCCCGAATGATGGGAATATCTTCTATTCTTCTCTCCTTGTCTTCTTTTTGAATCACATGAGCTAGGAAAACCATGCACTTCTTTCAAATATATTTCTGGGCAGTTATGCATGACATCAGTTTGAGTCCTTTGCAAGGTTTCTCGCCAAAGACTTTCAATATGTCTCCCGATGGAAGAGGTACTCGGATGTACTTTTCAAAGCACATGACCTCGGCATGGTTTTTAGATAACCAATCCATGCCGATGATGACGTCAAAGCTTCCCAATGGCATTGGTATAAGGTTGACTGGAAACGTGTGACCATTGAGTTCTAGTGAGCAGTCATGAATGATGGAGTCAATAGTGATGGAGCTTCCATCCGCTACTTCAACGGTGAAGGTTTTCTCGAGTTTGGATCGTGTTTTTGCAAGTAAAGGTTCAAAGTTAAGTGACACAAAACTCTTATCGGCTCCGGTATCAAATAGTATAGATGCAAATTGTTTATTTACAAGAAACGTACCGTTGACCACATGATCGTTGGCTTGAGCTTCATTGGCGTTGATGTTGAAAGCACGCCCACGAGCTCCGCCCTGATTATTGTTCACAAGCTTTGGACATTGGTTCCGGAAGTGGTTCGAGTTGCCACATTCATAGCAAGCCCGTCCATTTGCATTGATTGGAACCACTTGATTAGCTCCGGGTTGATTAACCGGGTTGGCTTGAGTAGTAAGTGCCTTTTGTCGGCAGATATTGGCCGTATGGCCAAGTTTCCCACAATGATTGCAAAGGCGACATGGGACAGTTTGTGGGTGATGATAGTTGCAGTTGTTGCAGAGTGGGTAGGTACCTCCATAAGCTTTCTTGGCTGGATTTTGAACCAAGGGTGCAACTTGATTAATTGGGGCGGCTGGAGTGACTATTGTAAAATTCTTCGCCTTTCTCTTCCTGGTGTTTCGATACTGTTCGTTTTGAACTTCTTTGACATGAGTAGGAGGAGTTGTGGTGTTAGAAACTTTCTTGGCCCCCTTTTTGGTAAGAGTACCTGCTTTAACGTGATTATCGGTCAGTGTGGCAGCTAGACGAATAGCATCTTCTAGGGTTGCAGGATTTCTTCCCAGAACAGTGTCCTGGATTTGTCTCGGTAGGCCACCGATATATTTTTCAATACACCTAGACAAAGGTGTAACCATGTGCGGTACCAGCATGCTGAGTTCGTGAAAACGGTTGGTGTACGCCAAGCTTTCACCACTATCTTGGGTAAGATCCCAAAATTCCGCTTCTAGTTTCTTCATCTCATTTCGAGGACAGAATTCCTCGGTCATGATCCTTTTCAGCTCATCCCATGGCAGGGCCATTGCTACTTCTACTCCCCTTGTTCTCTTTTCCCCATTCCACCAGGTTAGTGCCCGTTTTTGAAAGACACTAGTGGCATGGAGAACACGCAGATTGTCCGGACAGTCACTATTGAGGAAGGTGCCCTCAATACTTTCGAACCATTGAAGGAGTCCCGTGGCTCCTTCGGTACCATAAAATTTCAGGGGATTATAAGAGTTGAAATGCTTGAAGGTACATTGTGGCGGGTTGGCTCCACCGCCACCACCAGTATTAGCACTACCACTGGCGTTCCCATTGTTGTTGTTATTGGCTTGAGTTAGTTGAGTTACCAGCTGAGTGAGGAGAGCAGCAAGGTCGGTATTATTGTTGTTGTTGGCATTGCTGGTATTGGTGTTGGTGCTATCGTTGGCGTTGTCGGTGTTGTTGCGGTTGATGTTACGACGAGGAGGCATTCTATAAAAAGAGAATGATACAAAAGTGTTGTGAGAATTTATAAAAATCCGTTGAAATTTAGGATAGGAGGAATAATAACACATTTATTTCATAGTTCGGATTGTTTTCAAGTAATCACATTTCTACTTGAACCCAAATGCTATCATAGCCGTTTGAAGTACGGGGGAGTTTAGTAATGAAGTCCATGGCTAGATTTTCCCATTTCCACACGGGGATTTCCAGTTGTTCAAGTAAACCGGAAGGACGTTGATGTTCGGCTTTGACTTTAGAGCAGGTTAGGCATTTAGCAACATAGAGTGCAATGTCTTTCTTCATACCAGGCCACCAATACTGTGGTCGAAGATTGTGATACATTTTATCCGCACCGGGATGGATAGAATACCGAGACTTGTGTGCTTCAGTCATGAGGAATTCCCGGAGATCATTGCGGTTGGGAACACAAATACGATCCAAGAAATAAAGCAAGCCATTGTTTTTAGTCTCTAGTTGGAATTCAGCACCACACGACATTTCCTCATACATATTGCCCTCGGTAATCGAGACGTGTTGAGCTGCTAGAATACGGGTTTGAATGTCGGAATGAATCTTGACACATTGGAGCATGACGCGTTCTTTACGGCTCTGCGCATCGGCTACAACATTAGCCTTACCGGGATGATAACGAATCTCGCAATCGTAGTCATTGAGTAGTTCAACACAACGTTGTTGACTCATGTTGAGTTCTTTTTGATTGAAGATGTGTTGGAGGCTTTTGTGGTCGGTAAATACCACACATTTCGTGCCATATAGATAATGTCTCCAAATCTTCAAGGCAAATATGACTGCACCTAGCTCCAGATCGTGCGTCGTATAGTTCTTTTCATGGATCTTGAGTTGCCTTGATGCATAAGCGATTACCTTGCCTCGTTGCATGAGAACACAACCAAGGCCTAGGTTAGAGGCATCGCAGTAGACGACTAGATCATCGTTTCCTTCTGGAAGAGTCAAAATAGGAGCATCACATAATTTTTGTTTAAGAGTTTGGAAAGCTTCTTCTTGTTTTGGCCCCCATTTATAAGGTTTACCTTTATGTGTCAAGGCGGTGAGGGGAACAGCAATCTTGGAGAAATTAGAAATGAACCTTCGGTAATAACCCGCTAAACCAAGAAACGAACGAACCTCGGTAGGGGTTTGAGGAGCACTCCAATTCTTGACAGCTTCGATCTTGGCAGGGTCGACATGAATTCCCCTATTGTTGATAACGTGACCCAAAAATTGAACCTCCTTTAGCCAAAATTCACATTTGGAGAACTTGGCGTATAATTGTTCGGTTCTCAGGAGATCCAAAATCAGTCTAAGGTGCTGTTCATGTTCTTCCTCAGTCTTGGAATAGATCAAGATGTCATCGATGAAAACGATCACGAATTTGTCAAGGTATGGTTTGCACATGCGGTTCATGAGATCCATAAAGACAGCAGGTGCATTGGTCAGCCCAAAAGGCATAACCGTGAACTCGTAATGACCATATCTTGTTCGGAAGGCGGTCTTGGGGATATCCTCTTCTCGTACACGCAGTTGGTGATAACCAGATCGAAGATCAATCTTCGAGAAACAAGTAGAACCTTGGAGTTGATCGAAGAGGTCGTCAATCCTAGGTAACGGGTAGCGGTTTTTGATTGTAAGCTTGTTGAGCTCTCGATAGTCACTGCACATGCGGAATGAACCATCCTTCTTTTTAACAAACAAGACTGGTGCACCCCACGGTGAATGACTTGGCCGTATGAAACCTTTGTCAGCGAGTTCTTGAAGTTCACTTGCAAGTTCTTGCAATTCAGAAGGTGCAAGCCGGTATGGAGCTTTAGCCACAGGGTTTCCTCCGGGTATAAGATCGATTTGAAACTTTACTTCCCGAATAGGTGGAAGTCCGGGTAAGTCATCGGGAAAGACTTCGGGAAACTCCCGAATGATGGGAATATCTTCTATTCTTCTCTCCTTGTCTTCTTTTTGAATCACATGAGCTAGGAAAACCATGCACTTCTTTCGAATGTATTTCTGGGCAGTTATGCATGACATCAGTTTGAGTCCTTTGCAAAGTTTCTCGCCAAAGACTTTCAATATGTCTCCCGATGGAAGAGGTACTCGGATGTACTTTTCAAAGCACATGACCTCGGCATGGTTTTTAGATAACCAATCCATGCCGATGATGACGTCAAAGCTTCCCAATGGCATTGGTATAAGGTTGACTGGAAACGTGTGACCATTGAGTTCTAGTGAGCAGTCATGAATGATGGAGTCAATAGTGATGGAGCTTCCATCCGCTACTTCAACGGTGAAGGTTTTCTCGAGTTTGGATCGTGTTTTTGCAAGTAAAGGTTCAAAGTTAAGTGACACAAAACTCTTATCGGCTCCGGTATCAAATAGTATAGATGCAAATTGTTTATTTACAAGAAACGTACCGTTGACCACATGATCGTTGGCTTGAGCTTCATTGGCGTTGATGTTGAAAGCACGCCCACGAGCTCCGCCCTGATTATTGTTCACAAGCTTTGGACATTGGTTCCGGAAGTGGTTCGGGTTGCCACATTCATAGCAAGCCCGTCCATTTGCATTGATTGGAACCACTTGATTAGCTCCGGGTTGATTAACCGGGTTGGCTTGAGTAGTAAGTGCCTTTTGTCGGCAGATATTGGCCGTATGGCCAAGTTTCCCACAATGATTGCAAAGGCGACATGGGACAGTTTGTGGGTGATGATAGTTGCAGTTGTTGCAGAGTGGGTAGGTACCTCCATAAGCTTTCTTGGCTGGATTTTGAACCAAGGGTGCAACTTGATTAATTGGGGCGGCTGGAGTGACTATTGCAAAATTCTTCGCCTTTCTCTTCCTAGTGTTTCGATACTGTTCGTTTTGAACTTCTTTGACATGAGTAGGAGGAGTTGTGGTGTCAGAAACTTTCTTGGCCCCCTTTTTGGTAAGAGTACCTGCTTTAACGTGATTATCGGTCAGTGTGGCAGCTAGACGAATAGCATCTTCTAGGGTTGCAGGATTTCTTCCCAGAACAGTGTCCTGGATTTGTCTCGGTAGGCCACCGATATATTTTTCAATACACCTAGACAAAGGTGTAACCATGTGCGGTACCAGCATGCTGAGTTCGTGAAAACGGTTGGTGTACGCCAAGCTTTCACCACTATCTTGGGTAAGATCCCAAAATTCCGCTTCCAGTTTCTTCATCTCATTTCGAGGACAGAATTCCTCGGTCATGATCCTTTTCAGCTCATCCCATGGCAGGGCCATTGCTACTTCTACTCCCCTTGTTCTCTTTTCCCCATTCCACCAGGTTAGTGCCCGTTTTTGAAAGACACTAGTGGCATGGCGAACACGCAGATTGTCCGGACAGTCACTATTGAGGAAGGTGCCCTCAATACTTTCGAACCATTGAAGGAGTCCCGTGGCTCCTTCGGTACCATAAAATTTCAGGGGATTGCAAGAGTTGAAATGCTTGAAGGTACATTGTGGCGGGTTGGCACCACCGCCACCACCAGTATTAGCACTACCACTGGCGTTCCCATTGTTGTTGTTATTGGCTTGAGTTAGTTGAGTTACCAGCTGAGTGAGGAGAGCAGCAAGGTCGGTATTATTGTTGTTGTTGGCATTGCTGGTATTGGTGTTGGTGCTATCGTTGGCGTTGTCGGTGTTGTTGCGGTTGATGTTACGACGAGGAGGCATTCTATAAAAAGAGAATGATACAAAAGTGTTGTGAGAATTTATAAAAATCCGTTGAAATTTAGGATAGGAGGAATAATAACACATTTATTTCATAGTTCGGATTGTTTTCAAGTAATCACATTTCTACTTGAACACAATGACATATTAAGGTTAATTAGACTTATATAATTTTCAAGGAGACGTGCTTTAGCCTATAGGTAAACACTCAACTCGGGAATTCCCAGGAAAGCATACGGATCCCTCGGTTGATTGGGATTTATATGAAATGCTTTCCTAGACAGAAAACCCAGAATACAGGTGTCACCCTTCCAGATTGCACGTGTCCTCTAATAATTAACAGAGTCTAAAACCTTAACGGGTATGAAAAATATTTTTGATAGGCATAGGTCCACGAGTATGAGTTTTTCCACAAGTTATGGCGATGATGACATAGAAGCAGTTAAGGAGGATATGCGGCTTAGGATACGGGTATGGATACGATTTATTTTATTATTTACGTATGCTTATTAAGTCTTGTAGTCTAAACAATTTAAGTATCAAATAACTAACACATAAGGCATGTGACATATAGCAAATAGCACGTATCACATAAAACATGTAGCATGGCATTGTTGGGTGTCCTAAAGTTATAGTCTAGGTCAATGGTGTCTAATAACCTAATTCCCTATAACCAAGGCTCTGATACCAATCTGTCACACCCCGACCGACGGCGGAAAACGTCGGGGCGTGAAGCTGTGCAGACTGTTCATAGCTCATGGTTGCTAAAGTTTGAATAATTTAAACATTCATTTTCATTACACGTAGCAAGTTCATACCATACAAGAACCAAATGTAGCGATTACAAAATATAAATAGTTTAGATTAATTGCTAGGTCCAAATCCTATATGTAGCAGCTTGTAATACTTCAAATATTGTCACCTGAAACATGGTTAAAAACAAAGTCAACTAAAAAGTTGGTGAGAATACATAGGTTTTCGTGTCATGTAATAGAATATAGTGTTGTGTGTATACAATTCATACAAACATGGCAATTAAGGCATTTAAGGAGAGATACCATCGTGTGACCTGGTAGTACAATCAAACCTTTGCAACTAGCATGCAAAACAAACGCGTGTTGGCAGTAACAGTCACCCTACCTGGGTGGGTTTGTCAGACTCAATAGATCTATCACTGTTTACTGTAGGCTATAAAATAGTTAATGATTGCACGTGAATGGCTAACTGCGCGTTGGTCTACACACCTAGTACTCAAGCACAAAGCTCAAAATTGTAACACATGATTTGTAGGGTGGAATTGTATTGTGTAGTTTGTAAACATTTAGATCGAATTCATGTTCCACCCCAAAAGTTTGTAAATAGTAAAAGAGGGGCTATGAAACTCACTTGTGTTGGAGCGTGTAGTTTGCACAGATCAACAAAAATACCAAGCGTGTTGTAGGTCGCTACGATTGACCTATTGAATGAGGGTATAACGCGTGTCATTGTTTGTGTTATTTTGTGTCCAAAGTGGGTTCGTTGGTGGTTTGTGTGTTTAGGGTTGGTTTTGGAATAATAAATTAGTAGCGATATATATATATATATTTATTTAAATAAAATTTAATTAAACGATATTTGTTTAAATCAATATATATATATATTTGTATAAATAAAAATGATTATATAAATTCACTATTTCATCGGTTTTGAAACTATCGGGAATTAATCGTTTTAAATTTCTAAATCAGCGATTTGGTATATAAATGATTCCCGGGTTTTGGGATTTTATAACTTAAATTTTTATAAACAAGTTTTGAAATGTTTAAATAAAAACATATTGAATTAAGTTTGAAAATAATAAAATTAAAGTTTCTGGTCAAGGAGCACGACCGTGCTCAAGTAGGGCACGACCGCGCTCGTTGCCGGGCGTGACCGTGGTGGTCTGAGCGCGCCCGTGGTCGAGTCAGAAGGTACTTCCTAGGTTCTGGACATAGAGCACGACCGTGCTCGTATCTAGCACGACCGCGTCTAGTGTTTGTTTTTGGTCAAGACTTGTTTGCTCGGTAAGCACGACCGGGCCACACCTGGGGCACGACTGTGCTTGGTCAGGCACGACCGCGCTCAGGGATGAGCGCGACCGTGTCGGGCCTTTTTCAGACACAATTCGATCGATTCTTATATTAATAGCTTCTAGATTCTTAGGGCTTTCACTTAGTGGATGATTACGAATGTTTCTACATAGTTTAATTGTATTTATATCATGTCTAGAGTGTAGTTCGAGTAAAATTTATGTTTCGGCTTTTTGGTTCAAAATCGGATCGATTTGAGTGTTTCTACAATGAATTGACATAGGGCTTTCGTAGTAGAGGTAGATACAAAGCTGAAGACGTGTTACTTACTTGTTGAAAGTGGGCAATCGAATGCGGTCGGCTACGGGTCGAGCGGCTTCGTTTCTTGGCGATCAATTGGACGACAGAGGTGTTGTGAGCGTCGAGTGAGAGTTCTGAGAGATTGAGTGGGTGTATATGAGGGTGTAGGAAGCCTGCAACTGGCTCTATATCGAAGAATTTGAGAGACTCGGTTGTGGTGTGAATGGGATTAATTAATTGTGCAAATTGGACGACAATTGATGCGTGTTTTAGGCGAATTTCAGTCGGGTATGGTCTGACGCGCGAAGACCGGCTTTTCTTTATTTTAATTTTCACGAATTCAGAAGGTATGGTATGGTTTGACTTTCTGCAGTCAAGTGGGTTCATCAGCGCGACCGTGTCTACTTTAGGCGCGACCGTGCTTAGGTCGGCAGGCGCGACCGTGCCTAGTCCTAGGCGCGACCGTGCTTGCCTAGTTTTGTAGTTTTTGAGTTTTGTCAGTTTTGGTCCTCGGGGCTTGTGAGATAATTGCGTTTTTGTTTAATTTGTTATTGTAATAGAATAGTTTGTATATGTAACTACATCGTAGTTTGTTTGTACACGAATCGAAACTGAAATGTGTTTGTTTATTGAAATCAAACGATTACATGATGAAAATCAGAAATGTTACAATCATCATGAGGCGAATGAGAACGATAATAATGTGAATACTCATGCTGAAGAAGTAATTATGTCTGAGGCCCAGGTTCAAGATGTTGTGGCTAGTGAGGTAACAAAAGATTTATGAAACACACCACCCGGATTGTTAGACGAAGTTCTTTCAAGGAGAATGGGTACCGGAAATGCTGAAGGAGGAACCAACAACAGAAGAAGGGCAAATGGAAATGCCAATACTAGCTCAGTGACGAGAACTGAGAATCACGAAGGATGCAATTACAAATCCTTCGAAGGATGCAAACCCAAGCCATTTGATGGCAAGAAGGGAGCCATTGATACTACTCAGTGGATCACGAAGATGGAAGCACTAATCAAACTAAGTGAGTGCAGAAGCGATCAGACAGTCAAGTTTGCTGCCAATTCTTTAGAAACCACCACATTGGATTGGTGGGAGTCTATGAAGCAAGCTAGAGGGGAGCAAACAGTAGACAACATGAAATGGTACGAATTTAAGGAGTTAGTTCTGCAACGTTTCTGTCCTCAGAATGAACTAGATAAGCTTGAGTAGGAGTTTCAGCGTTTGGGGGCTGGAACTATGACGATATGGCAGCTCAAGAATGTCACACCCCGCCTAGGCGGAAACGCGAGGCGCGACGTTCACTGGTTTCCAAAGCATATGATTACCGCAAACACATACACGTAATTGGATACATAATCGAGTTTAAAATATTTACATCATAAAATATTAACTTGAGTTTACAAAAGTTTAAGATTTCGCAAATATGACTCAAGACCATGAGTTATACAAGAGAAATCCTCTCCAAAAGCCGTATCCACGTGCATGCATGTATCCTACATTGCTAACCTGATGGCCACGTTCAATTTCCTGAAAACATACTTAAAAACGTCAACACGAGGTTGTTGAGTTCACAAATTACTATAAAGAGTTATCATAAACCCAATGTTTAAACCTGATCATTTTCACATGATCAAAACCCTTTATTTAAACCTGATCACTTTAGCCTGATCAAAACTCTTTTGTTTAAAACTTGATCACTTTAACCTGATCAGAACTCTTTTGCTTAAAGCTTGATCACTTTAACCTGATCAGAACCCTTTTGTTTAAAACCTGATCACTTTAACCTGATCAGAACTCTTTTACTTAAAACCTGATCACTTTAACCTGATCAGAACCCTTTTGCATGTATTACCATTGAATTTGAATACTAATCCGATCTATTGACCCCATTTGTAAGCTTGCAAGGAATACAAAATAGTATGTAATGTACGAGACCGTAACCAAACCCTGACCTTTTGTGCCTCCCCCTCGCCTTTTTGCGAGTAAGACAATATGCGGTCATTCGGCCCTTTTGACCCCTGGTTAGCGCGACTAACCATGACCGGAGGCGTCACCCCCAATAGTACTATCCATATAATCCCGGGCTAAAATAGATAATGGTTACTAACTTGTTCAGAGGACTTTAAGCGCTTTACTTTTCCCTCAATACACACATACGGTCAGATCATTAGTTCAATTCATTTACACACAAAAGTCTTTTACAAGTATGTTTCCACCCCAAATCATTCCAAAAACTTAGAAAAAGGGGGATTAGTGAAACTCACCTCGTCAGTATGACTGCTAGCAAACACTTGAATAACCGTAAACCCCGCTTATCCGTACCCTAATCACACAAGGATACCTTACATGTTAAGACTAACTGTCTTAAACACAAGTTGTTCACCCGCCTTAACGAATCCCGTTAAGTGCGTTTTTGTTTAATAAAACCGTGTTTTAACGTGACGACCCGTTGGTGATTATTATTCCAGTCTAGACGCTTTACTTATTTTCTAAGAAAATAATATATTTCCATATTGGTGACTTGATACGTTTGTCAAAAATAAATATTATTTTGCAACATCATATAATATATTTATATTATATTTCGCGTATTACCATATAATTATTTCGTATCAATAATTATATAAAACTACAAATGTCGTTCAAGTATGTTCTAAGCATGCGAATCGTCCTACGTGTACATAATCCTTGTTAACACGTACTCATACAATTTACTTGTTCTGACAACATGTGTTTATATTCAACATGCATTCATTTGTACGTACGAGTATAATCATGTTTTAACAATCCAACATATATTTAAACAAGTTTCTCGATAACATATGATTATTTATCCTTAAACCGAACGTCTTTATATTTCTTTACTCGTGTCTACGTTCTATGTTATCAACGTGATCTAAATATATATTTACATTCAATTGTTAAATCATTATTCAATTTCTACAACTTAAACACATATACACCTAGATATATTCCATAAGATTTTTACATATATACATACACATATATTTACTTTTTCATCATGCATTAAGTTGGACTTTTACCAACTTATACTTATTCACATAAGTTTTCATGCTATAAGAATATATTCATATATGCGTACTAAATCATCCTACTTGTTCGCGTAACTTAATGTTTGATTATTTCAAAATCATTTACCAATTCAAGCATATATATATGTATATGCATAATTCGGTCTTTATACTAGTATGTATGCATATTCTAGTTCTTATTTTCATACATGTATTTCATACACTTATACACTTCAAAACTTTAACTAAACCAAACATAGATACTCGCATGCATGCATATTTTCGGCCAACACATATATATATATATATATATATATATATATATATATATATATATCCATCTATTTTGGTTTTTATCTACTTTTATCACAAGATTAAATCTCAATAATCGAACCAACAAATATTATATTTTATCTTTAATATTTTCGATCCATTTATATATATTTGTACTAAACCCTAACTTTTATATTTTATAAAGTTAAATTCCTAAGAAAACTCTTTTAATCTTTCAATCCCTTTGTTTATTATGATGAACAACATGTTTAGATTAAGAAAAAGAGATGGAATTAGAGTTGGGTGTCGGTTTCCTTACCACTAGTCAAGCTAGGCGACGATTTCACTAGTGAACGTTGATGGATGCTTGTTTTGTTGTCAAAACCCGACTCCCTAGCTTCAAGACTCTTGATTTTTCCCCCAAGTTCCAACTTCTAGACTTAGTTTCTTGAACTTGATAAGTGAGAGTGTGTGTATGTGTGTGTACCGTAAATAAATATGTATATAGAAAGAGTTTGAGTGTTGGGTTTGCTATAATCATTATCATTCATACAAGAGATGATGGATGTGATCTTAGATGGTCTTACATGAGTATGGTGTTTTAAGAATTGCAAATGATGATATATGTACATGCATGTATATCTCGATCCATTAAGGGGAATGGATAAGGGTTTTGAATATTCAACACCATCGTTATTGCAGAAGCTTGATTTTTTGACTTATGAACGGTTCCATATTTTGACTAGTATGGTCCTTATGACACAAAATCATGAAATGGATAGGTTTAAGTATGGTTTAGTAATTAATTTGGTAAATGGGTGGCCCCCATTTGAAGTTTCGGCCGAGAGGGTTAGAAGGGGGGGGTTTGGGTTTGATTCAACTTGTAGATTGTAGTATGTATACTAGTTGATAGGCTTTTAGTAGGTAAAATACCCGGTAGGCGCTCCCGTGATCTAATACCCGATATATGAACTTTTATGATTAAAACTCTTTATATTTCGTATTTCGACTATATTTTAATAGTCCACTAATTTAACCCGTCATAGTTAATGTTTAACTATAATATATACGTACACACATAATAATAATTCGTCACCATGAACCAATATTCTTTGTGTTTATTTTCAATAATTTTGTCACCAATATTTATGTTTTTATAACCAGCGTGGTACTAGACTTTACTTGGAATAAAAGTTTTGTTAATCACCAACAACGTTCCTTGCGTTTTATTATCGCTTATTTCCCTAGTAATTCATAAAGATTACTATTTTGATATAAGTTTCTTTGCTAGACTCCTTGACTTTACTTATTCAAAATAATACTTCAGGAAAATATATGATTTGAACGTGCATTTATGTAATATGGATATTTACCTTAATTACTGGGTGTCACATTCTCCCCATGTTAAAGAGAATTTCGTCCCGAAATTCAGTTCTTGTCATCTTGACTTGGAGTGTTCGTGAACAAGGACGGGTACTTGGATTTCATTTTATCTTCCCGCTCCCACGTATACTCGGGGCCGCGCTTTGAGTTCCAACGTACCTTAACCAATTTAATCCGGCTACGCCTTGTTCTCTGAACCTTCCAATCTGTGACTTCAATGGGTTCCTCAACGAAGTGCAGTTTGTTATCTATGTGAATCTAATCAGGTGGTATAATTAATGTGTCGTCCGATAAGCACTTTTTGAGATTTGACACATGAAACGTATCATGTACATTGCTTAGTTCTTGTGGCAACTTGAGCTTGTATGCTACAGGGCCAACCCTAGCCAATATTTCAAATGGTCCAACATACCTAGGGTTAAGCTTGCCACGGTTGCCAAATCTTGCAACTCCTTTCCAAGGTGAGACCTTCAACATGACGCGGTCCCCAACTTGGAATTCTAATGGTTTTCGTCTATTATCCGCGTAACTCTTTTGCTTGTCACGGGCGGCCTTCAGACGATCTTTGATCTTGAAGATCTTATCGGTAGTCTCCTGAATAATCTCAGGACCGGTTAAATGTTTGTCGCCAACCTCCGCCCAACATAGCGGTGAACGACACTTTCAACCATACAAAGCCTCAAACGGAGCGGCTTTGATGTTGGTGTGGTAACTGTTATTGTATGAAAACTCAGCTAGCGGCAAATGAGTATCCCAATTTCCACCGAAGTCGATTGCACATGCACGGAGCATATCCTCTAAGGTTTGAATGGTCCTTTCGCTTTGACCATCGGTTTGTGGGTGATATGCCGTGCTCATGTCAAGACGTGTGCCCATGGCTTCTTGTAATGATTTCCAGATTCTAGACACGAATCTGCTGTCTCTATCAGAGATAATAGAAATTGGTACCCCATGCCTAGCCACAATTTCCTTGATATAAAGCTTTGCAAGTTTCTCGGTTTTATCCGTTTCTTTGATGGGTAGGAAATGAGCTGATTTTGTCAAACGATCGACAACTACCCATATCGTGTCATATCCGCTCGACGTCCTGGGCAACTTTGTAATGAAATCCATGGAAATTTGTTCCCATTTCCATTGAGGTATCTCGGGTTGTTGTAACAATCCCGATGGTTTCTGATGTTCTGCCTTTACCTTTGAACATGTCAGGCATTTACCGACATAAATGGCAATTTCTCCTTTCATGTTCGGCCACCAATAGTGTTCTTTCAAATCCTTATAGATCTTATCCGAACCTGGGTGAATGGAGTACCTGGACTTGTGGGCTTCGTCCATAACCAACTCCCGTAAGTTACCATAATATGGCACCCAAATTCTATTCATGAAGTATAAAGTATCATCTGACTTTGGTTCCAACTGCTTTATCATCCCTCGTAAAGCTTCATTCTGAATGTTTTCTTCTTTGATTGCCTCTTGTTGTGCCATCCGGATTTGAGTCGTGAGACTCGTATGAATTGTCAATCCTAGGGCACGAACACGAAGATTTTTAACCCGTTCCTTACGACTCAAGGCATCTGCTACGACGTTTGCCTTACCAGGGTGATACTTGATATCACAGTCGTAATCATTCAGTAGCTCTACCTAACGGCGTTGTCTCATGTTGAGTTCTTTCTGGTTAAAGATGTGCTGGAGACTCTTGTGGTCTGTAAAGATAGTACATTTTGTACCGTATAAGTAATGTCTCCAAATCTTGAGTGCAAACACGACAGCACCCAATTCCAGATCGTGAGTCGTATAATTTTTCTCATGGACTTTTAGCTGTCTGGATGCATATGCTATGACTTTTTATTTCTGCATCAACACACATCCCAGACCTTGGTGTGATGCGTCACAGTACACAATGAAATTGTCAGTCCCTTCGGGAAGGGATAGGATTGGTGCACTGCAAAGTTTCTGCTTCAGCAATTGAAAAGCTGATTCTTGTTTATCAGTCCAATCAAACTTTTTGTCCTTCTGAGTTAACATGGTCATAGGCAAAGCTATCTTTGAAAAATTCCCGATAAATCGCCTGTAATAGCCTGCCAAACCCAGAAATTGACGCACCTCAGTCGGAGTTCTTGGTGCTTCCCAGTTTTTGATAGCTTCAATCTTGGATGGATCCACATGGATACCTTTCTTATTGATGACATGTCCGAGAAAGTGAACCTCTTGGATCCAAAACTCACACTTAGAGAATTTGGCATAAAGCTTCTCATTCCTGAGTAGTTCCAAGATTAATTTCAAATGATGTTCATGTTCCTCCTTGGTTCGTGAATATATCAATATGTCATCGATAAACACAATCACGAATTTATCCAAGTACGGCTTGCACACGCGGTTCATGAGATCCATGAAGACGGCCGGTGCATTAGTCAAACCAAATGGCATAACTAGGAACTCGTAGTGACCGTAACGAGTCCTAAAAGCTGTTTTTGGTATATCTTCTTCCTGAATTTTCAGTTGATGATATCCTGATCGTAGATCAATTTTGGAATAGAAACTGGAACCTTGAAGTTGATCAAACAAATCGTCTATTCGAGGAAGAGGATACCGGTTTTTGATTGTCAGCTTGTTCAATTCCCGGTAATCAATACACATTCTAAAGGTTCCATCCTTTTTCTTTACAAACAGGACCGGAGCTCCCCATGGTGAGAAACTCGGTCTTATGAAACCTTTGTCAAGTAATTCTTGTAGTTGGCTCGACAGTTCCTGCATCTCGGAAGGGGCTAGACGATACGGCGATCGTGCAACTGGTGCGGCTCCTGGTACTAGGTCGATCCGGAACTCGACTTGTCTTGATGATGGTAATCCTGGTAAGTCCTCGGGAAATACCTCCGAGTAATCTCTGACGATTGGTATATCCTCAAGTCGACGTTCTTCAGGTTTCTTCTCGACGATGTGAGCCAGGAATGCACAATAACCCTTGCGTAGATACTTATGAGCTTTCATGCAGTTTATCGTCTTCAACATCATTCTACACTTTTCGCCTTGAATTAAAAGAATTTCTCCGCTTGGTAGTGGGATTCGTACAATCTTTTCGAAGCATACGATTTTGGTAAGATTCTTTGATAACCAATCCATGCCAATAACAATATCAAAACTCCCTAGTTCGACGGGTAGAAGGTCTATACTGAATGTATGGTTTTCTAAATATAAAGTACAACCCCTAATGACCTCTCCGGTTTCTATTAATTTTCCATTCGCCAATTCAATTGTATAACTTTGATCTAGTTTGCTGGCCTTAATACCGAGTAAGGATTTAAAATCATTCGACACAAAGCTCATATCCGCACCCGAATCAAAAAGTACAGAGGCATAGTGATTATTTATCGGGAACGTACCAGTGACGATGTTCGGGTCCTGGCGTGCGTCCCTTGCACCCATCACAAATGCCCTCCCTCGTGCCTGAGCGTTCGTCTGATTCTTCCACTTGGGACAATCCTTCTTGAAGTGCTTCAGGTCACCACATATGAAACATCCCGGTTTAAATTTCCCCATTTGGTTGTTAACTCGACAAGCTGGTGTGGTGTGACCAAACCTGTCGCACTTTCCACATTTGATACATTCACCGGTGTGCTGATTTCCGCACTTCTTACACCTCGGTAGGCCCCTATCATACCCCTTCCTTTCCGTTGTGTTGGCTGCAAAAGCCTTCACAGTTCCTTGTTTCTTAAACCCTTGTTTTCCAGATTTATTACTTGAATTTCCCATCCATTTCCTTTTCTCCCCAGATCTACCTTTCTCGTTCTCCTTCCTTCTAAACACTCCATTACGCACTGCGTCATCCCTCAGTTTGAATGCTAAAGTTATAGCACTCTTGGCATCCATTGGATTAGATGATGTTACCATACTACGAATTTGAGGCGCAAGGCCCCACAGATACCTTTCCACACGCTTATGTTCTGGTGTGACCATATGAGGTACCAGAATTGCCAATTCATTAAAACGGTCGGTGTATCCCTCCACATCATCTCTTATCATCTGTAGGTTCCACATCTCAGTTTCAATCTTTTGTAATTCGTTTCGAGGACAGTATTCCTCAATCATCATGTTTTTCAAGTCTTCCCAAGACAATTGATACGCTGTCTCTCTCCCCAAAGTCTTCATTTGAGTATTCCACCAAGTTAAAGCTTTATCAGTGAGCATGCATGTAGAATACTTCACCATGCAGTCAGCGGTGCATTTACTAATATCAATCACCGACTCCATCTTTTCTATCCATCTCATTAGACCTACTGCACCCTCGGTGCCATTGAAACTGCGGGGATTGCAGGATAGGAAGGCCTTGTAGGTGCACTTCCTATTTGGAGCATCTGTAGAATCACAATTCATAACGTCATTAATTCGGATCATGACTATGTGTTATGACGTATTTATTTTTATTACCTCCGGAACCTCTGGAACCTCCTGCTGTACCGCTACCTCCTGCACCTCCTCCGCCGGTACCGCTGCCGTTTCCTCCGCCACTATTTCGATTTGCTTCATACTGCTCTATGGCGGCAGCTACTCGCTGTGCTATGAGTTGTTCTATGTTTGGGGAAATTGTCTCGTTGTTGTCACCAGTAGTGTTACGGGGTGTCCCACGCTTAGGTGCCATGACGTTCTTTCTAACATATCAATTAAAAAGAAACAACATTATATAACAATAATGATAGATCATGACATAGGGATGCAACAACATCAAACGTAAACAACCATCATTACAACATAAACCATCACATACATAGTTAAAACATACATAGTACATTGTTCCCAAAAGACAAGGATACAAAAAGGGATGGGTTCTCATGACCACATCAGTACCAAAGTTTTAAACTATATAATGTGCTATGGGCACAACCCGCCCATAATAGGTTTAAAAGAAGAAGTGGGAGTACAACCCAATCATCATGGCAAGTCCTGCCATGACAAGGCTAGTTCTTGCCACAAATTTTGCAGCCAAAGTCCTTTCTTCCAACGCCTCCACCATGTCTCGGACCGTGAGAGTGAACTGCCAGTCCATATCAGCTCTCAACTCTAGATAGTCAGTGGCACCCTGTATGTCTCGGGTGCTATCCTCCAAAGTCTGTACTCGAGATCCGAGCCCTTGGCGTAAGCGCGTGGCTGCATCCCCATGTGCCCGGATATCATCTAGGAGATCATCAAGACGTTCCTCATGCGTACGAACGCGTGCTACCAATGTATAGGCACTGTGAGCTCCATGGCTTCCCAAGTGTGGGGTAGGGGTGTTGGGGAGTTGGAGGACTCTCCGAGCTCAAAGGTAGAGGGAATGCTCTCCATCTCCCTCCATCGTGCCAGAGTACGAGGCATCCAACGGATAGTCCCCACCGTAGGGTGGTAACAAGGTCGTTGCCTAGGTGGTTCCTCATCAGTCTCCAAGTTTTCCGGGTCACGGGCTGCCAGGGTTCTCTTGCGTGGAAATCGAACTTTCTTCCTAGCACTTTTTACCATAACTGGTCCTCCGCTTTTCTTTCGGTAGACGATAGGCGGTTCTCCCAGGGCAACATTGGGTGGTGTCGGGCTGCGAACTTGTACTCGATTTTTGGGATGTGTGGCGGAAAGTTCCTCGTTGGATTCAGGGTCAGAGACGGGGTCAGAGTGTGAATGTGACGACATGCTTGTGACTACAATATCCACATGACATGATGACTGGTTATGCAATGCTTATGCAATGAAAACGTTTTAGTGAGTCATTCAAATTATAGACTAGGTTCCATTTTAGACACCTAGTTCGCTATAAAAAAACATGGCTCTGATACCAAGTTCTGTCACACCCCGCCTAGGCGGAAACGCGAGGCGCGACATTCACTGGTTTCCAAAGCATATGATTACCGCAAACACATACACGTAATTGGATACATAATCGAGTTTAAAATATTTACATCATAAAATATTAACTTGAGTTTACAAAAGTTTAAGATTTCGCAAATATGACTCAAGACCATGAGTTATACAAGAGAAATCCTCTCCAAAAGCCGTATCCACGTGCATGCATGTATCCTACATTGCTAACCTGATGGCCACGTTCAATTTCCTGAAAACATACTTAAAAACGTCAACACGAGGTTGGTGAGTTCACAAATTACTATAAAGAGTTATCATAAACCCAATGTTTAAACCTGATCATTTTCACCTGATCAAAACCCTTTATTTAAACCTGATCACTTTAGCCTGATCAAAACTCTTTTGTTTAAAACTTGATCACTTTAACCTGATCAGAACTCTTTTGCTTAAAGCTTGATCACTTTAACCTGATCAGAACCCTTTTGTTTAAAACCTGATCACTTTAACCTGATCAGAACTCTTTTACTTAAAACCTGATCACTTTAACCTGATCAGAACCCTTTTGCATGTATTACCAATGAATTTGAATACTAATCCGATCTATTGACCCCATTTGTAAGCTTGCAAGGAATACAAAATAGTATGTAATGTACGAGACCGTAACCAAACCCCGACCTTTTGTGCCTCCCCCTCGCCTTTTTGCGAGTAAGACAATATGCGGTCATTCGGCCCTTTTGACCCCTGGTTAGCGCGACTAACCATGACCGGAGGCGTCACCCCCAATAGTACTATCCATATAATCCCGGGCTAAAATAGCTAATGGTTACTAACTTGTTCAGATGACTTTAAGCGCTTTACTTTTCCCTCAATACACACATACAGTCAGATCATTAGTTCAATTCATTTACACACAAAAGTCTTTTACAAGTATGTTTCCACCCCAAATCATTCCAAAAACTTAGAAAAAGGGGGATTAGTGAAACTCACCTCGTCAGTATGACTGCTAGCAAACACTTGAATAACCGTAAACCCCGCTTATCCGTACCCTAATCACACAAGGATACCTTACATGTTAAGACTAACTGTCTTAAACACAAGTTGTTCACCCGCCTTAACGAATCCCGTTAAGTGCGTTTTTGTTTAATAAAACCGTGTTTTAACGTGACGACCCGTTGGTGATTATTATTCCAGTCTAGACGCTTTACTTATTTTCTAAGAAAATAATATATTTCCATATTGGTGACTTGATACGTTTGTCAAAAATAAATATTATTTTGCAACATCATATAATATATTTATATTATATTTCGCGTATTACCATATAATTATTTCGTATCAATAATTATATAAAACTACAAATGTCGTTCAAGTATGTTCTAAGCATGCGAATCGTCCTACGTGTACATAATCCTTGTTAACACGTACTCATACAATTTACTTGTTCTGACAACATGTGTTTATATTCAACATGCATTCATTTGTACGTACGAGTATAATCATGTTTTAACAATCCAACATATATTTAAACAAGTTTCTCGATAACATATGATTATTTATCCTTAAACCGAACGTCTTTATATTTCTTTACTCGTGTCTACGTTCTATGTTATCAACGTGATCTAAATATATATTTGCATTCAATTGTTAAATCATTATTCAATTTCTACAACTTAAACACATATACACCTAGATATATTCCATAAGATTTTTACATATATACATACACATATATTTACTTTTTCATCATGCATTAAGTTGGACTTTTACCAACTTATACTTATTCACATAAGTTTTCATGCTATAAGAATATATTCATATATGCGTACTAAATCATCCTACTTGTTCGCGTAACTTAATGTTTGATTATTTCCAAATCATTTACCAATTCAAGCATATATATATGTATATGCATAATTCGGTCTTTATACTAGTATGTATGCATATTCTAGTTCTTATTTTCATACATGTATTTCATACACTTATACACTTCAAAACTTTAACTAAACCAAACATAGATACTCGCATGCATGCATATTTTCGGCCAACACATATATATATATATATCCATCTATTTTGGTTTTTATCTACTTTTATCACAAGATTAAATCTCAATAATCGAACCAACAAATATTATATTTTATCTTTAATATTTTCGATCCATTTATATATATTGTTGGTACACATATGTCCCCAGTTCATTGTAAGCGTTCGAGTCAAATGTAATCAGTCAGTTGTGATATAAAACAGTGTGTTTTGAGTATTTATGGTTAACATGTTTAAATAATACTTATGCAGAAGTTGTTCATGCTGATGAGTCAGAATGGACTCAGTCGCACGAATGAGTCACAAGTATGGCTCATTCGTACGAATGAACCATAAGGATGGTTCAATCTGCCGAATGACTCAGTCGCACGAATGGATCATCCGTATGAGCCATTCGTACGACTGGAACCTGCAGACTATAAATACTTCTTAAATCGTGTTGTTAAAAGAAAGAGTCATATCAATCAACCCTAGCCGCACGAAATCGTCCAGAGACTTTGTCCAACTTCATAGTTCGTTCCCGGATCGATTCCTACACGTTCATAACGTTTATCAATCGTTAGATTGATCCGGGTTGTCGTTCTCACTGATTGGATCGCCAATCAAATAGAATTCCGCGCTATTTGATTCGGTTTCACGTTGAATCTATTGTAATCCGTACGTACTCGGTCCTAACAAGTGGTATCAGAGCTTTGGCTCGTGATTCTTCGTGTATTCAATCTTGTTTTGCCCCAAAAACTCGATCAAAATCTCGTTTTTCGAAAATTTTCACGTTTTTAGGGTTTCTGCGCGTCCTGTAGCACATTCGTGCGACTGAGTCATTCGTGGACTCCATTCGCACGATTGACCTCAGTCGCTTCTCCATTCGTACGAATAGACCATCCGCATCAATTTTCTCTCATTCGTGGACTCCATTCGCACGATTGACCTCAGTCGCTTCTCCATTCGTACGAATAGACCATCCGCATCAATTTTCTCTCATTCGTACAACTCAATCGCACGGATAGCTCTTTCGGTGAACTCATTCGTACGACTGGACTCAATCGGTTCTATCCTTCCAAAATTTTTCTAAGTGTTGAAAATCCAAAATTATTTTAAAAATGACTGACGAGCACTCAGCCTATACAGCCGGGCAGAACGCAAGACTTCAAAACATGATGATAATAGAAAATGAAGCGGGAAATGGACAGAAAGCTCCGAAACTTGTGTCACTTGATGACTACCCACACTGGAAACATCGTTTTGAGATCTATCTCAACGGGGTAGATCCAATGCTTTGGGTATCAATTGAAACAGGATACACTGTTCCTGTGGGAGCTGATGGAGTCAAACTAACGTTGACTGGGATGTCTGAAGCCCAGAAGACTACATATAATGCTGAGAAGAAGGCATATGCTCTCCTCACACAATCCATTCCAAAGGATATTTTTCACCAATTTTCAGAAAATAGACTGTCCAAACCTTTATGGGATGCTTTAGAAAAGAGATATGAAGGGAATGCAGCTCTAAAGAATATGAGGGCCAAGGCACTGAAAAAGGAATTTGATAACTTTGCTGCGATTGGAAGAGAAACGTTAGATGAAATACTTGATCGTTTTTATCATCTAATGAGTGAGTTGCATACTCATGGGATAGTGACTACTATGGAAGAAAAAGTGTTGAGCCTTGCTGATGGTTTGCCAGACAAATGGGACTCCTTTATCACTATCTTGAAACAAAATGGCACTCTGGAGATGTTGGATATAAATGAGTTCACCATCAAGCTGAGAGAACAGGAACTGGTAAAAAGTTCTCAAGCCCAAAGTCAAATCTCAAAGAACAAATCAAAAGTTCTTCATCCTTCAAAGCTCAAACACTCCAAAAGCTCAAAAGCCAAATTACCAAAAATGCCCAAGTACCCAAAACCTAGCCTAAATCTCCCTTATCTCACACATATTTAGTTGAATGAATACAACATAATCACTGGTATAACGGAATTCTTGTGCATACCTGGATACGAAAGTATGTTGAGCAGTGGGAACCATTCGAATATCACAAGTGCTGATTGTTCCGATTTTGGTGAGTTTAAATGGATTATATACTGGTAATCGACTGGATCGGCAGTGTGCTAACATATTATAACTTGAACAAAACATGATGTCAACCGCTTCGTATACTGATATGATTCCACAAAATTACAAGTCTCACAAAAAGAATGTGCTTTCTGTTTTTACAGCTTCTATTAATTTTGTGTACAGTATTTTATTTTTTAAAGTTAAAATTACTTGAAAAGTCTCAAATACTAGTGTCAATGCCTGTATGATTCCACATGGATCTTTCCTTTAGTCTGTGACATCAGAACGGGTGTCCTGTTGAGGGGGAGAAAATTTTAAATGTTTGTTTCGTTTAAATCTCAGTTTGCTTTATTTCCTTTAAAGGTTTTGATTTTATTTTTATTATTGGACTGTGCGACAAGACAAGACTCCTTGAAACTAAAATTCTGAATCCAAACAAGACAGCTTGTCAAAATTTTGAAAAAGTAAAAGGGTCACGTCTGAGGTGACCAGTTAGGAAACTGGGAAGACTGGGTAAAAGGGTCACGTCTGAGGTGACCAGTTAGGAAACTGGGAAGACTGGGTAAAAGGATCACGTCTGAGGTGATCAAATTAAGTAAAATGTTTGAGGTAAAAGGGTCACGACTGAGGTGACCGAGTGCAAGAGTGAATCGAACATGTCACACACCGATGGATTCACTCAGTAGCACGAATGGACCATACGGTTGGTCCATTCAGACGTATGAAACTCTGGTGTACGTATGAGCCATAAGTATGGTTCAGTCATACGATTGGTCCATGCGATTGAGTCTATTCGCACGACTGGATATCAGTCGCACGATTGGAACATATGGTTGGTCCATTCGCACGAATGGTGAGTGCGGTTGGTCCATTCGCACGAATGGTGAGTGCGATTGGCCCATTCGCACGAATGAAGGTCAGGTAAGTATATAAACCACTCAATCGCAACTGTTCCCCTATCGTTCAAACTACTCAGTCGCAAAACCCTAATGCCCCCTCCCCCTGTCGAATATACAAAGTTTTATAACATTAGGGGGAGCCACGAATGGGGAAAAATCATCAGCTGGGCTTACTTCTCTGATCTTAACGTTTACGCTGTCAAAAGAGAAGGTGGAGTCCAGTATTTCAGATATGCACACGAGCTAAAGACGCTGCCAGGATTCGAGATGAACCGGTTAGCATGTTTGAAATTATTATATGCTGAAGAAGGGGGTAGATCGGGTTGGTTGGAAAGAGCGTTGAAGTTCGAGTACCGCAATAAATGGGTAAACTTCAAGCCTCAAAGACCACAACGTATTATTCACAAGAACAAAATCAATCCGATCACAAAGCGCCCCAAGGTAACATTGAAATGGCAGCCACCGACTACAATGAAGAAGATCCCACTTCGAAAATTACCTCAGAACTTCTCGAGGTATTTCAAGTGGTGGAATTACGATTCAAGAACGGGTGAAGCTGTTATTGTATTGGATAAAGGTGATGATTGGGAAACAATTCGAGTGTATGATCCCATGTGGCTCACAAACTTGTCAGAACGAGATGTTTATACTTTGTACAAGTGTCAAATATTTTCAGATATATGGGATATGGAGCAAGCGCTACAATTTCAACGTGTTATCGAAGTGTGCTTTGCGTACGAGATACACGCTGGAGTTTCATGGAAGGAGAAGACAAAGGAATTTCTGAGGACTGATTGAAGATAGAATGAACTAGGTCCAAGGGGGAGTTTGTTGGTACACATATGTCCCCAGTTCATTGTAAGCGTTCGAGTCAAATGTAATCAGTCAGTTGTGATATAAAACAGTGTGTTTTGAGTATTTATGGTTAACATGTTTAAATAATACTTATGCAGAAGTTGTTCATGCTGATGAGTCAGAATGGACTCAGTCGCACGAATGAGTCACAAGTATGGCTCATTCGTACGAATGAACCATAAGGATGGTTCAATCTGCCGAATGACTCAGTCGCACGAATGGATCATCCGTATGAGCCATTCGTACGACTGGAACCTGCAGACTATAAATACTTCTTAAATCGTGTTGTTAAAAGAAAGAGTCATATCAATCAACCCTAGCCGCACGAAATCGTCCAGAGACTTTGTCCAACTTCATAGTTCGTTCCCGGATCGATTCCTACACGTTCATAACGTTTATCAATCGTTAGATTGATCCGGGTTGTCGTTCTCACTGATTGGATCGCCAATCAAATAGAATTCCGCGCTATTTGATTCGGTTTCACGTTGAATCTATTGTAATCCGTACGTACTCGGTCCTAACATATATTTGTACTAAACCCTAACTTTTATATTTTATAAAGTTAAATTCCTAAGAAAACTCTTTTAATCTTTCAATCCCTTTGTTTATTATGATGAACAACATGTTTAGATTAAGAAAAAGAGATGGAATTAGAGTTGGGTGTCGGTTTCCTTACCACTAGTCAAGCTAGGCGACGATTTCACTAGTGAACGTTGATGGATGCTTGTTTTGTTGTCAAAACCCGACTCCCTAGCTTCAAGACTCTTGATTTTTCCCCCAAGTTCCAACTTCTAGACTTAGTTTCTTGAACTTGATAAGTGAGAGTGTGTGTATGTGTGTGTACCGTAAATAAATATGTATATAGAAAGAGTTTGAGTGTTGGGTTTGCTATAATCATTATCATTCATACAAGAGATGATGGATGTGATCTTAGATGGTCTTACATGAGTATGGTGTTGTAAGAATTGCAAATGATGATATATGTACATGCATGTATATCTCGATCCATTAAGGGGAATGGATAAGGGTTTTGAATATTCAACACCATCGTTATTGCAGAAGCTTGATTTTTTGACTTATGAACGGTTCCATATTTTGACTAGTATGGTCCTTATGACACAAAATCATGAAATGGATAGGTTTAAGTGTGGTTTAGTAATTAATTTGGTAAATGGGTGGCCCCCATTTGAAGTTTCGGCCGAGAGGGTTAGAAGGGGGGGTTTGGGTTTGATTCAACTTGTAGATTGTAGTATGTATACTAGTTGATAGGCTTTTAGTAGGTAAAATACCCGGTAGGCGCTCCCGTGATCTAATACCCGATATATGAACTTTTATGATTAAAACTCTTTATATTTCGTATTTCGACTATATTTTAATAGTCCACTAATTTAACCCGTCATAGTTAATGTTTAACTATAATATATACGTACACACATAATAATAATTCGTCACCATGAACCAATATTCTTTGTGTTTATTTTCAATAATTTTGTCACCAATATTTATGTTTTTATAACCAGCGTGGTACTAGACTTTACTTGGAATAAAAGTTTTGTTAATCACCAACAACGTTCCTTGCGGTTTATTATCACTTATTTCCCTAGTAATTCATAAAGATTACTATTTTGATATAAGTTTCTTTGCTAGACTCCTTGACTTTACTTATTCAAAATAATACTTCAGGAAAATATATGATTTGAACGTGCATTTATGTAATATGGATATTTACCTTAATTACTGGGTGTCACAAAGAAGCTAAGGAGAAGGCTGAGAAGGCGGCAGAGATAAAACCATTAGAAACAAAGAGGAAAAGTGAGGAAATTATGTATCGGTTCAAACCAAGAAATTTCAAATTCCCTAAGAGAGAGGGAAATAATCCAATAAGAAATCCGCAGGAAATGAGATGTTACAAATGCCAGAAGACAGGGCATACTGCCACATATTGTCCATCCCTTAGATGTTTTAATTGTAATGAGATGGGACATATTTCAAGAAATTATACCAAACCCGTACAGCAAAAGCCCAAAGAAGGCGCAAAAGGTCGGCTATTTGTGATAGGTGATGGAGGCAGGAACAATAATGCCAAAGTAGTAGCTGGTACGTTCCTAGTTAACGATATCTATGCTAAAATCTTATTTGATACGGGAGCAAATAGAGGTTTTGTTTCAGATGCCTTTAGTTTGAATTTAGGCATGAAACCTACCCCACTTGAGCGTGCTTACGTAGTTGAGACGGTGAGTGGTGAGCAGATTAGGATAACTGAATCGTATGCGAACTGAAAGATGACTCTGGGCAATGAGAATTCAGTAATTGAATTAATGCCAATAAGTATGAGCAAGTACGATATTATCATTGGAATGGATTGGTTGAACCAATGCCATGCTTGAATTGATTGTGATCAATGGACTATTAGGATTTGTAGACCTAACAGAGAGTCTATGTTGATACAATGTGATAATGACGAGAATAAGATTGAAACGATTTCTGTAGCTAAGGCTAAGAAATGTGTGAATACAGGATGTAGTGTATTTATAGTTTATACTTTAGACTCTAAACCTGAACTGCAAGTTGTGGACATTCCTGTAGTATGCTATCACCCGGATATATTTCTGGAAGAATTACCCGGTCTACGACCAGAAAGACAAATCGAATTCCGAATTGACCTCATTCCTGGAGCTAAACCCATAGCGAGAGCACCGTATCGTTTAGCACCATCTGAATTAAAAGAGTTGATGAAGCAGATTCAAGAATTATTAGACAAAGGCTTCATAAGTCTAAGTACTTCACCTTGGGGAGCATCGGTTTTGTTTGTAAAGAAGAAGTACGGAAGCATGCAGATGTTCATAGATTATCGAGAATTAAACACGCTCACTATGAAGAACAAATATCCATTACCAAGAATAGATGATTTGTTCGATCAATTGCAAGGAGCTAAATACTCCTCGAAGATAGATCTTAGATCTAGATATCATCAGTTGAAGGTACAGGAGGAAGACGTACCTAAGACTGCCTTTAGAACCCGATATGGACACTATGAATTCCTAGTTATGTCATTCGGTCTAACTAATGCTCCCGCGACATTTATGGACCTAATGAACCGAGTATGTAAATCATTCTTGGACAAATTCGTTATAGTGTTCATAGATGTTATCCTTATCTACTCCCGAACTCAGGAAGATCATGTCAAACATCTTCAGATAATCCTAGAAACTCTTAGAAAAAAGAAGTTGTATGCTAAGTTTTTCAAATGCGAATTTTGAAAACAAGAAGTACAATTTCTAGGGCATGTTATAAATCAACAGGGAATCCAAGTAGATCCAGCCAAGATCGAAGCCATCATGAAGTGGGAAATTCCAAAAACACCAACTGAAGTCCAAAGCTTTCTTCGTCTAGCCGGATACTACCGAAGGTTTATACAAGACTTCTCCAAGATCGCTACTCCATTAACTACTTTAACTCAGAAGGCTGTAAAATTTGAATGGAGTCATAAGCAAGAAGAGGCATTCAAAACCCTTAAGCAGAAACTCAGTACCACACCGATCTTAGCACTACCCGAAGGAAATGATGACATCATCATCTATTGTGATGCTTCCCGAATTGGTCTAGGTTGTGTATTGATGCAGCGAGACAAGGTAATAGCCTATGCATCACGACAACTTAAGGTTCATGAGAAGAACTATACCACACATGATCTCGAACTTGGTGCCATAGTGTTTGCTCTAAAGATTTTGAGACACTATCTATATGGTACTAAGTGTGTGATATATACAGACCATAAAAGTCTCCAGCATATATTTAATCAGAAGGAATTGAATATGAGACAAAGAAGATGGATGGAACTCATTATTGATTATGATTTTGAGATCAAATACCATCCCGGGAAATCTAATGTTGTAGCTGATGCATTAAGTCGGAAAGAGAAAATCAAGCCTATCAAAATAAGAGCCTTAAGGTTAGAAATCAAAATAGACTGAATGGATCAAATCAAAAAAACTCAAACTCAAGCACTCCAAAAAGATAACATCAAGAAGCAGCGCATGGTTGGTAAAGAAAAATTTCTAACCAAAGGAGATGATGGAATCCTATGATTTGGAAGCAGAATTTGGATTCTTAAATTCGGAGAAATTCAAAAAAAAGTGATGAATGAAGCTCACAAATCCATGTCGAAACATCCTGGAGCTGATAAAATGTATAAAGGATTGAAGACTCATTACTGGTGGCCAAACATGAAAAGATCTATAGCTTAGTACATATAAAAATGTTAGACTTGCCTACAAGTAAAAATTGAACATCAGAAACCCGCAGGTCAACTACAACAGTTGGAGATACCTATGTGGAAATGGGATAGGATTACTATGGATTTTGTCACGAAGTTGCCAAGAACCCAGAAAGGGCATGATGCTATTTGGGTTGTGGTTGATAGACTAACCAAATCGGCACACTTTATTCCTATGAGCGAGAATTATTTAATGGATAAACTAGCCCGACTCTACATCAATGAAATTGTGAGTCGCCATGGTATACCGCTATCTATTATCTCTAATAGAGATAGTCGGTTCACTTCTAGATTTTGGACTAGTTTCCAAAAAGAGTTGGGAACTCGAATCAATATGAGTACAACCTATCACCCTCAAACCGACGGACAAAGTGAAAGAACAATTCAAACCCTAGAAGATATGCTGAGAGCTTGTGCAATTGAATTTGGGGGTAGCTGGGAGAATCACCTACCATTGATAGAATTTTCTTACAACAATAGCTAGCATTTAAATATAAAAACTACACCTTTCGAGGCGTTATACGGTAGAAAATATCAATTTATTAGACGGAAGTTGGAGATAGCCAACTATCTGGACCAGAAATCTTACAAGAAACAACTGATAAGATAGTCCAGATCAAACAAAGGTTGAAAGCTGCACAAGATAGACAGAAAAGCTATGCAGATAGACGCCGACGGCCGTTAGAATTCCAAGTTGGTAATTACGTTATGTTGAAAGTATCACCTTGGAAGGGTGTTGTACGTTTCAGAAAACGTGGGAAATTAGGCCCAATGTATATTGGACCCTACAAGATCATAGAAAGAGTTGGAGCCGTGGCATACAAACTTGAATTGCCTGAAGCATTGCAAGGTATTCACAACACGTTCCACGTGTCATGTCTACGCAAGTGCTTAGCAGACCCCAATCAGGCAATCTCAATATACGACGTGCACGTCAATGATAAGCTCCGATTCACCAAACAACCTATTAAGATCTTAGGAACATAAAATCGTAAGCTCAGAAAGAAAATAATACCAATGGTGTTAGTAAAGTGGCAAGGTCGGAAAGGGGCCGATCAAACTTGGGAATTAACAGAGCAAATAAAAACTAACTACCCTCGGTTGTTTGACTAATACATAATTTAAAGGATGAAATTCTTTTAAGGATTGGAGATTTGTAACACCCGGATAATTCCCAAGTATTATAGGGGCTAAAAGTGTTCAAAGGAAAAGCCCAGGGGGTTTAAGTATAAAGTTCCAAAAGTTCAAAGGACCAAAAAATGACAAAATAGAAAATGATGTCTGTGACGGACCGTCACAAGTAGATAACGGTCCGTTACGGTGGTGACGGACCGTCACGAGTGATAACGGTCCGTTACGAGCGGCACGACAAAGAACCTGGTGATGACACGTGTATGCTGACTATCGAAGCAATCATGACACGTGTAACCCTATGACGGACCGTCACGGTGGGTAACGGTCCGTCACGGTGGGTAACTGTCACACCCCGGCCGGCGGCGGATTAAACGCCGGGGCTGACGCGGTTGTTCATAAGCACATGATCATCTATTAAATATGATAATATTTATTATTCAAATTAAAAGCATCCGTTACATAGGACAATGAAACGTTCAAAACATAAATTAAATTAAACTAGGTCCAAGTCCTAGGTGAGCAAGTAGTCCTCAAACAGGTGCACCTGAAACATGTAAGTAACTGTCAACTACAAGTAGTTGGTGAGATACACAGGTTTTGACACCAAAAGAGTTAGTATAGATTACAATTCAATATGTTCAACGCATGTCTAAAGCATATATGTGAGAACATACAAGGTTCCAAGCGTACAATTCAAGCCTGATAATAGAAAACTAGATACGCAATCCCACTGGTTGCCATTTTGAAAAAGGGAGCAAGCGGATACTCCAAGTTATAGTTGATACCCAACAAAACCCGCCAAGGTCTTGTGGTAAGTTATAGGTTCAGTTTCCCATATAAATGATCATGTTAGGTACTACCTTAGGCTTGGGCTGCAAGTTAATGAATGTACTGGCATGAAACACATGCAATGGTCACCAAGTAGTTCAAAGATAAAGCATAAAGATCAAGCACAAGAACATAGATATTGAATTGTTTAAATAAATAAAGTTGATAATATGTTTCACCCCAAAAGCAAAAACAGTAAAAAGGGGCTATGTAAACTCACTTGGATTGAAGCTAAAGATGATAGGTTTGATGGGATGGATAGATTTTGTGAGAATTGTTCACAACAAACCTACAAGATAATTTGTATCCTAGGTTTAAATAGATTGAATAAGATAGTGAAATTTTAGGGTTTTAGGGCTGAAGATGAGTTTGTATATATTTTGTAAATTAATATTTGAATTTAAAGCCATTCATAATATTAATTAGGGTTGATTAGGATAAAGTAGTTAACTTAGATGATAATCAATAAATGGAGTTTTGGAATGATACAAAATAATATATTTGGTTTTATTTATAGAATAGTTTATAAATAAGTTTAGATATAAAAATGATTAGTTGAATATTTAGATAGTCTCATTTAATTAAGGATTATAAATGAGTTAATAAATAAATAGGATTTAAATGAAATAAATGGAATTTGTATAATTATTTATTTAAAATAATTATTTAAGTATTTTATAGATTTAAAGTATTTTAAATAATTACTCTTGCCAAAAATAATTATTTTTATGTTCAAGAGAATTTAATAATGTTTAAATACTTAATATTAATAAACATCATTAGTTCATAAAATAACTTAATTAATTTGTCTAAACAAAATATGTATATTATTAATTTAGGAATTTATAAGGTTTTATAATGTGCTTTTAAATCAAATAAATAACATCGATTTGTATTTTCTGTTTATATAAAAAAAAGTTTACAGAATATATTCACATAATTTATAAAAATTTAAATTGGATTTTTTTTTAAACATTTGAATAATATATTAAAAGGGTTGGTTAAAAATATAATTTTAATTAAAAAGTAGATAAATGTTATTTTGAAATTTCAGTTTTAATATAAATTTATAATTATAGGATTTGTAGAAATTTTACTGGGAATTTTTAGAGATTAAATAATGGTTCAAAAAGGTAAAAGAAATAGATTTAAAAGAAATTAGGCAGTGGCCGGGACTCGAACCCGCGCCCCCTGCCGGGTCGATCACACACGCATAACTTAAGCGCCGGACTGGGCAAGCAGCCTTGTCCAAATAGCGGTTCGCGTTGGAGTTAACCCGTAGCCCCAGCCATCATCTTCCCCATTCCAAACCGTAAACCCTAGCCCTCGATTCGTCTGATCAGGCTGATAATCGAACCTGCATTCATAGGGCTTTTGTTCCCTACACCCATACGAACTCAGAGACTCAAAATTTACCTGAAATGGACAAGTGGAGAGGGAGAACAGTCCGATGAACCGGGTTGGGTTTTTCGACCGAAATCCGAGATCTGGAGACGATAAGTGAGAGATTCAAAGATACAGGAAGTTCGTATTGACTTTCGTTGATGATTTGGGATACCTATTTATACATGATTCAAGCGGGAATGGACCGATCGATTAGGCGAAACTCCAAGGGTTTTCAGTTACGATTTTTGCTCTTGATTAGCTCTTGAAAGTTCGATTAATTCTGAGAGACGGATCGATTAGGTGTCCCGCATGTTTTGCCAGTTTCAGATTTGCGTAAAAATATTCCCTTCGCGAGTTCGCGATTTTGGTTCAAGAACCGGCCGTCACAGGGTTTCGAACCCGTGACTGGTCTGAGACAAAAAGAGAATCCGGATTTTGCATAAAAGGTCCCTGAGGTTTCAAGTGTTATCATTTCATGCACAAAACTTGGATTTTGGTTTAAGTTAAAGTTTCAGAAATTACAATCTTAACCCTAAACTTTTATAAAGTATGAATTTATTAAATCTATATTTTTTTTATAAAATTAACTAAATCATTTAGTTATAATTAAAGGTTATGAAAATAAAAATGGAATTTCCTAAATAAGATAAATTTTTTATTAAAACACATAAATTCAAATTATTTATTTGTTATTAATTGAAATGAAGTAATTGTATAAATATATTTATATAATTAAAATGGTTTTATTAATCTTCACTTACTTGAAAGTGAGTATTAATACAATCTTGTAATTATAATTTGATATTTTGTAATTTATTTATGAATATATGTATTAATATATTCATGTAGGTTTTGAAATAAATGTATGTATTTATTTAGTAGAATAATAATAAATATTTATATAATTGCTTTTAAATAAATATTTATCATTTTGTGATAATGGCATTAAATGTATGCATGTATAAATATTATATAATTTATTGCAATGGATAGATATACGCACAAAATAAGGGATTTACAATGCCAGAATTTCTTGGAGATTACAGTAACGGTCCGTCACGCCGCAGAACGAAGCCGTTCAACCTAAGGCCAACACATGGAAGCTGACTCAGGTCCATGACTGACCGTCACGGGGAGTAACGGTCCGTTATGCTTGCCGCCCAAAATTGGGTGACGGACCGTCACCGTTGGTAACGGTCTGTCACGAGCCCTGAACTTGTCTATAAATAGAAACCCGATCTCAGCTCATTTCTCTCACCTTTACACTCTCAAAAATCACACACACTTTGGGGATTTAATTCTCGAGCCAAGGTTCGCATACGAGGGTCCGGTTTCTAGCAAAACGCCATAGATAGTGCCGAGGTAAGGTTTTTGAACACCCTAAGGTTTCTTCGGGTAAACCTAAGATAGGGGTATTGATTATGATAATGTTGAATATGATCTAGGGTTCTGTCAAAGTGTTGATTGTTATATTCAATACAGGAGTAGGTTCTGCTTTAGGTGAGTTCCTCTGAAAAGTGCTCTATGAAATGTTTTGTAAATGATTTTTATTTGAGATCCCATAACTATCCGTGCATATATCATATAATAAGTACTGATTATGGCCATGATTGGGGTGGGACCTAGGGACAAGACCGATCCTCTTGTTTGAGATCTGGTACATATGGGACTAGTGCTCCATAAGGTCTCTGTATATATGTATGTTGTAGACTTATAACCCGAGTAAAGAAGAGGTTATTGGGTGATGGATTGGAAAGGATGATTGTAAGACCTGTCGGGGCATTCATCCCTATATCAAAGATAACCGTAAATATGATTTTGTTTATGAACTCGCCAGCGTAAGCTGATCCAAACTGTTTTCAAATGTTTTTGAGCACAGGTGAACCCTAACTGGTAGTTGGCATTCCAGAGGAGATGTACAGATGTTTAGGGAATAGGGATGGCTGAGGGCATGTCTGTGTGTGACCATAAGGCCTGAGTGGATGGCATGATTTTTCGTGAGCTATAAGTCCAGAGTTCTTTATGTTGTATTTTGCCAATCAGTCCCTATTGTACAAACGTTATGTTATGAAATGAAATAAGTTATGATGTTAAGTCTTCCACTGTGTGTTTTTGGTATCAACGTCACAGTAACTAGAAGGCGACCTTCAACCGGTATGTAGTTATCTGACGAACGAAATGTTCTGTCTAGGAAAGAGCGGTGTATAAATCTCTCCTAGACCCGTCGCTCTTACGTGGGAACATATCTGTTGGAGGTACTACTCTGGTTAGATGACTTGAATCTTCAAGCTTCATCCGTTTTCCTTTTCTTTCCGCTTCCCTTCTTTTCTACTATATCTGCAAAGTAACAAGTTTGCATATGTTACTTTTAAGTGATAAAGAAATAGGGAAAAGTTGCTAGGATTCCTGAAACGAATGCTTTAAAGCATTCTCTAGCATCATCAGCCTCGGGCATCTCTCTAACACAGCATCTTGGTTTAGAGAGGCGCATCTTGGTCTAGAGAGGCGCATCTTGGTCTCACCAATAGCTTTGCCCTTGTCCCCGGTCTTGACAGTATCTTTCGGTACCTCTTTGCTTGTGAAGGACAGGTGAAGATCATCATTGAATATAGCTCTAATGATGTCATCACTAGGGTAAACCCCAGTCCCCTTAAACCGGTCAATAAAGCATGTCATGCTCCAAGCATCTTGGGGATTCACCTTGGCATACCAATATATGAAATCCCTCACCTCGTCATAACGACTTGGTTGGAGCTTTTCCCTAATATAGTCATCATAGACGTCATCAAAAAAAAATGTCAATGACTAAGTAATCGTCTGAGGGAATGCATGCTTTCTCGAGGTCTACTGTCACACCCCGACCGATGGCGGAATCATCGGGGCGGGACATGTAGACTGTTCATAAGCACAAGGTTGACTAAATTGAATATATTAAACGTCAAATTTCATTACAAGTAATCCAAACACAACCAAATCCAAGATAGAACAAAATTGAAATACATAGAGTTCTTTTATTTAAATTAACTAAGTCCAAGCCTATGTGTAGCACATCTTGACCAATCTCACACATTAAAACCTGAAACATGAATAAAATAAAGTCAACTAAAAAGTTGGTGAGTATAACACAGGTTTGTATATAGGTAGCATATAGTTTGTAAAACAAATCCTTACATAACATGATAAATAAGGCATTTATGGGGAGCAGCTATTGTGTAACCAAGTACAATCAAACCTTTGTAACTAGCATGCAAATTGTGTTGTCGGTATCAATCACCTCAACTAGGTGGGTTTGTCAGACTCAATAGATCTATCATTGAAAACCGTCGGCTTGAATAGTTAATGATTGCACATAAGTGTTCACAAAAGTTAGCACACATAGCACTCGGGCATAAAGCTCAAATTGCACACATAAATGTGAATAGGATTTGTATTTGTGTTGTTTGTGTAAATGTAAACATGTAATTTGATAGAGTTCATGTTTCACCCCAAAAGTGTAAAAGAGTAAAAGGGGCTATGAAATACTCACTTGGTTTGAAGGCGTAGCTAACAAAGATACTAGATAGAATAAGGATCCTTGAAATTCACAAGTTAACCTAGAGTGTAATGCGTATTGTATCAATAGTGTGCACAAAAGTTTAAGTTTAAAGTTGAATTTGAATTTGTGTATAAGGTCATTGATTTGTACTTAAAAGTATTGAATAAAATATAAGGTTTTGAAATAAACATTTTTGAAGCATTTTGTTTAAGGTTTGAGTTTGAATAATTAATTAAGTAAATTAAATAATTATCGTTTGTGAAAATATTGTAAGTGTTAAATGTAATTAAGTGTAAATAAATAAATATCTTTGTTTAAATATAAAGTAAATAAATAATCATTATTTTATTTATTTATTTATAAAATGTAACTTAACCATTTAAATACTTTTTAAATGAAAGGTTTAACAATAATTGTAAATTTAATTTTTTTTATAAACTTTAAATAAAAAATTTTCTATTTATTCCAAGATTAAATATTTGATCTTTCTAAATAGAATTAAATGCATTTTTATAAAAATCAACTATTTTTATTTTGTAATTTAATTAGAAATACTTATTGTTTGAAAAATATATAAAATTATAATTCTGCCAAAAAAAATCTAACTTACACACGACCGTGCCTGGGAAGGGCACGATCGTGCTCGAACCACGGGCGCAACCATGCTAGTCAGGGCGCGACCGTGTTGATCAAACAGAGGGCTTAACTAATTAAATCATTAGGCACGACCGTGCCTTGGCCAGACACGATCGTGTCTATGATTCTAAGACACGACTGAGATTAGCCAAAGGGCATGATTGGGTCTGGACAGGAGGACACGACCGTGCTGGTAATCGGCACGACCGCGCTAGATGATTAGCGTGACCGTGTCTCTTCCAAAACAGACACGAATTGACTGATTCTTACATTGTTAGTGTTTGAAATCATAGGGCTTTTATTCATAGTGATGTTACGAGTATGATGAGATGTTTTAATTGTATTAACAACATGTTCAGGGTCGAAATCGATTAAACCATTTTGAATAAAACATAGATTCTGATTCGGGATGATTTCTATAATGGAAGCCCAAATTAATATGGGGCTTTTGATCTATGGACTGAAATGAACGAGGAAAAGGTTTCAATTACCTGGGAGGACGATGGATGAATAGAGTTCGGTAGAAAAGAGTTCCGGCGATGATGCGAACGGCCTCCGGCGTCTTCTGCTGCAAAGTCCGGCTACTTCAAAGGGTCAGTAACTTCTGGGAGGATTGTGTAGCGTGAATCTTCTGTTTGGTTGAGAGAATTCGGATCGAAGGAAGGGTTTATGTTTTCTTTGAAATGTTTGAACGATTTTTCGAGTCCGAGGGAATTAAACTGGGACGTTTGTGTAATTGAAAATGTTATTACTCTCGTAAATGGAAATGAAGCGAGGAACGGTTACGAAACTCAACGATCGAGTGATTAAAACTATATTTACGTTTCAACTGGTACTAGGCGCGACCATGCCCAAACGACGCACGACCGTGCCTAGGCACCGGGCGTGATCGTTTCAAAGCAAGTCGCGCGACCGTGCCAAAGCATTTGGCGCGACCGTGCCAAAACGAGGCGCGACCGTGCCTATTAGGGTTTCTTGTTATTTTTCAACATCATACCTTGTAACTTTAGTCTTTTGCCATATTTGTATAATTAGATACTTATGCATTGTTTTAATAGGATATAACCGAGTAAAATTTGCGGATTTGCATTGAAATATAGTATTAAATTGATGGTACGAAAAGAAACAAAACAGTGCACTAGAATTGAGTTTGAAATGCATTACATTGAATTGAAAATACGGATACTAAAAATCAGAAATGTTACAGTCTCCCCATGTTGAGGGAATTTCGTCCATAATTTAGTTAGAGGAAGCTACGGCATCAGTAAAAAGATGGGGGTACTTGAGCTTCATTTGGTGCTCTCGTTCCCAAGTGAATTCAGGATCACGCTTAGACTCCCAACGAACTTTGACAATAGGAATACGACTTCGCTTGAGTTGCTTGATTTCACGATCCATAATTTCTACCGGTTTCTCAACGAAGTGCATCGTTTCATCAATGCGTACGTCATCAAGTGGTATATGGAGATTCTCATCAGCGAGACATTTCTTCAGATTAGATACATGAAATGTTCACATTGCCAAGAGATGGAGGTAACTAGAGTTTGTAAGCCACTTTCCCAATCCTTTCAAGGATTTTGAATGGTCCAACATAGCGAGGTGCTAACTTGCCTTTCTTTCCAAAACGGATCACACCCTTCCACGGAGACACCTTAAGAAGAACAAGGTCACCGACTTGGAATTCCAAGGGTTTTCGACGTTTGTCGGCATAACTCTTTTGCCGACTCCTCGCCACTTGAATATTGTTACGGATTTGAATGATCTTATCGGATGTTTCTGGAATTAGCTCGGGACCGGTGATTTGTGCTTCACCAATCTCATTCCAACAGATAGGAGAACGACACTTACGACTATAAAGAGCTTCGAATGGAGCCATGTTGATACTTGTGTGGTAGCTATTATTGTAAGAGAACTCAATGAGGGATAAATGTGAATCCCAATTGCCACCAAAATCGATTACACAAGCTCTAAGCATGTCTTCAAGAGTTTGGATTGTCCGATCGGTTTGACCATCAGTTTGGGGATGGTAAGCCGTGCTCAAATCCAATCGTGTGCCAAGAGCAGATTGAAGAGATTGCCAAAAATGAGAAGTGAACCGGGCATCTCGATCGGATATTATGTTCAAGGGAACACCATGACGGCTCACAATTTCGTCGATGTAAATTCGGGCTAGTTTCTCAACCCGATAGTCTTCACGGATAGGCAATAAATGAGCAGATTTGGTGAGACAGTCAATGATCACCCAAATGCTATCATAACCACTTGAGGTGCGAGGGAGTTTGGTAATGAAATCCATAGCTAAATTCTCCCATTTCCATACGGGAATTTCTGTTTGTTCGAGTAAACCAGAAGGACGTTGATGTTCGGCTTTGACTTTGGAGCAAGTTAAACATTTAGCAACATAGAGAGCAATGTCATTCTTCATACCGGGCCACCAATATTGTTGGCGAAGATCTTGGTACATTTTATCCGCACCAGGATGAATAGAATAACGAGTCTTATGAGCCTCGTTCATGAGAATTGTACGGAGATCATCGCGATCAGGAATCCAAATACGGTTCAAATAATAAAGTAAGCCATTGGATTTTGCTTCTAGTAGGAGTTCAACACCACATGACATTTCTTCGTGCATGTTACCCTCAGTGACTGAGACGTGTTGAGCTTCTAAGATGCGGATTTGAATATCGGTTTGAATTCAGGCACAATGAAGCATAACATGGTCCTTTCGACTCAAAGCGTCGGCTACAACATTCGCTTTGCCGGGATGATAACGAATCTCGCATTCATAGTCGTTAAGGAGTTCAACCCAACGTTGTTGCCTCATATTGAGTTCCTTTTGATTGAAGATATGTTGAAGACTTTTATGGTCGGTGAACACCACACATTTTGTGCCATAGAGATAATGTCTCCAAATCTTTAATGCGAATACGACCGCACCCAATTCGAGATCGTGCGTCGTATAATTCTTCTCATGAATTTTAAGTTGCCTTGATGCATAAGCGATTACTTTGCCTCGTTGCATGAGGACACAACCAAGACCTTGGTTAGAAGCATCACAGTAGACAACTAGATCATCATTCCCATCAGGGAGAGTCAAAATAGGGGCATTGCACAGCTTTTGCTTGAGAGTTTGGAAAGCTTCTTCTTGTTTCGATCCCCATTCGTAAGTTTTACCCTTGTGGGTCAAAGCGGTGAGAGGGACAGCAATCTTTGAGAAGTTTGAGATGAAACGACGATAATAACCCGCAAGGCCAAGAAATGAACGAACTTCGGTAGGAGTTTTCGAGGCATTCCAATTCTTAACCGTTTCGATTTTAGCAGGGTCAACATGAATTCCCTTTTCGTTGACGATATGACCAAGAAATTGAACTTCCTTAAGCCAAAATTCACATTTGGAGAATTTGGCATATAGTTGTTCTTTTCTCAAAAGATCCGAAACCAATCTAAGATGTTGCTCGTGATCAGCTTTAGTCTTGGAATAGATTAAGATATCGTCAATGAAGACGATCACAAATTTATCAAGGTACGGTTTGCACACGCGATTCATGAGATCCATGAAAACTGCGGGTGCATTGGTTAGCCCAAAAGGCATAACCATGAACTCGTAATGACCATATCTTGTTCAGAAGGCAGTCTTAGGAATGTCATCTTCTTGAACACGGAGTTGATGATAACCAGATCGAAGATCAATCTTCGAGAAGCAAGCAGAACCTTGGAGCTGATCAAAGAGATCATCGATTATAGGCAAAGGATAACGGTTTTTGATAGTAAGCTTGTTGAGTTCGCGATAGTCGATACACATGCGGAATGATCCATCCTTCTTCTTGACAAATAAGACGGGTGCACCCCACGGTGAATGACTTGGACGGATGAAACCTTTGTCGGAGAGCTCTTGGAGTTGGCTTGCAAGTTCTTACATTTCAGAAGGTGCAAGGCGGTAAGGAGCTCTAGCCACGGGGTTAGCTCCAGGTATAAGATCGATGCAAAATTCTACTTGACGAACGGGTGGAAGGCCGGATAAATCTTCGGGGAACACTTCGGGAAAATCTCGGATAATGGGGATGTCTTGAATACTCTTCTTTTTGACATCTTTTTGAACGATATGGGCCAAAAAGGCCACGTACTTCTTTCGTGAGTACTTTTGAGCAGTAGTGCACGACATTAACTTAAGTCTTTTGCAAGGCTTTTCGCCAAAGACTCTTAATGTTTCTCCCGATGGTAGAGGTATTCGGATGCACTTCTCGAAACAGATGACTTCGGCATGATGATTTGATAGCCAATCCATGCCTATGATGATACCAAAACTTCCTAGTGGCATTGGTACAAGGTTGATTGGAAATTTATGATAATTAAGTTCTAGGGAGCAATCATAGATGATGGAGTCGATTGTAAGAGAGTCACCATTTGCTATTTCGACGGTAAAGGTTTTCTCTGATTGGGATCGTGTCTTTGCAAGTAAAGGTTCAAAGTTAAGTGACACAAAGCTTTTATCGACACCGATATCAAATAAAATGGAGGCATATTGACTATTAATAAGAAACGTACCATTGACTACATCATGGTTGGCTTGAGCTTCATTGGCGTTTATATTGAAAGCACGCCCACGAGCTCCACCTTGTCTAGCATTGACTAACCTTGGGCATTGATCACGGAAATGATTTGGGTCACCACATTCAAAACATGCACGCCCATTTGCTATAGCGGGAACACCTTGATTAGCCACTTGCGGGTTAGTTCGGTTTGGTGGGTTGACTTGGCCCGCAAGAGCTTTGGCCTACAAACATTGACCGTATGGCCATATTTCCCACAATAAGTGCAAAGGCGACATGGGATGCTTTGGGGGTGATGATAGTTACATGTGGCACAAAGTGGGTAGATTCCAACATATGGCTTTTTGGCTGGTGCTTGAACCATAGGAGAAACTTGATTAACAGGAATAGCAGGAGTGACCGCAGCAAAATTTCTAACCTTCCTCTTTCTATTATTGCGAGAGGGTTCAGTTGTGGCTTCTTTGCTGTGGGTAGGAGGAGTTGTGGTGTTAGAAACTATCTTGGTGCCCTTTTTAGTAAGAGTCCCCGCCTTCACATGATTATCGGTTAAGGTGGCGGATAAGCGGATAGCATCTTCGAGTGTGGCGGGATTTCTACCTAAGACAGTATCTTGAATTTGTCTAGGTAGTCCACCAATATACTTTTCAATGCAGCGGGATAAAGGAGTGACCATGTGGGGCACAAGGAGACTCAACTCATGGAACCGAGTCGTATATGCCAAGCTTTCACCACTATCTTAGGCAAGATCCCAAAATTCAGCTTCGAGTTTCTTCACTTCATTTTGAGGACAAAATTCCTCGGTCATTAGCCTTTTAACCTCATCCCAAGGTAAGGCCATTGCTACATCCACACCTCTATTTCTCTTCTCCCCATTCCACCACGTGAGTGCCCGTTTTTGTAGGACACTTGTGGCATGACGAACACGAAGGTTGTCGGGGCAGTCACTATTGAGAAAGGTATTCTCAATGCTTTCGAACCATTGAAGGATTCCGGTAGCTCCTTCGGTACCATAGAACTTGAGGGGATTACACGAGTTGAAATGCTTGAAGGTGCATTGAGATGGGTTGTTACCACCATTTCCACCATTACCACCATTACCACCATTACCACTATTACTACCATTTCAACCATGGTTGCCATTGGTGGCACCATTAGCTTGAGTGAGTTGAGTTACGAGTTGTGTAAGGATGGTAGCAATGTCGGTGTTGGTGTTGGCCGCTGGAGCACGACGAGGAGGCATTTTACAGATTTTCACAAGACAAGAAAAGATGTAAGAACTTATGAGAATTGCTTGGATTAAAAGGACAAGATAATGAAATAAAATATTTAATCATAGTTTAGATTGTACTCAAATAGTGATATAATCACTTGAATACTATGACACATTAAGGTTAATTAAACTCATATAACTTTCAAGGAGACATGCTTTAGCCTATAAGTAAACACTCATCTCGGGAATTCCTAGGAAAGCATACGGGTCCCTCGGTTGATTGGGATTTATGCGAAATGCTTTCCTAGATAGAAAACCCAAAATACAGGTGTCACTCTTCCAGATTGCACGTGTCCTCAAACAATTAACAAAGTTTAAAAACCTTAACGAGGAAATAAAGAAAATTTTATGGATTTAGCTTCATGAAATTTCCACATGCTAAGAAAGATATAGATAGAGAAGGAGATAAGAATATTATGAGGTTTTAGGATATGGGAAAGGATATTATTTATTTAATTATTATTTAAGGATATCCTAATAAGTCATGAATTTTTTTAACAAGTAATGCATAAAAAAAATGAAATAATATTTAATCATAGTAAGCATGTAGCACATAGCATGTAGCACATAACACATAATCATGAAGCATAGCATAAGTGGGTGTCCTAAAGTTATAGTCTAGGTCAAGGGTGTCTAATAACCTAATTCCCTATAACCAGGGCTCTGATACCAATCTGTCACACCCCGATCGATGGCGGAATCATCGGGGCGGGACATGTAGACTGTTCATAAGCACAAGGTTGACTAAATTGAATATATTAAACGTCAAATTTCATTACAAGTAATCCAAACACAACCAAAACCAAGATAGAACATAATTGAAATACATAGAGTTCATTTATTTAAATTAACTAAGTCCAAGCCTATGTGTAGCACATCTTGACCAATCTCACACATTAGAACCTGAAACATGAATAAAATAAAGTCAACTAAAAAGTTGGTGAGTATAACACAGGTTTGTATATAGGTAGCATATAGTTTGTAAAACAAATCCTTACATAACATGATAAATAAGGCATTTATGGGGAGCAGCTATTGTGTAACCAAGTACAATCAAACCTTTGTAACTAGCATGCAAATTGTGTTGTCGGTATCAATCACCTCAACTAGGTGGGTTTGTCAGACTCAATAGATCTATCATTGAAAACCGTCGGCTTGAATAGTTAATGATTGCACATAAGTGTTCACAAAAGTTAGCACATATAGCACTCGGGCATAAAGCTCAAATTGCACACATGAATGTGAATAGGATTTGTATTTGTGTTGTTTGTGTAAATGTAAACATGTAATTTGATAGAGTTCATGTTTCACCCCAAAAGTGTAAAAGAGTAAAAGGGGCTATGAAATACTCACTTAGTTTGAAGGCGTAGCTAACAAAGATACTAGATAGAATAAGGATCCTTGAAATGCACAAGTTAACCTAGAGTGTAATGCGTATTGTATCAGTAGTGTGCACAAAAGTTTAAGTTTAAAGTTGAATTTGAATTTGTGTATAAGGCCATTGATTTGTACTTAAAAGTATTGAATAAAATATAAGGTTTTGAAATAAACATTTTTGAAGCATTTTGTTTAAGGTTTGAGTTTGAATAATTAATTAAGTAAATTAAATAATTATCGTTTGTGAAAATATTGTAAGTGTTAAATGTAATTAAGTGTAAATAAATAAATGTCTTTGTTTAAATATAAAGTAAATAAATAATCATTATTTTATTTATTTATTTATAAAATGTAACTTAACTATTTAAATACTTTTTAAATGAAAGGTTTAGCAATAATTGTAAATTTAATTTTTTTATAAACTTTAAATAAAAAATTTTCTATTTATTCCAAGATTAAATATTTGATCTTACTAAATAGAATTAAATGCATTTTTATAAAAATCAACTATTTTTATTTTGTAATTTAATCAGAAATATTTATTGTTTGAAAAATATATAAAATTATAATTCTGCCAAAAAAAATCTAACTTACACACGACCGTGCCTGGGAAGGGCACGATCGTGCTCGAACCACGGGCGCGACCATGCTAGTCAGGGCGCGACCGTGTTGATCAAACAGAGGGCTTAACTAATTAAATCATTAGGCACGACCGTGCCTTGGCCAGGCACGATCGTGTCTATGATTCTAAGACACGACTGAGATTAGCCAAAGGGTATGATTGGGTCTGGACAGGAGGACACGACCGCGCTGGTAATCGGCACGACCGCGTCTCATGAGGCACGACCGCGCTAGATGATTAGCGCGACCGTGTCTCTTCCAAAACAGACAGGAATTGACTGATTCTTACATTGTTAGTGTTTGAAATCATAGGGCTTTTATTCATAGTGATGTTACGAGTATGATGAGATGTTTTAATTGTATTAACAACATGTTCAGGGTCGAAATCGATTAAACCATTTTGAATAAAACATAGATTCTGATTCGGGATGATTTCTATAATGGAAGCCCAAATTAATATGGGGCTTTTGATCTATGGACTGAAACGAATGAGGAAAAAGTTTCAATTACCTGGGCGGACGATGGATGAATAGAGTTCGGTAGAAAAGAGTTCCGGCGACGATGCGAACGGCCTCCGGCGTCTTCAGCTGCAAATTCCCACTACTTCAAAGGGTCAGTAGCTTCTGGGAGGATCGTGTAGCGTGAATCTTCTGTTTAGTTGAGAGAATTCGGATCGAAGGAAGGGTTTATGTTTTCTTTGAAATGTTTGAACGATTTTTCGAGTCCGAGGGAATTAAACTGGGACGTTTGTGTAATTGAAAATGTTATTACTCTCATAAATGGAAATGAAGCGAGGAACGGTTACGGAACTCAACGATCGAGCGATTGAAACTGTATTTACGTTTCAACTGGTACTAGGCGCGACCATGCCTAGGCACCGGGAGCGATCGTTCCAAAGCAAGTCGCGCGACCGTGCCAAAGCATTTGGCGTGACCGTGCTAAAACGAGGCGTGACCGTGCCTATTAGGGTTTCTTGTTATTTTTCAACATCATACCTTGTAACTTTAGTCTTTTGCCATATTTGTATAATTAGATACTTATGCATTGTTTTAATAGGATATAATCGAGTAAAATTTGCGGATTTGCATTGAAATATAGTATTAAATTGATGGTATGAAAAGAAACAAAACAGTGCACTAGAATTGAGTTTGAAATGCATTACATTGAATTGAAAATACGGATACTAAAAATCAGAAATGTTACATCTACCACTTTGTTCCTCATGATCATGGCACGTCTTGGATTCTTCATAGCGACCTCCTTAATGCGTACCTCTAAGGAGTAAGAAGGGTCCTTGTTGTAATCTTGATGGTATCTCTCCTTCAAGTCACGGATCATGTCATAAGAAGTTAAGCGTAGAAGCGCAGCCCTAATCCTTGCACTGATAGATGTTAGCATAAGGTCTGACAAGGTACTCACATCATCCTTAAATTTGTTCCAGGCTTCTAGAACAAATTCGTTGGTATCCCAGATGGCTGCTTAGGCAACAAGAACTTAAGAACGTGCAATTTCTTGTTGTATATGAGGACTTTCTTCAAATTATAGTACTATGATAAGAAATTCGCTCCATTGAGTTTAACTTTTAGAATGTCGGAAAAAGGCTCTAGCAAGCCCACGTTAGAAGTTTGAGACATCTACAAAATTCAAAATAAAGTTTAGTATTTTCATGCTTAATCATCCTAATTAGATTTATGACCCAAAGACAGAAATATTTAATTAGGAATGAGACCCCGGTTCACCATAGCTCAGTGAATGGCTGAGGACTCTTCACTAGCATGGCTAGGTAGGTAGGTAAGGAATACCAATTGTGTCAACTACACAATTCTCAGTTTGAGGGGCATGACGATTATTGTCAAGCTTTGGATACGTTTCTCTCAACTACGCCCACTTAAACGACTTAAGTTATATTTGTCCTTCAATCGTAACCGTAGAGCCGACCTAAGTAACTCATGAATCGTGGTTGTACTGTCACACCCCGACCGACGGCGGAATACATCGGGGCGGGACATGTAGACTGTTCAAAAGCTCAAGGTTTGCTAAAGTTTAAATATTTAAACAACCAGTTTCATATAATAAATAATCATGAATTCAATAATACAAGGAAAAATAGAAATACATAAATAGTTTCATTAATTTAGATTCTAGGTCCTCGGTCCTAAGTGAAGCAGCTTGTACTTATTCTCAAGCATTAGTACCTGAAACATGATGAAAACAAGGTCAACTAAAAAGTTGGTGAGCATACATAGGTTTTGACACACAACCAAGTTTAAAATGTTTTATACAATTCATATGATACACGTGTATAACGCATTTATGGAGAATCTATAGTTAAACTAAGTATGTACAATCAAACCTTGTGACTGAGGCATAACACACAGGTTACCCTAATGTAAAGTCGGTAACAAACACCCTAACCGGGTGGGTTTGTCAGACACAATAGATCTATCAATGTTAACCGTTGGCTTGTACGGAGTTAATGATTGTACTAATGTCATGTATATGTAGTCTTAACTCATAGCATTCAAGCATAAAGCACATAACACATAATATCATATTATTGAATTGTATTTAAGTCTATGCAAAAAGGTTTCAAAAGTAAATCACGTTTCACCCCAAAAGTACAAAATAAAAAAAGGGCTATGTAAACTCACAAGTATAAGTTGGGTGGATAATACGAGCAAGTATGAAGCACGAGTGATTCTCAAATCACAAGTTAACCTAGTATGAAAAGAATGACCTTAAATTAATAATATGCATAAGTCTAAGGATAAGTCTAATGTTCATCTGGTCTTGTTAGGCGTGAGTTTGTATAAATTTTGTGTTATTTTACGTAGGAAATTATAAGATGTCAAAAGTTTGGTGTAACTTTGGGAGTTCAAAATGTTGTATGAAAACATCATGTGTCTTTAGGGTTAAAGATTAAATAAATAAGACTCGTTTTATTTATTTAATTAAAATAATAATCATTGCTAAAGTAATACGATTTTTTTTATAAAATATTGAATAAATCCACTACTTTTATTCATTTATGAAAAATATTTAAGTCGTGCTAATATGGGTTAAAGGGAACCCTAGATGCGTTGTAATAATAGTAATAACTTTATTTATTCTAAATGATATAATGTATATATATATATGTGTATATATTTAGAAAGGGGTTTTTGTTCAAATGTATTTATGTTTTTATGAGATAAATGATTTAAAAATATATATTTTTTATATCTTGTTAATATATTTATGAACTAGGAAGTTAATTATTTTGAATAATTATTTAAAAATACATTTTTAAATAATTAAAAATGAGAGTTTTAAACAACTATATTTGTAATAATTGATATTTTATGTTAAAAACCTCGAAATTGTATTGTATTCTGGTCTAAATAAGGTATAGGTTATAAAAATAATTTTTATAAAAATATTGGGTTGTTAAAAATTAATTTTAAAAATAAAACAGACAACCCGGTTCGAACCCGGGTGGTTTCTGTGTGAGGCAGCCGTCTCAACCACTGGACCAGGGGTCTAACCCGTGTTATGGAACCGGTTTGATTTGTATATAACCAATTCGGTTCAAGGGGCCGGGTCTGGCTTTGAGTCACGCACAAAAAGGGCTGGTCTGCGTGGGTTTCGAACCCACACCGCTGGGTCCGATGGTGCAAGTACTTAACCAGTCGGTCCAGGCGGTTTCACTGGTTAAGTACGGGTCCTATTTATTAAATATGAAATCATAAATCAAGCCCCAAATCAAATACGTATGGACTGGTTAAGAACCCTAGATTCAAATTGGCCCCGATATGTTTTGTAAACACGAATTGGTATGGGGCTATCGTTAGGGACTCAATTACGAATCAAAAGAACCAGAAATTACCTGTTAAGGTGGAGTGTAGTGTGTTGCCGACTAAACGATCAGGGACGAGGTTCCTAGTGCTCGATCGGTACATAGAGACGTAATGCAGTGAGATTGAATGTTGGGGGAGTTGATACTAGTCTGTGCGAAGGTGTGTGGGGATTTAATTTGATTAATTTCTCCCTTAATGCTTGATTCGATTGTGGTGATTATGGTGACAGTTGTAGCCACGATCACGCGTTTATCCGGTTGTAATCGATTCACTTTGGCCGTGTAGTAGGTCTAGATACATGCACGATCAGTCTTAGCATGATTTACGGGGATTAATTGTTATTAATTTCATGATTTGGAACAGATTTGAACGCGGTTTGACTCTAGGAGTCAAACTATTCAAATTTTGAATTTATCCGCGTAAAATACCGAAATGGGCTATTATGTGGATCTGGGGTAGCTCGATTATTACTTGTGTGTGTAGGGAAACACGAAGTTGGATTTCATAGTTTTTAGGCCTGTTTGACTTTGAGAGTCAAAGTTTGATGAATAGGGGTCAAAATTTGTTCATATGGGGTCAAGCCTAGTCAAATTGTTCGATTGCAAGGGTGGGAGTTCATGTTTAGGGTTCAAGGATTTTGAGGAAGGTCCAAGGCCAATTTGCATATACAATATACTTATATATATAGATATTTACATATATATAGTTACATATATGAAGAGGCCATGAGCTTCAATATTCATTCTTGTATGGCATATGCGGAATCAACTTGGAAAGTTTTTGGTTTCTTTGAATTAGTATTAGTATGGATTGAAATATATACATGAAATCCTAGAAAATGTATCAAATGAAATCAAGGTTTGCATTATCATTGAATTGTTGTTTATGCACCAAACAAGTACATAAAAATCAAAGATGATATAGTATCTCCATGTTAAGGGAATTTCGTCCCGAAATTCAACTAGTTGGGGCTGCTGAATCAGAAAAGAGGTGTGGATACTTAAGCTTCATTTGATCATCTCGTTCCCAAGTGAACTCAGGACCGCGCTTAGAATCCCAACGAACTTTGACAATAGGAATACGGCTTCGCTTGAGATGCTTGATCTTACAGTCCATGATCTCTACCGGTTTCTCAACGAAGTGCATCGTGTCATCAATGCGCACATCGTCAAGAGGTATATGGAGGTTCTCATCAGCAAGACATTTCTTTAGGTTGGACACGTGAAAAGTAGGATGTACATTAGCAAGTGATGGAGGTAATTCGAGTTTGTAAGCCACTTTCCCGATCCTTTCTATGATCTTGAATGGGCCCACATAGCGAGGTGCTAGTTTACCCTTCTTCCCTAAACGGATCACCCCCTTCCAAGGAGATACCTTTAGAAGTACAAGATCACCGACTTGAAATTCCAAGGGTTTGCGTCTTTTGTCGGCATAACTCTTTTGCCGACTCCTTGCCACTTGAATGTTGTTACGAATCTGAAGGATCTTGTCGGAAGTTTCTTGGATTAATTCAGGACCAGTGATTTGTGCTTCGCCAATCTCGTTCCAACAGATAGGAGAGCGACATTTCTGACCATAGAGGGCTTCAAATGGAGCCATGTTGATGCTTGTGTGGTAGCTATTGTTGTAGGAGAACTCATTGAGGGATAGATGTGAATCCCAATTGCCACCAAAATCGATTACACAAGCTCTAAGCATGTCCTCGAGAGTCTGGATTGTTCGCTCGGTCTGACCATCAGTTTGGGGATGGTAAGCCGTGCTTAAATCCAAGCGTGTTCCAAGAGCAGTTTGGAGAGATTGCCAAAAGCGGGAGGTGAAACGAGCATCCCTATCAGAGATTATGTTAAGTGGGACCCTGTGACGACTCACAATTTCGTCAATGTAGATTCGGGCTAATTTCTCTACCCGATAGTCTTCTCGGATGGGTAGAAAGTGAGCAGATTTGGTAAGACGGTCAATGATCACCCAAATGCTATCATAACCGCTAGAAGTACGCGGGAGTTTGGTAATGAAATCCATGGCTAGGTTTTCCCATTTCCATACAGGGATTTCAGGTTGTTCAAGCAAACCAGAAGGACGTTGATGTTCAGCTTTGACTTTGGAACAAGTTAGACATTTTGCAACATAAAGTGCAATGTCTTTCTTCATCCCGGGCCACCGGTATTGTTGGTGAAGACCCTTGTACATTTTATCAGCCCCGGGATGGACGGAGTAACGAGTTTTATGTGCCTCGTTCATAAGGACTGCGCGAAGGTCATCACGATCGGGGACCCAGATACGATTCAAGTAATAGAGGAGGCCATTAGGTTTGGTTTCTAATAGGAGTTCAACACCACATGACATTTCGTTATACAGATTGCCCTCGATGACCGAGACGTGTTGAGCTTCTAAGATGCAATTTTGAATATCGGTTTGAATCCTAACACAATGAAGCATAACGTGGTCCTTACGACTCAAGGCATCGGCCACAACATTCGCTTTACCGGGATGGTACCGAATCTCGCAGTCGTAGTCGTTAAGGAGCTCGACCCAACGTCGTTGCCTCATGTTGAGTTCTTTTTGATTGAAGATGTGTTGGAGACTTTTGTGGTCAGTGAACACCACACATTTCGTGCCATAGAGATAATGCCTCCAAATCTTCAATGCGAAGACGACCGCACCCAACTCAAGATCGTGTGTCGTATAATTATTTTCATGAATTTTAAGTTTTGTTGATGCATAAGCGATCACCTTGCCCCGTTGCATGAGAACACAACCGAGACCTTGGTTTGATGCATCACAGTAGACAACCAGATCATCGTTGCCATCAGGAAGAGTGAGAATAGGAGCATTGCATAATTTTTGCTTGAGGAGTTGGAAGGCTTCCTCTTGCTTTGGTCCCCACTCATAGTGTTTACCTTTGTGGGTCAAGGCCGTGAGAGGGATAGCAATCTTGGAAAAGTTTGAGATGAAACGACGATAATAACCAGCAAGACCAAGAATTGAACGAACTTCGGTAGGGGTCTTAGGGGTACTCCAATTCTTAACGGCTTTGATCTTTGCGGGATCAACATGAATTCCCTTTTCGTTGAAAATATGACCCAAAAATTGAACTTCCTTTAGCCAAAATTCACACTTGCAGAACTTAGCATATAGTTGTTCTTTTCTTTAAAGGTCTAAAACCAACTTAAGGTGTTGTTCATGATCTGATTTGGTCTTGGAGTAGATCAAGATGTCGTCAATGAAAACGATCACGAATTTATCTAGGTATGGTTTGCATACGCGATTCATGAGATCCATGAAAACCGCTGGGGCATTGGTTAGCCCAAAAGGCATAGCCATAAATTCGTAGTGACCGTATCTCGTACGAAAGGCAGTCTTTGGAATATCCTCCTCTTGAACACGAAGTTGGTGATATCCGGATCGAAGATCAATCTTCGAGAAGTAGGTGGAACATTGGAGTTGATCAAAGAGATCATCAATCCTAGGCAAGGGATAACGGTTCTTGATGGTAAGTTTGTTGAGTTCGCGGTAGTCAATACACATCCGGAATGAGCCATCTTTCTTCTTAACGAATAGGACGGGTGCACCCCATGGTGAATGACTAGGACGAATGAAACCTTTATCGGAAAGTTCTTGGAGCTGACTTGCAAGTTCTTGCATTTCAGAAGGTGCTAGACGGTATGGAACTTTAGCCACGGGATTAGCTCAGGGTACAAGGTCGATACGAAACTCTACTTGACGAACGGGTGGAAGACCGAATAGATCTTCAGGAAATATTTCGGGAAAGTCACAAATGATGGGGATGTCTTGAATGCTCTTCTCTTGGTCCTTCTTTTGAACGATATGGGCTAAAAAGGCCACATACTTCTTCTGTAAGTACTTTCGGGCCGTAGTGCACGACATGAGCTTAAGCCCACTACATGGTTTCTCACCAAAGACTTTTAATGTATCACCCGAGGGGAGACGAATTCGGATGCACTTCTCAAAAAAAATGACCTCGGCATGATGACTAGATAGCCAATCAATGCCTATGATGATATCAAAGCTTCCCAGTTGCATAGGTATGAGGTTGACGGGAAAGGAATATTAATTAAGTTCGATGAAACAATCGCGGATAATGGAGTCAATGATGATGGGGTTCCCATCCGCTACTTCAACGGTAAACATTTTCTCTAACTTAGTTCGGGTTTTAGCAAGCAAAGGTTCAAAATTAAGTGAAACAAAACTCTTATCGGCACCGGTATCAAATAGTATGGAAGCATATTGGTTATTAACGAGGAACGTACCGTTGACCACATCATTGTTGGTCTGGGCTTCATTAGCATTTATGTTGAAATCACGCCCTCTAGCTCCACCTTGATTAGAGTTAGTAAGTTTTGGGCATCGGTTTCGGAAGTGGTTTGGGTTACCACATTCAAAGCAAGCATTCCCATTATTGATAGTTGGAACCCCTTTGTTTCCCTGATTGGTTGTATTGCCAGGTGGTTTGACCCTGCAGGTGTTGGTTAAATGCCCATATCTTCCACAGCTGGCACATATCCGACACGGTAGATTTGGGAATTGCACGTGTTGCACAAAGAGTTGCTGCCCACATAATGTTTCTTGGCTGAATTCTGAGTCATAGGAGCAACCTGGTTGACTGGGCAGCTGGGGTAAAATACAGCAAAGTTCCTAGTCTTTCGTTTCTTGTTATTGGAGAAAGGTTCGAGTTTGATCCCTTTGGAGGGCTCAGAAGGTGTGGCCGGGTCTAGGACTTTCTTAGCACCCTTCCTTGTTAACGTACCCGCCTTTACATGATTATCGGTTAATGTGGCGGATAGGCGGATGGCATCTTCAAGGGTAGCTGGGTTTCTCCCTTAAACAATGTCTTGAATCTTCATCGGCAGACCACCGATGTATTTTTCAATACCCCGAGCCAAAGTTGTGACCATATGAGGTACTAGAAGACTTAGATCATGGAAACGGGTGGTGTGGGCTAAACTTTCACCACTATCTTGGGCAAGATCCCAAAATTCGGCCTCTAACTTCTTCATTTCATTGCTTGGACAGAACTCCTCGGTCATGAGCCGTTTGACCTCATCCCATGGCAAGGCCATTGCCACATCTATGCCCCTATTCCTCTTTTCACCATTCCACCAAGTGAGCGCTCGTTTTTGGAAGACGCTGGTGGCATAGCGGACCCTGAGGTTGTCGGGACAGTCGCTATTGAGAAAAGTGCTTTCAATGCTCTCGAACCATTGCAAAAGACCCGTGGCTCCTTCAGTGCCATAAAACTTAGTGGGGTTGCACGAGTTAAAGTGCTTGAAAGTACATTGCGGTGGGTTGGCACCACCACCCCCATTAGTTCCATGGGTACCACTAATGGCTCCATTATCTTGGGTGAGTTGAGTTACAAGTTGTGCAAGGATAGCAACAATGTCGGTGTTGTTGTTTGTCACGGTAGCACGACGGGGAGGTATTCTACATATTTGCACAAGACAAGAAAAGATGTAAGAACTTATGAAAGTTGATTGAATTTAAAAGGGAACAAAATAATAGATGAAGTAGTAAATCGTAGTTTGGATTGTACTCAAATAGTGACATAATCACTTGAATACTATGACACATTAAGGTCAATTAAACTCATATAATTTTCAAGGAGACATGCTTTAGCCTATAAGTAAACACTCATCCCGGGAATTCCCAGGAAAGCATACGGGTCCCTCGGTTGATTGGGATTTATACGAAATGCTTTCCAAGACAGAAAACCCAGAATACAGGTGTCACCCTTCCAGATTGCACGTGTCCTCTAATAATTAACAAAGTTTAAAACCTTAACGAGGAGGTAAAGGAATTCTATAGATTTAAATCCATGAAGTTTCCACATGCTATGGTGATGATGACAGAGAAGTAGGTAAGAAGGTTATGAGGCTTAGGGTATGGGTAGAGATATTGTTTATTTAGTTTATTATTTAAGTATAGTCTAATAAGTCATGAATTTTAACAAATAAGGTATCAAAGTAAAATAAATATTAAGATAATAAGCATGTAACACATAGCATGTAGCATATCATATAATCATAGAACATGGCAATAATGGGTGTCCTAAGGTTATAGTCTTGGTCAAAGGTGTCTAATAACCTAATTCCCTATAACCAAGGCTCTGATACCAATCTGTCACACCCCGACCGACGGCGGAATACGTCGGGGCGGGACATGTAGACTGTTTAAAAGCTCAAGGTTTGCTAAAGTTTAAATATTTAAACAACCAGTTTCATATCATAAATAATCATGAATTCAACAATACAAGGAAAAATAGAAATACATAAATAGTTTCATTAATTTAGATTCTAGATCCTCGGCCCTAAGTGAAGCAGCTTGTACTTATTCTCAAGCATTAGTACCTGAAACATGATGAAAACAAGGTCAACTAAAAAGTTGGTGAGCATACATAGGTTTTGACACACAACCAAGTTTAAAATGTTTTATACAATTCATACGATACACGTGTATAAGGCATTTATGGAGAATCTATAGTTAAACTAAGTATGTACAATCAAACCTTGTGACTGAGGCATAACACGCAGGTTACCCTAATGTAAAGTCGGTAACAAACACCCTAACCGGGTGGGTTTGTCAGACACAATAGATCTATCAATGTTAACCGTTGGCTTGTACGGAGTTAATGATTGTACTAATGTCATGTATATGTAGTCTTAACTCATAGCATTCAAGCATAAAGCACATAACACATAATATCATATTATTGAATTGTATTTAAGTCTATGCAAAAAGGTTTCAAAAGTAAATCACGTTTCACCCCAAAAGTACAAAATAAAAAAGGGGCTATGTAAACTCACATGTATATGTTGGGTGGATAATACGAGCAAGTATGAAGCACGAGTGATTCTCAAATCACAAGTTAACCTAGTGTGAAAATAATGACCTTAAATTAATAATATGCATAAGTCTAAGGATAAGTCTAATGTTCATCGGGTCTTGTTAGGCGTGAGTTTGTATAAAGTTTGTGTTATTTTATGTAGGAAATTATAAGATGTCAAAAGTTTGGTGTAACTTTGGGAGTTCAAAATGTTGTATGAAAACATCATGTGTCTTTAGGGTTAAAGATTAAATAAATAAGACTCGTTTTATTTATTTAATTAAAATAATAATCATTGCTAAAGTAATACGATTTTTTTTATAAAATATTGAATAAATCCACTACTTTTATTCATTTATGAAAAATATTTAAGTCGTGCTAATATGGGTTAAAGGGAACCCTAGATGCGTTGTAATAATAGTAATAACTTTATTTATTCTAAATGATATAATGTATATATATATATGTGTATATATTTAGAAAGGGGTTTTTGTTCAAATGTATTTATGTTTTTATGAGATAAATGATTTAAAAATATATATTTTTTATATCTTGTTAATATATTTATGAACTAGGAAGTTAATTATTTTGAATAATTATTTAAAAATACATTTTTAAATAATTAAAAATGAGAGTTTTAAACAACTATATTTGTAATAATTAATATTTTATGTTAAAAACCTCGAAATTGTATTGTATTCTGGTCTAAATATGGTATAGGTTATAAAAATATATTTTTTTTAAATATTGGGTTGTTAAAAATTGATTTTAAAAATAAAACAGACAACCCGGTTCGAACCCGGGTGGTTTCTGTGTGAGGTAGCAGTCTCAACCTCTGGACCAGGGGTCTAACCCGTGTTATGGAACCGGTTTGATTTGTATATAACCAATTCGGTTCAAGGGGCCGGGTCTGGCTTTGAGTCACGCACAAAAAGGGCTGGTCTGCGTGGGTTTCGAACGCACACCGCTGGGTCCGATGGTGCAAGTACTTAACCAGTCAGACCAGGCGGTTTCGCTGGTTAAGTACGGGTCCTATTTATTAAATATGAAATCATAAATCAAGCCCCAAATCAAATACGTATGGACTGGTTAAGAACCCTAGATTCAAATCGGCCCCGATATGTTTTGTAAACACGAATTGGTTTGGGGCTATCGTTAGGGACTCAATTACGAATCAAAAGAACCAAAAATTACCTGTTAAGGTGGAGTGTAGTGTGTTACCGACTAAACGATCAGGGACGAGGTTCCTAGTGCTCGATCGGTACACAGAGACGTAATGCGGTGAGATTGAAGGTTGGGGGAGTTGATACTAGTCTGTGCGAAGGTGTGTGGGGATTTAATTTGATTAATTTCTCCCTTAATGCTTGATTCGATTGTGGTGATTATGGTGACAGTTGTAGCCACGATCACGCGTTAATCCGGTTGTAATCGAATGACTTTGGCCGTGTAGTAGGTCTAGATACATGCATGATCAGTCTTAGCATGATTTACGGGGATTAATTGTTATTAATTTCACGATTTGGAACGGATTTGAACGCAATTTGACTCTAGGAGTCAAACTATTCAAATTTTGAATTTATCCGCGTAAAAGACCGAATTGGGCTATTATGTGGATCAGGGATAGCTCGATTATTACTTGTGTGTGTAGGGAAACACGAATTAACAGGCCTGAATCGAATTCGTAAGTTGGATTTCATAGTTTTGGGGCCTGTTTGACTTTGAGAGTCAAAGTTTGATGAATAGGGGTCAAAATTTGTTCATATGGGGTCAAGCCTAGTCAAATTGTTCGATTGCAAGGGTGGGAGTTCATGTTTAGGGTTCAAGGACTTTGAGGAAGGTCCAAGGCCAATTTGCATATACAATATACTTATATATATATATATATATTTACATATATATAGTTACATATATGAAGAGGCCATGAGCTTCAATATTCATTCTTGTATGGCATATGCGGAATCAACTTGGAAAGTTTTTGGTTTCTTTGAATTAGTATTAGTATGGATTGAAATATATACATGAAATCCTAGAAAATGTATCAAATGAAATCAAGGTTTGCATTATCATTGAATTGTTGTTTATGCACCAAACAAGTACATAAAAATCAGAGATGTTACATGTACCTTCCACCAAAATCGTAGGGCCGGATGCAGGGTAATTCACTAACACCGGGGGTTCAGATAGATCAGTTAAAGTATCACAATTTAGGGTGGCGCAAAAATATCGATTAAATTGGGGTTCGCTTTAAGTTTTTAAATTACCGATTAAGGATCAAAAACATATTGGACGACTAGGAGCATGAGCCAAGTCGTGCAATTTTAGTAAACCAATTTTACTATTTAGTTCGTGAAACGCCTTTCAACACTTAGTTCGTGAAACGCCTTTCAACACTCGACACGATCCAATTTTAAATACCTTATTTTAATCTAAATTGGTCGTTAATCGCGAACTTTATTTTAAACTAATTAACTCTTTAATTAATTTAAATTAGTTTTAAATAAAACTATTAAATTTAAAACCTGTTTTACATTTAAATAAAAACACTTTTATTTAATTACCTTTTCGAGAAATCTTTAAACCTTTTAATTTTCTCGTCGTTTTATTTGATTGTGTCAAAACGTTTTATAAAATATTTTCGGTTTAAATTATTATCCTAAGTAATTGCAACAACCACAAAAGAATATAAAACAAACAATCGAGCCGCTAGTAAAAGTTGTTCGGTTTCGTTCGAGCCATCAAACGGAAACCGAACCGGTCTAAGGGACAACAAAATAAAAAAAATACTTGTCGTCTCCCACTTAGCCCAGGATCCCTATCTTATAGTCTCGTTCGTGTCCGTCTTCGGTCTTCAAGTCTTCTTCTTAGTTCGGTTTACAAATTATTTACATTTACAATAAAAATAAATAAATAAATAAACCTAACTATTACATCGGGTTTCAAATAACCCATAAAATACAAAGAATATAAAAACCAAAATACATGACAAACACAACCATGTGTCACTAGGGCTTGATGTACCAAACACAATCAATCTAAACGAAAAATGTTCGATCTTTTGTCAACCAAAAGTGTTGACAAATAAAACGAAGATCGAAAAATAAATAAATAAATATGTCTAAACGCGCGTAAAGTTGGCTCTTATACCACTGTTGGGAATCGTGCATCGGTATTAGTTTACAAAATCAGGTTTGCGAAGCGGAAGCAGTTTAGCCACACGATTTATAAAGTTCTAAACTTTATTCCGACAGTTATCCGATTACATGACAAATGGACAATAATTATTTCTAAACACAACCCTAGGGTGTTCCAAGAATTATACTTTTGACAAAAACCGTTGGCAACACTCGGGTACAAAGAACGTCACGCTAGATGACTCCAAACGAATCCGTCTCACGAACTCGTTACACGAAGACACGTGATTCGCGAAAACCCGGCTTGTGACTTCCTGGTCCGGCTCGCTGAGGAGGGTGGCGCACGACGGCTCCCTAATGGTAGCAGGTGGGGCGGACGGCGCCTAGCGGCCGGCAAGGCAGCTGCGACGGGAGGTGGTGGCTGATCGGAAAAACGAGAAAGGGAGGGGGCGGCTTCATGGTTTACGCAAAAGGGAGAGGGAGGCCACCAAAAAGTGTTTAGGGTTTTGACTTAAGCATGTTTATATAATCCCACTATTTACAAGTCAACCCCTTGGTTTAATTAACTGTTAATTACCCACTAATAAACTCTTAATCAGTTCTAGTCACTGCAGTTTATAATTACAGTAATTAATAAACTATTTTGCGTAAACTGAACATGTTTTATATTTAACTATTAAATATAAAACCTATTAATATATATTTTACTAATATATAAAACCCCATCCTGTCAATCGGTAATTAATTATTCTAAATAATTAAATACAAAATAACCAATAAATATTTCTCTAAATATTTAATCCACCGAATTCGCGTTTCGTGAAATAACGTTTAACATTTAAATGCTATACTTTGTTTTTTGTCCAAAGTGTAACTCTTCGGATTGTACCTCGATAGTAACGTTGATATTAATGATGATCGAACATCTAAAATCCAACACCTATGAATTTGTCTAAAAATCAATCAAATATGAGGATGATTATGCATGAAAAATATGTGTAAATGATGGCACATCAACGACCCCTCGTCTCTTTGGCTCATGGATCCATTGATTCTCACATTCTAAAACAACTCCCTTTTGAAAACCATTGATGGGGGTTTCTGGTGGCCGGTTTCTGAACCTCCAGTACTTCGTCGGTTTCTGAAGGCGGCGGGAACCACGTGAAAAAAAAAAAAAAAAAAAAAAGTTCGGGAATGATTTCGAGGTGACAACCGGACACTCCAGTCGACCATTTCACGAATGATGCTAAAGAAATTCGGATGCTCGTATCCTCATATCACCCGAAAACAAAGGTAGAGTTAAGTAAACATCTTAGATCTGTTTGAACTTTGAATAATCATTTGAAAACTATTGATTTTAATGTTGGGAACATAAAATTCGGATGCTCGTCTCCTCCGATCACCCGAAATATTTTTAAACATCGTGGTCCCACCATACCTTTATTTTTATGTATATAGTAGTAAGGGCATTCTCATCAATTTTTAAAATCTAATAGAAAAATTAATGCCAGTTGAGCTAAAGGATACAGTCTATAACAAACTCATTAGATAAAGGATGTTAAGCGTGCTTTTTAAAGATAAAGGATGAAACATGAAAATTCATATAAACGTAAAGGACGTTTCTTGTAATTTCGTCTATTATTTAATATTTATATATAGAAGTTTTATTGATAAAAAAGAGAGTAAACTCCGGTTTTAGTCCCTTTGGTTCGGGTCAATTCTCGCTTTTAGTCCAATAGTTTAAAAATCCCAATTTACATCCAATAGTTTCATTATTTGTCTCAGTTTTAACCAGTCCACTAACCTCTATCCATTTATTCTGTTAAGTTAAGGTGAAAAGACAATAATACCATTAAACTAATTATGTAATATATTAACATGTTTAATTGTTGAAGGATCATTTGCGTAATTTATCTCTCTCTGCTCTCTCTCTCTCTCTCTCTCTCCTCTAGTCCTTCTCTGTGTGGAAAACAAAAACCCAACATCACCATCACCATCACCGATGCGGTTGTGGTGGATCAAAACGAATGGGGTTCCGGGTTCATGGCGGTGGCAGCCGAGATGATCGCCGGTAAATGGTTAAAGATTTGGATCGACGTCGGAGCTGTTTTATCTGCCGTTGGTTTATTCGATGCTTTGTTAAGTAGGTGCAAAAGAGCCGATTAATCTGGTTTCATATTTGCAGCCATTTCGGAGTCTGGTCCACTTGATCCGGTTTCATATTTGCGGATCTATGGAGATGGTTTTTAAGGGTGGTTGCCCTCTTCTCTGAAGTCCGATTTTGACTTTCCTTAGGTCAAACATCGTTCTTTGAAGCCGGATCTAGGTAAAGCTTAACTTAAAAAATTCTCCAAGAACATCGTTCTTCAGATCTGATAATTTTATCTAGGAAAACCTTAGATCTTGAATAAGATTAGAGATTTTGTGTTTTTGATCTTATAATTTCGAACTCCTCCCTTTCCACCCCTTCAATTTAGGTTTATGTATTTACAGAATTCGTGCTCCTGATGTGCCGTGTTGATGTTTTTAATGGTTAATAGCAGGTGCAAAAGACCTGGAACATCCGTGGGCTAAAAGGAATTCCGACCGGCGGTTTGATTTTGGTGGTGATTGGTGTGTCGTTTCTAATATATAAAAATATAATAAATGTATTTTTAGGATGGTTTTACGAGATCAGGTTTTAAATTTATAAAATGATAATTACTTTAACTTAAAAACACACACAATAGGCAAGTGTACCTATCGCAGCATAATATAGTTTAGGTAAGAACCAAGTATCGAACCAATGGACACGGCCGAGTTCCAGTACTCAACTTTTGTTATCGTTTAGCCAGATCAATTAGTGAGTGGATTTTGTGTGCTTGTGAAGCAGAATAGTAAATGACAGAAAAGTAAATGATGATAAAGTAAATAACATAAAAGTAAGAACGTGCGTGATATGTGTAATAGAAATGTAACGAACAGAATAGTAAATAGCATAAAAGTAAATATCTTGGAAATGATCAGGTCACGAAGAGTATTGCTTCGGGATTCGAATCCGCTTGGTACGTGATAATGTTAAGTTAACTAATCCAGTGATGTGACTACTACAAACTTGTGACCCGGGTCACCGCTAGAGCCTCGTTCTCATGACATTTGATTTGCAAATTAAAATCTTTAAAAAGTGGTAGTGCCTCTCGTTAAGGACAACAATTACCCTCAACCCTTCGAATGGTCATCTCCGGGTTGGTTTAAGACATCGAACGTAAAATGCTTTGTATTAGAGTTAAATAGGTGATTATATTTTGTTCACCGGGAGGCGGTGCAACAATGGGACCAAGTATAAAGACGTATCGTTCCCAACATGAGTTCACCAATTCTTGGTCACGTCATAAGTTCGTATAAAGACGTACGACCTTAATAGTGTTGACCAAACCTTGGCTTATCAATCTCTACTTGTATAAAGACGTACAAGCTTCAAGAGAAGTTTGATTAAAAAGGTTTTACACTTTAAAAACACAAGAACACTCACAAATATAAAGACGGATTTAGACAATAATAAAAGCCCACCGAAATGGTGGTTTTAAGGACGAATGATTAAAGACATAAACACATCACTTGGATATATGTTAAACATTAACATGCACCAAACTTCATATTCACCCTAGCAATACAAAGAGTCTAGCCACGAATGGCCATACTAACTAGCATAATGCTAAGTTTTGTAGGCTCCCCTATTGCGGAACAAGGAGGAAGAGCCCCTTTACTCACTACTGCTGCACTCTAACTATAAAATAAGCTTTCTCTAGTGTGTTCTTGGGGTGTGTAAGGGATGGATAGATGTGTGGAATGAAGAACTCAACCCATCTATTTATAGGCCTCAAAATGAGCAATGCACGGCCGTGCATTGGATTGCACGGGCGTGTAAACACCTCGAGAGTCAAACAGGGTACACGGGACAGTGTACTGGAACCTTGGGGAGCAAGATAGGCAATGTACGACCATGCAATGGGTTGCACGGCCGTGCAACCTTCCTCTGCTTCCTAGTTTTGTCTTTTAGCTGTTGTGTTGACTTGGTTTGACTTCTTGGGGTCAATGCTCCGTTTTGGTCCTCCAAAAGCTTGATTTCTTCATGTTTTAGGCTGGTTTTTACTCTGTTTATCTTGGGACACCGAATAACCTGCAATTTGAAATATTAACGCATTAAGTATCATTTGCAAGGCTGTTGTTCGATTAGTACCATAATATGGGGATTATTATGCATGCAAAACATGAATAATTTAGGGCTTATCATAATACCCCACACATAAACTTTGCTTGTCCTCAAGCAAACTCATGCAGGATCATACCCATAACTAAAAACTTTACAAGGGAAATGGAGCTCCAAGCAAGTCGAAGATCCGGGATAACTCCTGAGTTGCTTATTCTATTTTTGTGCTTTTCTATGATAGAATCCATGACAAGCCTACTAGAACTTCAATTATGCATAAACTTTCACTCCTCACAATGTTCACTCAACTCTAGGGTTATATATGTATGGATAATGTAAGTTAAGTGGAACACTCAAGTTCGAATCGAATTATGCAATGGTCATAAGCTTGTATGCAAATCAAGTCTCCATCAATTAACTTAGTATGCATGAGTCAAGTTGTAATGTGGCTAAAATAAAAATAAAGGGTGAAAATGAAAATGTTTTTGGATTTTTAGGGATTTAAAAGGGTTTTGAAGGGCTGCAGCTATCGTGAAACACACATCTATGGCCTCATGGCTTAAAATGAAAAATACTAGCAGGTCCCTTCACAGTACTCAGATCATGTGGGTATAACTAATCTGAGGGCAAGTTTATGGTCAGATTGCCAAGACCAAGATTTCTTATCATTCTCAACTCTTCCCTTACTACGTAATACACATTACTGCCTTTCCGTACGGATCTTTCGGCATGTAGCCTAACAGGTCCTACTTTGATCAGATGCGTATACTCATGCTGGGAATGAGTTTGATTCTTGCTACACTTTCCATCGTGGCTCCAGTTGCCACACTTCACACATTTGTCGTATCTTTTGGCTCTTATTTTGGCGGCACTTTTTGACAAGCCGCAAAATGGTGGCAATTGTTCTTGCTTGCGCCACCGTTTTCTAGCATCACTAGTTGCTTTGAAAACTTTCTCTCGGAGTTCGGATGGTAATTCAGGCTTTGCGAAATGAAGGTAGAAAAGCAAATTGAAATCAAAAGAATGCATGTCCAGTTCTTTAAGTTCTAGCCGGTAAAAGACCCACTTCTCTTTTTTTTTTCTTTTCTTCTTTTTTTTGTATCAAGACAAATTCATCAATAACTCTTTTTCCTCAATTTCCTTGAAATAATATTTCCATAACTTCCTTGTAGATAGTTCGACTGTTTCTTCCTAATACATCCACCTTCTGTATATTCTAATTCTTTGAGTAAAACAGATTCTTTCCAAAGTTGTCTCAAAGATAATAAACTTGAAATGATGCCAAAAACTTGGTGTGTCATTTTTAATATTTAAAAATATAATAAATATATTTTTAGGATGGTTTTACGAGATCAGGTTTTAAATTTATAAAATGATAATTACTTTAACTTAAAAACACACACAATAGGCAAGTGTACCTATCGCAGCATAATATAGTTTAGGTAAGAACCAAGTATCGAACCAATGGACACGGCCGAGTTCCAGTACTCAACTTTTGTTATCGTTTAGCCAGATCAATTAGTGAGTGGATTTTGTGTGCTTGTGAAGCAGAATAGTAAATGACAGAAAAGTAAATGATGATAAAGTAAATAACATAAAAGTAAGAACGTGCGTGATATGTGTAATAGAAATGTAACGAACAGAATAGTAAATAGCATAAAAGTAAATATCTTGGAAATGATCAGGTCACGAAGAGTATTGCTTCGGGATTCGAATCCGCTTGGTACGTGATAATGTTAAGTTAACTAATCCAGTGATGTGACTACTACAAACTTGTGACCCGGGTCACCGCTAGAGCCTCGTTCTCATGACATTTGATTTGCAAATTAAAATCTTTAAAAAGTGGTAGTGCCTCTCGTTAAGGACAACAATTACCCTCAACCCTTCGAATGGTCATCTCCGGGTTGGTTTAAGACATCGAACGTAAAATGCTTTGTATTAGAGTTAAATAGGTGATTATATTTTGTTCACCGGGAGGCGGTGCAACAATGGGACCAAGTATAAAGACGTATCGTTCCCAACATGAGTTCACCAATTCTTGGTCGCGTCATAAGTTCGTATAAAGACGTACGACCTTAATAGTGTTGACCAAACCTTGGCTTATCAATCTCTACTTGTATAAAGACGTACAAGCTTCAAGAGAAGTTTGATTAAAAAGGTTTTACACTTTAAAAACACAAGAACACTCACAAATATAAAGACGGATTTAGAGAATAATAAAATCCCACCAAACAGTTGGTTTTAAGGACGAATGATTAAAGACATAAACACATCACCTGGATTAATACGTTAAACATTAACATGCACCAAACTTCATCTTCACCCTAGCAAAACAAAGAGTCTAGCCACGAATGGCCATACTAACTAGTGTAACATCTCTGAATTTTTTATGTACTTGTTTGGTGCATAAACAACAATTCAATGATAATGCAAACGTTGATTTCATTTGATATATTTTGTTGGATTTCATGTATATATTTCAATCCATACTAATACTAATTCAAAGAAACCAAAACCTTTCCAAGTTGATTCTGCATGTGCCATACAAGAATGAATATTGAAGCTCATGGTCTCTTCATATATGTAACTATATATATGTAAATATATATATAAGTATATTTTATAAACCAGTTGGTCTTGAAACTCCTCCCCAAAGTCCTTGAATCCTAAACATGACCCCCCCCCCTTTTAATTGAACCTTTGGCCTAGATTGGACCCCATATGACTCCAAATTAACCCTCATTCGTCAATTTTGACTTAAAAGTCAAACAGGCCCAAATCTATGAAATCCAACTTATGAAATCGATTAAGCCTGTTGATATGGATTTTCCTTACGCACAAGGCTGTTAATCGATCATACCCTGACCCATGTAACGGCCCAATTCAGTTTATAACGCGGTTGAATTCGAATTCAAACAAATTGACTTCAGGGAGTCAAAGCTGAATCAATTCGGTTGAAATTCAATAAATTAGACGCGTTCCAATCCCGGAAATCATGCGTAGACTGATCCCCTCTGTACCTAGTCCAGTTTCGCGACCCAATTCATCCTATTGCAGTTGGAATGACGCGTAATTGAAGCCATAACCGACACCCGTAACCTTTGCAATCTAATCAAACATGACCAAATCAATCGAATTAAACCTTCATGAACCTTCGCACGACCCTATATAATCTCGCTCAAACCTAAATTGAGTCTCATTCCACTCCTGTTTTCTGGTCGAGTAACAAGAACTCCGGGACTGAACCAGTAGCCGACGACCTTCAAAATTCGATCTTTTTGGTAAAGGTCAATGTCATTTGATTCGTTTTTATGTAAGGATCGAAAGCCCTCTGTCAATTTCAAACGACAGAGGGCGTCAGATTCGAATTCGTCTGAGAATCGAGGGGATGTTCATACGAGTTTTAATCTGGAAATTTTGGGTTCAAATAAGTAACGTATTTATTTTTTTTAACATCTCAAATCTACCAGCGAGACCATTTGGTCCGACCGGTTAAGACATTGCACCGTCGGACCAGAGGGTGTGGGTTCGAAACCCACGCAAACCGGCCTTTTTGCGCGCCCCCTCCACCAGATCCGGCCCCCTATAAACATCAAATTAAATAGAAATCTGATCGAGTTTAATTCAGATATAGTTCTTTGGTCCAGTGGTTGAGCTGGCTGTCTTGCACAGAAACCACCCGGGTTCGAGCCGGGTGGTCTGTATCATTTTTAAAAAAACCAGTTTTAACCACCCAAACTTTTTATAAAAATTATTTTTATAGAGCATACATTATTTAAAACCGAATGCTATAAAAGTTTTGCAAAGTTTAACATAAAATATTTTTTTTTACGAATTAATTGTTTAAAAACTCATTTTAATTATTTAGAAATACATTCTTAAATAATTAAACAAAGAAATTAAATTTGACAAGATATATCATAAAGTGGGTATTTTTGTAAATCATTTATCCCATATATAAATATACGCATTGAACAAAACCACCTTTCTAAATATATATATATATATATATATATATATATATATATATATATATATATATATACATAATATTCTTTAGTTATTTTTATAATAAATAAAATTATTATTATGCATTTAGGGTTTTCTTTAACCCATATTAGTACGATCTAGACACTTTGGCATAAATAAATAAAGCAATGAGTTTATTTAAAAATCATATTACTTTTAGCAATACTTATTATCTTAATTAAATAAATAAAAAGAGTTTTAATTATTTAAATCTTTAACCCTAAAAACACGTAATATTTTCATACAACGTTTTGAACTCCAAAAGTTACACTAAACTTTTGATAACTTGTAATTTCCTACATAAAATAACACAAACCTTATACAAACTTACACCTAAACAAGACCCGATGAACATTAGACGTATCTTTAGACTTGTGCATATTATTGATTTAAGATCATGCTTTTCACACTAGGTTAACTTTTGATTTGAGAATCACTTGTGCTTCATACTTGCTCGTATTATCCACCCAACATATACAAGTGAGTTTTACATAGCCCCTTTTTACATTTTGCACTTTTGGGGTGAAACCTGATTACTCTTTGAAACTCTTTGCATTTACTTATATACAATTCAATAATATGATGATATGTGTTATTCGTTCTTTATGCTTGAATGCTATGAGTTAAAACTACATATACATGACATTAGTACAATCATTAACTCTGTACAAGCCAATGGTTAACATTGATAGATCTATTGTGTCTGACAAACCCACCCGGTTAGGGTGTTTGTTACCGACTTTACATAAGGGTAACCTACGTGTTATGCCTCAGTCACAAGGTTTGTTTGTACACAATCAGTTTAACTATAGATTCTCGATAATTGCTTTATACACGTATATCATATGAATTGTATAAAACACTTTAAGCTTGGTTGTGTGTTAAAACCTATGTATGCTCACCAACGTTTTAGTTGACCTTATTTTCATCATGTTTCAGGTACTAATGCTTGAGAATAAGTACAAGTTGCTTCACTTAGGACCGAGGACCTAGAATCTAATTTAAAGAAACTATTTATGTATTTCTATTTTCTTTGTATTGTTGGATTCATGATTATTATGATATGAAATTGGTTGTTTAAATATTTAAACTTTAGCAAACCTTGAGATTTTGAACAGTCTACATGTCCCGCCCCGACGTATTCCGCCATCGGTTGGGGTGTGACAGATTGGTATCAGAGCCTTGGTTATAGGGAATTAGGTTATTTGATACCTTTGACCTAGACTATAACCTTAGGACACCCATTATTGCCATGTTCTATGATTATATGATATGCTACATGCTATGTGCTATATGATTATTTGTTAGACCCCATGACTTGCTAGGAGTTATCTAAATAATAAATTCAAAATAATAATACCTTTTCCCTTACCCTAAGCCTCAATCCTTCTCTAACGTCATCATCATCATAGCATGTGGAACATCATATTCATAGACATATGTTTATTAATTTTTTTTACACCTCGTTAGGGTTTTAAACTTTGTTAACTAGTAGAGGACATGTGCAATCTGGAAGGGTGACACATGTGTTCTGGGTTTTCGGTCTAGGAAAGCATTTCATATAAATCCCAATCAACCGAGGGATCCGTATGTTTTCCTGGGAATTCCCGGGATGAGTGTTTACTTATAGGCTAAAGCATGTCTCCTTGAAAATTATATGAGTTTAATTAACCTTAATGTGTCATAGTATTCAAGTGATTATGTCACTATTCGAGTACAATCCAAACTATGATTAATTTCTTTATCATCTCATCCTCTTTAAATTCAATCAACATTCATAAATTCTTACACCTCTCATTGTTTTGTTTAAATCTATAGCATGCCTCCCTGTCGTGCCAACGAGACCAACAATGACCTTGCTGCTCTTCTCACTCAACTTCTGAACCAACTCACCCAGGCTAATGGGGGCTCTAGTGGTAGTGCTAACGGTGGTGGTGGTGCCAAACCACCCCCATGTACTTTCAAGCACTTTAACTCATGCAACCCCACTAAGTTTTATGGCACTGAAGGAGCCACGGGTCTTTTGCAATAGTTCGAGAGCATTGAAAGCACTTTTCTCAACAGCGATTGTCCCGACAACCTCCGGGTCCGCTATGCCACCAGCGTCTTCCAAAAACGAGCGCTCACTTGGTGGAATGGTGAAAAGAGGAATAGGGGCATAGATGTGGCATTGGCCTTGCCATGGGATGAGGTCAAACGGCTCATGACCGAGGAGTTCTATCCTCGCAATGAAATGAAGAAGTTAGAGGCTGAATTTTGGGATCTTGCCCAAGATAGTGGTGAAAGTTTAGCCTACACCACCCATTTCCATGAGCTAAGTCTTCTAGTACCTCATATGGTCACACCTTTGGCTCGGGGTATTGAAAAATACATCGGTGGTCTGCCGATGAAGATTCAAGACACTGTTTTAGGGAGAAACCCAGCTACCCTTGAAGATGCCATCCGCCTATCCGCCACATTAACCGATAACCATGTAAAGGTGGGTACGTTAACAAGGAAAGGTGCCAAGAAAGTCCTAGACACGGCAACACCTTCTGAGCCCTCCAAAGGGATCAAACTCGAACCTTTCTCCAACAACAAGAAACGAAAGGCTAGGAACTTTGCTGTTGTTACCCCAGCTGCCCCAGTCAATCAGGTTGCTCCTATGACTCAGAATTCAGCCAAGAAGCATTATGTGGGCAGCAGCCCTTTGTGCAGCACGTGCAGTTACCATCACTTCCCAAATCTACCGTGTCGGATATGTGCCAGCTGTGGAAGATATGGGCATTTAGCCAACACCTGCAGAGTCAAACCACCCGGAAATATAGCCAACCAGGGAAACAAAGGGGTTCCAACTATCACTAATGGGAATGCTTGCTTTGAATGTGTTAACCTAAACCACTTTCGAAACCGATGCCCAAAACTTACCAACTCTAATCAAGGTGGAGCAAGAGGGCGTGCTTTCAACATAAGTGCTAATGAAGCCCAGACCAACAATGATGTGGTCAACGGTACGTTTCTCGTTAATAACCAATATGCTTCCATACTATTTGATACCGGTGCCGATAAGAGTTTTGTTTCACTTAATTTTGAACCTTTGCTTGCTAAAACACGAACTAAGTTAGAGAGAATGTTTATCGTTGAAGTAGCGGATGGAAACCCCATCATCATTGACTCCATTATCCGTGATTGTTTCATCGAGCTTAATGAATATTCCTTTCCCGTCAACCTCATACCTATGCAATTGGGAAGCTTTGACATCATCATAGGCATGGATTGGCTATCTAGTCATCATGTCGAGGTCGTTTGTTTCGAGAAGTGCATCCGAATTCCTCTCCCCTCGGGTGATACATTAAAAGTCTTTGGTGAGAAACCATGTAGTGGGCTTAAGCTCATGTCGTGCACTACGGCCCGAAAGTACTTACGGAAGAAGTATTTGGCCTTTTTAGCCCATATCGTTCAAAAGAAGGACCAAGAGAAGAGTATTCAAGACATCCCCATCATTTGTGACTTTCCCGAAGTATTTCCTGAAGATCTATCCGGTCTTCCACCCGTTCGTCAAGTAGAGTTTCGTATCGACCTTGTACCTGGAGCTAATCCTGTGGCTAAAGCTCCATACTGTCTAGCACCTTCTGAAATTCAAGAACTTGCAAGTCAGCTTCAAGAAATTTCCGATAAAGGTTTCATTCGTCCCAGTCATTCACCATGGGGTGCACTCGTCCTATTCGTGAAGAAGAAAGATGGCTCATTCCGGATGTGTATTGACTATCGCGAACTCAACAAGCTTACCATCAAGAACCGTTATCCTTTGCCTAGGATTGATGATCTCTTTGATCAACTCCAAGGTTGCATCTACTTCTCGAAGATTGATCTTCGATCTGGATATCACCAACTTCGTGTGCAAGAGGAGGATATTCCAAAGACTTCCTTTCGTACAAGATACGGTCACTACGAATTTATTGTTATGCCTTTTGGGCTAACCAATGCCCCGTGGTTTTCATGGATCTTATGAATCGCGTATGCAAACCATACCTAGATAAATTTGTGATCGTTTTCATTGACGACATCTTGATCTACTCCAAGACTAAATCAGATCATGAACAACACCTTAAGTTGGTTTTAGACCTTTTAAGAAAAGAACAACTATATGCTAAGTTCTCCAAGTGTGAATTTTGGCTAAAGGAAGTTCAATTTTTGGGTCATATTGTCAACGAAAAGGAAATTCATGTTGATCCCGCAAAGATCGAAGCCGTTAAGAATTGGAGTACCCCTAAGACCCCTACCGAAGTTCGTTCATTTCTTGGTCTTGCTGGTTATTACCGTCGTTTCATCTCAAACTTTTCCAAGATTGTTGTCCCTCTCACGGCCTTTACCTACAAAGGTAAACACTATGAGTGGGGACCAAAGCAAGGGGAAGCCTTCCAACTCCTCAAGCAAAAATGGTGCAATGCTCCTATTCTCACTCTTCCTGATGGCAACGATGATCTGGTTGTCTACTATGATGCATCAAACCAAGGTCTCGGTTGTGTTCTCATGTAACGGGGCAAGGTGATCGCTTATGCATCAAGACAACTCAAAATTCACGAAAAGAATTATACGACGCACGATCTTGAGTTGGGTGCGGTCGTCTTCGCATTGAAGATTTGGAGGCATTATCTCTATGGCACGAAATGTGTGGTGTTCACTGACCACAAAACTCTCCAACACATCTTCAATCAAAAAGAACTCAACATGAGGCAACGGCGTTGGGTCGAGCTCCTTAACGACTACGACTGCGAGATTCGGTACCATCCCCGTAAAGCGAATGTTGTGGCCGATGCCTTGAGTCGTAAGGACCACGTTATGCTTCATTGTGTTAGGATTCAAACCAATATTCAAAATCGCATCTTAGAAGCTCAACACGTCTCGGTCACCGAGGGTAATCTGTATAACGAAATGTCATGTGGTGTTGAACTCCTATTAGAAACCAAACCTAATGGCCTCCTCTATTACTTGAATCGTATCTGGGTCCCCGATCAGGATGACCTTCGCGCAGTCCTTATGGACGAGGCACACAAAACTCGTTACTCCGTCCATCCCGGGGCGGATAAAATGTACAAGGGTCTTCACCAACATTATTGGTGGCCCGGAATGAAGAAAGACATTGCACTTTATGTTGCAAAATGTCTAACTTGTTCCAAAGTCAAAGCTGAACATCAACGCCCTTCTGGTTTGCTTGAACAACCGGAAATTCCAGTGTGGAAATGGGAAAATCTAGCCATGGATTTCATTACCAAACTCCCTCGTACTTCTAGCTGTTATGATAGCATTTGGGTGATCATTGACTGTCTCACCAAATCTGCTCACTTTCTACCCATCTGAGAAGACTATCGGGTAGAGAAATTAGCCCGAATCTACATTGACGAAATTGTGAGTCATCACGGGGTCCCACTTAACATAATCTCTGATAGGGATGCTCGTTTCACCTCCCGCTTTTGGCAATCTCTCCAAACTGCTCTTGGTACACGCTTGGATTTAAGCACGTCTTACCATCCCCAAACTAATGGTCAGACCGAGCGGACAATCCAGACTCTCGAGGACATGCTTAGAGCTTGTGTAACTGATTTTGGTGGCAATTGGGATTCACATCTATCCGTCATTGAGTTCTCCTACAACAATAGCTATCACACAAGCATCAACATGGCTCCATTTGAAGCTCTCTATGGTCGGAAGTGTCGCTCTCCTATCTGTTGGAACGAGATTGGCGAAGCACAAATCACCGGTCCTGAATTAATCCAAGAAACTTCCGACAAGATCCTTCAGATTCGTAACAACATTCAAGTGGCAAGGAGTCGGCAAAAGAGCTATGCCGACAAAAGACGTAAACCCTTGGAATTTCAAGTCGGTGATCTTGTACTTCTAAAGGTATCTCCTTGGAAGGGGGTGATCCGTTTCGGGAAGAAGGGTAAACTAGCACCTCGCTATGTGGGCCCATTCAAGATCCTCGAAAGGATCGGGAAAGTGGCTTACAAACTCAAATTACCTCCATCACTTGCTAATGTACATCCTACTTTTCACGTGTCTAACTTTAAGAAATGTCTTGCTGATGAGAACCTCCATATACCTTTTGACGATGTGCGCATTGATGACACGATGCACTTCGTTGAGAAACCGGTAGAGATCATGGACCGTAAGATCAAGCATCTCAAGCGAAGCCGTATTCCTATTGTCAAAGTTCGTTGGGATTCTAAGCGCGGTCCTGAGTTCACTTGGGAACGAGAGGATCAAATGAAGCTTAAGTATCCACACCTCTTTTCTGATTCAGCAGCCCCAACTAGCTGAATTTCGGGACGAAATTCCCTTAACATGGGGATACTGTAACATCTCTGATTTTTTATGTACTTGTTTGGTGCATAAACAACAATTCAATGATAATGAAAACCTTGATTTCATTTGATACATTTTTTAGGATTTCATGTATATATTTCAATCCATACTAATACTAATTCAAAGAAACCAAAAACTTTCCAAGTTGATTCCGCATATGCCATACAAGAATGAATATTTAAGCTCATGGTCTCTTCATATATGTAACTATATATATGTAAATATATATATATATATATAAGTATAATTTATAAACCAATTGGTCTTGAACCTCCTCCCCAAAGTGCTTGAACCCTAAACATGACCCCCCCCCCCCCTTTTTAATTGAACCTTTGGCCTAGATTGGACCCCATATGACTCCAAATTGACCCTCATTCCTCAATTTTGACTATAAAAGTCAAACAGGGCCAAATCTATGAAATCCAACTTATGAAATCGATTAAGCCTGTTGATATGGATTTTCCTTATGCACAAGGCTGTTAATCGATCATACCCTGACCCATGTAACGGCCCAATTCAGTTTATAACGCGGTTGAATTCGAATTCAAACAAATTAACTTCGTGGAGTCAAAACCGAATCAATTCGGTCAAAATTCAATAAATTAGACGCGTTCCAATCTCGGAAATCATGCGTAGACTGATCCCCTCTGTACCTAGTCCAGTTTCGTGACCCAATTCATCCTATTGCAGTTGGAATGACGCGTAATTGAAGCCATAGCCGACACCCGTAACCTTTGCAATCGAATCAAACATTCAAGACCAAATCAATCGAATTAAACCCTCATGAACCTTCGCACGACCCTATATAATCTCGCTCAAACCTAAATTGAGTCTCATTCCACTCCTGTTTTCCGGTCGAGTAACAAGAACTCCGGGACTGAACCAGTAGCCGACGACCTTCAAAATTCGATCTTTTTGGTAAAGGTCAGTGTCATTTGATTCGTTTTTATGTAAGGATCGAAAGCCCTCTGTCAATTTCAAACGACACAGGGCGTCAGATTCGAATTCGTCTGAGAATCGAGGGGATGTTCATACGAGTTTTAATCTGGAAATTTTGGGTTCAAATAAGTAACGTATTTATTTTTTTTAACATCTCAAATCTACCAGCGAGACCATCTGGTCCGACCGGTTAGGACATTGCACCGTCGGACTAGAGGGTGTGGGTTCGAAACCCACGCAACCCGGCCTTTTTGCGCGCCCCCTCAACCAGATCCGGTCCCCTATAAACATCAAATTTAATAGAAATCTGATCGGGTTTAATTCAGATATAGTTCCTTGGTCCAATGGTTGAGCCGGCTGTCTTGCACAGAAACCACCCGGGTTCGAGCCAGATGGTCTGTATCATTTTTAAAAAAACCAGTTTTAACCACCCAAACTTTTTATAAAAATTATTTTTATAGAGCATACATTATTTAAAACCGAATGCTATAAAAGTTTGCAAAGTTTAACATAAAATATTTTTTTTTACGAATTAATTGTTTAAAAACTCATTTTAATTATTTAAAAATACATTCTTAAATAATAAAGTAAAGAAATTAAATTTGACAAGATATATCATAAAGTTGGTATTTTTGTAAATCATTTATCCCATATATAAATATATGCATTGAACAAAACCCCTTTTCTAAATATATATATATATATATAATATTCTTTAGTTATTTTTATAATAAATAAAATTATTATTATGCATCTAGGGTTTTCTTTAACCCATATTAGTACGATCTAGACACTTTGGCATAAATAAATAAAGCAATGGGTTTATTTAAAAATCATATTACTTTTAGCAATACTTATTATCTTAATTAAATAAATAAAAAGAGTTTTAATTATTTAAATCTTTAACCCTAAAAACACGTAATATTTTCATACAACGTTTTGAACTCCCAAAGTTACACTAAACTTTTGATAACTTGTAATTTCCTACATAAAATAACACAAACCTTATACAAACTCACACCTAAACAAGACCCGATGAACATTAGACGTATCTTTAGACTTGTGCATATTATTGATTTAAGATCATGCTTTTCACACTAGGTTAACTTGTGATTTGAGAATCACTTGTGCTTCATACTTGCTCGTATTATCCACCCAACATATACAAGTGAGTTTTACATAGCCCTTTTTTACATTTTGCACTTTTGGGGTGAAACATGATTACTCTTTGAAACTCTTTACATTTACTTATATACAATTCAATAATATGATGATATGTGTTATTCGTTCTTTATGCTTGAATGCTATGAGTTAAAACTACATATACATGACATTAGTACAATCATTAACTCAGTACAAGCCAACGGTTAACATTGATAGATCTATTGTGTCTGACAAACCCACCCGGTTAGGGTGTTTGTTACCGACTTTACATAAGGGTAACCTGCGTGTTATGCCTCAGTCACAAGGTTTGATTGTACACACTCAGTTTAACTATAGATTCTTCATAATTGCCTTATACACGTATATCGTATGAATTGTATAAAACACTTAAGCTTGGTTGTGTGTTAAAACCTATGTATGCTCACCAACTTTTTAGTTGACCTTATTTTCATCATGTTTCAGGTACTAATGCTTGAGAATAAGTACAAGTTTCTTCACTTAGGACCGAGGACCTAGAATCTAATTTAAAGAAACTATTTATGTATTTCTATTTTCCTTGTATTGTTGGATTCATGATTATTTATGATATGAAATTGGTTGTTTAAATATTTAAACTTTAGCAAACCTTGAGCTTTTGAACAGTCTACATGTCCCGCCCCGACGTATTCCGCCGTCGGTTGGGGTGTGACAACTAGCATAACGTTGAGTTTCGTAGTCTCTCCTATTACGGAGCAAGGAGGAAGAGCCCCTCCACTCACTACTACTACACTCTAACTACGAAATAAGCTTTCTCTGGTGTGTTCCTAGGGTGTGTAATGGATGGATAGATGTGTGGAATGAAGAACTCAACCCATCTATTTATAGGCCTCAAAATGAGCAATGCACGGTCGTGCATTGGATTTCACGGGCGTGCAAACACCTCGGGAATCAAACAGGGTACACAGGTCATTGTACTGGAACCTTGGGGAGCAAGATAGGCAATGCACTACCGTGCGTTGGGTTGCACGATCATGCAACCTTCTTCTGCTTCCTAGTTTTGTCTTTTAGCTGCTGTGTTGACCTGGTTTGACTTCTTGGGGGCCAATGCTCCGGTTTGGTCCTCCAAAAGCTTGATTTCTTCATGTTTTTGGCTGGTTTTCTTCATTCTCTACTCTGTCTTTGTACTTCAGAATCAGTATCAGAATCATGTTCATATTCACTTCATGTACTCTCTTGTCGTTGTCTTTTAGAAGATGACTCGGGAAGGGAAACCGTCGTCATTCTTGTCGGGTGTGATTGGTCCGGTGCATCGTCAGAATCGGATGAATCAGATTCAGTTGCCTCAGAATCTGACTCTTCAGTACCAGCACCTCCTTCTTCTTTGTCACCGCCATCACCAGATTCATCATTCTCAGAACCTTCATCTTTTTCCTCTTCCTCCTCCACTTGTTCATCAGAGTGTTCACTCATTTCAGGCTCAGACTCAGCACTATACCAACTGAAGTCAGCAGGGGCCACATATGCTTCATTAATTAGGTGGCCAAAGAGAGGAGTGTGCTCAGGGGTAGGTTCTACACTGCATGGCTTTAGAAATTGTGCAAACACTCTCTTGTCCACTCGTTTGACTTGTATTCTCTCTCTAATCTGAGGTAGATTGGGTACAGCATCATTAATCAACAGCTGCATGAACTGTGGGTATAATAGAAATCTAAACCTCTCAGCAGCATTGATCTAATCGGTGATAGACTTGTAGATATACTTTGGAAAGTTGTAACCCTTGTTCAGAGAGAGGCCAACCATTGTAGCTGCGAAGTCATGCCCCATGGCATCCTTTCCCGCCTTCCTAGCAGACAGGCACATGATCATGACGTGCGTGAAGTAACGCCACTGATCAAGTACCCACATCTTCTTATACGAGGAGTAGTCCATGGTACCAACATACCCCATCCTTTGTCTCCAGCATCCATCAACGAAGTAGTCAGGGTAAGTCACCGGATCAGTTGATAAGTCCCTAAACTGTAGTACTCGTCTGATGGTGTCTTCAGAAATAGCAATATCATGACCCGCTACAGTAGCCCTAACGACGTTTGGGATTACTGTACAGTCGTGATCAGCAGTTTCCCAGAATTGCTCTAGATATGGTCTTGAGACAACAGGATCAGCAGACATGGCATAACTGATCTTGGAACGGTTCAGAAAATCCACTATCAGTCTGTACTCCAGTGCAGCACCCTTCCATTCTGGATGAGTGAGAGCCAGCATATTGAACTCACTGTAAAAGCATGAGCCATCACTACAGTAACATACAATGAACACAATAAGAACAAATAGAATCATTGGAATGGATCAAACATGACTTGATATAGCGGTTACATAATGAACTAAATTTCAGACTTAGAAATTTTTCAGAAGTGCCCTTCCTGCGTACTTAGCAAGTACGCAGGGGTTAGTTCTTGAGTACTTAGCAAGTACGCATGAATTACCTGCACTTAGCCAAATTTCAAACTCCAAAATTCAACAGATGTGAGGTATTGCTGTGGATTAGGGTCACCACAAGGTTGAAATACATGATTATAACCAATGGAACCACTATCAACAGCAAGGAGTTGCTAAACCAGTCGATTTTGACCTAGCCTTGGTCCGACGGTAACCAACAATCAAACAAGGGGTCAAATTCAAAATCAAAAACAGTTAAGGACGAATGTAGTATGCTAGAGCTTCGATTGATGATCATAAACTAGTTTTAGGGCCTAATTTCACTTAAGAACAGCCAAACCAAGTTTAAATTTCATCACCAAAACCCTAAGCTCAAAATTTCAAGAAATCGGTGCTTAACAAGAGATTTTGCGGATGAAATGGTCCAAGATTCTCACCAAATGTTAGTAAGGTGAAGATGAAACTGTGATCGGGACGAAAAAATGGTTTAGGAACACTCGAAATTTTGAGTGAAATCGGAGCAGGGAGTGTACACAGTGTTAGTGAGCTTGAAAAGGATGAACTAATGAAAATTTTTCTAACACATGTATATATACCCCCCACACATAGGTCGTGCATACTTGTTAAGTGCGCAGGACTTAACTCCTGCGTACTTAGTAAGTACGCATGACTTAAGTCTTGCGTACTTGATAAGTACGCAGGGTTTACCTTATGCGCACTTAACAAGTACGCAGAGACCCTTGTGTACTCAAACTTTCAACTCAAACTATGAAGATGTCAAGTCAAATAGCGAACCGGATATGAACATTCAATCAAGAGGATTCAAAAGCAGTTCAAGGAAGTTAACCCCAAATATTTTTGGTTTTACTTAAATTTAGATAAACTGTACTGAAAATCTTTTTGTCATTTGATAAAGATTGAACTGTACAAGAATCAAAATCTTTTTGTTCTTTTCTGAATAAAGATAATATGCACAAGATACAGATCCGGATATACAGAAATATACACACAAGCTATTCTTAGTCAAAGTCATGAGCAGAGGATCATATCAGGCTATTATAAGCAAAAATGATACAAAATAAACATCAAAAAATATGGGATCATGTCATGGATTACTACTTATTCATACGTAATATGCAATATAAGCAAGTTAATTCAAGTTGGCAATATTATAAAATTTGAAACCATAAGCATCTTTGTATCACGTTCTTGTGTGTTAAGGTATTAAATTTAGATATACAACGTGTACCCCACAGTTATGCTACAGAAATTTAAATTGCACTATCTCAAGGCAACTAAGATTTTCCCAATGATTTCTAAATCTCCAGAATGAAGTTACATCGTTTAGCACATAAAAAATCAAGCAGAATCCATAAGGATTATCGAGAATCATAAGATTCAGAATCGAGTGATTCATTTGTCTTGGTTTGATAGGTTTTTCTTCTGTGAATATCATATGATGATTCAGATTAATAAATATGGTGTCTGAGGATTTAGATAAGGGGATCCAACTTTTATCTGGATTTGTTTTCAATGAATCAGGTATGATTCAAGGGTGAATATATGCTCAACGGTTGATGTCAAGACATATCTTGGCCCAACTTCCCATTACATACTTGTGAGTATGGGCAGTGAAGAGAACCGAAAAATTATGCTAAAGACATAATACAAAACTGGTCTCATAAGAAAATACTTGCCAAAATCTTACATCCTTTATCTGATAATGATTTTTTTGCATTCTTTTACACACACACACATGCAAACATGGGTTCAAATAACAGTTGTAGTATTGATTTAGTTTCCACACTACTGATGATTCAAAAATGCTTATAGCCTACTGACAATTCAAATTACTTGCGTATATTAAAATTAATAATTGAAACAACTAAGACACTCAAGTAAACATGATGCAATCATTTCCCATATGTGCAGTCTAAGACGTTTAGATCACTTACTGATTTACTATCATTTCCCCTTTTCTTCAAATGACTTTGAAATTTTCATTTTTTTTTTTTTTTGTTTTCTAATTTGTTTGGATTTTCTGATGATGTTAATTAAAGAGAAAAACGAACTGTACAGAAAAACGTTTAAAAGAAATAAAGATTAACTTCCATGAAATGATTTGATTTGAAAAAGAGTTTTCACTCAGGATTGAACATTCCTATCAAGTTAACCAAATGTTCAAAACGGGTATGATCAAACGCCTTAGTGAAAAGGTCAGCAAAGTTGTCATCCGTGTGAACTTTGACAAGTTCAACCAAATGCTTTTCAGCACAGTCACGGATGAAATGATGGCGAATTTCAATATGCTTAGTTTTGGAATGTTTCACTGGGTTGTTCGTGATGGACATAGTGGCATTATTGTCAATGAATAAAGCCATAATCTCTCAATTGCTGCTAGATCCACAATATTTGAGAACAACAGCTCGCGACAGCAATGTACTCTGCTTCACATGTTGAGACAGAAATCGTTGACTGCTTCTTACACTGCCAGGAGACCAGCCTGTCCCCCAAGAATTGACATCCACCTGAGGTTGATTTTCTATCAAGGTTACAACCGCCATAATCAGAATCTGTATAGGCTTTGAATTCAAATGACTACTGCTTGGAGTACCAAAGACCCAATCGAGGTTTCCCTTTCAGGTTTCTGAAGATCCTCTTCACAGCTATCAAGTGAGATTCCTTCGGTTGTGACTAAAACCTCGAGCACAAGCAAACAACAAACATAATATCGGGCCTTGAAGCTGTGAGATACATTAGAGAACCGATCATCCCGCGGTACAATTACAGTCCACATCCTTTCCATCTTTGTCCGGCTGCAGACCATGATTGACTGGGATTGGTGTGCCATAATTAGTATAATCATTCATTTTGTATTTTGACAAAATTTCCTGGACATACTCCCTTTGACTGACTTGCAGACCCAGAAAGAACGACAGTTCACCCATGTTGCTCATTTCAAACTTGGACTACATCACCCTTTCGAATTCTCTACACATCTCTTCATTGGTAGATCCAAAGATAATGTCGTCGACATAAACCTGCACAAGTAGAATATCACCTCCTGAATTCCTAATGAAGAGAGTCGAGTCAATTTGTCCTCGGTCGAAACCATTGGACAGTAGATGTTTTGATAAAGTCTTATACCATGCCCTAGGTGCTTGATGAACACCATAAAGTGCTTTATCCAACTTGTACACTTTATCAATATTATGCGGATCTTCAAAACCTGGAGGTTGAGTGACATAGACCTCTTCATGAACTTTTCCGTATAGGAAATCACTCTTAACATCAAGTTGATAGACCTTGAAGCCGACAAAGGAGGCATAAGCCGGAAACAGTCGAATGACCTCAAGTCTAGCAACTGGGGCATACACCTCTGTGTAATTCAAGCCCTCTTGCTGATAAAAACCCTGAACAACCAACCTTGCTTTGTTCTTCACTACAACATGTCGATCATCCGTCTTGCATTCCCATCTGGTTCCAATCGGATGCATACCCTTCAGAAGGTCAACCAAATCCCACACATGCAACTTTTGGAATTGAGACATTTCATCTTGCATCGCTTCCATCCAGCAGTTGTCAGCGAGAGCCTCTTTCACATTCTTCGGCTCCAATTGGGATATGAATGCAGCATGCAAACATGTTTTCATGATACCTGTATCAAGTATCTCAGCATACAAACTGGTGTTCTCAGTAATAGTTCTGTGACGAGTTTGAACACTGCCATCAGGATCACCAATAATGTTGTCAATTGGATGATTCCGATGCACTCTCGTCTTTGGTAATTGAGGTTCTTGAATAGCTGACTCAAGGTTTGTGCTCAACTCCCACATATCAAGTGTACCCGAAGATGACTCAATGTTGATTGGATCAACTGGAGCATCATTTCCTACATGAACATTAGGATCAGCTTGAGCATCGTTTCCTTCAACATGAACTTCATCTCCATTGTCACTGTCAAGAATTCCAGATGCAGCATTGGAATCGGACGTTAGGATAGGTACCGTTGCTCTGGTTGAGAAATTGGAGTCGTCGCCATACAACTTGGCAGTGTCTTCAGCAGATAAATCAGGAAGGTTAAAAGAATTGAATAGAGCATCATAATCAAATCCCCAAGCAGGACCAGTTGGTTCTGGTGGAATGTTGTGTTGACTGCAGTCCACTTCGAACCATTCTTCCACGGACCTACTCTTAATATTGTATACTCTCTTGCATGGTGAATTGGCAACATATCCTAAGAAGATGCCTTTCATCGCTTTTGCATGAAATTTAGACTTACGATCTTTGTACTGTAACAATAATGAGCAGGGACTACCAAAAGGAACTAGGTAGTCAAGATTTGGAGGTCGATTGTTGATCAGCTCATAACAAGTTTTGTTGTGCCTCTTAACCACCAGAACTCTATTTAAGACGTGACAAGCTGTGTTGACTGCTTCCGCCCAGAATGTTATGGGAAGCTTGGCATCTGACAGCATTGTCCTTGCAGTCTCAATTCTTCTTTCGTTCTGTAACTCCATTCTGCTGGGGTGTATACGGTGCACTAAATTCATGACGAATGCCCTTCTTGAGACAGAAAAGCTCCATCATGTTTTTTTGAACTCCGTGCCGTTGTCACTCCTTATTCTTCTAACCTTCAGTTTGCATAAAGTTTCCAAGCTTACAATCAGGTATTGAAGAATTTCAGTAGTCTCATCCTTTGTACCTAAGAAATGCACCCAAGAAAAACATGAGAAATCATTAGTTACAACTAGACAGTATGACTTACCTCTAATACTCCTGATACTTATGGGCCCAAACAAATCCATGTGTAGGAGCTCCAAAGGGGTATCAATAGAGTTTTGGATCTTGGGCTTGTGATTTTCGTTGATGTTTGCCCTTTTTACAAGGCATACAGTCATCTGCAATGGCAAATCTCAGCTTAGGAATCCCGGTTACCAAATCGTTTCAAACAAGATGATTCATTTTACGATAAGAAATGTGTCCGAGTTTCCTATGCCACAAGATTGAGTCAAGTTATGTCGCTTTTGTAAGCAAACAAGTAGCAACTAATGAGGTGGTTGTGGCCACGCTCATATCAATCTGATAGGTGTCGTTTGTCCTTGGCGCTCTCATCAGAATCCAATCATCAGGAACCATAAAACCAGGCTTGAGAACCAATCATTCAGACTTGTTAAACGTAACTGAGTACTCCTTGTCGCACATTTGAGATACACTTAACAAGTTATGCTTCATCTGCTCAAAGTAGTTGACATTGTCAAAGCTTATACATCCATTTGAAACCATTCCTTGACAAGTAATACTACCGCCCTTCTCGTCTTCAAAGGCCACATAGCCGCCTCTGAATGGTTTGACATATTGAAGCAAGGCCATGTTGCCTGTCATGTGCCGGGAGCATCCACTTTCCACATACCAACGGTTAGAGATAGTTCCCTTCGGATGTCCCTGCACGAGTCACAAGAAATTTATTAGATTTGGAGACCCAAGCCATGGTGGTCTTGGGTTGTCTGTTTTTCTCAAAATAAACTACCTCAATTAATTCAAAATCATGACTATAAAAAATGGGTGAATCCTTAGATGATTTGGGATCAGAAGATTGAGAACTTTTGGTTTTCTTGTTCCAGGACCTTTTCTTCTTTTCCTTCTAAACATTCGGCTTGCTAGTCTCAACTTTGGGTGAACTAGTGGAAGCTTCACCTGGTTGACTACCAGCTAGCTGTTGTTCAAGTTTTCTCAACCTTTTGTTCCTTCTTCTCCTTTGTGGCTTAGAAAGTTTCACCACAGGCTTCTCACCAGTTTGTGTACTACCAGAGGTAGATACATTGGGTTTAGCGACTTGCTTTAACCGTTTAGGAAAGATGGTTCAGCCACATGTTTTGCTAGTGGCTTAACCATTAGTTTCACTGGTGGCTTCACCATTTTTGGTTTGGTGCTTTTGGGTTGTTTCACATGTGGTGTCTTAGGGATAACATCTTGTTGTGGGACAACTGGCTGTTTCCCTTGGTTCTTATCAGGACAGTTCACCAGAATGTGACCTATCATACCACAGTGAAAGCAAGTTCTTCTTTCTTTGTAAATCCTCCTGTAAGGCTCTTTGATTTTGGAAGCAGATGAATCAGCTTGATGAGCAATGGGAGTTGTTTGATGAACATTAACAGCATCTTGTACTTGACCTGGTTTGCTTTTGGGAGTAAAATGTTTTCCATGTTTTCAAGATGATTCTTACTCAAATGATTAACAAAAACTTCTTTCTTTACTTGCTTTATGGACTTGAAACCTCCATAAAGCATCATTTTCAGTTTGTCATTGGACTTAATCGTATCAGGTTCAGTTAAAATGCAATTGTCACGATTAGTGATAATGTTTTTCTCAATTTTATGTTAATCAATCAACTCTTCTGAGACAACACCCTCGACCTTGGTGTTCTCAGAACCTTCATCAGAGAAAAACTCCTCATCAGAAACTGACCCAGCCTTACTTGAGGAATCATCCTTGTTAGAGGATTCTTCCTTGCTCGAAGAGTCATCCAATAAAGACAAATCAATGTCCACCGGCCCGTTGACAAACTTGCCGCTTACTGGTGGAGGAATGGCATTAGTACCTAAACATTTGCCACTCACTTTTCTCACTACAGACTCGTAGTGTTCCACCACAAAGCGAGAGTTTTTCAACTTCTCAAGTTTGCCACTGCAGGATTTCATTTTGCAGTTTGGCGATCTCGACATTTCTTTTCTCTAACCCCTTGTATGCAGCATCTAAGTGAAATTGTTGTTCACTGATTTTAATTGAAAACTCGTGTCTTTCTTTCTTAAGATTTTCAATTGAATCTTTAAATTGTTTTTCATTTTATTTATAACTTAGAGCTGCAATACGTAAGGGTTCGAGTTGATCATGGATACGATCATTCTCGTCCTTCAAGGTAAGACATTTGGAACAAGAAACAACATCAAAAGTATTAGAATCTACCTCAGTTGACGAACTGGATGCTTCTCCAATATCCATGAGAGCAAATGCAGATGTAGATTCTTGTTGGTCAGCAACAGATGCTTCCCTTTCCTCAGCTTTCATCAACTCAACAATCTCTGCCAGTAAACCTATTTGAGTCTGTGCAAGTATGGCATCTTCCAGATGAACACCCCAATCAAAGCTCTCGTCCTGTTGAACCACTAATGCACTGGACGTTCCACCTTGACTCTGATTGCGGTTGTTTTGATTGTTGTACCCTTGGTTGTTTCCCTGGCTTGCTCTAGTCAAACCCGAAGCTGGTGCTTTATCCTTTTGACTTTCCCTTGCTAAATGTCCAAAGTTATTACATTTGTAGCACTTAGCTTTAGATTTATCAAATCCAACCTTGGCATTAGAATGCCCACCAATGAACTTCCTACCTGTTCGGTTCAGAAAACGCTCAGCCATCCTCAAGATCATGGCCATGTTCCATTGAATATCCATATCCTCCATATCATCCGGATCCACCTCATTAAAGTCTTCTTCAATGGTTTTAGGATCCGTTAGCTTCCCACCTATGAAGTTCTCGTAGGCAAGCATGCAGGATGAGAATAGTGCCACATGATCTTCAGCTATATTGGCAATAGTAGATTGGTTTGCTGAAGGGGTAGAGGTAGGGCTTCTTGAGGAATGTTGGTGCTATGAACCAGATCCTGATGCAGCAAAACAAGTATAACCACCACAACCATTAGAATTATCATCTTCCTAAGGAGTCCCTGAGAACAAGGCAATTCCAGAACCCGATGACTTTGTTGTAGAAGACACTCCATAATACATAGAAGGATCTTGAATCTGAGGTCTTCCAGAACTTTCTTTCTTTTTCAGGTTCATGTCGTGTGCTTGAACCTTCCCAGTTGCATCATCAATTGTCATCTCATAAAACTTCGGGTTCTATCTCAACAGTATGGTATACATGTCAAATTTTGGTGGCAAAGAATCAAGAAACTTCTCCACCAATTCATCATCAGGTGATAGAATCTAGAAATAAGTTCATTGTGACAATCCGGACTTTTCAGTTTAACTTCGTTATTTAAATCCATTTAAAATTAATCTAATTAACTTAATTCAAACTTCAGGGACTATTCCTGTAAATTCTGCAAACTCAAAATACAAGGACTTAGTGGGTAATTAGACAAAACCAAATCCTGTTGACTTGAGAAGTCAAAATCAGAATGTTGTTATCCTTATTGACTTTTGAAAGTCAAACTAACCAAGTCTTAACCCAAACTCAAACCTTAGGGACTTGTTCTGCCATTTTCCAAACTGCAAAGCATGGAACTACAAGGACCAAACTGCAAAGTCGGAAACCCAATTGGCCGAACACTATCAATTCGGACTTCATTTTGGTAATTTCTAGTACCATTAGTTTCGAAATTCAAAGTATTATGAAAGCCCTATGAGGATTTTATCAAATATCATCGAATTGAACTTCACCCGTAATCTAGGGTTCATACGAAACCCACTTTGGGGGTTTTGATTCTAAACTCGATTAAAATTCAATTGAATCATATGGTTAGACTCGCGACCATCTAATCTTTGAAAGCCCTATACCAATTGAATTAAATAACATCGAATTTATTATGAACCGTAAACTAGGATTCTTCATAATTTGATTTGGGGTTTTGATCTTAGGTTTAATCTCAATGCAATTAATCTATTTCATTAATTTCGAACCCTTCTGTTTAGTAAAAACCCTATGAATCCAACCATTTTTAACATCGAATTCAACTGAATTGATTCTGGGTTCGTACCTAGGGTTTCGACTCTTGAATTTTGCAACTAATCGATCTTAAACTTGATAGTTTTTTAATTAAACCTAGCCTCAGAATCGCCTATACTCGATTTGCAAAACCCATATGCCATCTCGCTAAATCGCGATCAGATTTGTGGGTTTTGGACTGGGACCGATCGCGATCGATTATAGGGGAAAAGGGCTCTCAGGCGTTTTTGATTAAAACTGTTTCTGACCGGATCCTAATGCGATGACCCTAGCGGGCGGGACTGGTTAAGTGTGTGTGCTTGTGTGGGAGAGACCCGGGTTCGAGTCTCTCCACACTGTTTTATTTTTAAACATTTTTTCTTGTATAATTTTAATATAAAAATCAAACCCTATAATATTATATTATTATATAAGTGTGTTTTAGCCCGGGAAACAACCCGTAGGCTCGGGTTTGAATTATTAACCTATTTTTATATTATTTCCAATTTATAAATAAAATATTTATGTTATTGTCAAATAAAAATAATATGGTTATATTATTTTCAAAACGTAACTTCGTATGAAATAGTGTGATTATACCATTTTCAACCCGTGACTAATATTATAAAAATAATATATATGTTTTTATTATTTCGTATCGTTTTATACCTCGTGTGACGTTTCAAACCAATTAATAATATAATTGTTATATTATATACCCACGTTTATTACTTAGAAAGCGTTAAGATGTTCTAACTTCAATATTGTCGTCACAAATCCCATATGTCCCTAACTTCTGTGTTTATAATTCTAGGACATACGTAAGCCGTGCAGGTTAACACTTGAGATTTGAAATCTCATACTTTTGTAAGACTACCTACTACGCAACGCAGGTGATGGCCCCTTTTACTGTTTTTATTTGGGGGAGAAAACATGTCACAACCCTTTTTGGGTTATTGTAACTCATATGATATCACTGTTGAGGCTAAGCGTAACACACTATCATGAAAAGTCCTCACACACATCGGACCGTTAATATGTTATGAACGAGGTAATTTTAGTAGTACTACTGGGTTTGACAAACCCCACCCGCGTTAGTCGCGCTAACTCGATTGGAGGTCGAACGGGTGTTATATTGATCGTAACACATTAGTCAGAGTTGATAGACCTCGCTGGAGGCAAACAAACAAACACGCTGTCAGTTTCGGTTGCGAGCGCTTTTGCAAAACATAAATATAGGCATGCAACCTACTGATATATATATTGAATGTACATAATCCGTAAACGCTTTACTTTAAATGATTGAAACCTGTGAACTCACCAACCTAGTGTTGACTCGTTTTCTTACATGTTTTCTAAGGTTGGCACGCAGGATCACGTTAAGTCATGCATGTGTCTTGGACTTCAATTGAAATAATTATCTATTGAATAATATTTATGTTTTGTTTGTAATTGGACTTGGGCGTGTTGTTTTGCGCACTAAATTTCGTTTAACGCTTCCGCATATACACTCTGAACCTTGATCTTTTATATTATTACATTTCAAAGTCCCATATAGTGTCGTTTGAAGTAACTGATGTCTGAGATCCTGGTTTGTCACCTTCCAAAACGGTAAAACTCCGTTAGTGGAATTTGGGGGTGTGACATTCATCAATAGATTCATTCTCTAAATATCGGAAGCACTCATACTGATTCCTCAGTAGCTCTCTCTTGCTTTTCTTGACGTCATTGTTTCCCTCGAACCTCTTCTGCAAATCCTTCCAAAGATCCTTAGAAGTATCATAATGTGACAACCAGCATTTCAGGTCAATATCCACATTTCATAAACGCACGTTCATAATTATTATTTCCTGATATTTATTTTGACTAAGTAAAGTTAAGAAGTCTAGCAAAGGAGTTTATTCTAAGTCTAGTAAATCTTAAAGAATTACTAGAAAAAGTAAGCAGAATAACCCGACTAAATACGAACGTAAATGGTTAAATAAAATAACCAGAAAAATATATATATATATATATATATGTTACACTAAATTTACGTGAACTATAATTTATGGTTAAGACTAAATCATATAACATACGAAAAAGTAAAATAATGGACTTTTCGAAGACGTTACTATGTAGCGCCACTTTTAGGTACTCATACCTACAAATAATCACCTCAACGAATTATACAAACCAAGATTTCAATAATTTCTTCATCGAGCCATAAACTGGGTAAAATTATAATACCGTGAAGAATCTAAACCGAATTAAATTACCATTTGGAACTCTAAGTGATACTAATACCATTAATAAATTAATGCTTAAAATTGGTTATCATTAACCCCAAACCACTTCCTTGACTTTCTCGGCCGAAAGTCAGGTGAGCCATTCTCCCACTTGCTAATTCACTCAAATTCATATAAAAACCATACCTCCTCAGTCGAAATCTCACAATCCTTTTCATACTTATCACTTTCTTACGGCAAATTCCCCATTTGTCTTCAAGATCGAATTCAAGTTTTAAAGCGAAATCCACCATAATTCGGTGTATAAGGAGAATTTCAAGTGTTCTTGAAGAAAGCTTAGTAAAAGAAATCAAGACTATCTTCTCTGTTTATCTCAGAAATCACCATTCTCTGTTTGAGGTAAAAACTCAATATTATTCATTTCATTTTCTTTCAAACCGTAGCTGAACATATAAATTGTTCAAACGCAAGTAAGATAACAAGAAAAGTGTGTCAAATTCAAGATTAAAACATAAAAATATACAGGACGAATTCTGTCAATCAAAGTGCAGTAATCGAAACTATAGTTTCGATACCTGTTGTTCAATCGAAACTAGGAGTTTCGATACCTGTTGAGTCGAAACTAGGAGTTTCGATACCTGTTATTCAATCGAAACTAGGAGTTTCGATACCAGTTGTTCAATCAAAACTAGGAGTTTCGATATCTATTTACTCAATCGAAACTAGGAGTTTCGATACCTGTGTACAATCGAAACTAGGTAGTTTCGATACCTGTTTTGCTCAGTCGAAGCTAGGAAGTTTCGACATCTGTTCTGTTCAATGGAAACTAAGAAAGTTTCGATACCTCTTCATCAGCCCTTGGGGCAGTAACTCAGAACTATTTTTATAACGAAACAAGTGTTGGGAAAAACTAAAAAGATAATTTAAACAAAAGCAATCAGATCTGCTAAGTCGGGTGAACAATTTGCGTTTAAGACGGGTAGTCTTAACGTGTATGTTATCCTTGTGTAATTAGGATACGGATAGGCAAGTCTGCTGTTATTCAGATATTTGCTAGCATTCATACTGTCGAGGTGAGTTTCACTAATCCCCCTTTTTCTAAAGTTTTGAAATGATTTGGGGTGGAAACATACTTGTAAAGAATTTTCGTATGTAAATGAATGAAACTAATGATCTGACCGTATGTATGTATTGAGGGAACAATAAAGCGCTTAAAGTCCTCGGAATAAATTAGTAACCATTAGCTATGGACTTAGCCCGGGATTATATGAATAGTACTATTGGGGGTGACGCCTCCGGTCATGGTTAGTCGCGCTAACCAGGGGTCAAAATGGCCGAATGACCGCATATTGTCTTACTCGCAGAAAGGCGAGGGGAGGCACAGAATGTTGGGGTTTGGTTTCGGTCTCGTACATTACATACTATTTTGTATTCCTTGCAAGCTTACAAATGGGGCAATAGATCGGATTAGTAATCATATTCATTGGTAATACATGCATAAAGAGTTCTGATCCGGGTAAAGTGATCAGGTTTTAAACAAAAGAGTTCTGATCAGGCTAAAGTGATCAGGTTTTAAAGTAAAGAGTTCTGATCAGGTTAAAGTGATCAGGTTTTAAACAAAAGAGTTCTGATCAGGATAAAGTGATCAGGTTTTAAAGTAAAGAGTTCTGATCACGTTGAAGTGATCAGGTTTAAATAAAAGAGTACTGATCAGGTTAAAGTGATCAGGTTTAACAAAGAGTTTTGATCGGAAAATGATCAGATTTAAACATTGGGTTTATGATAACTCTTTATAATAACTCGTGAACTCACCAACCTCGTGTTGACAGTTTTAAGTATGTTTTCAGGAAATTGAACGTGGCCATCAGGTTAGCAATGTAGGATACATGCATGCATGTGGACACGGATTTTTGGGAGGATTTCTCTTGTATAACTCATGGTCTTGAGTCATATTTGCGAAATCTTAAACTTTTGTAAACTCAATTTGATACTTTGTGATGTAAATATTTTAAACTCGATTATGTATCCAATTACATGTATGTGTTTGCGATAATCATATGCTTTGGAAACCAGTGAACGTCGCGCCTCGCGTTTCCGCCTTGGCGGGGTGTGACAGAACTTGGTATCAGAGACATTGATTATAGCAAACTAGGTGTCTAAAACGGAACCTAGTCTATAATTTGAATGACTCACTAAAATGTTTTCATTGCATAAGCATTGCATAATCAGTCATCATGTCATGTGGATATTGTAGTCACAAGCATGTCGTCACATTCACACACTGACCCAGTCTCTGACCCTGAATCCAACGAGGAACTTTTCGCCTCACGCCCGAAAAATCGAGTACAAGTTCGCAGCTCGACACCACCCAATGTCACCCTGGGAGAACCGCCCATCGTCTATCGAAAGAAAAGCGGAGGACCAATTAAGGTGCAAAGTGCTAGGAAGAAGGTTCGACTTTCGCGCAAGAGAAACCTGGCAGCCCGTGACCCGAAAGATTTGGAGACCGATGAGGAACCATCTAGGAAACGACCCTATTACCATCCTACAGTGGGGACTACCCGTTGGATGCCCCGTACCCTGGCACGATGGAGGGAGATGGAGAACATTCCCTCTACCTTTGAGCTCGGAGAGTCCTCCAACTCTCCAACACCCCTACCCCACACTGGGGAAGCCATGGAGCTCACAGTGCCTACATTAGTAGCACGTGTTCATACGCACGAAGAGCGTCTTGATGATCTCCTAGATGATATTCGGGCACATGGGGATGCAGCCATGCGTTTACGTCAAAGGCTCGGATCTCGAGTACAGACTTTGGAGGATAGCACCCGAGACATACAGGGTGCCACTGACTATCTAGAGTTGAGAGCTGACATGGACTGGCAGTTCACTCTCACAGTCCGAGACATGGTGGAGGCGCTGGAAGAAAGGACTTTAGCTGCAGAGTTTGTGGCTAGGGCTAGCTTTGTCATGGCAGGACTTGCCATGAGGATTGGGTTATACTCCCACTTCTTCTTTTAAACCTATTATGGGCGGGTTGTGCCCATAGCACATTATGTAGTTTAAAACTTTGGTACTGATGTGGTCATAAGAACCCATCCCTTTTGTATCCTTGCCTTTTGGAACAATGTACTATATATGTTTTAACTATGTATGTGATGGTTTATGTTGTAATGATGGTTGTTCACGTTTGATGTTGTTGTATCCTTATGTCATGATCTATCATTATTATTATATAATGTAGTTTCTTTTTAATTGATATGTTAGAAAGAACGTCATGGCACCTAAGCGAAGGACGCCCCGTAACACTACTAGTGGCAACAACGAGACAATTTCCCCAAACATAGAACAACTCATAGCACAACGAGTAGCTGCCGCCATGGAGCAGTATGAAGCAAATCAAAATAGTGGCGGAGGGAACGGCAGCGGTACCGGCGGAGGACGTGCAGGAGGTGCAGAGGTAGTGGTACAGCAGGAGGTTCCGGAGGTTCCGGAGATGCTCCAAATAGGAAGTGCACCTACAAGGCCTTCCTATCCTGCAAACCCTGCAGTTTCAATGGCACCGAGGGTGCAGTTGGTCTGATGAGGTGGATAGAAAAGATGGAGTTGGTGATTGATATTAGTGAATGCACCGCTGACTGCATGGTGAAGTATTCTACATGTACGCTCACTGATAAAACTTTATCTTGGTGGAATACTCAAATGAAGACTTTGGGGAGAGAGACAGCGTATCAATTGTCTTGGGAAGATTTGAAGAACATGATGATTGAGGAATACTATCCTCGAAACGAATTGTAAAAGATTGAAACTGAGATGTGGAACCTACAGATGATAGGAGATGATGTAGCGGGATACACCGACCGTTTCAATGAATTGGCGATTTTAGTACCGCATATGGTCACACCAGAATATAAGCGTGTTGAGAGGTATCTGTGGGGCCTTGCGCCTCAAATTCGTAGCATAGTAACATCATCTAATCCAATAGATGCCAAGAGTGCTATAACCTTAGCATTCAAACTAAAGGATGATGCGGTACGTAATGAATTGTTTGTGAGGAAGGAGAACGAGGAAGGTAGATCTGGGGAGAAAAGGAAATGGATGGGAAATTCAAGTAACAAATTTGGAAAACAAGAGTTTAAGAAACAAGGAACTGTGAAGGCTTTTGCAGCCAACACAGTGGAAAGAAAGGAGTATGATAGGGGCCTACCGAGATGTAAGAGGTGTGGAAATCGTCATGCCGGTGTTTGCATCAAGTGTGGAAAATGTGACAAGTTTGGTCACACCACACAAGCTTGTCGAACTAACAACCGAATGGGGAAAATTAAACCGGGATGTTTCATATGTGGTGACCTGAAGCACTTCAAGAGGGATTGTCCCAAGTGGAAGAATCAGAACAACACTCAGGCACCAGGGAGGGCATTTGTGATGGGTGCAAGGGACGCACGCAGGACCCGAACATCGTCACTGGTACGTTCCCGATAAATAATCACTATGCCTCTGTACTTTTTGATTCGGGTGCGGATATGAGTTTTGTGTCGAATGATTTTAAATCCTTACTCGGTATTAAGGCCAGTAAACTGGATCAAAGTTATACAATTGAATTAGCAAATGGGAAATTAATAGAAACCGGAGAGGTCATATGGGGTTGTACCTTATGTTTAGAAAACCATACATTCAGTATAGACCTTCTACCTGTCGAACTAGGGAGTTTTGATATTGTTATTGGCATGGATTGGTTATCAAAGAATCTTGCCGAGATCGTATGCCTCGAGAAGATTGTACGTATCCCACTACCAAGCGGAGAAATTCTTTCAATTCAAGGCGAAAGGTGTAGAATGATGTTGAAGACGATAAACTGCATGAAAGCTCATAAGTATCTACGCAAGGGTTATTGTGCATTCCTGGCTCACATCGTCGAGAAGAAACCCGAAGAACGTCGACTTGAGGACATACCAATTGTCAGAGATTACTCGAAGGTATTCCCCGAGGACCTACCAGGATTACCACCATCAAGACAAGTCGAGTTTCGGATCGACCTAGTACCAGGAGCCGCACCAGTTGCACGATCATCGTATCGTCTAGCCCCTTCCGAGATGCAGGAACTGTCGAGCCAATTACAAGAGCTACTTGACAAAGGTTTCATAAGACCGAGTTTCTCACCATGGGGAGCCCCGGTCCTGTTTGTAAAGAAAAAGGATGGAACCTTTAGAATGTGCATTGATTACCGGGAATTAAACAAACTGACAATCAAAAATCGGTATCCTCTTCCTCGAATAGACGATTCGTTTGATCAACTTCAAGGTTCCAGTTTCTATTCAAAAATTGATCTACGATCAGGGTATCATCAACTGAAAATTCAGGAAGAAGATATACCAAAAACGGCTTTTAGGACTCGTTACGGTCACTACGAGTTCCTAGTTATACCATTTGGCTTGACTAATGCACCGGCCGTCTTCATGGATCTCATGAACCGCGTGTGCAAGCTGTACTTGGATAAATTCGTGATTGTGTTTATCGATGACATATTGATATATTCACGAAACAAGGAGGAACATGAACATCATTTGAAATTAATCTTGGAAGTACTCAGGAATGAGAAGCTTTATGCCAAATTCTCTAAGTGTGAGTTTTGGATCCAAGAGGTTCATTTTCTCGGACACGTCATCAATAAGAATGGTATTCACGTAGACCCATCTAAGATTGAAGCTATCAAAAACTGGGAAGCACCAAGAACTCCGACTGAGGTGCGTCAATTTCTGGGTTTGGCAGGATATTACAGGCGATTTATCGAGAATTTTTCAAAGATAGCCTTGCCTTTGACCACGTTAACTCAGAAGGACAAAAAGTTTGTTTGGACTGATAAACAAGAATCAGCTTTTCAATTGCTGAAGCAAAAACTTTGCAGTGCACCAATCCTATCCCTTCCCGAAGGAACTGACAATTTCATCGTGTACTGCGACGCATCACACCAAGGTCTGGGGTGTGTATTGATGCAGAGAGAAAAAGTCATAGCGTATGCATCCAGACAGCTAAAAGTACATGAGAAAAATTATACGACTCACGATCTGGAATTGGGTGCTGTCGTGTTTGCACTCAAGATTTGGAGACATTACTTATACGGTACAAAATGTACTATCTTTATAGACCACAAGAGTCTCCAGCACATCTTTAATCAGAAAGAACTCAACATGAGGCAACGTCGTTGGGTAGAGCTACTGAATGATTATGACTGTGATATCAAGTATCACCCTGGTAAGGCAAACGTCGTAGCAGATGCCTTGAGTCGTAAGGAACGGGTTAAAACACTCCGTGTTCGTGCCCTAGAATTGACAATTCATACGAGTCTCACGACTCAAATCCGGATGGCACAACAAAAGGCAATTAAGGAAGAAAACATTCAGAGTGAAGCTTTACGAGGAATGATAAAGCAGTTAGAACAAAAGTCAGATGACACTTTATACTTCATGAATAGAATTTGGGTGCCATGTTTTGGTAACTTACGGGAGTTGGTTATGGACGAAGCCCACAAGTCCAGGTACTCCATTCACCCAGGTTCGGATAAAATGTATAAGGATCTGAAAGAACTCTACTGGTGGCCGAACATGAAAGGAGAAATTGCTATTTATGTCGGTAAATGCCTGACATGTTCGTCGGGATTGTTACAACAACCCGAGATACCTCAATGGAAATGGGAACAGATTTCCATGGATTTCATTACAAAGTTACCCAAGACGTCGAGCGGGTATGACACTATATGGGTAATTGTCGATCGTTTGACGAAATCAGCTCATTTTCTACCCATCAAAGAGACGGATAAAACCGAGAAACTTGCAAGGCTTTATATTAAGGAAATTGTGGCTAGGCATGGAGTGCCAATTTCTATTATCTCTGATAGAGACAGAGATTCGTGTCTAGAATCTGGAAATCATTACAAGAAGCCATGGGCACACGTCTTGACATGAGCACGGCATATCACCCACAAACAGATGGTCAAAGTGAAAGAACCATTCAAACCTTAGAGGATATGCTCCGTGCGTGTGCAATTGACTTCGGTGGAAATTGGGATACTCATTTGCCACTAGCTGAGTTTTCATACAATAATAGTTACCACACCAGCATCAAAGCCGCTCCATTTGAGGCTTTGTATGGTCGGAAATGTCGTTCACTGCTTTGTTGGGCAGAAATTGGTGACAAGCATTTAACCGGTCCTGAAGTTATTCAAGAGACCACGGACAAGATTTTCAAAATCAAGGATCGTCTGAAGGCCGCCCGTGACAGACAAAAGAGTTACGCGGATAACAGACGAAGACCTTTAGAATTCCAAGTGAGAGACAAAGTCATGTTAAAGGTCTCACCTTGGAAAGGAGTTGCAAGATTTGGCAACCGTGGTAAGCTTAACCCTAGATACGTTGGACCGTTTGAAATATTGGCTAGGGTTGGCCCTGTAGCTTATAAGCTCAAGTTGCCACAAGGACTAAGCAATATACATGATACGTTTCATGTGTCAAATCTCAAGAAGTGCTTATCAGACGACACATTAATTATACCGCCTGATGAGATTCACATATACGACAAGTTGCACTTCATTGAGGAACCTATGGAAGTCACAGATTGGAAGGTTCAGAGAACAAGGCGCAGCCGTGTTAAGCTGGTCAAGGTACGTTGGAATTCAAAGCGCGACCCTGAGTATACATGGGAGCGGGAAGATAAAATGAAATCCAAGTACCCGTCCTTGTTTACAAAAACTCCAAGTCAGAGTGACAAGAACTGAATTTCGGGACGAAATTCTCTGTAACATGGGGAGAATGTGACACCCAGCATTTCAGGTCAATATCCACATTTCATAAACGCACGTTCATAATTATTATTTCCTTATATTTATTTTGACTAAGTAAAGTCAAGAAGTCTAGCAAAGGAGTTTATTCTAAGTCTAGTAAATCTTAAAGAATTACTAGAAAAAGTAAGCAGAATAACCCGACTAAATACGAACGTAAATGGTTAAATAAAATAACCAGAAAAAAATATATATATATATATATATATATATATATATATATATATATGTTACACTAAATTTACGTGAACTATAATTTATGGTTAAGACTAAATCATATAACATACGAAAAAGTAAAATAATGGACTTTTCGAAGACGTTACTATGTAGCGCCACTTTTAGGTACTCATACCTACAAATAATCACCTCAACGAATTATACAAACCAAGATTTCAATAATTTCTTCATCGAGCCATAAACTGGGTAAAATTATAATACCGTGAAGAATCTAAACCGAATTAAATTACCATTTGGAACTCTAACTGATACTAATACCATTAATAAATTAATGCTTAAAATTGGTTATCATTAACCCCAAACCACTTCCTTGACTTTCTCGGCCGAAAGTCAGGTGAGCCATTCTCCCACTTGCTAATTCACTCAAATTCAGATAAAAACCATACCTCCTCAGTCGAAATCTCACAATCCTTTTCATACTTCTCACTTTCTTACGGCAAATTCCCCATTTCTCTTCAAGATCGAATTCAAGTTTTAAAGCGAAATCCACCATAATTCGGTGTATAAGGAGAATTTCAAGTGTTCTTGAAGAAAGCTTAGTAAAAGAAATCAAGACTATCTTCTCTGTTTATCTCAGAAATCACCATTCTCTGTTTGAGGTAAAAACTCAATATTATTCATTTCATTTTCTTTCAAACCGTAGCTGAACATATAAATTGTTCAAACGCAAGTAAGATAACAAGAAAAGTGTGTCAAATTCAAGATTAAAACATAAAAATATACAGGACGAATTCTGTCAATCAAAGTGCAGTAATCGAAACTATAGTTTCGATACCTGTTGTTCAATCGAAACTAGGAGTTTCGATACCTGTTGAGTCGAAACTAGGAGTTTCGATACCTGTTGTTCAATCGAAACTAGGAGTTTCGATACCAGTTGTTCAATCGAAACTAGGAGTTTCGATATCTATTTACTCAATCGAAACTAGGAGTTTCGATACCTGTGTACAATCGAAACTAGGTAGTTTCGATACCTGTTTTGCTCAGTCGAAGCTAGGAAGTTTCGACATCTGTTCTGTTCAATCAAAACTAAGAAAGTTTCGATACCTGTTCATCAGCCCTTGGGGCAGTAACTCAGAACTATTTTTATAACGAAACAAGTGTTGGGAAAAACTAAAAAGATAATTTAAACAAAAGCAATCAGATCTGCTAAGTCGGGTGAACAATTTGCGTTTAAGACGGGTAGTCTTAACGTGTATGTTATCCTTGTGTAATTAGGATACGGATAGGCAAGTCTGCTGTTATTCAGATATTTGCTAGCATTCATACTGTCGAGGTGAGTTTCACTAATCCCCCTTTTTCTAAAGTTTTGAAATGATTTGGGGTGGAAACATACTTGTAAAGAATTTTCGTATGTAAATGAATGAAACTAATGATCTGACCGTATGTATGTATTGAGGGAACAATAAAGCGCTTAAAGTCCTCGGAATAAATTAGTAACCATTAGCTATGGACTTAGCCCGGGATTATATGAATAGTACTATTGGGGGTGACGCCTCCGGTCATGGTTAGTCGCGCTAACCAGGGGTCAAAATGGTCGAATGACCGCATATTGTCTTACTCGCAGAAAGGCGAGGGGAGGCACAGAATGTTGGGGGTTTGGTTACGGTCTCGTACATTACATACTATTTTGTATTCCTTGCAAGCTTACAAATGGGGTCAATAGATCGGATTAGTAATCATATTCATTGGTAATACATGCATAAAGAGTTCTGATCCCGGGTAAAGTGATCAGGTTTTAAACAAAAAGAGTTCTGATCAGGCTAAAGTGATCAGGTTTTAAAGTAAAGAGTTCTGATCAGGTTAAAGTGATCAGGTTTTAAACAAAAGAGTTCTGATCCGGATAAAGTGATCATGTTTTAAAGTAAAGAGTTCTGATCAGGTTTAAACAAAAGAGTACTGATCAGGTTAAAGTGATCAGGTTTAACAAAGAGTTTTGATCGGAAAATGATCAGATTTAAACATTGGGTTTATGATAACTCTTTATAATAACTCGTGAACTCACCAACCTCGTGTTGACAGTTTTAAGTATGTTTTCAGGAAATTGAACGTGGCCATCAGGTTAGCAATGTAGGATACATGCATGCACGTGGATACGGATTTTTGGGAGGATTTCTCTTGTATAACTCATGGTCTTGAGCCATATTTGCGAAATCTTAAACTTTTGTAAACTCAATTTGATACTTTGTGATGTAAATATTTTAAACTCGATTATGTATCCAATTACATGTATGTGTTTGCGATAATCATATGCTTTGGAAACCAGTGAACGTCGCGCCTCGCGTTTTCGTCTTGGCGGGGTGTGACACATAACCTCTGAAACTGTGAAATAGATCCCTAGTCAAGGCCATAGTTATACAGCCATGTGCCTTCTTTTCTCAGTCATAAGCCTTCTTCTCTTCTTCATCTAGCTTGGAGATAGGTTTGGGAACAGTTTCATCAAGAAACAGGTAGGTTGGATGTTTATATCCCTCAAGAATTGGTATCCATAAGGTGGAATCAGTGTACGAGATATACTCTTCAAAGCGTGCTTTCCAGTTCGAATAATCATTTACATTAAGCAGCTTTGGTGGTTTCTGTGGAGTCCCTATCTCGTTGTCATAGTTCAGCAAACTACTAATGTTCTGAATATTTGACATAGTGATTAACTTAGTAAAAAATCAGAAATCTTGCATAACTTGCGCACTTGTGAAAATGGTATTGCGCACTTAAAAGTTTGGTCTTGCGCACTTATGATTTGCTCTTGCGTACTTAGCAAGTACGCAAGAGTAAATGTTAAGTACACGGGAAGAAAAGTTAAGTACGCACAAAACTAGTCTTACGTACTTAGCAAGCACGCAGGAAGACTGTCCTTTTTGCCAAATAAGGTAAGTACACATAATGCTTTTTCAACTGCTCCACCAACTATTTCTGATCGTTGCAAAATGCTCAAATCTTCAAAAATTGAAGTTTTGAACAAATTGATCAACCCAAAAGGTTAGAAACTAGTTTCTAACAAACCCTTGATGATCAAAACACTCAAACAAACAGCAAAAAGGTCGGATTTTGAAGGATTTTTGCTTTTAAAATAGCGCTCAAGAGCTACCTCTATTTTATCACAAAAATCACCAAAACCGGTCACTTTTCCTTGTAAAAAGGCTGTAGATTGTGTCGAAAATGCTCCTAACACACTCACAACACTCGAAATCAAGAGCAGATCCGATACCACTTGTAGGTCCCCGGGTGTCTCGGATCGTCACATGCAAGTGCGTCGGCTAGTCTAACCGGGTGCGGAATGCCCGTGACTAAGTGGAGATTCAAGCAACACAAAGTAAACCGACAACAAACACAAAATACTTTAAACTTCGTCTATTGATAATCACAGCCGGTTACAGTGTGTAAAATGAGTGCGTACTTAATCCCAACACAAACCAGCTATATATACTAGACCTGTTGTCTGCGCACTTGCTAAGTGCGCAGGGCTTAGTTCTTGGGTACTTAGCAAGTACGCAGACAATGTTCTTGCGTGTACTTGCTAAGTACACAGGTTAAGCAACCCGCGCACTTGGTAAGTGCGCACAACACTTAACAAAAGACAACCAAGTACAAGTACCTACATACATGTTTACAACTCGATAAACTAATACATATAAATACTAAAATACAAGTACAAGAAGTAAAGATACAAAAGCATAGACAACATCCAAAGTGTCTGTCACACAAACGTGCTCCAACACTTTTCACCTTAACTTAACAGAATAAATGGATGGAGGTTAGTGGACTGGTTAAAACTGAGACAAATGATGAAACTATTGGATGTAAATCGGGATTTTTAAATTATTGGACTAAAAGCGAGAATTGCCCCAAACCACAGGGACTAAAACCGGAGTTTACTCTAAAAAAAATTAATAAAGTTACTATTCACTTACTTGAAAATTGTATATAATAAAAAATAATAGTAATAAATAAATAAAATTTGATAAGTAATTTCCATCCTAATTATCAAGGGCGTTATTTGGGTATATTAATCGGGTTTTGGTTCTTCGGGTTGGGCTAATCGGTTTTTTGGGTTTCAAAAATCAACCCAAATATCGACCCTATTAAAGTTCAGACAATCGGTAATCAGTATTCAAGTTAAACAGGTTGGGTTAATAGGTTATTCGGGTTAACAAGTTGGCTACAATTGGTAATTGCTATTTGCTACCATCTTGGGCTAGTGGACAATCATTTTAGTTAACAAGCTTATAATTGGTTACTGGGCTACAATTGGTAATTTTTTATTTCATATTTAACACACGAAAAAAAGAAAATTCATTTGAGTTGTGAACTTGTGATCATAGTGTTCTTAATTCATTCACGGTTCATTGAAAAGTAATTTGCAAACAAAGTTCCATAAATCTCCACTTTGGATCTTGATTCGCTATTCACTTGACAACAATGCTAAAACATCGTCTTTTATGTAAAATCTTAATCGGGTATTTCAAGTTAACCCGAATACCATATCCTAAGCCTATTACCGAACCAAAGACAAGAGGTCGGGTTCAGTTATATTGGTTATTCGGGTTCGGCTAGTTCGGGTTAGTGTTTAATGGGGTTCAGTCATTTTGGTTTAGGGTAGGTTTCGGGTTACGGTTAAAAAACCCACCCCTACTAATTATAAAGAAAAAACCATCCCAATATTCTAATCATAAATTTTACGGGTTAAACATATTTTCAAGTGGAAATTAAATTTTAAAGACTCAGATGTCTAAAATGGAGCGTTTAGAATAGAAACTTTTCAAGCTTTTTTTTATCAAAACATCACAAAGTTTTATGCACTAAGAAGGTGTTTAGTGTACAACAAAAAAAACATTTCCAACGTCAAAATGTACATGTTATTAAGTATGCTGGAACGTTAAATAAGTTAACTAGTCAAACTCAATAAAAGGGCGAACCCGGTATTTGACTTAGCTCTCATATTTGCGCAAGGTCCGGGTAGGGGCCGGATTGCTTTGAAATCTGATGTGCGCAACCTTACCCTACCCTTTGTGCAGGAGGCTGTTTCCACATGTTGAACCTATGACCTTAAGGTCACAAAGCAACAAACTTACCAGTTACTCCAAATCCCAATATTTACATGAACATAAGGGCGTCTGATGATGTAATCAGCCGATGGATTTTAGAATTTAGAACTCATAGTGGACCAGCCAATAAAAGCCCAACTTCTAATACATATGAACTTTTAAAAAAAAAATAGGGGCCCTAAGGTCTAGCTTTACCTACTTGGCCCATTGGATCGCACCTGTTCAAAACTTATATTAGACATATGAACTTAGACTATGTTTACATGATATAACCCATTTAACTTGATTTGCTTTTCTTATCATTTGACTAAAATTATAAATTTACTCTATGACACAATTTTTTATAATACAAATACAAATTGACATAAAATAAATTTTTTTAACATAAAATACAAATTGACTTGTTAACTAAACATACATATTGATGAGTTAGAACTATTAGAACTTAGAAGTGGAAACTAGTAAGTAGCTAGGGTAACCCAAAACTCACACAATAAACGATAAACGGTTTGGTGTTTTGAACTCCGTTCTCTCTCGTTAAGAAAGAACATCTTCCACCCTCCCAGTCCAAAACCCTAATGGCGTCGAAGTTCGGAATGGCCGGCGGCATACCGGAACGGCGTGTCCGCCCCGTTTGGGATGCCATCGACTCTCGACAGTTAAAAAACGCACTCAAGCTCTCTACGGCTTTGCTCTCCAAGTATCCCAATTCTTCCTACGCTCTCGTAAGTCTAACGAATTCAATTGTCTCATCTTGCAATTAAACTCTATCATTGTTTTTCGTACTTAGATTCCCTCTATGTTGATTTATTTATATGCAAATAGATATTTGATGAGCAACATATCTAGAATTATTATTATTATTATTATTATTTCAACATATGAAAAGAGTAAGAGGGTATAGATATTGATAGTTAACCCTAAAAGTTCAATGCAAGTTATACTTCATGTACTTTCTCAGAGATAGGTAACATTTATCATATCAAAGTATTATTTATGCGAACGTCTTGAGAGATTCTACCTCGAAATGTTGTTAAGATGATCAGTTTATTGATTGGAAATAAGCTATTGGCAATGCATATAATCCCACTTAAGACCCCCGGCTACAGAAAATACCTTTTCTGTTTACGGCATAGTATATAGTATTATAGTATAGCATTGCAAATATCATAAAATATAAAATATAGCTAAGAGATTCAGAGCAAACAACCATGCAAGAGTACTAATAATGAAAGTTGTAAACTACCGCTAACCAGTGTTGTAAAAATCGCTAGGCGGGCGGTGGGGTAAGGCCTAGGCGGGATTAATCGGGGCCTAGGCGGGATTAATCGGATTGGAATTTTTAAATGTAATTTTTCAAACTTGTATATATATATATATATAGTTATATACCATAGTTGTCAATAGCGCTTGTAGCGCGCGCTATAGCGCGCTACATAGCGAATCGACAGACTTCCGCTATTTCCAAATAGCGACCAAATAGCAAATATTCCCTTTTTTTTAATTTTTTTTATGTTTTTAACCAGTTTTTTACTTGATTAATATAAATAGGGTTGCTAATAACCCTAATATATGAAGATTTAGATGGTTATTGATTATAATTGCTACAAATCCTACAATATTTGAATATAAAATATTTCTAAAAATTTCTAGCAGTGTATCGCTAAACGTGAAATAGCGCCCGCTGTTTACCGCTATTCGCTACGTAGCGTATAGGTTGCTTGTCGCTATTTACCGCTATTCGCTATTGACAACTATGTTATATACACATAAATACTTCAAACATTAACAATTAAAGATTAAATACTTCAAAATTCAAAGATTAAATAGTTTAAAACATCATAAAAAAAAAACCCGATTAAGTATTTGCCCCGATTTGGGCTAAAAATATCAAAAAAGCCCAAAAAAGTGGGCCGACTAGACCCGATTTGGACCGCCTAGCCCGACTAGACCCGATTTGGACCGCCAAGCGATTTTTGGACCGACTAGGTCAAAATTCCTCCTTAACCGTCCGCCTAGCGATTAATCGGCGCCTAGGCGTGATTTTTACAACACTGCCGCTAACATACAGTGATGAGTACCTTATACTGGACAGAGAGCAAACAACCATATAGAGGCTACGGATAAAGAACAACTAGACTGAAAAAAGAAGTACTAACACCTATGCAAGTACCTATACACTCCCCTAAAAAGGTCTGTACTACCACATAACACTAAGTTAAGGCTAAGGCAAACAAAAAGTATGGGAATAACTAAACAAACAAGACAAATCTATACGCTCCCCTAACGGTCCATAACCCTAATACGACGTCTCTAAGAACTCCTATACCCGATCATGTCCTTAGATAGGTTAATTATATCAATCAATGTGCCAAATGGTTAGGCTCTTATTTCTTAAACAAAAGGAAAATTGGGATCAACGGTGTTCCCATGGTTGGAAAAATCGCTAGGCGCTAGGCGGGCGGTGGGGTGGGGCCTAGGCGGGATTAATCGGATTGGAATTTTTATATGTAATTTTCAGTTTTTTATATATATACACACATTTTTATATGTAATTTTTATAAAAATGTTCATTTTTAAATATTTATACACATATTTGGCTGGAATTTAAAGGGTTTGGCTGGAAAATCTAAGGTTTTGCCGGAAAATCCAAGGTTTTTGCCGGAATTTGGCCGAAAATTTTAGGTTTTTGCCGTAATTTTCGCCGGAATCTGGCCGTCTAGGCCCGCCTAGGACCGATTCCGATTAATGGTCCGCGTAGCTCAAAATTACAAGTTAAATGGCCGCCTAGGCCCGATTTTTACAACACTGGGTGTTCCCCATTTGGTAGTTGCTCAAATTGAACTTTTCAAGTTTTACACAATATCATTCATCATCTTTACATATTTGATCAGGCATCATGTGTGGGAATATAGCAGGACATGGTAGGAGTCTTGATTAGAACGATGAAGAGAAGTGCATTATTGATATTCTATTTTAAGACTATTAATTTGTTTCAAAAGCATTACAACCAATAGGTTGCAAAAAATAAACGACCATGATGCAACAAGGTCTTGGACGAACTTTGTATATAACTAGCGTTCAAGTTCAAAAAGTCTTCTTGAGAATCGAGAGAGAAATAAGAGGGAATTTTTATTAAGAGAATAAAATTTACTTTTTGTGATAGAGATGCAGTTTTTTATGTAAATGGAAGCCAAAGTTGGAATTGGTCTAATTTAGTGTTCTTATTTGTTTTAATGTAACGCAGGCACTTAAGGCTCTTATTTTGGAGAGAATGGGTAAAATGGAGGAATCATTATCCGTCTGCATCAATGCTAAAGATCTTTTGTATAAGAACGACTCTTTCTTGATTGATGACCTCACACTAAGCACATTGCAGATTGTTTTCCAACGGCTAGATCATCGTTAGTATTTCTAGAACACACTCCGTTTTTGCATTTTCTTGTGATCTTTTCCTAATTACATACTTATTCTATTTGCATCATCAGTGGAGATGGCTACCAGCTGTTATGAGTATGCATGCGGAAAGTTTCCAAACAATTTAGAACTGATGATGGGACTCTTCAATTGTTATGTTCGTGAATATTCTTTTGTGAAGCAGCAACAGGTTGATGATATCCCAAAATAATTTCACATTTATAATTTCTTCTAACTATATGTAGCTGTGAATGTTAGTTTTTTTTGTTGTTGTTGTAGATAGCCATTAGAATGTACAAAGTTGCTGGTGAAGAGAGGTTCTTGCTCTGGGCAGTCTGTAGCATTCAGTTACAGGTTTGTATTATAAATGTTGAAAGAGGATATAGATATGGTTATACCCTTATTTTATAAGTTGTTCATGTTATAAGATATTTGGTTTTGATAGGTATTTTGTGGAAATGGTGGAGAGAAACTTTTGCAATTAGCTGAAGGTTTACTTAAAAAACACATTGCTTCACATAGCTTGCATGAGCCTGAAGGTGCATTTTGATTTGTTTCTTGTTGTTAATAATTATTATAAAAAATAAACATTTTATTGATATAATAAAATGAATGATATTGGTTGCAGCTCTTAGTGTATATATTTCTCTCTTGGAACAGCAAGCCAAATATAGAGACGCTTTAGAAGTTCTTTCTGGGAACCTAGGGTCACTTATAATGATTGAAGTTGATAAACTACGAATACAGGTACTATCTGCTTCTTTATAACTATTATTTTTATTTTTCTTATCATTATTATTATTATTATTATTATTATTTTATGCTGCTTTAAATAATTGATTAGTATAATTTTATATGCAATTATTTTCTCTATTTAATCATGTAGCAAAGTGGCTACGATTATTACTGATTTATAAAAGTTGTAAAATTTTGAAAGTTATCATGTAACTGTCAGATTTTTCTTGGATGCCTTATGCATTTGTGCTCTTTAACTTACAAGTTGACAGGGGAGACTTCTTGCTCGGGCAGGTGATTATGATGAAGCTGCAAATATATTTCAGAAAGTATTAAAATTGTGGTAAGTCACCATCTTCTATCCATGCATTTGTACATAGTATACGGGCCTTAAATTAAACCAATAAAAGAACTTAGGTTATTTCATACTTTGTACATCAAGTATTTTAGAAAAGTACACACAAACGTGCACTACTATATGGATACTTATGTGCAACTGATGAACATGGGTTGGTTCAGTTATGGGCCAAAACAAACTTATAACAGATGTTTAGGCCTTTAGGTTTTCATAACCTGTCGGTTCGGTTATTCCGGACTTCCGGTTACTGGGAAAGGTGTTTTGGTTAATCGGTTAACTGTCCATTCTTGGCATGGGTCAATTCAAGCCCATTTCAGTAAATAAATTGAATCAGGTTTCGGCCGAAATAAAAAAGCAACAAGCCTGTTAATTTACAATGGATAAGGAAGGGGCAACTTGGTTTTAATGACCATTTGGTTATTTATACACATATAACCATAACTGAACCATAAAATTCGGTTATAAAAAAACATAACCTAACCACTGGTTTTTCAATTTGTTCAGTTTTTTCGGTTAAGGCTCTTTTATTCGGATTTTCTGCTCACACCAATAACTATATCCCTTTGGTGATGAAAGTGACATCATCATTCGTCACTGATTATTTATTTTCATTTGAAGCCCTGATGACTGGGAATGTTTCCATCATTATCTTGGTTGCTTGCTGGAAGATGACTGCAGTTTGCCCAGAATGGTTAATAGCCCGTCAGTTCAGTTGTCAACATCCATGAACTGCCAGCATAGACACTTAGCGGATGATGTGGCATGTCCTTATTACCCTTACAGATCTCATACATTTCTTTTCTAACTAGTCCTTGAAGTTTATGTTTTCTCAAAACTTATCTGCAGTTTGATTCTCGCATATCACGGGCCTCTGAGTTTGTAGGAAATCTAATGACAGAGGCAGGTAGTGATTCTATAAGAGGACCAGGATTAGCAAATCTTGAAATTGAAAGGAGGAAAATAATATTTGGCAAGGGTAATGCTGACAAATTCATGGAGGATCTTATTCTATATTTTTCAAGGTATAATTTAACAACCTTTTTTCTTTGGGTGTTTATGATTTACAAATAAAACGTAATTATTGTGAATATAGAGAGACAAAGAGAATGGAGAGAAAACAAAGCATTTCATTCTAGAGAGTCACATCTAATACATATATCACACGCACACACACTATATGAAACCGAAGCTGAATCATAAATAGGAGAATGATGATATATTATGTCTATTACTTATGATCATTCATAACACTCCCCCTCAGACATATTACCGCTCATCATACACTATTAACATCATACTTCAAGCATAGTTGTCAAGGCACATAGGCCTCGCTTGGAGCCTAGGCACAAGGCGCTTAAAAAGCGAGGGCTTTTTTAAGCTAGGCGCATAGTATAAAAATACCATTTTTAGGGGTTTTAGATATTTTTTAGACTTGTTTAGGGCTAGTTTAAGCTGTTTTAGGTTGATTCCAAGCTTGTTTAGGGGTTTTAGACATGTTAAAAAAGGATCAGATGATTTTTGGCCAGAATTTGGCCGGAAAACGCGCTCGGTCGCCTTAAACTACGCCTATCTAGGCGAGGCGCTATCTTTGCTCTGCACTGCGCTTTTGCACCAAGTGCGCTTTTGACAACTATGACTTCAAGATGATGTTAAATTGGTACTTCGGGACTATACTACTGGATTAGTTATGTTGTTTCATTAAAAACCTTACTAAGAAAACCTAGTGGGACAAAACTTAGTCAAGTGAAAAAAAGTGCAGCGTGTATAATGTCCCCCCTGATAATTGTATTTTCTGAATCTTGCTTTTTTTTTCCACTTCACAACAGATTCGGACATTTGGCTAGCTTTACAGCTGACGTGGAGGTCTTCCTTCAAGTTTTACCATGTGACATGAAAAAACGATTTTTAGAAAGGTTGGTTAAATGCATCAATTCTTCCTCAACACCATCAAGACATGTTCTTGGACAAAATATAACATTCTTGAAAATACGAGAACTCATTGGTGACACGTTCTCACTTCCTATTGGAGGTAAATCTTTTATTTTAATTACAATAGTGTTTTTTTTTTAATATTTTTTTCATCTTTTAAAGATTTATATTTTACCCTTTTTCGTATAGACCTGGTCGGCTTTGCGGTTCAAATGACGGAAATGTATTGTCAAAACCTCCCCCTTTCAAAGGAGTTGGATGCACAAGAGAGTATGTATGGTGAGGAGCTTTTATCTATGACATGCAACGTGCTTGTTCAGGTATCTAATTTGTTTTTGTATTTGTTAAATGTATATTATTTATCACTTGTTTTAATCTATTATTGAAAAATTTAGTTTCTTGATTTCGTGTTCTAGTTGTTCTGGCGTACCCAACATGTTGGCTATTTGTTGGAAGCTATAATGGTGTTGGAGCTTGGTTTGACAGTTAGAAGGTTCTAGTTTCTTCTAATATTTTCATTTAACCTTTTAATCGCTTGAATAACATCTACTACTGCTAACCGTTCTATTTTTGACAGTTATGTTTGGCAGTACAAGATTTTGTTGCTACATTTGTCTTTTTATTGGAATGCTGTTCTGTTAGCATATGAATGGTAATATATTTCATTAAGTAGTTTATTTAAGACTACTTGTTCTTTGGCGCTCATTTTCATGTTTTTTGCTACTGGTTTTAGGTACAAATCATTGGATGTGAAGAACATTCTCCTGGAAACCGTCTCACATCATATATTCCCCCAAATGTTAACATCCCCGCTTTTGGTAGATATTAGTGATGCTTTGAAGGGTTACTTAAGGTTCATGGATGATCACTTCAGGGAATCTGCCGATCTTACTTTTCTTGCATATCGTCATAGAAATTACTCAAAAGTACGCGTATTTGTAGTTTTGTTCATTAGTTTTATTTTTTTCCGATTTCTCAAAGTTCTATTATCGCGTGTAGGTAATTGAATTTGTGCAATTTAAAGAGAGATTGCAACAATCCAGTCAGTACTTAACAGCAAAGGTTGAAGACTCAATTCTACAATTAAAGCAGAAAGCAAATAGCATCGAAGAAGCGGAGGTAGTTACTATATTTTTACCTCCAGCATCTGTGTTATATTACTGAAAATGACATTTGTCTTCTTTCTCTAGTCTGTACTTGAAAGCCTGAATTATGGAAGTGACTGTATCGATGTCTCAAACGAGGTTCGATCCAAGAAGTTGACTTTTAATGAAGATCTAAAATTACGACCTTGGTGGACCCCATCAATAGACAAAAACTACCTCTCAGGTAACTATAGCAATTATGATGTTAATCTTTTAGTCAATATTTAGAACTCCCTCAAAAATCAAAAGCATTTTACCTCTAAAGTCAATCCTTTTAGTTGATTTTAAATAACGATGATGCCAATTTTTAGAACTTGAGTTTTTGACAACCGCTTTTGCTTTTGCATAACTTCTTTGCAGGACTGTATGAAGATGTTTCATGTTATCCTAGAGAAAATCTGGTATAGACACTCATCTCTAACTTTTTTTTGAGGCAAATTGGATTTTAATAATCCAAACTATGATCTATTGCCCGATAATAATCCATATTGGTAATTTGACCCGTGATAGTCCTAACTTTCACTTTTGTTGTTAAGGGCAGTCCCAATAGCATAATCATTATAGATTTACGCTCAGTTTACATTTGTTTTCGCTCAAAATGATGATTTTGAACGAAGTGGAGAAACGTACAAGTGAAATCGAGTGGGAAATCAAGTGTAAATTGAGTGTAAATATATGATGATTATGCTACTGGGACTGGGAGTGCCCTTGACAACAAAAGTGAAAGTTAGGACTGCCACTAGTCAAATTAACAGTATAGATTATTATCGGCCAATAGGTCATAGTTTGGTTTATTAAAATCCAATTTGCCTTTTTTTAAAGATATTTCATGATTGCCACATTATTTTACTGCAATAACTAATTCGGCGTGAATAAAGAAAGTTGCATTTAATTTCATTTTAATCTGTTGGAGCAGGATGTGGCTAAACAAACAGAAGCAAAGGTGATAAGCATCGGGAAGAGATCGTTACTTCCACGCATGATTTATTTGTCAATACAATGTGCTTCATCATCAATAAAAGGAAGTTCCAACATTAATGGTTTGGATTCTAAAGATTCCTCAGAGCTCAAGTACTTGCTTGAATCTTACGCAAATTTATTAGGGTTTCCCTTCACGGATGCAGTGGAGCTAGTTCTTGCTGTTTCCAATGGCCAGAAATCTTTTGAGGTAAGAATTAAGAAACTGGTGGCAACTATTATCCTACTTATATTAATCATTTATTCGTAAGCGCAAGTTATCCTTCTTTATTATTGTTTAAGACCACTAGAATCAGCTTAAGTTTGAATTACAGGTGGGCCAGATGGATATCCCAGTTCATTTTGTAATCCGAAAATGAGTAAATTGTAGTTTTCGTCCCTAAGGTTTGCACAAAACATCAGGTTTCGTCCACCTTTAACACTATTGATCTCCGACGTTTGATGTTTTAACACTATGCGTCCCTGATCTTAACGTCCGTTACCAAGTCCGTTAGTTACCCCCCCCCCCCCAACCCCATCCCACGTGCCCATCACGTGAGGGGTAATTTGGTCTTTCAAGCAAATGCAAATTTAAACAAGCAAATGCAATTCAAACTTCAATCAGAGTTTGGAAATTTGAATTCTTACTATTCCCAACACCTCATCTTCGCTCAATTTCTCAATGGACTTCAATAAACGAGCAGTCAAACTCAATTTAAACAAGCAAATGCGATTCAAACTTCAATCATCTCCACCATCATCAATAAAAGGAACAATCGGAATCGCATTCTCCGGCTGCAGACTGTAAGAATTCAGATTATCGTCAACAATCACCCCCTTCGTCAGATCCCGCTCTAAATTAGACAAATCCTTAACAAACCTCCTGTCGAACTCTTTGCTCGAATTCCGATACAGTCTATGCAAAATCAAACCGCCTCGATCCATTACATCCAACACCAGAGACGTATACTCCTCGATTCCGGCGGTAAAAACCACAATTTCAAATTCACTCACTTAAAAATCAAAGAAATTCATCGACAAAAGGACGTTTTAGAACGTAAAAAGTAGCGCGTTTGCTGTCTAGCAACGGTCTCACCACGAAATCGTAGTGTCTCGGACAAATTAGTTCGGTGGCCGGAATTGAATGAATTAGGGTTTCGTCGAGGTCGAGGAATACTGGTTTTTGATTGGGGGAAATTAACGGCGGGAGGGAGGTGGTGGTGTCCTGGAAGAGTAATCGGTGGACGGTGGCGATCAGATCGAATTTTTTAGGACTTCGTAGCCTTTTTGGACAGAGGATTTGCTCGTCGGGGTGGCAATACGAACGAGTTTGGAGAAGATTTGGCGGTGGCAGGTGTAGATTGATTTGTTGATGGAGGCGACTACGGTGGATGCTATATTCGTGTGAAAATAAGGGTTGAAAAGACCAAATTACCCCTCACGTGATGAGCACGTGAGGGGTAACTAATGGACATGGTAACAGACGTTAGGACCAGGGACGATAGTGTTAAAACATCAAACGTCGGGGATAAATAGTGATAAAGGTGGACGAAACCTGATGTTCTGTGTAAAAGTCGGGGACGAAAACTGCAGTTTACTATCCGTAAATATAACCTTTTTGTTTAAAATCTAACATTTTTATACATAATTCTAACAAAATGCCCCAGACATGAATGTACAAAAGAAGTATGCAGACAAAAACTGGACAAATGTAAAAGTATGTTGGCATTTTATGCAAAGAATCCTTTTTTAAATAAATAATCAGTGTGTCAAATATTATTATAGAAATTCTTTTATTTCAGCAATAATTTGAATAAAAATGATTTAGGAGATTTAGTGCATGGTAATTACACTTCTGCGTGACTTTCGACTGGTGATCTGATTCTTTTTTAGTTTGTTTATTTATTTTTTTGTTTTACCAGTTCGACCTGTTAAAGATAAAACATAACCCGTTTCACATGTGTGAAGCAGGTTTTTTCTTCTAATCTAATTGACTGGATGAATTTTGCTGTGTTTTTGAATGCCTGGAACCTGAATTCTAACCAATCAAATAGCTCAGACGGACACACAATCCCCATCAACTGGCAAGTTTTATGTTCTTTATTAGAGCAATGCATTTCTGAAAAAATAAATTCCACAAAACCGTTATTATCTACTCCTGGAACCGACCTTTCAAGTCTAGTCCAACTAGTGACCGAGCCATTATCATGGCTCGGGCTAATCATCCAATCTTGTGTGCGGTCATCTCTTCCATCGGGTAAAAAGAAGAAAAAAGGCGGCCCTTCTGACCTGTCAAACAGTGAACTCCCCAATGCTGTCAAAGATTCAATCTCATCACTATCTAGCATGATGAGTGCGGTTACTAAATGGTTAAAAGAACAAACCGATAAACCTGTAGACAAAGATGTTGACTTTTTGCTATCGTGTCTTCAAAGAGAAGAAAACAACGATAGACCCGGAAAAGTGGTCAAAATTCTTGAAAATTTGGTGTCATCAGTTGATGTCGTGGAGGTTGGTCAGAGGATTAAACGGGCGGTTAGTTCTTGGAAGACTCTGGATGTTTCACAGAAGATAGTAACCGCACAGAGAACGGCTTTGATCGAGTTTTTTAATATTTGTGAGTCGAAAACCAAGGGGTTGAAGGCACTGAAACTTTAATAACAAGTCTAGAAGATGAAGTGCATAATGATTTACTAAAATTTCAGGCTTCTTGATTAGATTCTTGTACACTAAATGTTACATTTTTTTGACTTGTCTTTTTGAGGTTTGATTTTAGGGTTTTACAGTTTTTTTTTTGTATGAGCAGAAATTTTGGTCATAAATAATCTCCTGTTTTGTTGTAGATTGATTGCATTTCAAATAATGTTTCTTTCAGTTTTAGAGATTGTCCTTTGGTTCTTCACATCATCTTTATATCTTTATTTTCTCTTGAATCTTTAATATGCATTGTTGCCATATTTTATGGTTAATTTAGTAATTTCGATAACATGTTTATGAGTATTAAAGTTTTTGGCAAGGGTGTTCACAATTTGGTTTCAAATCATGAAACCGTCTACACCGGTCATTGGTTCGGTTTTACGGTTGGTTTTTTTTAACTTTCTGTTGGTCGGTTTCAAAAGTACCAAATTATAGCGAACGGTTTGGTTTTACGGTTTATACTGAAAACTGGCCGTATAGGACCTTACTGGACCATAAGATTATGTTGTATTTATTTATTTTAATACGATTATGTTGTATTTATTTTTTTAATATATTGTGCGTGTATATATACATCACACGCGTAGGCATTTCTATATATGAACGAACATGAAAAAGAAAATCCATTCGCTTAAGTGTTCGTGCTTGCTTGTTTATTTGGTTAATGAACAAACACGAATAAGACTCGTCCGTGTTCTTCAGTTCGTTTAAAGACCTACGTATGTGTGCAGGTGTGAGAGTAAAACTCTAAGGAAATTATAGCTACTCCTTTATAAACTTGTTTCAAGTTGAACTACGTTGACAAGCTTTCACTCATTTGCTCATTTCAATTTAATTTTGAACACCTCATTCATTTTAGCTTTAATTTGGATAAATCTTAGCTCGTTACAAAGCACTTACCAAGGAGAACAATTCTATAAAATTTTAGTTGTACATACAAACTATAATTATTTAAGCCCAAACTTGATATAAAATCATTTTTTTCACCAATTTTTCCAATAATGAGATAATAGTCAAATAAATAAATAATATCTTGAATAGACCTCAAAATTGAGTATGTTTATATGGATAAAGTTGGGTCACTAACTAAATTTGGAAAACTATGTTAATGAACATAATGTTCTTTCGGGTGTCATCTTGCATGCTTATTTAGATAGAAGATCAAATATGAACATAATCCATTGAAAATATTCGGTTTCACAACATTATTATCCATATATTATTCATTCAAATTTCTAGTTTGACCATGTCAAATGCAAAATCTTTTTGTAAATGTGAAGGTGTGAAAAACATGATTATATTTATAGTTTAAGAAACAACAAATTAAAAAGGAATATTTTCAAAAAACTTGACCTAAATTGTTTGGTCAAAACCCAACATTTAACTCATATCAGCCAAGCCATAGACCCCCATATACCTTCCCTACCCCTTATAAATACAACCATACCCCCTTGGCTTTCTCTTACCATCAAAGTTCTCTTGAGTCTATATATACCCATCATATGATTGTAGATGGATGTTGACGAGACATACAAATCAGTAGAAAAGAATCTGTAAAGCTCAGGAGGGATAGCGCCTTTATACATACGTCATGTATGCATAAAGGTTAAACATAGTATCAATCAAAGGCGCTGTCTATCCTGAGCGTTCACGGCTTCTTTTTACTCCATCTCTATCAGAACCCTTACCGAATAACAAATCATTTATTGAAGATGATATCCGGGTATACCTCGTTAACTCTAAATATTCACACTTATACATGTCATTTTGTTAATATATTTTTATATTGGGATAAATGTTCAAATTATAACCAAGTTTTAATGTTATTTTAATAAAATTATGCATAATTTTTTAAGTGTAAACATCACTTAAATTTCATTTATTGTTTCAATTATATGAAACATTTTTTTATAAATGTTCAAATATTTTAAAATTAAGTGAGTTAAATGAAATATATATGAAACTTGATTATAATTTAGTGATTATTATTTTTTTTCAAGTTGAATTAAATGAAAAACTTTTATTGTTTTTGTTATTAAGTATGAGTGACTTTAAAAAACACTAAAAAAATCTTGGTTATTATTAAATGAATATTCTTTTTTGTATATTTAAAACTACTTTTAGATCTATATTTTTTTTTTCTATTTTATGTGAGGATTTTTAGGATGATTATTCTTTGATTGTATTTGTTTTGATTTTTTTTTAAAGTTTTTCCGGCCAACACAAAATGCGCTTTATATTATATAAATATGGTTTCTTGGTAGCCAAAATTGCAAAATTGGGGTTCTGGTCGTCATATGAGCATATGATCCTTTGATCTCACCAAAAAAACATTTCTTATTTTTTACTGATTTTTTTTTAAATTTATAGCTAATAAATGTTGTTATTCTATTTTAATTTCATAAATAATTAAAATTTATTTTTAGAATTATATATTTTTCTTCCTAAACATATTATATTCCAACTCTGCGCGATAATAATCAATAATGAATTTAATTAATTGTAAATGTTTTGGTTGCAGGTGCTCTTTAATGAATCGTACATGTTGACTCCTTTCATAACTTCGTTCGGATCACGTCTTCTTAAATACTATATTTTATTCCATCCACATCTTTTAATAAAAAAATATCTCTGTTTTCTGAACTCACTACCATAAATATTTTAATTTTACATATTAACTTTTTATACTTATAAAAAAAAATTACAAGTAGAAAAAAATTGGTAGAAAATTTAAATATGAATTAAAATAACAAGTTATCCTAAAGGACATTCTGGAATAACTAAAATATTGAAAGTTTAAATCATAAAGAACACATGTTATGATATATTTATTCTAGAAAATCAAGATGTTTAAAAAAAAATTAAAGGGGCAATTGCATGTATTCTTATCTAAGTTTGTAAAATTGCATATTTTCCTAACTCATGTTTAAGTTAATAAAAGCTTCAGTTATTTAGTTGTAAAAAAGATAATCGTTAAATAAAAATAAATACATTTACACTTAATAGAAACGAGCGAGCGTACCTTTGCACGTGCTCGGTTCGTTTACAAACCGAACCGAGGCGATTGACTCGTTTTTAAACCGAGCCGAAATCCAACAAGCATATTTCTGAGCATTTTTCGAACGAGTTCGAGCGAGTTTCAAGCGTTTTGGACAACCTATTCACACCCCATTTCTACTAATAAAATTCAAGGTGGCACTTTCCAATCTTTTGGATGCTTTTAAAGACGTTAGAGTAAAAAAATTGCTCTTAAAAACAATTAATAATAACAACTAGTGGGCACACCCGCGCTCCGCGGCGGTGTGAGTCGGGATGATTTTTAATAAAATTTAAACGAAAACGTAGGTGCAACATAAAAAAAACGTTAATAAAAAACATACCTGAAAGTAAAATATAAAAAAAACGTTAACAAAAACGTACTCGTGCGTCGCGACGCCTTAAATAGGGGAAATAAAATAAAATATCCAAAACTAAATTTAAACCGAAACGCATACGCAATAGTAAGAATAACGTTAATAAAAAAACAAACTTGAAACTAAAAAAAAGGAAAACAAAAAAAAATCCCAAATGCGTCGGGCACATTAACTTAGTTAAGTACGTAAAAAGAAGCGTATGAAGTTACTGCGGATCGCTTGAAGAAATTAACATACTTGAAAGCTTAGAAAATAAAGCCATAGGAAAATTAAACCATTAAAAAAGTTATCGTTTACTATATAAAAAGCAAAACTTTTATGCAAAGGCGCTCGTTGCAGCAAAATAGACAGTAATATTCCAAAAAATTTATCGCGCGCTGCACCGCGTTAAACCACAAAAGAAATGAACATCCTAGAAAACTTATAAAATAAAGTCATAAAAAAACGAAACCGTTAAAGAAGTTATATTGTACGAAATAAAAAAATATATTCTGAACTTTAAATGAAATAAAAAAACCTTAACGCAAACCTACGTGTTGCAGCGAAATAGTTAGTAATACTTCAAAAACTTTATAAAAAACGGAACCGTAACAAAGTCGTTAAGACAAGTTAAAAAAAGAAAAAGAAAGCAAAACCATTTAAAAAAAAGTAAAGTGTTAAAAAAAAGAGTAAATTACAGAAATCGTCATTTATGTTTATACCATTTTTCATATATTGTACTTTATCCCAAAAAATGTCAGAGATCGTCCTTTATGTTTACAAATCTTGCACGTTACGTCCTTTGACACTAACCCAATTAAATTTCTCAGTTAAGTCTAGTCATGTGCAAGGCACATGATGGTAGTTTTGTAATTTTACCCATTTAATTAAAAAATATGTTAATAAAAAAAATCTATAAAAACACTCTCTCTCTACTCTCTTTCCCCTCTCTCTCTCTCTTTCTCTGCTCCCTCTCTTTGTCTCATATCTCTCTCTTTCTCCTCTCTCTCCACTCTCGTCGAGAGGAGAGAGAGAGGTGAGAGAGAGAGAGGGATAGAGGGGAGAGAGAGGGAGAGAGAAAAGAATGGGAGAGATAGGAGAGAGAGAGAAATAGTGGGTTTATAAATATTTTAATTAACATATTTTTTAATTAAATGGGTAAAATTACAAAAGTACCCTCATGTGCTTTGCACATAACCAGACTTAACTAAGAAATTTAACTGGGTTAGTGCTAAAGGACGTAACGTGCAAGATTTGTAAACATAAATGACGATCTCTGACATTTTTTGGGATAAATGACAATATCTGAAAAAACATATAAACATAAAGGACGATTTCTGTAATTTACTCTAAAAAAATTCATAACGACGTACGTAAGTGATTAGATAAATTTTACATTATCACGCGCCCCTCCGTTTTAAGCAAAACTTATATCGAAACGTAGATAAAAATAAGAATATCGTTACATTGTATTCGAAATTATATAAATTATAAAATTTTAAATATTAGAATCAATAAACAAAAACAGAAAAAAGAAAAGTTCATTAACATAACATATGCCATGATATTATTGGCAAAAAAGAAATTCATATAATGAAATTTAAAAAAAATAAAAGTTTAAACGGATATTAGAAGAAAAAAAAAGCTTGGACCCATAAACAAAAATATTCTAGAAAATCAAATGTTGGTTGAATAAAATATTAAAAAATATTGTTTAAAACACTGTAGAAGTCATTTTGTTTTAATATAGGTTAATAATATAGATTAATTTAAGAAATATGATATCTTTCGCACCAAAAAGTACGCATGAATCAACTAATTTGTTGTAACACATGCTTATAGGTCACCCTGCTATGTGCGGGTGATGATGTGGACAACGGTGATGCGCGACAACACTCGTCTCTTTCAACAGCGTCGCACAATATGTGAAAGTGCGTGGATAGACCACCGAACAAGCACTCTCTCTCGTTGCTCTTTTTAGACGTTAAAATAAGACTGTTACCACATATCCGTCGTGGAACGACTAAATTTAAAAAAAAAATAGTTTAAAATAAATAAAAATTTACTTCCTATAAATACTATTTTAAACTTCAACTTTTTACACCTCTCAATTATATATCAATTATCTACTCTCATCAATTCACTCTAAAAAAATGGATCCAAACAATCATTTCCATCTCGATAATGCATATTACCAACACTTTGATCCAACCCTAAAATTGTCATTTTTCGAGTGTGACGTGTGCAATTCGTAACATAAATTAATTAAGGAATTCCTTGCACAAGCTTAGTTTTAATGATAATCACTAATAATCAAACTACAAACGTACATGCAGTGCACCTATCGCATGCGGTATAGCATAAACAAGTACCAATTATCAATCCAGGAGCTGGATGTCTCCTGATACTCAGTCCTCTATCAATATCTAGCCTAAGAAAGATTTGTGGATTTAAATGACTAATTTCTGTGAACAAGACTCAAGACAGAACGCAATTAAGAAGCTTTTAGAGATCAAATTTAAGAGATAACCGTTAGACTTGAATCAACCATGTTGGACTGAAAGATAGGATTGTCGTTGTATGAAAACTGTTTTAAAGATTTGGTTTAAGAACAAAACAGTGTGTGAAGTGTTAGAACGGGTATTAACCGGACAAGGTATTAATCCCATAAGACCACTATACTAGTGCTATAGACACACACTAATACCCTAATCAAGTAAAGCCAGTTTATTATCAATTCCCTTATGACATCGAATTTCTATGATTATCTAGACAGATATTCACCCTAGTGATTTATAATCTGCGATTAGACAACTAAAGAAAACCCTAACAAGTTCCTAGACCCTTTTAGTTAGATCTTTTCCCTAAGTAGCTCACCAATTATACCAGATATGTTATTGATTTATCTATCGCCAGTTAAGTATCAAGCCTTAGGTTATAAATGCGCTTTATATCCTAAAGATAAATTAACTTGATCTTACATGCATAACTTCATAATAAGACCAAATCAATCTACACAAATCAATATCACAACCATCATGAAGAAGTAATTATACACATAATAAGATCCACGATAACAACTGCATAAAATCACCCAACCATATCTCAAACAATCCAAAAATAAATTTAAACATAGTATCATCTCATCAAACGACTATAAAGAGTTTAGCCGACCATGATAATGGTAAACACACACAAATAAGAAGTAAACATGACTAGAAAATAGTAAGGAATCAAAACAAGTAGCAAACCGAACCGAACTACGCGTGTATACGCAACCCAGAAGGCCAGATATTCAAGCTTTGAGTCTCTAAAGCTCCCCACCAAGTATTCTGCTCCTCAACAGTGTCTTCAACCTCCCATTTGCGCCTCTGGTCGAACTTAGAAACCCTAGCCCATAAGGTTCTTTAAATAGGGCGCAAATATGGTTTCTGCTCGGTGCACGTATAGGCTGTACCGTCATTTAATGGGTCGCGTCATTCTTCCTTGCGTACCGGTCGTACCCTGTAGAGTGGATACGGGCTGTACCCTGTAGAGTGGGGGACGTACCCTGTTGGGTGTACAGACCGTACCTTCATAGTTTTCCACCTTCTTTCTTTGTCATTCGTCCAGTAGCTTCGTTCATCCTTAAATGTCTTCTTTTCCATCAAAACCTGCAATTAAAAACAAATCATCAATACATAACCATTCCTATCAGATTTGCAATTAAAACTATTCAAAATGTAAGGAATGTAGCTATAAAAACATGTGTTATTAAGAACACATCAAACATCCACATACTTGAATGTTATTTGTCCCTAAACAAGCTCTCTACTCTAGACTTCGCAACATGTTCTCCTTAACCCAATGTTATTTATCACACCCCCAAATTCATTTATTTAATAAATAAATAAATTTAGGTCGTAACAAATTGTAACATTACACAGGAAGCTAATTGAAGACTTCTAAAATATTTAATACCATTACAAAACTAAAATGAAATAGTACATTGACCTAGAACCAGGTCAAAATAGACTTGAGGTTTGACGATCATACGTATTCGGCTTCTAGGGTTTTAATCAAAATGGTTAACCTATTCCAATCGTGCTATAGCTATGTATTATCTGAAAAACATACTTAAAAATGTCAACGCAATGTTGGTGAGTTCATAGGTTTAATTGTTGCAATGTAAAGTGGTTTTCCTTGAAAACAATGATGATGTATACGTGGACATAATATGAAACTGTTTTTTCTCGAAAACATTGATAATGTGTTCATGGCCATAATTTGAAACCGTTTTCCTCGAAAACATTGAAAATGTGTACACGGGCGTAATATGAAAGCGTTTTCCTCGAAAACTTGTGACGACTTAATAGTTATAAAATGAGTAGTTTTCCTAATGAAAACTGTAGGTCCCTTGGGGCGTGACGAATCTCCTAGACTCGCGGTACGACACGGTGATAACGTGCGAAATCCATGATCAACGTGCAACGTGTAATCAATCAACAACACGGTGTAAATAAACGCTTTGTATTTTCACTCACAAACACTGTTTACAAACTCTCTCAGATCTGTTCTTGATTTACAATCTCTAAGATCTGTCTCTTAGGTCTGCAAACACCTATTTATAGGGAAACACAAGCCCACAGCACCATAGGCGAACTTATACATAATTTTAGCGACTGTTACAAAACATGCTCTAACAGACTCCCCCTTAACTGTTTCTAACAATTCTATCAATTTCAAGTCAAAGACTCTAAGACTAAGACACATAATCTTCAAGCTCGTTGTCACCAGAATATGCTCCAACAGACTCCCCATTGACAACAGCTTCAGAAGATTGCCATCAGTCTTCATTATCATCATGAAATTGTAGTCTTTGTCTTGTTCATCTGCACACTCTCTCTTTCTAGAAGACAAACTCGAGAGAAGGACCCATTGTCAACTTCTGTATGCAATTTTCATTTTTTGCAAAGGAGAAAAACCAACAAATAATATTTCCATGGAAGCTGGAAAAATAAAATGTTTTTGGTTTTTCAAGCACAAGAAACACAAAATCTTTTTGGTTTTTCTCTGTACAAACTGAAATGAAATAAACTATAAAACAATAAAGCACATATTTTTGTTGAACACCATGAGCAAGAAGATCATATCAGTATACATGATATATCAATCACACGACTTGGATTAAACAATCCGTATATCCAGATAATTTGGTATTCTATGTCATTCTTTCAATCCTTGATCAATTAAGCTAATATCCTTTCAAGATTATCATATTGCATCGCGATAAACATTCAAATAAAAACATGATCAGGCTATGACACTCAAATTTAAATTGTCAATATTATAAGAGTTGAAACTAAAAGCATCTCATTCCTACTTTCTTGTGAGTTAAGGTACCATTTAAGTATGAAATACAATGTGTACCCCACTAGTATGCTAATAGAAAGTAAATTGCACTATCTTCAACACGTATGGGACTTATGCAAACATAATATCAATCTCTAGGATGAGACTATCTCAATTAGCACAGGAAAAGAAACAGATCCCAAAGGATATAAGGAATCAGAATGATTCAATTGCTTGGCTACGGATGTAATATCATGATAGATTGTAACAGAAGAACTCTTTAGTAGAATGAATGATTAAAGAATCAACTGATTCAATAATATAGGGTAATGTGATCCAACTGTTATCTGGATATTCAATGGAATCAAGATATTGATCCAAGGGCGAGTATATTTTCCAACAGATGTTATCAGAAACATATCTTAGTTCAACATCACATTGCATGTTTTTCGGGGCATGGGCAGTGAAGTGAACTGAAAAATTATGCTAATTAATATAGTCTGATACTGGTCTCATGAATCATTTTAAACCTCATATTCTATATCTGATAATGATCTTTTAACACACACACCCACGCATAAAATGGGTTCAAATCACAGTTGTAACATATGAAATTATGTTTTCACACTACTAATGGTTCAAATACGCTTTTAGCCTATTGACAAGCTAAATTTTATGCATACACAACACTATCATCTCCTATTTGTGTAGTCTCTGAAGTTTAGATCAAAACATATATAATTCAGATATACTAAATGGGTATTGTCGGTCCTCGTGCAGTTAAGCCTAATGAATTATTGAATGATGAACCATTTATTAAATCGAATGAAAAACTGGAACTCACTAGCGTAGCTGACTTTTTAGTATGCACATTCAGGTTAAGGCAGGTATGGATGATGGACGGTGATGCTTTGCAAGCGAGAAGAGTTACCCGGTTGATCATGAAGACTGGCATCCCATTATGATTAGTTTATGTATTAGACTATGTTACGCTTTCGCATGTTGAACAATGTTATGAGTATGTTTTAATGAAATTTTCCGCTGCGTTATTTGATATTCAAGTTTAATAACTGTTTGTGAATGAGTAAATCCAACAAGTGAGGCCTCCCGGGTTTGGGGCCTTACAAGTTGGTGTCAGAGCAATAGTTTGAGAGATTCGGACACTCCTAGTGTCTGAACTTAAACTGTGAATGGGACCAAAAGCGGATGCCAGTACGGGTAACTCGAGCCACAGCATCAGGTATGAAGGTAGTATATATTTACATGTATAGTAAGGGTTAGGTAAGGACTTGTGTTCTGATGGAATCACAAAGGTGGTCAAATAGAAATTGAAAGGTAGTGTAATGGTTAATTGCAGATGGCCAGTGTATATTAACATCTTACAGTGCTTATTGAATTTTATTTGTTAACTAGCGTATTGACATTGGATTCCCTGTCTTATAGAACGAAATGGAAAGGAGAGGAAACAGAAGACGTGGTGGGGGCCGTACCGGTGGTCGTACCGGCGGTCGAAATGGTGGGCGTGGCAGGACCCCTGCGCGCCAAGAGTATAGTGAAGAAGGAAGTGTTCACACTGAATCGGCGGTTAGTGTGCATGGAACTGAGCAGACACAGATTGAAGAACAACCTTTCACTTTTGAACCAGAAGTGAGAGCAGCTATAGCTTGAGAGTTCATAGAGTTGATGAAGACTTCTCTGCCAGGTTTGTTAGCTGAAGCATTGAAAAAGGTTAATGGGGAAGGTGGGTCTAACACGGCAGTTGACACCCCGAACACTGAGGCAATCAATGCACCGCTTAACCGTGGTTGCGACTATAAGTCCTTTAAGGCATGTGACCCACCGGTCCTGATTGGGAAGAAGGACACGGTGGCTACTTTTGATTGGGTAATCCGTATGGAAGCTACCATTCGCCTGAGCGAGTGTCGAATGGATCAAGTTGTGAAATTTGCTGCTAACTCCTTGAGAGAGGAAGCATCCCATTGGTGGGAAGGTGTACGTCAAGCAAAAGGGAGCGAGGTTGTGGATGCGATGATGTGGGCTGATTTGAAAACTTTAGTGATCAATAATTTCTGTCCAAGAAATGAGATCGAAAAGGTAGAAAGGGAATTTCTGGGGATTAAGGCCGGGAGCATGACGCACCGGCAGTACACCACACGGTTCAATGAACTGGCACGTCTGGTGCCACACCTTATCACGACTGAGGAAAGAAAGATTTCCTGTTACATTCAAGGGCTGCCGGACAAGGTCCGCACCTTTATCAAAGCAAACACCCTAGCACCTATGATTCGGTGGTGGAACTCAGTGGTGTGGTGTATGATGATCTGGCATTAAACGATGGCGCCATTGAGGAACCGAAGAAGAGACCGAGCTTCTCAAACAAGCGAACTGGTGGAAAGATGTTTGGGACTCGTGATAAGAGGGCTCGGGTGAATGAGCCGACTGTTTGTAAGAAGTGTGGAAGGGAGCATGCAGGTGAATGTAGACTGGGATCTAACTTGTGCTTTAAGTGTGGCAAGACCGGGCACTACTTCCGTGAGTGCCCACAACACTTCAAGTGATATAACTGTGGGGATGCCGGTCATCTGAGTAGGGAATGCCCGAAACCAAAAATGGGCAAATCTGGGAAAGGGAAGGGTGCTGAGAAGAAAGAAGAGAGGCCCCGAGCAAAGACTCATGCGTACGAGCTGACGCAAGACCAAGCCAGGGTAGACCCCGACGTGGCGTCAGGTACGTTCGTCCTTGACAACACTTTTGTTTCTGTATTATTTGATTCGGGTGCTAGTAAGAGTTTTATATCTGCGATGTTTTGTAAACGAGTGAAGTGCACTGTCAGTCAGCTAGAAAGGGCCTTTAGCATAGAAACCGCTGAGGGAAGAACTGCGAGAGTGACTGATGTAGTTGACAACTCCACGATAAAAATAGAAGGTCATAGGTTCCCTGTCAGATTGTTTCTTAGGGTTTTGGGAGGGTTTGATGTCGTGTTAGGTATGGATTGGTTAACTGCCAACGAAGCACAAATCATATGTAAACGAAAGATAATCCGACTCAAGACTCCGGATGGTAGCAAAGTCGAGGTTTTTGGAGATTGTGACGCCCCGATGCCAAATGTCATCTCGATGATTAAGGCAACAAATTACTTGAGGCACGGATGCGAGGCTTATTTGGTATACGTAATTGACAAGTGTAAGGAAGTGAAGGAACTAGACGATGTACCCGTGGTACGCGAGTACCCGGAGGTGTTTCCAGAGGAGTTGCCTGGGATACCGACAGAGAGATTGAATTTCAAATCGACTTAGTACCAGATGCCCAGCCCGTGGCTAAGGCTCCATATCGACTAGCACCTGTGGAAATGAAAGAACTTATGGTCCAAGTAGACGAACTACTTGAGAAGGGATTTATACAACCGAGCATCTCGCCATGGGGTGCTCCGGTGTTGTTTGTGAAGAAGAAGGATGGTTCGATGAGAATGTGTATTGATTATCGCGAGTTGAACAAACGAATGGTGAAGAACAAGTACCCTTTACCAAGGATCGACGACTTGTTCGATCAATTGCAAGGCGCAAGTTAGTTCTCAAAGATCGACCTTCGATCCGGGTACCATCAGTTGAAGGTGAGGGAAGAAGACATACCGAAAACTGCATTTCGCACGCGTTATGGACATTTCGAGTTCCGCGTAATGTCTTTCGGATTGACGAACGCCCCCGAAGCGTTCATGGATTTAATGAATAGGGTGTGTCGACCGATCGGTAATTGTGTTCATCGATGATATCCTCATCTACTCCAAGAATGAGGGTGATCACGCATGTCACTTAAAGGAGGTGTTGGAGGCTCTGAAGAAGGAAAAGTTGTATGCTAAGTTCTCTAAATGCGCGTTCTGGCTTAGGAAAGTCCAATTCCTAGGTCACGTCATCAACCCGAACGATATTATGGTTGACCCAGCGAAGATAATGACGGTAAGGGAATGGAATATTCCTAAGACGCCAATTGAAATCTGTAGATTCTTGGGATTGGCAGGCTACTATCGGAGATTCATCCAGGATTTCTCGAAAATAGCTTCGCCATTGACAAAGTTGACTCGGGAGGAGGTAAAGTACGAATAGGGTTCGACCCAGGATGAGGCGTTTAAGGAATTGAAGGAAAAGCTAACCAAAGCCCCAGTCTTGGCCCTTCCCGAGGGCAATGAAGACTTAGTGGTATACTCTGACGCTTCGGGTCAGGGATTGGGATGCGTGTTGATGCAACGCGGAAGAGTAATCGCGTATGCGTCACGACAGTTGAAGATTCACGAAGCTAATTATCCAACCCACGATTTGGAACTTGCCGCTGTCGTATTCGCATTGAAAATCTGGAGGCACTACCTGTACGGGGTGAAGTTTACTATTTACTCCGACCACAAAAGTTTGAAGTACTTCTTCGAACAAAGAGAGCTTAATATGAGGCAGAGACGATGGTTGGAACTATTAAAAGACTATGACTGTGAAATCATATACCATCCTGGAAAGGCAAACGTGGCAGACGCTCTAAGCCGAAAGGATGTGCCTGCTTCTATTAGAGTGAAAGCTTGCCAGTTGGTGGTAACATCTGATGTGATGAGGGAAATTGAAAGAGCTCAAGATAAAGCACTTAAGGAAGAAAACATAAAGAATGAAAGGATGGTTGGCCAACAGGACAAGTTGGAATATAACACCCTTGGTGTTAGGACACGTTTTGGACGGGTATGGATACCTATGGGTGGCGAACTTAGAACCAAAATCTTGGATGAGGCTCATAAGTCTCGGTACTCTATCCATCCTTGTACCAATAAAATGTACCAAGATCTAAGGAAGGAATACTGGTGGGCTGGGATGAAACATGAGGCGACAAAGTATGTAAGCAAGTGCTTGACTTGCTCACAAGTAAAGGCCGAACACCAGAAATCGTATGGAAAGATTCAACCACTTGATATACCGGAATGGAAGTGGGAACACATTACCATGGACTTCATAACCAAGCTACCTCGCACAGCTAAAGGTCATGACACCATTTGGGTAATTGTGGACCGTTTAACGAAGAGTGCTCATTTCCTACCTATTCGCGAGACGTTCTCGTCGGAAAGGTTAGCGGAAGTATTTATTAACGAAGTAGTAGCACGACATGGGATGCCTTTGAAGATCGTATCTGAGCGGGACACACGATTCACATCGAGGTTCTGGAAAAGATTTCACGAGGCGATGGGCACGAGGCTTAATATCAGCACGGCATACCACCCACAAACGGATGGTCAGTCCGAAAGGACCATTCAGACATTGGAGGATATGCTTCGTGCTTGTATTATCGATTTTAGCGGCAGTTGGGACAGTCATCTGCCGTTAGCCGAATTCTCCTACAACAATAGTCATCACACCGACGATAGGCATGCCGCCTTACGAAATTTTGTATGGGAGAAGATGCAGGACCCCTGTTTGTTGGGGTGAGATTGGACAAAAGGAATTAGGAGGTCTTGAACTAGTAAGAGAAACGTTAGAAAGGTTTGATCAAATCAAAGCACGAATGAAGGCCGCACAAGATCGTCAGAAATCCTAAGCGAATAAACGACGAAGGCCTATTGAGTTTGATGTTGGGGACAGAGTAATGTTGAAAGTGTCACCCTGGAAGGGAATCATACGATTCAGGAAGAGAGGAAAGTTAAGTCCGAGGTTTGTCGGACCATTCAGGATATTGGCACGGGTTGGTGAAGTCGCTTATCGGCTAGAGTTGCCTGATGAGTTAAGTGGGATTCATCCTACCTTCCATGTATCACACTTGCGAAAGTGTTTGGCGGATGAATCGGCTCACGTACCACTTTCTGACATCGAAGTCGACAACAGCCTTAACTACATCGAAGAACCTGTGGCCATCTTAGACAGAAAGGAGAAGCATTTGCGTAATAAGATTATTCGATTGGTTAAAGTCCAATGGAAGCACCGAAAGGGATCGGAATCTACTTGGGAAACGGAGACGGAAATGAGGGAGTCGTACCCTCAACTATTTGACTTATGATAGGTTTCGGGGACGAAACCTATTGTAAGGGGGTAGACTTGTAACATCCCAAAATATAAAACGGCAATTATAATAACAGAATAAACGAATGAGGCATGACGGGCCGGGCCGGATGGGCCGACGGGCTTGAACGGGCGAACATAGGAGAGCTTCCTCTATAAATAGCCTAAGTCACTCAATATTTCTCTCATTTACAAGTTCTATAGAGAGAAACCGTAGAGAGAGAAAGTTGGCGGATCGACCCGAGATTGAAAAAGTGCGTTGCTCCATAGCTCGTGAGAAGAACCTCCGAATCAGAAGCTCGATACAGGTAACGATCCAACCTAGATATGAGATTTTGTTCGTTTTTGGGTTTTTCGGGTTTTTGGATGAAATGTAACGTTTTACGGATGAAACTGGAAGAAAAGCATAGATTTGAGTTCCTTAATGAAAGGCAAACGTTTTGAATGTAAACAAGTTCGGGATCTTGACGAGATCAGACCCGAATGTGAAAGTTAGGAGTTTTACGGGGAAGCAGATCCTGCGTACTTATCAAGTACGCAGGAAGAGGGTCCTACGTACTTATCAAGTACGCAGGAAGAGGATCATGCGTACTTATCAAGTACGCATGAAGCGAGGTTTGCGCACTTATTAAGTACGCAAGAGCAAGGCCCTACGCACTTGCTAAGTGCGCAGGCATCAGGCTGATTAGGTAAAGTCGGTATGTTTAGAAGGTTAAACCGTTAGAGTCGGGATTTGGTCTGATGTGTATTTAACTAATCAATTCAGATCGGAAGTGACGTAGTGGGACCTTTGTTTAGGACAACCCGGATTAGCATATCAGGTGAGTTCTAGAAGCCCTCTTTTAAATGTTTTATATAATGTTTTCGGGCTGGTGTGCGTACATATGAAATGATGTTTTACGAAACGATGTTTATGAAACTATGTTTATAAAATGATGCTTATGAAACTATGTTTACGAAATGATTTGGAATGAACGGTTTATGGAAAGAAAGTTTTATGAATGGAATGTTTACGAACGAAATGTTTATAAAGAAATGGTTTAAACTAAAGGTAAAGGGTTTCGAAAATGAATGAAAGGTTTTATGAAAAGAAAAGAAAAAGGGTAAAGGTTTTAAAGAAGTCATTACAAATCTAATCTGCCGAATGAATGGAATTGACGAATGAAGTCTGGGAATGTAATTCCCAGCCTTGTGGTAGATTATGGACAGCGAGCCATAGTTGCCATAAGAACAACAGGGGCAGTGTCTTGGTGGTCTGCCAATGGTTATGATGTTGTACAACTGGTATGGGAGTAACGACGGTTACTCAGGGGTTAACATGACCCCATGAAGGTTAAATTATGATCCGACGGTGTTATGGCCGTGAGCCATAGCCGTCGATGGAAGTTGTCGGTTTATGGACATTAGAGCCATAGGGGCAACTAAATGGGTATTGTCGGTCCTCGTGCAGTTAAGCCTTGGGGGCAATACAAAAGGGAATTGACGGAATGTATTGTATTGTCGGTCTTTGTGCAGTTAAGCCTTAGGGGCAATACAATACTAAGTGACGGGACGAATGGTAACACAGATTTAGATAGTAATGTATGACTTAAATGAATTTTAAATGTTTTAAATGAACGATCCGTTCAACGTGTTTATGATGATGATAAATGTTTGAAGGTTTTTAATGATGAACGAAAGGCCCTGTTTTCTTGTACATGATGTTAAACCCTAATGAATTATTGAATGATGAACTATTTATTAAATCGAATGAAAAACTGGAACTCACCAGCGTAGCTGACTTTTTAGTATGCACATTCAGGTTAAGGCAAGTATGGATGATGGACGGTGATGCTTGGCAAGCGAGAAGAGTTACCCGGTTGATCATGAAGACTTGCATCCCGTTATGATTAGTTTATGTTATGTTTATGTATTAGACTATGTTACGCTTCCGCATGTTGAACAATGTTAGGAGTATGTTTTAATGAAATTTTTCGCTGCGTTATTTGATATTCAAGTTTAATAACTGTTTGTGAATGAGTAAATCCAACAAGTGAGGCCTCCCGGGTTTGGGGCCTTACATCAAGTCATACAAAGCCAAGCCTGACAATCAAAGGGTCAACGTTGTAGAAGATGACGGGAATGAGGAAGAATATCCTAAGTTGTCCGAATACTGTTTTTCTCTTGATACAACTGGTTTGCTATTTGCTATGCAGGATCTTGGAGAGAAAGCCAGATGGCCGCGCAAATTTGAGAAGGGTACAGGTTGGAAGGACAAGTCCAAGTGGTGTGCTTTCCATGAGGAATTTGGTCACGTGACGGAAGATTGCATTGCTTTGAGGAAAGAGATAAGCTACCTATTAAGCAAAGGGCATCTCAAAGAGTTTCTAGGCAAAGGAAAGAACAAGAATAATGATCATGACAGGATCCCGCAAAGAGTAAAATCCCCACCGCCGGATGCCAAGGTAATATGTTTTATATCTGGTGGATCTGATATTTGTGGTACTTCTTACTCTGCAGCAAAAAGGAATGCCAAGGAAACGAAGACAGAACAAGGGGACAGACCTATCAGAACCTCCAGCTTAACTGAAGGAAAGGTGATCTCTTTCAACGAGGACGACAGGAATGACGTGCAGGATCCACATCACGATGGTCTAGTAATCACTCTATACATTGCAAACCACTTCATCCGGAGGATTCTGATCGACAGAGGGAGTTGGGAGAACATAATTCAGCATGAAGTCCTGAAGAAAATGGGGATCCCGAATTCTAAAATTATTTCAAAATCATCAGTGCTAGTAGGATTCAGCGGAGAAGTCAAAAGCACAGTCGGAGAGATAAAACTACCGATGTACATTGAAGGGGTATATTCTATTCAAAAATTTTGTGTAATAGATTCTTTGTCTTGCTATAATATCATTTTAGGAAGGCCATGGATACATGATATGAAAGCGGTGCCCTCAACATACCATCAGTGTGTCAAATTGTTAACCCCTTAGGGAGTAGTGAAAATTAATAGTGATTAGCAAGAGGCTAAGGATTGCTACACTTCTTCGATGAAAGCCTCCGTCAAAACCAGGCAAGCATAGCAATTAACGAAGCAGGCCAGGGATGTTCTAGAAGCTAAAGAACATGATGTTAAAGAGATATCCCTGGATGCTGAAAATCAAGATGTAAAGATCCTTCTAGGGAGCAATATCCCTGAAGATATTGAAAAAGATATCCTGAACTTCCTAAAGGGCAGAAAAGCAACGTTCACATGGAAGCACGAAGACATGACAACTATATCCAAAAATATCATAACCCATAAACTTGGAATTAACAAAAGTTTCAGGCTAATACATCAAAAGCGAAGGAAGTTTTCTCCTGAAAGAAACATGATCATCCAAGAAGAGGTGGAAAGGCTTCTCAAGTCTGGAATGATAAGGGAAGTAACATTCCCAAAATTGCTAGCCAATGTGGTGGTGGTCCAGAAGAAAAACGGGAAATGGAGAGTTTGTGTAGACTACACGGACCTCAACAAGGCGTGTCCCAAAGATCCTTTTCCACTACCACACATTGACTCTATGGTCGACGCCACAACAGGCCACGAAATGCTAACTTTCATGGATGCTTCATCAAGATTCCAACAAATTCAGATGAAACCCTTAGACCAGGAGGATACCGCGTTTATGACTCCTACAGGTATCTATTGTTATATTGCTATTCCTTTTGGTTTGAAAAATGCAGGTGTTACATACTAAAGGCTGGTATGTTCAAAGACAAGATTGGGGACACTATGAAAGTCTACATAGATGATATGGTGGTAAAGTCAAAGAAAGCTGAGGATCAACTTAGGGATCTCAGAGACGCGTTTGATATCCTGGGCCAATACAACATGAAGTTGAATCCTTCGAAATGCCACTTCGGAGTGGGGGTTGGAAAGTTCCTGGGCTACATGGTAACCAAGAGAGGGATAGAAGCCAGTACAGAACAAATCAAAGCAATCATCAATCTGAAATCCCCAGCAAACACCAAGGATGTTCAGAGACTAACCGGCAGGGTAGCAACACTCAACAGGTTCATATCGAGATCCTCAGAAAGGTGCAAAGAGTTCTACGACATCCTGAAGAAGTACAAAAGATTCGAATGGGAAGAGAAGCATGAACGAGCAGTCCAATCACTAAAAGAATACTTGTCATCAGCTCCTCTATTAATGAAACCAGAAGACGGTGAACCGTTATCCCTATACTTGGCAGTATCCCAAAACACCATAAGTGCTGTACTAGTCAGGGATCACGAGGGACAACAACATCCGATATACTATGTAAGTAAAAGTTTACTTGCAGCTGAAACCAGGTACTCTCATTTAGAAAAAAAACTAATCTTAGCTTTAATAATGGCATCCACTAAACCAAGACATTATTTTGAAACTCATGTTATTCATGTTAAGACTAACTACCATGTTAAGTGTGTCTTAAGAAAGCCAGAAATGTCAGGAAGGATAGCTAAATGGTCAGTCAAGCTCAGCGCCTACGACCTCATATATGAACCTAGAACAGCAATAAAGTCCCAGGCACTCATGGACTTTGTGGCTGATTTCAGCAGTGACATTCAACATGAGGCAGACCTTGAAGTGCAACAACTAGAAGAGTCGAAGGATGAATGGACCTTATTCACTGACGGTGCATCAAATGTGAGAGGAACAGGTCTGGGAGTCATACTAAAATTGCCACAAGGGGACATAATACCCCAATCCATAAGCTGTGAGTTCCAGGAAACTAATAACGAAACAAAATATGAGGCGTTGATAGCAGGATTATGATTAGCCAGGGATATCAAGATCATGTATCTCTAGGTATATGTAGACTCATTGTTAATTGCTAACCATTTCAATGGTTCGTATGCAGTAAAAGGTGAAAAATTGGCCAAATACCTCGTAGTAGTTAAGCAATTATCCGTGGAATTCCAAACTTTTAACATAACACAGGTGCCAAGAGAAGACAATACTGAGGCTGATGCCCTAGCAAACCTTGCTTCGGCTCTCAAGATACCGAAAGGCATCAAGATACCTATCATACATATTCTGAGCCCAGAAATTGAGATGATAAGTGAAGTATCCAACACTGAAGAAGAAGCAGATATATAGGACCTTGAGTCTATTCAAGGATCCTGGATTTCACCCATAAAGAAATACTCGCAGGATGGTGAGATCCCAAGTGATGAAAAGAACCACAAGGCTTTCCATGAGGGTATCTCGTTTTATAATTTTACAGAATGTTTTGTATAGAAAATCTATTGCAGGTCCATACTTAAGATGCTTGGAAGATCTGGAAGCACATGAAGTTCTGAAAGATATACACGAAGGCGACTGTGGTAATCACACTGGGGGCAAAGCGTTATTTTCAAGAATCCCGAGGACAGGATACTACTGGCCTACCATGAGGAAAGATGCTATGACCTATTCCCATAAATGTGACGCTTGCCAAAGACACATCAACATACTTCACCAACTAGAAGAACCCTTGTATCCAATCATCTCTCCATAGCCATTCATGAAATGGGGAATGGATATAGTCGGCAAACTTCCCAAAGCACCAGGAGGAAAAGTTTTTATGCTGGCAATGACAGATTACTTCTCCAAGTGGATTGAAGCTGAAGCATTCGTCCAAGTCAGAGAAAAAGAAGTCATCTCCTTCATCAAGCGCAACATCCTAACAAGATTCGGGATCCCGGCAGAGATAGTATGTGATAACGGATCTCAGTTCATTGGCAAGAGAACAACTGACTTCTGTGACAGTTGGGGAATCAAAATGATAACATCCACCCCAGTACATCCTCAAGCCAACGGACAAGCGGAATCTAGCAACAAGATCGTCATTAACAACCTCAAGAAGAGATTAGGAAGATGGGCTGAAGAGCTACCGTTTGTACTTTGGGCAGATAGGACAACCGCGAAGAACGCAACAGGACAAACCCCATTCTCACTGGTGTTCGGTAGTGAAGCCATGATCCCTACTGTCGGAACCAATCTGCAAACTCTAGAGACCAACAACGAAGCTCTTGCTCATGATCTTAACACTGTGGATGAGCTCAGGGATCTTGCCAAAGTTCGTATTGCAGCTTATCAGCAGAGGATAGCGAAGTCATACAACAAAAACATAAGGATCAGAAGATTCCGAGTGGGTGTTCTAGTATTAAGAAAAAAACATTCCAAAATACTACCAATCCTAGCGATGGAAAGCTTGCACCAAAGTGGGAAGGCCCGTACTTGATTGACTCTGAAGCAGGCAAGGGGGCCTATTGGTTGGCTACTATAGAAGGGGATATCCTGCCAAGATCCTGGAACGCTATCCATCTCAAAACCTACTTTATGTAAATTTAAAACTTATGTTCTAACTGAAACTGGTGTGTCTTCTTTCCTTGACTATTTTTATACTTATTACCCTTGATCAAAGTACTGACTTGAGCGTCGGAGGGGTGTTAGCCAAGTTAACACCCACCTTCACCAAGGTTTCATGTTTTGCAGGAAGGATCCCCAAGGATCTTGACACAAGATAGAGATTGGCCATCTCTCCTAAGTTAGGGTATCCTGCATACCTCGAAGGTTTAAAGGTTTTCTCCTTTCTAAGTAATGAGTTTAAACACTCCGCCTGTAGCGCACGACAACCAAGTACAGTTCAAGGTGGTGTGACCAGTCCATGTAACAGTGGCTGATAATATCATCACTATTGGCAATATCTTGAATCCTGTGATAGTAGCAGACGTGTTACTCCTAAGGTTTTTAGCATATTCATGCTAACTTAAGTCTGGCTTGGCACACGTTATTCTGGCTTGGCCCACGTTATTCTGGCTTGGCCCACGTTACTCTGGCTTAGCCCACGATTTTAAATTGTCATAGGTAGTTAACACTTATGTGTTAACTTGAGAATTTAGCATCAATATGCTGACTCAGGATCCTTAAACGGGTTAAAGACTAATGAGGATCCCGAAGTGTACTTACTAAGCCTACGACGTATTTAAAGACTATGCACTGGGGACAACCAACGGTTGTTATATTTCGAACTCAACATCATAATCTGGTATGTGTGTCTACTTGACTTAGTTCTCAACAAAGGTATGTATTACTTGTTATTTTTCCATTTATAAAAGATTTGAGATTCACAGGACTGAGTAATGATATGTTTGTAAATTGTAACTGATATTTTATACCATTTATCGAGGTCAAACTATATTTTTCAGAAACCTTAGGTGTTATTTATAAATTGTCATTGAGGATCCGGTATCTTGAAAATATACCTAAACTTATTCTTTCTGAGGTTTAATTACCTAACAAATCCTAATTTTCTACAAACACAATCAAAACTATAACAATCATGGCATGCAGTCAAAAGCTACTAATTACCATTTAAAGTGAAGGAAATTGAAACGTGTCTCAGGTTTCATCCAAAAAAGGAACCATTCACCCAGGACACGAGTTGTCAAATTGTCCATCCCTGTTAGGGATCCCTAAAACAAAGAGAATTTGTTCAAGCAGGTTAACAAGATTTATGTTAAACACATAAAGAACCACAAGTATCAAATTCAAGACTCAGGCCTTCTCTTCTTTGCCCTTCATCGTCTTGACCTACCACCTTCTCAACAGCCTTTGAAGAGCCTCCCACCTCGCCTTCGGCCACCACTTTTCCTTTATCTTCAGTCGGTAATGGCTCTCCACCTAAGTCGACAACCAACTTCTTCCAGCCCTGCACGTCCCAGTCAGCTTGATCAAAGTTCACGTCAGCAGCCTCTTCTACCATTTTGATCCTGGCTTGGAAGATGGAGATAATAGCTGACATATTGGCATGTTCATGGGATTCATCGAGATTCTGAGCATGCTGAACATAGGCATCCTGAAGCTCCGCCTTAGCCTTGTTGAGATCATCAATTGCTTCAGCTAACTTCTTGCTCTTGGCGGCCCCAATCTTCTGCAGATCTCTTGTAGGTCCCAGCGGGTCTACTGATCGATATCTGCTGTAAAACACGTAATACGAATACGAAGTGCGGAATCCTATCGTATACGTACGTCTCGAATAATACCGAAAGTAAAACAATCACACAAGACATGATTTCGATGAAAGCTTCTTGTATTATCTCACAAATAGTACACACGAATGAATCCTCTGTTCTAAGTTCTTCCCCTCTTCTCTCCTTTTTCTTACAGATCTGAATCACTCACGAACTATTTATATTCACACACTCTGCACCATGCGAACTTGTTAAGTTCGCCTCTCTTAGGCCAGGCGAACTTGTTAAGTTCGCATCTCTTAGTCCAGGCGAACTTGTTAAGTTCGCCTCTCTTAGTCTAGGCGAACTTGTTAAGTTCGCCTCAACTATACCAGGCGAACTTGACAAGTTCGCCTATGCAAACTTACACTTTTACAATACAAAACAAACAAAACGTTAAACATAAAGACTAATCTATTACAAGGCTTGTTGTCACAAAACATGCTCTAACAGACTCCCCCTTGACAACAACTTGGTCTTTATCTTCAAGTATTGTTCTTCCAATTCTTTGACAAATAATTCCCTGCACATATCCTCTGAACTAGATGTTTTATGTTGTACTTCCTTTAACCAAGTATTATATTGGGAGAAGGACCCCATATAAACTTGCAACCATACAGCAGTCTTAATCCAAAGTTATAAGAATTTTTCACGGAAGATTAAAACAAAATCTTTTTGAATTTTTCTTAGAAAAGATAAAATAAAAAGTAAAGAACATATATATATATATATTTTAATTTTTCAAACTTTAAGCTAAAACTCACTAAAATCTTTTTGAATTTTCTTAATGAATTAAAGCAGTAACACTATATCAACTAAAATCAAAATCTTTTTGGTTTTTATCTGTACATACAGAATCACATATTTTTGGTCGAAACACTATGAGTAAGAAGATCATATCAGTATCTTTGATGTATCACATACCCATTTTGAATATAAAATCCCTAGCAGATCTAAGGGTAACCTATGGCATTCTACATATACACAGATATTTTGCTCAGCTAACAAACAATTAAATCTTTTGAAAATATCTATTCATTCACTAACCGCTCACATATATCACATCTTTCTTTTTCATGGTCTTTGAATATTGACCTTTTCCTTTTTCAGAAATTTATGAAATGATTCGCGATAAACTTCAAAGTAAACAAGATCAGATCATGACATGCTAACTTATTCATACCGAATTTGCAAACTACATGTCAATTCAAATTGTCAACATTATAAAATTTGAAACTACAAGCGTTTTTATCCCACATTCTTGTGAGTTAGTACTTTTTATATGAAGAAAATGTGTACCCCACAAATATGCCAACAAAAATATAAAATTTTCACTATCTTCAAGACATATTGAGACCTATGCAAAGTTTAGATCAATCTCCAGGATGAGACTATCTCAATTAGCACATCAATGAAATCAGATCCCGAAGGATATATTGAATCAGAATGATTCAGAATCAGAACGATTCAGAATCGAATGATTCATATAGCTTGGTTTGGATGAAGTATCATGATTCATAGTAACAGAAAGATTGTACCGATGGAATTCTTCAACATAAGAATGATCAAAGAATTGATTGATTCAATGACATAGGGTAGCGTGATCCAACTGTTATCTGGATATATTCAATGGAATCAAGATAATTGATCCAAGGGTGAGTATATGTTCCAACAAGTTGTTAGAAACATATCTTAGTCCAACTTCACATTGCATGCTTTTCGGGACATGGGTAGTAAAGTGAATTGAAACATTGTGCTAATCAATACAGTCCGATACTGGTCTCATGAAATACTTAAAGTCTCGTATTTTTTATCTGATAATGATCTTTTAACACACACACCCGGCATACCATGGGTTCAAATCACAATTGTAACATAGATCATTAAGTTTTGACATTACTAATGGACTAAAAACGCTTCTAGCCTATTGACAATTCAAATTACATGCAAATATTCAAATTAAAATTTAAATGTAAAATGTCATGCAGTCATGAAGCTATCATTTCCTGTTTATGCAGACTTTAGAAGTTTAGATCAAATCAAGCAAGCAAAATCATAAGAGCAGACACCAGGTAGTAAATCTATGGTCATGAATATGTGATCATCTACTGATGTACTATCATTTCTTCTTTAACTTCAAGTAGTGTCGATTTTATCTTTTTCAATTTGTTTGGGTTTTTTCAGAAAGCAAGGAAACTATCTAAAAGTAAAGCATAAAACTATTTACTGTTAAATAATCTATAAAACAAAAAAAAAACTTCCATGAAAAACCTTTTTGAAAAAACCTTGTCATGTTGGATTAAGCATACCAATCATTTGAGTAAGATATTCAAACCGTGACCGATTGAATGCTTTGGTAAATAAGTCAGCAAAATTGTCATTCGTATGAACTTTCACCAACTCAATCAGCTTCTTTTCTACATAATCATGAATAAAATGATGTCGAATCTCTATGTGCTTTGTTTTTTTAATGTTTGACAGGATTTGTTGTGATCGACATGGTGGCTGTGTTATCAATCATCATTGGTGTCCCTGTAAAGTTCAAACCATAATCCCTCAACTGCTGTTGAATCCAAAGGATCTGGGAACAACAACTGGTTGCTGCAATATATTCTGCCTCACAAGTTGAAATTGCAACTGAAGTTTTCTTTGCCAGGACACAAGTCTATTCCCTAGAAATTGACAACCACCGAATGTTGATTTTCTGTCCAGACCGCAACCTCCCTAATCTGAATCTGTAAAAGCTTTAAAATCAAAGTCAGAATTAAACGAATACCATAATCCCAACCTTGGTTTACCCTTTAAGTATATAAAAATCCGCTATACAGCAATCAAATGAGATTCCTTCGGCTTAGACTGAAATCTCGAACACAAGTGTACTGCGAACATGATATCTGGACGTGACACTGTCAAATACATCAAAGACTCGATCATTCCTCGGTATAATCGACAATCCCCCTCTTTCCCTTTCAGGTCAGAATCTAGTTTGTGATTAACTGGAATTGGAGTGCTGGAAGGTGAAGCATTTTCCATATTAAACTTCTTGAGAATATCAGCAACATACTTTGTTTGATGAACATAAAAACCATCCTCCTTCTGGTCAACCTGAAGACCCAAAAAGAACGCTAATTCTCCCATGCTGCTCATCTTGAATTTCAACTTCATCACTCTTTCAAAGTCTTTACGTAGATCAACATTCGTCGAGCCAAAAATTATGTCATCAACATAGATTTGAACAAGTAATAAATCTCCCCCTGCTTTTCTGATGAAAATGGTAGAATCAATTTGACCACGCTCAAATCCATTTTCAAGTAAATGCACCGACAGAGTTTCGTACCAAGCACGAGGAGCCTGATAAAGACCATACAACGCTTTATCCAATTTAAAAACCTTTTTAGGAAACTTAGGATCTTCAAAACTGGGCGGCTGTTTCACATATACCTCTTCCTTCACCTTTCCATACAGAAAATCACTTTTTACATCCAATTGAAAAACTTTGAAACCCTTTAAAGAAGCATAAGCTAGAAACAATCGGATCGCCTCTATCCTCGCAACTGGAGCGTAAACTTTAGTGTAATCAACGCCTTCTTGCTGATTAAAACCTTGAACAACAAGTCTCGCCTTATTACGTACCACAACTCCACGATCATCACGTTTACATTTGAAAACCCATTTCGTGCCAATAGATCTTGAACCCTTGGGTAAGTCAACCAAATCCCAAACATGCAATTTATTAAATTGAGCCAATTCTTCCTGTATGGCCTCAATCCAATAATCATCATCCAAAGCCTCAACCATATTCTTAGGTTCAGTGTGAGAAATAAAACAATCATGTAATAACGTCTCCAAGATACCTGTATCCACAATCTGAGTATACAAACATGAATTTTCTGCAAGAGTACGATGCCTCATTTGAACACCTGCATTCAAATCTCCAATAATATTGTCAGTTGGATGATATCTGATTGAAGAATATTTGAAACTTGACTAACAGCATCAAGATTTGAAGGCAACTTCCCCACAACTGATGCCGATGCTGATGAATCATCAATTATGTCCTGAAAATCAATTGAAGACTCCTGAAACACAGTTTCATCATCATCAGAGTCATCATGTTGTGTTGTACCCGAAGTTGAAGCTACATGAGGATCAACTGAAGGAGTATCCACAATCGGAATAACCGAACGAGGATCAACAATTGAATCATCGTTGCAGTAGGACTGATAGAGTATTTCAGCTTCAGCAGGAGAAAGTTCAGGAGTAACATTGAAAGATCTGAATAAAGCATCATAATCAAATGCCCAAGAAGGACCTTTTGCATCCGGAGGAATAGAACGATTATCACAGTCAATATGAAACCACTCTTCAATTTGACGTGATTCTTTGTTAAACACTCTCTTATTATGATAATTAACAACATATCCCAAAAAATTCCCTCAATCGCCTTCGAGCTGAATTTCGTAGGAACATCGCGAGTCGTTAACAAGGTACATGGATTTCCAAAAAGCAAAAGATACGCCAAATTAGGCTTTCGATTGTTCAGCAATTCATAACAAGTTTTGTTGTGTTTCTTCACGGTCAAAAACCTATTGAGAACATGACAAGCTGTATTTACGGCCTCTGCCCAAAAAGTAACCGGCAGCTTTGAATCAGATAACATAGTACAAGCCGTCTCAATAAGAGTTCAATTCTTTCATTCAGCAACACCATTCTGTTGAGGAACATAAGGAGCACTGAATACATGATGAATACCCTTTGTCAAACAGAATAAACCCAAGTTTCCGTTCTTGAATTATGTGCCGTTGTCACTCCGAATTCTCCTGACTTGCAAATTGAATAATTTCTCAAGGCCCACAATTAGAAACTTAAGAAGTTCAGCTGTTTCATCCTTAGAAGCAAGAAATTTTACCCAAGAAAACCTCGAGTAATCATCAGTCACAACAAAACAGTAAGATTTGCCTCCTTCACTCTTGACACTAATAGGTCCGAACAAATCCATATGCAACAACTCTAGAGGAGTCACAATTGAATTAATCAACTTTGAAGGATGAGACTTCCTGTGCTGCTTCCCTTTCTTGCATGGAATACAGTCTTCATTCACATGAAATCTCATAACTGGGACACCAGAAATCAACCCATTCTTGACAAGATAATTCATTTTTCTAAAATTAATGTGAGCCATTTTCCGGTGCCACAAAGTTGAATCGGATTCGGAAGCATTCGAAAGAAGACACGTTGGAATAAACGACGTTGTCGTTGCTGTGCTCATATCAAGCATGTATGTATCATTCTTTCGAGGAGCTCGCATAAGTATCCAATCTTCTGGTATCACAAATCCCGGCTTTAGAACCAAACATTCTGACTTATTAAAATGAAATGAGAAATCTTTATTACAGACTTGCGAAACAGATAACAGATTATGCTCCAACTGCTCAACATAGTTGACTTTCTCAAAGCTCAATCTTCCATTCGATACAGTTCCTTGGCCAGAAATATTTCTTCCTTTCTTACCCGCAAAGGAAACATATCCGCCTTGAATTTCTTTCACATTTTCCAATAAATTAAGATTACCCGTCATATTCCGAGAACATCCACTGTCAACATACCAATGGTTGCCAACAGTCCTCCTTGGAGTTCCCTGCATACAAAGAGAAACAATTATTTAGTAATAGAGACCCAAGCCATTGTGGTCTTGGGTCGTCCTGATTCATCAAAATAAACAATTTCCTTCATTACACAATCAAATTTCTCCTGAATTTTAGGAGATGTTGTCTCCGAACTAGAAACAGTTGATTTTGGTTTCCATTTTGATGTAACCGGAACCTTTTCAATCTCACTCACCACCTCAAACTTGTCATTTACCACTGATTGTTCAAGAAGTTTTCTCAAACGTTTATTTCTTTGACGTCTTTGTGGTCTAGACAAATTTTATTTTGGATGAGTAGTCTCCACCTTCTTCACAACTTTCACAGACTCAACTTGCACATACTTAGAAGCAGAATGAACATTTGGCTTCTTTACATCACTCTCCACTGTCATGTGCACAGATTTTGTCGATGGATTCACAAAAGAACGTGCCAACCTAGGATTTTCCAGACGTTTTCCCAAGTTTTTGTTTGGACAGTCTTTCATGATAAGACCAACATTGTCACAATGAAAACAAGAGCGTTTTTCCTTGTAAAAACGCACATACTTTCTTTCTGAACCTTGAAAGAATTAGATGATGAACACTGAGACATAGTGTTTGATGAATGAACAACCTTATGAGAATCCTCGGCAAGTTTCTTTTTACAAAAATAATATTTGAGATATTCTCAATCTGGTTTGTCTCTTGGGAATCAAAACCTCCACTTACAAAAGATTTAACTAGTTTAAAAATAGGTTTAGGTTTTGGTTGTTCAGTCACATCATCTGGTTCAGTTAGAATGTACCTGTCTCTGGTCACTGTTTTCACCACAACATGTTCCACATACTTACATTATTTTACTGTGCCTTCAACCTTGTCTGAATCAAACACATCATCATCATCAGTTGAATCATCATATACTATGTCATTTCCAGTAACAGGATTGATGTTCAACACAGTTTTTGGTTCCAGATCTTCAACCAAAACTTCCTCAATCACACTCGGGGTATAATTTGCATTAAACGGTGGACAATAACCAACACCACCCTTAATCTCATTATCATCAACATTAGGACAAAAACCAACCCCATCCCGAAGCTTTATCATTATAATAATCCAACAAGAAACTAGAATTCTTATAACATTCAAGCTTTTGTACCAATTTTGTTACTTCAGAATGTGACACAGCAAGTTCATTAATCTTCTTTTCATATTCAGCATATAACACATCGAGACAAAAAGCTTGATCATTTACTTTGTTTTGCAAAACTTTGATATCATTTCTCAAAGAGTCAACTTTAGTTTTCAAAACAGTTTCATTTTCCTTTAACTTTTGGTTCGATGTGTACATTGATTTCATGTCACAAATAAGATTAGTGTTATCATCACACAATCTTGTAACTTTGAATTCTAAGTCAATATATTTTAAACATGAGTCAAGTTGTTGTACCCGCTTAGAATCTGCAGAGTCACTATCAGCTAACATCTCTGCAATCTTTTTAGTAACCTTTCCAGTAGCTGCATCAGTCAATACTTCTTCATTTGAAAACTTTGGTGCACTTTTCTGAGGCAGTGACTCTTCATTTTCATTTGTACTTCTAGAATCTGCAGAGTCACTATCAGAAGAACAGTTTTCACTTCCATCTTCAGGATGAACCTCAGCCAAAAAAGCTTGACTAACACGAGCCACTATATCTTCCAAATGAATACCCCGGTCATAATTTTCATCTTGATGAGATATCAAAGCTGTAGAAGTACTTGGTTTGGATGGATTGCCTTGAGAGTTTGAATGTCCTTGATTCTGATTTTTGGGTTTAGTACACTCTCGAGCAAAATGGCCAAATTCCTGACAGTTATAACACTTCACCTTTGACTTATCCATGCCCATCTTGGTCTTGCTTGATGCCCCAATAAACTTCTTCCCAGTCCTCTTCAAGTGATATTTTTCCTTGTCTCAACCACAAAGCCATGTTCCAATGAATATTCATTTCCTCTAAAGTATCTTTATCCAGCTGTTTAAAATCCTCCTCAATCATATCAGGATCAGCGATCTTACCACCAATAAAATTTTCATAAGAGGTTAAAAATGAAGCAATCATTGCCATCATATCATTTGCTGTAGATGAAGATAATTTAGTAGAACACGAATGACTATCATTCTTTCTATGAGCTGAACATCCAGAGTTTGAAGCAACAAAACATGTATTCCCTTGAGAAGAACTATCGGTAGGAACATCAGACGATTCACCTGAAAACAAAGCAACTCCACCAGATTTTGATGTACCTTTTCCAAAATAAATGCTTGGATCTTGATAAACTATGTCTTTCTTTCGATTGTGCAAATCATATGATTGAATCTTTCCCATCAAATCTTCAAGACTAAGATCATCAAATCCAGATTGTTCTTTGATCACTATTGTATACATCTCAAAATGTGCTGGTAAAGCATCCAAGAATCTTTCAAGAATCTTCCTGTTTTTATAGGTAATGTCATTGTTGACCATTTCACCTAGAAGATGATAATATCTTGTCATGAGTTCATCCACTGACTCTCCTTCAAAGTGTTTAAAAACACTGAACTGCTTTTTTAACAATTCCTTTATGCTCTTTTTGATATCTGTGTTTCCTTCACACCTTTTAGCCAAACCTTCCCAAAGGTCACGAGAAGTCTTGAACTTCTTGAATGTATGATAGATATCCAGAGGTAAACACATTGATAAAGTTGCAAGAGCTTTCTTTTCATGATCATACAGCTTCTTTTCATCATCATCAAGAGATGAAATTGGTTTTGGTGCATCCGACATACCCATATGACTATGAACAAGATGCTCATATCCCTTACTGATAGGAATCCAAAGACTTGTATCATTGATATTAACACAATTCTCAAACCGACTCTTCTAATTTGAATAGTCTTTGAGATTCATAAGTCTCGGTGGCTTGGTTGGAGTTCCAATCTCATTGTCATGATTTAGTAAGTGAGTCATATTGGTCACTTGACTATAAGTAGACGACATTCTTGAACACGTCAACACTTAGAAAATCTTAACAAGTTTCTGGATGAAGCGAACTTAATAACTTCGCCTGACAAGTTCGCCTAACTTGACTGAAGCGAACTTAACAAGTTCACCTCTTAAGTTCGCCTAGTTCAAATCCAGCAAACTTAACAAGTTCGCTCTGACAAGTTCGCTTGTAACAGAATGACAAGTTCGCCTGCATCAACTGAAGAACAAGAAGAATAGTTCTAACACCCAAACGCACGAATAGGTCTAAAAATCTCCAAAAATCGTGATTTTGAATGAATTAGAGAAATTCCTTTCGTATGATTCTTCAAATATCAATTTAGAATGCTTCTATCGGAACAATTTTGGTAAAACAACACCAAAAATGAAGGAATCAATCAAAATTCAGTCCAAAAAGTAGCAAACTTTCAAGAACACAGAAACTTCTGAAAATCTCCATCTTGTAGTGAAAAATCGATCGAGACGATGTCAAACAAAAGTAGCTAATCAAGAGCAAAAGCTCTGATACCACTTGTAGGTCCCAGCGGGTCTACTGATCGATATCTGCTGTAAAACATGTAATACGAATACGAAGTGCGGAATCCTATCGTATGCGTACGTCTTGAATAATACCGAAAGTAAAACAATCACACAAGACACGATTTCGATGAAAGCTTCTTGTATTATCTCACAAATAGTACACACGAATGAATCCTCTGTTTTAAGTTCTTCTCCTTTTCTCTCTTTTTTCTTACAAATCTGAATCACTCATGAACTATTTATAGCCACACACTCTACACCAGGTGAACTTGTTAAGTTCGCCTCTCTTAGGCCAGGCGAACTTGTTAAGTTCGCCTCTCTTAGTAAGTTCGCCAAGTTCGCCTCAACTATACCAGGCGAACTTGACAAGTTTGCCTATGCAAACTTACACTTTTACAATACAAAACAAACAAAACGTTAAACATAAAGACTACTCTATTAAAAAGGTTGTTGTCACAAACATGCTCCAACATCTCTGATCATCTGTTTGCTCTCCTCGGCCTCTTTTACCGATTGCTCATGGAAATTAATCATTTTTTCCATAGCCTATCATACACGATCTGTATGTTAATATAAATGCAGGATTAAACTCTAAGATCCAGGATAATGAACATTTCTTACCAGATGGCTAAAGTTATACAGCTTGTTGTGAGCATCAAAAAAATCAGTGCATTCTCGAATGGCCAGTTCAGTAAGATACATGAAAATTCTAAGCCACGTCCAATCAAAGAGTCGGTTATAATTCAAAATTCAAAATTTGAAAATTTCACAGCTGTAACTCGTGTGTATGGCTGTCAAATTTTGGGGACAATTGTTGTGGGTTAAATTTCAAGCAGGATCCTGAATGATGCGAAATCCGGAATCCAAGATCCTAGTAACTTTGGTATCCTGAATATTAATGCTACTAACGTCTATTTGTCCTCTATTTCTTTTATATACACAGGTGAAACATGTTGACTCATTCATTCCTGAAGAATCGGGCGAGAAGTCAAAGAGAACGTGTTAAACTTGGGAGAGAAGCTCAATAACGGTCATATTTGAAGACCGAGTAAAGCTCCGGGATCCTAAGAAAGTTAGTTAGGATCATTTTTTGTAGTTAATTAGCGACTTGATCGATTAGCAACACACACAAACACTTAGCAAACAAGCTCTGTAACACTTAGATCTCGATCATTTGCTGCTCACACTTGTAATATTTTTACCATTTATTCAAGAAACGAGGCAGGTGTCGATTGTCACCTCCTGAGGTTTTATGCCGAAGATCCTTAAAGATCAAGGGTTTTCCTCGTAAACAACTGTGTCAAGTTTTACTTCTTTTTATCGATTTCCATTGATTTTACAAGCACACTACCTCACTTACTAAGTTTTGTTACAAAATTGTTTACATAATTTTTACCCAAAACAAGTATGATGTTCAGATCGTGTAAATTTGAACCTCTAACGGGCTTGGATCCTTATTGGGCCTCAAATAGGCTTGGATTTATATTGTGTCTTATTAGGCCTAGTTGGGCTTAGCCTAATAGTTAAGTTTTAGATTTTGGAATTTTTGCAGTTTTCACATTAAACTTGTCCCCAATTTGTAACTAACTCCTAAGGCTTACATCTTATATAGGATTACATCTCTAAACATGTAGGTCAAGATTTCAATCGGAAATCACTCAAAAGATCGATTACACACACACACACAGGCGAAATCTGTGTACGGTGGTGAAACAGAGGAGAGAAACATAAATGGTGAAGATAACAACTAACTACACATAGAATCAACACAAATATGATGTGAAAATGTAAGAACAAAGCATTAAACAAATGCGGATTGTATTGATTCTTCAAGAACAGTGAAAGAGAGAATTCGGGGTTACAGCCGCTACTCCCACCCTAAACATTCTCAAACTAGGCTATTTATAGTAAATTGACAGGCATCGAAACTATGCTCACCGAAACTAGTAGTTTCGGTTGAGTATTTACAAGTGATAGAACCCCGTGTCAAAACTTACCATCTATCGAAACTACTAGTTTCGATTGAACAAAACTTAATCGTAACTAGATAGTTTCGATGGCCCAGACTTAGACTAAAAATTAGAAAATTACATCAAATGAAATTAAAAGTAAATAAACTAAACTAGCATTGTTCAAAATACATTGATGACATCAGCTTACAAAAAATACAAGACTCTACAATCTCCCTCTAAGCTGCTGCATCAATGTCTTCAACTCACTCTAAGCAGCTGGTTCTTGACTTGATTTCTGGAAGTGAGGTTTTGTATTAATAGTCACCACCCTTTGATAAGTTTTGGCATCGGCCTCATCATCTTCATGAAAGAGCTTGATGGGGTTGTTGAATAACACTTCAAGATCCTCAGGTTGAAATTTTAATAGCTCCATGGGATCAAATATATGAATGTCTTCCTTGCCGTCACACTCGATCACAACACTTCCAATGGTTGAGTTGTAAAACCATTTTCTAAAATTCTGAAGCTGGACTGGTACTGATCGTGACAGTATGATGGATTTGACAGTCTTTGCCGGCTTATACCGAAGGCTTACCCAGGGCTTTTGTGTTCTGGAATGAATCCTGGTTTTGGATATAATTCTTTTTGGAAGAGTGGTCTTCATTGACCTGAAGTCATTGAGGGCTTGTTGTTGCAGGAACTGCTTAAAGTTACGGGCCTCATTGACTTTACTAGGATTCTGAAGGGGTAATTTGGCTAGAGCCCTCAGATCATATCTTGGAAGGGAGCTGAACTCATGAGAAGTTTTAAAGTGTTCTACTCCTCCTTTGTATCTCCTCATAATATACAAACCCCTCTCATTATCATACTTGCATCCCACAGGGGGTCTTTTCAGCTCCTGGTATTCAGCGAACCACTCATAGTACTTCGGAGACTCCTCTACAGGCAACTTCCTCATCCAAGGCCTTTTAGGATCAGGATATTCTGGATAGGGATAGTTAGGGTTTGGTGTTGGTGCTTGGATAGGTTCTGTCAGAGTGGTTTAAGATGGAGTTGGCTCAGTTTGAGTTGGTTCAGTGGGGGTTGGTTTAGTTTTCATCAGATCAACTTTTACACTTGCTTCATCTTTATCATCATCATCATCAGAAAGTGCCTGTATCTCATCTCCTTCCTCTGTGAAGTATCTCACCTTTTCTTCATGTAGATCTTCTGTAGCCATAATCTCTGGATACTGGTCATTAAAATCATAATTGTCAATCTCATCCAGAACAGCATTTAGCTCATGATCTGATCCAATTTCCTCTTCATCAAGAATTACCACTTCAATATCTGACTCTTTTCCCTTTCCTCTTTCTCTGGCGGCTCTCTTTTCACTAGTCGAGGGAAGATTAAACTCGGTTTCTTCAATCTTGACTTCCACAGTTTCCTTTGTCTTGGCAACTGGGCTAGTAAAGATAGTCAATGCAGATTCAGGGTTAAAGACAAAGGCAGGTGAAGAAAGTTCACCAGCTGAAGTGGTCTCCCCCTGAACTGTGGAAGGGGTTTCTTGCTGAGAAGATTTAACCAATGAAGCCTTGAGTTGCTCAACTATGTCAGATAGAGTCTTAAAATCTTGTTGTTGTTGAGAGATTAACTTCTGTTAAGTTTCAAGTTGAGTCTGCTGAACATCTAGTTGGGTATGCAAACCTCCAACATCCAGCTTAAGATCTTTACTTCTTCCTTGCACTCACTCAGTTCAGTTTTTAACCCTTCTATAACTCCATCTTGTTTTGTCACTTTCTCTTGTAGCTTTTTCACCACCAAGCTTAGGGTTTTGACTCTTGGGACTGATGGTGATGGTTCAAGAGCAGGGGATGTAGGAATGGGTGCATGTTGTGGAGATGGTGGTGGTGTTGTATGAGGTGTTGGTTGTGGTGTAGGTTGAGGTGTTTGTTGTGGTGTAGTATGTTCTGGAATATTGAAAAGGGACTCAGAAGAGGATGATAATTCTTAAAGACCAGTTTTTATTTTCTTAGATCTAGGTTCCTTCAGCTCATAATCAGAACCTGAGTCAGCTTGTCTCTTGGAGGAGGATGCAGGAGGTTATGTCTGCTCCTCAGATTCAGACTCATAATCTAACTGATCATATTTTGTTCCATAAATTCCTTCGTCCAAAGTTCCACTTGATCCTGGTTCGGCCTCTAGATTAGCTTGGACTCCATTCTCAATATGTACTTTAGCTTCAACATTTTCAGCTGGTTGCTCTTCATTCACAGGCTCAAGATTTTCTATCACTTGATCAAGAAAAGGAGCTTCCAAGATAGGCGGTTCAACTTCCTGATCATGTTGTAATTCAGCATCGACCTCAACCTCAGCCTCAGCCTCTTGGTTTCCTTGAGCTTGTTCATTTTCTTCTTCTTCCTCTTCAGATGATGATGATTCAACTTGTAGTTGTGGATCCACATTAGGAACTTCCTCTTCACCAATAATGTGACCAAACAAAGGAATATTGGCAATCACTATGTTGGTTCTTTTGCTTGTACTTTTCATATAGCTTAGGGTTTTAGCTGTCATATGATCAAAAACGAACACATGACCATCTTGTTGCAGGTTTAGGTGAAGATGATTGATGATGATATGGAGAAACCTTGGATAGACCAAAAATTTATCTCTAACACCCCCGGTTAGATTTTCTTTCATTTGTAGACCTGAGAAATTGTAGTCCCTTCCTTTGATCAACCCTAGTATTGCAGAAGTGTCACACCCCCAAATTTATTTACTTAATAAATAAATACAGGTTGCAACGATTGGTTCATTACACGATAGCGGAAGCTGTAATAGTGATTTCTAAGACTTGATTACATATACGATTACTAAAACTAAATAAATACATTGATCTAAGTCCTGCTAGATCAATGGTCGACTTGAGACTTGATAATCTATGCCCGTCCGATTACTAGGACTTGTTCCAACATAGCTAGCCTATTCCAACCGCGCCATGGCTAAAGGTTACCTGAGAAACATACTTGAAAGTGTCAACACAAAGGTTGGTGAGTTCACAGAGTTTGTTCATTTAGTACAGTTAGTTTTCCCCGAAAACGTATACATGACTTAATCGTCATAAAATAAGTAGTTTTCCTTTGAAAACATGCCCATGACTTTACCGTCATAAAATAAGTAGTTTTCCTTTGAAAACACATGACTTTACCGTCATAAAATAAGTAGTTTTCCTTTGAAAACATGCCCATGACTTTACCGTCATGAAATAAGTAGTTTTCCTTTGAAAAACATGTCCATGACTTAACCGTCATAAAATAAGTAGTTTTCCTTTGAAAACATGCCCATGACTTTACCATCATAAAATAAGTAGTTTTCCTTTGAAAACATGCCCATGACTTTACCGTCATGAAATAAGTAGTTTTCCTTTGAAAAACATGTCCATGAATTAACCGTTATAAAATAAGTAGTTTTCCTTTGAAAACATGTCCATGACTTAACCGCCATAAAATATGTAGTTTTCCTTTGAAAACATGTCGATGACTTAACCGTCATAAAATGTGTAGTTTTCCTTTGAAAACATGTCCATGACTTAACCGTCATAAAATAAGTAGTTTTCCTTGGAAAACATTCCCATGACATTACCATCATAAATCCAATGTTTAAACATGATCATTTTCCGATCAAAACTCTTTGTATGTATTACCAATGAATCCGAATACTAATCCAATCAATTGACCCCATTTGTAAACTTGCAAGGAATACAAAACAGTATGTAATGTACGAGACCGTAACCAAACCCCAACTTTTTGTGCCTCCCCTCGCGTTTCTACGAATTAAGACAATATGCGATCATTCGGCCATTTGGACCCCTGATTAGCGCGACTAATCATGACCGGAGGCGTCACCCCCAATAGTACTATCCATAAAATCCCGGGCTAAGTCCATAGCTAATGGTTACTAATTTATTCTGTGGACTTTAAGCGCTTTATTTTTCCCTCAATACACACATACGGTCAGATCATTAGTTCATTCATTTACATACGAAAATTCTTTACAAGTATGTTTCCACCCCAAAATAATTCAAAAACTTAGAAAAAGGGGGGTTAGTGAAACTCACAAGGAGTTAAACCCGAATGTTCATGATGTCAAACGTGTAAGCAAATGTAAATCATGTTTTCAAAACATAACAAGTAAGTATGTTTCTCCCCCGATGTTTACAAAACAGTAAAGAGTTAAAAGGGGGCCGTGAACTCACCTTGTGTCCGATGAAATCCTAGCAAATAACAGTGCACTAAGAGTTCTTGCCTATCCGTACCCTAATCACACAAGGGTACTAATGTGTTAAGACTACCCGTCTTATACGTAAGTTGTTCATCCGACTTAACGAATCCCGTTAAGTACGCCTTTGTTTAGTAAAAATAGGGTTTTCATTTACGACTCGTTGGTGATTATTATTCCAGTCTAGACGCTTACATATTTTCCGAGAAAATAATATGTTTCCCTATTGGTGACTTATTAAGTGTACGACAAATAAATATTATTTTTGTAGGATTTTCCTTAAAATATATTCACTTATGTTCCACGATGTCATGTGATTATTTATTTTTAACCGAATCTCTTCATATATTCCATGTACATATATCAAATGTTCATATTAGGATACTAATCTTTAATTCCTAGAACATTTCCATAATTTAACCAAAACCGTACACCAACACATATATATCACAGATTTGATCCATAAACATATATTTTTAGTAACACCTTTCACGTTCATATGTTGATGATAATCGTTCGTATGTCTTCTTGAATCATAGGACACTACCTCGGGTCTTGCCAGGTAAGTCACACATGATCATATAACTTCGCGAACATGTATCCTTCAACATAACACATGAATGGAATGAAGGGTTTATGAAGAACACCATCATCCAAGTGTTATTTTATGTGATTATATATATATGTAGTTTATATTTGATGTGTCCTTGTCTTGTCCATGGTCCTTCTAGTTTGGTATTTTATGTATGAATATGTACATGTTTAATATATGTATTCGAACATGACTTATGAAGAAATAAAGCCAAAACTCATTAAAACTTTTTTGTTTTATTTTGTTCTTGAAAACTCAGATTTTTAGGCGTACTCCGAGTAGACTTTTAGATGGTTTTAGAAGACCAAATGACTTGGGGTTTTCCTCTAAAATCAAGTTTATTGAAACCAGAGGAGATGTGAAAAAGAATTACTGAATTTGGAATTGTGTAGGTACCTCAAAACAGAAAAATGAGAAGAGGTGTCCAGATTCGACCTGCACTGAGCGGTCTTCTTGCGCCGGCTGTTTGGAGGTTGAATACTCCATGGATTCGAGTGATTCCACTTGGGTTCTCCTCTGTTAACATAGAGCTTCATTATAGAAAAAAAATGGACTAATTTGGCCAAGTAACGAAGAAGATATGGCCTTCCGAAGTTGATCGAAAATCTGGCATGAAGCTGAGTTACGGGAATTGTTTGCATTTTCGGTTTTGGAGAGGGGGGATTGAGGGAGATTTCTTCTTGAAGTACTAGGGCTTGGCCCTTGAATTTGTGGGTATGTGTGTGTGTTATTTGAGCCAAGAGAGGGAGAGAACAAGAGGAAACTCTTGTTCTTCCTCCATACAACCTTATATATATATATATGTTGGATGGAGTGTTGGATTGGTGATCATCATGTATCATTATTACAAGGTATGGTTGATGTGATGGAGGTGACTCTTGCTTGGAGTCTTGGTAAAATGGGTATGGCCCACATATGATGAGTGAGGATGGTGGGATGGCAAGGTGGGTTGCCCCACCTTGGGTTCGGCCGAGAATGGGTTAGGGGTGGGGGGTTGGGTGTTGTCCAATCACTAGCTACCTCTCAGTTGCTAGTTAGTTTGGTTTAAGGTAGCGTAAACCCGGTAGGTGATCTCGTGATATAACACCCGATGTAGGAACTTTTACTGATGTAAACTTTATATCTATATACCTAGGTATTTTTATATATATACATATATATATATAATTATTAGATTAAACGGGGGTTGAGTGTAGATCTCAACAAGTCATCATTAACATGATTTGATGTTGGAGTGAAATATAAGCAAAGATATAAAGATTGTGACATGATCTTTAAGGTTGCTTGCACTCTTGGTTATAATCATGATGATTATGACGCTTGAGTGTTGTGTAAGCAAAGCAATCATGATGAAGATGTGATTGATTTAGAAGCGGTATATTACCCGAAATTAATACCCGCCTTAATATATTTAATTATTAAGATGTCCTACATTTTGTGTAGTTTGACTAGCTTTAATAATCTGCTAGTGAATTCCCGACATAGTTATTACTTTAACTATATCACACATGTATACATATAAAATAACTTAAGGTCATGCAACCAACATTTTTATGTCCATGTTTTAAGGTTTAGTCACCAATGTATACGTTTTTATATTAAAACGTGTCCCTAGACTTTTACCGGAATAAAATCTCGTTAATCACCAATGAGCGTTCAATGCGGGTTATTATCGTTCATTTCCTTGTAATTCTTAAAAATTACTAAATATGACACTTGTCCCTTTGCTAGACTCCTGACAATACTGTGTCAAAAATAATATTCCAAGAAATATAAAATAGGAATGTGCAAATATGACTATGGGTATTGACCTGGACTACTGGGTGTCACATTCTCCCCATGTTAAAGAGAATTTCGTCCAGAAATTCAGTTCTTGTCATCTTGACTTGGAGTGTTCGTGAATAAGGACGGATACTTGGCTTTCATTTTATCTTCCCGCTCCCACGTATACTCGGGGCCGCGCTTTGAATTCCAACGTACCTTAACCAATTTAACCCGGTTACGCCTTGTTTTCTGAACCTTCCAATCTGTGTCTTCAATGGGTTCCTCAACGAAGTGCAGCTTGTCATCTATGTGAATCTCATCAGGCGGTATAATTAATGACTCGTCTGATAACCACTTCTTGAGATTTGACATATAAAACGTATCATGTACATTGCTTAATTCTTGTGGCAACTTAAGCTTGTATGCTACAGGGCTAACCCTAGCCGATATTTCAAATGGTCCTACGTACCTAGGGTTAAGCTTGCCACGGTTGCCAAATCTAGCAACTCCTTTCTAAGGTGAGACCTTCAGCATGACGCGGTCCCCAACTTGGAATTCTAATGGTCTTCGGCTGTTATCCGCGTAACTCTTTTGTCTGTCACGAGCGGCCTTCAGACGATCCTTGATCTTGAAGATCTTGTCAGTAGTCTCCTGAATAACCTTAGGACCGGTTAAATGCTTGTCGCCAACTTCCGTCCAACATAGCGGTGAACGACATTTTTTTTGACCGTATAAAGCCTCAAACGGAGCGGCTTTGATGCTGGTGTGGTAACTGTTATTGTATGAAAACTCAGCCAACGGCGGTGAGTATCCCTATTTCCTCTGAAATCGATTACACACGCACGGAGCACATCTTTTAAAGTTTGGATAGTCCTTTTACCTTGACCATTCATCTGGGGATGATATGCAGTGCTCATGTCAAGGCGTGTGCCTAAGGCTTCTTGTACAGACCGCCAGATTCTTGACATGAATCAACTGTCCCTATTAGAGAAAATGGAAACTGGCATACCATGCCTAGCCTCAATTTCCTTAATATTTAGCTTTGCACGCTTCCAACTTTTATTTGTCTCCTTGATTGGTAGGGTGTGAGCGGATTTCGTCAAATGACTGATGATTATCCATATAGTATCACAGTCGCTAGATGTTCTGGGTAGATTTGTGTGAGGCCCCAAACCCGGGAGGCCTCACTTATTGGATTTACTCATTCACAAGCAGTTCTTAAACATGAATATCAGATAACGCAGCAGAAATTTTTATTTAAACATAACTTAATCGTTATTCATACATGCGGAAGCGTAAACATAGTTTAAAACATATTTACATCATAACTAAACATAACGGGATGCCAGTCTTCAAAAGCAGTCGGGTAACTCTTCATCTCTAGCCAAGCATCACCGTCCATCCTCAGAACCTACCTTAACCTGAATGTGTACACTTAAAAACGTCAGCTACGCTGGTGAGTTCTAGTTTTCGTTCGTTTTAAGAAATGGTTCATCATTCAAACATTCATTAGGGTTTAACATTCGTATAAGAAAACAGGGCCTTTCATTCGTAAACCTTCGCATATTTAAACACAATCATTTGTTTAAAACATTAACATTCATTTAAGTCATACATTATTATCTAAATCTGTATCGTTACGCGTCTCTATGTCCCCGTAGGAACCTTTAATGTTGTGGGCAACCGTTACGTATCGCCGTCATTGCCACAACCATACACTACGTGGGGTCAACCGTTACGTATCGCCGTCATTGCCCAACACGCATCTTTCCTTTGGAAATCAACCGTTACGTATCGCCGTCATTGATTTCCCATTACCTCGTTCGCTTAGGATGATCGTCATCACCCGAGTAACCGTCGTTACTCCCTTTACCAGTTGTACAACATCAAAACCATTGACATGCCACAAAGACATTGCCCATGTTGTTCTTGTGGTAACTATGGCTCACTGTCCATAATCTACCACAAGGCTGGGAATCACATTCCCAGACTTCATTCGTCAATTCCATTCATTCGACAGATTAGATTTGTAATGACTTCTTTAAAACCTTTGCCCCTTTTTGTTTTCTTTTCATAAAACCTTTCCTTCACTTTCAAAACCCTTTTACCTTTTCATTAAACCATTTCTTTATAACATTCGTTCGTAAACATTCCGTTCATAAACTTTCTTTCCATAAATCATTCGTTCCAAATCATTTCCTTTCGTAAACGTAGTTTCATAAAAATCATTTTATAAAACAGCATTTCATACGTGTACACACCAGCCCGAAAACATTATATAAAAACATTTAAAAGAGGGCTTCTAGAACTCACCTTATAAGCTAGTCTCGGTTGTCCTAATCAAGGGTCCAACCACGTCACTTCCGATCTGAATTGAGTAGTTACATACACATCAGACCATTACCGACTCTAACGGTTTAACCATTCTAGACATACTAATCTCTACTCAACAGCCTGATGTCTGCGCACTTAGCAAGTGCGCAGACCCTGCCTCCTGCGCACTTAGCAATTGCGCAGGTCCTTCCTCCTGCGCACTTAGCAAGTGCGCAGGTTCCTCCTCCTGCGCACTTAGCCAGTGCGCAGGACCTGCTCCGTGCGCACTTAGCAAGTGCGCACGACCTGTTCTTCGCGAAAAACCCTAACTTTCGCATTCGGTCTGATCATGTAAAGATCCCGAACATGTTGCATCCAAAACGTTCGTTTTCCATTAAGGAATTCGATTCTATGATTATCTTTCAGTTTCATCCACAAAAACGTCCGATTTTCACCCAAGACCCGAAAACCCAAAAACGAACTAAAAACTCAGATTTAGGTCGGATCGTTACCTGAATCGAGCTTCTGATCCGGAGGTTCTTCTCACGAGTGCAAGAGACACGAGCGGGTGCAATCTTGTGTGATTCCGACACTTTCTCTCTCTACAGTTTTCTCTCTCTAGAATTGCAAATGAGAGAAACATGTGGTGACCCTGGCTATTTATAGGGGAGACCTCCCCAAGCCCGGTTCGCGACTGACCCGGCCCGACTTCGGCCCGCTTGAACTCGTTAACTTTATTTCTCGACATTTTGGGATGTTACAAGTCTACCCCCCTTATAATAGGTTTCGTCCCCGAAACCTATCACAAGTCAAATAATTGAGGGTACGACTCCCTCATCTCCGCCTCCGTTTCCCATGTAGCCTCCGATCCCTTTCGGTGCCTCCATTGGACTTTAACCAATGGAATAACTTTATTACGCAAACGCTTTTCCTTTCGGTCTAAGATAGCCACGGGTTCTTCGATGTAATTAAGGCTGTTGTCGACCTCGATGTCAGTAAGTGGTACGTGAGGTGATTCATCCGCCAAACACTTTTGCAAGTGTGATACATGGAAGGTAGGATGAATCCCACTTAACTCATCAGGCAACTCCAACCGATAAGCGACTTCACCAACCCGTGCCATTATCCTGAACGGTCCGACAAACCTCGGACTTAACTTTCCTCTCTTTCTGAATCGAATGATTCCCTTCCACGGGGACACTTTTAACATTACTCTGTCCCCAACATCAAACTCGATAGGCCTTCGTCGTCTATCCGCATAGGATTTCTGACGATCTTGTGCGGCCTTCATTCGTGCTTTGATCTGATCAAACCTTTCCGACGTCTCTCTTACGACTTCGAGACTTCCTAATTCCTTCTGTCCAATCTCACCCCAACAAACCGGGGTTCTACATCTTCTCCCATACAACATTTCGTAAGGCGGCATGCCTATCGTCGTGTGATGAATATTGTTGTAGGAGAACTCGGCTAACGGCAGATGGCTGTCCCAACTGCCACCGAAGTCAATAATACAAGCACGGAGCATATCCTCCAATGTCTGAATGGTCCTTTCGGACTGACCATCCGTTTGTGGGTGGTATGCCGTGCTGATATTCAGCCTCGTGCCCATCGACTCGTGAAATCTTTTCCAGAACCTCGATGTGAATCGTGTGTCCCGGTCAGATACGATCGTCAAGGGCATCCCATGCCGCGCTACTACTTCGTTGATAAATACCTCTGCTAACCTTTCCGACGAGAACGCCTCGCGAATAGGTAGGAAATGAGCACTCTTCGTTAAACGGTCCACAATTACCCAAATGGCGTCATGACCTTTAGCTGTGCGAGGTAGCTTAGTTATGAAGTCCATGGTAATGTGTTCCCACTTCCATTCTGGTATGTCAAGTGGTTGAATCTTTCCATACGGTTTCTGGTGTTCAGCCTTTACTTGCGAGCAAGTCAAGCACTTGCTTACATACTTCGTCACATCACATTTCATTCCAGGCCACCAGTATTCCCTCTTCAGATCTTGGTACATTTTATTGGTACCGGGATGGATAGAGTAACGAGACTTATGAGCCTCATCCAAGATTTTGCTCCTAAGTTCGCCACCCATAGGTATCCATATCCGTCCAAAACGTGTCCTAACACCTAGGGTGTTATATTCCAATTTGTCCTGTTGGCCAACCATCCTTTCTTTCTTTATATTTTCTTCTTTAAGTGCCTCATCTTGAGCTCTTTCGATTTCGCTCATCACATCCGATGTTACCACCAACTGGCAAGCTTTCACTCTAATAGGAGTAGGCACATCCTTTCGGCTTAGAGCGTCAGCCACCACGTTTGCCTTTCCAGGATGGTACATTATTTCACAGTCATAGTCCTTCAGGAGTTCCAACCATCTCCTCTGCCTCATATTAAGCTCCTTTTGTTCGAAGAAGTACTTCAAACTTTTGTGGTCGGAGTAAATAGTAAACTTTACCCCGTACAGGTAGTGCCTCCATATTTTCAATGCAAATACGACAGCAGCAAGTTCCAAATCGTGAGTCGGATAGTTGACTTCGTGAACTTTCAACTGCCGCGACGCATATGCAATCACTCTACCGCGTTGCATCAACACACACCCTAATCCCTGACCCGACGCGTCAGAGTATACCACCAAGTCTTCACTGCCCTCGGGAAGGGCCAAGACTGGAGCCTGTGTTAGCTTCTCTTTTAATTTCTTAAACGCCTCATCTTGGGTCGAACCCCATTCGTACTTTACTTCTTTCCGAGTCAACTTTGTCAATGGCGAAGCTATTTTCGAGAAATCCTGGATGAATCTCCGATAGTAGCCCGCCAATCCTAAGAAACTGCGGATTTCAGTTGGCGTCTTAGGAATGTCCCATTCACTTACCGTTACTATCTTTGCTGGGTCAACCATAATGCCGTTCGGGCCAATGACGTGACCTAGGAATTGGACTTCCCTAAGCCAGAACACGCATTTGGAGAACTTAGCATACAACTTCTCCTTCTTTAGAGCTTCCAACACTTCCTTTAAGTGACATGCGTGATCACCCTCATTCTTGGAGTAGATAAGGATATCATCGATGAACACAATTACCGATCGATCCAACATCGGTCGACACACCCTATTCATTAAATCCATGAACGCTGCGGGGGCGTTCGTCAATCCGAAAGACATTACGCGGAACTCGAAATGTCCATAACGCGTGCGAAATGCAGTTTTCGGTATGTCTTCTTCCCTCACCTTCAACTGATGGTACCCGGACCGAAGGTCGATTTTCGAAAACCAACTTGCGCCTTGCAACTGGTCGAACAGGTCATCGATCCTTGGTAAAAGGGTACTTGTTCTTCACCGTTCGTTTATTCAACTCGCGATAATCGATACACATTCTCATCGAACCATCTTTCTTCTTTACAAACAACACCGGAGCACCCCACGGCGAGATGCTCGGTTGAATAAATCCTTTCTCAAGTAACTCGTCTAGTTGGACCATAAGTTCCTTCATTTCCACTGGTGCTAGTCGATATGGAGCCTTAGCCACGGGCTGGGCATCTGGTACTAAGTCAATTCGAAACTCAATTTCTCTATCGCGTGGTATCCCAGGCAAATCCTCTGGAAACACCTCCGGGTACTCGCGTACCACGGGTACATCGTCTAGTTCCTTCACTTCCTTACACTTGTCAATCACATATACCAGATAAGCCTCGCATCCGCGCCTCAAGTAATTCGTTGCCTTAATCATGGAGATGACGTTTGGCATCGGGGCGTCACGATCTCCAAAGACTTCGACTTTGCTACCATCCGGAGCCTTGAGTTGGATTATCTTTCGTTTACATATAATTTGAGCTTCATTGGCAGTTAGCCAATCCATACCCAACACCACATCGAACCCTCCCAAAACCATAACAAACAATCTGACAGGGAACCTATGACCTTCTATTTTTATCGTGGAGTTGTCGACTACATCGGTCACTCTCGCAGTTCTACCCTCTGCGGTTTCTACGCTAAAGGCCCTTTCTAACTTACTAACAGTGTACTTCACTCGTTTACAAAAAGACGCAGATATAAAACTCTTACCGGCACCCGAATCAAATAACACAGAAACAAGAGTGTTGTCAAGGACGAATGTACCTGACGCCACATCGGGATCCGCCCTGGCTTGTTCTTGCGTCAGTGCGTACGCACGAGTCTTTGCACGAGATCCTTCTCCCTTCTTTTCCGGGCCCTTTCCTTTCCCGGTTTCCCCCATCCTGGGCTTGGTACATCCTCGGCTCATATGGCCGAAATCCCCACAGTTGCAGCATTTGTAGCCTTGCGGGCATTCTCGAGAGTAGTGCCCGGTCTTGCCACACTTATAGCACAAGCTAGATCCCAGTCTGCATTCACCTACATGCTCCCTTCCACACTTCTTACAAACAGTCGGCTCACCCACCCGAGCCCTCTTATCACGAGACCCAAACATCTTTCCCCTAGTTCGCTTGTTTGAGAAGCTCGGTCTCTTCTTTTGCTCTTCAACGGCAACAACATTCAGTGCCAGATCGTCAAATACTACGCCACTTAGCTCTACTGCCAAATCATAGGTAGTAGGGGCGTTTGCCTTAACATAGGTGCGGACCTGGTCCGGCAACCCTTGAATATAACAGGCAATCTTTCTCTCTTCTGTAGTGACAAGGTGTGGAACCAGACGTGCCAGTTCATTAAATCGGGTTGTGTATTGCCGGTGCGTCATGTTCCCGGCCTTCAAACCCAGAAATTCCCTCTCTACCTTTTCAATCTCGTTCCTTGGGCAGAAATTCTTGATTACCAAAGTTTTCAAGTCAGCCCACATCATCGCATCCACAATCTCGCTCCCTTTAGCTTGACGTACACCTTCCCACCAGTGGGATGCTTCCTCCCTCAAGGAGTTAGCAGCAAACTTCACTACTTGATTAGCTCGACACTCGCTCAGACGGATGGCGGCTTCCATACGTATTACCCAATCAAAAGTAGCTACCGCGTCCTTCTTCCCAGTGAGTATCGACGGGTCACATGCCTTAAAGGACTTATAATCACATCCGCGAGCAGGCGGTGCATTGTCGGTCTCATTGTTCTGAGCACCAATTGCCGCGCTAGACCCACCCGCCCCATTGACCTGCTTCAACGCTTCAGCCAACAGACCTGGCAGAGAATTCTTCATCAATTCTGTGAATTCTCGAGCTATAGCTGCTCTCACTTCTGGTTCAAAAGTGAAAGGTTGTTCTTCAACCTGTGTCTGCTCAGCTTCATGCACACTAACCGCCGGTTCAGTGTGAACACTTCCTTCTTCACTGTGTTCTTGGCGCGCAGGAATCCTGCCACGCCCACCATTTCGACCGCCGGTACGACCACCGGTACGGCCACCACGCCTTCCGTTCCCTCTCCTTGCCATTTCGTTCTATAGGACGAGAAATCCAATGTCATCACGCTAGTTAACAAATAGAATTCAATAAGTACTGTAAGATGTTAATATACACTGGCCATCTGTAATTAACCATTACACTACCTTTCGATTTCTATTTGACCACCTTTGTAATTCCATCAGAACACAAGTCCTTTCCTAACTCTTTCTAAGGCATACTATATACGTAAATATATACTACCTTCATATCTGATGATGTGGCTCGAGTTACCCGTACTGGCATCCGCTTTCGGTCCCATTCAAAGTTTAAGTTCAGACACTGGGAGTGTCCGAATCTCTCAAACTATTGCTCTGATACCAACTTGTGAGGCCCCAAACCCGGGAGGCCTCACTTATTGGATTTACTCATTCACAAGCAGTTCTTAAACATGAATATCAGATAACGCAGCAGAAATTTTTATTTAAACATAACTTAATCGTTATTCATACATGCGGAAGCGTAAACATAGTTTAAAACATATTTACATCATAACTAAACATAACGGGATGCCAGTCTTCAAAAGCAGTCGGGTAACTCTTCATCTCTAGCCAAGCATCACCGTCCATCCTCAGAACCTACCTTAACCTGAATGTGTACACTTAAAAACGTCAGCTACGCTGGTGAGTTCTAGTTTTCGTTCGTTTTAAGAAATGGTTCATCATTCAAACATTCATTAGGGTTTAACATTCGTATAAGAAAACAGGGCCTTTCATTCGTAAACCTTCGCATATTTAAACACAATCATTTGTTTAAAACATTAACATTCATTTAAGTCATACATTATTATCTAAATCTGTATCGTTACGCGTCTCTATGTCCCCGTAGGAACCTTTAATGTTGTGGGCAACCGTTACGTATCGCCGTCATTGCCACAACCATACACTACGTGGGGTCAACCGTTACGTATCGCCGTCATTGCCCAACACGCATCTTTCCTTTGGAAATCAACCGTTACGTATCGCCGTCATTGATTTCCCATTACCTCGTTCGCTTAGGATGATCGTCATCACCCGAGTAACCGTCGTTACTCCCTTTACCAGTTGTACAACATCAAAACCATTGACATGCCACAAAGACATTGCCCATGTTGTTCTTGTGGTAACTATGGCTCACTGTCCATAATCTACCACAAGGCTGGGAATCACATTCCCAGACTTCATTCGTCAATTCCATTCATTCGACAGATTAGATTTGTAATGACTTCTTTAAAACCTTTGCCCCTTTTTGTTTTCTTTTCATAAAACCTTTCCTTCACTTTCAAAACCCTTTTACCTTTTCATTAAACCATTTCTTTATAACATTCGTTCGTAAACATTCCGTTCATAAACTTTCTTTCCATAAATCCTTCGTTCCAAATCATTTCCTTTCGTAAACGTAGTTTCATAAAAATCATTTTATAAAACAGCATTTCATACGTGTACACACCAGCCCGAAAACATTATATAAAAACATTTAAAAGAGGGCTTCTAGAACTCACCTTATAAGCTAGTCTCGGTTGTCCTAATCAAGGGTCCAACCACGTCACTTCCGATCTGAATTGAGTAGTTACATACACATCAGACCATTACCGACTCTAACGGTTTAACCATTCTAGACATACTAATCTCTACTCAACAGCCTGATGTCTGCGCACTTAGCAAGTGCGCAGACCCTGCCTCCTGCGCACTTAGCAAGTGCGCAGGTCCTTCCTCCTGCGCACTTAGCAAGTGCGCAGGTTCCTCCTCCTACGCACTTAGCAAGTGCGCACGACCTGTTCTTCACGAAAAACCCTAACTTTCGCATTCGGTCTGATCATGTAAAGATCCCGAACATGTTGCATCCAAAACGTTCGTTTTCCATTAAGGAATTCGATTCTATGATTATCTTTCAGTTTCATCCACAAAAACGTCCGATTTTCACCCAAGACCCGAAAACCCAAAAACGAACTAAAAACTCAGATTTAGGTCGGATCGTTACCTGAATCGAGCTTCTGATCCGGAGGTTCTTCTCACGAGTGCAAGAGACACGAGCGGGTGCAATCTTGTGTGATTCCGACACTTTCTCTCTCTACAGTTTTCTCTCTCTAGAATTGCAAATGAGAGAAACATGTGGTGACCCTGGCTATTTATAGGGGAGACCTCCCCAAGCCCGGTTCGCGACTGACCCGGCCCGACTTCGGCCCGCTTGAACTCGTTAACTTTATTTCTCGACATTTTGGGATGTTACAATTTGTAATGAAATCTATGGAATTCTCCTCCCATTTCCATTGAGGAATCTGCGGTTTTTGTGTTCACTCAGGTGATTCCTAACGTTCTGCTTTCACTGTCGGGTATCTCCCAACATTGATAGCAGTTTCTCCTTTCATGTTTTGCCACATAATGGAGTTCCTCGGGATCCTTATACGTTTTATTTGATTCTGGATGAACGGAGTACTTGGGATTATGGACTTCATCCATAACCTCCCACATAGGCTACCGATACCTAGTACCCAAATTCTATTTGTATCATCCATCTTAGGCTTCAATTGTTTGATTCCATTTACTTGGTAGTCGGTATTCGCAAGTAAAGCGAATACTTCTCCAACTAACGATATTAAACGTGCAAGAACCCCTTTATTTGATTACCCTCAATATGGTAGGGTTATATGATGCTCATTCCTGGTAATGAAAGGAATGGTGCCTGCGAATCTTTAGCGTATGTTGACACATACCCTCTATTCGTCTACGCACTTTGTCACAAAAGCAGATCTCTATAGATCTTAGGAAAGAATTACTCGACGAGGTGTCTAGGTTTTAGTTGAATATTGGGAAGTAGTGACACAGTATGGAAATGAAACTTTATGTTTGTCCCTCTTATGCTTTTCGAAAGCATTTTCTCGGACTAAGACTTTATTCTTAATTCAGGTTTCGTGTTATCTATGATCTTCCATTAAAATGGGTCATAATTGATTTAATATTTCAAGATTCCTTGTGTGCTCTCACTAGCAAAGTTCGAGTCTAATCACCACTTTACCCTTTACTTGTACCACGTTTCTGAGGCAGACCATCCTTTGGGTTGTAACGTCCTGATATGCAAACTCATGGTTTGACGACCATACTCTCGAAGTATGTATGTCATACAAAGTTCTATGTTTGTTTGAAATATTCATATTTCGTCTAGGTGAGGAAATGAACAGTGATACTGTGAGTATGGTCTCATCGAAATAGCGCTTCCCCAAAATGGGCTATGGGTTTGTCAACCCATTAAGTTGGCAGAAAGGGTTGATAGCCAACTATTAGTCATACAGTGTGTATGCACTTCCTTAGTGTTTGAATGGTGCTTTAGTGACTTACTGTTACGTATTCCACTCATATAGGTTATAGCCTCAAAATCCTTAGCACAAGGATAAAATTGAGGTAATGAGTGTTAAACATCAAAAACTTTATATTCTTACTGAGCCTGCGTTAAAAGGTCATTTCTTAACAATAGATGATCTAGAGCTTCCTAATTATAGAAAATTAGGAGCGAAAGATGTGATCACGCCTCTCCTCTAGGCTGAAATCTGGGATCCATTCAACAAGATGATCTTTGGGAAAGTGCGGGTACAAAGGGTATCAAACTATCCTTCTCGAATCTTTATGGACAGTGGTCTATATTGAACAACTCATGCTTACGTCCCTTATGCATATCATGAGCTAATGAGATTAGCAAGAAATTCCGCATTTGGGAAACCTTCAAAAGTTTTGTATGTCGTTTTTTCTGTTAGTGTGACAATAGTCATCAGTCCACACTTAGGTTTCTTTGGCATTCGCTTGAGCATCATCCCCGACCTATTCATCACCGGGAGAATAGTCGGACTTAAAGGTGTACTGAATGTCAATGGTTGTGAGAACAACCTTGTTTGTCCAATATTCTAAAATTTTAGATTACCTACTCGTCTCATGTCGAGCTTCCACAATACCCCATCGGTGCTATGTGTATGCGGGTCAGCATAAATTTTCTGCCCCATCACCGAAGTTAGTGCATAGCACTCTTGGCGTAACTTCCAAGCTATTGTGAGATTGAACTGTATGATGGATCCTGAGATTACTTTATAATCTCCCACAATAATTGTGCAATTATTGTAAGTGTTAGTTGTGGTAATGCTCAATTTGAAGCATTCCTGACAAGTAGAATTTCAAAGAATGAATGTGTGAAATCCTTCGCCGTTCAGGATTCACTAAGGATTGGTTGAATTCAATTTGAATTTCTCTCGTTCCTCCCGAACTAGGAGAATACTTTGTGGACACCTATTTGAGAAGTCTGATTTGTTAAGATCCAATCCTTAATCAAGTGACTGAGAACATGGGTTGATCATTAGATTAGACAGCAAGACTCACTAAAGTTCCCATGCGCTGCAAATTATGATTACGTGTGCACCCGTAATGATAATTTACTTTGCATGATCCTTGTAGTGTTCCTTCTATCCCCAACTTTTAAATCAATGAGATTTGAAATGTTCATTAGATCGTGTTTGCACACTTGTGCAGGAGTGTGTATTTATTCTATCGGATTACTCTTGATCATGTGTACCAATACCCATGAGTCTGCCGAATTTGGCTGTTACCGGATGAGGTTAACGGTTGAGAGGCACCACCAGTGTCTCTCAAGAATAAAATGTGTATGGAAGTCAGACACTATGTGTAGGGCAGAGATCCTCAAATTAGTGTCGAGCAAATCATGCTCCAAGTATGTATGTACGTATGGATCCGAATGATCCTGATGAGTGTCTGGGTCTCCTGACCCATGGAGTTCTCCCCCGTTTAGTCCTGCTTATCCACCTTGGATTCCCTTCGGTCCGGGCAATCCCGTCTGCCACATCTCATGGCGAAAGTCTATTCGTTCGATCCGGCAACTCATGAATTAGAGTATTTATACCGCACATATGTCAGAAAGAAAGTTGCCTCCCCGGCTAGAGTAGTTGTGGTGCAGCTATAAGTACATATTCTGGTACGGGTTCAGCCTGTTGTGATACCAAGATCGATAACTGACGATTGATGCCGTCGTCGCCCAAGCTCATCTCGTAACTCGATCTTCTAAGGTTGTAGTATGCTGAGTACCCGTTATTCTTGACTCGTAATCCGAACAATAACATGTTGTAAGTGTTTATTATTTCCACATTGTTGTATGTGTTTAAGTGTTCATTACATGTGCCATGTAATTGTATTAGTGTAGCTAATGATACCCTAGTGTAATTCCATACACTAATAGTCTACACAAATTGTTCGGCAACGGTTGGAATTCCCATACTCAAGTCTTAGGTGTTCTTAGTGTGATGCAAGTCTTAGAAATCTTGGTCCCTAAATGAGTCCGGTTAGAGCCTAGGTGTCACTAAGGAAACCTAATTCGCTAAAACCATTGCTCTGAAACCAATCTGTCACACCCCCAAATTTATTTACTTAATAAATAAATACAGGTTGCAACGATTGGTTCATTACACGATAGCGGAAGCTGTAATAGTGATTTCTAAGACTTGATTACATATACGATTACTAAAACTAAATAAATACAATGATCTAAGTCCTGCTAGTTCAATGGTCGACTTGAGACTTGATAATCTATGCCCGTCCGATTACTAGGACTTGTTCCAACATAGCTAGCCTATTCCAACCGCGCCATGGCAAAAGGTTACCTGAGAAACATACTTGAAAGTGTCAACACAAAGGTTGGTGAGTTCACAGAGTTTATTCATTTAGTACAGTTAGTTTTCCCCGAAAACGTATACATGACTTAATCGTCATAAAATAAGTAGTTTTACTTTGAAAACATGCCCATGACTTTACCGTCATAAAATAAGTAGTTTTCCTTTGAAAACACATGACTTTACCGTAATAAAATAAGTAGTTTTCCTTTGAAAACATGCCCATGACTTTACCGTCATGAAATAAGTAGTTTTCCTTTGAAAAACATGTCCATGACTTAACCGTCATAAAATAAGTAGTTTTCTTTTGAAAACATGCCCATGACTTTACCGTCATAAAATAAGAAGTTTTCCTTTGAAAACATGCCCATGACTTTACCGTCATGAAATAAGTAGTTTTCCTTTGAAAACATGCCCATGACTTTACCGTCATAAAATAAGTAGTTTTCCTTTAAAAACATGCCAATGACTTTACCGTCATAAAATAAGTAGTTTTCCTTTGAAAACACATGACTTTACCGTCATAAAATAAGTAGTTTTCCTTTGAAAACATGCCCATGACTTTACCGTCATGAAATAAGTAGTTTTCCTTTGAAAAACATGTCCATGACTTAACCGTCATAAAATAAGTAGTTTTCATTTGAAAACATGCCCATGATTTTACCGTCATAAAATAAGTAGTTTTCCTTTAAAAACATGCCCATGACTTAACCGTCATAAAATATGTAGTTTTCCTTTGAAAACATGTCCATGACTTAACCGTCATAAAATGTGTAGTTTTCCTTTGAAAACATGTCCATGACTTAACCGTCATAAAATAAGTAGTTTTCCTTGGAAAACATTCCCATGACATTACCATCATAAATCCAATGTTTAAACATGATCATTTTCCGATCAAAACTCTTTGTATGTATTACCAATGAATCCGAATACTAATCCGATCAATTGACCCCATTTGTAAACTTGCAAGGAATACAAAACAATATGTAATGTACGAGACCGTAACCAAACCCCAACTTTTTGTGCCTCCCCTCGCCTTTCTGCGAGTTAAGACAATATGCGATCATTCGGCCATTTGGACCCCTGATTAGCGCGACTAATCATGACCGGAGGCGTCACCCCCAATAGTACTATCCATAAAATCCCGGGCTAAGTCCATAGCTAATGGTTACTAATTTATTCTGAGGACTTTAAGCGCTTTATTTTTCCCTCAATACACACATACGGTCAGATCATTAGTTCATTCATTTACATACGAAAATTCTTTACAAGTATGTTTCCACCCCAAAATAATTCAAAAATTTAGAAAAAGGGGGGTTAGTGAAACTCACAAGGAGTTAAACCCGAATGTTCATGATGTCAAACGTGTAAGCAAATGTAATTCATGTTTTCAAAACATAACAAGTAAGTATGTTTCTCCCCCGATGTTTACAAAACAGTAAAGAGTTAAAAGGGGGCCGTGAACTCACCTCGTGTCCGATGAAATCCTAGCAAATAATAGTGCACTAAGAGTTCCTGCCTATCCGTACCCTAATCACACAAGGGTACTAATGTGTTAAGACTACCCGTCTTATACGTAAGTTGTTCATCCGACTTAACGAATCCCGTTAAGTACGCCTTTGTTTAGTAAAAATAGGGTTTTCATTTACGACTCATTGATGATTATTATTCCAGTCTAGACGCTTACATATTTTCCGAGAAAATAATATGTTTCCCTATTGGTGACTTATTAAGTGTACCAAAAATAAATATTATTTTTGTAGGATTTTCCTTAAAATATATTCACTTATGTTTCACGATGTCATGTGATTATTTATTTTTAACCGAATCTCTTCATATGTTCCATGTACATATATCAAATGTTCATATTAGGATACTAATCTTTAATTCCTAGAACATTTCCATAATTTAACAAAAACCGTACACCAACACATATATATCACAAATTTGATCCATAAACATATATTTTACTAACACCTTTCACGTTCATATGTTGATGATAATCGTTCGTATGTCTTCTTGAATCATAGGACACTACCTCGGGTCTTGCCAGGTAAGTCACACATGATCATATAACTTCACGAACATGTATCCTTCAACATAACACATGAATGGAATGAAGGGTTTATGAAGAACACATCCAAGTGTTATTTTATGTGATTATATATATATGTAGTTTATATTTGATGTGTCCTTGTCTTGTCCATGGTCCTTCTAGTTTGGTATTTTATGTATGAATATGTACATGTTTAAATATATGTATTCGAACATGACTTATGAAGAAATAAAGCCAAAACTCATCAAGACTTTTATGTTTTATTTTGTTCTTGAAAACTCAGATTTTTAGGTGTACTTCGATTAGACTTTTAGATGGTTTAAGAAGACCAAATGAGTTGGGGTTTTCTTCTAAAATCAATTTTATTGAAACCAGAGGAGATGTGAAAAATAATTACTGGATTTGGAGTTGTGTAGGTACCTCAAAACAGAAAAATGAGAAGAGGTGTCCAGATTCGACCTGCACTGAGCGGTCTTCTTGCGCCGGCTGTTTGGAGGTCGAATACTCCATGGATTCGAGTGATTCCACTTGGGTTCTCCTCTGTTAACATAGAGCTTCATTCTAGAAAAAGAATGGACTTATTTGGCCAAGTAACGAAGGAGATATGGCCTTCCGAAGTTGACCAAAAATCTGGCATGAAGCTGAGTTACGGGAATTGTTTGCATTTTCGGTTTTGGAGAGGGGGGATTGAGGGAGATTTCTTCTTGAAGTACTAGGGCTTGGCACTTGAATTTTTGGGTATGTGTGTGTGTTATTTGAGCCGAGAGAGGGAGAGAACAAGAGGAAACTCTTGTTCTTCCTCCATACAACCTTATATATATATGTTGGATGGAGTGTTGGATTGGTGATCATCATGTATCATTATTACAAGGTATGGTTGATGTGATGGAGGTGACTCTTGCTTGGAGTCTTGGTAAAATGGGTATGGCCTTATGACACATATGATGAGTAAGGATGGTGGGATGGCAAGGTGGGTGGCCCCACCTTGGGTTCGGCCGAGAATGGGTTAGGGGTGGGGGGTTGGGTGTTGTCCAATCACTAGCTACCTCTCAGTTGCTAGTTAGTTTGGTTTAAGGTAGCGTAAACCCGGTAGGTGATCTCGTGATATAACACCCGATGTAGGAACTTTTACTGATGTAAACTTTATATCTATATACCTAGGTATTTTTATATATATACATATATATATATATATATATATAATTATTAGATGAAACGGGGGTTGAGTGTAGATCTCAACAAGTCATCATTAACATGATTTGATGTTGGAGTGAAATATAAGCAAAGATATAATGATTGTGACGTGATCTTTAAGGTTGTTTGCACTCTTGGTCATAATCATGATGATTATGACGCTTGAGTGTTGTGTAAGCAAAGCAATCATGATGAAGATGTGATTGATTTAGAAGCGGTATATTACCCGAAATTAATACCCGCCTTAATATATTTAATTATTAAGATGTCCTACATTTTGTGTAGTTTGACTAGCTTTAATAATCTGCTAGTGAATTCCTGACATAGTTATTACTTTAACTATATCACACATGTATACATATAAAATAACTTAAGGTCATGCAACCAACATTTTTATGTCCATGTTTTAAGGTTTAGTCACCAATGTATACGTTTTTATATTAAAACGTGTCCCTAGACTTTTACCGGAATAAAATCTCGTTAATCACCAATGAGCGTTCAATGCGGGTTATTATCGTTCATTTACTAGTAATTCTTAAAAATTACTAAATATGACACTTGTCCCTTTGCTAGACTCCTGACAATACTGTGTCAAAAATAATATTCCAAGAAATATAAAATAGGAATGTGTAAATATGACTATGGGTATTGACCTGGACTACTGGGTGTCACAAGAAGCCACTATGGCATTTGCTGAGTTAAATCCACCTTTCCGAATGGACAAGCAGTGGATGAAGATGTGCAAAATATACCTTCAGAGAGGTGGAAGGGAATTCTTGATGATTTGCCCATTCTTGAATTCATCAGGGTGACCCAGTCTTCTAAAACATTCCTTTATATAAAAGATTGGAAACTCAACAGGTACCTCTGGATCATCATTAAAATGCAACACTTGTCTTATTGTAGCCTCTGAAAATAACACCTCCTGATCATGAACAGTAGCTCAAATGTGTTCCACATTGTCAATGATTACAGTCTCTGCAGTGTTCCAGAACTGCCTTATGGTTGTTTCGAAGACTGGTACATTGTAACTTATGGCAAAGCTTATATTGGAGTTTGCAAGGAAATTCAGGATTTGAACGAAATCTGCACTCTTTGGAACATTGGCATCTAAAAATGCATAGACATTATGTCTTTTGACAAACAGAAGATCTATATATGCAAAGAACAAGCCAAAACAAAAATTTTTCAAAATTATGACACTTAGAAAAATTTCAGAAAAGCCCTTATCGAAACTACTAGTTTTGGGTGAATAAAGTCAATCGAAACAACAAGTTTCGGGTAAATTTAGGCATCGAAACAACTAGTTTTAATTGAAAAACCTGTTCAAAATTTTTGAGACCCTTTTAAAGAAAAAACACCCTTTTTATCGAAACTACTAGTTTCGATGCCTGAATTCTGAACAGATAAAGGGGACTCAAAACATACAGACAAAGACCTAACTTATATATAGACACATCGACTATCATCAAACGAACTAAACAGATAACAAGATAGGTTAAGAAAGGCCTGTAAGTGTCGAAACTCCATCTTACCGAGGTTTGTAGAAAAATATGCAAGTATATGCATTACACAAATGAGATATCAACAATGGAAAGATTATTAACAAGATTTGAACACAAAACGACCAAGATTATGAAGATTTAGTCATAAAACTCTAAGAATTGAAACCCTAGGTCTGGCATTTTTTAAAATCGCACACATATGAACAGAAATCAGTACCTGATGATGAAGACGACGGGGGAATCAGATGAGAAACCCTGATTTTGCAAACTTAGACCGGGGAATTGAGAGATTTTGTGTATGAAGATGAAGGTGAAAAAGGTTCGGAGAGTTCAAGTGAACATGGCATGGAAGAAACCTGATTATGAAGACATTTAATTTTGAAATGACAAATGACCTTAACGCCCCTGTTGAAACTACTAGTTTCGATAGGCTAAGGTAGTTTCGGGTGATGAGTAGTTTCAGCTGACAACATAGTTTCCGGTGCAAAGTTGTTTCTGGCATAGACAATTAATTTCAAGTATGAAGTGCTTTTGGAAGTTACGGTTGAAGGGTAGTTTCGATTGTCAAAAGAACAATTGAGCAAAAAAATAAAAAACAAAAACTTATATATACATCATTTAAACAAGTTAATAAGGAAGATTAGATTTTCAATTGAGATAAAGAAATAATGTAAAAATAAACAGAGAATATTTACACTTAACCTTTGGAAAAGATCCAACATGAGATCAGGTCTGGTCAGTCCCTTGAAACACTTCGTTTTGCAATCAACTACTATGATTCCCTGAAGATAGCCGATATATGTGCAAAGAAAACCCGAACATTTGTTTGTACACAGATTTCATGTGATTTAAGGTACCATTTAAGCACGATACAAGGCGTACCCCACATATTGAAATAAAATGGTTTTGAAAACCTATCAGTACTCAAGAAATACCCATATTCATCCTATCATATCTTTCCGGTTAACCAGAGTACCATCTTGATAAGTCAAACATACCGCTAAAATAAAACAAAAAATCCAAGTGGATCAAGAAGGTGTAAAATGAAAAATATCCAAGTAGATATTAAAAGGTACGAACATTCTGGATATTTGCGAAAGCAAAACAGAAGAAGTCGTAAAATTATCCAAGCGGATAGGAAAAGATTGAACACCCGAGATCTTTACGTAAGCAAAACAGACGGGGTCAAATCATCCAAGTGGGTGGGAAAAATATGAACACCCGAGATCTTTGCGTAAGTAAAACAGATGGGGTAATTGGCGGTAATTATCGTTACTTTGACGGTCACCTGGCGCATGAATAGGAATCCAACACGTAGGACTATATCTGATTGAATTGGTTTTCTAAGATGTAAAATGGGTTAGATGTTTCAAGAATGGGTTCAAACACACATGTATGATTTAAGATTTAGGTTTTCACACTACTTGCAAGTTGTAACCATATGCCGGGCCTATCGGCTATAACTTAGTAAACACCATCGCTTTTGGTCCATTCCATGTTCAAGAGATGTGATCAGACTCTATCATTTCTCAAAGGTTGGATCCAATTTTCCTGAAACACAAAATTTTGAGGCCACTTGTAAGATTTAGAGTTTAAAGCTATATACAAAGCTAATAATGCAATTCTTTTTCTTTTTAACTACAAAGCTTTGACAAAGCAATTCTTTTCCTTTTAACGCATGAATTTCAATTTCTCCCCCAAAAGATTTGCTTGTAAAGAAAAATAACTATACAGAAAGTAAAATCTTTTTGAAAATCTCCCCAATTAACAAGTTTAAAACAAAAAAGACGCTATGCACAAGGGTTACTAAAAATTGATCATTCCGAGCATCTCCACCAGTTTCTCAAATCTAGCAGAGTCAAAGGCTTTTGTGAAGATGTCGGCGGTTTGCTTGTCGGTTTTGACTTCAACTATTTTGATATGCTTCTTTTCAACACAGTCACGAATGAAATGGTGTTTGATCTCAATGTGTTTGGTTTTGGAATGTTGAACGAGATTTTTGGTGATATGGGGAACGGTGGTGTTGTCACAATGGATGGGTGTTTCATGGAATGTGATCTCGTAATCAAGCATTTGATGGTGGATCCATCTCACTTGGGAATAACAAAGGGCTGCGGCAATGTATTCGGCTTCGGCCGTGGATTGGGAGATGGTGGTCTGTTTCTTACATTGCCAGGAAACAAGGCGGTTGCCAAGGAACTGGCAATCCCTAGAAGTGGATTTGCGGTCTAAGTTGCATCCCCCGTAGTCAGAATCTGAATATGCCATAAGATCAAACAAGTTATTTTTAGGATACAAAAACCAAGTTTTGGCTTATACTTTAAATATCTTAAAATACGTTTGACGGAAATTAAATGAGAAAGTTTAGGATTAGCCTGAAAACGTGCACACAAGCACACTGCAAACATGATGTCTGGTCTGCTAGCAGTGAGATACATGAGAGATCCTATCATCGAGCAATAGAGGTGCTGATCAACGCCTTCGCCATCCAAATCAGGAGACAAACAGTGTCGAACCTCCACGAGAGTCTTGTAAAGATGACACTCAGTCATTTTGAACTTGGTCAGGATTTCTTTGACATATTTTTCTTGATGAATAAGAATTCCCGACTCAGACTGATCTACTTGCAAACCAAGAAAGAACTTCATTTCTCCCATAGAGCTCATTTCAAACTTAGAACGCATATCTTACTCAAACTCTTTACACCACCAAGGATTTGTAGATCCAAAAATGATATTATCAATGTAGATTTGCACCAAAATGGTATCCGCACCATCCTTTCGTTTAAACAGAGTTTGGTCAATTGTCCCTCGTGTGAAACCATTGTCAAGCAGATGCTTAGATAACGTCTCGTACCACGCACGAGGTGCTTGATGGAGACCGTACAACGCCTTGTCTAGTTTGTAAACTCGGTCAGGATAGTTTGGATCAATGAAACCCGGTGGCTGTTTGACATAAACTTCCTCTTGAACCTTTCCATACAGAAATGCACTTTTGATATCCATTTGATGAACTGTGAAGTCCATATAGGCTGCATAGGCGAGAAACATTCTGATGGCTTCTAAGCGAGCCACTGGTGCAAAGACTTCCTCAAAGTCAATCCCTTCTGCTTGATAAAACCCCTGAACCACCAAGCGGGCATTATTTCGAACCACTATTCCTTCTTCATACTTCTTGTTACGAAATACCCAAAGAATGCCGATTGGGACTATGTTCTTTGAAAGGTCCACCAGATTCCACACATGTAACTTGTTGACTGCTGCAACTCTTCCTGCATGGCCTCCACCTAACTGTTCTCAAGCAATGCAACTTTGATATTCTTAGGTTCAACTTGAGATATGAAGCAAGTGAAGAGACCGTCATTCATTGCTTCGGTGGCTCGGACTCCCACATTGAGTGGACCAATGATGTTGTTTGTAGGATGATCCTTGTGAATTCTCAACTGTGGAATCTCATCCTTTTCCAAGTGTTCATCCAGATTGGTAATGTTATTGTCAGAAAGGTCAGCTTCATCATCAATAGGACCTTCAGCAGATGATTATGGAGCAACATCCACTATTGGGTGATTGTTTTCTCCAACAGTTTCACTTGTTGCACCAGAATCGGAAGAGCCCTCATTAGATTCAACCTTAGCAATTGTAGGAGGAACATCTATATGTTGACTTGATGAAGAAGAACCTGAAGCAGTAGAGGTACCTAGGATATTCAAAGACATAAGAGGATTAGCTGAGACATATATGTTAGTGAATCAGGAAGATTGAATGATTTAAACAAAGAATCGACATCAAAAAGCCAATCAAGACCGTCCCCTGCGTCTGTATGATTGCTTTCATGCCAGTTGATATCAATGGACTCCAGCACAATTCTTTGTCTCTTGTTGTAAACATGAAAAGCTCTTTGGTTAGAGGAATAGCCCACGAAGTAGCACTCATCCGCTTTGGCTTCAAATTTGTTCAGTTGATCAGAAGTATTCAACATTGTGCAAACACACCCAAACTTCCTGAAGAAATCAATAATAGGCTTGCGCTTGTACATAATTTCATAAGGTGTGTTGTTGCAGCTTTTGGTGATGAGAACTCGATTTTGCACAAAACATGCGGTATTGACTGCCTCTGCCCAAAACGTGACAGGAAGCTTAGAATCAACGATCATAGTCCTTGATGCTTCTATCAACGTACGATTTCTTCGTACGAGGTGCACTGAACTACCGAGAGATACCCTTACTTTCACAGAAAGAATCTAGACTGGCATTCTTGAACTCTGTGCCATGATCACTGCGAATAGTCTTCACACTTAGATTAAACAGATTCTCAATCTATAGCAGATGAATCTTCAGAGTCTCTGGCATTTTATCTTTCTTTTCCAGGAAGAATACCCAAGTAAATCGAGAGAAATCATCGGTTACCACAAAGCTGTAGGATTTCCTTCCATGACTCATGACACTCACAGGACCGAAGAGATCCATGTAAAGCAATTTAAGGGGAGAGTCAATGGAGTTACTGGTTTTGGGTTTGTGAGAAGATTTGTGTTGCTTGCCTTTGGAACAAGAGAGACATTGTTCCACGGGTGAGAAATCTTTTAGAGGTAAACCGGTGACAAGGTTTCCTCGAATGAGTCGGTTCATAGTCTTGAAATTCACATGTCCTAATATTTTGTGCCAAAGAAAGGACTCATCTTCTGGCGCTTTTGAGAGAAAGCAGGATTCGATTCCTAATGGGTTATTCATATCCAGACTGTATGTATTGAATCTTCGAGGGGCACGCATAAGGATTAGGTCTTCGGGAATAACCACTCCAGGCTTAAGAATCAGACATTCTTTGGAGTTGAAGAGGGCACAAAAGTCTTTATCATAAATCTGGGACACACTTATCAGATTATACTTCAGCTGTGGGACAAAGTTGACATTTTCCAAGCTATTTACACCGTTGGACACGGTTCCTTGTCCTTCAATATTTCCTCCTCTTGGATTGCCTACAGAGGCGACAAAATCTCCGTCTATTGGATGATAATTTTGCAATAAAGAAAAATGACCAGTCATATGTCTTGAGAAACCACTGTCGACATGCCAGATATTGTCTCAGTCCTCCTCGATTGCCTGTACACAAAATGAATCATTTAGACATTGGTACTCAAGCCATTGCTAATTTGGAACTTCTTAGTTTTGCTGGATGCTTCTCGGAAATCATAGTCAGAATCCTCTTTTAATGTATTATCAAAAAGATCATTATTCTTAATTTTTCAAATCATTTTCGACCAATTTTTAGCATTTTTAATCTTTTTACGTCACAGATTTCTACTATGTTGTGATTTAGAGAAAACATTTGAAACTCATTCAACTGAATTTTTGTAACATTCATGTCAAAATTTATAAAAATAAAAGTTCAAATACCATAAGTGTAAATACGTTAAAGATCAGGGATTAAAAATAAAAAAAATTCTAAAAAATTGATGGTAGCGGCCCTCTACCATATACATAACAGTCTGCTACGTGGTCCCAAAGGTAATAATGATGGAATGTCACGTGCCCTGATGAGTCGTTAGGGTTTCTGATGCGTGTCACAGGTAGCGGACCGCTACCAGATTCATGTCGGTGCGCTACGGCTACCTCAATTGGGTGGCGGACTGCTACCTTGAAGCTTAACGGTCCAGCAGCCGTAATTTGCGTCGCAACTCTGGAGACCGACACATGTTATGCTGACTGTTTAGGGTTTTGGCGGTAGCGGACCACTACCCGCTACCATAACGGTCCGCTACTGACCACAATTCAGCCTATAAATAGAGATTCAATTGCCGTTCAAATTCCAAAACCTTCAAAACAAATTCCAAGTTCTTGTAAGCCATTCCCACTCTCATAAAACCATTCCTGCTCATACGTTTAAGTTCCTGAGGTGCCAGATCGTCATAGAAGTAACCAAGAAGCTAGGAAACGCTCATTTTAAGAAACCAAGCAAGGTTCTTAAGCATAGACGCTGCCCATTAGGACACTTACTCTAGAAGATTCCTAAGCCGAAACTCTATCAAGGTGAATACTTGTATTTTTATAAAATAATTTCAAAACTGAAAATGGTTTTGATTATACTCTGACTTGAATGAATTTATACAACCATTCGTTGCATAAGGTGATTTACTATATAACAGTCAGCCCATAGAGTCACGTATATATACACGTGTTACGGATGAGACGCTGTAATAGGGCTAGGGGTTAAACCCTTGGTTGTTGTAAAGCCCATCGCCGAAAGCGTAAGGCGTATAGACCTAAAAATATATCCAAGGTCCTTGGTGTGGCTGGTGGTTAGTCCATTGACTGTGTAAATTGACCAGAAACAATGGGCAAATTGTTCTATTTATTCACGCTTGTCAAATTATGATTCCAATATATTTGTATTCACCAGTTTATACTAATAACATATTTTCAAACGTTTTTACAGGTAACCAAGGGTGAATTGATTTTGATTAGCCATATGATGACAAAGAAAATGATGTCATGAAAACGGGAACGTCCACCCTAGACATCAATTGAAAGAAATGGCTCATGTAAAACCTTGGTTTTGTAAATTAAACGTTTGTGTCCTGTTATAATAAAATGAAACGGGAGATTCCCCGACTTTTGAAAAGATCCTGAGTTATTAAAATATTCCGCTGTGTTTATAAATCTCCGATGAGATAAAATAAGAAACATGTACCAATCTTCGGTCGCGCGCCCGGGGTGTCCTAATCCCGGGGTGTGACAGGTTGGTATCAGAGCCATTTGTTTCAGCATATTAGATACTAGAGATTAATATCTAAGCTGTAACTTGATTATGATATTATTTGGTTTAGCCAATTAAGATACTAAGGTAAGGTATCTAAGCTTAAACCAGTATAGACTGCCTGCTAGAAAAGTAGGTAGATCTCTAAAATAATTAAGTTATAACTATACAGATGTCTGGAAATGATTACTATACTTATATCTTTTGACGATCTAAAGAAGAACGTTATCATCCTAGTGGATCTATGGAAAATCCTGTAATTATTCCTGACAATGGTGAATCCCTTTCTAATCCTATCATTGTCTCTAAAAATGAATCTTATCATCAAAATCAATCTAGCTCGTCTTGGATGGAAGCTACTTCGGATTTTGAGAATTGGAGAACTGATACTCCACCTCAAGTAAATCAGGTAGAGATAAATGAGGCTGAACCCAGTCGGTCTACTAAACTAAGGATACGTGTACGAACTCCAACCAAGCATGTGCATGTGTCTACAGAAGAAATGGAAGAGGTATACCAAGAAGTACCTGAGGAAGCAGAACTTGAAATATAAACTCAAAACCCATACCTATATCCAATTGGTGAAGAAAATCCTTATACTCTTCGAACAATGTTAGAGGAATACATTGAAGAACCAGTTGATGGTCCAGATGATCCTTACCATAATGTGTTTAACGACATATTATTTGTTATTCGTGAACTCCCTCCTCAGTATAATTATTCTTCAGCTCATCTTGGAACACCCATAGAATTTCTTGATCGTGCCTTAAGAGAAACTGATGAAGTCAAGAAAGAATCAAGGCAACTCAAGGAAAGGGTTCGTCAACTAGAGAAAGAAAAAGAAAAGAAAAATAAAAGAAAAAATAAAAAGAAAGAATAAAATAACTAGACGTATGGGTAACCATCCGACCGGTATATAGTTATCTGGCAAACTGAGATGTTCTGTCTAAGGAAAGAATGATGTATAAATCTCTTCTAGACCCGTCATTCTTTCCTAGGAACATTAAAGTTGGAGGTACTACTCTGGAACGATAACCACCCTAGTCTACTAAATATAATAAATAGTATAATTTACTATTTCAGTATGTAAAATATAAATTATAAATAAAAGTATTTTATTTTGTCCTGTTCAGATGACTGGAAAATTAAAAGGTCCCTTCTATGTTCAAAAATATGCTCCACCTGGATATGAATTCCAGCTTACAAATGAGACGGATTTAGAGACTGAAACAAGTTCAAAACATATAGGAAGTACATATCAAAGCTTAGGAGAATTAACTCCTCCGGCAAATCCTTATATACCTTCCGTCAGTTTTCATTCTGCTATTACAGCTGCGAGTCAAAATCCTAATTATGGAGAAAGTCCATATTATAATCCTTATTATTATCAGGGACTATCTGAAATCCCTTACGAAAACAATCATGTTCCTGAAGGAGAAGAAAGAAAAGATTTGAATAGGCCATATGAGTACTATGAGCCTACGAATATACACAATCCTTAAGAAAATGAGGAAAGTCCTAATAATGATCATATTAGAGCTTTACAGGAACAAGTAGCAGAATTTGAAAAAGAAAATCATAGATTAGCATCTGTAGACACCCAGAATAGAGCGCTAAGACAAATGCTAGAAAATGCCCGCAATCAGGGTTATATGTAAATTCCTTTCCGATCTTTGTAATATATATTCCAAATATTAATAAAATTCCTCTTGTGAATAGAATGTCGAAACAAGGTCCTTATTATAATACAAGGGGCAAGAGTAAACAAATCCAACACGAAAATTCTGAACAACTGCAACAGAAAGCAGAAATAAAGAAAATGGTTGCAGAAGGAATAGAGGAAGCTCTCCCTAAAATTTTGAAAGCTATGAAGTAAGATAAAATGAAAAATAAGGTAGCTGAATCTAAAAATAATCAACATGAAGAAAACCATAGTTCCATCGGGGATAATTCTAATTCTAATTCTAAAAAAGTTAGCAAGAATAGAAAGAGGAAAAAATGATGTACATTTCGTGCATTCCAAGGATGTAAACCTTTGGAATATGCTAGAAATGAAGGAGCAGTAGCAGCCCTGAGGTGGCTGGAGAAAACTGAATCCGTTATCTCCATCAGCAAATGTGATCATGAGGATATGGTGCTTTATTCATCAAACTTATTCAAAAATGAAGCTTTAGAGTGGTGGAATTCATTGTTCAGGCTATGGGCCGACACAAAGCCTATGCCATGGAATGGGAAGAATTCAAGGAAATGGTAATTCAAAGATTTTGTCCCATTAATGAACGAGAAGGAATAGAAACCAAATTTCTAAATCTTCGAATGGAAGGAACTAAACATCAGGAGTATGTCTCCAAGATGTTTGACTCGTTTGGTTCCACACTTATCCACTCCTGAACCCAATCTCATCAAGAGATATATTTGGGATCTTACAGAGGAAATCAAAGATATGGTCAAGGCCACTATGCCTCAGACCATTGCATCTGCCGTGCAGCTAGGAGGAATTCTAACTGACGGTATGATAAGGAAACAAGAAGAGGGGAAGGCAAGGGAAGTAGCCAGGAGGGCTACGGAGAATCATAAAATTCTCATTGGAAGAGAAGAAATCAACCGGTTAAAGGAGAATTTAATTCTTCCATCCCTGAATGCAAAATCTGTAAAAAGGGGCATACCGGAGAATGCTTCTTCAAGAAATACTATTGCCATTTTTGTAAGCAGAATGGGCATGTCTTTGAAAACTGCCCAAGAAAGAAAAGTGTCTCCTGTTTCAATTGTGGAGAGACCGGCCATTTTAAATCAACCTGCCCAAAGCTTAATCAAGCAGGATCTAGTGGGGCAAAGGCCAATGAAGGAAACAAGAAAAATGTACGAGCTTTCGTACTTAATACTCGTGATGCTGCAGTTATTCCTGATGCAGTCAATGGTACATTCCTCATTGACAATAATTATGCAAGAGTATTATTTGAATATGGTGCAAATTTAAGTTTTACAGATTATAAATTCTGTAATCTATTAAACAAGCCTTTAGTTCCATTAGATAAGATTTATGAAGTAGAAACGGCCGAGGGAAATCTCGTCAAGATCTCCGAATTTCTAAATGACTGTACTATCACAATATCAGGACACATCTTACCGGTGCAATTAATGCCTATGACATTAGCAGGATTTGATGTTGTCTTAGTAATGGATTGGTTAGCCAGTAACCAAGCCCATATCCTTTGTGATAAAACGGCCTTAGAAATCCAGATTCCTTCTGGAAAATCTTTAACAATCTATGGCGACAAACAAAATCAACCTCTGGGAATCATCTCAATGCTAAAAGCAAGTAAATGCCTTCAGAAAGGATGCATTGCATACTTGGTGCAGATTTCTACCAGTACAAAGGAAAAGAAGATTGAAGATGTACCGGTAGTAACTGATTATGCAGATGTATTTCCAGATGAATTACCTGGTATACCACCAGAAAGAGAAGTCGAATTTAAAATCAATCTTGTACTAGGAACGGCTCCTATTGCCAAAGCTCCATACCGTCTAGCCCCAACCGAAATGAAAGAATTGAAGACACAATTAAATGAATTACTAGAGAAAGGATTCATCCTCCCAAGTTCATCTCCTTGGGGTGCTCCAATTCTTTTCGTTAAAAAGAAAGACGGTACAATGCGGATGTACATTGATTACCGGAAACTAAACAAAGTAACGATTAAGAATCTTTATCCTCTTCCTAGAATCGATGATCTATTTGATCAATTACAAGGCGCTTGCCATTTTTCAAAAATAGATCTCGATCAGGATATCATCAATTGAAAGTTTAAGAAGAAGATATTCCTAAAACTGCTTTCCGAATCAGATATGGAAATTATGAGTTCACGATTATGCCGTTCGGACTTAATAATGCTCCTACCGCGTTTATGGATATGATGAATCGTATCTATAAACCCTATCTAGATAAATTTGTTATTGTCTTCATTGACGATATACTTATTTATTATAGAAATACGAAAGATCATGGAAATCATCTCAGAACGATACTGGAACTTCTGAGAAAAGAGAAATTGTATGCGAAATTCTCTAAATGTGAATTTTGGCTTAGAGAAATACAATTTCTGGGTCATATAGTGAATGCAGAAGGTATTCAAGTAGACCTATCCAAAATTTAAGCCATATCCAGGTGGGAAATTCCTAAATCTCCGACAAAAGTCCGTAGTTTCTTGTGTCTTTCAGGATACTACAGACGATTTATTCAGGATTTCTCAAAGATTGCAGTTCCTCTGACTACTTTAACTCGCAAGAATGTAAAGTATGAATGGGGAATAAAGCAAGAAGAAGCTTTCCAAACTCTGAAAGAAAAACTTACTCATGCACCGATACTGGCTTTGCCAGAAGGCAACGAAGACTTTGTAGTCTATTGTGATGCTTCTCACAACGGTCTAGGTTGTGTGTTGATGCAAAGAAACAAATTTATTGCCTATGCATCTTGTCACACCCCCAATTTCAACTAACAGAGTTTTACCGTTTGGGAAGTGACGAACCAGGATCTCAGACATTAGTTACTTTGAACGACTCTACATGGGACTCAAAATGAAAAGATCATTCAAATCAGAGTATCAATGCGGAAGCGTAAAGAAAATAAATGTGCAAAATACACGCGCCCAAAACCAAAGTTCAAAAGTCCAAAAAGTCCAAAACGTCCAACCAAAACAAGTACAATAGAATAATTCAAACAAACATAAATAAGTCATAATCAAAGTAGTTGAATTCCATGCATGCCCTAACGTGCACCAGTGTCTTATCTTAGCGACCTGAGAAAACATGTGAGAAAATATGTCAACACGAGGTTGGGAAGTTCACAGGATTCAATATATGTAAATAACGTTTACCAGATTTTGTTCATTAAGTACGTATCTATAGGTAGCTAACCTATGTTCATGTTCAGCTCAAGCGCTCGCAACCGAAGCTGACTGTTTATTTATTGCCTCCTGCCAGGTCTATCAACACTGGCGGTGTGAGTAGGCTAACATTTCACCCGTTCGATATCTAATCAAGTTAGCACGACTAACGCGGGTGGGATTTGTCAAACCCAGTAGTACTACTAAATATTACCTCGCTAAGATCCATATTAACGGTTCGATATAAGATGAGGACTTTCTGTGATAGCGTGTTACGCTTAGCATATAACATTGATATCATACGAATTACAAAATCCAAAATTGTTTAATCATGTTTTCTCCCCCAAGTTAAAACAGTAAAAGGTGCCGTGAAAACTCACCAGCGTTGCGTTGTAGGTAGTATCGCACAAAGGACAAGTTGGAACCACGAGTGTAAGTCTCAAACGACTTACGAATGCCCTAAAATTATAAACACATAAATTAGAGATAAAAATGGAAATTTCGTGACGACGACACGGAATGAGAAACGTCCTAAAGAAACGCTCTAGTAACCGAGAGTAGACGAACGTGTCCACGGGGATATGAATTCTTTAATTAGTAATTAGATTATATATACATTACGCGACGAATGACAACAATAATAATAAATATATTCGAGCGTTTTGTCATTTACAAAAATTAGAAAAATAATATAATTTAATATATTATTTTTAGGTTCGAAAGGATATTCTAATTACTCATTTGTGGTACAAAATAATAAATATATTATTTTTATGAACGTGATAAATGCGAGTAAATAATATAACTATTTATATATTATTTAGTTTCAAATGTTATACGAGGTTACAAAACGATACGAAATAATATATATATTATTTAATAATACGAGTCACGGGTTGAAAATAATATAAACATATTATTTTATACCAAGTCATGGTAAATATATTATTTTTAAAAGAGGGGAAATAATAACAAAAGTGGGTTAATAAATTCAAACCCGAGCCTACGGGTTGTTTCCCGTGCTAAAACACATTTGTATAATATTATAATTATATAAGGTTTGATTTTTATATTAAAATAATACCAGAAAACTGTTCAAAAAAAAAGATGTGGGAGCCCGGCCTCGAACCCGGGTCTCTCCCACACACACACACACACTGCCTTAACCAATCCGCCCGCTAGGGTCATCGCAACAAGTACCCGGATCGGTTTGTTTTAACATCTAAGGTTTCTGTGTTCTACTCCCCATTCGAAACCGAGTCCAATCCAGTCCCAAATCCATCGATCTTGATAATAATTTGTTACAAAAATCTGGGGGTTTTGATTATATGCCTAGATTCAATCTGTTTACGAGTTTAATTTGAAAAACATTAAGGTTAAGATCATTTAATCGTGGGTTGAATGGCCGAAACCCTAGATTAGAAATTTGGAATCGATTTAGTTTATTTTTGTGATAAAACTCGTTAACACCATGGGGCTTTTACTCAACAGGGGACTGCGAAGCTTTCCCTGTGGTTTAATTTGATTGAAAATGAGTTTAAGATCAAATCCCCCAAATTGAATCAAGAACAAACCCTAATTTCCAGATCGATATCAATTCGATGATAAGATGTTAAATTGGCATAGGGCTAATGTTAAGCAGGTTATTACGAATCTAGTGGTATAGTTTAATTAGATTTAACCAGGTTCTAGATTGGGTTTCGATTAAACTAGTTTTGCATGAACCCTAGAATCAGGGTCCTATTCAATTTGATCATGTAAGCCCCAAAGAGTATAGGGCTTTCGATCTAGACGTCGAGGCGAGTCTGTGGACATGATCAATTTCAGTTTTCATTATCGGATTGATGGGGTTCGATTAAATCCGAAAGTAAATGAATCCTAGAACTGGTTCACGTTGAATTAGATAATTTAAGCCCTGATAATGATAGGTCTTTTGATCTATGAATTGAGACGAAACTAAGACTGTAAACAATTACCAGAATGGTTGATGGATTGATAGTTTCCGACTAGAACGAGTGCCGTCGTCCTGCGGGTTAGATTCCAGCGACCTTGACTGCTTCTTCGGCGTAATTGGTGTAGGCAAAAGCTTTAGGGGAGTGCGAATGAGGTGTGAAGTGGGTTTGATTGTAGAATAATAAGCGAATTTGCTTGATTTCGATGATCATTGTTGCGGGTTCGACGGTTACGGGTTTAGAGAGTTAATTCGTGATTATGGAATAGTTAAAACACCTAGAAACGGCTCATTTATGATCTCCATCATCAATACCATGATTACTAGTCGTGAATTCGAGTAGTCATTTCAGTTTCGGGTTTGATTTGGATCAATGGGTCATGATTTTGACTTTTTGAAAGTCAACCGAAGCCAAGTGTTCTTGATTTTGACTTTGTAAGTCAACGGATTTGGTTTTGCATATTTACATGACTAGTCCTTGTAGTTTACATTAAATTATTGACAGACTTAACCCTTGTGGTTTAATATTGAGTTAATTGGGTTAGATTTTAACAGAAAACTTAACGGAATTTATAACGGAACTAACTGAAAAGTCCGGATTGTCACATCATCCCCTAGTTGAAAGAATTTTCGTCCCAAAAATTAAATAAAATAAAAAAATTTCCCGAGATATCACATCATCCCGTAGTTGAAAGAATTTTCGTCCCGAAAATTAAAATAGTACCTTAAGAATTTGACGCGGAGTACTTGAACAGATTAGGATATTTGAGCATCATTTGATCCTCGCGCTCCCACGTGAATTCTGGTCCGCGTTTCGAGTTCCAACGAACTCTAACAATAGGGATCTTACTGTGCTTTAACGTTTTAACTTCCCTATCCATAATTTCCACGGGTTCTTCGATGAAACGTAACTGTTCATCAATGTGTAGTTCCTCCAGAGGAACTGCGAGTGATTTGTCTGCTAGGCATTTCTTCAAATTTGAGAAGTGAAAGACGTTGTGTACACTACTAAGTCCTTCAGGTAGGTCCAGTTGATACGCTACTGGACCGACTCTCTTCATTATCTTGAATGGTCCAACATAACGAGGATTCAGTTTGCATCGTTTCCCGAAACGAATGACACCTTTCCAAGGTGAGACTTTGAGTAAGACCATGTCACCTATTTGAAACTTTAAAGGTTTACGATGCTTTTCGGCATAGCTCTTTTGACGATCACGAGATGCCGCCATACGGTTTCTAATTTGAACGATCTTTTCGGAAGTTTCAAATACAAGTTCAGGACCTGTGAGTTGGCTATCCCCAACCTCGGTCCAACAAATAGGAGAACGGCATTTCCGTCCATAAAGTGCTTCAAATGGAGCTGCCTTGATGCTAGTGTGATAACTGTTGTTGTAGGAGAACTCCACCAACGGTAGGTGAGAATCCCTAGTGTTACCGAAATCAATCACACAAGCTCGTAGCATGTCCTCCAGCATTTGAATAGTACGTTCTGTTTGGCCATCAGCTTGAGGATGGTTTGCTGTGCTCATATCTAGACGCGTGCCTAAGGCTTTATGTAACGATTACCCGAAACGAGAAGTGAATCGTGCATCACGATCCGAAATAATAGAGATTGGCACCCCGTGCCGAGAGACTATTTCTTTCAAGTAAGTACTAGTAAGCTTATCCATTTTGTCGGTTTCCTTGATTGCTAAGAAGTGAGCGGACTTTGTTAATCGATCAACAATTACCCAAATGGTATTACATCCGGTAGGGGTTCGTGGTAATTTGGTGATGAAGTCCATGGATATTTGTTCCCATTTCCACATGGGAATTTCTGGTTGTTGCAGAAGACCGGATGGTTTTTGATATTCAACTTTGACCTTCACGCAAGTCAGACACTTACTAACATAGGTGGCTATATCGGCCTTCATCTTCGGCCACCAATATAGCACCTTTAGGTCATGGTACATTTTATCGGAACCTGGATGTATCGAGTAACGGAATTTATGAGACTCATCCGTAACTAGTTACCTTAGGTTTCCGAATGCTGCAACCCATATTCGCTCGGTAAAGTAGCGAATACCGTCAGATTTGACTTCAAGTTGTGCTTCCATACCGCGTGTACTTTCCAGCGGTAGGTTTTCTTCTTTTAGGGCTTCGAGTTGAGCACTATGGATTTTGTCAGGTAATCCGGGGTGAATAGTAAGTTGTAATGCTCGAACTCGTTTGGGTTTCGTTTCCTTTCGACTTAGGGCATCCGCTACAACGTTAGCTTTACCCAGGTGATACCGGATCGCACAGTCATAATCATTCAAGAGTTCGACCCAACGACGTTGTCGCATGTTCAACTCTTTCTGTTCGAAGATATGCTGAAGACTCTTGTGATCAGTATAGATGGTGCATTTGGTACCGTACAAGTAATGTCTCCATATCTTAAGTGCGAAAACTACGGCCCCCAACTCTAGATCATGAGTGGTGTAGTTTTTCTCATGAATCTTTAGTTGACGTGAAGCGTATGTGATCACCTTCTCGCGTTGCATTAAGACACAACCCAGACCTTGAATAGATGCATCGCAATACACTACAAAATTATCGGTTCCTTCCGGAAGAGCTAGAATAGGTGCACTGCAAAGTTTCTGTTTAAGATGTTGGAATGCTGACTCTTGGTTATCGCCCCAATTATAGGCTTTTCCCTTTTGAGTTAAAGCAGTGAGAGGTTGAGCAATTTTTGAAAATCCTTCGATGAATCGACGGTAATATCCGGCCAATCCCAGAAATTGTCACACCTTAGTCGGAGTCGTCGGTGCTGCCCAATTCTTGATGGCTTCTATCTTTGATGGGTCGACATGTATTCCTTTCTCGTTAACCACATGCCCTAGAAACTGAACTTCCCGGATCCAGAATTCACACTTGGAAAACTTAGCATACAGTTGCTCTCGCTTAAGTAATTCCAAAATTAGGCGTAGATGTTCCTCATGTTCTTCCTTGTTCTTATAATAAATGAGGATGTTGTCGATGAAAACGATAACAAATTGGTCAAGGTAAGGCTTACACACACGGTTCATGAGGTCCATGAATACCGCAGGTGCGTTGGTTAATCCGAAAGGCATGACCATAAACTCGTAATGGTCGTACCTTGTTCTGAATGCAGTTTTAGAGATATCCTCTTCTTGAACTCTTAACTGATGGTAGCCGGACCTAAGATCTATTTTGGAATAGAAACTTGATCCTTGGAGTTGGTCAAAGAGGTCATCTATGCGAAGCAAAGGGTAGCGATTCTTGATTGTGACTTTATTCAGCTCCCGGTAGTCTATACACATACGGAAAGTTCCGTACTTCTTTTTGACAAATAGTACCGGAGCTCCCCACGGCGATGAACTAGGTCGGATGAAACCTTTATCCAACAAATCCTGCAATTGAGTGGACAACTCTTGTAATTCACTAGGTGCCAGTCTGTAAGGTGCCCGAGCAATCGGTGCTGCTCCGGGTGCTAGATCAATTTGGAATTCAACTTGACGGTGCGGTGGCAAACCGGGCAAATCTTTGAGAAATACTTCTAAAAATTCACGAACAACGGGAATATCATCAATCTTTTTCTCTACTGACGACTGCTCAGCAACGAGAGCCAAAATAGCCGTATGCCCCTTTCGAAGGCATTTTTGTGCTTTCATAAAAGATATGATGCCCATGACTGCACCAACTCTTTCACCGTGAACGGAAAGGGTTTCTCCACCCGGGAGAGGAATACGAACAATCTTCTCATGGCAGATAATTTCGGCTTGGTTTTTAGATAGCCAATCCATGCCGACAATTATATCAAAACTACCAAGTGTGACCGGCATAAGATCGATATTAAATATATGTTTAGCTAACTCAAGCTTACATCCCTTAAGAATGTGATTTGCTTCAATTATTTGGCCATCAGCTATCTCTATTATTTACTTAGCTTCTAACAGTGTTTGAGTTCCTTTTATCATATCACTAAGTTTCATAGATATAAAACTTCTATCAGCACCAGTGTCAAAAAGGACAGAAGCAAAGTAATTATTTAAGAGAAACTTACCGGTGACCCCATTATGATCGTAACGGGCTTCTCCAGATCCTAATACGAAGGCTCGTCCCTTCGCACCATTTCCTCCACCATTGCCATTCTTACCACCATTGCCATTTTTATTCTGGTTAGGGTTGTGGTTTCCATTACCCCCTTTCTTCAATTGAGGACAATTCTTTTGAATATTCCCTTCCTTTTCGCACTCAAAGCAACCCCTTGTGGATCCAGGTTGTTGAAAAGGTTGTTTAGCTTGTAACTCACCCCTGCGGTCCTTAGCAGCATGACCTATTTTGCCGCAACTCTGGTAACGGTTGCAAAACCCAAAGTGGTGGAAGTTGCACTTGTTACACTTCGGGGACTTCCCCGCGTAACCACCCTGGTTTTGACCTGAAGAGGTCGACTGGTTGAAGTTCTTAGTAGGCTCAAACCTACGCTGTTGCTGCTGCTGCGGTTGATTAAACTGGGGTTGGTTGGGTTGGGGTCCTTTGGAGTGAGAGTTGGAATGGTTGTGGGTGTTGGAATGGTGATCAAACTTGCGTTTGTGATTGTCGGTGGGTTTAGAAACCGAACCTCTCGGAGGTAGAGTCCCTTGTGTCACCGCAAGTCAGATAGTTTGTTGGATAGTGGCAGGATTGGAAGAAGTAACCATGCTTTGTTTTTGAGGCACTAGACCTCCAATGTAAAGCTTAATCCTCTTGTAATCAGGAGTTACCATATGCGGGCACATAGTAGCAAGTTCATGGGAACGTGTGGTGTAGAGTTCAATTTCAGAACCCTCCATCTTTAGGTTCCAAAACTCTCCCTCTAACTTCTGGATTTCATCGCGAGGACAGTATTCCTCCTTCATCATTGATTTAAATTCCTCCCATGGGAGTCCATTCGCCATGGCCAGACCCAACATTTGGACCTGGGCGTTCCACCATGTGAGTGCCAGGCCTTCTAAAGTTTCGGCGGCAAACTTCACCTGATTAGCCACGGGGCAGTTGCACATGGCAATCACCGATTTAACCTTCTCAAACCAACGAAGTAGTCCAACGGCTCCTTCAGCTCCACTAAAGGCATGGGGCTTACAATCCATGAATGCCTTGAAAGTGCAGGCTGGTTGTTGGTTTTGCTGGTTTTGCTAGTCTGGATTTAGAAATAAAAATAGGATTGGAATTACAAAGTTTAGGGCAAGCTTTTTAAGAGATGGATTGACATCATTAGTCAATAGCTAAAGCATTTACCTGCAGCATTCTGTGCTGCTAGAGCCTCCGCCACACTGTCGTTTATTAGTGCCGCTAGCTCTGCTGCCGTCATGTTAATGGTACCCCGACCACCGGCACGGCCTCCGCGTCCTCTCCCTGACATGATTCTTCACAACCACAAATGAAAAACAATGAGAAATATATCGCATATTAAACATTATTTAGGTATGAGTAAGAAGGTACAACATTTAATATTTTGAAAATTAAATAAATTGTAAGGCTACAAAATAAATAACTCAAATATTAAACTTCTCATGCTTTTATTGGATGGGAAAAACCTTACCCATCTAGGTTTAAAAAGAGAAATAACATAAGCAAAAATAGGCAAGGAAGATAGAATAGGAAGATCATCAAGCATCTTCATCATCGGAAGAAACATACGATTGTGCATCGTCTATCTCCACTGGTTCCTCGTCCAAGGGCTCCTCCTCGAAGGTTTCTTCCTCAAAAGGCTCCTCCTCAAAATATTCCTCCTCAAAAGGTTCCTCCTCTCCATCGGAAAGTGGAATCTCCTCAGGAAATAGAGCAGCTTGCAGTTGGGCTTCCAAGTGGGTCACCCTCTCTTGAAGACCTTCAGCAGTGTGGTTTGCTACATGTAGCTGAGCTTCCAGAGCAGCCACTCTCTCCAGAACTCCTTCCATGTCATCGTCCGAGGTGTCCACCCTCGTCTCCAAGTGTGTCACATGATCCACCAGAAGGTTATGGACCTGGTCAGTTACTGCTAGTTCGGCAGTCAAAAGTTCTATCCCTACTTTATTCTCCTCTATTTGAGGCTCCCTCTTCAGAATATCCGGTATCTCATCGGTAGCATCTTTCACAATGCTTAACTCTCTAGACATATAAAACACAAAGGCTGCAAAAGCTTGTTCCATAGTACATGGCAAGTTAGGCAAGGTAGATGATGAGGAAGTAGAACCGAAGTAAGGTGATGGGACATTTCCCATTTCGATCCATCTTTGGATCATTTGTAGGTATGCGTTCCAGTTGCGAGCAGGATTCATTGCTTGCGCGCTGCTCATTTCCTCCTGGTCAACTAAATAGTCATTTGAAGTAGTCCGGCGCCTTTTGGGCTCCGGGGATGATAGGATAGGTGCCTTATGCCTTGGTGCCTTAGGTGATGAAGGTGGGGTTGACGACATGTTCCTGTAACAATACATATAAGTGCCAAACATCCAAATGACATGTAACTAATGTGTGAGGCTATAGTCTAGTATGCAATCCTAGTTCTCTATAACCAATGCTCTGATACCAATCTGTCACACACCCAATTTCAACTAACGGAGTTTTACCGTTTGGGAAGTGACGAACCAGGATCTCAGACATTAGTTACTTTGAACGACTCTACATGGGACTCAAAATGAAAATATCATTCAAATCAGAGTATCAATGCGGAAGCGTAAAGAAAATAAATGCGCAAAATACACGTGCCCAAAACCAAAGTTCAAAAGTCCAAAACGTCCAACCAAAACAAGTACAATAGAATAATTCAAACAAACATAAATAAAGTCATAATCAAAGTAGTTGAATCCCATGCATGCCCTAACGTGCACCTGTGTCTTATCTTAGCGACCTGAGAAAACATGTAAGAAAATATGTCAACACGAGGTTGGTCAGTTCACAGGTTTCAATATATGTAAATAAGCGTTTACCAAATTTATGTTCATTCAGTACGTATCTATAGGTAGCTAACCTATGTTCATGTTCAGCTCAAGCGCTCGCAACCGAAGCTGACTATTTGTTTATTGCCTCCTTCCAGGTCTATCAACACTAGCGGTGTGAGTAGGCTAACATTTCACCCGTTCGATATCTAATCGAGTTAGCGCGACTAACGCGGGTGGGATTTGTCAAACCCAGTAGTACTACTAAATATTACCTCGCTAAGATCCATATTAACGGTTCGATATAAGATGAGGACTTTCTTTGATAGCGTGTTACGCTTAGCATATAACATTGATATCATATGAATTACAAAATCCAAAATTGTTTAATCATGTTTTCTCCCCCAAGTTAAAACAGTAAAAGGGGCCGTGAAAACTCACCTACGTTGCGTTGTAGGTAGTATCACACAAAGGACAACTTGGAACCACGAGTGTAAGTCTCAAACGACTTACAAATGCCCTAAAATTATAAACACATAAATTAGGGATAAAAATGGAAATTTCGTGTCGACGACACGGAATGAGAAACGTCCTAAAGAAACGCTCTAGTAACCGAGAGTAGACGAACGTGTCCACGGGGATATGAATTCTTTAATTAGTAATTAGATTATATATACATTACGCGATGAATGACAACAATAATAATAAATATATTCGAGCGTTTTGTCATTTACAAAAATTAGGAAAATAATATAACTTAAAATATTATTTTTAGGTTCGAAAGGATATTCTAATTACTCATTCGTGGTACAAAATAATAAATATATTATTTTTATGAACGTGATAAATGCGAGTAAATAATATAACTATTTATATTATTATTTAGTTTCAATTGTTATATAAGGTTACAAAACGATACAAAATTATATATATATATATATATATATTATTTAATAATACGAGTCACGGGTTGAAAATAATATAAACATATTATTTTATACTAAGTCATGGTAAATATATTATTTTTAAAAGTGGGGAAATAATAACAAAAGTGGTTTAATAAATTCAAATCCGAGCCTACGGGTTGTTTCCCGAGCTAAAACACATTTGTATAATATTATAATTATATAAGGTTTGATTTTTATATTAAAATAATACAAGAAAATTGTTCAAAAGAAAAGATGTGGGAGCCCGGCCTCGAACCCGGGTCTCTCCCACACACACACACACACACACTGCCTTAACCAATCCGCCCGCTAGGGTCATCGCAACAAGTACCCGGATCGGTTTGTTTTAACATCTAAGGTTTCTGTGTTCTACTCCCCTTTCGAAACCGAGTCCAATCCAGTCCCAAATCCATCGATCTTGATAATAATTTGTTACAAAAATATGGGGTTTTTGATTATATGCCTAGATTCAATCTGTTTACGAGTTTAATTTGAAAAACATTAAGGTTAAGATCGTTTAATCGTGGGTTGAATGGCCGAAACCCTAGATTAGGAATTTGGAATCGATTTAGTTTACTTTTGTGATAAAACTCGTTAACACCATGGGGCTTTTACTCAATAGAGGACTGCGAAGCTTTCCCTGTGGTTTAATTTGATTGAAAATGAGTTTAAGATCAAATCCCCCAAATTGAATCAAGAACAAACCCTAATTTCCAGATCGATATCAATTCGATGATAAGATGTTAAATTGGCATAGGGCTAATGTTAAGCAGGTTATTACGAATCTAGTGGTATAGTTTAATTAGATTTAACCAGGTTCTAGATTGGGTTTCGATTAAACTAGTTTTGCATGAACCCTAGAATCAGGGTCCTATTCAATTTGATCATGTAAGCCCCAAAGAGTATAGGGCTTTCGATCTAGATGTCGAGACGAGTCTGTGGACATGATCAATTTCAGTTTTCATTATCGGATTGATGGGGTAAGATTAAACCTGAAAGTAAATGAATCCTAGAACTGGTTCACGTTGAATTATAAAATTTAAGCCCTGATAATGATAGGGATTTTGATCTATGAATTGAGACGAAACTGAGACTGTAAACAATTACCAGAATGGTTGATGGATTGATAGTTTCCGACTAGAACGAGTGCCGTCGGCCTGCGGGTTAGATTCCGACGACCTTGACTGCTTCTTCGGCGTAATTGGTGTAGGCAAAAGCTTTAGGGGAGTGCGAAAGAGGTGTGCAGTGGGTTCGATTGCAGAATAATAAGCGAATTTGCTTGAATTCGATGATCATTGTTGCGGGTTCGACGGTTACGGGTTTAGAGAGTTAATTCATGATTATGGAATAGTTAAAACACCTAGAAACGGCTCATTGATGATCTCCATCATCAATACCATGATTACTAGTCGTGAATTCGAGTAGTCATTTCAGTTTCGGGTTTGATTTGGATCAATGGGTCATGATTTTGACTTTTTGAAAGTCAACCGAAGCCAAGTGTTCTTGATTTTGACTTTGTAAGTCAACGGATTTGGTTTTGCATATTTACATGACTAGTCCTTGTAGTTTACATTAAATTATTGACAGACTTAACCCTTGTGGTTTAATATTGAGTTAATTGGGTTAGATTTTAACAGAAAACTTAACGGAATTTCTAACGGAACTAACTGAAAAGTCCGGATTGTCACACATCTCGTCAATTAAAGACTCATGAAAAGAATTTCACAACTCATGATCTAGAGTTAGGTGCCATTATATTTGCTATGAAATTATGGAGACACTATCTCTATGGAGTTAGATTTACAGTCTATACTGACCATAAGAGTTTGAAATATATCTTTGGTCAGAAAGAATTAAACATGAGACAAAGAAGATGGTTAGAGATCTTAAGTGACTATGATTGCGAAATATGTTACCACGAAGGTAATGCAAATATTGTTGCAGATGCCTTAAGTACAAAAGAGCAAGAGAAACGTAAACGGGTTCATGCTCTCAGACTTGAACTTTATGTAGATCTCATGTATCAGATAAAAGATGCTCAACATTCTGTTCAAGCAGATGCAGACTTAGAACAAGAAGGAATGAAGAGCATAATCAAACGATTAACTAAAGGAGAGGATAAAATACTCCGTACGAATAAAAGAATCTGGGTTCCGATCAATGGAAATCTTCGGGAAAGAATACTCGAAGAAGCACATAAATCAAAATACATGATGCACCCAGGAAGTGACAAGATGTATAAAAATCTAAAGGACAGTTACTGGTGGATTGATATGAAGAAAGATATTGCCATATATGTTGCAAAATGTCTTACTTGCGCCCACGTAAAGGCAGAACATCAGAAACCTTCCGGTTTACTGCAACAATTAGAAATACCAGTTTGGAAGTGGGAGATGATAACAATGGATTTTATTACCAAACTCCCTCTAACCAGTCGGGGAAATGATACTATCTGGGTTATCATTGACAGATTAACTAAATCTGCTCATTTTCTCCCAATAAAAGAAACCTTCAATATGGATAGATTGGCTCGTCTATATGTAAATGAGATTGTATCTTTACATGGAGTGCCATTATCCATAGTGTCAGATACAGATAGTCGGTTTACATCTCGATTCTGGCAAAGTTTCCAGGAAGCTATGGGAACTCGTCTGAACTTGAGCACTGCCTATCATCCACAAACAGATGGGAAAAGTGAAAGAACAATTCAAACCTTAGAAGATATGCTCCGAGCCTGTGTGATAGACCTAGGTGGTAGCTGGGATGATCACCTACCCCTAATGGAATTTTCATACAACAATAGTTATCACACAAGCATTCAGGCAGCACCTTTCGAAGCCTTATATGGTAGAAAATGCCGAACGCTTGTTTGCCGGGCTGATACATGAGAAAACCAATTGTCAGGGCCTGAACTTGTTTAGGAAACCACTGACATGGCAGCTCAAATACAAGAACGATTGAAAGCAGCAAGAGATAGACAAAAGAGCTACGCCGATAAAAGAAGGAAGCCACTAGAATTTAACATTGGAGACAAGGTGTTGTTAAAAGTATCACCTTGGAAAGGTGTTGTTCGATTCGGGAAGAAGGGTAAACTAAGTCCTCGATTTGTTACACCCTTCAAAATTATTAAACGAATTGGACCAGTGGCTTATCGGTTTGAGTTACCGGAAGAAATGAGTGGAATACAAGACATATTCCATGTATCTAATCTTTGTAAATGTCTAGCTGATGAATCTTTGATAATGCACCTTCAAGACATAGAGGTAATGAAAAACTCAGATTTATAGAACAACCTCTACAAATAGAAGATCGTTAAACTAAAAAGTTGAAGAAGAAAAGATTGAAAGTGGTCAAAGTCAAATAGAATTCTAGACGTGATACTGAATACACTTGGGAGCTAGAATCAGAAATGAAGAAGAAATATCCACACCTATTTCCGTAATCTCGAGGACGAGATTTTTCAAAAGGTGGGGAGAATGTAACATTCGTGTAAAAAATTATAAAAATATAAGTTCAAAGACCATAAGTGTAAATACGTTAAAGATCAGGGACTAAAAATAAAAAAATTCTAAAAAATTGATGGTAGCGGATCGCTACCAAATACATAACGGTCCGCTACGTGGTCCCAAAGGTAATAATGAGGGAATGACACGTGCCCTGATGAGTCTTTAGGGTTTCTGACGCGTGTCACAGGTAGCGGACCGCTACCAGATTCATGTCGGTCCGCTACGACTACCTCAGTTGGGTGGCGGACCGCTAAAGCTTAACGGTCCGCTAGCCGCAATTTGCACCGCAACTCCGGAGACCGACACGTGTTATGCTGACTGTTTAGGGTTTAGGAGGTAGCGGACCGCTACCCGCTACCATAACGGTCCGCTACGGACCCCAATTCAGCCTATAAATAGAGATTCAATTGCCGTTCAAATTCCAAAACACTCAAAACAAATTCCAAGTTCTTGTAAGCCATTCCCACTCTCATAAAACCATTCCCTTCTCATACGTTTAAGTTCCTGAGGTGCCGGATCATCATAGAAGTAACCAAGAAGCTACGAAACGCTCATTTTAAGAAACCAAGCAAGGTTCTTAAGCATAGACGCTGCCCATTAGGAAACTTACTCTAGAAGATTCCTAAGCCGAGACTCTATCAAGGTGAATACTTGTATTTTTATAAAATGATTTCAAAAGTGAAAATGGTTTTGATTATACTCTGACTTGATGAACTTATACAACCATTTGTTGCATAAGGTGATTTACTATAGAGCAGTCAGCCTATAGAGTCAAGTATATATACACGTGTTACAGATGAGACACTGTAACAGTGCTAGGGGTTGAACCCTTGGTTTTCGTCAAGCCCATCGCCGAAAGCGTAAGGCAGATAGACCGAAAAATATATCCAAGGTCCCTGGTGTGGCTGGTGGTTAGTCCGTTGACTGTGTAAATTGACAAGAAACTATGGGCAAATTGATCTATTTATTCACGCTTGTCAGATTATGATTGCAATATACTTGTATTCACCAGTTTATACTGATAAAATATTTTCAAACGTTTTTACAGGTAACCAAGGGTGAATTGATTTTGATTAGCCATATGATGACAAAGAAAATGATGTCATGAAAACGGGAACGTCCACCCTAGACATCAATTGAAAGAAATGGCTCATGTAAAACCTTGGTTTTGTAAATTAAACGTTTGTGTACAATATTAGGGTATATCCCTGTTATAATAAAATGAAACGGGAGATTCCCCATTTTTTGAAAGGATCCTGAGTTATTAAAATATTCCGTTGTGTTTATAAATCTCTGATGAGACAAAATAAGAAATAGGTACAAATCTTCGGTCGCGCGCCCGGGGTGTCCTAAACCCGGGGTGTGACAATTTTGAATTACAGATGGTACGTTTTCTTCTTTAAAATGATATGTAGACAACTTACATGTCTTGAAAACATGATTGGATTCTTCACAACTAAAACAAACTTTATCAGATGTCGGCTTAACCTGATAATTGTCATCACAAGATGATGAAGATGATTGTAATGTTGAGGCATCAAAACTAGAGGCAACTCGTTCTTCAACGTTTCTTTCTTGAATACTTTGATCTTCCCTTAATCTGAAAAATTCCAGATTGCTCATTGTTTCTTATGGAATATCAGTCACAACAACTCCTGCACATTTAAAATTTGCAATACAACTCATAGCATTAACAGATTTAGGAACGAAAGGTAAAGCATTCTTAAACTTAGAAATGTCATTTCTCAAATTGTCATGCTCAAAAGGCATAGAACCAAAATACAAATTTTCAACGTGTTCACAAATATTTGGTTTTGACGCGGACATATTATTACATTCATCCAACTCAAGTTCATTTAAAATATTTCCCTGACTAGAACTCTCATCACAATCATCTTCGGAACCTACATAATCTGACTCTGCATAGGAAGCAAAACTGTCAGAATCTGAAGTTTGGATATAATCATCAGCAAATAATTTACAAACAAAGGGTGTGGGAACATGAGGAAGTTGCATATCAGCAAATCTTCCAGACTTGGAATACGAAGGAGGGTGAAAGTTATACCCAATGCCTTCTGTGAATTTTTTATGAATTTGGTTGTCAATGATTCCAAAAATAATTTTCTGATCCTTACCCATGTGTTCAACTTGAAAATTTGCTATTTCAGCCTTTTGAAGTCTTTCAGTTAAAATTTGATTATTATTCTTTTGAGTAGTAAGTTGTACAATTAAGGATTGGTTTTCTCCATAAATATCACGAATTTTCTTTAAGTAAGGTTTCTCATTTTTTGCCACAGAATCATACATCACCTTTATGTGATCTCGTTTATCGACCAAGGCTTGGTTGATGAATCTATATTTCTAAATTTCATTTAAACAAGATTTAGTATTGCAAAGTCTAGACATTACCTCAGCTGGTATGGCGGTGAGATCCTCAGCTGGTTCAATCATGACACATTTCTCCTTTTCTTCAATGTCTGCCATCATAGCCTTGTCAGCTGCTTCCCCTTCTTGATCTCCCCAATGATGGTGTCCATCTGCTTGACAGACCAGAGTTGTTGAGCTGGATGGTGTAGTGGATTTGGGAGAGACGACAACTTTCTTTCCAGATGAGTTCTTCTTCTCATACTGCTCCTTTGATGATGGCTCCTTGTAATTCCTTGCAAAATGACCCAGCTGGTCACAGTTGTAGCATCTCACCTTTTTGATGTCAAACCCTAGAGTATTTCCTTGCTTGAATCTATCCATCCCAGTCTTCTTGATGAATCTCTTGGCCCTCAAAGTCAGCATAGCCATGCACCAATCAATATACATCTTCTCCAAATCATTCGGGTTGATCTGCTCCAAGTCATCAGGTTGAAAGCTGACCGGTGTCAGGTTTCCAGAAATCAGGGCATCATAGCACGACATGAAGGCAGTCATGATAGGCAAATACTCATCGGGGATCATGGTGGTTGCCTTTTGAGAGGTGGATGAAATAGTAGGCTGAACTCTAGAAATTGAAGGTGGGACATCAGTTTGAAAGTATGCCATTGTAGTTTTGTTGGATGAAGTGGTGGAACCTTGACTAGCAAGAAGAGCTGTGTTTCCAGACTGATTAGTTGGAGTGACTGCACCATTTTTTATCTCCAACTCATAAGACTCCAGAATACTGTAGAGTTCTTGCTGTGACAAGTCACTTAGCTTTTCAGTTTTCTTGATCATAATTCGGTACATATTCCATTCCTCGGGCAATGAATCAAGCAGCTTCTTGTTTAACTCAACAATGGGATACTCAGTTCCCAAAACCTTTAACTTAGAGACAATGCTTGAGAATCTGTTGATCAACTCATACATGGGTTCTCAAAGGACACAACTAAACATCTCATATTGCTTCTTGATCAAATCCCTTTTGCTTTCTCTAACCTCCGCACTTCCCTCATACCTTGTACATAAAGCAACCCAAAGATCCTTAGCAGTAGTATACTCAGCAAATATGTTAAACACATCCATAGGAAGAGCCATTGTGATAGATCCATAAGCCTTCTTATCTCTAGCAATTAAAGCAATATCCTTTTCATCATATTCAGACACAAGCTTGGGACGCTAAATATCTACAGTGGTAGTAACTGGCTTGTGTGGACCATCGGTGATTGACTGTAAAAGAGTGTGGTCATGGAACTGAAAGAAAGTCTTCATTTTCTTGGTCCAATCATCAAAGTATCTAGTGGACACCAAGACAGGTGGTTTGTTTCCCCCGCATACTCATTGGTGCTTGAAGTTGCCATAATCTCAGAAAATTAAATTCAAACAGTAGCTAGTTTCGGGTGAACAGGGTTGATCGAAACAACTAGTTTCGATTGCGAAGATGCTGACCGAAACTCCTAGTTTCGATAGAAGAAACATAATCCAGAAACAACTAGTTTCGATGATGAAGACTTAGAAGAAAATCCAGAAAACTCAGTAGAAACTACAAGTTTAGATAGTGCAGTAGTGTCGGGTGATCAATCTGCACAAGTTAGTTTCGATGATACCTTCTCCAGAAAAAAAGTACAGACAAGAAGTTTCGATGACCAACGAAAATGTAGAGATTGTCACCCAGTAGTTTCGATGTCTTCTTCCCAAACTCAGAAAATCTCCATTGTGAACACCTTCAAAAATCAATAGCAAAGAAATAGTGTGACAATCCAGACTTTTTAGACTAACTCCGTTAGTTGAAATTGGGGGTGTGACAGAATGGTATCAAATCCATTGGTTATAGACAACTAGGATTGCATACTAGACTATAACCTCACACATTAGTTACATGTCATAAACATTTGGATGTTTGACACTTATATGTTATATTACAGGAACATGTCGTCAACTCCACCACCATCACCTAAGGCACCTACCGTATCGTCCCTGGAGCCCAAAAGGCACTGGACTAGTTCTAGTGACAACTCGATGGAACAGGGTGAACCTAGTAATGCACGAGCAAGGAACACGACACTTAATTAGGGTGCATATCCGAAGATGATCCAAAGGTGGATCGAGATGGGAAATGTTCCATCTCCTTACTTTGGTTCCACTTCCTCATCCGCTACTTTACCTAGCTTGCCATGCACCATGGAACAAGCTTTTGCAACTTTTGTGTTTATCATAACTAAGGAGTTAAAGGAGATGAAGGATTCCACTGATGAGATACCGGGCATTCTAGAGCGAGAGCCACAAGTGGAAGAAAACAAGGTAGGAATTGAGCTTTTGAATGCTGAGCTAGCAGTGACGGACCAAGTCCATAACCATTTGGTGGATCGGGTTTCACATTTAGAGACGAGGGTGGACACCTCGGACCATGATGTAGGAGGGATTCTGGAGAGAGTGACTCATCTGGAAGCCCAACTTCAAGTAGCAGACCATGCTGCTGAAGGACTTCGGGAGAGAGTGACTCACTTAGAAGCCCAACTACAAGCAGCCCTATTTCCATAGGACATTCCACTTTCGGACGACGAAGAGGAGACCTTCGAGGATGAGCCCTTAGAGGAGGAACCACTCGAGGAGGAACCGGTGGAGATCGATGATGCACAATCATACGTTTCTTCTGATGACGAGGATGTTTGATGATCTTTCTATTCTATCTTTCCTTTTCATTCATGTTTCGCTTATGTTATTTCTTTTTTCAAACCTAGATGGGTAAGGTTGTTCCCATTCAATAAAAGCATGAGAAGTTTAATGTTTGAGTTATTTATTTTGTAGCCTTACAATTTATTTAATTTTCAAAATGTTAGATGTTGTATTTTCTTACTTGTACATAAATAATGTTTAATATGCGATATATTTCTCATTGTTTTTTATTTGTGAATGTGAAGAATCATGTTGGGAAGAGGACGTAGAGGTCGTGCTGGTGGCCGAGGTACCATCAACATGACAGCAGCTGAGCTGGCGGCACTAATCAACGATAGTGTGGCTGAGGCTCTAGCAGCACAAAACGCTGCAGGTAAATACTATAACTAGTTGACTAATGAAGTCAATTCATCTCTCAAACCACCTTTCCTAAGCTTTATAACCTTGAACCTATATTATGTCTCTAACTCCAGGCCAACAGAATCAGCACCTAGCCTGCACCTTCAAAACAATTATGGACTGTAAGCCCCACACCTTTAGTGGAGCCGAAGGAGCTGTCGGACTACTCCGTTGGTTCGAAAAAGTAGAATCGGTGATTGCCATGTGCAACTGCCCAATGGCCAATCAAGTCAAGTTCGCCACGCTTAGGTCTAGATATTGGGTCTAGTCATGGAAAATGGACTCCCATGGAAGGAGTTTAAGAGAATGATGAAGGAGGAGTACTGTCCTCGGGATGAAATTCAGAAATTGGAAAGAGTGTTCTGGAACCTAAAAATGGAAGGTTCTGAAATTGAGCTGTATACCACTCGTGTCCATTGAGCTTTCTATCATGTGCCCACATATGGTGACTCCGGACTACAAGAGGATTGAGCTGTATATTGGATGTCTAGTGCCACAAATTCAAAGTATGGTTACTTCATCCAAACCTGCTACCATCCAGCAGACGATCAGACTAGCCCACAAGCTAACCGATCAGGCGGTGACTCAAGGGACTTTACCCCCGAGGGGTTCGGTCTCTAAATCCACCGACAATCATAAGCGCAAGTTTGATCACAACTCCAACACTCACTCCAACTCTCAGGGATCCAAGGTTAATCAACCTCAGCAGCAGCAGCATCTTAGGTTTGAGCCTACTAAGAAATTTAACCAGACGACCTCTTCAGGTCAAAAACAAGGTGGTTATGTGGGAAAATCTCCTAAGTGTAACAAGTGCAACTTCCATCACTTCGGGGTTTGCAACCGTTGTCAGCAGTGTGGCAAAATAGGTCATGCTGCCAAAGATTGTAGGGGTGAGTTACAAGCCAAGCAGCCTTTTCAACAGCCTGGGTCTACAAAGGGTTGTTTCGAGTGTGGGAAGGAGGGACATTTTCGGAAAAATTTTCCTCAGTTAAAGAAGGGAGGTAATGAAACCACAACCCTAATCAGAATAACAACAATGGTGGCAACAACGACAATAACGGAGGGAATGGTGCAAAGGGACGAGCCTTCGTGCTAGGATCTGGAGAAGCTCGTTATGATCTTAATGTGGTCACCGGTAAGTTTCTCTTAAATAATTACTTTGCTTCTGTTCTTTTTGACACCGGTGCTGATAGGAGTTTTATATCTAAGAAACTTAGTGATATGATAAAAGGAACTCCAACACTGTTAGAAGCTAAGTATGTAATAGAGATAGCTGATGGTCAAATAATTGAAGCAACTCACATTCTTAAGGGATGTAAGCTTGAGCTAGATAGTCATATACTTGATATCGACCTTATGCCGGTCACACTTGGTAGTTTTGATGTAATTGTCGGCATGGATTGGTTATCTAAAAACCAAGCTGAAATCATCTGTCGTGAGAAAATTGTTCGTATTCCTCTCCATAGTGGAGAAACCCTTTCTGTTCAGGGCGAAAAGGTTGGTGCAGTCATGGGTATCATATCCTTTATGAAAGCACATAAATGCCTTCGAAAAGTGTATACTACTATTTTGGCTCTTGTTGCTGAGCAGCCATCAGAAGAGAAGAAGATTGATGATATTCCCATCGTTCGTGAATTTCTGGAATTATTTCTCGAGGATTTGCCTAGTCTGCCACCACACCGTCAAGTTGAATTTCAAATCGATCTAGCACCCGGAGCGGCACCGATCGCTCGGGCACCTTATAGACTAGCACCTAGTGAGTTACAAGAGTTGCCCACTCAGTTACATGAATTGTTGGATAAAGGTTTCATCCGACCTAGCTCATCGCCATGGGGAGCTCCGGTCCTGTTTGTCAAGAAGAAGGATGAAACTTTCCGTATGTGTATCGACTACCGTGAACTGAATAAAGTCACAATCAAGAATCGTTATCCTTTGCCTCGTATAGATGATCTCTTTGATCAACCCCAAGGATCAAGTTTCTATTCCAAGATAGATCTTAGGTCCAGTTACCATCAATTGAGAGTCCGAGATGAGGATATCTCTAAGACTGCTTTCAGGACAAGGTATGGCCACTATGAGTTTATGGTCATGCCTTTTGGATTAACCAACACACCTGTGGTATTCATGGACCTCATGAACCGTGTGTGTAAACCATATCTTGATCAGTTTGTCATCGTTTTCATCGACCACATTCTCATTTATTCCAAGAACAAGGAGGAACATGAGGAACATCTATGTTTAATCCTGGAATTACTTAAAAAGGTGCAGATGTATGCTAAGTTTTCCAAGTGTGAATTCTGGATTCGAGAAGTTCAATTCTTAGGACATGTGGTTAACGAGAAGGGAATACATGTCGATCCATCAAAGATAGAAGCCATCAAGAATTGGGCAGCACCGACGACTCCGACTGAGGTGCGACAATTTCTGGGATTGGCTGGATATTACCGTCGATTCATCGAGGGATTTTCAAAGATTGCACAACCTCTCACTTCCTTAACTCAAAAGGGTAAAGCCTATAACTGGAGCGATAACCAAGAGCAGTATTCCAACATCTTAAGCAGAAACTTTTCAGTGCACCTATCCTAGCTCTTCAGGAGGGTACGGATGATTTTGTGGTGTATTGTGATGCATCCATTCAGGGTTTGGGCTATGTATTAATGCAACGAGAAAAAAGTGATTGCATATGATTCGCGTCAACTAAAGATTCACGAGAAAAACTACACCACTCATGATCTAGAGTCGGGAGCTGTAGTTTTTGCACTTAAGATATGGACACACTACTTGTATGGTACCAAGTGCACTATCTACACCGATTACAAGAGTCTTCAGCACATCTTCGAGCAGAAAGAGCTGAACATGAGACAGCGTCATTGGGTTGAGCTCTTGAATGATTATGATTATGCGATCCGATATCATTCGGGTAAAGCTAACGTTGTAGCTGATGCCCTAAGTAGAAAGGAAACCAAGCCCAAACGAGTTCGAGTACTACAACTTACTATTCCCCCCGAATTACCTGATAAAATCCGAATTGCTCAGCTTGAAGCCCTGAAAGAGGAAAACCTACCGCTGGAAGGTACACGCGGTATGGAAGCACAACTCGAGGTCAAATCTGACGGTATTCGCTACTTCGCTGAGCGAATATGGGTTCCAATATTTGGAAATTTAAGGGAACTAGTCATGGATGAAGGTCATAAATCTCGTTACTCTATTCATCCAGGTTCCGACAAAATGTATAAGCTTACTCGTATTTACTTGAAAGAAGTAGTCTCACGGCACGGGGTGCCAATATCTATCATTTTGGATCGTGAGGCATGATTCACCTCTCGTTTCTGGCAATCGTTACATAAAGCTTTAGGCACGTGTCTAGATATGAGCACAGCATACCGTCCTCAAACTTATGGCCAGACAGAGCATACTATTCAAACCCTGGATGACATGCTACGAGCTTGTGTGATGGATTTCGGTAACACTTGAGAGTCTCACCTACCGTTGGTGGAGTTCTCCTACAACAATAGCTATCACACTAGCATCAAGGCAGCTCCATTTGAAGTATTTTATGGACGGAAATGTCTTTCTCTTATTTGTTGGGCCGAGGTTGGGGATAGTCAACTTACAGGTCCTGAACTCGTACTTGAAACTTCTGAGAAAATCGTTCAAATTAGAAACCGTACAAAAGCAGCTCGTGATCGTCAAAAGAGCTATGCCGATAAGCGTCGTAAACCATTAGAATTTCAAGTAGGGGATATGGTTTTGTTAAAAGTCTCACCTTGGAAGGGTGTCATTCGTTTTGGGAAATGAGGCAAACTGAATCCTCGTTATGTTGGACCATTCAAGATAGTGAAGAGAATTGGTCTAGTAGCATATCAACTAGACCTACCTGAAGAACTTAGTGGTGTACACAACGTCTTTCACATCTCAAACTTGAAGAAGTGTCTAGTAGACGAGTCACTCGCGGTTTCTCTTGAGGAACTACACATTGATGAACAACTACATTTCATCGAAGAACCAGTCAAAATCATGGATAGGGAGGTCAAAATGTTAAAACACAGTAAAATCCCTATTGTCAGAGTCCGTTGGAACTCGAAACGCGGATCGGAATTCACTTGGGAGCGCGAGGACCAGATGATGTGCAAGTATCCTCATCTGTTCAAGCAATCCACGTCAAACTCTTAAGGTACTATTCTAATTTTCGGGACAAAAATTATTTCAACTAGGGAATGATGTGACACCCTAGAAATTTTTTTTATTATTTTAATTTTCGGGACGAAAATTCTTTCAACTAGGGGATGATGTGACAATCCGAACTTTTTAGACTAACTCCGTTAGTTGAAATTGGGGGTGTGACAAATAGCAATCCAATCCAACGAAAAGCTTCTAATAATACTCCTGATCACGAAAATAACATTTAATCTTGAAAACTCGAACAAAGATAACTGGAAATCAATGAAACAGTAACAATTTCAATGGAAAAGTGCTTCAAAAACCCAGATGCAGAAAAACCCCAAAAATACACTGAAAATCACCTAGAATCACTAAAACCTGAAAACACTTAGAAATCAAGAGCACATCGCTCTGATACCAATTGTAGGTCCAAATTTCAATAAAAAATCACTCAAAATATCGATTACACACACATGCGGAATTTGTGTGTATGGTGGTGAAACAGAGGAGAGAAACAGAAATGGTGAAGATAACGGCTAACCACACATAGAATCAACACAAATATGATGTGAAAATGTAAGAACAAAGCATTAAACAAATGCAGATTGTATTGATTCTTCAAGAACAGTGAAAGAGATAATCCAGGGTTACAGCCGCTACTCCCACCCTAAACATTCTCAAACTAGGCTATTTATAGTAAGTTGACAGGCATCGAAACTATGCTCACCGAAACTAGTAGTTTCGGTTGAGTATTTACAAGTGAAAGAACCTCCTGTCGAAACTTACCATCTATCGAAACTACTAGTTTTGATAGAACAAAACTCAAACGAAACTAGATAGTTTTGATGGCCTAAACTTAGACTAAAAAGCAGGAAATTGCATCAAATGAAATTAAAAGTAAATAAACTAAACTAGCATTGTTCAAAATACATTGAGGACATCAGCTTACAAAAAATACAAGACTCTACAAAACAAGCGATAGGCGTTACATTTAAAAAAAACAGTGAATCAACTAATTGAGCTCAACTCATGATAAGATCCAACTATGTAAACCCACACACCTCACAATCATCTCTCCACTCAGTTTTTTTCTTTTCTAGCAAAAAGTTATGCTAGTATATCTGACTCTCAAAACCAAAACCATGACACAACATTATAATAAGCTTGTAACAAAATAGACTCTCACCAATTACTAGAACACACACAAATCAAGAGGCTTTAAAAAGGGTTGCAATAAAGAGGCTCAGGTAAAGGGTAAGAAATAAGGAATTTAAAAGTGGCTTTTGTGGTTACAATCTAGTCTAGTTAGGCTAGGGACTCAACATAACTATAAACTAACTACTGAATGAACTAAACTATACTATACTGTTGTGGATATTTGATCTACACACTTATTTCTTTTCATATATATATATATATTAATCTTTTTTTTAAATATCATCGGCTAAACCTTTCTGATAACATAAATAATAATGAAGAAAAACTAACATACTTAGACACTAACTTAGACCGGATTGTTAACACACGTGTTAAAAATAAAAATGCTAAAACAAATGGTTTAATCCTAATGTCTGATGTAGTGCAAAGCACACATCTTTATTCCTATTGTTTTCATGCGTTTTAATTAGTTTTACCTTTGTTTTGAGTCGTTTTTGTTTCCTATTGAGTCTTTGTAGTGTTTACAGGAGCTCGTATGAATTATCAAGTCAAATCTCGAGGAAATCAAGCACGAGAAGAAAGCCCAGAGTTTAAAGTCAAAAACGGTGAAAATCAGTCACTCGCGGTACGCGAGAGACTGAAATTCCATGAAAAAGCCCAAATCGATTATATTAGGTTTTCTAATGCCATTCTTTGAGGGAGTTCAACTTTTGGCCGTCAGAGAAGAAGGCGATTTTGGGGCTTGAGAGGTCGACTGAAGGCTAAAGTTGAAGGCTTTGGATTCCGGGTTCGTTGGATTTACGTATTCGGTGTGAAAGTTCGAATCTGTATCTGTGATTTCTTTGTTTGAACCTATGTTTTGCATATTTACTTCTGTCATGGATGTTTTGAGTATGAATCTAGGCTAAAAACTTAATACCGCCTAGGTTATGATGTTTCTTCATGTTTAGATCTGATCTCTGTTTGATTTCAATTCCCTATGTTATTTATGGATGTCTTCCAATTTGAATAGCATATCTAGATCATAAACTATGTTTGTGGTTGTTTTTATGGTTTGCTAGACGTAGTGACCCATAGGGAATTGGAGTTGATAGTCAATTAGGTCTGAGCGTTCATCTTATATTGATACACGAAAGGTGAGAGATAATCGGTTAGTCTTCGTATTAGGATTATGAGTGAAATCTGTCTAAATGGAAGTTTCCCTTAGGTGTTCTAGTAATTGTTGCTAATCGAGTCATAGTTGTTTATCTGAGATTATCCCGTGCATCTTAGATGTATTGTGGACAGTGATACTGAAAGATGATCTGTCTTTTGGGTACATTATCATTGTTGGAGAGACTGAGAGGGATTAATTCGACCATCTGGTGAGTTTAGTACATCTTTAGGTTCCTTAGTTGGTGACACCCTGAGAGTGATTAGGGATCCACTAGGTTTTATAGAGCTGTTATTCTTAGAAACCTAGATCCATCGTTGTTTCCATAACCGGTAGGAGTTGAGCTTCGCAAGTAGGATTCCGACTTAGGTGGTATTCTTCTCATTCCTGGTATTTCCTTGAGTTCTTTGTCTTGATAGTTACAGTCGATCGTTAGTTCTGCATTCGTTAGTATAATCAGTAGTGTAGTAAACTCCCCAACCAAATCATCTTTAGTCCGAGTCAGAGTCTAGTTTAGCTGTTCAATGTCTATAGGATTCGATATTCCAGTTTACCATTAAGTTGTGCTACACTCGATAGGTACACTTGTCTGTCAGTGCGGTTTAGTCCATAGGTACTCCATTTATTACTTAGGAGTCTAGGTTAGGTTTATTTGTTAGTCATATAGACCGTCTGGGCGACAACAAGTTTTTGGTGCCGTTGCTGGGGACACTTGGCAATAGTAACATTAGCTTTGACTAGTTCTTTTAGTGATTTTTGGTTTGTTTTCTTTCTTTATTTGTGAGTCTAAATTGTGTGTCTTTGTCCTATCTACTACTTGTGTGTCCTATCTGAGTGTCTAACATAGGATCGAGTCTTTCTGTTTTTGTGCCTTTCTTATTTTTCTTTGTGTCTTTCAGTTTATGCACCACACTCGTTCGCAGGGATCACCACCGTATTCTGCTTCTTTAGAGCCCGAACAAGAGCTTCACGTGCGCACCCGCGACTTCCGGGAGCGTTTCAAAGAGTTGTGCAAAAACCATGTACGTCCCGCTAGCCCAGTTCCTTTTCCTAACATGGGCGACGCTGACCCACCAGCGAGGCATACCGTACATCAGAGAGCTAGTGATGTGGTCCTCGGGGCGAAATCTTCGATCACCCGCCCCGTTATCCCTAATGCCAATACTTGGCAGGTCCCATCACATGTCATGAGTACGATCACTCATTCTACTCAGTACCATGGCCTCGAGGATGAGTACGCACCGGGTATCTGTCCCGCTTCATGCCATATGTGATACCTTCAATATCACAGGTGTATCTAAGGATGAAATCTACTAGCATCTTTTTCCATTCTCGCTCTCTGGGCGTGCTTCCACTTGGTTTGACACCCTCCCGACAATTTTATTACCACATGGGAGGACTTGCAAGCTAAGTTTCTGAAAAAGTACTTTCCACCTTCCAGGGCCGCTCGCCTTAGGGACCAAATCCACTCCTTCCGGATGGACCCTGACGAGCCTTATCACTTGGCCAGGGAGAGGTTCAACGCGCTGTTAAGCCGATGTCCCCAGCATGGTCTTTCTGAATGGGTGATTGTGGAGAAGTTTTATAATGGCCTCACCTTCGAGAAGTAGCAAATGTTCAACACAGCTGCGGGAGGCCATATCATGTACAAGATGCTGAATGTGAGGAGATGTTTGAGAGCTTCGCTCTTGCTGAGCAACAGCGGCCATCTACTAGGACTTCCATTCCTAGTGCTAGAGCACCCGCCTCTTCTCCTAGAGGTGTGTATCAGGTCAACCCTGATACTAGCGTGGCTGCTACACTTGCGGTGATGGCGAATGAGATCAAAGAGCTAAAGCTGAGTGCTCAAAGGTGTGAGGTGTGAAGGGGAGACCACGACACCAGGGACTGCCCCGTCAGTCAGCAGGAGCAGGTGAACTTTGCGGGCAACAAGAACCGAGGGTACAATAAATATAGCAATGCTTATGGCTCGGGATGGAGATCTGGAAACAACCCACCTGGGTTTAATGGCCGCCCTATTTAGCATAGTGGAGGTGAAGCAGGACCAAGTGGAGGAAGCAGTGTCAACACGAAGAAAATTGAAGAGATGTTGGAGACACAGACACAAATGCTTGCTCACTTGGTGGTGAAAGACAAGGAGACTCAGCAGTGATTGGATGCTCATGATACCTTACTGAAGAATCAACAATCTGCATTCCAGGACCTGCAGCGCACGGTGGGAGACATTGCTAAGAGTTTGAAGGATAGACAGGGAGGTCCGTCTTCAGGCCCTAATGTTTCAGTGATGGCCGTGTCGACTAGGAGTCGAAGAATAGAGGAGGAGGAAGAAGTAGTGGAGTTTGTTACTGATACATTGAGTCCTACTATAGAGGAAGTCTCACACAGCACTGTTCATCACTTTCCTTCACAGGAAGAGGTGAGGAAGATAGATTGGAGAGCTCGCTTTGCCGGGATCGAGGCTAGGATAGTAGAGGAGCCACCGGTAGAAGAGGAAGAGCCGGTGGACGAGGAGATAGTGGTTGAGAAGCATGCAGACAAGGCAGAAGAGAAGAGAAAGGGAGTGGAGATTAAGACCCCCGAGATTGACTTTAGCTATGTTCCCTACCCAGCATGCTTGCTTCCACATAAGTATGCTAGGGAATACGGTAAATTCCTTAACATGTTCAAACAACTTAAGGTCAATCTCCCGTTCATAGAGGTCCTCCAGCATATGCCTAAGTATGGCAAGTTCTTAAAAGATCTTCTTTCCAACAAGAAGAAGCTAATGGAGGTCTCTAAAGTCTCACTAAGTGAGCGATGTTCTGCGGTGGTTCAGAACAAATTGCCAAAGAAACTGGCAAATCCGGGTCACTTCACGATCCCGTGTTTGCTTGGCGGTTTGCCCTTGAATCACGCGTTGGCCGACTTAGGTGCTAGCATCAATCTGATGCCATATTCCATATATAAGCAGCTGGACCTAGGAGAACCGAAGCCGATATGCATGAGCATATCCTTGGCTGACCGTTCAGTCAAGTATCAACGGGGAATAGTGGAGAATCTCTTAGTGAAAGTTGACAAATTCGTCTTCCCCGTGGATTTTGTCATTCTCGACATGGACGTGGATGATAGAGTCCCCCTCATCCTAGGACGCCCGTTCCTACGTACCGCCAAGGAATTGATCAATGTCTTTGACGGGAGGCTCACACTTCGTGTGGGGATGAGTCTGTTATCTTTGATGCTGTGAAGTCTGTGAAGGGGGCTAATGAGCAGAGCCATTCTGTGTGCATGATTGATGCCTTCATGAACTACCATAAGGACTCTGATCTAGTAGAGGATGTAGCTGGTGAAACCGCACCTGAATTAGGAGAGTTATCCGATTGGGCGTTGGAGTAAGAAGAGTTACTGAATAAGCCGGATGAAGATGGCGGTGAGGTACCAAGTGATTTGCAAGAGATGATGGCAGAGCTGGAGGAGATGGTAGGCAAAACCCACAGTGTGGGGATGATAGAGAAGATAGAGGATCCCGATGATCCGGGTGAGAGGCTAGAGGTCATACCATTAGAAATACCTATCCCTAAGCCCCCATCCATTCTTGTTGTTCGTTCTGAGGGGAGAACTACTGATCCAATCCCTAGTTTTAGTTCCCCTAAGTCTAGGCCACCCCGTAAGAGAACCCTGATGTATGTGAGTTGATAAGAGAGCAAACCCCAAGTGTGGGGACGTTTAGGAATGAGAAACTGCTCGGGTACTTAATCCAGGTTATCTTTGGACCTGGCAGGTTTAAGTTGTGGTGGAAAGACCTACGTGATAGAGGTGCAGTAGTTGGTATTTGTTTGTTGCTATGGAGAGTTGGTATACCGCGCAGAATGAAGGCGGTACCGGTTAGGATTAAGGAGAAGCCTCCTGATAGGCTTGTTTGAGTCTCGGACAAGTGCCCAGGATGTAGAGTTTGTATATAGTCCTTGGTTCCGTGTCATTTTTGTGTTTTTTTCGGTATGTGTGTTTTGTTTGTGTCGTGTTTTGCAGGGATCCGCGCTTGATTCGATGAGGAAAATCATCAGGAACGATTATAGTTGGAACGAGTTTTTAGAGGATTTGGGTGAAAAAGGTTTGAGGGGTGAAAATTCGGCTAAGTATAAAAAACCTCTTAACTTTCTGTTACCAAGGCTCCCTCGCGGTACGCGATGTTCAGACAGAAGTCCCTCGCAGTACACGAAGGACAAAGCTAGAAGCCGACTTAAAAAATTGCCTCCTCGTTGTACGCGAGGAGAGCGGCCTTGGCTCTTGCGGTATGTAGGGGATCCCTGACTAAGCCTTTGTTCCGTGTTTTCCCATGGTCCCCCGTACTCACCATCATCCACACCACCCATTACCATATCATCCATCATCTCACTCTCATACCACATCAACTACGACTACCACTACCATGGGAAACTTAAGAATCATTCGTGACCGATGTTTAACCTTACTTTTGGCATTCATGTATATGTGTTTGCCACTCATCGGGTAAGATTCCCTATTATCTATCTTGAGTCTTAGTGAGTCAGTAGAGTCTTTTATTTTTATATTTGAGTCTGTAATTGAGTTAGTTTAATGATGTGGGTTTGTTGTGAACTTATCTCTGCAGGTATTGATCGCTCCATCCGTACTTAATCTCCGTTCGGGCGGGGTCGGTCTGATCTTATCTATCTTGTAAAGGCAATCCATCAGAATATTGTGCAACCGCGACCGAAATGCTATACGGTGCACAAGAGGAAGAGTAAAGATGGACCATCCATTGCTACATTACCAGCTAAGTCGATTCCTTATATTTTTGCATTTTTATTTTCTATGTGTCTCAGGTCACATTGGGGACAATGTTTGTTTCAAGTGTGGGGATGGGACTGTGTCTAGTGAGTCTAGTGTCTAGGTTATTTTCTTTTATAAAAAAACAAAAATATAAAAAATTGAAATATTTGAAAAAATGTCCTTTGTAATCAAAAGTTTTTGCATAATAAATGGAAAATGATAGTACAACTGGTTCTGCTTGTTGAGTTTAAATTAAATAAATAATTGAAAACGCGTCTAATTTGAGGTTTTGGTAGATCCGGCCAACTAGTAGAGCTTAAATATCATGTTTGTGTTGTTTAGGAATTAAACGATTTAAATTATGATATCTTGTGGGTATTCATCTTAGGGTAATCGGTAATACTGAAATTGTCAACATAGGGTGATAGGTACCACGTTAAGTTAAAATTTAGAGGTTTTTGAAATTTTCTTGGCACACCACTCTCTTTTTATGAGAATAAATCTGAGTTTCGGTGGCGCCCACATCCATATTCCAAATACTTGAGCTTATTTGATTGAAATCTAAGATTCGCCTACGTGTCACATGTCGGGTTCCAGCCTGATTGAAACACCACTGGGTTGATTCTTATATGCTTCACTGATTGTAACTGTAGTCTATGTGTTACCTTCCGGGATAGTGACTTAGTTGAAACGCCTCTAGACGAAAGTTCATTTGCTTAATAATGCACATATTCATCCATTAATTCCATAATTCATCTTAATTTCTAAAAACCTGTAAATTTTAGTTTAACGTGGTGGGTGAAATCTATATGGTTTAATCCGTTCCTAGACATGACCGTGAGATGAGATTAGGTAGAGCTGTAGCTTTTGAGTGTGAGTCCCATACATAGATTGACTGATATGCTTGGTAATATGAATTAGAACACATAAAGGGGGCTTGAAAGTTGGTGGTTAGGTTTAATCGGATAGAAATATCGATTATTGCTTTTTAACGCGTGAGTATGTTTTGCTAATTGAATAATTGAGATTGTTAAGCTATGTCCAGTTATGATTCCATTGCAGACTTTTTCGAGGAATAAAAAAGGTTAAGTGTGGGGATATTTGATGTAGTGCAAAGCACACATCTTTATTCCTATTGTTTTCGTACGTTTTAGTTAGTTTTACCTTTGTTTTGAGTCATTTTTGCTTCCTATTCAGTCTTTGTTGTGTTTATAGGAGCTCGTATGAATTATCTAGTCAAATCCCAAGGAAATCGAGCACGAGAAGATAGCTCGGAGTTTAAAGTAAAAAATGGTAAATCAGTCCCTCGCGGTACGCGAGGGAGGAGTGTGCATGTCTCGCGGTACGCGAGGAATCCCAGAATCGGGCCCGACTAATTTGTCCCTCGCGGTACGTGAGGGGTTGGCTAGTTTCTCTCGCGGTACGTGAGAGACTGAAATTCTGAGAAAAAGCCCAAATCGATTATATTAGGTTTTCTAAGGCCATTCTTTGAGGGAGTTCGAATTTTGGCCATCAGAGAAGAAGCTTTGGGCGATTTTGGGGCTTGATAGGTCGATTAAAGGCTAAAGTTGAAGGCTTTGGATTCCGGGTTCGTTAGATTTACGTATTCGTTGTCAAAGCTTGAATATGTATCTGTGATTTCTTTGTTTGAACCTATGTTTTGCTTATTTACTTCTGTTATGGATGTTTTGAATATGAATCTAGGCTAAAACCTTAATACCACCTAGGTTATATGATGATTGCTTGTTGAAGTATTGATTTTTATCGGTTTTTGGACTCGTTTGAATGGATTAATGATTTTGTAACAATCTCATGTTAATAATTATGACGTTTTTGCATGTTTGGATCTGATTTATGTTTAATTTCAATTCCGTATGTTATTTATGGATGTCTTCCAGTTTGAATAGCATATCTAGATCATAGACTATGTTTGTGGTTGCTTGTATGGTTTGCGAGATGTAGTGACCCATAGGGAATGGAATTGATAGTCAATTAGGTCTGAGCGTTCATCTTATCTCGATACCCGAAAGGTGAGAGATAATAGGTTAGTCTTTGTATTAGGATTCTGAGTGAAATTTGTCTGAGAGGAAGTTTCCCTTAAGTGTTCTAGTAATTGTTTCTAGTCCGAGTCATAGTTGTTGATATGAGATTATCCTGTTCATCTTAGATGTATTGTGGACAGTGAGACTGAAAGGTGATCTGTCTTTTAGGTACATTATCATTGTTGGAGAGACTGAAAGGTAATCCGACCATCTGGTGAGTTTAGTACATCTTTAGGAGGTGACACCCGGAGAGTGATTAGGGATCCACTAGGTTGTCTAGAGTTGTATTCTTAGAAACCCAGATCCATCATTGTTTCCATAACCGGTAGGAGTTGAGCTTCGCAAGTAGGATTCCGACCTAGGTGGTATTCTTCTCATTCCTGGTATTTCCCTAAGTTCTTTGTCTAAATAGTTAGAGTCGATCGTTAGTTCTGCATTCGTTAGTATAATCAGTACTGTAGTAAACCCCTCAACCAAATCATCTTTAGTCTGAGTCAGAGTCTAGTTTAGCTGTTTAGTGTCTCTAGGGTTGGATATTCTGGTTTACCATTAAGCTGTGCTACACTCAATAGGTACACTTGACTGTCAGTGCGGTTTAGTTCATAGGTACTCCATTTATTACTTAGGAGTCTAGGTTAAATTTATTTGTTGGTTTTTATAGACCGTCTGGCGACATCAATGTCTCTATCATTTCTGTGTATAGTTCCAGTCATGATCTCAACTCGTATATTAAGCACAAGTTCTAAAATGTACGTAGTCATGCTGGTTAAATCGCTCATCAAATGAAAATGTTCTAAATATATTCTAATCAAGGCTCAATTTCTCACTAAGGAAAACGGTGGATTTAGGTTACCGATGTGAGTTAGACATGTTTGAAACTGTCCAGTTTATCTTTGCTCTCCTAGTGATTCCATTATAATTTCCCTTTTGTTTAATACAACTATATATAAATGCCTAAGAGTTGGTTATTTAGTTCCAGGGTGTCACACATGCGAGGATACTTAGGCTACGGTTTATGAATTTTATGCAAGAGAGATTTTTGGTTTTGTGGTGGGGTATTTTTTTTGTCAAAAATTTTGAAGCAATTTTGACCTGTTTTTTCAGTTATCTTTACTAGGTTACTCATCCCCACACTTAAATGGTAGATTGTACCTAATCTACTAATTGATAATTAAAACAAATGCAAGGAAAAGGAACTGAAAAACTCCCCTAATCCTTAGAGGATCGAAAAGTATGTGGTACAAATGTCAAAGACGTAGTCCGCCACAACCGCTTGTTGTTTTCTCCACATATAATGTCTATTGCACTTACAAAATATGTAAACGTACCAACGCATAAACCATGACAAAATGTAAATCATAGACAAGCATCATCATGTAATTACCCACAACATAGTCAAAGAGTTTGTACATCAAAATATCAAAAATACAAAATAAGAATATAAGTACAACTAAGGGTAATACATAAAAATATGAAAACAGCCTATCCTACGGCTGCTGCTGCTGCTCATCACCACCACCACATGGATGCTGCTGTGGTGGTGGAAGTGGGAAGTCCGGAAGGTGTGCATCAACCCTAGCTCTAGTGACCATAATAGCCTCCATCATCTAATCCATCCTGACCCTCAACTCTCCAAGCTCAATCTGCCCAGCCTCCTACTGGGCAACCCCTGCACAAACCCTCGATGCTCTCCTCTCACGCCGCCTCGGTGGCGGTGGTGGAACGATGGGTGGAATATGCTCACCCTGTCCAGTCGGGCCGTCAGCCTCCGACTCCTCTATCACTGGTGGGTCACAAGCCGCCACCAACTTGTACCCTCCATCAAAATCCTCAACAATGTCCCCCTGGCGTATGGACTCTCTATCCAACCTACTGGAAGGTGCCACTTCTGTCAATCCATCCCTGACTTGCTGCGGGATTAGCCTCAGACCATGTATGTGACAACCCTGAATTAGGGTCAATAATCCTTGAAAATAAATTCATCATAAATGGGCTCAGCCCATTAACGGCCTAGTTTTAGGCCCAATATGTGACCTGATTGTGACTTTACTTGACGAATCACGAGATGATTCGAGATAACGTGTTATAAATACGTAGTGTATACATAGCCTCACTGCTTACGGTTAAACGAGTTAACACGTACACGATTGGTAACCTACATACAACGGGATACCTGACTACTAATATTAAATAATAATTATTATCATTAATATTTACCCCGGACGATTATTTAGAGATTAACATGTGAGTTATGCGACATGGAACGCGCGATTACAATGAATACCAGCGTAAATGTGATTTGGTTAGTTATTATCTAGTACGATTAAATAAAATAATGAACAATTACATTTTTAATCGTTATTATTATTCACGGTTATCTTTATTAAGGAAATAATAAAATTATATTAGAACGTGAAACGTATAAACAGACGAACGCACTAGACACACAGAAACTATTTATTATGGTGATTCTAGAACACGAATATCAAAGTAAAACACCTTGTATTATTCAAGAGAATTACAGAGAAAACACACACAAAACCGCTAACCATACTCGGTTAGGGTATACAAGTATATATACCTAGCCTATTCGATACTAGGCTTCTAATACATGTACTCGGCCTTTGTAGCCGACCCATTAACACCCAATCCGTGAACATGGAGTTCACGGCTACACCCTATTACACCAAAACGATTAATAATAATAAGCTTAATCATAAACTCGGTCCTACAATCTCCCCCTAGGATTAAGCTGTCAAAAGTTGATATCTTGATGGTGACTCCCTCTTCCAACATAAAGTTTCTTGTTCAAAATCTCAGCAAATGCTCTTGTAAAAACTTTGGCTTGTTGTTCAAACAACTTTTCACTTCTAATCTGACTTCTTGCTAATACATTGATGTCTTGTTCACCAAACTTAGACAAATCAAATGGATTTGTGCACCAGATAACGGTATATAGACTCGTTCCGGTACGAGGATCCTTTACACCTTTAGCTTTCTTCAACATTGATTCAGTTGTCTTCATACTAGCAAAGTTGGTCAAACACTGTTGATTAATAAAGTGATAGAACATGTTTGCCATGGTATTGTTTCCTCGATTCATAAAATAAGCCTCATTTAGTTCCCGAAGATCAAGCTTTGTCCAGAAACTGAAATCATTGGTATGCTTGTAATATTCAATCTGATCATTTTTTCTTTTCACCACAAACATCTTCTTCTCATCATCAAATTGCCAGGCAGCAATTCCTGACCTGTCACCCCTTTTTTAGTAGTATCCATCGATACTAGTAGTAACATGTGTCTCAGAAGGTGGACCAGATAGTAATAGCCATGATGGACGTTCTTTTGTAGTCTTTGCTGCAACACCTTATGATTCACTAGCTTCACTTGTTGAGCTAACAATATTCACTTCATCATCAATATCTTGATGTAGGCGCTCTAGCTCAGAATCAGAAAAACTATCAAACATTTCAACTGTGGCAGCATCCGCGGGACTTGTGTCTTTATATTCGTTTAAGTTCTCAGGATGCACATCATCTTAACGATCACCAAGATTCCCCTCAAAATCGAAATTGAAAAGTTCATTATCTTGATTCTCTCCAGCTGATCCCCCTGGTCATTTCCCCCTGTATATCAACATCTCCTCTAGAATCTACCTTCTTATTACTCTTTAACTCCAGATCTTCTATTTTCTTCTTTAGCTCAAACACGAGAGCAGTTAAATAGCCTTGATTAGCCTCCAAGGACATAATTTTAACATTTTGTGCAGCCACTTGCTGTTCTAAGCTAAACACTCTCTCTTGTAGAACATGTGGATCTACAGAAGTAGGTGTAGAGGAATCCACAGGACTCTTGCCCTTAGCTTTCTCGGCTCTGTAGGCTTCAGCCGATGACACAAAGAATTGATAAGTGTCGAAAGCAGTTGTAGAAGGGCTCACCTGAACTGATGACTGAGGTAGGGTTGAGGTGGGTGGCGGTGATTGTGGTATCTGAGTGGAAACATAAGGTGTTGGAATAGGAGTTGGGGTGGGTGTTGTTCTTACTCTTCTCGGATCTCTTCGTTTTCTTGGTCTAGATTGAAGATCGTGATCCGGTGTGTACTCAGGATCGGTGTAAGTTTGAATTGAAGAAGAGGTAAGAGGAGGATTCTCAACTCGACGTCGTTTGCTTTCCATTTCTCTGACAAACCGATTGATCGGTACTAGAGGCCATTCAGGTGTGCCTTCACCATCAGAAGAAGAAATAATCTCAGTATCTTCTAACTCATGCACAACAGGCTCTTGTGGTACTTGTACTAGTTCATTAGGTTGCACTAACTGTGGCTGAGGAGGGAGTTGTTGTTCCTCTACAACCTCGGCTTCAACTTGCACAGCCGGTTCTTCAACTTCTTCATTTACCAGGGTAGCGAATCTGCCAAACTTCTCAAGGGGATGCTGCCCCTGATATACTTTTTTACCTTGCTTGTTGACGTTCATGAATTTAAAGATCATTGGACCCATAGCTTTCAGGTCCAAAGTCTCAATAGTAGGTTCCAGATCTGCATGGTTTCTATTAAATATTTTAATTCATTAAAATTCAAACACAAGGGTTCTCGGCATTCAAAGGGTTTACGGTTACCTAAGGGTTCATGGTAAACCAATGGATCTCGGCCAGGAAGAATTTTACGGCCTGACATTGGGTTCACGGCATCAAAGGAGTTCACGATAATGGATACCGTATATGGAAAGTTCAACGGGTTCACGGTTCCTATGAATGAGAGCCGTGAACCTGTATATGGGTAACACAGATACATCTCAACAACCCGAATTAACCGTCTTCTTCCTAGATTTATGGAACATGAATCACTCCTATGAGATCGATTACACTTTTCGACCATGTGAATCCTCTCAATTTCAATTTGTAACCAAACCTCAGCTACTTTTGAAGATCAAATCCGTAACAGTGAAGGTTTACGACCGAAGGATATCATAACAGATCAATGTTGTGCATATAAGTACCTGAATTAGCAATAAGACTTGTAGCAAAGCAAAATTGTAAGATGTACTCAGAGGAATTTCTTAAGGATTGAGAGAAAATCAAATTCTTTTTGAATCTTTGAGGAAGTTGTGACCATGAAACCTAAAATAGGGTTTATTTCTTCTTTTAAATGATCCCGGTACACCGAAGTGGGGGCCCACCGTGAACCCAGGTGGCCCACACCAAAAACCCGTAAAAAATGATTTAAAATTAATCCCTTAAAGTTTTATCTCAGAAGAATAAGGTCATTTTTTATGATTTAAAAATAAAATAAAAATAAAAATAAATGTATAAAACAAAACAAACTTGACTCAATTATAAACAGAACTTAATCTATACACACTAACCAACAACTAGCCATTAGTAAGTTTGCAATGGGATCATATCGTTCTATAGGGAGATCAAGGAACATTTTTCAGCACGTATTTACTCAGACAGGTCAAGTAGATTGCTAGTATTCAGATCCTTTTAAACTCATGCTTTAGCTCCAAACCTATGTTTTGATAGAATTATTTATGACTCAATGGGTCCCACCCTCATATCTTAGAAACTTGTAATTATTTTCTATGAATTATGTGAATTCTTGGTGAATTATAATGGACCCCACAGCTTATCAGGTAAACCTTCCCTTACTCATGATCTTTTGACCACCTAAATAATTACTAATTGAGCATAACTAGCACGGGATAGTGAACTGATTATAGGAATATCAAAATTTTGCCCAGTAATACAACACGACGGACTTACGTATCCTGAATTCATCAAAAACCTTTTATCTCAGTCACCATGGCCCAAAAGAAAAATATATACAAGTATATTTATATGTACGCCTTTAGACACATCTTTTGAATTGTACCTAATGCACGACATTAACATTGCGTGTCTTTTCACCTATTGCATGTCAATGCATGTCTTTTAACTATATATACAATATGTACAGACTTGTAACAAGTCAGCTCGCAACCCCTTTATGGAGGATCTCGGTTTGTGCAATCCCAATAAAGCATGTCTCATCCATAGTTCATCAACCTTTATGGTTAAGTTTTTAGTTATTAACAGGGAATCACTAATTACACTAATCTATGAGATGTTCCCCACTAAGGCCATAAGACAATTTAGTTCAAGTATATCACATGCAGAGCCTATCAACAAATCCAACAAAGATCCTAGTCCTTTCAAGTTAGTGCCTTACAAATGTTGTTACAAGCCTCAAGAAACGAACATTTATATCACTTCCCATTTATTTACAAACACCTGACTCAAATCTTGGCCCTAATAACATGGCAGACTCTTTTTGTATTTTTCTTGACTCTAATAAAATAAAAACCGACTCTTTTTACATTTTTCTTGACTCTAATAAAATAAAAATAGACTCTTTTTGTATTTTTCTTGACTCTAATAAAATAAAAACAGACTCTTTTTGTAATTTATTTTTACTCTCCCCCTAAATTTGTGCATAAAAATAAAATATGATTAAACAAAATAATGTATAAATTTAAACCACAAAGAAAAAAAAACTTTTTGTGACCTTTTCAATCTTTAAAACCAATCATTTTCAGGGACTCTACAAGCACATTGAATCGAGATGAATCAAATGCTTTTGTGAAGATATCTGCAATATTGTTGTCAGAATCAACCCTTTCAAGACAGATGAGTTTTCTCTCAAAAAAGTCCCGGATAAAATGCACCTTGATATCAATATGCTTGGTTTTAGAATGGTGTACTGGGTTTTTAACAATTAGCATGGCATCCTCATTATCATAGAAAATAACAGTGTTTAGAAAGGTCAAACCGTAATCCAGCAATTGGTGTTGCATCCAGATGACTTGTGAACAACAAGCCGATGCAGCAACGTATTCAGCCTCAGCAATGGAGGTGGAGACTGTGTGTTGCTTCTTGCACTGCCATGAGATGAGCCTATCCACTAGAAATTGACATCTCCCGCTTGTTGATTTTCTGTCAAGTTGACAGCCTCCATAATCACTTTCAAAAAAAGCATACAAGTCAAAACTAGAATCTTTGGGGTACCAAAGGCCATGCCGAGGCTTGCCCTTAAGATACCAAAAGATGCTTTTAACAACAGTTAAATGGGACATCTTGGGATTGGCTTGACAACGAGTACACTGACACACTGCAAACATGATGTCTGGAAGACTAGCCGTTAAGTACATTAGTGAACTGATCATAGATTGATATTGTTTCTAATCAACGGTAACCCCATTAAAGTGGGCATATAGAACAGGCCGAGCAGACATGGGGGTGGAAGCAGCTTGAGCATCAGCAAACTTGAACTTGTCGAGAATGTCATCCACATATTTTCCTTGATGGATGAGAGTGCCATCACTTGATTGTTTAACCTGTAACCCGAGAAAGAACGCCATTTCACCTAAGGCACTCATTTCGAACTTCTTTTCCATAACCTTTTTGAATTCTGTGCACAGATCCTCATTTATGGACCCAAAGATGATATCGTCCACATAAATTTGCACTAGAATCAGATCATCATCCACCTTCCAAACGAAACACGGTTTGATCAATGGCACCACGAGTGTAGCCATGAGCTAGCAGATGGTCTGTCAGAGTGGCATACCAAGCACGAGGTGCCTGATGTAAGCCATACAGAGCCTTATCCAGTTTATATATATGATTCGGATGATCACAATCTTTAAACCCCGGAGGTTGACATACATAAATCTCCTCCTTAACCTTTCCATACAGAAACGCGGTCTTAACATCCATATGATAAACAGTAAAGTTCATATATGATGCATATGCCAAGAAAATCATGATTGCCTCCAGATGAGCAAACGGTGCAAACACTTCCTCATAATCGATCCCCTCTTGCTGATAGAACCCTTGTATCACCAGACGAGCTTTATTACGAATAATCACTTTGCCTTCATCTTGGTTATTTCTGAATACCCAACGAGTGCCAATAGCTTTCTTGCCTGGTGGCAATGCACCAATTCCTAGACTTTGAGCTTTGTAAACTGATTCAGCTCTTCATGCATGGCATCAACCCAGCTAGGCTCTAATAGAGCCATCTTTATGTTATTTGGTTCAATTTGAGATATGAAACATGAATACAGACATCTGTTGATATCTCCAGCAGTGCTTCTAGTCTTGACACCGTCAGTCAGCGACCCCATAATGCTATTCACCGGATGATCCTTATTAATCCGATGAGATGGAGTTTCAGGAACTTGAACAGTCAAAGGCAGATTGGTCATGTTCTTTTGTGTCTCTTCATTGGATTCCTCATTGTTGTCGAAAATCGGCTTCTCGACCATACTTTCATCAGGAATCGGCTCCTAAACTTTAGAAGCATCTGAAGTCTCAAGTGTAGGAGTACCTTCAATGAATACAGATGTAGAGTCCTCTTCATTAACTGGTGAATCCTTAGAGACATTTGTTACATCATGAACCGGCTCCTTAGTAGATGAAGAAGCAACCGCATTATTTTGCCTTAGAACTTCTAGTGGATCAACAGTCAGCATTGTTCCGGTGTATGGACCATCATCACCGTCACTCAATTCCAATGAATTGTCGTCACTCCCTGTAATTTCATTAGTGCAAACGTTAAATGATTTAAAAAGAAAGTGATAGTCAAATAACCATGAAGGACCGCATTCTACATCAGTAGGATTTTGCTCTTACCATTCAACATATGTTGACTCTCTTATCTCTTTGGTAACCTTGTTGTAAACTCTATAGGCAGTGGTGTTAGAACCATGACCCACAAAGTAGCATTCATTAGCTTTCTCATTGAACTTTGGAGTAGATTCCATGTGTAAGACAGTACACGGACATCCAAAGGCTCTGAAGTATCCAACCCTGGGCTTCTCATTGTAAAGAATCTCATAAGGAGTCATCTATAGACGTTTTTTGAGAAGTACATGATTTAGCACATAGCAAGCTGTGTTAACTGCCTCAGCCCAAAAGAACAAGGGCAGCTTGGATTCAGAAAGCATAGTTCAAGCAGCTTCAATGAGAGTCCTATTCTTTCGCTCAGCTACACCATTTTGTTGAGGTGTACGAGCTGCACTGTATTGTCCAGCTATCCCCTTTTCAGTGTATAATTGATTCAAGACTGCATTCTTGAATTCAGTTTCGTTGTCACACTTGATAGCCTTCACTTTCACATCCCTTTGATTTTCCACCAAAATGATGAAATTCTTAATCAGCTCTGCAGTCTCACTTTTGTTAGCCAAAAATAAAACCCAAGAAAAACGTGAGTAATCATCAGTTGTAACCAAACAGTAAGACTTCTGCCCGATGCTCATCACATTCACAGGACCAATGAGATTTGTAGAAATAAAGACTGATAGCTACAAAATTCTCTATGTACAACTGCTGTGGACCTCAGAGTTTGCTGCAGATCGACAAACTGCTGCAGATAAGCTTATCTGCAACGGATACTTGTTCTTCTGCTGAAGAACAAATCTGCTGCGGATAGCCTTATCTGCTGAAGACCAAAGTTGCTGCTGATAGGCAAATCATCAGCAGCTGTGGACAGTTGTGTCTTGCTGCTGATCAACAACATTGCTGCTGATAGCCATTCCCTCTGAAGATCAAACATTGCAGCTGACTGGCTTCGATAAAGCAACCATTACCACTGACAACTTTCTGCTGTAACACTGACACAATCCACGTAGAAAGAATGTTACTAGTGCAAGACAATAAAAGACAACGACGCTCTTCTTCTAAGGACTCAAGAAATGATGCCTAAGAAGACGTTTGAGTAAAGATAACTTTTGTAGTTTTTATTGTCATTGCTTGTAGAATAGCTTCAATACAAGATCAACGGCTTGTGTTAGATATGATCCTTAGAATCAAGGGTCTGTCTTGATTCTAAGTTACTATATAAGTAATACTTAGAGTCATTGTATAAAGTGCTTTTTCTTAAGAGTTTTCTCTGTAATCTTGTAATCTTTTAAGCTTAGTACAAATTGCATTTATCAGTATTCTTCTTGTTTACTTGTTTACATTGCTTAGTTGTGATTGTTTCCACCAATCTCAACTAGAATAGAACCATCTTGTATTCACCGATCCTACAAGTGGTATCAGAGCTTTGGCTCACAGATTAAACAAACTCACACTTGTTTAATCATTCTCTGGTTCTATTCAAAACTATCTCTTTGCTAAAGTCATCCATTATCACAAATAAAAAATGGCACAAAACAATGGACTTGAAGATATTGGAAGCATCAATAGACCACCAAGACTAGTGTCTGGAGAAGACTATGATATGTTGAAGAACATAATGGAAAGCTTTTTCTGCTATCAAGAATATGGGATGTGGAAATCCATTAAAAATGGACCATACATAACCATGGTGGCCTCCGCTGATTCCGGAGGTACACTGGTTCCTAAAGAATCCTCCAAATACTCTGATGAAGACATCAAGAAAATGGAGGTATATTTCAAGGCCTTGGGAGCCATCCAGATGTGCTTACCAAATGAAGTTTTTCACAACTTCAGAGGATACAAAACTACAAAGGAGCTATGGGAGGCTCTTGAGAAGATGTTTGCTGGTTCAGAGGAAGTAAAAGAAAACAGAAGAGACATCCTGAAGCAGCAATATGAAAACTTCGTCTGGAAGGAAGGTGAGTCTCTAACTGTTTTATATAACATATATACTTATCTTGTAGGTGAGCTACAGTGCTCAAAAGATAAGATGGAGAATGAAGATATTCTCAAGAAGTTCATCAGGTCTCTACCCAGTTGCTGGACACTCTACACAGTGTCCATCAGAAGAACTGAGAATCTGAAGACTCTGCAGATGACTGAGCTTTTCGGTATGCTAAAGACCTATGAATTAGAGATGATACAGGCCAAGGAAAGAAGCTCAAGCTAACAAACAGCCTCAACATCCACCACCACCTCTTCTGCCCTCCACTCTAACCACTCAGGTCCTAGTTCAAGCAACTATTATCCTCCCATCGTCACTCATCCCCAAACTCCAACCTCTCAATCAAACAACTCACCATTTCTTCTTGAAGCCCCACCTCAAACATCTACCTCTGCTGCTTTTGTATCTGAAAACTCAAGCAATATATCCTTTATCAAGGAAGATCTTGAATGTTTTCATCTAGATGATCTAGAAGAAATGGATATACAGCACTCCTATGCCATGCTCTCTCTAAGAGCAAAAAGGTTCTACTCAAGAACAGGAAGACCCGTTCCAAGCAACAACTCTAACACCAGGGTTGGTTTGGACAAAAGCAAATTGAGGTGTTACAACTGTAACCAACTTGGTCATTTTGCTATAGAATGCAAGGCACAAAAGGCAAACCCAGCTGCTACTCATACCAGACAGGCTCACCAAGCTCAGCCAAGACAGCAACAACAACATGCCACTCCTCCTGCACAAACTGCAGCTTGTGCATCTATTGGAACTGCTGACTTTGACTGGAGCTTCCAGTATGAGGATATTTCTTGCAACAATCAAGCTCTCATGGCAGACACATCAGAGGTACCACCTTAGGTATATGAAAATCTTTGTACTCAAGCTTGTATTGATAAGGTCCTTGGATACAGGAAACATAACCAGAATCTCATATATCAAAATGAAGAATTTCACCAAATGAAATATGAATTTAAAAAGGTTGAAAACAATTACAAAGAAAAGATTGATTGTTTAAAGAAAGAATTTTCATCATTAAAACATGAACAAACAAACCTTGAAACTCAAATTGATGATCTTCTGGTTAAGTTAAAAGCTACAAGGGCCGAATTAGCAGACCAAAAGGTCCATGTGGAAAAATATGAGTTTGCATCCAAAAAGCTACAAAGACTTTTGGATGCTCAAATTCATGAAAAGGTAACTGTTGGTCTTGGATTCCAAGCTGATCAACCCTATAATGCTGTTCCTCCACCCGCTGACTATGTAGCCATTCATGAACCAAGTTTCAATCTTTCCAACCTTGACATGGCCAACCAAAAACTTGACCCTGTTGTCCAAGAAACCCCTATGCAAGAATGCACTACTTCATCCGAGTCTGAGCCAACATGCTCAGACTCCACTGAAACCAATAAAGTTTCATCACCACCTACCTGTGAATTTTTTAAAGCCAACAATCCAAGCCCTTTCATCCCTTCAAAAACAGTACCAGTATCTCAACCAACCAAACAAATCAGAATCAGCTATCCTCCAGAAGGAAGAAAGCTAACAGTTGAAAAGGTCGTCTTCAACCTCCACCAACTCAAAGCCTCGATCCAAATCACAACAAATGAAGGTGTTTGACATATGTCATGCGCCTAGAGAGAGGGCTCCATATGTTCAAAAGACATTGGAAGAAGCCACCTTTGAGAACAACAAAGCTCACCCCTGGAACTTCAAAGACTTGTTCAAAAGAAAGGACTATGTGTACTTTCAAAGGGACAAACTGGCGAAATCATGCTTTGTGTGTGGGAAATACAATCGTACTGCCAGCGCCTACTTCTATTACCTTCAACAACAAAGAAACCTAAAGCAACACACTTTTGAGAAAACAAACAAGAACAAAAAGTTAAGAAGCTTTGAAGCCAAAGTAACTCAGTTTAGAAACTCTCTATCCCCATCAAGAAAGCATATGCCAAATCCTCAACAATCTTACATCATCTGTGGTGAATCAGACCACTTTGCTGCAAATTGTAAGTTTAATCCTCTCAAATAGGTTCTTCATCAAATTCCACTTCAATAAAATCATATCAGAAAGATGAAGAAGGGTAGGCATACTTCGGAGATTAAACCATCAGCAGCAAACAAAACTGTTGCTGATCAAGTAAGACTCAAGCAACCAAAGGAAATGCCTTCATCAGCAACCAAGATTGAAGCTGCCCAAGTTAAACCATCAGTAGCCAACAAAATTGTTGCTGATCAAATAAAGCCCAAGCGACCCAAAGACAAGCCTTCAGCAGCAACCAAGATTGCTGCTGCTCAAGTAAAACCATCAGCAGCAACAAAATCTGTTGCTGATAAGCCAAAGTCCTCAGTTGCAACATCTGCTGCTGAAAAATCAAAGAGAGATGGAAAACCACCAATTCAGCATTGGAAAGCCAAAATTCCTCCAAGAATCATCATTGGTTCCGTTGAATGCACACATGCTGATACTGATAATCCGAGAACCCTTTTTTTCAAGGATGCAAGCTCTTGGATTCCTCCCACTAACTAGATCTCTATCATGTGCAGGGACAGCCAGGTCACAAGAATAACACCTGGGTGGTAGACAGTGGTTGTTCTAGGCACATGACAAGCAACAGATCCATCCTCTCCAACTACAGACATTTCAATGGAGGATATGTTGCCTTTGGAAGTGACTTAAAAGGAGGATCTATTACTGGACAAGGAACTGTGTCAAATGAAAGAATGAGTATTGATAAGGTAAACTATGTCAAAGAATTGGACTTCAATCTCATGAGTGTTTCCCACGTCTGTGATCAAAAGCATTGGATGCTCTTCACAGATAAAGAATGTTTTGTACTGTCTCCTGGTTTATCCAAACCTCCTGCAGAAAAGATTTTATTAACTGCTTAGAGAAAATAAAATCTTTATGTGCTTGACATGAATGAGGTCACCCCATCTGGCAGTGTATCCTGTTTTCTGTCAAAAGCCTCAGTTGATGAATCAGCTCTCTAGCACAGGAGATTAAGCCATGTTAACATCAAAACTATCAACAAATTGGTGAAGGATAATCTTGTCAGAGGGCTTCCTGATAAAGAATTCTAGGTAGAAGATCATTGCATTGCTTGTTTGAAGGGGAAGCAACACAAGAGTTGTGACACCCGACATTTCCAAAACATAGTCCGTACATGACTTAATCGTATTTCCCGAATCATTGGAAATCATTCTCTTGAACGATAAAAGTCTAGCGAACATAACGCATCAATCATTTCATATCGTAATAATTATAAGAATTGTCGGTTCATGGGGACGTAAAATCCGTATAACACAAACGATTGCAATTAATTATTACAACGGAAAAATATTTAGAATTTTATTCTAAATAAACGATCATGTTCCGAAAACTAAATCTTTAACATATATTATATGAAAATTCTCGTAAAAAACATTACTAGAATTATCGTTGTGAATTATTCTCTTAGAACGCGTATAAATGAGAGCGAATACGTTTACAAATAAATGTATACGTAAACTTAAACGTCTTCATTCAACTTAGTAAACACGTCAAAACTAAGAGGATATATATATATATGTATATATATATATATATTATATGTTGACAACTTCGAGATTTATATATTAAACTGGGTATTAATTGCGGGAAGTGTACCGCGTTTGAAATACCATCAACACCAACTTGTCATCATCTTGCTTAACTTACACTCCACTCAATTTTCATAATCGTTATGATTATGGCAAAGAGTGCAAACAACCTTCAAAAATCACATCGCCATGATTAAGATAAAGTATGCACTCCACTCAAAGGATACATCATCACGAAATTTATTTATGACAACACTCAACCTTCGTTCTATCTAATATATATATGTATACATCTTCGTATATTTATATATATATATATATATATATATATATATATGAATGCCCCATAGGATATGAACATTGGTAATAAACTATTATAACATAAAAATAATTAGGACTACATATTCTAATTAAAATTTGAAGTCTAAAACAACGAATTATTTGAGTAGTTTTCTTCAAACTAGCCTCTAACTAGCTAAATTCTAATTCGAGTGTCGTTAAGAACCTAAACCAAATTAATATACCGTGTATTATCCTAATTGAGATTTAAACACCTAATGAACTAATTATCTTTCACCTAAACCTACTTAATCATTTAGCTAACCCAAACCATCCCCCAAAATACCTTTCTCGGCCAAAAGCTTTTGTGGGGGCCACCCCACATTTCTTTCTTTCTTACTTAATTGATTTTGACCCAATTCCATGCTCATTCAACCTTTTGAACACTCAACATCTCTTACACACTCTATATATCCATCCCTCCCACTCATTTGTATGAATCACACTCCATCCTTATCCTTCTCCTTCTGTTTCATTCTTACGACAACAACAACACCAACACCAACTTCATCTTCATTTTGCTTTCAAGTGTTCATCCATTCAAGCTTAAAATCTCCCATCTTTTGGTGTTCTAATAAGCTTTCAAGAGTATTTTCTCACAGAATCAAGCTAGGAATTCAATATCTTCTTCTTAATCCCTCAAGAATCACCATTTTCCTAGTTATCTTCCCTAGCTTGTCTAGTGGTAAAAGCTTGATCCATCATTTTTTTTTCTATTTTTGCATTCATGATATTTTCCTTGAATTCATGATTAAACATGCATTTTATTCACCTAAAAATGGGATGTCTTCATAAAGCTTTCTAACAAGAGTAAACTGACACGAAAAGTGAGCTAGATTTAATGTTTAAAACATGTATATATATATAAGTGTGTGTATATGTGTGCCGTATGTATGAATATATGTGTATATGCAATTTTTGTTCACAAAAAGTTTACTAAATAATAGATGTGTTCTAGCATGTGTAGATCTTGATAATTATGGAGCTTGAGTCATTTGAAATGCATAGACCTAGAAATATATAAAAACATTGAATATGGAAAAATGTATGTAAATGTGTAGATCCATATATGTAATCCATGAAAATGTGAACATAATGTGTTATATGGAAGTTAGGATGTTAAAGTAGAATGATTTTTATAGAGAAAAACGCATAGTTTTGTTACCAAGCGGATTGACAAATAAAAATAGTTAACTTGTTATTACGGTTAAAATGGTCGTATTAGCTCGAATAAACATAAGGCTCAACCCTTATTTCGTAAAAATGGTTTTTATAAAAATATTGACCTTATAACTTTAAATATATTTTGGTAGAAATTAGTTTTTTATACATAACAATGACGCTTTGCGAAGAACAAAATCTTGGAAGTATTTTTATGACAAAAATGGGCATTGTAAAACGTAGATGCAAAAACAGTAGTCTCGAGTAATATTTGTCTAAATGGTAATTTAAAAACTATGATAACATAATATATAAATGCAAGTATTGTGGGAAAATATGTATGCCTTGAGGAAAGACAGAGTTCTAAGTATTGGAAATTAATCATTATGGGATCTTAATATATATTACGTGCTAGTTGTTCGAGACGAGTACTTATGTGTATAATATGTATAAATCACAAAAACTTGATCATGGGATTACTTTACGAAACTAAGTATTTAAAAAATATATAAAGTGATAATAATAAATATATCACTCTACGTTGTCACGACAATAATGGATTAGTATTCTAAAAGTAGTTATAGAGTTTGACAAAAATAAAATTATTTGACACTCGTAACGTGTCCTCTTTATGTCGCATTGGTATGAAGTTTGTGTATGAAAAAATATATATTTGGAAGAATATAACTACTTGATCATAACAACTTACATTGTACTTGACTGTGTGAGTATATTACATGTGTGGATAGTTAAGAGAACAAATAAATATTAGTCACCAATGGATAGTAACACAACATCTTTTCCTAAATGAAAACATCCCTAACTAGATCCGTTAAGCCGGGTGAACAACTTGCATTTGAGACGTCGTTTCTCGATTTTAAGACACATGTTATACTAAATAGGGCACGAGTAGTCAGATCTCGCTCTTACAATTATTGTTGCCAGGATTTCATCGGACACCAGGTGAGTTTCACGGCCCCTTTTTACTGTTTTCTATTTTGGGGGAAAAACATGTTAATTTCAATTGGTATGATAACTAGAAAATGAGAAACAAGCATCTGATTTCCTTGTGAGCATGAGTTAACACTAAAAGGTCCTCGGTATTTCGAACTATAACCATTAGCTATGGACTTAACCATAGATCGATATGAATAGTACTATTCGGGTTGACACCCCCAATCATGGTTAGTCGCGCTAACCCGACCAGCATGGTTAAATGATTGCATATTAGGTCTTAATGTTTCTCATTGTTTAAAGGTACAATGGGCTGGGGCAAAATTCAAGAATTTGTTAAAGGTTTGGTTATAGGCTTGTGCATCACATAATTCGTTTGTGCTAGCTAGACAACGATGAATCAACCGCTAACTTGTTTTGCTTATCATATGCATAAAGTAAATTTCGAGCAAAGGATTTCGCCAATGGTATACGTACCAATTGAATTGCTAGTCAATTTCAAGAAACGGGTTTTGCCATTGGTTTACGTATCAATGGTCTTGACAGTGAATTTCGAGCAAAGGATGTTGCCAATAGTACCCGTACAAACAGTTTTGTCAATCAATTTCGTGCAAATGGTTTTTGCCGAAGGATTTCGTATAAATAGTTTTTGACAAACGATTTCGTAAATATGGTTTTCCCAATTGCATTCATTTAAAACCTGTGAACTCACCAACATTGCGTTGACATTTTTGACATGTTTTTCAGGTAATACATACGGCACGGTTGGAATAGGTTAAACATTTGAATTAAGCCCTTAGAAGACGAAGATGCTTGCTCGTTTAACGTCAAGTTAATTTGGACTTGTATGTCTTTAGATCTATGTATTCATTTAGTTCCTATAATGGTGTTCGACACTTTAGAAGTCTTTATTTAGCTTCCACTGTTGTGTAATGTTACCAATTGTTGCAACCTTAAATTATTTATTTATTTATTAAGTGAATAAATTTGGGGGTGTGACAGATTGGTATCAGAGCCAATGGTTTTAGCGAATTAGGTTTCCTTAGTGACACCCAGGCTCTAACCAAACTCAATTGGGGACCAAGGTTTCTAATACTTACATCACCCAAGACTTAAGTATAGAAATCCAACCGTTGCCAAACAACTTGTTTAGACCATTAGTGTATCTAGTTACACTAGGGAATCATTAGCTACACTAATACTTAATACATTTACGTGGCACACGTAACAAACACCTACAACGTTTCTCAACAAAGTGTCACTGTTCGGATTACGAATCGAGGATGACGGGTACTCAGCACATTATAACCCTAGAAGATCGAGATACAAGCTGAGCTTGGGCGACGATGGTAGCAACCGCCAGTTACCGATCTTGGTATCACAATAGGCTGAACCCGTCCCAGAACCTGTACATGTACCCGCACTACACCTACAACTACTCCAGCTGTGAAGTCGGCTTTCTCTTCTGTCATATGTTGCCTCCATTTGGTGCGGTACATATACTCTTCTTCATGAATTGCCGGATTGGATGACTAAGACTTTTGCCATGAAATATAGCAGACGGGACTGCCCAAGCAGAAGGGAAACAGAGGTGGATAAGTAGGACTAAACGGGAGAGAACTCCATGGGTCAGGAGACCCAAACACACATCGGGATCATGTGGATCTACACGTACATACAAACTTGGAGCATGAGTTGCTCGATACTAATTTGAGGATCTCTGCCCTAAACATAGTGCCTGACTTCCACCATACACATCCCGTTATTAGAAGACATCGTATGTGTTTCTCTACCATTAACTCCATCCAACAACAGCTTTAGTCGGCAGATTCCTGAGTATTGGTACACATGACTAAGAGTAATCAGATGGAACATACAGACTCCTACTTAAGAGTGCAATACGATGACACGATCTAATGAACATTTCAAATCCTTCTGACTGAGAGCTTGGGATATGAGAAACACTATAGGGATCGTGCAAAGTAAATTATCATTACGGGTGCACACGTAATCATAATTTGCAGTGCATAAGAACTCTAATGAGTCTTATTGTCCGAGCCAATGTTCATGATTAATCCGTATCCCTAATCTCAATTCCCAGTCACTCGATTAATGATCGAAATCACCATAACCATAAGGGTTGAGCCAAAAGGCATCAGGTAATGTGACAGACTACCACAAGTGATGTGGAAATGTATATCAACCCCTTTTATCAGGGAATTCTAATAAATCCAAAACCCTTATCGAAATTTCATTGGCACGCCAATTGTTAACCAGAACTTTGAGGAGATCTACTCTTGGTGATTTGACTTCAGTATTTAGACTGAACTTGGAAATTTCTTGTGGAAAGTTGCTCAACTTTTGAGATTGCGCTATAGATTGCCTCTTTTCGATTTCGCTACTTATCAATCAATGCATGTGGCCAAATTTTCTGGTCAGCATGAGTCAGACCTTAACAATTCGGACTCCTCAATTAGATGTTCACGAAACATTCTCGCGGTTCTGCAGGAACCAGAGAAATTCAAATTGGATTTAACCAGCCTTTGGCGAATCCTGAGTAATGAATGATCTCATCCACCTATTCCTACCTGATAAGTCATATCTCTTGAGATTTTACTTCAACTCCATGTTGATTCTTACAACAATCAACGCTTGCAGTAATTGCACGATTATATTTGGAAATCATGACGTAATCTTAAGATCTACTCTATGATCTAGAATCACACTCACTTGGAGTTTACAATCGGAAGTGCGTTGGACTAACTCCGGTAATAGGATGGGAATCTATTATGAACCTTACGCTTAACACCTACAGGGTATTGTGGAAACCCGACTTGAGACAAGTGGACAGTTTTACCCCTTTACACTTGCAATTCCTCAAAAATCATTTGATTGACTGAGACTCTGATTTCGGCCTACCGGGGGAGACACGCTCACCTCTCTTACTCCCAGCCATCTATAGAATAGAAGACTCGAAACCATCTAATGTTAGGAAACTACTTCTTAACATATGCTCAGGGGGAAATACAAAACTTCGACATTTAACACTCATTACTTCAAATTTCATAACTTAAACCCTTGTGCTAAGGACTGTAAGACTATGATCGATATGAGTGGAATACTTAATGGTAAGTCACTAAAATACCATTCGAACCCAAGGGAAGTGCAGATACCCTGTATAACAAATAGTTGGTAAATTTTAAAACTCCTGAACCTTTCCTACCAACTTAATGGGTTGACAAACCCATAGCCCATCTCGGGGAAACACTAATTCTACGAGACCATCCCCACAGTCTCATTGTTTATTTCCTCCCCTAGACGGAATGTGACTATTCCAAGCAAACATAGAACTTCTTATGGCTTACATACCTCGAGAGTATGATAGTCAAGTCATAGATTTACAAATCAGGACGGTACGACCTAAATGCTAGTCTGTCGCGGGAAGGTAGTGCAAGCAATGGGTAAGGTGGTAATTAAGCTCAACCTTTGCTAGTGAGAGCTCACAAGGAATCTTAAAATCTTAAATCCATTACGACCCGTGTTAAGGGAAGATTCTAGATGACACGAAACCTGAAATGAGAGTAAAGCCTTAACCCTAGAAAATACTTTCAAGAAGTACAAAAGGGACAAACTTGAAGTTTTATTTCTATATTCTATCATTACTATCCAATTACAGCAAATTGATAGTGATGAAACTACGTTCCTAACTCTCAGAACTTGTTAGAAAACACATCCTCACATTTCTGAATACCCATGAAGATTCGCTTATCTTTAGTATTTGTTAAACCAAGTCAACGATACTATTCTCATATACTTTGACACTCTCATCTGCTTCATCTAGATGGTAGATGAACCACAGAAACCTTGACGATACAAGACTACTGTGAGACTTTGTAATCTCAAATTATGGTTTGACATGTATTTCATGAAGAGATCAATCTACACCAAGTTACTAATAACGCGCGTGATAAAATTACCAATACTGAGAGTGATAAGACCAAAGCCAATCTCAGAAGATCGCGTCTCCGTAAAACCTTTCCAGGTTAATTAAGAGAAATAGCATACGAGGATACCATTTCTTGGAACTCAATTGAACCAAGTTAACCTACATACGGATTTGACAGATGAAATACCAGTCAGAATCTTTTATTCTGAAAAGATTGAATGCATCTAGGCATTGACTGAGTATGAGAAACAAACAAGTATCCGATTTCACGCTAAAGTCTGAACACCTCGTCAAATAATTCCTTTCAAAGATCTATAGTGAGTTGGCCTTCGTGCATTAAACGCGTAGATAAAAGAAGGGTATGCGCCAACATACATTCAAAATTCACATGAACCATTTCCTTAAATTACCAGTTATGAGTATCACACGACTCCACCCTGATGAAAGTGATCAAATAAGAAAATCCGTAGACATCAAATTGGAGCATTAATTGCTCACCCAATGCCAAGGAGTGACTTCACTGAGTATAGTCCATCTGGTTCATAGGATTTTGACAATGACTTTGTCCCTTAAGGGTATAGCCAACGTCGTTAAATTGTCAAAATATTTGAAGAATTTTTCCTAAACCCCAACATTGAGATAACAAATGTTCAGCGTTACCGATACACTGTTACATTACACTATAATATCTCAAATCCTTGAGCATCTAATATCGTTAACCGGAAAAGTATTCGCTTTACTTTCAAATACCGACCATTAATAAATAAAAATCAACAATTCTCTCCATGGTCTAGAAACGAACTAAGGATACAAAGCTCTAATCGAAATAGAGTGAATCAACCCTAAAGGGCTACTTAAATCAAGTTTTGAGGACGAAACTTCTTTAACAAGGGGAGAATGTGACACCCGGCATTTCCAAAACATAGTCCATACATGACTTAATCGTATTTCCCGAATCACTCGAAATCATTCTCTTGAACGATAAAAGTCTAGCAAACATAATGCATCAATCATTTCATATCGTAATAATTATAAGAATTGTCGGTTCATGCGGACGTAAAATCCGTATAACACAAACGATTGCAATTAATTATTACAACGGAAAAATATATATAATTTTATTCTAAATAAACGATCATGTTCCGAAAACTAAATCTTTAACATATATTATATGAAAATTCTCGTAAAAACATTACTAGAATTATCGTTGTGAATTATTCTCTTAGAACGCGTATAAATGAGAGCGAATACGTTTACAAATAAGTGTATACGTAAACTTAAACGTCTTCATTTAACTTAGTAAACGCGTCTAAACTAAGAGGATATATATATATATATGTATATATATATATTATATATTGACAACTTCGAGATTTATATATTAAAGTGGGTATTAATTGCGGGAAGTGTACCGCGTTTGAAATACCATCAACACCAACTTGTCATCATCTTGCTTAACTTACACTCCACTAAATTGTCATAATCGTTATGATTATGGCAAATAGTGCAAACAACCTTCAAAAATCACATCGCCATGATTAAGATAAAGTATGCACTCCACTCAAAGGACACATCGTCACGAAATTTATTTATGACAACATTCAACCTCCGTTCTATCTAATATATATAGGTATATATCTTCGTGTATATATATATATATATATATATATATATATATATATATATATATATATATATATATATATAAATGCCCCACAGGATATGAACATTGGTAATAAACTATTATAACATAAAAATAATTAGGACTACATATTCTAATTAAAATTTGAAGTCTAAAACAACAAATGATTTGAGTAGTTTTCTTCAAACTAGCCTCTAACTAGCTAAATTCTAATTCGAGTGTCGTTAAGAACCTAAACGAAATTAATGTACCGTATATTATCCTAATTGTGATTTAAACACCTAATTGTCACACCCCGCCAAGGCAGAAACGCGAGGCGCGACGTTCACTTGTTTCCAAAGCATATGATTACCGCAAACACATACACGTAATTGGATACATAATCGAGTTTAAAATATTTACATCATAAAATATTAACTTGAGTTTACAAAAGTTTAAGATTTCGCAAATATGACTCAAGACCATGAGTTATACAAGGGAAATCCTCCTGAAAGCCGTATCCACGTGCGTTCATGTATCCTACATTGCTAACCTGATGGCCACGTTCAATTTCCTGAAAACATACTTAAAACTGTCAACACGAGGTTGGTGAGTTCACAAGTTATTATAAAGAGTTATCATAAACCCAATGTTTAAATCTGATCATTTTCCGATCAAAACTCCTTGTTAAACCTGATCACTTTAACCTGATCAGAACTCTTTTGTTTAAACCTGATCACTTTAACCTGATCAGAACTCTTTTCTTTAAAACCTGATCACTTTAGCCTGATCAGAACTCTTTTGTATGTATTACCAATGAATATGAATACTAATCCGATCTATTGAACCCATTTGTAAGCTTGCAAGGAATACAAAATAGTATGTAATGTACGAGACCGTAACCAAACCCCAACATTCTGTGCCTCCCCTCGCCTTTCTGCGAGTAAGACAATATGCGGTCATTCGGCCATTTTGACCCCTGGTTAGCGCGACTAACCATGACCGGAGGCGTCACCCCCAATAGTACTATTCATATAATCCCGGGCTAAGTCCATAGCTAATGGTTACTAATTTATTCAGAGGACTTTAAGCGCTTTACTTTTCCCTCAATACACACATACGGTCAGATCATTAGTTCAATTCATTTATACACAAAAGTCTTTTACAAGTATGTTTCCACCCCAAAATCATTTCAAAACTTTAGAAAAAAAAGGGGATTAGTGAAACTCACCTCGACAGTATGTATGCTAGCAATTATTTGGATAACAGCAGACTCGCCTATCCATATCCTAATTACACAAGGATAACATACACGTTAAGACTACCCGTCTTAAACGCAAGTTGTTCACTCGACTTAGCAGATCTGATTGCTTTTGTTTTAATTATCTTTTTAGTTTTTCCCAACACTTGTTTCGTTATAAAAATAGTTCTGAGTTACTGCCCCAAGGGCTGATGAACAGGTATCGAAACTTTCTTAGTTTCGATTGAACAGAACAGATATCGAAACTACCTAGTTTCGATTGAGTAAACTGGGTACTGAAACTACCTAGTTTCGATTGAGCAAGAATAGTATCGAAACTACCTAGTTTCGATTGTAAACAGGTATCGAAACTCCTAGTTTCGATTGAGTAAATAGATATCCAAACTCCTAGTTTCGATTGAACAACTGGTATCGAAACTCCCAGTTTCGACTCAACATGTATCGAAACTCCTAGTTTCGATTGAACAATAGGTATCGAAACTATAGTTTCGATTACTGCACTTTGATTGACAGAATTCGTCCTATATATTTTTATGTTCAAATCTTGAATTTGACACACTTTTCTTGTTATCTTACTTGCGTTTGAACGATTTGTATGTTCAGCTACGAATTTAAAGAAATTAATATGGACAATATTAAGTTTTTACCTCAAACAGAGAATGGTGATTTTTAGAGAAACCGAGAAGATAGTCTTGAATTCTTTTGCTAAGCTCTCTTCAGGAACACTTGAAATTCTCCTTATAACACCGAATTATGGTGGATTTCGCTTTAAAACTGGACTTCGACTTGAAGGAGAATTGGGAAATTGCCGTAAGAAAATGAGAAGTATGAAAGGATTGTGAGAATTCGACTGAGGAGGTATTGTTTTTATCTGAATTTGAGTGAATTAGCAAGTGGGAGAATGGCTCACCTGTCTTTCGGCCGAGAAAGTCAAGGAAGTGGTTTGGGGTTAATGATAACTAAATTTAAGTATTAATTTATTAATGGTATTAGTATCAATTAGAGTTCCAAATGGTAATTTAATTCGGTTTAGATTCTTCACGGTATTATAATTTTAACCAGTTTATGGCTCGATGAAGAAATTATTGAAATCTTGGTTTGTATAATTCGTTGAGGTGATTATTTGTAGGTATGAGTACCTAAAAGTGGCGCTACATAGTAACGTCTTCGAAAAGTCCATTATTTTACTTTTTCGTATGTTATATGATTTAGTCTTAACCATAAATTATAGTTCACGTAAATTTTGTGTAACATATATATATATATATATATATATATATATATATATATATATATATATATATTTGGTTATTTTATTTAACCATTTACGTTCGTATTTAGTCGGGTTATTCTGCTTACTTTTTCTAATAATTCTTTAAGATTTACTAGACTTGGAATAAACTCCTTTGCTAGACTTCTTGACTTTACTTAGTCAAAATAAATATCAGGAAATAATAATTTTGAACGTGCGTTTATGTAATATGGATATTGACCTGAAATGTTGGGTGTCACACTAATGAACTAATTATCTTTCACCTAAACCTACTTAATCATTAAGCTAACCCAAACCATCCCCCAAAATACCTTTCTCGGCCAAAAGCTTTTGTGGGGGCCACCCCACATTTCTTTCTTTCCTACTTAATTGATTTTGACCCAATTCCATGCTCATTCAACCTTTTGAACACTCAACATCTCTTACACACTCCATATATCAATCCCTCCCACTCATTTGTATGAATCACACTCCATCCTTATCCTTCTCCTTCTCTTTCATTCTTACGATAACAACAACACCAACTTCGTCTTCATTTTGCTTTCAAGTGTTCATCCATTCAAGCTTAAAATCTCCCATCTTTTGGTGTTCTAAGAAGCTTTCAAGAGTATTTTCTCACTGAATCAAGCTAGGAATTCAATATCTTCTTCCTAATCCCTCAGAAATCACCATTTTTCTAGTTATCTTCCCTAGCTTGTCTAGTGGTAAAAGCTTGATCCATCATTTTTTTTCTATTTTTGCATTCATGATATTTTCCTTGAATTCATGATTAAACATGCATTTTGTTCACCTAAAAATGGGATGTCTTCATAAAGCTTTCTAACAAGAGTAAACTAACACGAAAAGTGAGATAGATTTAATGTTTAAAACATGTATATATATATATATGTATATATATAAGTGTGTGTGTATATGTGTGCCGTATGTATGAATATATGTGTATATGCAATTTTTGTTCACAAAAAGTTTACTAAATAATAGATGTGTTCTAGCATGTGTAGATCTTGATAATTATAGAGCTTGGGTCATTTGAAATGCATAGACCTAGAAATATATAAAAACATTGAATATGGAAAAATGTATGTAAATGTGTAGATCCATATATGTAATCCATGAAAATGTGAACATAATGTGTTATATGGAAGATAGGATGTTAAAGTAGAATGATTTTTATAGAGAAAAACGCATAGTTTTGTTACCAAGCGGATTGACAAATAAAAATAGTTAACTTGTTATTAGGGTTAGAATGGTCGTATTAGCTCGAATAAACATAAGGCTCAACCCTTATTTCGTAAAAATGGTTTTTATAAAAATATTGACCTTATAACTTTAAATATATTTTGGTAGAAATTAGTGATTTATACATAACATTGACGCTTTGCGAAGAACAAAATCTTAGAAGTATTTTTATGACAAAAATGGGCATTGTAAAACGTAGATGCAAAAACAGTAGTCTCGAGTAATATTTGTCTAAATGGTAATTTAAAAACTATGATAACATAATATATAAATGCAAGTATTGTGGGAAAATATGTATGCCTTGAGGAAAGACAGAGTTCTAAGTATTGGAAATTAATCATGATGGGATCTTAATATATATTACGTGCTAGTTGTTCGAGACGAGTACTTATGTGTATAAAATGTATAAATCACAAAAACTTGATCATGGGATTACTTTACGAAACTAAGTATTTAAAAAATATATAAAGTGATAATAATAAATATATCACTCTACGTTGTCACGACAATAATGGATTAGTATTCTAAAAGTAGTTATAGAGTTTGACAAAAATAAAATTATTTGACACTCGTAACGTGTCCTCTTTATGTCGCATTGGTATGAAGTTTGTGTATGAAAATATATATATTTGGAAGGATATAACTACTTGATCATAACAACTTACATTGTACTTGACTGTGTGAGTATACTACATGTGTGGATAGTTAAGCGAACAAATAAATATTAGTCACCAATGGATAGTAACACAACATCTTTTCCTAAATGAAAACATCCCTAACTAGATCCGTTAAGCCGGGTGAATAACTTGCATTTGAGACGTCGTTTCTCGATTTTAAGACACATGTTATACTAAATAGGGCACGAGTAGTCAGATCTCGCTCTTACAATTATTGTTTCTAGGATTTCATCGGACACCAGGTGAGTTTCACGGCCCCTTTTTACTGTTTTCTATTTCAGTGGAAAAACATGTTAATTTCAAACGGTATGATAACTAGAAAACGAGAAACAAGCATCTGATTTCCTTGTGAGCATGAGTTAACACTAAAAGGTCCTCGGTATTTCGAACTATAACCATTAGCTATGGACTTAGCCGTAGATCGATATGAATAGTACTATTAGGGTTGACACCCCCAATCATGGTTAGTCGCGCTAACCCGACCAACATGGTTAAATGATTGCATATTAGGTCTTGTTGTTTCTCATTGTTTAAAGGTACAATGGGCTGGGGCAAAATTCAAGAATTCGTTAAAGGTTTGGTTATAGGCTTGTGCATCACATAATTCATTTGTGCTAGCTAGACAACGATGAATCAACCGCTAACTTGTTTTGCTTATCATATGCATAAAGTAAATTTCGAGCAAAGTATTTCGCCAATGGTATACGTACCAATGGAATTGCTAGTCAATTTCGAGAAACGGGTTTTGCCATTGGTATACGTATCAATGGTCTTGATAGTGAATTTCGAGCAAAGGATGTTGCCAATAGTACCCGTACAAACAGTTTTGTCATTCAATTTCGTGCAAATGGTTTTTGCCAAAGAATTTCGTATAAATAGTTTTTGACAAACGATTTCGTAAATATGGTTTTCCCAATTGCATTCATTTAAAACCTGTGAACTCACCAACATTGCGTTGACATTTTTGACATGTTTTTCAGGTAATACATACGGCACGGTTGGAATAGGTTAAACATTTGAATTAAGCCCTTAGAAGACGAAGATGCTTGGTCGTTTAACGTCAAGTCAATTTAGACTTGTATGTCTTTAGGTCTATGTATTCATTTAGTTCCTGTAATGGTGTTCGACACTTTAGAAGTCTTTATTTAGCTTCCGCTGTTGTGTAATGTTACCAATTGTTGCAACCTTAAATTATTTATTTATTTATTAAGTGAATAAATTTGGGGGTGTGACAAGAGTTCTCACAAGTCCAAGACTTTTAATACAAATGACACTCCACTATAGCTGTTGCATATGGATCTCTTTGGTCCTACAAATATTATGTCAATGGGTAAGAAGTCATACTGTCTGGTGATATTTGATGATTACACCAAATTCTCATGGGTATACTTCTTGAGAACTAAAGATGAAACTGCTGAAATTCTCAAATCCTACATCCTTAGGGTAGAGAATCAAAGCAATCAGAATGTAAAGATAATAAGTTGTGATCAGGGCACAGAGTTCAAGAACCACACTTTGAACTGTTTCTGTGAGAACAAGGGAATAGAATACCAATACAGTGCTCCAAGAACTCCGCAACAAAATGGAGTTGCTGAAAGAAGAAACAGAACTCTAATTGAGTCAGCAAGATCTATGTTGGCTGACTCAAAACTGCCTCTCACATTCTGGGCAGAAGCAGTAAGCACAGTTTGTTTAATCTTTTGCCTTTCAAAGTAAGCCTACCTGTTTTGCTTTGCAACATTCCAATCACCATAACATAAGATGACTGCTCTTCATTTCCTTAGGCTGAGTAGCTTTCATTGTTTTAGAGTGAGTGACCTTCTCATGTGTAGTCTTCCGATTCTGTTCATAATGGGGAATATATGGACGATGAACATAGTTTCTTACTAAATGACCAGACTTTCTACAAGTATAGCATGATTGTTTCTTTGCATAAGGTGCAAAGTCTGACTTGTTTGACCACCGATGAGACGAACCACCTTGTTTGTGATTGAAGCCCTGCTCAGGTTTCCTATGTTGATGAGCATGGTTTTGTTCAAACCTCTTATGAAGATGATCATATTTAGAGTAAAATTGATCCTTTGTACGATGCTTAGGTGAAGCATTTGAGGTTTGAACAGGGGTCGTTTGCTTTATCACAGGTTTGGGTTTCTTGAAAACATGTTTTTTGACTTTACCATTTATTGAAGGTGTTACAAAAACTATACCTTTACTCACATTCACATGTTTCAAAGTAGATGATTTAGATAGAATTATTCAAACCAACAAAATCATGCACATAAGGTTTGTTTCCTTTAAAAACAGAATCAAAAGCATTGTTTTTATTGTTTTTAGATTTCAAATTTAAACTACAAACTTGTGGCTCATCAACTTCATCATCCTCACTTGACCAATCCTGTATTTCTACCTTTTCTACACATGATGTGGACGCATTAGAATTGTTCACATATTTAATATTTGAAGCTAAGGATGATGATGATTTTGACTCATCAGTGTTGGACAAATTTCCAGAAGACAATGCTTTAAACTCCTCTACTTGTTCCTCAACAGATGGAGGAACAATGGTAAAGTTCCCATTGACGGTGGAGGCATGTTATTATACCCAACTCCTTTAGACATGTTTCTGGGTTTATGGAGTTGATTTTCCATCATATCAACAACTTTACTAGATTGACCGAATAACTCTACCTAATATTTAGTCTCAGCAAAGTTTAATTTTGCTTGCTCTAATTCAGTAGTCAATCTAGTAATTTCTTGCTCAACATCAGTAAGCAAACAACATTTTGTACTAAGCTGAGATTTTAGCAATGATATATCCTTTTTGTTAGCTTCTATTACTTCTTTGTAAGCCTTTTCAGTTTTGGCGAACTTAGTTTTATGGTATTTGAGGTTTTCCATTTCAAAAATAAGGTAAGCATTATGTTTTATGTATAATTCAACCTTATCAATGCATAATTTAGTACATAAATTAGCAGTTACCTCAGGTGGAGTAGCAGAAGATGAGGCAGATGAAGATCCTTCAACAATATCAGCCATGAATGCATGGTTCATGTTAAGTTCCATTAACTGATCTCCCCAGTCATAGCCACCTGTTTGCTGGCTGATTAATGCTTTAGTGTTATCCACAGTCTTCCCTCCTACAGATGTTCCAGCATCATTACCCCTCTGCTCTCTAGGCTTAGTGCATTCCCTGGAAAAGTGACCGAGTTCATGACAGTTGTAGCATCGAATATTTGACTTATTGAATCCAATCTTCTTTCCAGTGTCTTCATTCCATCTGAAATTCCAGTTTTGTTGATGAAGTTCTTTGCCCTAAAGACTGGGATAGCCAATTGCCAAGAGATATCCAGCTCATCTACATCTTCTGGATGGATCTGATTAAGCTCAGAAGTAAGTATCTTTATGGTGACAGATTTCCAGAAGCAAATGCTGAATAGCAGTTCATGATTCCAGTGCACAGAGTTGTATTTACTTCATTCAACTTAGCATGTTGTGCTAAATTTGCTTGTTGCTCTGGTACTGTCACACCCCGCCCAGGCACCCCCTGGACGTGTGCGAGCCCGATTTGTATCACATTTGACTTTGATTGTAGAGTTTTTATAAATATAGCAGAAGTCTTTTTCAAAAGGATCGCTCAACATTCTTTCAACCTCAAGGGTTGTATTTGAAATATCAAAACTCAGTTGGAAGACAAGAAGTTTTATATTTACTTTATAAACAAAGGGATTTAAATACCCTTTTTATTTTGATTACAAAACAGTGTTTGAAATCAAATATATCTACAGCCACCGGAAATAGTACTATCCAGGGTTGATCAATCCCCTATTCCTATCTCTTTTTTCTTTTCTTTAGGATTTTCTATATACGAGGCCTGAGAATCCAACGTGCAAGTTTATCCTTTTTATAGGTCAGATCTGATGTCTGCCTCTCACATTTTCTTTTCTTGGGTCAGATCTGATGTCTGCCCATACCCCATTCTTATTTCAGTTTATTCATTTCCTGAAAATTTTTTGAAAATAAAACGTCAGCGCGAACGCCGGTGAATACAATTATTTTGACATTAAAATCATTTGGCATAAACAAGTATTAATTTCATAATCACAACTTTATGTTTAATCTACACATTCAGCAGGCCCGTCCTGTTCAATCACACCACAGTATACATTAGCGTCATGTCTTATAACAAGGGACATGTTTGCCTCCAAAGTTGTTACAAGACAAGCACCTGCCGCAATCCAGGAATTTCACCCGAGACCCATGTATCCCTTGCAAGTTTTACGCATACCTATCTCCCGAATGCTTTGTTCGTAGAAGGACGTTGAGCATTATTCCCTTAACCTTTATTTGGATATTTTCGTAAATAAAATGTTTGATACAAGTTTTCAGAGAGATAAAGTATTCACCTTGGTTTATAGGAATGAGCCTCTAAGGTGATAGCTTAAAGTGTATCTTCTTAATTTGATTTCTCTAGCGTATCAACACTTCTACCAGCGTTTACTTCTTAACCGGTCACTACAACAAGTGGGAGTTGGACCGAGATAGTTGGGAGTGGCTAGGGATCACCTGGAATGAGTTTTGGAAGCTTGGAATCGTTTTTGGGGTGAAGAAATCGAATGAAATCGATCAGCTATTTACAGGCTGGAATTGGGGTCCATGTCGGACCGATATGCATAGGGATGTCGGTCCGATATCCATCTATACACACGTCAGCCCTACATGTCTCAATCTGATTGGACCGCACATGTTTGGTGACTATATCGGATCGATATGTGGACCATGTCATCATTAGGGCTGAGCCATTGGACACGTGTCAACACCACAAATTGTGGCATAGAGGAGGTTTGCGGACCGATATGGAATGATGTCGGTCCGATAACCGACATATGATATTTTGCGGACCGTTATAGGAATGGATATCGGTCCGATATCCATCCTGAATTTACTTCTATCTGATATCTAAACCTTTATTCGTTTCGGACCGATACGAGATCAATGTCGGTCCGATATAAACTTACTTTCCGAAATTTTCATTTCTTGGACATTTTTGTGGTACTTTAGATACACAAGTCCTTAGAGATTTCTAACCTTGGCATTTCTTGGACATTTTTGTGGCAGGTGTTTCATCCTCTCCACCTTGTTTTAATCTTGTCCTCGAGATTACTAGAACAAGTGAGGATATTTCTTTTTCATGACTGTCTCCACTTCCCACGTGTATTCAGGTCCACGTCTGGAGTTCCATTTCACTTTCACAATCATCAATTTCTTTTCTGCCTGTCCTCGATTTCCAAAGGTTGCTCCACGAATCTTAATTTTTCATCTACCTCTACACCTTGTAGGGGCATTACCAGCGATTAATCTGCCATACACTTACGTCGATTTGACACATGGAATACATCGTGCACTCCATTCATTTCTTCTTGTAATTCGAGTTGAGAGGCCACAGGCCCAACTCTTTTCAAGATTTTGAATTGTCCTACGAATCTAGGACTTAATTTTCCTTTCTTCCCAAATCTTACAACGCCTTTCCATGGTGAAACTTTCAACAGAACGTTATCACCGACGTTAAATCGTCTCTTATCAGTATAACTCTTTTGACGATCACGAGCCGCTTTCAATCTATCTTTTATTTGAGTAACTTTCTCAGTCGTTTCCAGGACTATTTCAGGTCTGGATAACTGATTTTCTCCTATTTCGGACCAACAGATTGGAGTTCGACATTTATGACCGTATAAGGCTTCAAAAGTAGCGGCATGTATACTCGTATGATAGTTATTATTGTAGGAGAATTCCATTAGAGGTAAGTGGTCATCCCAGCTTCCTCCAAGATCAATAACACAAGACCTTAACATGTCTTCAAGAGTTTGAATGGTTCTTTCACTCTGCCCGTCCGTTTGAGGATGGTAGGCAGTGCTAAGATTCAATTTTGTACCTAGAGCTTTTTGAAAACTTTGCAAGAATCCAGAAGTAAATCTACTATCTCTATCTGACACGATAGATAGTAGCACACCATGTAATGATACAATTTTGTTAACGTATAACTATGCCAACTTATCCATGTTGAACGTTTCTTTCATACGAAGAAAATGAGCATATTTAGTAAGTTTGTCAACAATAACCCAGATTGTATCATTCCCCCGACTGGTCTGAGAAAGTTTAGTAATGAAATCCATGGTTATCATCTCCCATTTCCAGACAGGAATTTCAAGTTGATGTAACAAGCGAGGATGGTTTTGGTGTTCAACTTTTACTTGGGTACATGTTAAACACTTTGCAACATAGATAGCGATATGCTTTTTCATTCCTATCCACCAATAATTGGTTTTTAGGTTTTTGTACATTTTATCGCTTCCAGGATACATGGTGTATTTAGATTTGTGGGCTTCTTCAAGAATTTCTTCACGTACATTTCCATAGATAGGAATCCAAATTCTTTTATTCATTCTAAGAATTCCATCGTTTCCTTTGACCAATTGGTCGATCATTCCTCCCAATCCTTCCTTCTCGAGGTTGGGTTCTTGCAAAGCAAGTTTCTGAGATTCCTTAATACGAGTGATAAGATCGATTTGGAGAGCGAGTCTTAAAGCACAAACTCTTTTAGGTTTCTCATGTTCTTTTCTACTTAAGGCGCCAGCTACAACATTAGCTTTTCCTTCATTATAATAGATTTCGCAATCGTAATCATTTCATCCAACGTCTTTGCCTCGTATTCAATTCTTTCTGACTGAATATGTACTTTAGGCTTTTAAGATCAGTGAATACAGTGAATTTGACTCCATATAGATAGTGCCTCCATAATTTCAATGCGAAGATTATGGCGCCTAATTCTAAGTCATGAGTCGTATAATTCTTTTGATGAGTTTTTAATGGTCGAGAAGCATAAGAAATAGCTTTGCTTCCTTGCATTAACACACAACCAAAGCCGGTGTGTGAAGCATCACAGTATGCTGAAAAGCCTTCGTTTCCATCTGGTAAAGCTAGTATGGGTGCTTGTGTCAGTTTCTATTTTAGAGTTTCAAAAGCTTCGGATTGCTTAGGTCCTCATTCATACTTAACTGATTTGCGAGTCAGAGAAATTAATGGAACAGCAATTCAAGAAAAATCTTGGATAAATCTTCAATAGTAACCAGCCAAACCTAGAAAACTACGGACTTCGGTTGGTGACTTCGGGATTTCCCATTTAGATATAGCCTCAATTTTAATCGGGTCAACTTGGATGCCATCAGCGTTAATGATATGTCCAAGGATTTGAACTTCTGATAACCAGAACTCGCATTTTGAGAATTTAGCATAAAGCTTTTCGTTTCTCAAGAGTTCAAGCAAGATTTTCAAATGATTAGCATGATCTTCCTTACTCTTGGAATAAATAAGGATATCGTCAATGAATATGATAATGAATTTGTCCAACTAAGGTTTGCAAACTCGATTCATCATATCCATGAACGTTGCTGGTGCATTAGTAAGTCCAAACGGCATTACTGTGAACTCATAATGACCATACCGAATTCTGAAGGCAGTTTTGGGATATCTTATTCTTAGATTTTCAATTGATGATAGCTAGAACGAAGATCGATTTTTGAAAAGCATCATTCTCCCTGGAGTTGATCAAAGAGATCATCGATTATGGGGAGTGGATAACGGTTCTTAATCGTGACTTTATTTAGTTCACGATAGTCGATACACATGCGCACCAAACCGTCTTTCTTTTTAACGAACAAGACCAGAGCTCCCCAAGGCTACGAGCTTGGTCTTATAAACCCTTTTTCGAGTAATTCATCCAACTGTTTCTTTAATTCTGCCATTTCAGTTGGACCTAATCTGTACGGGGCTTTGGCAATTGGTGTCGTACCAGTTACTAGATTAATTCTGAATTCCACTTCTCTTTCAGGTAGAATTCCAGGCAGTTTATTGGGAAAAACATCAGGAAACTTAGCTACAACCGGCACATCTTCGATCTTCTTTCTAGTGTCGGTGGTTACAGATACGAGGTATGCTAAGCATCCTTTTCGTAAATACTTTGTAGCATTTAACATGGAAATTATTCCAACAGAGTTGGATAATTTATCACCATGTATAGTCAAGATATTGCCTTTTGAACGAAGTTCTATAGCTTTCTTATCACATAGGATACGGGCTTGGTTAGAGGCTAACCATTCCATTCCTAGAACAATGTCAAAACCTGCCAAAGTCATTGGCAACAGTTGTGCAGGAATAACATGTCTTGATAGTGTGATATTACAATCGTTTAGGATTTCAGAGATTTGGACTAGGTCACCATTGGCAGTCTCTACCACGTATTTCTTGTCTAATTTAGCTAGAGTTTTATTTAACAGTTTACAGAATCTATGATCTATAAAACTTGGGTTTGCACCAGAGTCAAACAAAACTCTAGCGTAAATATCATTGACAAGAAATGTACCCGTAATGACATCCGGCATACCTGTTGCTTCATGAGTATGGAGAACGAATGCTCGCACATTCTTCTTTACTCCATCTGTAGGTTTTGGACCAGTCCCATCAGGTTTCTTTAGCTTGGGACAATTGATTTTGATATGGCCGGTTTCACCACACTCAAAACAAGTGATTCGCTTCTTCTTGAAACAATTCTCTGTTTTGTGACCGGACATTTTGCAAAAGTTACAGAAAAGTCCAGCACAACATCGTCCTAAGTGCCTCTTTCTTCACTTGGGACATTCCGAAATGGAAGAGTTGTTGTTTCGGGGAGTAAAATTGGATTTCTTTGATCCACTTGGGCCTTGCCCAGATTCCTTCTTCTTTTTTCCCTCCTCCTGGTTTCTAATCAAACTGCTGGTTAGTGATGCTCCTAGATCCATAGCATCATCAAGATTTTCACAATTTGCGACTTTAACCATGTCGCGAATTTCTCCAATTAAACCCTAAATATAACGCTTTATCAGATTTGATTCAGGGGTAGCAAGATGTGGAACTATTCTAGCATATTCACGAAGTTTGGTGGAATACTCCTGATGATTTGTTCCTATCATCTTAAGACTTAAGAATTTTCCATCTATCTGTTACCTCTCATTCTGGGGAACGTAGTTCTTTTCTACTTGGGTTTTGAAGGCACTCCAGCCCATTACATAGGCTGCTTCTCTTCCTTTGGCAGCAACAATGTTGTTCCACCATTCTAATGCTAGATCCTTGAATAAATTCGAGGCATAAACAACCTTATCTTTTTCAGCATATTTGCTGATAGCCAGTACGGATTCAGTCTTTTCTATCCACCTCAATGTGGCAATTCCTCCTTCTCTCCCAGAGAAGTTATATGGCTTGCAGTCCTGAAACATATTGTATGTATAGCCAACCACTTTCCTCTTCTTTTCTATATGACCATAGTTATTACCCATAATCTTATTTTCAGAAGAGCCATGGTAATATTCTTCTTTCCTAGTCTTCTCAATTTTATGAGTTGTGGAACCTTCAGGTTTCATAGTAATTGGCTGGGACTAATTGATAGTTCAGGTATGTTGGGTTAAAGGTTGAGAATTGATAGATTTTTTATTTGATGGTTGTGCCGATAGTTTATCAGCTTGCCTTTTCTCCATTTCAGTAAAGATCGTAGGAAGGGAATCCTTGATTCCTTCTGCAATCATCTTTTGGAGTTCTTTTCGGGATTCAGTAGCAGTATTTTCAACTGCCGTCTGTTTCTTCTTTCCCCTGGTGTGATGTGAAGGTCCGGTATTTTTCAACATACTATATAGAAATGAGATTGGAATCAAAACAAAACCTTTTTATTGATAATAATATATTACAGAGATGATACATATAGGAATTATTGTTCCTAGAAATTCTAAATTTTTTTTCTTTAAGAGCTTTTATTAACAAAGCATTCTGAGTTTCAACTTTAGCTTTCTTTCGTTCCAATTCAGCTATTTTGTTCAGCAACATCCGTTCCCTTTCACTTCCCGATGCATTCTCATTTATATGAGGAGCAGGGATGGGAATTGTCTCATAGTATGGAATGTAAGGTATAATAGATTCAGCCAGTTCTTCTTTTTCAGGATTGTTCTCATATGGTATATCGGCATATCCCTCATGAAAATTTCAGGAATATAATGGGGTAACATTATAACTTCCAGCGGTAGGAGCAGAATAAAAACTTATAGAAGGATTATAGGGAACACTAGGTTTTCCTATTTCTCCGAGACTTCTAAAAGTTGAACTTTCAGTTTTCTCATTATTTTCTATAGTTGGTTCATTGGCTTTTCGTTCATGATAACTAGCTGGAGCAAATTTACGAATAAAGCTAGGACCCTTGCCTTTTCCGACCATTCTGGAAAATAAACAAAACGATATTTTATTATTATAGAAATACATTACAAAATACAATAAAAACGATTCTAATCTTTCATAAGCTCTTTTCCAAGAGTCATCAAGTCCTCTCCTTATTCGTATACTTGTTGCCCATAAAATTTGGTTCTTGCTTTGTCCATTATCTTCTTTCTTGTTACTTCGTTTGTTTGGCGTAATGAACGGTCTAAACATTTAATAGAGGAAAAGAGGGCATACGTTCTGCATAACCATATTTAGGAGGGGGCTTACGGAGTCCCATCATAATATCATTATAAGCATTTTGGTATTCCGGAGGAGCTTGGAAATACTCTTTGAAAGGGCTATCATATAGAGGTTCAGGAAACATATAGGGGTCATATAAAACAGGAGTTTCAGAATTATAATATTGATAGTCGAAACTATTTGAAATAGGATTATTGAACGGATAGTCTTTCGGGTTTTTAGAAGCATGTTCATATTGGTGGGATTCCTCAGATGGATCCTCTTCTGTTGAATTATTCTGCTGGATATAACTTGATTCAGCTTCATTGTTTCCTTGCAGTTGTTGGTTATTTGTATTCCAGTTGCTAAAGTTAGAACCAGCTTCCATCCATTGACTAGAAGAGTTATAAGATTGAGGGTTGTATTCGGGAGAGTTGTTATTAGGGAAAATGGTAAATGGATCGTCATTATAATAGGGCGAATAGATAGGGTTCATTCGAGATCCTAAAGGATGATACTCAGGTGATTCTTGTTTAATTGGATGATTGGGGTCATAATAAACAGGTACAGAATTATCTCCAGACATCTGCAACTTAAAATATTAGTACTTATCTTATTTTGGTCAAGACTTAGATACTAAGGCCAGTATCTTTATCTTAACTAAACTCTACAAGGATGGTTATCTTTCCAGAGTAGTAACTCTAATAGAGATGTTCCCAGGTAAGAGCGACGGGTCTAGGAAAGATTTATACACCACTCTTTCCTTATACAAAATATTCCGTTTGTCAGATAACTACATACTGGTCAGAAGGTTACCTTGTTTTTCTTATCTTAAAAGCATTAATGGTTGAAGCCTAGATACTAGATCCAAGTATCCAATTCGCTAAAACTTGTGGCTCTGATACCAACCTATCACACCCCGCCTCAGACACCCCCTGGACGCGTGCGATCCTGATTGGTATCACATTTGGCTTTGATTTTAGAGTTTTTATAAATACAGCGGAAGTCTTTTTCAAAAGGATCGTTTCAACATTCTTTCAACCCCAAAGGTTGTATTTGTAAATATCAAAACTCAGTTGGAAGACAAGAAGTTTTATATTTACTTTATAAATATAGGGATTTAAATACCCTTTTTTTTATTACAAAACAATGTTTGAAATCAAATATATCTACAGCCACCGGAAATAGTACTATCCAGGTTGATCAATCCTGTGGTCCTATCTCCTTTTTCTTTTCTTTAGGATACGAGGCTTGAGAATCCAACGTGCAAGTTTATCCTTTTCACAGGTCAGATATGATGTCTGCCTCTCACATTTTCTTTTCTAGGGTCAGATCTGATGTCTGCCCAAACCCCATTCTTATTTCAGTTATTCATTTCCTGAATACAATTATCTTGACATTAAAATCAGTTGGCACAAACAGGTATTAATTTCATAATCACAACTTTATGCTCAATCCACACATTCAGTAGTCCCGTCCTGTTCAATCGCACCACAGTATACACTTACGTCATGTCTTATAACAAGGGACAAGTTTGCCTCCGAGTTTTTATAAGACAAGCACCAGGCACAATCCAGGAATTTCACCCGAGACCCGTGTATCACTTCCAAGTTTTACGCATACCTATGGCCTAAATGCTTTGTTCGTAGAAGAACGTTGAGCATTATTCCCTTAACCTTTATTTGACTATTTTCGTAAATAAAATGTTTGACACAAGTTTTCAGAGAGATAAAGTATTTACCTTGGTTTATAGGAATGAGCCTCTAAGTTGATAGCTTAAAGTCTATCTTCTTAATTTGATTTCTCTAGCGTATCAGCACATCTACCAGCGTTTCCTTCTTAACCGGTCACTACAACGAGCGGGAGTTGGACCGGGATCGTCGGCAGTGGCTAGGGATCACCTTGAATGAGTTTTGGAAGCTGGGAATCATTTTTGGGATGAAGAAATCAAATGAAATCGATAAGCTATTTATAAGCTGGAATTGGGGTCCATGTCGGACCGATATACATTGGGATGTCGGTCCGATATCCATCTATACACACGTCAGCCCTACATGTCTCAATCTGATTAGACCGCACATGTTTGGTGACTATATCGGACCGATATGTGGACCATGTTGGTCCGATATCCAGACCCATGTCCCATCATTAGGGCTAGTCATTGGACACGTGTCAACACCACAAATTATGGCAGAGAGGAGGTTTGCGGATCGATATGGAATGATGTCGATCCAATAACCGACATATGATATTTTGCGAAACGTTATAGGAATGGATATCGGTCCGATATCCATCCTGAATTTACTTCGGTCCGATATTTAAACCTTTATTTGTTTCGGACCGATACGAGATCAATGTCGGTCCGATATCAACTTACTTTCCGAAATTTTCATTTTAAACCCTAGACTGTGGTACTTTAGATACACAAGTCCTTAAAGGTTTCTAACCTTGGCATTTCTTGGACATTTTTGTGACAGGTGTTATAGGTACAGCGGATTTAGCAGCTGCAGAATTACTAAAAGTTGCTTCCCCAGATCTAGATACTCCTTGAACCACACTAGTCAGGAAAGCACTATTACTGTTCTGTATCCCTGCAGAATTTATGGTGTTCACATGGTTGGCTTTTCTTTGTTGGTCATCCAGATCATATGATTTGATAACTGAAATCAAATCATTCAGTGAGACTGCATTTAAATCTTTAGTTCTCTTTAGCAAAGCAACATTCCAATCCCAGCTTTGTGGAAGACCATTCAGAAGTTTCCTATTTAAATCACCGTAACTTACCACAATATGTGCTCCTTTCATTTCTGAGACTAACCTGGTGAACCTTTGCAACTGTACTTCTATAGATTCACCCAAAATATGAATTAACATATTGAATATCTGCAAAATCATTTCTTTCCTACCTGCCTTCATATCATCATTCCCTTCAAATGTCTTTTCCAACGACTCCCAAAGAGAGGAGAGACAATCTTTCATGAGAGAGGGACGAGCGAGTGAGAGATTAGGAAGCTGTTTAGCAGATGTACACTCTTTAAAGTTATGGGCAATATCAGGGGATAAAGTCATAGTGAGTGAAGCCAAACCTTTTAGATCCCGTTCAACAAGATTAAAATCTTCATCAGTATAATTCTCTACATGTTTTGGTGCTTTAGTTCCATCTGCTTTGTCATACATGGGAATCTGAGGTCCCTTGATAATGCTTCTCCACATCTTAGCCTCGGAAAGCAAGACATAGTTCTGGTATCTAAACTTCCAGTCAACAAAGTCTTCAGCTGATGTAAGTCTTGGTCGTACTTGTTCCAATCTGAAGATCTAACATGCTGTTGAGATTCATGGTTTGCTCAGGATTCATTTTTTTATCAGAGTACTAGGTCCTTGATCTAACCCGTAAAACCATGAAGACAAGTTCAACCGTGAACTAACAGCTAGCAGTGAATCAGAATAAAACCGTGAACACAGAAGAAACACTCGAGAACCAATTCCAAGCCGTGAATAGATTCAAAAAACCCGTGAACCAATTCCAAGCCGTGAACTTCAAAATAGGTTCAACCCGTGAATCTTGAACCTGAGTAAGCTTGTCGTGAACCTTAAACCCGTGAAGACAAGTTGCTAATACAGAACCAAGTGAGCAAGTCGTGAACCAGGGCCGAGTAATAAACCCAAGAATTAACTTGATCCTGTTTCCTAAAATAATCCCGATATTTATGGAATTCGAATTTTGAATTCAAAAACAACCCGATGAACACGAAGGAGATTCCTGATTAATCTCAACCCGAAATCCTCTTCACAGCAACAAAATAACCAAGATTTCTCGATAAAAATCTTGATTCTAATCAGAAAACGATGACAAGCTACCACAAAACACTGATTAATACCAAAAACAGTAAACAATACCTCAAAACTTGTGTCTTGAATCGTTGATATCAACAACCGAGCCATGAATGGCTTCAATGACTCGGATACCAATTGTAAGTCCCAATCTCAATGTGGATCTTCAAACAAACGCACACTAATGAATACGATATCAAGTCTCACAATCAATAGGCTGAAACTATTGATTATGGTGATTCTAGAAAAAGAATATCAATGTAAAACACCTTGTATTACTAAAGAGAATTACATAGAAAACACACACAAAACCGCTAATCATACTCGGTTAGGGTATACAAGTATATATACCTAGTCTATTCGATACTAGGCTTCTAATACATGTACTCGGCCTTTGTAGCCGGCCCATTAACACCCAACCCGTGAACATGGAGTTCACGGCTACACCCTATTACACCAAAACAATTAATAATAACAAGCTTAATCATAAATTGGGTTTTACAAGCGGAAATCTTGTAAATTAAATGTTCAAATAATATTAATTAATATTAGTTATTAATATTATGCAAAGTAGATATTAATTAGCACAAATTTTACAAGACATAACGTTGCAGTTTTCGTTTCGGATTTTGACACGAGGTGTCCACCCATTCCCCTATCCACTCCAAAAACCCTAACTATTTAAGAAAAGTATCTCTTCTCTTCCTCATTTCCTACCCTCAAACACTCTCACACAAACCCTAATTCTAGAGAAAGAGAGACCGGATGAGAGAGAGGGAGAGAGCTGGTGGGCCGGCCACCCTCCACGGCGACCTTGCCGGCAGTAGCGACGGCAGCCAGTGGTGGAGATGGCTCCCGAGCGGCTCTCTGATGGCTCAAACGCGTCCAACACCATCCTCTATAGTTGTTCTCCTCCTTCCCAGGTACTAACAAATGAGTTTCGACGTCAGCTCACTCCTTTCCGGTAACGCATGGAGGTGACAGGGGGGGTTGAACCCAGACGTAGGGAGAGGCGATAGCAGCGGCGGCGACGCCGCACCCCAAACCTGCACAGATCTAGCTGCCGGCGAGCAAGGAAAAAGCCGCCTCCGGCTGCAATCGGGATTGCGTGTGGGGGTGGCGGCTAACACGTTTTTTCAATGAAAAACAATGCTTCGGTGACTCGAGTAAGGATAAACACGTAAGATTTATAGTTGGGTATTTCAGATCTGAACCGATCTGGCCAAATAGAGGTGCTTTCCGGTGAAATTTTGTTGCCGACGGGTCTCCGGTGAACCCCACTTGACGGATATGTGTTGTTTGTTGTCATACCGTCCCGATCTACAAGGTTTGAATTATCCTTTGTCAAAATCTAGTAAATTACATCTCGGTTAGTTATCTTTCGTTAGATCGGTTGAATTTGTGGCCGGGTGTCATTCCCGGGTTGTTAAATGAGAGTTTTTGGACAGGAAGTGACGTCACGGGTCTTGGTCAACAAAATTCAAATTGGTCAAACCGGTCAATGCGGGTCAACGGGTTCGCGGATACGAACCAAGTGAATGAAAAGGTAAAATCGGACGCTTAACGCCTTTGATTATACAAAAAATAAACTCGTGTGAACGGTTATTCTCGTTGAGCCCTAAAATATTTGATGACAACAAAAATAAATACTAAGGCAACATTAGTATTAACAATTCGTGTTAACGTATGATTTGGTGATTGAGATCCATACAAACTAAATGTATAAGTTTTTTTTAGGCGTTAAATATAAACTTGAACATGTCAACGGTAAAATGAAACTTTAAAATAATTAACACTTAATTCGTAGATATATTATAGAGTACATTGACCTTTTTTATGAATAATTGAATAGCAATATGGATTAAACGAGAGTTTGACAAAAAGTAATGATCGGTACAAATTTATCTTTGTATACATAAATGTATGTAAATATTCATGCTTTTTACGGAAACAAACGGTTATGTAATAAACGACGTTTTCACCCGATCATATGTATAAATAAATACGAATGATGATTACTACTTCAGTCATATAAATGTTTACAAAATACGTGTATTATATGAATCATTAATACTTAATATTTGAGATAACTGGGATGACGACTATATTTGGAGTGATAAAGTTTTTTAAGAATAATTTAGATAGAAGATATGAGTTAATTGGAGTGATAAATTATTTTTTATGTTGTATATTAATAATAAATGTAGTGAAAACAAAAAAAAAATAGTTTTATTTGGTTTTTTGACGATTTCTTGCGAGTTCTCAAGTATTTATGAGTTCTCAAAAGATCGTAACCCTATATATAATATACATACATATATATATATATATACACACACACACACATGGTAGAGATCAATTGTGAACCATCTTTTCATGTGCAAATCAATTAGTTCAATAAGAAAAAAGACACATAATAATCATTTTCTTTTATTAAAAAGGGTATGTTGGTAAATGTAGCATTCCCACTATTTTTTAATATTTAAAGAATACACCTAATGAACTTTTCCCATTATTTTTTGAATATTAATAAATTTTTTAAACAATGTTATTTTTTTATAAAAATTACACTATTAAATAGAACGTCTTTTTATCTTTATTCGAGTATAGTCTTGCTATATAAATTTTTATTTTTTCTAAACTTTTGTTGCTACATACACGTAAGGAACAATTACATAAATTTAATTGTTTAATATTTCTCATTTTTTAAAAATATTCCCCTTATATTTAGAATATTAATAACTTTTTGTACAATGTTTTTGTTCATACTATCTAATATGTAAAAACTACATATATCGAAATATAAACAATTACATATGATAATTGCATACTCCACCTATTTTTTTAATAAAAGATTCCACTTACTCAAATTTCTCTCTTCTTTTTGAAAATATCCCCCTCATTTTTATTACATTAATAACTTTTTTATACAATTTTATTTTTTAACGCCTATTATTATATATGTAATATAGACATAAATATAATTATTCAAAATCCCCTCTTTTTTAGAACATTAATAACTTTTATATACAGTGTTATTTATTTTATAAAAATTACACCATTAAATAGAGCATTCTTCTATCTTTAATTCTATCATACTCTTGCTATATTAATTTTTTGAATGTCTGTTAAACCTGTATTTAGCTAATACCAATATGCATTCAACAAAAATTTGTTTTATGATAAAATAAATGTAAAATATTAACATTTACAATAAATGAAAACAATTACATATATGTAATATACAATCACATACATATATAATATGAACATATATGTAATTGTTTATATTACATATCTGTAGCTAGATATTACATACATATATTATCATACTACATACATATATTATCATACTACATATATGTAATATCATATTACATATAAGTAATATCTTATAACATATATGTAATATCTTGTTACATATATGTAATATCTTGTTACATATATGTAGTACAATATTACATATATGTAATGGCTAGTAACATATTACAAAATAAGTAACCATATTTCATATCATTAGTTTTACCAAAAATATGTAACATCCCAAAAATAATAAAGGACATCATGGGAACGAAAATAGTGTTAAATGAAAATGAACGGGTTTCGTAATGGAATAAAGAAAAGGAAACTAGAATGGGCTCGTCGGGATCGGGCTTGGGCCGAGTTTGGAAGGAAAGGGGGAGGGTTAAAAGCCCTAATCTCCCCACACCCTCCTCACTTATGCCTTGCTCCTCACGAATTCTAGAGAGAGAGGGAGAGAGATCCTAGAGAGAGAAAGTATCGGATTCGAGTCTCGATCGTTGCTACACGTCTCTCCGTCATCTACAAGCAGAAACTCTAAGGAATCGAGCCGATTAGAGGTAATCTTCGACCCAAACTCTGAGTTTTTGTATGTTTAAGGGTTTTCTGGTTGTTTTGATAAAAAGGAAAGATTTTTACGTATGGATTAAGAAACTAACCATAGATCTAGCTTCACGACAGTATAAGGAATGTTTTGAACACAAAAAGTTTGTGTCTTGATCGTGCTTGAGCCGAGCCGCCATGCAAACTTAGGGTTTTTCGGGGAAGAAGCTGACACAGGAGAACATAGCATGTTCGCTTGGGCAAGAGTCATCGAACTTAGCATGTTCGGTTGGTGAAATCTTAGCGAACCTAGCATGTTCGCTAGGAAGTAAACTTGGCGAACTTAGTGTAGGTCCCTAATTCGGTGCGTGACGGATCTCTAGACTCGCGGTACGACACGGTGATAACGTGCGGAATCCATGATCAACGTGCTCGTGTAACTCAATCAACAACAACGGTGTAAATAAACTCTTTGTATTTCCACCACAATATCATGTTACAAGATTACAGAATCTGTCTACTCTGATATCGTCTCTTCTCTAATATGTTCTCTGTGTTCTGGTCTGTCTCAACAGACTCTGTTCTGTCTATTTATAAGCATTGTTCTGCACCAGGCGAACTTAACAAGTTCGCTTCACTGTGCTTAGGCGAACTTATTAAGTTCGCCTCTAATAGGCTAAGCGAACTTAATAAGTTCGCCTCTGATAGACTTAAGCGAACTTATTAAGTTCGCCTCGGATAGACCAGGCGAACTTATTAAGTTCACCTCTGATAGGCTAGGCGAACTTATTAAGTTCGCCTCTAGCAGAACTTACACAGAATTTTATCAACAGTTACAAAACATGTCCTAACAGACTCCCCCTTAACTGTTGCTAACAATTCTATCAAATACAAGTCAAAGACTCTAAGACTAAGACATAATATCTTCAAGCTCGTTGTCACCAGAATATGCTTCAACGATTTTGTCAACAATTCGCCATTTTTATCAAGAACACAAAAAGATGAATAATCTTCAAAATCACAGAACTTTGATGTTGATTGGACACGAAAACACCACGAATCTTTTGCTAATCAAGAGCAATAGCTCTGATACCACTTGTAGGTCCCTAATTCGTTGCGTGACGGATCTCTAGACCCGCGGTACGACACGGAGATAACGTGCGGAATCCATGATCAACGTGCTCGTGTACATCAATCAACAATTCGCCATTTTTATCAAGAACACAAAAAGATGAATAATCTTCAAAATCACAGAACTTTGATGTTGATTGGACACGAAAACACCACGAATCTTTTGCTAATCAAGAGCAATAGCTCTGATACCACTTGTAGGTCCCTAATTCGGTGCGTGACGGATCTCTAGACTCGCGGTACGACACGGTGATAACGTGCGGAATCCATGATCAACGTGCTCGTGTAACTCAATCAACAACAACGGTGTAAATAAACTCTTTGTATTTCCACCACAATATCAGGTTACAAGATTACAGAATCTGTCTACTCTGATATCGTCTCTTCTCTAATCTGTTCTCTGTGTTCTGATCTATCTCAACAGACTCTGTTTTGTATTTATAAGCAACTGTTCTGCACCAGGCGAACTTAACAAGTTCGCTTCACTGTGCTTAGGCGAACTTATTAAGTTCGCCTCTAATAGGCTAAGCGAACTTAATAAGTTCGCCTCTGATAGACTTAAGCGAACTTATTAAGTTCGCCTCTGATAGACCAGGCGAACTTATTAAGTTCGTCTCTGATAGGCTAGGCGAACTTGTTAAGTTCGCCTCTAGCAGAACTTACATAGAATTTTATCAACAGTTACAAAACATGTCCTAACACTTAGTAGCTTCGTTGAGTTCCTAAAGGGGAGACTTAGTAGCGAACTTAATTAAGTTCACTAGCCACAGTTATGGCAAATCTGATATGTTCGCTTATAGTCAAAAGGGGCGAACTTGTTATGTTTACCTAATACTAAAAGGGCGAACTTAGCTTAAGTTCGTTATAACAGAAGTGTAGAACCGAATAGTGTCGTATAGACCTGATAATTATCCATGTATCCAGATTGTGCGTGACATCGTTTGGACAGTAGATAACACTTTGAGTCTAGCATTATCAGGTGAGTTCAAGGATCCCTATTTTACTGTTTTAGGGTGGTGTACATACTCAAGAATTAGACGTTTATAATAAATGTATTTTATTACTTAAATGCTTGCAAAGAAAGATAACGGTTTATTTAGCTGAGCGTTTTGTAAGAAAGAGAGATAAGGAAAGATAACTGAACGTTTTGTAAGAAAGAAATGTAAGAAAGATAACGGTTGTTTAACCGAACGTTTTACAAGAAAGAAAGAAGAATGGTTATTTAACTATATGTTTTATAAACAACAGAAAGAAAAAAAAAGTTTATTTAACTATATGTTTTATAAACAGAAAGAAAAAGAAAGTCAAATACACTGTCTAATTTGTAAGAGTATGCTTATTCGAAGAAAGTCTTGAGCTAGTAGCATAGTCTTGAGCTAGTAGCATAGTCTTGATGGCTAGTGCTACCCGAAGCCTATGGTTGCATCATAGGCCGAGACCATGGTGTTACCATATGAACAACTGGGACAGTGCTCGGAAGGGCACTGTAAAGGGGAAATTGCAACTGGTTAAGATGAGTAACGACGGTTACTCTAGCGGCGACGGTCGCTAAGTAAGAATGAATAAGCTCGCTTGGGGGCATAATACCTGTGAACGAATGTTCCTTCGGGAAGTAAGAACGAAGAAGCCCACTTGGGGGCACAGAACATATTGTAGACGTTAATGTATGACTTAAAGAAAAGAGCACAAAGTAAATACGTATGTATTTAAAAGAAGAAAGAAAGACTTCTACTGTATTACGTGTATAATATAATATGTATGTTTAATGAATGTTTTAAAGAAAACCTTTTGATATAAAGTTAGAGAAAAACTCGAACTCACCGGCGTTAGCTGACTTTTTTAGTATACACATTAGGTAGCAAAGGATAGAAAAATATATGAAGCTCCAAGAGTTTGGGGATGGATGGATGTTAGTTGTTGCTAATGAAGACTGACATCCCCATTTGCTATGTTTATGAATGTTGAACAATGTTGAATTAAAAGTTTTAATTGACTCTGATTTGTATTAGACTTCTGCTGTTAAATGTTAATGTTTAATTCAAGGTTTAAGAACTATGTGTATGCTATATTTGCCAACTATGAGAGGTATCCAGTTTGGGTCCTTTCAAGTTGGTATCAGGGCCATAATTTGAGAGATTCAGACATTCGCCAAAATGTTTGAACTTAAACTGAGAACGGGACAAGATATTGGGATGTCAGTCAGAGCAGCCAAGCCATGTAAGTAGAACGGTAAAGGCCTTAGTAATAGAAGAATGGTAGAAACATTAAACAGTAAAGGCCTTAGAATAGAAGGTAGTCCATGTCCTTACTTAGAACATAGACACTAAATGCCTTAGAATAGAAAAGTAGAAAAGATGTGCCTTAAAGTAGACACTACGGACTTGAATGCAAATGTTACTCTGATAGGGAATATTCAGAACCCGAGTAGTAAAGTAAAATAATAATTGCATATCGGTCTCTGTAATTAGTAATTTACATTACTCGAGGGTTCTAAATAATTACCTATCGTGATTAAACGAGTATTTCCTTGTTTGCAGTTACATTAATAAAGAAAGTATAGTGACAGTTTGATAGTAAATGAAAGTGATAGTTTTGAAGGTGAATGAAAGAGTTTTCAAACGTATACGTAATATGTATAATATTAATGAAAACTAAAGAATGGTAGAGTTTATGATTATGAAAGTAAAGATAGAACTCACTCAATATATCTGACTTTTAGTATACACATCAGGTTAGAGAATGATAGATTAATGGAGCTGCGAGAGCTTGGATCGCATGGACCGAAGGACTGCTCTACTTGAAGGCTGACATATCCTTAATATGATAGTTTTCCGGAACAATGATGTTAAAGTTTTAATTTATTGTCGATTTTGAATGCTATGAACAAGTCTTCTGCTTTAATACATATTTTGATTTCTAGTTTAAGACCTATGTTTACATGTTTTGTGCCAACTATGAGATGTCCCCGGTTTGGGGCGTTTCACTTCAGTCCCTCATTTTTCCTCAAACTCTGCAACAACTATTGTGCAGTGTTAATATGAACACCATATTCATGTGTACTTGAGGAAAATAATGGGTTTTACATATCTGCAGTTTCTACTACAAAAGCAGTGTACTCCTTCAGCTCTGACAGGTATACCGGGCAATTCCTCATCCAGTGACCAAAGTCACCACAATGAAAGCACTTGACGTTATTGTGAGAATTACTGGAACATTGTCCTCCAGCAATATCTTTTCCTTTGACCTTTTCCATACCCATGCTAAAAGCATTGAACTTGTCCTATTCCCTTTCCATGATCAGCAATGGGATTTGATTTGGATTTGTAATAGTAATCTCAACACCTTCTAGCATCATGTGTAGTTCGGTCAAAGAACATTCCATATCACTCATTAGATAGTTCTTAATGAAACCATCATTTGAGTCAGTAGAGATCTTAGGATTAAATCCACAAGCATGTCGTGTCCCACGTCAAAATCAACATAACCAGCCATTTTTTGAAAATGTCGACTAACACTGTCACTTTCTTCCAGCTTGCAAGACAAAAGGATATTCATGTATCTCACACGTTATATCCTTATATGTTGTAGGAATCTTTCCTTCGACAGATTGATCGTCTCAAAAGCATTACCTGTTTGAAGGTATCCCTTAAATGCAGGTTCAATGGTTGCCAGGACAAGCATTGACACATCCAATGAGTCATTAACATGCTTATTCCAAGCATCAATGGCTTCCTTTGAATTAGTAGCATGTTGTTCAGGTAAGGGACTCTTAAGAACGTATTCCTTCTTCTCAACCCTAAGAACAATTCTTAGGCTGCGGAACCAATCCAAAAAGTTAGTACCATTGAGAGTCTCTTTTTGAAAGATGTAGCGGAGAGCATTATGAGAGAAGTTTAAATTTGAAGACATATACAAAGAACAAAGTCCGTTTTAGTATTTTCGATGAAAAATATTTCCTTAAAATATTAATCCTTTAAGAAAAACATTATATCTTGTTTAATGAATGAGATCTATGATTCACTATGTTTTATGGATGGCTAGCCACTTTCCATAGAACATATCTACTTAGGTAAGTAACGATTACCAATTGTATCCGATACAATTCTCATGATTATAAGGCCGGCCAAAGACGTCTATGAAACGCCCCTTTACCGGGTACATCTCATAGTTGGCACAAAACATAAAAAAAACATAGTTCACAAACTGGAAATCAGAATAACTATTACAGCGGAAGTCTTGTTTAACATTGATAGAATCCACACCCAATTAAAACTTTAACAACTTTAATTAAAACATTGCTCAACATAAACTGTCGGATAAGGAAATATCAGCCTTCAGCACAGCAGTCTGACGCCCATGCTATCAAGCCCTCATGGCTCCTCTATTTCTCTTTAGCTTTACCTTTACCACCTGACATGCATACTAAAAGTCAGTTAACACTGGTGAGTTCTATCTTTACTTTGAACTGTAACTTAAAAAAAACTTTTAGGTAGCTAGTTTTATAAAAATAAAATAAGCTTTCTTTCTTTACTTTAAACAAACTCTGCCTTTACTTTAAAACTATACAACATTACAATTTTTAAAATCGTTCTGTTACTATCTTTCTTTAAAACTTTACTTTTGAGGAAACCAATTATGGTGTCCTCCTTTACTCTTTCAAAATTATCATTTCACTCTTACTAGACAACTAACTATCACATACTTTAACTATCACTCATGGATCATCGTCCAAAGACCAGATCTCTTTCTCGCTTACACCTCAGGGTGGGACTTTCTTTCTCGCTTACACTTTGGTGTAAGACTCCTTTAGCATTGCTCACACCTTAGGGTGAGACTCCTTTGTCTTTACTTACACCTCAGGGTAAGACTCCTTTAGCATTGCTTACACCTCGGGGTGAGACTTCTACTTTAGCATGCCTGCAGAACTTTCTATTACGCAACTACCATGCAATGCAATTACACTACTACACAAAATAGAATGCAATCACATAACTATCACATAGACAAATAGCATATATTAACACATAAGGATATAACATGGCATATGTCAATGTCACTGTCACTGTTTGAGCTGTACCGAAATACAGCTCCTGTCACTATCGAGCTGCATCAAGGTGCTGCCCCTTTACCGTTCTTTAACTTTTATTCTTTACTTTCTTTAAAATATTTATTTCAAAGCTAGTATTGTACACTTTAGCTTCTTTCTCTTTCTTTTTACAAAAATAACATTTTTTATAAAAATCTATAACTTTCTATTTTAAATTAATAAAAATAACATTTCTATAAAAACTATACTCGGCCTTTCAAATGTTTCAGCCAGTATGCATGCCAGCCCAAAACCGTTAGGGAAAAAGGGCAATAAGAACTCACCTGATAATCGGGTTCTTGAGATACTATCACTAGTCAATAGGTGTCTCTATACTTCACACACAATCTGCATAATTATTTATAGAAGATAAGATAATAGATCTAATCGACACTATGTGTTCTCTACTTTTAAGTTGGTGAACTTAAGGTTAAGTTCGCCACTTTTAATACCGGCGAACTTAGGCTATGTTCGCCTCTTTGACATCAGCGAACTAATCATGTTCACTTTCTGGGATCCTAGCGAACTTAAGTCAAGTTCACCATCTTTGACATTAGCGAACTTATACCAAGTTCGCCTTATTTGGCTTACGCGAACTTGAAATAGCGAACCTATTAAGTTCGCCATATGTGAATCAGGCGAAGTTGGAAAGTTCGCCTGTGCGGGCTGTCTTCTTACTCAAAACCCTAGAAATTTGTACTAAGTTTTCAACGTGATCAAGCTTTGAACTTTTTACATCCAAAACGTTCCAGTTCAATCCATGAGCATAGATCTATGCTCATTTAGTAGTTTCACATGTAAAATCCCAACTTTTACGTATTTTTACCTGAAACCCATATAACGAAAAGAACTCAGATCTAGAGGGAGTGGTTGCCTGTCTGTGCTTGAAAACCCGCTCCTTAGCTTCACCTGAAGATGGTGAACGTCTCTTGATGCTCGATCTCTCTCTCTAGATCGCTGAAAGGGGAAGGAATGAAGGAAGGTGGAGGTGGCGGCTAGGTTAAGTCCTCCCCTCCCTTCCATTCTCACCCCTTAACACTTCTGCCGCTTCCCGTTTCTTGTTTATTCATTTTATTTCTCTGCATCCCATTTATTATGCTTTGGTATTTAATCATTATTTTTGGGATGTTACAAGTCTCTCATCCTAACAAAAGGTTTCATCCTCGAAACCTGTCATAAGTCGAACAGATGAGGGTACGAATCCTTCATCTTTGCCTCGGTTTCCCAAGTAGCTTCCGATACTTTATCATGTTTCCATTGTACTTTGACCAGCTGAATTACTTTGTTTCGTAGCTGCTTCTCTTTCTTGTCTAGTATTACAACGGGTTCTTCAACATAATTGAGGCTATTATCTACCTCGATGTCGTTAAGTGGCACGTGTGTTGCTTCGTCAGCTAGACACTTGCGTAAGTGTGACACGTGGAAAGTAGAGTGGATCCCACTCAAGTCATCCAAAAATTCTAGTAGGTATGTAACTTCACCAACCCGTGCCAGTATCTTGAAAGGTCCTACGAACCTTGGACTTAATTTCCACCTTTTCCAAAACCATATAATCCATTTTCAGGGGGATACTTTCAATAATACTTAATCCCGGACATCAAACTCGATGGGTCTCCGCCTCATATCCGCGTAAGACTTCTGGCGATCTTACGCTGCTTTAATTCGGGCTTTAATCTAGTCAAACTTTTCAGAGGTTGCCATGACTACCTCTAAGCTTCCAAGTTCTTTCTGTCCTATCTCACCCCAAGAGACCGAGATTTGGCATCTTCTACCATACAACATTTCGTAGGGACGGCGTGCCAATAGTTGCGTGGTATCTGTTGTTGTAGGAGCATTCTGCCAAAGGTAGGTGACTATCGCAACTGCCACCAAAATCTATAATGCAAGCGCGAAGTATATCCTCCAACGTTTGGATGGTCCTCTCCGACTGACCGTTCGTTTGTGGGTGATAAGCCGTGCTGATGTTCAACCTCGTGCCCATTGCCTCATGAAATCTTTTCCAGAACCTCGATATGAATCTTGTGTCTGGGTCATATACAATCAACAATGGTACACCATCTCGCGTAACTATCTCATTGATAAACACTTCTGCTAGTTTCTCAGATGAATAGGTTTCATGGATCGGCAGGAAGTGTGCACTCTTTATTAAACGATGCATTATTACCCAAATCATATCATGGCCTTTTAATGTGCGAGGCAGCATTGTAATGAAGTCCATGGTAATACGCTCCCATTTCCATTCAGGTATGTCCAGAGGCTGGATCTTCCTGTATGGTTTCTGATGTTCGGCCTTCACCTATGAGCAAGTCAGACGCTTACTCACTTGTTCTGCCACATCATTCTAAATGTTAGGTCACTAGTACTCTATCTTCAAATCCTGATACATGTTTGTAACTCCCGGGTGGTTGGAATATCGAGACTTATGGGCCTCGTCCGTACTTTGGCCCTAAGCTCGCCGCCCTTCGGTACCCACATACGGCCACATCAGGTCCTCACTCCGTGGCTATTCATCTCTAACTTTATTTGCTGACCTACCATTCGTTCTTTCTTTACGTTCTCTTCTTTTAGTGCTTCTGTTTGTGCTTTCTCCATCTCTGTCATAAAATCTGGGATTATTACTAGCCGGTACGCTTTTAACCTAATAGGAGGTTGATTCTCCTCTCGACTTAGGGTGTTGGCAACCTCATTCGCCTTTCCCGGTGGTATAGGATCTCAGAGTCATAATCATGTAATAGCTCCAACCACCGCCTATGTCACATGTTCAAGTCTTTCTGCTCGAAGAAATACTTCAAGCTCTTATGATCCCAATAAATGGTGCATTTTACTCCGTAGAGGTAATGCCTCTAAATCTTCAATGCGAAGACAACTGCCGTGAAGATCGTGACTCGGGTAGTTGACCTCGTGAACCTTTAGCTGTCGTGACGCAAAAGCGATCAACTTTCCCCTCTGCATCAATACACTTGCTAACCCTTGACTCGAAGCTTTGGATAATACTACCAGGTACTCGTTACCTGCGGGTAGTGCCAACACTGGGCTTGGGTTAACTTCTTCTTTAGCACTGCAAATGCTTCAGACTAAGCCTGACCCCGTTCGTACTTTAGTTCTTTGCATGTTAACTTTTTTAGAGGCGAAGCTATTTTCGAGAAGTCCTGAATGAACCTTCGATAGTAGCCTGAGAATCCCAGAAAACTTTTAATCTCAGTCATCGTCTTCGGAATTTCCCATTCTCTAACTGTCGCGATCTTTTCCGGGTCAACCACAATGTTGTCTGCGTTTATAACGTTACCTAGGAATTGAAATTTCTTAAGCAAGAACGAGCACTTAGAAAATTTAGCATATAACTTTTCTCTTTGCAACTTCTCTAGTACCTCTCCTCGTTGACATGAATAGTCACCTTCGCTTTTCGAATAGATTAGTATGTCATCTATGAATACTATCACTGATCTATCCAACATCGGTCTGCACACCTGGTGCATCATACTCATGAATGTTGTTGGAGCATTCGTCAAACCAAAAGACATCACGCGAAATTCATAGTGTACATACCGTGTGCGGAACACCGTTTTCGGTATATCCTCTTCTCTTACCCTTAACTAATGATACCACGACCACAAGTCGATCTTAGAGAACCATTTTGCACCTTGTAGCTGGTCGAACAGATCATCAATCCTGGGTAGCGCATATTTGTTCTTTATCGTACGCTTGTTCAACTCTCTATAATCGATGCACATTCTCTGGCACCATCTTTCTTTTTTACAAACTGAACCGGAGCACCCCAAGGAGAAATGCTTAGTCTGATAAAGCCTTTATCGAGAAGCTCCTCTAACTGTGTCATCAGCTCCTTCATCTCCAGAGGCGCGAGTCGGTACGGTGCTTTAGCCATAAGCTGGGCACCTGGCATTAAGTCTATCTGGAACTCTGTCTCCCGATCGGGCGATAATCCACGCAAGTCCTCGGGGAACACCTCCGGAAAATTACACACCACGGGTACGTCTTTCAACTCTTTCACTTCTATATCTTTGTCTATCACATAGGCTAGGTAGGCCTCGCATCTGCGTCTCAAATACCTCTCAGCCTTTTTCATCGAAATGACGTTTGTTACCAAGCAGACACGATCCTTGTAAACCGAGACTTCGCTACCATCTGGAGCTTTGAGCTGAACTATCTTTCGCTTACATACAATTCGGGCTTCATTGGCAGATAACCAATCCATACCGAAGACTACATCAAACCCTCCCAAGGCTATAACATACAATCTAACTGGGAATTTATGGCCATCTATCTTTATCGTGCAATGTTCTACTAGTTCTGTCACTTTCGTGGTTTTACCCACAACAGTATCTACATTAAAGGCATGTTCTACCTTAGTAGCCTTACATTTCAATCTTTTATACCTTGAAGACGATACGAAACTCCTACTGGCACCAGAATCAAACAATACTGAAGCAAAGGTGTGGTCAAGGATGAACGTACCTGACACCACATCGGGGTTTTCTCTAGCTTCCTCCTGTGTCAGTGAATATGCTCGGGTCCTTGCATTTGGGTTTTCATCTTCTTTCCCCTTCTCGGTGCCAGCAGCTTTGGGTCGACGACAGTCCTTGGCCATATGACTAGGTGTCCCACAGTTATAGCACGACGATGCACCGAGACATTCTCGCGAGTAGTGCGCAGTCTTTCCGCATCAGTAGCAAATATTCAAACCCACACGACACTCCCCATAGTGCTTCCTTCCATATTTAGCACAGTCATTACTATATTCTATCCTCAACTTTTTCACCTTGGGCCCCGCCCACTCCTTTGTCGTTCGCTTAACGGCACTTGTCACTTTCTTTTGAGTTTCAGCAGGTAGTGGGTCCATGGAGTCGAAGTCATGATATACTATTCTAGCTAGTCCCACTACAGATTCAAAGCTTGTAGGGGCATTGGCTTTAACATGCACACAAAACCTTTGTGGTAATCCTTTGATGTAATACTTCATCCTCTTCTCCTTAGTGTCCACCAGATGTGGAACCAACTTAGCCAGCTCATTGTACTTTGAGGTGTACTGGCGATGGGTCATACTGCCAGCACAGAGCCCCAAGAACTCTCTCTACTCTATCAATCTCGTTCTGCAGACAGGTCTTTGTGATTATCAGCTTTTTCATATCATCCCATTTTAACCTATTCATAGCTGTGGAGGTCTTGGTCTGCTGAATAGACCTCCACCAGCTCAGCGCCTCATTAGTGAATGTGTGAGCGGCAAATTTGACCGCTTGATCATCACAGCATTCACTAATGTTGATCACGCCGTTCATCTTCTCTATCCACTCTAAAGTGGCAATATCATCTTTCCATCCATCAAACTTCGGTGGGTCACACCCCCGAAACAATTTGTAATTACAGCCTCGAGCTGCCACTTCAAAATCAGAGTCGTCACTATCAGTGACTTCAATTCTTTTGCTATTTTCCTCTCTTTCTTCTCTATACCAAACTTTTTAAGAGCCTCTTCCAGTGCTTTTGGCAGGACGTTCTTCAAGACAGAAGAGACCTCTGTCGCTATAGCTGTCACACCCCCGCTAGCGGTGGAAACACGGGAGCGCGACGAAATTGAAATCAAAGAACACGAGGCATAAAGAAAATTACTATTAAAATTTCATAGAATTAAATTTCGTTACATAGCCAAACAAGATAACATGTTCAAAAGACAAACAACTAAAATAATTTATGAATCTTCAATTGATATCTAGGCCGTCCTAGGTGAGCAATCCCAAGTCTACTAAGCATTAGTACCTGAAACATGTAATAAAACGGGTCAACTAAACATAGTTGGTGAGATGCATAGGTTTTTATAAAATAAATATAGAAATATATATACAATTCATGGCAATATTTCACATGCTCACATTAGTAAAACGTCACAACATGAAGCCATAACAAAACCTAATGACATTCCATCTCCGGTTCGGGTTAACCTAAGCATATGTGTCGGATTTCAATCACCCAAACCCCTAACCGGGAAGATGGGTGGGTTTGTCACACCTATAGCGCTATATTGTACTACCAACAACTTTGTAACAAGTTGATGTCTGTATAAGAATTTGATAAAGAGGGACTTTCTTGAATGAAAGCAATCATGTTGTAAATGTTTAACAATACATAATGATCAAGTGTGAAAACATTTGTTACATGTTGAATTGTAAAAGAAAGTTTAAGTTTAGACTTGTTACATGTTTCCACCCCAAAGAATAAAAGTAAAAAGGGGCTATGATATCACCTTGATATTTAGGGGAGGCGGGTGTATCAACCTTAGTGAATGTGCCCTATAGAATTTAAGAATTGAATAAGTTTAAGGAATTATCGTTATGCGAAGAAAAAGTTTGAATAAGAACGACAAAGGAGGATTGGTAGTTCCATAATAGAACATGATAATCCACGTAGAGTATTACAACCAATGAAAAGATTCCCATGAAAGAGGGGTCGGTCGCAAAGGACTCGTTCAGATTACCGCGTCTTTCCTAGCCAGAACCGTTCATTTGTCATATACGTACATCGTAGGTTTGGATAGCGTTCTAATACATGAAACATCTTGGATTATGAATAAAATGTTTTTAAGAAAATAAAATCAAAGAATTAAGGATGTTCAAATTTTGGAAGATTAGGGTTAGTTTTATAAAACATAGATTTGGACAGATTGTGTTGCTAAATTTTAGGCATGTTCTAAAAATAATAAACAATTTCCAAAAATTATTAGATTCTCCAGATCTTTAATTTATGTTATAATGAACAACTTTTGTTAATCAATCTTTTTTAATTTGGGCAACTTAAATGTTCCGAAATTGTGACACAAGATCAGGTATCCAGAATAGACCTTTATGTCTTCATTTGTCATTTTAGGGAGTATTACAAAGACTTAGAATGTCAATTATACATGGTTTTAAAGAATATTCAAGAAAATTTTATTTGCAAAAAGATTTAACACGATTGGATTTGTATATTGAGAGATATGATCCTGGAAAGTAATGACAAATATTCAGTGAAAAAGTCAAAATTGACCTTTACCTCTAAAAAAATACGTTTGAAAGCCTTAAACTTGTCAAAAAATTACGAGGTTAGATTTTATGGAAATAAGACTTTTTGAATGTAGATTTTGTTTTCAAATAGACCTTTTTGGATCAAGTACGACCAAGATATGGTCTTCACAAGTTGACACAAGTATTCTGTCTAGAATCCACACTTGCACTTGTGCAACCTTTCAGGGTTTTAAAGAGAGTTTTTGGTTATGAAACATTAATGTAAGTTCATTTAAAAGTTAAATCATGAAGATTTAGGGTTTATGAGGTTGAGGAATTATGATCATAAAATCACAAAAGAAAAAGAAAGAGATTAGAGGAGTAGAGAAGATAAAATCAAAGAACGAAAGAAACCGAATCGAAAAGGGTGATGCGACTTACTAGTTTGCTTCTTTCATGATACTTGCTTGCTAATTACGAAATCCAAGAGTGATAGGGCAGGGATTTTCTAAATTGAGGGCTTGGAAGAGTCTTGGAAGGGGTTTAGCAAAGAATTCAAGCACCCCAAGACCTCTATTTATATAGAGATTGAAGGGTTGTAACCCTAATGCAGCCACCAACCACCCCTTACCAGCCAAAATTTTGAAATTATGGTTTAGGAATATACAACTAGGTCCCTCAAGTATACAAGTGGTGCATCGGTGCACAAAACGTTCGGCTTTCGAAATTCGGAGTTTAATTAAGGAAAGTTTTGTTAATGAAAGTTGTTTTATTTAATGAAATGGATGTGTTAGTCATTTTAAAACATAATTTAGTGTCATAAAGGATGTATTTTTTGGTTGTGGATGGTACGGAGTCAAACTGCGGTTTAGAAGGCGAACGAATACGTATAGGCACTAACTAACGTACTAGAGCATCAATTTGAATTATGTGACAACTTGAATGAGTTAAATAACTATGTTGGGCACATGTGGTCTATATATTGCCTTTGAATTAGTAGTGGGTGAGTTTTTAAATGCTTTAACGGTCCAAGTTGCAATTTAAGGCAATTCCAAGCGTTGCAGTCAACATGTGACCATGTAATAAGTATAATGTGCATGAAATAGGTATGTTTCAAGTATGATGTGAACACGAGCTATGATGAGGGTTTCAAGCTTCATTGATTCACGAATACTGTAAGCGTTACAAGTACGCGAAAAGCAGAAATGTTACAGTCTCCCCTAGTTAAGGGAATTTTCTCCCCGAAATTCAACTTGTAGAGACGGTGATAAGTTGGAAAGGATAGGTTATGATATACGTTGACTAGGGCTAGTCCTTGATCCGACGCCTAGTCCTATTCCCAATGCACCATTAGTGTTTATATATAGGGTGTACCGCAGGTAACCCACCACACTTTTGGTGCATTGGAAGCGTACTAGCCACCTATCAAGACTATGACTAACACGGATAATGTTGGGTGGCATGATTTGAGTTCAGGAATTTGTTATGGGTAGCTACATCGTAGAATTTCATTTCACACCAGTGTACATGTAAATTCACGATTACGTTCGCGACCGTAATTGTTAATTTAACTTACACAGGTGTGCTATGTCCTTCTACTATGCACCTATAAGTGATGGAAGTTGTGAATGTTATCAAAGGGCAGTGGAAATATATTATTTGGGATTTAGAAATCATAATCAAATAGGTGTCTTATGCATATACGTTTGAGTTGAGTTAACAAGTAGTAGTGCGTAAAGGATGGCATTCACATATAGCAATTTGCAAAAATGAAATTTGTATCAATGATCAAATAAGACATTCCAAACATAGCATAAACTAAATGGCAAATATGATCCATTGATAAAACAAGAATTCAATCTAAGTCACAAGATAGTGTCATCCAAGCAAACATAGAATCCAAATTTTGATAAACCAAGGTAATAATTAAGGAATCAAATGAGAAACATAGTTATCATGTCTCCCCTAGTTAAGGGGATTTCATCCCAAAACTTAACCAGTGGGGTTCGCGTTGTCTTGGGCGATAGGGTCTTTCACGTGCTCCTAAGACAAAAACCTGGCCTTGAGCAGCTTGATTGTTAGCAGGGTGAAGTTTGGTGCAACGGTTTTTGAGATGGTCAAGGTCACCGCATGTATAGAAGGCCCTAACACTGTTGACAGGAGCATTGTTGGTAATTGTGGTATTGTTGGTATTGGTTCTGTAGTTCCGAGTTGTGTAACCAAGTCGGGTAGTATGGCGGCGAGTTGCTATGTGAGGAGGGTGGCTATGGCAGTACTGTCAGCAGTGGAAGAAGTTTTGGTGGTATCACTGATATTAGAGACAGTGGTGTCGGTAGGATCACGACGAGGAGGCATTATGTCTATTTGATGTTTACGCAAGATTGAAATGTTTAAAAGGGATAATAGTTGACTTATCAAGATTCGAGGTCCAATAACTAATACTAAGAAGTCATGTTTTCCTATGAGCAAGCACTCACATCTAGGGCGTCCTAGGAAAGTGCACCACGTCCTATGCAACACACTTTCCTTAGTGGCAGATACCTCAGCATACAGGCACTCACTCTTCCGGTCTACATGTGTCCCTAGTGTTTCCGTTGATCTCGACGAGGGTTTAAGAATTGCGATTCACAGTCTAAAAGCTTGATCCTTCTTCATTAGTCTTTGTTCTTCCCTTCTTGAAGGGTAGTTAGGCGTTGGGTGCAGGCCCAACCTTGCCTTCCTTGTTACTTGGGTTCTCGTCGCTTTGGTGTTTTCTTGTCACACTAGATGGGAGTTCAGGGTCTTCTTCCCCTTACTGGGTCTTCATACTTTTCTTGGGCTGATGATCTTCCGGTCCAACTCTACTTTCCGCATCGATGGGCTCGGAATGACTCAAGATGTTGATGACTTCCAACTCAGGTACCGGTGCAGGATGGTATTAGCCTATTGCATCAAAGAGCAATTCGAGGTCTCCAGGTTTAACGAAATAGCTCAAGGGTAATAGGCTTCGTGAAGATGATCGGCGTGAGATTAGCTTAATCCAATGGATTAGGCTTTGGGATCAAGGATTATCCGGTGTAAGATTGTAGATCTGAGTCCTCACGAAACGAGGTGACAAGGGTGTTGTCGGAGACTTTAGCACAATAAGTCAACATTTTATAAGAGGAATGGTTAGTACATGTAAATCACGTATGCACATAGTTCCTATGATAAGGGATACCTAGGGTTATAGTCTAGGTCGTTTCAAGGGGACCTAATTCTCTATAACCAAGGCTCTGATACCAATCTGTCACACCCCCGCTAGCGTCGGAAACAGGAGAGCGCGAAGAAATTGAAATCAAAGAACACAAGGCTTATAAAATTACTATTAAAATGTCATAGAATTAAATTTTGTTACATAGCCAAACAAGATAACGTGTTCAAACGACAAACAACTAAAATAATTTATGAATCTTCAATTGATATCTAGGCCGTCCTACGTGAGCAATCCCAAGTCTACTATGCATTAGTTCCTGAAACATGTAATAAAATGGGTCAACTAACCATAGTTGGTGAGATGCATAGGTTTTTATAAAATAAACATAGAAATATGTATACAATTCATGGCAATACTTCACATACTCACATTAGTAAAATGTCACAACAAGAAGCCATAACCAAACCTAATGACATGTCGTCTCTGGTTCAACCCCACACGGGTTAACCTAAGCATATGTGTCGGATTCAATCACCCAAACCCCTAACCGGGAAGATGGGTGGGTTTGTCACACCTATAGCGCTATAATTGTACTACCGTCGGTTTTGTAACAAGTTGATGATTGTGTAAGAATTTGATAAAGAGGGACTTTCTTGAATGAAAGCAATCATGTTGTAATTGTTTAAGAATATATAATGATCAAATATGAAAAACATTTGTTACATGTTGAATTATAAAAGAAATTTTAAGTTTAGACCTGTTACATGTTTCCCCCCCCAAATAACAAAAGTAAAAAGGGGCTATGATCTCACCTTGATGATTAGAGGATGCGTGTGTATCAACCTTAGTGAATGTGCCCTATAGAATTTAAGAATTGAATAAGTTTAAGAAATTATCGTTACGCGAAGAGAAAGTTTGAATGAGAACGACAAAGGAGGATAGGTGGTTGCATAATAGAACATGGTAATCCACATAGAGTAGTACATCCAATGAAAAGATTCCCAGTAAAGAGGGGTCGGTCTCAAAGGACTCGTTCAGATTACCGCGTCTTACCTAGCCAGAACCGTTTATTTGTCATATACGTACATCGTAGGTTTGGATAGGGTTCTAATACATGCAACACCTTGGATTATGAATAAAATGTTTTTAAGAATATAAAATCAAAGAATTAAGGATGTTCAAATGTTAGAAGATTAGGGTTAGTTTTATAAAACTCAGATTTGGACAGATTGTGTTGCTGAATTTTAGGCATGTTCTAAAAATAATAAACAATTTCCAAAAATTCTTAGATTCTCCAGATTTTTAATTTAGGTTATAATGAACAACTTTTGTTAATCAATCTTTTTAATTTGGGCAACTTAAATGTTCCGAAATTGTGACACAAGATCAGGTATCCAGAATAGACCTTTCTGTCTTCATTTGTCATTTTAGGGAGTATTACAAAGACTTAGAATGTCAATTATACATGGTTTTAAAGAATATTCAAGAAAATTTTATTTGCAAAAAGATTGAACACGATGGGATTTGTATATTGAGAGATATGATCACGGAAAGTAATGACAAATATTCTGTCAAAAAGTCAAAATTGACCTTTACCTCTAAAAAAATACGTTTGAAAGCCTTAAACTTGTCAAAAAATTACGATGTTAGATTTTATGGAAATAAGACTCTTTGAATGTTTATTTTGGTTTCAAATAGACCTTTTTGGATCAAGGACGACCAAGATATGGTCGTCACAAGTTGACACAAGTATTCTGTCCAGAATACACACTTGCACTTGTGCAACCTTTTATGGTTTTAAAGAGAGTTTTTGGTTATGAAACATTAATGTAAGTTCATTTAAAAGTTAAATCATGAAGATTTAGGGTTTATGAGGCTGAGGGATTATGATCATAAAATCACAAAAGAAAAAGAAAGAGATTGGAGGTGTAAAGAAAATAAAATCAAAGAACGAAAGAAACCGAATCGAAAAGGGTGGTGCGACTTAGTTGTTTTCTACTTTCTTGATACTTGCTTGCTAATTGCGAAATCCAAGAGTGATAGGGCAGGGATATTCGAAACTGAGGGCTTGGAGGAATCTTGGAAGTGGTTTAGCAAAGAATTCAAGCACCCTAAGGCCTCTATTTATACTAGAGATTGAAGGGTTGTAACCCTAATGCAGCCTTCAACCACCCCTTACCAGCCAAAATTTCAAAATTATGGTTTAGGAATGGACAACTAGGTCCCTCAAGTATACAAGTGGTGCATCGGTGCACAAAACGTTCGACTTTTGAAATTCAGAGTTTAATTAAGGAAAGTTTTGTAAATGAAAATTGTTTTATTTAATGAAATGGATGTGTTAGTCATTTTAAAACATAATTTAGTGTCATAAAGGATGTATTTGTTTGTTGTGGATGGTACGGAGTCAAACTGCGGTTTAGAAGGCGAACGGATACACATAGGCACTAACTAACGTACTAGGGCATCAATTTGAATAATGTGATAACTTGAATGAGTTAAATAACTATGTTAGGCACATATGGTTGATGTATTGCCTTTGAATTAGTAGTGGGTGAGTTTTTGTGTCGTAAACGAGTTTTTAAACGGTTTAACGATGAAAGTTGCAATTTATGGCAATTCCAAGCGTTGCAGTCAACATGTGACCATGTAATAAGTATAATGTGCATGAAATAGGTATGTTTCAAATATGATGTGAACATTACCTATGATGAGGGTTTCAAGCTTCATTGATTCACGAATACTTTAAGCGTTACAAGTACGCGAAAAGTAGAAATGTTACAATACCTTCCCGTACGATTGGTTCCAGAACTAATCCCTCATTGACACGTGGTTCCCACTGTCGTTGTCCCCCACATGAACCGATTCCTTCTCGTTGTGGGAATGTTCACTTTCCTCTACTCATGCTCGGGTACCAGGCGGTCGGCCTCGACGACCAGTACGACCAGCAGCACGACCACCTCTCTTTGCTATAGACATTCGTAACTAACTGCGAACAAGGAATACTCGTGTCATCATGACATTAAGAACACCTCGAGTAATGTAAATTACTAATTATAGAGACCGATATGAAATTACTAATTTACTTTACTACTCGGGTTCTAAACATTTCCTATCAAGAGTAACAAGTTCAGAGTCCCTACTTTTAGGCACATATTGTTTACTGTCTATGCTAAAGCATGTACTATGTACTGTCTATGCTAAAGCATTTATTGTCTACTATCTATACTTAGGCATTACTGTCTATGTTCTATGTTAGGACCTTGACTACCTTCCTTTAACTAACTTTCCATGGACGGGCTGCTCATAGGTGCTTTTTATAAATTTTAATAAAATAAAAAGTTTTTCACGAGATCAGGTTTTAAATTTATAAAATGATAAATACTTAAACTTAAAAACACACACAATAGGCAAGTGTACCTATCACAACGTAATATAGTTAATTAGTAGGTGTTGTGTGCTTGTGAAGCGAAAAAGTAAATAATGGTAAAGTAAATAACAGAGAATGTAAAATGTGCGTGAAGTTGGTAACATAAATGTAAATAACAAAAAAGTAAATAGCAGAAAGGTAAATAGCTTGAGAATAATCAGATCACAACGAGTATTGCTTTGGGCTTCGAAACTACGAGGTATATTATAATGTTATGTTAACTAGTCAGATGGTATGACTAAAGTGTGAACGGTACACCGCTAGAGCCTCATTCTCACAGCATTTGGTTCACGAATTATGTTCTTTAATAATAAAACAGTAAGACTCCCAGTTAGGGATACCATTACCCACAACTCTTTAACAGATCAGTACATTCGCATGCTTAAGATTTGTCACCAAGTTGGTTTAAGACATCAAACTTAAATACCTTTATTTTTATTAAAAGTGTGTTTAAATTTGTTCACCGGGATGCGGTGCAACAATGAGACCATGTATAAAGATGTACCGTTCCCAACATGAGTTCACCAACTCTTGGTTTCATGACAAAGTTCGTATAAAGACGTACGATTTTTATCAATATCAACCAAGTGTTGTTTTATCAAAATCCCTTTGTATTGCTTGGGTATAAAGACGTACGATTTTTATCAATATAAAGAAATACAAGTTTCAAGAGATGTTTGATTAAAAAGGTTTTACAGTCTTACACTTTAAAATCAAGAACACTAACAAGTTTAAACACTAGTTTAGATAAAGATAAAAAGTCCACCATAAAGGTGGTTTTAAGAGAGAATGGTTACGAAACATAAACATACCATTAGACTAATTAGTTTAACATTAACATACATCAAACTTCATCTTCACCTAAGCAATATAAAGGGTTTAGCCACGAATGGTCATACGAACAAGCATAGAGCTAAATTCCATAGGCTCCCATATTGTGAACAAAGCGTAAGTGTGACAATCCGGACTTTTCAGTTAGTACTGTTAGAAATTCCGTTAAGTCTCCTGTTAAAACCTAACCTAAACCTAACCCAGTTAACTCAATCCTAAACCACAGGGACTGATCCTGTCAATACTTAATCTTAAATTACAGGGATTAGTTGTGTAATAACCCTAAATTCAAGTTATTGACTCCAGAAAGTCAAAATCAATGGAAATTGGTTTCTGTTGACTTTTAAAAGTCAAACTCGACATACCCTTTGATCCAAATTCGATTCCAAACATCAGTTTTTCTGAATTAGTAACTGATAATGCACGATTAAACAATTAACGTTCATCAATAGGAATTAAAACACCATCATTGTCGAAATTAAACACAATAATGGGAATTAAAGTGACAACCGTCGACCTCATTTCCTCTTCATCTCCAATTCGCGTCAATTCATTCTGTTACACTGAAATCAATCGCCTGTGCACCCCTACCTCTCATCACAGAAGCTTTTACACACACCAATTTGGTCGGAGGAGTGGCCGGAATCATCAGGGAGCAAGCTCGCACAAGTCGGCACCTGTTTTGGTCGAGCATAGTCAATTCGAACTCCTTTCTGGTAATTTTTTTCATCATTAGTTTCGTTTTTACTCGCCAATTGAAAGCCCTATCATTACCATGGCTTACATTATCAATTCAATCGAAATCTGTAACCTAGGGTTCATCTCTGACCGATTTAATCGAACCCTAGTCTAGACTCAATCATAATCCAATTAACCTATACAGTTCGATTCGCAATATCATTTTCATTGAAAGCCCTCTGTCAATTCAATGTTTTATTATAGAAATTGTCGTAACCAGTAATCTAGGGTTCTTATGGAACCAGATTGCCGAATTCAACTCTAAACTGTTTATAAATCAAATTAAACCACATCATTAAACACGTAATAGTCTGTAGAGTGAAAGCCCTATGAAATAACGGGCTACCATCATCGAATTGATCATGATCCCGTAATTAGGGTTCGTTCTGGAAACGTGTTGGGGTTTTCGATCTTAAACATGAATTTGATACAATTAAACCACATCAACAGATTCACAAGGTTTTGTTTAATAAAAGCCCTATCATTTCAACAACTTTTAATATCAGAATCGATCAATTGAATCCATGTTTATAAACTAGGGTTACGATCCCTCTTTCAGTAAATTAGTGATCTTAAACCGATGGTTTTCAAATTCAATGAGTCCCCAGATTCGCAACACCTCGATTATCAAAACCTATATACAATTGTTCCCAGACATGGTCGAATTCTATGGTAATCGGACTGGTTTCGAACATGTATGTGTATGGGAAGGAAACCCATTTGACTTGGGTGTTAAAACCAATCGAAACCTGATAATATCGCGATGACCTTAGCGGGCAGATTGGTTAAGGAAGTGTGTGTGTGTGGGAGAGACTCGGGTTCGAGGCCGGGCTCCCACATATTTTTTTGAACAATTTTTCTGATATTATTTTAATATAAAAATCAAACCTTATATTATTATAATATTATACAAATGTGTTTTAGCCCGGGAAACAACCCGTAGGCTCGGGTTTGAATATATTAATCCACTTTTATTATTATTTCTCCACTTTTAAAAATAATATATTTACCAAGACTTGGTATAAAATAATATGTTTATATTATTTTCAACCCGTGACCCGTATTATTAAATAATATATATATATATATATATATATATATATATATTATTTCGTATCATTTTGTAATAATAATATATTTATTAATTTGTACCACGAATGAGCAATTAGAATATCCTTTCGAAGCTAAAAATAATATATTAAATTATATTATTTTCCTAATTTTTGTAAATGACAAAACGCTCGAATATATTTATTATTATTGTTGTCATTCGTCGCATAACGTATATATAATCTAATTACTAATTAAAGAATTCCTATTCCCGTGGACACGTTCGTCTACTCTCGGTTACTAGAGCGTTTCTTTAGGATGTTTCTCATTCCGTGTCATTGTCACAATTCCAATTATATCCCTAATTTATGTGTTTATAATTTTAGGGCATTCGTAAGTCGTTTGAGACTTACACTCGTGGTTCCAACTTGTCCATTGTGTGATACTACCTACAACGCAACGCATGTGAGTTTTCAAGGCCCCTTTTACCGTTTTAACTTGGGGGAGAAAACATGACTAAACAATTTTGGATTTTTAATTCGTATGATATCAATGTTAAATGCTAAGCGTAACACGCTATCACAGAAAGTCCTCAACTAATATCGGACCGTTAATTTGGATCTAAGCGAGGTAATATTTAGTAGTACTACTGGGTTTGACAAATCTCACCCGCGTTAGTCGCGCTAACTCGATTAGATATCGAACGGGTGAAATGTTAGCCTACTCACACCGCCAGTGTTGATAGACCTGGCAGGAGGCAATAAACAAACAGTCAGCTTCGGTTGCGAGCGCTTGAGCTGAACATGAACATAGGTTAGCTACCTATAGATATGTACTGAATGAACATAAATCCGGTAAACGCTTATTTACTTATATTGAAACCTGTGGACTCACCAACCTCGTGTTGACATATTTTCTTACATGTTTTCTCAGGTCGCTAAGATAAGACACAGGTGCACGTTAGGGCATGCATGGGATTCAACTGCTTTGATTATAACTTATTTATGTTTGTTTGAATTATTCTATTGTACTTGTTTTGGGTTGGATGTTTGGACTTTTTGGACTTTTGAACTTTGGTTTTGGGCGCGTGTATTTTGCGCATTTATTTTCTTTACGCTTCAGCATTGATACTCTGATTTAAATGATATTTTCATTTTGAGTCCCATGTGGAGTCGTTCAAAGTAACTAATGTCTGAGATCCTGGTTCGTCACTTCCCAAACGGTAAAACTCCGTTAGTTGAAATTGGGGGTGTGACAGTAAGACCCTCTCTACTCTCTACTCTCTATTACAACTAAAGAAGCGAACTATCAGAGTATAAATTCTTCTTCTAGGTGGTGTGTGAAATGAGTAACCATGCCTCCTATTTATAGGCCTCCGAATGGCCAATACACGGTTTTGCATTAGGTTGCATGGTCGGGCAAACACCCAGGGAATCACAGGTACATCTAGCAGGGTACGAAAGCATCTTGGGACACACGGAACATCAATGCACGGTAGTGCAATGGGATGCATGGTTGTGCATCCTGTTCTTTTGTCTTTTTCTAATTGTTGACTTATGTTAACCAATTTTGACTTCTTGGGGGGTCAAAGCTTGGGTGTGCTCCTTCATATCTCAAGAGAAAGCTTGATTTCTTAATGTTTTTGGCTCGTTTTCGCTCTTTTTCTCTCGGGACGCTGTTTAACATGCAATTATAAAATATAAACGATTTAAGTAACAATTGAAAAGTTATTATTCAATTAGTACCATAATATGGGGATTATTATGCATGCAAAACATGTATAATTTAGGACATATCATAATACCCCACACTTAGACTTTGCTTGCCCTCAAGCAAACTCATGTATAATCAGACCCATAACTAAAATCTTAAGAATAGAAAAGAAGCTCCAAGTAAGTGGAAACTTCGGAAAACTTATGAGTCGCTTATTCTATTTTGTGCTTTTCTATGTTTAGGATGATGGAATCCATGACAAGCCTACTAGAACTTCAATTATGCATATTCTTTCACTCCTCACAATGTTCACTCAACTCTCGGGTTGTATATATGGATAATGTAAGTCAAACAGAACACTCAAGTTCGAATTGACTTATGCAATGGTCATAAGCTTGTATGCAAATCAAGTCTCCACCAACTAACTAAGTAATCAGCATGAATCAAGAGGACTTTAAAAGGGTTGTAATGTGGCTAAAAAGAAAGGAAAAATAAAGGGTGAAATTAAAAATCTTTTTGGGCTTCTTAATGGAGTTTTTATGGGGTTGTAGCTAACGTAGGACTCACGACTAAGGCTTCTTGGCATAAGATTAGATATTATAGGTCCTGAGCAGATCCGCAAACACAGATCTGCGGAGAAATCTTCAAACAGCCCGGATCAAGAGGCGAAATCTCTAGATCCGGTATCACTCTTGAATCTGAAAAAAGGTTAGAGACGGGTGCGGGAATCACAAACACGAACAGAAATATATAAAAGTGAACAAGAACAGATAATTGGAGCATAAAACGTATGATTCTTTGATTGATATGAAAATAATAAAGCTACTCACACACTCACAATTAGTCTCACCCCAGGATGAGCTCCCCCTGGGTGGTGATTCCCTCTACAGACACACACTTCTCCTATTAGATAATCTAATATTTATATAGGAGGCCAAGCACATATGCCTTGTTTTCCAAGCCACCGACTAATGGGGCTGAAAAACAGGTATCGAAACTACATAGTTTCGATTGAAACAATGTTCAACCGAAACTAGTAGTTTTGATTGAACAAATGTTCAACCGAAACTAGTAGTTTCGATACTATAGTTTCTATTGACAGCATCAGTCTTAATTTTAAACCCAAAAGAAACTACTAGAGGCTCCCTCTACAGTACTCAGATGACGAGGGTATAACTAATATGAGGGCTCGTTTATGGTCAGATTTCCAAGACCGATACTTTGTATCATACTCAACTCTCCCTTCACTATGTAATACACATTACGGCCTTTCCTTATGGATATTTCGGCGTTTAGTCTAATAGCAACCACTTTGATCATATGTGTATACTCATGTTGGGAATAAGTTTGATTATTGCTGCACTTTCCTTTGTGGCTCCAGTTTCCACATTTAACACATTTGCCACATCTTTTGACTCTTCTCTTGGCGGCTCTTTTCGACAAGCCGCAGAATGGTGGTAATTTTTCTTGCTTGTGCCACCATTTCCTTACATAGAATGTTGCTTCAAACTCATTTTCTCAGAGTTCGGGCAGTAATCCAGGCTTTGCAAAATGAATACAATAAAGCAAATGAAAATCAAAAGAATGCATTCCAGCTCTTTAAGGTCTTACCGGTAAAAGACCAACTTCTCTTTTTCACCAATTTTTTTATAGGCTTAAACATAAACATCAAGACTGATTCTTCAATAATTCCACTTCCTCAATTTCCTTAAAACATTTTTCACTGTCTCCCGTGTAGATCGTTCGCTGCTTCCTCCTAATACATCTACTTCCTTTGGTATATTCCATTTCCTTGATTGAGTTAGATTCTTTCTTAATTGTCTTAACGTTTGAAATAACGAGATAAGATAAACTAATGATTCTCCATATTAAAGACAGTTAACCAATAACCGATGTTTACGAAAGCTGGTTTGGGATAAATGAGTAATGGGTAGTAAAAAAGAAAAAGGCTAAGGCTCAAAGGGGCTATCTAGGTGGATATTTAAGTAGGTGGGCTGAATGAATGACAAATTAAAGGATAGTAAAAGGGTAATAAATTCCTAGGTGCCTCAATCATTTCCATATAATTACTAACTCATGGTGTTGATATGTATAAGTCATACAAGTTCTAATTATGCATAAAATTCGATCGAAAACACTCAATATACCAAACGAAAGAGCATGCGAAAAAATGATAGTAATGCTCGTCAAAGACTCAGATTATTCTCACATGAAAAATAGATGGGATAGGGTTTAGTGATTTGTTATGCATAATATCATTTTGTTTCTACTTGCCATGTTTCCATCTATTCCTGTTAGTTTATTTAAGCACGAACTCAAAGTGGTTTATATTCTTTTTAAGGTTTTTCAAAAAAAATTAGGGTTTTTAAACAAAACGAAGTTTAGGTGAAAATAAAGTTTTAGCTAAATGGGTAGATAATCACAAGTTTAGTTTTACTACTTTGAGGAAACAATTACGTCCTGAATCTCAATTTCCCACCCCACACTTAAAACTGTACATTAGCCTCAATGTACAAATGCATGTAATGGAATGCTATTCATGAAGTTAAATGCATGAAGTTTTAAAAAAAAGAAATTGGTACTCCATCGGTCAATTCGGTATATAACCTATGGCCAATGCTTGCGGCTATCGTCAATTTTACACCAAAATTTGAAGTAATTTGTCGGCGCCCAAGCTTGCAGAGGTGGATCAAAACTCCTCAAAGAAATAGAGAGAGTACTTGGTGATGATATGCTACTTGACACACAAAGAAAAACATAAAACGGAAAGAAAAACTACAATGTCCTGGTATCGAGAAGGCATACCTGGAGGCGGAAGTATGAGAAACTTAAACTTGTAAAACAAACCTGAGGACCATGTATTATGTCGTATGCACCAACTTCTCAATTTATTTATGATCATTGGGTTGCCTCCCGGAAGCGCCACGTTTATTTAAGGGTCGTTGGCCAGAACCACACGTGATTCATCAGTCTTTCTTTGGGCGGGGGTTTCGGATCTCCCCTGTATCTACCATTCCTTCCTTGAAAGTCCTTTTCTTTGTTAATTTCGTCTGCTGGTCCCAGTAGTTATCAATCCAGTTAGTGTTGTTGAGTTCCTTACCAAGGTCGGGTTTCCTTCCTTGATTGATTTCTTTAGCTTTCTTCATTTAGTAATCCAGATTAGTATCGATGAAGTGTACAATTTCAAAGGGATCATTAGATAAACATTTGTTACCCCCGATGTTATAGGTTACAGATTGTTTTCCAACATGAAGTGTCAGAATACCCTCCTTTCATGTCGATGATTGCTCTAGCAGTAGCTAAGAATGGGCGACCTAGAATTAAAGGTACAGAATAGTCGGGTCCCATTTCTAAAACCATGAAATCGACAGGGAAGAAAAACTTGCCAACTTTTACCAGTAAATTCTCAATAACCTCCATAGGAGACTTGATAGTGCCATCGGCAAGTTCGATGGTTGCTTTGACAGGTTGCGGATTTCAATTTTTTATTTTATGAACATATTGTAAGGCATTACATTCACACTTGCTCCTAAATCAGCGAGAGCGAAAGTCAATGGCAGTGGTCCGACATAACGTGGTAGAGAAAATTTTCTCGGATTAGAGAGTTTTTTCGGAAGGCGTCGTTCAACGAGAGTGACACATTCGTTAGTTCTTTTAACTGCTTCTTCCATGTTTCTCTTGTTAGTGAGGAAATCCTTCAAGAATCGTCCATACTTGGGAAATTGTTGTATTATATCCAGAAAAGGTTGGTTAACATGGATCTGGCTTAGGAGCTTGATGAACTTCTCATATTGTTCGTCAGTCCTTTGGTTCACCAGTCTTCCTGGGTAAGGTATGTGTGGCTTGTAAGTTCTCTTTGTTTCCTCAGTTGGTGGCACATTCTCGGCAGTATACACCGTAGTTTTTGTTGAAGTTTTAGTAGGAGTGCTCACTGGAGTGGGTTGTGAAGTTTCTTTTGGTAGTAATTCTTCTGTAGTTGATTCTATGGTAGGTGGGCGAAGTGGAACTCCAGTGAATATCTCCCTTGGTGGTGTCGTTTGAACTTCTTCTTCTGGCATTTGCGGTTCTAGGTAAACCTTACTGTTTCTGAGGGTAATAGCACTAACATTTGCTTTTGGGTTAGGTTCAGTGTTGCTTGGAAGACATCCTGGTTGTCTTTCAGATTAGAGCTTTGCAATCTGCCCCAGTTGTATTTCAATGGGTTGGAGAGTTGCATTCTGTGTTATAAATTCAACTTTATGGAGACTAAACTTCTCTTCATATTGTTTGTGACGAGCATCAGCTAAGAGGGCTTAACTTTTAGTTGTAGTTATCAAATTAGTTATCACGTCCTCTAGACTTAACCCGTTACTTGACTTGTTAGTTCCTTGGAATTGTTGACGAGGCTGAAAGTTTTGAGGTTGTCTTTGTTGAAATTGTTATTGCCCAAAACCATATGGACCTTGATTATTGTTATCCTTCAAGCTGAAATTCGGATGGTTCCTCTATCCAGGATTGTCGATGTTGTCGTAGGGGTTGTTTTGCAGGCGATTGGTTCTGATAAAGTTAACTTGCTCAACATCCATAGTGGTGCCTTTTGTTTCTCCAACAGTTTCAGCATTTACTTTGCCCTTGCTCATTTGATCGAGTCGAGTGGTGAAAGCGTCTACTTGAGCAGAAAGTGAAGTGACAGTATCAATAAAGTGAATACCATGCCTGGATCCCCTATTACTTCTCGGATTGTACCATTGATAGCTATTCATAGCTATTTCCTCAATTAGGTTGTAAGCTTCTTGTGGTCTCTTGTTTCCAAAAATACCACTTGCTGTAGCGTGGAGTGTCTGACGAGCTTGATTGTTCAACCCATTGTAAAATGATGATATTTGCAGCCAAACTTCTAGCCCATGGTGAGGGCATTTCCTCAACATGTGCCTCATATAGTGACTCACCATCCTCCTGAACGAAAGTGGTAATATTGTTTCTCAATTTAACGATTTTTGCTGGCGGGAAATATTTCAAAAGGAATTTTTGAGCTAGATCATCCCATGTAATGATTGACCTGGTAGGAAGAGAATTTAGCCATGCCTTAGCTCGTTCCCTTAAGAGAAAGAAAACATTCGAAACCGAATAACGTCATTCAAAACCTCGTTCATTTTGAAAGTGTCACAAATTTCAAGGAAATTTGCAATGTGGGCATGAGGTCCTCATCGGGTAATCCATGGAAAGTACATGATGATTGGATCATATGAATAACATGAAATTTGATCTCAAAGTTGTTCGCGTCAATTGTCGGCCTTGTGATACTAGACCCCAAGTCTTCAAGTGACGATCTTGCAAAGTCGGAAATAGTGCGGTTTTCTACGGCCATCTTCTTGATACGTTATTCTCGCAATCGGCATTGAAAGAATCTTTCGGGTTCTGCTATAGGTTGATATAAACCAGTAGTGGAGCTATGGATCATACACTACCTGAAACAAATGTAAAAAGAAAAACAGATGGAAAATGTTAAGGTTAGAAAAAGTTAATCCGTTAACTCGAATTCTTCTTGAAATCACAGTGTCCCCGGCAACGACGCCAAAAACTTGATGCGTGCTTTTTGTAAGTGTTAATAAAATAAAAAGGTTTTCATGAGATCATGTTTTAAATTTATAAAATGATAAATACTTAAACTTTAAAACACACACAATAGGCAAGTGTACCTATCGCAGCGTAATATAGTTTAGGTAAAAATCAAGTATCGAACCAATGGACACGGTCGAGTTCCAATAGTCAACGTTTTAATTAATGAGTAGGTGTTGTGTGCTTGTGAAGCAGAATAGTAAATAACATAAATGTAAATAATAGAAAAGTAAATAGCAGAAAGGTAAATAGCTCGAGAATAATCAGATCACAACGAGTATTGCTTTGGGCTTCGAATCTGCTTGGTATATGATAATGTTATGTTAACTAGTCCGATGGTTTGACTAATACAAAAGTGTGAACGGTACATTGCTAGAGCCTCATTCACACAACATTTGGTTCACGAATTATGTTCTTTAATAATAAAATAGTAAGACTCTCAGTTAGGGACACCATTACCCTCAACTCTTTAATAGATTCGCACATTCGTATGCTTAAAATCTATCTCCAAGTTGGTTTAAGACATCAAACCTAAATACCTTTACTTTTATTAAAAGAGTGATTAAACTTTGTTCATTGGTATGCGGTGCAACAATGAGACCATGTATAAAGATGTACCGTTCCCAACATGAGTTCACCAACTCTTGGTTTTATAAAAAAGTTCGTATAAAGACGTACGATTTTTATCAATATCAACCAAGTGTTGTGTGACAACCCGAAATTTTTAGATTAACTCCGTTAGTAATCCCGTTAAATATTCAGTTAATTCCTAACCCAGTTAACCCAATATTAAACCCTAGAGACTAATTCTGTCATTATTTGAACTAAAACTTCAGGGACTAGTTATGTAACTATTCAAAATCAAATATGTTGACTCCCTAAAGACAAAATTGAAGGGTTTTGGGTTCTGTTGACTTTCCAAAGTCAAACTCAAGTTCCTCTTGATCCAAATTCGTAATCTAGAACCGAATTATGTCCAAATTTGTAACCATCGAGCATGTTTATGGTATATTTGATCATCGTTGTGGCATTTAACAACTTTTATGATTACAAATCAATTCCCTTTACGCACATTGAAGTCGTAACCGTCGTGAACATCATCATTCCTATCGAATTCGATCAATTCGGGTATCACTCTCGCAAATCAATCGTCTGCACACCTTAACCGAGTCTCCCCAAATCTTTTCCACACGTCAACGTCACCGGAGAAGAAGTCAGGGCCGCGGAAGGTCAAACCACGCAAAGCCGGAATCCCATTTGGCCGAACTCGGTCAATTCGATATTCTTTCTAGTAATCAAACATACCTTTGGCTTCGTTTCTATGTCTAGATTGAAAGGCCCATCATTATTAGGACTCAAATTATCGGATTTAACACGATCTGAAAGCTAGGGTTCATCACAAATTCAGTTTAATCGAAATCAAACCTAAACACGATTTTAATCCAATTAACTTAGATGAGTAGTTTCGAAATCCTTTACTCTCTGAAAACCCTATGAATCCAAACATTTTTGATATCATAATCGATCAAATTGAATCTGTGTTTATAAGCTAGGGTTTCGGCATTTCAAATGTGAATTAACAACCCCAAACATGATAATTTTGCAATTAAATATCATCTCAGATTCGGAATACTTCGAATTACAAAACCCCTATGATGTTTGGTTCAATCAAAATTCAAATCGATGGATTTGGGATGAAGTTTCGATTGGGTTTCAATAAGGGAGAAGAACTCGGTGAGGTGAATGCTAAAACCAAACAAAACTGAATCCTAATGCGATTCCCAAACTGGTGGGACTGGTTAAGTTGTTGTGAGGGACCCATACCCAGGAGGCCTCACTTGTTGGATTTACTCATTCACAAACTGTTCTTAAACATGAATATCAAATAACGCAGCGGAAAATTTCATTCAAACATAACGTCATCATTGTTCATACATGCTGAAGCGTAAACATTGTTTAAAACATAAATACATCATAACTAAACATAACGGGATGCCAGTCTTCATAGACAGTCGGGTAACTCCTCTCGCTTGCCAAGCATCACCGTCCATCCTCATAACATGCCTTAACCTGAATGTGCACACTAAAAAGTCAGCTACACTGGTGAGTTCTAGTTTTAACATAAAACTTTAACTTCGAATAATTTGCCAAAAACATAACTTCATACTTCATTTAATAAAAAGCGTACGTAAAGTAATGCAATAACAAAACATACCACTTCATAAACATAAGTCAACGAACATATCGAATCTGCGCCTTCTCGTAACCGTCAAATCCATACGTTACATACTGGTTGAATGAACTAAGGATCACCACCACTAGGCCCATCATCACCGTACTGTCCTTCGGGTGAGAAACTCCTAGGGCCTGATACTTAGGTCATCCAACCCTTCAAGCATGGCGTCCCAAAGGATAGCGCGTACCAAACTTCAAGCACTGCACCCCGTAGGGCGCAAGTACCAAACTTCAAGCACGACTACCCCGTAAGGTAAATCGTACCAAACTTCAAGGATCACGATAATCCCCTTGACGACCGTCATCGCCCCAGTTGTACAACAGTTGGCCAGCCACAAAGGCCCCGAAAAGGTAAAGGCCCATAACATACTTCCCATCCCTTAACCATCATTCCCTAAGGAATATTGGCAGATTCGTTCGTTTGTGACTTTCATAAACCTTCGCTTCTTTTACTTCAAAAACTTCAGTTAAAGCATTCGTACGTTTTATTAAAAACATTCATTCATTCATTAACACACTTCATAAACTTCTTTTGGCAAAATATTTCATAAACACTTCCTTCATAACCTTTCCTTCTAAAACATCACTCATAAACATCATTTTATAAAACGTTACATACAACCTTCAAAAACATCGTTTTATAAAATCGTTACATCGTTACGTATGCACACCAGCCCAAAAACATTATTAAAACATTTAAAAGAGGGCTTCTAGAACTCCCCGGATAAGTAGTTTCTGAAATACTCTTAGCTGGCTATTGCGCGTCACTAATGTCACTCACGATCTGTTATAATAAAGCCATACGTGTAAGGTAGTGCTCCAAGATGACATTAGACATCCCTATGCTTAAACCTTGTAGTTTCGATGGATTTGCTTATATCGAAACTTGATAGTTTCGATAGGTTGTTTATGTCGAAACTTGGTAGTTTCGATAAGTAACTTAGGTGCAATCTTAACTTCGGATCGTGGGCTCATATCGAAACTATGGTAGTTTCGATGGGTCTGCACATATCGAAACTAGGTAGTTTCGATGGGTCTGCACATATCGAAACTAGGTAGTTTCGATGGGTCTGCACATATCGAAACTAGGTAGTTTCGATGGGCCTGCACATATCGAAACTAGTAGTTTCGATGGGCCTGCACAGATCGTCTTCCCAAAAATCTGAAGTTTATGCATGCGAGCCTGATCGAGTCAGTATCTCAATTTTTCTTAGATCAAAACGTTTGGTTTTCATTCTAGATGCTACACCTAAGCTCATTTTCAAGTTCCATCCGCAAAATCGTTACCTTTTTAGCCAAAACCCGAAAATCCCAAAAACGAACAAAAACTCAGATTTAGGTCGGATCGTTACCCGAATCGAGCTTCTAATCCGGAGGTTCTTCTCACGAGTTATGGAGTAACACTTTGCTGAAATCTCGGGTCGATCCGCCAACTTTCTCTCTCTACGGTTTCTCTCTCTAGAAGTTGCAAATGAGAGAAATGGTGATGATCCTTGGCTATTTATAGGGAGGCTCCCCTTCTAGCCCATCCGGCCCATCCGACCCGACCCGACATGCCTCGTTCATTTATTTCGTCATTTTAACTGTCGTTTTATTTTTGGGATGTTACAAGTCTACCCCCCTTACAATAGGTTTCGTCCCCGAAACCTATCATAAGTCAAATAATTGAGGGTACGACTCCCTCATTTTCGTCTCCGTTTCCCAAGTGGCTTCCGATCCCCTTCGATGCTTCCATTGGACTTAACCAACGGAATAACTTTATTACGCAAACGCTTCTCCTTTCGGTCTAAGATGGCCACGGGTTCTTCGATGTAATTAAGGCTGTTGTCGACCTCGATGTCAGTAAGTGGTTCGTGAGCTGATTCATCCGCCAAACACTTTCGCAAGTGTGATACATGGAAGGTAGGATGAATCCCACTCAACTCATCAGGAAACTCTAGCCGATAAGTGACTTCACCAACCCGCGCCATTATCCTGAATGGTCCGACGAACCTTGGACTTAAATTTCCTCTCTTCCTGAATCGTATTATTCCCTTCCAGGGTGACACTTTCAACATTACTCTGTCCCCAACATCGAACTCAATAGGCCTTCGTCGTTTATCCGCATAGGATTTCTGACGATCTTGTGCGGCCTTCATTCGTGCTTTGACTTGATCAAACCTTTCCGATGTTTCCCTTATTACTTCCAGACTTCCTAATTCCTTCTGTCCAATCTCGCCCCAACAAATCGGGGTTCTGCATCTTCTCCCATACAACATTTCGTAAGGCGGCATGCCTATCGTCGTGTGATAACTATTGTTGTAGGAGAATTCGGCTAATGGCAGATGACTGTCCCAACTGCCGCCAAAATCGATAATACAAGCACGAAGCATATCCTCCAATGTCCGAATGGTCCTTTCGGACTGACCATCCGTTTGCGGTTGGTATGCCGTACTGATATTAAGTCTCGTGCCCATCGCCTCGTGAAATCTTTTCCAGAACCTCGATGAGAATCGTGTATCCCGGTCGGATACTATCGTCAAAGGCATCCCATGTCGTGCTACTACTTCGTTAATAAATACTTCCGCTAACCTTTCCGACGAGAACGTCTCGCGAATAGGTAGGAAATGAGCACTCTTTGTTAATCGGTCCACAATTACCCAGATGGTGTCATGACCTTTAGCTGTGCGAGGTAGATTGGTTATGAAGTCCATGGTAATGTGTTCCCACTTCCATTCTGGTATATCAAGCGGTTGAATCTTTCTATACGGTTTCTGGTGCTCGGCCTTTACTTGTGAGCAAGTCAAGCACTTGCTTACATACTTTGTCACTTCATGTTTCATTCAGGGCCACCAGTATTCCTTCCTCAGATCTTGGTACATTTTATTGGTACCGGGATGGATAGAGTAACGAGACTTATGAGCCTCATCCAAGATTTTGGTTCTAAGCTCGCCACCCATAGGTATCCATACTCGTCCAAAACGTGTCCTAACACCAAGGGTGTTATATTCCAACTTGTCCCGTTGTCCAACCATCCTTTCCTTTTTTATGTTTTCTTCTTTAAGTGCCTAATCTTGAGCCTTTTCAATTTCTCTCATCACATCCGATGTTACCACCAACTGGCAAGCTTTCACTCTAATAGGAGTAGGCACATCCTTTCGACATAGAGCGTCAGCCACCACGTTTGCCTTTCCAGGATGGTATATTATGTCACAATCATAGTCTTTCAATATTTCTAACCATCGCCTCTGCCTCATATTAAGTTCCTTCTATTCGAAGAAGTATTTCAAACTTTTGTGGTCGGAGTAAATAGTGAACTTCACCCCGTAAAGGTAGTGCCTCCAGATTTTTAATGCGAATACGACAGCAGCAAGTTCCAAATCGTGAGTCGGATAATTAGCTTCGTGAATCTTCAACTGCCGCGATGCATACGCGATCACTCTCCCGCGTTGCATCAACACGCATCCCAATCCCTGACCTGAAGCGTCAGAGTATACCACTAGGTCTTCAATGCCCTCAGGAAGGGCCAAGACTGGAGCTTGGGTTAGCCTCTTCTTCAATTCCTTAAACGCCTCATCTTGGGTTGAACCCCATACATACTTAACCTCTTTCCGAGTCAACTTTGTCAACGGCGAAGCTATTTTCGAGAAATCCTGGATGAATCTCTGATAGTAGCCTGCCAATCCCAAGAAACTACGGATTTCAGTTGGCGTTTTAGGAATACTCCATTCTCTTATCGTCACTATCTTTGCTGGGTCAACCATAATGTCGTTCGGGTTAATGACGTGACCTAGGAATTGGACTTCCCTAAGCCAGAACGCGCATTTGGAGAACTTAGCATACAACTTTTCCTTCTTCAGAGCTTCCAATACTTCCTTCAAGTGACACGCGTGATCACCCTCATTCTTGGAGTAGATAAGGATATCATCGATGAACACGATTACCGATCAATCCAACATTGGTCGACAAACTCTATTCATCAAATCCATGAACGCTGCGGGGGCGTTCGTCAATCCGAAAGACATTACACGGAACTCGAAATGTCCATAACGCGTGCGAAATGCAGTTTTCGGTATGTCTTCCTCCCTTACCTTCAACTCATGGTACCCGGACCGAAGGTCGATTTTCGAGAACCAACATGCGCCTTGCAATTGATCGAACAGGTCGTCGATCCTTGGTAACGGGTACTTGTTCTTTACGGTACGCTTGTTCAACTCGCGATAATCAATACACATTCTCATCGAACCGTCTTTCTTCTTCACAAACAACACCGGAGCACCCCACGGCGAGATGCTTGGTTGGATAAATCCTTTCTCAAGTAACTCGTCTAGTTGGACCATAAGTTCCTTCATCTCCACTGGTGCTAGTCTATATGGAGCCTTAGCCACGGGCTGGGCATCTGGTACTAAGTCGATTCGAAATTCAATCTCTCTGTCGGGTGGTATCCCAGGTAAATCTTTTGGAAACACCTCAGGGTACTCGCGTACCACGGTTACATCGTCTAGTTCCTTCACTTCCTTACACTTGTCAATCATGTACACCAGATACGCCTCGCATCCGCGACTCAAATAATCTGTTGCCTTAATCATCGAGATGACGTTTGGCATCGGGGCATCCCGATCTCCAAGAACCTCGACTTTGCTACCATCCGGAGCCTTGAGTCGGATTATCTTTCGTTTGCATATAATTTGCGCTTCATTGGCAGTTAGCCAATCCATACCTAACACGACATCAAACCCTCCCAAAACCATAACAAACAATCTGACAGGGAACCTATGACCTTCTATTTTTATCGTGGAGTTGTCAACTACATCGGTCACTCTTGCGGTTCTACCCTCAGCGGTTTCTACGCTAAAGGCCATTTCTAGCTTACTGGCAGCGTACTTCACTCGTTTACAAAAAGTCGCAGATATAAAACTCTTACTGGCACCCGAATCAAATAGCACCGAAACAAAAGTGTTGTCAAGGATGAACGTACCGGACGCCACGTCGGGGTCTGCCCTGGCTTGGTCTTGCGTCAGCGCGTACGCACGAGTCTTTGCTCGGGGCCTCTCTTCTTTCTTCTCCGGGCCTTTCCCTTTCCCGGCTTCACTCATCCTAGGCTTGGTACATTCCCGACTCATATGACTATTTCCCCCACAATTGTAGCACTTGTAGCCTTGCGGGCATTCACGGGAGTAATGTCCGGTCTTGCCGCATTTAAAGCACAGATTCGATCCTAACCGGCATTCACCCGCATGTCTTACCCCACATTTCCCACAGACTGTCGTCCCGCCTACCCTGGCCTGCTTGTCCCGAGCCCCAAACAACTTCCCACCCGATCGTTTAGCGGGAAAACTCAACTTTTTCTTAGGCTCTTCAATGGCAATGACATTCAGCGCCAGATCATCAAATACCACGCCGCTCAGTTCTACTACCGAATCATAGGTAGTAGGGGCGTTTGCCTTAACAAAGGTGTGGACTTGGTCCTGCAACCCTTGAATATAGCAGGCAATCTTTCTCTCTTCAGTAGTGACAAGATGTGGCACCAGACGTGCTAGTTCATTGAATCGGGTTGTGTATTGCCGGTGCGTCATGTTCCCGGCCTTCAAACCCAGAAATTCTCTCTCCACCTTCTCAATCTCGTTCCTTGGGCAAAAATTCTTAATAACTAAAGTTTTCAAGTCAACCCACATCGTCGCATCCACAATCTCACTCCCTTTTGCCTGACTTACACCTTCCCACCAATGGGATGCTTCTTCCCTCAAGGAGTTAGCAGCAAATTTTACAACTTGATCCGTTCGACACTCGCTCAGATGAATGGCAGCTTCCATACGGATCACCCAATCAAACGTAGCCACCGCGTCTTTCTTTCCAGTGAGGACCGGTGGGTCACATGCTTTAAATGACTTGTAGTCGCATCCGCGAGCAGGCGATGCGTTGTCGGTCTCATTGTTCTGAGCACCTATTGCTGCACTAGACCCACCCACCCCATTAACCTGCTTCAATGCTTCTGCCAACAGACCTGGCAGAGAAGTCTTCATCAATTCTGTGAACTCTCGAGCTATAGCTGCTCTCACTTCTAGTTCAAAAGTGAAATGTTGTTCTTCAACCAGTGTCTGCTCAGTTCCATGCACACTAACCGCCGGTTCAGTGTGAACACTTCCTTCTTCACTATTCTCTTGGCGCGCAGGGATCCTTCCACGCCCACCATTTCGACCGCTGGTACGACCACCGGTACGGCCACCACGCCTTCCGTTTCCTCTTCTTGCCATTTTGTTCTATAAGACAAGAATCCAATGTTATCACGCTAGTTAACAAATAAAATTCAATAAGTACAGTAAGATGTTAATATACAATGGCCATCTGCAATTAACCATTACACTACCTTTCGATTTCTATTTGACCACCTTTGTGATTCCATCAGAACACAAGTCCTTACCTAACCCTTTCTAAGGCATACTATATATGTAAATATATATACTACCTTCATACCTGATGCTGTGGCTCGAGTTACCCGTACTGGCATCCGCTTTCGGTCCCATTCACAGTTTAAGTTCAGACACTAGGAGTGTCCGAATCTCTCAAACTATTGTTCTGATACCAACTTGTGAGGGACCCATACCCGGGAGGCCTCACTTGTTGGATTTACTCATTCACAAACAGTTCTTAAACATGAATATCAAATAACGCAGCGAAAAATTTCATTCAAACATAACGTCATCATTGTTCATACATGCGGATGCGTAAACATTGTTTAAAACATAAATACATCATAACTAAACATAACGGGATGCCAGTCTTCATAGTCAGTCGGGTAACTCCTCTCGCTTGCCAAGCATCACCGTCCATCCTCATAACATGCCTTAACCTGAATGTGCACACTAAAAAGTCAGCTACACTGGTGAGTTCTAGTTTTAACATAAAACTTTAACTTCGAATAATTTGCCAAAAACATAACTTCATACTTCATTTAATAAAAAGCGTACGTAAAGTAATGCAATAACAAAACATAACACTTCATAAACATAAGTCAACGAACATATCGAATCTACGCCTTCTCGTAACCGTCAAATCCATACGTTACATACTGGTTGAATAAACTAAGGATCACCACCACTAGGCCCATCATCACCGTACTGTCCTTCGGGTGAGAAACTCCTAGGGCCCGATACTTAGGTCATCCAACCCTTCAAGCATGGCATCCCAAAGGATAGCGCGTACCAAAATTCAAGCACTGCACCCCGTAGGGCGCAAGTACCAAACTTCAAGCACGACTACCCCGTAAGGTAAATCGTACCAAACTTCAAGGATCACGATAATCCCCTTGACGACCGTCATCGCCCCAGTTGTACAACAGTTGGCCAGCCACAAAGGCCCCTAAAAGGTAAAGGCCCATAACATACTTCCCATCCCTTAACCTTCATTCCCTAAGGAATATTGGCAGATTCGTTCGTTTGTGACTTTCATAAACCTTCGCTTCTTTTACTTCAAAAACTTCAGTTAAAGCATTCGTACGTTTTATTAAAAACATTCATTCATTCATTAACACACTTCATAAACTTCTTTTGGCAAAATATTTCATAAACACTTCCTTCATAACATTTCCTTCTAAAACATCACTCATAAACATCATTTTATAAAACGTTACATACAACCTTCATAAACATCGTTTTATAAAATCGTTACATCGTTACGTATGCACACCAGCCCAAAAATATTATTAAAACATTTAAAAGAGGGCTTCTAGAACTCACTGGATAAGTAGTTTCTGAAATACTCTTAGCTGGCTACTGCGCGTCACTAATGTCACTCACGATCTGTTATAATAAAGCCATACGTGTGAGGTAGTGCTCCTAGATGACACTAGACATCCCTATGCTTAAACCTTGTAGTTTCGATGGATTTGCTTATATCGAAACTTGATAGTTTCGATAGGTTGTTTATGTCGAAACTTGGTAGTTTCGATAAGTAACTTAGGTGCAATCTTAACTTCGGATAGTGGGCTCATATCGAAACTATGGTAGTTTCGATGGGTCTGCACATATCCAAACTAGGTAGTTTCGATGGGTCTACACATATCGAAACTAGGTAGTTTCGATGGGTCTGCACATATCGAAACTAGGTAGTTTCGATGGGTCTGCACATATCGAAACTAGGTAGTTTCGATGGGTCTGCACATATCGAAACTAGGTAGTTTCGATGGGTCTGCACATTTCGAAACTAGGTAGTTTCGATGGGCCTGCACATATCGAAACTAGTATCTCAATTTTTCTTAGATCAAAACGTTCGGTTTTCATTCTAGATGCTACACCTAAGCTCATTTTCAAGTTCCATCCGCAAAATCGTTACCTTTTTAGCCAAAACCCGAAAATCCCAAAAACGAACAAAAACTCAGATTTAGGTCGGATCGTTACCTGAATCGTGCTTCTAATCCGGAGGTTCTTCTCACGAGTTATGGAGTAACACTTTGCTGAAATCTCGGGTCGATCCGCCAACTTTCTCTCTCTATGGTTTCTCTCTCTAGAAGTTGCAAATGAGAGAAATGGGGATGATCCTTGGCTATTTATAGGGAGGCTCCCCTTCTAGCCCATCCGGCCCATCCGACCCGACCCGACATGCCTCGTTCGTTTATTTCGTCATTTTAACTGTCGTTTTATTTTTGGGATGTTACAGTTGTTGTGCTGTTAGGGAGAGGACCCGGGTTCGAGTCCCTCTACCCCTTTTTCTTTTTAAATGAATTTTTAAAGATTATTTTTAATATAAAGCCCACCCCCATATTATTATATTAATATATTAAAGTGTTTTAACCCTGGAAAACACCCGTAGGCTCGGGTTTGAAATTATAACTAATATTTAATGTATTTCCACTTTTAAAATAATATGTTTATATTATTTTTGACCCACCATTTTAGATAAAATAATATACTATTATTATTTTCAACTCGTGACTCCAATTATAAATAATATTTATATATTATTTTCGCCACATTCATAAACTCTATGAATCGTTTCAAATTAATTAAATAATATAATTATTTATATTATTATTCACGTTTATATCCTCGAATAAAAATAATATATTTATTATTTTTGCCACTTAAGCGATTTTCGTATATTTTTACGAGTTCAAAAATAATGTAATAAACTATATTACTTTCTTAGGCCATTGTTAAATGTTACAAACGTACGAATTTATTTACTAATTAATATTATTCGTAAATAGAGACGTTCGACATGAAACACTTTTATTTCAATTATTATATTAAGGAACCCCATTTCCTGTGGACACGTTCGTCTACTCATTGATCCTTAGAATACGTTAAGACGTTCTAACCTTCCGTGTCGTCGTCACAAATCCCAATGTGTCCCTAACTTATATGTTTATGATTCTAGGGCATGCGTAAGCCGTGCAGGCTAACACTTGATGTTCTTAATCTCATACTTGTGTGATACTACCTACTACGCAACGCAGGTGAGTTTCACGACCCTTTTTTTACTCGTTTTCCTGTTTGGGGAGAAACATGTACACAAACTTACATATTTTTACTTGTTTTCCCTGTGGGGGAGAAACAGGTACGCAGACAAACATTATTTTACATGTTTTTCCCGTTAGGGGAGAAAACATGACACAACTATTATTGTAATTCATGTGTTATTACTGTTGAGGCTAAGCGTGACACACTATCACAGAAAGTCCTCATCATACATCGAACCGTTAATAGGGATCTTAGCGAGGTAATATTTAGTAGTACTACTGGGTTTGACAAATCCCACCCGCGTTAGTCGCCCTAACTCGATTGGAGATCGAACGGGTGAAATGTTAGCCTACTCACATTTGCCAGAGTTAATAGACCTTGCAGGAGGCAAATACACATACAGTCAGCTTCGGTTGTGAGCGCTTTAGTAAGACATGATCATAGGCTAGCTACCTATAGATATGCATATTGAATGTACATAATCTGGCAAACACTCTCTTATTACAAACTTGAAACCTGTGAACTCACCAACCTCGTGTTGACACTTTTTCTTACATGTTTCTCAGGTCGCTTTGGCACAGGTTGCACACTTAGGACATGCATGGAGTCCTACTGTCATATCATTCATTTCAAACATTTTAAACAGTTTACTTATTTATATTGATTGAAGCTTGTTGCGTGTAATTACTTTTGATTTTATATTAACGTTTACGCTTCCGCATTAACTCTGAGCATTTATGTTATGACTTTTAAGTCCCATATAGTGTCGTTTGATGTAACTAATGACTGAGATCCTGGTGTGTCACCTTCCAAACGTTAAAACTCCGCTCGTATCAGAGACAGATTGGTATCAGAGACATTGGTTATAGAGAACTAGGATCGCATACTAGACTATAACCTCACACATTAGTTACACGGCACAGACACTTATACCTTATACATATAGCACCTAAACATACATTGCAGTGCAGGCATGTTAATACCCTCCATATCACTCTCAGTTGGCAAGGGACACATCATTTGCATTGCATCATCATTCCCAGTGGCGACACTCGGGGATCATCAGAACAACATCCACTCCCGTCCGAGGTCAGCGAGACGGAGACTTCGGAGGAGTCACTTACATCACCATCACCCGTTGGGTATGGTGGGCCTTCTCAGGTCCATGTTATGGACGACACTCAGCACTAACGCATATCTCTTTGGGAGTTGGGATCGTCGGAGGCGAGTCCCTACTGTACCCGTCAGCAACAATACTCCGAATGAAGGCAGACCGTTGCACGTATTATTGTAGAATCCATTGACACGTAGATGTCATCACTTTCTCGAGCCATGGGCTCACGTCTTTGTTTGATATTCTGTTGAGAATAGATTGACCACAAATCTGAGAACGCAGTGCTCAATGCATACTCAAACCCTATCTTGACTAAGTTGAAAGGACGGCTACCTTGCTGCTTTCTGTAACTTGTATTCATGAATTAGTTTCATTTCTCGAAGTCGCATTTCATGTACATGTTTGTTACATGTTCTCATTTACAATCCGCTGTATTGGACTCCTGTATTGTGTTTCACTCGAGTGAATACTCGGATCAAACCATCCTCGACTACTCATCCCGATATGAGTTCTAATTGATCAAAGTATAGTTGATGACTAAGCTTTTCGATGACTTATCATATCTAACAACACTATGTACTCAACAATATAACCTAAAGGACATCATGAAACAGGACAGGAAGAACAAGGGTGAGCATGCAAAGCAAATTATCATTACAGGTGCACACGTAATAGTAATTTGAGGTGCATGTAAGTCCTGGTGAAACCTAGTGTGTGGATGAATGGTCCTAATCAGTGATTTACAGACTTAAGTTTCCACTATCTGTAGAGACTCTCATAACCCACTCAACGACTAGTTGGTATCGTTAAACTCGTTTAACAGCTCATAGACGTGACTATAAGGTTGAAAATGTTTACGGACACACTGAATTATCATCAATGGAATCCATCAATGTTATTTTCACCCATGTAAGAGTCTTAGTGATCTTACGACTCTCATTCAAACGTAATCAATGGAACCACCTAGAGTGAAACTCTAGTAGAACCTCAGGGTAAAACCACCGACTCCAAGTATGTAAGCGGAATTGGAAGGATTCCTTCCCGCTAACACGTTATTCCTTACACACCAACGATAAATTCCAATTGACCCTGATGCATTATTCGGTGACTAATCCTCAGATTAATTTGAATTATACCCCAGCTTATTCAATCCTGTAAACGAAATTTTTTTCTTCATGAAATGATCCAATGACATAGAGAAACGAGGATTTAACCTAACCAACCATTAATTGAACGCAATTACTTAAACAGACAACATGTTCCTTATATTACTGGAATCTATATTTCGTTGAAATTTTCTTTCCTAGATGTGAACCTTTTCCCTTGACCTTTACATTGACCGACGCTTACCTTATCAGCACGAGTCTAATTAGAAATCTTAGCATGACTTCTCAATTTTTCAAGTTGGTGCAGTCGTACTCCAACCCTACTAGAAACTATCTATACCATAGAAATAGCCGATGATCAGATATTTGAAGCAACCGACATTCTTACGGGCTGTAAGCGTGGATTGGCTGGTCATGAACTTGACATTGACCTAATGTCGGTCGTGCTCGGTAGTTTTTGACGTAATTGTCGGAATGGATTGGTTATCTAAGAACCAAGCCAAGATTATCTGTCATAAGATAATTGTTCGCCTTCCTCTCCCGAGTAAAGAAACCCTTTGTGCCTAAGGCAAGAGGAGTGATGCAGTCATGAACATCATATCCTTCGTGAAAACGCAGAAGTGCTTACGTAAAAGCCATCCTGCCATTCTAGCTCTCATTGCCGAGCATCCATCTGAGGGAAAGAAGATTGACGACACTCCGATTGTTCGTGATTATCCGGAAGTATTTCCCGAAGATATACCTAGTCTTCCACCTCACCGTCAAGTCGAATCTCAAATGGATCTATCACCCGAAGCAGCACCTATTGCACGGGCACCATATAGACTTGCACCCAGTGAGCTACCAGAACTATCCACACGACTACCAAAGTTGTTGGATGAAGGCTTCATCCGACCTAGCTCATCGCCATGCGGAGCTCAAGTCCTATTCTCCAAGAAGAAAGACGGGACTTTCTGCATGCTAAGCATGGTGACCATCAAAAACCATTATCCTCTACCCCACATCGATAATCTATTCGATCAACTCCCAGGATCAAGTTTCTATTCCAAGATAGATCTTAGATCCGGTTATCATCAACCAAGAGTCCGAGACGGGGACGTCTCAAAGACTGCATTCAGGACTAGGTACGGCCATTACGAGTTTATGGTCATGCCTTTCGAACTGATCAACGCACTGTCACAACCCCGGGCTACCCCTGCCCGGGCGTCGCGAGACAACGCTGGTATCTGAATGCGGTCCCATATATTTGGGTAGCGGAAGTCTTTGTTTTTACTTGATGCCTTTTTGTAATGAAATGTAATGTAAATAACCTCAAGGGTTAATTCTATACATTTGTCAAAACTTGGGATCCACGTCCCTTTTTCATTTCATGATAATAGACATTCAAAAGTCTATTATATAATGTACATCTGCTGAATTAATTTACATAATACAAGCCATTTAAAATGTCTAGGATCTATGTCCGTTCCAACATTTGGTCTTGTATTAGTCTGCCACAGGGATTTAAATATGCCTAAAGATCTTGTCTTTACTGCACCACCCTGAATTTAATGATTTCTTTCACTACCTGTGAAAAACGTTTTGAAAATGAACATCAGCATAAAGCCGGTGAATCACATTTAACTGACACGAAAATGATTTCTAACATAAACCAAATTAAAGCCTTTAAGCACGTTTTCTTTGACGATAAATCTACACATTCAGCAGTCTTTTTCACCTGAAGTATATACCACCTACATACACCGGGTCTCTGCCATGGGGTCAACTGGCTGAGCTCTATGTCTCAGACTGATAGCCTATTCCCAGGGTCGTGATGCTAAGAACCTTGTTCTTAGTCTTACATGATCTGCTAAGGAACCATATCCTCAGTCTTATGATATCCCCTTACATGATCTGTACCCAGCCACGGAAGGGGATTTCACCCTCCTCATGTATACCATTTGATCAAATCTACGTATGCTTATGGCCTGAATGCTATCACGTAGATTACCCTTATGATTAAAGCATTTAATTTGTTTCATGCCGTTTTCGTAAATAAAATGGTTTTCTTGTTTGAAAAGCGTTAAATGTGTTCACCTTGATTTTGATGGCTGGTAGGGTTGTAGGCTTCGGAATTTGAGCAGAACCTCGATACGTTTCTTCCTAGGGAAGACACGATTAACGAGAATATATATGAGAGAATATATATATATAATTGCGGTTATATATATATGAATAGTTTTAACGATACCTACTTTGCGGGATTTGGACAGAACTACGGCTTGAGTTGGGTGTCGTAGGATTCTTGAACAGCGCTTCGGGACGTTGTGGAGTTTTGAGAGATCGGGTTTGTGTGAAACGAATGTTTGGAAACTGTACAGAATTTCAATCCCGTTGAAGGCCTTTTATAGGCTGATTTTCCAGTCCCTCGCGTACCGCGAGGCCGGCCAAGGAAATCCCTCGCGTACCGCGAGAGGATGAGGTGTCACGAACGGTGCTGAGTTAGCATGACACGTGGCGGCTGGTGGCAAGGGTGAATGACACGTGTTTTCTGGCCCTGACGCGTGTACTATTCCCTCGCGTACCGCGAGGCTTGGTTGGGAATCTTCTCGCGTACCGCGAGAAGGTGTAAATCTGGCGTATAAGCAGTCCCCTCGCGTACCGCGAGGTTTTGTCAAAATTTCCCTCGCGTACCGCGAGGGAGTGAAATTTTGAATTTTTCTTTTCTTTTTATTTTGGGTGTTACACGCACCCGCGGTGTTCATGGACCTCATGAACCGTGTGTGTAAACCCTACCTCGAATAGTTCATCAACGTTTTCATTGTTGACATCCTCATATATTCTAAGAACAAGGAAGGACATGAGTAGGACCTACACTTAATCCTTGGATTGCTGAAACAAGAGCAATTGTATGCCAAATTCTCTAAGTGCGAATTCTGGATTAGCGAAGATTCAACTTCTAGGACATGTAGTCAACGAGAAAGGAATACATGTCTACCCATCTAAAGTAGAAGCCATCAAGGATCAGACAACACCGATAACTGCAACAGAGGTGCGACAACTTCTAGGATTGGCTGGCTGCTACCGTCAATTCATTGAGGAAATCTCAAAATATTGCTCAACCTCTCACTACTCTAACTCAAAAAGGGTAAACCCTATAACTGGAGCGAAACTCAGGAATCCGTATTTCAACTGTTGAAACAGAAACTCTGTAATGCACCTATCCTAGTTTTTCCTGAAGGAACGGATGACTTCGTAGTGTATTACAATACCTCTATTCGAGGTCTTGGTTGTGTGTTGATGCAACGCGAAAAGGTTATCGCATAAGCTTCCCGTCAACTGAAAGCTTATGAGAAAAACTACACTACCCATGATCTAGAATTGGGAGATGTAGTGTTTGCTTTGAAAATCTGGAGACATTACTTGGACGATACCAAGTGCATGATTTACACCGATCACAAGAGTCTTCAACGCATATTCGAACAGAAGGAGTTGATCATCCGACAACGCCGTTGGATCAAACTTTTGAACGACCATGACTGTGCTATCAAGTATCATCCGAGCAAGGCTAACGTAGTAGCCGATGCCCTAAGCCGGAAATAAACTAGACCTAGACGAGTTCGGGCATTGTAGTAGCCGATGCCCTTAGCCGGAAATAAACTAGACCTAGAGGAGTTAGGGCATTCCAACTCACTATCCATCCCAGACTACCTGATAAAATACGTAATGCTCAACTCGAAGCCCTTAAAGAGTAAAACCTACCGTTGGAGTCCACGCGTGGTATGGAAGCGCAACTCGAGGTCAAATCTGACGATATTCGCTACTTCACTGAGTATTCGGAAACCTAAGGGAACTAGTCATGGGTGAGACTCATAAATCTCGTTACTCTATTCATCCAGATTCCGACAAGATGTACCATGACCTAAAGGTGCTGTATAGGTGGCCAAAGATGAAGGACGATATAGCCACCTATATGAGCAAGTGTCTGACTTGCGCAAAGGTCAAGGTAGAATATCAAAAGCCTTCTGGTTTGCTCCAACAACTAGAAATTCTGATGTAGAAATGGGAGCATATTTCCATGGATCTTATTACTAAACTACCCCGAGCTTCTAGCAGATGCGACATCATCTGGGTGATCGTAGATCGCTTGACTAAATCCGCTCACTTTCTAGCAATCAAAGAGACTGACAAGATAGAGAAGTTAACTCGCGTTTATCTGAAAGAAGTAGTCTCTCGGCATGGAGTGTCAATCTCTATCATTTCGAATCGAGACGCTCGATTCACCTCTCGGTTTTGGCAATCACTACAAAAGCCGTAGGTACGCGTATGATATATCATCCTCAAACTGATGGTCAAACGGAACGTACCATTCAAACCTTAGAGGACATGCTACGAGTTTGTGTGATCGACTTCGGTAACACTTGAGAGTCTCACTTACCTTAGTGGTGTGAGGCCCCGAACCCGGGAGGCCTCACGTATTGGATTTACTCATCAACACAGCACTTTAAACATAAGACATTCATTAACACAGCGGAAACAACTTAAACTTCATCATACGCAGCGGAAACATAACATGACTATACATAACTTATCAAATACAACTGAAACTTTTCTTAATCAACATAAACAAAAGAGACATAAACATGATGCCAACTGCTGGTCTTCGGGTAACTCTTCTTGCCAAGCCAAGCATCCACTTCCATCTACTGCCACCTACACTTAACTGATGTGCATACTAAAAATCAGCAACGCTGAGTGAGTTCTAACGTTTACTTTAAATCAATTATACAAGAGATTTACTAAAACATATATACTGCCATTAAGGCTAAACTTAACACACTTTACTTTTCAAACATATATACTGCCATTAAGGCTAAACTTAACACACTTTACTTTTCAAACAGGTTAAAACGTATAATAAACCGTCAATTCCTCTTTACTGTACTGCCCTCATGGCTTACATCCATGAACCGACAAGTACCTGGTCAATGCCCCCATGGCTTACACCATGAACCGACACTACCGCTTATCCGTCAATTCCTTGTCACTACTGTACCGCCCCCATGGCTAACGTCCATGAACCGACGAGTACCTGGTCAATGCCCCCATGGCTAACGTCCATGAACCGACAATACCCTGGTCAATGCCCCCATGGCTTACATCCATGAACCGACAATACCGCTTAACACTAAGGGGAGGTTGCGTGGACCTCCCGAGCAACCGCCGTCACTCATCCCAGTTGTACAACCGTTAACGAACCCAAAGGTTCTTACTAATGGGTAGCACCCATATCTGACATCTTGTACAAGTAACATCTATCCCAAGGACCTTTATAGCTGGTACATATTCCCGAAGGAAAACTGTTCACTTTACTGTTAATAAATCTTTCTGTAAATCTTGTTCATAACTTAACATATACCATGCCTTTGTTTATGTATATAAAAATATAGTAAACGCTTGCCAAATGATATATCTTTGCTCTTACTGAAATATATCTTAACACATATATCATGCCTTTGTTTATGTATATAAAAATATAGTAAAAGCTTGCCAAATTATATATATTTGCTTTTACTGAAACATAGCTTATCATAAAATACATCTTACTTTCTGAAACATAGCTTATCATATAATACATCTTACTTTCTGAAACATAGCTTATCATATATATCATGCCTTTGTTTATGTATATGAAAATATAGTAAACGCTTGCCAAATGATATATCTTACTTTACTGAAAATGTACTAGCACATATATCATGCCTTTGTTTATGTATATGAAAATATAGTAAACGCTTGCCAAATGATATATCTTACTTTACTGAAAACATACTAGCACATATATCATGCCTTTGTTTATGTATATGAAAATATAGTAAACGCTTGCCAAATGATATATCTTACTTTACTGAAAACATACTTTTGCCTTTTTTAAACCTTTCACTAAAACATAGCTTTTCACTTCAGTTTATGATATATAAAATATAATAAACACTTTACACTAAGTATGCACACCACCCCTAAAGAAGGCAAAAAGGGGATTGGAACTCACCTGGTATCTAAGCTGCAACGGTCTACTGGATCTTACACAATCTGAACAATCATAACAATTTGACACTTGTCAGACTTAACTCGACGCTAAATGGTTTAACCACTCTAACATATTGACTTTACTTAATCAGTCCTGATGCCTGCGCACTTAGCAAGTGCGCAGACACTGCTTCCTGCGCACTTAGCAAGTGCGCAGACTTCCCTTCTTGCGCACTTAGCAAGTGCGCATGTCCCTCTTCCTGCGCACTTAGCAAGTGCGCAAGTTCCTCTTCCTGCGCACTTAGCAAGTGCGCAGGACCTGCTCTGTGCGCACTTAGCAAGTGCGCACGACCTGTTCTTGGCGAAAAACCCTAACTTTCGCATTCGGGTCTGATCACTTCAAGATCCCGAACCTGGTTGCATTCAAAACGTTCGTTTTCCATTAAGGAACTCAAATCTATGCTTATCCTTTAGTTTCATCCGATTAAACATAACCTTTTCACCCAAAACCCGAAAAACCCAAAAATGAACTAAAACTCAGATCTAGGAGAATCGGTAACCTGTAATCACTTCCTTTTCGTTGCTAAACACCCACGAGACTCTTGCTAACGATCCTTGAGGCTCTAATCCAAAAACCAGGACTTCATCTCTCTAGACTCTCTCTCTCACTTTCTCTCTCTAGAATCCGGAAATGAGGATGGAAATGAGGCTTTTGGGTTGTTCTTGAGGCCTATAAGGGCCCAAACCCTTCCCCTTTCGGCCCATACACCCCGGCCCAAGCCCGCTTCCTTTCTTTTTATTTAAGTTTTAATTCCTCGTGAATTCTCTCGTGCTCTAAAACTCAGGATGTTACAAGTGGAGTTCTCCTACAATGACAATTATCACACTAGTATCAAGGCAGCACCATTTGAGGCCTTGTACGGACGTAAATGCCGATCTCCTATCTGTTGGGCTAAAGTTTGGAATAACCAACTCACAGGTCCTGAACTTGTATTTGAAACTTCTAAAAAGATCGCTCAAATCTGAAACCGTAAGGCGGCAGCTCGTGATCGTCAAAAGAGTTATGCCGACAAACGTCGTAAACCGTTAGAGTTTCAAGTAGGTGATATGGTCCTATTGAAAGTCTCACCTTGGAAAGGTGTAATCCACTTCGAAAAGCGAGGCAAAACTTAATCCTCGTTATGTTGGAGCTTTCAAGATAGTTAAGAGAATTGGCCCAGTAGCGTACCAACTGGACCTACCTGAAGGACTTAGTGATGTACACGATGTCTTTCATGTCTCGAACTTTAAGAAATGTCTAGCAGATGAGACACTCGCGGTTCCTATTAAGGAATTACACATTGATGAACAGTTGCGTTTCATCGAAAAACCTGTCGAAATTATGGATAGGGAGGTCAAAACGCTTAAGCGTAGTAGAATCCCTATTGTTAGAGTCCGTTGGAACTAGAAACGCGGACCGGAATTCACGCGGGAGCGCGAGGATTAGATGATGCGCAAATATCCTAATCTGTTCAAGCACTCCACGCCAAATTCTTAAGGTACTATTTAATTTTCGGGACAAAAATTCTTTCAACTATGGGATGATGTGACATTCGGAATTTTTTTTATTTATTATTTTAATTTTCAGGACGAAAATTCTTTCAACTTGGGGATGATGTGACAACCCGAAATTTTTAGATTAACTCCGTTAGTAATCCCGTTAAATATTCAGTTAATTCCTAACCCAGATAACCTAATATTAAACCCCAGAGACTAATTCTGTCATTATTTGAACTAAAAATTCAGGGACTAGTTATGTAACTATTCAAAATCAAATATATTGACTCCCTAAAGTCAAAATTGAAGGGTTTTGGGTTCTGTTGACTTTCCAAAGTCAAATTAAAGTTCCTCTTGATCCAAATTCGTAATCTAGAACCGAATTATGTCCAAATTTGTAACCATCGAGCATGTTTATGGTATATTTGATCATCATTGTGGCATTTAACAACTTTTATGATCACGAATCAATTCCCTTTACGCACATTGAAGTCGTAACCGTCGTGAACATCATCATTCCTATCGAATTCGATCAATTCGGGTATCACTCTCACAAATCAATCGTCTGCACACCTTAACCGAGTCTCCCTAAATCTTTTCCACACGTCAACGTCACCGGAGAAGAAGTCAGGGCCGCGGAAGGTCAAACCACGCAAATCTCGAATCCCATTTGTCCGAACTCGGTCAATTTGATATTCTTTCTGGTAATCAAACATACCTTTGGCTTCGTTTCTATGTCTAGATTGAAAGCCCCATCATTATTAGGACTCAAATTATCGGATTTAACACGATTTGAAACCTAGGGTTCATTGCAAATTCAGTTTAATCGAAATCAAACTTAAACACGATTTTAATCCAATTAACTTATATGAGTAGTTTCGAAATCCTTTACTCTCTGAAAACCCTATGAATCTGTCACACCCCCAAATTTATTAACTTAATAAATAAATACAGGTTGCAACGATTGGTTCATTACACGATAACGGAAGCTGTAATAGCGATTTCTAAGACTTGATTACATATACGATTACTAAAACTAAATAAATACAATGATCTAAGTTCTTCTACATCAACGACAGACTTGAGACCGGATAATCTATGTCCTTCCAGCTAGTAGGAATTTATCCAATTATAGTTAGCCTATTCCAACCGCTCCATGCCTAAAGGTTACCTGAGAAACATACTTGAAAAAGTCAACACAAAGGTTGGTGAGTTCACAGGTTTAGTTGTCTCGATGTAAAGCAGTTTTCCTTAAAAACATTGATATCATGCACATGGCCATAATATAAAACCGTTTTCCTCGAAAACATCTTATGACTTCAGAGTCATAAGGTGAAAACATTGAAAAAGTATGCCTGGCCATAATATGAAACCGTTTTCTCGAAGACCTTGAAAATGTGTTCATGGGCTTAATATAGAACCGTTTTCCTCGAAAACATTTGATGACCTCATCGTCATAAAGTGAGTCGTTTTCCCAATGGAAACGTGTAAATGAGTTTAAACTCGTGTTAAGCCCTCTTTGATGATAACCAAAACAAGTAGCGGTTTCATGTGTGTATGATAAACAAAACAAGTAATGTTTGACCCATTTGTAAACAAGCTAGGTATACAAATAATATGTACATACATGAGGCATAACCAATCCAAGACCAGGTGTTTTGCCCCTCACTCGTACCTCACGAGCAATTATTGAACACTATGCGGTCATTTGGCCAGAGGGACCCATGGTTAGCGCGACTAACCATGACCGGGGGTGTCAAACCCAATAGTACTATCCATAGAATCCTAGGCTAATCCATAGCTAATGGTTATAAATATGATGGTCAGGGGACTTTATGAGCTCCAAATGTATTAACTCATGCAAACATAATGGTCCGGTCTTGTTTTCTTATTATCATATGAAAATGTTTGTAAGTATGCGTTTTGTTCTCCAAACGTATCAAGTAAATATGCTTCGTGTTTTCAAACAAAGGTGTTTCATGTTTTCAAACGTGTTAAGTAAGTATGTTTCTCCCCCGATATATTTCTAAAACATTTAAAAGTAAAGAGGGGCCATGAAACTCACCTTGTGTCCGATGAAATCCTAGCAAATAATAGTGCGCTTAGAGTTCCTGTCTATCCGTACCCTAATCACACAAGGGTACTAATGTGTTAAGACTACCCGTCTTATACGCAAGTTGTTCACCCGACTTAACTATTCCTGTTAAGTTCGTCTTTGTTTATTTAAAACATTGTTTTCTCATGACGACTCGTTGGTGATTGTTATTCCAGTCTAGACGCTTTATTTATTTTTCAGAAAAATATTATATTTCCATATTGGTGACTTGTTATGTTTGTCAAAAATAAATATTATTTTTGCAACGTCTTATAATATATTTATTTTATAGTCCATGTATAAACACATAATTACTTCTTTCCAATAATTATACAAGTTTCGTTTTTGTATTTTCTATGTATGTCTATCTCCATGTGCACATACAATTACTTGTTCCGAACGATATTTATTAACTTGTTTATGTTTAACATGCATTTATTTGCACTAATCTATGCACACAAATATAAATATAGTCCAACGATTCAACATATATTCAAACATGTTTCATGATAACATAATATTATTTATCCTTAACCCGAACATCTTTAGCTTTCATTTCTCGTGTCTAGATTCCATGTTATCAACAAGTTCTAAATATATATGATTTCATTTCTCTTTTTGATTTAACAAGTTTCCGTTATTTGTGAACATATATCGTGACTTCCATATGTATTTATATACATATGTTTAATCATTATTCAAGTTCTATGACTTATGATCATACAATTTCCCACTCAATACATTTCAAGTCACCAAACACATGTATGTTCCATACGATTACACATATATTTTACTTTTTCTTCATGTATTAATTTAGACCCTTAACTAATCCATGATTTATTAACATATTCATTCAAGCATCTAAAATACATCCACACACATATATATATATATATATACTAAATTTACCTTCAGGCTATCCTGAAATATTTAGTCAAACTAATATATATATGTTTATATCTCCTAGTTTGATGACCACAAATTCACGCATACATATATTTAGCCATATTTTACTACCAATATCCTCAAGTCGTGCTTTAAACAATTAACCAAGCGTCATCATATATATATATATATATATATATATATATATATATATATATCTTGCCATTTTTGACCTAATATGCATATACTTAAACAATTCTTAGTCTTTACGTCGCAAGTGTTTATTTTGTAAAATTTTACTAATCATGTCTCTAATTTAACAATTCACATTTTTACTATCAAATATCATTTGACAATAATACATACATGTATTCATATACTTTATTAATTCCAAGTTCAACATTGGTCATCATCCACATGAACATAAATTTCTAATTTCGATATATATACATATATATGGTTATATTATCACATTTTCAAGCTAACATAACATCAATATCCATACATATATATATACCTACAATTTCGATCCTTTATATATATTTATACAAAGTTTTTGGTTAAACCATTTATAGTTTATCATCATGGAATCAAAACAACAATGTCTCATAAAATGTTTCAAAACAATGATCTATGCATATAAACTTATTATTTTCGGCCCATTTATTTTTATAAAACTTTTAGTTTTTAAACTTAATAAGTTACACCTTTATAAAAAGAAACCCTTTTTAATCTTTTAAATCTTTTAAATCTTTTGTTACTTCGGTGAACAACGAGCTTTAAATTATAAATGAAGACAAAGATGTAAATAAAGCGTGGTGTCGGTTTCATACCAATAGACAAGCTAGGTGAAGAATAACAAGTAGAAGGTGATAGCGGCTTGATTTTCTAGCAAAACCGACTCCTAGACTTCAAGAATTCCCTTAAATCTCCAAGCCTTCTAGTTAGTACTTCTATGGAACTTGTTCTTGGATTTTGAAAGAGTGATGTGTGTGTCGTATATATGGTATGGAAACAAAAGAGATGGAGTGTTGTACTCATCATAATCATTACATATCTTGGAGGATTAGATGGATGTGACTCTTAGATGGATATTTGGTTGAATGGGCATGGGTCTAATGACACAAGGAATGGTGGTGTTGAGGTCTAGGTGATGGTGTGTGGGTGGGCCCTCCCTTTCTCAGCCGAAATGGGTAGAAGGGTGGGGGGTTGGGTCTTGTTCCACTTCTAGTTGATTTCTAGGTGTTTAGTTAGATGGATTTTAGGTAGGGTATTCTCGGTAGGTGTTCCCGTGATCTAATACCCGATGTACGAACTTTTATGATTAAAACTATATATATTTTGTATCTTGACTATTTTAATAGTCCACTAATTTAACCCGTTATGGTTAATGTTTTAACTAATAGAATACATGTATACATAAAATAATATAGAACCATGTAACGATTATTTATGTCAAATTTTATAAAAGTTTGTCACCAATATTTATGTTTTTATACTCAAACGTGTCACTAGACTTTTCTGGAATAACATTCTTTTTAATCACCAACGACCGTATCTTGTGGGTTATAACTGTTTACTCTTCTAGTAATTCTTAAAAATTACTAAACATGAAATAAATTCCTTTGCTAGACTCCTTGACTTTACTTAGTCAAAATAAAACTTCAGGAAAAATATGTTATGAACGTACATTTATGAAATATGGATATTGACCTGAAATGCTGGGTGTCACATTATCCCCGTGTTAAAGAGAATTTCGTCCCGAAATTCATTTCTTGTCATCTTAGCTTGGAGTGTTCGTGAACAAGGACAGGTACTTGGCTTTCATTTTTTTTCCTGCTCCCACGTATACTCGGGGCCGCACTTTGAATTCCAACATACCTTGACCAACTTAACACGGTTACGCCTTGTTTTCTGAACCTTAAAATCCGAGACTTCAATCGTTTCCTCAACGAAGTGCAACTTGTCGTCTATGTGAATCTCATCAGGCGGTATAATTAACGTCTCGTCTGATAAGCACTTCTTGAGATTTGATACATGAAACGTATCATGTGTATTGCTTAGCTCTTGTGGCAACTTGAGCCTGTAAGCTACAGAGCCAACCGTAGCCAGTATTTCAAATGGTCCGATGCCAAATCTTGCAACTCGCTTCCATGGTTGCCAAATCTTGCCACATTTAACATGACTTTGTCTCCCACTTGGAATTCTAAGGGTCTTCGTCTGATATCCGCGTAACTCTTTTGTCTATCCCGGGCGGCCTTTACACGATCTTTGATTTTGAAAATCTGGTCGGTGGTCTCCTGAACGACCTCAGGGCCAGTTAAGTGCTTGTCACCAACCTTCGCCAAACATAGCGGCGAACGACATTTACAACCATACAATGCCTCAAACGGTGCGGCTTTAATGCTAGAATGGTAACTTTTATTTTATGAAATCTCAGCCAATGGTAGGTGAGTATCCCAATTTCCTCCGAAATAAATTGCACACGCACGAAGCATATCTTCTAAAGTTTGAATGGTCCTTTCACTTTGACCATCTGTTTGTGGGTGATATGATGTGCTCATGTCAAGACGTGTGCCTAAGGCTTCTTGTACTAACTTCCAGATCTTGACTCGTATCGATTGTCCCTATTGGATATAATGGAGAAATTAGCATACCATGCCTAACCTCAATTTCCTTAATATTGAGCCTTGCACGCTTCTTAGTTTTATCTGTCTCCTTGATTGGCAAGGAGTGATCGAATTTCATCAAGCGGCTGACGATTACCCGTATGGTATTATAGTCACTAGTCGTTCCGAGTAGTTTTGTAGTGAAATCCTTGGAAGTCTGTTCCCGTTTCCATTGAGAAGTCTCAGGTTGTTGTGATCACCCGGGTGCTTCCTGGTATTATGCTTTTACTGTCGGATATCTCCCATCATAGATAGTAACTTCTCCTTTCACGTTTGGCCACACAATAGGGTTCCCCGAGATCCTTATACGTTTTATCCGATTCTGGATGGACAGGGTACTTGGGCTTATGGACTTCATCCATAATCGCACATATAGGTTACCGGTACTTGGTATCTAAACTTTGTTTGTATTATTCAACTTAGGCTCCAATTGTTTGATTTCCATTTACTTGGTAGTCAGTATTCTAAACCAAGGCGAATACTACTTCGACTATTAGCTGTGCAAGAATCCCTTATTTGATTAGTCTCAATATGGTGGGGTTATTTGATACTCATTCCTGATAATGAAAGGAATGGTGCCTGAGAATTTTTGAGTGTATGCTGACACATACTCTCTATTCATCTAGGCACTATGATGCACAATAGCCGATTCTCTATAGATCTTAGAAGATATTTACTCGACGAGGTGTTCGAACTTTAGTTCAAGATTGAGTGACAATGACACAATATGAAAACGAATCATTATGTTTGTCCCGCTTATGCTTCTCGAAAGCACTTTCTCGGACCAAGAATTTACCCTTAATTCAGGTCTTGTGTTACCTAGGATTTTTCTTTCCATGTGTTGTAACGGACCTAAGATTTTGATATTCCTTGTGCAATCACAACTTTTAACTCTTTGTTTGCACTACTTTTCTGAGGCAAACTAACCTTTGGGTCGTAATGTCCAGGTATTTAAACTCATGACTTGGCTACCATACCTTCAAAGTATGTAAGCCATATGAAGTTCTATGTTTGTTTGGAATATTCACATTCCGTCTAGGTGAGGAAATGAACACTGAGACTGTGTATATGGTCTCATAGAATTAGTGTTCTCCCCAAAAATGGGTTACGAGTTTGTCAACCCATTAAGTTGGCTGAAAAAGTTTGGGAGTTTTACAATTGCCATCTTGTAGTCATTCAGTGTGTATGTACTTCATTAGGGTTTGAATGTTACTTTGGTGACTTACCATTACTTATTCCACTCCTACAGGTTATAGCCTCAAAATCCTTAGCACGAGGATAAGATTGAGATAAATGAGTGTTAAACATCGAAAATTTTGTATTCTAACTAAGCCAATGCTAAGAGATAATTTCTTAACAATAGATGCTCTAGAGCTTTCCAATTATAGAAAACTAGGAGTGAAAGATGTGATCACGCCTCTCTTCTAGGCTGAAATCTGAGTTCCATCCAACAAGATGATCTTTGGGGGAATGCGAGTACAAAAGAGTAATAAATTATTCTTTTCAACTCTTTGTGGCCTGTTGTGAATAGCCCGAGCTTACTTCCCTTATGCATATCATGGTCTAATGAGATTAGCATGAAATTCCGCATTTGGGACTCCTTTAAGAGTTTTGCATGTCGTTTTCCTGTTAGTGCGACAATAGTCGTTAGTCCACACTTAGGTTTCTTTCGCATTTTCTTAAGCATTAACCCCGGCTTATCCATAGTCAGACTTAAAGGTATACTGAATGTCAATGGCTGCGAGAGCAACCCTTATTTGACCAATATTCTTGAAATGTCAGATTACCTACTTGTCTCATGTCAAGCTTCCACAACACCCCATAGGTGCTATGTGTATACGTGTCAGAAAGATTTTTCTGCCCCATTGCCGGATCTAGTGCATAGCACTCCTGACGTAAATTTCAGGAATTTGTGAGACTGAACTATATGATGGATTCCTGATCTTCCACAATAATTGTGAAATTATTGTAAGTGTTGGTTGCGGTAACGCTCAATTTGAAGCCTTCTTGACAAGTAAAATTTCAAAGGATGAATGTGTGAAATCCTTCGTCATTCAGGATTCACTAAGGACTGGTTGAATTAATTTTGATTTTCTCTTGTTCCTTCTGAACTAGGAGAATGCTTGGTGAACGTCTAATCGAGAAGTTCGAGTTGTTAAGATCCAATCCTTAATCAAGTGACTAAGAATATGGGTTGAATTATTAGTTTTGGACAGCAAGACTCACTAAAGTTACCATGCACTTTAAATTATGATTACGTGTGCACCCGTAATGATAATTTACTTTGCATGACCCCTGTAGTGTTTCTTCTATCCCAAGATTTTAATCAAAGAGGATTTAAAGTGTTCATTAGATCGCGTCTGCACATTTGTGCAGGAGTGTGTAATGTCCTATCGGATTACTCTTAATTATGTGTACCAATACTCATGAATCTGCCGAATATGGTTGTTGCCGGATGAGGCTAATGGTAGAGAGGCGCCACCAGTGTTTCTTAAAATAAAATGTGTATGGTGAAAGTCAGGCACTATGTGTTGGGCAGAGATCCTCAAATGAGTGTCGAGCAACTTATGCTCCAAGTATGTATATATGCATGGATCTACATGATCCTGATGTATGTCTGGGTCTCCTGACCCTTGGAGTTCTCTCCCATTTAGTCCTGCTTATCCACCTTGGATTCCCTTCTGTCTAGGCAATCCTGTCTACCATATTTTGAGGCGAAAATCTAGGCATCTGATCCGACAACTTATGAAGGAGAGTATTTATACCGCAAATACGTTAGCAAGATAGCTGCTTCCATGGCTGGAGTAGGTGTGGTGCAGGTATAGGTACAGATTTTGGTACGGGTTCGGCCTGTTGTGATACCAAGATCGGTAACTAACGATTGCTGCCATCGTCACCCAAGCTCAGCTCGTAACTCGATCTTCTAAGGTTGTAGTATGCTGAGTACCTGTTATTCTTGACTCGTAATCCGAACAGTAACATGTTGTAAGTGTTAATTATTTCCACATTGTTATATGTGTTTAAGTGTTCATTACATGTGCCATGTAATTGTATTAGTGTAGCTAATGATACCCTAGTGTAACTCCATACACTAACAGTCTACACAAATTGTTCGGCAACGGTTGGAATTCCTATACTCAAGTCTTGGGTGTTTTTAGTGTGGGGCAAGTCTTAGAAATCTTGGTCCCTAAATGAGTCCGGTTAGAGCCTAGGTATCACTAAGGAAACCTAATTCGCTAAAACCATTGCTCTGATACCAATCTGTCACACCCCCAAATTTATTCACTTAATAAATAAATACAGGTTACAACGATTGGTTCATTACACGATAACGGAAGCTGTAATAGCGATTTCTAAGACTTGATTACATATACGATTACTAAAACTAAATAAATACAATGATCTAAGTTCTTCTAGATCAACGACAGATTTGAGACCAGATAATCTATGTCCTTCCAGCTAGTAGGAATTTATCCAATTATAGTTAGCCTATTCCAACCGCTCCATGGCTAAAGGTTACCTGAGAAACATATTTGAAAATGTCAACACAAAGGTTGGTGAGTTCATAGGTTTAGTTGTCTCGATGTAAAGCAGTTTTCCTTAAAAACATTGATATCGTGCACATAGCCATAATATAAAACCATTTTCCTCGAAAACGTTTGATGACTTCAGAGTCATAAGGTGAAAACATTGAAAAAGTATGCCTGGCCATAATATGAAACCGTTTTCTCGAAGACCTTGAAAATGTGTTCATGGGCTTAATATAGAACCGTTTTCCTCGAAAACATTTGATGACCTCATCGTCATAAAGTGAGTCGTTTTCCCAATGGAAACGTGTAAATGAGTTTATACTCGTGTTAAGCCCTCTTTGATGATAACCAAAACAAGTAGCGGTTTCATGTGTATATGATAAACAAAACAAGTAATGTTTGACCCATTTGTAAACTAGCTAGGTATACAAATAATATGTACATACACGAGGCATAACCAATCCAAGACCAGGTCTTTTGCCCCTCACTCGTACCTCACGAGCAATTATTGAACACTATACGGTCATTTGGCCAGAGGGACCCGTGGTTAGCGCAACTAACCATGACCGGGGGTGTCAAACCCAATAGTACTATCCATAGAATTCTAGGCTAATCCATAGCTAATGGTTATAAATATGATGGTCAGGGGACTTTATGAGCTCCAAATGTATTAACTCATGCAAACATAATGGTCCGGTCTTGTTTTCTTATTATCATATGAAAATGTTTGTAAGTATGCGTTTTGTTCTCCAAACGTATCAAGTACATATGCTTCGTGTTTTCAAACAAAGGTGTTTCATGTTTTCAAACGTGTTAAGTAAGTATGTTTCTCCCCCGATATATTTCTAAAACATTTAAAAGTAAAGAGGGGCCATGAAACTCACCTTGTGTCCGATGAAATCCTAGCAAATAACAGTGCGCTAAGAGTTCCTGTCTATCCGTACCCTAATCACACAAGGGTACTAACGTGTTAAGACTACCCGTCTTATACGCAAGTTGTTCACCCGACTTAACTTGTAAGGCCCCTTTTCCGGGTGACCTCACTTGTTGGATTTACTCATAAACATAGTCATAAATACTGAACTTAAATTAAAAACATTCGTCATTCAATTACAAATCATTCGTCGTTCATTTACATAACATAACAGCGGAAGTCTTAACACATATATTAAAGTGGGATGTCAGTCTTGTGTCGGGTAACCTTCACGCCATCGCACGACCTTTTCTTCCTTTACCTGAAATGTATACTAAAAGTCAGCTAACGCTGGTGAGTTCTAGTTTAAAGACAATCCTACATAATATTTATCTTATCATGAATATAATGTATATATGTATATTCGTACTTTTAAATATTCTTTACTTTGCTGTTCTCACATAACATTCATTGAGGGTATATACATATGTACATACATACTTTCTTTGAGAGAACACATATTGGCCATAATCTTAAGGGAGATCAACCCATCATACTTGTCGCGAATGTCACAAAGACATCGCAGCCAGAGCTACCGTCGTAGCCCGTTTCATTACCGTCCGGCTCTAGAAAACCGTCCGTCATATCATTAAATCCGTCCGGCAACCTTTGTCCGTCCGCTCTTTACCGTCCTACCGTCGTAGTCCGTCATTTTTGTCCGTCTGCCCTAGGGCATCCGTTTCCCACGTGACCATTATGTATGCAACCGTTCTACATTAGTTAAGGCTTGCTTCGACCGTCCATTAATACCTTTTCATACGTCCTAGCTTGCGAAGGTACGTTTTTGTCCCGGTTGCAAAATAGTCACGTGGTCGTCCGTCTACCGAAGTAGCCGTTGTCATAGAAGGGTTTATAACGTTAACATTCATTCATAACATGCAATATATATGTAATATAAAGCAAGATTTCATTCTTTTACGTTGTGCCCTTCTTTCATTCATTCTTTATATCATACGCTTCATTCTTTATTCATAATTCATTTTCACAGATATAGGTATTTATATATATATACGTATGATCACATTGACACTTATAGCATTTATTCATTTAGTGTATACACTTCAGCCCCAAAACATTTATAAATCATTTGCACATAACATAGAAGGGGGCACATAGAACTCACCTGATGAGCTACTCTAGGTTGTCCTAAACGAAGGTCCAACAGCGTCACTTTCGATCTGGATTAGGTAGTTAAATACACATTAGACCCAACCCCGACTCTAATGGTTTAATCATTCTTAACTTACTGACTTTACTTAACCAACCTGCTGTCTGCTTCCTGCGCACTTAGTAAGTGCGCAGGGACTTGCTCATGCGCACTTGGCAAGTGCGCAGGAGTCTCCTTCCTGCGTACTTGGTAAGTACACAGGGGCTTCCTCCTGCGTACTTGGTAAGTACGCAGTACCTGGTTCTTGGATCAAAAATCCAAAGTTCTTGCATGCAAACCTGATCATGCCAATCTTACAATTTTCTTTGATCAAAACGTGCGGTTTTTATTCTAGATGCTATTTCTAAGCTTATTATCAAGTTTCATCCGTAAAAACATCATCTATTTAGCTAAAACTCGAGAATCCCCAAAGTGAACAAAAACTCAGATTATGGTCGAATCATTACCTGGATTGAAGTTCTGATTCGGAGGTTTTGCTCACGAGCTCAGCTGTAACGTGCTCCTCTAATCTCGTGACGATCCGTTAACTTTCTCTCTCTAGACCCGAGCTCCCTTTCTCTCTCTAAGATGGTGAAAATGAAGGTGAAATGAGCTAGTGGGCAGCCTTGCCCCTTTTATACCTGGGCTTCCCTCGGCCCGTTGGAGCCGAGCCCAAGCCCATCCGTTCTTATTTCGTTTTATGACGTTTAAATCTCTATCGTATTATTATTTACTTATTTACTATTTTTGGGATGTTACAAGTCTACTCTCCTTAAAGAGGTTTCATCCTCGAAACTGTTTACACGTTAAACAATTGAGGGTATAGTCCCCTCATCTCGTCTTCTTTTTCCCATGTAGCTTCTGACCCTTTTCTGTGCTTCCATTGTATTTTGACTAAAGGTATCGACTTATTGCGTAGTCGTTTTTCAGCTCGGTCAAGAATGGCAATCGGTTCCTCTACATAATTTAAACTGTTATCCACCTCGATCTCGTCGTAAGGTATGTGAGCTGTGTCGTCAGCTAGGCACTTGCGTAAGTGCGACACGTGGAACGTAGGGTATATTCCACTAAGCTCGACGGGAAGGTCGAGTCTGTAAGCAACTTGACCCACTCTTGCTAGAATCTTGAAAGGTCCGACAAACCTTGGACTTAGTTTGCCACGCTTTCTGAATCGGATGATTCCTTTCCATGGTGATAACTTTAACAGTACCATGTCCCCTACCCGAAACTCTAAATCCCTTCTTCGCTTGTCCGCGTATGATTTCTGTCTGTCCTTTGCGGCTTTCATCCGAGCCTTGATTTGATCAAATTTCTCGGAAGTAGCTTTGACCACTTCGAGACTTGCAAAATCCTTCTGTCCAATTTCCCCCCAACAAACCGGGGTCCTACATTTCCTCCCATACAACATTTCAAATGGCGGCATGCCAATAGTTGTGTGGTAGCTATTGTTATATGAAAATTCTGCCAATGGTAGATGGCTGTCCCAGCTCCCACCAAAGTCAATGATACAGGCCCGGAGCATGTCCTCCAAGGTCTGAATGGTTCTTTCGGATTGACCATCGGTCTGAGGGTGGTAAGCGGTGCTGATGTTCAATCTAGTGCCCATCGCTTCATTGAATTTCTTCCAAAACCTTGACGTGAATCTAGTATCCTTGTCAGACACAATCGACAGCGGCATACCATGTCTGCTCACAATTTCCTTGATAAAAATTTCTGCTAGTCTTTCTGATGAAGAAGTCTCACGTATTGGCAAGAAGTGAGCACTTTTCGTCAAACGGTCGACGATCACCCAAATGGTATCATTGCCTTTAGCTGTTCGCGGTAGCTTGGTAATGAAGTCCATCGTGATTTCCTCCCACTTCCATTCTGGTATTGGTAAGGGTTGCATTTTACCGCATGGTTTCTGGTGCTCGGCCTTAACTAGTGAACACGTTAAGCACTTGTTCACGTATTCAGTCACATCATTCTTCATGCCAGGCCACCAGTACTCTTTCTTCAAGTCTTGATACATTTTGTTTGTCCCGGGGTGGATAGAATAACGAGACTTATGGGCCTCATCGAGTATTTTGGCTCTAAGCTCGCCAATCTTAGGTATCCACATCCGGCCAAACCTGGTTCGTACACCGTATGTATTTGCACTTAAGTTCCCTTGTTGTCCTACTATTCTTTCCCGTTTCACATTTCTTTCTAATAGTGCTTCATCCTGTGCCTTTGATATTTCACCCATTAAATCTGGCGTTATAATTAGCTGACACGCTTTGATTCGGATAAGTGTCGATTCTTCCTTTCTACTTAAAGCGTCAGCCACTACGTTTGCCTTACCCGGATGGTACAATATCTCACAGTCGTAGTCTTTCAGTAAATCTAGCCACCTCCTTTGCCTCATGTTTAATTCCTTTTGTTCGAAAAAGTACTTCAAGCTTTTGTGATCGGAGTAGATGGTGCATTTAACTCCATACAGATAGTGCCTCCATATCTTCAACGCGAAAACTACTGCTGCTAATTCTAGATCGTGAGTTGGGTAGTTAACCTCGTGAATCTTTAGTTGCCGCGATGCATACGCAATTACCTTTCCTCGTTGCATAAGTACGCACCCTAAACCTTGCCCTGAAGCGTCAGAGTAGACTACCAAGTCTTCATTTCCCTCAGGTAGTGTTAAGACTGGAGCTTGGGTTAATCGTGCCTTAAGTTCCTCAAACGCATTGTTTTGGGTTTGACTCCATTCATATTTCACTTCTTTCCGAGTCAGTTTAGTTAGTGGCGAGGCTATCCTTGAGAAATCTTGAATGAACCTTCGATAGTAGCCTGCCAATCCAAGAAAACTAGGTATCTCTGTTGGTGTCTTTGGGATGTTCCATTCCTTTACTGTCTCTATCTTTGCAGGATCTACCATGATGCCGTTTGGGTTTATCACATGACCTAGGAATTGGACTTCCCTAAGCCAAAACGCGCATTTGGAGAATTTTGCGTACAACTTTTCCTGCTTTAGCACCTCCAGAACTTCTCTTAGGTGACAGTGGTGATCACCCTCGCTTTTCAAATATACCAGTATGTCGTCTATAAAAACTATCACTGATCGATCCAACATGGGTCGACACACTCTATTCATCAAATCCATGAACGCTGCTGGTGCGTTAGTTAATCCGAAGTACATCACGAGAAACTCATAATGCCCATAACGCGTGCGAAACGCGGTCTTTGGTACGTCTTCTTCCCTTACTTTCAACTGATGTTAACCCGACCTAAGATCGATCTTTGAAAACCAACTCGCACCTTGCAGTTGATCAAAAAGGTCGTCTATTCTAGGCACTGGGTATTTGTTCTTTACTGTCCTCTTGTTCAGTTCGTGGAAGTCAATGCACATGCGCATGCTGCCGTCCTTCTTCTTTACGAATAGTACCGGAGCGCCCCATGGTGAGATGCTCGGTCTAATAAATCCCTTTTCTGTTAATTCTTGTAGTTGAGACATCAATTATTTCATTTCTGACGGAGCCAATCGGTAGGGGGCTTTGGCAACGGGCTCAGCTCCTGGCAGTAAATCAATCTGAAATTCTATTTCCCGATCGGGTGGCAACCCAGGTAGATCCTCAGGGAATACTTCCGGAAAATTGCACACCACGGGTACATTCTCGAGTTCTTTCGTTTCCATTCTATCGTCAATAACATATGCCAGATAAGCTTCGCAACCGCGCCTCATGTAACTTTCGGCCTTGATCATCGAGATGACGCTCGGCATCGTGCAATTCCAATCCCCATAAACCGTAATTGGACTGCCGCTTGGAGTCTTGAGGTGTATCCTCTTACGTTTACATATGATTTGAGCTTCGTTGGCAGCTAGCCAATCCATACCTAATACTATATCGAATCCTCCTAAGGTGAGAAGGAATAATCTAGAAGGAAACTTATGACCCTCTATTTCTATGATGCAATCCTCTGTTACTTGGAATACTGCCGAATTTTTACCAACGGCAGTTTGTACGCTAAAGGCCTTTACTATGGTGTTGATAGTGCAATCCAGTTTACGACAAAATGCATTTGATATGAAGCTTTTACTAGCACCAGAATCGAATAAAATAGCAGCACGTTCATCATTAACTAGAAACGTACCTGACACGACATCAGGGTTTCCCCTTGCTTCTTCCTCAGTCAAGGCATAGGCCCGAGTCCTTGCCTTTTGTTGTTCCTGTTCCTTCTCCTTTCCCGAACCAGATTGGCCGGCCTTCCTGCAGTTCTTTGTCAGATGTCCAAACAATCCACATACTTGACATTTAGCGTCCTTCCAACAATCTCGGGAGTAGTGCCCCGGCCTCCCGCACTTATAACACACGGTGGTGCCGATTCGACACTCGCCACTATGTTTCTTTCCACATTTCTTGCACGTTTCATATCCGTCCAACCTCGGTTTCTTAATTTCAGTTGTTTCATTCCCTCTTCCGGTGCCCCTAGACGGATTCTCCCATTTTCTCTTTTGTGTCACAGGTGCCGGGTCCTCGTTGGCATAATCGTCGTAAACGATTCCAGACAGGTTGACTACCGACTCGAAGGTCGAGGGTAGGTTGGCTTTTACGTGGACACGGACCCTTTGTGGCAGACCCTTGACATAGTATTTGATCATACGTTCTTCGGTTTTCACCAAGTGTGGTACCAGTTGGGCCAGCTCGTTGAACCTTGAAGTATATTGGCGATGAGTCTTGTCGCCAGCTTTGAAGTTTAGGAACTCGTTCTCCACACGATCAATCTCATTCTGTGGGCAAAACTTTTGGATTACGAGCTTTTTCAAGTCTTCCCATGTCATTCTGGCAAGAGCATGTGGTGACTTTGTTCTTTGAATATTTCTCCACCAACCTAGTGCTTCATTGGTGAAAGAATGAGCAACATATTTGACCGCCTGATCCGGTCGGCACTCGCTGATGTTGATTACAGCGTTCATCCTCTCAATCCATTCGAAAGTAGCCACCGAATCCTTGGTTCCATCAAACTTGGGTGGGTCTCCATCTTTGAAACCTTTATAAGTGCACCCTTTAGTGCTTGACCCCACTTTTATCTCATCCTCGTCACTATCATAAATTTTCTCTTCATTTTTCCCTTCATCCTCTTCTTTGCTTTTCTTTAATGCCTCAGATAGTAGGTCAGGCAATATGTTCTTCAGAGTAAGCACAACTTCACGGGCAATAGCATCCCTGACTTCGGGTTCTAACTGTATAGGCCCTGGACTATTGTTCCATGTTGGTGTCACGTCTGTTTCGTGCACACTCTCAGTGTGTTCTGCGTGCACACTCTCCTCCTCTTCAAATCTTGGGTTCAACGGAGGTCTACCTCGTCGGCCAGTGCGACCGCCTCGGCGTCCAGTTCTCCCTCCTCCAGCCATAGTTCTTAATTTCCTGATAGTTAAAAAAAGGAATACATCAATGTCATTTCTTCAGATCATAGTTTTGAACAGTACGAGCAAGGTAAATTCTTAATTACAGTGACCGGTTTGTGATTACTAATTTACATTGCTTTTCGGGTTCGAAACTCTTCAAATCAGTCGTGGCATTAACATCTATTTGTTCTAAGTTAAGGTATCTATTCCTATGCTAGAGCATAAACTTTATGACTTACTTACCGTGCTAGCGTTGGCGTTGGTTACCCATACTGACATCCGTGCGTTGGTCCCATAATTAGTTTGAGTCTAGACATTTAGGGATGTCTAAATCTCTCAAACTATTCTCTGATACCAACTTGTAAGGCCCTTTTTCCAGGTGACCTCACTTGTTGGATTTACTCATAAACATAGTCATAAATACTGAACTTAAATTAAAAACATTCGTCATTCAATTACAAATCATTCGTCGTTCATTTACATAACATAACAGCGGAAGTCTTAACACATATATTAAAGTGGGATGTCAGTCTTGTGTCGGGTAACCTTCACGCCATCGCACGACCTTTTCTTCCTTTACCTGAAATGTATACTAAAAGTCAGCTAACGCTGGTGAGTTCTAGTTTAAAGACAATCCTACATAATATTTATCTTATCATGAATATAATGTATATATGTATATTCGTACTTTTAAATATTCTTTACTTTGCTGTTCTCACATAACATTCATTGAGGGTATATACATATGTACATACATACTTTCTTTGAGAGAATACATATTGGCCATAATCTTAAGGGAGATCAACCCATCATACTTGTCGCGAATGTCACAAAGACATCGCAGTCAGAGCTACCGTCGTAGCCCGTTTCATTACCGTCCGGCTCTAGAAAACCGTCCGTCATATCATTAAATCCGTCCGGCAACCTTTGTCCGTCCGCTCTTTACCGTCCTACCGTCGTAGTCCGTCATTTTTGTCCGTCTGCCCTAGGGCATCCGTTTCCCACGTGACCATTATGTATGCAACCGTTCTACATTAGTTAAGGCTTGCTTCGACCGTCCATTAATACCTTTTCATACGTCCTAGCTTGCGAAGGTACGTTTTTGTCCCGGTTGCAAAGTAGTCACGTGGTCGTCCGTCTACCGAAGTAGCCGTTGTCATAGAAGGGTTTATAACGTTTACATTCATTCATAACATGCAATATATATGTAATATAAAGCAAGATTTCATTCTTTTACGTTGTGCCCTTCTTTCATTCATTCTTTATATCATACGCTTCATTCTTTATTCATAATTCATTTTCACATATATAGGTATTTATATATATATATACGTATGATCACATTGACACTTATAGCATTTATTCATTTAGTGTATACACTTCAGCCCCAAAACATTTATAAATCATTTGCACATAACATAGAAGGGGGCACATAGAACTCACCTGATGAGCTACTCTAGGTTGTCCTAAACGAAGGTCCAACAGCGTCACTTTCGATCTGGATTAGGTAGTTAAATACACATTAGACCCAAACCCGAGTCTAATGGTTTAATCATTCTTAACTTACTGACTTTACTTAACCAACCTGCTGTCTGCTTCCTGCGCACTTAGTAAGTGCGCAGGGACTTGCTCATGCGCACTTGGCAAGTGCGCAGGAGTCTACTTCCTGCGTACTTGGTAAGTACGCAGGGGCTTCCTCCTGCGTACTTGGTAAGTACGCAGTACCTGGTTCTTGGATCAAAAATCCGAAGTTCTTGCATGCAAACCCGATCATGCCAATCTTACAATTTTCTTTGATCAAAACGTGCGGTTTTTATTCTAGATGCTATTTCTAAGCTTATTATCAAGTTTCATCCGTAAAAACATCATCTATTTAGCTAAAACTCGAGAATCCCCAAAGTGAACAAAAACTCAGATTATGGTTTAATCATTACCTGGATTGAAGTTCTGATTCGGAGGTTTTGCTCACGAGCTCAGCTGTAACGTGCTCCTCTAATCTCGTGACGATCCGTCGACTTTCTCTCTCTAGACCCGAGCTCCCTTTCTCTCTCTAAGATTGTGAAAATGAAGGTGAAATGAGCTAGTGGGCCGCCTTGCCCCTTTTATACCATGGCTTCCCTCGGCCCGTTGGAGCCGAGCCCAAGCTCATCCGTTCTTATTTCGTTTTATGACGTTTAAATCTCTATCATATTATTATTTACTTATTTACTATTTTCGGGATGTTACATAACTATTCCTGTTAAGTTAGTCTTTGTTTATTTAAAACATTGTTTTCTCATGACGACTCGTTGGTGATTATTATTCCAGTCTAGACGCTTTATTTATTTTTCGGAAAAATATTATATTTCCATATTGGTGACTTGTTATGTTTGTCAAAAATAAATATTATTTTTGCAACGTCTTATAATATATTTATTTTATAGTCCATGTATAAACACATAATTACTTCTTTCCAATCATTATACAAGTATCGTTTATGTATTTTCTACGTACGTCTATCTCCATGTGCACATACAATTACTTGTTCCGAACGATATTTATTAACTTGTTTATGTTTAACATGCATTTATTCGCACTAATCTATGCACACAAATATAAATATAGTCCAACGATTCAACATATATTCAAACATGTTTCATGATAACATAATATTATTTATCCTTAACCCGAACGTCTTTAGCTTTCATTTCTCGTGTCTAGGTTCCATGTTATCAACAAGTTCTAAATATATATGATTTCATTTCTCTTTTTGATTTAACAAGTTTCCGTTATTTGTGAACATATATCGTGACTTCCATATATATTTATATACATATGTTTAATCATTATTCAAGTTCTATGACTTATGATCATACAATTTCCCACTCAATACATTTCAAGTCACCAAACACATGTATGTTCCATACGATTACACATATATTTTACTTTTTCATCATGTATTAATTTAGACCTTAACTAATGCATGTTTTATTAACATATTCATTCAAGCATCTAAAATACATCCCCACATATATATATGTATATATATACTAAATTTACCTTCATGCCATCCAGAAATATTTAGTCAAACTAATATATATATGTTTATATCTCCTAGTTTGATGACCACAAATTCACGCATACATATATTTAGCCATATTTTACTACCAATATCCTCAAGTCGTGCTTTAAACAATCAACCAAGCGTCATCATATATATATATCTTGCCATTTTTGACCTAATATGCATATACTTAAACAATTCTTAGTCTTTACGTCGCAAGTGTTTATTTTGTAAAATTTTACTAATCATGTCTCTAATTTAACAATTCACATTTTTACTATCAAATACCATTTGACAATAATACATACATGTATTCATATACTTTATTAATTCCAAGTTCAACATTGGTCATCATCCACATGAACATAAATTTCTAATTTATATATATATACATATATATGGTTATATTATCACATTGTCAAGCTAACATAACATCAATATCCATACATATATATATATACCTACAATTTCGATCCTTTATATATATTTATACAAAGTTTTTGGTTAAACCATTTATAGTTTATCATCATGGAATCAAAACAACAATGTCTCATAAAATGTTTCAAAACAATGATCTATGCATATAAACTTATTATTTTCGGCCCATTTATTTTTATAAAACTTTTAGTTTTTAAACTTAATAAGTTACCCCTTTATAAAAAGAAACCCTTTTTAATCTTTTAAATCTTTTAAATCTTTTGTTACTTCGGCGAACAACGAGCTTTAAATTATAAATGAAGACAAAGATGAAAATAAATTGTGGTGTCGGTTTCATACCACTAGACAAGCTAGGTGAAGAATAACAAGTAGAAGGTGATAGCGGCTTGATTTTCTAGCAAAACCGACTCCTAGACTTCAAGAATTCCCTTAAATCTCCAAGCCTTCTAGTTAGTACTTCTATGGAACTTGTTCTTGGATTTTGAAAGAGTGATGTGTGTGTCGTATATATGGTATGGAAACAAAAGAGATGGAGTGTTGTACTCATCATAATCATTACATATCTTGGAGGATTAGATGGATGTGACTCTTAGATAAAAGTTTGTCACCAATATTTATGTTTTTATACTCAAACGTGTCACTAGACTTTTCTGGAATAACATTATTTTTAATCACCAACGACCGTATCTTGTGGGTTATAACTGTTTACTCTTCTAGTAATTCTTAAAAATTACTAAACATGAAATAAATTCATTTGCTAGACTCCTTGACTTTACTTAGTCAAAATAAAACTTCAGGAAAAATATATTATGAACGTGCATTTATGAAATATGGATATTGACCTGAAATGCTGTGTGTCACAGAATCCAAACATTTTTTATATCATAATCGATCAAATTGAATCTGTGTTTATAAGCTAGGGTTTCGACATTTCAAACGTGAATTAACAACCCCAAACATGATAATTTTGCAATTAAAGATCATCTCAGATTCGAAATACATCGAATTACAAAAACCCCTATGATGTTTGGTTCAATCAAATCCAAATCGATGGATTTGGGATGAAGTTTCGATCGGGTTTCAATAAGGGAGAAGAAATCAGTAAGGTGAATGCTAAAACCAAACAAAACTGAATCCTAATGCGATTCCCAAACAGGTGGGACTGGTTAAGTTGTTGTGCTGTTAGGGAGAGGACCCGGGTTCGAGTCCCTCTACCCCCTTTTTCTTTTTAAACGAATTTTTAAAGATTATTTTTAATATAAAGCTCACCCCCGTATTATTATATTAATATATTAAAGTGTTTTAACCCCGGAAAACACCCGTAGGCTCGGTTTGAAATTATAACTATTATTTAATGTATTTTCACTTTTAAAATAATATGTTTATATTATTTTCGACCCACCATTTTAGATAAAATAATATATTATTATTATTTTCAACCCGTGACTCCAATTATAAATGATATTTATATATTATTTTCGCCACGTTCATAAACTCTACGAATCGTTTCAAATTAATTAAATAATATAATTATTTATATTATTATTCACGTTTATATCCTCGAATAAAAATAATATATTTATTATTTTTGCCACTTAAGTGATTTTCGTATATTTTTACGAGTTCAAAAATAATGTAATAAACTATATTATTTTCTTAGGCCATTGTTAAATGTTATAAACGTACGAATTTATTTACTAATTAATATTATTCGTAAATAGAGACGTTCGATATGAAACACTTTTATTTCAATTATTATATTAAGGAACCCCATTTCCTGTGGACACGTTCGTCTACTCATTGATCCTTAGAATACGTTAAGACATTCTAACCTTCCGTGTCGTCGTCACAAATCCCAATGTGTCCCTAACTTGTGTGTTTATGATTCTAGGGCATGCGTAAGCCGTGTAGGCTAACACTTGAGATTCTTAATCTCATACTTGTGTGATACTACCTACTACGCAACGCAGGTGAGTTTCACGGCCCCTTTTTACTCGTTTTTCTGTTGGGGGAGAAACATGTACACAAATTATCATACTTTTACTTGTTTTCCCCGTGGGGGAGAAACAGGTACGTAGACAAACATTATTTTACATGTTTTTCCCGTTGGGGGAGAAAACATGACACAACTATTTTAGATATTGTAATTCATATGTTATTACTGTTGAGGCTAAGCGTGACACACTATCACAGAAAGTCTTCATCATACATCGAACCGTTAATATGGATCTTAGCGAGGTAATATTCAGTAGTACTACTGGGTTTGACAAATCCCACCCGCGTTAGTCGCGCTAACTCGATTGGAGATCGAATGGGTGAAATGTTAGCCTACTCACATTTTCCAGAGTTGATAGACCTGGCAGGAGGCAAATACACAAACAGTCAGCTTCGGTTGTGAGCGTTTTAGTAAGACATGATCATAGGCTAGCTACCTATAGATATGCATATTGAATGTACATAATGTGGCAAACACTCTCTTATTATAAACTTGAAACCTGTGAACTCACCAACCTCGTGTTGACACTTTTTCTTACATGTTTCTCAGGTCGCTTTGGCACAGGTTGCACACTTAGGACATGCATGGAGTCCTACTGTCATATCATTCATTTCAAACAGTTTACTTATTTATATTGATTGACGCTTGTTGCGTGTATTTACTTTTGATTTTATATTAACGTTTACGCTTCCGCATTAACTCTGAGCATTTATGTTATGAATTTTAAGTCCCATATAGTGTCGTTTGATGTAACTAATGACTGAGATCCTGGTGTGTCACCTTCTAAACGGTAAAACTCCGTTAGTGGAATTTGGGGGTGTGACATGTTGGCTTATCAAAATCCCCATGTATAAATACGTACAAGTTTCAAGAGAAGTTTGATTAAATAGGTTTTATGGTCTTACACATTAAAATCAAGAACACTCACAAGTTTAAAGACTAGTTTAGATAAAGTTAAAAAAAGTCCACCATGAAGGTGGTTTTAAGAGAGAATGATTAAAGAACATAAACATACCATTAGACTAATAAGTTAAAGATTAACATACACCAAACTTCATCTTCACCCAAGCAATACAAAGGGTTTAGCCACGAATGGTCATACGAACAAGCATAAAGCTAAATTCCGTAGGCTCCCCTATTGCGAACAAAGCGTAAGAGCCTCTCTAATCTCTACTCTGTATTACAACTACGGAAACGGACTATCGGAGTATAAAATCTTATTCTAGGTGATGTGTGAAATGAGTAACCCATGCGTCCTATTTATAGGCCTCTAAATGGCCAATGCACGGCCGTGCATTGGGTTGCACGGTCGTGCAAACACCTAGGGAATCACAGGTACAAGTTGCAAGGTACGAAAGCATCTTGGGACACACGGAACAGTAATGCACGGTCGTGCAATGGGATGAACTGTCGTGCATCTTGCTTTGTCTCCTTCTTTTTGTCTTTTGCTAATTGTTGACTTATGTTGACCAATTTTGACTTCTTGGGGGGTCAAAGCTCGGGTGTGCTCCTTCCTTTCTCAAGAGAAAGCTTGATTTCTTGATGTTTTTGGCTCGTTTTCGCTCTTTTTCTCTCGGGACGCTGTTTAACTTGCAATTCTAAAATATAAACGATTTAAGTAGCAATTTCAAGGTTATTATTCAATTAGTACCATAATATATGGATTATTATGCATGCAGAACATGTATACTTTAGGACATATCAGCTGCTCTAACTGAAATTCCTTTACTTCCTTTCCTTTGTCCCATTCTCAGTTTAAGTTCAGACATTATCGTAAATGTATGAATCTCTCAAACTATGGCTCTGATACCAACTTGAAACGCCCCTTTACCGAGTACATCTCATAGTTGGCATAAAACATAACACAAATAGTTCTTAAACTGTAAATCAGAATAACTATTACAACGTAAGTCCTGTTTAACATTCATAGAATCCACACCTAATTAAAACTTTAACAACTTTAATTAAAACATTTTTCAACATAAATTGTCGGATAAAGAAATGTCAGTCTTCAGCACAGCAGCCCGACGTCCATGCTATAAAGCCCTCACGGCTCCTCTATTTCTCTTAGGTTTACCTTTACCACACATGCATACTAAAAGTCAGCTAACGCTGGTGAGTTCTATCTTTACTTTGAACTGTAAACTTTAAACTTTCTTTAGGTATCTTAGTTTTATAAAAATAAAATAAGCTTTCTTTCTTTACTTTAACCAAACTCTGCCTTTACTTTAAAACTATACAACGTTACAATTTATAAAATCGTTCCGTTACTATCTTTCTTTAAAACTTTACTTTTGAGGAAACCAGTTATGGTGTCCCCTTTTACTCTTTCAAAATTACAATTTCACTCGTACAGGAAAAGTGACTATCACATACTTTAACTATCACACAATGATCATTATCCGAAGACAAGATCCATTTCTCGCTTACACCTCGGGGTAAGACTTTTACTTTAGCGCTGCCCACACCTCAGGGTGGGACTTTCTTTCTCGCTTGCACTTCGGTGTAAGACTCCTTTAGCATTGCTCACACCTCAGGGTGAGACTCGTTTATCTTTGCTTACACCTCAGGGTAAGACTCCTTTAGCATTGCTTACACCTCGGGGTGAGACTTCTACTTTAGCATGCCTGTAGGACTTTCTACTATGCAACTACTATGTAATGCAATTACACTACTACACAAAATAGAATGCAATCACATAACTATCACATAGAAAAATAGCACATATTAACACATAAGGATATAACATGGCATTTGTCACTGTCACTATTTGAGCTGTACCGAAATACAACTCCTGTCACTGTCACTATCGAGCTGCACCGCGATGCTGCCCCTTTACCATTCTTTATCTTTTATTCTTTACTTTCTTTAAAATATTTATTTCAAAGCTTCTACTGTACACTTTAGCTTCTTTCACTTTCTTTTTATAAAAATAACATTTTTATAAAAAAAAACTATAACTTTCTGTTTTAATTAATAAAAATAACATTTCTATAAAAATATACTTTGCCTTTCAAATCTTTCTACCAGTATGCATGCCAGCCCAAAACCGTTAGGGAAAAAGGGTAATAAGAACTCACATGATAATCGGGTTCTTGAGATACTATCACTGGTCAATATGCGTCTCTATACTTCATACACAATATGTATAATTAACTATACAAGATAAGATAACAGATCTAATCGACATTATTTGTTCTCTACTTTTAAGCTAACGAACTTTGGGTTATGTTTGCCACTTTTAATACCGACGAACTTAGGCTATGTTCGCCTCTTTGACATCAGCGAACTAATCAAGTTCGTTTTCTGGGATCCTGGTGAACTTAAGTCTAGTTCGCCATATTTGAGATTAGCGAACTTATACCAAGTTCGCCCTATTTAGCTTAGGCGGACTTGATATAGCGAACCCATTAAGTTCGCCATATGAACATCAGGCGAAGTTGGCAAGTTCGCCTATGCGGGCTGTCTTCTTCCTCAAAACCCTAGAAATTTTGGCTTTCAACGTTATCAAGCTTTTAACCTTTTACGTCCAAAACGTTCATTTCAATCCATGAGCTTTTAACCTTTTACGTCCAAAACGTAAAAACCCAACCTTTATGTATTTTTACCCGAAACCCACATAACGAAAAGAACTCAGATCTAGAGGGAGTGGTTACCTGTCTAAGCTCAAAAACCTGCTCCTTAGCTTCACCTGACGATGGGGAACGTCTCTTGATGCTCGGTTCTCTTTCTTTGTGACTTTCTCTCTCTTGCTCGATCTCTCTCTAGATCGTTGAAAGTGGAAAGAATGAGGGAAGGTGGAGGTGGCGGCTAGGTTAAGTCCTCCCCTCCCTTCCATTCTCGCCCCTTGACACTTTCGCCCCTTCCCGTTTCTTGTTTATTCATTTTATTTCTTCGTATCCCGTTTATTACGCTTTGGTATTTATTCATTATTTTAGGGATGTTACAATCTAATGTCTTGAGTTGGTACGGTTAGCCTTATCTGTGCCCACTATTTCCTAGTAATTAACTGAAGCACTTCTTAAAGGGTTAAGCAATATATCGTCCTAATCCAGCAACATGTGCATGTCGGCCCAAGACTCTCGGGAATTATGACATCACCTTGTCCCGACGTCTGTAGGCCCAAGTGTAAGGCTAAGGCACATATTTTCATGGGTTTGGAGATATCGTTTCAAGTAACATGAAATAGGGAGGCACTGGCATATTTATTTCATTAGGGATTTATTTAGTGTTTTACCAGTTACGGGTCAAAAACACACCGTGTAGCATATATGCATGCTAATATAAACACGGGTTTATATAAAATTCTCAATTTTATATGTATGGTTCGTGATACGTATAACCTCTTTTATCTCACGCACGCTTGCTTTTAATATCCTATATTAATAAGCGTCTTCATTATCGTGATCCATTTTATCTATTAATAAACTCCTTTATTAATATTTGAGTTTTGAATAATTAATCTCTATTAATTTTATATTACCAAAACTTCAGTTTTAACTTTTAAAATAAACTCTTTTATTTTAATAAACATTTCACGAGATAACTTAAAATCTTTATTTTAAAAATCTCTTTGTTTCAATTCGTGTTGTTTAGTTTAAACCGTTTGATTGTTTTATAAAGCATTTAAAAACTAAATGATCAACATTCAAGCAATGTATAAAACCAAAATGTGAATCAAGCTATAAAGTCGTTTGCTTAGCTAGAGCCAATTAGCCAAACCGAACTACATCAAGTAGACATTAAAACAAGACATAATTCCTTGTTCTTGAATAGCTCCCACTTGATTCAAGATCTCCATCTTGTCCTCTAGGTCATTCTGGTCTCTTGATCTTTAATTTTGCTCTTGTCTTGTCTTGACTAGGTTACAATACAATTTACAATAAAACTGAAAAACGTAATCTATTACAATCGGCTTCCAAAATAGCCATAAAAATACAAGATAAAATAAAAACCAAAACAACCATTCAAACACAACCACGAGTAAAGGCTTGATTCATAAACAACACAAATATAACGAAACATAAAGCATGCAATCTTCATTCAAGCAAAAGTTTTTACAAAATTAAAACCGGATTGCAATTAAAAATAAATGTTTCTTAATGTTTGCAAAACTTGGCTATGATACCTCTGTTGGGGGTTCGTGCATAGGTTTCAAAACAATTTTGCTCAGATTAAATAAACGTAGCGGAAAAAATATACTAACCGATCTAGGCCAAAACCCTAGATCGCCCGGCAGGAGTCCAGATGCAAACCAGAAAGAAACAAACATAACCATTGGGGGTTAGACAATTATATCTTTCGTGAAACCAGCCGACTGACTAAGCTCAAAACTTTGAGATCAACGATTCTAGTCGCTAGATCTGGTAACACGAACATCCACACAGATCTAAACTCCTTCAGATCTAGTCACCAAAACCCCCGAAAATCTGAACTCTTTCATATTTAACAGAAGAAATACCCATAAATATGAAACCTGACAGTAACCGAGCACACACAATCAAGAATTGTCAGAACCAGCGATAGCATGGTGGTGGAACGACGATGCGTAACGGCAGACCCACACAAATTAGCGACGTGTGATGATGGCGCGTCGATCCTGAAGGCGGCGGCGAGTGGGGTGTGGCCTACAGCTGTCGGTGGCAGCGCAAGCAGGCGGCGGCGTCCGGTGGTCAGCGCCCAGCAGGAGGCGGCGGATGGTGGAGGTTAACGGCGGTGGTAAAGTAGTGAGGTGGTGATTAGGGTTTGCAACCTTCTTTAAACCATTATGTCTAATTCTTTATCTTTAATCACCTTCTCAACCCCTTTATTTGTAATCCACTAACTTGGTTACCAAGTTAGGATTTGATGGATTCCTTCTAACAATTAGATCCTTAGAATTACTAACTAATTATATTTATGAAACTTATCTATTTAATTGTTCAATTAACTAACAATTAGTTAATTGCTTAATTATATCAATATAATTAAAATAACAATTAAATAACTTGTAATTAATAAATATGTTCCGAACATATTTTCCACCGATTATTATTAATCCCATTAATAATAATTTCCGCGTCCATCCCTACATCCGGTCTAGATAACTATTTCACAAATAATCATCTCGCATTTTTTTATATTCATGTAATGGACTATATTAACTCTCAATATATCCCCTCTTTATAATCGTTTCCCAAAGTGTAACCCTTTGGATCTTACCTTGTTAGCAGTATTGTCAAATGTTGTTACTCGGGCATACAAGTCTAACAAACTTTGGTGCGATTGCGTAAGCAAAGAAACCGAGGTCTCATCATAGCACTAGGTATATCTGGAGGCAGTTCCACTACATACGGGAAGTAGTAGAACGGATGGATATCAAGATAAGTAAAATTCACACATATCTAAATCTAGCTGACCCGTTCACCAAGCCGATGAATTATGTCAAGCACAAGAAGCATGCTAGTTCTATCGGGCTTTGCTTTGCTAGTGATTGTATATGATCTGTAGTTAGTATTTGGATAAATATTTGCAAACATTATTATTTAATCTGATTAGAAATAAAGGGTTATTATCTTTTACATTAACGAGTACTGGATATTAGCACGTTAAAGATCCTTAAATAAAAGCTTTATTCAAAATCTCTGTAGTCGATTAGAGTTATGGGAATAATTCTATAGTAAGACTATTATGAATCAGTTGGTCAGTTCTCACGGGGTGAGAAGTGGCAAAGTGTTGCAACCAGGATTCATAGATATTTATAGAGTGATAAATATTAGACGTGACTCGTTTCAAGACTACTTCATGGATCGTTGTCATGATTAGGTTTTGAAAACAACGTTGTCTCTTGTATCCTCAAACATGAGATGCATACTTGAAGTTTGATTATTAAAAAGGTTATTCTTTGATATTGTCTAACACTGTCCCTAACCGGATGGTCATAACGACTTTAGTCAGAAATGACTGGATGTATAGTGAGATTTGTATGTAATCAAGAATGGATTTGTACCCTTATTACTATGAGCGGAAGACATCTATGGCCCCTCGTTGGTTCAAACTGGTATAAAATGCATGGCCGTGCTCAAACTGAGAGTTTGGATAAACCACTTTGAATCTCAATCGAGAAATAAAATAATTGAACATAAGTGAGAATGATTCAATCCATGTCTCAATTTTAATGGAATGTCTGAATAATAGAAAGGATAAAGATTGACAAAGAGTTGCAGATCATTAGAACAGTAAGTGTACCTTGACTGGTTGGTAATGGTGGATAACTTGTAAAAGTATCCAACTTCATTAGGAGCAGTGCAGTGATGCTAGATGCTCGACACTATATGTATTAGTATACATGTTTGAAACTTGTCCAAGTGGGATATTGTTGGATTTAGTATGCCCAAGTGTCAACATGATATAATACTGTTAATGAAGTTGATCCTAAAAAGTCACACGACGGGCAATGACAATTTGTTATTAATGTGTTAGACGCATTAAACGCGAAAGATTGACAGTGCCATTAATTATTCGGGGAATAATTAATATTATTATTGTTGTTATTTGTTATTTAGGAAATTATAAATAAGTAATAATAGAAGGGTTAAAGTGTAATTATTTATATTAGCAAAACATAAATAATGGATTTAATATATAGATATATATAAATCTTCAAAAAATATATATATATATACATTTATTATTTTGGAAAATAATAAATAAATATATTTCATGTATATCTAATTGGAATATGCCATATTCCATGGAATATGTCATGTGATATGCTAAAGAATATTCCAATTAGAAGCCTTATATATATATATGGATTAAATCTTGATTTAAAACGTAGAGATTTTGGAGATACACTTTAAGAAAACCCTAGCCACCACCACCTAAAATTTCCTCCACCCCCTTCCCTTGAGGGAGATTTCGGCCAAAGGTAGGAGAAGCAGGGGTTTATCGTTTTACGTGCAGTTTGGTGATTTTCGCGTAGTGGTTAGCGACCTCTGTTTGTTTAGCCATTGTGACTATCTGAAGTATTTTCATCCACTGTTTTCTACTAGATCAAAGGTATATAATTAAAGTTGTTGATTACGTGTTCTTCATCTCTTGTTTCTAAAGTTCTTGCAAATGTATCGTTGGTGCGGTTTTTCCCGTCTTGATATTGATTAAGACTTCCGCTGCGTCTTTTGCTTGGATCTGTTATATTGAATAGCTAAAACTATATGGGTAATTGCAACAAAAACATGTCAAAAACACCCTGCATGGCTGTGCTGATCTGCATGACCATACACTCAACCCGCATGGCTGTACTGATTCGTATGACCATGCACTCAACTTGCATGTGTGTGCGGATTCCTGATACTTTAATCTCCATCCCTTCTCTAATTGTTGTTCATCGCGACTCGCACGGTTGTGCTACAACCCGACACGATCGTACCTGACTCCTGGCGTGTTATGACGAGGTTGTCCAAAGGTTCTCTACTGCAACATAACTTCTACAACAAAGGTTCCCATTTACTTACGAGGTTGCCCGAAGGTCCTCTTCAGTATTTAAATAGCGTACGATTAAAGAATGTCCTTAACCACACAACTCCATAAATAATTTTTCATAAAACTTTTATATAAAAAGTTATATTCTAACTTAATATAAACCGTACTTGCATGTATCTTAGCGTAAAAACTTTTAAAGAGTGATAAGAAGCATAGAGACTAACCTCGCCCTTTTCTTTCATTAACTATTGTTAGCTGTTCACAACTCGTTGAAGCCTCTCGCCTTCTATACGTCCAATACACAAAACTCCTATTGATTTAGTTTCTATTTATTTACAGATAAAAACCCTACTAATCGACTTATTCGATTATTTTTTGCAAAAATATAACCTAAATCGTTAGGCTTAACTGTTTTACCTCTCGCTACTCGTACCTCGCGTACACGAACCCGTCATTGATTGTTGCTTGCTGCTACCGCCACCCGGGACTGTCACCGCTTGAAACCATCGTCTACAACCATTGTCTACCGGTCACCACCACCTTCTGCCGCCGTAACAGCTGAGCTCAGCTCTAAAGCCGCCGCCTACCGCCAGATTGCACCACCGCTCGCCTCCAGTCGTCGCCCTCAACTCCACCGCCACTCTCTCTCTCTCTCTCTTCCTCTTCTCTCCCTCTCGGCACCCCCCTCCCCTTTGGTGGCCGTCGATCGCAAGTGATGAGGGGAGGGGTTGGTTTATATAGGTCGGGAATGGGTTGGGTTGGTTAGTCTAGTTAGGATAAAACTCTATCCCTAAGTCATCCCATCTTAATCTTCTGAGATTAACTTAAATCTCCATAATCAGGGGCGGACCTACATAGACCGGGTGGGGTTCACCGAAACCCCCCGAATTTTGAAAATTTAATACAACGGTATGTAAAAAAACTAGGGTGAACCCCCAAATAAATTATAGGGTGAACCTTTTAACAAAGTTCAACAAGTAGTGTACTGGTCCAAGGCTTTGGTTTATATCTTAGAGGTAGTGGGTTCAAATTCCACTTCTCTCTTTATTTTAAACCTTTTTTTAACTGAAGTTGATATTTATTTATTTCAATTTAATTAACTGTACATGATAGTTAGATATGAAGGTTTTAATAAGTAATTAAGCTGCAGTTTCAGGAAGAGATAAAGAGGTGTGTCATGTGTGGTTGATCATTTGCTTTTTGGCTACATGTGAGTGTTAGTATTTGAATCAAGTTACATATTAAAAGGGTCTATTTTATTAGGCTGTATTTGTGTGCATTTCAATCTCATGTAGTCTTGCATTTCAATGGGATACTTTTGATTATCAAAAATCAAATTTTATTATATTAGGCTTTTTTTTGTGAGACAGGAATTACTTTGTGGTGTGCAGAGGTTATAGTTGATCTGTCATCTGGTGTATTTATAATTTGTTGGTAAGTTGGTATAGATAAACTTGTTTGGTGATACCGAAGAAGAAACAATTTGTAGTAGTATTAGCATGTGTAATTTTATGTTACTTAATTTGTTGCTGAAGCTCTTGATTTTTACCAATTTGAGAAGACGGATTGAGTCTTGACCCGTCCAATCCGTTTAAAAATTTTGCTAATTTCTTTTATAAATCAACCCGTTGGAAAAACTTCATTATAGGATCGTATTTTTGTTATGTGATGACTTACCCGACCTGAACCATCGAACCGACCCGAATTTTTTTATGTCTGGCCTTATGAAATTGGAGCATATAAAAACAGTAAACCCCTTGAAAAAATTTCCTAGATCCGCCACTGTCCATAATTATCTTTGCACATCATTTAAATAAAATTATTAAACCAGTTTTTTAACTCATTTCAAATACATAAATAATCCTTTTTATTAATTTAATGAAAATAAAACGGTTTGTTTAGTTCCGACCTTAAGACACCTTCAAATAGAACTTCTTGGATACCAATATTTAGAACTTTAAGTGAAGGGTCAAATGTTCAATAGGTTAGCTTGAAGTTATGCTTGAAAGGTAAGTCCGTAACATTTAGATGCTAAAATAAATAAAATAGTAGGATAACTCTTTTTTTAGTTTTGTTTTATATTAATAATTTATATAAATATTAACTAAAACTAGAAAAATAATGTAATTATAAAGATTTAAATATGTGATTGGTAATTCTAAAACATTTTATTAAAAATATACGTACATCTTTATTTTTTATATTAAAATAAAAGTAGTAAAAGTAATTTAGTAGTACATTACTGTATTTATTGAATTATTGGATTTTAATAATTTCACATTTTACCAATTGGCCAATAATAATCCCAACTGAGAATATTCTTACCACCGGTCCCTACTTTCAAACTATTTTCTTACATTGGAGCCCCCGTTAAAAAAACTTAACGTCGTTAGATTTTAAATGACATGGACATCTGCAAACCGTCAGAAAGTCGAGCTAAGCTAGCAGTGGTCTCGTGGTGGCTTTTGAAATTGGCTCTGGTTGTGTTAACTGGTCTCGTTTGTCCGGCAAGCACTACTGGAAATTTAACAGTTTTTCCACAAAGCTTTTTGTGGGAAAGAAGTCAGAAAACGGTGTTTCCCACAAACTTCCAACCAAAAACACTTTGTGGGAAAAAGGGTCGTGGGAAAATATTTCCCACCAAAATCCGACAAAACTTTCCGACAATTTTCCCACTAAATCAGATTTTCGACAACTTTTCTCACCACTTTCCGACAAAGATTTCCCACCACTTTCCGACAAAGATTTCCCACCACTTTCTCACAAACCTTTTCCCACCACTTTCCCACAAAAATAGACATAAATTTCCAACAGATTGCCCACAAAACAGTTTTTAATTTAAAAAAAATTTGAAGTAAATCCAGTTTTTTCTGTTTAAAATACAGAAAAAACCCAGTACAAAAGCATGTTTCCAAAACTCATTACAATTACTAAAATCTCATACAATTATCCAAATATGTTTAGAAGCTTAACAAAAAAAGACAATAAACTAAACTACGGTGAAGGATTGCCTAATTGCTTGAGATACGCAGTCATTTGTTGTTACATCTCCTCCATTCTTTCTTTTTGTTGTTGCATCTCCTACGATTATTTTTCCAACTCTATTTTTTGTTGTTTCACCTCTTCCTTCACTTGTTGTATCAATTCCTGCATCTAAAACATATATAATATTTAGTAAACTAATAATATATAATTAGTGAACACACATAAAAATACACATAAAAAGGATAGACATAACAAGTGAAACCGCATATAAAATATACATATATACAAACATACAAATAAACATACACGTACACATACATATAGGCATACGTATATACACATACAATCAATCTAATTGAATTATCCGCAACTTCTAGATCATGCCATTACGATGAATAAATAAAAATATGAATAAATAAAAGACTATATTATAAATACTATATATGTTATAAATATAATACATTTATATTATATAACCTTATAAGATAAATAAATAAAAATATGTATAATTTCGTGGGAAAACGGTCGGAATTTCCGACAACTTTACAACAAAAAATTTGAGCTTTGTGGAAAATTTGTCGGAAATTCCGACCGTTTTCTCACGAAAATATATATTTTTTCGTTTTTTGACGATTAAACGTATTATTTTTCGCTCAATCTTTTCTGTAACTTCATTATACGTTAAATTACTTGTATTTCTCCAACTTGTACGTATTATAGACATACGTGTGTGCGACGTTGTACGTATACCAATCGAAACACATAATTTTAAACAAGTTTTTGTTATTATATAAGTGTGTGTATATATGTTTGTAAATACAATGAGACACATACACATATACATCTATAAATACATACATATACACTTACTTCTACGCACATATAAATTAAAAAAAAATGTTAATAGTGAAAATAATAAATTAAAAAAAACTAAAATAATACATATTTTCCGAAAATAATATAAAGTATATTATACACGCTATATATATTGTAAATATAATAAATATTTATTATATAACCTTATAAAAATATAAAAAATATATATCTATTTTCGAGGGAAAATGGTCGGAATTTCCGACAATTTTCCTACAAATTTATTTTAAAAATAAAATATTATTTTTAAATATACGTTTATCGGAATTTTGTGGGAAATTTCCGACTGTTTTCCCACAAGAGTTTTTGTTCTCGGTATTTTATGGGAAAGTCGTTACTAATTTTAGGGTTTCGTCTTTGTGGTAAATTTTTGTGGGAAATTTTTGTAGGAAAAGTTGTTGTTTTCTAATAGTGAAGTCCAAACAGAGACAACAGTGCTGTTTAACGAGACCAGTTAAACACCACCAGAGCCAATTTCAAAACCAACTACGATACCACTGCTAGCTTGGCTCGACTTTACAGCGATTTGTAGATGTTCACGTCATATAAAATCTAACGGCATTAAGTTTTTTTAACGAGGGGTCCAATGTAAGAAAATAGTTTGAAAGTAGGGACCGGTGGTAAGAATATTCTCAGTTGATATTATTATTAGTCAATTGATAAAATGTGAGATTAAAAAAATCTAATAATCCGTATTTATTTAAAAAAAATAATACTGTTGTACGTAAGAAGTAACCTTGATTCGATTGGTTACTTGGTCCGGGAGAGACAATGCACAAACTTTTAGCCAATTTCCAATTTTTATCACTTGTATATTGATTCACATTTAAAACAATATATTCTCTAATTTACCCTATTATTTTACGAGAATATAAATATGAATAACTGAAAATATGAACCGTAAAATATTATTAAAGAAGTAAAACATTTAATTATTATAATATGAAAGTGTGAACGTTGTAATATTTGTTAGAAAGGAAAATATATTTTTTAGAAAATGATGGATCAGGTCAACATCATGTTCATATTTAGGGTCAATATTTCTAAGACAGCAAATGGTCTCGTATTTCCGGCCACGATTTCTTCCTTTTCCATTTATAGCTTGTTTTGTAAACCCTATAAGTAAAGGCTATTTTCCTCTTGTAAAAGATAACAAAGTCAATGAATATGAAAATCCTTCCCTCTAAATATCATTGTGAAAACATGGTATCATAGCAGTAAGAGATCCATATACCTTTTTTGCTCATCGTCTACCTCTTTTCTTCTAAAACCGACAAGGCCGCCATGTCTGAAGACGGCAGCCCACTCAACAATGAGCTTTTTATTCAAATCGTCAATATCCTCAAAAACAGCCTCAATACCCAAACCACAAACCACAAACTTTCCGACAACCTAACTATCAGTATTAAACTTAGTAGCCAAATGTAGGAGTTACCCCCTGCAAATGGCCTAGTTACCAGCTCAAAGAAGGCAGGCCCGGTATATGAAAGCCCATTAGGATAAAAACCCAGCACCATCCCTCCTATAAATAAGAAGACACCACCAACCAGGTTATTGACTCCCCTTTCACTACACTCATTCTCTCTTATATATCTCCTTCCCTCTAATATATGGAGGGGCATATATATGTATATCGTGATGATGATACTGACTTGAGCGTCGGAGTGCCCTCGGGGTAACCCCCGGGCCCTCTAACGAGCGTTTCCTGTGGATGCAGCCTTGATCAAGATCCAAGAAGATGACGGAGCTGATCTCGTATGGTCACTGAGGAGCCCCCTCGGAATCCCCCGTGACGAAACTAACGGTGAGACGTGACGTAGGTACCCTTCCGGGGATACTAGAAAAGAGCAACCTCTATCCTTTACCTCTTTGTGGGGATACGGGACGCTACATTGGCGCCATCTGTGGGACCTTATGTCCAGATAGAGCCTGAAGAACTCCTATGCCACTGAAACACACTTAAAAGGAAGAAAAAAAATGAAGGGAAGGCACCTGGAAAGAATGCCACCGCCGGTTAACAGATTCGGTCCCTCCACACGACGGTCCAGGCCTGCTGCTCTCATAACTCCATGGTGATATTTGGATCTACCTACACCACTGCGGTCACAGATTGGTACCCGTCGTGTCTCATCGTTTATAAACCAACCTGTAAGTCCCTGACGACTTTTTGCGTTTATATATATTGATTCCCTAAGAGCCTCAGACCTTCATGATTAGAATAAAAAAAAGAGAAAGAAAGAAAGAAAGTTTGGTCCATAGGCACATTCATGCACATATAAAAACCTCTTGGGCACTCAGAGCTTTCAAGATCTATAATTAAGGGAGCTAGTTACCAAAGTTGGTGCACTTTAGACATCCTTGCCTGACGAAGGAAACCAAAAAAGTCAAACCAGGCTAAAAGATTTAGAGAGTACTAATAGTCGAATCACTACCAAGACAACTTTCCTGTCAAAAGTGGTGACTCTCTCACCAAAGTCTGACAACTCTTGCTACTCAAAGTACAAAAGTAAAATAGGAAAGAGAAAAGTATAGGATGATGGATAATTATTGAGAAGAGGTTACAGTACAAGGTTACGTGGGTTGGTTAGATTCCCCAGCAATATTTTTTCAAACAAAAAAAAATAATATAGTCATAAAGGCAAAAGTAAAAGTCTTGTGTGTGAGATGTCTCTAATCACTAGCTGACACATGCGGCAGGGTAGAATTAAGCTGTACCGACATAAAAAAAAGGAAATACAATACTAGAGTGGTATTAAATCTAAAGCTGAATATATGGGATAGCAATCTTACGCCAGAATGGACCAGTTCATTAAACGTCCCTTCCGGCTGAAGAATCGATACACCAAAGCACCAAAAATATTCGGTGCATGGAAGCACACCACATAGCCACACGTTTCGAAAGGCAACTGGAGAACAAAATGGTTTATATGTCTTCAACTTTAAAAGCAAAAGTCTCCGCGCTAGCATCAAGGCATCCATCGCCTATATGGTACGAGTCAAGAAAGCCATTGGAATGAAATTAGCAACCTCGAGTTAAAAAAAAGGGGGGGCATGCAGAGGGGGGTGCAACACACGTATGCAGGTATATGGTTTAGATAGAAGATGCTCTCTATCGAAAGGCATGCATGAAGTTCATAGGAAGCAAAAGTTACAATCTGTGTTATGATCAGACCATCACTGATTTGCTCAGGCCCAGGCAAATCAAACTCGACATGGATTTCAAAGGAAGCAACATGTGAGTGCATGTACGGATGCCTTGAACGTTCGGCAAGGGAACGGATAAGGCAACAGGGACAATACAAGGATAAGTTTACCGTACTACATTAATGACATGCATGCACAAGGGAATAGCTTTGCAAGCTCACATCACCAAGATGGAACTAAGTGTCTGAAATACATTTCAACTCTGGATAAATGGGTCACAACCACGGGCCATACTGAACCCAGTATAACACGACCAAGCACGAAATGGCTAGACCCAATTGCTTCGAATGGCAAGTACTATGTTTATTATTTCTCAAACCTAGATATAGCCTCAGACATAACTGCGTGAAGAAAACACCAACCAGGTCCTAAGTCATGGAAATTTCATCAACATTTATAAATACACATAGACACACTATCATGCATGGACTAAGCTGGAAGAAGGAGTCCCAAAATGAGTGTGTACATAGAAAAGAAAAAAGAAGCACGTAACAAGAACGAAATGTCACCGACCCGGGTTTAACTACTGTTTTCGGAGTTGACTCCAACTCAAGTGATGGGATCACCCTCTGTTATGAGCGGCGGTGCTCGGTCGTATGAAGCAAGTCCTGTCGCGAGTATTAAGGACGAACGAGAAGCAACTCCGCCGGTCAACAAACAGTATCCCGATAACGTATACTCGGCTTGAAGTAGAAGTTTATAATGGCGGTACCCGCCGCCGCCATGCAAATCGGTCATTTATAACATGACTCATACAAATTTGAACACCTGGCATCTTGATCTCACCAAAATGGAACGAAGTTGTCAAGGAGGCTCATAAAGCATGACATCATCAAGGAACTAGCAAACAAAATGCTTAAAGATTAGTTCGGATTCATGGTGACGTGTGCACAGGTCCTTAATGCATGACATACACCGGGCATGGATGTAATTCACATTCCTCTTTCAAAAGAGTCTAAGGGCCAGACGCAACGGCGGTTGGCCTCCCCTCACTAAGACACAAGGGCGGATCTACGCCTAGGGCAGGGGTACCTGTCGGTACCCCTCAACTTTCGACGCGTAGTGGGAATTTTCGACGCGCAGCGGGAATTTTTTTTTTTTTTACCGTTTTATGTATCCAGATACCCCTGAACGAAATTTTAGATACCCCTGGATTTTTTTCCTAGATCCGCCACTGCTAAGACATGTATGCCGCTTCGCGCAAGCAACCACGATTCGAAAGCGGCCTGAAGGCCTCCACACGGATCCATCTATGAAGGCGAGACTGAAGAATGAACATGTGAAAGGACCAATGCACCCGACCAATCTAAAGTAAGTTCTAGTCCTCAGGGTGTTGGAAGACCAAAGAAGAATGACATTCCGCACAAACGTGTACCATACACCCGAAAACCTTAAAAAAAAGAGGAAAAAAGGTGGTGGATTCAGTGACAGCGATCAAAGGGAAATTGTTGATCATAATGCTGAAAACAGTTGGTTAAACAATCATCAACAGTTGCTTGAACGTGGGAACATCTCATTTCACCAAGCTACATTGAAGCCCAAACCGCTTGCCGCTGATAAGAAGCTTGTAAAGTCTTCATCCATGCCGACAAGTACCCAAAACCTATGACATGGTCATTATACACACAAGGATAGCCGATAACGCCCAACAAAGGGTCAACCAACTCGATGGTAAAGAAGGGGGCATATATGTTTAAGTTCTAGACCTTCATTTCCGATACATTACTTGCTACCAGTAAAACAAATTCAACATGTGAAACATGCTCAGTGTGTAGAATATGTAAAAGGGGCTCAAAGGGTTCAATAAAAGGGTGCATGTGTAGACAGAACCAAGGGAAAGGTATGAAGATGGCCATGAAAGGTAAAACCAAATGAAATAAATATAAACTTAAAGGAGGAAGTAGTATACGACAGGCAAGTGGAAACGACAGAGAAGGCCCACCACAAGAATATATATCATTAAATGGAGAGGGTAAAAATGGATAAGTATCATTATCTGCAAACCCCAATGAGAGAAGTATGTTCCTCAAAAGTCATTAAACTGGAGGGAAAATAGGGCATAACATCATTACCTACAGACCCCCGCAAGAGAGGTATGTTTCTCAAAAGTACGACGATTATGACACGCCAAGAATGAGAGAAGAATAGGTACATTACTTGGATGGTCGGCTCTAGCTACGACCGGACATCTCCGTGGTACACATATTGTTATCTACCAAAGGCATAAACGGTACAGTCAATTACTTGTCTATACATTGCGCATTTTATTCGAATTATGATTTGTTTCAAGTTAAATATTGCTAATGCGATTTAGTAATATTGAACTGGGAGGCTAACATGGTATAAGACCACTAGTGTTCAACCCCTTCATGAAAGTGTTTGGATCCTCAGGGGCGGGCCGAACATCCCCCTAGGGTGGAAAAAGAAATTATTCACTACACATTAAAGCCCTTGGATATGTTATTTCATAAGTGCAAGGACTACTAACAGTGTTTTGCAAGATCAATGGCTCATTAAAAAAGTGTTCTTCTAACTTGAAGAATGCATACTTGTAAAGCATTGACTGCAAGGGATGTATAAGTCTCTTACAAAAGAGCCCCATCCTGAAGGAGATAATCATTTTACTCCCATCGCTAAGGATGGTGGAGCATTATAAAATACTATCTCATAAGATAGTGGATGAAAATTCCAACTCCCCAGATGGAGAAGACAACTCTCATCTCTAAGGATGGTGGAGCATTACAAAATACTATCTCATAAGATAGTGGATGAAAATTTCATCTCACCAGATGGAGAAGACAACTCCCATCCCTAAGGATGGTGGAGCATTATAAAATACTATCTCATAAGATAGTGGATGAAAATTTCACCTCACCAGATGGAGAAGACAACTTTCATCTCTAAAGATGGTGGAGCATTATAAAATACTATCTCATAATATAGTGGATGAAAATTCCATCTCACCAGATGTAGAAGACAACTCACATCTCTAAGGATGGTGAAGCATTATAAATTACTATTTCATAAGATAGTGGATGAAAATTCCATCTCACCAGATGGAGAAGACAACTCCCATCCATAATGATGGTGGAGCATTATAAAAGAATATCTCATATGATAGTGGACGAAAATTCCATCTCACCAGATGGAGAAGACAACTCCCATCCCGAAGGATGGGGGAGTATTATAAAATACTATCTCATAAGATAGTGGATGAAAATTACATCTCACCAGATGGAGAAGACAACTCCCATCCCGAAGGATGGGGGAGTATTATAAAATACTATCTCATAAGATAGTGGATGAAAATTCCGTCTCACCAGATGGAGAAGACAACTACCATCCCGAAGGATGATGGAGTATTATAAAATACTATCTCATAAGATAGTGGACGAAAATTCCATCTCACCAGATGGAGAAGACAACTCCCTTCCCGAAGGATGGGGGAGTATTATAAAATACTATCTCATAAGATAGTGGATGAAAATTTCATCTCACCAGATGGAGAAGACAACTCCCATCCCGTAGGATGATGTAGTATTATAAAATACTATCTCATAAGATAGTGGACGAAAATTTCTATCTCACCAGATGGAGAAGACAACTCCCATCCCGAAGGATGGGGGAGTATTATAAAATAATATCTCATAAGATAGTGGATAAAAACTCCCGCCCCTTGAGGTGGTGGAGATTATAATTTCCCAAGAAGAAACAAAGTAATAACTCCTATCAGATTAGATGGGAGAGAAACAAACTTTCAAGAAAAAGCACAACTCTACTCCTATCCGATGAGATGGGGGAGAAACAAACTTTAAGGAGGAAATAAAGAAAAGTCATCCAGAAGGAACAAAACTGATATTCTCCTTTTAAAAGGAGCTGAAATGATATTCTACTCCCAGAATGGGCTGAAATAATGTTCTCCTTCCAAAAGAAGCTGAAATAATGTTCTCCTTCCAGAAGGAGATGAAACGAATATTCTCCTTTTAGAAGAAGCTCTAACTAATATTCTCCTTCCAGAAGAAGCTGAAATAATGTTCTCCTTCCAAAAGGAGCTGAAACGAATATTCTCCTTCTAGAAGAAGCTGAAACTAATATTCTCCTTCCAGAAGAAGCTGAAATAATATTCTCTTTCAAGAAGGAACCAAACTAATATTATCCTTCCATAGTGACTTGGACAGATTCTTTCCTTCAAGAGGGGCTTTACTTGATATTTTCTTTCTAAATAAGGAGAAGGGTATGCCAGAAGGACCCGAACCAACATTTTCGGTCTAAAAAGACATCTACTAGGGATCTCAGCTTACCACTCCCCGTGACAGAATAGAAGGATCTTGTCATAAAAGCCTCAACTCATTAATTTGAGGCTTTAACTTCTTTTACTAGTTTAATAATACAAGATTTTACAATATTAAACTAGGGGGCTAGATGGTATGACTATATTAGCATCAGCAAGGCAATAGTTGATTATTGAAGGTTACCGAGTAGGATGCATGATGCATTGTGGCATAAGGAATGGGATTTACCGATCACATACATGATCAAGACCTTCCAGATGACCCTAAATATCGGAAGAAGTAAACTCATCCCCTCCCTCAATGGATCTATATACATAATTGTTCATACACAAAGAGGATTGTTTGGTGTGCGTATGGGTGGTCCTCAAGCATTACCTCGGTCAGATCCACCTTATCCACCTTTAGGTTAAAAGTGATACAAGGACTCGTAGGTTGTGTGAAAGGCCCCATATACCCCATCATTACAACCATGGTCCCTCAAGCATTACCTCGGTCAGATCCACCTTATCCACCTTTAGGTTAAAAGTGATACAGGGACTCGTAGGTTGTGTATAAGGCCCCATATACCCCATCATTACAACCATGGTCCCTCAAGCATTACCTCAGTCAGATCCACCTTTTCCACCTTTGGTAAGAAGTGATACAGGGGCTCGTAGGTTATGCGAAAGGTTTCATATGCACTCTTATAGCAAAGATAGAAGGAAAAGATGGTTTGGATATTGACAACATTGAAAGATGGCGAAAACGACAATATTCCATGGAAAAAGTAAGGAACTCACAAATATCTAAATCAAGAGACATCGTGACAGTGGTCCATCCAGGACATAAACATAGGTCAAGATCGCATAGACCAGTAACGAACTTGGGGGGCTTAATAATGCATCCCTACGTGGCACCCGATGACGGCAAAACTGATGAGTCTAACACAATGCGGCTTGGAGTACATGATGCTTGACCATGCCAAACTTTTAGGCCTATCCCCCGTCAGTGGGCCGGCAACGAGGTCCGGATGACCAGAGCAAAAACATAATAAGAATCTGGCATTGCACGAACAAATTGAATCCTTCATCCTTATTATAGATAACAAGAACAAAGGACTGGGGAGACTTGTAGGAGCTACCCCCTGTAAATGGCCCAGTTACCAGCCCAAAGAAGGCAGGCCCGGTATAGGAAAGCCCATTAGGGTAAAAACCCAGCACCATCCCTCCTATAAATAAGAAGAAACCACCACCACCACAACCAGGTTATTGACTCCCCTCTCACTACACCCATTCTCTCTTATATATCTCCTTCCCTCTAATATATGGAGGGGCACATATATGTATATCTTGATGATGATATTGACTTGAGCGTCGGAGTGCCCTTGGGGGCAACCCTCCCGGGCCCTCTAACGAGCTTTTCCTGTGGATGCAGCCTTGATCAAGACCCAAGAAGATGACAGAGTTGATCCCGTACGGTCATTGAGGAGCCCCCTTGGAATCCCTCGTGATGAAACTAACGGTGAGACGTGACGTAGGTACCATCCGGGGATACTAGAAAAGCGCAAACTCTATCCTTTACCCCTTGGTGTGGATACGGGACGCTACACCAAAATTATGCCCTCGGGTCTGTCCCTTCACCATCATACGGCATCGCCGTCGGCCTGGTTGCCTCCGAGGCTACTGAAGGGGCCGTTTACGTCACACGAGGACAACGTCGGGTAGACCCGAGTGCCAAATCTAACGGATCTTCGCTCCGAATTGACAAATCCATACTAAAATGCACTCATTGTGGCATGAACAAACACACGAAGGATCAGTGTTTCAAGCTCGTGGGTTATCCGGAATGGTGGAGTGATGGTCACAAGAAAGGGAAGAAAGAAGGGAAAGAGATGGCGGCCGCCGTGGGCAACCCTAAGGCCACCAACAGTGGCGGCGAGAAACACACCGGCGGTTTTGGTGGAATAGATACTGACCAATTTGGGGGCGATGACATCTCAGGTAAAAGGGTTGAAGATTTATCTTTAAACCCTTCATATTTTTATTCCCTTTCAAACCCTCCTGTTTCAAAATTAACAACCCCCCCCCTAAGTCACTAATATTAAAACTAATACTTTGTTAAATGCAAAAATTGGGGGACCACAAGTAAATCTCGGAATGGCTAATATTGCAGTTAAAAATGAAAATTCCAAATCTTGGATTTTTGATTGTGGTGCCACAGTACTATGACATTCGATCCATCCGACATTTGTTCTATGTCAAAACCACAAAAAACACACATCCAAACTGCAAACGGGGGTATTATGCCGGTAGAAGGAGGGGGTACAATGGAGTTATCTTCAACCTTGAGATTACCAAACTGTCTTTATATACCATCTTTGTCACACAAACTATTGTCTATTAGTCATGTGACAAAGGAATTGAATTGCACGCTTCTAATGCATCCCACTTTCGGTATATTACAGGACATCAGGACGGGAATGATTATTGGACGTGGCACTGAACGGCAAGGACTGTATTACGTAGATGAAATGACTCAGCAGGGTACTGTATTGTTGGCTCATGGAATAGCAGATAGAGCAGCATGGTTATGGCATAGAAGGCTTGGGCACCCATCTACTGGTTATTTGCATCGTTTATTTCCTAAACTCTTTCCTTCAAATAAATTGTTGAATTGTGAGACTTGTGTTTTGGCTAAAAGTCACAGACATACTTTTAAACCAAATAACACTAAAGTTAGTAACCCATTTGATTTAATCCATTATGATGTGCGGGGTCCTGCAAAGGTCACTAGCGGGCAAGGTTTTCGGTATTTCCTTTTATTTATTGATGATTGTACTCGCATGTCATGGATTTACTTCTTGAACCACAAATCAGAAATTTTTGATAAATTTGTTATGTTTTATACCATGATTAAAACTCAATTTCAAAAACAAATCAAAATCCTCTGATCTGATAATGGAGGAGAATTCGTGAACACCTCTATGAAATAGTTCTTTCAAACAGAAGGAATGATTCATTAAACCTCTTGTCGGCATACCCCGGAACAAAACGGTGTTGCTGAACGAAAAAACCATATTCTTTTAGAAATAACCCGGGCCCTTTTAATAGATTCCCAAGTTCCTACAACATTCTGGCCCGAAGCCCTTGCCACAGCTACATACCTTATAAATCGGCTTCCAACCATGATCCTAAAATTCAAAACTCATCTTCAAACCTTATCTGAATTTTCTGAAATACCCCCCATTCTTACCCTTGAACCTCGTGTATTCTGATGTTCTGTCTTTGTTCACATACCTAACACTGAACGTACCAAACTTGATCCATGTGCTGAAAAGTGTGTATTTATGGGATACGGTGTAAACCAAAAAGGATACCGGTGTTGCAGTCCAAAGAAACGTCACATATTTACTAAAATAAATTGTGACTTTCTTGAAACTGAATACTTCTATAATACCAAACACACTGGTCAGGGGGGAAGAGAAAGTAATGACACACTGAGTTGGTTAAAGAGGATGCCATCATCGGAAGAAGTGAATAACAGTACCCACGCTGAGTCATCTTCTCCATAATCTACGACACCAACAATCAGTGTCACCGAACATAATCTTCCCAACCTGGTGCCCGAGGTAAGTAACACTCAAACCACTCAAGAAAATTCTAATCTGATTCATTTAATCATGATAATGATAAAGTTGCAACAGAACAGGTTGAGCCCTTACAAGAAGAACAAAATGAAACAAGGGAAACATGAGAGACAACCGAAAGATATGTTCTTCTACCAAGAGCCAATAGAGGAGTTCCTCAAAAAAGATATTCTCCTAAAAAAGAAGCTCGAAAATCCATGTATCCTATGGCAAATGTGACAACAGGAAACCTTTCAAAAGAAGCCAAGGCATTTATGTCTTCTTTATATTCTGAAGAAACTCCAACCACTGTCAAACATGCTTTAGAATCAAAACAATGGAGAGATGCAATGGCAATAGAAATGGATGCACTAATAAGAAACGAAACATGGGAGATATGTATGCTTCCATCAGGCAAAAGACCGGTAGGATGTCGTTGGGTTTTTACCGTAAAGCATAAACCGGATGGCATCATCGAAAGATACAAAGCCCGATTAGTTGCTAAAGGGTACACTCAAACATACGGGATTGATTATTCTGAGACCTTCTCTCCTGTTACCAAAATCATTACAATTAGGGTCCTCTTCTCCAAAGCAGCACGTTAAAAATGCCTTCTTACATGGAGAACTGAATGAAGAAGTTTATATGGAAGCCCCTCCTGGATTCACAGAAGATTTCAAAAAGGGTGAAGTCTACCATCTGAAAAAATCGCTCTATGGGTTAAAACAATCTCCACGAGCTTGGTTTGGGAGATTTACTCTGGCTATGAAAAAATATGGCTTCAAACAAAGTAACTCTGATTATACTTTGTTTCTTAAACGAAAGGGAAAGTTAATAACGTGTCTGATTATTTATGTAGACGACATGATTATAACTGGGAGCGATGAAGAAGAAGTGAAGAAGTTAAAAGAAAACTTGTCCACTGAATTTGAAATGAAAGATTTGGGTAGACTTAAATACTTCCTTGGTATTGAAGTTCTTAGATCTAAACAAGGAATATTTATTTGTCAAAAAAAATACATTCTTGACTTACTGGCAGAGACAGGGATGATCGATTGCAAACCGGCAGATACTCCAATGATGGCAAACCTCCAACTTCAGAGGGAAGAATGAGCTGAACTAGCAGACAAAGAAAGATACCAAAGAATGGTGGGAAAACTAATATATCTCTCACACACCCGTCTTGACATAGCTTATGTTGTAAGTGTGGTGAGTCAGTTTATGCATCAACCAGAAGTTTCCCATATGGAAGCAGTCTAGAGAATCATTAGGTATCTTAAAGGGACAACTGGTCATGGAGTTTTGTTTAAGTCAAATGGGGATCTAGAGATCCAACTTTATACGGATGCAGATTGGGAAGGAGATAAAGAAACTAGAAGGTCAACCTCATGATATTTCACCTTGGTCGGAGGGAATCTTGTAACATGGAAAAGTAAGAAACAAAAAGTGGTTGCTCTTTCAAGTGCTGAAGCTGAGTTCAGAGGGATAGAACGAGGTCTAGCCGAGGTACTCTGGATACGAAAAATTTTAACTGAGATTGGTTTTCTACCAAAGAAAGCTAGCAGAATTATGTGTGACAATACAACCACTATACAAATTTCTAAAAACCCAGTACAACACGATCGAACAAAACATGTGGAGGTGGACAGAAATTTCATCAAAGAGAAATTGGAAGCAAAGATCATTGAGCTACCCTTTGTCCGATCAGAAGACCAGCTAGCCGACATCCTCACAAAAGCCACAAATGGAAGAATCTTTGCTAATTGTTTAAGCAAGTTGAATTTCGGTAATCTCACTATTCAACTTGAGGTGGAGTGTTAGAAAGGAAAATATATTTTTTAGAAAATTATGGATCAGGTCAACATCATGTCCATATTTAGGGTCAATATTTCTAAGACAGCAAATGGTCTCGTATTTCCAGCCACGATTTCTTCCTTTTCCATTTATAGCTTGTTTTGTAAAGCCTATAAGTAAAGGCTATTTTCCTCTTGTAAAAGATAACAAAGTCAATGAATATGAAAATCCTTCCCTCTAAATATCATTGTGAAAATAATATTGACTTCTAACATTCTGAATCATAAATAAAAAAATGTTATCTACAGATATTATTAACTACTTTAACAAATAACCTAGTTTTAGAAGTAATTTTAATTCCTACTCGGTTTAAAGAAAGAAATTTTGCAATATATTTGACGGTCTTATGACATATACAATCCGTCATTAATCTTGTAATGGAATTTGTCACGGCTTCATTCAGTCGTTAATTCAGCGATAGAATTTGCAATATATATTTGGCAATTTTATTTTTAATAATTCAAACTATGACTTATTGATTGATAATTAATAATCCAAACTAACAGTTTGGCTAATGATAATCTCTATTTTCACTTTTGTTATTAATGGCAGTAGCAGTAGCATAATCATATATTTATACTCGATTTCACTTGTACATTACCCCATTTCATTTAAAATCATCATTTTAAGCGGAAATAATTGTAAATATATGATAATTATGCTACTGGGACTGTCATTGACAACAAAAGTGAAAGTTGGGATTATCACCAGCCAAACTGTTAGTTTGGATTACTATCAGCCAATTTAGTCATAGTTTGGATTATTAAAAACCAAATTACCTATATATTTTTGTTGTAATATCAGCGGCATTATTTCAATTGAAAACCATTTTTGATGGATTAGTGACGAAAAAAGCCATTGTAAATGTAGAAATAAAGACTGATGGCTATAAAATTCTCTAAGTACAACTGCTGTGGACCTCAGAGTTTGCTGCAGATCGACAAACTGCTGCGGATAAGCTTATCTGCTACGGATACTTGTTCTTCTGCTGAAGAACAAATCTGCTGCGGATAGCCTTATCGGCTGAAGACCAAAGTTGCTGCTGGTAGGCAAATCATCAACAGCTGTGGACAGTTGTGTCTTGCTGCTGATCAACAACATTGCTGCTGATAGCCATTCCATCTGAAGATCAAACGTTGCAGCTTACTGGCTTCAATAAAGCAACCATTACCAGTGACAACTTTCTGCTGCAACACTGACACACTCCACGCAGAAAGAATGTTACTGGTGCAAGACAATAAAAGACAACGACGCTCTTCTTCCAAGGACTCAAGCAATGATGCCTAAGAAGACGTTTGAGTAAAGATAACTTTTGTAGTATTTATTGTCGTTACATGTAGAATAGCTTCAATACAAGATCAACGGCTTGTGTTAGATCTGATCCTTAGAATCAAGGGTCTGTCTTGATTCTAAGTTACTATATAAGTAGTACTTAGAGTCATTGTATAAGTGTTCTTTTTCTTAAGAGTTTTCTCTGTAATCTTGTAATCTTTGAAGCTTAATACAAATTGCATTTATCAGTATTCTTCTTGTTTACATTGCTTAGTTGTGATTGTTTCCGCCAATCTCAACTAGAATAGAACCATCTTGTATTCACCGATCCTACAAGTGGTATCAGAGCTTTGGCTCACAGATTAAACAAACTCACACTTGTTTAATCATTCTCTGGTTCTATTCAAAACTATCCCTTTGCTAAAGTCACCCATTATCACAAATCAAAAATGGCACAAAACAATGGAGTTGAAGACATTGGAAGCATCAGCAGACCAACAAGACTGGTGTCTGGAGAAGACTAGGATATGTGGAAGAACAGAATGGAAAGCTTCTTCTGCTATCAAGAATATGGGATGTGGAAATCCATTAAAGATTTGACCATACATACCCATGGTGGCCTCCGCTGATTCGGGAGGTACACTGGTTCCCAAAGAATCCTCCAAATACTCTGATGAAGACATCAAGAAAATGGAGGTAGATTTCAAGGCCTTGGGAGCCATCCAGATATGCTTACCAAATGAAGTTTTTCACAACTTCAGAGGATACAAAACTGCAAAGGAGCTATGCGAGGCTCTTGAGAAGATGTTTGCTGGTTCAGAGGAAGTAAAAGAAAACAGAAGAGACATCCTGAAGCAGCAATATGAAAACTTCGTCTGGAAGGAAGGTGAGTCTCTAACTATTTTATATAACATATATACTTATCTTGTAGGTGAGTTGCAGTGCTCAAAAGTGAAGCTGGAGAATGAAGATATTCTCAAGTAGTTCATCGGGTCTCTACCCAGTTGCTGGACACTCTACACAGTGTCCATCAGAAGAACTGAGAATCTGAAGACTTTACAAATAACTGAGCTTTTCGGTATGCTAAAGACCTATGAATTAGAGATGATTCAGGCCAAGGAAAGAAGCCCAAGCTACCAAACAACCTCAACATCCACCACCACCTCTTCTGCCCTCCACTCTAACCACTCAGGTCCTAGTTCAAGCAATTATTATCCTTCCATCGTCACTCATCCCCAAACTCCAACCTCTCAATCAAACAACTCACCATTTCTTCTTGAAGCCCCACCTCAAACATCAACCTTTGCTGCTTTTGTCTCTGAAAACTCAAGCAGTATGTCCTTTATCAAGGAAGATCTGGAATGTTTTCATCCAGATGATCTAGAAGAAATGGATATACAGCACTCCTATGCCATGCTCTCTCTAAGAGCAAAAAGGTTCTACTCAAGAACAGGAAGACCCGTTCTAAGAAACAACTCTAACACCAGGGTTGGCTTGGACAAAAGCAAATTGAGGTGTTACAACTGTAACCAACTTGGTCATTTTGCTAGAGAATGCAAGGCACCAAAGGCAAACCCAGCTGCTGCTCATACCAGACAAGCTCACCAAGCTCAGCCAAGACATCAACAACAGCAACAGGCCACTCCTCCTGCACAAACTGCAGCTTGTGCAACTATTGGAACTGTTGACTGGAGCTTCCAGTATGAGGATATTCCTGGCAACAATATAGCTCTCATGGCAGACGCATCAGAGGTACCACCTTAGGTATATGAAAATATTTGTACTCAAGCTTGTATTGATAAGGTCCTTGGATACAGGAAACATAACCAGAATCTCATAGATCAAAATGAAGAATTTCACCAAATGAAATCTGAATTTAAAAAGGTTGAAAACAGTTACAAAGAAAATATTGATTGTTTAAAGAAAGAAATTTCATCATTAAAACATGAACAAACAAACCTTGAAACTCAAATTGATGATCTTCTGGTTAAGTTAAAAGTTACAAGGGCCGAATTAGCAGACCAAAAGGTCCATGTGGAAAAATATGAGTTTGCATCCAAAAAGCTGCAAAGACTTTTGGATGCTCAAATTCATGAAAAGGTAACTGTTGGTCTTGGATTCCAAGCTGATCAACCCTACAATGTTGTTCCTCCACCCGCTGACTATGTAGCCATTCATGAACCAAGTTTCAATCTTTCCAACCTTGACATAGCCAACCGAAAACTTGACCCTGTTGTCCAAGAAACCCCTGTGCAAGAATGCACTACTTCATCCGAGTCTGAGTCAACATGCTCAGACTCCACTGAAACCAATAAAGTTTCTTCACCACCTACTTGTGAAGTTATTAAAGCCAACAATCCAAGCCCTTTCATCCCTTCAAAAACAATACCAGTATCTCAACCAAACAAACAAATCAGAATCAGCTATCCTCCAGAAGGAAGAAAGCTAACAGTTGAAAAGGGACAGTCTTCAACCTCCACCAACTCAAAGCCTCAATCCAAATCACAACAAAGAAAGGTGTTTGACATATGTCATGCGCCTGGAGAGAGGGCTCCATATGTTCAAAAGACCGGAAGAAGCCACCTTTGAGCACAACAAAGATCACCCTGGAACTTCAAAGACTTGTTCAAAAGGAAGGACTATGTGTACTTTCAAAGGGACAAACTGGCTAAATCATGCTTTCTGTGTGTGAAATACAATCATACTGCCAGCACCTGCTTCTATTACCTTCAACAACAAAGAAACCTAAAGCAACACGCTTTTGAGAAAATAAACAAGAACAAAAAGGTAAGAAGCTTTGAAGACAAAGCAACTCAGTTCAGAAACTCTCTATCCCCACCAAGAAAGCATCTACCAAAACCTCAACAATCTTGCATCATATATGGTGAATCAGACCACTTTGCTGCAAATTGTAAGTTTAATCGTCTAAACCAGTTTCTTCGTCAAATTCCTCTTCAACAAAAGCCTATCAGTAAGATGAAGAAGGGTAGGCATACTTCGGAGATTAAACCATCAGCAGCAAACAAAACTGCTGCTGATCAAGTAAGACTCAAGCAACCAAAGGAAATGCCTTCATCAGCAACCAAGATTGCTGCTGCCCAAGTTAAACCATCAGCAGCCAACAAAAATGTTACTAATCAATTAAAGCCCAAGAGACCCAAAGACAAGTCTTCAGCAACAACCAAGATTGCTGCTGCTCAAGTAAAACCATCAGCATCAACAAAATCTGATGTTGATAAGCCAAAGTCCTCAGTTGCAACATCTGCTGCTGACAATACAAACAGAGCTGGAAAACCACCAATTCAGCATTGGAAAGCCAAAATTCCTCCAAGAATCATCATTGGTTCCGTTGAATGCACACATGCTGATACTGATAATCTGAGAACCCTTTTTTACAAGGATGCAAGCTCTTGGATTCCTCCCACTAACTAGATCTCTCACATGTGCAGGGACAGCCAGGTCACAAGAATAACACCTGGGTGGTAGACAGTGGTTGTTCCATGCACATGACGGGCAACAAATCCATCCTCTCCAACTTCAGACATTTCAATGGAGTATATGTTGCCTTTGGAAGTGACTCAAAAGGAGGATCTATTACTAGTCAAGGAACTGTGTCTAATGAAAGAATGAATATTGAAAAGGTAAAATATGTCAAAGAATTGGACTACAATCTCATGAGTGTTTCCCAGGCCTGTGATCAAAAGCATTGGATGCTCTTCACAGATAAAGAATGCTTTGTACTGACAGGTTTAATCATCAGCAGCAAAGAATTTGCCACTGACTGCTTTAAGTTATCAGCAGGAACAAGTTTCCTGCGGATAGCTTTAAGGCTGTCAGTAGCAACATCCTTGCTGCGGATTATTGCATCCATCTGAAGCATTTGAGTTTGCTGCTGACAGACTTAACCATCCACAGCAACCAAGCTTGCAGCGGATATGCTTAACCATCCACAGCAACCAAGTTTGCTGATGATGGGTAAATCTAAGTCCAAATTAACCTTTACCCGCTGTAAAAAAAACTTACCTTTAGTCTTTACCATGACTGCTTTAGTGTATTACAGCTGTAACAGTAAAAAGTGAACAAGGTTGTATTGTACAAGTATTTTTGCTTTTTCTCTCCTCTGTCGTTATAACACAAATCAAATTTCTTCACCACCTCTTCACATTCAATTTCACCCTAACTCCCATCACTTTCTCTCAAGCCTCCACAACATTCAAAGCTTTCCATCTTTAACCACCCTTCAAAAACCTTCCTCTTTCCCTCTAAACCCAACAAAATGGAAGAGTTAGACATAAACCATCCCGATGATAAGTTCTCTCCATATCACAACCTCACGGCATACTTAATCAAAGGAAAAAAGTCTGAGGGATTCAATGACATGATCGACTTTCTCTGTCGATCAAAGATACACCATGCACTCACTGTAAACCCAACCATTTACATCCCTCACATGGAGGACTTCTGGAACTCTGCCGTCTACTCTACCGAACAGGGGATACCCCAAATCCAAGCCAAGGTAGATGGCAAAGACATAACCATCACTGAAGCTAATGTACGAAAACATCTCAAGCTTCAAGACGAGGGGGCCGCCATTTCATACTCGAAGGAAGAATACATGAGGACCTTTGTATCCATATGGTACACTGGAAATCAGAACGAGTACACAATCGAAAAGGCGCTGATGGGCCCTCCATGGAAGTTTCTATGCCACACTCTTCTACAATGCATATCCCAGAAGAGAAGTGGATGGCATCAAGTGAGCTATGCACTTGCCTCTGCTGTTCATGGTATGGTTTCTGGCCAGGGTTTTAACTTTGCACATCTCATCTTTGAAGGTTTGAGATATAACCTTCAAGAAGGTGCAAAGCAATCATTTTTTATGTACCCAAGATTCTTGTAGGAGGTTTTCAATAACGAATTAAAAGATCTTTCAAAATCTGCAAAAATCTATCTTATGCTGGGACATAAAAATAACATTTTTCAAAGTATGAGAACTGTTTCCAAAAAGTTCTCAAGGGTCAATGTTCCATTGTTATCTACAATGATGAACATACAAAGCACCCAGGGTGACAGTTTAGCAATCCCAGTTGATACCGATCCCACACCCTCCTCTTCACATCCTGAACAACAATCTGCTTCCAATGTTCGAACCCCTGTGCATACTACTAAGGATGCACAGGCACAAAAATTACTTACACCTGTTTTGGATGTTATCGTTCAACTGGAACAAAGGTCCCCAGTTGCGGCAAAATATACTAGAAAAAGGAGCAAGAAGACTCCTTCTCTTCTTGCCTCAAAGGCCCAATCCCAACCTAAAAGCCCTCATTCAGAATCCCAAAATTCTGATGAGAATATCAAAAGGGATAGCCACATCATTAGAGAGACTTTCTTGGAAGCTTCTCTATTAGGATCAGGATCACATCCCGGATACATAGAACAACCCACTGAGCCATTCCATTATTTTTCTTCTCTGAACTTAAGTGCAAAGGCACCTTGTCAAGATGATATACCTTCTCAAACAACCACTATCTCGGAGGTATTGATTGACTTGGCTGCTAGTGCACCTAACCCAAGTTCATCACCCAAGAAGGTTCACTCTGGGAGTACTAATAGAGTGAATGTGGAAAGGGCTGTCACTACTCATGGTACATCAACTAACCAGGAGGACAGTGATAACATCACTAAGACCCTAACCACGGCAACTCACAGCGAGGATGTTTCCTTTGAAACACTCTTCACTGAGAGGAATCCCAGGTGCCAAGAAAACTAGGGTGATGGGGATGCAGAGGCTAGGCCTAAGACCCCATCCAGCTCCAAGGATTCCACAAATATGGATGAGGACAGTCTGAAACTCAAAAATATGGAATTGACGGCCAGGGTGGCTATGCTAGAGGCTGAAGTGTCCAAACTAAGGCACCAAGTCTCTATGCATGAAGCCCATCAATGCCCAACTATGCCTACTCCTTCCCTTGTATCATTGGGAACTCAAACAGATGCAACCCTTTACACTGATGCAACCAAAAAGGGGGAGATAGTCGCAGTAGAAGATGATGCTGACAGCCTTGAGGACTGGATACAAGAGCAGGCTGCATTTCAAAGTTCCTTATTCAAACATGCCTTTGTTCAAGTTCATGACTTGCCAGACTCAGTAGATGATGAGGAAAAAATCACTGAGGATTGGAAGTTGGTTGTTCGAGCCTGTGATGAGGTGTTGATGTGAGGCCCCAAACCCGGGAGACCTCACTTATTGGATTTACTCATCAACACATAGCACTTTAAACATAAGACATACATTAACACAGCGGAAACGATTTAAATCTCTACATACGTAGCGGAAACATAACATGTCTAAACATAACTTGTTAAATACAATTGAAACTTGTCTTAATCAACATAATCAAAAGAAACATAAACAGGATGTCAGATGCTGATCTTCAGGTAACTCTTCTCGCCAAGCCAAGCATCCACTTCCATCTACTGCCACCCACACTTAACTGATGTGCATACTAAAAATCAGCAACGCTGAGTGAGTTCTAACGTTTACTTTAAATCAATTATACAAAAGATTTACTAAAACATATATACTGCCAATAAGGCTAAACTTAACACACTTTACTTTTAAAACATATGTACTGCCATTAAGGCTAAACTTAACACACTTTACTTTTCAAACATATGTACTGCCATTAAGGCTAAACTTAACACACTTTACTTTTCAAACAGTTTAAAACGTATAATAAACCGTCAATTCCTCTTTACTGTACTGCCCTCATGGCTTACATCCATGAACCGACAAGTACCTGGTCAATGCCCCCATGATCAACGACCATGAACCAACAATACCGCTTATCCGTCAATTCCTTGTCACTACTGTACCGCCCCCATGGCTAACGTCCATGAACCGACGAGTACCTGGTCAATGCCCCCATGGCTTACGTCCATGAACCGACACTACCGCTTATCCGTCAATTCCTTGTCACTACTGTACCGCCCCCATGGTTAACGTCCATGAACCGACGAGTACCTGGTCAATGCCCCCATGGCTTACATCCATGAACCGACAATACCCTGGTCAATGCCCCCATGGCTTACATCCATGAACCGACAATACCGCTTAACGCTAAGGGGAGGTTGCGTGGACCTCCCGAGCAACCGCCGTCACTCATCCTAGTTGTACAACCGTTAACGAACCCAAAGGTTCTTACTAATGGGTAGAACCCATATCTGACATCTTGTACTAGTAACATCTGTCCCAAGGACCTTTATAGCTGGTACATATTCCCGAAGGAAAACTGTTCACGACATCTTGTACAAGTAATATTTGTCCCAAGGACCTTTATAGCTGGTACATATTCCCGAAGGAAAACTGTTCACTTTACTGTTCATAAAACTTTCTGTAAATCTTGTTCATAACTTAACATGTATTATGCCTTTGTTTATGTATATAAAAATATAGTAAACGCTTGCCATAAATACCTTTGCTTTTACTGAAATATATCTTAATACATATATCATGCCTTTGTTTATGTATATAAAAATATAGTAAACGCTTGCCAAATGATATATCTTTGCTTTTACTGAAACATAGCTTATCATAAAATACATCTTACTTTCTGAAACATAGCTTATCATAAAATACATCTTACTTTCTGAAACATAGCTTATCATAAAATACATCTTACTTTCTAAAACATAGCTTATCATATATATCATGCCTTTGTTTATGTATATGAAAATATAGTAAACGCTTGCCAAATGATATATCTTACTTTACTGAAAACATACTAGCACATATATCAAGCCTTTGTTTATGCATATGAAAATATAGTAAACGCTTGCCAAATGATATATCTTACTTTACTGAAAACATACTTTTGCCTCTTTTAAACCTCTCAACTAAACATAGCTTTTCTCTTCAGTTTATAATATATAAAATATAATAAACACTTTACACTAAGTATGCACACCACCCCTAAAGAAGGCAAAAAGGGAATTAGAACTCACCTGGTATCTAAGCTGCAACGGTCTACTGGATCTCACACAGTCTGAACAATCATAACAATTTGACACTTATCAGACTTAACTCGACGCTAAACGGTTTAACCACTCTAACATACTGACTTTACTTAATCAGTCCTGATGCCTGCGCACTTAGCAAGTGTGCAGACTCTGCTTCCTGCGCACTTAACAAGTGCGCAGACTTCCCTTCCTGCGCACTTAGCAAGTGCGCAGGTCCCTCTTCCTGCGCACTTAGCAAGTGCGCAGGCTCCTCTTCCTGCGCACTTAGCAAGTGCGCAGTTTCCTCTTCTTGCGCACTTAGCAAGTGCGCAGGACCTGCTCTGTGCGCACTTAGCAAGTGCGCACGACCTGTTCTTGGCGAAAAACCCTAACTTTCGCATTCGGGTCTGATCACTTCAAGATCCCGAACCTGGTTGCATTCAAAACGTTCGTTTTCTATTAAGGAACTCAAATCTATGCTAATCTTTCAGTTTCATCCGATTAAACATAACCTTTTCACCCAAAACCCGAAAGACCCAAAAACGAACTAAAACTCAGATCTAGGAGAATCGGTTACCTGTAATCACTTCCTTTTCATTGCTAAACACCCACGAGACTCTTGCTAACGATCCTTGAAGCTTAAATCCGAAAACCGGGACTTTCTCTCTCTAGGCTCTCTCTCACTCTCTCGCTAGAATCCGAAAATGGATGATGCAAATGAGGGCTTTTGGCTGATCTTGAGGTTTATAAGGGTCCAAACCCTTCCCCTTTCGGCCCATACACCCCGGCCCAAGCCCGCTTCCTTTCTTTTTATTTAAGTTTTAATTCCTCGTGAATTCTCTCTCGCGCCCTAAACTCGGGATGTTACAAGTCTACCCTCCTTACAATAGGTTTCGTCCTCGAAACCTGCCATAAGCTAAACTGATAGCTAATCACAGAATGGGTGGCATAAACCGTAGCTATGCAAGGCAGCTTGGTTATGAAGGCCATTGTGATTAACTACCGCTTAGGATCTAATCCGCGTAATATCTAGTTCTAAGGCTTCTAAGCTGATGGGGCTAACTAATCATTTAAGGAAATAAAATCATACACTTGGCATATCACAAATAAGAGTTTGCAACGTACCTTACTGAGTCATCTGGTAAGCCCTTGCTGTGGCCTTGTTGATGTAAGGTTCCTTCTCTGCACCCTTACCCTTTCCGGATCCTCCCGCCTCCGCTTTCTTGGGTTTCCTGCAATCTCGGCTCCTGTGTCCCTGTTCCCCACAATTGTGGCATCTTGGCCTTTCCGGGCCGTCCCGCGATTGGTGTCCAAACCTGCCACACCTGAAACATCCCACCTGACCCGCTTTACATTCACCTCCATGTCTCCTTCCACATTTTCCGCATAGACCCTCAGCTTCTACCCTTGCCCTCCTATCGTTAGGACCCTGGAGTTCCTCAGCAGTTCGCTTAGCTGCTTGTTTCTTGGGTGGTTCAGCAATGACTTCAGAGGCAATGTCATCATAGACAACCCCGCTCAGAACAACCACCGACTCAAAGGTACCCGGTGTGTTAGCATTTACAAATGTACGTATCTTTGGAGGCAACCCTTGAATATAATAATGAATCCTCCTCTCTTCTGTGGTTACAGGATGAGGCACCAGGCGTGCCAGTTCGTTGTACTTGGAAGTATATTGTCTGTGAGTCATGAGTCCGGCTTGCAAAGTCAGGAACTCTCTCTCCACCTTGTGGACTTCATTCTTAGGGCAGAACTTCGAAATTACTAACGCCTTCAGATCATTCCACCTCATTAGCTCGACTGCTTGGTCACCCTTCACTTGTTTCACAGTCTCCCACCAGTGTGCTGCCTCTCCCTTTAGTGACTTAGCTGCGAACCTGACCGCTTGATCCGGTCGACAGTCACTGAGGCTGATGGTGGATTCCATGCCATTGATCCAATCTAAAGTATCTGCTGCTTCTTTCTCCCCAGTTAGCCCAGGGGGATCACAACCACGAAATGCCTTGTAATCGCATCCGCGAGTAGGCGGTGCAACATTCTCCACCAGGATTGGTCCTCCCGAAGCTGGAAGCACCACTGGCCCTTCAGTGGCTAGGATTACATTGGAGTTCTCTTTAGCCTTCCTCAACGCTTCGTCTAGTATAGCCGGTAAGGTTTCTTTCAGCAATCGGGTAAACTCGCGGCTAATAGCTTCTTGTACTACTGGTTCAAACTCAAACGTCTGGTCATCTCCTTCTGCATGTTCAACATTGTGCTGACTAACCTCTGTGTCATTATGGGTAGTGTGAACACTCCCCTCGATCATTTGATTTATGCTAGTTCCACCGCGGCGGCCTGTACGTCCACCACGTCTTCCTCCTCCACTTCCTCTAGTTCCTCCACGTCTAGCCATTTCTAACTGAAAGATAGAGAACAAAAGATTTAATTTCATCATGCTAGGGAATATGTAGAACACAATAAGTAAGGTAAGATGTTAATATACACTGGCCATCTGCAATTAACCATTACATCACTTCTCGTTGTTCTATTTATTCGCTTTCATGGTTCCACTAAAGCCTCTATTCTTATATTGACACTCTAAAGGTAAACTTTACTTACTATACGCTTCTGATGCTTTGGCTTGAGTTACCCGTACTGGCATCCGCTACTTGTCCCATTCTCAGTTTAAGTCTGGACATCGGGGATGTCCAAATCTCTCAAACTATGGCTCTGATACCAACTTGTGAGGCCACGAACCCGGGAGGCCTCACTTATTGGATTTACTCATCAACACATAGCACTTTAAACATAAGACATACATTAACACAGCGGAAACGATTTAAATCTCTACATACGTAGCGGAAACATAACATGTCTAAACATAACTTGTTAAATACAACTGAAACTTGTCTTAATCAACATAATCAAAAGAAACATAAACAGGATGCCAGATGCTGATCTTCGGGTAACTCTTCTCGCCAAGCCAAGCATCCACTTCCATCTACTGCCACCTAAACTTAACTGATGTGCATACTAAAAATCAGCAACGCTGAGTGAGTTCTAACGTTTACTTTAAATCAATTATACAAAAGACTTACTAAAACATATATACTGCCAATAAGGCTAAACTTAACACACTTTACTTTTAAAACATATGTACTGCCATTAAGGCTAAACTTAACACACTTTACTTTTCAAACATATGTACTGCCATTAAGGCTAAACTTAACACACTTTACTTTTCAAACAGTTTAAAACGTATAATAAACCGTCAATTCCTCTTTACTGTACTGCCCTCATGGCTTACATGCATGAACCGACAAGTACCTGGTCAATGCCCCCATGATCAACGACCATGAACCGACAATACCGCTTATCCGTCAATTCCTTGTCACTACTGTACCGCCCCCATGGCTAACGTCCATGAACCGACGAGTACCTGGTCAATGCCCCGATGGCTTACGTCCATGAACCGACACTACCGCTTATCCGTCAATTCCTTGTCACTACTGTACCGCCCCCATGGCTAACGTCCATGAACCGACGAGTACCTGGTCAATGCCCCCATGGCTTACATCCATGAACCAACAATACCCTGGTCAATGCCCCCATGGCTTACATCCATGAACCGACAATACCGCTTAACGCTAAGGGAAGGTTGCATGGACCTCCCGAGCAACCGCCGTCACTCATCCCAGTTGTACAACCGTTAACGAACCCAAAGGTTCTTACTAATGGGTAGAACCCATATCTGACATCTTGTACTAGTAACATCTGTCCCAAGGACCTTTATAGCTGGTACATATACCCGAAGGAAAACTGTTCACGACATCTTGTACAAGTAATATCTGTCCCAAGGACCTTTATAGCTGGTACATATTCCCGAAGGAAAACTGTTCACTTTACTGTTCATAAAACTTTCTGTAAATCTTGTTCATAACTTAACATGTATTATGCCTTTGTTTATGTATATAAAAATATAGTAAATGCTTGCCATAAATACCTTTGCTTTTACTGAAATATATCTTAACACATATATCATGCCTTTGTTTATGTATATAAAAATATAGTAAACGCTTGCCAAATGATATATCTTTGCTTTTACTGAAACATAGCTTATCATAAAATACATCTTACTTTCTGAAACATAGCTTATCATAAAATACATCTTACTTTATGAAACATAGCTTATCATAAAATACATCTTACTTTCTAAAACATAGCTTGTCATATATATCATACCTTTGTTTATGTATATGAAAATATAGTAAACGCTTGCCAAATGATATATCTTACTTTACTGAAAACATACTAGCACATATATCATGCCTTTGTTTATGTATATGAAAATATTGTAAACGCTTGCCAAATAATATATCTTACTTTACTGAAAACATACTTTTGCCTCTTTTAAACCTTTCACTAAAACATAGCTTTTCTCTTCAGTTTATAATATATAAAATATAATAAACACTTTACACTAAGTATGCACACCACCCCTAAAGAGGCAAAAAGGGGATTAGAACTCACCTGGTATCTAAGCTGCAACGGTCTACTAGATCTCACACAGTCTGAACAATCATAACAATTTGACACTTATCAGACTTAACTCGACGCTAAACGGTTTAACCACTCTAACATACTGACTTTACTTAATCAGTCCTGATGCCTGCGCACTTAGCAAGTGTGCAGACTCTGCTTCCTGCACACTTAACAAGTGCGCAGACTTCCCTTCCTGTGCACTTAGCAAGTGCGCAGGTCCCTCTTCCTGCGCACTTAGCAAGTGCGCAGGCTCCTCTTCCTGCGCACATAGCAAGTGCGCAGGTTCCTCTTCCTGCGCACTTAGCAAGTGCGCAGGACCTGCTCTGTGCGCACTTAGCAAGTGCGCACGACCTGTTCTTGGCGAAAAACCCTAACTTTCGCATTCGGGTCTGATCACTTCAAGATCCCGAACCTGGTTGCATTCAAAACGTTCGTTTTCCATTAAGGAACTCAAATCTATGCTTATCTTTCAGTTTCATCCGATTAAACATAACCTTTTCACCCAAAACCCTCAGATCTAGGAGAATCGGTTACCTGTAATCACTTCCTTTTCGTTGCTAAACACCCACGAGACTCTTGCTAACGATCCTTGAAGCTTAAATCCAAAAACCGGGACTTTCTCTCTCTAGGCTCTCTCTCACACTCTCTCTCTAGAATCCGAAAATGGATGATGCAAATGAGGGCTTTTGGCTGATCTTGAGGTTTATAAGGGCCCAAAACCTTCCCCTTTCGGCCCATACACCCCGGCCCAAGCCCGCTTCCTTTCTTTTTATTTAAGTTTTAATTCCTCGTGAATTCTCTCTCGCGCCCTAAACTCGGGATGTTACAGTTGACAAATACAAGTCACCATGAAGACACACCTCCATCAGTCAGCATTCTTCCTGAAGCAGCAGCCATAATAAGTCTAACCACTGCCCCCAAATTCACACTGACTGCAGACAAGCTAGATTTTGACTCCATACTAGCTTGGGGTATGATGGTCAATCTGAGAGATTCTGGATTGGGAAAGAGTTCAGTGGAGTAGTAGTGCTGAACTGGAATGCACTAAATCCTCTTCAAGTGCTTGAACTGTATTTATCCAGCTGCATCAACACCTCTTCAGATCTCTCAGCAAAACTTGCAATCTGCAGGTTCCAAGACTTAATGGAGGAAAATCTGCCCTGGTTTGAAGCACTATTAGACGAAGCAAACAGGGTGGCATATCCTAAAGACCGCGCAGAATCTTCTGCAGCAGCACAAAGACTGGCTCCAAGTAGACTTGACCTGATCAGGAGCAGTACTTTAACTGACGAAGAAACTGTTTGCTGGAGAAGCTTCATACACAATGAGATGGTCAGGGGACTGGCAGTGCTAGGATGGTCGTGTACTGGGCCCTCTGGCTTCACCTTCTTTCTGAGTGATGGATCATCTGTCTTCTTCAACCACATCAATGAGATCCTACTCCTCAACTCAGACTTCCTATACAACAGTTTTGAGCTCAGAACACATATCTTCAATGTCAACTCCTTAGAGAGCCAAGCAATGATCAAGACTATCAAAGCTCGTCTTGAAAAGGAGGGACGCCATGCAGAAGATGCCTCCTCTGACTCAGATTTCTCTTTTCTCTCCTCACCAACCGCCACTTTGAACACTGCAACAGAATCTAGAAGAACAGAGTTGGAGGATGTAAGGAAAAGTTGGAAGGAAGTAACTGGGTGTGAATGGGAAGAAGATGAAGCAAGAAACCTTCCCCCATCCACTCCCCAAACTACCAATGAAGCTGAAGCAGAGATCCCAACAATATCTAAAACATCTGCTGTTGTGATCCATGAAGCTGAAGCAGAGGCATCAACCAAAGCCAAGGAGAAGGGAGTAATGACTGAAGAGGTGGAAGAGAGACTGATGAAAGAACAAAGGGAAAGGGAGGAAAGAAGAAGAAGAAGAAGAAGAGGAGATGGCAGAGCTAAGAAAAATTCAAGAAAGAAAAGCTGTCATGCTCTTTAGAGAACAACAAATCCAGTTGTATGCTAAACAACTGGATGGTCTCAAAGCCAGATTTCCTGCAGCTTCTCAATTACAAGAAGAAAAAGCCAAGCAAAAATCCAAGAAGACCATTGCATTCAACATAAGGACCCATGAAGAAAGGAAGGTCATGACTGACTTCTTGAAGGCCAGAGGAGAAAGTGGAAAAAGGCTAGGCCCCATGAGTTTCATGAACTTGCAAGCCTTGTACTCCAAAGTCAAGAAGGAAGAGGAAGAAAGATCGGGGAAGACAGGCTCCAAGAAAAGGGTGATAACTCAAACTGCTGAACACAAATCAAAGAAACCCAAGTCTTCTCCCTCATCCACTACTTCCTCCTCCCACCATACTTCCACTCTCGAGCCTAGACCTCATTCCTCTCTTCCCACAAAGTCCAAAGCCCTCCACCCAGCTCCTCCTCATCAGCAGCCTTTATGACAATCCGACTTTTCATGTTAACTCCGTTAACAATCCCGTTAAATATTATGTTAAAAACTTAACGCCGTTAAATAAATCCAGTTAAATCTTAACTTATTTAACAAAATTAAACCCTAAGGACTAATACTGTCAATATCTGGATTCAAACTTCAGGGATCAAAGTTGTAATTAACCCAAACTCATTCTGTTGACTTCTGTAGTCAAAATTGAATAGAATTGTGTCTTTATTGACTTATGAATGTCAAAATCGCAACCTATTGATTCGAATTCGACTTCCACAATCAATTCACGTTTGATTTCGTAACTGAAAACGTATGTGATATCATTATTAACCATCATTGATACCTTAATCACAGCTTTGATTCGATATCAATCACAATTATTACACATTAACTCATAACCATCGACACCCGCAATGAATTCATCAAATTCGGCGAATGCTCGTATTATTTCCACAAATCGAACTCTCACACACGTCATTCGTATCCATTAGAAGCTGTAACACGCATCAATTGGGCCGGAATCATAGCAGAAGTCGCTAGAAACCAACCTGCAAGCCGTCGACACTCGTCTTAGTCGAACCCTATCAACCCGACATCCATTCTGGTAATTGATCCCATCATTAGTTTCGTATTAACCTGATAATCAAAAGCCCTAACCTAATTAGGGTTCACATCATCGGATTTAACTCGATCGAATAACTAGGGTTCGTATTATTTCGTTTTAGTCGAACCCTAACAATTCGATATCAAATATTGAAATTGAGCACACCCTTAGCTTCGTCTCAATGCATAGATTGAAATCCCTATCATAATCGCGGCTTTCAACACTAAATTGAACATGATTGGGATCTGGGTTCATATCTATTCGGGTTTAATCGAACCCTAACCTAGACGCGGTCGTAATCCAATTAAATTGGGTGGTTAGAATCGCAATCTCTCACTCATCGAAAGCCCCATGAATCTAACCCCAATCATTATAAGATTTATTCAATTTAATTCTTGATCAAACCTAGGGTTAGCGGTTTCTAAAACAAAAATTAAACGATGCTAAACTTAATGGTTTTGCAATTAAATTCACCCGCAAATTCGTATTTCACTGATGACCAAAACCCCTTTGATCTCTAGGGCAATCGTGATCGAATTCGAGAAGATTGGGATTGGGTTGGGGTTCGGCTTCGCAAGAGGGGGAAAGCAGGGGACGGTTAGATTAAAACCTTCTTGATCAGGGTTCTGTTGCGATTATCCTAGCAGATTGGTTGGTTAAAGTTGTTGACTGTTGGGGAGGAGACCAGGGTTCGAGTCTCCTCACCCCTGTTTTGGTTTTTATTTATTTTCTAGTCATAATTTCAATATAAAACCAAGTCCCACGTTATTATATTAATATATTAACGTGTTTTTGCCCGGGAAACTACCTGTGAGCTCGGGTTTGGTTTGTAAACCATATTTATTATTAAAAACTCATTTTAAAATAATATTTATATTATTTTTATCCCAAAACTCCAACTAAAAATAATATATTTATATATATATATATTATTTTCATCACGTTCATAAACATTTTTGTAGCGTTTCAAAGTTATAAATAATATAATTATTCGTATTATTTACACTCGTTACATCCTCGAATAAAAATAATAAATTATTATTTTAGTCACGCAAGTTAATTGTTTACGTTACTTCTCTAAATTTAAAAATAATATAACAAATTATATTATTTTCCTAGACTTCTAGTTAACGACAAAACGCTCGAATATATTTTTTATATATTATTTTGGCATTCGTCGCGTAACGTATACATCTTAATTACTAATTAAAGAATTCTTATTCCCGTGGACACGTTCGTCTACTCTTAATCATTAGAGCATTTCTTTAGGACGTTCAACCTCTCGTATTGTCGTCACATGTTCCCATTGTATCCCAAATTATTATGCGTATAATTCTAGGGCATACGTAAGCCGATGCAGGCTAACACTCGTGGTTCCAATTGTATTCTAGTGTGAACTACCTACGCTATTCAGGTGAGTTTTCACGGTCCCTTTTGCTGTTTTAATTTGGGGGAGAAAACATGATTCAACTATTTTGAGATTTTCGTAATTCATATGTTATCAATGTTAAAGCTAAGCGTAGCACGCTATCACTGAAAGTCATCAACACACATCAAACCATTAATATGGATCTTAGCGAGGTAATGATTAGTAGTACTACTGGGTTTGACAAATCCCACCCGCGTTAGTTGCACTAACTCGACTTGAGGTCGAACGACTGAAATGTTAGCCTACTCACATCGTCGGGGTTGATAGACCTGGCAGGAGGCAAATAAACAAACTGTCAGCTTCGGTTGCGAGCGCTTAAGTTAAACATGAACATAGGTTAGCTACCTATAGATACATATTGAATGATCGATAATCTGGTAAACGTTTATTTATATACTGAAACCTGTGAACTCACCAACCTCGTGTTGACATCTTTTCTTACATGTTTTCTCAGGTCGCTAAGATAAGACACAGGTGCACATATAGGACATGCATGGGATTCTTCTATTGATTGATGTTTTATTAAATTGTTTGGACTTTGTTTTGAATTATGTTTGGTTTGGACTTTTGGACTATTTGGGCGCGTGTGTTTTACGCATTTACTTTTCTTTACGCTTCCGCATTAAACTCTGATTAATATGATATTTTCATTTGAGTCCCATGTAGAGTCGTTCGATGTAACTAATGACTGAGATCCTGGTTTGTCACTTCCCAAATGGTAAAACTCCGTAAGTTGGAATTGTGGGTGTGACAGAATGGTATCAGAGCCATTGGTTATAGAGAACTAGGATTGCATACTAGACTATAACCTCACACATTAGTTACATTGCATAAACATTGGATGTTTGGCACTTATATTTTATATTACAGGAACATGTCGTCAACCCCACCACCATCACCTAAGGCATCTATCTTATCATCCCCGGAGCCCAAAAGGTGTCGAACTGGTTCTAGTGACAACTTGGTGGAACAGGGTGAACCAAGTAATGCACGAGCAAGGAACACGACACTTAATTGGAGTGCATATCCAAAGATGATCCAAAGGTGGATCGAGATGGGAAATGTTCCATCGCCTTATTTTGGTTCCACTTCCTCATCCTCTACTCTGCCAAGCTTGCCATGCACCATGGAACAAGCTTTTGCAGCTTTTGTGTTTATCATAACTAAGGAGTTAAAGGATATGAAGGAGTCCACTAATGAGATACCCGGCATTCTAGAACGAGAGCTACAAATGGAAGAAAACAAGGAGCAAATAGAGCATCTGACCGCTGAACTAGTATCAACGGATAAGGTCCATAACCTTTTGGTGCATCGAGTTACACATTTGGAGATGAGGGTGGACACCTTGGACCAGGATGTAGGAGGGACTCTGGAGAGAGTGACTCATCTGGAAGCCCAACTACAAGTAGCAGACCATGCTGCTGAAGGACTTCGGGAGAGAGTGACCCACTTAGAAGCCCAACTACAAGCAGCCCTATTTCCAGAGGACATTCCACTTTTGAATGACGAAGAGGAGCCCTTCGAGGATGAGCCCTTAGAGGAGGAGTCACCCGAGGAGGATCCGGTGGAGATCGACGATGCACAATCATACGTTTCTTTCGATGACAAGGATGCTTGATGATCTTTCTATTCTATCTTTCCTTTTCATTCATGCTTCGTTTATGTTATTTCTCTTTTCAAACCTAGATGGGTAAGGTTGTTCCCATTCAATAAAAGCATGAGAAGTTTAATGTTTGAGTTATTTATTTTGTAGCCTTAAAATTTATTTAATTTTCAAAATGTTAGATGTTGTATTTCCTTACTTGTACATAAATAGTGTTTAATATGCGATATATTTCTCATTTTTTTGTAGTTGTGAATGTGAAGAATCATGTCGGGAAGAGGACGTGGAGGTCGTGCTGGTGGCCAAGGTACCATCAACATGACAGCAGCTGAGCTGGCGGCACTAATCAACAATAGTGTGGTTGAGGCTCTAGCAGCACAGAACGCTGCAGGTAAATGCTTTAACTATTGACTAGTGAGGTCAATTCATCTCTTAAAGCGCCTTTCCTAAGCTCTATAATCCCAATCCGATATTATGTTTCTAAATCCAGGCCAGCAAAATCAGCAGCCAGCATGCACATTCAAAACATTTATGGACTGTAAGCCCCACACCTTTTAGTGGAGCTAAAGGAGCTGTCGGACTACTCCGTTGGTTCGGAAAAGTAGAATCGGTATTTGCCATGTGCAACTGCCCATTGGCCAATCAGGTCAAGTTCGCTTCCGGAACTTTGGAGGGACAGGCTCTCACTTGGTGGAATGCACAGGTCCAAATGTTGGGTTTAGCTATGGCAAATGGACTCCCGTGGGAGGAGTTTAAAACGATGATGAAGGAGGAGTACTGTCCCCGGGATGAAATTTAGAAGTTGGAAGGAGAGTTCTGGAACCTGAAGATGGAAGGTTCAGAAATTGAGCTTTATACCACTCGTTCCCATGAGCTTGCTACTATGTGCCCACACATGGTGACTCCAGACTACAAGAGGATAGAAATGTATATTGGAGGCTTAGTGCCTCAGATTCAAAGTATGGTTACTTCATCCAGCCCGACTACCATCCAGCAGACTATCAGACTTGCCCACAAGTTAACTGACTAAGCAGTAACTCAAGGGACTCTACTCCCAAGGGGTTCGGTTTCTAAAGCTACCGACAATCATAAGCGCAAGTTTGATCACCACTCCAACTCTCACTCCAGCTCCAAAGGACCCCAACCCAACCAACCCTAGCAGCAGCATCAAAAGTTTGAGCTTGCTAAGAACTTTAACCAGCCAACCTCTTCAGGTCAAAATCAGGGTGGTTATGCGGGAAAATCTCCTAAGTGTAACAAGTGTAACTTCCATCACTTCGGGGTTTGCAACCGTTGTCAGCGGTGTGGCAAAATAGGTCATGCTGCCAAAGATTGTAGGGGTGAGTTGCAAGCCAAGCAGCCTTTTCAACAGCCTGGGTCTACAAAGGGTTGTTTCGAGTATGGGAAGGAGGGACATTTTCGGAAGAATTATCCTCAGTTAAAGAAGGGAGGTAATGGAAACCACAACCCTAATCAGAATAACAACAATGGTAGCAACAACGGCAATAGTGGAGGAAATGGGGCGAAAGGACGAGCCTTCGTGCTGGGATCTGGAGAAGCTCGTTATGATCATAATGTGGTCACCGGTAAGTTTCTCTTAAATAATTATTTTGCTTCTGTCCTTTTTGACACTGGTGCTGATAGGAGTTTTATATCTAAGAAACTTAGTGATATGATAAAAGGAACTCCAACTCTGTTAGAAGCTAAGTATGTAATAGAGATAGATGATGGTCAAATAATTGAAGCAACCCACATTCTTAAGGGATGTAAGCTTGGACTAGCTAGTCATATACTTGATATCGACCTTATGCCGGTCACACTTGGTAGTTTCGATGTAATTGTCGGCATGGATTGGTTATCTAAAAACCAAGCTGAAATCATCTGTCGTGAGAAAATTGTTCGCATTCCTCTCCCGGGTGGAGAAACCCTTTCCGTTCAGGGCGAAAGGTTTGGTGCAGTCATGGGCATCATATCCTTTATGAAAGCACAGAAATGCCTTTGAAAAGGGCATACTGCTATTTTAGCTCTCGTTGCTGAGCAGCCATCAGAAGAGAAGAAGATTGATGATATTCCCATCGTTCATAAATTTCTGGAAGTATTTCCCGAGGATTTGCATGGTCTGCCACCACACCGTCAAGTTGAATTTCAAATCGATCTAGCACCCGGAGCAGCACCGATCGCTCGGGAACCTTACAGACTAGCACCTAGTGAATTGCAAGAGCTGTCCACACAGTTACAGGAATTGTTGGATAAAGGTTTCATCCGACCTAGCTCATCGCCATGGGGAGCTCCGGTCCTGTTTGTCAAGAAGAAGGACGGGACTTTCTGTATGTGTATCGACTACCGTGAACTGAATAAAGTCACAATCAAGAATCGTTATCCTTTGCCTCGTATAGATGATTTCTTTGATCAACTCCAAGGATCAAGTTTCTATTCCAAGATAGATCTTAGATCCGGTTACCATCAATTGAGAGTCCGAGATGAGGATATCTCTAAGACTGGTTTCAGGACAAGGTACAGCCACTACGAGTTTATGGTCATGCTTTTCGGATTAACCAACGCACCTGCGGTATTCTTGGACCTCATGAACCGTGTGTGTAAACCATACCTTGATCAATTTGTCATCATTTTCGTCGACGACGTTCTCATTTATTCCAAGAATAAGGAGGAGCATGAAGAACATCTACGCCTAATTCTGGAACTACTTAAGCAGGAGCAGTTATATGCTAAGTTCAATTCTTAGGACATGTGGTTAACGAGAAAGGAATACATGTCGATCCATCAAAGATAGAAGCCATCAAGAATTGGGCAGCACCGACAACTCCGACTGAGGTGCGACAATTTATGGGATTAGATGGATATTACAGTCGATTCATCGAGGGATTCTCTAAGATTGCACAACCTCTCACTGCCTTAACTCAAAAGGGTAAAGCCTATAACTGGGGCGATAACCGGGAGTCAGTGTTTCAGCTCCTTAAATAGAAACTTTGCAGTGCACCCATTCTAGCTCTTCCAGAAGAAACGGGTGATTTTGTGGTGTATTGTGACGCATCCATTCAGGGTCTGGGTTGTGTTCTAATGAAACGAGAAAAGGTAATCGCATATGTTTCGCGTCAACTAAAGATTCACGAGAAAAACTACACCACTCATGATCAAGAGTTGGGAGATGTAGTTTTCGCACTTAAGATATGGAGACACTACTTGTACGGTACCAAGTGCACTATCTACACCGATCACAAGAGTCTTCAGCATATATTCGAGCAAAAAGAGCTATATATGAGACAGCGTCGTTGGGTCGAGCTCTTGAATGATTATGACTGTGCGATCCGGTATCATCCGGGTAAGGCAAATGTTGTAGCTGATGCCCTAAGTCGAAAGGAAACCAAGCCCAAACGAGTTCGAGCACTACAGCTTACTATTCACCTCGGTTTACTTGACAAAATCCGTAGTGCTCAACTCGAAGCCTTGAAAGAGGAAAACCTACCACTGGAAGCCACACGCGGTATGGAAACACAACTCGAGGTCAAATCTGATGGTATTCGCTACTTCGCCGGGCAAATATGGGTTCCAGTATTCGGAAACTTAAGGGAACTAGTCATGTACGAAGCTCATAAATCTCGTTACTCTATTCATCCAGGTTCCGACAAGATGTATCATGACCTAAAGGTGCTGTATTGGTGGCCAAAGATGAAGGCCGATATAGCCACCTATGTGAGCAAGTGCCTAACTTGCGCGAAGGTCAAAGTTGAATATCAAAAGCCTTCCGGTCTTCTCCAACAACCAGAGATTCTCATGTGGAAATGGGAACAGATATCCATGGACTTTATCACGAAATTGCCACGAACTCCTACCGGATGTGATACCATTTGGGTAATAGTCGATCGTTTAACAAAGTCCACTCACTTCTTAGGAATCAAGGAAACAGACAAAATGGAGAAGCTTACTCTACTCGTATTTACTTGAAAGAAGTAGTCTCTCGGCACGGGGTGCCAATTTCTATCATTTCGAATCATGATTCACGATTCACCTCTCGTTTCTGGCAATCGTTACATAAAGCTTTAGGCACGCGTCTAGATATGAGCACAGCATACCATCCTCAAACTGATGGCCAGACAGAGCATACAATTCAAACTCTGGAGGACATGCTACGAGCTCGTGTGATTGACTTCGGTAACACTTGGGAGTCTCACTTACCGTTGGTGGAATTCTCCTACAACAACAATTATCACACTAGTATCAAGGCAGCTCCATTTGAAGCACTATATGGACGGAAATTCCGTTCTCCTATTTGTTGGGCCGAGGTTGGGGATAGTCAACTTAAAGGTCCGGAACTCGTACTTAAAACTTCTGAGAAAAATCATTCAAATTAGAAAGCGTATGGCAGCAGCTCATGATCGTCAAAAGAGATGTGCCGATAAGCGTCGTAAACCGTTAGAATTCCAAGTAGGGGATATGGTCTTGTTAAAATTCTCACCTTGGAAGGGTGTCATTCATTTTGGGAAACAGAGCAAGCTGAATCCTCGTTATGTTAAACCATTCAAGATAGTGAAGAGAATCGGGCCAGTAGCATATCAACTGGACCTACCTTAAGGACTTAATGGTGTACACAACGTCTTTCACGTCTCAAACTTGAAGAAATGTCTTGCAGACGAGTCACTCGCGGTCCCTCTTGAGGAACTACACATTGATGAACAATTGCGTTTCATCGAAGAACATGTCGAAATTATTGATAGGGAGGTCAAAACGCTTAAGTGTAGTAAAATCCCTATTGTCAGAGTTCGTTGGAACTCGAAACGCGGACCGGAATTCACGTGGGAGCGCGAGAATCAGATGATGCGCAAATATCCTAATATGTTCAAGCACTCCACATCAAATTCTTAAGGTACTATTTTAATTTTCGGGACAAAAATTCTTTCAACTAGGGGATGATGTGACATCCGGACAAATTTTTTTATTTTTTTTAATTTCAGGGACGAAAATTCTTTCAACTAGGGGATGATGTGACAATCCGACTTTTCATGTTAACTCCGTTAACAAGCCCGTTAAATATTCTGTTAAAAACATAACCCCGTTAAATAAATCCAGTTAAATCTTAACTTATTTAACAAAATTAAACCCCAAGGACTAATACTGTTAAATATTCTGTAGTCAAAATTGAATAGAATTGTGTCTTTATTGACTTATGAATGTCAAAATCGCAACCTATTGATTCGAATTCGACTTCCACAATCAATTCACGTTTGATTTCGTAACTGAAAACGTATGTGATATCATTATTAACCATCATTGATACCTTAATCACAGCTTTGATTCGATATCAATCACAATTATTACACATTAACTCATAACCGTCGACACCCGCTATGAATTCATCAAATTCGGCGAATGCTCGTATTATTTCCACAAATCGAACTCTCACACACTTCATTCGCATCCATTAGAAGCTGTAACACGCATCAATTGGGCCAGAATCGTAGCAGAAGTCGCTAGAAACCAACCTGCAAGCCGTCGACACTCGTCTTAGTCGAACCCTATCAACCCGACATCCATTCTGGTAATTGATCCCATCATTAGTTTCGTATTAACCTGACAATCAAAAGCCCTAACCTAATTAGGGTTCACATCATCGGATTTAACTCGATCGAATAACTAGGGTTCGTATTATTTCTTTTAGTCGAACCCTTACAATTCGATATCAAATATTGAAATTGAGCACACCCTTAGCTTCGTCTCAATGCATAGATTGAAAGCCCTATCATAATCGCGGCTTTCAACACTGAATTGAACAAGATTGGGTTCTAGGGTTCATATCTATTCGGGTTTAATTGAACCCTAACCTAGACACGGTCGTAATCCAATTAAATTGGGTGGTTAGAATCGCAATCTCTCACTCATCGAAAGCCCCATGAATCTAACCCCAATCATTATAAGATTTATTCAATTTGATTCTTGATCAAACCTAGAGTTAGCGGTTTCTAAAACAAAAATTAAACGATGCTAAACTTAATGGTTTTGCAATTAAATTCACCCGCAAATTTGTATCTCACTGATGACCAAAACCCCTTTGATCTCTGGGGCAATCGTGATCGAATTCGAGAAGATTGGGACTGGGTTGGGGTTCGGCTTCGCAAGAGGGGGGAAAGCAGGGGACGGTTAGATTAAAACCTTCTTGATCCGGGTTCTGTTGCGATTATCCTAGCGGATTGGTTGGTTAAAGTTGTTGACTATTGGGGAGGAGACCCGGGTTCGAGTCTACTCACCCCTGTATTGGTTTTTATTTATTTTCTAGTCAAAATTTCAATATAAAACCAAGTCCCACATTATTATATTAATATATTAACGTGTTTTAGCTTGGGAAACCACCCGTGAGCTCGAGTTTGGTTTGTAAACCATATTTACTATTAAAAACTCATTTATAAAATAATATTTATATTATTTTCAACCCAAAACTCTAACTAAAAATAATATTTATATATATATATATATTATTTTCATCACGTTCATAAACATTTTTGTAGCGTTTCAAAGTTATAAATAATATAATTATTCATATTATTTACACTCGTTACATACTCGAATAAAAATAATAAATTATTATTTTTGTCACGCAAGTTAATTGTTTACGTTACTTTGCTAAACTTAAAAATAATATAACAAATTATATTATTTTACTAGACTTCTAGTTAATGACAAAACGCTCGAATATATTTATTATATATTATTTTGTCATTCGTCGCGTAACGTATACATCTTAATTACTAATTAAAGAATTCTTATTCCCGTGCACACGTTCGTCTACTCTTAATCATTAGAGCGTTTCTTTAGGACGTTCAACCTTCCGTATTGTCGTCACATATTCCCATTTTATCCCTAATTATTATGCGTATAATTTTAGGGCATACGTAAGCCGCTGCAGGCTAACACTCGTGGTTCCAATCGTATAACATATTCTCACTCATCGAAAGCCCCGTGAACTACCTACGCTGTTCAGGTGAGTTTTCACGGTCCCTTTTACTATTTTAACTTGGGGGAGAAAACATGATTCAACTATTTTGTGATTTTCGTAATTCATATGTTATCAATGTTAAAGCTAAGCGTAACACGCTATCACTGAAAGTCCTCAACACACATCAAACCGTTAATATGGATCTTAGCGAGGTAATGTTTAGTAGTACTACTGGGTTTGACAAACCCCACCCGCGTTAGTCGCGCTAACTCGACTAGAGGTCGAACGGCTGAAATGTTAGCCTACTCACATCGCCGGGGTTGATAGACCTGGCAGGAGGCAAATAAACAAACAGTAAGCTTCGGTTGTGTGACACCTACAAAATTCCTAAGTATAAAACCTAGTTGTTGGGCTAAACCCAACAAGGCCCAATAGAAATCCAAGACCATTTGAGGCCCAATAAGGATCTAAGCCCATTAGAGGTCCAAATTTACACAATCCGAACATCAGACTAGCCATTTGGTTTCGTCAAACGATTTGTTACGTAATTTTGAGAATTTAAGAAAAGATACTAGATTGAACGCGATTCAGAAATCTTAAACGTTAAACACGCCAGATATTGGTTCATAAACGGAAATTAGGCAAAACGATTAACTAAGCTAATGGAATTATTAATATTAAGTATTAATATTCATTGAAAAAGACTGTTCAGATAAATACATATGTATTACGTTTATGCGAATGTTAATCAGCGTTAGGTGCCCATAAGACCAACAATAGTGGTACGTGTATCACCGATACGTTCATTGATACGAAAAAGGTTAGAGATACATATTTTAACCTTATTAGAAAAAGAAAAATTTAAAACTAGAATGTTAAACGTTAGAACCGTCAAACGCATTCACATACGAGTTCGTCGACTCGTATACTCCTCGATCATAAATTATAACGATATAATTATTTCCAACATTTATGTTAGCATTTTTATTTATTATGAACGTGAAATAATTAACGGGAACGAAAATGTATAAAGTTCAGGTGTGACACGCGGTATCCACCTACTCTTTCACCCACTTTAAAAACCCTACATATAAATACAACTCTTGCTTCTTTACATCCATTTGAAAACCCTTTAAACATAAAAATGCTCTCAAGAAGCAGCTGAGAGAGAGGAGATGCAGGAGCGGCTCCGGTCACCCTCTCCGGCCGACCACGACGAAGCAGCATCATGTCTACGGCGGAGATGCGACGGGTCATGGCGGCGATGAGCTCGGGATGCTCTAGAGCGGAAGATGACGGATGTTGACGGTTTGTGATAGCGATAGCTCGGATCGACAGTCGTTTCCGACGAAGAAAGCAGATCGAAGGGGAGATGTCGCGTTCTGTTTGTACTCAGATGATGATGATAGGTAGAAACGACGACGTTGACCACGAGAGGAGACGAAGACGATGGCGACAGTTAGGGTTCCGCCATGGTTACAGCGGTGACGGGAAGATCCGGCGGAACCCGTCTCTCTGACCACTGAAATCGACGACGGCGAAGAGGATACGAGGATCGAATGGTGGTGTTAAAGGCTGCTATGACCGGAATGGTGGAGTGATTGGGAGGAATCCGCCGAAAGGAGCAAAATATCCGGCCAAGAACCCGTTTTTCCGGCGATTCCTGTTTTTCGGCAACCGGAAGGGTGCCGTCGGACCCGACATGAGTTTGGTAAGTTTCCTCCTGTTTTGTGGTCGTTTCAGGTTAGATCTGCTTACTTGTGGCGTTAGATTTGATGTTTGTTTGTTTTCCGACTAGATCTAGTACTTTTGGGTGGTCGGGTTTCATTCCCGTGTGTTATTTTGGAATTTGGACAGGTTATGGAGAAAACGGGACGCCACCCGTATAGGAGGGAATTTTCGGGTTGTTCCCGACAGTCTCGGGTATCGGTCAACAAAAGTCAATCCTTGTCAAACTTGGTTTTAACGGGTCAACGGTTGTGAGCGAGTTTGCGAACCGAACGTGCGAAAAGGTATAAATGCGCGCCTAAAGCTAATTACATATATTTATTTATAAACAATAAGATTTAACGCGCGTGTCATTCGAGTTGAACTCTTGAACACTAATAATAACAATAATAATAATAATAATCATAATAAACATGAGTAGTAATAGTACGAATCGAACAACTGACGCATATACATAAACCGATATTCCGGTATACGAGTGTTGGAAATCTTATACACACGAGACTTAAAATAAATATATTCTATATACATTGGTATTTTGCGAGCATAATAATCGTACCATCGTTTTTGTTAAAAACAAATATAAATATTGGTAAATGAGTTGATACGAACAAGCTTATATTCGGATTAATGGTGAAAATGGGAATTAACTAAGAATATGACACGAGTAGACGAGTCGACTATTTCTTTTTCTATACAACTATTTATAATTATTAAAGGAAATCGAGCTGTGACGATCTTTGATCCATATATATAAATATATACACACATTTATCCTATTATACTTGAGCACGACATGTTATTATTTGATGACTCACTTAGATAACGAGAAACAAGAATTGTACAAATACATACACATAATTATTTGATGACTAGTTTTGATGATGTACGACTTAATTCGAATACGAAACTACTAAGTCTATATTTTTTTATCAAACAGATTTGTAACACAATCGTTATATAAATACATCGATATTCCTTTTGAATATAATCCTAATTATATTTAAATGATACGAATTATAAACAAACTTTGTATACATATATAAATATATATACGAATGCACGGTATACATATACAAATACCCACGTGCGTAACTGGTGATACAAACCGCCATTCTTGATTTTATATCACATATGTATATAGTTATACATAAAGGCATATATATGTATATATAGCAACTATGGATACATTTATTCGTGACAAACCATTATTTTTATAACTACAAGTTTTGTGTACCAAGCATACTTCTGTCTTAAACGATATACTAAGATTATAATTTGAACAATGGAATATTTATTTTAGTATTTTTAACCGGGTAAGACTTAGACATACCTAAGTTGTAATCAGGTATTTACACCAGACGCGTGTACAAGTATTTCTACTATACATATACGAATACACAAAAGACAAACCAATACTTCTAAAATACAACTACAACCCAAGGATGCATATCAAATGGTCACAACATTTTAACGAATCAGTCAAGCTCAACCACTCACGCGATAACTCTACACGAGTTTAGACCTACGTTATAATATTATGGTTAGTCCATAAAACTCATTAAGTGTCTACAGGTATCATAGGACTCGAATAGGACGTAACCCATGATTTATCGTGTGAACATTGGATTCCATTACTATCAGAAGGACATTAGTGTTCCTGACACGTCACCAGGTGAGTTCACTGCCCCCTTTCAACTTTTTAAATGTTTTAGAAACATCGGGGAATAAACATACTTACTTTACATGTTTGAAAACATCAAACATCATTGTTTAATACATTTGGGAATATCATTGCCTGATACATTTGAGAAAACATGAAACATACTTACAAACATTTTCATATGGTAACAAGATAACAAGACCCGATCTTTATGTTTGCATGAGTTAACACATTTAGAGCGTTGGAAGTCCCCTGACCATCATATTTATAACCATTAGCTATAGATTAGCCTGGGATTCTATGGATAGTACTATTGGGATTGACACCCCCGGTCATGGTTAGTCGCGCTAACCATGGGTCCCTCTGGCCAAATGACCGCATAGTGTTTAAACATTTGCTCGTGAGGTACGAGTGAGGGGCAAAACACCTGTGTCATGGTTTGTTTATGCCTCATGTATGTACATATTATTCGTATTCCTAGCTAGTTTACGGATGGGTCAACATTACTTGTTTTGTTTATCATATACATTGAGACGTTTTCGTGCAAATGGATCTGCCAATCATTTACACACAAATGGTTTTGCCATTCGTTTACGTACGAAAGTTTTTATCGATGTTTTCAAGGAAAACAATTTCATATTATGGCCAAGTACACAGTATCAATGTTTTTAGGAAAAACAACTTATTTTATGACTATGACGTCATCACATGTTTTCAGTTGAAAAATGACCCATTTTATGACTATGAAGTCATCACGAGTTTTCATTAGGAAAACGACTCATTTTATGATTACGAAGTCATTACATGTTTTCAGGAAAACAATTTCATACTATGGCCACGTATATATCATCAAAAGGAAAACTGCTTTTCATTGCAACAATTAATCTGTGACTCACCAACATTACGTTGACATTTTTAAGTATGTTTTTCAGGTAACACGTAGCTATGGCACAGTTGGAATAGGTTAACCATTCGGTTTTAAACCTTAGAAGTCGAAGACACATGATTGTCAAACCTCAAGTAGACTTTGAACTATATGATTCAAGATCAATATACAATTTAATATTAGTATATGTAATGATGTTCGACACCGTATAAGTCTTTATTTTAGTTTCCGCTGTTGTGTAATGTTACCAATCGTTACAACCTTTATTTATTTAATAAGTAAATAAATTTGGGGGTGTGACAGATTGGTATCAGAGCCAATGGTTTTAGCGAATTAGGTTTACTTAGTCACCTAGGCTCTAACCAGACTTACTTAGGGACCAAGATTTCTAAGACTTACATCACACTAAGAACACCCAAGACCTGAGCATAGAAATTCCAACCGTTACCGAACAACTTGAGTAGACCATTAGTCTATGTGGTTACACTAGGGTATCATTAGATACACTAATACTTAATACAATTACATGGCACACGTAACGAACGATTAATACGTACAACAATGTAGAAATAATAAACATCTACAACATTACTCAACGGAGTATCATTGTCCAGATTACCAATCAAGGGTGACGGACACTCAGCACACTGTAGCTCTAGAAGATCGAGTTACGAGCTGAGCTTGGGAGACGAAGGTAGCAATAGCTAGTTACCGATCTTGGTATCACAACAGGCTGAACCCGTACCTGAATCTGTACCTGTACCGGCACCACACCTACAATTACTCCAACTATGGAGTCAGTTTTCTTCTTTGACATATGTAGACTTCATTTGGTGTGGTATCCATACTCTCTTCCATAAATTGCTAGATTGGATGACAAAAATCTTCTCCATAAGATATGACCGGCAAAACTGCCCTATTAGAAGGGAACACGAGGTGGATAATCAGGATTGAATGGGAGAGAACTTTACGAGTCAAGAGACTCATAGACTCATTTGGATCATGTGGATCCACACGTACATACAAACTTGGAACATGAACTGCTCAAAACTGATTTCTGCATCTCTCCCTAATACGGTGCCTGGCTTCCACCACACACATCTTGTTAATAGAGGACACCAGTTGTGCCTCTCTACCATTAACTCCATCCAGCAGCAGCCTTAGCCAACAGATTTATGAGTGTTGGTACAGATAACTAAGCGTGATCAGACGGAACATACACACTCTTACGCGATAGTGTAACACGATGGCACGATTTAATGAACATTTCAGATCCCTTTTAACTGAGAGCTTGGGATATGAGAACCATTATAGTGACCATGCAAAGTAAATTATCATTGCGGGTGCACACGTAATCATAATTTGCAGTGCATTAGAACTCTAGTGAGTCTTACTGTCCGACTTAATGTTCATGATTAATCCATATCCCTAATTTCAACTCCTAGTCACTCGAATAATGATCAAAATCACCATAACCATAAGGGTTAAGCCAAAAGACATTAGGTGATGGAATGGAATATCGCAGGTGAAATGAAAATGTACATCGTCTCTTTTATCATTGAATCCTATTGAATATAAAACTCTTACTGAGACTTCATTGGCATGACAATTATGACTGAAACACTGAAAACGTCTGTTCTCAGTTGATTTGGCCTCAGTATTTGGACCGAATCTGGAAATTCTCTGTAAAGTATTACTTCAACTTTTGAGATTCAACTATAGATTTTCTCTTTTCGATTTTGTTACCTATCTACTGAAGCATGAGGCTGACATACAAACTCTTAAATGTGTCCAAAGAAAATACAAACCTCCTACGCTTAACACTAATTACCCCAATTTTATGGCTTAAACCTTTGTGCGGAAGATGAACAAATGACGAATCATAGCTAACTATGCTCTCTCAAGGGACTACTCCCTTACACCTATTTCGATTCCTCAAATTCCTTTTATTATTATATTCACTCTTTTTCCAAGTTCTTTTTAGGATACCTATACATTTTCTCTAAGGAACCTAAGAGCATGACGTCTTTGAGTTTGACAAATTCTTGAAGTTATACTTGATTCTCGTTTATTTTCTAATAACTATCTAAAGAGAGTCAAGTCTTATACTAAATTGAAAATGATATTAAATCAAATCCTACCAATTTAATGGTTGGCGATCACGAAATCGATTTCAGGAGACACTATTTCTATGAGACTATTTTGACGATATGGCTTTTACTTCTTCATCTAGACGAACTACGACTTTTCCAAACGAAATCTAGACTATTCTCAAACACTTTTCTTTGAACCCCATGAAGATTCATTTATCTTTAGTATCTGTTGAGCCAAATCAACTAGACTATTCCCAATTACTTTGACATTCTCTTTCTTTATTAAGATTTCATTTCCATCTTTAGATAAATCATAGAAATATGGACGATTCAAAAATCTGGATGATTCAATGTTACTAGAAAATTTTTATTACTTCGTGTTTATGGTTCGACACCTATTTTGTTAAGATCACTATCCAAATCAGGTTACGAAGGACATGCATGATGATGTCACTAGTAATGAACTTGGATGAGACCAAAATCAAATCTCATAGGATCAAGTACCCATCAAGAATCAGGTTACATAGCTGTCAAACTCGATACCTAGACAACTACTACCGTTTCTCTAAACCATTCCGGCCTATTTGAGAGAAAAAGTGTATGCTGATATTATTTTCTAGAACTCAATCGAATTAGTCTAGCCTGCATACGGATTAGTCAAATGAAATGTTTATTTAAAACCTTTTGTTCTAGAAAGATAGAACGCATTAAGGCATTGACACATTGCGATGAACGGTCAATTAGCTGATTATGAAATAACACATGGACATTTCATTAAAACACCTAACATATCTTCAATAGACTTCTGATAATTTTCTTTTACAGTCTATCATGAATGGGCTTTCAGGAGAGAAAACCCGGATATGAATAAAGAATATGTGCCTATACACTTTCAGAAGTGAGTGTGCATGAATTCACTTTTACCTTTCTTCACCAATAATGATGGTCGTACAGTTCCTCTCTGAAGAGAATGAAAACATCTTAAAATTCTTTGATATCTAAACCTTGATTGTCTACTTTGGTGTGTGAGTAGTTCACTTGAGTTGTGAAAGCTCGCTATTTTTATTCACATCGATTAGACATCCTCTTAATGATTCACTCAACACACGAATATGACCCTTATAGTTGTAATCCTTCTTATTCATGAAACTCTAGTGATGACTTTATCACTTAGTGGTGTAGTCAATGTCGTTCACATGATGACGTATTTAAGAAGTATTCCTAAAGCTAACCAAAAGACATAATGTCTGCCCAACAGTAACGTTACACAGTTACATGATGAGTTGACATCACGAACCTTTACACAACTAATATCGATAGTTGAAGCGATATCCACTTTACCTACGTATGTCGACTATTGTTAGAACGAGTCAGAATTCTCTTTGAGAATCAGAAAATGGAATAAGGATACGAAATCCTAATCCAAGTAAGTCTAACAAATTTCGAGGATGAAATTTTTTTAAGGAGGAGAGAATGTGACACCTACAAAATTCCTGAGTATAAAACCTAGTTGTTGGGCTAAACCCAACAAGGCCCAATAGAAATCCAAGACCATTTGAGGCCCAATAAGGATCTAAGCCCATTAGAGGTCCAAATTTACACAATCCGAACATCAGACTAGCCATTTAGTTTCGTCAAACGATTTGTTACGTAATTCTGAGAATTTAAGAAAAGATACAAGATTGAACGCGATTCAGAAATCTTAAACGTTAAACACGCCAGATATTGGTTCATAAACGGAAATTAGGCAAAACGATTAACTAAGCTAATGGAATTATTAATATTAAGTATTAATATTCATTGAAAAAGACTGTTCAGATAAATACATGTGTATTACGTTTATGCGAATGTTAATCCGCGTTAGGTGCCCATAAGACCAACAATAGTGGTACGTGTATCACCGATACGTTCATTGATACGAAAAAGGTTAGAGATACATATTTTAACCTTATTAGACAAAGAAAAATTTAAAACTAGAATGTTAAACGTTAGAACCGTCAAACGCATTCACATACGAGTTCGTCGACTCGTATACTCCTCGATCATAAATTATAACGATATAATTATTTCCAACATTTATGTTAGCATTTTTATTTATTATGAACGTGAAATAATTAACGGGAACGAAAATGTATAAAGTTCAGGTGTGACACGCGGTATCCACCTACTCTTTCACCCACTTTAAAAACCCTACATATAAATACAACTCTTGCTTCTTTACATCCATTTGAAAACCCTTTAAACATAAAAATGCTCTCAAGAAGCAGCTGAGAGAGAGGAGATGCAGGAGCGGCTCCGGTCACCCACTCCGGCCGACCACGACGAAGCAGCATCATGTCTACGGCGGAGATGCGACGGGTCATGGCGGCGATGAGCTCGGGATGCTCTGGAGCGGAAGATGACGGATGTTGACGGTTTGTGATATCGATGGCTCGGATCGACAGTCGTTTCCGACGAAGAAAGCAGATCGAAGGGGAGATGTCGCGTTCCGTTTGTACTCAGATGATGATGGTAGGTAGAAACGACGACGGTGACCACGAGAGGAGACGAAGACGATGGCGACAGTTAGGGTTCCGCCGTGGTTACGACGGTGACGGGAAGATCCGGCGGAACCCGTCTCTCCGACCACTGAAATCGACGACGGCGAAGAGGATACGAGGATCGAATGGTGGTGTTAAAGGCTGCTATGACCGGAATGGTGGAGTGATTGGGAGGAATCCGCCGAAAGGAGCAAAATATCCGGCCAAGAACCCGTTTTTCCGGCGATTCCCGTTTTTCGGCAACCGGAAGGGTGCCGTCGGACCCGAAATGAGTTTGGTAAGTTTCCCCCTGTTTTGTGGTTGTTTCGGGTTAGATCTGCTTACTTGTGGCGTTAGATTTGATGTTTGTTTGTTTTCCGACTAGATCTAGTAGTTTTGGGTGGTCGGGTTTCATTCCCGTGTGTTATTTTGGAATTTGGACAGGTTATGGAGAAGACGGGACGCCACCCGTATATGAGGGAAATTTGGGTCGTTCCCGACAGTCTCGGGTTTCGGTCAAAAAAAGTCAATCCTTGTCAAACTTGGTTTTAACGGGTCAACGGTTGTGAGCGAGTTTGTAAACCGAACGTGCGAAAAGGTATAAATGCGCGCCTAAAGCTAATTACATATATTTATTTATAAACAATAAGATTTAACGCGTGTGTCATACGAGTTGAACTCTTGAACACAAATAATAATAATAACAATAATAATAATAATAATAATCATAATAAATATGAGTAGTAATAGTACGAATCGAACAACTGACGCATATACATAAACCGATATTCCGGTATACGAGTGTTGGAAATCTTATACACACGAGACTTAAAATAAATATATTCTATATACATTGGTATTTTGCGAGTATAATAATCGTACCATCGGTTTTGTTAAAAACAAATATAAATATTGGTAAATGAGTTGATACGAACAAGCTTATATTCGGATTAATGGTGAAAATGGGAATTAACTAAGAATATGACACGAGTAGACGAGTCGACTATTTCTTTTTCTATACAACTATTTATAATTATTAAAGGAAATCGAGCTGTGACGATCTTTGATCTATATATATAAATATATACACACATATATCCTATTATATTTAAGCACGACATGTTATTATTTGATGACTCACTTAGATAACGAGAAACAAGAATTGTACAAATACATACACATAATTATTTGATGACTAGTTTTGATGATGTACGACTTAATTCGAATATGAAACTACTAAGTCTATATTTTTTTATCAAACAGATTTGTAACACAATCGTTATATAAATACATCGATATTCCTTTTGAATATAACCCTAATTATATTTAAATGATACGAATTATAAACAAACTCTGTATACATATATAAATATATATACGAATGCACGGTATACATATACAAATACCCACGTGCGTAACTGGTGATACAAACCGCCATTCTTGATTTTATATCACATATGTATATAGTTATTGAAACCTGTGAACTCACCAACCTCGTGTTGACATCTTTTCTTACATGTTTTCTCAGGTCGCTAAGATAAGGCACAGGTGCACATATAGGACATGCATGGGATTCTTCTATTGATTGATGTTTTATTAAATTGTTTGGACTTTGTTTTGAATTATGTTTGGTTTGGACTTTTGGACTTTTTGGGCGCGTGTGTTTTGCGCATTTACTTTTCTTTACGCTTCTGCATTAAACTCTGATTAATATGATATTTTCATTTGAGTCCCATGTAGAGTCGTTCGATGTATCTAATGACTGAGATCCTGGTTTGTCACTTCCCAAACGGTAAAACTCCGTAAGTTGGAATTGGAGGTGTGACAACCTTCCAAGAAGAAAACCAAACCTACCATCACACCAGAAGACTCAAGAGAAATAGTTGTCTGGTTCTACAACACTCAAGACAAATGGTTTGAAGTCTTCAGGGGAAAGGAAAAACTGAAAAGATCTATCTATAAATCTGTTGATGAGGTACTGCAACTCCCAGACTCAGATCTAAGAAGAATATTGGAGTTGGGTGAAGCCCATAAGCCAGAGAATGAAGGTGGGAGACATCTTTTGCTAGCAATCAAACATCATTTCAACCCTAGTAAAGATGTAATCATTGATGCCAAACCTTTTCAATCCCATTCTCCATTCACAAGTTAGTCCTTCAAGGTTGATACCAACGAGTTTATCTTGATTGATGTTAAAGGACAGAAGATGATATGTTCAAGCAAGGCCATCTTCAAAATGCCAAGCAAAGACATAAAGACTCTATCTGAGCTTCCTCTAAACAATCCCAGCCAGGACCCAAGAGGCTATGAGGTAGAAAGGATAGTCTGCAACATGGAAAAGCTTCAGCAGCAAAAGCAGTAAGAGAGTTTTGGTAGCATCATTCTAGGGGGAGTTTGTAGAAATAAATACTGATGGCTACAAAATTCTCTAAGTACAACTGCTGTGGACCTCAAAGTTTGCTGCAGATCGATAAACTGTTGCAGATAAGCTTATCTGTTGTGGATACTTGTTCTTCTGCTAAAGAACAAATCTGCTGCGGATAGCCTTATCTGCTGAAGACCAAAGTTGCTACTGATAGGCAAATCATCAGCAGCTGTGGACAGTTGTGTCTTGCCGCTGATCAACAACATTGCTGCTGATAGCCATTCCCTCTGAAGATCAAATGTTGCAGCTGACTGGCTTCGATAAAGCAACCATTACCACTGACAACTTTCTGTTGCAACACTAACACACTCCATGCAGAAAGAATGTTACTGGTGCAAGACAATAAAAGACAACGACGCTCTTCTTCCAAGGACTCAAGCAATGATGCCTAAGAAGACGTTTGAGTAAAGATAACTTTTGTAGTATTTATTGTCGTTACATGTAGAATAGCTTCAATACAAGATCAACGGCTTGTGTTAGATCTGATCCTTACAATCAAAGGTCTGTCTTGATTCTAAGTTACTATATAAGTAGTACTTAGAGTCATTGTATAAGTGTGTTTTTTTCTTAAGAGTTTTCTCTGTAATCTTGTAATCTTTGAAGCTTAATACAAATTGCATTTATCAGTATTCTTCTTATTTACTTGTTTACATTGCTTAGTTGTGATTGTTTCCGCCAATCTCAACTAGAATAGAACCATCTTGCACCGATCCTACAGTAAAGTCGGTCACAAATTCCAACGTTATTATTGTGACTGATATATTATCATACGTAAATCCCGTTGCTAAAATTCATATGATTAAATTGTTGGTCAAATGAAGAGATATGCTATCGAACCCCGACAAACCTGGGTCGGACTCCATGATAATGATCTAACGAATTGAGAAAAAGGCGCCAAAAAGGGGAATAACTAACCATGCTAAAGTGGCATACCTCACGGAAAGCATGACCTCGTGATCATAATAGAATGAGAGATGTCAGCATCACATTCTGTTATGATTTCACAAAGGGGCCCACCCCATACGTGAAAAGGACAGCAAGGAGTTACTATAAATACCGATGAACTCAGCATAGTCAGGTACGCACTACCAACCCTAAGAAGTTTAGACTTAAAAAATTATCTCCGACGAACCAATTCTTATCCTCACGCAGGAGAGTTGTCACAGGGAACAACCCCTCCCTGTGGCGAGGCTGACATTGTCTTCTGTTTTGCAGGATTGAAGTGATTCGTGATTTATACTACCACCGGGGTTTTCCTCAAATTGGAAGTAGGATCCGGATTCATACTTCACATCCGGGTCGTGAAACATAGTTAAAATTCGTAAAAACATGTTTTTTCTTCTTAGGCTAATTGATCAATGAATAGCATTAAATGTTTGGTATCCAGAGAATAAGATTGTAATTTTCATATTCGAACTACCAATGTGATGGCTTTGTAACAAATTAGTGACGGAATAAACCGTTGTAATAAATTCGGTCACAAATTTGCTCGTACTTGGTCATAATTTATCAAATATCGTCAATAATGGTCAAACATGTTCATGATAGGTCAAAGATGGTCAATTTTTATAACATATAGCTATAACTGGTCAAACATGATCATAATTAATTGGCCATAATTTGTCAAACAGTGTTAACCATGATCAACACATAACTGTAATTGCTTATACGGTAATTTGGTTTTGAATGGTGCGAGTATGCAAGTTTTTAAATGAAAATAAATTGTGTCACCCTATAACAACGATTTATATATGTTGGCACATGCTAGAATGATAATGAGTTTTGAATTTTGATGCGTTTCGATTTCAAGGCTTAATCAATTTTTTGTTTTGACACCTTGCTTTAATTTTGCTCTCTCGCTTTTCTTATTAGAAAATAGAAGGAAATGCAAATGCTAGGAGTGTTAAAACAAAACACATTTGATTGTAATATGATTGTAATATGTTATAACCAGTCTTATTAGGTCACGTTTGATTGGAATAAGGGTATTTTATATTATATCATGATAATTTGTAAAATTTTATGAATTTATAGAGGTTTTTAGTTTGATTTATGTTTATATATATTTATGCAATTTTAGACCTATTCGTAAACAAGAAAAACTAAAAAAATTAACAAAACAATAAAATTTTCAAATTTTGTAGACAATATAACGACGGATTTGCATTGAAAAATCCATCACAAAAACATATCTTCACAAATGTTAGCCTTGGCAAACCGTTGCCATTTTGTTCCGTGAATAGTTCCCATCACAAATCTCAGAAATCTATCTCAAATTCGTCACAGATTTAGCGACAACCTTAATTGTCGATAAATTCTCTTGCAATGTCTATAGGACAGAAGTGCGGCGCACATGTTCCGTTTTAAATGTCACAAGAGAGGTATATACTTCAAAGGGCTTCTCGTCTAACAGAAAAAAATGTTTCTCCTTAAGTAGTTAAGAGTTCTATTCTCATAGTAAATATTGGTGTAGAATTAATAGTAAGTATAGAGAGTGCGTTAGTTAACCATTACAAAAAAATAAGAGAGGTATTTACGAAGGATTTGTGACGGTTGATCATTTCATAACAAGTTATGGTTGTATATTTTGCTGTGTCTTAGCTTCACCATTCAACTTAAAGAAAATATTATATTTTAAGTATTCTTAATGTTATAAATTAATACCCTACTTTCTCAAATTGTAAATATTAACAACTATTAGTAAATAAATGGCACATTGGTTTTTAAAAATCCAAACTATGACTCATTGCCTGATAATAATCCAAACTAACAGTTTGGCTGGGTATAATCACAACTTTCACTTTTGTTGGCAATGACAGTCCTAATAGCATAATCATTATAGATTTACAGTCGATTTACACTTATTTTCGCTCAAAATGACGATTTTAAATGAAATGGAGAAACGCACAAGCGAAATATGTCACACCCTCAAAATCCACCTGCAGGGTTTTACCGCGAGACGCGTGACAAACCAGGATCATTGTCATTAGTTATACTGAACGACCTCTATATGAGTTTAAAAATACTTTTGTTTCTCATAGTCACGAGACAACATCATTAAGTTTGAAAATGCTGCGGAATCGTAAATAAAATCCAAGTGCAAGAATAACCAACTGCGCAAAACAACACGCCCAAAACCAAAGTAAATAAAGTATGAAAATGTGTTTCAAGATGTTTATGAAAATCATGCACTGCAATGCATCCTAGTCCTGAGTGTGTACCTTAGCGACCTGAGAAAGACATGCTTATGTCAACACAATGGTTGGTGAGTTCATAGGTTTGTAAGTAAATAAATGTTCGATGTTTGCCAGATAATATAATTAATGTATATCAATAGATAGCTAGTCTATGTCATGCTACTACAAGTATTTCGCAACCGAAGCTGACTATTTGGTTTGTTTGTTTGCCTTCCGCCATGTCTACCAAAACAATGGCAATGTGTTTAGGTCAATATTACACCCGTTTGACCTCCAGTCAAGTGTAACATCCCAAAAATAAAACGACAGTTGAAATGACGAAATAAATGAACGAGGCATGTCGGGTCGGGTCGGGTGGGCCGGCGGGCTGGAAGGGGAGCCTCCCCTATAAATAGCTTAGACCTCCACCATTTCTCTCATTTGCAACTTCTAGAGAGAGAAACCATAGAGAGAGAAAGTTGGCGGATCGACCCGAGAATTGACAAGTGTGTTGCTCCAGAGCTCATGAGAAGAACCTCCGGATCAGAAACTAGATTCAGGTAACGATCGGGCCTAAATCTGAGTTTTAGTTCGTTTTTGGGTGAAAAAGTATCGTTTTCACAGATAAAACTGAAAGATAAACATAGATTTGAGTTCCTTAATGGAAAACGAACGTTTTGGATGCAAACAGGTTCGAGATCTTGACGTGATCAGACCTGAATGCGAAAGTTAGGGTTTTGAGAAGAAACAGATCGTGCGCACTTACCAAGTGCGCACGGAGCAGGTCCTGCGTACTTATCAAGTACGCAGGAAGAGGGGCACTGCATACTTATCAAGTACGCAGGCAGCAGGGTCTGCGCACTTGCTAAGTGCGCAGGAAGCAGGGTCTGCGCACATGCTAAGTGCGCAGGCATCAGGCTGGTTAAGTAAAGTTAGTATGTTTAGAATGGTTAAACCGTTAGAGTCGGTATTGGTCTGATGTGTATTTAACTAATCAATTCAGATCGGAAGTGACGTTGTTGGACCTTGTTTGGGACAACCCGAATTAGCTTAACAGGTGAGTTCTAGAAGCCCTCTTTTAAATGTTTTATATAATATTTTCGGGCTGGTGTGCATACATATGAAACGATGTTTATAAAATGAAATGATGCTTATGAAACTATGTTTACGAAATGAAATGATTTGGAATGAACGGTTTATGAAAAGAAAGTTTTATGAATGGAATGTTTACGAACGAAATGTTTATAAAGAAATGGTTTAAACTACAGGTAAAGGGTTTCGAAAAAGAATGAAAGGTTTTATGAAAAGAAAATAAAAAGGGCAAAGGTTTTAAAGAAGTCATTACAAATCTAATCTGTCGAATGAATGCAATTGACGAATGAAGTCTGGGAATGTGATTCCCAGCCTTGTGGTAGATTATGGACAGCGAGCCATTGTTGCCATAAGAGCAACAGGGGTAGTGTCTTGGTGGCCTGCCAATTGTTTTGATGTTGTACAACTAGTAAGAGAGTAACGACGGTTACACGGGTGATGACGATCATCCTAAGAGAAAGAGGTAATGGGATATCAATGACGGCGATACGTAACGGTTGATTCCCAAAGGGAAGATGCGTGTTGGGAAATGACGGCGATACGTAACGGTTGACCCCACGTATTGAATGGTTGTGGTAATGACGGCGATACGTAGCGGTTGCCCACAACATCAAAGGTTCCTTCGGGGACACAGAGACGCTTAAAGAAAGATACAGATTGTAGATAGTAATGTATGACTTGAATGAATGTTAAATGTTTTAAACAAATGATCCGTTCAATGTGTTTATGATGAGGAAAAATGTTTGAAGGTTTTCAATGATGAACGAAAGGCCCTGTTTTCTTATACGTGATGCTAAACCCTAATGAATGTTTTGAATGATGAACCATTTCTTAAATCGAACGAAAACTAGAACTCACCAGCGTAGCTGACCTTTTTAGTGTGCACATTCAGGTTAAGGCAGGTTACGATGATGGAAGGTGATGCTGGGCGGCTTGATGAGTTACCCGGATGACATGAAGACTGGCATCCCGTTATGACTAGTTTATGTTATGTTTATGTATTAGTCTATGTAACGCTTCCGCATGTTGAACGATGTAATGACTATGTTTTAATGAAATTTTCCGCTGCGTTATTTTGATATTCAAGTTTAAGAACTGTTTGTAAATGAGTAAATCCAACAAGTGAGGCCTCCCAGGTTTGGGGCCTTACAAGTTGGTATGAGAGCAATAGTTTGAGAGATTTGGACACTCCCAGTGTCTGAACTTAAACTGTGAATGGGGCCGAAAGCGGATGCCAGTACGGGTAACTCGAGCCACAGCATCAGGTATGAAGGTAGTTTATATTTACATGTATAGTATGCCTTAGAAAGGGTTAAGTAAGGACTTGTGTTCTGATGGAATCACAAAGGTGGTCAAATAGAAATCGAAAGGTAGTGTAATGGTTAATTGCAGATGGCCAGTGTATATTAACATCTTACAGTACTTATTGAATTTTATTTGTTAACTAGCGTGATGACATTGGATTCTTGTCTTATAGAACACAATGGCAAGAAGTGGAAACGGAAGGCGTGGTGGGGGCCGTACCGGTGGTCGTACCGGCGGCCGAAATGGTGGGCGTGGCAGGACCCCTGCGCGCCAAGAGTATAGTGAAGAAGGAAGTGTTCACACTGAACCGGCGGTTAGTGTGCATGGAGCTGAGCAGACACAGGTTGAAGAACAACCTTTCACTTTTGAACCAGAAGTGAGGGCGGCTATAGCTCGAGAGTTCTCCGAGTTGATGAAGGCTTCTCTGCCAGGTCTGTTAGCTGAAGCGATGAAGAAGGTTAACGAGACGGGTGGGTCCAACACGGCAGTTGGTACCCCGAACACTAAGGCAATTAACGCACCGCTTAACCGTGGTTGCGACTATAAGTCCTTTAAGGCATGTGACCCACCAGTCCTGACTAGGAAGAAGGACGCGGTGGCTACTTTTGATTAGGTAATCCGTATGGAAGCTGCCATTCGCCTGAGCGAGTGTCGAACGGATCAGGTTGTGAAATTTGCTGCTAACTCCTTGAGAGAGGAAGCATCCCATTGGTGGGAAGGTGTACGTCAAGCAAAAGGGAGCGAGGTTGTGGATGCGATGATATGGGCTGATTTGAAAACTTTAGTGATCAAGAATTTCTGTCCAAGAAATGAGATCGAAAAGGTAGAAAGGGAAATTCTAGGGATTAAGGCCGGGAGCATGACGCACCGGCAGTACACCACACGGTTCAATGAACTGGCACGTCTGGTGCCACACCTTATCACGACTGAGGAAAGAAAGATTTCATGTTACATTCAAGGGCTACCGGACCAGGTCCGCACCTATGTTAAGGCAAATGCCCCTACGACCTATGATTCGGTAGTAGAACTGAGCGGCGTGGTATTCGATGATCTGGCGCTGAATGTCGTCGCTATTGAGGAACCGAAGAAGAGACCGAACTTCTCAAACAAGCGAACTGGTGGAAAGATGTTTGGGACTCGTGATAAGAGGGCTCAGGTGAATGAGCCGACTGTTTGTAAGAAGTGTGGAAGGGAGCATACAGGTGAATGTAGACTGGGATCTAACTTGTGCTTCAAGTGTGGCAAGACCGGGCACTACTCCCGTGAGTGCCCACAACACTTCAAGTGCTATAACTGTGGGATGCCGGTCATCTGAGTAGGGAATGCCTGAAACCGAAAATGGGCGAATCTGGGAAAGGAAAAAGTGCCGAGAGGAAAGAAGAGAGGCCCCGAGCAAAGACTCGTGCGTACGCGCTGACGCAAGACCAGGCCAGGGTGGACCCCGACGTGGCGTCAGGTACGTTCATCCTTGACAACACTTTTGTTTCTATGTTATTTGATTCGGGTGCCGGTAAGAGTTTTATATCTGCGACTTTCTGTAAACGAGTGAAGTACACTATCAGTAAGCTAGAAAGGGCTTTTAGCGTAGAAACCGCTGAGGGAAGAACTGCGAGAGTGACCGATGTAGTTGACAACTCCATGATAAAAATAGAAGGTTACAGGTTCCCTGTCAGATTGTTTGTTATGGTTTTGGGAGGGTTCGATGTCGTGTTAGGAATGGATTGGCTAACTGCCAATGAAGCGCAAATTATATGCAAACGAAAGATAATCCGACTCAAGGCTCCGGATGGTAGCATAGTCGAGGTATTTGGAGATCGTGACGCCCCGATGCCAAACGTCATCTCGATGATTAAGGAAACAGATTACTTGAGGCGCGGATGCGAGGCTTATCTGGTGTACGTAATTGACGAGTGTAAGGAAGTAAAGGAGCTAGACGATGTACTTGTGGTACGCGAGTACCCGGAGGTGTTTCCAGAGGATTTGCCTGTGATACCGCCCGACAGAGAGATTGAATTTCGAATCGACTTAGTACCAGATGCCCAGCCCGTGGCTAAGGCTCCGTATCGACTAGTACCAGTGGAGATGAAAGAGTTAATGGCACAACTAGACGAATTACTTGAGAAAGGATTTATCCAACCGAGCATCTCGCTGTGGGGTGCTCCGGTGTTGTTTGTGACGAAGAAAGACAGTTTGATGAGAATGTGTATTGATTATCGAGAGTTGAATAAACGTACGGTGAAGAACAAGTACCCTTTACCAAGGATCGACGACCTGTTCGATCAATTACAGGGCGCAAGTTGGTTCTCAAAAATCGACCTTCGATCCGGGTACCATCAGTTGAAGGTGAGGGAAGAAGACATACCAAAAACCGCATTTCGCACGCGTTATGGACATTTCGAGTTTCGCGTGATGTCTTTTGGATTGACGAACGCCCCCGCAGCGTTCATGGATTTGATGAATAGAGTTTGTCGACCAATGTTGGATCGATCGGTAATCGTGTTCATCGATGATATCCTCATCTACTCCAAGAATGAGGGTGATCACGCGTGTCACTTAAAGGAAGTATTGGAAGCTCTGAAGAAGGAAAATTTGTATGCTAAGTTCTCCAAATGTACGTTCTGGCTTAGGGAAATCCAATTCCTAGGTCACGTCATTAACCCGAATGGCATTATGGTTGACCCAGCAAAGATAGTGACGGTAAAGGAATGGAATATCCCTAAGACACCAACTGAAGTCCGTAGTTTCTTGGGATTGGCAGGCTACTATCGGAGATTCATCCAGGATTTCTCGAAAATAGCTTCGCCTTTGACAAAGTTGACTCGGAAAGAGGTTAAGTATGAATGGGGTTCGACCCAAGATGAGGCGTTTAAGGAATTGAAGAAGAGGCCAACCCAAGCTCCAGTCTTGGCCCTTCCCGAGGGCAATGAAGACTTAGTGGTATACTCTAACGCTTCGGGTCAGGGATTGGGATGCGTGTTGATGCAGCGCGGAAGAGTGATCGCGTATGCGTCACGGCAGTTGAAGATTCACGAAGCTAATTATCCAACCCACTATTTGGAACTTGCTGCTGTCGTTTTCGCATTAAAAATCTGGAGGCACTACCTGTACGGGGTAAAGTTTACTATTTACTCCGACCACAAAAGTTTGAAGTACTTCTTCGAACAAAAGGAACTTAATATGAGGCAGAGGCGATGGTTGGAACTATTGAAAGACTATGACTGTGAAATAATATACCATCCTGGAAAGGAAAACGTGGTGGCTGACGCTCTAAGCCGGAAGTATGTGCCTGCTCCTATTAGAGTGAAAGCTTGCCAGTTAGTGATAACATCAGATGTAATGAGGGAAATTGAAAGAGCTCAAGATGAAGCACTTAAGGAAGAAAACATTAAGAAGGAAAGGATGGTTAGCCAACAGGACAAGTTGGAATATAACACCCTTGGTGTTAGGACACGTTCTGGGCGGGTATGGATACCTATGGGTGGCGAGCTTAGAACCAAAATCTTGGATGAGGCTCATAAGTCTCGATACTCTATCCATCCTGGCACCAATAAAATGTACCAAGATCTAAGGAAGGAATACTGGTGGCCTGGAATGAAGCATGAAGTGACGAAGTACGTAAGTAAGTGCTTAACTTGCTCGCAAGTAAAGGCCGAACACCAGAAACCGTATGGGAAGATTCAACCACTTGATATACCGGAATGGAAGTGGGAACACATTACCATGGACTTCATAACCAAGCTACCTCGCACAGCTAAAGGTCATGATACCATTTGGGTAATTGTGGACCGTTTAACGAAGAGTGCTCTTTCCTACCTATTCGCGAGACGTTCTCGTCGAAAAGGTTAGCGGAAGTATTTATTAACGAAGTAGTAGCACGGCATGGGATGCCTTTGACGATCGTATCTGACCGGGACACGCGATTCACATCGAGGTTCTGGAAAAGATTTCACGAGGCGATGGGCACGGGGCTTAATATCAGCACGGCATACCACCCACAAACGGATGGTCAGTCCGAAAGGACCATTCAGACATTGGAGGATATGCTTCGTGCTTGTATTATCGATTTTGGCGGCAGTTGGGACAGTCATCTGCCGTTAGCCGAATTCTCCTACAACAATAGTCATCACACGACTATAGGCATGCCACCTTACGAAATGTTGTATGGGAGGAGATGCAGGACCCCGATTTGTTGGGGTGAGATTGGACAAAAGGAATTAGGGAGTCTTGAAGTAGTAAGAGAAACGTCAGAAAGGTTTGATCAAATCAAAGCACGAATGAAGGCCGCACAAGATCGCCAGAAATTGTAAGGCCCCTTTCCTGAAAGGCCTCACTTATTGGATTTACTCATCAACAAATAGAACTTAATCATAAGACATTCTTTAACACAGCGGAAACGATTTAAAACTTTAACATACGCAGCAGAAACACATAACATGTCTAAACATAACTTGTCAACATACAAACTGAAACTTGTCTGAATCAACTAAAACAATAACATAGACAGGATGCCAGACTCTGGTCTTCGGGTAACTCTTCTCGCCAAGCCAAGCATCCACTTCCATCTACTGCCACCTATACTTAACTGATGTGCATACTAAAAATCAGCAACGCTGAGTGAGTTCTAACGTTTACATTAAATCATTTATATAAAAGATTTACTAATACATACATACTGCTCTTAAGCAAAACTTTACATACTTTACTTTTCAAAACATATATATACTGCCATTAAGGCTAAACTTAACACACTTTACTTTTCAAACAGTTTAAAACGTATAATAAACCGTCAATTCCTCTTTACTGTACTGCCCTCATGGCTTACATCCATGAACCGACAAGTACCTGGTCAATGCCCCCATGATCAACGATCATGAACCGACAATACCGCTTATCCGTCAATTCTTTGTTACTACTGTACCGCCCCCATGGTCAACGACCATGAACCGACGAGTACCTGGTCAATGCCCCCATGGATTCATCCATGAACCGACAATACCCTGGTCAATGCCCCCATGGCTCACGTCCATGAACCGACAATACCGCTTAACGCTAAGGGGAGGTTGCGTGGACCTCCCGAGCAACCGCCGTCACTCATCCCAGTTGTACAACTGTTAACGAACCCAAAGGTTCTTACTAATGGGTAGAACCCATATCTGACATCTTGTACAAGTAACATCTGTCCCAAGGACCTTTATAGCTGGTACATATTCCCGAAGGAAAACTGTTCTCTTTACTGTTCACTTTACTGTTCATAAATCTTTCTGTAAATCTTGTTCATAACTTAACATATATCATGCCTTTGTTTATGTATATAAAAATATAGTAAACGCTTGCCAAATGATATATCTTTGCTTTTACTGAAACATAGCTTATCATAAAATACATCTTACTTTCTGAAACATAGCTTATCATATATATCATGCCTTTGTTTATGTATATGAAAATATAGTAAACGCTTGCCAAATGATATATCTTTGCTTTTACTGAAACATAGCTTATCATAAAATACATCTTACTTTCTGAAACATAGCTTATCATATATATCATGCCTTTGTTTATGTATATGAAAGTATAGTAAACGCTTGCCAAATGATATATCTTTACTTTACTGAAAACATACTAGCACATATATCATGCCTTTGTTTATGTATATGAAAATATAGTAAACGCTTGCCAAATGATATATCTTACTTTACTGAAAAACATACTTTTGCCTCTTTTAAACCTTTCACTAAAACATGGCTTTTCTCTTCAGTTTATAATATATAAAATATAATAAACACTTTACACTAAGTATGCACACCACCCCTAAAGAAGGCAAAAAGGGGATTAGAACTCACCTCTTATCTTAGCTGGAATGGTCTACTGGATCTCACTCAATCTGAACAATCATAACAGTTGACACATATCAGACCTAATCCCGACTCTAACGGTTTACTCGTTCTGTTACAGGTGAATACACTGACTTCACTTACTGATGCAGACCTATCGAAACTACTTAGTTTCGACAGGTGCAGGCCCATCGAAACTTCTAGTTTCGATACCTGCAGGCCGCTCGAAACTTCTAGTTTCGATACCTGCAGGCCGCTCGAAACTTCTAGTTTCGATACCTGCAGGCCGCTCGAAACTTCTAGTTTCGATACCTGCAGGCCGCTCGAAACTTCTAGTTTCGATACCTGCAGAACTCAGCTATCTTCCCCGTGAAAAACCCTAACTTTCGCAATGCAGGTCCGACCTGGTCAAGATCCGGACTTTTTACATTCAAAACGTTTGTTTTTCGTTTAAGAACTCAAATCTATGCTTTTCTTTCAGTTTCATCTGTAAAAACGTTCCCGTTTCACCCAAAACCCGAAAAACCCAAAAATGAACTAAAACTCAGATCTAGGAGAATCGGTTACCTGTAATCACTTCCTTTTCGTTGCTAAACACTCGTGAGACTCTTGCTAACGATCCTTGAAGCTCTAGTCCGAAAACCGGGACTTTCTCTCTCTAGGCTCTCTCTCGCTTTCTCTCTCTAGAATTCCGAAAATGGTGTTGCAAATGAGGGTTTGGGGCTGGTCTTGAGACTTATAAGGGCCCAAACCCTTGTCCCTTTCGGCCTATACACCCCGGCCCAAGCCCGCTTCCCTTTTCTTATATAAGTTTTAAATTTTTCGTGAATTCTTTCACGCTCTAAAACTCGGGATGTTACAAGTCTACCCTCCTTACAATAGGTTTCGTCCTCGAAACCTGCCATAAGCTATACCGATAGCAAATCACAGAATGGGTGGCATAAACCGTAGCTATGCAAGGCAGCTTGGTCATGAAGGCCATTGTGATTAACTACCGCTGAGGATCTAATCCGGGTAATATCTAGTTCTAAGGCTCCTAAGCTGATGGGGCTAACTAATCATTCAAGGAAATAAAATCATAAACTTGGCATATCACAAATAAGAGTTTGCAACGTACCTTACTGAGTCATCTGGTAAACCCTTGCTGTGGCCTTGTTGATGTAAGGTTCTTTCTCTGCACCCTTACCCTTTCCGGATCCTCCCGCTTCCGGCTCTTTGCGCTTCCTACAATCTCGGCTCACGTGTCCCTGTCCCCCACAATTGTGGCATCTTGGCCTTTCCGGGCAGTCCCGTGATTGGTGTCCAAACTTGCCACACCTGAAACATCCCACCTGACCCGCCTTACATTCACCTCCATGTCTCCTCCCACATTTACCGCATAGACCCTCTGCTTCTACCCTTGCCCTCCTATCGTTAGGACCCTGAAGTTCCTCAGCAGTGCGCTTAGCTGCTTGTTTCTTGGGTGCTTCAGCAATGACTTCAGAGGCAATGTCATCATAGACAACTCCGCTCAGAACAACCACCGACTCAAAGGTACTCGGTGTGTTGGCCTTTACAAAGGTACGTATCTTTGGAGGCAACCCTTGAACATAGTAGTGAATTCTCCTTTCCTCAGTCGTTACAAGATGAGGCACCAGGCGTGCCAACTCGTTGTACTTTGAAGTATATTGCCGGTGAGTCATGAGTCCGGCTTGTAGAGTCAAGAATTCCCTTTCCACCTTGTGGACCTCATTTTTAGGACAAAACTTTTCAATTACCAACGCTTTCAGGTCGCTCCACCTCATCAATCCGACCGCTTGGTCACCCTTAGCCTGTTTCACAGTTTCCCACCAGTGCGCTGCTTCTCCTTTCAATGACTTTGCAGCGAACATGACTGCTTGTTCCGGTCGACATTCACTAAGACGAATGGTCGACTCCATGCCGTTAATCCAATCTAAGGTATCTGATGCTTCCTTCTCCCCAGTAAGCACGGGTGGATCACAACCCCGAAACGCCTTATAGTCACAGCCGCGAGCAGGCGGTGCAACATTTTCTACTAGATTTGGTCCTCCCATTGCTGGAAGCACCACAGGCTCTTCAGTTGTGTGAGGGCTCTCCTTGGCCTTCCTCAAGGCTTCGTCTAGTATGGCCGGTAAGGTTTCCTTCAACAGTCGGGTAAACTCACGGCCAATAGCTGCTTGCACGGCCGGCTCGAACTCGAATGTCTGATCATCTTCTGCCGCATGTTCAACATTGTGCTGACTGACTACCGTATCAGTATGGGTAGTGTGAACACTCCCTTCAATCACTTGGTTTGTGCTAGCTCCACCGTGGCGGCCTGTACGCCCACCACGTCTTCCTCCTCCACCCCCTCTAGTTCCTCCACGTCTAGCCATTTCTAACTGAAAGATAGAGAACAAAAGATTTAACTTCACCATGCTAGGGAATATGTAGAACACAATAAGTAAGGTAAGATGTTAATATACACTGGCCATCTGCAATTAACCATTACATCACATCTTGTTTTCTATTTATTCGCTTTCATGGTTCCACTAAAGCCTCTATTCTTATCTTGACACTCTAAAGGTAAACTTTACTTACTATACGCTTCTGATGCTTTGACTTGAGTTACCCGTACTGGCATCCGCTTCCTGTCCCATTCTCAGTTTAAGTCTGGACATCGGGGATGTCCAAATCTCTCAAACTATGGCTCTGATACCAACTTGTAAGGCCCCTTTCCTGAAAGGCCTCACTTATTGGATTTACTCATCAACAAATAGAACTTAATCATAAGACATTCTTTAACACAGCGGAAACGATTTAAAACTTTAACATACGCAGCAGAAACACATAACATGTCTAAACATAACTTGTCAACATACAAACTGAAACTTGTCTGAATCAACTAAAACAATAACATAGACAGGATGCCAGACTCTGGTCTTCGGGTAACTCTTCTCGCCAAGCCAAGCATCCACTTCCATCTACTGCCACCTACACTTAACTGATGTGCATACTAAAAATCAGCAACGCTGAGTGAGTTCTAACGTTTACATTAAATCATTTATATAAAAGATTTACTAATACATACATACTGCTCTTAAGCAAAACATTACATACTTTACTTTTCAAAACATATATATACTGCCATTAAGGCTAAACTTAACACACTTTACTTTTCAAACAGTTTAAAACGTATAATAAACCGTCAATTCCTCTTTACTGTACTGCCCTCATGGCTTACATCCATGAACCGACAAGTACCTGGTCAATGCCCCCATGATCAACGATCATGAACCGACAATACCGCTTATCCGTCAATTCTTTGTTACTACTGTACCGCCCCCATGGTCAACGACCATGAACCGACGAGTACCTGGTCAATGCCCCCATGGATTCATCCATGAACCGACAATACCCTGGTCAATGCCCCCATGGCTCACGTCCATGAACCGACAATACCGCTTAACGCTAAGGGGAGGTTGCGTGGACCTCCCGAGCAACCGCCGTCACTCATCCCAGTTGTACAACTGTTAACGAACCCAAAGGTTCTTACTAATGGGTAGAACCCATATCTGACATCTTGTACAAGTAACATCTGTCCCAAGGACCTTTATAGCTGGTACATATTCCCGAAGGAAAACTGTTCTCTTTACTGTTCACTTTACTGTTCATAAATCTTTCTGTAAATCTTGTTCATAACTTAACATATATCATGCCTTTGTTTATGTATATAAAAATATAATAAACGCTTGCCAAATGATATATCTTTGCTTTTACTGAAACATAGCTTATCATAAAATACATCTTACTTTCTGAAACATAGCTTATCATATATATCATGCCTTTGTTTATGTATATGAAAATATAGTAAACGCTTGCCAAATGATATATCTTTGCTTTTACTGAAACATAGCTTATCATAAAATACATCTTACTTTCTGAAACATAGCTTATCATATATATCATGCCTTTGTTTATGTATATGAAAGTATAGTAAACGCTTGCCAAATGATATATCTTTACTTTACTGAAAACATACTAGCACATATATCATGCCTTTGTTTATGTATATGAAAATACAGTAAACGCTTGCCAAATGATATATCTTACTTTACTGAAAAACATACTTTTGCCTCTTTTAAACCTTTCACTAAAACATGGCTTTTCTCTTCAGTTTATAATATATAAAATATAATAAACACTTTACACTAAGTATGCACACCACCCCTAAAGAAGGCAAAAAGGGGATTAGAACTCACCTCTTATCTTAGCTGGAATGGTCTACTGGATCTCACTCAATCTGAACAATCATAACAGTTGACACATATCAGACCTAATCCCGACTCTAACGGTTTACTCGTTCTGTTACAGGTGAATACACTGACTTCACTTACTGATGCAGACCTATCGAAACTACTTAGTTTCGACAGGTGCAGGCCCATCGAAACTTCTAGTTTCGATACCTGCAGGCCGCTCGAAACTTCTAGTTTCGATACCTGCAGGCCGCTCGAAACTTCTAGTTTCGATACCTGCAGGCCGCTCGAAACTTCTAGTTTCGATACCTGCAGGCCGCTCGAAACTTCTAGTTTCGATACCTGCAGAACTCAGCTATCTTCCCCGTGAAAAACCCTAACTTTCGCAATGCAGGTCCGACCTGGTCAAGATCCGGACTTTTTACATTCAAAACGTTTGTTTTTCGTTTAAGAACTCAAATCTATGCTTTTCTTTCAGTTTCATCTGTAAAAACGTTCCCGTTTCACCCAAAACCCGAAAAACCCAAAAATGAACTAAAACTCAGATCTAGGAGAATCGGTTACCTGTAATCACTTCCTTTTCGTTGCTAAACACTCGCGAGACTCTTGCTAACGATCCTTGAAGCTCTAGTCCGAAAACCGGGACTTTCTCTCTCTAGGCTCTCTCTCGCTTTCTCTCTCTAGAATTCCGAAAATGGTGTTGCAAATGAGGGTTTGGGGCTGGTCTTGAGACTTATAAGGGCCCAAACCCTTGTCCCTTTCGGCCTATACACCCCGGCCCAAGCCCGCTTCCCTTTTCTTATATAAGTTTTAAATTTTTCGTGAATTCTTTCACGCTCTAAAACTCGGGATGTTACAGAAATCCTATGCGGATAAACGACGAAGGCCTATTGAGTTTGATGTTGGGGACAAAGTAATGTTGAAAGTGTCACCCTGGAAGGGAATCATACGATTCAGGAAGAGAGGGAAGTTAAGTCCGAGGTTTGTCGGACCATTCAAGATAATGGCACAGGTTGGTGAAGTCGCTTATCGGCTAGACTTGCCTGATGAGTTGAGTGGGATCCATCCTACCTTCCATGTATCACACTTGCGAAAGTGTTTGGCGGATGAATCAGCTCACGTACCACTTACTGACATCGAGGTCGACAACAGCCTTAATTACATCGAAGAACCCGTGGCCATCTTAGACAAGAAGGAGAAGCGTTTGCGTAATAAGATTATCCAATTGGTTAAAGTCCAATGGAAACATCAAAAGGGATCGGAAGCCACTTGGGAAACGGAGAAGGAAATGAGGGAGTCGTACCCTCATCTATTTGACTTATGATAGGTTTCGGGGACGAAACCTATTGTAAGGGGGGTAGACTTGTAACATCCCAAAAATAAATCGACAGTTGAAATGACGAAATAAATGAACGAGGCATGTCGGGTCGGGTCGGGTCGGATGGGCCGGCGGGCTGGAAGGGGAGCCTCCCCTATAAATAGCTTAGACCTCCACCATTTCTCTCATTTGCAACTTCTAGAGAGAGAAACCGGAGAGAGAGAAAGTTGGCGGATCGACCCGAGAATTGAGAAGTGTGTTGCTCCAGAGCTCGTGAGAAGAACCTCCGGATCAGAAACTAGATTCAGGTAACGATCGGGCCTAAATCTGAGTTTTAGTTCGTTTTTGGGTTTTGGGTGAAAAAGTATCGTTTTCACGGATAAAACTGAAAGATAAACATAGATTTGAGTTCCTTAATGGAAAACAAACGTTTTGGATGCAAACAGGTTCGAGATCTTGACGTGATCAGACCTGAATGCGAAAGTTAGGGTTTTGCGAAGAAAACAGATCGTGCGCACTTACGGAGCAGGTCCTGCGTACTTATCAAGTACGCAGGAAGAGGGGCACTGCGTACTTATCAAGTACGCAGGCAGCAGGGTCTGCGCACTTGCTAAGTGCGCAGGCATCATGCTGGTTAAGTAAAGTTAGTATGTTTAGAATGGTTAAACCGTTAGAGTCGGTATTGGTCTGATGTGTATTTAACTAATCAATTCAGATCGGAAGTGACGTTGTTGGACCTTGTTTAGGACAACCCGAATTAGCTTAACAGGTGAGTTCTAGAAGCCTTCTTTTAAATGTTTTATATAATATTTTCGGGCTGGTGTGCATACATATGAAACGATGTTTATAAAATGAAATGATGCTTATGAAACTATGTTTACGAAATGAAATGATTTGGAATGAACGGTTTATGAAAAGAAAGTTTTATGAATGGAATGTTTACGAACGAAATGTTTATAAAGAAATGGTTTAAACTAAAGGTAAAGGGTTTCGAAAAAGAATGAAAGGTTTTATGAAAAGAAAATAAAAAGGGCAAAGGTTTTAAAGAAGTCATTACAAATCTAATCTGTCGAATGAATGCAATTGACGAATGAAGTCTGGGAATGTGATTCCCAGCCTTGTGGTAGATTATGGACAGCGAGCCATTGTTGCCATAAGAGCAACAGGGGTAGTGTCTTGGTGGCCTGCCAATTGTTTTGATGTTGTACAACTGGTAAGGGAGTAACGACGGTTACTCGGGTGATGACGATCATCCTAAGAGAAAGAGGTAATGGGAAATCAATGACGGCGATACGTAACGGTTGATTCCCAAAGGGAAGATGCGTGTTGGGCAATGACGGCGATACGTAACGGTTGACCCCACGTATTGAATGGTTGTGGCAATGACGGCGATACGTAGCGGTTGCCCACAACATCAAAGGTTCCTTCGGGGACACAGAGACGCTTAAAGAAAGATACAGATTGTAGATAGTAATGTATGACTTGAATGAATGTTAAATGTTTTAAACAAATGATCCGTTCAATGTTTTTATGATGAGGAAAAATGTTTGAAGGTTTTCAATGATGAACGAAAGGCCCTGTTTTCTTATACGTGATGCTAAACCCTAATGAATGTTTTGAATGATGAACCATTTCTTAAATCGAACGAAAACTAGAACTCACCAGCGTAGCTGACCTTTTTAGTGTGCACATTCAGGTTAAGGCAGGTTACGATGAAGGAAGGTGATGCTGGGCGGCTTGATGAGTTACCCGGATGACATGAAGACTGGCATCCCGTTATGACTAGTTTATGTTATGTTTATGTATTAGTCTATGTAACGCTTTCGCATGTTGAACGATGTAATGACTATGTTTTAATGAAATTTTCCGCTGCGTTATTTTGATATTCAAGTTTAAGAACTGTTTGTAAATGAGTAAATCCAACAAGTGAGGCCTCCCGGGTTTGGGGCCTTACACGAGTTAGTGCGACTAACGCGGGTGGGGTTGGTCAAACCCAGTAGTACTACTCAAAATTACCTTGCTATGTTACAATACTAACGGTTCGAGATGTAAGGACTTTCATGGTATGTTTGCACTTTAGTACGCAAGCGATGATGCAAGAATACAAGATCTAAAATGTTTGTGTGCATGCTTTCCCCCCCAAAAAGGAAAGTAAGTAAAAGAGAGGGGCCGTGAAACTCACCTTAGAGTATGTGCTAGAGTGATAGGTGAAAAGACAGGTGGTTCGCTAATGACTACCTATATTTTATAAGTCTATGAGTGTGTGTTCGTGTTGGTTCGTAAGACCCATTGCATCCAAACAATCCCATTGTTTATGTGTTTTGAAAAGAGTTACAAGTTTGACTCAAGTTTGACCAAGTTTGACCCGACGACCCGTTGGTGACTCAATGTATGGATTAGTGTTTGATTAGCATAATACTAACATATTATACACATAAGATCATGCAGGTAACACGTAACAACAAATCCTTATTGTTCTAGTATGCTAACAAGTTTCCATAAATAGTAAGTTTCCATAAATAGCAAGTTTCCATAAATAGCAAGTTTCCATAAATAGTAAGTTTCCATAAATAGCAAGTTTCCATAAATAGCAGGTTTCCATAAATAGCAGGTATGCTTGAGACTCGTGTTTCCTGGAAATTATCGTTATTAATATGCTCATAAGATCAAACTAACTTGTCCTAGATTGTCACATCACATAACCAATGCCTAGAACACAACATGCATATCACAATTCAAGTTAGGGTTTCCTTTTATAGTAAACTAAGAATATCATGCGTGATTTCTAAGATTTAACACGTTACAAGATGTTATTATGTCCTATCTAGTATATAACAATCATCATATACTAACATGCATGTCCAAATTTTATGTTATTAACATTCTTGACAATTAAAGTTTCCTCTTTTAGAAAGTTTACAAAACCGAGCTAGGTATTCAAAATCTAATTTCACAATTCACATTAACATGCATCAAGTAACATATAAACATCATCATATCACCCTAATCATGTCTAACATGCAATATAGAAAACTAATAAAGTTTCCTTATATAGTAACCCTCGGTTTTATGCATATAGGGTTTCACCAAAACATCAAAACTCACAAATAACATAACAAGACTCAATTAATTATCAAAGTTTGCATCTTTATTGAATAGATCCTTGTTTGGATGAAACTAGGGTTTCAAGAACCCTGATTTTCAAAATATATATATATATATATATATATATATATATATATATATATATATATATATATAAACAAATGAAAAACCTTACTTGATCCGTTAGAAAATCAGATTAGTACTTGAATTGCTTGAATACACCAACAATTGCAAGAAGGAGAACGATTTAAGAATGATTTTGGTGTGTGTAGAGGGGTTACGATTTTGGGAGAGGGTGGGGGCTAGGATTTTCAAAAATAATGAAAGGAATGAGGTTAGGGTTTTAAAGAGTTCTTATATACTCTACTCCATGGGCCCCACAATGGATTAAGATTTGATTAGGAAGCCCGTAGACTCATTAAATGATTTAAAATTATATTTAATTAAATCTAACTATAAAAATAGTTTCTAATAAATATTTTTATAAAAATCTATTTATAAAAATCACTAAAGGAGAAAAAGTCACAACGTTACACGTAAACGTACGTGATTTCACGAAAGTATACAATTTACGCATAAAGTCATATAACACGTAAAACCACATAGTTTATATTAATTATAAATTATTAATTGTTTGAAATATTATTCTTGATTAATCACCAACGTTCGGGGACAGACTCGTGCGATTCGGTAATTCTCCGAATTACCGTTACATGAGTGTTTGTGCGAATACTGACACACTTAATAAACCTAATCAAGTGTAATGCATGGATGAATGTTTGAGATAACCGAGTTTGTGTTAACGGAGTTAACCTGAAAATGTCGGGTGTCACATCATCCCCTTGTTGAAAGAATTTTTGTCCCGAAAATTAGAGTAATGTCGCTAATTGTCTGAAAACAAAAAAATTGAGTTGTCACATCATCCCCTTGTTGAAAGAAATTTTGTCTCGAAATTTAACTAGTACCTTCTGTGTTTGCCGTTACTGTTTGAAAAGATAGGGATACTTGCGCATCATTTGATCCTCGCGCTCCCATGTGAACTCCGATCCACGTTTCGAGTTCCAACGAACTCTAACAATAGGGATTTTACTACGTTTAAGCGTTTTGACCTCTCGGTCCATAATTTCAACCGGTTCTTCGATGAAACGCAACTGGTCATCGATTTATAACTTTTTGAGTGGAACCACGAGTGTCTTATCTGATAGGCATTTCTTCAAGTTTGAGACATGAAAGACCTTGTGTACTCCATTGAGTTCATCCGGTAGATTCAGTTGATATGCCACCAGACCAATTCTCTTAACTATCTCGAACGGCCCAACGTAACGCGGGTTTAGCTTGCCCCATTTCCCAAAACGGATTACACATTTCCAAGGTGAAACTTTTAATAGCACTTTGTCACCCCACTTGAAATTCCAACAGTTTTCGACGCTTATCGGCATAGCTCTTCTGACGGTCACGGGCTGCCGCCATAGATTCCGGATTTGCACGATTTTCTCTGAAGTCTCGTGCACAAGTTCAGGACCTGTAAGTTGGCTATCTCCCACTTCAGCTCAGCAGAGAGGTGATCGGCATTTCCATCCATACAGTGCTTCGAACGGTGCTTCCTTGATCCTAGTATGGTAGTTGTTATTGTAGGAGAACTCTACTAAAGGAAGATGAGTGTCCCAACCGTTACTGAAATCAATCACATAAGCCTGTAACATGTCTTCCAGGGTTTGAATGGTACGCTTACTCTGGCCATCTGTTTGAGGATGATATGCTGTGCTCATATCCAGGCGCGTGCCCAGAGATTTTTGTAGTGACTAGAAATGTGAGGTGAATCGAGCGTCTCTATCAAAAATGATGGAAATTGGCACCCCGTGCCGAGAGACTACTTCTTTAAGATAGATACGGGTTAGATTTTCCATTTTGTCAGTCTCTTTGATTGCAAGGAAATCAGCGGATTTGATTAAGCGATCTACGATCACCCAGATGGTGTCGCATCCGCTAGGGTTCGGGGTAATTTGGTAATGAAGTCCATGGAAATCTGCTCCCATTTCCACATCGGGATTTTCGGTTTCTGGAGCAAACCAGACGGCTTTTGGTATTCAACCTTGACCTTGGAAAAAGTTAGGCACTTGCTCACATAGGTGACGATATCATCTTTCATGTTCGGCCACCAATACATAACCTTCAGGTCATGATACATCTTGTCGGAACCAGGATGAATAGAATATCGAGACTTGTTTGCTTCATCCATCACAAGTTCCCTCAAGTTCCCGTGCACTGGGACCCATATTCGCTCTACGAAATAACGAATACCGTTCGATTTGATCTAAAGTTGTTTTTCCATACCACGCATGGATTCTAACGATAGGTTCTCTTCTTTTAGGGCTTCGAGTTGAGCATTACAGATTTGTTCGGGTAATCCAGTATAAATAGTGAGTTGTAACGCTCGAACTCGTCTGGGTTTGGTTTCTTTTCTGCTTAGGGCATCGGCTACAACGTAGGCTTTTCCCGGATGATACTTGATGGCACAATCATAATCATTCAAGAGTTCGATCCAGCGACGTTGTCGCATGTTCAACTCTTTCTTTTCGAAGATGTGTCGAAGTCTCGTGTGATCGGTGTAAATGGTGCATTTGGTACCGTACAAGTAATGTCTCCAGATTTTCAGTGCGAACACCACGGCTCCCAACTCCAAGTCGTGAGTCGTGTAGTTCTTCTCATGGATCTTCAGCTGATGGGGAAGCATATGCGATGATGTAACATCTGTGAATTTTTTTTTCTTTCCATCCTTGTATTTGTATCATATGATCAATCATAACCATCTCTGAATTTGTTATCAGCCTAAACATAAATCAATCATCATTTGTGCTGCAAGACCTATGCAAACTACTTAACCTTATTACCCTAAACACTTATTCTTATACTTTTTCCCTGGGATCAATAAGTCATATTCATATAATTAGGGTATATAAAGGTATATACATATTCCATAAATCATATCTATATCTTTCAAATGTTATTTATGAAATATATTAAACTTATGATACATTTCCTTCTAACGTAAATATTATGATAACTACATTTCCAAATATACGAATGACAAGATTTAAAATTATGGGGAATAACACAACGTCATTTCTATATAAATGTATAAGAGATAGGTGATTGAATTCTTACATATACCTACTTATGTCTTTGCTATTCAAGCTTAAAACATATCTCCCAAAGAGAAATTACATAGAACAAGGACTGATCATGTAATTACTCTAAACCTATGCCGTTTTTTCTGAAACCCAAACCCGTTCACCCCTTGACCAACCCGTAAGCATCAATCCAGCTTCAACGATCTTATAATCACACGCAATAACTAAATTCAGTCATATATGATCGTAGTTACATCAGTTTCGTTGATTAATAATGAAGCAATTCAAACAAAATCAATAGCTTTGAACACAGAAATCAAGTACGTAACCGTCCCACCAAATCCGGCTCTAGTCATACGTTTTTCGTTGAAATTGAACTATAATGTCGATTCACACACTGGCGCGACACATCACTTTACTCTTCGGAACTCGCAAACCCACCTCATATCATTTCTAGCAACACGGCCAAGGCCCGAAGCACTCAAACACTCGGATCTAGCCGATCCCCCTCATCTCGCAACCATAACAGGTGAATAGACCGTTTCTTACTCGTTTTGATCCTTGGATTGGAAGCCCTAACGATTGGATTACGAGCCTGCTCTTAATCGATACCAATTTTGGGATTAGGGTTTTCGAACGGCTGAATTTGGGGAAGAGAAATTACGAAGCCTTTTCTTCACAAGGCATCAGCCCAGATGAGTTGGTTAGTAGCAAACACTCCCTTGGTAGAGGTCAGGGTTTGACCCTGCCTCTGCCTGTTTTCTTTTCTTTTGTTTTAGTGGGTACTAAATCTTATCACTCTCACACCTATATATTTATTTGTATATAAAACTCATGAACTCCTTGTAAAAAAAAACACACACATATATATATATATATATATATATATATATATATAATAAAGGGGAAGACACATACTTTTGGTTAGGACAAAACGTATACAAATTTTAATATATATATATATACCGTATTTTATAACATATATGGGCGTGTAAAAGCATATACATAAATCACAAATATAATGTTCTATTAACAAGTATTGTTCTAAACTTAACCTTTAGAAGCGTTCAAAGGTTTACAATTAATATCCTTTTCAGATATATATATATATAAATATATATATATATACACATGTGGAGACTTATAAACTATAAATAAAAAAAGTATATAAGTATGACCCTCCTTGTAAACCCAACTATTTTGTAAACGTTTATGCACCTGCTTTGTAATTCATTCTAAACTTTTAGAAACATGTTTTCATATCCTCTTAATTAATAATTAATGTAGACTCAATTATTAATAAATTTAGACACTATTTTTTTTACTTTAAATACTGGTTTAATTACTAGCAAATTAAACCCTTGATATTTTTGTGATCGAACCATATAAATAAAAGGTTTTATTTATTTATACGATTAAAATATTTATTTCCTCAAACAAATTATTTATTTAAAATCCTTGGTTTATAAATTATAAATGGAATACAACTTTGATTATTTTATAGACACATTATTTTGTAAAGACTATTTATTTATTTGTCCATGTAGTTGTCTACAAAAGAACTCCAATATACATTTGTACTTTTATACAAATTGAAATCATTTATGCAGCCACTTACACTTTTATCCAAGGATTTCATAACTATTATTTGAAACACAAACAAGTACACACATATTTGACCAAGTCCACACCCTATTCCTCTAGTCTTTTGTGCACACTATTAATACGTGGATACAATTCAATCATAGGTTAACATTGTGGTTAGCTAGACATTTGTACAACAACATATTTGATCTTCAAGCTACTCATTGCAAGGTGAGTTACATAGCCCCTCTTTTTACTTTTTACATATTTTGAGGTGATTCATGATCCATTTGAAAACTATTTACAATACACTATACAATTCTACATTTATAAACGTACGTGCAATTTGTGCTTTGTGCTTGAACGCTATGAGTTGAAACTACATATACATGACATACACATGCAATCATTAACTCTGTACAAGCCAACGGTAACATTGATAGATCTATTGTGTCTGACAAACCCACCCAGATAGGGTGATTGTTATCGACATTACATTAGGGTAACATGCGTGTTATGCCTCAGTCACAAGGTTTGATTGTACACCCAGTTTGACTATAGTGATTCTCTATAAATGCCTCATTTGCCATGGTTCATATGAATTGCACACAAATATTTGGAAAACTATTTGTGGTGTCAAAACCTATGTATACTCACCAAATATTTTTAGTTGACCTTGTTTTTATCATGTTTCAGGTGCAAATCTTTGAGTTCATGTTTCAAGATGCTACACATAGGAATTGAGGACCTTGTTAAATAAACAGTTAAACTTTATTGATGTACTTTGTTTCATCATATGTTTTGATTAGACAAGTGTTATGGAATTTAAATTAATTGATATATGAAACTTTAGTTAATCATGTGCTTATGAACGGTCTACACGTCTGCCCCGACGTATTCCGCCGTCGGTTGGGGTGTGACAGATTGGTATCAGAGTCATGGTTATAGGGAATTAGGTTATTAGAAACCAATTACCTAGACTATAACCTTAGGATACCCCCTTATATGATTATCCTACATATTATCTTAGGTGTTACATTGCATGATACAATACATGTTATATTATGTGCTACACTACTTAATAACTCACATGCTAATAAAATTGCTATCTATGTAATACCTTGTTTACCACACTGCTTGATTACATGCTACTTATTTAAGTCCATTAAATGCTATCCTAAGTCTTGCCACACACTTATTCATATCTAAGTATTTATACACTTTCACTCTCACACATTGAGAATTACGTCTTCACCATCACTTGTGAAGAATTTAAACTCTTAGGGCTAAAGCCTATTACGATTTTAAAATCTCATCAAAGTTTTGAGTTCTAAAAATTAGTAAAGAACATGTGCAATCCGGAAGGGTGAATGCATGTACTTTGGGTCTTCTGTCTAGGAAAGCATTTCATATAAATCCAAATCAACCGAAGGATCCGTATGCTTTTCCGGGAATTCCCGAAGTGAGTGTTTACCTATAAGCTAAAGCATGTCTTCTTGAAAGTATAAGAATTTGAATTACTTTGATTTGTCAAAATACCCATTTGGTTATGATACCAAATGAGTATAATCTAAATACCATCATTTTGTTTATTGCAATTTAGTACATATACCTAAGCATTCTTTGTAAACTAATTATTTTATTATCTGATTTAAACAAGCTCGTTATTTTGTTCAAACAAAGCATTTATCAAACCTATAGTTTATAGATATTATCTAGAATATAAACTTCTATAAACCTTTTCACCTTGTAAGAAAACTTAATACAACTTGTTTTATAAAACACTATCTTAATTAATTATGACTTTTAATTCGTTAAATTAGTTATTATTAAATCTTGGCTTGAGTTATTAAATTAGCCATTATTTTCTCTTGAAATATTCTCTTTATGATAATTAAAATTAAAAAAAAAGAGTTTTCATTTATTTATCCATTTATTTAGTTATTCAACTTATTATTTTCATCATTTTATTAATTTACAAACAAGAATAAATTACAATTACTTGTTTATTTGCAAACAAAGAGCACAAATCAGTTATTCATAAGCGCACTACTCTGAATATCTACACAACCTTCTCGTTATCTTACACCTTCGAAATTGTATGAGTGTACTAGGCATTGAAAGGAGATGAATCATTTCGCGTAGGCTTTAACCAACCATATAAACCTCAACAAGATTTAAAAAGTTCAAACCCAACTACCCACATTAAACATATGAACATTCACATGATACATGAAACTTGTTTGTTTGCAATATACATAATACTAGATTTATCACATGATACATGAAACTTAGTTGTTTGCAATATACATTATACTAGATTGATCACATAATACATGAAACTTTGTTGTTTACAAAATACATGATACTAAATTGTTTACATTATATATGAAAACATATTTATTTACAAAATACATGATACTAAATTGTTTACATCACACATGAAAACTTATTTGTTTACAAAATACATGGTACAAAATTGTTCACATCCTACATGAAATTTATTTGTTTACAGTATAAATGATACTAAATTGTTCACATTATATATAAAACTTATTTGTTTACAAGATACATGATACTAAATTGCTCACATTATACATGAAACCTATTTGTTTACAATGTACATGACACTAGACCATATATGAAACTTGGGTGTTTACAATTATACACGGAACTAGAATGTTTACAATTGTTACAATTAATTGATCACATTATACACAAGGCATGATTTTTCACTTTTGTCACACCCCAACCGACGGCTGAAAACGTCGAGGCGGGACATGTAGACTGTTCAAAAGCTCATGATCAAACTAAATTGCAAAATTTTATTAAACTATTTTAAAAGTCCAAACAAAAGCTAACAATAATTCCAATTTATTTGTCACTAGGTCCATAAGCTTTTAAGTGATAAACTTATACTTCAAACATTTTCACATGAAACATGTTGAAAATAAGAGGGTCAACTATAAATAGTTGGTGAGCATACATAGGTTTAAATATCTCAAGTAGTTTTTCAAGTGTTGTATACAATTCATATGACACATGGTAAATAAGGCATTTATGGAGAATCTATAGTCGAAACTAGGTGTACAATCAAACCTTGTGACTAAAGGGCATAACCTACAGGTTATCCTAATTTAGGGCATAACAACACATGTTATCCTGATGTAGTGTCGGTAATAATCACCCTACCTGGGTGGGTTTTTCAGACACAATAGATCTATCAATGTTACCGTTGGCTTGTAGAGAGTTAATGATTACACGTGTATGTCATGTATATGTAGTTCAACTCATAGCATTTGTAACACCCTGAATTTTTAGTTAGATCGTTAAAAGTGAGAAGTTAGATGTAAATTCGAGGGACCAAATTTGACAATGATAAAGAGTAGGTGCATGTGTCATTACCTTAATGAGGAGGTGCCAGACGGTGACACATGGCGACACATGTCACCACCTCAAAAACATAGCGCCACATCGCGCCATATGGCGTAACACTTATCATCACATTAACAAACCAAAAAAATGTATATATAGCAGCCTCTCTCTCATAATTTTTCAGATTTTAAAGAGAGAGAGAGTGAAAGGCTAGAGAGAGAAAGACTAAAGAGAAAGAGAGAGAGGAAGAACTCCCGGCGACCGATGGTGGTTTGACGCGGTGGTGCAAGATGATCGGAGTTACGGGTCTTCACCCTAAACCATTTCTCGATGTTATGAACGCGTTGGTTAGCTCCGATTTCCCTGAATCTTGTCTTAAGGTCACTAAAAATGAGTTTTTAGAATCTATCCAGAATAGTTTTTATGTGCGCGGTTTTAAAGAATCGAACGATCTGGAAAATCCAACCGTTGGATCATCTTGAATTTTAAACAGAGGGTTTATAACACTTAGATGATCATTTTGAACGGTGAAATAAGAAATGGAGTTGTTTAAGTTCGATTTTTATAGCCGTTTTGACAGCAGGTCGGAGCTGTGTTTTTTATGAAAAACACAGATGCAGAGATCGGGTTTTCCCGGAGATCCGACCATTGAAAAGAAATTAAATTTGGATTGTAGATTCCTAACATATAGATGATTATTTTCACCGAAGGAATTTACGATCAGACGTCTTTAAGTATAGTTTTTATACTGACCAGTCCATGATAATTTCTAGGTAAAAGTGAAAAACGTGGTGAAACGATAACTTGTGAATTGAGCATTAGCTAAGGTGAGTTCTATGAAGCCCTTTTTAAATGTTTTAAATAATGTTTTCGGGTTGGTGGGCATACGTAACGATGTGACGGTTTTATAAAATCGATGTTTGATATTTATGATGTTTTATAAAACGATGCTTATGAACGATGTTTTGGAAAAAAGGTTATGAACAATGTGTTTATGAAATATTTTTTCAAATGAGATTTACGATGTGTTTATGAATGAATGATTTTTAATAAAACGTACGAATGCTTTAACTGAAGTTTTGATGTAAAGAAGTGAATGTTTATGAAAGTCACAAACGAACGAATCTGCCATTATTCCTTAAGGAATCGAGGTTATAGGTATGAGATGTATGTTATGGGCCTTACCTTTTAGGGGCCTTTGTGGCTGGCCAACTGTTGTACAACTGGGGTGATGACGGTCACCATGGGGATTACCGTGATCCTTGAAGTAGGTACGACTTACCTTACGGGGTAATCGTGCTGGAAGTTAGGTACGACTACTCATCGGAGTATCATGCTGGAAGTTTGGTACGTGTCATCCTTGTGATGCCGTGCTTGAAGTTTGGTACGTATATCCTATGAGGTATCGTAAAGTTTGGAATTGACGGTTACGAGAAGGCGCAGATTCGATATGTTTGTTGACTTATGTGTTTTGTTATGATTTTTCATTCTTTACGTACGCTTTTATTAATGAAGTTTAAATGACATGTTTTTGGCAAAATATTTGAAGTTAAAAGTTTTATGTTAAAGCTAGCACTCACCAGCGTAGCTGACTTTTAGTATGCACATTCAGGTTAAGGACAGGTATAGACGAGGAACGGTGATGCTTGGCAAGTGAAGAGTTACCCGGCTGATCATGATGACTGGCATCCCGTTATGTTTTAGACAACGTTTACGCTTTCGCATGTTTAACAATGTTGATGTTATGTTCGAACGAAATTTTCCACTGCATTATTTGATATTCAAGTTTAAGAACTGTTTGTGAATGATTAAATCCAACGAGTGAGGACTCTCGGGTTTGGGGCCTTATAAGTTGGTATCAGAGCAATAGTTTGAGAGATTTGGACACTCCCAGTGTCTGAACTTAAACTGTGAATGGGACCGAGAGCGGATGCCAGTACAGGTAACTCGAGCGACAGTATCAGGTATGAAGGTAGTATATATTTACATATGTAGAATGCCTTAGAAAATGGTAGGTTAGGACATGTGTTTTGATAGAATCATAAAGGTGGTCAAATAGAAGTCAAAAGGTAGTGTAATGGTTAATTGCAGATGGCCAGTGTATATTAACATCTTGCAATACTTATTGAATTCTATTTGTTAACTAGCGTGTTGACATTGGATTCCTTGTCTTATAGAACGAAATGGCTGGTAGAAGAGGCAGAAGACGTGGTGGGGGCCGTACCGGAGGTCGTAATGGTGGACGTAGCAGGATCCTTGCTCGTCAAGAGTACATAGAGGAAGGAAGTGTTCATACGGAACCAGAAAATAGTGTGCATGGAACTGAACGGACTCACGTTGAAGAACAACAATTCTCCTTTGAACCGGAGGTGAAGGCGGCCCTAGCTCAAGAATTTACTGAAATGATGAAGGATTCCTTGCCAGATCTGTTGGTAGAAGCTTTGAGGAAATCTAATGAGGCGGGTGGGACTAATACGGCAATTGGTGCCCCGAACAATGAGGCTGTCAACGTGCCGCTTACTCGCAGTTGCGACTATAAGTCCTTTAAGGCATGTGACCCGCCGGTCCTGACTGGAAAGAAAGACGCGGTGGCTACTTTTGATTGGGTAATCCGTATGGAAGCCACCATTCGTCTAAGCGAATGCCGACCGAATCAAGTTGTGAAATTTGCTGCTAATTCCTTGAGGGAAGAAGCATCTCACTGGTGGGAAGGTGTGCGTCAAGCCAAGGGGGACGAGACTGTTGACGCAATGATGTGGAATGATTTGAAAAATCTGGTGATAAAAAATTTCTGTCCAAGGAATTAGATCGAGAAGGTAGAGAAGGAATTTCTAGGGTTAAAGGTCGGTAGCATGACGCATTGGCAGTACACCACTCGATTCAATGAACTGGCATGTCTGGTGCCACATCTTGTCACTACTGAAGAGAGGAAGATCGCCTGCTACATTCAAGGGTTGCCGGACAAGGTCCGCACTTATGTTAAAGCAAACGCCCCTACTACCTTTGATTCGGTAGTATAACTGAGTGGCGTGGTATTTGATGATCTGGCGCTGAATGTCATTGCCATTGCCATTGATGAGCCTAAGAAGAAGTTGAGTTTTCCTGCCAAGCGATCGGGTGGGAAGTTTCTAGGGCTCGGGATAAACAGGCCAGGGTAGGCGAGTCAACGGTGTGTGGGAAGTGTGGGGGAAGGCATGCCGATGAATGCCGGCTAGGATCAAATATGTGCTATAAGTGCGGCAAGACCGGGCACTACTCCCGTGAATGCCAGTTTTTTAACTTTGGGGAGAGTGGCCACATGAGTCGAGAATGCACTAAGCTAAGGATGGGTGAAGCTGGAAAGGGTAAGGGCCCGAAAAAGAAAGAGGAGAGGCCCCGAGCGAAGACTCGAGCGTATGCACTGACGCAAGAATAGGCCAGGGTAGACGCCGATGTGGCGTCAGGTACGTTCATCCTTGACAACACTTTTGTTTCTTTGTTATTTGATTCGGGCGCCAGTAAGAGCTTTATATCTGCTACTTTCTTTAAGCGGGTGAAATACTCAGTCAGTAAACTATAAAGAGCCTTTAGCTTAGAAACCACTGAGGGTAGAACCGCAAGGGTAACCGAAGTAGTTGAAAAGTCCACGATAAAATTAGAAGGTCATAGATTCCCCGTCAGGTTGTTTGTTATGGTTTTAGGAGGGTTTGATGTCGTGCTGGGTATGGATTGGCTAACTGCCAATGAAGCACAAATTATATGTAAACAAAAGATAATCCGACTCAAGGCTCCAGATGGTAGTGAAGTCGAAGTCTTCGGGGATCGCGACGCCTCGATGCCTAACATCATCTCGATGTTTAATGCAATAGATTACTTGATGCTCGGATTTGAGGCTCGGATGCAAGGCTTATCTGGTGTACGATCAGAAGTCTTTAAGTATTGTTTTTATACTGACCAGTCCATGATAATTTCTAGGTAGAAGTGAAAAACGTGGTGAAACGATAACTTGTGAATTGAGCATTAGCTAAGGTGAGTTATATTAAGCCCTTTTTAAATATTTTAAATAATGTTTTCGGGCTGGTGTGCATACATAACGATGTGACGGTTTTATAAAATCGATGTTTGATGTTTATGATGTTTTATAAAACGATGCTTATGAACGATGTTTTGAAAAGAAAGGTTATGAACGATGTGTTTATGAAATGTTTTGCCAAATGATATTTACGATGTGTTTACGAACGAATGATTTTTAATAAAACGTACGAATGCTTTAACTGAAGTTTTGATGTAAAGAAGTGAATATTTATGAAAGTCACAAATGAACGAATCTGCCATGATTCCTTAAGAAATTGAGGTTATGGGTATGGGATGTATGTTATGGGCCTTACCTTTTAGGGCCTTTGTGGCTGGGCAACTGTTGTACAACTGGGGTGATGACGGTCACCATGGGGATTACCGTGATCCTTGAAGTCGACTTACCTTACGGGGTAATCGTGCTGGAAGTTAGGTACGACTACTCATCGGAGTATCGTGCTGGAAGTTTGATACGTGTCATCCTTGTGATGCCGTGCTTGAAGTTTGGTACGTGTATCCTATGAGGTATCGTACTTGAAGTTTGGAATTGACGGTTACGAGAAGGCGCAGATTCGATATGTTTGTTGACTTATGTGTTTTGTTATGATTTTGTATTCTTTACGTACGCTTTTATTAATGAAGTTTACATGTTATGTTTTTGGCAAAATATTTGAAGTTAAAAGTTTTAAGTTAAAGCTAGAACACACCAGTGTAGTTGACTTTTAGTATGCACATTCAGGTTAAGGACAATTATGGACGAGGAACGGTGATGCTTGGCAAGTGAGAAGAGTTACTCGGCTGATCATGATGACTGGCATCCCGTTATGTTTCGTTATGATGTGTTTATGTTTTAGACAACGTTTACGCTTTCGCATGTTTAACAATGTTGACGTTATGTTCGAACAAAATTTTCCGCTGCATTATTTGATATTAAAATTTAAGAACTGTTTGTGAATGATTAAATCCAACGAGTGAGGACTACCGGGTTTGGGGCCTTACAACATTCAAGAACAAATTACACAAGTAGTCATATTGTAGAATTGTATATTGTAATTGCAAATAGTTTTCAATGCAAATCATGTTTCACCCCAAAATGTACAAAAATGAAGAAGGGGCTATGTAAAACTCAACTTGGATAATAGAAGGTTGATCGTGTAACTTGTAGTAATGAGAATTAAGGATGCCCTAAGATAAATAGGATATGTCATTTAATATGCAGGAATGATTAAAAGTAATAAGAACGAAATGATGTGGACTTAGGAATTGGAACGAACGGACGAACGAAATAATACTGAAAAGACGAATTTTAATGATATCAAAATAAGTTGCTAAAATATAAATCAATTTACATAAAATAAAGTTTTATAGATTTTATTTATATGAAAAAGATTTTAGTTGTCAAATATTAGTTTCAAATAAAATAAATGCCCAATTAAGACAAAGTTGGATCAATATAGTAACATTTATATGGGTAACATTTGAAATAAATAAATAATTTAGTAATGAAAATTCTAATTTAAAAGAATCTTTCAACTATTAATATAATAATGTTTGTAAAAGTAATAACAATAGGACAATATATTAGAATTTATATTATTAGTAATGCTAATAAAATCGTTTTATTATTAATATGTTGTTTTAATGTCTTAAGAAAATATATGTGTGTGTTTGTGTATATAAATATAACCCCTTTTGTTTTAATAAAAAAACTATTCTGATCAAATAATAGAGTACCTAAATTTTATTTAAAAGAGATTATTTAAAATAACTAATATATTGTTTAAAAGAAGCTGGTAGTTTGTTTAGAGAAAGAAAGAAAAAAAAATGAAACAAAAAGATGAGTGGAGGAGTAGAACCCGTGACCGTGGGTTTGTTGTACAAAGTTTCAACCAGTTGGTCTAAAGCCCTATAGTGAAAATCATTTCAGAAAGTAAGAATTTAAAAGTTGTTTGAAACCTCATCTCCTTCCCCATACAAACCCTAGAACGCCTACCCAACTTTAGATCCAAAATATCCGATCTTGGCAATACTATTAGTGCTCAAAAACTTATGACTTGGATCCTGAACGTAGAAAACAAATAGGAATATTGGGTGAATACCTGAGACTGGAACTGATCTGATGCAAAAACAAAGGGTTGTTTTCCCGTAAACCGATCGCGACTGAGAGGAGCTAAAGGACAGATTTTGGGGTTGTTTTCGTGTAGCAAGATGATAAGGATATATATGGGATGATATCATACGCGTTACAGGTTTGAATGGGGCGAGATTGGCAGAAAAAGAACTTGATTTGTGGGTTTTAAAGACCTCACGGCCGTAACCCCCAAAATGGGTTCTAAACTCGTGATTTCACCATCAATTGGATGATTCTCAACTTTCCATACAATCCCAAACGGTTATAAATCAATTGTGGAAGATTTTAATCCCGAAATCACAGGAATTGATGCATGATTTCTCGAGTTTTGACTTTTGCAAGTCAAAATTATGCCAAATTCTACTTCCAGGGTTGAAGGTGAGGGGGTTCAAGTAAGATAAGGGGTTCAAATGCTTATACAGGGTTCAAAGGTTGTTGAGGGGGTTCTAGACTACAAATGGGTTCAAGGCTCAAATTCTTTTGATAAGAGTCATCATATTTATTTGTAGCATTGTTCATAAAGAACTTAAACATTATGTGTTAAATTATAATTATTTCCTAAAGTTAAAAACTCTATTATTTTTATTTATAAAGATATAAATTGTATAGACGGTTTATCTAATATGATCAAAACTATGTAAGGTTGAAACTTTGAATTTATACATGTTTAAAATAATAAAAAAATAAAATATTTTAATGTGATAATCTATGACGAGTAGGTACGGGATTTAAAATGAAGTGTCATTAAAATAATATTAGAAAAGTCAGTCCCCATGTTGAGAGAATTTCGTCCCGAAATTGAACTAGTAGAGGCTGCTAAAACAGGAAAGAGATGTGGATACTGTTCCCAAGTTTGGATCCTTAATGAACTTTAGAGATTGAGTTGAGGAGTACGATTGATAATAAGATTCAGGTTTGTTTCTCAAGGTCAGGCATGAATTATGATAGCGAATTTAGTTTGAAAGAGATTAAAGAGAAAGCTGTTGAAACAAAATTTGGACCCTAAAGGTGGGATGTATCATTTGGGATGGAAACGATGAGGATTTGATGGTTAAAACTAGTTTAGGATGAAGTCTAATATGTTTAAGAATTGTCACTGGATAAGAGATTTCACAAACATTGATCTAGGTCATAAAACTTCACGAGACACGAGTAAAACTACTTTTGACATTATGTCAGGAACACTTATATATAGTAAGTACTAGCGGTGTATCCACCATGCCCTTATCATATCTCATTAGTTTCGTTACTATATATCACGATAGGTTTTATGTCATAACACACGACAGAATTTACTATGTTTTCCATGCACTGATTTTTATAATTACGTGTGCACCCGTAATTACTCGAATCATCGCATGGTCAGTATAGATCCTTCTGTTATGTGCGGGTCAAGAGAGGGCACAAAATTACTTAGTTCATGTCTACTATTTTCACGTATGAGTTGCTAATGAATAACTATGCCCCTAGATAGTAAGGTCAATCAGAAAACTAAAGAGTAATAATGTGGCATTAACTTAGAGTTCCATAGCTTCCTCGTGTTTGAACAAGAATATGTCAAACCCCGAGTAGCTTTAAAGTTTTGCAGCTTCCTCGTGTTTGAACAAGAATACGTCAAACCCCGAGTAGCTTTCAACTTTTATGAATAAAGTGAATGATCATGCCTTGTGTATAATGTGATCAATCAATTGCAACAATTGTAAACAGTCTAGTTCCGTGAATAATGTAAACACTCATGTTTCATGTATGATCTAGTGTCATGTACATTGTAAACAAATATGTTTCATGTATAATGTGAACAATTTAGTATCATGTATATTGTTAACAGATAAGTTTTCATGTATAATGTAAACAATTTAGTATCATGTATTTTGTAAATAAATAAGTTTCATGTATAATGCGAACAATTTAGTATCACGTATTTTGTAATTAAATAAGTTTTCATGTATAATGTAGTCATTTTGGTATCATGTATTTTGTAAATAGATAATTTTTCATGTATAATGTAATCATTTTGGTATCATGTATTTTGTAAATAGATAAGTTTTCATGTATAATGTAATCATTTTGGTATCATGTATTTTGTAAATATATAAGTTTTTATGTATAATGTAAACAATTTAGTATCACATATTTTGTAAACAAATAAGTTTTCATGTAAAATGTAATCATTTTGGTATCATGTATTTTGTAAATATATAAGTTTTCATGTATAATGTAAACAATTAATGGAAATGTATTTTGTAAATAAATAAGTTTCATGTATCATGTGAATGTTCATATGTAAGTTATTGAATCTCATGAATAACATAAACTATCAAATTTTGTAGGCGGTCGAGTGTTGCGGACAAGCGTGTTGCTTGACGTTTATGTATAATGCAGGTAGATGGGTTTTAAATTTCCAATCTTGTTGAGGTTCATATGAATGGTTAATGCCTACGCGAAAAGATTCATCTCTTTGAAGTGTCTAGCATGTTCATACATTTCCGGAGTTGCAAGATAAAGAGAAGGTTTCGTAGATATTTAGAGTGATATGCTTACGAATAACTGATTTGTGCCTTTTGTTTGTAAATAAACAAGAAATTGTAATTTATTCTTGTTTGTAAATTAATAAAATTGTGAAAATAATAAGTTGAATAATTAAATAAATGGATGAAAACTTTTTTATAATTATCATAAAAAGAATATTTCAAGAGAAAATAATGGCTAATTTAATAACTCCAGCCAAAATTTAATATTAACTAATTTAACGAAGTAAAAGTCATAATTAATTAAGATAATGTTTTATAAAACAAGTTGTGTTAAGTTTTCTTACAAGGTGGAAAGGTTTATTGAAGTTTATATCCTAGATAATATCTATAAACTAAAGGTTTGATAATTGCTTTATTTGTACAAAATAACGAGGTTGTTTAAATCAGATAATAAAATAATTAGTTTACAAAGAAGGTTTAAGTATGTGTACTAAATTGCAATAAACAAAATGGTGGTGTTCAGATGGTACTCATTTGGTATCATAACCAAATGGATACTTTGACAAATCAAAGTGGTTCAAATTCTTATACTTTCAAAAAGACATGCTTTAGCCTATAGGTGAACACTCACTTCAGGAATTCCTAGGAAAACATATGGATCCTTCGGTTGATTTGGATTTATATGAAATATTTTCCTAGACAAAAGTCCCAAAGTACAGGCATTCACCTTTCCGGATTGCACATGTTCTTTACTAAATTTCAGAACTCAAAACTTCGACGGGATTTAAAAAATATATTAGGCTTTAGGCCTAAGAGTTTAAACTTTGTTCACAAATGATGATGGTGACATAATTCTCAGAGTGTAAGGATGAGGGTGTATGAAGTCTTAGGTAGGAACAAATGTATAGTAAAACTTAGGATGATATTTCATGGAATCAACTAGGTAGCATGCAATCAAACAGTATGGCAAGCAAGGTATTACCTAAATAGCATTGTTTATAAGCATGTGAGTTATCAAGTAGTGTAGTACATAAACTATCATGTATTGTATCATGCGATGTAATACTTAGAATAACATGTAAGATAATCACATAAGGTAGTAAGCATGTAGCACCTAGCAATGTGGCAAATATCATATACCATAGAGCATGGCATAAGATGGGTGTCCTAAGGTTATAGTCTAGGCCATGTGTTTTTAATAACCTAATTCCCTATAACCATAGCTCTGATACCAATCTATCACACCCCAACCGACGACGGAAAATGTCGGGGCGACTGTTCAAATGCGCATGATCAAACTAAATTGCAAAATTTTATTATACTGTTTTAAAAGTACAAATACATATTGTTCAGAAAACAAAAGCTAACAACAATTCCAATTTATTTGTCACTAGGTCCATAAGCTTCTAAGTGATAAACTTGTACTTCAAACATTTCCACTTGAAACATGTTGAAAATGAGAGGGTCAACTATAAATAGTTGGTGAGCATACATAGGTTAAAATATCTCAAATAGATTTTCAAGTGTTGTATACAATTCATATGGCACATGGTAAATAAAGCATTTATGGAGAATCTATAGTCGAAACTAGGTTTACAATCAAACCTTGTGACTGAAGGGTATAACCACAGGTTATCCCAATGTAGGGCATAACAACACATGTTATCCCGATGTAGTGTCGGTAACAATCACCCTACCTGGGTGGGTTTGTCAGACACAACAGATCTATCAATGTTACCGTTGGCTTGTACAAAGTCAATGATTGCACGTGTATGTCATGTATATGTAGTTCAACTCATAGCATTCAAGCACAAAAGCACAAATTACACAAGTAGACATATTGTAGAATTGTATATTGTAATTGCAAATAGTTTTCAATGCAAATCATGTTTCACCCCAAAGTGTACAAAAATGAAAAATGGGCTATGTAAAACTCACCTTTGATAATAGAGGGTTGATCGTGTAACTTGTAGTAATGAGAATTAAGGATGCCCTAAGTTAAATAAGATATGTCATTTAATATGCGGGAATGATTAAAAGGAATAAGAACGGAATGATGTGGACTAAGGAATTGAAACGAACGGACGAACGAAATAATACTGAAGAGACGAATTTTAATGACATCAAAATAAGTTGCTAATATATAAATCAATTTACATGAAATAAAGTTTTATAGATTTTATTTATATGAAAAAGATTTTAGTTGTCAAATATTAGTTTCAAATATAATAAATGCCTAATTAAGACAAAGTTGGATCAATGTAGTTGGGTAACATTTGAAATAAATAAATAATTTAGTTATGAAAATTCTAATTTAAAAGAATCTTTCAACTATTAATATAATAATGTTTGTAAAAGTAATAATAATAGGACAATATATTAGAATTTATATTGTTAGTAATGCTAATAAAATCATTTTATTATTAATATGTTGTTTTAATATTTTAAGAAAATATATGTGTGTGTATATATATAACCCTTTTCATTTTAAGAAAAAAACTATTCTGATCAAATAATAGAGTACCTAAATTTTATTTAAAAGTGATTATTTAAAATAACTAATATTGAGTTTAAAAGAAGTTGGTAGTTTGTTTAGAGAAAGAAAGAAAAAAATGAAATAAAAAGATGGGTGGAGGAGTAGAACCTGTGACCGTGGGTTTGTTGTACAAAAGTTTCAACCAGTTGGTCTAAAGCCCTATAGTGAAAATCATTTCAGAAAGTAAGATTTTAAAAGTTGTTTGAAACCTCATCTCCTTCCCCATACAAACCCTAGAACGCCTACCCAACTTTAGATCCAAAAAATCCGATCTTGGCAGTACTATTAGTGCTCGAAAACTTATGGCTTTGTTCCAGAACGTAGAAACAAATAGGAATATTGGCTGAATACCTGAGATTGGAACTGATATGATGCAAAAACGAAGGGTTGTTTTCCCTTAAACTGATCGCGACTGAGAGGATCTAAGGGACAGATTTTGGGGCTGTTTTCGTATAGCAATATGATAAGGATTTATATGGGATGATATCATACGCGTTACAGGTTTGAACGGGGCGATATTGGCGAAAAAAGAACTTGATTTGTGGTTTTAAAGACCTCACGACCGTAACCCCCAAATGGGTTCTAAACTCGTGATTTCACTATCAATTAGATGATTCTCACTTTCCATACTGTAAGGTCCCTTTCCCGGGTAACCTCACTTGTTGGATTTACTCATAAACATAGTCATTAATCACTGAACTTTTAATTAAAAACATTCAAACACAGCGGAAGCATACATCATTCAATAACACAACATAGCATAGCAGCGGAAGTCTTAACATTAAACATAACATTTTCTTAACATAAATAAAAGTGGGATGTCAGTCTCGTGCCGGGTAACCTTCACGCCTTCGCACGACCCTTCCTTTCTGTACCTGAAATGTATACTAAAAGTCAGCTAACGCTGGTGAGTTCTAGTTTAATGCAATTAGGTATAAACATTCTTTTCTTTATAAGTATGCATAATTATATATATATACGTTTATATAAGTACACATTGACTTGAATTGCTTCTCATTTATCATTCTTCGCAAATACATATAGATATATATTCACATCATTGGTCTCATTTATTTTCATAACTTTTGGTTCTCTTTCTTCTTTATTTTGTGATTACATATACATATGCATTCACCTTTTCTTTTCTTTTCTTTACATTCTTGGGTAATACCCTTAAGGGTAATCAACCCGTCATTTGTTTGCGAATGTCACCAAGACAAACGCCACGGTCCACCGTCATGGTCCGCCATTCTTACAACCGTCCGGCAACTAGTGTCTGTCCGTCATTATCTTACAACCGTCCTACCGAAATAGTCCGTCATTATCTTACAACCGTCCTACCGAAGTAGTCCGTCATTATCTTACAACCGTCCTACCGAAGTAGTCCGTCATTATCATACAACCGTCCTACCGAAGTAGTCCGTCATACTTACAACCGTCCTACCGTCGTAGTCCGTCATATTTGTCTGACTGCCCTAAGGTATCCGTCTCCCACCCGAACTAATTATACAGCCGTACATTGATTTCGGGACTTACTCCACCGTAGTGGCCTGTTTAGTCTACCTTTCTAGACTTTCATTTCTGGATGCATAATAGTCGAGTGGTCGCCCGTCTACCGAGGTAGCCGTTATCATTGTTCCATTCATAACGTTTATTCATTCATAGCAAGCAATATATACATGGATATAAAGCAAGATTTCATTCCTACACATTGTGTTGTTCTTTCATTCATTCTATATAATCATACGATTCATTCTTTGTGCCTAATTCATTTCTGTATATATATATAACATATACATTAGTATATCACGTATGATTACATTAGCGTTCATATCATTTATTCATTTAGTGTATACATTTCAGCCCCAAATCATTTAATAAGGTTTGCACATAACATAGAAGGGGGCACATAGAACTCACCTGATAAGCTTCCCTAGGTTGTCCTAAACAAAGGTCCAACAACGTCACTTCCGATCTGGATTAGGTAGTTAAATACACATTAGACCCAACCCCGACTCTAATGGTTTAATCATTCTAAACTTACTGACTTTACTTAACCATCCTGCTGCCTGCTGTCTGCTGCCTGCGCACTTAGTAAGTGCGCAGGGACTTGCTCATGCGCACTTGGCAAGTGCGCAGGAGTCTCCTTCCTGCGTACTTGGTAAGTACGCAGGGGCTTCCTCCTACGTACTTGGTAAGTACGCAGGAATTCCTTTCTACGCACTTGGTAAGTACGCAGTACCTGGTTCTTGGACCAAAAATCCGAGGTTCTTGCATGCAAACCCGATCATGCCAATCTTACAATTTTCTTTGATCAAAACGTGCGGTTTTCATTCTAGATGCTATTTCTAAGCTTATTATCAAGTTTCATCCGTAAAAACATCATCTATTTAGCTAAAACTCGAGAAACCCCAACATGAACAAAAACTCAGATTATGGTTGAATCATTACCTGGATTGAAGTTCTGATTCGGAGGTTTTGCTCACGAGCTCAGTTGTAACGTGCTCCTCTAATCTCGTGACGATCCGTCGACTTTCTCTCTCTAGACCCTAGCTCCCTTTCTCTCTCTAAGATGGTGAAAATGAAGGTGAAATGAGCTAGTGGGCTGCTTGCCCCTTTTATACATGGGCTTCCTTCGGCCCGTTGGAGCCGAGCCCAAGCCCATCCGTTCTTATTTTGTTTTATAACGTTTAAATCTCCATCGTATTATTATTTACTTAGTTACTATTTTCGGGATGTTACAAGTCTACTCTCCTTAAAGAGGTTTCGTCCTCGAAACTGTTCATACGTTAAACAATTGCGGGTATAGTCCCCTCATTTCGTCTTCTTTTTCCCAGGTGGCTTCTGATCCTTTTCTGTGCTTCCATTGTATTTTGACTAGCTGAATCGACTTATTGCGTAGTCGTTTCTCAGCCCGATCAAGAATTGCTATTGGTTCCTCTACATAATTCAAACTGTTATCCACCTCGATCTCGTCGCAAGGTATGTGAGCCGTGTCGTCAGCTAGGCACTTGCGTAAGTGCGACACGTGTAACGTAGGGTGGATTCCACTAAGATCAACGGGTAGGTCGAGTCTGTAAGCAACTTGACCCACTCTTGCTAGAATCTTGAAAGGTCCGACAAACCTTGGACTTAGTTTGCCTCGTTTTCTGAACCGAATGATTCCTTTCCACGGTGATACTTTCAACAGTACCATGTCCCCTACTTGAAACTCTAAATCCCTTCTTCTCTTGTCCGCGTATGATTTCTGTCTGTCCTTTGCGGCTTTCATTCGAGCCTTGATTTGATCAAATTTCTCGGAAGTAGCTTTGACCACTTCGAGACTTGCAAAATCCTTCTGTCCAATTTCCCCCCAACAAACTGGGGTCCTACATTTCCTTCCATACAACATTTCAAATGGCGGCATGCCAATAGTTGTGTGATAGCTGTTGTTATATGAAAATTATGCCAATGGTAGATGGCTGTCCCAACTCCCACCGAACTCAATGATACAGGCCCGGAGCATGTCCTCCAAGGTCTGAATGGTCCTTTCTGATTGTCCATCGGTTTGAGGGTGGTAAGCGGTGCTGATGTTCAGTCTAGTGCCCATTGCTTCATTGAATTTCTTCCAAAACCTTGATGTGAATCTAGTATCCCTGTCGGACACAATTGACAGTGGCATACCATGTCTGCTCACAATCTCCTTGATAAATACTTCTGCTAGTCTTTCTGACGAAGAAGACTCACGTATTGGCAAGAAGTGAGCACTTTTCGTTAAACGGTCGACGATCACCCAAATGGTATCATTGCCTTTAGCTGTTCGCGGTAGCTTGGTAATGAAGTCCATTGTGATCTCTTCCCACTTCCATTCCGGTATAGGTAAAGGTTTCATTTTACCGCATGGTTTCTGGTGCTCGGCCATAACTAGTGAACACGTTAAGCACTTGCTCACGTATTCAGTCACATCATTCTTCATGCCAGGCCACCAGTACTCCTTCTTCAAGTCTTGATACATTTTGTTTGACCCATGGTGGATGGAATAACGAGACTTATGGGCCTCATCGAGTATTTTGGCTCTAAGCTCGCCAATCTTAGGTATCCACATCCGGCCAACCCTAGTTCGTACACCGTATGCATTTGCATCAAAATTCCCTTGTTGTCCTACTATTCTTTCCCGTTTCACATTTCTTTCTAACAGTGCTTCATCTTGTGCCTTTGATATTTCACCCATCAAGTCTGGTGTTATAATCAGCTGACATGCTTTGATCCAGATAGGTGCCGATTCTTCCTTTCTACTTAAAGCGTCAGCCACTACGTTTGCCTTGCCTGGATGGTACAATATCTCACAGTCATAGTCTTTCAGTAGCTCTAACCATCTCCTTTGTCTCATGCTTAATTCCTTTTGTTCGAAAAAGTACTTCAGGCTTTTGTGATCGGAGTAAATGGTGCATTTAACTCCATACAGATAGTGTCTCCATATTTTCAACGCGAAAACTACTGCTGCTAATTCTAGATCGTGTGTTGGGTAGTTAACCTCGTGAATCTTTAGTTACCGCGATGCATAAGCAATTACCTTTCCTCGTTGCATGAGTACGCACCCTAAACCCTGCCCTGAAGCGTCAGAGTAGACTACCAAGTCTTCATTTCCCTCAGGCAGTGTCAAGACTGGAGCTTGCGTTAATCGTGCCTTAAGTTCCTCAAACGCGTTGTTTTGGGTTTGACCCCATTCATATTTCACTTCTTTCCGTGTCAATTTAGTTAGTGGCGAGGCTATTCTTGAAAAATCTTGAATGAACCTTCGATAGTAGCCTGCCAATCCCAGAAAACTTCGTATCTCTGTTGGTGTCTTTGGGACGTTCCATTCTTTTACTGTCTCGATCTTTGCAGGATCCACCATAATGCCGTTTGGGTTTATTACATGACCTAGGAATTGGACTTCCCTAAGCCAGAACGCGCATTTGGAGAATTTTGCGTACAACTTTTCCTGCTTTAGCACTTCTAGAACTTCTCTTAGGTGACAGTGGTGATCACCCTCGTTTTTCGAATATACCAGTATGTCGTCTATAAAAACTATCACTGATCGATCTAACATTGGTCAACACACTCTATTCATTAAATCCATGAACGCTTCTGGTGCGTTAGTTAATCCGAAGGACATCACGAGAAACTCATAATGCCCATAACGCGTGCGAAACGCGGTCTTTGGTACGTCTTCTTCTCTTACTTTCAACTGATGGTAACCCGACCTAAGATCGATCTTTGAGAACCAACTCGCACCTTGCAGTTGATCAAAAAGGTCATCTATTCTAGGCAGTGGGTATTTGTTCTTTACTGTCCTCTTGTTCAATTCGCGGTAGTCGATGCACATGCGCATACTGCCGTCCTTCTTCTTCACAAATAGCACCGGAGCGCCCCATGGTGAGATGCTCGGTCTAATAAATCCTTTTTCTGTTAGTTCTTCTAGTTGAGACATCAATTCTTTCATTTCTGACGGAGCCAATCGGTAGGGGGCTTTGGCAACGGGCTCAGCTCCTGGCAGTAAGTCAATCTGAAATTCTATTTCCCGATCGGGTGGCAACCCAGGTAGATCCTCAGGGAATACTTCCGGAAAGCTGCACACCACGGGTACATCCTTGAGTTCTTTCATTTTCATTCTATCGTCAATAACATACGCCAGATAAGCTTCGCAACCGCGCCTCATGTAACTTTCGGCCTTCATCATCGAGATGACGTTCGGTATCGTGCAATTCCAATCCCCATAAACCTTAATTGGATATCCGCAGGAGCTTTGAGGTGTATCCTCTTACGTTTACATATGATTTGAGCTTCGTTGGCAGCTAACCAATCCATACCCAATACTATATCGAATCCTCCTAAGGTGAGAAGGAATAATCTAGAAGGAAACTTATAACCCTCTATTTCTATGATACAATCATCTATTACTTGGAATACTGCCGAATTTTTACCAACGGCAGTTTGTACGCTAAAGGCCTTTACTATGGTGTTGACTGTACAATCCAATTTACGACTAAATGCATTTGATATAAAATTTTTACTAGCACCAGAGTCAAATAAAATGACAGCATTTTCATCATTTACTAGAAACGTACCTGACACAACATCAGGGTTTCCTCTTGCTTCTTCCTCAGTCAGTGCATAGGCTCGAGTCCTAGCCCTTGGCTGTTCCTTTTCAGCTTCCTTTTCCTTTCCCGAACCGGATTGTCTGGTTTTCCTGCAATCCCTAGTCAGGTGACCAAACAGTCCACAACCTTGGCATTTAGTGTCTCTTAAGCAGTCACGAGCAAGTGCCCCGCCTTCCCACATCTATAGCAGATGGTGGTGCCGATTCGGCACTCGCCAAGATGTTGCTTTCCACACTTCTTGCAGGTTTCATAATCATCTGTTCTTGACTTCTTAACTCCAGTGTTTACATTCCCTTTCGCAGTTCCCCTAGGCGGGTTCTCCCATTTTCTCTTTTGTGTCTCAGGTGCCGGGTCCTCATTGGCGTAGTCGTCGTAGACGATTCCGCTCAGATTCACTACCGACTCGAAGGTCGAGGGTAGGTTAGCTTTTATATGAACACGAACCCATTGTGGCAACCCCTTAACATAATACTTTATCAAACGGTCTTCAGTTTCTACCAGGTGGGGTACTAGTTGAGCTAGCTCATTGAATCTCGAAGTATACTGGCGGTGCGTCTTGTTTCCAGGCTTAAGGTTTGGGAATTCATTTTCCACTCGATCAATTTCGTTCTGTGGACAGAACTTTTGGATGATCAGCTTCTTCAAGTCGTCCCATGTCATTCTGTTTATAGCATTTGGTGACTTAGTTCTCTGAATATTCCTCCACCAACTTAGTGCTTCGTTGGTGAAAGAATGAGCAACGTATTTAACAGCCTGGTCTGGTCGACACTCGCTGATGTTGATTACAGCATTCATCCTCTCAATCCATTCAAGCGTTACCACTGAATCCTTGCTTCCATCAAACTTGGGTGGGTCTTCGTCCTTAAAGCCTTTGTAAGTACACCCACGGTTGCTCGATCCTATCTTTATTTCATCCCCATCACTATCATATACTTTCTCTTCCTTGTCTCCTTCATCCTCCTCTTTACTTTTCTTTATTGCCTCGGATAGTATATCAGGCAATACCTTCTTCAAAGTGAGCACAACTTCACGGGCAATAGCATCCCTGACTTCAGGTTCCAACTGTATAGGCCCTGGACTGTCGTCCCTAATTGGGGTCACTTCTGTTTCGTGCACACTTTCGGTGTGCTCTGCGTGCACACTCTCTTCTTCTTCAATTCTTTGGTTCAACGGAGGTCTACCTACTCGGCCAGTGCGACCGCCTCGGCGTCCTGTCCTTCCTCCACTAGCCATAGTTCTTAGTTTCCTGATAGTTATAAAGGGAATACATCAATGTCATTTCTTCAGATCATAGTTTCGAATAGTACGAGCAAGGTAAATTCTTAATTACAGTGACCGGTTTGTGATTACTAATTTACATTGCTTTTCGGGTTCAAAACTCTTCAAATCAGTCGTCGCATTAACATCTATTTGTTCTAAGTTATGGTATCTATTCTTATGCAAGAGCATTAACTTTATTACTTACTTTCCGTGCTGGTGTTGGCGTTGGTTACCCACACTGACATCCGTGCGTTGGTCCCATAATCAGTTTGAGTCCAGACATTTAGGGATGTCTGAATCTCTCAAACTATTGCTCTGATACCAACTTGTAAGGCCCCTTTCCCGGGTAACCTCACTTGTTGGATTTACTCATAAACATAGTCATTAATCACTGAACTTTTAATTAAAAACATTCAAACACAGCGGAAGCATACATCATTCAATAACATAACATAGCATAGCAGCGGAAGTCTTAACATTAAACATAACATTTTCTTAACATAAATAAAAGTGGGATGTCAGTCTCGTGCCGGGTAACCTTCACGCCTTCGCACGACCCTTCCTTTCTGTACCTGAAATGTATACTAAAAGTCAGCAAACGCTGGTGAGTTCTAGTTTAATGCAATTAGGTATAAACATTCTTTTCTTTATAAGTATGCATAATTATATATATACGTTTATATAAGTACACATTGACTTGAATTGCTTCTCATTTATCATTCTTCGCAAATACATATAGATATAAATTCACATCATTGGTCTCATTTATTTTCATAACTTTTGGTTCTGTTTCTTCTTTATTTTGTGATTACATATACATATGCATTCACCTTTTCTTTTCTTTTCTTTACATTCTTGGGTAATACCCTTAAGGGTGATCAACCCGTCATTTGTTTGCGAATGTCACCAAGACAAACGCCATGGTCCACCGTCATGGTCCGCCATTCTTACAACCGTCCGGCAACTAGTGTCCGTCCGTCATTATCTTACAACCGTCCTACCGAAGTAGTCCGTCATTATCTTACAACCGTCCTACCGAAGTAGTCCGTCATTATCTTACAATCGTCCTACCGAAGTAGTCCGTCATACTTACAACCGTCCTACCGTCGTAGTCTGTCATATTTTTCTGACTGCCCTAAGGTATCCGTCTCCCACCCGAACTAATTATACAGCCGTACATCGATTTCGGGACTTACTCCACCGTAGTGGCCTGTTTAGTCTACCTTTCTAGACTTTCATTTCTGGCTGCATAATAGTCGAGTGGTCGCCCGTCTACCGAGGTAGTCGTTATCATTGTTCCATTCATAACGTTTATTCATTCATAGCAAGCAATATATACATGGATATAAAGCAAGATTTCATTCTTACACATTGTGTTGTTCTTTAATTCATTCTATATAATCATACGATTCATTCTTTGTGCCTAATTCATTTCTGTATATATATATAACATATATATTAGTATATCACGTATGATTACATTAGCGTTCATATCATTTATTCATTTAGTGTATACATTTCAGCCCCAAATCATTTAATAAGGTTTGCACATAACATAGAAGGGGGCACATAGAACTCACTTGATAAGCTTCTCTAGGTTGTCCTAAACAAAGGTCCAACAACGTCACTTCCGATCTGGATTAGGTAGTTAAATACACATTAAACCCAACCCCGACTCTAATGGTTTAATCATTCTAAACTTACTGACTTTACTTAACCAACCTGCTGCCTGCTGTCTGCTGCCTGCGCACTTAGTAAGTGCGCAGGGACTTGCTCATGCGCACTTGGCAAGTGCGCAGGAGTCTCCCTCCTGCGTACTTGGTAAGTACGCAGGGGCTTCCTCCTACGTACTTGGTAAGTACGCAGGAATTCCTTTCTAAGCACTTGGTAAGTACGCAGTACCTGGTTCTTGGACCAAAAATCCGAAGTTCTTGCATGCAAACCCGATCATGCCAATCTTACAATTTTCTTTGATCAAAACGTGCGGTTTTCATTCTAGATTCTATTTCTAAGCTTATTATCAAGTTTCATCCCTTAAAAACATCATCTATTTAGTTAAAACTCGAGAAACCCCAATATGAACAAAAACTCAGATTATGGTTGAATCATTACCTGGATTGAAGTTCTGATTCGGAGGTTTTGCTCACGAGCTCAGTTGTAACGTGCTCCTCTAATCTCGTGACGATCTGTCGACTTTCTCTCTCTAGACCCGAGCTCCCTTTCTCTCTCTAAGATGGTGAAAATGAAGGTGAAATGAGCTAGTGGGCTGCTTGCCCCTTTTATACATGGGCTTCCTTCGGCCCGTTGGAGCCGAGCCCAAGCCCATCCGTTCTTATTTCGTTTTATAACGTTTAAATCTCCATCGTATTATTATTTACTTAGTTACTATTTTCGGGATGTTACACATACAATCTCAAACGGTTATAAATCAATTGTGGAAGATTTTAATCCCGAAATCATAGGGATTGAGGGATGATTTCTCGAGTTTTGACTTTTGCACGTCAAAACTGTGCCAAGTTCTAGTTCTAGGGTTCAAGGTGAGGGGGTTCAAGTAAGATAAGGGGTTCAAATGCTTATAGAGGGTTCAAAGGTTGTTGAGGGGGTTCTAGACTACAAATAGGTTCAAGGCTCAAATTCTTTTGATAAGAGTCATCATATTTATTTATAGGATTGTTCATAAAGAACTTAAACATTATGTTTTAAATTATAATTATTTCCTAATGTTAAAAACTCTATTATTTTTATTTATAAAGACACAAATTGTATAGACGGTTTATCTAATATGATCAAAACTACGTATATATTTATAAATAAATATATATATGAAAAGATGTAAATACATTATTTAAGGCTCATAAATTCTATTTTGTTTTAAAAAAAAATTAATAAGGTATATATACATAAATATAAATACATGAGTTATATATATATATATACAATAGAAAAATAATATGGAATTGTAAGGTTGAAACTTTGAATTTATACATGTTTAAAATAATAAATAAAAAAAATATTTTAATGTGATATTCTGTGACGAGTAGGTACGGGATTTAATATGAAGTGTCATTAAAATAATATTAGAAAAGTCAGGAATGTTACAGTATCCCCATGTTGAGAGAATTTCGTCCCGAAATTAAACTAGTGTAGGCTGCTAAAATAGGAAAGAGATGTGGATACTGTTCCCAAATTTGGATCCTTAATGAACTTTGGAGATTGAGTTGAGGAGTACGATCGATAATAAGATTCAGGTTTGTTTCTCAAGTTCAGGCATGAATTATGATAGCGAATTTAGTTTGAAGGAGATTAAGGAGAAACCTGTTGAAACAAAATTTGTACCCTAAATGTATCATTTGGGATGGAAACGATGAGGATTTGATGGTTAAAACTAGTTTAGGATGAAGTCTAATATGTTTAAGAATTGTCACTGGATAAGAGATTTCACAAACATTGATCCAGGTCATAAAACTTCACGAGACACGAGTAAAACTACTTTTGACATTATGTCAGGAACACTTATATATAGTAAGTACTAGCGGTGTATCCACCATGCCCATATCATATCTCATTAGTTTCGTTACTATATATCACGATAGGTTTTATGTCATAACACACGACAGAATTTACTATGTTTTCCACGCACTGATTTTTATAATTACGTGTGCACCCGTAATTACTCGAATCATCACATGGTCCGTATAGATCCTTCCGTTGTGTGCGGGTCAAGAGAGGGCACAAAATTACTTAGTTCATGTCTATTATTTTCACGTATGAGTTGCTAATGAATAACTATGCCCCTAGATAGTAAGGTCAATCAGAAAACTAAAGAGTAATAATGTGGCATAACTTAGAGTTTCATAGCTTCCTCGTGTTTGAACAATAATACGTCAAACCTCGAGTAGTTTTAAAGTTTTGCAGCTTCCTCGCGTTTGAACAAGAATACGTTAAACCCCGAGTAGCTTTCAACTTTAATGAATAAAGTGAATGATCATGCCATGTGTATAATTTGATCAATCAATTGCAATAATTGTAAACAGTCTAGTTTCGTGCATAATGTAAACACTCAAGTTTCATGTATGATCTAGTTTCATGTACATTGTAAACAAATAGGTTTCATGTATAATGTGAACAATTTAGTATCATGTATATTGTAAACAGATAAGTTTTCATGTATAATGTAAACAATTTAGTATCATGTATTTTGTAAATAAATAAGTTTCATGTATAATGCGAACAATTTAGTATCACGTATTTTGTAAACAAATAAGTTTTCATGTATAATGTAATAATTTTGGTATAATGTATTTTGTAAATAGATAAGTTTTCATGTATAATGTAATCAATTTGGTATCATGTATTTTGTAAATAGACAAGTTTTCATTTATAATGTAATCATTTTGGTATCATGTATTTTGTAAATAGATAAGTTTTCATGTATAATGTAATCATTTTGGTATCATGTATTTTGTAAATATATAAATTTTCATGTATAATGTAAACAATTTAGTATCACATATTTTGTAAACAAATAAGTTTTCATGTATAATGTAATCATTTTGGTATCATGTATTTTGTAAATAGATAAGTTTTCATGTATAATGTAAACAATTTATTACTATGTATTTTGTAAATAAATAAGTTTCATGTATCATGTGAATGTTCATATGTAAGTTATTGAATCTCGTGAGTAACGTAAACTATCGAATTTTGTAGGCGGTCGTGTATTGCGGACAAGCGTGTTGCTTGACGTTTATGTATAATGTAGGTAGATGGGTTTTAAATTTCCAATCTTGTTGAGGTTCATATGGATGGTTAATGCCTACGCGAAAAGATTCATCTCTTTGAAGTGTCTAGCATGCTCATACATTTCCGGAGTTGCAAGATAACGGAAAGGTTTCGTAGATATTTAGAGTGATGTGCTTGCGAATAACTGATTTGTGACTTATGTTTGTAAATAAACAAGAAATTGTAATTTATTCTTGTTTGTAAATTAATAAAATTATGAAAATAATAAGTTGAATAATTAAATAAATGGGTGAAATTTTTTTTATAATTATCATAAAGAGAATATTTCCATAGAAAATAATGGATAATTTAATAACTTAAGCCAAAATTTAATAATAACTAATTTAACGAAGTAAAAGTCATAATTAATTAAGATAATGTTTTATAAAACAAGTTGTGTTAAGTTTTTTTACAAGGTGGAAAAGTTTATAGAAGTTTATATTCTAGATAATATCTATAAACTAAAGGTTTGATAATTGCTTTGTTTATACAAAATAACGAGGTTGTTTAAATTAGATAATAAAATAATTAGTTTACAAAGAAAGTTTAAGTATGTGTACTAAATTGCAATAAACAAAATGGTGGTGTTTAGATGGTACTCATTTGGTATCATAACCAAATGGATACTTTGACAAATCAAAGTGGTTCAAATTCTTATATTTTCAAGAAGACATGCTTTAGCCTATATGTGAACACTCACTTCGGGAATTCCCAGAAAAACATACAGATCCTTCGGTTGATTTGGATTTATATGAAATACTTTCCTAGACCGAAGAACCAAAGTACAGGCATTCACCCTTGCGGATTGCACATGTTCTTTACTAACTTTCAAAACTCAAAACTTCGACAGGATTTTAAAATTTTATTAGGCTTTAGGCCTAAGAGTTTAAACTTTGTTCACAAATGATGATGGTGACATAATTCTTAGAGTGTAAGGATGAGGGTGCATGAAGTCTTAGGTAAGAACAAATGTATAGTAAAGCTTAGGATGATATTTCATGGAATCAACTAGGTAGCATGTAATCAAACAGTATGGCAAACAAGGTATTACCTTAATAGCAATGTTTATAAGCTTTGGAGTTATCAAGTAGTGTAGTACATAAACTATCATGTATTGTATCATGCGATGTAATACTTAGAATAACATGTAAGATAATCACACAAGGTAGTAAACATGTAGCACCTAGCAATGTGGCAAATATCATATACCATAGAGCATGACATAAGATGGGTGTCCTAAGGTTATAGTTTTGGCCATGTGTGTCTAATAACCTAATTCCCTATAAACATGGCTCTGATACCAATCTGTCACACCCTAACCGACAGCGGAAAACGTCGGGGCGGTACATGTAGACTGTTCAAATGCTCATGATCAAATTAAATTGCAAAATTTTATTAAACTGTTTTAAAAGTACAAATACATATTGTTCAGAAAACAAAAGCTAACAACAATTCCAATTTATTTGTCACTAGGTCCATATGCTTCTAAGTGATAAACTTGTACTTCAAACATTTCCACCTGCGACATGTTGAAAATGAGAGGGTCAACTATAAATAGTTAGTGAGCATACATAGGTTAAAATATCTCAAGTAGTTTTTCAAGTGTTGTATACAATTCATATGACACATGGTAAATAAGGTATTTATGGAGAATCTTTAGTCAAAACTAGGTTTACAATCAAACCTTGTGACTGAAGGGCATAACCCACAGGTTATCCTAATGTAGGGCATAACAACACATGTTATCCTATTGTAGTGTCGGTAACAATCACCCTACCTGGGTGGGTTTGTCAGACACAATAGATCTATCAATGTTACCATTGGCTTGTACAGAGTTAATGATTGCACGCGTATGTCATGTATATGTAGTTCAACTCATAGCATTCAAGCACAAAAGCACAAATTACACAAGTAGTCATAATATAGAATTGTATATTGTAATTGCAAATAGTTTTCAATGCAAATCATGTTTCACCCCAAAGTGTACAAAAATGAAAAAGGGGCTATGTAAAACTCACCTTGGATAATAGAGGGTTGATAGTGTAACTTGTAGTAAAGAGAATTAAGGATGCCCTAAATTAAATAAGATATGTCATTTAACATGCATGAATGATTAAAAGGAATAAGAACGGAAAGATGTGGACTTAGGAATTGGAACGAACGGACGAACAAAATAATACTGAAGAGATGAATTTTAATGATATCAAAATAAGTTACTAATATATAAATCAATTTACATGAAATAAAGTTTTATAGATTTTATTAATATGAAAAAGATTTTAGTTGTTAAATATTAGTTTCAAATATAAAAAATGCCCAATTAAGAAAAAGTTGGATCAATGTAGTAACATTTATATGGGTAACATTTGAAATAAATAAATAATTTAGTTATGAAAATTCTAATTTAAAAGAATCTTTCAACTATTAATATAATAATGCTTGTAAAAGTAATAATAATAGGACAATATATTAGAATTTATATTATTAGTAATGCTAATAAAATCATTTTATTATTAATATGTTGTTTTAATGTGTTAAGAAAATATATATGTGTGTGTATATATATATATATAACCCCTTTCATTTTAAGAAAAAAACTATTCTGATCAAATAATAGCGACCTAAATTTTATTTAAAAGAGATTATTTAAAATAACTAATATAGAGTTTAAAAAAAGTTGGTAGTTTGTTTAGAGAAAGAAAGAAAAAAAAATGAAACAAAAAGATGGGTAGAGGAGTAGAACCCTTGACCATGGGTTTGTTGTACAAAAGTTTCAACCAGTTGGTCTAAAGCCCTATAGTGAAAATCATTTCCGAAAGTAAGAATTTAAAAGTTGTTTAAAACCTCATCTCCTTCCCCATACAAACCCTAGAACGCCTACCCAACTTTAGATCCAAAAAATCCGATCTTGGCAGTACTATTAGTGCTCGAAAACTTATGGCTTTGATCCAGAACGTAGAAACAAATAGGAATATTGGGTGAATACCTGAGATTGTAACTGATCTGATGCAAAAACAAAGGGTTGTTTTCCCTTAAACCGATCGCGACTGAGAGGAGCTAAGGGACAGATTTTGGGGCTGTTTTCATGAAGAAAGATGATAAGGATTTATATGGGATGATATCATACGCGTTACAGGTTTGAATGGGGTGAGATTGGCGGAAAAAGAAGTTGATTTGTGGGTTTTAAAGACCTCACGACCGTAACCCCCAAATGGGTTCCAAACTCGTGATTTCACCATCAATTAGATAATTCTCAACTTTCCATACAATCCTAAACGGTTATAAATCTATTGTGGAAGATTTTAATCCCGAAATCACAGGTGTGACAATCCGACTTTTCCAGTTAACAATTCCGTTAAAAATTCCATAGAAAACACTTAACCCCGTTAACCGAAACCAGTTAAACCTAACCCAGGGGCCATTTCTGCCAGTTTTGTATCTCAAACTATAGGGACTAAATCTGAAATTAAACTATTCTTGATTTCGGTTGACTTTTGAAAGTCAAACCGTATATCCTTGATCGAATTCGAATTCCATGATGGTTTTTAATCGAAATCGAAACTGAAACCATTCGAGTTCGGCCATTAACGGTCTTAACTACCGACTTAACCATCATCAATGCCGAAATTAATCAACTTAATGAATTATAACTCATAACCGTCGACACTATGATTTGATACCAACGAATTCGATCATTTCAATTGTTGTTCTCGCAAACAAACTACCTGCACACGAAAGACGAGACCCACTGTAGCTTCTGCACGCGTTGAATCGATCGGAGAAGCATCCACACTCGCCGGAGAGCAAACCATTCTCGGTCGGCACCTGTTCTACTAGTACACTACCAATTCGAGCATCATTCTGGTAACTCTTACATCCGTTAGCTTCGTTTTTACATCAAGATCGTAAGCCCTAACCTAATCGGGGCTTACATTACCAAATTGAACCCAATCCAGATTCTAGGGTTCATACGAAACCGAATTAATCAAACTTTATTTTAGAACCTGTTTAAATACAATTAAATTATATCATTAGATTCGTAATCCTCCATTTGATGAAAGCCCTATGCCAATTCACTGCCATAATATCGAATTGACCACGATCCGGAATCTAGGGTTCTTCATAAAATCGATTTGGGGGTTTCGACCTTAAACTCAACCAAAATCAAATTAAATTACTTGGTTAGATTCGCAATGATCGAATGAGTAAAAGCCCCATGATTTCAAGGATTTCCTAACATCAGAAATATTCAAATCGATCCCACGTTTTCAAATTAGGGTTTCGGCCTTCAATCTCTAATTAATCGATTCAGAACTTGATGTTTTTCAAATTAAAACTCACCCCAGGTTCGGAATTTTGTAAGGAACACAACCCCTGTGTCAATTGAATCAGTCGTTATCAAAATCGATAGAATTGGAGGGTGATTTGATTCGGGTTCGTATGAGGGAGGTACCTCAGTGATTTTTTTTTTAAAACCATTCTCGATCCGGGTTTTGTTGCGATAGCCTAGCTGCCGGGACTGGTTAAGACAGTGTGCTCATAGGGAGGGGACCCGGGTTCGAGTCTCCCTCCCCCTGTTTTGGTTTTATTTATTTTTAAGCCACTATTTTAATATTAAACATATATATATATATATATTATATTGATATATTAAAATGTTTTTAAACCGGAAAAAACCCGTAGGCTCGGGTTTGATTCGTAAACCGCATTTATTTAAAATAACCACTTTTAAAATAACATATTAATATCATTTTCAAACCCCGACTTCGTATGAAATAATATATTAATAATATTTTTAACTCGTGACTCCTATTTCTAAATAATATATATTTATGTTATTTCACTTTGTTTAAACACCTCGTATAATGTTTTAAACCGTTTAATAATATAAATTGTTGTATTATTTATCTACGTTATTTGCTCGAATAAAAATAACAAGTTTATTATTTTTGCCAATGATTAATTATTAATCTTACGAATCTAAAATAATATATTAGATTATATTATTTTCCTAACTTTTGTAAACGACTCGAACGTACGAATCTAGTTATTTATTTGTTTCTTATTCGTTATTAACGTTCGACACGTAACACATTTACCTTAATTATTATATATATAATTCCGTAGACACGTTCGTCTACTCTTAAATTCCTAGAATGCGTTAAGGCGTTAAATCTTCCGTGTCGTCGTCACAAATCCTAACTTGTCCCTAATTTATATGTTTATAATTTTAGGGCATACGTAAGTCGTCTGAGACTTACACTCGTGGTTCCGACTTTTTCCTTGTGTGATCCAAATCTCTACTCAAGCTCAGGTGAGTTTCACGGCCCCTTTTTACTGCTTTTAAACTGGGGGAGAAAACATGATACAAACTCTTTTGATTTTTGTACTTCATTTTATATCAATTGTTATGACTATGCGTAAACTCTATCATGAAAGTCCTCACATCGAACCGTTTAAATATGAATATAGCGAGGTATGTTGGGTAGTACTACTGGGTTTGACAAACCTCACCCGCGTTAGTCGCGCTAACTCGATTGGATATCGAACGGGTGCAATATTGACCTAAACGTGCACCGTGGTTGATAGACCTGGTGGGAGGCAATACAAACAGTCAGTCTACGGTTGCGAGCGTAATAGCAAACTTGAACATGGGTTAGCTACTCATTGGTATATATGTTGATTGTACAATAAATCTGGTAAACGTTTATTTATATATTGAAACCTGTGAACTCACCAACCTCGTGTTGACACTTTTTCTTACATGTTTTCTCAGGACGCTAGGCTAAGACACAGGTGCACGTTAGGGCATGCATGGGATTCAACTGCTTTGCTTTGTGTCTATTTATGTTTGGTTGAATTATTTTATTGTACTTTGTTTGGTTTGGACGTTTGGACTTTTGAGACTTTTGGACTTTGGTTTTGGGCGCGTGTATTTTGCGCATTTACTTTCTTTACGCTTCCGCATTGATACTCTGATTTAAAAGATATTTTCATTTCGAGTCCCATGTAGAGTCGTTCAATGTAACTAGTGTCTGAGATCCTGGTTTGTCACTTCCCAAAGCGGTAATACTACGTTAGTTGGAATTGGGGGTGTGACAGATTGGTATCAGAGCCATTGGTTATAGAGAACTAGGATTGCATACTAGACTATAGCCTCACACATTAGTTACATGTCATTTGGATGTTTGGTACTTATACATAATGTTGCAGGATCATGTCGTCAACCCCACCTCCATCACTTAACGCATCAGGGCATAAGGCACCTGTACTCTCACCCCCGGAGCCCAAAAGGCGTCGGACTACCTCAATTGACCAAGGCGAACCGAGTAACGCACGAGCATTGGATTATGCTCTCAATTGGGATGTATACCCACTTATGATCCAAAGGTGGATCGAAATGGGAGATGTTCCATCACCGTACTTTGGATCCGCATCTTCATCATCTACACTACCTAGCTTACCATGCACCATGGAACAAGCCTTCGCAGCATTCGTATTTTATATGTTAAAGGAGTTGAGTTTTGTACAAGATGCCACCGAGGAGATACCTAAACTTATGGAGAATGGACCCTAAGTAGAGAAGAATAATGTAGGAGTAGAACACTTGACTACCGAACTAGCTGCAACGGACCATGTCCACAACCTTTTAGTGGATCGTGTGGCACATCTAGAGACGAGGGCTGACACTATGGATGATGATATGGAAGGAGTTCTGGAGAGATTAGTTGCTATGGAAGCTCAGCTACATGTGGCAAACCACACTGCTGAAGGCCTTCAAGAGAGGGTGACTCACTTGGAAGCCCAACTGCAAGCGGCCCTACTTCCGAAAGACATTCCAGTATCTGACGATGAGGAGGAACCATTTGAGGAGGAGCCCTTTGAAGAGGAGCCCTTAGAGGGGGAGCCAGCTGAGGAAGAGCCAGTGGAGATCGATGATGCTCAGTCATACGTCTCTTCTGATGACGAGGATGTTTGAGGATCTTCCTAATCTATCTTCCTTTTCATGTTTGTTTTTGCTTATGTTATTTCTCTTTTCAAACCTAGATGGGTAAGGTTGTTCCCATCTAATAAAAGCATGAGAAGTTTAATATTTGAGTTATTTATTTTGTAGCCTTACAATTTATTTAATTTTCAAAATATTAGATGTTGTATCTCCTTACTTGTACCTGAATAATGTTTAATATGCGATATATTTATCATTGTTTTTTTCATTTGTGATTGTGAAGAATCATGTTTGGGAGAGGACGCGGAGGCCGTGCCGGTGGTCGTGGTACCATTAACATGACGGCAGCAGAGCTAGCAGCTTTGATAAATAATAGTGTGGCAGAGGCCCTAGCAGCACAGAATGCTGCAGGTAAATGCTTTAACTATTGACTAATAGTGTCAATCCCTCTCCTAAAAACATTTTTCTAAACTCTATAATTCCAATTCAATTTGTATTTCTAAATCCAGGCCTGCAAAATCAGCAAAATCAACAGCCAGCCTGCACTTTCAAGGCATTCATGGACTGCAAGCCCCACACCTTTAGTGGAGCTGAAGGAGCCGTTGGATTACTTCGCTGGTTTGAAAAGATTGAATCAGTAATAGCCATGTGCAACTGCCCCGTGGCTAACCAAGTGAAATTTGCTGCTGGAACTTTAGAAGGCCCGGCCCTAACATGGTGGAATGCCCAAGTTCAAATGTTGGGTCTGGCAATGGCAAATGGACTCCCGTGGGAGGAATTTAAAGCAATGATGAAGGAGGAATACTGCCCACGAGATGAAATTCAAAAGCTAGAGGGAGAGTTCTGGAACCTTAAGATGGAGGGTTTGGAAATTGAACTCTACACCACCCGTTCGCACGAACTTGCTACCATGTGCCCACACATGGTGACTCCGGATTACAAACGGATTGAACTATACATTGGAGGGTTGGTACCTCAGATTCAAAGCATGGTGACCTCGTCCAACCCTACCACCATCCAACAGACCATCAGACTTGCTCACAAATTGACCGATCAGGCGGTGACACAAGGAACTTTACCTCCAAGAGGTTCGGTTTCTAAACCCACCGACAACAATAAGCGCAAGTTCGACCATCACACCCACTCCCACTCTAATTCTAAAGGATCCCAACCCAACCAACCTCAACACCAATAGCAGCGAAAGTTTGAGCCTGCTAGAAACTTTAATCAAACGACCTCATCAGGTCCGAATCAGGGAGAATATGCTGGGAGGTACCCCAAGTGCAACAAATGTGGCTATCACCACACGGGCATTTGTGACCAACAACGTTGCCAGCGGTGTGGTAAAATGGGCCACGCTGCGAAGGACTGTAGGGTTGCACTCCCGAACAAACAACCATTTCAATCACAGGGATTCACGAGAGGATATTTTCAGTGCGGCAAGGAGGGGCACATTCAAAGGAATTGTCCTCAGTTGAAAAGGGCTGGAAATGGTAATGGCAGTGGTAGTGGTAACGGTAATAACCAGGGCAACAATGGTAACAACCCCAATCAGAACAACAATGGTAGGAATAATGGTAATAACGGTGGTAATGGAGGAAATGGGGCGAAAGGAAGAGCTTTTGTACTGGGATCTGGAGAAGCTCGCTACGATCATAACGTGGTCACCGGTAAATTTCTCTTAAATAATTACTTTGCTTCTGTCCTTTTTGACACTGGTGCTGATAGGAGTTTTATATCTAAGAAACTTAGTGTTATGATAAAAGGAACCCCAACTCTGTTAGAAGCTAAGTATGTAATAGAGATAGCTGACGGCCAAATAATTGAAGCAACCCACATTCTTAAGGGTTGTAAGCTTGATCTAGCTAGCCATATTCTTGATATCGACCTTATGCCGGTCACACTTGGTAGTTTTGATGTAATCGTCGGCATGGATTGGTTGTCTAAAAACCAAGCGGAAATCATTTGTCATGAGTAAATCGTTCGCATACCCCTCTCGAGTGGAGAAATTCTTTCAGCTCAGGGTGAAAGGGTTGGTACTGTCATGGGTATCATATCCTTCATGAAAGCACAAAAATGCCTTCGGAAAGGACATACCGCTATCCTAGCTCCCGTTGCCGAGCAGCCATCCGAAGAGAAGAAGATTGAAGATATCCCAATTGTACGGGAATTTCTGGAAGTATTTCCTGAAGATTTACCTGGCTTACCACTGCACCGTCAAGTGGAATTTCAAATCGATTTAGCACCTGGAGCAGCGCCGATCGCTCGGGCACCTTATCGATTAGCACCCAGTGAATTGCAAGAACTATCTACACAGTTACAGGAGTTGTTAGATAAAGGTTTCATCCGACCTAGTTCATCACCGTGGGGAGCTCCAGTCCTGTTTGTTAAAAAGAAGGACGGTACTTTCCGTATGTGCATTGATTACCGGGAATTGAACAAGGTAACTATCAAAAATCGTTATCCCCTGCCGCGTATTGATGACCTCTTCGATCAACTTCAAGGGTCAAGTTTCTATTCCTAAATAGACCTTAGATCTGGTTATCATCAGCTGAGAGTCCGAGATGAGGATTCTCTAAGACTGCTTTCAGGACAAGGTACGCCATTACAAATTTAGGGTCATGCCTTTCGGTTTAACCAACGCACCCGCAGTATTCATGGACCTCATGAACCGTGTGTGTAAGCCTTACCTTGACCAGTTTGTTATCGTTTTCATCGACGACATCCTCATCTATTCCAAGAACAAGGAGGAACATGAGGAACATCTACGCCTAATTTTAGAACTACTTAAGCGAGAACAACTGTATGCTAAGTTTTCCAAGTGTGAATTTTGGATCCGGGAAGTTCAGTTTCTAGGGCATGTGGTAAATGAAAAAGGGATACATGTCGACCCATCCAAAATAGAAGCCATCAAGAATTGGGCAGCACCGACGATTCCGACTGAGGTGTGACAATTTCTGGGATTAGCTCGATATTATCGTCGATTCATCGAAGGATTTTCCAAAATTGCTCAACCTCTCACCGCCCTAACTCAAAAAGGAAAAGCCTATAATTGGGGCGATAACCAAGAGTCAGCTTTCCAGCACCTCAAACAGAAACTTTGCAGTGCACCTATTTTAGCCCTTCCGGAAGGAACCGATGATTTTGTGGTTTATTGTGATGCATCCATTCAAGGCCTGGGTTGTGTCTTGATGCAACGCGAAAAGGTAATCGCATACGCGTCACGTCAATTAAAGGTTCACGAGAAAAACTACACCACTCATGACCTAGAGTTGGGAGCAGTAGTTTTTGCACTTAAGATATGGAGACATTACTTGTACGGTACCAAATGCACCATCTACACTGATCACAAGAGCCTCCAGCATATCTTCGAGCAGAAGGAGTTAAACATGCGACAACGTCGTTGGGTTGAACTTTTAAATGATTACGACTGTGCGATCCGGTATCATCCGGGTAAAGCTAACGTTGTGGCTGATGCACTAAGCCGAAAGGAAACGAAACCTAAACGAGTTCGAGCATTACAACTTACTATTCACCCTGGATTGCCTGACAGAATCCGTAGTGCTCAACTTGAAGCCTTGAAAGAATATAACCTACCGCTAGAAGGGCATGGAAGCACAACTTGAAGTAAAATCTGACGGAATTCGTTAGTTTGTCGAACGAATATGGATTCCAGTGTTCGGAAATTTAAGGGAACTAATCATGGATGAAGCTCATAAATCTCGTTACTCCATCCATCCGGGTTCCGATAAAATGTACCATGATCTAAAAGTACTATATTGGTGGCCGAAGATGAAGGCCGATATAGCCACCAATGTTAGTAAGTGTCTGACCTGCGCGAAGGTCAAAGTTGAATATCAAAAACCATCCGGTCTCCTGCAGCAACCAGAAATTCCCATGTGGAAATGGGAACAAATATCCATGGATTTCATCACCAAATTACCACGAACTCCTACTGGATGCGATACCATTTGGGTAATCGTTGATCGTTTAACAAAATCCGCCCATTTCTTAGCCATCAAGGAAACCGATAAGATGGAAAAGCTTACTCATATTTACCTAAAAGAAGTAGTATCTCGGCATGGGGTGCTGATCTCCATTATTTCAGATCGTGATGCACGATTCACTTCTCGTTTCTGGCAGTCGTTACATAAGGCCTTAGGCACACGTCTAGATATGAGCACGGCATACCATCCTCAAACTGATGGCCAAACTGAACGTACTATCCAAACTCTGGAGGACATGCTACGAGCTTGTGTGATTGATTTCAGTAACACTTGGGAGTCTCACCTACCGTTGGTGGAGTTCTCCTACAACAACATTTATCACACTAGCATCAAGGAAGCTCCATTTGAAGCACTTTATGGACGGAAATGCCGTTCTCCCATTTGTTGGACCGAGGTTGGAGATAGCCAACTCACAGGTCCTGAACTTGTATTTGAAACTTCCGAAAAGATCATTCAAATTAGAAACCGTATGGCGGCAGCTCGTGATCGTCAAAAGAGTTATGCCGACAAGCGTCGTAAACCTTTGGAGTTTCAAGTAGGTGACATGGTCTTACTCAAAGTCTCACCTTGGAAAGGTGTCATTCATTTCGGGAAACGAGGAAAACTGAATCCTCGTTATGTTGGACCATTCAAAATAATGAAGAGAATTGGACCAGTCGCGTATCAACTGGACCTACCTGAAAGACTTAGTGGTGTACACAACGTCTTTCACGTCTCAAATTTAAAGAAATGTCTGGCAGACGAATCACTCGCAGTTCCTCTGGAGGAACTACATGTTGATGAACAGTTACGTTTCATCGAAGAACCTGTCGAAATTATGGATAGGGAAGTAAAAACGTTAAAGCGCAGCAAAATCCCCATTGTTAGAGTCCGTTGGAACTCGAAACGCGGACCGGAATTCACGTGGGAGCGCGAGGATCAGATGATGCGCAAATATCCTAATCTGTTCAAGCACTCCACGTCAAACTCTTAAGGTACTATTTTAAATTTTCGGGACGAAAATTCTTTCAACTAGGGGATGATGTGACATCCGGAATTTTTTTTATTATTTTAATTTTCGAGACGAAAATTCTTTCAACTAGGGGTAGAGGTGACAATCCGACTTTTTCGGTTAACTCCGTTAACAATTTCGTTAAAAATTCCATAGAAAACAGTTAACCCCGTTAACTGAAACCAGTTAAACCTAACCCCAGGGGCCATTTCTGTCAGTTTTGTATCTCAAACTATAGGGACTAAATCTGAAATTAAACCATTCTTGATTTCGGTTGACTTTTGAAAGTCAAACCGTATATCCTTGATCGAATTCGAATTCCATGATGGTTTTTAATCGAAATCGAAACTGAAACCATTCGAATTCGGCCATTAACGGTCTTAACTACCGACTTAACCATCATCAATGCCGAAATTAATCAAATTAATGAATTATAACTCATAACCGTCGACACTATGATTTGATACCAACGAATTCGACCATTTCAATTGTTGTTCTCGCAAACAAACTACCTGCACATGAAAGACAAGACCCACTGTAGCTTCTGCACGCGTTGAATCGATCGGAGAAGCATCCACACTCACCGGAGAGCAAACCATTCTCGGTCGGCACCTGTTCTACTAGTACACTACCAATTCGAGCATCATTCTGGTAACTCTTACATCCGTTAGCTTCATTTTTACATCAAGATCGTAAGCCCTAACCTAATCGGGGCTTACATTACCAAATTGAACCCAATCCAGATTCTAGAGTTCATACGAAACCGAATTAATCAAACTTTATTTTAGAACCTTTTTAAATACAATTAAATTATATCATTAGATTCGTAATCCTCCATTTGATGAAAGCCCTATGCCAATTCACTGCCATAATATCGAATTGACCACGATCCGGAATCTAGGGTTCTTCATAAAATTGATTTGGGGGTTTCGACCTTAAACTCAACCAAAATCAAATTAAATTACTTGGTTAGATTCGCAATGATCGAATGAGTAAAAGCCCCATGATTTCAAGGATTTCTAACATCATAAATATTCAAATCGATCCTACGTTTTCAAATTAGGGTTTCGGCCTTCAATCTCTAATTAATCGAATCAGAACTTGAAGTTTTTCAAATTAAAACTCACCCTAGGTTCGGAATTTTGTAAGGAACACAACCCCTGTGTCAATTGAATCAGTCGTTATCAAAATCGATAGAATTGGAGGGTGATTTGATTCGGGTTCGTATGAGGGAGGTACCTCAGTGATTTTTTTTATTAAAACCATTCTCGATCCGGGTTTTGTTGCGATAGCCTAGCGGCCGGGACTGGTTAATACAGTGTGCTCATAGGGAGGGGACCTGGGTTCGAGTCTCCCTCCCCCTGTTTTGGTTTTATTTATTTTTAAGCCACTATTTTAATATTAAACATATATATATATTATTATATTGATATATTAAAATGTTTTTAAACCGGAAAACACCCGTAGGCTCGGGTTTGATTCGTAAACCGCATTTATTTAAAATAACCACTTTTAAAATAACATATTTATATCATTTTCAAACCCCGACTTCGTATGAAATAATATATTAATATTATTTTTAACTCGTGACTCCTATTTCTAAATAATATATATTTATGTTATTTCACTTTGTTTAAACACCTCGTATAATGTTTTAAACCGTTTAATAATATAAATTGTTATATTATTTACCTACGTTATTTGCTCGAATAAAAATAACATGTTTATTATTTTTTCCAATGATTAATTATTAATCTTACGAATCTAAAATAATATATTAGATTATATTATTTTCCTAACTTTTGTAAACGACTCGAACGTACGGATCTAGTTATTTATTTGTTTCTTATTCGTTATTAACGTTCGACACGTAACGCATTTATCTTAATTATTATATATATAATTCCGTAGACACGTTCGTCTACTCTTAAATTCCTAGAATTCGTTAAGGCATTAAATCTTCCGTGTCGTCGTCACAAATCCTAACTTGTCCCTAATTTATATGTTTATAATTTTAGGGCATACGTAAGTCGTCTGAGACTTACACTCGTGGTTCCGACTTTTTCCTTTTGTGATCCAAATCTCTACTCAAGCTCAGGTGAGTTTCACGGCCCCTTTTTACTGCTTTTAAACTGGGGGAGAAAACATGATACAAACTCTTTTGATTTTTGTACTTCATTTTATATCAATTGTTATGATTATGCGTAAACTCTATCATGAAAGTCCTCACATCGAACCGTTTAAATATGAATATAGCGAGGTATGTTGGGTAATACTACTGGGTTTGACAAACCTCACCCGCGTTTGTCGCGCTAACTCGATTGGATATCGAACGGGTGCAATATTGACCTAAACGTGCACCGTGGTTGATAGACCTGGTGGGAGGCAATACAAACAGTCAGTTTACGGTTGCGAGCGTAATAGCAAACATGAAAATGGGTTAGCTACTCATTGGTATATATGTTGATTGTACAATAAATCTGGTAAACGTTTATTTATATATTGAAACCCGTGAACTCACCAACCTCGTGTTGACATTTTTTCTTACATCAGGACGCTAAGCTAAGACACAGGTGCACGTTAGGGCATGCATGGGATTCAACTGCTTTGCTTTGTGTCTATTTATGTTTGGTTGAATTATTTTATTGTACTTTGTTTGGTTTGGACGTTTGGACTTTTGAGACTTTTGGACTTTGGCTTTGGGCGCGTGTATTTTGCGTATTTACTTTCTTTACGCTTCCGCATTGATACTCTGATTTAAAAGATATTTTCATTTTGAGTCCCATGTAAAGTCGTTCAATGTAACTAGTGTCTGAGATCCTGGTTTGTCATTTCCCGAAGTGGTAATACTCTGTTAGTTGGAATTGGGGGTGTGACAACAGGGATTGAGGGATGATTTCTCGAGTTTTGCCTTTTGCAAGTCAAAATTGTGCCAAGTTCTAGTTCCAGGGTTCAAGGTGAGGGGGTTCAAGTAAGATAAGGGGTTAAATGCTTATAGAGGGTTCAAAGGTTGTTAAGGGGGTTCTAGACTACAAATGGGTTCAAGGCTCAAATTCTTTTGATAAGACTCATCATATTTATTTATTGGATTTTTCATAAAGAACTTAAACATTATGTGTTAAATTATAATTATTTCCTAAAGTTAAAAACTCTATTATTTTTATTTATAAAGATAGAAATTGTATAGACGGTTTATCTAATATGATCAAAACTACGTATATATTTATAAATAAATATATATATATATGAAAAGGTGTAAATACATTATTTAAGGCTCATAAATTCTATTTTGTTTTAAAAAAAATTTAATAAGGTATATATACATAAATATAAATACATGAGTTATATATATATATATATACATACAATAGAAAAATAATATGAAATTGTAAGGTTGAAACTTTGAATTTATACATGTTTAAAATAATAAAAAAAAATTAATGTGATATTCTGTGACGAGTAGGTACGAGATTTAAAATGAAGTGTCATTAAAATAATATTATAAAAGTCAGGGATGTTACAGTATCCCAATGTTGAAAGAATTTTGTCCCGAAATTGAACTAGTGGAGGCTGCTAAAACAGGAAAGAGATGTGGATACTGTTCCCAAGTTTGGATCCTTAATGAACTTTGGAGATTGAGTTGAGGAGTACGATCGATAATAAGATTCAGGTTTGTTTCTCAAGTTCAGGCATGAATTATGATAGCGAATTTAGTTTGAAGGAGATTAAGGAGAAACCTGTTGAAACAAAATTTGTACCCTAAATGTATCATTTGGGATGGAAACGATGAAGATTTGATGGTTAAAACTAGTTTAGGATAAAGTCTAATATGTTCAAGAATTGTCACTGGATAAGAGATTTCACAAACATTTATCCAAGTCATAAAACTTCACGTGACACGAGTAACGCTACTTTTGACATTATGACAGGAACACTTATATATAGTAAGTACCAGCGGCGTATCCACCATGCCCTTATCATATCTCATTAGTTTCGTTACTATATATCACGATAGGTTTTATTTCATAACACACGACATAATTTACTATGTTTTCCATGCACTGATTTTTATAATTACGTGTGCACCCGTAATTACTCGAATCATCGCATGGTCCGTATAGATCCTTCCGTTGTGTGCGGGTCAAGAGAGGGCACAAAATTACTTAGTTCATGCCTATTGTTATCACGTATGAGTTGCGAATGAATAACTATGCACCTAGATAGTAAGGTCAATCAGAAAACTAAAGAGTAATAATGTGGCATAACTTAGAGTTCCATAGCTTACTCGTGTTTGAACAAGAATACGTCAAACCCCGAGTAGCTTTAAAGTTTTGCAGCTTCCTCGTGTTTGAACAAGAATGCGTTAAACCTCGAGTAGCTTTCAACTTTTATGAATAAAGTGAATGATCATGCCTTGTGTATAATGCGATCAATCAATTGCCAATTGTAAACAGTCTAGTTCCGTGCATAATGTAAACACTCAAGTTTCATGTATGATCTTGTGTCATGTACATTGTAAACAAATAGGTTTCATGTATAATGTGAACAATTTAGTATCATTTATGTTGTAAACAGATAAGTTTTCATGTATAATGTAAACAATTTAGTATCATGTATTTTGTAAATAAATAAGTTTCATGTATAATGCGAACAATTTAGTATCACATATTTTGTAAAAAAAATAAGTTTTCATGTATAATGTAATCATTTTTGTATCATGTATTTTGTAAATAGATAAGTTTTCATGTATAATGTAATCATTTTGGTATCATGTATTTTGTAAATAGATAAGTTTTCATGTATAATGTAATCATTTTGGTATCATGTATTTTATAAATAAATAAGTTTTCATGTATAATGTAATCATTTTGGTATAATGTAATCATTTTGGTTTCATGTATTTTGTAAATATATAAGTTTTTATGTATAATGTAAACAATTTAGTATCACATATTTTGTAAACAAATAAGTTTTCATATATAATGTAATCATTTTGGTATCATGTATTTTGTAAATAGATAAGTTTTCATGTATAATATAAACAATTTAGTACTATGTATTTTGTAAATAAATAAATTTCATGTATCATGTGAATGTTCATATGTAAGTTATTAAATCTCGTGAGTAACGTAAACTATCGAATTTTGTAGGCGGTCGAGTGTTGCGGACAAGCATGTTGCTTGACGTTTATGTATAATGCAGGTAGATGGGTTTTAAATTTCCAATCTTGTTGAGATTCATATGGATGGTTAATCCCTACGCGAAAAGATTTATCTCTTTGAAGTGTCTAGTATACTCATACATTTTCGGAGTTGCAAGATAACGAGAAGGTTTCGTAGGTGCTAGTAATTAAACCAGTATTCAAAGTAAAAAAAATAGTGTCTAAATTTATTAATAATTGAGTCTACATTAATTATTAATTAAGAGGATATGAAAACATGTTTTTAAAAGTCTAGAATGAATTACAAAGTAGGTGCATAAACCTTTACAAAATAGCTAGGTTTACAAGGAGGGTCATACTTATATTTTTTTTATTTATAGTTTATAAGTCTCCACATGTGTGTATATATATATATATATATATATCTGAAAATTGTAAACCTTTGAACGTTTCTAAAGGTTAAGTTTAGAACAATACTTGTTTAATAGAAAATTATATTTGTAATTTATGTATATGCGTTTACACGCCCATATAAGTTATAAAATACGGTATATATATATATATATATATGTTAAAATTTGTATAAGTTTTGTCCTAACCAAAAGTATGTGTCTTCCCCTTTATTATATATATATATATGTGTGTGTTTTTTTTACAAGGAGTTCATGAGTTTTATATACAAATAAATATATAGGTGTGAGAGTGATAAGATTTAGTACCCACTAAAACAAAACAAAAGAAAACAGGCAGAGGCAGGGTCGAACCCTGACCTCTACCAGGGGAGTGTTTGCCACTAACCAACTCGTCTGAGCTGATGCCTTGTGAAGAAAAGGCTTCGTTTTAATCTTAACGTAAAGGCTCCAAGAGTCTTCTTCCCCAAATTCAGCCGTTCGAAAACCCTAATCCCAAAATTGGTATCGATTAAGAGCAGGCTCGTAATCCAATCGTTAAGGCTTCCAATCCAAGGATCAAAACGAGTCAGAAAACGGTCTATTCACCTGTTATGGTTGCGAGATGAGGGGGATCGACTAGATCCGAGTGTTTGAGTGCTTCGGGCCTTGACCGTGTTGCTAGAAATGATATGAGGTGGGTTTGCGAGTTTCCGGAGAGTAAAGGGAGGTGTCGCGCCAGTGTGTGAATCGGCATTATAGTTTAATTTCAACGAAAAACGTATGATTAGAGCCGGATTTGGTGGGACGGTTACGGAATTGATTTCTGTGTTCAAAGCTATTGATTTTGTTTGAATTGCTTCATTATTAATCAACGAAACTATGTAACTACGATCATATATGACTGAATTTAGTTATTGCGCGTGATTATCAGATCGTTGAAGCTGGATTGATGCTTACGGGTTGGTCAAGGGATGAACGGGTTTGAGTTTGGGTTTGGGTTTGGGAAAAAGGGCATAGGTTTAGAGTTATTACATGATCTGTCCTTGTTGTTTGGTAAAGGTGTTATAAGCAGAACAAAACTTAACCGTGTTTCTAGTTAACTAATAAGTAGGTATTGGTAAGAATTCAATCACCTATCTCTTATACATTTATATTGAAAAGACGTTGTGTTATTCCCCATAATTTTAAATGTTGTCATTCGTATATTTGGAAATGTAGTTATCATAATATTTACGTTAGAAGGAAATGTATCATAAGTTTAATATATTTCATAAATAACATTTGAAAGATATAGATATGATTTATGGAATATGTATATACCTTTATATAACCTAATTATATGAATATGACTTATTGATCCCAGGGAAAAAGTATAAGAATAAGTGTTTAGGGTAATAAGGTTAAGTAGTTTGCATAGGTCTTGTACCACAAATGATGATTGGTTTATGTTTAGGCTGATAACAAATTCAGAGATGCTATGGTTGATCATATGATACAAATACAAGGATGGAAAGAAAAAAAAATTTTCACAGATGTTACAGTCTCCCCTACTTTAGGAAATTTCGTCCCGAAATTGAAATTAGGCATGAATGATGATAGTGGATTTAGATTGAAGAGAATTGAGGAGAAAACTACAGAAGAACATTTTGGACTCCAAATATGAAATGCATCACTTGAAATGAGAACGATGAGGATTTGATGATTAAAACTTGTTTAGGATGTAGTCTAATATGTTCAAGATACGTTACTGGACAAGAGATTTCACAAACATTGGTCAAGGTCAGAATAACATAAAACTTCATGTGACACGAACAACGCTACTTCTGACAATATGACAAGAACACTTATATATAGGAAGTACCAGCGGCGTATCCACCATGCCCTTATCATATCACATTAGTTTCGTTACTATATATCATGATAGGCTTTATATCATAACACACGACATAAATCACTATGTTTCTCATGCGCTGACTTTTATAATTATGTGTGCACCCTTAATTACTCAATTTATCGCATGTTCCGTATATTTCATTCCATTGCGTGCGGGTCGAGAGAGGATACAAGTCACTTAGTTCATAACTATTGTTCTCACATATGTGTTGCTAACAAAAACAACTATATCCATAGATAATGTAATTAATCATAGAATAACAATGTGGCACAATCCCATGGTTGTCCTAGATAGATGGCATAATCTTCCAGTTTGCCCATAAAGTTTATAGTTCCCTCGTGTTTGAGCAAGAATACGTCAAACCCCGAGTAGCGCAAAGTTTATAGCTTCCTCATATTTGAACAAGAATACGTCAAACCCCGAGTAGCTTAAAGTTTGTAGCTATCAACTTTCATGGATAAAGTTGTAACATCCCTGACTTTTCTAATATTATTTTAATGACACTTCATTTTAAATCGCGTACCTACTCGTCACAGAATATCACATTAAAATATTTTATTTTTTTATTATTTTAAACATGTATAAATTCAAAGTTTCAACCTTACAATTTCATATTATTTTTCTATTATATATATATATATATATATATAACTCATGTATTTATATTTATGTGTATATACCTTATTAAAATTTTTTTGTAAAACAAAATAGAATTTATGAGCCTTAAATAATGTATTTACATCTTTTCATATATATATTTATTTATAAATATATACTTAGTTTTGATCATATTAGATAAACCGTCTATACATTCCGTTCTTATTCCTTTTAATCATTCCTGCATATTAAATGACAAATCTTATTTAACTTAGGGCATCCTTAATTATCATTACTACAAGTTACACGATCAACCCTCTATTATCCAAGGTGAGTTTTACATAGTCCCTTTTTCATTTTTGTACACTTTGGGTGAAACATGATTTGCATTGAAAACTATTTGCAATTACAATATACAATTCTACAATATGACTACTTTGTGTAATTTGTGCTTTCAGGTGGAAATGTTTGAAGTATAAGTTTATCACTTAGAAGCTTATGGACCTAGTGACAAATAAATTGGAATTTTTGTTAGCTTTTGTTTTCTGAACAATATGTATTTGTACTTTTAAAACAGTTTAATAAAATTTTGCAATTTAGTTTGATCATTAGCATTTGAACAGTCTACATGTCCCGCGCCCGAATTTTTTCGCCGTCGGTTATGGTGTGACAGATTGGTATCACAGCCATGGTTATAGGGAATTAGGTTATTAGACACCCATGGCCTAGACTATAACCTTAGGACACTCATCTTATGCCGTGCTCTATGGTATATGATATTTGCCACATCGCTATGTGATACATGTTTACTACCTTGTGTGATTATCTTACATGTTATTCTAAGTATTACATCGCATGATACAATACATGATAGTTTATGTACTACACTACTTGATAACTCCCATGCTTTTAAACATTGCTATTTAGGTAATACCTTGTTTGCCATACTGTTTGATTACTTGCTACCTAGTTGATTCCATGAAATATCATCCTAAGCTTTACTATACATTTGTTCCAACCTAAGACTTCATACACCCTCATCCTTACACTCTGAGAATTATGTCACCATCATCATTTGTGAACAAAGTTAAACTCTTAGTCCTAAAGCCTAATAAAAATTTTAAAATCCCGTCGAAGTTTTGACTTCATACACCCTCATCCTTACACTCCACCTTGTAAGAAAACTTAACACAACTTGTTTTATAAAACATTATCTTAATTAATTATGACTTTTACTTCGTTAAATTAGTTATTATTAATTTTTGGCTTGAGTTATTAAATTAGCCATTATTTTCTTTCGAAATATTCTCTTTATGATAATTATAAAAAAGTTTTCATCCATTTATTTAATTATTCAACTTATTATTTTCACAATTTTATTAATTTACAAACAATAATAAATTATAATTACTTGTTTATTTACAAACAAAAGGCACAAATAAGTTATTCGTAATCAGAGCAATGGTTTTATCGAATTAGGTTTCCTTAGTGACACCTAGGCTTTAACCGGACTCATTTAGGGACCAAGATTTCTAAGACTTGCATCACACTAAAAACACCCAAGACTTGAGTATAGGAATTCCAACCGTTGCCGAACAATTTGTGTAGACTATTAGTGTATGGAGTTAAACTAGGGTATCATTAGCTACACTAATACAATTACATGGCACATGTATTGAACACTTAAACACATACAACAATGTGGAAATAATAAACACTTACAACATGTTACTGTTCGGATTACGAGTCAAGAATAACGGGTACTCAGCATACTGCAACCTTAGAAGATCGAGTTACGAGCTGAGCTTGGGCGACGATGGCAGCAACCGTCAGTTACCGATCTTGGTATCACAACAGGCTGAACCCGTACCAGAATCTGTACCTATACCTGCACCACACCGACAACTACTCTAGCCGTGGAGGCAAATTTCTTCCTTACGTATGTGCGGTATAAATACTCTAATTCATGAGTTACCGGATCGAACGAATAGACTTTCGCCATGAGATGTGGCAGACGGGATTGCCCGGACCGAAGGGAATCCAAGGTGGATAAGCAGGACTAAACGAGGGAGAACTCCATGGGTCAGGAGACCCAGACATTCATCAGGATCATGTGGATCCATACGTACATACATACTTGGAGCATGAGTTGCTTGACACTAATTTGAGGATCTCTGCCCTACACATAGTGCCTGACTTCCATACACATTTTATTCTTGAGAGACACCGATGGTGCCTCTCTACCGTTAACCTCATCCGGTAACAGCCAGATTCGGCAGACTCATGGGTATTGGTACTCATAATCAAGAGTAATCTGATAGAACAACACACACTCCTACACAAGTGTGCAAACACGACCTAATGATCATTTCAAATCCTTTTAACTAAAAGTTGGGGATAGAAGGAACACTACAGGGATCATGCAAAGTAAATTATCATTACGGGTGCACACGTAATAATGATTTGCAGTGTATGGGAACTTTAGTGAGTCTTGCTGTCCAAGGTAATGATCAACCCATGTTCTCAGTCACTTGATTAAGGATTGGATCTTAACAAATCGGACTTCTCAAATAGGTGTCCACAAAGTATTCTCCTAGTTCGGGAGGAACGAGAGAAATTCAAATTGAATTCAACCAATCCTTAGTGAATCCTGAACGGCGAAGGATTTCGCACATTCATTCTTTGAGATTCTGTTTATCAAGATGGCTTCAAATTGAGCATTACCACAACCCACAATTACAATAATTGCAAAATTATTGTGGGAGATTATAGCGTAATCTCGGGATCTATCGTACAATTTAGTCTCACAGTTACTTGAAAGTTACGTCAGGAGTGCTATGCGCTAGCTCCGGTAATGGGGCAGAAAATCTTTCTGACCCGCATACACATAGCACCTATGGGGTGTTGTGGAAGCTCGATATAAGACAAGTAGGCAATCTGACATTTCATAATATTGGTCAAACAGGGTTGCTCTCGCAACCATTGACATTCAGTACACCTTTAAGTCTGACTATTCTCCCGGTGATGAATAGGTCGGGGATGATGCTCAAGCGAATGCCAAAGAAACCTAAGTGTGGACTGATGACTATTGTCGTACTAACAGAAAAACGACATACAAAACTTTTGAAGGTTTCCCAAATGCGGAATTTCTTGTTAATCTCATTAGCTCTCGATATGCATAAAGGACGTAAGCATGAGTTGTTCACTATAGACCACTATCCATAAAGATTCGAGAAGGATAGTTTGATACCTTTTGTACCCGCACTTTCCCAAAGATCATCTTGTTGAACGGATCCCAGATTTCAGCCTAGAGGAGAGGCGTGATCACATCTTTCGCTCCTAATTTTCTATAATTAGGAAGCTCTAGATCATCTATTGTTAAGAAATGACCTCTTACCGCAGGCTCAGTAAGAATATAAAGTTTTCGATGTTTAACACTCATTACCTCAATTTTATCCTTGTGCTAAGGATTTTGAGGCTATAACCTATATGAGTGGAATACGTAACAGTAAGTCACCAAAGCACCATTCAAACACTAAGGAAGTGCATACACAATGTATGACTAATAGTTGGCTATCAACCCTTTCTGCCAACTTAATGGGTTGACAAACCCATAGCCCATTTTGGGGAAGCACTAATTCGATGAGACCATACTCACAGTATCACTGTTCATTTCCTCACCTATACGAAATGTGAATATTCTAAACAAACATAGAACTTTGTATGACTTACAAACTTCGAGAGTATGGTTGTCAAGCCATGAGTTTACATATCAGGACGTTACAACCCAAAGGTTGGTCTGCCTCAGAAAGGTGGTACAAGCAAAGGGTAAAGTGGTGATTAGACTCGAACTTTGCTAGTGAGAGCACACAAGGAATCTTGAAATATTAAATCAATTATGACCCATTTTAATGGAAGATCATAGATAACACGAAACCTGAATTAAGAATAAAGTCTTAGTCCGAGAAAATGCTTTTGAAAAGCATAAGAGGGACAAACATAAAGTTTCATTTCCGTACTGTGTCATTACTACCCAATATTCAACTAAAACCTAGACAACTCGTCGAGTAATTCTTTCCTAAGATCTATAGAGATCTGCTTTTGTGACAAAGTGCGTAGACGAATAGAGGGTATGTGTCAACATACGCTCAAGATTCGCAGGCACCATTCCTTTCATTACCAGGAACGAGCATCACATAACCCTACCATATTGAGGGTAATCAAATAAAGGGGTTCTTGCACGTTTAATATCGTTAGTCGGAGAAGTATTCGCTTTGATTTCGAATACCGACTACCAAGTAAATGGAATCAAACAATTGAAGCCTAAGTTGGATGATACAAATAGAATTTGGGTACCAGATATCGGTAGCCTATGTGGGAGGTTATGGATGAAGTCCATAAGCCCAAGTACTCCGTTCATCCAGAATCAAATAAAACGTATAAGGATCCCAAGGAACTCCATTATGAGGCAAAACATGAAAGGAGAAACTGCTATCTATGTTGGGAGATACCCGACAGTGAAAGCAGAATGTTAGGAAACACCTGAGTGAACACAAAAACCACAGATTCCTCAATGGAAATGGGAGGAGGATTCCATAGATTTCATTACAAATCTACCCAGAACATCTAGCGACTATGATACTATATGGGTAATCATCAGTCATTTGACGAAATCCGCTCACTCCCTACCAATAAAGGAGACAAATAAAAGTAAGAAGCGTGCAAGGCTAAATATTAAGGAAATTGAGGCTAGGCATGGTATGCTAGTTTCGATTTTCTCTAATAGGGACAGTTGATTCATGTCAAGAATCTAGCAGTCTGTACAAGAAGCCTTGGGCACACGCGACATAAGCACTGCATATCATCCCCAGATGAATGGCCAAGGTAAAAGGACCATCCAAACTTTAAAAGATGTGCTCCGTGCGTGTGTAATCGATTTAAGAGGAAATAGGGATACTCACCGCCGTTGGCTGAGTTTTCATACAATAAAAGTTACCACACCAGCATCAAACCCGTTCCGTTTGAGGCTTTGTACGGTCGAAAATGTCGTTCACCGCTATGTTGGGCGGAAGTTGGCGACAAGCATTTAACCGGTCCTGAGGTTATTAAGGAGACTGCTGACAAGATCTTCAAGATCAAGGATCGTCTGAAGGCCGCTCGTGACAGACAAAAGAGTTACGCGGATAACAGACAAAGACCATTAGAATTCCAAGTTGGGGACCGCGTCATGTTGAAGGTCTCACCTTGGAAAGGAGTTGCTAGATTTGGCAACCGTGGCAAGCTTAACCCTAGGTACGTAGGACCATTTGAAATATTAGCTAGGGTTAGCCCTGTAGCATACAAGCTCAAGTTGCCACAAGAACTAAGCAATGTACATGATACGTTTCATGTGTCAAATCTCAAGAAGTGCTTATCAGACGAGTCATTAATTATACCGCCTGATGAGATTCACATAGATAACAAGCTGTACTTCGTTGAGGAACCCATTGAAGTCACAGATTGGAAGGTTCAGAACACAAGGCGTAGCCGGGTTAAATAGGTTAAGGTACGTTGGAATTCAAAGCGCGGCCCCGAGTATACGTGGGAGCGGGAAGATAAAATGAAAGCCAAGTATCCGTCCTTGTTCACGAACACTCCAAGTCAAGATGACAAGAACTGAATTTCGGGACAAAATTCTCTTTAACATGGGGAGAATGTGACACCCAGTATTTCAGGTCAAAAGCCATATTATTTTAGCACGTTCATACTCCATATTCTTGGAATATTATCTTTGACATAGTATTGTCAAGGAGTCTAGCAAAGTAAAACGTATCATACTTTAGTAATTTTAAGAATTACTAGGTCAAAAACATTTATTACTCGTAGTGTACGACCATTGGTGATTAACAAGATTTTATTCCAGTAAAGTCTAGAGACACGTTTTAATATAAAAACGTATATATTGGTGACTAAACCTTAAAACATGGACATAAAAATGTTGGTTGCATGACCTTGAGTTATTTGATGTGTATACATGTATGATATAGTTAAAGTAATAACTATGTCAGGAATTCACTAGCAGATTATTAAAGCTAGTCAAACTACACAAAATGTAGGACATCTTAATAATTAAAGATATTAAGGCGGGTATTAATTTCGGGTAATATACCACGTCTAAATCAATCACATCTTCATCATGATTGCTTTGCTTACACAACACTCAAGCGTCATAATCATCATGATTATGACCAAGAGTGCAAGCAACCTCAAAGATCACATCACAATCATTATGTCTTTGCTTATATTTCACTCCAACATCAAATCATGTTAATGATGACTTGTTGAGATCTACACTTAACCCCCGTTTCATCTAATAATTATATATATATGTATATATATATAAATATCTAGGTATATAGATATAAAATTTACATCAGTAAAAGTTCCTACACCGGGTGTTATATCACGAGATCACCTACCGGGTTTACGCTACCTTAAACCAAACTAACTAGCAATTGAGAGGTAGCTAGTGATTGGACAACACCCAACCCACCACCCCTAACCCATTCTCGGCCGAACCCAAGGTGGGGCCACCCACCTTGCTTACCCCATCTCATCACCATACTTGTTGTCATGGGAAGACCATACCCTTTCACCTAAGATGTCAAGAAAGGGTCACTATCAATCTCATCTAATATGATTTGCAATGATGATGGAAGGAATTACACTCCATCTATGTAGTATAAAAGGGAGTGTCCAATTCAAAGCAAGAACTCTTGCTCCTTTCTCCCTTTCTCGGCTCAAATAACACACACACATACCCACAAATTCAAATGCCAAGCCCTAGTACCTCAAGAAGAAATCACCCTCTATCTCCCTCTCTAAAACCGAAAATGCAAACAATTCCCGTAACTCAGCTTCATGCCAGATTTTTGGTCAACTTCGGAAGGCCATATCTCCTTCGTTACTTGGCCAAATAAGTCCATTCTTTTTCTAGAATGAAGCTCTATTTAACATAGGAGAACCCAAGTGGAATCACTCGAATCCATGGAGTATTCGACCTCCAAACAGTCGGCGCAAGAAGACCGCTCAGTGCAGGTCGAATATGGACACCTCTTCTCATTTTTCTGTTTTGAGGTACCTACACAACTCCAAATCCAGTAATTCTTTTTCACATCTCCTCTGGTTTCAATAAAATTGATTTTAGAAGAAAACCCTAAGTCATTTGGTCTTCTAAAACCATCTAAAAGTCTACTCGGAGTACGCCTAAAAATCTGAGTTTTCAAGAACAAAATAAAATATAAAAGTATTGATGAGTTTTGGCTTTATTTCTTCATAAGTCATGTTCGAATACATATATTTAAACATGTACATGTTCATACATAAAATACCAAACTAGAAGGACCATGGACAAGACAAGGACACATCAAATATAAACTACATATATATATATATATATATATATATATATATATATATATATAATGACATAAAATAACACTTAGATGATGGTGTTCTTCATAAACCCTTCATTCCATTCATGTGTTATGTTGAAGGATACATGTTCGTGAAGTTATATGATCATGTGTGACTTACCTGGCAAGACCCGAGGTAGTGTCCTATGATTCAAGAAGACATACGAACGATTATCATCAACATATGAACGTGAAAGGTGTTACTAAAAATATATGTTTATGGATAAAATTTGTGATATATATGTGTTGGTGTACGGTTTTGGTTAAATTATGGAAATGTTCTAGGAATTAAAGATTAGTATCCTAATATGAACATTTGATATATGTACATGGAACATATGAAGAGATTCGGTTAAAAAATAAATAATCACATGACATCGTGGAACATAAGTGAATATATTTTAAGTTGCTACAAAAATAATATTTATTTTTGGTACACTTAATAAGTCACCAATAGGGAAACATATTATTTTCTCGGAAAATATGTAAGCATCTAGACTGGAATAATAATCACCAATGAGTCGTAAATAAAAACACTATTTTTACTAAACAAAGGCGTACTTAACGGGATTCGTTAAGTCGGATTTACAACTTACGTATAAGACGAGTAGTCTTAACACATTAGTACCCTTGTGTGATTAGGGTACGGATAGACAGGAACTCTTGGCGCACTATTATTTTCTAGGATTTCATCGGACACAAGGTGAGTTCACGGCCCCCTTTCGCTTTTTAATGTTTTGTAAACTGCAGGGGAGAAACATACTTACTTGTTATGTTTTGAGAACATGAAATACAATTGCTTACACGTTTGACAATATGAACATTCTGGTTTAACTCTTTGTGAGTTTCACTAACCCCTTTTTCTAAGTTTTTGAAACGTTTTGGGGTGGAAACATACTTGTAAAGAATTGTTGTCTATAAATGAATGAACAAATGATCAGACCGTATGTGTGCATTGAGGGAAAGATAAAGCGCTTAAAGTCCTAGAAATAAAAACTTAGTAACCATTAGCTATGGACTTAGCCCGGGATTCTATGGATAGTACTATTAGGGGTGACGCCTCCGGTCATGGTTAGTCGCGCTAACTAGGGGTCCAAATGGCCGAATGACCGCATATTGTCTTACTCGCAGAAAGGCGAGGGGAGGCACAAAAAGTTGGGGTTTGGTTACGGTCTCGTGCATTACATATTATTTTGTATTCCTTGCAAGCTTACAAATGGGGTCAATTGGTCAAGGTAATGTTCAAATTCATTGGTTATACATATAAACTGTTTGATCGGAAAATGATCATGTTTGAACGTTTTGAGAACTTTGGAATTACAAAGATGTCATGTATATGTTTTCAAAGGAAAACCACTTATTTTATGACGGTAAAGTCATGGGCATGTTTTCAAAAGAAAACTACTTATTTGATGACGGTAAAGTCATGGACATGTTTTCAAAGGAAAACTACTTAATTGATGACGACTAAGTCATGCATATGTTTTCAAAGAAAAACTACGTATTTTATGACGGTTAAGTCATGGGAATGTTTTCAAAGGAAAACCACTTATTTTATGACGGTAAAGTCATGGGCATGTTTTCAAAAGAAAACTACTTATTTGATGACGGTTAAGTCGTGTATATGTTTTCAAAGGAAAACTACGTATTTTATGACGGTTAAGTCATGGGAATGTTTTCAAAGGAAAACCACTTATTTTATGACGGTAAAGTCATGGGCATGTTTTCAAAGGAAAACTAATTATTTGATGACGGTTAAGTCATGTATATGTTTTCAAAGGAAAACTACTTATTTTATGACAGTTAAGTCATGTCTAGTTTTTCGGGGAAAACTAACTGTAATAAATTAACAAACTCTGTGAACTCACCAACCTTTGTGTTGACACTTTCAAGTATGTTTCTCAGGTAACCTTTAGCCATGGAGCGGTTGGAATAGGCTAGCTATAATTGGATAAATTCATACTAGCTGGAAGGACATAGATTATCCGGTCTCAAGTCTGTCATTGATCTAGAAGAACTTAGATCATTGTACTACTTAGTCTTAGTATTTGTGTATGTATTCAAGTCTTAGAAATCTCTATTACAGCTTCCGATATCGTGTAATGAACCAATCGTTGCAACCTGTATTTTTTTATTAAGTAAATAAATTTGGGGGTGTGACACCCATCTGGAGTATGCCTTCTTGGATGGTGAGGCCGGTTTGCCCGTCGTGATTTCTGTTGCACTGACGGAGGAGGAGGAGAGATTGATAGAGGTCTTGAAGGCGAATAAACTGGCCATTGCGTGAAAGCTTACAGACATTAAGGGCATCAGCCTGACTTTCTACACGCATAGGATATTGATGGAGGAGGAGCACAAGCCAGTTGTGCAACCTCAAAGGAGGCTTAACCCGAACATGTCTGATGTGGTGAAGAAGGAGGTCCTTAAACTCCTGGATGCTGGATTGATATATCTGATTTCTGACTCCACATGGGTAAGCCCGATTCAGGTCGTCCCGAAGAAGGGTGGGATGACAGTCGTGAAGAATGAGAAAGTGGAGTTGATCCCTACTAGGACAGTCACCGGTTGGAGAGTGTGTATTGATTATAGGAGGCTGAATGATCCCACAAGGAAGGACCACTTCCCCCTTCCTTTCATTGACCAGATGCTGGAGCGCCTATCAGGGTAGCAGTTCTATTGTTTCCTTGATGGTTTCTCGGGTTATTTCCAGATCTTCATTGCAACGGAGGATCAGGAGAAAACCACCTTTACATGCCCGTACGGTACCTTCGCGTACCGGAGTATGCCATTCGGGTTGTGTAATACTCCAGCCACCTTGCAGAGGTGCATAGTGGCTATATTTAAAGACATGATCGAGACTTCCATAGAGGTTTTCATGGACGATTTTTCTATGCTTGGGAGTTCTTTCGATCATTGTTTGCAGAACCTCGAGAAGATGACGAGAAGGTGCATAGAGACGAAGCTGATGCTTAATTGGGAGAAGAGAAGTTTTACTTCATGGTGATTGAGGGGATTGTGCTTGGGCACATGGTTTCACGTGCCGGTATTGAAGTGGATAGAGATAAAATTGACACGATCAGTAATCTGCCACCACCGACTAGTGTGAAATCGGTTCGTAGTTTCTTAGGCCATACGAGTTTCTAAAGACAATTCATTAAATATTTTTCCAAGATCACCCGACCCATGACTCGCCTTCTGGAGAAGGACGTCCCGTTTGAGTTTGATGCGGACTATTTGAAGGCATTCAAGTTCTTAAAGGAGCAGTTAGTCTGTACTCCAATCTTGATTTCCCCCGACGGGAGCTTACCCTTTAAGCTCATGTGTGATGCGAGTGATTATGCAGTCGGGTTGTTTTATGCCAAAGGAGAGATAAGCACTTCCACCCGTTCTATTATGCGAGTAAAATTCTTAACGATGCTCAAGAGAACACAACTACCGAGAAGGAGTTATTAGCGGTGGTGTATGCATTCTACAAGTTTCGTTCGTACTTAGTGCTATCTAAGACCATCGTCTGCACTGATCATGCGGCATTGCGATATCTGTTCGCCAAGAAAGTTGCCAAACCTAGACTGATTCGATGGATTCTCTTGTTTTCTGCATTCGATATTGAAATTAAAGATAAGAAGGGAGCAGAGATTGTGGCGGTAGACCATTTGTCAAGGTTAGAGGATCTCGATAGGGAAGAGATTCGAGAGGAGGCCATAAGGGACACATTTCCCCATGTGTCCTTGATGATGGTGAATGTGAGACCGAACATAGAGCCGGTGTTTTACATGAGTGCCGAGGCGCAAGGTTTGCCATGGTTTTCTGACATAGCAAACTACTTGGCTGATGGTTTAGTGGTTAAAGGCATGACATCACAATAGAGGCGTAAATTCTTTGCGGATGCCAACCACTACATTTGGGATGCACCTCATTTGTTTCGTGTGGGAGCAGATAGAGTTTTGAGGAGGTGTGTGAGAAAGGAAGAAGGTGCGGAGATCCTTAAGCACAATCATGAGGGTTTGACGGGAGGTCATCACGGGCCCTTCTACACCGCCAAGAAGTTGTTTGATTCTGGATTCTACTGGCCGACGGTGTTTAAGGATGCTCATGAGTTAATGAAGCGTTGTGACGCATGTCAACGCACTGGTAATATCTCATTCCAGAATGAGATGCCCCAGAACTCGATTCAGGTAGTTGAAGTATTTGACGTTTAGGGCATTGATTTCATGGGTCTGTTCCCTGCATCACGAGGGAACTGATACATTCTCGTGGCGATAGATTATGTCTCTAAGTAGGTTGAGGCTCAAGCTCTACCTACGAACGATGCTCGAGTTATAGTGGGATTTCTGAAGAAGTTGTTTAGCAGGTTTGGGACTCCCAGAGCCCTAATTAGTGATAGGGCACGCACTTCTGCAATGCCTATATGGAGAAGGTGTTGTCACGCTATAGGGTCACTCATCGGCTATTGACTGCCTATCATCCACAAACTAGTGGGCAAGTTGAGAATGCCAACAGGGGAGTTAAGAGGATTCTAGAGAAAACTGTCAGGAAAAATTGGAAGGATTGGTCTGACAAGTTAAATGATGCACTTTGGGCATTTAGAACCGCTTTCAAAACACCTATTGGAACCACACCCTTTAGGATGATCTATTGCAAGGCGTGTCATCTACCGGTGGAACTAGAGCACAAGGCGTATTGGGCCTTAAAGGTGGTCAATATTGACTTCCCACAAGCAGCACGACACCGGTTTCTACAGTTACAAGAGTTGGACAAGCTACATGATGAGGCATACGTGCGTTCTTGGAGTTATAAAGAGCGCACTAAGGTGCTGCACGATCGGTGGCTGAAGGGAGTGAAAGACTTCAAGTGTGGAGATAGGGTGTTGGTATACAATTCTAGATTGAAACTATTCCCTGGAAAGCTTAAGTCAAGGTGGACAGGGCCATACACGGTAAAAGAAGCATTTCCATATGGCACGGTGGAGCTACATGATGAAGAGGGTAGCTCGTGGAAGGTTAACGGTCACAGGTTGAAGTACTATATCGGAGGACCGATTGAGAATGTTGAGGGGGATGAGATCCTCTTTGACAAGACCGTAACCTAGAATTAAAGGAGAATAAGTCCTTGGGGTAGGACCCGAGTGTAGAGTTTGTAACTACTGTGTTTTCGTTTTAGTTTTGGTATATTTTCGGTTTGTGTGTTCGTGTGTTTTAGGGAAGCGTAACCAAAGTGGCGAAAGAAAAACATCAAAAACCCTAGGCCGATACCATTCACCACTGTCACATCTCCACCATTTACCACCATCGTCACCTCCGATTAACACCACCACCACCACTCACCGCCCTTAGCCACTATCAGATCAGGGTAAACCACATGGGGGGAGGGGCTCGAGCAAAATCTTACTCTCTGGTTACTCATTTCTTTGTCATTAAGGTACGTTCCCCTGTTCTACTTTGTATTAAGAGTCGTTTAGAGTAGATTTGAGCCGTATGTTAGTGTAATATGTAAATTGAGTCAATTTTAGGGTAATTTTAATCGGGTCTTAATTTAGTCATTAATGTGGTGCATAGTTGAGTTATCGGGTTATTAACTCGTTAAACCGTTGCGTGATTTGGTGTAAATTATTACTATGGGACTGGTTTGTTGTTTGGTTTGTGCCGTAAATGAGAAGGCTAATTGTCATTACTATTACTTGGTTGGTGGCACGAACATGAATCAAATTAGTTGTAATAAGTTGTGTAAATTGAATCAAATCGGGTCTTGTAATGTACGTTTTTAATTTGTGTAATTTTTGTTTAGTTTAGAATAAAGTGAGATTCAAGCCGTGTGTTCTAATTAAGTTTTGTATTTAAATTGTAAATTGGGTCCTGTGATACACGTTTACATTCTTTGCAGGTTTAGACCGCCTCACCCGTACTCAATCTCCATTCAGGCGAGGTTGCCTGGTTTCTAAATATACAATAAGGGTATCCCGAATTTTTCAAAATTTTTTAATTTTTATAGCGTCTTTTTGCTTTTCTGATACGCCGGACGACCGCGAATGAAATTCTATACGGTCGTCCTGCCGGATATATCTTATGTTATTGTATTTTTGTAGTACTAACTTGTAAATGCAGGCACGTCTGATCGCGGTGAGTCTTCTAGCGCGGGCAAGCGCAAGCGGAGTCCATTTCCACACCTGAGGGGCGAGCTAGAGGAGTCACGCCCGATTCGTCAGGCGCCGCGTGTCATCCAATACGCGGTTCCCGAGGCACGTCCGGCTGCTGACGCGGAGCCGATTCCGCTAGACGCTAGGATTTTGCACCACCACACCCTCTTCCGATTCGATCTCATGACAGAGGAGGATGTCCGGCTAGAGAGGTTCGTCGACTTGGAGCCCTACCAGCACCGGGGGATAGACTGGGGGCTGATGGAGGAGCTAGGGTAGCTGCAGAGGTTGCATGAGTTCATTGACGCCCCATGGACTGCGACGTTGGCCTGTGACGCGATCAAGTACCGGGAGCTCACCGTCGAGTTTCATTGCACATTCCGGTATGTCACAGGCCACTTTGAGGAGCCTGCTACTGTTTCATTTTCCTTGGGCCGACAGGTATTCGAGATGTCAGTCCTGCAGTTTGAAGTGGCCATGGGGTGGTACACAGAGGTAGAGGTAGCAGCACGGCCATTCTTGTAGAGCCTCTGGGGCCTATTTCGGAGGCGACACGACCAGGAGGTCAGTGATAGTCAGTTACGTGACTTCTGCCATTCCATAGCCGATGGATCGTACTCCTCATCTCTTGTGGAGTCGTCCATTCGTGACCCCCTCATCCGCTATATTCACAGGATTCTGGATTGCACTCTCATCGGACGCAGGTCCGGGATTTATTTTGCATCTATTGCATCATTGGCCACCGAGAGGCCAACCAGGCTAGCATACTTATTTCATCCATCGCAAGGGGTCGTCGAGGTGGGCCGGAGGGCAGGATTGAGCTCGGGCCGTACATCAGCAGGCTAGCGGAGCGTTTAGGAGTTTTTGACAGATATCTGGGTCGTCTACTCACACGGGCCCGGATACCATTCCATATGGTTTAGTTCAGATACATTTGGCGGGGTTCGTCACGTTGGACGATCCGCCGTGTTTTATGGATATTCGGCAGGGTCCAAAGGTCCCACCACCTGCTGGGACGCCTGCCGAGGAGGCAATTCAGATGGGGGCGCCCACACCACGAAAGAGGATTTTACATCAGATAGAGCGCCCCCAGGTTCAGCACCCGCTCCGTCAGCCCACACCAGCACCACTCACTCTTGAGGGGCTTAAAGATCAGATGTTTGAGAGGATGGACCGCCAGGATGCGGCCATTAGGTATTTGATGCAGCAGCAGGGCTTAGAGATCCCACCATTTTTCAGGGCTCCAGATCAGCATCAGTCAGATCAGCCAGACACAGGTGGAGACCCACAGTGATCATCATCAGCACCTTATGCCGAGTTATATTTTGATTTTCTGTATTTTATTTCTTATTTCTTTTTATGTATTTCTTTTATTTCTTTTGGCATGTATATAAACTTTGATGTATATAGTATTTTGTACTTGGGGGGCTCGGCAGGGTTGGTTGTGTTGTATATATTTCGTTGTTTATTTGACGTGCTTGCTAGTACTTGTTAGAATCAGCCGCTTTCGTTCGTGAGGAATTATTGGAAGTTGATAGCTTAGCACGTTCGAATGGAAGGCAAGGAAACACGACTTACGAGGCATTTCACACTCATTTTAATTAGGGAAGTCTGTTCCAATTTTTGTATAGTTTATTTTTTTTATTTCTCACTTATTTTTATTTGTTTATTTTATTTTGTATTTTTCTTTTATTTTTTTAGTACCGTCGTTTCTCGTCCACATTGAGGATAATGTAAATTTTATATAGGTTTTGTATTTTGAGTCTGTTGTAAATTGTAGAATATTTTTTAAAAATATCCTTTGAATTAGAGTTTTACATGTACATGGAAAATGATAGGTAAAACTGGGCAATATTGTGATGAAAAATGAAAAAAATAAGCAATAGAAAGCATGTCTAATTTGTGATTAATCGGTAGGCCCAGCCAGTTGAAAAGCTTAAATAGCCTGAAAGTGTTACTTAGGATTAATAACTTAATTAAATCATGAAATCTTGTGGGTTCTCATCTTAGGGAAATGGTGAAACAGAAACTGTCAACATAGGGTGATAGGTACCACGGTAAGCTAAGGTTTTTATGTTTCTGAAATATTTTTGGCACACCACTCTCTTTTTATGAAAATGAACTGAGAGCTGGTGGCACCCGCATTCCATATTTACATCCATTATGAGTATAATTGAAAGCTTAAGTTTTGACCTAAGTGTTACCCTCCGGGATAGCGACTTGGTTGATACACCCATGGGTCGGGGCTTGAGTGATCAATAGTTGGGATAAATAAGGTTTGATTTATGTGTTTCCCATGGGGATAGTGACTCTGTGGATACGCCTCTAAGTTGAATTCTTATGAGCTTTAGTGATAAGACTGCATCCTATGTGCTTCTTCTGGGATGGTGACCCGGGAGATGGACCACTAGGAAAGGTTGATTCATACATTAGATAATACTCATTCCAATTCATTCCATTTAATTCCATGCAATCATCTATATTTCGAAAACATAAAGATTTTAGTTTGCTGTGGTGGGAAGATCTACATGATCTAACCCGGGCCTAAACATGACCGTGAGTCGGGATTCGGTGGAAGTATAGCTTTTAAGTGTGAGATCCATAGTTTGATTGATCTGCTGTATAAATTGGATTAGAACACCTCTCGGAGGCTTGATTTTTGGTGTTTGGGTTTAGTCGGATAGAAATACCGGTTATTGCACTTTAATTCGTTATTATATTTGTGTTGATCAAAAATTGAGATTGTTAAAGCTTTGTCCAGTTATGATTCCATTGCTATTTCTTTTTCGAGGACGAAAAAAGTGTAAGTGTGGGGATGTTTGATGTGTTGCAAAACACATTCATTTATCCGTGTATATTTGTGCGTTATCGTATAGTTTTGTATTTGTTTTGTATCATTTTAAGTTCGTTCTGAGTTCGGGTCATAGTTGCAGGTTATAGTGTGCTAAGAAAGCGAAAAAGAGAGTAAAATCCTGGAGAAATAGAGCACACGGGTGAAGAGTGGAAATCAAAAAAAGAGAAGAATTAATTTTCTGAGAAAAAGACTTCCCTATCTGAGAAAAAAAGCGAGCAAGGAGGAAGATTTCCCTCGCGGTACGCAAGGGAAGCCAGAAGCCAACCCGACTAATTTTTCCCTGCGGTACGCAAGGGACCGGCCATATGTCTCTCGCGGTACGCGAGAGACCCGCTAATCCGTAAAAAAATAGAATTTTAGGTTTTTAATTGTTTTAAATTGTCACACCCCGCCAAGGCGGAAACGCGAGGCGTAACATTACATGGTTTCCAAAGCATATGATTACCGCAAACACATACATGATAAATGGATACATAAACAAGTTTAAAGTTTTACATTCCAAAATGTAAATTGAGTTTACAAAAAGTGAAGATTTCGCAAATATGACTCTATTACAATGAGTTATACAAGAGAAATCCCCCCAAAAGTTGTATCCATCGTGCATGCATGTAATCTACATTGCTAACCTTGCGATCACGTCAATTACCTAAAAAACATACTTAAAATTTTCAACACGAGGTTGGTGAGTTCACAGGTTTAATCAAATAGTTCTTTGAAAAATTCAATTGTTCGTAAATAGTTCCGGTTGCATGTGATAATCAGAATAAGAATTGTTGACCCATTTGTAAACTAGCTAGGAATACAAATAATATGTTCCTACATGAGCCGTAACCAAACCATGACAATTGTTCTTCGCCCCTAATTTCGTTATCCGGTTCTATGCGGCCATAAATCCTCCAGATTGTGGTTAGCGCGACTAACCATGACCGGGAGATGTCACTATCCATAGTACTATTTATAGGACCCTAGGCTACAGTTAATGGTTACTAAATTGTTCCAGGGGACTTTAGCGGCCTAAAATCGTTTAACTCATGTAAACATAAAAGTCGAGTCTTATTCTCTTGTTATCACATAAAAATAGTTGTAAGTATGTTCTTCCCCAAAATATTGAAAACAGTAAAAAGGGGCCGTGAAACTCACCTTGCGTTTGTGTATGCTTGCAATGATATTTGTTCTAGTCAAACTTGACTATTCGTACCCTAATTACAAAAAGGGTAATTCGTGTTATGACCGAATGTCTCATATGCAAATTGTTCACCGACTTAATAAGTCCGGTTGCTTTTGTTTAAATATCTTCTTAGTTTTTCAACACTTGTTTTGTTATAAGAATAATTCCAAGTTACTGCCCAATGGGCCTGAAACAGGTATAGAAACTATCTAGTTTTGATTGAACAGGACAGTTGTCGAAACTACCTAGTTTCAGTTTCGACTGAGTAAACTGGGTATCGAAACTACCTAGTTTTGATTGGGTAAGAAAGGTATCGAAACTACCTAGTTTCGATTGAGCAATAGGTATCAAAACTACCTAGTTTCGATTGAACAATAGGTATCGATATTACTTAGTTTCGATTGGGTAAACATGTATCGAAACTACTTAGTTTCGATTGAACAACAGGTATCGAAATTACTTAGTTTCGATTGAGTAAACAGGTATCGAAACTACTTAGTTTCGATACTGTTATTTCGTTTTGACAGAATCAATCCTGCATATTTTATGTTTTAAACTTGAATTCGACACTCTTTTCGTGTTATTTTACTTGCGTTCGAACAAATTGTATGTTTTGCTACGGTTTAAAGAAAATAATATGAATAGTATTGAGTTTTTACCTCTAGACAGTGATGATGATTTTGTGCGAAAAGAATGGATGAGCTCCCTGAAACCTTGAAAACTTCACTTAACTTAAGGTATGGAAGTGACGATAATCGGTGTTGCTGCCGATGAAAGGAAGACAAAGAGAGAAAAAGAAAGGTGAATTGTGATTTGAGATGGATGAATTGATAGACAATTGAGGGGGGTATGGTTTTTATCTGAATTCTCGCAGGCAAATGTATGGGTTTTGGTATAGATATTTAGGATGTGAGTGAAGTAGGAAGTGGGAATGGGCTTCTCTGATTTTCAGCCGAGAAAGTCAGGGGGTGGGTTGGGTTAAATTTTTATAATAATTAGATTTAAGTATTAATTAATTAATTTATTAAGGGTATTAATATCAATTAGAGTTTTAAAGGGTAATTTAATTCGGTTTAGATTTTTCACGGTATTATAAATTTAACAAGTTTATAGCTCATTGTTGAAAAATATTGAAATCTTGGGTTGTATAATTCATTGAGGTGATTATTTGTAGGTATAAATACCTAAAGTTGACGCTTCCAGGTAGTATCTTCGAAAGAGTTCGTTAGTTTACTTTTACGTATTTTATATATTTTAGTCTAAAAATGAATTATTGTCCACATAGAGTTTATGTAATATATATGTATATATATTTTTCTGGTTATTTAATTTAACCACTAGTGTTCGTATTTAGTCGGGTTATTCTGGTACGTGAACCGGTAACTCCTAAAATTACCAAAACATGAAATGAGACAATGTACGGTTTTTGTTAGACCTTAATGTCCTTGATTGTGAAATTAAGTAAATCCCGAAAACAATTATGATGTAAACTTGTTTATAACATGTACGGGTATTGACCTGAAATGTCGGGTGTCACATTCTCCCCATGTTAATTGAATTTCGTCACGAAATTCAATTCGTGCCATCTTGAACTGGTGCATCCTTAAACAAGGAGGGGTATTTTGTTTTCATTTGGTCCTCTCGTTCCCATGTATACTCAGGACCACGTTTTGAGTTCCAACGTACTTTAACCAGTTTGATTCGACTACGTCTCAGCCTTTGAACTTTCCAATCTGAAATCTCAATCGGTTCCTCGATGAAATGAAGTTTATCATCAATGTAAATTTCATTAGGCGGTATGATCAAAGTCTCGTCGGACAAGCACTTTTTGAGATTAGACACATGAAATGTATCGTGTACGTTTATTAGTTCTTACGGTAGCTTGAGCTTGTAGGCTACAGGGCCAACCCTAGCCAGTATTTCAAACGGTCCAACGTATCTAGGGTTGAGCTTACCACGGTTACCAAACCTTGAAACGCCTTTCCATGGTGAGACTTTTAACATTACTCGGTCACCAATTTGAAATTCTAATGGTTTCCGTCTGTTATCAGCATAGCTCTTCTGTCTATCTCGGGCCGCTTTCAGACGGTCCTTAATTTTGAAGATCTTATCAGTGGTTTCCTGGACAATCTCAGGGCCTGTCAAATGTTTTTCACCAACTTCCGCCCAACATAGCGGTGAGCGGCATTTACGACCATATAAAGCTTCAAACGGAGATGCCTTAATGCTCGTGTGATAGCTGTTATTATAGGAAAACTCTGCCAATGGTAAATGAGTATCCCAATTTCCTCCGAAATCAATTACACACGCATGGAGCATATCCTCTAAAGTTTGAATGGTCCTTTCGCTTTGACCATCCGTTTGTGGGTGATATGCCGTGCTCATGTCAAGACGTGTGCCTAAGGCTTCTTGTAACGATTTCCAGATTCTAGACACGAATCTGCTGTCTCTATCAGAGATAATAGAAATTGGCACTCCATGCCTAGCCACAATTTCCTTGATATAAAGCTTTGCAAGTTTCTCGGTTTTATCCGTCTCTTTGATGGGTAGAAAATGAGCTGATTTTTTCAGACGATCGACAATTACCCATATTGTGTCATAACCGCTGGACGTCTTGGGTAACTTTGTGATGAAATCCATAGAAATCTATTCCCATTTCCATTGAGGTATCTCGGGTTGTTGTAACAAGCCAGACGGTTTCTGATGTTCGGCTTTTACTTTTGAACACGTTAAGGATTTACTGACATATGTGGCAATATCTCCTTTCATATTGGGCCACCAATATAATTCTTTTAGATCCTTATACATCTTATATGAACCCGGGTGAATGGAGTACCTGGACTTGTGGGCTTCATCCATAACCAACCCACGTAAGTTACCGTTACTCGGCACCCAAATTCTGTCCATGAAGTAAAACGTATCATCTGACTTAGACTCCAATTGTTTGATCATTCCACATAGTGCCTCATTTTGGATGTTCTTTTCTTTAAGTGCTTCTTGTTGTGCCATTCGGATTTGAGTAGTAAGACTCGTATGAATTGTCAATCCTAGGGCACGAACACGAAGAGTTTTAACTCGTTCCTTGCGACTTAAGGCGTCTGCTACGACATTGGCTTTCCCGGGATGGTACTTGATATCACAATCATAGTCGTTTAGTAGTTCTACCCAACGACGTTGTCTCATGTTAAGTTCTTTTTGATCAAAGATATGTTGGAGACTCTTATTATCAGTGAAAATAGTGCATCTCGTACCATAAAGATAATGTTTCCAAATCTTGAGTGCAAACACAACTGCGCCCAACTCCAAGTCGTGGGTCGTATAATTCTTTTCGTGCACTTTTAGTTGTGGTGAGGCATATGCGATGACTTTGTCTCTTTGCATTAACACACAACCAAGTCCTTGGTGTGATGCATCGCAGTATACGACAAAATTGTTGATTCCCTCAGGAAGGGATAAGATCGGTGCACTACACAGCTTCTGCTTCAGTAATTGGAAAACTGACTCTTGCTTGTCACTCCAATCAAACTTCTTTTCTTTCTGGGTTAATGTAGTTAAAGGCAAGGCTATTTTTGAAAAATTCTCAATGAATCGTCTGTAATAACCGGCCAAGCCCAAAAATTGACGCACCTCGGTCGGAGTCTTTGGTGCTTCCCAGTTTTTGATCGCTTCTATCTTAGATGGATCAACATGAATTCCTTCCTTATTGATGACATGTCCAAGGAAATGCACTTCTCGGATCCAGAACTCACACTTAGAGAATTTAGCGTAAAGATTCTCGTTGCTGAGTAGTTCCAAAATTAATTTCAGATGATGTTCATGATCCTCCTTGGTTCGTGAATATATTAATATATCATCAATAAATACTATCACAAATTTATCCAAATATGGCTTGCACACTCGGTTCATGAGATCCATAAAAACAGCTGGTGCGTTCGTCAAACCAAACGGCATAACTAGGAATTCGTAGTGGACATAACGAGTCCTAAATGCCGTCTTTGGTACATCTTCTCCTTGGATTCTTAGTTGATGATACCCCGAACGTAGATCGATCTTTGAGTAGAAGCTAGAATCTTGTAGTTGATCGAACAAATCGTCTATTCGAGGAAGTGGGTATCGGTTTTTGATTGTAAGCTTGTTTAATTCTCGGTAATCAATACACATCCTAAAGGTTCCATCCTTTTTCTTTACGAATAGGACCGGAGCTCCCCAAGGTGAGAAACTCGGTCTTATGAAACCTTTATCAAGCAACTCCTGTAGTTGATTTGATAATTCCTGCATTTCAGAAGGTGCTAATCGATATGGTGATCGCGCAACCGGTTCGGCTCCTGGTACTAAATCGATTCGAAATTCGACTTGTCTCGGTGGTGGTAATCCAAGTAAGTCTTCAGGAAAAACTTCGGGGTAATCCTTAACGACTGGTATATCCTCAAGTCGACGTTCCTCGGGTTTTTTCTCGACGATGTGAGCCAGGAATACGCAATAGCCTTTACGTAGGTACTTACGAGCTTTCATGCAGTTTACCATCCTCAATGTCACTCCACTTTTCTCACCTTGAATCGAAAGAACTTCTCCGTTCGGGAGGGGAATATGAACAATCTTCTCAAAACAAACAATCTCGGCGTGATTCTTCGACAACCAATCCATGCCAATAACAACGTCAAAGCTTCCCAAGTCAACAGGTAGTAGGTCTATACTAAATGTGTGGTTCTTAAAACATAAGGTACAACCCTGAATGACTTCTCCAGTTTTAATTAATTTCCCGTTTGCTAATTCAATTGTAAAATTTTGGTCTAGTTTGCTGGGCTTAATACCGAGTAGGGACTTAAAGTCATTTGACACAAAACTCATATCAGCACCCGTATCGAAAAGTATAGAGGCATAGTGATTATTTATCGGGAACGTACCAGTGACAATGTTTGGATCTTGTCGTGCGTCACCAGCCCCCATCACAAATGCTCTTCCACGGGCCTGATTGTCGTTTCGGTTCTTCAACTTTGGACAGTGTTTTCTAAAGTGCTTTGGATCTCCACACTCAAAGCATCCCTGATTCATCCTTTCTGCTCCTGGGTTGACCTTTCCTGCTACTTGATTGATCTTATTAGGGTTCGCATTGTTCCAACAGTTATGGGCTAGATGCCCATACTTTTTACACTTTCCACATTGGGTACATCTTCCACTGTGATGATATCCACATTTGTCACACTTCGGTCGTGTTCCAAGATATCCTTTTTTGTTCCACAGTGTTAACAGCATAGGCTTTCATAGTTCCAGGTCTCTTGTAAGTTTGATTCTTGTTTTGATTACTTGGTTTTCCAAACCGTTTCCTCTTTTCCCCAGACCTTCCTTCCTCGGTCTCCTTCTTCTCAAACAAACCATCACGCACAGCATTATCTCTTAGCTTGAAAGCTAGAATTATAGCGCTCTTGGCATCCATAGGGTTCGATAAAGTCACTAGGCTTCGGATTTGAGGAGCAAGACCCCACAAATATCTTTCAACCTTCTTGTATTCTGGGGTAACCATGTGTGGAACTAAACTTGCTAACTCATTGAATCGGTCAGTGTAACCAGCCACATCATCTCCTATCATTTGTAAATTCCACATTTCAGATTCGATCTTTTGCAACTCATTTCGAGGACAGTATTCCTCAGTCATCATGGCTTTCAGCTCCTCCCAAGTCAGTTGGTATGTAATCTGCCTTCCCAGGGTTTTCACTTGTGAATTCCACCAAGTTAAAGCCTTATCAGTGAGCGTGCATGTAGAATACTTCACCATGCAGTCAGCGGTGCATTCACTAATATCAATCACCGACTCCATCTTTTCTAACCATCTCATTAGCCCAACTGCACCCTCGGTGCCATTGAAGTTACGGGGGTTGCAAGAAAGAAAGGCCTTGTAGGTGCACTTCCTATTTGGAGCATCTGTAGAATTACAAGTCATAACGTCATTAATTCGGATCATGACTACGTGTTATGGCTTATTTATTCTATTACCTCCGGAACCTCCGGCTGTACCGCTACCTCCTGCTGTACCGCTACCTCCTGCACCTCCTCCGCCGGTACCGCTGCCGTTTCCTCCTCCAATATTTCGATTCGCTTCATACTGCTCCATAGCAGCAGCTACTCGCTGTGCTATGAGTTGTTCCACGTTTGGAGAAATCGTCTCGTTGTTGTCACCAGTAGTGTCACGGGGTGTCCTACGCTTAGGTGCCATGACGTTCTTTCTAACATATCAATTAAAAAGAAACAACATTATATAATAACAATGACTGATCATGACATAAGGATACAACAACATCAAACGTAAACAACCATCATTACAACATAAACCATCACATACATAGTTAAAACCTACATAGTACATTGTTCCCAAAAGACAAGGATACAAAAAGGGATGGGTTCACATGACCACATCAGTACCAAAGTTTTAAACTACATAATGTGCTATGGGCACAACCCGCCCATAATAGGTTTAAAAGAAGAAGTGGAAGTACAATCCAATCATCATGGCAAGTCCTGCCATGACAAAGCTAGTTCTTGCCACAAATTCTGCAGCCAAAGTCCTCTCTTCCAGCGCCTCCACCATGTCTCGGACCATGAGAGTGAACTGCCAGTCCATATCAGCTCTCAACTCTAGGTAGTCAGTGGCACCCTGTATGTCTCGAGTGCTATCCTCCAGAGTCTGTACTCGAGATCCGAGCCCTTGACGTAAGCGTGTGGCTGCATCCCCATGTGCCCGGATATCATCTAGGAGGTCATCAAGACGCTCCTCGTGCGTATGAACAAGTGCTACTAATGTGGGCACTGTGAGCTCCATGGCTTCCCCAGTGTGGGGTAGGGGTGTTGGGGAGATGGAGGACTCTCCGAGCTCAAAGGTAGAGGGAATGCTCTCCATCTCCCTCCTTCGTGCCAGGGTACGGGGCATCCAACGGATAGTCCCCACCGTAGGGTGGTAACAGGGTCGTTGCCTAGGTGGTTCCTCATCAGTCTCCAAGTTTTCCAGGTCACGGGCTGCCAGGGTTCTCTTGCGTGGAAATCGAACCTTCTTCCTAGCACTCTTTACCATAACTGGTCCTCCGCTTTTCTTTCGGTAGACGATAGGCGGTTCTCCCAGGGCGACATTGGGTGGTGTGGAGCTGCGAACTTGTACTCGATTTTTGGGGCGTGTGTCGGAAAGTTCCTCATTGGATTCAGAGTCAGAGACGGGGTCAGAGTGTGAATGTGACGACATGCTTGTGACTACAATATCCACATGACATGATGACTGGTTATGCAATGCTTATGCAATGAAAACGTTTTAGTGAGTCATTTAAATTATAGACTAGGTTCCATTGTAGACTCCTAGTTCGCTATAATCAATGGCTCTGATACCAAGTTCTGTCACACCCCGCCAAGGCGGAAACATGAGGCGTAACATTACATGGTTTCCAAAGCATATGATTACCGCAAACACATACATGATAAATGGATACATAAACAAGTTTAAAGTTTTACATTCCAAAATATAAATTGAGTTTACAAAAAGTGAAGATTTCGCAAATATGACTCTATTACAATGAGTTATACAAGAGAAATCCCCCCAAAAGTTGTATCCATCGTGCATGCATGTAATCTACATTGCTAACCTTGCGATCATGTCAATTTCCTGAAAAACATACTTAAAATTGTCAACACGAGGTTGGTGAGTTCACAGGTTTAATCAAATAGTTCTTTGAAAAATTCAATTGTTCATAAATAGTTCCAGTTGCATGTGATAATCAGAATAAGAAATGTTGACCCATTTGTAAACTAGCTAGGAATACAAATAATATGTTCCTACATGAGCCGTAACCAAACCATGACAATTGTTCTTCGTCCCTAATTTCGTTATCCGGTTCTATGCGGCCATAAATCCTCCAGATTGTGGTTAGCGCGACTAACCATGACCGGGAGACGTCACTCTCCATAGTACTATTCATAGGACCCTAGGCTACAGTTAATGGCTACTAAATTGTTCCAGGGGACTTTAGCGGCCTAAAATCGTTTAACTCATGTAAACATAAAAGTCGAGTCTTATTCTCTTGTTATCACATAAAAATAGTTATAAGTATGTTCTTCCCCAAAATATTTAAAACAGTAAAAAGGGGCCGTGAAACTCACCTTGCGTTTGTGTATGCTTGCAATGATATTTGTTATAGTCAAACTTGACTATTCGTACCCTAATTACAAAAAGGGTAATTCGTGTTATGACCGAATGTCTCATATGCAAATTGTTCACCGACTTAATAAGTCCGGTTGCTTTTGTTTAAATATCTTCTTAGTTTTTCAACACTTGTTTTGTTATAAGAACAATTCCAAGTTACTGCCGAATGGGCCTGAAACAGGTATAGAAACTATCTAGTTTTGATTGAACAGGACAGTTGTCGAAACTACCTAGTTTCAGTTTCGACTGAGTAAACTGGGTATCGAAACTACCTAGTTTCGATTGGGTAAGAAAGGTATCGAAACTACCTAGTTTCGATTGAGCAATAGGTATCAAAACTACCTAGTTTCGATTGAACAATAGGTATCGATATTACTTAGTTTTGATTGAGTAAACATGTATCGAAACAACTTAGTTTCGATTGAACAACAGGTATCGAAATTACTTAGTTTAGATTGAGTAAACAGGTATCGAAACTACTTAGTTTCGATACTGTTATTTCGTTTTGACAGAATCAATCCTGCATATTTTATGTTTTAAACTTGAATTCGACACTCTTTTCGTGTTATTTTACTTGCGTTCGAACAAATTGTATGTTTTGCTACGGTTTAAAGAAAATAATATGAATAGTATTGAGTTTTTACCTCTACACAGTGATGATGATTTTGTGCGAAAAGAATGGATGAGCTCCCTGAAACCTTGAAAACTTCCCTTAACTTAAGGTATGGAAGTGACGATAATCGGTGTTGCTGCCGATGAAAGGAAGACAAAGAGAGAAAAAGAAAGGTGAATTGTGATTTGAGATGGATGAATTGATAGACAATTGAGGGGGGTATGGTTTTTATCTGAATTCTCGCAGGCAAATGTATGGGTTTTGGTATAGATATTTAGGATGTGAGTGAAGTAGGAAGTGGGAATGGGCTTCTCTGATTTTCAGCCGAGAAAGTCAGGGGGTGGGTTGGGTTAAATTTGTATAATAATTAGATTTAAGTATTAATTAATTAATTTGTTAAGGGTATTAATATCAATTAGAGTTTTAAAGGGTAATTTAATTCGGTTTAGATTTTTCACGGTATTATAAATTTAACAAGTTTATAGCTCGTTGATGAAAAATATGGAAATCTTGGGTTGTATAATTCATTGAGGTGATTATTTGTAGGTATAAATACCTAAAGTTGACGCTTCCAGGTAATATCTTCGAAAGAGATCGTTAGTTTACTTTTACGTATTTTATATATTTTAGTCTAAAAATGAATTATTGTCCACGTAGAGTTTATGTAATATATATGTATATATATTTTTCTGGTTATTTAATTTAACCACTAGTGTTCGTATTTAGTCGGGTTATCCTGGTACGTGAACCAGTAACTCCTAAAATTACCAAAACATGAAATGAGACAATGTACGGTTTTTGTTAGACCTTAATGTCCTTGATTGTGAAATTAAGTAAATCCCGAAAACAATTATGATGTAAACTTGTTTATAACATGTACGGGTATTGACCTGAAATGTCGGGTGTCACATAAATGACTATTCTTAGGGGTATTCCATTTGTGGCCGTCAAAGCTCTGATCTTGGGCGATTTTAGCAAAGGAGAAAGCTTTTGGTTCAAGGATTTGAAGAATCGGATAGTACACGGTTAGACATCTAAGCATTCGGTCACGATTGATCGTTTTGAGTATTTTGTTTTGTGTTTGATGACCATGTTTGATGTTTTTAACTCTGAATCTTATGTTTTTATCATGATGCTTGGCTAAAACCTTAGATCTACCTAGGTTAAAGATGAAAGATTATTAAAGTTTGGATTTTTATTGGTTTTGGATCTTGTTTGGATTTTATGCTTTACTATAGATCTGATTTCACTTGTTTAATGAGTATGCATGCTTGATTTTGATCTTTGATTGGTTGGTTGTTCCTTACATATCTCGTTTGAATGTCTTTCAATGAATAGGTGTGTATTAGATCGCTTACTGTATGTTTGTGATTCATATGTGGTTTACTAGACGTCATTAACCATAGGGATACCAATTAATAACTTAATAAATCAAGTGTTCTTCTTATATAAATACCTGTAAAGTGATAGATAAACGGTTAGTCTGTGGTATTAGGGTTTCTGAGAGTGAACTGTCTGAGAGGACGTTTCCTTAGGGGTCTAGTGTCATTGTTAATTCGTGTTAAAACAGGTTGAATTCAGGTTGCTCCTTGCATCTTTGATGCATTGAGATAGTGAGACCAAGAGGTAAGCTGTCTATTGAGTTCTTCAGCGTAATCGGTGAGACCAAGAGGTAATCCGACCACTGGTGAGCATAGTATCCTTTGAGTTTCCTTCTGGTCACATTCTGAGATTGATCAGGAATCCATTAGGTTAATTTGAGGGTGTTATATCTTAGGATCCCAGTTTCCATTACAGTTTCCATTACCGATAGAACCCGAGTTTAGTAATCAGGATTCGCAGCCTAGGTAGTGTCTTCATCCTTATTGATTTCATCCGAGTCTGTGTTAGATTGTTACTTGTCTTACTAGTCTTCTTCATTTAGTTATTTCAAGTTTAGTAGATAATCTTAGTTCGTAAATTTCCCCCCAATCCAAACCAAATATTAAGTCCTAGTTAGAGTCTAATTTATGTTAGAGTCAGTGTCTCGTGGGTTCGATATCCGGACTTCTTTTAGCTGTGTTACAATTGATAGGTACACTTGCTTGTCTTTGTGGTCTAGTTTAGTAGGGTTGTCTAGAGTTTAACTAGAGTGTCTAGGTTAGTTTGTGTTTAATTTCATAGACCGTTTGACCGTCATCATGTAGTAACCCTGATGGTTTCTAATATCCGTCTTAACCTTGGCGCAGGTTAAACATTTTCCGACGTATGTGGCAATTTCAGCTTTCATGTTTGGGCACCAGTAGTTTGTCTTGAGGTCTTGGTACATTTTGTCAGAACCAGGGTGAATAGAGTATCTTGACTTATGTGCCTCATCCATCATTAAGTCTCGTAAGTTCCCATAGTTCAGTACCCAAATCCAGTCCATGTAGTAACCACATCATCGGATTTAATCTCAAACAGTTTCTCCATGCCTCGTAGGCCTTCATTTTCCAAATTTTCCTCCTTAGGAGCCTCGAGCTGGGCATCACGTATCTGGATAGGTAGATTCGTGTGGATTTTCAAGGTTAACGCTCGAACTAGACACGGTTTGAGTTGCTCTTTCCTACTCAAGGCAGCAGCAACGACGTTTGCCATTCCCGGATGGTAGCGGATTACGCAGTCGTAATCATTAAGCAATTCGACCCATCTGCGCTGGCGCATATTCAACTCCTTTTGATCAAATATGTGCTGGAGACTTTTGTGGTCAGTGAAAATCATACATTTGGTACCGTACAAATAATGTCTCCAAATTTTGAGTGCAAAAACAACAGCTCCCAATTCCAGGGCATGGGTAGTGTAGTTCTTCTCTTGCACTTTGAGTTTTCGGGAAGCATATGCGATAACCTTCTCTCTTTGCATCAGTACACAACCGAGTCCTTGGTGTGACACATCGCATTAGACTACAAATTCGTCGTTTCCTTCAGGTAGTGCTAGGATCGGTGCACTGCAAAGTTTTTGCTTGAGTAATTGAAATGCTTCTTCCGTCCTTTCATCCCAATTATACTTCGCATCCTTCTGTGTCAAGGTAGTCAATGGTTTCACAATTTTTTGAGAAGTTTCCGATAAACCGTCTGTAATATATCCGACAAGACCCAAAATTGTCGTATTTCGGTTGCGGTTTTGGGTGTTCGCCAGTTTCTGATTGCTTCGATCTTGGTTGGGTCAATGTGTAAGCCCATCTCGTTTACCACATGACCTAGGAAATGCACTTCTCTAATCCATAAGTCTGGCTTGGAAAACTTAGTATACAGCTTCTCGGTTTTCAATAACTCTAGAATAAGCCTTAGACGTTCAGCGTGTTCCTCCTCGCTACGGGAACAGATCAAGATGTCGTCAATGAACACAAAAACAAACTTGTCTAGATAGGGTTTACACACACGGTTCATAAGATCCATAAACACCGTAGGTTCATTGGTCAAACCGAATGGCATAACCAAAAATTCATAGTGTCCATATCGAGTTTGGAATGCCGTCTTGTGTATGTCCTCCTCTTGGATTCTCAGCTGATGATATCTTGATCGCAAGTCGATCTTGGAATTATAACTTGATCCTTGTAGTTGGTCAAACAAATCATCTATTCTGGGTAGTGGTTATCGGTTCTTGATGGTTACCTTGTTCAATTCCCTATAGTCGATGCACATACGAAATGATTCGTCTTTCTTTTTGACAAATAAGACAGGTGATCCCTAAGGCGAATGACTTGGTCGGATAAATCCTTTATCTAGAAACTCATGTATTTGGTTCGATAGTTCTTGCATTTCCGATGGCGCCAGTCGGTACGGTGACCGCCCTATCGGAGTAGCACCTGGGGTAAGGTCGATTCGGAATTCGAATTGTCGCTATGGTGGGAGTCCTGGTTAGTCTTAAGGGAATACTTCAGGAAAATCACTAACAACTGGTATGTCCTCGACCTTCCTTTCTTCTGTCCGGTTCTCCGTTACATGTGCTAAGGTGGCATAGTATCCTTTTCGTAGATACTTCCGGGCTTTCATACATGAGATGATATTCAGAGGAATCCCGCTCTTTTCTCCTTGAATTGCAAGTGTTTCTCTACCTGGTAGGGGAAGTCAGACAACTTTTTCGCGGCATACAATTTCCGCTCCGTTCTTGGACATCCGGTCCATACCGATAATTACGTTGAAACTTCCTAGTTTAACGGTAGTAAATCTATTTCTAAGGAATGATTGGCTAATTCTAGGACAGAGCTCGGAATAATGTGGTTGGTTTTGATTAATTTACCTTCGGATAGTTCTACGGTATACTCATTATCTAGCACAGTAGGTTCGATACCAAGTAATGGACTAAACTCACTAGACACTAAACTTCTTTCAGCACCAGTATCAAACAAGATAGATGCATAATGGTTGTTTAGAAGAAACGTACCCGTGATGGTGTCGGGGTTCTGTTTGGCTTTTCCTGCTCCAATCACAAAGGCTCGCCCTTTGACGTTGTTGTTGTTGTTTCCTGGCTTCCTGTTCTTTGGGCAATCCTTTGAAAAATGTGCATTCTGCCCACAAATGTAATAAGCACGGGTTGCTCTAGTGTTCGGACCTGGTCCTCTCATCCTACAATCCTTGGCAGCATGGCCAATCCTCTTGCACTTTTGGCACCTTTCCTCTTTGCACGTGCCATTGTGGTGAAAATTGCATCGAATGCACATTGGTATGTTTCCCGTGTAAACTTTCCTTGGCTTAATGTCAGCTTGACCTACGGTGTAGGCTCGGGTAGTCTCTTGCCTTTTCGGTGGTGGTGGCAGATTAAATGACCTTGAAGAAATGCCTTCACACTTTCTCTTGTTGTCAACGGCCTGGGACGTAAGGTTGTGTGCCAATCGCATTGCTTGTTGGATTTTTATAGGTTCATAAGATGATACCATACCCTGGACTTGCGGGGCCAGTCCCCATAAATAACGCTCAATACGCTTCTCTTAAGGTGTCACCATGTGAGGACACAATCATGCCAAATCATGAAATTTCTATGTGTAATCCACCACATCTGGTCCATTCATTTTCAGGTTCCAAAACTTTTCCTCAAGATCCTGTATCTCTTTTCGTGTATAGTACTCATCCCTCAACAACTTCTTGAAGTCTGCCCACGGATAGCATTCGCTGCTTCCAGACCCATCGCTTGGACATTGGATTTCCACCAGGTGAGGGCTTGTCCCTCAAAGGTTCCAGTAGCAAATTTTACCTTTGAAGTTTCTGTACAGTTGCACATCTCAAAAGTAGACTCTACTTTCTCGATCCACCGTACTAGGTTAACTGCTCCATCCCGCCTATTGAAAGAAAGTGGTTTGAAGTCAAGGAAAAGCTTATAGGTGCATACTGGGGGATTTTAACCTTGTCCTCCTGCATTCTGATTGTTTGGCAAAGCTGCAACAGTTGCAGCTACTCTATGATTAATCATGGCCTCCATCTATGCTGCCGTCATTGTTGCTTGGCGGGGTGGCATGTCTCTTCATATCATAATGTTAGCAATAGTTAAATTATATGTAACATACAACCAACACATGTACACAAAATAACACATCACATCACAAATCAACCATAAAATATAAAAAGATAATAAACTTGATAAAATAGATTGTATGAAGTACAAAATATTCTAGGAGTCTCCGCTCTTTCACAAAAGAGAACAAGTTTAAAACATCAAATATCTTATGGGCACAGCCGCCCACAATAGGCTGAATAGGGAATCTAAGAGAACCATCCTCTAAAAAAGACAAATGCCAGCAACATTGTATTAACGATGGTGAGAGCTGCGAATGAATCCAGCCGCTCACCGGTCCATGCGTCTCGCTTTCCCGCTGCAATGCTCCCTGCTCCACCGCTGTCAGTCGGGTCTCTCCTGCGGTAACTCGTCCGTGTAGTTTTCCCAATTCTGAGTCATTAAGGTCTACTACGTCCTGAAGCTGAACCAAGCGATCATCAAGTGCTTCTATGATAGCGTCCGAATCCTCGCTGGTGTCCTCGCTCTGCTGTGCTCCTGGGTCAGGTTGTGGCTTGCTCCTCTCAGTGCTAGGAGGTATGGTCGGCTCAGTAGGCCCCACTTCCTGTGGCCTAACCTGATGGGAAGATTCCCCAATCTCGCTGACTCGTAAGGCAGTGTCTTTTGGGTAATAGCTCGGTGTCAGTCGAAGAAAGAGCTCACTTCTTAGGTGGCAATACGGTCTTGCGAGCGGTCCTACGACGCGCAAGTCCCATGAAATTAACCCACTCGCTGCGTAGCGGTACAGGGCTGGGGGACCGTGGAGGGGAAGGGGTAGGTGGTCGCACCTCCTCACTGCTAGTGTCCTCCCACTGGTTCCTCTTCCGACTCTTCCTCAGGTTCCGATTCTGAGACTTGGTCTGGCTTTTCCTGAACGTCTTCGTCATCTGAGACAACGGGCTGCAATGGTTCGGGTTTCGGGTTGGCGGACGACATGTTCGTCTAACAGGTCAACCACCAATTTCTATCTTACATGAGCATTCTATGTGTATGTGAGAATACTAAGTGTACGTGCGGAAGTGAAATGGAAATGAGACATCGGTTACAGTCTAAGTTCACTACGTGCAACCTAGTTCGCTGCAACCTTGTTCGCTGCAACCAATGGCTCTGATACAAGTCTGTCACACCCCCAAATTTCCACTTCGGGCTATACCCGTGGGGCGTGAACCGAGATGATCTTTACCACTGAATTACTTTGAACGACCACTAAATGGTTTTCAAAATACCTGTTTTAATGCATGGCTCGAACGAGCCCAAAATAAGTTTGACATAGCTCAAACTAAATGTGTGGAAGCAATGTTTAAAAAGTTTACAACGCTGAAACAAATAATTAAAAAAGCATTTGTCAAAACAAAATGCCCATGCATGATGAGTGTATGACTCCTGTGAGTGCATCCTAGCCACATATCTTATGCAATCAACTACCTGAGATAAACATGCTAAAATGGGTCAACATAATGTTGGTTAGTTCACAGGTTTAATGTAATTGAAATCATATATTGAAAAAGAAATGCATGGAAAATCATATGTACTCTACACAATCATTGATGATCAGATAAAACCAAAAATTATCATAAGTCCGTCAACCGAAGCTCAACTGTAGCCAGTGAAAAGGAAAAGGATGTGGTTCGCCTCTTTGTACCATGCACATGAATGGATTAGGTCAATAATGTACCCGTTCGACCTCCAGTCGTAGTTAGCGCTACTAACCCGGGTAGGGGTTGTTAAACCCAACAGTACTGTTCATGATCACCTCGCTATGAAAAAATTAACGGTTGACTCTGAGAGGACTTTGTACACACCAGTACAAACTTATATAATTAATGAAACTGTGTAAGCATGGAAAATATGATTTTTGAAGATGTATACTTGAGCATGTATCTCATCCCAAAAGGAAAATGAGTAAAACGAGGCTGTGAGAACTCACCTGATAAATCGGTAAATGAAATGCAAGTCTTAGCAAATCTTTCTAAATGAGACGACCTACTCGTGCCCTAGGAAAATTTAGGACTTTAAGGTCTAAGTATTTTAAACGTTTGACTATGAACTCTATGCATCCAAATGAGTTGTTTGAAAAGTGACTTTGACATTTCAAAGATGTTTTGATTTGACGACCCGTTGGTGACACATTGGACTTAAACATTCAAATCCTAACATAGAATTCAAACCTCCTTTGGAATAGTCTATTATCATTCTAATAAACACGTTAGCACATTCTATTGGTATTTAGAACTCGAAACACAACTTTTGATACATAAAATTTTCCTTAATTTGAAAGTCAAGTTTTGAGTCCTAAACATGGCAACTATGCAAAGTTAATGTTCATACATGAAATTAGGCATGTTATAACACATATAGAACATTTCAATGTTTACTTGCTAAAAATAGACAAGCATGCGAGTTTCATATAATTAAAGTTTCCTATTATAGCAAGATCATGTCAAATTGTCAAGCTTATGGATAAACATCATATATTATCACACAATGCACTTAATTAAGTGTTACTAGGTCATTTAAACCTTCTAATCATGTTAACAACTTGTAAACACATCTTTTGGTCAATTAAAGTTTACTTATTTAGAAACCGGGCTCTAGAACTCATATAAATGCATTTTAACTCATCATTTCTGTCAATCATTCTTCCATAATATTCACTACACTAGTTTCATGCTTTGAATACACCTAAACATCACGTTTTCATACATGTCAAGAAATAAAGTTTCTAAAAATAGAAAACGAGCCTAAAATATCATGAGCATGTGATTTTACCGAAAAAAAATCATACAATCTCTATATCTAGTGTTTATGCATCATTTCCACCAAACAAAACACATCATTTAACAAAAACCCATAATTTAGAGTTTCCAAAAATAGAACCGAGCATGAAATCTCATATGACCAAAAGTTCTAGATAGCAAATCTACACATATTATCCATTCTTTATACATATCCAACCATTTTCCATCATCAAATGACCCTAAACATGACATCTTGCATGAAACCCAAAATTAAAGTTTCCTAAAATAGCAAAACCGAGCAGCATGTATCATCTAACACTTTAGACAACAAAGTTTGCACATATTATTCATCTACAACTATTACTACAACATAATCCATCATCAAAGCAACAAAATCACATCATCTAACATATGCTCATATAATAAAGTTTCCTTATATGGAAACCGAGCCTATGAACAAAATCCGGGTCCAAAACCACCAACAATATGTACCATTTTAGTTATAAAACTCATTTCTTTCAAAAATCTATGGTAAATCTTTCATAAAAATAAAGTTTTATTTGGATGCATGTTCATATGAACATGAAGAAAAATGGAGAAAAAGGTGGGTTTTGTTCTTACCAATGTAACACCCCGAATTTTTATTCGGAGCGTTAAGAGACGATTTAGAAGGTTTAACGTATTAACGAAATCCATAGGGAAACTGGTTCGTGTTAAAGTGTGTAAGAACACTTGGCAAGTTTTAAGCCTTTTAGTGTAGGAAGAGACATGTGGCAGGACACGTGGCACTTCCACAACCATCCTACCTTACAAGGTAACACATGGTGATGAGTCACCATACGATGCACCATGTAGCGACATGTAGCGGACACGTGTCACATCCATATGCCTCATACCTTTCTATAAATAGCAGCCATATCTCTTCATTCTCAAATTTAAGAGAGAGAAGGTAGAGAGAGAAAGGCTAGAAAGGGTCTAGAGAAAGAAGCGGTGGCGGCCGGTGGTGGTGCGACACGGTGGTGCGCAGTGAACGAAGTGACGGGTCTTGACCCTAAACCATTTCTCAAACATTATGAACGCGTTGGTAAGATCCAATTTCCCTAAATATCGTCTTAAGGTCGCTAAAAATGAGTTTTTAGAATCTGTCCAGAATAGTTTTTATGTGCGCGGTTTTAAAGAATCGAACGATCAGGAAAATCGAACCGTTGGATCATCTTGATTTATAAACAGAGGGTTTATGACACTTAGATGATCATTTTGAATGGTGAAAATAAGAAATGGAGTTGTTTAACTTTGATTTTTATAGCCGTTTTGACAGCAGGTCGGAGCTGTGTTTTTTGAAAAATGCAGCTACAGAGATCGGGTGTTTCCCGGAGATCCGAGCGTTGAAATGAGATGAAATTTGGACTGTAGATTCCCAACATATAGATTATTATTTCCAAAAAAGGAATTTATGATCAGAAGTTGGTAAGTATAGTTTTTATACTGACCAGTTCATGATAATTTCTAGGTAGAAGTGAAAAACGTGGTAAAACGATAACTTGTGAATTGAGCATTAGCTAAGGTAAGTTCTGTGAAGCCCTTTTTAAATGTTTTAAATAATGTTTTTGGGCTGGTCTGCATACATAACGATGTGACGGTTTTATAAAAATGATGTTTGATGTTGAACGGTGTTTTGGAAAGAAAGGTTATAAATGATGTGTTTATGAAATGGTTTGCCAAATAAGGTTTACGATGTGTTTATGAATGAATGATTTATAATAAAATGTATGAATGCTTTAGGTGAAGTTTTGATCTAAAGAAGTGTGGTTATGAAAGTCACAAACAAACGAATATGCCATTATTCCTTAGGGAATTGAGGTTATGGGTATGAGATGTATGTTATGGGCCTTACCATTTAGGGGCCTTTGTGGCTGGCTAACTGTTGTAAAACTGGGGTGATGACGGTCACCATGGGGATTACCATGATCCTTGAAGTAGGTACGACTTACCTTATGGGGTAATCATGCTGGAAGTTAGGTACGACTACTCCTCGGAGTATCGTGCTGGAAGTTTGGTACGTGTCATCCTTGTGATGACGTGCTTGAAGTTTGGTATGTGTCATCCTATGAGTTATCATACTTGATTTTGGAATTGACGGTTACGAGAAGGCGTAGATTCGATATGTTTGTTGACTTATGTGTTATGTTATTTTGGAATTGACGGTTACGAGAAGGCGTAGATTCGATATGTTTGATGACGGTCACCATGGGGATTACCATGATCCTTGAAGTAGGTACGACTTACCTTATGGGGTAATCATGCTGGAAGTTAGGTACGACTACTCCTCGGAGTATCGTGCTGGAAGTTTGGTACGTGTCATCCTTGTGATGACGTGCTTGAAGTTTGGTATGTGTCATCCTATGAGTTATCATACTTGATTTTGGAATTGACGGTTACGAGAAGGCGTAGATTCGATATGTTTGTTGACTTATGTGTTATGTTATTTTATTGCATGCTTTACGTACGCTTTTATTAATGAAGTTTAAATGTTATGTTTTTGGCAAAATATTTGAAGTTAAAAGTTTTTTGTTAAAGCTAGAACTCACCAACGTAGCTGACTTTTAATATACACATTCATATTAAGGACAGGTATGGACGAGGAACAGTGATGCTTGGCAAGCGAGAAGAGTTTCCCGGCTGATCATGATGACTGGCATCCCGTTATGTTTTAGTTATGATGTGTTTATGTTTTAGACAACGTTTACGCTTCCGCATGTTTAAAAATGTTGACATTATGTTCGAACGAAATTTTCCGCTGCGTTATTTGGTATTCAAGTTTAAGAACTGTTTGTGAATGAGTAAATCCAACGAGTGAGGCCTCCCGGGTTTGGGGCCTTACAAGTTGGTATCAGAGCAATAGTTTGAGAGATTCAGACAGTCCTAGTGTCTGGACTTAAACTATGAATGGGACCGATAGTGGATGCCAGTACGGGTAACTTGAGCCACAACATCGGGTATGAAAAGTAGAGTATGTGTATGTAGTATGCCTTAGAAAGTAATAGATTAGGACATGTGTTCCCATGGAATCACAAAGGTGGTCAATTATAAATCGAAAGGTAGTGTAATGGTTAATTGCAGATGGCCACTGTATATTAACATCTTACAATACTTGTTGAATTCTATTTGTTAACTAGCGTGATGACATTGGATTCCTTGTCTTATAGAACGAAATGAAATCAGTGGTCGTACCAGAGGTCGTAATGGTGGATGTGGCAGGATCCCTATTCATCAAGAGTACATAGAAGAAGAAAGTGTTCATACGAAACTGAAAAATAGTGTGCATGGAACTGAACGGACTCACGTTGAAGAACAACAATTCTCCTTTGAGCTGGAGGTGAAGATGGCCCTGGCTCGAGAATTTACTGAAATGATGAAGGCTTCCTTTCCAGATCTGTTGGCAGAAGCTTTGAAGAAAGCTAATGAGGCGGGTGGGACTAATACGGCAATTGGTGCCCCGAACAACGAGGCTGTCAACGCGCCGCTTACTCACGGTTGCGACTATAAGTCCTTTAAGGCATGTGACCCGCCGGTCCTGACTGGAAAGAAAGAAACGGTGGCTACTTTTGATTGGGTGATCAGTATGGAAGTCGCCATTCGTCTAAGCGAATGCCGACCGAATCAGGTTGTGAAATTTGCTGCTAATTCCTTGAGGGAAGAAGCATCACACTGGTGGGAAGGTGTGCGTCAAGCCAAGGGGGACGAGACTGTTGACGCAATGATATGTAATGATTTGAAAACTCTGGTGATCAAGAATTTCTGTCCAAGGAAATGAGATCGAGAAGGTAAGAAAGGGAATTTCTGGGGTTGAAGGCCGGAAGCATGACGCACCGGCAGTACACCAATCGGTTCAATGAATTAGCACGCCTGGTGCCACATCTTGTCACGACTGAAGAGTGGAAGATTTCCTGCTACATTTAAGGACTGCCAGACCAGGTTCACACATATGTTAAGGCAAACGCCCCTACTACCTACGATTCGGTAGTGGAACTGAGTGGCGTGGTATTTGATGATCTGGCGTTGAATGTCATCGCCATTGACGAGCTTAAGAAGAAGTTGAGCTTTCCTGCCAAGTGATCGAGTGGGAAGTTTATTGGAGCTCGGGAAAAACAGGCCAGAGTAGGCGAGTCAGCATTTTGTGGGAAGGGTGGAGAAAGGCATGCCAGTGAATGCCGGATGGGATCGAATCTGTACTTCAAATGCGGCAAGAGGGGATATTACTCCCGTGAATGCCCCCAAAGCTTTAAGTGTTTTAACTGTGGGGAGAGTGGCCACATGAGTCAAGAATGCACTAAGCGAGGTTGGGTGAAGCTGGAAAAGGTAAGGGCCAAAAAAAGAAAGAGGAGAGGCCCCAAGCGAAGACTTGAGCGTATGCACTAACGCAAGAACAGGCCAGGGTAGACCCCGATGTATCGTTAGGTACGTTCATCATTGAAAACACTTTTGTTTCTGTGTTATTTGATTCGGGCGCCAGTAAGAGCTTTATATCTGCTACTTTCTGTAAGTAGGTGAAATACTCAGTCAGTAAACTAGAAAGAGCCTTTAGCATAGAAACCGCTGAGGGTATAACCGCAAGGGTAACCGAAGTAGTTGACAAGTCCACGATAAAAATAGAATGTCATAGATTCCCCGTCAGGTTGTTTGTTATGGTTTTGGGAGGGTTTGATGTCGTGCTAGGTATGGATTGGCTAACTACCAACGAAGCACAAATTATATGTAAAAGAAAGATAATCCGAATCAAGGCTCTAGATGGTAGTGAAGTCGAAGTCTTCGGGGATCGCGACGCCCCGATGCCCAACGTCATCTCGATGATTAAGGCAACAAATTACTTGAGGCGCGGATGTGAGGCATATCTTGTGTACGTAATTGACAAATGTAAGTCAGTAAAGGAACTAGACGATTTACCCGTGGTACGCGAGTACCAGGAGGTGTTTCTAGAGGATTTGCCTGGGATACCACCCGACAGAGAGATTGAGGTCCGAATCTACTTAGTACCAGATGCTCAGCCCGTGGCTAAGGCTCCATATCGACTAGCACCAATAGAGATGAAAGAATTAATGGCACAACTAGACGAGTTACTTGAGAAAGGATTTATCCAGCCGAGCATCTCGCCTTGGGGTGCTCCGGTATTATTTGTGAAAAAGAAAGATGGTTCTATGAGAATGTGTATTGACTACAGGGAGTTGAACAAACATACAGTGAAGAACAAGTACCCTTTACCAAGGATCGACGACCTGTTCGATCAATTACATGGCGCAAGTTGGTTCTCAAAAATCGACCTTCGATCCGGGTTCCATCAGTTAAAAGTAAGGGAAGAAGACACACCGAAAATCAAATTTCACACGCGTTATGAACATTTCAAGTTCCGCGTAATGACCTTCGGACTGACAAACGCCCCCGCAGCGTTCATGGATTTGATGAATAGGGTGTGTCGACCGTTGCTGGACCGATCAGTAATAGTGTTCATCGATGATATCCTCATATACTCCAAGAATGAGGGTGATCACGCATGTCACTTGAAGAAAGTGTGAGAAGCCTTGAAGAAAGAGAGACTGTATGCTAAGTTCTCCAAATGCGCATTCTGGCTTAGGGAAGTCCAATTCCTAGGTCATGTCATCAACCCGAACGGCATTATGGTTAACCCAGCAAAGATAATGACGGTAAGAGAATGGGGTATTCATAAGACGCCAACTGAAATCCGCAGTTTCTTAGGATTGGCATGCTACTATTGGAGATTCATCCAGGATTTCTCGAAAAGAGCTTCGCCATTGACAAAGTTGACACGGAAAGAGGTAAAGTACGAATGGGGTTCGACCCAGGAAGAAGCGTTTAAGGAACTGAAGGAGAAGCTAACCCAAGCTCCAGTCTTGGCCCTTCCCGAGGGCAATGAAGACTTGGTGGTATACTCTGACGCTTCGGGTCAGGGATTAGGGTGTGTGCTGATGCAACGCGGAAGAGTGATAGAGTATGCATCACGACAGTTGAAAGTTCACGAAATCAATTATCCGACTCATGATTTGGAACTTGCTGCTGTCGTATTCGCATTGAAAATTTGGAGACACTACCTTTACGGGGTGAGGTTTACCATTTACTCCGAGCACAAAAGTTTAAAGTACTTATTCGAACAAAAAGAACTGAATATGAGGCAGAGGCGATGGTTGGAACTTTTTAAAGATTATGATTGTGAAATCGTATACCATCCTGGAAAGGCAAATGTGGTGGCTGATGCTCTAAGCCGAAAGGACAACTCCTATTAGAGTGAAAGCTTGCCAGTTGGTGGTAACACCGGATGTGATGAAGGAAATTGAAAAGGCTAAAGACTAGGCACTTAAGGAAGAGAATATAAAGAAAGAGAGGATGGTCGGATAACAGGACAAGTTGAAATATAACACCCTTAGTGTGAGGACACGTTTTGGTCGGGTATGGATACCTATGAGTGGTGAGCTTAGAACCAAAATCTTGGATGAGGCTCATAAGTCTTGTTACTTTATCCATCTCGGTACCAACAAAATGTACCAAGATCTGAGGAAGAGTACTGGTGGCCTGGAATGAAACATGAGGTGACAAAGTACGTAAGCAAATGCTTAACTTGCTCACAAGTAAAGGCCGAACACCAGAAACCATACGGGAAGATTCAACCTCTTGATATACAGGAATAGAAATGGGAACATATTACCATGGACTTCATAACCAAGCTTCACATCAAGGTTCTGGAAAATATTTCACGAAGCGATGGGCACGACACTTAATATCAGCACGGCATACCACCCGCAAACGGATGGCTAGTCCGAAAGGACCATTCAAACATTTGAGGACATGCTACGTGCTTGTATTATAGACTTCGGTGGCAGTTGGGACAATCACTTGCCGTTAGCCGAATTCTCCTACAACAATAGTTATCACTCGACGATAGGCATGCCGCCCTACGAGATGTTTTATAGGAGGAGGTGCAGGACCCCAATCTGTTGGGGTGACATTGGATAAAAAGAATTGGGAAGTATCGAAGTCGTTAAAGAGACGTCAGAAAGGTTTGACCAGATTAAGGCACGAATGAAGGCCGCCCAAGATCGTTAGAAATCCTATGCGGATAAACGGCGAAGGGCTACTGAATTTATAGTTGGGGACAAAGTGATGTTGAAGGTATCGCCCTGGAAGGGAATCATACGATTCAGAAAGAGAGGGAAGTTAAGTCCGAGGTTTGTCCGACCGTTCAGAAAATTGGCACGGGTTGGTGAAGTCGCTCATCGGTTGGAGTTGCCTGATGAGTTAAGTGGGATTCATCCTACGTTCCATGTAGCACACTTGAGAAAGTGTTTGGCGGATGAATCTACTAACGTACCACTTACCGACATGAAGGTCGACAACCACCTAAACTATATCGAAGAACCCGTGGCCATTCTCGACCGAAAGGAGAAACATTTACGTAATAAAGTCATCCAGTTAGTTAAAATACAGTGGAAAGACAGGAAGGGATCTGAAGCCACTTGGGAGACAGAGACGGAAATGAGGGAGTCGTACCCTTAATTGTTTGACTTATGACAAGTTTCAGGGATGAAACCTTTTGTAAGGAGGGTAGGAAGAGACATGTGGCAGGACACGTGGCACATCCACAACCATCCTACCTTACAAGTTGACACGTGGTGATGAGTCCCCATACGTGCACCACGTAGCGACATGTGGCGGACACGTGTCACACCCATATGCCTCATACCTTTCTATAATTAGCAGCCATATCTCTTCATTCTCAAATTTAAGAGAGAGAAGGTAGAGAGAGAAAGGCTAGAAAGGGTCTAGAGAAAGGCTAGAAAGGGTCTAGAGAAAGAAGCGGTGGCGGCCGGTGGTGGTGCAACACGGTGGTGCGCGGTGAACGAAGTGACGGGTCTTGACCCTCAACCATTTCTCGACATTCTGAACGCGTTGGTAAGATCCGATTTTCCCAAATCTTGTCTTAAGGTCGCTAAAAATGAGTTTTTAGAATCTGTCCAGAATAGTTTTTATATGCGCGGTTTTAAAGAATCGAACGATCTAGAAAATCCAACCGTTGGATCATCTTGATTTTTAAAAAGAGGGTTAATAACACATAGATGATAATTTTTAACGGTGAAAATAAGAAATGGAGTTGTTTAAATTCGATTTTTATAGCCGTTATAACAGCAGGTCGGAGCTGTGTTTTTCTAAAAAACGCAGCTGCAGAGATTGGGTGTATCCCGGAGATCCGACCGTTGAAATGAGATGAAATTTGGACTGTAGATTCCTAACATATAGATGATTAGTTCCACCAAAGGAATTTACGATCAGAAGTCTATAAGTATAGTTTTTATACTGACAAGTCCTAGATAATTTCTAGGTAGATGTGAAAAACGTGGTGAAACGATAACTTGTGAATTGAGCATTAGCTGAGGTGAGTTCTATGAAGCCCTTTTTAAATGTTTTAAATAATATTTTCTGGCTGGTGTGCAAACGTAACGATGTGACAGTTTTATAAAAATGATGTTTGATGTTGAACGATGTTTTGGAAAGAAAGGTTATGAATGATGTGTTTATGAAATGTTTTGCCAAATGAGGTTTATGATGTGTTTACAAACGAATGATTTATAATAAAACGTACGAATGCTTTATCTGAAGTTTTGATGTAAAGAAGTGTGGTTATGAAAGTCACAAATGAACAAATCTGCCATTATTCCTTAGGGAATTGAGGTTATGGGTACGGGATGTATGTTATGGGCCTTACCTTTTAGGGGCCTTTGTGGCTGGCCAATTGTTGTACAACTGGGGTGATGAGGGTCAACATAGGGATAACCGTGATCCTTGAAGTTGGTACGACTACTCCGCGAAGTATCGTGCTGGAAGTTTGGTACGTGTTATCCTTGTGATGCCGTGTGCTTGAAGTTTGGTATGTATATCCTATTAGGTATCATACTTGAAGTTTGGAATTGACGGTTACGAGAAGGCGCAGATTCGATATGTTTGTTGACTTATGTGTTATGTTATGTTATTGCATGCTTTACGTACGCTTCTATTAATGAAGTTTAAATGTTATGTTTTTGGCAAAATATTTGAAGTTAAAAGTTTTATGTTAAAACTAGAACTCACCAGCGTAGCTGACTTTTAGTACGCACATTCGGGTTAAGGACAGGTATGGACGAGGAACGGTGAAGCTTGGCAAGCGAGAAGAGTTACTCGGCTGATCATGATGACTGGCATCCCGTTATGTTTTAGTTATGATGTGTTTATGTTTAAGACAACGTTTACGCTTCCGCATGTTTAACAATGTTGACGTTATGTTCGAACGAAAATTTTCGCTGCGTTATTTGATATTCAAGTTTAAGAACTGTTTGTGAATGAGTAAATCCAACGAGTGAGGCCTCCCGGGTTTGGGACCTTACAACCAAACTTGAAAATGGATGGAATTGTGGATGAATCTTCTTGCGAACTTGATAATCTGCTTGGAGATTGATTTTTGAGTGAAATGAAGATCAAAACGACGAAAAATGGCAATGGTGGTGGTATGGGAGGGGGTCTTTGCCAAAAAGAGAGAGAGAGAGATAGAAAGAGAGAGAGACAGAGAGAGTGTTGGTGAAGAAGATGGAAATGAGTGGGGTGTGGGGGTTTATATAGGGGGTTTTTGTACCGGGTGGTGGAAAACGAATAGTTACCGATTTATTGACGAAAATCCCGAATAGGTATGAACGAAATTATTTAAAAATATTTTGACTCATGTTGGTAAGTTTAACATATAAAATTTTCATATTTTTATTTGGAAATGTCGGTACATACTGCAGACTGGCCGGAAAACGTTGAAACAGAAAGTTTCTCAGAAAATTCCCAAAAAATTCATAGAGTCTTAAAATAACATATCAGAGTACTACATGTAATTTGTGCACATCCAATATACGTCTAAATGTCTGCTTAGAATTAATCATCTTGCTAGTACATATTGCGTGTCTACCGGACGGTGCTAAAATCAAAAGTATTTCTATAAATCACCGAAAAATTCATATAGGCATGATTAATTAAATCACAGTGTTACATATAATTTACACGCATAGATTATATGCCTAGGTATTTGTTTTAAATTATCACCAACGGTCGTGCTGCAAGACGCGTGTTTAACCTGGTAATCTTCTTGATTACCGACACGTGTGAACGGATTGACTTGCTAAGTGTGAAATGGACTTAATTACTATAAAATTAAGTGTGATGCATGTCATATACTATAACCTATTTTTAGCGGGTACGGATATTAACCTGAATTTGCCGGGTGTCACAGAATATCTATTTGTTAATAAACGTCAAAACTATTTTACTAAAGACTTGAGGGTCTTGAGTAGAGAAAAATATTAATTGTGAAAAGTTGGATTTTGTTTAAACTAAACTAATAGAACTCACTCAGCGTAGCTGACGTAGTGTGTACGTTAGATTGTATTGCGGGTGAGCTTTGGGGTCGGTGTTTCTTGGCTTCGGAGCAGTGCTACTCGGATTGGTGCGAAGATATTCGTGAGGTAAACTTAGGACGATAACGATGTTAAATAATAATTATTGATTTTAGAAAGACTTCCGCTGTAGTTTAATTAATAACCTGAGTATTTTAAAGAGATTAACCAGTTATGAGAACCAACTTTAGGATGCCCGGGTTAGGGTTTTTCATCAATACACAATTGAGAACAGAGATCAGTTGTTACCTTTCCGGAGTTGAATTTGAAGATGATAAACCTGTTTCTACTTTAGAAAACATTCAACCTTGATTTGTGAACTTAGCTTGATAAGAAAATTTTTCCCTTCAAAATTTTCACTAAAAATCCAATGTTGTCAACTTTTCAAAAACAAATCCAAATAGAGATATAATCGTCCTCTCAAAATTTTTACCAAGAAAAATTTCCCTGCAAAAAATATGGATTTTGATAAAATAAAATCCAAAAGTACTATCTTCTCAAAAATGGTTCGAAACAAGTATATAAATGTCCCCTCAAAATATTTTTTAAGAAAAAAATTTCTCGCCAATTTTTTTTTTAATCCTGTGAACTATAGAGGACCCGTGAACCGCATAGAACCGATGAACGTTAGTCAAAACTGTGAACCTGATGTAACACCCTGAACACAGTGAAGCCGTGAACACATAATGCCGTGAACACCGAATGTCGTAAACCTAGGTTTGAGCCGTGAACACAAGCAAGTAGAGAACCCTTGCCGTGAATCTTGAACCCGAGAACCCTTGCCGTGAACCTAGGCCGAGTAACAGACTCGCGAACGCATATTGACTTGATCTTATTTCCAAAAATAATCCCGAAAATTGTGGGATTCAAATTTTGAAGCAAGGAGAATTCTGATGAACATGAAAGCGATATTGAGGACTTTTCCATAGCAAAACCTTTACACATCAGCGATTCACCAAAGATTTCATGATAAATCTTTGATTCTCAACAGAAAGAGATGACAATCTACCACAAAAATACCCGATTAGTAAGTAAATTCAACCGAAAGGTTTAAAACTTACCTCAAATCTTGAGTCTTGAATCGTTGATATCAAAAACCGAGCCTTGAATAACTTCAATGGCTTTGATACCAATTTTAAGTCCCTATCTCTATATGGATTTTCGAATGAACACACAAATACGAACACGATATCAATTCTCACACTTAATAGGCGAAAACTACTAAGTATGGTGATTCAAGAATAGCGAAATCAAGGTAATACTGAATGTATTGCTTTTGAGAATTACAAAGAAATTTAACACAACCGCTAAACGGCTCTTAACAAGTCTAACTGCTCTCAATCGATGGCTTCTAACTTAGGTCACGAAAACATGTTTATATACTAAGTCTAAACAAACTAAGCCCACACATTTTCTCGGCCCAAAGCCAGCCCAAGACCGAACCCGTGAACCTATACTTCACGTTTATAAAACTCGAATATATTTCGAAAACACCAACACTTATATTTATTTGATACATCAGCCTCACATATATAGACCCAACAGAGGTGGTTCACAAATACCAAATAATATGTCGTTAAACACATTATGGTAAGGATCACTAGGACCATCAGTTGGTTCATTGATATACTCTTCTAACATTGTTGGAAGAGTATAAGGATTTTCTTCACCAACGGGATAGAGATATGGGTCCCGAGTCTCTATTTCAGGTTCTACTTCCTCTGATATCTCTTGATATACTTCCTCCATTTCCTTTGCAGGTACGTGTATATGTTCTGTTGACATTCTAACACGCATCTTTAGTTTAGTACACCGACTTGGTCCACCTTTATTTGTATCTATCTGTCTTACTGGAGGTGGAGTATCAGTTCTCCAATTTTCAAAATCCAAGGTAGCTTCCATCTAGGATGAGCTAGATTGATTTTGATGATAGGACTCATTTTCACGGACAATGATAGGATCAGAAAGGGAATCACCGGTATCAGAAATGATAACAGGATTTTCCATGGATCAAGTAGGATAATAACGTTCTTCTTCAGATTGTCCAAAGATATAAGTATAGTAACTATTTCCAGACATCTGAAGAGTTATCACTTAATCATTATAGAGATTTACCTACTTTCGCTTAGCAGGTAGTCTATACTGGTTTAAGCTTAGATACCTTAGCTGAGTATCTTATTTGCTAAAATCAAATAATATCATAATCAAGTTACAGCTTAGATACAAATCTCTAGTATCTAATATGCTGAAACAAATGGCTGTGATACCAACCTTTCACACCCCGGATTTAGCCTATCCGGGCGTGCGACCAACGATTGGTACCTGTCTCTTATTTTATCTCATTAGAGATTTATAAACAAAGAGGAATATTTTATAACACGGGATCTTTTCAAAAGACGGGGAAACTCCCGTTTCATTTCATTATAAATAGGGATAAATCCCGAATATTGTACACAAACGTTTATTTTACAAAACCAAGGGTTATATGAGCCATTTCTTTCAAACTGATGTCTAGGGTGGACGTTCCCTTTTTCATGACATCATAATTCTATTCATTCCATGGCTAATCAACAGAATGATTTTGATCCAACACTCTCCAAAACACCTCCATTTGATGTGATTTTGTACTTATGATGAGTAAATATCTATAGAAATCTTGAAAACTCATAAGATCACGTGAAAATCGCTCGAAAACACAAATTTTGAAAAATCCGGGGTGTAGTATCAAAGTTGTTCGGAAAAAGGTAGTAGAAAACGTTTTTGGGTGAAAACACATATATACCAAATGAGATTTCGGATGAAATCGTTTTCGTTCAGTACTTTTCGAAATAAATAGTTTTCGGACAGATAGTTTTCGGACGAAATGTTTTTCGACACAGAGATTTCAGACAAAACTAAAAAATCAAAATTTTTCCTTACTTTTATTTGAACAATCCAATCTCGAGATCATTAAGACCTGTTCCAAAAATATTTTAACATGAACACTTCAAACACAGATCAATACACTAATCACGAAAACTTAAACAGATAAGATTTATTCACAACAAAATTGAAAATCAAAACACGAACTAATCAACACGAGTATTCAACACTTATACTTTTTGCATCACTTATTGAAATGTCTTGTGAATCACTTATTGAGTTTCTCTTTATCTTTTTGGTGAATTGAAATTGACATGGGATCATATGTCACACCCTAGATTTTGCCTACCCGGGCGTTCGACCAACAGTTGGTACACGTCTCTTATTTCATTTCATCAGAGTTTTATAAACACAACGGAATATTTTAATAACTCGGGATCTTTTCAAAAGACGGGGAATCTCCCGTTTCATTTCATTTCATAAACAGGGATAAACCCTAATATTGTACACAAACGTTTATTTTACAAAAACCAAGGTTTACAGGAGTTATTTCTTTCAAGCGGATGTCTAGGGTTGACGTTCCCTTTTTCATGACATCATTATTCCATTCATTCGATGGCTAATTCATTATCAATTCATCCTTGGTTACCTGTAAAACGTTTGAAAATATTTTATCAGTATAAACTGGTGAATACAAGTATATTGGAATCATAATCTGACAAGCGTGAATAAATAGAACAATTTGTCCATAGTTTTCGGCTAATTTACACAGTCAACGGACTAACCACCAGCCACACCAGGGACCTTGGATATATTTTTACGTTTAGTATTCTGCCTTACACCTCAAGTGATGGGCTTTCATAACAACCAAGGGTTCAACCCCTAGCCCTGTTACAGCGTATCATCTGTAACACGTGTATATATACGTGACTCTATGGGCTGACTGCTATATAGTAAATCACCTTATGCGACCAATGGTTGTATTAGTTCATTCAAGTCAGATCACAAACATAATCATTTTCAGTTTTGAAAGCGTTTTATAAAAATACAAGTGTTAACCTTGACAGAGTCTTGACTTAGGAATCCTCTAGAGTGAGTGTCCTAGTGGGCAACGTCTCTGTTTAATCGTCTAGCTTGGTTTCTCCAAATGAGCGTTTCCTAGCTTCTTGGATACTTCTAGGATGATCCGGCACTTCTGGAACTTAAACGTATGAGCAGGAATGGTTTTAGGGGAGTGGAAATAGTTTGTATAAACCGAGATTTCGAATTCGTGTGACTTGGAAATGAATGGCAAGTGAATTTCTATTTATAGGCTGATCCGAGGTCCGTAGCGGACCGTTATGGTAGCGGATAGCAGTCCGCTACCGCTTAACCCTAAACAGTCAGCATGAAACGTGATACGCTTAGAATTTGCGGCTGGCGGACCGTTAAGCTACAGGGTAGCGGTCCGACACCCAACTGAGGTACCCATAGCGGACCGTTATGGATGTGGTAGCGGTCCGTTACCCGTGACACGCGTCAAAAACCCTAGATGTCTCATCAGGACACGTGTCATTCCCTTATTATTGCCGTTGGGACCACGTAGCGGACCGTTATGTTTATGGTAGCAGTCCGCTACCATTGAAAATTTGAATTTTTCATTTTTAGTCCCTAATCTTTGATGTAATTGCATTTATGGTCCTTATACTTTATATTTTTATTATTTTTGGCACGAAATTTTAAGAAATGTTACATGTGGTTCTCACCCCTTTCCCCAAAACATCGCTTTGAGAAAAAGCAACCTTATCCAAATTAATACTTAAATGAGAATTAAAAGAAGTATCATATGTTTTATGACAAGACAAATTGCTTTTAAAAGTCTTAGACTATAACTTTTGACCCTCCACTTCATCATCACTCCCATAATCTTCCACTATGCCATCAACAAATCCAGTTTCTACACAAGACTTAGATGGGTTAGCAACATTCACACATTTGGTCACGGGACTAGCAGTCACAGGAGTTGACTACTTGGACGATGAAGGTTGGTCAGGCTCACATCCCAGACCGTAAGCCATCTCAACATCTTCAGGGTAGTCATTTGGTAAAGAAGAAAATTTTCCATTAAATGGATGTTCAACAACATGATACCCCACCCCCGGATTTCCCTTTTTCCTAACTTGGGAATCAATCATCTCATACACCACTGATCGAGAGTGATCAATTTCTCGATCGTCAATTTGGCGTGTGCCAAGTGATTTAAAGCATCGTTGAGTTGTTTGCTTAGGTTGTCTATTCTTCTTTAGCATCTCTATAAAGACATTCTTTATCGCTTAATTCCATTTTTAATTTTGAAACATCTTTTTTCTCTGCCTCAATTTTATCTTTAAAAATTTTCTCTGAACGTTTGTGTTCTGAGTTGGAATATCTAAGCTTTGTTACTTCTTTGTTTAATAAGTCATTATCGTATTTATAACGATTTACCTTTTCTATACATTCAACAGAGCAAAAAAATTTATTTACCTCGACTTCTTCAACTGTAGCCATAAGAGCATGATTGTTCATTTGTATCTCCAAGGAATTGATCTGATCTGCCCAATCATAACCTGTAGTTTGCTGACTGACCAATGCTTTGCTGTCATTTGAGGTAGTCGCTTCGTTACCTGTTGTCAATGTTTATAAAATCATGCAATGAAGCTCATGTGATACGACTGTGTCATTGTTTATAAAGATTGAACTAGTTTCCTGTCACGGGTGACCAATCTAACAACTCTTTGGAAAGATAACATGAAAAACACATCATCCACCTAAAGTTGGTTAAAGTAAACAACGACATGCACTTCTTCAACATATAGCATTCATATCAAGACTGCATAAATTAGGAGATTACGTCAACAAGTCCTAGATAAACATAATTCTATACATGACAAACCATAAGAAGCACTTTGTCTTTCCAAACATAAGCACAAGGATGCACATTCAAGAGTTTTGAATCATAATCAAGACTTCATCCACTATTCCTAGTCAAAAGCCATAAACTAGCATAAATATACACTAATCCATGAATAAATACATACAGTATGAGTTTTCCAACATGACATAGCCCAAATACTTACAAGACTTACAAACATAATCAAACTCTAAAATACACAAGATCATTGAAGATAATCATATCATTACTATAACAATAACACAAACTTTTCCAATAATCCATAATGTTGTCACATGTTACTAAACTACATCTAAACCAAAGTAACATAAAGAGTTTAGCTCATCATGAGCTCAGAACAACAAACAAGTAAGGAAAAGTTACGAGATTCATGAAAGAAATAACAAGAATCAAACCAACAATCCAAGCTAGATGATGATTGTTGGAACCTGATAAACCGTTGTATTCCAGTCAAAGTATAGTGGCTAGTTTAAAATTAATGTAAGTTAAGAAACTCTCACTGAGAGTTGGCTGTGCAGATTGCCGACTCTTGCTATGTTCTATAAATAGCTGACCAATTTCTTGACATTTAGATCTTTTGCTAGAATTTCTATCTAATTGCTGCTTGTTAGGCTTGTTAGAGGGGGCGGTTGTAATATTTTGGTTATCCAGGAGCTAATATGTATTCATTCCAGTGGATTTATGAGAATCTGAGTATTTTATGTTTCATTCTTATTGCTCTTCATCTTTGCTTTGTTTGATTCATCAACAAACAACTGCACAATAGCTGATTTGTTAATTTGATCTCAACTAGAATCATTCTAGCACTGAGATCCAAGCTATCAGGTCCTACAATTTGTATCAGAGACTCTGTGATCTTGATTTTAGTGATTTGTTTGGTATTTCTGTTTTTTTATAGATATGAATTTCTTCATTTTTGGGTTTGATTTGTATCAAGTTCAGAAATTGGCTTTGAAATTCATTCAGAAACTTGTTTTTGAGGAGTTTGACAAATCTGATTTGCATTTTGGTTTGAATCTGAGCATTCATGGATTGACTTTGTGAATTTTTGTGAAAAAGAGTGTTTTGTTCTTGAGCCGACTCTTTTTCTTGAGCCGACTGTTGCATTGTCTAGCCGATTGTCTGGCTGACTCTCTGGTTGTACTGCCGACTCTTTCCTTGATTGACCGATTGTCCGGGTCGACTGTTGCTTCTTCTGTCGACTCTCTTAGTAAACTCAAGTTTACGACTCTTGTGCACTATTGTTCATAGTCACTGAGGTTGATCAGCTGACTCTTACGAGCCGACTCTCTGTTTGATCCAACCAACTCTCTAATTTTCTCTCTCGTTTTTTATTTATTTCTGATTCTCCATCTTTCAAGATGTCTGTTACTTCTGTTACTCAAGCTAACCAGGAAACCGGCTCCATGTCAAGACCCCCAGAGCTCCTGTCACCTCTGATTTTTCAAACTGGAAAAACAGAATGAAGGCATACTTCTATCTGACATTTTGGTCAATAGATCTCCATAACTAATGGACCTCACTGACCTATGACTACCGGAACCGATGGTGTTGCCCAACAAACTGATCCCGCACAGTATACCGAGAATGATAGAACTTTAATCACTCGTGATTACATAGCTTTTGGTGCATTAAACATGGCACTTCCCTCCGATATAATGAACATGTTCGAAGAATACCGGACTGCACAGACTCTATGGGAAGTGTTGTGCGTATTCTATGAAGGAAATGCGGATCTGAAGGAAGGGAAGAAAGGTATGCTTAAAAAATAGTATGATACCTTCGGCAGCATCAAAGGTGAAGGTCTATCAAAACATATTGCAAGATTTATGGAAATTTCTAGCAAACTGAAGCAAGTCGGGGTTGTGATTAGAAACTATGATCTTATCAAGAAACTGTTGATTCGTTACCTCAGGAGTGGAGTATCCAATGCATGATGATAAAAAGGAAATATCTTAATGAAGCATCAACTCTGTCTCACGTTATCAAGACTTTGAAATCCTTTGAAATGGATATTGAGAAGAGACAAATGAACCAACTTGGATACAACAAAAGCATGGCACCGGCTAATGCAACATTCATCACTCATACCACTTCAAGCAATCTTGGAAGTTCCTCAAGAGTTGTTCCATCTATGGTTTCCTCACCTTCAACCATTCAACAAAGCTCGTCAAATACTGCATCTAATGGAAGTCGGTGCAATAATTCTGTTTCAAGTTTATCTACTGAGCATATGGCTTTATTTGGTCTTTTTGTTAATATCTATGAGGCACTTCTTACTGAAGATTTGAAAGTCGGTGTCAGTTATATTGAGGATGTGTATCAAGTGGATCCTGACGATATGGAAGAAGTTGATCTGCAGTGGCAAATGGCTATGTTGACTCTGAGAGCCAAAAGATTCATGGATCGCACGGGAAAGAAACGTCTGGCAGGTAAATATACAGGTTTTGATAAATCCAAACTGAGATATCACAATTACAAACAACTGGGTCACTTCAAAAGGGAATGTCCTCATCCAATCACTAATGCCCTTCCCCTTCCTACCATTGTTGCCATCACTGAAGGGAATGAACAAATCGATAAGGTAAAGGAGCCGGTTAATCCACTTGTCGTCAATGAATTCGAATGGAGTGATAAGATCGAGGAAGCTCAGGTAGATATTTGCAAGGCTCTTATGGCTAATGTTCCCTCAACTCAGTTTATAGTTCATGGTATGGAAGCTAGCCTGGATGAAGAAGAAAAGAAAGATATTCTTAGAAAGATTGTGATCAATACAGATTCTATCGGACCAGCTGCCTATTTGAAACAATTTGCTGTTCAAGGAACAGACAGTCAAGTGATAGACTCTGAAGGAAGCATGAAGCACAATGCAAATATCAAGATAGAGACAGGGAAGTGTGAGGAGGAAAAGAATGCTTGTGAAGAGAAAATGTTTGCTCTATTTCCGGCTCAATGGATCGAGTTGACTCTCCAATTAGTGCTTGTGATGGAACTCTAACCAATGGCAATGGAAGCTCAAATTAAGGATGCATCTGCAGAAAGACTGTTGTTAAGTTGATTCCGCCAAAGGTAAAATTTCGTCTATGTTATTTTGATTGTGTTGACATGATCATTTACTATCATACTTTGAATGATCTTATCATTCGTGAAAAGGGAGATGCTCTTGGCATCCTTAACCAAATCAAGAAAAGTGAGGTTTCTCTAAAACTCAGTTTAAATCAAGCTCAACATGAAATCCAAACCTTAAAAGAATTTGTATATAGAAAAGAGTTTTTAATAACCGATCTAACTGAAAAACTGTCTGCCTCACGAAGTGAGTCTGTTAAAATTCAAATAATCATTGATAAATGGAATGTTAGTAAAGAGGTACACGACACCATGATTGATTTTCAGCAGCCTGGATTTGTGAAAAAAGGAGTTGGTTATTTGGACTCCACTGATTTTGAAAGGAAATTGTTTCATCCTCCTACTGAGGGTCATTACAGCCCTACTCCTTCACCTCATCCCAAAAATGATCTTGCTAGTGTATTTGTGTCTGCTACAAATGTAAATATTGCAAGTATTACAAAAGGGTAAGATTATGAGTTTCAAGATGATTGTGGTGTTGGATTAGGTCACAGTGAGTGCAACAGGGAGTCCATTAAGTTTTTGTTTTTAAATTAAAAAAATCATAATCATGTATTTCTGATTCTGTGGGTAGTGATAGTGAGTCTAATTCTAGTTTAGACATGTTAAACTCTGATTGTAATGAACTCAATAGCTGTATTATTTTTAATTCTATTAATGTTTTAAATTTTGATGATTCGATTGTATCAAAAGCAAGAAATCAGTTTGAAAGATTCATGACAGAAGATATTCCAATCTACACCCCCACATCAACAATTCAATGTGATAGTCAAAGTGATTCAGACTATCTATCTACAAAGGATAGTGAAAAAAGAGAGTATGACTCAGAACACTCCACTGAAGAGTCATTTGAATCAAACAATGAATCCAATTGTGAATCAAAATCGGTGACTGAAGCAGTTGAAGTCAAAATCAAAATTAATGACGATTCAGAAAGAAAAACATCAACAAACCATGGTGACAAAAGAAAGGATAGTTACACCAAAGGCAGATTCAGAACACCATTCAAAGTGCCATCTCAGCAGCAATCATCCTCATCATCTTACAACGACCACACGAAAGAAAATATTTTAAGCATATTAATTGTTTCACATGTGGAAAGGGTGGTCATATTGCTAGACAATGTAGTAATGCATCATATCACAATGATTGGGTCAAATTTGAAAGACCTAGAATGGATAATGGTGGGGGTAATTATAACAGACCCCAACATGTTCAACATCCTTTTTATCACAAAATTAACAAATTTCATCAAAATGTTAACAATTTCTTAAAAGGCATATGCTAGTGGAGAACTAGACTTGATAGAACCGCTGATGTAACTGTTCCACCCAAGTTGAAAAAGACTTGGGTTCCAATTTCTAAATAATTTGTCTTGTATGTGACAGGGTTTTCCTAGGAGGACTATTAATAATGCATGGCGTGTTGATAGTGGGTGCTCTGGTCACATGACTAGGCTAAAAGATCCGCTGACTGACTTTCGAATTATCGATGGGGTATACATTACTTTTGCCAGCGATGAAAAAGGAGGAAAGATTACTGGACAGGAAAATGTGTGCAATGGAACTCTCACCTTGGAGAAAGTCAATCTCGTTCCTGAACTTGGTACAATCTCATGAATGTATCACAAATCTGTGATAAACAACTTTCTGTGATGTTCAGCAAAGCTGAATGTCTCTTCCTCAAACCAGGACTCGTTTTTCCTGATGATTTGATCTTGATGAAGACACCTCAAAAGAACAACACCTACGTGGTGGACATGAATGATCCTGAAGCAAATGCATCCATTGCCTGCTTGTTGTCTAAAGCTTCTAACACTAAATCACTGATGTAGCATCGTCGACTTGATCATGTGAATTTTAAAAACATAAACCGTTTGGTGAAACAAAACCTTGTGAGAGGTTTGCCCTCCAACTATTTTAACTTTTCAGAAAAATGCATGGCCTGTGCTAAAGGAAAACAACACAAGAAGTCACACAAGCCCAAAGCGGTGAATTCTATTTTTGTTTCCTTACAATTGCTTCATATGGACCTTTTTGGTCCCATTAGTGTGAAGAGCATCTCTAAAATTTTTTAAGTTTTCGTTGTGATAGATGATTTCTTAAGATATTCTTGGGTTAATTTCTCAGCTGCCGAAGATGAACCCGTAGAGGTGTTGAAAAGTCTTATTCTTACAATTGAGAAGATCTGCAAGCGTTCGGTGATTTCTATCAGAAGCGACCATGGAACCGAGTTTAAGAATCATGTCTTGAATGAATTTTGTGAAAGAAAGGGAATTTCAAGACAATTCAGTGCATCCAGGACTCCATAACAGAACGGAGTAGCAGAAAGGAAGAACCATACGTTGATCGAGGCTCGAATGATGCCGATAGATTCAAAGCTTCCAATTATTTTCTGGGAAGACGCAATTAATACTGCTAATTATGTTCTGAATCAAGGCTCACAACAAGATTACTTATGAGCTTTTTTATGGTAGAAAGCCCTTGATTGAGTTCTTTAGAGCATTCGGATGCTCGTGTACTCTGTTGAACACCGCTGAGAATCTTGCAAAGTTTGGAGAGTGGGTGATGAATTTTACTTCATTGGATATTCGTCATCTCAGAAAGCATACCGAGTCTACAACAAGAGAGCAAAGATCGTGCAGGAATCATACTATGTCGATTAGCATGAATCTAACTCTATAAACACTGGAATCGGTCCCGACTAGTTCTATGATGCAGATGTTGTTTTCAATAACTTCATTCCGCATTCACCAATAATCCCTCAGTCCACTCCATCTTCTGAACCATCATTCATTCCATCAATCCATGCAGACTATGAATTTATGCCGTTTTCAACAAGAATCACACCGATTATTGCCGATCCTTTATCTGTATCTAACAACAGTACAGTAACCTCTTCCCACTCTGAGGCTACTAAGATTACTCATGGTGAAACTTCTGGTGATGCCTCTTCTGATCAAATAGCTCCTGTTAATTCAAATGTTGTTCCTCTTGATCAGAATTTGGCAAATGATCTCGCTGTCAATGCTGACAGTGATTCAGAGGAAGAAGATTTGATTCTATTCTTGATGTTCATTTGACAAATCTTCTAGAACAAGTTGATGTTCCACATGGGCCAAGTTTCAAGACTCTTTCAGATCATGCTTTGGAGAATGTGATCGGCCCTATCACAGAGGGTATTCGTACAAGAAGTTATTCAACTCCTTACAATGCGACCCTATGTGTGTGTTTTTGTCACAAGATGTTCCAAAGAATATCTCAATGGCCCTGAAGGACTCAAGTTAGATTGATGATATGCAGGATGAATTTGCTCAGTTTAGAAAACTGAAGGTGTGGGATCTTATTGAACTTCCTAAGAATAAATACCTGATTGGTACTCGTTGGGTAAGTCATAACAAAATAGACGAAAGAAATGTCGCGATTAAGAACAAAGCTCGTTTAGTGGTGTAAGGGTTTACACAAGAAGAGGGTATTGATTATGAGGAGGTGTTCGCTCCTGTTGCTTGTCTGGAAGCCATTAGAATTTTCTTGGCTTACGCTTGTCACAAGAACTTCAAGGTCTATCAAATGGACGTAAAAAATGCGTTCTTATATAGGAAGGTGAAGGAGGAAGTGTATGTGTTCCAGCCTCCCGGGTTTGAAGATCCAGATTATCCCGACCGAGTCTACAAAATAGAAAAAGGCTTGTATGGACTGCATCAAGCCCCAAGGGCATGGTATGATACTCTCTCTAACTATCTTCTATAGAATGGCTTCGTATGGGGGAAGATTTATATGACTTTGTTCAAGAAGAAAATCAGAAAAGACATCATGCTTGTGCAGATTTATGTAGACGACATAATCTTTGGTTCTACTGATGAGAAGCTATGTAGGGAGTTTGAGAATGTGATGAAATTTAGATTCGAAATGAGAAGAATGGGAGCTCGCCTTCTTTCTCGGAATAGAGGTTAAGCAGTCAAATGAAGGAACATTAATTCATCAGGATAAGTACGTTCAAGACAGGCTCCAAAAGTTTCGGATAACTGATAGTAAGGCAACCTCAACACCTTCTACTGCTAAAAAACCTTTGACCTCTGATCTTGAAGGAAAACCCGTTGATAGACATCATTACCGTTAGATGATTGGCTCCTTGTTGTATCTCACAGCCAGCCGTGCGGATATTATGTTTGCAGTTTGCTATTGTGCTCGATATCAAGCTAATCCCAAATAATCCCATTAAATCGCCATGAAAAGAATCTTCCGTTACTTGAAAGGCACTCCCAAGTTGGGGCTTTGGTACCCAAAGTCCAATAGCTTAGATTTGATTGCCTACTCTGATAGCAATCATGGAGGATATCATCTTGATAGGAAATCTGTGTCAGGATGATGTCCGTATTTGGGACACTACTTAGTATCTTGGCAGTGCAAGAAACAAACTTCTGTCTCCATCTCATCCGCTAAAGCTGAGTATGTCGCTGCTTCTATTTGATGTTCTTAAATCCTATAGATCCAGCATCAGATGATGGATTATGGGATGAATTTGAAGTAGACTCTGATGTATATTGACAGTGAAGCATGTGTGAAGATCGTCAAGAACCCAATTTATCATTCCAAAACAAAGCACATTGATGTGTGGGTTCATGCTATTCGGGATGCATATGAAAAGGAATACATTCAAGTCCTTCGAGTAAATACAAATGATCAAAAGGCAGACATATTCACGAAGGCGTTCGATAAATCTAAGTTTCTAGATCTTGTTAAGAAACTGGGATTACTGAACTTTGAGTAACATCTTCTAACCCCTTCCTTTATGTTTATTTGTACATATCTTTGTCCATATTCTCTCTGAAAACCCAAAAATAATCGAAATGATTTTCAAAATGAGCTGCAAAAATATTGTTTTCTTTATCAGAAAATTCCATTTAAAGAAGGTTGTCTATAAATAAAATTTTCGGGGGAAAGTTTGCATAGAAAAGAAAAAGAACGAAAAAGATAAGTTTGTGTTGTGTTTGCACAACTATTTTTGTGGGAAATGATAGTTAAACTGACTTGACTTGGTCACTGCATGGATAGGACCGAAAGGAAGAAGCGGTTATACTGCAAGGACATGTTGGTAGGCTCTGCACTTCAAACAGTAGACTACAATGTAGTGACAAAGATAAAGACAGCTGATAAGTGTACACTCATCTTGTTCAGGATTGGACATAACTATAGTCCCGTCACAAAGGGGTTGCGAGTTATTCTATGTATATATATATATATATATATATATATATATATATATATATATATATGCAAAAGACATAGATCAAAAAGACACGCAATGACGTGCACGTGTTAAAGACACCAATGTTGTGCATCTTAGTGTTTACTGAACTACAAAGCAGTATCTCTTGAGCAAAAGACACGTAATGTTAATGTCGTGCAACAGGAAACAAATCAAAACATACACAATGTTAGTGTGGACATGTTATATACGTAAATATTTTTCTCTTTTGGGTTCTTGTGACTGTTGTAAGGGTTTCTTTACAAAAACATGGCTTGTAAGTCCGACGTGCAAGTAAGTCCAGCTTATTTCAATAATCAGAACATGTAAGTCTGTCGTGCTATGTCTCTGAACCAAAATTGATTTAAAAATTCCATGAACAGTTCACAGACCTATGCTAGTTAATGCTCAATTAGCTATATCTTAGGATTCCAGATAATCAACTTCTCTTATTATACGATGGCATATACCTGAACCTCTCATCATCAGAGTCATTAGGCCATGAGGATGGGTAGGTTATTCCTGACAAGTGTAGGGACCACTAATTTCATTTTAAAATTACCAAAACAAGATAAACAATCGCTGGTTGTACGTTGAAATTCATGGTGCATGGGCTTAAGAGGACAAGCATACCAACAGTCGTTCGTAAGCCGTGGACATCCAAATGCAAGAAGAACAGTTTGAGTGACAAGTTAAGTCGATATGATTTCACAAAACAAGGTTTGCACGTTCTAAGTTTTCCCTTGAAAGTATCATCTTGAAATAACTCGCACTCTGCTTCTCAGTATGTTCAGAAGGTTTTTGTGGTCCTTATTTACCCTAGTGCATAGTTTTATGGGTCTTACAATCAAAATTCAGCTCAAAAATCAAGTAAATCTGGTCAAAAGTTCCTTTTTCTTTGAATTTTAGCTTTAGCCGACTCTCTGGGTCGACTGTTGAGAGTCGGCCCTTGTAATATCCATGTATATATTTGTGTTTAAATTGTGTGAGTTTACACTTTTGCCCTAATCTCTCTCCATCTTCACCACCTTTGGCGATTCACACACACTGTCACACATAACCTCCATCTTCTCTGATTTAAGCTTTTGTTTGTGGGTTTCACATCATTTATAGGTAAATATCTGATCTATCACATGTGTTTAACCTTTTATCTTCTTGATTTGGGGGTAGAAACAGTATCAAGAAGACGTTTATGGATCTGAGATAGAGATTTTGGGGTTTTGACTGTTCACCTACTTGGGCTGACTATCTAAGGAAGAAGACAACAAGAGTCGGCTCAAGGACCGACTCTCTAAGCTTTTGCCCTAATACTTGGCCGATACTTCTTTTGGCTGATTGTCTTTGACCGATTCTCTCCATAGAACGCAAGTTCTAAGTTGTACCCAAGTCTCCAAGAGTCTCTATGGGCCGACTGTCCGGATATTATGGGGTGTGGAATGGCCGACTGTCCTTCATTAAGGGCCGACTGTCATTTTGACCGGATGACTCTCTCTTGACCAGGGCAGAATCTCGCCCTTCTCCAGCCGATTATCTCTTATGTTTGGGCCGACTGTCACCTAAAATCTGGTCGACACTCGGCGGGCCGACTGTTAGAGGTCCCAAGCAATTTTACGGGCGATTCTCTTAGCCAATTATCATGTGTTTCCCAACCGATTATCAACGGGCAGACTCTCTTGCCAAGCGATTCTATATGGCCGACTCTTGGCTATGTGTAGCCGATTCTCTTAAATTTTACCATTTTTGATAATTTACTTGCTTTGTATTCTTTGAACATGTTCATTTAAAACCGAAATATTGATAATTGTGTTCATTATGCAACAGAACATGGCTAATCAACGTCTTGCTAGTGACAGCCGTCACAATATGGCTATTATATTTCTGGAACCAGTTCTAGAAGAATTTGATGACATAGTTAATTGGCTAACGCAAAGCAGAATCTCATATGCAATTTCCTAGAACGATGTTGTATTTAAATCAATGATTGAAGAATTTTGGGTCAACTCAGAGGTCAAAGTCAACGAAACTACAAAGATTTAGCACATTACATCTACCGTCCATGGGAAGAAGGTGTTAATTACAGAAGACACAGTCAGAAAAGCATTAAGGCTAGGAGACAACCTAAATGATCCACATGCAATAGATGAATGGGATGTTAGAAGGCGTTTCATTGAAGATCTTGGGTATGAAGGACCTTTTAGAAAGAATGAGATAATGAAAAGATACTTATCCAAAGACTGGAAAGCCATTGTATATGTTTTTATCCACTCATTGTCTCACAGAAAAGGAGGATATGATGCATTGGGAATGCAATGGGGCGGCATCTTGTTGAAATTATGCGGTAGTGAAAAATTCAACATCTCTCATCATATATTTTTATCATATGTGCAGTAGGGCACAAGATAACAAATGGCTGCTATATCCTTGATTCATTCAAATGATACTAAATTTGATTATCAAGAATCCGTCTCCAAGTGGAAATCCAATGGTATTCTCAAAAACAACATTCAAATCTACACAGACTTCTTGAGAAATCATCATGAATGTTCGGGCAAATGGACACCTCTCTTAGATAGCATGTACAGTAAAGAAAGATTATCCTCAATCAAAAGTGCTTCAGAGAAGAAGAAGAAAGAAACAGAGATGGAAAGTGGGGATGAAATTCGAAGGAGAAGGGAAAAGGCAAGGCTATTGATCGAGAAGGAAATAAAAAGAAAATGTTAAAAACTGGAGGGGATGGTGAAGGTCTGATGATGTCAGCAAGAGTCAGTTATCAAAGGCAACAGCAACAAAATATTTTGGAAGCATTGATTCCTCATCCTGAAGGATTTTCTCAGGAAATTATTGAAGCAGATTTTATAGCACATGCTACTCTAGATGTTATAGGGAATCCTTAGCCCAAGAAAATAGAGGGGGCATCCGGTTCAAGACAATCCCTACTAAGAAACAATCCACCTCTCAAGTAAACTCTCCTAAGAGAATAAAAACTCTTGCAAGAAAAGGTATGAAACCATCAGGAAAACAGGTTCCTCCTGAGGAAAGGATGTCATTGGGTCAGAAAAGGTTGATGAAAGAAATCCAAGCTTTAAGAATTTCTTTATTAAAACAACGCAAGGAAATTGAGAACTTGAAACTACAGTTGGAAAAACAAAGAAGAAAACAGAACTCAGATAAGTAACATGAATGACATAGCTAAAGCGCTGGCTGTGATGAGAAGAGGTGGGTCTAAAATATTGAAAGAGCTAAATCGTCTAAGAAGGATCAGGAATGAAGAAACCATATCCTTTGATATCCTTTGATGACGGCATTGATGAAGCTAGTATAGAGGAAAAAGATGTTTTTGGATTTGAAGATGAAGAAGAATCAAAAGAGGAAGAAAAGGAAACTCCAGTAATCACAAAGCCCAACACTTGGTCAAAAGGAAAGAAGGTCAGGAGAAGCCCAAGGAAGACTGAAGACGCTGGAATGCAACGGTTTCGGGGGAAATTGTTGGAACCTGATAAATCGTTGTATTCCAGTCAAAGTATAGGAGCTAGTTTGTAATTAATGTAAGTTAAGAAATGGTCAAAGAGTCGCTAGGTCTGTTACAGTCGACTGTCGCTGAGAGTCGGCCATGCAGATTGCCGACTCTTGCTATGTTGTATAAATAGCTGACCAATTTTTTTTGACTTTTAGACCTTTTGCTAGAATTTCTGAGTAATTGTTTCTTGTTAGAGGGGGTTGTTGTAATCTTTTGGTTATCTAGGAACTAATATGTATTCATTCCAGTGGATTTATGAGAATCTAAGTATTTTATGTTTCATTCTTGTTGCTCTTCATCTTTGCGTGGTTTGATTCATCAATAAACAGCTTCATAATAGCTGATTTGTTGATTTGATCTCGACTAGAATCATTCTAGCACTGAGATCCAAGCTATCAGGACCTACAATGATGATGATGTGTGATTATCTTCTTGATGTTGTAATCCTTCCAAGAGGCTTGTAAGGTGGCTGGAATCACCAAATTTCGGAGCATAAAACAGTGGGTTTTTGCTCTAGACTCCAACTGCCGAACTCCTGGAAATGGTCTTGTATTTATTGAAAATGGGGAGGCACAACCGTGCCTGGGTATGAGGCACGAAGGTGCCTTCCAGGAGCGCGGTCGGGTGTCTGACAGTTCTTCGATCTGCTTTTCCCACTGGATCTCGTTCTTCGAGTGTTACACTTTACTGTTCATTTTAGATCTCCAGACTAGAGCGTAACCATGGGCAAAGGAACACGGGAAAAATTAGTGTTAGGATTAGGCACGACTGCGTCTATTAGGGGGCACGACCGTGACTCACCCTAGAAAACCCTAATTTGCCCTTTTTTATCCTGAAAACTCTATCTTTAGTACTTGGACTTCACAAAAACCTACAATTCTCAAAACAAAGCCAATAAGTGTCTAAACTCATGAAATTTCCGACAATTGCTTGTAAAATGGGGGAAATTTTGCATAATAAAGATATGTAAATTCAAGCACATCAAACAACCCCACACTTGAACCTTTGCTTGTCCTCAAGCAAATCAAGCTAAACAAAACTTCCAATGGCATTAGGGACCATTTAGAAATCCATAAGCATTAATAAAGTCATAAAGGTTTGACAAATTTTCTAGAAATGCAAAATCAACTAAATGAAACCCAACGAGCACAAGGAAATGTGTAAAGAAACAACTTATGAGCAATGATTATGCATATGAAGTCATTAGCAAGCAAACTTTACACTTCTCACAAAGTTCACACACACTCGGGTATATTTGTGGTCATTCCAATGATTGTGTATGTATAGAACACTCAATGCCAAGACATTGAATCATGCAAAGATCATAAGCTTGGTAAAGGTTCAAATCTCTACCAATTAACATGAAATAATACATAAATTATGAGGGCTTTAATTGGGTTGTTGTTTGGCAATGGCTAGGGGTATAGAAGTGGATATTTAAAAGTGGCTAAACGGCTAAAAACCTGGCGCTATGCTAACTCAAAAACGATAACAAGGATTACAAAGGAAAATAAACCAAACTAAAGTGGTTTTGTAAACCAATAATTAATGAAAGCTATAGTTAGCCAACCGGATTTCTAACACGAGGAAAAAGAAATAAAATGCTATATATGGCTACGTGGTGGTGTGATGTGGGTGATGAAAGAAAAAAAATGGGAAAAGACTCAACACGGGCAACTAATGGTGATGTTTGGGTGAGGAAATAAAATAAAAAAGCTAACAAAAATGGGTAATCCTAATGCCTCAATCATATTTATGCAATATTTATGTTCATTTTTAAATGCATACCAAAAGCAAGTTTTAATAAACACAAAATATCCGGCACACTCAAATCCGCAAAAACGAGAGCAAAAATGACAAAAGCTATCAAGGCTAAAATAAAGTATAAGCTCACGGAAACGGAAGGATTGGGTGTAAACATGAAGTTAAGCATGCAATTCATTCGTTTAGCTCACCAAACTCACGGTTACCACAGAAAAATGGGATTGACTCGATGATATTTCTATATCAATTGCTTTCGAAAAATCAAACCTCTAAAATTTACTAAAAGTTTCAAATGCTAAACAATTGACTCTTTATTTTATTTTTGTGTTTTTCTTTTTCTTGAAAACTGATTTAATGCCATCAAAAGTTATGATGGAAGATTTTTCAAAAAAAGTGAAGTGTAAAATACTCGCGGGACAAACATAGCACGAACAGTACCTCACCCCATACTTAGAGTCGTACATTGCCCTCAATGTACAACAAAAACATGCAAAGCAAATGAGAATGCAATGTTATGGAGTGTGAAGGGAAAACTAAAACTTCCCTATCGGCAATCTCGGTCAAACGTACATGGCGTATGCACAAACATGAAGTCCCACGTGATTCCACTCATCCATGCACTATCAAACTAAAAATATCAGAATCAGATTAGTAACTGTTGGATATTAGATGTTCGATTATCGATAATATCAACGTTGCTATCGAGGTACGATCTAAAGAGTTACACTTTGGATAACATGCAATTAATAATGTTTAGTCGTAAACATTATAGTTCACGAAACGCGAATATGTATAGTTCGGTGGATAAAAAATTAGAGAAATTTTTAATGATTAACTTGGTGATTAATTATTTAGAGAAATAATTAAGGACGAGAGGTTTAAACGTTTAAGAATTAAACGTTAGTCGGTTAAGATTTACAGATTAAGTGTAATTAGTAAAGCGCAAGGATTAAAGGTAATTAACGGTTAATTACAGGGAATTAACAGTTAATTCTTAAGGGGTGCGGTTTGTAAGTTATGGGATTATAAATATATCCTTAACCTCAAACCCTAATCCATATTTCTTCCTCCACTCCAAAACCTGTGCAAGAAGGGAGACCCCCCCCCCCCCGGTTCGCGATCGACCATCACAGGCCACCGACTGTCGCCGAAAGCAACCACTGAACCGCCGCCGCAGCACCGCTGAAGCCACCACCCTTTGCGCGAACTGTGTGACACTTTTTTTGTTCTTACGGGTTTTGTGAACAGTCATTAGTGAGAGGCTTGTTGAACCGAAGTGTAGATCTTTCGAGAATCGTCAAAGGTATAAACTTTAACCCGCTATGATTGGATTTGTTTTATTGTCTTTATGCGTATAATCGGATCACTGATGGGATTCCGGTTTAGAACCATTAGCATGTACAAATGCTTCCGCTTATGCGAATCTTATTTGTTAATTAATAAGATTAATTAAAAGTGTTTTAAAAGTTAAACCCTTTACATGGTTTCCCAATAGTGGTATTAGAGCCACATTTACGCGTGTTTAGACATAATAGTATTTATTCGATCTTATGTTTAAAAGTAAAACGTTTGTTTGACATAAAGATCGAGCCTTTTTTGTTTATAGTTGATTGTGTTATTAAATCGAGCACTAGTGTCCCGTGGTTGTGAATTTTTGTTTTTATCATCTTTGTATTTTTTATGGGTTATTTGGAACCCGATGTAATAGTTAGGTTTACTTTTATTTATTATTTATTGTAAATATAAATAAGTTATAAACCGAACGAGATGAAGATTTGAAGATCGAAGACGGAGGCGACCAGGATATGAAGATGGAGATCTTGGACTAAGTGGGAGACGACAAGAATGGTCGATTTTTGTTTGTCCCTTAGACCAGTTCAGTTTTCGTTTGATGGCTCGAACGAAACCGAACAACTTTACCAGTGGCTTGATTTATTTGTTTTATATGTTTGTGGTTGTTAACATTATTTAGGATAATAATTAAACCGCAAAACTTTCATAAAACGATTTGGCACAATATTAAAACGACGAGAAAATTAAAATGTTTAAAGATTTTTAGGAAAGGTAATTTAAATAAAAGATTTTTTATTTAAAAGTTAAACGAGTTTTAAATTAAATTGTTTTATTTAAAACTAAATTAAATTAATTAAAGAGTTAATTAGTTTAAAATTTGGTTCATGATTAACGGCCAATTTAGATTAAATAAGGTATTTAAATCTGGATCGTGTCGAGTGTTGAAAGACGTTTCACGAACTAAACGGTAAAATTGGTTTTACTAAATTGCATGACTTGGCTCATGCTCCTAGTTGTCCAAAATGTTTTTGACCTTTACACGGTAATTTAAAACATTAAAGCAAATCCCAAATTAAATAGATATTTCTGCAACACCCAAAATTGTGACACTTATCTGATTTATCCGAACCCCCGGTGTTAGAGAATTACCCTGCATCTGGGCCTACGGTTTCGTTTGAAGGTACAGTCGTGATTCCTGAGTAACTTAGGCCGGTTCTACAGTTGCAATTAAAGAGAAAATATCACTTAAGGTCATATTAAGTTGGTGTAGTTGAGGGAAACATATTCAAGCTTAACATTACTCGTCATGCCCCTCAAACCGAGAATTGTATAGTTGACACAAACGGTAATCGTTACCTACCTACATAGCCATGCCAGTGGAGAGTGCTCAGCCATTCACTGTGCAATGGTGAACCGAGATCTCATACCTAGTTATATATTTTTGCAATTGGGTCATAAATTTAATTAGGACGCTAAGCATGAAAATACTAAAACTCTTTCTTTTAAATTTTGTAGATGTCTAATGAATCCAATCCCAACTCCTCTTTCTCACTAAAGTCAATCCTTGAGAAGGTAAACTAGACAACTCCAACTTCATGGATTGGTTATGTATATAAATATAAATACATCCCTAGTAATGGCTCCAAAAGCTTGATGCCAAATATTAGAGATATAAAATATATATATATATATATATATCTAATAATTTTCGATTTGTAGTTACACAAAATCAGGTTTTAAATTTATAAATTAAAATGATAATTACTTCAACTTAAAACACACACAATAGACAAGTGTACCTATCGCAGCGTAGTATAGTCTGGGTAAGAACCAAGTATTGAACCAAGGACATGTATTCCTTACTCAATCCTCACTATTGTCTGAATAAGATAATAAGTTGGAAAAAGGGTTTTGTTTAAAAGAAGTAAAAAGGAAAATGAAAAGTAATTAGGAATGTCATCTCATTTAAGGTGTTACTCTGGTTGTTATCACTTGTTAATTAACGTTGTATTTTAGTAAGGTTGGTCATAGTTACTAGTACTAACCCTTTCGATAGGGGAGTTAGTATTTCATAACGGAACAGTGGATACGGTCGGCCAACTATTCCTAATAACTCACGGGATCCTAACGGGGTCTCAAGTCTATCGGCTATCACGTGAATTAATATTCGGACTAAGATTATCCACTGGACTGGCGTACACCAAGTCATGTAACTCCTTTTGGAAAGTCGGAATGCGCAACTCCCTCCAGAGCTACTTTATGAACGCGCGGACCTAACAATTTATATTCTTAAAATAGTTGTATTTACTTATAATAATACTTTAAATAAATATAACTTTCATTCTTAATATCAAGCCTCATAGCTCCAGCTAAAAGTCCTCTGCACGCTAACACAAGAAAAATAAATAAATACAGACATGCTTTATAAGGTCCAGCGAGCACTCGAACAACTCGTTGAATACCTAAACCTCCAATCAACCCATAATATTAAATCTATACTAACTCAGCTGTTGGTACCACCAAGATTTGTATATAGACCGTACAAACTCGAATAAGCTCCTTAAACAAGAAGCCTTGCTTAAGAAACTCACAAGATTTAAGATTATTAAGTTGGTTTAAAGATTACTTATACTTTACTTTTTAAGATAGATTAAAGGTAAGGCTTTAAGAACATAACATACTAAAAATACTTCATTAATTAATTTAAGTTTAACCAACCCGAGCAACGCAAGAGGACTAGCCACGAATGACCATACAAGTGACTCCACTAACCCTTAGACAATGTGTGGAAGTATTCCAACACCAAGGGAGAGTTGGTATAGGTTGCCTCTTGTTTACTCGAACGAGAAAAATCATTTCATAATACAAGACCTAAAAAGGAAAATAAACAAAGAAAAGCTAAAACGGACCAAAACCGAGAGAGTTTCGGCTCTAGCAGAGCACTAGGGTCTTCACAACCCTTGGTCTTGGACATCTAAAACACTAGAATGAGCTTGCTATTTATAGGCTAAGATTTTTTCAATGCACGGCCGAACAATGGATTGCACGGGCGTGCAAAGTACCCTTTTCTTTCACGTGCGAAATCTGGCAACTTTAGAGAGTACAGGGGAGCAAATTAGGGTTTGCACGGCCATGCATTGCCTTCTTCTGCTCCTTGTTGACTTTTTGACTTCCTGGTTTGACTTCATGGGTCCATCGTTCAATTGACTTCCGGATGCTAATTTCCCTTGATTTTGGGTGATTTCTTCATGTTTTTGCAAACCAAGGTTAATTATCCTGTTGCAACACAATTGGATATATTAAGTATCAATTCTCATCATTTTGTCTATAATTGTGATGAATATGGGGATAATTGTGCATGTAAAATATGTATAATTTATGACATGCCATAACACCCCACACTTAAACTTTGTTTTTTCCTCAAGCAAACGCATGCATGATTATACCCCATAGAAGTAAAGTATTGATTAAATGTTAATCCAAAGCTTCCATCCCAAATGGTTGAATGGCCTCCATAAAAACAATGATTTGGTGGTTATACCTTTCGAGTGCTTCTCGACAAGAGGGTAGCAAGCCCAACATACTTGATGGAACTATGATTTTGCACAACAATACAGTTTCACAAATGTCCACTCAACACTCATGTTAAATATACGGATAAGGTATGTCAAGAAAAATACTCAATGCTACAATTAATGCTTGAATAATCATAGGATTATATAGAAATCAAATCTCCACCAATTGACATAAAATAAGTGCATAAATCAAGAGGGCTTTGTAAAAGGGTTGTAATGATTGGCTTAGGGTTAGGGTAGGAAGTCTTTTGGGAAGAGTGGCTAAATGTTGAAAATATGACTTGGCTTAATGATTAAAAGGTAAATAATCTCTTTATTTAACTTAGATTAGACATTGTGACTAATCTAAGGACTCTTTTAAGGTCAGATCGTCAAGTTTAAATCCCTTCTTCAAGAATGTCAACTTTTTCTTGTCCTTGAAATACACATTACTATCAATTCACCATGAATCGTTCGAATGTTTCTTCCTAATACATCCACTTTGATCAGCTTTGCATACTCTAATTTTTCGAGTAAGTTTGATTCTCTTTTGATGAGATTTCTTCAATATCTTGGGCGGTTATGAACTTCTTGTTGTTGCCCCTTTCTTTTCATAATAACTCTCTTTTTTTTGTGAAACCGAGCGAGTTTCATTCTTCAAACATAATATGAATCTGTCAACTAGTGGCGGATAATTATTCCTTAAATCATATCCAAGTCGATTTTCAACGAAAAGGGTTAAAAAGATAAAAAGGCTAATTTTTCGAGTTTAAGGGTTTGAAGTTTGGGTTTAAATTTGAAAAGGTTGAGGTTCAAAGGGGCTAACTAGGGGATAATGTTTAGGGTAGGTAAGAGAAAAGAAAAGGCTAAAAGAGAATGGGTTAATCATAATACCTCAAACATTTTTATGCATTCTTTTAGTCCATGATCTTGAAATGTATATTTTACACAAGTTTTAACATGCAAATCTAGCAAACACTCTATCAAACGAAACGAGCATGTGAAATATATGATAATCAACGACGTCAAAAACTTGATGTGTTTGTGTGATAATGTTCGGATAGGCTCAAATTCTCACATGAAAACGAAAGGTAAAGGGTAATAAAGTAAAAATGTGCATAAACTTATTTATTTATTTTTGTTGTGCTTACTTGTGACACCCGACATTTCAGGTCAATATCCGTACATGATATAAACGAGTTTATATTATATTAGTTTTCGTGATTTACTTAATTTCACAAACAAGGACATTAAGGTCTAACAAAAACCGTACATGATCTCATTTCATATTTGGTAATTCTAGGAGTTACCGGTTCACGTACCAGGATAACCCGACTAAATACGAACACTAGTGGTTAAATTAAATAACCAGAAAAATATATATATATATATATATATTACACAAAATTTACGTTGAACTATAATTTATTTTTAAGACTAAATCATATAATATACGTAAAAATAAAATAATGGACTTTTCGAAGACATTACTATGTAGCGCAACCTTTAGGTACTCATACCTACAAATAATCACCTCAACGAATTATACAACCCAAGATGTCAATATTTTCTTTAACAAGCCATAAACTTGTTAAAATTATAATACCGTGAGAAACCCAAACCGAATTTGTTTACCATTTAAAAACTCTAATCAATACTAGGTTACACTTAAACCTAATTATTCGATTTATTTAACCCAACCCACCCTTGACTTTCTCGGCCGAAGCTAGAGAAGACCCCCCCCCCCAACTCCTTGACTTTCTTAAACAAGTTTCAGAAAGAAACCCATACCTTATTAGTGAGAACTCAGATATAAACCATACCCCCTCAATCAAATTCTCACAATTCCTTTTATCTCTCTCATTTCTTACGGCACCTACACCACACATATTTACCATTCTCCTGCTTCAAGCAGTAGAATTTCCCATCGTTGGTGTTCTAAGGAGTTTCAAGGATTTTCTCAAAGATTTCTAACCAAGCGAAGTCAAGATCATCTTCTCTGTTTCTCTCAAAAATCATCATCTCTGTTTAGAGGTAAAAACTCAATATTATCCATATTATTTTCTTTAAAACCGTAGCTAAACCTACAAATCGTTCGAACGCAAGTAAGATAACAAGAAAAGTGTGTCAAATTCAAGATTTAAAACATAAAAATATGCAGGACTGATTCTGTCAATCAAAAGTTCAGTAATCGAAACTATAGTTTCGATACCTGTTTACTCAATCGAAACTAGGTAGTTTCGATACCTGTTGTTCAATCGAAACTAAGTAGTTTCGATACCTATTTCCCAATCGAAACTAGGTAGTTTCGATACTCTTCTTGCCAATCGAAACTAGGTAGTTTCGATACCCAGTTTACTCAATCGAAACTAGGTAGTTTCGACATCTGTCCTGTTCAATCGAAACTAGGTAGTTTCGATACCTGTTCATCAGTCCCATGGGGCAGTAACTTAGAACTATTTTATAACGAAACAAGTGTTGAAAAACTAAAAAGATATTTAAACAAAAGCAATCAGATTTGCTAAGTCGGTGAACAATTTGCATATGAGACATTCGTTCATAACACGAATTACCCTTTTTGTAATTAGGGTACGAATAGTCAAGTTTGACTAGAACAATTATCATTGCAAGCATACGCAAACTCAAGGTGAGTTTCACGGCCCCTTTTTACTGTTTTGTATAATTTGGGGGAAGAACATACTTATAACTATTTTTATATGATAACAAGAAAACAAGACCCGACCTTTATGTTTGCATGAGTTGATACATTTGGAGCTCATAAAGTCCCCTGACCATCATATTTATAACTATTAGCTATGGATTAGCCTAGGAATCTATGGATAGTACTATTGGGTCTGACACCCCCGGTCATGGTTAGTCGCGCTAACCATGGGTCCCTCTGGCCAAATGACCGCATAGTGTTCTAATATTGCTCGTGAGGTACGAGTGAGGGGCAAAACACCTGGTCTTGGTTTGGTTATGCCTCATGTATGTACATATTATTTGTATTCTTAGCTAGTTTACAAATGGGTCAAACATTACTTGTTTTGTTTATCATATTCATTGAAACGTTTTCGTGCAGATGGATCTGCCAATCACTTATACACCAATGGTTTTGCCATTCGTTTACGTGGAAATGTTTTTATCAATGTTTTCAAGGAAAACAGTTTCATATTATGGTCATGTACACAGTATCAATGTTTTCAGGAAAAATGACTTATTTTATGACTATGAAGTTATCACATGTTTTCATTGGGAAAACTACTCGTTTTATGACTATGAAGTCATCATATGTTTTCATTGGGAAAACTACTCGTTTTATGACTATGAAGTCATCACATGTTTTCATTGGGAAAACTACTCGTTTTATGACTATGAAGTCATCACATGTTTTCATTGGGAAAACTACTCGTTTTATGACTATGAAGTCATCACATGTTTTCGAGGAAAACAACCTTAAATTAAACCCGTGTACATATTTTCAATGTTTTCAAGGAAAACAGTTTCGTATCATGGCCATGTACACAATATCAATGTTTTCAAGGAAAATCACTTTACATTGCAACAATCAAACCTGTGAACTCACCAACCTTTGTGTTGACATTTTTAAGTATGTTTTTCAGGTAATTCATAGCCATGGCACGGTTGGAATAGGCTAGCTATGTTGGATCAATTCCTAGTAGCTGGAAGGATGTAAAATATCAAGTCTCAAGTCTATCGTTGATCTAGAAGAACTTAGATCATTGTATTACTTAGTTTTAGTAATTGTATATGTAATCAAGTCTTAGAAATCACAATTACCGCTTCCGCTATCGTGTAATGAACCAATCGTTGCAACCTGTATTTATTTATTTATTCATTAAGTGAATAAATTTGGGGGTGTGACAAATTGGTATCAGAGCAATGGTTTTAGCGAATTAGGTTTCCTTAATGATACCTAGGCTCTAACCGGACTCATTTAGGGACCAAGATTTCTAAGACTTGCACCACACTAAAAACACCCAAGACTTGAGCATAGGAATTCCAACCGTTGCCGAACAATTTGTGTAGACTATTAGTGTATGGAGTTACACTAGGGTACCATTAGCTACACTAATACAATTACATGACACATGTAGTGAACACTTAAACACATACAATAATGTGGAAATAATAAACACTTATAACATGTTACTGTTCGGATTACGAGTCAAGAATAACGGGTACTCAGCATACTGCAACCTTAGAAGATCGAGTTACGAGCTGAGCTTGGACGACGACGACAGCGATCGTCAGTTACCGATCTTGGTATCACAACAGGCTGAACTCGTACCAGAATCTGTACCTATGCCTGCACCACAACTACTCCAACCATGGAGGCAACTATCTTTCTAACGTATTTGCGGTATAAATACTCTCCTTCATAAGTTGTCAGGTCGGATGCCTAGACTCTCGCCATGATATATGGCAGGCATGATTGCCCAGACAGAAGGGAATTCAAGGTGAATAAGCAGGACTAAATGGGAGAGAACTCCAAGGGTTAGGAGACCCAGACATACATCAGGATCATGTGGATCCATGCATATATATAGACTTGGAGCATGAGTTGCTCGACACTCGTTTGATGATCTCTGCCCAACACATAGTGCCTGAATTTCACCATATACATTTTACTTTAAGAGACACTGGGGGTGCCTCTCTACCATTAGCCTCATCCGACAACAGCCATATTCGGCAGAGTCATGAGTATTGGTACACATAATTAAGAGTAATCCGATAAAACAATATTCGGCAGAGTCATGAGTATTGGTACACATAATTAAGAGTAATCCGATAAAACAATACACACTCCTGTACAAATGTGCAAACGCAATCTAATGATTATTTCAAATCCCTTTTGATTAAAAGCTAGGGATAGAAGAAACACTATAGGGATCAGGCAAGGCAAATTATCATTACGGGTGCACACGTAATCATAATTTGCAGTGCATGGGAACTTTAGTGAGTCTTACTGTCTAAGCTAATGATCAACCCATGTTCTCAATCACTTGATTAAGGATTGGATCTTAACAAATCAGACTTCTCAATTAGGTGCTCACAAAGCATTCTCCTAGTTTTGGAGGAACGAGAGAAATTCAAATTGAATTCAACCAATCCTTAGTAAATCCTGAACGACGAAGGAATTCGCACATTCATTCTTTGAGATTCTACTTGTCAGGAATGCTTCAAATTGAGCGTTACCACAACTAACACTTATAGTAATTGCACAACTATTGTGGGAGATTATAGCGTAATCTCAGGATCCATCATACAGTTCAATCTCACAATTGGTTGAAAGTTACGCCAAGAGTGTTATGCACTAACTTCAGTAATAGGGCAGGATATTATTCTGACCCGCATACACATGGCACCTATGGATATTGTGGAAGCTCGACATGAGACAATTAGGAAATCGGACATTTCAGAATGTCGGTCAAACAGGATTGCTCTCGCAGCCATTGACATTCAATATACCTTTAAGTCTGACTATTCTCTCTGCAATGGATAAGCCGGGGTTGATGCTCAAGCGAATGCCAAAGAAACCTAAGTGTGGACTAACGGCTATTGTCGCACTAACCGGAAAACGACATGCAAAACTCTTAAAGGAGTCCCAAATGCGGAATTTCATGCTAATCTCATTAGCTCATGATATGCATAAGGGGCGTAAGCTCGAGCTATTCACAACAGACCACTGTCCACAAAGAGTTGAGAAGAATAATTTATTACTCTTTTGTACTCGCACTCCCCCAAAGTTCATCTTGTTGGATGGATCCCAAATTTAGCCTAGAAGAGAGGTGTGATTGCATCTTTCACTCCTAGTTTTCTACAGTTGGGAAGCTCTAGAGCATCTATTGTTAAGAAATGATCTCCAGGAGCAGGCTCAGTTAGAATACAAAAGTCTCGACGTTCAACACTCATTACCTCAAGTGTATCCTTGTGCTAAGGATTTTGAGGCCATAACCTGAATGAGTGGAATACGTAATGGTATGTCCCCAAAGTACCATTCAAACCCTAAGGAAGTGCAGATACACTGAATGACTACAAGATCGCAATTGTAAAACTCCCAAAACATCTCAGCCAACTTAATGGGTTGACAAGCCCATAGCCCATTTTGGGGAAAGCACTAATTCGATGAGACCATTCTCACTGTATCACTATTCATTTCCTCACATAGACAGAATATGAATATTCCAAACAAACATCGAACTTCGTATGGCTTACATACTTTGAAGGTATGGTAGTCGAGACATGAGTTTACATATCAAGACGCTACAACCCAAAGGCTAGTCTGCCTCGAAAGGTAGTGCGAGCAAAGGGGTAAAGTGGTGATTAGACTCGAAGTTCACAAATAAGAGCTCCCAAGGAACATCAAATCTTAGCTCCATGAAAGCACATGGAGAGGAAAATCCTAGAAAACATGAAACCTGAAATAAGAGAAAGGTCTTAGTCAGGGAAAATGCTTTCAAAAAGCATAAGAGGGACAAACATAAGGTTTCATTCTCATACTATTTCATTACTACCCAATGTACAACAAAAACTTAGACACCTCGTCGAGTAATTCTTTCATAAGACCTATAGTGCGTAGACAAATAGAGAGTATGTGTCAACATACGCTCAAGATTCGCAGGCACCATTCCTTTCATTACCAGGAATGAGCATCACATAATCCTACCATATTAAGGGTAATCAAATAAAGGGATTCTTGCACGTTTAATGTCGTTAGTCGGGGAAGTATTCACTTTGCTTTCGAATACCGACTACCAACTAAATGGAATCAAACAATTGAAGCCTAAGTTGGATGATACAGATATAATTTGGGTACCAGGTATCGGTAGCCTATGTGGGAGGTTATGGATGAAGTCCATAAGCCCAAGTACTCTGTTCATCCAGAATCGAATGAAACGTATAAGGACCCCTAGGAACTCCATTATGTGGCCAAACATGAGAGAAGAAATAGCTATCTATGCTAGGAGATACTTGGCAGTACAAGTAGAATGTTAGGAATCACCCGAGTGACCACAACAAACTCATATTTATCAATGGGAAGGGGAAGAGAATTCCATGGATTTCATTTCAAATCCACCCAGAACACCTGGCGACTATGATACTATATGGTAATTGTCAGTCGTTTGACGAAATCCGCGCATTCCCTACCAATAAAGGAGACAGATAAAAGTAAGAAGTGTGCAAGGCTAAATATTAAGGGAATTAAGGCTAGGCATGGTATGCCAGTTTCCATTTTCACTAAAAGGGACAGTCGATTCATGTCAAGAACCTGGCAGTCTGTACAAGAAGCCTTAGGCACACGCCTTTACATGAGCACTGCATATCATCCCCAGATGAACGATCAAAGTAAAAGGACCATCCAAACTTTAAAAGATGTGCTCCGTGCGTGTGTAATCGATTCCGGAGGAAATAGGGATACTCACCACCGTTGGCTGAGTTTTCATATAATAAAAACTACCATACCAGCATTAAAGCCACTCCGTTGAGACTTTGTATGATTGTAAGTATCACTCATCGCTATGTTGGGCGGAGATTGGCGAAAAGCATTTGACTGGTCCTGATATTGGCTAGGAAACCACTGACAAGATCGTCAAAATAAAAGATCGTCTGAAAGCCACTTAAGATAGACGAAAGAGAGTTGTGCTAGCAACAGACGAAAGCCATTAAAATTCCAAGTGGGAGACAAAGTCATGTTAAAGGTCTCATCTTGGAAAGGAGTTGCAAGATTTGGCAACCGTGGCAAGCTTAACCCTAGGTACGTTGAACCATTTGAAATTTTGACTAGGGTTGACCCTGTAGCCTACAAGCTCAAGCTACCACAAGAACTAAGCAACGTACACGATACATTTCATGTGTCTAATCTCAAAAAGTGTTTGTCAGACGAGACTTTGATTATACCGCATAATGAAATTCACATTGATGATAAACTCCATTTCATCGAGGAACCGATTAAGATTTCAGATTGGAAAGTTCAAAGGTTGAGACGTAGTCGAATCAAATTGGTTAAAGTACGTTGGAACTCAAAATGTGGTCCTGAGTATACATGGGAACGAGAGGATCAAATGAAAACAAAATACCCCTCCTCGTTTAAGGATACACCAGTTCAAGATGGCACGAATTGAATTTCGGGACGAAATTCTTTTAACATAGGGAGAATGTGACACCCGACATTTCAGGTCAATATCCGTACATGATATAAACGAGTTTATATTATATTAGTTTTCGTGATTTACTTAATTTCACAAACAAGGACATTAAGGTCTAACAAAAACCGTACATGATCTCATTTCATATTTGGTAATTCTAGGAGTTACCGGTTCACGTACCAGGATAACCCGACTAAATACGAACACTAGTGGTTAAATTAAATTACCAGAAAAAAAAAATATATATATATATTACACAAAATTTACGTTGAACTATAATTTATTTTTAAGACTAAATCATATAATATACGTAAAAATAAAATAATGGACTTTTCGAAGACATTACTATGTAGTGCCACCTTTAGGTACTCATACCTACAAATAATCACCTCAACGAATTATACAACCCAAGATGTCAATATTTTCTTTAACAAGCCATAAACTTGTTAAAATTATAATACCGTGAGAAACCCAAACCGAATTTGTTTACCATTTAAAAACTCTAATCAATACTAGGTTACACTTAAACCTAATTATTCGATTTATTTAACCCAACCCACCCTTGACTTTCTCGGCCGAAGCTAGAGAAGACCCCCCCCCCCCCCAACTCCTTGACTTTCTTAAACAAGTTTCAGAAAGAAACCCATACCTTATTAGTGAGAACTCAGATATAAACCATACCCCCTCAATCAAATTCTCACAATTCCTTTTATCTCTCTCATTTCTTACGGCACCTACACCACACATATTTACCATTCTCCTGCTTCAAGCAGTAGAATTTCCCATCGTTGGTGTTCTAAGGAGTTTCAAGGATTTTCTCAAAGATTTCTAACCAAGCGAATTCAAGATCATCTTCTCTGTTTCTCTCAAAAATCATCATCTCTGTTTAGAGGTAAAAACTCAATATTATCCATATTATTTTCTTTAAAACCGTAGCTAAACCTACAAATCGTTCGAACGCAAGTAAGATAACAAGAAAAGTGTGTCAAATTCAAGATTTAAAACATAAAAATATGTAGGACTGATTCTGTCAATCAAAAGTTCAGTAATCGAAACTATAGTTTCGATACCTGTTTACTCAATCGAAACTAGGTAGTTTCGATACCTGTTGTTCAATCGAAACTAAGTAGTTTCGATACCTATTGCCTAATCGAAACTAGGTAGTTTCGATACTCTTCTTGCCAATCGAAACTAGGTAGTTTCGATACCCAGTTTACTCAATCGAAACTAGGTAGTTTCGACATCTGTCCTATTCAATCGAAACTAGGTAGTTTCGATACCTGTTCATCAGTCCCATGGGGCAGTAACTTAGAACTATTTTATAACGAAACAAGTGTTGAAAAACTAAAAAGATATTTAAACAAAAGCAATCAGATTTGCTAAGTCGGTGAACAATTTGCATATGAGACATTCGTTCATAACACGAATTACCCATTTTGTAATTAGGGTACGAATAGTCAAGTTTGACTAGAACAATTATCATTGCAAGCATACGCAAACTCAAGGTGAGTTTCACGGCCCCTTTTTACTGTTTTGTATAATTTGGGGGAAGAACATACTTATAACTATTTTTATATGATAACAAGAAAACAAGACCCGACCTTTATGTTTGCATGAGTTGATACATTTGGAGCTCATAAAGTCCATTGACCATCATATTTATAACCATTAGCTATGGATTAGCCTAGGAATCTATGGATAGTACTATTGGGTCTGACACCCCCGGTCATGGTTAGTCGCGCTAACCATGGGTCCATCTGGCCAAATGACCGCATAGTGTTCTAATATTGCTCGTGAGGTACGAGTGAGGGGCAAAACACCTGGTCTTGGTTTGGTTATGCCTCATGTATATACATATTATTTGTATTCTTAGCTAGTTTACAAATGGGTCAAACATTACTTGTTTTGTTTATCATATTCATTGAAACGTTTTCGTGCAGATGGATCTGCCAATCACTTATACACCAATGGTTTTGCCATTCGTTTACGTGGAAATGTTTTTATCAATGTTTTCAAGGAAAACAGTTTCATATTATGGTCATGTACACAGTATCAATGTTTTCAGGAAAAATGACTTATTTTATGACTATGAAGTTATCACATGTTTTCATTGGGAAAACTACTCGTTTTATGACTATGAAGTCATCACATGTTTTCATTGGGAAAACTACTCGTTTTATGACTATGAAGTCATCACATGTTTTCATTGGGAAACTACTCGTTTTATGACTATGAAGTCATCACATGTTTTTATTGGGAAAACTACTCGTTTTATGACTATGAAGTCATCACATGTTTTCATTGGGAAAACTACTCGTTTTATGACTATGAAGTCATCACATGTTTTCATTGGGAAAACTACTCGTTTTATGACTATGAAGTCATCACATGTTTTCGAGGAAAACAACCTTAAATTAAACCCGTGTACATATTTTCAATGTTTTCAAGGAAAACAGTTTCGTATCATGGCCATGTACACAATATCAATGTTTTCAAGGAAAATCACTTTACATTGCAACAATCAAACCTGTGAACTCACCAACCTTTGTGTTGACATTTTTAAGTATGTTTTTCAGGTAATTCATAGCCATGGCACGGTTGGAATAGGCTAGCTATGTTGGATCAATTCCTAGTAGCTGGAAGGACGTAGAATATCAAGTCTCAAGTCTATCGTTGATCTAGAAGAACTTAGATCATTGTATTACTTAGTTTTAGTAATTGTATATGTAATCAAGTCTTAGAAATCACAATTACCGCTTTCGCTATCGTGTAATGAACCAATCGTTGCAACCTGTATTTATTTATTTATTCATTAAGTGAATAAATTTGGGGGTGTGACAGATTGGTATCAGAGCAATGGTTTTAGCGAATTAGGTTTTCTTAGTGATACCTAGGCTCTAACCGGACTCATTTAGGGACAAAGATTTTTAAGACTTGCACCACACTAAAAACACCCAAGACTTGAGCATAGGAATTCCAACCGTTGCCGAACAATTTGTGTAGACTATTAGTGTATGGAGTTACACTAGGGTACCATTAGCTACACTAATACAATTACATGACACATGTAGTGAACACTTAAACACATACAATAATGTGGAAATAATAAACACTTATAACATGTTACTGTTCGGATTACGAGTCAAGAATAACGGGTACTCAGCATACTGCAACCTTAGAAGATCGAGTTACGAGCTGAGCTTGGACGACGATGGCAGCGATCGTCAGTTACCGATCTTGGTATCACAACAGGCTGAACCCGTACCAGAATCTGTACCTATGCCTGCACCACAACTACTCCAGCCATGGAGGCAACTATCTTTCTAACGTATTTGCGGTATAAATACTCTCCTTCATAAGTTGTCAGGTCGGATGCCTAGACTCTCGCCATGATATATGGCAGGCATGATTGCCCAGACAGAATGGAATTCAAGGTGAATAAGCAGGACTAAATGGGAGAGAACTCCAAGGGTTAGGAGATCCAGACATACATCAGGATCATGTGGATCCATGCATATATACAGACTTGGAGCATGAGTTGCTCGACACTCGTTTGACGATCTCTGCCCAACACATAGTGCCTGAATTTCACCATACACATTTTATTTTAAGAGACACTGGGGGTGCCTCTCTACCATTAGCCTCATCCGACAACAGCCATATTCGGCAGAGTCATGAGTATTGGTACACATAATTAAGAGTAATCCGATAAAACAATATTCGGCAGAGTCATGAGTATTGGTCCACATAATTAAGAGTAATCCGATAAAACAATACACACTCCTGTACAAATGTGCAAACGCAATCTAATGATTATTTCAAATCCCTTTTGATTAAAAGCTAGGGATAGAAGAAACACTATAGGGATCAGGCAAGGCAAATTATCATTACGGGTGCACACGTAATCATAATTTGCAGTGCATGGGAACTTTAGTGAGTCTTACTGTCTAAGCTAATGATCAACCCATGTTCTCAATCACTTGATTAAGGATTGGATCTTAACAAATCAAACTTCTCAATTAGGTGCTCACAAAGCATTCTCCTAGTTTTGGAGGAACGAGAGAAATTCAAATTGAATTCAACCAATCCTTAGTAAATCCTGAACGACGAAGGAATTCGCACATTCATTCTTTGAGATTCTACTTGTCAGGAATGCTTCAAATTGAGCGTTACCACAACTAACACTTACAGTAATTGCACAACTATTGTGGGAGATTATAGCGTAATCTCAGGATCCATCATATAGTTCAATCTCACAATTGCTTGAAAGTTACGCCAAGAGTGTTATGCACTAACTTCAGTAACAGGGCAGGATATTATTCTGACCCGCATACACATGGCACCTATGGATATTGTGGAAGCTCGACATGAGACAAGTAGGAAATCGGACATTTCAGAATGTCGGTCAAACAGGATTGCTCTCGCAGCCATTGACATTCAATATACCTTTAAGTCTGACTATTCTCTCTGCAATGGATAAGCCGGGGTTGATGCTCAAGCGAATGCCAAAGAAACCTAAGTGTGGACTAACGGCTATTGTCGCACTAACCGGAAAACGACATGCAAAACTCTTAAAGGAGTCCCAAATGCGGAATTTCATGCTAATCTCATTAGCTCATGATATGCATAAGGGGCGTAAGCTCGAGCTATTCACAACAGACCACTGTCCACAAAGAGTTGAGAAGAATAATTTATTACTCTTTTGTACTCGCACTCCCCCAAAGTTCATCTTGTTGGATGGATCCCAAATTTAGCCTAGAAGAGAGGTGTGATTGCATCTTTCACTCTTAGTTTTCTATAGTTGGGAAGCTCTAGAGCATCTATTGTTAAGAAATGATCTCGTGGAGCAGGCACAGTTAGAATACAAAAGTCTCGATTTTCAACACTCATTACCTCAAGTGTATCCTTGTGCTAAGTTTTGAGGCCATAACCTGAATGAGTGGAATACGTACTGGTATGTCCCCAAAGTACCATTCAAACCCTAAGGAAGTGCAGATACACTGAATGACTACAAGATCGCAATTGTAAAACTCCTAAAACATCTCAGCCAACTTAATGGGTTGACAAGCCCATAGCCCATTTTGGGGAAAGCACTAATTCGATGAGACCATTCTCACAGTATCACTATTCATTTCATCACATAGACAGAATATGAATATTCCAAACAAACATCGAACTTCGTATGGCTTACATACTTTGAAGGCATGGTAGTCGAGACATGAGTTTACATATCAAGACGCTACAACCCAAAGGCTAGTCTGCCTCGAAAGGTAGTGCGAGCAAAGGGGTAAAGTGGTGATTAGACTCGAAGTTCACAAATAAGAGCTCCCAAGGAACATCAAATCTTAGCTCCATGAAAGCACATGGAGAGGAAAATCCTAGAAAACATGAAACCTGAAATAAGAGAAAGGTCTTAGTCAGGGAAAATGCTTTCAAAAAGCATAAGAGGGACAAACATAAGGTTTCATTCTCATACTGTTTCATTACTACCCAATGTACAACAAAAACTTAGACACCTCGTCGAGTAATTCTTTCATAAGACCTATAGTGTGTAGACGAATAGAGAGTATGTGTCAACATACGCTCAAGATTCGCAGGCACCATTCCTTTCATTACCAGGAATGAGCATCATATAATCCTACCATATTAAGGGTAATCAAATAAAGGAATTCTTGCACGTTTAATGTCGTTAGTCGGGGAAGTATTCACTTTGCTTTCGAATACCGACTACCAAGTAAATGGAATCAAACAATTGAAGCCTAAGTTGGATGATACAGATATAATTTGGGTGCCGGGTATCGGTAGCCTATGTGGGTGGTTATGGATGAAGTCCATAATCCCAAGTACTCCGTTCATCCATAATCGAATGAAACGTATAAGGACCCCTAGGAACTCCATTATGTGGCCAAACATGAGAGAAGAAATAGCTATCTATGCTAGGAGATACTTGGCAGTACAAGTAGAATGTTAGGAATCACCCGAGTGACCACAACAAAATCATATTTATCAATGGGAAGGGGAAGAGAATTCCATGGATTTCATTTCAAATCCACCCAGAACACCTAGCGACTATGATACTATATGGTAATTGTCAGTCGTTTGACGAAATCCGCGCATTCCCTACCAATAAAGGAGACAGATAAAAGTAAGAAGTGTGCAAGGCTAAATATTAAGGGAATTAAGGCTAGGCATGGTATGCCAGTTTCCATTTTCACTAAAAGGGACAGTCGATTCATGTCAAGAACCTGGCAGTCTGTACAAGAAGCCTTAGGCACACGCCTTTACATGAGCACTGCATATCATCCCCAGATGAACGGTCAAAGTAAAATGACCATCCAAACTTTAAAAGATGTGCTCCGTGCGTGTGTAATCGATTCCGGAGGAAATAGGGATACTCACCACCGTTGGCTGAGTTTTCATATAATAAAAACTACCATACCAGCATTAAAGCCACTCCGTTGAAGCTTTGTACGGTTGTAAGTATCACTCATCGCTATGTTGGGCGGAGATTGGCGAAAAGCATTTGACTGGTCCTGATATTGGCTAGGAAACCACTGACAAGATCGTCAAAATAAAAGATCGTCTGATAGCCACTTAAGATAGACGAAAGAGAGTTGTGCTAGCAATAGACGAAAGCCATTAAAATTCCAAGTGGGAGACAAAGTCATGTTAAAGGTCTCATCTTGGAAAGGAGTTGCAAGATTTGGCAACCGTGGCAAGCTTAACCTAGGTACGTTGAACCATTTGAAATTTTGACTAGGGTTGACCCTGTAGCCTACAAGCTCAAGCTACCACAAGAACTAAGCAACGTACACGATACATTTCATGTGTCTAATCTCAAAAAGTGTTTGTCAGACGAGACTTTGATCATACCGCATAATGAAATTCACATTGATGATAAACTCCATTTCATCGAGGAACCGATTGAGATTTCAGATTGGAAAGTTCAAAGGTTGAGACGTAGTCGAATCAAACTGGTTAAAGTACGTTGGAACTCAAAACGTGGTCCTGAGTATACATGGGAACGAGAGGATCAAATGAAAACAAAATACCCCTTCTTGTTTAAGGATACACCAGTTCAAGATGGCACGAATTGAATTTCGGGACGAAATTCTTTTAACATAGGGAGAATGTGACACCCGACATTTCAGGTTAATATCCGTACATGATATAAACGAGTTTATATTATATTAGTTTTCGTGATTTACTTAATTTCACAAACAAGGACATTAAGGTCTAACAAAAACCGTATATGATCTCATTTCATATTTGGTAATTCTAGGAGTTACCGGTTCACGTACCAGGATAACCCGACTAAATACGAACACTAGTGGTTAAATTAAATTACCAGAAAAATATATATATATATATATATATATATATATTACACAAAATTTACGTTGAACTATAATTTATTTTTAAGACTAAATCATATAATATACGTAAAAATAAAATAATGGACTTTTCGAAGACATTACTATGTAGCGCCACCTTTAGGTACTCATACCTACAAATAATCACCTCAACGAATTATACAACCCAAGATGTCAATATTTTCTTTAACAAGCCATAAACTTGTTAAAATTATAATACCGTGAGAAACCCAAACCGAATTTGTTTACCATTTAAAAACTCTAATCAATACTAGGTTACACTTAAACCTAATTATTTGATTTATTTAACCCAACCCACCCTTGACTTTCTCGGCCGAAGCCAGAGAAGACCCCCCCCCCCCCCCAACTCCTTGACTTTCTTAAACAAGTTTCAGAAAGAAACCCATACCTTATTAGTGAGAACTCAGATATAAACCATACCCCCTCAATCAAATTCTCACAATTCCTTTTATCTCTCTCATTTCTTACGGCACCTACACCACACATATTTACCATTCTCCTGCTTCAAGCAGTAGAATTTCCCATCGTTGGTGTTCTAAGGAGTTTCAAGGATTTTCTCAAAGATTTCTAACCAAGCAAAGTCAAGATCATCTTCTCTGTTTCTCTCAAAAATCATCATCTCTGTTTAGAGGTAAAAACTCAATATTATCCATATTATTTTCTTTAAAACCGTAGCTAAACCTACAAATCGTTCGAACGCAAGTAAGATAACAAGAAAAGTGTGTCAAATTCAAGATTTAAAACATAAAAATATGCAGGACTGATTCTGTCAATCAAAAGTTCAGTAATCGAAACTATAGTTTCGATACCTGTTTACTCAATCGAAACTAGGTAGTTTCGATACCTGTTGTTCAATCGAAACTAAGTAGTTTCGATACCTATTGCCTAATCGAAACTAGGTAGTTTCGATACTCTTCTTGCCAATCGAAACTAGGTAGTTTCGATACCCAGTTTACTCAATCGAAACTAGGTAGTTTCGACATCTGTCCTGTTCAATCGAAACTAGGTAGTTTCGATACCTGTTCATCAGTCCCATGGGGCAGTAACTTAGAACTATTTTATAACGAAACAAGTGTTGAAAAACTAAAAAGATATTTAAACAAAAGCAATCAGATTTGCTAAGTCGGTGAACAATTTGCATATGAGACATTCGTTCATAACACGAATTACCCTTTTTGTAATTAGGGTACGAATAGTCAAGTTTGACTAGAACAATTATCATTGCAAGCATACGTGTCACACCCCGACCGACGTCGGAAAACGTCGGGGCGTGAAGCTGTGCAGACTGTTCGTAGCTCATGGTTGCTAAAGTTTGAATAATTTAAACATTCATTTTCATTACACGTAGCAAGTTCATACCATACAAGAACCAAATGTAGCGATTACAAAATATAAATAGTTTAGATTAATTGCTAGGTCCAAATCCTATATGTAGCAGCTTGTAATACTTCAAACATTGTCACCTAAAACATGGTTAAAAACAAAGTCAACTAAAAAGTTGGTGAGAATACATAGGTTTTCGTGTCATGTAATAGAATATGGTGTCGTGTGCATACAATTCATACAAACATGGCAATTAAGGCATTTATGGAGAGATACCATCGTGTGACCTGGTAGTACAATCAAACCTTTGTAACTAGCATGCAAAACAAACGCGTGTTGGCAGTAACAGTCACCCTACCTGGGTGGGTTTGTCAGACTCAATAGATCTATCATTGTTTACTGTAGGCTATAAAATAGTTAATGATTGCACGTGAATAGCAAACTGCGTGTTGGTCTACACACTTAGTACTCAAGCACAAAGCTCAAAATTGTAACACATGATTGTAGGGTGGAATTGTATATTGTGTAGTTTGTAAACATAGTAAATAGAACGCATGTTCCACCCCAAAAGTTTGTAAATAGAGTAAAAGAGGGGCTATGTAACTCACTTGTGTTGGAGCGTGTAGTTTGCACAGATCAACAAAAATACCAAGCGTGTTGTAGGTCGCTACGTTTGACCTATTGAATGAGGGTATAACGCGTGTCACTGTTTGTGTTATTTTGTGTCCAAAGTGGGTTCGTTGGTGGTTTGTGTGTTTAGGGTTGGTTTTGGAATAATAAATTAGTAGCGATATATATATATATATTTATTTAAATAAAATTTAATTAAACGATATTTGTTTAAATCAATATATATATATATATTTGTATAAATAAAAATGATTATATAAATTCACTATTTCATCGGTTTTGAAACTATCGGGAATTAATCGTTTTAAATTTCTAAATCAGCGATTTGGTATATAAATGATTCCCGGGTTTTGGGATTTTGTAACTTAAATTTTTATAAACAAGTTTTGAAATGTTTAAATAAAAACATATTAAATTAAGTTTGAAAATAATAAAATTAAAGTTTCTGGTCAAGGAGCACGACCGTGCTCAAGTAGGGCACGACCGCGCTCGTTGCCGGGCGTGACCGTGGTGGTCTGAGCGCGCCCGTGGTCGAGTCAGAAGGTACTTCCTAGGTTCTGGACATAGAGCACGACCGTGCTCGTATCTGGCACGACCGCGTCTAGTGTTTGTTTTTGGTCAAGACTTGTTTGCTCGGTAAGCACGACCGGGCCACACCTGGGGCACGACTGTGCTTGGTCAGGCACGACCGCGCTCAGGGATGAGCGCGACCGTGTCGGGCCTTTTTCAGACACAATTCGATCGATTCTTATATTAATAGCTTCTAGATTCTTAGGGCTTTCACTTAGTGGATGATTAAGAATGTTTCTACATAGTTTAATTGTATTTATATCATGTCTAGAGTGTAGTTCGAGTAAAATTTATGTTTCGGCTTTTTGGTTCAAAATCGGATCGATTTGAGTGTTTCTACAACGAATTGACATAGGGCTTTCATAGTAGAGGTAGATACAAAGCTGAATACGTGTTACTTACTTGTTGAAAGTGGGCAATTGAATGCGGTCGGCTACGGTTCGAGCGGCTTCGTTTCTTGGCGATCAATTGGACGACAGAGGTGTTGTGAGCGTCGAGTGAGAGTTCTGAGAGATTGAGTGGGTGTATATGAGAGTGTAGGAAACATGCAACTGACTCTATATCGACGAATTTGAGAGGCTCGGTTGTGGTGTGAATGGGATTAATTAATTGTGCAAATTGGACGACAATTGATGCGTGTTTTAGACGAATTTCAGTCGAGTATGGTCTGACGCGCGAAGACCGGCTTTTCTTTATTTTAATTTTCACGAATTCAGAAGGTATGGTATGGTTTGACTTTCTGCAGTCAAGTGGGTTCATCAGCGCGACCGTGTCTACTTTAGGCGCGACCGTGCCTAGTCCTAGGCGCGACCGTGCTTGCCTAGTTTTGTAGTTTTTTGAGTTTTGTCAGTTTTGGTCCTCGGGGCTTGTGAGATAATTGCGTTTTTGTTTAATTTGTTATTGTAATAGAATAGTTTGTATATGTAACTGCATCGTAGTTTGTTTGTACACGAATCGAAACTGAAATGTGTTTGTTTATTTAAATCAAACGATTACATGATGAAAATCAGAAATGTTACAATACGCAAACTCAAGGTGAGTTTCACGGCCCCTTTTTACTGTTTTGTATAATTTGGGGGAAGAACATACTTATAACTATTTTTATATGATAACAAGAAAACAAGACCCGACCTTTATGTTTGCATGAGTTGATACATTTGGAGCTCATAAAGTCCATTGACCATCATATTTATAACCATTAGCTATGGATTAGCCTAGGAATCTATGGATAGTACTATTGGGTCTGACACCCCCGGTCATGGTTAGTCGCGCTAACCATGGGTCCATCTGGCCAAATGACCGCATAGTGTTCTAATATTGCTCGTGAGGTACGAGTGAGGGGCAAAACACCTGGTCTTGGTTTGGTTATGCCTCATGTATATACATATTATTTGTATTCTTAGCTAGTTTACAAATGGGTCAAACATTACTTGTTTTGTTTATCATATTCATTGAAACGTTTTCGTGCAGATGGATCTGCCAATCACTTATACACCAATGGTTTTGCCATTCGTTTACGTGGAAATGTTTTTATCAATGTTTTCAAGGAAAACAGTTTCATATTATGGTCATGTACACAGTATCAATGTTTTCAGGAAAAATGACTTATTTTATGACTATGAAGTTATCACATGTTTTCATTGGGAAAACTACTCGTTTTATGACTATGAAGTCATCACATGTTTTCATTGGGAAAACTACTCGTTTTATGACTATGAAGTCATCACATGTTTTCATTGGGAAACTACTCGTTTTATGACTATGAAGTCATCACATGTTTTTATTCGGAAAACTACTCGTTTTATGACTATGAAGTCATCACATGTTTTCATTGGGAAAACTACTCGTTTTATGACTATGAAGTCATCACATGTTTTCATTGGGAAAACTACTCGTTTTATAACTATGAAGTCATCACATGTTTTCGAGGAAAACAACCTTAAATTAAACCCGTGTACATATTTTCAATGTTTTCAAGGAAAACAGTTTCGTATCATGGCCATGTACACAATATCAATGTTTTCAAGGAAAATCACTTTACATTGCAACAATCAAACCTGTGAACTCACCAACCTTTGTGTTGACATTTTTAAGTATGTTTTTCAGGTAATTCATAGCCATGGCACGGTTGGAATAGGCTAGCTATGTTGGATCAATTCCTAGTAGCTGGAAGGACGTAGAATATCAAGTCTCAAGTCTATCGTTAATCTAGAAGAACTTAGATCATTGTATTACTTAGTTTTAGTAATTGTATATGTAATCAAGTCTTAGAAATCACAATTACCGCTTCCGCTATCGTGTAATGAACCAATCGTTGCAACCTGTATTTATTTATTTATTCATTAAGTGAATAAATTTGGGGGTGTGACATTACTAATTGTAGCATCCATGATTTTATAGTATTATTTTAATTTAATTTATACAATAAAGGCATTTCTTTTCCATCACGTATCTGTTCAAACAACACATGTCACATTAATTATTATTTTAACATGTATCAATTCAAATTTTCAATCTTGCAAACATATTATTCCTCTATTATATATAACACATGTAAGTATATTTATATATATATATATATAAGTAAACATTTTGTCATAATAAATACCTAACAAAATAAAACATGTAACTACATCCTCTACTTTTATCATATATGTATAGGTATTTAATTGTGAATATATATGTAAACATATATATATATATATATATATATATATATATATTATACTAAATAATTCAAGAATACAACTCTTAATTTTATAAAAATAAAACATACGAGCTTTAATCATGTATTTACATCTTTTAAATATATACAAATAATTATTTATAAAAAAAATTGTAAATATATATACATTTGATTTTTGTTAAATAAACCATATATACAAGTTATGATTTTATAAAAAATAGAACTTTTCCCTTACAAACTTATTTCACTAAAACATATTATGTTCAAGTTTTATAAATGTTATAAAAAAATAATTTTATAAACAATTAAAATAAATTAAAAGCCATTAAAAATGGTTTGAACCCCCTCTAAATACTTTTGAACCCTCCCTCTTCCAATTCTTGAACCCTGGAACAAAGCTAGACTAAATTTTGACTCTAGAAAGTCAAACCCCACCAAATCATTCATCAAGCCACTGAAATCTCGGGATTTAATTACCCTAAACCGTTATCAACACATTTATGGATGTGGGGAACTCAAAAATCAAACGGATTGATTGAGAAATCAACCTCCTTTGAAGATCCATTCATGCCTATCGGTTACGGGTATCCCATTCCATGAGTCAAGCCTCAAACCCGCTAAATCCGTCCAAATTAAAACTGTGATATACGTTATAAACTCCGCATAACCGATTACAACTCGAATTCATCCTCAAATCCGACTCCTCTTTCTCCCTGTTCCGATCGGCGAAAGCAAACCCAAAACAATCAATTCGATTTTCTGAGTTTGAATTCTAGGCCGACATCAGGTAAATACTCATCCTAATCGCTACTCCTTGTGTCGCTATTTCACTTTTCTGAGGGTTCTAGGTCGAAGAAACCATTTTGGGGGAAAGAGGTTTGCGACTAGGGGGTGTAGGGAAGGAGGTGATGAACTGGAAGTTTGAGTTTTAAACTTTCTTTCTGTTTCGTTAACCAAAATAGAGATTTTGTCCAGTGGTAAATGTCCCACGCTAACAGTAATAAGGTCGCGGGTTCAAACCCGGGGAGACCGTTTTTTTTTTCTGTTTCTTTTGTTTTCATGCATGGAACTTACCCACACAACCATTATTATAGTATCTATACTATATAATAAATAAAAGTTTTTATATGCCACGTGTCGTCAACATATTAAATCTCATCATATTTTTCACGACTCTCTCTCTTATTAAATGAACTCATATCTTTTAATAAATTACTAATTATACTAATAACACATTTATTTTAAATTATCCTTTATTATAAAAAACTTTGAAATCTAATTATGTAACTTTTATTTTCAATCAAATATTAAATGAAAGTCAAATTATATTAAATAGTAATTGACGTATTTTCGAAACCTAATTATATATTATTTTTTACATATTTTGAATTTTGTTTTCTATTATTAGTACATGTATAGTAATACATTTTTACACATGTAAAATACATAAATAAAATTTGAGAAATTTATGTATTGATATTTTTCACCCCGTGTGTATTACACGGGGTCTAAGCCTAGTAACTAATATTGTTAAGTTTTGACTAATAAACAAATTTCTTTATAGATTTTTTTCTAGGGTTTATAACTATTATATTTTAGTAAATAAAAGTATATATATATATATATATATTTGATTTTTATCCTAGCAACCTTTTGCTACCAATGCAAAACACATAATATATGAACCCTATTATTATATATATATATATATATATATGTATATATATATATAACTTTTAAATCTATAATTCTTGTGACGCATGAATTCTATTAAACGAAAAGGTTATATATATTTTTAACTAAATCTTTGAAACGCCATGATCTATAATCTAATTTTTAGAACGTTTAAAACACATCTTTAAACTTTTAATTAAAAATTAGTGTAGATTTAATTATTAACATCATTTTTATAAAAGTTTGGCCAAATTACTAACAAATTAAGCCATCATTTTAACACTCATTCTTTTTACATGAAAATCAAACTAAAATAAATAAAAGGTTTTATTTATTTACGTCGTTAAATTAGTTATTTACTTAGACTATCCATTTATTTACTTAAGCAATTATTTACAAAAGAACCATAAATATTTACTTATACATTCATATACTTATTTACAAAACAATGGGATATTTTATTTACCCTTTTCATTTATACAAGTATTTATCAAGTTTCACATGAATACTATTTGAAACTCAATAATTATCTTATTATTAAAATAAGAAAACCCACACCAATCTCTTTACACATTAGGATTTCCTATTTCATTTTATGCAAATTATTAATATACTTATACCATCAAACCTAGGTTGATCTTGTGGTTAACTAGATTACTTGTGCAACAACTTATTTGTGTAACATCCGAGCTACTCATTTCAAGGTAAGTTTACATAGCTGTTAGGACATAGTTTGTAATGACAAAAGCTTGTAATAGTTAGATTTTATGTCTTTATGTTTTTGTTATGTAAATGTTAAAAGTCACTAAGTGTTTTACAAGTATAGCCTAGAGGCGAACTTGTTAAGTTCGCCTAGTCTATCAGAGGCAAACTTAATAAGTTCGCTTAGGTCTAACTGAGGCGAACTTGTTAAGTTCGCTTAAGCTGTTAGAGGCGAACTTAATAAGTTCGCTTATATCAGGTCAGTTGGTTATATATATGTGTGTTTACAGAGTCAGTCAGAACGAAATGTCTTCATGTTGCTTTATCTGCTGATCCTTACATAAGTCTCGTGTACATACAACAATTTTGGGATACTGTGCATCAAGATACGGACGTTGAACCTCATGTTCTTCGTGCCACTGTTAATAATACAGAGATTGCAATTTCTGAAAAGACGATTCGTGCTGCTCTTAATTTGGGTGGAAATGCTGAAGACCCGTTATCTTATCCAGGAACTCTTATTATGGGTTGTTTTCAAAGAATGGGATATCATGGGAAACAGAATGATACCCAAGCACGTAAAGGTGGATTAGTCGGTGAATGGAGGTATTTCATGCATGTGATTATTCAATGCATCTCTCCTCGCAAAGCTGGTACCGATGGATTGAAGATGGCTCTCCAAACTGCTATGCTGGCTTTAACATTGAATAAGAGATTCAATTTTCCACTTTACTTCTATCGTGAGATGGTCATGCAGATTAATCCAGCTGAAGGTCAAGGATTCTTGATGTATCCTCGCTTTATTCAAATTATTTTGAATCACCTTATTCCGGATCTTCCACAACATCTAATAAGATTAATGTTGACTCCAATGTCAAAGCGTATCTTTACCGACTGAACGAAGGTGAAACAACAGAATGCTGCATTGATTCCGGTCAATACTCCTTTGTTTGGGCACTTAATCAATTCTGATTATGTTGCGCCACTGAATGACAATTGGTTTCATCCTGATGAAATTGCTCAAGCTCAAGGCTTCAATGTTCAACAACAACAACAGCAACAACCAGCACAAATACAAGTTCAACAACAACAGATACCAGTTCCCGTACAACCACAAATTCCTATTCATGAACATGTTCCTATTCCACAAGCTGAAGTTGAAATACCTATTCAGGAACCAGTTCAAGATGAGGTCGTGATCCTGATCAAGATCTAGGAATGAACATGGAAGATTTCATTGATGATGCTGTGAACTCGCCCATTCATGAAGCTGAAAGGAATGTGATGACTGATGATGATTCTAGTTCCAGCTCAAGTGATACAATATTATCGGTTAATGAAAGCACTGATTCTGATGACTCTAGGGATTTTTCCTCAGCTCATTATGAACGGTTGGCTACAATTCCACTGGCTAATGCTGGCAAACGCATTAAATCTCAAGCCAGACGACCAAGAAGAAAGTCTGTTCGGGATCCTCCTTCCGGATCAGTACTTGGCAAAAGATCTTTGGTCGATGAGAGTACTGACACTGATAGTGACTTTAATCCAGATCCTAAGCGTCAAAAGTTGATGTCTGCTTCGATTGCTGCTGCAAAATCTTCTCAGGGAGTCGAGGATGCTAATTTTGTTGCTTCATTGATAATTACACCTCCGAGATCTAAGGATCCATCTCCGGTGATTTCTCCTGTTCCTCCAGTCATTCCTACTACTTCAAGTCCTTCTATTCCACAATCGTCAGCTGGTCCGTCAAAGCCTTCTGATTCTGAAAGGATTACTTTCCATGAATCTCAAGTGCTTTCTCTACAAACCCAAGTAAACACTCTTGTGTCTACTGATTCACAACGGCAGCTGGTGATTCAGACTCAAGCTCAACAGATTGCTGACATGCAAGCATTAGTATCCAAACTCGTTCAGCGTCTTGACGCTCAGGGGGAGTTGAGGATACCTGATACATGTCACACAGAGTCTATTCAAAGACGTGATGATGAAGACAATGATCCTGCTGGAAATATTGAGGGTGATCGTCAATACACTGACGCTAATCCTATATCTAGGGTTCAGGGGGAGTCGACATCACAATCACTTGAAGGAAACAAAGATACTACTGGTACTAATGAAGAAGAAATTATGTTATTGGAATTCTTTCAAGATTCAGAAGAAGAGGAAGCTGAAAAGATTGCATGTCTTAATGACATTGATGATTTATTCAAGGACATGGTAGAGATTGAAATAGAGAAAGATAAAGATAGTGTTACTTATGAAGGCTGTGATGGTCTTAAAGTGCCTTATAACTTCATCCAGGATGATGTTATTCCTGAATTCACTTATGAAGGAGTAACAGATTCTATGGACTCTGTTGAAGACATCACACTGCCTGAAGACACTACTGATTCAAAGATAGATACTGATGATGAGACTATTCAATCCAATAAAGATGCTGAAACTAAAACTACTCACACTGAGTCTCCGAATGTTAATGAAGAACCTGTGATGTACAGAGATACAGGGATGACAAGAGAACAGTGGAGAGAAGTTGTAAACAGTTGGATGAAGGTGCTTCCCAAGTCTCCAGCACAACCTGCTCAGAAAGAGAAATATGTGAATAAAGAGCAGTGTGTAGGAAGGATCATAAGGTGGTTTTATGATGATGAATCAAAATTATTTGTAATTAAACGATTTGATGGTGTTCAATACTTAAAGCCGAGGATCAAATATTTCAATACCTTGCCAAGGTGTGAAATAAATGGTTTAGCTTCAAAGCCACTCATTAATAGATCGAAGAATGGTTTGGCTGATGTAATAGCAAATTTGATCAAGAAAGAAGGTAGTTCAGGAAAGTATGATCGTCTGAAACAACAAAAAGGAAAGAGAGTGAAGAACACAGATCCAAAGACTGGGAAAGTGACCTGGAGATACAAGTATAAACCAGTGCGTGCTATTCACAAGATACCATTAAAGAAGATTCCTCAAGACTTTCTTGGGAATATGAAATGGTGGTATGTTGATGTTAATACTGGTGAAGCTAGGATTGAAGATAAAGATAATAAGGTCATTGTGTGTTTCTATGACGCAATGAATCTTATTAATTTTTCAAAGAAAGATCAGAGGACGTTGCGAAAGAATGAGATCATGTACACTGATGTTTGGAGAGAACAAGGTCTATAGTACAAAAGAGTTTTGGAGATATGCAGAAGATATGGAGTGCATGCTGGTAGCAGACTACCGGATAACTGGAAGAGTTCAAGATAAAGACTGAAGATTGAAGATCAAGATATTGTCAAGGGGGAGTCTGTTAGGACATAGTTTGTAATGACAAAAGCTTGTAATAGTTAGATTTTATGTCTTTATGTTTTTGTTATGTAAATGTTAAAAGTCACTAAGTGTTTTACAAGTATAGCCTAGAGGCGAACTTGTTAAGTTCGCCTGGTCTATCAGAGGCGAACTTAATAAGTTCGCTTAGGTCTAACTGAGGCGAACTTGTTAAGTTCGCTTAAGCTGTTAGAGGCGAACTTAATAAGTTCTCTTATATCAGGTCAGTTGGTTATATATATGTGTGTTTACAGAGTCAGTCAGAACGAAATATAACGAACCAGAGAGATCAGATCAGAGAGTCCGATTGAGTCTGTAAACATCATTGTGATTGGAATACGAATTGAGAAGTTTATTTACTTGCGTGTTTGACTTGTCTTTTATGCATATAAACGTTGACTCGTTGGATTCCGCACTCCGAGTAAACGTCACATCTTATCACGAGATCGATCCGTAGATGCGCCATGAGGACCTACAATAGCCACTTTTTCATTTTTACATACTTTGGGGTGAAACATGACTTTCATTGAAACTATTTTCAATTACAACATATACAATTCTACATTATGACTATTTGTGTAATTTGTGCTTTTGTGGTTGAATGCTATGAGTTGAACTACATATACATGACACACTCGTACAATCATTAACTCATTACAAGCCAACGGTAACATTGATAGATATATTGTGTCTGACAAACCCACCCAGGTAGAGTGTTTGTTACCGACTCTACATTAGGGTAACCTTCGTGTTATGGTTCAGTCACAAGGTTTGATTTTACACCTAGTTCGACTATAGATTCTCCATAAAATGCCTTATTTACCATGTGTCATATGAATTGTATAAAACCATTTGAAAACTGCATGAGATATCTAAACCTATGTATGCTCACCAACTATTTATAGTTGACCCTCTCATTTTAAACATGTTTGAGGTGGAATTGTTTGAAGTAGAAGTTCATCACTTAGAAGCATATGGACCTAGTGACAAATAAACTAGAATTTGTTGTTAGTTTTTGATTGTCTGATCAATATGTATTTGTATATTTAAATCATTTTTAATAAAATTATGTAATTTAGTTTGATCATGAGCTTTTGAATAGTTTACATGTCCCGCTCTGACGTATTCCGTCGTCGGTTGGGGTGTGAAAGATTGGTATCAGAGCCATCATTATAGAGAATTAGGTTATTAGAAACCAATGAACTAGACTATAACCTTAGGACACACATCTTATACTATGCTCTATGTTATGTGATAATTACTACATGCTATGTGCTACGTGTTTACTACTTTGTGTGATTATCTTACATGTTATTCTAAGTATTACATCGCATGATACAATACATGATGATTTATGTGCTACACTACTTGATAACTCACATGCTTATAAATATTGCTATCTATGTAATACCTTCTTTACCACACTGTTTGATTCCATGCTACCTATTTGATCCCATTAAATTCATACCTAAGTCTTAATACACCCTCATTTTTACACACTGAGAATTATGTCATCATCATCATTTGTGAACAAAACTTAAACCCTTGGGCCTCAAAGCCCAGTCCAAAATTATTCTCATCATGGCCATGAGCCCAAACAATAATATTATTAGTGCATGATGGCTGGAAGAGTGGGTGTAGACCCATAGTAGATTCTAACTAAGGAAAAACTGGGTACTTAAGTGTGTCCCTTGTGACCCACCCCTCACTCCTAGGAATTCTCTTTGTGAGTACACTACTTATAGGTCAAGTGTTACTCTAACGTACTATTGGGAAAAACTCAGTGTTATGATTAGTCAAACTCCAAACTTACGAAAACTTCCGTATAGTATTTTTATCACTTACGAAGTATTGAAATGTTAATAAAAGTAGTTTATAAATTAAATTGAATTAATTAGGACTTCTAATTAATTACATAGTAATTTATCTATATAATTATTCTAAAGATAATTAGTAAATAAAGTTATGAAATAGAATAGTTTAAATAATCACTTCGATTTTATTTATATAATTATTCTAAAAATAGTTTATAAATAAATCTTGTAATGGTAAATGTTTAATTAATTGATTTTATGTAATTAAAATGATTAATTAAACTATTAGTTAGTGTACATAAAATAGCTAATTAATCTATTAATTAATTCATTTTAATTGAATTATACAAGTGGTTTAATTGTATTTTAAATAAAATAAAATAGTTCAAATATTATTTTATATTTTCTGTTTTTATAAAGTTATAGAATATTTATATATAAATTATAAAATCTAAATTGGGATATTTAAACTTTTAGATAAAGCATTAAAGGGTTAAAAGGAATAAATTCCAAAAATTTTGGCCTAGCCGGCCTCGAACACGTGCCTGTAACGGTTCACAATTTACACACGCGCACTAACCATTGGACTAGGCATGATGCCTTGTCCAGTGGCCGATTTGTTAAGCTTTTGATAAGCAAATCCAAACACCCTTCGTCCCCATATCGCTCCGACGAACCCTAGCCCTCTAATCCCCCTGTCCGGTCAACGATACGCCCCCGATTTCATGGGGCTTTCGATCACGAGACTGAAAAACTTTACTGGCACTAAGTTTACCTGAAACAGATATGCAGAGGGTGAGGACGACAATGACTCTTGACTCGGGTTTCTTGGTGCTCAATCGTGAACCAGAGTAGAAATGCAGTGAGTTTGGGAGTCTAGGGAGTGTGTGTGAGGTGTTGCGAGTGTAAGGGACTGGATTTTATAGCCCAATTTTGTAAGAAACGCTCGAATTGAATGTGGGTCAGAGGGGGGACGGTCACGAGAGTAAATTCATAAGCAAATTATTGATTTCTATCTAATTGTACCGTTAAAATAATTAGGAAACGACCGTGCAGCGTTTTAGTAACATCAATTGCAGTTAATTCACACTAATTTGATCGATTGGAAAAGGAATTGAGGCTAGGTTGACTCTTGAAAGTCAAAATCGGTGAATTAGGGGGGGGGAGGATAATGTGAATTTGCAAACAGGTCCTTAGGGTTCCAAAGTATTATTATTTTATGAGCAAACCTAGGTTTTAATTAGAATTAAAGTTTCAAAAATTATATTTTTAACCCTGGACATTTATAAAATATAAAATTATTAAATCTTATAATTTTTTTATAAAATCTAATAAATCATTAGGTTATAATTAAATGTAATAAATATAAAAATATAGTTTACTAAATAGAAATAAATTCTTATTTAGATTGAAATACATAAACCCTAATTTTTATAGAATTTATAATTTAACTTTTTGTAAGTTGTTTATTTATAAACACGTGTGTGTGTGTGTGTATATATATATATATATAGGTTTAGAGATAACTTAATATATATATATATATATTTATTTAATAGAATAGTAACAATTATTTATATAATTCTTTATATAAACATTTATTATTTTTGGTATTTGAAATAATTGCACGCAACGTATGTATGTATAAACCTCATGAAATGTAATGGATAAATAAGATAATTTAATAGATACAAATCATAAGATAATGGAATTACACGTGCCGGAGTAGTTAAAATAGAGGCCGGAATTTTCTGGGGATTACAGTCTCCCATACTTTAGGAAATTTCATCCCGAAATTGAATAGGAAGAGGGTCCTGGAAACAGATGTGGGTATTTGGCCTTCATTTGATCCTTACGTTCCCAAGTGAACTCAGGGCTACGTTTGGATTCCCACCGAACCTTAACGATTTGAATGCGACTTCGTTTGAGTTGCTTAACTTCTCGGTCCATAATCTCCACGGGTTTCCCCACGAAGTGCATTGACTCGTCAATGTGAACCTCGTCAAGGGGTATGTGGAAATTTTTGTCGGCTAAGCATTTTTTAGGTTCGAGACATGAAATGTTGGATGAACGTTGCTGAGTCCTTCATGTGGATCCAACTTATAGGCTACCTTCCTAATCCGCTTGAGGATTTTAAAAGGACCTACGAATCTTGGTGCAAGTTTTCCATTCTTTCCAAAATGGAATACGCTTTTCCAAGGGGATACCTTGAGAAGAACCAGATCGCCGACTTGAAATTCCAAGGGTTTTCGACGTTTGTCGGCATAGCACTTTTGCCGACTCCTTGCTACTAGAAGTTTGTCTCGCATTAACAGGATCTTGTCGGAAGTCTCCTGAATGAGTTCGGGACCAGTGATTTGTGCTTCACCAACCTCGGTCCAACAGATGGGAGAACGACACTTCCGACCATAAAGTGCTTCGAAAGGAGCCATGTCAATGCTCGTGTGATAGTTGTTGTTATACGAGAACTCGACTAAGGGTAGATGTAAATCCCAATTTCCCTTGAAGTTGATGACACAAGCTCTAAGCATATCCTCAAGGGTTTGAATCGTTCGTTCGGATTGACCATTAGTTTGAAGATGGTAAGCCATACTAAGATTCAGCTGAGTACCCAAAAATGATTGCAAAGATTTTTTGAATCGAGAAGTGAATCGTCCATCACGATTAGAAATAATGTTGAGATGTACACCATGCCGATTAACAATCTCATCAATGTAGATTCGAGCCAATTTCTTGACTCGATAGTCTTCACGAATGGGTAGGAAATGAGCAGATTTTGTCAAACGGTCGATGATTACCCATATACTATCATGACCACGAGACGTGTGCGGGAGTTTGGTTATAAAGTCCATGGAAATACACTCCCATTTCCACACGTGAATCTTGGGTTGTTCAAGTAAACCAGATGGACGCTGGTGCTCGGCCTTAACCTTCAAACAAGTAAGGCACTTGGACACGTATAGGGCAATGTCCTTTTTATACCAGGCCACCAATATTGAGTACGATGGTCCTTGTACATTTTATCCGCACTGGGATGCACAGAATAACGAGTCTTGTGAGCGTCGTTCATGACAAAGGTATGAAGATTGTCACGGTCCGGAATCCAGATACGATTCAGGAAGTAAAGTAACCCATTGGGTTTGGTTTCAAGTTGGAGTTCTGCACCACGTGACATTTCGTTGTACATGTTTCCTTCTGTGACTGAAAGATGTTGTGCTTCAAAGATGCAAGTTTGAATGTCATTCTGGATCTGGATGCTGTGGATCTTTATAGATTCTTTACGACTAAGAGCATCGGCTACAACGTTTGCCTTACAAGGATGGTAATGAATATCGCAGTCGTAGTCGTTTAGAAGTTCAACCCAACGCCTTTGTCTCATGTTGAGTTCTTTTTGATTGAAAATGTGTTGGAAACTCTTATGGTCGGTGTAAACCACACACTTAGTACCAGATAAGTAGTGTCTCCAAATTTTGAGAGCGAACACGACCGTACCCAACTCAAGATCGTGCGTCATATAAATCTTCTCATGGATTTTGAGTTATCGAGACGCATAAGCAATCACTGTACTTCGTTGCATGAGAACACAACCAAGACCTAAGTGGGAAGCGCCATAGTAAACAAAAAAGCCTTCGGTTCCATCGGGAAGAGTCAAGATAGGAGCCTCACACAGCTTTTGTTTCAGGGTTTGAAAGGCTTACTCTTGTTTTCGTCCCCACTCTTAGGGCTTGCCTTTATGAGTCAAGGTTGTGGGTGGCATCGCGATCTTTGAAAAGTTCGATATGAAATGACGATAATAGCCTGCTAAACCAAGAAATGAGCGAACTTCTGTAGGGGTCTTTGGAGCTTGCCAGTTCTTCACCGCCTCAATCTTAGCGGGGTCCACGTGAATACCCTTCTCGTTGACTATATGTCCCAAGAATTGGACTTCCTTTAGCCAAAATTCAGACTTGGAGAATTTAGCGTATAATTGCTCCTTTTTCAAGAGATCCAAAACCAATCGCAAGTGTTCTTCGTGCTCCGCTTTTGATTTTGAATAGATAAGGATATCGTCAATGAAGACGATCACGGATTTGTCCAAGTACGGTTTACACACGCGGTTCATAAGATCCATGAACACCGCGGGTGCATTGGTTAATCCGAAGGGCATAACCATGAACTGGTAATGACCGTATCTTGTACGAAAAGCTATTTTTGGGATATCGGATTCAAGGACTCGTAACTGATAATAACCAGAACGAAGATCAATCTTTGAAAAATAAGTCGAGCCTTGAATCTGATAAAATAAATCATCAATCCTCGGAAGTGGATAACGGTTCTTCACAGTAAGCTTGTTGAGTTCCCGGTAGTCGCTACACATCCGGAAAGAACCATCCTTCTTCTTGACAAATAAGATGGGTGCTCCCCAAGGAGAAACACTGGGACGTATAAATCCTTTGTTAGAAAGTTCTCGAAGTTGGCTTGAAAGTTCTTGCATTTCTGATGGTGCGTGACGATACGGTGACTTAGCTACGGAATTTGCTCCTGGTACTAGATCAATACGAAATTGAACTTGACGTGTGGGAGGGAGACCGGGTAAGTATTCGGGAAATACTTCTGGAAAGTCTTTGATTACAAGAATGTCTTGGATGTTCTTGCCCTTGTCTTTTCGCTCCACAATGTGCGCTAAGAAAGCTACGCACCTCTTTCGTAAGTACTTTTGCGCGGTAGTGAAAGACCTAAGCTTGAGCCCTTTGGATGGCTTCTCACTATAAACGTTCAAAATGTCGCCCGAGTCAAGAGGGATACGGATATACTTGTCAAAACAGACGACTTCCTACTATGATGTTGAAACCTCCGAGAGCCATAGGAATAAGATTAATCGAGAAGTCATGGTCATTCAAGTTTAGGGTACAATATCTAATAATGGTGTCACACGTAACAGAGTATCCATCCGCTACTAAGATGTCAAAGGGTCTGTCTAACTTAGTTTGACTCGTAGCAAGTTATGGTTCAAATTCAAAGGACACGAAACTTCTATCGGAACCAGTATCAAACATGATGGAAGCATATTGTTGATTAATTAGATACGTATCATTCACCACGTCATTGTTGGCTTGAGCCTCATTGGCATTGATGTTGAAGGCACGTCCACGAGCTACAGGGTTTGCATTCCCCTGATTCACATTTCCTCGGTTCATGTTTCCCTGGTTCATGTTTCCCTAAACCATGTTGCCCTGGTTTAGGTTGGCTTGGTTCACAATGACTAACCTAGGGAAATGGTTTCTAAAATGATTTGGGTCACCGTACTCGTAACAAGCACGACCCTGGGTGATAGCAGCGGGAACAGGAACAGTAGGTTGATAGGCTTGGTTAACTCGGGGAGCAATACGTCAAGTGTTAGCCATATTCCCAGAACGTACACAATTGGTACATAGACGACATGGCATGTTGGTAGTATGATGGAGCTGGTAAGTGTTGCACAAACGTAGCGTTCCCACATATGATTTCTTGTTGGGGTTGAAGGCAATAGGGGCCACTTGGGCTAGAGGGGTAGCATGTGTGATAATGGCAAAGTTATTGCCCTTCCGCTTCTTGCTATTGAAAAAAGGTTTAGACTTAGTTTCCTTGGTGGGTTTAGTAGTGGTTTTCTCAAGGGTCTTCTTAGCACCCTTTTTAGATAGAGTCCCTGCCTTAACATGATTGTCTGATAGGGTAGCAGCAAGACGGATGGCTTCCTCGAGTGTGGCTGGATTGCTCCCCAAGACGGTATCTTGAATCTGCATGGGTAGGCCATTGATGTATTTCTCAATGGATCATGATAGAGGAGTGACCATATGAGGCACCATAAGGCTAAGCTCAAGGAAACGGGTGGTGTAGGCAAGGCTTTAACCACTATACTGTTTGAGATCCCAGGACTATGCTTCTAGCTTCTTGATCTCATTACGGGGACAAAAATCATCCGTCATGAGTGTCTTGACATCAGGCCAAGGTAGAGCTAGTGCAACTTCAATTCCACGGTTACGCTTTTCCCCATTCCACCAGGTGAGTGCCCTCTTCCGGAAGACACTAGTAGCATAACAAACCTTTAGGTTCTTGGGGAAGTCGTCATTGATGAAGTTTCCCTCAATGCTTTCGAACCATTGGAGAAGTCCAATGGCTCCCTCATTCCCGTAGTACTTGGTGGGATTGTAGGAGTTGAAATGCTTGAATGTGCACGTGGGATTTCTTGGTGCTGCATTTTGGTTCAGTTGGTTGACCATAGTTGGTAGGATCGTAGCCATTTGTTGGATGATCCTGTTAGTGAGTTTGTTCCTACGTTCACTACGGGAAGGCATTCTACAAAAGGATGAACATGAATTTCATAAGACATGAATCATGTATAAGAGTTTGTAATAAAATCATGGGGTATTCAATAAAACATGGGTGGTACCCATTATAAGTGGATACGTTGACTTATCAAAGTATTTTAAGTTCACCTAATGTCTGAGAATTCATGCTTTAGCCTATAGGTGGACACTCATCCCAAGAATTCCCAGGAAAACATAACTGGTCTATCATTTGATTTGGATTTATATGAAATGCTTTCCTAGACAAAATTTCTCAGAATACATGCATCCACCCTTCCGAATTGCACAAGTTCTCATTCGTTAGTTAGAACTCACATACCTTTGATTAGAGTTTCATTTAGATTAGACCCTTAAGTCTAAGAATATGTTTCATGTAGTTTCAAGTAGTCTCATGTCATCTTTTGAATGGTGTAGTTCATGTAATTGCACAACGTAGACAGAAATAGATAGATGTAGGTAGGTATGGGTGTGTAAGAATAGATGTAAGCATGTGTATAATAATTATAGAGTGGAGTTCCTAATAAAAGACACGAGTTAAACTCATGTTTGGGACTCCTAGGTTATAGTCTAGGTCATGTGTGTCTAATAACCTAATTCCCTACAACCATGGCTCTGATACCAATCTGTCACACCCCGGCCTACAGCAGATTATACGTCGGGGCTGACGCGGTTGTTCATAAGCACATGATCATCTATTAAATATGATAATATTTATTAATCGAATTAAAAGCATCCGTTACAATTGAAAATAGGAAAACAAAGAGTTCCAAAAAAATAAACATGATTAAACTTCATTATTACTAGGTCCAAAGTCCTAAGTGATCATGTAGTATCCTCAAACTGGTGCACCTGAAACATGTGAGTAAATGTCAACTACAAGTAGTTGGTGAGTAACATAGGTTTTGACACCAAACAAAAGTTAAAAAAAAGAATTTACAATTCAATATGTTCAAAGCATAAACTAAGGCATAAATGTGAAAACATACAAGGTTCCAAAGCGTACAATCAAACCGTAGTAAATAGAAAACTTGTATGTACAATCCAACTGATTGTGTTTTGGAAAAAGTAGTAATATGGTATACACAAAACCCGCCAAAGTTTGTGTTAGGTATGGAATTGGATTCCCCTATAAATGATCATGTTATGTACTACCTTAGGCCTGCCTCGCAAGTTAATGATTGTACTAAACATGAACACACGTATGATCACCAAGTAGTTTAAGACATAAAGCACATAGGTAATAGCATGAGAACATTGGTATTGAATTTGTATATGTATGTAAACATGTTCCACCCCGAGTATTTATAAACAATAGTAAAGAGAAAGTGGGCAATGAAACTCACTTGTATTAAAGTTAAGAATTGTGTGAATTGGTATAGATGGATAGGCCTCGTGAGGATTTCTCATAATAAACCTACACAAGTAACGGTACTCTAAATTCAATGTACGTCAAAAAGGAATTAAGGAGATTTTGGGATTTTAGTGTTTAATGGGGTTTGGGTTTGAAGATGGACTTGTATACATATACTTTGTAAGAAAATAGAGGTAATGAAATGTTAATAAAAGTAGTTTATAAATTAATTTGAATTAATTAGGACTTCTAATTAATTACATAGTAATTTATCTATATAATTATTTTAAAGATAATTAGTAAATAAAGTTATGAAATGGAATAGTTTAAATAATCACTTTGGTTTTATTTATGTAATTATTCTAAAAATAATTTATAAATAAATTTTATAATGGTAAAGGTTTAATTAATTGATTTGATGTAATTAAAATGATTAATTAAACTATTAGTTAGTGTAAATAAAATAACTAATTAATCTATTAATTAATTCATTTTAATTGAACTATAAAAGACTAAATAGGCTTTAAATAGAATTAATTAAACTTTATGTAAAATAATTATTTATGTATTTTATAAATTTAAAAGTGTTTTATGTAATTATTTTCAAAAAAAATAATTATTTATAAGTTTGAAAGAGATTAATAACGCGTACACATTTAATTAAAATTTGTGTAATAAATATTATTAATATAAATATAAATAACATAATTAAATTTGTCTAAATAAATTATTTATATTATTTTATTTAGAATTTTACAAGTGGTTTAATTGTATTTTTAATAAAATAAATTAGTTAAAATATTATTTTATATTTTCTGTTTTTATAAAGTTACAGAATATTTATATATAATTTATAAAAATTAAATTGGGATTTTTAAACTTTTAGATAAAGCATTAAAGGGTTAAAAGGAATAAATCCCAAAAATTTTGGCCTAGCTGGCCTCGAACCCGCGCCTGTAGCGGTTCAAAATTTACACACGCGCACTAACCACTGGACTGGGCATGATGCCTTGTCAAGTGGCCGATTCGTTAAGCTTTTGATAAGCAAACCCAAACACCCTTCGTCCCCATATCGCTTCGACGAACCCTAGCCCTCTAATTCCCCTATCCGGCCAACGATACGTCCCCGATTTCATGGGGCATTTGATCACGGGACTGAAACAAACTTACTAGCACTAAGTTTACCTAAAAAGGATATGCAGAGGGTGAGGACGACAGTGGCTCTTGACTCGGGTTTCTTGGAGCTCAATCGCGAACCAGAGGAGAAATGCAGTGAGTTTGGGAGTCTAGGGAGAGTGTGTGAGGTGTTGCGAGTGTAAGGGAGTGGATTTTATAGCCCAATTTTGTAAGAAACACTCGAATTGAATGTGGGTCGGAGGGGGAGGGTCACGAGAGTAAATTCATCAGCAAATCATTGATTTCTATCTAATTGTACCATTAAAATAATTAGGAAACGGTCGTGCAGCGTTTTAGTAACATCAATTGTAGTTAATTCACACTAATTCGATCAATTGGAAAACGAATTGAGGCTAGGTTGACTCTGGAAAGTCAAAATCGGTGAATGGGGGGGGGGGGGAGGATAATGTGAATTTGCAAAGAGGTCCTTGTGGTTTTCAAAGTGTTATTATTTTATGAGCAAACCTAAGTTTTAATTAGAATTAAAGTTTCAAAAATTACATTTTTAACCCTGGACATTTATAAAACATAAAATTATTAAATATTATAATTTTTTTATAAAATCTAATAAATCATTAGGTTATAATTAAATGTTATAAATATAAAAATATAGTTTACTAAATAGAAATAAATTCTTATTTATAAACATGTGTGTATATATATATATATATATATATATATATGTAGGTTTAAAGATAACTTAGTATATATATATATTTATTTATTTAATAGAATAGTAACAATTATTTATATAATTCTTTATATAAATATTTATTATTTTTGGTATTTGAAATAATTACACCCAACGTATGTATGTATGAACACTCATGAAATGTAATGGATAAATAAGATAATTTCATAGATGCAATTCATAAGATAATGGAATTACAAGTGCCGGAGTAGTTAAAATAGATTACGAAATTTCCTGGGGATTACATGGCCATCCTAAACCTGACTCAATCGTGCAACTCCAGACTGATCACTGGCCTCACAAATAAGAACGAAGCCAAGAATTCCAAGGTAAGCTCATAATAGGTTGTGTCTCGAATAGCAAAGAACCTTTCCCATGGTTTTGTAATGAGTTCAGCACATTCATTTAGCAGATTGATTTCTTCCAAGGTAGTATAGCAAATAGTCTTGTGTACCGAATTCCTATCCCATAAGCTCCTGAAGCTTATGATAAGCTTCTATCTCAATAGCATCCTCTGGATCAAACACTAGCCAAGAATGCAAATCAAACTGTCCTTGCGGCATCGATTGAGGGTGGTAGGGTGAAGGTGGTGATGGTGGAGAAGGTGGGGATCCATTGCCACCGAAAGTAATCGGGGATGGAGTAGATCGGGATGAAGACCTCATTCGCCTTCGCTTTCCGCCGGCTCTAAATGATTCCGCCATGCTCTAGAATCACCAATTAAGGAAGTTAGTACATAGAAACAAGAGCGATTCAACATATATATATTTCAACAGCGTCAAAAACTTGATATGGAAAAATTTGCAAAGATATATATAATGGTGCCAAAATCTTGATGGGAGACATGTTTTTATAAAATATATATGTGTATATAAGTTTTGGATCGCACAAAAGAAACACAAATTCGTGCATGGTGATGGCACGGTTATGTCCCTCGAGTCGTAAAGTGGTCAATTGCAAATAATCCAACAAGACGCAAATTCAAACAGTGCAATACGACTACAAATATAGACGGATGTCATGTTGACTTTTGAAAAGTCAAACATGTTAAAATTCTTGACTTATTTCAACCAATCAACAATTTTCCACAAACTAAACTAAATCCTAAACACATATATACAAGATTCATGCTTCAATTCGTATTTCCAAGTTCAAGATTCTAAGCCATATTTCAAAAACCCGTTCATACGAGTAGAGTAAATCCGTTCAAATGAAGCAAAAATGAGTTACATTATGATCTATCAAGGTTAGTTGTGTGTTTAGTGCAACCATTAAGTCAAGATTCATTCGCAATCAAACCAAAGTTCAAAATAAAACCCTAGCCTCATTCAACCAAAATTAGCTCTAGTTGGAGCATAAATCACACTAAAAATGATAATGGACAAGTTTACATACCTTAGGGAAGAGATTGCAAGCAAGAAAGGAGAGAAACCGAGAGAAATAAGAGGTTTTGGAGGCGTTGGAGCCGAAACCGAGCATTTTCATAGTTAGAGGTTTTGAGGGATTGAAGCTACTGCCCCAATTTAACATCTGCACGGACGGAACCCGATGCACGGTCATGCATTGGGTTGCACGGCCGTGCATCCCCCTATTTTGACCAATTTTGACTTTTTTTTAACTAAAAATACTTTTGGTAAAAAAAAATATATATATTTTTAATTAAAAGGTAACTAAAAATAATTTAGGTTTTGTTAAAGCATTATTTTATTTAAAAATTATTAAAAACAAATTGTTCAACAGGGAATGTCACCACCAAAAATCCCAATTTCATGTTAGAGGACTTACCTTGTTTATGGACATCCAATTTCAAAGTATCAAGCTTGTCATTATCGAAAATAAAGAAGAATAAAATTTAAATACGTAAAACCGTTCGAAAGTGTTACGCCTATTAAAAAAGCTTTCGAATTGCGGCACTTATATTTGCTTATTTCCCTTAGCAATAATTCCACGGTCGCGATCCTTGAAAGTTCTTACAAAGATAGATTAACTAACACAAGCACCAAAGCAAAGATAGAAATAAAAGTAAGAAGAATAGAAAGAAAAATAAAAGGAAAAATAAAGGTAAAATAAAACAAAGAGAAAATAAAGGTGAAAATAAAAATAAAGAAGAAATAAAACAAAGGAAAATAGAAATAGTCAGTCAATCCAACGACTTAGATCTTTCGCAGAATTACCGTTTCCCCGGTAGCGGCGCCAAAAACTTGATAGTGTGTTTTATGTATATAAAAATAAATATATAAATATAAATACATCCCTGGTAATGTTCCATTTAGAGTTACACAAAATCAGGTTTTAAATTTATAAATTAAAATGATAATTACTTCAACTTAAAACACACACAATAGACAAGTGTACCTATCGCAGCGTAGTATAGTCTGGGTAAGAACCAAGTATCGAACCATGTACACAGATTCCTTACTCAATCCTCGCTATTGTCTGATTAGGATAATAAGTTGAAAAATGGGTTTTGTTTAAAAAAAGTAAAAAGGAAAATGAAATGTAATTATGAATGTCATCTCATTTAAGGTGTTACTCTAGTTGTTATCACTTGTAAATTAACGTTGTATTTTAGTAAGGTTGGTCATAGTTACTAGTACTGACCCTTTCGATAGGGGAGTTAGTATTTCATAACGGAACAGTGGATACGGTCGGCCAACTGTTCCTAGTAACTCCCGGGATCCTAACGGGGTCTTAAGTCCATCGGCTGTCCCATGAATTATTATTCGGACTCAGATTATCCTGTCAACTGGCGTACACCAAGTCGTGTAACTCCTTTTGGAAATTGGAATGCGCAACTCCCTCCAGAGCTACTTTATGAACACGCGGACCTAACAATTTATATTCTTAAAATAATTGTCTTTACTTATAATAATATTTTAAATAAATATAACTTTCATTCTCAAGATCAAGGCTCATGGCTCCCGCTAGAAGTCATCTGCAAGTTAACACAAGAAAAGTAAAGAAAAACTGACACACTTTATAAGGTCCAGCTAGGACTCGAACAACTCGTTGAATACCCAAACCTCCAATCAACCCATAATATTGAATCTGTACTAACTCGGTCGTTGGTAGCACCAAGATTTGTGTGTAGACCGTACAAACTCGAATAAGCTTCCTAAACAAGAAGCCTTGCTTAAGAAACTCACAAGATTTAAGATTATTAAGTTGGTTTAAAGATTACTTATTCTTGTATTTTTTAAGATAGATTAAAGGTAAGGCTTTAAGAACATAACATACTAAAAATACTTCATTAATTAATTAAAGTTCAACCAACCCGAGAAACGCAAGAGGACTAGCCACGAATGACCATACAAGTGACTACGCTAACCCTTAGACAATGTGTGGAAGTATTCCAACACCAAGGGAGAGTGGGTATAGGTTGCCTCTTGTTTACTCGAATGAGAAGAATCATTTCATATTACAACACTTAGAAAAGGAAAATAAACAAATAATAGCTAAAACGGACCAAAATCGAGAGAGTTCCGGCTCTAGGAGAGCACTAGGGCCTTCACAACCCTTTTTCTTGGACATCTAATACACTAGAATGAGATTGCTATTTATAGGATAAGATTTTGGCAATGAACGACCGTGCATTGGATTACACGAGCGTGCAAAGTACCATTTTCATTCACGTGCGAAATCTGGCAGCTTTACAGAGTACATGGGAGCAAATTAGGGTTTACACGGTCGTGCAAGGCAATGCACGGCCGTGCATTGCCGTCTTCTGCTCCCTGTTGACTTTTTGACTTCCTGGGTCCAGGTTCGTTCAATTGACTTCCGAATGCTGATTTCCCCTTGATTTTGGGTGATTTCTTCATGTTTTTGCAAACCAAGGTTAATTATCCTGTTGCAACTCACTTGAATAGATTAAGTATCAATTCCCATCATTTTGTCTATAATTGTGATGAATATATTGTAGGTCCTGACGATAGGGTCCCTGTGCTAGAATGATTCTAGTTAGGAAACAACCAACAATTCAGCTATAGCAAGCTGATTGTTGATGATAATGATAAACAAAAGATGAAGAGCAACACAAATAAGAACATAAAATACCCAAATCTATTAGATCCATAGTGAAGAGATTACAATTCATCTCCTGGATTACAAAGAAAACACAAACAAACTCCTACTGGCTCTCTATTTGACTATAATAACTACGTATGATGCAAGAGCTACTTAGCTAGGTTTTTGGGTTGCTATATATAGAGAAGATATCAAGAGTCGCCATTCAGATTGCCGACTGTCGATAGTCAGCCAGCAACCGACATAGTAACTCTCAAGAGTCGCTAGCGACTCTTGACACAAAAACTTAACTTTACAAAAATTACAACTAAGCCCGTATAGATATCAGGAATACATCGGTTTCTCAGGTTCCAACAATTTCCCTCGAAACCATTGCACTCCTGATTATTTTAATGCTCCGTGGGCCTCTCCTCCTTTGGATCCTTGTGATGAACATACTTTTGGTGAGCTTCGATGCTGGCTTTTAGTTCAGCCATTTTCTTCTTTAATTCGAAAGCTCGAGTTGCGGCAGAAGAAAATAAAGTTGCTTCCTATTCAGTTGCATGACATGCACCACTTCTGATGTTGCTTTTGAACAAAGTTTCAAGATCAGGAATTGAGAAGGAGAACATGTCCATTGGATCAAGCTCACGAATATCATTCAATGGAGTCCCATTTCTACAGATCACAGCTTCTCTTGTAAGATTATCATAGTACCATTTGATGAAGTGATGAAGGAAGGTCTCTATTTCTGGAGGAATTATAACTCTATTTACTACTTTTTTCGGTCGAACATACATGATAGTCTTTGGAAGCTTGGTTACCGGATCCACTTCTTTCTTTGATATTCTTTTCTTTGGTTGTTGTGGCTTGAACATTGGGAATCTTTTGTGACATTCAGAGATAATCATCTTTTCAACATTAATGCCTTCTGAGTGATTGCCATGATTGATCATATTCAGCTTTTCTAGTGCATAGATATCCCGAGTTGGTAGGGTTTGAAGATCGTGTTCATTTTGAAAAAAACGGAATTTCTCCCATTCTTCTTTTGATAACAAAATGATGCTTCAAACCATCAAAAGCCCATGATATAATATTTCTATCAGATGCTCTTCAAAGTACCTCAATGTTTTGATGGAGAGGGCGAGGGATTGGTTTTAGAACATTGAACCATTCAGACTTGTCAAGAGGTTCATCATCAGTTAAATTTATAGTTTCTCCAAAAACAGTTTCATAATTGGTCATCTCTTCCTCACCTTCTTCCATGAATACTTAAGGCATGTCCTCCTCATCATTATCTGTTATAACATCATCCTCGGCTACTCCCGATTTAGGAGGGTCGGAGACACCTGCAGTGTTGCCATCATTGTTGACTTCATCACCAGTTGTTTGGGCTGCAGGAGTAGTAGAACTTGTACCGCCTGTTCCCAATTCATCATTATTACTTTCATCATCATCTTCATTCCTTTTCATTGGTAACATTGTGCTTGGTTTCGGATCCATGGACTTTTCAGCTTCGTCTTTTTTATTTTCTTCTTGATCAACATCAAAAATGGCCACATCATTGAAAATGGATAGGTCAAAGAGATCATCAAAATTCAAAGGTTCTTCACTTAGTCGTTCTCTCAGTCTGTTCACTTCGTTTGTCAGTTTGTGTCCTCCCTTTCTCAAGACAACCAGAGTTTTACTCATGTCATTAATGTTGATTTGAATTTTCCTGTTTAGAGATGCTTGATTTTCTAGTTGAAATTTCAGTTTGGACATAGTATCCTTTAATTCTTCAATTTCAAGATCTCTATCATCTTCTCTTGACTTTGATGCATCAATCTGACCTTTTATCCATCTTAATAGCTTTGCAGCTTCAATCCCAACATTCTTTTCTTTGACGGGAGGAGGAACAGGTTTCCCAATTGGTCTAGACTTTTTTTTTGGCCATGGATTTCATCCTTTTAGGAGTACCAGTTGGAGGGATAGATTATGTTTGTGGTGGTGGAGAATGTCTTGTTCCTGACGTGCCTTCTGTCTGCCTGGACGGAGTAAGTCCTTCGGCTTCTAGAGCGGCACGGGCTAAGCGATCTGCCTCAATGTCTTCATCTATAATACCACGGGGAGGAGGAGTTTTTAGTCTCGATGGACTTCTTTGCTGACGAACATAACTTTCTCTTGTGGATCTCATGAAACCTTCACCATCACCTTCAGACTTTTGCTTCTTTTTCTTTCCAGCCTCAGGGTCAATGTCCTTCCCTTTAGCTTTCCTTTTCTTAATACTTTCTTCATCATCGCTTGATGGTTCCTTTTCTTTCTCAACTTTTCTGTTCTTCTCACCCGCCTTTACTTTCTCAGCATTCTTTTCTTTCTCAGCTTTCTTTTCCTTGATGGCTTTAAGAGCAGCTTTGGTTGTAGGCAAACGTTCTTCCCGGTACATATTGTCAAACATTGGAGTCCATTTTCCAGAGAATTTTTCATATACCCTCAGCACATCTGTATTAGATATGAGATTCTACTTTGACAAAGGTCATAGGACGACCACATGGCCACAAGTCTTTCAGAAGGAAGTTAAGGATCATTTGTATGAAACGAGGATAGAGCAGCCACTTGCTGTCTTTTGCTCGGTTGATTATCTGGGTGAATATATGATACGAGAGATTGAATTTTTTCTTCACCACGTATTTTTAGCAGAATGACGCCCCAATATACACTTTAAGCGTCGTAACCTCCCTTTCTGTGAAAGAGAGAATGTATGAAGACATACAGAATAACCTTCCAATATCTTGATAGAAATCTCTTCTGAATCTCATTCTTTCTGAAGGGTCCTTCATACCCCAATTCTTGTACAAATCTGTTTCTTGTCTCTTCTTCATTGATAGCTCTTGGGTCTTGTCTATAATCATCTAGTTGTAGTGCATTTCTCACAGTACTTTCATAGATCAGTACTTCCTTTCTGTGAACAAAGGATCTTACATGAGGCTTCTTGGTAACAGAATGGACTTTATACTCAACATTAATCTAGAATTATTCAGTTAGGTCTTTGTTCACTGCTTCATTCCAAGTTATTGTATATGCAAATCTGCTGCGAAGAATCCATCTCACAACACTATTAAATTCCTCAGGAACTGATTCAGGAAACGATATTGCCATGTTGTGGCGATTATCACTTGCAAGATGATCGTCGTCCATATTCTGTAGCAAAATAGAAACCATCATGAGTGATACAACTACAAATTTAAAAATATACAATAAAAAGAGAATGTCGGCCAAAGAATTGACTGAAAGGATGAGTTTCCCGATGAGAGTCGACCATAGAGGAATAACTTATTCATGCACTGAGAGTCGCCAATTGACATATGACAGTCGGCAGAAGAAGAGACGACTAAGTTTTATTTATCAAAGGCAAATAGTCGACAAGATCAGGGACAAGAGTTTGCCCTGATCATGAGAGAGTCGGCTAATATCCTTAGTGACAGTCGGCTCCAATCAAGAAACAGTTGATAGTCCATTTATGAAATATCCAGAAGAATCGACCCGTATATGACTGATAACAGTCAGGCATGATTTTGAACTTGCGTTCAAGGGATCAGTGATCAAGACTAGTAGTGAGAATCGACTATCAAGAGCCGATTCTAGTCATCTTTTCCATCTGAACAATCGGCTTGATAAGGAAGAAGAATAGTCAAAGTTTTTAAGATCTGATTTCAACCAAAAGTTTCCATTTCGAAGAGGTTTTTGTAATCTAATCGGCCATAAGATGTTAGAAATCAGTCATAGAATCATAAAAATACCTTTATATGATGCAAGATGCACACACAAAATCACAGATCAGAAACAATGGAGTTTTGACGAGGATGGTGATAAATCGCCGGAACAGTTTTTAGTGAAGCTAGGGTTTCAGTAAAAAAAATTTCCCTTGTTCATTCAATATATATACGATAAAATATTTGTGGGCCGACTCTCAACAATCAGCCTGGAGAGTCGCTAGGGCTAATAAAAAAATGCAAAATTTTAACTTTTGACCAAAACGAATCGACTTTCGAGCTAGAAATTCTGATATAAGAACCCATAAAACTTTGTACAAGGATATATACATACCATATATCTTTAAAGAACACATGAGTACCCGAAACGAAGCTTAAGTAGGTCAAAACTTTAAATATCGACATGAGACGTGCAAACCTGTTTTTGTGGAATCATACTGATAAAACTTGTCACACAACCTTTTCTTATTTTGGACATCCACGGCCTACGAATGACTGTTGGTATATTTGTTCTCTAAAACCCATGCATCATTCTTTCGAGTTGAATTCAGTGTTCCCCACACTTGTCTTGTATAACCTACCCATCCTCATGGTCTTTTGAGTACGATGATGAGAGCTTCAGGTCTATGCCAACGCATAATCAGAGAAGTTGATCATCAAGAATCCTAAGATAGCTAATAGAGCATAACTAGCACGGGTTTGTGAACTGATAAGGAAATCTTTAAAATGTTTTTGGTTCAGAGACACAGCACGTCGGACTTACATGTTCTGATTATTGAAAATAAGGTTGAACTTACTTGCACGTCAGACTTACATGCCATGTTTTTGTCAAGAGAATCCCATTATAGTCACAGAAACACAAAAAGAAAAATAGATATTACATATATGTACACACTAACATTGTGTATCTTTTTGTGTTTTTGTTCCTAATGCACGACATTGACATTGCGTGTCTTTTGCTCAAGATTGACAAATTCAGTACTAGAGAGCACATCATTGGTGTCTTTTGCTTGGAGTTGCACGTTATTGCATGTATTTTTTTTTGCCTAATGCACGTCATTGCGTGTCTTTTTGTTCTTTTGCTTTTCTTTTGAATATATATATAGTAAGGACTCGCAACCCCTTTGTGACGGGGCTATGGTTATGTGTAGACCTAGACAAGGTGGGTATCCACTTTTCAGCAGTCATTATCTTTTGTCACTGAATTGCAGTCTAGTTGTTTGAATGTTGAGCCTACCAACAAGCCCTTCAGTATAACCGCTTCCCCCATTTGATCCTATTTAAATAGTGATCAAGTATGTCAGTTTAACTATCATTTCCCACAATAACAGTTATGCAAAAGCAGCAATGAAACACATCCTTTTCAAACTATTTTCTTTTTCTTTTCAATTCACAAAAACTTTCCCCCAAAAATTTTATTTATAGACAACCACTTTAAATGGAATTTTCTAAATAGAAGATAATATATTTTTGCGCCTCGATCATCAACTCATTTTGGTGAAGAAAATATTTTTTGGATTTTTTGAAAGAAAAAAAAAATGAACATATATATATATATATACAATGCTTGAGGGATAGAAGATGCTACTCCAAATTCAACAAACCCAATTTCTGCACGAGATCAAGAAACTTGAATTTTTAAAATGCCTTCGTAAAGATATAAGCTTTCTGATCATTGGTGTTTACAGGAAGGACTTGAATATATTCTTTCTCATATGCATCCTGAATGGCATGAACCCGCACGTCGATGTGCTTTGTATTTGAATGATAAATTGGGTTCTTCACGATTTTCACACAGGCTTCATTGTCAATGAACATTGGAGTCTGCTTCAAGTTGATACCATAATCCATTATTTGATGTTGAATCTAGAGGATTTGAAAGCAGAAACTGGAAGCGGTGATATACTCAGCTTCTACAGAAGAGATGGAACCTGATGTTTGTTTCTTGCATTGCTAGGACACCAAACAATGTCCCAAGTACTGACATCCTCTTGACAAAGTCTTTCTGTCAAGCTGACATCCACCATGATCACTATCAGAGTAGGTGACCAAATCAAAGCTACTAGCCTTTGGATACCAGAGCTCTAACTTGGGAGAGACTTTTAGGTAGCAGAAGATTCTTTTAACTGCAATTTCATGGGATTCATTGGGATTTGTCTAATAAAGGGCGCAATAGCAAACAACGAACATGATGACCGAACGACTGACAGTGAGATACAGTAGAGAGCCTATCATTGAACGATAGTGATGCCTGTCAACATGTTTTCCTTCTGGATCGGTAGAGATGGGAGTTTGAGCAGCAAATGTTGTGGACGCTACCTTAGAATCAGTCATCTGGAACTTTTTGAGCATATCTTAAATATACTTGGCTTGATGAATCAGAGTTCCGTCATGTGACTGCTTTACTTCCAATCCAAGAAGGAACGTGAGCTCACCCATTTTTCTCATTTCGAATTTGGCCTTCATAACGTTCTCAAAGTTTCTGCAAAGCTTCTCATCGGTCGACCCGAAGATGATGTCGTCCACATAGATCTGCACTAGAATAATATCTTTTCCAATCTTCTTCTTGAATAAGGTCATATCAATCTTCCCCCTTTCAAAGCCATTCTGTAGAAGATAAGTTGACAGAGTATCATACCAAGCCTTTGGAGCCTGATGGAGTCCATATAGAGATTTGTCTAACTTGTAGACTCGACTCGGATAATCTGGATCTTCAAACCCGAAGGCTGGCATACATAGACTTCCTCCTTGACCTTCCTATATAAGAATGCACTTTTAACGTCCATTTGATAGACCTTAAAGTTCTTGAAACATGCATAAGCCAGGAAAATCCGAGCCACGGGAGCGAACACTTCCTCATAATCAATCCCTTCTTCCTGAGCAAAACCTTGCACAACCAATCGTGCCTTATTCTTGATGACTACATTTCTTTCATCGGTCTTCTTCCTGAAGACCCATCGAGTATCAATCGGGTACTTATTCTTTGGTACATAAACCAGATCCCAGACTTTTAGTTTCTTGAATTAAGCTAGTTCTTCCTACATGGTGTCTATCCAGCACGAGTCCTTTAGGGCCATGGAAATGTTCTTTGAAACATCTCGTGAGAGAAAACAAGCACACATGGTCGTGTTGTAAGGAGTTGAATAACTTCTAGTACGAACTCCATCAGTGATTAGCCCAATCAAATTCTCCAAAGGATGATTAGACAGTGTTTTGAAGGATGACCCATCAGCAACTTCAACTTGAGCAGGAAGGTTCGTTAAATTTTCACCAGGAATGTTTATTGGCCATCATTATCATCAGAATCACTATCAGAGTTAGCAGAGGGATCATTTGTCAAGTCCTGGTTAACATTGGAATTTACAGTTGCTGTTTGACCAGAACTGACATCACCAGAAGTATTTACACGAGTAGTATCAGCAGCCTTAGAAGGAGAAGAGGTTACTATACTGTTGACGGAGACAAACAAAGGATCAGCAATAACACGTGTGATTCTTGTTGAGAAAGGCAAAAATTCGTCGTCTACTTGGATGAATGGATTGAATGATGGTTCAGCGGATGGAGATGGTTCAGGTATGAGTGGTGCAGGAGGAATGAAATTGTTGAAGATAATATCTGCATCATAAAACCAGTTGGGACCGGTTCCAGTGTTTGTAGTATTTGCTTCTTGCCAGTTAACGTAATAAGATTCCTGCACGATCTTTGTCCTTCTGTTGTAAACACGGTAGGCTTTTTGAGATGACGAATATCCAATGAAATAACATTCGTCACCGACTGCACCAAACTTTGCAAGATTCTCAGCTGTGTTCAATAGAGTACATGAACATCCAAAAGCTCTGAAGAATTCAATCAGTGGCTTCCTTCCATGAAACAGCTCATAAGCAGTCTTGTTGTAAGCCTTGACCACAAGAGCATGATTCAGGACATAATTAGAAGTGTTAACTGCTTCCGCCCAGAAAATGATTGGCAGCTTTGAATCTATCAGCATCGTTCTGGCAGCTTCAATCAATGTTCGGTTCTTCCTTTCAGCAACTCCATTCTGCTGTGGAGTCTTGGCAGAACTAAATTGTTGAGAAATTCCCTTGCTTTTGCAAAATTTATTCAAGACATGATTTTTGAACTCGGTGCCATTGTCATTTCTGATACAAATCGCCAATCGTTTGCAGATTTTCTCGATTTTGAGAATCAGACTCTTCAATACTTCAGCAGTTTCATCATTAGTTGCTAAGAAATTAACCCAAAAGTACCTGGAGAAATCATCTGTCACAACCAAACAATAAGAGTTCTTAGAGATTCTTTTAGAACTGACGGGACCAAAAACATCCATATGAAGTAATTGAAGAGGAACAGAAATGGAATTCACTGCTTTGGACTTATGCGACTTCTTGTGTTGTTTGCCTTTAGCACAGGCCATGCATTTTTATGAAAAATTGAAGTCCTTGGAGGGCAAACCTGTCACAAGGTCTTGTTTGACCAACCGATTTATGTTTTTAAAATTCACATGGCTAAGACGTCGATGCCAGAGCAGCAATTCAATGTTAGATGCTTTCGACAGTAAGCAAGCTATAGAAGCTTTTATTTTCAGGATCATTCATGTCGAGGATGTAGGTGTTGTTTCTTCTTGGAGTCCTCAGCAGGATCAGGTCTTCTGGGAGAAAGAGACACTCAGTATTGTTGAACAGCACAGACAGTTGTTTATCACAGACTTGTGATACGCTCATTAGATTATAGCAGAGTTCTAGAACGAGATTGACTTTCTCCAAAGTAAGAGTTCCGTTGCATATGTTAGGACATGTTTTGTAACTGTTGATAAAATTCTGTATAAGTTCATAGAGAGGCGAACTTAACAAGTTCGCCTGGTTTATCAGAGGCGAACTTGTTAAGTTCGCTTAGTCTATCTGAGGCGAACTTGTTAAGTTCGCTTAGTCTATCTGAGGCGAACTTGTTAAGTTCGCTTAGCCTATTAGAGGCGAACTTAATAAGTTCGCCTAAGCATATTTTAGGCGAACTTGTTAAGTTCACCTGGTGCAGAACTGGTGCTTATAAATAGACAGTTACAGAGTCTGTTAGAGGAGATATCAGAGTAGACTTGAGAAAAAATTCTGTGAATCTTGTAACTTGATATTGTGGTGGAAATACAAAGAGTTTATTTACACAGTTGTTGTTGATTGAGTTACACGAGCACGTTGATCATGGATTCCGCACGTTATCACCGTGTCGTACCGCGAGTCTAGAGATCCGTCACGCACCGAATTAGAGACCTACAAGTGGTATCAGAGCTTTTGCTCTTGATTAGCAGAAGATTCGTGGTGTTTTCGTGTCCAATCAACATCAAATTTCAGAGATTTTGAAGATTTTTCATTTTTTTTGTGTTCTTAATAAAAATGGAAGATTTTTTTATCATTTTTGATTGATTTTGGATTCTTTTGATGAAATTGATCCGATAGAAGTGTTTCTAATCAGTTCCTACATATTCCTATGGTTCAATTTAATCAAATTCCATCAATTCAGCAAGATATGAAGATTTTCGGAATTTTTTGTTCGTGTTTGGTTGAACAGCTGATGCAGGCGAACTTAATAAGTTCGTTTGGTGCAGATTAGGCGAACTTAATCAGGCGAACTTAACAAGTTCGCTTGGGGTCAAGTTCGCTCGGGTCAGTTTCAGGTGAATTTTGTCAGGCGAACTTATTAAGTTCGCTTGATATTAAAAAATTTTGAATCATTTCGAATTTTGGCAGGAAATTTCTTCTTGTTCAAATTTTTTAGGGAAAGCTTATATGGTCGTTTTGAATCATTTTTGAAATTTTGAATTTTCGAAATTTTTTAAAAAGAGTATTTTGGCGGGAAATTTTTTTCTAGATATTTTTCGCAAAAATTTCAAAATGTCAATTTCATGTGATGATAATGAGATTGAAATTATGCCACCGAAACTTTTGTGCATATCAGATTACTGTAGTTGGAAAGTCCGGTTCGAACAGTTCGTATCAGAAACTGATGAAAACTTTTGGACATCCATATTTGAAGGATATGTGCATCCTATTTATGACTATATGGGATATTAGGATGTTTCTAAACTAGTGACAGCTCTTACTAAAGTAAAAAAGCAGAAGTTTGATCGAGAGATGAAGACGCGTGAAACTTTAACGATGTCTTTACCTAAGGAAATCATTCATAGTCTCGGGAAGTGTCCAACTTCAAGAGATCTATGGGAAGCATTGAAGAAAAAGGGTGAAACAACTTCTCAAGCGTTTGTGGTCTTGATCAAAGAAGAAGTAGTAAAGCAGAGTGTTTCTGAAAGTGATTCTTCTACCGAGTTAAGTGATAGTGAGAGTATTAGATCTGGTGAAAGTACTCAGTCTACCGAGAGTCATATGATGACTGACGTAAGTTTTCAGAAAGTTGAAGATGATCTAAGTGAATTAGAAACTGATGCAGAGCCTGTCATTGTTGATCAAAAGGGTGAAGCTGATGATGACGTATTCATGGCTCCTGGTGCATCTTCTTCAAAAGTAAAAGCTGAGGTAGTTTCTAACTCTGAAACGTTTTGTTCTAACTGTGTTTCAGTGAAGGATAAAATGATGAGGGTTATGGATGACAACGTAAACCTCATTTGTGATATGAGATCCATGCACACGGTAAATCATAAATTAAAAGATAATGAGAATGTGTGTATTGAGAGAATAGAATCACTGAAGAGGGATATAAGTTCTCTGACTTTGAAGATCAAAGAGCAAGCATATCATCTGGATATGTCCTTTGCAGAAATTGAGAAAAGAAATAATGATCTTGTTGAGAAAGATAAGGAACTAGCTGAATCTAAAGCAGAGGTAATCAGATTGCATAGAAAGTTAGAAAGCTTTGGAAATTCATCATTCTTATTAGGACATTATCATGATAATACTAAAGAGTGGAAGGGAACTAGTGGTATTGGCTATGTTCCTCCACCATTCAACGAAAATTATTCTGTTACACCTGAGATTATAAAAGATGAGGATTTAGATCCTAAGACTGTGTTAAAGGTGAATCCAGTCACAGGTGAAGATATGGTGTATTCTGATGAGAGTATTGATGAATATTTTGATGAAGCTAAGGTAGAGGGGATACCGAAAGCTGTTAAGAAAGAAGACTCAAAGGTTGATTCTAATTCATCTGGAAATTATACATTTGGAAGTTCTTCAAACTCAAGGAGAGTTCCATATGTCAGAGATTATAAAGACAGGCGTACATGTTTTCATTGTAATGAGAATAGGACACATTGTGGTGACCTGTCCTTACAAAAATAAAGGGAAAAAGCATGTAGTTCCTGAGAAGATGAAACCTGAATCAAAACCTATTGAGAAAAAGTTTGTTCAGTCTCAAACTCCAAAAGAAGTTCATGTAGGAGAATCTTCTTCAAGTGCATCTAATCGTGTGATGATTCCTTATATGAGAGATTATCGTGAGACGAGATCTTGCTTTTACTGTGGTCTTGTGGGTCATATTCAGATTGCTTGTCCTCACAACAACAAAGGTAACCGACATGTTACTCCATAAAAGGTAAGAACTCATGGTAAGCCTTATGTTAACCCAAATGTGGTTAAACTCATGATACACCAAAGGTTAACTCAAAATCTGAGGTTAGGCTTTCTAGACCTCAAAGACGGAGGAGAAACAGAAGATTGAGAAAACTTTTAGAACAACAAGAGTTTTCATAATCAAATCAATTTTCAAATGAAAGAAATTGTTCAAACATTTCACATTTTAAGCAAAAAGATCTTAATGAACAGAAGTGTGGTTGGAAATCTAAAGTTTCTGTTTCTGACTCGTCGGAACAATCTCCAAAAATCGATGAGAGATTCAATTGTGAATGGAGTGAGGTTTATTATTTTGATACAGATGGACGACCCATGACTACCATGGCTTGGGTCCCAATTTCAAATTAACGTTTCTTGTTAGTTGTGCAGGATTAACTAAGAGGGACTATTAATACCATTTTGGTTGTTGATAGTGGTGGTTCTAAGCACATGATAGGGAATGACATCTGCAAGAGTAACGAGTTGTTGATAACTGAGATATCTATTTGATTCAATGACTTGATGCTCAAGGGGGAGAATATGTCACACACAATGTTTTGGAAAGAGTTTACAAAGTCCAAATGATAACCTGAAACTTAGGATGATGATGGTGAGCATAAAGTCGTTATTGTAACCATTTGACTAGTTAAGGGGGAGTCTACAGGGCAAGGGGAGTACAGAACTGTGTTGGTGACAAAGGCAAAGACATTCAATTACAGGATTACATCGGTTTGAGTTTTTTTAATTGATTGACTAGCTTAATCCTGAGTAACCAAGTAAAATGTTTTTCTTAAAATGTTTTCATGGAAGATTTTATTTTCGTTTCTTTTTTACTTTCTTTCATAAAGATTTTGAAAAAGCCAAACAAATTGAAAAAGTTAAAAGCGACATTACTTGAAGTTAAAGAAGAGATGATAGTACATCAGTAGATGTTCTTTCACACATGACCTTAGATTAACTGGTTGGTGCTTTATGTTAATATATCTGAATTATATGTTTTGATCTAAACTTTAGAGACTACACAAATAGGAAATGATAGTGTTGTGTATGCATATAATTTGAATTGTCAGTAGACTAAAAGCGTCACTGAACCATTAGTAGTGTGAAAACATAATTGCATATGTTACAACTGTGATTTGAACCCATTTTATGCCTGGGTGTGTGTGTTAAAAGATCACTATCAGATAAAGAATATTAGCTTTTAATAAAAAGTTTCCTATGAGACCAGTTTCGGGTTATGTCCTTAGCACTATTTATTCGATTTGCTTCAGTGCCCATGTCCCGAAAAGCATGCAATTTGAAGTATAATCAAGATATGTACTTGACAACATCTGTCAAACATATACTATCCCTTGGATCATATTGATAAATCATCTTTACTGATTCCATTGAATTCATAATCCAGATAACAGTTGGATCCATGTACCTAAATCTTATGATTCCACATATTTAAGCCAAGACATTGAATCATTTGATTCTGAATCTCATTGGTTCCTATACAATCCAATTTGGATTCTGCTATTCATGTGCTAAGTGATGTCTCCTAATTCTGGAAATTCGGATAATCTTTAGTAAAATCTCATATGTCTTGAAGTTAGTGCATTTACTTTCTGTTGGCATACTAGTGGGGTACATGTTGTATTTCATACTTAAATGGTACCTTAACTCACAAGAAAGTGGGAATGAGATGCTTTAGTTTCAAATCTTATAATATTGACAATTTAAATTTGTGTGTCATAGCATGATCCTATTTTCTTTGAATGTTTATCGCGTATCATAACATGCATTATGAAAGTCTTGAAAAGATAGAGTGCAATATATTCAGCAATTTTGGGACACAGTTCATTCAAATATTGAAGTAGAACCTCATGTTCTTCGTGCCACGGTAAACAATACGGAGATTGCAATATCTGAAGAAACTATTCGTGCTGCTCTTGCTCTAGGTGGTCCTGCTGATGATCCTATATCATATCCTAATACATTGATCATGGGATGCTTTCTGAGGATGGGTTACCGTGGATGACCTAATGATACATAAGCTCGTAAAGGTGGTTTGGTTGGGGAATGGAGATACTTCATGCATGTGATTATCCAATGTCTGTCTCCTCGTAAAGCTGGTACAAATGGTTTAAAGACTGCTCTTCAAGCTGCAATGGTAGCTTTGACGTTGAACAAGCGATTCAATTTTGCACGATATGTTTATCGGGAGATGGTTATGCAAATCACACCTGCTGAAGGTCAAGGATTTTTGATGTATCCTAGGTTTATCCAGATGATTCTGAATCATCTTCTTCCTGATCTCCCACATCATCCGATTCGATTAACTTTGACTCCGATGTCCAAGCGTATCTTTACTGATTGCACTAAGGTGAAACAACATAATCAAGCGTTGATTCCTGTTAATACTCCATTGTTTGGTCACTTAATCAATCCTGATTATGTTGAACATTCAAATGACAACTGGTTTCATCCTGATGAAATAGCTCAAGTGCAAGGTCAGAATGTTCAACAACCACAACAACCTATTCCACAGGTACAAGTTCAACAACAACAACAAGTTCCCGTACAACAACAAATTCCTATTCAAGAACAAATTCCAATTCCACAAGTTCAGGTTGATATACCTGTAATGAACATGTTCTAGAAGAGGTCGTTCATGAACATGAACAAGATCTAGGGATGAATATGGATGACTTTGTTGATGAAGCTGTGAACTCGCCCATTCATGAAGCTGAAGGGAATGTGGTAACAGATACTGAGTCGAGTTCTAGCTCAAGTGATACAATTTTACCTATTTCTGAAGAAACCGATTCTGATGAGTCTAGAGATTTTTCCTTAGATCATTATGAAAGGTTGGCTCGTATACCATTGGCTAATGCTGGTAAACGCCTTAAATCTACAGCTAAAAGACAAAGACGTAAGTCTGTTCGGGATCCTCCTTCCGGATCAGTACTTGGAAAAAGAACATTGTTGGATGAGAGTTCAGATAGTGATTTTAATCCGGATCCTAAATCTCAAAAGCTTATGGCTGCTTCAATTGCTGCTGCTTAATCTTCACAAGGTGTAGAGGATGCTACTTTTGTTGCTTCCTTAATTGTTACACCTCCAAGTTCTAAAGATCAATCTCCTGTTCTAACTCCTTTTCCTCCTGTGATTATTCCTACTCCTAGTACTTCAGTTCCTCAATCTTCGGCTGGTGCTTCTAAGCCTTCTGATTCTGATAGTATTACTTTCCTTGAATCTCAAGTGCTTTCTTTACAAACTCAGGTGGATACTCTTGTATCTACTGATACTCAAAGACAGCTGGTGATTCAGACTCAAGCTACGCAGATTGCTGCCATGCAGGCATTAGTGTCTAAACTTGTTGAGCGTCTTGACGCTCAGGGGGAGTTAAGGATACGTGATACATGTCACACTGAGTCTATTCAAAGACATGATGATGAAGACAATGATCCTTCTGGTAATATTGAGGGTGATCTTCAATACGATGACGTTAATCCTATATCTAAAGTTCAGGGGGAGTCGACATCACAATCCATTGATGGAAACAAAGATACTTCTGGAGTTAATGAAGAAGAAATCTTATTATTGGAGTTCTTTGCAGAGTCTGAGGAGGAAGAAGCTGAAAAGATAGCATGTCTTGATAACATTGATGAATTATTCAATGACATAGAAGATGATGTGTCGGATAATGAAATAGAAGAAGGAGAGATAATGGAGATAGAGATAGAGAAAGGTCAAGATAAAGTGAATTATGAAGGCTGTGATGGTCTTAATGTCCCTTATAACTTCATCCAAGATGATGTTATTCCTGAGTTTAATTATGAAGGAGCAACAGATTCTATGGACTCATTTGAAGACGTCACACTGACTGAAGATACTGCTGATTCTAAGATTGATACTGATGATGAAAACATTCAAACCAATAAAGATGCTGAAGCTGATACTACTCACACTGAGTCTCCAAAGGTGAATGAAGAACCTGTGATGTACAGAAATACAGGTATGACTAGAGAACAGTGGAGAGAAGTTGTAAATAGCTGGATGAAGGTGCTACCCAAATCTCAAGCATAACCTGCTCAGAAAGAAAAATATGTGAATAAAGAGAGGTGTGTAGGAAGAATCATAAGTTGGTTTTATGATAATGACACAAAATTATTTGTTATTAAAAGATCTGATGGTGTTCAGTAAAGCCGAGGATCAAGTATTTCAATACTTTGCCAAGGTGTGAAATGAATGGTCTAGTTTCAAAGCCACTTATTAATAGATCCAAGATTGGTTTAGCTGACGTGATTGCTAATCTGATCAAGAGAGAAGGTGGTTCGGGGAAGTATGAAAGGCTAAAGCCTCAAAAAGGAAAGAGAGTGAAGAACATAGATCAAAAGACTGGGAAAGTGACCTGAAAGTACAAATTTAAACCAGTACGTGCTGTACACAGGATACCATTGAAGAAGATTCCTCAAGATTTCCTTGGGAATATGAAATGGTGGTATGTCGATGTTAATACTGGTGAAGCAAGGATTGAAGATAAAGACAATAAGGTCATTGTGTGTTTCTATGACGCAATGAATCTTATTAATTTTTCAAAGAAAGATCAGAGGACATTGAGAAAGAATGAGATCATGTACACTGATGAATGGAAAGAACAAGGATTGCAGTACAAGAGAGTGTTGGAGATATGTAGAAGATATGGAGTGCATGTAGGCAGCAGATTACCGGATAATTGGAAGACCTCATCATAAAGGCAGAAGACTGAAGATCAAGCTATTGTCAAGGGGGAGTCTGTTAGGACATAGTTTGTAATGACAAAAGCTTTGTAATAGTTTAGATCTAATGTCTTTATGTTTTTGTTATGTAATATGTTCTAAGTGTTTATGCAAGTTATGCTAGAGGCGAACTTGTTAAGTTCGCCTAGTCTAACAGAGGCAAACTTGTTAAGTTCGCTTAAGTCTATCTGAGGCGAACTTAGAAAGTTCGCTTAGTCTGTTAGAGGCGAACTTGTTAAGTTCGCCTAATGCAGGTCAGATGTCTATATATAGATGTTTACAGAGTCAGTTTGAATATAGATAAGAAAGCAAACAGAATTAAACGATTGAGTCTGTAAACTCTATTGAGAATTGGAATACAAGCGTGAATGTTATTTACTTGATTGTCTATATTGTCTTTTGTGTATGCAATCGTTGATTTGTTGGGTTCCGCACTCTGAGTTAATGACACGTCTTATCACGAGAACGATCCGTAGAAGTGCCATGAGGACCTACAGCATACAGTTCCTTATCCTGTAATCTTTCCTCCTTTTTCGTCACCCGCAAAGGTAACGTATCCGCCATTGATAATTTTGAAGTCAGTCAGCAGATCTTTTAGCCCGGTCATGTGACGAGAACACCCACTATCAACATGCCATGCATTATCAATAGTCCTCCTGGGAAACCCCTGTCACATATAAGACGATTTATTGAGAAACCGGAACCCAAGTCTTTTACAACTTTGGTGGAACATCAATTTTAACATTTTTATCAGTTCTGGTCTTCCACCAGCATGTGCCTTGTAAAAAATTATTTACATTTTGATGAATTTTATCAATATTGTGGTAAAATGGATTATGATCTTGTTGATGTCTATGAAAGTTTCCCACAATATGCATCCTAGGTCGTTCAAATTTGACCCAATTATTATGATAAGATGCACTACTGCATTGCCTAGCAGTATGACCGCCCTTCCCACAACTAACACAGTTAACATGCTTAAAATATTTTCTTTTATATGGCGGTTGATAAGATGATGAGGATGATTGCTGCTGAACTGGCACTTTGATTTGCTTTTTTGCTTTTGCCTTTGATGAATTTCTCCTTCTTTTGATCAACATGAGTGGTTGACGATTCTTGATCAGATTCTTTATCAACATTGGTCATTTGATATGCTTCCACATCAGGTGTATTGTATGATTTTCACGGATGTCTTAACAGATCTGTCTGAATCATATGCACTTTCTTCACTGTCTCTTGTAGACAGGTAGTCTGATTCACTTTGACTTGTTGATGCTGGGGTAAAGACTGGAATTTCTTCTGCCATAAACCTTTTAAACTGATTTCTTGACACAGTATCAATCGAATCATTAAAACAAACATCATTCATAGAAATAAAGTCAGTATAGCTATTGTGTTCATTACAATTAGAGGTAGAGTTAATTATCCTAGAACATGATTTACTACTGCTATCAACAAAGCCCGAATTAGATGACTCAGGATTCTGGGAATTTAAATTCAAAAACAAAGATAAAACAGATTCTTGGTTGCATTCCTTGTGACCCAATCCAGCACCACAATCATCCCTAACATCCTCATCCTGTCCTTTTAAACCTGTAGTATTTACATTAGTCGCAGAAACAAACAATTTTGCAAGATCATTTTTAGGATGTGGAGACGGAATAAGGTCATAATGACCATGGTTGGGAGGGTGAAACAACTTCCTCTCAAAGTCATTCGAATCCAAGTATCCCACCCCCTTTTTCACAAAACCATGAGTATTTTGACAATCCATCATAGTATCTTTTGCCTTTTTGCTAACGTTCCACTTGTCAATAATAATTTGCAATTTAACAGGTTCATTTCTGGAAGAAGTTAGTTTTTCAGTTAAATCTATAAACAAAAAATCCTTTTCTATAGACAATTTCTTTAAGGGTTTGGATTTCTTGATTAGCTTTGTTCAAACTAACTTTGAGAGTAACCTCGCTTTGCTTGATTTGATTAAGTATAGCAAGAGCGTCATCCTTTTCATGCGATAGTGGACAATCATGTCAACACAATCAGAGGAATATAGACGAGATTTTACCTTAGGTGGAATCAGCTCAGCAGCGGTTTTCCTGCAGATGTATCCTTGATTAGATCTTCCATCACCATTGTCTTGAGTTCCGTCACTTGCACTCATCGGAGAGTTAACTCGATCCGTTGAGCTGGAAGTGGACATGTGTCCTTCTTCTCATCACTAACCGTCACTGCATCCATGATATTGATGTTGGCATTCTCAGTCATGCTTTCTTCAGTGTCAATAACCTGACTTTCTGTACTTTAAATGGCAAATTGTCGTAGGAGAGCAGCGGGACCAATAGAGTCAGTGTTGATGACAATTATTCTCAGCACCTCATTCTTCTCCTTTTCAACCAGACTTGCTTCCATCCCATTAACCACAAACTGTGTAGATGGAGTATTAGCCACTAGTGCCTTACACACCTCAGCCTGAGCTTCTTTAATTTCATTGCTCCAATCAAAGTCGTTTACTACTAAAGCATTTGCTGGTTCTTTAGCCTTTTCTGTCTTTTCTTGGCCATCAGTAATTGCAACGATAGTGGGAAGAGGTAGAGAATCAGTGATAGGATGGGGACATTCCCTCTTGAATTGCCCGAGTTGCTTACAGTTATAGCATCTTAGTTTAGTTTTGTCGAACCCAGCAGACTTTCCACCCAGACGCTTTTTACCTGTTATATCCATGAATCTCTTAGCCCTTAGAGTCAGTATAGCCATTTTCCATTGTAGATCCACCTCTTCCATGTCATCTGGATCAACTTGAAAGACATCTTCAATGTGGGTTACACCATCCTTTAATTCACCTGAAACGAGAGCTTGATAGATGTTGACAAATAGACCAAACAAGGCCATGTGTGTCACACCCCAACCGACGATGGAATACGTCGGGGCGGAATTGCAGACTGTTCATAAGCACATGATCAAACTAAAGTTGCATATTTCATTAAACTCAAATTCATAGCAATTGTTTCATCAAAACAAAGACATACAAGAAATAAAGTACTTCAGACAAGTTTAATTAATTTAACTAGGTCTTGCAATTCCCTATGTGATGAATCTTGAACATAACTCTCAATTGTTAGCACCTGAAACATGATGAAAACAGAGTCAACTAAAAGTAGTTGGTGAGCATACATATGTTTTAGCATAATAAGTATTATCAAAGTTTGTATACAATTCATATGATTTCATGGTTTAAAAAGGCAATTATGGAGAACCTGTATAGATAGGCATAACACAATAGTTATCCTTAAGTGTTTTTGGCAACAATCACCCTAACCGAGTGGGTTGGTCAGACTCAACAGATCTATCATTGTATACCGTCGGCTTGTACTGAGTTAATGATTAAACTTGCACTATGCACAAAAGTATGTAAACCTTGTTTGCACTAATAGTGTTCAAGCATAAGACACAAATTGCACACATGATCATAATGTTTGAATTGTAATAATTGCAAATTGTTTAAATGAAATCATGTTTCACCCCAAAGATGTAAAAGTGAAAAAGGGACTATGTAAATTCACCTTGGATTTGTAGCTTGAAATCACAAATTCGAGTAGTCACACTCATTGTTTTAGCTAACCACGGGGTTAACCTATGTTTGAATTAATATATGTATCAATGACATGCTAAAAAGGCTAATGTATAAAGAGATTTGGGCTTAGTTAGTTGATGTGTATATATTTGTTGTAAATAGTATGTTCGTTTAAATAATAAACTGAATATATGAGTATATATATATATTTTAATTTGTTTACAAATAAATAAATAAATAAGTGTTCAACTAGTATTTACTTGAATATATAAATAATTAGGTTAATAAATTATAACGTTTCAATTTATTTAATAGTAAAATTAATTCTTTATTAAAATAATTAAATTATAAAGAGCACATAAGTTGTTCTAAATAACTGGGTAAAAAAATAACTTGTATGGGCTTTAAATAATTAATTATACGGGTTTTTAATTAGGATTTATTAGTTTTTAAATCTCTAAAATGAGTAAATAATTATTTATAATTGTTAGGTTAATAGTTTGGTTCTTAAAATATTCCCGAGCCTTGTGAGTTTTATAAAATAATTTTTATAAGAAAAATTGGATTAAAAATATGTTTTAAAAATAAAAACGGACCACGGGACTCGAACCCGGGTTGCCTTAGTGAAACCACAAGCGCACAACCACTAGACCAGGAAGGTCTAGTGCTTAAATGTCTGGTCCATAAATTGATAACCTGTGCCCACGTGGGGGCCGGGTTTCAGAGCCAATATGCGCGCAACAAAAAGGTGCGGGACAGGGATCAAACCCGCGACCTTTGTTGTGTGGGACTAGAGCTTTAACCGGTTGATCCTGGGCGTATGCCTTGCTTATAATCAGACGCGAATTGTTTTTAACACCAAACCCTCACTAGTCCCCTTCCCCAAACGATCCCGTCCCAAACCCTAACCCCAATCTCATCCGATTCGTTACAGATTATATATATATATAATATACGTGCTTTTGCACATTCTTTGTTTTACTGTTCTCACATCACATTCATACTGAGTATATACATATGTACATACATACTTACTTTGGGGAGAACATTCACTGGTCATACACATATGGGTGATCAACCCGTCATAATTGTCGCTGAGTCACAAAGACACACGCCGTGAGAACTACCGTCGTAGTCCGTTTCATAAACCGTCCGGCTCAAGAAATTCGTCCGTCGTAACATAAATCCGTCCGGCAACCTTTGTCCGTCCACCTTAACCCGTCCTACCGTCGTAGTCCGTTCATTCGCCCGTCTGCCCAAAGGCATCTGTTTCCCACGCGGCTATTATGTATGCAACCGTTCTACATTTAATAAGGCATTTGCTTCGACCATCCATGAGTGCCTTTTATACATCCTAGCTTATGAAGGAACGTTTTTGTCCCGGTTGTAAAATAGTCACGTGGTCGTCCGTCTACCGAAGTAGCCGTTGTCATCGAAGCGTCCATAACGTTTACATACATTCATAACATGCCATATATAAAATATAAAGCAATATTTCATTCATTCACGTTATGTCATTCTTTCATTCATTCTTTATAATCATATGTTTCATTCTTTGTTGATCATTCATTTTAATACATATATGTATATATCACATATGATCACATTGGTATTTATAACATTTATTCATTTAGCGTATACACTTCAGCCCCAAAACATATAATAAAGTTTGCACATAACATAGAGGGGGCACATAGAACTCACCAGATGAGCTAGTCTCGTCCTGTCCTAACAGCGGTCCAATGAGTGCCACACACGATCTGGATTGATTAATTACACATACATCAGACCTAATCCCGACTTTAACGGTTAAACCATTCTGAATTAGGCGACTATACTGACTTTACTAACCGGCATGCTGCCTGCTGCCTGCGCACTTTGCAAGTGCGCAGGGCCTTGATCATGCGTACTTGATAAGTACGCAGGTTTTGCTTCCTGCGTACTTGATAAGTACGCAGAACGCTCTTCTTGCGTACTTGATAGGTACGCAGGATCTGCTTCTTGCGTAAAAACCCTAACTTTTGCATGCGGATCTGATCATGTCAAGATCCCGAACTTGTTTACATTCAAAACGTTTGTTTTTCGTTTAAGAACTCAAATATATGTTTTTCTTCCAGTTTCATCTGTAAAAACGTCACCTATTTAGCTAAAACTCGAAAAACCCCAAAACGAACAAAAACTCAGTTTAAGGTCTAATCGTTACCTTGATTGTGATTCTGATTCGGAGGTTTTGCTCACGAGCTCACCAGTAACGTGCTCCTCAAATTCCGGGTCGATCCGTCAACTTTCTCTCTCTAGGCCCGAGCTCTCCTTTCTCTCTCTAGATGTTGCAAATGAGAGAGTTGAGGCTTTCTTGGCCCTTATATAGATGGGTTTCCCTCGGCCCGTTGGAGCCGAGCCCATCCATTTTCCTTTCATTTTGACGATTAAATCTCGATCGCGTTATTTATTTATTTATTTACTATTTTTGGGATGTTACATCTTCATACAACATCAATGTACACCACACGGGTGTCCTATCTTAGGGGTGTTCATGGTTCGATTTAAAGCCGTGAAACCGTCCAAACCGGTCATCGGTTTGGTTTCACGGTCGATTTTCTTCTTTTACTTATGGTCGGTCAGTTTCAAAAATTTGAAACCGTAGTGCAAGGTCTTGTTTGCGGTTTATAGCAAAAACCGGCCGTATAAAACCGGACCGGACCGTAAGACATATATGATATTTTATATTTGGTATTATTTGAATTAAAATTGGTGATACCTAATATATCTTACTAAACTGAAATTTTAACCAGATTTTATGGAAGATTTCATGTATCTTGTCAACGAGAATTTCAAGTACATTCTTGATTAAAAATTATTTGATTCCCTGATGATAATTACGTTTTCGTTTAGAACTGCCATGGACAATAGATGGTTTTCTTATGCTTACTCCTAAACATATATTAGAATTTATTTTGGACAATTTTTTTTTTTCATTTTGGATAACTTTTTTATTTTTTATTTTATGAATTTTTATATAAAGGCATAATAAAAGGTCAAACCGTGAAACCAAACCGGAACCAAACAGTTCGTAACCGCACGGCATTCACTCATCTTAATGACCGCAGTCATACGGTCCATCCAGTAATATGCAGCAATAGCATCTTTCTTGCCATCAAAGGTTGGTGGATCACAGTTCTGGAAGGACTTGTAGTCACATCCGTGCTTCTCATCATAGTTAGAGTCATTGCTTTCAAATTCGGTTGCAATCAAGTTCCTGTTCTCGGCCCTTAGGCCCCTTCCTCTCTCTTCCTCCACGGTCTTTAGAGCCTTAGTTAGTTCTACTAGTAAAGTGCTCTTCATAACTGCAGCCACTTCATCAGCTATTGCTTTCTTGACAATTGGCTCCAAAACTAAACCTTCTTCATTATGCACTCTATGGTCAGTCGGAGCATCCTCATTTGCAGCATGGATTGACACCGATCCATGAACTGAGGGTTCACTTTCTTCCCTCTCGACACGGTTGACACGTGGTCTACCCCTACGTCCAGTACCTGCCCCTCTCTTTGCACCTCTCTTTCCAGCCATTCCGTTTTCTAGCTGCGAACAAGGAATACTCGTGTTATCATGACAGGTAATTATTTAGAACACCGTGAGTAATGTAAATTACTAATTACAGAGACCGGTATGCAAATACTATTTTACTTTATTTCTCGGGTTCTGAACATTTCCTATCAGGGTAACATTTAGTGTGTATGTTCTAAGCTAGGACATGGACTACCTTCTATTCTAAAGGCTTTTACTGTTTATTGTTACTACTGTTTTTCTACTCCAAGGCCTTACTGTTTTACTTTCATGGCTTGGCTGCTCTAACTGACATCTCATTCTTCTGTCCCATTCTCAGTTTAAGTTAGTGAATGTCTGAAACCTCAAACTATGGCTCTGATACCAACTTGAAAGGACCCAAACCGGGTACCTCTCATAGTTGGTAAACATAAGCGAAAACATAGTTCTTAAACTTTGAATAATTATCAAACTGAAACAGCGGAAGTCTATTACATAATTCAGAGTAATTTAAAACATTCAACGTTCATTGCCTTAAACAACATAAACTAGTTAATGGGGATGTCATTTATGATCAGCAGCAGCCATCCAAGGTCCTTCAGCCTCAAACATGTTTCTTTCCTTTACTAACTGATGTGCATACTAAAATAGTCAGCTAACGCTGGTGAGTTCAAGTTCTCATAGCACATATAAGTAACCTTTCATTTTCATGTTAGTTACATAAAACTCATTTAATAAAACATACTTTAAACGTTCTTCATATTTCTAAGTACATACATTACAATACAACATGAAATTAAATACTTAGCCATTTCTGTACTCTTTACATATAAGCTATACATTAATAGTATACAATCCGTTTCTTTCTTTACTGTCCACGAAGGACTTCTTTTGTGCATAATGGACTTATGTAGGTATTGTTCCCCAAGGCTCATCGTCCAAGGGCCGATACCCATCTCTAATCGTTATTACTCAATACATCAGTTGTACAACATCCCCGTTATAGTGCCCTGCTGAGCACTGCCCCAGTTATTCATATGGCATGCATACAACTAATGCCATGACACTGCCATAGGCTTCGGGTAATACCAGTTACAGAGACTATGCTACTACCTCAAGACTTGCTTCGGTGGTAACCATACTCTTACAGATTAGACAATATATTCGATTTATCTCTTTCATTCTTTTTATAAAACATATAGTTAAATAAACCGTTCTTTCTTATCTTTCTTTCTGTTTATAAAACATATAGTTAAATAAACTATTCATCTTCATTCGAAAATCATACGAAAACATATAATACACAAAAACTCTGATTTGAGGTGGAAGATTACCTCAGATCAGCCCAACTCTTCGGAGTTCCTGCTTGTAGATGGTGGAGAGACGTGTAGTAACGAACGAGGCTCGATTTCGGCTCTTTCTGTCTCTAGAATTTCTTTCTCACTCTCTATAGAAATCGCTAAATGAGGGTAAAAGTGTGAAGGGTGAGGGCCTACTAGGGTTGTAGCCCCTCCCCTTCCCTTTTTTCAGTTCGACCCATGGCCCGGACCGCGAGCCCACGGGCCCTTTTTCCTTTTGTTTCATTCCTTCTCATCCCGTTCCGAGACCCGTCTTATTTCACTAGACATTACTTCCGATCCTTGAAGTCTTTTATTATTTTCAGGATGTTACAAGTCTACCCCTCTTATTAGAGTTTTCGTCCTCGAAAGCTTTTATAGGTCAAATAGTCGAGGGTATAACTCCCTCATTTCTAACTCCGTCTCCCACGTGGCTTCGACCCCTGACGATGTCTCCGTTGAACTTTGACTAGTGGAATAACTTTGTTTTGTTAGTAATGGCCATAGGCTCCTCAATATAGTTGAGGTTATTGTCTACCTCGATGTCGTCAAGTGGTTCATGCGCCGATTCGTCAGCTAAGCACTTTCGCAAGTGCGATACGTGGAAAGTAGGATGAATCCCACTTAATTCATCAGGTAAGTCTATTCGATATGCTACTTCTCCAACCTGTGCCAAAACTTTAAATGGCATGACAAACCTCAGACTTAGCTTTCCTCTTTTTGAAATCGAATTATTCCTTTCCATGGGGACACTTTTAGTAGTACCATGTCCCCAACTTGAAACTCGAGATCCCTCCTTCTTTTATCCGCATAAGATTTCTGCCTATCCGTAACGACTTTCATTCGAGCTTTGATTTTGTCAAACTTTTTGAAAGTTGCCTTGACCACATCCAGACTTACGAAGTCTTTGTGCCAGATTTCACCCCAACAAACGAGCGTCCTACACTTACTACCGTATAACATTTCATAAGGCGGCATGCCAATGGATGCATGATAGCTGTTGTTATAGGAGAACTTCGCCAGTGGTAAGTGTCTGTCCCAGCTATCACCGAAGTCAATGATACATGCCTGGAGCATGTCCTAGAGCGTTTGAATGGTCCCTTCGGACTGACCATCGGTCTGCGGGTGGTAAGTTGTGCTGATGTTAAGTCTAGTGCCCATTGCCTCATGGAATCGTTTCCAGAACCTCGATGTGAATCGGGTGTCCGGTCCGACACTATCAACAATGGCATACCGTGTCTGGTCACAATCTCGTTAGTGAACAAATCTGCTAGTCTTTCGGACGAATAGGTATTACGTATAGACAAGAAGTGACCACTCTTCGTCAGCCTATCCACAATTACCCATATGGTATCATGACCTTTAGCTATACGCGGTAGCTTGGTTATGAAATCCATAGTAATGTGTTCCCACTTCCATTCGGGTATAAATAACGGTTGCATCTTCCCACATGGTTTCTGGTGCTCGTCCTTCACTTGCGAACATGTTAGGCACTTGCTCATATAATCAGTTACATCATTCTTCATATCGGGCCACCGGTATTCTTTCTTTTGATCATGGTACATTTTGTTGGTATCAGGGTGGATGGAGTAGCGAGACTTGTGCGCCTAGTCAAGAATCTTTGCCCTAAGTTCGCCACCTTTGGGTTTCCACATTTTCCCTAACCGAGTCCGTACTCCATAATTATTGGTTTCTAACTTCTCTTGTTGACTCACTATTCTCTCCCGCTTGAAATTTTCTTCCTTCAAGGCTTCATTTTAGGCACGTTCTATTTCTGTCATGAGGTCTGGAGTCACGACCAACTGGTATGCCTTAACCTTTTTAGGAGTTGTCGTCTTCTTTTGGCTCAAGGCTTCGGTCACCACATACGCCTTCCTGGGGTGGTAAAAGATTTCATAGTCATAGTCTTTCAATAGTTCTAACCACCGCTGTTGTCTCATATTCAACTCATTTTGCTCAAAGAAGTATTTCAAACTCTTATGATCGGAGTAAATGGTGCATTTGACTCCGTAAAGGTAATGCTTCTAAATCTTTAAGGCAAAGACAACCGTCGCGGCTCAAGATCGTGAGTCGGGTAGTTGACTTCGTGGGTCTTTAACTGTCGCGATGCATACGTGATCACCTTCCCTCGTTGCATCAGCACACAGCCTAACCCCTGACCTGATGCGTCGGAATACACCACTAAGTCTTCATTATCGTCAGGTAGGGTCAACACTGGTGCTTGGATTAATCTCATCTTTAATTCTTCAAAGGGATCGGACTTAGCCATTTCTGTACTCTTTACATATAAGCCATACATTAATAGTCTACAATTCGTTTCTTTCCTTACTGTCCATGAAGGACTTCTTTTGTCCACAAAGGACCTATGTAGGTATTTGTCACACCCCCACCGATGGTGGAATTTACGCGAAGGGTGACGAATTGAAATCATCACAATGATTAAAAAGAAATACTATTAAATTAACCGGATAATTGTATTACATTGTTTTCAAAACAAATAACCAAACAAAATAAATAAAACTAGTTGTCTTATCTAATTCTTGTAAATAACTAAGTCTCCTAGAGCCAAGTCTTGAAATCCTAGCATGATCAAAACAGCAACCTAGTTGTTAGTACCTGAAAAACATGATAAAATATGTCAGCTATAAAGCTGGTGAGAACATAGGTTTAAGTAACTACATAATATAGATAACGAAGATTTGGAAATCATAAACAAGTTTCAATAACAAGTAAACCAACTTTTATACATCGATTCAACCAAACCTAATGACAAGATTGGGTTCCCAGTGTATTGATATAGCATGAATAACAAGTTTTGCAGTTTCTGTATATCTAGTTTCAAGTTGAAATCGTATCTCGTCAACTCAAGAACTAGATCGGCTTGTCAGGCCCATAGATATATGACTTACTCCTGTTGGCTTATCCCAATTTAATGGTTGTAGAGTGTGTATAAAACCATTTAAGTTTACAAGTATAGAAAGTTGTTATTGAAATTGCAAAAGTAGTATTTGAGTTTGATATAGTTTGAACAACCTTTGATATACGAGCATGTTTTTCACCCCAAAGATAAAAAGTAAAAGGGGGCTATGTATCTCATCTTGACTTGGTAGTAACTCGGTTACGAGAATGTCCTAAGGATTAAACCCTAAATAAGTTATAGTGCAAGTTAGTTTAGTTAGAACAATCGAGGGTTTGATATTGTAAATAGAGGAAAGTGGTTGTCGTATACTACAGTGGTTATCATACTAGAGTAGTATCTCCAACAGAAAAGTTCTCAGGAAAGAGTTGGTGGGATCAGAACCCCGTCTTTCCTAGACAGAACCTTACTGTTTGTCGGATAACTACATACCAGTTTGAAGGTTACTCTATTCGTATACCTTAACCGAGTTTAGGGCGTGTCTGGTAAGTTTGGGAAAAGATAAGGGCTAAAATGAAAATGAGCATTTAATTGGCATGATTATCTCGAACTAATGAACTGATTTCTTGTTTCCATCGGATCGTGATAGGATTAGAACGAGTATGGAAGGATTAAAATTTCCGGATTATAAGGATTGAGATGGATTTGAGACCGGTTTGACCTTTTGAAGTCAAAATTTAGTTCTTGAGGTCCAGGGTTCAAATAAGAGAGAAAATGGGAGAGGTTCAAAAAGAGGTTCAAGGGACTTATCAAATGCAATAAGGGGGTTAAAACCTTTTAAATCACTTTCCAAATTGCCGTTTATCTTCTAAATAATTCATTTTAGCTTTATAAACAAATTTATTTATTTATTTTATAAAATTTAATGTTTCATAAAACTTATATAAATCTCATATTTTATTTACAATTTTTTGTGGATTAGAAAGAAAAAGAATAAAAATGTCGCAAGTTCCCGAAAAATTTGAATTACGAATAAAATGGGTATTTAACGGTGTCATTTTTACAGGTTTTTAAATGTTATTCTAAGTATCCAAGGTTTCTAAAAGCGGTAAGATCAAACATGCTCAATAGATAAATCGTAGAGTCACATAAAATATCATGAATATAATAATCGTACAAGCACCGATTTCAGGAATGTTATAGTCTCCCCTAGTTATGGGAATTTAGTCCCCGAAATTCAACTAGTAGAGTTTGTGCTATCCTGAAATAGATGAGGGTGCTTGAGTTTCATCTGGTCTTCACATTCCCAAGTGAACTCAAGACCACGCTTAGAATTCCAACGAACTTTAACAATTGGAATACGGCTTCGCTTCCGTTTCTTGATGTCACGATCCATAATCTCAGTAGGTTCTTCAACGAAATGCAGTTGGTTATCGATGCGAATCTCATCCAAAGGAATGTGTAAAGTGTCGTCAGTTATACACTTTCTTTTGGGGGTTGGACACATGCAATGTGTCGTGCACGTTACCAAGTTCGGAAGGTAGCTTAAGTTTGGGATGATAAGCCATGCTAAAATCCAGACGAGTCCTTAAGGATTTTTGTAGTGATTGCAAGAACATAGAAGTGAAACGATTGTCTTGGTCATAGATGATGGGTAGGGGTACTCCATGACGAGTCATAGGATTTCATGTCTGAGAGGGTAGTTCTATTTGTCTAACATAATTGAAATAGTAGGTTCATTGCATTTTGATAAGTTGACAAGTCAAGAGAACGAATTCTCACTCTTGGACAAGAGTGAAGTTAGAGGGTGTTACATAGTCATCCGAGAAGATATCAAATTGATATGAAGTCTAAGTGTCAAAGGACCACAAAGCAGATGTACTTTGACTGAGCCAGGAGATAAGGTTTGTCAAGTAAGGTCACACTAGAATTTCGTGAGGTTATCTGTTGAAATCAATTTACTCAATCCTATTAGATTCAATGGTAGTCATGCACATAACAAGCTCTGGGTCAGAGTTTCAAAGGCTAAGTGTTGATGATCACTTTATAACATGTTATCACACTACAAGATACGTAAAAGGTACTGGACTGTTAGTTGGTTACAACTGTAGGTCCCTAGAGCCTCGTCGCGCAGCGAAAAAACAACGATCTGTCCATCGATTCGTGTGGGAACGGTGAAGAACAAGACAGAGAAGAACACGAACATAAAGAAGAAAATCAACACAAAAACGATACGTAATCCATAACAACAAGTCATCTCACATTACATACCGAAGAAGTACACATCTCTCATCTACGCTCACGGTCCAGGGGCGGGAGAGCTCATCCCGCCCGGACACCTCTCAACCTTGTTCTAGAAGTTCCACCCCACAAATGAAGACAAGTCTTCTATTTATAGGGGTATCATCACTACCTGCGCACTTAGCTAAGTATGCAGGGCAAAAGCCTTGCGTACTTGGCTAAGTACGCATGAAGAAGGTGGTGTACTTGCTAAGTACGCAGGAACACCCTCCTGCATACTAGCCTAGTACACCGATACATAGAATTTTATCTATAGTTACTAAAACATGCTTCTACAAACTCCCTCTTAACTATAGCATCAAATTATATCTATCACTAACACTGATAATCATCAATTTACAAAGAATGTGCTAACAGACTCCCTCTAAACTAATGATATCACGTGTCTTCTGGCAAGACTTGATCTTTTGGCATTCCACTTGTGATCTTCCGATCTCCAATCTTCAATCTGCAGTCTTCAGTTACCGAGTAATCGTCAAATGCACCAATTCCCCTTTAACTGATGCATGCATTGTAGATCAAACCAAGTGCTTCAATAGGAACCAACTAACCCAACACAACTCATTATAGTTCAACCTCATAGCAGTAGCAACCTCCACCCTGACTTAGAATTCCTCCAAATCAGCTGGCATATGATAGAGAGTTTAAATTTCCAATAACTTGCATCAAACTAATCAGCTCCCATAGGATTTCCAGTAAGATAAACTTTAGTCTTCAATCCAGATGTGTCCAACTCTATCCTGTATCTTCACGATTCAACCAAATTCCCGAAGATGTTCATTTTCAATTTCCCCTTTCAATTTAAGCTCCACCAGACTAGACCAGAAACAAGGGAACGTTTCCTATCCCATCGGCAAATGAGAAAGGTTCCATCTTCAACTAATAATCCAAAGGATATTCAACTTCATCTTGAAAACACTTGATAGAATCTAACACAAAATCATACTCAGCAGTGATCATCCTGAATCCAAAGCCCAACATTCTTCAATTAGATCTTCATTCCTATTTAACACCTCATAATCTCTATACAGTCACCACTGTGAAGTTCCATAACTAGGTTGTCTATCTGGCATTCCGCCCAGATCCCAAATGAGAAATCCAATCATAACTAAATCACATCAAATCTTGAACACAAGCTTGACCAAAGAGCACGAAAAAAATATAGTTTACACGAGAAATCATAGTTGAGATCCATGTTCCGTCAAGGAGGTATATATATAGGAAGTACCATCGGCTTTTCCACCACCTCTTTATGTCCCATGAATACTTTTTAGATTTTATCCCCCTCATTTCTCTGTAAACTATGACCAGCTTCATCACCGCTTCACTCAAATCTTCAAAACCACAACTAGTCAAATCTAGGATTTTATTCTTTTATTCCTTTGCAAAGATCCAAAACAGCAAAACCTTGGGTTCAAGTTGTTTCGGTATTCATCCCCTATTAAAGAAGTATCATAGATACTCGTATCCCACATATTCAGGTTTGAATACCTAAACAATATGATTCTTTTTGCAAAGACCCAAAGCAGCAAAATCTTTACAAATAAAGCGAGACCTTTAGCCGATGATGACCCAGTTGCTCAACTTGATTCAGCATTCATTCTCTATTAAAGAAGTATCTCGGATACTCGTAGCCCACATTTTCAGGTTTGAACACCTCACTAATGTATGACAACTAGTATCATCCAACAAAAATCTTGTCCTTGTTTCGCCAAGCCACATCAAATACAAATTTCAATCCCGAAAAACCAAAACTGTTATCTACTAAAAAATGGCCCAAAACAAGCGTACAAACGATCCCTAAAAAATTTGGCCAAGAAATGTTTTCCCACAAAAAAAACTCTTTTTTTAATCCCAGATGATAGTTCATGTGTACATAGCAAGTTCGCACAGCTAAATGATCATGTGTACTTGATAAGTTCGTAGAGCCAAATACACATGCGTACTTAGTAAGTACGCAGGTCAACTACTCGTGCGTACTTAGTAAGTACGCAGAAAAGGTGATTTTGCGTACTTATTCAGCACAACAGCGTACTTGACTGATCTTGAGGAGAATGCTCGAGAAGTGTTGGATCTGAGAAATTGATGCTTCCAAAAGCTTAGAAATCATCATCTAACAAACCCTCAGCCTTCCAAACACCAAATGAAGCGATAACAAAGACGAATTTAAGGATTTTTGACAGAAAAAGTAGCGACCAGTGACGAACTCTGATCTGCTCAAAACCCTAAAAACTCGAATCTGGAACACAAATCAACAAACACCGAGGCTCTGATACCAGTTGTAGGTCCCAGGAGCCTCGTCGCGCAGTGGAAAAAACAACGATCTGCTCATCGATTCGTGTGGGAACAAAGAAACAAGACATAGAAAAGTAAGAACAACAGACAAGAGAATCAACACAACAACGATACGTAATCCATAACAAAGAACTCATCTCACATTACATACCGAAGAAGTACACATCTCTCATCTACGCTCACGGTCCAGGGGCGGGAGAGCTCATCCCGCCCGGACACCTCTCAACCTAGTTCCAGAAGTTCCACCTACAAATGAGGCAATCATCTCAATTTATATGGGTGGTAACACTACCTTCGTACTTGTCTAAGTACGCAGGGCATTGGTCATGCGTACTTGGCTAAGTACGCACGAACAAGGTGGTGTACTTGCTAAGTACGCAGGAACACCCTCCTGCGTACTAGCCTAGTACACCGATACATAGAAATTTATCTATAGTTACTAAAACATGCTTCTACAATAACTGTTAGGAATGGCGTAGTCATTTGTTGTGACTTTCGTCCAAGAGTCATACATATCAATTTACAGAAGTCTAGATGTCGAAGTTGAGCAAGGATTAGGGATAATTTGCTCAAATGGTTTAGTCGGAAAGCTAGCTGAATGCCTAAACAGGAGATATGAATTGTCTTTCATAAGACATATATGCCTTGATGCATTGTTGTTGGTAAATATTGCCTGACACTGGCATAAGTCAAGAGGATTTCTCTTATCCTAAACATGTCATTCTGTGTTAAGGGACAATCAAAGCTGTCTATATATGGAAGTGTACAACCTTGTCAAGGAGATAGTTTCATCGAACATGGTCTCTAGATTTGGGTTATGGGTTTTGCTAACCCAATTATTAACTATCTCTTATTGTGGGCTTGTTTTCTGTTATTTAAGGCTAGTTCTGGGTCCTGCTTCCAGTCCCACCTCCAATGCACCATTAGTGTTTATATATAGGGTGTACGGTAGCTAACCCACCACACTTTCGGCACCTCGAAGGTGTACTAATCACCTACCAAAACTAATCATTAACTCGGCTAATGATAGGTGGTGTACGGTTTTTCAGGAGTTCAGGGGAGATGATTTCTGCATGGGTTACGAAGGCATCTGTTCAGAAGAAAACCAGGGTTCGGTTTCTAGTTATGCATCGAGTACATTAGGATCAGGGATTGGATGAATGGCTTGAAACATGCTTGTCTAGTTTCCTTGTGGCCATGAGAAAATTTAATGTTAATCCGGTTGTATAATCTAAAAATTTGAGGTATGGTTCATCCTATATTAGACATCGGCCACTTATTTTTAGCAAAATGATATTTGAAATTAATGAAAGTTTATTGATTTAGTAACCATCTTCAACCCCACAGTTGACGTTCTAGAGATTTGGGGTTGAAATCAAATGTTCATAGAGATAATGGCTATTGCTTACAAGATAGGATTTGCTAGGATTCGCATGCACTGCAAAACTTTTATTCGTGTGCACCCGTAATAATTGCTTACTTTGCATGATCACCTTAGTTCCTCTTATCCTTCTGCAACGTCCATTAGATTGGATTGTCGAAGGTAAATGGTTATCTATGCCTAGAGATATCGAAGGTGTTAGTCATTGCTCGAGTAACCATGTTAGGGATAACGGTAGCGAGTTGCTTTAAAATACAAGTAGCAAGTTTGGTAATCTTTATGATAACATGACAGAAAGTAATTTATGCTTACAAGATTGAATTAGTGTGTGAGTAGTGGCATTCACATATAACAATTCATAAAACGAAATTAACACCAAAGTAGTAAAATTGAGAAAACAATTCATAAAATAAGGCAGATAAACATAAAATTGAGATAAACTGTAGAACCAAAGACTGATTGCTACCAAATTATTCTAAGTACAAATGCTGCTGATAGGCCTATCAGCATCATTCAACACATGTTGATGCTGATAGGCTTATCAGCAGCATTCAACACTTGTTGCTGCTGATAGGCTTATCAGCAGCATTCAACACAAGTTGCTGCTGATAGGCTTATCAGCGCCTCTGACACCTTTCTGCAAAAGCAACTGCCACACTCCAAGCAGAAGGAACCTCACTGGTGCAACCAATAAAGGACAATGACGCGCTTCTCCAAGCACGCAAACAATGATGCCTAAGAATACGTTTCAGTAAAGTTAACTAGATTAGCCTTTGCGTGTAATTTAGATTAATAAACAAGATCAACGGCTTGTGTTAGATCTGATCCTTAGAATCAAGGGTCTGTCTTGATTCTAAGTTACTATATATATCTTGTAAACACTTCAAACAAGTGTGCTTGCTGTGCCTTGATAGTGCTTCTTGATAGTGTTTTACTTGTAAACTTGTAATCTCATAAGTCTAATACAACAATGCATTTATCAGTATTCTTGCTGTTTACTTGTTTACTTTGTTGGTTGCTATTGTTTCCGCCAATATCAACTAAAACAGAATCACCTTGTAATCTTACGATCCTACAAGTGGTATCAGAGCTTTGGCTCAAGATTAAACAAACTAACATTTGTTTAATCACTTTCTGATTCTATTCAAAACTCTATTCTTGATCAAGTCACACAAAACAAAATGGCACAAAGTCATGGATCTGAAGACATCGGCAGTATCAACCGACCACCGAGGTTGGTGTCTGGGGAGGACTATGATATGTGGAAGAACCGTATGGAAAGCTTCTTCTGCTACCATGAATACGGAATGTGGAAATCCATAAGGGATGGACCTTATGTTCCCATGGTGGCCTCTGCTGACTCCGGAGGACCACTAGTTCCGAAGGAACCCTCCAAGTATTCTGAAGAAGACATCAAGAAAATGGAGGTGGACTTCAAGGCATTAGGAGCTATCCAAATGTGCCTTCCAAATGAAGTTTTTCACAACTTTAAGGCTCACAAAACTGCAAAGGAATTATGGGGAGCCTTGGAAAAGATGTTTGTTGGATCTGAGGAGGTCAAGGAGAACAGACGTGACATTCTCAAGCAACAGTATGAAAACTTCGTCTGGAAGGAAGGTGAGTCACTAACAGTTTTATATAACAGGTACACGTACCTGGTTGGAGAACTGCGGTGCTCCAAGGTAAAGCTGGAGAATGAAGACATTCTCAAGAAGTTCATAAGATCTCTTCCTAGCTGTTGGACATTATATACAGTGTCCATCAGAAGAACAGAGAATAAGACTCTTCAGATGACTGAGCTCTTTGGCATGCTCAAAACCTATGAATTAGAAATGATTCAAGCTAAAGAAAGGAGCTCCAGTTATCAATCAGCTACCACTTCCTCCACCACCACCTCAGCGCTTCACTCTGATCATTCCGGTCCTAGTGCAAGCAACTACTATCCTCCCATTGTTACTCATCCTCAAACACCAACTGCTTCACAATCCAACTCATCACCATTTCTTCTTGAGGCACCTCCTCAACAGCCAACCTCTACTGCTTTTGTCTCTGACAACTCAAGCATCATGCACTTCATAAAGGAGGATCTGGAATGCTTTCATCCAGATGATCTTGAAGAAATGGATATTCAGCACTCATATGCCATGCTCTCCCTCGGAGCAAAAAGGTTTTATTCTAGAACCGGGAGATCAGTTCCAAGCAACAACTCAAACACCAGAGTTGGGCTTGATAAAAGCAAGATCCGATGTTACAAATGTAACCAAATGGGTCACTTTGCTAGGGAGTGCAAGGCACCTAAAGCCAATCAGGGTGTCAGCCATCAAAGACAAGCTTACCAAGGTCAGCCCAGGCATCAGCAAGGAACTCCTCCAGCACAAACTGCAGCCTGCGCAAATGTTGGAACTACAGAATTTGACTGGAGTTTTCAATATGAAGATGTTCCTGCCTCCAACCAAGCACTTATGGCAGACAATGCAGAGATACCACCTCAGGTATTTGAACATCTTTGCTCTCAAGCTTGCATTGACAAAGTTTTAGGTTATAGAAAGCATAACCAAAATCTAATAGATCAAAATGAAGAGTTTCACCAAATGAAATCTGAATTCAAAAAGGTCGAAGAAAGTTACAAAGAAAAGATTAACTGCCTTAAGAAAGAGATTTCTTCTTTAAAACATGAACAAACCAATCTTGAAACTCAGATTGATGATCTATTAGTAAAACTTAAAGCTACCAGAGCTGAACTGGCTGAACAGAAAGTTCATGTTGAAAAATATGAATTTTCATCTAAAAAGTTACAAAGATTGTTAGATATTCAAGTCCATGAAAGGGTAAAAACTGGACTTGGATATCATAATGACGAGTACAAGACAGTTCCTCCTCCTGCTGACTGTGTTGCCGTTCACGAACCAAGCTTCAATACTGCAAATCTTGACACGGCAAACCGAAACCTTGATCCTTCAATGGATGCATGTTTTGTGTAAGACTGCTCCACCTCTTCAGAACCTGAGTCAACCTGCTCAGACCACTGTGAAACTAGTGCAGTCCCATCTGCTCCTATCTCTGAAGCTGTTCTGAACAAAACTGAATGTCCTGTTGTTACTCAAACTATTCCATCTCCCATCCCATTCAAACAAATCAAGATTAGCTATCCTGAAAATGGAAGAAAGCTAAACATTGAAAAGGGAGAGACATCAGGTTTCACCAACCCCAAGTCTCAGTCAAAGCCAAAGGTGTTTGATAGTTTTCATACACTTGGAGAAAAAGGTCCATATGTTCAAAAGACACTAGAAGAAGCCACTTTTGAGCATAACAAAGCTCATCCCTGGAACTTCAAAGATTTGTTTCAAAGTTAGAACTATGTGGACTTTCACCGGGACAAGATAGCACTATCCTGCTTTGTGTGTGGCAAATACAATCACACTGCCAGCACCTGCTTTCACTACCGTGAACACCAAAGAAACTCAAAGCAGCATGCCTTTGAGAAAACAAACAGAAACAAACAGGTGAGAAGCTATGATGCAAAGGCAACAAAGTTCAGAGAATCTCTATCCCCTCAAAGAGTGAAGATGCAGAAACCTCAACAAACTTGCATCATATGTGGGGAATCAAACCACTTTACTGCAACATGCAAGTTCAACCCTTTTAACCAGATTGCAAATCGTTCATCTGTGCTCAACCCATCAGCAGCAAACAAAATCGCTGCTGATAGAGTAAAGTCCAGGAAACCAAAGGCAAAGCCTCCAGCAGCAAAAGTCTCCGCTGCTGACAAAGCAAAATAAAAAACAACGGCATCAGCAGCAAAAGTATCTGCTGCTGACAAAGCAAAATCCAAAATAAAGCTTCCAGCAGCAAAAACTGCTACTGCTCCAGCAAAGCCCTCAGCAGCAAAATCGGCTGCGGATAAGCCAGAATTGTCAGCAACAACATCTTCTGCCGACAATGTAAAGAAAGCTAGAAAACCACCAACACAGCAATGGAAGTCCAAACAATCTCCAAGCATAACTATTGATTCCACTGACTGCAAGCATGCTGACAATGGCAAATTAGCAACGATTTTCTACAATGTTGCATGCTACAATGTTCCTCCCACTAATTAGATATCTTCCATGTGCAGGGACAGCTAGGCAATAAACACAATACTTGGGTAGTAGATAGCGGCTGTTCCAGGCACATGACAGGCAACAGGTCAATCCTCTCTAACTTCAGACATTTCAATGGAGGATATGTTGCCTTTGGGAGTGACTCAAAGGGTGGATCTATCACTGGACAAGGAACTGTGTCCAATGAAAGGATGAGTATTGAAAGAGTCAACTATGTTAAAGAACTTGACTTCAATCTCATGAGTGTTTCCCAAGTATGTGATCAAAGCATTGGATGCTCTTCACTGACAAAGAATGTTTCGTGTTAGCTCCTGGCCTATCTAAACCCCTTCCAGAGAAGATTCTCCTAACTGCTCATAGAAAGGACAACTTATATGTGCTTGACATGAATGAAGCCACTCCATCTGGTAGTGTTTCATGTTTTCTGTCAAAGGCATCAGTTGATGAATCCGCTCTCTGGCACAAGAGGTTAAGCCATGTTAACATCAAAACAATCAATAAATTAGTGAAGGACAATCTTGTCAGAGGGCTTCCTGACAAAGAATTCCAGCTAGACGATCACTGCATTGCCTGCTTGAAGGGAAAACAACACAAGAGTTCCCACAAGCCCAAGACATTGAACACAAATGACACCCCTCTCCAGCTACTGCATATGGATCTCTTTGGTCCTACGAATGTCATGTCAATGGGCAAAAAGTCCTACTGTCTGGTGATAACTGATGACTTCTCCAGATTCTCATGGGTATTCTTCCTAAGAACAAAAGATGAAACTGCTGAGATTCTCAAATCCTACATTCTTAGGATAGAGAATCAAAGCAATCTGAAGGTAAAGATCATAAGGTGTGATCAGGGAACAGAGTTCAAAAATCACACTTTGAACAGTTTCTGTGAGAGCAAGGGCATTGAAAGGCAATACAGTGCTCCAAGAACCCCTCAACAAAATGGGGTTGCTGAAAGAAGAAATAGGACTCTGATTGAATCAGCAAGATCTATGCTGGTTGACTCAAAGCTGCCCCTTACTTTCTGGGCGGAAGCAGTAAGCACAGCATGTTATGTGCAGAATAGAGTCCTTATTGTTAAGCCTCTCCAGAAAACACCCTATGAACTATGGCTCAAAAGAGTTCCCTACATTGGCTTCCTGAAGCCCTTTGGATGTCCATGTACCATCCTCATCACACATGGAGTTCTTCCTAAATTCGGTGCAAAGTCTGATGAAGGTTACTTTGTGGGTTACTCCTCTCAATCAAAGGCCTACCGAGTGTTCAATTCTAGGACTCGGATTGTGGAAGAATCTGCTAATGTGGAATGCAGGGAACACGTTGTCTGTGAACAAGGCAAAGGTCCTAACTGGCTCTTTGATATAGACTCCTTCACCCAGATATTTGAGCCTCTCATATTCTCAAATATTGAGTCTTCCTCTTCAAAATCAACATCTTCTGCCTCAACCTCCTCTTCTGACTACAGACTGGATTTTCCCAGTCCCTACATCAGGATGAAAAGGCCATCCATTGATCCTCCATCAGTGGCAGAAGCTATTGAAGCCAGTACAGGTGAAGCCGGTACTTCCAACACCACAAGCAGCGATCTCTCTGACCAAGAAATCTTTAATGAAGCCTCCTCAATCCATGTTGAAGAGGCCTCTGATGCTAATACTGCTGACAATGTGGAACACAATGATCAGAACCTCCAAGCTCCTCTCCTCACAACTGAAGACAATCCTGATCTAAACCAAAGTAAATTTGAAGAGGGAATACGGCTGGATGTGATACCAGCACAGAGAATAAACAAAGAGCATCCTCTGGAAAACATCATTGGTCCAGTCCACACAGGTATCCAGACAAGAAGTAAGTCTCATGAAGCCAACATTTATTTGTTCTCTTGCTTTCTATCTCAGGTGGAACCCAAGAAGATTGATGAAGCTCTCAAGCACAACAACTGGATTGAAGCAAATGCAGGAAGAATTGCTGCAATTCAAAAGACAAGATGTTTGGAAGCTTGTTGATCTTCCACCTGGTCAAACAGCCATTGGAACAAGATGGGTCTTCAGAAACAAGCAAGATGAAAGGGGCATCGTGGTCAAGAACAAAGCCAGACTGGTAGCTCAAGGTTACACTCAAGAATAAGGCATTGACTATGATGAAGTCTTTGCTCCTGTTACCCGTCTGGAAGCCATCAGAATCTTTCTGGCATATGCAGCATCCAAAAACTTTATGGTCTATCAAATGGATGTGAAGAGTGCCTTTTTGTATGGCAAGATTGGTGAAGAGGTCTATGTCAAACAGCCTCCAGGCTTTGTGGATCCTGCACATCCAAATAAGGTCTTAAAACTGGACAAAGCTCTCTATGGCTTACACCAAGCCCCAAGAGCCTGGTATGACACTTTATCTAGATATCTACTTAGCAACAACTTCAGAAGGGGGGCCATTGATCAGACACTTTTCATCAAAGATGAAGGGGGAGAAATTTTGTTGGTCCAGATTTATGTTGATGACATTATCTTTGGATCTACAAGAAAGAAGCTCTGTAAAGACTTTGAAGTTCTGATGCATTCCAAATTTGAAATGAGTTCAATGGGTGAACTAAATTTCTTTTTAGGACTTCAAGTCAAACAGGTACCAAATGGAATCTTCATAAGTCAATCCAAGTATGTCAAAAGCATCTTGGAGAGGTTCAAAATGGCTGACTGCTCTGCTGCAAGAACCCCTATGCAAGTGCACCATCAATTATCTCCGGATAAAGAAGGACAAGACACTGATCAACATCAGTACCGAGCAATGATAGGGTCTGTCATGTATCTCACTGCCTCAAGACCAGATATCATGTTTGCAGTTTGTCTCTGCGCAAGATTTCAAGCAGCTCCAAAAGTGTCTCATCTTCAAGCTGTCAAAAGGATCCTTAGATACCTAAAGGGAGCTCCAAAACTTGGGCTATGGTATCCAAAGAATGGAAATGTCAATCTCTATGCCTACACTGACAGTGACTATAGGGGTTGTAACTTGGACAAAAAGTCCACATCAGGGGGATGTCAATTTCTTGGAGGAAGGCTCATCTCATGGCAATGCAAAAAGCAAACATGTGTCTCTACTTCAACAGCTGAAGCAGAATACATTGCAGCTTCAAGCTGCTGTGCACAGGTCATCTGGATCCAAAATCAAATGCTTGACTATGGAATGACCTTCATGCAGACTCCAATTCACATTGACAACATGAGTGCTATCTCTATCACGAATAATCCAGTGCAGCATTTCAAGACTAAGCACATCGACATCAGGTATCACTTTATCAGGGATCAAGCTGAGAAAAAGAGAATTGTCCTATCCAAGGTTCACACAAATGAGCAATATGCTGATTTGTTCACTAAACCTTTTGATGAAGCAAGATTTCGATATCTAGTTGAATCAATTGGCATGATGAACTTTGAATAAGACATGTCTCTAATTTTTATCTTTCCTTGTAAATATGTCTATGTTTTTTTTCTTAATAAAAGGTAGAGTCAGCAGCACTTTTTTCACTGCTGACAGATTTACTCTTCAGCAGCAAAGCCTTTGCCACTGATCGCTTTAAGTTATCAGCAGGAACAAGTTTCCTGCGGACAGCTTTAAGGCGGTCAGCAGCAACCTTTTTGCGGCGGAATGAATACAACAGTCAGCAGCTCCCAAATCTGCTGCTAAAAGACTTCACTATCCGCAGCAACCAAGTTTGCAGCGGATAGCTCACCATCGGCGGCAGCAACCAAGTTTGCTGCTGATGGGTAAAACAAGTCTACATTAACTTTTACCCGAGGTAAAAACTACTCTCAGTCTTTACCATGACTGCTCGAGTGCTTTACAGCTGTAACAATGAAAAGTGAAACAGGTTGTACTGTACAAGTAAAGTTGCTTTTTCTTCGTCTGCCGTTATATCACAATCTCAAACGTTCCCACAACCTCTTCATATTCAATTTCAAACCTATCTCCCATCACTTTCTCTCCCGTCCCCATAGCATTCAAAGCCCTAAATAATTAACCACCATTCAAACACCCTTCTCTCTTCCCTCCAAATCCATAACAATGGCAGGCGTAGACATAAACAACCCCAACGACAAGTTTTCCCCATATCACAACCTAACTGCATGCCTAATAAAGGGCAAGAAATCCGAAGGTTTCGATGATATGATCAACTTCCTTTGTCGGTCCAAAATCCTCCATGCCCTAACAGTCAACCCAACCATCCATACTTCCCACATGGAAGATTTTTGGAGCTCAGCCGTGTATTCTACTGACCAGGGCACTCCCCAAATCAGAGGCACAGTAGACGGCAAGGAGATGATTATCACTGAAGCAAAGCTCCGCCAACACCTCAAGCTTCAAGATGAAGGGGACGCCATCTCTTACCCAAGAGACGTATACATGAGGACCTTTGTATCCATAGGGTACACTGGAAGTCAAACAGAGTATACGATAGAGAAGGCACTCATGGGTCCCAAATGGAAGTATCTCTGCCACACTCTTCTCCAATGCATATCCCAGAAGAGGAGTGGCTGGAACCAACTTAGCTCCGGACTTGCGTCGGCAATTCACGGTATGATAACTGGGGCGGGTTTCAATTTTTCCCACCTCATTCTTGAAGGTTTGAGATACAACCTTCAAGAAGGGGTGAAATCACAGTTCTTCATGTACCAAAGATTCTTGCAGGAAGTGTTCAATTTTGAGCACCAAGATCTTTCAAAAACTGCAAGAATCTACGTAATGCTGGGACATAAGAACAACATTTTTCAAAGCATGAGAAGAGTTTCATCAAAGTTCTCAGGGGCCGATGTTCCATTGTTATCTACAATGTTGAACACGCAAAGTGCCCAGGGTGACAGTTCAGCAAACCCAGCCGATACTGATCCCACACCCTCCACCTCACTGCCACAAACTCAAACCGCTGCTTCCCTTGATCGAACCCTTGTGCATTCTACTGAGGATGTACAGGCACATACTTTACTCACCCACAGTTTGATTGCTCAATCGGAACACAGGGCCCCGGTTGCAGCCAAATATACAAGGAAGAGGGGCAAGAGAACTCCTTCTTTTCTTGCCTCCAAGGCCCAAACCCAAGCCAACATCCCTCACTCAGAATCACAACATTCTAGTGAGAATATCATAAGGGAAAGCCACACTGTTAGGGAGACTCATTCGGAAGTCTCTGTATTAGGATTAGGATCACTTCCCGGATCCATAGAACAACCCTTTGAGCCATTCCTATCTTCTTTGGACTTAAGTGTTAAGGAACCTGACCAAAGTGATGTACCTTCTCCAACTACCACTATCAAGGAGGTACTGATTGGTCTTGCTTCCGAAACACCCAACCCAAGTTCTTCACCCTTGAAGGTCCACTCTAGGAGAAATGAAAGAGTGGATGTGGAAGAGGCTGTCACTACTGCTGGTCCATCAAATGACCAGGAGGACAGTGACAACATCTTTAAGACCTCAACCACGGCAACTCATGGTGAGGGTGTTTCCTTGGAAACTCCCCTCACTGAGAGGAATCCCAGGCGCCAAGAAACCATGGGTAATGGGGATGAAGAGGCAAGGCCTAAGGCCCCATCTGGGTCCAAGGATTCCACAACTGTGGATGAGGACAGACTGAAACTTCATAACTTGGAATTGACGGCCAGGGTGGCTATGCTAGAGGCTGAAGTGTCCAAACTAAGACACCAAGTCTCTATGCATGAATCCCATCAATGCCCAACTTTAGCCACTCCCTCCCTTGTATCAGTAGGCACCCAAACTGATGCTTACCTGTCTACTGATGCAACCAAAAAGGGGGAGATGGTCTCTATGGAAGAAGACACAGACAGTCTTGACGACTGGATTCAAGAGCAGGTTGTAATTCAAAGCTCACTATTCAAGCCGGCTTTTGTACAAGTTCATGACTTGCCAGTCTCAGATAACGAAGAAGAAGAGACATCTGAAGACTGGAAGTTGGTCGTCAGGGCTGTTGATGAAATGCTGAATGATGCTGAAGATACAGAACAAACAAATACATCATTCAGCATCCTTCCTGAAGCAGCAGCCATCATTGGTCAATCCTCTACCCCCCAACTATTCAGATCATCAAAGAAGCTAGAATTTGACTCCATTCTAGCTTGGGGGTATGATGGATCAGCTGAGAGGTTTTGGATTGGATGGGAGTTCAGCGGAGTAGAAGAGCTGAACTGGAACTCTCTCAATGCCCTCCAAGTCCTACAGCTATACTTATCAAACTGCATCAACAACTCAGCAGATCTCTCAGCAGAACTTGCCATTGGCAGGTTCCATGACTTGATGGAGGATAATCTACCCCACTTCGAAAGACTAATTCAAAAAGAAAATCGGGTAGCTTATCCTGAATCCTCGGCGGCCGCAGAAAGGAGACTGACTCCTAGCAATCTTGAAATAACAAGGAGCAGTCTTCTCACTGAAGAAGAAGTTCTGGGCCTTCGAAGATTCCTGTATGCCTTCCTGGTAAAGGACTTGGACGTGCTAGGTTGGGTGAGCACTAAGTCCCTTGACCACACTCTTCTGCTCAACAACGGCTCCTCTCTCATCATCAACACCAAGAACATCCTTCAGTTGCCCTCAGACTTCCTATTCAAGATTTTTCAGCTCAGAGCCAACATCTGCAATATTAACTCATTGGAGAGCCAGGCAATGATGGTCTCCATCAAAGCCCATCTTGAAGAAAAAGGACTAATTCCTCAGGAAGAGTCTGTGTCAACTTCTGATGCTGACTCCAACTCAGATACTCCACAAGTTGAAGCCACATCTGTAGCATCTGGCACAAGATCTTCACTTAGGGACCAACTGAGGGAAATAGAAGGTCCTGAGTATCAACTTGATGAAGATAGTGACCATCCCTCATCAATTCCTCAACTTACCAATGAAGCCGAGGCAGAGATCCCAACAGCACAACAATCAGCTGTTGCTGTGATCAGTGAAGCCAGAGCAGAGGCATCCAATGTTAATAAAGGGAAGGGCATTATGACAGAAGAGGATGAAGAGAGGTTGAGAAAAGAAAAGAAGGAGAAATAAGAGAAAAGAAGAAGAAGAGAAGAAGAGGAGATGGTTGACATGAAAAAGGCTCAAGAAAGAAAAACAGCCATTCTCCTAAGAGAACAAACCATCCAGCTGTATGCTAAACAGCTGGATGAACTGAAAAGAAAGATTCCTGCAGTTGACCGGATTGAAGAAGATGCAGCTCTTGCTCTTCAACTGCAGGAACAATTCAATAGAGAAGAGGAAGACTTGGAGAAGAAGAAGAAAGAAGAAGCTAAGTTCAGAATAACCGATTCTGAACTAGCAAAAGAATTAAGGGAGGAGTGGACTGAAGCTCTGATCTCTCAAGATGAGGATGCAGACTACCTTGAGAAACTTTCAAACAAAGAGATTTACAGAGCCTTCATGGGTCAGCAAGGTCAATTGGCTAGCAAGAAAAAGGCTGAAGAAGAAGAAAAAGCCAAGCTACAGTCCAAGAAGACCATTGCACTGAATAAAAGAACCTATGAAGAAAGGAAGGTCATGATTGACTTCCTTAAGGCTAGAGGAGATAGTGGAAAGAGGCTAGGTCCCATGAATTTCATGAACCTGCAAGCCCTCTACTTCAAAGTTAAAAAGGATGAGGAAGAAAGACTAGGGAAGAAGGGCTCCAAGAAAAGGGTACTTATCAAAGAAGAAGAAAAACCAAAGACAAAGAAACCCAAGCCTTCTCCCTCACCTACCTCTTCCTCAGTCCATCATCCTTCCACTCTCCTCCCCAAACCTTCCACTCCTCCACCCAACAAGTCCAAATCATCCCACCCTCCAAATCCTCATCTGAACTTGAAGACTCAAGAGACATAGTTGAATGGGTCTACAATCCACAGGATCAAAGGTTTGAGATCTTCAGGGGGAGAACTGAAAGAAGAAGATCTACATACAGGTCTGTTGATGAGGTTCTGCAACTACCAGATTCAGACCTAAGAAGAATTTTGGAGCTGGGTGAAGCTCATGAGCCTGCAAATGAGAGTGGGAAACATCTTATGCTAGCAATCAGACATTACTTCAACCCTAGCAAAGATGTGGTCATGGATATCAAACCACTCAAGTCCCACTCTCCATTTGTATCTTGGTCCTACAATGCTGATTTGGATGAGTTCACTCTGATTGATGTAAAGAAGCAGCAGATGAGATGTTCAAGCAAAGCAATCTACAAAATGCTACACAAAGACATCAAGACTCTGTCTGAACTTCCACTGAACAATTCCAGCAAGGATCCAAGAGGCTATGAGGTTGAAAGGATAGTCAGCCACATGCAAAAGCTTCAGCAGCAAAGTGATTAGAAGAATTTTGGTTGCATCAGTCTAAGGGGAGTTTGTAGAACCAAAGACTGATTGCTACCAAATTATTCTAAGTACAAATGCTGCTGATAGGCCTATCAGCAGCATTCAACACATGTTGCTGCTGATAGGCTTATCAGCAGCATTCAACACTTGTTGCTGCTGATAGGCTTATCAGCAGCATTCAACACAAGTTGCTGCTGATAGGCTTATCAGCAGCATTATTCTCATCTCTGCTGCTGATAACTTTATTCTCTGAAGATCAAACATTGCAGCTGACTATCCATGCAAAGCGCCTCTGACACCTTTCTGCAAAAGCAACTGCCACACTCCAAGCAGAAGGAACCTCACTGGTGCAACCAATAAAGGACAATGACGCGCTTCTCCAAGCATGCAAACAATGATGCCTAAGAAGACGTTTCAGTAAAGTTAACTAGATTAGCCTTTGCGTGTAATTTAGATTAATAAACAAGATCAACGGCTTGTGTTAGATCTGATCCTTAGAATCAAGGGTCTGTCTTGATTCTAAGTTACTATATATATCTTGTAAACACTTCAAACAAGTGTGCTTGCTGTGCCTTGATAGTGCTTCTTGATAGTGTTTTACTTGTAAACTTGTAATCTCAGAAGTCTAATACAACAGTGCATTTATCAGTATTCTTGCTGTTTACTTGTTTACTTTGTTGGTTGCTATTGTTTCCGCCAATATCAACTAGAACAGAATCACCTTGTAATCTTACGATCCTACATAAACCCAAGTAGTGAACAAGACACAATGGAAGAATCATGGTTGCCAAGTCTCCCCTAGTTAAGGGAATTTCATCTGAAACTTAACAAGTGGCATCTGCGTTATCCTAGATAACTGGATCTCGGCGGTTTCCAAGTGCTCCTAAGATAAAACTCGACTTTGAGCAGCTTAATTGTTGGTAGGTGGTCAAGGTCATCACATTAATTGCAGATCCTGACACCGTTGATGGGAGACAATGGTGGCTGATGTCGTCAGAACGGTCTATAAAAACTAACACATAAACCTAACCTAGACTCCTAAGTAATAAATGGAGTACCTATGAACTAAACCGCACTGACAGACAAGTGTACCTATCGAGTGTGGCACAGCTTAACGGTAAACTGGAATATCGAACCCTAGAGACACTACTATAGTTAAACTAGACTCTGACTCGGACTAAAGATGATTTAGTTGGGGGTTTTCTACACTACTGATTATACTAATAATGCAAAACTAAAGATCGAATGCAACTATCAAGACAAAGGACTCAGGGAAATACCAGGAATGGGAAGAACACTACCTGGGTCGGAATCCTACTTGCAAAGCTCAACTTCTATCGGTTATGGAAACAATGATGGATCTGGGTTTCTAAGAATAACAGCTCTAGACAACCTAGTGGATCCCTAATCACTCTTAGGGTGTCACCAACTGAGGAACCTAAATATGTACTAAACTCACCAAATGGTCAGATTACCTTTCAGTCTCTCCAACAATGATAAATGATCTAAATTCAGTAGACATAAAACTTCTATCAGCCCATGTATCAAAAAGTATAGATGCATATAGATTATTACCAAGAAACGTACCAGTCGTCACATTCGGGTCCTGACGCGCATCTGCAGCCCCAATCACAAAAGCTCTACCCTTAGCTTGATTCGATGTGTTATCACCATCTCTGCCCAATTTGGGGCATTTGTTCCTGAAATGACCAGTCGCACCACATTTATAACAACCCCTTGGCGTATTGGGGTCGAATCTGCAGTAGTTTGTTGTATGAACACCCAAGTGTTCATACACTTTCATCATCAAATCTTGCAAGCTTTTCACTAGATAACTCATTGTGGATGATTACAACTAGTTTTCATCCACAAATCCTTGTTAAAATCACAAGATTCAAGCTTAAAACTCTTAAAAACAACAAAAATTGAAAATCAAAGTGAGTTTGTATGTGTGTGTGTGTTCTTGGTATTCTTGAGAACACATGCAAGAATCAAAACAGAAAAATCAAAGATGAAAATCATGTTAAAATACCTTCAAATCACTAATAACAAGCTCATGAATCCATTAGAACCAAGAATTAAGCTTGGATTTGGATGATCTTAAGCTTGATTTCAAATTTTGGGTGTGTTTGGGGTGTGGGGAGAGTTCACGGCAAGGAGGAGAGGGGAAGAAGAGAAAAAAAATGGTGGGGGTGGGTATTTATAGGAGGGGTTGAGGTCTTGAGTTTTTAAAAGAAGTTTTTATAAAATATACCCACTTTTTATAAAAATTACACCCCTAAACACTCTAATAAATATTTTTGTTCAAACACAAAATTATAGTATCCAAAATAATGAATTTTGAAAATTTTTAAAATATAAAAACTCAAAACTTTTTAAAAAGCTATACATGGTAAATACCGGGTATTTACCGGATGAACCACATGTGATCGTTAGTTTAATCACGAATCACAAAAGTTAGCACATATAAATAATATAAAACATATTTCTCAACTAAATTTAAATATAAAAATAAATTTTGAGAAATTAAAATTTTCCATTTATTTAACGCGTTCACGGTACACGCGTTGTATGCACTTAACCGGGTTTTATAGTTCGGACGTTAGTGTTCGTATAAGGAAATGTTCATGGAGTTCCTAGAAACGCTTACAATATATATAACCATAAAACTTAAATATATGACGTATAAAAAGTCGAGAAATGGGAAGGACCTGAAAAGTCGCGGTTGTCACATTATCCCTAGTTGAAAAGAATTTCGTCCCGAAATTCAACTGGTGTCGGTAGTAACCGCTTCCTTCTCAAAATGTTGAGGATATTTCTGCTTCATTTGGTCCTCTCATACCCATGTGAATTCTGGTCCACGCTTCGAGTTCCATCGGACCTTTACAATAGGGATACGGCTACGTTTAAGCGTCTTGATCTCGCGATCCAAAATCTCGACCGGTTCCTCGATAAAGTGAAGTTTCTTGTCAACACGGACTACCTCGGTTGGTATTACGAAGGATTCGTCGGCTAAACACTTTTTGAGATTTGATACATGGAAAGTATCGTGTATACCGCTGAGCTCCTGAGGCAATTTCAATTTATACGCCATGGGATCGATTCCATAAACAATTTCATATGGTACAATTTACCTCGGATTGAGTTTACTCCTCTTTTCGAACCGAATAACACCGTTCCAAGGTGAAACTTTTAAAAGCACATTGTCACCAATTTGAAATTCCAAGGGCTTTCTTCGATTGTCGGCGTAGCTTTTCTGTCTGTCTCGTGCGGCCTTTAGTCTATCTCGAATCTTAAAAATCTTGTCTGTAGTTTCCTGGATAATCTCGAGGCCAGTTAAATGATTGTCATCAACTTCGGCCCAACAAAGTGGTGATCGACACTTACGTCCATACAAAGCTTCAAACGATGCGCACTTGAGGCTAGTGTGATAACTGTTATTATAAGAAAATTCGATTAACGACAAATGCGTATCCCAATTACCGCCAAAGTTTATCACACATGCCCTTAGCATATCCTCCATGGTCTGAATCGTCCGTTCACTTTGACCATCAGTCTGAGGATGGTAATTCGTGCCATATCCAAGCGCGTTCCTAAAGCTAGTTGTAGTGTCTGCCAGAATCGGGATGTTAAACGACTATCTACTTCTACTATCCTACATAAAATCGGGTTTTCATTAAATGCAGAGCTACCTACTTGGAGAAGGAATTACTTGCGCGATGGATTGGAGAAAACCATGTGGATCTAAATGAAATCCGAAAACCATAAGTAACAGAACCCCAAACTGACAATCAACATGAGACTGTTGAAACTGAATCTGAAAGAGTTCAAGATTCGACTGTGACACAAAGCATCTGTAGAAGTACTAGGGATCGTCATGAACCCGACCGGTATATCGGGATTCATGAAATTAATGACATCCTGATAGATGATCAGGGTGAACCTACTAGTTACATGTCTGCAATATTAGATTCTGAATCTAAGAAATAGCTTGAAGCCATGGACTCCGAAATCCAATCCATGTATGAAAACCATGTATGGGACTTGGTTGATCTTCCTCCCGAGTGTCGGACTATAGGAAGCAAGTGGATTTTCAAGAAGAAAATAGTCATGGATGGAGACGTGCAAACCTTCAAAGCTAGGCTAGTAGCGAAAGGCTTTACTCAGACTCAAGGAATTGATTAAGAGGAAACCTTCTCGCTAGTAGCCATGCTTAAATCGATTAGGATCTTGCTTGCCATTGCAGCGTATTATGACTATGAAATATGGCAAATGGATGTCAAAACCGCATTCCTAAGCGGACACCTTACTAAAGATGTCTATACGGTTCAATCAGAAGGTTTTGAAGATCCAAAGAATCCTAACTAGGTATGCAAGTTAAACAAATCCATTTATGGATTAAAACAGGCGTTTCGAAGCTAGAATCTTTGCTTTGACCAGAAAATTAAAGAGTTTGGTTTTGCCAAGAACGAAAATGAACCGTGTGTTTACATGAAGGCAAGTGGGAGCTATATCACTTTTCTGATTTTGTATTTAGATGATATACTGCTCATTGGAAACAATGTTCCTATGCTACAAGACGTGAAGTCTTGGCTAGGTAAATGTTTCGCAATGAAAGATCTTAGCGAAGCCGCATATATTTTAAGAATAAAGATCTATAGAGATAGATCAAAACTAGCTTATAGGTTTACGCCAAAGTACATATGTTGATATGGTCATTCGACGCTTTTCAATGCAAGATTCCAAAAGAGGATCGTTGCCCATGGCACATGGAACCGTACTGAATAATAAGCAGTACCCTCTGTCTGAAGAGGAAAAGAAGAAAATGGAAAGAGTTCCATATGCTTCTGCCATTGGTTCCATCATGTATGCCATGCTATGTACTAGACCCGACATATCGTACGCATTAAGCATGACTAGTAGATATCAACAGAATATGGTGAGAGTCACTAGACAACTGTGAAGAACATCCTGAAGGACTTGATCAAACAGAGTGCGGAATCCTCTTTGACTAGGTGAACAATCACGACATGATAACGATAACAAACACTAGTAAAACAAACAATGTCTATTAGCGTTCAACAACCGGTTACAATTTTGCTTTCCAAATGATCTGCGTATAAGTCACAATGAAAGCGTACATAGCAAACTCTAGAACCAACTATTTATACTAATGGACCGGTGTCCTGCGTACTAGCTAGTACGCGGGAACAACTTCTGCGTACATGCCTAAGTACACAGGCACACTACATGCGTACTAGCTAAGTACGCAGGAACACCCTCCTGCGTACTTGCTTAGTACGCATCAATACATACAACTGAAAAAACAACTAAGTACAAGACAAGTTCAAAAACAAACTATTACAAATCGATAAGATGATTACAACAGAGACTGGATTACACAAACATACAAAAGACATAAACAAGTACAATACAATGTATAGACTGTTTGTCACCAGGAAATGCCTCTACAGATCTATAGAGATAGATCAAAGCGGCTTATAGGTTTATGTCAAAGTACATATGTTGATAAGGTCATTCGATGCTTTTCAATGCAAGATTCCAAAAGAGGATCGTTGCCCATGGCACATGGAACCATACTGAATAATAAGCAGTACCCTCAGTCTGAAGAGGAAAAGAAGAAAATGGAAAGAGTTCCATATGATTCTGTCATTGGTTCCATCATGTATGCCATGTTATGTACTAGACCCGACGTATCGTACGCATTAAGCATGACTAGTAGATATCAACAGAATCCTAGTGAGTGTCACTGGATAGCTGTGAAGAACATCCTGAAGTACTTGAGAAGGACTACGGATATTTTCTTGATATATGGAGGACTGTAAGAAGAACTAGCTGTTAAATGTTACACCGATACTTGCTTTCAGACAGATCGAGATGATTCTCGATCACAAACGGGATATGTATTTGTTCTGAACAGTGGTGCAATTACTTAGAAGAGTATCAAGCAGAGCGTTGTTGCTCAATCCACCATCGAGTCAGAATACATTGCCGCTTCAGAAGCTGCAAAAGAGGCTGCTTGGATGAAGAAATTCATTGTTAATCTCAAGGTAATGCTTAGCATTCAGAAACAAATCGAGATACTATGTGAAAATACTGGTGCCATAGCTCAAGCAAAGGAACCAAGGTCACACCACAGCACGAAGCACATACTTAGGAGATTTTACTATATCAGAGATATACTGGAATAGGGAGACATCGTGTTAAACAAAGTTCACACAGATCAGAATCTAGCGAACCCGTTCACTAAGCATATGCCTCAAGCTAAACATGAGGAGCATGCTGATAAGATATGGCTTAGATTTGCTAGACATTGGGTTTGATCTGTAATTTAGTATTTGGTGCTTTCGAACAATATAGTTACATTGGTATTTTCTTTTATTTTGATTTAATGGTTAAATGCATTAAATGCATTTTATTTTATTTTGATTTAAAGGTTAAATAAATTGGTATTTTATTTTGATTTAATGGTCCAAAACTCGTGTTTTATCCTCATGAGTCTAGAACTAAGGTCTTTTTCCCGTTTTATATGTAAAAACCAGACCTTTTATCCAGAAAAAACCCACCAAAACTAAAAACACAGATTTGGATAGGTTTCTTACCTCAGAACAACACTCTCCTTCAACAGATCTCCACCCAAGCAGTGGAGATAGATGGATGATTGATCTTTGGCTCAGATTGAGACTTTGTCTCTCTACGGTTTCTCTCTCTAGAACTTGGAGGTGTTGGAGCTTTGTGGGTAAATGAGGCTAAATGATATGAGGGCTAGGGTTTTAAGCCCACCCTCCATTCCCCTTATGGCCCAAGCCTCAAGCCTATGAGTCCACCCTCTTTTATTCACTTTATTTCTTTTGAAACCCGTTTCTTATTTCATCGTTATTTTTGAGATGTTACCAGTTTTGAGTCTTTTGAGTATTTGCATCAATTCATGTGTTTAGGTTACTAGTTGAAAAGATCTTTGATCATTATTATTAGGCTTGGAACCGTTAGAGGTTTACTATCGCGGGTTGTCATAGGTGTCCATTGATTGATATCTGGTCTTGCCTATACATACTACATACTGACCGGTACACTTGCTGTTTGTGTGTGGTTTAGTTGTGGGTAATTCCCTATTAAAACCGTTGTATGAGTTCTACTATTTTTATATTTATATTCGCACACATCAGTTTGCTTGCGTCATATTGATAGAGACACTTTTGAATTTTGGATTCCGTATCTTATTAGCGTGACTACATGCACGTTTTGAGCGCCCTTGTTTTTACAAAATTACTAGATTGCCCTTTTTTACTTCAGTCCACTTATATTTTTCACGCTATTTACAATTAAGTCATCGCGTACTTTTAGGCCTTAGATCTGATCTAATCTACGGCTCAGAGTCCTTCATACGCTTCGTACCTTTTTTGGCCTTTCTACGATAACCGGCCCCTATCTGTACATATAATATTTAAATAATGAAAATGAACACTACAAAAGTAATACCCTATAGTGACGAAAAATCCGTACCATTTCCCAACGACATGTCGTCGGGATAGGGTGATTTGACCTATCCCGACAACTTGTCATGTGTATAAGTTTCGTCGGCAAAGGTTCGTACCAATAGGTCAAAGAGGTCGTCAGTATAGGTGTCGTCGGAATAGGGTTGGCTATCCCGACGACTTGTCGTCGGTAAAGGGCTAATTAAAAAAAATTCAAAATGAAATTCTATAGGGACGACATGTCGTCGTTATAGGTTTCACACCTATCCAGACGACATGTCATCGGCATAGGTTCATCTTGTCGTCGGTATAGAACTTTTTTTGGTTATTTTAATATTTTTAAAAAATGACCTATCCAGACGACATGTCGTCGGTGTAGGCCTTTATTTGTTTTTTTTATATTTTTTAATTTTTGCAATTTTTTTCCAGAAATATTAAATATATAAGAAATTAAACCTGGAAATACAAACATCTAAACCGTTCAAAACACGCAAATATCATACAAATAGTCCGAAACATGAAAATTAACATCCGAATTCTACAAATTGTTCAAACCAAACATCCAAATTGTTCACAACATCATAGACAACAACTCCCGGCTAATTATCATCACTACTTGTTTATCGATCCCGTAGATGACATAGTTCTTCCATTTGGCATTGCATTTCAAGCATTTGTTGCGCATGGACCGTAAGTTGTTGTGCTTGATGCTCTCGTTCTTGTTGATGTTGTTGTTCTCATTGTTGTTTTTCTTGCACTTGGTGTTGGAGTTAGGACATTTGGTCATCCATTTCTTGCCAATGTGGTTACGGAAGGGGGTAGTAAACACATCGGGGGTGGGATGTCTCACCACACGACCAATGCCCGTATGTGGCCACACCTTTGAGCCAATTCACGCTCCATACACCCAATCTCATCGACTGCTAATGAATCACCACCAGACTCGTTCGAGGATCTTGTAAAATGCTCTTGAATTATCTCCAGCATTAAAAAATATAATAAACATAAACTTGACTATTTTACTAAAATTCGACAGCATAAGTGTTGTAAAATGGATAACCAACATGTTCAACTATAAGTAATAAATGATAACAATTCACAAATTTCAATCAACCAACATTAATAACAACAAATACCACTAATACTAGCAAAAATATCCAACAATTGGATGTTCTAAGTCTATTAAATTGGGCTCGGGTCATTTTGACCAGTTTAAAGTTACAGTTGGATGTTCTAAGTTTATTAAAGTGTGTTTGGGTCATTTTGACCCGTTTAAAGTTATAGATGGATGTTTTAGGTCTATTAAAGTGGGCTCGGGTCAATTTGACCCGTTTAAAGTTATAGTTGGATAAACACTGTGTGAGCATGATTGGTACATGTTTTGATTTTAGAGTTTCTATAAAACAGCGAAAGACTTTTCAAGGATTGTTTTCTTTATAAATCTCAACCTCAAGGGTTGCTTTTATAAATATCAAGACCTGGTTGGATAAACAAAGATCTTATATTTATAAACATGGGAATTAAACACCCATCTTGTTTTGATTACAAACATTGTTGAAACCAAAATACAATACTTGCCGCCTGACAAGTTTTAAAGCCATCAAGTAATACTATGCCTAAGGTAGATCAGTCCCTTAGCACTATTCATGTTCATCTCTTGTACATATGGTATAAGTCCATCTTGCACCTTATCCTGTACATACGCATAGTCTTGGGCCAAACCAACAATATGCCCGACTATTTATTTCATTCCCAACACATTTCACTTGTTACCTGAAAATATTTTTGAAAATGAAACGTTAGCGCGAATGCCGGTGAATATCTTTATCATGATAGTAAAATAATTTGGCACAGAAAGTTATTAAATTCATAATCATATTATATAATTTCAATCCACACATCCAGCAGGTCCGCATGCCCAGACTTGTTCTAGTATGTCTTATAACAATGGCCAGGACTTCGCCTCCGAGATTGTTTATAAGGGAAGTACCAGCCGTGATCCGGGACTTTCACCCGAGACCCGTTTATCCTTTGCAAATTTTACGTATACTTATGGCCTAAATGCTTTGTACGTAGATGAACATTATGCATTAATCATTTAACACTTATTTAGCCATTTTTGTAAACCTAAATGTTTGACACATAATTTAAAAGAAGATAAAGTATTCACCCTAGTAAAATGGAAGAGTAACAACTTTAGAATGAGCCTCCTAAGCTTGGGAGTATAGCACTAGCCTCCTATTTCAGCTTTCTCGAGCGTTTTTTACTTCTACGAGTGTTTCCTCGTCAATGCGGGACTTCTAAGCGAGTGCGGGTCGAACCAGGATCACTGGGAACAAGCTAAGGGAACTATGGAACGTGAGAGTGAAGTGAGGATTTGTGTTTGGGATGAATTTTGAGCTAAGATCGATCAGCTATTTATAGGTTGAAAATCGGGTCCGTAGCAGACCGTTACGACCACCACCGCCCATGCGTGCGTCAGCCCTAGATGTCCAATTCTGATTAGATCATTCCTAAAATTACGGCTAGCGGACCGTTATCCAAAGGCGTAGCGGTCCGCCACTTCTACTTGGCAGATTCTTAAAGAATTGTGGCTGGCGACCGTTACCAGATTGTGTGGCGGTCCGCCACGTGTACACGCGTCAGAATTTTACCAATTAGTCAGCATCCACGTGTCAAAAGTGGGTTGATTACTTAGTGACGAAGTAGCGGACCGTTATTGGGATTGTGGCGGTCCGCTACCAATGGATTTCAGCGTATGGGACCAGCCTAGCGGACCTCCACACAACATTGGCCCGTAGCGAACCGTTAGAGTAGACCTTAGAGGTCCGCTACGGTCTAAATTTCTAAAACTTTCATTTTAAACCCATCAGTTTGGTAATTTAAATACTTCAAGTCCCTGTGGTTCATACCTTGACATTTCTTAGACATTTTTGTGGCAGGTGTTACACGTCCCTTCCTTGTAATGGGTGTTTCTGAACACTTCAATAGGACCGGTCCACTATGAATAAGAAAACTAACATTACTGAGATTTCAATAACAATCAATGAATATGATTGTATAATACTAACAATTGTATTTCATACTGTCACACCCCGAGAAATGACACCCCGGGTGTGCGACTCATATTGGTACCTGTTTTGAATAATCATTTTATTTGCACAGCGGAAATTAAATGGTTCTGAGTTTCATGAAAATTCTCGACTTTTGTAGTCGAGTAACTGCCATTTTCATAAAATATGGGGAATTAAACATCCCTAATAATTTACAATCATTATTACGAAAATTCAAAGTTTTATACTTCGGATTACAATATTGTTTAATAATATCCCGAGCCACGGGAGCCATGCCTCTATGTACTGTAGTCACCACCAGCTGTTTCAAAACTAAGTAATGTATTCTAGAGTCTAGGGTATATCTTCCCTAAACCACTACCTTATTATCAAGGCTATTCATGATTTGCTGAAAACATTTTGAAAATATACGTCAACGAAAGTTGGTGAATAACGTTTACAAGACACAAAACATTTTGCAGCATGATATCGTTCAACTCATATAACCATATTTTACGGTAAAATACGCATACACTACCACATTTTATACTCTAACAACTGGAATACAAATGGGTAAAACTCCCAGAACTCTGGATACCCTCCGGTAACGTTATTTCTCCCCAATTTGTATGAAGCTAGCTATGCCATAACCTTCGCTATGACATATATATCAATTTGATCAAACCATACGTATAAAAATGGCAAGATGCTTCCTGTAAGTTACCTTTATGCTTAGATTCATTCAACAATTTCATGCCATTTTGAAAACATAAAACATTTGTACAGTTTGATAAAAAGTATAAAGGTATTCACCTTAAATAAGTTCCTAAATGAAAGCAGCGTTTCGTCTCTTATCTCGAAGATTTCTAGGTCCTGATACAGTAACCCTATGTTAGGTTAGGGTACACCTAACTAATTATTATTTAGGTTTGATATTGGCTAACGCTGCCTTGGTTAAGCATAGATGATCAGTCCATGCCTAACTAATGATAGGCTACCCAATACCTACCCTGACAATAACCCTAAGGTATATTATTATCCTGGTTGATATTGGCTAACACTGCCTTGGTTAAGCATGGATGATCAGTGCATGCCTAACTAAAGCTAGGCTACCCAATACCTACCCTGACAATAACCCTAAGACCTATTAATAATAAAAATATCTATTAATTAACTAAACATAAACTTAAACGAGAATATACCTGAAAACTATCTACGACAATTTGATTTAGAGTCTCCCTACTTGTACTTCAAAACGACTATTAACAATACCCAAAGGGGTATTGAGGACTCGAGATTCTCTTTATAATAGAACGTTCCCAAGAAAACTTATATCCTAAACGAACCTATATAGCTTCTTATTTTTAGTTGAGTGAAAGCTGCTTAATTTTTGTTATGAATCGATGTGGGATTCTTGAATTAGAAGACGTCCATGTGACGTCAAACATACATATACATTTGTTTAGATTGTTTGATTTTTTATTAATATTTTATCACCACCACCACCACCACCACCAATCATCATCATCATCATCATCATCATCATCATCATCATCGTCATCATTATCATCATAGGCGGCAGTTAAGAATAACTCATCAATCACTTGTTTCCATGATGCTTGATCCATTTCTTCTGGTGGATTACTCTTGGCCTGCTCCACATCATCATATCCTCCATGCTCTTTGAAATGTAACTTCAAATCTCTTTTGCGTTCCTTGTATGCCCTCTGACACTCGGCGGTGATTCTGAGTCGTATGACATTCCACATGTTGGAGTTTCTCCAACTATCGAGATCAAAATATTCATGTAAATGGAAGTAATTAGAAAACATCTAATAGTTATGAAATTGTAAGTAATTAGAAAACATTTATACTTCATAAAAGTGTGGGATATATGGACTGCTTTTTTATCATTTGGAACTTTGGCCAAACTAGGATAATGCATAGGAAGAACCTTTTCAACCTCGATGAAGATAGCAAGAATAACATCTGACGCGTTTTCACCTACAAACTTGTACCCGCCGCCTTGTATTTCAATGTCAATAGCTAAAGGCTTTTTTTTTCCATTTTTCTCATATTTTTTATATAATTTCAAGTTTTTAGCTTTTGAACGCCTTCTCTGCGAGGGATCACCTACATTGACAAATGAAATCGAAAAGTTAGCCAGTTGAAAATATATTTAATCTAAAGACATACATTAAACACAAACAAGTAACTTACCACCAGAGTCATCGCAACCCATTGGGAACCTATATGGACCCCATCTCCACCATCTCCAATATCTCCAGCGTGTGATCGAGCATATGTTGCCATTAATCATTCAACAAAAGTAAATAATAAGCATAAATAATTAATAATCATAAATAATAAATATTTAACATAAATTCAATCGGAATCATCACTACAATAATGTGTGTCAACAGAGCATCATCTTCTTCATCATCGTCATTTATTTCATCTTTCTCATCTGAATTGTATGCATCTTCATCTTCTTCATCGTCATTAATAAAACTTTCATTGTCTAGAATAGGGGCAATAGGACTTGGGTCACCATCCTCATCTAAAGTTATCCACATGGGCAAGTAGCTTAACTCGACACCCAATTTACCAAAAAATGATTGAGTTTCCCATGCACTTGATTGAGTGTCCGCATGGGCAATAGGACTTAGGTCACCACCTTCCTCACTGAATCGTGCACTTGATTCACCAACTTCATATCTCGAATCGACAACCAAAGTATAATCAGTTGATTGAGTGCCAGGAAATATATCTATCTCATTTACAACACTCATACTAGGATGATCCCAAAGCTTGCGATGGTGAACTTCTTCAACAACCCTCCATTGGCCGGTGGTTCCAGAAGGATCTCAGAGATAGAACACTTGTTGAGCATGTGTGCTAATATATACTGTACATCGTCATACCATTCTTTACCAACATACCATTGACGATCGATAATAATACTATTGTTTTACTTAATTATTCTCTTACCCATCGTGTCGAGCCATTTACGACGGAATAGTACAACCGAGTAACCATCTATGTAGTTCAACTCTATAATCTCCTCTAGTTGACCATAAAATGGAGTATCATCTTCTCCTATTGTAACCACACCACTTTTATGAGTAGTGCATCGGGCATCATGATTTTGTACCACAAATCTAACACCATTGATTATGCAAGCAGTGTAAGAATATGCGTTCAAGGGACCATGTGCCAATGCCCTTAATTCTTTGTTATCGGGTGAAGAAGATGAAGATGAAGATATATTTGCTACATATTCAAACCATGAAGAAAAATCTGTTTTCATATTACGTCCAGGAAATTTATATTCAAACTTACTAGCAGATGGACAAATTTAAAAGTTCAAATTAGTTTTTCATAATTGATAAAATTGAAAATATAATGATAAAAAAACGTACGATTTGTAGACTTTGACTTCATCGCAGTTGTTCAGCACAAACCATTGTAATGATTTGTTGGTCTGTTCAGAGAGCGCAATGATTTTCTCTTCTTCAACATTGGTCGACATTGTGATGAAAACACTTGCAACTGTTGTTTTGGAATGACAGTATCTGCATTTTTATTAGGTCGGTTAAATTTGATTTGCACACCGTCCAGATACATAGAGCAGAATGTCAATGCTTCATCTGCAACATAACCCTCTACTATTGAGCCTTCAGGCCTGGCTTTGTTTCTAACATACGCTTTGAGCTTTTTCATGTATCTTTCAAAATGATACATCCATATCATATACACAGGCCAGCAAGAATAGCTTCTTTGGGTAAATGAAGAATTAGATAAACCATTATGTTAAAAAATGTTGGAGGATATACCATTTTCAAATTGCATAATATCTTAACCACTTCCTCATTTGCTTCATACATGTCTTTCACATCTACTGATTGTGCACAAATATTTTGAAAGATGGTGCAAACGTCATTGATTGTTGTTGAAACATTTTTGTATAGACCCGATCGTACACCTATTGGTAGCAATATTTTGCATGAGTATGTGATAATCATGGGATTTTAGCCCGATGATATTTGAATCAATATGAAGCACCTTATTTTTAAAATTCGATCCAAAACCAACAGGCAGTCTCACTCCTATTATAAACTGACAAAAACTTTCTCGATCACTGGGTGTGAAAGAGTAAGAAGCTTGTAGTTGGTACAACCTGTTGTTTTTTTTGTGTTACCCATATGTTATGTCGAATACCCATATTTCCCTAGTCTTTGTGGGCTTTGTGTGTGTCTTTAGATTTATCATTCATCAAAAAAGTACCCAATATTCTCTCACACACATTTTCTCAACGTGCATAACATCAAGATTATGTTTTAAAAGCACAGAAGACCAATAATCCAACTCGAAGAAGATACTTCATTTGGTCCAATTCAACTTTGACGCGGCACGCTTTCGTTTGACACCTCCATGCATTGGATGTTTTCCTGGAACATGATGGGGGAGACTTTCTAGTTGTTATGATATTTGGGCATTACTCAATCGTCGGGGAGGATCTCTTGTCTCTTTCTTGCCATTAAAAGACAAATCGTTCATCCATTTATGCTTTCTAGGCAATAATCTTCTGTGACAAACAAAAGCTACCTTATTCGTTATAGAGAAAGAGGGTGTCAACGTTACAAGTAGGGCATGCTTTATAACCTTGAGCATTCCACTCCATCCAGATCACTAGGTGTGAAAAAGTAAGAAGCTTGTAGTTGGTACAACCTGTTGTTTTTTTTGTGTTAGCCATATGTTATGTCGAATACCTATATTTCCCAAGTCTTTGTGGGCTTTGTGTGTGTCTTTAAATTTATCATTCATAAACAAAGTACCCAATAAACTCTCACACACATTTTTCTCCACGTGCATAAGATTGTGTTCTAAAAGCACAGAAGCCCAATACTCCAACTCGAAGAAGATACTTCGTTTGGTCCAATTCAAATCTGACGCGGCACGCTTTCGTTTGACATCTCCATGCATTGGATGTTTCCCCGAAACACGATCGGGGAGACTTTCTAGTTGTTTCGATATCTGGGCATTACTTAATCGTCAGGGAGGATCTCTTGTCTCTTTCTTGCCATTAAATGACAGATCATTCCTCAAATTATGCTTTCTAGGAAATAATCTTCTGTGACAAACAAAGGCTATCTTATTCGTTATAGAGAACGCGGGTGTCAATGTTACAAGTAGGGCATGCTTTATAACCTTTACCACTCCATCCAGACAAGCTGTTACGAGCAGGATAATCGTTGATAGTCCATAACAGTGCGGCACGCATCCCAAATACAGTTTTAGTTGATGCATCTCTCACCTGGACTCTTTCTGCCCACAACATTTTCAACTCATCGACCGAAGGCCTTAGGAAAACATCAATGTCCTTACCAGGTGATTTAGGATCGGAAATTAGCAAGGTTAACATGAAAGAAGACTCTTTCATACATAACCATGGTGGTATATTATACGTTGTTAACACTACCGGCCACATATTGTAAGTCTGACTCATGTTACCGAATGGATTAAAACCATCTGCAGCCAAACCTAAGCGTACATTCCTTGGTTGTCTAGCAAAATCCGGATATCTCTCATCAAATTCTTGTCATACCTTCCCATGAACCGGATGTTGCATCATACAATCCGTTGAGCGTCCAGTATTATGCTAGATCATATCTTTTGCCGTGAATCTGGAACTATACCTTCGTCGAAGCCGTGAAGTTAAAGGAAAGTAGCACAACACTTTTTGGGGTACTTTCTTCCCCTTTGTGTTTTTTAACCCATCTGATCTCATTACAAACCGGACAGTTTTGCATTGATTCATTCTCCTTCCAAAACAGTGCACAGTCATTAATGTAAGCATGAATAGACTGATATCCTAACCCAATCTTACTCACTTTCTTCTTAGCTTCATAATGTGACATTGTAATGTGATTTTCCTTCAGGAATGCAATTTTTAGAAGCTCTAAAAGTTAGTCAAACGAACTATTCATCCATTTTTTTATAACTTTAATATGCATTAATTTGGCTAAGTAGTTTAGGGAAGACATTTGACTACAACTGGGTTATAACTCTGTATTTAGCTCCTCAAACAATGCATCAAATTCCGGGTCTAAACCAGTTGCATCTTCTTCTATAATTTTCTCGTTTTTATTTTGCTCTGCCATCACATCATCTATGGCATCAAACATGTCATTATTTGTTGATGGAGTTATTGAAGGAGTAGGTATTCTTCTTGGGGCAAAAAGGGTTGCATTCTCCGCCGCACAAGGATGTTGTTCATCGTGATAAATCCAAGTCTGATATAACTGTAGAAACCCACGGTCATGTATGTGGGCATATATCGTCTTCAAATCCTGTCGACACGCATTGCAACAACGTCTACACAGGCAAAATGCTCTGCCTCGACCGTCGACATGGTTCTTGGCAATCTCTATAAAGTTGTGAAGATCGCTTAAGAAAGCCGGAGAATTTCGATTTCCCAGTGTAACCCAGCTCTTATCAATTGGCATATCTAGTGTCGTATCTATTGTGTTATAAACATACTCATTTACATACATACAATAAAAATATATAAATGAATGTATATCATTTTATTGGTGCTCTAAGGCGGTGGATCCTAACCCACTTTTTGAATATTCTATCTCATATGTATACATTTTAACGAGTTGACTATTTAAGAAAAAATCAGTAGCGTTTCCCCTTAACTCCCCAAGTATGCAGATAAACCGCAACTCGAAAGAGTAAGGAGAAATAGCCACCAATTTTTTCTTAAATGTCAACACGTTAAAATGTATACATGTACTAAATGAGATAGAACATTCAAAAAGCAGTCACAAATGGGACAATCCGAAATTTATTTCTATTAGATAAATTTCGGACGGATATATTCTAAAAGGTTATCCTAAATAAACATACTAGTGTACACATACTGAAACATGACATACATAAACATAGACGTATATAAATGACATTAGGGGTGTAAGCGTTTCAAACCGGCTAAAGCCTTTTTCTTATATATTTTTTAATTTTTTAAATATATATTTTTTTATATGTAATTAATATTATTTATAAAATCATGATAAACGAGTCGTTTACACCCTAAATGACATAAAAATATACGTACACAAATATATACAAAAAAGGTTAAAAAGTGGGGATATATACCTTAAACAAATTCAATGAAACACAAATATGAAGTTATTCTCACGCAGTCAACCGCGACGAGTTCCGAACTTGTAACGAAATTAAATAAAGTTATATATACATACAAACATCTAAACATACACAATTACATACATACATACATAATTACACAATTATATAAATATACATATACAAACATACATACACATATAAACATAAACAAATGTCCAATTACACAATTAGAAAACTATATACATATACATACATACACATTGAAACATAAACAAATGCCAAATTACACAATTATATAAATATACATACATACACGTATAAAAATAAGCAAATGCCCAAATACACAATTATATAAATATACATACAAGCATACATTGTAATCATACACATAAACAAATGAACAATTACTAATTAACAAAAACTAGTAATTACATACAAACATACATACATAAATAAATGCCCAATTACAAAATTACATATATATACATACAAACTTACATACACATACATACACATATATACATACATATTAAATCATACAAACTAATCATACACACATAAATACTAATCATTCATTGTCACACCCGTAACGCATGACAGTTATCTAAACATAGTAGTACCTCCAATAGATATGTTCCCAGGAAAAAACGACGGGTCTAGGAGAGATTTATACACCGCTCTTTCCTTAGACAGAACATTCCGTTTGCTAGATAACTACATACCGGTCAGAAGGTCGCCTTCTAGTTACTGTGACGTTGTTACCAAAAACACACGGCGGAATACTTAAAAGTAATAACTATTTCATTTCATACGTAATATTGTTTTACATTAAGGACTGACTAGTAAATACAACATATTGTTCCTAACAGGAACACATATAGCTCTGGAATTAATGTTCATGTAGAACGTGCCATCCACCCAGGCCTTATTGCCCTCAGTCATCCCTTTCTCAAAACATTTGTACATATCCTGGAATGCCAACTAAGCTAGTGGTCACACGTGCTCAAAAACATTTGAAAACATTTGGATCCGCACAAGGCTGGGGAGTTCATAAACAAAATCGTATTTTCACAACATGTATCCATGATATAGATTACCCCAGGACCTCACCTTTACTCGGGTCTGGGTCTAATAATCATCAATCCCAATTCGTCACCCTGTAACCTCAGCTTTACTCGGGTTCTGACTATACAACATATATATATATATATATATATATATATATATATATATACAGGTGACTCCTTGGCTTCCGGATACAAGTCCGGCCAAATGCGAGAGGATCAGTCTCGCCCGTCAGTCCCACCTAATCATGGCCGCAATAAGTACTTACTATTGGATATATACGGATGATATTGGGATCTCAGACAAATATAATTTACAAAACATTTTATAGAGCACTGTTCAGAGGAACTTACCTCAAGCAGAACCTTCTTCTGAGTAAACTATAATAATCAATCCCTCGAGATAACCCTAAATTATATCCGACATGATCATAATCAACATCCCTATCTTAGCTTTACATAAAGGAACCTCGGGATATTGGGAAACCTTACATCCGCACTATATATGGTAGTTTGCGGACGAATTGCTGGAAACCGGACTTTCGAGAGCGGACCGGGACCTTGGAACTTGTGCCACCAGAGCTTAGTGTGTGTTTGTGGGAATGTTTTATGTATGCAAATGCCTGGGCGAGAGCCAATTATTTATAGGGTGAAAACGGACCCATAGCGGACTGTTATTCAGAGGGATAGCGGTCCGCTATCACCCTGCTTGCATCAGCCCTACACGCGTGAAGCCTTTAGTGGACCCGCCTGACTTTTGCGGCTAGCGGACCGTTATGGTCTGTCTAGTTGGTCCACTATCGTTCCATACGTCAAGTGAGTCACAGGACACGTGTCGTCACCCGGTTCATCCCATCCTCTACACATAGCGGACCGCTATACAGGGGGATAGCGATCCGCTATCCCTTCCACTTTTAGATTTTTCAATTTTAGTCCCCCATCTTTAGAGAACATATAATTCAACCCCTAAACATTTTATTTTGACACCTTTAGCCCCTGTATTACTTGGGAATTATCCGAGTGTTACAAATCTCCCCTCCTTAAAAGAATTTCATCCTCGAAATTCAATATCAGTCAAACAAATGAGGATACTTAGTTTTCATTTGTTATGTTAATTCCCAAGTCTGATCGGCACCCTTCCGACTTTGCCACTGTACCAGCACCATCGGTATCGTTTTCTTTCTGAGCTTTCGGTCTTATGTTCCTAAGATCTTAACATGTTGTTCGGTGAATTGGAGTTTGTCATCGACGTGTACATCATGTAATGAGATTGCTTGATCGGGGTCTGCTAAGCACTTGCATAGACATGGCATGTGAAACGTGTTATGAATACCTTGTAATGCTTCTGGAAGTTCTAATTTATATGCCACTGCTCCAATTCTATGGATGACTTTATAAGGCCCAATGTACCTTGGTCCTAATTTTCCTCTTTTTCTGAAACGTACAACACCTTTCCAAGGCGATACTTTTAACATAACGTGATCACCTACTTGAAATTCTAACGACCGTCGGTGTTTATCTTCATAGCTCTTCCGTCGATCTTGTGCAGCTTTCAATATTTGTTTGATCCGGACTATCTTATCAGTTGTTCATGTAAGATTTCTAGTCCAGACAGTTGGCTATCTCCAACTTCCGTCCAACAAATTGGAGTTCTGCATTTTCTACCGTATAATGCCTCAAAAGGTGCAACTTTTATACTCGAATGGTAACTGTTTTTGTAGGAAAATTCTATCAATGGTAGATGATTGTCCCAACTACCTCCAAATTCAATTACACAAGCCCTTAGCATATCCTCTAGGGTTTGGATTGTTCTTTCACTTTGTCCGTCAGTCTGAGGGTGATATGATGTACTCATATTGATTCGAGTTCTTAACTCTTTCTGGAAAATAGTCTAAAATCTGGAAATGAACCGACTATCTTTATCAAAGATAATAGATAGCGGTATTCCATGGTGGCTCACAATCTCATTGATATAGAGTCGGGCTAGTTTATCCATTGAACAGTTCTGGCTGATAGGAATAAAGTGTTCCGATTATGTTAGTCTATCAACCATAACCCAAATAGCATCGTGCCCTTTCTGGGTTCTCGGTAGTTTTGTGACAAAATCCATTGTAATTTTGTCCCATTTTCACACAGGTATCTCCAACTGTTGTAGTTGACCTGTGGGTTTCTGATGTTCAATCTTCACTTGAAGACAAGCTAAACATTTGTAAGGCCCCAAACGCGAGAGGCCTCACTTGTTGGATTTACTCATTCACAAACAGTTCTTAAACTTGAATATCAGATAACGCAACGGAAAAACTTCCCTTTAAACATCACAGTAACATTGTAAGACAAGCAGAAGCGTAAACATTGTCTAAAACATTCATTACATAACATAAACATAAAGTAACGGGATGCCACTCATCGTATCAGCTGGGTAACTCTGCATCGCTTGCCAAGCATCACCGTCCCTCTGTACCTGTCCTTAACCTGAATGTGCATACTAAAAGTCAGATACGCTGGTGAGTTCTAGTATTACATAAAACTTTAACATTAACATTTTCCAAAAACATAACATTCATTCATTTAATAAAAGCGTACGTAAAAACATGCAATAATTTAACATCAACAAAACCTCGTAATCATATCATAATAACATAAGTCAACATGAACCGAATCTGCGCCTTTTTGTAACCGTCAATTGCATTCATCGCATACTGGTGGAGAAACCCCGAGGCACGCCACCACTAGGCCCTTCAATACCATACATTACCTGTAGGCGGAGAAACCTAGGGCCTGATACCCCAAATCCGTTCAACACCAAAACCTTAGGAACGGTACCACAAGGATACACGCACCTTCACCTTAAACACGGTGTTCCAAAGGATAACACATACCTTCACCTTACGCACTGTTCCCTCGTAGGGAATAGTACCTTCAATAGGGATCCCGGTAATCCCATGGTGACCGTCGTCACCCCTTTATACACCCAGCTGTACAACAGTTGGCCAGCCATAAAGGCTCCTAAAAGGTAAGGCCCATAACATACATGCATACCTTAGTTCCCGAAGGAACTCGTGGCAGATTCGTTCATTTCGTGACTTTTTTATAAAAATAACCGTTACCGCCTTTACATTATTTCAGTTAAAGCATTCGTATGTTTTGTTATAAAACATTTCATCATTAAATCGTTCGTAAACCATTCATAAACCTTCTTGGCAAAACACTTTATAAACACATTTCAACTTTCCTTTCGTAAACATCATTTCATAAAACATCATTTCGTTAAATATCATTTCGTAAGTATACACACTAGCCCAAAACATTAATAAAATATTTAAAAGAGGGCTCCAGAACTCACCTGATAAGCTAATCTGGTGTTGGGTTTTTCTTAGTGGTGATCAGTTAGATTAGTTATCAAAAACGGTTGATAATTAAATATAGATTATTTAGTAATTATTAATACGCAGCGGAACGAAACCGATCCAACACAAAATAAAACCCGACAGGATCTGGGTTACGAAACATACGAATACGGAATAAGATTTAATCTACCAATGAGATAGATATACCTTAGTTAATGATTAACCGGTTGAGACACCGAGGTACAACGAACCAATGCTAGATCACGAACTGAGTGGGAAACGCCGGGGTTGGCCGGAACTTGCAAAACAGGAGCAATCTCTTTTGCTAACTGCTTCGTGATTCACCATAAAGAAAATCGATTCTTTTGTTTTACTTCTTGTTCGGCGGCTCGCAAGAAAGAACAGAATAGCAAAAGTTTTATTCTCCTTTGTTGCCTGCGACAACTCCACAGCCGCCTCAAGAGGCCAAGGCTCGTTTCACGTGCCCTAAGGCACCTCCCAAAATTGTCGTTCCAAAAGAATTATTAGGTTATAATTATATATAATAATTATAAACCCTACTAATTGTTTCCGGGCCCAAAGTCCAATACAAGATACAAAAGCCTGTACTCATTTAATTGTTTTAATAAAAAGATTAAAACAAATAAATATAAAATTATTATTTATAAACCTGTATAAATAATAAATCCCGTGTAACGAATATATATAAAATATATCGTCTCGCTAACAGTTCGTAATTACCAGTTAAGCGGGTTAAGTGGATTTAATGTCCGTTGCCCAAGGTGTAACTCTTACGGGTCATAGCTCGGTCAGTCGCGTTGTCCATCGGGTCGGTCCATAAAATCCAACAATCTCCCACTTGGGCGATCCACGATAAATCAACGCAAACAGTCAGAGGCGCTCTAGCTGCACATGGCTGTCCCTAACAAGGTATGACGCTTTAAAGTCAATAACCAAATATCTTGGTGTTAGTAACAGCTAACTAAAGCAAGACTATAGACTTATGGCATTAGTTGTCATTCATCCTTTCCGTATAAGACATCAATTGAATCAATGAGACATGGATTTAGTTCATTCTCATATGGCATTCAATTATTATTTTTCTCGATCAAGAATCAAAGTGGTCCAATCAAACACACAGTAAGTTTGGGTAAGGCCTTACACTTCACCAGTTTGAATCACGAGGGCGCCATGATGTCTAACTGTTACATATCATGTAAGAGTACAGAATCCCTTATCGACTACATACAACTCCCACTGAACTTCAGATCTGTTCCTAACCAATGCCTTTATGACTGGCAGTTACGCGACAGCGGTTGACAATGATTAAAGAACAGTCCTTGGTAAACGAAAGTTCTAGTATGCATCTCAAGTCTGAGGATACTAAATGAGTATACCAATATCAAAACATCTTATGATTAAAATCCATGAAGATGATTTGAAGCGAGTTACATCCAACGTCATCCAAGATGAGATCTGTGAAATTGGAAGTCAACTACTTGAGTCCAAGTTCAGAATAGTCGTAATTCAGAGTCGTTCCCACGATTCTGATCGACTACGGATGATTAAGAATACAAGATTCATGGATTAAATGTATTAAAATCAAACACAGTTATAAGAATTCAGAATTGCATTTAAATTAGTAAACCAAAAAGAATTCAAAAGTACAACTGTTTAATTGTTCACACATTCAAAATACTAAATCAAAACATATCACTAGCAAATCTAAGACCAATAGCATCTCTGTGAAGATCATGCTTGTCCTGAGTCATGGGCTTAGTAAACGGGTCCGCTAGGTTTTGATCTGTGTCTACTTTGCTTATCACGATGTCACCACGTTCCACAATTTCCCGTATATAGTGGAACTTTCTGAGAATGTGCTTGGCTTTATGATGAGATCTGGGCTCTTTGGCTTGAGCTATAGCACTTGTGTTATCACAAAGTATCTCGATTGGTTGGCGAATACTCGGAACCACATCGAGGTCAGTAATGAATTTCTTCATCCAAGCAGCTTCCTTTGTAGCATCTGATGCAGCTATATACTCAGATTCGGTGGTTGAATCCGCCACCACACTCTACTTGGAGCTCTTCCAGGAGATAGCTCCTCTATTTAGAGTGAATACGAATCCTGATTATGAGCGAGAGTCATCTCGGTCAGTTTGGAAGCTGGCGTCAGTGTAACATCTTACAGTGAGCTCTTCTTCCACTCCTCCAAATATTAAGAAAATGTCTTTAGTCCTTCTCAATTACTTCAGGATATTCTTGACTGCAGTCCAATGGGCAATGCCAGGACTTTGCTGAAAACGACTGGTCATGCTTAAAGCATACGAGACGTCAGGCCTGGTACATAACATAGCATACATGATAGAACCAATCGCCGAAGCATATGGAATTGCTTCCATACGCTTGGTTTCAATGTCCGTTGAAGGAGATTGCGAGTTGTTCAACACGGTGCGTTTAGTCATAGGAACACCTCCTTTCTTGGAGTTTTCCATATGAAAGCGTGCCATGACTTTGTCTATGTATGTGCCTTGACATAGCCCTAGAAGCCGCTTAGATCTATCCCTGTAGATCTTGATTCCTAGAATGTAAGTTGCTTCTACAAGATATTTTATTGCAAAACAAGTTCCCAACCAGTGTTTAACATCGTTAAGCATAGGGATGTTGTTTCCAATGGTAAGTATATCATCCACATACAAGATGAGGAATGATATAGTGCTCCCACTAGCCTTTCTGTAAACACAAGGCTCATCTTCATTTTTGACAAAGCCAAACTCTTTGATCTTTTGGTCAAAATGAAGATTCCAGCTTCGAGATGCTTGTTTGAGTCCATAAATAGACTTATGCAGTTTACCTACCCTATTAGGATATTTTGGATCAACAAAACCATCAGGTTGTACCATGTAGACATCTTCAGAGAGATGCCCATTAAGGAAAGCGATTTTGACATCCATTTGCCATATCTCGTAGTCATAGTACGTGGCTATGGCAAACAATATCCTGATCGATTTGATCATTGCAACGGGCGAGAAGGTTTCAACATAGTCAATGCCTTGAGTCTGAGTAAAACCTTTCGCAACTAGCCGTGCTTTATATGTGTGTATATTTCCATGCATGTCGGTTTTTCTCTTGAAAATCCATTTGCTCCCTACTGCCCAAGATTCGAGGGGTAGCTCAACCAAGTCCCAGACTTGATTATCACGCATAGATTGCATCTCGGCGTTCATGGCTTCTAGCCATTTTGCAGATTCTGGATCTGAAATAGCAGATTTGCAGTTAGTAGGTTCGTCATTAGATTCGGCTACTAATAGGACCTCGGTACCCTCAAGATGCCATAGGTATCTGTCAGGTTCTTTGCGAGTCCTTACACTTCTGTGAACGCTTGTGTTTATGTCTGATTCATCAGCAACAACTTCTTGTTGTTCAGATGCTCCAACTTCATCAACGGTTGTTGTGGTTCATGAATTTCTCCAAGATCCACTATATTATCTCCAGTTCCTCGTTCAAGAATTTCTTTCTCGAGAAAGTGTCCCTTCCTTTTGATGGAAATAACATTTGCATCAGGATGGTAGAAATAATATCCGCTTCTGTTATAGTATCCAACGAAAACGACCTTTTCGCCTCTAGGATCGAGCTTGTCATCAGAATCGCTGGTGACATATGCATCACATCCCCATACTCTAAGGTAAGACAGATTGGGTTTAGACCCATGCCATATCTCATATGGAGTCTTGTTTACCTTCTTAGTCGGTGCCAGATTGACAATGCGGGCGGTGGTCATAAGAGCATAACTCCAGAAGGAGTGAGGCAAGTTTGTTCTACACATCACCGATCGAACCATATTAAGTAGGGTTCGATTTCTCCTCTTGCTCACACCATTAAGTTGGGGTGTGCCAGGTGGAGTGGATTGTGAAACTATTCCACGCTCCTTGAGATGATTTATGAACTCTGTGCTGAGATATTCACCACCTCGATCTGATCGAAGTGTCTTTATCGTTTTACCGAGTTGGTTTTCCACTTTGTTTTGAAACTCTTTGAACTTTTCAAAAGTTTCATGCTTGTGTTTCATAAGATAGACATAAGCATATCGACTATAATCGTCGATGAATGAAACGAAGTATCTTTCATGATTTCTAGACATGGTTCTGAAAGGGCCACATACATCAGTGTGTATGAGTCCTAGTAGATCCTTGGCTCGTTCACCAACGCTGGTGAAGGATCCTTTAGTGAGTTTGCCAGCTAAGCAAGACTTGCAGTCTTCAAAGGAGTCTTGTCCGGTGGATTCAAGGATCCCTTCGGATTGGAGCCTTTTCATGCGGGTCTTGCTTATGTGACCAAGTCTACAGTGCCATAGAAATGTATCATTAATGCTAGATTTGATACGTTTAGAAAGATTGTATATGTTATTATTAGTTTGAACATCAACCTCATAAATACCATTTCGAGGTTTAGCCTCAAAATAGAAAATATCATTTAAGTAGAAATAAAAATTCCATTGAAAACGTACTTAAAACCTTGTTCAAACAATAAGGAAACTGAAATAATGTTTCTGGTTAAACCAGATGTAAACAAACAGTTATTTAAGATAACTACAAGGCCAGAAGGACATGAAAGGTGAAATGTTCCAGTTGCAAGAACTGGTACTCTCTTACCATCACCAACGATGAGTTTCATGTCGCTTTGTTTTAGCTTCTTCCACTTTTCAGGCTCGTGCAATACATTAACGATGTGATAAGCACATCCGGTATCAAATACCCATGTGTCGCTAGAGACAGTGAAAAGTTCAATAACATAGATAGAAATACCTTAAGAGGTGCCTTCACCATTGGCTCTTTTCGATCTCAGCTTACTAGATATTCAGGGCAGTTACGTTTCCAGTGCCCCATATTGTTGCATTCAAAACACTGACGCTCCTTGGGAGGGGTGTTTTTGCAACTTGCTTGTTATTGTTGGTGACATTCTTGGCAGCAACAATAACTTGCTTCTTACCTTTGCTGTTATAACTCCTTTTCTTAGTTTTGGGCTTGTTAACACCAGCAGATTTGACCATCAACTCTTGATTAATCTCACTTGATATGCTCATCTCGGCCGTTTCCTGCATGCCGTGCAGTTCGGGCATAGTCTTCTCCCATGTGTTCATATTTAAGTTCATTACGAAGTTGTCATAAGAACTAGGGAGAGAGTTCAAGATGAGGTTGGTGTCATTCGGTTTTTCATTCTCAAGCAAAGACTTGAGAGAGAAGGAGAAGTGGGATTCTTTTTCAGTAGACATCTGTTAAATAAGCAAATTAAATTTTAATTAGTATTTTGGATGTAATAAATTCTTATATTAATGACCCATGGCAAGAATAGAATAAGAATAGAGAATCTGGTTATGTCAATTAGTAATGGCGGCTGTGGCACGCAACATTAGTAAGTGATTTAGGCAGACTGACAATAATTGCCAATTGTGGAAAAATGCACAATTCTCGAGTATGAGGCCGCTAAGACAACTCTTGTCTATGCATTGATACGTTTAGCCTCATCTATGCCCACTTTTGGTCTCCATACAGCTGGGGCATGTAATAGAGAGAAAACTAATACAGGTACATGTGGAAGGACCGGATGTGTCAACGAAACCCTTGCACCTTGGAGGGATAGGTTACGCACCAAGTGCGGTGCTGTGGCTCCAAACACTGGTGTTTCACGTTATGCCCCAAGTGTTCCTTATCGTAGGATGGCATAGACTAAATATTTTAAATATGGGATTTAATTTTAGTGTTTACCGAATAGGGTCAAACACAACGAATGATAAATCATACGTGTGTTGTAAAATCCAGTTTTACTATATATTAGATCGTGACAACGTGATGAACCCTTTCATCTCTCAGGACACTTAATTTTAAATAACCTATTAAAACTAAGTTTGCTGCTATGTAATTAACCAATTAAAAGTTAATAGTTTAAATGAATTATTAAGTTATTCGTTTTGAAAATTTAAAATTAGTTTAAATTGCAAAACTTTATTGGTTATCATTTATTTTAAAAACAAACTGTTTGTTTTAATATAAAGTATCCACAAGTTGTAAAAAAAAGTTTAGAACTTGTTATTAATTTGATTGTGAAAATTTTGGTATTTGGTCAGTACGTTATAACATTTATAAGTAAAAGCAACCACAATAGCAAACACAAAAATATGTAAATCATATGGCCAAGGAAAAAGTGTTTGATCTTGCTAGAGCCTAATAGCAAGACCAAACTAGGTCACGGGGTCACAACACACAAACAACCACAAGGATGAACTTCGTGCATGCATCTAGCTGTTCCGTGTGACTCCCACTAAATCCAAGATCATGTCTCCGTCTTCTGTTTTGTCTTCGGGTCTTTATCTTTACAATATTTATATAGAATACAAAAAAAAAAAAAAAAAACCCTAAGCTATTACAACTTTGAGCCATCAAAGTGGGCCAAAACATAAAAGCTAATCTATTACAATTTTGAGCCATCAAATGGGCCAAACCAAAAACAGAAAACAAACACAAGACAGGGTCGGGCCAGATTTACATATTTAATACAATCAAATAACTGGGCAATCCTTTTGGTCAATAAAATAAATAAAAAACTTTGACCAAAATAAATAAAAAAAATTGCCCAAAAAAGATCTAGATCAGAAACTTTAAACAAGTTAAAGTTTGTGATCTATAACCGGTTAAAAGACTGGATCCGATTCGTATGTTGTAACCAAGGCTCTGATACCAATGTTGGGTTTTTCTCAGTGGTGATCAGTTAGATTAGTTATAAAAAACGGTTGATAATTAAATATAGATTATTTAGTAATTATTAATACGCAGCGGAACGAAACCGATCCAACACAAAATTAAACCCGACAGGATCTGGGTTACGAAACATACGAATACAGAATAAGATTTAATCTACCAATGAGATAGATATACCTTAGTTAATGATTAACCGGTTGAGACACCGAGGTACAACGAATCGATGCTAGATCACGAACTGAGTGGGAAACGCCGGGGTTGGCCGGAACATGCAAAACAGGAGCAATCTCTTTTGCTAGCTGCTTCGTGATTCACCAAAAAGAAAATCGATTCTTTTGTTTTACTTCTTGTTCGGCGGCTCGCAAGAAAGAACAGAATAGCAAAAGTTTTCTTCTCCTTTGTTGCCTGCGACAACTCCACAGCCACCTCAAGAGGCTAAGGCTCGTTTCACATGCCCTAAGGCACCTCCCAAAATTGCCGTTCCAAAAGAATTATTAGGTTATAATTATATATAATAATTATAAACCCTACTAATTGTTTCCGGCCCAAAGTCCAATACAAGATACAAAAGCCTGTACCCATTTAATTGTTTTAATAAAAAGATTAAAACAAATAAATATAAAATTATTATTTATAAACTTGTATAAATAATAAATCCCATGTAACGAATATATATAAAATATATCGTCTCGCTAATAGTTTGTAATTACCAGTTAAGCGGGTTAAGTGGATTTAATGTTCGTTGGCCAAGGTGTAACTCTTACGGGTCATAGCTCGGTCAGTCGCGTTGTCCATCGGGTCGGTCCATAAAATCCAACATCTGGGTTGTCCTAAACAAAGGTCCAACAATGACACTTCTGATCTTAATTGATTAGTCAAATACACATCAGACCTAATCCCGACTCTAACGGTTTACTCGTTCTGTTTTAGGCGAACATACTGACTTCACTAACGAGCTATATATACCCATAGACTTGATGCCTGCGCACTTAGCAAGTGCGCGGGGCCTTGTTCTTGCGTACTTTATAAGTACGCAGGCTTCGCTTCTTGTGTACTTGATAAGTACGCAGGCTTCGCTTCATGCGTACTTGATAAGTACGCAGGCTTCGCTTCATGCGTACTTGATAAGTACGCAGGCTTCGCTTCATGCGTACTTGATATGTACGCAGGCTTTGCTTCATGCGTACTTGATATGTACGCAGGCTTCGCCTCATGCGTACTTGACAAGTACACATGCTTTGCCTCATGCGTACTTGATAAGTACGTAGGCTTTGCTTCTTGCGTACTTGATAAGTACGCAGGACTTGCTTGCGGGCAGCCTTCTTCCCCCGCAAAAACCCTAACTTTTTGTATGCAGATCCGACCTCGTCAAGATCCGAACTTTTTACATTCAAAATGTTTGCTTTTCATTCTAGATGCTAAATCTAAGTTTATATTCAATTTCATATGTAAAAATGCTATATTTTTATCCAAAACCCGAAAACCCCAAAACGAACAAAAACTCAGATCTAGATCAGATCGTTACCTGTATCGAGCTTTTGATTCAGAGGTTTTGCTCATGGGCTATCGAGTAACACACTTCTTCAATCTTGGGTCGATCCGCCAACTTTCTCTCTCTACGGTTTCTCTCTCTAGAACTTGCAAATGAGAGATTATGGAGTGTGTTGGCTATTTAAGGGGAGGAGACTCCTCTCCTCAAGTTCGCCGACCCATCTGGCCCAGCCCGTCACGCCTCGTTCGTTTATTCCGTTCGTCTCGCGTTTAACCCGTTATTTTTAATCGTCGTTTTATTTTTGGGATGTTACAAGTCTACCCCCCTTACAATAGGTTTCGTCCCTGAAACCTATCATATGTCAAATAGTTGAGGGTACGACTCCTCATTTCCGTCTCCGTTTCCCAAGTAGATTCCGATCCCTTCCGGTGCTTCCATTGGACTTTAACCAATTGAATAACCTTATTACGCAAACGCTTCTCCTTCCTGTTTAAGATGGCCACGGGATAGTTAAGGCTGTTGTCGACCTCGATGTCAGTAAGTGGTACGTGAGCCGATTCATCCGCCAAACACTTTCGCAAGTGTGATACATGAAAGGTAGGATTAATCCCACTTAACTCATTAGGCAACTCTAACCGATAAGCGACTTCACCAACCCGTGCCATTATCTTGAATGGTCCGACAAACCTCAGACTTAACTTTCCACTCTTTCTGAATCGTATGATTCCCTTCCAGGGTAACACTTTCAACATTACTTTGTCCCTAACATCGAACTCAATAGGCCTTGGTCATTTATCCGCATAGGATTTCTGACGATCCTGTGCGGCCTTCATTCGTGCTTTGATTTGATCAAACCTTTTCGAAGTTTTTATTACGACTTCAAGACTTCCTAATTCCTTATGTCTAATCTCACCCCAACAAACCAGGGTCCTGCATCTTCTCGCATACAACATTTCGTAAGGCGGCATGCTTATCGTCGTGTGATGACTGTTGTTGTAGGAGAATTAGGCTAACGGCAGATGACTGTCCCAACTACCACCGAAGTCGATAATACAAGCACAAAACATATCCTCCAATGTTTGAATGGTCCTTTCGGACTGACCATCCATTTACGGGTGGTATGCCATGCTGATATTAACCCTCGTGCCTATCACCTCGTGAAATCTTTTCCAGAACCTCGATGTGAATCGTGTGTCCCGGTCAGATACAATTGTCAAAGGCATCCCATGTCGTGCCACTACTTCATTAATAAATACTTCTGCTAACCTTTCCGATGAGAACGTCTCGTGAATAGGTAAGAAATGAGCACTCTTCGTTAAACGGTCCACGATTACCCAAATGGTGTCATGACCTTTAGCTGTGCGAGGTAGCTTGGTTATGAAGTCCATGGTAATGTGTTCCCACTTCCATTCTGGTATATTGAGCGGTTGAATATTTCCATATGGTTTCTGGTGTTCAGCTTTTACTTGCGAGCAAGTCAAGCACTTGCTAAACGTACTTTGTCACTTCGTGTTTCATTCCAGGCCACCAGTATTCCTTCCTCAGATCTTGGTACATTTTGTTGGTACCGGGATGGATATAGTAACGAGACTTATAAGCCTCATCCAAGATTTTGGTTCTAAGCTTGCCACCCATAGGTATCCATACCCCGCCCAAAACGTGTCCTAACACTAAGGGTGTTATATTCCAACTTGTCCTGTTGGCCAACCATTCTTTCCTTCTTTATGTTTTCTTCCTTAAGTGCTTCATCTTGAGCTCTTTCAATTTCCCTCATCACATCTGATGTTACCACCAACTGGCAAGCTTTCACTCTAATAGGAGCAGGCACATCCTTTCGGCTTAGAGCGTCAGCCACCACGTTTGCCTTTCCAGGATGGTATATGATTTCACAGTCATAGTCTTTCAATAGTTTCAACCATCGTATCTGCCTCATATTAAGTTCCCTTTGTTCGAAGAAGTACTTCAAACTTTTGTGGTCGGAGTAAATAGTAAACTTCACCCCGTAAAGGTAGTGCCTCCAGATTTTTAATGCGAATACGACAGCAGCAAGTTCCAAATTGTGAGTCAGATATTTGACTTCGTGAACTGTCTCTGCAAGCTCAGAGTCGTCCACATGAGACTCCATGGCCAAAATTTCATCTCCTCATTAAGATTGTCTACCTTGTCATCTAGACAGTTACTATCGATCATCTCTTGATTGTTTGGACCATTGTGTATACCTCATAAGCTAACCATGGTGCATTCATCCTTGAAGGAAAATACCATGTTGTTCTCGAATGAATCATACCATCCCGTTACCGAAGGTACCGTACCGTCTCGTTCCCGAAGGAACCGTATCGCTTCACTCCCGAAGGAACCATATCACTTCGTTCCTGGAGGAAACCATATCGCTTCGTTCCCGAAGGAACCGTATCGCTTCGTTCCCTAAGGAACCATATGAAGTATTACCCATCACACTCAACTTGTCGGGGAAAGTATTCATTCAGACAGAACACTAGGTACACGACCTTTACATTCATATTTTTACACACAATATCCTTCTAGTCTTTCTTTCAAGCATACTTGCCAGGGTTTTACATCTCACATAGTTGGTTTATTGAACACCATCCTTCCTTCATATCACTGAATGGTCTTAGGGATTGGCATCCCATCTGGCCGACAATATATATTCTCCAGCCTCTCGTTTCCGTTAGCCTTTTTTGTATGCAATTCTTCTAAAGTAACCTATGTTAATTTCATTACGGATAATTGACACATGCGGTGACACTTGTACTTTCATTTCCTTTCTAGTTTCAGTGGGTCCCTTAACGTCTTTCCAATTCTAACAACCCTCGCGGTTATTGATTAGACTTAGCCATAGTAGAGCGTTCTCTGAGTCGTTTTGGATTTCTTCTTAGTGTCCCTGCCTTACTTCACATTGTTGGACAAAACTAGCCCTTCACATTCATTCTGAACAAACACTCCTTGGGTCGAATCAGGTTTCATTTGGTTTAGCTTGCACACCCTAATTAACATTGTGGTTCCTGTTACTTGTTGTTGTTACATCTACCTTCTCGCTTCAGGAGATACTCCTATTAGTTATCTGGAATCGTCTTCTACATGGAGAGATGCCATTTGTGCATTCGCTTCTTGCGTACTTGATAAGTACGCAGGCTTCGCTTCTTGCGTACTTCGCTTCTTGCGTACTTGATAAGTACGCAGGCTTCGCTTCTTGCGTACTTGATAAGTACGTAGGATTTGCCACATGCGTACTTGATAAGTACGCAGGCTTTGCTTCTTGCATACTTGATAAGTACACAGGACTTGCTTGCGGGCAGCCTTCTTCCCGCAAAAACCCTAACTTTTTGCATGCAGATTCGACCTCGTGAAGATCCGAACTTTTTACGTTCAAAGCGTTTGCTTTTCATTCTAGATGCTAAATCTATGTTTATATTCAAGTTTTATATGTAAAAATGCCATATTTTTATCCAAAACCCGAAAACCCCAAAACGAACAAAAACTCAGATCTAGATCAGATCGTTACATCTATCGAGCTTCTGATTCGGAGGTTTTGCTCACGAGCTATGGAGTAACACACTTCTTCAATCTCTGGTCGATCCGCCAACTTTCTCTTTCTACGGTTTCTCTCTCTAGAACTTGCAAATGAGAGATTATGGATTGTGTTGGCTATTTAAGGGGAGGAGACTCCTCTCCTCAAGTTCACCGGCCCATTTGGCCCGGCCCGTCACGCCTCGTTCGTATAGCGTTTAACCCGTTATTTTTAATCGTCGTTTTATTTTTGGGATGTTACAACATTTCTCTATATACTGAGTTATAGATCTCTTCATGTTTCGCCACCAATAATGAGTCTTTAATCCTTTGTACATTTTATCTGCTCTAGGATGTATCGAGTATTTGGATTTGTGAGCTTCATCCATCACTTTCGTTTGAATTTTCCCGAGTTTAGGAATCCAAATTCTGCTTCCAAATCTTAGGATTCCGTCATTACCTTCGGTTAGTAATTTCTTCTTAACAACCATGCATTCTTTTTTGATGTTTTCTTCTTGTAGTGCTTGAATTTGAATTTCCTTGATCTGATCCATCCATTCTATCTTGATTTCTAATCTTAACACTCTTATCTTGATAGGCTTAATCCTCTCCTTCCGACTTAAAGCATCTGCTACAACATAAACTTTCCTGGGATGGTATTTGATCTCACAATCATAGTTATTAATGAGTTCCATCCATCTCCTCTGTCTCATATTCAATTCTTTATGATTGAATATATGCTGGAGACTTTTATGGTTTGTATGTATCATACATTTAGTACCATATAAATAATGTGTCCAAATCTTTAGAGCAAACACTATGGCACCAAGTTCGAGATCATGTGTGGTATAGTTCTTCTCATGAACTTTGAGTTGCCGTGATGCATAGGCTATTACCTTATATTGCTGCATCAATACACAACCTAGACCAATTCGGGAAGCATCACAATAGATGACAAAGTCATCATTCCCTTTGGGTAATGCTAAGATCGGTGATGAGCTAAGTTTCTATTTAAGAGTATTGAATGCCTCTTCTTGTTTCTAACCCCATTCAAACTTCACGGTTTTCTGAGTTAGGGTAGTTAATGGAGTAGCGATTTTGGAGAAGTCTTGTATAAATCTTCGATAGTATCTGGCTAAACCAAGAAAGCTTGAAACTTTAGTTGTTGTCTTCGGAGTTTCCCACTTTATGATTGCTTCGATCTTGGATGGATCTACTTGAATACCTTGATGATTTATGACATGCCCTAAGAATTGTACCTCTTGTTTCTAAAACTCGCATTTGGAAAACTTAGCGTATAATTTTTCTCTTCTAAGGGTTTCTAAAATAATCTGCAGATATTTGGCATGCTCCTCCTGAGTTCGGGAGTAGATAAGGATATCATCTATGAACACTATAACGAATTTATCCAAGAATGGTTTACAAACTCGGTTCATTAGGTCCATGAATGTTGCAGCGGCATTCGTCAGATCAAATGACATAACTAAAAATTTGTAGTGTCCATATCGAGTTCTAAAGGCAGTCTTAGGTACATCTTCTTCCGGTATTTTCAACTGGTGATACCCAGATCTAAGATCAATCTTCGAAAAGTATTTGGCTCCTTGCAACTGATCGAACAAATCATTTATTCTAGGCAATGGATATTTGTTCTTCAAAGTGAGCTTGTTCAGTTCCCGATAATCTACGCACATACGCATGCTTCCATCTTTCTTCTTTACAAACAATACTGGGGCTCCCCAAGGTGAAGTATTTGGTCGTATAAAATCTCTATCCAATAATTATTGAATTTGCTTCATCAATTCTTTCAATTCAGAAGGTGCAAGATGATACGGTGCTTTTGCTACACGTTTGGATCTAGGTATAAGTTCGATTCAAAATTCGATTTGACGATCTGGTGGTAGACCAGAAAATTATTCCGGAAATACATCCGAGTGATCACATACTACAGGAATATCCGCAATTTGCCATTCAGGTTTAGAATCTAAAGCATAAACTATGAATACACTACATCCTGTATTCACACATTTCTTAGCCTTAGCTACATAAATCGTTTCCATCTTGTTCTTATCACTATCGTATTGTATCAGCATAGAATCTCCGTTAGGCCTATAAATCCAAAGAGTCCGTTGATCACAATCGATCTGAGCATGGCATTGGTTTAACAAATCCATTCCAATGATAACATCGTATTTGCTCATATCCATTGGTGTTAATTCAATCACTAAATTCTCGTTGCCCAGAGTCATCTTGCAATTCACATACGATTTGGTTATCCTAATTTTCTCTCCACTTGTCGTCTCAACGACGTAAGCACGCTCAAGTGGGGTAGGTTTCATGCCTAAATGCAAACTAAAGGCATCTGAAATGAAACTTCTATTTGCTCCAGTATCGAACAGAATTTTAGCATAAATATCGTTAACTAGGAACATACCAGCTACCACTTTGGCATTATCGTTCCTCTTTCCGTCACCTATCACAAACACCCATCCTTTTGCCCATTCTTTGGGTTTCTGTTGGATGGTTTTAGTACAATTTCTTGCTATATGTCCCATCTCATTACAATTATATCATTTCAGAGATGGACAATATGATGAAACATGTCCCGGTTTTTGACATTTGTTGCATCTCATTTCTTGGAAACCTCTTGCCCCATTGTTTCCTTGTCTCCTAAGGAACTTAAAATTTCTCGGTTTGAATGGATACATGACCTCCTCACTTTTCCATTTAGTTTCCACATGCTTTACCTCAACAGTCTTCCTAGCCTTCTCCTTGGCTTCTAGTGCTGCCACATCATCATAAATTGTGGCACTCAATGATAATACTGCATCCATTGTTTAAGGTGCAGAGGTCCTCACTAAGGTACGCACTTTTAGTAGCAACCCCTTAATGAAGTGTTTGATTCTTCGGGACTCGGGTGTCACCATATGTGGCACCAATTTCGACATCTTATCACACTTCGTTGCATATTCTTGATGTGTCATTGTTCAAGCCTCGAGGCGCTGAAAATCATCCTCAATCTTATCGAGTTCATTCTGAGGACAGAATCGTTGCAGAATTAAATCTTTAAACTCATTCCATTTCATGTTGTAAATGGCTTGTTCCCCTTTAGCTTGTTTCATCGATTCCCACCAATCCAATGCCGTGGTCTCTAAGGAGTTGGCGGCAAACTTGACTGCCTAATCGCTTCTACATTCACTTAGCTTTATCACTGATTCCATCTTTGTGATCCATTGAGTAGCACCACTGGCTCCTTTCTTGTTATCAAACGGCTTAGATTTGCATCCTCCGAAGGATTTGTAAATACATCCTTCATGATTCTCAGTTCTTGTTGCTGAGCTAGTATTAGTATTTCCATTTGCTCCTCTTGTGTTGTTGATTTCCTCCTTCAGCAGTTCCAGTACCCATCATCCTCGTGAGGACTTCATCTAACATGTCAGGTAGTGTTGTTCTCAGTGCCTTCATCACCTCACTGGCTACAGCATCTTGGAATTGGGTTTCAATCATAACTACATCTTCAGCATGAGGATTCGTGTTATTTTCGTTCTCATTCGTTTCGTGATAATCGTTAGTATCGGTGGTATTTTCAGCCTGCCTATGAGACCTAGTAACCGGAGTTCCAACTGTTCCCCTACCTCTTCCTCTTCCAGCCATTGATACCTATACACATAGATGTATGATATCAAAATTCGTATAACCGGCTATGATCCAGAAAATCAGAAATTAAAGACATTTGGCCAAAAATGTAATTAATTATCTGTTCTCTTGATATCACCTGTTATATTCATAATGATTATCAACATCTTAACCTATATCATAAGGCATTCCAGCTATTCTCAGAGCTCTTGGTTTAAGTCTAGATACTAATTCCAATTAGTATCTAAATCCCTTAAACTGTGGTTCTGATACCAACTCGTCACACCCGTAACACAGGACAGTTATCTAACCAGAGTAGTATCTCCAACAGATATGTTCCCAGGAAAGAACGACGAGTCTAGGAGAGATTTATACACCGCTATTTCCTTATAGAGAACATTCCGTTTACTAGATAACTACATACCAGTCAGAAGGTCGCCTTCTAGTTAGTGTGACGTTAATACCAAAAACACACAGCGGAAGACTTAAAAGTCATAACTATTTCATTTCATAATTAATATTGTGTTACAATAAGGATTGAATGGTAAATACAACATATTGTTCCTAATAGGAACACATATAGCTCTGGACTTATAGTTCACTGAGAACATGTCATCCACTCCGGCCTTATGGTTACACAAGAACATGCCCTCAGTCATCCCTATCTCAAAACACTTGTACATCTCCTGGAATGCCAACTAAGCTAGTGGTCACCTATGCTCAAAAATATTTGAAAACATTTGGATCAACACAAGGCTGGTGAGTTCGTAAACAAAATCGTATTTTGACAACATGTATCCATGATACAGATCACCCCAGGACCTCAGCTTTACTCGGGTCTATGTCTAATAATCATCCATCCCAATTCATCACCCAGTAAACCCAGCCTTACTCGGGTTCTGAGTCTACAATATATATATATATATATATATATATATATATATATATATATATATATATATACAGGCGACTCCCTAGCTTCCGGATACAAATCCGGCTAAATACGAGAGGATCAGTCTCTCACGTCAGTCCCACCCATTCATGGTCATAATAAGTACTTATTATAGGATATATATATACGGATGATATTGGGATCTCAGACAAAAATCATTTACAAAATATTTTATAAAGCACAGTTCAGAGGAACTCACCTCAAGCAGAACCTTCTTCTGAGTAAACTATAATAATCAATACATTGAGATAACCCTAAATTATATCCGACATGATCATAATCAAATCCCTATCTTAGGTTTACATAAAGGAACCTCAGGATGTTCGGAAACCTTACCTCGACACTATCTACGACAGTTTGCGGCCGAATTGCGGGAAACAGGACTTTCGAGAGCGGACCGGGACCTTGGAACTTGAGCCACCAGAGCTTAGTGCATGTTTGTGGGAATGTTTTGTGTATGCAAATGGCTGGGCTCGAGCCAACTATTTATAGGGTGAAAACGGACCCATAGCGGACCGTTATTCAGGGGGATAGCGGTCCGCTATCACCCTGCTTGCATCAGCCCTACATGCGCCAAGCCCTTAGTGGACCCACCTGACTTTTACGGCTAGCGGACCGTTATGGTCTGTATAGTCGATCCGCTATCGTTCCACGCGTCAAGTGAGTCACAAGACACGTGTCGTCACCCGGTTCATCCCTTCCTCTACATATAGCAGACCGTTATACAGGGGGATAGCGGTCCGCTATCCTTTCCACCTTCAGATTTTTCAATTTTAGTCCCCCATCTTTAGAGAACATATAATTCAACCCTTGAACTTTTCATTTTGACACCTTTAGCCCCTATATTACTTGGGAATTATCCGAGTGTTACATACATATGCACAATTCCATAGATATACACACAAACATACATTGAAATACATACTTAAACAAATGAATAAATACACAATTATATCTATACAAATCATACAAATACATACACATATATACATAAATAAATGCCCAAATTCCACAATTACATACATATACATATATGCAAACATAACTACAAGTAATTACAAACATATACATACAAACATACATCTAAACCTAATTTCATTACAAATTAGTAACTAAAACGAGTAATTAGCTTCAAAAAGCTTCAAGTCCAAAAAAATGGTAACTTAAGAAAAATTAAACAAAATAAACTTAAAATGTTGATTTTTTTAATGAAAATTGAAACCTATATGTTAACTCATCTAAAAAACTGAGAGTTTGGTGAAAATTGTTCCACAAAACACACAAAAATCATGAAATCGTCAAAGAGAGAGTTTGGGGGAGTTTTGGTGTGTTTTGAGTGAAAATGAGAAGCTGTCTGTTGGATATGTTCTCGCAAAGACCTGTCCCGACGAAATGTCGTCGGGATAGGTTCTTCTTTTGTCGGAAAAGGTGACCTATGCCGACGACATGTCGTCGGGACAGGTTTTTGACCAGTCAACTTTTAAAAATACCTATACCGACGACATGTCGTCGGTATAGGGTCATTTAATTTTTTTTTTTTAATTTTTATTTCACCCACGGATCATTAAAAAATAAAAAAATAAAAAATAAAAAATAAAATGGAATTAACATATCCCGACGACATGTCGTCATTAAAGGGTTTCACCAAGGAAAAATTGGGCGCCCAAAATTCCCTCAGTCTGACCCAACCCTATACCGACGACATGTCGTCGACATAGGGTTTCAGAACCCAAAAATTTTTCGGGTGGCACCTATCCCGACGACATGTCGTCGGTATAGGGTCACCTATACTGACGACAAATGTCGTCTGGATAGACGTCGTCGAGATAAGGTGATATCCTTGCAGTGGAAATATGTTTAACTAAAAATATTTATATAGTGAATAAAAGTCAATATCAGTGAATATAGTATATCAACACGATAACATTTTCATAACTAAAGAAAACATGTAGTATTTGCTAGTAAATAATCGATATGCAAATATAAAACGTCTACAACAAATAAACTAGAGCCACCGGTTGAGGAGATGACTCCCTTTGCCTCTTACCTCCAGCCAATGACTCTCCATCTCTCAACCCCGGTCGGTGTCCAAGCACCCACATTACGCATGTTGATATATTAGATTTGAACATTATTTAACATCACATGTGATAAATGCCGATTAAACCAAAGTACATATATATTCTATATAAAATTCGTTTTCATATCCACTCCTAATTAATACAGATGCATGTCATCGACGTATTTAATTTATATATACATATTCAAATATTCACTTTGTAATCTTTTGAATAAACACTAATAATTTATGATTTTTCTTTTATTTCTAATGATTCAAACTTCTGAATCAAAGTTATATATAACTTTACAAAAACCCTTTCTTATCATAGTTTTAAATATTGTTATTGGTGGTGAAAAAGAAATTTCATATTTGCTCATATACGTATATTATTTTAAAGAAGTTTCTACAAACAAATAAATTTAGGTCAAAATGTACATGTTGACTAAGTGTTTTTTTTAAATGTATATTAACTTTTATCCCACTACAAACTAAACATATTCAAAAGAGACTATGACCTTACTAGAAATAATTACTTGGTGAGTGTGATGATATTAAAAAACACACATCAAGAAGCAACTAATTGTGGAAGAAGAAATAAAGCACCAAAAGCAATATATTAATTAAAAAAAAGCAGTCGGTGAACACCCAGCAACTGAAATTCATAAAAACTATCTAAAAACTGAGATCTAACACAGGAACAAGTTAAGGGATGGAACAAGAGATCTATGTCCACAGAGACTCTCTTTTTAGAGGATCCTGGATTACATTATTGCTAGAAGAAGTGTAGCTCAGGAACTGGGGCATCTGGTCACCAAAATCGCTAGTATTATTGCCGGATAACAGCAACGATTTGACGTCGCAATCCATCATTGATGGATGAGTTGCTGCAGGCAGCTGATCAGGCCCCTGCTGCTGCATCTGAATGCATAAGATCTCAGCTTGAGCCACTGCAAGCTGCATTTGTAGCTGAGAGACTTGGTTTTGTAAGTAGGAAATTGCACCCACACACCCGTAAACAGGATCTCTCATTCTTGCGTTCGCTTCATACACCAGGCTGCTAACTGCATCCGCTCGTTGGTGAATTGGGAGCTCCTATATGCATGTCACAAACATGATCAATTGAGTTAATCAACACTTATATATTTTGGTTCTTGAAACTTTAATAAATAAAAATCTCATCTTTAGTTTAAAGAACCCTAACATTTTTTTTGTGCCGCGAATAACTCACACATTGGAAAGAACCCGAATTCAAAAGATTTTCGGTTCTTGGTCATGCAAGAACACAACAAACACGCGTTCATACATGTATAAATGCAAACATACATATAGTGTTTTTAGAACCGGACCAAACCGGTCGGTCGAACCGAGAACCAGCCACAGAACTAAGCCAGTTATGCATATTTCGCATGTTTCCGTTTGAACTGGACGGTTACTAGTCGGTGAACACCTATATTTCAGTTTTTTTTTTCTTTCTTTCAAAATCTCATAAAATACTGTGGGATCCATATTTTATTTAGTTAGATCTTTATATTTGATTAAAATTACAAATATCCATACCAAAACATATAATATTTTTATGTTTTATTTTAAATTATATATATATAGTTTTATTTTTTGTTTGTTTATGACGTCATCTGGTTCATAAATATCCCGATCGACTAATCCGACCGGTCTGACTAGTAGACTACTACGAGACCTGTTTGATGTCAAGTCCGGTTATGAAAATATTGCATATATAGAGGCATAGAGAGATGGAGATTTAAAGAAAGAAATACCTGCAACATCTTGCTGACATTGCTAGCACCAAAGACCTTATGAACAATGGCAAACTTGTGAGGATCATCAGGAGGGAAATAAGGAGCGAAGATGCAGTCTTTGGCACACCGACGCCTCAACAATTTGCAGGAGGCACATGGTGAGCTTCCTGATCCCATTTGTTTTTCAGAAAATCAAATCAATACACTTCGAAACTCAGGTTGCAAGATGATGATAAAGAAGAAGAAGAAACTCAAAAGTAGAATAAAATATATAAGGTGTAGTTTGGAAGAAAATGAGCATTGCAACTACCCTATTTATAATGCCCTTATAGAATGAATTTAAACATTTATTAATTAATTAATTGTAATACTCTATTTCTCCTTAGACAAGTACTTAAGAATTTATGTATACACTTAGTTGAATAAATTAGCATATACATTTAAATATTAGATAATTTCAAGACAACCCATGTATAATAATGATCTACATCTATAAACACACGTATGTGTAATACAATCAATATATAAACACTTATTTATGTATAATGTATATATGTATGTAAGTGGTTAAATTTTTTTTATTTAATTCCAGCCATGTAAACCACCAACGATCACGCTACTATATCAAGGATGAAAATTTTATCTGAAATCCTTATCGTTTATGCCTCTCCCCGACGGATTAGCGACAACATTTAAATTACATCTCTTTTTATTTTATTTTTTTGGATACTATTGTATCGGATAATGATCCAGTGACATATGTGCGACATATATTTATAGATTATTTTTATATTTTGAACTTTTTTTTCTATTCGTCGATGATCTATATATTAATAAGTAAGGAAGATCAGCGACGAATATTTACGGATTTTATTTTTACTTTTTAGATTTTATCTGATACGTCAGTGACCTCCCATGGATTTTAACAGTTGGTGATGGTCAGCTTTTTAATTAGTAGTCTCATCTGATTACTATTTTTTTTTTCAATGTATCTATTTTAGATTGTTTTGTTTACATTTTGTGTTCTAAAACTATATTTTGAAGTGTTTATTAATTCGATATATTTCATGTGTAACCTATTATATTAATTCATCTTATAGTTTAATTATATAAATATATTGAGTCAATGCATTAATTAAAATATACCCAACATTATTATATATAACAAACTAGGTTAGAATCCCGTGTATTACACGGATTGTATATTGAAAACGATATAACTTATAAATTTGTAAACACATACTAACTTGTCAGACTATTATGATCGTCTCGAAATATATTAAGTGGAAATGTGTGTATATAACAAATTAGTATTTTTCTTTAATTAGTTATATTTTGATTTCCTATTATATATTGTTATTTAATATAATTAGTATTTTTCTTTAATAATATGTTTATAATATCATTATTATTTAATAAGATACATGCGTATTTATTAGAAGAGAGAGACGGGAAAACCAATGTGAGATGACACGAGTAAGTGACAAGCGTTCATCTTAAACATGTTAGTTGAAGAGGCGTAAAAGCTCCACTTTGATGATAATTCCCAAATTCAATCAAGTACAAGTTTTGGATCCCCTTCATCTATGAGATCACCTTCTATTTATAGGATTTCTACATTCTCTTTCCTCTAACCGTATGATAGCGACGGCCCCTTTCTTATTGGTTCCTTCTTCTCGTGGGCCCTTATGGTGGTTAAGAAGTTAGATTTCTTTCTTTTAGGCCCCTTATGTATGATCCTTTCATCATACGTCGTCAAGTCCCCCTAGTCAATTTGATTTTCTTTGTTTCTTCAAAAAAAATTAAATTGACTATAAAAACTTTTTTTTTAGAAAAATAAAAAACTTGACACGTGCGGGCGACGCTTCTTTCAAACCTGCCGCACGTCCCATCCATCAGTCTCATAATCCTTCCTAGGGCGTCGCTATCCGACCGTCTGTCATCTCTTCTTCTTTATAAAAAGGGGGGGAAGGCATTGTTGCTTTTTACTCGTCTTCTACAAACCCTTTTTGATTTCTCTTGAAACCTTGCTTCTTTAATTCCTTCCGATCTTGTTAACATTTTTGACGAATGGGTGATAACGCCGACGTGGCTTTGATTCCCATAAATTGGAGCGTGGAGCGCTTCGAGAGATTGAAAGCTTCGTATGGAATTCCTAACGATTTGGACCCCGAGTATCCTTCTTCAGGAGGCACGGCGGCCAAACCTCCTCCTGGCAAGGTCACCTTATATGCTGACTTTTTCTCTGAGGTTAATTTCAGAGTTTCGGTCACCTCTTTTGTTATCGATCTCCTTCAGTTCTACAAAATTCACCTCTCCCAAGTTCACCCTCTTGGAATGTGCCGTATTAGGCATTTTGAGTTCTGCTGTATCGCCTAGAAACAGGACCCTTCCGTTGCCATTTTTCATCATTTTTACAAGCTATATTTGAAAGATAGATGGTTTTCCTTCTCTAAACGCCCCGGGGTGATTCCACATGCCAAAGAGACCCCTCAGGGATTCCGGGGTTGGAAAGAAAGGTTTTTCTACATAACTGCCCGGATGGTTCCCGCCAGCATGTAGATCCGGTCACTTCGTCTGGCTGTGGTGGACATTCCCCCTAATCTGGATGCTTTTAAGAAAACTCCTGTTTTTTCTCTATTGACCTCCCGTCCGGCCGACATTCAGGAGGTTCCGGAACATGCCCTTGTCGGTGTTGGTATGAGCCGGAACTGGGGAAGGCTTGATCGTCTCCCGATTTACTCTGTGGGAAAAGAACGTAAGTGTATGTTGTTTTACACTTCTCCTCAATAGATGGCGCTTTCTTTCCTGTATATATTATGTTTGTATTTACTGTGTTTTCCCTTTTTCACTTGCAGCAGTTGCTAGTTATTATGATGTTCTTTTTTCGAATTCCTTTAAAAATCTTGCCCCGACATATTTGAATGTGGGGCCGGGTGAAAAGAATATTCTTGAAGTTTTCCATGAACGTTTCTTTTTCCCCATGTTAGTCTGCAAGAGGCTGAAGAGGTTCTAGTAATTGGTTAGTTGATATGCAATGAATGTTTGGTTGTTTCCTTCCTTTCTCTCCTGCTCTTTGTTTTAAGTTGATGCATTGTTTCAGAAAGTCAAGAAGATGAACCTGAAGAGGTTCTAGTAAGGAAAAAAGCTTCCGGGAGCGCTTCCGGAGAGAAAGTACTCTCGCCTCAGAAGAAAAGGCGAAAGCTGACCGAGGCTTATGCTACTGGAAAGAAGGCCCCGGGAGCGAGTCCCGAAGGTGTGTATCCGTTCTGTTTTTTCTTTGTTAAGTGTAAAGAATATTATTCCTAATATTCTCCTTTTCAATGCTTTTTAGGCTTAAAAACTGGTGAAGGGGTTACTCCAACTTGCCCAGTCATGCAAACAGCCAATACTGCTGTTAAAAACCCGGAAGGTCCTAATCTTCAACCTTCTGTCCCTAAGGTCAAACCTTCCCCTGTTCCCAAGAGCATGCCGACGGGGATTCAAATCCCTCCCCGAGATAAAGGGAAGGAGAAGGAGAAGACACCGGCGGGAACTAGGGAAGTTCATTCCCCCCGATCTTCTTGTGTGCACGCGAGCCAATCGAACTTTAGAATGCCCACCCAATCTGAGCCTTGGACTCCGGCAGATTCTAAATCCAAACATGTTCCTAACTGGAATATTTTGCAGGGTGACTGTTTGACAGATCCCCATCTGTGCCGGACGTTCTTGTTGCAGGCTTTTCCCCCAGCTGAGCGACTACGCCACTCAACCTGCTCCCCGGAAGTGTTGTCCGATAGAGCTGCTTTGAGCTGGGTTGAGAGTATGGCGGTTATGCCCGAGATATGTCGGCAATGGGACGAGGGTCGTAGGGAAATTGTTCATCTTAGGAAAGCTTTGGCTCAGAAAAACGAAGATGCGGGTAAGGTGTTGACGCTCACACAGGAGGTGAAAAAACTGGACTGGCAATTGAAAGAGGGGGACGCCGCGCACTCGAAAGCCCGGGAAGAGTTTACTGAGGCCTGCTTGCGGACGAATAAAGAGCTTGAGAAACGTGCGCAGATGATCCGGGAAGCAAAAACACGCTCCGAGGAGCTGGCATTTCAGGTGGCGCAGAAAGATGAGGAGTTGAAGGTGTCCAAGGAAAGGTTGGATATGTTGGAGGGAAAGGTTGTGTCTTTTGAGAAGGAGTGTGTAGAGTCATATCTTGTGTATAAGCTGTTGTCATTTATTGTATGTTTAAACAATTTTAGACAAGTTTACTTTATGTCATTTCATTAAATGTAATTTCAGTTTTCTGTAATTTACTGCTTTATTAGCTAAGTCTGGGCCATCGAAACTACTTAGTTTCGATTGAGTTTGTTCAATCGAAACTTGTAGTTTCGATTTATGGTAGTTTCGACAGTCTGTGTATCACTTGTAAATGGTCAATCGAAACTAGTAGTTTCGATTGAACATAAATAGCCTAGTTTGAGAATGTTTACGGAGTGAGTAGCGGCTGTAACCCTGAACCTTCTCTTTCACATTGTTCTTGAATCAATACAATTTGCAGTTGTTTATTCACTGTGTTCTTACATTTTCATACCATTTGCGTGTTGATTCATATTGTGGTTAGCCAGTTATCTTCACCAACACTATTTCTATCATCTGCTTCACCACCATACACACAGTTTCCGCCTGTGTGTGTGTGTAATCTATCAATTCAGTGATTTCAAGAGAAATCTGGACCTACAATTGGTATCAGAGCATTATGCTCTAGTGTTTTTGAGTGTTATCAGGTTTATTGATCGACTCTAGGTGATTTGTGAGGTATTTTGAGCTTATTTTGGGTTATTGCACATCTATTCTCGGAAGTACTGTTTTATTGATTGACGACTACTGTTTCATCGATTTCCAAGGGTTTTTGCTCGTATTTTCAGAATCGGAGGTTGGATTAGTGTTCAGGAGTGTTAGAAGAAGGTTTTCGCTGGATTGGTTTGTCATTTCTGCACTATTGATTTCTGGAGCTTAGTATCAATGGAGTATTTCTGAGCTTGGAGAAGAAGGCATCGAAACTACTGGGGACAGTTTCTGATTTCTGTTGATCATCGAAACTTCTTGTCTACGTTTTGTCGGGAGAAGGTACTATCGAAACTAGATTTTTGTCTTATCTCTATCGAAACTGTGGTTATCGAAACTTGTCTATGAAATTTTCAGTATCGAAACTAGTTGTTTCGATAAAAGTTATCCTATCGAAACTAGTTGTTTCGATAAAATTTATCCTATCGAAACTAGTTGTTTCGATAAAAGTTGTCCTATCGAAACTAGTTGTTTCGATAAAAGTTGTCCTATCGAAACTAGTTACTGTTTAGTTTCGATTCAGAATATTATGGCCACCTCAAGTTCAACAGACCATTCTGGGGGAAATAGACCACCTGCTCTTGTGTCCACAAGAGAATTTGATGACTGGACTAAAAAGATGAAACTTTTCTTTCAATTTCACGATTATACGTTGTTGAGTTCTATCATCGATGGTCCCCACAAACCGGTAACTACCACTGCTGATGTTCAACGTCCTAAGTTAGTATCTGAGTATGATGAGAAAGATCTTGCCTTGATTGCCCGAGACAACAAAGCCTACGGGACTATTGCCATGGCTCTTCCTATGGATATTTTCAACATCTTTGCCGAGTACACAACTGCCAAAGACTTATGGGCTGCATTTTGCACAAGATTTGAGGGAAGTGAGGATGTCAGGGAAAGCAAAAGAGATCTGATCAAGAAACAATATGCGATGTTCAGCAGTGTAAGGGGAGAATCAATATCTGATTTGATCAACCGTTTCTCAAGCATTATATCAAGGTTGAAGGTAATGGGAGTTGAGTACCCTACTCTTGATCTAAACAAGAAACTCCTAGATTCTCTTCCTGAGGAATGGAATATGTATCGAATCATGATTAAAAAGACTGAGAATCTGAGTGCTCTGTCTCAACAGGAAATCTATAGCATTCTTGAATTTTATGAAATTGAGATTAAGAAGGGAGCAGTCACCCCGTCAAATCAGTCTGGAAACACAGCTCTTATTGCTGGATCAAGCTCATCCGGTAGCCCATACTTTCAGACTGATGTCCCTCCTTCAGCTGCTGCAATTAATTCTACCAGCTCCTCTGCTCCTCAAAAGACTGTCACCATGATTCCTGATGATTATGTCCCAATCATGACTGCTTTCATGTCGTGCTATGATGCACTGATTTCTGGAAATCTAACACCGGTTAGCTTTCAACCTGATGACTTGGAGCAGATTAATCCTGATGATTTGGAGAAAATGGACATTGATTGGTGCATGGCCATGTTGACCTTAAGAGCCAAAAGATTCATCAAAAGAACTGGCATAGACAGATTCAAGCAGAGAAAGACACTTGGGTTTGATATCAAGAAGGTGCGATGCTACAATTGTGATCAGCTGGGTCACTTTGCCAGAAACTGCAAGGAGCCGTCCTCCAATGATCAGCAAGAAAAGAAGATTTCCTCTGGAAAACAAGCTGCCAATCCTCCAAAGACAAACACATTTTCAAGTTCCACAGCTCTTGTGTGTCAGGCTGATGGACATTATCATTGGGGAGACCAAGCTGAGGAAGCTGCTGATAAAGCCTTGATGGCTGATGTGGAGGACATGGGCAAGTGTGTCATGATTGAACCTGCTGAGGATCTCACTGCTGTGCCTGCTGAGGTTATTTCTAAACTATGTAATTCTAGATCTTGCTTGAATGAAATTCAAAAATACAGATTCATCAATCAAGCCTTGATTGATGAACGAAATCACATTAAGGTGATGTATGACTCTGTGGCCAAAAATGAGAAACTTTACTTAAAGAAAATTCGTGATATTTCTGGTGAAAATCGCTCTTTAATTGTGCAACTCAATACTCAAACCATTAATAATACAATTTTAACTGAAAGAGTCCAAAAGGCAGAAAAAGCCAAATTACAGGTTGACCACATGGATATGGATCAGAAAATTCTGTTTGGAATAATTGATAAACAATTTAATAGAAAAGGCACAGAAGGTCTTGGGTATAACTCTCATCCACCTCCTTATTCTAAATCAGGGAGATTTGCTGATATGCCAACTCCACATGTTTCCACACCATTTGTTTGCACATTATCTCCTGATGATTATATTACATCCTCTGATTCTGACAGTTTTGCTTCTTGTGCAGAATCTAATTGTGTAAATTCCGAAAGAGTTCTGATCAGGCTAAAGTGATTAGGTTTTAAACAAAAGAGTTCTGATCAGGCTAAAGTGATCAGGTTTTAAACAAAAGAGTTCTGATCAGGCTAAAGTGATCAGGTTTTAAACAAAAGAGTTCTGATTAGGCTAAAGTGATCAGGTTTTAAACAAAAGAGTTCTGATCAGGCTAAAGTGATCAGGTTTTAAACAAAAGAGTTCTGATCAGGCTAAAATGATCAGGTTTTAACAATAGAGTTCTGATCAGGTTAAAGTGATCAGGTTTAATAAAGAGTTTTGATCGGAAAATGATCAGATTTAAACATTGGGTTTATGATAACTCTTTATAATAACTTGTGAACTCACCAACCTCGTGTTGACAGTTTTAAGTATGTTTTTAGGAAATTGAACGTGGCAATCAGGTTAGCAATGTAGGATACATGCATGCACGTGGATACGGCTTTCGGGAGGATTTCTCTTGTATAACTCATGGTCTTGAGTCATATTTGCGAAATCTTAAACTTTTGTAAACTCAAGTTGATATTTTGTGATGTTAATATTTTAAACTCGATTATGTATCCAATTACATGTATGTGTTTGCGATAATCATATGCTTTGGAAACCAGTGAACGTCGCGCCTCGCGTTTCCGCCTTGGCGGGGTGTGGCAAAAAGAGTTACGCGGATAACCGACGAAGACCGTTAGAATTCCAAGTGGGAGACAAAGTCATGTTAAAGGTCTCACCTTGGAAAGGAGTTGCAAGATTTGGCAACCGTGGCAAGCTTAACCCTAGGTACGTGGGGCCGTTTGAAATATTGGCTAGGGTTGGGCCTGTAGCTTACAAGCTCAAGTTGCCACAAGAACTAAGCAATATACATGATACGTTTCATGTGTCAAATCTCAAGAAGTGCTTATCAGACGACACATTAATTATACCGTCAGATGAGATTCACATAGACGACAAGTGCTTATATATATATTACACAAAATTTACGTTGAACTATAATTTATTTCTAAGACTAAATCATATAATATACGTAAAAGTAAAATAATAAACTTTTCGAAGACGTTACTATGTAGCGCCACTTTTAGGTACTCATACCTACAAATAATCACCTCAACGAATTATACAAACCAAGATTTCAATAATTTCTTCAACGAGCCATAAACTAGTTAAAAATTATAATACCGTGAGAAATCTAAACCGAAATAAATTTATCTTTTAAAAACTCTAAAGAATATTAAGTTACACTTCAATCAAATTATTTGATTTAATTAACTCTAAACCCAATCATCATATCGGCCGAGACAAGTGGGTTTTCCCCCTTAATTCCTTGACTTTCTCGAGCAAACTTCAGAGAATGACCATACCTCATGCCTTCGAAGTAAAACCATACCTCTTCAATCATTTTTCTCACAATCCCTTTCCTACTTCTCATTTTCATACGGCAATTTTCCCAATTCTCTTAAATTCGAAGTCAAGTTTTAAGGCAAAATCCACCATAATTCGGTGTTTTAAGAAGAATCTCAAGTGTTCCTGAAGAGAGTTTAGCAAAAGATTCAAGACCGTTTCTCAGTTTCTCTCAAAATCGTCATCACTGTTTGGAGGTAAAAACTCAATACTATCTACATTATTTTCTTTAAACCGTAGCTAAACATACAACTTATTTGAACGCAAGAAAGATAACAAGAAAAGTGTGTCGAATTCAAGATTAAAACATAAAAATATGCAGGACTGATTCTGTCAAAAGTTCAGTAATCGAAACTATAGTTTCGATTACTGTTGTTCAATCGAAACTAGGAGTTTCGATACCTATTACTCAATCGAAACTAGGTAGTTTCGATACCTATTACTCAGTCGAAACTAAGTAGTTTCGACATATGTTCTGTTCAATCGAAACTAAGAAAGTTTCGATACCTGTTCATCAGCCCCATGGGGCAGTAACTTAGAACCATTTTATAACGAAACAAGTGTTGAAAAACTAAAAAGATATTTAAACAAAAGTAATCAGATCTTCTAAATCGGGTGAACAACTTGCGTTTAAGACGGGTAGTCTTAACGTGTATGTTTTCCTTGTGTAATTAGGATACGGATAGGCGAGTCTGCTGTTATTCTAATATTTGCTAGCATTCATACTGTCGAGGTGAGTTTCACTAATCCCCCTTTTTCTAAAGTTTTGAAATGATTTGGGGTCGAAACATACTTGTAAAGAATTTTCGTATGTAAATGAATGAAACTAATGATCTGACCGTATGTATGTATTGAGGGAACAATAAAGCGCTTAAAGTCCTCGGAATAAATTAGTAACCATTAGCTATGGACTTAGCCCGGGATTATATGAATAGTACTATTGGGGGTGACGCCTCCGGTCATGGTTAGTCGCGCTAACCAGGGGTCCAAATGGCCGAATGACCGCATATTGTCTTACTCATAGAAAGGCGAGGGGAGGCACAGAATGTTGGGGTTTGGTTACGGCCTCCTACATTACATACTATTTTGTATTCCTTGCAAGCTTACAAATGGGGTCAATAGATCGGATTAGTATTCATATTCATTGGTAATACAAACAAAAGAGTTCTGATCAGGCTAAAGTGATCAGGTTTTAAACAAAAGGGTTCTGATCAGGCTAAGGTGATCAGGTTTTAAACAAAAGAGTTCTGATCAGGCTAAAGTGATCAGGTTTTAAACAAAAGAGTTCTGATCAGGCTAAAGTGATCATATTTTAAACAAAAGGGTTCTGATCAGGCTAAAGTGATCAGGTTTTAAACAAAAGGGTTCTGATCAGGCTAAAGTGATCAGGTTTTAAACAAAAGAGTTATGATCAGGCTAAAGTGATCAGGTTTTAAACAAAAGAGTTCTGATCAGGCTAAAGTGATCAGGTTTTAAACAAAAGAGTTCTGATCAGGCTAAAGTGATCAGGTTTTAAACAAAAGAGTTCTGATCAGGCTAAAGTGATCAGGTTTTAAACAAAAGATTTCTGATCAGGCTAAAGTGATCAGGTTTTAAACAAAAGAGTTCTGATCAGGCTAAAGTGATCAGGTTTTAAACAAAAGAGTTCTGATCAGGCTAAAGTGATCAGGTTTTAAACAAAAGAGTTCTGATCAGGCTAAAGTGATCAGGTTTTAAACAAAAGAGTTCTGATCAGGCTAAAATGATCAGGTTTTAACAATAGAGTTCTGATCAGGTTAAAGTGATCAGGTTTAACAAAGAGTTTTGATCGGAAAATGATCAGATTTAAACATTGGGTTTATGATAACTCTTTATAATAACTTGTGAACTCACCAACCTCGTGTTGACAGTTTTAAGTATGTTTTCAGGAAATTGAACGTGGCAATCAGGTTAGCAATGTAGGATACATGCATGCACGTGGATACGGCTTTCGGGAGGATTTCTCTTCTATAACTCATGGTCTTGAGTCATATTAGCGAAATCTTAAACTTTTGTAAACTCAAGTTGATATTTTGTGATGTAAATATTTTAAACTCGATTATGTATCCAATTACATGTATGTGTTTGCGATAATCATATGCTTTGGAAACCAGTGAACGTCACGCCTCGCGTTTCCGCCTTGGCGGTGTGTGACAAAACTTGGTATCAGAGCCATTGATTATAGCGAACTAGGTGTCTAAAAATGGAACCTAGTCTATAATTTGAATGACTCACTAAAACGTTTTCATTGCATAAGCATTGCATAACCAGTCATAATGTCATGTGGATATTGTAGTCACAAGTATGTCGTCACATTCACACTCTGACCCCGTCTCTGACCCTGAATCCAACGAGGAACTTTCCGCCACACGCCTCAAAAATCGAGTACAAGTTCGCAGCTCGATACCACCCGATGTTGCCTTGGGAGAACCGCCTATCGTTTACCGAAAGAAAAGTGGAGGACCAGTCATGGTAAAGAGTGCTAGGAAGAAGGTTCGACTTCCACGCAAAAGAACCCTTGCAGCCCGTGACCCGGAAAACTTAGAGACTGATGAAGAACCATCTAGGAAACGACCCTGTTACCACTCTACGGTGGGGACTATCCGTTGGATGCCCCGTACTCTGGCACGATGGAGGGAGATGGAGAGCATTCCCTCTACCTTTGAGCTCGGAGAGTCCTCCAACTCCCCAACACCCTTACCCCACACTGGGGAAGCCATGGAGCTCACAGTGCCTACATTGGTAGCACGTGTTCATACGCACGAAGAACGTCTTGATGATCTCCTAGATGATATTCGGGCACATGGGGATGCAGCCACGCGACTACGTCAAGGGCTCGGATCTCGAGTACAGACTCTGGAGGACAACACCCGAGACAAACAGGGTGCTACTAACTACCTAGAGCTGAGAGCTGACATGGACTGGCAGTTCACTCTCACGGTCCGAGACATGGTGGAGGCGCTGGAAGAAAGGACTTTGGCTGCAGAATTTGTGGCTAGGGCTAGCTTTGTCATGGCAGGACTTGCCATGATGATTGGGTTGTATTCCCACTTCTTCTTTTAAACCTATTATGGGCGGGTTGTGCCCATAGCACATTATGTAGTTTAAAACTTTAGTACTGAGGTGGTCATGTGAACCCATCCCTTTTGTATCCTTGTCTTTTGGAACAATGTACTATATATGTTTTAACTATGTATGTGATGGTTTATGTTGTAATGATGGTTGTTCACGTTTGATGTTGTTGTACCCTTATGTCATGATCTATCATTATTATTATATAATGTTGTTTCTTTTTAATTGATATGTTAGAAAGAACGTCATGGCACCTAAACGTGGGACACCCCGTAACACTACTGGTGACAACAACGAGACGATTTCCCCAAACATGGAACAACTCATAGCACAGCGAGTAGCTGCTGCCATGGAGCAGTATGAAGCAAACCGAAATAGTGGTGGAGGAAACGGCAGTGGTACCGGCGCAGGAGGTGCAGGAGGTAGCGGTACAGCAGGAGGTTCCGGAGGTTCCGGAGGTAATAAAAATAAATAAGCCATAACACATAGTCATGATCCGAATTAATGACGTTATGACTTGTGATTCTACAGATGCTCCAAATAGGAAGTGCACCTACAAGGCCTTCCTATCCTGCAACCCCCGTAACTTCAATGGCACCAAGGGTGCAGTAGGTCTGATGAGATGGATAGAAAAGATGGAGTCGGTGATTGATATTAGTGAATGCACCGCTGACTGCATGGTGAAATATTCTACATGTGCACTCACTGATAAAGCTTTAACTTGGTGGAATACTCAAATGAAGACTTTGGGGAGAGAGACAGCGTACCAATTATCTTGGGAAGATTTGAAAACATGATGATTGAGGAATACTGTCCTCGAAACGAATTGCAAAAGATTGAAACTGAGATGTGGAACCTACAGATGATCGGAGATGATGTGGCAGGATACACCGACTGTTTCAATGAATTGGCGATTCTAGTACCGCATATGGTCACACCAGAGCATAAGCACGTTGAGAGGTATCTGTGGGGTCTTGCGCCTCAAATTCGTAGCATGGTAACATCATCTAATCCAGTAGATGCCAAGAGTGCTATAACTTTAGCATTCAAACTAAAGGATGATGCAGTACGTAATGGATTGTTTGAGAGGAAGGAGAACGAGGAAGGTAGATATGGGGAGAAAAGGAAATGGATGGGAAATTCAAGTAACAAGTCTGAGAAGCAAGGGTTTAAGAAACAAGGAACTATGAAGGCTTTTGCAGTCAACACAGTGGAAAGAAAGGAGTATGATAGGGGCCTACCGAGATGTAAGAAGTGTGGAAATCATCATGCCGGTGTATGCATCAAGTGTGGAAAATGTGACAAGTTTGGTCACACCACACAAGCTTGTCGAACCAACAACCGAATGGGGAAAATTAAACCAGGATGTTTCATATGTGGTGACATGAAGCACTTCAAGAGGGATTGTCCCAAGGGGAAGAATCAGAACAACGCTCAGGCACCAGGGAGGGCATTTGTGATGGGTGCAAGGGACGCACGCCAGGACCCGAACATCGTCACTGGTACGTTCCTGATAAATAATCACTATGCCTCTATACTTTTTGATTCGGGTGCGGATATGAGATTTGTGTCGAATGATTTTAAATCCTTACTCGGTATTACGGCCAGCAAACTAGATCAAAATTATACAATTGAATTAGCAAATGGGAAATTAATAGAAACCGGAGAGGTCATTAGGGGTTGTACCTTATGCTTAGAAAACCATACATTCAGTATAGACCTTCTACCCGTCGAACTAGGGAGTTTTGATATTGTTATTGGCATGGATTGGTTATCAAAGAATCGTGCCGAAATCGTATGCTTCGAGAAGATTGTACGTATCCCACTACCAAGCGGAGAAATTCTTTCAATTCAAGGCGAAAGGTGTAGAATAATGTTGAAGACAATAAACTGCATGAAAGCTCATAAGTATCTACGCAAGGGGTATTGTGCATTCCTGGCTCACATCGTCGAGAAGAAACCCGAAGAACGTCGACTTGAGGACATACCAATCCTCAGAGATTACTCGGAGGTATTTCCCGAGGACTTACCAGGAATACCACCATCAAGACAAGTAGAGTTTCGGATCGACCTAGTACCAGGAGCCGCACCAGTTGCACGATCGTCGTATCGTCTAGCCCCTTCCGAGATGCAGGAACTGTCACTTGACAAAGGTTTCATAAGACCGAGTTTCTCACCATGGGGAGCTCCGGTCCTATTTATAAAGAAAAAGGATGGAACCTTTATAATGTGCATTGATTACCGAGAATTGAACAAACTGACAATTAAAAATCGGTATCCTCTTCCTCGAATAGACGATTTGTTTGATCAACTTCAAGGTTCCAGTTTCTATTCTAAAATTGATCTACGATCAGGGTATCATCAACTGAAAATTCAGGAAGAAGATATACCAAATACGGCTTTTAGGACTCGTTACGGTCACTACGAGTTCCTAGTTATGCCATTTGGCTTGACTAATGCACCGGCTGTCTTCATGGATCTCATGAACCGCGTGTGCAGGCCATACTTGGATAAATTCGTGATTGTGTTTATCGATGACATATTGATATATTCACGAACCAAGGATGAACATGAACATCATTTGTAACTAATCTTGGAACTACTCAGGAATGAGAAGCTTTATGCTAAATTCTCTAAGTGTGAGTTTTGGATCCGAGAGGTTCACTTTCTCGGACACGTCATCAATAAGAATGGCATCCATGTGGATCCATCCATGATTGAAGCTATCAAAAACTGGGAAGCACTCAGAACTCCGACTGAGGTGCGTCAATTTCTGGGTTTGGTAGGCTATTACAGGCGATTTATCGAGAATTTTTCAAAGATAGCCTTGCCTTTGACCACGTTAACTCAGAAGGACAAAAATTTTGATTGGACCGATAAACAAGAATCAGCGTTTCAATTATTAAAGCAGAAACTTTGCAGTGCACCAATCCTATCCCTTCCTAAAGGATCTGACAATTTCATCGTGTACTGCGACGCATCACACCAAGGTCTGGGATGTGTATTGATGCAGAGAGAAAAAGTCATAGCGTATGCATCCAGACAGCTAAAAGTACATGAGAAAAATTATACGACTCACGATCTGGAATTGGGTGCTGTCGTGTTTGCACTCAAGATTTGGAGACATTACTTATACGGTACAAAATGTACTATTTTTACAGATCACAAGAGTCTACAGCACATCTTTAATCAGAAAGAACTCAACATGAGGCAACGTCGTTGGGTAGAACTACTGAATGATTACGACTGTGATATCAAGTATCACCCTGGTAAGGCAAACGTCGTAGCAGATGCCTTGAGTCGTAAAGAACGGGTTAAAACACTCCGTGTTCGTGCCCTAGAATTGACAATTCATACGAGTCTCACGACTCAAATCCGGATGGCACAACAAGAGGCAATTAAGGAAGAAAACATTCAGAGTGAAGCTTTGCGAGGAATGATAAAGCAGTTGGAACCAAAGTCAGATGACACTTTATACTTCATGAATAGAATTTGGGTGCCATGTTTTGGTAACTTACGGGAGTTGGTTATGGAAGAAGCCCACAAGTCCAGGTACTCCATTCACCCAGGTTCGGATAAAATGTATAAGGATCTGAAAGAACTCTACTGGTGGCCGAACATGAAAGGAGAAATTGCTATTTATGTCGGTAAATGCTTGACATGTTCAAAAGTAAAGGCAGAACATCAGAAACCATCGGGATTGTTACAACAACCCGAGATACCTCAATGGAAATGGGAACAAATTTCCATAGATTTCATCACAAAGTTACCCAAGACGTCGAGCGGGTATGACACTATATGGGTAATTGTTGATCGTTTGACGAAATCAGCTCATTTTCTACCCATCAAAGAGACGGATAAAACCGAGAAACTTGCAAGGCTTTATATCAAGGAAATTGTGGCTAGGCATGGAGTACCAATTTCTATTATCTCTGATAGAGACAGCAGATTCGTGTCTAGAATCTGGAAATCATTACAAGAAGCCATGGGCACACGTCTTGACATGAGCACGGCATATCACCCACAAACAGATGGTCAAAGTGAAAGGACCATTCAAACCTTAGAGGATATGCTACGTGCGTGTGCAATTGATTTCGGTGGAAATTGGGATACTCATTTGCCGCTAGCTGAGTTTTCATACAAAAATAGTTACCACACCAGTATCAAAGCCGCTCCGTTTGAGGCTTTGTATGGTCGAAAATGTCGTTCACCAAGGGTTCTGATCAGGCTAAAGTGATCAGGTTTTAAACAAAAGGGTTCTGATCAGGCTAAAGTGATCAGGTTTTAAACAAAAGGGTTCTGATCAGGCTAAAGTGATCAGGTTTTAAACAATAGGGTTCTAATCAGGCTAAAGTGATCAGGTTTTAAACAAAAGGGTTCTGATCAGGCTAAAGTGATCAGGTTTTAAACAAAAGAGTTCTGATTAGGCTAAAGTGATCAGGTTTTAAACAAAAGAGTTCTGATCAGGCTAAAGTGATCAGGTTTTAAACAAAAGAGTTCTGATCAGGCTAAAGTGATCAGGTTTTAAACAAAAGAGTTCTGATCAGGCTAAAGTGATCAGGTTTTAAACAAAAGAGTTCTGATCAGGCTAAAGTGATCAGGTTTTAAACAAAAGAGTTCTGATCAGGCTAAAATGATCAGGTTTTAACAATAGAGTTCTGATCAGGTTAAAGTGATCAGGTTTAACAAAGAGTTTTGATCGGAAAATGATCAGATTTAAACATTGGGTTTATGATAACTCTTTATAATAACTTGTGAACTCACCAACCTCGTGTTGACAGTTTTAAGTATGTTTTTAGGAAATTGAACGTGGCAATCAGGTTAGCAATGTAGGATACATGCATGCACGTGGATACGGCTTTCGGGAGGATTTCTCTTGTATAACTCATGGTCTTGAGTCATATTTGCGAAATCTTAAACTTTTGTAAACTCAAGTTGATATTTTGTGATGTAAATATTTTAAACTCGATTATGTATCCAATTACATGTATGTGTTTGCGATAATCATATGCTTTGGAAACCAGTGAACGTCGCGCCTCGCGTTTCCGCCTTGGCGGGGTGTGGCAAAAAGAGTTACGCGGATAACAGACGAAGACCGTTAGAATTCCAAGTGGGAGACAAAGTCATGTTAAAGGTCTCACCTTGGAAAGGAGTTGCAAGATTTGGCAACCGTGGCAAGCTTAACCCTAGGTACGTGGGGCCGTTTGAAATATTAGCTAGGGTTGGGCCTGTAGCTTACAAGCTCAAGTTGCCACAAGAACTAAGCATTATACATGATACGTTTCATGTGTCAAATCTCAAGAAGTGCTTATCAGACGACACATTAATTATACCGTCAGATGAGATTCACATAGACGACAAGTTGCATTTCATTGAGGAACCTATGGAAGTCACAGATTGGAAGGTTCAGAGAACAAGGCGCATCCGTGTTAAGCTAATCAAGGTACGTTGGAATTCAAAGCGCAGCCCCGAGTATACGTGGGAGCGGGAAGATAAAATGAAATCCAAGTACCCGTCCTTGTTTACAGACACTCCAAGTCAGAATGACAAGAACTGAATTTCGGGACGAAATTCTCTGTAACATGGGTAGAATGTGACACCCAGCATTTCAGGTCAATATCCACATTACATAAACACACGTTTATATTTATTAATTTCCTGATATTTTACTTTGACTATGTAAAGTCAAGAAGTCTAGCAAAGGAGTTATTCCAAGTCTAGTAAATCTTAAAGAATTACTAGAAAAAGTAAGCAGTATAACCCGACTAAATACGAACGTAAATGGTTAAATAAAATAACCAGAAATATATATATATATATATATATATATATTACACAAAATTTACGTTGAACTATAATTTATTTCTAAGACTAAATCATATAATATACGTAAAAGTAAAATAATAAACTTTTCGAAGACGTTACTATGTAGCGCCACTTTTAGGTACTCATACCTACAAATAATCACCTCAACGAATTATACAAACCAAGATTTCAATAATTTCTTCAACGAGCCATAAACTAGTTAAAAATTATAATACCGTGAGAAATCTAAACCGAAATAAATTTATCTTTTAAAAAATCTAAAGAATATTAAGTTACACTTCAATCAAATTATTTGATTTAATTAACTCTAAACCCAATCATCATATCGGCCGAGACAAGTGGGTTTTCCCCCTTAATTCCTTGACTTTCTCGAGCAAACTTCAGAGAATGACCATACCTCATGCCTTCGAAGTAAAACCATACCTCTTCAATCATTTTTCTCACAATCCCTTTCCTACTTCTCATTTTCATACGGCAATTTTCCCAATTCTCTTAAATTCGAAGTCAAGTTTTAAGGCAAAATCCACCATAATTCGGTGTTTTAAGAAGAATCTCAAGTGTTCCTGAAGAGAGTTTAGCAAAAGATTCAAGACCGTTTCTCTGTTTCTCTCAAAATCGTCATCACTGTTTGGAGGTAAAAACTCAATACTATCTACATTATTTTCTTTAAACCGTAGCTAAACATACAACTTATTTGAACGCAAGAAAGATAACAAGAAAAGTGTGTCGAATTCAAGATTAAAACATAAAAATATGCAGGACTGATTCTGTCAAAAGTTCAGTATATAGTTTCGATTCCTGTTGTTCAATCGAAACTAGGAGTTTCGATACCTATTACTCAATCGAAACTAGGTAGTTTCGATATCTGTTTACTCAATCGAAACTAGGTAGTTTCGATACCTATTACTCAGTCGAAACTAAGTAGTTTCGACATCTGTTCTGTTCAATCGAAACTAAGAAAGTTTCGATACTTGTTCATCAGCCCCATGGGGCAGTAACTTAGAACCATTTTATAACGAAACAAGTGTTGAAAAACTAAAAAGATATTTAAACAAAAGTAATCAGATCTTCTAAATCGGGTGAACAACTTGCGTTTAAGACGGGTAGTCTTAACATGTATGTTATCCTTGTGTAATTAGGATACGGATAGGCGAGTCTGCTGTTATTCTAATATTTGCTAGCATTCATACTGTCGAGGTGAGTTTCACTAATCCCCCTTTTTCTAAAGTTTTGAAATGATTTGGGGTGGAAACATACTTGTAAAGAATTTTCGTATGTAAATGAATGAAACTAATGATCTGACCGTATGTATGTATTGAGGGAACATTAAAGCGCTTAAAGTCCTCGGAATAAATTAGTAACCATTAGCTATGGACTTAGCCCGGGATTATATGAATAGTACTATTGGGGGTGACGCCTCCGGTCATGGTTAGTCGCGCTAACCAGGGGTCCAAATGGCCGAATGACCGCATATTGTCTTACTCGTAGAAAGGCGAGGGGAGGCACAGAATGTTGGGGTTTGGTTACGGTCTCGTACATTACATACTATTTTGTATTCCTTGCAAGCTTACAAATGGGGTCAATAGATCGGATTAGTATTCATATTCATTGGTAATACAAACAAAAGAGTTCTGATCAGGCTAAAGTGATCAGGTTTTAAACAAAAGGGTTCTGATCAGGCTAAGGTGATCAGGTTTTAAACAAAAGAGTTCTTATCAGGCTAAAGTGATCAGGTTTTAAACAAAAGAGTTCTGATCAGGCTAAAGTGATCAGATTTTAAACAAAAGGGTTCTGATCAGGCTAAAGTGATCAGGTTTTAAACAAAAGGGTTCCGATCAGGCTAAAGTGATCAGGTTTTAAACAAAAGAGTTCTGATCAGGCTAAAGTGATCAGGTTTTAAACAAAAGAGTTCTGATCAGGCTAAAGTGATCAGGTTTTAAACAAAAGAGTTCTGATCAGGCTAAAGTGATCAGGTTTTAAACAAAAGAGTTCTGATCAGGATAAAGTGATCAGGTTTTAAACAAAAGAGTTCTGATCAGGCTAAAGTGATCAGGTTTTAAACAAAATAGTTCTGATCAGGCTAAAGTGATCAGGTTTTAAACAAAAGAGTTCTGATCAGGCTAAAGTGATCTGGTTTTAAACAAAAGAGTTCTGATCAGGCTAAAATGATCAGGTTTTAACAATAGAGTTCTGATCAGGTTAAAGTGATCAGGTTTAACAAAGAGTTTTGATCGAAAAATGATCAGATTTAAATATTGGGTTTATGATAACTCTTTATAATAACTTGTGAACTCACCAACCTCGTGTTGACAGTTTTAAGTATGTTTTCAGGAAATTGAACGTGGCAATCAGGTTAGCAATGTAGGATACATGCATGCACGTGGATACGGCTTTCGGGAGGATTTCTCTTGTATAACTCATGGTCTTGAGTCATATTTGCGAAATCTTAAACTTTTGTAAACTCAAGTTGATATTTTGTGATGTAAATATTTTAAACTCGATTATGTATCCAATTACATGTATGTGTTTGCGATAATCATATGCTTTGGAAACCAGTGAACGTCACGCCTCGCGTTTCCGCCTTGGCGGTGTGTGACAAAACTTGGTATCAGAGCCATTGATTATAGCGAACTAGGTGTCTAAAAATGGAACCTAGTCTATAATTTGAATGACTCACTAAAACGTTTTCATTGCATAAGCATTGCATAACCAGTCATAATGTCATGTGGATATTGTAGTCACGAGTATGTCGTCACATTCACACTCTGACCCCGTCTCTGACCCTGAATCCAACGAGGAACTTTCCGCCACACGCCTCAAAAATCGAGTACAAGTTCGCAGCTCGACACCACCCAATGTTGCCTTGGGAGAACCGCCTATCGTTTACCGAAAGAAAAGTGGAGGACCAGTCATGGTAAAGAGTGCTAGGAAGAAGGTTCGACTTCCACGCAAAAGAACCCTTGCAGCCCGTGACCCGGAAAACTTAGAGACTGATGAAGAACCATCTAGGAAACGACCCTGTTACCACTCTACGGTGGGGACTATCCGTTGGATGCCCCGTACTCTGGCACGATGGAGGGAGATGGAGAGCATTCCCTCTACCTTTGAGCTCGGAGAGTCCTCCAACTCCCCAACACCCTTACCCCACACTGGGGAAGCCATGGAGCTCACAGTGCCTACATTGGTAGCACGTGTTCATACGCACGAAGAACGTCTTGATGATCTCCTAGATGATATTCGGGCACATAGGGATGCAGCCACGCGACTACGTCAAGGGCTCGGATCTCGAGTACAGACTCTGGAGGACAACACCCGAGACATACAGGGTGCTACTAACTACCTAGAGCTGAGAGCTGACATGGACTGGCAGTTCACTCTCACGGTCCGAGACATGGTGGAGGCGCTGGAAGAAAGGACTTTGGCTGCAGAATTTGTGGCTAGGGCTAGCTTTGTCATGGCAGGACTTGCCATGATGATTGGGTTGTATTCCCACTTCTTCTTTTAAACCTATTATGGGCGGGTTGTGCCCATATCACATTATGTAGTTTAAAACTTTAGTACTGATGTGGTCATGTGAACCCATCCCTTTTGTATCCTTGTCTTTTGGAACAATGTACTATATATGTTTTAACTATGTATGTGATGGTTTATGTTGTAATGATGGTTGTTCACGTTTGATGTTGTTGTACCCTTATGTCATGATCTATCATTATTATTATATAATGTTGTTTCTTTTTAATTGATATGTTAGAAAGAACGTCATGGCACCTAAACGTGGGACACCCCGTAACACTACTGGTGACAACAACGAGACGATTTCCCCAAACATGGAAAAACTCATAGCACAGCGAGTAGCTGCTGCCATGGAGCAGTATGAAGCAAACCGAAATAGTGGTGGAGGAAACGGCAGTGGTACCGGCGCAGGAGGTGCAGGAGGTAGCGGTACAGCAGGAGGTTCCGGAGGTTCCGGAGGTAATAAAAATAAATAAGCCATAACACATAGTCATGATCTGAATTAATGACGTTATGACTTGTGATTCTACAGATGCTCCAAATAGGAAGTGCACCTACAAGGCCTTCCTATCCTGCAACCCCCGTAACTTCAATGGCACCAAGGGTGCAGTAGGTCTGATGAGATGGATAGAAAAGATGGAGTCGGTGATTGATATTAGTGAATGCACCGCTGACTGCATGGTGAAATATTCTACATGTGCACTCACTGATAAAGCTTTAACTTGGTGGAATACTCAAATGAAGACTTTGGGGAGAGAGACAGCGTACCAATTATCTTGGGAAGATTTGAAAAACATGATGATTGAGGAATACTGTCCTCGAAACGAATTGCAAAAGATTGAAACTGAGATGTAGAACCTACAGATGATCGGAGATGATGTGGCAGGATACACCGACCGTTTCAATGAATTGGCGATTCTAGTACCGCATATGGTCACACCAGAGCATAAGCACGTTGAGAGGTATCTGTGGGGTCTTGCGCCTCAAATTCGTAGCATGGTAACATCATCTAATCCAGTAGATGCCAAGAGTGCTATAACTTTAGCATTCAAACTAAAGGATGATGCAGTACGTAATGGATTGTTTGAGAGGAAGGAGAACGAGGAAGGTAGATATGGGGAGAAAAGGAAATGGATGGGAAATTCAAGTAACAAGTCTGAGAAGCAAGGGTTTAAGAAACAAGGAACTATGAAGGCTTTTGCAGTCAACACAGTGGAAAGAAAGGAGTATGATAGGGGCCTACCGAGATGTAAGAAGTGTGGAAATCATCATGCCGGTGTGTGCATCAAGTGTGGAAAATGTGACAAGTTTGGTCACACCACACAAGCTTGTCGAACCAACAACCGAATGGGGAAAATTAAACCGGGATGTTTCATATGTGGTGACCTGAAGCACTTCAAGAGGGATTGTCCCAAGGGGAAGATTCAGAACAACGCTCAGGCACCAGGGAGGGCATTTGTGATGGGTGCAAGGGACGCACGCCAGGACCCGAACATCGTCACTGGTACGTTCCTGATAAATAATCACTATGCCTCTATACTTTTTGATTCGGGTGCGGATATGAGATTTGTGTCGAATGATTTTAAATCCTTACTCGGTATTACGGCCAGCAAACTAGATCAAAATTATACAATTGAATTAGCAAATGGGAAATTAATAGAAACCGGAGAGGTCATTAGGGGTTGTACCTTATGCTTAGAAAACCATACATTCAGTATAGACCTTCTACCCGTCGAACTAGGGAGTTTTGATATTGTTATTGGCATGGATTGGTTATCAAAGAATCGTGCCGAAATCGTATGCTTCGAGAAGATTGTACGTATCCCACTACCAAGCGGAGAAATTCTTTCAATTCAAGGCGAAAGGTGTAGAATAATGTTGAAGACAATAAACTGCATGAAAGCTCATAAGTATCTACGCAAGGGGTATTGTGCATTCCTGGCTCACATCGTCGAGAAGAAACCCGAAGAACGTCGACTTGAGGACATACCAATCCTCAGAGATTACTCGGAGGTATTTCCCGAGGACTTACCAGGAATACCACCATCAAGACAAGTAGAGTTTCGGATCGACCTAGTACCAGGAGCCGCACCAGTTGCACGATCGTCGTATCGTCTAGCCCCTTCCGAGATGCAGGAACTGTCACTTGACAAAGGTTTCATAAGACCGAGTTTCTCACCATGGGGAGCTCCGGTCTTATTTATAAAGAAAAAGGATGGAACCTTTAGAATGTGCATTGATTACCGAGAATTGAACAAACTGACAATTAAAAATCGGTATCCACTTCCTCGAATAGACGATTTGTTTGATCAACTTCAAGGTTCCAGTTTCTTTTCTAAAATTGATCTACGATCAGGGTATCATCAACTGAAAATTCAGGAAGAAGATATACCAAAAACGGCTTTTAGGACTCGTTACGGTGACTACGAGTTCCTAGTTATGCCATTTGGCTTGACTAATGCACCGGCCGTCTTCATAGGTCTCATGAACCGCGTGTGCAGGCCATACTTGGATAAATTTGTGATTGTGTTTATCGATGACATATTGATATATTCACGAACCAAGGATGAACATGAACATCATTTGTAACTAATCTTGGAACTACTCAGGAATGAGAAGCTTTATGCTAAATTCTCTAAGTGTGAGTTTTGGATCCGAGAGGTTCACTTTCTCGGACACGTCATCAATAAGAATGGCATCCATGTGGATCCATCCATGATTGAAGCTATCAAAAACTGGGAAGCACTCAGAACTCCGACTGAGGTGCGTCAATTTCTGGGTTTGGTAGGCTATTACAGGCGATTTATCGAGAATTTTTCAAAGATAGCCTTGCCTTTGACCACGTTAACTCAGAAGGACAAAAAGTTTGATTGGACCGATAAACAAGAATCAGCGTTTCAATTATTAAAGCAGAAACTTTGTAGTGCACCAATCCTATCCCTTCCTAAAGGATCTGACAATTTCATCGTGTACTGCGACGCATCACACCAAGGTCTGGGATGTGTATTGATGCAGAGAGAAAAAGTCATAGCGTATGCATCCAGACAGCTAAAAGTACATGAGAAAAATTATACGACTCACGATCTGGAATTGGGTGCTGTCGTGTTTGCACTCAAGATTTGGAGACATTACTTATACGGTACAAAATGTACTATTTTTACAGATCGCAAGAGTCTCCAGCACATCTTTAATCAGAAAGAACTCAACATGAGGCAACGTCGTTGGGTAGAACTACTGAATGATTACGACTGTGATATCAAGTATCACCCTGGTAAGGCAAACGTCGTAGTAGATGCCTTGAGTCGTAAAGAACGGGTTAAAACACTCCGTGTTCGTGCCCTAGAATTGACAATTCATACGAGTCTCACGACTCAAATCCGGATGGCACAACAAGAGGCAATTAAGGAAGAAAACATTCAGAGTGAAGCTTTGCGAGGAATGATAAAGCAGTTGGAACCAAAGTCAGATGACACTTTATACTTCATGAATAGAATTTGGGTGCCATGTTTTGGTAACTTACGGGAGTTGGTTATGGACGAAGCCCACAAGTCCAGGTACTCCATTCACCCAGGTTCGGATAAAATGTATAAGGATCTGAAAGAACTCTACTGGTGGCCGAACATGAAAGGAGAAATTGCTATTTATGTCGGTAAATGCTTGACATGTTCAAAAGTAAAGGCAGAACATCAGAAACCATCGGGATTGTTACAACAACCCGAGATACCTCAATGGAAATGGGAACAAATTTCCATAGATTTCATCACAAAGTTACCCAAGACGTCGAGCGGGTATGACACTATATGGGTAATTGTTGATCGTTTGACGAAATCAGCTCATTTTCTACCCATCAAAGAGACGGATAAAACCGAGAAACTTGCAAGGCTTTATATCAAGGAAATTGTGGCTAGGCATGGGGTGCCAATTTCTATTATCTCTGATAGAGACAGCAGATTCGTGTCTAGAATCTGGAAATCATTACAAGAAGCCATGGGCACACGTCTTGACATGAGCACGGCATATCACCCACAAACAGATGGTCAAAGTGAAAGGACCATTCAAACCTTAGAGGATATGCTACGTGCGTGTGCAATTGATTTCGGTGGAAATTGGGATACTCATTTGCCGCTAGCTGAGTTTTCATACAAAAATAGTTACCACACCAGTATCAAAGTCGCTCCGTTTGAGGCTTTGTATGGTCGAAAATGTCGTTCACCAAGGGTTCTGATCAGGCTAAAGTGATCAGGTTTTAAACAAAAGGGTTCTGATCAGGCTAAAGTGATCAGTATTTAAACAAAAGGGTTCTGATCAGGCTAAAGTGATCAGGTTTTAAACAATAGGGTTCTGATCAGGCTAAAGTGATCAGGTTTTAAACAAAAGGGTTCTGATCAGGCTAAAGTGATCAGGTTTTAAACAAAAGAGTTCTGATTAGGCTAAAGTGATCAGGTTTTAAACAAAAGAGTTCTGATCAGGCTAAAGTGATCAGGTTTTAAACAAAAGAGTTCTGATCAGGCTAAAGTGATCAGGTTTTAAACAAAAGAGTTCTGATCAGGCTAAAGTGATCTGGTTTTAAACAAAAGAGTTCTGATCAGGCTAAAGTGATCAGGCTTTAAACAAAAGAGTTCTGATCAGGCTAAAATGATCAGGTTTTAACAATAGAGTTCTGATCAGGTTAAAGTGATCAGGTTTAACAAAGAGTTTTGATCGGAAAATGATCAGATTTAAACATTGGGTTTATGATAACTCTTTATAATAACTTGTGAACTCACCAACCTCGTGTTGACAGTTTTAAGTATGTTTTTAGGAAATTGAACGTGGCAATCAGGTTAGCAATGTAGGATACATGCATGCACGTGGATACGGCTTTCGGGAGGATTTCTCTTGTATAACTCATGGTCTTGAGTCATATTTGCGAAATCTTAAACTTTTGTAAACTCAAGTTGATATTTTGTGATGTAAATATTTTAAACTCGATTATGTATCCAATTACATGTATGTGTTTGCGATAATCTTATGCTTTGGAAACCAGTGAACGTCGCGCGTCGCGTTTCCGCCTTGGCGGGGTGTGGCAAAAAGAGTTACGCGGATAACAGACGAAGACCGTTAGAATTCCAAGTGGGAGACAAAGTCATGTTAAAGGTCTCACCTTGGAAAGGAGTTGCAAGATTTGGCAACCGTGGCAAGCTTAACCCTAGGTACGTGGGGCCGTTTGAAATATTGGCTAGGGTTGGGCCTGTAGCTTACAAGCTCAAGCTGCCACAAGAACAAAGCAATATACATGATACGTTTCATGTGTCAAATCTCAAGAAGTGCTTATCAGACGACACATTAATTATACCGTCAGATGAGATTCACATAGACGACAAGTTGCATTTCATTGAGGAACCTATGGAAGTCACAGATTGGAAGGTTCAGAGAACAAGGCGCATCCGTGTTAAGCTAATCAAGGTACGTTGGAATTCAAAGCGCAGCCCCGAGTATACGTGGGAGCGGGAAGATAAAATGAAATCCAAGTACCCGTCCTTGTTTACAGACACTCCAAGTCAGAATGACAAGAACTGAATTTCGGGACGAAATTCTCTGTAACATGGGGAGAATGTGACACCCAGCATTTCAGGTCAATATCCACATTACATAAACGCACGTTTATATTTATTAATTTCCTGATATTTTACTTTGACTATGTAAAGTCAAGAAGTCTAGCAAAGGAGTTATTCCAAGTCTAGTAAATCTTAAAGAATTACTAGAAAAAGTAAGCAGTATAACCCGACTAAATACGAACGTAAATGGTTAAATAAAATAACCAGAAATATATATATATATATATATATGTATATATATTACACAAAATTTACGTTGAACTATAATTTATTTCTAAGACTAAATCATATAATATACGTAAAAGTAAAATAATAAACTTTTCGAAGACGTTACTATGTAGCGCCACTTTTAGGTACTCATACCTACAAATAATCACCTCAACGAATTATACAAACCAAGATTTCAATAATTTCTTCAACGAGCCATAAACTAGTTAAAAATTATAATACCGTGAGAAATCTAAACCGAAATAAATTTATCTTTTAAAAACTCTAAAGAATATTAAGTTACACTTCAATCAAATTATTTGATTTAATTAACTCTAAACCCAATCATCATATCGGCCGAGACAAGTGGGTTTTCCCCCTTAATTCCTTGACTTTCTCGAGCAAACTTCAGAGAATGACCATACCTCATGCCTTCGAAGTAAAACCATACCTCTTCAATCATTTTTCTCACAATCCCTTTCCTACTTCTCATTTTCATACGGCAATTTTCCCAATTCTCTTAAATTCGAAGTCAAGTTTTAAGGCAAAATCCACCATAATTCGGTGTTTTAAGAAGAATCTCAAGTGTTCCTGAAGAGAGTTTAGCAAAAGATTCAAGACCGTTTCTCTATTTCTCTCAAAATCGTCATCACTGTTTGGAGGTAAAAACTCAATACTATCTACATTATTTTCTTTAAACCGTAGCTAAACATACAACTTATTTGAACGCAAGAAAGATAACAAGAAAAGTGTGTCGAATTCAAGATTAAAACATAAAAATATGCAGGACTGATTCTGTCAAAAGTTCAGTAATCGAAACTATAGTTTCGATACCTGTTGTTCAATCGAAACTAGGAGTTTCGATACCTATTACTCAATCGAAACTAGGTAGTTTCGATATCTGTTTACTCAATCGAAACTAGGTATTTTCGATACCTATTACTCAGTCGAAACTAAGTAGTTTCGACATCTGTTCTGTTCAATCGAAACTAAGAAAGTTTCGATACTTGTTCATCAGCCTCATGGGGCAGTAACTTAGAACCATTTTATAACGAAACAAGTGTTGAAAAACTAAAAAGATATTTAAACAAAAGTAATCAGATCTTCTAAATCGGGTGAACAACTTGCGTTTAAGACGGGTAGTCTTAACGTGTATGTTATCCTTGTGTAATTAGGATACGGATAGGCGAGTCTGCTGTTATTCTAATATTTGCTAGCATTCATACTGTCGAGGTGAGTTTCACTAATCCCCCTTTTTCTAAAGTTTTGAAATGATTTGGGGTGGAAACATACTTGTAAAGAATTTTCATATGTAAATGAATGAAACTAATGATCTGACCGTATGTATGTATTGAGGGAACAATAAAGCGCTTAAAGTCCTCGGAATAAATTAGTAACCATTAGCTATGGACTTAGCCCGGGATTATATGAATAGTACTATTGGGGGTGACGCCTCCGGTCATGGTTAATCGCGCTAACCAGGGGTCCAAATGGCCGAATGACCGCATATTGTCTTACTCGTAGAAAGGCGAGGGGAGGCACAGAATGTTGGGGTTTGGTTACGGTCTCGTACATTACATACTATTTTGTATTCCTTGCAAGCTTACAAATGGGGTCAATAGATCGGATTAGTATTCATATTCATTGGTAATACATACTAAAGAGTTCTGATCAGGCTAAAGTGATCAGGTTTTAAACAAAAGGGTTCTGATCAGGCTAAGGTGATCAGGTTTTAAACAAAAGAGTTCTGATCAGGCTAAAGTGATCAGGTTTTAAACAAAAGAGTTCTGATCAGGCTAAAGTGATCAGATTTTAAACAAAAGGGTTCTGATCAGGCTAAAGTTATCAGGTTTTAAACAAAAGGGTTCTGATCTGGCTAAAGTGATCAGGTTTTAAACAAAAGAGTTTTGATCAGGCTAAAGTGATCAGGTTTTAAACAAAAGAGTTCTGATCAGGCTAACGTGATCAGGTTTTAAACAAAAGAGTTCTGATCAGGCTAAAGTGATCAGGTTTTAAACAAAAGAGTTCTGATCAGGCTAAAGTGATCAGGTTTTAAACAAAAGAGTTCTGATCAGGCTAAAGTGATCAGGTTTTAAACAAAAGAGTTCTGATCAGGCTAAAGTGATCAGGTTTTAAACAAAAGAGTTCTGATTAGGCTAAAGTGATCAGGTTTTAAACAAAAGAGTTCTGATCAGGCTAAAGTGATCAGGTTTTAAACAAAAGAGTTCTGATCAGGCTAAAATGATCAGGTTTTAACAATAGAGTTCTGATCAGGTTAAAGTGATCAGGTTTAACAAAGAGTTTTGATCGGAAAATGATCAGATTTAAACATTGGGTTTATGATAACTCTTTATAATAACTTGTGAACTCACCAACCTCGTGTTGACAGTTTTAAGTATGTTTTTAGGAAATTGAACGTGGCAATCAGGTTAGCAATGTAGGATACATGCATGCATGTGGATACGGCTTTCGGGAGGATTTCTCTTGTATAACTCATGGTCTTGAGTCATATTTGCGAAATCTTAAACTTTTGTAAACTCAAGTTGATATTTTGTGATGTAAATATTTTAAACTCGATTATGTATCCAATTACATGTATGTGTTTGCGATAATCATATGCTTTGGAAACCAGTGAACGTCGCGCCTCGCGTTTCCGCCTTGGCGGGGTGTGGCAAAAAGAGTTACGCGGATAACAGACGAAGACCGTTAGAATTCCAAGTGGGAGACAAAGTCATGTTAAAGGTCTCACCTTGGAAAGGAGTTGCAAGATTTGGCAACCGTGGCAAGCTTAACCCTAGGTACGTGGGGCCGTTTGAAATATTGGCTAGGGTTGGGCCTGTAGCTTACAAGCTCAAGTTGCCACAAGAACTAAGCAATATACATGATACGTTTCATGTGTCAAATCTCAAGAAGTGCTTATCAGACGACACATTAATTATACCGTCAGATGAGATTCACATAGACGACAAGTTGCATTTCATTGAGGAACCTATGGAAGTCACAGATTGGAAGGTTCAGAGAACAAGGCGCATCCGTGTTAAGCTAATCAAGGTACCTTGGAATTCAAAGCGCAGCCCCGAGTATACGTGGGAGCGGGAAGATAAAATGAAATCCAAGTACCCGTCCTTGTTTACAGACACTCCAAGTCAGAATGACAAGAACTGAATTTCGGGACGAAATTCTCTGTAACATGGGGAGAATGTGACACCCAGCATTTCAGGTCAATATCCACATTACATAAACGCATGTTTATATTTATTAATTTCCTGATATTTTACTTTGACTATGTAAAGTCAAGAAGTCTAGCAAAGGAGTTATTCCAAGTCTAGTAAATCTTAAAGAATTACTAGAAAAAGTAAGCAGTATAACCCGACTAAATACGAACGTAAATGGTTAAATAAAATAACCAGAAAAATATATATATATATATATATATTACACAAAATTTACGTTGAACTATAATTTATTTCTAAGACTAAATCATATAATATACGTAAAAGTAAAATAATAAACTTTTCGAAGACGTTACTATGTAGCGCCACTTTTAGGTACTCATACCTACAAATAATCACCTCAACGAATTATACAAACCAAGATTTCAATAATTTCTTCAACGAGCCATAAACTAGTTAAAAATTATAATACCGTGAGAAATCTAAACCGAAATAAATTTATCTTTTAAAAACTCTAAAGAATATTAAGTTACACTTCAATCAAATTATTTGATTTAATTAACTCTAAACCCAATCATCATATCGGTCGAGACAAGTGGGTTTTCCCCCTTAATTCCTTGACTTTTTCGAGCAAACTTCAGAGAATGACCATACCTCATGCCTTCGAAGTAAAACCATACCTCTTCAATCATTTTTCTCACAATCCCTTTCCTACTTCTCATTTTCATACGGCAATTTTCCCAATTCTCTTAAATTCGAAGTCAAGTTTTAAGGCAAAATCCACCATAATTCGGTGTTTTAAGAAGAATCTCAAGTGTTCCTGAAGAGAGTTTAGCAAAAGATTCAAGACCGTTTCTCTGTTTCTCTCAAAATCGTCATCACTGTTTGGAGGTAAAAACTCAATACTATCTACATTATTTTCTTTAAACCGTAGCTAAACATACAACTTATTTGAACGCAAGAAAGATAACAAGAAAAGTGTGTCGAATTCAAGATTAAAACATAAAAATATGCAGGACTGATTCTGTCAAAAGTTCAGTAATCGAAACTATAGTTTCGATACCTGTTGTTCAATCGAAACTAGGAGTTTCGATACCTATTACTCAATCGAAACTAGGTAGTTTCGATATCTGTTTACTCAATCGAAACTAGGTAGTTTCGATACCTATTACTCAGTCGAAACTAAGTAGTTTCGACATCTGTTCTGTTCAATCGAAACTAAGAAAGTTTCGATACCTGTTCATCAGCCCCATGGGGCAGTAACTTAGAACCATTTTATAACGAAACAAGTGCTGAAAAACTAAAAAGATATTTAAACAAAAGTAATCAGATCTTCTAAATCGGGTGAACAACTTGCGTTTAAGACGGGTAGTCTTAACGTGTATGTTATCCTTGTGTAATTAGGATACGGATAGGCGAGTCTGCTGTTATTCTAATATTTGCTAGCATTCATACTGTCGAGGTGAGTTTCACTAATCCCCCTTTTTCTAAAGTTTTGAAATGATTTGGGGTGGAAACATACTTGTAAAGAATTTTCGTATGTAAATGAATGAAACTAATGATCTGACCGTATGTATGTATTGAGGGAACAATAAAGCGCTTAAAGTCCTCGGAATAAATTAGTAACCATTACCTATGGACTTAGCCCGGGATTATATGAATAGTACTATTGGGGGTGACGCCTCCGGTCATGGTTAGTCGCGCTAACCAGGGGTCCAAATGGCCGAATGACCGCATATAATCTTACTCGCAGAAAGGCGAGGGGAGGCACCGAAAGTTGGGGTTTGGTTACGGTCTCGTACATTACATACTATTTTGTATTCCTTGCAAGCTTACAAATGGGGTCAATAGATCGGATTAGTATTCATATTCATTGGTAATACATGCAAAAGAGTTTCTGATCAGGGTAAAGTGATCAGGTTTAATCAAAAGAGAAATGATCAGGTTAATGTGATCAGGTTTTAAACAAAAGAGTTCTGATCAGGTTAAAGTGATCAGGTTTAAACAAAAGAGTTCTGATCAGGTTAAAGTGATCAGGTTTAACAAAGAGTTTTGATCGGAAAATGATCAGATTTAAACATTGGGTTTATGATAACCCTTTATAATAACTTGTGAACTCACCAACCTCTTGTTGACATTTTTAAGTATGTTTTCAGGAAATTGAACGTGGTCATCAGATTAGCAATGTAGGATACATGCATGCACGTGGATACGGCTTTTGGGAGGATTTCTCTTGTATAATTCATGGTCTTGAGTCATATTTGTGAAATCTTAAACTTTTGTAAACTCAAGTTGATATTTTGTGATGTAAATATTTTAAACTCGATTATGTATCCAATTACATGTATGTGTTTACCGTAAACATATGCTTTGGAAACCAGTGAATGTTACGCCTCGCGTTTCCGCCCTGGCGGGGTGTGACATGATGAATGCTATTTTGTTGGTTACTCATCCAATCAACGTGCTTTTCGTGTCTACCATAAGAATAAAAGGATAGTGATGGAGTCCATTGATATCAACTAGCATGAAAACAATCATACGGACGCAGGAGATGGTCCCAATTGGCTCTTTGACGTCGATTCAGTTTTTAAGTCATTTAATCTTCCTGATTTCTCTATTGAATCAACTCATGCTAATCCTTACTTCTCTGTGAACAATCTAGGGAACATAATTTATCAAGGCTCTTCCTCATCTGCTCAGGTTGAAATTCCTGTGGTTGCTAATGCTGAATCTAATATGGAGTCTTCCGGTTCTGGTGCAACAAGTGAAACTGTTGAAGACAACTCCATTCCAATAGTAGATGTTGCACCACAATCACCTGCTGAAGATCCTATTAATGATATTGCCGATCCTCCTGTTGAAAATCTTACCAATTTGGAAGAAGTCGTGGAAGAATTCACAAGATTCACCCCACCAATAACATCATTGGACCACTCAATGTGGGTGTAAGTACCCGAAGTGCCTGTGAAGCATTTGAAAACAGCATGTTTTCTTGCTTCATCTCTCAAGCTGAACCAAAGAACATCAAAGCAGCTCTACTAGAAAACAACTGGGTGGAAGAAATGCAGGAAGAGCTACAGCAATTCTCAAAGCTGCATGTGTGGAATTTGGTAGATCTTCCCAAGAACAAAGTTCCAATCGACACTCGTTGGGTTTTTCACAACAAAAAGGATGAAGGCGGCACCGTGATTCGAAATAAAGCTCGTATGGTGGTTCAAGGTTTCTATCAAGAAGAAGGGATTGACTATGAGGAAGTCTTTGCACCAGTGGCTCGCTTGGAAGCCATCCGAATGTTTCTCGCCTATGCAGCCTACATGGACTTCACCGTCCATCAAATGGATGTCAAAAGCGCATTTTTGTATGGCAAAGTTCAAGAGGAAGTATATGCCAAGTAGCCGCCGGGTTTCATTGATCCTAATTTTCTAGACCGTGTTTACAAGTTAGACAAAGCATTGTACGGTCTTCACCAAGCACCTCGTGCGTGGTATGAAACTTTATCAAAGCATCTGCTTGAAAATGGTTTCACACGAGGAGCAATTGACCAAACTTTGTTCAAACGGAAGGATGAAAAGGATACAATCATGGTGTAAATTTATGTGGATGATATCATTTTTGGATCTACAAATCCCCGTCTCTGCAAAGAATTTGAAGAAGTGATGCGATCTAAGTTTGAAATGAGCTCCATGGGGGAAATGAAGTTCTTTTTGGGACTACAAGTTGATCAGTCTGAGTCAGGAATCCTTATCCATCAAGAAAAATATGTAAAAGAAATCTTAACCAAGTTCAAAATGGCTGATTCCCATCCAGTAAAAACTCCTGTGGAAGTTCGACATTGTTTGACTCCTGATGTGGATGGTGAAAGCGTTGATCAGCATCTCTATCGCTCTATGATAGGATCTCTCATGTATCTCACGGCCAGCAGACCCGACATCATGTTTGCAGTGTGCTTGTGTGCACGTTTTCAGGCTAATCCTAAACTCTCTCATTTATCTGCTGTCAAACGTATTTTAAGATATTTAAGGTATAAGCCAAAATTGGGTCTGTGGTATCCTAAAACTGACTTGTTTGATCTTGTGGCTTATTCAGATTCAGACTACGGGGGTTGCAACTTAGACCGAAAATCCACTTCTGGAGGTTGTCAATTCCTTGGCAACCGCCTTGTCTCATGGCAATGTAAGAAACAATCCACCGTTTCCCAATCCACCGCCGAAGCCGAATACATTGCCGCAGCCCTCTGTTGTTCCCAAGTCAGATGGATTCACCATCAGATGCTTGACTATGGGATCACATTCCATGAGACACCCATTCTGTGTGACAACACTGCCGTTCCCCATATCACCAAAAACCCCGTTCAGCATTCCAAAACAAAACACATTGAAATTAAACATCATTTTATTCGTGATTGTATGGAAAAGAAGCATATCAAATTGTTGAAGTCAAAACTAATAAACAAACCGCAGACATCTTCACAAAGGCTTTTGACTCTACCAGATTTGCCCAACTGGTGGAGATGCTTGGAATGATCAACTTTCAGTAAATTGTGTAAATAATTTTTTAATTAATTCTGTTTAAATTTTCTAAGAAAATTCCAAAAAGATTTTATTTTTATGAACAGTATCCACGCAAATCTTTTGGGGGAGAAATATAATATTTTAATATTGAAAAGAATTGTTGTGTATATAATCTTACAAGTTGCAGGAAAAATTGAATCTGACCTTTGAGAAATGATAGTGTCTGATCTCATCTATTGGACATGGAATAGACCAAAAGCGATGGTGTTTACTGAGGTATAGCTGGTAGGCCTGACATATGGTTAAAACTTGTAAGTAGTGTGAAAACCTAATATATATCTCATACTTGTGTGTTTGAATCCATTATTGAAACATCTAACCCATTTTTATATCTAAGAAAACCGATTCAATCAGATACATGCTTACGTATTGGATTCCTATTCATACGCCAAGTGACCGTCAATATAACGATATTTACCACCGATGACCCTGTATGTTTTGCTTACGCAAAGATCTCGGGTGCTCATCCTTTTCCCATCCACTTGGATGATTTGACCCCGTCTGTTTTGCTTACGCAAAGATCTCGGGTGTTCAACATTTTTCTATCCGCTTGGATAATTTTACGACTTCTTCTGTTTTGCTTACGCAAAGATCTAGAATGCTCGTACCTTTTTTTTAAATATCTACTTGGATATATTTTATTTTAATTTTCTAAATCCACTTGGATATCTTATTTTATTTTGGTGGTACTTTGACATTACTAAGACGGTACCTTGGTTAATCAGAAAGAGATGATAGGATGAAGATGGGTACTTCTTGAGGATTGATAGGTTTTCAAAATCATTTTATTTTAATATGTGGGGTACACCTTGTATATTGCTTAAATGGTACCTTCTAATCACATGAAATCTTTGTACAAACAAATGTTCGGGTTTACTCTGCACAAATACCAGCTATCTTCAGGGACTCACAGTAGTGAACTGCAAAAGGAAGTGTTTCAAGAGACTGACCAGATCTGATCTCATGTTGGATCTTTTTCAAGAAGAAAAGTGTAAATATCTTGTGTATAATTTTATTTATTAAATATCGAAACTAGTTGTACATATCGAAACTACTTTATGCATATCAAAACTACTTTGACTTATCGAAACTAGTTGTACATATCGAAACTACTTTGAACTATCGAAACTAGTTGTACATATCGAAACTAATTTGAACTATCGAAACTAATTTGTGCATATCGAAACTAGTTTGTCCTATCGAAACTACTTGTTTCGACAGGGGCATTTTTTTCTTTTGTCTCACGAAAATTAAAAGCCTTCATAAGCAATCCCTCCCTTCATACTGTCATTCACTCGACTTTTTCAAACCCTCTTCGTCTTCCCTGTCATTCGCAAAATTTCTCAAACCATCGGTCTGAGTTGCAAGATATCAGCATTAATCACCTGATTTCCCCGTTGTTACCATCGTCTTCATCATCAGGTAACGTCTCACTGCTTCATTGTGGATGATTTTTGCATATCGGCAGACCTAGGATTTCAAAGTTTAAAATTTGTTCGACGAAATCTTCATAATAACAGTCATTTTGTGCTTATCCGTGTTTGCATACATCTCTATCATCTTTGAACTCACGTTTAATGTGTATTCTTGCAGATAACGTCTCACACTCGGTAAGATGAAGTTTCGTCACTTACAGGCCACTCTAAACCCTTCTTTAAATTGTTTATGTTAGTCTGACTATAACGAATCAGAGGGGTTTGGGTTTCAAAACCAAGTAGTTTCGATAAAGGGGTTCAACACTTTCAAAAATTTCTCAAAAGGTTTTCAATCGAAACTACTAGTTTCGACACCCAAACTTGTCCTAGTATCTCTGTTCGAAACTAGATAGTTTCGATAAGTTCATATCCATCGAAACTAATTGTTTCGATAGTGTTGATTTAAAAATTTTTCTAAGTGTTGATCAAAGCTTATAGTCTCTATCGAAACTACTTGTTTCGATACAGCTGTTTGTTAAATTAACCAAGTTCATCTCAAATCGAAACTAGTTGTTTCGACAGTTAGGACTTCAAAATTTTTCTAAGTATTGATATACCTTGTTTCGATTATGTATTTTCAGAAATCTTACATATTGTGCAAAATTGATGAATTTTACAGGTATGGATCTCTTATTTGTAAAAAGACACAATGTCTGTGCATTCCTTAATGCCAATGATCCAAAAGCTGCAGAGTTCAGTCCTGTCTTAAACTTCCTTGCAAACTCCAACATTAGCTTTGCCATCAGCAACAATCTGCCGGTGTTTGAGGCATCTATAAGAGAATTTTGGGAGACTGCAGAAATCATCACAGTTGAAAATGTGGAGCACATTAGAGCAACTGTGCTTGGCCAAGAAGTCTTATTTTCTGAAGCTACAGTTAGAGAGGTGCTTCAGTTTAATGATAATCCAGATGCACCCATTGAATTCCCAATCTTCTATGTTAAAGAATGCTTCAGAAGATTGGGTCATCCAGATGAATTCAAAAGTGGCCAGATAATCAAGAACTCCCTACCAAGCCACTGGAGATACATAGTGCACGTGTTTATACACTGCCTATCAATCAGAAAAGGAGGGTTTGATTCAGCAAACAGCACTCTGAGCTATTTTGGGGATAATCAAGGGAAGAGATTACAACTTTTCTGGCTTCATATTCAGACAGTTAAAAGACAATCTAATAGGAGCCGTGAAGGAAAAAAGGCATATCCAAGATTTTTACAAATTATCATCAATCATCTTCATCCTGAGCTGCAACAAGGTGGGAACACCTTTGTGTTCGACCATATGATTGCCAAGACTCTTAGCTATATGAGAAGTACTAACAAGAGAACCAACAGGGCTATAGCTGACGTTCCCCTGTTTGGTCATATTATTGGTGAAGAAGAAGAATTTATCCCTGATATTGACCCTGATCTAGAAGAAGAGATCTTATCATCTGATGAAGAAGAAATGGAAGTTGAACAAGATCAAGGTAATCCACCTATTGATGAAGCTGAGATAGAGATAAACATTCCAATTGTTCAAGAAGAAGAACAACCCATAATTGAGCCTGTGATAGAGGCTCCTTTTGTTGAACAAATACAAATAATTCAAGAGCCAGCAGTTAATGTTGAAGCTGGCATGCATGAAGCTGAGGAGGAAGTTGCAGAATCAAGTGGAACTCTGGATGCAGGAATTTATAGATCTGACTACTACAAGTCTGATTCAGATGATAGAACAATGCATCTTGCATCTTCCTCTAAACGACAGGTTGAGTCAGGTTCTGATTTTGAGGAAGAAGAGCCTAAGGCAAAGAAAATCAAGACAGGATTTGAAGACTTGTCATCCTCATCAGATTCTTTATTAGCTACTCCACAACCATCTCCACAACCATCTCCACAACCTACTCCACAACCCACTCCACAACCATCTCCACAACAATCACCCATCCATACTACTCCCACATCACCAACTCATGATTCAACCTCTCCTGTACCAAGAGTTAAAACTTTAAGCCTTGAACTGAAGAAAATGCAGGATAAGATTCAAGAGAAAGATGAAGAAATTGAAGGATTAAAAACTAATTTGCATGATGTCCAGGAAGAGGTTAAAGACCTGAAGCTGGAAGTTGGGGGTTTACATACTCAGATTGAGATTCAACAAACTCAACTTGAAACACAACAGAGACTAATCTCACAGCAAAAAGAAGAATTCAAGGCTTTAGCTGAAGCAGTGGAGTAGCTCAAAGCCTCAATGGTTAAACCTGTGCAAAAACAACCAACTACTTCAACAGATCAGGGGGAGACCACATCTGTAGTTGAACCCTCATCTCCTGACCTTGTGACTAATCTAGAATCTGCACTAACTATATTTGCTGGCCATACTGAAAAGATAAAAGAGGCAGTTGAAGTCAAAGTTGAAGAAACAGAACTAAACCTTCCCTCAGCAAGTGAGAGAAGAGATGCAAGGAAGAGAGGGAAAGGGACTTCCACTGAAATAGAGACCGTGATTCTTGATGAAGAAGACATCCCATCTGATGATGAGCTGAATGCCCTTTTAGATGACATTGAAAACTATGGGTATAATGATCTTTATCCAGAAATCCTGACCACTGAAGAAAAAGAGACTGAGAGAACTAGATACTTTACGGAAGACGGAGATGAAATTCAAACCTTATCTGACGAAGAAAAAGATGAAGAAGATGTTCAGATTAATCTTATCAAAACAGTCACTCCTAAACCAACCATTACAGTCTCCGAATCCAGTCCAGCACAAGATCCACCTTCTGTTGCACTTGAACCTCTAATTTCAAGAAAGTCTTGGTTTAGGAAAATCATTCAGGAGGAAACTCCTAAAACATATGAATGGATAGCTGAGCATCAAGAACTAAAGAGGCCTACAATTGGCTGGAAGTATGATGCTGAAAGGAAGCTCTTTATTATAAGAAGATATAGAGGGGGAGTTCAACACTTTAAAAATATGACTGACTTCCAGACCCTTCCTTTCTATGACCTTAGGGATTTAGCCAAACTTCCCCTTCAAAACCCTGGGAAGGTCATTATGGCTTATGACTTTGAGAAATTTCTGCATTCTCAAGTCAATAATGATTTCAAAGGAATGAAGCCTAGGAAAACTCAAAAGAAGATCTCAAAGACAAGGTTTCATCCTAAGACTAACAAGCCATATGTTTTCTTAAGGTACAAGCCTGCCCAAACTCACAAGACCATCACCATTCCAAAATCTGTACCTGTCCAGCTACAAACTTTCAGAAAGTGGTACTATGACCCAATCATTGGCTGTGCAGTAATAGAGTGTGAGGGAAAGGAAGACATCACTATCTTTGAGCCTATGGAGCTGTTGAAATTTCAGCCTGAAGATCTGGAGATCCTTTTTCAGAATCACATTCAGGCATACAGTGATGAAGATGAAGCTTATGCTAAGGCCTACCAACGGGTTGTATCTCTCCATGTTAAACCTTTTATACCAAGGACAACTGAAGGACCAGCTGCTTGATGAAGAGCTGAAGACAGTAATGCAACAGCTTAGGGGGAGATTGTAGAGTCATATCTTATGTATAAGCTGTTTTCATTTATTGTATGTTTAAACAATTTTAGACTAGTTTACTTTATGTCATTTCATTAAATGTAATTTCAGTTTTCTGTAATTTACTGCTTTATTAGCTAAGTCTGGGCCATCGAAACTACTTAGTTTCGATTGAGTTTGTTCAATCGAAACTAATAGTTTCGATAGATGGTAGTTTCGACAGTCTGTGTATCACTTGTAAATGGTCAATCGAAACTAGTAGTTTCGATTGAACATAGTTTCGATACCTGTCACTACTATAAATAGCCTAGTTTGAGAATGTTTAGGGAGTAAGTAGCGGATGTAACCCTGAACCTTCTCTTTCACATTGTTCTTGAATCAATACAATTTGCAGTTGTTTATTCACTGTGTTCTTACATTTTCATACCATTTGCGTGTTGATTAATATTGTGGTTAGCCAGTTATCTTCACCAACATTGTTTCTATCATCTGCTTCACCACCATACACATAGTTTCCGCCTGTTTGTGTGTGTAATCGATCAAATCAGTGATTTCAAGAGAAATCTGGACCTACAGAGAGGGAGGGTTTTGAGGTGGAGAAGGCTAAAATGGTGAAGGAGTTAGCTTTGTTGAAGGAGGATAGGAAGTGGTTGGTGGCGGAAGGATTTTCCAGGGTGGTGGAGGCAGTCAGGGGTAGTGATGAGTTTATTGATGGGGTAGTTGGTTTGAACGGGGCTGCTGAAGCGGCGGGTTATCATGATGGACTATCTTATGGATTTCAAGCAGGAAAAACTGGTTTATCTTTGGAGAGCCTCCCTGGCTGGAGCCCGGAAGCCCGTACTATACTTACTCAGAGGCAAGATGCCTTTGATACTATGGAGTTCCCTGTTGTAGGTACTCTTGCCTCCTTGGCTGATCAATCGGATCTTAGGGAGATCAGGGATGTTCTTACCATTAAAGACTGACCCTTTGTATTTTTATTTATCTTTTTTGGAGCCTGCGTGCCCTACTACTTTTTGATATTGTAATTTTGTTCATGTACTTACTTATTTACCTTCGAATGCAAATATCCTTTTTATGTTTCTCATCTGTGCTTTTAAGAACATTTGCACTTTGTACAAGCTTGTTTATCATGCTGGCTGTCTTGATCCGGTTTTGCGCCGGACCCGTGGTCCGGTCTTATTCCTTGTGTTTTCTATGTACCGTGCTCCGCCTTATGATGTAGTATGATTATTTCTTTTTAGTGTTATGCTTTGCATCATCCTTACATATTTGCAAATCCGATCCTTTATGGTGCCGGACACGTGGCCCGGTCTTTTATGGTGCCGGACACTTTAATCCGGTCTTTTAAAATGTTGGATTAAAATCCAATCTTTTCATGGTGCCGGACACGTGGCCCGGTCTTTTATGGTATCGGACACATTGATCCGGTCTTTTAAAATGTTGGATTAAAATCCAATCTTTTCATGGTGCCGGACACGTGGTCCGGTCTTTGTTGGTGCTTGATACATTGATCCGGTCTTTTAAAATGTTGGATTAAAATCCAATCTTTTCATGGTGCCGGACACGTGGTCCGGTCTTTGTTGGTGCCGGATACATTGATCCGGTCTTTTAAAATGTTGGATTAAAATCCAATCTTTTCATGGTGCCGGACACGTGGTCTGGTCTTTGTTGGTGCCGGATACATTGATCCGGTCTTTTAAAATGTTGGATTAAAATCCAATCTTTTCATGGTGCCGGACACGTGGTCCGGTCTTTGTTGGTGCCGGATACATTGATCTGGTCTTTTAAAATGTTGGATTAAAATCCAATCTTTTCATGGTGCCGGACACGTGGTCCGGTCTTTGTTGGTGCTGGATACATTGATCCGGTCTTTTAAAATGTTGGATTAAAATCCAATCTTTTCATGGTGCCGGATACATTGATCCGGTCTTTTAAAATGTTGGATTAAAATCCAATCTTTTCATGGTGCCGGACACGTGGCCAGGTCTTTGTTGGTGCCGGATACATTGATCCGGTCTTTTAAAATGTTGGATTAAAATCCAATCTTTTCATGGTGCCGGACACGTGGTCCGGTCTTTGTTGGTGCCGGATACATTGATCTGGTCTTTTAAAATGTTGGATTAAAATCCAATCTTTTCATGGTGCCGGACACGTGGTCCGGTATTTGTTGGTGCCGGATACATTGATCCGGTCCTTTAAAATGTTGGATTAAAATCCAATCTTTTCATGGTGCCGGACACGTGGTCCGGTCTTTGTTGGTGCCGGATACATTGATCCGGTCTTTTAAAATGTTGGATTAAAATCCAATCTTTTCATGGTGCCGGACACGTGGTCCGGTCTTTGTTGGTGCCGGATACATTGATCCGGTCTTTTAAAATGTTGGATTAAAATCCAATCTTTTCATGGTGCCGGACACGTGTTCCGGTCTTTGTTGGTGCCGGATACATTGATCCGGTCTTTTAAAATGTTGGATTAAAATCCAATCTTTTCATGGTGCCGGACACGTGGTCCGGTCTTTGTTGGTGCCGGATACATTGATCCGGTCTTTTAAAATGTTGGATTAATTATAAAAACGGGGATTTCATTTATGTCTTTGAAAACATGCTCTTCTTTTTTGTTTCTTGAAAAACCGTGAACACGACCTTAGGGATTACATATAACATTTCCTGAGTTGGGCTGCATTCCAAGTCCTGGGTACGTTAGTTCCATCTAATCTGGTCAAAGAGTGTGCCCCCTTTCCCAGTGACTCTTTAATCTGGTAAGGCCCTTCCCAGTTAGGCCCTAACTTTCCTCCGGGCTCAGCCCTGCTGGCTTCATTGTTTCTAAAAACGTATTCACCTGGGCGGAACTGGTGAAGTGCAACGTTCTTATTATAGTACTTGGCCAGAACTTGCTTATACTTAGCTTCTTGGATGAGTGCTTGTTCCCTTCTTTCTTCCAAAAGATCCAAGTTCAATCTTAATTCTTGATCATTATCCCGACCATTTGTTGTAGCAATACGCATCATTGGCGTACCCATTTCGACTGGGATTACTGCTTCGTGGCCATAAGTTAAACTGAAAGGAGTTTCACCATTGCTTGTTTTCGGGGTGGTGCGATGGGCCCATAATACACTAGGTATCTCTTCAACCCAAGAACTCATTTTGGTTGCGAGCCTAGTTTTTATGCCCTTTAGAATGCTCTGGTTGATTCGTTCTACTTGACCGTTTCCCTGCGGGTGAGCAATGGACGTAAAAACTTGCCGGATTCCCATTTCCTCACACCATCCGGCTAATGATTTGAACTGTGTTTCATTGTCACTCACCAGGTATAGAGGGAGGCCAAAACGGCATATTATATAATCCCACACAAATTTTTTGATCTGGGTGGTAGTAATTGTTGCGACTGCCTTCGCTTCCACCCATTTGGTGAAGTAATCCACAGCGACGATTAGGAATTTGACGCGTCCGGGTGCTTCCGGGAATTGTCCGACAATGTCTATTCCCCACTTTTGGAAAGGCCATGCTCCAATCACTGGTATGAGATCATTCTTAGGCTTCAATGTTTTAGGCGCGTGCTTTTGACAGCTAAAACACTTCTGCAAGGTTTGTACTGCTGTGACATGCATTCCCGGCAAGTAATATCCTATGTTCATTAGCTTGGCCACCATCATCCTTGGGCCGGCATGCATTCCACATGAACCTTCATGCACCTCTTTGACTAATAGTTCAGCTTTCTTTTGACCAACATATCTTAACAAAGGCCGTAGGAAAGTTCTTCTGTAGAGCCGGTCGTCTACCAGCTGATACTGTAAGGCCTTTGTTCGCAACTTTAACGTTTCTGCTCTATTTTCTGGCAAAGTTCCTTCCTTCAAATATGCCACCAAGGGCGTCATCCATGTCCAACCAACGTCCTCAAGGTGACTAATTTCTTCTGTGCAAACGGAGGGCTTATCCAATGTTTGTACTCGTATTTCTTTCGCCAAGTGAGCTAACTGGACCGACGCCAATTTACTTAAAGCATCTGCTTTCCGGTTTTGACTTCGAGGAATATGCTTTATGCTACACTCTTGAAATTGCAACATCATTTCTTTAGTCTTTTTTAAGTATTCGATCATCATTTTTCCCTTGACTTCGTAAATCTTGTTCACTTGGTTAGCCACTAAGAGTGAGTCCACGTGTGCCCGGATGTGCTGGGCTTTCATGGTCGCTGCTAATCGCAATCCGGCTAACAAGGCTTCATATTCAGCTTCGTTGTTCGTGCTTTTGAAGTTTAATTTTACCGCATATGTGATTTCCACTCCCTCTGGGCTAAGTAACATAAGCCCGGCCCCGGACCCTTCCATGGTTGAAGCCCCATCAGTGTATAACGACCACCATTGAGGTGCTTTGATCTGTATTTCAGCTATAACTGGGTCATTGGTGATCTCCATCTCTCGCCCCTCCGGTATTTCTGCAAGGAAATCGGCAATGACCTGCCCTTTTAATGCAGTTCGAGGCTTGTATTCCAGACTGAGAGCTCCTAATTCAACCGCCCACTTGGCTAGTCTTCCGGATAACTCAGGTTTTTTTAACACTTGCTGGATGGGAAAATTGGTGAGTATTTCCACCGGATGGGCTTGGAAGTATCGACGCAATCTTCGAGAAGCATGTACTAAAGCCAAGGTTAATTTTTCTAGTAGGGAGTACCTTGTCTCCGGGTCTGTTAACACCCGGCTGACATAATAGATAAGAGTTTGCACACCTTTCCTTTCAACCATAAGGACGGTGCTAATGGCCGCATCCGCAGCTGCGATATATGCTGTTAACTTCTCTTCTTCTTCTGGTGCCATAAGGGTGGGGAGTTTCGCAAGGCACAGTTTCAGCTGTTGGAAGGCCTCCTCTGCTTGGTCCGTCCATTGGAACTGTGCTTTGTTGAGACAATTTTTCAGAGTTTGGATGAAAGGTAGAGATCTTTCTGCATGCTTAGCCAGAAATCGATTTATTGCCACCAAACGTCCATTCAATGCTTGCACCTCCTTGATGGATGACGGGGAAGGCATCCGGGTGATAGCTGAAACTTTTTCCGGATTTTCCCGGAAACCTTCCTTGGTGACCATCACACCGAGGAATTTCCCTTCCTCTACACCAAATGAACATTTTCTCGGGTTTAACATTATTCGAGATTCTTTCAACCTTAAAAATGTCTCAGCAATGTCCGCTAGGAGATTTGTTTCATCATGGCTTTTGATGACCAAGTCGTCAACATAGATCTCCAAATTTTTACCAATTTGAGGCTCGAATACTCTGTCCATGAGCCTTTGATAAGTGGCCCCTGCATTCTTTAACCCAAACGGCATTTTTGTGTAACAAAAGGCGTCGATATCAGTGATAAAAGCTGTTTTTTCTTCGTCGTCTTCGGCCATGGGAATCTGATGATAGCCTTTGTAAGCATCCAAAAAACATTTGAAACGGAAAGGGGCTAACGAGTCGATTTTCAGATCAATTTCTAGTAAGGGGTAGGCGTCCTTAGGACATGCACTATTTAAATTCTTGTAGTCGATACACATATGCCAGGTACCATTTCCTTTCTTTACCATTACTGGATTGGCGATCCATAAAGGATAATGAACTTCTCGGAGGATCCCCGCGTTAACCAGATCCCGGACTTGATCCATAGCTGCCCTGCTTCTATCCGGGCCCATCCTCCGTCGTTTTTGAGTTACCGGGTTAGCAGACTTGTATACATGTAGACGATGTTCGGCTAATTCCCGTGGAACTCCCTTCATATCTGCCGGTTTCCATGCAAAAACATCTATGTTGTTTCGTAACAACTGCTTCAAACGGTCTCGCCCTGCTATGGATAAGGTGCGTCCAATGGTAATTATCTGTTCCGGGTATGCGGGGTTCATAATCCACCTATCTGGTTCATATGTACTTTTCATGTGAGTGTCAAAATGATCTTTACACGAGGTCCGACTGGTTTGCGCTTGTAGTACTTCCATGATTTGGTCAGCATACACCACCGCTACTCCCTTAGGAGTTGGGAATGCGATAGCGGAGTGGACAGTGGACACGGCTGCATGAAAAGACGCCAAACCTGGTCGTCCGAGTATCAAGTTATTTTTCGAAACAGCCGAGATTACGATGAAAGTCACGAGGACCGTACGGATTTTAGCACCTTCTTCTAGGGTCATTGGTAATGTGAGTTGTCCTAGAAGGACCACGGATTCCCCGAAAAACCCTATGAGATCAATGTCGGTAGGTTCCATATCCAGACGTCTGAAAAGTTGTTCATACATGACGTCCATTGAAGCTCCACTGTCGACTAAAATCTGACTGATGCGGTAATCACCTACTAATGCTGTGATTACTACTGGACTGGTAGACGAGGCACCCCCTTGAACAGGCAGGAAAGTAAGCGGTTGTTCCATCCAGGCTTCCAATCGTGCGCCCCCACGTTTATAACCCCGTGAGCTTAATGACTCCTCATTCATTATCATGCATAAGTCACGCACCGGTTTTTTGCCTGCATTCTTTCTTCCCGGTGGTCCGGCATAAATTTCTTTTAACAGATGAGAAAGTTTTTCGGTTTGTATGGCCATGTCAATTTGTTTTTGTAAATGCCAACAATGATCCGTGTCATGCCCAGTGTCTTTGTGGAAATCACAATACCGTTTGGGATCTCGTACGGACTTTGGGTGGAGAGGTCGCGGGGGTTCTAATGTTATTTTTTCTGTTAAAAGAACTTCCCGAGGGCTTTTGACCAACTTGTTAATCCACGTAACTCCCCTGTTTTTCGGATTATCCTTAAACCTTGCGGAGGTATTGACAGATCTAACAGGTTCCGGGCGGGTGTACGGGAGAGGCCTCATCCATGTACTAGGTCCTCGAAAACGTTGAGTCTGTCTGGAGGAGTGTGGCTGTTTTCCCGTTCGATCACTTCGCTGATCCTTTTTATCATGCTCATGAGTGCTCCGGACGGATCTTTCTGCCCGGACGAAGGCACGAGCGACAGTCATCAATTCTTCCATGGTTGTTGGTAAACCGTCTCGACCATGGAGCCTACGGATGAGCTCATCATGTCGGATGCCTTGAACGAAACCTGCGATTAAATCCTCCCTTGCCCCGGCTATTTGCAAACTTTCTTTGTTATACCGGGTAATGAAATCTTCCACCGATTCCCCGTCTCGTCTCCGGATGTGAAGTATTTCTGTCTTGTCTTTCGTGTGTCGTTTTTGCTGACTAAATTGTTGCATGAACTTTTTCAAGAATTCATCAAAACTGTCGATCCGGCCTATAGGTAAACTATCGTACCAAAGGCGAGTTGTCCCGACCAAGGTTTGAACAAACATGTGACACCATTCATGCAGGGCCCATCTTTCCACCCCACCAGCACTAATAAAAACATTGATGTGATCATCCGGATCTGTGGTACCATCATATTTCCCCACTATGGATGGCATTTTTAACTTACGAAGTATTTCTGCTTGCGCTATTCGGGGTGTGAACTTAGATTGTGTTAACAAAGCTGTTGGTCGGTACGGGCGATGGATGTCCACTAGAGGAGTATTCCCGGGTACAGGTATGAGTGCGGGAGGAGGTCCCTGCGTGCTGTACGGATGGGTGAGAGGAACGGACTGCCCTCCGGCGAGAGATCCGGTATTGCATGCAGATGTAAATCCCCCCGGTGTGGCATAAGCGGTTTCCTCAAATGTTAAACGGTTCCGGAGTTCTGCCAGGCGTATTTCTTTCCAAAATTGCTCGTCCATTCGGGCCCGGCGCTGTTGTTCCATCCACCATTCGTTACCTGCGAGTAATGGCATGGTGTAAGGGAGAGATCCCGAAATAAGCGGGGCATTGGAAACGGGAATGGGAGGTATTCCAGCAGTGGTTGTAATGAGTTGCGGCAGATTATAAATGGGATACCAGATGTGGTGCTATGTGGGAAACTAGGAGGTATTGCAGGTTGTGGGAGGTCCCGGGTAACTTGGGTGAGAATGATAGTTGCGATTAGAGGCGGTATGGGGGATGAAAAGACCGCCTGCGAAGGCAACGAGGCAGGTATATTAGTATGCAAAGTGTGAAGATGAGATGATGCTGCTGCTGGCAACACATCTGCTAGATGGTTTTGAGTTTGTGCCAGACGTTCCTTCAGTGAAGAAATCATAGGAATACCAGCTTGAGACTGTGAATCTCCTGTTGGTGCCCCTGTGTTTGTAATGTGATTTCTCTCCTCATCGGATTCATAATCTGATTGTATGTTATCTATTGCGAGCAAAGATTGAATTCAGGATACTGTTGTAACTATTGTTCGACCGGGATGGCGCCAATGAAGAGACGTAAAAGCTTCACTTTGATGATAATTCCCGAATTCAATCAAGTACAAGTTTTGGATCCTCTTCATCTATGAGATCACCTTCTATTTATAGGATTTCTACATTCTCTTTCCTCTAACCGTATGATAGCGACGGCCCCTTTCTTATTGGTTCCTTCTTCTCGTGGGCCCTTATGGTGGTTAAGAAGTTAGATTTCTTTCTTTTAGACCCCTTATGTATGATCATTTCATCATACGTCGTCATTAATATAGATATTAAAATTTTCATTTGACGTAATAGTTTCTTTTTTAGTTTATGTGATCTAAAACCTGTTAGATTATATATTAATGTGACTTTAATTTCTAATGCATACCACGTATCCTCTCTTTCTTTTTTTTTCCCTTGCAACACATTCTTCTCTGTCCTTTGCTCTATGGTGGACACCACTTCTTTCTTCTTTAAGTGTGTATTCCAATTTGGAGGGTGTTGCAAGTCTTCATTGTTTTGTTTGGATTCCACAGGTTTAGGTTCAAAAAAATTTTATTTTTTTTTATCTTTGGTTTAACTTTTTTTTTATATTAGGAGACTAAAAAGTGTTCTCTTTCGAATAAAACTAAGTTTTTAATAAAAATTCTGTTGTAATATATAAAAAAACTAAAAAAGGTCTATGCATTAAATTTTTTTAAATAATAAATAAAGCATATTATTATTAAAAAAACTAAACTATTTTAAATGAAATTTTAAAAAATATATATTAAAACACCTTATTTCTAATAGAGAAAACCCAAATATATATCATAATTCATAAAAAAAATAAAGGCAAATTGTTTTTAATAATCCAAACTATGACTTATTGGCTGATAATAAATCAAACTAACAGTTTGGTTGATGATAATATCAACTTTCACTTCTGTTGTCAATGGCAGTACCAGTAGCATAATCATCATAAATTTACACTTATTTTCGTTCAAAATGGCGATTTTAAATGAAATGGTGAAACGTACAAGCGAAATCGAGTCGGATCGAGTGTAAATCGAGTGTAAATATATGATAATTATGCTACTGAGACTGTCATTAATAACAAAAGTGAAAATTGAGATTATCACCAGCCAAACTGTTAGTTTGGATTATTATCAGACAATTAGTTTTAATTTAAATTATTAAAAACCAATTTGCCAAAAATAAAAGATCAGGTGTACAAAATCATTTGTATTTTAGTAAAAACTTCACATAATTAATGAATAAAAAAATAAGATGGAAAACCAGCCAAGAACAATGTGAGGAGAAGGGGGATTTGCTTCGGTTTGAAAATTTTTTATCTTTGTCGCTTTTATACACGGAATTCACATTAATGCCATTTTAGTTATGAGAACTGAGAAGTATTCTCATGTGATATAACATTGACTTATTTGAACATATAAGATTAATTTCTAAACATTATATTAATTTCATGTAATTATACTAAAACAAGGAGGATTTAATAATATCATTTATATGCAAATTAAATTTTAAATATTTATATATCTCTATTAAATAATTTGTCGTAGTTTAACCTTTTCAAATATACAATCTTTTTAACTGTTTTTTTATTAGGTCAAAACGCACAAATATATGGATCGATGTTTCATTACACGGGCATGATATTCAAATTGGCATACAAGAGCCTTACGAAGATTGTGTTGCAACGATGAGGCTTTAAAGGAAGACGAGACCATAGAAATGAGAACCATCAGCTTACTATATATGAACCTACAAAATGATTAAGAATAATTTTGCTTCATGGAGACGAAATGAACTTGAAAACAGTCTCAAGCACTACAAGAAAATCACCCTACACCGACGACGCCTATTGTCATCGGCATAGGTCACCCTATAACGACGACATGTCGTCGGGATAGGCTAAACCCTAATTTTGGTAGGGGAGACCCTATACCAACGACATGTCGTCAGTAAAGGGTTGGGTCAGATGGAGGGAAAACTGGGCGCCCAATAATTCATTGGTGAAACCCTATACCGTCGTCGGTATAAGTTAATTTTAATTTATTTTATACTTTTTTTATTTATTAACAATTTGTGATAAAAAAAATTATTTTAAATTAAAAAAAAAATAAGCTTATATCGACGAAATGTCGTCGGTATATGCTTTATTTTTAGTTGAGTGGTCAAAAGTCTATACCGACAACGACGACATGTCGTCGGTATAGGTCTTCTATGCCGTCGACCTATGAGCCTACACCGACGACCTATCGCCGGTATAGGTCTCAGCGCGAAGATATCCAGAATAACGCAGACAGCCTCTCATTTCCACACAAAACCCACCAAAACTCTCTCCAAAGCTTCTCTCCGGTGATTTGACGATTTTGTATGGTTTTTGGAGCAATTTTCACAAAACTCTCGGGTTTTAAGGTGAGGTAACCTCTAAGTTTTCAAATTTTACCTAATTGTTCAACATTTTGAAGTTTTTTTGTTTAATTTGGTTAGGTTTTTTAAGATTGTCAACATTTCTTGGTTTGTAGCTATTTGAAGCTAATTACTCGTTTTAATTAATAATTTGTGATGAAATTTGGTTTAAATCTATAATTTGTACGATTTTGTATGCTTGTATGTATGTGTATGTTTTTTGGTTTATTAGTAATTTGTATGTTTTTTATGTATTTATATGTTTGTATGTATGTGTATATTTTTTGATTAATTAATATTTGTGATGAAATTAAGTTATAGTTTTGTGATGAAATAGTAATAGTTTTGGTTAATTAATAATTTTGATTAGTTTATGTGTTTATGATGAATGTTTTGATAAAATAGTCAAGTTTATGTTTATTGCATTGTTTAATGCAGTACCGAATTGAAGAGGAGTTTACAAGATCATCGGTCGAGTCTGGTGATGATTCATATTCAGTCGATGAGTTTGCGTGCATGGAGCATGCATTGGGTCATAGGCGTGGCCATATACGGGGTGTTGGTTGTGTGGTGAGTAATCCAACAACTGATATGTTTAGTACCCCCTCCACAACCACATTGGCAACAAATGGATGAGCGAATGACCCAACTCCAACAAAAAGTGCTTGAACAACAACTAGAACAACAACACCAACAAGAGCGAGAGCAATAACTACAACTACAACAAAAACAAATGGTTGTCCAAAGTCAACAATTGCTTGAAATGCAACGCCAAAAGGAAGAAATGTGTCGACTGTGGGAACGCCGAACAAGCAGCGACGATAATTAGCCGAAAGTTGTTGTCTTTGTTGTTGCGAACAATTTAGATGTTTGTTTTGTTTGGATGTTTGTTTTGAACAATTTGCATGTTTGGTTTTTGAACAATTTGAATGTTTGTGTGTTTCGGACAAGTTTATGGTTCGAATATTAATTTTCATGGTTCGGACAACATTATGGTATCATATTTATTTGTTTTGAATGTTTTATATTCTTGAATTTCCAGGTTTATGTTTTTATATATTTTATATTTCTGAAAAAATTTGCAAAATTAAAAAATATAAAAAAATAAAAAAAAGCCCTATGCCGACGACATATCGTCGGTATAAGTGTTCTATAAAAATTATTAAAAAAATTTGATAAACCCTATACCGACGACATGTCGCCAATATAGGTTATTTTTAAAAATTATTAAAAAAATGAAAAAAGGGCTTTTCCAGACGACATGTCGTCTGGATAGATTTTAATTTAGAATTTTTTACATTAACCCTATACCGACGACATGTTGTCGGTATAGGTCAACCTATCCCGATGACACCGTTGACCTATTGGTACGAAGCATTACCGACGAAACCTTTACCGACAAGTCGTCGGTATTGGTCAAAACAGCCTATCCCGACGACATGTCGTCGGTATAGGGTGAGTGTTTTTCGTCCCTATAGTGTCTTACTATTGTAGTGAAGGTCCAGACAACAAACACTATAACCAAACAAACCGAAAATTGTTGCTGAAAAATACAGTAAAAAACTTACATGAATGAAAATATAAAAACTGATTATTGGATATTACAATAAGAAATGTTGGAAATCGAAGTAAAAAACTATTTGCAAGTTACGGAAAAAACCGTAAACATGTTAGAAAAGGCCATAAACTATTGTAAATCATAGTAAAAACTGGTGAAAATTACAGTAAATATCTACTGAAAATCGCAGCAAATTTCCGTAGTAAAATTGAAAAAGAGTAGTAAAAGATCAGTAAAAATTGAGTTAAAATAGATAAATATAATATCTTTAAAGTTTTGATAAAGTTAAAGATAAAATGATCATATTTATAGTTAAAATGAGTAAATCTTATATTTAAATTTTTTTTTAACTGCCAGAATAAGAAAATTACGTTTTGTTACTTGTAACACTAAGGTAGTGTTTGGTATACATGAATGAACGATGGAATAGAATGAGTCATTACGATGGAATGAAAAAAAACATGTTTAGTAAACATATAGGAATGAAATGTACAATTACTTAAGGAATGTGATTCCTTCCCTTTTAATGATTTCCATTCCTTAGGGAATGGGTGTTTTTTTTTAATTTTTTCAAAGAATGGAATGAATTTGTTTAATTAATTACTCGAACCATGGCCCGACCCAAACACTAACCCATGATCCGATCCATGACCCGACCCAAACACTAACCATGATCCGATCCATGACCCGAACCATGACATGAACCATGACCTGACCCATGCCCCGTCCCATACCCGACCCATGACGCAAACCATGATCCGACCCATGACGCGACCCATGGCTCCTCCCATGCTCTGTCTCATGACTCGACCTATGACCCGACCCACGACCCGACATGACTCGACCCATGACCCATCACATGACCCGACCCATGACCCGACCCATGCCCGAAACATGACCCGATCCATGACCCACCCATGACCCGAACCATGTCATGACCCATGGCCCCTCCCATGCTCTGTTTCATGACCCGACTCATGCCTCGTCCCATGACACGACCCACGACTCGACATGACTCGAACAATGACCTGGCCCATGACACGTCCAATGCCCTGACCAATGACCTGAACCATGACCCATCCCATGCCCTAACCCATTACCCGACCAATGGCTGTAAGGCCCCAAACCGGGCACCCTACAGTTGGTTCTCATAACTGGTTATTTTCTTTAAAAGTACTTGTTTTGTTTAACAAACGTACAGCGGAAGTCTTTCTAAATTAATTATTTGTCTTTATGGTCATTAATGTTATTAACCTTACCTCACGAATGCCTACACACCAATCCGAGTAACACTGCTCCCAAGCCAAGATACGCGGACCCCAAGCTCACCTGCAACACAATCTAATGTACACACAAAGTCAGCTACACTGAGTGAGTTCTAATGGTTTAATTTAAACAAAAGCTAACACGTCTCATTTAATATTTAATTCCACTCAAGACTCTCTGGTATTTAGAAAGTAGATTTGACATTTATTAAGGGATAGATAACCCCCGTTATCTTACAATATCCCAAAAGATTCACCACCCCAGACTCAACCCACCATTTTAACCCAGTAAGTCTCTCCGACATGGATCGAACTTACCACTCTGATAACTCAACGTTTACCATACTTATTAACCAAATACTGGTTATCTCAACCAACATCTAGACATTGGCCTAACCACCCCTAATCAAGACTCTCACAAACCAACTGGCAATACAGTTGTAAACACCATGTCACAGTTCTAACAAAACGGTCAATCCAACTCTACTCACCATATTAATACTATCTCATGCACAATAAATATAATCCAACACTTGTATGCAATTTAACACAAATATATATATACACACAAACACATACCTCATCACTGCACCCTCGTCAGGGCGTTCGACACACCCCGAGCTCATCACTGTTCTGTTGGACATCGTCACCTTTGGTGACCTCCCGAAGGACTTCGTCCCCCAAAATACCGTTTGCCGTGTCATAATGACAATAACGCAAACACAATACCCGCCGTGTCACAAGGACAACGACACAATGCACACAACACATGTATAAACACATAACATTATACTCTATGTACATGACTCATTAACTTCACCTGCACTTCACCCATAGCACTAGGACAAGATATCCTACACATATTCATAAGTATTTAGCTTATACCCCGACTCACCTCGACTAACACATAACACAATACACTGCTACTATATCAACACTCGTACAAATACTATATCTCATTATCTAGGCGCATACCACGTACATGCACACCCCGTGACACCTCCTAGTCGTACCTGTACGACCTGTAAATATAATCCTGACTCACCCCTATTAGGTCACTATACGACCCACGACCATATAGAACCAACTGTAAATACAATCCCGACTCACCTCCTATTCGTACCCGTACGACCTACACATCTCAAGGACAACCCATAGTCCCTTAGCCCCGTATTTAAATAGTTAATTCGTAAACTCATCGGTTTAGACCCCAAAGCTCGATATACATTTAATGTAATAAAACACGTCTCAAAAGTATGTACGATAGCCCCAAAACGTTAAAAACATTTTAAAAAAGGGGGATTAGAAACTCACAAGTTATACTGAATCCAAATCCTAGCTCTGCACCCCGAGTACTTGCTCAAACCTCGTACCTGCCAAACGTACGATCCGAGGATCAGATTACGTCCCATAACATACGTTGAATAACGTATAGCAATAATTAAACCCCAACGCTTGTCTCGAATGTTTGTTAGACAAACCATCGAACCCTAGCTCCATGGTTACACGGGTTGGACCATTCGTGACCCGTTTAGAGACCATAACTTCAAACTGGGTTCTCATGCATGCATGTACGCGTACGTGTATACACATGCAAACCCTAATCCATGATAATACGCGTACATGAATGGAGTATCATCATGCATGCACACCATGCAACGGAGAAGGGAAAACCCTAACCGGCTCCTCTCCGTCGTCCTCCTCTATCCCGTGCACCTCCTAATGCCACCTTCTTTCTCGTCGCTCGCCACCCCTTATCCTTCTTCTCTTTCCGGCGCCCTACCACCAAAACAACCAGCCACCTCCGTGACTTCGCTTGCCGCCTGTCACGTCGTACACCGTCACCAAGCCATTCACCACCGGGAAACGCCCCATGACCGGCTTCCGTGGACACCGAGTGCCACCGGTTCCTCGCCACACCACCACTTCCATCCCATGGCTGCCATGCCACCCCTTGTAGTCGCCGAGCACTAACCGGGTACCACCATCTCGGCTCCTCCCTTCTTCCTTGCTCTCGGCCAAGCAAACCCACCAACCCTAATCGGGTTTTAACCGACTAACACAAGAAATTAAAGGCGTACAAGGAGCCAACGAAGATTAACTTTGCTCCGACGTGGAGTTCTTGCTCTAACCGACGTGAAATCACCTTCTCCCGTCACATAATGCTCCTTTCTACTTGCTTGCGGCTGTCGCACACCCCCTGGGCCGAATGGCCTAAGGTTTTCCCCTTAACTCTTATTTAAACCTACAAGGTTTATATTCGGGTCCCTATGTTACCGCTAACGCATGTTTCGATCTCGATTTCCCATTAAACGACTAACCGGTCCCTAGTTTTGATAATCCAAGCTTTACGTGAAACCACATAGCCCATGCTAATAGAATGAGGCCCGGTTCGACTACTAACCCGATTCATTTAGTTCATGGATTTTCGGGATGTTACAATGACCTTATTATCCTAGGGTATTTATTTATCTTTTCATGAATTGTATTCCATTCCTTCGTCTTTTCCCTCCTAACAAACAACACTAAGTAATGATTCATTTCAATTTCATAGGGTAACCAAACATGACAATGGAATGATAATGATCCATTACTTTCCCTCGTCCATTCCATTCACCAGTCCATTCAATTCACTCGTTCATTCCATTATCTCATACCAAATAGACCCTAAAAATTAGAAAAGAAAGTAGAAGGGCTCATATTTTAATTTTTAAAATGAGATATATATGATATTTAAAATTTAGTTTTGGTATATATATTTTTTTTGAAAATTTATTAGTTGTATATAAGATATTATCTTGTTTATTAATTTTTATACTTTGAAAAAGGAAAAAATTGTCATTTACTCTTTTGTATTTGAACGTATAAGGTTTCTAACCATTACATTAGGGGAAGTCACGAAATTGACTACTTTGACCAATACTTTAATAATATAGTCAATCAAAACACGTTACGTGACCGTCAACATAGCTTTAGCCTTCAAATAAAAATGATACAACCGAACAACCAACAAGGTGACGATTTGTCAACCCTAAATCTATAATTGGACGGTTTCGAACTAAAAGTTGAAAATGGAATGGCTAACTTGTTTAATCATTGAAATTTTCACACATACAACCTAAAAAAACTTTTTTCCTTCAAAGTGTAACCATTAGACCTTCACACAACATTATATTAATTTTATATGTTTAAAAACACAAATATAAATCCATATTGACCTATGCCTATATATATTTTTTTACAACATATAGATTTTCTAAGATAAATAAATCATACCTACATCTTGTAAAATTTGAATCCTCAACCTTTTATTTTTGGGGCACACCACTTACGACCAGGATATCTCTTAAGGACTATTGTTGATGTTTAAACAACAAACACTATAACTAAACAAACTGAAAACTGTTGCTGAAAATTACAGTAAAAAACTTAAATGAATGAAAGTAAAAATCTGGAAAATGGAAATCACAATAAAGATTATGGAAATCAAAGTAAAAAACTGTTTACAAGTTACAGAAAAATTCGTAAACATGTTAGCAAAGGCCATAAAACTATTGTAATACATAGTAAAAAACTGATTAGATATTTACTAGGATTTTCGCCAGTTTTTTACTATGATTTACAATAGTTTTATGGCCTTTTCTAACATGTCTTACGGTTTTTTCTACAACATGCAAATAGTTTTTTACTTTGATTTCCAACATTTTTTATTGTGTTTTCCAATTGTCAGTTTTTTACAGTAATTTTCAACAACAATATTCGGTTTGTTTAGTTATAGAGTTTGCTATCTAAACACCAACAATAGTCTTTAAGGGAACATAGCGGTGATATCTGGTGTGTCTTACAACTAAAAAGGTTGGGGTTCACATGTTAATTCTGATTTTATTTTTGCATCACAAGGGTAGTATGGTAAATTTAGATTCAAGCCGATGGCTAATGGCTTTGACCACCGCCTAGGCGCGTGATAGGTTGGCAATGCCCATGCAATTTTCTTATATTTTTCCCATTTCTAGAATAGAATATAGTATTTTTAAGCCTCAAACGTCCTCTTTACCATTGTATTTAGAAACATGTGACATTTCGGATTTTTATTCATGCATTTGTAATATATATCATATAATATTTTCAACTAAATGAAATGCAAGTGTTTTATTTAATTTTGTACAAAATATATATTTATTTATTTTATTTATTTTATGGATTTAAAATAATTAAAAATAAATACGTTTTAAACTTATATAAAATTGTATATAAAAATCTAAATTTAAAAAGTTTCAGATTTAATAAAATAACCTATTTAAATAAGATAACTAACTCTTATAAAAATTATTTATAACAATAATAATATAATTTTATAAAATATATTTGAAAATTTAAAGAAATTAAACTAATTATTTTTATAAAAGTTAAGGGGTTGTTTTGAAACTTTTTAAACTAGAAGGTTTTAAGTTAAAAACCGGTTAAGAGACTAAACATGGACAAACCAAACTATAAGGACTCATCCGTAATTATCTCAGGGGCTAAATTAAATCAAAGCCAAACTTCAGGGACTAAATCTGTCAAAACCCTTTTCGCAAATCCGGTTATCCCCTACATTGTCCGGCGGTCCGAGATAGTTTCCGGCGAACACCCCGACAGGGCTGTTCCCTGCACCTCGACAGCCGCTACAGGCATCCCTGAACTAGTCTTCCCCATGCGAACAAAAGGCCCCGACCAATTGGTCTCCCCAACATACGAATTGCCTGATCTTGTTGGTAGCCGAGAACCCACGCCTCGAATTCGAGCCCGACAGTCAACCCCCACACGTATTTAATAGCTCGTTAGCTTCGTCTCGTCCAGACGAGTGTCGGGACGTGCCCAATTGCATGCTTTGTCATAAGAAACGAACTCGGCTATAAATAGCAATAATCGGACCTGCTCGAGCTCGCTACCCCTCTTCCACCCAATCTCACTCCAAATTGAAGGCACCATTACAATCGCCATCTCTGCGTGAAGCTGTGACCAAGGTTGTAGAGGCTAATCCCATCCAGAAGCTCGATTCTCATTCTTGACATTCTCGGATTTAAGACTCTGCCGTCCAGCCCCTTTGCGACCACGTAAGAATCCTCAACTTCGTTTCTTTACCTTCTGTTATCATAAGGCAAGCTGAACCAATCGAAGTCACGACTCCAAAACATCGATTACCGGACAAACCATTGTTCTGAAAAATTACTGTTTTATTTTTCTAAAGTCTGGGCCATCGAAACTACCTAGTTTCGATTGAGTAAATGGTCAATCGAAACTAGTAGTTTCGATAGATGGTAGTTTCGACAGCCTGGGTATCACTTATAAATGATCAATCAAAACTAGTAGTTTCGACAGCATGGGTATCACTTATAAATGATCAATCGAAACTAGTAGTTTCGACAGCCTGGGTATCACTTATAAATGATCAATCGAAACTAGTAAGTTTCGATAGATGGTAGTTTCGACAGCCTGTGTATCACTTATAAATGATCAATCGAAACTAGTAAGTTTCGATAGATAGTAGTTTCGATTGAACACAGTTTCGATACCTGTCACAACTATAAACAGTTTCGATCAAATCAGTAATTTCAAGACCAACTTTTATGCAAATAACACTAAGAAATGTTATTATAAACCTATACACAATTAAATACTAATACGCACATGTAAACATACAATAATACCCATTTATCTACATAGGGTTTCAACGTGCTTAGACTTCAACATCTTTATCACCTACACGCGTGGAAAAATACCCGCTTGCAAGGTGAGTTACATAGCCCCTATTTTACATTTCTACGCATTTTGGGGTGGAACATTATACATGCTACTCACTTTGTTTATACGTGTTATACATGTGGACTATATGCTTATTATCTTGGGTGTACATACATTTACTTTAAACACAAGAAAACCAACAGTAATATTAATAGATCTATTGTGCCTGACCAGCGCACCGGTTAGGGTGTTTATTACTGCATACTCGGATATAGCCGCGTGTTATATTCAAACATACCGGATATAGTGGGTAACTATATTCAAACATTACCGGACTTAGCTGTTGTGCTCTGTTCAAGCGCGTCAAACAAGGTTTGAAATGTGATTAGATAAATGATACACCATATATATACTATGTTTAACAAGATAAACAATGAGTTGCAAAACGTTTTATCTACTACCTATCGGAACTACAAAAACCTATGTACTCACCAACTTTTTAGTTGACACTTGATTTAAATAATGTTTCAGGTTTGGATATGTGATTTGTAAAGGCCCCAAAACCGGGTAACCTCACTTGTTGGATTTACTCATAAACATAGTCATAAATACTGAACTTAAATTTAAAACATTCATCATTCAATTACATAATCATAACAGCGGAAGTCTTTACAAATAAATCATAACATTGTTCTAAGACATATAAAACAAAAGTGGGATGTCAGTCTTGTGCCGAGTAACCTTCACGCCATCGCACGACCTTTTCTTCCTTTACCTGAAATGTATACTAAAAGTCAGCTAACGCTGGTGAGTTCTAGTTTAATACAATTAGGTATAAACATTCTTTTCTTTATAAGTATGCATAATTATATATACATTTATATAAATATACATTGACTTGAGTTGCTTTTCTTTTATCATTCTTCGCAAATACATATAAATATATATTCACATCATTTGTCTCATTTACTTTCATAACTTTTGCTTTTCTTTCATCTTTCTTTGTGACTACATATATATGCATTCACCCTTTTCTTTTCTTTTCTTTTCATTCATGGGTGATCAACCCGTCATTTATTTGCGAATGTCACAAAGACAAGCGCCACGGTCCATCGTCATGGTCCGCCTATTCTTACAACCGTCCGGCAACTAGTGTTCGTCCGTATTTTTCATTCTTACAACCGTCCGGCAACTTGTGTCCGTCCGTAATCTTACAACCGTCCTACCGTCGTAGGCCGTACTTCGCCCGTCTGCCATAAGGCATCCGTTTCCCACTTAAACTAATTATACAGCCGAATATTGATTTAGCGCCTTACTCCACCGTAGTGGCCTTTATTTAGTCTACCTTTCTAGACTTACTTTTTCTGGCTGCATAATAGTCAAGTGGTCGTCCGTCTACCGAAGTAGCCGTTATCATTGAAGCGTCCATAACGTTTTCTGTTACTTGACAAGCAATATATACATAGATATAAAGCAGGATTTCATTCTTACACGTTATGTTATTCTTTTCATTCATTCTTAATAATCATACGATTCATTCTTTGTTCATAATTCATTTTTGTACTTGGGTATATATATATGTTTGTATACCACGTATGATCACATTAACATTCATAACATTTATTCACTTAGTGTATACACTTCAGCCCCAAAACATTTATAAATTATTTGCACATAACATAGAAGGGGGCACATAGAACTCGCCTGATGGGCTACTCTAGGTTGTCCTAGACAAAGGTCCAACAGCGTCACTTTCGATCTGGATTAGGTAGTTAAATACACATTAGACCCAACCCCGACTTTAATGGTTTAATCTAAACTCACTGACTTTACTTAACCAACCTGCTGCCTGCTATCTGCTGCCTGCGCACTTAGTAAGTGCGCAGGGACTTGCTCTTGCGCACTTGGCATGTGCGCAGGAGCCTTCCTCCTGTGTACTTGGTAAGTACGCAGGGTCTGCATCCTGCGTACTTGGTAAGTACGCAGGGATTCCCTCCTGCGCACTTGGTAAGTGCGCAGGACCTGGTTCTTGGACCAAAAATCCGAAGTTCTTGCATGCAAACCCGATCGTGCCAATCTTACAATTTTCTTTGATCAAAACATGCGGTTTTCGTTCTAGATGCTATTTCTAAGCTTATTATCAAGTTTCATCCGTAAAAACATCATCTATTTAGCTAAAACTCGAGAAACCCCAAAATGAACAAAAACTCAGATTATCTATCAATCATTACCTGGATTGAAGTTTTGATTCGGAGGTTTTGCTCCCGAGCTCAGCTGTAACGTGCTCCTCTAAACTCGTGACGATCCGTCGACTTTCTCTCTCTAGACCCGGGCTCCCTTTCTCTCTCTAGAATTGGTGAAATGGAGGTGAAATGGTCAAATGGGCTGTCTTGCCCCTTTTATACCTGGGCTTCCCTCGGCCCGTTAGAGGCGAGCCCAAGCCCATCCGTCTTTCTTTCGCTTTATGACGTTTAAATCCCCATCGTATTATTATTTACTTATTTACTATTTTCGGGATGTTACAAGTCTACCCTCCTTAAAGAGGTTTCGTCCTCGAAACTGTTTATACATCAAACAATTGAGGGTATAGTCCCCTCATCTCGTCTTCTTTTTCCCATGTAGCTTCCGACCCTTTTATGTGCTTCCATTGTATTTTGACTAAAGGGATCGACTTATTGCGTAGTCGCTTTTCAGCTCGATCAAGGATGGCTATTGGTTCCTCTACATAATTTAGGCTGTTATCCACCTCGATCTCGTCGTAAGGTATGTGAGCTGTGTCATCGGCTAAGCATTTACGTAAGTGAGACACGTGGAACGTAGGGTGTATTCCACTAAGCTCAACGGGTAAGTCGAGTCTGTAAGCAACTTGACCCACTCTTGCTAAAATCTTGAAAGGTCCGACAAACCTTGGACTAAGTTTGCCACGCTTCCTGAATCGGATGATTCCTTTCCACGGTGGTACCTTTAACAGTACCATGTCCCCTACCTGAAACTCTAAATCCCTTCTTCTCTTGTCCGCGTATGATTTCTGCCTGTCCTTTGCGGCTTTCATTCGAGCCTTGATCTGATCAAATTTCTCGGAAGTAGCTTTGACCACTTCGAGACTCGCAAAATCCTTTTGTCCAATTTCCCCCCAACAAACCGGGGTCCTACATCTCCTCCCATATAACATTTCAAATGGCGGCATGTCAATAGTTGAGTGATAGCTGTTGTTATATGAAAATTCTGCCAATGGTAGGTGGCTGTCCCAGCTCCCACCGAAATCAATGATACAGGCCCGGAGCATGTCCTCCAAGGTCTGAATGGTCCTTTCCGATTGTCCATCGGTTTGGGGGTGGTAAGCGGTGCTGATGTTCAATCTAGTGCCCATCGCTTCATTGAATTTCTTCCAAAACCTTGACGTGAATCTAGTATCCCTGTCGGACACAATCGACAGCGGCATACCATGTCTGCTCACAATTTCTTTGATAAATACTTCGGCTAGCTTTTCGGACGAAGAAGTCTCACGTATTGGCAAGAAGTGAGCAGTCTTTGTCAAGCGGTCGACGATCACCCAAATGGTGTCATTGCCTTTAGCTGTTCGCGGTAGCTTGGTAATGAAGTCCATTGTGATCTCCTCCCACTTCCATTCCGGTATTGGTAAAGGTTGCATTTTACCACATGGTTTCTGGTGCTCGGCCTTAACTAGTGAACACGTTAAGCACTTGTTCACGTATTCAGTCACATAGTTCTTCATGCCAGGCCACCAGTACTCTTTCTTCAAGTCTTGATACATTTTGTTTGTCCCAGGGTGGATAGAATAACGAGACTTATGGGCCTCATCGAGTATTTTGGCCCTAAGCTCGCCAATCTTATGTATCCACATCCGGCCAAACCTAGTTCGTACTCCGTATGTATTTGCACTTAAGTTCCCTTGTTGTCCTACCATTCTTTCCCGTTTCACATTTCTTTCTAACAGTGCTTCATCTTGTGCCTTTGTTATTTCACCCATCAAATATGGTGTTATAATCAGCTGACACGCTTTGATCCGGATGGGTGTCGATTCTTCCTTTCTACTTAAAGCGTCAGCCACTACGTTTGCCTTGCCTGGATGGTACAATATTTCGCAGTCATAGTCTTTCAGTAGCTCTAACCACCTTCTTTGCCTCATGTTTAGTTCCTTTTGTTCAAAAAAATATTTCAAGCTTTTGTGATCGGAGTAGATGGTGCATTTAACTCCATACAAGTAGTGCCTCCATATTTTCAACGCGAAAACCACTGCTGCTAACTCTAGATCGTGCGTTGGGTAGTTAACCTCGTGAATCTTTAGTTGTCGTGAGGCATAAGCAATTACCTTTCCTCGTTGCATAAGTACGCAACCTAAACCCTGCCCCGAAGCGTCAGAGTAGACTACCAAGTCTTCATTTCCTTCAGGTAGTGTTAAGACTGGAGCTTGAGTTAATCGTGCCTTAAGTTCCTCAAACGCGTTGTTTTGGGTTTGACCCCATTCATATTTTACTTCCTTACGTGTCAATTTAGTTAGTGGCGAGGCTATTCTGGAGAAATCTTGAATGAACCTTCGATAGTAGCCTGCCAAACCCAGGAAACTTCGTATATCTGTTGGTGTCTTTGGGATGTTCCATTCCTTTACTGTCTCGATCTTTGCAGGATCTACCATGATGCCGTTTGGGTTTATCACATGACCTAGGAATTGGACTTCCCTAAGCCAAAACGCGCATTTGGAGAATTTTGCGTACAACTTTTCCTTCTCTAGCACCTCCAGAACTTCTCTTAGGTGACAGTGATGATCACCCTCGCTTTTCGAATATACCAGTATGTCGTCTATAAAAACTACACACTCTATTCATCAAATCCATGAACGCTGCTGGTGCGTTAGTTAATCCGAAGGACATCACGAGAAATTCATAATGCCCATAACGCGTGCGAAACGCGGTCTTTGGTACGTCTTCCTCTCTTACTTTTAACTGATGGTAACCCGACCTAAGATCGATCTTTGAGAACCAACTCGCACCTTGCAGTTGATCAAAAAGGTCGTCTATTCTAGGCAGTGGGTATTTGTTCTTTACTGTCCTCTTGTTCAGTTCGCGGTAGTCAATGCACATGCGCATGCTGCCGTCCTTCTTCTTTACAAATAGTACCGGAGCGCCCCATGGTGAGATGCTCGGTCTAATAAATCCCTTTTCTGTTAATTCCTGTAGTTGAGACATCAATTCTTTCATTTCTGATGGAGCCAATCGGTAGGGGGCTTTGGAAACGGGCTCAGCTCCTGGCAGTAAGTCAATCTGAAATTCTATTTCCCGATCGGGTGGCAACCCAGGTAGATCCTCAGGGAATACTTCTGGAAAGTTGCACACCACGGGTACATTCTTGAGTTCTTTAGTTTTCATTCTATCATCAATAACATATGCCAGATAAGCTTCGCAACCGCGCCTCATGTAACTTTCGGCCTTGATCATCGAGATGACGTTCGGCATCGTGCAATTCCAATCCCCATATACCGTAATTGGACTGCCGCTTAGAGCTTTGAGGTGTATCCTCTTACGTTTACATATGATTTGAGCTTCATTGGCAGCTAGCCAATCCATTCCCAATACTATATCGAATCCTCCTAAGGTGAGAAGGAATAATCTAGAAGGGAACTTATGACCCTCTATTTCTATTATGCAATCCTCTGTTACTTGGAATACTGCCGAATTTTTACCAACGGCAGTTTGTACGCTAAAGGCCTTTACTATGGTGTTAATAGTGCAATCCAGTTTACGACTAAATGCATTTGATATAAAGCTTTTACTAGCACCAGAGTCGAATAAAATAGCAGCATGTTCATCATTTACTAGAATGTACCTTACACGACATCAGGGTTTCCCCTTGCCTCTTCCTCCGTTAAGGCATAGGCGCGAGTCCTTGCCTTTTGTTGTTCCTGCTCCTTATCCTTTACCGAACCAGATTGGCCGGCCTTTCTGCAGTATTTTGTCAGATGCCCAAATTGTCCACAGCTTTGGCATTTAGTGTCTCTCAAACAGTCGCGAGAATAGTGTCCCGCCCTTCCACACCTATAGCAGGTGGTGGTGCCGACTCGACACTCCCCAAGATGTTGCCTTCCACATTTCTTGCAAGTTTCATATTCATTGGACCTTGGTTTCTTGCTCTCAGTTGTTACGTTCCCTCTTCCGGTGCCTCTGGACGTGTTCTCCCACTTTCTCTTTTGTGTCTCAGGTGCCGGGTCCTCATTGGCGTAGTCGTCGTAGACGATTCCGCTCAGATTCACTACCGACTCGAAGGTCGAGGGTAGGTTAGCTTTCACATGGACACGGACCCGCTGTGGCAACCCCTTAACATAATACTTGATCAAACGGTCTTCAGTTTCTACCAGATGGGGTACTAGTTGAGCCAGTTCATTGAATCTTGATGTATACTGGCGATGAGTCTTGTTGCCAGCCTTGAAGTTCAGGAATTCATTCTCAACTCGGTCGATTTCATTCTGGGGACAAAACTTTTGGATGACCAGCTTCTTCAAGTCGTCCCATGTCATTCTGTTTATCGCATTCGGTGACTTAGTTCTCTGAATATTCCTCCACCAACTTAGTGCTTCGTTGGTGAAAGAATGAGCGACGTACTTAACAGCTTGGTCGGGTCGACACTCGCTGATGTTGATTACAGCATTCATCCTCTCTATCCATTCAAGCGTTACCACTGAATCCTTGCTCCCATCGAACTTGGGTGGGTCTCCGTCCTTAAAGCCCTTATAAGTACACCCACGGTTGCTCGATCCTATCTTTATTTCATCCCCATCACTATCATATACTTTCTCTTCCTTGTCTCCTTCATCCTCCTCTTTACTTTTCTTTATTGCCTTAGATAGTAGATCAGGCAATACCTTCTTCAAAGTGAGCACAACTTCACGGGCAATAGCATCCCTGACTTCAGGTTCTAACTGTATAGGCCCTGGACTGTCGTCCCTAATTCGGGTCACTTCTGTTTCGTGCACACTTTCGGTGTGCTCTGCGTGTACACTCTCTTCTTCTTCAAATCTTGGGTTCAACGGAGGTCTACCTACTCGGCCAGTGCGACCGCCTCGGCGACCCGTTCTTCCTCCACCAGCCATAATCCTTAATTTCCTGATAGTTATAAAGGGAATACATCAATGTCATTTCTTCAGATCATAGTTTGGAACAGTACGAGCAAGGTAAATTATTAATTACAGTGACCGGTTTGTGATTACTAATTTACATTGCTTTTCGGGTTCAAAACTCTTCAAATCAGTCATGGCATTAACATCTATTTGTTCTAAGTTATGGTATCTATTCTTATGCAAGAGCATTAACTTTATTCTTACTTACCGTGCTGGCGTTAGCGTTGGTTACCCATACTGACATTCGTGCGTTGGTCCCATAATCAGTTTGAGTCTATACATTTAGGGATGTCTAAATCTCTTAAACTATTGCTCTGATACCAACTTGTAAAGGCCCCAAAACCGGGTAACCTCACTTGTTGGATTTACTCATAAACATAGTCATAAATACTGAACTTAAATTTAAAACATTCATCATTCAATTAAATAATCATAACAGCGGAAGTCTTTACAAATAAATCATAACATTGTTCTAAGACATATAAAACAAAAGTGGGATGTCAGTCTCGTGCCGGGTAACCTTCACGCTATCGCACGACCTTTTCTTCCTTTACCTGAAATGTATACTAAAAGTCAGCTAACGCTGGTGAGTTCTAGTTTAATACAATTAGGTATAAACATTCTTTTCTTTATAAGTATGCATAATTATATATACATTTATATAAATACACATTGACTTGAGTTGCTTTTCTTTTATCATTCTTCGCAAATACATATAAATATATATTCACATCATTTGTCTCATTTACTTTCATAACTTTTGCTTTTCTTTCATCTTTCTTTGTGACTACATATATATGCATTCACCCTTTTCTTTTCTTTTCTTTTCTTTTCATTCATGGGTGATCAACCCGTCATTTATTTGCGAATGTCACAAAGACAAGCGCCACGGTCCATCGTCATGGTCCGCCTATTCTTACAACCGTCCGGCAACTAGTGTCCGTCCGTATTTTTCATTCTTACAACCGTCCGGCAACTTGTGTCCGTCCGTAATCTTACAACCGTCCTACCGTCGTAGGCCGTACTTCGCCCGTCTGCCATAAGGCATCCGTTTCCCACTTAAACTAATTATACAGCCGAATATTGATTTAGCGCCTTACTCCACCGTAGTGGCCTTTATTTAGTCTACCTTTCTAGACTTACTTTTTCTGGCTGCATAATAGTCAAGTGGTCGTCCGTCTACCGAAGTAGCCGTTATCATTGAAGCGTCCATAACGTTTTCTGTTACTTGACAAGCAATATATACATAGATATAAAGCAGGATTTCATTCTTACACGTTATGTTATTCTTTTCATTCATTCTTAATAATCATACGATTCATTCTTTGTTCATAATTCATTTTTGTACTTGGGTATATATATATGTTTGTATACCACGTATGATCACATTAACATTCATAACATTTATTCACTTAGTGTATACACTTCAGCCCCAAAACATTTATAAATTATTTGCACATAACATAGAAGGGGGCACATAGAACTCACCTGATGGGCTACTCTAGGTTGTCCTAGACAAAGGTCCAACAGCGTCACTTTCGATCTGGATTAGGTAGTTAAATACACATTAGACCCAACCCCGACTTTAATGGTTTAATCATTCTAAACTTACTGACTTTACTTAACCAACCTGCTGCCTGCTATCTGCTGCCTGCGCACTTAGTAAGTGCGCAGGGACTTGCTCTTGCGCACTTGGCATGTGCGCAGGAGCTTTCCTCCTGCGTACTTGGTAAGTACGCAGGGTCTGCATCCTGCGTACTTGGTAAGTACGCAGGGATTCCCTCCTGCGCACTTGGTAAGTGCGCAGGACCTGGTTCTTGGACCAAAAATCCGAAGTTCTTGCATGCAAACCCGATCGTGCCAATCTTACAATTTTCTTTGATCAAAACATGCGGTTTTCGTTCTAGATGCTATTTCTAAGCTTATTATCAAGTTTCATCCGTAAAAACATCATCTATTTAGCTAAAACTCGAGAAACCCCAAAATGAACAAAAACTCAGATTATGTATGAATCATTACCTGGATTGAAGTTTTGATTCGGAGGTTTTGCTCCCGAGCTCAGCTGTAACGTGCTCCTCTAATCTCGTGACGATCCGTCGACTTTCTCTCTCTAGACCCGGGCTCCCTTTCTCTCTCTAGAATTGGTGAAATGGAGGTGAAATGGTCAAATGGGCTGTCTTGCCCCTTTTATACCTGGGCTTCCCTCGGCCCGATAAAGGCAAGCCCAAGCCCAAGCCCATCCGTCTTTCTTTCGCTTTATGACGTTTAAATCCCCATCGTATTATTATTTACTTATTTACTATTTTCGGGATGTTACAAGTCTACCCTCCTTAAAGAGGTTTCGTCCTCGAAACTGTTTATACGTCAAACAATTGAGGGTATAGTCCCCTCATCTCGTCTTCTTTTTCCCATGTAGCTTCCGACCCTTTTCTGTGCTTCCATTGTATTTTGACTAAAGGGATCGACTTATTGCGTAGTCGCTTTTCAGCTCGATCAAGGATGGCTATTGGTTCCTCTACATAATTTAGGCTGTTATCCACCTCGATCTCGTCGTAAGGTATGTGAGCTGTGTCATCGGCTAGGCATTTACGTAAGTGAGACACGTGGAACGTAGGGTGTATTCCACTAAGCTCAACGGGTAAGTCGAGTCTGTAAGCAACTTGACCCACTCTTGCTAAAATCTTGAAAGGTCCGACAAACCTTGGACTCAGTTTGCCACGCTTCCTGAATCGGATGATTCCTTTCCACGGTGATACCTTTAACAGTACCATGTCCCCTACCTGAAACTCTAAATCCCTTCTTCTCTTGTCCGCGTATGATTTCTGCCTGTCCTTTGCGGCTTTCATTCGAGCCTTGATCTGATCAAATTTCTCGAAAGTAGCTTTGACCACTTCGAGACTCGCAAAATCCTTTTGTCCAATTTCCCCCCAACAAACCGGGGTCCTACATCTCCTCCCATACAACATTTCAAATGGCGGCATGTCAATAGTTGAGTGATAGCTGTTGTTATATGAAAATTCTGCCAATGGTAGGTGGCTGTCCAGCTCCCACCGAAATCAATGATACAGGCCCGGAGCATGTCCTCCAAGGTCTGAATGGTCCTTTCCGATTGTCCATCGGTTTGGGGGTGGTAAGCGGTGCTGATGTTCAATCTAGTGCCCATCGCTTCATTGAATTTCTTCCAAAACCTTGACGTGAATCTAGTATCCCTGTCGGACACAATCGACAGCGGCATACCATGTCTGCTCACAATTTCTTTGATAAATACTTCGGCTAGCTTTTCGGACGAAGAAGTTTCACGTTTTGGCAAGAAGTGAGCACTCTTTGTCAAGCGGTCGACGATCACCCAAATGGTGTCATTGCCTTTAGCTGTTCGCGGTAGCTTGGTAATGAAGTCCATTGTGATCTTTTCCCACTTCCATTCCGGTATTGGTAAAGGTTGCATTTTACCACATGGTTTCTGGTACTCGGCCTTAACTAGTGAACACGTTAGCACTTGTTCACGTATTCAGTCACATCGTTCTTCATGCCAGGCCAACAGTACTCTTTCTTCAAGTCTTGATACATTTTGTTTGTCCCGGGGTGGATAGAATAACGAGACTTTTGGGCCTCATCGAGTATTTTGGCCCTAAGCTCGCCAATCTTAGGTATCCACATCCGGCCAAACCTAGTTCATACTCCGTATGTATTTGCACTTAAGTTCCCTTGTTGTCCTACCATTCTTTCCCGTTTCACATTTCTTTCTAACAGTGCTTCATCTTGTGCCTTTGTTATTTCACCCATCAAATATGGTGTTATAATCAGCTGACACGCTTTGATCCGGATGGGTGTCGATTCTTCCTTTCTACTTAAAGCGTCAGCCACTACGTTTGCCTTGCCTGGATGGTACAATATTTCGCAGTCATAGTCTTTCAGTAGCTCTAACCATCTTCTTTGCCTCATGTTTAGTTCCTTTTGTTCAAAAAAATATTTCAAGCTTTTGTGATCGGAGTAGATGGTGCATTTAACTCCATACAAGTAGTGACTCCATATTTTCAACGCGAAAACCACTGCTGCTAACTCTAGATCGTGCGTTGGGTAGTTAACCTCGTGAATCTTTAGTTGTCGTGAGGCATAAGCAATTACCTTTCCTCGTTGCATAAGTACGCAACCTAAACCCTGCCCCGAAGCGTCAGAGTAGACTACCAAGTCTTCATTTCCTTCAGGTAGTGTTAAGACTGGAGCTTGAGTTAATCGTGCCTTAATTTCTTCAAACGCGTTGTTTTGGGTTTGACCCCATTCATATTTTACTTCCTTACGTGTCAATTTAGTTAGTGGCGAGGCTATTCTGGAGAAATCTTGAATGAACCTTCGATAGTAGCCTGCCAAACCCAGGAAACTTCGTATCTCTGTTGGTGTCTTTGGGATGTTCCATTCCTTTACTGTCTCGATCTTTGCAGGATCTACCATGATGCCGTTTGGGTTTATCACATGACCTAGGAATTGGACTTCCCTAAGCCAAAACGCGCATTTGGAGAATTTTGCGTACAACTTTTCCTTCTCTAGCACCTCCAGAACTTCTCTTAGGTGACAGTGATGATCACCCTCGCTTTTCGAAGATACCAGTATGTCGTCTATAAAAACTATCACCGATCGATCCAACATGGGTCGACACACTCTATTCATCAAATCCATGAACGCTGCTGGTGCGTTAGTTAATCCGAAGGACATCACGAGAAATTCATAATGCCCATAACGCGTGCGAAACGCGGTCTTTGGTACGTCTTCCTCTCTTACTTTCAACTGATGGTAACCCGACCTAAGATCGATCTTTGAGAACCAACTCGCACCTTGCAGTTGATCAAAAAGGTCGTCTATTCTAGGCAGTGGGTATTTGTTCTTTACTGTCCTCTTGTTCAGTTCGCGGTAGTCAATGCACATGCGCATGCTGCCGTCCTTCTTCTTTACAAATAGTACCGGAGCGCCCCATGGTGAGATGCTCGGTCTAATAAATCCCTTTTCTGTTAATTCCTGTAGTTGAGACATCAATTCTTTCATTTCTGATGGAGCCAATCGGTAGGGGGCTTTGGAAACGGGCTCAGCTCCTGGCAGTAAGTCAATCTGAAATTCTATTTCCCGATCGGGTGGCAACCCAGGTAGATCCTCAGGGAATACTTCCGGAAAGTTGCAGACCACGGGTACATTCTTGAGTTCTTTAGTTTTCATTCTATCATCAATAACATATGCCAGATAAGCTTCGCAACCGCGCCTCATGTAACTTTCGGCCTTGATCATCGAGATGACGTTCGGCATCGTGCAATTCCAATCCCCATATACCGTAATTGGACTGCCGCTTGGAGCTTTGAGGTGTATCCTCTTACGTTTACATATGATTTGAGCTTCATTGGCAGCTAGCCAATCCATTCCCAATACTATATCGAATCCTCCTAAGGTGAGAAGGAATAATCTAGAAGGCAACTTATGACCCTCTATTTCTATTATGCAATCCTCTGTTACTTGGAATACTGCCGAATTTTTACCAACGGCAGTTTGTACGCTAAAGGCCTTTACTATGGTGTTAATAGTGCAATCCAGTTTACGACTAAATGCATTTGATATAAAGCTTTTACTAGCACCAGAGTCGAATAAAATAGCAGCATGTTCATCATTTACTAGAAACGTACCTGACACGACATCAGGGTTTCCCCTTGCCTCTTCCTCCGTTAAGGCATAGGCGCGAGTCCTTGCCTTTTGTTGTTCCTGCTCCTTATCCTTTCCCGAACCAGATTGGCCGGCCTTCCTGCAGTATTTTGTCAGATGCCCAAATTGTCCACAGCTTTGGCATTTAGTGTCTCTCAAACAGTCGCGAGAATAGTGTCCCGCCCTTCCACACCTATAGCAGGTGGTGGTGCCGACTCGACACTCGCCAAGATGTTGCCTTCCACATTTCTTGCAAGTTTCATATTCATTGGACCTTGGTTTCTTGCTCTCAGTTGTTACGTTCCCTCTTCCGGTGCCTCTGGACGTGTTCTCCCACTTTCTCTTTTGTGTCTCAGGTGCCGGGTCCTCATTGGCGTAGTCGTCGTAGACGATTCCGCTCAGATTCACTACCGACTCGAAGGTCGAGGGTAGGTTAGCTTTCACATAGACACGGACCCGCTGTGGCAACCCCTTAACATAATACTTGATCAAACGGTCTTCAGTTTCTACCAGATGGGGTACTAGTTGAGCCAGTTCATTGAATCTTGATGTATACTGGCGATGAGTCTTGTTGCCAGCCTTGAAGTTCAGGAATTCATTCTCAACTCGGTCGATTTCATTCTGGGGACAAAACTTTTGGATGACCAGCTTCTTCAAGTCGTCCCATGTCATTCTGTTTATCGCATTCGGTGACTTAGTTCTCTGAATATTCCTCCACCAACTTAGTGCTTCGTTGGTGAAAGAATGAGCGACGTACTTAACAGCTTGGTCGGGTCGACACTCGCTGATGTTGATTACAGCATTCATCCTCTCTATCCATTCAAGCGTTACCACTGAATCCTTGCTCCCATCGAACTTGGGTGGGTCTCCATCCTTAAAGCCCTTATAAGTACACCCACGGTTGCTCGATCCTATCTTTATTTCATCCCCATCACTATCATATACTTTCTCTTCCTTGTCTCCTTCATCCTCCTCTTTACTTTTCTTTATTGCCTCAGATAGTAGATCAGGCAATACCTTCTTCAAAGTGAGCACAACTTCACGGGCAATAGCATCCCTGACTTCAGGTTCCAACTGTATAGGCCCTGGACTGTCGTCCCTAATTCGGGTCACTTCTGTTTCGTGCACACTTTCGGTGTGCTCTGCGTGTACACTCTCTTCTTCTTCAAATCTTGGTTTCAACGGAGGTCTACCTACTCGGCCAGTGCGACCGCCTCGGCGACCCGTTCTTCCTCCACCAGCCATAATCCTTAATTTCCTGATAGTTATAAAGGGAATACATCAATGTCATTTCTTCAGATCATAGTTTGGAACAGTACGAGCAAGGTAAATTATTAATTACAGTGACCGGTTTGTGATTACTAATTTACATTGCTTTTCGGGTTCAAAACTCTTCAAATCAGTCATGGCATTAACATCTATTTGTTCTAAGTTATGGTATCTATTCTTATGCAAGAGCATTAACTTTATTCTTACTTACCGTGCTGGCGTTAGCGTTGGTTACCCATACTGACATCCGTGCGTTGGTCCCATAATCAGTTTGAGTCTATACATTTAGGGATGTCTAAATCTCTTAAACTATTGCTCTGATACCAACTTGTAAAGGCCCCAAAACCGGGTAACCTCACTTGTTGGATTTACTCATAAACATAGTCATAAATACTGAACTTAAATTTAAAACATTCATCATTCAATTACATAATCATAACAGCGGAAGTCTTTACAAATAAATCATAACATTGTTCTAAGACATATAAAACAAAAGTGGGATGTCAGTCTCGTGCCGGGTAACCTTCACGCCATCGCACGACCTTTTCTTCCTTTACCTGAAATGTATACTAAAAGTCAGCTAACGCTGGTGAGTTCTAGTTTAATACAATTAGGTATAAACATTCTTTTCTTTATAAGTATGCATAATTATATATACATTTATATAAATACACATTGACTTGAGTTGCTTTTCTTTTATCATTCTTCGCAAATACATATAAATATATATTCACATCATTTGTCTCATTTACTTTCATAACTTTTGCTTTTCTTTCATCTTTCTTTGTGACTACATATATATGCATTCACCCTTTTCTTTTCTTTTCTTTTCTTTTCATTCATGGGTGATCAACCCGTCATTTATTTGCGAATGTCACAAAGACAAGCGCCACGGTCCATCGTCATGGTCCGCCTATTCTTACAACCGTCCGGCAACTAGTGTCCGTCCGTATTTTTCATTCTTACAACCGTCCGGCAACTTGTGTCCGTCCGTAATCTTACAACCGTCCTACCGTCGTAGGCCGTACTTCGCCCGTCTGCCATAAGGCATCCGTTTCCCACTTAAACTAATTATACAGCCGAATATTGATTTAGCGCCTTACTCCACCGTAGTGGCCTTTATTTAGTCTACCTTTCTAGACTTACTTTTTCTGGCTGCATAATAGTCAAGTGGTCGTCCGTCTACCGAAGTAGCCGTTATCATTGAAGCGTCCATAACGTTTTCTGTTACTTGACAAGCAATATATACATAGATATAAAGCAGGATTTCATTCTTACACGTTATGTTATTCTTTTCATTCATTCTTAATAATCATACGATTCATTCTTTGTTCATAATTCATTTTTGTACTTGGGTATATATATATGTTTGTATACCACGTATGATCACATTAACATTCATAAAATTTATTCACTTAGTGTATACACTTCAGCCCCAAAACATTTATAAATTATTTGCACATAACATAGAAGGGGGCACATAGAACTCACCTGATGGGCTACTCTAGGTTGTCCTAGACAAAGGTCCAACAGCGTCACTTTCGATCTGGATTAGGTAGTTAAATACACATTAGACCCAACCCCGACTTTAATGGTTTAATCATTCTAAACTTACTGACTTTACTTAACCAACCTGCTGCCTGCTATCTGCTGCCTGCGCACTTAGTAAGTGCGCAGGGACTTGCTCTTGCGCACTTGGCATGTGCGCAGGAGCCTTCCTCCTGCGTACTTGGTAAGTACGCAGGGTCTGCATCCTACGTACTTGGTAAGTACGTAGGGATTCCCTCCTGCGCACTTGGTAAGTGCACAGGACCTGGTTCTTGGACCAAAAATCCGAAGTTCTTGCATGCAAACCCGATCGTGCCAATCTTACAATTTTCTTTGATCAAAACATGCGGTTTTCGTTCTAGATGCTATTTCTAAGCTTATTATCAAGTTTCATCCGTAAAAACATCATCTATTTAGCTAAAACTCGAGAAACCCCAAAATGAACAAAAACTCAGATTATGTATGAATCATTACCTGGATTGAAGTTTTGATTCGGAGGTTTTGCTCCCGAGCTCAGCTGTAACGTGCTCCTCTAATCTCGTGACGATCCGTCGACTTTCTCTCTCTAGACCCGGGCTCCCTTTCTCTCTCTAGAATTAGTGAAATGGAGGTGAAATGGTCAAATGGGCTGTCTTGCCCCTTTTATACCTGGGCTTCCCTCGGCCCGTTAGAGGCGAGCCCAAGCCCATCCGTCTTTCTTTCGCTTTATGACGTTTAAATCCCCATCGTATTATTATTTACTTATTTACTATTTTCGGGATGTTACATGATTGCTTGCTAAAGATTTCTCCACTTAAGAACTATGGACCTAGTTAAATAAATCAATGTTTTGAACTAGACTAAGTTATTTGAAATGTATTGTATTTGGATCTTTGTTGTATTCAAATTTATTTAATGAATTATACAACTTTTTAGTTATCATGTGCTTTTGAACAATCATTCCATTGTCCGCCTCGATGATTCCGTCATCGGTCGGGGTGTGACAAAACCTTTTCTAATCTAGAAAATAATTAGTTTGATACTGAAGGATAAATGTTGAAGTAAATTAAATAAATAAATATGTTGCTATTTAAAAATGGGATTGCATAGTAACTACCCTACTTTTATTACTAATAATAAACTATAGTTATAGTTGTAGATATAGTTGTATCTATAGGAGTATGGTTTCAGATAATTGATCTCAAGAAATTATATTTGTCATAGTTCTTGTAATTTGAGCAAATGTAAATAAAAATTCTATTATGATCCTCTAGTTGAAATTTTTTGGTTCCCTCATGGAATGATCATTCAAATATTGCAAGGTATAATCATACCATGAAAATATGTGCTCTGCAAGTCTACAACATTTTTTTTAGTTGTGCGGGCTTGAAGATTATCCATTAATCGGCATATATTTTATTATTTATAGTTTTATGTGTGACAATTTAAGTTTCGTCTAAAATTCGTAGTTGTTGGTAATATGTTAGTGATTATTTTTCAACGTCAAAATTAATTGCATCGAGGTCCAAATACGAGGAATCAAAAGTTCAAACATGGTACATCGGCTAAGTCATCATGTTCACGAGAAAAAATAGAAAGCATAAAGATTTCATTCAAGTAGAAAGACATAGAATCAAACATAGTAATATGTTATCTTATTTGCGGTGTTCCATTATTCACGAGTAAATAAGTTATGAAGTCAACGTTCGTTTGTACACATTCGATCCAACTCGATCAAAATACAAAGAACCACAAAGTTAAAGAAATGATAATACATTGTTCAATTCATCGTGTTCCAATATTCACAAGAAAATAAGTTACGAAGTCAATATTCGTGGGATTGCATGTCGTTTTCTTGATTAATTTAAATTAACAAATAAACAAGCACGGAAATGAATCAAGACAATTTAAAGTTCCATTTATAGGTTTTGGAATATACTAATGCTTATATGAGGTATGTATGTGTGTGTATGTGTGTATATATATATATATGTCACACCCCGTCTAAGGCGGAAACACGGGTTATGACAGTTGTATGAAAATCAAGAACACATTGTTTAATAAGAGAAACTTACTACGCATTCATCATTTTCAAAATATATAGTTTACATGACATTTAGTTTCAAAATACAAATTGAGATTTTCTAACAAAAGTCATCCTAACAAAAGATTGTTTTTCCTAAAATCTCCTTGTATTTGTATGCCATGCATTTCTAGTTCCTTCATGGATTACCTGAAAAATATGCTAAAAGTGGTCAGCTATAAAGCTGGTGAGTTCGTAGGTTTAAGTATAAGGTAGAAGTATAGATATTTGAACAACAATTTCAAATAAATAGTTGTTACGGTATATTGACTAGATGTGTATGAGAATAAGATACTATAAACATTGAGCCCGCAACTAAACCTGATGACCTAGTATGTTTGCCCCTGCTTAATGCCTTATCACGGAGCATTAATTCTTGTTTCTAGAATCGGAAATAAACATTCACCACGTTTTCTGCTGTTTTAAACGCGTCAGTGTAACGAACCAAAATCCGGGTCTCGTTATAAATGAATAAATATTTCTAAATAAATATTATGGGAAAATAATATTTTAGAAATAAGTTGAAACAAGCGGGTTTCAAGTTAGTAACGGGGTTATACTAGTTTTTAACTAGTTTTGGAAAGATATGGGTGAAATTGAAAGTTGAGGGACTAAAGGTGTAAAGTGGCCAAAATCTGCTATTTGACTTGGTGAAAGTCAAAATTGAGTCTCATTTGGTGTTTAGGTCGTTCAAGAGCAAAGGAGAAAAAGAGGAAACGGGTTTGGAGCTTGAATCTTGCATTTGAAGCTCGGAATGAGGAGGTTTTGGCTCACACAACACTTTCCTAACATCAAGTAAGTGTTAATCATCCTTTTGATCTCACTTTAGATGTGTTCTTGATGGGTTTTGAAAGAAAACCGAAATTTTGTATGCATGTGATGAAATGGTGTTAGATTATTGATAATCTAGCTAAACTAAAGGTAAAGAGTAGTGATTAACATCCTAGAACCCTTTGATTATGATTTTGAAAAGTTAGGGTTCATATGGTGGAAATTGGGGGTGTTTGGATCATGATGATAAATGGCGAATTAATGAAGATTAAGTGTTTTTAAGATGTTAGACACTTGAGCAAACACCAAATTAACTTAATAATAATTTTTGAAAGAAGAATTAGTGTTAAGATTAAGTTAATGAAACTCAAGTAGGTGAGTTTGTGGTGAAAGAGGGTGTTTGGCTATGAGGATAACTCAAACGGGTCAATTTGGGTTGGAATTGGGAAATTGGGTTGTGAACTCAATTGTAATGAAATGTTGGTATATGTTAGATTACTAAACTAGGCGAATGTGTTTAGGTAATCAAATTGCAAGCTTGAGAACGGTGCGGGATCTTCTAACCCGAAAGGTAAGTGCCTATGCACTTACTTAGTATTGATGATAAATGGTGAATTTTGTGAATTATGTGTTATGTGATTGTGTACATACTTGTGATATGATAAATTGTGAATGATTTAGTATGTACAATGAATGAATGTAATTATAGTGTTAAGCTATAATGGAAATGGATCATGTGTTGATCATAAATGAAACGGGGATAAATGAGTTTTATGCAAGATTGTATGCATAATGTGTAAAGTTGCATAATTTGTTATGTGGTATGAATGAGCATGAAATTGTATGCAAAATTGAAGGAATGTAGTTATAGTATTTATACTATAATGGATATGTCGATATGGAGTTATGGTCTATGAACCATAATGGATAGAATGGATATGGAGTTATGGTCTATGAACCATAATGGATAGAATGGATATGGAGTTATGGTCTATGAACCATAATGGATAGAATGGATACGGAGTTATGGTCTATGAACCATAATGGATAGAATGAATATGGAGTTATGGTCCAAGTACCATAATGGATAGAATGGTTATGGAGTATAATCTCGTATCCTAAATGGATATGAAGTTATGGCCTACGTGCCATAATGGAAATGGAAATGTGGTAATGAAATGATGAAAGAAACTTGTATGTGAAAAGTATGTGTATGAAAACCTTAATTGACCAAATGGGTGCAAACGGGTCAAATGGGTCAAATGGGTGAATTACGATCTAGTGTTATGATGGAAATGAGATTGTGGCCAATGTGCCATAATGGAAAAGGAAATGTGTTAATATGAATGATAAATGAAAAGAATGAAACTTGTAGGTGAAATACAAGTGTTATGTAGCCAAATGTTAAAATTTGGTGGAAACGGGTCAAATGGGGGAATGGGTGGAAACAAGTAGAATTTACTTGTTTGTTATGTTTTATCTTCATTACTAATGGTGATATGTTTATGTGGTGATGTAGGGAAAGCTCCGAAGTAGGTCAAGGTCAAGTCCAGGGCGTGAAGGGTTCTCGTATGCATTTTGGTGATTTTTGGAATTTATTAGAAATCCGTTTTCGGATGTGTAAATTGGTACTTAAATTTTATAAGTTGATGTTTTAAAGCTGGTCATATGTGTTTTTGGTCACAACCCATGTGTTGGGAGGTTTTGGTTTATGGTGGTAATGAAAAAGTGGAAAAAATGGCTAAGTGTTGAAATCTGCAGATGCCCAAAACTTTCTGTAAAAGGTGGTCCCTCGCGGTACGCGAAGATCCAGGGGGGATCCTCTCGCGGTACGCGAGAGACCTGGGTTCCGGGCGTGTTTTTGGGACTCCCTCGCGGTACGCGAGGGAGGTGGTCATTTAGTCTCGCGGTACGCGAGGGTAAAAAAAAAAAAAAAAAAAAAAAATTTCTGGGATTTGTTTTAAGCTTCCGCGTGTTTTAGGAACGGTGTGTCATAAATTGGTATCAGAGCAATGGTTTGAGGGAATTAGTGCGCGAGGCACTAAACTCAAACCGGATGCTCTTGATATGGGGAAATTGATACGAGAATCCATGGAGGACTTGACTAAGACTCGGAGCTTTCGGAATTGAAAGGTTAGTAATGTTATGATTAATGTTGTCACATATGGTGTATATGTATATGGACGATTGAATGACAATGTGTTATGTGTGCCGAAACTTGTTTTGTGATTTGTTATATGAATATGATAATTGCAATTGGGCATAACGTGTTATTAAACATGTCTGGCCAATATGTTTAATAAGACGGGATGTGCAAGGGTCTTTATGATAACCATATGACAATGAACATTTGCAAGGATTAGGTGAAGGTGATTATATGTGTATGTATGTTTATGAATGATTAAAAGGGGGTAATACATATACGCATAGATAAGATTTAGTGCCTTAACAAGTGGGTAGATTAAAGACCTATAAGTAGGTAGAATATCTATAACTTAGTTAAAATTTGGTCGGGGAGACTAAGGGGCACATGTGTAAGTAGAAGAAATGGTGGATGGAAGTCATCTTAAGGACTCAGGTATGTTAGAGTCTAGACGTGTATCACCTCATGGGTGGTGAGGAACATGGAATGTGTTGGGAGAAATAGAATGCATCAATCTAGCGGAGGATGGCTAGAGCTTTCTATCATGTTATTTCGATCTTCCTTCGAGGAAAATAGGGATCCTTGAGGCTATCCTTGGGAGGAACCGTATGAAGCCTTGAGAGCGGAAAGTATAACAGTTGGCGAACCGAAGTGGAAGGAAAACTTTGTTTTCATAAGGGGTTCGTGGTGTGCGAACCAAAGGAGTTAAAGAGTGAGAATTAATCATTGATTAATCAGCAATGAATCACAATAATGGTATCGGCTTTGAAGCAATCCATTATGATTGAAAGAAGGTGCATTACTCGCGATGAGTCGAATTCGGGCCGTGGCGGAGAATTGGTGGATTTTGATCCGATGATTGTAAAAGAGGTGTTGGGTTACTTAGTAACCATATCATTGTCAAGTATGATAAATGGGTGACGTGTTAATCTGTTCTCATTAGAGACAATGAAACACGAGGTATACGAACTGGTGTGTACACATGGCTTGTGCCATTGACATCAGCCGGGGATATAAAGGGATACTTAGTATTCCAGTAGAGAAAGAGGATTTGATAAGAGTCATTGCACCTGTGTGCTTTGTTTTAAAGCACATAAAATTTTCGGTGGAAAAAAAAAGAAAATGGAAGAGTGCGTTTTGGCACTGACAGTCGGTGATAGGATAAAACTGACTAAAGGTCTCACGGTTTGTGGACTTTATGGTCAAGAGGTAAATGATAAAATGTACATAGGTGGAATGTGTACATAAATGGTGGATGAAGTCTTAGAACTTCATAAATGATGTTGGAAGTCTTTTGGACTTCACAAACGGTGTTTGAAAGTGAAGTCTTCGAACCTCAAAGGTGGATTCGGTGATTGAGATCCTTAAATCTCAAAGGATGACTTACGATTAAGTCAATGGAAATTCTTAGGATGTTTGGATCGCAGATAGGAATCTTCCTCCCAGTGTTGTAAAAGAGGATTCAAGTAAGGAAGTTGTCGTATCCTTACTTGAGGAGGTTGCATGCTTTATCGGTTAAGAATTGATGAGCTGAAGACTCGAGCTTCAAGGGGTATTATGTTTGGGTGTTGGGATCCTCGAATCCCAAGAGGTATGAACTTGAGACCTTGAGTCTCAATGGGTGGATTGGTGATATAGCTTTGAAATTTCCATTTAAGAGGTGAGTGACGTGGGGTTAGAACTTGGATTTCCTTAGTTGTCAAACGTGTTGACTACTCATATAAAGTGGTTCAAAAATCCAAGTATCCCATGGTTAGGAGTGTTGAAATTCAAGTGGAAACTTGTCATTATAAAAGTTTTCCTTTGAAATGTGGTGATTCGGGTTTGAGATCATGGGAGGATAAGTCTACGTCTCGTTGGGTTGTCCAACATAGGGGCTTTTTTTTTTGGTGAGTAGATTAATGTTTGGAACTGTTGTTATTTTCATATGGTGAAGATGAGATAAATGATAAACATTTCGTCTAAATGAAACAGTGACTATCTTAGATAGTGGGCGAACTAATTGATGCAAAAGTAGACAACTGCGTATCACTGTCGAATAAACAATTAAAGACGGAGATAACCTTGGGGGAGTAACGAGGGCAGATAGAGTTACCACATTAAAGTGAAGTCATTCTTGATGACGATATCATCATCCCTTATTGACGAAATTCGAGAGGCTAAAGTGTTAGCTTTTGAGGGTGATTTGAAGACGGAACGGGTGGTTCTTATGTTGACAAGCTTGGGGAAAATAATTCGGGGTTAAAGACATGCTTTGATAGGATTTGGATTCCTAGGTTGTCAAGTGTTTTGACAACTATTTTATATGAAGCGCATAGATCCAAACATTCTATCCATCCGGGGGGCCACAAAGATGTTTTATGATTTGAGGTGTCATTTTTGGTGGCCGGGTATGAGGCGTGATGTTGTTAAGTATGTTGAGAGGTGTCTCACATGCTTAAGGGTGAAGGCGGAGCACCAAAAGCCGTATGGAAAGCTTCAACCGCTTGAAATACCGCTTTGGAAATGGGAGAATATAGCTATGGATTTGATCACTAAACTACCAAAGACCCGAAAGGGTTATGATGCGATATGGGTAGTAGTGGATCGGTTGACGAAGAGTGCATATTTCCTACCTATAAAGGAAACATACTCTTCGGATAGATTGGCGGAAATGTATGTGAAGGAAATTGTGTCACGTCATGGTGTGCCGGTGTCGATTATATCGGATCATGATACGAGATTTACTTCTCGATTTTGGAAGAAATTCCATGAGGATATGGGGACTAGATTGAATCTTAGCACCGCTTATCATCCACAAACGGATGGTCAAAGCGAGCGAACGATTCAAACGCTCGAGGATTATGATGCGAGCGTGTGCTCTGGATTTTTGGGGAAAGTTGGGACGATCATTTACCGTTGGCAGGAATTTTCTTATAACAATAGCTACCGTTCTAGTTTTGGTATGCCGCCTTTCGAGGCGTTGTATGGGAGAAAGTGTCGAACACTCGTGTGTTGGGGTGAAATTGGTCAACGGGAACTTGGTAATGTCGAGGCGGTCAAGGAAACTAATGATAGTATTGACCAAATTAGAGCACGCTTGAAAACGGCTCAAGATCGCCAAAAGTCCTATGCGGATAATAGGAGGCGGGCGATTGAGTTCCAAGTGGGGGACGTTGTGCTTTTGAAAGTCTCTTCTTGGAAATGGGTGATACGGTTTAGGAAACGGGGAAGTTAAGCCCACGTTTCGTCGGACCGTTTAAGATGATAGTAAGGGTGGGTGCGGTAGCTTATGTTTGGAGCTACCGGAGGGACTAAGCAGACTTTATAGCACGTTTCATGTGTCTCATTTGCGAAAATGTTTGACGGATGAATCTACTTTTGTCCCATTGGAGGATATTGAATTGGATGATAAGTTGATTTATGTTGGGGAAACGGTGGCAATCTTGGATAGAAAGGTGATGCGTGTACGCATTAAAGAGATTAGCCAAGTTTTGGCAAGGTGGAAACGTAAGAAGGGAGCGGAAATGACTTGGGAAACCGAGGAGGAAATGCCCAAATATTATCCGAACCTTTTTATGTGAAGTCGGGTTTCGGGGACGAAACCCAAATAAGGGGAGGTGATTTGTAACGAACCAAAATCCGGGTCTCGTTATAAATGAATAAATATTTCTAAATAAATATTATGGGAAAATAATATTTTAGAAATAAGTTGAAACAAGCGGGTTTCAAGTTAGTAACGGGGTTATACTAGTTTTTAACTAGTTTTGGAAAGATATGGGTGAAATTGAAAGTTGAGGGACTAAAGGTGTAAAGTGGCCAAAATCTGCTATTTGACTTGGTGAAAGTCAAAATTGAGTCTCATTTGGTGTTTAGGTCGTTCAAGAGCAAAGGAGAAAAAGAGGAAACGGGTTTGGAGCTTGAATCTTGCATTTGAAGCTCGGAATGAGGAGGTTTTGGCTCACACAACACTTTCCTAACATCAAGTAAGTGTTAATCATCCTTTTGATCTCACTTTAGATGTGTTCTTGATGGGTTTTGAAAGAAAACCGAAATTTTGTATGCATGTGATGAAATGGTGTTAGATTATTGATAATCTAGCTAAACTAAAGGTAAAGAGTAGTGATTAACATCCTAGAACCCTTTGATTATGATTTTGAAAAGTTAGGGTTCATATGGTGGAAATTGGGGGTGTTTGGATCATGATGATAAATGGCGAATTAATGAAGATTAAGTGTTTTTAAGATGTTAGACACTTGAGCAAACACCAAATTAACTTAATAATAATTTTTGAAAGAAGAATTAGTGTTAAGATTAAGTTAATGAAACTCAAGTAGGTGAGTTTGTGGTGAAAGAGGGTGTTTGGCTATGAGGATAACCCAAACGGGTCAATTTGGGTTGGAATTGGGAAATTGGGTTGTGAACTCAATTGTAATGAAATGTTGGTATATGTTAGATTACTAAACTAGGCGAATGTGTTTAGGTAATCAAATTGCAAGCTTGAGAACGGTGCGGGATCTTCTAACCCGAAAGGTAAGTGCCTATGCACTTACTTAGTATTGATGATAAATGGTGAATTTTGTGAATTATGTGTTATGTGATTGTGTACATACTTGTGATATGATAAATTGTGAATGATTTAGTATGTACAATGAATGAATGTAATTATAGTGTTAAGCTATAATGGAAATGGATCATGTGTTGATCATAAATGAAACGGGGATAAATGAGTTTTATGCAAGATTGTATGCATAATGTGTAAAGTTGCATAATTTGTTATGTGGTATGAATGAGCATGAAATTGTATGCAAAATTGAAGGAATGTAGTTATAGTATTTATACTATAATGGATATGTCGATATGGAGTTATGGTCTATGAACCATAATGGATAGAATGGATATGGAGTTATGGTCTATGAACCATAATGGATAGAATGGATATGGAGTTATGGTCTATGAACCATAATGGATAGAATGGATACGGAGTTATGGTCTATGAACCATAATGGATAGAATGAATATGGAGTTATGGTCCAAGTACCATAATGGATAGAATGGTTATGGAGTATAATCTCGTATCCTAAATGGATATGAAGTTATGGCCTACGTGCCATAATGGAAATGGAAATGTGGTAATGAAATGATGAAAGAAACTTGTATGTGAAAAGTATGTGTATGAAAACCTTAATTGACCAAATGGGTGCAAACGGGTCAAATGGGTCAAATGGGTGAATTACGATCTAGTGTTATGATGGAAATGAGATTGTGGCCAATGTGCCATAATGGAAAAGGAAATGTGTTAATATGAATGATAAATGAAAAGAATGAAACTTGTAGGTGAAATACAAGTGTTATGTAGCCAAATGTTAAAATTTGGTGGAAACGGGTCAAATGGGGGAATGGGTGGAAACAAGTAGAATTTACTTGTTTGTTATGTTTTATCTTCATTACTAATGGTGATATGTTTATGTGGTGATGTAGGGAAAGCTCCGAAGTAGGTCAAGGTCAAGTCCAGGGCGTGAAGGGTTCTCGTATGCATTTTGGTGATTTTTGGAATTTATTAGAAATCCGTTTTCGGATGTGTAAATTGGTACTTAAATTTTATAAGTTGATGTTTTAAAGCTGGTCATATGTGTTTTTGGTCACAACCCATGTGTTGGGAGGTTTTGGTTTATGGTGGTAATGAAAAAGTGGAAAAAATGGCTAAGTGTTGAAATCTGCAGATGCCCAAAACTTTCTGTAAAAGGTGGTCCCTCGCGGTACGCGAAGATCCAGGGGGGATCCTCTCGCGGTACGCGAGAGACCTGGGTTCCGGGCGTGTTTTTGGGACTCCCTCGCGGTACGCGAGGGAGGTGGTCATTTAGTCTCGCGGTACGTGAGGGTAAAAAAAAAAAAAAAAAAAAAAAAAATTTCTGGGATTTGTTTTAAGCTTCCGCGTGTTTTAGGAACGGTGTGTCATAGTCAGTCAGAAGGATGAATGGGGCGTCACCCCGATAGATCTATCAATATTTAACCGTCGGCTTAGTAAAGTTAACTAGTTGCGTTTCTTGAAAAAGGGGACTTGAGAAGTGATAATAATTCTAGTTCAGCTTAAGTTATATAGTCAAATAGACAAGCGAATAATCAATATAGTAAATAGTGAAAATAGATAGAGCATATTTTTCTCCCAAAAGTTTAAGAGAAAAAGGGGCTACGAAGACTCACCTAGTGTTGGTGAATTTGCGTTCTTGCGGTCGAAGTACGTCCTACTCGGGTCCTACAATGGTGGGACTCTATGAGTTTTATGGACTTTATATTGGATTAAGGTGTCATTTTGTATAAATGTTAGTTCTTGTTTTCTTGTATTTTACACGCTTGGATTTACGGCGGCAATTGCCAAGACATATAAGATTGACTTGTAATGGTAACGAGGTTTAGAAAAAAAATGTCAAACTCTCACTAGGGTTTTAGAAATATAGGATGGATGAAAATAAGTAGATGTCACATATGTTTAAAGAGTTCTTTTAAAGGTTTCATTCTTGAAATTTGACAAACCGTTTTAATAATAGATTTAACGTTTTGATGGTTAAACTTAGCAAAACTCATACTTTATAATAAAAGTATATGTTTTAAGTTTTTATAAGGTTTTAAACCCTCAAATATTCTTGAAGAATATTATTCTTAAAAACTAGTCGTTTCACGACGGTTTTTCGATGGATTAATCTTACAAAAATACCATGGTCATGATTCTTGATAAAAATAGTAGTTTGATGACTCACATGGACTCATTTTATTTACAAGAAGAGTTCCAAAAGTTGGTCGAGTCAATAATGTGTGTTTAAAGATATTTTTATTAATCGTTTCGGTCGTAATTGCTCAAAATAAGTTAAAATTTTGAAAGTATAGCTATCCATCTCCAATCCTTATGAAATTTGGTTTATGGACTTGATAAAATATTAGAAATTTACTGGAATTTTTGTAAACTCATTTGAAATAGTTTAGTATTTTTCCAAAAATCATTTGAGATAGACTAATTTTGAAAGAATAGCTATTTATGTCCAAAAATTATGATTATTATTTTATAATAACCTTATGACCAGTAGGTCACTTGGTAAAAATTTGAGAATTTTATAAAAAGTCTAAGTATAAAAACGACCTTTGTTTCCGTAAGATTTATTTTATTAATATAGCTAACTAACTCCAAAAATCATGAAATTTAATATGGAGCCTTTTTATAGTAGGTCGGAGTTGTTTCCAAATTATGGGAATTTTTAGAGGTCGAGAAGTTAAAATCATATTTTTAGGTTAAAAACCGGGTTTTTAAACGGTGTTTATTCTTGTTTAAGTTGTATGTGACTATATTAAACCTATTTAACTCATCCACCCTTTTAAATATTGTGTTATAATAACTTAAAAGACTTGATTTTGGTGTTTACCCAAACTATATTATGTCCATAAGTATTGTTAATAGTGTAAGAACATGAAAAATAAAGTGCATAATAAGTACATACAAGGATTTAAATGGACTAGTTCTTGAGTGTTGAAGGTATGTTTATGGTTTGGCTCTAGTAATAGATTACCACTTGTTTACACAAGTATGATGGTATCATAACACCCATAAACCTTTTTGTTATCAAGATCAAGATCTAGAGAAAAGTAAAGCAAAAACATAAAGTATTTGGACTAGTTCTTTGATCTTTGAAGGTGTGTTTATGGTTTGACCTTAGTCATAGATTACCACTTGTTATCACAAGTATATGGTATCATAAAACCCATAAACCTTTTAGTTATCAAAGACCAAGCTCTAGAAAAAAAAAAGAATATAAAGTAAAGACATGAATACATGGACTAGTTCTTTGATCTTTGAAGGTGTGTTTATGGTTTGACCTTAGTCATAGATTACCACTTGTTATCACAAGTTTATGGTATCATAAAACCCATAAACCTTTTAGTTATCAAAGATCATGATCTAGAATAAATGAAAGAAGGAAAGAAAGATAGAAACTTTAGATGAAAGAATGCTTACAAGCTTGAATGATTCAAGGCTTTGAGAGTTGGTCTTGCACCTCCCTTGAGCCGAGATTTTAGAGGGAAAGAAAGAGTGAGAGAGTTTGTGAAAGGTGCAAGTGAAAATGGGAGGATTTGGTCTTGTATTTATAGGGAAACAAGAGCATGGTTTGTGTATTAAAATATTGATTCTTTAGATTACATTGAGATAGAGTTGTAAGAAAAGAATGGGAGGTGGAGTGTTTGGGATTCTTGGCCGAAAATGGGGGATGGGGGTGGAGTGTGTAGGTGATTTTTGTAAGTGATTGGAATGATGGTGTTTTTGTAGGTGGGTTTTGTACAAAAGTTCATGGAATGGTAGATTTTTATAAAAATTGTGGTGTTTTATAAATGTGATGAGAATTCTAGTCTTTCATAAGTGTGTGTGTAAATATACAAGTGTTATATAAAATAGATGAGATGTATTTATATAATTATGTAAGAAAGATTTATAGAAATGATTTATATAAGTATTTATATAAATATGACATGGAATTGATTGAATTAGGATTTCTAAATCATGTACACATGATATAGTTTTATAAAATATAGATGGACATAGTTTGGGTAATATTACCAAGTTTAATAAGATTAGTGTAGTAATTAGACATAGTTTGATTAATTAGACCAAGATTAAGGTATAATTAGGGTAATTAGTGTGAGATTAGACTTAATTAAGCTAATTACACTATGATTAGTGTATAATTAAGTAATTAATGTAGGATTAGACATAGTTTGACCTAATATAGGTGATTTTATGTCATAGTTTCTAGATTAGAGTCTTGAACTCTCATGTTTTCATGGAATTGGTGTAGAATAGATGGTAGACATAGTTTGTTGACCTAGTTTCATGTTAACTAAGTATTATTGGATGCACAAAGATTGATTAGGTATATGAATAATGTACAGACTATGAACCTGAAAATTGGATAGGTGTCACAATATATATATAGGGGAGGGATCAAGAGAAAACCACAAAGTTAGGCGAAAACCAAGAAAACCGCTAAAACAATGTGTAATACTATGAGTTACGTATACGTAACCGTAATTTTTTTGATTTTTTTTTGTTTTCTGTTTACGTATACGTAATACTTAAATGATTTTTTGGTAAAAAATTTATAATATTACATTGATACTCTTATAAAAAAATAAAAATAAAATAAATAATAAATAATATTATGTTATTGGTTAAAATTAGTTTTTTATTGGTTTTCTCGATTTTCGCCTAACTATTGGTTTTCTCTTGAACCCACCCCTATATATATATATATATATATATATATATATATATATATATATATATATATATGGGTGTCAATTCCTGACACGACCCGAAACACGACACGAAAATAATCAGGTTTTGGGTTGACCATTTCAAACCGTTTTAAAAAACGGGTCGGGTTCGGATTGACCCGTTTAATAAACGGGTTGGGTTTGGGTTGACCCATTTAAAAACTAGTTGACCCGTTTAGGTTACAAAATATATATTTTTTATTTTTTCATATTATAGAAACAACTGTTCATTTACTTTTGTATTTAATGTTTACCATAAAGGAACTGAATTATACCAAAACTTTTCTTTTTTTTTCTTTGTAGAGATAATTAATCAATTAATTTTTTATTTAACTTAAATGAATTAGATTTTGGATTTAGTACATTATGATTTTGATTTTGATAAAAGGGTTAAACGGGTCAGATCCGCATTGACCCGAATTTAAGTGTATCCTGGTTAGGGTTGAAATTTTTGACACGAATAAGAATATGGGTCGGGTTCAGGTTGCATAATTTAACCTGTTAACCCGTCAACCCGACACCATTGACACCCCTATATATATATATATATATATATATATATATATATATAACCACTTGGACCAGTTTAGATTTTGAAATACAAGCGTTAATCAACGCTTTAAAAAAATTTAAACTATTTTTACACAAAGATTTTACAGTTAGAACAGACTGTGAAGCTATAGTTAAATTCATTAAAAATAACCAAAGCAAAAAGATAAACAGAACAAGATGGGTAAATTTGCAAAATGTTATACAAGGTAGTGGATATACTATACAGTTTGAACACATTAAAGGAAAAGATAATGGGATAGCTGATTTGTTATCTCGAAACATTAACAAATTGCTTTGTTCAGATGGATAAAAAACAGAAGGGAAAAGAGAAGATGGTCATCAGACCCTTACAGTTTAAAAAGAATCATTCACCTATGAGGATCTCGTCTAATGACGATGAAGAAACAGAGAAGCTAATAAGCCAAGCTCTCAAAGCTGAAAAAATACACAGTTCTAGACAAGCAGCTTTATTACAGAATACTCAAGTCCCATAAAGTTCTAGACAGCTTCTTCCCTATTTCCTCAACTTTATACAACCACAACCTTCTCAAAACCTAGAAACCTATTCTAAAAAGACAGCCTATAAAAACCAGTTCAAAAAACCATTTACCCCTACAATCCCACCATTTCTTTTGGCTCTTATGACCTACAAGTCTGCAATGACTTACACACAAAGTTTCGCCCCATTAATGGGATGAAACTAACAGAAAAACAACAATGTCTTCTAGACAATTTATGGCATATTCACTTACACACAAAGTTTCGCCCCATTAATGGGATGAAACTAACAGAAAAACAACAATGTCTTCTAGACAATTTATGGCATATTCAGACCATGCCTCATGCATCCTCCTTCAAAATTAAAATTTTAAATGCGCTAAGTAAATACTTTAGCGAACAAGGAGTGAAATGCCCTGAAAAACAACCTCCAAAGTTTACACATTACATAATTTTTAGAGTCACCAAAATTGGTATTTTTAACAAATGGGAGACAGTTGCAAAGTTTATACAGTATCCCAGACCAATTTATAAAGGTTATCAAAGCTTCTCTGAAGCTCTGAAAACAGCCAGAGATCACTTTGGTATAGACAACTTTTTTATTGAACCCGAAGTGGTTCAAACTTTTTCACAGATTACAAAAACGAGTCATGAACAGATTATAAAGACTCAGGAAGAAACTATTGCAAGCTTGCATAACCAGCTTATACAGCAAAGAAAAAGTACACAATCTATACAAAGCCATATAGAAAATAGTATTCTAAAACAAAAGGTTGGCATTCTCGAAGCAAAAAATATACAGTTGTTACAAACGCTTGAGAAAAAACAAAATAGTTATAGAAGCTATGACTCTTTTAGAGCTAGAATGCTAGACACTCCTTGAAAATCCTGTCTTCAAACTATGTTTGATCAATTTCCAGAATTTGAACAGATAATATCTCAAAAGATTAACACAGAATTCCCACTAGTACTATATGAGTTACAACTCAGACTCATGACGATTGCCTTAAATGAAGAAAAGTACAAATGGGTTACAGCTGTTGAAAAAACAGATGACTATGGAGAGGGGACTTGCTTGCTCCTTCTTCAAATAAACCTAAAAGAAACAGACATGCTAGATGATCTAATTCTACAATTCTACAATAATGGTATGATTGATTACATAGAATTAGAATTAAACATAAAAACAGAAAAAATTATAAATCTTTTTGGAGAAAAATTTGTAATAGCCACCGGAAATATCTCAACCCATATATTTCCTCCAAATATTGGCTGCAAAATCTTTTCTTATTTTCCTTTTGCTAATGACCATACATACAGACCTGCAAGAAAAAGAATATTCATTAGTCACAAGCTTTCTTGCAAAGACTACTTAAAAAGGCTCGCCATACAAACTGAGATTCATTTCTCGGAACTTTACTGGGTCGATAACCTCGCCAGCCTTGCCACAGAAAAGAACAGCCAAAGAAAAGATACTAAACAATTTATTTCCCAAAACCAGAAGACTCCCACACTACCACCAGGCTTTCACTGGGAAACCAACCACCTTCTCGCCGAAGGACATAATATACAAATTTGGAGTCACAAAAATTGGAACATGCTTCTTCCCTTCATTGGTGAAGGAGAATCTCTTGAATTACAATATATCATGAGCTTAGAAGACTATTATTTGAACCCAGAGGATTTTGTTTCAGATACAGGCACACTGTCACACCCCCAAATTCCACTAACGGAGTTTTACAGTTTTGGAAAGTGACAAACCAGGATCTCAGACATCAGTTACTTCAAATGACACTATATGGGACTTTGAAATGTAATAATATAAAATATCAAGGTTCAGAGTGTATATGCGGAAGCGTTAAACGAAAGTAAGTGCGTAAACAACGCGCCCAAGTCCAATTACAAACAAAACATAAATATTATTCAATAGATAATTATTTCAATTGAAGTCCAAGACACATGCATGACTTAACGTGATCCTGCGTGCCAACCTGAGAAAACATGTAAGAAAACGAGTCAACACTAGGTTGGTGAGTTCACAGGTTTCAATCATTTAAAGTAAAGTGTTTACGGATTATGTACATTCAATATATATATCAATAGGTTGCATGCCTATATTCATGTTTTGCTAAAGCGCTCGCAACCGAAACTGACAGCGTGTTTGTTTGTTTGCCTCCAACCAGGTCTATCAACTCTGACTAATGTGTTAAGGTCAATATAACACCCGTTCGACCTCCAATCGAGTTAGCGCGACTAACGCGGGTGGGGTTTGTCAAACCCAGTAGTACTACCAAAATTACCTCGTTCATACCATATTAACGGTCCGATGTGTGTGAGGAATTTTCATGATAGTGTGTTACGCTTAGCCTCAATAGTGATATCATATGAGTTACAATAACCCAAAAGGGTTGTGACATGTTTTCTCACCCAAATAAAAACAGTAAAAGGGGCCGTGAAACTCACCTGCGTTGCGTAGTAGGTAGTCTTACAAAAGTATGAGATTTCAAATCACAAGTGTTAACCTGCACGGCTTACGTATGTCCTAGAATTATAAACACAGAAGTTAGGGACATATGAGATTTGTGACGACAATATGGAAGTTAGAACATATTAACGCTTTCTAAGGATTTAAGAGTAGACGAACATATCTACGGAATTATATAAATTTCATAATATAATTATTAAGGGAAAAGCGTTACATGTCGTACGTTAATAGCTAAAAATAAATAAATAAATAAATACATTCGTACGTTAAAGTTGTTTACAAAAGTTAGGAAAATAATATAATTTAATATATTACTTTTAGGTTCGTATGATTAATAATAATCATTGTGGCAAAAATAATAAATATATTATTTTTAATCGAAGTAATAAACGTGGGTAAATAATATAACAATTATATTATTAATTGGTTTGAAACGTCACACGAGATATAAAACGATACGAAATAATAAAAACATATACATTATTTTTATAATATTAGTCACGGGTTGAAAATGGTATAATCACACTATTTCATACGAAGTTACGTTTTGAAAATAATATAACCATATTATTTTTATTTGACAATAACATAAATATTTTTTTTATAAATTGGAAATAATATAAAAATAGGTTAATAATTCAAACCCGAGCCTACGGGTTGTTTCCTGGGCTAAAAGACACTTATATAATAATATAATATTATAGGGTTTGATTTTTATATTAAAATAATACAAGAAAAAAATGTTTAAAAATAAAACAGTGTGGAGAGATTCGAACCCGGGTCTCTCCCACACAAGCACACACACTTAACCGGTCTCGCCCGCTAGGGTCATCGCATTAGGATCCGGTCAAAAACAGTTTTAATCAAAAACGCCTGAGAGCCCTTTTCCCCTATAATCGATCGCGATCGGTCCTAGTCCAAAACCCACAAATCTGATCGTGATTTATCGAGATGGCATATGGGTTTTGCAAATCGAGTATAGGCGATTCTGAGGCTAGGTTTAATTGAAAAACTATCAAGTTTAAGATCGATTAGTTGCAAAATTCAAGAGTCGAAACCCTAGGTACGAACCCATAATCAATTCAGTTGAATTCGATGTTAAAAATGGTTAGATTCATATGGTTTTTACTAAACAGAAGGGTTCGAAATTAATGAAATAGATTAATTGCATTGAGATTAAACCTAAGATCAAAACCCCCAAATCAAATTATGAAGAATCCTAGTTTACGGTTCATAATAAATTCGATGTTATTTAATTCAATTGGTATAGGGCTTTCAAAGATTAGATGGTCGCGAGTCTAACCATATGATTCAATTGAATTTTAATCGAGTTTAGAATCAAAATCCCCAAAGTGGGTTTCGTATGAACCCTAGATTACGGGTGAAGTTCAATTCGATGATATTTGATAAAATCCTCATATGGCTTTCATAATACAGAGAATTTCGAAACTAATGGTACTAGAAATTACTAAAATGAAGTCTGAATTGATAATGTTCGGCTAATTGGGTTTCCGACTTCGAGTGGTTTAATCCCCAGCGACTCCGGCTTAGTTCCTGATCGAATTGACAAGTGCAGGAGCTTCGAATGGACTCGTACAAGGTGCGTGGATGATCAATTTGCAAGAATAACAGACGAATGATGTGAATTTGATAGTAGATGACGAGGGTGTCGACGGTTTCGACATAAACACTCATAATTGAGTTTAACTCGCACGATTATTGTTCAGTAATGATCCCATAATGGGCGATGATTGCATTAAAGTGAATTTTTGTTACCATTTCAAACGAATTTGTGTAAATCGCACGGATTTGAAATCAAGAACGCTAAGGTTGACTTTCCAAAGTCAACCGAATCAAAATAGCTAAATTACAGGTTTAGTCCTTGTAGTTCCATGCTTTGCAGTTTGGAAAATGGCAGAACAAGTCCCTAAGGTTTGAGTTTGGGTTAAGACTTGGTTAGTTTGACTTTCAAAAGTCAATAAGGATAACAACATTCTGATTTTGACTTCTCAAGTCAACAGGATTTGGTTTTGTCTAATTACCCACTAAGTCCTTGTATTTTGAGTTTTTAGAATTTACAGGAATAGTCCCTGAAGTTTGAATTAAGTTAATTAGATTAATTTTAACTGGATTTAAATAACGAAGTTAAACTGAAAAGTCCGGATTGTCACATCATCCCCTAGTTGAAAGAATTTTCGTCCCGAAAACTAAAATAAAAAAAAAATTTAGAGGTGTCACATCATTCCCTAGTTGAAAGAATTTTCGTCCCGAAAATTTGAATAGTACCTTTAAGAGTTTGAAGTGGATTGCTCGAACAGATGCGGATACTTGCGTATCATCTGATCCTCGCGCTCCCACGTGAATTCCGGTCCGCGTTTTGAGTTCCAACGAATTCTGACAATAGGGATTTTACGGTGTTTTAACGTTTTGATTTCCCTATCCATGATTTCTACCGGTTCTTCAATGAACCGCAGTTGTTCATCGATGTGTAGTTCCTCAAGAGGAACTGCGAGTGTTTCCTCGGCTAGACATTCTTCAAGTTCGAGGCATGAAAGACATCGTGTACACCACTAAGTCCTTCAGGTAGGTCCAGCTGATACGCTACTGGGCCAATTCTCTTCACCATCTTGAACGGTCCAACATAACGAGAATTCAGTTTGCCTTGTTTCCTGAAGCGAATTACACCCTTCCAAGGTGAGACTTTGAGTAGAACCATGTCGTATACTTGAAATTCTAACGGTTTACGACGCTTATCGGTGTAGCTCTTTTAACGATCACGAGCTGCCTCCATACGGTTTTGGATTTGAACGATCTTTTCAGAGGTTTCGAATACAAGTTCGGGACCTGTAAGTTGGCTATCCCCAACTTCAGCCCAACAGATAGGAGATCGGCATTTACGTCCGTACAATGCCTCGAATGGTGCCGCCTTGATGATAGTGTGATAACTATTAATGTAGGAGAACTCCACTAGAGGTAAGTGAGACTATTATTTGTGCATTCATGAAGGGTATGATACCCATAATAGCACCACTCCTTTCGCCTTGGACGGAGAGGGTTTTTCCATTAGGAAGAGGAAGGCGAACGATTTTCTCGCGACAGATAATCTCAGCTTGGTTTCTAGATAATCAGCCTATTCCGACAATTACATCGAAACTACCGAGTGTGACCGGCATGAGATCAAAGTCAAATTTATGACTAGTCAGTTCAAGTTTACAACCCTTAAGATCATGGGTTGCTTCTATTATTTGTCCGTTGGTTATTTCTATGGTGTATTTGTCTTCTAACAGGGTTGGGTTTTTTTTTTCTTAGGAGGTTGCTAAGTTTATTAGTCATGGAATTCCTATCAGCACCAGTGTCAAATAGTACAGAAGCAAAATAGTTGTTTAGAAGGAACTTACCGGTAACCACGTTGTGGTCATAACGAGCTTTTTCGGATCCTAGCACAAAGGCTCGCCCCTTTGCACCATCCCTTGCATTATTGCCCTGGTTGTTATTATTGCTTTGGTGGTTGTTGTTGTTGTTGTCGATGTCACCCTTCTTTAATTGTGGACAATCCTTCCGGAAGTGTCCCTCTTTTCCACATTCAAAACAACCCTTGGTAAAACCTGGTTGTTGGAAGGGCTGCTTGGCTTGTAATTCCCCTCTGCAGTCTTTTGCAGCATGCCCCACCTTGCCACACCGCTAACAACGGTTTTTGTCACAAGAACCGAGGTGGTGGTAATTACATTTGTTACACATGGGGTGTCTCCCAATATAACCACTCTGATGCTGACCCGAAGAGGTCGACTGGTTGAAGTTCTTTCGTAGGTTCAAACCTACGATGTTGTTGTTGCTGTGGCTGATTTGGCTGAAATCCCATGTTGTTATTGCTACTGTCAAACTTCCTCTTGTTGTTGTCAGTAGACTTGGATGCTGACTTCCTGGGAGGTAGTGTCCCTTGGGTAACGGCTTGGTCCGTCAGTTTGTGAGCAAGACGGATGGTTTGTTGAATGGTAGTGGGGTTGGATGAAGTAACCATGCTCTGGATTTGTGGTACTAATCCACTGATGAACATTTCTATTCGCTTGTAGGATGGTGTAATCATGTGAGGACACATCCCCGTTAGCTCGTGCGAGCGAGTAGTATAGAGTTCTATTTCAGAGCCCTCCATTTTCAGATTCCAGAATTCTCCCTCGAGTTTCTGAATTTCATCCCTGGGACAGTACTCTTCCTTCATCAGGATCTTGAAGTCTTCCCATGGTGATGCATTGGCCATGTCCAGACCTAGCATCTGGACCTGTGCATTCCACCATGTGAGGGCAGGACCCTCTAAAGCTCCCGATGCAAATTTGACTCGGTCAGCCACAGGGCAGTTACACATGGAGAACACAGATTCAATCTTTTCAAACCATCGGAGTAATCCGACAGCTCCCTCAGCTCCACTGAACGTGTGGGGCTTGCAGCCCATAAATGTCTTGAAGGTACAAACATGCTGATTGTTCTGTGGATGGTTCGCTTGCCCTGCAATGTGTGCAGCTAAGGCTTCAGCAACACTGTCATTAATTAATGCAGCCAGTTCGGCTGGTGTCAGGTTTATATTTCCACGACCACCGTTGCGACCGCCACGTCCACGTCCGACCATGATTCTTCATATTCACAAACACAAGAAATGAGTAAATACATCGCATATTGACATCACTCAAGTGTAAGTAAACAGAAGGAGATGTGTAAAGACATGCAGTTTTATGATTATAGTACAAGGTTAACTTAAATCATAAGACCATAGAATAAATAACTCAACACAAATAGTTCACTAAGATTTAATTGGAATGGGAACATCCTTACCCATTTAGGTTTTTATTTGAAACATAAAGAAATGACAAAATAAGATAAGATAGAATAGAATGGAATATCAAGCTCCACAGCCGGCGGATGAGATGACTGACTCAGCATCATCCTCCTCTACTTCCTCGGGTTCATCCTCAGGTTCAAAATCGGGTACTTCAGTTGGCTCTAAAGCAGCTGCAAGTTGTATCTCTAACTCTCCAATTCTTTCCTGAGATTCTACCTCAGCCTCCTCGAGTACATTCACTCTAGCCTGCAACGCCCTTACCTCGTCCACTAATGCATTATGCAAGCGGTCAGTGCCTGCCAGTTCTGCTACTAGTAGATCCATCCTATGATCCGTCTGTTTCTCCCCTCTTAACAGACCTGTGATCGCTCCTGTTGCGTCTCTCATATTCCGGATCTCTCGATCCATAGTTGCTACAAATGCTGCAAAGGCTTGCTCCAAGTGACAAGGTAGCGATGGTAAACGTGGTCCTGATGACAATGAAGCTCCAAAGTAAGGTGATGGAACTCGTTCCTGTCTAACCCATTTACTCAGTAAACCAGGGTACCAATCCCAGTCACTCCCATTCCGGATATGCATGGGCACTCCATACACAATAGAGTTATCAATGGGCTCAAGCCTACGCCTCTTGGGCTCCGGTGATGCAATGGCAGGAATGTCATGTTCTTGAATGGTAGGTGGTGAAGATGGTGGTGTAGACATAATTACTGAAACATAAGGAGTAAGTGTCTATGCCAAGTAACTAATGTGTGTGGCTATAGTCTAGAATGCAGTCCTAGTTCTCTATAACCAATGGCTCTGATACCAATCTGTCACACCCCCAAATTCCACTAACGAAGTTTTACCGTTTTGGAAAGTGACAAACCAGGATCTCAGACTTCAGTTACTTCAAACGACATTATATGGGACTTTGAAATGTAATAATATAAAAGATCAAGGTTCAGAGTGTATATGCGGAAGCGTTAAAAGAAAGTAAGTGCGCAAAACAACGCGCCCAAGTCCAATTACAAACAAAACATAAATATTATTCAATAGATAATTATTTCAATTGAAGTCCAAGACACATGCATGACTTAACGTGATCCTGCGTGCCAACCTGAGAAAACATGTAAGAAAACGAGTCAACACTAGGTTGGTGAGTTCACAGGTTTCAATCATTTAAAGTAAAGCGTTTACGGATTATGTACATTCAATATATATATCAAAAGGTTGCATGCCTATATTCATGTTTTGCTAAAGCACTCGCAACCGAAAATGACAGCGTGTTTGTTTGTTTGCCTCCAGCCAGGTCTATCAACTCTGACTAATGTGTTAAGGTCAATATAACACCCGTTCGACCTCCAATCGAGTTAGCGCGACTAACGCGGGTGGGGTTTGTCAAACCCAGTAGTACTACCAAAATTACCTCGTTCATACCATATTAACGGTCCGATGTGTGTGAGGACTTTTCATGATAGTGTGTTACGCTTAGCCTCAACAGTGATATCATATGAGTTACAATAACCCAAAAAGGGTTGTGACATGTTTTCTCCCCCAAATAAAAACAGTAAAAGGGGCCGTGAAACTCACCTGCGTTGCGTAGTAGGTAGTCTTATAAAAGTATGAGATTTCAAATCTCAAGTGTTAACCTGCACGGCTTACGTATGTCCTAGAATTATAAACACAGAAGTTAGGGACATATGTGATTTGTAACGACAATACGGAAGTTAGATCATCTTAACGCTTTCTAAGGATTTAGGAGTAGACGAACATGTCTACGGAATTATATAAATTTCATAATATAATTATTAAGGGAAAAGCGTTACGTGTCGTACGTTAATAGCTAAAAATAAATAAATAAATAAATACATTCGTACGTTAAAGTTGTTTACAAAAGTTAGGAAAATAATATAATTTAATATATTACTTTTAGGTTCGTATGATTAATAATAATCATTGTGGCAAAAATAATAAATATATTATTTTTAATCGAAGTAATAAACGTGGGTAAATAATATAACAATTATATTATTAATTGGTTTGAAACGTCACACGAGGTATAAAACGATATGAAATAATAAAAACATATATATTATTTTTATAATATTAGTCACGGGATGAAAATGGTATAATCACACTATTTCATACGAAGTTACGTTTTTGAAAATAATATAACCATATTATTTTTATTTGACAATAACCTAAATATTTTATTTATAAATTGGAAATAATATAAAAATAGGTTAATAATTCTAACCCGAGCCTACGGGTTGTTTCCCGGGCTAAAACACACTTATATAATAATATAATATTATAGGGTTTGATTTTTATATTAAAATAATACAAGAAAAAAATGTTTAAAAATAAAACAGTGTGGAGAGACTCGAACCCGGGTCTCTCCCACACAAGCACACACACTTAACCAGTCCCGCCCGCTAGGGTCATCGCATTAGGATCCGGTCAGAAACAGTTTTATTCAAAAACGCCTGAGAGCCCTTTTCCCATATAATCGATCGCGATCGGTCCCAGTCCAAAACCCACAAATCTGATCGCGATTTAGCGAGATGGCATATGGGTTTTGCAAATCGAGTATAGGCGATTCTGAGGCTATGTTTAATTGAAAAACTATCAAGTTTAAGATCGATTAGTTGCAAAATTCAAGAGTCGAAACCCTAGGTACGAACCCAGAATCAATTCAGTTGAATTCGATGTTAAAAATGGTTGGATTCATAGGGTTTTATCAAATATCATCGAATTGAACTTCACCCGAACACTATCAATTCGGACTTCATTTTTAGGGTTCATACGAGACCCAATTAACCTAATTTCTAGTACCATTAGTTTCGAAATTCTCAGTATTATGAAAGCCCTATGAGGATTTTATCAAATATCATCGAATTGAACTTCACCCGTAATCTAGGGTTCATACGAAACCCACTTTGGGGATTTTGATTCTAAACTCGATTAAAATTCAATTGAATCATATGGTTAGACTCGCGACCATCTAATCTTTGAAAGCCCTTTACCAATTGAATTAAATAACATCGAATTTATTATGAACCGTAAACTAGGATTCTTCATAATTTGATTTGGGGGTTTTGATCTTAGGTTTAATCTCAATGCAATTAATCTATTTCATTAATTTCGAACCCTTCTGTTTAGTAAAAACCCTATGAATCCAACCATTTTTAACATCGAATTCAACAGAATTGATTCTGGGTTCGTACCTAGGGTTTCGACTCTTGAATTTTGCAACTAATCGATCTTAAACTTGATAGTTTTTCAATTAAACCTAGCCTCAGAATCGCCTATACTCGATTTGCAAAACCCATATGCCATCTCGCTAAATCGCGATCAGATTTGTGGGTTTTGGACTGGGACCGATCGCGATCGATTATAGGGGAAAAGGGCTCTCAGGCGTTTTTGATTAAAACTGTTTCTGACCGGATCCTAATGCGATGACCCTAGCGGGTGGGACTGGTTAAGTGTGTGTGCTTGTGTGGGAGAGACCCAGGTTCGAGTCTCTCCACACTGTTTTATTTTTAAACATTTTTTTCTTGTATTATTTTAATATAAAAATCAAACCCTATAATATTATATTATTATATAAGTGTGTTTTAGCCCGGGAAACAACCCGTAGGCTCGGGTTTGAATTATTAACCTATTTTTATATTATTTTCAATTTATAAATAAAATGTTTATGTTATTGTCAAATAAAAATAATATGGTTATATTATTTTCAAAACGTAACTTCGTATGAAATAGTGTGATTATACCATTTTCAACCCGTGACTAATATTATAAACATAATATATATGTTTTTATTATTTCGTATCGTTTTATATCTCGTGTGACGTTTCAAACCAATTAATAATATAATTGTTATATTATTTACCCACGTTTATTACTTCGATTAAAAATAATATATTTATTATTTTTGCCACAATGATTATTATTAATCATACGAACTTAAAAGTAATATATTAAATTATATCATTTTCCTAACTTTTGTAAACAACTTTAACGTACGAATGTATTTATTTATTTATTTATTTTTAGCTATTAACGTACGACACGTAATGCTTTTTCCTTAATAATTTTATTATGAAATTTATATAATTCCGTAGACATGTTCGTCAACTCTTAAATCCTTAGAAAGCGTTAAGATGTTCTAACTTTCGTATTGTCGTCACAAATTCCATATGTCCCTAACTTCTGTGTTTATAATTCTAGGACATACGTAAGCCGTGCAGGTTAACACTTTCGATTTGAAATCTCATACTTTTGTAAGACTACCTACTACGCAACGCAGGTGAGTTTCACGGCCCCTTTTACTGTTTTTATTTGGGGGAGAAAACATGTCACAACCCCTTTTGGGTTATTGTAACTCATATGATATCACTGTTGAGGCTAAGCGTAACACACTATCATGAAAAATCCTCACACACATCTAACCGTTAATATGGTATGAACGAGGTAATTTTGGTATTACTACTGGGTTTGACAAACCCCACCCGCGTTAGTCGCGCTAACTCGATTGGAGGTCGAATGGGTGTTATATTGACCTTAACACATTAGTCAGAGTTGATAGACTTGGCTGGAGGCAAACAAACAAACACGCTGTTAGTTTCGGTTGCGAGCGCTTTAGGAAAACATGAATATAGGCATGCAACCTATTGATATATATATTGAATGTACATAATCCGTAAACGCTTTACTTTAAATGATTGAAACCTGTGAACTCACCAACCTAGTGTTGACTCGTTTTCTTACATGTTTTCTCAGGTTGGCACGCAGGATCACGCTAAGTCATGCATGTGTCTTGAACTTTAATTGAAATAATTATCTATTGAATAATATTTATGTTTTGTTTGTAATTGAAATTGGGCGCGTTGTTTTGCGCACTTACTTTCGTTTAACGCTTCCGCATATACATTCTGAACCTTGATCTTTTATATTATTACATTTCAAAGTCCCATATAGTGTCATTTGAAGTAACTAATGTCTGAGATCCTGGTTTGTCACCTTCCAAAACAGTAAAACTCCGTTAGTGGAATTTGGGGGTGTAACACACACCGTCAACCATTCCAGACACTCACAGAGATTTCTAGAAAGATTGTAAAGAAATCGTAAGCACTGATGTCAAAACCCAAAGAGTCTACAAAGCCGTCTCAATTATTTGACCGACAATCCTCTGTAGATAAAAGAAAAAGTTTTTTGTTGTTTTGCTACTTTAATTTGTAGCCGTTTCTTTTGTATCTTTTAGCCTACTGCGTTCTTTTATGTTTCTTGTCTTTTAGCTTTGTGCTCTGCCTATTTAAGGACAGCAACTTCATTTGTAAAAAACACACCGAAAATATTGAATGAAATCAATCTCAGTTATGAGTAGCTAAATTCTCTCTTTCTGATTTCTCTTATAAACCTTTATTCTACTAAAAGTTTTCTCTAGTTCTTCATACTATATCCCAAATATATAAATAAAAAGTCTTTCCGCTGCAATCCTGCAATCCGCTGCAAATATACTGTAAGTTTTTATGTTTTATTGCAAGTGTCAAAAATCTCTGACGCCCCATCCTATTTTGGTATCAGAGCAACGACTTTCCTAATATCTAAAAGACTAAGACATGTCTATGTCAGGCAGCGTGTATGTTTAAGTCCTATTTATATGGAAACCTGTTTAGGTGAAGATTAGAGAAAAAATTTACTTTGATCTGTTAATCTAGATAAGTTGTCAAAGATTTATATGTTTCATACTTGTTTAGTTTACTTTTGTTTTGTTATGATAAAATTGGGATATAGAAAAACATTATAAGAGAAAACTCAAAAGATAAGGTGCTTACTTAGTGAAATCAGATTCTTTTAAAAATAATTATTGAATCTTCAAAAGTGTTCAAAAAACTCGAATTCTTAAACTTAGAGTTTGCAGAACGAAGCGATCATAAAAATATAGGTAATAGCTACTATAATCATATTTGTAGATTTAAAGAGTTTCATACACACAGTCTTCATACAGATAATACACATCTAAATAGTATTACAGATCTTATTATAAATTTAGGATTTAGCTTACAAAAAGAATCCATAAATAATAAACATTTATTTGAAAGAATTATACAATTAATAGCAAAAGAAACAGACGAAATTAAAAAATTCACAGAAAATTTAGAATACATAAGAGAACAAAATAACCAAATTTTGTTAGAAATAAAAATATTAAAAAAGATAAACATATACTAGAGGTAGACGAAAATTCTATAGAAATCAATAAAATCATAAATAAATAAACAAAATACATATAAGTGATAATAAGCCTAAACCATATAAACATTAGAAACCAAGCGATGAATAAACAAATTATTCAAATATCTAAAAAGTCTACTAGCAATATAAAAGATATCATTACATCAGATACTTTTTTAAACAGAATATTAAAGAAAGGGTCGTCTTCTAGAAGTACACAACAGATAATACATTTAGAAGAATAAATAGATTTAGATAAAAACATAAACTTATACAACCAGCGTCAACTAGATATTTTAAATCCAAGAACTTTATATCAAACAGGAATGTTAAACGTTAATACAACATTAATACAAAGTAGTAGAAAAGAAAGTCTACGGATGGTAGATAAAATGGTAGAAATAGACTTATTTTCACCAGAAACAATCCAAACAATTAAACAATCAGGAAAACAGTTTATACACACAGGACTTACAGTTATAAGGATAAAACCTCTAGGAAGAAAAAACCTAGAAACAAAACTTTTAGCCCTAATATTAGATAAAAGTTGGAAATCAGAAATGAAAAAGGCAATTATTTCAGGAATGGAAATATTATTAAATCAAAATACAGCCTTATTGTATTGTACACCTGGAATTCTAAAAGAGATTAAAGACTTACAGAAGCTAAAATAGTCCTACAAACCAAAGGATATGAAAACTATGAAGGAAATAACATAGTAATAAGTATAGGAGTCTTAGGAAAGGCCAGTAATAGATCAGGAATTAAATACAAAGTAAACATAGAAGGAATAGTTAACACAATTGCGTCTAAATCAATACAAATGATTGAATCAGTTAGAATAGATCCTGAAGAATTAACAGGATTAGAATGACAAATAAGCGATTTAACAGAAAAAGACAACTCAACTTTAATTCCAAAAAAGAGCCATATATATGAAGGGATAGATGGAATACAAAGCTTAAGATTTACAGACTTTAAACAAGAAGATAATAAATACGAAGAAAGTAACTGTTCCGAAGAACAACCAAGTGAACCACAATATAATTTCATGAATTAGAATCAGACGATGACTCTGAATACGAAAAACCTATATACGATACAGAAAATGAAGAAAGTGATGATGAATATATAATAGATTCAGAATTCACAAGATTTGAACAAGAAGATATAGATTATAGTTTATTAGATTATTCAAAAGAAAAGACAAATACAACTTTCAAAACAGAAGAAACCAACAAATCGTACGAACAAATAATAAATAAAAATTTCATATAATAAATATACAAGAAGAAGTGGACGACATGATAGTAGAATGCATGCTTACTTTAGGAATGACATATGAAGAAAGTTAAAACAAACTACAAGAAAATTTTAATTTACTATTAGTAAAAAGTATAGTCAAAGGAGATACCATGATCTCTGATTTTTACAAACATGAAAGTAGCTTTATGGACTCTGAATATAAGAAAAGAAACTATACAGAGGGAAAAATAGGAGAAACTTCATATGAAACCATGGGAAGAAAACCATGGACTAGACCAACTACGAGCTATCGACAGGAGTCAAGTTATAAAGGAATAGGAAACAGGTTACGTATAGGACAAATTTATAGCAGTAGTATGCTATTACTAGAACAACAGAAACCACAACTATGGGTAGACGAAGTTCTAACATGGGAACAAACAAGGATTGATCAGAAAATCATTACAAATTCGAAAATTATAGGAGAAGACATTACAAATTCGAAAATTAAATATATTTGTAAATTCAAACTAAAAAATCCAGATATCACCATAAGAAATATAAATATAGAATATAGCCCTCTAGATAAAGAGGAAATTCAAAACACAAATACTCGAAATGACCAAACAAGGATTGATCAGAAAATCTAAAAGTCCCCCAGATCAACAGCCTTTATAGTAAAAAACCATAGCGAAATAAAAAGAGGAAAAACAAGAATCGTCTACAATTATAAAAGATTAAATGATAACACAGAAGACGATAGTTACAACATTCCCAATAAAGATAGCTTAATTCAACTAATACAAAATAACAAAGTATTTTCTAAATTTGACCTAAAATCAGGTTTTAATCCGCTACATCTAGAAGAAAATTTTAAAAAATAGACAGCTTTTACATGTTCTGAAATATTATATGAATGGAATGTTCTTAGTTTCGGACTAAAGAATGCTCCTTCAATATTCCAAAGATTTACAGATAGTATATTTCTCAAATACAAATTTTGTCTAGTATATATCGATGACATACTAGTAGCAAGTGAAACAGTCCAATAACATGAGATACATCTACAACAGGTATTTGAAGAAATAAAAAAGAATGGGATAGTAGTATCGAAGAAAAAGATGGAATTATTTAAAAGAAAAATCTCTTTCTTAGGACTAGAAATTGGTAACGTAAAAATTGAGTTACAACCACATATTTCTACAAAAATCCTCGATTTTCCAGAAAAAACTTACTAACTTAAAACAAATTCAAGCTTTTTTAGGCTTGGTAAATTATGCTAGAAAGTTTATTCCAAACCTTTCAAAACTAGTAGGTCCGTTATACAGCAAAACCACTAAAAATGGACAGAGACATTTCAATCAAGAAGACATTATCTTGATTAAAAGGATAAAGAAAAGGGTTAAAGAAATCAAACCCTTAGAATTACCACTTGTAACATATTACATAATTATAGAAGTTGATGGATGCAAAGAAGGATGGGGAGCAGTTCTCCTTTCCAAACCAAATGTTCACAGCTATAAAAAAAAGAAAAAAAAAATATTCTTATTACAATGGAAGCTTTAAAACTGGAACCACTTGGACCAGTTTAGATTTTGAAATACAAGCGTTAATCAACGCTTTAGAAAAATTTAAACTATTTTTACACAAAGATTTTATAACAGACTATGAAGCTATAGTTAAATTCATTAAAAATAACCAAAGCAAAAAGATAAACATAACAAGATGGGTAAATTTGCAAAATGTTATACAAGGTAGTGGATATACTATACAGTTTGAACACATTAAAGGAAAAGATAATGGGATAGCTGATTTGTTATCTCGAAACATTAACAAATTGCTTTGTTCAGATGGATAAAAAATAGAAGGGAAAAGAGAAGATGGTCATCAGACCCTTACAGTTTAAAAAGAATCCTTCACCTATGACTATCTCGTCTAATGACGATGAAGAAACAGAGAAGCTAATGAGCCAAACTCTCAAAGCAGAAAAAATACACAGTTCTAGACAAGCAGCTTTATTACAGAATACTCAAGTCCGACAAAGTTCTAGACAGCTTCCTCCCTATTTCCTCAACTTTATACAACCACGACCTTCGCAAAACCTAGACACCTATTCTAAAGAGACAGCCTATAAAAAACCAGTTCCCCCTACAATCCCACCATTCCTTTTGGCTCTTATGACCTACAACTCTGCAATGACTTACACATAAAGTTTTTCTCCATTAATGGGAAGAAACTAACAGAAACACAACAAATGTATTCTAGACAATTTATGGCATATTCACTTACACACAAAGTTTCACCCCATTAATGGGATGAAACTAACAGAAAAACAACAATGTCTTCTAGACAATTTATGGCATATTCAGACCATGCCTCATGCATCCACCTTCAAAATTAAAATTTTAAATGCGCTAAGTATATACTTTAGCGAACAAGGAGTGAAATGCTCTGAAAAAAAGCCTCCAAAGTTTACACATTACATAATTTTTAGAGGCACCAAAAATGGTATTTTTAACAAATGGTAGACAGTTGCAAAGTTTATACAGTGTCCCAGACCAATTTATAAAGGTTATCAAAACTTCTTTGAAGCTCTGAAAATAGTCAGAGATCACTTTGGAATAGACTGCTTTTTTATTGAACCCGAAGAGGTTCAAACTTTTTCACAGATTACAAAAACGAGTCATGAACAGATTATAAAGACTCAGGAAGAAACTATTGCAAGCTTGCAAAACCAGTTTATACATCAAGGAAAAAGTACACAGTCTATACAAAGCCATATAGAAAATAGTATTCTAAAACAAAAGGTTGGCATTCTCGAAGCAAAAAATATAAAGTTGTTACAAAGGCTTGAGAAAAAAGAAAACAGTTATAGAAGCTATGACTCTTTTAGAGCCAGAATGCTAGACACTCCCAGGAAATCCTATCTTCAAACTATGTTTGATCAATTTCCAGAATTTGAACAGATAATATCAGAAAAGATTAACACATAATTCCCACTAGTACTATATGATTTACAACTTAGACTCATGACGATTTCCTTGAATGAAGAAAAGTACAAAGGGGTTACAGTTGTTGAAAGAACAGATGACGATGGAGAGAGGACTTGCATGCTCCTTCTTCAAATAAACCTTAAAGAAACAGACATGCCAGATGATCTAATTCTACAATTCTACCATAATGGTATGATTGATTACATAGAATTAGAATTAACACAAAAACAGAAAAAATTATAAATCTTTTTGGAGAAAAATTTGTAATAGCCACTGCAAATATCTCAACACATATATTTCCTCCACATATTGGCTGCAAAATCTTTTCTTCTTTTCCTTTTGCCAATGACCATACAAACAGACCTTCCAGAAAAAGAATGTTCATTAGTCATAAGCTTTCTTGCAAAGACTACTTAAAAAGTCTCACCATACAAACTGAGATTCAATTCTTGGAACTTTACTGGGTCGATAACCTCGCCAGCCTTGCCACAAAAAAGATCAGCCAAAGAAAAGATACTAAACAGTTTATTTCCCAAAACCAGAAGACTCCCACACTACCACCAGGATTTCACCGGGAAACCTACCACTTTCTCGCCGAAGGACACTATATACAAATTTGGAGTCACAAAAATTGGAACATGCTTCTTCCCTTCATTGGTGATGGAGAATCTCTTGAATTACAACATATCATGAACTTATAAGACTATTATCTGAACCTAGAGGATTTCGATTCAGATACAGGCACACCGCCAACCATTCAAGACACTCACAGAGATTTCTAGACAGATTATAAAGAAATCGTAAGCACTTACGTCAAAACCCACAAAGTCTACAAAGCCGTCTCAATTATTTGACCGACAATCCTTTGTAGATAAAAGAAAAAGTTTTTTGTTGTTTTGCTACTATAATTTGTAGCCGTTCCTTTTGTATCTTTTAGCCTAGTTCGTTCTTTTATGTTTCTTGTCTTTTAGCTTCGTGCTCTGCCTATTTAAGGACAACAGCTTCATTTGTGAAATACACACCGAAAATATTGAATGAAATCAATCTCAGTTATGAGTAGCTAAATTCTCTCTTTCTGATTTCTCTTGTAAACCCTTCTTCTCCTAAGATTTTTCTCTAGTTCTTCATATTATATCCCAAATATATATAAAAAAGGCTTTCCGCTGCAATCCTGCAATCCGCTGCAAATATACTATATGTTTTTATGTTTTATTGAAAGTGTCAAAAATCTCTGATGCCCCAACCTATTTTAGTATCAGAGCAAAGGCTTTCCTAATATCTAAAAGAATAAGATAGGTCCATATAAGGCAACGTGTATGCTTAAGTCCTATTTATATTGAAACCCGCTTAGGTGAAGATTAGGAAAAAAATTTGCTTTGATCTACTAATCTAGATAAGTTGTCAAAGATTTATATCTTCCATACTTGTTTATTTTACTTTTGTGTTGTTATGATAAAATTGGGATATAGAAAAACATTATAAGAGAAAACTCAAAAGATAAGGTGCTTACTAAGGTAAATCAGATTCTTTTAAAAATAATTATTGAATCTTCAAAAGCGTTCAAAAAACTCGAATTCTTAAACTTAGAGTTTGCAGAACGAAGCGATCATAAAAATATAAGTAATAGCTACTATAATCATATTTGTAGATTTAAAGAGCTTCATACACATAGTTTTCATACAGATAATACACATCTAAATAGTATTACAGATCTTATTATATATTTAGGATTTAGCTTACAAAAAGAATTAATAAATAATAAGCACTTATTAGAAAGAATTATACAATTAATAGCTAAAAAACAGACGAAATTAAAAAATTCACAGAAAATTTAGAATATATAAGAGAACAAAATAATCAAATTTTGTTAGAAATAAAAAATATTAAGAAAGATAAACATATACCAGAGGTAGACGAAAAATCTATAGAAATCAATAAAATCATAAATAAACTAAACAAAATACATATAAGTGATAATAAGCCTAAACCATATAAACATTGGAAACCAAGCGATGAATAAACAAATTATTCAAGGATCTAGAAATTTTACTAGAAATATAAAAGATATCATTACATCATATACTTTTTTAAACAGAATTAAAGAAAGGGTCGTCTTCTAGAAGTACACAACAGATAATACAGTTAGAAGAAGAAATAGATTTAGATAAAAACATAAACTTATACAACTAGCATCAACTAGATATTTTAAATCCAAGAACTTTATATCAAGTAGGAATGTTAAACGTTAATACAACATTAATACAAAGTAGTAGAGAAGAAAGTCTACGAGTGGTAGATAAAATGGTAGAAATAGACTTATTTTCACTAGAAACAATCCAAAGAATTAAACAATCAGAAAAACAGTTTATATTCACAGGACTTATAGTTATAGGGTTAAAAGCCCTAGGAAGAAAAAAACTTTGGAACAAAACTTTTAGCCCTAATATTAGATAAAAGTTGGAAATCAGAAATGAAAAAGACAATTATTTCAGGAATGTAAATAGATTTAAGTCAAAATACAGCCTTATTCTATTGTACACCTGGAATTCTAAAAGAGATTAAAGACTTACAGAAGCTAAAAATAGCCCTACAAACCAAAGGATATGAAAACTATGAAGGAAATAGCATAGTAATAAGTATAGGAGTCTTAGAAAAGGCCAGTAATAGATTAGGAATGAAATACAAAGTAAACATGGAAGGAATAGTTAACACAATTGCATCTAAATCAATACAAATGATTGAATCAGTTAGAATAGATCCTGAAGAATTAGTAGGATTAGAATGGCAAATAAGCGATTTAACAGAAAAAGACAACTCAACTTTAATTCCAAAAAAGAGCCATATATATGAAGCGATAGATGGAATACAAAGCTTAAGATTTACAGACTTTAAACAAGAAGATAATAAATACGAAGAAAGTAACTGTTTTGAAGAACAACCAAGTGAACCACAATATAATTTCATGAATTTAGAATAAGACGATGACTCTGAATACGAAAAACCTATATATAGTGAAGAAGAAGAGCATGTAACAAAAACTCATACACATACACTAATCCAGAAGAATGCGAGCATGACTGGAGACATAGAACAGGAAACAATTATATCAAATGCTACATTTGTGAATACTACCCAAGTATAGATAAAAGATCTCAATGCAATAGATGCTTTAAAGAAATTTGTCATATTTGCATGAAAAATATTCATAACATAGAACCACCAAACACTAGTCAAAGTGCAAATAAAAATACAAACGGATACGAAGAAAAGTTTGAAAAATTAGAACTAACTATAGAAGTCAACAAACTAAAAATAGAAATTATGAATAATAAAATCAAAAAACTTGAAGATCTAATAGAAAGAAAAAACATGCAGTAGAATTCCCAGAAATAAATAACATGGCCACAGAACCAGAACAAAACCCTATACAAACTAATGAACAAACCCTTATACAAACTAATGTGTCATTAAATATGATAAACATAAATTGTAGATTATGGCTTGATGCCAACACTCCAATAGACTTAACAGCCCTGGTAGATATAGGAGTAACCAAAAGTGTAATATCACACAGTGTTACACAAGAAAAATTCCATAAAACACTTACATATAGGTTAATGAAAAGAACTGTAGAAGACAGATTAATAAACATAACACATTACCTAGAGCCAGTAGGAATACAATTTCTAGATTTTGCATGAAATTATAGTACAAAGTATGATATTCCACAAATAAATATAGGTCCACAACGTATTAAATCCAGAGATTTTGTCCAAGGATTAAATTTCATACTAGGATTAAACGGTGCAATTACTATAACAAGAAACTTCATAACCATTAGTAAACAAATTTACAGTTTCCCCACTTTTAGATATAAAAGCATGAATGAAATTGCTCACAAAAGAGGAGAAAAAGGAAATTTAGAATTTTTAAATAAAAATAAAAGACAAAACATTATTGAAAATGAAGCTTTATAACTCTTCACAAATTTTATAAACTATGAACTAGAAAAAGGAAAAAACGTTACAACAATTATTAATCATCCTACAATTTTGCACCTAGAACGAATATGACTTATAGGAGTAGACATTACAAATTCGAAAGTTAAATATATTTGTAAATTCAAACTAAAAAATGCAGATATCACCATAAGAAATATAAATATAGAATATAGCCCTCTAGACAAAGAGGAATTCAAAACACAAATATGAACTAGAAAAAGGAAAAACGTTACAACAATTATTAATCATCCTACAATTTTGCACCTAGAACGAATATGACTTATAGGAGTAGACATTACAAATTCGAAAGTTAAATATATTTTTAAATTCAAACTAAAAAATGCAGATATCTCCATAAGAAATATAAATATAGAATATAGCCCTCTAGACAAAGAGGAATTCAAAACACAAATACTCGAAATGACCAAACAAGGATTGATCAGAAAATCTGAAAGTACCCACAGATCAACAACCTTTATAGTAAAAAACCATAGCGAAATAAAAAGAGGAAAAACAAGAATCGTCTACAATTATAAAAGATTAAATGATAACACAGAAGACGATGGTTATAACATTCCCAATAAAGATAGCTTAATTCAACTAATACAAAATAACAAAGTATTTTCTAAATTTGGCCTAAAATCAGGTTTTAATCAACTATATCAAAAAGAAGATTTAAAAAAATGGACAGCTTTTACATGTTCTGAAGGATTTTTTGAATGGAATGTTCTTAGTTTTGGACTAAAGAATGCTCCTTCAATATTCCAAAGATTTACGGATAGTATATGTCATACCCCGACCGATGGCGGAATCATCGAGGCGGACAATGAAATGATTGTTCAAAATCATATGATAACTAAAATGTTGCATAATTCATTAATTAAATTTAAAGACAACAAAGATCCAAATACAATACATTTCAAATAACCTAGTCTAGTTCAAAACATTGATTTATTTAACTAGGTCCATAGTTCTTAAGTGGAGGAATCTTCAACAAGCAATTACATACCCAAACCTGAAACATTATTTAAATCAAGTGTCAACTAAAAAGTTGGTGAGTACATAGGTTTTGTAGTTTCGATAAATAAAAATGTTATGCAACTCATTGTTTATCTTGTTAAACATAACATATATGGTGTATCATTTGTCTAATCACAATTCAAACCTTGATTGACGCGCTTGAACATAGCACAACAGCTAAGTCCGGTATGTTTGAATATAGTTACCCACTATATCCGATATGTTTGAATATAACACGCGGCTATATCCGAGTATGCAGTAATAAACACCCTAACCGGGTGGGCTGGTCAGGCACAATAGATCTATTAATATTACTGTTGGTTTTCTTGTGTTTAAAGTAAATGTATGTACACCCAAGATAATAAGCATATAGTCCACATGTATAACACGTATAAACAAAGTGAGTAGCATGTATAATGTTTCACCCCAAAATGCGTAAAAATATAAAATAGGGGCTATGTAACTCACTTGGCTAGCGGATATGATAATCCACAAGTGCGGGTGATAAGGACGTTGAAACCTGAGCGTGTTGGAACCCTATGTGGATAAATAGGTATTATTGTATGTTTGTATGTACGTATTCGTATTTAAATGTATATAGGTTTTATAATAATATTCCTTAATATTTATTTGTATAAAATATGGTAGGAAAATGATAATGGTTTTGTAAAACTTTAAGTTATAAATATATATATATATATATATATATATATTTTTAAAATATTACATTTTTAAATAAGTAGTTATTATGTATTTATAAAAGTTTCTATTTATTTATTTATTTTTTTATCATTATTTATATATATTATTTGTAAGTTAAAACTATTTTAACAAATTTATAAAAATATAGTGTTTATTATTTTATAAAAATTTGGGTAGGTTAAATATGTGTAAAAGAATTTTAATGGTTTCCGAAATAAACGAACGAGTAAACCGACTCGTTTTAGTCTTTATTGTATAAAAAGAATATTAAAACAAGTTAAAATAAATAAATAAAATAAAAACAGAAGCAAAAAGTTTGGGCCGAAGGCCAACCGGAATCGAACCCGCGACCTCTGCCTTAAACACACACACGCATAACCAGCCGGGCTACTGCCCATCGCTGGTTATGTGTGTATCAGTTTATTTAAATACACAAAGGCAAATCAGGTCGCTGGTCCTCGGCAACCGGCAAACCGTGTCCGAGGACACTTGGTTTGCCCGGTAACTCACGGGCGATGGTCGTGTTTTCGATTGGAATTGCTTACCAGGTGATAACAGAAGGTAATGAAATCGATTTGAGGCTCGAACCTAGTCGCGAAAAGTCTGGTCGGCAGTATTCTTTTTCCGAAAAATGTCCAGAATGGGAATCGAACTTCTGGATGAAATTTTCCTCTGAAACCTTGGTCACAGCTTCACTCAGGGATGACGAATGTGATATTGTCTTCAATTTGAGGTGAGAGTGGGTGGAAGAGGGGTAGCGAGCTCGTGCAGGTCCGACTATGGCTATTTATAGCCGAGCTCGTTTCTTATGACAAAACGTGCAATTGGGCACGTCCCGACACTTGTCTGGATGAGACGAAGCTAACAAGCTATCAAACACGCGTGGAGGTTGACTGTCGGGCTTGAATTCGGGCGTGGGTTCTCGGCCACCAACAGGATCAGACGATCCGTATGTTGGGGAGACCAATTGGTCGGAGCCTTTTGTTCGCGTGGGAGAGACGAGGCCAGAGCTGCCTTTAGCAGCTGTCGAGGTGCAGGGAACAGCCCTGTCGAGGTGTCGCCAGAAAATGCCTCGGACCGCCGGACAAATGTAGGGGATAACCGGAATTGCGAATTGGGTTTTGGCAGATTTAGTCCCTATAGTTTGGTTTTGGTTTAATCTAGTCCCTGAAATAAATACGGATGAAACCTTATGGTTTGATTTGTACAGAAATAGTCCCTTGGCTGATTTTTGTTTAAAACCCTTTAGTTTGAAAAATTCCAAAACAGCCCCTCAACTTTTATAAAAATTAATTTCTTTAACTTCTTTTAATTTCAAATATATTTTATAAACTTATTTTTTTATTATTATTATAAATAATTTTTTTATAAAAGTTATTTATCTTATTTAAACAGGTTATTTTATTAAATATGCAACTTTTAAATTTAGATTTTTATATAAAATTTTATATAAGTTTTAAAACTTATAAAATTTTAATTAATTTAAATCCGTAAAATAAAAATACCTATTTGTATAAAACTAAATAAAACACTTGTATTTTATTTAATTTGAGAATGATTACACGATAATTATATTACAAGTGCGCGAATGAAAAATCCGAAACGTCACAGTCTCCCCATGTTAAAGGAATTTCTCCCCGAAATTCAACTAGTGGAGGCTATGAAAAGAGATGTGGATACTTGGTCTTCATTTGGTCTTCACGTTCCCAAGTGAACTCGTGTCCACGTTTAGACTCCCAACGGACCTTGACAATGGGGATGCGGCTACGCTTGAGTTTCTTGACTTCTCGGTCCATGATTTCCACGGGTTTCTCAACAAAGTGCATTTTCTCGTCAATACGCACTTCTTCAAGAGGGATGTGGAGATTCTCGTCGGCTAGACACTTTTTCAAATTAGATACATGAAAGGTCGGATGAACGTTGTTGAGTTCTGAAGGAAGATCGAGTTTGTAGGCCACTTTTCCTACCCTCTCGAGTATCTTGAATGGACCCACATATCGAGGTGCAAGTTTTCCTTTCTTTCCAAATCGGACTACGCCCCTCCAAGGTGATACCTTTAGGAGAACCATATCTCCAACTTGAAATTCCAAGGGTTTTCGTCGCTTATCAGCGTAGCTCTTTTGCCGACTTCTTGCCACCCGAATGTTGTCACGGATAAGAGAAATTTTATCGGTGGTCTCTTGGATAAGCTCGGGACCGGTGATTTGTGCTTCACCAATTTCGTTCCAACAAATCGGTGAACGACATTTCCGTCCATAAAGAGCTTCAAACGGTGCCATGTTAATACTTGTGTGGTAGCTGTTGTTGTAGGAAAATTCGATCAGTGGTAGGTGAGAATCCCAATTGCCACCAAAGTCAATGACACAAGCTCTAAGCATATCCTCGAGAGTTTGGATTGTTCGCTTGGTTTGTCCATCAGTTTGAGGATGGTAAGCCGTACATAAATCCAAACGAGTACCAAGCGCAGATTGTAATGATTGCCAAAATTGGGAAGTAAAACGCGAATCACGATCGGAGATGATGTTCAAAGGGATTCCGTGACGACTTACGATCTCATCAATGTAGATCCGAGCCAATTTTTCGACTCGATAGTCCTCACGAATAGGCAAGAAATGAGCAGACTTTGTAAGTCGGTCGATAATAACCCAGATACTATCGTGCCCACTAGAAGTGCGTGGAAGTTTGGTGATGAAGTCCATAGCGAGGTTCTCCCACTTCCACATGGGAATTTCAGGTTGTTCGAGGAGTCCGGAAGGCTTCTGGTGTTCGGCCTTCACTTTAGAACAAGTTAAGCATTTTCCCACAAAGAGGGCAATATACTTTTTCATGCCGGGCCACCAATATTGCTGACGAAGACCCATGTACATCTTATCAGCTCCGGGATGTACCGAATATCGAGTTTTGTGGGACTCGTTCATCAAAAATATACGAAGGTCGTCGCGATCGGGAACTCAGATACGGTCCAAGTAATACAATAGACCGTTGGCTTTGGTTTCTAGCAAGAGTTATACACCACATGCCATCTCTTGATACATGTTTCCCTCGGTAACCGAGGTGTGTTGTGCTTGGAGAATACGGGCTTGGATATCGTTATGAATACAAACACTATGAAGCATGCTACGTTCTTTACGACTCAAGGCGTCGGCTACAACATTTGCTTTGCCGGGGTTGTAGCGAATCTCGCAGTCGTAGTCGTTAAGAAGTTCAACCCATCGTCGTTGCCTCATATTAAGCTCTTTTTGATTGAAAATATGTTGGAGACTTTTGTGGTCGGTGAAAACCACTCATTTGGTGCCATAAAGATAGTCTCTCCAAATTTTCAAGGCGAAAACGACAGCACCAACCTCGAGATCATGGGTCGTATAGTTCTTCTCATGGATTTTGAGCTGACGTGATGCGTATGCAATTACTTGGCCACGTTGCATTAGAACACAACCAAGACCTTGGTTGGATGCATCACAATAAACGACAAAGTCGTCATTACCACTAGGAAGAGTTAGAATAGGAGCATTGCAGAGCTTGTGCTTGAGAGTTTGAAAAGCTTTCTCTTGCTTGGGTCCCCACTCGTAAGATTTACCTTTATGAGTCAAGGCAGTGAGCGGAACCGCAATCTTGGAGAAATTTGGGATGAAGCGACGATAGTAACCTGCTAGTCCAAGGAATGAACGAATCTCGGTAGGAGTCTTAGGAGTACTCCAATTCTTTACCGCCTCGATCTTTGCCGGGTCCACATGAATTCCCTTATCGTTAACTATGAGTCCCAAAAATTGAACTTCCTTTAGCCAGAATTCACACTTGGAGAACTTGACGTTGTAACATCCCAAAAATAATAAAACGAATAAACATAGCGAGACCGGTGATTTAGTCGGAACATTTAAATAAAAGGGAGCGGGCTTGGGCTCGGCTTCAATGGGCCGAGGGAAGCCCAAGTATATATATATAAGGCAAGGCAGCCCTCTTCCCTGCTCATTCCACACTCACGCAACTTCTAGAGAGAGAAAGGAAAGCTCGGGTCTAGAGAGAGAAAGTCGTCGGATCGTCACGAGATTGGAGGAGCACGACACAGCTGAGCCCGTGAGCAAAACCTCCGAATCAGAATTACAATCCAGGTAACGATTCGATCACATTATGAGTTTTTGTTCGTTTTGGAAAGTTTCGGGTTTTGGCTAAAAGATAACGATTTTGCGGATGAAACTTGAAAGTGAACTTAGGTATAGCATCTAGAATGAAAAACGAACGTTTTGATCAAAGAAAATTTAGATATCGACATGATCAGATTCGCATGCAGAACATTCGGATTTTTGGGGAAGGCGATAAGTGCAGACCCATCGAAACTACTTAGTTTCGATATGTGCAGACCCATCGAAACTACTTAGTTTCGATATGTGCAGACCTATCGAAACTACCCAGTTTCGATATATGCAGACCCAATCGAAACTACCATAGTTTCGATATGAGCCCCCGATCCGAAGCTAAGATAATACATAAGTTACTTATCGAAACTACCTATCGAAACTACCTATCGAAACTACCAAGTTTCGACAGAAACAACCTATCGAAACTACCAAGTTTCGATATTAGCTAATCAATCGAAACTACTATGTTCAAGCATAGTAATGTCTAGTGTCATCTAGGAGCACCATCTTATGTGTATGACTTAATTATACAGATCGTGTGTGACATTAGTGAAGCTCAGTAGCCAGCTTAGTGTATTACAGAAACTACTCATCAGGTGAGTTCTATGTGCCCCCTTCTATGTTATGTGAAAATGTTTACAAATGTTTTGGGGCTGAAATGTATACACTAAGTGAATAAATGTTATGAATATCAATGTGATCATATGTGTTATACAAGTATATATATATACCTATACACGAAAGAGAAATTTGAATAAAGAATGAAAAGCATGATTATAAAGAATGAATGAAAGTATAACACAATATGAAAGAATGAAATCCTGCTTTATATCCATGTATATATTGCTTGCCAAGTACAGAAAATGTTATGGACGCTTCGATGATAACGGCTACTTCGGTAGACGGACGACCATGTGATTATTTTACAACCCGGACAAGTGCGTTCCTTCATCAGCTAGGACGTACGAATGCCATTAATGGACGGTCGAAGTAATTGGCATATTATAGTAGAACGGTTGTATAAATAATAATCGCATGGGAAACGGATACCTTCGGGTAGACGGGCGAATTACGGCCTACGACGGTAGGACGGTTGTAAGTCATGACGGACGGACAAAGGTTGCCGGACGGTTGTAAGAATAAAATGATGGACGGCACTTGTTGCTGGACGGTTGTAAGTATAGGTGGGCCATGACGATGGACCACGGCGATTGTCTTTGTGACATTCGTAAGCAAACGACGGGTTGATCACCCTTATAGAGTATGACCCATGAAATTAAAGAAAGAAAGAAAAGAAAGAAAAGGGTGAATGCATATATATATATATGAAATCACAAAAATACAGAAAAGAAAGATGAAAGAAAGGCAAAAGTTATGAATACGTATTTATATGAATGACTATACAGAAATGCATACTTATAAAGTAAAGAAAAGAATGTTTATATCAAATCGCATTAAACTAGAACTCACCAGCGTTAGCTGACTTTTAGTATACATTTCAGGTAAAGGAAGAAAAGGTCGTGTGATGGCGTGAAGGTTACCCGGCACAAGACTGACATCCCACTTTTGTTTGTTAAGACAATGTTGTGTTTTTATTTGTTAAGACTTCCGCTGTTATGTAATGTAGTTGAATGATGAATGTTTTAAATTTAAGTTCAGTATTTATGGCTATGTTTATGAGTAAATCCAACAAGTGAGGTCACCCGGGAAAGGGGCCTTACAAGTTGGTATCAGAGCAATAGTTTGAGAGATTCAGACATCCCTAAATGTCTGGACTCAAACTGATTATGGGACCAACGCACGGATGTCAGTCATGGGTAACCAACGCCAACGCCAGCACAGTAAGTAAGTACTAAGATTAATACACTTGGATAAGAATAGATACTCAAACCTAGAACAAATAGATGTCAATGTCACAACCGATTTGAAGAGTTTTGAACCCGAAAAGCAATGTAAATTTGTAATCACAAACCGGTCACTGTAATTAAAAATTTACCTTGCTCGTACTGTTCCAAACTATGATCTGAAGAAATGACATTGATGTATTCCCTTTATGACTATCAGGAAATTAAGAAATTATGGCTGGCGGGGGAAGAACTGGACGACGAGGCGGTCGCACTGGCCGAGTAGGTAGACCTCCGTTGAACCGAAGAATTGAAGAAGAAGAGAGTGTACACGCAGAGCACATCGAAAGTGTGCACGAAACAGAAGTGACCCCAATTAGGGACGACAGTCCAGGGCCTATACAGTTGGAACATCAAGTCAGGGATGCTATTGCCCGTGAAGTTGTGCTCACTTTGAAGAAGGTATTGCCTGATCTACTATCCGAGGTAATAAAGAAAAGTAAAGAGGAGGATGAAGGAGACAATGAAGAGAAAGTATATGATAGTGATGGGGATGAAATAAAGATAGGATCGAGCAATCGTGGGTGCACTTACAAAGGTTTCAAGGACGGAGACCCACCCAAGTTCGATGGGAGCAAAGATTCCGTGGCAACGCTTGAATGGATTGAGAGGATGAGTGCTGTAATCAACATCAGCGAGTGTCGACCGGACCAGGCTGTTAAATATGTTGCTCATTCTTTCACCAATGAGGCCCTAGGTTGGTGGAGGAACATCCAGAGGACAAAGTCCCCAAACGCTCTTGCAAGAATGACATGGGAAGAACTGAAAAAGCAGGTAATTCAAAAGTTCTGTCCCCAGAACGAAATTGATCGAGTGGAAAATGAATTCCTAAACCTTAAGGCTGGCAACAAGACACACCGCCAGTATACTTCTAGATTCAATGAGTTGGCACAGCTGGTACCCCACCTGGTGGAGACAGAAGAGCGAATGATCAAATATTATGTGAAGGGCCTACCTCAAAGGGTCCGTGTCCACGTGAAAGCCAACCTACCCTCGACCTTCGAGTCGGTAGTGAATCTGAGCGGAATCGTCTACGACGATTATGCCAATGAGGACCCACCAACAGAAACCCAAAAGAGAAAGTGGGAGAACCCGTCTAGAGGCACCGGAAGAGGGAACGTAACAACTGAAAATAAGAAACCAAGGTCGGAAAAATATGAAACCTGCAAGAAATGTGGAAGGCAACATTTTGGCGAGTGCCGGGTCGGCTCCACCACATGTTACAGGTGTGGGAAGGCGGGGCACTATTCTCGTGACTGCTTAAGAGACACTAAATGCCAAGTATGTGGACTGTTTGGTCACCTGACTAAGGATTGCAGAAAAACTAGACAATCTGGTTCGGGAAAAGAAAAGGAACAGGAACAACCAAAGACTAGGACTTGAGCCTACGCCCTGACTGAGGAGGAAGCAAGGGGAAATCCTGATGTTGTGTCAGGTACGTTCCTAGTTAATGATGAACATTCGGCTATATTATTTGACTCGGGTGCTAGTAAAGCTTTATATCAAATGCCTTTAGTCGAAAACTGAATTGCACTATCAACACAGTAGTAAAGGCCTTTAGTGTACAAACTGCCGTTGGTAAAAATTCGGCAGTATTCCAAGTAACAGAGGATTGCATAATAGAAATAGAGGGTCATAAGTTTACTTCTAGTTTATTCCTTCTCACCTTAGGAGGATTCGATATAGTATTGGGTATGGATTGGTTAGCTGCCAACGAAGCTCAAATCATATGTAAACGTAAGAGGATACACCTCAAAGCTCCTAGCGGCAGTCCAATTACAGTTTATGGGGATTGGAATTGCACAATGCCGAACGTCATCTCGATGATTAAGGCCGAAAGCTACATGAGGCGCGGCTGCGAAGCTTATCTGGCATATGTTATAGACGATAGAATGAAAACGAAAGAACTCAAGAATGTACCCGTGGTGTGCAATTTTCCGGAAGTATTCCCTGAGGATCTACCTGGGTTGCCACCCGATCGGGAAATAGAATTTCAGATTGATTTACTGCCAGGAGCTGAGTCCGTTGCCAAAGCCCCCTACCGATTGGCTCCGTCAGAAATGAAAGAATTAATGTCTCAACTAGAGGAACTAACATAAAAAGGATTTATTAGACCAAGCATCTCACCATGGGGCGCTCCGGTGCTATTTGTGAAGAAGAAGGACGGCAGCATGCGCATGTGCATCGACTACCGCGAATTGAACAAGAGAACAGTAAAGAACAAATACCCACTGCCTAGAATAGACGACCTTTTTGATCAACTGCAAGGTGCGAGTTGGTTCTCAAAGATCGATCTTAGGTCGGGTTACCATCAGTTGAAAGTAAGAGAAGAAGACGTACCAAAGACCGCGTTTCGCACGCGTTATGGACATTATGAGTTTCTCGTGATGTCCTTCGGATTGACCAACGCACCAGCAGCGTTCATTGATTTGATGAATAGAGTATGTCGACCAATGTTGGATTGTGACATTTCAAAATTTTCGTGTAAATATTAACATGTTAGTTCAAAACATATACACGTATATTTAATCAAATTTATACAAATTGGTACGTTGACAAATTACAATTTATGTATTTTTAAATTAAATTTTAAAAATATTTGAAAGTGATAAACTACATAAATTATTTTATTAAATTAAATAATTTATACAAATAAATCAAAGGTTCTCAATTTTATTAAATTAAACATTTAAAATGATAAATTTTAATAAAAACATAAGTTTTATAAAATTATATATACTTAAGTTTTATTTAGTTTAAAAGAATTTAAGTTAAATAAACTTAATAATTTAAATAAATAATTTAATGTATTATTTCAATAAAATAATTATTTAAAAATAATTAGTTTTAATAAAACTGAGTTTATAAAATATATAAATATAATTTGAATTAATTAAGGTTTAAAAAGAAATTAAATTTTGTAAATAAATTAAAGTCGAGGGGTTATTTTGGATTTAATTAAACTGTAAGGTTTCAAGATAAAAATCTGTGAGGGGCTGTTTCCGGACAAATCAAACCACAAGGACTCATCCGTAATTATCTCAGGGTCTATTTTAAATCAAAATCAAACTACAGGGACTAAACCTGCCATATTCCAATTCGTTTATCCGGTCACCCTGTCCCTTGGTCCGGCGGGTAAACTGCTTTTCCGGCGAGCCCCGACAGCCCTGCCCCTCGATCCCTCGACACTTAAAGCCTGCACCATTGTGCTCGCAGTCCTCATGCGACCACGTTCCCCCGACCAATTTGTCTTCTTATCATCAGAATTCCCGAGACGCCATTGACCAACCCAAAGTCAAACCCATGAAATTCGGCCGACACGCAGTTCCTCAACGGCTATAGCCTAGCCCGTTCTGTTCGTCTGGTCGGTGCGCGTGAACTCAAGCCATCAATTGATGTTTGTACTATCGGGATACTGATTCGAGTTAAAAGTTCACTCCGGACCTCCATTCGGGCATCGCACCCTCTCTGCCTATTCTCTCTCTAAATTGAGGATACCTCTGCGTTCGCGACATCCAGACGAAGCTGCCCAGCCCCCTTTGAGGTTCCAATTCGACCCCAAAGTCCGGTTCCAGTTCTGGATACTCTCGGCTTCATTCTCGACTTCGCAGACCACTTCGGTTCAGGTTTTATCATTGCTTTTCGTCCCTTAGCACTCGTTTATCTTAGTGCTAACAATTCCAATCGGCATCTTGACCGTAGCCCACTGATTCCCGGCCAAACGAAATTGCCCGGACACCAATCCCGGTCGTTGCCTAGAACCAGTGGTCGTTACTCTATCTGGTTATAAATTAATTATCATGTTCCTGACCAGCGATGGGCTATAGCCCGGCTGGTCAGTGTCGTGTGCAATGAGTATAAGGTCCCGAGTTCGAAACCCATGGCCTCCGGCCCAACCCCTTTTTCTCACTTTAAACCTCTGGACCCGTTTGCTGAACCCGGATTCGGGTCTGGGCCGACCCGGTCCGACCCATCTGATCAATTTAATCTTAAATGTTTATTATAAATATATTAAATAAGAAATTTAAAAATCAAATTGTATTAATTATTTAAATTAAATGTTTTAAAACCCATTTAATTATTTTTAAATATTTTTAACCCACTAAAAATTATTTCGAGCCCGTTAACTCGGCCCGTTTATTTTTAACCCAACTTTTGAACGTATTCAAACCCGTTAAATTTTATAAAATAATAAAACCGACGTTTTCATAAGTTATTTAATTATTTAAACCCATGAAAAATAATAAAATAACATTTTTAGAAATGAATAAAAACACGCGTTATTTAAAATATAATATTTTCACGAAATTTAAAATAGGTAATTTATGATATATAAAATGCAAGTGTTATTAAAAATATATATATATATATTTTTTTTTTCGAGAAGTTTAAATATTTAATTTGGAAATTTTATAAAAATACAAAGTTTTACAAAAATTAATATTTATTTGTACAATGATTTTAAAACATATAATTTCTCGCAAAGGTTATTCCATTTACAAATCCAAATATATTTAAACAAATATACGCATACGCGAATACATATTTGATACATATTCCTTTACATAGGATTTCATCGTGTCTAACAACAATACAAATATCACCAACGCGCGTGAAGTAAAACCCTCGCTGTAAGGTGAGTTACATATCCCCTATTTACATTTTTATACATTTTGGGGTGAAACGTAATCTGTGCTTACTTACATACAATTCAACTTGTGTTTACATGTGTAGATTATTGTGCTTTTGTGCTTGATCACTTGTTATGCTATGAATACTTTTAGGATGGTTTAAATTATGTGTAACCCACATAGTCTTGATTCCATGCCTATCACTTTTAGGGTAGCGGTATGCTATGCCTATCACGTTAAACCTATATGCTTATATACATAATTACATGCTTACAATTGGTATACATATAGTGAATTCTCCACATTATGCCATATCATACCATGTCAAACTATGAATTGTATAAACATTTTAAACTAAACTTTTACCTTATTTAAACATATGTAAACTCACCAACTCTCGTAGTTGACACTTGTTTTGGATTACGTTTCAGGTGAAGATAAGTGATTGTGTGACTATGTGTTGAAGGTGCTACACCTAAGGCTTTTGGACCTAGTAAAATAATTATGTGTAATATTCTAGAATAGGGTGTTGTAACTTGAATTGTATTTGGATATTTGGTATTTAAATCTTATTAATGAATTATGCAACCTTAGTAGATCATGTGCTTATGAACAATCATTCTAATGTCCGCCTCGATGATTCCGCCATCGGTCGGGGTGTGACAGATTGGTATCAGAGCCATGGTTATAGGGAATTAGGTTATTAGACACAATGACCTAGACTATAACCTTAGGACTCCCTTTTATGTGTTACATGCTAAATGATTATTTGCTATGTGAATTATTTGTAGTCAGGTATTATTTGAAATTTCCCAAGTTTGGTACATGAGACTTATACACATACATACAAGGCTTTAAACACATGATACATGCTTTACATACACATTTGACAAACAAATGCAAACAAATACACTACCCATCCTTATCCACACTCTTTCCTAATCCATATTAATTGCAACATTTTTACACATTTTATACTCATAGACTCTCAAGTCTATTAAAATCTTGAAAATCTCGTCAATGACTTAATTTCTTAAAACCAGTAAAGGACACGTGCAATCTGGAAGGGTGACACCTGTACATTGGGTTTTCTGTCTAGGAAAGCATTTCGTATAAATCCAAATAAACGGACCCGTATGCTTTCCTGGGAATTCCTGAAGTGAGTGTTTACCTATAGGCTAAAGCATGTCTCCTTGAAAGTTTTGAGGAATTATTTAACGTTGATAAGTCAATGTATTCGCAAGAATACAATCCGAACTTAAACTCAAAATTTGGGGACATTATAGCAAGGTAGGAAGAACTAGACGAACATGCAAAACAAATCATTATTACGGGTGCACACGTAATAACGATTTGTAGTGCATGCGAATCCCGGCCATTCCTATTGCGCGAATAATGATCTATGTTATCATATCCTCTCAGGAATAGATTTCACGACTTATTTCCCCTATCCTTTAGTGTTATAAATTTTGAATGAATTATGTAATCAGTTTTAGTCAGAACTTACATACATTATCACGCGACATGATGAGTGTCATCTCACGTTCCTGCTTGTATTATTGTGAACAGTCTACCAACTGTGGCACATACATGCCTATTTTATCCGAAGTCTCATAAATTCTTGTCTTTCTTGTGGTACTTATAGAATGCCTCCCCGTCGCGCGGTTAATGCTAACTCTAGCAACTCCAACGTTGACCTTGCTGCACTACTTACTCAACTAATAGGCCAAATGATCCAAGCTAACAACAACAGTGATGGGTCTAATACGCAAGGGAATGGTGCAAACCCACCGTACTGCACATTCAAGCACTTCAATTCTTGCAACCCCACCAAATTCTTCGGGACAGAAGGTGCTACTGGCCTTCTTCAATGGTTTGAAAGTATGGAGAGTACTTTCCTAAACAGCGATTGTCCCGACAACCTCAAAGTCCGTTATGCTGCCAGCGTCTTCCAAAAACGAGCACTCACCTGGTGGAACGGTGAGAAACGTACTCGAGGCAACGAATCTGCTATGTCCTTGTCTTGGGACGAAATGAAACGACTTATGACTGACGAGTTCTGTCCTCGCAACGAAATGAGGAAGCTTGAAGCTGAATTTTGGGATCTCACCCAAGATAGCGGAGAGAATTTGACTTACACCACTCGTTTTCAAGAACTAAGTCTGCTCGTGCCTCACATGGTTACTCCCTTAGCGCGAGGAATTGAGAAATACATAGGTGGACTACCTATGCCGCTCCAAGACACCGTATTAGGAAGTAATCCCTCCACTCTCGAAGACGCTATCCGTTTGTCTGCTGTGTTGACTGACAATCACGTCAAAGCGGGTACCTTATTTAGGAAGGGTGCCGAGAAAGTGGTCAACAAAACTGCTACTTCCGTGCCCGTCAAAGACGAAGAGCCCAAATCTTCCCATCATGATAGGAAGCGCAAGGCCCAAAACTTTGCGACCATCACTCCTGCCATACCTGTGACCCAAGTTACTCCTGCGGGTCAAATTCTGAGAAATTATGTAGGTTCATTTCCCCAATGCCCTACTTGCAAGTATCACCATGCCCCGCATGCTGCATGCCGTCTATGCTCAAAATGTGGACGCTATGGACACATTGTTACTACTTGCCGTGCTCGCACTATCGTTAATCAAGCTACTCAAGGAAATCATCCAGTGCCTCTTGCTATCACCTATGGACGGGCCTGTTACGAATGTGGAGATCCAAACCACTTTCGAAACCAATGTCCAAGGCTTCAAAATCAAGGTGGTCCTCGTGGACGAGCATTTAATATAAATGCTAATGAGGCTCCGGCCAATGACGACACTGTCAACGGTACGTTCCTCTGTTCACTATCTTTATACATCCGTTATATTCAATACTCATGCCAATGGAAATTTGTGTCTCCTGCATTTAACCAACTATATTGCTAAAAGTCAAGCCAAATTTGATAACTCTTATATCATGGTAATAGCGGATGGGAAACCCATTGCTATAAATTCTATAATCCGTGATTGCGTATAACAGCTATGCTTTCACCCTGCATCTCATTCTCATGCTATTGTAGAGCAAATCTGTTATATTTAAATTCAGTCTTACAACTTGCTAGTTTGTGGTAGTTACTTGAATTGTTGAAGATCTAAATACTAGTAGTTATGCACGGGGAATCCCCGGTATATCAAAGGGGTGGTGGGTTAGCCGCTGGTACACCCTATACATAAACCCACTTGATATAACGAGTATAAACCATGCATAAGTACTAGGATGAGGATCGGTTCTTGAATGGTTAGACATATTTGTGCTATGAAACCACTCATAGACGTGATAACATTTACAAATTGTACGCATTTCATTGTACAATTTTCAATTGAGAAAGGTGATTTGATTAAAATGATCTAAATCCGAGTAATTATGCATGGGGAATCCCCGGTATATCAAAGGGGTGGTGGGTTAGCCGCTGGTACACCCTATACATAAACCCACTTGATATAACGAGTATAAACCATGCATAAGTACTAGGAGGAAGAGCGGTTTTTGAAAATGTTTTTGCAAAGTTTGAAAATATGACACCCGTGGGGGTGGAGTTTTAAAGGAAAATGCCATGTCACAAGGTGATTGGCACCAATATTGTTAAGTATGGTTTCTAGTAGTTTACATTCATACGCTGTAGGAGCAAATATATGCATAAATCTCATTATACTATTAGATCAACTAATTGACAACTCGACTCAAATTAAGCTGTCATCCGTTATCCTACTCTATTCCCGCTGGTCACTCTTTTGTGATTAATTATATTCTAAGTCCGTTGGCATCGCTTTTTCCGCTTCTATAACCGTCGCTAATCGAATTTCGGGGCGAAATTCCTTCAACTTGGGGAGACTGTGACATTTCAAAATTTTCGTGTAAATATTAACATGTTAGTTCAAAACATATACACGTATATTTAATCAAATTTATACAAATTGGTACGTTGACAAATTACAATTTATGTATTTTTAAATTAAATTTTAAAAATATTTGAAAGTGATAAACTACATAAATTATTTTATTAAATTAAATAATTTATACAAATAAATCAAAGGTTCTCAATTTTATTAAATTAAACATTTAAAATGATAAATTTTAATAAAAACATAAGTTTTATAAAATTATATATACTTAAGTTTTATTTAGTTTAAAAGAATTTAAGTTAAATAAACTTAATAATTTAAATAAATAATTTAATGTATTATTTCAATAAAATAATTATTTAAAAATAATTAGTTTTAATAAAACTGAGTTTATAAAATATATAAATATAATTTGAATTAATTAAAGTTTAAAAAGAAATTAAATTTTGTAAATAAATTAAAGTCGAGGGGTTATTTTGGATTTAATTAAACTGTAAGGTTTCAAGATAAAAATCTGTGAGGGGCTGTTTCCGGACAAATCAAACCACAAGGACTCATCCGTAATTATCTCAGGGTCTATTTTAAATCAAAATCAAACTACAGGGACTAAACCTGCCATATTCCAATTCGTTTATCCGGTCACCCTGTCCCTTGGTCCAGCGGGTAAACTGCTTTTCCGGCGAGCCCCGACAGCCCTGCCCCTCGATCCCTCGACACTTAAAGCCTGCACCATTGTGCTCGCAGTCCTCATGCGACCACGTTCCCCGGACCAATTTGTCTTCTTATCATCAGAATTCCCGAGACGCCATTGACCAACCCAAAGTCAAACCCATGAAATTCGGCCGACACGCAGTTCCTCAACGGCTATAGCCTAGCCCGTTCTGTTCGTCTGGTCGGTGCGCGTGAACTCAAGCCATCAATTGATGTTTGTACTATCGGGATACTGATTCGAGTTAAAAGTTCACTCCGGACCTCCATTCGGGCATCGCACCCTCTCTGCCTATTCTCTCTCTAAATTGAGGATACCTCTGCGTTCGCGACATCCAGACGAAGCTGCCCAGCCCCCTTTGAGGTTCCAATTCGACCCCAAAGTCCGGTTCCAGTTCTGGATACTCTCGGCTTCATTCTCGACTTCGCAGACCACTTCGGTTCAGGTTTTATCATTGCTTTTCGTCCCTTAGCACTCGTTTATCTTAGTGCTAACAATTCCAATCGGCATCTTGACCGTAGCCCACTGATTCCCGGCCAAACGAAATTGCCCGGACACCAATCCCGGTCGTTGCCTAGAACCAGTGGTCGTTACTCTATCTGGTTATAAATTAATTATCATGTTCCTGACCAGCGATGGGCTATAGCCCGGCTGGTCAGTGTCGTGTGCAATGAGTATAAGGTCCCGAGTTCGAAACCCATGGCCTCCGGCCCAACCCCTTTTTCTCACTTTAAACCTCTGGACCCGTTTGCTGAACCCGGATTCGGGTCTGGGCCGACCCGGTCCGACCCATCTGATCAATTTAATCTTAAATGTTTATTATAAATATATTAAATAAGAAATTTAAAAATCAAATTGTATTAATTATTTAAATTAAATGTTTTAAAACCCATTTAATTATTTTTAAATATTTTTAACCCACTAAAAATTATTTCGAGCCCGTTAACTCGGCCCGTTTATTTTTAACCCAACTTTTGAACGTATTCAAACCCGTTAAATTTTATAAAATAATAAAACCGACGTTTTCATAAGTTATTTAATTATTTAAACCCATGAAAAATAATAAAATAACATTTTTAGAAATGAATAAAAACACGCGTTATTTAAAATATAATATTTTCACGAAATTTAAAATAGGTAATTTATGATATATAAAATGCAAGTGTTATTAAAAATATATATATATATATATTTTTTTTCGAGAAGTTTAAATATTTAATTTGGAAATTTTATAAAAATACAAAGTTTTACAAAAATTAATATTTATTTGTACAATGATTTTAAAACATATAATTTCTCGCAAAGGTTATTCCATTTACAAATCCAAATATATTTAAACAAATATACGCATACGCGAATACATATTTGATACATATTCCTTTACATAGGATTTCATCGTGTCTAACAACAATACAAATATCACCAACGCGCGTGAAGTAAAACCCTCGCTGTAAGGTGAGTTACATATCCCCTATTTACATTTTTATACATTTTGGGGTGAAACGTAATCTGTGCTTACTTACATACAATTCAACTTGTGTTTACATGTGTAGATTATTGTGCTTTTGTGCTTGATCACTTGTTATGCTATGAATACTTTTAGGATGGTTTAAATTATGTGTAACCCACATAGTCTTGATTCCATGCCTATCACTTTTAGGGTAGCGGTATGCTATGCCTATCACGTTAAACCTATATGCTTATATACATAATTACATGCTTACAATTGGTATACATATAGTGAATTCTCCACATTATGCCATATCATACCATGTCAAACTATGAATTGTATAAACATTTTAAACTAAACTTTTACCTTATTTAAACATATGTAAACTCACCAACTCTCGTAGTTGACACTTGTTTTGGATTACGTTTCAGGTGAAGATAAGTGATTGTGTGACTATGTGTTGAAGGTGCTACACCTAAGGCTTTTGGACCTAGTAAAATAATTATGTGTAATATTCTAGAATAGGGTGTTGTAACTTGAATTGTATTTGGATATTTGGTATTTAAATCTTATTAATGAATTATGCAACCTTAGTAGATCATGTGCTTATGAACAATCATTCTAATGTCCGCCTCGATGATTCCGCCATCGGTCGGGGTGTGACATGGATCGATCGGTGATAGTCTTTATAGATGACATACTGGTGTATTCAAAAAGCGAGGGTGATCACCACTGTCACCTAAGAGAGGTTCTGAAGGTGCTAAAGCAGGAAAAGTTGTACGCAAAATTCTCCAAATGCGCGTTCTAGCTTAGGGAAGTCCAATTCCTAGGTCATGTAATAAACCCAAACGGCATCATGGAGGATCCTGCAAAGATCGAGACAGTAAAGGAATGGAACATCCCAAAGACACTAACAGAGATACGAAGCTTTCTAGGATTGGCAGGCTACTATCGAAGGTTCATCCAAGATTTCTCAAGAATTGCCTCGCCGCTAACCAAACTGACACGGAAGGAAGTAAAGTATGAATAGGGTCCAACCCAAAACAACGCGTTTGAGGAACTTAAGACACGATTAACTCAAGCCCCCGTCTTAACACTACCGGAGGGAAATGAAGACTTGGTAGTCTACTCTGACGCTTCAGGGCAGGGTTTAGGGTGCGTACTCATGCAACGAGGAAAGGTAATTGCTTATGCATCGCGGCAATTAAAGATTCACGAGGTTAATTACCCAACACATGATTTAGAGTTAGCAGCAGTAGTTTTCGCGTTGAAAATATGGAGGCACTATATGTATGGAGTTAAATGCACCATTTACTCCGATCATAAAAGCCTGAAGTACTTTTTCGAGCAAAAGGAATTAAACATGAGACAAAGGAGATGGTTAGAGCTACTGAAAGACTATGATTGTGAGATATTGTACCATCCAGGCAAGGCAAACGTAGTGGCTGACGCTTTAAGTAGAAAGGAAGAATCAGCACCTATCCGGATCAAAGCGTGTCAGATGATCATAACGCCAGATTTGATGGGTGAAATAACAAAGGCACAAGATGAAGCACTGTTAGAAAGAAATGTGAAACGGGAAAGGATAGTAGGACAACAAGGGAACTTAGATACAAATGCATACGGAGTACGAACTAGGTTTGGCCGGATGTGGATACCTAAGATTGGCGAGCTTAGAGCCAAAATACTTGATGAGGCCCATAAGTCTCGTTATTCTATCCACCCCGGGACAAACAAAACGTATCAAGACTTGAAGAAAGAGTACTGGTGGCCTGGCATGAAGAATGATGTGACCGAATACGTGAACAAGTGTCTAACATGTTCACTAGTTAAGGCCGAACACCAGAAACCATGCGGTAAAATGCAACCCTTACCAATACCAGAATGGAAGTGGGAGGAGATCACGATAGACTTCATTACCAAGCTACCGCGAACAGCTAAAGGCAATGATACCATTTGGGTGATCGTCGACCGCTTGACAAAGAGTGCTCACTTCTTGCCAATACGAGAAACTTCTTCTTTTGAAAAGCTAGCAGAAATATTTATCAAGGAAATTGTGAGCAGACATGGTATGCCGCTGTCGATTGTGTCCGACAGGGATACTAGATTCACATCAAGGTTTTGGAAGAAATTCAACGAAGCAATGGGCACTAGACTGAACATCAGCACCGCTTACCACCCTCAAACCGATGGACAATCGGAAAGGACCATTCAGACCTTGGAGGACATGCTCCGGGCCTGTATCATTGACTTCGGTGGGAGTTGGGACAGCCATCTACCATTGGCAGAATTTTCATATAACAACAGCTATCACTCGACTATTGGCATGCCGCCATTTGAAATGTTGTATGGGAGGAGATGTAGGACCCCGGTTTGTTGGGGGGAAATTGGACAGAAGGATTTTGCAATTCTCGAAGTGGTCAAAGCTACTTCTGAGAAATTTGATCAAATCAAGGCTCGAATGAAAGTCGCAAAAGACAGACAGAAATCATACGCGGATAAGAGAAGGAGGGATTTAGAGTTTCAAGTAGGGGACATGGTACTGTTGAAAGTATCACCGTGGAAAGGAATCATTCGGTTTAGAAAGCGTGGCAAACTAAGTCCAAGGTTTGTCGGACCTTTCAAGATTTTAGCAAGAGTGGGTCAAGTTGCTTACAGACTCGACCTACCCGTCGAGCTTAGTGGAATACACCCTACGTTTCACGTGTCGCACTTACGCAAGTGCCTAGCTGACGACACAGCTCACATACCTTACGACGAGATCGAAGTGGATAACAGTCTAAATTATGTAGAGGAACCAATAGCCATTCTTGACCGAGTTGAGAAACGACTACGCAATAAGTCGATACCGCTAGTCAAGATACAATGGAAGCACAGAAAAGGGTCAGAAGCTACGTGGGAAAAAGAAGACGAGATGAAGGGACTATACCCTCAATTGTTTAACGAATAGCAGGTTTCGAGGAAGAAACCTTTCTAAGGAGGGTAGACTTATAACATCCCAAAAATAATAAAACGAATAAACATAGCGAGACCGGTGATTTAGTCGGAACATTTAAATAAAAGGGAGCGGGCTTGGGCTCGGCTTCAATGGGCCGAGGGAAGCCCAAGTATATATATATAAGGCAAGGCAGCCCTCTTCCCTGCTCATTCCACACTCACGCAACTTCTAGAGAGAGAAAGGAAAGCTCGGGTCTAGAGAGAGAAAGTCGTCGGATCGTCACGAGATTGGAGGAGCACGACACAGCTGAGCCCGTGAGCAAAACCTCCGAATCAGAATTACAATCCAGGTAACGATTCGATCACATTATGAGTTTTTGTTCGTTTTGGAAAGTTTCGGGTTTTGGCTAAAAGATAACGATTTTGCGGATGAAACTTGAAAGTGAACTTAGGTATAGCATCTAGAATGAAAAACGAACGTTTTGATCAAAGAAAATTTAGATATCGACATGATCAGATTCGCATGCAGAACATTCGGATTTTTGGGGAAGGCGATAAGTGCAGACCCATCGAAACTACTTAGTTTCGATATGTGCAGACCCATCGAAACTACTTAGTTTCGATATGTGCAGACCTATCGAAACTACCCAGTTTCGATATATGCAGACCCAATCGAAACTACCATAGTTTCGATATGAGCCCCCGATCCGAAGCTAAGATAATACATAAGTTACTTATCGAAACTACCTATCGAAACTACCAAGTTTCGACAGAAACAACCTATCGAAACTACCAAGTTTCGATATTAGCTAATCAATCGAAACTACTATGTTCAAGCATAGTAATGTCTAGTGTCATCTAGGAGCACCATCTTATGTGTATGACTTTATTATACAGATCGTGTGTGACATTAGTGAAGCTCAGTAGCCAGCTTAGTGTATTACAGAAACTACTCATCAGGTGAGTTCTATGTGCCCCCTTCTATGTTATGTGCAAATGTTTTCAAATGTTTTGGGGCTGAAATGTATACACTAAGTGAATAAATGTTATGAATGTCAATGTGATCATATGTGTTATACAAGTATATATATATACCTATACACGAAAGAGAAATTTGAATAAAGAATGAAAAGCATGATTATAAAGAATGAATGAAAGTATAACACAATATGAAAGAATGAAATCCCGCTTTATATCCATGTATATATTGCTTGCCAAGTACAGAAAATGTTATGGACGCTTCGATGATAACGGCTACTTCGGTAGACGGACGACCATGTGATTATTTTACAACCCGGACAAGTGCGTTCCTTCATCAGCTAGGACGTACGAATGCCATTAATGGACGGTCGAAGTAATTGGCATATTATAGTAGAACGGTTGTATAAATAATAGTCGCATGGGAAACGGATACCTTCGGGTAGACGGGCGAATTACGGCCTACGACGGTAGGACGGTTGTAGGTCATGATGGACGGACAAAGGTTGCCGGACGGTTGTAAGAATAAAATGACGGACGACACTTGTTGCCGGACGGTTGTAAGTATAGGTGGGCCATGACGATGGACCACGGCGATTGTCTTTGTGACATTCGTAAGCAAACGACGGGTTGATCACCCTTATAGAGTATGACCCATGAAATTAAAGAAAGAAAGAAAATAAAGAAAAGGGTGAATGCATATATATATATATGAAATCACAAAAATACAGAAAAGAAAGATGAAAGAAAGGCAAAAGTTATGAATACGTATTTATATGAATGACTATACAGAAATGCATACTTATAAAGTAAAGAAAAGAATGTTTATATCAAATCGCATTAAACTAGAACTCACCAGCGTTAGCTGACTTTTAGTATACATTTCAGGTAAAGGAAGAAAAGGTCGTGTGATGGCGTGAAGGTTACCCGGCACAAGACTGACATCCCACTTTTGTTTGTTAAGACAATGTTGTGTTTTTATTTGTTAAGACTTCCGCTGTTATGTAATGTAGTTGAATGATGAATGTTTTAAATTTAAGTTCAGTATTTATGGCTATGTTTATGAGTAAATCCAACAAGTGAGGTCACCCGGGAAAGGGGCCTTACAAGTTGGTATCAGAGCAATAGTTTGAGAGATTCAGACATCCCTAAATGTCTGGACTCAAACTGATTATGGGACCAACGCACGGATGTCAGTCATGGGTAACCAACGCCAACGCCAGCACAGTAAGTAAGTACTAAGATTAATACACTTGGATAAGAATAGATACTCAAACCTAGAACAAATAGATGTCAATGTCACAACCGATTTGAAGAGTTTTGAACCCGAAAAGCAATGTAAATTTGTAATCACAAACCGGTCACTGTAATTAAAAATTTACCTTGCTCGTACTGTTCCAAACTATGATCTGAAGAAATGACATTGATGTATTCCCTTTATGACTATCAGGAAATTAAGAAATTATGGCTGGCGGAGGAAGAACTGGACGACGAGGCGGTCGCACTGGCCGAGTAGGTAGACCTCCGTTGAACCGAAGAATTGAAGAAGAAGAGAGTGTGCACGCAGAGCACACCGAAAGTGTGCACGAAACAGAAGTGACCCCAATTAGGGACGACAGTCCAGGGCCTATACAGTTGGAACCTGAAGTCAGGGATGCTATTGCCCGTGAAGTTGTGCTCACTTTGAAGAAGGTATTGCCTGATCTACTATCCGAGGCAATAAAGAAAAGTAAAGAGGAGGATGAAGGAGACAATGAAGAGAAAGTATATGATAGTGATGGCGATGAAGTAAAGATAGGATCGAGCAATCGTGGGTGCACTTACAAAGGTTTCAAGGACGGAGACCCACCCAAGTTCGATGGGAGCAAAGATTCCGTGGCAACGCTTGAATGGATTGAGAGGATGAGTGCTGTAATCAACATCAGCGAGTGTCGACCAGACCAGACTGTTAAATATGTTGCTCATTCTTTCACCAATGAGGCCCTAGGTTGGTGGAGGAACATCCAGAGGACAAAGTCCCCAAACGCTCTTGCAAGAATGACATGGGAAGAACTGAAAAAACAGGTAATTCAAAAGTTCTGTCCCCAGAACGAAATTGATCGAGTGGAAAATGAATTCCTAAACCTTAAGGCTGGCAACAAGACACACCGCCAGTATACTTCTAGATTCAATGAGTTGGCACAGCTGGTACCCCACCTGGTGGAGACAAAAGAGCGAATGATCAAATATTATGTGAAGGGCCTACCTCAAAGGGTCCGTGTCCACGTGAAAGCCAACCTACCCTCGACCTTCGAGTCGGTAGTGAATCTGAGCGGAATCGTCTACGACGATTATGCCAATGAGGACCCACCAACAGAAACCCAAAAGAGAAAGTGGGAGAACCCGTCTAGAGGCACCGGAAGAGGGAACGTAACAACTGAAAATAAGAAACCAAGGTCGGACAAATATGAAACCTGCAAGAAATGTGGAAGGCAACATTTTGGCGAGTGTCGGGTCGGCTCCACCACATGTTACAGGTGTGGGAAGGCGGGGAACTATTCTCGTGACTGCTTAAGAGACACTAAATGCCAAGTATGTGGACTGTTTGGTCACCTGACTAAGGATTGCAGAAAAACCAGACAATCTGGTTCGGGAAAAGAAAAGGAACAAGAACAACCAAAGGCTAGGACTCGAGCCTACGCCCTGACTGAGGAGGAAGCAAGGGGAAATCCTGATGTTGTGTCAGGTACGTTCCTAGTTAATGATGAACATGCGGCTATATTATTTGACTCGGGTGCTAGTAAAAGCTTTATATCAAATGCCTTTAGTCGAAAACTGAATTGCACTATCAACACAGTAGTAAAGGCCTTTAGTGTACAAACTGCCGTTGGTAAAAATTACACAGTCTATACAAAGCCATATAGAAAATAGTATTGTAAAACAAAAAGTTGGCATTCTCAAAGCAAAAAATATACAGTTGTTACAAAGGCTTGAGAAAAAAATAACAGTTCATGCTTTTATATCTAAAAGTGGGGAAACTGTAAATTTGTTTACGAGGTTATGAAGTTTCTTGTTATAGTAATTGCACCGTTTAATCCTAGTATGAAATTTAATCATAGGACAAAATCTCTAGATTTAATACGTTGTGGATTTATATTTATTTGTGGAATATCATACTTTGTACTATAATTTCCTACAAAATCTTGAAATTGTATTTCTACTGGCTCTAGGTAATGTGTTATGTTTATTAATCTGTCTTCTATAGTTCTTGTCATTAACCTATATGTAAGTGGTTTATGAGATTTTTCTTGTGTAAGACTGTGTGATATTACAATTTTGGTTGCTCCTGTATCTACCAGGGCTCTTAAGTCTATTGGAGTGTTGGCATCAAGCCATAATCTACATTGCATGTTTATCATATTTATTGACCCATTAGTTTGTATAAGGGTTTGTTCATTAGTTTGTATAGGGTTTTGTTCTGGTTCTGTGGCCATGTTATTTATTTCTGTGAATTCTACTGCCTGTTTTTTCTTTTCTATTAGATCTTCAAGTTTTGTGATTTTATTATTCATATTTTCTATTTTTAGTTTGTTGACTTCTATAGCTAGTTCTAATTTTTTGAACTTTTCTTCGTATTCGTTTGTATTTTTATTTGCACTTTGACTAGTGTTTGGTGGTTCTATGTTATGAATATTTTTAATGCAAATATGACAGATTTCTTTAAAGCATATACTGAATTGAGATCCGCCGTTTCTTTTGTATCTTTTAGCATAGTGCGTTCTTTTATGTTTCTTGTCTTTTAGCTTTGTGCTCTGCCTATTTAAGGACAACAACTTCATTTGTAAAGAACACACCAAAACTATTGAATGAAATCAATCTCAGTTATGAGTAGCTAAATTCTCTCTTTATGATTTCTCTTGTAAACCCTTATTCTCTTAAGAGTTTTCTCTAGTTCTTCATACTATATCCCAAATAAAAAAAAGTCTTTCCGTTGCAATCCTGCAATCCGCTGCAAATATACTGTAAGTTTTTATGTTTTATTGCAAGTGTCAAAAATCTCTGATGCCCCAACATATTTTAGTATTAGAGGAAAATGCTTTCCTAATATTTAAAAGACTATATATATATATATATATATATATATATATAACTAGCCAACTAGGGTTTAGCAAAGGGTAATGCATGAGTAGAGGAGTGTACGTTATGGGGTTGTGCAAAGCCCAAGCCCGGACCCACATATCACAAAGATGGGTTCTACGTGAATGTTGGTTGGGAAGACTTTCACAAGGATATTTGGAAAAAGTTTGGAATTAAATTCGTATTTATTATAGTTTTTTTTTATTATTGAATTTATTTGTCTTATGAAGAGGAATAGAGTGGAGCGAAATTCCTAAAATAACTCTACGAGTCTTCCCCTCACCCCCATTTCATGGACCAAGATAAATAGATAATGTATATATTTCTTTTATTTGAAAGATATCATGAATTTATGGAAGTTTGAGCTTAAATCTCTTCTTCCGGTATTAACATTATGGAAGGCAATGCTTTTGCTACACACAATACATTTTGGAATATACAACTTTTATTAAAGTTGAATAATATTTAATAACGTTTTTATTATCTTTTTGTGTGGTTTGGTTTCGATATATATTTATACATTATTATCTGATAAGTTTTGAATATATAAATGGGTATAGATGTATCGCATCATATATATTCGTGTCAAAATATATATGTGTGCAAGTATATTTGATTTGGGATAGAATTAGAGCTAGTAACAATTGCTTAATTAGCCCTAAAATAGTTTCCTAAGGAGCCTCCGTTAGATTCAAGACATTCAAGACATGTATTCATGTACACGACTGAGTATTTATATATATAGATGCATGTAATTGATTCCATTAAGACGTCTACTCATGTTTTCTTGTGAAAAGCATTCCATATCACAATTATAGAGAGATACCAATATTAAACATAACACGTTTTCGATCATTTACATTAACTCGTGAATATCAGGGAAGAAGATATACAATGTTGATTTTACAAGCTATTGAAATATGTATTTTCGAGTCAAGCTGGTTCATGGAGTGAACATGGGAATCAAGAACTATGAATGACCATGAATATAATCTATGGGTGGTAATTCCTGACACAATCCAAAACTTGACATGAAAATAACATACCAACAAATCAGAAAATAATTATATACTTGAAAAATGACTATATTAAAATTATCTTTCAGAAATTATAGAATAATGAATAATCTTAGGCTAACAAAATTAAAGATAAATCGTCCGGTTTTCAAGATCGGTCTAACCAGTTGGACCAGTTAAACAAACGAACCTGTAGAGTGGCCGGATCAATGTCCGGTCCGATTTTCAAAACATTGATAATTACTGTGAATTATGCTTCAAAGATCCTTCACGATATTTATGGAGTAATCTATACATTGAATGATATATTGTTAGAACTTAAATACTTAAATTATGATTTAGGAGTGTCAAACATGCAAGGTTGATGGTTTGAATATGTGAATCCGAACATTACCCATATATTTATTCGTGTCAAAAATATCAACCCACTTGGACGTTTCATCGATTAATTGTTTCAACGTAGAAAATAACTGCTCGTTTTCCAAAGTGTAACTCTGTGGATCGTACCTCGATAGTAACCTTGATATAATCGACGATCGGACATCATATATCCAACAATCTCCCACTTGGACGATTGATCGATTAATTGTTTCAACGTAGACAGTTGGACGCCTAAGTGCATCTCACTGCCCCTAGCAAGGTATGACGTATTATAATCGTTAACTATTCCCTTGTGTTCAAGTAACTCTTACTTGACCAAGTTTAACAGTCATGGTAAACATATCTATATATCCTTTCTGTTTAGGGAATTGGTTGAACATGAGACATGGATACAAGTCATTTCTCATATGATGTTCAACTATTCTTGTTCTCGTCTCTAATTCAAAGTGGTCTAAACAAACTACTCTTAGTTTGAACGTGGCCACGCGTTTTACACCAGTTCGAATTAACGAGGGCACCAGCATGTCTAACTCCTGACTAAAGGAGAACATAATTCCTTTGGTCGCATACAACTCCCACTTAACTTCATATCTATCCCAATCATAGGCTTATTACTACTTTTCATGGAATAACGTTAGATATGGTAAAAGAAGAAACTTTAGTCAGAGTTAGTTTAAATATGTGCCTCGGGTCGAAGGACCGATAGATCTTACCATATTCAAAACTTCATAAGACATTGATCCATGAAGATAGTTTTGAAACGAGTTACTTCCAATAGTCATTCTCTAATGAATACTTGTGAATATGGTCTCCAACTCATTGGACTTTCATTCCAAATGAACCAACCATCTGATTCACAATAATCTTACATTCATATTGATTCCCAGGAATCTGATCGACTACGGACATTTAGAATACAATATTTAAGGATTTTAAAACGTATAAAATATCGAACATAGAAACATCTATTTATAATGCATTTAACCTCTAAATCAAAATAAAATACAAATGTATCTATATTGTTCGAAAGCACCAAATACCAAATTACAGATCAACCCAATGACTATCAAATCTAAGGCCTATCATATCAGCATGCTCCTCATGTTTAGGTTGAGGCATAGGCTTTGTGAACATGTCAGTCAGATCCTGATCTGTGTGAACTTTGTTTAACACGATGTCTCCAAGTTTCATGATCCCATTGATGAAACTTTTAAAGAAAACCCTTTGGAACTCTTTACAATTCGTAGAAGCTATCTGAACTCTTTCAGAATACTGCCTTCTAATGTTTCCACACTACAATATCTCTAAGGAAAATCCTTGGGAACTATTTCTAATTTTTTGAAGCTATTTGAACTCTTTCAGAATACCGCTTTCTAATGTTTCCAAACTACAACATCTCATGTTGCATCGCAGTTATCAGTGGAACTCTTTCATTTGTAACTTTGATAGTCTTATGGTGCATTTTAACCATTCTTAATGATTACCTTTTGGTGTTCATATCTTAACCTTTAAGATAGGTGTCTTTGACTGTTATTTCATTATAACCTTTACGATCTTATCCTAAGAACTCTTATTGTTAGTCAAAACACTTCATCATAACTCTTTATGATGTTTACCAATGATAGCATGTGTGATATATGAAAATATATAAATATATTTTTATGATGGTTTCACGAGATCAGGTTTTAAATTTATAAAATGATAAAAACTCAAACTTAAAACACACACAATAGGCAAGTGTACCTATCGCAGCGTAATATAGTTTAGGTAAGAACCAAATATCGAACCAATGGACACGGTCGAGTTCCAATACTCAACTTTTGTTATCGTTTAGTCGGTTTAATTAGTGAGTGGGTTTTGTGTGCTTGTGAAGCAGAAAAGTAAATGACAGAAAAGTAAATAACAGAAAAGTAAAAACGTGCGTGATGTGTGTAACAGGAATGTAAATAACAGAATAGTAAATAATAGGTAAGTAAATATCTCGGAAATGATCAGGTCACGAAGAGTATTGCTTTGGGCTTCGAATCCGCTTGGTACGTGATAATGTTAAGTTGACTAATCCAGTGGTATGACTACTACAAACTTGTGACCCGGGTCACCGCTAGAGCTACGTCCTCACGACATTTGATTCACGAATTAAAATCTTTAAATTAAAATAGTAGTGCCTCCCGTTAGGGACAACATTTACCCTCAACTCTTTGATGTTATCTCCAAGTTGGTTTAGAACATCAAACTTAAATGCTTAAGTATTATTGTTAAATAGGTGATTATACTTTGCTCACCGGGAGGCGGTGTAACAATGGGACCATGTATAAAGACGTACTATTCCCAACATGAGTTCACCAATTCTTGGTCGCATAATAAGTTCGTATAAAGACGTACGACCTTACAAGTATTGACCAAGCCTTGGCTTATCAATCTCTTCTTGTATAAAGATGTACAAGTTTCAAAAGAAGTTTGATTAAAAAGGTTTTACAGTCTTACACTTTAAAATCAAGAACACTCACAAATATAAAGACGGATTTAGACAACAATATAAAGCCCACCAAGAGGTGGTTTTAAGAACGAATAGTTAAGATATAAACATACCACTAGATTAATACGTTAAACATTAACATGCACCCAACTTCATCTTCACCCTAACAATACAAAGATTTTAGCCACGAATGGCCATACTAACTAGCGTAACGCTGTCTTTCGTAGGCTCCCCTATTGTGGACAAGGAGGAGGAGCCTCTCTACTCTCTATTCTCTACTCTAAACTACGAAATAATCTCTCTGGATAGTGTCTTTAGGTCTGGTGTGGTGTGTAAAGGTGTGTTGAATGAAGAACTCAAGCCATTTATTAATAGGCCTCAAAATGAACAATGCACTGCCGTGCATTGGATTGCACAGGCGTGCAAACACCTCGGGAATCTAACAGGGTACACATGACGGTGTACCAGAGCCTTAGGCAGCAAGATTGGATTTGCACGGCCGTGCATGGCATCGACCGTGCATTGCCTTATCTGCTCCCTAGGCTTGTCTTTTAGCTGCTTGTTGACTTGTTGTTGACCAATTTTGACTTCTTGGGGGTTAAAGCTCGAGAACGATCTTCCAAAACGCTTGATTTCTTGTGTTTTTGACTGATTTCATCTTGATTTTTATTTAGAACACCGAATAACCTGCAATTATGAAATATAAACGTTTTAAGTATCAATTGCAAGGATATAATCAATTTGTACCATAATACGGGGATTATTATGCATGCAAAACATGTATAAATGATGGCACATCATAACACCCCACACTTAAAATTTTCTTTTCCTCAAGCAAACTCATGCATGATCAAACCCATAACTAAAAACTTTACAAAGGTAATGGAGCTCCAAGTAGTTGGACATTCCGGGATAACTCATGAGTCGCTTTATTCTATTTTTGTGCTTTTCTATCTTTAGGATGGTGGAATCCATGGCAAGCCTACTAGAACTTCAATTATGCATAATCTATCACTCCTCGCAATGTTCACTCAACTCTAGGGTTATATATGTGTGGATAATGTAAGTTAAGTAGGACACTCAAGTTCGTATCGGATTATGAAATGGTCATAAGCTCGTATGCAAATCAAGTCTCCACCAACTAACCAAGTAGTATGCATGAATCAAGAGGACTTTAAAAGGGTTATAATGTGGCTAAAATAAAAATAAAGGGTGAAAATGAAAATCTTTTTGGATTTTTAGGGTTTTAGAAGGGTTTAAGGGGTTGCAGCTAACGTGGAACACATGGTTACGGCTTCATGGCTTAAGATGGAAAATACTAGCGGGTCCCTCTATAGTACTCAGATCATGAGGGTATAACTAATCTGAGGGCTCGTTTATGGTCAGATTGCCAAGACCAAGATCTCTTATTTTTCTCAACTATTCTCTCAATGCATAGTACACATTACTGCCTTTTTGTATGGTTCCTTTGGCTTGCAGCCTAACAGCTCCTACTTTGATCAGATGCGTATACTCATGTTGGGAATAAGTTTGATTCTTGCTGCATTTTCTATCGTGACTCTAGTTTCCACACTTCACACATTTGACATATTTTTTGGCTCTTCTTTTCGCGGAGCTTTTTGACAAGCCGCACAATGGTGGTAATTGTTCTGGCTTGTGCCACCATTTTCTTACATCACTTGTTGCTTTGAAAACTTTTTCTTGGAGTTCGGGCGGTAATTCAGGCTTTGCGAAAGGAATACATGAAAGCAAATTGAAACCAAAAGAATGCATGTCCAGCTATTTAAGGTCTAATCGATAAAAGACCAACTTCTCTCTTTCTTTTTCTTTTCATTTTTCTTTTTTTTTTATCATCAAGACTAATTTTTCAATAATTCTTTTTCTTCAATTTCCTTGAAATAAAATTTCCATATCTTCCTTGTAGATTGTTCGGCTGTTTCCTCCTAATACATCCACTTTCTTCTCGTATATTACAATTCTTTTGAGTAAAACAGATTCTTTCCAAATTGCCTCAACGGTTGTAAACTTGAAATAACGACATAAGATAATCTAATAATTCCCCATCTTGAGGATAGTTAGCCAATAACCGATGTTTATGAAAAGCTGGTTTGATGATAATTGTGAGTAGTAGAAAAGAAAAGGCTAAGGCTCAGAGGGCTATCTAGGCGGATATTGTTTTTGGGATTTTGGGTTTAAGTATAATATATAAGGGTAATAAAGTCATAGTTGCCTCAATCATTTTCATACTTCTATTAGTTCATGGTCTTGATATGTATAAGTCACACAAGTTCTAATTATACATAAAACTCGACCGAAAAACACTCAATATACCAAACGAAAGAGCAAGTAAAAAATAATGATAGTAATGCTCGTGAAAAGGCTCAGATTATTCTCACATAGAAACGGATGGGATAGGGTTTAGTGATTTGTTATCCATAATATCCATTTATTTCTACTTGGCATGTATTCATTTTATTTAATTAGGTGCGAACTCAAGGAGATTTTGGTTTTATGGTTTAAAATTTTTGAAAATTTTTCGGGTTTTAATAAAAGTAGGTTTTAGTAAGGTCTTAGTCAAATGGTTAGAAAATCACAAGTTTAGTTTTACTGCTTTAAGGTTATAAGTAGTCCTGAATCTCTAATTCCCCACCACACACTTAAAACTATGTATTGCCCTCAATGTACAAATGCATGTATTGAAATGTTATGCAGGAATTTAAATGCATGAAGTTTTAAGGGAAAATAAACTGGTACTCCCTAGGTCAATTCAGTGAACCTAAGGCCAAAACTTATTGTAGTAGTCAACATTGCTTTAAAGACTTCATCGAATTTCTCAGAAATTTGATGTGCTTTCCAACACCCCAACTTGTAGAGGTGGAGTGTAACTCCTAAAAAAAGTAGAGAAACTACATGGTGATGTTATGCTACACATAAAGAAAAACAGAAACGAAAATAACAGTAGTAGTTAAGCTACTAAGGTCCAAGTATCGAGAAGGCATACCTGGGGGCTGAAGTATGAGAAACTTAAACTTGGAAAACCAAACCTGAGGTCCATGATTTTGCCATATGCACCAACTTCTCAATTTATTCATGATCATTGGGTTGCCTCCCGGAAGCGCCACGTTTAATGCCTTCAACTCTTTTGTGGCCCAATTTCATAAATCAAAGATTTTCCCCAATTTTCTAATTTTAATGCCTTCAACTTTTTTGTGCTAAAACGGGTGAATCATTGATTTATGTATTTTCAAATTGTATTTTTAGTTTTAATCTTAGTTTGGATGGATTGTTTTGAAATTTTAAAAATTTTGTAACACTGCCAAATTTAGAATGCTCTATAGAAGAGCACCTAAAGAAAATAGTGTAATTAAATCACGCCACCACCATTTGAAATTTCCTGGACCAAACTTCAAGAAACCCATGTAGTACGGTCACCCCGGTATGTTAATCTTGTCACGTAATTTTCATTGGATGAACGTTGTTTCTTCCATGGGATGTGGTCTTTAGAATGATGTGCCCTATCCTGTGGCATATGTGATTCATGGAATGATTCACTGATATGCTTGGTTACAGGCCAACTATCACTGTTGCAAGGAAAAGGTGCCACCATTGTCATTTGTTTGTTGGTGATTATATCCTCTTGCATAATTTCTTCTTGGATGTTGGTCTCATAATTTGGTTCTTCATATGATGTTGTCTTTGAAGTGATAGGAACTCTAGACTGTTCCATACATCCTTCTTGTGCTTCCATATTGAGGATTCCCACCAATTCTTATTTAGAGCTTCGTTCTTCTGACTCCTTTGATTGTTTAGCTTCCAGCCTCTCAGAAAAGTCAGGAAGTGATTGTAAAGTTACAGTAACCCTCTCATCTGAATCATCCGGTCTCACTTCCGACTGATCCATGCTTGTGAAGTTGGAAGGTTCTTGCTCCTTAGAGTCACTTGACCCTACTAAAGATGTTGGAGGTATGACTTCCGATTCTTGGACTTTGAAGGGATCATCCTGTTGTTCAGTTGGATAGCTTTTTGAGAGTTGAACCATAATTTCTTGGGGCGGTGTGGTTTCCTCATATGGTTTCCAGTAGGGTTGGTCTGTGGAATACCCTTGATTGTGATAACAATCTTGAGTGTAGTGGGGTTCCCCACAGATCTCACACCAAACCTCCGAATAGTAGTACTCATAGTCGTATTGATATCCTTCATAACAACAATCGTAGTTGTCATCCATGAAAGTTGCTGTAAAGAACAATCAAAACAAACCATAAAAGTAAATGTTAAGGTTAAAAAGGCTAATCTGTTAACTCGAATTGTTTCTTGAAATCACCGTTTCCCAGGCAGCGGCGCCATAAATATGAAATATAAATGTTTTAAGTATCAATTGCAAGGTTATTAATCAATTAGTACCATAATATGGGGATTATTATGCATGCAAAACATGTATAAATGATGGCACATCAACCAATTATGCTTCTCAAGCATTTTCTTTTATTCTGATATACTTGATTTCAAATTATTTCATCAATGAAAGTATTGACGTAACAAATTATCTCTTAGATGAACCCAAATGAACTATTTCATTTTCATCTTGTCCTAATGATATTGGATTAGAGATAATATTAGTAATTTGTCTTTATTGCCTTGTACTACAAAACATTAAGACAATTTTACTAATGTCAATGGATTGCTATGATTCTTACTCTAGAATCCTGCCTTCATGTATCTCATATATGGTTACAATCCAGAAATATTTGAAACCCACTTCTTAAGATACTTTATCTTTTAGTAGTATGTTAAACTCGAAATCTTAGCAGTGTATCACTATACAGTCTTTGATTATAAAATGCTTATCTTGCTTCTTGTGGTATTCTGTGTATCTCTATACACTCCTCACGATAATGCGTCTCCACACGTTATCTTTGGTGTAGGTACTCACTCCCACTAGCCTTTTCATCAATCATATTGAATCTATTTTGAATTGATCTTATCAATCTAAAGATTTAGTTGTTTTAGACATGTTTAGACTTTCATGCTTTCTTTGAAGCTACTTTATTACAAAAAACATTCTTGTATTCATAATACATGTTTATTTGATTAGTATCTTCAACTGATCAAAACTTGTAATCTGTTTCTTTTCCAAGAAACTCGAAATGGAATTCCTTTGTTATAAACTGTTGATAATTTAGCAAGCTTCTAGTATGAATAATCCATGTATTATTTCTAGAACAATTTCTACCTCTATAAATCATATTCATATTGTAGTCTGATCAAGTCTCACTTGTTCTGACATGGATTATGCGTCTAAATCGTTATGAAATGATATCCTAAAACATCTTATCTTTCTGTATATGATTTCATGTGTCTATTCTAAAAGATCTCATCTCTTGTATATGATATGATTTCATATATCCTAAAAGATCTAATCTTTCAGTATATGATTTCATATGTCCATGTATTTGAATATTCCAAATATTCAGAACTCAAGCAACCTTTGCTTGTTGTCCAAGAACCAGGTCCGCATTTGTCAGTGATAGTTTCATTCCATCTTACTCTTAAGATTCACAAAACTTCAATGACCTTTTAAGGAAACATATGAAACTCTTTCGTACAGGAATTCATAACTTCCTATCCTTAATCGTTTGTAGGACTCTTCCTATTTCATATCTCATATGGCATAGGGTACCTGTTCTGGATGAACCTTTCGATTTTAAGCTAGTGTTTGCGCTTTAGGCCTGTCAATCGGGATAGATGATATCTTATGAATTAGTGTTTAGACATGATCTAGGAGATCAACGTTCAACTACCTAGTCGTAGAGCAACGATAACTATTATTGTTCTTTAGATCTTATCTCATAAGAATATTTCAAGAATTGTTGATGAAACACTTACAATCATCTTAATTGATTAACTTAAGTATGAAACACTATATCTCATAACATGTTTTTAATAAGTTTTAATCAAGTGATTTGTTTTAAAGTTATTCTTGGTATCCATTAGATCCGATCTAATGTTTATCTACTTGACTTGAGTAACATATCTCACATGTTTCATAGCTCATGTCTTTAGATGTTTTTGAATTCTGAATCTAAATGCGGCAACAATATATTACATGAATGAATTTATAAAAATAAGTCTAACTTTTATAAATAAAATCATTCCTTCATGCAATACTTAAAAGAACATAAAACCGGAAATTAAATTGTTCTAAACAAAATAATCATAACATCATCAAATGGTGTATCTCGAAACTTGAATCCTATGAATTTTCACTGTAAGTGATCTTAAAGTTTCACTCGTCTTTCTTTTCTTCTCGCTTCCCTCCTTCTCTTTCATTTCTGTAAAAACAAGTTTGCATATATTAAAAGTCTAACTTTTAAATGATAAAGAAATAGGGAACTGTTGCCAGGATACCTGAAGTGAATGCCTTAAAAATTCTCCAGCTTCAGCTGCCTCAAGCATCTCTCTAACACGACATCTTGGTTTAGAGATATACATCTTGGTCTCACCAATAGCTTTGCCCTTATCCTTGGTCTCGACAGTATCTTCTTGTACCTCTTTGCTTGTGCCGGACAGGTGAAGACCATCATTAAATATTCCTCTAATGATGTCGTCAATAGGGTATATCCCAGTCTGCTCAAGATGGTTGATAAGGCATGTCATGTTCCATACATCTTGGGGATTCATTCTTGCATACCAAGAGATGAAATCCCTTACCTCATCATAACGACTCGGTTGGAGCATCTTCCTTTTATAGTCGTCACAAACGTCATCAACAAAAATGTCAATGACTAAGTGATTATCTAAAGGAATGGATGTGTTTTGGAGGTCTTCCACTTTGTTCCTCATGATCATATCACGCCTAGGATCCTTCATTGTGACTTTCTCAATGTGTTCCTCTAAGGAAGAAAAATGATTCTTGTCGTACTCTTGATGGAATTTTTCCTTCAAGTCATTGATCTTGTCATAAGCAGACCAATGCAGTAGTGCAGATCTTACCCCCAAGTAGATAAATGTCACACCCTCACCATGCACGTAAAAAATGGTGTGTGACTAATTGAATCAAGAATGCATGGCATAAAGAAATTTACTATTAGTTTCATAGAATTTAAATGTATTACATAAGTCGCAAAATTCAAACACACAACCAAATAAAAGGACATGTTCGAAATGACAAAGAAACAATAATTCAAGTCTTCATTTTGTAATATCTAGGCCAATCCTAAGTTTGCAATCCAAAGCTTATCATCATGCATTATTTCCTGAAAACATGTAGAAAACGAGTCAACTATAAAGTAAGTTGGTGAGATGCAGAGGTTTAAGTAAATCATAAAGAATTCAAGTTTATACAATTCATAACAAAGTTTCACTACTTACATTATCAAACATTACACACAAGAAGACACAATCAAACCTAATGACATGCCCTCTCCGATTCAACCCCCTATGGGTTAACCTAAAGAATAAGTGTTCAGATTTCAATCATCCAAACCCCTAACTGGGAAGATGGATGGGTTTGTCACACCTATAGCTCTATAATTGTACTACCATCAGCTTTGTAACAAGTTAATGATTGTGTAAGAATTTGATAAAGAGGGACTTTCTTGAATGAAAGCAATCATGTTGTAATTGTTTAAGAATACATAATGATCAAGTATGAAAATATTTGCAAAATGTTAAATTGTAAAAGAAAGTTTAAGTTTAGACTTGTTACATGTTTTCACCCCAAAGAATAAAAGTAAAAAGGGGCTATGATCTCACCTTGATGATTAAGGAAGAGGTTGTGTGTATCAACCTTAGCGTATGTGCCCTAAAGTATTAGTAACTCGAATAAGTTTAAGGAATTAACGTTATACGAGGGGAATTTTGAATGAGAAAGATTAAGGAGGTTAGATTATTGTATACCAGAATATAGTAATCCAATCTAGAGTAGTACATCTAATGAAATATTCCTAGGAAAGAGGGGTCGGTCACAAAGGACTCGTTTAGGTTACTGCGTCTTTCCTTAGCCAGAACCATTCATTTTCCATATACATAAATCGTAGATTGAATAAGATTTTATTATATATAACACCGTTGATTAAGTTTTAAAGATGGAATATGTCTTAAGGAAGCGAAAATCTCAAAATTAGGGTTAAATTCTCAAGATTTGAGATATTTACTTACCCAACTTACAACACATTTTTACTATAGCAAATATTTTTATAAAATTCTCAAAATCTCCAGATCATTAATTTAGTATATTATGAACAATTTTTATTTAGAAAACCTTTTATTTTAGGCATCCAAAATATGGCAAAATCGTGACACAAGAACATAGGTTCAGAATGGACCATTGTGTCTTGTTTTGTCATTTTAGAGAGTTTTACAAAGAATTAGAATATAAATCTTATATGGTTAGAACCACAACTCAGAGAAGTACATTATAAAAAAAATAAGCAAGTTATTTGGATGTAATATGGCCAAGTTATGACCGGATAAAGAGAGAAGTCTAGGAAATCGGTTTTGACCTTTGTTTAAAAAAAATCGTTTAGATGACTTAAACTTGTCTAAAAATTATGAAGTTTGAGTTTCTGAAAAGTAGATTCTTTTAGTTTTTAGGCTCACGAAACACCCTTTTTGGTTAAGGAATGACCAATATATGGTCATCCCAAGTCGACACATGAATCTGCCCAGATCCTGAACTTACACATGTGCCATACTTTTTAGGGTTTTTGAATGCTTAATTGGTCAAAACAAGTTATAAGACTCCATTAAACCTTTTATTAAACATAAGTTTAATAATGTTTTAACAAAAATTATTTGTAATATGATCAAATCCAAGTCTTAGGACTATTAAGAATAAGAACAAGATTTGAGAAAGACTAGAATGCATGAATGGAGAATTAAGAATTTGATTGATGTAGTGGATGCTTACCTTGAGTCTTGCGAAATCTTGGAGTGGTAGGGCAGTGATTTTCGAAAATTAGAGGGCATGGAAGAGGATTGAAAGTTGTGACAATCCGGACTTTTAGGATTAACCCCGTTAGTAAATTTCGTTAACTCCTAACCCAGTTAACTCAATCCTAAACCCAAGGGGCTAATTCTGTCAAGAATTAAACTTAAACTACAAGGAATAGTTGTGTAATTGGTCAAAATTCATTCCATTGACATTGTAAAGTCAAAAAAGTCAAAATTTATCAAATTGAATTCCTGTTGACTTTTTGAAAGTCAAACTCGCAACTTTGATTCAAATTCGCAAGCCATGATCGATTCTGCTAGAAGTTGTAACTGATGTTGCACGTCTACTGCATTAACGACCATAACTATCAAATTAATCATCTCTTTTAAATCGAATTAATCACAATTATGGCCATTAAACTAAAACCGTCGACACATTCACGGCTCGTTAATCAAATTCGACAAATTCATGTGATAACCTCACAATTGAACACCCTGCGCATATCATACGAACACCTCTGAAGCTTTTTCACACATAAGTTTGGCCGGAGTCGCAACAGGAGTCACCGGAGAGCAAGCACACGCCGTCGGACCGAGTTCTAGCCGTGCACTACCAATCCGACATCAATTCTGGTAATTAATTCCATCCTTAGTTTCATTTTTGTGTCTAAATCAAAAGCCCTATGCAAATTGAGGCTTAAATTATCGAATCTAACATAAACCGATTCTAGGGTTCATGTAGATTCGGGTTTAATCAAAATCTATCTTAGACACGATCTCAATGAAATTAATCACAGGGTTAGTTTCGCAACACTTGGTTTGTTGTAAGCCCCATGTCAATTCGATCGATTAACATCGAATTGAACTCAACCCGGATCTAGGGTTCACCGCAACGTCGGGATAATCGAACCCCATCCTAAAATCAATCTCAATCTAATTAAACTGCATGAACAGATTCGCAATCCTCTACTCTCTGAAAGCCCTATGAATCCAGACATTTTCATTATTAGAATTAATCAAATCGATTCAAGATCAAAACTAGGGTTTTCGGTTCTAGTTTCTGTAATTAAACGATCCAAATCCAATTGTTTTTGCAATTAACATTCACCACAGATTCGTATTGACTCGAAAATCAAAATCCCTGATCAACCTTGCTTAATCGTGGTAAAAAATGTTGGATTTGGGAAGGGTTTCGAACTGGATATGCTTATGGGAGGGATGAACACTGGACCTTTGTGTTAAAACCATTTGGAACTGGGTTCGTTTGCGATTCCCTAGCGGGCAGAGATGGTTAAGATAATGTGCTTGTGTGGGAGAGACCCGGGTTCGAGTCTCTCCCCACCCTTTTATTTTTAAAAGCAGTTTTAAGCTATTATTTTAATATAAAACCTATCCCTATATTAATATATTAATATATTAATATATTAAGGTGTTTTAGTCTGTGAAACTACCCGTAGACTCGGGTTTGGTTTTATAACTCATAATTAATATTATTTCCACTTTTAAAAATAATATATTTATATTAATTTCAAACCACTACTTCGAATAAAATAATATGTTTATATTATTTTCAACCCTTCACTCCTATTATAAAATAATATATATTTTTATATTATTTCGCCTCGTTTATAAATCTCGTGTAACGTTTCAAACGAATTGATAATATAATTATTTATATTATTTACTCGCGTATTATATTTTCGAACAAAAATAATATATTTATTATTTTTATCACGTAGGTGATTATCGCATATTTTCTACGAGTTCAAAAATAATATATTAACTATATTATTTTCCTAGCCATTATTTTAATGATACAAACGCACGGATATATTTAATTATTAAATAATATTATTTATTATTAACGTTCGATAGGTAACGCATTTATCTTAATTATTATATTTGAAAATCCCTTATTCCCGTGGACAAGTTCGTCTACTTTTTAATCTGTAGTGCGTCTTAGGACGTTCAATTATCCATGTCATTGTCACAAAAATCCTACTATATCCCTAACTATTATGCTTATAATTTTAGGGAATACGTAAGCAGTTCATAGGCAAACTCTTGTGTTTCCTACTTGCATCCTTGCGTGGTGATATCTACTACTCGTACACAACTCAGGTGAGTTTCACAGCCCCTTTTTACTCGTTTTTCTGTTGGGGGAGAAACATGTACACAAACCATCATACTTTTACTTGTTTTCCCGTGGGGGAGAAACAGGTATGCAGACAAACATTATTTTACATGTTTTTCCCGTTGGGGGAGAAAACATGACGCAAAGACTTTTGATTTTTGTAATTCATATATGTTATCACTTGTTATGACTATGCGTAAACTCTATCACGAAAGTCCTCACATCGAACCGTTTAAATATGAGTATAGCGAGGTATGTTGAGTAGTACTACTGGGTTTGACAAACCCCACCCGCGTTAGTCGCGTTAACTCGATTGGAGGTCGAACGGGTGTAATATTGACCTAAACATGCACCATGGTTGATAGCCCTGGTGGGAGGCATTCAAACATAAACAGTCAGTTTACAGTTGCGAGCGCATTAGTATACATGAACATGGGTTAGCTACCTGTTGATATATATATATTGAATGTACATTAATCTGTTAAACGCTATTACAAGCTGAAACCTGTGAACTTACCAACCTTGTGTTGACACTTTTCGTACATGTTTTCTCAGGTCGCTAAGGCAAACCGTGCATGGAGTCCTACTATCATTTCACTCATATGCAAACCATTAAAACAATTCACTTGCTTTTATTAAACTAAACTTGGGCGCGTTTGTTTTGCGAAGTAACTATTTGACATAAACCGCTTCCGCATTTAACTCTGAACTTTATGATATTTCATTTATGTTATAGTGTCGTTTGATGTAACTGATGTCTGAGATCCTGGTTTTTCATACGCCAAATGGTAAAACTCCGTTAGTGACAGATTGGTATAAGAGCCATTGGTTATAGAGAACTAGGATTGCATACTAGACTATAACCCACACACATTAGTTACACGACACAGACACTCATACATGCTACACGTAGCATCTACACATACATTGCATTGCAGGAATGTTGACAACATCCATATCACCCTCTGCTGACGAGGGGCAAGTCATTTGCATTGCATCATCATTCCCAGTGGTGCACTCGGGGAATAATTAGAACAACATCCACTCTCGTCCAAGGGCAGCGAGACGGAGCCTTCGGAGGAGTCACTCACACCACCATCATCTGCACCCTTGTTACACCACCAGAGCCAAAGATAACACCGGCTTGAGCCTATCGATGACACAATCGGGAATGGTGGGCCTTCTCAAGTCCGTGTCGGGGACGACACACAGCACTAGCACATATCTCTTTGGGAGTTGGGTTCGTCGGAGGCGAGTTCTTCCTACACCCACTAGTAACTATGTTCCGATCTCACAAGCTTTACTCTACTTCAAGCCCGATCCCGTGGGCCTCGATTGAGGTACGCCATGTGAAGGTAGACCGTTGCACGTATTACTGTAGAAATTCATTGACACATAAATGTCATTACTTTCCTGAGCAGTGGGCTCGCGCTTTGGTCGATATTCTGTTGAAGAAAGACTGACCACAAGGTTGAGAACACCTTGCTCATTGCATACCAAAACCCTATCCTGACTCAGTTGGAAGGACGGCTACTTTGCCTCTTCTAGTAACACATTCATGAACTAGTTTCGCTCATCGATCCACATTTCATGTACATATTTGTTTCATGTGTATATTCCCATCTACAATCCACTGGATTGGACTCTCGAATTATGTTCCAACTCGAGTGAATACTCGGATCAAACGATTCCCGACTACTCATCCTGATATGAGTTCTAGTTGATCAGTTTATGGTTGATGACTAAGCTTCTCGATGACTTATCGTATCTAATAACACTCTGTACTCGGCAATACAAGCTAAAGGACATTTTGACAAAGGACAGGGAGAAGCTAGGGTGAGCATGCAAAGCAAATTATCATTACGGGTGCACACGTAATAGTAATTTGAGGTGCATGTAAGTCCTTGTAAAATCTAGTGTGTGGATAAATGGTTCTAATCTGTGATCTACATACTTATATTTCCATTGACAGTAGAAATTCTCGTGACCCGCTCAACGACTAGCTGGTATCGTTATACATGTTTAACAGTTGATAGACGCGACTATCATGTTGAAGGTATTTACGAACACACGGAACTATCATCCAGAGGATCCATCATTTTATTTCACTCATGTAAGAGCCTTAGTGAACTTAAGACACTCATCCAGACTTGATCAATGAAACCATCTCGATTGAAACTCTAATAGAACCTCATGGTAAATCCACCGACTCCAACTGTGTAAGCGAAATTTGAAAAGTTCTTCCTAAACTAACATGTTATTCCTTACACTCCAACAATAGATTCCATTTAACCTTGTTACCTCATCCTGTGACTAATCCTTGGTCTAATTTGATTTATACCCCAGCATATCCAGTTATTTTTCAATGAACTCACAAATTTCTTACTGGTGCGGTCGTACTCCAACCCTACTAGAAGCTAAGTACGCCATATAAATAGCTGATGGACAGATAATTGAAGCAACTCACATTCTTAAGGGTTGTAAACTTGACCTAGCTGATCATAAATTTGACATTGTCCTAATGCCAGTCATACTCGGTAGTCTTGATGTAATTGTCGGAATGGATTGGTTATCTAAAAACCAAGCCGAGATTATCTGTCGGGAGAAAATTTTTCGCCTTCCTCTCCCTAGTGGAGAAATCCTTTCTGTCCAAGGCGAAAAGAGTGGTGCTGTTATGGGCATCATATCTTTCATAAAAGCACAAAAGTGTCTACGTAAAGGTCATACTACCATTTTGGCTCTCGTCGCCTAGCAGCCATCTGAGGAGAAGAAAACTAAAGACATACCGATCATTCATGATTATCCGGAGGTATTTCCCGAAGACTTTCCTGGTCTTCCACCACACCGTCAAGTCGAGTTCCAAATTGATTTAGCACCTGGAGCAGCGCCTATTGCTTGGGCACCCTACCGACTTGCACCCAGTGAATTGCAAGAACTATCTACACAATTGCAGGAGTTGTTGGATAAAGGTTGCATCCGACCTAGCTCATCGCCATGGGGAGCTCCAGTCCTATTTGTCAAGAAGAAGAACAGGACCTTCCGCATGTGCATCGACTGCCATGAGCTTAATAAAGTAACCATCAAGAACCGTTATCCTTTATCCCGCATCGATGATTTGTTTTACCAACTCCAACGATCAAGCTTCTATTCCAAGATAGATCTTAGATCCGGTTATCATCAACTGAGAGTCCGAGATGAGGACATCTCAAAGACGGCATTCAGATCTAGGTATGGTCACTACGAATTCATGGTCATGCCGTTCGGACTGACCAATGCACCCGCTGTATTCATAAATCTCATGAACCGTGTGAGTAAACCGTACCTTGATTAGTTCGTCATCGTCTTCATTGATGACATCCTCATCTATTCCAAGAACAGGGATGAACATGAGGAACACATGCGTTTGATTCTAGAATTGCTAAAACAAAAGCAATTGTATGCCGAATTTTCCAAGTGCGAATTCTGGATTCGCGAAGTGAAATTCTTAGGACATGTAGTCAATGAGATGGGAATACATGTCGATCCATCTAAGATAGAAGCCATCAAGAATTGGGCGGCACCGACAACTCCAACGGAGGTGCGACAATTTCTGGGATTGGCTGGCTATTACCGGCGATTCATCGAAGGATTTTCCAAGATTGCCCAACCCCTCACTGCTCTAACTCAAAAGGGTAAACCCTATAACTGGGTGACACCCATGAGTCAGTATTCCAACTTCTTAAGCATAAACTCTGCAGTGCACCCATCCTATCTCTTCCGGAGGGAACGGATGATTTTGTGGTATATTGCGATACATCCATTCTAGGTCTTGGTTGTTTACTGATGCAATGTGAGAAAGTGATCACATACGCTTCTCGATAACTGAAAATCCATTACACAACTCATGACTTAGAGTTGGGAGCTGTAGTATTTGCACTAAAGATATGGAGACATTACTTGTACGGTACTAAGGACACAATTTACACCGATCACAAGAGTCTTCGGCATATTTTTGAACAGAAAGAGTTGAACATGCGACAACGTCGTTGGGTCAAACTCTTAAACGACTATGACTGTGCAATCGGATATAATTCGGGGAAAGCTAATGTGGTAGCCGCTGCCCTAAGCCATAAGGACACCAAACCCAAACGAGTTCGAGCATTGTAGCTTACTATTTACACCAGATTACCTGACAAAATCCGTAGTGCTCAACTCGAAGCCCTTAAAGAGGAGAATCTACCGTTGGAAGCCACACGGGGTAGGGAAGAACATGTCGAGGTTAAATCAGATGGCATTCTCTACTTCGCGTAGCGAATATGGGTTCCAGTGTACGAAAATCTAAGAGAACTAGTTATAGATGAAGCTCATGAATCTCGATATTCTATTCATCCAGGTTCTGACAAGATGTACCATGACCTAAAGGTGCTATATTGGTGGCCAAATATGAAGGCTGATATAGCCACCTATGTGAGCAAGTGCCTGACTTGGGCAAAGGTCAAAATAAAATACCAAAAGCCTTCTGGCTTACTTCAACAGCCAGAGATCCTAATGTGGAAATGAGAACAAATCTCTATGGACTTCATAACCAAATTACCCCGAACTCCTAGCGGATGCGACACCATCTGGGTGATCGTCAATCGTCTGACTAAATCCGCTCACTTCTTAGCAATCAGAGAGACTGACAAAATGGAAAAACTTACTCGTGTTTACTTGAAGGAAGTAGTCTCTCGGCACGGAGTGCCAATCTCTATCATTTCGGATCGTGACGCTCGATTCACATCACATTTCTGGCAATCTCTACAAAAAGCTTTAGGCACGCGTCTAGATATGAGCACAGCGTACCATCCTCAAACCGATGGCCAAACAGAACGTACCATTCAAACCTTAGAGGACATGCTACGAGCTTGTGTGATTGATTTCGGTAACACTTGGGAGTCTCACCTGCCTCTGGTGGAATTCTCCTACAACAACAGTTATCACACTAGTATCAAGGCACCACCATTCGAGGCATTGTACAAATGTAAATGCTGATCTCCTATCTGTTGGGCTGAAGTTGGGGACAACCAACTTACAGGTCCTGAACTTGTATTCAAAACCTTTGAAAAGATCGTCCAACTTAGAAACCGTATGGCGGCAGCTCATGATCGTCAAAAGAGCTATGCCGATAAACGTCGCAAACCGTTAGAATTTTAAGTAGGCGACATGGTACTATTAAAAGTCTCACCTTGGAAAGGTGTTATTCGCTTCGGGAAATGAGTCAAACTGAATCCTCGTTATGTTGGACCATTCAAGATAGTGAAGAGAATTGGCCCAGTAGCGTACCAACTAGACCTACCTGAAGGACTTAGTGGTGTACACGACTTCTTTCATGTCTCGAACTTGAAGAAATGTCTAGTAGACGAGACACACGCGGTTCCTCTTGAGGAACTACACATCGATGAACAAGTGCGGTTCATTAAAGAACCGGTAGAAATCATGGATAGGGAAGTCAAAACGCTCAAACGCAGTAAAATCCCTATTGTCAGAGTTCGTTGGAATTCGAAACGCAGACCAGAATTCACATGGGAGCACGAGGATCAGATGATGCACAAGTATCCGCATATGTTCAAGCAATCCACGTCAAACTCTTAAGATACTATTCCAATTTTCGAGATGAAAATTCTTTCAACTAAGAGATGATGTGACACTCAGAAATTTTTTTTTATTTATTCTAATTTTCTGGACGAAAATTCTTTCAACTAGGGGATTATGTGACAATCCGGACTTTTAGGATTAACCCCGTTAGTAAATTCCGTTAAATCCTAACCCAGTTAACTCAATCCTAAACCCAAGGGGCTAATTCTGTCAAGAATTAAACTTAAACTACAAGGACTAGTTGTGTAATTGGTTAAAATTCATTCCATTGACTTTGTAAAGTCAAAAAAAGTCAAAATTTATCAAATTGAATTCCTGTTGACTTTTTGAAAGTCAAACTCGCAACTTTGATTCAAATTCGCAAGCCATGGTCGATTCTGCTAGAAGTTGTAACTGATGTTGCACGTCTACTGCATTAATGACCATAACTATCAAATTACTCATCGCTTTTAAATCGAATTAATCACAATTATGGCCATTAAACTAAAACCGTCGACACATTCACGGCTCGTTAATCAAATTCGACAAATTCATGTGATAACCTCATAATTAAACACCCTGCGCATATCATACGAACACCTCAGAAGCTTTTTCACACATAAGTTTGGCCGGAGTTGCAGCAGGAGTCACTAGAGAGCAAGCACACGCCGTCGGACCGAGTTCTAGCCGTGCACTACCAATCCGACATCAATTCCGGTAATTGATTCCATCTTTAGTTTCGTTTTAGGGTCTAAATCAAAAGCCCTATGAAAATTAAGGCTTACATTATCGAATCTATTTCAAACCGATTCTAGGGTTCATGTAGATTCGGGTTTAATCGAAATCTATCTTAGACACGATCTCAATGCAATTAAACCACAGGGTTAGTTTCGCAACCCTTGGTTTGTTGTAAGCCTCATGTCAATTCGATTGATTAACATCGAATTTAACTCAACCCGAATCTAGGGTTCACCGCAACGTCTGGATAATCTAACCCCATCATAAAATCAATCTCAATCTAATTAAACTGCATGAGCAGATTCGCAATCCTCTACTCTCTGAAAGCCCTATGAATCCAGACATTTTCATTATCAGAATTAATCAAATCGATTCAAGATCAAAACTAGGGTTTTCGGTTCTAGTTTCTGTAATTAAACGATCCAAATCTTCACCAAAGATTCGTATTAACTCGAAAATCAAAACCCCTGATCAACCTTGCTTAATCGTGGTCGAAAATGTTGGATTTGGGAAGGGTTTCGAACTAGGTATGCTTATGGGAGGGATGAACACTGGACCTTTGTGTTAAAACCATATGGAACCGTATTCGTTTGCGATTACCTAGCGGGAAGAGATGGTTAAGACAGTGTGCTTGTGTGGGAGAGACCCGGGTTCGAGTCTCCCCACACCCTTTTATTTTTAAAAGCAGTTTTAAGCTATTATTTTAATATAAAACCTATCCCTATATTAATATATTAAGGTGTTTTAGCCCGGGAAACCACCCGTAGGATCGGGTTTGGTTTTATAACTCATAATTAATATTATTTCAACTTTTAAAATTAATATACTTATAATAATTTCAAACCACGACTTCGAATAAAATAATATGTTTATATTATTTTCAACCCTTGATTCCTATCATAAAATAATATATATTTTTATATTATTTCGGCTCGTTTATAAATATTGTGTAACGTTTCAAACTAATTGATAATATAATTATTTATATTATTTACTCACGTACTATATTCTTGAACAAAAATAATATATTTATTATTTTTATCACGTAAGTGATTATCGCATATTTTTTACGAGTTCAAAAATAATATATTAACTATATTATTTTCCTAGCCATTATTTTAATGGTACAAGCGCACGGATATATTTCATTATTAATTAATCTTATTCGTTATTAACGTTCGACACGTAACGCATTTATATTAATTATTATATTAAGAAAATCCCTTATTCCCGTGGACAAGTTCGTCTACTCTTTAATCTGTAGTGCGTCATAGGACGTTCAATCATCCATGTCATCGTCAAAAAAATCTCATTGTATCCCTAACTATTATGCTTATAATTTTGGGGCATACGTAAACATTTCACAGGCAAACTCTTGTGTTTCGTACTTGCATCCTTGTATGGTGCTATCTACTACTCGTACACAACTCGGGTGAGTTTCACGGCCCCTTATTACTCGTTTTCCTGTTGGGTGAGAAACATGTACACAAACCATCATACTTTTACTTGTTTTCCAGTGGGGGAGAAATAGGAACATAGACAAACATTATTTTACATGTTTTTTCCGTTAGGGGAGAAAACGAGACGCAAACACTTTTGATTTTTATAATTCATATATGTTATCACTTGTAATGACTATGCGTAAACTCTATCATGAAAATCCTCATATCGAACCGTTTAAATATGAATATAGCGAAGTATGTTGAGTAGTACTACTGGGTTTGACAAACCCCACCCGCGTTAGTCACGCTAACTCGATTAGAGGTCGAACGTGTGTAATATTGACCTAAACATGATTCATGGTTGATAGGCCTGGTGGGAGGCATTCAAACATAAACAGTCAGTTTATGGTTGCGAGCGCATTAGTATACATGAACATGGGTTAGCTACCTATTGATATATATATATATATATATATTGAATGTACATTAATCTGTTAAACGCTATTACAAGCTTAAACCTGTGAACTCACCAACCTTGTGTTGACACTTTTCGTTCATGTTTTCTCAAGTCGCTAAGGCGCAAGTTGCACAACTAAGACATGCATGGAGTCCTACTATCATTTCACTCATATGCAAACCGTTAAAACAATTCACTTGCATTTATTAAACTTAACTTGGGCGCGTTTGTTTTGCGCAGTAACTATTTGACATAAACTGCTTCCGCATTTAACTCTGAACTTTATGATATTTCATTTATGTCCCATATAGTCTCGTTTGATGTAACTGATGTCTGAGATCCTGGTTTGTCACACGTCAAACGGTAAAACACCGTTAGTTGAATTTGGGGGTGTGACAGAAGTGGTTGAGCAATGAATAAAGCACCCATAGACCTCCTATTTATACTACAAGTTGAGGTGGCGTAAATAAGGAAAGAACTTGGAGTAAAATCCAAGGGTGTGAACCCTAATTCAACTGAAAACTAACCCTTGGTCAGCCATAATTTGCGAAAATGAAGTTTAAGAACTAGGTCCCTCAAGTATTCAAGTGGTGCATAAGTGCACAAAATGTTCGGTTTTCGCAACTCGGAGTTTAATTAAGGAAAGTTTTGTACACGAAAGTTATTCTATATTATGAAATAGATATTTTGATCATATAAAATCACAAGTTAATGTTAGGTTAGACGTAGTTGTTGGTAGTGGACGCTAATATGTAAACGGAGGTTTAGACGGCGAACGGATACGCGAAAGCAGTAACTAACATACTAAGGTACTAATTTGGATTTTTTGACAACATGAATGAGTTGAATTACTATTTTAGGCACTTATGGTTGATACGTTGGCCTTCAATTATTAGCAGGTGAGTGTCGTGTTGGTAAACGAGTTTTTAACGGTTTAAATGGTTGAAGTTGCATATTAAAGCAAATTCAAACATTGCAGTCAACATGTGATCATGTAATAAGTATAATGTGCATAAAATAAGTATGATATAAACATAATGTAAACACGAGATATGATAAGGGTTTCAAGCTTCACTGATTCACGAATACGATAAACGTTACAAGTACATGAAAAGCCGAAATGTTACAATAGATGCCAACCTTAGGTCTGATACGACTCTCGCATCATCCCTAAATTTGTTCCAAGTTTCTTGAACAAATTCGCTTGCATGCCCAGATGGCTGCTTAGGCAATGGAAACTTTAGAACGTGCAATTTTTGTTGGTCTTGAGGACTTTCTTCAAGTTGTAGTACCAATCCAAGAAGTTCGTTCCATCGAGTTTAACTTTCAGAATATAGGTAATAGGCTCTAGCACACTCTCGTTATAAGTTTGAGACATCTACAAAATTCAAAAAGTTTTTAGTATTTTCATTCTTAACGTCCTAATTAAATTAATGACCCAATTGCAAAAATATATAATTAGAAATGAGAACCCGGTTCACCATTACACAGTGAATGGTTGAGCACTCTCCACTGGCACTGCTATGTAGGTAGGTAACGATTACCGATTGTGTCAACTACACAATTATTGGTTTGAGGGGCATGCCGAGTATTGTCAAGCTTGGATACGTTTCCCTCAACTACGCCCACTTAATACAACCTTAAGTGATATTCTCCTTTTAATTGCAACTGTAGAACCGGCCTAAGTAACTCAGGAATCGCGGTTGTACCTTCAACCGAAACCGTAGGATCGTTTGCAGGGTAATGCACTAACACCGAGGGTTCGGATAGATCAGTTGAAATGTCACAATTTAGGGTGGAGCAGAAATATCAATTTTAATTTTGGTTTTGCTTTAATGCTTTAAATTACCGTGTAAGGGTCAAAAACATTTTGAACGACTAGGAGCATGAGCCAAGTCATGCAATTTTTGCAAAACCAATTTTACTATTTTATTTCATGAAACGTTTTTCAACACTCGACACGATTCAATTTTAAATACCTTATTTAATCTAAATTGGTCGTTAATCGCGAACCATATTTTAAACTAATTAACTTTTTAATTAATTTAAATTAGTTTTAAATAAAACAATTAAATTTAAAACCCATTTTACTTTTAAATAAAAACACTTTTATTTAATTACCTTTCTGAGAACTCTTTAAATATTTTAATTTTTCATCTTTTTAAGATTGTGTCAAATCGTTTTATAAAAATATTTGCAGCTTAATTATTATCCTAAATAATATAAACAACCACAAAAATATAAAACACATAAATCGAGCAACTAGTAAAGTTGTTCGGTCTAAGGGACAACAAAAACAAATATTCTTGTTATCTCCCACTTAGTCCAAGATCTCCATCTTCTTGTCCTGTTCATGTTCGTATTTGGTCTTCTAATCTTCGTCTCGTTAGGTTTACAATGTACCTACAATTACAATAAATAATAAATAAATAAAAATAAGCCTAACTATTACATCGGGTTCCAAATAACCCGTAAAAATACAAAGATAATAAAAACCAAAATAATCAATAAACACAACACGGGTCATTAGAGCTCGACTTATCAAACACAACCAATCCAAACAAAAAAGGCTTGATCTTTTTGTTAAACAAAAGTTTTGACAAATAAAACACTATTTCAAAAAATAAATAATATGTCTAAATGCGCGTAAACCTGACTCTGATACCACAGTTGGGAATCCATGTACCAGTTTTAACTTTTAAAACATATTAATTTAATCTTATTAAATAAACAAATCTGATTTATTGAGTGAAAGGACCCAAACCGGGTACCTCTCATAGTTGGCAAACATAGCATATACATAGTTCTTAAACCTTGAATTAAACATTAAACATCAACAGTGAAAGTTTTGTACAAAATTCAGAGTTAAAAAAACTTTTAAAATATAACATTGTTCACATTCAAAAACTAATAATGGAGATGCAAGTCTTCTTGCCAGCAGCAGCCATCCAGCCATCCTCTTCTAAACCCATACGGCATCATGTCTTTTACTTTCCTTTGCTACCTGATGTGCATACTAAAATAGTCAGGTAACGCTGGTGAGTTCAAGTGTGTCTTTTTCTTTAACTTTATATCAAACATTTCTTTGAAAACGTTCTTTAAGCATTCATATAATATTATATACATAATACAATAAAATCTTTCTTTCTTCTACATACATACGTATTTACTCTGTGCTCTTTTCTTTAAGTCATACATTTATGTCTATAATCTGTTCTGTGCCCCCAAGCGGGCTTCTTCATTCTTACTTCCCGAAGGAAATTTCTTTTTGGGTATTGTTCCCTAAGACTCAACGTCCAAAGGTCGATACCCGACTTTCTGTGCCCCCAGGTGGGCTTCTTCATTCTTAGTTAGCGACCGTCGCCGCTAGAGTAACCGTCGTTACTCATCTTAACAAGTTGTACAACATTCTCGTTACAATGCCCTGCCGAGCACTGTCCCGATTTTTCTCATGGTAGGTCGTGGACTTGTCCATGACGCAACATCGGCTTATAGTAGCACTAGTCTCAAGGACTATACTACTACCTCAAGACTTGCTACTATGCTTACGGTACCACTAGTCTCGAGGACTATGCTACTACCCGAAGTCTTTCATCGTATAAGCATACTCTTACAAATTAGACAATGTATTCGACTTATTATTCTTCTCTTTGTTTATAAAACATTTAGTTAAATAAACCATTCTTTCTTCTATTTCTGTTTATAAAACATATAGTTACATAAACCATTATCTTCTTCTTATCTTCTGTTTATAAAACATATAGTTGAATAAACCATTCTTTCTTGTCCTTATTTCTTACAAAACGTTTAATTAATAACCCGTTATCTTTCTTATCTTTCCTTTTTACAAAACGTTTAGTTAATAAACCGTTATCTTTCTTTCATACAAAAATGTTTATGTAATAAAATACATTTATTATAAACGTCTAATTCTTGAGTATGCACACCACCCTAAAATGATAAAAATAGGGATTCTTGAACTCACCTGATTTCTTAAAGATTAACTCACTCAGCAAGAACTTCGAGTGAGGTGGAGGTTAACTGATCTGTTAAAAGTCATGAACTAGACGAATTTACACTAAGTCATTTTGTCCAAAAACTCTATGTCCGAAATCTTTTTCGACCAAAAACTTCTGTGTTAGAACTATTTTCTATTGCATGGCTTTTTTTTCGTTCGAAAACATCTGTCCGAAAACTATTTCGGTCGAAATCTATTCCATTTGAAAACCTTTCCTTCCGAAAACTTTTACGGTCGAAATCCCTTCTGATCGAAAACTATTTCGATCGGGTGTATTCTGTCCGAAAACTACTGTGTTTGAAATAATTTTTGAACGGGCCAGAGTTTTCGACCCATTCAAAGAGTTTTCGGACGATTCATATGTTCTTGGCCAAAATCTTCGTTTTTAATCCAAGTTTGAATCTTGTTGGAACCAGAGAAACCGTTGTATTCCAGATAAACTATATGGGCTTAGATGTAACTTTTGTAAAGTTAAGTTTTCGGGTCAAGAGTCGCTAGCGACTCTTGAGAGTCGCTATGTCGGTTGTCGGCCGACTGTCGATAGTCGGCAATCTTCACGGCGACTCTTGCTATGTTCTCTATAAATAGCAACCCAAAAACCTAATTATGCAGCTCTTGATTCACCCGTCGTTACTATAGTCAATTAGTGAGCCGGTAGGAGGTTGTAGTTGTTATCTTTGTTATCCAAGAGCTAAATTGTAATCGTTTCACTATGGATCTAATAGATTTGGGTATTTTATGTTCTTGATTGTGTTGCTATTCGTCTTGTGTTTATCTTGATCATCAACAAATCAGCTTCTCCATAGCTGGATTGTTGATTGTTTTCGGTTTAGAATCATTCTAGCACAGGGACCCTATCATCTGGACATACAATTTGGTATCAGAGCCTTCTGTGCTCTTGATTTTTGTGAGTTTTTGGGGTTTTTGTTGAAAGATCTCTTGCTTGATTTGTATCAAGTTCAAAAATTGATATTGAAATTCTCTCAGAAACTTGTGTGTGAAGAGTTTAACAAATCTGATTGTCATTTTAGTTTAGATCTAAGCATTCAGTGATTGATTTGGTGTTATTGTGTGAAAAATAGTATGTTGATGTTCTTGAGCCGATTGTCCAGGGTCAACTCTTTTATCTGAGCCGACTGTCACTTGATATGGCCGATTGTGCGGGCCGATTGTCTGTTTTCCCAGCGACTCTCTTATTAAACGCAAGCTTACGACTCACCTTTGTGAGGTAGCGACTCTTCTGAGCCGACACTTCGGGTGAGATTTTCTGATCACCTTGTGGTGGTGCCGATTGTTTCTTTTCATCAGCCGACTCTTTCGAGCCGACTGTATTGCTTGTTCCGAGCCGTCTCTCTGAGCCAACTCTTTGATTCTCTCACCTTCTGAGTTTGTTTGTGATATCTTTGATTCAAGATGTCTGTTACTTCTATTACCCAAGCTGATTTGGAGACCAGCTCCATGTCTAGACCTCCTAAGCTTCTATCCACCAATGATTTCCCTAACTGGAAGACCCGCATGAAGGCTTACTTTTACGTGACTGACTTCGGTCAATGGGTCTCGACCACCAATGGTCCACACTGTCCTATGACCACTGGAGCTGATGGTGTAGTAGCTCAAATGGATCCCGCTGTTTATACGAAAAATGACAAACTTCTAATCCTAAGAGACTATAAAGCCTTCGGTGCTATCAATATGGCTCTTCCTGCTGACATCATGAACATGTTCGAAGAGTATAAGACTGCTCAAAATTTATGGCAGGCGTTGTGTGACTTTTATGAGGGAAATTCAGACTTGAAAGAAGGGAAGAAAGATATGCTCTAGAAACAATATGATACCTTCGGGAGTATTAAAGGAGTAGGTTTGTCTAAACATATCTCAAGGTTCATGGAAATTTCAAGCAAGTTGAAGCAAGCCAGGGTGGTCATCAAAAATTCTGATCTGCTTAAGAAGTTGCTAGACTCTCCACCTCATGAATGGAGCATACAATGTATGCTGATCAAAAGACAGTATGTGAATGAAGCATCTACTCAATCTGATGTAATCAATACCCTAAAGTCCTTTAAAATGGACATTGAAAAGCGTCAATTGAATCAAACTGGGTATACCAAAACCACGGCTCCAACCAATGCGGCTTTTATTGCTCCAACCTTTTCAAACAATGCTGCTAGCTCATCTGGAGCTGTTCCTGCTATGGTTTCCGCTCATGTCACCACTCAGCAGACTCTGTCAAGCAATGAAACAAAAGGTAATCCAAGCAATACCTCTGGACCAAATCCATCAAGTGAACACATGGCGTTGTTTGGTCTTTTCGTCAACAGCTATCAAGCTCTCGTTTCAGGATAATTAAAGGCCGGGGTAAGCCACATTGAAGATATCTTCCTAGTTGATCCAGATGACATGGAAGAAGTTGATTTGCAATGGCAAATGGCCATGTTGACTCTGAGAGTAAAAAGATTTATGGATAGAACTAGAAAGAAGCGTCTTGGTGGAAAATCCGCAGGTTTCGATAAGTTAAAATTGAGATGCTACAACTGTAAGCAACTTAGACATTTCAAGAGGGAATGTCTCCATCCTATTACCGATGCTCTGCCTCTTCCCACCATTGTTGCAAATACTATTGGTCAAGAACAGACTGAAAAGACTAAAGAACCAGCAAACACTTTGGTAGTAAACGACTTTGATTGGAGCAATGAAATTGAAGAAGCTCTGGTTGATGTGTGCAAGGCACTTGTGGCTAATACTCTATCTACAAAATTTGTGGTTCATGGGATGAAAGCAAGTCTAGTTGAAAAGGAAAAGAATGAGGTGCTGAGAAGGATTATCGACAACAATGACTCTATTGGTCCCGCTGCTCTACTAAAACAATTTGCCATTCAGGGGACTGAGAGTCAGGTTATTGACACTGAAGGATGCCTGACTTAGAATGCCAACATCAAAATCAAGGATGTAGAGAAGGTGATTGATGAGAAGAAGGACACTTGTCCCAGTTCCAGCTCAATGGATGTTAACTCTCTGACGAGTACAAGTGATGGAACTCATGACAATGGTGATGGAAGCTCTAATCAAGGATGCATCTGCAGAAAAACTGCTGCTGAGCTTATTCCACCTAAGGTAAAATCTTGTCACACCCCAACCGATGGCGGAATACGTCAGGGAGGATGTGTAGACTGTTCATAAGCACATGATCAACTATAATTCCATATGTTCATTAAATCATGGTTTCATTACATAAGTTCAATCAACAACCAAAAATCCAATACATGAACATGTTCAAATTCACTGTTCACTAAGTCCAAACCCTTTATGTAGTATCTTGCATATGATCTCAAAAACTAGTACCTGAAACATGTTGAAAACAGGATCAACTAAAAATAGTTGGTGAGCATACATAGGTTTTAACACCACAAGTAATATCAAGAGTTTGTGTATAATTCATATGATGCATGGTTTAATAAGGCGTTTATGGAGAACCACTATTGTATAAACTAGGGCGCACAATCAAACCTTGTGATTGATAGGCATAACACGTAGGTTATCCTTAAGTGTTTTCGGCAACAATCACCCTAACCGGGTGGGTTGGTCAGACACAATAGATCTATCATTGTATACCGTCGGCTTGTACAGAGTTAATGATTGCACCTGCTCTATGATCAAAAAGTATGTAAATGTTGTTTGCATAAATAGTGTTTAGGCATAAGGCACAAATTGCACACATGATCATAAGGTTTGAATTGTAATAATTGCAAATAGTTTGTATGTAATCATGTTTCACCCCAAAGAATGTAAAAGTGAAAAAGGGGCCATGTAAACTCACCTTGCAATGGGTAGCTTGAAGATTCACACAAGTATGTTGTTCCACAAATGACTAGCTAACCACAAGATTAACCTATGATTTAATAGTATAAATGTATCAAAGGGATGTTCAAATGCCTAAAAGGGGAGTCCTAATGTGTAACATCTATGATTTTTCCGACCATAATTTTTATTTTTATTAATAAACACTACGTTTAAATTCTATTCAAGCATATTATGTACACAAATATATTCATGTATTGGGGTTTAAACCTCGTAAGAAAATTTTTAGTTTAATAAAGTTTGAAATCGAGTTATAAAATATACACATACACGTATTGGTTTCCGAATATAAACATAAGTATATATTTGATTTCATTGAATAAATCATTTTTTATAGTTTTATGAAATTCTTATTAAATACTAAACAAAAATAAAGTTATAAATATGTATATACATAGTTTGAACCCTAACCATTTGAACCCCCCACACCCATAATTTTGACTTTGACGACCAACTTCGGTTATGGTTGACTCTCAAAAGTCAAACCTGCCGAGATGTTCACCACAAGACCCAATTCGATCAAATCGGGCTGTCATGGAATTCTCATTCATGTAAAATTCGTGATCACACCATGCCCTGCCCATCATCACACTAAACCGATCGATTGAGCGGCATAATTCAAATTTTGAACAAGTTTGACTAGTCCGAGTCACACCGAGCCTAATCCTTTCCAAATCAGGAAATTCGAACAAAATCAATCCCGCAAACTACGCCCAAACGATCCTCGAATGCATTCAGACCAAGTACAAGGCCCGATACATTTCTAATTGATTAGACTTACGTGTTAATTGTCCCCGACAGCTGTGATGTGCACCGTTTAATCAAATCATACGTTTCGATTAATCAAATTAAATCCATTCCTCACAGTCACGTACCCTCACCTAGACTCTCTCGAACTCTAATCGCGCTTCTCTTCTCTCTCGGTCGGCGATCAAACACCAAGAACAGCGGCCTCTGTATCTCAGTCATGCACACTCGTTCCTTCGTCAATCCAGGTACAAATGGTCTCGTTCGTTTCGTAATTCCCTACCTGTCGAAAGCCCTCTGCCAATTCGTAATGGCAGAGGGTATCAAGAACAATTGAAACTAGGGTTCTTGTTTATATGCATACGTTTTCTGAATTAGGGATTTGATAAATTTACGTTTTTGTATTTAAATTATTTTGTTTCAGTATAATCAGCAAACCACCCGGTCCGACTGGTTAAGACCAAGCATCATCGGTCCCGGTGGTTTGGGTTCGAAACCCACGGCCCGCATGACCGATCGGATTTTTGCACCTCATTTAAATACCCAAACCCGGTCACGCCTCAGGCGCGTGTTAAATAAATTCATGATCAAACCTATTACAAGATCCGACCCTTGGTCCAGCGGTAAAACCCACCAGATTCCCTAGCAGACCCGGGTTTGAAACTTTGCGACCTGTTTGTTTTTTTTACACGTTTTCCAAAACCCTAAAAATTTTATAAAGATTATTTTTATAAACTATGCAATATTTTTAACAGAATAAGATCAGATTTTAAAAATTTCAATATAAATTTGTTTTTATTTTGAATTATTGGTTAAAAATGGTAGATTAAATATTTAAAACAAAAACTTAGGTATTTAAATTAATTCCCAAATAAACACAATTGATTTTTTTTAAATCTACAAAATATCAATTTTAATTAAAACAATCAAGTATATATTGCAAGAATAATAAATAGATAAAACTTATTTATTTTAATTTACACTAAAAGATTAAATACACATTTTATTGATATTTTTTATACATAAACTACACAATTTTATATTTACATATAAATAAATAAAATAAATTAAACATTTTATTTATTTAAATTATACATCAATAAATTTTACATACTTTTATAAATAAGTTAATAAAGTAACAATTATGTAATTGTTTATTGAAATTATATTTAAACATAATGTCTACACTATTTTCTAACTAAATAAATATACAACACTTATTTGATTTATTTAGTTAATCAAACCCTAAACCTTAATTCAATTATTTCAAAATCATTTATTAATCTTTCATTTTACACAACACATCTTCAAGTACAAACTACAATTTCCTACGCTCCTATACAACTCTTTGTACACACATCCAATTAAACCCTAGACTTAGACCTATACTATCGTACACATTATTAATTTAATATATATTACACACTAGGTTAACGTGGTGAGTTACAAGGATCATTTTGCTACCTAGTTTCGCGTGCTAGCTACACCCTTGAATTATGTGAGTTTACATAGCCCCCTTTTCTTTTTGTACATTTTTGGAGTGAAACATGATTACTCAACAAACACTATTTACAATTACACACTTACAATTCTACAATATGATCATATGTGTTTATTTGTGCTTTATGCTTGAATGCTAATTGTTAAGGCTACATATACATGATGTGCACGTGCAAATACAAATACATAACTTCAGGCTAACATGTGTTGTTGTGTCCTACATTAGGATAACATGTGTTGTTATGCCCTACATTTACATCAGGATAACATGTGTTGTTATGCCATACATTTACGTCAGGATAACATGTGTTATTATGCCCTTCAATTACAAGGTCTCTTTTATGCATTTAGCTTAACTTAGATTCTCCATAAATGCTTTATAAACCATGCATCATATGAATTGTACACAAAACATTTGAACTTTACTCGTGGTGTCAAAACCTATGTATGCTCACCAACTATTTATAGTTGACCATCTCATTTTATCATGTTTCAGGTACAGTTGTATGAGTTATGATTCAAACTACATCACTTAGGGTTGAGGACCTAGTCTCGAATTTTAATACGGAGATTCATGTATTCTTAAATTCTTGTAAATGATGTAAATGATTACTTGAGTTATGAAATGAAAATTTACTGTTTAATTATTTCAACTTTAGCAAACCATGAGCTTATGAACAGTCTACATGTCCCGCCCTGACGTTTCCGCCGTCGGTTGGGGTGTGACAGATTGGTATCAGAGCCTTGGTTATAGGGAATTAGGTTATTAGACACTTTTAACCTAGACTATAACCTTAGGACACCCATTTATGCCATGCTCTATGAATCTATGATATGCTACATGCTATGTGCTACATGTTTAATATATTATGTGACTTATTAGGTTTCACCTAAATAATAAATTAAAAACAATAATATCCTTACCCTTATCCTAAGCCTCACTCTTTCTATTATGTCATTACCGTCATTGCATGTGGAACGTCATAAGTCTATTAAACTTCTTTTCACACCTCGTTAGGGTTTTAAAATTTGTTAACTAGTAGAGGACACATGCAATCTGGAAGGGTGACACCTGTATTCTGGTTATTCTGTATAGGAAAGCATTTCATATAAATCCCAATCAACCGAGGGATCCGTATGCTTTCCTATAGGCTAAAGCATGTCTCCTTGAAAGTTATATAAGTCTATTAACCCTAATATGTCATAGCATTCAAATGGTACTAACCCCGTTTGACTGCAATCCAAACTATGAATACTTATGTTTTAAATTATCCTTTGTTTTATAGAAACCCTCATAACCTCTTATATCCTTCCTCCTGTTTTGTTAAAATCTATAGCATGCCTCCCCGTCGCGCCAACGAGACCAACAACAACAACAATGACCTTGCCGCCCTTCTCACTCAAATTGTGAACCAACTCACTCAGGCCAATAACATCAATGGCGGCACTAACAGCAATGCTAATAATGGTGGTGGTGGTGGTGCCAACCCACCCCCATGCACTTTTAAACACTTTAACTCATGCAACCCCGTCAAGTTCTACGGTACCGAAGGAGCTACGGGCCTCCTTCAATGGTTTGAAAGCACTGTTCTCAACAGTGATTGCTCTGACCATCTCCGGGTTCGCTATGCTACCAGCATCTTTCAGAAACGGGCGCTCACTTGGTGGAATGGTGAGAAGAGGAATCGGGGTGTGGATGTGACCATGGCCTTGCCTTGGGATGAAGTTAAGAGACTCATGACTGAGGAATTCTGTCCTCGTAATGAGATGAAGAAGTTAGAGGCTGAGTTTTGGGATCTTACCCAAGACAGTGGTGAAAGTTTAGCCTACACAACTCGTTTCCACGAGTTAAGTCTTCTGGTACCCCACATAGTCACCCCACTGACTCGGGGTATTGAGAAGTACATCGGTGGTCTACCCATGAAAATCCAAGATACAGTCCTAGGAAGAAATCCAACTACTCTTGAAGACGCTATCCGCTTAGCTGCCACATTAACCGATAACCATGTGAAGGCGGGTACACTAACAAGGAAAGGCACAAAGAAAGTCACTGACTCAACAGCCTCTTTTGAACCCTCTAAGGAAGACAAACCCAAACCTCCTCACTTCAATAAGAAATGTAACTTTGCTGTCATTACCCCTGCTGTACCAATCAATCAAGTAGCTCCCCTGGCCCAAAACCATAATAAGAAACCATATGCGGGCAACAACCCTCTGTGCAACACGTGCAACTATCACCACTTCCCAAACATGCCATGCCGTCTATGTGCCAATTATGGAAGGTATGGTCATGTAGCGAACACTTGTCAATCCAGATCACATGTTAGTCAAACCCACCAAGGGAACCGAGCCAATCACCAAGTTGCCAATCAAGTTGTACCAGCCATTACTAATGGGCGTGCTTGTTATGAATATGGTAATCCAAACCACTTCAAAAACCAATGCCCAAGGATAGCCAATGCAAACCACGGTGGTGCTCGTGGGCGTGCCTTCAACATAAACACTAACGAAACTCAAGTCAATGTTGAGGCAGTAGATGAAACCAATTGAAGCTAGTGCAAGATGGAGCCGAATAGGGATCTAGTCTGGAATAAATTATGCATTGTAATCCTTTATGTTATTTTTGTCATTGTCGGAACTATTTACACCTACTACGGTTTATCACTATAAACTTGATCTTGCTAGCCAACTTCAGAAAGTGAATCATTTCGCCATTAACCGTCCATATAAGCACTAACGAATTTAAAAGTTAAAACTCATCTACCTACATTGTGCATGAACGCCAGGTAACACACCCGATAGCCTACAAAATCCGATAGTTTTCGATACGCATGAGACTCAATACACATTCATAAAATACATAATACTAGAGTGATCACATTATACATATTTGCTTATACATGATACCAAATTGTTCACACTATACATGAAACCCATTTGCTTACAACATACCTAACACTAGATCATATATGAAACATGAGTGTTTACATTATACACGGAATTAGATTGTTTACATTGTTGCAATTGACTAAGTACATCATACACAAAGCATGAATATTCACCCTATCCATGAAAGCTACTCGGGGTTTGACGTATTCTTGTTCAAACACGAGGAAGCTATGGAACCCTAAATTATGCCACATTATTACTCTTTAGTACCTGATTGGTTCTACTATCTATGGACATAGTTATTGTTAGCAACACATACGTGAAAGCAATAGTTACGAATTAAGTGTTTTTGTGTTACCCCCTGGACCCCACATAAAATGGGATGAACTATGTGGACCATGCAGTGATTTGGATAATTAGGGGTGCACACATAATTATAAAAACCAACGTATGGAAAACATAGCAAATTCTGTCATGAGTTATGACATAAAACCTATCCTGATATATAATAACGAAACTAATGAGATGTGACAAGGGCATGGTGGATACGCCGCTGGTACTTCCTATATATAAGTGTCTTGGTCATATTATCAGAAGTAGCGTTATTCGTGTCACGTAAAGTTTTATGTTGTTTAACGGGTCAATGCTTGTGAAATCAGTTATCCATTGACAATTCTTGAGCAGATTAGACTACAACAAACCCTGATCATCAAATTCTCATCGTCCCCCCCCCCCCTCAAGTAATGCAATCTTATCTTGGAGTCCAGAGCATTCTTTGACAAATTCCTCCCTAAATCCACTTAAACTAAACCCACTATAATCATTATCAGTTATATTGCTCAACCCGACAATCAAAACTCGTTGGGAACTCAAACTCAACTTCTTCCTAACTTAGAAGCCTCTAACAATTTAATTTTGGGACGAAATTCCCCTATCAAGGGGATACTGTAACATCTATGATTTTTCCTACCATAATTTTTATTTTTATTAATAAACACTACGTTTAAATTCTATTCAAGCATATTATGTACACAAATATATTCATGTATTGGGGTTTAAACCTCGTAAGAAAATTTTTAGTTTAATAAAGTTTGAAATCGAGTTATAAAATATACACATACACGTATTGGTTTACGAATATAAACATAAGTATATATTTGATTTCATTGAATAAATCATTTTTTTATAGTTTTATGAAATTCTTATTAAATACTAAACAAAAATAAAGTTATAAATATGTATATACATAGTTTGAACCCTAACCATTTGAACCCCCCCACACCCATAATTTTGACTTTGACCATCAACTTCGGCTATGGTTGACTCTCAAAAGTCAAACCAGCCGAGATGTTCACCACAAGACCCAATTCGATCAAATCGGGCGGTCATGGAATTCTAATTCATGTAAAATTCGTGATCACACCATGCCCCAGCCCATCATCACACTAAACCGATCGATTGAGCGGCATAATTCAAATTTTGAACAAGTTTGACTCGTCCGAGTCAAACCGAGCCTAATCCTTTCCAAATCAGGAAATTCGAACAAAATCAATCCAGCAAACTACGCCCAAACGATCCTCGAATGCATTCAGACCAAGTACAAGGCCCGATACATTTCTAATTGATTAGATTTACGCGTTAATCGTCCCCGACAGCTGTGACACGCACCGTTTAATCAAATCATACGAATATGTTGATATTAATCAAATTAAATCCATTACTCACAGTCACGTACCCTCACCTAGACTCTCTCGAACTCTAATCGCGCTTCTCTTCACTCTCGGTCGGCGATCAAACACCAAGAACATCGGCCTCTGTATCTCAGTCGTGCACACTCGTTCCGCCGTCAATCCAGGTACAAATGGTCTCGTTCGATTCGTAATCCCCTACCTGTCGAAAGCCCTCTGCCAATTCGTAATGGCAGAGGGTATCAAGAATAATTGAAACTAGGGTTCTTGTTTATATGCATACGTTTTCTGAATTGGGGATTTGATAAATTTATGTTTTTGTATTTAAATTATTTTGTTTCGGTATAATCAGCGAGCCACCCTGTCCGACTGGTTAAGACCAAGCACCATCGGACCCGGTGGTGTGGGTTCGAAACCCACGGCCCGCATGACCGACCTGCTTTTTGCACCTCATTTAAATACCCAAACCCGGTCACGCCTCAGGCGCGTCTTAAATAAATTCACGATCAAACCTATTACAAGATCCGACCCTTGGTCTAGCGGTAAAACCCGCCGGATTCCCTAGCAGACCCGGGTTCGAACCTTTGCGACCTATTTGTTTTTTTTACCCGTTTTCCAAAACCCTAAAAATTTTATAAAAAATATTTTTATAAACTATGCAATATTTTTAACAGAATAAGATTAGATTTATAAAATTTCAATACAAATTCGTTTTTATTTTGAATTATTGGTTAAAAATGGTAGATTAAATATTTAAAACAAAAACTTAGATATTTAAATTAATTCCCAAATAAATACAATTGATTTTTTTTTTAAATCTACAAAATATCAATTTTAATTAAAACAATCAAGTATATATTGCAAGAATAATAAATAGATAAAATTTATTTATTTTAATTTACACTAAAAGATTAAATACACATTTTATTGATATTTTTTATACATAAACTACACAATTTTATATTTACACATAAATAAATAAATAAATAAAATAAACATCTTATTTATTTAAATTATACATCAATAAATTTTACATACTTTTATAAATAAGTAAATAAAGTAACATTTATTTAATTGTTTATTTAAATTATATTTAAACATAATGTCTACACTATTTTCTAACTAAATAAATATACAACACTTATTTGATTTATTTAGTTAATCAAACCCTAAACCTTAATTCAATTATTTTAAAACCATTTATTAATCTTTCATTTTACACAACACATCTTCAAGTACAAACCACAATTTCCTACGCTCCTATACAACTCTTTGTACACACATCCAATTAAACCCTAGACTTAGACATATACTATCGTACACATTATTAATTTAATATATATTACACACTAGGTTAACGTGGTGAGTTACAAGGATCATTTTGCTACCTAGTTTCGCGTGCTAGCTACACTCTTGAATCAGGTGAGTTTACATAGCCCACTTTTCCTTTTGTACATTTTTGGGGTGAAACATGATTACTCAACAAACACTATTTATAATTACACACTTACAATTCTACAATATGATCATATGTGTTTATTTATGCTTTATGCTTGAATGCTAATTGTTAAGGCTAGATATACATGACGTACACGTGAAAATACAAATACATAACTTCAGGCTAACATGTGTTGTTGTGCCCTACATTAAGATAACATGTGTTGTTATGCCCTACATTTACATCAGGATAACATGTGTTGTTATGCCATACATTTACGTCAGGATAACATGTGTTGTTATGCCCTTCAATTACAAGGTCTCTTTTGTGCATTTAGCTTAACTTAGATTCTCTATAAATGCTTTATAAACCATGCATCATATGAATTGTACACAAAACATTTGAACTTTACTCGTGGTGTCAAAACCTATGTATGCTCACCAACTATTTATAGTTGGCCCTCTCATTTTATCATGTTTCAGGTACAGTTGTATGAGTTATGATTCAAACTACATCACTTAGGGTTGAGGACCTAGTCTCAAATTTTAATACAGAGATTCATGTATTCTTAAATTCTTGTAAATGATGTAAATGATTACTTGAGTTATGAAATGAAAATTTACTGTTTAATTATTTCAACTTTAGCAAACCATGAGCTTATGAACAGTCTACATGTCCCGCCCCGACGTTTCCACAGTCGGTTGGGGTTTGACATAATGTACAAAGGAATTGGGTGTGGAGTTGGTTAAGTAAGTGTGTACTTGTTTGAGTTTGAATGTTGTTTATGAAATTCTTTGCAAGGTATAAGTGTATGAATAATCGATTTCATTTGTTGTGACAATGTAAACGTAAATATTTGTGTTAGAAAGTTAGTAATCTTCCATTTGTTTGTATAAGTTAAATAATGAAAAAAATATACAAGAGTATAATAAAAGAGTTCAAGTGAATAAATAACTTAACATCATAAAAAAAATAAAACCTCTTATTTATTTTAGTTTGATTTTTGTACAAAGTAGGTGTTAAGAATATTGATTTAATAGTTAAACCAAATTTGAAATATAATGTTCTAATTAAATAATTAATTAAGCCACAATTAATTATTAAATTAAAAACATGAAATGTGGTTAAGTTCCTTTACGAAGCAAAGGATTTATAAAAATAATTAAGTGCCAAATATATTTTATGAACTTAGGGTTTTAAATAATTAGTTATCTAAAGTAAAAAAAAATATTAATTTAGCTAAATATTATTAGTTTTTAACCCTAATTAAATAAAAATGTTTTTTTATTGAAAGTTTAATAGTTGGAATTTATAAAACGGATGTGAGGCTCAAAGGGTTTATAAAATAACTTTTATAATTTAGCTTAATGCTTAAAAACGGATTAAAAAAAAGAGTGGGGCTGCCCGGAATCGAACTCGGGTCTGCCCAGTAAATGCTTTTACATGCCAACCACTGGACCAAAGGACCCGATTGTGTAATGGATTGGTTCATAATAGTGTTAATAGACTACAGAGAGGGGCCCGGGTTTTGGGGGAATACACGCGCAAAAATATAAGGGGTACGGGTGGGTTCGAACCCGCGACCTAGCGTGTACGAGTCAAGAGTCTTAACCAGTGGATCTGGGCTAATGCCTTAACAAAAGACTAACGCGTTTAATCTTTAACAAACTATCCTAACCCACCTTCTTCCCTAATCGATCGGCTCAAAACCCTATCCCCAAATTGCATATGATTATGCACCGATAGGCCGTGAAACCTTAGGGATTTTGTTCTATTGATCAAAATGAGTAAATAGATGTATGAATTACCTAGGATGATTGCGAGATGAAGGCGAACGACTGGGAGTTAGGGTTCGTGTTCTTCGGGTCTGAATCGAGTTCCAAGGGTTAAATGGGGTGTGAATGAGTGATTGGAAAGTTCAAAGGAGGTGTCGCGCACCTTTAAGGTTCGGTTTTATAGCTTGATATCAACAGGCATCTATGATTTGATTTTTGAAATGGAAAACGGTTACGAGCCATGATTACGAGTTAATATTCCTTAACTTCGATTAAATTGGATCATTGTTGGCATTAGGATTTGGTCGTATAACGTCTACACGCGATTTGTGTGCATTAACAGCTTCTAATTCCAGCGATTGAAACCGATTTGGTTGGTGTTTGACTTTAGGAAGTCAAAATCGGGCACCAGGGTGAAAAGAGGGTTTCAAAATGATGTAGTGGTTCAACTTGTGGGGGTTCAATGAGATTAGGGGGTTCTTTTGCTTGAAAAGGGTCCAAAACCTAATTATTTGTCTTAAATTCATCTTAATTATTTATAAAATGGTTTCTATAATATTTATAAAAGTTTAAATATTATTTGTTTTAGTCATAATGATTTTATAAAAGAAAAAGTTTCTATTTTTATAAAATTACAAAGTTTGTATAAATGATTTATTTATTGAACCCATATATACATATATTTTCATATATTTATAAACAAATACACACACACACACACACATATATATATATATATAAAATGAAAATACATGATTTAAAGCTCGTAGTTATTATAACAAGGTATGTATATATATATATATTTATATAAATATGCATACATATGTTACACGTATAAAATAGAAAATAATATTTTATTGCAAGCTTGAAAATTTGAATTAATACACGTTAAGATAATAGTTAATGGGGTAAGTATGGGTTTAAATTGAAGTGTAATTATTATCTAAAATAAATGAAATAATGCCAGAAATTCATGAATGTTACAGTATCCCCAAGTTGAGGGAATTTCGTCCAGAAATTCAACTGATGGAGACTACTGAGATAGAAAGGAGAAGAGGGTACTTGAGCTTCATTTGATCCTCACATTCCCAAGAAACTCTAGGTCACGTTTGGATTCTCAATGAACCTTGAAAATTGGTTTAAGAGGTACGATTGATAAAAAAAATTCTGGTCTATTACACAAAGTCGGGCATGAATGGTAAGAGTGGATTTAGTTTGAAGGGAATTAAGGAGAAAACTGTCGAAAAATATTTTGGACTTCAAAGATGGAATGCATCACTTGAAATGCGAACGATGAGGATTTGATGATCAAAACTTGTTTAGGATGTAATCTAATATGTTCAAGAAAATGTCGCTGGATTAGAGGTTTCACAAACATTGGTCAAGGTCAAAATAACATAAAACGTCACGTGACACGAACAACGCTACTTCTGACGATATGGCAGGAACACTTATATATAGGAAGTACCAGCGGTGTATCTACGATGCCCTTATCATATCGCATCAGTTTCGTTATTATATATCATGATAGGTTTTATGTCATAACGCATGACAGAATTCACTATCTTTTCCATGTTCTAACTTTTATAATTACGTGTGCACCTGTAATTACTCAGTTCATCGCATGATCTGTATAGATCATCCCATTACGTGTGGGTCAAGAGAGGACACCAAACTACTTAGTTCACATCTATTGTTTTTACGTATGAGTTGCTAATAAATAACTATGCCCCTAGATAGTAAGGTCAATCAGAAAGCCAAAGAGTAATAATGTGGCATAACTTAGAGTTTCATAGCTTCCTCGTGTTTGAATAAGAATACGTCAAACCCCGAGTAGCTTAAAAGTTTATAGCTCCCTCGTGTTTGAACAAGAATGCGTCAAACCCCGAGTACCTCAAAAGTTTATAGCTACCTTATGTTTGAACAAGAATGCGTCAAACCCCGAGTAGCTTAAAAGTTTGTAGTTTTCAACCTTCATGGATAAAGTGAATTATCATGCCTTGTGAACCATCAATTGCAACAATTGTACCCAATGTAGTTCCGTGTATAATGTAAACATCCAAGTTTCATGTTTAATCTAGTATCATGTACATTGTAAACAAATAAGTTTCACGTATAATGTGAACAACTTAGTATCATGTATATTGTAAACAAATAAGTTTCATGTATAACGTGATCAATTTAGTATCATGTGTAATGCATTCAACCATGTATCATGTATCATGTGATCAATCTAGTATTATGTATATTGTATTCAACCAAGTATCATGTATCATGTGGACAATCTAGTATTGTCTATCATGTGCTAAATCTAGTATTATGTATATTGTATTCAACCAAGTATCATGTATCAAGTGAACAATCTAGTATTGTGTATCATATGCTAAATCTAGTATTATGTATATTGCAAACAAACAAGTTTCATGTATCATGTGATAAATCCAGTGTTATGCATCATGTGAATGCTCATATGTAAGTTACTATATCTCATGAGTAACTTAAACTATCGAATTTTGTAGGTGGTCGAGTGTTGCGGACAAGCGTGTTGCTTGACGTTCATGTATAATGTGGGTAGTTGGGTTTTAAATTCTCAATCTTCTTGAGGTTTATATGGATGGTTAACGCCTACGCGAAAGGATTCATCCCTCGAAGTGCCTAGTATGTTTGTATATTTCCGAAGGTGCAAGATAACGAGAAGGTTTTGTAGGTGTTTAGAGTGATGTGCTTATGAATAATTGATTTGGGATTTTTGTTTGTAAATGGACAAGTAATTGTAATTTATTATTGTTTGTAATTTAATAAAACAGTGAAAATAATAAGTTGAATAACTAGATAAACAAATGAATAAATAATACCTTTTAATTTTAATTATCATAAAAAGAATGTTTTAAAGAAAAATAATGGTTAAATAATTTAATAATTGATTCAAGATTTAATAATAATTAATTTAACGGAGTAAAAGTCATAATTAATTATTAATTAAGATAATGTTTTATAAAACAAGTTGTATTAAGTTTCCTTAAAAGGTGAAAAAGGTTTATAGAAAATTTATATTCCAAAATATATTTATAAACTAAGGGTTTGATAAAGGTTTTGCTTGAACGAGATAATGTTGTTAATAAAATAGTTAGTTTACAAAGAAAGGTTTAGGTATGTGCACTAAGTTGGAATAGATAAAATGACGGTGTTTAGATGGTACTCATTTGGTATCATAACCTAATGGATACTTTGAAAAATCAAAGTGATTCAAATTCTTATACTTTCAAGAATACATGCTTTAGCCTATAGGTGAATACTCACTCCGGGAATTCCCAGAAAAGCATACGGATCCTTTGGTTGATTTGGATTTATATAAAATGCTTTCCTAGACAGAAGACCCAGAGTACATGCTTTAATCCTTCCGGATTGCACATGTTCTTTACTAATTTTCAGAACTCAAAACTTTGACTGGATTTAAATTTGTTTTAATAGGCTTTAGGCCTAAGAGTTTAAATTTTGTTCACAATTGATGATGGTGACATAATTCTCAATGTGTAAGAGTGAAGGTGTACAAAGGCTTAGATATAAATAAGTGTGTGGTAAAACCTAGGATATCATTTAATGGGATCAAATAGGTAGCATGTAATCAAACAGTGTGGTAAACAAAGTATTACATAGATAGAAATTTTATAAGCATGTGAGTTATCAAGTAGTGTAGTACATAAAATATCATGTATTGTATCATGCGGTGTAATACCTACGATAACATGTAAGATAATCACACAAGGGTGCCCTAAGGTTATTGACTAGGTCATTGGTTTCTAACAACCAAATTCCCTATAACCATGGCTCTAATACCAATCTGTCACACCCCAACCGACGGCGGAATACGTCGGGGCGGACGTGTAGACTGTTCATAAGCACATGATCAACTATAATTCCATATGTTCATTAAATCATGATTTCATTACATAAGTTCAATCAACAACCAAAAATCCAAAACATCAACATGTTCAAATTCTTTGTTCACTAAGTCCAAACCCTATATGTAGTATCTTTCATATGTTCTCAAAAACTAGTACCTGAAACATGATGAAAACAGGGTCAACTAAAAATAGTTGGTGAGAATACATAGGTTGTGACACCACAAGTAATATCAAGAGTTTGTGTACAATTCATATGATGCATGGTTTAATAAGTCGTTTATGGAGAACCACTATTGTTTAAACTGGGGCGCACAATCAAACCTTGTGACTGATAGGCATAACATGCAGGTTATCCTAAAGTGTTTTCGGCAACAATCACCGCAACCGGGTGGGTTGGTCAGACACAATAGATCTATCATTGTATATCGTCGGCTTGTACAGAGTTAATGATTGCACTTGCACTATGCATAAAAAGTATGTAAATGTTGTTTGCACAAATAGTGTTCAGGCATATGGCACAAAATGCACACATGATCATAAGGTTTGATTTGTAATAATTGCAAATAGTTTGTATGTAATCATGTTTCACCCCAAAGAATGTAAAAGTGAAAAAGGGGTTATGTAAACACACATTGCAATGGGTAGCTCGAAGATTCACACAAGTATGTTGTGGCACAAATGACTAGCTAACCACAAGGTTAACCTATGATTTAATAGTATAAATGTATCAATGCGATATTCAAATTCCTAAAAGGGGAGTCCTAATGTATAAAGGAATTGGGTGTGGAGTTGGTTAAGTAAGTGTGTACTTGTTTGAGTTTCAATGTTGTTTATGAAATTCTTTACGAAGTATGAGTGTATGAATAAATGATTTCATTTGCTGTGACAATGTAAATGTAAATATTTGTATTAGTAAATGAGTAATCTTCCATTTGTTTGTATAAGTTAAATAATGAAAAAAAAATATAAGAGTATAAATAAATAGTTCAAGTGAATAAATAATTTAACATCATAAAAAAAATAAAACCTCTTATTTACTTTAGTTTGATTTTTGTACAAAGTATGTGTTAAGAATACTGATTTAATAGTTAAACCAAATTTTGAAATATAATGTTCTAATTAAATAATTAATTAAGCCATAATTAATTATTAAATTAAAAGCATGAAATATGGTTAAGTTCCTTAGTGAGGCAAAGGGTTTATAAAAATAATTAAGTGTCAAATATATTTTATGAACTTAGGGTTTTAAATAATTATTGTCTAAAGTAAAAAAAAATATTAATTTAGCCAAATATTATTAGGTTTTAACCCTAATTAAATAAAAATGGTTTTTATCGAAAGTTTAATAGTTGAAATTTATAAAACGGATGGGAGGCTCCAAGGGTTTATAAAATAACTTTTATAATTTAGCTTAATGCTTAAAAACGGATTAAAAAAAAGAGTGGGGCTGCCCGGAATCGAACTCGGGTCTGCCCAGTAAATGCTTTTACACGCCAACCACTGGACCAAAAGACCCGATTGTGTAATGGAGTGGTTCATAATAGTGTTAATAGACTACATAGATGGGCCCGGGTTTTGGGGGAATACACACGCAAAAATATAAGGGGTACGGGTGGGTTCGAACCCGCGACCTAGCGTGTACGAGTCAAGAGTCTTAACCAGTGGATCTGGGCTAATGCCTTGACAAAGGACTAACGCGTTTAATCTTTAACAAACTATCCCAACCCACCTTCTTCCCTAATCGATCGGCTCAAAACCCTTGCCCCAAATTGCCGATGATTATGCACCGATCGGGCGTGAAACCTTAGGGCTTTTGTTCTATTGATCAAAACGAGTAAATAGATGTATGAATTCCATGGGATGTTTGCAAGATGAAGGTGAATGACTGGGAGTTAGGGTTCGTGTTCTTCGGGTCTGAATCGAGTTCCAAGGGTGAAATGGGGTGTGAATGAGTGATTGGAAAGTTCAAAGGAGGTGTCGCGCACCTTTAAGGTTCGGTTTTATAGCTTGATATCAACAGACATCTCTGATTTGATTTTTGAAACGGAAAACGGTTACGAGGCATGACTAAGAGTTAATATTCCTTAACTTCTATTAAATTGGATCATCATTGGCATTAGTATTTGGTCGTATAACGTCTACACACGATTTGTGTGAAACAACTTCTAATTCCAGCGATTGAAACCGATTTGGTAAGTGTTTGACTTTAGGAAGTCAAAATCGGGCACCAGGGTCAAAAGAGGGTTTCAAATTGATGTAATGGCTCAATTTGTGGGGGTTCAATGAGATTAGGGGGTTCTTTTGCTTGAAAAGGGTCCAAAACCTAATTATTTGTTTTAAATTCATCTTAATTATTTATAAAATGGTTTCTATAATATTTATAAAAGTTTAAATATTATTTATTTTAGTCATAATGATTTTATAAAAGGAAAAGTTTCTGTTTTTATAAAATTAAAAAGTTTGTATAAATGATTTATTTATTGAACCCATATATACATATATTTTCATATATTTATAAATAAATACACACACACACACATATATATATATATATAATGAAAATACATGATTTAAAGCACGCAATTATTATAACAAGGTATGTATATATATATATATATATTTATATAAATATGCATACATATGTTACACGTATAAAATAGAAAATAATATTTTATTACAAGGTTGAAAATTTGAATTAATACACGTTAGAATAATAGTTAATGTGGTAAGTATGGGTTTAAAATGAAGTGTCATTATTATCTAAAATAAATGAAATAATGCTTGAAAATCGTGGATGTTACAGTATCCCCAAGTTGAGTGAATATCGTCCCAAAATTCAAGTGATGGAGACTACTAAGATAGAAAGGAGAAGAGGGTACTTGAGCTTTATTTGATACTCACGTGCCCAAGTAACTCTGGGTCACGTTTGGATTCCCAATGAACCTTGAAAATTGGTTTAAGAGGTACAATTGATAACAAAATTCAGGTCTGTTACTCAAAGTAGGGCATGAATGGTGAGAGTGGATTTAGTTTGAAGGGAATTAAGGAGAAAACTGTCGAAGAATATTTTGGACTTCAAAGATGGAATGCATCACTTGGAATGCGAAAGATGAGGATTTGATTATCAAAACTTGTTTAGGATGTAATCTAATATGTTCAAGAAAATGTCACTGGATTAGAGGTTTCACAAACATTGGTCAAGGTCAAAATTACATAAAACGTCACGTGACACGAACAACGCTACTTTTGATGATATGGCAGGAACACTTATATATAGGAAGTACCAGCAGCGTATCCACCATGCCCTTATCATATCGCATCAGTTTCGTTATTATATATCACGATAGGTTTTATGTCATAACACACGATAGAATTCACTATGATTTCCATGCGCTGACTTTTATAATTACGTGTGCACCTGTAATTACTCAATTCATCGCATGGTCCGTATAGATCATCCCATTACGTGTGGGTCAAGAGAGGACACAAAATTACTTAGTTCACATCTATTGTTTTAACGTATGAGTTGCTAATAAATAACTATGCCCCTAGATAGTAAGGTCAATCAGAAAACCAAAGAGTAATAATGTGGCATAACTTAGAGTTTCATTGCTTCCTCGTGTTTGAACAAGAATACGTCAAACCCCGAGTAGCTTAAAAGTTTATAGCTCCCTCGTGTTTGAACAAGAATACGTCAAACCCCGAGTAGCTCAAAAGTTTATAGCTACCTTGTGTTTGAACAAGAATGCGTCAAACCCCGAGTAGCTTAAAAGTTTGTAGTTTTCAACCATCATGGATAAAGTGAATTATCATGCCTTGTGATCCATCAATTGCAACAATTGTACCCAATCTAGTTCCGTGTATAATGTAAACATCCAAGTTTCATGTTTAATCTAGTATCATGTACATTGTAAATAAATAAGTTTCACGTATAATGTGAACAACTTAGTATCATGTATATTGTAAACAAATAAGTTTCATGTATAACGTGATCAATTTAGTATCATGTGTATTGCATTCAACCATGTATCATGTACCATGTGATCAATATAGTATTATGTATATTGTATTCAACCAAGTATCATGTATCATGTGAACAATCTAGTATTGTGTATCATGTGCTAAATCTAGTATTATGTATATTGTATTCAACCAAGTATCATGTATCATGTGAACAATCTAGTATTGTGTATCATGTGCTAAATCTAGTATTATGTATATTGCAAACAAACAAGTTTCATGTATCATGTGATAAATCTAGTGTTATGTATAATGTGAATGCTCATATGTAAGTTACTGAATCTCATGAGTAACATAAACTATCGAATTTTGTAGGTGGTCGAGTGTTGCGGACAAGCGTGTTGCTTGACGTTCATGTATAATGTTTGTAGTTGGGTTTTAAATTCTCAATCTTCTTGAGGTTTATATGGATGGTTAACGCCTACACGAAAGGATTCATCCCTTGAAGTGCCTAGTATGTTTGTATATTTTCGAAGGTGCAAGATAACGAGAAGGTTTTGTAGGTGTATAGAGTGATGTGCTTATGAATAATTGATTTGGGCTTTTTGTTTGTAAATGGAAAAGTAATTGTAATTTATTATTGTTTGTAATTTAATAAAATAGTGAAAATAATAAGTTGAATAACTAGATAAATAAATAAAACCTTTTAATTTTAATTATCATAAAGAGAATGTTTTAAAGGAAAATAATAGCTAAATCATTTAATAAATGATCCAAGATTTAATAATAACTAATTTAACGGAGTAAAAGTTATAATTAATTATTAATTAAGATAATGTTTTTATAAAACAAGTTGTATTAAGTTTCCTTAAAAGGTGAAAAAGGTTTATAGAAAATTTATATTCCAAAATATATTTATAAACTAAGGGTTTGATAAAGATTTTGCTTGAACGAGATAATGGTGTTAATAAAATAGTTAGTTTACAAAGAAAGGTTTAGGTATGTGCACTAAGTTGCAATAGATAAAATGACGGTGTTTAGATGGTACTCATTTGGTATCATAACCTAATGGATAATTTGACAAATCAAAGTGATTCAAATTCTTATACATTCAAGAATACATGCTAGGTGAATACTCACTCTGAATTCCCAGGAAAGCATACGGATCCTTCGGTTGATTTGGATTTATATAAAATGCTTTCCTCGACAGAAGATCCAGAGTACATGCATTCATCCTTCCGGATTGCACATGTTCTTTATTAATTTTCCGAACTCAAAATTTTGACGGGATTTTAAATTTTTTTTTAACAGGCTTTAGGCCTAAGAGTTTAAATTTTGTTCACAATTGATGATGGTGACATAATTCTCAATGTGTAAGAGTGAAGGTGTATAAAGACTTAGATATGAATAAGTGTGTGGTAAGACTTACGATAGCATTTAATGGGATCAAATAGGTAGCATGTAATCAAACAGTGTGGTAAACAAAGTATTACATATATAGCAATTTTATAAGCATGTGAGTTATCAAGTAGTGTAATACATAAAATATCATGTATTGAATCATGCGGTGTAATACCTAGGATAACATGTAAGATAATCACACAAGGGTGCCCTAAGGTTATAGACTAGGTCATTGGTTTCTAATAAACTAATTCCCTATAACCATGGCTCTGATACCAATATGTCACACCACAACCGACGGCGGAATACGTCGGGGCGGACGTGTAGACTGTTCATAAGCACATGATCAACTATAATTCCATATGTTCATTAAACATGATTTCATTACATAAGTTCAATCAACAACCAAAAATCCAATACATCAACATGTTCAAATTCATTGTTCACTAAGTCCAAACCCTATATGTAGTATCTTGCATATGATCTCAAAAACTAGTACATGAACCATGATGAAAATAGGGTCAACTAAAAATAGTTGGTGAGCATACATAGGTTTTGACACCACAGGTAATATCAAAAGTTTGTGTACAATTCATATGATGCATGGTTTAATAAGGCGTTTATGGAGAACCACTATTGTTTAAACTGGGGCGCACAATCAAACCTTGTGACTGATAGGCATAACACGCAGGTTATCCTTAAGTGTTTTCGCCAACAATCACCTTAACCAGGTGGGTTGGGCAGACATAATAGATCTATCATTGTATATCGACGACTTGTACAGAGTTAATGATTGCACTTGCACTATGCACAAAATGTATGTAAATGTTGTTTGCACAAATAGTGTTCAGCCATAAGGCACAAATTGCACACATGATCATAAGGTTTGAATTATAATAATTACAAATAGTTTGTATGTAATCATGTTTCACCCCAAAGAATTTAAAAGTGAAAAAGGGGCTATGTAAACTCACATTGCAATGGGTAGCTTGAAGATTCACACAAGTATGTTATTGCACAAATGACTAGCTAACCACAAGGTTAACCTATGATTTAATAGTATAAATGTATCAATGGGATGTTCAAATGCCTAAAAGGGGAGTCCTAATGTACAAAGGAATTGGGTGTGGAGTTGGTTAAGTAAGTGTGTACTTGTTTAAGTTTCAATGTTGTTTATGAAATTCTTTACAAGGTATGAGTGTATGAATAAACGATTTCATTTGTTGTGACAATGTTAATGTAAATATTTGTAATAGTAAATGAGTAATCTTCCATTTGTTTGTATAAGTTAAATAATGAAAAAAATATAAGAGTATAAATAAATAGTTCAAGTGAATAAATAACTTAACATCATAAAAAAATAAAACCTCTTATTTATTTTAGTTTGATTTTTGTACAAAGTAGGTGTTAAGAATACTGATTTAACAGTTAAACCAAATTTTGAAATAAAATGTTCTAATTAAATAATTAATTAAGCCATAATTAATTATTAAATTAAAAGCATGAACTATGGTTAAGTTCCTTTATGAGGCAAAGGGTTTATAAAAATAATTAAGTGTCAAATATATTTTATGAACTTAGAGTTTTAAATAATTAGTTGTCTAAAGTAAAAAAAAAATATTAATTTAGCTAAATATTATTAGGTTTTAACCCTAGTTAAATAAAAATGGTTCTTATTGAAACTTTAATAGTTGGAATTTATAAAACGGATGGGAGGCTCCATGGGTTTATAAAATAACTTTTATAATTTAGCTTATTGCTTATAAACGGATTAAAAAAAAGAGTGGGGCTGCCGGAATCGAACACGGGTCTGCCTAGTAAATGCTTTTACACGCCAACCACTAGACCAAAGGACCCGATTGTGTAACGGAGTGGTTCATAATAGTGTTAATAGACTACAGAGAGGGGCCCGGGTTTTGGGGAAATACAGGCGCAAAAATAGAAGGGGTACGGGTGGGTTCGAACCCGCGACCTAGTGTGTACGAGTCAGGAGTCTTAACTAGTGGATCTGGGCTAATGCCTTGACAAAGGACTAACGCGTTTAATCTTTAACAAACTATCCCAACCCACCTTCTTCCCTAATCGATCGGTTCAAAACCCTAGCCCCAAATTGCCGATGATTATGCACCGATCGGCCATGAAACCTTATGGCTTTTGTTCTATTGATCAAAACGAGTAAATAGATGTATGAATTACCTGGGATGATTTGGAGATGAAGCCAAACGACTGGGAGTTAGGGTTCGTGTTCTTCGGGTCTGAATCGAGTTCCAAGGGTGATATGAGGTGTGAATGAGTGATTGGAAAGTTCAAAGGAGGTGTCGCGTACCTTTAAGGTTCGGTTTTATAGCTTGATATCATCAGGCATCTCCGATTTGATTTTTGAAACGGAAAACAGTTACGAGGCATGATTACGAGTTAATATTCCTCAACTTCGATTAAATTGGATCAACATTGGCATTAGGATTTGGTCGTATAACGTCTACACACGATTTGTGTGCATTAACAGCTTCTAATTCCAGTGATTGAAACCGATTTGGTCGGTGTTTGACTTTTGGAAGTCAAAATCAGGCACCAGGGTCAAAATAGGGTTTCAAATTGATGTAATGGTTCAACTTGTGGGGGTTCAATGAGATTAGGGGTTTCTTATGCTTGAAAAGGGTCCAAAACCTAACTATTTGTTTTAAATTCATCTTAATTATTTATAAAATGTTTTCTATAATATTTATAAAAGTTTAAATATTATTTGTTTTAGTCATAATGATTTTATAAAAGAAAAAGTTTCTATTTTTATAAAATTACAAAGTTTGTACAAATGATTTATTTATTGAACCCATATATACATATATTTATAAATAAATACACATACACACACACACACACACACATATATATATATATATATAATGAAAATACATGATTTAAAGCTCGTAGTTATTATAACAATGTATGCGTATATATATACATATATATATTTTTATATAAATATGCATACATATGTTACACATATAAAATAGAAAATAATATTTTATTGCAAGGTTGAAAATTTGAATTAATACACGTTAGAATAATAGTTAATGTGGTAAGTATGGGTTTAAAATGAAGTGTCATTATTATCTAAAATAAATGAAATAATGCTAGAAAATCGTGGATGTTACAAATCTCGTCTCTGTTCCTCTGATTGTGTTGACATGATTGTTCACTATCGCACTTTAAACCAACTCATTATTCGTGAGAAGGATGATGCTCTTGCTATCTTTAATCAAATTAAAAAGAGCGAGATTTCTCTCAAAGTCAGTTTGAACCATGCAAATCAAGAAATCCAAACTCTAAAAGAGTTTGTTTATAGAAAATAATTTTTGATCACAGATTTAACTGAAAAACTAACATCTTCAAGAAGTGAATCTGTTAAATTACAAATAATTATAGACAAATGGAACGTTAGCAAAAAGGCACAAGATACTATGTTGGATTGTCAGAATACTCCCGGTTTTGTGAAAAAGGGGGTAGGATATTTAGATTCGAATGACTTTGAGAGGAAGTTGTTTCACCCTCCCACCCATGGTCATTATGACCCTAGTCCGTCTCCACATCCTAAAAATGATCTTGCAAAATTATTTTTTTCTGCAACTAATGTAAATACTGCAGGTTTAAAAGGAGAGGATGAGGATGTTAGGGATGATTGTGGTGCTAGATTGGGTCACAAGGAATGCAACCGAGAATATGTTTTATCTTCATTTTTGAATTTAATTTTCCAGAATCCAGTGTCACGTAATTCGGGCTTTGTTGATAGCAGTAGTGAATCATGTTCTAGGAAAATTAACTTTAACTCCAATTGTAATGAACTCAATAGCTGTAATGACTGTATTTCTATGAATGATGTTTGTTTTAATGATTCGATTAATGCTGTGCCAAGAAATCAGTTTGAAAGGTTTATGACAGAAGAAATTCCAGTCTTCACCTCATCATCAACAATTCAATGTGATAGTCAAAGTGACTCAGACTATTTGTCTACAAGAGACAGTGAAGAAAGTGCATATGATTCGGATAGATCTGTCGAAATATCCGTGGAATCATACAATGCATCTGATGAAGAAGCAAGTCAAATGACAAATGTTGATAAAGTATCTAACCAAGAATCGTCAACCACTCATGTTGATCAAAAGAAGAAGAAATTCATCAAAGACAAAAGCAAAAGGCAAATCAAAGTGCTAGTTCAGCAGCAATCATCCTCATCGTCTTATCAACCTCCACATATAAGAGAATCATTTTAAGCATGTTAATTGTTTTAATTGTGGGAAGGGCGGTCACACTGCTAGGAAGTGCAGTAGTGCATCTTATCATAATAATTGGGTCAAATTTGGACGACCTAAAATGCATAGTATGGGAAATTTTAACAGACACCAACAATATCACAATCCTTTTTATCATAAAATTGACAAAATTCGTCAAAATGTAAATCATTTTCTAAAGGGAACATGTTGGTGGAGAACCAGAACCGATAGAATTGCTAAAATTGATGCTCCAACCCAGTTGACAAAGACTTGGGTTCTGGTTTCTCAATAAATTGTCTTGTATATGACAGGGATTTCCCAGGAGGACTATTGACAATTCTTGGCATGTTGATAGTGGGTGCTCTCGTCACATGACCGGGCTAAAAGATCTGCTGACTGACTTTAAAATTATCGATGGGGGATACGTTTCCTTTGCGGGTGACGAAAAGGGAGGAAAGTTTACAGGACAAGGAACTGTATGCAATGGAAATCTCACTCTGGAGAAAGTGAATCTTGTTCCAGAACTCTGCTACAATCTGATGAGTGTATTACAAGTTTATGATAAACAACTACGTGTGTTGTTCAATAAAGCTGAATGTCTCTTTCTCAAGCCTGGATTTGTTGTTCCAGAAGATCTAGTCCTGTTGAGGACTCCAAGAAGAAACAACACCTACATCGTCGACATGAATGATCCTTAAACAAAACTTCTATGTCTTGTTTACTGTCAAAGCATCTGACTCTGAATCACTGCTCTGGCATCGTCGACTTGGCCATGTGAATTTTAAAAACATAAATCGTTTAGTAAAACAAGATCTTGTGAGAGGTTTGCCCTCCAAGGACCTCAATTTTTCTGAAAAAAGCATGGCCTGTGCTAAAGCCAAACAGCACAAAAAGTCGTATAAGTCCAAAGCCTTGAATTCCATTTCTGTTCCTCTTCAATTACTTCATATGGCCTTTTTGGTCCCGTCAGTGTCAAAAGCATCTCTAAGAACTCTTATTGTTTGGTTCTGACAGATGATTTCTCCAGGTACTCTTGGGTTAATTTCTTAGCAACTAAAGATGAAATTGCTGAAGTATTGAAGAGTCTGATTCTCAAAAAGCGAGAAAATCTGCAAGCGTTTGGTGATTTCTATCAGAAGTGACAATGGCACCGAGTTCAAAAATCATGTCTTGAATGAATTTTGTGAAAGCAAAGGAATTTCTCGACAATTCAGTGCTGCCAGGACTTCACAGCAGAATGGAGTGGCTGAAAGAAAGAACCGAACATTAATTGAAGCTGCCAGAACAATGCTGATAGATTCAAAGCTGCCAATCATTTTCTAGGCTGAAGCAATTAACACTGAAAACTATGTCCTGAATCGTGCTCTTGTGGTCAAGACTCACAACAAGACTACTTATGAGTTGTTTCATGGAAGGATGCCCCTAATCGAATTCTTCAGAGCTTTTGGATGTTCATGTATTCTATTGAACACAGCTGAGATTCTTGCAAAGTTTGGTGCAATCGGTGACGATTGTTATTTTGTTGGATATTCGTCATCTCAAAAGGCCTACCGTGTTTACAACAAAAGGACAAAGATCGTGCAGGAATCTTATTACGTTGACTGGCAAGAAGCAAATACTAAAAATACTGGAACCGGTCCCGACTGGTTCTATGATGCAGATATTGTCTTCAATAATTTCATTCTCCTGCACCACTCGTACCTGAACCATCTTCATTCGTTGAACCATCATTCATTCCATCCATCCAAGCAGAAGATGAATTTTTGTATTTTTCAACAAGAATCACACCTACTATTGCTGATCCTTTGTCGGTCTCTGTCAACAGTATAGTAACCTCTTCTCATTCTGAGGCTGCTGATACTGCACCTGTATATACTTCTGGAGATGTCAGTTATGGTCAAACAACAACTGTAATTTCTAATATTGACCAGGACTTGACAAATGCTCCCTCTGAAAGTGATTCTGACAATAATGATGGGCCGATTATTCCTTATGAAAATTTAACGAACCTTCCTGATCAAGTTGAAGTTGCTGATGCGCCATCTTTCAAAAGTTTATCAAATCATCCTTTGAAGAATGTGATTGGCCAATCACTGAAGGTGTTCGTACCAGAAGTTATTCAACTCCTTACAACACAACCCTGTGTGCTTGTTTTCTCTCACAAGATGTTCCAAAGAATATCTCCATGGCCCTGAAAGACTCGAGCTGGATAGACGCCATGTAGGAAGAACTGGCTCAATTCAGGAAATTAAAAGTTTGGGATCGGGTTGACCTATCAAAGAATAAGTACCCAATCTATACTCGTTGGGTCTTTAGAAACAAGACCGATGAAAGAAATGTAGTCATCAAGAATAAGGTACGTTTGGTTGTGCAATGTTTTTCCCAAGAAGAGGGAATTGATTATGAGGAGGTGTTTGCTCCCGTGGCTCGTTTAGAAGCAATAAGGATTTTCCTAGCTTATGCGTGTTTCAAGAATTTTAAGGTCTATCAAATGGACGTTAAAAGTGCATTCTTATATGGGAAGGTCAAGGAGAAAGTTTATGTATGCCAGCCACTGGGGTTTGAAGATCCGGATTTTCCGAGTCGAGTCTACAAGTTAGACAAAGCTCTGTACGGACTTCATCAGGCTCCAAGGGCTTGGTATGATACCCTGTCATCTTATCTTCTACATAATGGCTTTGAACGAGGGAAGATTGATATGACTTTATTCAAGAAGAAAATTAGAAAAGATATTATGCTGGTGTAGATCTATGTGGATGGCATCATCTTCGGGTCGACCAATGAGAAGCTTTGTAGAGACTTTGAGGACGTTATGAAAGCCAAATTTGAAATGAGTAGGATGGGTGTGCTCACGTTCTTTCTCGGATTGGAAGTAAAGCGGTCACATGATGGAACATTGATTCATCAAGCCAAGTACATTCAAGATATGCTCAAAAAGTTCCAGAAGACTGATTCTAAAGCAGCATCAACACCTTTTGCTGCTCAAACCCCCATCTCTGCCGATCAAGAAGGAAAACCTATTGACAGGCACCATTATCGTTCAATGATAGGCTCTCTGCTATATCTCCCTACCAGCCGTCCGGGCATCATGTTCGTTGTTTGCTATTGCGCTTGTTATCAGACAAATCCCAAAGAATCCCATGAAATCGCTGTGAAAAGAATCTTCCGCTACCTAAAAGGCTCTCCCAAGTTAGGGCTCTGGTATCCAAAGGCCAGTAGCTTTGATTTGTTCGCCTACTCTGATAGTGATCATGGTGGATGAAAGCTTAACAGAAAGTCTGTGTCAGGAGGATGTCAGTACTTGTGACACTGTCTAGTGTCATGGAAGTGCAAGAAACAAACTTCTGTCTCCATCTCTTCTACAGAAGCTGAGTATATTGCTGCTTCCAGTTACGGCTCCCAAATCATCTGATTTCAGCATCAAATAATGGATTATGGTATCAACTTGAAGCAGACTCCAATGTTCATCGACAATGAAGCTTGTGTGAAAATCGTGAAGAACCCGATCTATCATTCAAAAACAAAGCACATTGATGTGCGGGTTCATGCCATTCGGGATGCATATAAGAAAGAGTATATTCAAGTCCTTCCAGTGAACACCAATGATCAAAAAGCTGATATCTTCACGGAGGCGTTTGATAAATCCAAGTTTCTTGATCTCGTGCAGAAATTGGGTTTATTGAACTTTGAGTAACATCTTCTATCCCTCATACATTGTATATATATATATATATATATCTGTAGGTCCCGGGAGCCTTGTCGCGCAGCGGATAATAACACGATCTGTTCTGCAATTTGTGTGGGAACAAAGAAACGAAGGCATAGAAACAAGAACAAAGATAAAAGACGATGAAACGAAACATAATCCATAACAAAGAAGTCATCCCGTATTACAGACTACATACCGAAGGAACACACATCTCTCATCTAAGCTCACGGTCCACGGGTCGGGAGAGCTCTTCCCGACCCGGACAACCTGTTCCAGAGTTCCACCTACAAATGAAGACAAGTCTTCTATTTATAGGCGAAGGAACACTTCCTGCGTACTTGACAAGTACGCAAGGCAAAAGCCTTGCGTACTTACTAAGTACGCATGGTTTGGTCATGCGTACTTGACAAGTACGCTAGGCAAAAGCCTTGCGTACTTACTAAGTACGCAGGACCAAACTGGTGTGCGGGCTAAGTACTCAGGAACACCCTCCCGCGTACTAGCCACGTACACCGATACATAGAATTTAATCTATAGTTACAAAACATGCTTCTACAATATCTGTTCATATTTTCTTTCACAAATCAAAAAATATTTTCTTGACCAGAATGTGTTGATGATCGAGCTGCAAAAATATTTTATCTTTCGTTTAGAAAATTCCATTTAAAGAGGTTGTCTATAAGTAAAATTTTTGGGGGAAAGTTTCTGTGATTTGAAAAGAAAAAGAAATAGTTTCTTCATTGCTACTTCTACATAACTGTTATTGTGGGAAATGATAGTTAAACTGACATACTTGATCACTATATGAATAGGATCAAAGGGGGAAGCGGTTATACTGAAGGACATGTTGGTAGGCTCAGCATTCAAACAAATAGACTACAACTCAGTGACAAAGATAATGACTGCTGAAAAGTGTATACCCATCTTGTCCAGGTCTGCACATAACCATAGTCCCGTCACAATGGGGTTGAGAGTCCTTATTATATACTTATTAAAAAGCAAAACGAACAAAAAGACACGCAATGACGTGCATCGGGCAAATAAAAGACATGCAATGACGTGCAAATCCAAGCAAAAGACACCAATGATGTGCATCCTAGTATTGAATTTGTCAATATTGAGCGAAAGACACGCAATATCAATGTCGTGCATTAGGAACAAAAACTCAAAAAGATACACAATGTTAGTGTGTACATAATATATACGTATATATTTTCCTCTTTTTTGGGATCCTGTGACTGTAAAGGGATTTTCTTGACAAAAACATGGCTTGTAAGTCCGACGTGCAAGTAAGTCCAACCCTGTTTCATAATCAAGGCATATAAGTTCGTTGTGCTTTGTCCATGACTCAAAATCATTTTAAAGATACCCTGAACAGCTAACAGACTCGTGCTAGTTATGCTCCATAGGCTATCCTAGGATTCTCGTTGATCAACTTCTCTGATTATGCGTTGGCATAGACCTGAAGCTCTCATCATCGCACTCAAAAGACCATGAGGATGGGTAGGTTATACCTGACAAGTGTGGGGAACACCGATTTCATCTTAATCTTACCAAAACATGATAAACGTTCGCTAGTTGTATGTTAAAAGAATAGTGCATGGGTTTCAAAGGACAGGCATACCAACAGTCATTCTTGGGCCGTAGACGCCCAAATGCAATAAGAAAAGGCTACGTGACAAGTTATGTCGGTATGATTCCACAAGATCAGGTTTACATGTTCTATGATTTTAATTTTGAAGCGTTTGTGCCTCGTTTTGGTATTAATGATTGCTCCAAAGCTTTCTGGTGTGTATATATTCTTGTACAAATGATTCTTGGTTCCTATCTCAAAAATCAAGCTCGAAAGTCGATTCGTTTTGGTCAAACGTTCACTCTTTTTAAACTTTTACCCTAAGCGACTGTTGGGCCGACCGTCAAGTGTCGCCCCCCCCCCCCTAAATTTTTTTTACCGAGTATATACTGTTTGAAAAGGAGGAAATTTTGTTTACTGAAACCCTAGCTTTCACTTATCTTCTCCAACGATTTTCTCAATGTTTCGTTCAAACTCCATATTTTCCGATCTGTGGTTTATTGAGCACTTCATTGAGGTAACTTTCTGATTACATACTTGTTTATTAACATCCTTTGACTGATTAGAACATAGAATCAACATCAATGTGGAAGCTTTAATCGGATGTTGGATCTGGAACAAGATGACTATTCATCTCCCAAATAGCCAATTGTCTGATAAAGAAGATAACAAGAATCGACTCTAGGGAGCCGACTCTCTCCTCACCATCATCGTTTTAAAATTTATTTGAACGCAAGTTCAAAATCGTGGCCGATTGTTGATATGGGTCGATTCTCCGGATTTTGACAAAAGGGATTGCCGTCTGTGTCCCTTTTAGAACCGACTGTCACCGAGTTCTTTCGACTGATTCTCTTTTGATCAGGGCAGAATCTTGCCCCTGATCCAGTCGACTCTCTGCCAAGTTCTTAGCCGACTCTCTCATGATTAGGGCAAACTCTTGTCCCTGATCCTTTCAACTCTTTGCCTTTGATCAAAAATCTTAATCGACTCCTCTTCGGCCGAATGCCATATGCCAACAGGCGACTCTCAGGGCATGAACATGATATTCCTCTATGGTCGACTCTCATCGGGAAACTCATCCTGTCAACCGATTCTATGAGGCCATGTTATATTGTAGTACATTTTATATTGTAGTCTTTATATTGTAGTACATGTTATAAAACGAGTCCATGAGGCCGTTTAACACGTAATTACGGCGTAAAATATTTGAATGCTTCCAAACATCTACTTAACTCTGAACTTAAACGTCGATCTTCCCTTCTTTAGGTTGGGGAGCAGATTCATTGAGGAACCTAGCAAGGTTCAAGGTGGTCAAGTAGAAAGACATTTTCTGTTGCCACCTCTTAAAGTACAAACCCGAGAAATTCTCAGGTGTTTCAGCATGATTGGTCCAAAGTAGTCATAACAATGTCTTTAGTTGTAACCATTTTTTCATAAAAATATAAACTCAGCAAGTTAAAATTCCTAAAAATAAATTATGTTTAGAAAACCAAACACGATTATTTAAAATAAACAGAAAACAGCCAAAAGGTTCACTCAAACTGTATTGAAACAATCTTGATTGAATAAAACAGAAACAACTCGGAGGTTCGGTTTAGTGTAAACAATGAAAAGTGAAACAATTTGTAGTTAGAATTTTTTTTTATGTTTTGAAAACACAGTACTCCTTAGAATCGTAACAGAAACACGAAAAACATCTTTTTAAAACACTAAACTATTCTGAGATAAAACTCATTTGAATCAAAATAGAAAAGCTTTTAAGAAAACGAACGATGTTTTAAAATTTTGTTTTAAGATTGTAGGAACTGTTTGTATAAATATAATAAAAATATTTTATAAATTCAAATTACAATAAATAATTAAAGGAAAGTTAAAAATTGCAGTACAAGTTACAACTAAAATAAAGAAAATTACAAAAAATATAAGATGAAACAGAAAAGTCGTTGATGATTCGTATTCAATATAGGTCCCTTAAAAAAATTTTGAATCTCCCAAGAGAACTCATTTGTGTTCCCAAGGTACAACAGCCGAAGCAGTATGTACTGTCGGGGAGGACCTAGCACCTGAAAGAATACCTTGAAAAACAGAAGAGATAAAGATCAGGAACATGAAATTCTTTGTTATGTGTTTGTAGTGAATTCGTATGAATTATGGTGTATCTAAAACCAAGGAACACCTTGGTATTTATAGGGAGAAACAATCGTAACAGCGTGATTAGGAATAAAAACGAGAATAAATTGCTTTGAACTTCTTCAATGCAATTTATTCATTTTAATTCCCAAGATCGTAACATGTAAGAGCATTCCCAGCCCGTTCTTTATATTCCATATCCTTATCCTTATAATTACACTAAAAAACACTACTTTTTCTACCTTTTATCTCTACTTTTCTCTCTCCTTATCCTTATCCTTATAATTATACTAAAAACCACTACTTTTATCCTTATATTTATAAAAAAAACATTATATCTTTTCTCTCTTCTCCACTCACAACCATTTTAAACCACTCCATAAAATATACAAAACTCACTCACATAATTATAAAGAACGGGCTGTGAATGCTCTAACATCCCTAAAATAATAATAATAGAAAATAAAAGTTTACGAACGAGATTTAGGAAATGAACGAAAGGATAAGGGGCTCCTGGGTTCGGTCTTAGGCCGAGCAAAGGAGGCGCAAAAGAGGGGAGTAAAACCCTTGCTTTCCTCTTCACTTCACCATCACCTTCCTCATCTTAGAGAGAGAGAGAGAGAGTAAAGGGGGCTAGAGAGAGAAAGCTTCAAAACCTAATCCGAGACCAGCATACTTGGCCAGAGATCGTTGCCAGACGATACTGAATATTGAAGAAGAAAGGATCACGCGTAAACAAGTAACAAAACCTTCCCATATTCGATTTCTGGATTGAAATGGGTTTTAGGGTTCTGAAGTGGGTTTTCAATCAATGTCGTGATTTTTACATATGAATTGGTCTAAAAAGTATGTATAGATATGAGTTTTGGACATAAAAAGATTGGAACCTGGATCAAAAACGAGGAAATTGGCAAAGAAAAGTTGAATCGTCCGAAAATTCGATTAATGATCCGAAAACGATGACTTGACCTAAAAGTAGTGTAATTGCATAGTAGAAAGTCCTGTAGGCATGCTAAAGTAGAAGTCTCACCCCGAGATGTGAGAAAGCTAAAGTAGTCATAACAATGTCTTTAGTTGTAACCATTTTTTCATAAAAATATAAACTCAGCAAGTTAAAATTCCTAAAAATAAATTATGTTTAGAAAACCAAACACGTTTATTTAAAATAAACAGAAAACAGCCAAAAGGTTCACTCAAACTGTATTGAAACAATCTTGATTGAATAAAACAGAAACAACTCGGAGTTTCGGTTTAGTGTAAACAATGAAAAGTGATACATTTTGTAGTTAGAAATTTTTTTTATGTTTTGAAAACACAGTACTCCTTTGAATCGTAACAGCAACCCGAAAAACATCTTTTTAAAACACTAAACTATTCTGAGATAAAACTCATTTGAATCAAAATAGAAAAGCTTTTAAGAAAACGAACGATGTTTTAAAATTTTGTTTTAAGATTGTAGGAACTGTTTGTATAAATATAATAAAAATATTTTATAAATTCAAATTAAAATAAATAATTAAAGGAAAGTTATAAATTACAGTACAAGTTACAACTAAAATAAAGAAAATTACAAAAAATATAAGATGAAACAGAAAAGTCGTTGATGATTCGTATTCAATATAGGTCCCTTAAAAAAAATTTGAATCTCCCAAGAGAACTCATTTGTGTTCCCAAGGTACAACAGCCGAAGCAGTATGTACTGTCGGGGAAGACCTAGCACCTGAAAGAATACCTTGAAAAACAGAAGAGATAAAGATCAGGAACAGGAAATTCTTTGTTATGTGTTTGTAGTGAATTCGTATGAATTATGGTGTATCTAAAACCAAGGAACACCTTGGTATTTATAGGGAGAAACAATCGTAACAGCGTGATTAGGAATAAAAACGAGAATAAATTGCTTTGAACTTCTTCAATGCAATTTATTCATTTTAATTCCCAAGATCGTAACATGTAAGAGCATTCCCAGCCCGTTCTTTATATTCCATATCCTTATCTTTATAATTACACTAAAAAACACTACTTTTTCTACCTTTTATCTCTACTTTTCTCTCTCCTTATCCTTATCCTTATAATTATACTAAAAACCACTACTTTTATCCTTATATTTATAAAAAAACCTTATAACTTTTCTCTCTTCTCCACTCACAACCATTTTAAACCACTCCATAAAATATACAAAACTCACTCACATAATTATAAAGAACGGGCTGTGAATGCTCTAACATCCCTAAAATAATAATAATAGAAAATAAAAGTTTACGAACGAGATTTAGGAAATGAACGTAAGGATAAGGGGCTCCTGGGTTCGGTCTTAGGCCGAGCAAAGGAGGCGCAAAAGAGGGGAGTAAAACCTTTGCTTTCCTCTTCACTTCACCATCACCTTCCTCATCTTAGAGAGAGAGAGAGAGAGTAAAGGGGGCTAGAGAGAGAAAGCTTCAAAACCTAATCTGAGACCAGCATACTTGGCCAGAGATCGTTGCCAGACGATACTGAATATTGAAGAAGAAAGGATCACGCGTAAACAAGTAACAAAACCTTCCCATATTCGATTTCTGGATTGAAATGGGTTTTAGGGTTCTGAAGTGGGTTTTCAATCAAAGTCGGGATTTTTACATATGAATTGGTCTAAAAAGTATGTATCTTGCTTCATGGAAGCTAGATATGAGTTTTGGACATAAAACGATTGGAACCTGGATCAAAAACGAGGAAATTGGCAAAGAAAAGTTGAATCGTCCGAAAATTCGATTAATGATCCGAAAACGATGACTCGACCTAAAAGTAGTGGAATTGCATAGTAGAAAGTCCTGCAGGCATGCTAAAGTAGAAGTCTCACCCCGAGCTGTGAGAAAGCTAAAGTAGTCATAACAATGTCTTTAGTTGTAACCATTTTTTCATAAAAATATAAACTCAGCAAGTTAAAATTCCTAAAAATAAATTATGTTTAGAAAACCAAACACGTTTATTTAAAATAAACAGAAAACAGCCAAAAGGTTCAATCAAACTGTATTGAAACAATCTTGATTGAATAAAACAGAAACAACTCGGAGGTTCGGTTTAGTGTAAACAATGAAAAGTGAAACAATTTGTAGTTAGAATTTTTTTTTATGTTTTGAAAACACAGTACTCCTTTGAATCGTAACAGAAACACGAAAAACATCTTTTTAAAACACTAAACTATTCTGAGATAAAAATCATTTGAATCAAAATAGAAAAGCTTTTAAGAAAACGAACGATGTTTTAAAATTTTGTTTTAAGATTGTAGAAACTGTTTGTATAAATATAATAAAAATATTTTATAAATTCAAATTACAATAAATAATTAAAGGAAAGTTATAAATTACAGTACAAGTTACAACTAAAATAAAGAAAATTACAAAAAATATAAGATGAAACAGAAAAGTCGTTGATGATTCGTATTCAATATAGGTCCCTTTAAAAAATTTTGAATCTCCCAAGAGAACTCATTTGTGTTCCCAAGGTACAACACCGAAACAGTATGTACTGTCGGGGAGGACCTAGCACCTGAAAGAATACCTTGAAAAACAGAAGAGATAAAGATCAGGAACAGGAAATTCTTTGTTATGTGTTTGTAGTGAATTCGTATGAATTATGGTGTATCTAAAACCAAGGAACACCTTGGTAATTATAGGGAGAAACAATCGTAACAGCGTGATTAGGAATAAAAACGAGAATAAATTGCTTTGAACTTCTTCAATGCAATTTATTCATTTTAATTCCCAAGATCGTAACATGTAAGAGCATTCCCAACCCGTTCTTTATATTCCATATCCTTATCCTTATAATTACACTAAAAAACACTACTTTTTCTACCTTTTATCTCTACTTTTCTCTCTCCTTATCCTTATCCTTATAATTATACTAAAAACCACTAATTTTATCCTTATACTTATAAAAAAACCTTATATATTTTCTCTCTTCTCCACTCACAACCACTTTAAACCACTCCATAAAATATACAATACTCACTCACATAATTATAAAGAACGGGCTGTGAATGCTCTAACATCCCTAAAATAATAATAATAGAAAATAAAAGTTTACGAACGAGATTTGGGAATTGAACGAAAGGATAAGGGGCTCCTGGGTTCGGTCTTGGGCCGAGCAAAGGAGGCGCAAAAGAGAGGAGTAAAACCCTTGCTTTCCTCTTCACTTCACCATCACCTTCCTCATCTTAGAGAGAGAGAGTAAAGGGGGCTAGAGAGAGAAAGCTTCAAAACCTAATCCGAGACCAGCATACTTGGCCAGAGATCGTTGCCAGACGATACTGAATATTGAAGATAAAAGGATCACGCGTAAACAAGTAACAAAACCTTCCCATATTCGATTTCTGGATTGAAATGGGTTTTAGGGTTCTGAAGTGGGTTTTCAATCAAAGTCGGGATTTTTACATATGAATTGGTCTAAAAAGTATGTATCTAGCTTCATGGAAGCTAGATATGAGTTTTAGACATAAAAAGATTGGAACCTGGATCAAAAACGAGGAAATTAGCAAAGAAAAGTTGAATCGTCCGAAAATTCGATTAATGATCCGAAAACGATGACTTGACCTAAAAGTAGTGTAATTGCATAGTAGAAAGTCTTGCAGGCATGCTAAAGTAGAAGTCTCACCCTGAGCTGTGAGAAAGCTAAAGTAGTCATAACAATGTCTTTAGTTGTAACCATTTTTTCATAAAAATATAAACTCAGCAAGTTAAAATTCCTAAAAATAAATTATGTTTAGAAAACCAAACACGTTCATTTAAAATAAACAGAAAACAGCCAAACGGTTCACTCAAACTGTATTGAAACAATCTTGATTGAATAAAACAGAAACAACTCGGAGGTTCGGTTTAGTGTAAACAATGAAAAGTGAAACAATTTGTAGTTAGAATTTTTTTTTATGTTTTGAAAACACAGTACTCCTTTGAATCGTAACAGAAACACGAAAAACATCTTTTTAAAACACTAAACTATTCTTAGATAAAACTCATTTGAATCAAAATAGAAAAGCTTTTAAGAAAACGAACGATGTTTTAAAATTTTGTTTTAAAATTGTACGAACTGTTTGTATAAATATAATAAAAACATTTTATAAATTCAAATTACAATAAATAATTAAAGGAAAGTTATAAATTACAGTACAAGTTACAACTAAAATAAAGAAAATTACAAAAATATAAGATGAAACAGAAAAGTCGTTGATGATTCCTATTCAATATAGGTCCCTTAAAAAAAATTTGAATCTCTCAAGAGAACTCATTTGTGTTCCCAAGGTACAACAGCCGAAGCAGTATGTACTGTCGGGGAGTACCTAGCACCTGAAAGAATACCTTGAAAAACAGAAGAGATAAAGATCAGGAACAAGAAATTCTTTGTTATGTGTTTGTAGTGAATTCGTATGAATTATGGTGTATCTAAAACCAAGGAACACCTTGGTATTTATAGGGAGAAACAATCGTAACAGCGTGATTAGGAATAAAAACGAGAATAAATTGCTTTAAACTTCTTCAATGCAATTTATTCATTTTAATTCCCAAGATCGTAACATGTAAGAGCATTCCCAGCCCGTTCTTTATATTCCATATCCTTATCCTTATAATTACACTAAAAAACACTACTTTTTCTACCTTTTATCTCTACTTTTCTCTCTCCTTATCCTTATCCTTATAATTATACTAAAAACCACTAATTTTATCCTTATACTTATAAAAAAACCTTATATATTTTCTCTCTTCTCCACTCACAACCACTTTAAACCACTCCATAAAATATACAATACTCACTCACATAATTATAAAGAACGGGCTGTGAATGCTCTAACATCCCTAAAATAATAATAATAGAAAATAAAAGTTTACGAACGAGATTTGGGAATTGAACGAAAGGATAAGGGGCTCCTGGGTTCGGTCTTGGGCCGAGCAAAGGAGGCGCAAAAGAGAGGAGTAAAACCCTTGCTTTCCTCTTCACTTCACCATCACCTTCCTCATCTTAGAGAGAGAGAGTAAAGGGGGCTAGAGAGAGAAAGCTTCAAAACCTAATCCGAGACCAGCATACTTGGCCAGAGATCGTTGCCAGACGATACTGAATATTGAAGATAAAAGGATCACGCGTAAACAAGTAACAAAACCTTCCCATATTCGATTTCTGGATTGAAATGGGTTTTAGGGTTCTGAAGTGGGTTTTCAATCAAAGTCGGGATTTTTACATATGAATTGGTCTAAAAAGTATGTATCTAGTTTCATGGAAGCTAGATATGAGTTTTGGACATAAAAAGATTGGAACCTAGATCAAAAACGAGGACATTAGCAAAGAAAAGTTGAATCGTCCGAAAATTCGATTAATGATCCGAAAACGATGACTTGACCTAAAAGTAGTGTAATTGCATAGTAGAAAGTCCTGCAGGCATGCTAAAGTAGAAGTCTCACCCGGAGCTGTGAGAAAGCTAAAGTAGTCATAACAATGTCTTTAGTTGTAACCATTTTTTCATAAAAATATAAACTCAGCAAGTTAAAATTCCTAAAAATAAATTATGTTTAGAAAACCAAACACGTTCATTTAAAATAAACAGAAAACAGCCAAACGGTTCACTCAAACTGTATTGAAACAATCTTGATTGAATAAAACAGAAACAACTCGGAGGTTCGGTTTAGTGTAAACAATGAAAAGTGAAACAATTTGTAGTTAGAATTTTTTTTTATGTTTTGAAAGCACAGTACTCCTTTGAATCGTAACAGAAACACGAAAAACATCTTTTTAAAACACTAAACTATTCTGAGATAAAGCTCATTTGAATCAAAATAGAAAAGCTTTTAAGAAAACGAACGATGTTTTAAAATTTTGTTTTAAAATTGTACGAACTGTTTGTATAAATATAATAAAAACATTTTATAAATTCAAATTACAATAAATAATTAAAGGAAAGTTATAAATTACAGTACAAGTTACAACTAAAATAAAGAAAATTACAAAAATATAAGATGAAACAGAAAAGTCGTTGATGATTCGTATTCAATATAGGTCCCTTAAAAAAAATTTGAATCTCCCAAGAGAACTCATTTGTGTTCCCAAGGTACAACAGCCGAAGCAGTATGTACTGTCGGGGAGGACCTAGCACCTGAAAAAATACCTTGAAAAACAGAAGAGATAAAGATCAGGAACAGGAAATTCTTTGTTATGTGTTTGTAGTGAATTCGTATGAATTATGGTGTATCTAAAACCAAGGAACACCTTGGTATTTATAGGGAGAAACAATCGTAACAGCGTGATTAGGAATAAAAACGAGAATAAATTGCTTTAAACTTCTTCAATGCAATTTATTCATTTTAATTCCCAAGATCGTAACATGTAAGAGCATTCCCAGCCCGTTCTTTATATTCCATATCCTTATCATTATAATTACACTAAAAAACACTACTTTTTTTTACCTTTTATCTCTACTTTTCTCTCTCCTTATCATTTTCCTTATAATTATACTAAAAACCACTACTTTTATCCTTATACTTATAAAAAAACCTTATATCTTTTCTCTCTTCTCCACTCACAACCACTTTAAACCACTCCATAAAATATACAAAACTCACTCACATAATTATAAAGAACGGGCTGTGAATGCTCTAACATCCCTAAAATAATAATAATAGAAAATAAAAGTTTACGAACGAGATTTGGGAATTGAACGAAAGGATAAGGGGCTCCTGGGTTCGGTCTTGGGCCGAGCAAAGGAGGCGCAAAAGAGAGGAGTAAAACCCTTGCTTTCCTCTTCACTTCACCATCACCTTCCTCATCTTAGAGAGAGAGAGTAAAGGGGGCTAGAGAGAGAAAGCTTCAAAACCTAATCCGAGACCAGCATACTTGGCCAGAGATCGTTGCCAGACGATACTGAATATTGAAGATAAAAGGATCACGCGTAAACAAGTAACAAAACCTTCCCATATTCGATTTCTGGATTGAAATGGGTTTTAGGGTTCTGAAGTGGGTTTTCAATCAAAGTCGGGATTTTTACATATGAATTGGTCTAAAAAGTATGTATCTAGTTTCATGGAAGCTAGATATGAGTTTTGGACATAAAAAGATTGGAACCTAGATCAAAAACGAGGAAATTAGCAAAGAATAGTTGAATCGTCCGAAAATTCGATTAATGATCCGAAAACGATGACTTGACCTAAAAGTAGTGTAATTGCATAGTAGAAAGTCCTGCAGGCATGCTAAGGTAGAAGTCTCACCCGGAGCTGTGAGAAAGCTAAAGTAGTCATAACAATGTCTTTAGTTGTAACCATTTTTTCATAAAAATATAAACTCAGCAAGTTAAAATTCCTAAAAATAAATTATGTTTAGAAAACCAAACACGTTCATTTAAAATAAACAGAAAACAGCCAAACGGTTCACTCAAACTGTATTGAAACAATCTTGATTGAATAAAACAGAAACAACTCGGAGGTTCGGTTTAGTGTAAACAATGAAAAGTGAAACAATTTGTAGTTAGAATTTTTTTTTATGTTTTGAAAACACAGTACTCCTTTGAATCGTAACAGAAACACGAAAAACATCTTTTTAAAACACTAAACTATTCTGAGATAAAACTCATTTGAATCAAAATAGAAAAGCTTTTAAGAAAACGAACGATGTTTTAAAATTTTGTTTTAAAATTGTACGAACTGTTTGTATAAATATAATAAAAACATTTTATAAATTCAAATTACAATAAATAATTAAAGGAAAGTTATAAATTACAGTACAAGTTACAACTAAAATAAAGAAAATTACAAAAATATAAGATGAAACAGAAAAGTCGTTGATGATTCGTATTCAATATAGGTCCCTTAAAAAAATTTGAATCTCCCAAGAGATCTCATTTGTGTTCCCAAGGTACAACAGCCGAAGCAGTATGTACTGTCGGGGAGGACCTAGCACCTGAAAGAATACCTTGAAAAACAGAAGAGATAAAGATCAGGAACAGGAAATTCTTTGTTATGTGTTTGTAGTGAATTCGTATGAATTATGGTGTATCTAAAACCAAGGAACACCTTGGTATTTATAGGGAGAAACAATCGTAACAGCGTGATTAGGAATAAAAACGAGAATAAATTGCTTTAAACTTCTTCAATGCAATTTATTCATTTTAATTCCCAAGATCGTAACATGTAAGAGCATTCCCAGCCCGTTCTTTATATTCCATATCCTTATCATTATAATTACACTAAAAAACACTACTTTTTTTTACCTTTTATCTCTACTTTTCTCTCTCCTTATCATTTTCCTTATAATTATACTAAAAACCACTACTTTTATCCTTATACTTATAAAAAAACCTTATATCTTTTCTCTCTTCTCCACTCACAACCACTTTAAACCACTCCATAAAATATACAAAACTCACTCACATAATTATAAAGAACGGGCTGTGAATGCTCTAACATCCCTAAAATAATAATAATAGAAAATAAAAGTTTACGAACGAGATTTGGGAATTGAACGAAAGGATAAGGGGCTCCTGGGTTCGGTCTTGGGCCGAGCAAAGGAGGCGCAAAAGAGAGGAGTAAAACCCTTGCTTTCCTCTTCACTTCACCATCACCTTCCTCATCTTAGAGAGAGAGAGTAAAGGGGGCTAGAGAGAGAAAGCTTCAAAACCTAATCCGAGACCAGCATACTTGGCCAGAGATCGTTGCCAGACGATACTGAATATTGAAGATAAAAGGATCACGCGTAAACAAGTAACAAAACCTTCCCATATTCGATTTCTGGATTGAAATGGGTTTTAGGGTTCTGAAGTGGGTTTTCAATCAAAGTCGGGATTTTTACATATGAATTGGTCTAAAAAGTATGTATCTAGTTTCATGGAAGCTAGATATGAGTTTTGGACATAAAAAGATTGGAACCTAGATCAAAAACGAGGAAATTAGCAAAGAATAGTTGAATCGTCCGAAAATTCGATTAATGATCCGAAAACGATGACTTGACCTAAAAGTAGTGTAATTGCATAGTAGAAAGTCCTGCAGGCATGCTAAGGTAGAAGTCTCACCCGGAGCTGTGAGAAAGCTAAAGTAGTCATAACAATGTCTTTAGTTGTAACCATTTTTTCATAAAAATATAAACTCAGCAAGTTAAAATTCCTAAAAATAAATTATGTTTAGAAAACCAAACACGTTCATTTAAAATAAACAGAAAACAGCCAAACGGTTCACTCAAACTGTATTGAAACAATCTTGATTGAATAAAACAGAAACAACTCGGAGGTTCGGTTTAGTGTAAACAATGAAAAGTGAAACAATTTGTAGTTAGAATTTTTTTTTATGTTTTGAAAACACAGTACTCCTTTGAATCGTAACAGAAACACGAAAAACATCTTTTTAAAACACTAAACTATTCTGAGATAAAACTCATTTGAATCAAAATAGAAAAGCTTTTAAGAAAACGAACGATGTTTTAAAATTTTGTTTTAAAATTGTACGAACTGTTTGTATAAATATAATAAAAACATTTTATAAATTCAAATTACAATAAATAATTAAAGGAAAGTTATAAATTACAGTACAAGTTACAACTAAAATAAAGAAAATTACAAAAATATAAGATGAAACAGAAAAGTCGTTGATGATTCGTATTCAATATAGGTCCCTTAAAAAAATTTGAATCTCCCAAGAGATCTCATTTGTGTTCCCAAGGTACAACAGCCGAAGCAGTATGTACTGTCGGGGAGGACCTAGCACCTGAAAGAATACCTTGAAAAACAGAAGAGATAAAGATCAGGAACAGGAAATTCTTTGTTATGTGTTTGTAGTGAATTCGTATGAATTATGGTGTATCTAAAACCAAGGAACACCTTGGTATTTATAGGGAGAAACAATCGTAACAGCGTGATTAGGAATAAAAACGAGAATAAATTGCTTTAAACTTCTTCAATGCAATTTATTCATTTTAATTCCCAAGATCGTAACATGTAAGAGCATTCTCAGCCCGTTCTTTATATTCCATATCCTTATCATTATAATTACACTAAAAAACACTACTTTTTCTACCTTTTATCTCTACTTTTCTCTCTCCTTATCATTTTCCTTATAATTATACTAGAAACCACTACTTTTATCCTTATATTTATAAAAAAAACCTTATATCTTTTCTCTCTTCTCCACTCACAACCACTTTAAACCACTCCATAAAATATACAAAACTCACTCACATAATTATAAAGAACGGGCTGTGAATGCTCTAACATCCCTAAAATAATAATAATAGAAAATAAAAGTTTACGAACGAGATTTGGGAAATGAACGAAAGGATAAGGGGCTCCTGGGTTCGGTCTTTGGCCGAGCAAAGGAGGCGCAAAAGAGGGGAGTAAAACCCTTGCTTTCCTCTTCACTTCACCATCACCTTCCTCATCTTAGAGAGAGAGAGAGAGTAAAGGGGGCTAGAGAGAGAAAGCTTCAAAACCTAATCCGAGACCAGCATACTTGGCCAGAGATCGTTTCCGGACGATACTGAATATTGAAGAAGAAAGGATCACGCGTAAACAAGTGACAAAACCTTCCCATATTTAATTTCTGGATTGAAATGGGTTTTAGGGTTCTAAAGTGGGTTTTCAATCAAAGTCGGGATTTTTACATATGAATTGGTCTAAAAAGTATGTATCTAGCTTCATGGAAGCTAGATATGAGTTTTGGACATAAAAAGATTGGAACCTGGATCAAAAACGAGGGAATTGGCAAAGAAAAGTTGAATCGTCCGAAAATTCGATTAATGATCCAAAAACGATGACTCGACCTAAAAGTAGTGTAATTGCATTGCATAGTAGAAAGTCCTGCAGGCATGCTAAAGTAGAAGTCTCACCCCAAGCTGTGAGAAAGCTAAAGTAGAAGTCTTACCCTGAGGTGTAAGCAATGATAAAGGAGTCTCACCCTAAGGTGTGAGCAAATGCTAAAGGAGTCTTACACTGAAGTGTAAGAGAGAAAGAAAGTCTCAGCCTAAGATGTGAGCAGCGCTAAAGTAAAAGTCTTACCCCGAGGTGTAAGCGAAAAGGGATCTTGTCTACGGATAATGATATATATGTGATAGTTAAAGTGTGTGATAGTCACTTGTCCTGTACGAGTGAAATGAAAGTTTTGAAAGAGAAAGGGGGGACACCCTAACAGGTTTCCTCAAAAGTAAAGTTTTAAAGAGAGATAGTAACGGAACGATTTTACAAATTGTAACGTTGTACAGTTTTAAAGTAAAGACAAAGTTGTTTTAAAGTAAAGACAAAAGCTTATTTTATTTTCATAAACCTAAGCTACCTAAAGAAAGTTTAAAATGTACAATTCAAAGTAAAGATAAAACTCACCAGCGTTAGCTGACTTTTAGTTTGCATGTCAAGTGGTAAAGGTAAAGCTAAAGAAAAATAGAGAACCCGTGAGGGCTTGATAGCATGGCTGCTGGGCTGAATACTGACTTTCCTATTCCCGATAGTTTATGTGTTGAATGATGTTAAATGTTACCGGATTATGAATGTTTTGAATTGAAGACTTCTGCTGTAATAGATTCTGATTTCCTGTTTAAAAACTATGTTTGTTATGTTTTGTGCCAACTATGAGAGTTACCCGTTTTGGGGCGTTTCATAACAACTGATTTAATCTGGTTCAACTTTCTATGTAAAGAGTAACTACGAACTACAGATGGTCATCCGGAGTAGATCATGTCATCCAGACCATAACTTGGCCATTAGGAGTATTCTGGTCATCCGGACCAGGTTGCCCATCCGGAGTGACTCAACTCCGGATCAAGCCAAACCGATAACGTCATCCATACCAAGCCATCCGGACCCAGCCAAGTTGAACCCAACCTCGCACCAACCTTCAAAATTATTAAGGCGGCTCTCAAACAGCTAGCGGAATTACGAGTGTGCGCCATCAAAACACCATATTACGCCCACGCCACGCGCACAAGAGCGAATTGGTGTGCTTAGCACCACCATAGAGTCCCCACTAGTGTTTGCCTTAAAGGAAACAATATCCTTAGGAGGCTCCCACTAAATTACTCGCAAAGTTTGGTCCCCTAAACTATGGGACAAGTTCCACTCCTTTTCTTTCAATTTTTGCCGCTTTTCATAACTCTATACACACAACTTCGAGCGTCGATATCTTATTCATCTTAGCTTCGATTTGGACGTGGTTTTGTTTGTTGCGAAGCCCTCACAACACAGAACACAAACCCTGAAAGAAATAGACAAAAGGAAATCGTTTGCATATGTTTATTTCTGTCCAAAGTTGGCAAAAAATTTATTTCTACAACTTGGTGAAAAATTCATTTTCAACCAAAATTTTACAATAGTTTCAAATTCAAACACAAAAACTTTAATAGGGCACATTAATATTAGAAGAGTGAATACCTCACGTACTAAACTTATATGAGTAACTTTTTTAAAACTAGCAGTTTTAGTTAAATACTAGAAAATAGTAATAATAAATAAAAATAAAAATTACAAAACATGACACTGTCATTTGACACAAGAGTTGCAGTTTAAAGTAAAAGTTTTAGTTGGATCAAAAGGACAACTAATATTGGTATCGTTTTATTTATGAGAGAGTCAAATGGCAATTAAGGGGTTACATGACTTTGGCTTGCAAACATCCTCATAAACTATAGTAAACTAAAGGGAATCTAGCCCACCTTTACTATCTACATGAACATGGCTTCTAATGTCTACAGGAACAATAAATATAAACACTAATATAGGTTATACTGCAAACCCATCTGACTTGAGAAAACTTATGAAAACCTTATCAAAAATCAAAATGTTTTTTATGATAGCTTCTATATATAATTTCAACACGTTTAAAAAAACAAAAAATCGCCGAGCGGTTTTAAAAAAAATGTTTATAAAAGAGTTACATATGTAACATACTGTTTTACATATGTAACATGCTGTATTTACACTAAAAATGCTATTTTCTTTTTTTAATTTTTCATGTGGAACTCACTTAAGTTGAGAAAACTCGTAAAAGCCCTATCAAAAATCAAAATCCTTTTTAGGGTATGTAATTTATGTTATTATAAGCCCGGTAACAAAATATTAAAGAAAAAAAACTTGTCTAGTGTGTTATTACATATATGTAACAAAATGTTGTTGTACAAAATATTACACATGTTTTACATCATGTTACACGGTAGACATTTTTATACTTCTAATGTATTACAACACGTTAGAATTTTTTTAATTTTTGGTTAATGGAAAGATAATAACATATATTATGAAAAAATTTCGATTGTTACACTGGGTTTTCACATGTTTTCTCAACTAAAGTGTGTTTTCAAGTTATACTTTTCTTATATATATATATATATATAGAGGTTAATTTCAGAACTAATAAAATCTGCGAAAACTAAGTAAACTAGTTTTAACCAATCATAATTTTTCATTTCATTTCTTTTTCTATTTTATAAGAAGGGTGTTATAATAATTTGTTATAATTAATTAATTGTCCTTAATTTAGTAATTCCATAATTTTAACTATAGGTTACTTTTTTTAATTTTCGAATAATTACCAAATAGATTTAAAATTTCAAAAATGTAAACGATTATTTTTTTTCATACGTTTGTAGTAAAAAATATACATTTGACTATCAAAATATTTTTTTAATAATATAATTTATATAGTTAATTTCGTGTTCCTATATAAAATCATACATTTTAAATAATGAGGCATTATTATTAATAGGGTGGTAGTTCCACAAACGACACTACATGGATCCCACACAAAAATAATCAACTCATACATTAGGTCAAGTGCCTGCTAAACCTTTTTGAGGCTTAAAATGTATTCTAAAACCTGGGTTTTTCGTTTAAAAAATATATTTTTTTCTTAGAATTCCAACACGTGAGAATAATGATGACACACATTTTTTGTATATGATTTCTAAAATGAACACAATCACACATATTAGAGTTGAAGTGAGTTCTAGTGAAAAGAAAGCACTTCCAATTATACTGATTATTTGTTCTCTTTTTCAAATCCTGAAAATTAAACGAAGTTAAATCTTAAAAGTTGAAGCCTATGGTGCCAGCTTTAGCTTATGTTTTTTTAATAGTCGAGCCGCCTTTTATTGGGTATAAATGGTTAAACCACCTAACACCATCAAACAAATAGGTTGTGTTCAAGTTGAGCTGTAAATAAACTATTCACATGGCAACCCGTTTGAAGTTGGAGATATAACTTATAAATTCATCTCGTTACCCATTTACAACTTGATTACAATTCATTTACAACCTGAAAACCTATTTTAACGTGTTAACTTGTTTGACCTGTTGAGATAAACGAGTTCTACGAGTCGTATCAAGGTTACATGGTTTTAGACGCGTCAGATAGAATACATGTTTTTAATTAACACGAATAGATAGAGTGATAAAAATTCTTAATCGAGTTATTAATTAAATGTTCCTAAGGGGACATCCTGGTGGTTAAGTGGTATACCACATAACTAAAGAGTTGAGAGTATAAATCCTATAAAATGTAGGTTATGCTATATTTATCTTGAAAAATCTAGGAATTAGGTTATCTTGAAAAAAGACAATCAAAGCTTATGGAGGAGAGTGGTAGAGGCGTTTCATCATAGTAAAAAATCTTGGTCCAATCTGCCGATTAGGAAGTCCCTAATGGGAGTTTGGAATAATATCGTCCGGTTTGATTCTAATTTTAAAATTGCAGGGGAATGTTTGGAATATTAGATTCGTGGAAGTTTGGGCGAGGGTGACTCAGTTAGGTTATGGTTGGACCCATGGGTCTCACCAGATCCGTTTAAAAATGTTTTCCCATCTTTATTTTCTCTAGAGTGCAACAAAAAATACTTTATCTGTGAATGTTATTTGCAGGACAATCAGGCCGTAAAACGGATCTGGAGATGAAAGAGGCCCCCTCAATCAGATAACGAACAGAATGAGTGGTAAAAATGTCGTATCTTATTGGGGCAGGTGCAAGTATCGGAAGCTAAAGATGATTGGAGGTGGCTTGGGGATAGTTCCAACGATTCACGACTAAGTCGGTTAAAGACTTAATTGCTAAAGATCGAAGCTTGGGATGTAATCTCAAATTTAAATGGTGTAAATGACTCCCAATCAAATGCAATATCTACGGATGGAGCGCGAAATTAGATCGTCTCCCAACTCTGACGGCTCTAGACAAGTGTCATGTCATGTTACCCTCTCTGCTTTGCCCTCTTTGTGGGGATTCGCCGGAATCGTTGGATCACCTCTTGTTTTCTTGCTATTATTCTTCGGTGGTTTGGCAACATTTTAGCCGTTGGTGTAAAATTACACCAATTTACGCTTTCACGGTTAGAGATGTACTTGATCTCCATACGACGGTTCCCATAAGGGTGGCCTACAAGGATATATTTCAAGGCATAATCATCATTGCTTGTTGATGCATTTGGAAGGCTAGAATGAAGCTCAGTTCTCAAATTTGCTCTTTAAAAAAAAATGTAAATCTGATAAATAATCTGTACAGCATTTAAAAGAACAGAAAGATTCCAAGGTACAATTAGATTAAAGAGCAAGAAGTAGTTTTATGTATTTGACCCTCACCCCACATCATTAAATAAATTAGCCTGTTCTTAATGATTCTCACGAGGCTTCTGAATCAGAAATTGTATAATTTTAGTGTCACTCAGAAATTGTTAAACCCTAAAAATGATTCTCTCTTTCTCTCTCACCACCAAGACCTAGAGAGAGTGCATTTAATGAGTTCCACATGATTCCAAGCTTCTAATCTTCCATTCCAAGAAAAACAGCTCTCTTTCCCTCGTTGTTTTTGGCTTCGGATAATGTAATATTTTGGAATTTAGATACCACACAATTTGTCCTTTAACCAATACAACTACTGTTTATGTTTTCTTTTCTTCATCGAAAATAGATAAACAATGACACTAAATACTAAATAGCCATTCAAGCATAAGTACGTATGTATGGGGTAACTTTGTAAAATAGTAACCAAGTTTCTAAAGTATTCCAATTAGGTCACTTAATACGTATTTTACACGGTATACACCATCGGGTATACTATGTTGAGTGACCTAATTGTAACACTTTTGAAACTTGATTACTATTCTGTGGTGTTTTCCCACATATAATTACAAAGGGACATTTTGGTTTATATATGTATGATGTTCAAACAAAAACAACATGCAAAAACTAAATAGCACATACATAACTTTCCGTGTTTGGTTTAAGAGTAGTGGGATCAAATTACACCGGTTTTATTATGAGAAATTCAAGGACTTTTATGGGACAAATTTGTAGGAGGGGATGCTTAGGCGTATGGATGCATGTTTTTCCTTGTATTTTTAATTTTGATACGAGTAAAATGTTATGGTTTACACACAAATAAAATTAGATATGTCAATCATATCTTGTTAGCAGGTTTCAGGTTGATGGGTTCAATTGATAAACATGAATCCGAACACGACCCATATATTTATTCGTGTTAAGAACACCAAATCTAACCCAGACACACTAAAAATTAGGTAAACTAAAAACACCCTGTGTAACCGTCTAAACAAATCATAAGTATTGGCAGGTTGTAATCAAATTGTAAAAGGGTTAAACGTGTCTACTAGTTGTAATAAATGGGTTAAATAGATCTTCAATATGCTGACAAGTTTGTCTATGAAAATTTATTTTTACATTTTTATTCTACCATTAAACGGATTAACCGTTTGGCATGTTTAATTAATAGGTTAAAAACATCAACTTGAACATAAAATATTTATTGAACATGTTAGACATGATAAACCAGTTAAATCTGAATATTATCGTGTCATGCTTCATGTCATCTCATATTACGAAAAAAGGAAAAGTTCTATCATAAAAAAGAAAGTGGCACCAATTTTAGGGAAACATGAAGGTGAAGGTTAGGGTCTAGGAAGAAAGGAAGGGAAGGTGGGGACAGGATGAGAACCTTGTAAACATTTGTTTATAGAATGAAGGAACCTCAGTCATCAGTGTGTTTTTTATTAAATAAAGAATGAAGAAAAACAGACAACTTTCTCCCCGTCTTGAAGAAAAATATAAAACGTGAGACCTCCAATGCAAACATTGAATGCCCCTTTCTTTGATGATTTTGAAGATTCGGTTATGGGGATGTGCGTAGGTTTTTGATTTTTATATTCATTAACACAAATGGAGACAAATGTGAAAGTGACCAACATCACCAAAAGACATACTCTCCCATCTCCCAATAACATCACATAAATCTTAGACTTATGTTATCAACAAAATGCTAATATACGCCATGCCAAGTTTTTCATCTTCAATTTTTCATATAAAAATTGATTATTTAAGAAAAATAAAACTTATTGACATCTATGCCATCTGTATATCACTATGATATCATATCAATATAACTTTATTAAATGTGTTGGAGCACGTGCAATTTAGGTGACGGATGGTCACAAAACGTGATAAGCAAAGGCGCTGCAAGGATACCACAACTAGAAAACTGGAGTTTAATCGGGCATGGGTAATTTGTTTATCAACGGATTACCGAAAGATTACCGATGACACTTTTAGCAACGTATCACCGACGACAGGTCTTCTCTGATGACACATACACTAGTTCCGACGGTCCTTAATTAATATTGCTAACGGCTATTCCTTCGGTAAAATGTCGGTAAATTATTTCCAAATTAAAAAAATAAATTAATTTTTTTTTAATTTCTTGGAAAAATAAACACAAAATCTAAAAATTAAAACAAATTATGGAAATTAATAAAACAAAACTTAGAAATTAAGATGCATTATGAAAATTAATACAAAATTTAGAATTTAAAATTAAATTACAATAATTAAAAATAAACTCTAGTGAAGAATTTGTCTTGGGCTTGGTTTTATCACATCTCTCAAGACGATCTTGTCTTAGGCTCGTTTTAGCACATCTATCGGGACAATCTTGTGATTTAATTAAACATGTCAGATCAATCATAATATTTGAACTCGTTTTAACACATCTCTCATGGCGATAGACTCTGTAGTATGATGTTGGGGGCTCATATAGTCAAAAGGTGTCTCTGATTCCATTAGAGGCTCCATCTCCGAAGAAAAGCTCAATGAGAACCTCTCGGTTTTTAGTCTCTAGCCTCTTCATACGGGTCTTCAAGATACCTTAACCATATTGATTATTTGCTCACATACTAAAGCTTAGAAAAAGTCATAGAAATTTACAAGATAGTTTTAAGTTGGATAAATATGGGGTCTAACTTAATGTAAATGAGATCTCAATCTATATCTTACAATGGCAGTAAATCTTCGTATTTGTCCATGACAGAAAAGCAATGTGTTTGCTTTCCTCTATCTGCCGGTCTGATGATGATCCAGCTCAAGATTTCCTAACCAAAATGACAAACAAATCAAAATAAGCAGAATGAAAATAAGTATAATGAACTTAATTAATGCACATGAAACCAAAATTTCAACTCTCACCAAGATAATAGGTTATAAGGATAAGAAAAACATCGTAAGTGTTGTGATCAATTCAAATATAAAGAAGGCAAAGGCAATAAATGAAAACCATATTCGCTAAACCTGTCATATTAGAACCAATACACACAATTAATCCAACAAACCTAACAATTTAACAAAAACCATACACATATTATCATGCATATGCGACAGAAACGTAAAAATAATATAACAAACAAATAGACTAGTAAAAATAATAAATTATAATGTTTTGGATAAGACTAAAGTTAAATAAGATATATGTTTCCAATTAAACCATAAATCAAAAACATTTTGATCATAGTAGCTATAAAAGGGTCTTAAGTTGGTGTTGGGTCTTGAGGTGGTATCGGGTGTCACATCCCGGTTTCAGGACACCCCGAGCGTGTGACCGATTGGTACCTCTATTCCTTTTTCGTTTCAACTCTCTGTATAATCAGAGTATTTTGCAGAGAAAAATCATTTGGATCAATCTTTTCATATATACTCAACTTGTGGGTTGATATTAAATATAATCAAATCTTTGTTTGAATAAACCAATATCTTTCATAACTGGGATTTAAATACCCATTTTGATTACAAAACATTGTTTGAAATCAAATTACATCATACCCTGCATCATAGCAGGTTTTATTGTGCCACAAGGTAGTTTATTTGTGCCTAAGGAATTTATCCTTTCAATATTGTGCTTGTTCGGCACGGTATCTAGGGAGTTTATCCTTTGGCCACCTAGCCTTGTGCATATCAATGGAGTTTCATGTGCCTAGGAGTCGTTATCCTTTGGGCAAATCCACTTGATTTATTTCCTCCAGAATTATCTCCTGTGCCTAGAGAGTCGGAATCCTTTCAGCATATAACTCTCTCAAAAACATTTTAAAATTGTTCTCGAGACTATCTCTTAGGCCTAGGGAGTCAAAATCCTTTAGGATAGTCTCGACAAACAATTAAAACATTTCATTGATCAAGTGAAAACATTTTTGAAATAAAAGGTTAGCGCGAACGCTGGTGAATACATTTATCTTGATACAAAAATATTTTGGCATGAACAGTATTAAAGCTTTTAACATAAGTCACAGGTCCGTCTACATATTCAGCAGAACTGTTTCATCTGAGTGTACAACCACGGTATACACTGGTCTCACGCTCTATAATGAGACTTCAGTTCCATTTTTACTTACTGCGTAGTTTATCACAACCTCAGTCGTACATCAACATTACAAAGTCGATACCAGCCCTGTTATGGGAATTTCACCCATAACACGTGTATCATTTGATCAAACTTTACGTATACTTATGGTCTAGATGCTTATTGAAATGTCATCGATTATACATATTTTACATGCACAATTATCCCCATATTGATCACAATTATAGAAAAAATGATATGAAATGATATTTAATCTATTCATTTGTGTTACAATAGGATAATTAACCTTGGTATGCAAAAACATGAAGAAATCACTCAAAATCAAGGTGAAATCAGCATTCGGAATACAATTGAACGAAACCTGACGCAGAAAGCCAAAGCTGGAAGTCAAAAAGTCAACAGGAATCAAAAGTGCCCAATGCACGGCCGTGCATTTTGGGTTTTGCCTCCATGTACCTCCTAAAGCTGCCAAGATTCCCCACATGCAAGAAAAGGGTACTTTGCACGCCCGTGCAATCTAATGCACGGCCGTGCATTACCAAAATCTTAGCCTATAAATATGAAGCTCATTCTAGTGTTTTAGAGGTCCAAGATCAAGAGTAGGGAAGGCCTTAGCGCTCTGCTAAGAGCCGGAACTCTCTTGGTTTTGGTCCGTTTTAGCTTTCTTGTTTATTTTCCTTTTTAATGTCTTGTAATATGAATGTTTCTTCTCGTTCAAGTAATCAAGAGGCAACCTATACCCATTCTCCCTTGGTGTTGGAATACTTCCATACATTATCTAAGGGTTAGTGGAGTCACTTGTATGGTCATTCATGGCTAGTGCTCGACTTGGTTGAACTTTAATTAATTAATGAAGTATTTTTAGTATGTTATGTTTTTAAAGTCTTTACTATGAGTTATCTTAAAAAGACAAGAATAAGTGATCTTTAAACCAATCTAATGATATTAAATCTTGTAAGTTACTTAAGCAAGACTTCTTCTTTGGGAAACTTATTCAAGTTTGTACGGTCTATATACAAATCTTGGTGCCAACAATAGGCCGGGTAGTATAGATTTAATTTTATGGGTTGATTGGAGGTTTGGGTATTCAGCAAGCCATTTGAGCCCTAACCAGACCGGGCGGTTTGTATCGGTATTTCTTTACTTCTCTCGTGTCGGCTTGCAGAGGACTTGATGTCGTCGAGACGGTCTATATAAAAACTAACAAAACCTAACCTAGACTCCTAAGTAATAAGATGGAGTACCTATGAACTAAACCACACTGACAGGCAAGTGTACCTATCGAGTGTAGCACAGCTTAATGGTAAACCGTAATATCCAACCCTTGAGACACTGAACAGCTAAACTAGACTCTGACTCGGACTAAAGACGATTTGGTTGGGGGGTTTACTACACTACTGATTAACCTATAATGCAGAAAACTAAGAGCGATTCTAACTATCAACACAAAGTACTAAGGAAGATATTAGAGATGGAAGAATACCACCTAGGTCGGAATCCTACTTGCAAAGCTCAACTTCTATCGGTTCTGGAAACTATGATGGATCTGGGTTTCTAAGGATAATAGCTTTAGACAACCTAGTGGATCCCTAATCGCTCTCAGGGTGTCACCAACTAAGGAAGCTAAAGTATACTAAACTCACCAGATAGTCGGATTACCTTTCAGTCTCTCCAACAATGATAATGTACCCAAAAGACAGATCACCTTTCAGTCTCACTGTCCACAATACATTCGAAGAATGCACGGGGTAATCTTAAGATAACAACTATGACACAGTACAGAAACAAATACTAAGACCACCTAAGGGAATTTCCTTTCAAACAATTCACTCAGAATCCTAGTACCGAAGACTAACTGACTACCTCTCACTTCTCGGGTAATGAGATAGGATGAACACTCGGTCTAGCAAGGATCAACTAACACTCCTATGGCTCACTACGTCTAGCAATACCATCACGGTCACAAGCAAAAAAGAAAATAACCTAAACATGCATCTATTAATGAAAGACATTCAACAAGATAACATGCGGAACATTAATCAACACTGTTGGAACATTTGTGTGACAATCAGTCTTGTAATAGATTAGCTCTTTATGATTTCTTGTATGAAATGTTTTCTAGGTGTGTTAAGTTTGTTGTAAAAAGTTCGCCTGATATAGTTGTGGAGAACTTACTAAGTTCGCCTAAGGCTAGTTCGGGCGAACTTGCTAAGTTCGTCTGTAGTAGTATGTTACCTATAAATAGTGCTTAGTTTGTGTTGTTTTGAACATCTGGGATTTGTATCTTGTAAGCACTTTTATCAGAGCAATACAACAGATAGTTTACCGGAGATCTTGTCTTTGTGTGTGATTCTTGTGTATGTGTATATGTTCGAGACGCGTGTATTCGTTAGGATTTCGCACTACGAGTTCATGTTGCGTGTTATAGTCTGAGATCGATCCGTAGACCCGCTAGGACCTACAAACACAAAACCGAATCAAGCATACATCTTCATCATGATTATTAACTCAAGATCTTTACAAAAATAATTAACCCATTATATGAATCCAAAAACCGATAAAAATCAAGACTTTAACAAATATTCATCATAAACCTAGGCAGTATCACAGATCTAGCTAAGAATCATACTCAAAACATCCATGTCAGAAGTAAAAGCATAAAACATGGTTCAATCAAAGCAATCAAACCTAAAAATCAAGACTTTGAAATAGAATACGCTATTACTAATGAACCCGGATCCAAAAGCTATGAACTTTCAATCCAATTGGCTTCCAAACTCCCAAAATCGGCCAAAGTACCTCTGTAGACGGCCAAAACTCGAAATCTTATCACAATGGTAATCAAATTCTATTTAATTAGAAATTAGGTTTTTTTCACGGAATTTCCATCTCTCGCGTACAGCGAGATAAGATAGCAAGTCCCTCGCGTACGGCGAGGGCCAAAATAGTCGTGACCGGTTTTTACTTTCCTCGCGTACCGCGAGGGAATGATTTTCCAACTTTTTTCCTTTTTTGGGCTCTCTTCTCTTGCTCGGTTAATTCACAATATAGCTTCCTATTCCACATGAGCTCCTGAAAATATACAATATACTCAAATACAGACTTAAACGACTCAAAACAAATATAAAACTAAGTAGAATGCACGAAAACAATAGGATAAAAGATGTGTGCTTTGCACTACATCAAACCCAAGCACCAACTATTAAGCCCCCGTAATGTTTTCTAATTCCATTTCATACAGTTACAAATCAACCTATGTGACTCACACTTAGAAGCTACAGCTCTACATAATCCCGTCTTACGGTCATGTCTAGGCACGGATTAAACCATATAGATTTCACCCACCACGTTAAACTAAGATTTACAGGTTTTAGAAATTAGATGAAATCATGAATGAATGACTGATAATGAGCATTAATAAGCAAATTAAACTTCATCTAGAGGCGTTTCAACCAAATTGCTATCGCGAAAGGTAACACATAGACTAAGTTATAATCAATAAAGCACATAAGTGTCACTTAGGGGTGTTTTCTCCAAGTGGCCATCCCGGAGGATAACACATAAGCAAGACTCGGATTCTAATCAAATAAGCTCATTAACAAGGAATTTATGGATGCGGGTGCCACTAAAACTCGGATTTATTCTCATAAAAAGAGAGTGGTGTGCCAAAAAATTCAAAAACCTCTAAATTTTAACTTAACGTGGTACCTATCACCCTATGTTGACAGTTTCAGTATTACCGATTACCCTAAGATGAATAGCCACGAGATATCATGATTTTAAATTCAATTAATTTCTAAACAACACTCACATGATATTTAAGCTTTACCCTAAGATGAATAGCCACGAGATATCATGATTTTAAATTCAATTAATTTCTAAACAACACTCACATGATATTTAAGCTTTACTAGCTGGCTGGGTCTACCAAAACTTCACTAATTAAACGTGTTTTCGATTATTTATTCCTTTAAAACTCAACAAGTAGATCCAGTTGTACTATAATTTTTCATTTATTATGCAAAAACTTTTGACATCAAAGGACATTTTTTTTCAAAATGTTTCAGTTTTTTTTCAAAATTTCAATTTTTTTTGTATTTTTGAATTTTTATAAAATAAAACAAACCTAGACAACTAGACTCACTAGACGTAGTCCCATCCCCACACATGAAAGACACTGTCCTCAATGTGAAGTAAGATACAACTAAAAATAAAAAAGCAAAAACAAACAGGAATCGACTTAGCTGGTAATGTAGCAGTTAATGGTCCAGCTTTACTCTTCCTCTTGTGCACCATATAGCATTCCGGTCGCTGTTGCACAATTTACTGTCGGGTTACCTCTACAAGATAAATAAGATGAGAATCAACCCCGCTCGAATTGAGATTGAGTACGGACGGAGCAATCAATACCTTCACAATAAATCTCAAACAAACTCGTAGCATTAAATTGACTCAATATAGACTCAAACTAAAATGAAAGACTCAATTGACTCACTAAGACTCAAGATTGAGTGTTATAGTAATGGATGATGTGTGTGATGACATATGATGGTGATTATGAGTGGTAGTGAGTGGTGATGAAGTTGTATGTGGATATGTGATAGGAGCGGATGATGACGGTAGTGGAATGGGGAAACCATGGGAAACAAAGGAACAAGGGCTTAGCCAAGGCTCCCCCGTGTTTCGCGAAGAGAATGGCAGCACTCCTCGCGTATCGCGAGGAGGCACAAATTAAGCCGGCCTTTTTCGTTTGTCTTCGCGTACCGCGAGGACCAAGGTAAGATGCTTCGCGTACATCGAGGAGACCCTGGTGACAAAAACTTTTGAGGGTTTTTTATACTTAGAAAATTTTTCACCCCTCAAACGTTTTCACCCAAATTCTCTAAAAACTTGTTCCAACTACAAAAACCAAGGTAAAAATACGTGGAACTTCGTTCCTGATGATTTTCCTATCCGAATCAAGCACGAATCCCTGCAAAACACGACACAAACAAGACACGCCCACCGAAAAACACAAAATTGACATGCAAATAAACCAAGAGAATCATACAACCTATACATCCTGGGCACTTACCCGAGACTCAAACAAGCCTATCAGGAGGCTTCTCCTTGATCCTAACTGGAGCCGCCTTCATCCTACGCGGTCTATAGATTCTCCATAGCACCAACAAACAATTTCTAACCACTAAACCTCTCTTACATCTATCACTCAGGTCCTTCCACCAAAATTTAAATCTAACCGATCCGAAGATGACACGACTCAAATAACCAAGTAATTTATCACCCCTCGACGTCCCCACACTTGGGGTTTGCAATACCCTTAACTTAGATGAATCTATCAAATCATGGGTTCTCTTTCGGGGTGGCCTAGACCTAGGGGCTCTAAAACTAGGATTCTTCTCAGTTCTACTCCGTAAGGATGCACAACAATGATGGGCAAAGGTTCGGGCATAGGTGTTTCTAATGGTGTGACCTCTAAAACCTCACCCGGATCTCCCAGTTCTTCTACACTCTCCACCATCCCCACACCTGGGGTTTTGCCTATGATTGCATCTAATTCTGCCATCATCTCCAGCAGATCATCAGGCACCTCATCACCGTAATCATCCGGCTCATTCAGTAAATCTTCTAACTTAACCGCCCAATCGGATAACTCTCCTAATTCAGGGGCGGTTTCACCAACTACATCCTCTAGATCAGAGTCCCGATGATAGTCCATGAAGGCATCAATCATGCACACGGAGTGGCTCTGCTCACCAGCCTCCATCACGGATTTCAAAGCATCGAATGTACCAGACTCATCCCCCACACGAAGTGTGAGTTTCCCATCAAAAACATCGATCAATGCCTTGGCGGTATGTAGGAACGGGCGTCGTAGGATGAGCGGGACACTATCATCCACATCCATATCCAGAATGACAAAATCCACGGGGAAGACGAATTTGTCTACTTTTGCCAAAATGTTTTCCACAATTCCCCATGGATACTTGACTGAACGGTCAGCCAAGGATATGCTCATGCGCGTCGGCTTCTGTTCTCCTAGGTCCAGCTACTTATTATAGAATATGGCATCAGATTGATGATAGCACCCAGGTCGGCCATCGTGTGGTTCAAGGGCAACCCGCCATGTAGACACGGGATCGTGAAGTGACCCGGATCTGCCAGTTTCTCTAGCAGTTTTTTTCTGAACCACCACAGAACATCACTCACTTAGTGAGACTTTAGAGACCTCCTCTAGCTTCTTCTTGTTGGAAAGAAGATCTTTTAAGAACTTGCCATACTTAGGCATCTGCTGGAGGACCTATATGAATGGGAGATTGACCTTAAGTTGTTTGAACATGTTAAGAAAGTTACCGTATTCCCTAGTATACTTATGTGGCATCAAGCGCGCTGGGTAGGGAACACGGCTCAAGTCAATCTCAGGGGTATTCATCTCCACCTCCTTCTTCTTCTCCTCTGCCTTCTCGGCAGGTTTCTCAACTAGTATATCCTTGTCCACCGACTCTTCCTCTTCTACAGGTGGCTCCTCTACCATCTGAGCCTCGATCGCAGTAAAGTGGGCTCTCTAATCTATCTTCCTCACCTCTTCCTGCGACAGAATGTGACGAACAGTCGTGTGGGAGACTTCCACTACAGTAGGAATCAATGTATCAATAATAGTCTCCACTACTTCTTCTTACTCCTCTATTATTCGACTCCTAGTTGACACGGCCATCGCTGAAGCATTAGGGCCTGAAGACGGACCTCCCGGTCTATCCTTCAAGCTCTTAGCGTTGTCTCCTACCATGCGCTGCATATCCTGGAATGCTGAATGCTGATTCTTCAATAAGGTATCATGTGCATCCAGTCTCTGCTGAGTCGCCTTATCATTCTACACCAAATGAGCGAGCATCTGAGTCTGGTTCTCCAGCATCTCCTCTATCTTCTTATCCCTAGCATTGCTCCTAGAACTCGCTCCTGCGTCACCTCCTCCATACTGATTTGGGCGGGCATTACACACAGGTGGGTTATTTCCAGATCTCCATCCCAAGCCAAAAGAATTGTTATAGTTATTATAGCCTTGGTTCTGGTTGCCCGGAAAGCTCACCTGCTCCTGCTGACCGACAGGGCAGTCCCTGGTGTCATGGCCTCCCATGCACACCTCACACCATTGAGCACTCAGCTTCAGCTCCTTAATCTCATTCGCCATCGCTGCGAGTGCAGCAGCCATGCTAGTATCAGGGGTGACCTGATGCACACCTCTAGGAGAGGAGGCGGGTACTGTAGCACTAGGAATGGAAGTCCTAGTAGATAGCCACTGTTGTTCCGCCAGAGCAAAGCTCTCGAACATCTCTTCACACTCAACTAGTTCCATTTTGTCCAAGATATGGCCTCCCGTAGCTGTGTTGAACATTTGCTGCTTCTCAAAGGTAAGGCCATTATAGAACTTCTCCACAATCGCCCAGTCAGAGAGACCATGCTGGGGATATTGGCTCAACAGCGCGTTGAACGTCCCCAGGCCATGTGATAAGGCTCGTCAGGGTCCATCCGGAACGAATGGATCTGGTCCCTAAGGCGAGTGGCTCTAGAAGGTGGATAGTACTTTTTAGAAACTTGGCTTGCAAGTCCCCCCATGTGGTGATAAAATTGTCGGGGAGGGTGTCAAGCCAAGTAGAAGCACGCCTAGATAGCGAGAATGGAAAGAGACGCACGTAGATTGCCTCCTTAGAAACACCCGTGATATTGAAGGTATCACATATTCGCACGAAGCGGGAAAGATGTCCGGTGCATCCTCATCCTCGAGGCCATGGTATTGAGTAGAATGAGTGATCGTACTCATGACATGTGCTGGGACCTGCTAAGTATTGGCATTAGGGATAGCGGGGCGGGCGATCAAAGATCTCGCCCTGAGGACCCCATCACGGGCTCTCTGGTGCACGGTACGCCTCGCTGGTGGGTCAGCGTTGCCTATATTAGGAAATGGAACTGGGCTAGTGGGACGTACCTGGTTTTTGCATAAATCTTGCAAACGCTCCCGGAAGTCACGGGTGCGCTCGTGAAGCTCTCGTTCGGGCTCTAAAGAAGCGAAATACGGTGGTGATCCATGCGAACGACTGTGGTGCATAAACTGAAAGACACAAAGAAAAATAAGAAAGACTCAATCCTCTGTTAGATACTCACATAGGACAAACAAGTAGCAGATACGACAAATACACACAATTAAGACTAACAAATAAAGAAAGAAAACAAACCAAAAATCACTAAAAGAACTAGTCAAAGCTAATATTGTTATTGCCAAGTGTCCCCGGCAACGGCGTCAAAAACTTGATCTCGTGTAGACGGTCTATATAAAAACTAACAAAACCAAACCTAGACTCCTAAGTAATAAGATGTAATACCTGTGAACTAAACCGCACTGACAGGCAAGTGTACCTATCGAGTGTAGCACAGCTTAATGGCAAACCGGAATATCAAACCCTAGAGACACTGTACAGCTAAACTAGACTCTGACTCAGACTAAAGATGTTTTGGTTGGGGGTTTTACTACACTACTGATTAAACTAATTGCAAAAAACTAAAAGCGATTCTAACTATCAAGACATTCGAAGAATGCATGGGGTAATCTCAAGATAACAACTATGACACAGTATAGCAACAAATACTAATACCACCTAAGGGAATTTCCTTTCAAACAATTCACTCATAATCCTAATACCGAAGACTAACTGACTACCTCTCACTTCTCGAGTATTGAGATAGGATGAACACTCGGTCTATCAAGGATCAACTAACACTCCTATGGCTCACTACGTCTAGCAATACCATCACGGTCACAAGAAACAAGCAAATAACCTAAACATGCATCTATTAATGAAAGACATTCAACAAGATAACATGCTGAACATTAATCAACACAAAACCGAATGAAGCATACATGATCATCATGATTATTAACTCAAGATCTTTAAAAAAATCATTAACCCATTATATGAATCCAAAAACCGATAAAAATCAAGACTCTAACAAAAATTCATCATAAACCTAGGCAGTATCAAAGATCTAGCCAAGAATCATACTCAAAACATCAATGACAGAACTAAAAGCATAAAACGTGGTTCAATCAAAGCAATCAAACACAAAAATCAAGACTTTGAAACCGAATACGCTATTACTAAAGAACCTGGATCCAAAAGCTATGAACTTTCACTCCAATTGGCTTCCAAACTACCAAAATCGCCCAAAGTAGCTCTATAGACGGCCAAAACTCGAACTCTTATAACAATGGTTATCAAATTCTATTTAATTCAAAATTAGGTTTTTCTCACGAATTTTCCATCTCTCGCGTACCGCGAGGGCCAAAATAGTCGCGGCCGGTTTTTACATTCCTCGCGTACCGCGAGATCTTCACTCTCCTCCCTCGCGTACCGCAAGGGAATGATTTTCCAACTTTTTTTCTTCTTTTCTCTTGGGCTTTCTTCTCTTGCTCGGTTTCTTCATGATATAGCTTCCTATTCCACACAAGCTCCTGAAAATATACAATAGACTCAAATACAGACTTAAACGACTCAAAACGAATATAAAACTAAGTAAAATGTATGAAAACAATAGGATAAAAGATGTGTGCCTTGCACTACATCAGGACTTCTAGCGGGAGCCATTGGGTTTGAACTTGAGAATAAAAGTTTTATTTATTTAAAATAATATTATAAGTAAAGACAACTATTTAAGAACATAATTTGTTTGGTCCGAATGTTCATAAAGTACCTTTGGAGGAAGTCGTGCATTCCGACTTACCGGAAGAAGTTACAAGACATGACGTACGTCAGTCATTGGATAATCATAGTCCGAATAATGAATCACGAAATAGACCGCGGACTTGAGACCCCATTTAGGGTCCTGAGATTCATTAGGAACAGTTGGGCGACCGTATCCATTGTTCCGTTACAAAAGACTAACTCCCCTATCGAAAGGGTTAGCACTAGTAACTATGACCAACTTTACTTTAAATATAACATTAATTAACAAGTGATAACAACCAGAGTAGCATCTTAAACGAGATAATATTTTTAATTACATTTCTTATCCTTTTTATTTTCTTTTAAAAACCCATTTTCCAACTTATTATCTTAGTCAGACAATAGCGAGGGTTGAGTACGGAATCCGTGTCCGTGGTTCGATACTTGGTTATTACACATACTATACTACACTGCCATAGGTACACTTGCCTATTGTGTGTGTGTTTACTTGTAGTGATTATCATTTTAATTTATAAATTTAAAACCCGATTTTGTGTAATAGTCAATAGAATATATTTTTACACTAAAAACACGCTATCAAGTTTTTGGCGCCGTAGCCGGGGACACGGTAATTCTGTGAATGATCTAAGCCGTTGGACTGACTATTTTTAATTTCAACTTTATTTTCCTTTTATTTTCATTTCGGTGCATTTGTTAGCTAGCAGGAATTTTCAAGGATCGCGACCACGAAATTTCCGTTAAGAAAAATGAATAAACATAAGCACCACCATTCGGAAGCAAAATCTTTTCTTATTAGACGTAATTTCGAACGATTTTAAGTTTTTAATTTTTATACTCTTATTTCTTTTCGATGATGACAAGCTTGATATCCGGAGATTGGAATTCAACAGACAGGGTACGTTCTCTAATCGAGATTTTTACGGTGATATTCCCTTATGGCTAATTCATTCTAAATTTTTAATAAAATAATATTTATGAAAAATTTAGATTATTTTTAATTATCCTTTAATTAATATGTTTGTTTTTCTAAAAAGATATTATAAGAAGTAATTTTTTTTAGTAAAAATAAAATAATAATAATAATAATAATAATATGGTCAGAGGGGATGCACCGCCATGCATTTGGATAAAAGGGGCAGTAGCAGCTATTTCTCTCAAAACCCCACTTCCGAAAACGCAAGGGGTCGGCCGAAATCACCCAAAACCCTCTGATTTTCACCTGTGTTCTTCGTTTTTGGTCTCCAATCTTCTCTCTAAGGTATGTAAACTTGTCCATTGTCATCTTTTCATCGTTTTATGCTTCGAATTTGACAGATTTAACTCAAATAAGGTTTAGGGTTTCATTTTGTATGTTTGTTTGAATATGCTTGAATCTGAACTCAATGCTTAAAATATATGCATATTTGACTATATACGAGCATAATGTAGCACTTTTTGTCTTGATTGAGCAGATTTGTTCGACTCGTATGAACGGGTTTTTGAAATTTTTCTTAGAATTTTTTAGCTTGGAAATACAAATTGAAGCATGAATCTTGTTTATATGTGTTTAGGATTTAGTTATATTGTGGAAAATTTGTTGATTGATTGAATTAGGTTAAGAATTTTGACGGGTTTGACTTTTTAAAGTCAACATTTTACATCTATATTCTTAATCATATTGCACCATTCAAATTTGCGCCTTGTTTAATTAAGATACAATAGACCATTCATGGACTCAAGTAACATAATTATGCTATTTCCATGTGCAAATTTGTGTTTCTTTTGTGTTGTCCTAAAAATAAAAATATATATAGTTCATTTCAATATCAAGTTTTTGGATACAACTATCAAGTTCTTGGTATAGTTTTGATACTATCAAGTTTTTGGCACCGTTGCTTAACTAAATGTGTTGATTAGAGCAACTCTAAATGATGGGCACTAACTTTTTCAAAGTGGTAATTATGTAGGAAATGGCATAATCCTCCAAACAAGCGGCCGAAAAAAAAGGAATGCCCCCATCAAGCTCTAGTTCATCTTCATCTATACCACCAGAAAATGCTCCACCTACACCACCATCACCACCAGAAAACCCGCCAAATATGCATCCTTGGCTGATCTTCGATCCCTACAATGCCATTGAGGCTCATGCTTTCCATACCCTACATGGTCTTATGCAATAGGAATTTGGAACTCATAAGACCATCTGCTATGCCACTCTAGAAAATATTGGCCTGTTAGAAGAAGCATTGCCAATAATTACTAGACCATGGGTTAAGTTCTTTGAGATTCAACAACCAACCTACTATGAAATGACCCTATAATTCTTGGCATCTTTTCAATTTGACAGACCCGTGCTTAGCAAACTAAAGCACGATTATGTGAGGTTTAGGATGGCTAGGCAATGGTATGAAATGTCCTTGGGTGACTTTGGGGTTAAAATGAGATTATACAGACATCGAGAGCTACGTCTCCCGATCTTCACATATAACATCCATGAGTTCGGAGAGGGTGAAACACAACAGGTATGGGCAAGGATTTGTTCGGGTCATCACGACCCGTATAAGCAAAAGAGCACAAAGATCCTTCATCCATTACATCGTTATCTACACCGAGTTATCGTCCACACCATTGGTGGGCGCAAGGATAGCACAGGAATTGTCATAGTCAAGGATCTGTTCCACCTACATTGCCTCATTGATCAAGTCCCCTGTAATTTGGCCTATAGTCTTGCCAAATTTTTCACCCGTGCTTATGGGTACTCTTCCATCAGCCACATCTATGGAGGTCCTTTTATCACCCACCTAGCAGCACATTTGGGAGTTCTAAGCCCTGTGAACCTTGGTTTACTAACCAATATGGACCTACCGATGGAAGAGGTAAACACACAAATGTTAATCAATATGAGAATGATGAGGAAGATATAGGTAGTGTATAGGCTGGTAGACCATCGGGGAAATCCTTGGCAAGGAGCTGTCATACAATCGGATGAGGAAGATGAGCCAGCACTGTAGCATGCAGAAGAGGACCGGGGTATGTATTATACCACAACTGACCCCACTATTCTTGATATCATGATCCGTACGGGTCAATTAGGGAACACCATGGATGGGATACGCCAGGACTTTTACGATCATACCTATGACCTATATGCCCACCAGAAGTACCAGCAGCAGCCTCCCGGTCCTCATTAGCAGTGGCCTCGTCCTCCGTTCTAGTACTAGCTTCCTTCACTCCTGAAATTTGTGGTTCTTATCTGATGCAATTTGTGGGTCTTAAACTTTGACACTTTATGTTTATTTTTATTGTCTGTTGTTGGACATTGGCACTACAGGTTTTTTACCGGTTACCTTGGTAACCGTTGATATGGTGGCACCACCACCACCTCCTTTTGGCCGCCCGATGGGAGAATATTAGTTTAACTCTGTTTAATTTTAGTACTTAACTTATATTTTGAGCATTGCATAGCATCACAGGTTTTGGTTCGTACCAGGACATACAATCTAGGAAAAATGGGAAGCCTACAAATCACATAATGATGGCATCATGTTAAGGGAGTATTAATCTCACCACCCTCTATTTATTTTTCATGACACATATTATATTGCATACATTCATATTGTATGAAACTAAGTGTGGGGTGAAACCCCACCAATGATTCGAATGCCTAATTGCGTCCCAAGTATGACAACTGCATGATTACAAATTACCCAATCCGTTGAATCAAAATGTAGAAGTAATAAAATATCTTCAAAATGATCTGCAAACGTTTGGCAGCTTCATAAATAATCTAAAATCATAAAGTCTTAAAATTCATTTGGAATAAACGGGCTTCTAAAAACAGCAATTTGAAACACCGTTGAATTGAATCAAGGAAACAAATAGGGAAGATTAGAAAGCACAACAGAAAGAAAGAAATAAGTTTATGCACACTGTTACTTTTATACCTCCCTATCTTCCGTTTCATGTGAGAATTTGAGCATATCCGAGCATTATTACATAACACATCAAGTTTTTGACGTCGTTGATTAATACATTTTTCACATGCTCATTCTGTTTGATAGATTGTTTGCTAATTATTGTTTTGCATGTTAGAACTTGTATAAGATATACATTTCAAGATCATAGAATAAAGGAATGCATAAAAATGATTGAGGAATTAGTTTTAACCCACTTTCTTAGCCTTTTTCTTTTCCTTTTACCTACCCTAAACATTATCCCTTAGTTACCCCCTTTGAGCCTAAATCCTTTTCGTTTCTAAACTCACATTCCAAATCCATACACCCGAGAAATTAGCCTTTTTATCTTTTTACCGTTTTTAGTTGGAAATCGACTTGGCTATGATTTAAAAAGTAATTATCCAAAGCCTATAAATTCATCCTATGATCGAAAAGGGAACTCGTACAAGTAATATAAAGAAAAGGATTGTTGTGAAGAAAAAGGGGCAACAAAAAAGAGTTCATAAATTACCCAAAGTATTAAGGAAATCCCATCAAAAGAAAATCAAGCCTACTCGAAAAAGTAGAGTATGAGAAGCTGATCACAAAAAGATGTATCAGTAAAAGAAGGGGGGAACAACCAAAAGATCCATGAATGAAATGACAATAACTTGTATCCCAAAGAAAAATCAAGAAGTCAACGAATTCGGCCTTGACGATCTGACCTTAAAATAGTCCTTAGATTAGTCACACTGTCTAATCTAAGTAAAATAATAGTTTGACTACTTTTCCATCATAAATCCAAGACAGAATTCCAACATTTAGCCACTTTTCTCAAATATTTCCTACCCTAAACCCTAAGCCAATAATTATCACCCTCTTAAAAGACCTCTTGATTTATGCACACATTTTATATATCAATTGGTGGAGATTTGATTTTTATACAAGCCTATGATTATGCAAGCACTAATTGTAGCATTGAGTGTTATTCTTGACATACCTTATCCATATATTAAACCTGAGTGCTGAGTGAACAATTGTGTGACTGTAACTTTGTGCATAATCATAGTTCCATCAAGTATGTTAGACTTACTACCCTATTATGGAGAAACAATAGAAATGTGCAATCATCAAATCATTGTTTTTATGAAAAGCGTTTAACCATTTGGGACAAGAGCTTTGGATTAGCAAAACCTTACTTCCATGGGTATAATCATGCATGAGTTTGCTTGGGGACAAGCAAAGTTTAAGTGTGGGGTGTTATGATATGCCATCATTTATACATATTTCACATGTACAATTATCCCCATATTAATCACAATTATAGACAAAATGATAGGAATTGATATTTCATCTATTCATTTGTGTTACAATAGGATAATTAACCTTGGTATGAAAAAACATGAATAAATCACTTGAAATCAAGATGAAATTAGTATTCGGAAGAAAATTGAACGAAACCGGACGCAGGAAGCCAAAGTTGGAAGTCAAAAAGTCAACAGGGAGAAAAAATGCCCAATGCACGGGTGTGCATCCCAATGCACGGTCGTGCATTTGGGGTTTTGCCTCCCTATACCTCCTAAAGCTTCCAAGATTCCCCACGTGTAAGAATAGGGTACTTTGCACGCCCGTGCAATCCAATGCACGGCCGTGCATTGCCAAAATCTTAGCCTATAAATAGCAAGCTCATTCTAGTGTTTTAGAGGTCCAAGATCAAGAGTAGGGAAGGCCTTTGCGCTCTGCTAAGAGCCGGAACTCTCTTGGTTTTGGTCCGTTTTAGCTTTCTTGTTTATTTTCCTTTTTAAAGTCTTGTAATATGAATGTTTCGTCTCGTTCTAGTAATCAAGAGGCAACCTATACCCATTGTCCCTTGGTGTTGGAATACTTCCACACATTATCTAAGGGTTAGTGGAGTCACTTGTATGGTCATTCATGGCTAGTGCTCGAGTTGGTTGAACTTTAATTAATTAATGAAGTATTTTTAGTATGTTATGTTTTTAAAGTCTTTACTATGAGTTATCTTAAAAAGACAATAATAAGTGATCTTTAAACCAATCTAATAATATTAAATCTTGTAAGTTACTTAGCCTATAAATAGCAAGCTTATTCAAGTTTGTACGGTCTATATACAAATCTTGGTGCTAACAACGGCCGAGTAGTATATATTTAATATTATGGGTTGATTGGAGGTTTGAGTATTCAACAAGCCATTTGAGCCCTAACCAGACCGGGCGGTTTGTGTTGGTATTTCTATACTTCTCTCGTGTCGGCTTGCAGATGACTTGATGTCGTCCAGACGGTCTATATAAAAACTAACAAAACCTAACCTAGACTCCTAAGTAATAAAATGGAGTACCTAGGAACTAAACCGCACTGACAGGAAAGTGTACCTATCGAGTGTTGCACAGCTTAATGGTAAACCGTAATATCGAACCGTAGAGACACTGAATAGCTAAACTAAACTCTGACTCGGACTAAAGAAGATTTGGTTGGGGGGTTTACTACACTACTGATTAACCTATAATGTAGAAAACAAAGAGCGATTCTAACTATCAACACAAAGTACTAAGGAAGATATCAGAGATGGAAGAATACCACCTAGGTCGGAATCCTACTTACAAAGCTCAACTTCTATCGGTTCTGGAAACTATGATGGATCTGGGTTTCTAAGGATAACAGCTCTAGACAACCTAGTGGATCCCTAATCGCTCTCAAGGTGTCACCAACTAACGAACCTAAAGTATTCTAAACTCACCAGATAGTTGGATTACCTTTCAGTCTCTCCAACAATGATAATGTACCCAAAAGACATATCACCTTTCAGTCTCATTGTCCACAATGTAGGTCCCGGGAGCCTCGTCGCGCAGCGGATAATAACACGATCTGTTCTGCGATTTGTGTGGGAACCAAGAAACGAAGGCATAGAAACAAGAACAAAGATAAAAGACGATGAAACGAAACGTAATCCATAACAAAGAAGTCATCCCGTATTACAGACTACATACCGAAGGAACACACATCTCTCGTCCAGGGGTCGGGAGAGCTCTTCCCGACCCGGACAACCTGTTCCAGAGTTCCACCTACAAATGAAGACAAGTCTTCTATTTATAGGCGAAGGAACACTTCCTGCGTACTTGACAAGTACGCAAGGCAAAAGCCTTGCGTACTTACTAAGTACGCATGGTTTGGTCATGCGTACTTGACAAGTACGCAAGGCAAAAGCCTTGCGTACTTACTAAGTACGCAGGACCAAACTGGTGTGCGGGCTAAGTACTCAGGAACACCCTCCCGCGTACTAGCCACGTACACCGATACATAGAATTTAATCTATAGTTACAAAACAAGCTTCTACACACAATACATTCGAAGAATGCACGGGGTATTCTCAAGATAACAACTATGACACAGTATAGCAGAAAATACTAAGACCACCTAAGGAAATTTCCTTTCAGACAATTCACTCAAAATCCTAATACCGAAGACTAACTGACTACCTCTCACTTCTCGGGTATTGAGATAGGATGAACACTCGGTCTAGCAAGGATCAATTAACACTCCTATGGATCACTACGTCTAGCAATACCATCACAGTCACAAGCAAAAAGAAAATAACCTAAACATGCATCTATTAATGAAAGACATTCAACAAGATAACATGCGAAACATTAATCAACATTGTTGGAACATTTGTGTGACAATCAGTCTTGTAATAGATTAAGTCTTTATGATTTCTTGTATGAAATGTTTTCTAGGTGTGTTAAGTTTGTTGTAACAAGTTCGCCTGATATAGTTGAGGCGAACTTAGGCTAGTTCTGGCGAACTTGCTAAGTTCGCCTGTAGCAGTGTGTTACGTATAAATAGTGCTTAGTTTGTGTTGTTTTGAACATCTTGGATTTGTAACTTGTAAGCACTTTTATCAGAGCAATACAACAGAGAGTTTACTGTAGATCTTGTCTTTATGTCTGATTCTTGTGTATGTGTATCTATTCGAGACGCGTGTATTCGTTAGGATTTCGCACTACGAGTTCACGTTGCGTGTTATACATCTGAGATCGATCCGTAGACCCGCTGGGACCTACAAACACAAAACCGAATCAAGCATACATCATCATCATGATTATTAACTCAAGATCATTACAAAAATCATTAACCCATTATATGAATCCAAAAACTGATAAAAATCAAGACTTTAACAAATATTCATGATAAACCTAGGCAGTATCACAGATCTAGCTAAGAATCATACTCAAAACATCCATGACAGAAGTAAAACCATAAAACATGGTTCAATCAAAGCCATCAAACATAAAAATCAAGACTTTGAAATCGAATACGCTATTACTAACTAACCCGGATACAAAAGCTATGAACTTTAACTCCAATTGGCTTCTAAACTCCCAAAATCGGCCAAAGTACCTCTTTAGACGGCCAAAAATCGAACTCTTATCACAATGGCTATCAAATTCTATTTAATTCGAAATTAGGTTTTTTTCATGGAATTTCCATCTCTCGCGTATAGCGAGACAAGATAGCAAGTCCCTCGCGTACCGCGAGGGCTAAAATAGTTGTGGCCGGTTTTTACTTTCCTCGCGTACCGCGAGGGAATGATTTTCCAACTTTTTTCCTTCTTTTCTCTTGGGCTTTCTTCTCTTGCTCGGTTTATTCACGATATAGCTTCCTATTCCACATGAGCTCCTGAAAATATACAATATACTTAAATACAGACTTAAACGACTCAAAACGAGTATAAAACTAAGTAAATTGCACAAAAACAATAGGATAAAAGATGTGTGATTTGCACTACATAAAACCCAAGCACCAACTATTAAGCCCCTGTAATGTGTTCTAATTCCATTTTATACAGTTACCAATCAACCTATGTGACTCACACTTAGAAGCTACAACTCTACCTAATCCCGTCTCACGGTCATGTCTAGGCACGAATTAAACCATATATATTTCACCCACCACGTTAAACTAAGATTTACAGGTTTTAGAATTTAGATGAAATCATGAATGAATGACTGATAATGAGCATTAATAAGCAAATTAAACTTCATCTAGAGGCGTTTCAACCAAGTCGCTATCTCGAAAGGTAACACATAGACTAAATGTTTTCTCTAAATGGCCATCCCGGAGGGTAACACATAAGCAAGACTCATATTCTAATCAAATAAGCTCATTAACATGGAATTTATGGATGCGGGCGCCACCAAAACTTGGATATATTCTCATAAAAAGAGAGTGGTGCGCCAAAAATTTCAAAAACCTCTAAATTTTAACTTAACGTGGTACCTATCACCATATGTTGACAGTTTCAGTATTACCGATTACCCTAAGATAAATAGCCACAAGATATCTTGATTTTAAATTCAATTCATTCGTAAACAACACTCACAGGATATTTAAGCTTTACTAGTTGGTTGGGTCTACCAAAACATCACTAATTAAACGAGTTTTCAATTATTTATTCCTTTAAAACTCAACAAGCAGATCCAGTTGTACTATCATTTCCATTTATTATGCAAAAACTTTTGACTTCAAAGGACATTTTTTTTCAAAATTTTTCAATTTTTTTGTATTTTTGAATTTTTATAAAATAAAACAAACATAGACAACTAGACTCAGTCCCATCTCCACAATTCAAAGACACATTGTCCTTAATGTGAAGTAAGATACAACTAAAAATAAAAATGCAAAAATAAATAGGAATCGACTTAGCTGGTAGTGTAGGAGTGAATGGTCCAACGTTTCTCTTCCTCTTGTGCACCGTATAGCATTTCGGTCGCGGTTGCACAATTTACTGTCGGGTTGCCTTTACAAGATAAATAAGATGAGAATCAACCCCGCCCGATTAGAGATTGAGTACAAACGGAGCAATCAATACCTGCACAATAAAACTCAAACAAACTCGTAACATTAAATTGACTCAATATAGACTCAAACTAAAATGAAAGACTCAATTGACTCACTAAGACTCAAGATAGAGTGTTATGGTAATGGATGATGTGTGTGATGACATATGATGGTGATTATGAGTGGTTATGAAGTTGTATGTGGATATGTGATAGGAGCGAATGATGGCGGTAGTGGAATGGGGAAACCATGGGAAATAAAGGAACAAGGGCTTAGCTAAGGCTCCCTCGCGTTCCGCGAAGAGAAGGGCAGCACTCCTCGCGTACCGCGAGGAGGCACAAATTAAGTCGGCCTTTTCCATTTGTCCTTCGCATACCGCGAGGACCAAGGTAAGATGCTTCGCGTACCTCGAGGAGACCCTGTTGACAGAAAGTTTTGCGGGATTTTTATACATAGAAAATTTTTCACACCTCAAACTTTTTCACCCAAATTCTCTAAAAACCTGTTCCAACTACAAAAACCAAAGTAAAAATATGTGGAACGTCATTCCTGATGATTTTCCTCACCGAATCAAGTGCGAATCCCTACAAAACATGACACAAACAAGACACGCCTACCAAAAAACACAAAATTGACATGCAAATAAACCAATAGAATCATAGAAACTATACATCTCGGGCACTTACCCGAGACTCAAACAACCCTATCAGGAGGCTTCTCCTTGATCCTAACTGGAATCGCCTTCATCCTACGCGGTCTACCGATTCTCCATTACACCAACAAACAATTTCCAACCACTATACCTCTCTTACATCTATCACTCAGGTTCTTCCACCAAAATTTAAATCAACCCGATCCGAAGATGACACGGCTCAAATAACCAAGTAATTTATCACCCCTCGACGTCCCCACACTTGGGGTTTGCAATACCCTTAACTTAGATGAATCTCTCAAAGCACAGGTTCTCTTTCGGGGTGGTCTAGACCTAGGGGCTCTAAAACTAGGATTCTGCTTAGTTTCTACCCCTTCAGGATGCACAACAATGATGGGCAAAGGTTCGGGCATAGGTGTTTCTAATGGTGTAACCTCTAAAACCTCACTCGGATCTCCCAATTCTTCTACACTCTCCACCATCCCCACACTTGAGGATTTGCCTATGATTGCATCTAATTCTGCCATCATCTCCAACAGATCATCAGGCACCACATCACCGTAATCATCCGGCTCATTCAGCAAATCTTCTAACTCAACCGCCCAATCGGATAACTCTCCTAATTCAGGGGCGATTTCACCAACTACATCCTCTAGATCAGAGTCCTGATGATAGTCCATGAAGGCATCAATCATGCCCATGGAGTGGCTCTGCTCACCAGCCTTCTTCACAGATTTCACGGCATCGAATGTGACAGACTCATCCCCCAAACGAAGTGTGAGTTTCCCGTTAAAGACATCGATCAATGCCTTGGCGGTATGTAGGAACGGGCGTCGTAGGATGAGCGGGACTCTATCATTCACATCCATATCCGGAATGACAAAATCCACTAGGAAGATGAATTTTTCTACTTTTACCAAAAAAATTTCCACAATTCTCCGTGGATACTTGACTGAACGGTCAGCCAAGGATATGCTCATGCGCGTCAGCTTCTGTTCTCCTAGGTCCAGCTTCTTATATATAGAATATGGCATCAGATTGATGCTAGCACCTAGGTCGGCCAACGCGTGGTTCAAGGGCAAACCGCTATGCAGACACGGGATCGTGAAGTGACCCGGATCTGCCAGTTTCTCTGGCAGTTTGTTCTGAACCACCGCAGAACATCGCTCACTTAGTGAGTCTTTAGAGACCTCCTCTAGCTTCTTCTTGTTGGAAAGAAGTTCTTTTAAGAACTTGCCATACTTAGGCATGTGCTGGAGGACCTTTGCGAATGGGAGATTGACCTTAAGCCAATAATTATCACCCTCTTAAAAGAACTCTTGATTTATGCACATATTTTATATCAATTGGTGGAGATTTGATTTTTATACAAGCCTATGATTATGCAAGCACTAATTGTAGCATTGAGTGTTATTCTTGACATACCTTATCCATATATTAAACCCGAGTGTTCAGTGAACAATTGTGAGACTGTAATTTTTATATCCATATATTGTGGAGAAACAATCGAAAGGTGTAATCATCAAATCATTGTTTTTATGAAAAGCGTTTAACCATTTGGGACAAGAGCTTCGGATTAGCAAAACCTTACTTCTATGGGTATAATCAGGCATGAGTTTGCTTGGGTACAAGCAAAGTTTAAGTGTGTGGTGTTATGATATGCCATCATTTATACATATTTTACATTACCCTAAAGACAGATTACCTTTCAGTCTCACTATCACAATACATTCGAAGAATGTAAGGGGTAACCTAAGAACAATCGATAAGACATGGAATATCAGAGATACTAAGAAACCTAGGGAAACATCCTCTCAAAGCCTTTACACCTAGATACCTAATACCAAAGACAACCCAACTACTTCGCACCTCTCAGCTATTGAAGTAAGTAGAATACTTAAACCCTCTAAACTCTCAACTATCGCTCCTATGGATTTGATCGATCAAAAACCATAAACAAGTCACAAACACACAGTAAGCAACCTAATATGCATCTATACATGAAAGATATTCACAAAGACACATATGGAACAGTAATTAATCATAAATCAGATCTAAATATCCATGCATATCGAACCAATTATAAACAGATTCTTTACATCAATGTCAAACCGTCATACGATAACCAAAAACCGATAAAAATCTAAAGATTCAACAAATCATCGTCAAACCTACGTAGTATCTAATGTTTAGCCAATAATCATGTTCAAAAACAGTAAACAATCAATAAAAGTCATAAACATAATGTTAATTAAACTGATTGAACACAAGAGAACGAATAACATAAGCCGATTGATTGTAATCTAACCAATGTATCCTCAAAAGCTTTAATCTCTTGCTCCAATTGACTTCTCTGCTCCCAAAATAGCCCAAGAACTCTGATGTGACGGCTGAAAGTCGAACTATTGATAGAATGGCATTAAAAGCTTTAAATATTAAATTTTTAGGGTTTTGCCGTAATTTAGGTTCTTCACGTGTCGCGAACATCTGAATGGACTTCTTGGCATGTCGCGAAGGACAAAATGGTTGGGTTTCTTAATTCCTGAGTTTCGAGTCTTGGCGTGTCGCCAAGACCTGTACCTCCCTCTTCGCGTGGCGTGAACAACTGTAATTCTAGAATTTTTTCTTCTTTTCAAGGCCTCTCCTCGTGTGCTCGATTTCTCTAGGATTAAACTTTGATTTCTGCTTCTCTTGCACACGAACACCTGTAAACATGACCCAAACTAAGTACGAAACAAAAATGAATAGAAACGACTGAATAACTAACTAAAACAAACAAAAACAATAGGATAAACGTATGTGTTTTGCAACTCATCAGCCATGATTTAAGGAATAATTATCCGTCACTAGTTTATAGATTTGTATTATGTTTGAAAAATGAAACTCATTCAGTTTCGAGAAAAAAAAGAGATGTTATTATAAAAAGAGGAGGGGGCAACAATAAGAAGTTCATAACCGCCCAAGATATTAAAGAAATCTCATCAAGAAAGAATCAAACTTACTCGAAAAATTGGAGTATGCAAAGCTGATCAAAGTGGGTGTATTAGGAGGAAACAGTCAAACGATCTATGGGGATTGATAGTAATGTATAATTCAAAGACAAGAAGAAGTTGACATTCTTAAAGAAAGGATTTGGTCTTGACGATCTGACCTTAAAAGAGTCCTTAGATTAGTCAAAATGTCTAATCTAAGTTTAATAAGAGATTGTTTACCTTTTAATTATTTAGCCAAGTTGGATTTTTAACATTTAGCCACTCTTCCCAAATATTTCCTACCCTAACCCTAAGCCAATCATTACAACCCTTTATAAAGCCTTCTTGATTTATGCACATATTTTATGTCAATTGATGGAGATTTGATTTTTATACAAGCCTTTGATTATGCGAGCATTAGTTATAGCATTGAGTGTTCTTCTTGACATACCTTATTCATATACTAAACCCGAGTGTTGAGTGAACATTTGTGAGACAGTAATTTTGTGCATAATCATAGTTCAAGGCTTACAACCCTATTGTGGAGAAACACTCGAAAGGTACAAATACAAAATCATTGTTTTTAGGAAAGCCGTTTAACCATTTGGGACAAAAACTTTAGATTAAAATTAAATCAATGTTTTATTCTATGAGTATAATCATGCATGGGTTTGCTTGAGGACAAGCAAAGTTTAAGTGTGAGGTGTTATGATATGTCACAATTTATACATATTTTTCATGCTTAATTATCCCCATATTCATCACAATTATAGGTATTTGGATAGGAATTGATACTTAATTGATTCCTTTTTAAAATATCAGGTTAATTATCCCTTGTCTGCAAAAACATGAAGAAATCACCCAAAATTAAGGGAAAATCAGCACATGGAAGCCAATTGAACGTTCGTGCACCCAAGAAGCCAACACAAGAAGTCAAAATTCAACAATAGTCAAAATTAGAGTGTCAAGCTCGTAACACAGGACAGTTATCTAACAAGAGTAGTACCTCCAACAGATGTGTTCCCAGGTAAGAGTAACGGGTCTAGGAAAGATTTATACACCGCTCTTTCCTAGATAAAACATTCCGTTCGTCAGATAACTACGTATTGGTCAGAAGGTCGCCTTCTAGTTATAGTGACGTTGATACCAAAAACACATAGTGGAAGACTAAAGCATAACTTCTATTAATAGTGTTTACTTTATATCAAACAAAAGTTACATCATTTGTTCCTAACCAGGAACATATCATTCAGGACTTATAAGCATGCCCATCATCTAGATCGTTCATCTTTTCATTCTAGTCCTAGAAATGCCTTGTCTAATGACTATCTGTGATGCGTTAAAAAACATTTGATAAAACATGGGTCAGCATAAAGCTGGTGAATTCATAAACTAAAATAGTTTATTAAAATGACCCGCCAAAGTATCTTGAACACATTCATGAGTTTCCACACCCAAATTCATAGATAACTATGAATAATCATTCAGTATGTATATAACCAAAGACCGTTCCACGGGTCCTGTCTAACATGTCATTCCACGGGCAAGTAAAATACAATAAGCGCTTAGAATATGTTATATATAAACAATAGATATAATCATTTCAAAATACTTAAAATGTTTCATAAATCAATCATGCCAGACAAGGTCATGACTTTGTTCATGCATCACAGTTTAAGAACTCACCTGGATAGTATCTCGGGTTATCAATTCAGTAATGTGGTAAACACCTCGGGCAGAGCTCATAGATAATAATAAAATTACTTAATTACATAATCCTAGATTAATGGTTCATAACCAAAGCTTAATGTGAGGTCGGAACCTTACCTCAGCACTAAATATGTCAATTTTGGAGTCGAAATGCTGGAAATCGGACTCTCGTACGCGAACCGGGGCTCGGGATTGGAACTTTAGAGAGTGTGTGTGTTTGGGAAGGTGTATTTGTGTGTGTAAAAGTGATGAGATCGACCCTCTATTTATAGGGTGAAAGCGAACTCATGTCGGACCGAGTAGTAAAAGCATATCGGTCCGACATCCGTATATTGGACCGAGTTGTAAATGCATATCGGTCCGACTTGGGGCAGCAGACACACGTCTGATTCTCCTGATTTCCTTCCTCTCTACACGTCGGACCGACATGGTCTGAGAAGTCGGTCCGACATCGACCAAATTCCAAAATTCTTTGTTTTTAACCCTTAATATTTGGTATATTTGCAATTCAACCCCTGGACTTTAATTCTTGACATCTTTATCCCTTATTTTCTATAGGAATTTTCGAGGTGTTACAAATCTCCCCTACTTTAAGAAATTGCGTCCTCAAAATTAAGAGGTAAATAGATGAGGATATTTTGCTCTTATTTGTTCCTCTAATTCCCAAGTCTTGTCGACTCCAATCCGACCTTGCCAATGAACCAATACCATTGGTATAACTTTCTTCCTCAATTTCCGTTCATGGGTGTCTAAAATCTTGATCGGTTGTTCAGTAAAGTGAAGCCTGTCGTCTACATGTACATCATCTAGTGCAATAGCCTAAGCTGGATCAGCTAAACATTTGCGTAAACAGGATACGTGAAACGTATTATGAATCCCTTGTAATGCTTTAGGTAGAACTAACTTGTAAGCTACTGCTCCAATTCATTTAATTATCTTGTAAGGCCCGATATACCTTGGTCCTAAATTTCCACATTTCCTGAATCTTACCACACCTTTCCAAGGTGAGACCTTTAACATAACATAATCTCCAACTTGTAATTCTAACGGTCGTCGTCTTCTGTCAGCATAACTCTTTTGTCGAACTTGAGCAGCTTTCAATCGTTGTTTAATTTTGGCTTTCTTATCTGTTGTCTCTTGTATAACTTCAGGTCCAGATAATTGACTATCTCCTATTTCAGTCCAACAGACAGGAGTTCTGCACTTCCTTTCGTACAGTGCTTTAAATGGTGCAGCTTTGATACTTGAATGGTAACTGTTGTTATAGAATAATTCGATTAGCGGTAGCTGATTATCCCAGTTACCTCCGAAATCGATAATGCATGCTCTCAGCATATCTTCTAGAGTTTGAATTATACGTTCACTATGTCCATCTGTCTGAGGATGATATGCAGTACTCATGGTAAGTCCAGTTCCCAATTCTTTCTAAAAACTCGTCCAGAATCTAGATGTGAACCGACTGCCTCTATCAGAAATAATAGACAGTGGTATGCCATGGTGGCTTACAATTTCATTGATATAGATCCTGGTTAACTTATCCATAGGGTATGTTTCATTGATGAGTATAAAAGGAGCTGACTTGGTCAGTCTATCGACCACGACCCATATTGCATTATGCATTTTCTGGGTTCTGGGTAGTTTAGTCACGAAGTCCATTGTAATACGATCCCATTTCCATACAGGTAATTCTAACTATTGTAACTGCCCTGCTGGTTTCTGATGCTCAATCTTAGCTTGAAAACAAGTCAAGCATTTATCTATGTACTGGGCTATCGATCTTTTCATGTTTGGCCACCAGTAATGAGTCCTCAGATCTTTATACATCTTGTTTGCACCAGGATGCATGGAGTATCTTGATTTATGTGCTTCATCTAATATTTTCTTTTGAATATCTCCAAGCTTTGGAATCCAGATTCTTTGATCGAATCTCATGATTCCATCATCTCCTTTAGATAGTAACTTATGTTTCCCAACCATACGTTCCTTCTTGATATTCCCTTCTTCTAATGCTTTTGGTTGGATGTCTTTGATTTGGTTCATTAAGTCTAAGTTAAGGTCTAATCATAGTACTTTTACTTTAATCGGTTGGTTTCGTTCTTTCCGACTTAAAGCATCTGCCACTACATTAGCTTTCCCGGGATGGTACTTGATTTCACAATCATAGTCATTGATGAGTTCCATCCATCTCCTTTGCCTCATATTTAAATCTTTCTGATTAAAAATATGTTGGAGGCTTTTGTGGTCTGAATATATCATGCATTTAGTACCATACAGATAGTGTCTCCAGATCTTTAGAGCAAACACTATGGCACCAAGTTCTAGATCATGCGTGGTATAGTTTTTCTCATGAACTTTAAATTGACGTGATGCGTAGGCAATAACCTTGTCTCGCTGCATTAACACACATCCCAGACCAGTTCGGGAAGCGTCACAGTAAATGAAAAAATCATTATCTCCTTTGGGTAGTGCTAAGATCGATGCATAACTGAGTTTATCCTTGAGAATGTTGAATGCTTCTTCTTGTTTTGTACCCCATTCAAATTTGGCTGCTTTCTGAGTCAAGGCAGTCAAAGGCGTAGTGATCTTTGAGAAGTCTTGAATGAATCTTCTGTAGTAACCAGCTAGTCCAATAAGGCTTCTAATCTCTGTCGAAGTATTTGGGGCTTCCCATTTCATAACAGCTTCTATCTTACTTAGGTCTACTTGAATTCCACGCTCGTTCACTACGTGCCCAAGAAATTGTACTTCTCGTTTCCAAAATTCACATTTTGAAAACTTAGCGTACAATCTTTCTTTTCTCAGGGTTTCCAGAATGATTCTAAGATGCTCAGCATGTTCTTCCTGACTTCAGGAATAGATAAGAATATCATCGATGAAAACGATGACAAATTTATCAAGGAATGGTTTACAAACTATGTTCATTAGATCTATAAATGCTGCAGGAGCATTTGTCAGACCAAATGACATGACCAGGAATTCATATTGACCGTATCTGGTCATGAAAGCAGTCTTAGGTACGTCCTCTTCTTGTACCTTCAACTGATGATATCCTGATCTAAGATCGATTTTTGAGAAATACTTTGCTCCTTGTAGCTGATCGAACATATTATCTATTCTAGGCAATGGATATTTGTTTTTCACAGTCAGTTTGTTCAATTCCCGATAATCAACGCACATCCTCATGCTCCCATCTTTCTTCTTTACGAATAGTACCGGTGCTCCCCAAGATGAAGTGCTAGGATGAATGAACCCTTTGTCTAGGAGTTCTTGGATTTGTTTCATTAATTATTTTAGTTCGGAAGGAGCTAGACGATAAGGGGATTTTGCAACAGGCTTAGCTCCACGAATGAGTTCGATTCGAAATTCGATCGGACGATCGGGTGGAATACCAGGTAATTCTTCTAAAAAAACATTCGGGTGATCACTGACTACGAGAATATCTGAAATCTATCCTTCGGGTTTAACATTCAAAACATGGAGTAAGAATATACCATCTCCCTTAATTAATTATTTCTTAGCTTTCGCTATAGAAATAATTTCAATCTTATTGGTTTCACTATCACCTTGAATCCTTAAACTAGTTTCATCTGGTTTCTTAATCTTGATTGTGCTCTAATCAATCTGGGCTTGGTATTGGTTTAACCAATCCATCCCTAGGATAACCTCATATTTGTTCAAGTTCATCGGCATTAGTGTAACTAATACCTTATCGTCACCAAAATTGATGACACAATCAAGGTATGATTCGGTTATCCTAATCTGTTCGCCACTATCCGTTTCAACGACATAGGCATGAATAAGTGGAATCGGTTTTACGCCTAAATATGGGGTGAATGCACATGAAACAAAACTTCTATTTGCCCATGTATCAAATAATATCTTCGCGTAAATATTATTAACTAAGAATGTACCTGCCACTTCCTTAGCTTTATTTTTCTGTTCATCTCCACTTCCTAAGATGAATACTCGCCCTATTACTTTATTCTGACCACCTATTCTCTGTTTAGGTGGTTTAGGACAAGAAGTCTTATAATGCCCTATCTCTCCACAGGTAAAGCATTTAACATTCAAGCATTGGGTTGCAAAATGGCCATACTTCTGACAAGTCTGGCATTTCATTCCCTGATTGGCTCTATCAGGGTTGGGATTAAATCCTCCTCTTCTGGGAAGCTTACTATTTCTCGGTTTGAACTTATAAGCAACCTCATCGTGCTTTCTCTTGTGATCAATCTTTGGTGGCTCTTGAGCTGCCACCTCATCAAACATCACCGCACTTTTCTCAACAGCTAAGTCTATCGTCTCGGGTGCGATAGATTTCACTAAGGTACGAACCTTAGGTGGTTAACCTTGAATATAGCATTTAACCCTCCTTGACTCAGGAGTAACCAAATGTGACACCAACTTGGCCACTTCATTAAACTTGGTTGTGTACTCCTGATGAGTTATGGTTCCAGCTTCGAATCGTAAAAATTCAACTTTAATCTTATCCATAGCATTTTATGGACATTATCTCTTCACAATCAAAGACTTGAGATCCTCCCAAGTCATTCTACCAGTTACAGCTTCTCCCTTTGTTTGTTTAACTGACTCCTACCAGTCAAGAGCCTCTTCTTCAAAAGAATGTGCAGCAAACTTCACAGCTTGGTCAGGTCTGCATTCACTCATCTTGATTACTGCTTCCATTGATGTGATCCACTACAAAGCTGCAATAGCATCCTTCTTCCCATTAAAGGGCTTCGGGTGACAATCACTAAAGTTCTTGTAGTTACATACTTGACCATGTATCCCCACACTTTGGTTTGTCATCCCAACTGTTTCATAGGTTCGGGTGGTACCTATGTTGTTTCCTACTCGAGTGGTATGAAGAGTGTCTTCTGTTCAGAGAATGGCATCGATTGTACCTTTGTTTCGGTTGCCTAGACTGTTATGATTCTCCCTTCTCCTAAGAGCATCATCAAGAATTCTGGGTAAAGTCATTTGATGTACTCGGGTGACCTCAGATGCCACGATCCTTGGAATTGGGTTTCAGTCATAATGACTTCATCTACAGGTTGTTCAGGTTTAGTACTTGCATTTACGTTCTCATTTGGATCAACGTTCGTGTTTGTCGTGTCGCTGTTACGAGACCTAGTGTTGGTTATCCTACCCCTACCTCTGCTTTGTCTTCTACCACGTCCTGCCATTTGTACCTATATATAGATGTATCACATCAGAATTCGTATAACCGTTCATAATCCAGAAATTCAGACGCTAACAAAATTTGGCCAAAAATGCCTTTAATTATCTGATTTCTAAGTATTTACCGTTAAAGGTCGTACTGAATGTATACACCTAACTTATCCTGAGGCATTTCCAGCCTAATTTTAGAGTCCTAGTTTAAGTCTAGACACCATTCCTATAGATCTAAATCCAATAAACCGTGGCTCTGATACCAACTTGTCAAGCACGTAACACAGGACAGTTATCTAACCAGAGTAGTACCTCCAACAGATGTGTTCCCAGGTAAGAGTGATGAGTCTAGGAGAGATTTATACACCGCTCTTTCCTAGACAGAACATTCCGTTCGTCAGATAACTACATACTGGTCAGAAGGTCGCCTTCTAGTTACAGTGACGTTGATACCAAAAACACACAGCGGAAGACTAAAGCATAACTTCAATTAATAGTGTTTACATTATATCAAACAAAAGTTACATCATTTGTTCCTAACCAGGAACATATCATTCGGGACTTATAAGCACACCCATCATCTGGATCGTTCATCTTTTCATTCTAGTCCTGGAAATGCCTTGTCTAATGACTACCTGTGATGCGTTCAAACACATTTGATAAAACATGGGTCAGCATAAAGCTGGTGAATTCATAAACTAAAATAGTTTATTAAAATGACCCGGCAAAGTATCTTGAACACATTCATGGGTTTCCACACCCAAATTCAGAGATAACTATGAATAATCATTGATTATATATATAACCAAAGACCGTTCCACGGATCCTGTCCAACATGCCGTTCCACGGGCAAATGAAATACAATAAGCGCTTACAATACGTTATATATAAACAATCGGTACAATCGTTTCAAGATACTTAAAATTTTTCATAAATCAATCATGCCAGATAAGTTCATGACTGGGTTCATGCATCACAGTTTAAGAACTCACTTGGACAGTATCTCGGGTTATCAATTCAGTAATGTGGTAAACATCTCGGGTAGAGCTCCTAGATAATCATAACATTACTTAATTACATAATCCTAGCTTAATGGTACATAACCAAAGCTTAATGGGAGGTTGGAACCTTACCTCAACAATATCTACGGCAATTTTGGAGTCCAAATGTTGGAAACCGGACTCTCGTACGCGAACCGGGGCTTGGGATTGGAACTTTAGAGAGTGTGTGTGTTTGGGAAGGTGTATTTTTGTGTGTAAAAGTGCTGAGATTGACCCTCTATTTATAGGGTGAAAACGAGCTCATGTCGGACCGAGTAGTAAAAGCATATGGGTCCAACATCCGCATATCAGACCGAGTTGTAAATGCATATCGGTCCGACTTGGGGCTGTGTCAGCAGACACGCGTCTGATTCTCCTGATTTCCTTCCTCTCTACACGTCGGACCGACATGGTTTGAGATGTCGGTCCGACATCGACCAAATTCCAAAATTCTTTGTTTTTAACCCTTGATCTTTGGTATATTTGCAATTCAACCCCTGGACTTTAATTCCTGACATCTTTAGCCCTTATTTTCTATAGAAATTTTTTAGGTGTTACATAGAGAATGCACGGCCATGCATCCCAATGCACGGCCATGCAAATGGTGACACGTGGCCCTGAGCCTCCTAGACCTTACAGATTCCCTCACGTGCAAGAAATGGTTGCACGACCGTGCATCCCAATGCACGGACGTGCGTTGTCCAAATCTCAGCCTATAAACAGTAAGCTCATTCCAAGCATTTAGGTGTTCAAAATCGAGTTAGTGGAAGCCCTGGTGCTTTGCTAGGGCCGAAACTCTCTTGGTTTTGTTCCATTTTTAGCTTTTTCTTTGTTTATTTTCTTTTTATAGTCTTGTAATATGGATTGACTCTTCTCGTTCGAGTAAATAAGAGGCAACGTATACCCACTCTCCTTTGGTGTTGGAACACTTTCACACATTGTCTAAGGGTTAGTGGAGTCACTTGTATGGTCATTCGTGGCTAGTCCTCTTACGTTACTTGGGTTGGTTGAACTTTATCTAATTAATGAAGTATTTTAGTATGTTATTTTCAAAAAGTCTTTCTTTTATTTTATCTTAAAAAGACCAGAATAAGTAATCTTTAAACCAACTTAATAATCTTAAATCTTGTGATTTCCTTAAGCAAGACTTCTTGTTTGAGAAGCTTATTCGAGTTTGTACGGTCTATATACAAATCTTTGTGCTAGCAACGACCGAGTTAGTATAGATTTAACATTATGGGTTGATTGGATGTTTGGGTATTCAACGAGTCATTCGAGTACTAGCTGGACCTTGTGGTTCGTGTCGGTATTTTCATACTTATCTTGTGCTAGCTTGCAGAGGACTTCTAGCGGGAGTCATGAGGCTTGATCTTGAGAATGAAAGTTATATTTATTTAAAACATTATTATAAGTAAAGACAACTATGTTAAGAATATAAATTGTTAGGTCCGAGCGTTCATAAAGTATCTTTGGAGGAAGTTGCGTATTCCAACTTTCCATAAGAAGTTACACGACATGGCGTACGCCAGTCAACAAGATAATTTTAGTCCAAATAATAACTCACAGGACAGCCGACGGACTTGGGACCCCGTTAGGATCCCGGGAATTATTAGAAACAATTGGCCGACCGTATCCACTGTTCCATTACGAAATACCAACTCCTCTATCGAAAGGGTTGGTACTAGTAACTTTGACCAACCTTACAAAAATATAACATTAATTAACAAATGATAACAACCAGAGTAACACCTTTTATGATATGATAATCCTAATTACTTTTCTTTTCCTTTTTACTTTCTTTTAAACAAAACCCCCATCCAACTTTTATGTCGGTCAGACAACATCAAGGATTGAGTAAGGAATTCGTGTCCATGGTTCGATACTTTGTTCTTACACAGACTATACTATGCTATGATAGGTACACTTGCCTATTGTTTGTGTGTTTAGTTAAAGTAATTATCATCTTAATTTATAAATTTAAAACCTGACTTTGTGCAACTCTAAACTGAACATTAAAGATACATATATGTATATATATATATATATATATATATATATTATATCTCTCGTATTTGGCATCAAGTCTTTGGACCCATTACCATGGATGTATTTATATTTATATATTTATATTATCTACACTAAAACACCCTATCAGTCGCCTGAAAACTGATGGAGGAAAGCCATCCTCACCATCAAGATATCGTCCCAGGTCGCCCTACATGGATAGAAGGATAGGTGGCTACTGATCCGACAGTCGGTGAAGGTATGAGAAAACTCCCTACTCCCGGCCCAAAAAAAGGGAGAGGACTCTAGAAAGGTCCCGGGGAGTCCAGTTCACAGAGCTGACCAAGACCCCCAGAGAGATCCTAGCCACTGAAGAGGCCCGTTTCACTTTCAAACCTCCAAGGCCAATGGTCCGGCCAGGAAAGGATAAGTCTAAATACTGTGAGTTCCACGGGAACAAAGGTCACCACACAAACGACTGTTTCCACCTGAAGATGCAAATTGAGGACACTGTAAAATTAGGTGAGATGGCTCACCTTCTCAAGAACATCCGGGATAAATGGAAACATGGATGAGGTAAAGAAGACAAGCCAGCCAAAGAGAAAACAATATACATGATCAGCAGCTCGAGCACGCGTCCCTAGAGAGAGCCAAGAGATTGGTGGACTCGATAAAGAATTGACTTCCCTCCTCTCCAATGGGGGGGGAGCATTCTTCCTCTCCCATGGTCATACGAGCCCAAATCGAGAAACAGGAGGTCAGAAGAGTCTCCATTGATGAAGGCAATGCCAGGGAATACTCTACTCCATAGAAGACCATGCCAGATCAACAGGAAAAATCTGTGTTAACGACAAATACCCGAATCAACTGATACAAATCGGGCCAACTCTGTCACCAAAGGGGAGGCAGGCATTGGAAGCTCTCCTCCAACGAAGCAAAGATGTGTTTGCATGGTGTCACGATGACATGACAGGAGTCCCCCGGTACATTGTCGAGCACTCACTCAACATATCCAACGGGACAAGGCAAAGGCGGTCAAAGTGGAGGTGACAAACATAGTACGAGCTGACATCCTTAAGGAGGTTAAATACCAAACATGGATTGCCAATCCTGTTATGGTCAAAAAATCGGATGGACCCTAGAGGATGTGCATCGACTTCAAGGATCTCAAAAGGTATGTCCAAAGGACAATTATCCTCTACAAGAAATAGATTTAAAAGTAGATTCCTTGTCAGGTTACAGGTGGAAATGCTTCTTGGATGCCTACAAAGGCTACCGCCAAATACAAATGAGCCGAAAAGATGAGGAGAAGGCCGCCTTCCACACAAACGAAGGAATTTTTTGTTACAAGAAGATGCCTTTTAGTGTGAAGAACGCAGGAGCAACATACCAATGGTTAATAGACCAAGCCTTCAAAGACCAAATTGGGAAGAATTTAGAAGCTTATGTGGATGATCTTGTGATAAAAAACCAAGATGACCGATCACTCCTCCAAGACATCGAAAAAACATTCAAGAACTTGAGGAAGATCAACATGAAGCTGAATCCCGTCAAATGCTCCTTCGGCATGGAGGAAGGCAAGTTCTTAGGACACTTGGTGTCCAAGCAAGAGATCAAGGCCAACCCTAACAAAGTCCAAGCCATACGGGAGATGGCCCCTCCAAAATCAAAGAAAGAGGTGTAGAGCCTAAATGGTAAGCTTAGAGCGTTACACCGTTTCCTCTCCAGGTTAGTAGAAAGATCACTCCCCTTCTTCAAACCATTGAAGGGGAGTCTCAAGAAGTCAGAATTCAAATGGACCGAAGAAGCAGAAAGAGTTTTTCAGGAAATGAAAGCATACATCGCGGCAATACCCAAGGTAACCGCTCCAATGAAAGGCGAGGAACTCCAGTTGTACTTGGCAGCAGGACGAGAAACGGTCAGCACCATCCTGATTATAGAATGTGATGGCAGGCAAATGACTGTGTACTTTGCCAGCCGGGCCCTGCGAGAAGCCGAGGTTCGATACCCTCCTCTAGAGAAGTCAGCCCTCGCCCTAGTCCATGCCTCAAGAAGACTCCGAAGGTACTTCCAAGGGCATCAAGTAAAGGTAATTACCAACCCGCCGATAAAAGAGTTAATGATGAAAGCTGATAAATCAGGACGACTAGCGAAATGAGCAGTTGAATTGGGAGAGCACGACCTCCTCTACTCTACACGAACAGCCATCAAAGGTCAGTTACTGGCAGATTTCATGGTGGAAAATCAGGAAGAAGATACAAAGGTAATTATGAGTATTGGAGAGGAGGAACCCCCCTGTGGTGATGAAAGGACATGGAAGCTCTACATAGACGGAGCCTCCAACGCCGAAGGTTTAGGAGCAGGTCATATCCTAATTGACCCAAAAGGAGTGGAGCTCACATACGCCTTAAGGCTAAACTTCCTCAGCACAATAATGAGAAGGAGTACGAAGCCCTGATTGCAGGACTACAAATTGTAGGAAGATTAAAAGTTTTTGAAGCTGATGGCACATGTTGCTTCGCTCCTAGTTGCTAACCAAGTCAATAGGAAATATGAGGTGAAGGAGCCAACCATGAAAGAATACCGGGACAAGGTAAGACAGCTCCTCCAACAATTTGAGGTGTCACAACTGATACAGATCTCAAGAACATAAAACAAGAAGGCTGAAGCCCTCTCCAAGTTGGCCTCATTAACATTCGCACACCTAACCAAAAAGGTGTTAGTCGAAGTGCTAGAAAGGAAGTCAATCGAGGAGAAGGCGGTCTGTGACGTGGTGTATGAGGAAGGCAACAGATGGATGAATCCACTAGAGGCCTACCTTACCAAAGGGGAGCTACTGGACAATGAAGCGGAAGCAACAAAGATAAAGTTAAAGGCAAAGCAGTACAGAAAGTCCTACCTTTCCCCCTCCTTCGATGTGTCGGTCCACTCCAAAGTAATTACATGATTCGAGAATTCCATATGGGAATTTGTGGAGGACACATGGGCCCCCGATATGTAGTTTCCAAAATCATGAACATCGGTTATTACTGGCCCACCATGCATGGAGATGCAACAGAAGAAATCAGGAAATGCGAGGGATGCCAACTCCATGCTCCAATACAGCGAACACCCAAGCATGACTTGGTCCCAATCCTGTCAGCATGGCCTTTCTACAAGTGGGGCATGGACATAGTTGGTCCTTTCCTAGAAAGCAGAGGGAAGGTCAAATTTCTCCTTGTAGCAGTGGATTACTTCACAAAATGCCCGGAAGTCAAGCCTCTCGCTACCATCACCGGGAATCAAGTCATCACATTCGGTCTCCTCGGAGTAATAATCACCGACAACGGCAAGCGGTTCGTAGAAAATCCCTTCAAAAGCTTGTGTGAAGGGTTGATGATCCGACAATGCTTCACCTCGGTAGCCCACCCAGAAGACAATACGCAGGTGGAGAGGATGAACATGAGCATCTTCGTGGGGCTAAAAACGAGACTAGGAAGACTTGGAACAGACTGGGTGGAGGAACTCCCTAGCATACTGTGGGCGATACGGACCATGGAAAAGACAAGTCATGGGCGGACCCCCATATAGTCTCACCTTTGGGTCCGAAGCGGTCATACCCGCCGAAATTGGTATCCCCTCCGGAAGGATCCTGAATATAGAAGAAGAGGCGAATGGGAAAGAACTCCTCTTAAATCTGGACCTACTGGAAGAGAGATGGCTCAATGCTGGAATTCAGGAAGCAAGGTACAAATCCCAAATCGAGAAGTAACTCCAAGGTAAGAAGGGACACATTTCAGCCCAGGGATTTGGTACTTCGCAAAAATGAAGCGAGCCACAAAGAAGATTATGGTAAAATGGGACCTAAATGGGAAGGCCCCTACACAGTCAAGGAGGTGCACACAAAAGGGTCCTATAAATTAGAAACCATGGAAGGAAAGGCCGTTCCTCGACATTAGAACGCAGTGAACCTACGTCGCTTCCACATTTGAAACGCCAAGGAGCAAGCATCACCTGGGCACTCCAGGACAGGCAGAATAGGGCAAGTCCCTTCCTGTTTATCTACGTTTCCTTTTGTTTATCTAAAGGCTCAGGGCCAAAAAAGTTCACGAAATGTAATAATCTTTTGAGGGCTCCATATTAAGTCCATAAGAAATGAAAGCACACTTTCAGTTATGATCCGAATATGCCAAAATGGCAATCAAACACCTTGTCAACGGTTTTCACCAAATACGGGTACAAGGGAAACTAAAATCCCATATGGAAAAGTAAAAGCTTGTCTAAAACATTTGGTTCAAACTATCAAGTTCATCATACCAAGGGCTTATCACCCTAAAAGAAGAAAAGCACATTCCATCAAAAGTAAAAGTCACATGAGATAAACATTCAAGTAATGTTATGTGACAAACGTCACCACAAGCAAAAGCATAAACAGTCTAGTGCCGGTGAAACACATCACCGGCCAAATTGTTTAGAACATACCATATCCCATAAAGAGATCAAAACAAGCAAATAACATATTTCAAAATACATCAAGTAAGAAGGGCATACCCCTCCCTTCAACCTTCTTCCTGGTTGGCACCATGAGCTTCCCCGCCTGCTTCAGAAAGCACCTCATGTTCAGCAACTAGACCTCCTGCTCTTTTCTCCTCCACCAGCAGACCTACCTTGGCTACATCAGGAGAAGTAGGTGGTGTTACAACCCCGAAATTTGAGTCAGTTACTCTTGACGATTAATTCACCATAGACGGGTTCGGTCCATTAACGGCCCATGATAGTCTCAATTTGGAGTCTATAAATTAATACGTTCGATCTAGAAAACCTAAACGGGTTAATATTTAATAATAATATTAAAATATATTATTTTAAACCTGCTCCGTTTATGATGAAACTTAGGTCGAAACGTAGAGAAAAAAAGAGCACGTTCTGACGACGTATTCGGAATTTTATAAAACGTTATACATGAAACGTTATAAGAGAAACAAAATATGAGTTAAATTAATTATAATAATATTAATAATAATAATAATAATAAATAATATATACGGATGATCTGATCTTCCATCCTTTGTTAAGAAAAGAAAATTTTAATTTAATAAATAAATAAAGATCTATATCTTTCTTTCTAGCAAAGAAACAAACGCAGCATAAACACATATGTATGTCTGTTACGAGACAGATAAGAGAAAAGAGGGGAGGAGGTCGGCCACCTCAGGCGACTCCTCCGGCGACCCTTGCCCCTCTCCGACAACACCAACAACGAATCCTCTTCTCCCTCTTCCTTTCACTTTGACGGAAGGCGGTGGTGGTGTTGATGATTAAGGCGGCAACAACGTGGATGGTGGTGGAAGCCATCATCAGACGGCGTTGTCTTCTTGTCTCAGGCGTGTTAAGGGCGGCGTGCTCTCCGGCCATCCCCGTTTATCCGGCAAGTGATGGTGGCGACTAGGGTTTCATCTAGCAGAGATGAAGATGTTGGTTTTCGCTTGAATAGATGACGGAGATGGTGGTGATTCCTAGAACCAAAGATGGTGACAGTGGAACCGCCGTGGTTGACGGCGGCAGCGGAGGAGGAGACCGCCTCAGGCGGCGGTGGTCTCTGATGTTGCTATTCCGGTCAAGAACCCGATTTTCCGATCAAATCTTTAGTTTAGAGGTAAAACCCGAGGTTAATTTGTATTCCGACAAGTTAGATTTCTCTTATTGTTGAATTAGATGAAATTGGTGGGCGGGTTTCATTCCTGTGTATTGATTTGTTGATTTGAAACAGAAAAATAGGTATATAAAAGTTTTCCAGTGAGTTATGTGATTCCGGCGACATTCCGTTTTGGGGCTTTTCCACGAAAATCATATTTTCGAGTTCCTAGCGACACGTATAATCCATACAAACGTGTTTGGTCGCGAAACGGAAATAGTTTTCGGACACGTTTCGGATTCCGGCCACTGACGTGGTGGCAGACGACAGCGGAAGGAGATGGTGACAATTATCTAGCGATCGTGGAGACTATACGAGACCATAGCCTTTGAATCACCCGATTCGGAGTCTGTTTGGTCTAGATACGAACCAAATTTAAAAGATTAGTTCGTTTGGGTAGCTTTGGATGTTGGTCAACAAAAGTCAAAGGCGATCAAAACTTGGTTATTATATTAATCGTGCGGTTTAGGACATGTCGATTCATAAACAGAGCATACGGAAAGGTGCATTCGTGTTAAATACTTTGAATTTAATTATTTAAGTTAGACATGCAATTGATTGTAAAACTTGAGCTCTAGACGATACGTGTACATAAAAATAATCATTTATAAACATTGAAACGAAAGCCTTTATGTGACTAATACTTTAGATGTATGTATTATTTGAAATAAAATCCGTCATGTACGAACTTGTAAACATGTAGATATATATACACATGGGATATTTTGGAAGACGATCATAGTTGTAAATATATATATATATATATGAATATGCATAATTGAATCTTTATTAAAATGATACCGACTAAAACGAAGTTAATAAATAACATTGGTGGGTACAAATATATATATTTTGTAATTTGTATAAATGTGTATGAATATAAATATTTCATATTTTGAATTAAATCAAAAGACTTTCATATTATATTCAAATCCGAATATATGTATATATATATATATATATATATATATATATATATATGAATGAATGCTCAGTATATGAAGATAGACGGTCAATTTGAAAATATAACATTTATACAAATAAATACATATATCGGTTGGAAATCCCGACTAGAAATGGGTGAACATTACCTAATCAACAAATGTAATCCGCTAACGAATATCAGATTAGTGTAACAACTTAATGAAACAATAGAGCTCAAGTGCATTTGAATTAGATTAATCCTAACAACATGAGTTACTATAATTACATTTAGTGACTTTGATGGTGATTACTTGCATACAGTGTGATGGCATTATACATTTAGCTGGACATCGAGGTGAGTTCATAGCCCCTACTTTTTACCTATTTTCAATCATTCTGGGGAAAGGAATACATACAAATATTCTTGAAACATCCTTGCTTTATTATGTTCGAGAACATGAAACATACATACAAACATTTTCATATGGTAACAAGAAAACAAGACCCGACCTTTATGTTTGCATGAGTGAACACATTTGGAGCTCGTAAAGTCCCCTGATCATCATATTTATAACCATTAGCTATAGATTAGCCTGAGATTCTATGGATAGTACTATTGGGATTGACACCCCCGGTCATGGTTAGTCGCGCTAACCATGGGTCCCTCTGGCCAAATGACTGCATAGTGTTCAAACAATTGCTCGTGAGGTACGAGCGAGGGGCAAAACACCTGGTCTTGGTTTGGTTATGCCTCATGTATATACATATTATTCGTATTCCTAGCTAGTTTACGGATGGGTCAACATTACTTGTTTTGTTTATCATATACACAAAAATCATTTTTCGTGCAAATGGTTTTGCAAATCGTATTCATTTAAACCTGCGAACATTTGACAAGGGTGGCTTATTTCATCATTGTCTAGAATTCAATCCAAAACGTAAGATTGGGTTTTGACACAAGATTTGGTTATGGACTTGCTTATGATACGAATACATGATACAATGTAGTCCATACATTACATTTTGATTAATCATTATATTTGGTTTATATTTATAAACCTCAGAGATAAACACATTGAAACAACATTTTTCTCAACTCAAACCTATGAACTCACCAACATTATTGTTGACTCGTTTTCGTGTATGCTTTTGTTTCAGGATAAAGAAATTAACTATCTACGTGCACATCAGTTTTACTTGCTCGATGATCATTACCTGCATGAAGTAAATATTTATGTGCTATTTGGGGAAAAGTTTTTGTTTAAAACCCTACGCTTCAAATTCCGCTGCATAACCAATGTGCCTCGACCCTGACGTCTCGCCCCGACTCCCTCGGAACAATTGGGGTGTGACAGATTGGTATCAGAGCCATTGGTTATAGTGAATTAGGTGTAAAAACCTAGTCTATAACCAGTAGGCTCATGATAGTTAAAAACGTAGAACATACGTGCTTATGTGATACTACATTGATAGCGTTATACAGGAATGCTAAACACGATTTATGTGATAAACATAACATGATCACTGGTAAAACATGGATTACTAGCATACATAAGCACACATTTGAAAACAGTATTATGCATATTGTTTTACACAAGAATGCTAATTGTTTGCGTTATGTGATAATATGAAGCTTGACTATACGCATTAAATATTATTTGAAATACTTTCATATATGACTACTTGATACATGATTTGAGACATGATTACTTGTTATGTGCTTAAATATACTACTTGATACATGACTAATTATATTAGTTGATTCATACATTATTTGTAAGCATGAAACCTAAATTACAATAATCAAGGTTTCAAATCATAAATGCTTATACAATCGGAACATAAAACTTTTTCCAATTTGGTCACAACAAACAAAACATGAGATCCTTTATGCTCATAATATTTGAAACCTGACACGTGATTGCTCACATTATTTGAAACATGAAAACTTTATTACACATTCTATATACTAGCACGATATCGTTAGTCAGCGGTAACCGTTCCCTTCATCAATCAAGAACGATAATTCAGTTCACGCTTCTCTTCAATTGCTTACTTCTTTGCCCGATTGTACGTTTTTTTTTTCAAGATATGTTTAATTCAACATAAGAAAGACGAACACTCTGATAAACATGAAATCAAGGACAAGAAGCAGGATGTGCTTAAAATAAATGGAGGACTACTCTTCCAATATCCACAATTAGACTTCCCTTATACGTTCCAACCTTGAGAAAAGATCAACAATATCCTCTCTCAACTATCCTTTTCTAACATTAGGCGTACTCGGTCAAAACGTGAACGTTGACTGATCCTTAGAATTGTCTAGAAATGGTTGAACGTTAATTCAATTAGGAACATATGCGTTATGATTCATGACGGGAGAACATTAGAGTAATCATGTAAGGTAAATTGACGATTACGCAAGGATCCACGCAATGGTGAATTTACAGGTACATGTGAATTCTAGTAAATCCTGTTGTGTAGATCAATGTGCGTGTTATAGTAACATGTCGGTATTCTTCATTCCTTCCGTGTTGTGTTCTTTGAACTCAATACCACATTATAGTTCAGCAATACATCTAATTTTCTTGGAACTTTGAAAGATTATACTTTTCAATTCTCTGATGTCATATTTAGACAAGTTCAGAACTTATTGTATTACAACGAACATAGTATTGTAAATGCACATTTTTGTCTTCTATCTTTGTATGTATGTGTATTGACTCATTGTCAATTACAAATCACATTCCTACTCTATTTTTTTGATCAATTAAAATTCAGACCGTACTCTTACCTTATGAAAGGAACTGACAATATATTGGTTAAGTCGGCATATCTACTAAACCAGAAAAATAGCAATTTGTTTTGCTACATTTGTTTGTTGGACGCAAGTCCATGAGATTACATATGTTGGAAAAACTTTCCTGCTAGCTTTAGGTAACATTCGAAATTTCTTTAGTAAACACAACTGACACCTAGAGTCATACAACATCTCGCAAACTGCTGAAAGTATGAATGAACTTTTTTTTTACTAAACTAAAGCAAAGTGATAAATTTCCTTCAATCTTGTTGATTCCCTTTCATGATATGTGTGATCCTTTTGATTCAAGTCATCATATGACTTTCTCTTCGATAATTACCATTATCAGAGTACACCAGGCGTACGTATTTATGCTTCAATCTTTACTTCTTAAGATCGTTAAGTGTTGATTACCTGAACAATACTTTTATTTGGCAGTGAACGCTAATAAATCCGATCTATCCGTTTAGCTATCGTGACCATATGTCTGTTATAGCAATATTTATTATCATATTCCATTAACACACGAGAACGGTTGTATCCTCTAATACTTAAATAGTTACCGGCATTTTGGTAAAAAGAATTCAACTATCTCATCGACGCACAAGACACTATTTGCAAGTGCTTTGCCTTTTCTATTTCCAAAATGATACAAGGATTCCGGTTTTCTTTCATGAAACAAATACGGGATCTATGAAAAATCAACTTGAGCCAAGTGTGGAATTTAGCTTTCATTAAAGAAGTCATTCACATAGTCTCGAATGGTCAGTGAATCATTAACTTTAAATACTCCTTCAACGATCAATAAGCTATGCTTATGTACAATCAAATTTCAAACATGTAAGTGGGAAACATCTGTTATCTTCAGACATGAGAGAGACTAACACACAAAACGGTGAAGCCTACTTCACATACATACATTCTTGTCAATCTTCGTACCTATTATGCTATTATAGCAAACAAAGAATGAGTTGCCCCAACAACTCACTGTTCACAAAAATTCATTAGTGAATGTTGCTATATCCATAAATAGCTCATTAACAATTGGTAAACTATCTTTATAGTTATTGATTGATTTCCTTTGAAGTAAACATATGTTTGCACTAATCAATCTACTGGTAGACTCCCTGAAGTCAATCATATGGTGATACATTCGCATCACATACTCTAGAAATACTAAAACACTAAGGAACAATTCATAAAATTGTTCCTATAACCTATCATTGCTATTCGACTATAACAAAATAATAAATATGCAATATTTAACTTGAAGATCAATTTCACTTCTCTTTGAACCCCATGCTGGTTCATCTTCTTTTCATATTATGTTGAAATTAATACAACGAAGCCAATTCAGTTTCAGTTTCACTTTTCTTTCATTCCTTATCTAGACTCATAGCTACCTTTCTTAATTAAGACTAGAACTAAGAAGACGTACTTTGTTTCAGTATCCCTTGTCCCGAAATAATTGTTCAACACCCATTTTATGAGAAATACAAACCAAAGTTCAATAATAAAGACAAACATCAAACTCCACATACCTAAAATTAATCTCAGGAAACCCTACTTCCATGAAATTTCCTCCCATATCATAGCTGTCTATTTCACCACATAGACAACCGCTATCAGCTTCCTTAGAACCATTCCGATCCAAATAAAGGAAGTTCCATAGACCAATGACCTACCGATGGTCTAAGTCGACCGGCTGAATTTATAACCATTCCTAGTTAATACAATTTTGGTGAAAACTTCTTGTTCAATGACGGTAATAATCCTAATCCTTGAAAGGTAAACATGTCTAGACGATTCGAGTCACAACCATTAGAAGCCTTTTTATTCCATTCAGGTGAATAAAGAACAATGAACTCCTCACAGTAAGGCATTATACCTCACGAACACATACTTATTTTCATCATTAAGATCTACCATAATCTAATTATTGTCATAATGAATATTGGTCATAGGCAATGAGAATAGATCTTATAAGGAATCACATCCATTCATTCCTCTTTAATTGATGATTTACCATATGATGACATTGTCAATTTACAGCAATCTGGTTATGATTATACCACTCTGTGGTGTTGTAAATAATGCCAACTTGAAAAAAATATATATATATATATATACCTTGGGAAATTCGTCGATGGAATCTTCCATCGATCAATCATTCCCTTCGATAATTTAATTACCATATTATTCTTCATTTAAAATCCAAAGAGGTAACCTTATCACCCCTGAACATGTAGATCTCATATGATTTACACATAATGATGTTCTAGCCTTGTGAACGGTCATTACTATGAATAATGGATAGCTACAATAACATTTCTTTCTAATACATCTTAGCTATCAAGGTCTAGAGTGTTCATATCTCAATTAAACTCTAGCACGAGTACAAATTCAACTCTAATTAGTATTCCAACATAAATTGCCCCCGTACCCTAACGGAGGAATATTATGGTAAAACAATACGAACGTACTTCATTTATGATGTTTTGAATAAATTGCTTGAATCATGCTTTCAACAATACTCCGTGTCTACTATTACATTGATACGTTAGGATCTGTGTGAGTTATTGTAGCGTAGCTTACAAACTCACTGAACATAACTCAAACTAAGTTTCGAGGACGAAACTTCTTTAACACGGGGAGAATGTGACAACCCCGAAATTTGAGTCAGTTACTCTTGACGATTAATTCACCATAGACGGGTTCGGTCCATTAACGGCCCATGATAGTCTCAATTTAGAGTCTATAAATTAATACGTTCGATCTAGAAAACCTAAACGGATTAATATTTAATAATAATATTAAAATATATTATTTTAAACCTGCTCCGTTTATGATGAAACTTAGGTCGAAACGTAGAGAAAAAAAGAGCACATTCCGACGACGTATTCGGAATTTTATAAAACGTTATACATGAAACGTTATAAGAGAAACAAAATATGAGTTAAATTAATTATAATAATATAATAATATTAATAATAATAATAAATAATATATACGGATGATCTGATCTTCCATCCCTTGTTAAGAAAAGAAAATTTTAATTTAATAAATAAATAAAGATCTATATCTTTCTTTCTAGCAAAGAAACAAACGCAGCATAAACACATATATGTATGTGTGTAACGAGAGAGATAAGAGAAAAGAGGGGAGGAGGTCGGCCACCTCAGGCGACTCCTCCGGCGACCCTTGCCCCTCTCCGACAACACCAACAACGAATCCTCTTCTCCCTCTTCCTTTCACTTTGACGGAAGGCGGTGGTGGTGTTGATGATTAAGGCGGCAACAACGTGGATGGTGGTGGAAGCCATCATCAGACGGCGTTGTCTTCTTGTCTCAGGCGTGTTAAGGGCGGCGTGCTCTCCGGCCATCCCCGTTTATCCGGCAAGTGATGGTGGCGACTAGGGTTTCATCTAGCAGAGATGAAGATGTTGGTTTTCGCTTGAATAGATGACGGAGATGGTGGTGATTCCTAGAACCAGAGATGGTGACAGTGGAACCGCCGTGGTTGACGGCGGCAGCGGAGGAGGAGACCGCCTCAGGCGGCGGTGGTCTCTGATGTTGCTATTCCGGTCAAGAACCCGATTTTCCGATCAAATCTTTAGTTTAGAGGTAAAACCCGAGGTTAATTTGTATTCCGACAAGTTAGATTTCTCTTATTGTTGAATTAGATGAAATTGGTGGCCGGGTTTCATTCCCGTGTATTGATTGGTTAATTTGAAACAGAAAAATAGGTATATAAAAGTTTTCCGGCGAGTTACGTGATTCCGGCGACATTCCGTTTTGGGGATTTTCCACGAAAATCATATTTTCGAGTTCCTAGCGACACGTATAATCCATACAAACGAGTTTGGTCGCGAAACGGAAATAGTTTTCGGACACGTTTCGGATTCCGGCCACGTACGTGGTGGCAGACGACAGCGGAAGGAGATGGTGACAATTATCTAGCGATCGTGGAGACTATACGAGACCGTAGCCTTTGAATCACCCGATTCGGAGTCCGTTTGGTCTAGATACGAACCAAATTTAAAAGATTAGTTCGTTTGGGTAGCTTTGGATGTTGGTCAACAAAAGTCAAAGACGATCAAAACTTGGTTATTATATTAATCGTGCGGTTTAGGACATGTCGATTCATAAACAGAGCATACGGAAAGGTACATTCGTGTTAAATACTTTGAATTTAATTATTTAAGTTAGACATGCAATTGATTGTAAAACTTGAGCTCTAGACGATACGTGTACATAAAAATAATCATTTATAAACATTGAAACGAAAGCCTTTATGTGACTAATACTTTAGATGTATGTATTATTTGAAATAAAATCCGTCATGTACGAACTTGTAAACATGTAGATATATATACACATGTGATATTTTGGAAGACGATCATAGTTGTTAATATATATATATATATATATATATATATATATATATTGAATATGCATAATTGAATCTTTATTAAAATGATACCGACTAAAACGAAGTTAATAAATAACATTGGTGGGTACAAATATATATATTTTGTAATTTGTATAAATGTGTATGAATATAAATATTTCATATTTTGAATTAAATCAAAAGACTTTCATATTATATTCAAATCCAAATATATATATATATATATATATATATGAATGTATGCTCAGTATATGAAGATAGACGGTTAATTGGAAAATATAACATTTATACAAATAAATACATATATCGGTTGGAAATCCCGACTAGAAATGGGTGAACATTACCTAATCAACAAATGTAATCCGCTAACGAACATCAGATTAGTGTAACGACTTAATGAAACAATAGAGCTCAAGTGCATGTGAATTAGATTAATCATAACAACAAGAGTTACTATAATTGCATTTAGGGACTTTGATGGTGATTACTTGCATACAGTGTGATGGCATTATACATTTAGCTGGACATCGAGGTGAGTTCATAGCCCTTACTTTTTACCTATTTTCAATCATTCTGGGGAAAAGCATACATACAAATATTCTTGAAACATCCTTGCTTTATTACGTTCGAGAACATGAAACATACATACAAACATTTTCATATGGTAACAAGAAAACAAGACCCGACCTTTATGTTTGCATAAGTGAACACATTTGGAGCTCGTAAAGTCCCCTGATCATCATATTTATAACCATTAGCTATAGATTAGCCTAAGATTCTATGGATAGTACTATTGGGTTTGACACCCCCGGTCATGGTTAGTCGCGCTAACCATGGGTCCCTCTGGCCAAATGACTGCATAGTGTTCAAACAATTGCTCGTGAGGTACGAGTGAGGGGCAAAACACCTGGTCTTGGTTTGGTTATGCCTCATGTATGTACATATTATTCGTATTCTTAGCTAGTTTACGGATGGGTCAACATTACTTGTTTTGTTTATCATATACACAAAAAACGTTTTTCATGCAAATGGTTTTGCAAATCGTATTCATTTAAACCTGCGAACATTTGACAAGGGTGGCTTATTTCATCATTGCCTAGAATTCAATCCAAAACGTAAGATTGGGTTTTGACACAAGATTTGGTTATGGACTTGCTTATGATACGAATACATGATACAATGTAGTCCATACATTACATTTTGATTAATCATTATATTTGGTTTATATTTATAAACCTCAGAGATAAACACATTGAAACAACATTTTTCTCAACTCAAACCTATGAACTCACCAACATTATTGTTGACTCGTTTTCATGTATGCTTTTGTTTTAGGATAAAGAAATTAACTATCTACGTGCACATCAGTTTTACTTGCTCGATGATCACTACCTGCATGAAGTAAATATTTATGTGCTATTTGGGGAAAAGTTTTTGTTTAAAACCCTACGCTTCAAATTCCGCTGCATAACCAATGTGCCTCGACCCTGACGTCTCGCCCCGACTCCCTCGGAACAATTGGGGTGTGGCAGGTGGCATCTTGAAAGCTACGGATGAAGGAGTCTCCACACCGGCGCTAGCTTGGCTGTTCTGACAACTCCCACTCTTACACCTGGTAATCCAACCCAGAGCTTTTTCCTTATTCAATCCTTTGGCTCCAACTCGCGGATCTCCATCACATACTTATCATCACAGGAAGCTAAGGAAGACATGTAAGGTAAGAAGTCTTCTCGTATGAATGCACGACCTCAATCAAATTATGCTTAGCGAAAGGGTTATGACCCTTAATCGAGGCAAGGGGAACCTGTTTTAAGGCAGGTGCATGACCAACTGAAACCCCTCTCATGCATTCCTAGTGCCCTAAAAGACCTCTGGACCACAGAAAAAGGGTCAACGAACTCTGCGCTCCGAAGCAAATAAGCAACGACATGAGCAAAACCGTCCTTAATGAGCCAACGCTTCTCCTTTAGAAGCTCAACCACCTGCTCCTCTAGAACCTTTTTCTCCTTGTACTCAGTTACCTTTCCTGTAATTCTTTGTCATAAACACTTGTACTCGTTCTAAAGATTATACCACTTAACCTTGGAATCCCAAGGGTAAGTGATGCATTATATTAACAAAGCATATTTATCTCTATCGCATAACCGTTGTAGCAACAATATCGGCTATTAGTAGTTATTTAATTATTTGTTTTATAAGTATTTGTAATTTTCTTTAACCAACCTCTTTTTAACTCATCCATTTTGCATCTATTCACGGATTGATCTTGGATTCGTTACATATCTCTTATAAATATTGCCAATCTATGTCAGTGAGACCCATATCAGTTGGTTTGGGAGGAAGCACCCATATGGACTTTCAATGTGGAGGTCATGGGTTAGATATTAACTTGGTGCAATATGCTTAGGTGGGCCAGTGGTTTTTTCTCAGTGGGCCTTCGGGTGGTAGGTTTCCCCTGGAATGGTAGGCGGGGGTCACCAGCGCTGTCTGCGTTCGCGGGCGTGGGTGGCCTTTCGCCAATGGGTTTTCCCAGCTGGCCGGGCTTATAGTATTTTTTGGTCGTTCAAAAAAATATATAACCAATCTATACCTAACAAATAAGTAACTTGTTATGTAACGTGACACAATTCTGTGAGCCTAATATTCTTTTTTCCATTTATTTTTATTTATTACTAATTATTTAATATTTTCTTATTAACTATTTAATATTTCTTTTAGTAATTTCTATCTTCATTACTATTTTATATTTTCTTTATAAATTCTAAATCTTAATAAGTAATTATTTAATATTTTTTTTATTCGATCCGTATAAAACATAAAATTATAACCTACTATATAATAAAGTAGCAAGCTAGTAGAAATAGAAGTTTCCGCAACACATATCCTTGAAAAGCTAATGATGCATGTATCAATAAATGTGCCATTCTTCATAGATACATTCTTTTCAGGGCTCCATCTTTTCTCATAAATGCCGATCTTTTAGAAGTTTATTATGTTTTTAACTTTTTTGAGTAGTATTATGAAAGACTTTAAATACAGTCTAATACATATTTTTTCTATAATAGATAAATTTTTTATCAGATTTATTAAATTCTGAATTATGTAATATATTTAAATATAATTCATTATATTTATTTACATTATCATTCTTTGTAAAGTTGGTTGTCGGTGGCTAAAGTGTAACTGACTATCTACTGGTCCCCGTGTCATGCTTAGATTGGGCAACTTAATTTTCTTTTTTAACTTCTGCAAAAGCACATCAATATGGTACAAGTACAAATGCGGAATGTACAACAGCATAAAGCAACATCTGATTACACATACATAAACATCTGAACAGCAAAAATCTTCCATATGCAGATCAAAGGCAAAGCAAACCATAATCAGGAAAACAGAGCATGACATAGACATCGACAAAATTACCTCCGCAAAGCAACCGGAGCCGGAAATCCAGAAATATCCCTTAAAACATTATTTTTTAATTAGATGCTACAAAACCAGATGTAGGGCTTGAAGACGATGGACCTCAATACAATGGCGGAAAGGGATGACCTCCCGGCCGCTATAGGTGTCGTCTTCATACTGAGAGGAGACCTCGACGACGGCGGTGGCCTGAGTCGCCTTCGTCTTCAACACCCCACGCACCTCCAGTTATGATGAAGATGGTTGTTTGGAAGAGATGGAAAGATTGGGAAGAGCATGAAGTTTTCAAGGTTTCAACTAAACCCCCACCACAAAGATCTCAGCTTTCTTGATCTTGATTGTGTGTTCATGGTGTTTCCGTGTGTGAGAGATGGAGATGAAGGTCAAAGGGTAAAGTAAAATGAGGATGATGTGTAGTGGTAAAATGGTAACGAAGTAGGGATTGGGGTGGGGGGAGTCCCCAGGTGGCTAGGAGCACGTGAGGACTACTTGCTTTTCTTTTCAATGAATCCCACTCAATAGCATTTTTTTTACCATCTTGCGTATAAATAAATATCAATCGTATTTATTGTTACTAGTTTCTTAGATTTGATGTATTTTGTATATTTTTATTTTTTATATTTTTTAAATACCAGATTATTTACGACGTCAACCGCCTTAGTTTTCGGTCCGACCGATGTGCCCGGTCCGACTAGTAAACTTCTAGAGCGACCGTTCCAGTTTAAAAAGATTGGTGAAAAGTCACTTTGATAGTTTATTATTTAAATATGTAGTTATGTAAAAAAAGTTAACTTTTTAACTTTTGAAAAAATGACTGTATTTAAAAATGAAGGGTTATAAAAATTGTTATAATTTTTTAAACAACTTAGAATAACACAAATAATACCTTTTTTGGGTCAAAACAACAGATACCCATAAAAATCAGTTTTACCATCGGTCTTGAATTCGGTTTTCTTTATTAACTTGGTTACACTTCGGTTCGTATTTCAAACGTGTTCGTACAAATCTCCACCGTAGGTTTTAGGGAGAAAAAACCCGCCGCATCGCGCGGGGATAAATTCTAGTTATATTGTATATAGGTTACTAAGATAAATAATTAGTTGTTGAAATATTAGTGTAAAAATGGAACCGTTTAAAACATGTAAAGATAATTATAAGGACAAACATACTATTAGAGCACTTCTCGTATTCTTCTCATCTTTATCCCTATAATTTAACTAAAAAACATATTTATCTTTAAAATTTAAAGACTTTTTTAAAACCTTTCAAATCAGGTTACCCATATCTATCTCTATCCAATTAAATTTTAAATTTTTTTTATTATTTTTCATTTTCATCCACTCACAACCCTCACAAAAATAAAATAAAAAATAATATAGGGTTGAATAGTACCTCCCTATATTTAGGGGGCTCCTAAGGTTTTTCTATAAACTTTAGGGATGGTGTATGAGGATAGAGATCAGGATCTCCTTAATTTCTTATATTTCCTATAGGGGTTTTTTCAACAAACATTTTTTTATCAGAAAATTGTCGATAAAGGCCAATTCCGACAAATTTCTCATAAAATTTCTGTCTCAAATTTTTTAGTTTGTTGGTAGTGATATTTTTAGAAGTTTATTATGTTTTATTTTTTTAGTAGCATTATTAAATATGTTTAAGTACAATCTAATATATATTTTCCCTAGAATATGATAAATTTTTAATTAGATTTATTAAATTTCGAATTATATAGTATATTTGAATATAATTCATTATACTTATTTATATTATATTATATACAGGTTACTAAATTAAATAATTCAGTTATGAAATATTAATATAAAAAGTGAAACCCATTTAAAACATGTAAAGATAATTTATAAGGACAAATGTATTGTTACGGTTATCCTTACAAATGAAGGTAATTTAAAAAGGGGGAAATTCTCATAATGTCCCTCTTACTCGTTAAATTCCAAAAAATGTCTCAGACTTTTCAGTGTCTGAAAATGTCCCTCCAACATAGGCGTCTTCATCTATGTAATGTGGTCGGTCGTCCCTTCTTTAAAACCAGTAATTTCATGCTACATGTCAAACATGGGCGTTGACGCCCTTCCCTTTTTGTATCCGCTGGTGTTTGTGTCATTCGTGTCATGGGCGACGCCGCCTGTGTTACATCAATATCACGGTCGAACGCACATATTTTATATTTTTTAAATATAAAAAGGTTGTCGGAGAATACCACCAAACAACCAAACACAAACACAATTTACAAACACCAAACAACCCCATGCAAAAGCCACCAAACAATCTATGCAAAAAGTTTTAACCATCAAACAACCCACGAACATGATTGTTTTCCCTAATCTTCCATGATTTCATTCACCATCTTCCCCTTCTCCGTCACGTTGTTGCTAATGCTATCCCTCAGCTTCTTCACAGACTCAGCAATGATGTGGTTGAGCTCAATTTGTTCAGCCAGAAACTTGCTTGTTTTGTCTCCTTATGAAGGAGGCTTCTCAATCACTACTGTCAGGGTCGCAACGTCCTTCTGCATGTCGTCAATTGCATGGTCTGTCAGCATGTCGATAGAGGATAAGAGTGTTTCTTTATCTATCACTTTTTGCTTGTAAGTTGCATGGAGTAGTTTCTTTATTACTCCGTCTGACCAGCGGTAGCGGTTTGATGAAGTCATGGCTTTTCGGTTTTTTTTAGCTAGTGAATGTGGGTGATGTGTTTACGTACTTGTGAATGGGATACACACACACACACATATATATATATATAGGGGAAGGTTCCGCTAAGAAGTGGTTTTTCGCTAAGAAACGCTAAGAAGTGGGTCAAACGAACTCCGATTGAGCTCATTCGAGCGGCGTTGGAACCATCTCATCGAACTCTAATCCGGACCCAAAAACCTAAACCCCCTCCACCCGCACCCCCAAAAACCTAAACCCCCCCTCCAACCCCACCCCGAAAAGCCTAAAACCACCACCCCCCACCCCCCAAAAACCTAAACCCCCCCACCCCACCCACCCCAAAAACCTAAACCCACCCCCACCCACCCCCAAAAACCTAAACCCCCACCCCCACCCCTCAAAAAAAACCTAAACCCTAAAATCTAAACCTTAAAAGCTAAACCCTAAGGCTAAAATCCTAAAATTCAACGCTAAGATCTAAACCCTAAAAGCTAAGATGGTAGAGTTCGACGATACGGTTCCAACGCCGCTGGAATGAGCTCAATCCGAGTTCGTTTGATATCGTTTCTTAATGTTTTTGTCACTTCTTAGAGTTCTTAGCCGAAAACAACTTCTTATTTGATCCTCCCCCTATATATATATATATATATATATATATATATATACTAGTATTTGGACCCCGCGCTTCACGGCGAGAGCGTGGTCCTTTTCCCCCCGCATTACGTGGCAAGAGTTTGGTCGTTATCGGTTCGGGCCGTTGAAGATTAGAAAAGCGAACAACAATACCGTGGTTAGGATAAAACCAAAATAACGGCAACGATGTTGTTCGCTTGTAAGCAGTTGGGTCTGTAATGATACCGCAACGGTAACATCGTTTGCTATAGCACACAATCCAAAAAAATAATCGATTTTGAATACTACTCCATTGAAAATGTAGATGCAATATTAAAATAAAGTTAATAAAAGCAAACATGAAACTAAATTATTAAAAAAAAGGGACAAAAATCCTAAAAACACCTAGAAAAAAAAACAAAAAAACGAGAAAAAAGAGATAAAAGGATTAAATCTATGGAGGAAACACGGGATTCAAATCCACGTGGTTCAGATGGGGCACACAAGTGATCTTTAACCACTCCACCAAGGGCAATTTTTGTTTTTAAAGTTCATTCTAATTAAATCCTAGTGTGGAATCTGTGTGTTACGTCGGAGTCGACAATTTTCACAAGTTTTATGGTAGGTTATGATCACTTAAATTAAATAGGAGTTTTGCATTGGGTTAATTATGCTATGTCAAAAAATGATTCAAGATATCGGGTAACATTAGAAAACTTTTGATTATATTTTAGTATTAGTATTAGTATTATTATTATTATTATTATTATTATTATTATTATTATTATTATTATTATTTTTATTGCTGCCCGATCCGACCCGACTAATATGTATTATTAAATACCAAACGTATTATTAAAAGAAAAATGAATAAACAAAATTTAAAATTAAAATATTAAATTCAATTAATTAATGACCCGAACCTTTTTTGACTCGAACCAAAATAACACCGACTCTGTTACTTTTTTTATGTTAAGTGTAAGGGTATTTTTGTACTTTTACACCTTAGGGGTTGTTTATATAAATTATAAAGTTAATTTTTTATAATACTTAAGGGACAATTTATGTAATTACTCAAGTTAACAAAAACCAAACCACAATCTTATTTTTTTCTTCCGTGTAAAATGAGGTTTTTTATTTGTATATATTAAAAAAATGTTTTTATTTTTTAAACTTTTTTATTGTTATTTTGTTTTTATTATTTTGTTATTTTTACAATTATTATTTAATAAAACTCATTTTAAATATATAAATAAATACATCTTAAAAGGTTATTTTTATGATTATTATTTAATAAAACTTATTTTTATGATTATTATTTAATAAAACTTATTTTTACAATTATTATTTAATAAAACTCATTTGAATAGGGTTTTAATTAAGTGTTGGACTTTAATTGTAGAGATGAGCTTAAATGACTAATTAAATGTTGGGCTTTAATTGTAGAGATTGGTTAAATGGTAATTGAATATTGAGCTTTAATTATATAAATGGTTTAAATAGTAATTCAATACAATTTAAACATTGGTAATATGTACTCTATGCACAATAATTTGTGTTAGCTGTCTTAAAAATTTAGGTAAATTACAATGATATCATTTTAATATGTATTATATAGTAGTATAGATATAGATGACTCCTTTTCTTCACTCATTTAATTTTATCTATATTAATTCTTTTTCTAATAAAAACTCTTTAGTTTATCAATTTTATCATCCACATCACATGTACATATAATTTATAAACAAGTTTTTGTTTTCGCTTTAGTTTATTTATTTTATTAACTTTTATACAAATATACTATATGTTTACATTATCATTGCTAGCATTTTTTTAAAATTTAAAGTGTTACATACATTATTATGTACAAAGTCCTAATCGAATTTCTCGGAGATGGTAACCAAATTGATAACGTTGATAGAGATGATGGGTGGAATTAGGGATGGTAACGGGTTAGGTGTATATGAGTTTTGTTAATTTTAATTTAGGTATAAATTAGTTTGTTATAGTAATTGTTGTTTGCCTCTCAAATTTAATGCTTTTAGTTACATTATATAAATGGTTAAAAACCCAACAAATACCTTTTACCTAAGCTTTAATGGAATGAGTTAAATGATAATTAATAGGGTTTATAATTATAAATAAGGGTTACAAGATAATTGTACACATTTAAGCCTTTGTCAATATGTACATTAGGCAATAAAAAAAGTACAAGATGTCTTAATATTTGAAATAAATTACATGTCTATCCTTCTAATATCTATTATATAGTAGTATAGATGTGTGTGTGTGGGGGGGGGGGGGGTTTAGTGTGAATTGTATTTCATGTAACAATAATTAATTATTACAAGTATACGTAAAGGCCGAGTTTTTTTATTAAGATTTATTTGCCTGCATTTAAAAATCTACAGTTTGACGCCAAACACAGTCAGTACCACCAGGTAGAAAAGTAATGGCCCTTAAGTGGGATTAATGACATGGTGGGTGGGTGGGTGGGTTGTTGGTGTATTAATTTCAGGGTGAGATCTTGGCTTTAAATACTCCATATCGTCGGATTTGTTTCGCATTCTCAGTCTCACAATGTCAATCTTAGTAGGTTATAATTGCATTTTATAGCATGACATCATCATCAACGTTCGGTGAGAACAAACAGGAACTGATCAACCAGATATTGATGTAGTACATGGATGTGTTGAGTAACGGCGTTCTCAAGCAGAGTTTCGATTGTTTGAACAGTAGTATTGATAAACAAGACAAGGTAATAGACAGGATGTTCTCTTTGCCCCTACTGCTATTCGAGTCATTGCTCTTTTGTTCACTCTCGATAAGAATATGAAGGATGTGGTGCAGATGCATGCAATTGCAGACATTCTTGAAGCATTGAAGTCTTCCATGAGTTAAAGCTTAAGTTTTTTTTATTCATTTTAGTTGCCATTATTTTATGTTGCTGGTTTGCGTTTTAGTTTGTAATGGTAATGTACTTTCAAATAAAAAATAAATAAAGCACTTTGTGTTCTTGAAGCATGTTTTAAAGGCGAGTCGCCCGCATTCTTGAAGCATTTCTTGAAGCATTGACGTGTTCTATTGGGTTTGTTTAAAAAAACAAAAGATGGCCAAGCATGTTTTAAAGGCAACCGCCTATATAGTAAAGGCGGGGCGCCTCTGTTTGCAATAAGAGCGAGTCAGTTCGTATTTCTCCGACAACCTTTTTTTTATTCATAAAAAAATAAACAAATAAAACATGGTCGGCCAACCGTGATATTGATGTAATACATGCGGTGGTGCCCGTGATACGGATGACACAAACACCGACGGATGCAAAAAGGAAAGGGCGTTGACGCCCATGTTTAACACATGTCCTGAAATTACTGGTTTTAAAGAAGGGGCGACCGACCACACTACATGGACGGAGACGCCTGTGTTTGAGGGGTAAAAGTAACATTCTGGGAATTTTCCCATTTAAAAATTGACATGACATGATATGACTACATACGGTGTAATAGGAACCTCGGATATAAACCAGTTATGAAGTAAAACCTATCCAAACCGTCACACCCTAGAAATAGTAATGTTGACACCAATCAGATCATTAAATTACCAGTTAATTACGTATTTACATATATCTAATTTAACAGATATTAACATCCATTGCAGTAACTCAACTAAAGATGGCAACATGTATACAATAAACATAATTCGATTCCTAAACGGGTACCCAACATGAACTAGAATACAGAATACGCCCCTTCCATCCTTGCAGTATCCACATACCATCTTCATCAAACACAAACTCTTTATGGTACCCAACCCTCTTGCTTCTCAACTTTAAAACAAGCTCATGGTTCAAAGGTTGAAGCTTGAACCCAGCCCGTGATATCCGCACCTGCCATTGCTTGTAGGATTCGGGCCTCTCGACCCGTTCAACACCTTCACACGCTATCACATTCATCGCTTCACGCCCGAAAAACTCCTTCTCAAAGTTTAATCTGTGCGCATTCTCACGCTCTATGGTAGCATCAAACATATCAAACAGAGCAGAGTAATGAAAAAGTGTCTCCCTGAACCGGGTCACGAAGAATGGAGCGCTATATGCTCCATTAACAACCGAGTGAACGAAAATATCGGGCTTCATGTCATGAATCAGTTTTAGAATCTTGTCCCTTGGGCTCTCTACACAAACCGTTTCATCAAGCAAGTTTTGGAATCGGGCAAGACCGTTCACAGCTAGAAACTCGTTTCTTTGAAGCTTTAGGTCTTGAATTGTAATCGTCTCCCAGTTTTGACTTGCTATGGCGTTGTACTCGAATGAAACATTGAACCGTGAACAGTAGTTGGCTAAACGTCGGCCTGTTTCCTCTAACCTCTCGGCTGGGCGAAAACCCGATTGTGGGTACTCTATTCAAGTAATCCTTAACATAGGTGGCGCGTTTGGCAAGTCTGAAAGATGTTTAATAAAAATGGGCCATTGAAAGCCGTACGCAATACCGAAATCGACTATATGTATAGTCGATGAGGTTAAACCTGAATCTAATATCGTTTTATTAGCAAATGACATGGCGATTTTCTTAAACGGGCAAGCAGATAGATACACCTGATATGCTTGTAACTTCTCAGCAGCTGAGATCCGTGAGGCACATTTCGCTGCATAGAGCTGAGAACCAGTGCCAGCTAAGCGGGCATCGATACCAATAGCAAATACATGAGCCAACCTCTGTGAAGCATCACCCCAACTAGAAGCGTGCCGTCTTATCTGGTTTAGTTGTTCGGTTGCAGTCCTCTGGTCATCAGCTGCCACCGCTTGTGCACAGCTGACTAACATAGTGCTAAGATCGACAGTTTTACTAGTCTTTTCTCTTGCATTGTGATTTTCGTTAGAGCCACCCGTTGACCCGTTTGGCTGTGATTTGTGGTTTACTTGAACGGGTGGTTCTTTACAATCGAGAAGAACTTGATCAAACATTTCAGATAATTCATCTTCTTCAACATAAACAGCAGACTGTTTGCTACTTCTTTCTTCCTCATAACCGTTCTCCCTAACTGAGAACGTTTTCTTCCTTTCAGCCCGTTTGATGGTCTATCATTTTCGAATTTGACCACAACCTCCGTGGGACCATTATTTGAATCTTGAGGCAAGGCGTATTTATCCAAATCCATAACCAGAGGCTTAGTAAAAGGTAGGAATTTACTAGCTTCCTCCATTCCTTTATTGAACTGCTTGATCAACTAGCTATCAGTGAATATATTCCAGGCTATGTGTGTATTTAGCACCTCATCATTACTGAAACTTGTGGTCGAGTCAAATGACTACAACAGGACAGGCTCAATGGAACGGGGGGTTCGTGTGACTGATGAAAAGGAATCAAAAGCATAATCACTGGACCAATCAAGGTGAGTGGAGTTGCTATTACTTGCGCTGCTGTTTGCACTACACTCACCAGAACCACCAACAAGATTCTCTTCCGAGTTTTCAAGATTTGGGCCTGGGCCTGGGCCTAGCGAAGGGAGTGGTTGAGAAGGAGAGGGGTAGTCCTGACCAAGGACTTCATACAATGATCTCTCAGTGGCTTGTAACTCCAAAGGGTCACAAAACAAACTTTGCAAGCCCTCCACATTCTCTTCATCAAGAATCTGGTTTATGAAGTTAAACACACAATCGTTGAACTCATAGTTACCGAATTCGCTCAGGTAGCCGCGATCCACGAATTGGTTCGCGCTGTACCAAATCGAAAATCGTTTCGATCCAATTTGCTATGGTACGGCGTACCAAATCGATATGGTACGGCGAACCATTTACCTAAATTCGCTGTACCAACTTCTAATTCCAGTCGTTCCGAACACTATCCAATTCGCGATTTTGGTCAAGGAATTCGCTGGTTGTAGAAATTTGGGGTTCGCAATTTTGGCGGGAAATCTACTTACGGGAACAGCGACTGCCCGCCACTGTTCCAGCCGCTGTCACAGCCGTAATTCACCTGCAATTCCAACTTCCAAGTACCTAATGTCTGAAATTAGGTCTGAAATTAGTATAATTACGGTCCTCACTAACCAATTTCATCACCAATTCTACTTCAATCTCAGAAATTAGTAGAATTGTTATGTTTATGTTTTTGTTTGTGTGTTTTTTCTATTTTGGATTAAATGGTATTTGAATTTTGAAGTTATGTTATTATTTGGAATTTGGCAAATATTATATTCTATTTGAAAGTTTTATTAGGGTACATCGAACCGAACTACATGGTACACCGTACCGGTTCGTACCGAAATGAACCTACCCCCCTCCGTACCGAATACGTTAACTCTAGCGAATTGCGTACTCGAACCGCGTACCCGTACCGGAGCGAACCACGAATTCGGTAACTATGGTTGAACTCATCGGGTGAGTCCACTTGTGAACTAACATCGGGCGATACACTTAAAGAACCAGGGCCAGGGTTAGGGTTAGGGTTAGGGTTAGGGTGAGGGAGCTCTAAGAAGGTGAAATCTAAGTGTTGGTTGAATTTGTATCCATTGGTGAGGTCTGGACTCGGATCAAAATTTATTTGATTATAGAATTCATTTTCATGTGGCTCCATGAAACCAAATAGCTGCAAATAACAGGATTTTACAGATGATCTCAATTAATTGCTTACGGAATACACAATTTGAACAAAAATCAAACAGATCTAGGGTTTACATATATAACATATCAAAGCCTAAAATTAACAAGGATGAAACAAAATTGATCAGCAGAATTTAAACAATTCATTCATAAAATCAACTCGAATAGATGAATTGGATGCAAGAATTGAAGGAAAAAAATGAATTTTACCTCCTGGTGGCTTTAACGTCGTGCAGATGAGAAAATGGTGGTAACTTGAATATAAGAAGCCGACTGTAGTAGGATGAAAGTATTTATACACGGCGGCATACGGATCTGGAATCAGGTGGGGCCGGCTGCCGTGGGACTAGCCGGTAACTGGAGGTGGGAATTCACACAGTTAGTGCGTGTAACAGTAACGGATGGATTTAGCCTGCTTCTGCGACATATGTTGTTTGGAGTTTACCGGGGAGAATATTCAAAAACAAAAAGGCCTTTCATTTCAGATTTTCGTCAAGCGATTAATATCCATATTTTGGGAAAATAAAACTATAATTATATTTTTTTAATTATTCTATATAATCTATAAAATATGTGATGCAAGTATGCGTGAAACATACCATGAGTTTGGAATTAGTCCATTAATTAACAGGAAGACAAACGATACTTAATCTCGAGAATCTTGAAACATTTTTAAACGGATATTTGGGTAAGAGATTACTTTTTTTAAGGCAAATTTCATTCACAACGTCAACCCAAGCAAAAACAGCAAGGGCGGCAACCAAGAAACAGGACAGACAATTACATAAAAATGAATTTACACCGGTTCGTTCAAGAAGTGGACTTTAATCTAGCTCTACTGCTAAACCAGAACAAACCAACGATTTAATCTCTTCAATAATATCTTCCACCTTAACCATCTTATTAGAGAACCGTTTATCATTTCTAGCTTTCCTCAAACACCAACACACAACAAAAATAACCCCATGAAAAACCTCTTTAACCGACTCCGACAGCCTGACGGAAGTATGAAGATCCAATAAATCACTAAAAGAGAAAGCATAGACTTGTGTAGGAATACGATCCATCTCCGTCCTCCACGCAAAAATATTGCATTTCAACGGAACCTATTTACACCACTCCATAACACACAAGTGACTAACATCTATATCCCTGTATAACAAACGTTTAACCGCCCCAACAGAAAAATCTCCTGACTCCTCTCCAAGCCATACCCATTTGTCTTTATTTCCCGACATATGCACCAAATCAAGCAAGCTGATGCAGTTATGCCATTCGGCTAGATCCACTACAACATCTGGCAGCCGCTTCCATTTCCATCTTCCCATACATTATTGTCGATAACGTTAAACCGGGCTCTAACTCTACATCTTTTCTCGCTTTCCAATCTAAATAAATTAGGGAATACATCTTTTAAATGTTCATTGCACACCCACGGATCCAACCAAAATCTGATATCTTCACCATTTGTGATACCCGGCAAATTCAGGTTAATATCCATACCCGACTATTACTTGAATTCACATGATTACACTTGCATCATACTTAATTATAGAGTAATTAAGTACATATTTCATATAGCAAGTCCATTCGTTTCATTTCATTACATGCATCGGTAATTGGGCGGATTACCGGGTCACGCACGCGTCTAGTCACACGAACGTTGGTGAATTTTAGAAATAATATTTAGACATATACTTGGTGTGCAAAAATTATATGTAATACTGTGATTTAATATTTCATGCTTATATGAATTTTTTTGGAATTTTTAGAGCAACTTTTATTTTAACGCTTTTTAAGCGGATACGCGATATGTGCCAACAACTTTAAATGAGTTTTATAAAGATGATTTATTTAAATAATTGGGCTAAATAAATTTAGCACTTTTAGTTACTAATCCTAATTAGAAGCCCAAACCTCAAGAAAAAGCCCTTAAAAACCCAAGAAGCCCAAACCCATTTCACTAAAACACTCCCTTACACTCTCACACTCCACACTTTACCCTAAACCTACTTGCAAACCCTCCCTCCCTCTCTCTAAACTCAGCCGCCACCACCATCCTCTAGCCACCATCCATTTCGATATTCTTCATCCAAATCAAGAGTTCTAGGTGCAATCCAAGGTGTTTGCAAGAGATTGAAGCTAGTACAACCTTCATTCCACCAACATACTTGAATTTTGTAAGTGGTTACCCTTTTCTTTTTATTATTTTCGGCCACATGGTGGTACCACATCCATCCAAACGAATTTGCAAGATACAATGTCTCTAAATCCATGTTTTAATCAATAGTTTTCATAAAATAAAGTTGTTGATACACATATGCATAGTTTATTGTTTGAAATGCTTGTTTATGTTGATTTTTGCTCGTTTCTATTTATAGAAACTTTATTGATTGAGTTTTTGTAGAAATGTGTATATGATATGTTTGATGGTTTGGATGATACTCATAATAGTAGAATAAGTAGGAAATATAATTTTTTTGGTTGAAATGTCGTTTTTCACTAGGTTATGGTGACTTACTATTTAAGGAAACTTTAATTTTGCATATTTTGTGTTATGAGTTTCTATTGGATAAAAACTTGATATTATGGTTCTATAATATATATTAAAGTAGTAAAAAGAGTTATTTGAGGTTACACATGTGCAATAGGGTCGTTTGGACCACTTTCCTAAAAAGGAAACTTTAATTGTTCATAATTTGTATGTGTAGGCTATAAATGTTTAAAGTAGGTTATATGGCCTTATTACAATATGAATAGATGACTTATGAAAGAATATGTGATTTGGAATGGTGTAATGACATGTTTTGGTGAACCTTGCTAAATAAGGAAACTTTATTTGTTGAGAAACTTCATAATTGCTTGAAATAGAAAGTAAATGCATAGAATCATGTTACTAATATGTTACTATTATAATTTCATGTATAACTTGTTTGTTTGGGCTATGGCACCTCAAGTGCACTAAAACCCTAATTGTCAAAAATGGAAACTTTATTATGTTAAGAGTTATGGAATTTTGCAATGACATATTATGCTACTTGTTTGAAAGTGTTGAAATGATACTAATAGGTTATTAATATGATGACATGAATTATGTGTATGAAATGTGCCATAAAGATGTGCAAATGCTATGTCACTTATCACATGTTAGTTTCTTATACAACTAGTTGAAGCTTGTATGTTATGTCACAAGGGGTTACTTATACATTACTTAGGTACAACTTATATGTTCTTTATGTGTCACACATGTACAACTTATATGCTACTTGAGTGCTACACATGTATAACTTGTATGATGCTTATGTGTTACATGTTTACAACTTATATGTTACTTGTGTGTTGTTTATACATGACTTCAATATGAGTCAACATTGGTCAACATTAGTCAACATTGGTCAAACTTGGTCAACATTGGTCAACACTAGTCAACATTGGTCAACATTAGTCAACATTAGTCAAACTTGGTCAAAGTTGGTCAAACCTTGGTCAAAGTTGGTCAAACCTCGGTCAACTTTGGTCAAACCTTTTCAAAACGTCAATGTAACCTTTCAACGTTGAGTCGTTTAGATGAATGTGGTTACATAAACCATGTTTACTTTCATAGACCTTATAGCCTTATAAATTCTTAGGGCTCGGTTAGGTCGGTTACCCGGAGTTACTCGATTCCTCTCGTTACTCCCATTTCTCATTCACCGCATTTCCAGGTGAGTTTTCACGGCCCCATTTTACTTACTTTTCCATTTGGGGGAGATACATGCTAAACCATTTTCTTACTTGGTCGTATGACAATTACTTTGATTTCGCTTTAATTTATATAAGTGTGTGCATTTCCCGCACATAAAGTCCTCTCATATTCGAACCGTTAATTATTACACAAAGCGAGGTGATTCATGAATAGTACTATTGGGTTTAACAACCCCCACCCGGGTTAGTCGCGCTAACTCTGACTGGGAGTCAAACGGGTGCATAATTGACCTAATCCATTGCGTGCTGGGCACGTAAGAGGCAAAATGCTAGTTTCTGCATTCCTTCGTTGAGCTTCGGTTTCGGTGTTGCTTATATAGTTAATGTTTATTGTCTGATCAACAATCGAATCAATAGTATACATGCGTACTGTTACACTGTTTTCATTTCTGTTTCTGTTACTTAAACCTGTGAACTCACCAACCCTGTGTTGACACTTTAAGCATGTTTATCTCAGGTCGCTAAGCATTCATGCACGGACTAGGATTGCACTCCAAGAGTCCCACAGCATGTTTTCATTTAGAAGCTTAGGTTTATGGGAACCTAATTTGTCATGCTTCTGTATTTTGCAACATTACTTTTGCTTCCGCACTTTACATTCCGCATTTTCAAACTCTGTATTACTATTTAATTTTGTATGATGTTCAAACGGAATGTCTTTTCGAAAACCAGTTAGAGGTCGTTCGAAATGACCGGGACTGATGATCCTTGACAGTCACAACCCGCGGGTAACCCGCTGTGGAATTTCAGGGTGTGACAGATTGGTATCAGAGCCCTGGTTATAGAGAACTAAGTTGCATTTAGTATGCTTAGACTATAACTGTAGGCTCACATAGTTCACATCACATCATACATGCATTTTCATACATGAATACAATGGATTACTGGATATTGACTTGTTACAGGATGTCGACCTCATCGGACCCCATTGTGATCTCGGACTCTGAGGAGTACACACCGGCTACCCCATCATCATCAGTGGAGCCACTCACCCCACCTTCATCACCCCACTCATCCACGGATGAGGAGCAGACACATGACTCAGTGGATTTTGTAGAGTTGGATTCTGAAGAGGATCCCGAGGAGGATCCTGAGGAGGATCCTGAGGAGGACCCGGAGGAGGATCCTGAGGAGGATCTAGAAGAGGAGGAAGACGACGCACCAGCCCCAGGAGGCAATGGAGACGCCGGCGAGGGGAGCGACCCGGGCGAGACGGTGCCCTACTCCGTACTACACGGGGACTCATCGTCCGACGACGGCTCTATACTACCTTCACCACCTCGTCTGGCGGACCCGACGCCGCCATCACCATTACTTGCACCGGTGGGAGCGAAGACCAAACACACAGCTCGAAAGAAGAACATTCGCAGAGGAAAGCGACCAGCCCACTCCCCTGACATTGCTGGACCATCGGCCAAAAGGGCCCGGATTGCATCATCGGACACTTCATCTACGGGAGAGTCAACTAGACCATCCTATCCACCACCCTATTGGCTCCGGCCTACCCGGGAGGTGCTACCAATACTTGCGACGCGCAGCAAGTTACATGATGCTGATATATCGTCCCTTCAGGACGAACTTGCTTTGACTGACCAGGCACTACTGATAGTACGAGACCGGATCGAGGCCGCGGAGGAAAAGGCTCGGGAGACAGAACAGAGGGCCACAGCTACTGAGGCTGCACTACAGGCATTACAGGGGCAGGTAGCAGGACTACTTGAGGATCGCCAGAGAGAGACGGATAGGATCACTGCACTATCTAGCCGCCTCCAGCAGACTGAGGAGCAACTGGGGATGGCACACCAGCAAGCAGCAGTAGCCGAGCATCGAGCCTCACTTGCTGACTCTACAGCCTTAGCATCAGAGCTTACGGCTAACACGGTCAGAGAAGAGTTGGAACCCGCCAGGGTTCTGATGATTCTCTGTGCCTTGTTACTTTTTACCTTCTTGCAGAGTGGTACTGTTACACCACCCAGTTGATTAGCCTATCGTGAGCGGGCTGTGCTCACGCAATATTTTTGAGATATTACTTGTTTTGGAGGAGTGTTTACTCCTGAAAAATACTTTGTATTTGGTACAACTTATTTATCAAGTGGTTGTCTTTAGATTATATTGCATGGTTGATTTATTGTTGATTGTTGTGTGTTGTCTTATGCACGTGTGTTGATTGTTATTTATTACGCAATATCTAACCTTTGTTATCATTATGATTATAAAGAAACATTCCGCCAAGGAAGACACCCCGCAACTCAGGAGAAGGCACCAGTTCCATGACCACTGCCCAAATTGAAGCCCTTATCGCCCAACGCGTGGCAGATGCACTCGCTAACCACGAAGCCAATCGATCCAGTGGAGGATCGGGAGGCCACGGCGAGAGCAGAGGTATAGTACAAACCGGAAATAGTATATACTGCAAGTAACATAGCCCTACCTCGGGAAAAATTTAACCTAATTACGCTCTATCATTAACACACAGGAACTGGGCATGGAACAAAGGCTTGCACCTACAAATCCTTTATGGATTGCAAGCCGCATACATTTACCGGGACGGAAGGAGCAGTGGGACTGCTACGATGGATAGAAAAGATCGAATCAGTCTTCAGTATGAGCCAATGCACAATGGAGAACAGAGTCATGTACGGAGTTGGGACTCTCGAGGGCCAAGCCCTCTCCTGGTGGAACTCTTATATCCAGACTCTGGGCCTGGATAATGCGAACGCCATTCCTTGGGAGGAATTCAAGGAAATGTTGAAAGAGGAGTACTGTCCTCGTAACGAACTCCAAAAGTTGGAACAGGAGTTTTGGAACCTAAGAATGGAGGGTGCTGACATCGCGGGATATACCGCAAGATTCCACGATTTAGCAAGACTACTACCGCACATGGTTACACCGGAGTACAAACGAATTGAGCGGTACATTTGGGGTTTGGCACCTCAAATACAAAGCATGGTTACTTCTGCAGAACCCACAATTATCCACAACACAGTGAGACTGGCTCATAATCTCATGGATCAGGCAGTCCGTCAGGGACTGTTCAACAAGAAAGAAAGTTTTGTGAAAACCTTTGACAACAAGAGAAAGTGGGAAAATGCTCCTGCCAAGTCCTATGTGCCTAGTAACCAGAAGAAGCAGGAACCGGCCCGGGTGTTTATGGCTAACCGACCGGATAAAAGGCCAAGAGGGACATACACTGGAACCCTACCTAAGTGCAATAAGTGCCAATTTCACCACAATGGTACTTGTGAAGATTCTCGGTGCCAGAAGTGTAAACGTTTTGGACACACTGCCCAGAGCTGCCGATCAGTTGAACAAGCCCCGGCTGGCGGGGGAAACCGCGGATGTTTCGGGTGCGGTGATCCCGGACATTTCCGCAAAGACTGCCCGAAGAACCGGAAACCTGGAAATACAAACACTCGGGGCAGAGCATTTGTTATTGGAGCCGGCGAGGCTAGGCAGGATCCCAACATTGTTACTGGTACGTTTCTCGTAAACAACTGCTATGCTTCTATCTTATTTGACACGGGTGCCGATAAGATTTTTGTATCCACTGAGTTTAGCTCATTACTTGGGATTACTCCCATCGCCTTAGATTACTTATACACGGTAGAGCTAGCAGATGGTAAGCTAATAGAGACAGAACAAGTAATTCCAGGTTGTGTCTTAACACTAGCCGATCATCCTTTCACTATAGACCTATTGCCAGTAACGTTGGGAAGCTTCGACATAGTAGTCGGTATGGACTGGTTGTCCAGGAACCGAGCCGAAATCGTTTGTCACAAGAAGATAGTCCGCATCCCACTGTCGGACGGAGAAACACTGACCATTCAAGGAGAACGGAGTGGTGCTACGTTAAGGATCATTACCTGCATGAAAGCCCGAAAGTACTTGCGGAAGGGCTATCACGCGATCCTAGCACACGTGACGGAAAAGAAAGAAGGAGAAAGGAAGATTAAAGACATACCGATCGTCCGAGACTATCCGGAAGTATTTCCCGACGACTTGCCCGGACTTCCACCGCAGCGACAAGTCGAGTTTCGGATTGATCTCACACCCGGAGCTGCTCCGATAGCAAGGTCACCTTACCGACTGGCGCCATCGGAAATGCATGAATTGTCTAACCAATTACAGGAACTGTTAGACAAAGGCTTCATCAGACCAAGCTTCTCGCCTTGGGGAGCACCAGTCTTGTTCGTTAAGAAGAAGGACGGATCATTCCGTATGTGTATCGATTACAGAGAACTGAACAAGGTAACGATCAAGAACCGATATCCACTACCAAGGATCGATGACCTGTTCGATCAATTGCAAGGGTCGAGCTATTACTCAAAGATCGATCTACGGTCGGGATACCACCAGCTAAGGATTCAGGAAGACGATATTCCAAAGACCGCCTTCCGAACTCGTTACGGTCACTACGAGTTCATGGTCATGCCATTTGGGTTAACCAATGCACCGGCGGTATTCATGGACCTCATGAACCGAGTGTGCAAGCCCTACTTGGACAAGTTTGTGATTGTGTTCATAGACGATATCCTGATATACTCACAGAACAAAGAGGAACATGCCGAGCATTTGAAGTTAATTATGGAGTTGCTGAAAGCCGAGAAATTGTACGCCAAGTTCTCGAAATGCGACTTCTGGATTCGCGAAGTACAGTTCCTTGGACACGTGGTCAACGAGAAAGGCATACATGTTGACCCATCCAAAATCGAGGCGATTAAGAATTGGGAAGCACCTAAGACTCCGACTGAGGTACGACAGTTCTTAGGCCTTGCGGGCTACTATCGACGATTCATCGAAAATTTCTCTAAGATAGCCCAACCTCTCACCACACTGACACACAAGGATAAGAAATACGAATGGAATGACAAGGCAGAAACCGCTTTTCAATTACTCAAACATAAACTTTGCAGCGCGCCGATCCTATCGTTACCAGAAGGAACAGACGATTTCGTGGTGTACTGCGATGCGTCACATCAAGGGCTCGGGTGCGTGTTAATGCAAAGGGAGAAGGTCATAGCCTATGCTTCTCGACAACTGAAAGTGCACGAGAAAAACTACACTACCCACGATTTGGAGCTGGGAGCGGTAGTATTTGCACTCAAGATCTGGAGGCACTACTTGTATGGCACGAAGTGCACAATTTTCACCGATCATAAAAGCCTTCAACACATCTTCGATCAGAAGGAACTTAACATGAGGCAACGTCTATGGGTCGAATTGCTAAACGACTACGACTGCGCTATCCGTTACCATCCTGGAAAGGCAAACGTCGTGGCTGATGCCTTGAGCAGGAAGGATCAACCCAGACCGCGACGAGTGCGGGCGTTACAGTTGACCATCCACACGAACTTACCCATGCAAATCCGCGACGCCCAACTCGAAGCAATCAAGGAGGTAAACCTATGCCATGAGTCCTTACGTGGTATGGACAAGCAGTTTGAGGTCAAATCCGATGACATCCGTTATTTCATGGATCGGATTTGGGTACCAAGCTTTGGGGATCTAAGGGATCTGGTGATGGACGAGGCACACAAGTCCAGGTACTCGATCCACCCCGGTGCTGACAAGATGTACCATGACCTCAAGGAACATTATTGGTGGCCTAACATGAAAGCCGAAATTGCTACCTACGTCAGTAAATGCTTGACCTGTGCTAAGGTCAAGGTAGAGTATCAGAAACCATCAGGGTTACTCCAACAACCAGAGATCCCACAGCGGAAGTGGGAACAGATTTCAATGGACTTCATCACGAAATTGCCCAGGGCCTCTAATGGCTGTGACACAATCTGGGTAATTGTCGACAGACTAACCAAATCTGCGCACTTCCTTCCCATTAAAGAAACGGACAAGATGGAGAAACTAACCAGAACTTACTTAAAGGAAGTAGTCACAAGACATGGAGTGCCAATCTCCATCATTTCAGATAGGGATAGTCGATTCACATCCCGATTCTGGCAATCCTTACAGAAAGCCTTGGGTACTCGGCTAGATATGAGTACTGCATACCACCCCCAGACGGATGGTCAAAGTGAAAGGACCATCCAGATACTGGAGGACATGCTCAGAGCTTGCGTGGTTGACTTCGGGAACGGATGGGATGCCCATCTACCGTTGGTCGAATTTTCATACAACAACAGCTACCACACTAGCATTAAGGCCGCACCATTCGAAGCACTTTACGGACGAAAGTGTAGATCGTCGATTTGCTGGACAGAAGTGAGAGATAGCCAACTCACAGGTCCAGAAGTTATTCATGAAACTACAGAGAAGATTGTACAGATACGCGAACGTATCAAGGCCGCGCGTGATCGTCAAAAGAGTTACGCTGACGTGAGACGCAAACCATTAGAATTTCAAGTGGGAGACAAGGTACTACTGAAAGTCTCGCCATGGAAAGGAGTGATACGTTTCGGCAAGCGTGGAAAGCTTAATCCTCGTTACATTGGACCTTTCGAGATTCTGAAAAGGATTGGCCCTGTTGCTTACAAACTCAACCTACCAGAAACCCTCAGTGGCGTTCATGACGTGTTTCACGTGTCAAATCTGAAGAAGTGCTTGTCAGACGAGACACTAGTCATACCATTGGAGGAAATTCAAATAGACGATCAGCTTCACTTCGTCGAAGAACCAGTCGAGATCATGGACCGCGAGGTCAAACAGTTAAAACAAAGCCGCATTCCCATAGTTAAGGTTCGTTGGAATTCTAGACGTGGACCAGAGTTCACTTGGGAGCGTGAGGATCAATTCAAGTGTAAATACCCTCACTTGTTCAAAACTACACCGTCTACCAGTGACGCGAACTGAATTTCGGGACGAAATTCCTTTTAACAGGGGGAGTATGTGATACCCGGCAAATTCAGGTTCATATCCATACCCGACTATTACTTGAATTCACATGATTACACTTGCATCATACTTAATTATAGAGTAATTAAGTACATATTTCATATAGCAAGTCCATTCGTTTCATTTCATTACATGCATCGGTAATTGGGCGGATTACCGGGTCACGCACGCGTCTAGTCACACGAACGTTGGTGAATTTTAGAAATAATATTTAGACATATACTTGGTGTGCAAAAATTATATGTAATACTGTGATTTAATATTTCATGCTTATATGAATTTTTTTGGAATTTTTAGAGCAACTTTTATTTTAACGCTTTTTAAGCGGATACGCGATATGTGCCAACAACTTTAAATGAGTTTTATAAAGATGATTTATTTAAATAATTGGGCTAAATAAATTCAGCACTTTTAGTTACTAATCCTAATTAGAAGCCCAAACCTCAAGAAAAAGCCCTTAAAAACCCAAGAAGCCCAAACCCATTTCACTAAAACACTCCCTTACATTCTCACACTCCACACTTTACCCTAAACCTACTTGCAAACCCTCCCTCCCTCTCTCTAAACTCAGCCGCCACCACCATCCTCTAGCCACCATCCATTTCGATATTCTTCATCCAAATCAAGAGTTCTAGGTGCAATCCAAGGTGTTTGCAAGAGATTGAAGCTAGTACAACCTTCATTCCACCAACATACTTGAATTTTGTAAGTGGTTACCCTTTTCTTTTTATTATTTTCGGCCACATGGTGGTACCACATCCATCCAAACGAATTTGCAAGATACAATGTCTCTAAATCCATGTTTTAATCAATAGTTTTCATAAAATAAAGTTGTTGATACACATATGCATAGTTTATTGTTTGAAATGCTTGTTTATGTTGATTTTTGCTCGTTTCTATTTATAGAAACTTTATTGATTGAGTTTTTGTAGAAATGTGTATATGATATGTTTGATGGTTTGGATGATACTCATAATAGTAGAATAAGTAGGAAATATAATTTTTTTGGTTGAAATGTCGTTTTTCACTAGGTTATGGTGACTTACTATTTAAGGAAACTTTAATTTTGCATATTTTGTGTTATGAGTTTCTATTGGATAAAAACTTGATATTATGGTTCTATAATATATATTAAAGTAGTAAAAAGAGTTATTTGAGGTTACACATGTGCAATAGGGTCGTTTGGACCACTTTCCTAAAAAGGAAACTTTAATTGTTCATAATTTGTATGTGTAGGCTTTAAATGTTTAAAGTAGGTTATATGGCCTTATTACAATATGAATAGATGACTTATGAAAGAATATGTGATTTGGAATGGTGTAATGACATGTTTTGGTGAACCTTGCTAAATAAGGAAACTTTATTTGTTGAGAAACTTCATAATTGCTTGAAATAGAAAGTAAATGCATAGAATCATGTTACTAATATGTTACTATTATAATTTCATGTATAACTTGTTTGTTTGGGCTATGGCACCTCAAGTGCACTAAAACCCTAATTGTCAAAAATGGAAACTTTATTATGTTAAGAGTTATGGAATTTTGCAATGACATATTATGCTACTTGTTTGAAAGTGTTGAAATGATACTAATAGGTTATTAATATGATGACATGAATTATGTGTATGAAATGTGCCATAAAGATGTGCAAATGCTATGTCACTTATCACATGTTAGTTTCTTATACAACTAGTTGAAGCTTGTATGTTATGTCACAAGGGGTTACTTATACATTACTTAGGTACAACTTATATGTTCTTTATGTGTCACACATGTACAACTTATATGCTACTTGAGTGCTACACATGTATAACTTGTATGATGCTTATGTGTTACATGTTTACAACTTATATGTTACTTGTGTGTTGTTTATACATGACTTCAATATGAGTCAACATTGGTCAACATTAGTCAACATTGGTCAAACTTGGTCAACATTGGTCAACACTAGTCAACATTGGTCAACATTAGTCAACATTAGTCAAACTTGGTCAAAGTTGATCAAACCTTAGTCAAAGTTGGTCAAACCTCGGTCAACTTTGGTCAAACCTTTTCAAAACGTCAATGTAACCTTTCAACGTTGAGTCGTTTGGATGAATGTGGTTACATAAACCATGTTTACTTTCATAGACCTTATAGCCTTATAAATTCTTAGGGCTCGGTTAGGTCGGTTACCCGGAGTTACTCGATTCCTCTCGTTACTCCCATTTCTCATTCACCGCATTTCCAGGTGAGTTTTCACGGCCCCATTTTACTTACTTTTCCATTTGGGGGAGATACCTGCTAAACCATTTTCTTACTTGGTCGTATGACAATTACTTTGATTTCGCTTTAATTTATATAAGTGTGTGCATTTCCCGCACATAAAGTCCTCTCAAATTCGAACCGTTAATTATTACACAAAGCGAGGTGATTCATGAATAGTACTATTGGGTTTAACAACCCCCACCCGGGTTAGTCGCGCTAACTCTGACTGGGAGTCAAACGGGTGCATAATTGACCTAATCCATTGCGTGCTGGGCACGTAAGAGGCAAAATGCTAGTTTCTGCATTCCTTCGTTGAGCTTCGGTTTCGGTGTTGCTTATATAGTTAATGTTTATTGTTTGATCAACAATCGAATCAATAGTATACATGCGTACTGTTACACTGTTTTCATTTCTGTTTCTGTTACTTAAACCTGTGAACTCACCAACCCTGTGTTGACACTTTAAGCATGTTTATCTCAGGTCGCTAAGCATTCATGCACGGACTAGGATTGCACTCCAAGAGTCCCACAGCATGTTTTCATTTAGAAGCTTAGGTTTATGGGAACCTAATTTGTCATGCTTCTGTATTTTGCAACATTACTTTTGCTTCCGTACTTTACATTCCGCATTTTCAAAATCTGTATTACTATTTAATTTTGTATGATGTTCAAACGGAATGTCTTTTCGAAAACCAGTTAGAGGTCGTTCGAAATGACCGGGACTGATGATCCTTGACAGTCACAACCCGCGGGTAACCTGCTGTGGAATTTCAGGGTGTGACACCATTCCCCACACTCCCTTTAACCAACTGCTGAAAACATCGGCCGCCAATAACAGTTTTGGAGACAACCTTCACAATGTTTTTCCACACCCGACTCAGAGAATTACGAAGCGGAAGCGTGGACCAACACACCTTGCTACAATGAATTGCCTCTATAACTTTTATCCACATATTATTCTCTTCTATTTTAAACCTCCACGTCCATTTAGTTAACAAAGCAACATTAATATTTCTAAGCTTGCAAAGACTAAGTCCCCCAACTTCCTTAGGTGTTGCCACCCAATGCATCTTCTTGGAATTACTGTCGCCACCCCATAGAAATCTTTTAATGATCGCCTCCAAACCTTCAATTACTTTAACCGGAGTCTTATACAAAGAAAAGTAATAGTTATGGATACCTTCAAGAACTGATTAAATAAGAGTGACATGACCACCCATAGAGAGGGATGAGGCTTTCCATAATCATGTTTGCGCCCACCATGAGACCATGGTAAACAAAAGGAACCGTTCCAGCTTTGCAGCCCAGAACAGAAGACATAGACTCCACTTCAGCCTTATCCACCCTAAGGCCAAATAAATTCGACTTCAATAAATTTATTTTAAGACCCGAACATAGGAAGAAACACCTCATGAACCTCGCCACATTCACGACATTAAACTTGGACCAATCGCCGAGGATGATAGCATCATCAACGTATAAAAGATATGAAATAATCGCCCCCCATTAGGAGTTTAAATTCCATTTAGGGCACCCAAATCACATGCTTTCTTGAGAATAAAAGAGAAAGCCTCCATCACGATTAGGAATGAAAAAAGGGATATAGGGTCACCTTGTCTCATCCCCTTGAAACACTAGAATTCAAAAGTCGGTGACTGTAATATCCAAGGATTTTCGATCTATATTTTTCTAAAACACTTGCACGTATTATCGATTTCGAACTTGAAATTCTATTAAAAACTATTTCGTATATAATAAATATCGATATGATTTAAAAACATATTTAAGAAGAACATTTATACGTGAAATATATATGCATATATATATATATATATATGTAGATATATATATGAGAATTCTATTCATATACACATAGGTATGTTAAATTCTTAAAACTTTATGGTTTAGAATTAAAACTCTAAATCTTTAAAGTTATAATCCTATAAAATACTTTATAAAGTTTTAAAATAATAAAACTTGTTGGGAGATTTATAAAAAAAAAATTAAATATCATTTATTTATAAAAGCCCAAGGACTACAACTGCCAAAACCTGAAACTTGTTTTAAACCAAAATTTGTTTTGTACAAAATAACGAACCCTTGAAAGTTCAGGGACCGAATGTGTAATTCAACCAAAATCCCAGACCCTCTGTCAGTCGAGAGTTCGATCCCCGTTCCAACCGGTTTCGAACACGATTTACCCAAATCGCGAAATCCCGTCCAAATTCAGTGAACCTCGGGTTCGACTCCCGCATACGACCTCTCCCCAATGCGTATTAACTCTCCTCTCCAACCGTATTCACGCGTGAAGCCGAAATTTACTCGACCCATTCACCCGTAAACCCCCAACCAATTCGGCATTAAATCGCGAAATCGATTATAAATACTGGTGTGAGAGCATCAACGACACCACACCACAACTCCTCATACCCTCAATTCATTCGAGTCGCACCTACATTGTTCGATTCATTCCGCGATAGCCGAAGTTGAAGCTTGAACCCGTTCTCACTCAATTCAACACCGATCCAGGTAATTTTGTGACTAACACGTTCGTTACATCCGGTAGATAGAAAGCGCTCTGTTTAATTCCATTAACAGAGGGCAAATCGATGTGTATTCGACCGAAATCGTTTTGTTTATGTATTTTATTTTCCAGTTATAACACTAACGAACCCGTAGTCGGGATGGTTAGTGTGCATGTGTGTGTTGGTGACCCGGGCAAAACCCGAGTTCAAATCCGGTTAAGCTGGGTCTTACCCTTTTATTTTTTTAGCCACTTTCAAATAGTTTTGATTCTTTTAATAATTTCTATAAATTCTGTTAAATATTTATAGACAAAAAAATGAGTTATTTTTACACTTTTTACCTTCTGAAATCATTTTATTTAATTAAACTTGATTAAAACTTTTGATAAATGATGCTTTAAAAATAGTTACAAACATATAAAAATTATAAAAATAATTCTAAATTTTATAAAACTTATACTTCCATCACAAATTATTTTATAAAAAATCAGAAACTTTAATTGGCTAAATAGTAAATTTACTTTGTTAAGTTATTTATACATTTCTAATTGAACAGAAAACTTAAATAAACTTTTATAAAAATCAGAAAAGTTTATAAATTTATTTATCTAGAAATTTATAAATTTATAAACTTTATAAAATTTATATAAACATAAATCTATTTGTTTATATAAAACAAGAGAAATAATTATACCTTATTTAATTCCTATATAATTATAAACTTATAAACTTTATAAAACTAAATGAAAACTTTAAACATTTATGAACTTGTAAACTTTATACCTTAAGAAACTTTATTTAAAACATTTATAAATTTATATACAATTTGAATACTTATAAACTTATAATTTTGAACACAAACTTTATTTAAACACTTATAAACTTATAAATTAATAGAAACTTTATTTAAAACCTTATAAACTTATGGTTTTCTTTTAGACTTTAAAAATATTTATAAACTTATAAGTGTTATTGTCTATTTAAACTTATTTATATTACGAGTTAATTTGTATTATAAATACTAAATACGTAGAAACTTAAACAAATCTTAAATGATTTACGTGGATTAAATAAGTAAATGTTCTTGTAAATTATTATTTTATTTCAAACCAATAAACTTGTTACACTTTGAGGTCTTTCATCCAAAATCTCTATTGAAACTCGATTTAAAACTTTATAAACTCAATCCTTCCCGTCCCCCGTTTGGAACCCTAGACAATTCTAGTCAATCTTGAAATCATGAATCCTTGCCATAGACTTATAGGATCATACTTTAAACTTTAGACTTGCATTCTTAGGCTCGTTGTGAGGATATTCTCCCTCAAAGTCTTGCTACACTAAAATCTTGTTGGACACTTCCTCATCATCCAAGTGAGTATACTTAGCCCCTTTTTTCCTTTCTATACTTTTGGGGTGAAACATGTTCAAAACTTTAAACTCATACAATTCTTGTACAACTATGACTAGATGCTTATTCTTATGTTAAATTTGAGACTTGTATGCTTAGATTAAACTTAAAACTAGCACATTCATTAGCTTTGATCAAGCCTATGGTAACAATGATAGATCTATTGTATTTGACCAATCCACCTTGATTGATTGACCCCTTCGGGGGGGAGCCCTTGGTGATTGTTACTAAATTAAACTTTAAACTTGACACTTATAAGGGTAACCTGCGGGTTATGCCTAAACTTGGTTGGAGGGTTGAAGTGCACAATGTTTAAGATACTTGTTTCTCATACTTACATTATAGAATGCATATATCATAGTGAATTGTAATTCTTTTCAAATCCTTGTTAAACTGTGTCAAAACCTTTGTATCTCACCAACTATTTTGTAGTTGACAGATTCTTTCACATGTTTCAGGTTCTACATCATGAGACTTATTTGTGATCATATAGGATGCTTTGGACCTAGAGTACTTATCAATTAAACGTTGTATTCTTGTTTTGTTTCCTTGTATTGAATCGCAAATTATTTATTAATGAGATATTGAAACTTTAATAGTCAACCTTGTGCTATTGAACAACCGCGTCCGCCCCGACGTATAATCCGCCATCGGTTGGGGTGTGACAGATTGGTATCAGAGCCTTGGTTATAGGGAATTAGGTTATTAGACACATGACCTAGACTATAATTTAGGAGACCCAAACATGAGTTATCTCATGTCCTTTTACTAGGAACTTTCTCCTCATTCTATTCTTAATTCTTATACGAACGCTTGGAAATTCTATGCTTCTACTTATCTACGTGCTACAAGAGTCTACTACATCGAGGACACGTTCTTAGGCTTTAAGTCTAAGCCACCACTAAACTCTCGTCAAGAATATTTAAGTTCTAGATAATGTGTGAGAACTTGTGCGGACCGGAAGGGTGGATACCTGTATTCTGGGAAATTCTGTCAAGGAAAGCATTTCGTACAAATCCAAACCTACCGTTGGACCCGTATGCTTTCCTGAGAATTCTTAGGAAGAGTATCCACTTATAGGAATGCATGACTTCTCTAAAACATTAGTGAACTTAGACCTCTCTTGATATGTCAAAGTACTTACTTAGTGATATACACTAAATGAGTACTATCTCAAATACTATACACTTCATAAATCCATGATTCAAAAACTTTCCTCTGTAACCTTTACTCTATGATTCTTATGTCCCGTCTTTTCAAGAATGGTCGCAGGACAGCATGCTTACTCGTCATGACCTGAAGGAGTTACCTTCAAGGAGAAATTCTTATGAGATTATACTTAAAAACTACATACATAAACTTATATTTATAGATACTACCCAATAAACTTCGTGATCATTGTAATACAACCCTTAAAACTATGTATTACTCTACAAATTCTCCTATAAACTTCATTATTTTATGAACATAACACTTAAGGGGAAACCCTTGTGTTTCATCTTATTTTCATCACTCAACCAAACTACTCTAGATAACTCACTCAAACTTTTGCTACACTTTTATACATCTCAAAACTTTCATACGTCCTTAAACTTCATGATCCTTGTAATACTAGAACATTTAAAACCATGTATTATTTTATAAACTTGACACTAAAGGGAAAACTCTTGTGTTTTCATTTTATCAGTCACAACTTCATTTGACGATTTACTCAAACTTTGTTACACTTTATCCCGAAACTTTCATACGTCTTTAAAACTTACACATCACCGTTTCTTGTAAACAAAACTTAACGTCTTTTAAACCTAAAGTACATTAACAAAGGGATTAGTAACCTGATCGTTTTCTCGTAAAAGAAGAAGCCTACTATAGAATAAACAAGCTCCACGTTTAAGACTCTAAACCCATAATGAACCTCGACATAGTACCATAAACCCAAACATCGGTGACAACAACTGAGAGAAGTTGTAGGCCCGTGAGGAAGTTCTGGCTAGGGAAATAGGGTACTTAAGTGAGTCCTTGTGACCACCCCTTCTTCCAGGAATCCTCCTCGTTAGCCCATCAACTTCCAATCAAAACTATTTTTGAAAATATTACTGTGATAACTCAGTATTATGAATAAAAACCTTTTGAACATATTAAATCAACTTACTTACACACTTTAATTTTCCGTTTAAATTGTATTATGTAAGGGCTAGAAGTCCCAATTTTGAAACATTTAACGAAAGTTATTTTGAAATTTACCTTGTTATCACTTACTAGCTTGACTTTCCTTCTAGCACTACAAAACACTTCTACCCAAACACTTTCGTCAAGAGTAGCTCACGTTAGTACTTGAGAAAATTAACAACGTTGCATTAAACTATAAAAATCCTAAGTGACCCACGCATACTTGAAGAATACACTTTGAACAAACCTTCTAATTCGTAAGCACTCTTTTAAAACAACTCGACTTACGAACCACTGTCGTAATCAACTATGATCCTTACCTCTTATATAGACTTCACACTTCTAAACTTGACCTATTTTTCATTTGGCAATCATACAGACCTTTTATAAAGTCCTACTTATACTACTTATTGTTGCCTAACTCGTCGTTTTGAGCCTCTTGATTTCATCCTATACAAAAGAAAACTATACCTGCTGTTATGAAACAAGATAAATCATTTGTAAACACACTATCGTAAACCTTATCGAAACTTTTTTCCCGTTACCCTATGCTAGGAGACCTCCCTCATCCAACTCTTGTCACGTAAAAGATTTTCTATAAATCACAACGGGAACTAAAATCTTAAATGCACGTTACTAAAACACTAAACTTCGTATACACAAGGTCAGAGACTTTTGAGTCATGCAAAAACTTATACAAATACTCAAACCCGTATTCTTAAAACTAAACATGATCAATAAAGGATCATGTAAAGCTTAATATTGAAACTTGAAATCAACTGACTTATCCTACTTTCAAACTCATACTTGGATTCTTAGTCTTGAAAACTTTTCGTGTTCGTCTCAACTAAACCTTATAAGACTTGATAAATGTACATTCCAAATACACGAGAAAACTTCACTCTTGATACTAGAAACTAGCAAGAAGGAGGACATTACTCTCTCTTCAGCGGAGTACGTCCCCTGACTCCTATCTAAACCAAACATCGGGATCCACTAATCTTCTGGACAACTCGAATCTTCTGTGGAAGAGCGTATAACGATTAATCCTGTTCCAAACGCTGTCCCACACCTCTCTCAAATACTAGAGTATTTAGATAACCGCTTTATACTCAAAACGTAATCATATACTTCTATACACTGAGGCTGAACTAAGAGACTTTAAACTATCCGATGTTTGACGTATTCTTGTTCAAACACAATTTAAACTATTATATGTTTGACGTATTCTTGTTCAAACACAATTTAAACTATTCTATGTTTGGCATATTCTTGATCAAACACAATTTAAACTATTCTATGTTTGACGTATTCTTGTTCAAACACAATTTAAACTATTCTATGTTTGACGTATTCTTGTTCAAACACAATTTAAATGATTCTATGTTTGACGTATTCTTGTTCAAACACAATTTAAACTATTCTATGTTTGACGTATTCTTGTTCAAACACAATTTAAACTATTCTATGTTTGACGTATTCTTGTTCAAACACAATTTAAACTATTCTATGTTCGACGTAGTCTTGTTCAAACACAATTTGAGCTACTCCATGTTTGACGTATTCTTGTTCAAACATGATGAACGTATGAGACTTTAAACTACTCCATGTTTGACGTATTCTTGTTCAAACATGATGAACGTATGAGACTTTAAGCTACTCCATGTTTGACGTATGCTTGTTCAAACACGATGGACGTATAAGACTTTAAACTACTCCATGTTTGGCGTATGCTTGTTCAAACATGATGAACATATAAGACTTTTAAACTACTCAAGGTTTGATGTATTCTTGATCAAACCTGGGGGAAAGTGTAAAGACTTTAAACTACTCAATGATTGAAGTATTCTTAATCAATCACGAGGAAACTTTGAAACTCTAAATCTTGTCACATTCTTTTCTTTACTCATTGAATGACGCTTCTCTCTGAGGGACTCGTTAATCAATGATCACTCTTATATGGAAACTCTAGTCGTGAGTTAAACAAATTCTTGTACTCTTTCTTGATCCACGCACAAACGGAAGGACCTATGCGGACTATGCGACGATTTAAATGATTGCGGGTGCACACGTAAGTATGAAAATCAACGTATGGGAAGGCATAGTAAACTCTGTCGTGTGCCATGATCTAAGACTTATCGTAAAAGGTAGTCACGGAACTTAGGTACCGTAGCAATCCTTAGACGTAATAGTCTACAAACTCAAAACATTTCACTATCGTCAAATCCATTCTGAGTGATGCATCTTACTTTAAAACTTGAATGGAAGTTCATCAGTTATTCTCTCAAATGCGTTTCTGAAAACAAATCTTCATCTATTTCAATGAGACTATATGCTTCGTAAGGAAACTTTTGACAACCATATGCTTTGAAAACTTAGAAACTCGAGCGTAATCTTATTCCTGTCATTCCATCTCATTTAGAACTCTAAACGTAACCCAGGATTTACTTGGGAACGTAAGGTATCCTTTCTCATTATTCTTATGCGTATCGTATCCTGAACTAAACACTTCCACTTTAATTTCGGGATGAAATTTCCTAAAGTAGGGGAGACTGTAAAATCCAATGATTTCCGATCTATATTTTTCTAAAACACTTGCACGTATTATCGATTTCGAACTTGAAATTCTATTAAAAACTATTTCGTATATAATAAATATCGATTTGATTTAAAAACATATTTAAGAAGAACATTTATACTTGAAATATATATGCATATATATATATATATATGTAGATATATATATGAGAATTCTATTCATATACACATAGGTATGTTAAATTCTTAAAACTTTATGGTTTAGAATTAAAACTCTAAATCTTTAAAGTTATAATCCTATAAAATACTTTATAAAGTTTTAAAATAATAAAACTTGTTGGGAGATTTATAAAAAAAAAATTAAATATCTTTTATTTATAAAAGCCCAAGGACTACAACTGCCAAAACCTGAAACTTGTTTTAAACCAAAATTTGTTTTGTACAAAATAACGAACCCTTGAAAGTTCAGGGACCGAATGTGTAATTCAACCAAAATCCCAGACCCTCTGTCAGTCGAGAGTTCGATCCCCGTTCCAACCGGTTTCGAACACGATTTACCCAAATCGCGAAATCCCGTCCAAATTCAGTGAACCTCGGGTTCGACTCCCGCATGCGACCTCTCCCCAATGCGTATTAACACTCCTCTCCAACCGTATTCACGCGTGAAGCCGAAATTTACTCGACCCATTCACCCGTAAACCCCCAACCAATTCGGCATTAAATCGCGAAATCGATTATAAATACTGGTGTGAGAGCATCAACGACACCACACCACAACTCCTCATACCCTCAATTCATTCGAGTCGCGCCTACATTGTTCGATTCATTCCGCGATAGCCGAAGTTGAAGCTTGAACCCGTTCTCACTCAATTCAACACCGATCCAGGTAATTTTTGTGACTAACACGTTCGTTACATCCAGTAGATCAAAAGCCCTCTGTTTAATTCCATTAACAAAGGGCAAATCGATGTGTATTCGACTGAAATCGTTCTAGGGTTCATAAAGGAAAAGGGGGTGATTGGAAACTCTTGTTTATGTATTTTATTTTCCAGTTATAACACTAACGAACCCGTAGTCGGGATGGTTAGTGTGCATGTGTGTGTTGGTGACCCGGGCAAGACCCGAGTTCGAATCCGGTTAAGCTGGGTCTTACCCTTTTATTTTTTTTAGCCACTTTCAAATAGTTTTGATTCTTTTAATAATTTCTATAAATTCTGTTAAATATTTATAGACAAAAAAATGAGTTATTTTTACACTTTTTACCTTCTGAAATCATTTTATTTAATTAAACTTGATTAAAACTTGTGATAAATGATGCTTTAAAAATAGTTACAAACATATAAAAATTACAAAAATAATTCTAAATTTTATAAAACTTATACTTCCATCACAAATTATTTTATAAAAAATCAGAAACTTTAGTTGGCTAAATAGTAAATTTACTTTGTTAAGTTATTTATACATTTCTAATTGAACAGAAAACTTAAATAAACTTTTATAAAAATCAGAAAAGTTTATAAATTTATTTATCTAGAAATTTATAAATTTATAAACTTTATAAAATTTATATAAACATAAATCTATTTGTTTATATAAAACAAGAGAAATAATTATACCTTATTTAATTTCTATATAATTATAAACTTATAAACTTTATAAAACTAAATGAAAACTTTAAACATTTATGAACTTGTAAACTTTATACCTTAAGAAACTTTATTTAAAACATTTATAAATTTATATACAATTTGAATACTTATAAACTTATAATTTTGAACACAAACTTTATTTAAACCCTTATAAACTTATAAATTAATAGAAACTTTATTTAAAACCTTATAAACTTATGGTTTTCTTTTAGACTTTAAAAATATTTATAAACTTATAAGTGTTATTGTCTATTTAAACTTATTTATATTACGAGTTAATTTGTATTATAAATACTAAATACGTAGAAACTTAAACAAATCTTAAATGATTTACGTGGATTAAATAAGTAATTGTTCTTGTAAATTATTATTTTATTTCAAACCAATAAACTTGTTACACTTTGAGGTCTTTCATCCAAAATCTCTATTGAAACTCGATTTAAAACTTTATAAACTCAATCCTTCCCGTCCCCCGTTTGGAACCCTAGACAATTCTAGTCAATCTTGAAATCATGAATCTTTGCCATAGACTTATAGGATCATACTTTAAACTTTAGACTTGCATTCTTAGGCTCGTTGTGAGGATATTCTCCCTCAAAGTCTTGCTACACTAAAATCTTGTTGGACACTTCCTCATCATCCAAGTGAGTATACTTAGCCCCTTTTTCCTTTCTATACTTTTGGGGTGAAACATGTTCAAAACTTTAAACTCATACAATTCTTGTACAACTATGACTAGATGCTTATTCTTATGTTAAACTTGAGACTTGTATGCTTAGATTAAACTTAAAACTAGCACATTCATTAGCTTTGATCAAGCCTATGGTAACAATGATAGATCTATTGTATTTGACCAATCCACCTTGATTGATTGACCCCTTCGGGGGGGAGCCCTCGGTGATTGTTACTAAATTAAACTTTAAACTTGAGACTTATAAGGGTAACCTGCGAGTTATGCCTAAACTTGGTTGGAGGGTTGAAGTGCACAATGTTTAAGATACTTGTTTCTCATACTTACATTATAGAATGCATATATCGTAGTGAATTGTAATTCTTTTCAAATCCTTGTTAAACTGTGTCAAAACCTTTGTATCTCACCAACTATTTTGTAGTTGATAGATTCTTTCACATGTTTCAGGTTCTACATCATGAGACTTATTTGTGATCACATAGGATGCTTTGGACCTAGAGTACTTATCAATTAAACGTTGTATTCTTGTTTTGTTTCCTTGTATTGAATCGCAAATTATTTATTAATGAGATATTGAAACTTTAATAGTCAACCTTGTGCTATTGAACAACCGCGTCCACCCCGACGTATAATCCGCCGTCGGTTGGGGTGTGGCAGTGACCTGTTGATAAGAATGGAATATCTAGCCGAAGATAAGATACCAAGAATCCATGAACACCATAAGGGAGGGTATCCCATATGAGCCATGATTGATGCCAAAAAGTCCAATTAACATTATCATAAGCTTTTTCAAAATCAATCTTAAAAAGAAAAGCCTGCTTTTTACTCTTTTAAATCCAACACATTACCTCGTTCATGAAAGGACCCAAACCGGGTACCTCTCATAGTTGGCACACATAAGCTTAAATATAGTTCTTAAACTTCAAACCATTCAAACATTAGTACATTACAGCGAAAGTCTTGACATACCATAATTCATACAAATAAAAAAAACATTTAACATTCATTGTTTAAACACAAAACTATAGCCATGGGAATGTAGTCTTCAGATCAAGCAACCATCCAACCCATGCAATCGAACTCTCGTAGCTCCCTTAATCTACCATTCTCGTTTACATGACATGCATACTAAAAGTTAGCTAACGCTGGTGAGTTCTATCTTTACTTTATTATCGGTAAACTCTGTATCTCTTTTGGTAGCTTAGTTATATTAATAAAACAAGCTTTATCTCTGTTAAGTTTTAACAATACATACTATGTACTTTAAAACTCTATTGTTATCAAAAACTATGAAAATCGTTTCATTTATATCATTTCTTAAAGCTCTGTTCTAGGGAAGCCATTTAGGTTGTCCCACTCTGACTCTATCATACTTTCTTTCACTTGTATATAAAAAGTGAACACATACATTCATTCTATCATACACATTCGAACCATTGCCCAAGAACAAGGTTCCTCTATGCTTGCATGAATGCAAGACTCCTCTGTTTTACTTGCCCGAAGACAAGTCTCCTCTGTATGCTTGCCCAAAGGCAAGACTCCTCTATTTTGCTTGCCCGTCGACAAGTCTCCTCTGTCTCTATCTATGTGCTTGTTACAAAAACAAGACTCCTCTGTCTCTTTGCTTGTTACAAAAAACAAGTCTTTTCTGTTTGCTTGTACAAGTCTCATTTGTTCTTTCTTTACATTAACATTCACATAACATTTCATTTACTCTGTCTATCACACAAACGTTTACATAACATTTCATCGACTCTGTCTATAACATAAACATTAACATAACCTTTCATTTGGTCTTTTATCACATAAACGTTCACATAACATTTCATTTACTCTATCTAGCACATAACATTCACACTATCACTTTTACAGTCAATTAATACACATTATCACATAACTAGATAGTATCGTATCTATCTCATTCGGCAGGCACTACAATACCCATAACTCTAGTCATCAATATTTTTCTCTGTGTAACATTTCTTTATTTAAAACATTCGTTTTAAGGACTCTATATGTTTACTTTGTCTTTATTTCTCTTTACATTCAAGGATTGTATTTTTATAAAATATATCTTTATTTTTCTAAACCTTTTTCATAAATCTAATGTTTATCTATGGAGTATGCACATCAGCCCAAAAGCATAAGAAAATGGGCAATAGAAACTCACCTGTCAAGCTATCCTCTGTGTAGTTGGAACGGGTTCAATAATGTTCACTCACTATCTGAATTATAAAATATGTATCATTAATTCAATACCCTCACACGTCTAAAAAAAACAAGGTAGCTCCTTTTAGATGAAACTAGCTCCTTAGGTGAAACTGTGGCCTCAGGCGAAACTAGCTCCCTAGGCGAAACTGTTCTGGGCGAAACTATCCAGTTTCGCCAGATCGTCTTCTCAGGCAGAATTTCAGAGTTTCAGGCTGAAGATGGCAGCCAACCTTCCAAAACATCTGAGATCTGATCTTTTTATGTTAGAAACGTTCGTTTCTAACTCGTGAGTTCAGAACCAAGGTCCATCACCCAATCCATCCATAAAAACCCGACTTTATCATGAAAATACTCAAAAACCCATTTCAACTAAAAACTCAGATCTAGGTCCGGATGTTACTTGTTTGAGCTTGATTCTTAATGCTAAATGCTCTGCCGGTGGAGACAAACAATCCCCGAGCTTCTTGACCCGAGAACCGACTTTCTCTCCCTATATTCTCTCTCACTTTCTTTCTCTAAAACTTGTAAAATGGTCGAATGAGGTTCCAAAGGGGGTGGCGGCTAGGGTTAAGCCCCTCCTCTTCCTTTCGTCTTACGTTCCCTGACACGTTTTGTCCCTCTCGTTCCTCGTTGTATTTCTTTTATTTCAAAACACGTTCATTTATCTTTTATTATTTTGGAGATGTTTCAAGTCTACCCTCCTTACAACAGGTTTCGTCCTCGAAACCTCTTATAAGTCGATTCGTTGAGGGTACGACTCGTTATCACGGTCTCGGCTCCTCAAGTAAATTCTGATCCTTTTCTACCTTTCAACTGTACTTTAAACTTGTCGGATCACTTTCTTGCGTATACACTTCTTTTCCTTCCCCATGATTCCTACATGTCCTCCATCGTTCATCAACTCCATGAATGTCGCAGGGGCATTCGTCAATTCGAACAACATCATAAGAAGCTCATTGTATCCAGAGCGCGCACGATAAGTAGTTTTTGTTTTATCTTCACTAACCTTCAACTATAGGTCACCCGACCTAAGATCAATCTTCGAGAACCAACTTGCCTCGTGCAGCTGATCAATCAAATCGTCTATCCTTGGTAGCGTGCATCGTTTCTTTATTGTGTATATATCCAGCTCTCGGTAGGCGATGCATATACGCATGCCATGATCTTTTTTCTTTACAAATTATACCTGAGCACTCCAATGCGAGTCGCTCGGTCTGATGAACCTCCATCTCTAGAAACTCTTCTGACTGGTTCTTTAGTTAATTCAACTCCATGAAGCTAATCGGTAGGGTGCCTTTGCAACAGACTGGGCTCCTGGCATCACATATAACTAAACTCTGTCTCCCAATCAGGTGGCATCCCAGGCATGTCCTCGGGGAACTTTTTCCGGAATTCGCACACCACATGTACTTCCTTCAACTCTGTAGTTTTCTTTCTATCATCAGCGACGTACGTCAGGTGAGCCACACAACCACGTTTCTTAAAACTTTCAGGCTTGATCATCGGGATGATGTGAGGCACTATTCTATCTCTGTCTTCCCACACTGTAATTATGCTACCATCAGGAGTTTGCATGTGAATCAACTTTCATCTACATTCATTTCATACATCGCCGACCATTAGCCAAATTATATCTAAATGACATCAGATTCTTCTAAGCAACAAAATACCCTAACGGGAACGTTTTTTGCATTCGTTTTTCTATCAGACATTTATCTACGGTTTGTGTTAGTTTTGCTATTTTACTACAGCCGTTTCTAGTTCAACGGTTTGTGTTATGACTCTAACTATGCCCTTTACTTCATTAGCGCATTCTTGTGGTTATAAATCTTTTACTAGTACTTGAATCGAACAATACATAAATAAGGTTATTGTTAACATAAAACGTACCTTATACCACATCGGGTTTGTCCCTAGCTTCCTCCTGGGTTAGGGCATAGAATTTGGTACTCGTCATTAGCTTCTCAACTTCCCTTCCTCTGTCGGTGACTGTCGCCATGGGTTGGCGACAATCTCTGGCAAGATGACCAGTATTGCCACAAATATGAAATTTTCCAGCGTTAGTGTAGTCGCGCGAGAAATGTCCCATCTTTCCACATCAATAGCATATGTTCAAACTAAAACGACACTCTCCCGAGTGCTTTTTCCCACACTTCCCACAAATTCCAATTTCCTCAACCATTGGTTTCTTATCCTTTGGTGCAGATCAATCCTCGCCCGAGTGTTTAGTGTTAGTGGGCCAATTTCCTTGAGTTTCCACGGGAGTTGTGATCATCAAATATTTTCCCACTTAGTGCCACCACGTATTCAAAATCGCTAGGGGTGTTAGCATTGATAATCGTACGAACCCTCGGATGCAACTTTTGGATATAACATTTGATCCTTCTCTCCTAAGTGTCCACCAAGTGTGGAACCAACTGGGTAAGTTCATTAAATCTAGAGGTGAACTCTCGATGGGTCATGATACCAGCCTTGAGTTCCACGAACTCAACCTCCACTTTTTCAACCTCATTCTAGGGACAAAATTTCTGAATGATAAGAGTTTTCAGGTCGTCCCACTTCATCTTCTCAATGTCCCTTTCAGACTTAGCTTTCTTGACATTTCCCACCAACTCAATGCTTCAAATGTGAACGAATGAGCCACAAATTTCACCGCCTGATCTGCACGACATTCACTCATCTTGATAACCACAGTCATACGGTCGATCCAGTAGTAAGCAGCAATGGTATCTTGCTTGCCCTTAAAAGTATGTGGATCACATTTCCGGAAAGACTTATAGTCACATCCGCGCTTCTCACCATAGTCGGAGTCATCACTTTGTGACTCAGATTCAATCACATTCCTGTTATCTGCCCTCAGACCCTTTCCTCTTTCTTCTTCTACAGTCTTCAAAGCCTCTGCTAATGCTGCTAGCGGTGTGTTCTTCAGAACCGTTGGTACCTCGTCATTGCTTTCTTGACAATTGGCTCCAAAACTAAGCCTTCTTCACCATGTGCTCCATAGTCACTAGGAGCGTTCTCATTTGCAGTATGAATCGACACCGATCCGTGAACAGAGGGTACACTTTCTTCCCTTTCGACGCAGTTGACACGTGGTCTACCCCTACGTCCAGTCTGTGCCCATATCTTTTCAGACATTTCGTTTCAAACTGCGAACAATGAATACTCGTGTCATCATGATAGGTAATTATTTAGAACATCTCGACTAATGTGAATTACTAATTATAGAGACCAGTATGCAATTACACGCTCTATAAATTCTTAGAACCAACTCACCAACTTTTAAAGCCAAAATTTCTATCTATAGAGGCTTGATGACATCATATATGTGACACAGGGCAAATTCAGGTTAATATCCATACCCGACTATTTCCTAATCATGCATAGTTACACATGCATTATGCTTAATTATAGAGTAATTAAGTACATATTACACATAGCAAAGTCCATTCATTTCATTTCAATTCATGAATCGGTAATCTGGAGGATTACCGGATCACACACGCGTCCTGTCACACGAACGTTGGTGAATTATAGAACTAATATTTAGACATATATTTAGTGTGTATAAATCACATATAATACTGTGATTTATTATTTCATGATTAGATTAATTTTTCGGGAATTTTTAGAGAAACTTTTATTTTTATACGATATGTACCGACAAATCTAAATGAGATTTTATAAAAATGACTTTTTTTATATTATGGACCTAAAAATTTAGCTTTTTAAAATGATATTAATTTAAGAGCCCAAAACTTTTATAAAAAGCCCAAGCCTTGCAAGACAAGCCCTACTCTTACATTATAAATTACACCTTAAGTCTTAAGCCACCATTTTACAAAACCGTAAACCTAATTCCCTCCCTCCCTCTCTCTTTGTTTGGCCGCCACCCACCTCCCACTAGCCTCCATCTTTCAAATCTTGTTTCATCCATTCAAGTCTTTCTAAGGTGCTTTCAAGGTGTTACAGGTCAAGAGAACATCCATTCCATCCTTATAATTCGATTTTGTAAGTATCCATCTACATTTTCTTATAAATTTCAGCCATATCTGGTTATGAACCACTCATCCAAGCAAACCTATGTTTTGAGTCTTTAATCTATGTTTTAAACAAAGGTTTTCAAAGATAAAGAGTTTTTATTACAAGTTGGTACACGTTGATGCTAGAAAGGTGTTGTTTGATGTGCTATATGCTCGTTTCTATTAAAGGAAACTTTATTGCATCTAAATCTATAGAAATGTTCATATGATGTTTTTGATGGTTTGTATGTTTCTAGTAATGTTAGAATAGATGAGAAATATGATTTTTGTTGTTGAAATGTTTTAGTTTCACCATTTTGGGTCGTTTCTATAAATAGAAACTTTATTGATTTGGAATTTGTGTTCTCGAGTTAATAGATGAAATGACATGATATAAAACTTTAGTGATGTTTATAAAAGTGATTTATGAGTTTGTTAGGTGTTGAACATGTGTAACTTGTCATATGGCAGCTTTCCATAAAATGGAACTTTATTGAAACGAAAGTTGTGTTTGCATGCCATAATTATCAAGTATAGGTTAAATGATGTTATGAGCACTTGGTTAGATGATTAGTATGCTAATATGTGGTTGAAAGCTTTGTAATGACTCATTTTGGAATACCTTACTAATAAAGGAAAATTTATTGGTTTGGAAACTACATGCTTGCTTTATGTGGAATGTTAATGAGTTAAACCATGTTAGTAGTATTTGAATAGGATAATTTGATGAGTTGTTGTCATTTGAACCATGTTACAAAAAGGGTATCAAAACCCTAGCTTTCCAAAGAGGAAACTTTTGTGTTACATCAACTAGGTTACAAGTTTCTAATATGCTTTGCATGTTCTAATATGCTAGATTTGATGTTAGTAAATGGCTAGAACAATAGTACGAGTTGTATCCATTATCTTTGTTGTCATAATGTGAAACCCTAATACGGGTATGTATAAGTGTTATGTATGCTTACTAATTATGTTACATAAACTTATGTAATTATATGACATGAACTTATGCAAGTTACTTGAGTATGTTGTGTTACTACATGTATGACATAAACTTAGGTATGTTGTGTTACTAGTTATATGACATGCGCTTATGCGAGTTACTTGAGTATGCTTGTCATATCATGATGCTCTTACTGATGTGTTACATGAATATACATTCACAATATGTCACCAACGGGTCGTCGTGTCACACTTAGTCCAACTTGTTCAACCTTGGTCAACATTGGTCAAACTTGGTCAACATTGGTCAAACCTTTTGAAAACGCCAATTTCACCTTTCAACATTGAGTTGTTTGGATGAGTGCGGTTACATAAACCATGTTTACATTTCATAGACCTTGTAGCCTTAATGTTCCTAGGGCTCGAATAGGTCGGTTAGTCAGACTTTTGCTAGGAGTCTCATGTTTGCTTTGCACTCTATCATCACCTCATTCCCCGGTGAGTCTCACGGCCCTATTTTACTTACTTTTCCTTTGGGAGAGATATATGCTCAAAATCCTATTTTCATAGTCGTATGATTTCACTACTTGATTTCACTTTAATATATAAGTGGGTGTGTTTTCGCACATAAAGTCCTTTCACAATCAAACCGTTAATTATATTTCATAGCAAGGTAATCATGAATAGTACTATTAGGTTTAACAACCCCCGCCCAGGTTAGTCGCTCTAACTTTGACCGGAGGTATAACGGGTGCATAATTGACTTAATCAAATGCGTGCTTGGCACGTAAGAGGCAAGAAATGCAAGTTTCTGCATCATTTTTGTTGAGTTTCAGTTTCGGTGAATTGCTTATATTATTATTGTATATTGTCTGATCAACAATCGAATCATGAGTAGATATACAGACTGTTACACTGTTACATTTCTTTTCTATTACTTCAAACCTGTGAACTCACCAACTTTATGTTGACACGTTTAAGCATGTTTATCTCAGGTCGTTAAGCTTTCGCACAAGGATTAGGAGTTACACAATCTGGAGTCGCATTTGCATGTTTTCGTTTGAAGCTTAGGCTTATGGGAACCTAAGGATATTTTTGCTTCTATATTCTAAAACAATTTATTTGCTTCTGCACATTACATTCCGCATTTTCTAAACTCTGTTAAACTTTATTATTTTGAATAATGTTCAAATGGAATGACTTTTTCGAAAACCATTTAGAGGTCGTTCGAAATAACCACGACCGATGATCCGTGACAGTCACGACTCGCGGGTAAATCGCTGTGGATTTTCAGGGTGTGGCAGATTGGTATCAGAGCCCTGGTTATAAACAACTAAGTTGCATTTAGTGTACTATAGGCTCACATAGTTCATATCACACCATACATGCATTTCATACACATGTACAATAGATTACCAGATATTGCTTTCTTACAGGAATGTCGACAACTTCGAACCCTATCATCATTTACGATTCGGACGAGGAGTATACACCCGCTACACCACCACCACCAGTAGGAGAGCAGTCACCACCACCGTCACCAACTACCTTAGATGATGACCTGCACTCTACCGACTCGAAAGATGATGACCCCGAGGAGATCGAGGACACGGATCCCGAGGAGGATCCGGAAGAAGAGCCTAAAGAGGACCCAGATGAGGACCTAGAGGAGTCACCAGCCCACATGGTAAATGGGAGCGCGGACACCGGGAGTGACTATTGGGAGTCAGTTCCATATTCAGTGCTCCATGGGCACACTACATCTGATGACAACACCGCCCCACTACCATCACCGACTCCCTATCCGACGTGCCCAGCTCTACCGTCACCACTGCTTGCACCGAGAGGAGCAAAGACGAAGCTCACGGAAAGGAAGAAAGCTATTCGATTGGGTAAGTGGCTAGCTCAATCGCCATCTACTACTGAGCCACCTGCAAAGAGGAACCGGTCTGCATCTCATGAGACATCATCCACGGGAGAGTTAGCTGGACCATCTTCATCGCCACCTTTCTCGTACCAACCCGTGGAGGGGGTACTACCTATACTTGCATCGCGTAGCCGACTGCATGACACTGATATCTCGTCCCTCAAGGATGAGCTTGACCTGACTGATCACGCACTCATGACTATGCGTGATTGAGTAGAGGCCACTGAGGATCGTGCTAGAGATACTGATCAGAGGACTACTGCAATTGAGAGTACTTTGAGGACACTGCAGGAGTAGGTTTCGGGAGTGGCTGAGGACTGGTAGAGGGAGTCTGCTAGAGTAACCATCTTATGCGATCGACTATCTGAGACCGAGAGTCAGTTGAGCCTCGCCAGACAGAGGACCACATAGCTGAGTAGAGAGCTACACTTTTTTGTCTAGAGAGCCCTAGCAGCGGAACTCAAGGCGAATGTGGTAGGGGAACAATTAGAGTCCACTAGGGCTCTTGCTGTGTTCTGTGCTGCTTTGCTCTCGGCCCTGTAAGCAACGACACATTTTCAAGTTCTATTTAATTTGCCTATCGTGAGCGGGCTGTGCTCACGCAATACTTTTGGATATGACTTGTTTTTGAAGGAGTGAGTACTCCTAAAAATACTTTGTATTTCATTACAACTTATTTATCAACTGCTTTATCTTTATTATATTGCGTGGTTGATTGATTGTTGTATGTTACTTTGTGCACATGTGTTGATTTAATGTTACATAATATCTAACCTTTATTATCATTATGACTATAAAAAATCATGACGCCTAGAAGAGCTTACCGCAATTCGGGAGGGAACAGTACGTCGATGACTGCAACACAGATTGAGGCTTTAGTTGCCAGCGTGTGGCTGACGCACTCATTAATCATGACGCTAACCTGTCCGGTGGAGGATCGGGGGGAAACGGTGATAATGGAGGTACAATGCGTACCAAAAGGAAACATGTACACTTTTACACAATAAAATTTCCCATCATGGTTAAGTAAACCCTAATTCAATCTACCTTGACAACACAGGAACAGACAATGAAAACATAAACTACTCTTTCAAATCATTCTTGAAGTGTAAGCCGCACACTTTTACTGGTGCTTGCTCAGGTGGATTGAAAAAGCCTAGTCTGTGTTCAGCATGAGTCATTATACCATGGAGAACCGGGTCATGTATAACACCGGTACATTCAAGGGACAGGCCCTCTCTTGGTGGAACTCTCATGTTCAGACCCTAGGTTTGGACAATGCTAATGCCATTCCGTGGGAGGAATTCAAGGACATGCTGAAGGAAGAATACTGCCCCAAGAACGAACTGCAGAAACTGAAGCAAGAGTTTTGGAATTTTAAAATGGAAAGTGCTGACATAGAAGGCTACATGGCGAGGTTCTACGACCTGGCGCGACTGTGCCCACACATGGTTACGCCTGATGTTGAAGCACTTTCCTGTGACAAACACTCTGGATAGATAATGTCTTAGTTTGTACTTTAATGTTTGTAATTGTCTTTGTATGTAAGAGTCTTTATGTATTAGTTTATCGAGTTGTATTTACTTTTACATATTGAATGTTGCAAAATTCTCTAAGTGTTTTGCGCACTTGTATGTGCGCAGGAGAAAGATCCTGCGTACTTAGCAAGTACGCAAGAATACCTTTGCGTACTTGTTAAGTACGCAAGAGCATTTTGCCCTGTGCACTTGCTAAGTGCGCAGGCATCAGGTCTTGTATAAATAGGAATGGTTGACAGAAGTTAAGTACGCAGACATAGGTAGTCACAGTAGCAAATACGCAAAGTGTAATCTCAGTACTTCTCTCTGTAACCTTCAAGTGTTTATAATAGAAAGAACGTTTAAAGTGATTCTCTTGTTGGTTTACTTTGTGTTGTTTGACTCTCCACCTAGACACTGGTATTCCGCAACCGGTCCGACTAGTAGACCCACTTGCATGTGACGATCCGCCACACCGAGGGACCTACAAGTGGTATCAGAGCATTGCTCCTGATTTCGAGTGTTGTGAGTGAGTTTGGAGAGTTTCTACCGAGTTTTTACAAGCAAAAAGAGGTATTTTTGTTGATTTTTGTGATAAAATAGGGGTAGCTCTTGAACACTATTTTAGAAGCAAAAATCACTCAAAAACTTATTTTTGTTGTGTATTTGAGTGTTTTGAGCATCAAAGGTTGGTTAGAAACAAGTTTCTGACCCTTTGGCTCATTTGTTCATCAGACCAATTTTTACCATCTCCGGCGATTTTCCAGTGACAGTTCTGTTGTGCATACTTACCATTTCTGGCAAAAAGTACAGTTCTGTTGCGTACTTACTAAATACACAAGACTTATCTCCTGCGTACTTACAAGTGCGCAAGACTGATCTTGTGCGAACTTAAGTTATATCCTGCGTACTTATCATTTACTCCTGCGTACTTATCAAGTACGCAAGAGCAAATCTAAATACGCAAGACCATTTCTCAAGTGCGCAAGGCCAAAATAAAGTGCGCAACTATGTCTAATTTTTCTGAAATTTGACTAAGTGTTCACTATGTCGAATCTTCAGAATCTTGGAAACCTGTTAAACTATGATAATGAGATCGGTACACCACAGAAACCGCCAAAATTGCTGAACGTAAACGATTATTCTAATTGGAAAGCACGTTTTGAGCACTACATTTCTTATACCGACTCATCGCTATGGATACCAATCCTTGAGGGATATAAGCATCCCACACACATCTATCTTGATGAAGCCATGCCCAAACCTATCTCTAAACTTTCCGACAAAGAAAAGAAAGCTTATGATCGAGAAAAGAAGGCACTTGGTTCAATCACTATGGCATTAACTCGGGAATTGTTCCACAGTTTCCAAGGTTATGACAATTCTAAGGATCTTTGGAAAGCTTTACAGAAAAGATTCGAAGGAAATAGTAATATCAAGAAGAGTAAGAGGGATCTACTCCGGAAGCAGTATGAATGCTTCAGATTTTTAGAGAACGAATCTTTAGATGATCTCATCTCTAGATTCTATCATCTACAGACTGAGTTGAATGATTTTGAACTCAGGTATCCAGATGAAGAGATGGTGGAAAAGTTTTTGGATGCTTTGCCACCCAAATTTGAGATGTACACAACCCTGATGAGGGAAAATCTAAAATTCTATGAGTTGACAGTAGAGGAGGCAATAGGAAAGGTTCAAGCTCATGACATGAACCTAAAAAGAAAGGAGAGCTCAGGAAAACCTCATATACAAGACCCTTCTATGTATCATGGGATGAGTTCTACATCCAAGTCATCGGGCTCTGGAATTGCCCTTTTTACTAGAAACTCTACTGAGGAAGACTACTCAAATGGTTGTGGTGTTCATGCATGCTATGCATCTGGATCAGGGTTGGGGTCTCATCATCAAGATACCTCAAGAAATCCTCCTGCTACGTCTACAGCTAACCAACCAGCTATAGCCAGAGTAGCTGAAGATCATGTAGCGCTATTCTCATCTTGTATGCTTGCGTATGAGAATTTCATAGGTGGCAAGCTTACAGATCCCGAGACGATTGAAGAAGATTTTAATCAAGTGGATCCTGATGACATGGAGGACATGGATATTCAATGGAATATGGCCATGCTATTGAGGAGAGCCAAGCGTTTCCTGAACAGAACAGGAAGAAAGTTTATTGGCGGGCATCCTAATGCCAAGGTTGGGTTTGGCAAATCTAAGGCCAAATGCTATAAGTGTCTAAATTTTGGACACTTTGCTCGTGAGTGTCAGAAAGACAAAGTATCGGCCTCTGGTTTTACCAAACCTAGCCAAGGAAACAGCCATGGCCACAACAACCCAAACCACCACAATCAAAGCCAAGGTGGAACGTCCAATGCACTGGTAGCTCAACAGGACGAAAGCTTTGATTGGGGTGTTCATCTGGAGGACGCCATCATTGCTCAAACTCAGGTTGGTCTCATGGCTGAAATCATGGAGATGATGGAAGCTGAGAAAAAGGAAGCTTCTATGGCTGATCTAGAAGAATCTACTACTGCTGCTACAGAGGAGGAGAAGGAAGTTGAAGAAAAGGAAGCTTCTGTAGCTGATAAAGAGGAATCGACTACTGCTGTTGCTCTCATGGCCATTGGAGAAGCAACAAGTTCATCTTCTGAGGTAGATTCTAATCCTTTTTCTGTTATTTCATGTTCCAAATGTCTAGGGCTAAAACTTGAAAATTCTAGGCTTCAAGACAAAATCGAACCCCTAAGTATGGCAGCTCTAAACTATAAAGAAAACGAAAAACGTTTTAAAGATTCTATTGAAACGTTGAAAAAAGAAAAATGTGAATATTCTCTAAAAATAAGCGATCAACAGCTTCATTTAGATGTTGCATACAGGGGGTTGGAAAAACGAAACAATGAAATCAACAAACTGCAAAATGAGATCTTGCAGTTAAAATGTTCTAATGAGAAGTTGAAAAACTCTCGTTTTGTGGTGGAACACTACGAATCTGTAGTGAGACAAATGAATGGGTTAGTGCTGGGTACTAATGCCATTCCTCCACCAGTAAGCGGGAAGTTTGTCAATAGCTTAATAGACATTGATCTTTCTTGTCTAGATGAGTCCTCTGATAAGGATGATTCCCCTAATAAGGATGAATCCTCAAGTAAGGCCAACTCCGCATCTGATGAGGAGTTCTTTACTGCTTCTGATGATGGGTTGGTTAACACTTGCCCTGAAGGAGTAGTATCTGAGGAGTTGTTAACTGAACAGAAAGTAAAGAAAAACATTATCACTAATGGTGATAATTGCATTTTAACTGAACCCGATATCATTAAATCTAATGATAAATTAAAGGTAATGCTTTACGGGGGGTATAAAAGTCTTAACCAAGTAAAGAAAGAGGCTTTTTCAGCTCACTATGGGCTTGGTTACAAAGAAAATTTGGAAAAATACTATACTCCCAAAAACCAAAATGTAAAGGTTCAGACTCCTGTTCATAAACCAACTCCTCCTACTCATAATGCTGAGTTATCTAAGGCCAGATCTAATGAGCCTTACAGGAGAACTTATGTAAACAAGAGGAATTGTTTTCACTGTGGCTTGGTTGGTCACATTCTTGTGAACTGTCCTTCAAAGAACCAAGGGAAACGACATGTTGTTTCACAACCATCTGTTATCCCTAAGTCGCCATCAGTGACCCCTCCCAAATGTCCAAAGCAAAATGTGGTGAAACCACCAGTCAAACCGATGGTAAAGCGTAAGATCAAATATGAAGCTAAACCATCTGTTTCAAGAAAGGTAACGTAACCTGCTGTACCTTGTGTATCTACCTCTGGTAGTACACGTACTGGTGAGAAACCTGTGGCGAGACTCTTTAAACCAAAGAGAAGAAGAATGAACAAGAGGTTGAGAAAGCTAGAACAGCTGACTTCAGTTCAATCAGGTGAAGCTTCCACAAGTTCACCTGCTGTAGTTGAATCAAAGTCTCCTGTTCCGGTTAAGAAACAGAAGAGATCCTGGACTGCCAAATCTAAAATTCTCAATCTCCCAATTCTAATTCTTTTAAAGATTCATCTATTTTGAACAGTCATCACGACTGTGAGTTAAAGGAAGTAGTTTATTTTGAAAAGGGTGGACGACCCAAGACCACAATGGCTTGGGTCTCCAAATCTAACTAATTCTTTTGTGACTCGTGCAGGGACGTCCGAAGGGTACTATCTCTAACCGTTGGTATGTAGATAGTGGATGCTCCCGGCACCTGACAGGAAACATGGCCTTGCTTCAAGACGTGAAACCATTTAGAGGCGGCTGTGTGGCCTTTGCTGGAGAAAAAGGCGGCAGTATCACGTGTCAAGGCGTGGTTTCGAACGGTTGTGTCAGCTTTGACAATGTCAACTTTTGCGAGCAGCTGAAGCATAACCTGTTGAGTGTCTCCCAAATGTGTGACAAGGAGTACTCGGTGATGTTTGATAAGTCAGAATGTCTGATTCTCAAACCCGGCTTTGAAGTTCCTGATGATTGGATCCTGATGAGAGCGCCAAGGACAAACAACACCTATCAGATCGATATGAGCGTGGCAACAACCACCTCATCAGTTGCTACCTGTTTGCTTACCAAAGTGACAGAGCTTGACTCTATCTTGTGGCATAGGAAACTCGGACATATTTCGTATCGTAAAATGAATCATCTTGTCCGAAACGGTTTGGTAACCGGGGTTCCTAAGCTGAGATTTACTGCTGCAGATGACCGTATGCCTTGTAAAAAGGGCAAACAGCAACGAAAGTCTCACAAGCCCAAGCTCCAAAACTATATTGATACCCCTTTGGAGCTATTACACATGGATCTGTTTGGCCCCATAAGTATCAGGAGTATTGGAGGTAAGTCGTTATGTCTGGTTGTAGCTGATGATTTCTCACGTTTTTCTTGGGTGCATTTTTTAGGTACTAAAGACGAGACTGCTGATATTCTTCAATACCTGATCCTGAGCTTGGAATCTCTTTGCAAGCTGAAAGTTAGAAGAATAAGGAGTGACAACGGAACTGAGTTCAAGAATAACTTGATGGAACTTTTCTGTCTCAAGAAGGGGATCCGTCATGAATTCAGCGCCCCGTACACACCGCAGCAGAATGGAGTTGCAGAACGGAAGAACAAAACACTGATTGAGACTGCAAGGACTATGCTGTCAGATGCAAAGCTTCCTGTCACTTTCTGGGCAGAAGCAGTTAATACAGCTTGTCACGTCTTAAACAGAGTTCTGGTTGTGACGAGGCACAACAAGACCTGTTACGAGTTTATCAACAATCGACTTCCCAATTTTGATTACCTAGTTCCTTTTGGTAGTCCCTGTTCCTTGTTGCTACAGTACAAAGACCGCCAGTCTAAGTTTCATGCAAAAGCCGTGGAAGGCATCTTCTTAGGATACGTTGCCAACTCGCCTTGCAAGAGAGTGTACAACATAGGAACTCGTACTGTCGAGGAATGGTTCGAAGTGGATTGTAGTAAACACATCATTCCACCAGAACCAACAGGTCTAGCTTGGGGTTTTGATTATGATGCGCTATTCAAGTCATTTAATCTTCCTGATCTATCTGCAGTTGACGCCGCAAATGTTTATGAATTATTGGGTGGCGACAATGACTCCAGTTTCTCTACTCGTGCTACTGTACCAATTATAACTCCTGATTCCAATGCTGCATCTGCATCTGGAACTCATGACAGTGATAACAGTGAAGATGTTCAAGTTGTTGGAGATGACGCTCAAGCCAATCCTAACTCAACTGTAGGAAATGAAGCTCCAGCTGATCCAATTAACATTGAATCCTCTTCCTCTGGAACACAGGAAATGGGGGAGTTAAGCACGAATCTCGATTTAGAAATTCAGGAACCGATTGTACCGGAGACGAGAGTGCATAGGAATCATCCAATCGCAAACATTATTGGTGATCCTTATGCCGGTGTTCAGACTCGTCATCGAACCATCACTGAGAACACCAGTCTTTACACAGAGATACTTGACACTGGTGTCATGGAAACATGTCTGCATGCTGCATTCGTGTCCCAGTTAGAGCCGAAGAATGTGAAGGAGGCTCTCACTGACAACTGCTGGATTGAGGCGATGCAAGATGAATTGTCTCAATTCCAAAAGTTGCATGTGTGGGATTTGGTTGACTTGCCAAAAGGCTTTCAGCCAATTGGAACCAGATGGGTGTTCAAATGCAAGACGGATGATCGTTATGTTGTTGTGAAGAACAAAGCAAGATTGGTTGTTCAGGGTTTTTATCAACAAGAGGGCTTGGATTACACGGAAGTATATGCCACAGTTGCTAGAATTGAGGCCATTCGACTGTTCTTGGCTTATGCCACATATGTCGGCTTCAAGGTCTATCAACTTGATGTGAAGAGTGCTTTCCTTTATGGTAAAGTTCATGAAGAGGTCTATGTCACTCAACCTCCCGGCTTTGAAGATCTGCATAATATCAATAAAGTGTATAAGACAAAGCACTTTATGGTCTTCATCAAGCACCGCGGGCATGGTATGAGACATTATCTAAGCATTTACTGTTTAATGGTTTCGACCGTGGACAGATTGACTCGACTTTCTGTCAAGGTGACATTCTTCTTGTACAAGTATGCGTCGACGACATTATTTTTGGATCTACCAATGAAGGGATGTGTAGGGAATTCGAGCAGGTGATGAAGTCCAAGTTTGAAATGAGTAATATGGGTGAATTTTCATTCTTCCTGGGTCTGCAAGCTAGTCAAAGAGAGGATGGCATTTATCTACATCAAACTAAGTATGTGCAGGACATCTTGTCAAAATACAAGATGAATAATAGCAGTACTTATGGCACACCTATCCTAGTCAATCATGGTCTGCATCATGACAAAGATGGAAAGGGAAACATCAAACACAGCAGATTGTACCGTGGGATGATCGGATCACTTATGTATCTCACAGCTTCAAGACCCGATATAAAGTTTGCTGTGTGCTTGTGCTCAAGGTTTCAGTCACAACCGAAGGAGTCACATATAATAGCCGTGAAGAGAATTTTCAGATACTTGAAAGGGAAACCTCGATTGGGTCTTTGGTACTCTAAGCAGCAGTCATTCGACTTCAAAGCCTACACTGATTCAGATTATGGCGGTTGTAACCTTGACAGAAAGTCAACTTCTGGTGGATGTCAATTCTTAGGAGACAGACTGGTCTCCTGGCAGTGCAAGAAGCAGTCAACGGTTTCTGTCTCAACTTGTGAAGCAGAATACATTGCTGCGGCGAGCGGTTGTTCTCAGATATTGTGGATTCAGCAGCAATTGAGAGACTACGGCTTAAACTTCACTGGAACTCCATTATTCATTGACAACAATGCAACCATGTCCATCACAAATAACCCGGTGAAACATTCCCAAACTAAACATATAGAAATTCGCCATCATTTCATCCGTGACTGTGCTGAAAAGCATTTAATTGAACTTGTAAAAGTTCACACGGATGACAATCTTGCTGACCTTTTCACAAAGGCATTTGATCGATCCCGTTTTGAGCATCTTGTCAACTTGATAGGAATGTTCAATCCTGAGTGAAAATTATTTTTTCTTAAATCAATTCAATTCATGGAAGTTAAACTTTATTTCTTTTAAATTTTCTGTATAGTTCTTTTAATTTTCAAAATATTTTACAAAATCGAAAACAAAATAGAAAATGGAGAAAATTTCAAAGTTAACTTGAGGAAAGAGGAAATGATAGTACATCAGAAATGATCTAAACGTCACAGACTACTCATATGGGAAATGATTGCGTCATGCTTACTTAATTGTTTAAATTGTTATGTTTTTAATCTACTTATTTACAAGTAATTTGAATTTTCAGTAGGCTGTATGCGTCTTTGAATCACTAGTAGTGTGGAAACTAAAGTCTAAATTACAACTGTGATTTGAACCCATGTTTGCAACTGTGTGTGCGTAAAAGAATAGAAAAGATCATTATCAAATAAAGGATGTTAGATTTTGGCAATAATTTTCTTTTGAGATCAGTTTCGGGTTATGTCGTTAGCACAATTAATGCGGTTCATCTCACTGCCCATACTCACAAGTATGCAAGGAGAGATTGAATCAAGACATGTCTCTACATCAACCGTTGAGCATGTATTTACCCTTGAATCACTCCTGATTCATTGAAATCAAATCCAGATAAAAGTTGGATCCCCTTACCTTATTCAAACACCATATATATTATCCTGAATCATCATACCGATATTCAATGAAGAAAATCAAATGAAACCAAGACATATGAATCACTCGATTATGAATCTTATGATTCCTGATAATCCTTATGGATTCTGCTTGATTTTTCCTGTGCTAATAGATGTAACTTCATTCTGAAAATTTAGAAAATCATTGGGAAAATCTTAGATGCCTTGAGATAGTGAGATTTACATTATTGTAGCATATCAGTGGGGTACACGTTGTATATCTTATAATTAATACATTAATACACAAGAACGTGATACAAAGATGCTTATGGTTTCAAATCTTATAATATTGTCAACTTGAATTACTTGTTTATGTGCTTATTACGTATGAATAAATAGTAATCCATGACATGATCCCATATTCTTTGATGTTTATATTGTATCGTTTTTGCTAAAAGATAGTCTGATATGATCCTCTGCTCGTGTCTTTGATCAAAAATAGTTTGTGTGAATACTTGTATATTTCTATGAGAAAAGATCAAAAAGATTATAAGTTTATGCATAGTTCAATTTTATTCAGAAAAGCCAAAAATATTTGTGTTTAACCTTCCTGGATTGTATTTGAATCCTCCTGATTGAATATTTTTATCTTGTTCGTTATTTGACTTGAAAAACTTCATAAATTTGAGTTGAAAGTTTGCGCACTTAAGGGTTTGTGCGTACTTGTAAGTGCGCATGAAGTAAGCCCTGCGTACTTAACAAGTACGCAAGAGTTAAGTCTTGCGCACTTGTAAATACGCAAGAGTTAAGTCTTGCGCACTTGTAAGTATGCATGAGTTAAAGCGTGCGCACTTGCTAAGTACGCACGACCTTTTGGTGTTGGGCATAAATATGGGACTTAGAAATTTTCTGAGTTTTTCATCGCATTCAAACTGATTTTTTCACTCTGCAAAATTACTCAAAAAATTCGTGTGTTCCAATCCGATTTTTCGTCCCATTACAAGTTTCATCATCTCATAACATCGATTTGGTGAGAATCTAGGCTCAATCCATCCGCAAAAACTCGTGATTTTGGACCGATTCATCTTAGGTTTTTGTTCGAGATTTTAGACAATTTTTGGGTTGTTTGGGTAAAACCTGATAATTAAAACTTGTTAAGAATAATTAATCGATCACCTATGAGACCTTAATCGTCCAATTTCGTCTTTAATTCTGACACTGTGCTTGAATTTGAACCGACAGTGGTTCGGTCGACTGTTTTAGGTCAAAATTGGTCAAGCATAGCAAGTTTGTGGTGTTGATACTGGTCCCATAGGTTAGAATCATTGATTCCGACCTAGTGGCGACGTAATCTACCCGTTTTTTTTAACATCAGTGACATTTTCAAACTTCTGGAATTTTCACCAAGTGTAGTTCTTGCGCACTTAGCAAGTACGCAAGAAGCAATTCATGCGTACTTGTTAAGTACGCAAGAGGAAATTCCTGCGTACTTGCTAAGTACGCAGGACCAACTCCTAAGTCTGAAATTTCAGTTCAAAGAGTAACTGCTATACTGAGTCATGTTTATCCATTTCCAATGATACGTGTTGTTCTGATTATGTTTTCTATGTGTTTTTGCAGATCATGGCTCGGGCATTTACTAACGAATTCAACCTGTTAGCTAACACTGAACCAGAATGGAAGGGTGCAACACTGCAGTATAGAGAAATAGTTGATTTCTTGAACCGTTCAATAATCAGCTACGCTATTTATGCTGACCCGATCGTGTCAAGACCCTATCTGGAGCAGTTTTGGGAGACTGCGAAGCATGATTGCACGGTATCTCCCAACGTTATAAGGGCTACCGTTGCTGGTCATGCTATCGCTTTCTCTGAATATACTATTAGAAGGGTCCTTCAATTCATAGATCTCTCGACCGACCTGACAGCCTATCCAGACTACTTTATGGACGGCTGTTGGAGGCAAAGAATGGGATATGTCGGGGCGAGAGACTATGCTTCATATAAGAAGATGTGGGTGCTAGACCAACGGAGATACTTCGCCCACGTCATGATCATGTACATTTCATCAAGGAAAGCTGGAAAAAATGCCATGGGTCATGACCTTGCAGCAGCCATGGTGGGCCTATATCTCAATAAGGGCTACAACTTCTCCCGCTACATATTCAAAGCCATCAATGACCAGATCAACACGGCGGAGAGGTTTAGGTTCTTATTATACCCTAGGTTTGTGCAACTATTGATTAATGACGCGTTGTCAATCCTACCTGCTATAGGGGAGAGACTGCAAGTAAAAAAGGTGGACAAAAGAGTGTTCGCACAATTCTTAAAGCCAGGCAGTGTAGAACCTACCCTTGTGCATACAGAACTCTTTGGCCACCTCATCAATGAAGCATACGTGGCACCAGGTGACTGGAGATGGTATAGTCACGACTCGGAGCCTGAATTGAGTGAACACTCCGATGAACAATAGCAACAACAACAGGAGGAAGTGGACAGTGATGATGGATCGTCTGATGATGGAGACGAAGAAGGAGGAAATGATGGTGCTGAGGGATCCGACTCAGAAGAGACAGAGTCAGATTCTTCTGATTCCGATGATGCACCATCGCAGGTACACCCAAGGAGAATGGCAAAGGTAACCCTACCTGAGTCATCCTCCAAGAGAAAGCGACAGTCTTCTAGCAGCGAATACGAGCCAGACTCTGAATCTGATGCTGCTATACAGAGACAAAGACGAGAAAGCATTCACAAAAACAGGGGCGATAGGCAACAGATTTCTATCCCCAGTGAGGTGGAGGTTCAGCAGCAAGTACAAGTTTCAGCTGCTAGTCCTGATTCAGCCTCCACCCCACCCTCACAGCAACTATACCGTAGGAGGAGAAGGCCACAGGTGCAACTTGACGTGGCCGTCACTTCAATCATGGAGGAGATCCCTGTGATAGTGACCCTCTGATGCGTGTAAAACTATATATATTTTAATAGAGAATTTTCACACAATATGAGTTTTAAAAAGAGTTTTCACCAAAAACTAATCACACACACATCGGGCAGTGTACCCGTCAGATAACAATATAGTAAAGGTAAGAACCGGATATCAATCCGTGGACACGGTGGAATGCGATAATAAACCGGAACTAAAATCTAATCAAGTGAGGGTATAAAGATATTTTGAAGAGTTTTGTTTAATTAACTAACATGCAAATATATGAAAACTAAGCTAAGGTCACAATTCAAACGATTAGGGAGAAAATATCACTTCGGTGTCGAATCCATCTAGAATACATCCAATACACTCATAGGAACATGGCAATCACACGAAACATAAATTGACTAAACTCTTGTCAAAGATATCTAATCAAATGACTATTCGGAAAGCTAGCATGAATTATACAAACTAACCACCTAAAATCATACAATGAAGCTCACGTGTTTAACAATCATGTTAATGTTTATAAAGATTAAACTAGTTTCCGATTAAGGTACGCTAGTCCAACAACTAGTTGGAAAGATAATATGAACAACACACTACCCACCTCAAGTTGATTAAATTAGACAACAATATGCATTTCTTCAACATACAATGTTCATGTAAAGATTATATAAATTAGGAGAATGTGTCAACAATTCCTAGATAAACATAAAACTAAGCATGAAACATTCTTACAAACACTTTGTCTTTCCAAACATAAGCATAAGGATACACATACAAATATAATGATTCATAAACAAGACTTCATTCACCATTCCTAGTCAAAAGCCATAAACTAGTATAAATACATACACCAATTTATGAATATAAGCATAAACCATAAGTTTTCCAACATAATATGATATACACAAACACAAGTCTTGTAAACATCTCAAAACACTTGAATACATAATTTCATTGAAGAATAATCATACGGTTGTCATAACATTAACACAATAATTGCCAATAATCCATGAATGTTGTTAAATGTATCTAAACTTCATCTAAACCAAAGTGAACCGGAGTTTTAGCTCATCATGAGCACAAGAATTACAAATAAACAGGGAAAAGTAGTAAGAAACATGATATGAAAACAAGAATCAAACCACTCCTCCAAGCCTAGATGTTGTTGTTGATGAAAGATGATCCTCTTGATGTTGTATCCTCTCCAAGAATCTTGAAATATGGCTGGAACAAGAGAAATACGAGCTGGAACAGTAGACTTTCTCCCCTGGTTGCTTGATTTCTGAATGAGAGTTTAAGTTCTGTTTAAATAGAAAAAGGGGAGGCACGACCGTGCCAAGAGAGAGGGCACGACCGTGCCAAGAGCAAAGGCGCGGTCGCGTCTAGGTCTTTGTCGCGACCGTGTGACAGAGGGTTGACCGATCCGGAGCTTCCATTGGGTCTCTTGCTTCGAGGTGTCAGACTCACTGGTGTTCCCGCGACCGTGTGGAGGCAGGGCACGGTTGTGCCTTGCCTTTTGGCTTGGCGCGGTCGTGCCATGCACGGGGCGCGACTTTGCTTAGGGTTTGCAAGTTAGGCACGACCGTGCCAATTAGGGGCACGACCGTGCCTTCATCACAGAAACCCTAAAAACTTCACTTTTTATCCTGGAATGTTCTTGGTTGTTCACAAGCTTCACAAAAACCTACAAAACAGGAAATGAAGCAAATAAGTGCCTAAACGTTGAATATAACCAAGAATTAATCGTTAAATGAGCGAAGTTTTGTGCCAAAAAGATGTGTAAATACTAACACATCAAACAACCCCACACTTGAACATTGCTTGTCCTCAAGCAATAAATCAAAATAAAACAAAACTTCCAATGACACTATGGATCAATTCGGAAAACCGTAAGCATTAATAAATTTATAAAGGTTTGACAAGAAATGCAAAATTAACTAAATGAAACCCAATGAACCCAATGAAGTGACAACCGAATGAGCAAATGAATATGCCTAGGAAATCATTAGCATGCAACTTTATGCTTCTCACAATGTTCACACACACTCTGGAATATATATGATCATACAAGTAATGGTGTATGTATAGAACACTCAAATGCCAAGACAATTAACATGCATAAATCATAAGCTTGTTAAAAGATCAAATCTCTATCAACTAACATGAAACAAAGCACAAATCAAGAGGGCTTTAAACGAGTTGTAACTTGGCAATGGTTAAGGGTAAGGAAATGGAATTTAAAAGTGGCTAAATGGCTAAAAACCCGGCGGTTATGCTAATTCAAAAACTAAAACACTTCTAATATGAAAAAATAAACTAACTAATACTTCCGTATATAGGTAAGAGCTAACAACCGAATTCTTTCCATCTTTGCTCACAAAATTGCTCTAATCGACTATATTTCACCTGATTTTGGTGATATATATATATATATATATATTTTTTTTTCACTATTTCTTTTTTTTTTTGAAGGGAACTAAGTCAATATGCATCTTTCCTTAGCTAAAAACTTCTCAAGAATTTGAAGATTACAACAAAGTAAAAGCTATAAAATTAACATTAGCCGACCGGATTTCTAACACGGGTAAAAAATAGAATAAATAAGTAAAAAGGCTAATGAAGGTTTAATGGCGGTGTAATGTGGGTAATAAAAGAAAGAACATGGGATAGGCTCAACGTGGTTAACTAGTGGATGTGTTCGGGTAAGGGAAAACAAAGATAAAAGGCTAACAAAGTGGTTTATCCTAATGCCTCAATCATTTTTATGCAATATTTATGTTCATGATTTCGAAATGTATACTAAAAGCAAGTTCTAACAAGCATGAAACATCCGGCACACTCAAATCCGCAAAAAACAAGAGCAAACAATGTCTAAAGCTATCAAGGCTCAAAAATAAACTCACGGAAACGGAAAGGAATGGGTGTAAGCAAAAGGTTACATGCAATTCATTCGTTTAGCCCACTAAAACTCATGGTTATCACAAAAAATTGGGTTTGACTCAATGGAATTTCTATCTCAATTGCTTTCGAAAAATCAAACCTCTATTATTTACTAAAAATTGAATGCTAAACGGTTAACTTTTAATTTAGTGCCAATAAAAAATTATGAAGGAATATTTTGCAAAAAATGAATCGATAAAATGCTAAAAGGACAAACAATGCGCGAATACAATCCCACCCTACACTTAGAATTGTACATTGCCCTCAATGTACAACAAAAAATAATGTAAAGCAAAGAATGAACACCCAACCCCACACTTAGAAACATACATTGCCCACAATGTATACAAAAACATGCAAAGCAAAATGGAGTGTGAAGGGATAACTGAAACTTCCCTCGTGTCGATCATGGCACACGCAAAAATCCAACCCACAACAATGACGTTCCACGTAGTTCCATGTAGTTCCACAATTCCAAGATCTAATCAAGACTAACATCAAACACAGATCAGTAACATCAAGCCAAAATATAAACACAAATATATACAACAGTACATGGAAACAAAAGTACAAGAAAACAAAAGTACAACATAAACGCCGAAGCGCGATACAAGAGTTTGTACAATACAACAAACGTACAACTCACAAAAATGATACCAAAAGGTAGTGGGATGTACTACTCCCACTACATACCCTCAAGGTCAATATCGGCGGCCCCGCCACCCACGCCTCCTGCTGCTGGTGGTGGCTGAAGCTGTGGTGATGGTGGTGGCTGAAACTGTGGTGAAGGTGGTGGCTGATCAGGCTGCTGCTCTGGCTGCATGAAGAATGGAAGGGGAACCACGTATGGCGCCCCGCCAGCAGCAGCAGCGGTGCACTGGACCTCATATTGCCAGGCCGAGTAGCGCATGAACATGTCATGTGCGATGACAACCGGAGGCGGTGGTGGCGGCGGAGGCGGCTGATCGGGCTGATGAAGCTCATGAACCTGCTCCTGCTGAGCCGCATGCTCCTGATGGGCGGCAGCTATAGCCTCGGCCTCAGCCTGAACAACATCTGGATCGGGGCCCGGACGGTCTGGATCCCACGTCCGTCCCCATCGATCCACCAATCGAATCCCCCCTGCGTCGCGCCGAGCGACGTGCATGTTGCGCAATGTCTGCACAGACATCACGACAGTCTCGGCCACAGGGATCAGATCCCCTATCAAGTCATCTGTAAGCAGCTGGAAGTGTCGTGCCAGCTTGGTCACGAAGTGACCTCCACATATCGCGCTGGTTACGTCGCGCCCCGAACTGTTCACCAAGTACCCCACGATAGAATGCGCGAGATTGCAGGCGCGTGGGCGTACAAGGCAAAACAGATAAAACAACTCCCTCAAATTTACTACCGTCTCTCCCTGCCCTCGCCCAGATATGGAATAAACAATGCAGCGATGAAGAACACGGTTCAGAGGGTTCCGAAGGCTAGAAGCCTTGGTCAGACTCGGATCGTAAATCCCAAAACCAAACTCATGCCAAAACTGGTCCTTATCCTCCTCTGTCGGAAACTCGGTAATACCGTCGGTGAATATCTCTGTCTGGAGCTCCTGCCGCGTGTATAAACCTAAAATTCTCCCAAACCGGGCAACCGACATCACGCGCCACTCCCCGCCTAATCTAAACCTAATCGTCTCGGGCTGCTCTAGGTCTACGCAAGGATAATCGAACTCATATGTGGAGAAAAACTCCATCACAAGCTCTATGTACTGGATAGCGTGGAACCTGAACAAACGGCGCCAGGGGGCGGTGACAAGATCATTTCATCGGTCCCGCTGACCAATGGCGTCGATGGCGGCTGGCTCTAAACGACGAGCAGCTAGAATCCTGCCTCTGCGGGGCCACAAAACATCCAAACGAGCTTCGTACTCGTGCTCGTTCATGTCAAACTCTAGATACGGGTGGTCCCTATTGCCTGCCATCTGCACGACAACAAAAATGAAATCAGAACAGTTATGAAGACGCTAGACTAAATTTATGAAGTTTCTGACCAAATTTATGAAGGGGCACGGTCGCGCCTAGGAAGGGGCACGACCGCGCCAAGGCCATAATCCATGCCCACGGTCGCGCTGTGGGCGACCACGGTCAGTCCAAACCGGGAGACACGGTCGCGCCTGAGAATGGGCACGACCGCGCTAAAGCAAAACTCTTTCGAACACGGTCGCGCTCATAAGAGGCACAACCGTGCTTGACCAAACTAACAAACAATCCTGGGATGCTGATAGTCTAGCACGACCGCGCCTAGGGTTTGGCGCGACCGTGATCCACCAAATTACGACTTACAGTTTCAAATTTCATCAATTAAGCACGACTTATGAAGGGGCAATTATAGCCTAGCATCCCAGGGAGCAATTGACGACCTAATTCTACGTATTTACAGCCTTAAAATATAAATCGACAAAATAAAAACGAAAAGGAAAAACTAGGGTTATAATTGCGAAATAAGAGAGAATGGGGAGCTCGGGACGTACCTTGGATCGAAGAAATGAAGGGAATGTAAGGCCCCTTTCCCGGGTAACCTCACTTGTTGAATTTACTCATAAACATAGTCATAAAATACTGAATTTATATTAAAAACATTCGTCATCCACATACATAATCATAACAGCAGAAGTCTTTACAATTAAAAACATAACATTGTTCGAAGACATATAAAACAAAAGAGGGATGTCAGTCTCGTGCCGGGTAACCTCCACGCCATCGCACGACCTTATCTTCCTTTACCTGAAATGTATACTAAAAGTCAGCTAACGCTGGTGAGTTCTAGTTTAATGCAATTTGATATAAACATTCTTTTCTTTACTTTATAAGAATGCATTACTGTATAGTCATTCGTATAAATACGTATTCAGAACTTTTGTCTTTCTTTCATCCTTCTTTTCTGTATCTTTGTGATTTCATATATATATATATGCATTCACCCTTTTCTTTCTTTTCTTTCTTTCTTTACTTTCATGGGTCATACTATAAGGGTGATCAACCCGTCATTTGCTTACGAATGTCACAAAGACAATCGCCGCGGTCCATCGTCATGGCCCGCCTATACTTACAACCGTCCGGCAACTAGTGCCGTCCGTCATTTTATTCTTACAACCGTCCGGCAATCTTTGTCCGTCCGTCATGACTTACAACCGTCCTACCGTCGTAGGCCGTAATTCGCCCGTCTACCCGAAGGTATCCGTTTCCCATGCGACTATTATTTATACAACCGTTCTACTATAATATGCCAATTGCTTCGACCGTCCATTAATGGCATTCGTACGTCCTAGCTGATGAAGGAACGCACTTGTCCCGGTTGTAAAATAATCACATGGTCGTTCGTCTACCGAAGTAGCCGTTATCATCGAAGCGTCCATAACATTTTCTGTACTTGGCAAGCAATATATACATTGATATAAAGCAGGATTTCATTCTTTCATATTGTGTTATACTTTCATTCATTCTTTATAATCATGCTTTTCATTCTTTGTTCATAATTTCTCTTTCGTGTATAGGTATATATATATATACTTGTATAACACATATGATCACATTGACATTCATAACATTTATTCACTTAGTGTATACATTTCAGCCCCAAAACATTTGAAAACATTTGCACATAACATAGAAGGGGGCACATAGAACTCACCTGATGAGTAGTTTCTGTAATACACTAAGCTGGCTACTGGGCTTCACTAATGTCACTCACGATCTGTATAATAAAGTCATACACATAAGATGGTGCTCCTAGATGACACTAGACATTACCATGCTGGAACATAGTAGTTTCGATTGATTAGCTTATATCAAAACTTGGTAGTTTCGATAGGTTGTTTCTGTCGAAACTTGGTAGTTTCGATAGGTAGTTTCGATAGATAGTTTCGATAGGTAGTTTCGATAGGTAGTTTCGATAAGTAACTTATGTATTATCTTAGCTTCGGATCGGGGGCTCATATCGAAACTATGGTAGTTTCGATTGGGTCTGCATATATCGAAACTAAGTAGTTTCGATGGGTCTGCACATATCGAAACTAAGTAGTTTCGATGGGTCTGCACTTATCGCCTTCCCCAAAAATCCGAATGTTCTGCATGCGAATCTGATCATGTTGATATCTAAGTTTTCTTTGATCAAAACGTTCGTTTTTCATTCTAGATGCTATACCTAAGCTCAGTCTCAAGTTTCATCCGCAAAATCGTTGTCTTTTTAGCCAAAACCCGAAAACTCCCAAAACGAACAAAAACTCATAATGATTAAATATATACCTGGATTGGATTTCTGATTCAGAGGATATGATCACGAGAACAGCAGCAACGTTCTCCTGAATTCCCGAGTTCATCCGTCACTTTCTCTCTCTAGACCCGAGCTCTCCTTTCTCTCTCTAAAAGCTGCGTGAGTTGGGGAAATGAGCAGGGAAGAGGGTTGCCTTGCCTCTTATGTGCATGGGCTTCCCTCGGCCCATTGAAGCCGGGCCCAGGCCTGCTCCCTTTTTGTTTAAATATTCCAACTAAATCACCGGTCTCGCTATATTTATTCGTTTTATTATTTTTAGGATGTTACAAGTCTACCCTCCTTAAATAGGTTTCGTCCTCGAAACTGTTCATACGTTAAACAATTGAGGGTATAGTCCCTTCATCTCGTCTTCTTTTTCCCACGTAGCTTCTGACCCTTTTCTGTGCTTCCATTGTATCTTGACTAATGGTATCGACTTATTGCGTAGTCGTTTCTCAGCTCGGTCAAGAATGGCTATTGGTTCCTCTACATAATTTAGACTGTTATCCACTTCGATCTCGTCGTAAGGTATGTGAGCTGTGTCGTCAGCTAGGCACTTTCGTAAGTGCGACACGTGGAACGTAGGGTGTATTCCAATAAGCTCGACGGGTAGGTCGAGTCTGTAAGCAACTTGACCCACTCTTGCTAAAATCTTGAAAGGTCCTACAAACCTTGGACTTAGTTTGCCACGCTTTCTGAACCGAATGATTCCTTTCCACGGTGATACTTTCAACAGTACCATGTCCCCTACTTGAAACTCTAAATCCCTTCTTCTCTTATCCGCGTATGATTTCTGTCTGTCTTTTGCGGCTTTCATTCGAGCCTTGATTTGATCAAATTTCTCAGAAGTAGCTTTGACCACTTCGAGACTTGCAAAATCCTTCTGTCCAATTTCCCCCCAACAAACCGGGGTCCTACATTTCCTCCCATACAACATTTCAAATGGCGGCATGCCAATAGTCGAGTGATAGCTGTTGTTATATGAAAATTCTGCCAATGGTAGATGGCTGTCCCAACTCCCACCGAAGTCAATGATACAGGCTCGGAGCATGTCCTCCAAGGTCTGAATGGTCCTTTCCGATTGTCCATCGGTTTGGGGGTGGGAAGCGGTGCTGATGTTCAGTCTAGTGCCCATTGCTTCGTTGAATTTCTTCCAAAACCTTGACGTGAATCTAGTATCCCTGTCGGACACAATCGACAGCGGCATACCATGTCTGCTCACAATTTCCTTGATAAATACTTCTGCTAGCATCTCAGAAGAAGAAGTTTCTCGTATTGGCAAGAAGTGAGCACTCTTTGTCAAGCGGTCGACGATCACCCAAATGGTATCATTGCCTTTAGCTGTTCGCGGTAGCTTGGTAATAAAGTCCATTGTGATCTCTTCCCACTTCCATTCCGGTATTGGTAAAGGTTGCATTTTACCGCATGGTTTCTGGTGCTCGGCCTTAACTAGAGAACACGTTAGGCACTTGCTCACGTATTCTGTCACATCATTCTTCATGCCAGGCCACCAATATTCTTTCTTCAAGTCTTGATACATTTTGTTTGTCCCGGGGTGGATAGAATAGCGAGACTTATGAGCCTCATCGAGTATTTTGGCTCTAAGCTCACCAATCTTAGGTATCCACATCCGGCCAAACCTAGTTCGTACTCCGTATGCATTCGCATCTAAGTTCCCTTGTTGTCCTACTATTCTTTCCCGTTTCACATTTCTTTCTAACAATGCTTCATCTTGTGCCTTTGATATTTCACCCATTAAGTCTGGCGTTATAATCAACTGACACGCTTTGATCCGGATAGGTGCCGATTCTTCCTTTCTACTTAAAGCGTCAGCCACTACGTTTGCCTTGCCTGGATGGTACAATATCTCACAGTCATAGTCTTTCAGTAGCTCTAACCATCTTCTTTGCCTCATGTTTAGTTCCTTTTGTTCGAAAAAGTATTTCAAGCTTTTGTGATCGGAGTAGATGGTGCATTTAACTCCATACAAGTAGTGTCTCCATATTTTCAACGCGAAAACTACTGCTGCTAATTCTAGATCGTGTGTTGGGTAGTTAACTTCATGAACCTTTAGTTGCCATGATGCATAAGCAATTACCTTTCCTCGTTGCATGAGTACGCACCCTAAACCCTGCCCTGAAGCGTCAGAGTAGACTACCAAGTCTTCATTTCCCTCCGGTAGTGTTAAGACGGGGGCTTGAGTTAATCGTGTCTTAAGTTCCTCAAACGCGTTGTTTTGGGTTGGACCCCATTCATACTTTACTTCCTTCCATGTTAGTTTGGTTAGCGGCGAGGCAATTCTTGAGAAATCTTGGATGAACCTTCGATAGTAGCCTGCCAACCCTAGAAAGCTTCGTATCTCTGTTGGTGTCTTTGGGATGTTCCATTCCTTTACTGTCTCGATCTTTGCAGGATCCACCATGATGCCGTTTGGGTTTATTACATGACCTAGGAATTGGACTTCCCTAAGCCAGAACGCGTATTTGGAGAATTTTGCGTACAACTTTTCCTGCTTTAGCACCTCCAGAACCTCTCTTAGGTGATAGTGGTGATCACCCTCGCTTTTTGAATACACCAGTATGTCATCTATAAAGACTATCACCGATCGATCCAACATTGGTTGACATACTCTATTCATCAAATCCATGAACGCTGCTAGTGCGTTGGTCAATCCGAAGGACATCACGAGAAACTCATAATGTCCATAACGCGTGCGAAACGCGGTCTTTGGTACGTCTTCTTCTCTTACTTTCAACTGATGGTAACCCGACCTAAGATCGATCTTTGAGAACCAACTCGCACCTTGCAGTTGATCAAAAAGGTCGTCTATTCTAGGCAGTGGTTATTTGTTCTTTACTGTTCTCTTGTTCAATTCGCGGTAGTTGATGCACATGCGCATGCTGCCGTCCTTCTTCACAAATAGCACCGGAGCGCCCCATGGTGAGATGCTCGGTCTAATAAATCCTTTTTCTGTTAGTTCCTCTAGTTGAGACATCAATTCTTTCATTTCTGACGGAGCCAATCGGTAGGGGGCTTTGGCAACGGGCTCAGCTCCTGGCAGTAAATCAATCTGAAATTCTATTTCCCGATCGGGTGGCAACCTAGGTAGATCCTCAGGGAATACTTCTGGAAAATTGCACACCACGGGTACATTCTTGAGTTCTTTCGTTTTCATTCTATCGTCTATAACATATGCCAGATAAGCTTCGCAGCCGCGCCTCATGTAACTTTCGGCCTTAATCATCGAGATGACGTTCGGCATTGTGCAATTCCAATCCCCATAAACCGTAATTGGACTGCCGCTAGGACCTTTGAGGTGTATCCTCTTACGTTTACATATGATTTGAGCTTCGTTGGCAGCTAGCCAATCCATACCCAATACTATATCGAATCCTCCTAAGGTGAGAAGGAATAATCTAGAAGGAAATTTATGACCCTCTATTTCTATTATGCAATCCTCTGTTACTTGGAATACTGCCGAATTTTTACCAACGGCAGTTTGTACACTAAAGGCCTTTACTACTGTGTTGATAGTGCAATTCAGTTTTCGACTAAAGGCATTTGATATAAAGCTTTTACTAGCACCCGAGTCAAATAATATAGCCGCATGTTCATCATTAACTAGGAACGTACCTGACACAACATCAGGATTTCCCCTTGCTTCCTCCTCAGTCAGGGCGTAAGCTCGAGTCCTAGTCTTTGGTTGTTCCTGTTCCTTTTCTTTTCCCGAACCAGATTGTCTGGTTTTTTTTGCAATCCTTAGTCAGGTGACCAAACAGTCCACATACTTGGCATTTAGTGTCTCTTAAGCAGTCACGAGAATAGTGCCCCGCCTTCCCACACCTGTAACATGTGGTGGAGCCGACCCGGCACTCGCCAAAATGTTGCCTTCCACATTTCTTGCAGGTTTCATATTTGTCCGACCTTGGTTTCTTATTTTCAGTTGTTACGTTCCCTCTTCCGGTGCCTCTAGACGGGTTCTCCCACTTTCTCTTTTGGGTTTCTGTTGGTGGGTCCTCATTGGCATAATCGTCGTAGACGATTCCGCTCAGATTCACTACCGACTCGAAGGTCGAGGGTAGGTTGGCTTTCACGTGGACACGGACCCTTTGAGGTAGGCCCTTCACATAATACTTGATCATTCGCTCTTCTGTCTCCACCAGGTGGGGTACCAGCTGTGCCAACTCATTGAATCTAGAAGTATACTGGCGGTGTGTCTTGTTGCCAGCTTTAAGGTTTAGGAATTCATTTTCCACTCGATCAATTTCGTTCTGGGGACAGAACTTTTGAATTACCAGCTTTTTCAGTTCTTCCCATGTCATTCTTGCAAGAGCATTTGGGGACTTTGTCCTCTGGATGTTCCTCCACCAACCTAGGGCCTCGTTGGTGAAAGAATGAGCAACATATTTAACAGCCTAGTCTGGTCGACACTCGCTGATATTGATTACAGCACTCATCCTCTCAATCCATTCAAGCGTTGCCACTGAATCTTTGCTCCCATCGAACTTGGGTGGGTCTCCGTCCTTGAAACCTTTGTAAGTGCACCCACGATTGCTCGATCCTATCTTTATTTCATCCCCGTCACTATCATATACTTCTCTTCATTGTCTCCTTCATCCTCCTCTTTACTTTTCTTTATTGCCTCGGATAGTAGATCGGGCAATACCTTCTTCAAAGTGAGCACAACTTAACGGGCAATAGCATCCCTGACTTCAGGTTCCAACTGTATAGGCCCTGGACTGTCGTCCCTAATTGGGGTCACTTCTGTTTCGTGCACACTTTCGGTGTGCTCTGCGTGCACACTCTCTTCTTGTTCAATTCTTCGGTTCAACGGAGGTCTACCTACTCGGCCAGTGCGACCGCCTCGTCGTCCAGTTCTTCCTCCACCAGCCATAATTTCTTAATTTTCCTGATAGTCATAAAGGGAATACATCAATGTCATTTCTTCAGATCATAGTTTGGAACAGTACGAGCAAGGTAAATTTTTAATTACAGTGACCGGTTTGTGATTACAAATTTACATTGCTTTTCGGGTTCAAAACTCTTCAAATCGGTTGTGACATTGACATCTATTTGTTCTAAGTTAAGGTATCTATCCTTATCTAGAGCATTAGCTGTAGTACTTACTTACCGTGTTGCGTTCGCGTTGGTTACCCATACTGACATCCGTGCGTTGGTCCCATAATCAGTTTGAGTCCAGACATTTAGGGATGTCTGAATCTCTCAAACTATTGCTCTGATACCAACTTGTAAGGCCCCTTTCCCGGGTAACCTCACTTGTTGGATTTACTCATAAACATAGTCATAAAATACTGAATTTATATTAAAAACATTCGTCATCCAATTACATAATCATAACTGCGGAAGTCTTTACAATTAAAAACATAACATTGTTCGAAGACATATAAAACAAAAGAGGGATGTCAGTCTCGTGCCGGGTAACCTCCACGCCATCGCACGACCTTATCTTCCTTTACCTGAAATGTATGCTAAAAGTCAGCTAACGCTGGTGAGTTCTAGTTTAATGCGATTTGATATAAACATTCTTTTCTTTACTTTATAAGTATGCATTACTGTATAGTCATTCGTATAAATACGTATTCAGAACTTTTGTCTTTCTTTCATCTTTCTTTTCTGTATCTTTGTGATTTCATATATATATATATATGCATTCACCCTTTTCTTTCTTTCTTTACTTTCATGGGTCATACTATATAAGGGTGATCAACCCGTCATTTGCTTACGAATGTCACAAAGACAATCGCCGCGGTCCATCATCATGGCCCGCCTATACTTACAACCGTCCGGCAACTAGTGCCGTCCGTCATTTTATTCTTACAACCGTCCGGCAATCTTTGTCCGTCCGTCACGACTTACAACCGTCCTACCGTCGTAGGCCGTAATTCGCCCGTCTACCCGAAGGTATCCGTTTCCCATGCGACTATTATTTATACAACCGTTCTACTATAATATGCCAATTGCTTCGACCGTCCATTAATGGCATTCGTACGTCCTAGCTGATGAAGGAACGCACTTGTCCCGGTTGTAAAATAATCACATGGTCGTCCGTCTACCGAAGTAGCCGTTATCATCGAAGCGTCCATAACATTTTCTGTACTTGGCAAGCAATATATACATGGATATAAAGCAGGATTTCATTCTTTCATATTGTGTTATACTTTCATTCATTCTTTATAATCATGCTTTTCATTCTTTGTTCATAATTTCTCTTTCGTGTATAGGTATATATATACTTGTATAACACATATGATCACATTGACATTCATAACATTTATTCACTTAGTGTATACATTTCAGCCCCAAAACATTTGAAAACATTTGCACATAACATAAAAGGGGGCACATAGAACTCACCTGATGAGTAGTTTCTATAATACACTAAGCTGGCTACTGGGCTTCACTAATGTCACTCACGATCTATATAATAAAGTCATACACATAAGATGGTGCTCCTAGATGACACTAGACATTACCATGCTGGAACATAGTAGTTTCGATTGATTAGCTTATATCGAAACTTTGTAGTTTCGATAGGTTGTTTCTGTCGAAACTTGGTAGTTTCAATAGGTAGTTTCGATAGGTAGTTTCGATAGATAGTTTAGATAGGTAGTTTCGATAGGTAGTTTCGATAGGTAGTTTCGATAAGTAACTTATGTATTATCTTAGCTTCGGATCGGGGGCTCATATCGAAACTATGGTAGTTTCGATTGGGTCTGCATATATCGAAACTAAGTAGTTTCGATGGGTCTGCACATATCGAAACTAAGTAGTTTCGATGGGTCTGCACTTATCGCCTTCCCCAAAAATCCGAATGTTCTGCATGCGAATCTGATCATGTCGATATCTAAGTTTTCTTTGATCAAAACGTTCGTTTTTCATTCTAGATGTTATACCTAAGCTCACTCTCAAGTTTCATCCGCAAAATCGTTGTCTTTTTAGCCAAAACCCGAAAACTCCCAAAACGAACAAAAACTCATAATGATCGAATCGTTACCTGGATTGGATTTCTGTTTCAGAGGATATGATCACGAGAACAACAACAACGTTCTCCTGAATTCCCGAGTTGATCCGTCACTTTCTCTCTCTAGACCCGAGCTCTCCTTTCTCTCTCTAAAAGCTGCGTGAGTTGGGGAAATGAGCAGGGAAGAGGGCTGCCTTGCCTCTTATGTGCATGGGCTTCCCTCGGCCCATTGAAGCTGGGCCCAGGCCTGCTCCCTTTTTGTTTAAGTATTCCAACTAAATCACCGGTCTCGCTATATTTATTCGTTTTATTATTTTTAGGATGTTACAGGGAAGTAGACCGGAAATGGTGACGGGAAGAAAATCGCCGAGGGGGAGGGGTAATCGGCTGCTGGGGGGTCAGTGGGGGCGGTTTGAAAGGTTTGCCGTTTGAAAAGTTGATTAAATCGCCCCCAATGAGTTAGGCACGACCGCGCCGAGTGCTAAGGCACGACCGCGCCTAGGTTAGAGGCACGACCGCGCCTAAGTTAGGCACGACCGTGTCCCTTGCCCAGCAGACAGAAAACCCTGATTTTTATGCAGCTTGTACCAAACCCGACTGCGATTCTTCCAAACTAAAATTGCTAAAAATTCAGAAGACATACCTGAGACATCCAATCCATATCCCCAATCCGCTCGATCCAAAACATGCTCCGAATACCTAAACTCAAAAATAAATGGTAAAATCCTAAAAATTAATAAACATAGGAAAATAAACATAGAAACAAAATCTAAGAATTGTTACCAAAACAGGCTAAGTTTATTAACGAGTCGTTAGCTAGACTCAAGTCCCCGAATTCATTTGTCCTTGGGGTGGAGGTCAACTACCTCCAATGCCGGGTCAACCGGTCCGTCAATATATGGCTTAAGACGATGACCGTTGACCTTGAAGATCCTCCCATCTTCATGCTCAATCTCGACGGTCCCATAAGGAAACACCTCCTTAACCGTGTAAGGACCCGTCCATCGGGACTTCAACTTCCCGGGAAACAAACGCAACCTAGAGTTGTAAAGCAACACACGACCACCCACTCGGAATTCCTTCTTGTCCTTCAAGCGTCGGTCATGTAAACTCTTGGTGCGCTCCTTGTAGATCGTGGAGTTTGCATAGGCTTGATTTCTCAACTCATCAAGCTCATGAATCTGAGTGAACCGGTTCTCACCCGCGCTCACCAAGTCAAGATTCACCGCCTTCAATGCCCAATAAGCCTTGTGCTCTAACTCCACCGGAAGACGGCACGCCTTCCCATAGATCAGTCTAAATGGTGTGGTGCCAATAGGCGTCTTATACGCAGTCCGGAAGGCCCAAAGTGCATCATCTAACCTATCCGACCAATCCTTACGGTTTTGACCAACCGTCTTCTCAAGAATCCGCTTTATGCCCCGGTTTGTGACCTCTACCTACCCACTGGTCTGTGGATGGTAGGCTGTGGAGAATCTATGGTTCACACCATATCGTGATAATGCCTTCTCCCACTGGGAGTTGCAGAAGTGGGTCCCACGGTCACTAATAAGGGCTTTGGGGGCACCAAAGCAAGAGAATAGCTTCTTCAGAAATTGAACAACCACCCTAGCATCATTAGTAGGCAAGGCTTGAGCCTCAGCCCACTTAGAAACATAGTCAACAGCCACTAGGATATATCGGTTGCCACGAGAAGCTGGGAAAGGTCCCATAAAGTCAATACCCCAGACATCAAAAATCTCACAAATCTGGATGCTGTTCTGGGGCATCTCATTCCTAGATGAGATGTTGCTCGCCCTCTGGCAAGCGTCACAAGCTCGGATCATCTCATGAGCATCCCGAAGATGGTAGGCCAGAAGAAACCGGCGTCAAAGACCTTCTTCGCGGTCAAGATAGCTCCATGGTGTCCACCTGTCGGACCCTCGTGGCAGTGTCTAAGCACCTGAAGTGCCTCATCTCCAAACACACACCTGCGCACGATCTGATCAGCTCCGACTCGAAACAAATAGGGATCCTCCCAGAGATAGTGCTTTACATCCGCAAAGAACTTTCGCTTTTGCTGATGCGTTAAGCCCTTAATCACGATCCCACTAGCAAGAAAGTTTTCAAAATCAGCAAACCAGGGACACTCCTCATCCTGTGTCTGTATATGTGCATGAGAAACTCATGGGGAAAATTGTGATTTATGGATGACCCCACAAGTTCAGATGAAGCTGAGCACTCAAGACGGGACAAGTGGTCCGCTGCAACATTCTCCGCGCCCTTCTTATCGCGGATCTCAATGTCAAAATCCTGAAGCAGCAAAACCCACCGGATCAGTCGGGGTTTGGCATCCTGTTTGCTGAACAGGTGCCGAAGAGCTGCATGGTCAGTGAATACATTGGTCTTTGATAGGACGAGATAAGACCGGAATTTATCGAAAGCGAAGACAACGGCTAGGAGCTCTTTCTCCGTTGTGGTGTAGTGCTCCTGTGCGTCATTGAGCGTCTTGCTCGCATAATAAATCGGGTGGAACTGCTTCTCTCTCCTCTGTCCTAAGACCGCCCCAACAGCGAAGTCGCTCGCGTCACACATGAACTCAAATGGCAACTTCCAATCAGGAGCTACCATGATAGGGGCATTCACCAACTTCTCCTTCAACAAATTGAATGCACTAAGGCATTCGTCGGAGAATATGAACTGGGCTTCCTTCTCAAGAAGATGGGTCATCGGTCGGGCAATCTTAGAAAAATCTTTAATAAAGCATCTGTAAAAGCCCGCGTGACCAAGGAAGCTACGAATAGATTTCACGGAAGTCGGCGGGGGCAGCTTAGATATGGTATCAATCTTAGCTCTATCAACCTCAATCCCAGCCCGTGAAACCTTGTGCCCAAGCACAATGCCCTCCTTCACCATGAAGTGGCATTTCTCCCAGTTCAACACTAGATTGGCCTCCTTGCATCTGGCCAACATCCTCTCCAGATTCCCGAGGCAATGATCAAAGGAACTCCCAAACACAGAAAAGTCATCCATGAAAACCTCCATGGAGTCCTCAATCATATCATGGAAAATGGCCACCATGCAACGCTGGAAAGTGGCCGGAGCATTACACAATCCAAAGGGCATCTGCCGATAAGCAAATGTGCCATAGGGACATGTGAATGTCGTCTTCTCCTGGTCCTCAGGAGCGATCGGGATCTGGAAGTAGCCAGAGAAGCCATCCAGGAAACAATAGAACATCTTCCCTGCTAATCTCTCCAACATCTGATCAATGAACGGGTGGGGGAAGTGATCCTTCCGAGTAGCATCATTGAGTTTGCGGTAATCTATGCACACTCTCTAACCTGTGACTGTACGAGTAGGAATCAGCTCATTCCTCTCGTTGGTGATAACAGTCATGCCTCCCTTCTTAGGGACAACCTGAACCGGGCTAACCCAAGGTGAATCGGAGATGGGATAAATCAAACCTGCATCAAGTAACTTAATCACCTCCTTCTTCACTACCTCCTGCATGTTCGGGTTCAACCTCCTCTGGTGCTGCACAGCGGGCCTGTAGTCATCCTCCATAAGGATCTTATGGGTACAGAAAGAGGGATTAATTCCCTTAATGTCCATAATCCTCCATGCAATAGCCTGCTTGTGCTGCTTCAGCACCTGTAATAGCCTCTTCTTCTCATCACTCGTCAAATCAGAGGCGATAATGACAGGTAATCGAGACTCACCATCTAAAAAGGTATACTCCAAATGGCTCGGGAGCTCCTTAAGCTCAACAGGTGGTGGGTCCTCAACAGAAGGCCGCTCAATCGGCTCAGACTCTCTATCAACCATTGCGAAAACCGCTGAACACTGGGGAAACTCATAGCTCTCCTGGCTATGCCACTGCTCATCAAACTGATCCTCACCAATTGGATCAATCGTCTCCCCCCTACAATCTGGGTGTTCAGGGACTCCTCCTCAGCTGTATCCTGGAGATGATCACTCACGCAAGAATAAACAGTCTCAACAAAGTAGAGTGAATCATCCTGATTCTGGGTGTGCTGCATGGATCTCCCAACATCAAAGGTCACCTCCTCTTCATCCACCCTCAATGTAAGCCTCCCTGAATACACATCAATCAGGGCCTTGGCGGTGGCCAGGAACGGTCGACCTAGAATAATAGGGACATTCTTGTCCTCATCCATGTCCAGAATCACAAAGTCTACAGGAAACACGAAACGATCAACCTTAACCAACATATTCTCCACTATCCCTCGCGGATACTTGACCGAACGATCGGCCAGCTGGATACTCATGCGTGTTGTATTTCAATCTGTCTGGGTATGGAACGGCGGGAGTGTAATCTCTCACAGGCTCGCGAGGGCGTGATGTGCTCGCCGGTTTACCCCTCGGCGGTGTCTCATCCGGAATCTCAATCACAACCTCCTCCTCGGATGACTCATGCACATGGATCTGCGGATCCGGTCCTGTGCCTCTACCGCTCCTTGTAGTAATGGCATTCACATGAGCCTTAGGATTGGGCTCAGTGTTGCTAGGCAGGCCACCTGGCGGTCTCTCAGAAAGAAGCTTAGCGATCTGTCCGACCTGGTTCTCTATGGTCTGGATCGAAGCTTTCTGATTCCTCAACTCAGTCTCATGCGTGTGAAAACGCTCCTCCATGTACCGGTTCTGCTTCTCTGCCAACTAATTCTGACTCTCTGAGTTGGCAAGTAGCCGTGCAACCATGTCCTCCAAACTGGATTTACCCTCAGGTGCGGGTGGCGGACCGCTGCTAGAACCTTGGCCTTGAAACTGGCCCTGCTGAGGTCGGAACTGGGAACTCTGTCCCTGAGACTGGTGAGACTGATGCTGGAATGGGGGGCGCTGAGTGAATCCGGGTGGTTGCTGGCTATTGCTGCCAGACTTCCAACTGAAATTCGGGTGATTCCTCCACCCCGGATTATATGTGTTGCTGTAGGGATTATTCTGGGGGCGATTCTGGTTGGACATGAAATCAACCTGCTCGTGGGCCCCCTGATCCCCAACCTGACAAGCATTCGTGGGATGCGCCCCACCACAAAACTCACACAAGGACTGGGCCTTGTGGACATGCATCTGATTAATCTTGGTTGAAAGTTCTTCCACCTGGGCAGCTAAAGAGGTAATTCCATCCACTTGATGGACACCCTGCCTCTGAGATCTCGCTCGGGAAGTATGCTGAGTGTAGCTCTTTGATGCTACCTTCTCTAGCAAGTCATACGCCTCCTGGGGTGTCTTCGTCCCAATGTCTCCACCCGCGTATGCATCGATCAGCTGCTTCCCAGTCATCTCTAGACCATTGTAGAAGGTCTCACACTGCTGCCACTTCAACAATCCATGGTGGGGAACCTTCCTCATCAGTTCCTTGAATCTCTCCCATGCCTCATAGATCGTCTCCCCGTCGTCCTGCTGGAAAGAAAGAATCCTAGCCCTCAACTTTGATGTTTTCTCCGGAGGGAAGTACTTTTCTAAGAATTTAGCAGCCATCTGGTCCCAAGTACTAATGGACCTAGGGGGAAGTGACAGTAACCAAGCCTTGGCTCGATCCCGTAAGGAAAACGGGAATAACCGGAGCCGAATAGCATCGTCGGTAGCGTCACGAATTTTGAAAGTGGCGCAAATCTCTAAGAAACCGGCCAAATGAGTATTAGGATCCTCGTGATCCTTGCCATCGAACTGACACATGTTCTGCACCATCTGTATAATGCTGGATTTGATCTCGAACTGATGTGCTCCAACCGTCGGCCTGTTGATGCTCGACTCCAAACCCTCAAGTGTTGGTTTGCCAAAATCCGAAAGCGTCCGACCCGCATCCTCGTTCGTCATCTCCTCTACCTCGTCAACAACAACCTCGTCAACAACAACCTCGTCAAACTCGAGTAATCGGGCCACAAATCGGGAACGGGCTCGCAATCTCCGATGAAGATCACGCTCCGGCTCGGAAGACGGCTCAGGAACCTCCTCGACGGGAGTTGAGAACATACACGATCTGCACGACAAGTTAAATTTAAATACGCGAACCTAGGACACAGAAAACACAAGTTAGACAAAAATAAAAATAAAATAAAATAAAATAAATTGAAAATAAATAAAATAAAAATAAGAGAAATAAAATGGGATAAAAACCAAGATATATATCTATATACAAATGAAGCTAAAAATAACAAGTAAAAATGCAAAAATATCTATACACACAAAATTGCAAAATAATAAACAAGAAAACACGATATTCACAAAAATATATATACTAAATGACTAAAAATTAATTTCAATCGTTCTCGCAAAAACCGTGTCACCGGCAACGGCGCCAAAAACTTGATGCGTGTAAAACTATATATATTTTAATAGAGAATTTTCACACAATATGAGTTTTAAAAAGGGTTTTCACCAAAAACTAATCACACACACATCGGGTAGTGTACCCGTCGGATAGCAATATAGTAAAGGTAAGAACCGGATATCAATCCGTGGACACGGTGGAATGCGATAATAAACCGGAACTAAAATCTAATCAAGTGAGGGTATAAAGATATTTTGAAGAGTTTTGTTTAATTAACTAACATGGAAATATATGAAAACTAAGCTAAGGTCACAATTCAAACGATTAGGGAGAAAATATCACTTCGGTGTCGAATCCATCTAGAATACATCCAATACACTCATAGGAACATGGCAATCACACGAAACATAAATTGACTAAACTCTTGTCAAAGATATGTAATCAAATGACTATTCGGAAAGCTAGCATGAATTATACAAACTAACCACCTAAAATCATACAATGAAGCTCACGTGTTTAACAATCATGTTAATGTTTATAAAGATTAAACTAGTTTCCGATTAAGGTACGCTAGTCCAACAACTAGTTGGAAAGATAATATGAACAACACACTACCCACCTCAAGTTGATTAAATTAGACAACAATATGCATTTCTTCAACATACAATGTTCATGTAAAGATTATATAAATTAGGAGAATGTGTCAACAATTCCTAGATAAACATAAAACTAAGCATGAAACATTCTAACAAACACTTTGTCTTTCCAAACATAAGCATAAGGATACACATACAAATATAATGATTCATAAACAAGACTTCATTCACCATTCCTAGTCAAAAGCCATAAACTAGTATAAATACATACACCAATTTATGAATATAAGCATAAACCATAAGTTTTCCAACATAATATGATATACACAAACACAAGTCTTGTAAACATCTCAAAACACTTGAATACATAATTTCATTGAAGAATAATCATACGGTTGTCATAACATTAACACAATAATTGCCAATAATCCATGAATGTTGTTAAATGTATCTAAACTTCATCTAAACCAAAGTGAACAGGAGTTTTAGCTCATCATGAGCACAAGAATTACCAATAAACAGGGAAAAGTAGTAAGAAACATGATATGAAAACAAGAATCAAACCACTCCTCCAAGCCTAGATGTTGTTGTTGATGAAAGATGATCCTCTTGATGTTGTATCCTTTCCAAGAATCTTGAAATATGGCTGGAACAAGAGAAATACGAGCTGGAACAGTAGACTTTCTCCCCTGGTTGCTTGATTTCTGAATGAGAGTTTAAGTTCTGTTTAAATAGAAAAAGGGGAGGCACGACCGTGCCAAGAGAGAGGGCACGACCGTGCCAAGAGCAAAGGCGCGGTCGCGTCTAGGTCTTTGCCGCGACCGTGTGACAGAGGGTTGACCGATCCGGAGCTTCCATTGGGTCTCTTGCTTCGAGGTGTCAGACTCACGGGTGTTCCCGCGACCGTGTGGAGGTAGGGCACGACCGTGCTTAGGGTTTGCAAGTTAGGCACGACCGTGCCTTCATCACAGAAACCCTAAAAACTTCACTTTTTATCCTGGAATTTTCTTGTTTGTTCGCAAGCTTCACAAAAACCTACAAAACAGGAAATGAAGCAAATAAGTGCCTAAACGTTGAATATAACCAAGAATTAATCGTTAAATGAGTGAAGTTTTGTGCCAAAAAGATGTGTAAATACTAACACATCACCCTCCCTACCGCATCTGCTCAGGTGGCGTTGACTACTCCAATTCTCACGGAGTCAGTCACCATCACCCCTACCATAACTCCTACAACCCTCATCACATCCTCAATCCCAACCACCACCATTGAGCCTTTAAGTCAACCCTTCAATTATGGAGATTTCACACAAGGGTTTGACTTCGATACCATATTCTCCTCCCTTATTCACAATGCCGAGGCGTCATCATCCAGACATCCTGATCGGAATGATGCAAGGATAGATGTTCTGGAAACCCAAGTTGCTGGATTACTGGAGGCTATTCGGAAATCAAAGGAGGAGTCTGACGCTCAACAAGCACAGATTAACTCTTTGGTGGACGAAGTTAGAATCCTACATAGCCAGGGAACGGGGACTGATGAAAGATTGAAGAACATCATGTCCCAGAACAAGCTCCTAATCAAGACAAATGAAATGATTCTGGGTCATAGGTCGTCCTTGGAGCTGAGGTTTGATACTCAAAGGAAAGAGCATGAGCTGATGGTCAAACTAATCGCAGATCTGACCAAGAAGCTTGATGCTCAGGGGGAGAAAGAGAAAGAGAAGGAGAAAGAGAAGGACAAAACTACTGGTGATGAGGCTTGTCATCCTGTTGACTTGACTAAGGATGACGACAAAGACAAGGATCCCGAAGCCGGTCCTAGTGGAGGTGAGCACCAAGCTTTAGCAATTGTGCCCATCTCTGCTATTCCAATGGCTCAGGGGGAGTCTACTCATCAAGAGGGTGGTGATACCTCTGGTGGTGGTGGTGAGAAAGGAAAGTCAGCGGCTGAAGTGCTTAAGGACTTATCTGATGATGACATCATATACCTAGAGCCTGACTATTCCAATGAAGCATATATCGATGCTCTCTTTAATCTAGAAGAATGAGAGATCGACTCTGGTGATGATTGGGATGATGATGATGATGATGAGGATGTTGTAATTGAAATTCCCAAGGGTGACGGGGAAGGAGAGTACGAGTTAGAAGATGGAGAGATCTTTGAAGTTCCATCCTTCGAAGCTCAGCTCGACACAGGTTCAGTCGAGCATGCTAGTAATGTGGAAGCCTCGACTGAAGCCTCCCCAGTTGACCCTACACTTGTGGACCCAGAGGCACCGAAAGAAAAAGATATGCCTTCTACTTCATCAAAGGGTCCAAATCCTGTGTAGCAAAAGATGTTGATAATAGACAAACAAGGAGCAACAGGGATGATCTTGGCTGTAAGGTTCGAGGAGGATAAGCAGCTGTTCGCTATCAAAAGATCTGGTGGGGTTCAATATTTGAAACCCACCAGTGAAGCGTTCAGCTCCTTACCCAAATACGACCTTGTGAACCTAGCAAACCGAGAGCTGCTGGGTCATTCTAATGACGCAGTGGCAATGGGTTTGTGGGTGGTTCTGCAGCGGGAAGCAAGATCTGGGAAATTCAAGATGTTCAAGCCTCAAGTGCCCAAGAGAGTCAAGGATAAGCACGCTAGACATCCTGTGACTAAGAAGCACTTAAAGAAATTGGTATACATGCCAGTGCGATGTGAAACTAAGATTCCCCTGAGCAAGTTATCTTAGGATATTCTTGGTGACATGTGGTACTGGTACGTAGATCCAAAGATGGGGGAGGCTGTGATTATGGGGAAGGTACGTTCAGAGAGTGGGAACATAGTGCCAAAGGAACTGATCAGAATATTTGATGAAGTCTGCTTCATCAACTTTTCTGTGAAAGATCTGGAGGTACTAGCAGAACGGTATTGTGTGTACACGGATAAATGGACAAAGGTCCTTGCTTCTAAATATGACAAGGTGATTAAGTTCTGCCTTGAATACAAGAAGAAGATGGAAGCTAAAGATCAAGTGCTGTGAAGACCGAAGATGTGAAGACTGAAGACTGAAGATTATCCAGAGCTGTTGTCAAGGGGGAGTTTGTTGAAGCACTTTCCTGTGACAAACACTCTGGATAGATAGAGTCTTAGTTTGTACTTTAATGTTTGTAATTGTCTTTGTATGTAAGAGTCTTTATGTATTAGTTTATCGAGTTTTATTTACTTTTACATATTGAATGTTGCAAAATTCTCTAAGTGTTTTGTGCACTTGCATGTGCGCAGGAGAAAGCTCCTGCGTACTTAGCAAGTACGCAAGAATACCTTTGCGTACTTGTTAAATACGCAAGAGAATTTTGCCCTGCGCACTTGCTAAGTGCGCAGGCATCAGGTCTTGTATAAATAGGAATGGTTGACAGAAGTTAAGTACGCAGACATAGGCAGTCACAGTAGCAAATACGTAAAGTGTAATCTCAGTACTTCTCTCTGTAACCTTCAAGTGTTTATAATAGAAAGAACGTTTAAAGTGATTCTCTTGTTGGTTTACTTTGTGTTGTTTGACTCTCCACCTAGTCATGGGTATTCCGCACCCGGTCCGACTAGTAGACCCACTTGCTTGTGACGATCCGCCACACCCGAGGGACCTACACCTGAGTATAAGAGAATAGAGAGATACATTTGGGGTTTGGCGCCTCCAATCCAGAGCATTGTCACATCTGCTGAACCCACCGCCATTCACAACTTTGTGAGACTAGATCACAGTCTGACTGACCAGGCCATCCGTCAGGGGCTGTTTGCCAAGAAGGATACTTATGTGAAACCTTTTGATAACAAGCTGAAATGGGACAACACCCCTGCCAAACCATTCGTGCCAAACATTCAGAAGAAACAGGAACAGGCTAAGGTGTTCGTCGCCAACCAATCAGAGAAGAAGGCAAGGGAGGATATACTGGAAACCTGCCAAAGTGCAACAAGTGCCAATTTCATCACACTAGTACTTGAGAAGACTCGAGATGCAAGAAATGCAAGCGTTTTGGCCACGCTACCCAGAACTGTCGTACGGTAGATCAAACCCCGAATGCTGGGGGAACCGTGGGTGCTATGGGTGCGGTGATCCAGTACACTTCCGCAAGGATTCCTTAAAGAACCGAAGGCCTGGTAATGCTAATGCTCAGGGCAGAGTTTTTGTTATAGGAGCTGGTGAAGCATGACAGGATCCTAACATTGTTACTGGTATGTTTCTTGTAAACAATTGTTATGCTTCTTTCCTATTTAATACAGGTACCGATAAAAGCTTTGTGTCCATTGAGTTTAGCTCATTACTTGGTATAACACCGATTGCACTAGATTACCTGTACACGGTAGAACTAGCAGATGGTAAGTTGATTGAGGCATAAAAGATTATTCCTGGGTGTGTTCTGACACTAGTTGACCACCCATTCACTATAGACTTATTACCAGTAACTCTTGGGAGTTTTGATATAGTCATCGGTATGGACTGGCTGTCCAAGAACCGAGCCGAGATTGTGTTTCACGATAAAATCGTTCGCATTCCACTATAGAACAGCGAAACACTGTCAATTCAAGGAGAAAAGAGTGGTACCACACTTAGGATCATTACCTGCATGAAAGCTCAGAAGTATTTGTTGAAGCATTTCTGTGTGACAGGCACTCTGTAGATTGTCTATGATTTTGTATTGTCCTTTGTATTTGTATTTCAGTCTCTGTTTTATTGGTTTATCGAGTTGTAATCGTGTCTGTATGTAATTGTATTTGTACTTGTCTTTTGTCTTTGTTGTATGCTTTGCGTACATGGTCAAGTGCACAAGAATTATGTCCTGCGTACTTAGCAAGTACACATGAAGCAAGTCTTGCGTACTTGCTAAGTACGCAGGAAGGATTTCCTGCGCACTTGCTAAGTACGCAGGTACTAAGTCTGTGACTATATATAGCTGGTTGTAGGAGATGCTAAGTACGCTCTTATTGTATTCCATCAGATTTCTTGTAACCGGCTTGATATTGATAATAGACGAAGTATTTTTGAGACTTGTGTTTGTTATTGGTTTCCATTGTCGTTTGTACTCCATCTAGTCACGGGTATTCCGAACCCTGTTCGACTAGAGACTCACTGCCACGAGACGATCCATGACTCCCGGGGACCTACAAGTGGTATCAGAGCATCTGCTGTTGATTTCGAGTGTTGTGAGTGTGTTAGGAGCATTTTCGACACATATAGAAGCCTATTTACTTGAAATTTGACTGAGTTTTGTGGATTTTTGGACTGAAAATAGCCCCTGCATTTCACGCTGTGTTCAAGCTGAAAATCCTTCAAAATTCGTTTCATTTGTTGTTTGTTTGAGTATTTTGATCTTCAAGGGTTTGTTAGAAAACAAGTTTATAACCTTTTGGCTTGATCAATTTCTTGTTTACGTCAACATTGGAAGATTTGAGTGTTTTCCGGTGACCGGAAAAAGTTGTTGGAGCAGGTTTGAAAAAGTGACCCGCGTACTTACCATATTTAGCAAAAACCAGTTTGTTCATGCGTACTTAACAAGTACGCAAGACCAAACTCCCCGCATACTTATTATTGTTACTACGTACTTACTAAGTACGCAAGGCCTGTTTCACAAGTTCGCAAGACCAAGTTGTTAAGTACGCAAGTTGTGTAGAAACCTCTGAATTTTAACTAAGTATTTTGCCATGTCGAACATTCAGAACATCAGTAGCATGTTGAACTATGACAACGAGATAGGGACTCCACAAAAACCACCAAAGTTGCTAAATGTAAATGATTATTCAAACTGGAAAGCAAGATTTGAGGAGTACGTCTCGTACACTGATTCAACCATGTGGATACCTATTATTGAAGGGTATAAGCATCCAACACATGAATTCTTAGGTGAGATTGTTCCCAAGCCTTTATCTAGGCTTGATGAAGATGAAAAGAAGGCTTATGCTCTGGAGAAGAAAGCACATGGTTCTATAACAATGGCATTGACAAGTGATTTATTTCACAGCTTTAGAGGTTATGACACTTCAAAAGATCTTTGGAAGGCTTTACAGAAAAGGTTTGTGGGTAACAGTGATGTAAAGAAGAGTAAGAGAGAGCTGTTGAGGAAACAATATGAATGTTTTAGATATTTGGAGAATGAATCTACTGATGAGCTTATCTCCAGATTCCATCACTTAAAGACTGAACTGAAAACTTATGAACTAAAGTATCCTGATGATGAGCTAGTTGAGAAAATTCTTGACGCAGTACCTCCAAAGTTTGATGTGTACACAACCTTATTGAGAGAAAACCCTAAGTTCTATGAGATAACTATTGACGAAGCGGTAAGGAAGATTCAAGCACATGATTTGAATTTGATGAAGAAAGAAACGTCAAGCAGGCATCAAATTCAAGATCCTTCACTTTACTTTGGGGTATCTTCCACTTCAAAGTCGCCTGGTTCTGGAATTGCTCTATCCTCTGGGAATACTACTCAGGATGAGGAGAAATCCAATGGTTGCAGAGGTTCTACATGTTTTGCTGCATCAGGGTCTGGTTCGTTTCATCAACATTCCTTAAGAGGTTCTACATCTACATCATCAACTCACCAAAGTGCTATAGCCAAGATTGTTGAGGATCATGTCGCCTTATTCTCATCATGTATGCTTGCCTATGAGAACTTCATCGAGGGAAAGCTTACAGATCCGGAGACCATTGAAAAAGACTTCAACCAAGTTGATCCTATTGATATGGAGGATATGGATATTCAATGGAATATGGCTATGATCTTAAGAAGGGCGAAGCGTTTTCTATACAGAACCGGAAGAAAGTTTATTGGTGGACATTCAAATGCTAAAGTCGGGTTTGACAAGTCTAAGGCCAAGTGTTACAAATGTCTGAACTACTGCCATTTTGCAAGAGAATTCCAAAAAGATAAAGCACCAGCTTTTGGTTTCACTCGATCAAGTCCAGGAAACAACTAGAATTTGAACAACCAGAACACCCGTAGTCAGAATCAAGGAGCATCGTCCAATGCATTGGTGGTTCAACAGGATGATAGCTTTGCCTGGGGAGTTCATTTGGTAGATGCCATAATTTCACAAACTCAGCTCGGGTTGATGGCAGAAATTGTTGAGATGATGGAAGCTAAAGAAAGGGAAGCAGTTGCTGCTGACCACCCAGAATCTACATTTGCTCTAATGGCTATTGGAGAGGCTTTCGGTTCATCAACTGAGGTAGATTCTAATTCTTTTGCTGTTGGTTCTTGTTCTAACTGTTTGATCTTAAAGGACGAGAATGATCAGATCCATGATCAACTCGAACCTCTACGTAGTGCAGCACTAAACTACAAAGAAAATGAAAAACGTTTTAAAGGTTCAATTGAAAATCTTAAGAAAGACAAACAAGATTTCTCAATTAAAATCAGCGAACAACAATTTTATTTGGATATTGCCTACAAGGTGTTAGAGAAAAAGAATGTTGAGGTGGCCAAGCTGCAAAATGAGATCCTGTAGTTAAGTGGTAAACTTGAGAAGTTGAAAAAATCTTGTTTTGTGGTGGAACACTATGAGTCTGTAGTACGACAAGTGAGTGGAAAAGGTTTAGGTACTAATACCATTCCTCCACCAGTTAACGGTAAGTTTGTCAATGGGCCAGTTGACATTGATCTGTCCTTTTTAGATGAATCTTCTAGTAAGGCTGATTCAGCTTCTGATGAGGAGTTCTATTCTGATGAATGTTCTGAGGACAACAAGGTTGAGGGAGTTGTCTCAGCGGAGTTGATTGATGAACCCAAAATTACCAAAAACATTGTCACTGACCGTGATAATTGCATTTTAATTGAACCTGATATGATTAAGAAAAATGATAAATTGAAAATGATGCTTGATACGGGTTTCAAAATAATAAAGCAAGCTAAGAAAGACACTTTTGCAAACAAATTGGGAAAGAATTTTCATGAAAATATTCAGAAAGATTACACTCCCAAAAGTCAATAAACATCAGGTCAAGCACAAGATGCTGTTCATCAAACTACTCCTGCTCATCAAGCTGAACCATCAACATCCAAAACCAAGGAGCCTTACAGGAGAGTTTACAAAGAGAGAAGGGTTTGCTTTTACTGTGTCACAGTCGGTCACATTCTTGTGAATTGCCCTGATAAGAATCAAGAGAAACGGACAGTTGTCCCACAACAGGCTGCATCCCCTAAAACACCACCAGTGAAGCAACCTAAAAGTCCTAAATAAAAAATGGTAAAACCACCTGTCAAACAAATGGTTAAACCACAAGCAAAACCCATGGTTGTACCATCTATTCTGTAACGGGATAAGCAACCTGCTAGTCCCAGTGTATCTACCTCTGGCGGTACTCATCCTGGTGAGAAACCTGTGGTGAAACTTTCAAAGCCACAGAGGAGAAGGCGGAATAAAAGGTTGAGAAAACTTGAACAAAAGCTTGCTTATTGTAGACCAGGTGAAGCTTCTACTAGTTCACCAGTTGTTGATGATGGCAAGCCGATTGTTCAAAAGAAACAGAAGAAAAGATCCTGGAGAAAGAAAACCACAAGTTCTCAATCCTCTGATTCTAACTCTCCAAAAGATTCACCAATTTTTGTCAGTCATGATTGCGAGTTGATTGAAGTCGTTTATTTTGAGAAAAAATGAACGACCCAAGACCACAATGGCTTGGGTCTCCAAATCTAATTAATTTCTTTTGACTTGTGAAGGGACATCCGAAGGGAACTATTGCAAACAGATGGTATGTTGATAGTGGATTCTCCCAGCACATGACAGGCAACATGGCCCTGCTTCAAGATGTGAAACCATTCAGAGGCGTCTATATGGCCTTTGCAGGCAAAAAGGGTGGTAGCATAACGTGTCAAGGCGTGGTTTCAAATGGATGTATCAGTTTCGATAACGTCAACTACTGCGAGCAGCTAAAACATAACCTGTTGAGTGTCTCTCAAATGTGAGACAAGGAGTACTCGGGTATGTTTGACAAGTATGAATGCTTGGTTCTCAAGCCTGGTTTTGTGGTTCCTGAAAAGTGGATTCTGATGCGAGCGCCAAGAACAAACAACACTTATCAGATCGATATGAGTATGGCAACAACCACCTCATCAGTTGCTACTTGTTTGCTTACCAAAGCGACAGTAATTGACTCAATCTTGTGGCACAGGAAACTCGGACACATTTCTTATAGAAAAATGAATCATCTTGTCCGAAACGGTTTGGTAACCGGGGTTCCTAAGCTGAGATTTGCAGTTGCAGATGACTGTATGCCTTGTAAAAAGGGCAAACAGCAACAAAAATCTCACAAGCCCAAGACCCAAAACTCTATTGATACCCCTTTGGAGCTCTTGCACATGGATTTGTTCGGGCCCATAAGTATCAGGAGTATTGAAGGTAAGTCATACTGTCTAGTTGTAACTGATGACTTCTCACGTTTTTCTTGGGTGCATTTTTTAGGTACAAAGGATGAGACTGCTGAAATTCTTCAATACCTGATATTGAGTCTAGAATCATTATGCAAGTTGAAGGTTAGAAGAATCAGAAGTGATAACAGCATAGAGTTCAAGAACAACATGATGGAGCTTTTCTGTCACAAGAAGGGTATTCGTCATGAATTCAGTGCGCCGTACACACCTCAGCGGAATGGATTTGCAGAAAGGAAGAATAGAACTTTGATTGAAACTGCTCAAATGATGCTATCAGATGTGAAGCTGCTAATAACCTTCTGGGCTAAGGCAGTTAATACAACGTGTCACGTTTTGAATCGAGTTCTAGTGGTGAAGCGTCACAACAAGACTTGTTATGATTTGATCAACAATCGACCTCCCAATCTAGACTACCTGGTTCCATTTGGTAGTCCCTGTTCTTTATTGTTACCAACCAAGGATCGCAAATCCAAATTTCATGAAAAGGCGGTGGAGGGCATTTTATTAGGATGTGTTGCCAATTCACCATGCAAAAGGGTGTACAATATTGAAACTCGTTCAGTTGAAGAGAGATTCGAAGTGGATTGCAGTAAACACAGCGTTCCACTAGAACCAACAGGTCCAGCTTGGGGATTTGATTATAATGCTCTCATCAAGTCGCTCAACCTTCCCGATTTGTCTGCTGAAAATACAGCCAACCTTTACAACTACTGTAGCGGTGGCGAAGACTCTAATTTCTCAACAAGATCCACTGTACCTATCCCTACTCCTGATCCTAATGCTGCATTTGCATCTGGTAATAATGAGAGTGATAACGAAGAGGATACAAATGTTGAAGGAAATGATGCTCAAGCTGATCCTAACATTGTGGTAGGAAATGAAGCTCCAGTTGATCCTATCAACATTGAATCTTCTTCTGGTACACATGATGTGGGGGAGTTAAGCACAAATCTCGAATCGGATATCCAGGAACCTCTAGTGCGAGAGACGAGAGTGCATAAGAATCATTCAATTGACAACATCATTGGTGATCCTGATGCTGGCGTTCAAACTCGTCAAAGAACCATTACTGAGAATACCAGTCTTTACGCTGAGATACTTGACACAGGTATCATGGAAACATGTTTGCATTCTGCATTCGTATCCCAAATAGAGCTGAATAATGTGAAGGAGGCTCTCGCTGACAATTGTTGGATAGCGGCTATGCAAGATGATTTGTCTCAGTTCCAAAAGTTGCATGTGTGGGATTTGGTTGACCTGCCGAGAGGTGTACATCCAATTGGAACCAGTTGGGTGTTCAAGTTCAAAACAGACGACCGACACGTTGTGGTGAAGAATAAGGCAAGATTGGTTGTTCAGGGTTTTTATCAATAAGAGGGCTTGAATTACACAGAGGTGTATATCCGAGTTGCTAGACTTGTGGCCATCCTATTGTTTCTGGCTTATGCCTCTTCTGTTGGCTTCAAGGTCTATCAACTTGATGTGAAAAGTGCTTTCCTGTATGGAAAAGTTCATGAAGAGGTCTATGTCACTCAACCACCTAGTTTTGAAGACCCGCAACATCCTAATAAAGTGTACAAGCGGGATAAAGTACTTTATGGTCTTCATCAAGCACCAAGGGTGTGGTATGATATTTTATCAAAGCATTTATTGTCCAACGGTTTCGATCGCGGACAAATTGACTCGACTCTTTTCATAAGGAAAGCAGGGAGGAGATATTCTACTTGTGCAAGTGTATGTGGATGATATTATTTTTGGGTCTACAAATGAGGATATGTGTAGGGAATTCGAGAAGGAGATGAAGTCCAAGTTTTAAATGAGCAACATGGGAGAATTGTCATTTTTTCTAGGTCTGCAAGTTAGTCAAAGGGAAGATGACATTTATCTACATCAAACTAAGTATGTACACGACATTTTGTCTAAATACAAAATGAATGACTATTCTACTTATGGCACACCATTCCCAGTTAATCATGGTCTGCATCTAGACAAAGATGGAAAGGATGGGGATTGTAAATTGTACCGTGGGATGATCGGCTCTCTTATGTATCTCACAGCTTTAAGACCTGATATTATGTTTGCCGTCTGCTTGTGCTTGAGGTTTCAGTCACAACCCAAGGAATCTCACTTGATAGTTGTAAAGAGGATATTCAGATACTTGAAAGGGAAGCCCCGATTAGGTCTTTAGTACTCCAAGCAGCAGTCTTTTGATTTCAAAGCCTACTCTGATTCAGATTATGGTGGTTTTAACCTCGACAGAAAGTTGACCTCAGGTGGATGTCAATTCTTAGGAGACAGGCTGGTCTCCTTGCAGTGTAAGAAGCAGTCAACGGTTTCTGTATCAACTTGTGAAGCAGAGTACATTGTTGATGCGAGCTGCTGTTCTCAAATCTTGTGGATCCAGTAATAACTTAGAGACTACGGCTTGAACTATACTGGAACTCCATTATTCATTGATAATAATGCCACCATGTCTATCACAAATAACCCGGTGAAACATTCAAAAACTAAACACATTGAGATTTGTCACCACTTCATTCGTGACTGTGCTGGAAAGCACCTTGTTGAACTTATAAAGGTTCACACGGATGACAATTTTTCCGACCTTTTCACTAAGGCGTCTGATCGTACTCATTTTGAACACCTTGTCAACATGATAGGAATGTTCAATCCTGAGTGAAAAACATTTTTCAAAACAAAATGTTTCATGGAAGTTAAAACTTATTTTCTTTTTAATTTTCTATAGTTCGTTTCTCTTTGAAAAATTAAAAAAAAATCCAAACAAAATAGAAAATTAAGAAAATTTCAAATTCATTTGAATATAAGAGAAAATGATAGCACATCAGTAAGTGATCTAAATGTCTTAGACTGCACGTATGGGAAATGATTGCGTCATGATTACTTGAGCCTTAAATTTGATTATCTTGTTTTAATTAGAATATTTATAAGTAATTTGAATTGTCAGTAGGTTAAAAGCTTTTTTGGATCGTTAGTAGTGTGAAAATTAAAGATAAATTACTACAACTGTGATTTGAACCCATGTTTTGCAAGTGTGTGTGTAAAAGAATGCAAAAAGATCATTATCAGATAAATGATGTAAGATTTTGGCAAGTATTTGCTTATGAGACCAGTTTCGGGTTATGTATTTAGCACAATTTTCGGTTCTCTTCACTGCCCATACTCACAAGTATGCAATGGGAAGCTAAATCAAGATATGTCTTGACAACAACCGTCAAGCATATGTTACCCCTTGGATCACATCTGATTCCATTGAAGACAAATCCAGATAATAGTTGGATCCCCTTACCCAAATCCACAGACTCTATATTTATTAACCTGAATCATCATCTGATATTCACAGAAGAAAAACCTATTAAACCAAGATAAATGAATCACTCAATTCTAAATCTTATGATTCTTGATAATCCTTATGGATTCTGCTTGATTTTTCTGTGCTAAACGATTTAACTTCAACCTGGAGATTCTGATAATCCTTGGGAAAATCTTAGATGGCTTGAGATAATACAATTTAATTTCTGTAGCATAACTGTGGGGTACACGTTGTATATCTATAAATATTACCTTAACTCACAAGAATATTATACAAAAATGCTCGTAAATTCAAATCTTATAATATTGACAACTTAAATTGACTTGCTTATATTGCAAATTCGTTATATATAAGTTGTAAGTCATGACATGATCCCATATTCTTTGATGTTTATCTTGTATATCTTTTTGTTAAAAATTAGCCTGATATGATCCTCTGATCATGACTTTGACTAAAAAGAGTTTGATTGTCAATTACCTGTATATTCAAATCTGTATCTTGTGTATATTATCTGCTATTTAGAAAAGGACAAAAAGATTTTTAGTTTGTATAGTTCAATTATTGAAAAATACCAAAAAAAAGAAATTTTAGGTATAGTTTGTGTTAAATTTTAGAAAAACTAAAAATATTTCATTTAACTTCCTTGGATCATCTTTGTAAACCTCAAGATTGAATGTTCATATCCGGTTCGCTATTTGACCTGACATTCTTCATAATTTGGGTTGATTTCTGAGTTGGCTAAGTGTTCTGCGTACTTTGCTAACTACACAAGAAGGAACTTCTGCGTACTTAGCCAAGTACGCAACAAATGGTCATGCGTACTTAGTAAGTGCGCAGGTGTAAAGTCTTGCGCACTTAGCTAAGTTCGCAAGACTTATCACTGATGGGTATATAAACATGTGTTAGAATATTTTTATCAGTTCACTTGTTCAAACTACCTACACTGTTGTATATGATCCTACTCATTATCACTCAAATATTTGTGTGTTCCTAAGATCTTTTTCATCCCATACCAAGTTTAGAAATCATCTTAACATCCTTTGGTGAGAATCTTGGCTTGTTTCATCCATTAAATCACGATTTTTGGACCGATTTCTGTTGTTCTTAAGACTAGGGTTTGATGCATAAAAATTTGACAAGTTTCGGGTGTTTTTGAGTAAAATTAACCTTAACAACATGCATATTAACATCATCCGACCCTAATGACTTCATAATTCATCCAAAAATGTGTTTGATTTTGTGATTTGGGTCACTGAGGTGCCGTTACAACCGTCGCCCTCGGTTTAGACCAAAATGTTGGATTTAAGACTCAAACTTGAACTAGGTTTTGGTTCTAGGGTGGTTAGAATTGTTTTTCGACACCCCTATAATCAGGACTTGGACTTATTTCACAATATCTAGTTTTGAGATTTTGAAAAATGGCTAAGTTCATCCGTTGATGCGTACTTAGTAAGTACGTAAGAGCTATCTCATGCGCACTTAGTAAGTACGTAAGAACAACTTCATGCATACTTAGTAAGTACGCAAGGTATACATCCTGCGTACTTACCAAGTACGCAAGAAGGGTAAACATGAAATATTTCTAAGTCTGGAAATCCGTTTTTGTGTGAACTTGCTATTCCAAGTGTTATGTGTTCTACTCCAATGAATTTATCTGTTCTTATGTTGTTTGTCTTGTGTTCTTACAGATATGGCTCGTGCTTTCACAGACGAATTCAACATTCTCGCACTTACAAATCCGGATTGGAGAGGTGCAGCAGTGAACTATCAAGAGATAGTTTCTTTTCTCAACCGTTCCAAGATCAGTTATGCAATCTCAGCTGATCCCGTTGTATCTAGACCCTATCTAGAGCAGTTCTGGGACACTACTAATCATGACTGCACAGTGACCCTAAACGTCAAAAGGGCGGCTACTGTTGTTGGTCAAGAGATAGCCATTTCTAAAGACATCATTAGGCGGGTGCTACAATTCAGATTTCGAGCTGAAGATCCAGTGGTGTATCTAAGTTATGTGATTGATGGGTGCTGGAGACAAAGAATGGGGTATGTGGGAAGAGAAGACTATGCCTCGTATATGAAGAAGTGGCTACTTGATCAATGGCGGTATTTCGCGCACGTCATGATCATGTGCATATATGCTAGGAAGGCTGGGAAGGACGCAATGGGTCATGATTTTCCGTCAGAAATGGTTGGGATTTCATTGAACAAAGGATACAACTTTTCCAAGTATGTTTACAGTTCCATGGTGGATCAGATAAATGTTGCGGAGAAGTTCAGATTCTTGCTGTATCTGAGGTTTACTCAGCTGCTGATTAATGATCTCCTGCCCAATCTACCTCAGATTGGACAGGGGTTACAAGTCAAGAGGGTGGATAAGAGGGTGTTTACCCAATTTCTGAAGCCGAGAACAAAAGAGCCAATTCCCGTGCATACACCACTCTTTGTATGATGCACCTGATCAAACCTTTGTCGTTCTTCTTGGGTGTGTTTGCCTAATTTCTGATTCTTTTGACTCCGATGATGCACCTGATCAAACACACCTAAGAAGAACGACAAAGGTTTCCCTTCCCGAGTCGTCTTCCAAAAGACAAAGACAAGACAGTTCTGACAGTGATTATGAACTAGAGTCAGAGACTGATGTTGTAAGAAAATAGACTGAGCGAAGGATAAAGCAGAAAAAAGATAGGCCTTGGGAGACGATAATGAGTGAGTTGAATGCTCGTGTCCAGGGTCAATCTAGCATTGCAGCTCCTAGTGCAAGTCAACCTCCCGCTCAGCTGTATCAAAGGAGGAAACAACCAAGGCTGACAACTACAACGGTTGCTACAACTGTCTCAAGGGAGGTGCCTGAGATAGTTTCTCTTCCTTTGACTACTATTCAATCGGTGGTGAGTATTGTTCCTATTTTGATGGAATCTGTCATTACCACACCCATCACCACACAAGCTACAACCGTCCCATCTACAATTCCAGTGACAACCTTGCATACCATCAGTCAACCCTTTCACTGTGGATACTTTTCTCAAGGGTTTAACTTTGATGATATCTTCTCATCCCCTATCCATGGTACTAGTGAAGCATCCACTTCTAGGGATCCTGATCCCAGAGATACTCGGATTGCTTATTTAGAATCTCAGGGCGCTGCTTTACTTGAAACTGTCAACACATCAAAGAGTGAGTCTGAAGCTCAACAAAATAGGATTTACTCTTTGGTAGATGAAGTGACGCACCTAGGACACCAGTGGACGGGAACCCAGGAGCAGGTTAGTTCAATGACGGAACAAGCCGAATTGCAATTCAAGATAAATGTATCTATTCTCGCCCACATGCAATCCGTTGAAGCAAGGCTTGCACTTCAATGCGATGAACACCAAAAGATGGTTACCTTGGTGGAAGAACTGACCAAGAAGCTTAATGCTCAGGGGGAGAAGCAGAAGCCAAGCACCAAAGATGCCTGTCATCAAGTAGATTTGACAAAGGATGACGAGGAAGACAAGGATCCCGAAGCTGGTCCCAGCGGTTGTGAGCAACAAGCTTTATCAGGTTTTCCACTATCTACTGTGCCTATGACTCAGGGGGAGTCTACATCTGGTGGTGAAACTTCTGGCAGTCAACAGCAACATGGAAATTCGGTGGCTGAAGTCCTAGAAGATCTGTCAGATGATGTTATCTTACTTCTAGAGCCAGACTATTCAAAAGTCGAACAAATCGATGCTCTCAATGAAATTGAAGAAGGAGAGATCGAGTCTGATGACAACTAGGAATTTGATGATGAGGATGTGATGGTGAAGTTTCCTAAGGGTGACGGTGAGGGTGTTTATGAACTTGAGGGCGGAGAGATCTTTGAAGCTCCGGTCTTTGAAGCTGCTAATATAGGTTCAGTCGAGCCTGAACATGTTGCTGAGGCTAGTGGTGCAGCAACCTTGACTGAAGCCTCCCCTGTTGATCCCCAACCTGCTGATACTGCTGACTCCTGGAGGAACAAGCTTCCTCAGGAATGGTTCAAGAAGAGTCAGTCTCCTGCTTGGCAAAAGTTGTATATCACAGACAAGCATGGAGCAGCAGGGATGATCCTTTCTGTGCGCTTTGAAGATGACAAGAAGTTGTTTGCTATCAAACGCGCTGGTAGGGCTCAATACATGAAACCAACCAGCGAAGCATTTAGTTCCTTGCGTAAATATGATCTAGTGAACTTGGCAAACCGAGAGCTGATTAGTGATACCAACCACGCTGTGGCAAAGGGGTTATGGGGTGCATTCCAGAGAGAAGGAAAGTTAGGAAACTTCGAGGTGTTCAAGCCTAAAATGCCCAAGAGAGTCCGGGATAAAACACTTAGAGATCCCGTGACTAAAAAGCATATAATTAAATTGGTCTACAAGCCGATGCTATGTGAGACCAGGATTCCCCTAAGCAAGTTACCTCAAGATATCCTTGGGAGCATATGGTACTAGTACGTGGATCCAATTACAGGCGAGGTGGTGATGATGGAAAAGACAAGGTCAAGAGGTGAAAGCGTAGAGACAAGGGAACTGATCAGAGTCTTTGATGAGATCTGTTTCATCAACTTCTCTGTGAAAGATCTGGCGATTCTGCATGACAAGTACTGCATCTACACCGATGAGTAGACGAAGCTTCTTGCATCAAAATACAACAAATTAGTCAAGTTTTTCTTTGACTACAAGATGTAGATGGGAAGCTGAGCTAGAGCTGAAGACTGTTAGAGACTGTATACAATCCAGAGTTACTGTCAAGGGGGAGTTTGTTGAAGCATTTCTATGTGACAGGCACTCTATAGATTGTCTCTGCTTTTGTGTTGTCCTTTGTATTTGAATTCCAGTCTCTGTTGTATTGGTTAATCGAGTTGTAAACGTGTCTGTATGTAATTGTATTTGTACTTGTCTTTTTTTTGTTGTATGCTTTGCGTACTTGGTCAAGTGCGCAGGAATTATGTCTTGCCTACTTAGCAAGTACACATTAAGCAAGTCTTGCGTACTTGCTAAGTACACAGGAAGGATTTCCTGCGCACTTGCTAAGTACGCAGGTACTAAGTCTGTGACTATATATAGCTGGTTGTAGGAGATGCTATGTACGCTCTTATTGCATTCTATCAGATTTCTTGTAACCGACTTGATATTGATAATAGACGAAGTATTTTGTGACTTGTGTTTGTTGTTAGTTTCCATTGTCGTTTGTACTCCATCTAGTCACGGGTATTCCGCACCCTGTTCGACTAGAGACTCACTAGCACGAGACGATCCGTGACACCCGGGGACCTACATATTTACGAAAGGGTTACCATGCGATCTTAGTGCACGTGATGGATAAAAAATCAGAGGAAAGGAAGATCGATGACATTCCAATCGTTTGAGACTATCTAGAAGTGTTTCCCGAATATCTTCCTGGACTTCTGCCGCAGCGACAAGTCGAGTTCCGGATTGATCTCACACTAGGAGCTGCTCCGATATTAAGGTCACCTTACCGACTGGCGCCATCAGAAATGCAAGAGTTGTCTAACCAGTTTCAATAACTGTTGGACAAAGGGTTCATCAGACCAAGCTTTTCGCCTTAGGGAGCCCAGTCTTTGTAGGATCGGAGTTTTACAAGATGGTTCTGTTCAGTTGAGATTGGCGGAAACAATCACAACTATGCAATTTAAACAAGAAACAATGATAATACTGATAAATGCAAATTGTGTTAATATTCAAGGTTTACAAGTTACAGAGAAAACTCTAAGGAAGCACACTTGTACAATAAGAAGATACAATATATATATATAAAGAAAACTTAGAATCAAGACAGACCCTTGATTCTAAGGATCAGATCAAACACAAGTCGTTGATCTTTGACAGTTACAAGTTACATTATAATTGGTAGACAACTAAAAGACAAACTGCAGCAAACAGTATGAATCAGGTCAAAAGTCTTCTTAAGAATCTTTGCAGGATACTTCAGACGTAGTAGCTTTGTCTTTAATCACCTGCACCAATAAAATTCCTTCTGCTGATAGGTGTGTTAGTGTTGCAGCAAAAGGTGTCAGTATTAAAGTCAAAGCTGCTGATGATTTGCCTATCAGCAACAACTTTGGACTTCATCAGATAAAGCTATCCGCAACATAGTTGTTCATCAGCAGTAGAACTTAACTATCAACAGCATATGCCTTATCAGCAGCAACTTTGTAAGTTAGCAAAACTATAGAGTCTGCAACATCTATACTTAGAGAACTTTGTAGCCATAAGTCTTTATCTTTACAAACTCCCCCTAGACTGATGCTACCAAAACTTCTCTTACTGTCTTTGTTCCTAAATCTTTTGCATGTTCAGGACAATCCTTGCAGTCTTATAGCCTCTTGGATCCTTGCTTGGATTGTCAAGAGGAATTTCAGATAGAGATTTTATGTATTTGCTTGGCATGCTGAAGATAGCCTTGCTTGAACATCTCAACTTTTGTCCTCTGACATCTATCAGTGTATATTCATCCTTGACAGCATTATAGGACCATTTGATAATTGGAAAGTGGGATTGGAGAGGTTTAGCATCAACGACAACATCTTTGCTAGGGTTGAAGTGATGTTTGATCACTAGCAACAGATGTCTCCCACTTTCATTGTCAGGCTCATGAGATTCACCCATCTCCATCAATCTCCTTAAATCAAAGTCTGGAAGTTGCATCACTTCATCCATAGACTTGTATGTTGATTTCTTCATTTCTGCCTTTCCCCTGAACACTTCAAACCACTGATCTGGTTCACTGTTAAACCATGTCACAATTTCTCTTGATTCTTCAGATGTGGTAGGAGGTTTAGTTTTCTTTTTGGGAGGCTGTTGATGAGAGGGAGCTGGGTGGGAGGATTTGGACTCTTTGGGAGGATAGGAGAGTAATCTAGGAGGGTGAGAGGGAATTTGTTGGACAGAAGGATGAGAGGATGAGGGAGTAGATTTGGTTTTCTTTGGTTTTCTTTCTTCAGTGTAAGAGTCTACCCTTCTTTTAGAGCTTATCTTCTTCAGCCTCTCTTCTTCTTCCTTTTTCACCTTAATGTAGAGGGCTTGTAGGTTCATGAAGTTCATGGGACCCAGCCTCTTTCCACTCTCACCTCTTGCTTTTAGGAAATCCATCATGACCTTCCTTTCTTCATGGGTTCTAACATTTAAGGCAATGGTTTTCCTAGATTTCATCCGGGCTTTTTCTTCTTCTTCAACCCTCTTCTACTTGGCCAGTTCACCAGATTGACCCATGAAGGCCTTGTAGATTTCTTTATTAGATAATTTATCAAGGTAGTCTGCATCTTCACCTTGAGAAATCAGAACTACCATCCACTCCTCCTTCATATCTTTAGCAAGTTCAAAATCAGTAATTCTGAACTTGGCTTCATCTGCTCTCTTTCTCTCGCTCTCTTCCTCTTCTTTATTAAAGTGTTCCTGAAGCTGTCAGGCTAAGGCTTCATCTTCTGTTATTTGTGAAGCTACAGGAACTTGAACTTTTGTTCTATCCAATTACCTTGCCTGCAACTGGATCTATTGTTCTCTAAAGAGCATGGCAACTTTTCTTTCTTGAGCTTTCTTGAGTTCAGTCATCTCTTCTTCTTCTCTTTCTCTTATTCTCCTTTCCACCTCTTTCTTTTCTTCCTCTATTTTCTTTTCTTGTTCTTCTGTCATGATTCCATTCCCTTTGTCTTTATTGGATGCCTCTGCTTCAGCTTCATAGATCACAATAGCAGAGGTGGGAGTTGTTATTGAGACCTTAGCCTTAGCTTCATTGGCAATTTGAGGAGAGGACAAAGGGGGGGGGCAATTTCTTCATCTCCACTTTCTTCCCATTCTTCTCCAGTTACTGCCTTCCATTCTGTCATAATCTTCTGTTTCTCTTTTCTTGCATATTCTTCTTCAGTGTTGAGGATGACAGTTGGAGTAGATGGAAGGGATAAGTCTGAATCAGATTCATCCATTGCAATCCATCCCTCCTTCTCAAGAAAGGTTTTGACAATTTTGATCATTTGTTGACTTTTCTTGGAGTTGATGTTGCAGATGTGTGATCTAAGTTCAAATACCTTACAAAGGAAATCTGGATTGAGTAGTAGGATCTCATGGATATTGTTGATTATGAATGTAGATCCATCACACAGAAAAAGTTGAAACCCTGAAGGCTCAGTGCTCGACCATCCATGAACTTCCAGGCCTATAACCACCTCATTGTACAGGAATTTTCTTAAACATAGGACTTTTTCTTCAGTTAAGACCCTTCTTCTTATCAGCCCCATTCTTTGGCTTGGCCTTTCATGTCCTTCTTCTGCCACTCTTGAGGACTCTGCTTCTACATCCTCAATTCTTGGATAAGCCACCCTTTTGCTTCCTCAAGGAACTTCTCAAACCGAGGCATATTGTCTTCCCATATATCATGAAATCTTTTAATGGCAAGCCTGGAAGATAGGTCGTTGGAAGTGTGAACACTTTGAGTCAGGTACAGGAATAGGATTTCAAATAGATTTAGATCATCCAAGATAAGCTCTTTGACTCCAGCAAATTCCCAGCCAATCCAGAATCTTTTAAGGATACCATCATACCCCCATGCTAGAATAGAGTCAAATTCCAAGTTGTGTGTAGTTAGTGGGAATTCGGGGGCTATGATTCTCCTGAAGATGTTAGCAGCAGCTTCAAGTATTTGAACTTCTGGGAATGCTTCTTCTTCTTCTTCCGTTTCTATATCCCTCTCCTCAAGAAATGCTTCCTCTACATTCATGGTAACTATTCTCCATTCTTCAGGGACCTCTTCTTCTTCATCTATGGAGTCTTCCTATTCAATCTCTTGAACTCGAATAAAAGAGGGCTTTAAGATTGTTCGTTGAAATTCCTCTTGTTCTTTGAACCATTCTTCTAAGCTATCATCATCATCTTGAAGACTTTCCTTCCCCTTTTGGTTGCATCAGTAAGCAAAGTTGAATCAGTTTGAGTGCCCACTAATACAAGGGAGGTAGAAGCAGCGTGGGTACATATGTGGGACTCATACATAGAAGCTTGGTGCCTTAATTTAGACACTTCAGCCTCCAACATAGCAACCCTAGCCATCAATTCCAGATTTTGAAGTTTCAAACTGTCCTCATCCACAGATGTGGAATCCTTGGAACTAGATGGGGCCTTAGGCCTAGCCTTTGCATCCCCATCACCCTGGTTTTCTTGGCACCTGGGATTCCTCTCAGTGAAAAATGTTTCAAAAGAGACATTTTCACTAAGAGTTGCCATGGTTAGGGACTTAGTGATGTTATCACTGTCCTCCAAGTCAGTTGATGGACCAGTAGTAGTGATAGCCTCTTCCACATTCACTCTATCAGAACTCCCAGAGTGAACCTTCTTGGGTGATGAACTTGGGTTGGGTACATTGGCATCCAATTCAATCAATACCTTTGAGATAGTGGCAGTTGGAGAAGTTATATCATCTTGAATAGGTGCCTCTACACTTAAGTTCAGAGAAGAAACAAAATGAAAGGGCTCAGAGGGTTGTTCTATGGATCCGGGATGTGATCCTGATCCTAATAGAGATTCTTCCAAGGAAGTCTCCCTAATCATGTGGCTATCCCTTATGATATTCTCATCAGAGTGTTGTGACTCTGGATGAGGGCTTTTAGGTTGGGATTGGGCCTCTGAGCCAAGAATATAAGGACTTTTCTTGCTCTTCTTTCTTTTCCTAGTATAGCTCACCTCAACTGGGGCCCTTTGTTCCAGTTGGGCTTGAAGAATGGGTGTAAGTATTTGATGTACCTGTGCACCCTCAGTAGGATGCACAAAGGTTCGAACAGAAGAGACTGTTGTGTGTTCAGGCTGTGCAGTGGAGGGTGTGGGATCAGTATCAGCTGGGACTGCTGAACTATCACCCTAGGTACATTGTATGTTCATCATTATAGATAAAAATGGAACATTGACCCCTGAGAAATTTTCTGAAACAGTTCTCATACTTTTAAAAATATTATTTTTATGTCCCCCAATCAGGTAGACTCTTGGAGGTTTTGAAAGATCTTTTAATTCATGGTTCAAAAATTCCTACAAGAATCTAGGGTACATATAGAAAGCTTGTTTTGCTCCTTCCTAAAGATTGTATCTTAAACCTTCAAAAATCAAATGAGAGAAATTGAACCCTTGGCAAGTTACCATACCATGAACAGCATAGGTAAGAGCAAAGTTCAGTTGATGACATCCACTCCTCTTTTGTGATATACATTGGAGAAGAGTTTGGCACAAAAACTTCCATGGAGGACCCATCAAGGCCTTCTCAATGGTGTATTCTTCTTGATTTCCAGATTACCCTAGGGATACAAAGGTCCTCATGTACTCATTCTTGGTGTATGAGTTGGCGACACCCTCGTCTTGAAGCTTGAGATGTTTTATGAGTGTAGCTTCAGTAATAGTGATATCCTTGCCGTCTACCTTTGATTTGATTTGGGGAGTCCCCTGTTCGGTAGAGAAGACGACATAGTTCCAGAAATCTTCCATATGGGATGTATAGATTTTGGGGTTAACAGTCAGAGCAAAGTGTAGTTTTGATCGACACAGAAAGTCGATCATATCATCGAACCCTTCGGATTTCTTACCCTTCACAAGATACGCCGTTAGATTGTGGTAAGTTTAGAACTTGTCATTTGGGTTGTCGATGTCAACGTTCGCCATTATGAAAAGGTTTGGAAGGAAGGATGAAGCTTTTGAAAGTTGGTTAAGTGTGGGGAAGCTTTGAATGCTTGGGAGAGAGGGAGAACAGATGAAAGTTAGGTCAGAATTGAACGTGAAGAGGTGAAGGGGGGAATTTGATTTTGTTATAACGGCAAAAGTTTGGAAAACGGTCACTTGTACCGTACAAAAAGATGAAGCGTAGCACACTATAGCAGTCATCTACAGTGACGCTTTACTTTTTACTGTGTTACAGCTGTAACACACCATAGCAGTCATGGTAAAGACTGACAGTGACTTTTTACAGCGGGTAAAAGTTAATGTGAGCCATTTTCACCCATCCACAACAAACTTGGTTGATGCGGATGGTTAAGTCTATCAGCTGCAAAACTTGGTTACTGCTGATGGATGTAATGGTCTGCAGCAAAGATGTTGTTGCTGATTGCCTTAAAGCTATCCGCAGCAAACTTGTTCCTGCTGATAACTTAAAACAGTCAGTGACAAATTCTTTGCTGCTGAGGACTAAACCCATCAGCAGCAAAAATGTTTGCTGCTGATCATTTATTTTTCAAAAGACTTTATTTAAAACAAGAGAAAGACATACACATTTATTTTTAAAGATTTTTAGAGAAAGATTCTAATCAAAGTTCATCATACCAATGGATTCAACTAGATATCTTAATCTAGCTTCATCAAAGGCTTTTGTGAATAAGTCAGCATACTGCTCATTGGTTAAAATAATTCTTTTTTTCTCATCTTGATCTCTATTAAAATGATACCTGATGTCAATGTGCTTGTCTTGGAGTGCTGCACAGGATTATTTGTAATTGATATGGCATTCTTGTTGTCAATGTGAATGGGAGTTGCCATGAAAGTCATTCCATAGTCCAACATTTGATTTTGTATCCAGATGACTTGTGCACAGCAGCTGGAAGCTGCAATGTATTCTGCTTCTGCTGTATATGTTGACACACATGCTTGCTTCTTGCATTGCCAGGAAATCAATCTTCCTCCCAGAAATTGGCATCCTCCTGATGTGGACTTTTTGTCCAAGTTGCATCCTCCATAGTCACTATCAGTGTATGCATACAAGTTGAAGTTATCATTCTTAGAGTACCATAGCCCAAGTCCTGGAGCTCCCTTTAGGTATCTTAAAATTCTATTGACAGCTTAGAGGTGTGAGTATTTTGGAGCTGCTTGAAATCTTGCACACAGACATACTGCAAACATGATATCCGGTCTTGATGCAGTTAGATACATGAGTGATCCAATCATTGCCATGTACTGATGTTGATCAGTGTCTTGTCCATTTTTGTCAGGAGACAATTGATGATGCACTTGAATTGGAGTTCTTGCAGCAGAGCAGTCAGCCAGTTTGAATCTTTTCAAGATACTTTTGATATATTTGGATTGGCTGATGAAGATTTCATTTGGAACTTGTTTGACTTGGAGACCCAAAAAAAAATTTAGTTCACCCATTGAACTCATTTCAAACTTTGAGTGGATTAGAATCTCAAAGTCTTTGCATAATTTCTTCTTTGTTGATCCAAAGATGATGTCATCTACATAGATTTGCACCAAAAGAATTTATCCCCCTTCATATTTGATAAACAATGTCTGATCAATGGCACCTCTTCTGAAATTTTTGCTGAGCAGATAACCTAACAAAGTCTCATACTAGGCTCTTAGGGCTTGGTGTAGTCTATATAGAGCCTTATCTCATTTGAAAACTTTGTTTGGATGTGAGGGATCTACAAAGCCTGGAGGCTGTCTGACATATACTTCCTCACCAATCTTCCCATATAGAAAAGCACTCTTGACATCCATCTGATAAACAGTAAAGCTTTTGGATGCAACATATGCTAGGAAGATTCTAATAGCCTCTAGTCTGGCAACAGGAGCAAAGACTTCATCATAGTCAATTCCTTCTTCCTGAGTGTATCCATGAGCCACAAGTCTGGCTTTGTTCTTAATTACAATCCCTCTTTCATCTTGCTTGTTCCTGAAGACCCACCTTGTGCCTATAGCAGTCTGGCCAGGTGGAAGATCAACTAGGGTCCACACCTCTTGTCTTTTGAATTGCAGCAACTCTTCTTGCATTGCTTCAATCCAACTGCTGTGTTGCAAAGCTTCATCTATCTTTTTTGGTTCAACTTGAGACAGAAAACAGGAGTATAGACAATATTAGCTTCATGAGTCTTGCTTCTAGTTTGAACTCCTTGTTGAACTTGACCAATGACATTTTCTAAGGGATGTTCTTTGTTGATTCTTTGTGCTGGAACAACATCCAATTGTATTACATGGTCAAGATTGCTTTGATTTTGATCCGGAATATCTTCAAGAGAGTTGGTTGCAAGGGAATCTTCAACAGTAGCAGCATCTTCCAATAAGTCAGCAGCATCATCAGCATTAGTAGCATCAGCAACATCAGCAGCATCAGATGCAATACCCTCATCTTGATCTTCATTGTCAGAAAGACTGCTGCTGGTGACATTTGAGTTGCTTGTTCTAGCTTCCCTAGCTTCAATAGCATCAACAGCAGATGGAGGATCAATGGATGGTCTTTTGATTCTTATAGATGGACCATTGAAGCCTAATCTGTAGTCATCAAATGATGTAAATGCTTGCTTTTTGGAAGAGGTAGATTCCATATTTGAGAAAATGAGAGGCTCAAATACTTGTGAAAAGGGGTCAATATCAAAAATCCAGTCTGGTCCTTTACCCTTTTCACATGGAATGTGTTCCCTACATTCCACATTTGCTGTTCTTCAACTATTCTTGTTCTGGAATTGAATACTCTGTAAGCCTTGGATTGAGAGGAATAGCCCACAAAATATCCTTCATCAGATTTGGCACCAAATTTTGGAAGAACACCATTGGTGATAAGAATAGTACATTAGCATCCAAAGGGTTTTAGGAAGCCAATATAGGGAATTCTATTGAACCATAGCTCATAAGGTGTTTTGTTGAGAGGCTTGACAATGAGAACTCTATTTTGCGCAAGCTGTGCTAACTACCTCTGACAAGAATGTGAGAAGCAGTTTTGAGTCAGCCAGCATTGATCTGACAGACTCAATGAGAGTTTTGTTTCTCCTTTCAGCAACCCCATTTTGTTAAGGAGTTCTTGGAGCACTGTATTGTCTTTCAATACCTTTGCTCTCACAAAAAACAATTTAAGGTCTGATTCTTAAATTCTGTACCTTGATCACACCTTATGATTTTGACTTTCTGATTGCTTTGATTCTCAACCCCAACAATGTAGGATTTAAGAATTTCAGCAGTTTCATCTTTTGTTCTCAAGAAGTATACCCCTGAGAATCCGGTGTAGTCATCAGTTATCACCAGACAATATGACTTCTTGTCCATTGACATGATATTTGTAGGACCAAAAAGATCCATATGCAGCAGCTGTAGTGGAGTGTCATTTGAATTCAATGTCTTGGGTTTGTGAGAACTCTTGTGTTGCTTCCCCTTCAAGCATGCTATGCAGTGATCTTCAAGCTGGAATTCCTTGTCAGAGAATTCCTTGTCAGGAAGACCTTTGACAAGATTTCCTTTCACCAACTTGTTGATAGTTTTCACATTCACATGGCTTAATCTCATGTGCCATAGAGCGGATTCATCAACTAATGCCTTGGACAGAAAACAAGATACACTACCAGATGGAGTGACTTTGTTTATGTCAAGCACATATAAGTTATCTTTTCTTTGAGAAGTCAACAAGATCTTTTCTGGAGCAGGTTTGCTTAGCCCAGGGGAGAGCACAAAATATTTTTTATCTATGAAAAGCATCCAATGCTTCTGATCACAGATTTGAGACACACTTATGAGGATGAACTCTAGTTCTTTTACATAGTTCACCTTTTCAATACTCATTCTCTCATTGGACACATTTCCTTGTCCACTGATAGATCCTCCCTTTGAATCATTTCCAAATGCAACATATCCTCCATAAAAATTTCTGAAATCTGAGAGGATGGATCTGTTGCCTGTCATGTGCCTGGAACAACCACTGTCTACAACCCATTTGTTATCATTATTACCTGGTTGTCCCTACACATGAGAGAGATCTAGTTATAGGGAGGGACCCAAGAACGTGAAGACTTGGGTGAGTGTGCTTTGAAACCAAAATTATCACTATGCTGGCACTCAATAGATCCAATGATGATACTTTAAGAGGATGGAGATGTGGACTTGGCTTTCCATTGTTGAATAAATTTTCCAGACCCTTTTCCTCTATCAGCAGCAGATGTGACTTTGGCTGCTGATAGTTCTGTCTGGATTTTAATATTTGCTGCTGATGGTTTTGACTGATCAGCAGGAAACTTGGTTACTGCTGGTTTTGGCTGATCAGCAGCAAACTTGATTGCCGCTGATAGTGTTAACTGATCAGCAGTAGATTTGGTTGCTGCTGAAGGCTTGGGTTTGTTTCTCATCCTTTTCGGCTTCATGTGATCAACAACAATTTTGATTGCTGCTCACTGTTCAGCAAACACCTGCTTTTCCTTCTTTACCTTCCTGTTGAAAGTGGGTTTTTCTGTTGGAGTTCTTCTATAGACCTGCTTCTGGTTAGGAAGAATCTTGACTGCTGTTGAAGCTGATTGAGAGATCTGGTTGAATGGATTAAATTTACAATATGCAGCAAAGTGGTCTGATTCACCATATATGATGCAAGATTTTTGAACATTTGGGATCTCCTTCCTTGGTGGAGAGATAGATTTTCTGAAGTTAGTTGCTTTGGCTTCATAGCTTCTTACCTTCTTGTTCTTGTAGGTCTTCTCAAAGGCTTGTTGCTTGAGATTTCGTTGCTGCTGAAGGTAATAGAAGCATGTGCTGGCAGTATGATTGTATTTTCCACAGACAAAGCATGATTTAGCAATTTTATCCCTTTGAAAGTACACATAGTCCTTTCTTTTGAATAAGTCTTTGAAATTCCAGGGATGAGTTTTGTTATGCTCAAAAGGGCTTTCTACAATGTTTTCTGAACATATGGAGTTCTCTCTCCAGATGAATGACAGATGTCAAACACCTTCCTTGGTTGGTTTGCTTGATGATTTGTAGAGATTGAGGATTGTCCCTTTTCAATAATTAACTTTCTTCCTTCAGGAGGATAGCTAATTTTGATCTGTTTGGTGAGTTGAGGTACTGGTATAGAGGGAATAAAGGGACTTGGACCATTGGTTTGGATTACTCTACCAGATTTGGTGGTTTTGAGAATTACTTCATTGGTAGGGAGTAATGGGACTTCACTGGTTTCAGTGAATTCTGAGAAAGTGGACTCAGATTCAGTTGAGGAATTGCATTCTTGCACAACTGTTTCTTCCTTGGAAGGATCAAGGTTTCAGTTTGCATGGTCAAGGTTTGTGAGGTTGAAGTTAGGTTCATGGATAGCTACATAGTAAGTAGGTGGTGGTATAGATTTGTAAGTCTACTCAGCTTGATACCCAAGACCAGCAGTTACCTTTTCATGAATTTGAGCATCCAAAAGTCTTTGCAGCTTTTTGGATGCAAATTCATATTTGTCAACATGAACCTTTTGTTCTGCCAGTTCAGCTCTTGTAGCTTTTAGCTTAACCAATAGATCATCAATCTGAGTTTCAAGATTTGTTTGTTCATGTTTTAATGATGAAATCTCTTTCTTTAGACAGTTAATCTTTTATTTATAACTGTTTTCAACCTTTTTGAATCAGATTTCATTTGATAAAACTCTTCATTTTGATCTATAATATTTTGGTTATGCTTTCTATATCCTAGAACCTTATCAATGCAAGCTTGAGAACAGAGATGTTAATATACCTGAGGTGGTTTCTCCTTGGTGTCTGCCATGAGAGCTTGGTTGTTAGCTGTTGGTTCTTCATATTGAAAACTCCAGTCAAAATCAGTTGTTCCCACCTGTTGAGTTGCACAAGCTGCAGTTTGAGCATGAGGAGTGTTTTGACCTGCCTGACTATGATGCGTCTGTCTTGACTGTGCAGCAGCTGGGTTTGCCTTTGGTACCTTACATTCTCTTGCAAAATGGTCAAGTTGATTACAGTTGTAACATCTTAGCTTGCTCTTGTCCAACCCAACTCTAGTGTTAAAGTTGTTGCTTGGAATACGTCTTCCAGTTCTAGAGTAGAACCTTTTAGCTCTAAGAGATAACATAGCATAAGAGTGTTGTATGTCCATTTCTTCTAGGTCATCTAGATGAAAACACTCCAGATCTTCTTTGATAAATGACATATTTCTTGGGTTTTCATAGACAAATGCAGCAGAGTTATTTTGAGGTGGGGCTTCAAGGAGAAAAGGTGAGTTGCTTGTTTGTGAGTTGGGAGTTTGCGGATGGGTAACAATGGGAGGATAGTAATTGCTTGAACCTGGAGCTGAGTGGTCAGAGTGTAGTGCAGAAGAAGTGTTGGATGATGAGGATGAGGATGAATGACCTGAGCTTCTTTCTCTGGCTTGAATCATTTCCAGCTCATATGTCTTCAACATTCCAAACAGCTCAGTCATTTGAGAGACTTCAGGTTTTCAGTTCTTCTGATTGACACTGTGTAGAGTGTCCAGCAACTTGGAAGAGATCTAATAAAATTTTTGAGAATGTCTTCATTCTCCAGCTTGACTTTAGAGCACTGTATCTCTCCTACAATATAGGTGTACTTGTTGTATAGAGTGGTAAGAGACTCACCATCCTTGTAGACAAATTTTTCATACTGTTGCTTTAGAATGTCTCTTCTATTTTCTTTCACTTCTTTAGAACCAGCGAACATCTTTTCAAGAGCTTCCCATAGCTCTTTGGTGGTTTTGTATTCTCCGAAGTTATGAAAAACTTAATTTGGTAAGCACATCTTTATAGCTCCCAAAACTTTAAAATCTACCTCCATCTTCTTGATGTCTTCTTCAAAATATTTGGAGGCTTCTTTAGGAACAGATGGACCTCCAGAGTCAACAGAAGCCACCATAGGCACATACGGACCATCAATTATGGATCTCCACATTCCATATTCTTGGTAGCAGAAGAAACTTTCCATTCTTTTCTTCCACATGTCATAATATTCTCCAGACACCAGTCTTGGTGGTCTGTGAAGGCTTCCAACATCTTCAAATCCAGTATTCTGAGCCATACTTTGGATAGATGGTTTAGCAGCAAAGAGATAATAGAACCAGATAGTGATTAAACAAGTGTTAGTTTGTTTAATCTGAGAGCCAAACTCTGATACCACTTGTAAGATCGGTGTTTTACAAGATGGTTTTGTTCAGTTGAGATTGGCGAAAACAATCACAACTATGCAATGTAAACATGAAACAATGATAATACTGATAAATGCAAATTGTATTAATCTTCTAGGTTTACAAGTTACAGAGAAAACTCTAAGGAAGCGCACTTGTATAATAAGAAGATACAATACATATAAAGGAACTTAGAATCAAGACAGACCCTTGATTCTAAGGATCAGATCACACACAAGCCGTTGATCTTTGTCAGTTACAAGTTACACTACAATTGGTAGACAACTAAAATACAAACTCTAGCAAACAGTATGAATCAGGTCAAAAGTCTTCTTAGGAATCTTTGCAGGAGACTTCAGAAGTAGTAGCTTTATCTTTAATCATCTACACCCTGCTGATAGGTGTGTTAGTGTTGCAGCAAAAGATGTCAGTAATAAAGTCAAAGCTGCTGATGATTTGCCTATCAACAGCATCAATGTTTGATGCTGATGAGAAGCCTATCAGCAACAACTTTAGACTTCAGCAGATAAGGCTATCCGCAGCATAGCTGTTCATCAGCAGTAGAACATAACTATTAGCAGCATATGCCTTATCAGCAGCAACTTTGTAAGTCAGCAAAACTGTAAAGTCCGCAACATCTATACTTAGAGAACTTTGTAGCCATCAATCATTATCTTTACAGTCTTGTTTGTCAAGAAGAAAGATGGATCGTTCCGTATGTGCATCGACTACAGGGATTTGAACAAAGTGACGATCAAGAGCCGATATCCCTTACCCAGGATCGGCGATCTGTTCGACCAGTTACAAAGGTCGAGTTACTACTCAAAGATCGATCTGCGTTTGGGATATCACCAGCTGAGAATTCAGGAGGATGACATTCCAAAGACCGCTTTCCAAACTTGTTACGATCACTACGAGTTCATGGTCATGCCATTTGGGTTAACCAATGTACCAGCGGTATTCATGGACCTCATGAACCGAGTGTGCAAACCCTACTTGGACAAGTTTGTGATTGTGTTCATAGACGATATCTTGAAATACTCGTGGAGTCAGGAGGAGCACGCTGAATATTTGAAACTGATTATGGAACTCCTGAAAGGCGAGAAGTTGTACGCCAAGTTTTCGAATTGCGACTTTAGATTCGAGAAGTAAAATTCCTTGGACATGTGGTCAACGAGAAAGGCATACATGTTGACCCATCCAAAATTGAGGCAATTAAGAATTGGGAAACACCCAAGACTCCAACCGAGGTGCGACAATTCTTAGGCCCCGTTTGGTTCGCGGAATTCAACGGAAATGGAATTGGAATTCGAAAACTCTCCATCAAATTTTATGTTTGGTTGGCTAACGAAGGAATTGGAATTGAATATAATTCCACCAAATTCCTTTGGTTGATCGAATTCAACAATCCTTCCACCCATTGAAGGATTGTTTTAAATCCAATGGAATTCTAACCAAAAGACAAAAATATCCTTACGTTCTTTTTTTTTTCCTTTACACAGACCAGAGTAAAATAAAATGAAGATGATGGAGAAGATGAACTTATGAACATAAATCCAGAAATCAAACACACACCAAGTCACCAACAACCACATTCCATAAATTTACAAATCCAAAAATCAAATATAATGAATTGAACCTGATGGACCAAAAAGTCATTGTCTATCAATGAGAAGCTTCCATTAAACCAATCAATTTGATTTCCACAATAAACCAAAAGCCATTATCGTCTCGAGAAGCTTCGTATTTTGCCCAAAAAAGTTAATTTTTTTGAGTTGGATGATTGAAGGTGGACTAATAAGCAACTCTCAATGGTTTTTTTGGAATGAATGATTGAAGTGGACTACTTGAGGAAGAAAAAAATTGCGATGCAGAGTATTAGGAAATAGGGTTGGGTAGAGTGAAGGGAAGTGGAGAGGGTATTTGTGTAATATGCTTTTCTTTGTAATTCCAAATCCTTTCATCAATTTACAAACGAAACACATTATAACTTTTTATTGTAATTAATTTCCCTAACATTCCGATTGCAATTCCATTTCCAATTCCTTTAAAAAAACATTCCACGAACCAAACGACCCCTTAGGTCTTGCGGGCTACTATCGGCGATTCATCGAAAATTTCTCTAAGATAGCCAACCCCTCACTAATCTGCCTCACAAAGACAAGAAATATGAATGGAATGATAAAGCAGAAATGGCGTTTCAACTACTAAAATAGAAACTTTGCAGGGCACCGATCTTATAACTTCCGGAAGGAACTGATGACTTCGTAGTATACTGCGATGCGTCACAACAGTGACCCGGTTGCATGTTGATTGATGTCGCCAAGACGGTCTATATAAAAACTAACAAAACCTAACCTAGACTCCTAAATAATAAATGGAGTACCTATGAACCAAATCGCACTGATAGGCAAGTGTACCCATCGAGTGTAGCACAGCTTAACGGTAAACCGAAATATCGAACCCTAGAGACACTACTATAGATAAACTAGACTCTGACTCGAACTAAAGATGATTTGGTTGGGGGGGTTTACTACACAAATGTTTAGACTACTAATGCAGAAAACAAGGTCGACTCTAGCTATTAAGGTAAAGAACTACGGAAAATATCAGAGATGGAAAGAATACCACCTAGGTCGGAATCCTACTTGCAAAGCACAACTTCTACCGGTTTTGGAAACTAAGATGGATCTGGGTTTCTAAGGAAACAACTCTAGACTACCTAGTGGATCCCTAATCACTTTCAGGGTGTCACCAAATAAGGAACCTAAAGTTGTAATAAACTCATCAGGTAGTGGATTACCTTTCGGTCTCTCCAACAATGATAACGTACCCAAAAGACAGATCACTTTTCAGTCTCACTATCCACAATACATTCGAAGAATGCACTGGGTAATCTTAGGATAACAACTATGATTCAGAATAGCAACAATCACTAGACACGTAAACCAACTTCCTCTCAGAGAGTTGACACTCGGATTCCTAATGATGAAGACTAAACGACTATCCCTCACTTCTCGGGTATTGAGACAGGATACACACTCAATCTAATGACTCTTAATCACAACTCCTATCGCTACTATGTCTAGCAAACCACACAAACAACCACAAACCCTAAAGTCTGTGACCTAGATACGCAAATCAAACTGGAAGACATCCACAATCAACATACGGAGTTATAATCAATCACACATCAATTTAGAGCATACATATTCATCATAATCATCAAAATAAGATCTTTTACAAAATCATTAATCCATTTAAATGAATCCAAAACAGATAAAAATCAAAGCTTTACGAAGTATTCATCATAACCTAGGCAGTATTAATGTTTTAGCCAAGATTCATGTTCAAAACACCAAAGCAAAAGTAAATAAACAAGAACATGGTTTCAAATCAGAACAATCAAAGATGAAAATCAAGACTTTAAGATCGAATACGCTAATACTAACGAACCTGGATCCAAAAGCTCTAATCTTGCACTTCGGTTGGCTTCCTGGCTCCTAAAATCGCCCTTGAACTCTCTCTGGACGGCTGGGATACGAACTCCTCTCCTAATTGCCTTCAAATTCTATTTAATTATCGATTAGGGCTTTTTGCGTTAGCCTGGGTTCCTCGCATACCACAAGGAACAAATTAGTCGCGCGTGTTTCTGGAAGTCCTCGCGTACCGTGAGGCTTTCCTTCTCCTCTCTCGCGTACCGTGAGAGCTCTATTTTCAACCTTTTCTTCTTTAAACTCTCGGGCTTCATTCTCGTGCTCGGTTTCTTCTGGTTTTCATTTGTAATCATCTCAAGCACCTGTAAACACAACATAGACTCAATAGTATACAAAAACGACTCAAAACAAAGACAAAAACTAATTAAAACTAACTAAAACAATAGAAATAATGATGTGTGCTTCGCACTACATCAAACATCCCCACACTATTAATTATTTCTTTAGTAGATAGTAGATAGTAGATCTGCATCAACTCTATCATCAATAGAATCATTTGTTCATATGCAACAAAAACCCTTTAGTTGAAACTATTGTTTTCAAGTATGAGCAGTCTCAACTAACCATTAGTACCACCTTCAATCTTTATTAAAAGTAATAGAAGCTATAGGTTGGTGGTAATTACCATCAGTAGTAATTACTTAGAGTTTTGTATCTTCTGTTCGAAAATGATCTATACCTAACAAGTTTGTATACATGAGAGTCTATCCTCAATAGCTCATCTAGTACACCACGATAATTCATCTTCTAAATCTCCCATTTAGATGCATGTTCGTGTCTGAGTCCTCACCATTGACCTCCATGAGTACTCCATCAAGATTTGTACATTTTTCTTTAGAGACTATTAGATTTGTCTACAACCCTTCCCTCACCACATTTTACTCACCTAATGTCCAGTTGTCCTAATCCCAAACGTAAAACTACATACTATATTCATCTCATTACTTTCATGTTTCACCTCACTATCAAGTTGATGAAACAACATGTTCTCTTACCACTAGCTTTTCTTTAAGCAATGTTGGTATATCATAGGAGTATGATGCTCTTGTTAGACATGGTACATAGTCATTATTCCACACTCACCAAATATAAGTATTATGGGTAAAGTATGGGTTTATCACATTAAATGAGATATATGAATATTACAAGATACAATAATAGTTTTCATCAACAATATAGTATTGATTATGATGAGACCTTTACACCCGTAGTGAAGACTACCATCGCTTAGGATGTTCTCTCCATTTCTCTCATGCTTAGTCTCTTCATCAATTTGATATTCAGAATGTTTTCTTGCATGGTAATTTGTCTATGACAATTTATTTGGAGCAACAACATGGCTTTTTTACCGGTCACATCCGTATCATGTATACTGCCTTCGTTCGTGTCAGGCTTCATCATCTTTCTCAGAGTCAGCTCCAAGATCAACAAATTTTTGTTTATATACGCTTATGGTGGTGTGCTATTGTATGTATTGACTACATTATCATCGCCCACAACAGCCCTACTATGATTACACATATCATCACTACTCTCTATCCTCTGAATTTTCCTTAAATGACTTGGGCCCGTTACATTTTTGTGTGCACACGCTTTCCAATATGGCCCGACCTACTACTTTTGCAAGAACAATATATTATGCAACTTATTCACATAGTCACATATTTGATTCCAAGTGTATGCCACTTGTCATCTTTTTTACCTTATGAGAATTCATAAAAGTCTCATTATCTTTTGCCGATGTGCGGAATGTCTTGAGGGTTCATATATGCTAATTAGGCAAGTCACTGAGATGATAAAAAGATCTACGTATTGCTTTGTCTTCATTCTAGACGCCAACATGGTATATTGGTCACCTCGAAAGCGTAACAGAATCTCTCACTCTTTTACAGAGTTTAAGTAGAAGCCATTAGTCAAACTCTATTTTCCTCTTCGTTCATTTTCACTTTCTTCCACTTACATGTTAATTTCATATTCTTAAATAATTAATTTCCTGACATATTCACTAAATTGATACCCGCACTTCAATTAATTTTCCTTCATTTTAGGTTCGGCTTACTCATTATCCTTTCCCTAAACACATATTTCCTTAAAATTACTTTTACAATATAATTTAAAAATAAACTTTGGGGCTTTTATAAACCTAAGCCCAAACACCAAAAAGTTAATTGTATATTAAAGAACATACAATTGAAGAAGAAGGATTTCTGAGTACGTGAACAGTAAAGTTGTGTTATTGGTTATTTGTTGCGGTTCTGCCATGATTGGTTGGTTTTTTTTGTTTATTATCTAACAATGCAAGTGGTATAATGTGCATATATTTCTTTTTAAAATAAAAACCCTTTCTCTCCCATCACAACTTCACCGTCTCCTCCGTTTCTTCGTCTAAGAAATTCTTCAAGACATTCGTCCGATGAAATATCTCAACGGCGAAGACCAAGATCTGAAGGTACAGATGCAGATCTGAGCGGTGGTGGCGTGCGTATAGGTAGTCTCCTCAACGGATTCAGTGGAGAGACCGTTGGCGGTGGTGGCTTGCTGGTGGATCGTCGTGTTCGTGGTGGTGATCAAGGTCAGAGAGAGATGAAGAGAGATCGTGGGATGAAGAGAGATAAAGAGAGAGAAGCCGACGAGGTGGTGGGAGTGGTGGTGGCGACGTGGGGGCAACGGTGTTGGTGCCGGCGTGGGGGCATCGATGGTGGTGCTGGCGTGGGGGCAGCGGTGTGGTGCCGGCGTGGGGGCGGTGGTTGTGTACTTCTGTGAGCGGCAAGAGAGAAGGGGGGAGGGGTAGGGTTTCAAAAATGAAGAAATGTAAAGTCAGAGAAGAGAAATGAGTCTTTTTTTTTGTCAGAAATAATGAAGGAAGCTTAAAAAGCGAACCAACCCATTTATTTTACTATATATACAATATGGCTCCTCACACTCTGTTCATTTGAATATAATATTATAAGTTATAACACCAACATAAGCTATATGATTATGTGAATATAAAATTTAAAACAGTTAAACGAGTCTACTAATAACAAGGTCATATACTTCAGGTAAAAGAAATAAAAGTTAAATAATACATTTTGTTCCTGGTTCATCGCTCAACGCAACTTAAATGGTTAAATATATGTGATGGATTTTCTTTTAAAGAAAACCGAAACATGCTAATGTTCTTTTTCCTATGTTTAGCTATAAACGGACAAAATACACGCGTCAAATAAGATATGTTTTGATTTTTTTTTCAAAACAACATAATACTTTTTTATAAATTTTATTCAAAATCGAGCAACCCACGGGTCAAATATGATATGTTTTAATTTTTTTTTATCTAAAAACAACTTAATATTTTTAAAACTTCAGAATATACGTTGTGTCATGATTATTTCTAACTACGTTTCAACTTGATGTTCACAATCCTACCAGATCGATTCAGTTCATTCGCTTTATTAGTTTAATCAGTCTAGATCAATCATTCATCTGTGATATCAACAATCAACACTTTCAATTGCTTTCTTGTTCAGTCCGAACCCTAATTTTATCTCATCAACAGGTATGAAAGACGAAATCTGCAAAGTTTAGTGTTCAGCATAAACAACATCACTTATCTCCATTCAAGTTTGCCAAATTGCTTGATCCAGAAGCTTCTTGGGACAAGGATTGCTTCCTTTTTGATTCAATATACCGTTTTCTGTTTGTTAATAGAATCGAATATCTTTAATTGGAGTAAGTTCTATGTTTGAGATTGAACAAGTGATCCAAACTTATGATCCAAAAAGTAGTTTATTTGGTTTACTGTTTTAGAGAAAAAGCCTATGCTACCAAAATTTAGGGCACCAAAATTTTTTTCAGGGGTTGTTGCCGTGAGTGACAATGATATTTGGCTTTCACTTTTAAAGTATGTTAAAGCATTCGTATCAGTTTCTTTATATATTTTTTTATAATTTAACTAAAAACCATCGTTCTATAAAAAAATTGTTCATTTTTTAAAAACCTCTCACATCTCATTCCCGATCCTTATAATTTTAAAGAAATGGTTAAGGAATTGGTAAATTTAAAAGGGGCTACTAATGGGACACGAGATTTGCTATTTGGACACGCTGCCAAAAGGTATATGCCTCGTACAGGTCAGTACGGGGCGTATAGCCCCTAACCTTAAAAAGCAGACTTGCAGGTGTCAGTTCTGGTCTGGCGGCTGACCCTATATGACCCATATAGGCCTATACGCCGCGTATAGACCTATATGACCCATATAGGTCTATACGCCACCTCTTGTTTTCAAACTTGAGCAAACTTTGATTTGTATATGGTGAGTATAGCCCTATACGCATATGCCTATACGCATCATATAGCCCTATACGACATCTATAAGACCCTTATGACCCATATAGGTCTATACGCCACCTCTTTTTTTCAAACTTGAACAAATTTTGATTTGTATATGGCGATTATATCCCTATACGCAGGTGCCTATACACACCATATAGGCCTATATGACCCCTATACGACCCATATAGGTCTATATGACCCCTATACGACCCATATAGGTATATACGCCACCTCTTTTTTTCAAACTTGAGCAAATTTTGATTTGTATATGGTGATTATAGCCCTGTAATTTCATGGCTTCCGGAAGCTCGTTCAGACTCAAGTGCTATACTATACTAAGCTATACTATGCTATACTAAGCTATACTAAACTATACTATCCTATACTAAGCTATACTAAGTTATACTATACTAAGCTATACTAAGCTATACTAAGCTATACTATGCTATACTAAGCTAAGCTATACTAAGCTATACTAAGCTATACTATGCTTTATTAAGATATAATATGCTATACTAAGTTATACTATGATATACTAAGATATACTAAGCTATACTAACTTATACTAAGATTAGTATAGCATAGTATAGCTTAGTATAGCTTTTATTAATCTACTATAGTATAGCTTAGTATAGGGCTATACTCACCATATACAAATCAAAATTTACTCATATTTGAAAGAAAAGAGGTGGCGTATAGACCTATATGGGTCGTATAGGGTCTTATAGGGGTCGTATAGGGCTATATGGTGCGTATAGGGCTATACTCACCATATACAAATCAAAATTTGCTCAAGTTTGAAAGAAAAGAGGTGACGTATAGACCTATATGGGTCGTATAGGGTCTTATAGGGGTCGTATAGGGCTATATGGTGCTTATAGGCACCTGCGTATAGGGCTATACTCGTCATATACAAATCAAAATTTGCTAGAGTTTGAAAAAAAGAGGTGGCGTATAGACCTATATGGGTCGTACAGGTCTATACGCGGCGTATAGGCCTATATGGGTCGTATAAGGTCAGCCGCCAGACCAGAACTGACACCTGCAGATATGTTTTTAAGGTTAGGGGCTATACGTCCCGTATTGACCTATACGAGGCGTATAGCTTTTGTCGACGTGTCCAAATAGCAAAATTTCGTGTCTCATTAGAATTTCCCATTTAAAATAGTGTTCATTTCCTTATAATTATGAAACAGCCCCAATTTTAGGATTCGATTTAGGCCCTGGAAATGTTTGAGCCAACCCTGATTATTCAGTTCTCATTTAAACATCCATTTATTTCAGATTGAGTAATTACCATTGATTCTGATCTCGTTAGGAGTAGCAGACAAGTGAAAATTCTGTACAAACTATGGATCCAGTTATTGGTTAATATAGCCTTTAGTATCTTCATACTTCATAGTAACCTTTAAAAGTTACAGTGGTACTTAATGAAACTTAATGAAGTGATGTCCAAAGTGAACTGATGCGAGCGTTGTATATCATTCTCAGACGAGATCGATATTTGGAGAACTTGCTCGCCAATGACCTTAGATGGTTACAGTGGTACATTTTCTAATTGAATTTATGCAAGTGTTCTACAGTTTTATCACCCCAGATTAGTATTTTGAAACGATAACAATACTTGAAGATAATATCCACAGCTGTAAACGCTTATTGTATGCATAGTTATCAAAAGCGAGCGCCTTGTGAGCCTAGGCTCAATTTTAAGGCGAGGCGCGATAAATGTGCTTTGATTTTAAGGCGAGCGCTTGGTGAACCTGAAGAAGATTTTGGTACTTTACTTTGAACATTTTGTTATTCAAGTTTTGGAATTACATTTGAATCTTGACTATTTTAGAACTTTTAATACTAATTAGATGATATTAAATGTTATATAATAGCTTTTCTTTATTTTTTTTGAATAATGGTATTATTTTTAAACATAGATTCCTTTCATTTAAGTGCGTTTTTTTTACCAGGCCCTCTTTTTTTTGCGTCTTGCGCCTAGGCCCCAGGCGAGGCCCATGCTTGAGTGCGCCTAGCGCCTTTGACAACTATGATTGTATGTAAATTAAAAGGATAAAAGTTATGTTTCTGTTTGGTTTTATCTGTTAAACACCAAATCATAGTAGTCAAGGGGGGGGGGGGGGGGGGCTGAGCTTGTTGCCTAGGCGCAAGGCGTTTAAAAAGCACGCCCTGAGACTAGAGGTGCACAAACCGGTTTTTTTTTCGGAACCGCATCGGATCCGGACCGGTTCCATCAACGATGGTCAACAACCGGATCCAATGGAACCAGTTCCGGATCGGATCCGGTTAAGAGAGTGGAGACTTGGAACCTATTGGGACCGGACCGGATTTATGGAACCGGACCGGACAAAAAAAAACGGTTCCACCGGATTTTTTTTTAAAAAAAAAAATTAAAAAAATTAACAAAGATACACTATAAAATACATGTTTTATTTATTTTGTAGCTTTTTTTAATTGATTTAACAATAGTTCGTAAAAAAAAATACAAAAAACAGAATTGAATCACAGAATATATATTATTTATTATGTTTTCAATCTTCTTCGTCGTAGTCTTCGTAACATCGGTTTTCATTCTTCTTCGCTTGAGATACGTTGGGCTTCATCATAAGCTTGTTCTTCTTCCGAAAGTGGATTCGCCGCCCCTTGTTCTACTTCGAATTCATGTATTTCTTGTTCAATGTCAAGCTCGCCTTCTAGTTTTGCAACATGTTGTACACGTTCGGCGGCATCCAAATGGTCCTTCAAGCAAATACACATCTCCATAGATTCCGGTGTAAGCCTCGTTCTTCGAATAGATAAAACCCTCTCACTAAGAGAAAAAGCAGATTCCGAAGCTACCGTAGAAGCTTGGACGGTTAGTAGGTCACGGGCCATTGTGGCTAGAACGGGATATTGGGATTCCCTTCCTTGCCACCAACTCAAGATATCAAAGTTTTCAAACTCTTCGGATCTTAGAGTTGAAATAAAGTCGGTTGCTTGATATCTCCCAAGCTCGCTACTTGGTGTGGTTCCACGAGCTCGTTTAGTATTTTCGTTTCTTAAAGTGTTAAATAAATTTAGCATCGGGTTCCTTGAACTACTAGAACTTGAACCCGAACCCATTGATTCACGTATGTTTGATAGATCACCACTTCCACCATATTTGCGTAAATAATAATCAAACATATTATTAAAAGCCGAATTGAAATCCCTTATTGCCTTTGATTCAAAATTTGGGTCTTCCTCGAACATATTTAAATCATCCGATATTGATCCAATTAATGTTTCAACACCGGTTACATTAATCGTTGGGTTTAAGGCGGCCGAACATGTAACAACGGCCGGCATTTTCGAAAAATATTTTTTAAATTTAGCTTTCATAGGTTTTACCATTTTTTCAAAAATAGGGCCGTGATATTCAAACTCTTTTAATTTATTACATATTAAGTATAATTGTTGAAGTATTAACGAAGATGTGGGATAATAAACTCCCGATAAACATGTAGTTGCATTTTTAAAAACCTCAAGCAAATTAGTTAGTTTCTCGAACATATCCCAACTTATATTATCAACTTTTTGTGAACAACATTTCTTTTGTACAAGTTCATCATGGAAATGTTTTAAAGTAACTCTTTGCCTTAAGACCGATTCAAACATTTTCCATGTCGAGTTCCATCTAGTAGGTACGTCCCAATTCGGACCTAAAAAGATGGAATCCATTTGTTGGCACAAGTTTCTATAGTTTATATATCTTTTTTTGCTTGTGCTAAAAACTTCACGTAACATCACTTTAAAATTTTCTTTTACGTCTCTTATTTCTTGGACGTTTAGACCGTCTTGCACAACCAGGTTAATGATGTGTGCAACACATCAACTATGAAAGAAAACACCGTTACAAGGCGGTTCATATTTTATTTTTAATTTTTCCACCGCGTTTGTGTTATTTGAAGCGTTATCAAAAGATATTGCAAATATTTTTGGTTGAATTTTATAAGTTTGAATGACCGAGTCTAAAATATAAAATAAGTTTTCACCGGTATGTGGATATCCAAAATAATCAAACGCAATCGTACGCTTCATCATTTGCCACGACTCCGGTTGAACCCAATGTGCGGTAACGCAAAGGTACGATTCGGGTAAACCATGTGGAGCGGACCAAACGTCCGTTGTTAAGTTAATGCCGGTATTTAAATTTTCAAAACCTAAAATTAATTCTTTTTTAGCTCTTTTCCACATTTTTAAACAATCTCTTCTCAAAGTAGAACGACTTACATTTGTGTAACTCGGTTGAAGCGTCTCTTGTATCATCCTCGTCAAGCGCGGATTATCAAAGTGATCAAAAGACAATCCTTCTTGAATGACGAAATGTGCCATTCTCTCACGAACCCTCTCGACATTGTATTGCCAAACTCCTCCATCCCTACCAATTTGAGTTTGATCTTCACCTTTAGTGTGTTTTGCGTGACTAGCAATATGTTTCCTCAAAGTGCTATTTCTCGCCGCACCCAAAATTCTACCACAACGTTTGCAACGAGCCTTTTGCGAACCGTTCGACATTTCGCATAAATCGAAATAAGCCCATATCTCTTGGTTTCGGGAGCAAGGAAGTATTGACACCACCGTGACATCGCTAGTAGAACCACCAACCGAATTTTGAGTGCTTGCGGAAGTGGAAGCCATGAGAGCGTTTTTTTTTGCGTAAAGTGAGCATTTTGAGAGCGTTTTTGAGTTTTGAGAGCTAGAATGTTGTGGTGAACTAACCCATACACCCAATACCTATTTATACTAAGTTTCAAGCCTTAAAAACCAAAAAAATACAAAAAACGGCCAAAAAAAACGGCTATATAGCCGTTTTTTTTTCTTCCAACGGCTATAACCGGTTCCGAACCGGTTCCAAATTGTCCGAAAAAACCGGTTCCATTTTGTCCGATATTTATCCGGTCCGTCAAAAAAACCAGAACCGGTTCTGGATCCGCCGGTTCTCACAAAATCCGGTCCGGTCCCAAAAAAACCGGTCCTAGACGGATCCGGTTTCGGATAATCCATCGGATCGGATTCGGTCCGGTTTTTTGAGCACCTCTACCCGAGACAAGCAAGGTGCGCGTGCATTCCTGACAATTTTAACTGTTTTAGACATGTTTAGGCCGGTTTAGGCTAGTTAGACTCTTTTTTGGCTTGTATACACTGTTTTAGACTAGTTTATGCCGATTCATCCAGGTTTTTTTTGGAGATTCAAGCCTGAATTTTTCAAGTTTTTTGTGCCTTTGGGCATTGGGTGCTTAGGTGCGCGTTTTTGACTACCATGCACTGAATTACCATGAAATTGGCTATCTTAACTCAAGTCAGCAGTTTTATCTGTTAAACGCTAAATTACTATTTGTTTAAAATTTTAATAAAAAAAATACAGAATAAAGAGTAAGTTAGCAAAGTTAACTGTAGCCTAGGGTAAAATATAAAGTGGGCAACAAGAAAAAAGGCTATGCAACATAAAGTGGATTATGAGATGTCACAAAATTGCTTATTTGTTATGCTAAAATACGTGATGGATTTTGAGATAATGAGCATCTTGTTTGTTTTACCGCAGGACCAATTAGGAGATGTAGTTCATTGGATTCGGCAAATAGTGGCCCTCGTATGTGGGCTACTATGGGGCACGATTCCCTTGGTCGGGGGTATCTGGCTTGTCGCGTAAGTTTGTTGCTTTTGCACCATCTCTAGAAATAACTATGCACTTGGAATATGATTTGAACCCTCGAGAAATCCTGACTTGTCATTTTTTTTTAGAAATTATCTATATAATATAATAGACGTCATGTAATGGAATGTCTGTTCCCAAGGGGACATCTTGGTGGTTAAGTTGTGTACCCCACAACCAAAAGGTTAGGGGTTCAAATCCTGCAAGGCACATATTGTGGTGTATTTATCCTAAAAATCTAGGAATTGCGGGTCAAAAAAAAGAAAGAAAACGTATCGGAGTGTATGTAATGTGTGTTATTGGTATGGTTTCAGATTTATGCTTATTTCATCTGGTATTGTATATGGGTATTACGCGATCATACTCAAGGTTGATGAAGAAGAATTTGGTGGTCATGGGCCTCTTCTCCAAGAGGGTCTTTTTGCTTCAATCACCCTTTTTCTGGTATATCCGTTGAGCCCGTTATTTGCTACCAAGGTCAACTGTTTTGGTCGGTTTGTTAACTCGTACGATGTTTATGTTCTTTCTTTCAGCTGGCCAGGACTCTAGTATACAGCTTGGCACACTTCTAATATTTCAAGATTGTCACGCGTGTTGCTAATCTCTGAATGTTTAGAATTTGAATCGATTGGAATTCGTCGACACAAGGCTAGACGCGAATCTGAAGTTTTGATGTTCTTATTATTGAACTTCAAATTTTGATTTCCATGACTGTGCATTAGTATGTAGTAATAACCATTTATTGACAATTATCAGCAGGAATTTTTTTTATTTTTTTTGATTTTGTCATATAAAGAGGTTTATCTTAAGCCTGGCATAATGGGCGGGTCGGGTCATGTAACGGGCCAAAACACATTGATGTTTTTATACGACCAAACAGTTTAGAGTCTGCCTTCGAGTCGCTGCATTTATTTAAACACAACATACGATAAAACAGCCCATCTTTCACTGACAATTCATCAAGCATGCGATCGGGCTGCATTGTATCATCCAAAGTGTTGATTAGTTCTTGTATATGATAATGGAAAACAAATAATAATTGAATACATGATAATCTAACCGCAGAGAGGGAAGGCGTCATGATCCATAAGAAGATCGGGTTCCCGTTTAGGGTGTACGGTTAGGATGGCTAAGGTGAGTTCGTAAGAACTCACGGTTATGGGAGAGAGAGAGGAACGAATATTGATGTTAGTGGTGATTGAATATTAATTAGTCAATTCCCTCTAATTATCTATACATACACACACATACATACATACATACATACATACATACATACATACATACATACATACATATATATATATATGGGGAGAATCAAATAAAAATTAGTTTTTCGCTAAAAAATATAAGAAATGACAAAAACCTTAAAAAACGATATCAAACGAACTCCAATTGAGCTAATTTCAGCGGCGTTGGAACCGTCTCGTCGAACTCTACCATCTTAGCTTTTAGGGTTTAGCTTTTAAGGTTTAGATTTTACGTTTGAATTGTAGGGTTTTAGCCTTATGGTTTAGCCTTAGGGTTTAGCTTTTTAGGGTTTAGATTTTTTTTTGGTGGGGGTGGGGGTTTAGGTTTTTGGGGGGGGGGGGGGTGGGGTGGGGGGTTTAGGTTTTTGGGGGTGGTGGTTTTAGGCTTTTCGGGGTAGGGTTGGAGGGGGTTTAGGTTTCTGGGGATGCGGGTGGAGGGGGGTTTAGGTTTTTGAGTCCGGGTTAGAGTTTGATGAGACGGTTCCAACGCCGCTGGAATGAGTTCAATCGGAGTTCGTTTGACCCACTTCTTAGTATTTCTTAGTGAAAAATTACTTTTTAGTGGAACCGTCTCCTATATATATATATATATATATATATATATATATATATAGGGGGAGAATCAAATAAGAAGTAGTTTTTCGCTAAGAAATCTAAGAAATGACAAAAAGCTTAAGAAACGATATCAAACGAACTCCGATTGAGCTAATTTCAGCGGCGTTGGAATCGTCTCGTCGAACTCTACCATCTTATATTTTAAGGTTTAGCTTTTAAGGTTTAGATTTTACGTTTGAATTTTAGGGTTTTAGCCTTATGGTTTAGCCTTAGGGTTTAGTTTTTAAGGTTTAGATTTTATGGTTTAGGTTTTTTTATTGGGTGGGGGTGGGGGGTTTAGGTTTTTGGGGGTGGGTTTAGGTTTTTGGGGGGATGGAGTGGGAGGGTTTAGGTTTTTAGGGGGTGGTGGTGGTGGTTTTAGGCTTTTCGGGGTAGGGTTTAGGTTTAAGACTTAAGTAAACTTAGGATCAAATTGACAAATAAGCCATTTAACGTTGATTTTTATACTTACTGTCTATACGTATTTAGGCATGCATAAACGTATTTAGAGACAAACAAATTCAAATAAGTGAGAAAATTTTAATAATTAATCATTCATAGTACGATATGCAATTATGTATGATCATTAGTAAACCCGTCTTAATTATAAGCGCTTACATAATACTTATGGGTGATAGACCTTTAGTTATTTGGATCCAAAAGCATATCATGAATGTATTCGATACAAAGATTTAATTTCCTCTACTTGTTGACAAGCGAACAATAATTTTGTATCGAAATTTAATGCAGCTCTGCTCGAACTGTTACTGTTCGAGAAGCAAGGGTAGCTGACTTATCACAATAAGTCTTCAATAATGATATTTATGTGGAGTTACTAAATTATGAGTCTACTGATAAATTTTCCAACAACATTTAGTGACAATTATGTTGTAATCAGCAACATATTAAGTTATTGAAGCTTAGGTTGTTGTTAACAGTTCCTTATGACTACTCCATGAGATACGTCTGTCTGCTGACATAAGGATATACCCCAAAGTTGACATTTTGTTTTCTTTGAATACAACAAAAATTAGAATAAGAGTAGTCAACCGTTTTCACTTTTTCTTTAAACTATAGTCTCTCGTTTGTTAGAGATATTGCAACATTCTATTAATTGCTTTACAATAATTTAGACTAGTCTAGTGTTTAGCAATGTGAGCAATATCTAAACAAGTATAGACTTTAACCTTTATAAGGCTTCTAATTAATGAAGCAAAAGAAAATAATTTTCATTTATCCTATTAGCCTCTAAAGGAGAATAATTTAAATATTACACGTGTAAGGATCCACTTAGTGTAAAGCTTATGGGATGAAACTGATGTCCCATTGGGTCTATCTCGATGTATTTTGATACCTATCACATAAGAGGTATCTCTGAGATCCATCATGTCAAAATATGAGTAGTCAATGCTTTAACTCATGTAACATATACTTGTCAAAAGAATATAATCTATATAAGGGCAAGTTTGCATTAGTTTCTCCCACTCATCATGAGGTAGGTGTACAAATTCACTTAGTTGTTGACGAAGAGAGTTGCATTATGATTTCAATCAACACATACGTGGATTTCATTGAATTATAGAATAAGTGTTCTTAACCTTTAGTTTAAAACTTTCAGGTTTTTTTATGAACATGTAGGTCAATGTAAGGGAAAGTTGTTTTAATGTCCATCTAATGTAGCTTTAAGTTATTGTAAGCTACTAGAACAACAATGATCCTCAAAGAAATCTTTTGTAAAACAGGTAAAAATGTTCTTTGATAATTTATTCCTTCTTGAGTATAACCTTTAGCAATCAATCGTGCGTTTCTATTCAGATTTAGTTTAGTTATGAACACCCTTTAGGTAATTCAATCTAATCGCAAATGTTATTCTAATTCATGGAGTCAGGCTTTGATAATAATAGCTTTATTCTATTTAGAAGATTGATTGATGCTAATGGCTTAAGAAGTAGGAACGGTAAATGATGTATTCTAAAACACATATGTTTTTATGGTTTTTTAACCCGTTTCATTCGGTTTTATCAGTTAAAATCGAAGATAATCGATACTTAATGATAATATTGTTGAAAATGCAGGCTCTATTGATAAACTGGAGGAATTTGATGAAGAAACGGGTCCGGAAAGAAGCGGAGAAGAGTTGAAAGCAAATAATGAAAAGTTGGATATTCAAGCCTGTAACGGACCGTCACCACCCGTGACGGTCTGTCACGACCAGCCGCCAGGGTCACATCCGGGATTAATTATTTAAAACCTTAGCCCTGTGACGAACCGTCACGGGTGGTGACGGTCCGTTACGAAGCTGACGGGCCAGAAAGCCCTATTTCGTCGTTTTTAAAAGGTTTGGTCGATTTTCTTTAGGGGGGATAGACTACTTGCGGCTGTAGAAGACCATGGAGCTCTGTAGATCGAAGAATCAAGGTTTGGGATCACAAGGATTGAGAAGAATTGACGTATTTCGGTTTGCAAACATCGGTTTGTGTTCTAATTCTCTTTTCCAGTCAATTACTTCGAGTTTAAACTATGTTTCCAGTAATCTTTTGCTTGTTTTTAAGTTTCATGAGTAGCTAAAATCGTTGCTACATAGATTAGGATGAATATTGACATGATTTGATTGTTTTCGGTTTGTTTCTTGATCGTATGACGAATGCTATTGTAAAGACGTCTGACTTAGTGTTTATGAATGTGTTTGAATATTGATTTACTACTGATCTTGCATGAACTTGTTGCTCTTGAGGTTTTATTTGAATGCTTTGTGTGTTTCGGGTAAGATTTCGTGTTCTCGGGTCATTTACTTGGTGTTTGTGATCTAGATGATTAGGCTAATCGTTGTAGCAGGTTTATATGGTCATAAAAGTCAGTATTTTACCAATCTTGAGTTCGAGAGGAGATAGGTTGTCGGGTTGTCTTGTGGTTTGTTAGTTTGGGTTGCAATTGCACGAGAGTGGGTTGTCCGAGTCGTTTTAAATCATCTGTAATTTCATGTCACAAACAGTATTTTGGGAGTTTACTCCTTGCTCTTAGTTCTGTCTAGGATAGCCTGTGAGTATAGAGTGGTTGAGACCAAGAGGTGAAACCGTTTCCGAGTACGTAGTGTTCTAGGTCTTGGTGCGTCCGAGAGGAAATCCAATTCCTTACCAGTGGGCTTAATCCGACCCTTAGGATAGTTGAGGTGTGTAGGAGTGTCCGAGAGGAGATCTTGCTTGTCTTAGTGATTCCCGAGTCAGTTATCTTTAGAACCGGTGTCATACAATCAGTTGTCCCGAAAGCAGTTGAGTCAGTTAATAGGATTCCTGGTCCAGGTAGTGTTTCATCCCATAGTTGACCTTCGTTTGAGCTCTAGTGTGTCTTGTCTTTCGAGTGTTTTCTAATTTCCCGTGTCTTTGTCCGTTTCTGTTTAGTGTTTACCGTGTCTTTTAGTTTTTGGTCTAGTCAATAATTTTAGTTATTGAATTAATTTTGCATGATCTAAGTTCATAAAAAGAAAGAAAAAGATAATCACTTATGTTACATCGGTTAGGAGTCAATAGAGGTTCAGTATCGAGGGCTGCCACCTTTTGTGTCCACGGTTCGATAACTCGGGCTTACTGTCTTTACTACGTGCGACCGGTACACTTGCCGTTAGCGTGTAATTTAGTTATGAGTCCATTTCTTAATTAAAACTTGGTAAAGTAATTATTATTTATATATATATTCACACGCATCAAGTTTTTGGCGCCGTTGCCGGAACACTTTTAGGCGACTTCGAGAACGACCCGAGTTAGGGATCTGACCATTACTTGTTAAATACTCGTGCTACTTAATTGTTTAGTATATTACATATTTTCTTATATTTATTTTGTTTTGTTTCTAGTTAGCATACTATCTTTATTTTCTATATTTAATTTTCTTTTTACAGTGTATGCAACATAATCGCCGCACCCGTTCCACAGGATCTACTGAGTTTTCTGCTCTACTTGAGCCCGAGCATCTGTTCCGAAAGAAGCCTGTTGAAGAGTCCGTCGAAACATCTTCTGAAGAAATGGGTGACCAACCAGCACGAAGGACCGTTTCTGATTACGCTAAGTCAACCGACGGTGGCGTGCGTTCTAGCATCACTCAGCCTAGTATAGAGGCTAACTCATGGCAGTTTCCATCTCATTTCATGAGCTCTATTGCCACTAATGTGCAATTCCATGGGAACTCGCATGAGAACCCACACTCCCATCTCACTAGATTCAGTAGGGTCTGTGACACTTTACGCCTTAATGGCGTCACTGAGGATGCGAAACTGTTGCGTCTATTCCCATTCAGTTTAGCAGATAAAGCCGCCACTTAGCTTGAGTCCTTACCCAATGGTTCCATCACCACTTGGGCTGCTATGAAGGTCAAATTTCTTGCTAATTACTACCCCCTTCTAAGGCTGCCCATCACAGGAGTTTGATCCATGCTTTTAAGCAGCAGCTAGGGGAGAGTTTTCACGACGCGTGGGAGAGATTTTAGGGGCTGTGTAACGATTGCCCGCATCATGGTATTGAGGATTGGTGTTTGGTTGAAAAGTTTTATAATGGTTGTTCCATTACTAGTAGAGGACAACTAGATACAACTGCAGGGGGGAACATGATGACGAGTAAGACCCCTGATGAGTGCTTTGACTTATTCGAGGATATTGCTATGACTAGTTACCAGAGCCCGCATGCTGAGAGTTCACAGAGAGGAGTTATGCATGTTGATTCGAATACAGCCTTAGTGGCACAGATGGAGGCTTTAGCCAGAATAGTGAAAGATTTGCAAATGAAGTCGGATCGGAGCTGTGAGATTTGTAAGGGAGGCCACCACACTGCTGATTGCCAGATGACCCAGGAGCAGGTAGAGTACTTAGGAAACCAAAACCGTAATAACTCATACGGTAACTCTAACGGTAACTCTGGATGGAGAAACAACTCTAGTTCCAATTGGAAGAGTAATCAAAACCAGAGCTTGTTCCAGAATTCGTGTCAGGGAAGCGGGGAGAAGAAGGACTGCTTTGAAAAGATGATGGCTTAGTTTTTGGAGCGTGATGAGAGGAGATATAAGGAGAATGCTGCGAAATTCAAGGAGCATGATACGATGATCCAGAGTGAGGAAGTGGCATTGCAAAATCTGGAGACGCATGTGGGAGAGATAGTTGAGATGATGAAAAGTAGAAAAGAGGGTAGTCTGCCTAGTAACACTGATACGAACCCCGGTCACTCACGGCAGTTCACGAAGGCAGTGACTACTAGGAGCGGCCGAGGTTCCGAGACTCCGACACCGGTTGATGATGAGGAGGAACTGGTTGATGAGGAGATCGAGATAGAGGCGGATCCTAGCAAGGTGCATGAGAGGCGAAGCGCAGCAAGTACATCACAGCCAGAGGACCCCACTAAGAAGGCGAGTAAGACGCCTGTAAGGGAGTATAAGCCCCCACTTCCATATCCCGGTATGCTTAGAAGAGAGAAAGAGGACGGTCACTATCATATGTTCCTCAACATGCTACGACAGCTATACATTAACATCCCATTTGTTGAGCCTCTGTCTAGTATGCCCAAGTATGCAAAGTACCTCAAGGACATGTTAACAAACAAAACTAAATTTGAGGCACTTTCCACCATGGTGATGAATGAATGGTGTTCTGCGGTTATAGAACCCAGCCTTCCACAGAAGATGAAGGATCCAGGGAGTTTCACTATCCCTTGTGTTATTGGTGGGTTATCTTTCGGCAACGCTCTTGCCGACCTAGGTGCTAGCATCAACCTGATGCCCTACTCTATTTTTAAGAAGCTAGGCCTAGGAGAACCGAAGCCGACGCGGATGAGTCTTCAGCTTGCCGACCGATCGGTTAAGTATCCACGCGGTTTTGTTGAGAATATGTTGGTTAGGGTCAACAAGTTCATCTTCCCTGTGGACTTTGTCATATTGGATATGGACGAGGACGAGCACGTCCCTCTTATTTTGGGACGTCCATTCCTAGCTACCGCTAACGTGATGATAGATGTTTTTAGAGGTAAGCTGACCCTTGGTGTGAATGATGAGAAGGTGACATTCGACATGAATAAGTCCATGAAGCATCCGAGCAGTCGGGACGATACACTGTACTTCATAGAGTCGATCATGTCACATGTGGGAGAGTTTTTGAGTGACATCTATGGGGGAGATGCGTCTGATACGCAAATCCTGGTTAGAGAAAATGGCGAGATTGAGATGACAGCAACAACCATTGATGAGAGTTCGAGTCTTCTAGAGAGTGATGCTGCCCAGGATCCCACTGGATTCGAGGAGATTGAAAGGAGTGAGCCTGTAGAGAGGCCGCCTATTGAGAGCTCACCGTCCTCCTTAGAATTTAAGGAGTTACCTTATCATCTGGAGTATGCTTTCCTGGATGATGAGAGGAAGCTTCCCGTGATTATTGCTGCGGATCTGACGGGAGATGAGAAGGAGAGACTGACTGGCGTGCTGAAGGCACATAAGCATGCGATCACGTGGAAGCTAATGGATATCAAGGGTATAAACCCTTCCTTTTGCACGCATAAGATCTTGATGGAGGATGATTTTAAGCCAGTTGTGCTAGGGCAGGGGAGACTGAACCCCAAGATGCAGGAGGTAGTGAAGAAGGAGGTGCTAAAGTTGTTAGATGTAGGGCTAATCTACCCCATATTTGATTCCGCGTGGGTGAGTCCGGTGCAGGTTGTCCCCAAGAAACGGGGAATGACAGTTGTGGTGAATGAGAAGAATGAGTTGATACCGACGAGGACGGTTACGGGATGGAGAGTGTGCATAGATTACAGGAGGCTGAACGACGCGACTAGGAAGGATCATTTTCCACTACCGTTCATTGATCAGATGCTGGAGCGTCTGGCGGGACAGCAGTTCTATTGCTTTCTCGATGGTTTTTCTGGTTATTTCCAGGTCCCCATTTCACCCGAGGACCATGAAAATACCACTTTCATGTTCCCCTAAGGTACGTTTGCTTACCGCCGCATGCCATTCGGGCTAAGCAACGCCCCAGCTACCTTCTAGCGCTGTATGATTTCCATCTTTCATGACATGGTTGAGGACTTTATGGAGGTATTTATGGACGATTTCTCGGGTTTGGGGAGCTCCTTCGACCACTGTTTGAGAAATTTAGAGAGGATGTTAGCACGATGTGAGGAGACAAATCTGATGCTGAATTGGGAGAAGTGCCACTTTATGGTGAGAGAGGGCATAGTGCTAGGGCACAGGATATCACGTGCTGGCATATCGGTAGATAGAGCTAAAGTGGAGACGATTTCTAGACTTCCGCCGCCGACATGTGTGAGAGCGATCAGAAGTTTTCTTGGCCACGTCGGCTTCTACCGGCGATTCAATAGCGATTTCTCTAAGATAGCGAGGTCGATGACTCAGTTGTTGGAAAAGGATGTGCACTTCGTGTTTTCTGATGAGTGTTTGAGGGCGTTTGAGTTGTTGAAGGGCAAGTTGGTTGATGCCCCTATCATGGTAGCCCCGGATTGGTCACTTCCATTTGAGTTGATGTGTGATGCGAGCGATTTTGCAGTAGGGGCCGCCTTGGACAGCGGAAGGACACACATTTCCATCCCATTTACTATGCTAGCAAGACCTTGAATGATGCTCAAGAGCACTACACCACCACGGAGAAGGAGTTGTTGGCCATGGTGTTTGCATTCGATAAATTCAGGTCCTATCTTGTGCTGTCCAAAACCATCGTTTACACAAACCACGCAGCAGGGAGATATCTATTCAGCAAGCAGGACGCTAAGCCACGCCTTATTCATTGGATCCTGTTGCTGTAAGAGTTTGACATAGAGATTAAGGATAAGAAGGGAGCTGAGAACCTGGCAGCCGATCACTTGTCATGACTAGAGGGTGCTGAGAGTGAGCACATGGGAGTTCAGATTGATGGCTGTTTCCCCATGGAGACCTTGATGAAAGTGAGTGCGAGTGAGGATGATTTCCCTTGGTTCGTGGAGTACGCGAGCTACCTTGTTGATGGCACCTTGATAAAGGGCAAAACACACCAGTAGAAGAAGAAATTCTTCACCTACATTAGGCATTATATCTGGGAGGATCCGCATTTGTTCAGAGTTGGAGCGGACCAGGTGATTAGGATATGTGTGACTGAGAGTGAGGTAGAGAGTATTCTGCGACATTGCCATGAGGGTCCCACTAGAGGGCATAATGGAGCCACCTATACGGCTAAGCTAGTATTTGATTCAGGTTTCTACTGGCCGACGATTTTTAAGGATGCTCACGATTTTGTCAGGATGTGGATGCATGCTAGAGGACAGGAAACATTTTTGCTAGGAATAAGATGCCTCAGAACCCCATTCAGATTGTTGAGGTGTGGGGGATTGATTTTATGGGGTCGTTCCCGTCATCTCGAGGGAACAAGTATGTACTCGTCGCGGTGGATTATGTTTCTAAGTGGGTGGAGGCCGAAGCTCTACCCACGAATGATGCGAGAGTAGTTGTGAGGTTCTTGAGGAAGTTGTTTGCTATCTTTGGAGTGCCAAAGGCACTGATCAGTGACAGGGGTATCCACTTTTGTAATGCACAGATGGAGAAAACCTTGCAAAGATATAGGGTCACCCATAGACTTGCAACGGCTTATCACCCGCAGACCAGTGCGCAGGTAGAGGTTAGCAACCGTGGGATTAAGCGGATCCTGTAGAAAACGGTTGGATCGAACAGGAAGGATTGGGCAGATAAGTTAGATGATGCACTCTGGACTTTTCGTACAGCGTTCAGGACACCTATTGGTTCTACACCATTTAGGTTAATTTACCGGAAAGCGTGCCATCTGCCGGTTGAGTTGGAGCATCGTGCATATTGGGCCATGCGCACCGTCAATCTTGATGAGTCTAAGGCGGTGGTGAACCGGATGTATGAGTTGCATGAGTTAGAGGAGCTGAAGGATCATGCGCATACACGTTCATATGATTATAAGTTGAGGACTAAGAAGTTGCATGATCGCCACATAAAAAGTAGCAAGGAGTTTGAGGTAGGAGATCGAGTGTTATTGTTTAATTCCCTGTTGAGGTTATTTCCAGGAAAGCTGACATCTAGGTGGTCGGGTCCGTTTACAGTTATTCAGGTTTTTCCATACGGGACGATGGAGATTGAGGGAGAAGATGGAGCTAAGTTTAAGGTGTTGAAGCACTATATCACTAGCCCGGTCGGGGGACGCTCAGTTGAGGTTATGCACCTCGACCCACCAAAGAACTAAGTGTGAGGATGAGTCAGGCTGAGGACTTGTTAAACCAAGCGCTCTCGAGAGGCAGCCCGAGTTGTATTTTTCATCTGGTGTTCGGTACGTTTTATTTATTTATTTTACTGTTTAATTATTATTTATGTAATTGTTTAATCGTTTACTGAGTTGTACCGTTTAGCACAAACTCGTACCGAACAACACGAATCCAGGTTAGTAAAATTAATTTTGTTCAGTTATAGCATACCGCCTTTTTTTTCGTTTGTAATTTTTTATAAGTAAAATTGGCATGTACTATTTTTGTAAATTATATTATTATAAAAGTATATAAAAAAAATAGGTAACAGACCGTCACCAACTATGACGGTCCGTCATAGGTTAACTTTCAAATCTGGAGCCAAGAATTGGGTAACGGACCGTCACCATACATGGCGATCCGTCACGAGGGGACACGGACCGTCACCAACCATGACGGTTCGTCATGACCGTTGAACTTCAAAAAAAATATAAAAAGGCAGGGGGCGTCACGAGACCACATGCACCCACGCCCTCTTTCTTCTTCGACAAACCCAACCACCACTAACCACCAAACAACAGCCGTCTCCGCCATTCACCACCACGATCACCATACCCCATCATCGCCGACAACACCTCCACCTGTTCACCACCACACCGTCATCAGGTACGTCCCTTTTCCCCTCTGTACTTGTGTCATTTGCGGGCCTGGATTTCGATATCTTAGGATAGATTAAATGGTTATTGTTGGTTGAATGAAAAAAAAATTGTCCAGAAAATCGAACCCCCTGTACTCAATCTCCATTCCGGGGGTTTTCAAATTCGTCGCCTGAGAATTTTGGATGACGCATCGTCACCACACATGACGGTCCGTCACGAGTTAAAAATTGGAATTAGGGCATGATTTGGGTGACGGACCGTCACCACCCATGACGGTCCGTCACAGCTTCTGGGCAGATTTGTTTGTTGTTTTATTTTTTTACTTAGGGTATAGATTATATGTTTTAATTGTGTTACTAAATTATTAATTGTTGTATTTCTTTCACATTAATCGGTAGATGCCCTTGTAAAGATGTTTTACTTAAAAAAAAAATTTTAGTAACTTAATTTTCGTACATATTGTACTGTTCTTATAAATTGTTGTTGTAGATAATTAATTGATTAATTAGTTAGTTAGTTATCTGTTGTTGTAATATATTATCATGCCTTATTCTGGTGCCCCCTTATTTGTTGTACTAACACGTTTTATTGCAGATATGGCGTCGCCGTCTTCCAAGGCCCAGAAACGGGCCCGCCTAGGGGAGGCCTAGCACGAGGGAGATACTGCTGACGGAGAGGGCCAACCGGATGCACCGCTACCTCCGCCTCCACCATTGCAGCAAACTAGTTGCTCAGCTTCACACCAGGTACACCCGAGCATGACAGGCTGGCGCGCATGGTTAGCGCGCCTCTACACGCCAGCCGGACCATCGACTTGCCGCTCATGGGACAGTTGAGGGTTTGCGAGCGGCTGCAGCAGTTGCCACCACAGGGCTTCGCTCAGAAGGATGTCGCCCCGATTGGACTTCCACCACCACGGTAGCCACGCGTTCGACCTCCACCACTAGGTCCCCGACCAGAGGGCGCACCACCGCTCACACTCGAGGACATTCATGCCGCTGGTGGCTCAGAGGGCGATGCTACAACGCATCATGGACTTCCTACAGATACCTCAATGTCACACCCCGACCGATGGCGGAATCATCGAGGCCGACAATGGAATGATTGTTCAAAAGCACATGATAACTAAAGTGTTACATAATTCATTAATTAAATTTAAAGACGACAAAGATCCCAAATACAATACATTTCAAATAACCTAGTCTAGTTCAAAACATTGATTTATTTAACTAGGTCCATAGTTCTTAAGTGGAGAAATCTTCGGCAAGCAATCACATATCCAAACCTAAAACATTATTTAAATCAAGTGTCAACTAAAAAGTTGGTGAGTACATAGGTTTTGTAGTTCCGATAAGTAGTAGATAAAAACGTTTTGCAACTCATTGTTTATCTTGTTAAACATAGTATATAAATATGGTGTATCATTCATCTAATCACAATTCAAACCTTGTTTGACGCACTTGAACATAGCACAACAGCTAAGTCCGGTATGTTTGAATATAGTTACCCACTATATCAGGTATGTTTGAATATAACACGCGGCTATATCCGAGTATGCAGTAATAAACACCCTAACCGGGTGGGCTGGTCAGGCACAATAGATCTATTAATATTACTGTTGGTTTTCTTATGTTTAAAGTAAATGTATGTACACCCAAGATAATAAGCATATAGTCCACTTGTATAACACGTATAAACAAAGTGAGCAGCATGTATAATGTTTCACCCCAAAATGCGTAAAAATGTAAAATAGGGGCTATGTAACTCACCTTGCAAGCGGGTATTTTTCCACGCGTGTAGGTGATAAAGATGTTGAAGTCTAAGCACATTGAAACCCTATGTAGATAAATGGGTATTATTGTATGTTTACATGTGCGTATTAGTATTTAATTGTGTATAGGTTTATAATAACATTTCTTAGTGTTATTTGCATAAAAGTTGGTCCAGATTTACTTGAAATTACTGATTTGATCGAAACTGTTTATAGTTGTGACAGGTATCGAAACTGTGTTCAATCGAAACTACTAATTTCGATTGACCATTTACAAGTGATACACAGAACTGTCGAAACTACTATCTATTGAAACTACTAGTTCCGATTGATCATTTATAAGTGATACACAGGCTGTCGAAACTACCATCTATCGAAACTACTAGTTCCGATTGATCATTTATAAGTGATACACAGGCAGTCGAAACTACCATCTATCGAAACTACTAGTTTCGATTAACCATTTACTCAATCGAAACTAAGTAGTTTCGATGGCCCAGACTTTAGAAAATAAAACAGTAATTTTTTTAGAACAATAGTTTGTCCGGTAATCGATGGTTTGGAGTCGTGACTTTGATTGGTTCAGCTTGCCTTATGATAACAGAAGGTAAAGAAACAAAGTTGAGGATTCTTACGTGGTCGCAAAGGGGCTGGACGGCAGAGTTTTAAATCCGAGAATGTCCAGAATGAGAATCGAGCTTCTGGATGGGATTAGCCTCTACAACCTTGGTCACAGCTTCACACAGAGATGGCGATTGTAATGGTGCCTTCAATTTGGAGTGAGATTGGGTGGAAGAGGGGTAGCGAGCTCGAGCAGGTCCGACTACGGCTATTTATAGCCGAGTTCGTTTCTTATGACAAAGCGTGCAATTGGGCACGTCCCGATACTCGTCTGGACGAGACGAAGCTAACGAGCTATTAAATACGCGTGGAGGTTGACTGTTGGCTCGAATTCGAGGCGTGGGTTCTCGGCCACCAACAAGATCAGGCGATTCATATGTTGGGGAGACCAATTGGTCGGGGCCTTTTGTTCGCATGGGGAAGACGAGTTCAGGGATGCCTGTAGCGGCTGTCGAGGTGCAGGGAACAGCCCTGTCGGTGTGTTCGCCAGAAACTATCTCGGACCACCGGACAATGTTGGGGATAACCGGATTTGCGAAAAGGGTTTTGGCAGATTTAGTCCCTGAAGTTTGGCTTTGATTTAATTTAGCCCCTGAGATAATTACGGATGAGTCCTTATAGTTTGGTTTGTCCATGTTTAGTCCCTTAACCGGTTTTTAACTTAAAACCTTCTAGTTTAAAAAGTTTCAAAACAACCCCTTAACTAAAAATAATTAATCTAATTTCTTTTAAATTTTCAAACATAATTTATAAACTTATATTATCATTATTATCATAAGTAAATTTTTTTTTATAAAGGTCATTTATCTTATTTAAATAGGTTATTGTATTAGATATGAAAATTTTAAATTTAGATCTTTATATAAATTAAATTTTTTTTTATAAGTTTTTAAAACTCATAAAATTTTAATTATCTTAAATCCGTAAGAATAAAAATAAAATACTTATTGTATAAAACTAAATAAAAACACTTGTATTTTATTTAATTTGAGAATGATTACACGATAAATATATTACAAGTGCGCGAATGAAAATCCAAAATGTCGCACTCAACCCCCACATCCGCCACCACCGTAGATCGGGTTTGTTGTTGTATAGTTCTTATGTACCTTTTGGTCTATGTATTTCTTATTTTGTATTTGTACTCACCGTTGTATCTGTAGCTAGCTTTTGTCTTCATGTATTGTATTTCAAATGGTAGGCATGTTGTATAGTTGTTTCCTTGTATTCCGTATATATTTTTGTTATTTGTATTTCAGTTATTATCATTTGTTGTCTATTTAATGCTTGGTTGTGTAGTATCCTGTACAGAATGTTAGATGACATCAACTTGACAGTTAGAGTACCCCACGTGCATCTGAGTACAATCATCACCAGGGGAGATTGAGTTTTATTTCTGCTTTAATTTTTATTTTATTTTTCATTCTTCTTTAATTTGCATCTTTTTTATCCTTCACATTAGGGACAATGTGAATATTAAGTGTGCGGATGAAGGATTTATAAAATAAAATAAAATTGAAAAAAAAAGAGTTGTCAGTTTTTGCAAGTCCCGAGAGCTTCATATAATATACTTTTTACCCTGACATACAAAAGACATGTTTTCGTGCAATGTAAACCAAGAGTTTTAAGCGGGCCGGCTGTGGGTTTGCGTTTCTTTAACGCGGTATTCTCTAAGTATTCGGGATTAAGTAGTTCAACTAGTCGGTTTTTCAGTAAGTAAATTGTTTGGGGTGCCTAGGAGAGTTTAGCAGACTAGACGGTTTTGATTGTGCATGACTTGTATCGGTAACCCGATTCCACACACTTCAGTGAGATCTTTGAGCCTTTTCATATTCATTTATATTCACTGCTTTTCGTTTGTTGTGTGTTTTACCTGCATGATTTGTCTAGTTATAACTTGATTATCTTAATACATTTTGAGACCCTAGGTTTAGACAACACACGGAGATAATCTAAGCCATTAGGATTTAGCCCTGTTTGTTTAGCCTTTTCTTTTGTTTGTCCCTTCCCGAACATTAACCCCAAGTTAGCCCATTTGAGCCTGATTCCCTTTCATTTCTAAAACCCACTTGATACACCCCTATCCTTATAGCCTTTTATTGTTTTAACCCCGTGTTACTCGTCTGGACTGTTTTAGTTGTGTAATTAAAAATAAATAAAAAAATAGAGTGTTTCAAAAAAAAATAAAATAAGTGTGAGAATCAAAGATTCTCATGATGAAGCTTGATTCCCTTTAGTCTGTTTGGTTCTTAATTGTGTTTTCTCTTTAGTCCGGACCGATTTTACGATTAGCCACTTAAAATTCCCTATCCGTACCCTGAACCCCAGCTTAACACTACAACCCTATTAAAGCCTTTCTTGATATGTGTGTTAGTCTTCACATTTGGGTGGAGACTTGATTGATTCTCAAGCCTATGACTTAGGCATTTCATTGGTGGGTCTGAGAGTTAGAATATGTACCGGCACAATTTTTGCTAGTCTCAGAAATAAACTGAGTAGAGAGAACTCTTGTGAGGGGTACAAGTTATGAATGGTTAGAGCTTGAAAGAAATCAAGACTTTAGTAGGTAGGCCCATGTTTTCAAAGAGACAGATTTCATATAGAATGGTTGAATTGTAAATCTATTGACAGTTATAAATCTTGGGGAGTCACTCGTTGTTAGTGGATTTCGTGGCCTGTTTCTGGTCTTAGTTTGAGATTCTTATTTTTGTACAGTTAATAGGTTGGATGTATTGTTTGGGGCTTTGCTTAGGGACAAGCAAACTTCAAGTGTGAGAATGTTTGATGTGTTCTAAAACACATATGTTTTTATGGTTGTTTTAACCCGTTTCGTTTGGTTTTATCAGTTAAAATCCAAGATAATCGATACTTAATGATAATATTGTTGAAAATCCAGGCTCTATTGATAAACCGGAGCAATTTGATGAAGAAACGGGTCCGGAAAGAAGCGGAGAAGAGTTGAAAGCAAATAATGAAAAGTTGGAAATTCAAGCCCGTAACGGACCGTCACCACCCGTGACGGTCCATCACGACCAGACGCCAGGGTCATATCCGGGATTAATAAATTATTTAAAACCTTAGCCCTATGACGGACCGTCACGGGTGGTGACGGTCCGTTACGAAGCTGACAGGCCAGAAAGCCCTAATTCGCCGTTTTTAAAAGGTTTGGTCGATTTTCTTTAGGGGGGGTCGAATTCTTGCGGCTGTAGAAGACCAGGGAGCTCTGTGGATCGAAGAATCAAGGTTTGGGATCACAAGGATTGAGAAGAATTGACGTATTTCGGTTTGCAAACATCGGTTTGTGTTCTAATTCTCTTTTCCAGTCAATTACTTCGAGTTTAAACTATGTTTCCAGTAATCTTTTGCTTGTTTTTAAGTTTCATGAGTAGCTAAACTCGTTGCTACCTAGATTAGGATGAATATTGACATGATTTGATTGTTTTCGGTTTGTTTCTTGATCGTATGACGAATGCTATTGTAAAGACTTCTGACTTAGTGTTTACGAATGTGTTTGAATATTGATTTACTACTGATCTTGCATGAACTTGTTGCTTTTGAGGTTTTATTTGAATGCTTTGTGTGTTTCGGGTAAGATTTCGAGTTCTCAGGTCATTTACTTGATGTTTGTGATCTAGATGATTAGGCTAATCGTTGTAGCAGGTATATGTGGTCATAAAAGTCAGTATTTTGCCAATCTTGAGTTCCAGAGGAGATAGGTTGTTGGGTTGTCTTGTGGTTTGTTAGTTTGGATTGCAATTGCACGAGAGTGGGTTATCCGAGTCGTTTTAAATCATCTGCAATTTCGTGTCATAAACAGTATTTTGGGAGTTTACTCCTTGCTCTTAGTTCTGTCTTGGATAGCCTGTGAGTATAGAGTGGTTGAGACCGAGAGGTGAAACCGTTTTCGAGTACGTAGTGTTCTAGGTCTTGGTGCGTCCGAGAGGAAATCCAATTCCTCACCGGTGCGCTTAATCCAACCCTTAGGATAGTTGAGGTGTGTAGGAGAGTCCGAGAGGAGATCCTGCTTGTCTTAGTGAGTCCCAAGTCAGTTATCTTTAGAACCGGTGTCATACAGTCAGTTGTCCTGAAAGCAGTTGAGTCAGTCAATTGGATTCCTGGTCTAAGTAATGTTTCATCCCATAGTTGACCTTCATTTGAGCTCTAGTGTGTCTTGTCTATCGAGTGTTTTCTAATTTCCCGTGTCTTTGTCTGTTTCTGTTTAGTGTCTACCGTGTCTTTTAGTTTCTGGTCGAGTCAATAATTTTAGTTTTTGAATTAATTTTGAATGATCTAAGTTCATAAAAAGAAAGGAAAAGATAATCACTTGTTTTACATCGGTAAGGAGTCAATAGAGGTTCAGTAACGAGGGCTGCCACCTTTTGTGTCCACGGTTCGATAACTCGGGCTTACTGTCTTTACTACGTGTGACCGGTACACTTGCCGTTAGCGTGTAATTTAGTTGTGAGTCCATTTCTTAATTAAAACTTGGTAAAGTAATTATTATTTATATATATATATATATATATATATATATATTCATACGCATCAGTAAACTTTCCAACATCCATTTAAAATTCAGTCAGGTAGGATACATAATCATCAAAGTTATTAGGCCTTTTAGACCTAGATGACATCCTGAGATGATTATTGGGTTTATTAGGAGTTTCAAGTTTATAGATTATCTCTTGGTTAGGTGCTTTCATTTTCAGGTATATTAGGAGCAAAATTAGTTTCTAAGTGTGTAGAAGTTGATGCAGTATGGTGTACAAGAGGTGTAAATGGAGTTAAATTCGGAGTTAAATTTAACGAATCTCTTCCCCCCACCTCTTGTACTCATCGCAAGTCATGATAAGGACTTTTACTATTCCCACTGACCTTAGAAATTTTAAGTAATTCAACATGCTTAGGGTCAACATTGTAACTAACATTTGAACACCAATAGATTCTAATAGATAAACAACTTAATGATGTTTATGTTAGTTTCTCTGGTTGAGGATTACTTTAGTTTTGGTAAGAAATCTAAGTTTGTCCACATATTAGCATCTATGAGAATTTTTAAGGAGTAGCATTAGATTCTAAGGAGACAAGTTGTGATGGAGCAGTGTCGTGTACAAGAGGTGTAATTTGAGGTAAGACCAATTTGTTACTCCCCCACCTCTTGCAACTTTCGCAAGCTATAATTAGGACACTCGGTGCTCCCACTGATCTTTGAGGTCTCTAAGAACTACACATGACAAGTTTTAATGATGCGCGTGACGTGGGAACCTTTCATATATTTTAGACTTGATTTCCTTATCGTCCAAAATTTCATAAAGAAATTTGAGAGACAAATTTAGAAGGAATTCTATTAAGTATATATGAATTGATATATTTAAAGCTTTGGGTCATAGGAAACATATTAGATACAAGTAAATATTCTTCTAAATGATAAATGAATTATGTCCGAATATTCCATTTGGGATAACTTCTAGTGGACCCTCATTTATTCCCTTAGCCATTTGATATTTAAGGCGTTTAACACATGATTTAAAGTCACTGAGAATGAGATTTTGTAACAATTCATCCTGCATCGACCTGGTCATGATTTCTCATAAAATTTGGTCTTAATGGATGAAGTGCATAGGTCTCATTTATCTTTTGTTAAATTTTCATTTTCATGATAACAAAAGTTGTGAAAGTTTATTGTATCAACTAGTTCTATATCATAAAGGTTTCTATCCAGATAATGATAACCAATAATATGGGAGTTTAAATTAATGATAACTTTGTTTTGGCCATGCAAACCTCATAACTGTTAAAGTGTAGCTTTATTATTGATACTAAATTCCGAGTATTCTCCAGAATGTGTAAGGTATCATAGTGCTTAATACAAAGATCAATTATTTCATGGTTCTATTTAGCCTTAACATTTAAATCCACCACTAACTTCTCATCTTAATTATCAGTTGAATTCTGGTAAGGAAACGTATAGAACTAGACTCAACGCATCATGTGTTGATTGGAATATTAATATTAGCGGAGTAAAAAATCATTAATTAGTAACTACCTTATCTTAGCCAGCTAGTCCCTTGGGTTATGGATGGTCTCATTGCATATGCCTAGTATAATGGCATAGTTTTGTAGTGAGAATTTTCCTTGGATAAGTTAGAGCTAGAAGCAGTACTTGTATTTTGTTTCTGGACCTTAGAACTATCCTCTCTATAGTAATTTTTCTTCCTCTTTTTAGGTTTAGTGGTAGTGAGGTGAATAACATCCGGTTTTCCAGTTTTACGCGTTCCTTTTCCTGTACGTATGTTGCTATAAATACACTTATTTTCCTTTGGTACTTCTAAGTGTTATGGTCAATTTTTTAAGGCAACTAATCGTACTAGTGGAAAAATTATTATGTACGCACTGAAAAACTTTACTTATTTCCATGTATAAGTTATAGGTCATGTCCGTGATATTATGATGTGTTGACGGATGCCACTTAACCTTTTATTTAGAATTAGAACGTTTGTATGAGTCTTAGGAATTATTTTGATTCTTCCATTTCCATAGAGAATAGATTAGCCTTAGGAAATTCAGAATCTGGAATATCTCCCCTGAAAGCAATCATGAAATGAGTTCTTGATTACCATAAGAGACAATGTGTTCGACTTATCCTATTTCTTATGCTCTAGTTTTCTTCTATAGTACTTTTATCAGAAAGAGCAGCAGGAGTGTCATGTCTTAAGGGATAATCAAGACTCAATAAGAGCAAATATTTATGGAAACTCTTAATTAAGCAAAACTCATCTTAGAAGCTAGAGTGAAAATAATGTACAAATAGCTAAAGAAGAACTTAGAGTGATCTATAGGGTAATAATCTAAGACAAACAAATAATAAATTAAATAAGGTTCTACTTAAGAATAATTACATTATGAAGATGTGATAAAATCTATTATAACACCAAACTAATAGATCAATTAGGTTCTACTTAAACAACGGACGTTCACTTTGGTTAATGACCAATTGTTTAAGCATTAGGAACAATTTAAGTTTAAATAGTAAGTATGTGCAATAAGAATGTAACACATCACATTTGGGCAAAAGTGAGACATTTGTTTAGTATGCACATAATTAGGTTCGCGAAACACAAATATAACACATCACCTTTGGGCAGAAGTAGAAACATTTATGTAGTTTAGGCGAACTAGTGCTTAATTAGACTTAAATAAATTTACGAGCGTGACACATCATCTTTGGTCAGAAGTGAAACTTTAGGTGTTATCTAAGTTAAGCATGTTTTTTTTTCTAATTTTAGGTTTTGTAAAGCATAAGGTTTTAACAAAACAACTAGTTAATATTATGACAATGCTTAATTAAGTTTGAATAAATTTACACATGCATCATATCACCTTTGGGCAGAAGTGAGACGTTTAGGTGTTATTCAAGTAAGTTTTAAGGTTTTGTGAAACATTTAAGTTTAAGGTTTAACAAAACAAAAGCATTTATTAATAGAAAATTGTAGGCACATAAATAAGGCTAGGTTCACGGCTCCAAGTAAGTTCTCGAGAAAAATAAGGTTCACGGCTCTAGGTGAAGTTCACGGATTCAATGAATTTCATGGCTTCAGACGAGGTTCACGGCTTCAGTGAGGTTCACGGCTTTAGATGAGGTTCACGGCTTCAGATGAGGTTAACGAATTCAATGAGGTTCAACCGTGAACTTAAATCCGTGAAAATTAAGACCCGTGAACTATGAACCGTAAACTTAGAAACCGGGAAGTTAGAACCTGTGAAGTTAGACCCGTGAACTAAGACACCTGTGTACTAAGACACTCGTGAACTAAGACACCCGTGAAGTTAAACCGTGAAATTAAATCTGTTAAGACATGTGCGAAAATTTAGGGATTTGATTATATTCTGATTTCAAAAATCTTTTAAATGTATATCCAAGTTTTATCAGTTTGCAAAAATTAAAATAATAAAAATTAGTATTTTAATGCGAAAACTTGGAGATAGATTTACACAATTTTAGGAAACAGAATCAAAATCTTAATATATCCCAAAATAAGGGGATTTCATCAAATCTTATGATGAACATGAAGAACAATTTCATGAACATTAGAGAAAACTGTTCTTCAATATTATCATATTTAAGCCTGGAATCGAAATCTTGAAACATTATTTTTAACAGATTTTAAAAACTTAATGGATCTCGAAATTAGGAGATCAAAAACATATAATATGGAAACCTGGTACTAAGACCAGATTTGAAAACATGAAAATAAAACGTTTTCTTAGGGTTTTAACAAAATCGTTTGTTCTCCGACTTTAATTCCCGTTTAGGGAATGTAATAAGAACTGATTAATCAACATACGCTCTGATATCACATGTTGATAAGTTCTTGTACATGATAATGGAAAACAAATAATAATTGAATACCTGATAAGCTAACCGCAGAGAGGGAAGACGTCATGATTCACATGAAGATTAGATTCCCATTTAGGGTGTACGGTTAGGATGTCTAATGTGAGTTCGTAAGAACTCGCGGTTATAGGAGAGAGAGAGAAACAAATATTTATGTTAGTGGTGATTGAATATTGATTAGTCAATTCCCTCTAGTTATATATATATATATATATATATGTACAGCCAACGGAAAACCAATTAATGGCCCATTAAAAGTAATTAGGCCCATCAACTATATACTAGTCATAGGTTAATTATAAATAAATAAATTAATGATCAATTTAATAATTAGATAAATGCTTATAAAAGCCACATATTAAAATCGTGTCTTACACAAAGTCACCATATAAACTTAAACAATAACCCATGAATGCATATCCCTCTAAGATGCTCCATAAACTCTGTACAAGCATGTATCATAAACCGGTTAGTAAAACAATCTAAACCAACCGGTTTAGACGGCATGTGATCTAGAGATCCATTGCGTTTTTGGGTTCATGGTCCTGTTGGAAACCTTTGATCAGCGTGTTTGAGACGAATGAGTTTGGTTCAGGCATTTCATCGAGCAACAAAGTAAGTTTCCAATGGCGATAACATGCATTGTTAGATCATCACAATGCATTGTTTTTAGGTTTGTTATTGTGACTGTTACGTCATGTCATGTCATATCATGTCACGTCCGTTTAAAAATCATTTGTTTTTAATATTGATACTTTATAACTAAATTATTTATTTCGATAAACTGTTTTTTTTACGTAATGTAAATAAATATAATAAATTTTATTTAAATATTACATAAAAAAAACTTGAATTGTAATAAAGTATAAACGTTTACACGGGACTTAGGGTGTGTTTGGGATTTCTTATTTAACCTCAAAAAATCCTTTTTGTCAAAAATAATAAATAGGTTTAAGAAGTCACACCCTCCTTACTTTTTAAAAACAACTTTTCACACCCTATTTTCTCACATACTTTTGGTTTACCCAAACAAACTTTTAACTTATTAACTTTTTATAAAAATTAATAAGTCAATAAATAGATTTGAAAAATAATCCCAAACACCCCTTTACTTGTATTGTCACAGAAATGCCATATATTTTATGAAATTCATGAACAATTTGTATCTTAAACAAATTTAACAAATTATGTTTAAAGAAAACTTTTAAAAATATACATACAAAAGGGTATGTTTTATAACAAAACATATTATACTAACACATTAAAAACTTTTTTAATAGTGTGTAACTTCATCTATGAGGGTGTCCTATAAAGACAAAACACTCGCCAGAAAGTAAGGTGTGAAATTACTAAATCTAACATAAAATTTATGGCTATTGGGGTGGTGGTCCAATGGTAGAAGTAAAGCCTGTTAAACATTTAAATATCTCAAGGTCATGGATTCAAGTCCCGCTAAGTAAAGAAATTTGCCGTTAAAAAAACATAAAAATTACGGATTTGAGTTTACTCTAAATAAATTTGGGTTAAACCCGCGAACATGTTTAGCTATATGCGTTGTGTTCGAGCCGCAGACTGGCGGGGTCATACGTTGAACCGTTTAACTAATTTTTTTTATTTTATTTTTTAAATTTAATAATAACATGTTTTTATCATAACTTAAACTTATTGAGTAATTTTTGTCAAAATGTTAGAAAATAAAAGAGGAATGGTTATAAGATTTTACACTTTAAATGTAATTATTTTATGCATATCTTTATTTTTTGTTATAAATTTGAAATTTTAGAGGATCGGTATGCAAACAAATAAAATAAAGAAATCAGGTTAAAGGTTATGTTTGTGTCAATCAACGAAAACTTATATCCGGCTCAAATTCTTGTATCTAACACGATATTTGAGTTCTATGTCTAATTCCATAAACACCATCTATTTAACACGCTTCAAACATTAACATTTAACATCCATCCTTCAATTTGCCATTGCCTCCTGCCACATCATTGTCATAACACCGCATTGCGCGTGCTCCTAATTCTAAATTAGTTAGATCCGATCCTCCACAAAACATTACAGAATCTAACTATTCCAAAATGTTGGAACAAATTTAATGAAATCCAATTGACGAACGCCACCCATTGACACCAATATTCTTAACAAAACCACCACCAAATCCTAGAAACCGGCTACTGTCATGGTTCGGAAGGATTCACCGGAGATTGAGATCAATGTCCATAGCACCCCGGCAACCACATCTCAATCCAACCACTCTCATCCACCGGATCAAAACCACCCACCGGAGGAATGGTTTCCATGGTTAGTTCCAACCATCTTCATCATCAATGTCGCCCTCTTCATCCTCTCCATGTACATCAACAACTGCCCCGCCCATTCCCAGAGTTGCATCGGCCTCCAAAGCCTCCAACGTTTCGCCTTCGAAAACATCCACGAAAACCCCCTTCTTGGCCCTTCCACCTCCACGTACGTTCTTGTTCATTTGGTTTCAACATATTAAATGCTTAATTTGTTAAATTTTAACGTTGAATTTAGAGCCGTAAACGAACAGAACGTTTAGCGAAACGTTCGTTTGTTTAATAAATGAACCAACATGAACAAACAAGTTCCGATCGATTAATTAAACGAATTAACACGAACAAATGCCACGTTCTTTATATAGTGTTCGTAAACGTCCGGTAATTTGTTCGTTAATGGTTGTTCGTTTGTTACAAGTTTTTACTGCTTTCTAAATTTTTTACTATTAAAATTAAATTATTATATATTTGTTTTTGTTCTGTTATGTTCATTTGTATTCGTTTATGTAAATATGTGTCCCTTTGTGTTTGTTTATAATGTTAACAAACGAACACGAACACAAAATTGCATTCGGTTATGTGTTCATGAACCATTGGTTTGTCTAAAAGCTTAACGAACGAACATGAACAACGTCCTGGTTCGTTTATACCCGTAGTTGGATTTGATTTTAGGCTGCTAAAAATGGGAGCTTTGGATGCAAATAAAGTGATTGAAGAAAGACAACGATGGCGGATCTTTACGTGCATGTGGTTGCATGCCGGCGTGTTTCATATTTTCACGAATATGTTGAGTCTTTTGAGTGTTGGGATTCGGCTGGAGCAAGAATTTGGATTTGGTGAGGGGAGTTTAATTAAAGAATTAATATTATTTGATCGAGTTGTTGTTGATTTGAATTGTTTTGATCATGTAGCAAGAATTGGATTGCTTTATGTAGTATCTGGTGTTGGTGGTAGCTTGTTGTCATCGCTGTTCATCCGGAAATCGATCTCCGTTGGTGCGTCCGGAGCGTTGTTTGGTTTACTAGGAGCGATGCTCTCCGAATTGCTTACCAATTGGGCTATTTACGCCAATAAGGTATGTATTCGTTTGATTTTACTAGAGTTGGCAAAATAGACTCGTCAACGAATTATAGAATAGTTTAAAACATATAGTTGTAGAAACATCCCAACCCTGTTTTGTCTATTTTCTACTATTGTTATAAACTTTATAATTTTATGTTATTAATAAAAAATTTCAAATTAAGCTAATAAGAGGTTGCAAGTGGCTCAACCTCTTTCGAGGTGTCATAGTGAAGTTTAATTTTAGGCTATTAGAGGATTCTAATCAGTTTTTTTATCATTATCTTTATAATTTAACTAAAAACCATCATTTCATAAAAAAAATTATTCATTTTTTAAAAGCATCTCACATCTTATTCCTTATCCTTATAATTTTAAAGAAATTGTTAAGAAATTAGAATATTTAAGATTTCAGTCTACATTTCCTTATAATTTTAAGGATAAAGATAAGGTTTAAAGAATTTGATGTAATACTCTTTTAACTTAAATCTTATTTTTTTTCCCTTATAATTTAAGGATATGACATATATACCAATACTGATGTGGATGCTCTTATCCATATAAAAAATATGTAATAATTTTTTTTCTAATAAATTTATAAATTGTCACCACATGTTAGAATAAAAAAAATAATTTTAAAGAATTTAAAAGTAAAAAACTGTCAACCTATATTGATAAGAAAAGAAAATGGTGTTAAACAAAATGACAATAAATAATGCATAAGAAAATGTTTTCAAAAGAGGTTATGTATGAAGCATCTTTTCGTCATGTTTAATTTAAAGAAAAGTATTATATTATAAATTCTTTTTTAAATCCTTACAAATTTAAGGGACTTCAAAATTTGGTGGCTTAAAGTTCTTAATTGTATTAAATAAAATAGAACAGACCATGAAGGTTATATGCATTAAAATTATACTTTCAATGACTTTGAACTTATTTGAAGTGTTTGATCCATCTAATTTGCTATGCATTTGAGTGATAAATAATAACTTAAAGCGACACATCTATATCTATACTATATAATAAATAAAGGTTTTGGTTGTCTGTTTTTCGACTCTCTTTCCTATTTAATGATAATATTAAATTAATACATTTTTTAAGTATTTAATATAAATCTATTTATGGATTCTTATTAACCAAATCTATACTAATAAATAAAGATTTAAGGTGGACACTTGTCGTTTTCTCGTGTCTCCTCACATTAGTTTTCCCGTCTCTCTCTCCTAATAAATGCACATCCATCTTATTAAATAATAATGTATTATAAATATATTATAAAAAATAATAATTATATTAAATAAGAATAAATAATAGAAAATCAAAATATAACTAATTAAAGAAAAATATTAATTTGTTATATACACACACATTTCCATTTTATATATCTCTAAACGATCATAATAGTCTTACAAGTTAAGACGTATTACAAATTTATAAGTTTTATCTTTTTTAATATACAATCTCGTGTAATACACAGGATTATAACCTAGTAAAGTTAATATACATTAACATTTATCAATTACATAAAAAAGATTAATATCCAGTTGAAAAAAATGTTTTATAAATTAACTTAACGTAATTTATAATTGTCATGTCAAAGTACATTTTTTAAAAACATATTTTGGGGAGTGTATGTGTTAACATATTACATTTTATTCAACACGAATAATAAACGAGTTTATTCAACCCGTGTAATAACAATTTTTATTTCTAAGTATATAATATTATATTTAAATTATTCGTGTATTACACGGGATTCTAACCTAGTTAACAATAAAATGACATAAACTGCCATCTCTAGACGAGATGTCCGTTAAGTAACGCACACGCATGATTCATGTTAACATTTTTCGCCTATGCATGTGCAGTTAGCAGCATTAATAATGCTCATTCTCATGATCTTCATGAACCTATTGGTTGGAATCCTCCCGCATGTCGACAATTTCGCACATATAGGAGGATTCGTCACAGGGTTCTTCCTCGGGTTTATCCTTTTGGCTCGACCACAACTCGATTGGATTGTTCCTCCCGGTTACTACGGGCACCCTATGAAACCACAATACAAGTTATATCAATATATTTTACTCGGTCTCTCGGTTATAGCTCTATTTGCGATGTAAGTCTAGATCAAACGTCTCATTCTTTGCATCATGCACACGTGATAACAAGTTTTTTTTCGCGCATTTACAGATTTACAACCGGCTTTGTGTTTCTTTATCGAAAAATCGATGGAAACGATTATTGTTCTTGGTGTCATTATCTAAGTTGCGTGCCTACACCTCTATGGAGCTGTGATCCTCAATGTAATGTAAGATTTTATTTGTCAATTAATCAGGGAAATTGCACAAAAATAACAGCGTAATTTTGAATTCACTTTTGTTTAAAATAACATATTTTATGTTAATTGTACTACTATTTATAATTTGCCATAAATATTTAAAAATAATAAAAATAATTAAGTTGCAATTTTAATTGAAAAAATAAAGTATGGAGCTATTTAGATATATATGATATTTGACCAATTTGTTAAATTTTTGTGGGTTTTTTCCAGTCGATAAAGTCAGGTAATCAGTTAAACTTGACATGCTTGAACAATGGAAAGTCGAAGCTGTATGTGTTACCCGATGGTGGCGATGCTGACACGACACAAAAACTTTGTTCATTACTTTGCATCTAAAATATGTACAGATTAGAAGTGTTAGAAAGGAAAATTAAGGATTAATTGTTTGTTTTTGTTTATAGGTACTTTGTATGCTTAATAGAATGATATGCAAAATGATTAATGCAACTACGATTTTAAATATTTCACCAACTCATCACATTGTAACCCATTAACCTGCTAAACACATGTATGCGTATTTTATATTTAGTTACATTACATATTTATCATTTTATATTTATATTAATATTTCACAAAATCAGCTATATAACTCTTTGTTTGGATTTAAAAAATAAATGTTATAAATATAGATATTATCATGGTTATCAACGATATTAAAATATTAATGTTATAAATATAGATACTAGCATGGTGGCGGGGGCGGGGTGGTCAGTGGTGATCGATGACATCGAAGGGCGGCTGCGAAAGCGAGGGTTGCAGCGTTGGTGGTGGTGGTGACGACGACGAAAACGGTGGCCGGGTGGTCGGAGGTGGCGGCGTGCGGATGCGACAATGGTGAGTGATCAGAGCTTCTAATTCCTTCACAATTTGGAAGGAATGTTGAAATTATTTACTTTAAGGAATTTGAGTGAATTAAATCCAATTCATATTCCTTTCTCAATTAAACATGTTAAGAATGGAATCAAGGCTTTAATTCCAACAAAATATACAAACCAAACACATTAACAAATGAAATTCAATATCAAATTTCATTAAATTCTACGAATCAAACTCAGCTTTAACATTTTTTTTGAAATGAAATGTCCGCTAAGTTTGGGGAGATGATTGTAAAATAGGTTAAAATTAATTATTTTCGAAGGGCTCAAGCTCCATCCATTTTAATTCTTTTAAAGCACACCGAAACATATGTTTTTTTCACAAATATATACTAGATTAAAAACCCGTGTATTACAAGGGGTTGGATAAATGAAATATTAAACAATTATTAATAAGCGGAAAAAACAAAGAAAATAGTTGAGAAAATAAATATTAAATAAATGAAATATTTATAAAGTAAATATTAATAAAGAAGATAATAAATAATTGAGAAACAATAAGTGAAAAAAATTTCATCTACTTACTTATTTATTAGGTATAGCTTGGTCTCACAGAAAAATAAGCGGGAAAATTTCAAACGGCTACAAAATCATGGGCTCACAGAATTGTGACACGTAACGCAACCAATTACTTATTTATTAGATATAGCTTAGTGTGAAATATAACTAAAAATTTATATTATTTTGATTATAATATAACAATCTAAATATATTTATTTTCATGAAATATAAACTTAGAGCGGCTTTCAACCGATATGACTTATCATTTTAGATTACGTGGCATACTAGTTTTACTCGAAATTATTCCTTTTTATCCTATAAGGGAATTATAGAAACGGTTAAAGTAAAAGATTAGTTGTTCACTCTACATCGTTCACTATTACATTATTCAGTAAACAACAACAGAAATATTAACGCCACTTAGTCCAAATTGTACATAAACAGAAACTTCACGTAGCACATATCTGTCATACACAGAGAAACTGAAATGCAGGTAGGTCAACATAACTTAACCTAAAACAAAAGCATACACGAAAAAGGTCAAAAAATAATATTGTTGAATTCATAGGTTTGAGTTTAGTAAAACAAAAATGTTTGTTTTTGATATTTATTAGTAAATACCAATCATGTTCATAATCTATGTCCAAATGGAATGTCCATCTATTATGTCCAAAATTTTGTATAATAAGTAAGTCCATAACCATCCTTGTATTCAGAACTTAATACCCCTATCTGGATCGAATACTGAGAATAAACTAATAAAGCCACAAATGTTTAATGCTCAAAATATAATAAAATTATGTTTAAAAGCTCGTATACATGCAAGTAATATGACGCAAAATCTACAAGTCACTCGAGAACTCATAAATAGCAGTGGGGCTTCCCAACTGTGCACAAGAATTTCCCAAGTAGTACTAGTCATACACCCGTCGGCTCGCAAGATCTAATGGTTATGTAAACAAGTGGGCAATGAGCATCGATAGTGTCTTACTTATATTTATATACAAAAATGTTTCTTTTATGTACAAACACGTGCTATGCTCACAAAAGTGTTAAAAAACTTTCATATAAAAATGAAAATGTCCTTAGTTTATAAAAATGTCTAATTCATGCTCTTGTTTATTAAAAATGTGCTTATGTTCACAAACATTTTTATGTTAAAAAAAACGTTTATAATTTTATGAAAACGTTTTAAGTTTACAAAAGAGGTTTAACAATATGCTTTTCCCCAAAATGTTTGAAAATAAAAAGAGTGGGACTATAAAACTCACTTCGATGTCCAGCAAAGGAAAAATTATCTAAGTTCACTCAAATCTTAAAATAAGCATATCAATTATTAACATAAGTTTGTAAAGATTTCAAATTGTACTTATGTTTCAAAATGGTTTTCAAAAGTAATATTTCAATTATAATAATCAGATTTAAAAATATTTGTAATTTGGTTAAGTTCGATGAAATGACAGTTTTCGTCCTTTAAGTTTCAAAATTGACAGTTTTAGTCCCTCGTGTTTAATTAAATAATTAATTTAGTAACCAAATAGAATTAATTTAGTAACCAAATAGTTTTTTTAGGTCCAAAATCCAACTCAGATCTAAAACAATGATTTTCAGATCTAAACAGATCCACAAATCACCTATTGAACAGATGATTTAAAGATTTAAAGTGAGAATAAAGAGAAAAAGATGAAGAACATAATATGAATGTCAAACAAACTTCATAGATTAAGCCAAAAAGGTAGATTACAGTAAAAGATCCTAACTAACAATGAAACCCTAATTCTCTCAACAGAAACACGCACACAAGGTGAAATTACAAAAGGCTAGCTAACCCTAGAATGAGAATTTGGGCCCTATTTATAGAAAACCCGTCAAGTGTCGCCATTCATCGGGGAGACACTCTCTAAAGTGTTGCCAAACATCCTTGGCGACACTGAGAGTTACCATAAGCGTCATAGAAGTCCTGACTTGTCATTTTTTTAGAAATTGTCTATATAATATAATAGACATCACGTTATGGAATTTCTGTCCCCAATGGGACATCCTGGTGGTTAAGTTGTGTACCTCAGAACCAAAAGGTTGGGTGTTCAAATTATGAAGGGCGCATGTTGTGGTGTATTTATATTATACTCTTCTTTTTCATGAAATGATTTCTTCAACCTAGAGATTTTATTTTCTCTATCTTCCTCTCTGTCTTTCAAAGCTTTAATTTGATTCTTCAACCACAAAATTTCTTCTTCTACATCTACCTTTTCACCTTCTGTCCTTCTCCTTTTTGACACAACATCATGGATTGATTCGGTTTCTGTTAAGTTAAATAGGTGCTTGCTTTGAGTGGCCCCTCAGACTATGACGGTGGAGGAGACCGTTCACTAGTCTATAAAGCTTCATGAGGCAAAGCATCTTCTTCTGCCTCTTCCTCGACAACAACCAGTTCTAGTGTAGGAAACCGTGTTCGTTCTCTCCTTCTTTCATCCTCTCTCCTTCCAGCCTCTCTGGTGCTTTGCATGAAGCCGCCAGTAGGCCTATCACTAGTTTTTCTTTCATTTCTCAATCTCTTCTTCATCTGGTGCTATTTTTCCTTAACTGTTTTCTTACATTCCGCATCATCTTTACTCGTTCTTTCTCTCCCCACATCCTCTTTTCTCTTCAACTGTGCAACTACTTTCTTTATCAACTCCAGACGCTCGATATGATACATGTTGTCAAATAATGGAGTAACCTTGCAAGAAAAGCTAGCATGGCCTCGACTACAGTCGGTATAAATTCTTCTATACATTTTTGGGAACGTCAACAGATCTCCATCCTTAGGCAGATCTGGGAGTTGGTCATTATTCATCATTTGCACAAAACGGGGGTACATTAACCATTTGCTTGACTGAGCGTTACTGCATATATAACCTAGAAATATGTGAGGTATGTTGACAGCTTGATCGCTACAAAGTCTCAGCATAGCGTTTGCCCATTCATAGTTTATAGCATCGTATCCTCCCTTCCTATGTGAGAGGCGTACGACAAAGATGTGTGTTATAAAGCGCCATTCTATTGATAGTTGACTTTTCTTGATCTCTTTCTTGCTCAGATACCCCTCATAACCCATTCGTCTAAACCCTTCTTCCACAATTCTATCATCAACCTTGTAGGGATCACCCGGCTGGTCATTTAGTCTTAGGACTTTACGAACTGTATCTTCAGAAATTTTAATGACACTGCATCTTACTGTTTCTTTGATGTGGATTGGTTTGACACTCACTCTGAACTCGGCAGAATACCAGAATTCCTTGATTTGATGTTCAATCACTGGGTTGTCATATGAAATGGCATGGTTGATCCTCGATCTTCTGAGCCAACGAACTACATCTCGGTAACCTCGAGCTTCTTCGTCTAGATAAGAAACTATGTTGTGATAAGGATCGAATATGAGAGTCTCCATCAGAACTACACATGACATAACAATCATTAGACATGCATGACAAAATATATAACAAAACTTTGAAAGAGTGTCGCCGAAATGTCGCTAGAGAGTGTCGCTAACAGATAATCAGGCGACAATAAGAAAGTCACCGGAAATAGTGTCGTTGATCAAGGGTAGGCGACAGAGAGAAGTGTCACCGGACACATTGTCGCCAGACAAGAGATTGTCGCTGGTCTAAGTGGCGTTGACCATGTTGAACTTGCGTTCATGAAAGTGTCGCCACAAGAGTGTCGCCAACGGCGACTGCCTCCCGAAGAAAACTTAGACATAAAAACCTTTAAAATTCTAGTTTTAGCCTATGCAACCATTAAAATCAAGTTGTTTGTTCTCCAAAAGCTATGCAAAACATAAATAAGCAATATTAGTACCTTTCTATCAGAGACACAGGAGCAAAAATACTCAAAGAAGGATGAAATTGGCTGAAAATCGTGAGAATGCGTATGTGTGTGTAAAACGACGGTGAAAAGTAACGTTTTGGAGAAGAAAGGTAAAATAATTTTAAAATTTGAATTTATAGGCGGAAATGGAATCTTCGACGACACATGACGGAGTGTCGCCATGGAGACTGGTGATACATCAGATTGTTGCCAAGAGTTACTAGCGACACTCTTGAGTGTCGCCAACTCAGGCAAAAACTTAGAAAAATTTAGAAAACTGAAATTTTAACACCTCCAACATGCAAACCGTCCAATACATGACTAAAAAAGAGAAGATAAGAAATAAACCACTTGAATTACCTATACAGACATAATGAAATTAAAATTTTGTGAGAAATTTCAAGATAATTAAAGAACAAAAACGACTTATTCATAGAAAACCTTTGAGATATAAACCAGTGTCACATGTAATGAGATCATACTGGCTCGTAAAGTTAGTCAACACTTCAATTTTTATCTGGATAGTTACAGCCCAACGATGATTGCCGGTATGTTTGTCCTCTTAAGCTCATGCATCCTTGATTTCAATCGAGAAACACGTGATGATTATCATGTTTTGGTAAGTGTTTAGATGAAGTCAGTGGACTCCACACTCAGTCAGGTAAAACCTACCAATCCTCATGGTCTTTCGAGTGCGACTGATGAGATCTCTTTGAGATGATCATCGCAAAACCTAATATATATCTATGATTAGAGCATAACTAGCACGGTTTTGTGAACTGATCAGGAAATCTTTAAAGTTTATGTTTAGGAACACAGCACAAAGGACTTACGTGCCCTGATTTATGAAATAGGCTAGACTTACAAGCACGAAGGACTTACATGCCATGTTTTTGTCAAGATATCCGTTTATGATCAGTCAATAAAAACCAAAAGTGAAAAATATATACTAATATTATGTACGCACAGAGGCATATCTTATGGTGTATGTCATTGCATATCTTTTTTTATTCCTATAAAACGTCATCGCGTGTCTTTTTGCTCGAAATACTGCTTTGTAGATCACATTTTGCACACATTGGTGTCTTTTATTGTTCATGACATTGCATGGTATAGGATAACATAATATGTATATAGGACTGTAAACAGTCAACTCGCAACCCCTTTGTGAAAGGTCTCAGTTTGTGAAGAGCTGGACTGAGATGGGAAATCCACTTTTCATCGATCGTTATGTTATATCACAGAGTAACCTTTCTACTTTGGTTGGAATGTTTAGCCTGCCGACATATCATCAAATGTAGCTGCATTCTCCTTCAGATTCTATTCATGTGATAACATAAACAAGCAATTCCTATCATTTCTCAAAAGTACAGATAGCTCAAAACACTCTATTTTTTTAGAAATAATTTCTTTTTGTGAAGATTTTCTATTCCATAAACGCATGAAATATATACAAACCGCTTTTCTTTTTCAAAAAAGATATCTTCCCTAAATCTTATTTTTGATGCATATCAGAGTGAAACAAACTTTTAGTCGCACAACGAAAGACTCAAGATATTGAAAAAAGAAATTTTTAAACACAAATAATAGAAAATAAAAGACTATGAAGTACAGTCAAGCATGCGGAGGGTCTGAAAATCTTTTTGGTGTTTTGAAAAATGATTTTGAAAGCAAGTAAAGCAAATATGCATAGTATATACAATATTAACAAGATAGAGAGAGTAGCATCAATCAAATGATATCAAACCCAGCAGTTCGACCAAAGACTGAAACCTTGACTTGTCAAAGCTTTTGTGAAAATGTCCGCCTTTTGATCGTCGGTGGATACCGACACCACATTAATATATCCCTTATCAAAAGCGTCTCGAATTGCACGAATCGAAACTTCAATGTGCTTGGTCTTTGAACGTTGCACATGATTCTTCACAATTCCGAGAGCAGCTTCGTTATCACAGAAAATCGAAGTGTGCATAAAGTTGATTCCGTAATCCATCATCTAGTGTTGAATCCACAGAACTTGAGAGCAGCAACTTGATGCAGCCGTGTACTCTACTTCTACAGTAGAAATGGAAACGGTAGTTTGCTTCTTGCACTACCAAGATATAAGTCGATTTCCCAAGCACTGACAGCCACCGGTAACAAATTTTTTATCGAGCTTACATCCGCCGTGATCACTGTAAGAATATGCGCATAGCTCAAAATCACCATTCTTAGGATACCAAAACCCTAGCTTTGGTGTACCTTGCAGATACCGAAAAATACTCTTGATAACAACTTCATGCGATTCCTTGGGAGTCGATTGATATCGATTGCAATAACACACCGCGAACATGATATCAGGTGGACTGGCAGTCAAATACATTAATGACCTGATCATTGATCTACACTGATGCTGATTCATCGCTTTTCCTTTGAGAACTACAACTAAAGGAGTTTAAGTAGCAGACGACGTATGAGAGGGTGAGTAATCTGACATTTTGAACTGTGCCAAAATATCTTTAACGTATTTCACTTGATGAATTAGAATTCCGTCTTCATATTGAACAACCTGGAGTCCAAGAAAGAAGGATATCTCTCCCATTGAGCTCATCTCAAACTCAGTTTTCATCACCACCTCGAAGTTTCATTCGACGACCCGAATATGATGCTATCCACGTAAACCTGAACCATGAGTACATCCTCTCCGACTGTCTTGCTGAAAAGTGTCATGTCTATAGTGCCACAGATGAATCCATTTTGAAGAAGATGTTTGGACAGGGTTTCATACCATGCTCGGGGAGGTTGGTGGAGTCCATACACTCCTGGAGGCTGGCAGACATATACCTCCTCATGCACTTTGCCATATAAAAACCCACTTTTCACATCCATCTGGTAGACTTTAAAGTCTTTGTACGAGGCGTAGGCTAGAAACAGGGCCGGTCCTGAGGATTTAAGTGTCTCGCCCGAGCTGGAAAAAAAAGGCCCATACGAACAAAATATATAAACTAAAGTTTTTTTAAACGACGATTAACGTTATGGCAATAAATATAGAAAAAATATAGTATGTGATATTACATGTTCTTGGTCTTCCGCCTCTTCTACTTGTACATGCTCTTGCTCTTCAACATTCTTTTTAATAGGCGGTTTAGGTAAAAACTTCAATAGAGCACCGGCTTGAGACTTTGTCATTGCTTCATCTAGTTTTTTATTTTACGTTTTTGAGCACCAGATGATTGTTTAGGAGGCATGCTTTCTAAAAGTCAAATCAAAATTCAACAATCAACAATTCTAACTTTCTAAGTCAACTAATTAACAATTATAAGTCAAATATTACTTAACTAATAATAAAAATTATAAGTCAACCAAATTAACCAATTAACAATTATAGGTCAATGACTCATGTAATAAACAACAACAATAAAAGTCAGAAGTCTATTATATATTTATATCAATTATCATCTATAATTTATTAATCTATTAGTTTAGATCAAGTGTATACATACAGGGTGAAAGAATATCTATAGGTATAAAAATGTATCATATACTAAGGATAGAAAACAAAACTTAAAATATGTAAAAACTAATATATAATTAGGTTTCGAAAATACATTAAGTACTATTTAATGTAATTTGATTTCATTTATTATTGTTAAAAGATGGATGTGCATTTAAAAAGAGAGAGAGGCGGGAAAAAAATGATGAGAATGAATGTGGAGGCGACACGTGGCATGAAAAAACATTTATTTATAATATAGTATAGATTCAATATTCATCCAAAATCCAATTACAATAAGGGCATATGGCAATAACTTATTTTAGCCAATCGCCACTGACCTGTGAAGTGTGAATGCCTTAAGTACTGAACGGTGGTTTGTGACTCACTGACTCAGCAACTGTCATGGAGATGTGGAGGCCTAGAGGGAGGTAGGCAGGCAGCAGCGATCAGGGATTCAGGGTTGCAGCAAAGCAGCAATTCGTCATTTTTCTTTTAAAAAAAAGCCTTTATTATTGGGTTTTAAGTTTAAAAGGGCCCAACCATTATAAAAATAGCCCAATATATTTTTAAGTTTTTATAAAAAGGACCCAATATATTAAACCGGTATTTAAAATTTTATAAAAAGCATATATATATATATATATATATATATATATATATATATACAGGCCCTGTAAAAATTTTATGCCCCCGAAAAAAACAGCCCCTTGCCGACGGCCCGGCATGGTCTACCCCAGGGCCGGCCATGGCTAGAAAGATACGAATAGCTTCCAGTCTTGCAACTTGATCGAACACCTCTTCATAGTTAATCCATTCTTCTTGATAGAAGCCATGCACAACCAGACGTGCCTTATTCCTAACCACCACCCCTCTGTCATCTTTTTTGTTTCGAAACACCCATCTTGTTCCTATGGGTATTTGTTGGCAAGAAGGTCAACTAATTCCCAAACCTTGAGTTTCCTGAACTGTTGTAATTCTTCTTGCATCGCCTCGACCCAGCTTGGTTCCACCGGGGCCATAGAAAAGTTTCTCGGCTCGACTTGGGATAAAAAGCATGAGTACAAAAATTCGTTTATCGTATTAGACCAACTTCTCGTTTGAACGCCGTCAGAGATTGAACCAATAACATTATCAAGAGAATGGCCACTGAGAATTCTAGATTGAGGACCGGAATGAACTTCAGTATGTACTAGTAGATTCGATAAATGATGATCAGGAATAGGTTCCGCCTCACGAGATCTTGAAACATCTTCGGTAACTAGAATAATATGATCAACATTAGGCATTTGATCAGTCGAAGAATTTGTGGAGTCATTCGCAGTAGCTTAATCGATCACTACGTCACCAAAACCATTTTCTTGAACATTGGACAAATCCCTAGATTGTGAAGTAGAAGGAGATTCATGAGTAGGAATAATCGGATCTAGCACACGTGGATTAAGGCGAGTTGAAAATGGCAATAAATCAACAAAGAAATCCTCTGGAGTAAACAAAGAACTTGGAATTGGAGGAATAAACTCTGGAATGTTGAAAGAGTTGAAAACTATATCCACATCATAAAACTAGTTTGGACCGGTTCCTGTATTGGTTGCGTTCCCCTCTTGTCCATTTACATAGAACGATTCTTGGACGATCTTCGTGCGTTTGTTATATACACGGTAAGCCGTCTGTGACGAAGAGTAATCGACGAAGAAGCATTCGTCAGATTTGGTAGCGAACTTGTTCAAGCGATCCTGAGTGTTCAGCAACGTGCATGAACATCCAAACGGCCTAAAGAAATCAATGAGCGGCTTGCGCTTATGGAGTAATTCATATGAGGTCTTTTGCTGAGTTTTAACCACTAGCACCTGATTCAAGATGTAGCAGGTTGTGTTGACATCCTCTGCCTAGAAGATGATAGGTAATTTCGAAACGACCAACATGGTGCTAGCAGCCTCAATAAGCGTTCGATTTTTACGTTCAACAACCCCGTTCTGCTATATTTTTCTGGCAGCACTAAATTGATGAGAAATTCCTTTGTTGGCACAGAAGGAATCCATCTCTGAGTTCTTGAATACAGTCCCATTGTCGCTTCTTATAGTCTGGACCTTGAGATTACAGATATTCAAGACCTTCAAGATTAAACTTTTCAATGATCGTGCAGTTTCATCCTTCTTGCCGAGAAACATGACCGATGAATATCTTGAGAAGTCATATGTAACAACCAGACAATAAGACTTCTTACCTATGCTTTTAACACTAATGGGACCGAACAGATCCATATGCAACAACTGCAATGGAGCAGAATTCTCAAACTTTGGCTTATGCGATTTTCGGTGCTATTTACCTTGGGCGCATGCAATGCAATTTTCAGAAACCATAAATTCTTTAGTGGGTAAGCCACGAACAAGATTTTGTTTTACACGTTTGTTCATAATTTTAAAATTAACATGCCCCAATCGCCTATGCCAAAGTAGTGATTCTGAATTAGACGCCTTAGAAAGTAGACAAGTAAAAGGAATAGAAGGAACAACATAACTCATGTTGACAACATAAGTATTGTTTATTCGAGGAGTCCTCATTAAAATCATGTCTTTAGCAATTTGAACTCCATGCTTTAAGAAAAGACATTCAGATGCATTAAAAAGCACCGCCAAATGTTTGTCACAAATCTGAGACACACTCAGAAGATTATAGAAAAGTTCGGGCACAAGATTTACTCTTTCAAGAATAAGAGAACCATTAGATACATTTCTTTGCCCAGTAATCTTTCCCCCTCGTTCATCACCCGCGAATGCCACGTAACCGCCATCAATGATTAGGAAGTCAGTAAGAAGATACTTTACCCTGTCATATGACGAGAACATCCACTATTGACAGGCCAGTGGTTGACAATAGGCCTCCTGGGATTATTCTGTTAGTAAGATAGAAATTTAATGAGATACATCAACCCAAGTTTGTTTCAACTTCGGCTGATCAAAATCTGTTTCACTCATCTTCATTTTTACAAAAACCTTTTAAATTGGACTTTAAAGTTCCAAGTTTATCCAGGAACTTATTTGAAAATTCATCAGTTTTATTCTATTTACCCAAACCATGGGCAGTGTAATTGGGTTTCAGTTTACTGAAATTAACCTAATTCGGCTTCCGAGAGAATTTTTTTACAATGCTTGGAAGTATGACCCTCTTGTTCACATCTAAAGCATTTGGTCATATGATCAAATTTTTGTCTAACAGAAGAATGTCTCGATGATGATGGTTTTGATTGAACATGCTGTTGATTTTGTAACTGTTCTTTAGAACAACATTTTTGCTTCAATCTTGAAATATCAAATCCTTTTGGTTCCGAAGAAGCATCCTTTTCAATTGTTATGATGAGATGATCTTCATCATTTGTTGTTTTATGCACTTTGAAAGGAAACATCTCTGACATATTAATAATCTCTTCTTCACAGCTTTCATAATTTGAGGTAGAAGCATCTGAATCACTTTGTGATTCTGAATCTTCTGAAGCTTGAGATCTAGAATCCTCAGTTGTGTCAGAGTTACTTGATATAGATGTTTCTGATTCTTGATTGTCCGAGCTGCATGAAGTTCTTACAAGAGTATATGATGGAATTGCCTCCATCATAAATTTCTCGAAAAAATTATTTTTAACATTTTTCATTGAAACATCACATTCATTCACGCAAACATGAATTACATCAGTGTTCAAAGAGTTAAGAGGTTCATGATTATTACAGACGGAATTAAAATTGTTAAAATTGTTAAAATCAAAAACATTAAAACCTAAACCAGCTGTTTTCACAAAACCATTATCATCGCGATCTTCATCCACTCTGTCGGACCTTAAACCTGCATTGTTACTGCTATAATTAACAGATTTAACAAAATGATCCAGTAAATTATTTGTCAGATGAGGTTAAGGAGTTGTCATATAAAAACCAGGGGTTGGTAGGGGAAAAACTTTGGTTCTAAAACCGATCCCATCTTTCACAAAACTGTGTCTTTCTTTGTCAAGCATTCCTTCAAAAATTTATGACTTAAATTCCATTTATCCAATTTTATTTGAAGTTTAACGGTTTCACTTCGAGATTCATCAAGTTTTTCTATAAGATCGATAATTACCAAAATCCAACTCAGATCTAAAACAATGATTTCTTGATCCAAACAGATCTACAAATCACCTATTGAACATATGATTTGAAGATTTGAAGTGAGAATAAAGAGAAAAAGATGAAGAACACAATATGAAAATCAAACAAACTTCATAGATTAAGCCCAAAAGGTAGATTAAAGTGAGAGATCCTGACTAACAATGAAACCCTAATTCTCTCAACAGAAACACACACACAAGGGGAAATTACAAAAGGCAAACTAACCCTAAAATGTAAATTTGGGCCCTATTTATAGAAAACCCGTCAAGTGTCGCCATTCTCCGGGGCGACACTCTCTAAAGTGTCGCCAAAAATCCTTGGCGACACTGAGAGTGTCGTCGGGAGTGTCGCAAGGTAAACTAAACTTTTCAAAAATTACAAATCAGTCCCTGAGCTTTGCAAACGGTATACAACGATGTAAATAGACCAAACAGTTTTTGATGTTAAAAATATTTATATTTATATGTATCATATGTATATATATATACACACACACTTGGATATTTAAATAAAGGATTGTTATTAAATTACCCAATTTTCCTTCTTTTTCCATCTAAAATAATCATTTAATCACTTTTAATTATAAAGTTCTATATAATCTTAGTATTTTTACTCCAAATCAGTTTTTATATGATCATGTTTTTGTAAAAAGTTAAAATCTTATTTTTCCCTGAATTTTTAACATATTAAGAATTTTTAATTCATTAATTAATCCAATTAACTAAGAAATTCAATATAATTAGCACAAGTATCCAAAAAATTATGAAATTTATACAGTGAGCTATTTACATCCATACAAGTCTCCACTAAAAATTTCAGACCATGTAACCAGCTAGAATTCGGGTTTATGAAAGTGGGTTCTTTTAATACACTTTAATTCAAATAAATTCTCAAAAATAGTTAATTTTCGTTTTTAAGCACTTTCATACAAATTAAACATCCTGTTAAATTTTGGGAATTTTTGGAGACCCGTAGCTATTATTTCCGATTTCCCTATTAAATTATTAATAAGTTAATAAATCCGAATTTCAATTTCCACTTTCAAATTTCATCTTTTATCCGAAAACCCACGGTTAAAAATAATTCAATTGATATGATCATCAAATTATGCAAACTTCTTATAGACATACAATAAAGCACTTAAATCCAAGGTTAATCAAGTTTTGATATTTTTACCTTCTGTAACATCCCAAAAATAATAACGAAAATAATGTAAACGGGTTTCGGTACGCGAGGAATGGAACGAACGAAGAGCGATGGGCCGGGCCGGGCCGGGCCGGGATTGGGCTCAGCGAACATGTGTGTGTGTGTGTGTGGGTGGGTGGGGGGGGGGGGGGGGGCTTAAGGGGGGGATTCTCTCCCTTAAATAGCCCAAACACACCCTCATTCTTCCATTTTACAAATCTAAAGAGAGAAACCCGTAGAGAGAGAAAGTGACGGATCGGCCAGAGATCACAAAAACGTGTTACTCCATAGCTCGTGAGAATAACCTCTGAATCAGAAGCTCGTTTCATATAACGATTCGATCTAGATCTGAGTTTTTGTTCATTTGGAATGTTTGGGTTTTGGATAAAAAGGTGACATTTTTACGTATGAAACTTAGAAATAAACATAGATCTGGCTTCTAGAATGAAAAACGAATGTTATGAACATAGAAATTTTGGGTCTTGACAAGATCGGATCCGCATGCATGGATCTAAGGTTCTTAAGGAAGAAGACAGCCCCGCAGGCGAACAATGAACTTGGCCAGCGAACTTGCTATGTTCGCTGGCAGCCTATAGTTAGCGAACTTGATAGATTCGCTAGGCAGATCTAGCGAACTTGTGATAGCGAACTTGCCAAGTTCGCCTATGTCAGAGTAGTTAAACTGTTAGAGTCGGGATTGGTCTGATGTGCATTTTAACTAATCAATTTAGATCGTGTGTGACGCGTGTTGGACCTTTGTTAGGACAACCCAAGGCTAGCTTATCAGGTGAGTTCTAGAGCCCTCTGCTAAATGTTCTAAATAATGTTTTTGGGCTGGTGTGCATACGTAACGATGTGACGTTTTATGAAACAAGGTTTATGAACGATGTTTTGCGAAGTAAAGTTACGAAATGCGTTTACGAAATGTTTTGCCAACGAAGTTTACGAAGTTTTTATGAATGAATGATTTTTAATAAAATGTACGAATACTTTAACTGAAGTTTTGGAGTGAAAGAAGTGAATGTTTACGAAAATCACAAACGAACGAATCTGCCATGATTCCTTCGGGAATCGAGGTTATGGGTATGGGATGTATGTTATGGGCATTACCTTTATATGGGCCTCTGTGGCTGGACAACCGGTGTACAACTGGGGTGATGACGGTTACAAGGGGGATTATCGTGATCCTTGTAGTTCTGGTATTTGTTCCTTGCGGGGTACGGTACTTAAAGTTTGGTACGACTACTCCACGGGGTAATCATGCTTGAAGTTTGGTGCGTGTCATCCTTATGATGTTGATCATGAAGTTTGGTGTTGAATGGCCTAAGGTATCGGACCCTAGGTTTCTCCGCCTGCAGGTGATGCATGGTGTTGAAGGGCCTAGTGTTGGTGAGCCTTGGGTTTCTCCGCCGGTATGGTATGTATGGAATTTACGGTTACGAGAAGGCGCAGATTCGATATGTTTGTTTGAATTATGTGTTATGTTATGTTATTGCATGCTTTATGTATGATTTTTATTAATCAAGTTTATATGTTATGTTTTGGCAAAATATTTGAAGTTAAAGTCTTATGATAAAGCTAGAACTCACAACCATAGCTGAGTTTTTAGTATGCACATTCAGGTTAAGGGCAGGTTATGATGATGGACGGTGATGCTGGGCAAACGAGAAGAGTTACCCGACTGATATGACGACTGGCATCCCGTACGATTTTTGTTTACGCTTATGTAATGAATGGTTAAGACATTTTTTTGTTTTTACGATGTTGAACATGATGACGTGATTTTTTATTTGAAAGTTTTTCACTGCGTTATTTGATATTCAAGTTTAAGAATTGTATGTTTATGAGTAAATCCATTGAGTGACGCCTGCCGGGTTTGGGGCCTTACAAGTTAGTATCAGAGCATTAGTTTGAAAGATTTGGACACTCCCGGTGTCTGAACTTAAACTGTGAATGGGACCAAGAATGGATGCTAGTACGGGTAACTCGAGCCACAACTTCAGGTATGAAAGTAGTATGTATATAGTATGCCTTAGAAAGTATTAAATAAAGACTTGTGTTCTGATGGAATCATAAAGGTGGTCAAATAGAAGTCAAAGTGTAATGGTTAATTGCAGATGGCTAATGTATATTAACATCTTACAATACTTGTTGAGTGTAACATCCCGAAATTTACACGAAACAAATAAAGCGAGTTACAAGCTAAAGGAATAAAAGATGGAATAAGAACAGCGGGCTTGAGACGAAGCGGGCCTTGGGCCGGGCTTGGGAAACACAAGCAAGAGGAGTAGGGTAAAACCCTACTCACCTTTCCACCTCAATCATTCATCATCTTCATTACAAAAACCTAGAGAGAGAAAGTAGAGAGAGAAAACTCAAATATCTCCATTGTTGGCCTTCATCTCAAGCTAAGGATAGTTGTTGGACGTTGCTGGAGAATAGAGAAAGAGGAATCAAGCATCAACAGGTAACAAACGACCTCAGATCTGAGTTTTTTGTTTTGAAATGTGTTTTAAGGTTTTTAAGATAAAGATTTTTACGAGTAAAGAGGGGAATAAAGTATAGATCTAGGTTCGTGGAAGCTAGATAGAAGTTTTGGACGTAAAATATTTGACTTTTGTATAAAAAACCAACCTGTTTGAAGGTGGTGTTCTTGAGCCGAGACTAAAGAGTCGGCACCTGCAATGTGCCGACTCACAGCGAGGAAGAAGAAGAAGGGAGAGCCGACTCTCAGAGAGTCGATGATAATCGACCCTCAAAGAGTCGACCCTCCTAACACAAGTACTAAACGCAAGTTCAGGCGACACTCAAGTGTCACAGCCGAAACTCCCGGCCAACTCTCAAGAGTCGCTGGCGATTGTCTCGGCCGACACTCAAGTGTCGGTAGTCATAGTTTTGGGCGACTCTTGTACAAAATTATAGAATCCGCATCTTGACTAATGTACATATCGGTCTACGTGATAGCAATAGAGAGGATGTCAGATACAAGTTGAATACCATAGCCAGGTGAGTTCCTATTGCCTTTTTTCCCTAACGGTTTTAGGCTGGCAGGCATTCTGTTAAAGAGATAGTTTTGAAAGTTAGAGTATATTTTTATAAGAATTGTATGTTTTTATAAAAATTAAAGAGAAAGTGTTAAAGAGTAAAGTACTATCTTTGAAACAAGTTTTAAAGAAAGTAAAGAAGGTTAAAGGTGCTGTATCTCGGTACAGCTCGACAGTGACAGTGACAGTGACAGTGACAAATGCCATGTTAAATGCTTATGTGTTAATATGTGTTATTTGTCTATGTGAAAGTTTATGTGATTGCATTCTATTTCATGTAGTAGTGTAATTGCATTGCATAGTAGAAAGTCCTACAGGCATGATAAAGTAGAAGTCTCACCCCCGAGGTGTGAGCAAGCTAAAGTAAAAGTCTCGCCCTGATGTGTGAGCAATGCTAAAGGAGTCTTACCCTAAGGTGTAAGAAATGCTAAAGGAGTCTTGCACTGAAGTGCAAGCGAGAAAGAAAGTCCCACCCTAAGTTGTGGGTAGCGCTAAAGTAAAAGTCTTACCATGAGATGTAAGCGAGAAAGGGATCTGGTTCTTGGATCATGATCCATATGTGATAGTAGTATGTGAAAGTCAGTTGTCCTGTACAAGTGAAACGATAGTAGGAAAGAGTAAAGGAGGACACCCTAAATGGGTTTCCTCAAAGTAAAGTTTTAATGAAAGATAGTGATGTAATAGTTTGATAATTGTAACGTTGTAAAGTTTTAAAGTAAAGTTAAAGGGATTTAAAGATAAAGAAAGAAATGCTTATTTTATTTTTATAAAACTAAGCTACATAAAGAAAGTTTTCAATTTAAAAGTAAAGATAGAACTCACTAACGTTAGCTGACTTTTAGTATGCATGAAAGGTAGTAAAAGTAAGAGAAAGGAAAGTTAAAGGAGTCGTGAGGGCTGGATAGCATGGACATCGGGTTACTGAACTGAAGACTGACATTTCCATTCCTGATAGTTTATGTTGAACAATGTTTTAATTATTGTTTATGAGTTTGAATGTTTGAGACAAGACTTCTGCTGTAATAGATTCTGATTAACAATTTAAGAGCTATGTTATCATATTTTGTGTCAACAATGAGATGTACCCGGTTTGGGGCGTTTCAAGTTGGTATCAGAGCCATAGTTTGAGAGATTCGGACATTTGTGATAATGTCTGAACTTAAACTGAGAATGAGACAAAGAAAAGGAAGGGAATGCCAGTCAAAGCATCCCGTCCATGGAAAGATAGTGAAAGAAGGCAGTCAATGTCCTAATTTAAAACATAGACAATAATGCCTTAGTACAGATGGTAAACAGTAAATGCTTTAGCGTAAATAGTACTTTGTACATGCCTTAGCATAGACAATAGACAGTATGTGCCTTAAAGTAGGGACCCTGAACTTGGATGCAAATGTTAATCTGGAGGGGAATGTCCAGAACCCGATTAGTACTGTAAAATAGTAATTTCATACCGGTCTTTGTAATTAGTAATTTACATTAACCTAGGTTTTCTAAATTATTACCTATCATGATGACACAGGTGTTCCTTATTCACAGTTAGTTACGAATGTCTAGAGCAAAGAGAGGTCGTCGTACTGGTGGTCGCACCGGTGGTCGTAACGGTCATCGAGGCCAACCTCCAGGTAACCGAACATGAGTAGAGGAAAGTGAGCACTCCCATAACAAAACTGAATCGGTGCATGAGGATCCTAAAGACAGTGGGAATCATTTATCGGTTCATGATGATGTGCATAATGAAGGTTTGGATTTGGAATCAATTGTGAAAGAAGCCATCACAGCGGAGGTTACTTTAGTTTTGAAGAACGTCTTACCGAAGGCACTGGGCGAGGCCCTTTAAGAGTTTGGCATAGAGAGGAAAGAGAAGAAAGAGGAAAGTAGTAAGAGAACTGAAGTCACTAACAGGGACGATTCTAATTACGAGGTGGCAGCTCGAGGCTGCAACTACAAGTCCTTTCTGGGGTGTGACCCACCGAGTATGATGGACGGAAAGATGTTGTTGCCACTTTCGAGTGGATAGAGAGGATGAATGTTGTGATTAACATTAGTGAGTGCCGTGATGACCAAGCGGTCAAGTTTGCCTCTCACTCATTCACTAATGAGGCTTTGAGTTGGTAGAGGTCCATTGAGAGGACCAAGCCTTCTGCTGATATGAAAAAGAGGAAATGGGATGACATGAAAAAGCTGCTAATCACCAAGTTCTACCCGCAGAACTAGATTGACAGAGTTGAGAGAGAGTTTCCAGGGATCTGTGCTGGTAGCATAACTCATCGCTAGTACACCACCAAATACCATGAGCTGGCTTAGTTAGTTCCACATCTGGTGGACACCGAGGAAAAAAGGATCAAGTATTACATCAAGGGATTGCCACAGAAGGTCTGTGTGTACGTGAAAGCAATGCTCCTACAAGCTTTGAATATGTGGTATCACTTGCTGGAATAGTATATGATGACTTCGAATCTGCGGACTCACTGCCTACTGAGAAGAAAGTGGCTAATGTCGTTAAGCGGCCAGCAAAAGAGTGTGTGGGACAAGAGATGAGGAATTTGAGGATTGAGGATGGGGTTGATTGTGCTAAGTGTGGGAGGAAGCACTCTGGTGAGTGCCGAGTTGGTTTGAATATCTGCTACAGGTGCGGGAAGACTGGGCACTACTCTCGAGAGTGTCCCGGGGCACAGTCATTCTATAACTGTGGAACCCCTGGACACATGGCCAAGGACTGTCAAAAGCCCAAAACTGCTGGCACCGAGAAGGGAAAGAAGCTAAAAAGCCAAAGGCAAGGACCCGAGTATATGCACTGACACAGGAGGAAGCTAGAGGAGATCCCGATGTTGTGTCAGGTACGTTCATCCTTAACCACACCTTTGTCTCAGTATTATTTGATTCTAGTGCAAATAGGAGTTTCATATCGTCATTTATATGTAAAAGAATGAAATGCAAAGTTACTAGAGTAGAGAATTCTTTTAATGTAGACACTATTGTGGGTAAAACCACGAGAGTGAATGAATTAGTGGAGAATTGCATGATAAAGATAGATGGCCATAGATTCCTACTTAGGTTGTATGTTATGACCCTGGGGGATTTGATATAGTCTTGAGTATGGATTGGTTAGATGCCAACGAAGCCCAGATAGTATGTAGACGAAAGATAGTTCAGCTCAAAGCTCCAGACGGTAGCGAGATTTTGGTTTATGGGGATCGCAAAGGCTTGTTAACGAACGTCATATCGATGATAAAGGAAGAGAAGTACATATGGTGCGGATGTGAGGCCTACAAGGCCTATGTGATAGACAACGAAGTAAAGTGAAAGAGTTGAAAGACGTACCCGTGGTGTGTAATTTCCCAGACGTATTTCCTGAGGAATTGCCTGGATTACCACCTGATTGGGAGATAGAGTTTCAGATAGACTTAGTGCGAGGTGCCCAAACCGTAGCTAAAGCACCGTACCGGCTTGCGCCGCCAGAAATGCAAGAAATAAGGGTATAGTTGGAGGAACTTTTAGATAGAGGGTTCATCAGACCGAGCATTTCTCCTTGGGGTGCTCGGTGCTGTTTGTAAAGAAGAAAGATGGTGCCATGAGAATGTGCATCGACTATAGAGTGTTGAATAAACATACAGTGAAGAACAAATACCCACTACCCAGGATTGATGATCTATTTGACCAACTGCAAGGCGTGAGGTGGTTCTCAAAGATCGACATATGGTCGAGGTATCACCAGTTAAAGGTAAGGGAAGAGGATATACCGAAAACAGTGTTTTGCACGCGTTACGGGCATTACGAGTTTCACGTGATGTCCTTCGGTTTAACAAATGCTCCAGCAGCATTCATGGTTATGATGAACCAGGTGTGTAGGACGATGCTGGATAGATCGGTAATAGTATTCATAGATGGCATACTCATCTATTCAAAGAGCGAGGGCGATGATGCTTGTCATCTTCGAGAAGTACTAGAGACATTACAGAAAGAGAAGTTGTATGCCAATTTCTCCAAATACGCGTTCTGGCTTAAGGAAGTCCAATTCTTAGGTCACATTATAAACGCAGACGACATTATGGTTGACTGGGTAAAGATCACGACAGTAAAGGAATGGGAAATCCCGAAGACGCCGACTGAGGTACGAAGTTTTCTAGGATTGGCAAGCTATTATCGAAGATTCATTCAGGACTTCTCAAAAATAGCTTCGCCTCTGACAAAGTTGACATGCAAAGAAGTAAAGTACGAATGGGGTCAGGCTCAGTCTGAAGCATTTGAAGAGTTAAAGAAGAAGCTGACCCAAGCCCTAGTGTTGGCACTACCCGATGGTAACGAGGACCTGGTGGTATATTCTGATGCTTCGGGTAAAGGGTTAGGATGTGTACTGATGCAGACGGGAAAGGTGATCGAATATGCGTCACGATAGCTGAAGGTTCACGAAGTCAACTACCCGACTCATGATTTAGAATTCACGGCGGTTGTCTTCGCGTTAAAGATTTGGATCTATTACCTTTACAGGGTTAAATGCATAATTTTTTCAGATCATAAAAGCTTGAAGTATTTCTTTGGGCAGAAAGACTTAAACATGCGACAGAAACGGTGGTTGGAGCTACTAAAGGATTATGACTGTGAAATCCTATACCACCCGGGGAAAGCAAATGTGGTTGCCGACGCTCTAAGCCGAAAGGAGAATCAACCTCCTATTAGGGTGAAGGCATATCAGTTAGTAATAACCCTAGATCTTTTGACAGAGCTAGAGAAGGCACAAACAGAAGCATTAAGGGAAGATAACATAAAGAGTGAACGAATGGTTGGTCATCAAGAGAAGCTGGAAACAAACACTTACGTAGTAAGGACCCGTTGTGGTCGCATGTGGGTACCGAAGAACGGAGAGCTTAGGGCCAAAGTACTTGACAAGGCCCACAAGTCTCGATATTCTATCCTTCCGGGAACCACAAAAATGTACTAAGATTTGAAGAAAGAGTATTGGTGGCCTAACATGAAGAATGATGTGACAGAATATGTGATTAAGTGTCTAACTTGCGCACATGTTAAAGCCGAACATAAGAAACCATACAGAAAGATCCAACCCCTGGAAATACCCGAATGGAAGTGGGAGCGTATCACCATGGACTTTATTACAAGGCTGCCTCGCACGGGTAAGGGCCATGATATGCTATGGGTAATAGTGGATCGTCTGACAAAGAGTGAACATTTCTTACCAATCAGAGAAACTTATTCCTCTAAGAAACTGGTAGAGATATTTATCAATGAGATTATAGCTCGGCATGGGGTACCATTGTCGATTGTATCTGACCGGGATACACGATTTACATCGAGATTATGAAAATTATAGGTCCTGATTTTAGACAAAATCACTATAACTGATCGATTACACACATACTTGTGGAATAAGTGTGTATGGTGGTTAAACAGAGGCAAATGTCAATACGATGGTGAAGATAACAGGCTAACCACTCAAGAATCACAATACAAATTGATATGAAAATGCAAGAACACAATGAATAAACCCAAAGCTTGTATTGATTTAGAAAAACTGTGAAAATGGAATACGAGGGTTACTGCCGTCACTCACACCCTAAGCATTCTCTAACTAGGCTATTTATAGGAAGCTGATAGGTCATCAAAACTATGCTCATCGAAACTACTAGTTTCAATTGAGCATTTACATCAGACACAAGAACCTCCTGTCGAAACTACCCATCTATCGAAACTACTAGTTTCGATTGAACAATGTCAACCGAAACTAGGTAGTTTCGATGACCCAGACTTAGACTAAAAAGACAGTAAATTACATGAAACTGAAATGACTGAAATACAAGGGAAATATACAAAAGACAATTGTTCAAGAGTACATTGATGACATAGCTTACAAAATACATGACTATATAATCTCCCCCTAAGCTATTCATCAATGTCTTCAGGTTCTTCATGCAGCTGGTGCATCTTCAGATTTCTTAAAGAAAGGCTTCACATTCACAGTCATAACCCTTTGGTATGGTTTGGCATCAGCCTCCTCATCATCTTTGAAAACATGGATGGGGTGGTTGAACAGAACTTCCAGGTCTTCAGGTTGAAATTTCAGCAGTTCCATGGGCTCAAAGATTAGAATGTCATCTTTTCCTTCACATTCTATCACTACACTACCAATGGTTGAGTTGTAGAACCACCTCCTGAAGGTTTGGAGCGGAACAGGTACAGACCTTGGCAATTGAATGGATTTAACAGTCGTTGCCGGTTTGTACCGCAGACTTACCCATGGCTTTTGAGTTTGAGGGTTAACCCTGGTCTTGGAGAGAACTCTCCTTGGCTTGGTAGAGGTCATTGATCTGAAATCATTAAAGGTTTGGTTTCGAAGGAAGGTTTCAAAATCTCTAGTTATCCCTACATTTCTTGGGTTTTGCAGAGCTAGCTTTGCTAAGGCTCTCATATCATATCTTGGGAGGGTGCTGAAGTCATTCGGTGTCTTGAAGTGTTCCACACATCCCTTGTACCTTCTAACGATATTCTGCAAACTACTCATAATGGTTTGGTGGTTCTTCAGGTTCCAGTTTCTTAAACCAGGCCTTCCTGGGGTCTGAGGCCTGAGAGGAGGGTGCTGATTCATGTGGGGTTACTGTTGTTGGTGGTGGTGGTGTTGCTTCTGGCTCAACAAAGGCAACTTGAACATTGAGGTCTTCCTCATCACTGTCAGATAAAGCTTTAATTTCATCTTCGGTTTCTGTAAAGTACCGAATCTTTTCTCCTCGTTCTTCTCCAAGAGTTACTATTTCTGGAAAATCATCGTTTGTTCCATAGTCATCAATCTGTCTCAGATTGAACCATTGAGCTTTTCCATAGTCATCAATTCTCCAAGAGTTACTATTTCTGGAAAATCATCGTTTGGTTCCTTTTGGGTGCCAGCTTGACGAGAGGATTGAACCATTGAACTTTTCATCTGGTTCACAAGAGCAGTAACATCCAAAAGGTCTTGTTGTTGCTTCAAAAGCTGCTCTTGCTGCTCTGCAAGCTATGATTGCTGGACCTCTAGTTGGTTCTTTAAGGCTAAAACTTCAATTTTTAGGTCTGTAACTTCCTCTTTCTTCTCCAACAGGTCAGACTTCAATATCTTGATTTCTTCATCCTTTTGGGAAAGTTGGTCATTCAGCTTCTTGACATTTAAACTTAGTTTCTTGACACGGGTAGATGATGTTTCTTTAGTGGGTGAGGTTTCTGCTGGAGCTGGGGAAGGCGATGGCTGTGGTGTGGGTTGCTTAGGTGAGGGAGATGTGGCTGTATGTATGGGTGATGGTGGAGGTGTTGGCTGTTTTGGTTAGGCAAAGAATGATTCTGATGAGGTTGTTAATGACTCCAAGCCAATCTTTATCTTCTTTGTGAGTGGCTCTTCAAGCTCATAGTTAGATCCAAAGTCAACTTGTCTTTTAGAGGAGGAAGGTGGAGGTTCAACCTGCTCTTATGATTCAGTTTCTTCCGATTCATAAATTACTTTATCAAGAGTCTCACTGTCAGACTCTTCTTCTTCTTCTTCTCCCTCAACATGTTGTTCAGCTTCAATGTTTTCCATCTCAACATTTTGTTGAACTTGGAAATTCAATGGGTCTAAATTCTCAACTTCTTGATCAAAGAATTGTGCTTCCAGAATGGGTTGCTTAATATCTTGTTCTTGGTGAGCTTCTAGTTAATGAACCGCAGCCTCAACTTCTGGTTCCTGATTTCCTTCAGCTTGTTCCTCTTCTTCTTCTTCTTCTGATGATGATGATGAGGTAATGACTTCCTCTGGATCAATGTTTGGAACTTCAGCCTCATCTTCACCAATAATGTTTCTAAAGAGAGGAATGTTAACAATGATCTTGTTGCTCCTTGAGCTTGTACTGTTCATGTAGCTTAAGGGTTTTGCAATCATATTATCCAAAACCAGCAGGTTTCCTTCTTGGGGTAGGTTGGGATGAAGATGATTAATGATCATCTGAAGGAACCTTGGATAAACTAGGAACTTGTCTTTGATTTTTCCAGTAATGTTCTCCATTATCTGCCTGAAGAAAAGCCCTGAAAAGTTGTAGTCTTTACCCTTGATTAGCCCTAGAATGGTAGAGGCTACCATATCATTTGCTAAATCAAAACCTCCTTTTCTTATGGAGATGCAATGGATGAATACATGTACAATAAATCTCCAGTGAGGAGAAAGAAAAGTCTTGGTGATTTGGCCACTCTTAAACTCATATGGATGGCCCATCCTTCTAAAGCTTTCACGGATTAAGAAGTTAGAATATTCAGTGGGTTGTCATTGAACTGTAGCACTTGTCTTATCATAGCTTCATAAATCAGAACCTCTTGATTTAAGACTGTGGCCCTGATGTGCTCTTGATTGTTGATCACTACTCTTACGGTTGTTGCCCAAAACTGTCTGATAGAAGATTCAAAGATTGGAAGATTGTGGCTGATAGCAAAGCTCACATTTAAGTTAGCCAAAAAATTCAGCACCGGTACAAATCCTTCACTATTTGGATCAGCTGCATTTAGAAATGCACAGATATTGTGCATCTTGACAAATAATAGATCCATTCTGCAAATGATAAAGTCAACAGAACATTAGGATAAACACTTAGAAAAATTTCAGAATCAAGCTAATCGAAACTACTTAGTTTCGGTTGAATAACACCCTGTCGAAACTACTAGTTTCGATTGAATGAAACCTATCGAAACAACATGTTTTGGTAGAGCAAGTGGTTATCGAAACAACTAGTTTCAGTTGGCAAACTTGTTCAAATTCAGAAAAAATCATAATTTAAGGAGAAGATCCCTTTTTCCCGAAACATGTAGTTTCGATACCTAAATCCTGAATATGTACAGAAACACTTGAAACGCATAAAAACTAAGACACAAATTATATACAAGTCATTTGCAATGAAATAAAAGTTAAAATAAAAGCAGAAAAGGGTGAGAAAAGCCTGAGTAGTTTCGATACCATAGTAGTTTCGGTTGACCAAGTGAGTTTTGATACCGTAGAAGTTTCGGTTGACCTGAGATCCTTTGAAAAATATAAACAAAGGAAACTTTCATATGTACAACTATTTAAACAAGCTAATAAGGAAGATTAGATTTTCATATAGGTAAAATAAAAGCAAAAACCAGCTAAAAGGATATTTACACTTCGCCTTGGAAAATATACAACGTGAGATCATGTCAGAATCAAACTCTTGAAACACTTCGCTTTACACTCAGCTACTGTGAATCCATGAAGATAGCCGATATTTGTGCAAGGTAAAGCTGAGCATTTGTTTGTATAAGCTTTCATGTGATTAAAGGTACCATTTAAGCACGAAACACAGCGTACCCGGCGTTTTGAAATAAAATGGTTTTGAAAACCTATCAATCCCCAAGAAATACCCGAATTCATCCTATCATATCTTTTCGGTTAACTAGGTTACCATCTAGGCAATTCAAATTCACCACCAAAATAAAATAAAATCCAAGTGGATTGAGAAGGTGTAAAATGAAAAATATCCAAGTGGATATTAAAAGGTATGAACATTCTAGATCTTTGCGTAAGCAAAACATAAGAAGTCATAAAATTATCCAAGCGGATAGAAAAAAAGTTGAACACCCAAGATCTTTGCGTAAGCAAAACAGACGGGGTCAAATTATCCATGTGGATGGGAAAAAGATGAACACCCGAGATCTTTGGGTAAGCAAACCATACGGGGTCATCAGCGGTAATTTTCGTTACTTTGACGGTCACCTGGCGCAAGAATCAGAATTCAACAGGTAAGACTATATCCAATTGAATCGGTTTTCTTAGCTAAAATGGGTTAGATGTTTCGAAAGTGGGTTCAAACACACGTGTACAATTGAGATTTAGATTTTCACACCACTGAAGCGTTATAACCATATATCGGGCCTATCGGCTATTCCTCAGTAAGCACCATCGATTATGGCCCATTCCATGCCTCAAGAAGTATGACCAAACTCAATCACTTCTCACAAGGTCGGATCAGATCTTCCTGAAACAATTTCAATATAAACTGTAAGATAGAGGATAACACTTTACAAAGTAAACAGAAATATATACAAAACAATTCTTTTTCTTTCTTGACTATGTCAACTTTCTCCCCCAAAAGATTTGCTTTTGAAAATGGGTAAACAAAAATAACTATACAAAAAGTAAAATATTTTTGAAAAGCTTCCCTATTAATAAGTTTAAACATATAAGACTTATGCACAAGGTTACTAAAAGTTAAGCATTTCCACCAACTTCTCAAATCTGGGAGAATCGAATGCTTTAGTGAAGATGTCAGCGGTTTGCTTATCGGTTTTGACTTCAACAATTTTGATGTTCTTCTTCTCAACACAGTCACCAATGAAATGGTGTTTGATTTCAATGTGTTTGGTCTTGGAATGTTGAACAAGGTTTTTGGTGATGTGAGGAACTGCAGTGTTGTCACACAGAATAGGGGTCTCATGGAATGTGATGCCATAATCAAGCATCTGATGGTGTATCCAACGGACTTGGGAACAACAAAGGGATGCAACAATGTATTCAACTTCTGCTGTGGATTGGGAAACGGTGGTCTGTTTCTTACATTTCTAGGACACAAGTCGATTGCCAAGAAATTTACAACCCAGAAGTGGATTTGCGGTCTAAGTTGTATCCCCCATAGTCTGAATCTGAATAAGCAACAAGATCAAACAATTTATTTTTAGGATACCAACATCCAAGTTTTGGCTTATACTTTAAATATCTTAAAATACGTTTGTCAACAGTAAAATGGGAGAGTTTAGGATTAGCCTGAAAGCGTGCACACAAGCACATATCAGGTGCTTATCAACGCTTTCACCATCCATATCAGGAGATAGAGAATGTTGAACTTCCATGGTAGTTTTGAATGGATGAGACTCAGTCATTTTAAACTTGGTTAGAATCTCTTTAACGTATTTCTCTTGATGAATGAGAATCCCTGACTCCGACTAATCAACTTTTAATCCAAGAAAGATCTTCATTTCCCCCATGGAGCTCATTTTGAACTTAGAACGCATCACTTCTTCAAACTCTTTGCATAGTCTTGGATTGGTGGATCCGAAAATGATATCATCAACATAAATCTACACCAAAATGGTATCGGCACCATCATTTCGTTTAAACAAAGTTAGTCAATAGCTCCCCGTGTAAAACCATTATCAAGCAGATGCTTGGATAAGGTTTCATACCATGCATGAGGTGCTTGATGAAGACCGTACAATGCCTTGTCTAATTTGTAGACATGGTTTGGATAAGTTGGATCAATGAAACCCGGTGGTTGTTTGACATAAACTTCCTCTTGAACCTTTCCATACATGAATTCACTTTTAACATCCATTTGATAGACTGTGAAGTCCATGTAGGTTGCGTAGGCAAGAAACATTCTGATGTCTTCCAAGCGTACCACTGGTGCAAATACATCCTCAAAATCAATTCCTTCTTTTTCTTAAAACCCTTGAACCACTAAGCAGGCTTTATTTCGAATCACAATCCCTCTTTCGTCCTTCTTGTTACGAAATACCCAACGAGTGCCAATTGGGACTTTCTTCTTCGGGAGGTCCACCAAATTCCAAACTTGTAACTTTAATTGTTGCAACTCTTCTTGCATTACCTCCACCCAACTACTTCCATGTAAATCAGCTTTGATATTCTTTGGTTCAACTTGAGATATGAAGCATTTGAAAAGATCGTCTGTGGAGACATGTTTTGTGACAATGAGCTTTGTAATAGAATAGGTCTTTGTATTGTCTTTTATGTTTTGTATTTTCTTTTATGTTTGAGTTTGTTAAGTCTTAGTTAAGTTTTGGCATTGGAGAACTTAGAAAGTTCGCCTAGGACAAGTTTCTAGCAAAAATTTTAAGTTCGCCTGTAACAGTTTGTGAGTCTATAAATAGGTGTTTCCATGTTCTAGTTGGGAGCTTTTTGATCATTCAGTATTGTAAACACTCTGAGCAATAGAAGAGAAATTTTACCTATAACTTGTGTTCACTACTGTTGTTCTTGCCATTTACATACAAACATGCATACGTTAGATTCCGCACTCCGTGTGTGTCGAGTCGCTCATCTAGACCGATGCGTATTAACCTTACAGGGACCTACACGTGGTATCAGGGCTTGTGCTCTTGATCGAGATCGACTAGTGTTTTTTGTGTGAAGATTTGACATCAAAAGCTTGAGGTTTTATGAAGATTTCATATCAATGGAGTTTTTGGGTTCTTGATTTGATTTTTGGGCTGATTTCATCAAATTGGGGGTGTTTTTGAAGAAATTAATCCGTTAAAAGTGTTCTAATTCATCATTTACACAATCCTACGGTTTATTTTGGTCAAATTCCTTCAAATCTACCATAAATGGTGAATTTCAGATGCTCGGGTTCGTGTATTGGTTGAGAGTTCATCTTCCTGAGATTTCAGCTGATACAGGGGAACTTAGTGAATTCAGTTACCAACGAGCTTAAGCAAGCGAACTTATTATCTTCGCTAGTCTCCTGGTGTAGGTGAACTTGCTATGCTTGCTTGAACATCTTCGCTTGATATTGGTTTGTAGAGAACTTGTTAAGTTCGCTTGGGTTGTTTTTGTAAATTTTCTTGTTTACTTGATATTTTCTTGTATACTTGTTGTTATGGTTAACATGGTGAAGGTTAGCAACATCATGTTCAACTATGACAATGAAATAGGAACTCCATAGAAACCACCGAAGCTTTTGAGTCTAGCTGATTATCTTAACTGGAAAGATCGTTTTGATCAATTGTTTCATACACCGATACTAGCTTGTGGGTACCAATTCTTGAAGGCTATGTCCATCCGACTTATTCTTTCATGGACAGTGATAATCTTCCAAAGCCTGTTTCTGCCATGACAGCTGAAGAAAAATTAATCGTTGACAGGGAGAAGAAGGTAATGGGGTGTATCTCAATGTATTTACGAAAAGAAATTTTCCATGGGTTCAAGCAGTACAAGACTTCAAAACAATTATGGGAAGGCATGCAGAAAAGATGTGAAGGAAGCCTGGATGTTATGAAAAGCCGAAAGGAATTACTGAAGAAGCAGTTTCTAGTGTTCAAGCACTTTTAAAATGAAACTTTAGATGAGCTGGCTACAAGATTTTATGATCTGCTTAGTGAGCTTGCAAGTGCTAAAGTGGTTTATGAAACTGAAGAAATAAATGACAAGTTCTTGGATGCATTACCATCAAAATTTGATGTGTATTTTTTGCTTATCAAAGAAAGTGAGAAGTACAAGACAATGTCATTAGAAGATGTACCGGGGAAGATATAATCTCATGACTTGAACTTAAAAAGGAAAGAAACAAACATGGAGCATGTTCAAGATCCTTCAATGTATTTTGCAAAAGCTACTGCTAAATCTGGATCTGGAGTTGCTTTGTTTTTTGGAGATGGTCAAGATTGTAATGTGGAGAATTCTTCGGGATGTTCTTATCAATATGGTTTTTCTGTTACAATGTCAACTTCATCTGGATCACAGTCAAGAAGTTCTCATCCTGTAAATCAAAGAGTAGCTGAAGATTATATGGCTATGTTTTCTTCGTTCATTGCATCTTATGAAAACTTTATTTGTGGGAAAATTCATGATCTGGAAGCCATTGAAGAAGATTTTAAGCAGATTGATCCTGTTGATTTGGAAGAAATGAATATTCAGTGGAATATGGCTATGTTAATGAGGCAAGCTAAAGAATTTTTGAAGAATACTATAAGAAAGTATATTAGATCTAACAGCAAAACAAAGATGGGTTTCGACAAATCAAAAGTTCGTTGTTATAATTGCCAGGAGTACGGTCATTTTGCCAAAGAATGCAATAAACCAAAAGTTGAGTTTGATTCTTAAAAGAAGAATAGTTATCAAGGAGATAGACAACATCAATATCAACAGGGATCTGGAAGTTCGGGAAATTCTAGAAATTTGTCTACATCATCTGCCTTAGTTGCTCAAGGGGATGACAATTATGATTGGGGAATTCATTTAGAAGACTTGGTTGTAGCTGTGATTCAAGCGTTTGTGGCTGAGATTCATACAACTGATTCATCAGAGGATGATAGTTCAAGCAGTTCTAGTGAAGAAGAATGTTCAGCAAGTGAAACTGAAAGTCAGAATGAAGAAGTTGAAGAGAGTACTTCTGAAGATAATGTTTCTGTTGAAAGTCATTCTGATGATAAAGACTCAACTACGAGTGCTTCTAAGGATGAAGTTGTTCTGAAGATAAGAGAACCTGAAGTGAAAGAAAAGATTCCTACAGCAAAGGAGCATGTATTCATGGCTAACACATCCAATCCTAATAAGGTAAAATATGTTATATGTGAAATATATTGTTTTAACTGTGTTTCTATGAAGGATACAATGATGAGAGTTATGGAGGATAATACAAACCTCATTTGTGATATGAAATCTATGTATACGGTAAATCAAACCTTAAGGGATAATGAAAAGCTGTGTGTTGAAAGGATTGACTCGTTGAAAAGAGATATTAATTCTCTGACCTTGAAGATAAAGGAGAAGGTGTATCAACTCGATATGTCATTTGTAGAAATTGAGAAAAGAAATGCAATTCTTGCTGAGAAAAATAAAAAGCTTGCCGATTCTGAAGCAGAAGTGATTAGTCTGCATAGAAAGTTAGAAGGTTTTGTTAATTCTTCATTTTTGCTGGGATACTACAATGACAACATTGATTAAGATAAAAAAGTTGGCGGTGTTGGATTTGTACCTCCACCTTTTAATGGGAACTATACAGTTGAACCTGAAGCTGTGAAGGATGAGGATTTGCATCCTAAGACAGTGCTCAATGTAAATCCTGTAACTAGAGAAGATATGGTATATGAGAAAGAAATTGACGATGAAGAGTTTGATGAAGCCAAAATTGAAGGTGTTCTGAAAGAGATTAAGATAAAGGAACAGAAAATGGTTAAGCAAGTAACAAGAGATCGATGTATAGTAACTGAGCCTAATGAGGTTGCTAACCAAAACTAGTGATTGAAAAGAAAGTGTTTGTTAGTGCTGGTGATATTAAAACTGAGGTATCCAAAGTTGAGAACAAATCAACATTTGAGTTTAACAAACAAAAGGTGAATCTTGAAAAGCCTAAAGTTATTTAGGCTCTAAGTCAAAAGGTTTATGTTGGTGAATCATCAAAGAAAGTGTATGTTCAAAAGAAGCAAGATGATAGTGAAGGGAAGTCTTCTGAAGGTTATACAACGGGAAGTTCTTCAAATTTAAGAATGGTTCCTTATGTCAGGGAATACAGAGAAAGGCGTGTGTGTTTTCACTGCATATCTTGGTGAACTGTCCTTACAAGAATAAGGAAAAGAATCATATCATTCAAGAGAAACCAAAGCCTACTCTTAAGCCAGTTTGTTAGTCAATCAAAACCTCAAGTAGTGAAGATTCTGAAAAGGCCTTGTGTGGTAAAGCCTACATCTGATACTGTGGTGCATCAATCTGTGAGACAGAATGTACCTAAACAAACATTTGTTAAACCATCTGGGTTTAAGTAAGATTTGAGACATCGTGTGGATGTTAAAGTTGGTGTGAGTAAACTAGGATTTGTATAACCTGGTGGTAGAAAGCAAGTGGTTTATCCACAATCTGTTGAGAATCCAAAAGTTGGATTTAAAGAGAATTCACAATATGAGGTTAAGCTTTCAAAACCACAAAGAAAGAGACGGAACATACGATTAAAGAAACTTTTAGAAATTGATCAAAATACTTCTTTTTCAAATACTCATATTTTTCAAAATCAATAAATTTTGATAAGAAAAAGATTGTTTCTAAATCAAAGTTGTCTAGTTCTGAATCATCGCTTCAATCACCAAGGGTGGATGATAATACAGATTGTGAATTTCTAGAAGTGGTTTATTTTGATGCAAATGGCAAACCCAAGACCACAATGGCTTGGGTACCTATTACTAACTGATTTTTCTTTTTTATGTAGGGTCAACCAAGGAGGACTGTAAAAAACAATTGGTATGTTGACAATGGTTGCCCTCGACATATGACTTGAAATATTCATTTGCTTGAAGATGTGAAAAAGATTGATAGTGGTTATGTCGCTTTTGCGGGTGAAAAAGGTGGTTACATAACTGGTCAAGGAATGTTGAAGAATGAAAAAGTGAAGTTTGAAAAAGTCAATTATGTTGAGCAACTCGAGCATAATTTACTCAGTGTGTCCCAAGTTTGTGATAAAAAGTTTTCATTCCATTTTAATGATTCTGAATGCTTTATTCTGAAGCCGGGATTTGTTATACCTGAGGAATGCATTCTGATGAAGACACCGAGGAGGAATGACACATATATCCAAGACATGAGTGTTGCTACTACAATGGATTCAGTTCCTACATGTTTACTCTCCAAAGCGTCTGAACCTGAGTCTAATCTTTGGCATCAGAAGCTAGCACACATCAATTTCAGAAAAAAATGAATTAATTAGTGAATAATGACTTGGTTACTTGTGTTCCCAAAATGAAGTTTTCTGTGCTTGATGATTGTATATCTTGTAAGAAGGGCAAGCAGCACAGAATGTCCCACAAATCTAAGAAACAAAATTCAATTGTTACTCCTTTGGAGTTTCTACATATGGATTTGTTCGGGCCGATAAGTATTCGAAGTATTGGGGGAAAATCGTACTGTTTAGTGGTAACTGATGACTTCTCAAGATTCTCATTGGTCAAGTTTTTGGCAACGAAAGATGAAACAACAGAGATTGTTCAATTCATGATTATAAGGTTGGAGAATCTATTCAAGCAGAAAGTCAGGCGTATTAGAAGTGACAATGGCACTGAATTCAAGAACAACAAGATGGGATTCTTTTTTTTACAAAAGGGTATTCATCATGTATTTAGCGCGCCATATGTTCCTCAACGGAATGGTGTGGCTGAGCGAAAGAACAGAACATTAGTTGAAACAGCGAGAACCATGTTGGCGGATTCTAAGCTACCGGTTACTTTCTGGGCCGAAGCTATGAATACTGCGTGTCATGTCCTTAACCGTGTTCTGACCGTGAAGCGACACAACAAGACGTGTTATGAGCTGTTAAATAAAAGAAAGCCTAATTTGGACTATCTTCTACCTTTTGGGAATCCGTGTACTCTTCTGATGACCAGGAATTTTCCATTGCAGGGATTTTTCTTGGATATGTAGCCAGTTCGTTGAATAAAATAGTGTATAACAAGGAATCAAGACACGTCGAAGAATGGTTCCATATCGATTGCTCGAATCGTTCTATTCCTCAGAAGACGGTTGGTCTGTTGGGTCTGAATATGTGAGGCTGACGCTTATCAAATAAATATAATTGTTGGTGTTACCCTGTTGGTGTTATCGAATAGATGGGTATTCGGGATTTGTAATAGTGAACTGGGTTCATGGGTTGGGTCTTGGGCCGGCCTTTGGGCCGAGATACCTTGTATTTGTGCATGGGCTTTTCTATTATGTATAAATAGATAAATGCGCATCATTATTAGGTTAGACGTGGGGTTAGACAGATTGATAGACGTCTAGACGTGAGGTTAGAAAAGTTTAGAGCCGTGTGTAGTTAGCGGGTTTTAGTTGTTTTCTCTTTGTAATTCTCTATAGCAATATACGAGTTTTTACTTTGAATCTGCTTGTTCTTGAATCACCACACTCGTTTGTTTCCACCTTTCGATTGTGAGAGTTTGATATCTCGTGTGTGTGTTCATCTGTGTTCATCGACGATCCATCATTAGATTGGGACTTACAATTGGTATCAGAGCCTTTGAAGTCATTCAAGGCTCGATTTTTGATATCAACGATTCAAGAAGAAGGATTTGAGGTACTTTTAAGTTTTTACGGTTGTTATTGCTGCTGATCGTTTGCTATTGTGTTAGTTTTTACGGAGAAATTTTGGTGAGTTTAATCCAGATCTCAGTATTTTGCTGCTGTTTGGAAGTTTTGCTGTGGAAAACTTTCAAGATCTTCATCGTGTTCATCGGATTTGGTGTTAATTGTTCAAACATTGAATCCCTTGATTTTCGGGATTAATTTTGTAATTAAAATCAAGTCCAAGCCTGATTCAAGGTTAGTTTCACGGGAAGTCTACGCGGATCAGGGTTCACGGTTTTGCTACTTGGGTTAGATTCACGGATACAGGGTTCACGGCAAGTATACCCGATTCAGGTTCACTGGAATACTAGCTTCATGGGTTCAATTTTTAAGAACACCACGTAAGGGAAACTCATATGTTATTGACATGAACTGTAAATCGGTTTATGAAAATACATGTCTTTTATCAAAATCTACTGAATTTGATGCAATGTTGTGGATCGTCGTCTTGGCCATGTTAATCTGAAAAATATTAATCATATTGCAAAAGGTAATCATGTTCGTGATCTTCCTATAAAAGAATTTTTCTCTAGTTGATTAACTCAATTGAATGTGTTCTTCATCTACTTCATATGGATCTCTTCGGTCCTGTGAATGTGATGAGCATTGGGCAGAAATCTTACTTTTTGGTTATTACTGATGATTACTCACGTTTTTCTTGGGTTTTCTCTTTGGCTAACAAAAGTTAGACTGCAGAGCTGATTAAGAACTTCATTATTTTGGTGGAAAATCAAAGAGATGTGAAGGTAAAGGCTATTAGGTACGACAATGGAACTGAATTCAAGAATGCAGTCTTGAATCAATTCTGCACTGAAATGGGTATAGGCAGACAATATAGTGCAGCCCGTACACCGCAACAAAATGGTGTAGCTGAGAGAAAGAATAGAACTCTCATTGAAGCAGCTAGAACTATGCTTTCTGAATCCAGGTTGCCCTTATTATTTTGGGAAGAAGATGTCAACACAGCATGTTACGTGCTAAATCGGGTTCTTCTCAACAAACGCCTTCAAATGACTCCTTACGAGATTCTGTACAATGAGAAGCCTCGAGTAGGCTACTTCAGAGCTTTTGGATGTCCGTGTACTGTTTTACATACAGAATCTACAACAAAGTTCAATGAAAAGGCTGATGAGTGTTACTTTGTGGGTTATGGATCTAACACCACTGCCTACAGAGTACAACAAAGTCACCAAATAAATTCGAGAGTCAACATATGTTGACTGGCAAGAGCAAAATCCTACTGATGTAGAGTGTGGTCCTTCATGGTTATTTGATTATCATTCCTTATTCAAATCATTTAATATTTACACTAACGTTATTGCACAGTCATATGATGAATCGTTTGAGCTAAGTGATGATGAATATGGTCCTTACACCGAACTCTGTTAACTGTTGATCCACCATAAGTTATGAGACAATTCAGTGAAGGTGCCTCTACATCTACTCAGTCGACATATGTTGACTGGCAAGAGAAAAATCCTACTGATGCAGAGTATGGTCCTTCATGTTTATTTGATTATCATTCCTTATTCAAATCATTTAATATTTGCACTAACATTATTGCACAGTCATATGATGATTCGTTTGAGCTAAGTGATGATGAAGATGGTCCTTACACCAGACCCCTATTAATTGTTGATCCACCATAAGTTATGAGACAATTCAGTGAAGGTGCCTCTACATCTACTCATGGGCAAAATCATGATTCAACGTGTGTGTCTGAGGACTCACCAGTACATCACGAGGATTCTACATCTGTAGTCAATGATTGTACTTCATCACCTGAGACTTTGGGTGCCTCTCAATTCCAGGAGCTGATTCCTGATGAAAGTATGATCGAGAAGCCGATTTTCGACACTATTGATGAGTCTAATTAAGAGACCGAGGAGAATGTTACAAATTTTCCTTCTACGGTCCCAGTTCCCGAAACACCGTCTCATCGAATCAACAAGGATCATCCGGTGGATAGCATTATTAGATCATTAACTGATGGTGTCAAGACCAGGAGTACTGCTGGAGATATAAACATATGTCTTTGCTCCTGTTTCATCTCTCAGATTGAACCTAAAAACATAAAGATGGCTCTACTTGAGCCTAGCTGGGTTGATGCAATGCATGAGGAGCTAAATCAATTTGCAAAGCTCAAGGCTTGGGAGCTAGTGCCATTGCCACCAGGCAAGAAAGCTATTGGAACTCGTTAGGTTTTCATAAATAAACAGGATGAAAGCAAAGTGATTATTCGAAATAAAGCACGTCTGGTTGTGCAAGGATTCTATCAGTAGGAGGGGATTGATTACGAGGAGGTGTTTGCACCAGTCGCTCGTCTGGAGGCAATCAGGATTTTCTTAGCATATGCATCATTTATGAATTTTACTCTTTATCAGATGGATGTCAAGATCGCATTTCTATATGGGAAGGTTAAAGAGGAGATTTATGTCTGTCAACCTCCAGCATTTGAAGATTGTGATAATCCAGAGTATGTATATAAACTGGATAAGGCTCTGTATGGCTTACATCAGGCACCTCGTGCTTGGTATGCCACTCTCACAGATCATTTGTTGTCTCATGGCCACCCTCGTAATGCAATTGATCAAACATTTTTCGTTCGAAAGGTGGATGGTGATCTAATTCTAGTGCATATTTATATGGACGATATCATCTTCGGGTCCACAAATGAGGATTTATGCACGAAATTCAGGAAGATTATGGAAAAGAAGTTTGAAATGAGCGCTTTGGGTGAAATGACATTCTTTCTCGGGTTGCAGGTTCAACAATCAGGTGACGGTACTCTTATTCATCAGGGCAAATATGTGGATGTATACTGGACAAGTTCAAGTTTACTGATGCTAAAGCTGCATCCACACCCATGGCTGCTCGGCCAGTTCTGGATGCTGATCTAAGTGGGGTTTCTGTTGATAAAAAACACTATCGATCTATGATTAGTTCTTTGATGTACTTAACGGCAAGTCGTCCAGACATAATGTTTGTCGTGTCTCAGTGTGCTCGGTATCAAGCCAATCCCAAGACGTCCCACCTAACTACTGTTAAACGTATCTTTTAATACCTTAAGGGCAAGCCCAGGCTTGGCCTTTGGTACCCCCAAAAATTCTGACTTTGATTTGTATGCTTTTTCTGATAATGATTATGGAGGTTGTCAACTTGAAAGGAAATCTACAAACGGGGGATGCCAATTTTTGGGAGATAGGCTAATTTCATGGCAGTGTAAGAAGTAACACACAGTTTCCACCTCCACAACTGAGGCTGAATACGTTGCTGCATCGGCTTGTTGTTCACAAGTCATCTGGATGCAACATCAATTGCTGGATTACGGTTTGACCTTTCTAAATACTGTTATTTTCTTTGATAATGAGGCTGTCGTGCTTATTGTGAAAAACCCTGTTCAACATTCTAAAACCAAGCATTATTGATATCAAGGTGCCTTTCATTCGGGACTGCTTTGAGCAAAATCTCTTTGAGTGTGTTGATTCTAAAAACAATGTTGCAGACATCTTCACAAAAGCATTTGACACATCTCGATTCAATGTGCTTGTAGAGTCCCTGAAAATGATTGGTTTTAAAGATTGAAACTGGTCTCAAAAAGATTTTTTCTTTTTCTAGTTTAAATTTGTACATCTTTTTTCTCTTTTATTTATGCACAAATTTAGGGGGAAAGTCAAGAAAAATTACAAAAATATTCTGCTTTCATTCTTTTATTAGAGTCATGAAAATTACAAAAAGAGTCTGCTTTCATTCTTTTATTTGAGTCAATAAAATTACAAAAAGAGTCTGCTTTCATTCTTTTATTAGAGTCAAGAAAACTACAAAAAGAGTCTGCTTTCAATTTTCATTAGAGTCAAGAAAAATTCAAAAGGATTGTGTTTCTGCTTGAGTCGAGATTTTTGCAAATAAATGGGAAGTGATATGATTGTTCGTTTCTTAAGACTATGATCAACACATGTAAGGCACTAAAGTGAAATGACTAGGATCATTGTTGGATATGTTGATAGGCTCTGCATGTGATATACTTGAACAATATAATCTTATGGCCTTAGTGGGGAACATCTCATAGATTAGTGTAATATGTCTTTCCTGTTAATAATTGAAAACTTAAACATAAAGGTTGATGTTCTCTAGATAACCCTTACTCTATTGGGATTGCACTAACCGAGACCCTTCACAAAGGGGTTGCGAGCTGTCTTGATACAAGTCTGTAAATATTATATATATACTATAGATAAAAGACATGCATTGACATGCAATAGGTGAAAAGACACTCAATGTTAATGCAAAGCTAATCTGCAAAGCAGAATTCTGAGCAAAAAGACACGCAATGTTAAGGTCATGCTATTGGAAAATTTCAAAAAGATATGTCTAAAGGCATACATATTAGTATACTTGTAAATATTTTTTCTTTTGGGTCATGGTGACTGAGATAAAAGGTTTTTGACGAATTCAGGATACGTAAGTCCGTCATGCTGCATTCCTGGGAAAAATTTTGATATTCCAAAAATCAGTTCACAAACCCGTGCTACTTATGCTCAATTAGTTATTTTTTGTGTGCTCAAAAGATCATGAGGAAGGGAAGGTTTACCTGATAAGCTGTGGGGTCCATTAAAGTTCATCAAGAATTCACATAATTTACATTAACTTAATTACAGGTTTATGAGATATGAGTGTGGGACCCATTAAGTCATAATCAATTCTACCCAAAACATGATAACTTAAATCACAATTTGAAACTAATGCATGAGTTTAGAAAGATCTGAATATTGGAAATCTACTTGACCTGTCTGGTAAATACATGCTGAAAAATGTTTAAATTGGTCTGCCTATAGGACGATATGATCCCATTGCAAACTTCCTAAAGGCTCGTTGTTGGTCAGTTTGTATAAATTTAGTTCTGTTTTTATTTATTGAGTCAAGACTATTTATTTTTAGTTGCAATGTATTAAGAAAATTTCAAAAAGATTTTATTTCAAATTTTATCTTTATTTTACTTCAGTTTTAGTTAAAAAAAATTTAGTTTTTATATTTTACTTTTGTTTTATCTTTACAAAAATTAACCATTCCTGGATTTAAAGACTTATTATCAAAAGAATTAAAATTTCAAAAGTTTGATAGTATGTGGATGTACTAGGTATTCGTGTGAGTACTGGATCTCCTGATGCATATAAATGTATGCTTACAAAATTTCTGAGAATTTACAGAATTTGTTTCAAATCAAGAACCAGGGTTGAAGAAGAATGAAATGTTGTCAATTGCTGACAAGCTTGAAGTACCATCACAACAGAATGTATTCGAGTCAGAAGAACCTGATATGTTTTCATCTTCCGAAAATGAAAGTATACCTGAAGAAGTACCTGTGAATCTGCTTGATAGAGAAAGAATGAAAAAGAAAAGAGCTGCTGAGAATCCTCCTCTCACATCCTCTTTTAGCAAGATGATCAAGCAAATGCTGATTAGGATCCAACTGAGGATCTAACTCCAAAAGAAGAAGAGAGACCCAAGTTTGAGAGTTTAGATATGTTGAATTGTCTCAATACCAACATCGACACCATAGCAACAACCACGGATTTTGATGAAAATGTTGTATGCTGGATGTGGTGATCACAGTGCTACATTCGAGTTATGAAGATCATTTGATAGCATCAGCCTAGGGGGAGATTGTTGGGTCTTAATATGTGAGGTTGACGTTTATCAAATAAATATAACTGTTGGTGTTACCCTGTTGGTGTTACCGAATAGATGGGTATTCGGGATTTGTAATAGTGAACTGGGTTCATGGGTTAGGTCTTGGGCCGGTCATTAGGCCGAGATACCTTGTATTTACGCATGGGCTATTCTATTATGTATAAATAGATAAATGCACATCATTATTACGTTAGACGTGAGGTTAGACAGATTGATAGCCGTCTAGACGTGAGGTTAGACAAGTTTAGAGCCGTGATTGGTTAGCGGGTTTTAGTTGTTTTCTCTTTGTAATTCTCTATAGCAATATACGAGTTTTTACTTTCAATCTGCTTGTTCTTGAATAACCACACTCATTTGTTTCTGCCTTTCGATTATGAGAGTTTGATATCTTGTGTATGTGTTCATCGACGATCCATCAATAGATTGGGACTTACATGGTCCAGAGTGGGCATTTGATTTTGACAGTTTGTTCAAGTCTTTCAATTTTGCTCCTGAATTATCTACTGAAGAAGTTACTTTTTTATATGAGTTATGCAATAGTGTCCAAGATTGTGGTTTTACACTAAGATCAGTGGTTCCATTATCAGTTCCATCATCAACCCTTGATCCGAATGTTGCATCTTGTTCGGGCACTCATGAAACTGAAAGTGACGAAGATGATTCAATATTCCAAGATTCTTTAACTGTTCCTTTGATTGTTGGTGATGATTCGTCTACTTCCACACAAGTTTCGGGGGAGAGTTCTTCTAATCTAGATCTAGTGATAGCAGTTCCTCAAGTTGTTCCTTCTCAAGTGGAGACTACTGGTGTGTAGGAAATACATATAAAACTAAGGTCCAATTACACAATAGTTTTAAAAGGGAAAATACCCAAAACTTAGCCACACACAAGGCAAGTGTACCGATACGTATGTAGTGAAGTGAAGGTAAGTCCGGATATGAATCCGTGGACACCTAAAACAGCCCTCGATAATAATCCTCTATCGGGTCCTAGCTTAATGAACAATTTAATGATGAGATTTACTACAACCCTAAAAACATGAAACAAAATGCAAATGACTTAAAGACTCTATACCTAACGATTTTAAATGATGACCAAATGCAACAAATGAACAAGCAAACAAACACAAGGGGACTCAGATGAAATCAAATAACTAAGACAACCACCTAGGCAGGAATCCTATACACATGCAATGACTATGGTACTGCTCATATGACTATCTCTAAGGATACAAGTCTAAGGCTAACCAGGTATGTTTCTACTTCCTGAGAAAACCAGAAGACTCGGGTAAAGGTTGGGATAGGTTAAGCTAAAATGTCAAAAGAGGGTTCTCCGGTCGGTCTCACCACTCTCAATGCTATGAACGGTCATGATCCATAACCCCAGAGCAAAGGACAATCAGATATGAAGGAAGCAAATAGACCCTAAGAACACTAACACCACATCAGAAAATATAGACTCGTACGGTTGCGTAATCTAAACTCAAATGACAATGGGTAGGAGGTTTCAGACTAGTTCTATCACTTGGTCAGTCTCAAGAACAGGTAGGACACTGATTTTACTATCAAACTATAGCCTAGACACCAACCGCTATGGTCAAGTCAGTCGTCTATCGATCAAAACACAAAGTATGGACGTCTAGCATACAAAACCCAACCTAGAAGACACATAATCAACTAAGACAAGTAAGACATGATCATGGCAGTAGAAATCAAGTAAATACAACATACATCATCATCAATAAGCAACCAACATACTGACTCTAAGATTAACGAAACAAATCATACGATTACAATACCGAAAACGTCATTACACATGCATATCATCCAAACCTAGGTAGCTAATGAAACTAGCCACTCATTACAGTATTAAACGACATAAAACAATGTTCAAACATCTCTAGAATCAAACTAAACGACTAAAATAGATAAAAAGAATAAAACCGAATTTTATCAAACCGAAAAACTTCAATAATTCTCGATCCTTGTGTTCCCAAGCTTCAAAACTGCGATCTTCAGAGCTCCTTGGTCGTCTACAGCCGCAAACGGACGATCCCCCTCAAGAAACCTGACAAAACTCTTTATAACCGTTAATTAGGGTTTTTGGCCCGTTAAGACGGTGGCGGATCGCTATAAGAATCCTTAGCGGTCCGCTAAGGGCTTAATTCAGCAAAGAATGATGCGCGCGCCTGACAGTGCAATGATTATGTCATTCGAAGGCGTGGCGGACCGCTAGCAGTATCCTTTGCGGTCCGCTACGAGTGTTTTTTCAAGAATTTTCATTTATTTCTCTTCTTTTTCTTCCGGGTTCCATCGGGTACTTTCGGGTATGATCTTTCTTCTAGAAATACTTCAGATTCTCTTATAGACCTGCAAGTTCAATGAATGACTAAATAAATACCAAAATCTCATGAATTTGACAATCAAACCAACCCGAATAAGGTGAAAAAACGTTTGATAAACATGTGTGTTTTATAACACATTAAACATTCTCACACTTGAAGTTTGCTTGTCCCTAAGCAAAGCCCAAAGTAATACATCCAACTCAGTAATCAAACGAATACAAGAACCTCAAGCTAAAGTCAGAAACATGCCACGAAATCGAAAAACAACGAATGACTCCCCAAGGTTTACAACATTCAAAAGATTTACAATTCAACCACTCTTTATGGACCTGACTTTTGGAAAACATGGGTATGCCTATTCAACACTCTCTTTCTTTCAAGCTTTAACTATGCAAAACTCGTACCCCTCACAAGGGTTCTTTCATCTCGGTTTATTTCTGTGACTAGCAAAAGATGTCTCAGCTCCTTTTCTAACTCTCAGGCCTACAAATGAAATGTCTAAGTCATATGCTTGAGAATCAATCAAATCTCCACCCTAATGTGAAGACAAACACACAGATCAAAAAGGTCTTTAGCTGGGTTGTAATGTTAGGCTAGGGTTCAGGGTATGGATAGGAGATTTTTAAGGGGCTAAAGTGAAACCGGCCCGAATAAAAGAAACTAAAATAAACATAACCAACAAATAAAACAAAACTATTCTGAACTGAGAGGATCTAACATCCTCACACTTATTCCTTGGAACACCCTATTTTTGTATTTTCTCAAGACTTTTCTCTTATTTTTTTTCATTTTTTTTTCACAACCCTTACAACTTTTTCTTTCTTTATTTATCTTGCTGTTACTAACTGCACAAACTACATTAATCCGGACCAGTGACACGGGTTTAAAATAAAAAGGCTGCAAAGGCTAAGGGTGTATTAAGTGGGTTTTTGAAACGAAAAAGGAAGTAAGGCTCGAAGGGGCTAACTAGGGGTTGATGATCAGGTAGGGATAAATAAAAGAAAAGGCTAAACAAAAAGGGCTAAATCCTAATTCCTTAGATCATTTCTTTGTGTTGTCTAAACCTAGGGTCTTGACATGTATCAAGATAATCAAGTTATAACCAGACAAATCATGCAGGTAAAGCACACAACAAGAAGGAACAGTGAAAAAAATATGAAGTCAAAGGCTCAAAAATCTCACTGAAATGTGTGGAATCGGGCTGCCGATACAAGTTATGCACAATTATTACCGTCTAGTCCGCTATACTCTCTTAGGCATCCCAATTGATTTTATTACTGAAAAAACCGACTAGTTGAAAAACTTAATCCCGAATACTTGGAGAATACCGCGTTAAGGAAACGCAAACCCACACCCGACCCGCTTAAAGCTCTTGGTTTACATAGCACAAAAACAGGTCTTTTGTGTGCCTGGATTTAAAAACAGAATGTGAAGCTCTCGGGACATGCAACAGTAAACAAAATATTTTTGAAAATTATAATTTCAGCTAAATCTAAAAAACCCCCCATCCTCACACTTGAAATGCACATTGTCCCTAATATGTTCAGAAGAAAGATAAAAAGAACGAAAATTAAAGAAAAACGAAAATAAAAATAAAGCAGAAACCCACATACGTCACCTAAACATCTCCCGGCATGTGACATGATCGTGTCGTTAAAGGAAAGGTAGACATCATGGCTCTTAGGGTGTTTCATGGACTTGGCCACGTCGAATGTAACCTCCTCCTGATTCACCCTCAAGGTGAGCTTACCGTCAAACACATCTATCAATGCTCGCGTGGTAGCAAGGAACGGTCGCCCCAAAATGAGAGGCACCTTCTCGTCCTCATCCATGTCGAGTATAACAAAGTCCACTGGGAATATGTACTTGTCTACTTTCACCAACATGTTCTCAACAATCCCACGCGGATACTTCACCGATCTATTCACAAGCTGAATGCTCATCCGCGTTGGCTGCGGCTCTCCTTGGTCTACCTTGCTGAAGACAGCATATGGCATCAAGTTGATGCTAGCACCTAGATCAGCAAGTGTGTTGCTGACCGACAGACTACCAATAATACAGGGAATCGTGAAACTCCCTGGGTCATCCCTCTTCTCACGTAGCTTGTTCTGGACAACCGCAGAACCCTCTTCACTCAAAGTGAGGTTTAGGAGATCTTCAAGTTTCTTTTTGTTGGACAAGAGGTCCTTCAGAAACTTGGCATACTTAGGCATCTAGGTTAGAGCCTCTATGAATGATATGTTTATATGCAACTGCTTAAACATCTCAAGAAACCTACCGCTCTGCTCATTCTTATTCCCCCTCATAATCCCGCCCAGGTACGGGATGGCATGCCTATACACCTTTGGGGGTGTAGATGCCTTCACCTCGGTCTCCACCGGCTGTACTGTACTTGCTGGGCTTAGCCTACCCTGGTGCACCTTGCCGGGAGCCGACTCCATCTCGATCTCCTCCTCCACCAGGTCATCATCATCATCCACTACCGGTGACTCAGTCGATCCTCCTCTACCACTTCTTGTGGTCACTGCCTTTACATGCGCCTTAGGATTGTTCTCAGTACGCACATGCAGTCCTCCTGCTTGTCTCACCTTTAGCTGCTCAGCCAGCACTCCTATATTCCTCTCCATATTCTGCAACTGGGCTCCCTGACCCTTGATCATCGTGCTGTGCTCCTGAAACTTCATCTGGTTCTCCTAGTGCCTGGCCTCATCTCTTTCCATAAACTGAGTCAAGAGCAGTGACTGTTGGGTCATCATCTCCTCTAGAATGGGCCTCTTCTCGCCTCCACTCTGTCCACTACTTTGGCCACTGCTCGGGCCACTGCCTTGCCCTTCACTCGGGCTCTGAAACAGACTCTGCCTCTAGTGCTGGGAACCTTGATTGTTCACGTTCCTCCAACTAAAACCAGGGTGGTTTCTCCAACCGAAATTGAATGAATTCCCAAAATCTCTGTTCTGACGGTTGGGATTCCCCATGAAGTCAACCTCCTCCTCAACACGTCCCATTGGGCAATCAACAGTTTCATGACCGCCCCTGCAGATCTCACACTTCGGGGTGTTCTTGACATGCATATCCTTCACAGCCTTAGCTAAAGCCTCAACCTGGGCGGCCAAAGCAGTGCTAGCATCAACCTGGTGCATGCCTCGCGATGCAGATGATGAAGTGCCCCTAGCGGTAGTATACTTGTAATTACTCATCACCAGATTCTTAAACAAGTCCATACACTCCTCAGGGGTTTTGCTGGTCATCAGATTACCACCAGATGTTGAATCCAGCATGCTCTTGGTTGCGAGACCAACTCCATCATAAAACTTTTCTACCAACGCCCAGTCCTCCAAACCATGATGTGGGCACCTGTGCAACAGCTCCTTAAAACGCTCCCACGTCTCATAGAAAGACTCTCCCTCCTCTTGCTTGAAAGCATGAATGAAACTCCTCAGACGAGTGGTTTTAGAAGGAGGGAAGTATTTGTGCATGAATTTCTCTTTCATATCAGCCCAGGTGGTGATGGATCCTAGGGGAAGGGTCTCAAGCCACGTCTAGGCCTTACTTTCCAGTGAGAACAGGAACATATGTAAAAGAAATGCGTCTACAGTCATCCCGTTGATGCGAAAGGTATCGCATATCATCGCAAAATGGTTCAGGTGTGAATTTGGGTCTTCATCGTTCAACCCATGGAGCTGTGTAGAGTGTGTCATAGTGTTGATAAGATGAGAAGGGATCTGCCGGTTATTGGCTTCTGGCACAGGGTTAGTGATACTCGAACCTCCTCCAGTAGTGGGTTTTAGCATAATCCATGACGGTCTTCCTAACAGGTGGTTGATCTACCATCTTAACTCTGACTCGCTGTCTCAGGTGAAAGAATCTCTCAGGTTTGTCTAACTCGATAAACTCAACTGGTCCCGCAGATCGGGTATGTCGCATGCACTGCAAGAAAAAGACAACAAAAGTAGACTCACAATACTAAAAAGGTCAGACCTAATATAAGGAAAAAATAGCAAATAAGGGACCTACACTAAAGTGACTCAAAAAGTCAAATAAAAATAAAATAAAATATCATAAAAATAGAATGAAGATCAAATAAGAATAAAAAATATAAAAACAAAGTGGCAAGTCCCCCGACTCGGGTCATTCTCAAAGTTGCCTATGTGGTGTCCCCGGCAACGGCGCCAAAAAATTGATGTGTAGGAAATATATATAAAATTAAGGTCCAATTACACAATAGTTTTAAAAGGAAAAATACACAAAACTCAACCACACACACGAAAAGTGTACCGGTACGTATGTATTTCAACGCTGGAGTTGTGTATCCTGATTTTCCTGTCTGCATTTGAACGCTGGAGCGAACTTGCTCAAGGGAACTTATTATGTTCGCCTATTGCACTCTAAGAGAACTTAATAAGTTCGCCACAGAGAGCAGTACTACATGGACTTAGCAATTTTTTTTGTTAAAACTTTTTTATAACTTTTGTTTTAGTTTTTATTTTATTTTATTGCAAAGTCTGATGATACTTGTGTGCAGATGGATCGTCGTGTTGGGTACAAGCATAATCAAGTTGCCTTACTTGATCCTGATTTGCATGAAGCTGTGAATTATAGGGAGATTATAACATTTCTTAACCGTTCAAGGCTGCGTGTTGCTCTATATGCTAATCCCATCATAAGTCTTCAATATATACAACAATTCTGGGATACAACACAACATGATTGCACGGTGAATCCAAATGTAATTAGAGCAACAGTGAACAATCAGGCTATAGCTATATCGGCGCAGACCATTCGGGAATCTTTATCACTTGGAGGAGCTGACACAGATCTTATTATGCTTCCGAACACTCTCATCACAGGGTGTTTCCATCGTATGGGCTACCGAGGGAAGGCCAATGATTCTCAGGCAAGAAAAGGTGGTCTTGTTGGACAAAGGAGATATTTTATGCACGTTATCATATAGTGTTTGTCACCTAGAAAGGCTGGTACTAATGGATTGAAGTCTGCACTTCAAGCTGTAATTGTGGCATGACGTTGAATCGAGGGTATGACTTTGCTCTTTATATATACAAGGAGATTGTTGCACAAATTACACCACCAGAGGGACAGGGCTTTATTATGTATCCGAGATTTCTACAAGTTATTATTAATCATTTGATACCGGATCTACCTTATGTGGGACAACGTCTTACTCTTACTCTGACGACAAAAAGGATATTCACTGTGTAATAATGTCAAGAAGGAGAATCCAACATTGATTCCAGTTCCTACACCGATGTTCGGGCACATAATCAATACTGATTATGTTTCACCTGTTAATGACAACTTGTTCATTCCGGATGAAGCACAAGCACAACAACAAGAACAACCACAACCTCAAGCACATGTACAACCTGTTCAAGCACAAGTTCTAGAGCCAGTATAGAATGTAGAACAACCTAAACAAGATGATCCTATTCCTGATCCTATTAATGATGAAGTTCTAGATGAAAATGTTGATAATATTGATGTGAATGTTCCATCACCCCCGCAACAAGAGAATGTTCAAGCAGAATCTACAAGCACAAGTTCAAGTCAAGAAGAAGGAGGAGATAAAGAAAAGTAAGTTGATTCAGAAGAAACTAAACTGGATTTTGATTCTGATCTTTATGAGCAGTTGGAAAAGAATCCAAGAGTGCCTAACAATGCTTAAGGTAGAATAAATCCATACCGAGACGCAGGTCAGTCCGAGGCCCTCCTTTCGGAGTTGTTCTTGGCAAGAGAAGCTTAAGAGACGAAACACCTGACTTAGATTATGCGCCTGACTCTCCAAAAGGCAAGAAGAAAGTGGCAAAGACAGCTCAAGCTACTTAAGTTCATGAGGATGTTGCTTTGGTTTACTCTTTGTTAGTTACTCCGACACCATCAACTCAGAATACTCCTCAACCTACTCCGCCTGCTCCGCCTGCTCCTACACAGACAGGTCAAGCTGAACCTTCATCATCTACTTCAAAAGATACTCAGATTAAAGCTTTAGAGACTAGAGTTGCATGTCTTGAAGCTCAAGTTGAAGGATTACAAGGTCAAATAGATGTTCTTCAAGCTGTTGATTTTCAAAGGCAAATGGAAATACAATCAGAAAATCGTCAGTTAGCCGAGATGCAAATATTAATTTCTCAACTATTAGAGCGTGTTGACGCTCAGGGGGAGAAGGTTACTAATGATACTTGTCATAGAGCTGAGATTCAAAGAAATGATGATGATGACGATGAACCTAATGCAATAGACAAGGGTGAGCATCAAAACGCTGATGTGATCCCGACTTCTTTAGCTCAGGGGGAGTCCACATCTGGTCAAGCTGACACGTCATGAGATAAGGAAATGTCTAATGTTGAAGCTGTTGATATGTTAGAGAATTCATCATTCTTTGAGGATTCTGGCAATGATGAAAATGATAAGATTGAATGTTTGCTCAACTTAGATGATTTGAGTGATGATGATGATGTTGGTGATGATTCTGGTTATGATCTAGAAGATGGAGAGATAGTTGAGTATGAAGTAACAAAGAATGCAAAGTCTATAACATATGAAGGGCATGACGGGTTGAATATTTCATTTGATTTTATTCAAGAGAATGTAGTTCCAGATGAAAGTTCTGATGTACTTAATGATTCAGTTGAAGATAAAGAGAATGAAGTAAACAAACCTAGTTCCCCGTTTACTGCAATCCTAAGGGTCAACAACAACAAGATGAAGAACCATTGTTGTATAAGGAAACTGTTATGACCAAGGAGAAATGGCTAGAAATGATTAGAAGCTGGAGAAAAGAATTACATGTTATTCCACCAAAACCTGTGCACAAAGAAAGATATGTTAATGGTGTGCATTGTGTTGGTAGAATCATCAGCTGGTTTTATGATGATGAGTTCAAACTATTCGTGATAAAAAGATCTGATGGTGTTCAGTATTTGAAGCCTAGATTGAAGTATTTCAACTCTTTGCCAAGGTGTGAATCGAATGGTCTAGGAATAAAACCGTTGATAAACAGATCAAGAAATGGCATTGTAGATAGTATATCTAGGCTGATTATTATTGACGGTAGCACTGGAAAATATGAAAAATCAAAACCACATAAAGGAAAGAGAGTTAACAGTGGTGTGAAAGATCCAGTGACTCAGAAGCAGGTAATAGATATAAGTATAAACCAGTGAAAGCACTTTAGAAGATTCCTTTAAAGAGATTTGATCAAGATTGTATGGGAAACATGAAGTGGTGGTATGTTGATGTAGATACTGGTGAAGCTATAGTGGAAAACAAAGATGGATAGATCGTAGCTCGTTTCTATGATGTTATGAATCTTGTTAACTTTTCAAGGAAAGACCAGCTTATGCTTAGAAGAAAATAAAGCATGTACACCAAGGAGTGGAGAGAACAAGCCATGCAATATAAGAGAGTTCTGTATGTTTGCATAGACAAAGAAGTATATGCTGGAAGTCAAGGACTGAAGAGTTAGATGAAAGCATGAAAACCAAAGACCTAGAAGATCAAAGAGCAAGCTATTGTCAAGGGGGAGTCTACAGAGACATGTTTTGTGACAATGAGCTTTGTAATACAATAGGTCTTTGTATTGTCTTTTATGTTTTGTATTGTCTTTTATGTTTGAGTTTGTTAAGTGTTAGTTAAGTTTTGGCATAGGCGAACTTAGCAAGTTCTCCAAGGATAAGTTTCTAGCGAACTTGTTAAGTTCGCCTGTAGCAGTTTGTGAGTCTATAAATAGGTGTTTACATGTTCTAGTTGTGAGCTTTTTGATCATTCAGTATTGTAAATATTCAGAGCAATAGAAGAGAAAGTTTATTTACATCTTGTGTTCACTACTGTTGTTCTTGTCATCTACATACAAACATGCATACGTTGGATTCCGCACTCCATGTGCATGTCGAGTCGCTCGTCTAGACCGATCCGTATTTACCTTACAGAGACCTACACCATCATTCATAGCTTTTGTGGCACTTCAAGTTCTAACTCCCACGCTGAGATGACCAATAATACTTTCGGTGGGACAATTCTTGTGAACCCGTGATAGTGAAATTACGTCTTCTTCTAGAGTATCCTCCAAATTTGTGATATTGTTGTCTGGAATCACTGTTTCTTCTACTTCAGGATCTGCAGTAGAGGAAGGTTGACCTACATCCACTATTGGAAAATTTTGTTCTTCAACAGTTTCACTTGTTGTAATAGAAACCAAGGATCTCGAAGTAGATTCAGCAGAAATTGTAGGAGGAGTATCCACTGGTTGATTGGTTGAAGATGAGCTTGGGTTATTCACAGAAAAGAGAGGATTAGCTGGAATAGAGATATTAGTAAACACAGGAAGATTAAAGGATTTAAATGAAGATTCGACGTCAAAAAGTCAATCAGGACCGTCCCCTGAGTCTGAGTGATTGCTTTCATTGCCAATTGATGTCGATGGATTGCAGCACGATTCTTCTTCTCTTGTTGTAGACCCTATAAGCTCTTTGATTAGAAGAGTAGCCCACAAAATAACATTTATCAGCTTTAGCTTCAAACTTGTTCAGCTGGTTCGAATAATTCAACATGGTACAAACACATCGAAATTTTCTGAAGAAATCAATAACAAGCTTTCGCTTGTACATGATCTCATAGGGGTCTTTTTGCAGCTTTTAGTAATGAGGACACGATTTTGAACATAACATGCGGTATTGATTGCCTCGGCCCAAAAGGTGACAGGAAGCTTAGAATCAACGATCATTGTTCTTGCTGCTTCCATCAACGTGCGGTTTCTTTGTTCAACTACACCATTCTGTTATGGAGTATGACGTGCACTGAACTGCCGGGAGATACCTTTACTTTCACAAAAAGAATCCACAATGGCATTCTTGAACTCGGTCCCGTGATCACTTCTGATAGTCTTCACCCTTAAATTGAACAAATTCTTGATCTACAGCAGATGAATCTTCAGTGTTTCTGGCATCTCATCTTTTCTTGCTAGAAAGAATACCCAAGTAAACCGAGAGAAGTCATCGGTTACTGCCAAGCAGTAGGACTTTCTACCATGACTTATGACACTCACAGGACTAAAGAGATCCATGTGAATCAATTGGAGACTTTGGAACATGAGATACAGTGTTCTACGGGAGAGAAGTCTTTAAGGGGCAAACCGGTGACAAGGTTTCCTCGAAAAAGATGGTTCACTGTTTTAAAGTTGGCGTGTCCCGGTCTTCTATGCCATAAGAAAGACTCATCTTCAGAAGCTTTTGTGAGAAAGCAGGATTCGATTCCTGATGGATTGTTCATGTCCAAACTGTAGGTGTTGAATCTTCGAGGAGCAATCATAAGGATTAAGTCTTCTGGAATAACCACGCCAGGCTTCAGAATCTAACATTCCCTTGAATTGAAGAGAGCACATAAGTCTTTGTAACAAATCTGGTACACACTCGTCAGATTGTATTTTAGCTGCGGGACGAAGTTGACTCTTTCCAAGCTATTTACACCATTGGACACGGTTCCTTGTCCTTCTATCTTTTCGCCTCTTGGATTGCCTGCAAATGTAACAAACTCTCCATCCATTGGCTGATAGTCTTGTAGTAAACACTGTCGACATGCCAGATGTTGTCTCCAGTCCTACTCGATTGCCCCTGCACAGACCGAATCAATAAGAGTTTGGTACCCAAGCCATTGCTGACTTGGAACTTCTTAACATCACAAGATACTTCTCGGAAATCATAATCAGAATTCTCGTTTAATGAAGTATGGTCATCAAAAAGATCCTTATTTTTAATTTTCCATGTTTTTCGTAAACCATTCTTAACTTTCTTTAACCTTTTACGTCTCAAATCTCTCTTATGTTTTGATTTAGAAACATTTGTATGATTTAGTAAACTGTTTGAGGCACATTCATTTGGACTTAAAACAGAGGATGACACTTTTTCTTCATTGAACTGATATGTGCAGAAATTACAACTTTTGAAAACATGACTAGGTTCTCCACAACTGAAACAGGTTTTATCACATGACTGCTTAGCCTGATAACTATCATCACTGGATGATGAAGATGATTGTGATGTTAAGGCATCAGAATTAGAAGCAATTCTATCTTTTTCAATTCTTTCTTGAAGTGTTTGATCTTTCTTTAATTAGAAAAACTCTTGATTGCTCATTATTTCTTTCAGAAGATCAGTCATAACAATTCCAGCACTTTTAAAATTTGCAATACAGCTCATAGCATTTACAGACTTAGCAACAAAAGGTAAAGCATCCTTAAACTTAGAAATATCATTCCTTAAACAATCATGCTCAGGAGGCACGAAATCAAAATACAAATTTTCAATGTGTTCACAAATATCAGGTTTTGACATGGACATATTATTATAATCATCCGACTCATGTTCATTTAAAATACTTCTCTTACTAGTACTCTCATCACAATCATCTTCAGAACTTACAAGGTCTGACTCTGCACAAGAAGCAAAATTATTAGAATATAAAGTTTTAATATAATCATCAGAGGATAATGTGCAAACAAATGGTGTGGGAACATGAGGAGCTGGCATATCAGTGAATCTACCTAACTTGGAATAAGGCGGAAGGTGTGTGTTTTACCCAATACCTTCAGTGACATTCTTTTGGATTTGTTTATCGATGATTCCAAACAAAATTTTCTGATCTATACCCATGTTTTCAACTTGAAAATTATCTTTTTCAACCTTTTGTAGTCTTTCAGTTAAAACTTGATTATTATTATTTTGGGTTGTAAGTTGCACAATTAAAGATCGGTTTTCTCCAGAAATATCATGAATTTTCTTTAAATAAAGTTTCTCATTCTTATCCACAAAATCATACATGACTTTTATATGATCACTTTCCTCGACCAAAGCTTGGCTGATGAATCTATATTTTTGAATTTCATTTAAACAGAATTGAGATTTGTAAATTCTAGAAATTACCTCAGCTGGGACAGCAGTGAGATCCTCAGCTGGTTGAATGATGACAAGCTTGTCCGTTTCTTCAATGTCAGCCATCAGAGCCTTGTTAGCTGCTTCCTCTTCTTGATCTCCCAATTGATAATGCCCATCAGCTTGACAGACCAGAGCTTTAGAGGTGGAAGTTACAGTGGAGTTGGGAGAGTTTGTGGCTTGTTTCCCATTTAAGTTCTTCTTCTCATGTTGTTCCTTTAAAGATGGGTCCTAGCAATTTCTAGCAAAGTGACCCATCTAATCACAGTTGTAGCACCTTACTTTCTTAATATCAAAACCCAAGGTCTTTCCCATTCTAAATCTATCCAACCAAGTTCTCTTAATGAATCTCTTAGTCCTCAAAGCTAGCATCGCAATGCACCAATCAATATCCATATTCTCCAAATCATTAGAATTAATCTGCTCCAAGTCATCAGGTTGGAAACTGACCGGTGTCAAGTTTCCTGAAATCAATGCATCATAGCAAGACATGAAGGTGGTCATAATATGTAGATAGTCATTGGGGATCAAACAACCACTAAACACACCGATAAGCATTAATGAGTGTTTAATTTCTGCTTTAAACCATGTATGAACCTCGTATGAACAATCTATAACCTGTGACAACCTACACTAGCAAATTTGATAGAATCAATGGATGAAAACAATTGAAAATACCTTCAATCAAATCGTCTGATGATTTTGAGTAGAAAACAACCACGAAAGACACCGCTTAACACAAAAATTTCTAGAAATCATCAAGTTCGCTAAAGCTATGTTCGCTCAAAGAAGGTATGGTAAAGAACAAGATCGCTCCACTATACCTTTTATACTTCCACACACAAGTTCGTTAGAATCAGGCGAACTTGATAAGTTCGCTACAAAGCAAACAAGTCCATGTGAACATATTAAGTTCACTTAATCTCCCACGCTTAGAAAATTTTGAGATTTCCAAACATTCCAACTTTCAAACCGATCATCTTTCTTCCTTCTTTAAACCTATACATGATACAATTTCGGATATTTTAAAAATAAAGAGATTTTCATGGAAGCTACAAGGAAAATATTTTTTGATTTTCATTATGACGATCTTCAAAATTAACGAACATATTTTTGTACTTTTCTAACTTTATGCTAAAACACTCCTAAAATCTTTTTGGTTTTTTTCAAAATAAAGAAACACAAAATATTTTTGGTTTTTATCTATACAAACTTAATCACATATTTTTTGTTTTTATCTTTACAAAATGAAATACAAGTACCGAAACACATATTTTTGTTTTTTTTGTTCCGGTAACCCATTCGGTGGAAACACCCTGTTATTAGAGTGTTCTGGAGCATCATAGGATCGGTATCTTCACCACCCAGATGTAGTTACAAAACTTGATCTAACAGACTCCCCCTTAACTGTTCTAACAATTCTAGCAAATTACAAGTCAAAGACTATAAGACTAAGACACAAAATCTTCAAGATCGTTGTCACTAGAATATGCTTCAGCAGATTCCCCCTTGACAACAAGTTCCGAAGATTGTCATCAGTCTTCAATATCATCAAACAGATTGTAGTCTTCGTCTTGTTCATCTACACACTCTCTCTTTCTAGAAGAAAACTCGGGAGAAGGACCCCTTGTCAACTTCTGTCCGCAATTTTCAGTTTAGGCAAAGAAGAACCACCAATTATATCCACAAGGAAAATTTCCATGGAAGCTAGAAAAATTAAAATCTTTTTGATTTTTGTAACTGAAATGAAGCAAAAACAAAGTAAAATCTTTTTGGTATATCTCTGTGCAAAAAAGAACCTATTTCACCAAGTAGTGCAAATTTCTCCCTTTTTAGAATGGCTCCAGTGGCTACATTTATGTTAAGTCGATCAGTGAGCTATTACGCACTCTTTCAAGGGTGGCTGCTTGAAATGCAAAGAATGAAATCACATATTTTTAGTCAAACATCACGAGTAAGAAGATCATATCAGTTTATCTGATTAATCAATCACACATTCTAATCAGCTCTAAAGGAAACCTAATCAACATTCTTCAGAATTATCAATCACAACTTGTAATTTTGATTATTTTCTTTTCAGGATCAACATACTGCATGAGATGATACGCGATAAACTTCAAAGAAAACAAGATCAGATCATGACATGCTCTAGTACTCATACCTAATTTGCAATATACAGCATGTGAATCTAGGTTGTCAGTATTTTAGAATTTGAAACTACAAGCTTTTTTCTCCCACGTTCTTGTGAATTAAGGTACCATTTATATGAAAACAACGTGTAACCCACATATATGCCAACAGAAATATAAAAATTCACTATCTTCAAGACATATACAACTTGGAGCAAGATTAGATCAATCAGAAGGATGAAATTACATCAATTAGCATAGGAAAAACAAGCAGATCCCAAAGGATTTAAAGAATCAGAATGATTCAGAATCGAATGATTCAAATGGCTTGGTTTGGATGAAGTATCATGATTCATGGTAACAGCGAAATCTTCAACAATATGATATGAATAAAGAATCAATTGATTCAATAATTCAGGGTAATGTGATCCAACTGTTATCTAGATGTATTCAATGGAATCAAGATAATGATCCAAGGGATAGTATATGTTTGACAGATGTTGTCAAGTACATATCTTGGTTATACTTCAAATTGCATGTTTTCCGGGACATGGCACTGAAGCAAACTGAATGAATTGTGCTAATGACATAATCCGATACTGGTTTCATGAAATTCTTAAAGCCATATATTCTATTTCTGATAATGATCTTTTAACTCACACACCTGGCATAATATGGGTTTAAATCACAGTTGTAACATAGATCATTATGTTTTCACACTACTAATGGTTCAAAAACGCTTCTAACCTACTGATAATTCAAATTACATGCAGACATTCAAACAAAAGATTATACATATGCAATGTTAAATAGTCATGAAGCTATCATTTCCTTTTTATACAGACTAAGAAGTTTAGATCAAATCATATTAGCACAACTACAAATATAAATACAGAAACCAGGTAGTCATTCTATGGTCATGTGTGTATGATCATCTACTTATGTACTATCATTTCTTCTCTAACTTCAAGTGATGTTGATTTTAAACTTTTTCAAATTTGTTTTGAATTTTTATAAATAACAAATTTATGACAGTAAAACGAAACGCATTAAAGAAATAAAGAAGTAAATCTAAACTACGTGAAAGAAATAAAATAAAAATAAAAGCTTCCATGAAAATAGTTTTTGAAAATATTTTACTCGAGATTGATAATTCCAATCATTTTTACCAAAAACTCGAAGCGAGTCCGATCAAATGCCTTGGTGAAGAGGTCTGCAAAGTTATCATCAGTATGTACCTTCACAAGTTCATTCAACTTTTTATCTGCACAATCACGAATAAAATGATATCTGATTTCAATGTGCTTAATTTTATTATGCTTGACAAGGATATTGGCTATGGACATGGTATCATTGTTGTCTATAAGCATAAGGGTGCATGTAAAATTCAAACCGTAGTCTCATAATTGTTGCTGAATCCACAAGATTTGTGAACAACAACTGGAAGTTGCAATGTACTCCGCTTCACATGTTGAAATCGAGACTTTAATCTGCTTTTTGCACTGCCATGATACAAGCCGATTACCAAGGAACTGGCAACCTCCTGTTGTAGACTTCCTGTCCAAGCAGCAACCTCCAAAATCTGAATCTGTATATGCAACAAAATCAAAATTAGATCCATGAGGAAACCAAAGTCCTATTCTCGGTTTTCCTTTCAGGTACCGGAATATTCTTTTAACAGCAATCAGATGAGATTCTTTTGGTTTCGCTTGAAATCTGGCACAGAGACACACAACAAACGTTATATCTGGCCTTGATGTGGTTAAGTACATGAGATATCCGATCATAGCTCTGTACAATCGACTTTCAAGATCCTTTCCTTCCTGATTCGGACTTAACTTGTGATTCATAGGAATCAGTATGTCATATGGGGAACAATCTTTCGTCTTGAACCGGCTCAAGATGTTGTTTACGTACTTAGACTGGTGAATAAAGAAACCGTCTTCCTTCTGGTTAACTTGCAACCCTAAGAAAAAGGACAACTTTCCCACAGTTGACATTTCGAACTTCGATTTCATGACTCACTCAAACTCTTTGCGTAACTCTTCGTTTGTTGCCCTAATTATAATATCATCCACATATATCTGAACCATCAGGTAATCTCCCCCTACTTTTTTTATGAACAAGGTTGAGTAAATCTGGCCACGATCAAAACCATTGCCTAGAAGGTTAACACATAAACTTCCTCTTTAACCTTGCCATAAAGGTTAACACTCTTCACATCAAGTTGATACACCTTAAATCCTTTAAATGAAGCAAAAGCCAGAAACAACTGAATCTCTTCCAACCTCACTACAGGTGCGTACACCTCGGTGTAATCAATACATTCTTGTTGATTGACACCTTGTACGACCAACCTTGCTTTATTCCTCACCACGACAGCTCTATCATCTTTCTTACATTGAAAGACCCATTTTGTGCCGATCGGATAAAATCCCTTCGGAAGATCAACCAAATTCCAAACCTTCAATTTATCAAATTGAGCTAGCTCTTCCTACATAGCCTTAATCTAATTGTTATCTTGTAAAGCCATTTCCACGTTCTTTGGTTCCATCTGAGAAATAAAACAAGAATTTAAGCAAACATCAAGTACTCCAGTATCCCGAATGTGAGAATATAAACAAGTATTTTCAAGTAAAGAACGAGTTTTGACTCCATTCTGTAAATTCCCAATGATATTCTGCATCGGATGATCTTTTAATTCTTTGATGGAAGCCACCTCAGGAACAGGTAATACATTAAGTTGAGTAGATTCATCCTGAGAAGGAACAACTTGAGTAACGGGTATAACTGCATCTAGATTAGAAGAACTATCCCCGAAACTTGTGTAGATGTAGACGAATCATCATCAATAATCAAAGGATCAGTTAAAGAATCCTGGAATATTGAATCATCTTCGTCATTGTCAGTTTCATGAGTACCCGAACAAGATGCAACATTCGGATCGGATGGAACTGCCGATCTTGGTGTAAAACCACAATCTTAGTCACCATTGCATGACTCATAAAGCGAAGCAACTTCTTTAGTAGACAAATCAGGAGCAAAATTGAAAGACTTGAATAAACTGTCATAATCAAATGCCCACTCTGGACCAACCTCCTTTTGAGTAACAGAACGATTCGAACAATCGATATGGAACAATTCTTCGACCTGTCTTGTTTCCTTGTTATACACTCTTTTATTCAACGAATTAGCTACATATCCAAGGAAAACCCCTTCAATGGCCTTTTCGCTAAACTTAGTAGAAACATTCCTGGTTTTCAGAAGAGTACACGAGTTCCCAAAAGGTAGAAGATAATCCAAATTAGGCTTTCGGTTATTTAAAAGCTCATAACATGTCTTGTTGTGTCGCTTCACGGCTAGAACACGATTATGAACATGACAATTAGTACTCACATCTACGGCCCAGAAAGTAACCGGTAGCTTAGAATCCGACAACATGGTTCTAGCTGCTTCAACTAAAGTTGTGTCCTTTCGCTCAGCAACACCATTCTGTTGAGGAACATATCGCGCACTAAATTCATTATGAATACCCTTTTGTAAAGAAAAGAATCCCATCTTGCTATTTTTGAACTCAGTGCCATTGTCACTTCTAATACGACTGACCTTCTGCTTGCATAGATTCTCCAACCCTAGAATCAAGAAATGAACAGTCTCAATTGTTTCTTCTTTCATTGCTAAGAACTTAACCCATGAGAATCTTGAGAAGTCATCAGTTACCACCAGACAATAAGATTTTCCTCCAATGCTTCAAATACTTATCGGCCCAAACAAATCCATGTGTAAAAGTTCCAAAGGAGTAACAATTGAATTTTGTTTCTTAGATTTGTGGGACTTTCTGTGCTGCTTGCCCTTCTTGCAAAGTATACAATCATCGGGCACAGAAAACTTCATTTTGGGTACACAAGTAACCAAATCATTCTTTACCAAGTAATTCATTTTTCTGAAATTGGTGTGTGCTAGCTTCCGATGCCAAAGAATAGAGTCAGATTCAGACGCCTTGGAAAGTAAGAAAGTAGGAACTGAATTCGTTGTTGTAGCAACACTCATGTCTAATACATAGGTGTCATTTTTCATCGGAGCCCTCATCAAAATCCATTCTTCAGGTATAATAAATCCCGGCTTCAAAATAAAGCACTCATAATCATTAAAATGGAAATACAACTTTTAATCACACACTTGGGACACGCTGAGTAAGTTGTGCTCGAGTTACCCAACATAATTGACTTTCTCAAACTTCAGTTTCTCATTCTTCAGCGTTCCTTGACCAATTATGTATCTGCCGTTACTACCGGCAAAAGCGACATAACCTCCATCGATCTTTTTCACATCTTCAAGTAATTGAATATTTCCAGTCATATGTCGGGAGCAACCACTGTTAACATACCAATTGTTGTTTACAGTCCTCTTTAGTTGACCCTACATAAACAAGAAAAATCAGTTAGAAATGGAGACCCAAGCCATTGTAGTCTTGGGTCGGCCATTAGAATCAAAATAACCTACTTCATGCAATTCACAATTTCTATTTTCACCAGCTCTTGATGATTGAGACGATGAACCAGAACCAGACAACTTTGATTTATGAACATTCCTTTTCTTTTCTAAGTTAGGTTGATTAACAAAATCATGATTGTTTGAAAAATAATTATTTTGATCAAGTTCCAAAAGTTTCTTTAATTGTCTCTTTGAATACAACTTTCGAAAGTTTAATCTCTGATTGTGAGTTTTCTTTGAATCCAACTTTTGGATTCACAACAGATTGTGGAAAAATCATTTGCTTTCTAACACCAGGTTGTACAAACCATGGTTTACTCACAACAACTTTAACATCCACAAGATTTCTCAAATCTTGCTTAAACCCATATGGTTTAACAAATGTTTGTCTAGTCACATTCTGTCTCACATTATCAGATGTTGGTTGTACCACACCAGGCTTTTTCAGAATCTTCACTACTTGAGGTTTTGATTGACTAACAATGGGTTTAGGAATAGGCTTTGGTTTCTCTGTAATGACATGATTCTTCTCTTTGTTCTTCTAAGGACAGTTCACCAAAATATGCCCCACCTCATTATAGTGAAAACATACATGCCTTTCCCTGTATTCTCTGACATAAGGAACCCTTCGTGAATTTGAATAACTTCCCGATGTATAACCTCCAGAAGATTGATTATCAACACCCTCATGCTTCTTAGGAACATAAACTTTCTTCGACGATTCACCAACATAAACCTTGGACGATGAAGCATGAACAACCAGTGTTTTCTTTTAATTGATTTTCTTTTTCACAAACTCCAGTGTTGATTTCTCAGAAATCTTTGAATCCTCAGTGTTGAAATTAACTCCTTGAACAAAAATTTTCTTATCAATCACTGTTTTGGTTGCATACACTCATCAGGTTCAGTCAATATACATCGGTGTCTTGTAACTTGCTTAACAATCTTAGGTTCCTCAATCTTGATTTCGTTTGGAACACCTTCTGTCTTGGTTTCTTCAACCACTTTATCATCACTCTCTGTATCATATACCATGTCTTCCCCGGTAACAGGATTTACATTTAGCACAGTCTTAGGCTCTAAGTCCCCATCCTTCACCATTTTAGGTTCTACTGTATAGTTTCCATTGAAAGGTGGAAGTACAAAACCTATACCCTCAACTTTCTTCCTTTCATCAATGTTATCATTGTAGTAACCCAATAAGAATGATGAATTTCCAAAACTCTCTAACTTTCTATTCAATCTGAGCACTTCTGCTTCAGATGCAGCAAGCTCCTTATTTTTCTCAGCAAGATCGGTATTTCTTTTCTCAATTTCTACATAAGACATATCGAGATGATACGCCTTTTCCTTTATCTGCAAAGTTAGAGAATTTATATCTCTTTTCAACGATTCAATTATTTCTACAAACAACCTTTCATTATCCTTCAAGGTTTGATTTACTGTGTGCATCGATTTCATATCACAAACGAGGTTTGTGTTATCATCCATAACCCTCATCATTTTATCCTTCACATAAACACAGTTAGAATAGAATATTTCACAGATAACATATTTTACCTTAGTAGGATCGGATGTATCTGCCATGAAGACACGCTCCTTTGCTGTAGGAATCACTTCTTTCATTTCAGGTTTTCTTCTCTTCAGAACAATCTCCTCTTCAGAAACACTTGTTGAATTTGTATCATCAGAATGAACTTCATTAGAAACACTATCTTCAGTAACATTCTCATCAGCTTCATCATTCTAACTCTCAGTCGCACTTGCTGAACTTTCTTCCTCACTAGAGCTACTAGAATTGTCATCTTTTGATGAATCACCAGTATGAATTTCAACAACAAACGCTTGACTCACAGCACCAACCAAGTCTTCTAAATGAATTCCCCTTAAGCAACTAAGGCAGATGATGTTGACAAATTTCCAGAATTTCCAGAACTTCCAGATCCCTATTGATGTTGATGTTGTATATTTGCTTGATAATTGTTCTTCTTTTGAGAATCAAACTCTACTTTAGGCTTATTGCATTCTTTGGCAAAATGACCGTACTCCTGATAATTATAACAACGAACTTTCGATTTGTCGAAGCCCATCTTGGTTCTGCTGTTAGATCCAATGTACATCCTTCCAGTCTTCTTCAGAAAATCTTTTGCCTGCCACATTAACATCATCATGTTCCACCTGTATGTTCGTTTCTTCAAGGTCAATAGGATCAATCTACTTATAGTCTTCCTAAATTGCTTCAGGATTAGCAATTTTCTCACCGGTAAAGTTTTCATAAGATGCAATAAATGAAGAAAACATAGCCATATAATCCTCAGCTACACTTTGAATCACATGATGAGAACCACTTGATTGTGATCCAGATGAATTTGAAGTGGTTGTAGAAAAACCAGATTGATACGAACACCTAGAAGAATTCTACACATTACAATCTTGACCATCTTTAGAGAATAAAGTAACCCTAGATCCAGATTTAGTAGATGCTTTTGCAAAATACATAGAAGGATCTTGAACATGCTCCATATTTGTTTCTTTCTTCTTTAAGTTCAAGTCATGAGATTGTATCTTCCCCAGCACATCTTCTAAAGACATTGTCTTGTATTTTTCATTTTCTTTGTTAATTACGGAATACACATCAAATTTAGATGGTAAAGCATCCAAGAACTTGTCATTGATTTCTTCTATTTCAAACACCACCTTAGCATTCACAAGTTCACTAAGCAAATGATAGAATCTTGTAGCCACCTCATCCAAAGTTTCATTTTGAAAATGCTTAAACACCAGAAACTGCTTCTTTAGTAATTCCTTTCGGCTTTTCTTAACATCCACACTGCCTTCAAATCGTTTCTCCAAACCTTCCCATAATTCTTTTGAAGTTCTGAATTGTTTGAATGGAAGATTTCTTTTGGTAAAGACATTGAGATACTTGCCATTGCCTTCTTCTCTCTATCAAATAAAACTTTCTCCTCTACTGTCAAACCAGAAACAGGCTTCGGACATCATTATTTCCATAAACGAGTAAGTCGAATGATCATATCCTTCAAGTATAGGAATCCATAAGCTAGTATCAGTGAATGAGACGAACTGATCAAATCTATCTTTCCAGTTTGGATAATCAACGGTGGCTTCTGTGAAGTTCCAATTTCATTGTCGTAGTTAAACATATTGGTAACCTGCACCATATTAGCCATAACAACAAGTATATACGAAAAATATCAAGTAAAAACAAGTAAGAATTGAACAAGTATGACTCCAAGCGAACTTGATAAGTTCGCTTCTTACCAACACCTAGCGAATTTGTTCAAGCGGACTTAATAAGTTCACCTAAACCAGGAATCAAGCGAAGAAGACAAGTTCGCCTGATAAGTTCGCCCGTAACTGAATGTGCTAAGTTCGCATGCATCAGCTGAAACTCAGGAAGATGAACTTTCAACCAAAACACTAACCAACACTTCTGAAAATCGCCATTTCTTGTAGATGTGAAGGAATTTGGACCGTAGGAATGTGTAGAAGATGAATTAGAACACTTTGAACGGATTAATTTCTACAAAAACACTCCATAATTGATGAATTCAGCCCAAAAATCCAAAAACTCCATTGATATGAAATCCTTGTAAAAACTCTAGTTTTTATGTCAAATCACACACAAAACGTCATTAATCGATCTCGATCATGAGCAAAAGCTCTTATACCACATGTAGGTCCCATCGGGGTCTCTACGGATCTGTCTAGACGAGCGACTCTACACACACACAATGTACGGAATCCAACGCATGCATGTTTGTATAGTGATGACAAGAATAATAGTAATGAACACATGATGTAAATAATCTTCTCTTCTATTACTCTCAAACTTGAGTGTTTACAAAACTGATCTAAACAAAGCTCTCTGAAACTAGAACATGTAAACACTATATATAGGCATACAAACTGCCACAGGCGAACTTAACAAGTTCGCCAGACACTTGTCCTAGGCGCACTTGATAAGTTCGCCTAATACAAAACTTATCATACTTTGACTAATTCAAAGATAAAAGACAATACATGAAACATAAAGACAATACAAAGACCTATACTGTTACAAAGCTCATTTTCAGTAAAACATGTCTTAACACTAAGTTCGCTGGGTATGGATTAGGTGGACTTAGCATAAGTTCGATTGTATGTTCGCAAGGGTTATAAGGGGCGAACTTAGCCTTAAGTTCGCCTAAGTCAGAGTAGTTAAATAGTTAGAGTCGGGATTGGTCTGATGTGCATTTTAACTAATCAATTCAGATCGTGTGTGACGCGTGTTGGACCTTTGTTAGGACAACCCAAGGCTAGCTTTATCAGGTGAGTTCCAGAGCCCTCTTTTAAATGTTTTAAATAATGTTTTTGGGCTGGTGTGCATACGTAACGACGTGATGTTTTATCAAACGAGGTTTATGAACAATGTTTTCGGAAGTAAAGTTATGAAATGTGTTTACGAAATGTTTTGCCAAAGAAGTTTGACGAAGTGTTTACGAATGATAGATTTTTAATAAAATGTACGAATGCTTTAACTGAAGTTTTGAAGTGAATGTTTATGAAAGTCACAAATGAACGGATCAGCCATGATTCCTTCGAGAATCGAGGTTATGGGTATGGGATGTATGTTATGGGCATTACCTTTATAGGGGCGTCTGTGGCTGGCGAACTGTTATACAACTGAGGTGATGACGGTCACCAGGGGGATTATCGTGATCCTTGAAGTTTTGGTATTTGTGCCTTGCGTGGTACGGTACTTGAAGTTTGGTACGACTACTCCATGGGGTAATCGTGCTTGAAGTTTGGCACGTGTCATCTTTACAATGCCGTGCTTGAAGTTTGGTGTTGAATGGCCTAAGGTATCGGGCCCTAGATTTCTCCGCCTGCAGGTGATGGTGTTGAAGGACCTAGTGGTGGTGAGCCTGGGGTTTCTCCGCCGGTATCGTATGTATGGAATTGACGGTTATGATAAGGTGCATATTCGATATGTTTGTTTGACTTATGTGTTATGTTATGTTATCACATGATTTACGTACGCTTTTTATTAATGAAGTTTATATGTTATGTTTTTGCAAAATATTTGAAGTTAAAGTTTTATGATAAAGCTAGAACTCCCCAGCGTAGCTGACTTTTTAGTATGCACATTTATGTTAAGGGCGGGTAATGATGATGAATGGTGATGTTGGGCAAGCGAGAAGAGTTACCCGGCTGATATGACGACTGGCATCCCGTACGATTTATGTTTACGATTATGTAATGAATGGTTAAGACAATGTTTTGTTTTTACGATGTTCAACGTGATGATGTGATGATTTAATTTGAATGTTTTTCTGCTGCGTTATTTGATATTCAAATTTAAGAACTGTGTGTTTACGAGTAAATACAATGAGTGAGGCCTCCCGGGTTTGGTGCCTTACACCTTCGCTTCTTATGGTTTAGGATTTGATCAAATATGTTAGTTTAGCTAGATGATCCTTAATATGTTCTTCATATTAAAGTTTGATTTTATGTTCTAAAACCATTTGTATATGTTCAAATCGTTGTAAAAAATATTCATAAAGGTTTTGTATGAAAAGTTAGTGATTAACAACTTTTGAATGAGAATAAAGAATCAAAACCTGAAATTAGGGTTTCTAGGTTGTGTGGATGATGAAGATGAGGAACTAGTGCATGGTGGTCTTACCTTTGATTTGTGACAGCCCCTAGACCTCCGAAAGTTTCTGAGTTTTCCTTATGAACACTCCAGAATATCAAGAACAAAGAGAGAAAAAAAGAGTTTGATCTTGAGAAGTGAAAGAGTTTGTTAGTTGTGTGTGTGTGTTTCCTTCGGCCGAGTACAAGCAAGAGAGAGAGGAGTAAGCTTTGGCATAATGATTAATGTGTGTGTTGTAAGGGTCGTAGGTAATGTGGTATATTCATGAGAGATGTGGCATCATGTAGTTATTACGTTTAGTTAGGAACTAGTGCATGGTGGTCTTACCTTTGATTTGTGACAGCCCCTAGACCTCCGAAAGTTTCTGAGTTTTCCTTATGAACACTCCAGAATATCAAGAACAAAGAGAGAAAAAAAGAGTTTGATCTTGAGAAGTGAAAGAGTTTGTTTGTTGTGTGTGTGTGTTTCCTTCGGCCGAGTACAAGCAAGAGAGAGAGGAGTAAGCTTTGGCATAATGATTAATGTGTGTGTTGTAAGGGTCGTAGGTAATGTGGTGTATTCATGAGAGATGTGGCATCATGTAGTTATTACGTTTAGTTTTATAAAATTTTTAGTTTGGGTTTTATAAATAATAAGTGTAATGTTAACTAACTAAATTAAATAAGTTAGTAAGATTTTTATAACAAAAATCGATTTCATTAAATGTATAAAATAATAAAATGGTTTAGGTAGGTTAGTTTTTATAAAATCAAAATCATGATTTGCAAGTTAAATGTAGTTACTAGTTTATATAAATTCATGATCCAAAAGCATTGATTTTCATGTGATTCCATCTCTAGTGAGTGTTTTGTTACTTGACTTTTTGCTATAAAAATGGCATCATGAATTTCTAAATTACATACATGTAACATAATTAAATGTCTATACTAAGTTTATAAACATAAATGTAACATCCCAAAAATAGTAAATAAATAAATAAGAACACGATCGAGATTATTATTGTTAAAGAAACGAAAGAAAAATGGATGGGCTTGGGTTCGGCTCGAACGGGCCGAAGGAAGCCCAGGTATATAAGGGACAAGGGCTGCCACAATCTCATTTTTCCACCACTTGCAAGTTCTAGAGAGAGAAAGGGGAGCTCGGGTCTTTAGAGAGAAAGTGACGGATCGACTCAGGAATTCAGGAGAACGTTGCTACCGTGCTCGTGATCATCTTCTCTGAATCATAACTCCAATCCAGGTAAGCGTTCGATCATAATCTGAGTTTATATGATTATTTTAGGATTTTCGGTTTTAGCTAAATAGGTGATGTTTTTATGGATGAAACCTGATATTAAGCTTAGAACTAGCATCTAGAATGAAAACCGCGCCTTTTGATCAAAGAAAATTGTAAGATTAGCATGATCGGATTAACATGCAAGAATTTTGGATTTTTGGTCCAGGGACCAGGTATTGCGTACTTACCAAGTACGCAAGAAGGATCCTCTGCGCACTTGTCAAGTGCGCATGAGTAAAGTCCTGCGCACTTAGCAAGTTCGCAGGCAGCAGACAGCAGGCAGCAGGCTGGTTAAGTAAAGTCAGTAAGCTTAGAATGATTTAACCATTAGAGTCGGGGTTGGGTCTAATGTATATTTAACTACCTAATCCAGATCGGAAGTGACGTTGTTGGACCTTTGTTTAGGACAACCTAGAGAAGCTTATCAGGTGAGTTCTATGTGCCCCCTTCTATGTTATGTGTAAACCTTATTAAATGTTTTGGGGTTGAAATGTATACACTAAGTGAATAAATGATATGAATGTTAATTTGATCATACGTGACGTACTAATATATATATTTTTATATATATGAGAAAGAATTATAAACAAAGAATGAAACATATGTTTACAAAGAATGAAAGAAAGAATGGCATAACGTAAATAAATAAAATCTTGCTTTATAATTATATATATTGCATGTTATGAATGTATGTATACGTTATGGACGGAAACGAAGCTAACGGCTACTTCTGTAGAAGGACGACCACGTGACTATTTTGCAACCGGAAAAGAAATGTTCCTTCGCAAGCTAGGACGTATAAAAAGCATAAAAGGGCGGTCGAAGTAAATGCTAAAATAGTATAACGGTTGCATAAACAATAGTCCGCGTGGGAAACGGATGCCTTAGGGCAGACAGGCGAATATGACGGACTACGACGGTAGGACGGTAAAGAAGGACGGCCGAAGGTTGGCCGGACCAAAGTTAAGTCGGACGGTTTTTAGGACCGGACGAGTAAAAGGGCTACGACGGTAGCTCAAGGGCGTATGTCTTTGTGATATACGTACCGTAAGATGGGTTGATCACCCTTATGTGTATGACCAATGAATGTTAAGGAAAGAAAAGGTGAATACATATCTATGTAATCACATAAGAATGAATAAAGAAAAGGTGAATACATATCTATGTAATCACATAAGAATGAATAAAGAAAAGGTGAATACATATCTATGTAATCACATAAGAATGAAGAAAGAAAAGTAAAAGCTATGAATACGTATTTGTAGAAATGTATGTATATAATTATGTATACTTATAAAGAAAAGAATGATCATACATAATGGTTTTAAACTAGAACTCACCAGCGTTAGCTGACTTTTAGTATACATTTCAGGTAAAGGAAGAAAAGATCGTGCGAAGGCGTGAAGGTTACCCGGCTCAAGACTGACATCCCATATTTATATATGTTAAGATAAATGTAATGTACTTAATTTCAAAAGACTTCCGCTGTTATGTCACGTCATGTTACGTTATGTAATGAATGAATTCGAATGTTTTAAATTTAAGCTCAGTGATTATGACTATGTTTATGAGTAAATCCAACAAGTAAGGTCACCCGGGTTTGGGGCCCTTACAAGTTGGTATCAGAGCAATAGTTTGAGAGATTCAGACATCCCTAAATGTCTGGACTCAAGCTGATTATGGGACCAACGCACGGATGTCAGTCTGGGTAGCCAACGCCAACAAGGTAGGTAAGTACTAAGGTTAATACACTTGGATAAGAATAGATACTCTAACCTAGAACCAATAGATGTCAATGTCACGACCAATTTGAAGAGTTTGGAACCCGAAAAGCAATGTAAATTTCTAATCACAAACCGGTCACTGTAATTAAAAATTTACCTTGTTCGTACTGTTCTAAAACTATGATCTGAGAGAATGACATTGATGTATTCCCTTTATAACTATCAGGAAACTAAGAACTATGTCTGGTGGAGGAAGGACAGGACACCGAGGCGGTCGCACTGGCCGAGTAGGTAGACCTCCGTTGAACCAAAGATTTGAAGAAGAAGAGAGTGTGCACGCAGAACACACCAAAAGTGTGCACGAAACATAAATGACCCCAACTAGGGACGACAATCCAGGGCCTATACAGTTGGAACCCGAAGTCAGGGATGCTATAGCCCGGGAAGTTGTGCTCACTCTGAAGAACATATTGCCTGACCTACTATCTGAGGCACTAAAGAAAAGCAAAGAAGAGGATGAAGGGAACAATGAAGATAAAATTTATGACAGTGACGGGGACGAAGTAAGAGTGGCATCAAGCAATCGTGGGTGTACTTACAAAGGTTTCAAGGATGGAGACCCACCCAAGTTTGATGGTAGCAAGGATTCAGTGGAAACACTCGAATGGATTGAGACGATGAACGCTATAATCAACATCAGAGAGTGTCGACCGGACCAGGCGGTTAAATATGTTGCTCATTCTTTCACCAATGAAGCACTAGGTTGGTGGAGGAACATCCAGCGGACAAAGTCCCCAAACGCTCTTGCAAGAATGACATGGGAAGACCTAAAGAAGCTAATAATTCAGAAGTTCTGTCCCCAGAATGAAATTGACCGAGTGGAAAATGAATTCCTAAACTTTAAGGCTGGCAACAAGACACACCGCCAGTATACTTCTAGGTTCAATGAGCTAGCTCAACTGGTACCCCACCTGGTGGAGACAGAGGAGCGAATGATCAAGTATTATGTGAAGGGCCTACCTAAAAGGGTCCGTGTCCACGTGAAAGCCAACCTACCCTCGACCTTCGAGTCGGTAGTGAATCTGAGCGGAATCGTCTACGAGGATTATGCCAATGAGGACCCACCAACAGAGACCCAAAAGAGAAAATGGGAGAACCCGTCTAGAGGCACCGGAAGAGGGAACGTAACAACTGAAACTAAGAAGCCAAGGTCGGATGAATATGAAACATGCAAGAAATATGGAAGGCAACATCTTGGCGAATTTAAAACCGGCACCACCACATGCTATAAGTGCGGGAAGCCGGGACACTTCTCTCGAGAATGTGTAAGAAACGTCAAGTGTCAAGTATGTGGATTGTTTGGACATCTGACAAAGAACTGCAGGAAGGCCAGCCAATCTGGTTTGGGAAGAGAAAGGGAAAAGGAACAGCCGCAGGCTAGGACTCGAGCCTATGCACTGACTAAGGAAGAAGCAAGAGGAAACCCTGATGTTGTGTCAGGTACGTTTCTAGTAAATAATGAAAATGCTGCTATTTTATTTGACTCTGGTGCCAGTAAAAGCTTCATATCAAATGCATTTAGTCGTAAACTGGATTGCACTATCAACACCATAGTAAAGGCCTTTAGCGTACAAACTGCCGTGGGTAAAAATTCGGCAGTATTCCAAGTAACAGAGGATTGTATCATAGAAATAGAGGGCCATAAGTTTCCTTCTAAATTATTCCTTCTTACCTTAGGAGGATTCGATATAGTATTGGGTATGGATTGGCTAGCTGCCAACGAAGCTCAAATCATATGTAAACGTAAGAGGATACACCTCAAAGCTCCTAGCGGCAGTCCAATTACGGTTTATGGGGATTGGAATTGCACGATGCCGAACATCATCTCGATGATCAAGGCCGAAAGTTACATGAGGCGCGGTTGCGAAGCTTATTTGGCATATGTCATTGATGATAGAATGAAAATGAAAGAACTCAAGAAAGTACCCGTGGTGTGCAACTTTCCGGAAGTATTCCCTGAGGATCTACCTGGGTTACCACCCGATCGGGAAATAGAATTTCAGATTGACTTATTGCCTGGAGCTGAGCCAGTTGCCAAAGCCCCCTACCGATTGGCGCCGTCAGAAATGAAAGAATTGATGTCTCAACTAGAGGAACTAACAGAAAAAGGATTTATTAGGCCGAGCATCTCACCGTGGGGCTCTCCGGTACTATTTGTAAAGAAGAAGAACGACAGCATGCGCATGTGCATTGACTACCGCGAGTTGAACAAGAGGACAGCAAAGAACAAATACCCACTACCTAAAATAGACGACCTTTTTGATCAACTGCAAGGTGCGAGTTGGTTCTCAAAGATCGATCTTAGGTCAGGTAACCATCAGTTGAAAGTAAGAAAAGAAGACGTACCAAAGACCGCGTTTCGCACGCGTTATGGGCATTATAAGTTTCTCGTGATGTTCTTCGGATTGACCAACGCACCAGCAGCGTTCATGGATTTGATGAATAGAGTATGTCGACCAATGTTGGATCGATCGGTGATAGTTTTTATAGACGACATACTGGTATATTCGAAAAGCGAGGGTGATCACCACTGTCACCTAAGAGAGGTTCTGGAGGTGCTAAAGCAAGAAAAGTTGTACGCAAAATTCTCCAAATGCGCGTTCTGGCTTAGGGAAGTCCAATTCCTAGGTCATGTAATAAACCCAAACGGAATCATGGTGGATCTTGCAAATATCGAGACAGTAAAGGAATGGAACATCCCAAAGACACCAACTGAGATATGAAGTTTTCTGGGATTGGCAGGCTACTATCGAAGATTCATTCAAGATTTTTCAAGAGTAGCCTTGCCACTAACTATGTTGACCTGGAAGGAAGTGAAGTATGAATGGGGTCAAACCCAAAACAACGCGTTTGAAGAACTTAAGGCACGACTAACCCAAGCTCCAATCTTGACTCTACCTGAGGGAAATGAGGACTTGGTAGTCTACTCTGACGCTTCGGGGCAGGGATTAGGTTGCGTACTTACGCAACGAGGAAAGGTAATTGCTTACGCCTCGCGACAACTAAAGATTCACGAGGATAACTACCCAACACATGATCTAGAGTTAGCAGCAGTAGTTTTCACGTTGAAAATATGGAGGCACTATCTGTATGGAGTTAAATGCACCATTTACTCCGATCACAAAAGCCTGAAGTACTTTTTCGAGCAAAAGGAATTAAACATGAGACAAAGGAGATGGTTAGAGCTACTGAAAGACTATGATTGTGAGATATTGTACCATCCAGGCAAGTCAAACGTAGTGGCCGACGCTTTAAGTAGAAAGGAAGAATCGACACCTATCCAGATCAAAGCGTGTCAGCTGATTATAACGCCAGATTTGATGGGTGAAATATCAAAGGCACAAGACGAAGCACTATTAGAAAGAAATATAAAACAGGAAAGAATAGTGGGACAACAAGGGAATTTTGATGCAAATGCATACGGTGTACGAACTAGGTTTGGCCGGATGTGGATACCTAAGATTGGTGAGCTTAGAGCCAAAATACTCGATGAGGCCCATAAGTCTCGTTATTCTATCCACCCCGGGACAAACAAAATGTATCAAGACTTGAAGAAGGAGTACTGGTGGCCTGGAATGAAGAATGATGTGACAGAGTACGTGAGCAAGTGCCTAACGTGTTCTCTAGTTAAGGCCGAGCACCAGAAACCATGCGGTAAAATGCAACCTTTACCAATACCGGAATGGAAGTGGGAGGAGATCACGATGGACTTCATTACCAAGCTACCGCGAACAGCTAAAGGCAATGATACCATTTGGGTGATCGTCGACCGCTTGACGAAAAGTGCTCACTTCTTACCAATACGTGAGACTTCTTCGTCAGAAAGACTAGCAGAAATATTTATCAAGGAAATTGTGAGCAGACATGGTATGCCGCTGTCGATTGTGTCTGACAGGGATACTAGATTTACATCAAGGTTTTGGAAGAAATTCAATGAAGCGATGGGCACTAGATTGAACATCAGCACCGCTTACCACCCTCAAATCGATGGTCAATCTGAAAGGACCATTCAGACCTTGGAGGACATGCTCCGTGCCTGTATCATTGACTTCGGTGGGAGCTGGGACAGCCATCTACCATTGGCAGAATTTTCATATAACAACAGTTATCACACAACTATTGGCATGACGCCATTTGAAATGTTATATGGGAGGAAATGTAGAACCCCGGTTTGTTGGGGGGAAATTGGACAGAAGGATTTTGCAAGTCTCGAAGTGGTCAAAGCTACTTCCGAGAAATTTGATCAAATCAAGGCTCGAATAAAAGCCACAAAAGACAGACAGAAATCATACGCGGATAAGAGAAGAAGGGATTTAGAGTTTCAAGTAGGGGACATGGTACTGTTAAAGGTATCACCATGGAAAGGAATCATCTGATTCAGAAAACGTGGCAAACTAAGTCCAAGGTTTGTCGGACCTTTCAAGATTTTAGCGAGAGTGGGTCAAGTTGCTTACAAACTCGACCTACCCGTTGAGCTTAGTGGAATACACCCTACGTTCCATGTGTCACACTTACGCAAGTGCCTAGCTGACGACACAGCTCACATACCTTACGACGAGATCGAAGTGGATAATAGTTTAAATTATGTGGAGGAACCAATAGCCGTTATTGATCGAGCTGAGAAACGACTACGCAATAAGTCAATCCCATTGGTCAAAGTTCAATGGAAGCACAGAAAGGGATCGGAAGCTACATGCGAGAAAGAAGACGAAATGCGGGAACTATACCCTCAGTTGTTTAACGTATAACTGGTTTCGAGGACGAAACCTATCTAAGGAGGGTAGACTTGTAACATCCCAAAAATAGTAAATAAATAAATAAGAACACGATCGAGATTATTATTGTCAAAGAAGCGAAAGAAAAATGGATGGGCTTGGGTTCGGCTCGAACGGGCCGAAGGAAGCCCAGGTATATAAGGGACAAGGGCTGCCACAATCTCATTTTTCCACCACTTGCAAGTTCTAGAGAGAGAAAGGGGAGCTCGGGTCTAGAGAGAGAAAGTGACGGATCGACTCGGGAATTCAGGAGAACGTTGCTACCGTGCTCGTGATCATCTTCTCTGAATCATAACTCCAATCCAGGTAAGCGTTCGATCATAATCTGAGTTTATATGATTATTTTAGGATTTTCGGTTTTAGCTAAATAGGTGATGTTTTTATGGATGAAACCTGATATTAAGCTTAGAACTAGCATATAGAATGAAAACCGCACCTTTTGATCAAAGAAAATTGTAAGATTAGCATGATCGGATTAACATGCAAGAATTTTGGATTTTTGGTCCAGGGACCAGGTATTGCGTACTTACCAAGTACGCAACGCAGGAGGAAGATCCTGCGTACTTACCAAGTACGCAAGAAGGATCCTCTGCGCACTTGTCAAGTGCGCATGAGTAAGGTCCTGCGCACTTAGCAAGTGCGCAGACAGCAGGCTGGTTAAGTAAAGTCAGTAAGCTTAGAATGATTTAACCATTAGAGTCGGGGTTGGGTCTAATGTATATTTAACTACCTAATCCAGATCGGAAGTGACGTTGTTGGACCTTTGTTTAGGACAACCTAGAGAAGCTTATCAGGTGAGTTCTATGTGCCCCCTTCTATGTTATATGCAAACCTTATTAAATGTTTTGGGGCTGAAATGTATACACTAAGTGAATAAATGATATGAATGTTAATGTGATCATACGTGACGCACTAATATATATATTTTTATATATATGAGAAAGAATTATAAACAAAGAATGAAACGTATGTTTACGAAGAATGAAGGAAAGAATGGCATAACGTAAATAAATAAAATCTTGCTTTATAATTATTTATATTGCATGTTATGAATGTATGTATACGTTATGGACGGAAACGAAGCTGACGGCTACTTCTGTAGATGGACGACCACGTGACTATTTTGCAACCGGGAAAGAAACGTTCCTTCGCAAGCTAGGACGTATAAAAAGCATAAAAGGGCGGTCGAAGTAAATGCTAAAATAGTATAACGGCTGCATAAACAATAGTCCGCGTGGGAAACGGATACCTTAGGGCAGACAGGCGAATATGACGGACTACGACGGTAGGACGGTAAAGAAGGACGGTCGAAGTTTGGCCGGACCAAAGTTAAGGCGGACGGTTTCTAGGACCGGACGAGTAAAAGGGCTACGACGGTAGCTCAAGGGCGTATGTCTTTGTGATATACGTACCGTAAGATGGGTTGATCACCCTTATGTATATGACCAATGAATGTTAAGGAAAGAAAAGGTTAATACATATCTATGTAATCACATAAGAATGAATAAAGAAAAGGTGAATACATATCTATGTAATCACATAAGAATGAATAAAGAAAAGGTGAATACATATCTATGTAATCACATAAGAATGAAGATAGAAAAGTAAAAGCTATGAATACGTATTTGTAGAAATGTATGTATATAATTATGTATACTTATAAAGAAAAGAATGATCATACATAATGGTTTTAAACTAGAACTCACCAGCGTTAGCTGACTTTTAGTATACATTTCAGGTAAAGGAAGAAAAGATCGTGCGAAGGCGTGAAGGTTACCCGGCTCAAGACTGACATCCCATATTTATATATGTTAAGATAAATGTTATGTACTTAATTTCAAAAGACTTCCGATGTTATGTCACGTCATGTTACGTTATGTAATGAATGAATTCGAATGTTTTAAATTTAAGCTCAGTGATTATGACTATGTTTATGAGTAAATCCAACAAGTGAGGTCACCCGGGTTTGGGGCCCTTACAATAAAATCTTTCATGATCATGTCTTTCTAATATAAGTACTAAGGTTTTCATGTACTATAGTGTAGTATATCTAGTGTTCAAATGTACTAACATATATGTATGATTTCATTTATATCAAATAATGAGCTTCTAAATAGTTGATCATAATAAAGTTTTTAAGATAAAGACCTTGAATTTTATGGATGTCACATTCTCCCCTTGTTAAAGGAATTTCGTCCCGAAATTCAAGTTCTATTGAGGTCTTTATCAAACAGTTGGGGATGTTTTTCTCTGAATTGTTCTTCATGCTCCCATGTGTACTCAGGGCCTCTTTTGGAGTCCCATCTAACTTTTACGAAAGGAATAGGACTTCTCTTTAGCTTTTTAACATGTATATCCACAATTTCAACAAGCTTTTCAATAAAATGTAGCTTCTCATCAATTTATATTTTCTTTAGTGGTATTTTTAATGTGTCATCAGACAAACATTTCTTTACATTTGACACATGGAATGTGTCATGTGTAATTCTTGTGGTAGCTTAAGTTTATAAGCTGCAACTCCAATTCTAGCCAGAATTTCAAATGGGCTTATATAAATGTAGGTCCGGTTTTGGATAGAATCAGATGCTATTGATATCTATAACTCCTCAGATCCACAAAACAACAACATAAATGGTGATTTAAAGATCAAAAGTAAGAAATAAAAGAAGAACAATGAAGAAAACTTGAATAAACACCAAATCTTTGATAAAAAGCCCAAAAGATTACAAAGTAAAGCTCTTGACTATGCTATTACTAAAACCCTAATCTCAGAGAACAAAACAAGTACAAAAGGTGTAAAATTTGGAAGTCTCTCCAATTTACAAGAAATGAGGTTCTATATATAGGCAACCATGGAGTGTCGTCAGATGACTCAGGCGACACACACAAGAAGGTCGCCATGTTCCCGGGCGACGCTCAGAGTGTCTCCGGTTCTTCAAAATTTTGTTTTAATTACAGAATCAGTCCTTGAGCTTTACCAATTGGTATACAACGATCTTAATAGACCCAACAGTATCTAGGGTTTCCTTACCCCTCTTTCCAAATAAAAAATACACCTTTCAATGGTCCTACTTTTAGTAATACTTTGTCTCCAATTTGAAACTCTAAGGGCCACCTTTCAATCGTTTGTCTGCATAGCTCTTTTGACGATCCCTTGCAGCTTTCAATTTATCTTTTATCTTAAAGTTCTTATCAGTTGTTTCTTGTATGATTTCAGGTCATGTCAACTGACTATCTCTGATTTCAAATCAACACAGTGGAGATCTACACTTTCTTCCATACAAGGCTTTGTATGGTGCTGATTGTATGCTAGTGTGGTAGCTAGTGTTATAAGAGAAATCAACTAAAGGCAGGTGAGTATCCCAATTCCCACCAAATTCTGTCACATATTACCTCAGCACGTCTTCTATGGTTTATATTGTTCTCTTAGTCTTTCTATCCATCTAGGGATGTCATGATGTGCTCAAGTCTATTCTGGTTCCCAAAGCCTTTTGAAGTGACAGCCAGAATCTTGAAGTGAATCTACTAGCTCTGTCAGATATTATGGAGAGTGGTACTCCATGTCTGGAAGTAATTTCATTTACGTATATCTGTGCTAGTTTCTCCATTTTATAATCTTCACGGATGGGTAGGAAATGTGCTGACTTAGTCAATCTTTCGACTATAACCCAAATGGCATCATGGCCACAAGATGTTCTTAGCAATTTTGTTATGAAATCCATTGTAATTTGATCTCATTTCCATTTACGGGTTTTAGGTTGTTGTAAGCATCCAGAGGGTTTTTGATATTCTGCCTTGACTTTTGAACATGTAAGACACTTACTTACATACAAGGCGATTGATGTCTTCATACCACGCCACCAATAATGTAATATTAAATCTTTGTACATTTTGTCACTGGCTGGGCGATTGATGTCTTCATACCAGGCCACCAATAATGTAATTTTAAATCAATTCTCTTAATTGAACAGAATTTGGAACCCATAGTCCTAAGTGATCAAGCATGGTTCTCAAACGGGTGCACCTGAAACATGTAAGTAATTGTCAACTACAAGTAGTTGGTGAGTAACATAGGTTTTGACACCAAACAAAGTTGTAAAGTTTACAATTCAATATGTTCAAAACATGTCTAAAGCATAAATATGAAAACATACAAGGTTACAAGGCATACAATCAAGCCATGTAATAGGAAAACTGTATATAAAATCCAATTGATTGTGTTATGAAAAGTATCAAAATGTATACACAAAAACCGCCAAGGTTCTGTGTTAAGTAATGTATCGGATTCCCGTATAAATGATCATAAAAGTTACTACCTGAGGCTTGCCACACAAGTTAATTATTGTACTAACATGAACACACGTATGGTCACCAAGCCGTTTAAGACATAAAGCATAATGACCTTAGCATAAGAACAAAGGTATTGAATTGTGTATGAAATATAGCTGTAGACATGTTTCACCCCAAAAGTATAAAAAAGGAAAAATGGGCTATGTAAACTCACCTATAATGAAGCTAGTAATGGTATGAATTGACAAAGATGAATAGGCCTCGTGAGGATCTCTCACAATAAACGTACATGGGTAATTGTACTCTAAATTTAATGTATGTCTAAATGGAAAATAAGGAAATCCTAAGATTTAGGGTCTCATAGGGTTTATAGGGTTTGGGATTGGATATGGGATTGTATATATATTTTGTAGGAAAATATAAGTTCATGACTAGTTTTGAAATAATAATAAAAGTAGTTTATAAAATTAATTAGAATTAATTATGATTTCTAATTAATTTTATAGTAACTATGTTTGAATTTATTTATATAATCATTCTAAAAATAATAAAATTATGGAATGAGATAAGTTTCAATAATAGTGCACTTGGATTTATTTATATAATCATTATAAAAATAATTAATAAATAAATTAGGAAATGAAAAATGTTTTAATTAAACTATTAAATAATGTCTCTTGTTTAAATGACTTATAAAAGAGTTTATTAAATAATTGTAGGCTTTAAATGTAATTAATCGAACTTGTGTATTGTAATTATTTATTAAAATAACTATTTAAGTATTTTTAAAGGTTTTAAAATGTTTTAAATAATTATTCTTACCAAAATAATTATTTTTATGTTTAAAAGAACTTAATAATGCTTAAACATTTAATTATAATTTCTTTAATAAACATTTTTAATTTATAAATAAAGTAACATAATTAATTTGTTTAAACAAATCATTTACATTATTTATTTAGGAATTGATAATGTCTTATAGCATGTTTTTAAATAGACATTAATTTATATTTTCTGTTTTTATAAAAATTACCGAATATGTTTATGTAATTTATAAAAAATTAAATTAGAATTTTAAGCATAAAATAATGTATTAAAAAGATTAAAAGAAATAAATTTTACAAAACTTATCCGGGTATTTAAGGGTTTATAAATATAATTTTATATAGTGAAATAATGCTAAAAAATGCACAGAAAAAGATTTGGGGCTGCCCAGGGTTGAACTCGGGTCTGCCCGGAGGGAGGTCTACACTCAAACCACAGGACCAGAGGACTACCAGTGTAATAGGACCATTTCACAAAAAATGTTAAACGAGGACAGGGGGATCTGTATTACGGCAAAACAAACGCAACATAAAAGGTGCAGGGCTAGACTCGAACCCGCGACCTTTTTCGTGTGAGCCAAACAGGTGATCTGGGCATCATGCCTTAATAGTTACTAGAGTGGATTTCTTTTAACACACAAACCCAACCCGTCTCCTTCCCCATTACGCAGCCTGTAACCCTAGCCCCAAATTAACATGATTACGTGAAGATCGCATCCCAATTCATGGGGCTTTCGTCCCCTTTATCGGAACAAACTTATTGACACAAGAATTACCTACAATGGTGAAGTTACGAGGGAGAACGGCTAGGAGTCCCCGGCTCGATGTTCCTCGAGTTCGTCGGTGTTTTAGAAGTGTAACGGGATATGCCTGAGTGTTCAGGAAGCTCAAATAAGGTTATGCGAGTGTGTTATGCTTGTCCTATAGATTTGAATGTGGATCGGATATAAACGGCTTTGGGTTCAATTTCGCAATTATAACATTGATATGGTGTAATTGGATCATTAAGGAATGATCGGAGTAGTCGTTTAAAATTTATGTAGGATTAATTGAGGTTTTAACACCCGTATTGATGATCTTGAGAATCAATTTCGTTCCTGTTTGACTTTCGAAAGTCAAAGACGATAGAAAAAATGGAAATTTGGATTTTGCACAATGGTCCCTGAGGTTTCATGAAGTTAGTATTTCATGTGCAAACCTAGGTTTAAATAGAATTAAGGTTTTAGAATTTACCAAATTGAACCCTGTACTTTAATAAGATGTAACATTATTAGATTTTTATAGGTTTTTATAAAATCTAATATATTTAAATATTATATTAATTGTTATAAACATAAAAATGTAATTTACAAAATAGAAAAAAATTTATTTCTGTTAAAAAATATTTTCTTTAAAATCACACTTATAAATGCTAATTTTATTTATAGAATAAGTTTACATATATATATATATATATATATATATATATATATATATATATATATATATATATATATATATATAGGGGAGGGTTCCAGAGAAAACCACAAGTTAGGCGAAAACCGAGAAAACCACAAAAAAAAACCCATTTTACCCAATCATATAATAATTTTTATTTTAGTTTATTTTTATTTATTTATAAGAGTATCAATGAAATATTAAACATTTTTACCAAAAAACATTTTTACACATAGTGTTACGTATACGTAAACATAAAACAAAAAAAATGCGGTTACGTATACGTAAATCAAAAAAATTATTTTTGGATACGTATACGTAAACAAAAAATTTGACTAAAATGATGTGGTTTTCTTGGTTTTCGCCTAACTTTGTGGTTTTCTCTTGATCCTTCCCCTATATATATATATATATATATATATATATTAGTATATAGGCTTAGTGATAACCTAACATATGTTTATTTTTTAAGCTTTAAACAATTATTTAATATAATCAAAAGCATGTATATATAATTACACGTTCATTTAAGGACAAATACATGTATACGTATAAAGAAGTTGTAGATGCATGCTTTGAACTCAAAGGTTTTTATATTATTATCTTTTATAAGTTATAGGTTTGATTTAAGTAGTACGATCCAATATATATATATATATAGAGAGAGAGAGAGAGAAAAAAAAAAGAGGGATATGATTACATGGTTAAATCTCACATAGATAAATATCGTACATGTGTCATGTATAATAGAGAGATGCTATGTAAATGCAAAGTTGAAAATTTGAATTAATACACGTTAAAATAATAATTGGTGTGACACCATAAGTGGGACCAGCACAGGGATTGAATGTAGTGTTTTTATTGTATAAAATAATTATATAAAAATACAAATATGGCTGAAAAAATCATGGATGTTACACTATTCGTGGAATTTCTCTATAAAACGCCTGTAATAGCCTGCAAATCCCATAAATTGGCGTATTTCTGTTGGTGTTTTGGGAGTTTCCCATTTCTCAATATCTTCAATCTTCTTTGGATCTACTTGAATTCCTTGTTCATTTACTACATGACTGAGAAATTGTACTTCCTGAATCCAAAATTCACATTTAGAAAATTTGACTTACAACTTCTCCTTTATGAATAAATCTAAGATTATCCTCAGATGGTGTTCGTGTTCTTCCTTGCTCTATGAATATATTAGAATGTCTTCAATGAATACGATTACAAACTAATCCAAATAAGGTTTGTTGTAACACCTCGAAAATTCCCTAGAAAATAAAGGACTAAACTTGCCAATTTTCAAAGTTGAAAGGTGGATATGTAAATAAATAAAGTTCAAGGACTTAAAGTGAAAATTCTGAAAATCAAAGGGGTAGCGGACCGCTACCCAGGACCTTAGCGGTCCGCTACGTGTAGGCTAAGGAAACCCTCGGGAGATGAAACGTGCCCATGTGATTCGCTGATGAAAATCTGAAGCGTGGAAGGGTGGCGGACTGCTAGCCTGAGCTTTAACGGTCTGCTACATGTGTACCAATCCAGATAAGCCGCCTCAAGGGGTGGCGGACCGCCACCACCTAGCGTAGCGGTACCCTACGGATGCGATGTTGGCCCTATAAATAGTTGAACGATTTCAACTCTTTTACACACATAAACACACTCAAATACACACACATTCTCTGATATCCCGTTCCCAAGCCCTGGTTCGCGTACGAAAGTCCGGTTTCTGGCCATTCGACTTCAAATTGCCGTAGATAGTGCTGAGGTAAGGTTCCGACCTCCCATTAAGCTTCGGTTATATACCATTAAGCTAGGCTTGTGTAATTAAGTAATGCCATATGATATCTAGGAGCTTTGTCAAAAGTGTTGATCATATTACTGAATTGATAAGCTGAGATACTGCCAAGGTAAGCTCTTAAAATGTGATGCATGAACCCAGTCATGACCTTGTCTGGCATGATTGATTTATGAAAAAAATTTAAGTATCTTGAAACGATTGTACCGATTGTTTATATATAACGTAGTCTAAGCGCTTATTGTATTTCACTTGCCCATGGAACGGTCTTTGGTTATATATATACTGAATGATTGTTCATAGTTATCTATGAATTTGGGGGTGGAATCCCATGAATGTGTTCAAGATAATTTGGCGGTCATTTTAATAAACTATTTTAGCTTATGAATTCACCAGCTTTATGCTGACCCACGTTTTATCAAATTTTTTTAACGCATCACAGGTAGTCATTAGAACCGGGCATTCCAGGACTAGGATGAAATGAGGAATGATCTAGATGATGGACATGCAAGGAACTATAAGTCTCGAATGATTTATTCCTTGTTAGGAACGAATGATGTAACTTTTATTAAACTTGATGTAAACAAAGTTTTGATGTTAATAGAAGTTATGATTTAGTCTTCCGTTGTGTGTTTTGATATCAATGTCACAGTAACTAGAAGGCGACCTTCTGACCGGTATCTAGTTATCTTACAAACGAAATGTTCTGTCTAGGAAAGGACGGTGTATAAATCTCTCCTAGGCCCGTCGTTCTTTCCTGAGAACATCTCTGTTGGAGCTAGGGGTAGAATGCCCAATACTAGGTCCCGTACCCGCGATACGACAAACACAAACCCTGACCCAAACAAAAATGTAAATACGAATACTGAACCCGAACAACCTGTAGAAGAAGTTATTATGACCGAAGCCCAATTTCAAAGGGCGGTGGCATCTGAGGTCACCCGAGTTCTTCAAACAACTCTACCTGGAATCCTTGATGATGCTCTTAGGAGAAGAGAAAATCAAAACAGTATGGGTAACCGAAACGAAGGTACAAGTGGTGTTATTCCTCGAACAGAAGATACCCTTCATATCGCTCCAGTACGAAACAATATAGGTACCACCCGAACCCATGAAACCGTTGGGATGACAAACCAAAGTGTGGGGATACATGGCCAAGGATGTAACTACAAGAACTTTAGTGATTGTCACCCGAAGCCCTTTAATGGGAAGAAGGATGCTATTGTAGCTTTGCAGTGGATCACGTCAATGGAAGCAGTAATCAAGATGAGTGAATACAGATCGGACGAAGCTGTAAAGTTTGCATTCATTTGAAGAAGAAGTTCTTGACTGGTGGGAGTCAGTGAAGCAGACAAAGGGAGAAGCTGTAACTGATAGAATGACTTGAAGGATCTAAAATATTTGATTATGAAGAGATACTTTCCACAAAATGTTGTGGATAAGATTGAAGCTGAATTTTTACGATTCGAAGCTGGAAGCGTGACTCATCAGGAGTACACATCCAAGTTTAATGAAATGGCCAAGTTGGTGCAACATCTGGTTACTCTTGAGTCAAGGAGAGTTAAATGATATATCCAAGGCCTTCCTCCTAAGGTTAGTACCTTAGTAAAATCCATCGCACCTGAAACGATAGATTTGGCTGTAGAGAAGAGTGCGGTGGTGTTTGATGAAGTGGTTGCTCAGGAGCCACCAAAGATTGATCACAACAGAAAGCCTGATGAGGTTGTTTATAGGTATAAATCGGGAAATAGTAAGTTTCCAAGGAGAGGAGGATTTAATCCCAACCATGATAGAGCCAATCAGGGAATGAAATGCCAGACTTGTCAGAAGTTTGGCCATTTTGCAACCCAATGCCCGAATGTTAAATGTTTTAATTGTGGAGAAATAGGGCATTATAAGACTTCTTGTCCTAAACCACCTAAACCGAGAATAGGTGGTCAGAATTGTTAGGACATAGATTGTATGACAAAAGCTTTGTAATAGTTTAGGTCTTATTGTCTTTATGTTTTTATGTAATTGTTTAGTTTTGTCTAACTATTAGTACAAGTTCTGCTAGAGGCGAACTTGATAAGTTCTCCTAGTCTATTAGAGGAGAACTTGTTAAGTTCGCCTAAGCATCTTTTAAGCGAACTTGTTAAGTTCGCATATTGCAGAACTTGTTAAGTTCCTTCCACCGTGTGATCCCGAACTTCATGTGCTAGGGCGGAGATTTCACCAGAGGTAACGAAAATTATTCTGTTACACCTGAGATTATAAGAGATAAGTCATGTGGACCTACAAGTGGTATCAGAGCTATTGCTCATGATTTTCGTTTGATTCTTGGTGATTAGAGACGTTTTTGTGTACAATTTGACTAGAAATTGATCATTTTTAGAAGTTTTTATATCCATGGAGTTTTCAAGTTCTTGAAGCTGATTTTACTTCTGAATTCGTGGATTTGAAGTTGATTTTGGTGAAATTAATCCGATAGAAGTGTTCTAAATCATAAAATACTAAATCCTACGGTTCAATTTCTTCAAATTCCTTCTAATCTGTGAGAAATGATGATTTTTGGTGCTGTTTGTTCGTGTTTGGGTTAAAGTTCTTGCTGAGTTTGATTCAGCTGCTATAAGCGAACTTGCTAAAAGTTGTTGCAGGAGAACTTAGCAAGCGAACTTAGTAGGTGAACTTAATCAGTAGGCGAACTTACTGGAATTTCTTGGGTAAGCGAACTTGTCAAGTTCGCTTGATATCAAATTCGCTTGTTTGGCTTAAGCGAACTTATTATCTTCGCCTAAGGGGAGTTTGTGTTCAACACTTGGAATTTTTTTTCTGAAAATGGCAAATATGGTGCAAGTGACTAATATGTTAAATTACGACAACGAGATTGGTACATCTCAGAAACTGCCCAAAATTGTTGAGTCTTGCAGATTATTCCAACTGGAAAGATCGGTTTGATCAGTTCGTATCTTTTACTGATACAAGTTTATGGATTCCAATCTTGGAAGTTATAGGCATCCGACATATACTTGTATGGGAAAGGATTATGTTCCTAAATCAGTATCTGCGTTAACCACAGAAGAAAAATTATTGTTTGATAGAGAAAAGAAGGCAATGGCCAATATCTCAATGTCTCTTCCTAAAAAGATTTGTCATAGCTTTAAACAATTCAAAACTTGTCAACAATTGTGGGAAGCATTGCAAAAGAGGTGTGAAGGTAGTTTGGATGTTAAGAAAAGCCAACAAGAATTACTGAAGAAGCAGTTCTAAGTATTCAAGCACTTTCAAAATGAATCTTTAGATGATCTTGCAACGAGATTCTATCATTTGCTGAGTGAGTTGTCAAGTGCTTCAGTGGTTTATGAGACTGAAGAGATAAATGATAAGTTTTTGGAGGCATTACCATCTAAATTTGATGTGTATACAGTTTTGATAAAAGAGAATGTCAAGTATAAAACTATGTCTCTTGAAGAGGTTCTTGGCAAGATTAAATCACATGATTTGAATATGAAGAAGAAGGAAACCAATATGGAGCATATTCAAGATCCTTCAATGTATTTTGCTAAGTCTTCTGGCAAAACTAGTGCAGGGGTTGCGTTTTTTTCTGGTGATGCTCAAGATGTTTCTCATGATCATTGTTCTGGGGTTTCAAGTCATTCATGTTTCTCTACAAATACAACTTCTTCATCATCTGGAACACATAATATGAATCAAAGAGTTGTTGATGATTATTTAGCAATGTTTTCTTCCTTTATGGCTTCTTATGAAAATTTTATTGGAGGAAAGATTCATGATCCAGAGGTTATTAAAGAAGATTTCAGACAGATTGATCCTGTTGATCTAGAAGAGATGAACATTCAATGGAACATGGCTATGCTGATGCGACAAGCAAAGGATTTTTTGAAGAAGACTCGAAGAAAGTATATTGGGTCTAACAGTCGTTCACGTATGGGATTTGATAAAACCAAAGTTCGTTGCTATAATTGTCAGGAGTATGGGCATTTTGCCAAAGAATGTGTGAAATCGAAAGTTGAATTTGATTCTCAGAAGAAGCCTAATAACTTTCAGAATAATCGTAATCAGTTACATGGCTCCTCTAGATCTGGAAATTCTAATCATGCATCTGCATCATCTGCTTTGGTTGCTCAGAATGATGAAAATTATGACTGGGGTATTCATCTTGAAGATTTGGTTGGTTCGGTCAACTGATGATGATAGCTTAAGTGATGGTGAGAGTTTGCCAAGTGCTGATGAATAAAGTGATCAAGTACAAAATGATGAGACTGATATTGCATCTGGTGTATCTGAAGATGATATTGTTTTAACTCAAAATTCTTCTGATGGTACTGATTCTGATAATATCCCGATTGTAAAAGTCTTCATGGCAGATATGTCATATCCTTCAAAGGTAAAAGATTATGTCTGTCACATTTATTGCTCAAATTGCATAAGTAGAAAAGATAAAATGCAAAAAGTAATGGATGATAACACAAATTTAATTTGTGATATGAAATCGATGCATTCAGTAAATCAAAATTTGAAAGATAATGATAAATTGTGTATAAATAGAATTAAGTCTTTGAAAAGAGATTTGAACTCTTTGGGATTGAAATATAAGGAACAAGCATATCATCTGGATATGGCTTATGCTGAGATTGAGAAGCGAAATGAAGTTGTTGCTCAGAAGAACAAAGAAATTTCTGATAAAGAATCTAAAGTGATCAAATTACATAGAAAGCTGGAAAACTTTGAAAATTCATCTGTGGTATTGGATTACTTTAATGAGATTGCTGATCCTACTAAGAGGGTTGCTGGAATTAGATTTGTTCCTCCACCATTCAATGCAAATTATGTGGTTGAACCAGAAATTATTCATGAAGAGGAAATTGATCCAAAGACAGTGTTGAAAGTGAATCCAGTAACTAGTGAAGATATGATCTATGATTCTGATTCTGAGGATGAGGTTTTTGATGATAATAAGGTTGAAAGCATTCCTAAGGAAGTGTAAATTGATGAACCAAAGGTAGTGAAAAATGTTACCCGTGATAGATGCATTTTAACAGAACCGGATGAGGTGAAAGTTGTTCAACCTAATCTTTCCAAAATGCTACAATCAAGTGGTTTTGTTGTTGCTGGTTATCAGAATAAGAATTTATCAAGGGTGAATAAACAAGTTTTTGTTCCAAAGAAGCCAGTCAACTGTTTAGAAAAATCTTCTGAAGCTTGTTCATCAGACGGGTCATCAAATTCTAGAAAACTCCTTATATCAGAAATCATCAAGATATTTTCATTGTAATGAGGCTGGTCATATTCTGATTCACTGTCCTTATAAGAATCAAGGCAAATTAAAGAGTGATTCCTCACAAAAACAAGTGGTGACGATTCTGAAAAGACAAAATGGGGAAAAGCCTACGTCTGGTGTTGAAAAGAATATGCCTTGTCAATCATTTGCTAAATCTACTGGATTTAAGCAACATGATAAGCGTATTTTTAAACCCGTTATTTTTCAAAAGAAGTTTGAGATTCCACATGTTGGAATTCCAAAAGATTCTCAACTTGAGGTCAAACTTTCTAGACCACAACGAAGAAGACGTAACAGAAAACTAAAGAAACTTTTGAAAATACCTGAATCTGATAATCATAAATCTAATAATGTTTTTCCAATAAATCAAACTATGTCTTCTTTGAGAAGGTCTAATCATAAATCTTTTGTTCCAAAGGTTGATGACAATGTTGATTGTGAATTGCTTGAAGTTGTTTATTTTGATCCATCTGGACGACCCAAGACCACAATGGCTTAGGTTCCAATTTCTAACTGATTTCTTTGTTTATGTAGGGACAACCAAGGAGGACTATCAACAATACGTGGTATTTGGATAGTGGTTGTTCTCGACATATAACATGGAATATTCGTTTATTGGAAGATGTTATTAATATTGATGGTGGTTATGTCGCTTTTGCTAGAAATAAAGGCGGGTACATAACTCGTCAAGGTACTTTAAAGAATGAAAAAGTCAAATTTGAGAAAGTGAACTATGTGGAGCAACTTGAACATAATCTTTTAAGTGTATCTCAAGTATGTGACAAGAAGTTTTCATTTCATTTCAATGATTCTGAGTGTTATATCTTGAAACCGGGCTTTGTGATTCCCGACGAATGGATTCTAATGAAGGCTCCGAGGAGAAATAGCACATATGTCCTAGACATGAGTGTTGCTACTACTACGGATTCAATTCCTACATGTCTACTCTCCAAGGCGTCTGAGTCGGATTGTGAGGGCCCCAAACCCGAGAGGCCTCACTTGTTGGATTTACTCATTCACAAACAGTTCTTAAACATGAATATCAAATAACGCAGTGAAAAATTTCATTCAAACATAACGTCATCATTGTTCATACATGCGGAAGCGTAAACATTGTTTAAAACATTAATACATCATAACTAAACATAACGGGATGCAAGTCTTCATAGTCAGTCGGGTAACTCCTCTCGCTAGCCAAGCATCACCGTCCATCCTCATAACCTGCCTTAACCTGAATGTGCATACTAAAAAGTCAGTTACGCTGGTGAGTTCTAGTTTTAACATAAAACTTTAACTTCGAATAATTTGCCAAAAACATAACTTCATACTTCATTTAATAAAAAGCGTACGTAAAGTAATGCAATAACAAAACATGACACTTCATAAACATAAGTCAACGAACATATCGAATCTGCGCCTTCTCGTAACTGTCAAATCCACACGTTACATACTGGTTGAATGAACTAAGGATCACCACCACTAGGCCCATCATCACCGTACTGTCCTTCGGGTGAGGAACTCCTAGGGCCCGATACTTAGGTCATCCAACCCTTCAAGCACGGCGTCCCAAAGGATAGCGCGTACCAAACTTCAAGCACTGCACCCCGTAGGGCGCAAGTACCAAACTTCAAGCACGACTACCCCGTAAGGTAAATCGTACCAAACTTCAAGGATCACGATAATCCCCTTAACGACCGTCATCGCCCCAGTTGTACAACAGTTGGCCAGCCACAAAGGCCCCTAAAAGGTAAAGGCCCATAACATACTTCCCATCCCTTAACCTTCATTCCCTAAGTAATATTGGCAGATTCGTTCATTTGTGACTTTCATAAACCTTCGCTTCTTTTACTTCAAAAACTTCAGTTAAAGCATTCGTACGTTTTATTAAAAACATTCATTCATTCATTAACACACTTCATAAACTTCTTTCGGCAAAATATTTCATAAACACTTCCTTCATAACCTTTCCTTCTAAAACATCACTCATAAACATCATTTTCTAAAACGTTACATACAACCTTCATAAACATCGTTTTATAAAATCGTTACATCGTTACGTATGCACACCAACCCAAAAACATTATTAAAACATTTAAAAGAGGGCTTCTAGAACTCACCAGATAAGTAGTTTCTGAAATACTCTTAGCTGGCTACTGCGCGTCACTAATGTCACTCACGATCTGTTATAATAAAGCCATACGGGTAAGGTAGTGCTCCTAGATGACACTAGACATCCCTATGCTTAAACCTAGTAGTTTCGATGGATTTGCTTATATCGAAACTTGATAGTTTCGATAGGTTGTGTATATCGAAACTTGGTAGTTTCGATAAGTAACTTAGGTGTAATCTTAACTTCGGATCGTGGGCTCATGTCGAAACTATGGTAGTTTCGATGGGCCTGCACATATCGAAACTAGGTAGTTTCGATGGGCCTGCACATATCGAAACTAGGTAGTTTCGATGGGCCTGCACATATCGAAACTAGGTAGTTTCGATGGGCCTGCACATATCGAAACTAGGTAGTTTCGATGTGCCTGCACATATCGAAACTAGGTAGTTTTGATGGGCCTGCATATATCGAAACTAGTAGTTTCGATGGGCCTGCACAGATCGTCTTCCCAAAAATCTGAAGTTTTGCATGCGAGTCTGATCGAGTCAGTATCTCAATTTTTCTTAGATCAAAACGTTCGGTTTTCATTCTAGATGCTATACCTAAGCTCATTTTCAAGTTCCATCCGCTAAATCGTTACCTTTTTAGCCAAAACCCAAAAATCTCAAAAACGAACAAAAACTCAGATTTAGGCAAGATCATTACCTGTATCGAGATTCTGATCCGGAGGTTCTTCTCACGAGCTTAGCAGTAACGTGTTCCCTCAATTTCGGGACGATCCGTCAACTTTCTCTCTCTAGACCCGAGCTCTCCTTTCTCTCTCTAGAAGTTGCGTGAGTGGGGGAATGAGCAGAGAAGAGGGCTGCCCTGCCTCTTATATACCTGGGCTTCCCTCGGCCCATTGAAGCCGAGCCCAAGCCCGCTCCCTTTTGTTTAAATATTCCGACTAAATCATCGGTCTCTCTATATTTATTCGTTTTATTATTTTTGGGATGTTACAAGTCTACCCCCTTACAATAGGTTTCGTCCCCGAAACCTATCATAAGTCAAATAGTTGAGGGTACGACTCCCTCATTTCTGTCTCCGTTTCCCAAGTGGCTTTCGATCCCTTTCGATGTTTCCATTGGACTTTAACCAATTGGATAACTTTATTACGTAAACGTCTCTCCTTTCGATCTAGGATGGCCACGGGTTCTTCGATGTAGTTAAGGCTATTGTCTACCTCGATGTCAGTAAGTGGTACGTGAGCCGATTCATCTGCCAAACACTGTCGCAAGTGTGATACATGGAAGGTAGGATGAATTCCACCTAACTCATCAGGCAACTCTAACCGATAAGCGACTTCACCAACCCGTGCCATTATCCTGAACTGTACGACAAACCTCGGACTTAACTTTCCTCTCTTCCTGAATCGTATGATTCCCTTCCAGGGTGACACTTTCAACATTACTCTGTCCCCAACATCAAACTCAATAGGCCTTCGCCGTTTATCCGCGTAGGATTTTTGACGATCTTGTGCGGCCTTCATTCGTGCTTTGACTTGATCAAACCTTTCCGACGTTTCCCTTATTACTTCCAGACTCCCTAATTCCTTTTGTCCAATCTCGCCCCAACAAACCGGGGTTCTGCATCTTCTCCCATACAACATTTCGTAAGGCAGCATGCCTATCGTCGTGTGATAACTATTGTTGTAGGAGAATTCGGCTAATGGCAGATGACTGTCCCAACTGCCGCCAAAATCGATAATACAAGCACGAAGCATATCCTCCAATGTCTGAATGGTCCTTTCGGACTGACCATCCGTTTGCGGGTGGTATGCCGTACTGATATTAAGTCTCGTGCCCATCGCCTCGTGAAATCTTTTCCAGAACCTCGATGTGAATCATGTGTCCCGGTCGGATACTATCGTCAAAGGCATCCCATGCCGTGCTACTACTTCGTTAATAAATACTTCCGCTAACCTTTCCGACGAGAACGTCTCGCGAATAGGTAGGAAATGAGCACTCTTTGTTAATCGGTCCACAATTACCCGGATGGTGTCATGACCTTTAGCTGTGCGAGGTAGCTTGGTTATGAAGTCCATGGTAATGTGTTCCCACTTCCATTCTGGTATATCAAGCGGTTGAATCTTTCCATACGGTTTCTGGTGCTCGGCCTTTACTTGTGAGCAAGTCAAGCACTTGCTTACATACTTTGTCACTTCATGTTTCATTCCGGGCCACCAGTATTCCTTCCTCAGATCTTGGTACATCTTATTGGTACCGGGATGGATAGAGTACCGAGACTTATGAGCCTCATCCAAGATTTTGGTTCTAAGCTCGCCACTCATAGGTATCCATACTCGTCCAAAATGTGTCCTAACACCAAGAGTGTTATATTCCAACTTGTCATGTTGGCCAACCATCCTTTCCTTCTTAATGTTTTCTTCTTTAAGTGCTTCATCTTGAGCTCTTTCAATTTCCCTCATCATATCTGATGTTACCACCAACTGGAAAGCTTTCACTCTAATAGGAGTAGGCACATCCTTTCGGCTTAGAGCGTCAGCCACCACGTTTGCCTTTCCAGGATGGTACATTATTTCACAGTCATAGTCTTTCAACAGTTCCAACCATCGCCTCTACCTCATATTAAGTTCCTTCTGTTCGAAGAAGTATTTCAAACTTTTGTGGTCGGAGTAAATAGTAAACTTCACCCCGTAAAGGTAGTGCCTCCATATTTTCAATGCGAATACGACAGCAGCAAGTTCCAAATCGTGAGTCGGATAATTAGCTTCGTGAATCTTCAACTGCCGTGACGCATACGCGATCACTCTTCCGCGTTGCATCAACACGCATCCCAATCCCTGACCCGAAGCGTTAGAGTATACCACTAAGTCTTCATTGCCCTCGGGGAGGGCCAAGACTAGAGCTTGGGTTAGCCTCTTCTTCAATTCCTTAAACGCCTCATCTTGGGTCGAACCCCATTCATACTTAACCTCTTTCCGAGTCAACTTTGTCAACGGCGAAGCTATTTTCGAGAAATCCTGGATGAATCTCCGATAGTAGCCTGCCAATCATAAGAAACTACGGATTTCAGTTGGTGTTTTAGGAATACTCCATTCTCTTATCGTCATTATCTTTGCTGGGTCAACCATAATGTCGTTCGGGTTAATGAAGTGACCTAGGAATTGGACTTCCCTAAGCCAGAACGCGCATTTGGAGAACTTAGCATACAACTTTTCCTTCTTCAGAGCTTCCAATACTTCCTTCAAGTGACATGCGTGATCACCCTCATTCTTGGAGTAGATAAGGATATCATCGATGAACACGATTACCGATCGATCCAGCATTGGTCGACAAACTCTATTCATCAAATCCATGAACGCTGCGGGCGCGTTCGTCAATCCGAAAGACATTACGCGGAACTCGAAATGTCCATAACGCGTGCGAAATGCAGTTTTCGGTATGTCTTCCTCCCTTACCTTCAACTGATGGTACCCGGACCGAAGGTCGATTTTCGAGAACCAACTTGCGCCTTGCAATTGATCGAACAGGTCGTCGATCCTTGGTAACGGGTACTTGTTCTTTACGGTACGCTTGTTCAACTCGCGATAATCAATACACATTCTCATCGTACCGTCTTTCTTCTTCACAAACAACACCGGAGCACCCCACGGCGAGATGCTCGGTTGGATAAATCCTTTCTCAAGTAACTCGTCTAGTTGGACCATAAGTTCCTTCATCTCCACTGGTTCTAGTCGATATGGAGCCTTAGCCACGGGCTGGGCATTTGATACTAAGTCGATTCGAAATTCAATCTCTCTGTCGGGTGGTATCCCAGGCAAATCCTCTGGAAACACCTCCGGGTACTCGCGTACCACGGGTACATCGTCTAGTTCCTTCACTTCCTTACACTTGTCAATCACGTACACCAGATACGCCTCGCATCCGCGCCTCAAGTAATCTGTTGCCTTAATCATCGAGATGACATTTGGTATCGGGGCGTCCCGATCTCCAAGAACCTCGACTTTGCTACCATCCGGAGCCTTGAGTCGGATTATCTTTCATTTGCATATAATTTGCGCTTCATTGGCAGTTAGCCAATCCATACCTAACACGACATCGAACCCTCCCAAAGCCATAACAAACAATCTGACAGGGAACTCATGACCTTCTATTTTTATCGTGGAGTTGTCAACTACATCGGTCACTCTCGCGGTTCTACCCTCAGCGGTTTCTACGCTAAAGGCCCTTTCTAGCTTACTGGCAGCGTACTTCACTCGTTTACAAAAAGTCACAGATATAAAACTCTTACTGGCACCCGAATCAAATAGCACCGAAACAAAAGTGTTGTCAAGGATGAACGTACCTGACGCCACGTCGGGGTCTGCCCTGGCTTGGTCTTGCGTCAGCGCGTACGCACGAGTCTTTGCTCGGGGCCTCTCTTCTTTCCTCTCCGGGCCTTTCCCTTTCCCGGCTTCACTCATCCTGGGCTTGGTGCATTCCCGACTCATATGACCATTTTCGCCACAATTGTAGCATTTGTAGCCTTGCGGTCATTCACGGGAGTAATGTCCGGTCTTTAAAGCACAGATTCGATCCTAACCGGCATTCACCATTTTCGCCACAATTGTAGCATATGACCATTTTCGCCGCATTTAAAGCACAGATTCGATCCTAACCGGCATTCACCCGCATGTCTTACCCCACATTTACCACAGACTGTCGTCCCGCCTACCCTGGCCTGCTTGTCCCGAGCCCCAAACAACTTCCCACCCGATCGTTTAGCGGGAAAACTCAACTTTTTCTTAGGCTCTTCAATGGCAATGACATTCAGCGCCAGATCATCAAATACCACGCCGCTCAGTTCTACTACCGAATCATAGGTAGTAGGGGCGTTTGCCTTAACAAAGGTGCGGACTTGGTCCGGCAACCCTTGAATATAGCAGGCAATCTTTCTCTCTTCAGTAGTGACAAGATGTGGCACCAGACGTGCTAGTTCATTGAATCAGGTTGTGTATTGCCGGTGCGTCATGTTCCCGGCCTTCAAACCAGAAATTCTCTCTCCACCTTCTCAATCTCATTCCTTGGGCAAAAATTCTTAATAACTAAAGTTTTCAAGTCAGCCCACATCATCGCATCCACAATCCCACTCCCTTTTGCCTGACGTACACCTTCCCACCAATGGGATGCTTATTCTCTCAAGGAGTTAGCAGCAAATTTTACAACTTGATCCGTTCGAAACTCGCTCAGACGAATGGCAGCTTCCATACGGATCACCCAATCAAACGTAGCCACCGCGTCTTTCTTTCCAGTGAGGACCGGTGGGTCACATGCTTTAAATGACTTGTAGTCGCATTCGCGAGCAGGCGGTGCGTTGTCGGTCTCATTGTTCTGAGCACCTATTGCCGCACTAGACCCACCCACCCCATTAACCTGCTTCAATGCTTCTGCCAACAGACCTGGCAGAGAAGTCTTCATCAATTCTGTGAACTCTCGAGCTATAGCTGCTCTCACTTCTGGTTCAAAAGTGAAAGATTGTTCTTCAACCAGTGTCTGCTCAGTTCCATGCACACTAACCGCCGGTTTAGTGTGAACACTTCCTTCATCACTATTCTCTTGGCGCGCAGGGATCCTGCCACGCCCACCATTTCGACCGCCGGTACGACCACCACGCCTTCCGTTTCCTCTTCTTGCCAGTTTGTTCTATAAGACAAGAATCCAATGTTATCACGCTAGTTAACAAATAAAATTCAATAAGTACTGTAAGATGTTAATATACACTGGCCATCTGCAATTAACCATTACACTACCCTTCGATTTCTATTTGACCACATTTGTGATTCCATCAGAACACAAGTCCTTACCTACCCCTTTCTAAGGCATACTATATATGTAAATATATACTACCTTCATACCTGATGTTGTGGCTCGAGTTACCCGTACTGGCATCCGCTTTCGGTCCCATTCACAGTTTAAGTTCAGACACTGGGAGTGTCCGAATCTCTCAAACTATTGCTCTGATACCAACTTGTGAGGGCCCCAAACCCGGGAGGATTCACTTGTTGGATTTACTCATTCACAAACAGTTCTTAAACATGAATATCAAATAACGCAGCGGAAAATTTCATTCAAACATAACGTCATCATTGTTCATACATGCGGAAGCATAAACATTGTTTAAAACATTAATACATCATAACTAAACATAACGGGATGCCAGTCTTCATAGTCAGTCGGGTAACTCCTCTCGCTAGCCAAGCATCACCGTCCATCCTCACAACCTGCCTTAACCTGAATGTGCATACTAAAAAGTCAGCTTCGCTGGTGAGTTCTAGTTTTAACATAAAACTTTAACTTCGAATAATTTGCCAAAAACATAACTTCATACTTCATTTAATAAAAAGTGTACGTAAAGTAATGCAATAACAAAACATGACACTTCATAAACATAAGTCAACGAACATATCGAATCTGCGCCTTCTCGTAACCGTCAAATCCACACGTTACATACTGGTTGAATGAACTAAGGATCACCACCACTAGGCCCATCATCACCGTACTGTCCTTCGGTGAGGAACTCCTAGGGCCCGATACTTAGGTCATCCAACCCTTCAAGCACGGCGTCCCAAAGGATAGCGCGTACCAAACTTCAAGCACTGCACCCCGTAGGGCGCAAGTACCAAACTTCAAGCACGACTACCCCGTAAGGTAAATCGTACCAAACTTCAAGGATCACGATAATCCCCTTGACGACCGTCATCGCCCCAGTTGTACAACAGTTGGCCAGCCACAAAGGCCCCTAAAAGGTAAAGGACCATAACATACTTCCCATCCCTTAACCTTCATTCCCTAAGGAATATTGGCAGATTCGTTCCTTTGTGACTTTCATAAACCTTCGCTTCTTTTACTTCAAAAACTTCAGTTAAAGCATTCGTACGTTTTATTAAAAACATTCATTCATTCATTAACACACTTCATAAACTTCTTTTGGCAAAATATTTCATAAACACTTCCTTCATAACCTTTCCTTCTAAAATATCACTCATAAACATCATTTTATAAAACGTTACATACAACCTTCATAAACATCGTTTTATAAAATCGTTACATCGTTACGTATGCACACCAGCCCAAAAACATTATTAAAACATTTAAAATAGGGCTTCTAGAACTCACCGGATAAGTAGTTTCTGAAATACTCTTAGCTGGCTACTGTGCGTCACTAATGTCACTCACGATCTGTTATAATAAAGCCATACGGGTAAGGTAGTGCTCCTAGATGACACTAGACATCCCTATGCTTAAACCTAGTAGTTTCGATGGATTTGCTTATATCGAAACTTGATAGTTTCGATAGGTTGTGTATATCGAAACTTGGTAGTTTCGATAAGTAACTTAGGTGTAATCTTAACTTCGGATCGTGGGCTCATATCGAAACTATGGTAGTTTCGATGGGCCTGCACATATTGAAACTAGGTAGTTTCGATGGGCCTGCACATATCGAAACTAGGTAGTTTCGATGGGCCTGCACATATCGAAACTAGTAGTTTCGATGGGCCTGCACAGATCGTCTTCCCAAAAATCTGAAGTTTTTGCATGCGAGTCTGATCGAGTCAGTATCTCAATTTTTCTTAGATCAAAACGTTCGGTTTTCATTCTAGATGCTATACCTAAGCTCATTTTCAAGTTTCATCCGCAAAATCGTTACCTTTTTAGCCAAAACCTGAAAATCCCAAAAACGAACAAAAACTCAGATTTAGGCAAGATCATTACCTGTATCGAGATTCTGATCCGGAGGTTCTTCTCACGAGCTTAGCAGTAACGTGTTCCCTCAATTCTGGGATGATCCGTTAACTTTCTCTCTCTAGACCCGAGCTTTCCTTTCTCTCTCTAGAAGTTACGTGAGTGGGGGAATGAGCAGAGAAGAGGGCTGCCCTGCCTCTTATATACATGGGCTTCCCTCGGCCCATTAAAGCCGAGCCCAAGCCCGCTATATGTTTAAATATTCTGACTAAATCACCGGTCTCGCTAAATATTCTCAACAAAATGGAGTTGCTGAACGAAAGAACAAGACTTTGGTTGAAACGGCACGTACGATGATTGCTGCAGTAGCTTTTTGGGCTGAGGCTGTGAATACTGCGCGTCATGTTTTGAACAGAGTCTTGACCGTTAAGCGACACAACAAGACATGCTATGAGTTGCTTAATAATCGTAAGCCAAATCTGGAAGATTTACTTCCTTTTGGTAATCCATACACCCTTTTGAGAGTTCGAGATGTCCCGACCAAGTTCGGTGCTAAGGCAATTGAAGGGATCTTTCTGGGGTATGTTGCTAATTCTACTACCAAGAGGGTTTATAACAAAGAGACTCGCCAGGTTAAAGAATGGTTTCATATTGACTGTTCTAATCGGTCTTTACCTCAAATGGCGATTGGACCAGACTGGGCTTTTGATTATGAGAATTTATTCAAGTCTTTTCATTTACCTTCTGATATTTCTCCTAAGGAAGCTGCTGTTTTATATGATTCATGTCAAGATGCACAGAATAGTGGTTTTTTACCAACTGTGGTTCCACAATCATCTGTTCCTTCTACATCTGTTCCAGATCCTAATGCTGCTTCTTGTTTTGGAACACAAGTGTCTGATAGTGAAGATGAAAATATTATTTTTCCAAGATTCTTCTGCTGATCCTTTGATAGTTGATGAAACTTCTAATTTGTCACAGGTTCAGGGGGAGATTCCTACAAATCTAGACTTGGAGATACCAGTTAATCAAGATCTGTCTTATCAATCTGATTCAACTCAAGTTGATGTGTTGCCGGTTCCTGAGGTTGCATCAATCAAGGAACTCAAAGCTCATCCGATTTCAAATATAATTGGGGATTTGCGTGATGGAGTGCAAACGCGTTCTACTCTTGACAACACTTGCTTGTATACAGGTTTTAAGGATACTGGTGTTTTTGATGTATGCTCACATTCCTGTTTTATTTCTCAGGTCGAACCAAAGAATGTTGAAATGGCGTTAAGTGATAACAATTGGATAGAGGCCATGCAGGAATAACTTGCTCAGTTTGACAAACTCAATGTTTGGAATCTTATTTATCTTCCAAAGGGTGTGTATCCAATTGGTACGAAGTGGGTGTTTAAATGCAAGAAAGACGATTGAGGTGTTGTAGTGCGAAATAAGGCAAGATTAGTTGTACAAGGTTTCAATCGACAAGAGGGAATTGATTACACCGAGGTTTATGCGCCTGTTTCTAGGCTTGAAGCTATAAGGTTGTTTCTTGCTTTTGCTTCATACAAAGGGTTTAAGGTGTTTCAATTAGATGTAAAAAGGGCTTTCTTATATGGTAAAGTCAAGGAGGAAGTTTATGTGTGTCAGCCGCCGGGGTTTGAAGATCCAATTATCCGTCTAAAGTTTTCAAGCTTGATAAAGCTCTCTATGGTCTTCATCAAGCTCCTCGAGCGTGGTATGAAACGTTGTCTATACATCTTATGGATAATTATTTTGTTCGTGGACATATTGACTCGACTTTATTCATTAAGAAAGCAGGAGGAGAATATCTACTGGTACAAATATATGTAGACGATATTATTTTTGGCTCTACAAATGAAGGGTTGTGCAAAGAGTTTGAGAGTATTATGAAATCGAATTTTGAGATGTCAGCTATGGGAGAGTTATCATTTTTCCTAGGTCTTCAAGTTAATCAGAAGGAAGATGGTTTCTTTATTCATCAATCCAAGTATGTAAAGGACATCTTGAGCCGGTTCAAGATGGAGGACTGTAACCCATATGATACTCCGATTTCGATCAACCATAAATTGAATTCTGACCCAGATGGAAAAGAAGTTGATTGCAGACTCTATCGTGCAATGATTAGATCTCTCATGTACTTAACCGCTTCAAGGCCAGATATAATGTTCGCTGTGTGTATTTGTTCCAGGTTACAAACAAAACCAAAAGAGTCTCATTTGATTTCAGTAAAGAGAATCTTTCGTTATCTGAAAGGAAAAAAAAGATTGGGACTATGGTTTCCTCATGGTTCTAACTTTGAATTCAATGCTTACACTGATTCTGATTTTGGTGTTTGTTGTTTGGACAGGAAATCTACTACAGGTGGTTGCAAGTTCTTGGGTAATCGTCTAGTTTCCTGGCAATGCAAAACGCAAACTAAGATTCCATTTCAACATGCGAAGCAGAATACATTGCTGCTGCAAGTTGTTGTTCACAGATTTTGTGGATCCAACAGCAATTAAGAGACTACGGTTTGAATTTTACAGGAACCCCCATGTTTATTGATAATAATGCTACAATATCTATCACAAATAATCCTCTTAAGCACAGTAAAACAAAGCACATTGAAATTAGATATCATTTTATTCGTGATTGTGCAGATAAGATGTTGATTGAGCTGGTAAAGGTACATACAGATGATAATTTTGCTGATCTTTTTACCAAGGCATTTGATCGTACCAGGTTTGAATTTCTGATCAAAATGATCGGTATGATCAATCACGAATAAAAGTTTTTCAAAACAATTTTCATGGGAGATTTTGTTTTAAATTTCTTTTATTGCTTTATTACATTTCTGCATTTTAAGTTTCAGTCAAAAATTGTTATTTATAAAAATTCAAAAAAAAATGAAAAATATAAAATTGACATCATTTGAAGTTATAGAAGAAATGATAGTACATCAGTGAATAGTTCATTACACATGACCTTAGTAGACCATTGATATATGATAGTTTAAAGTAATTTGATTTGATCTAAATTTCAAAGTCTGCATAAATGAGAAATGATAGTGTTTTGAATGCTCTAATCTTGATAATATGTTTTAATTTGAATATGAGTTTGAAACTTAAATTGTCAATAAACTAGAAGCGTTTTTGAACCAATAGTAGTGTGAAAATTAAATATGATATGATTACATCTGTGATTTGAATCCATTATATGCCTGAGTGTGTGTGTAAAAGATCATTATTAGATATAGAATATATGGTTTTAAGAATTTCATGAGACCAATATCGAATTATGTCTTTAGCACAATCTCTTTCAGTTCACTTCACTGCCCATGCCCCAAAAAACATACAATGTGTTGCTGAACTAAGATATGTTTCTGACAACATCTGTTTGAACATATATTCACCCTTGGATCAGTTAGATACATCATCTATTCTGATTTCATTGAAATTTATCCAGATAATAGTTGGATCCTCCTACCTGAATCTATTAATTCTCATTATAAAGCCAATTCATTAGAATCATTCTGATTCTTATATCCTTTGGGATCTGTTATTATATACTTGTGCTAATAGAGATAATTTCATCTTGGAGATTGATCTAATCTTTCAATAAACTGTGTATGTCTTGAAGATAATGCAAATTTAATTTCTGTTGGCATATATGTGGGGTACACGATGTTTTTCATCTAAATGGTACTAACTCACATGAATTTGGAAGAAAAATGCTTATAGTTTCAAATTATATAATATTGACAATTTAGAAAATTCATACTTTGTATTGCAAAATCGGAATGAAAAATTGAGCATTTCATGACCTGATCTTGTTTACTTTGAAATTTATCGCGTATCATTTCTAGTATTATTCAAATTGATTGCAAAAGTTACATAAAATTTGAAAAAATATTGAGTTACATAAGTATGAGTTTGATTGTTACATATCATAGGTTACCCATAGTTGATAATAAATTGTGTGATGAATTGCTCATATACTGATATGATCTTCTTGCTCATGGTGTTCATCCAAAAATGTGTATTTTAGTTTGTTCATATAAAATCCAAAAATATGTGTTTCAGTTTGCTCAGATAAAAACCAAAAATATATGATTCCGTTTGTACAAATAAAATCCAAAAATATTTTGTTTCTATCTTCCATGAGAATTTTATTTTTATTAAAAAGATTCGGAATTGGATCGGATACATGCTACAGATGGAAGTTCACAAGAATGTGTCGTGTTGAAAGTGAAGAATTTTGTTCAAATGAAAAGGTTTGGAGCGAACTTAATATGTTCGCCTGGTTCTGAGTAAGCGAACTTAATATGTTCGTCTGAGGCTTGTTAAGCGAACTTAACAAGTTTGCCTAGTGAAGCGAACTTAATTGTGAATTAATATTGTGTTAAGGCGAACTTATTCATTTATCTTGTTAACTGTGAGAGCGAACTTATAGAGCGAACATACGGAGTGTTTAGCAAACTTGTGATTTCTGATCTAGGGTTTCTGATTTGGCTTGTTAGTGTTTGTTTCTAGATCGGTTTTTGATTACGAGTATTTCTAAGGAAATTTCAACGAATTTTATCCATTAAATCGTCTGGAATTTGAAATTTTTACTTTGTGTTCTTCGGTTTGAAAGTTTTCACGTTTTTCTGAGTTTTGAACAAATTTTATGGACTAAAACTTGAAATTGATACTTAATCTTGTGTCGTGAGTGTTAATCGATGATAGTGTTATGTTTGAATTGAGATTTTATTCATGATTTAGACATGTTTGTGATTCTGATGTGGAAGTTGTATCGACAGACTGGTTCAAGCGAACTTGTTTAGGCAAACTTGTTCAAGTGAACTTGTTTAGGCGAACTTGTTATGTTCGCCTCTTGCAACACTAAGCGAACTTAGTAAGTTCGCCTAAGGGCTTAGGAGTGTTTTGGACTTGTGATTTTATTTTTGTTGAAAATTTTTTTGTGTTAAATTTTTTTTTAATCTTTTTGTTTGTTTTGCTTACTAATGTGTTTTTGTCCTCTACATTTACAGATGGCTCGTCGTGTTGAGTACAAACATAATCAAGTGGCGTTATTAGATCCGAATATGTCTGAAGCTACTAATTTTCAAGGAATTATCAATTTTCTGAATCGTTCAAGATTGCATGTGGCTTTATCTGCTAATCCGTACATCAGTTTACCATATATTTAACAATTCTGGGATACCGACCATCAAGATACAAATGTTGAAACTCACGTACTTCGTGCTACAGTGAATAATACGGAGGTAGCTATTTCAGTGGAAACTATTCGTGCTGCATTGGCATTAGGAGGTGCTGTTGATGATCCTATGTCATATCCTGGAACACTGATAATGGGGTGTTTTCAGCGGATGGGTTACAGAGGAAGACCAAATGATACACAAGCAAGAAAAGGAGGTTTAGTTGGCGAATGGAGAAATTTTATGCACGTAGTCATACAATGTCTGTCTCCAAGAAAGGCTGGTACTGATGGTATAAAGAGTGCATTACAAGCTGCTATGGTTGCTTTAACTCTCAACAAACGGTTTAATTTTGCATAATATATCTACCGTGAGTTGGTCATGCAACTCAATCCTCTAGAAGGTCAAGGGTTCCTTATGTATCCTAGGTTCGTGCAAATGATTCTAAACCATTTAATTCCAGATTTACCTCAGCATCCAATCTGTTTGACTTTGACTCCTATGTCAAAAGATCCTTACTGATTGTACTAAGGTGAAACAACAAAATGCTGCTCTAATTCCTGTTCCAACTCCTCTGTTTGGTCACATAATCAATCCTGATTATGTTGAGCCACCTAATGATCATTGGTTTCATCATGGGGAGTTTGTACAAGGACAAGTCCAGAATCAAGTTCCAAATCAACAACCAGTTCAAGTACAACAAGTTCCAGTTCAACAATAAGTTCTTTCTCAACAACAACAACAACAACAAGTTCCTGCTCAACAACAACAACAACAACAACAACAACAAGTTCCTATTCCACAAGAACATGTTCATATTCCTGTTAATGAAGCAGTTCAATATGAGATTGCTCAAGATAATGATCAAGATTTGGGTATGAATATGGATGATTTTGATCATGAAGCTGTGAACTCACCTATTCATGAAGCTGAAGGCAATGTTGTAGATACGAGTTCCGATGATACTATCTTACCTGATTCTGAAGCTACTGGTACTGATTCATCTAGAGACTTTAGCTCAGATCATTATGCAAGGTTGGCTACGTTACCATTGGCTAATGCGGGGAAACATATTAAATCTAAAGCCAGAAAACCGAGGCGTAAGTCTGTTCGGAATCCTCCTTCTAGATTAGTACTTCGCAAGAGAACTTTAATCGATGAGAGTTCTGACTCGGATAGTGATGCTATTCCAGTTCCTAAAGCTCAGAAGCTTATGTCTGCTTCTACTGCTGCTGCTCATTCATCTCAAGGTGTTGAGGATGCTAATTTTGTTGCTTCCTTATTGGATACACCTCCTGCTTCTAACCATACATCTCCAGTTCTTTCTCCACATGTTCCACATACATCTGAAGCTGGTCCTTCAAATCCGTCTGATTCTGAAAGAATTACATTCCTTGAATCACACGTGCTAGCTTTACAGACTCAAGTAGATACTCTTGTGTCTACTGATTCTCAGACACAGTTGGTCCTTCAAGCTCAAGCTACACAGATTGATGACATGCAGTTATTGGTGTCTAAGCTTGTTGAGCGTCTTGACGCTCAGGGGGAGTTAAGGATACATGATACGTGTCATGCTGAATCAATTCAACGAAAATATAATGATGACAATGATCCTAGTGGTAATGTTGAGGGTGATCATCAATACGCTGACGTGAATCCAATATCCAGAGCTCAGGGGGAGTCGACATCACATACTATTGAAGGAACCAAGCATGATTCTGGAGTGAATGAAGAAGTGTTATTATTGGAATTCTTTCAAGATTCTGAAGAAGAAGAAGCTGAGAAATTAGAATGTCTGGATGATATAGACGAGTTATTTGATGATGATGATGATGATGAAGATGTGTTGGATAATGATGTTGAAGAAGGAGAGATTGTAGAGATTGAGATAGAAAATGGTAAATCTAAGGTTACATATGAAGGAAGTGATGGTCTGAATGTTCCGTATAACTTCATCCAAGATGATGTTATTCCTGAGTTTTCTTATGATGGAGTAACAGATTCTATGGACTCTGTTGAAGACATCACTACACCTGATGATACTGCTCAATCCAAAATCGATTCTGATGTTGATACTACTCATACTGTGTCTCCTAAGCTGAATGAAGAACCTGTGATGTATAGAAATATAGGAATGACTAGAGAACAGTGGAGAGAAGTAGTTAACAGTTGGATGAAAGTACTACCAAAGTCACCTATACAACCTGCTCAGAAAGAAAGATATGTGAATAAAGAGAGGTGTATTGGAAAGATCATAAGTTGGTTTTATGATGATGAAACTAAGTTGTTTGCTCTTAAAAGATCTGATGGTGTTCAATACTTAAAGCCTAGGATCAAGTATTTCAATACCTTGCCAAGGTGTGAAATGAATGGTCTAGCTACGAAACCATTGATTAATAGATCAAAGTGTGGATTAGCCGATGTGATTGCCAATTTGATAAAGAGAGAAGGTGGATCAGGGAAGTATGAAAGGTTAAAACCACAGAAGGGAAAAAGAGTGAAGCTTGTAGATCAAAAGACTAAGAATGTGACTTGGAAGTATAAGTTCAAGCCAGTACGTGTTGTACAGAAGATACCATTGAAGAAAATTCCACAAGATTTTCTAGGGAATATGAAATGGTGGTATGTAGATGTGAATACTGGTGAAGCTATGATTGATGATAAAGATAATAAGGTCATTGTTAGTTTCTATGATGCAATGAATCTTATTAACTTTTCAAAGAAAGATCAGAGGACTTTAAGAAAGAATGAGATCATGTTCACTGATGAATGGAGAGAACAAGGATTGTAGTATAAAAAAGTGTTAGAGATATGTCAAAGATATGGAGTGCATGCAGGAAGCAGATTACCAGATAACTGGAAGAGCTCGTCATAAAGACTGAAGACAGAAGATCAAGCTATTGTCAAGGGGGAGTCTGTTAGGACATAGATTGTATGACAAAAGCTTTGTAATAGTTTAGGTCTTATTGTCTGTATGTTTTTATATAATTGTTTAGTTTTGTCTAAGTATTAGTACAAATTCTGCTAGAGGCGAACTTGATAAGTTCGCCTAGTCTACTAGAGGCGAACTTGTTAAGTTCGCCTATTGCAGAACGTGTGTCTATAAATATAGATTTTACAGAGTCTGTTTAGTACGCGAGAGAACGATTGAACGATCAAGTATTCTGTAAACTCTGTTTGGTGATTTAAAAGAGAAAGTTTATTAACATGTTCATTTCTATTGTCAATTGATATACATACGTTAACACGAAGGATTCCGCACTCCGTGTTATCGAGACGTTCTGTCACGAGATCGATCTGAGATGAGTCATGTGGACCTACAAGAATAAAGGAACAGGACGAGTGTTCGTCTTAGGAAGTGGAGATGAACAAAAAAATAATGCTAAGGAGGTGACATGTACTTTCTTAGTTAATAATATTTACGCCAAGATTCTATTTGATACAGGGGCGAATAGAAGTTTTGTATCATATGCATTCACCCCTTATTTAGGTGTAAGATCAATTCTACTTATTCATGCCTATGTCGTTGAAACGGCAAGTGGCGAAAGAGATTTGGATAACCGAAACACACCCTGATTGTGTCATCAATTTTGGTGATGATAAGGTATTAGTTACACTAACTCCAATAAACATGAATGAATATGAGGTTATCCTAGGGATGGATTGGTTAAAGCAATACCAAGCCTAGATTGATTGTGACTAGAAAACGATTAAGATTAAGAAACCAGTTGAAAATAGTTTAATGATTCAGGGTGATAGCAAGACTAATAAGATTGAAATTATTTCTATAACGAAAGCTAAGAAGAAATTAATTAAGGGAGACAGTATATTTATACTCCACACTTTAAACGTTAAGCCCGAATGACAGATTTCGGATATTCTCGTAGTCTGTAATCACCCAGATGTTTTTTCGGAAGAATTACCCGGTCTTCCACTCGATCGTCAGATCGAATTCCGAATCGCACTCATTTCTGGAGCTAAGCATGTAGCAAAGTCTCCATATCATCTAGCTCCTTCTGAATTGAAAGAACTCATGAAGCAAATTCAAGAACTCTTAGACAAAGGGTTCATTCGTCCGAGTACTTCACCTTGGGGAGCACTAGTATTATTCGCAAAGAAGAAAGATGGAAGCATGAGGATGTGTATTGACTATCGGGAATTAAACAAACTAACTATAATGAATAGATATCCATTACCTAGAATAGATGATCTGTTCGATCGGCTACAAGGAGCCAAGTACTTTTCAATGATCGATCTTAGATCAGGATATCATCAGTTGAAGGTATAAGAAGAGGACGTACCTAGGACTGCTTTCAGAACCTGATATGGTCACTATGAATTTCTAGTCATGTCATTTGGTCTAACGAATGATCCCGCAACATTTATGGACCTGATGAACCAAGTTTGTAAACCATTCCTTGATAATTTCGTCATCGTTTTCATCAATGATATTCTTATCTATTCCCGATGCCAGGAAGAACATGTTGAGCATCTTAGAATCATTCTGGAAACCCTAAGAAAAGAAAGATTGTACGCTAAATTTTCCAAATGCGAATTTTGGAAACAAGAAGTACAATTTCTTGGGCACGTTGTGAACGAGTATGGAATACATGTAGACCCAAGTAAGATTGAAGCAGTTATGAAATGGGAAGCCCCAAAGACTCCAAGAGAAATCAAAAGCTTTCTTGGATTAGCCGGTTACTACAGAAGGTTTATTCAGAACTTTTCCAAAATTGCCACACCTTTAACTGCTTTGACACAGAAAACAGCAAAGTTTGAATGGGGTACAAAACAAGAAGAAGCTTTCAACGTTCTTAAAAACAAGCTTAGTCATGCACCGATCTTAGCATTACCCGAAGGAAATGATGATTTTGTCATCTATTGAACGCTTCCCGAACTGGTCTGGGTTGCGTGTTGATGCAACGAGACAAGGTTATTGCATATGCATCACGCCAACTTAAAATTCATGAGAAAAACTATACCACACATGATTTAGAACTTGGTGCCATAGTGTTCGCTCTAAAGATCTGGAGACACTGTATGTATGGTACCAAATGTGTGATATATTCAGACCACAAAAGCCTCCAACATATTTTTAATCAGAAGGATTTAAATATGAGACAAAGAAGGTGGATGGAACTTATCAATGACTATGATTGTGAAATCAAATACCATCCCGTGAAAGCTAATGTAGTGACAGATGCTTTAAGTCGAAAAGAACAAAGCCAACCAATTAAAGTAAAAGCACTACGATTAGATCTGAAGCTAGATTTACTGGAACAAATCAAGGAAATCCAACCAAGAGCTTTAGAAGAAGGGGACATCAAGAAAGAACGTATGGTTGTGAAACAGAAGTTGCTATCCAAAGGAAATGATGGAATCATGAGATTCGATCAAAGAATCTAGATTCAAAAGCTTGGAAATATTCAAGAGAAAGTATTAGATGAATCACACAAATCAAGATATTCCAAGCATCCCGGTGCAAAAAAAAAAGTATAAAGATCTGAAAACACATTATTGGTGGCCAAACATGAAGAGATCAATAGCCCAGTATATAGATAAATGCTTGACTTGTCTTCAAGTTAAGATTGAGCATCAGCAACCAGCAGGGTAGTTACAACAAATAGAATTGCCTGTCTGGAAATGGATCGTATTACAATGTACTTCGTGACTAAACTACCCAAAACACAGAAAGGGCATAATGCCATATGGGTCGTCGTCGACAGACTGACAAAGTCAGCCCATTTTATACCCATCAATGAAACATACTCTATGGATAAGTTAGCCAGAATCTATATCAATGAAATTGAGCCACCATGGCATACCACTGTCTATTATTTCTGATATAGACAGTCAGTTCACATCTAGATTCTAGACAAGTTTTCAGAAAGAGTTGGGAACTCCACTTACCATGAGTACTGCATATCACCCTCAAACTGATGGACAAAGTGAGCATACAATTCAAACTCTAGAAGATATGCTGAGAGCCTGTGTTATAGACTTTGGAGGTAATTGGGATAATCACCTACCATTAATAGAATTCTCCAATAACAACAATTACCATTCAAGTATTAAAGTTGCACCGTTAGAAAATGCAGAAACCCAGTATGTTGGAATGAAGTAGGAGACAGTCAATTATCTGGACCTGAAGTTATACAGGAAACAATAGATAAAATACTCCAGATTAAACAACGATTAAAGGCTGCTCAAGATCGTAAAAAGAGTTATGCTTACAGACGACTTCGACCGTTAGAATTCCAAATCAGAGATTATGTGATGCTAAAGGTCTCACTTTGGAAAGGTGTTGTAAGGTTCAGAAAACGCAGAAAGTTAGGACCAAAGTATATCAGACCTTACAAAGTAATTGAAAGAATCGGAGCTGTAGCCTACAAATTAGATCTACCAGAAGCTTTATAAGGGATTCATAATACGTTTCACGTATCTTGCCTACGCAAGTGTTTAGCTGATTCAACTCAAGCTATTGTACTAGATGATGTGCACGTGGATGATAAACTCCATTTCATGGAACAACCGATCAAAATTTTAGACACCCAAGAACGAAAACTAAGAAAGAAAGTTATACCAATGGTATTGGTTCAATTGCAAGGTCGAATCGGAGCCGACAAGACTTAAGAATTAGAGGAACAGATGAGAGCCAAATACCATCATCTATTCACATCTTAATTTCGAGGATGAAATTTCTTAAAGGAGGAGAGATTTGTAACACCTCAAAAATTCCATAAAAAATAAAGGACTAAACTTGCCAATTTTCAAAGTTGAAAGGTGGATATGTAAATAAATAAATTTCAAGGAGTTAAAGTGAAAATTCTGAAAATCAAAGGGGTAGCGGACCGCTACCCAGAACCTTAGCGGTCCGCTACGTGTAGGCTTCGGGAGATGACACGGGCCCCTGTGACTCGCTAATGAAAATCTGATGCGTCGAAGGGTGGCGGACCGCTAGCCTGAGCTTTAACAGTCTGCTACATGTGTAACAATCCAAATAAGCCGCCTTTAGGGGTGGCGGACCGCCACCAGCTAGCGTAGCGGTCCGCTACGGATGGGATGTTGGCCCTATAAATAGTTGAACGATTTCAACGCTTTTACACACACAAACATACTCAAATACACACACACATTCTCTTATATCCCTATCCCAAGCCCCGGTTCGCATACGAAAGTCCGGTTTCTGGCCATTCGACTTCAAATTTCCGTATATAGTGTTGAGGTAAGGTTCCGACCTCCCATTAAGCTTTGGTTATATACCATTAAGCTAGGCTTGTGTAATTAAGTAATTCCATATGATATCTAGGAGCTTTGTCCGAAGTGTTGATCATATTACTGAATTGAAAAGCCGAGATACTGCCAATGTGAGTTCTTAAACTGTGATGCATGAACCCAGTCATGACCTTGTCTAACATGATTGATTTATGAAAACATTTTGAGTATCTTGAAACGATTGTACCGATTTTTTATATATAGCGTATTCTAAGCGCTTATTGTATTTCACTTGCCCGTGGAACGGCATGTTGGACAGGACCCGTGGAACGGTCTTTGGTTATATATATTGAATGATTGTTCATAGTTTTCTATGAATTTAGGGGTGGAACCCCATGAATGTGTTCAAGATACTTTGGCAGGTCATTTTAATAAACTATTTTAGTTTATGAATTCACCAGCTTTATGCTGACCCATGTTTTATCAAATGTTTTTTAACGCATCACAGGTAGTCATTAGAACAGGGCATTCTAGGACTAGGACGAAATGAGGAATGATCCAGATGATGGGCATGCGAGGAACTATATGTCCCGAATGATATGTTCCTTGTTAGGAACGAATGATGTAACTTTTATTAAACTTGATGTAAACAAAGTTTTGATGTTAATAGAAGTTATGATTTAGTCTTCCACTGTGTGTTTTGATATTAATGTCACAGTAACTAGAAGGTGACATTCTAACCGATATGTAGCTATCTGACAAACGGAATGTTCTGTCTAGGAAAGGACGATGTATAAATCTTTCCTAGACTCGCCGTTATTTCCTGGGAACATCTCTGTTGGAGGTACTACTCTGGTTAGATAACTGTACTATGTTGCGGGTGTGACATTTGCACACTCTTTTCATTAGATCCATGAATACTGCATGTGCATTTGTTAGACCAAATGTCATAACGAGGAACTCGTAGTCCATTTCAGGTCCTAAATGCGGTTTTTGTTATATCATTTTATTGAATTCTCAATTGATGATATCCTGACCTTTAGTCAATCTCTGAGAAGTACTTGGAACCTTGAAGTTGATAGAATAGATCATCGATTCTAAGGAGTGGATATCGGTTCTTGAATTTTACCTTATTCAATTCTCGGTAATCGATACACATTTGAATAGTTCCATCTTTCTTCTTTACAAATAAGATTGGTGCTCTCCAAAGTGAGAAACGTGGTCTTATGAATCCATTGTCTAGAAGTTCTTATAATTGGCTCATCAACTCCTGCATCTCTGATGGAGCCAATCCGTAGGGTGCTTTTGCTATTGGTGAAGATCCTTGAATAAGGTCGATCATGAATTCTACTTGCCTTATTGGTGTTAATCCAGGCAAATCTTCAGGAAATACTTTAGGATATTCTCTTACTATGTGAGCATCCTCAAGTTTCTTTTCCTCTTCAACTATGTTAATGACATGAGCCATGAATTCATATCATCCTCTATTTAAACATTTACGTGCCTTTATGCACCAAATAATATTGATTGGTTGTTTTGGCTTTTCTCCGTGGATGACTAGTGTTCCTTTGTTGGGTAAAGGAATTTTAACTAATTGATCTCCACAAGCAATCTCAGCTTGATTCTTTGGTAGCCAGTCCATTCTAACAACTACGTCAAAAATCTTATAATTCTACGGGTATTAAATCTATGTTAAACTGGTGATCATCCAGATTTATTATACAATCTTGGATTATTTCATCTGCTTCTAGTATTTTGCCGTTAGCAAGTTCTATGGTGTACGCATTTCTCAACTTATTTGACTTTGACTCGATTAATGGTCTAAAATTAGTTGAGATAAAGCTTTTGCTTTCACCAATATCAAACAATATAGAAGCATAATGATCATTAACAAGAAACGTACCCGTGACAACATCTGGCTCTTCGCGTGCTTTTTCCGTTATCATCAGAAATGCTATTCCCCAAAGGCTGTTTAGCAACAACAATCTACTTCCATTTCATTTGTGGGCAAACATTTCTCAAGTGGTCCTTGCTTCCAGATTCAAAGCATATTAGTTGTGAACTGTTGGGCTCTCTATAACCTTTGTAGGTATGACCGGTCTTCTTGCATTTGTAACAAATCAACTTTCTACAGTTCCTAAAGTGATTGAAGTTACATTTATCACATAATAGTTGGTTACCATGATACGGTCTCTTATCTTCACTATTCCTCCATACCTCTTCTCTATGTTACTATTCCATTTTCTTTTGTCACCCACTCTCACTGGGCCTACAACTTTGTTCTTGATCAACTCATCTATCAAGCTTCCTACAAACTTTACAGCTTCATGAAAAGTAGTTGGCATAGCTGACTCTCCATGAATTTGAGGTACTAACCCCTAAATGTAACTACTGATACATTTGGATTCATGTGTGACCATATGGGGTACCAAACAAGATAGTTCGTTCAGTTTATCGGTATACTCCATATGTGCCGTTACAACCATTTCTAGCTTCGAAAACTGAATTTCAATTTTATCAATTTCGTTGTAAGGTTAGTACTTTTCTGTTATCATGTCCCTAAACTCATTCCAAGTTAGTTGATTTATTTCATCTCTTCCTCTTGTCTGTACCTCCACGTTCCACCAAGATAACGCTTCACCTTTAAGTAAATGAGATGCGAACTTAACCTTGTAGTTTTCAATACAATTGTTGATGTCTATAACTGATTTTTGTCACTTCAAACCATCTCAATGCGCCTACAACATCTTCTTTTCCATAAAATTCCTTTGGTTTGCATTTCACGAAATCATCATAGGTGTAGTTTCTTTTAGTGCCATCTGGATTTTGCGGTCCATTATACTCGTAATTTGCTCCAGGGCTTCTCATGTTACCGGCGTTTACTCATTCTGCACCACCTAGCTTTGCATCCGGATTTACGTTACAAGGATTGGCATTAACAGATTTGCGTTTCCAGGATTGGCATAACCCGAATTGACACTTGCGTTAATATGTGCCACAATGTCGGGTATTGTAGCCGTAAGTTATTGGGCAACATTTTGTGTTATTCGAGTTTCTTGAGCATTAGCTTGGTTGTTATGGATTGGAGTTGTTTGTCGGCTTGTTGTCTTTATTATGTTGGCCATTCTGGTTCCACGTGGTCTGCCTCTTCCTTTTGGCGGCATTTTTGAAATGGAAATGACATCACGGTTTATTTCCCTTAATCCAATCCCATATCCGTGTCAAGAAACTTTTATCTTTCAGTCTCTCATCCTTGATCGCTTTCACCTCTCTCCATGCAGCATCTATCTCAGTGCGTGTTTCCTAACTCTCACGCTGCATCTCATCCAGCTGGTATCAGTAGCCTGTGTATGTTGTCATAGAAACGCCTAACGATCAGCATCCTGCTTCAAAACCCATTGCGCATACTGTGAGTACATGGCGTATTCTTTACCAGGATCTCTATTTTCATTATCATCTATGGTTGTGATAGGCACAGACGATTCTCCAGCTTCTACTTTGGTCTGCTGGCCTACTGGCTTCCTAAAGATGAAACAATACTGGGTCATACTGTTTTCCTTGGCGTGGTAATCGATCGTGATCCGCCTGCTATCGGCATTGGATGTCTCCTAAATCTGATAGTGTCACACGGATGATTCTGACTCTAGAATCAAAACTAGAGTCTCGTGGAACATAATCCGGCGTGTGCTCCTCATTGATGTGTGAGTATCCTGAAGATGATGATGACCCATCATGATTGATCTCAATATTGTTGTCCTCACTTGATTCCTCATAACTTCAATTATGGACGGATCTTGACTTCGAATAATCTGATGATCTAGACATAACTGTCATGAGTTAACATGTTTATTTCCTTAATGAGCAACCAAGGGTGAATATTCCATATGATTATAAGCATAAAGGTCTTCATGTTTTGTTTATTGTGACCAATTTATTGAAAAAGTTTTATGTTCAAATTGTATAGGCAATTATGATTTAAACCTTAATTAATGTTATTAACTAGGTTTCATGCTTTTAGGTAATATGATTAATCATGAATGAAATAATACAACTAATCGTGTCTCAAATAATATGATCAAGCACGTATCAAATAATCATGTCTCAAATAGTATGATCAATTATGTACCAAATAATCATGTCTTTCAAATAGTAAAAAAAAATATTTCAGATAATATTTCATGCGTATAACTATGTTTCGTATTATCACATATTGCAAACAATTAGCACTTATGTTTAAAGGTAACATGACCTATATTGTTTTCAAATATGTGTTATGTTCTTAGTCAACACTAGTAATCTATATTTTTAAAATGTTACTAATAATCATAATATGTTTATCACATAATTAACATTTTCAATTAGTAATTTATATTTTTGGAATAATGCTAGTAATCTATGTTTTCAAATATTATGACCATAGTATGAGCAAATTATTTATGTTCCAAATGTTTATGATCAAATATGTTCTGATGAGCAATACATATATGCATACAATTCCTATGTTCTATTTCTCACATAAGCACGTATATATTCTATGTTTTAATTATTATGTGCCTACGGTTATAGACGAAGTTGTAGGTCCCATGGGTCTCGGATCTATCACGTGCAAGTGCGTTTCTAGTCGAACACGGTGCGAAATCCCCTGTGAATAGGTGGACAGTCACGACAAGGAAAACGACAACAAACACGAGTAAAAAAAGCTCAGTCTATTATCATTCAACAACCGGTTACAAGTCTGCTTTCCAAATGATCAGGGTACAAGAACAATGAAAGCGTACATAGACAGACCTATAACCAGCTATATATACAAACTAAAAAACTCTTGCGTACTAGTAAGTACGCAGGAACAAACCTCTACGTACTAGCCTAAGTACGTAGGTTATTACATGCGTACTAGCTAAATACGCAGGAACACCCTCCTGCATACTTGCTTAGTACACACATATACAGACGACTGAAACGACAAGTACAAAACATGTTCTAACAATTAACTACAAATCGATAAGATGATTACGACAGACTGAAGTACATAGACATACAAAAGACACAAACAAATACATCATGATCTTCAGAGTGACTGTCACCACGAAATGCCTTTACAGTTTTATACATGATTCCCTATAAACAATGGCTTTAATACCAAGATGTCACACCCCCAATGTTCCGAGCGTGACGGGGCGAGACGACATGATCAAAACATGTAGAAATAAAGACTGATGGCTACAAAATTCTCTAAGTACAACTGTTGTGGACCTCAGAGTTTGCTGTAGATCGACAAACTGTTGCGGATAAGCTTATCTGCTGCGGATACTTGTTCTTCTGCTGAAGAACAAATCTACTATGAACAGCCTTATCTGCTGAAGACCAAAGTTGCTGCTGATAGGCAAATTATCAGTAGCTGTGGACAGTTGTGTCTTGTTCTGATTAACAACATTGCTGCTGATAGACATTCCCTCTGATGATCAAACGTTGCAGCTGACCGGCTTCGATAAAGCAACCATTACCACTGACAACTTTCTGCTGCAACACGGACACACTCCACGCAGAAAGAATGTTACTGGTGCAAGACAATAAAAGACAACGACGCACTTCTTTCAAGGACTCAAGCACTGATGCCTAAGAAGACGTTTGAGTAAAGATAACTTTTGTAGTATTTATTATCGTTAAATGTAGAATAGCTTCAATACAAGATCAACGACTTGTGTTAGATCTGATCCTTAGAATCAAGGGTCTGTCTTGATTCTAAGTTACTATATAAGTAGTACTTAGAGTCATTGTATAAGTGTGCTTTTTCTTAAGAATTTTCTCTGTAATCTTGTAATCTTTGAAGCTTAATACAAATTGCATTTACCAGTATTCTTCTTGTTTACATTGCTTAGTTGTGATTGTTTTCGCCAATCTCAACTAGAATAGAACCATCTTGTATTCACCGATCCTACAAGTGGTATCAGAGCTTTGGCTCACAGATTAAACAAACTCGTACTTGTTTAATCATTCTCTAGTTCTATTCAAAACTATCCCTTTGCTAAAGTCACCCATTATCACAAATCAAAAATGGCACAAAAAAAATGGAGTTGAAGACATTGGAAGCATCAGCATACCACCAAGACTGGTGTCTAGAGAAGACTATGATATGTGGAAGAACAGAATGGAAAGCTTCTTCTGCTATCAAGAATATGGGATGTGGAAATCCATTAAAGATAGACCATACATACCCATGGTGGCCTCCGCTGATTCCGGAAGTACACTGGTTCCCAAAGAATCCTACAAATACTCTGATGAAGACATCAAAAAAATGGAGGTAGATTTCAAGGACTTGGGAGCCATTCAGATGTGCTTACCAAATGAAGTTTTTCACAACTTCAGAGGATACAAAACTACAAAGGAGCTATGGGAGGCTCTTGAGAAGATGTTTGCTGGTTCAGAGGAAGTAAAAGAAAATAGAAGAGACATCCTAAAGCAGCAATATGAAAACTTCGTCTGGAAGGAAGGTGAGTCTCTAACTGTTTTATTTAACAGATATATTTATCTTGTAGGTGAGCTGCAAAGCTCAAAAGTGAAGCTAGAGAATGAAGATATTCTCAAGAAGTTCATCAGGTCTCTACCCAGTTGCTGGACACTCTACACAGTGTCCATCAGAAGAACTGAGAATCTGAAGACTCTACAAATGACTGAGCTTTTCGGTATGCTAAAGACCTATGAATTAGAGATGATTCAGGCCAAGGAAAAAAGCTCAAGCTACCAAACAGCCTCAACATCCACCACCACCACTTCTGCCCTCCACTCTGACCACTCAGGTCCTAGTTCAAGCAACTATTATCCTCCCATCGTCACTCATCCCCAAACTCCAACCTCTCAATCAAACAACTCACCATTTCTTCTTGAAGCCCCACCTCAAACATCAACCTCTGCTGCTTTTGTCTCTGAAAACTCAAGCAATATATCCTTTATCAAGGAAGATCTGGAATGTTTTCATCCAGATGATCTAGAAGAAATGGATATACAGCACTCCTATGTCATGCTCTCTCTAAGAGCAAAAAGGTTCAACTCAAGAACAGGAAGACCCGTTCCAAGCAACAACTCTAACACCAGGGTTGGCTTGGACAAAAGCAAATTGAGGTGTTACAACTGTAACCAACTTGGTCACTTTGCTAGAGAATGCAAGGCACCAAAGGCAAACCCAGCTGTTGCTCATACCAGACAAGCTCACCAAGCTCAACCAATACAGCAACAACAGCAACAGGCCACTCCTCCTTCACAAACTGCAGCTTGTGCAGCTGTTGGAACTGCTGACTTTGACTGGAGCTTCCAGTATGAGGATATTCCTGCCAACAATCAAGCTCTCATGGCAGACACATCAGAGGTACCACCTCAGGTATATGAAAATCTTTGTACTCAAGCTTGTATTGATAAGGTCCTTGGATACAGGAAACATAACCAGAATCTCATAGATCAAAATGAAGAATTTCACCAAATGAAATCTGAATTTAAAAAGGTTGAAAACATTTATAAGGAAAAAATTGATTGTTTAAAGAAAGAAATTCCATCATTAAAACATGAACAAACAAACCTTGAAACTCAAATTGATGATCTTCTGGTTAAGTTAAACGCTAGAAGGGCCGAATTAGCAGACCAAAAGGTCCATGTGGAAAAATATGAGTTTGCATCCAAAAAGCTGCAAAAACTTGTGGATGCTCAAATTCATGAAAAGGTAACTGCTGGTCTTGGATTCCAAGCTGAACAACCCTACAATGTTGTTCCTTCACCCGCTGACTATGTAGCCATTCATGAACCAAGTTTCAGTCTTTCCAACCTTGACATGGCCAAACGAAATCTTGACCCTGTTGTCTAAGAAACCCCTGTGCAAGAATCTACTTCATCCGAGTCTGAGTCAACATGCTCAGACTCCACTGAAACCAATAAAGTTTCATCACCACCTACCTGTGAAGTTATTAAAGTCAACAATCCAAGCCCTTTCATCCCTTCAAAAATAGTACCAGTATCTCAACCAACCAAACAAATCAGAATCAGCTATCCTCCAGAAGGAAGAAAGCTAACTGTTGAAAAGGGACAGTCTTCAACCCCCACCAACTCAAAGCCTCAATCCAAATCAATCCAACAAAGGAAGGTTTTTGACATATGTCGTGCGCCTGAAGAGAGAGCTCCATATGTTCAAAAGGCATTGGAAGAAGCCACCTTTGAGCACAACGAAGCTCACCCCTAGAACTTCATAGACTTGTTCAAAAGAAAGGACTATGTGTACTTTCAAAGGGACAAACTGGCTAAATCATGCTTTCTGTGTGGGAAATACAATCATACTGCCAGCACCTGCTTCTATTACCTTCAACAACAAAGAAACCTATAGCAACACGTTTTTGAGAAAACAAACAAGAACAAAAAGGTAAGAAGCTTTGAAGCCAAAGCAACTCGGTTCAGAAACTCTCTATCCCCACCAAGAAAGCATCTGCCAAAACCTCAATAATCTTTCATCATCTGTGGTGAATCAGACCACTTTGCTGCAAATTGTAAGTTTAATCCTCTAAACCAGGTTTTTCATCAAATTCTTCTTCAACAAAAGCCTATCAGTAAGATGAAGAAGGGTTGGCATACTTTGGAGATTAAACCATCAACAGCAAACAAAACTGCCGCTGATCAAGTAAGACTCAAACAACCAAAGGAAAAGCCTTCATCAGCAACCAAGATTGCTGCTGCCCAAGTTAAACTATCAGCAGCCAACAAAAATGTTGCTGATCAATTAAAGCCCAAGCGACCCAAAGACAAGTCTTCAGCAGCAACCAAGATTACTGCTGCTAAAGTAAAACCATCAGCATCAACAAAATCTGTTGTTGATAAGCCAAAGTTCTCAGTTGCAACATCTACTGCTGACAAAGCAAAGAGAGCTGGAAAACCACCAATTCAGCATTGGAAAGCCAAAATTCCTCCAAGAATCATTATTGGTTCCGTTGAATGCACACATGCTGATACTGATAATCCAAGAACCCTTTTTTTCAAGGATGCAAGCTCTTGGATTCCTCCCACTAACTAGATCTCTCTCATGTGCAGGGACAGCCAGGTCATAAGAATAACACCTAGGTGGTAGACAGTGGTTGTTCCAGGCACATGACAGGCAACAGATCCATCCTCTCCAACTTCAGACATTTCAATGGAGGATATGTTGCCTTTGGAAGTGACTCAAAAAGAGGAACTATTACTGCACAAGGAACTGTGTCCAATGAAAGAATGAGTATTGAAAAGGTAAACTATGTCAAAGAATTGGACTTCAATCTCATGAGTGTTTCCGAGGTCTGTGATCAAAAGCATTGGATGCTCTTCACAGATAAAGAATGCTTTGTACTGACAGGCTTAATCATCAGCAGCAAAGAATTTGCCACTAACTGCTTTAAGTTATCAGCAGGAACAAGTTTCCTGCTGATAGCTTTAAGGATATCATCAGCAACATCCTTGCTGTGGATTTGTTGCATCCATCAGCAGCAATTGAGTTTGCTGCTGACAGACTTAACCATCCACAGCAACCAAGCTTGAGCGGAAAGGCTTAACCATCCGCATCAACCAAGTTTGCTGCTGATGGGTAAATCTAAGTCCAAATTAACCTTTACCCGCTGTAAAAACTTTCAGTCTTTACCATGACTGCTTTAGTGTATTACAGCTATAACAGTAAAAAGTGAACAAGGTTGTACTGTACAAGTATTTTTGCTTTTTCTCTCCTATGCCGTTATAACACAAATCAAATTTCTTCACCACCTCTTCACATTCAATTTCACCCTAACTCCCATCACTTTCTCTCAAGCCTCCACAACATTCAAAGCTTTCCATCCTTAACCACATTTCAAAAACCTTCCTCTTTCCCTCCAAACCAAACAAAATGGCAGAGGTAGACATAAAACATCCCGATGATAAGTTCTCTCCATATCACAACCTAACGGCATACTTAATCAAAGGAAAGAAGTCCGAGGGATTCAATGACATGATCGACTTTCTCTGTCGATCAAAGATACAACATACATTCACTATAAACCCAACCATTTACATCCCTCACATGGAGGACTTCTGGAACTCTGCCGTATACTCTACCGAACAGGGGATACCCCAAATCCAAGCCAAGGTAGATTGCAAAGACATCACCATCATTGAAGCTACTCTATGAAAACATCACAAGCTTCAAGACGAGGGGGACCCTATTTCATACTCGAAGGAAGAATACATGAGGACCTTTGTATCCATAGGGTACACTGGAAATCAGAAAGAGTATACAATCGAAAAGGCGCTGATGGGCCCTCCATGGAAGTTTCTATGCCACACTCTTCTACAATGCATATCCCAGAAGAGAAGTGGATGGCATCAAGTGAGCTCTGCACTTGCCTCTGCTGTTCAAGGTATGGTAAAATCTACAAAAATCTATCTTATGATGGGACATAAAATAACATTTTTCAAAGTATGAGAACTGTTTCCAAAAAGTTCTCAGGGGTCAATGTTCCATTGTTATCTACAATGATGAACATACAAAGCACCCAGGGTGACAGTTCAGCAATCCCAGCTGATACTGATCCCACACCCTCCTCTTCACATCCTGAACAACAATCTGCTTCCACTGTTCGAACCCCTGTGCATAGTACTAAGGATGCACATGCACAAAAATTACTTACACATGTTTTGGATGTTATCGTTCAATTGGAACAAAGGGCCCCAGTTGTGGCAAAATATACTAGAAAAAGGAGCAAGAAGACTCCTTCTCTTCTTGTCTCAAAGGCCCAATCCCAACCTAAAAGCCCTCATTCAGAATCCCAAAATTCTGATGAGAATATCAAAAGGGATAGCCACATTATTAGAGAGACTTCATTGGAAGCTTCTCTATTAGGATCAGGATCACATCCCGGATCCGTAGAACAACCCACTGAGCCATTCCATTATTTTTCTTCTCTTAACTTAAGTGTAGAGGCACCTTGTAAAGATGATATACCTTCTCAAACAACCACTATCTTGGAGGTATTGATTGACTTGGCTGCTAGTGCACCTAACCCAAGTTCATCACCCAAGAAGGTTCACTCTGGGAGTACTAATAGAGTGAATGTGGAAAGGGCTGTCGCTACTCCTGGTACATCAACTAACCAGGAGGACAGTGATAACATCAGTAAGACCCTAACCATGGCAACTCACAGTGAGGATGTTTCCTTTGAAACACTCTTCACTGAGAGGAATCCCAAGTGCCAAGAAAACCAGGGTGATGGGGATGCAGAGTCTAGGCCTAAGACCCCATCCAACTCCAAGGATTCCACAACTGTGGATAAGGACAGTCTGAAACTCAAAAATATGGAATTGACGGCCATGGTGGCTATGCTAGAGGCTGAAGTGTCCAAACTAAGGCACCAAGTCTCTATGCATGAAGCCCATCAATGCCCAACTGTGCCTACTCCTTCCCATGTATCAGTAGGAACTCAAACAGATGCAACCCTTTACACTGATGCAACCAAAAAGGGGAGATAGTCGCAGTAGAAGATGATGCTGACAGCCTTTAGGACTGGATACAAGAGCAGGCTGCATTTCAAAGTTCCTTATTCAAACCTTCCTTTGTTCAAGTTCATGACTTGCCCGACTCAGTAGATGAAGAGGAAGAAATCACTGAGGATTGGAAGTTGGTTGTTCGAGCCTGTGATGAGGTGTTGACAAATACAACTCACCATGAAGACACACCTCCATCAGTCAGCAATCTTTCTGAAGCAGCGGCCATAATAAGTCTAACCACTACCCCCAGATAAACACTGACTGCAGACAAGCTAGATTTTGACTCCATACTAGCTTTGGGGTATGATGGTCAATCTGAGAGATTCTGGATTAGGAAAGAGTTCAGCGGAGTAGAAGAGCTGAACTGGGATGCACTAAATCCTCTTCAAGTGCTTGAACTGTATTTATCCAGCTCCATCAACACCTATTCAAATCTCTCAGCAAAACTTACAATCTGCAGGTTCCAAGACTTAATCAAGGAAAATCTGCCCTGGTTTGAAGCACTATTAGAAGAAGCAAACAGGGTGGCATATCCTAACGACCGCGCAGAATCTTCTACAGTAGCAGCACAAAGACTGGCTCCAAGTAGACTTGACCTGATCAGGAGCAGTACTTTAACTTACGAAGAAACTGTTTGCTGGAGAAGCTTCATACACAATGAGATGGTCAGGGGACTAGCAGTGCTAGGATGGTCGTGCACTGGGCCCTCTGGCTTCACCTTCTTTCTGAGTGATGGAGCATCTGTCTTCTTCAACCACATCAATGAGATCCTACTCCTCAACTCAGACTTCCTATACAATATTTTTGAGCTCAGAACACATATCTGCAATGTCAACTCCTTAGAGAGCCAAGAAATGATCAAGACTATCAAAGCTCGTCTTGAAAAGGAGGGACGCCTTGCAGAAGATGCCTCATTTGACTCAGATTTCTCTTTTCTCTCCTCACCAACCGCCACTCTGAACACTGCAACATAATCTAGAAGAACAGAGTTGGAGGATGTAAGGAAAAGTTGGAAGGAAGTAACTGGGTGTGAATGGGAAGAAGATGAAGCAAGAAACCTTCCCCCATCCACTCCCCAAACTGCCAATGAAGCTGAAGCAGAGATCCCAACAGTATCTAAAACATCTGCTGTTGTGATCCATGAAGCTGAAGCAGAGGCATCAACCAAAGCCAAGGGGAAGGGAGTAATGACTGAAGAGGTGGAAGAGAGACTGATGAAAGAGCAAAGGGAAAGGGAGGATAGAAGAAGAAGAAGAAGAGGAGGAGGAGAAGAGGAGATGGCAGAGCTAAGAAAAATTCAAGAAAGAAAAGCTGACATGCTCTTTAGAGAACAACAAATCCAGCTGTATGCTAAACAGCTGGATGATCTCAAAGCCAGATTTCCTGCAGCTTCTTAATTACAAGAAGATGAAGCCCTAGCTCTTCAGCTGTAGGAACAGTTTAATAAAGAAGAAAAAGAAAGGGAGAAGAAGAAAAGGGAAGAGGCTAAGTTAAGAATAACTGATTCTGAACTACCCAAAGAAATGAGAGAAGAATGGATAGCGGCTCTGATTTCTCAAGGTGGGGATGCAGACTACCTTGAGAAACTATCAAATAAAGAAATCTACAGAGCCTTCATGGGTGAGCAAGGTCAATTGGCAAATAAGAAAAGGGATGAAGAAGAAGAAAAAGCCAAGCAAAAATCCAAGAAGATCATTGCATTCAACATAAGGACCCATGAAGAAAGGAAGGTCATGACTGACTTCCTGAAGGCCAGAGGAGAAAGTGGAAAAAGGCTAGGACCCATGAGTTTCATGAACTTGCAAGCCTTGTACTCCAAAGTCAAGAAGGAAGAGGAAGAAAGATTGGGGAAGACAGGCTCCAAGAAAAGGGTGATAACTCAAACTGATGAACACAAATCAAAGAAACCCAAGCCTTCTCCCTCATCCACTACTTCCTCCTCCCACCATACTTCCACTCTCCAACCTAGACCTCATTCCTCTCTTCCCACAAAGTCCAAATCCCTCCACCCAGCTCCTCCTCATCATCAGACTTCCAAGAAGAAAACCAAACCTACCATCACACCAGAAGACTCAAGAGAAATAGTTGTCTGGTTCTACAACACTCAAGATAAATGGTTTGAAGTCTTCAGGGGAAAGGAAGAACTGAAAAGATCTATCTATAAATCGGTTGATGAGGTACTGCAACTCCTAGACTCAGATCTAAGAAGAATATTGGAGTTGGGTGAAGCCCATAAGCCAGAAAATGAAGGTGGGAGACATCTTTTGCTAGCAATCAAACATCACTTCAACCCTAGTAAAGATGTAATCATTGATGCCAAACCTCATCAATCCCATTCTCCATTCACCAGTTGGTCCTTCAAGGCTGATACCAATGAGTTTATCTTAATTGATGTTAAAGGACAGAAGATGATATGTTCAAGCAAGGCCATCTTCAAAATGTCAAGCAAAGGCATAAAGACTCTATATGATCTTCCTCTAAACAATCCCAGCCAGGACCCAATAGGCTATGAGGTAGAAAGGATAGTCTGCAACATGGAAAAGCTTCAGCAGCAAAAGCAGTAAGAGAGTTTTTGTAGCATCAGTCTAGGGGGAGTTTGTAGAAATAAAGACTGATGGCTACAAAATTCTCTAAGTACAACTGTTGTGGACCTCAGAGTTTGCTGCAGATCGAAAAACTGCTACGGATAAGCTTATCTGCTACGGATACTTGTTCTTCTGCTGAAGAAAAAATCTGCTACGGACAGCCTTATCTGCTGAAGACCAAAGTTGCTGTTGATAGGCAAATCATCAGCAGCTGTGTACAGGTGTGTCTTGTTGATCAACAACAGTGCTGTTGATAGCCATTCCCTCTGAAGATCAAACGTTGCAGCTGACCGGCTTCGATAAAGCAACCATTACCACTGACAACTTTCTGCTGCAACACTGACACACTCCACACAGAAAGAATGTTACTGGTGCAAGACAATAAAAGACAACGATGTTCTTCTTCCAAGGACTCAAGCAATGATGCCTAAGAAGACGTTTGAGTAAAGATAACTTTTGTAGTATTTATTGTCGTTACATGTAGAATAGCTTCAATACAAGATCAACGGCTTGTGTTAGATCTGATCCTTAAAATCAAGGGTCTGTCTTGATTCTAAGTTACTATATAAGTAGTACTTAGAGTCATTGTATAAGTGTGCTTTTTCTTAAGAGTTTTCACTGTAATCTTGTAATCTTTGAAGCTTAATACAAATTGTATTTATCAGTATTCTTCTTGTTTACTTGTTTACATTGCTTAGTTGTGATTGTTTTCGCCAATCTCAACTAGAATAGAACCATCTTGTATTCACCGATCCTACAAAACACATTGATTAGACAGCGGAATTAGTTTAGGTTATGGTAGGCACACTAACTTTACTCAAAATTATTCCCTTTTATCATATAAGGGAATTATAGAAACAGTTACATCAAAAGATTAGTTGTTCACCCTACATCATTCACTATTACATTATCAGAAAACAACAACGGAAACATCAATGCCACTTAGTCCAAATTGTACATAAACATAAACTTCACGAAGCACATATCCCTCATACACAGAGAAACTAAAATGCACGTAGGTCAACATAACTTAACCTGAAACAAAAGCATACACAAAAAAGGTCAACAAATAATGTTGGTGAGTTCATAGGTTTGAGATTAATAAAAGAAAAAAGTTTGTTTTTGCTATTAATTAGTAAATACCAATCAAGTTTGTTATCTATGTCCAAATGGAATGTCCAACTGATATGTCCAAAATTTTGTATAATAAGTAAGTCCATAACCAACCATGTATTCAGAACCCAATACCCCTATCTGGATTGAATACTGAATATAAACTAATAAAGCCACAAATGTTTAATGCTCAAAATATAATAAAATTATGTTTAAATGCTCGTATACATGCGAGTAATATGATGTAAAATCTAAAAGTCACTCGAGAACTCATAAATAGTAGTGGGGCTTCCCAACTGTGCGCGCGAATTTTCCAAGTAGTACTACTCATACACCCGTCGGCTCGAAGAGCTAATGGTTATGTAAATAACCGGACAATGAGCATCGATATTGTCTTACTTATATTTATATACAAAAATGTTTCTTTTATGTACAAACACGTACTATGTTCATAAAAGTGTTTAAAATATTTCATATAAAAATGAAAATGTCTTTTGTTTATAAGGAAGTCTAATTCATGCTCTTGTTTAATAAAAATGTGCTTATGTTCACAAAACGTTTTTAGGTTCGAAGAAAACGTTTATAGTTTTATGAAAACGTTTTAAGTTCACAAAATAGGTATAATAGTATGCTTTTCCCCAAAATGTTTTAAAATAAAAGCGTGGGGCTATGAAACTCACCTCGATGTCCAGCTAAGGAAAAATTGTCTAAGTTCACTCAAATCCTAAAATAAGCGTATCAATTACTAACGTAAGTTTGTTGTAACATCCCAAAATTTACGGGAAACGCATAAAGCGGGGTAAAAGCTAGAGGAATAAAATATGGAATAAGAATAGCAGGCTTGAGAGGAAACGGGCCTTGGGCCGGGCTTGGGAAACACATGGAAGAGGAGTAGGGTAAATACCCTACTCACCTCTCCACCATCTCATTCATCATCTTCCCTATTTGAGATCTAGAGAGAGAAAGCTTGAAGATCACCATTGTTGGCCTTCATCTCATGCCAAGGTTCATTACTCGAGGCTGCTAGAGGTTGGAGAAGTGGGAATCAAGCATCAAAAGGTAACAAATGACCTCAGATCTGAGTTTCTGTTTTTGAAATGGGTTTTAGGGTTTTTATGGGTTTTTAAGATAAAGATCGGATTTTTACGTGTAAAAGGGGGAATAAAGTATAGATCTAGCTTCATGGACGCTAGTGTCACACCCCCAAATTTCACTAACGGAGTTTTACCGTTTGGAAGGTGACACACCAGGATCTCAGTCATTAGTTACATCAAACGACACTATATGAGACTTAAAAAGTCATAACATAAATGTTCAGCGTTAAATGCAGAAGCGTAAACGTTAGAATGAAATCAAAAGTAAATACACGCAACAAGCGTCAATTAATGTAATTAAGTAAAACAGTTTAAAATGTTTGAAATGAATGATATGACAGTAGGACTCCATGCATGTCCTAAGTGTGCAACCTGTGCCAAAGCGACCTGAGAAACATGTAAGAAAAAGTGTCAACACTAGGTTGGTGAGTTCACAGGTTTGTATGTAAATAAACTGTTTGAGTGTTGTTTGATCCACATACGTAGGTCACACCTATTGCTAGCTAGACAATGTACAAGTTACTCTAAGCGTTCGCAACCGAAGCTGACTTTTTGTGTTTGGGTGCCTTCCGCCATTGCTAACATCCACAATGGCAAGTGTTTAGGACAATTTACACCCGTTAGACCTCTAATCAAGTTAGCGCAACTAACCCGGGTGGGGTTTGTCAAACCCAGTAGTACTACTCAAATTTCCTCGCTATACACCATATATTAACGGTCCGAGTGTGTAAGGACTTTGCATGTTATGTTTGCACTTAGGTACACAAGTGGTAATGAAATACTATGTGATCCATGTCCGTGTGTATGTCTCTCCCTGGCTGGGAGACAAGTAACGGATGCATGTTTCTCCCCAACGGGAAAACAAGTAAAATGATGATTGTTTGTACGCATGTTTCTCCCCAACGGGAAAACAAGTAAAATATTGTTTGTGTGTATGCATGTTTCTCTCCAACGGGAAAACAAGTAAAATAATGTTTGTGAGTATGCATGTTTCTCCTCAACAGGAAAACAAGTAAAATAATGTTTGTGTGTACGCATGTTTCTCCCCCAATAGTAAAACAAGTAAAAAGGGGCCGTGAAACTCACCTGAACGGCGTAGGTAGTTCACACAAGAATACAATTGGAACCACGAGTGTTAACCTGCAACGGCTTACGTATGCCCTAAAATTATACACATAAAAATTAGGGATACAACGGGAATATGTGACGACAATACGGGAGATTGAACGTCCTAAAGTAACGCTCTAATAATCAAGAGTAGACGCACTTGTCCACGGGAATAAGAATTCTTTAATTAATAATTAAGATGTATACGTTACGCGACGAAGGAAAAAATAATACATAATAATTATATTCGAGCGTTTTGTCATTAACTAGAAGTCTAGGAAAATAATATAATTTATTATTTTATTTAATTTTAGCGAAGTAACGTAAACAATTAACTTGCGTGACAAAAATAATAATTTATTATTTTTATTCGAGGATATAACGAGTGTAAATAATACAAATAATTATATTATTTATAACTTTGAAACGTTACAAAAATGTTTATGAACGTGATGAAAATAATATATATAAATATATTATTTTTAGTTGGAGTTTTGGGTATAAAAAAAATAATATAAATATTATTTTATAAATGAGTTTTAATAATAAATATGGGTTACAAACCAAACCCGAGCCTACGGGTGGTTTCCCGGGCTAAAGCACATTAATATATTAATATAATAATATAGGGTTTGATTTTATATTAAAATAATACTCATAAAATGATTTAGAAATAAAAAGGGATGGAGGGGACTCGAACCCGGGTCTCCTCCCCAACAGCCATGTGTTTTAACCAACTGATCTTGGGTACCACTTGTGAACAAAACCCGGATTTAAAAGGTTTTAATCGTTAACTCTCCTGAGTTCTTCCCCAAAACCCAACCGATTGAATCTAGTCCCAAAACCAACGAATTTGGTCACGATTGGTTAAGAAATCTTAGGGGTTTTGTTAATTAGTCGTATGTGAATCTATGTATGAGTTTAATTGCAAAATCGTTGAGTTTAAGGCCGTTAATTTCTGTTTCAAAAAGTAGAAACCCTAGGTTCAAATCACGAAATCAATTGCCCAATTTCTATAATACCGTGAGTTAGATTCATGGGGCTTTCGAAGGGTAGGTGATGGCGAATCTGTTCATACAACTTAATTAGATTGAGATTGTGTCTGGGTCAGGGTTCGATTAAACTGAATTCGTTTGGACCCTAGATATCAGTTCATGTTTAATTCGGCGTTGTAGATCCAAATTAGGTTAGGGCTTTCATTACAGAGGTGAAAACGAATCTAATAGTGTATTCAATTACCTGAAACGGTATCAGAATGGTGGGGATCGACTAAATGTCAGTCGCGGCTTCAACGGTTACTCCCCTGCGTCTATGGCTACGCCTCCGATCAAATTGAACTGTGCAACAGCTTGAGTGGGACTCGTTTGATGTGCGTAGGGTGTTAGACTTCAAGGTTTCCATGCCAAAAGATCGAATTCGATGGTTATTGTTGCGAGTTCAACGGTTACGGTTTTGGAACCTTAATGCGATTAATTCCTTGATCATTAGTCATGATAAAAACTTAGAAACGGTTTAATCATGGTCGTTATCATTAAGGCTATGAGTAACAGTCACGAATTCGAACCATCATGGAGTTTTACGAATTGAATTATATCGAAGGAGTTGATTTTGAGTTTCCAAAGTTAATGAATTTGAGTTTTGACTAATTATAGAATTAGTCCCTGTGGGTTCGTGTGTACAAGTTTAGATAAAAGGCTGAATTAGTCCTTAGGGTTTAGGTTTGGTTAGTTAGGTTAAGTTTGACTATCAAAAGTTAATGGGACTTAGGTCTTGAATTTTGACTTTACAAAGTCAAATAGAATTAGGTTTAGGCTAATTACACAATTAGTCCTTATAGTTAGGGTTTGAGAAAATGACAGAAATAGTCCCTGAAGTTTGAGTTAAGTTAATTAGGTTAGGATTTAACAGAAATAGTTAACGGAGTTAGGCTAAAAAGTCCGGATTGTCACATCATCCCCTAGTTGAAAGAATTTTCGTCCCGAAAATTAAAATAATAAAACAATTCTGAGGTGTCACATCATCCCCTAGTTGAAAGAATTTTCGTCTCGAAATTTTGAATAGTACCTTAATTGATTGATGTGGAGTGTTTGAACAGATGAGGATACTTGCGCATCATCTGGTCCTCGCGCTCCCATGAGAATTTCCGGTCCTCGTTTCAAGTTCAAACGAACTCTGATGATAGGGATCTTACTGTGTTTGATCGTTTTGACTTCCCTATCCATGATTTCTATCGGTTCTTCAACGACCGCAATTGATCATCGATGTGCAGCTCATCAAGAGGAACCATGAGTGTCTCGTCTTCTAGACATATCTTTAAGTTCGAGATGTGAGAGACGTCGTGTACACCACTAAGTCCTTCAAGTAGGTCCAGTTGATACGCTACTGGGTCAATTTTCTTCACTATTTTGAATGGTCCAACATAGCGAGGATTCAGTTTGTCTCATTTCCCGAAGCGAATTACACCTTTCCAAGGTGGGACTTTGAGTAGAACCATGTCGCCTACTTGAAACTCTAACGGTTCACGAAGTTTATTGGCATAGCTCTTCTGACGATCACGAGCTGCCGCCATACGGTTTCGAATTTAAATGGTGTTTTCAGAGGTTTCGAATACAAGTTCAGGACCTGTAGGTTGGCTATCCCCAACTTCAGCCCAACAGAAAGGAGATCGGCATTGACGTCCGTACAATGCCTCGAATGGTGCTGCCTTGATGCTAGTGTGATAACTGTTATTGTAGGAGAACTCCACCAGAGACAGGTGAGACTCACAAGTATTACGTAAATCAATCACACAAGCTCGTAGCATAACCTCTAAGGTTTGAATGGTGCATTTCGTTTAGCCATCTGTTTGAGGACGGTACGCCGTGCTCATATCTAGACGCGTACCTAAAGCTTTTTGTAGCGATTGCCAAAAACGTGATGTGAATCGAGCGCATCGATCCGAAATAATAGAAAATGGTCCTCGTGCCAAGAGACTAATTCTTTCAAGTAAAGACGAGTAGGTTTCTCCATCTTATCAGTTCCTTTATGGCTACGTAGTGAGCAGATTTTGTCAAATGATCGACAATTACCCAGATGCTGTCACATCCACTAGGAGTTCGGGGCAATTTGGTGATAAAATCCATAGAACTTTGCTCCCATTTCCACATTGGAGTCTCTGGTTGTTTGAAGTAATCCAGAAGGCTTTTGGTATTCCACTTTGACCTTTACGCAAGTCTGGCACTTGCTCACGTAGGTGGCTGTATCAGCCTTTACCACCAATATAGCACCTTTAGATCATGTACATCTTGTTAGAACCTGGATGAATAGAGTATCGAGATTTGTGAGCTTCATCTATAATCAGTTCTCTTAAGTTCCCATACACTGGGACCCATATTCGCTCCATGAAGTAGCGAATGCCATCTGATTTGACCCCGGTTGTTTCTCCATACCACGTGTGGCTTCTGATGGTAGGTTCTCCTCTTTAAGGGCTTCGAGTTGAGCACTTCGGATCTTGTCAAGTAATCCGGTATGAATAGTAAGTTGTGATGCTTGAACTCATTTAGGTTTGGTGTCCTTACGGCTTAGGGCATCGGCTACCACATTAGCCTTACCCGGAGGGTATCTGATTGCACAGTCATAGTCGTTTAAGAATTCGACCCAACGACGCTGTCGCATGTTCAACTCTTTCTGCTCAAAGATATTCTGAAGACTCTTGTGATCGGTGTAGATGGTGCATTTGGTACCGTACAAGTAATGTCTCTATTTTGGATGGATCGACATGTATTCCCGTCTCGTTGACTACATGTCCTAAGAATTGCACTTCACGAATCCAGAATTCGCACTTGGAATATTTGGCATACAATTGCTCTTGTTTTAGCAATTCCAGAATAAAACGCAGATGCTCCTCGTGTTCTTCTTTATTCTTGGAATAGATGAGGATATCGTCAATGAAGACGATAACGAATTGATCAAGGTACGGTTTACACACACGGTTCATGAGGCCCATGAATATCACGGGTATGTTGGGCAGTCCGAATGGCATGATCATGAATTCGTGGTGACCATACCTAGTTCTGAATGTCGTCTTTGCGATGTCTTCGACTCAGACTCTCAACTGATGATAACCGGATCTAATATCTATCTTGGAATAGAAGCTTGATCCCTGGAGTTGATCAAACAGATCATCAATGCGGGGTAAAAGATAATGGTTCTTGATGGTTACTTTGTTCAGCTCACGGTAGTCAATGCACATACGAAAAGTCCCGTCTTTCTTCTTGGCGAATAGGATTGGAGCTCTCCATGGCGATGAGCTAGGTCGGATGACGCCTTTATCCAACAACTCTGGCAGTCGTGTGGATAGTTCCGGTAGCATCACTAGTGCAAGACTATACGGTGCCCGAGCAACAGGCGCTGTTCCGGGTGCTTGATCGATCTGAAATTTCATTTGACGATGAGGCGGAAGACCAGTCAAGTCTTTGGGAAATACTTCCGGATAATCACGAATGATCAGAATGTCGTCCATCTTCTTCTCCTCATATGGCTGCTTGGTGATGAGAGCCAAAATGGCAGGATGGCTTTTACGTAAGCACTTTCTAATAGAATTTTTCGGAGTACGACAGCACCAACATACAATTTGTGAAGTCATGCTGAAACTTCTAGTGAGACTCGTGCTTATAAGGTAAGCGTCTGTCAATGCTAAGGCCAAGGGAAGGGGTTCACATGTAGGAAAAGAAATTTAATGGAATACAGATCTCAGTAACATAAGGGATAGAATGTCTGTTTAAGTAGTCGCGTTCAACCGATGGTTGGTTAGATTAAATCCCCATTTTCTAATGTCATTAGAACAACTGGATCATTTTGTAAAGAGATAAGCCCGTTTATAGAGTTGGATATCATGTGGTATAAATCAAATTAAACTGAAGATTGGTCACAAGATGAGGTAACAAGGTCAAATGGAATCTATTGTTGGAGTGTAAGGAATAATGTGTTAGTTTAGTAAGAGTTCCCAATTTCCGCTTACATAGTTGGAGTCGGTGGGTTCACCACGAGGTTCTATTAGAGTTTCAACCGAGATGGTTTCATTAATCAAGTCTGGATGAGAGTCTTAAGTTCACTAAGGCTCGTACATGAGTGAAATCAAATGATGGATCCTATGGATGATAGTTCAGTGTGTTCGTAAATACCTTCAACGTGATAGTCGCGTCTATCAATTATTAAACAGGTTTAACGGTACCAACTAGTCGTTTAGTGGGTTACGAGAATTTCTACGGACAGTGGAAACTTAAATCTGTAAATCACTGATTAGGACTATTTATCCACACACTAGTTTTCACCAGGACTTACATGCACCTCAAATTACTATTACGTGTGCACCCGTAATGATAATTTGCTTTGCATGCTCACCCTAGTTTTCCCTGTCATGTGTCAAAATGTCCTATAGTTTGTATTGTCGAGTACAGAGTGTTGTTAGAGACGATTTGAAAGGCTCATTCATCAACCATAAGTTGGTCAACTAGGACTCACATCAGGATGAGTAGTCAGGAATCGTTCGATCAGAGTATTCACTCGAGTTGGAACATAATACGATAGTCCAATCCAGTAGATTGTAGATGGGAACATGCACGCGAAATGCGACTTCGAGAAGTGAAACTAATTCGTGGATACGAGTTACAGGAAGCAGCAAAGTAGCCATCCTTCCAACTGAGTCAGGATAAGGTCTGAGTATGTAATGAGCAATGCGTTCTCAACATTGTGATCAATCTATCTTCAACAGAATATCGACCAAAGACGTAAGCCCATGGCTCGGGAAAGTGATGACATCTACGTGTTAGTGGATTCTGCAATAATGTATGCATCAGTCTGCCTTCACACGGCGTATTATTGTTAGTGGGTGCAGGAGGGACTCGCCTTCGACGATCCCAACTCCCAAAGAGATATGTGCTAGTGATGAATGTCGTCCATAACATGGACTTGAGAAGGCCCACCATTCCCTGATTGTGTCCTCGATAGGCTCAAGTCGGTGTCATCTTCGGATCTGATGGTGTAACAAAGGTACAGATGATGGTGGTGTGAGTGACTCCTCCGAAGGCGGACGGGAGTGGATGTTGTTCTGATGACTCCCCGAGTTTCACCACTGGGAATGATGATATAATGAGAATGACGTGTTCCTCGTTAGAAGAGGGTGATATGGATGTTGTCATCATGCCTGCAATGCAATGTATGTATGGATACCATGTGTATTATGTATGAGTGTTTGTGTCGTGTAACTAATGCATGTGTGCGGTTATAGTCTACTATGCAATCCTAGTTCTCTATAACCAATGTCTCTGATACCAATCTGTCACACCCCTAAATTCCACTAACGGAGTTTTACCGTTTGGAAGGTGACACACCAAGATCTCAGTCATTAGTTACATCAAACGACACTATATGAGACTTAAAAAGTCATAACATAAATGTTCAGCGTTAAATGCGGAAGCGTAAACGTTAGAATGAAATCAATGTCTCTGATACCAATCTGTCACACCCCCAAATCAAAAGTAATTACACAAGTGGTAATGAAATATTATGTGATCCATGTCCGTGTGTATGTATCTCCCTAGCTGGGAGACAAGTAACGGATGCATGTTCGTATGCATGTTTCTCCCCAACGGGAAAACAAGTAAAATGATGATTGTTTGTACGCATGTTTCTCCCCAACGGGAAAACAAGTAAAATAATGTTTGTGTGTATGCATGTTTCTCTCCAACGGGAAAACAAGTAAAATAATGTTTGTGAGTATGCATGTTTCTCCTCAACAGGAAAACAAGTAAAATAATGTTTGTGTGTACGCATGTTTCTACCCCAATAGTAAAAAAAGTAAAAAGGGGCCGTGAAACTCACCTGAACGGCGTAGGTAGTTCACACAAGAATACAATTAGAACCACGAGTGTTAACCTGCAACGGCTTACGTATGCCCTAAAATTATACACATAAAAATTAGGGATACAACGGGAATATGTGACGACAATACGGGAGATTGAACGTCCTAAAGTAACGCTCTAATAATCAAGAGTAGACGCACTTGTCCACGGGAATAAGAATTCTTTAATTAATAATTAAGATGTATACGTTACGCGACGAAGGAAAAAATAATACATAATAATTATATTCGAGCGTTTTGTCATTAACTAGAAGTCTAGGAAAATAATATAATTTATTATTTTATTTAATTTTAGCGAAGTAACGTAAACAATTAACTTGCGTGACAAAAATAATAATTTATTATTTTTATTCGAGGATATAACGAGTGTAAATAATACAAATAATTATATTATTTATAACTTTGAAACGTTACAAAAATGTTTATGAACGTGATGAAAATAATATATATAAATATATTATTTTTAGTTGGAGTTTTGGGTATAAAAAAAATAATATAAATATTATTTTATAAATGAGTTTTAATAATAAATATGGGTTACAAACCAAACCCGAGCCTACGGGTGGTTTCCCGGGCTAAAACACATTAATATATTAATATAATAATATAGGGTTTGATTTTATATTAAAATAATAATCATAAAATGATTTAAAGATAAAAAGGGGTGGAGGGGACTCGAACCCGGGTCTCCTCCCCAACAACTATGTGTTTTAACCAACTGATCTGGGGTACCACTTGTGAACAAAACCCAGATTTAAAAGGTTTTAATCGTTAACTCTCCTGAATTCTTCCCCAAAACCTAACCGATTGAATCTAGTCAGAAAACCAACGAATCTGTTCGCGATTGGTTAAGAAATCTTAGGGGTTTTGTTAATTAGTCGTATGTGAATCTATGTATGAGTTTAATTGCAAAATCGTTGAGTTTAAGGCCGTTAATTTCTGTTTCAAAAAGTAGAAACCCTAGGTTCAAATCACGAAATCAATTGCTCAATTTCTATAATATCGTGAGTTAGATTCATGGGGCTTTCGAAGGGTAGGTGATGGCGAATCTGTTCATGCAACTTAATTAGATTGAGATTGTGTCTGGGTCAGGGTTCGATTAAACCAAATTCGTTTGGACCCTAGATATCAGTTCGTGTTTAATTCGGCGTTGTAGATCGAAATTAGGATAGGGCTTTCATTACAGAGGTGAAAACGAATCTAATAGTGTATTCAATTACCAGAAACGGTATCAGAATGGTGGGGATCGACTAAATGTCAGTCGTGGCTTCAACGGTTACTCCCCGACGTCTATGGCTATGACTCCGATCAAATTGAACTGTGCAACAGGTTGAGTGGGACGTTTGATGTGCGCAGTGTTAGAATTCAAGGTTTCCATGCCAAAAGATCGAATTCGATGGTTATTGTTGCGAGTTCGACGGTTATGGTTTAGGAACCTTAATGCTATTAATTCCTTGATCATTAGTCATGATAAAAACTTAGAAACGGTTTAATCATGGTCGTTATCATTAAGGCTATGAGTAACAGTCACGAATTTGAACCATCATGGAGTTTTACGAATTGAATTATATCGAAGGAGTCGATTTTGACTTTCCAAAGTCAATGAATTTGAGTTTTGACTAATTATAGAATTAGTCCATGTGGGTTCGTGTGTACAAGTTTAGATAAAAGGCATAATTAGTCCTTAGGGTTTAGGTTTGGTTAGTTAGGTTAAGTTTGACTATCAAGAGTCAATAGGACTTAGGTCTTGAATTTTGACTTTACAAAGTCAAATAGAATTAGGTTTAGGCTAATTACACAATTAGTCCTTATAGTTAAGGTTTGAGAAAATGACAGAAATAGTCCCTGAAGTTTGAGTTAAGTTAATTAGGTTAGGATTTAACAGAAATAGTTAACGTAGTTAGGCTAAAAAGTCCGGATTGTCACAGCTAGATAGAAGTATTGGACGTAAAAGATTTGAGTTTTGGATCAATAACCAACATGTTTGAAGGTGATGTTCTTGAGCTAACACTCAGGAGTCGGCACCTACAATGTGCCGACTCTCAGCGAGGAAGAAGAAGAAGGGAGAGCGGACTCTCAGAGAGTCGACGAGAATCGGCCCTCAAAGTGCCGACCCTCCTAACACAAGTCCTGAACACAAGTTCAGGCGACCCTCAAGTGTCTCAGCCGATACTCCGGTCGATTCTCAGGAGTCACTGGCAACTGTCTCGGCTGACACTCAAGTGTTTCGGGCAATACTCCCGGCCGACTCTCAAGGGTCGCTGGCGACTGTCTCGGCTGACACTCTAGTGTCGCTAGTCATAGTTTTGGTCGACTCTTGTACAAAATGATAGAATCCATGTTCTGACTTATGTACAGATCGTTCTACGCGTTAGCAATAGAGAGGACGTTAGATACAAGTTGAATACCATAGTCAGGTGAGTTCTTATTGCCCATTTTCCCTAACGGTTTTGGGCTGGCAAGCATACTATTAAAGAGATAGTTTTGAAAGTTAAAATATATTTTTATAAGAATTGTATGTTTTTATAAAAACGAAAGAGAAAGTGTTAAAGAGTAAAGTACTATCTTTGAAGCAAGTTTTAGAGAAAGTAAAGAGCTAAAGTAAACAAGGTTAAAGGAGTTGTATCTCGATACAGCTCGACAGTGACAGTGACAAATGCCATGTTAAATGCTAATGTGTTAATATGTGTTATTTTTCTATATGAAAGTTTATGTGATTGCATTCTATTTCGTGTAGTAGTGTAATTGCCTTGCGTAGTAGTTGCATAGTAGAAAGTCCTGCATGCATGCTAAAGTAGAAGTCTCACCCCGAGGTGTGAGCAAGCTAAAGTAGAACCCTCACCCTGAGGTGTGAGCAATTCTAAAGGAGTCTTACCCTGAGGTGTAAGCAATGCTAAAGGAGTCTTGCATTGAAGTGCAAGCGAGAAATAAAGTCCCACCCTGAGGTGTGGGCAGTGCTAACGTAAAAGTCTTACCCTGAGGTGTAAGCAAGAAAAGGATCTGGTCCTCAAATCATGATCCATATGTGATAGTTAAAGTATGTGAAAGTCACATGTCCTGTATAAGTGAAACGATAGGTGGAAAGAGTAAAGGAGGACACCCTAATGGGTTTCCTCGAAGTAATGTTTTAATGACAGATAATGATGTAACAGTATGATAATTGTAAAGTTGTAAAGTTTTAAAGTAATGATAAAGACATTTAAAGATAAAGAAAGAAAGGCTTATTTTATTGTTATAAAACTAAGCAACATAAAGAAAGTTTTCAGTTTAAAAGTAAAGATAGAACACACCAGCGTTAGCTGGCCTTTAGTATGCATGACATGTAGTAAGAGTAAGAGAAAGGAAAGTTAAAGGAGTCGTGACGACCGGATAGCATGGACATCGGGTTGCTGAGCTGAAGACTGACATTTCCATTCCCGATAGTTTATGTTGAACAATGTTTTAATTATTTTTTAGGAGTTTGAATGTTTGAGACAATACTTCCGTTGTAATAGAATCTGAATAACAGTTTAGGAGCTATGTTATAATGTTTTGTGCCAACTATGAGATGTACCCAGTTTGGGGCATTTCAAGTTAGTATCAGAGCCATAGTTTGAGAGATTTGAACATTTGCGATAATGTCTGAACTTAAACTGAGAATGGGACAAAGAAAAGGAAAGGAATGTTAGTTAAAGCAACCCGTCCATGGAAAGATAATGAAATAAGGTAGTCAATGTCCTAATTTAGAACATAGACAATAATGCCTTAGTACAGATAGTAGACAATAAATGCTTTAACATACATAGTACATAGTACATGCTTTAGCATAGACAGTAGACAATATGTGCCTTAAAGTAGGGACTCTGAACTTGAATGTAAATGTTACTCCTGGCAGGGAATGTTCAGAACCCGAGTAGTAAAGTAAACTAGTAATTGCATACCGGTCTCTGTAATTAATAATTTACATTACTCGAGGTGTTCAAAATTATTGACATAAGTGTTCCCTGTTCGCAGTTAGTTACGAATGGCTAGGGCGAAGAGAGGTGGTGGCACTAGTGCTCGCACCGGTCGTCGAGGCCTACCGCGAGGTAACCGAGCACGTGTAGAGGAAAGTGAAACGTCCCACAACGAGACTGAATCGGTGCATGAGGAGCATAATGATAGTGGGAACCATGTGTCAGTTCATGATGATGGGCATAATGAAGGTTTGGATCTAGAACCAAATGTGAAAGAAGCTATCGCGACAGAGGTTACTTCAGTCTTGAAGAACGTTCTACCGAAAGCACTGGGCGAGGCCCTTAAACAGTTTGGTATAGAGAAGAAAGAAAGTAAAGAGGAGAGTAGTAAGATAACTGAAGTCACTGATAGTGACGATTCTGACTTTGAAGTGGCGGCTCGAGGCTGCATTTACAAATCATTTCAGTGGGTGTTGTGCCTTCAGCGGCCACATCATGAAAGATCTTCCAACTCATTGCTACCACAGAGTCAAAATCTCGAGGAGTGTTGGCATTGATGATTTTAAACTCTCGGAGGTAACTTCTGAATGTAACATTTGATCCTCCCCTCTTCGATGTTCACCAAATGCGGAACCAACTGGGTTAGCTCGTTGAATTTGGAGGTGAACTGTTGGTGTGTCATGCTACTGGCTTTGAGTTCCACAAAAGCTTCTTCCATTTTGTCAGTCTCATTCTAGGGGCAGAACTTTTGAATAATAAGTGCTTTCAAGTCGTCCCACTTCATTCTGTCAATATCCCTCTCAGACTTGGCTTTCTTCAGATTCTCCCACCAGCTCAGGGCTTCAAAAATGAACAAATGTGCTGCAAATTTTACCACTTGGTCAGCACGACACTCGCTCATCTTGATCACCGCGGTCATGCGGTCAATCCAGTAGTAGGCGGCAATAACATCTTTCTGGCCGTCAAAAGTTGGGGGATCAAAGTTTCGGAAGGACTTGTAGTCACATCCGCGTTTCTTGTCATAGTCAGAGTCATCACTTTCTGACTCAGTTGCAATCAAGTTCCTGTTCTCGACCCGTAGGCCCCTTTCTCTTTCTTCCTCCACAGTCTTCAGAGCCTCAGTTAGTGCTGCTGGTCGAGTGCTCCTACTTCATCAGCTATTGCTTTCTTGAAAATTGGCTTCAAGACTAAGCCTTCTTCATCATGCGCTCCATGGTCGCTCGGGGTATTTCATTTGCAGTATGGATTGACACCGATCCATGAACACAGGGTTCACTTTCTTCCTTTTCAGCTTGGTTGACACGGGGTCTACCCCTACGTCCAGTACCTGCTCCACTCTTTGCACCTTTCTTTCCAGCCATTATCGTTTTCTAACTGCGATCAAAAAATACTCATGTCATCATGATAGGTAATTATTTAGAACACCTCAAGTAATGTAATTTACTAATTACAGAGACCGGTATGCAATTACTATTTTAATTTACTACTCGGGTTCTAAACATTTCCTAGCAGGGCAACATTCATACTCAAGTTCAGAGTCCCTACTTGAAGGCACACTCTGCCTACTTTCTATTCTAGGCATTTGATGTATATGTTCTATTCTAGGACATGGACTACCTTTTATTCTAAGGCCTCTACTGTTTAATGTTTTCTACTGTTCTTTGCACTAAGTCCTTTACCATTCTTCTTTCATGGCTTGGCTGCCGTGACTGACATCCTATTCTCTTGTCCCATTCTCAGTATAAGTTCAGACATTTTAGCGAATGTCCGAATCTCTCAAACGGTGGCTCTGATACCAACTTGAAAGGACCCAAACCGGGTACCTCTCATAGTTGGCAAAAAAAGCATAAACGTTGTTCTTAAACATTGAATTAAACATTAAAATAAAACAGTGGAAGTCTATTTTAATTTCTGATTCAATTAAAACTTTAAACATAGCATTGTTCATATTCATAATTCTAGGTAATAGGGATGTCAGTCTTCATTCAGCAACAGCCATCCAGCCATCATCAGCTAAGCCCTTGCGGCTTCATATCTTCTCTTTACCTTTTCTAACCTGATGTTCATACTAAAATAGTTAGCTAACGCTAGTGAATTCAAGTTTACAAAATTTTAGCATTAAACATTTCTTTCTCATGTTAATCATATAAAACGCATTTAATGAAAAACATTCTTTGTACAACTAAGCATATATATCACTACAACATATAGAGAAAAATTAATTATTTTGTGCTCTTTTCTGTTAAGTCATACATTATTAGTCTACAGTCTGTATTTTTCTCTTTCTGTCCGCAAGGGACATCTCGTGTCCTCAAAGGACTTCTTTATTTCTCAGTGAGTATTGTTCCCTAAGGCTCAACGTCCAAAGGCCGATACTCACAACTTGTGTCCACAAGGGACTTCTCAGGTAACCGTCGTCACCGGAGTAACCGTCGTTACTCATTTCTCCAGTTGTATAACATCCTCGTTACAGTGCCCTGCCGAGCACTGTCCCGATTTTTCTCATGGTATGTTATAGTCTCGGTCCATGACGCAACATCGGCTTCGGGTAGCACTAGTCTCAAGGACTATACTACTACCTCAAGACTTGCTAGTATGCTTAGGGTAGCACTAGCCTATAGGACTACGCTACTACCCCAAGTCTTTTCTTATATGGGTCACATACTCTGACAGATTAGACAATGTATTTGACTTATTCTTCTTCTTTTTGTTTATAAAACATGTAGTTGAATAAACCGTTCTTTCTTATCTTTATGTTTATAAAACATAGAGTTGAATAAACCATTCTTTCTTATCTTTCTGTTTATAAAACATAAAGTTGAATAAACCATTCTTTCTTATCTTTCTATTTATAAAACTTATAGTTTGTAACACCCGGATTTTTCAAACCAATTTAAGCTTTTAAAACAACATAGAGTTTAGGTCCCAGACAAAAATATAACGTATCCACACTTCTAAGTTTTACACACATAAGTTAGACATCTAAAATACACAAAAGAAGTCGAGTTAGTCACACTTATCCACAAGTGTTAAACAACGCAACATGTTTGTAAAAGTCTCCCACGAGAAGTTTAATCAAAACGACATCAGCAGGATGTATTCCCATCCACGAGATTAGTTTTAAACAAAACAAACATCTAAAACAAATTTGAGAATCCGATGTCCAACTTTGGCGAGACCCGAGATCATTCCGGAGCTTTCCCTACATTCAAAACATCACAAATAAACCATTGGTAATGATACAGCAAGTCCCAAGACCCCCAAAGTGTCCTAGGAAGAAAACTAAAAAATTCAGCCAACGAGTTTCCCACTTGGGCGCTGGCATAACCCATCATGCTTCCCAGACGCCCAGGCATCCCACTTTGGGCATCCCACTTGCCCATTGGGCGTCCCAGACTCCAGCCCTGCACCAGCCAACCCCAATTTGCAGTTTTTGGCATTTTTGACCCTCCCGACTCGACTCCTAGTCGTTTTAAATCACCAACAACATTTTGTGAATGTTTTAAACACCCGGGGTCAAAATATCAATTATTAGACATGCCCGATAGGAGAACCACAACTCGTTTTGCACCCATGAAGTGTTTAACTCCAAGTTCAATAAATTAGTTGTTTAGGCATACAACGACCTACAACTTAGACACGTTTTGACCCATACAAGTCCTAACATTTCACCCTTTATCAATTTGACATATCCACATGTCTATTGCGAGAACCACCCCTCACTTTTTCGCATGGAGTATTTGACTCCATGCCGACTCATGAAGTATTCACACTTCATGTCACCTGTGAAGTACTTAACTTCACTTTCACCCGTGAAGTACTTGACCTCACTACCACTCGTGAAGTATTTGACTTCACGTAAACATCTCCATGAAGTATCCACACTTCATGTAAACGCCTCCATAAAGTATCCACACTTCATGTAATCAACCATTTTACCGTTTTACCACCAACTGTTGACTTTTACCATATTAAGTCAATTTTAGTCTAATATTACCACATTCTACACTTTACTTGACTCTTGACCACAATGACTCATTTACACCATTTAACCACATATCACACATTAGTTTGACCAATAACCACATAAATCAAGTTACATCTATTTACCACTTTTCCACAATCAAGTTTGACTATTAACCACGTAGACTAATTACACATATTTACCACATTTGCACATTCAAGTTTGACTATTAACCACATAGTCTAATTACACCAATTTCAACATAATAGTTTAACCCTATACTACTAAGGTCAAATTACAACAATTTCACCATTATCCACAATGGATTGACTTATACCACATTAATTCAAGTTTATATCAATTTCAACATTATCCACAATGGTTTGACTTATACCACATTAAGTCAATTTTACAACAATCTCACCATTTTCCACAATAGTTTGACTTATTACTCATTAAGTCAATTTTCATCAAAACACCACATTCTATATTTTTGTTTGACTATACACCACACTAGTCAACTACACCTATTTACCACATTATGTTCGACTATGTACCACATTAGTCAACTACACCAATTTTACCACATTCACACTTTAGTTTGACCATATACCACATAGTCAAAATCAACATACATGTAAATAGAATTAAACCACATAATCTACTTACATATAAACTACTTATCTACTATGTAGTTAAAAATGAAGGATATTCGGGACTGAACTATTAGTGCTTGATACTCTAAAATCAGTTCCTAATGGTCATCGGGGACTGATTTTGCTAGTCATGAGCCAGTCACCTATTCCTAGTCCTAGATAGTGTTATCAGTAACTGAAAATCTGTATCGATTGTATGACACCAACAGGGACTAACATTCAGTCTCCAACACACATAAATTCAGTGTTCATTCTATCCCCCGGTATCACGTCACTTCAGTCCCGAATACATTTCGTCCATGACTGAAAATCAGTCTTTAATACCATGTTTTTAAGGACAAAAAATCAGTCTTCAATACCATGTTTTTAAGCAATGAAAATTAGTCTCTGATACCATGATTTAAGGACTGAAAATTAGTAGTATACTAAGTAAGTGCAAAGCACTTACCTTTGACGCTAACACCTTTAACGCCTTGATCACCTTTAACGCCTTGATCACCTAAACATTCAACATGTTTTAGTAATCTAATTTACCTCAATACATTCATCAATTTATGTTTAACTCCCACCCAAGATCTTATGATCTTCACTATCATCTAATCTTGGTTTATTTAGCTTTACACAAGCTTTTAACCTTTCTAATCAAAATCAACCCATTTTGATCCGTTAAGGATTTCACCTAATTTCCACAATTTCCTTAATTCAAAGTTTACCAATTCAATTGATTTTTATACTTGAAAATGTGTTTATATTACACCATAAACACTTGACCATACTCAATTCACCATTTAAACACCTCCAATTATAAAACCCCAAATCACCCTCAAGAACCTTCACTTTATGATTCTTGAATTAGGTATTAAAAGGATGCCATTAACCACTCTTTAGCTTTAATCAAGCTAGTTTTTAACTTTAATCAAGTTATTAACCATATTCAACCACCAATTCAGCCCCAGTTTTCGTTTTCAACAAAAACCCACTAAAACTCCATTAATGGAGGTTCAAGAGATGGAAGAAGCACTTACTTGATGTTTGGAAGAAGATGAACACCTCAATTCATCCAGATTCTTCGTGCAAACACCTTGATCTTCAATCTTAGATCTTCCCTCTTTTCTCCCTTCGTAAAATCACAAACACACACACACAAGTGTGTGTTTTTGCCTTATCATGTCTTTTAACACAAAGTGAGTTTGTGTTAAATACAAAACAGCCCCTCCATCTATCAAAATGACTCCTTGTACCCAAAACTAGGTATTTCCATAAAAAAAAACCCTCAGCTTTGTTTTATTTATAAAAAAAAAGCACCCCCTACAATATAATTAATATATTATAGGGCAAACCCGAAAGTTGGTTTATTACATAGTTGAATAAACCATTTTTTCTTATCTTTCTGTTTATAAAACATATAGTTAAATAAACCATTCTTTTTTATCTTTCTTTGCAAACATTTAAGTAATAAAATATATTTATTATAAACGTATAATTCTTGAGTATACACACCACCCTAAAACAGTAAATTAGAGATTCTTGAACTCACTTGATTTTCTTAGCGGGATTAACTCACTTAGCACGAAACTTCTTGCTGGGTGAAAGCTAAATGATCCGTCCAAGAGTCACGAACTAGACAAGTAATTACTAAGTCATTTCATCTGAAAACTCTATGTCCGAAATCTATTTCAATCGAAATCTTTTTCGACCGAAAACTAACCGTTCAAAATGTCTCACTTCACATAATTATTTTGTTTAAAAACGTCAAGTTCGAAAACTATTTCGGTCGCGAAATCTATTTCATTCGAAAACATTCTGTCTGAAAACTATTTCGGTCGAAATCTTTTTCGACCGAGAACTATTTCGTTTGAAAGTATTTTGTACGAAAACTGTCTATGTCTGAAATACTTTTCGGACGGGCCAGAGTTTTCGGACCATTTATCACGTTTTCGGACGATCCATCTGTTCTTAGCCAAAATCGTTGTTTTTTATCCAAGTTTAAATATTTTTACGTACAAAACTCTTATCTAGCTTCCATGAAGCTAGATCCACCCATTTCAATCCGTTTCTTACATAAAAATCTTATCTTTTTAAGAAAACCATTTAAAAACGCTAATACCCACTTTTCAAACTAAAACTTGGATTTGGGAGCGTTTCATTAGCTGTTTTCCGCGCGTTTCTCCTTCTTCGATCAACAGTAAAGTTCCGCTATGATCTTGAGTCAAAGTGACGGTCTTGTTAGAGGGTTTTGGAACTTTCTCTCACTAACGTTTCTCTTTCTCTATCTAAGTATCAAGGTGAAGAAGATGAAGTGAGAGTGGGCGGCTAGGACTTGTAGCCCTCCTCCCTTGCCTTCCAACTTCGGCCCATGCTCCAAAGCCACGGGCCCATGAGCCCATTTTGTTTATTTCGTTCCTCATTATTTCATTTCGGTCCATTTCTTTCTGTTATTATTTTTAGGATGTTACACCGAAGGGGTTCCGCGGCTACTTGGGAACGTGAGGAAGAAATGAAAGAGCCTTACCCACAATTATTTAACTTGTGACAGGTTTCGAGGACGAAACCTCTTATAAGGTGGGTAGACTTGTAACATCTGTGAAATCCCGACATTTATATTTGGGCCGAATGGAACAAATAAAAAGGATCATGGGCTTGGGCCCGAGATGCATGGTAAAAGGTGGGGATAAACCCTAATCACCCTTAGACCAGCCTCTATACACACAAAATTACCAAATTCGTCTAGAGAGAGAAAGTAGGAAATTGTAGAGAGAGCAAGTCAAGATTTACTTCAAAAGGCTTGAAGTTTGCTCCTAATCTGTTTCTCCAGTGTTTGTGAGTAAGAATACATGAAGAAACGTCTGATTTGAGGTAAGAATCGAACCCGAAATCTCTGAGTTATGTTTAAAATGGGTTTTGATTTAAAACTAGGGTTTTCATCTCAAATGCAAAGGTTTTACGTGTTAATGGCCAAACATAGGCTAGATCTAGCTTCATGAAAGTAAAACAAACGTTTTAGACGTAAAAAGTTGCAAACATGGATTGATAATGGGCATGTTAGAGTTTTGTGTGACACTAAGTGGCGACACTAATCGGGGTGAATGGGGGAGAAGGGCGTGATGCCCGAGGTGTGACAATAATTGGTTACACAGTTATCAGGCGATAATAATAGTGTCGCCACAGCCATTTGGCGACACTAAGTCTAGAACGAAAGTTTATGGCGACGCTGATAGTGGGCCTGGCTACACTAATCACTGTCAGGCGACACTAGTAAATTTATAGAATTCGTGTGTTTACTCATTTGCAGCTCAGTTAGCACGTTACCTCCAATTACACGTCCAACTCAAGTTACGTACAGATTATCAAGTGAGTTAAGAATCCTTATTCTGCTTATTATAGGGTGAGATGCATACTCATATGAAATGTTTTATGAAATGATGAATTGTGAAAAGTAACGATTATGAAATGATGAATTGTGAAAAGTAATGATTATGAAAGATCGTATTTGAACCAGAATGTTTACGAAATGGAAAGAGTTATGAAGTGAATGGTTTATGAAATGAATAGCTTAGAAAAGGAATGATTTATAAAACAAGTACGTTTACAAAATGAATGGGTCGAAAATGAATGAAACAGTTTATAAATAAACAAAAAAACTTATAAACGAAAGAAAAGGCTTACAAATAATGTTTTACGAAAAGGAAAAGGAAAAGCATTTTTAAAAAAGAAGATATTACATGCCTAAATAGCTAAGTGAATGAATTAACGAATGAAGTTTGGAGATATACTTTCCCAGCCTTATGGTAGTTTATGGACAGTGAGTCATAGTGCCATAAGCACAACAGGGGCAGTGCCTTAGTGGCCTGTCATTGGTTTTGATGTTGTACAACTGGCGATGGGAGTGGCGACGGTCCCTCGGGGTTAATGTGACCAGTGAAGGTTAGATTATGATCCGACGGTGTTATGGACGCAAGAGCCATAGTCGTCGATGCGTATTGTTGGGTCACACATTTAGTAGTGAAGGGCAATACATGGAATGAAACGGTGCATATTGTCGGTCCACACATTTAGTAGTGTAGGATAATACGTGAAGCGAAATGATGAATATTGTCGGTTTATGTGCCGTGAGCCATAGGGCAATATATGATATGACGGTAACGCAAATTTACTTAATAATGTATAACTTAACGAACGATGATACAGATGATCAATCGAATGTTGAATGATAAATGTATGACAAATGATGAATGAATGTTCCGTTAAGTATATTTTGACGATGATTGAATGATTGAATAATGAATGATAAGCCTTGTTTTCTTATAAATAATTCAAAACCCTAACAAATGAATGTATGATGAAACCATTTTCCTAAAATGAATGAAAAACTTGAACTCATAAACGTTAGTTGACTTTTAGTATGCATGTCAGGTTAAAGTTAGAAGAACGATGGGTGGATGCTTGCTTTCTAAAGAGTTACCCGGCGATCGAGATCTGTCATCCATTATAAATTGTTATGAGAATTTTATGTTAATGAAAAATGTTTTAATTGGTTGATAAGTTGGTACAATGTAATGACGTTTATTCCGTTGCTATGCATTCATTTTTATGTTTAAGAACTGTTTATGAATGAGTAAATCCAATAAGTGAGGCCTCCCGAGTTTGGGGCCTTACAAAATTGTGGGATTCATTTATGAGAGAAAGCAACCTAAATCTAACATGAAGATCATGTAATATTTATCAACATAAATAATTGCATATTAAGGGATCAAATTGCAAACCATTGTCTACAAACATTTTGAGCCACTTGACAGAAGATCGATGCCCACCACCTAAAGAATATATAAAGGGGGGTTATTATAGACGTTACAGTCTTTTTTCCTTGACTAAGTTTTGTCTTTTTTGGTTTTCTTAGTAAGGTAAATGAAGCAACAAAACTGATTCTAAAGTATCAAGGGAGAAACACGCGCCACACTTTTTTTCTCTTAGCTAAAGTTTTATTCCACACGGTTTCCTTGACAAAATTTTTAATTAGACAACATCTTCATGCGTATGAAGTTGATAACCAAGGGGAGTATTATAAATATAGATACTATTATGGTTATCAATGATTAAAATAGATTTTGGTTTCCTCCCCTATATATACCCTATTGTATCTTATCTTATTAGACAACTATTAGTAATAAAAAAAATCTCTTTCTCCCTACATCTCTTTCTCGTATTGTATTGATTTGCTATTAGGCTTGTTTAGTAACAATTAATTTGTTTTATTAGGATCTTGGAACATGAAAACATCACTAAATTGGTCCTAGTTACTCTTCGGGGCGGAGTGGAAGAAGGGAGGGGATTCTCGAACGCGGAAAAGGATCCGATAACTTCGAAAGAATTGAACGAGGAGCCGTATGCTTGTTTCCATTTTTGGAATGTGATATTTATGGAATCTCCATGAATAGGATCAAAACTTATTCCATGGTATTTATATGAGCTTTTCCGTGGCACCGGTACTAAGTACTCTATGGTTCGATGCTTTGACAGGTTTATTGATAGAGATTAATCGTTTTTTTCCCGGATGCATTGACGTTCCCCTTTTTTTAATTATAGTTATTGACGTGAGAAGGAATAAAGAAGATTAGAGATACAATTAAATACCAGCCCCCTTGTCTAATTTACTAATTCGTGAGAAGATACTGAACTTTCATATGTATTTGAAAAATGTTTCAGGAGGAAACAATCCAAGCAAAAGTTCCTAGATTCATAGAGATATAGAACAGCATATAAGTTATCATGTTTTAGACTGGAAGCATCATGTAATATAACAATTATGAACTAAATTATCTTTATTTACAACAAAACTTATCGAGAATTAATCAAATAATATAAGTTTGCTCCCACTAGGTTAGTGGGTTGTTTTAGACAACACCTAGACACGTTACATTTTCAGATCCTATATACAAAACTTCAAATATTATTGTACTGCATTAACTTTCTACATCTTACTGAAGAGAAAGACAAATATTATTATATTAGATTACTAGATATAGATTACTAGATTATAGTCCCGTGTATTAACAGGTTTAAATAATAAAAAACCAAATCAGCATGTATACACGATTCTGACCTTCGCTCTAATCCCACCATTACAACTTCAGCCACGTGTGTCTCATTTGCATTTGAGAAAATCTGTGAAATTAATACAAATTATATTTTTATACAATAAATGTAAAAAAAGACCATTAAGTGTGAAAATTTTAAAAAGACTTGAAATCTTATCTCTTTCCTTATGGGCAAGCAGTTTAAAAGACTTCTAAGAAAAGAGTCAGGTTTCATATACTTATACGGCAATCACCCATGGACAATCTGTTAATCACCAATTTCACAATATTAGATTTTTAAATTTCTTCAGAGGAAAAAATGGAATTAAAAAATTTGATACCTATGGTAGTCATGATGGTCAAAATCATAGTCAAGAGCTTGCAAAAAAATATTAGAAGATATGATTATCATGATTATGAACCCTTGTTCGAATTACGATCATGCCCAAAGACCTACCATTGTCGTCCCGTAATCCCTATAGAGTTGAGCACACATTTCTGGTACTTTTGTTTCTTCTATATCAAGCTTATTCACCATATACTCTAGAAAATGCATTAGTGTAACATAAATCAAAAGTTAGTCACATAAACAATTTAACAAAAACATGAGGATTGAAAATAATCAAGAATTTATACAACACCTTTGATGTTTTTGGTGCACTCTGCAGACAACCCAAAACTTAGAGTTACAATGATTAAAGAAATTAAAATCTTACCAAAAAAGAAGACATTCATATTTTGATTCAGGGATCTGTTTCTGGCATTCATTTTGTATAAACCTGCAAATGTGCATATACAATTGTTGAAAAAGCAGTCAGATAAAAAAAGTAAATTTGCTTCTTTGACAATTGAAATCAATTTGATGGAACAAATACTCAAAATTAGTTTTATCAAACGGAATTCGATCATCATCCATCTATTACACTGGAACCCCCAAATTCACAAATTAATTCAACTACAAAACTGGTGAAGAAAACAAAACAAAATAATTAAAAGTAAAAATTGTGACGTGTCCTAAGCGTGTGTAGAAACAGTCAAAATCATTCAAATTATCACACTAAGAATTAACTTCCTCCCATCCAACTTCATTTCTATGCAAATTTAGCAAGTTAAAAAGTACTTTCCTTGCAACCATTTCTGGGTAATTATCTTGAAACAGAGATAGAATGTGATTAGAAGCAACCCTAAAAATCAAGCTAAATCCCTGCAAAAATTCAATGGGCAAGATTTTCTTCTCCATTTCATAAAAATCAAGCTAAATCCCTGCAAAAATTCAATCTTTTTCCATTATAAGTGTTTCTGCTTTGTGTGTATCATCAATCTTGCAAATCTTGAATAAACAACACTTTCAAAACAAAATTTCAGTACACACAAAATGTTAAAAAAACATAGTGTTATAAACCACCAGATACAAATAAACCAACACATTATTTTCATATTTATTATTTAAATAAAAAAATTTCTGCAATATGTTGTATTATTAGAAAAACACAAAATGTTAACAAAAACAGAGTGTTCTGCAACAAATTAAAAAAAAAACCTAATCTTTATCCTAATTTAATTCTGTCATATGGGTTTCACTAACCTGTGTAAATATTGAAGATTAAACCACAAAAGAAACATAATTTCAATATTCAATAGAACATTTGGGCTAGATAATTTAAACACAGCAAGTGGAAAACATCTCCTTTTACAATTCTTGAGAAAACCCAAATAAAATTCCTGCGATATATCCCAAATTCACTACCACCACCCCAATTTACTCACACAGTTACAAGCATACAAAGATTGTAGGTTAATAACATCGGTCCAACCCATAAGCTTAGCTGCTAACAGAAATCATCCAAATAAAAACAACCCACAACTGAAGCAGAAGGAGTAGATAAGAAAGAAGAAAATACCTTTACAGAATTGAAATGAGATAGAAGATCGATGACATAATCGGCTGAGGATGAGCGATGGGGGATGTAAGAATCTAGGGTCGTCAATGAGAATCGAGTCCTTGCGCTCGAAGATCTGTACAAACAACTTTTATTTGTGATTTATGAATAAGCAGTTTAGGAGCTGTTTATTCAACCAGTTAAATCCTTAAAGAAGCAATATTGCCAAGCACTCGCACTCTTTCAAAGTAATCAAAAGCATCAAGGCGATAGTTTTGGGAGCGACGGAGAGGGATTGGGAGAGGGTGTTGATTCCTTTAAATGTTTTGGGTTCAAGAAGTGTAAAATAAAGTAGACCTTATAATATAAATTTAATAATTTTATATAAAAAAATTATAATATAATTCTTATTTTTTCTTAAGTTTAAAAATATGTTTGAGTCTTTTAATTTTTATGTGGGTTTAATTACAATTTGAGTCTTTTTTTTAAATAATTGGAGCCATATTTGTAAGTAATGAGCTAATGGGATTAGGTTTAAAACTAAAAAAATATATAATTTTTTTGTCAATATATATATATATATATATACGGTTCCACTAAAAAGTGGTTTTTCTCTAACAAATCCTAAAAAGTTGGTCAAACGAACTCCGATTGAGCTCATTCCAGCGACGTTGATGATTTCAATTGAAATTGCAGAGAATTGTTTTGTAATATGTTTTCTTATTTTTTACATTGATCAGCAAAGGATATAAATAAGCAATACAAAGAAAGAAAACAAATCATGTGCTGGCATATCCTTTTGATTGGCTTGCAACGGTCTATAATTGTAAGTGTAGATGGCAAGGATTTTTATTGAGAAGGAAATGATGTTATGCTGAACCAGAATTATCTCCACAAAAATAGTTTTGTTTTCTAACACTCCCCCTCAAGTTGAGTAGTGGGGTTTCCGATGCTCAACTTGTTAAGACAATGGTTGAAGATTTTTCCGTTGACAACTTTTGTTATTATATCTGCTAGTTGGTCTTCTGATCGAACGAATAGCAGCTCTATAATCCTTGTTTCAAGTTTTTCTTTGATGAAGTGCCGATCAACTTCCACATGCTTGGTACGATCGTGTTGAACGGGGTTCTCTGAGATTTGTATAGCAGCTTCATTATCGCACATGATACTACTAGCTTCGGTATGAGGAAATCCAACCTCACCAAGAAGTTTGTGTATCCATAAAACTTCTGCAAGGCCTCGTGCAATCCCTCGGAACTCAGCTTCTGCACTTGATAATGCTACAACTTTTTGTTTCTTGCTTCTCCATGTAACAAGGTTCCCACTAACCAAGGTAAAGTACCCAGATGTTGACCTTCGGTCTCCTTTATCTCCTGCCCAGTCTGCATCTGTATAGGCTTGGATCTTTAGATGTTCGTTTGGTTGAAAAAGAACCCCATGGCCTGTTGTCCCCTTGAGGTATCTAATGATTCTCAAGTCGAGTTGCTTCCATATGAGCTACTTGAGGTTGATGCATTAATTGGCTGACTACCCCAACTACATATGTAATATCCGGGCGAGTATGCGATAGGTATATTAGTTTACCTTCTAAGCTTTGGTAACTTTCTTTGTCTGTTAATTCCCCATCTTCTTCCATAAGGAGTTTATGATTAGCTATTATTGGCGTGTCAGCGGGCTTGCAATCGATCATTCCTGTCTCAGCAAGAAGGTCAAGAATATAATTTTTTTGACATATAAAAATACCTTGTTTAGACCTTAGTACTTCAATCCCAATAAAGTACTTGAGTCTTCTTAAGTCCTTCATTTTGAATTCTGTGAACAAGTTTGCCTTTAACTTCTTCATTTCTTCCTCATCGTTTCCTGTAATGATCATGTCATCAACATATATAATTAAACAAGTCACAAGATTACCTATTCGTTTAAGAAACAACATGTGATCAGAATTTCTTTGATGGAATCCATAGCTTTTCATTGCTAAAGTGAATCTTCTAAACCATGCACGAGGAGATTGTTTAAGCCCGTAGATGGACTTCTTCAGACGACAGGCTTCTCTTGGTTCAAAGTCTTAGGAAAAACCAGTTGGAGCTTCCATATATACTTCTTCTTTCAGTTCTCCGTGAATGAATGCATTCTTAACATGGAATTGATGTAAAGGCCATCCTTTATTAGCGGCGATTGAGAAGAGGACACGAATTGTGTCAATCTTGGCAACCGGAGAGAATGTCTCTGAGTAGTCAATCCCATATGTTTGGGTATATCCTTTAGCTACTAGCCGAGCCTTGTATCTGTCAATGGTTCCGTCTGGTTTGTGTTTGATTGTGAAGACCCAGCGACAACCCACTGGTTTCTTTCCCGGAGGAAGAGCACATTTTTCCCATGTGTCATTTTTTATTAAGGCCTCCATCTCTGTCTCCATGGCTTTCTTCCAATTTTCTGATTCTAAGGCTTGTTCCACGGAGTTTGGAATTTGATCATTATAGAGAGAGGAAGCAAAAGCTTTAGCTTCTTGGGATAAGTTTCCTTCGACAATATTTGCCATGGGATACGAGAAGATCTAGAGTTTTTTTCAGGCGAGTACCGTTTGGCAGGGACTCCCTTGTTTGACCTTGGAGGTAGGACATATCTCTCGGCTGTTTCTTCTTGAATATCCTCTATATTATCCTCATGTTTTTCTTGAATATACTCTATATCCTCCTCATGTTCTTCATGTACAGTTTGTTCGGTTGTTCCTGTCTCATGGTTATCAGATATATCACTATTCTGTATATCATTAAGATTTTGGAAGTTACTTACCTCGGGCATCGGACTATGGGTATCTTGGTTAGTGGTACTGACCGTGGGCTCAGTATCTTGGGTATTGTGGCTTGCATCTTCAGAGATATGAATATACCTCAACCAACTCAGTGTGTCATTATATTCTTTCTCCCCTGTCCACTGTGTTGGGTGTGGTAGAAAAATTCGGTTTCTAAAAAATCACAGTCCATGGTGGTATAGAGATGTCGTTTTTATGGGCTATAACAACGGTATCCTTTTTTGTTGACACAATAGCCCACAAACACACATTTTTCTACACATGGACCTAGTTTGTGTCTATCAGTTTTAGCTATATGAACAAAGAAGGAGCAGCCAAATATTCGGGGTTCTAACGTAAGGGGAGGGGGATTTTGGTAAATTCCGATAGGCTTTGGATAGGGGTTTTTAGGTTAAGAGCTTTAGTGGGCAACCGGTTAACGAGATAGGTAGCGGTAGCAAGAGCTTCGGGCCAAAAGAACTTAGGGACATGAGCTTCAAGTAGGATGGCACGAGTTATTTCTAAGTGAATACGATTTTTTCACTCAACAACGCCATTTTGTTCGGGTGTGTGTGAACAGGACGTTTGATGAATTATTCCTTTTTCTTGACAAAACTGTTCCATTGGTTTATTTATGAATTCCCCTCCATTATCGGATCGAAGGATTTGGATGTTGGTTTTGAACTGAGTTTGTATCATTGTATAAAACATAGTAAATTTTGTTAAAAACTTCAGATTTATGTTTTAAAAAAAAAATCAATGTCATACGTGTGCAATCATCAATAAAGAGAACAAAAAAACAAAATTTTTGACCACCCATAACCTCTATTGGTCCCTGTAATATCCGTACTTTCCACATCATCGTTAATTTACATTTTGTACCCTTATTTTTGAATCCATTGTAACCCGAGACTTATGATCAATGAATTTATTAGATTTATTCAATTACATGTTTACAACATACAATACATTTATACATATGCAAGACAACATCATACGTGCAATATTACAAAATTATATATTACAAACACGCGTTTCACTTTTTTTTACACATTATCGTTTCACGTCCATACATGCTCGGTTTATTATTATTAGTAGTAGTAGTAGTATTATTATCATTATTATCATTAGTACTATTATTATTATTATTTCATTTTTTTCTTTTAAAAAAAAAAAGAATCACCTCCCTTTCAACCACCAACTCCCAACTAACTCATTTAATACCCCAAACCCTAATCCACACTTATAAATACCCACTCCCTTTCACTCTTCCACCCTTACATCCTCCAAATTCTCTCACAAATCTCTCCAAGTGCTCCATTTCTTCCAAGATTTTTGGCAGAATTTTATAAGGTAAAAACCTTATTTTTCTTCAAGTTTCTTCCTTTTTTTTTTAACAATTCTTCCTTCACCCTCTTGGATAAACCTCTAGGATCTTATCATTTGTTTACCTTGGTAACATCTAAGATAAGTCACAATTTTAGGTCCAAGTTGTGGTCTTTCAACTAACATTTCTTCTTCTTCATGTTCTTGTTTGGATATTTTACATCTAGTTGTGGTAAAACCAAACCAAGCCTCCATCAAAATTCTATGATAGAAGCCTTGTGCTAAGGTATTTGGATGAAGTAGATGAACATAGGTTCATCTACCATAAGACATCCAATAGCCACAAGGTGTTCAAATCCTATACATAAATATTATAAATAAATCTAACAAGGTTTGTGGATTTCCCAACCTTTCTCTTGGCCACTTCAAGTGGTATATTACTAACTATACTAACTTTTGACCATCCGAATTCCTAACTAAGTTAGGGGTTTATGTTTCGGTCCGCCGTCGATGATGCATGACCAACTTGATACTATTATACATATATATTATTTATTATTTCTTCTCCACCGAACTTATGTCTATGTTACCTTTTAGGTTAACCGGCATTCCCGACTCTTCACCTTCCCGTTCATCCTTTCGTTACCACGCCAAACCGTGAGTTTCATACTTGCCCCTTTTACATTTTTGCACTTTGGGACTTGAAAACATGTACATATTCAAAACACATACACTACAAGATTCACACTTTATTCAAACACAATTCATTAACATGCTCATGTGACAACAACTTGACTACGTGCTTAAATACAACTTGTTAATACAATAGTTCATTAATTCTTGCAAAACCGCACTTAACAAGTGTAGCGCTATAGGATTGACACCCGTCGGCTTTTCGTTACCTTTATGGAGCCCCCGATCTTGTTATGTTATTTATTCGACTAGTATTCTTTGGATGCTAGGTATGCTATGTCAACAATAGGTTTGAACTATATCATTACAAATTGTATGAACATTAGTAAAGTATGTCTATGCATGTGAATTGTTGCTTTAAACATGATTATTATATGTATGAAACTTGTATGAACTCACCAACTTTATTGTTGATCAAATATTATTTTACATGTTTTCAGGAGATGTTTGATGCTACCATGGAAATGGAATCTAGGGACTTTGCCTTAGATATCAAATTTAAATATTTTTGTCTTTTGTTTATCAATATATTTCCTTTAATTGAAACAATTGTATTTGAAATTCTTAGTTTAATGAAATCAGTTAAATTTATATTTCAACAATAGTGCCACGATGCCTTTGAACAATCCTACACGTCACGTTCGGTGATTCCGCCGCCGAATGGGTTGTGACAGATTGGTATCAGAGCCGTGGTTATAGGGAATTAGGAAAATTGCTTATTTGACCTAGCCTATAACTAAGGACCCGTTTTAGACCATTCCTTATGACTCTTAATACGCTTGTTCTACCACCTTTACTTCTTACTTATTCTTTGGACTAAATACACCGTCATGGATTTCAAGACATCAAGACACTCATATTTCACCAAAGAAACGAACTCACCAAAAGAGGGTAATTCCTCATTCGGTGATAAGTTTCACTCCGCCTAAGACTTAGGGATTTACCATCAAGTTAGGTGTGAAAACCTCACCTTGACGGTAAAAGAATTCCACTCACAAACGCTCTTGGGAAACCTTACCGTTAAAGTTAGGAGTGATTTCCTATCTCAAACGGTTAAGGCACCAACCCTATACAAAACGGAACGACACCACCAAACTAGGAGTGAAATCCACAATTTGGTGATTAGTTCCACTCTTAAAATTTTCAATCTCGCCAAAGTCTCGGCTTTGCTATTGACTAGGGACACGTAGTAACCGGAAGGGTAAAATACCGTTAACCTAATTACCGGCGAGAGTATTTTATCTATTAGGCCAAAACGTGTTTCCCGAACTCAATAGAAGGTTTGACCACTTGGGTTAGTCGACGTTTTCGTTAGTTCAAGAGCCGAGCTAACGAGACACTCCAACTTTTTACAAACAAGCCTCTCTTTCATATATAAACTATTTTCACTACTATTATTATACTAACTTGGTTCGATCTCGTGGACGCTCGCTTTTCGCTACTCGCCTTACTAACTTCAAAACGCTAATACATTCGAGAACCAATTAAATTTATGCTCTTTCATCGTCACATGTTTGTTATATACACTATTTCCATACATGATTCACATGGCCAAACGTGCTATTACATGAAATTACTTGATTACTTGTGCCATACGTGAAATTTACATACTCATATGACAACAATTTTTATGCAAAACCATTGATCTAAGTCTCACAATCCCCTTTTGTAGATGTCTTCATCTCGCCACTCTGCTACCGCCAGGAACAACAAGAGGGACAAGCGTTTGGCCGCACTCGTGGCCAAGCAAATGGCCCAAGTCATCCCTGGCCTCATCCAGAACCTCACCCCCAACGGATCGGTCGAATCCAACACCGAAACTCCCAACTCCCACACCCAACACTACCGAACCTTCCTTTCTTGTCGTCCCGAATCTTTCACGGGACTCGAAGGTGCAACCAAGCTCCTTAGCTGGTTTGCGAGCATGGAAAACACCTTCTCGGTAAGCGAGACCCCGGACCACCTCCGGACTCGCTACGCCGCTAGCCTCTTCAAAGAGCAAGCTCTCGCTTGGTGGGATAGCGAGAAGGAGCTCGACGAGGAGATCGTCACCCTGTCTTGGAAGGAACTCAAAGCGCTTATGCGCGAGGAGTACTGCCCTCCCCACGAGTTGCAAGCACTCGAGGAGGAGTTTTTCACCCTCAAACAGGACAACGGTGACAATGCTGCCTACAACCTCCGCTTCCAACAACTCTCCGTCCTTGCGCCTCGCCAAGTTGACACCATAGAGCGATCCGTGGCCAAGTACATACAAGGCCTCCCGTCCGTCATCAAGGACACGGTCGTCGCCGCCGAACCCACCAACCTCGCCAAGGCCATGCGCCTTGCGGCCGCTTTCTCCCGAAACCGTGTTCAGGATGGTACTTTAACCATTCGGGGCACCAAAAAGCACGCCACCCAAGCCACCGTTGAGCCCACCGAACCCAAAGTCACCGAACCAAAACCCGCCAAAACCCCTACTCACCAAAACAACAAAAAGCGCAAGTCCCAAGCCCGGAACTATGCGGTTGTCACCCCCGTTAACCAAGTGCCGATGAACCAAGACCCGACACCCCAAAAGAAACCGTATGGTGGATCTTACCCATTATGCAACACTTGCCAATACCACCACCCAAACAACCTCCTATGCCGAAAATGCACCTCGTTTGGCAAATTCGGACACCTTGCCAACCTATGCCGCAACCCACAACAACCCCAAAACACCCAAGCTCCCCCACCAAACCGAAACCCACCGGCCATCACAAATGGTCGGGCTTGCTACCGTTGTGGTGATCCAAACCACATGAGCCCACAATGCCCACAAAACCAAAACCAACACCACCACAACAACAACCCCACCAACAACAACAACCGCAACCAACCACCCAACGAAAACCAACCCACAAACCCAAGAGGTCGTGCTTACAACATCAATGCGGCGCAGGCACAAACTGATAACGACGTGGTGAACGGTATGTTTCCTATCAATGGTCGGTATGCTTCTGTTTTATTTGATACCGGTGCGGATAAAAGTTTCGTATCGCTAGAATTTGAACTTATGTTAGCTAAGACCCGATCTAAGTTAGACAACTCCTTCACTGTCGAAATCGCGGACGGAAAATCCACCTTTTGTGACACGATTATCCTTGATTGTACTCTCGACCTTAATGGTCATCCCTTCTCGATCGATCTCATACCCATGCAATTGGGGAGTTTTGATGTCATAGTAGGCATGGATTGGCTTGCCAAGACCCATGCCGAAGTCGTTTGCTTTGAGAAATTCATCCGTATTCCCCTTCCATCCGGTCAAGTTTTGCAAATCCATGGCGAAAGGCCATCCGGTGGACTCAAACTCATGTCCTGCACCAAAGCCCAAAAATATTTACTAAAGAACTACGTGGCCTTTTTGGCCCAAGTAGTGAAAAAGAAAGAAAAGGGCAAAGGTGTAAAAGACATTCCCATCATTTGCGATTTCCCCGAAGTCTTTCCCGAGGACCTACCCGGTCTTCCTCCATCCCGTGAGGTCGAATTCCGAATTGATCTCATGCCCGGTACGACTCCGATTGCCAAAACTCCTTACCGCCTTGCACCCTCCGAGATGCAAGAACTTGCCAGTCAACTTCAAGAGTTAGCCGACAAGGGTTTCATTCATCCGAGTTCATCCCCGTGGGGCGCTCCCGTTTTATTCGTTAAAAAGAAAGACGGATCGTTCCGCATGTGCATCGATTATCGTGAGCTTAACAAACTCACTATCAATAATCGGTATCCTTTGCCTCGCATCGACGATCTTTTCGACCAACTCCAAGGTGCGTCTTGTTTTTCCAAGATCGATCTCCGTTCGGGATATCATCAACTTCGTGTTCATGAGGACGACATTCCCAAAACCGTATTTCGAACCCGATACGGACACTACGAATTTATGGTGATGCCTTTCGGGCTAACCAATGCACCCGCGGTTTTCATGGATCTCATGAACCGAGTGTGCAAACCGTATTTGGACAAATGCGTAATCGTCTTCATTGATGACATTCTCATCTATTCCAAATCTCGATCCGCCCACGAGGAACACCTTCGCTTAATATTGGAGTTACTAAGAAAAGAACAACTTTACGCCAAATTCTCCAAGTGTGAATTTTGGCATAAAGAAGTCCAATTTTTGGGACACATTATTAGTGATAAGGGTATCCATGTGGATCCAGCCAAAATCGAAGCAGTCAAGAACTGGATTGCTCCGAAATCTGCTACCGAAGTCCGCTCATTCCTTGGTCTTGCGGGCTATTACCGTCGTTTCATCGCCAACTTTTCCAAGATCTCCGTTCCTCTCACCGCATTAACTCAAAAAGGGAAACCCTACGAGTGGGGCCCTAATGAAGAGGAAGCTTTCCAAACACTTAAGGATAAGCTTTGCAATGCTCCGATCCTTACTCTTCCCGACGGAAACGATGACTTCGTGGTGTATTGCGACGCTCTAACATTGGTCTCGGTTGTGTTCTCATGCAACGAGGCAAGGTCATCGCTTACGCATCCCGTCAACTCAAGATCCATGAGAATAATTAACACGACTCATGATCTTGAACTCACCGCCGTCGTCTTTGCTCTCAAGCTTTGGAGACACTACCTTTACGGTACCAAATGCGTGGTCTTCACATATCACAAGAATCTCCAACATCTTCATAACCAAAAGGATCTAAACATGCGCCAACGTCGAGGGATTGAAACAATCAAAGATTACGAATGCGAAATTCGCTACCATCCCGGTAAAGCGAACGTCGTTGCCGATGCCCTCAGCCGAAAGCACCATGTGAAGTTCCTTTGTGCTCGTATGCAACCCGACATCCATGTCCGTATTTGTGAAGCCCAACATCTTTCGGTCACTGAAGGCGACATGTACAACGAAATGTCTTGTGGTGCCGAACTCCAACTCGAGACCAAACCCAACGGTTTACTTTATTTCATGAATCGTGTTTGGGTTCCCAATCGTTCTGATCTTCGTTCTTCCATCATGCATGAGGCTCACAAGTCTCGGTATTCGGTCCACCCTGGTACAGACAAAATGTACAGGGATCTGCGTTCTATCTACTGATGGCCCGGTATGAAAAAGGATACCGCGCTCTATGTGTCGAAGTGTAATACTTGCGCTAGAGTGAAAGCCGAGCACCAACGTCCATCCGGTTTGCTCGTGCAACTGGAGATTCCAGTTTGGAAATGGGAGAGCATTGCTATGGATTTCATTACCAAACTCCCATTGACATCCTCTCGTCATGATTCTGTTTGGGTTATCATCGATCGTCTCACCAAATCTGCTCACTTCATTCCCATCCGCGAGAGCTACCCCGTTGTAAGGCTAGCTCAAATCTACATCGCGGAAATCGTTAGTCGTCATGGTGTTCCTTTGGACATCATATCCGATCGTGACAGTCGTTTCACCTCCCGTTTTTGGGAATCCTTCAATGAAGCCATGAGTACTCAACTCAATCTTAGTACGGCTTACCACCCTTAGACGGATGGTCAGACTGAACGTACTATCCAAACTCTCGAGGATATGCCTCGATCGTGTGTCATTGATTTCGGTGGTAATTGGGACGTGCACTTGCCTTTGATCGAGTTCTCTTACAACAATAGTTACCATACCAGCATCGGCATGGCTCCATTTGAGGCACTTTATGGTCGAAAATGTCGGTCACCCGTTTGTTGGACCGAGATCGGCGAAACACAAATTACCGGACCCGAGTTAATCCAAGAGACCACAAACAAGATCCTCAAAATTCGCAACAACGTACGTACCGCTCGGAGTCGACAAAAGAGTTACGCCGACCGAAAGCGCAACGCGGTTACTTTCGAAGTTGGAGATTTCGTTTTCCTTAAGGTTTCACCTTGGAAAGGAGTCTTTCGCTTCGGGAAGCGAGGAAAACTATCCCCACGTTATGTTGGTCCTTTCAAGATTTTTGAGAAAGTCGGTTCTGTTGCATACAAACTTGATCTCCCTACCGAGCTTAGCAACATCCACCCCACCTTCCACGTCTCTAACTTGAGAAAGTGCTTATCAAATGAAGATCTCCAAGTTCCACTTGAAGACGTTCAGATCGACCGAACAATGCACTTTGTCGAGAAACCTGTTGAGATAATGGATCGTGAAGTCAAACAACTCAAGTGTAGTCGTATTCCAATCATTAAGGTACGTTGGGAAGGAAAACGTGGTGCAAAATTCACTTGGGAACGTGAAGACCAAATGAAAGCCAAGTACCCGCATCTTTTTTCAGAGTCTTCCTCATGAAAGAAATTTCTGGACGAAATTTTCTAAAGTCGGGGAGACTGTAATATCCGTACTTTCCACATCATCGTTTATTTACATTTTGTACCCTTGTACTTTCATTTTTGAATCCATTGTAACCCGAGACTTATGATCAATGAATTTATTAGATTTATTCAATTACATGTTTACAACATACATTACATTTATACATATGCAAGACAACATCATACGTGCAATATTACAAAATTATATATTACAAACACGCGTTTCACTTTTTTTTACACAATTATATTCTCGTTTCACGTCCATACAGGCTCGGTTTATTATTATTATTAGTAGTAGTAGTATTATTATCATTATTATCATTAGTACTATTATTATTATTATTTCATTTTTTTTCTTTTAAAAAAAAAAGAATCACCTCCCTTTCAACCACCAACTCCCAACTAACTCATTTAATACCCTAAACCCTAATCTACACATATAAATACCCACTCCCTTTCACTCCTCCACCCTTACACCCTCCAAATTCTCTCACAAATCTCTCCAAGTGCTCCATTTCTTCCAAGATTTTTGGCAGAATTTTATAAGGTAAAAACCTTATTTTTCTTCAAGTTTCTTCCTTTTTTTTTTTTAACAATTCTTCCTTCACCCTCTTGGATAAACCTCTAGGATCTTATCATTTGTTTACCTTGGTAACATCTAAGATAAGTCACCATTTGAGGTCCAAGTTGTGGTCTTTCAACTAACATTTCTTCTTCTTCATGTTCTTGTTTGGATATTTTACATCTAGTTGTGGTAAAACCAAACCAAGCCTCCATCAAAATTCTATGATAGAAGCCTTGTGCTAAGGTATTTGGATGAAGTAGATGAATATAGGTTCATCTACCATAAGACATCCAATAGCCACAAGGTGTTCAAATCCTATACATAAATATTATAAATAAATCTAAGAAGGTTTGTGGATTTCCCAACCTTTCTCTTAGTCACTTCAAGTGGTATATTACTAACTATACTAACTTTTGACCATCCGAATTCCTAACTAAGTTAGGGGTTTGTGTTTCGGTCCACCGTCGGCGATGCATGACCAACTTGATACTATTATACATATATATTATTTATTATTTCTTCTCCACCGAACTTATGCCTACGTTACCTTTTAGGTTAACCGGCATTCCCGACTCTTCACCTTCCCGTTCATCCTTTTGTTACCACGCCAAACCGTGAGTTTCATACTTGCCCCTTTTACATTTTTGCACTTTGGGACTTGAAAACATGTACATATTCAAAACATATACACTACAAGATTCACACTTTATTCAAACACAATTCATTAACATGCTCATGTGACAACAACTTGACTACATGCTTAAATACAACTTGTTAATACAATAGTTCATTAATTCTTGCAAAACCGCACTTAACAAGTGTAGCGCTATAGGATTGACACCCGTCGGCTTTTCGTTACCTTTATGGAGCCCCCGATCTTGTTATGTTATTTATTCGACTAGTATTCTTTGGATGCTAGGTATGCTATGTCAACAATAGGTTTGAACTATATCATTACAAATTGTATGAACATTAGTAAAGTATGTCTATGCATGTGAATTGTTGCTTTAAACATGATTATTATATGTATGAAACTTGTATGAACTCACCAACTTTATTGTTGATCAAATATTATTTTACATGTTTTCAGGAGATGTTTGATGCTACCATGGAAATGGAATCTAGGGACTTTGCCTTAGATATCAAATTTAAATATTTTGTCTTTTGTTTATCAATGTATTTCCTTTAATTGAAACAATTGTATTTGAAATTCTTAGTTTAATGAAATCGGTTAAATTTATATTTCAACAATAGTGCCACGATGCCTTTGAACAATCCTACACGTCACGTTCGGTGATTCCGCCGCCGAATGGGTTGTGACAGTCCCCAAACATCTGAGTGGATGAGGCAAAAAGGCAACGCAACTTTAGTACTGTTTGATTTGTAGCTATGTCTGTGACTTTTAGACAAAATACAAGTCTCACATTTTAATAGATTATTTAGCAGAAATAATTTTGGAAATAAAAGATGCAAATAACTAAGAGAAGGGTGTCGTAATCTCTGATACCATTGCCATGCTTCCCTATTTTAGTTCCGTGAGCCAACATAGCAGTGCCATGATGAGTCACTTCGTCTACATAGTATAGCCCTTGTCGCTCAGTACCACACCCAATGATCACCCCCGTCCTGATATCCTATAGGATACAAAAGGTGGGGTGTATTAAAACGGAGCAATTTAATTCCTTTGTAACATGACTAATGAAGAGTAATTTATGTGATAAAGAAGGAACGTAAAGACAGTTTGAAAGTTTCAAATTTGAGAAAATTTCGATAGTTCCTCCTCCTTCTACACGGACTACTCCCCCATTAGCAGTTTTAATATGATTAATTTTTGGTTTCGACTTCATCATTATATCTGATAAATCACATGTCATAGTGTCGGTGGCACCACAATAAAAAATCCACGATTTCTCTAAATGTTCACAATTCGTAGCCATATTAACTTGCCCGAGACCTCCCCTGTTTTCTGATTTGTTTGTGTGAAAAATAGAAGTTTTAGAAATATTATTTTCCATGTTCTGATCATGGATTTTTGATTTGTCTTTGTGAAAAATAGAATTATTAGAAAAAATATTATTTTCCATGTTCTTATCAATTTTATGTTTATCAGAATATCTAGTCCCCCCTTTTGGCCATTCACCTTTTTGCCCAGTATCATACATCGATGATTCTAGCGTTTCATTTTCTAATATATCTAAATTATGGGGAAAAATTGAGACTTTAAAAACGAAGGGTCCGAGAGTAGTCCCTCAAACCCGTTACCTCCATCACTGCCTTCTTCGTGCCCTAGATAACCTCCGGCTGCCATTCCACTGAATCCACCACTTCTTCCTTCTTCATGGGGTTTGCCGCCGCTACTGGTGGCCTCCTGGTCGCCGATGGCAGCCGCTGCTTTTTCGGCAACGCTAATTTTTCCCTTTTTGTGGTTTTGTGATTATCGTTCCACCATTCCGGGTAACCAACGAGTTGTAAACATTGATCCTTGGTGTGTTTTGACATACCACAATGGCTGCATTTTAACTTGCTTTTATCGATTAGGGATGATGAACCCATGTTGGAGCTCTTCTTGTCGGCGCGTCCCCTTGATAGAAACACTAGACCCTCCAATTCGCGTGACCCGTAGGCATTCAAACCTGTCGCCACACCGTTCTGAGAAGGTAGGTTATCAATGGTTGTTCCTAAAATACTTTGATGTGCCATATCCTTTCGAACCGCTGCATAGGCGCCTTCGGCTGAAGGTAGCGGGTCCCAATGGAGGATCTCTCGTTTCACAAAATCGTATTGTCTGTCAAGCGCGTTCAGAAATTGGAAGAGCTTTTTTTTTGTTTTAAGGCTGTTTTTGAGAAGGTTTGTGATCTGCAGAGCAAGATCATTGTTGGTGTCATCGGCTGTATCACCCATAGTGGCCGGACGGTTTTGTGGGATGGAAAAAATTGGAAAGTGATGAGCCGGTATTTCGAGCGGGTTTTAAGGCTGTTTTTGAGAAGGCTGTATCACCCATAGTGGCCGGACGGTTTTTAGTTTTTGATTTATATTTTGAGTTATGATTTTTTTTATTATTTTTTTTACCTTTAATAAATAGTTTTTTGGTTTTCTCATGAACAATGAGTTTTCTTATGATTATTCCGCTATATATATATATATATATATATATATATATATATATATATATATATATATATATATATATATATATATATATATATACAGGGAAAGTGAATATGGTGCTGTTAGGCATCTAACTTGTATGCGAAACCAATCAAAACTACGTCGTTTTGATTAAATCCTAATAAAAATTGATTCAAATCTAAATAAAGGCTTTGATTCTTTTTTATTCTTTATTTTTCTCCATCGTAGTCGCATTTTGTGGTGTGCTTATCTCAGTTCTCTTGGTTTTTTCTTTACGGCGATGATGTAATTTTCAATTTGGATCAGTGTTAGCAATAAAATTAAATTAATGCAAAATAAGAAACGTAAACCTTTAGTGTTTTTGGTGAGTTTTTCCAGATAACCAAGCATTACCAATTTGAAATTTCAAGTTCTAGAACATTTAACTTTTTCAAATTATTATTTTCATATGCAATTAGAATCAATTTGAAGCCTACGAAATTTTTCTCTGATAAAAAGATATGCAATGGATGAATAAAAGATGCGAACTGGACAGCTAAAAACATCAACAAATATTTAACTTAAATTTTATTAGTATTTAATCAAAACGACATAGTTTTGATTGGTTTCACACACAAGTTAAATGCTTAACAGCACCATATTCACTTTCTATATATATATATATATATATATATATATATGTAAAATACAAAAAAAAAATAAAAAACTTCGGGGCCCTGAGGAGACTGGGCCCCGGACGATCGCCCTCCCCGCTCCCCTTAAGGGCCGGCCCTTGTGGGGAGGGAGTCGCTCTTGAAAGATGAGAGGATTAGGGTTTTCACAAAACCAAGAACGGGTCATAAACAGGATCAAAAGATCTGCGTATTAACAAAATGTGTAAACGGATTTAAGCGGGAAAAGAATATTGAGGTTAAAGGAGAGTGTGTCACGTGTCAAAATTTGTAATCATTTATTAGTATAAGATATTTCCATATCTTACAAAAAAAAAATATTTTTATGCCACGCCAATAAACCTTCCATATTTTATTCATTAGTTTTTTTTTTAAACTCAAATACTAATCTTCACTGACATCAGAACATAACAATAAAGGAAGGCAATGTCATTCACTCAAAGACATTCTTGCAATAAGCCTTCCTCCTATTCCAACATAAATCGACTTGTGAAACTTGTACTTCACAAAGTATGGGCACACAGGTAAAAGTATCCACCAACACAGATAAGGTTACCATAAAACAGAAGAAGGATCCATGACCACCAGTGGGAAATCCACTTACATTCCCAACTTACGTTACGAAATATGCATCGTCAGTTTTAATTTTGAGACCAACAAGCAGGTTGCAAACGCAATAGCACAATGAAAATACTCGACATCATATTTGAAAAATACGTAACATCATATTCCAAAACTACTGATTCCAGCGAATACTAGGTGATATCGAAAAACATCAGCATCACATAGAGATCTATAAAGAAGAATGTGAAAACTAGAGTGACTAGGGTACTTATAGTTTACATTTCCATTGGATCTATGACGGCTAAGGGCTAGTCGCATTAATTGTCAACCTACAACGACTCGAAAGCATGGGAAAGTGTAGGGAATCTAGCTTCAACTTTTGCGAAGAATCATCGATGGATATTTCGTCTCGAATTTAATATCCCTGACAACATCTGAAAAGTCTAGCAATAATTCTTATCTGGAATCTTATATTCACAGTTGTCGACAAATATTCTGTCACAAAAATCAATAACAGACACTAGCAAATAGAGGTGCTAAACGGGTTGTGCTCACGGGTTGGCAGGTCCAACTCGACTTGAACCCGGAAATTTGATATGAATCCGGACATGGCACGTACCCGGAAATTGTATCATACACATGAACATGAACACGACAAGAATATTTGTGGGTTGACACAAACATGAACCGTATAACCTTATTATTATTAATCATTTTATTTATTAATTTTTTTGCCTTTTAATACTCTATAATTATAAATTTATAACTAAAGATACGAGGGTGCATAAAACAATTATGTTTAAATTATAGAACTTAACGTCAATTTCTCTTTTTAACTTTTAAATTTTGACATAGAAATAATAAATCACAATTAAGAAAATAAAAGGAATTAGAAATGGGTTAAACGGCGCGAACCCACCAGGTAGACCCGAACATGACCCGTTTAGCTAAACGTCTTTGTGGCTTTGAAATTCACACCACTAACAGCAAAGTTCTCTCACTAATCTAACACGGATCTCTAAAGAAATACAGAGGGAAATGTTTAAAATGATATTTTACATTTTTTTAGGATTTGGCGAATCCAACGTTGATCCGTCGTAAATCATCGAGGGATTACCAACATATATTTATAGATTTTAGTTTTAAACTCTTTTTGGATTTTTGTGGGATCCATTGCTGATCGTGGGTGATCTCCGGCATATTCAAGCCGTTGGTGATGTTTCGCTAGTGCAGTACTAGAAAACTAGAGTATCACTGACGGAAACTTCTGTTGGAAATTCGTAGGTGATAGTCGTTACCGATGATAATTCGTCGATGATAGTGCGTCAAAAGTTTGGACGTGTGTAATTTGATTACCAACGTATATGACCAAGAGATTACCATGGATTTATTAGTTACGGATTACCGACAGGTGTTCTCTGTGGTTGACAAGTCTTCACCGGTGGAACATACACTAGTATCTACGTATTACCGATGGACGGTTCCACATATTGCCGACTGCATATCTCTAGGTAATCCGTCGGTAATTTAACTCCAATAAAAAATGAAATACGGTTAAATTAAATTCCTGAAAAATTAATCCATCTGAAAATTAATACAAATTATGAAAATTAATACAAAATCAAGAACTCAAAATTAAATTGCAAAATTAGAATAATAAAAAATAAGCTCTAATGATAAACATGTCTTGGTCTCGGTTATAGCACATCTCTCGTGACGATCTTGTCTCAAGGTAGGTTTTAGCACCTCTCACGTGACGAAAATATCTCGTGATTTAATTTAAACATGTGCGAGGAGAAGCCAATCATTGTAGTTTTAGCACATCTCTTGAGGCGATACTCTAGAATATGATGTTGGGGACTCCTATAGTCAAAGAGTGTCTTTGAGAAACAATTGGTTAATTTATATAAGGTTTAACTGACGTAATTCCAACGATGTTGTGGCCCTACCGAAAAACGCCTGAAAAGTCTGGTAGGAATCTTATCGAAAGTCCAATCTGAAAATAATCCGATGAAACAACGACAGAAAGAACGTCGGAAACCACATCCTTGACAAACGAGCGACAATCTGTCTGAAAAAAGCTTTGTGTGGGAAATTATTGGTTTGAGATAACCGAATGATTACTTACATGCCCTTTATCGGTTGGTAGTTACCGAGGAAAGACCGACGATGTGTACCAATATCTTAAAAATAACTAAAAATATGGAATTTGGTGGATTCTGTCGATGAAGCGCCGGTAATCATCTGTCGATGAAGGTAGTTTTCTAGTATCGGTGACCATCAGTTTTCTAGTAGTGGTGTTCCCTCTTCGACGATGAAAATAAATAACGGAAGATTGGACGGACGTTAGGGCCAGGGATGGAAACTGTTAAGAAATATAACATTAGGGACTCAGACTGTTAAGGGTGTACTGAACATGTTAATACCAACAAACCTCAGGACGAAAACTATAGTTTACTCTTTTTTTAATGTTGAAAGTTGAAGAGTTGGTGGTAATGGCCTAACGAGCGGTTAGACAGATGAGTCAAGGAGTGGTAGTAGTTAATGAAAGCAATTTTTTTAACCTCGAGTTAACTGCATCTCCAGGAGGAATAAGTTGGATGTCAAGAAAACCTCCGGTGGGGGTATGGCAAGACCCTAGGGGGAAGAAGACACCTATCGGAAGATGGAAGACAAAGGGGGGACCATATGCTACGTCCTACTATGTAGCCAATCTACCGAAAGACACAACACCAATGGAGGTAGAGGAATGCTTTCAGGAATTTGGAACGGTGGTGGATGTGTATGTTGCGTCAAGAAAAGATAAGCCTGGGAGTTTCTTTGGATTCGTAAGAATCACAGGGGTAAGAGACAGATGGGAACTGGAAAAAGTCTATGAGGGAGGTAAACATGAAGAACCTGAGGTTGTCAGTCAATCTGGCAAAGTTTGACAGGGATGGGAATTCGAACACTGGGGATAGAAAAGGGGTACAAATGAATGCATTCGAAGGAACATCCCACCAGTAATATGACGTCAGGGGGGATGGGAGTCTCAGGGGATAAACCTTTCCTTAGAGCTCTTCTAAGAAACCAGCGGCAGTCAACCTCGGCCCAGGAGGTAATAGTTCCGGACGATGCAGATTACGATGTCGTGCAATGGTATGATAAGTCGGTATGGGTGAAAACTAAAGATTTCATTCAATTGTGCTGCCTGCATAAAACTCTGGATAGAGGGGGGCTAAATGATGTAAAACTAACATACTTAGGGGGCTTGCATGTCCTTATCACGTTCAAAAACTATAACAAAGCTACAGAGTTAGTGGAGGAAAAACACAAATGGGCAGATGTGTTTTCGCATCTTGAAGTATGGACGGGACAAGAATATTCATGTGAAAGGATAGTTTGGATGAAGATATTTGGTGTCCCAGTTCATCTACAGGAAGCCCACGTTTTTGATAAAATAGCAACATCGGTTGGGACGTTGATTATGCCATCTCAGGCAAGCTTCGAAGATGGTTCTCTAATAAACAATACGGTGGGGATAGTAGTAGGGGAGACTGGAGTATGCCGGAACCCATAACCCTAAGATGGAAAGATAAATCTTACAAGGTGTGGTTTCAGGAAGAAGATGATGGCTGGTGCCCAGGTTGGTGTGGCGAAAAAAATGTACCGGAGGAAAGCTAATCGGTGTCGGAAGGAGATGGCCGGAGATTGGAAGACGATAAGTCTGTACCTGGTTACGGGGAACACCAGCAATCTCAACCGTCTCAAATTCGGTAAGAACCCAAGGAGTCGCGCATGGGAACTGAGGAGAATAATCACTACAAGAAAAAGACCATGTGCCGACGCCGCCTATATCGACGACAATTGTCATCGACATAGGTCACCCTGTACCGACGACTTGTCGTCGGTATAGGTCAAAACCAAAATTTTGACAGAGACACCCTATACCGACGACATGTCGTCGGTACAGGGTTGAGCCAGATGGGAGGAAAAAATGGCGCCCATTGAATTATTGGGGAAAACCTATACCGACGACATGTCGTCGGTATAGGGTTATTTTGATTTTATTTTTGTTTTTATAATATAATAATGTTTTCCAAACGTACCCAGTATAATTCCACACATAGCTAACGCTATTAGTAGGGTCTGGAATATAATAATGTTTTTGTCGGTCAAAATTTTTTTTTTTTTTTTTGTTAAATTAAAAAAAAATTATAAAATGGCCTATATCGACGACATGTCGTCGGTATAGGCTTTTTTACTTTATTGACTAGTCAGAACCCTACGAAGTCTATACCGACGACATGTCGTCGGTATAGGGAACCTATTGCGCCGACTTTTGAGCCTATACCGACGACATGTCGTCGGTATAGGTCTCAGCACGAATTAACACATAATACAGCCTTCTGCTTCCCATTTCGACCAAAAAACCCCAAACTCCTCCATCTCTCTCTCCGGCGATTTCACGTTTTTTGGGTATTTTGTGGAGCAATATTCACCAATCTCTTCGGTTTTGAGGTGAGTTAACATATATTGTTCAATCTTAACAAGAAAATTAACATTTTGATGTTTTTTGCTTAATTTCTTTGGTTTTTGTTAGGTGTTTGAAGATTTAACCATTTTTGAAGGATTTCAAGCTTAGAGGAAGCTAATTTGCAAACTTGGTTAGTAATTTTTCTACAAATTTGGTTTAGATGTATGTTTTTCTACAAATTATGTTTAGATGTATGTTTGTATGTATATGTTTGTGTTTATTTGTATGTATGTATATATGGTTTAGATGTATGATTTTATAAATATTTATGTAATTTTATGATGAAATTAGGTTTAGATGAAATTTGAGAATTTGGGCATTTATAGAAGAATTTGGGCATTTATATATGTATGTTTGTATATAATATGTATGTATATAGATGAAATTTGGGAATTTGGGCATTTATAGAAGAATTGTGTTTATGTATGTAATTTGGGAATTTGGGTATTTTGTTTATATATGTTTGTAAAGGCTATGTATGTATATACGTGTATGTATGTATTTTTATGTATGTAATTGTGTTTGTATATGTAATTTTAGAATTTGGGCATTTATTTATGTGTGTTTGTATATAATATGTATGTATATTTGTATGTATGTTCGTATGTATGATTATGTAATTGTATGATTTGTATGTATATAATTGTGTATGTATTTATGTAATTGTGAATGTATGTATATATCTTTGTATGTATATGTAACTTTATTTAATTTTGTTGCAAGTTCGGAACTCATTGCGGTTGGAGAGGTGTGAATAACATCTTATTTGTGTTTCATTGAATTTTTTTAAGGTACGCATCCCGACTTTTATACCTTTATGTACGTCTCATGTTGTGTACACTAGTATGTTTATTTAGGATAACTCTTTAGAATATACCCGTTCGAAATTTATCTGATAGAGATAACTTTTGGATTGTCCCCTTTGGGACTGCTTTTTGAATATTCTATCTTATTTAGGATATGTATATATTTTAACGGGTTGACATTTAAGAAAAAATTGGTAGATATTTCTCCTTACTCCTTCGAGTTTACGGTTTATTTGCATACTTGGGGAGTTAAGGTGAAATGCTGCTGATTTTTTCTTAAATAGTCAACTCCTTAAAATGTATACATATGAGATAGAATATTCAAAAAGTGGGTTAGGATCCACCGCCTTAGAGTACCGATCAAATCACATACATTCGTTTATATCATTTATTACATGCAAGTATATGTGTATGCTTATAACACAATAGAAATGACACTAGATATGGCAATTGATAAAAGCTGGGTTACACTGGGAAATCGGAATTCTCCGGCTTTCTTAAGCGGTCTTCGCAACTTTATAGAGACGACCAAGAACCATGTCGACGGTCGAGGTAGAGCATTTTGCCCGTGTAGACGTTGTTGTAACGCGTGTCGACAGGATTTGAACACGATATATGGCCACATACATGACCGTGGGTTTCTACAATCATGTCAGAATTGGATTTATCATGGTGAACAACATCCTCGTGTGGCGGATATAGCATCACTTTTTGCCCCAAGAACAACACCAACTCCTCCAATAACTACAACAACAAATAATGAGATGTTTGATGCCATAGATGATGTGATGGCTGAGCAAAATACAAACGAGGATAATATAGATGAAGATGGAACTGGTTTAGACCCAGAGATGCGTTGTTTGAGGAGCTAAATAAGGAGTTATACCTCGGTTGTAGTCAAATGTCTTCCCTAAACTTCATAGCCAAATTGATGCATATCAAAGTTATCAACAAATGGACGAATAGTTCGTTTGACCAACTGTTAGAGCTTCTACAAATTGCAATGCCGAAGGAAAATCACGTTCCAGGGTCACACTATGAAGCTAAGAAGAAACTGTGTAAGATTGGGTTAGGATATCAGTCTATCCATGCTTGCATTAATGATTGTGCACTGTTTTGGAAGGAGAATGAATCAATGCAAAACTGTCCGGTTTGTGATGAGAGTAGATGGGTTGATAAAAACACAAAGGGGAAGAAAGTACCACATAAAGTGTTGCGCTGCTTTTCTTTAACTTCACGGCTTCGACGAAGGTATAGTTCAAGATTAACGGCAAAAGAAATGATCTGGCATAATACTGGATGCTCAACAAATGGTATGATGCGACATCCGGTTGATGGGAAGGCATGGCAATATTTTGATGAGAGATATCCGGATTTTGCTAAAGAACCAAGGAATGTCCGCTTAGGTTTGGCTGCCGATGGTTTTAATCCGTTCGGTAACATGAGTCAGACTTACAGTATGTGGCCGGTAGTGTTAACAACATATAATACACCACCGTGGTTATGTATGAAAGAGTCTTCTTTCATGTTAACCTTGCTAATTCCCGGGCCTAAATCACCTAGTAAGGACATTGATGTATACTTAAGGCCGTTGGTTGATGAGTTGAAAATGTTGTGGGTTGAAGGAGTCCAGGTGAGAGATGCATCAACCAAAACTGTATTTAGGATGCATGATGCACTGTTATGGACTATCAACGATTATCCTGCTCGTAGTAGCTTGTCTGGATGGAGTGGTCAAGGTTATAAAGCATGCCCTACGTGTAATGTTGACACACCTTCATGCGCTATAACGAATAAGATAGCTTTTGTTGGACACAGAAGATTCTTGCCTAGAAAGCATAAATGGAGGAACGATCTGTCGTTTGATGGCAAGAAAGAGACAAAACATCCTCCCCGACGATTGACTAATGCTCAAATATTAGAAAAACTAAAAAATCTCCCAGATCGTGTTCCGGGGAAACATCCAATGTATGGAGGGGTAAAAAGAAAGCGCCTAACATCAGAGTTGAATTGGACTAAACGAAGTATCTTCTTTGAGCTCGATTATTGGTCTTCTCTGCTTTTAAAACACAATCTTGATGTTATGCACGTGGAGAAAAATGTGTGAGAGTTTATTGGGTACTTTGTTGATGAACGATAAATCAAAAGACACACACAAAGCCCGCAAAGACTTGGAAAATATGGGTATTCGACATAACTTATGGCTAACACAAAAAAAAACAAGTTGTACCAACCACAAGCTCCTTACTCTTTCACACCCAGTGATCGAGAACGCTTTTGTCAGTTTATTCGAGGAGTGAGACTGCCTGATGGATTTGTATCGAATTTAAAAAATAAGGTACTTTCCAATAATTCAAATATAATTGGGTTAAAGTCCCATGATTATCACATCCTCATGCAACGATTGCTGCCAATAGGGGTACGATCGGGTCTGCACAAAAATGTTTCAACAACAATCAATGACGTTTGCACATTCTTTCAAAAAATTTGTGCACGATCAGTAGATGTGAAAGACATGTATGAAGCAAATGAGGAAGTGGTTAAGATATTATGCAATTTGGAAATGATATATCCTCCAGCATTTTTTGACATAATGGTTCATCTCATTCTTCATTTACCTGAAGAAGCTATTATTGGTGGCCCTGTGTATATGAGATGGATATATCCTTTTAAAAGATACATGAAAAAGCTTAAAGCATATGTTAGAAACAAAGCCAAACCCGAAGGCTCAATTGTGGAGGGTTATGTTGCAGATGAAGCCTTGACATTCTGCTCTATGTATCTGGACGGTATGCAAACCAAATTTAACCGACCAGATAGAAATGCAGATGCTGGCATTCCCAAAAGGCAGTTTCAAGTGTTTTCTTCACAATGTCGACCAATATCGAAAAAGAAAAACAAGGCGCTCTCTGAACATGCCAACAAATCATTACAATGGTTTGTGTTGAACAACTACGATGAAATCAAAGCCTTCGTAAGTGTTTTTGTCCATCTACCTGTGATAAACTATTATTATATTTTCATTTAATTCTACTAATTTAAGTTTTGTTTTGTCCATCTACCAGTGAATTTGAATCTAAATTTCCTGAACGCAATATGCAAACCGATTTTTCTTCATGGTTAAAATATGAAGCAAATGTATTTTCATCTTCATCTTCATCTTCATCTTCTACACCCGATAACAAAGAATTAAGGGCATTGGCACATGGTCCCTTGTACGCATCTTCTTACACTGCTTGCATAGTCAATGGTGTTACATTTGTGGTACAAAATCGTGATTCCCGACGCACTACTCAGAACAGTGGTGTGGTTACAATAGGAGAAGACGATACTCCATTTTATGGTCAACTAGAAGAGATCATAGAGTTGAACTACATAGATGGTTACTTGGTTGTACTATTCCGTTGTAAATGGTTCGACACGAGAGGTAAAAGATTAATTAAGCTAAACAATACTACTATAATTGACATTGGCCGTGATTGGTATGTTGGCAAAGAATGGTATGATGATGTCCAATATATATTAGCCACACAGGCTAAACAAGTGTTCTATCTTCGAGATCATTCTCGAACCACTGGCCAATGGAGGGTTGTTGAGGACGTTCACCATCGGAAGCTTTGGGATCATCCTACTGTTGTTAATGAGATAGATATATTGCACGACACTCAATCAAATGATTATACTTTGGTTGTCGACACCGGATGCGGAGGTGGTGAATCAAGTCACGTAGGTGGTGACCAAACTCCAATTCCCCATGTTGATAGTCAATCTATTACACGGGAAACTCAATCATTTTTTGGTAACTTGGTTGTCGACTTAGGCTACTTGCCTATGCGTACAACTTTAAATGAAGGTGGTGACCCAAGTCATGTTGCCTCGATTGATCTCGATGAAAGTTTTATTAATGATGATGAAGAAGATGCATACAATTCAGATGATGAAGACGAACTAAATGACGACGATGATGATGTTGTTGACACACGTTATTTTAGTGATGATTCTGATTGAATGTATGTTAAAAATGTACTATTTATCTTTGTTAATTAATAATTATTTGTGCTTACTAATAAATTTTATTGTAGGAAAAATGGCAACAATGGCGCAATCACACGGTGGAGATGGTGGAGACGGTGGAGACGGTGGTCCGTATCACTTCGACTCGGGTTGTGCGACTGGATCTGGTGGTAAGTTACTTGTTATTGTTTAATAGATGTCTTTATAATTGCCTAACTTTTGAATGTCATGTGTCAATGTAGGTAGTTCCTCCCAAAAAAGACGATCTAAAGGCAAAAACCTAAAATTGTATAAGAAATTTGAGCAAAATGGGAGGAAGCCTCTTCCCCATTGATGTAGAACTTCATGTTGGGGGGTACAAGTTTGTGGGTCCCAACGCTTCGGATTTTATCCATGCTATCTCGTTGGAGGTTGAAAAGGTTGTTCCGCCATATTATCCTAATTGGGCTAAGGTTCCAATTGAGAAGAAACGGGCCGTATATCCCACTCTTATAGTAAGTATAGATGTTTTATAATTACTTACAATTTCATAACTATTACATTTATAATTACTTTTGTCACACCCTTAAATTTATTTACTTAATAAATAAATAAAGGTTGCAACGATTAGTAACATTACACAACAGCGGAAACTATAGTACAAATTTCTAAGTATCGAACATCTTTACAATTATTAACATGAAATAATACGATGATCTAAATACTACTAGATCAAACATAGACTTGAGGTTTGACAACTTGTTCCTCAGCTCCTATGGTTTAATCCTAAGAGCTAGCCTATTCCAACCGAGCCTTAACTATGTGTTACCTGAAAAACATACTTAAAAATGTCAACACAAAGGTTGGTGAGTTCACAGGTTTGATTGTTGCAATGTAAAGTGATTTTCCTTGAAAACATTGATAATATGTACACGGGTTTAATGTAAGGTTGTTTTCCTCGAAAACATGTGATGACTTCATAGTCATAAAACGAGTAGTTTTCCCAATGAAAACATGTGATAACGTCATAGTCATAAAATAAGTCGTTTTTCCTAAAAACATTGATACTGTGTGCATGGCCATAATATGAAACTGTTTTCCTTGAAAACATTGATAAAAACATTTCCACGTAAACGAATGGCAAAACCATTGGTGTATAAGTGATTGGCACATCCATCTGCACGAAAACGTTTCAATGAATATGATAAACAAAACAAGTAATGTTGACCCATTTGTAGACTAGCTAGGAATACAAATAATATGTACATACATGAGGCATAACCAAACCATGACACAGGTGTTTTGCCCCTCGCTCGTACCTCACGAGCAATGTTTGAACACTATGTGGTCATTTGGCTAGAGGGACCCATGGTTAGCGCGACTAACCATGACCGGGGGTGTCAATCCCAATAGTACTATCCATAGAATCCCAGGCTAACCTATAGCTAATGGTTATAAATATGATGGTCAGGGGACTTCCGGCGCTCTATATGTGTTAAATCATGCAAACATAAAGGTCGGGTCTTGTTTTCTTGTTACCATATGAAAATGTTTGTAAGTACGTTTTATGTTTTCCCGAATGTATCAGGCAATGATGTTCCCAACTGTAGTAAACAATGATGTCTCATGTTTTCAAACTTGTAAGCAAGTATGTTTCCCCCCAGGTGTTTCTAAAACGTTTAAAAGTTAAAAGGGGGTTGTGAAACTCACCTGATGAGATTTCAATGTGTAAGTGCTAGCAAGGCCGATGTATATGCAAAGACTGTCCTAACCGTGACCTAAATAGTGACGGTTATCTTATGACCTTAATATTGAGTGTCATCATACAAGTCGGTCATGTACAAAGTCCATCCATTATGTTAGACTTAAAAATGTAAGTGTCATGTTTAGAAAATGTGACCCGACGAACCGTTTGTGACTTGACTTTGAGTTTCATGTTAGGTATACGTGTTTAGTCAAATATATAAATATATATTACTGATTTCATAAGTTTAAATACTTGTCGATAAGTTGTCTTATCTAGGTCGTGTTAGGGTTTTGATAGTTATTTGCCTTAAACTATACGATTAAAATAAACCCTTGCTTAGAGTGATTTCTAGAATTTTAAGTCGTCCATGAGTCATCCTTTTGTTTAACCAAATGAACTTGTTAAGTCATGAAATTTTATACCAAGTTCCCTAGCTGTCTTAGGTTTACAATAATGTATAAATTATCATTTTATGACATGTTTAAGTATTTTTAATAAATTTATTTTTGACAGAAGGTACAATTTTGGTTTTTCTAAATTGACTTAGGAACCTTACTGAATTGACTACCCAAATCTCATTTTTATGACACAAGCTCATACAAATTTTAATATAGACACAAAATGCTAACTCCTGGAATTGGAGTCAGGTTGTTTGAACTTTTTATGAGCAAGTTATGGCTCCTACAAGTGACACTAAAAATCTGTTAAAAAACACAGATTCGACACCATTTCTTGTATGACCACTTTGGGGTACCAAAGCTCAACGAAAGTTCATGAGACCAGTTGGGTTGGACTCTAGACTCTTTGTACTTAGTTTAGACTTAAGATTCGTCTCATTTGGTTAGGTTTTGACTGAGGTATGGTCCTCTAAAGTTGGATTAAATCTTCTGCCAGCTCACTGTTTTGCTTCAAGGACACTCAAAGTCACCAACTACTCTAGATTTGTACTTGTTTGACTCTTGATTTCCATACTAGATGATAATTATGTTAGGTATGACATGTCTAAAGTCCATTTGTCCAGATTTGATCATTAAAACCCCTTGATCATTGAGTTTTTAAATAAATCTTGTGTTCAAAAGATTTAGACCATGGATTTAGTTACTTTTAAGCATAAACTCTTGGATGGTGACTTTTACATGATGATCCTTGTATTTTCCTTGAAAGAATGAAGAAATAAGAAGATAAAGGAGCTTCACCTTAAGCAAGCAAAGAGAAGGGATAGAAGGTAGTTCCATGTTGAGCTTTTGCACCACTAGATCTTCTTGAAAGCACCTAAACTCCTTAGGTTCTTGGAGGAAGACTTGAAGCTAGAATGATGATAAAGATGGTGTTGTTGCCATGAGAAAGGAAAGAAGAGGGAGAAGAAGATTGAGTGTTGATGTGTTGGGTGGTGAATGACAAGGGAATGGATTAGGGAGTCCTTTTGTAAGCAAAGAAAGCAATGTGGTATGGAAAGGTGGAGTGTTGTCTTGAACAAAATCAAGTGGAAAGAAAAATGTGGTGTGAGGTGGAGCCCACTAGAAAATCACGGCCAAGAGGTCAAAGGGGGGTAGTGTTGGGGTAGTTAAGTGATTAAATGGTTAATTGGTGTAGTTATTTAGGTCATTAGGCGTATTAATCTCGATTAGGGTTCGAAACGGTGATTTAACTCGATTTTATGTTCTTTAATGACATCTTAAATTATAGTTAACTAGTTTATGACTAGTTTAGTGAAAAACACTTAATTTATGTATTGTATGGGTTTTAGATATGATTTATTGCGTTAAGTTACGTTTAGGGTTGCCGGTACGCGATAAATCCTTTGATTTACGTCGTTACAAGTTGTTTTACAAAATGTGGACTTTAAATTATATATTTGAATGCATAAACGTATATTTCATGTATTATTGATCTTTGGACAATAATTTGGGCATTTAGGTTAGTCACCAACGTTCGTATTGGTCGGGTTATACATATACGTGTCTTGGTAATTCCTAAAATTACCAAAGTATGAATTTGAACTAACTTGTGACCTTTGCTATACTTAATGACCTAATGCATGCAATTAGGTCAAATCAGTAAACATGAATTACATAAGCGTGTTTAAAATATGTATGAATATTGACCTGGAAATGTTGGGTGTCACATTCTCCACTTGTTAAAGAAGTTTCGTCCTCGAAACTTAGTTTAAGTTATCCTCTAGGATTGGTTTACTCTATTCAGATGAGTGTTTCGTATTCCTAGATCGTAGGGATAATTCCTTTTTTTATCCACTTAGTAGTCGGTATTTGAAGGTAAAGCGAACACCTCACCGGCTAGCGATGTTGGATGTGTAAGGAGTTGAGATATCATAGTACAATGTAACAGTGCAACGGCATCCTTGAACACTTATTATATCAAACAAGTGGATTTAGGAACGTTCTTTGAATATATTGACAAGAGAACGGAGTCAGTTATACCCTGTAGTGATAAAATTATCGCTAAAGTCCCATGAACAAAAGGGATTACAATCAGTGAGGTCACCTCCATGTAATGAGTGAGTCTTTAAGAGGTTCTCCGATCGGTGTGAATTAAAATAATGGGTTTTTTTTTACAAACCAAATGGACAATTCACGCACCAAGTTAAATAATCCTGGATTCGACGTCAAAGAATTTCATTGCGTGCTCACTCTCATCAGAGCGGAACTGTATAATAATCAGCATTGGTAATGAAAGGAAAAGGTGCATTCGAGCACGTGAAATTTTGAATGTATGTGGGCACATACTTTGTATTCATATACGTGTCTTAACGCACGAAAACTAAATATCGGAAGTGCAGTAAGATATGTCAGATGGTTTGATGGGATGCTCAGGGCCTTAGTTCAAAATCAGGTACTAGACTGTTTCTTGCAACCGGTCAATGCCTTGATGCATTCAATCTTTCTAGAGCAAAAGATTCGAACTGGCATTTCATCTGTTAAATCAGTACGTAGGTTAAACTGGTTCAATTGAGTTCCAGGAAATAACATCCTCGTATGCTATTTCTCTTAAATAAGCCGGAATGATTTAGAGGAGCCGTTAGTAGTTGTCTAGGTAGCGAATTAGACAACTAAGGTATGGAATAAAGTTTCATGAATATATGATCTCCTGAGGTTGACCTTGGTCTTATCAAATCTCATCACGAGTAATTCTATCATGAATATTATTCATAACTTGGTTTAGATTGATCTCCTAATGAAATAGATGTCGAATCACAACTCGAGACAACGAAAATCTCACATTAACATTGAATCGTGTAGATTTCTGTGGTTCATCTATAGATGAGGGTGAATCTAGATGAGGAAAGAGGAAATGTTAGAGTATTCGAGAATCATAGATTTGATTTGGCTCAACAGTTATTAAAGGTAAATGAATCTTCCATTAACATTGGCCGCAATAGATTAAAGATTTCAAGATTCCTTATAAGCTTTTGCTTGTGAAGATTGGGTTTAATACTTCATTAACCATTGTTTGCACTACACTTCTACTACATTCTAGTATTTAGATTGTTCTGTCATGATTTGTAGATTCATGACTTGACTATCATGTCTATAAGACAGATAAGTCTCAAGAAGTTTTAAATTCATATAGGTTAGCCATAGTTCGTTTAGGCGAGGAACTAAACAGTGGGACCGTGGAAATAGTCTCATAGAAATAGTGTCCTTCGAAATTTACTATGGGTTTGCCAACCCATTAAGTTGGTAGGCTGTGATAGGATATCATTTTCAATTTAGTTTGGGGCTTGATCGCTTAATTTAGATGTCAGAAAATAATACCAGAATCAGGGATTTTATCAAACGTGAGGATGCCGTGTCCTTAGGTTTCTTAAAGATAACGAATAGGCATTCGAAAAGATCTTGGAGAAGAGTGAATATAAAAGTTGAAAGAAGTTGAGAAGTAGAAAGAAATGTATATGTTTAGACCTCCTAAAGAGCAAGGTAAGATATGATTCATCCTTTGTTCACCTTCCTGGTAGCATACAGCTTAGAACGGTTAACCACTGTGGAACACTGCAATAGATTCTTAAACTTGCATTTCTATGATTGTGGAACGCATCTTTCAAGTGATAAGGTTCTCAACTTTCAACTTGGTCCTTAATTTCCCACTAAGGTCGGTTGGAAAGGATCAGGAGTTTTCAGAACTCGTCAACAACTAATATTACAGTCTATCTACAACTTTCCTGACATTCAAATGATATTATCGTGACTTACCATTATGTATTTCACTCATGTCGGTTATAGCCTTAAAGTCCTTAGCACAAGGGTTTAAGCCATAAAATTACGATAATGAGTGTTAAATGTCAAAGTTCTGTATTTTTCCTAAGCATGTGTTAGGAAGTCATTTCATAACAGTAGGTGCTCTAGAGCTCTCTAACTATAGAAGGTTGGGAGTATAAGATGTGAACACGTCTCTCCTGTGGTCTAAGATCAAAGAATCGTCCAACAAAATGATCCTTAGAGAAATGTAAGTACAAAATGATGTAATATTATCCACTTGTTTCAAGTCGGGTTTCCACAATACCTTAAAGGTGTCATGTGTAAAAGAGTCAGAATAAATTTCCATCCCATTAAAGGAGTTAGTGCATAACACTTCCGATGTAAACTTCAAGTAAGTGTGATACTAATTGTAAGATGGACCATGAGATTATGTTGTAATCTCCAATAATAGTTGTACAATTACTGTAAGTGTTGATCGTTGCAAGGAGCATCCTAGAATTTACGTGTTTCAAGAGGATATGCTTTAGTAAGTACAAATGGATGAGGTTGATCTTCGTTGTTCCAGATCCATTAAGAATCAAGTACATCAAATTTAAGTTTCTCTCATTCCTTTCGAACTGCGAGAATGTGTCATGAATATCTAACTGAGGAGTCCACACTGTTAAAGTCTGATTCATGCTAGACAGAAGATTGGTCACATGCATTGATCGATAAAAACGAAATCGAAAAGAGACAACCTATAGCGTAATCTCAAAAGTTGAAGCAGTACTTTCCAAGGAATTTCTAAATTTTGTCCAAATACCGAGGTCAAATTACAAAGAATAGATCTCTTCAAGGTTTTGGTTAAAATTGTCATGCCAATGAAGTCTCGGTAAAAATTTTGGATTCATTAGAGTTCGAAGATGAAGGTGATGATGTGCATTTTCGCGTCATTTGTGATAGCCCATCGCATCATCTGATGCCTTTTGGCTCAAGACTTTGGTTATGGTAATTCCGATCATTAATCGAGTGACTGGGAATTGAAAATAGGAATACTGATTAATTATGAACATTAGCTCAAACAGTAAGACTCACTAGACTTCTCATGCGCTGTAAATTATGATTATGTGTGCACCCGTAACGATAATTTACTTCGCATGGTCACTATAATGTTTTCTCTATCCCAAGCTATCAGCTAAAAAGGAAGCAAAAATGTTCATTAGATCGTATCATCGTGTTGCACTCTCGCGTACAAGTGTATATGTTATGTTGGATTACTCTTAGTCATGTGTACCAATACCTAGGAATTTGTCGACTAAGGCTATTGCTGGATGGAGTTAATGGTAGAGAGACACAACCGGTGTCTTCTAATAACCGAATATGTATGGTGGGGGTCAGGCACTATGTTAGGGCAGAGATCCTGAAATCAGTTTCGAGCAACTCATGCTCCAAGTACGTATGTGCGTGTGGATCCACATGATCCAAATGTGTCTATGAATCTCCTGACACGTAGAGTTCTCTCCCGTTTAGTCATGAATATCCACCTCGGGTTCCCTTCTGATAGGGCAGTTTCGTCTGTCATATCTTATGGCAAAGATTTTTTTTTCATCCAATCCAGCAATTCACAGAAGAGAGTATACATACCACACCGAATGAAGACTACATATGTTAGAAAAGAAAACTGACTCCACAGCTGGGGTAGGTGTGGTACAGGTACTGGTACAGATTCAGGTACGGGTTTAGACTGTTGAGATACCAAGATCGGTAACTGGCGATTACTACCGTTGTCGCCCAAGCTCAGCTCGTAACCCGATCTTCTAGAGTTACAGTGTGTTGTCGATGTTTATTATTTCCACATTGTTATACGTGTTAGATGTTTGTTACGTGTGACATGTAATTATATTAAGTATTAGTGTAGCTAATGATACCCTAGTGTAACTACATATACGAATGGTCTACTCAAGTTGTTCGGAAACGGTTGGAATTTCTATACTCAAGGCTTGGGTGTTCTTAATGTGATGTAAGTCTTAGAAATCTTGGTCCCTAAATGAGTCTGGTTAGAGCCTAGGTGTCACTAAGGAAACCCAATTCGCTAAAACCATTGGCTCTGATACCAATCTGTCACACCCATAAATTTATTTACTTAATAAATAAATAAAGGTTGCAACGATTAGTAACATTACACAACAGTGAAAACTATAGTACAAATTTCTAAGTATCGAACATCTTTACAATTATTAACATGAAATAATACGATGATCTAAATACTCCTAGATCAAACTTAGACTTGAGGTTTGACAACTTGTTCCTCAGTTCCTATGGTTTAATTCAAAGAGCTAGCCTATTCCAACCGAGCCTTAACTATGTGTTACCTGAAAAACATACTTAAAAATGTCAACACAAAGGTTGGTGAGTTCACAGGTTTGATTGTTGCAATGTAAAGTGATTTTCCTTGAAAACATTGATAATATGTACACGGGTTTAATGTAAGGTTGTTTTCCTCGAAAACATGTGATGACTTCATAGTAATAAAACGAGTAGTTTTCCCAATGAAAACATGTGATAACGTCATAGTCATAAAATACGTCGTTTTTCCTGAAAACATTGATACTGTGTGCATGGACATAATATGAAACTGTTTTCCTTGAAAACATTGATAAAAACATTTCCACGTAAACTAATGGCAAAACCATTGGTGTATAAGTGATTGGCAGATCCATCTGCACGAAAACGTTTCAATGAATATGATAAACAAAACAAGTAATGTTGACCCATTTGTAGACTAGCTAGGAATACAAATAATATGTACATACATGAGGCATAACCAAACCATGACACATGTGTTTTGCCCCTCGCTCGTACCTCACGAGCAATGTTTTAACACTATGCGGTCATTTGGACAGAGGGACCCATGGTTAGCGCGACTAACCATGACCGGGGGTGTCAATCCTAATAGTACTATCCATAGAATCCCAGGCTAACCTATAGCAAATGGTTATAAATATGATGGCCAGGGGACTTCCAGCGCTCTATATGTGTTAACTCATGCAAACATAAAGGTCGGGTCTTGTTTTCTTGTTACCATATGAAAATGTTTGTAAGTACGTTTTATGTTTTCCCGAATGTATCAGGCAATGATGTTCCCAACTGTAGTAAACAATGATGTCTCATGTTTTCAAACTTGTAAGCAAGTATGTTTCCCTCCCGGTGTTTCTAAAACGTTTAAAAGTTAAAAGGGGGCTGTGAAACTCACCTGATGAGCTTTCAATGTGTAAGTGCTAGCAAGGCCGATGTATATGCAAGACTGTCCTAACCGTGACCTAAATAGTGACGGTTATCTTATGACCTTAATATTGAGTGTCATCATACAAGTCGGTCATGTACAAAGGCCATCCAATATGTTAGACTAAAAACGTAAGTGTCATGTTTAGAAAATGTGACCCGACGAACCGTTTGTGACTTGACTTTGAGTTTCATGTTAGGTATACGTGTTTAGTCAAATATATAAATATATATTACTGATTTCATAAGTTTAAATACTTGTCGATAAGTTGTCTTATCTAGGTCGTGTTAGGGTTTTGATAGTTATTTGCCTTAAACTATACGATTAAAATAAACCCTTGCTTAGAGTGATTTCTAGAATTTTAAGTCGTCCATGAGTCATCCTTTTGTTTAACCAAATGAACTTGTTAAGTCATGAAATTTTATACCAAGTTCCCTAGCTGTCTTAGGTTTACAATAATGTATAAATTATCATTTTATGACATGTTTAAGTATTTTTAATAAATTTATTTTTGACAGAAGGTACAATTTTGGTTTTTCTAAATTGACTTAGGAACCTTACTGAATTGACTACCCAAATCTCATTTTTATGACACAAGCTCATACAAATTTTAATATAGACACAAAATGCTAACTCCTGGAATTGGAGTCAGGTTGTTTGAACTTTTTATGAGCAAGTTATGGCTCCTACAAGTGACACTAAAAATCTGTTAAAAAACACAGATTCGACACCATTTCTTGTATGACCACTTTGGGGTACCAAACCTCAATGAAAGTTCATGAGACCAGTTGGGTTGGACTCTAGACTCTTTTTACTTAGTTTTAGACTTAAGATTCGTCTCATTTGGTTAGGTTTTGACTGAGGTATGGTCCTCTAAAGTTGGATTAAATCTTCTGCCAGCTCACTGTTTTGCTTCAAGGACACTCAAAGTCACCAACTACTCTAGATTTGTACTTGTTTGACTCTTGATTTCCATACTAGATGATAATTATGTTAGGTATGACATGTCTAAAGTCCATTTGTCCAGATTTGATCATTAAAACCCCTTGATCATTGAGTTTTTAAAGAAATCTTGTGTTCAAAAGATTTAGACCATGATTTAGTTACTTTTAAGCATAAACTCTTGGATGGTGACTTTTACATGATGATCCTTGTATTTTCCTTGAAAGAATGAAGAAATAAGAAGATAAAGGAGCTTCACCTTAAGCAAGAAAAGAGAAGGGATAGAAGGTAGTTCCAAGTTGAGCTTTTGAACCACTAGATCTTCTTGAAAGCACCTAAACTCCATAGGTTCTTGGAGGAAGACTTGAAGCTAGAATGATGATAAAGATGGTGTTGTTGCCATGAGAAAGGAAAGAAGAGGGAGAAGAAGATTGAGTGTTGATGTGTTGGGTGGTGAATGACAAGGGAATGGATTAGGGAGTCCTTTTGTAAGCAAAGAAAGCAATGTGGTATGGAAAGGTGGAGTGTTGTCTTGAACAAAATCAAGTGGAAAGAAAAATGTGGTGTGAGGTGGAGCCCACTAGAAAATCACGGCCAAGAGGTCAAAGGGGGGTAGTGTTGGGGTAGTTAAGTGATTAAATGGTTAATTGGTGTAGTTATTTAGGTCATTAGGCGTATTAATCTCGATTAGGGTTCGAAACGGTGATTTAACTCGATTTTATGTTCTTTAATGACATCTTAAATTATAGTTAACTAGTTTATGACTAGTTTAGTGAAAAACACTTAATTTATGTATTGTATGGGTTTTAGATATGATTTATTGCGTTAAGTTACGTTTAGGGTTGCCGGTACGCGATAAATCCTTCGATTTACGTCGTTACGAGTTGTTTTACAAAATGTGGACTTTAAATTATATATTTGAATGCATAAACGTATATTTCATGTATTATTGATCTTTGGACAATAATTTGGGCATTTAGGTTAGTCACCAACGTTCGTATTGGTCGGGTTATACATATACGTGTCTTGGTAATTCCTAAAATTACCAAAGTATGAATTTGAACTAACTTGTGACCTTTGCTAGACTTAATGACCTAATGCATGCAATTAGGTCAAATCAGTAAACATGAATTACATAAGCGTGTTTAAAATATGTATGAATATTGACCTGGAAATGCTGGGTGTCACAACTTTCAATTTGTAGGATTATTTTGATCTGGACTCCTGGAGAAACACTGATAAGTGGCGAGGCGTTGAACTCGGAATCACCGCCGAGTGTCAGAGGGCGTATAAAGATCACAAGAGAGTGTTGAAAGTTCACTTCGAGGAGAATGGGGGATACGATGATTTGGAGGCGGCGATGAATAATCCACCAGAAGATGTTGATCAAGAAACTTGGGAGACTTTGATTAATGAGCTGTTTTTAGATGCGAGCTATAAAAACCGCTCGACGAAGAACAAACAAAACCAATCACAACAACGTTACCTAAGTTACCATGGCAGCAAATCATACGCCCAGCGCCGACACATTGAGGTATGAAGATACAATTGTTAGTATTATATAAACATGCTTATTAATTCTTAGTGATATTCTTTTTGTTTTTCACAGGGTACCGGCCCAATTGATGTGTTCAAATCGACCCATTATAAAGAAGGGACCGATTGGGCCAACACGAATGCATCATCAGATTATGTAAGTCAAATGATTTTGTTGTTAGACTTACTATACTTAGAACATCCAACTGTAACTTAAAACGGGTCAAAATGACTCAAACACGCTTTAATAGACTTAGAACATCCAACTCAAGCCCAATTGTTGAATATTTTTGCTAGTATTATTAGTATTTGTTGTTATTAGTGTTGGTTGATTGGAATTTGTGAATTTGGGTCGTTTATAACTTATAGTTTAACAGGTTGGTTATCCATTTTACAGCAGTTATGCTGTCGAATTTTAGTAAAATAGTCAAGTGATTGTTTATTACTGTGTTTAATGCAAGACCGAATCCTAGAGGAGTATACAAGATCCTCTGCTGAGTCTGGTGGTGACTCGTCTGCTGTCGATGAGATTGCATGCATGGAGCGTGCATTGGGTCATTGGCGTGGCCATATCCGGGGTGTCGGTCGTGTGGTGAGTAATCCCACACCATATCGGGGGTGTCGGTCGTGTGGATGAACGTGTAACTCAAATTCAACAACAAGTCCAAGATCAACAACAACGCGAAGCCCAACGAGATGAAGAACGTCATGTGCATAATCAACAAATGCTTGAAATGCAACGACAAATGGATGAAATGCGTCGAATGTGGGAACGCCGAACTAGCAGTGACGATAATTAGCTTGAAGTTGCGGCGCCTTTGCCTTGGTTGTCGGTGTTATTTGTTAAATGTTTGAACAATTTTTATGTTTGTGTGTCGGACAACTTTATGTTTGAATATTTGATTTGTGTGTCGAACAGGTTTTTGTATCGAACAATATGTTTCGGATTTCAAGTTTTGAATGGTTTAAATTATTTAATTTGCAGGTTTTGGTAATTAGAAATTAAATATTTCTGGAAAATTTTGAAACTTTAATAAAAATAAAAAAAATACAGAAAAACCTATGCCGACGACATGTCGTCGGTATAGGTTATTTTCAAATTTAATTAAAAAATTGAAAATAACCTATACCGACGACATGTCGTCGGTATAGGCTATTTCCAAATTTAATTAAAAAATTAGAAATAGCCTATACTGACGACATGTCGTCGGCATAGGTTATTTTCAAATTTAATTAAAAAATTGAAAATAGCCTATACCGACGACATGTCGTCGGTATAGGCTATTTCCAAATTTAATTAAAAAATTAGAAATAGCCTATACCGACGACATGTCGTCGGCATAGGTTGGGTCTTTCCCGACGACTTGTCTTCCGGATAAGTCCAGAAGCTATACCGACGACATGTCATCGGTATAGAATATCTTTTTGAATTATTTAATTAAACCCTATGGCGACGACATGTCGGCATAGGTCGACCTATGCCGACGACACCTATACCGACGACATCTTTGACCTATTGGGACGAGGCAATACCGACGACATCTATACCGACGACAAGTCGTTATAGCCTATACCGACGACAAGTCGTCGCTATAGGGTCAAAACAAATCGTCGGGATAGGGTGATATTGTTGTAGTGAATAGTAATGACTCGTTGAACAAAGGCGGGAATGGTAAAATCTACCACTTTGAATCCAGAAATAAAACTGATTAGAGCCCAACCATCTAGCCCAAGACCAAGCCCAAACATAAAATCTATAGCCCAAAGAATTATAATACCGACTGGGCCCTCTTCTAGAAAAAGGCTTAGAGCATCTACCCCGGATAGCGATCCTTTCAACATCAATGAAATCATCAGAGAGTTGGGGGACTCCACTGGTGACTCTCAAAATCATAATCGGATCCCTGACCTGAACACCTCGTCAGGTGGATCGTTTGAAGGATACGGGGTTGGAAGCAGAATGGGTTTGAGCTCGGGATCCCTGTTTAACCCCATGGCGGAAAGAAGGAAAGAGAAATCGGTGGAGGAAACCCTCAATAATGAGATGATCGCTACAATCGAGATGAGCGATATACTGGGGGTTAACCTACGGGACAGGTCAGAAAGGTTATTCTTGGTGAGGGGGCTGAGAATGGTTGCCAATGAATTGTGTAACCATTAACTGCAGGGGAATTGGGGGCTACGAAAAAGCTGCCTGGATTAAGGAAATTAGAAGAAGGTATGGTATTCAATTCATAAGCATACAGGAAACTCAACTAGAAAACAAGGATGCAATCCCTTACGAAAGAATTTGGGGTGATAATGATTTCGATTATTTTGGTGTTAAATCGGAAGGAAGATCTGGAGGCATTTGCTGCTGTTGGAATAAGAGCTTATTTAAGGTATCAAATATTCAGTCCTCTACGAATTACATATGGATTTCTGGGGTCTGGAAAGGTATCGATGGCGTGATTAACCTGGTTAATGTATATGGTCCTCAAAGCAACAGTAACAAAAAGGACCAGTGGGATGAATTGACTAGATTAAAATTGGCGTCAAGTGGCAGGTATATTTTATGGGTGATTTTAACGCAATTAGAAAGTCAGAGGAGAGATCTACATTACCTACCTGGGATCCTAGTATGTCCGATTTTAACAATTTTATAGATGCCGCATGTCTTTGGGAGTACCAAATGGGAGGTGCGAAACATACTTGGTTGAGAGATGATGGATCGGTATCAAGCAAACTAGACAGATTCTTGGTCTGCAGTTCAATGCACAGCTCCTGGCCTCTGGCATCTGTAACGGCACTAGAGAGGAAATGGTCTGACCATAGGCCGGTAGTATTTTCTTGTCTTAATCTAGACTATGGCCCGTGCCCCTTTAGATTGTACAACTCATGGTTATCCCATAAAGAACTTCAGGGGATTGTCCATAATTCTTGGTCATCTACGGTGGTGTATGGGAGAGCCGATTATGTGTTAGCCAAGAAATTTTGGGCACTCAAAACAGATCTCAAAGAATGGTGTGGGAACAAAAGGCTAGAATATGATGAGGAATCTAGACTTCTTGATAAATGTAATTTGGTGTTGGATCTAAAGGCTGAGGAAAATGTAATAACTGAAAGTGAGAACCGGAGGAGGATGGGAAATAAAAGAAGACTTATGGAAATACAAAGGCAAAGGAGTATGGACTTGAGGTAGAAATCTCGACTTAAATGGCTCGCAGAGGGAGACGAAAACACTGCGTTTTTTCACGGGGTTATAAATGGGAAAAAGCGACAAAATAGAATACATGGCCTGACTATAAACAGTGAATGGGTAACTGACCCGGTCTCGGTAAAGAGGGAGATATATACCTTCTTTAAAGATAAATCCAAGGAACATAACTCCAACATGCCGATTTTCCACAACATGAACCTGGGCAGAATCTCGGACTCGGATAAGGATGGGCCGGACGCTGCTTTCACTGCCAAAGAAATTCAAGAGGCTGTGTGGGAATGTGCGGGTAACAAAGCACCTGGACGGGACGGACTCACGTTCGATTTCATCAGGCAATTTTGGTGCATCCTTGGTAATGACATGACAAAGTTTATCAAAGAATTTGAGGCCAGAAAGTCCTCGTCTAAAGGGTGTAATGCCTCATTTATCACCCTTGCTCCTAAAGGTATTTATCACCATTGCTCCTAAAGGTAGAGACCCCGTGTCTCTATCGGATTTCAGACCTATTTCATTGATTGGGGTGATGCCAAAGTCTCTGGGTAAACTATTAGCATCGAGAATTCAAAAGATTATCTCTTCGGTGGTGGGCCCAGAACAAACTGCCTTCATCAAAGGCCGTAGTATTTTTGACGGACACATTTTAGTTAACACTATTCAGGCTTGGGCTAATAAATCCTCGATTAAACTTATGTTATTTAAAGTGGATTTTGCAAAGGCTTTTGACTCGCTAAACTGGGCTTTCCTAGACTCGGTGATGGCACAAATGAATTTTGGAATTAGTTGGCGGTCGTGGATAAAAGGATATCTCAGGTCTGGACGTGCATCTGTCCTTGTTAATGGTTCTCCCACGGAGGAATTTCCAATGGAGAGAGGTGTTAGGCAAGGGGATCCGATCTCACCTTTTCTATTTATTATTGCTATGGAAGGACTTTCTGCCATGATGAGAGCTGCCACTCAGGGTTGAGTTTTTAAGGGTATGACTCTTCCTAATAATGGTCCTACTATAACTCACTCGATGTATGCGGATGATGTATTTTTTATTGGGGTATGGGAGGAGGAGAACATTAGAAATCTAAAAAGAATCTAAAGGTGTTTCTATATGGTCTCGGGGCTCAAGATTAACTTCCACAAAAATAAACTTATAGGGGTGGGGGTCTTCGATGTGGTTGTGGCTGAGTTAGCATCCCAAAATGGGTGCTTGAAGGACTCCCTCCCCATTATGCATATAGGTATGTCTATTGGTGCAAATATGAGGCTTGCTAAGAATTGGTAACGGTAGTAAACAAGTGAAGGAAAAACTAAATAACTGGAAAGCCAAAACACTATCATTCGGGGGAAGACTTACTTTAACCAAGGCAGTCTTAGGCAGCCTCCCTCTTTATTTTCTGTCTATGTTTACGGCCCCTCTGAAGGTGGTGAAAGAGTTAGAATCCATAAGAAGGAGATTTCTATTGTGGGGGGGGGGGGGGGGCAGTTAAATTCACTGGGTGGCCTGGGAGAAAATTGTCAAGCCTAAAAGGCTGGGCGGACTCGGGGTTAGGTGTCTTAACACGATGAATCAAGCACTTCTCAAAAAATGGAAATGGAAAGTATTAAAGGACCCGAATAGTCTGTGGGCTTCTTGTATAAAGGCTGTTCATAATTATAACTTCGAACCCCCTGATGCGCTGCACATGAAATCAAGAAAAGATCACTGGTCGGCAATTGTCTTGGCTTCCAAAGACCTGGGCCTGATGGGGGCAGAATTAAACAAACAAATAAGGAAGCAAATCGGTGATGGATGTTCTTCGGCCTTTTGGAAAATATGTTGGTTTGGGTTCGGGTCCTTTAAATCTCGCTTCCCACACCTATATAAGATTGAAAGACGGAAGAATTGTAAAATCTCAGAAAGGATTAATAGGCTGGATAACGGGGCTGTGGGGTTTTCGTGGGATTGGACGAGCGAGAAAGAGGCAATTAACGGGAAGGAGGAAATATGTGACCTGGAGGATATGATTAGATCATACGAATTCGGAACTGGGGAGGATAAGTGGGTGTGGGCTGGAGATCCGACTGGATGTTTCTCAACAAAGTCGTGTAGAAACTGGTTACATAGTATGTCCCAGTCAAATTCGATGCTGGACATTCCTTGGATAAATGGTGTACCACTAAATGTTAGATGCTTCATTTGGAAACTGATTCAATATCGTCTCCCTCTGGCTCATTCCCTTGCTACTCGTGGTATCCCAGTCCTCTCCTCTCTGGGTGCCAGCTTTGTCTTCTTGAAGCCGAAACAGAGGATCACACCTTCTTACGCTGCCCGGTCGCAAGGGAAATTTGGAGCAGAATCGGATTTTGGCTTGGGGAATGCTTACTTAGCCAACCTAATGTTAAGGATTTGGTCAAACACTTGAAGGTAATGGCGGGATCAAAAGAAATTAAGAAAATCAGTTGGTTATTGTACACTATGGAAAACAAGGAATAATTGGGTGTTTTTGAAAATAAGATCGGTGGAAAAAATGGAGGAAGATATAAAACTACTGAGCTTTGAATGGAGGGAACAAAGGAGTAACAAACCACAAGTTAGCTGGGAGAATTGGATTAAAAGTCCGGTAACGGGGATCGGTTAAGATTACGGTTTGTCTTTGTATTTTCTAATACCTATATATATTTATAATGGTTTTATTTTGTTTGGTGTACGCCGTTAGGCTGGTGTAATTGGGGTATTGCTAGCTCACCGCTAGCTTTTCTATCATAAGTCTCATTGTTGTTAAAAAAAAAAAGTTGATGAATGCTATTTTTGAAGTAATAAATATTTGTTCTGTTTGCAACGTAGACACAAACATCTAGAGGCATGCATTCTCGCCATAATCTATACAACATAAATTAATGTTGAAACCAACAAAAGCATACAATTATTAAGATCAGTAGAATTATAAAATAGAATGGGCCATAACTCGGTGGTGATTTAGAATAAAGTTTCAAAAAGAGCTCACAAAGTCGTAACCAAACGTCACAGTTGCATGGTAAGTGCATGTGGGACAAGGCAAAATTTTATTCAAAAAAAGCCCATTATTCACAACCAACCTGCAACCACAAAAGTTCTTTTATAATTTTATTAACCTTTCAACATCTTCATCCATATCCATTTATATGTAATTTGGAAATTTAATTAAGATAATCGATCATTGATGCTTCAAATGATTATCTAAGCATGGTTACATTGATATAACACCCATTACTCTATTTTTTGTTAATATCTTGGAAAAATACAACTCAAATACCATTTCTTGGTTAAAGATGACCAATGGATTAGTGATATAAATACTAAAAGAGATTAAAAGAATCTGATTGTTCTTTTTATTTTATTTTATCTTTGATATGTTCATAACAGAATGGTTATTTACAAAACCAAAAGAGGAGAAAAATATACACCGACTCAAATTGGTTTTTTTGAACAGCAATTGTTTCTCCCAAATACCATCTAACGTACACTTGCGAGATTTAAGCCCATACCATTTTTGTAGGGGGTAATCACCAAAGCCATAGGCTACAAGACCATGGACAACTCAAATTGGTCAATGGTTTTGTTTTTGACAACCAATCGAGAACTTCAAAGAGGTCACTCAAACTAATACGGAACTTGTCTAAACATGCTTTAATGCAAAGTTTTGATGTGATCTACGAAGCCAATAGCCCTAAATTCCATGTCTATCATCCAACACTGATGTGAAATTACATAAGTTGTAACAAACACCGCTAAGGGACTCATCGTCTTCAAGAAGGTTTGTCACACCATCACGAATGACATAGGAGTTGCTACATATCAACATCACATGAGCAATTTTTACTGGTTTTGTGATTTCCCTAGATAGCTTCTTGAATCGTGTATGGAATTCCCTTTCAAGTTAAAGTACTTTGTGGGGACACAAAATCGATAATCGAATAAGACATAAAGTAATTTCAAAAAAACAAGTACGAAATTCTCTGTTAAATTCGTATGAAAATGATGCGTTTAAATCAAACCAAATCTTATATATAAAGGTCCAAAAGTCAGAATAAATCATTGCAACTATTCATGAAAGGATATGATGGTTAACAGTTATAGCCGCTGGCAGTTAAATAGTTACAACAGTTACATCAGTAGCAACTTTAGTAGACAACGCCACAAACTGACCATCAGTAGTAACTAAGTTACATCCAATCATCGGACCACGAGTAATGACAAAGTTTCCACCGACCATCAGTAGTAAGGCTACCAAAGTACTAAAGTGCAACCAAAGTACATAGTTGCTACCGATGATCGCTTAGTATGGCAGAAGATATAGAAGATGGAGTTGATAGTGACAATGATGAAACTGACCAAGTGCAGAATGATGATCAGGGAAATGATAATGATCAAGGTCATGGTGATAGTCAAGTAAATATTATTCAACAGGAAGGTCAAGTTCAAAGTGAAGAACATGACATGTTTATTGAAGAAAACAAAGTTCCTGAAGTAAATGAAGAAGTTACTGAACCATTACTAAGTCACACAGAAGAATTTATTGCTGAAGCTGACGATGTTTTATGTGTGAATACTGAAGTATTAGAAATTAATGATGAACGATTAATTGCCACAGCAACAACCCCATCAAAGAAAAGAAATTGAACAAACAAAGACAGTACCTTCTAGACCTCCTCTGTCTAAGTGTATTGTATTTACTGATCCAGAATTACAGAAGAAGAAGAAAGCTATAACAAAACTTGATAAAGGCAAGGGTAAAGCTAAAGAGGTACCAGAAAAGCATAAGTCCAAAAGATCTAGAAGTTATGAGTTGGTTGATGAGGAGTTTCTAAACTATGCAACCAGGGAAACTGCAGATGTTGTTAGTCAATTGAAGACTCAGATCTCAAACTTGCAAAGTAGAGAAGCTACTAATTCTAGAGAGATCAGAGAGTTAAAAATTGAAAGTACTAAACAAAAAGGTGTAATAGCTCAACAGCAGCAACAGATTGATTAACTTCAGAAGACGGTACAGGATTTAATAGCTCTTACCGGGGTTCAAATTGGTACAAACCCAGCAGAGAACGTTGAAGAAATTCATAGTCTAGCAGCCACTGAACCAATTCCTTCTACGAGTGAACAAGTTCAAACTCCAATCTTTGATGCAACTATGTATGAAGACAACATGTTATTTGATGTTGATATGCTTCTCAATGATGAAGGTGAAGGGTTGGAGCAAATTGATGAGAACCTAGAATAGACAGAGAAGGAAGAAGAAGATGATGATGAAGAAGTGGTGATAACTGGTGAAAGAAAAGATGACAACAATTCTTCAGATGACAATGAAAATAGTGGTGGTACTGGTGGTGTTGATGGAAGTGGAAAAACAATTGACGATGCTGAACAGGAAACTCCAACCAACACTGAGTACAAAAAGTATGAATATGAACAACAACAGACGTATGTTGAAGAAGATGGTTCAGTGATTGGTAAACTGGATAATATTGTAGATGAAAGAGAGCCATTTAATGTTCCTGAAGATATTGAATCATCATCTAAAAGGCAAAAGAATTCAAATATTGACAAGAGTACTTGGTGGACAGTGACAGAGAAGCCATCAATTATAGAAACGATTACACAGACAATAAAGAGTCCAGAACAAGCGTTAACTGGTGAAATATTAGCATGGATGTATGATGGTGAAAAGAATATGTATGTAATAAAGAGATGTGATGGATATATTCAGTATTTTGACAGGAGTTCAAAGTTAAACACACTGCCATACTAGGATATTCGTGAGCTAAGTCAACTGAAGATGATCAATCCATCGAACAATTCATTTGCTGCTAATTTTGAAGACTTTTTAAAGAGAGATTGTGGAAAAGCTAAATTTGAAAAGTTCAAACCATAGGTGCCTGAATGCAGAAAGTTGAAAAGAAATGATAAAGATAGCAAAAGAAGGTTTAGATATATTGTGAAGCCTGCTGATACAGTTTCAATTGTTTACATTCCAGCACGTAAAGAGACATTCATTAATAGCTTCAAGAAGTGGGTGTATGATAGCAAAACACATGAAGTTGTGATTATACAGGATCATTTACCAAAGTCAGAGTTTTTGATCCAGTGGATTTGTTTAGCTTTTCTGATGATGATCTAAAGATTCTGTACAAGAATCCTATTAGATGTGATATAAGCACGAAGATTAAGATTGAAGCAAAGCTGTATATGAGAGTTATGGCTCGTTGTTTGTCAAGAAGACATGAAGCTGAAGTGATCAAGAAGAGACTTGCTACTCTGGATGCCAAGTTAAAGTTAAAACCAAGCCTGCAAAAGACAACTGTTGAAGAATTGAAGTTATGTGGACTAGGGGGAGATTGTTGGAACCTAATAGTCCATAGAAATCAATTAGGTTTTTGAAGTATCAACTTAAGAGTTTTCGGTCGAAAAATTTTTTTGGTCGAAAACATTTTTCGATCACGAAGATTTCGATTGAAAATCCTCTAGTATAAATAGTTGTGTCTTCTGTATTTCAAAGAGAGATTTCATTTTGTACTGTGATTTTACAAGTTAATCAAAAGAGAATTTATGTGTCTTTCTATTGTTAATACTTGATTACATTACTGGATTAATTAACCTAATCATCATAAAGTATGCATTTGGTGTGATTGATAGTATTGAGATTGTTCATCTTTGATTTGTTCAGTTAATGTGGATTTAACTTCTGAATTGTTTTCGCCAATTCAGAGAGTCATTGAAGATTTTTTCCTTGAATATCAGCAGATTTGAGGGATTCACAGGGTTAGAATGCGAGAACTAGTCAAATAAACGAGTGAGACACGATGGGCCGGGAGCGCATGAGGATGGAAAACAAGGGAGATGAGCCTCCCTATAAATAGCCAAACCCTCCTCATTCTCTCATTTACACATTCTAGAGAGAGAAACCATAGAGAGAGAAAGTTGGCGGATCGACCCGAGATTCAAGAAGCGTGTTACCACATAGCTTGGGAGCAAGACCTCCGAATCAGACGCTCGATTCAGGTAACGACTCGTTTCGAATCTGGGTTTTTGTTTAAAATTGGGTTCCGTGTATTTTTGGTAAAAAGGTTGGGTTTTTTTAACAAAAAGAGAAAAGGATTACAGATCTGGAATCACGAGTGGAAAACAAATGTTTTGAACGTAAAAAGTTCCAAACTTGATGAATCAATCGATCCAGATCTGAATCCACGCAAAAACACGGTTTTTGGGAAGTTCACTGTCACACCCCGCCAGGGCGGAAACGCGAGGCGCGATTTTCACTGGTTTCCAAAGCATATGATTACCGCAAACACATACATGTAATTGGATACATAACTGAATTTAAAATATTTACATTACAAAATATCAAGTTGAGTTTACAAATGTTTAAGATTTCGCAAATATGACTCAAGACCATGAGTTATACAAGAGAAATCCTCCCAAAAGCCGTATCCACGTGCATGCATGTAACCTACATTGCTAACCTGATGACCACATTCAATTTCCTGAAAACATACTTAAAACTGTCAACACGAGGTTGGTGAGTTCACAAGTTATTATAAAGAGTTATCATAAACCCAATGTTTAAATCTGATCTTTTTGTCGATCAAAACTCTTTGTTAAACCTGATCATTTTAACCTGATCAGTACTCTTTCGTTTAAACCTGATCACTTTAACCTGATCAGAAATCTTTACTTTAAACCTGATCACTTTACCCTGATCAGAACTCTTTTGTGTAAAACCTGATCATTTTAACCTGATCAGAACTCTTTTGATAAACCTGATCACTTTACCCTGATCAGAACTCTTTTGTGTAAAACCTGATCACTTTAACCTGATCAGAACTCTTTTGATAAACCTGATCACTTTACCCTGATCAGAACTCTTTTGTGTAAAACCTGATCATTTTAACCTGATCAGAACTCTTTTGTGTAAAACCTGATCATTTTAACCTGATCAGAACCCTTTTGTGTAAAACCTGATCACTTTAACCTGATCAGAACCCTTTTGTGTAAAACCTGATCATTTTAACCTGATCAGAACTCTTTTGTATGTATTACCAATGAATATGATTACTAATCCGATCTATTGACCCCATTTGTAAGCTTGCAAGGAATACAAAATAGTATGTAATGTACGAGACCGTAACCAAACCCCAACTTTCTGTGCCTCCCCTCGCCTTTCTGCGAGTAAGACAATATGCGGTCATTCGGCCATTTTGACCCCTGGTTAGCGCGACTAACCATGACCGGAGGCGTCACCCCCAATAGTACTATTCATATAATCCCGGGCTAAATCCATAGCTAATGGTTACTAATTTATTACGAGGACTTTAAGCGCTTTATTGTTCCCTCAATACATACATACGGTCAGATCATTAGTTCCATTCATTTATACACAAAAGTCTTTTACAAGTATGTTTCCACCCCAAATCATTTCAAAAACTTAGAAAAAGGGGGATTAGTGAAACTCACCTCGACAGTATGAATGCTAGCAAATATTTGAATGACGGCAGATTCGCCTATCCGTATCCTATTTACACAAGGATAACATACACGTTAAGACTACTCGTCTTAAACGTAATTTGTTCACTTGACTTAGCCGATCTGATTACTTTTGTTTTAATTATCTTTTTAGTTTTTCCAACCTTGTTTTGTTATGAAAATAGTTCTGAGTTACTGCCTTATGGGGCTGATGAACAGGTATCTAAGCTTTCTTAGTTTCGATTGAACAGAACAGATGTCGAAACTTCCTAGTTTCGACTGAGTGAAATAGGTATCGAAACTACCTAGTTTCGATTGGCAAGAATAGTATCGAAACTACCTAGTTTCGATTGTACACAGGTATCGAAACTTCCTAGTTTCGATTGAGTAAATAGATATCGAAACTCCTAGTTTCGATAGAACAACCGGTATCGAAACTCCTAGTTTCGATTGAATAACTGGTATCGAAACTCCTAGTTTCGATCAATAGGTATCGAAACTCCCAGTTTCGATTGACTAACAGGTATCGAAACTATAGTTTCGATATCTGCACTTTGATTTACAGAATTCACTCTGCATATTTTTATGTTCAAATCTTGAGTTTGACACAGTTTTCTTGTTATCTTACTTGCGTTTGAACGATTTGTATGTTTAGTTACGGTTTTAAAGCAAATAATATGGATGGTATCGAGTTTTTACCTCAAACCGAGAATGGCGATCTTTAGAGAAAAACAGAGAAGTAGTCTTGAATCTTTTGCTAAGCTTTCTTCAAGAACACTTGAAATTCTCCTTATGACACCGAATTATGGTGATTTTCGCTTTAAAACTGGACTTCGATTTGAAAGGGAATTGGGAATTTGCCGTAAGAAAAGAGAAGGTTTGAAAGGGATGGTGAAGTTTCGTCTAAAGGGTATGGTTTTCATCTGAATCAAAGTGAATCAGGCAAGTGGGAGCATGGCTCCCCTGACTCTCGGCCAAGAAAGTCAAGAAGTAGTTTAGGGGTTAATGATAACCAATTTTTTTAAATATTAATTTATTATGGTATTAGTATCAATTAGAGTTTTAAGGGGTAATTTAATTCAGTTTCGATTCTTCACGGTATTATAATTTTTAACTATTTTATGGCTTGTTGAAGAAAATATTAGAATCTTGGCTCAACGTAAATTTTGTGTAATATATATATATATATATATATATATATATATATATATATTTTCCTGGTTATTTTATTTAACCATTTACGTTCGCATTAAGTCGGGTTATCCTGCTTACTTTTTCTAGTAACTCTTTACGGTTTACTAGACTTGGAACAAACTTCTTTGCTAGACTTCTTGACTTTACTTAGTCAAAATAAAATATCAGGAAATAATAATTATGAACGTGCGTTTATGAAATGTGGATATTGACCTGAAATGCTGGGTGTCACATTCACGGTTTTGGGAAGTTCACGGTTTGGAAAGTTCACGGTTGGGTGAAGTTCACGGCTGATGAAGTTTGCGGTTGGGTAAAGTTTACTGTAGGGTGAAGTTTGCGGATGGGTAAAGTTCACGGTTGGAAGAAGTTTGCGGTTTGGGTGAAGTTCACGGCTGGGTGAAGTTCACAGCTGGGTGAAGTTCACGGCTGGGTGAAGTTTACGGTTTGGGTAAAGTTTGCGGTTGGGTGAAGTTTGCGGTTAGGAATGAAATGTAAGTAGTTGTATGAGAAGCTAAAACTAGGTTGCGTACGTACAGGTTAGAAGATCCTTTAGCGACCTTTGACCCTGTTTATTTCAGGTGAGTTCTAGAAGCCCTTATTTTAATGTTTTAAATTATATTTTGGGCTGGTGTGCATACTTACGAAACGGATTACGAAATGGTTTACGAATCGGTTTACGAAATGATATTTTCGAAATGATGTTTACGAACTGATGTCTACGGAATGATTTTTATGAAATGTGTTACGAAATGTTTTGTCAAAAGAAGTTTAAGAAGTGTTTACGAAAGAAATGTTATTTAATAAAACTTATGATGCTTTAACTGAAGTGAAGTAAAGGTTTTTATGAAAGTCACTAAAATGAACGAATCTGGCATGGTTCCCTTGGGAATCGAAGTATGTATGTTATGTAAAGGCCTTACCTTTATAGGGGCCTTTGTGGCTGGCCAACAGTTGTATAACTAGGTGAGAAAGGGGTGATGACGGTCATCAAGGGGATTACCGTGATCCTTGAAGTGGGTATCGTTCTATGCGAGGGAACGGTGCTTGAAGTTTGGTACGTGCTATCCTTTGGGACGCCGTGCTTGAAAGGAATTAACGATTATGTATGGTTACAAATGGTTACGAATGGTTACGTTGGTACGTGTGCTCTATGAAGCACCGTGCTTGAAGTTGGTACGTGTGCTCTATGAAGCACCGTGCTTGAAGTTGGTACGTGTGCTCTGTGAAGTACCGTACTTGAAGGGAATTAACGGTTACGAGAAGGCGCAGATTCGGTTTATTATTGACTTATGTTTTATGATTATGTTACTGCATTATTTACGTACGTTTTTATTAAATGAAGTTTGAAGTTATGTTTTTGTGCAAAATGTTTAAAGTTAACTTTTTACGCAAAGCTAGAACTCACCAGCGTAGCTGACTTTTTAGTATGCACATTCAGGTTAAGGCAGGTTATAATGATGGACGGTGATGCTGGGCGGCTTGATGAGTTACCCGGGTGATATGAAGACTGGCATCCCGTTTTGAAGATGGTTATGATATGTTTATGTAATAGACAATGTTACGCTTCCGCATGTTGAACGAGGTTATGTTATGTTTGAAATGAAATTTTCCACTACGTTATTTGATATTCAAGTTTAAGAACTGTTTGTGAATGAGTAAATCCAACATGTGAGGTCTCCCTGGTTGGGGGCCTTACATAGATGATGATTTCTAAGATTTTGGAAGCATCAATTTCTCGGATCCAACACTTTTCGAGCATTCTCCTCAAGATCAGTCAAGAACGCGGCTACTTTTTGTTAAGTACGCAAATTCAGTTTTTCAGCGTACTTACTAAGTACGCATGAGTAGTTGTCATGCGTACTTACTAAGTACGGATGAGTAGTTGTCCTGCGTACTTGCTAAGTACGCATGAGTATTTGGCTCTGCGAACTTAGCATGTACGCATGGGCATTTGGCTTTGCGAACTTATCAAGTACGCATGTACACTTGGCTCTGCGAACTTACAAGTACGCATGAACAGTTGGTCGTGCAAACTTCCTAGTACGCATGAACTATCATCTGGGATTAAAAAAATAATAAAAAAATATTAAAAAAAATAATAAAAAATAAAAAATCCTAGATTTGACTAGTTGTGGTTTTGAAGATTTGAGTGAAGCGGTGATGAAGCTGGTCATAGTTTACAGAGAAATGAGGGGAATAAAAATCTAAAAGTATTCATGAGACATTAAAGAGGTGGTGGAAAAGCCGTTGGTACTTCCTATATATATACCTCTTTGACATAACATGGATCTCAACTACGATTTCTTGTGTAAACTATATTTTTTCGTTTGGTCAAGCCTGTGTTCAAGATTTGATGTGATTTAGTTATGATTGGATTTCTCATTTGGGATCTGGGCGGAATGCCAGATAGACAACCTAGTTATGGAACTTCACCGTGGTGAATGTATACAGATTAGGAGGTGTAAACCAGGAATGAAGATCTAATTGAAGAATGTTGGACTTTGGATTCAGGATGATCACTACTGAGCATGTTTTTGTGTTAGATTTTATCGAATGTTTTAAAGATGAAGCTGGATCTCCGCTGGATTATTAGTTGAAGATGGAACCTTTATCATTTGCCGACGGGATAGGAAACGTTCCCTTGATTCTGGTCTAGTCGAGAGGAGCTTAAACTGAAAGGGGAAATTGGAAATGAACGTCTTCGGGAATTTGGTTGACTCGTGAAGTTAAATGATGGAGTTGGACACATCTGGTTTGAATACTAAAGTTTATCTTACTGGAATTCCTATGGGAGCTGATTGGTTTGATGCAGGTTATTGGAAATTCAAACTCTCTATCATATGCCAGCTGATTTGGAGGAAATCTACGTCAGGGTGGAGGTTGCTACTGCTGAGAGGATGAACTACAATGAGTTGTGTTGGGTTAGTTGGTTCTTATTGAAGCACTTGATATGGTTTACAATGAAAGCTACAGTTAAGAAGGAATCGGGTTTGTCATCACTCGACAACTGAAGACTAAAGTTTGAAGATTTGAAGATCTTAAGTGGAATGCCAGAAGATCAATTCTCGCCAGAAGACACGTGATGTCATTAGTTTAGAGGGAGTCTGTTAGGACATTCTTTGTAAACTGATGTTTATCAGTGTTAAAGATAGATAGAATTTGATGCTATAGTTAAGAGGGAGTCTGTAGAAGCATGTTTTAGTAACTATAGATTAAATTCTATGTATCGGTGTACTTAGCTAGTACGCGGGAGGGTGTTCCTCCGTACTTAGCTTGTTCACCAGTTGGTCCTGCGTACTTAGTAAGTACGCAAGGCTTTTGCCTTGCGTACTAAACAAGTACGCATGACCAATTCCCTGCATACTTAGCCAAGTACGCAGGAAGTGTTCCTGCCCCTATAAATAGAAGACTTGTCTTAATTTGTAGGTGGAACTTCTTGAACAAGGTTGAGAGGTGTCCGGGCGAGATGAGCTCTCCTGCCCCTGGACCGTGAGCATAGATGAGAGATGTGTACTTCGGTATGTAATGTGAGATGACTTCTTTGTTATGGATTAAGTATCGTTTTGTGTTGATTCTCTTCTTTATGTTTGTGTTCTTCTCTGTCTTGTTCATCACCGTTACCACGCAAATCACGAGCAGATCTGTGTATTTTTCGCTGCGCGATGAGGCTCACGGGACCTACAACTTCAACAAGGGTTCCTTATTTCAGAGAATACAAGGATAAGAGAGTTTGCTTTCATTTAATGAAGTGGGACATATAGTGTTATATTGTCCTTACAAAAACAAAGAGAAGAATTTTCTTATTTCAGAGAAAGTTACACCAGTTGTTGTTCATGGTCAATCAAGAGTAGTAAAGATTCTACAAATACCGAATGTGGAAAGCCCTACATCTGATAATGTGATGAAACAATATGTCAAGGAAAATTTTCCTAAGAAGCATGTTACTAAACCTTCTGGGTTTAAGAAAGAGATGACACATCATGTTCATGATAGATCTGTTGGTTCTAAACCAGAGTTTGACCAACCTGGTGTTAAAAAAAATGTTGTTTTTCATAAGTTTAATGAGAATCCTAAAGTTGGATTCACAAAGAATTCACAACCTGAGGTCAAACTTTCAAGACCTCAAAGGAGAAGAAGGAACAGACGGTTAAGAAAACTTTTAGAAACTGATAAATTTGAATCTGAATTTCTAAATCAATCAAATTTTGTTAAGAAAAAGAATGTTTCAAAATCTAGAATGTATGATTCTGATTTGCCTAAATCACCAAGGGTGGATGATAATAAAGATTGTGAATTGCTTGAAGTTGTATATTTTGATGCTAATGGTAGACCCAAGACCATAATGGCTTGGGTCTCCGTTTCTAACTGATTTTCTTTGTTTGTGTAGGATCAACCAAGGAGGACTATCAACAATACTTGGTATGTGGATAGTGGTTGCTCCCGACATATGACAGGAAATATGCGTTTGCTTGAAGATGTTATTAAAATTGATGGTGGTTATGTCGCCTTTGTTGGGAATAAAGGCGGGTACATAACAGGTCAAGGAATACTGAAGAATGAAAAAGTGAAGTTTGAGAAAGTCAATTATGTAGAGCAACTCGAGCACAATCTCCTTAGCGTATCCCAAGTGTGTGACAAGAAGTTTCTTTTCATTTCAATGATTCTGAATGTTACATTTTGAAGCCGGGATTTGTGATACCTGAAGAATGGATTCTGATGAAGGCTCCGAGAATAAATGACACATATGCCTTGGACATGAGTGTTGCTACAACAATGGATTCGATTCCTACATGTTTACTCTCGAAAGCATCTGAATCTGACTCTATTCTTTGGCATCGGAAGCTAGCTCATATCAACTTCAGAAAAATGAATTACTTAGTGAAGAATGATTTGGTTACTGGTATTCCGAAAATGAAGTTTTCTGTGCCTGATGACTGTATTCCTTGCAAGAAGGGAAGCAGCACAGAAAGTCCCACAAACCGAAGAAACAAAATCTTATTGTTACTCCTCTGGAGTTACTTCATATGGATTTGTGTGGGCCGTTAAGTATTCGTAACATTGGAGGAAAATCGTATTGTTTGGTGATAACGGATGATTTTTCCAGATTCTCTTGGGTCAAGTTCTTAGAAACCAAGGCTGAAACAACTGAGATAGTTCAATACTTGATTCTTGGTTTAGAAAATCTTTTTAACCAGAAAGTCAGGCGTATTAGAAGTGACAATAGCAACGAGTTCAAGAATAGCAAGATGGGTTTCTTTTGCTTACAAAAGGGAATTCATCATGAGTTTAGTGCGCCATTTGTTTCTCAACAAAATGGTGTTGCTGAGTGAAAGAACAGAACTCTGATTGAGGCAGCAAGAACAATTTTCGAGGATTCTAAGCTACCGGTTACTTTTTAGGCCGAAGCTGTGAATACGTCATGCCATGTCCTGAATCGTGTTCTGACTATGAAGCGTCACAACAAGACTTGTTATGAATTGTTAAACAATTGGAAGCCTAATTTGAATTATCTTCTTCCTTTTGGGAATCCGTGTACTCTTCTGAAGGTCCGGGATGTTTCTACCAAGTTTAGCGAAAAGGTTATCGAAGGAATCTTTCTAGGCTATGTTACCAATTCGTTGAATAAACGAGTGTATAACAAGGAAACACGACAGATCGAAGAATGGTTCAATATCGATTGTTCTATTCGCTCTATTCCCAAGAAGGTGGTTGGTCCAGAGTGGGCATTTGATTATGATAGCTTATTCAAGTATTTCAATTTAACTTCTGATTTATCTGCTGAAGAAGTTGCATTGTTATATGAGTCTTGTCATGGTGACCAAGATTGCGGTTTTCTACTAAGATCAACGGTTCCATTCTCCGTTTCATCCTCATCTAACCCTGATCCGAATGTACCATCTACTTCGGGAATTCACGAGTCTGAGAGTGAAGATGATGAAGTAATTTTTCAAGATTCTTTGGCTGATCCGTTAATTGTTGATGATTTTTCCTCTTCTCCACATGTTCAGGGGAGCTTTCTTCAAATCTGGAGTCTGTAATACCAGTTAATCAAAATGTTCTTTCTCAAAAGGAAACTACTCAAGTTGATGTTCTACCTGTTCCTGAGGTGGCCTCCATAAAAGAATTTAAAGAACATCCGGTGACAAATATCATTGGAATTTGCTGGATGGAGTTCAAACACGTTCTTTATCTGAAAATACTTGTTTATATTCTAGCATTAGGGATACTGGAGTACTTGATGTTTGCTTATATTCTTGTTTTATTTCTCAGATTGAACCGAAAAATGTGGAGATGGCTTTACAAGATAACAATTGGATTGAAGCAATGCAAGAAGAGCTTGCACAGTTTGATAAGCTAAAGGTGTGGAATTTGGTTGATCTTCCAAAGGTATCCAATCGGCACCAAATGGGTTTTTAAATGTAAAAAGGATGATCGTGGTGTCATAGTGGGGAACAAAGCAAGATTGGTAGTTCAAGTGATAAATCAACTAGAAGGTATAGATTATATTGAGGTGTACGCACCTGTTGCACATTTGGAAGCAATTCGTTTGTTTCTAGCATTTGCATCATTTAAAGGATTTAAGGTATATCAATTGGAAGTCAAAAGTGCTTTCTTGTATGGGAAGGTTAAAGAAGAAGTGTATGTGTGTCAACCACCGGGGTTTGAGGATCCATTGTATCCCTCAAGAGTTTTCAAGCTAGATAAGGCTCTTTATGGTCTACATCAATCACCTCGTGCATGGTATGAAACGTTGTCACAGCATCTCTTGGACAATGGTTTCGATCGTCTTCAAATTGATTCAACCTTGTTCATCCAGAAAGCAGGGGGAGATTATCTGATGGTTCTGATCTATGTGGATGATATTATATTTGGTTCAACAAACGAAGAGTTATGCAAAGAGTTTGAGAGTGTTATGAAATTGAAGTTTGAAATGTCCGCTATGGGAGAGTTATCGTTCTTTTTAGGATTGCAAGTCAATCAAAAATAGGATGGTTTCTTTATTCATCAATCAAAAACATGTGAAGCAGAATACGTGTGTTTTTGTATGTATAGATAAAATCCAAAAATAAGTGTTTTTGTTTGTATAGATAAAATCAAAAAATATATGCTTTTTAGGCTCGTTTATTAGTTTAAATTTCTTTAGTTTCAATTACTTTCAAAAAATCCAAAAAGATTTTCTTTTGGGCTTCCATGAAAATCTCAATTTTTTTATGTTCGGGATTGGATCGGATACATGTTCCAAGTGGAAGACAAAAAGAATCGGTGTTTGAAAGTTGAAGCTTGAAAAGGATGAAATTTCAAAAATTCTCTAAGTGTTTGAGATTAAGCGAACTTATCAAGTTCGCCTGGTAAACGAACTTACCAAGTTCGCCTTGTAAGCGAACTTAGTGACTGAGTATATATATGTTCAGGCGAACATGCTTTTTTACCCAATTTCAAAGCTGAGCGAACTTATAAAGCGAACTTGTGCATGTTTTGAGCGAACTTGTTCTGATTATCTTATGTGGTTGAAAAATCAGTTGTTGTGTGTTAAAATTTTGTTATTAAAGTGTTTGCGCTTCAAATCAAGGTAGATTCAAGATCTTTTAACCGTTAAAGTGTTCATATACATCATGTTTAAGATCTGAAAATAGGTTTTTTTGCACCGTATCTGTTTTGTCAAATATAAAGGTGTTGTTGTGGCTTGATAGTGAAATTGAAAGTGTATTGTGTTGTATCGGTGGGTTTAGTAGCTATTTGGATGGCTTTTTGCCTCGAATTTCATCGATTGGACATATTTTGGATTTCTGATCTGGTTAAGTGCTTGGAGCGAACTTGCTTAGGTTGAAACTCTAAGCAAACTTATTAAGTTCGCCTCAGTGTGAAGTAGTGTTTTGTGACATAGCAAAATTTTTTTGTTTAAATTATTTTCAAATTTTTTTTCATTGTTTTAATATGTTTGTGACTTTGCTATTTCATCATTGCCATGTACAGATTGATCGTAGAGTGGAATATAAGCATAACCAGATGGCATTATTGGATTCAAATATGTCTGAAGCTGTTAACTACCGTGAGATTATAAATTTTCTAAATAGATCAAAAATCAGTGTTGTGTTATCTACAAATCCCTACATTAGCCTGAATTATATTCAACAATTCCGGGATACAACACAGCATGATTGCACTATTGATCCAAATGTGATTAGAGCTACTGTCAATAACACTGAAGTTGCAATATCTGTTGACACTATCCGACAAGCTTTGCATCTTGGAGGTAATAATGAAGAACCGATGAGGTTACCGTCTCAATTGATTATGGGATGTTTTCAAAGGATGGGTTACAGGGGAAGAGCTAACGATACTTAAGCACGGAAAGGTGGCTTAGTGGGTCAATGGAGGTACTTTATGCATGTACTTATTCAATGTTTATCACCGAGGAAAGCTGGATCTGACGGGTTGAAGACTTCTTTGCAATCAGCCGTGGTGGCTCTTACTCTTAATAGAGGTTTCAACTTTGCATATTATTTCTATAAAGAGATCGTTGCACAAATTACACCGCCAGAAGGTCAAGGTTTTCTGATGTACCCTAGGTTCATTCAAATGATCTTGAATCGTCTCATTCCAAACCTACCTCAGCTACAACATCTTCTTACTCTCACCCCAATGACAAAGAGGATTTTTTTTATTGTAACAATATTAAGCAGCAGAATCCGGCATTGATCCCAGTTCCTACACCATTATTTGGGCACATAATTAATCCTGATTATGTTGCACCACCTCATGATAATTGGATTAATCCGGAAGAAGAAGAAGAAGAAGAAGAAGAAGAACAACAACAACAACAACAACCTCAAGTACAACAACAACAAGTTCAAGAACCAGTTCAAGATGAAGCTCAAGAGAATGTAATAGAACTAAATGTGGAGGTTCATGATGAGGTTCACACTGATGTTCATGATGATCAACATGAGGAGAACATGCATACCATTGAAGTAGAACAACTTCACTCTCATCCACAGGATCAAGAGGGAAATGTCAATGATACTAGCACGAGTTCTTCTGAACCTGCTAATGATAATGAGTCTGATACTGATTCGGAAGCAACAAAAGATTTCAGCTCAGATCATTATGACAGACTTGTTAACATTCCAGTTGCAAATGTTGGAAAAAGAATGAAGTTTGTAAGTACAAGAAAAGTCAAGAAACTAGAACGCAAGTCTGCTCGGGGTCCTTCTCCTGGTGCAGTACTTGGTAAAAGAACATTACGGGATGAATCGTCATCTGATTCCGAGTATATCCCTTCTCTAAAATCAAAGAAGCTAATGTCTGCTTCTATAGCTGTTGCTCGTACACAGGTAGTTGATGACGTGGATTTTGTGTAATCACTGATTATATCACCACAACCGTCGCAGACTACTTCTCCATAAGTTACACCTACTCCAATTCCTCCTCATACTTCTTCACAGGCTGGTCCGTCTAGTTCCTCAAAGGATGCTAAGATTGCTGCACTACAAGGCAAACTCTCTTGCCTAGAAGTCCAAGTTGTGGGTCTTCAAGGTCAAGTGGATGTATTAAGGGCAAATGATTTTTAGAGAGAACAAGTTCTTCAGTCTCAAAGCAAACAATATCTGAAATGCAGATTCTAGTTTCACAATTAATAGAGCGTATTGACGCTCAGGGGGAGATGTCTGTAGTGGTTAAAGATGTTTGTCATACATAGTTAGTTCAAAGAAATGACAATGAAGATAATGATCCCAGTGGGAACAAGGGTGATCGTCAATACTCTGACATTGCTCCGATATCTCAGTTTCAGGAGGAGTCTACTTCAAATCAAGTTGAAGCTTCTGCTGGTGATAAAAATACAGGACAAAATGAAGAGGTATTGCTTCTAGAATTCTTTAGAGAAGATTCTGATCTTGATGAAGCTGAAAAGATAGCCTGTTTAGATGGTCTAGATGAATTGTTTGATGATTTAGAAGACGAAATGAATAACTCAGAGATAGAAGAAGGAGATATAGTAGAATTGGAGATTACTAAAGATACAACAAGGTTGATGTATGAAGGTTGTGATGGTCTTAATGTGCCTTTTGATTTCATCCAAGATGAATTATTCCTAAAGTCATTTCTGATGGAATAACTGATTATATGGACTCTACTAAAGATGTTACAAAGCCTGATTCTAGTTCTAACACTGCTCAAACTAAGACAATTGAAGAGCCTGTTATGTATAGGGATACATGCATGACCAAAAAGAAATGGCTAGAGTTGGTGAAGAGTTGGAAGAAAGTATTACCTGTTTCATCGTCACCACCTGTTCTTAAGGAAAAGTATGTGAACAAAGATAGATATGTTGGGAGGATTATAAGTTGGTTCTTTGATGAAGAAATTAATCTTTTTGCTTTGAAGAGATCTGATGGTGTACATTATTTGAAACCAAGACTAAGGTACTTCAATACTTTACTAAGGTGTGAAATGAATGGTCTGGCAACAAAGTGTTTAATTAATAGATCTAAGCATGGTATTGCTGATGCGATTACAAAATTGATAGGGATGGAAGGTGGTTCTGGAAGGTATGAAAAGCTTAAACCACAAAAGGGAAAGAATAAAGAGTGTTGACTCTAAAACTAGTAAGGTGATTTGGAATTACAAGTTCAAACCAGTCAAGGTAGTGAAGAAGATACCTTTGAAGAAAATACCACAAGATTGTCTTGGTAATATGAAGTGGTGGTATTTGGATGTGAACACTGGAGAAGCAAGGATTGAAGATCAAGATAATAAGGCCATAGCTTGTTTCTATGATGCTATGAACCTTATAAACTTTTCAAAGAAAGACCAACTGATGCTGAAAAGAAAGGAGATTATGTTTACAAGTGAATGGCGTGAATAAGGATTACAATATAAACGTGTGTTGGAGATCTGTGTGAAACATGGAGTATACGTTGGTAACAAATTACCAGAGAAGTGGAAGAGCTCAGCATGAAGACAAAAGATCAAGCTATTGTCAAAGGGAGTCTGTTAGGACATAGAAGTGTGACAATAGGCCTTGTAATAGTTTAGATCTTATATGTATTTGATTTTGTAATGTTTTAGTTAAGTTCTGCAATATGAGAACTTAATAAGTTCGCCTATTAAGTTTGCCTAGGCCTAGTTTAGGCGAACTTGTATGTGTTTACTTGTTCTCATTACTTGTTCAATAGGCAGAACACTTGTCTATAAATGTGTGTTTACTTGTTTAGTTTTAGAGAGCTTTTGGAAAACTAACATTCTGTAAACTCTATGTTCTGGTGCTATTGTAAGAGTGATTATTTACATTACGTGTGATTGTCTTTGTTAGAATTATATCATATACACTATCATTGACACGATTGGATTCCGCACTCCGTGTTCTTGTTATGTCATGTCTCGAGTTTGATCCATAGGAGAGACGAGTGGACCTACAAATACAAACAAGGAAAATATAGATAAATATGGAACTGGTTTAGACCCGGAGTTTGATGTGTTGTTTGAGGAGCTAAATAAGGAGTTATACCCCGGTTGTAGTCAAATGTATTCTCTAAACTTCCTAGCCAAATTGATGCATATTAAAGTTATTAACAAATTGACGAATAGTTTGTCTGACCAACTTTTAGAGCTTCTACAAATTACATTTCTGATGGAAAATCACATTCCAGCGTCACACTATAAAGCTAAGAAGAAACTGAGTAAGATTAGGTTAGGATATCAGTCTATCCATGCTTGCATTAATGATTGTGCACTGTTTTAGAAGGAGAATGAATCAATGCAAAATTGTTCGGTTTGTAATGAGAGCAGATGGGTTGACAAAAACACAAAGGGGAAGAAAGTACCACAGAAAGTGTTGCTCTACTTTCCTTTAACTTCATGGCTTCGACGATTGTATAGTTCTTGATTAACGGCAAAAGATATGATCTGGCATAATATTGGACGCTCAAGGGATAGTATTTGTTGTTATTAATGTTGGTTGATTGAAATTTGTAAATTGTTATCATTTACAACTTATAGTTGAAAAGGTTGGTTATCCATTTTACAACAGTTATGCTGTCGAATTTAATTAAAATAGTCAAGTTTATGTTTATTACATTGTTTAATGCAGGAGAGAATTCAAGACGAGTTTACAAGATCCTCGGCCAAGTCTGGTCATGAGTCATCAGCAGTCGATGAGTTTGCGTGCATGGAGCATGCATTGGGTCATAGGCGTGGCCAAATACGGGGTGTTGGTCGTGTGGGGAGTAATCTCACACCCGATGTGTTTAGTACCGCCCCTCCACAAGCAAATGGGCAAGAAATGGATGAGCGAATGACCCACCTACAACAACAAGTGCAGGAACAACAACAACAAGAACGAGAGCATCAATCACAACAAATGGCGACCCAGGTGCAAAAAATGCTTGAAATGCAATGCCAAATGGAAGCAATGCGTCATCTATGGGAACGCGATCAAGCAGTGATGATAATTAGCCAGGAGTTGTTGTCTTTGTTGTCGCAAACTATTTAGATGTTTGTGTAGGATCGGGATATTACAAGATGGCTCTGTTTAGTTGATATTGGTGGAAACAATAACAACTATGAAAATGCAACAAGAAACTACAAAGATAATACTGATAAATTTCACAACGTATTTCCTCTTCAACGCCTACAAGTTACAGAGAAAACTCTAAGGAAGCACACATACAACAGAAGAAAAACAGTACATATAAAGGGAACTTAGAATCAATATAGACCTTTGATTCTAAGGATCAGATCAAACGCAGACCGTTGATCTTGTACAGATAAAAGCTACACTACAATTGGGGGACAACAAAAAGACAACTGCAAAATAAAATTCTTCTTAGGAATCTTTGCAGGGGCAATCAGAAGTAGGAGCATTTTCTTTTATCATTTGCACCAATAACATTCCTTCTGCTGATAAGTGTGTCAGTGTTGCAGCAAAAGGTGTCAGCAGTAAAGTCAAAGTTGCTGATGATTTGCATATCAGCAGCATCAATGATTGATGCTACTGAGAAGCCTATCAGCAGCAACTTTGGACTTCATGTAACATCCTAAAATATAAAACGACATTTAAAATAACGGAATAAACGAATGAGGCATGACGGGCCGGGCCGGAAGGCTTGAAGGGGCGAACATAGGGGAGCCTACCCTATAAATAGCCTAAGTCACTCCACATTTATCTCATTTGCAAGTTCTAGAGAGAGAAACTGTAGAGAGAGAAAGTTGGCGGATCGACCCAAGATTTCAGCAAAGTGTTGCTCCATAGCTTGTGAGAAGAACCTCCGAATCAGAAGCTAGATACATGTAACGATCCAACCTAGATCTGAGTTTTTGTTTATTTTTGGGTTTTTCGGGTTTTGGACAAAAATGTGACGTTTTTACGGATGAAATTGGAAGAAAAACATAGATTTAAGTTCCTTAATGAAAAGCAAACGTTTTGAATGTAAACAAGTTCGGGATCCTGACTTGATCAGACCCGAATGCGAAAGTTAGGGTTTGAAATTGGAAGAAAAACATAGATTTAAGTTCCTTAATGAAAAGCAAACGTTTTGAATGTAAACAAGTTCGGGATCCTGACTTGATCAGACCCGAATGCGAAAGTTAGGGTTTTTGCGGGGAAACAGATCTTGCGTACTTATCAAGTACGCATGAAGAGGATCATGCGTACTTATCAAGTACGCATGAAGAGGATCATGCGTACTTATCAAGTACGCATGAAGAGGGTTCTGCGTACTTATCAAGTATGTATGAAGCAAGGTTTGCGCACTTATTAAGTACGCAAGAGCAAGGCCCTGCTCACTTGCTAAGTGCGCAGGCATCAGGCTGTTTAGGTAAAGTCAGTATGTTTAGAAGGTTAAACCGTTAGAGTCGGGAGTTGGTCTGATGTGTATTTAACTAATAAATTCAGATCGGAAGTGACGTTGTGGGACCTTGTTTAGGACAACCCAGATTAGCTTATCAGGTGATTTCTAGAAGCCCTCTTTTAAATGTTTTAAATAATGTTTTCAGGCTGGTGTGCATACATACGAAATGATGTTTTACGAAACGATGTTTACGAAAAGATGCTTATGAAACTATGTTTACGAAATGAAATGATTTGGAACGAACGGTTTATGGAAAGAAAGTTTTATGAATTGAATGTTTACGAACGAAATGTTTATAAAGAAATGGTTTAAACTGGAGGTAAAGGGTTTTGAAAATGAATGAAATGTTTTATGAAAAGAAAAGAAAAGGGCAAAGGTTTTAAAGAAGTCATTACAAATCAAATATGTCGAATGAATGGAATTAACAAATGAAGTCTGGGAATGTAATTCCCAGCCTTGTGGTAGATTATGGACAGCGAGCCATAGTTGCCATAAGAACAGCAGGGGTAGTGTCTTGGTGGCCTGCCAATGGTTATGATGTTGTACATCTGGTAAGGGAGTAACGACGGTTACTCAGGGGTTAACGTGACCCCACGAAGGTTAAATTATGATCTGACGGTGTTATTTTCGTGAGTCATAGCCGTCGATGGAAGTTGTCGATTTATGGACATGGGAGCCATAGGAGCAACTAAATGGGTATTGTTGGTCCTCGTGCAGTTAAGCCTTGGGGGCAATACAAAAGGGAATTGATGGAATGTATTGTATTGTCGGTCTTCGCGCAGTTAAGCCTTAGGGGCAATACAAAAGGGAATTGACAAAATGTATTGTATTGTCGGTCTTCGTGCAGTTAAGCCTTAGGGGCAATATAATACTAAATGACGGAACGAATGGTAACACAGATTTGGACAATAATGTATGACTTAAATGAATGTTAAATGTTTTAAACGAACGATCCGTTCAACGTGTTTATGAAGATGATAAATGTTTGAATGTTTTTAATGATGAACGAAAGGCTCGGTTTTCTTATACATGATGTTAAACCCTAATGAATTATTGAATGATAAACCATTTATTAAATCGAATGAAAAACTTGAACTCACCAGCATAGCTGACTTTTTAGTATGCATATTCAAGTTAAGGCAGGTATGGATGATGGACGGTGATGCTTGGTAAGCGAGAAGTTTTACCCGGTTGATCATGAAGACTGGCATCCCGTTATGAGTTGTTTATGTTATGTTTATGTATTTGACAATGTTACGCTACCGCATATTTGAACAAGTTTTTAATTATGATGAATGAATGATTCCGCTGCGTTATTTGGTATTCAAGTTTAATAACTGTTTGTGAATGAGTAAATCCAACGAGTGATGTCACACCCCAACCGACGGCGAAAACGTCGGGGCGGGACATGTAGACTGTTCATGAGCACAAGGTTCACTAGATTTCAATATTTATTCATCAATTTCATTTCAAACCATTCAAACACAAATAACAAAATTCAACAAGTACATAAATAAAAATACAAATTGTTCTTTGAATTTAAATTAACTAGGTCCAACTTAAGTGTAGCATGTCTTGCTCAAATTCACACGTTGGCACCTGAAACATGAATAAAATAGGGTCAACTAAAAAGTTGGTGAGCATACATAGGTTTGTACATAGATAGTGTATAAATATGAATAAGCAAATCCTTACATGTCATGATAAATAAGGCATTTATGGGGAGCAGCTATTGCGTAACTAAAGTACAATCAAACCTTTGTAACTAGCATGCAAATTATGTTGTCGGTAACAATCACCCCAATCTGGGTGGGTTTGTCAGACTCAATAGATCTATCATTGTTAACCGTCGGCTTAAATAGTTAATGATTGCACAAAATTTGCACACAAAAGTTAACACATCTAGCACTCAAACATAAAGCTCAAATTTGCACACATGAATGTAAATAGGATTTGTGTTTGTGTAGTTTGTGTAAATGTAAGCTATTGTTTGTATAAAATTCATTAATCACCCCAAAAAGTGTAAAAGAGAAAAGGGGCTATGTAATACTCACTTGATTCAAGAGTGTTTCTAGTACGCAAGACTAGGTAGCAAAACGGTCCTTCTAACTCACCACGTTAACCTAGTGTGTAATGTATAAGACTAGGGTTTAACGGGTTTTGATGTGTGTGGATTTGTAAAAAGGTTTATGTTATTCCATGTAAGGTATGCTATGCTTGTATAAGAATTTAATGTACACTATGAGTTCAAGGTATATATGTATGAACTTAATAGTCATTGACATAGGGTTGGATTTAAATAAATTAAATAAATAAATAATTTTATTTATTTATTTATAAAAAATATGTTAAAATATATAGAACGTAAATATATGTTTAGAAAAATAAATTTTATATGTGTAGATAGGGTTTAATTTAAATGAATAATTCTTAAATATAAATTAAATAAATAATTTCTACTTTATTTATTTATTTATATATAAATATATGTAAATGGTGTTAATATATGAAATTAATAGAAATTATATATTTTTAGTGTAGATTAAAATAAATAAATTTATTTATCTATTTACCATTTTAAAATAAGAATTTGATTGTTCTAAATAAAGTTAAAATTTTATAACTATATAAATTTGGTTTTTAAAATGGGAGATATTTTATAAAGTAAATACCTTATTTGGTAATTAATTTCCTTTAATTATTTAAAAATCTAAATTTTTGTTTTAACTAATTAATATATAACTTTAACAATAAAATTCATAATAAAAATGAATTTATGTCGGAAATTGGAAATTTTGGTTTTATTCTGCTCAACATCTTGCAAGGTTTATAAAAATAATTTTTATATAAATTTTAGCATTGGTTAGCCCAAAAGGCATGACCATGAATTCGTAGTGACCGTACCTTGTTCGGAAGGCAGTCTTTGGAATATCTTCCTCTTTTACACGGAGTTGGTGATAACCAGATCGAAGATCAATCTTCGAGAAACAAGTAGAGCCTTGAAGTTGATCAAAGAGATCATCAATTCTAGGCAATGGATAACGGTTCTTGATGGTAAGTTTGTTGAGTTCGTGGTAGTCAATACACATGCGGAATGATCCATCCTTCTTCTTGACGAATAAGACAGGTGCACCCCACGGTGAATGACTTGGACGGATGAAGCCCTTGTCGGAGAGTTCTTGGAGTTGACTTGCAAGTTCTTGCATTTCGGAAGGTGCAAGACGGTATGGAGCTCTAGCCACTGGATTAGCTCCGGGTACAAGGTCAATGCGGAATTCTACTTGTCGAACGGGTGGAAGACCGGATAAGTCTTCGGGGAATACTTCGGGAAAGTCCTGGATGATGGGGATATCTTGAATATTCTTCTCTTTGACATCCTTTCGAACAATATGAGCTAAGAAGGCCACGTACTTCTTTCGTAAGTACTTTTGAGCGGTAGTGCATGACATTAATCTGAGTCCTTTGCAAGGTTTTTCACCAAAGACTCTCAATGTTTCTCCCGACGGAAGGGGTATTCGGATGCACTTCTCAAAACAGATGACTTTGGCATGGTGATTTGACAGTCAATCCATGCCTATGATGATATCAAAACTTCCTAGCGGCATTAGCACGGGATTTTTTGGAAATGTATGATCATTAAGTTCTAGAGAACAGTCGTGGATAACGGAGTCTATTGTAAGGGAGTCACCATTTGCTACTTTGACAGTGAAGGTTTTCTCTAGTTTGGACCGTGTTTTTGCAAGTAAGGGTTCAAAGTTAAGTGACACGAAGCTTTTATCTGCACCGGTATCAAATAAAATGGAGGCATATTGACTATTAAGAAGGAACGTACCGTTGACCACATCATTGTTGGCTTGAGCTTCATTGGCGTTGATGTTGAAAGCACGCCACGAGCTCCGCCTTGTCTAGCATTGATAAGCTTCGGGCACTAGTCACGGAAGTGGTTTGGGTTGCCACATTCATAACAAGAACGCCCATTTGCTATGGCGGGGACACCTTGATTAGTCACTTGTTTATTGGTTCGGGTTGGTGGGTTGACTTGGCCTGCAAGTGCTTTGGCTCTACAAACATTGACCGTATGGCCATATTTCCCACAGTGAGTGCAAAGGCGACAGGGAATGGTTTGGGGATGGTGATAATTGCATGTGGCACAGAGCGGGTAGGTCCCCACATATGGCTTCTTGACCGGTACTTGAGCCATGGGAGCAACTTGGTTAATAGGCATAGTAGGAGTGACCACAACAAAATTTCTAGCCTTTCTTTTTCTATTATTGTGGTAGGGTTCAGTTTTGGCTTCCTTGATGTATACGGGAGGGGTTGTGGTGTCGGGAGCTTTCTTGGTGCCTTTCCTAGTCAGAGTACCTGCCTTCACATGGTTGTCGGTCAAAGTAGCAGATAATCGGATAGCATCTTCGAGTGTGGCGGGATTTCTCCCTAAGACAGTATCCTGAATCTACCTAGGTAGTCCACCGATGTACTTTTCAATGCAACGGGATAAGGGTGTGACCATGTGGGGCACAAGAAGACTCAGTTCATGAAACCGGGTTGTATAAGCCAGACTTTCACCACTGTCTTGGGTAAGATCCCAAAACTCAGCTTCCAGCTTCCTCACTTTATTTCGAGGATAGAACTCTTCGGTCATTAGTCTCTTAACCTCATCACATGGTAAGGTCATGGTTGCCTCTAGTCCTCTGGTTCTCTTTTCCCCATTCCACCATGTGAGTGCCCATTTTTGGAAGACACTTGTGGAATGACGGACACGAAGGTCATCGGGGCAGTCACTATTGAGGAAAGTGCCCTCAATACTTTCAAACCATTGAAGGAGTCCCGTAGCTCCTTCGGTACCACAGAACTTGAGAGGGTTACATGAATTGAAGTGCTTGAAGGTACATTGCGGTGGGTTGGCACCACCACCACCATTAGTTCCATGGTTACCGTTTGTGGCACCATTAACTTGAGTGAGTTGAGTTACAAGTTGTGCAAGGATAGCAGCAATATCAGTGTTGTTGTTGGCCACGGTAGCACGACGGGGAGGCATTCTACAGATTTGCACAACACAAGAAGAGATGTAAGAACTTATGAAGGTTGATTGAATTTAAAGATAACAGATAAAATAGTAAATCATAGTTTGGATTGTACTCAAATAGTGATATAATCACTTGAATACTGTGACACATTAAGGTTAATTAAACTCATATAATTTTTCAAGGAGACATGCTTTAGCCTATAAGTAAACACTCATCCCGGGAATTCCCAGGAAAGCATACGGGTCCCTCGGTTGATTGGGATTTATGTGAAATGCTTTACTAGACAGAAAACCCAGAATACAGGTGTCACCCTTCCAGATTGCACGTGTCCTCAAATAATTAACAAAGTTTAAAAGCCTTAACGAGGAAATAAAGAAAATATATTTTTTTTTTTTCTGGATTTAACTCCATGAAGTTTCCACATGCTATGATGATAATGATCAAGAAGTAGGCAAGAAGGTTATGAGGCTTAGGGTAAGGGTAGGGATATTGTTTTATTTAATTTATTATTTAGGTATAGTCTAATAAGTCATGAACTTTAATAAATAAGGTATAAAAATGAAATAAATATTAATATAATAAGCATGTAACACATAGCATGTAGCACATAACACATAATCATACAGCATGGTATAAGTGGGTGTCCTAAAGTTATAGTCTAGGTCAAGGGTGTCTAATAACCTAGTTCCCTATAACCAAGGCTCTGATACCAATCTGTCACATCCCAACCGACGGCGGAAACGTCGGGGCGGGACATGTAGACTGTTCATGAGCACAAGGTTCACTAGATTTCAATATTTATTCATCAATTTCATTTCAAACCATTCAAACACAAATAACAAAATTCAACAAGTACATAAATAAAAATACAAATTGTTCTTTGAATTTAAATTAACTAGGTCCAACTTAAGTGTAGCATGTCTTGCTCAAAATCACACGTTGGCACCTGAAACATGAATAAAATAGGGTCAACTAAAAAGTTGGTGAGCATACATAGGTTTGTACATAGATAGTGTATAAATATGAATAAGCAAATCCTTACATGTCATGATAAATAAGGCATTTATGGGGAGCAGCTATTGCGTAACTAAAGTACAATCAAACCTTTGTAACTAGCATGCAAATTATGTTGTCGGTAACAATCACCCCAATTTGGGTGGGTTTGTCAGACTCAGTAGATCTATCATTGTTAACCGTCGGCTTAAATAGTTAATGATTGCACAAAAAATGCACACAAAAGTTAACACACCTAGCACTCAAACATAAAGCTCAAATTTGCACACATGAATGTAAATACGATTTGTTTTTGTGTAGTTTGTGTAAATGTAAGCTATTGTTTGTATAAAATTCATGAATCACCCGAAAAAAGTGTAAAACAGAAAAGGGGCTATGTAATACTCACTTGATTCAAGAGTGTTGCTAGTACGCAAGACTAGGTAGCAAAACGGTTCTTGTAACTCACCACGTTAACCTAGTGTGTAATGTATATTGAGTTAATAGCGGGTACAAAAGTCTATGTGTAAGTCTAGGGTTCAACGAGTTTTGATGTGCGTGGATTTGTAAAAAGGTTTGTGTTATTCCATGTAAGGTATGCTATGCTTGTATAAGAATTTAATGTATACTATGAGTTCAAGGTATATGTATGAACTTAATAGTCATTGACATAGGGTTGGATTTAAATAAATTAAATAAATAAATAATTTTATTTATTTATTTATGAAAAATATGTTAAAATATATAGAACGTAAATATATGTTTAGAAAATCAAATTTTATATGTGTAGATAGGGTTTAATTTAAACGAATAATTCTTAAATATAAATTAAATAAATAATTTCTACTTTATTTATTTATTTATTTATAAAGATATGTAAATGGTGTTAATATATGAAATTAATTGAAATTATATATTTTTAGTGTAGATTAAAATAAATAAATTTATTTATCTATGTACCCTTTTAAAATAAGAATTTGATTGTTCTAAATAAAGTTAAAATTTTATAACTTTATAAATTTGGTTTTTAAAATGGGAGATATTTTATAAAGTAAATACCTTATTTGGTAATTAATTTCCTTTAATTATTTAAAAATCTAAATTTTTGTTTTAACTAACTAATATATAACTTTAACAATAAAATTTATAATAAAAATGAATTTATGTCGGAAATTGGAAATTTTGGTTTTATTCTGCTCAACATGTTGCAAGGTTTATAAAAATGAATTTAAAACGTTTTAAAAAAATATATTCTAACCACCCGGTTCGAACCCGGGTGGTTTGTGTGTGAGTCAAAGGTTTCACCACCGGACCAAGGGGACAATTACTTATACGGAATCAAACTGGATTTGTGTTAACCTGTTGTAGGGTGGGAGCCGGATTCAATTGTACTACACAAAAGAAAAAAATATGTCGGGCCGCCTTGAACCCGCGACCTATTCTCTATGGGTCGAGTGTGTTATCCAGTGTATCCGGGCGATCGCCTTGGTTATGAAATGATTGGGATTATATAAAACCCGGAAACACGTTTCCCCCTTTCGTCCCCATTTGAATTCCCGTAGCCCTAGCCATGCGATAGCCCCGATAAGCATACGATCAAAGCCCCGACTATGGGGCTTTTGATCTCAGAGTCATGACGAGTTAAATGGTACAAGAATTACCTGCTTTGGTGAAGTAACGAAGGAGGACGGCTGGAAATTCTGGTTTCGGTCTCTACGAGTTCGTCAGAGCTTCAACGACAAAATGCAGATCGTATGAGCGTTCAGAGAGTTTGGGTGGAGGTATGCGGATGTGGGGGAATGAATTGATTTGTTTGATTTCATTCAATTGTATGATTTGGTTAGAATCTTGCTTATGACAGCCGTGGAGGCGAATTATGTCACACCCCCAAAATCTACTAACGGAGTTTTACCGTTAGGAGCGTGACATACCAGGATCTCAGTCATTAGTTACTTTGAACGACTCTATATGAGTTTAAGAAAACCACTAGTATTGCTCATAGTCACGATGCAACACTAGTAATGAAAACACTGATTTAATGTAAGCCTGCGGAAGCGAAAAGTTAAACGAAAAGCATGCGCCAAAACAGTCGCGCCAAGAATAAATAGTCCAACGATAAATAAAATAAATAGTTCTTGAGTTTGAAAATGATAGACTTCGAATGCATGCATGCCTTAGTTGTGCTTGTACCTTAATGACCTGAGAAAACATGCTAAAACGTGTCAACACTAGGTTGGTGAGTTCACAGATTTCAATGTTTGTAAAGTTTACTAGATAATACCATTTACAATTTATATCATAGGTAGCTAACCTAGTTCATGTTACTAAAGCGTTTCGACACCGAAGCTGACTGTTTATGTTTGTACTGCCTCCCACCATGACTATCATAATCAATGGTGAATGTTTAGGTCAATGTTACACCCGTTCGACTTCCCGTCGTGTTAGCGCGACTAACGCGGGTGGGGCTTGTCAATGCCCAGTAGTACTACTCAAGATTACCTTGCTAACCCATATACTAACGGTTCGATAAGTAAGGACTTTCATGATATGTTTGCGCTTAGTACACAAGTGATATAAAAGAAATGTAAGATCTAAATGTTCGTACCCATGTTTTCTCCCCCAAGTTTAAACCATAAGAAAAGGGGCCGTGAAACTCACCTTAAAGTGCGTGCGAAAGAAAGCGAACTTAGAATGCTTGACGACTAACTGCCACCTATAAACACCGGTTTATAAGTGTGTATTTGTGCAAGATGATAGGAATCCTTAGTATCCGAACAACACTATTGTTTAAGTGTTTAGAAAAGGTTTGCAAGTTTGACCAAGTTTGACTGAGTTTGACCAAGTTTGACTAAGTTTGACCAAGTCTGACTAAGTTTGACCCGACGACCCGTTGGTGACCCGTTTAGTGATTGAATGTTTGTTCAGTATAACACTTCTATATTATACACAATGATCATGCTGTAGCACTTAGCAACAAATCCCATTTGTTCTAACAAGATAGCAAGTTTCCAGAAATAGCAGGATTCTATAAATAGAAAGTTTCCAAAAATAGCAAGTATCTATAAATAGAAAGTTTCCAAAAATAGCAGGTTTGTTCGGGACTCATGTTTCCTGGAAACTATCATCATTGATATATTCATAGGATCACTCTAACATGTTCTAGCTCATCACATCACATAACAATTGTCTAGAACCTAAACATGCAAATCATAATTCAAGACAAAGTTGCTATCTTTAGTAACCTATGACTAACATGCGTGATTTCAAACATCGAACACGTTACAACAAGTTATTGTGTCCTATCTAACATAGAGCTATCATCAAACCATATCATGCATGTCTAAATAGCAAGTTATAACCACTTTTAACAATTAAAGTTTCCTTATTTGGAAAGTTGGTAAAACCGGGTTATGTATTCAAAATCTGATTTCAGAAATCATGTAAACATGTATCAAGTAACACATACCCATCATCACATCATCCTAATCATGTCTAGCATGCAAGATAGAAATCATAAAAGGTTTCCTCTTTTAGTAAATTGTCCATTACACGCTTTATTCACATAATTAACATGTCTAATCAATCCCAAATCCTTCAACTAATATAACTACAACTATATTAATCATAATCCACGTCTAGCATGCGATTCCTATACATCACATAATCAACAATATTCAATTTTCACATTGTATGACAACTAGGGTTTCATATACGTTCATAAAATCATCAATACGATACAACAATATCAAACAATTAACTAATTTATTATCATATTTCAAAATAATCATGTTTGGATAATCTAGGGTTTTGATCTCAAAAATAATAATGAAAAAGCGACGGAATCAGATGAAACGACTTACGTAGAGATGTTAGAAACGCCTAGACTAGCACGTATCTAATTCCGGATTCACGATCGAAGATCAAACGAGGGTGTTTGGGTGCCTTGGAGCTCTCTGCTCAAAGGGAGAAGAGGGGGGGGGGGGGTCGACGGCTCCAACAAAAAAAAAGGGATTAGGGTTTTTAGTTTTAAAATTTTCATTTTATACATATTTGAATGGGTTTTTAATGAATCATGGGCTTTCTAAGTTCATGGGCTTTTATTAATTAATTAACACTTAATAACTAATTAAATCCCTTAACTATTATATTTATAAAAACTCTAATTTTTATAAAAATAATTAACACGATTAATATTCAATAAACATGCACGATAACCAGAATATTCACATAGTTCACGTAATCACATGAAATTCACATAATTTATATTAAATATAAATTATTAAATATTCTAAATATTTATTTTACTTAATCACCAACGTTCCGGGTTAGACTCGATTGTGATCCGCTGTGTGTGAACTGATTGACACATTTAATTAACCTAATTAAATGTAATGTACGCGTGACTAACTAAGATAACTGAGTTTGTAACAAATAAAGTTTGAACTAACGAGGTTTGAGTTAACGGAGTTAACCTGAAATTGTCGGATGTCACATCATCCCCTTGTTGAAAGAATTTTCGTCCCGAAAATTAAACGAAGTCGGTAACGTTTGAAACAAAAAGTTTAGGTTTGTCACATCATCCCCTTGTTGAAATAAATTTCATCTCGAAATTTAGTTAGTACCTTTCGTGTTTGCCGTTGACTGTTTGAAAAGGTGAGGATACTTTTTCATCATTTGATCCTCGCGTTCCCACGTGAACTCCGGTCCACGCTTCGAGTTCCAGCTAACTCTAACAATAGGTATCTTACTGCGCTTGAGAGTTTTGACCTCTCGGTCCATGATTTCGACTGGTTCCTCAATGAAACGTAGTTGTTCATCAATTTCCAACTCCTCGAGTGGAACTACAAGTGTCTCATCTGATAGGCACTTTTTTAGGTTTGAGACATGAAAGACATTGTGCACTCCATTGAGTGTATCTGGTAGGTTCAGTTGGTATGCTACTGGACCGATCCTTTTCTCTATCTCGAATGGTCCAACGTAACGCGGGTTTAACTTTCCTCGTTTCCCAAAATGAATCACACCTTTCCACGGTGAGACCTTTAATAATACTTGTTTGCCCACTTAGAATTCTAGCGGTTTTCTGCGCTTGTCTGCATAACTCTTTTGACGGTCACGAGCTGCCACCATACGGCTTCGGATTTGCACGATTTTCTCTAAGGTTTCATGCACAAGTTCAGGACCCGTAAGTTGACTATCTCCAACTTCAGCCCAACAAAGTGGTGATCGACACTTTCTTCCGTACAAAGACTCAAACGGTGCTGCTTTGATGCTAGTATGATAGCTCTTATTGTAAGAGAATTCCATTAAAGGCAAGTGAGTCTCCCAACTGTTTCCGAAATCGATCACACAAGCTCGTAGCATGTCTTCTAGGGTTTGAATGGTACGCTCACTCTGGCCATCTGTTTGAGGATGGTACGCTGTACTCATGTCCAGGCGCGTGCCTAGAGCTTTCTGTAATGATTGCCAGAAACGTGAGGTGAATCGGGCGTCTCTATCGGAAATGATGGAGATTGGCACTCCATGACGGGATACTACTTCTTTAAGATAGAGACGAGTTAACTTTTTCATTTTATATGTCTCCTTGATAGCAAGGAAATGAGCGGATTTGGTTAGGCGGTCCACTATCACCCAGATTGTGTCACATCCAGTAGGGGTTCGTGGTAATTTGGTTATGAAATCCATGGAAATCTGTTCCCATTTCCACATCGGGATTTCCGGTTGTTGAAGTAATCCGGATGGCTTTTGGTACTCCACCTTGACCTTTGAACAAGTCAGACACTTGCAAACGTTGGTAACTATGTCAGCATTCATGTTCGGCCACCAATACAAAACTTTGAGATCGTGATACATCTTGTCGAATCCCGGATGGATAGAGTATCGAGATTTGTAAGCTTCATCCATGACTAGATCTCTTAGGTTTCCATATACTGGTATCCATATTCGTTCCGCGAAGTAGCGAATACCATCTGCTTTAACCTCAAGTTGTTTCTCCATACCACGAGTGGATTCTAATGATATGTTCTCCTCTTTTAAAGCTTCGAGTTGGGCATTGCGGATTTGTTCGGGTAATCCTGTATGAATAGTGAGTTGTAATGCTCTAACCCGTCGGGGTTTGGTTTCTTTTCTGCTTAGGGCATCGGCCACCACATTAGCTTTGCCCGGATGGTACTTGATTGCACAATCATAATCGTTTAATAACTCGATCCAACGACGTTGACTCTTGTTTATTTCTTTCTGCTCAAAAATATGCTGAAGACTCTTGTGATTGGTGTAGATGGTGCACTTGGTACCGTACAAGTAATGTCTCCATATCTTGAGTGCAAACACCATGGCTCCTAACTCCAAATCGTGAGTCGTGTAGTTCTTTTCGTGGATTTTTAACTGTCGAGAAGCGTATGCGATAACCTTGTCGCGTTGCATCAACACACAACCGAGACCTTGGATGGAGGCATCGCAATACACCACGAAGTCATCCGTACCCTCTGATAGAGATAGGATAGGTGCGCTACATAGTTTCTGCTTCAGTAGCTGGAATGCTGATTCTTGAGTCTCGCTCCAACTATAGGGTTTATCTTTTTGGGTTAAGGCGGTGAGAGGTTGGGAAATCTTTGAGAATCCCTCGATAAAGCGATGGTAGTATCCGGCCAATCCTAGAAATTGCCGAACTTCGGTCGAAGTTAATGGTGCTGCCCAATTCTTGATAGCTTCCACTTTGGCTGGATCAACATGTATTCCTTTCTCATTGATCACATGTCCTATAAATTGAACTTCGCGAATCCAAAAATCGCATTTGGAAAACTTAGTGTACAGCTGCTTTTGTTTCAGTAGCTCAAGGATCAAACGCAAATGCTCCTCATGCTCTTCCTAACTCTTAGAGTATATGAGGATATCGTCAATGAAGACAATGACGAATTGGTCAAGGTAAGGTTTACACACACGGTTCATGAGGTCCATGAACACCGCGGGTGCGTTGGTTAATCCAAATGGCATGACCAAAAACTCAAAATGGCCGTACCAGGTTCTGAATGCAGTATTGGATATATCTTCATCTCGAACTCTCAGCTGATGATATCCAGATCTTAAGTCGATTTTCGGGTAAAAACTTGACCCTTGAAGTTGGTCGAATAGATCGTCAATGCAGGGTAGTGGGTAGCGGTTCTTGTATGTTACCTTGTTTAACTCTCGGTAATCAATGCACATGCGGAAAGTTCCATCTTTCTTTTTGACAAATAGGACTGGAGCTTCCCATGGCGATGAGCTCGGTCGGATGAAACCTTTATCCAACAACTCTTGTAGTTGAGTGGATAGCTCCTGCAACTCACTTGGTGCAAGTCTATATGGTGCTCGAGCAATAGGCGTTGCTCCGGGTGTTAGGTCAAACTGAAATTCAACCTGACGATGAGGTGGAAGACCAGGTAGGTCTTCAGGAAATACTTCTAGGAATTCGCGAACGATAGGGATATCTTCTAACTTTTTCTCCTTGGTATACTTGTCAGCGACAAGGGCTAGAATTGCGGTATGACCCTTACGCAGACACTTCTGAGCCTTCATGAAAGATATGATGCCCATGACCGCACCACTTCTTTCGCCCTGAACGGATAGGATTTTTCCACTAGGAAGGGGTATACGAACGATCTTCTCACTACAGATGATCTCAGCTTGGTTTTTAGACAACCAATCCATGCCCACAATTATGTCAAAACTGCCAAGTGCAACTGGCATGAGATCGATGTCGAGTTTGTGACCAGAAAGTTCTAACTGACATCCCTTGAGAATGTGGGTTGCCTCGATTACTTAACCGTCTGCTATCTCTACGGTATAATGATGTTCTAGTAAAGTTGGGTTTATTCCTAAACGACTACTAAGTTCTCTAGATATAAAACTTCTATCAGCGCCAGTATCAAAAAGTACAGAAGCAAAATGGTCGTTTAAGAGAAACATACCGTTAACAACGTTCCGATCATTCCTAGCTTCCCCCGAGCCAATCACGAATGCTCGGCCCTTTGCACCATTTCCGTTGTTATTACCATTTCCACCCTGGTGGTTATTACCATTTCCATTACCGCCTGATGATTGTTGTCATTTCCATTCCAGTTTCCGTTTCTCCTCAACTGCGGGCAATTTTTCTTGAAATGCCCTTCTTTACCACACTCAAAACAGCCTTTGGGTGCGTCTCCAGGTGGTGTCTGTTTGTTCTGCAGATCCACTCTACAGTCTTTGGCCAAATGACCCATCTTTCCACACCGGTAACAACGGTACCGGTTACACGCTCCATGATGGTGGAAGTTACATTTGTTGCACTTTGGGTACTTGCCAATATAAGAACCCTGATTCTGCTGAGAAGAGTTAGACTGGTTGTTGTTCTTTGAAGTTTCAAGATTTCGATGATGTTGTTGCTGCTGAGAAGGTGGGTTTGACTGGAAGGTTTTGGGGAATGAACCGTCAAACTTCCGCTTGTTGTCAGTTGTCTTTGATAACACAACTCTAGGGGGTAGGGTGCCCTGAGCGACTGCCTGATCGGTTAGCCTGTGAGCCAACTTGATTGTTTGTTGAATTGTAGTAGGATTGGAAGGTGTCACCATGCTCTGAATTTGCGGAACCAAACCATCAATGAATTTCCTGATTCTCTTATAGGGAGGTGTTACCATTTGTGGACATAAGTTCGCCAGTTCATGCGAACGAGTAGTGTAGGCTTCAATTTCAGATCCCTCCATCTTGAGGTTCCAGAACTCTCCCTCAAGTTTCTACACTTCATCGCGGGGACAATACTCCTCCCGCAGCATAGTCTTAAATTCGTCCCATGGCAATGCATTTGCCATCTCAAGAGTTAGCATTTGCACCTAGGAGTTCCACCAAGTAAGGGCTGGACCCTCAAGTGTGCCAGATGCATACTTCACCTGATTATTCGGTGGACAATTGCACATTGCAAAAGCGGATTCAGATTTCTCCATCCAACGGAGTAAGCCAACAGCCCCTTCGGCTCCACTGAATGAGTGAGGCTTGCAATCCATGTAAGCTTTAAAAGTACAGGCCTGCTGGTGATTGTGCTGACCTGAATTGTAAACAAGAATGCGCTTTAAGAATACCATATTCGAATTTGAGTTTAGGATGAATGATGACAGAAATCTCCCCCACTGCGTCCCTCATGTTCCGGATCTCTCGGTCCATCCTAGCTACAAATGCAGCAAACACCTGCTCAAAGGGGTACTGCAATGGTGCCAAAGTTCGCACAGAAGATGATGAAGAAGAAGCAATGTCAGCAGTGAGTGGAGGTGGGACTTCCTCCTCACGGATCCAGTTCCGGATCCTATCGGGATACCAATCCCAATCCTGCGTGTTACCTCTGACACGCACATGAATAGGCTCATCACACCCTACAGTGGTGTTGATCGGGTTGAGTCGACGTCTCCTCGGCTCTGGCAAAGGTACGGTAGGAACATCGTGCTCCTGAACGACTGGGGATGCGGGTGAATTAGTCGGGGTTGAAATTTCCTGTAACGGGATGAGTGAGTGCCATGTATGAGTGTAAGTGCTGTGTAACTAATGCATGTACGTGGTTATAGTCTAGTATGCATTTCCTAGTTCTCTATAACCAATGTCTCTGATACCAATCTGTCACACCCCCAAAATCCACTAACGGAGTTTTACCGTTAGGAGCGTGACATACCAGGATCTTAGTCATTAGTTACTTTGAACGACTCTATATGAGTTTAATAAAACCACTAGTATTGCTCATAGTCACGATGCAACACTAGTAATGAAAACACTGATTTAATGTAAGCCTGCGGAAGCGAAAAGTTAAACGAAAAGCATGCGCCAAAACAGTCGCGCCAAGAATAAATAATCCAACGATAAATAAAATAAATAGTTCTTGAGTTTGAAAATGATGGACTTCGAATGCATGCATGCCTTAGCTTGTGCTTGTACCTTAATGACATGAGAAAACATGCTAAAACGTGTCAACACTAGGTTGGTGAGTTCACAGGTTTCATTGTTTGTAAAGTTTACTAGATAATACCATTTACAATTTATATCATAGGTAGCTAACCTAGTTCATGTTACTAAAGCGTTTCGACACCGAAGCTGACTGTTTATGTTTGTACTGCCTCCCACCATGACTATCATAATCAATGGTGAATGTTTAGGTCAATGTTACACCCGTTCGACTTCCCGTCGTGTTAGCGCGACTAACGCGGGTGGGGCTTGTCAATGCCCAGTAGTACTACTCAAGATTACCTCGCTAACCCATATACTAACGGTTTGATAAGTAAGGACTTTCATGATATGTTTGCACTTAGTACACAAGTGATATAAAAGAAATGTAAGATCTAAATGTTCGTACCCATGTTTTCTCCCCCAAGTTTAAACCATAAGAAAAGGGGCCGTGAAACTCACCTTAGAGTGCGTGCGAAAGAAAGCGAACTTAGAATGATTGACAACTAACTGCCACCTATAAACACCGGTTTATAAGTGTGTGTTTGTGCAAGATGATAGGAACCCTTAGTATCCAAACAATACTATTGTTTAAGTGTTTAGAAAAGGTTTGCAAGTTTGACCAAGTTTGACTAAGTTTGACCAAGTCTGACTAAGTTTGACCCGATGACCCGTTTAGTGATTGAATGTTTGTTCAGTATAACACTTCTATATTATACACAATGATCATGCTGTAGCACTTAGCAACAAATCCTATTTGTTCTAACAAGATAGCAAGTTTCCAAAAATAGTAGGTTTCTATAAATAGAAAGTTTCCAAAAATAGCAGGTTTCTATAAATAGAAAGTTTCCAAAAATAGCAAGTTTCTATAAATAGAAAGTTTCCAAAAATAGCAGGTTTGTTCGGGACTCATGTTTCCTGGAAACTATCATCATTGATATATTCATAGGATCACTCTAACATGTTCTAGCTCATCACATCACATAACAATTGTCTAGAACCTAAACATGCAAATCATAATTCAAGACAAAGTTGCTATCTTTAGTAACCTATGACTAACATGCGTGATTTCAAACATCGAACACGTTACAACAGGTTATTGTGTCCTATCTAACATAGAGCTATCATCAAACCATATCATGCATGTCTAAATAGCAAGTTATAACTACTTTTAACAATTAAAGTTTCCTTATTTGGAAAGTTGGTAAAACCGGGTTATGTATTCAAAATCTGATTTCATAAATCATGTAAACATGTATCAAGTAACACATACCCATCATCACATCATCCTAATCATGTCTAGCATGCAAGATAGAAATCATAAAAAGTTTCCTCTTTTAGTAAATTGTCCATTACACGTTTTATTCACATAATTAACACGTCTAATCAATCCCAAATCTTTCAACTAATATAACTACAACTATATTAATCATAATTTACGTCTAGCATGCGATTCCTATACATCACATAATCAACAATATTCAATTTTCACATCGTATGACAACTAGGGTTTCATATACGTTCATAAAATCATCAACACGATACAACAATATCAAACAATTAACTAATTTATTATCATATTTCAAAATAATCATGTTTGGATAATCTAGGGTTTTGATCTCAAAAATAATAATGAAAAAGCGACGGAATCAGATGAAACGACTTACGTAGAGATGTTAGAAACGCCTAGACTAGCACGTATCTACTTCCGGATTCACGATCGAAGATCAAACGAGGGTGTTTGGGTGCCTTGGAGCTCTCGGCTCAAAAGGAGAGGGGGGGGGGGGGGGTCGACGGCTCCAACAAAAAAATAGAGATTAGGGTTTTTAGTTTTAAAATTTTCCTTTTATACATATTTGAATTGGTTTTTAATGAATCATGGGCTTTCTAAGTTCATGGGCTTTTATTAATTAATTAACACTTAATAACTAATTAAATCCCTTAACTATTATATTTATAAAAACTCTAATTTTTATAAAAATAATTAACACGATTAATATTCAATAAACATGCACGATAACCAGAATATTCACATAGTTCACGTAATCACATGAAATTCACATAATTTATATTAAATATAAATTATTAAATATTCTAAATATTTATTTTACTTAATCACCAACATTCCGGGTTAGACTCGAGTGCGATCCGCTATGTGTGAACTGACTAACACATTTAATTAACCTAATTAAATGCAATGTACACGTGACTAACTGAGATAACTGAGTTTGTAACAAATAATGTTTGAACTAACAAGGTTTGAGTAAACAGAGTTAACCTGAAATTGTCGGATGTCACAAAATACGCGTGAATCTGAATGAAACGTGAATGAATTGGGTCTAGGAAATGGTCTGCATTCATAATAGAGTCGGTTCGCGTGATTTACGGATTTACAAGCGTAGATTTTATGAATTAAATGATGATTTGCTATGGTTTTTGACTATCCAAGGTCAAACTTGTTTGAATCCTTAATCGCCCGCTTAATTGATCGAATTGGCCTGCTGTTTGGGCCTGGATTTGATCGATTATTGTTTGTGAAATCATGAGGAGCCCAATTATTCATGAATTCGATCGATGGCAGCCTTAGATTGTCTAGGATTGGGCTTCTTTAACTTTTGAAAGTCAACTGAGTCAAAGGATCACAATTTGGAAGGTGTGGGTTCAATTAGGATGGTTAAGGGTTCAAATCGACGTGAAATTCTTTGTTAATTGCATCTAACTATGGGTAATGGTATATATGTGTGCATGTACTTGTGATATATATATATATAAATATACATTCATCTATATATATGTACATATATATAGTGTTTCAATAGTGTATACAAATGTAAAAATCTGTTAAATTGTTTTGTACTTAGGGTTTAATTGTTCGTACGAATAAGGTAGCCATTGCACTAGAATTGGGTTTCAAAACGACTAATCGTACTGGAATGAAGACATGAAAATCAGAAATGTTACAAGTGAGGCCTCCCGAGTTTGGGGCCTTACACTTCAGCAGATAAAGCCTATCCGCATCATAGTTGTAGATCAGCAGCAAAGTTTAACTATACGCAGCATAAGCACTTATATGCAGCAACTTCATCAGTGGCAACTTTGTAGAGTCCGCAGCATCCATACTTAGAGAATTTCTATAGCCATCAGTCTTTATCTCTACAAACTCCCCTAGACTGATGCTACCAAAAATGGCAACTGCTTTGATCATAAAGTTTCTGTATGTTTAGGATGATCCTTGCAGTCTCATAGCCTCATGGGTCCTTGCTAGGATTATCAAAAGGAATTTCAGAAAGAGATTTGATGTCCCTCCTTGGCATGTTGAAGATAGCCTTGTTAGTACACCTCGTCTTGTTTCCTTTGACATCAACCAAAGTGTATTCATCATTAGTAGCGTTGTAGGACCATTTGACAATAGGAAATTGGGCTTGGATTGGTTTGGCATCAATGACAGCCTCTTTTATAGGATTGAAATGATGTTTGATAATTAGCAAGAGGTGTCTCCCACTTTCATTGTCAGGCTCATGGGCTTTACCCAGCTCGAGAATTCTCTGCAGATCAGAATCTGGAAGCTGCATCACCTCATCAACATAAATGTAGATTGATCTTTTCTTTTCTAGCTCTCCTCTAAAGACTTCATACCACTCATCTGAATCACCGTAGAACAACTAGACAATCTTCCTTGAATCAGAAGAGCTGGTAGGAGGTTTTGTTTTCTTTTTAGGAGGTTGTGGTTGAGATGGAGCTGGGTGTGAGGATTTAGACTCTTTGGGAGTGGATAAGTGTAGTCTAGGAGAGGGAATAAGTTGGATAGAAGAAGGATGGACCAAGGAATCTATTCTGGGCTTCTTTTTTTTTCTTTCATCTTAAGTGGTACTTGCCGTCTTTGTCTAATTTGTCTTCTTAAGTCTCTCCTCTTCTTCCTTTTTCTCTTGTTTGTAAAGGGATTGAAGGTTCATAAAGTTCATGGGACCTAGCCTCTTTCCGCTCTCACCTCTTGCCTTAAGAAATTCCATCATGACCTTTCTTTCTTCATATATTCTTTTATTTAAGGCAATGGCTTTTCTAGACTTTTGTCGGGCTTTCTCTTCTTCTTCAGCCCTCTTTTTCTTTACCAGTTCTCCTTGTTGACCCACATAAGCTCTGTAGATTTCTTTATTAGATATTTTCTCAAGGTAGACTGTATCCTCACCTTGAGAAATTAGGATCTCAGTCCACTCCCCTCTCATCTCTTTGGCCGGCTGAGAGTCTGTTATTTTGAATTTAGCTTCTTCAACTTTTTTGTTTTTCTCTCTCTTCATCTTCTCTGTCCAGTTGTTCCTGTAGCTTGAGAGCCATAGCTTCAACTTCATCAATCTGTGAAACTACAGGGACTTGGACTTTTGTGGCATCCAGAGATCATGCAGCTCTGCTTATCTATTATTCTCTGAAGAGCATGGCCGTTTTCCTTTCCTGGTCTTTCTTTAGCTGTGCCATCTCTTCTTCTTCTTCTTCTTTCTATCTCTCTTTTCTCTTCCTCTATTTTCTTCTGTCATTATACCCTTCCCTTTGTCTTTATTGGATGCCTCTACTTTTGCTTCATTGACCACAATAGCAGATGAGGAGGTTGCTATTGAGGCCTCAGCATAGGCTTCATTGGCAATTTGTAGAATAGGCAAGGGAGGAGCAACTTTTTCTTCATCACTGGGCACTGAATCCCAAGCTTATATTACCTATGTCATTGATATTCTAGCATTTAGATCACCTTGGGGAGGGGGAGAAGATGACTCAGACGAGTTTGGTGATGCATGTAAAGCTATTCATCCTCCATCTTGTAAGAATGACTTAATAAGGAGTATCATTTCCTGACTTCTTGGTGAATTAATTGAATAAATCTGTGATCTCAGCAGAAAGACTTTGAGAAGGAAGTCAGGATTTAGTAGAAGAACTTCTTGGATGTTGTTGATTTCAATGGATGATCCATCACACAAAAGATATTTAATTCCTGAGGGACCAGTGTTTGACCATCCATAGATTTCAAGTCCTCTGACAGCTTCATTGTATAGGTATCTCCTTAAGCTTAGAATCTGATCTTCTTTCAGGACATTGCTTCTCATCAAACCCAGTCTTTGAACTTCTCTTTCTTGGGCTGCACTTGAGGACTCTGCTTCTTCTTCCTCAAGGCAGAGATAGACAACTTTCTTGGCTTCTTCAAGGAGTCTCTCAAACCAAGGCATGTTATCTTCCATTAGGTCATGGAAATGGTCAATAGCAAGCCTGGCAGAGAGATCCTTGGATGTGTTGATGCATTCAGTAGTACATAGAGCCAAGATGTCAAGTGCATTCAAGTTGTCCCAATCCAGTTCTTCTACCCCAGAGAACTCCCACCCAACGCATAACCTTTCAGATAAACCATCATAGCCCTATGACAGGATTGAATCAAACTCCAAGTGTTTTGCTGTGAAAGGGAACTGGGGGGCTATGACTTGTCTTGAAATTCTATCAGCAGCTTCAAGAACTTGGACAAGGGGTAAGGGTTATTATTCTTCCTTCTCTATCTCCATCTTCTCAGGGAATGCTTTATCTACCGCCCTGACAACTAACTTCCACTCCCCAGAGATCTCTTCCTCTTCATATCTGGTATCCAGCAGCTTATGAACTTGAACAAAGGCAGACTTGAAGAGTGTTCTTTGAAATTCTTCCTGCTCTTTGACCCAAGCATCAATACTATCTTTGTCATCTTCAGAACTTTCCTCCCCCTTTTTGGTTGCATCGGTGCATATAATTGTCTGTTTAAGTTCCCACTGATACAAGGGAAGGATAAGTCACGGTGGGGCATCTGTAGGACTCATGCATAGTGTCACACCCCCAAATTTATTTACTTAATAAATAAATACATGTTGCAACGATTGGTTCATTACACGATAGCGGAAGCTGTAATAGTGATTTCTAAGACTTGAATACATACACAAATACTAAGACTAAGTAATACAATGATCTAAGTTCTTCTAGATCAACGACAGACTTGAGACCGGATAATCTATGTCCTTCCAGCTAGTAGGAATTTATCCAATTATAGCTAGCCTATTCCAACCGTTCCATGGCTATGAATTACCTGAAAAACATACTTAAAAATGTCAACACAAAGGTTGGTGAGTTCACAGGTTTGATTGTTGCAATGTAAAGTGATTTTACTTGAAAACATTGATATTGTGTACATGGCCATGATACGAAACTGTTTTCCTTGAAAACATTGAAAATATGTACACGGTTTAATGTAAGGTTGTTTTCCTCGAAAACATGTGATGACTTCATAGTCATAAAACGAGTAGTTTTCCCAATGAAAACATGTGATAACGTCATAGTCATAAAATAAGTCGTTTTTCCTGAAAACATTGATAAAAACATTTCCACGTAAACGAATGGCAAAACCATTGGTGTATAAGTGATTGGCAGATCCATCTGCACGAAAACGTTTCAATGAATATGATAAACAAAACAAGTAATGTTGACCCATTTGTAGACTAGCTAGGAATACAAATAATATGTACATACATGAGGCATAACCAAACCATGACACAGGTGTTTTGCCCCTCGCTCATACCTCACGAGCAATGTTTGAACACTATGCGGTCATTTGGCCAGAGGGACCCATGGTTAGCGTGACTAACCATGACCGGGGGTGTCAATCCCAATAGTACTATCCATAGAATCCCAGGCTAACCTATAGCTAATGGTTATAAATATGATAGTCAGGGGACTTCCAGCGCTCTATATGTGTTAACTCATGCAAACATAAAGGTCGGGTCTTGTTTTCTTGCTACCACATGAAAATGTTTGTAAGTACGTTTTATGTTTTCCCGAATGTATCAGGCAATGATGTTCCCAAATGTAGTAAACAATGATGTCTCATGTTTTCAAACTTGTAAGCAAGTATGTTTTCCCCCCGGTGTTTCTAAAACATTTAAAAGTCAAAAGGGGGCTGTGAAACTCACCTGATAAGCTTTCAACGTGTAAATGCTAGCAAGGCCGATGTGTATGCAAGACTGTCCTAACCGTGACCTAACAGTTACAGTTGTCTTAAGACCTTATAATATGATGTCAACATACAAGTTGAACGTGTATAAGATCCACCCAAAATGTTAGAAGACCCGACGAACCGTTGGTGACTTGTCTTTGAATTTCATGATTCGTATTTGTATTTATTCATAAGTATATACACTATTGATGTTATATAAATAAATACTTACCTATAAGTTTTCTTATATAGATCGCGTTAGGTTTCCGGTAGTTATTCACTTCGAACTACATTATTACGGTAACTCTAGTTTATTGTGATTTTTCCAGAATTTTAAGTTGTCCGTGTATCGTACTTTTGATTAACCAAATGAACTCGTTTAGCCATGAAACTTTATACCAAGTTACCTACATATCTTAGAGTTACATGGATGGATTAACCAACACTTTATGACACATCTAGGTATTTTAAATAAATTCATTTTGGACGGAAGGTATAGCAATGGTTTTTTCTGGAGTGACTTGGGAATTTCTTTGAGTGGCCTGACCAAAGCTTACTTCCATGACATGAGCTCATACAAATTTATATTTAGACACAAAATGCTAACTCTAGGAGTTGGAATCAGGTTGTTTGGACTTTTTATGACCAAGTTATGACTCCTAGAAGTGGTACTAAAATTCTGCTGGAAATGATAGATTCGACACATTTTGTTGTATGATCATTTTGGCATACCAAAACTCAACGAAATTTCACGAGACCACTTTGGTTGGATTTTAGACTCTTTGTGCTTAGTTTTAGACTTAGGATTTGTCCAGTTTGGATGAGTATGGACTGAGATATGGCCCTCCAAAGTCGTATTTAGTTTCTGCCAGCTCACTGTTTTACTTCCAACACACTCAAGATCACCAACTACTTTAGATTTGTACTTGTTTGACTAATGTTTTCCATCTACTTGATCTTTATGTTATGTATGACATGTTATACAAGTTCCAAGTCATATTTATCCAAGGATTCACTTTATACAATATGGTTTATGTCCATACTTTCACTTATGTCCAAATACTTGTTTTAACAACAAAATTTCAAGATCTTCACATATGTGTAACAAAATCACCAACAGCTCTCTTTTTGACCAACTTCTCTTATAAAAACAAGTATGTACAAAAGGTTTAGGTTTTTTTTTTTAGAGATTTTAGTATGTTTATAAGATATGTACATGTATTTTTAAAGAACACTCATGTTTGAAAGATGAAACCATGTTTTTACTAGTTTTTAAGTAGTTTTCTTTTGGGTGGTGGTTTTATACAACAAAATACTTGTAATGTTAGTATAAATGAAGGAGATGAAGATGTGTAGACACTCACTTTAAACAAGCAAGGAGAAGGAAAGTTAAAAGGTAGTTCCCAAAGCTTGAACTCTTGCAACAATCACCTTCAAACACTTGAATCTCTTGATTTCTTGTATGAAAGATTGAATGGAGGAAGAAGATGTGTGTGTGTGGTGTGTTGGTCTAGACCCGAGAGAGAAGAGAAAGTGAGACAGAGATTGAAATCTTGATTTGTGGTAGTTCATTTTCTTATATAGTTGGAGATTGGGTGTGGTTTTGACTAAATAATCATCATAATTATGATGATTGTCATAGAGGAGTGGAGTGTTGGACAAAGTTGGTGAGTATAACACAGGTTTGTATATAGGTAGCATATAATTTGTAAACCAAATCCTTTACATAACATGATAAATAAGGCATTTATGGGGAGCAGCTATTGTGTAACCAAGTACAATCAAACCTTTGTAACTAGCATGCAAAAATTGTGTTGTCGGTTTCAATCAACGCGCACCTGGGTGGGTTTGTCAGACTCAATAGATCTATCATTGAAAACAGTCGGCTTGAATAGTTAATGATTGCACATAAATCGCACACAAAAGTTAGCACAAATAGCACTCGGGCATAAAGCTCAAATTGCACACATTAATGTAAATAGGATTTGTACTTGTGTTGTTTATGTAAATGTAAATAGTAATTTGTATAGAGTTCATGTTTCGCCCCAAAAGTGTAAAAGAGTAAAAGGGGCTATGAAATACTCACTTGTATCGAAGGCATAACTAACACGAGATACTAGATAGTAATGTGATCCTTGTATTGCACAATGTTAACCTAGAGTGTAATGTATATTATATTAATAATGCACAATAGTCTAAGTCTAAGTCTAAGGTTGAATTGGATAAAGTTAGTGATTGGTACTTGAAAGTATTGTATAAAATGGAAGATTGGAAATGAATATTTTTAGAATATTTTGAATAAGGTTTGAGTTTGAAATAATTAAATAAGTAAATTAGATAATTTTTGTTTATGAAAATGATGTAAGTATTAGATGTATTTAAGTATAACTAAATAGATGCTTTTGTTCAAATATAAATCAAATAAATAATTATTACTCTATTCATTTATTTATAAAGTGTAACTTAGACATTAAAATATTATTAAGTGTAGGGTTTATAAATTAAATGTTGGACTTTAAATAATTCTCTTTTATTTTAAGATTAAACATTTGATCTTTTCTAAATAAAGATAATACAGATTTTTAAATTTAATTACTTTTATTTTAAAAACAACTCTGAAATATTAATTGTTTTAAAAATATAAAAATATAAACATTCTGCCAACACACACGACCGTGCCAGGGAAGGGCACGATCGTGCTTGGTCGGGCGCGACCGTTCTGGACAGGGCGCGACCGCGTTGGTCAAACAGAGGACAACTGGCCAAATCACTAGGCACGACCGTGCCTTAGACAGGCACGACCGTGTCTATGCTTCAAGGGCACGACCAGGTCTAGCCAACGAGCATGACTAGGTCTGAGCAGGAGGCACGACCACGCTGGAAGTTGACACGACCGCGTCTCCCGAGGCACGACCGCGCTAGATGATTAGCGCGACCGTGTCTCTTTCAAAACAGGAACGAATTGAATGATTTTTATATTTATAGAACTGGAATGCATAGGGCTTTCATTAACAAGGTTCTTATGAGTCTTTTGGTACAGGTTAATTGTGTTTAAAACATGTTTAGAACCGGATTCGGTTAAACTATTTTAAATGAAAATACGGTTTCGGGTTCGAGTAGATTTTGATATTGAAAGCCGAAATTGAATTAGGGCTTTTGATCTAAAGAATAAATAGATAGTTTAGAAGGTTTCGATTACCCTGCAAGACGATGAATTGATGGCCTAGGGTAGGGACGATTTCCGACGATGACAGGAGTGGTCTCCAGTGCCTTCTGCTGCAACTCCGACTGCTTCAATGGCTTCGGGTGTCCCAGAGAGGGTAGTATATCGTATAGTGATGGATTGCTCGAGAGCATTCGGATTGTAGAGAGGATTTGTGGCCTTGAGATAAAATCCTTTGAGGCTAAACGAATTCTGGATTAATTGGTCGTAAAGGGAATGATTGGTAGTATTATTTTCTTGGTTAATGAGAATAAAATGTAAAACGGTTTTGAATTCAAACGATCGGGTGATTAAAGTCACAATTACGTTTCAACTGGTACACAGGCGCGACCGTGCCAAGATAGGCGCGACCATGCCGAAACACTTGGCGCGACCGTGCCAGGACGAGACGAGACCGTGCTTACCTAGGGTTTCTTGATATTTTTCAACTTTAGTCCTTGTAACTTCAGTTTTGACATGTTTGTATAAAATAGTTACATGCATAGAGATTAATTGCATATAACTGAGTAAAACTTGCGGATTTGTATTGAGTCATTGCATTTAATTTATGGCGAAAGATATAATAAGACAATGCACGAGAATTTGGTTTAAAATGCGTTACATTGAATTGAAATACGAATACTAAAAATCAGAAATGTTACATGATCACACCTTACTGTTTTAACTTTTTTATTGCTTTGATTCTCAACCCTAAGAATGAAGGATTTGAGAATCTCAGTAGTTTTATCTTTTGTTCTCAAGAAGTATACCCATGAGAATCTGGTATAATCATTAGTAATCACCAGGCAGTATGACTTCTTGCCCATAGACATGACATTTGTAGAACCAAAAAGATCCATATGCAGTAGCTGTAGTTGAGTGTCATTAGAATAGAGTGTCTTGGGCTTGTGAGAACTTTTGTGTTGCTTCCCCTTTAGGCATGCTATGCAATGATCTTCAAGTTGAAATTCATACATTTCGGCTTACCAACTTGTTGATGGTTTTGACATTCACATGGCTCAATCTCCTATGCCATAGAGCAGATTCATCAACAAAGGCTTTGGATAAGAAACAAGACACACTACCAGATGGTGCAGACTTGTTCATATCAAGCACATAAAGATTGTCTTTTCTTGCAGCAGTCAATAAGATCTTCTCTGGGGGTTTTTGCATAAACCAAGAGATAGCACAAAGCATTCTTCATCTATGAAAAGCATCCAATGCTTCTGATCACAGATCTGTGATACACTCATGAGATTATACTTTAATTCTTTCACATAATTCACTCTTTCAATGCTCATCATTTCATTAGACACAGTTCCTTATCCAGTGATAGTCCCTCCCTTTGAATTACTCCCGAAGGCAACATATCCACCATAAAAGTTTCTGAAGTCTGAGAGGATGGACCTATTGCTAGTCATGTGCCTGGAACAACCACTGTCTACATCCCAGGTGTTATCCTTGTTACCTGGTTGTTCCAGCACATGAGAGAGTTCTAGTTAAAAAGTGGAACCCAAGAGCTTGCAGACTTGGGTAGGACTTTTGACTTAAGAACAAAATCATCAGCAGTCTTGCATTCAATTAATCCAATGATGATACTCTGAGTTGATGAGGATTTAGACTTTGCTTTCCATTATTGAGTTAACTTTGCAATTCTTTTAGCATTATCAGCAGCAGATGTAGCTTTAGTTGCTGATAGTTCTGCCTGGTTCTTGATATTATTGATCTTAGACTGATCAGCAGCAGACTTAATTGCTGTTGATGGTTTTAATTGATCAGCAGCAGATTTGATTGCTGCTAAAGGCTTAGATTTGTTCTTTGTCTTTTTTGGCGTCAAATGATCAGCATCATTCTTGGTTGCTACTGATGGTTTAACAATCACTGACTTCTCCTTCTTTACTTTCCTGTTGAAAGTAGCTTAAGAAGAAGATCATGAGCAGGCTGGCATTCAATGGATCCAATGATGATGCTCTGATTTGATGGGGATTTAGACTTTGCTTGCCATTGTTGACTAATCTTTGCAATTTATTTAGCACTATCAGCAGTAGATGTAACTTTAGCTGCTGATGGTTCTGCTTTGTTCTTGGTAGTTCTGAGTTGTACTGATCAGCAGCAGACTTGATTGCTGCTGAAGGCTTTGATTTGTTCTTGGTCTTGCTTGGTTTAAACTGATGCTGCTGATGGTTTTGCTTGTTCAGTGACTGCTGACTTCTCATTCTTCTTCTTCCTATTAAAGATGGGTTTTTCTGTGGGGATTCTTCTATAGATAGGTTTTTGTCTATCAGGTGTGATCTTCACTGTTGCTGCTGGTGTTTGAAGTTGAGAGAGCTGGTTGTAAGGATTGAAATTACAATTTGTAGCAAAGTGGTCTGATTCACCACAGATGATTCAAGATTGTTGAGCTCTTGTGGTTTTTGTAATAGCAGCATTTCTTGATGGGGACATCGACTTTCTGAATTGATTTGATCTTGCTTCATAGCTTCTTACTTTCTTGTTCTTGTTGGTCTTCTCAAATGCTTGTTGCTTGAGATTTCTTTGCTGTTGAAGATAGTAGAAGCAGGTGCTTGCTGTATGATTGTATTTTCCACATACAAAACAGGATTTTGCAATTTTGTCCCTCTGAAAATACACATAGTCCTTTCTTTTGAACAGATCCTTGAAGTTCCAAGGATGATTCTTGTTATGTTTAAAAGTAGCTTCTTCTAGGGTTTTCTGAACATATGGCTTTCTTTCTTCAGGTGAATAACAGATGTCAAACACTTTCTTTCGAGGATTTGTGGCCTTTGAGGACTGTCCCTTTTCAATGATCAGCTTTCTTCCTTGAGGATGATAGCTGATCTTGATCTGTTTGGTTGGTTTTACCACTAGGATAGATGGAATAAATGTACTTGGAAAGTTGGTTTGAATCACTTTCCCAGTTTTGGTGGTTTTCAGGATTACTTCATTGGTTGGAAGTAAGGGAGCATTAATGTTTTCTGAGGAGTCTGAGCATGTGGAGTCAGACTCTGTGGAGGTACTACATTCTTGAACAAAAATGTTTTCCTTAGTAGGATCAAGGTTTCGGTTTGAGGTTTCAAGATTGTTGAGATTGAAATTTGGTTCATGAATGGTTACATAATCACTAGGTGGTGGAACAGATTTGTACTGTTCAGCTTGATAGCCAAGACCAACAATCACCCTTTCATGGATTTGAGCATCTAACAATATTTGCAATTTTTTTGATGCAAACTCATATTTATCAACATAAACCTTTTGATCTGCCAACTCAGCTCTTGTAGCTTTTAACTTAACCAATATATCATCAATCTGAGTTACAAGATTAGTTTGCTCATGTTTTAATCATGAAATCTCTTTCTTAAGACAATTGATCTTTTCTTTATAACTATTTTCAACCTTTTTAAATTCAGATTTCATTTCATATTTTGATCTATTAAGTTTTGGTTATGTTTTCTATGGCCCAGAACTTTGTCAATGCAAGCTTGAGAGCAAAGATGTTCATTAACCTGAGGTGGAATCTCTGTGGTGTCAGCCATGAGAGCTTGGTTTGTAGCAGATGTTTCTTCACATTGAAAGCTCCAGTCAAAGTCAGTTGGTCCAGTCGGATGAGTTGCACAAACAACAGTTTGAGCAGGTTGAGTGTTTTGACCTGCTTGACCTCATTCTCTAGCAAAATGACCAAGTTGACTACAGTTGTAGCACCTTAACTTGCTTTTGTCCAAACCAACTCTTGTATTTGGACTGTTGCTTGGAAGTGGTCTTCCAGTTCCCGAATAAAACCTTTTTGCTCTGAGTGACAACATGGCATAAGAATGTTGTATATCCATTTCTTCTAAATCATCTGGATGAAAGTACTCCAGATCTTCCTTGATAAAAGACATGTTGCTTGGGGTGTCAGAAACAAAGGCAGCAGGGTTTTGAGGAGGTGCTTCAAGAAGGAAAGTAGAATTGTTCACTTGAGAGTTGGGTGTTTGTGGATGTGTGACAATGCGAGGATAATAGTTGCTTGTACATTGTGGTGTATGGTCAGAGTGAAGTGCAGAGGAGGTGGTAGATGATGAGGGTGTAGATGCAGATGAATAACCTGATTTTCTTTCTCTTGCTTGAATCATTTCCAACTCATATGTCTTTAACATGCCAAACAACTCTGTCATGGTGAGAGTCTTCAAATTTTCAGTTCTTCTAATTGACACTGTCTAAAGTGTCCAGCAGTTTGGAAGAGATCTGATGAACTTTTTGAGAATATCTTCATTTTCCATCTTGACTTTGGCACACTGCAGTTCACCAACAAGATAGGTATACCTGTTATATTGTGTTGTAAGAGACTCACCATCCTTGTACACAAATTTTTCATACTGCTGCTTGAGTATGTCTCTTCTATTTTCTTTCACTTCACAGATCCAGCAAACATCTTCTCAAGAGCTCCCCATAGCTCCTTAGCAGTCTTGTATTCCTTGACGTTGTGAAAAACTTCATTTTGTAGAGACATTTGGATGGCTCCTAGAGCTTTGAAGTCTACCTCCATCTTCTTGATGTCTTCTTCAAGGAACTTTGAAGCATCCTTGGGAACAGATGGACCTCCAGAATCAGCAGAGGCCACCATTAGTACATAAGGACCATCAAGTATAGATCTCCACATTCCATATTCTTGATAGCAGAAGAAACTTTCAATCCTGTTCTTCCGCATATCATAATCTTCACCAGACACCAGCCTTGGTGGTTTGTGAAGGCTTCCAATGTCATCAAAACCAATATTCGGTGCCATACTGTGAGTAGATCATATGCAACAAAGAGATAACAGAAACAGAACCAGAAAGTGGTCAAACAAATGTTAGTTTGTTTGATCTAAGAGCCAAAACTCTGATACCACTTGTTTGATCGTGATATTACAAGATGGTTCTGTTTAGTTGATATTGATGGAAACAATAATAACTATGAAAATGCAACAAGAAACTACAAAGATAATACTGGTAAATTGCAAAATGTATTTCGTTTTTCAAAGCTTACAAGTTATAGAGAAAACTCTAAAGAAGCACACATACAACAGAAGAGAAACAATACATATAAATGGAACTTAGAATCAAGACAGACCCTTGATTCTAAGGATCAGATCAAACACAGACCGTTGATCTTGTACAGATAAAAGCTACACTACAATTGGAGGACAACAAAAAGACAACTGTAGCAAAAAGACAACTGCAAAATATAAGTCTTCTTAGGAATCTTTGCAGGGGCAATCAGAAGTAGGAGCATTGTCTTTTGTCATCTCTACCAATAACATTCATTCTGCTGATAGGTGTGTCAGTATTGCAGCAAAAGGTGTCAGTAGTAAAGTCAAAGTTGCTGATGATTTGCCTATCAGCATCATCAATGTTTGATGCTGCTGAGAAGCCTATCAACAGCAACTTTGGACTTCAGCAGATAAATACTATCTGCAGCATAGTTGTAGATCAGCAGCAAAGTTTAACTATCCGCAGCATAAGCACTTATCTGCAGCAACTTCATCAGTGGCAATTTTGTAGAGTCCGCAGCATCCATACTTAGAGAATTTATGTAGCCATCAGTCTTTATCTCTACAGTTTTGTTTGAACAATTTGAATGTTTGGTTTGAACTATTTGGATGATATTTGTGTGTTTCGGACAATTTTAGGATTCAGATATTAATTTTCATGTTTCGGATCGTTTGTATGATATTTGTGTGTTTTGAATGGTTTAGTTTTTTATATTTGTAGGTTTATGTGTTTTATATATTTTATATTTCTGGAAAAATTTGCAAAATTAAAAAATATAAAAAAAACAAAAAAAGGCCTATACCGATGACAAGTGGTCGGGATAGGTCTTTTTTAAAAATTATTAAAAAACCAAAAAGGCCTATACAGACGACATGTCGTCGGCATAGGTAATTTAAAAAAATATTAAAAAAAACCAGAAAACAGTCTTTTCCTGACGACATGTCGTCTGGATAGGTTTAAAACCTATACGGTCGACATGTCGTCGGTATAGATTTTTATTTTGAATTTTTTTAATAAACCATGTCTCGAATACATGTTGTCGGTATAGGTTGGGCTATACCGACGACACCTTTGATCTATTGGTACGAAGTAATCCCGACGAAATCTGTACGGACGACATATCGTCGGTATAGGTCAAATCACCCTATGCCGACAACATGTCGTCGGGAAAAGATGAGGTTTTTTCGTCCCTAAAATATGTTACTGTTGTAGTGTATTATAATATAGTTATTTGTTTGAAGGTTATATAAAATTGAATTGAAAACAACCTCATGTATCGTGTAATTTCTGTTAAAATATGAATTATTATACAAATAATTGTCCTTTTCATAATAAATATAAATAGGACCTTCAAATCATGAAAATGAAAACACATATTCACTTGGTTTATCATTTTGATTTTTGAAATATTTCAAAATGAATATGTACGATATGATAATACAGATTCAAGTTTATATATTGTTGACGATCTTTATTGAGCAACTTTTTCATGATCCAATGAAAAGACAAGTCTATTCTACAACCAGAAAGAGACAATATCATCATTCATGTTTCAAAACAGCGACTTTTAAGAAAGATATTTTGTAATCAACACACAGAAAAATTACCAAAGCTTGTAGTTTAATAATGTCGAAGTGTTGATAGAATTCATTCTAAAATTGGTAAAGTGTAATCTATATCTATACTATTTAATAAATAAAGGCTTTGTTGAGACATATGTCAATTTTCTATGCATTCTTAACTTTATTTTCTCGCCTCTCTTTTCTATTAAATAAACAAATTTCTTCAGTTATTTTTATAATTTTTTTCCCTCTTCTCTTTCTCGTATTAAATAATAATAATTTCTATAATTATTTTTATAAAACGTTTTTTATTTGAAAAAATAGGTTTGTTCGTAAAATATTTTTATAAATTGAACATTACTTTCATTCTTTTTATAAAACATTTTTAAAAAATAACTATATAACGTTTATAAAATTTTTATTAAAAAAATATGTAATATGTCATAAATATGTAAATCTTTATTACTAATTATATATAACATTGCATTTATTCAACCTATGTAATACACAAGGTATCTAACCTAGTTTAAGAATAGATTAATGGGTTTATGAGTTTGCTATTAAAAAAAATTAATATATAATTATTAAAACTTAAAACTTTTTTTTTAAAGTTGGACTAAACTGGCTACTCAGATCGGGAATCAAACACCTTACGAATTTGGTTTGAATATTTTGAAACGTTAATAGGTGAACCAGACGGTTTTTATCGTAGAACCTGCAAACTATTATGTCAGGCCGACCCGTGTTCAAGTGTGACAAGAGATGGTTTAAAGTTGAATTAAACTTAAAAAATATCAACTTATCTACCATTATAACAATAATATCTATGTGTTATTAGTTTATTTCTGAAACGAATCTTATATTAATTCGCTCCATAAGATAACCGAAACTTATATATTTTTATTCTTTTAATTTTTTCTTCAATGTTTAATTTAATCAAAATATATTTTTGTAGTTTCTTTTTTTTTAATTATTAAATTATTTATTACACTATCTGATTTTCAACACCCGTCCAACAAATTGACATCCAAAGTAAAAAAGTTAAAAGGAAAGAATATATGATTTTCTATATCTAATTGTGTGCTACAAAAGGTAAATAAAGGAATAACTCGGTATAATATGTAATTTTATTTATATATATTTTAGCCATAAAAAAACCATTTTGGGGGAAAAAACAACTAAATTTCCATATAAAATCAACCTGTAAGATAGATCAAGAAATATGATTTCTTCTCAAATAAGGTTGATACAGAACAACTATACAATTATTGACCAAAACCAGTGCCAATCTAGACATATACCAACATTATTGTTCTTCCCTATGGTTCTTCAACTCACTTGCTATATATAGCAGAAGCCGAAGGCCTCGGGTAGGCGGTGGAACGACTATCGCTAGCGGCTGCACTCTTTTGAGAAACCAACCGCCTCGTTTGTGCCTCGTTGTTGGAATGTCTTCGCATTCGTGTAATCCCCTTAGGATCTTGAAGTAGTTCAAGTTCTTTGACCACCTCTACCATGCTCGGCCTGAACCGGGGATCCATTGAAACACATCGTAGTGCTAGGTTAGCAGCCGCGTGGGCCCCATCTAACGTGTACTGGCCTTCAAGACGGTTGTCAAGAACCTGAAAAAGTTTTCGTTTGTGGGGAAGGTACGGTTTAGCCCACTCAACTAGACTTTGTTCACCCTTGGGGCGGTTTTTGTCTACCGCTCTTCGGCCCGACAACATTTCAAGAAGAACCACACCAAAACTGTATACGTCACTTTTCGTTGTCAAGTGACCTATAGTTTCCAAATATAGAGCATTAAGAAAGGTCAGTAGAAAATGGGAAAACATACTCTAATTTGTGGTTATGACTGTCTGGTCATTGACTAAGAGATTACCAACGGATATTTATAGATTTTATTTTTTACCTTTTTAGATTTTTGTCAGTAATAGTCAATTTTCTAGTATTGTATTAGCATACCTGTGGCTAAATATTCAGGGGCGGCATAACCGTAGGTCCCCATGACCCTAGTCGAAACATGGCTTTTATCGCCCGTCGGTCCATCTTTAGCTAGCCCGAAATCCGACAGTTTTGCATTGTAGTCCTGCTTAAACGAAACAATCGATCATTCTCGAGACATAAACAATATCAACGAGTCTAATTTCAAAGGATTTTACATACGGAATCAAGTAAAACATTAGACGTCTTCAAATCGCGATAAATCACTTTGGTTTCTGCACTATGAAGAAAGGCAAGTCCTCTAGCAGCTCCAAGAGCAACCTTCAATCTAAGGCTCCATGATAGTGGTTGAAAATAAGATCCTCCTGTCAAGAAAACCCGTTAAACAAACCAAAAATTCTATCTTTTGAACATATATGATGATTGAAACATGAACTCACTCCTGAACAAGTGATTTTCCAAGCTGCCTCGAGGCATGAATTCATAAACCAGAAGCCGATGCTCGTCTTCCAGACAATATCCAATCAAATTCACGAGATTCGGGTGCGAAAATTGCCCCAAATAGTTCACTTCCGCCTACAACAACCAAACACAATTTTGATCATTAAATTCAACGATAGAGTCAAGGGGATATCCTGGTGGTTAAATGGTGTACCCCACAACCAAAAGGTTGGGGGTTCAAATTCTGTAAGGTGCAAGTTACGATGTATTTATCCTAAAAATTGTAGGAATTGCTGTTCAAAAAAGAAATCGACCAAGAAAAGAAAAAAAATTCAATTTGTGCTTCCACTGGTTTCTACCATAACCTCTTGAACGCCATCTGTCAAGCAAAAGCTACGATTTACCTTATATCATTGGTTAGCAGAGTATTAACGGGTAAAATTATTTTTTCAGTAACAGGTTCTCAGGTGAAAAAAAAAACTAATGATAGTGTATAACAAAAATGGAGTAATTGCTAATCTGAAGCTCACCAGCCATTCCCTATGACCTTGAAAGCTTTCCGGATTAAGTCTTTTAACAGCAATAACCACCCCAGCCCCGGGTTTTGAAGCCGCGAACGTTTGTTCATCGATCCACCCTTTAAAAACCGACCCGAACCCACCTTCACCCAACACGCTATCAGGTCGAAAACTCCTGGTGGCCATCCGGAGATCCGAATAACTAAAACTCTTCAAATTAGATGACTTCAAGATCTCGCCTTCACTCCGCGGAGTAGGGGGGACCGAAGACCCCTTACTCCCACTAGAATTGCCATTATCCGTACTTACATTCCTTGAACTCACCCCTGACAAGATTAGATTTGAGAATATTCTTAAACAAAAGATTCAGTAACTGAAAGTTGTTCATATACCTGTGTGACAGGGGCTTTCAGCTTTGATTCTGGCACTCAAACAGACACCCATTGAAATGATTCTTGTTGGAAGAATGTTGCAACAGTTAATGAGGTTAATAAAATTAAATAAATAAATAAAAAGTAGATCTGGGTATGAAAAGGTGAAACAAAACAAAGGGGGACAATCAGCTTTTGCACTGAAACCAAGTTGGACTGTATGCAACAATTTGATGAAAACAAGGTGAAGTTGCGGAAACCTACAACGAGGTTCAACGGTAAAGCAATTAATCTGTACCTCGTTATGGGCGGATCTTTGGGGTGGTGGGTGTAGGTTAAGGGTTAAGGATAAAGGGGATTAATGGCGGGATGCACCAACTTTGGCACTATATAATTTGGTGTTGGTGTTGGTGTTGGTGTTGGTGTTGGTGGTGGGGATAAGGATTTCGGGCGGTGGGGGTGGCTCATTCACACTAGTTTTCTTCAAGCTTGCTCATTAGTTATTTCCAATGCTCACCTACTAATTTTGCTTTTGAGTTTTTAGGTAACAATGTTTTGGTTCCTTGTTTTATGTTGGGAGTAAATAGTTTTTTTTAGTGGTGGCTGTACATAGTTAAATCGGTTGAACGGTTAAACTGAAAAAAAAAATTGATTGGATTGGTCAGTTTGAAATGTATCGATTTTGAGAGAAGTAATAACTAATAACAAAGTAGTATGTGTTACATGTGTACACTTCTTATGTTATCGTGTCATTTGCCACTTTTAACCCCCTTAATTTACGTGATTTTACACCTTTGACAACCAAACTTTGAGATTTCGTCTATTTGTCATCCTTAGTGTAAGCGGTTTGTACCTTTAATGGGATTTTGTCTTTGAGTAAACTTCATTTTTAGCCCATGTGATTTAGTCAAAATAACGGTTTTGTAATATTAGTTTCAATTTGAATTTTTTGCTCCCTATGGTTACCTAATTGTCTCAATTAGAACTCTAACATTAACTCCGTTAGTTTTTCTGTTAAAAGATTGAGAATTTTAGTGTTTTTACTAATAAGAAGTATCTCTGTCATTTTTTAAAATTAACATATGAATTACTAAAATATAAAAACCAACATTTTCTTCCCAAAATCAAAAACCTAGATCTCATACACCTATTCTGTTTCGGACCAAGACCACAGCCACCAAAACACAACCCCCACCACCATCGATCACTCCGACAACCAGGAACACCGGCAAAGAAATCGCTGTGACAAAAACTGGTTATTGTATTTGGAGGCATGAGTGGCTGGAAGAAGGCGTCAACAGAACATCTGCAGATGGTGGTGAGCGGCGGGAACATCCGGGAATAAATCATATTCCGGGAACATCCGGGAATAAATCATCTTCCGGAGGCATGAGCGGGGGGAAGAAGGCAGGGATTTCAATCGGAGTGATTGTTGCGGCCTGTGTTATTGTATTTGGAGGAATGCTGTACAGAAAACGTCGACAGATCTGAGATCCGAGAAAACGTGCTACGCCATCGAATCACTAGATTCACACACACAAAGATTTGTTTTTAATCAAAGCTTTAAAAACCCCATCATTGACAGAAACCCTAGATTCTGCAGTGGTGATGGTGGTGGTGGATGGAGGCATGTTCAGAGACGATGGTGGTAGTGGAAGTGGGGGTCTTCTACGGTCGCAGATGGCCGGTGGGTTATCGTTGATATGGTGGTGGTGGTGAGGGATGAAGACGGTGGTGGTGAGAAGAAGATGACGATGAGGGTTGGGTTTTAATAATTTTAGTAATTTGCATAAATGGTCCCTGTACTAATTTAAGAAAATGACATTATTAGTCCTTATCAGTAAAAAAAAAGACTAAAATACCTTTCATTTTAACAGAAAAACTAACGGAGTTAGTGCTAGTTAGTGTTAGGGGCCTGATTGAGACAATTAGGTAATTACAGGGAGCAAAAAAGTCAAATTTAAACTATTGAACAAAACCGTTATTTTGACCAAACCATAAGGAATAAAAACGAAGTTTACTCTTTGTCTTTTGACACCAAAAGTTTTTATTTCGCTTTTATGTACCCCTAATTTTTCCTCTTGGCGTCTGAATTTGCCTTAGTTTTTTTTTAATATGGCAAACCTCCGACTCTTAGTAACACATGAAAGTTGGCAACCACTGCACTTTCTAAGTACACAAATCTATACCGTATAATAAATAAAGATTTTTTCATACCATGTGTCGCCTGCATATTCATTCTCATCAATTTTTTTTCGCCTCTCTCTTTTATTAATTATACCCCTATCTTTTAATAATAATATATTTTTAAACAAAATACTAATTATACTAATAAAAAACATGTATTTTAAATTATCCGTTATTATAAGAAACTTTGAAATCTAATTATATAACTTTTATTTTCAATCAAATAATAAATGAAAGTCAAATTAAATTAAATAGTAATTAACGTGTTTTCGAAACCTAATTATATATTAATTTTTACATATTATAAATTTTGTTTTGTATCCTTAGCATATGTAATACATTTTTACATATATAAAATATGTACATAAGATTTAAGAATTTTACGTATTAATATTTTTCACCCGTATGTAGACACGGGTCTAAGCTAATCGTGTAATATTTACGTGTTTTTATTAGGTGTAACGTCTAATTCCCTAAAATATCGTAAGACATGTATAACTTGTCATTGATTTTTTTAGTAAACTGTAATTTTTGTCCTCGTGATTTAGTCACTTTTATTAGTTTCATCAAAAAGTTTATTTTTTTCTGTGTATTTTCGTGATTTACAGAATTTGTCATTTTCATCCAATAAGTTAACTTTATCCACATTTGAACGTTAAATGGGGGTATTTAGATTTTTTTATATATTTAATTATTTTATTAATATTCAAAACCTTTAATTATTCCCCAATCACCTTAAACCGTATTAACCTTAATTAAGGTATCACGATCGTTCATGTTGCCATCATCCTTTTAATCACGATCGTCCATGTTAACACACCACCTCATTTACAATGATAGTTATTATGGCTCTCCACATACCAATGTGTATTAATGTAATCTTTTCATGTGCATTGTAACTCTCTATATATTGTATTTTCTTGTAATTGTAACTCAATTCATTGAATATACTTATCATATGGTATCAGCCTGATTGGCGGCTCCCCTCTTCTCTCCCTCCTACCCATCGTCTTCCTCACCTGCTCTCTCCTTCCTACCCATTGTCTTCCTCACCTGCTCTCTCCCTCTTCCATGGCGTCTTCCTCCACCACCGTTACCAACATGCCCCTCAATACCATCATCCACATACTCAGTATCAAGCTTTCATCCTCTAACTTTCTAATATGGAAAAATCAAATTGTTCCCATACTATCTTATCAAAACCTCATTTCCCATGTTGATGGTACCTCCCTACCTCCTGCTACAACTCTCATTCAAGGAGATAAAAGCATTGCAAACCCTGTCTTCTCCAACTGGATTGCTGTTGATCAAAAGACGATCATTATTCTCCAAGCATACCTCTCTAAAGAAGTTGTCATCGTCATCGTCGGGTTATCTTCGGCCCAACAGATTTGGTTGGCCTTAGGAACAGCCTACGGTAACTCTTCTATTGAAAGAGTTCACAACCTCTGGGACCAACTCTGACAAACCCTCAAAGGATCAAACACAGTGGCTGAATTCGGACGCACGTTTAAATCCTTATGTGATCAGTTATCGGCCATTGGACACCCGGTTGATGAGGCTGATCAACTACATTGGTTTCTTTGTGGTCTCGGACCGACTTTTGAAACCTTCTTTACGGCTGTCCGAATCATCCGATCGGCTCCTGCCTTTCCCGGTCTGCTTGCTCGTGCCGAGAGTCACGAGTTATTCATCTGTGCTCTTCATGGCCCTTCGCCTCCACCGATGGCATTTTCTGCTCAGCATGCTCGGTCCTCGTCCTCCTTTAGGGGTCGTGGAGGACGTTTCTCAAGGGGTTCTGGCTCGTTTAGTGGTCGTGGTCGTGGTCGTGGTGCCGTGTACCCCATTGCCAACTCAACCGAAACAACGGTCATTATGCCAATGCTTGCCTGAATCTTGCATCCTTTATTTCTCCAGCCGGCAACTCCACTGATGATCTGGCTCGAGCATTTTTGGCTCAATGTCATGTCTCTTCTTCCGGTCCCGATTTGTATGTCGACTCGGGTGCCACGGACCATATGACCACCTCTCCCGAAATGTTACCAACCCTTCCTCAGCTTCAGGTAATGAATCTGTTTTATTTGGAAATGGTGGCTCTTTACCTATCACACATACAGGGCACTCCAGCATCTTTGATTAACTCCATTTAAAGGATGTCTTGATTATGCCTAACATCACAAAGAATCTGTTATCCATTAGTAAGTTAATACAAGAAAATCATGTGGACGTTTTACTCTCTTACCCATCTTTTTATATTCAGGATCGACAAACAAACCGGGTCCTAGCTCAAGGAACATGTGAAAACGGTATTTAGTCCTACAACCGGGTCATCATGCATTTGCTGCCTCCAACACTAGCCCTAAAGCATCCTTTGAAGTTTGGCTTTCCCGTTTTGGGCATGCCTTTTTTAACACTATTATTAATTTAATAAAACAAGGATATTTATCTACTAATGTTATCTTAGCTAAATGGGTGTATGTTTACCATGTCAACTTGCCAAAAGGCAACGGTTACCCTTTGATATTAATCCAAAAAGGGTGTTGTACCCATTAGACCTTATTCATTGTGTCCTATGGGGTCCCTCACCGGTTTTGTCCACTAATAATTGTTGGGAATCATGGTACCAGTTCTAACTTTTATAACAATAAATATTTAAACCTTTTAAATAAATAAATCAGATATATTTTGTGGAAGCGATTTAATAATACCATTACCAGATCAGATCTGAATTCCTTTCAGTGATCCGATTACACGCGTATAAACAATATTAAATAACCAACCATAGGGTTTTAAGATTTATACGTTTGACGATAACCAGATCTGAAACACCTTAGTTCAAGGAACGTCACGCTAGTTGACTCATACACAAAAACCTACAGCAAAACGCCACACGGTTGCGTAGAAAGGGCGGCGATCTCGACGGCGGAGGGCGACAGTGGCGGTGGTCCGGCAAGCCGGTGACGGCGACAGTGGGGTGGCGTTGCGTCGTCGACCGAAGGGAGGAGAGGGGGAGGGTTTCGCATATCCCTATGGTGGCTAGATCTTTGATTAGGTTTTTAGGGTTAAAGTTAAGGTAATATTTATAAGCCTATAACTTACACACTGACCCTTGAGATATTAACAGTTAATACCCCATAATAATTAATTGTTTAATTATTAACTTTTTTTATTTTACTAAATAACAATTAGTAAAATCTAATCTTTAAATGTTTAACAGTTTAAACATTTTATCCCCGTAAATAATTAATTAATCAGATAATTAATTATCACAATTTCCGATAAATATTTCTCTAAATATTTAGTCACCATTTATTATTCCCGTCTTTCGTGAATAGTATTTAACAATTAAATATTACATATTTGTTCGTTGCCTAAGGTGTAACTCTTTGGATCGTACCCCGTTAGTAACGTTGACTTAATTGACGATCAAACATCATATATCCAACAATCTCCCACTTGGTCGATTCTTCAATTAATCGGTTCAACGTAGACAGTGGTGGACGCCTAGCTGCATCTCACTACCCCTAGCAAGGTACGACGTATTTACAATCGTCAAACTATTTTCTTGTGTACAAGTAACCTTTACTTTACCAAGTCTATCAGTTCTAGTAAGCATATGTATCATTTCTGTTTAGTGCATCCGTTGAAGATGAGACACGGATACAATTCACTTCTCATATGTGGTTCAACTATTCTTGTTCTCGTTCTCTAATTCAAAGTGGTCTAAACAAACTACTCTTTAGTTTGAGCATGACCATGCATTTCACACCAGCTTGAATCAACGAGGAAGCTAGAATGTCCAACTCCTAATTAAAGAAGAATAGAATTCCTTTGGCCACGTACAACTCCCACTAAACTTCATATTACTCTTGATCATACCCTTCATACTGCCTATTAAGGTACGGTGTTAGATAAGATCAAAGAATAACCGTTAGTCAGAGTTAGTTCTAGTAAGTGCCTCGGGTCGAGGATCGACATATCTTACTTTATTCAAAACATCTTAAGACATAGATCCATGAAGATAATTTTGAAACGAGTTACATCTAATAATTATTCTCTAATAATTATCTGTGAATATGGTTTCCAACTTCTTGGTCTTTCATTCATAATGAACCAACCATCTGATTCACAATAGTCTTACGTTCATATTGATTCCCATGAATCTGATCAACTACGGACATTTAGAATAATCTATATATTCAAGGATTTCTAAAACGTATAAACTATCGAACACAGTAACATCTAACAATAATTCATTTAACCATTAAATCAAATATTAAAAATAATGTAACTGTATTGTTCGAAAGAACCAAATACTAAATACAGATCAAACCCACTGTCTAGCAAATCTAAGGCCTATCTTGTCAGCATGTTTCTCATGTTTAGAATGAGGCATAGGCTTAGTGAACGGGTCAGCTAGATTCTGATCTATGTGAACTTTGTTTAACACGATGTCTCCCCGTTCTAGTATATCCCGGATATAATGAAATCTTCTGAGTATGTGCTTAGTGATGTGGTGTGACTTGGTTCCTTAGCTTGAGCAATGGCACCGGTATTGTCACATAGTATTTCGATCACTTTCTAAATGCTAGGCATTACTCCGAGATAAGCAATGAACTTCTTCATCCAAGCAGCCTCCTTTGTAGCTTCCGATGCGGCAATGTATTCTGACTCGGTGGTGGATTGAGCAACAACACTTTGCTTAATACTCTTCCAAGTGATCACACCACCATTCAGAACAAAAACAAATCCCATTTGTGATCGAGAATCATCTCGATCAGTCTGGAAGCTAGCATCAGTGTAACATTTAACAGTTAGTTCTTCTTTCAGTCCTCCATATATGAAGAACATGTCCTTAGTTCTTCTCAAGTACTTTAGGATGTTCTTTACAGCTATCCAATGACTCTGACCAGGATTCTGTTGATATCTGCTTGTCATGCTTAAAGCGTACGATACGTCAGGTCTAGTACATAGCATGGCATACATGATGGAACCAATTGCAGAAGCATATGAGACCTTTTTCCATTTTCTTCTTGTCCTCGTCAGACTGAGGGCACTGTTTATTATTCAGTATGGTTCCATGCGCCATAGGCAAAGATCCTCTCTTAGAGTCTTGCATGAAAAAGCGTTGAACGACCTTATCAATGTATGTACTTTGACATAAACCTATAAGCCGTTTTGATCTATCTCTATAGATCTTTATTCCCAGAATGTAAGCAGCATCACCAAGAATTTTCATTGCAAAACATTTACCTAAGCAAGACTTTACGTCTTTTAGCATAGGAATATGGTTTCCAATGAGCAGTATGTCATCTACATACAGAATCAGAAAAATCACATGGCTCCCACTTGCCTTCTTGTAAACACACGATTTTTTTGACAAAACCAAACTCTTTGATTTTCCGGTCAAAGCGAAGATTCCAGCTTCTAGATGCCTGTTTAAATCTATAGATGGATTTGTTTAACTTGCATACCTTATTAGGATTCTTTGGATCTTCAAAACCTTCCGGTTGAACCATATAGACATCTTCAGTAAGATGCCCATTTAGGAACATGGTTTTGACATCCATTTGTCATATCTTGTAGTCATAATACGCTGCAATGGCAAGCAAGATCCTAATAGACTTAAGCATGGCTACTGGCGAGAAGGTTTCATCATAATCAATTCCTTGAGTCTGAGTAAAGCCTTTCGCTACCAGCCTTGCTTTGAAGGTTTGCACATTCCCATCCATGTTGATTTTCTTCTTGAAAATCCACTTGCTTCCTACGGTCCGACTCTCGGGAGGAAGATCAACCAAGTCCCATACATGGTTGTCGTACATGGATTGGATTTCAGCATCCATGGCTTCAAGCCATTTCTTAGAATCAGAATCTAAGATTGCAGATTTGTAACTAGTGGGCTCTACCTGATCAATTATCAGGATGCCGTCAATCTGGTGAATCCCAATATACCGGTCGGGTTCATGACGATCCCTAGCACTTCTACGAACAGTTTGTGTCACGGTTGAATCTTGAACATTTCTAGATTCAGTTTCAGCAGTCTCATGCTGAACGACAGGTTCACATTGTGGTTCTTGGATCTCATCCATATCCACACGGTTATCTCCAATCCTTCTCGCAAGAAGTTATTTCTCCAAGAAAGTAGCTCTGCGTTTAATGAAAACTCGATCTTCAGCAGGATTGTAGAAGTAGCAACCAATTGTTTTAGGGTATCCGACGAAAACAACTTTATCGCCACGAGGATACAGTTTATCTGTAGATTCATTTGTAACATATGTGTTACATCCCCAAACCCTAAGGTATGACACTTTGGGTTTCTCCCCATGCCAAATCTCATAAGGCATCTTGTCCACCTTTTTTGTAGGAGCTAGATTTATGATTCTCGTGGCAGTTTCAAGAGCAAAACTCCAAAAGGAGTGTGGGAGGTTTGTACGACACATCATAGACCGAACCATATCTAATAGAGTTCGATTCCTCCTTTCGGATACACCGTTAAGTTGAGGTGTTCCTGGTTGAGTAAGCTGAGAAATGATCCCACATTTCTTTAGATGTTCGTCAAACTCTTGACTAAGATATTCACCACCTTGATCAGATCGAAGCATCTTAATCGTCTTATGAAGCTGATTTTGTTCTTCGTTCTGGTACTGTTTGAACATTTCAAATATTTCATGCTTATGCTTCATAAGATAAACATAACCATATCTATTGAAGTCATCAGTAATGTCACAAAGTATCTCTCTCCTCTTCTAGACATTGTTCTGAACAGACCACATACATCAGTATGTACAAGTCCTAACAGATCCTTAGCCCTTTGACCGATACCGGTAAAAGGAGCCTTGGTTAGCTTTCCACTTAAACATGATTCGCAATCATAAAATGACCCTTGACCAGTAGAATTCAAAATTCCGGCGGTCTAGAGTTTCTTCATGCGATTCTTATTTATGTGTCCAAGTCTACAATGCTACAGATACGTATCATTGAAATCATATTTCGTACGTTTGGAGGAGATATTAAATATAACGTTATTATCATGGACTTCTATCTCATAGATTCCATTATGAGGCTTTGCAGAAAAATAAAACAAACCATTCAAATATGCAGAAATGAAATCATTATCAAAAGCATAATTAAATCCTTGTTCCCGCAAAGCGAATACTGAAACAATATTCCTAGTCAAATTAGGAATGAAATAAACATTGTTTAAAACAAGTTCTAAACCAGAAGGAAGTAAAAGAGTGTATTCCCCTACAGCCTTCACATCAACCTCTTGTCTATTTTCCACATGGAGCTCCAGGTCGCCTTGCTTCAGTCTCCTAACCTTCTTTAGTACGTGTAAATCGTTACAAATGTGATAACCACATCCAGTGTCAAACACCCAAGATTTGCTACACAAAGAGAAGATCTCAATAACGAACATACCTGAGGACTGTCCTCCAGCAGACTTCTTCTGCTTCAACTCGGCCAGATACTTTGGGCAGTTCCTACTCCAGTGTCCGACTTCATCACAATGAAAACACTTGACATTCTTTAGAGGTTTCTTGGCAACAACTTTGCCTTTGCTCTTTCTCTTGAAGCTTTTCTTGCCATTTCCCTTGGCTTCAGCTTTCTTGACCCTCCTTAATCAGTAGCACTGGACCAGACTTAGCAGGAGCTGGTATGTTCATCTCAACAGTTTTCAGCATCATATGCAATTCTAGGATGGTCTTGTCCCAAGCATTCATAATGTAGTTCAAAGTGAACTGATCATATGACTTTGGAAGCGAGTTAAGGATAATATCCCCGGCCAATTCATTGCTTAAAGGGGAGTCAAGACGTGATAGATGATCAATGTACCCCTTCATTTTCAACACATGAGTGATGACTGAAGAACCTTCTTGCATACGAAAGCTTATTAGTGATCTTATCACCTCGAAGCGTTCATGAAGGGCTTGCTGCTGGAACATTTCCTGCAGCTGCCTAATCATATCGTATGCCGGCATATCCACCAGATTCTTTTGAAGTTCTAGTATCATGGACGCCAGCATCAAGCAAGAGACCTTGATACAGTCATCAACATGTTTATCCCAGGTCTTACGTGCTTGGCCCGTAGCAGCAGCTGGTTCTTCCGGGATTGGTTCCTCGAGAACATACAGTTTGTTCTCAGCCTTGATAACAATTGTCAAGTTTCGGTACCAGTCCATGAAGTTGGAGTTGTCAAGTTTATCCTTCTCAAGGAGAGATTTCAGGGAGAATGAGGAATTTGTATTAGATTTGTTAGACATCTACAAAATTCAAAATAAACGTTTTAGTATTTTCATGCATAATTTCCTAATTAAAATTTATGACCCAATTGCAAAATAATATAATTAGGAATGAGATCCTGGTTCCCCATGTCTCAGTGAAGGCCTGAGCACTCTTCACTGGCATAGCTAGACAGGTTGGTAACGATTACCGGTTGTATCAAGTATACAACTCTCGGTTTGAGGGGCATGACGAGTAATGTCAAGCTTGGATACGTTTCCCTCAACTACGCCCACTTAAACGACTTAAGTGATATATGTCCTTCAATTACAACTGTAGACCCGGCCTAAGTGACTCAGGAAACACGGTTCTACCTTCAACCAAAACCGTAGGGACGGATGCAAAGTAATTCACTAACACCGGGGGTTCGGATAAATTAGTTGAAGTGTTACAATTAAGGGTGGCGCAAAAATATCGATTTTATATATTGGGATTTCTTTAATGTTTTTAAATATTACCATTTCGGTTCAAAAACATTTTGGTCGACGAGTAGCATGATACAAGTCGTGCAATTTTAGTAAACCGATTTTACTAATTAGTTCGTGAAACACTTTCAATACTCGACGCGATCCAATTTCAAATACCCTATTAATCTAAATTGGTCATTCGTCACGAACCGATTTTAAACTAATCAACTCATTAATTAATTTAAAATTGTTTTAAATAAAACTATTAAATTTAAAATTAGTTTTCACTTTTAAATAAAACACGTTTTTATTTAATTACCTTTCTGAGAAAAATAAACAATTTAATAATCTCGTCGTTTTATATTGTGTCAAAAGTTTTATTAAAAATTTTGCGGTTTAATTATTATCATAAATAATTATATCACAACCACAAAAATAAATAAAATACAGAATGGAGCAACTAGGAAAAATTATCCGGTTTCGTTCGAGCCATCAAACAAATAATCGAATTGGTCTAAGGGATAACAAAATAACAAATCCGCTATCTTCCACTTAGTCCTAGATCTTCATCTTTAATCCTGTCATTGTCCGCCTTGGTCTTCTAGTCTTCGTCTCTTTAGGATTACAATATTTATTTATAAATACACTAAAAATAAATAAATAAAATAAAATAAAAACCTAACTATTACATCGGGGTTTCAAATAACCTATAAAAATTCAAAGAGAAACAACCAATCAACAAACAATACAACCATAGGTCTCTAGTGCTTGAATCATTCAACACAATAACAAAAAACGAAAAAGGCTCGATCTTTTGTCAAACAAAAGTTTTGATAAACAAAACAATAGATCGATTTATATCAAAAAAATATGTCTAAACGCGCGTAAATGTGCCTCTGATACCACTGTTGACAATAACAAACTTGTCTAACATTGCCCGACATACTCTATTCATGAGGTCCATGAAAACTGTCGAAGCATTCGTCACTGCAAAAGGCATCACCACAAATTCATAATGTCCATAACGAGTTCTAAACGCCGTCTTAAGTCAATTTTGGAAAACCAACGAGATCCTTACAACTGATTGAACAAATCATCAATTCTAGGTAAAGGATACATATTCTTGATCGTCATCTTGTTCAATTATCGATAGTCTATACACATTTTCATACTACATTCTTTCTTCTTGACGAACAGGATTGGTGCATCCCAAGGGGATATACTTGGACATATAAATCCCTTGTCTAACAACTCTTACAGTTGTGACATTAATTCATTCATTTCAATTGGTGCTAACCGGTAAGGAGCTTCAGCTATCGGCTTAGCTTTAGGAATTAAATCGATTTTTAATTCGATCTCTCTCTCAGGTGGAGCACCTGAGAGATCATATGGGAATACCTCAGAAAATTCTTTTACCACTAGAAATTGATCCATTTCTTTCCCTTTCATTTTCACACCCACTATATAGGCTAAGAATGATTGGTAACCTTGCCTTACGTAGCTATTTATCTTAGCTATCGTACACAATGTGATTTGGTTTCGTCATTGGCCAATGACACTAACTTCTTTTCCTGTAGATGTCGTGAATCGCATGATCTTTTGATTGCATATAATCGTTGCTGCATGCGAAGATAGCTAATCTATTCCAATGATCACATCGAATTATTGCATCGCCATAGGAATTAAGTTGACAAGATATTCCTCTCCTTCGATCAGTAGTCGACAATCTCGACATATTTCGGTTACTACGCAATTCTTATCACTAGCGATCTCAACCTCTAATGCCTTAGCCAACTTACTTCTATCAAATTTTGAATTTCTAAGGGATTGACTAATCCCTTGAATTCTGTTGCAGCATGTTTTGTGACAACAAGCCTTGTAATAGATTAGTCTTTATGTTTAACGTTTTGTTTGTTTTGTATTGTAAAAGTGTAAGTTTGCATAGTTGAGTTCGCCTAGACTAAGAGAGGCGAACTTAACAAGTTCGCCTGGAATAAGAGAGGCAAACTTAACAAGTTCGCCTGGTGCAGAGTGTGTTGCTATAAATAGTTCATGAGTGATTCAGATCTGTAAGAAGACGAGAAGAAGAAAAAAGTTAGAACTTAGAACAGTGGATTCATTCGTGTGTACTATTTATGAGATAATACAAGAAGCTTTCATCAAAATCGTGTCTTGTGTGATTGTTCTACTTTCGGTATTATTCGAGACGTACGTATACGATAGGATTCCGCACTTCGTATTCGTATTACGTGTTTTACAGCAGATATCGATCAGTAGACCCGCTGGGACCTACAAGTGGTATCAGAGCTTTTGCTCTTGATTAGCTACTGTTGTTTGACATCGTCTCGATCGATTTTTCACTACAAGATGGAGATGTTCGGAAGTTTCTGTGTTCTTGAAAGTTTGCTACGTTTTGAACTGAATTTTGATTGATTCCTTCATTGGTGTTGTTTTAGCAAAATTGTTCCGATATAAGCATTCTAAATTGATATTTGAAGAATCCTACAGAAGGAATTTCTCTAATTCATGCAAAATCACGATTTATGGAGATTTTTAGACTTGTTCGTGCGTTTGGGTGTTAGAACTATCCATCTTGTTCTTCAGCTGATGCAGACGAACTTGTCATTCTGTTACAAGCGAACTTGTTCGAGCGAACTTGTTAAGTTCATTGATTTGAACTAGGCGAACTTAAGAGGCGAACTTGTTAACTTGTCAGGCTAAGTTATTAAGTTCGCTTCATCCAGAAACTTGTTAAATTTTTCTAAGTGTTGACGTGTTCAAGAATGTCGTCTACTTCTAGTCAAGTGACCAATATGACTCACTTACTAAATCATGACAATGAGATTGGAACTCCAACCAAGCCACGGGGACTTATGAATCTCAAAGACTATTCAAATTGGAAGAGTCGGTTTGAGAATTATGTTAATATCAATGATACAAGTCTTTGGATTCCTATCAGTGAGGGATATGAGCATCCTGTTCATAGTCATATGGGTGTGTCGGATGCACCAAAACCAATTTCATCTCTTGATGGTGATGAAAAGAAGCTGTATGATCGTGAAAAGAAAGCTCTTGCAACTTTATCAATGTGTTTACCTATGGATATCTATCATACTTTCAAGAAGTTCAAGACTTCTCGTGACCTTTGGGAAGGTTTGGCTAAAAGGTGTGAAGGAAACACAGATATCAAAAAGAGCAGAAAGGAATTGTTAAAAATGCAGCTCAGTGTTTTTAAACACTTTGAGGGAGAGTCAGTGGATAAACTCATGACAAGATATTATCATCTTCTAGGTGAAATGGTCAACAATGACATTACCTATAAAAACAGGAAGATTGTTGAAAAATTCTTGGATGCTTTACCAGCACATTTTGAGATGTACACAATAGTGATCAAAGAACAATCTGGATTTGACGATCTTAGTCTTGAAGATTTGATGGGAAAGATTCAATCATATGATTTGCACAAGCAAAAAAAAGACATAGTTTATCAAGATCCAAGTATTTATTTTGGAAAAGGTACATCAAAATCTGGTGGAGTTGCTTTGTTTTCAGGTGAATCGTCTGATGTTCCTACCAATAGTTCTTCTCAAGGGAATACATGTTTTGTTGCTTCAAACTCTAGATGTTCAGCTCATAGCAAGAATGTTAGTCATTCATGTTCTACTAAATTATCTTCATTTGCAGCAAATGATATGATGGCAATGATTGCATCATTTTTAACCTCTTATGAAAATTTTATTGGTGGTAAGATCACTGATCCTGATATGATTGAGGAGGATTTTAAACAGCTGGATAAAGATACTTTAGAGGAAATGAATATTCAGTGGAACATGGCTTTGTGGTTGAGACAAGGAAAAGATCACTTGAAGAGGACTGGGAAGAAGTTTATTGGGGCATCAAGAAAGACCAAGATGGGCATGGATAAGTCAAAGGTGAAGTGTTATAACTGTCAGGAATTTGGCCATATTGCTCGAGAGTGTACTAAACCCAAAAATCAGAATCAAGGACATTCAAACTCTCAAGGCAATCCATCCAAACCAAGTACTTCTACAACTTTGATATCTCAGCAAGATGAAAATTATGACTGGGGTATTCATTTGGAAGATATAGTGGCTCATGTTAGTCAAGCTTTTCTGGATGAGGTTCATCCTGAAGATGGAAGTGAAAATTGTTCTTCTGATAGTGACTCTGCAGATTCTAGGAGTATAAATGAAAATGAAGAGTCACTGTCTCAAAAAAGTGCACCAAAGTTTTCTAATGAAGAATTATTGACTGATGCAGCTGCTGAAAGGTTACTGAAAAGATTGCAAAGATGTTAGCTGAAGGAAATGCATTCATGGCTGATTCTAAGCAGGTACAACAACTTGACTCATGTTTAAAATGCATTGATTTAGAATTCAAAGTTACAATATTGTGTGATGATAACACTAATATTATTTGTGACATGAAATCAATGTACACATCGAACCATAAGTTAAAGGAAAATGAAACTATTTTGAAAACTAAAGTTGACTTTTTGAGAAATGATATCAAAGTTTTTCAAAACAAAGTAAATGACCAAGCTTTTTGTCTCGATGTGTCATATGCTGAATATGAAAAGAAGATTAATGAATTTGCTGTGTCACAGTCTGAAGTAACAAAATTGGTACGAAAGCTTGAATGTTATAATAATTCTAGTTTCTTGTTGGATTATTATAAAGATAAAGCTTTGGGAGAAAAGGTTTTTGGTGGGGTTGGTTTTTGTCCTAATGTTGATGATAGTGAGATTAAGGGTGGTGTTGGTTATTGTCCACCGTTTAATGCAAATTATACCCCGAGTGTGATTGAGGAAGTTTTGGTTGAAGATCTGGAACCAAAAACTGTGTTGAACATCAATCCTATTACTGGAAATGACATAGTATATGATGATTCAACTGATGATGATGTGTTTGATTCAGACAAGGTTGAAGGCATAGTAAAAGAGTGTAAGTATGTGGAACCTGTTGTGGTGAAAACAGTGACTAGAGACATGTACATTCTAACTGAACCAGATGATGTGACTGAACAACCAAAACCTAAACCTATTTTTAAACCAATTAAATCTTTTGTAAGTAGAGGTTTTGATTCCCAAGAGACAAACCAGATTGAGAATATCTCAAATGTTGATTTTTGTAAAAAGAAACTTGTTGAGGATTCTCATAAGGTTGTTCATTCATCAAACATTATGTCTCAGTGTTCATCATCTAATTCTTTCAAGGTTCAGAAAGAAACGTATATGCGTGTTTACAAGGAAAAACGCTCTTGTTTTCATTGTGACACTGTTGGTCATATCATGAAAGACTGTCCAAACAAAAACTTGGGAAAACGTCTGGAAAATCCTAGGTTGGCACGTTCTTTTGTGAATCCATCGACAAAATCTGTACACATGACTGTGGATAGTGCTGTAAAGAAGCCAAATGTTCATTCTGCTTCTAAGTATGGGCAAGTTGAGTCTGTGAAAGTTGTGAAGAAGGTGGAGACTACTCATCCAAAATAAAAATTGTCTAGACCACAAAGACGTCGAAGAAATAAACGTCTGAGAAAACTTCTTGAACAATCAGTGGTAAATGAAAAGGTTGAGGTGGTGAGTGAGATTGACAAGGTTCCGGTTACATCAAAATGGAAACCAAAATCTACTATTTCTAGTTCGGAGACAACATCTCCTAAAATTCAAGAGAAATTTGATTGTGTAATGAAGGAAATTGTTTATTTTGATGAATCAAGACGATCCAAGACCATAATGGCTTGGGTCTCTATTACTAAATAATTGTTTCTCTTTGTATATAGGGAACTCCAAGGAGGACTGTTGGCAACCATTGGTATGTGGACAGTGGATGTTCTCGGCATATGACGGGTACTCTTAATTTATTGGAAAATGTGAAAGAAGTTCAAGGCGGATATGTTGCCTTTGCGGGTAAGAAAGGAGGAAATATTTCTGGCCAAGGAACTGTATCAAATGGAAGATTGAGCTTTGAGAAAGTCAACTATGTTGAGCAGTTGGAGCATAATCTGTTATCTGTTTCGCAAGTCTGTGATAAAGATTTCTCATTTCATTTTAATAAGTCAGAATGTTTGGTTCTAAAGCCGGGATTTGTGATACCAGAAGATTGGATACTTATGCGAGCTCCTCGAAAGAATGATACATATATGCTTGATATGAGCACAGTAACGACAACATCTGTTCCAACGTGTCTTCTTTCGAATGCTTCCGAATCCGATTCAACTTTGTGGCACCGGAAAATGGCTCACATTAATTTTAGAAAAATGAATTATCTTGTCAAGAATGGGTTGATTTCTCGTGTCCCAGTTGTGAGATTTAATGTGAATGAAGACTGTAATCCATGCAAGAAAGGGAAGCAGCACAGGAAGTCTCATCCTTCAAAGTTGATTAATTCAATTGTGACTCCTCTAGAGTTGTTGCAAATGGATTTGTTCGGACCTATTAGTGTCAAGAGTGAAGGAGGCAAATCTTATTGTTTGGTTGTTACTCATGATTACTCGAGGTTTTCTTAGGTAAAATTTCTTGCTTCTAAGGATGAAACAGCTGAACTTTTTAAGATCCTAATTGTGGCCTTGAGAAATTATTCAATTTGCAAGTCAGGAGAATTCGAAGTGACAACGGCACAGAATTCAAGAACAGAAATTTGGGTTTATTCTATTTGACAAAGGTTATTCATCATGAATTCATTGCTCCTTATGTTCCTTAACAGAATGGTGTTGCTGAACGGAAGAATTGAACTCTTATTGAGATGGCTCGTACTATGTTATCTGGTTCAAAGCTACCGGTTACTTTTTGGGCAGAGGCCGTAAATACAGCTTGTCATGTTCTCAATAGGGTTTTGACCGTGAAGAAACACAACAAAACTTGTTATGAATTGCTGAACAATCGAAAGCCTAATTTGGTGTATCTTTTGCCCTTTGGAAATCCATGTACCTTGTGAAAGACTCGCGATGTTCCTACGAAATTCAGCTCGAAGGCGATTGAGGGAATTTTCTTGCGATATGTTGCTAATTCTCATAATAAGAGAGTGTTTAACAAAGAATCACGTAAAATTGAAGAGTGGTTTCATATTGACTGTGATAATCGTTCTGTTCCTCAGGATGCAAAAGGTCCTTCTTGGGCATTTGATTATGATGCTTTTTTCAGATCTTTCAATGTTACTCCTGAACTTTCTCCTGCTGAAGCTGAAATACTCTATCAGTCCTACTGCAATGATGATTCAATTGTTGATCCTCGTTTGGTTATTCCGATTGTGGATACTCCTTCAGTTGATCCTAATGTAGCTTCAACTTCGGGTACAACACAACATGATGACTCTGATGATGATGAAATTGTGTTTCAGGAGTCTTCAATTGATTTCCAGGACATAGTTGATGATTCATCAACATCGGCATCAGTTGTGGGGGAGTTGCCTTCAAATCTTGATGATGTTATTCAAGTTTTAGATATTCTTCAATCTCGTGTGCATAAGAATCATCCAACTGACAATATTATTGGAGATTTGAATGCGGGTGTTCAAACGAGGCATCGTACTCTTGCAGAAAATTCATGTTTGTATACTCAGATTGTGGATACATGTATCTTGGAGACGTGTTTACATGCTTGTTTTTTTTTCTCAAACTGAACCTAAGAATGTGGTTGAGGCTTTGGATGATGATTGTTGGATTGAGGCCATGCAGGAAGAATTGGCTCAATTTGATAAATTGCATGTTTGGGATTTGGTTGACTTCCCCAATGGTTCAAGATCTATTGGCACAAAATGGGTTTTCAAATGTAAACGTGATGATCGTGGAGTTGTGGTACGTAATAAGGAGAGATTTATTGTTCAAGGTTATAATCAGCAAGAAGGCGTTGATTACACTGAATTTTACGCTCCAGTTGAGAGGATAGAGGCGATCCGATTGTTTCTAGCTTATGCTTCTTTCAAGGGTTTCAAAGTTTTTCAATTGGACGTAAAAAGTGCTTTTCTGAATGGAGAGGTGAAGGAAGAGGTATATGTGAAATAGCCGCCTGGTTTTGAAGATCCCAAGTTTCCTGAAAAGGTTTTTAAATTAGATAAAGCGTTGTATGGTCTTCATCAGGCTCCTCGTGCTTGGTACGAAACTCTGTCGGTGCATTTACTTGAAAATGGATTTGAGCGTGGTCAAATTGATTCTGGGGGAGATTTATTACTTGTTCAAATCTATGTTGATGACATAATTTTTGGTTCGACCATGTAAAGACTTTGAAAGAGTGATGAAGTTGAAATTCGAGATGAGCAGCATGGGAGAATTATCGTTCTTTTTGGGACTTCAGGTTGACCAGAAGGAGGATGGTTTTTATATTCATCAAACAAAGTATGTTGCTGATATTCTCAAGAAGTTTAATATGGAAAATGCTTCAGCTTCCAGCACTCCAATTCCAGTTAATCACAAACTAGATTCTTACCTGAAAGGGAAAGAGGTGGATTTTCGATTATACCGAGGAATGATCGGGTCTTTGATGTATTTGACAGTGTCACGTCCATATATCATGTTCGCAGTATGCTTGTGTTCGAGATTTCAGTCGAAGCCGAAGGAATCTCATTTGATTGCTATAAAGCGGATTTTTAGATACTTAAAGGGTCAACCAAGGTTGGGATTATGGTATTCATTTAATTATGACTTTGATTTTAAAGCTTTTACAGATTCAAATTATGGAGGTTGCGGTCTGGACAGAAAATCAACATCTGGTGGTTGTCAATTTCTAGGGAATAGACTTGTGTCCTGGCAATGCAAAAAGCAAACATCAGTTGCAATTTCAACTTGTGAGGCAGAATATATTGCAGCAGCCAATTGTTGTTCCCAGATCCTTTGGATTCAACAATAGTTGAGGGATTATGGTTTGAACTTTACAGGGACACCAATGAAGATTGATAACACAGCCACCATGTCGATCACAACAAATCCTGTGAAACATTCAAAAACAAAGCACATAGAGATTCGACATCATTTTATTCGTGATTGTGCAGAAAAGAAGCTGATTGAGTTGGTGAAAGTTCATACGGATGACAATTTTGCTGACTTATTTACCAAAGAATTCGATCAGTCATGGTTTGAATTTCTTACTCAAATGATTGGTATGCTTAATCCAACATGACAAAAAGGTTTTTTCAAAAAGGTTTTTCATGGAAGTTTTTTTTTGTTTTATAGATTATTTAACAGTAAATAGTTTTATGCTTTACTTTTAGATAGTTTTCTTGCTTTCTGAAAAAACCCAAACAAATTGAAAAAGATAAAATCGACACTGCTTGAAGTTAAAGAAGAAATGATAGTACATCAGTAGGTGATCACATATTCATGACCAAAGATTGACTACCTGGTGTCTACTCTTACGATTTTGCTTGCTTGATTTGATCTAAACTTCTAAAGTCTGCATAAACAGGAAATGATAGCTTCATGACTGCATGACATTTTACATTTAAATTTTAATTTGAATATTTACATGTAATTTGAATTGTCAATAGGCTAGAAGCGTTTTTAGTCCATTAGTAATGTGAAAACATAATGATCTATGTTACAATTGTGATTTGAACCCGTGGTATGCCGGGTGTGTGTGTTAAAAGATCATTATCAGATAAAGAATATGTGACTTTAAGTATTTCATGAGATCAGTATCGGACTGTATTGATTAGCACAATGTTTCAGTTCACTTTACTGCCCATGTCCCGAAAAGCATGCAATGTGAAGTTGGACTAAGATATGTTTCTGACAACTTGTTGGAACATATACTCACCCTTGGATCAATTATCTTGATTCCATTGAATATATCCAGATAACATTTGGATCACGCTACCTTATGTTATTGAATCAATAGATTCCTCGATAAATCTTTCTGTTACTATGAATCATGATACTTCATCCAAACCAAGCTATATGAATCATTCGATTCTGAATATTCTGATTCAATATATCCTTCGGGATCTGATTTCATTGATGTGCTAATTGAGATAGTCTCATCCTGGAGATTGATCTAAACTTTGCATAGGTCTCAATATGTCTTGAAGATAGTGCAAATTTTATATTTTTGTTGGCATATTTGTGGGGTACACATTGTCTTCATATAAATGGTACTAACTTACAAGAATGTGGGATAAAAATGCTTGTAGTTTCAAATTTTATAATGTTCAAAATTTTAATTGACATGTAGTATATTGCAAATTCGGTATGAATAAGTTAGCATGTCATGATCTGATCCTGTTTACTTTGAAGTTTATCGCGCATCATTTCATAAATTTCTGAAAAAGGAAAAAAGTCAATATTCAAAGACCATGAAAAAGAAAGATGTGATATCTGTGAGCGGTTAGTGAATGAATAGATATTTTCAAAAGATTTAGTTGTTTGTTAGCTGAGCAAAATATCTGTGTATATGCAGAATGCCATAGGTTAACCCTTAGATCTGCTAGGGATTTTATATTCAAAATGGGTATGTGATACATCAAAGATACTGATATGATCTTCTTACTCGTAGTGTTTCAACCAAAAATATGTGATTCTGTATGTACAGATAAAAACCAAAAAGATTTTGATTTTAGTTGATATAGTGTTACTGCTTTAATTCATTAAGAAAATTCAAAAAGATTTTAGTGAGTTTTAGCTTAAAGTTTGAAAAATTAAAAAAAAAAACATATATATATGTTCTTTACTTTTTCTTTTATCTTTTCTAAGAAAAATTCAAAAAGATTTTGTTTTAATCTTCCCTGTAAAATTCTTATAACTTTGGATTGAGACTGTTGTATAGGTTGCAAGTTTATATGGGGTCCTTCTCCCAATATAATACTTTGTTAAAGGAAGTACAAAACAAAACATCTTGTTCAGAGGATATGTGTAGGGAATTATTTGTCAAAGAATTAGAAGAACAAGACTTGAAGATAAAGACCAAGCTGTTGTTAAGGGGGAGTCTGTTGGAGCATGTTTTGTGACAACAAACCTTGTAACAGATTAGTCTTTATGTTTAACATTTTGTTTGTTTTGTATTGTAAAAGTGTAAGTTTGCATAGGCGAACTTGTCAAGTTCGCCTGGTATAGTTGAGGCAAACTTAACAAGTTCGCCTAGACTAAGAGAGGCGAACTTAACAAGTTCGCCTGGACTAAGAGAGGCGAACTTAAAGTATGGAATCCTATCTAACTTAACAAGTTCGCCTGGTGCAGAGTGTGTGGCTATAAATAGTTCATGAGTGATTCAGATCTGTAAGAAGAGGAGAAGAAGAAAAAAGTTAGAACTTAGAACAGAGGATTCATTCGTGTGTACAATTTGTGAGATAATACAAGAAGCTTTCATCGAAATCGTGTCTTGTGTGATTGTTTTACTTTCGGTATTAATCGAGACGTACGTATACGATAGGATTCTGCACTTCGTATTCGTATTACGTGTTTTACAGAAGATATCGATCAGTAGACCTGCTGGGACCTACAAATTCCATTGGTTTGCACATCATAAAGTCCTTATACATGCATCGGGTTGACTTTGCATCAATCTTTGGATTTCCACCTTCTCGATTATGAGGTTTCTCTATCTCCTTATGGTTTTTGAACCAGCTTTCTAATGAAATTTGCAGTTCAGCTTGCATAATCGGATGATTTGCGTCGAACACCTTTCCTATCTCAAAAGAAATTTGTTTTTGGATATTCTCCGGGACTTGTTCGACTTTGATCTCATCGGATTTCTCCTATGACTCACTCCGTCACGTATTTCCACATTTTGACGTTCAACCATCATTTGTTGAAACATGAATTCGTTTAATTCCTCACTCGTTTACCCTAATCATAGTCTAGGGTCTCATATTATAGGCCTCATACTATTCTAACCCTAATTAAGCATTCTAGGGTTTTACGTAAGGCCCATTCATGCATTTTCAGATATGCACATTTATTTATGCAGCTTAATCATGTATATTCACATTCCCGGCTTACTATATGCTGATATAAGTTATCATATGATGTTTGCGATATCATGATGGTTCCATACATTAGATCTTGTACTGGTCAGGTATGTGGCAATATAGTTACACGTCATGATACTCTCAACTATCGCATGAAGCTTATCTCAAACAAAATTCAGCCCACATATACTTACACTTTTATTTCTAACCCTGGAATTTAAACATACCTGCTTCCTCGGACGACCTCGGATTGAATCCCTATTTATATCATGGGAAATTATGGTTTGAGTTTAAGCACCGTTTCTGATACTCAAATCTCTCAAACCGTGCTCTAATACCAACCTGAAACATCCTTTGTTTATTCTATTATTTTATCAGAGTTTTATTGCGGAAATTGGTCCTAGATTTTTCAAAACCTTGTCATCGTAGTGACATTGGTATATTTTATTATAAATATTGTTTGTACATATAATATTCAATAACACATATTATAGGGATACTTCAACTCCGACAACCATGTCCTCAGGAAGCTCTATTCCACATGATTTTTCCCTACATTGTTAGGATAACATTTTTACATTAGTTTACGCTAACTAAGTACACTGCATCTTTCTTTTATTATGGAACCCTTCAGATCCTTGTTCAAGTTTTACCAGACAGACATGCCCTCGTGTCTATCATAGGACGTACCTCAAGTTACATCACTCGTTTAATTTTAGACAAGACCCGCCCTGTAGGCTGGACATCTTGTTTATAAGTGATATGTCCTAAATTATACACGTTTTGCATGCATAATAATCCCCATATTATGGTACTAATTGATTAATAACCTTGCCATTGATACTTAAAACGTTAATATTTCACAAATGCAGGTTATTCGGTATCCCAAAGATGAATAGGGCAAAAATCAGCTTAAAACATGAAGAAATCAAGCTTTTGGAGGACCAAACCCGAGCATTGACCCCCAAGAAGTCAAACCAGGTCAACACAAAATTGGGCAGCAGGAAGGGATACACGGTCGTGCATCCCAATGCACGGGCGTGCATTGCCCTATCTTGCTCCCCAAGGTCCAGTACCCTGTCCTGTGTACCATGTTTGATCCCCGAGGTGTTTACATGGCCGTGCATTGCTCATTCTGAGGCCTATAAATAGATGGCTTGAGTTCTTCATTCCACACACCAATTCAGATCAAAGAACACCCATCCAGACCTCGTTTGAAAGTGCATTTCGTAGTTAGTGTAGAGAGTAGTGAGCGGAGGGGCTCTTCCTCCTTGTTCCGCAATAGGGGAGCCTACGAAACTCAGCGTTATGCTAGTTAGTATGGCCATTCGTGGCTAAACTCTTTGTATTGCTAGAGTGAAGATAAAGTTTCGTGCATGTTAATGTTTAACGTATTAATCCAAGTGATGTGTTTATGTCTTTAACTATTCGTCCTTAAAACCACCATTTTGGTGGGCTTTTATTAATGTCTAAATTTGCCTTTATATTTGTGAGCGTTCTTGATTTTTAAAGTGTAAAACCTTTTTAATCAAACTTCTCTTGAAGCTTGTACGTCTTTATACAAGTAAAGATTGATAAGCCAAGGCTTGACTATTAAGATCGTACGTCTTTATACGAACTTATTATGCGACCAAAAATTGGTGAACTCATTTTGGGAACGGTACGTCTTTATACTTGGTCCCATTGTTACACCGCCTCCTGGTGAGCAAAATATAATCACCTATTTAACTTTAATACAAAGCATTTTTATGTTCGATGTCTTAAACCAACCGGGAGATGACCATTTGAAGGGTTGAGGGTAATTGTTGTCCTTTACGGGAGGCTACCACTTGTTAAAGCTTTCAAATTTGCAAATCAAATGTCGTGAGGACGAGTCTCTAGCGGTGACCCGGGTCACACATTTGTAGTAGTCATATCACTGGATTAGTCAACTTAACATTAACACGTACCAAGTGGATTCGAAACCCAAAGCAATACTATTCGTAACCTCATCATTTTCGACCTATTTACTTTCCTGTTATTTACTATTCTGTTCGTTACATTTCTGTTACACACTTCACGCACGTTTTTACTTTTCTGCTATTTACTTTACCGTCATTTAGTTTTCTGTCAATTACATTCCTGTTCCACAAGCACACAAAACTCACTTCCAAATTAAACCGGCTAAACGTTAACGAAAGTCGAGTATTGGAATTCGACCGTGTCCATTGGTTCGATACTTGGTTCTTACCTAAACTATATTACGTTGCGATAGGTACACTTGCCTATTTTGTGTGTTTTTAAGTTAAAGTAATTATCATTTTATAAATTTAAAACCTGATCTCGTAAGACCATTCTAAAAATATATTTATTATATTTTTATATATTAAAACACTACGCATCAAGTTTTTGGCGCCGTTGCCGGGGACATGGTGATTTCAAGAAAAATTCGAGTTAACGGATTAGCCTTTTTAACGTTAACAATTACTTTTATGGTTTGTTTTGATTATTCCTTACAACAACTTTCATGGATGACAACTACGAGGGTTGTTATGGAGGATACCAGGACGACTATGAGTAACACTATTCGGAGGTTTGGTGTGAGATCTGTGGGGAACCCCACTACACTCAAGATTGTTATCACTATCAAGGGTATTCCACAGATTTCCACCAACCCTACTGGCAACCATATGAGGAAACCACACCACCTCAAGAAATTCAACACTCAGCTCTAGATTCCGACTCATGGACCCTAGGAAATTTGTTTCATCATTTGGATGAAATTAGGGTTCAACTCCTAAAGAGCTCTCCAACTGAACAACAAGTGTTTCGTCATTTGGAAGAAATTAAGGTTCAGATCCTAAAAAGCTATCCAAATAGACAACAAGATGATTCCTTCAAAGTCCAAGAATCGAAAGTTATAGTTCCAACATCTCTAGTAAGGTCGAGTGACTCTAAGGCGCAAGAACCTTCCATCTTCACAAGCATGCATCAGTCGGAGATAAGACAGGATGATTCTGAGGAGAGGGCTACTGCAAATTTACAATCACTTCCTGACTTTTCTGAGGGGCTGGAAGTTAAAAAAATCAAAGGAGTTAGAAGAAGAATTGATGGGAATCCTAAATATGGAGGCAAAGGAGGATGTAATCACCAACAAACAAATGACAATGGTGGCACCTCTTCCTTGCAACAGTGATAGCTGGCCTGTGACCAAGCATATCAGTGAATCATTCCATGAATCACATAAGCCACAGGATAGGGCACATCACTCTGAGGACCACTTCTCATGGAAGAAGCAACGTTCATCCAACGAAGATTACGTGACAAAATTATCATACCGGGGTGACCGTCTCCTTCGCTACATGGGATTCTTGAAGTTTGGTCCAGGAAATTTCAAATGGTGGTAGCGTGATTTAATTACACCATTTTCTTTAAGTGCTCTTCTATAGAGCATTTTAAATTTGGCAGGCATACAAAATTTTCAAAATTTCAAATCAATCCATCCAAACTAAAATTAAAACTATAAATAGAGTTTGAAAATATATAAATCAATTATTCACCCATTTTAGCACTAAAAAGTTGAAGGTATGAAAAATATAAAATTGGGGAAAATCTTTGATTTATGAAATTCGGTCACTTAATGAGGGAATTTGGCTCAGACCATTGGGATAAACCGCCTACAGCTGTTTGCCACATGATCCAGCTCGTCGACACCTTTACGTCCCCTCGTCGGGGGCCCTCTAATTCCAAATGTAGCTCAAGTATTGGCCGTTTCAAGTTTGAACACTTTTTACCCTGTTTTTCTCTGTCCAACTGATCTAGGATGGACTCCACTAATTCCTGGATCAACTTATTATCATTGTACGCATGGAATTCAAATGGGTTGGATGAACCTCTCCATATTATAAGCCACCCATTTGACTCGTTATTCCACCACGAGCACTAAACTGGAATTTCATGAAGCACATATGGGTCGGGCTAAAGACCCTTAAATAAACGTAGCGCGTCCGGGAGGCAACCTTATGATCATGAATAAATTGAGAGGTTGGTGCATACGGCAGAATCATGGATCTCAGGTTTGACTTTTCAAATTTAAGTTTCTCATACTTCAGCCCCAGGTATGCCCTCTCGATACTAGGACCTTAGTAGCTTAACTACTACCTTTTATTTTCCTTGTCTGCTTTTATGTTTTACCTTATGTGTCAGGTAGAGTAGCATCACCAGATAGTCTCTCTACTTCTTTAAGGAATCACACTCCATCTCTACAACCTGAGGAATCGGAAACCACATCAAATTTCTATGAAATTCGATGAAGTCTTTGAAGCAAAGTGTTGACAGCACCAATAAGTTTTGGCCTTAGGTTATACACCGAATTGACCGGGGGAGTACCAGTTTCTTTTCCCTTAAAACTTCATGCATTTAAATTTCTGCATAGCATTTCATTACATGCATTTGTACATTGAGGGCAATGCACAGTTTTAAGTGTGGGGTGGGGAATTAAGAGATTCAGGACTACTTGTAACCTCAAAGCAGTAAAATTTTAACTTGTGATTTTCTACCCATTTGACTAAAACATAACAAAAAACCAACCTTTTGTAAAACCCGAAAAATTTTCAAAATTTTAAACCCTAATATTTAAAACCTCTTTGAGTTCGCACCTAATAAAGTAGAATGAATACATGGCAAGTAGAAACAAATGAATATTATGCATAACGAGTCGCTAAACCCTATTCCATCCGTTTTCATGTGAGGAAAATCAAGCCTATTAAACAACATCAAATTTTTGGCGCAGTATATAATTATTCGCATGCTCTTGCGTTTGGCATTACTGAGTGTTTTTCGATTGAATTTTATGCATAATTAGAACTTGTGTGACTTATACATATCAAGACCATGAACTAGTACAAGTATGAAAGTGATTGAGGCACCTAGGACTTTATTACCCTTATCCTTAAATTCAAAAAAAATCCCAAAAATATAATCCGCTTAGATAGCCCTTTGAGCCTTAGCCTTTTATTTTCTACTACCCACAATTATCACCCAACCAGCTTTTCGTAAACACCGGTTATTGGCTAACTGTCTTCAAAATGGAAAATTATCCTATGTCATTATTTCATGTTTATTACCATTGAGGCAACTTCGGAAAGAATCTGTTTTACTCAAAAGAGTTGGAATATACATAAAGGTGGATGTATTAGGATGAAACAACCGAACTATCTGCAAGGAATTTATGGAAATATTATTTCAAAGAAATTGAGGAAAAAGAATTATTAAATGAATTGTCTTGATGCAAAATTAAAAAAAAAAAAGAGAAGTTGGTCTTTTACGGGTTAGACCTTAAAGAGCTGGATATGCATTCTTTTGATTTCAATTTGCTTTTCTACCCTCATTTCGCAAAGCCTGAATTACCGCCAGAACTCCGAGAGAAAGTTTTCAAATCAACTAGTGATGTAAGAAAAACGGTGGTGCAAGCAAGAACAACTGCCACCATTCTGCGTCTTGTCAAAAAGTGCCGCCAAAAGAAGAGCCAAAAGATACGAAAAATGTGTGAAGTGTGGCAACTGGAGCCATGATGGAAAATGTAGCAAGAATCAAACTCATTCCCAAAGTGAGTATACGCATCTGATCAAAGTTGGAGCTGTTAGGCTACAAGCCGAAAGTTCCATACGAAGAGGCAGCAATGTGTACTACGCAGTGAGCAAAGAGTTGCCACTAATGAGAGATCTTGGTCTTGGAAATCTGACCATAAACGAGCCCTCGGATTAGTTACACCCTCATGATCCGAGTACTGCAGAGGGACATGTTAGTATTTTCCATTTTAAGCCATGAAGTCGTAGCTGTGTGTTTCACGATAGCTGCAACCCTTCAAACCTTTTAAATCCCTAAAAATCCAAAAAGATTTTCATCTTCACCCCTTTATTTTTATTTTTAGCCACATTACAACCCTTTTAAAGTCCTCTTGATTCATGCATACTACTTAGTTAATTGGTGGAGACTTGATTTGCATACAAGCTTATGATCATTGAATAATTTGATTCGAACTTGAGTGTTCCACTTAAATTACACTATCCATACATATATAACCCTAGAGATGAGTGAACATTTTTAGGAGTGAAAGTTTATTAACTGAAGTTCTAGTAGGTTTGTCATGGATTCCATAATAGAAAAATTCAAAAATAGAATAAGCAACTCAAGAGTTATCTCGTAATTTTCAACTACTTGGAGTTCCATTTCCCTTGTAAAGTTTTTAGTTATGGGTATGATCATGCATGAGTTTGCTTGAAGACAAACAAAGTTTAAGTGTGGGGTATTATGATATGTCCTAAATTATACATGTTTTGCATGCATAATAATCCCCATATTATGGTACTAATTCATTAATAACCTTGCAATTGATACTTAAAACGTTAATATTTCACAAATGTAGGTTATTCGATATCCCAAAGATGAATAGAGCAAAAATTAGCTTAAAACATGAAGAAATCAAGCTTTTGGAGGACCAAACCCGAGCATTGACCCCCAAGAAGTCAAACCATGTCAACACAAGTCAAACCAGCAGCTAAAAGACAAAACTAGGCAGCAGGAAGGGGATGCACGGCCATGCATCCCAATGCACGGGCGTGCATTGCCCTTTCTTGCTCCCCAAGGTCCAGTACATTGTCCTGTGTACCATGTTTGATTCCCGAGGTGTTTGCACGGCCGTGCAATCCAATGCACGGCTGTGCATTGCTCATTCTGAGGCCTATAAATAGATGGCTTGAGTTCTTCATTCCACACACCAATTCAGATCAAAGAACACCCATCCAGACCTCGTTTGAGAGTGTATTTCGTAGTTAGAGTAGAGTGTAGTGAGCGGAGAGGCTCTTCCTCCTTGTTCCGTAATAGGGGAGCCTAAGAAACTCAGCGTTATGCTAGTTAGTATGGCCATTTATGGCTAAACTCTTTGTATTGCTAGGGTGAAGATGAAGTTTGGTGCATGTTAATGTTTAACGTATTAATCCAAGTGATGTGTTTATGTCTTTAACTATTCGTCCTTAAAACCACCATTTTGGTGGCCTTTTATTATTGTCTAAATCCGTCTTTATATTTGTGAGTGTTCTTGATTTTTAAAGTGTAAAACTTTTTTAATCAAACTTCTCTTGATGCTTGTACGTCTTTATACAAGTAGAGATTGATAATCCAAGGCTTGGTTAACACTATTAAGATCGTACGTCTTTATACGAACTTATTATCCGACCAAGAATTGGTGAACTCATGTTGGGAACGGTACGTCTTTATACTTGGTCCCATTGTTACACCGCCTCCCGGTGAGCAAAATATAATCACCTATTTAACTTTGATACAAAGCATTTTACGTTCGATGTCTTAAACCAACCCGGAGATGACCATTCGAAGGGTTGAGGGTAATTGTTGTCCTTAACGAGAGGCACTACCACTTGTTAAAGCTTTTAAATTTGCAAATCAAATGTCGTGATGACGAGGCTCTAGCAATTGACCCGGGTCACACATTTGTAGTAGTCATATCACTGGATTAGTCAACTTAACATTATCACGTACCAAGTGGATTCGAAACCCAAAGCAATACTATTCGTAACCTGATCATTTCCGACCTATTTACTTTCCTGTTATTTACTATTCTGTTCGTTACATTTCTGTTACACACTTCATGCACGTTTTTACTTTTCTGTTATTAACTTTACCGTGATTTACTTTTCTTTCATTTACTTTCCTGTTCCACAAGCATACAAAACTCACTCACAAATTAAACCGGCTAAACGTTAACGAAAGTCGAGTATTGGAATTCGAGTGTGTCCATTGGTTCGATACTTGGTTCTTACCTAAATATATTACGCTGTGATAGGTACACTTGCCTATTATGTGTGTTTTTAAGTTAAAGTAATTATCATTTCATAAATTTAAAACCTGATCTCGTAAGACCATTCTAAAAATATATTTAATATATTTTTATATATTAAAACACTACGCATCAATAAGGCCCTTCCGTCCCGTAGACTCGACACTTTTTATTTTAATAGGGCCCTTCCGTCCCGTAGACTCGGCACCCTTTGTGTTAATGCGGTAGGTTATTTACAATGCCCTTTCGCCCCGTAGGCTCGACACCTTGTTTTCCCTTTCACAATAATCACATATAAATGACATTCAGTCATGTTATTTGGCATGTATTTCATCATGCCCTTGGTGGTAGCCCCTTACCCTAAACCTTTGTGATGGTTTCGCCTTAAAGTATCAAAGAAGCTTATATATAGGGTCCCCCGTAGCGTTCCCACCACTTCTTTGTTACCTCGAGGGCACGCCATTACTCAGGTCCAGAGCTAGACTAGTCCTCACCACACATCCATATTTATCACATAATAGCATGTTTCTTTGCCATGCTTTTTAGATCTAGTCCTCACCCATAAACCGTTGTAAAGGTTTCTCACTAGATCATTAAAGAAGCTTGTATATAAGGTCCCCCGCAGCGTTCCCACCACTTCTTCATTACTCCATGAATACGCCGTTACTTGGGTTTAGTGCTAGACTAATCTTTATCACACATTCACATTTATCATATAATAGCATGCGTCTTTGCCATGATTTTATATACCGGCCCCTACCCTAAACCTTTGTAATGTTTTCGCCTAAAACTATCAAAGAAGCTTATATATAGGGTTCCCCACAACGTTCCCACCACTTCTTTGCTACTTCGAGGGTACGCCGTTACTCGGGTTTAGAGCCCAGACTCGGATTTTCCACGTATGCACCAATTCACACATTTGTCATGTATTGCATGATTTCTTATCATGCATTTTAATCCATCCTTGTCTTAATTCCTTATATATAGGGTTCTTTGCAGCGTTCCCACCACTTCGCAAATATCTCGTGGACATTCCTTTATTTAGATTTAAAGCTTCCATTCCATATCCATGGTTGTTTAGCATGCATTTATGCCATTCTATTTATCCTTAGTCTATACCCCTAATCCTTTGTAATGGTTTCACCACGAGGTATTAAAGAGGTTTATATATAGAGTGTACCAGCGGCGTACCCACCACCCCTTTAATATCTCGTGACTACTCCATTATTCTAGTTTAGTGTTTAGACTAATTCACCATTACCCCGTACCTTAGTCCCGCACGTAACACATAACACATAATCACATAAGTCACATAATAATTTATCTAAGGTACGGGTCTAGTGTACTTTCTATAGTCTCGGGTCATAACCTACGCTCGTTCCTCGCTAAAACGTTCCTCCGAATATGAACCGCACTCTCAGCGTACTGCACGCGCACTTTATGCACCACACTTGCTCCTTACTTCTTCTCAATTTGTGTCTGTGATGTATGGTGTTTGTGGTGTGTTGCTTCTCATTTGAACGGCCTCATGAATCCATTTATAGGCAAAATTCTAAATCCGTAACGGACCGTTACATCCGGTGACGGCCCGTTACCGTTTTCTTGGCGTCCAAGCACTTCCTGATCACGTAACGGACCGTCACAGCCCATGACATTCCGTCATGGCCTTAGGGTGGGATGAGTCAGTGATACGTGGCGAAAAACGGTGACTTTTCACGATTTTGAGGCGTGACGGACCGTCACAGCAGCTGACGTTCCGTTATGGCCGTGACAAACCGTTTCACCAGGTGATGGTCCGTTATAACACTATTTTCAAATTCTTCTCACCGAGGCCCCAAGTTTCATATATTATGGATTCCGTAACTCATTTTCTAGTCCGAGATATGCTTATGCGAAGTTTTGGGCTATTTCCCGCCGGACCGTCTTTCTGTTTTCGTATCCGGTTACGTTCTAGTGTCGCGTGCTTTAACCGACACTTTTCCCATCTTATTTTAGGAGTTTGGGATATTACAGGGGGGATAAAGAATCTAACAGCTTCTTGTTCATAATACCATTGTTCGATTCAACACCTATACCTTTCAATATACTAATAATCTGAGAAAATTTGTTTATCTGAGTAGAAAGTGATTCATCTCTCACTTGTCAAATTATTTTTATACCATGTTTGTTTTGCTTTCCCTTAGATCTTCATTTCCTTCATATCGTTTAGACAAAGCTTCCCATAAAGACTTTGTAGTCTTGTATTCTCCAAAAGTGTTATAAATCTCAGTAGGTAGTGCCATAGTGATAGCACCAAATGCCTTAAGATCCCTGTCAGTATGTTTATGATCAAGTTCAGAATATCGAGCCAATTCTTTTTGTCTGTCTGCATCAGCACCCATGACCATAGGCTTGTGAAGACTATCTCTGAATGAGACCCATAAACTGTAGTCTATGTAGTAGATGAAAGATTCCATGCTTAACTGCCAATTTGAAAACTCTGAAATAGTGTTTACTCTAGGAGGTTCAATCTCAGTGTAATAATTCATTGAAGTACCCATCTTGATTCTTTAACATAGCTTTGACTTTGACCAGATTACCTTTGACTTTCAATCTCAAATCAACACTTTCATGTGAAAATTCAAGTTTCTAAACTTTCATGTGAAAGTTTCGTGGTTTCGAGTGAAACTTTCGTGTACCGGAAAGGAACTTTCAACCATTCGTGTGAAAGTGACTAGACGAAACTTCCCAAAGTTTCGTGTGAAACTAAGGCAGAAAACATTTGAGTGAAAGTTTCGGGTGAATGGTTCAAGTGAAACAAAATCAGAATAACAACTTCCGTGTGAAAGTTGTTTACCTAAAAGAATCTAAGTTTCATGTGAATCTTAGTAAGCTAAACATTTTTGACTGAAAGTAATACAAATCTATACTATATAATAAATAAATATTTTTTCGTATCACGTGTCGTCTCCATATTCAATTTCATTATTTTTTTCCCACATCTTTCTCTTATTAATTACACCTCTATATTTTAATAATAATATATTTTTAAAAAAAATACTAATTAAACTAATAAAACACATTTATTTGAAATTATCCCTTATTATAAGAAACTTTGAAATCTAATTATGTAACTTTTATTTTCAATCAAATAGTAAATGAAAGTCAAATTATATTAAATAGTAATTAACGTATTTTCGAAACCCAATTATATATTAATTTTTACATATTATAAATTTTGTTTTCTATCCTTAGTATATGTAATACATTTTTACACTTGTAAAATATATACATAAAGATTTAAGAATTTTATGTATTAATATTTTTCACCCCGTGTGTAAACACAGGTTCTAAGCTAGTGAAAGTATATACGAAAGATAGTTTGTTTCACGTGAAACTTACTTTCATGTGAGACAGGGTGGACTTTCGAGAGTAACTAACAAATGTTTCGGGTAGGCAATCTTCAAACCTTCAATGTAATTGGCGTGAAGATATTCAAATCTTCAAACATTTAAACACATTCCAGACATAAAAAACCTAAATAATTCTTCTATTTTATCACAAATTTCTTACAATCTAATCACAAAACACCAACAAAAAAGAATCTCCAGTCGAAATTGATAATTTGACAACAAATCCAGGTCTGAATCAACTGAAATCCGATAAAATTCAATAAAAGTGGTCAAATCACGAACGAAAACGCTAATATATTCTTCATATCATCAAACTCAACGGAAAGACGCTCCAGTTGGTGTAAATCAGCTACAAAACGAATCGAAAACTTTGTAATTCGTCAAAAATAGAGGGCATTATGCTCTAATACCAATTATGAGTCCCTGAGAGATCGTATACTCTCTAATACAATCCAATTCAATCTAATGACCGACTGAATCAGTGATTAGATCGAGTAGCAACATCAATTTGATATGTGAAACTATAACTTAGATATTGTGAACACAACATGTAAATAAAGATGAAAGTGTATTCAATAGTTACATAGATACCCTAACATCTATTTATACAACCAGAGTCACAATTTCATTTAAAACATATTAAGTCCAAAATAGTTTCGGTTAAAACTGACACTTTCGCCTGAAAAACTAAAATTATATTCGAGTTATTTCTGATTACCAAATTAAATACATTTTACAAATATTTACCCAAACCCGTCACTTGATTCGTGGGTCATGTAGTGTACACGATCAAATAAAATATTATAGAATGTTAATTAATACTACACGACGACTGGCGGTTATAAGTTGTGCATATCTTTAGTTTTGAATATATTTTGTATAAATTCAATGCACGTTATCTTGTCAAATATATAGAGACAAATGACCTTTCAGTCACCCTAAGGACGTATTAACTATTTGAGCATATTGATGTGCACTAAATGCAACATCCACCAAATTTTCAGATTTATATCCATATTGAAATTCTAGACAAGGTGCAACACTAAAGACTTAGTGAATTAAGAACTAGGTCATTATACTACTAGTACCACAATTATGGAAAGTATTATTCTCAAGTAATAAGCCTAAGTATTCATTTTACTATATGAACAAGGATAGAAACTTTGTTTCCTGTAAACTTATGTAGCATAGGTGAATATGACATCACCTAAACTAGCTTAACACAAACTAGGTTGTTATTCTATGTGCATTCATTAGGACTTAGTTAATATCAAACTAGGTCAACAAACTATATGCACAAACTATTCTATGCAAACTATGTGAACTATATGAGTTTATAACTCAAAACTATGATCTAAGACATAAAACCTCATATAATAGGTCAAAATATGTCTAATTCTATACTAATTACTTGGTTATACACAAAGCTTGGTATAACTAGCTAAACTATGTCTAATTCTATACTAATACTTAGTTATACACTAAGCTTGGTATAACTAGCTAAACTATGTCTAATTCTGTACTAATTACTTAGTTATACACTAAACTTGGTATAATTAGCTAACTATGTCTAATTCTACATTAATTACCATAAAGTTGAAGTAATTACCCAAACTATGTTTATAAATATTTATTTCAAGTCCATATCCTAAGTACATGCTTTAAACAATTCTATTTCCACTATTCCATATTTAATTTATATAAAGACTTTTGAATAAATGATTTTATAAATTTCCTACATAACTACATATAAAAATACTTCTCATCTATTTTATACAACTCTTTATATATATGTATACATATATATGACTAAAACTCTTATAACTTTTATAAAAATATTAATACTTTTACACAAGTTAACTATTTTTATGAAGATTTTTATATAAAATCACCTACACCAAGATAATAGATACTAGCACACTCCACTATCATCATCACCACCTTCCACACTCAACATCTTTTTTTTTATATAAAAATCTTATCCTAATGTAATCTAGATATAAAATAAAAAAATGACCAAACCATGACACTTTCCTGCTATAAATACAAGCTCATGTGCCTTTATTTTCTTTGCACCAATTCAAAACACTACACTCTTTCTCTCCCCCTGAAAATCTCGGCTTCAAGGAGCCAAGGAACAAGGTCCAAGCCTTGAAATTCTAAGCACTTGTAAGAATCCTAACTTTCTTTCTTTCCTTCCTTCCATCTAGATCTTGATCTTTGATCACAAGAAGGTTTATGGGTTGTATGATGCCATTACACTTGTAAAAACAACTGTTAATCTATGACTAAGGTCAAACCATAAACACACCTTCAAAGATCAAAGAACTAGTCCATACACTTTGTATTTTACTTTACATTTCTCTAGATCTTGATTCTTGATAACAAAAAGGTTTATGGGTGATATGATACCATTATACTTGTGTGAACAAGTGGTAATCTATGACTAAAGCCAAACCATATACATACATTCAACATCATTAACAAGTTATATGGACATAATATAATTTGGGTAAACACTAAAATCAAGTCTTTTAAGTCATTATAACAAGATATTACTACAAGATGTCATATGTTAACTTAAAACCATGCATCATGTGGTAACTTTTTCACTAACTTGTCAAACACCTAAAAACTTGTTAGATTTACTTATTTCATACTATATAATGTATATTTAGAAGGTTGGATAAGTTAAATAAGCTTGGAATAATCACATGCAACTTAAACTTAAATTTATACCTTTTAAAAACGGGGTTTCCAACTCAAAATATGACTTTGAGTTCTTGACTTTCAAAAATTTCCATATTTTTGCTGTAACTTCTACCTATTATAGAAAGACTCCATATTAAATTTCATGATTTTTGGAGCTAGATAACCATGTTAATAAAATAAATCATGCAAAAACAAAGGTCGTTTTTATACTTAGACTTTTTTTTAAAATTTTCAAACTTTTACCAAGAGACCTACTGATCTTAAGAGTATTATAAAATAATAATCCTAATTTTTGGACATACATAGCTATCATTTCCAATTTTGGCTACCTTAAATGATTTTTGGAAAAATACTTAATTATTTCAAAATTTTCTACAAAAGTTACAAGAAGTTTCTAATGTTTTACCAAGCTTATAAAGTAAATTTCATAATATTTGGAGATATCTAAGTATACTTTTCCATTTATGGCAATTTTACGATAACCGTACGGAGAAAACCATACTTAAACTCTCAAGTAAATTCTGGAAAAATTTCACTAACTTTTATAAATTATATCAAAGAGTCTACTAAACAAATTTCATAAAGTTTGGAGTTGGATAGCTATACTTTCTAAATTACGACTTATTTTTGTGTTTACGACCGAAATTAACAATAAAACGTTTTTAAACCTAAGTTCTTGGCTCGGCCAACTTTCGGAACTCTTCATATATATATATATATATATATATATATATATTATAAACATACTTGAGTCATCAAAACACAATTTTATCAAGAGTCACGACCATATTTTTTTTTTAAAGTTTAATACACCGAAAACCGTCGTAAACCGACTAGTTTTAAAGATAACATTGTTCAAGACTATTTGAGGGTTTACATTATAAAAACTTAACACATATACTTCTGATCATGAAGTATAGGTTTTCTAAAGTTTAACTTTTGAGAATTACCTCAACTCCTAAACGTTTTACGCGAATAAAAAACGAGTCTCTTAAACGACATTCTAACGCATGTGTAACTTCTACTTATTTCCATCCATCAGACCTATCTACAAAACCCTAACAAGTGTTTGACATATTTTATAAAACTCATTACCATTACTAATCTATTTCATCTCAACTTCTAAACTCATAATGTTTGATGGTTAACGTCGTAATTTCAACCGCTTTTCTATATAACTTTCAAGAAAACCAAGAACTATCACCTATTATTATTGGATGACATAATGTCTTAGTCCAACTTAAAATAGAATAAAGTCCATAAAACTCATAGAGTCCCACCATTGTAGGACCTGAGTAGGACAATCTCTTTTCATCATCACTAGGTGAGTTTTCGTAGCTATTTTTCTCTTAATCGGTTTTTTTTTTAGGGGGGGGGGGGAGGATATGCTCAATATATTTGCTTTTCAAATATTGTTTACTATTCACTTGTTTATCTTATCATATAACTTGAGTTGAACTAGAACTATTATCACTGCTTAAGTCCCCTTTTTCCATTACGCAACTATTTAACTTTACTATTCACTTGTTTATCTGATCATATAACTTGAATGTCGACCCGTTCCAACACCAAATACTAGGTGTAAGAGTGAGACTGAAGTCAAGAAGTATTTGTGACAACCATCACCGAACGAGGTTAACACTTACTTTAACATTAATACCACACCAAAACACACACAATGTGTGTGTCTTGAGAGAGAAAACAATCGGATGATAGAGGGAGGGAGGCCGGCGGCCACTCCACGTCGTCAACTCGACTCCGGCGGCTCCCAAGCTGCCACAGTGATGACGGATGAGGGGTTGTAACAACTAGGCGGCGAGATGGTGGTGGAACAGAGAAGAAACGATGATGGAGGCTAGTATCGGAGGTGTTGGATGCCACAGGCGACGGCGTGAGTCTTTCATGCCTGTTTCCCGGTGATAGCCTATTAGCGGGTTTCGGCGGCAGCGTTAGGGTTCCATCGTTAGAGCTTCTCTTGCAAAAAACAGATCCTTCCAAACCCGAGCTCTAGGCGGTAAGTTTTGGCATAAATTTCACACCCCGCCGCGGGCACCCCCGAGACGTTACCGGACTGCGACATCCATTGGCACCTTCGGTACCTGCTTTGATTTTAGAGTTAGGTTTTGTGTAACGGAATAGTGGTTTATAAATAGGATCTTTTTAACGATTCTCAACCTCAAGGGTTGGTTTTGTAAATACTAGAATCTTGTCATGTAGACAAAAGATTTCTTTATTTAAATACTTGGGTATAAAACCCGATCGTTTGTACATTTGATTTTTGAAATCAAAACCCTGACCAAAGTCAGTATAATCAACAAGGAGGTATTCTGCCTAGGAAGTCGACATCCTTTGGGCACCTTAACCTTGTCTTTTCTTAGGTTCTTCCTGTGCCTCGCACGAACCTGTATAACACATTTTTAGGTTGCACTAGGTCCAGGTGTGTGGCCTGACCCGAATTATGCAACAAAACTGTCACCGGGACTTAGATCGTAGCCGGTCCCGTTACTATGAGGTCATTTCATTCTTTTCCTGAAAACATTTGAAAATGACATCATCTATATGCTGGTGAATACTTTATGACCTCAAATCATTTTCAAAAGCATGGCAAAACAGTTTAATTAAACAGTTAAACATTACATCATTAGAGAATTCTAGTGATCATATCACTTCCTTGTATTTCATCCATTTGTATACATTGGACAAGCACTCGGGGCCACGCGGACAAACTGGCACAACTGCGTTTTACGCACACCCGACATACAAGCCAACCCCGCCCAGCCCAACTGGATCTGGAGCGAGTATAAATATTTGATCAAACTTTACGTACACTTCTTGGGTATCAACATTCCCAAGGCGTAGAATCCCTGATTCTAGGATTAGTATGAGTAAATATTTAATTATCGTGTTTTGCCCTTTTCGTAAACATAAATCCTTTGATCATTTGGTGAAGGTGCCGACAGCACCAGCACGTCTTATTTGCGTGATGATAGCTTACAACCCATGCACGTCTTACAAATCGTTTTTTGTAAAATCTCACTCTCGCCATGAGAACGAGTATTTTTGACAAAGACGAGTATTCACCTTGATTTTTAAGTCGGAGATCGAAAGATAATAATCTTAGTGTTAAGTAGCTCTTAGATTTTAGCTCTTAGGGCTCTAGCACTTTAACTTGCACTTCTATGCATTCCTCGGGTTTCTTCGGCTCTAAACGTTCGAGTCCGGTTAATAAGCGAAAGCCAGTCAAACTAGGAGGAGCGACTCGGGAGTCGGGACAGCCGAAGGGCTCGGGAATGGCTCTGGAGCAGAGGAAATTTGAGAGAGAGTTTGAGAGTTGGTGTGGAAGATGAGAACCTTGAGCTCTCTATTTATAGGCTGATAACGGCCTCATGTCGGGCCGTTATCGAGGGGGATATCGGTCCGATATGCCTCCATTGTCCCGCATGCCCGCCACGTGGCAGCCATGCAATTCCGGAGTGCCACCCGTCCATGTCGGACAGAGTAGGCAAGCCATGTCGGTCCGATGTCCGTCCACGCGTCCGACATGCTGACGCATGCCCTACACGTGTCTGGTGCAGAGGGTTTCTAGGGTTATGCATTGCAGACCGTTTTCAAGACAATTTCGGTCCGACGTTTAACCTCTTATCATATCGGACCGATATCAATCTCATGTCGGTCCGATATCTCCTAACTTTCAGAATTTTCAAATTTATTTTCTAACCCTTATTGGGTTTTCATTAACTCCCGTTATTTCGTATAAGTTTCAGGCAGAAATTGAGATCGGGATTTTGGCAGGTGTTATATCATCCCCAAATTTTTTGAAATCTCGTCGCCGAGATTACTTTCTGAATAAGTGTGGATATTTCTTTTTCATTTCGGATTCCAGTTCCCACGTGTACTCGGGTCCACGTCTGGAATTCCATTTCACCTTGACCAATACGGGTTTCTTTCGTTTTAATTTCTTTTCCTTCCGATCCTCAATTTGTAATGGTTGTTCCACAAACTTAAGCCTTTCATCCACTACTACATCTTGTAATAGTATGGCTAAGGTTTCATCTGCTAGGTATTTACGCAGGTTGGAGACATGGAACACATCGTGTACTCCACTCATCTCTTTCGGCAATTCCAATCGATACGCCACAAGTCCGATTCGTTCTAGGATTTTAAATGGCCCAACAAACTTAGGGATTAACTTTCCTTTCTTTCTGAATCGTACCACACCCTTCCAAGGTGATACCTTAAGTAAAACATTGTCTCCAACGTTAAAGTTTAACGGCTTTCGCCTTTTGTCGGCATAACTTTTTTGGCGATCACGAGCCGTTTTCAATCTTTCCCTGATATGTAATATCTTATCAGTGGTTTCCTGGACTATCTCAGGTCCTGATAACTGGTTTTCCCCTACTTCATCCCAACACACGAAAGTTCTGCATTTTCTGCCATACAAGGCTTCAAATGGTGCAGCCTGTATACTTGTGTGGTAGCTGTTATTGTAAGAGAATTCTATCAGAGGTAAGTGGTCGTCCCAACTTTCTCCTAGGTCAATAACACATGTTTGAAGCATATCCTCCAAGGTTTGGATTGTCCTCTCGCTCTGCTCATCCGTTTGAGGATGGTATGCAGTGTTAAGGTTTAAACGAGTTCCGAGAGCTTTTTGGAAGCTCTGCCGGAATCGAGACGTGAATCGACTGTCTCTATCTGATACGATGGATAACGTCACTCCATGTAAATATACTATCTTGGTAACGTATAATTGGGCCAGTTTATTCATGCTAAAAGTTTCCTTCATGGGTAGGAAATGTGCGGATTTGGTTAAACGTTCAACGATAACCCATATTGTGTCATTTCCTTGACTGGTTCGGGGAAGTTTAGTGATGAAATCCATGGTGATCATTTCCCATTTCCATACTGGCAACTGAAGTTGTTGCAACAACCCAGATGGCTTTTGGTGTTCGGCTTTAACATTGGAACATGTTAGACATTTGGCCACAGATTCAGCTATGTGCTTTTTCATGCCGATCCACCAGTATTCTGGTTTCAAATTTTTGTACAACTTATCACCACCGGGGTGCATTGTGTACTTGGACTTATGGGCTTCCTCGATAATTTCTCCTCGGATATTTCCATAGATTGGAACCCATATTCGGTTTATTCATTCTAAGGATATCGTCATTTCCTTTGACAAGTTGTTCAGTCCTTCCTATCATCCCCTTGTTTTCGAGGTTTGCCTCTTTCAAGGCTGATTTTTGTGCCTGTTTGATCTGAGAAATAAGACTGACTTGCAGGTCGAGTCTTAGGGCACATACTCGCTTTGGTTTTTCATGTTCTTTTCGGCTCAAGGCGTCGGCTACTACGTTAGCCTTGCCCTCATAATAACATATCTCTCAGTCATAGTCACTTAGGACTTCCATCCATCGTCTTTGTCTCACGTTCAACTCTTTCTGGCCGAAGACATACTTTAGACTTTTATGATCTGTGAAAACCGTGAATTTGACTCTATAGAGATAATGCCTCCATAATTTCAGCCCGAAGATTATGGCACCTAACTCTAGGTCATGAGTCACATAGTTCTTTTCATGAGTCTTAAGTTGTTGAGATGCATAAGCGATGACTTTGTTTCCTTGCATCAATACACACCCTAAACAGTGTGTGACGCATCACAAAAGACTACAAAACCTTCGTTGCCTTCGGGCAGCGATAGAATTGGTACTTGAGTTAATTTCTGCTTTAGAATTTCAAATTCTTTATTCTGCTTTGGACCCCATTCATATTTGATCATCTTTCGGGTTAGTGCAGTCAAAGGAACGGCGATCCTTGAGAAGTCCTTAATAAACCTTAGGTAATATCCTACCAAACCGAGGAAGCTTCTCACTTCGGTTGGTGTTTTTGGGACTTCCCAATTGGATATAGCCTCACTTTTAACTGGATCTACTTGAATTCCTTTCTTGACTATGACGTGACCGAGAAATTGTACCTTTGACAACCAAAATTCACACTTCGAGAATTTGGCGTAAAGTTCCTTGTTTCTCAATAGTTCAAGTATCGTCCTTAGATTGTTGGCGTGGTCTTCCTTACTTTTGGAGTAGATGAGTATATCATCTATGAACACGATTACGAATTTATCCAAGTAGGGTTTACAGATTCGGTTCTTCGTATCCATGAAAGCTGCGGGAGCATTTGTAAGTCCGAACGGCATAACCGTGAACTCAAAGTGATCATATCTAGTTCTGAACGCGGTTTTAGATATGTCATTTTCCTGGACTTTCAACTAATGATAGCCTAATCGCAGGTCTATTTTGGAAAAACATTATGCTCCTTCGAGCTGATCAAACATATTGTTGATTCTTGGAAGTGGAAACCAGTTCTTGATCGTAACCTTGTTCAATTCCCGGTAATCTATACACATCCTTATCGATCCGTCCTTCTTCTTTACAAAAAGTATCGGAGCTCCTCATGGTAAGGAACTTGGTCTTATAAATCCTTTCTCCAATAACTCATCGAGTTGTTTCTTTAATTCAGCCATCTCAGTAGGAGCTAATCTGTATGGGGCTTTGGCTATCGGAGCCGTGCCTGGTACGAGATTTATCCGAAACTCAACTTCCTGATCTGGCGGTGTTCCAGGTAACTCTTTAGGGAAGATATCAGGTTATTTAGAGACGATTGGTACATCCTTTAGTTCTTGCTCGGTATTGCAGGTGGTTACGGATACGAGATAAGCAAGGAATCCCTTTCGTAGATACTTTGTTGCTTTTATCATAGCTATCAAACCAACAGGTTTGGTTGATTCGTCTCCTTTAATTGTCACTACTTCTCCTGAAGGTGCGCGTAATTCAATGGCTTTTGAGTTGTAGAGGATATGGACCTAGTTAGTTGCTAACCAATCCATTCCAAGGACTATATCGAAGCTAGCCAAATCCATTGGCAAAAGTTATACAGGTATGACGTGTCGAGATATCGTAATTGAACATCTATTCAAAGATCTTGAGACTTGGATCAGGTCTCCGTTCGCGGTTTTGATTTGGTAAGTTTTGTCTAGCTTAGCTAAGGGCTTATTAACTAGTTTACAAAACTTATGATCTATAAAACTTTGGGTTGCCCCAGAGTCAAAAAGCACCTTAGCGTAGCATTATTGACAAGAAAAGTACCGTATATGACATTAGTCATTTTATCGGCCTCTTTTGCATTTAAATGGATTGCTCGAGCTTTTTTCTTGGCTTCGGTGGTAGGTTTGGTACCTAAGCCACCAGTAACTTTTAGTTTCGGGCATTCTCTTTTGTAGTGTCCGATCTCGCTACAATTATAGCATGTGATACCCCTCCTTCGTGGGCAGTGGTCCGTGTGATAACCAGTGCTTTTACAATCAGGGCATGTTGTTAGGGTATATTGTCGACATTTCCCCCGATGCTTCTTTTTGCAGACTTTGCATACGAGAGAACTGGATTGTCCCTCTTTTTGGGAAAGGGTCGACTGTTTGTTTTATGGTCAGGTTTGGTTATTTCCTTCTTTTTGTTTTCTTCCAATGTTCGGATCATTTCGTCCGTTAATTGGGCGCCAAGGTCCATGGCATCATCAATGGTTTTGGGTTTTGAGACCTTTACCATATCTCGGATTTCACTGACCAGTCCATAGATATATCTCTTGATGAGATTTGATTCAGGTGTAGCTAGATGTGGCACTAGTCGTGCATATTCTAGCAGTTTGGTCATGTAATCTTGATGATTAGAGCCAACCATTTTTCGGTTCAGTAATTTTTGTTCTATTTGCTCTATTTCATTGATAGGACATAATTTTCTCTTGATTCGGTCTTTAAATGAGTCCCAACTCATTTCATATGTCCTTTGTCTTCCTTTGGCGGATACCAGGGCGTTCCACCATTCAAGAATGAAGTTCTTGAAGAGGTTGGAGGCATAGAGGACCTTGTCTTCTTCGACACATTTACTTATGGCCAAGACTGGTTCTGTCTTTTCTATCCATCGTAGTGTTGCTACTCCGCCTTCCTTTCCAAGGAAGTCATAGGGCTTACAAGCTTGGGAAGTCTTGTATGAGCAACCCATGTGTTTACACTTTTTGTGACGCGGTTTGTAATTGTCCGCAGAGCTGTCACTTAAGGAATAGTGTTCCTCATTTCGGGTTCTCTTAGTTTTGGAACTTTGATGGGTATGTGTTTTTGAATGTTCCCTTCTCACGGAAATAATGTGGTTTGATTCGTTATGCTCAGAGTTATGAAGCGTATGCTCCTTTTCTTTTCCTTTATTTTTGGCCTCGGCTTTGGCAGCCTGAGCCTTTTCAAATGCCTCTAGCATTGTTGGAATTGCATCCTCAATTCCTTTGTTTATCATTTTCTGTAATTCTGCAGCTTAGGCCTCTTTTTCTAAGGCCTCTTCAGCTTGTTTCTTTTGTCCACCCATATGTGTGGATGGTCCAGTTCTTATTGACATTCTAGACGAAAGACATAATACTCATTAGAATTTGAAGATATTTTTGATAAGGGAGATACAAGATTTTTATTATTTTCAAACTTTAAATTACAATACGGTAATTAAAATAGCATAGGTAAGACATATTCTAACGACCCCTAGCTCTAATCAACGCTTGTTGTAGAGCGGCGATCTTGGCATCTTTTTCAGCTTCAATCCTTTCTAATTCAGCTATGCGAGCTTGCATTGCTGCAATCCTTTCTTCTCCCAGGGTTTCCTCGTTAGTCCGGGGAGTATGGATTGGAGTTGGATTGGTGGAATGGTAAGTTCCATAGGGTTTGTTGGAGTCAGCCCTTTCCTCACCTTCCAAAGTGTAGTGGTGTTCATACGGGATTTTGGGTGGTTTCTCTAGGTAGCTATAATTGTTTACGTAGGTTTGGTTATAGCTTTCGAGTGTTGGAGCGGCGTAATAGCTCATTGGGGTTTCATAGAAATTTTTGGATGTTTCTATTTCCCCTAGATTTTGAAAGGTTCCGCTAGTGTATTCGGAATTTATTCCAGAATAGGATTCGGTGGAGTTTGTGTTTCGTTCGCTATTTCCAGGTGGTACGTACTTACGAATGAAGTCAGGTCCTTTTCCCTTTCCTTCCATTCTAGAAAAATGAAAGGAAAATAAATACTTTTATTAATAGTGTAAAACGATTACAAGATTTTTTTTGGGGTTACATAAAAATAACATAAAAACGATAGTAGGACGCCTATTTCTTGACCACGCTCTTGGCATCTTTCATCAAGCTTTTCCTTTGAAACCAAATTCTTTTGGCGAAGGACTTATGCTCCTTGTCCTTTTGGGCTAACTTATTTTGGCCTTTGACAGATCCTTCTCGGTCTCTATCAATACCTCCCTAGTCAAGATAAGCTCTTTCTTGACTTGATCGATTTCGCGAAGCGACCGATCGAGACACTCTATTGGAGTTCCTGGTGTGGATGCGGGATATCCAAATTTCGGTGGAGGGTCTCTTAGTCCTAAGACTATGTCGTTGTAGACATTATCGTAGGTGGGAGTAGGTTTATGTTTCAATGTAGCTTGTGGGCTAAAGTCCACATGTATAGTGTTAGGATCATCAAATGTGGCTTCAAATCCAGCCATAAGATCATATTCATCCTGGATATAGGGATCCATGAACTGTGGAGGATTTGCATAATCGGTGTACGATCCAGAACTTCCGGAGTAGGCTCTTATGGAACTTGTGTTAGCGTAATTTTCGTCGGTGTCCGAATTATTACTCATGTATGGACCCGATATGATAGGATAGTTGGGGAAATCAGCAAACGGTTCATAACTGGCTGATTGTGGTGAATAGGCTTCCATTTGAGGTAGAGGAAGGAATCCTCCGGATTTGGAACTTTCGTAGTTCTCCAGATTTTTATAGATTTCCTCTAAACTAGCTCCTGTGATGGAAAGCTTCTCAAAAGGTTCTTTCACCCTTATTCGAGATTTAGTGGTCTTCTTACTAGACCCTGTCTCATATTGATTAGTGGAAGGGGGATACATGGGCAGTGGATGTGTTAGAGGTGGAGAGTAGTTTGGTGGCGGAGGTACTGGGTAATGTTGTGGTGTACGTCTCCAGTTACTAAAGTCAGAGCCACCCGTTTGGCTCAGGTGATCTGATTCGTATTCCACCTTTATTGGAGCCTTTGGCAGAGTATGATACCATGGGAAGTTTCCTACTTCCATGGGTGCGTAAGGAATTGCCATTGATTCTTGTTCAACAGTAACTTTAGAGTTATAGTAACTATGATATCCTTGTCCTCCTGACACTATCAACTTAAAGGCAAGTGTCTACCTACTTTTGCTTAGTAGGCAAGTCATTGCTTAATCTAGTTAGAGCTTAGATACTAATCCTAAATATCTAATTCACTACAACCTCAGGCTCTTATACCAACCAATGTCATACCCCGCCCCGGGCACCCCCGAGACGTTACCAGGCTGTGACATCCGTTGGCACCTTCGGTACCTGGTTTTATTTCAGAGTTAGGTTTTGTGTATTGGAATAGTGGTTTTTAAACAGGATCTTTTTAACGATTCTCAACCTCAAGGTTGTTGGTTTTGTAAATGCTAGAATCTTGTCGTGTAGACAAAAGATTTCTTTATTTAAATACTTGGGTATAAAACCCGATCGTTTGTACATTTGATTTTTGAAATCAAAACCCTGACCAAAGTCAGTATAATATACAAGGAGGTATTCTGCCTAGGAAGTCGACATCCTTTGGGCACCTTAACCTTTTCTTTTCTCAGGTTCTTTCCTGTGCCTCGCACGAACCTGTATAACACATTTTTGGGTTGCACCGGGTCCAGGTGTGTGGCCTGACCCGGATTATGCAACAAAACTGTCATCGGGACTTAGGCCGTAGCCGTCCCGATACTATGAGGTCATTTCATTCTTTTCTTGAAAACATTTGAAAATGAATGTCAGCTATATGCTGGTGAATACTTTATGACCTCAAATCATTTACATAAGCATGGCAAAACAGTTTAATTAAGCAGTTAAACATTTCATCATTGGAGGATTCTAGTGATCATATCACTTCCTTGTATTTCATCCACTTGTATACATTGGACAAGCACTCGGGGCCATGTGGCCAAACAATCACAACTGCGTTTTACGCATCACCCGACATACAAGCCCACCCCGCCCGACCCAACTAGATCCGGAGCGAGTATAAATATTTAATCAAACTTTATGTACACTTCTTGGGTATCAACATTCCCTAGGGGTAGAACCCCTGATTCTAGGATTAGTAAGAGTAAATATTTAATTAACGTGTTTTGCCCTTTTCATAAACATAAATCGTTTGATCATTTGCGTGAAGGTGCCGACAGCACCAACACGTCTTATTTGCGTGATGATAGCTTACAGCCCATGCACGTCTTACAAATCGTTTTTGTAAAAGCTCACTCTCGTCATGAGAACGAGTATTTTTGACAAAGACGAGTATTCACCTTGATTTTGAAGTCGGAGATCGAAAGATAATAATATTAGTGTTAAGTAGCTCTTAGGGCTCTAGAACTTTAACTTGCACTTCTATGCATTCCTCGGGTTTCTTCGGCTCTAAATGCTTGAGTCCGGTTGATAAGCGAAAGCCAGTCAAACTCGGAGGAGCGGCTCGGGAGTCGGGACAGCCGGAGAGCTCGGGAATGGCTCGGGAGCAGAGGAAATTTGAGAGAGAGTTTGAGAGTTGGTGTGGAAAATGAGAACCTTGCGCTCTCTATTTATAGCCTGATAACGGCCTCATCTCGGACCGTTATCGAGGGGGATATCGGTCCGATATGCCTCCATGGTCCCTCATGCGCGCCACGTGGCAGCCATGCAATTCCGAAGTGCCACCCGTCCATGTCGGACCGAGTAGGCAAGCCATGTCGGTCCGACGTCCGTCCACGCGTCCGACATGCTGACGCATGCCCTACACGTGTCTCGACACGTGTCTGGTGCAGAGGGTTTCTAGGGTTATACATTGCGGACCGTTTTCTAGACCATGTAGGTACGACGTTTAACCTCTTATCATATCGTACCGATATCAATATCATGTCGGTCCGATATCTCCTAACTTTCAGAATTTTCAAATTTATTTTCGGACCCTTATTAGGTTTTCATTAACTCCCATTATTTTGTATAAGTTCCGGGCATAAGTTGAGATCGGGATTTTGGCAGGTGTTATAATAAAATAGGTGGAATTGAATGGTTGTTCTTTCGGATCTAACTAAGACGACTGAAAACGATTTTCCGGTGAAATTCTGGCATACCAGTTTTCCGGCAAGGGGAGCCCAGTTCCGGCGAAGTCTAGGCGTTAGATCGGGACCCCTGCGGCTTAGATCTCACCATAGCAGCGGCTAAGTAAGGTGTGGGTTCATTTCCCGTTTGTTCCATTCGTTTATCCGGCTATCCGAGGTAAAACCCGAAAACAAACCGGTTCCTTTACGTAAAAATATCTCCAATTTTCAGATCTGTTGATAAATGGTTTAGATCTAGTAGTTTTGGTGCCCGGGTTTCATTCCCGAGTGATTACTTGGATTTTTAGATAGGTTTTGGTAAAGACGGGATGTCACCCGGATAGGAAGGACTTTTCGGCCGTTCCCGACAGTCCTGGGTCTCGGTCAAACTCGGTCAAATCTGGTCAAACTTGGTCAACGATGGTCAAACATGATCGATTACGAAAGGCGTGAGGTTTAAGACGCGTCGGTTCGTAAACGAGACTTACGAGAGGTATAAAACGCATCCTAAAGCAATTATAGTTGTTTACACGAAAATAAATGTACGTGCTGTAAGTGCGTTGAGCATAAACAAGTCGTTAACGGTAAAAATAAATATTAACGGGATGATTAAATACTAATGGGTCGTATTAAAAACGCATTGTTGAGAAAAGAAATCCACTCAAATGAACTACATAGTTTTTAGACGAGTAATATATAATAAGTAAGACGAGAACTTTAATACGACTAAGAACCGTTATATAAACGTATGTATTTATACATATACGAATAGTAGTTATCACTTTAGTGGTATAAATTTTTACAAGATCTTCGTTATATATAAACCGTTGAAACTTGTTAATTGGGATAATTCGGATAACAAAAATGATTTGTTTGAACTCGTATTTTGAGAATTACGTTTGAATGCTTTTCAACTTATACAAATCAAGCTATAACTTTACCGGCTAAACAAGGGTTTGATAAGTAACGACAACCCGTTCAAATATAATTTTTGTATATATATATATAGGGGAAGGTTCCGCTAAGAAGTGATTTTTCGCTAAGAAACGCTAAGAAGTGGGTCAAACGAACTCCGATTGAGCTCATTCGAGCGGCGTTGGAACCGTCTCATCGAACTCTAATCCGGACCCAAAAACCTAAACCCCCTTCCACCCGCACCCCCAAAAACCTAAACCCCCCATCCAACCCCACCCCAAAAAGCCTAAAACCACCACCCTCACCCCCCAAAAACATAAACCCCCCCACCCCCCCAAAAACCTAAACCCACCCCCAAAAACCTAAACCCCCACCCCCCCAAAAAAAAAACCTAAACCCTAAAAGCTAAACCCTAAGGATAAAATCCTAAAATTTAACGCTAAGATCTAAACCCTAAAAGCTAAACCCTAAAAGCTAAGATGGTAGAGTTCGACGATACGGTTCCAACGCCTCTGGAATGAGCTCAATCCGAGTTCGTTTGATATCGTTTCTTAATGTTTTTGTCACTTCTTAGCCGAAAACAACTTTTTATTTGATCCCCCCTATATATATATAAACATATTCGTACAAACATATGCAGTTATAAATTTTCACACTTTATTCGAAGCCAAACTATTACTATATAAAACGCCTTTTTAGATTCAAATACATATATATACATATAAACTTATTATACAAAATCAGACGATTATTTGTTATATTTAACATTCGAATACATGTATAAGTAAATATATGACTTTGGCGTTTTGAATATATATTGATGTGAGCGGTTTCGAAACATAATAAGTTGTAATATCATGAACACGTAGCACAGACGTATATGTAATTACATACTTTCACATCTCGACATAAACGGTATTTCACATATATATAGATATATGTATGTATATATATGTGTGTGTGTATATATGTTTTTCGGTTAAGGCTTGAATAAATAAAACATCTTAATAGTTCATACTAAAGTAATTATATTTATGCATAAACGTTATGTAAAGACTAGCAAATACCATTAAGGAACGCGAAATATTATACGTGCACAAAGTTATATATGATTGTGTCCTCAACAAACTAATAGTCTCAAATAAAACTATGGAAACATATTCGAGCTGAGAAATTCAATTCAAATTTAGCAACTAATATTATCGAATCGGTAATACCGTTAAGAATAAACAAAGCTCAACCGCACACGTGATAACTCAACACGAGTTTAGACTTGCTTCATAATATTAGGGCTATCTGTAATTCTCATTAAATACCTATAGGGATTGTATGACTCGAGTAAAACATAGACCCGCTACTATCGTATTACGTGGACTTTGGTTTTCATTGATACATAAAAGATGTCATCATTCCTAATACATTACCAGGTGAGTTCACTGCTCCCTTTTACTTTTAAATGTTTTAGAAACTTCGAGGGAGAAACATACTTGCTTAACACGTCTGAAAACATGAAACATATTTGTTTGATACAATTGGAAAACAACATTACTTGGTACATTTGAGAAAACATGAAACAAATTTTCCTTATACAAGAAATCTTGACCGACCACTTATGTTTACATGAGACATTCGTTGAGAGCTCGTAAAGTCCCCTACGTGAACATTTTTATAACCATTAGCTATAGTTTTAGCCTGGGACTCTGTGGATACTACTATTGGGATTGACACCCCCGGTCATGGTTCGATCGGTTTTAGTCGAACGGCCGTATAGTGTTCAAACATGTGCTCGGGTGGTACGATCTAGGGGCAAAATACATATGTCATGGTTTGGTTAACACTCATGTAAAATAAACTTCGTATACCTAGCTAGTTACGACGGGTCAACTTGATGGGTCAAACTTGATATGATTTCTTGGTTTCATTTAACATATACTTGAAATCGTTTTCATGCACATGCATATACTTGATACTTGAAAACGTTTTTTGTGCACCGGAAAACTTGAATACTTGAAACCTGAGATCGTTTTCGTGCAGATGTATATGCCAATCATTTTCGTGCAAATTGGTTTAGCCAATCATTTACATACAAATAGTTTTCTCATTCGTTCATGTGTAAATGTTTTTATGATGGTTTTCAAGGAAAACTACTTTATAATGAGACAATTAAACCGGTGAACTCACCAACCTTTGTGTTGACATTTTTAAGTATGTTTTTCAGGTAATACATAGCTATGGCACGGTTGGAATAGGTTAACCTTTCGGATCAAAACCCTAGAAGCCGAAGAAGCATGAATGTCAAAGCTCAAGTCGGTTTTGACCTAAATAGTTCTAGGACGATGCAATAGTTTATTTAGTATTTGTAATGGCCTTCAAAACTTTAGAAGTCTTTACTTTAACTTCCGCTGTTGTGTAATGTTACCAACCGTTGCAACCTTGATTTATTTATTAAGTGAATAAATTTGGGGGTGTGACAGATCATAAGTACTCAATTGGATATAATGGAAGGAGACAGAGAAATCTCCGATGCCCGTACGGAAGCAACTAGAGCTGAGGCCCGATTTGAAATACGAGTAACTATAGCAATTTTCATAATGGTGCTTATCTGCTTCTTGGTGGAAATCTATCTGAGGCGTTAATTTAATTGTTTTATTTCATAGTTCCATACCCTATTTTGGACACATTACTCTATGCCTAGGATGTTTGTGTTGACATTTTATCATTTGGTGTTAATTTCATTTTATGAATTGTTGTATGTGAATGCCACTACTCATACACTATCAACATAACTCAATCATATAACATAAATTACTTTTGTCATGTTATCATCAAGGCTACCAAACTTGTTACTTGTATTTTAAAGCAACTCACCATCATTAGGCCTAACATGGTTACTTGAGCAATGACTAATACATTGGATATCTCTAGGCATAGATAACCAATTACCTTCGACAATCCAATCTATTGGACGTTGTAGAAGGATAAGAGGAACTAAGGTGACCATGCAAAGTAAGTGATTATTATGGGTGTACACGTAATGAAAGTTTGCAATGCATGCGAATCCAAGCAAATCTTATCCTGAAAACAATAACCATTATCTATAGGAACCCTTGATATCAATCCCAAATATCTGGAACGTCAATCTCAACTATGGGGTTGAAAATGTTTACTAAGCCAACAAACTTTCTTTAATTTCAAACCTCATTTGTTAAACATAAGTGGCTGATTTTCTAGACCATACAACCAGATTACCATAAAATTTTCTCACGGCCACAAGGAAACTAGACAAGCATTATTCAAGCCGTCCATCTAACCCTGATCCTAATGTACCTGATGCATAACTAGAAACCTAACCCTGATTTTCTTCTTAACAGATACCTTCGTAACTTATGCAGAAATCACCTACCTTGAACTCCCACAAACCGTACGCCACCTAACATCATCCGAGTTAATGATTAGTTTTTGTAGGTGACTGGTACGCCTTCGAGGTGCCGGAAGTGTGGTGGGTTAGCTGCGGTACACCGTATATATACACTAATGGTGCATTGGAAGTGGGACTGGAAACCGGAACATGAACTAGCCTTAAATAACAGACAACAAGCCCACATTAAGAGATAGTTAAAAATTGGGTTAGGAAAACCCATCTCTAGAGACCCTGTTTGATGGAACTATCTCATAGACAAGGCTGTACACTTCCCTATTTAGACAGCTTTGACTATCCCTTAACATAGAATGACATGTTTAGGATAAGATAAATCCTCTTGACTTATGCTAGTGTCAGACGATATTTACCAACAATAATGCATCAAGGCATGTTTGTCTTTTGAAAGCCAATTCATATCTCCTACTTAAACATTCAGCTAGCCTTCCGACTAAACCATTTTAGCAAATTATCCCTAATCCTTGCTCAGCTCTGACATCTAGACTTCTGCAAATTGATATGTGCAAACTCTTGGGCGAAAGTCACCACAATTGACTACTCCTTTTCCTAATAGTGATGACCAACTAACAGTCCAGTACCTTTCCTGTATCTTGTTTTGTGATGACATGTTATAAAGTGATCATCAACACTTCCCTTGAAACTCTGACCTAGATGTTGTTATGTGTACGACTACCATTGAATCTAGTAGGATTGAGTAAATTGATTTTAACATATTACGTCATGAAATTCTAGTGCGACCTTACTTGACAAACCTAACCTCCTGGCACAGTCAAAGTACATCTTCTTTTTGGTCCTTTGACACTTAGACTTCACATCAATTTAATATATTCTTGGATAACCCTCTAACTTCACTCTTACCCAAGAGTGAGAACTCGTCCTCTTGACATGTCAACTACCAAAACACGATGAACCTACTATTTCAATTAGGGTTAGACATATAGAACTACCCTCTCAGACATGAATCCTATGACTCGTCAAGGAGTACCCCTATCCATCATCTTTGATTGAGATAGACGTTTCACTTCCATGTTCTTGCAATTATTACAAAAATCCTTAAGGACTCGCTTGGATCTTAGCATGGCTTATCATCCCCAAATTTAAGCTACTTTCCGCACTTAGTAACATACATGACACATTGCATGTGTCTAACCTCCAAAAGTGTCTACCTGATAACACTCTTTATATACCATTAGACGAGGTCCGTATTGATGATAAACTATATTTCATTGAGAAACTTATCGAGATCATGGATCGTGAAGTCAAGAAGTTTAAGCAAAGCCGTATACCTATAGTCAAAGTTTGTTGGAACTCTAAACGTGGTCCTGAGTTCACCGGAGAACGTGAAGACCAGATGAAGCTCAAGTACCTAAAATTTTACAAGATCCTACAGACTCTGCTAGTTGAATTTTGGGGACAAAATTCTCTTAACTAGGGGAGACTGTGACAACCGTCACCGAACGAGGTTAACACTTACTTTAACATTAATCTTGTTCCTTTTTTTTTACTAATTGAGTCCCTATTTGAGGTTTAAATTGGAACTCTAATTACACATGCCACTTTTGGAAACTTTCCAAATCCGGAAATCATTGATTTAAAACCGACACTTGTTACACATCGCGTTAACCGACGTATCAAAAAAGAATTATTTTTTTAATTACCCAAAATGTCCTAATATTCTTTATTTAAAAGAAACGTTGTCAAAATTTTAACACGTTAGCCTAAGTCGTTGAACCGTTGACATTTATCTAAGTTTAATGATTTGTTCAAAAAAATAAAAAATAAAATAAATATATTTTGCTTTTGGCGAATTTATTTTTTAATATATCTTCTTCATTTATTTTTTTAACCTCGTATCTATCTTAAATCTATGTAAGGCCCCAAACCCGAGAGGCCTCACTCGTTGGATTTACTCATTCACAAACAGTTCTTAAACATGAATATCAAATAACGCAGCGGAATCATTCATTCAACATAACTAAAAACTTGTTCATAAATGCGGAAGCGTACATTGTCAAATATATAAACTTAACATAAACAACTCATAACGGGATGCCAGTCTTCATGATCGACCGGGTAACTCTTCTCGCTTGCCAAGCATCATCGTCCATCGTCCATACCTGCCTTAACCTGAATGTGCACACTAAAAAGTCAGCTACGCTGGTGAGTTCTAGCATTTCATAAAAACTTTAACATCAACATTTGCCAAAAACGTATCATTCATTTAGTAAAACCTTTCACAAAAGCATGTAATAATCTAACATCTTTAAAAAGGTTTCGTACCCATATCATCATCAACATCATAATCATAAACACCGTTAAACGGATCGTTCATTAAAACTTTTAACATTAATTTAAGTCATACATTATTATCTAAATCTGTGTTACCCTTCGTTCCGTCATTTAGTATGGTATTGCCCCTAAGACTTAACTGCACGAAGACCGACAATACCATACATTCCGTCAATTCCCTTTTGGTATTGCCCCCAAGGCTAACTGCGCGAGGACCGACAATACCCATTCAGTTGCCCTTATGGCTCTCATGTCCATAAACCGACAACTTCCATCAACGGCCATGGCTCACGGCCATGACACCGTCGGATCATAATTTAACCTTACATAGGGTCACGTTAACCCCTGAGTAACCGTCATTACTTCCTTACCAGTTGTACAACATCCTAACCATTGACATGCCACAGAGACACTGCCCCTGTTGTTCTTGTGCCAACTATGGCTCGCTGTCCATAATCTACCACAAGGCTGGGAATCTCATTCCCAGACTTCATTCGTCAATTCCATTCATTCGACAGATTAGATTTGTAATGACTTCTTTAAAACCTTTACCTCTTTCTCTTCTCATTAAACATTTCCTCATTTAGACCGTTCATAAAGCATTCGCAACCCTTTTTGGCAAAAACACTTCAAAACCTTTCCTTTCGTAAACATCATTTCGTTAAAACATCATTTCGTAAGTATGCACACCAGCCCAAAAACATTAACAAAACATTTAAAAGAGGGCTCTAGAACTCACCCGATAAGCAGTTTCTGAAATACTCTTAGCTGGCTACGGAGCGTCACTAATGTCACTCACGATCTGTTATAATAAAGCCATACTTGTAAGGTAGTGCTCCTAGATGACACTTGACATCCCTATGCTTAAACCTAGTAGTTTCGATAAATTTGCTTATATCGAAACTTGATAGTTTCGATAGGTTGTTTATGTCGAAACTTGATAGTTTCGATGGGTCTGCACATATCGAAACTAGGTAGTAGTTTCGATGGGGTCTACACATATCGAAACTATGTAGTTTCGATGGGTCTGCACATATCGAACTATGTAGTTTCGATGGGGTCTACACATATCGAAACTAGTAGTTTCGATGGACCTGCACATATCGAAACTAGTAGTTTCGATGGGCCTGCACAGATCGTCTTCCCAAAAATCTGAAGTTTTTGCATGCGAGTCTGATCGAGTCAGTATCTCAATTTTTCTTAGATCAAAACATTCGGTTTTCATTCTAGATGCTATACCTAAGCTCATTTTCAAGTTCCATCCGCAAAATCGTTACCTTTTTAGCCAAAACCCGAAAATCCCAAAAACGAACAAAAACTCAGATTTAGGCAAGATCATTACCTGTATCGAGATTCTGATCTGGAGGTTCTTCTCACGAGCTTAGAAGTAACGTGCTCCCTCAATTCCGGGATGATCCATCAACTTTCTCTCTCTAGACCCGAGCTCTCCTTTCTCTCTCTAGAAGTTACGTGAGTGGGGAATGAGCAGAGAAGAGGGCTGCCCTGCCTCTTATTTACCTGGGCTTCCCTCGGCCCAATGAAGCCGAGCCCAAGCCCGCTCCCTTTTAAATATTCCGACTAAATCACCGGTCACGCTATATTTATTCGTTTTTATTATTTTTGGGATGTTACAAGTCTACCCCCCTTACAATAGGTTTCGCCCCCGAAACCTATCATAAGTCAAATAGTTGAGGGTACGACTTCCTCATTTCTGTCTCCGTTTCCCAAGTGGCTTCCGATCCCTTTCGATGTTTCCATTGGACTTTAACCAATTGGATTACTTTATTATGTAAACGTCTCTCCATTCGATCTAGGATGGCCACGTGTTCTTCGATGTAGTTAAGGCTATTGTCTACCTCGATGTCAGTAAGTGGTACGTGAGCCGATTCATCCGCCAAACACTTTCGCAAGTGTGATACATGGAAAGTAGGATGAATTCCACTTAACTCATCAGGCAACTGTAACCGATAAGCGACTTCTCCAACCCGTGCCATTATCCTGAACGGTCCGACAAACCTCGGACTTAACTTTCCTCTCTTCCTGAATCGTATAATTCCCTTACAGGGCGACACTTTCAACATTACTCTGTCCCCAACATCAAATTCAATAGGCCTTCACCGTCTATCCGCGTAGGATTTTTGACGATCTTGTGCGGCCTTCATTCGTGCCTTGACTTGATAAACCTTTCCGACGTTTCCCTTATTACTTCCAGACAAATCGGGGTCCTGCATCTTCTCCCATACAACATTTCGTAAGGCGGCATGCCTATCGTCGTGTGATGACTATTGTTGTAGGAGAATTCGGCTAATGGCAGATGACTGTCCCAACTGCCGCCAAAATCGATAATACAAGCACGAAGCATATCCTCCAAAGTTTGAATGGTCCTTTCGGACTGACCATCCGTTTGCGGGTGGTATGCCGTACTGATATTAAGTCTCGTGCCCATCGCCTCGTGAAATCTTTTCCAGAACCTCGATGTGAATCGTGTGTCCCGGTCAGATACGATCGTCAAAGGCATCCCATGCCGTGCTACTACTTCGTTAATAAATACTTCCGCTAACCTTTCCGACGAGAACGTCTCACGAATAGGTAGGAAATGAGCACTCTTCGTTAAACGGTCCACAATTACCCAAATGGTGTCATGACCTTTAGCTGTGCGAGGTAGCTTGGTTATGAAGTCCATGGTAATGTGTTCCCACTTCCATTCCGGTATATCAAGTGGTTGAATCTTTCCATACGGTTTCTGGTGCTCGGCCTTTGCTTGCGAGCAAGTCAAGCACTTGCGTACATACTTCGTCATATCACGTTTCATTCCAGGCCACCAGTATTCCTTTCTCAGATCTTGGTACATTTTATTGGTACCGGGATGGATAGAGTAACGAGACTTATGAGCCTCATCCAAGATTTTGTTCCTAAGTTCGCCACCCATAGGTATCCATATCCGTCCAAAACGTGTCCTCACACCAAGGGTGTTATATTCCAACTTGTCCTGTTGGCCAACCATCCTTTCCTTCTTCATGTTTTCCTCCTTAAGTGCCTCATCTTGAGCCTTTTCAATTTCTCTCATCACATCCGATGTTACAACCAACTGGCAAGCTTTCACTCTAATAGGAGTAGGCACATCCTTTCGGCTTAGAGCGTCAGCCACCACGTTTGCCTTTCCAGGGTGGTATATGATTTCACAGTCATAATCTTTTAGGAGTTCTAACCATCGTCTCTGTCTCATATTAAGTTCTCTTTGTTCGAAGAAGTACTTCAAACTTTTGTGGTCAGAGTAAATAGTAAACTTCACCCCGTAAAGGTAGTGCCTCCAGATTTTCAGTGCAAATACGACAGCAGCAAGTTCCAAATCGTGAGTCGGATAATTAGTTTCATGAACCTTCAACTGCCGTGACGCGTACGCGATCACTCTCCCGCGTTGCATCAATACGCATCCCAATCCCTGACCCGAAGCGTCAGAGTATACCACTAAGTCTTCATTGCCCTCGGGAAGGGCCAAGACTGGAGCTTGAGTTAGCTTTTCCTTCAACTTCTTAAACGCCTCATCCTGGGTCGAACCTCATTCGTACTTTACCTCCTTCCGAGTCAACGGCGAAGCTATTTTCGAGAAATCCTGGATGAATCTCCGATAGTAGCCTGCCAATCCCAAGAAACTACGGATTTCAGTTGGCGTCTTAGGAACATTCCATTCCCTTACCGTTACTATCTTTGTTGGGTCAACCATAATGCCGTTCGGGTTAATGACGTGACCTAGGAATTGGACTTCCCTAAGCCAGAACGCGCATTTGGAGAACTTAGCATACAACTTTTCCTTCTTCAGAGCTTCTAATACCTCCTTCAAGTGACACGCGTGATCACCCTCATTCTTGGAGTAGATGAGGATGTCATCGATGAACACGATCACCGATCGATCCAGCATTGGTCGACAAACTCTATTCATCAAATCCATGAACGCTGCAGGCGCGTTCGTCAATCCAAAAGACATTACGCGAAACTCAAAATGTCCATAACGTGTGCGAAATGCCGTTTTCGGTATGTCTTCTTCCCTCACCTTCAACTGATGGTACCCGGATCGAAGGTCGATCTTCGAGAACCAACTTGCGCCTTGCAATTGATCGAACAGGTCGTCGATCCTTGGTAACGGGTACTTGTTCTTCACGGTACGTTTGTTCAACTCGCGATAATCAATACACATTCTCATCGAACCGTCTTTCTTCTTCACAAACAACACCGGAGCACCCCACTGTGAGATGCTCGGTTGGATAAATCCTTTCTCAAGTAACTCGTCTAGTTGGACCATAAGTTCCTTCATTTCCATTGGTGCTAATCGATATGGAGCCTTAGCCACGGGTTGGGCATCTGGTACTAAGTCGATTCGAAATTCAATCTCTCTGTCGGGTGGTATCCCAGGAAAATCCTCTGGAAACACCTCCGGGTACTCGCGTACCACGGGTACATCGTCTAGTTCCTTCACTTCCTTACACTTGTCAATCACGTACACCAGATAAGCCTCGCATCCGCGCCTCAAGTAATCTGTTGCCTTAATCATCGAGATGACGTTTGGCATCGGGGCGTCGCGATCTCCATGAACCTCGACTTTGCTACCATCCGGAGCCTTGAGTCAGATTATCTTTCGTTTGCATATAATTTGCGCTTCATTGGCAGTTAGCCAATCCATACCTAACACGACATCGAACCCTCCCAAAACCATAACAAACATTCTGACAGGGAACTCATGACCTTCTATTTTTATCATGGAGTTGTCAACTACCTCGGTTACTCTCGCAGTCCTACCCTCAGCGGTTTCTACGCTAAAGGCCCTTTCTAGTATACTAACAGCGTACTTCACTCTCTTACAAAAAGTCGCAGATATAAAACTCTTACTGGCACCCGAATCATATAACACAGAAACAAGAGTGTTGTCAAGGACGAACGTACCTGACGCCATGTCGGGGTCCATTCTGGCCTGGTCTTGCGTCAGCGCGTACGCACGAGTCTTTGCTCGAGGCCTCTCTTCCCTCTTCTCCGGGCCTTTCCCCTTCCCGGCTTCACCCATTCTTGGTTTGGTGCATTCCCGACTCAGATGACCGGCATCACCACAGTTATAGCACTTGTAGTGTTGTGTGCACTCACGGGAGTAGCCGGTCTTGCCACACTTAAAGCACAAATTAGATCCCAGACTACATTCACCTACATGCTCCTTTCCACACTTCTTACAAACAGTCGGCTCATCCACCCGAGCCCTTTTATCGTGAGCCCCAAACATCTTTCCACCAGTTCGCTTGTTTGAGAAGCTCGGTCTCTTCTTTGGTTCCTCGATGGCGGCGACATTCAGTGCCAGATCATCAAATACTACGCCGCTCAGTTTTACTACCGAATCATAGGTAGTAGGGGCGTTTGCCTTAACATAGGTGCGGACCTGGTCCGGCAACCCTTGAATGTAGCAGGAAATTTTTCTCTCCTCCGTCGTAACAAGATGTGGCACCAGACGTGCCAGTTCATTGAATCGGGTTGTGTACTGCCGGTGCGTCATGCTCCCGGCCTTCAAACCCAGAAATTCCCTCTCTACCTTCTCAATCTCGTTCCTCGGGCAGAAATTCTTGATCACCAAAGTTTTCAAGTCAGCCCATATCATCGAGTCAACAACCTCTCCCCCTTAGCTTGACGTACACCTTCCCACCAGTGGGATGCTTCCTCCCTCAAGGAGTTAGCAGCAAACTTCACTACTTGATTTGCTCGACACTCGCTCAGACGGATGGCGGCTTCCATACGTATCACCCAATCAAAAGTAGCCACCGCGTCCTTCTTCCCAGTCAGGACCGGCGGGTCACATGCCTTAAATGACTTATAGTCGCACCCGCGAGCAGGCGGTACGTTGTCGGTCTCATTGTTCTGGGCACCAGTTTCCGCACTAGATCCGCCTTCCCCACTAACTTTCTTTAATGCTTCAGCCAACAGACTCGGCAGAGAATTCTTCATCAACTCGAAGAACTCTCGAGCTATGGCTGCTCTCACTTCTGGTTCAAAAGTGAAAGGTTGTTCTGCAACTTGCGTCTGCTCAGTTTCATGCACACTAACCTCCGGTTCAGTGTGAACACTTCCTTCTTCAGTGTGCTCTTGGCGTGCAGGAATCCTGCCACGCCCACCATTTCGACCGCCGGTACGACCACCGGTATGGCCACCACGCCTTCCGTTCCCTCTCCTCGCCATTTCGTTCTATAAGACAAGAAATCCAATGTTATCACGCTAGTTAACAAATAAAATTCAATAAGTACTGTAAGATGTTAATATACACTGGCCATCTGCAATTAACCATTACACTACCTTTCGATTTCTATTTGACCATCTTTGTGATTCCATCAGAACACAAGTCCTTTCCTAACCCTTTCTAAGGCATACTACATACACATACTCTACTTTTCATACCTGATGTTGTGGCTCGAGTTACCCGTACTGGCATCCGCTTTCGGTCCCATTCAAAGTTTAAGTTCAGACACTGGGAGTGTCCAAATCTCTCAAACTATTGCTCTGATACCAACTTGTAAGGCCCCAAACCCGGGAGGCATCACTCGTTGGATTTACTCATACACAAACAGTTCTTAAACATGAATATCAAATAACGCAGCGGAATCATTCATTCAACATAACTAAAAACTTGTTCATACATGCGGAAGCGTACAATGTCAAATACATAAACAACTCATAACGGGATGCCAGTCTTCATGATCGACCGGGTAACTCTTCTCGCTTGCCAAGCATCACCGTCCATCGTCCATACCTGCCTTAACCTGAATGTGCACACTAAAAAGTCAGCTACGCTGGTGAGTTCTAGCATTTCATAAAAACTTTAACATCAACATTTGCCAAAAACGTATCATTCATTTAGTAAAACCTTTCACAAAAGCATGTAATAATCTAACATCTTTAAAAAGGTTTCGTACCCATATCATCATCAACATCATAATCATAAACACCGTTAAACGGATCGTTCATTAAAACTTTTAACATTCATTTAAGTCATACATTATTATCTAAATCTGTGTTACCCTTCGTCCCGTCATTTAGTATGGTATTGCCCCTAAGGCTTCACTGCACGAAGACCGACAATACCATACATTCCTTCAATTCCCTTTTGGTATTGCCCCCAAGGCTAACTGCGCGAGGACCGACAATACCCATTTAGTTGCCCTTATGGCTCTCATGTCCATAAACCGACAACTTCCATCAACAGCCATGGCTCACGGCCATGACACCGTCGGATCATATTTTAACCTTACATAGGGTCACGTTAACCCCTGAGTAACCGTCGTTACTCCCTTACCAGTTGTACAACATCATAACCATTGACATGCCACAGAGACACTGCCCATGTTGTTCTTGTGGCAACTATGGCTCGCTGTCCATAATCTACCACAAGGCTGGGAATCTCATTCCCAGACTTCATTCGTCAATTCCATTCATTCGACAGATTAGATTTGTAATGACTTCTTTAAAACCTTTACCTATTTCTCTTCTCATTAAACATTTCCTCATTTAGACCGTTCATAAAGCATTCGTAACCCTTTTTGGCAAAAACACTTCAAAACCTTTCCTTTCGTAAACATCGTTTCGTTAAAACATCATTTCGTTAAACATCATTTCCTTAAACATCATTTCGTTAAACATCATTTCGTAAGTATGCACACCAGCCCAAAAACATTAACAAAACATTTAAAAGAGGGCTCTAGAACTCACCCGATAAGCAGTTCTGAAATACTCTTAGCTGGCTACGGAGCGTCACTAATGTCACTCACGATCTGTTATAATAAAGCCATACTTGTAAGGTAGTGCTCCTAGATGACACTTGACATCCCTATGCTTAAACCTAGTAGTTTTGATAAATTTGCTTATATCGAAACTTGATAGTTTCGATATGTTGTTTATGTCGAAACTTGATAGTTTCGATGGGTCTGCACATATCGAAACTAGGTAGTAGTTTCGATGGGGTCTACACATATCGAAACTATGTAGTTTCGATGGGTCTGCACATATCGAACTATGTAGTTTCGATGGGGTCTACACATATCGAAACTAGTAGTTTCGATGGACCTGCACAGATCGTCTTCCCAAAAATCTGAAGTTTTTGCATGCGAGTCTGATCGAGTCAGTATCTCAATTTTTCTTAGATCAAAACATTCGGTTTTCATTCTAGATGCTATACCTAAGCTCATTTTCAAGTTCCATCCGCAAAATCGTTACCTTTTTAGCCAAAACCCGAAAATCCCAAAAACGAACAAAAACTCAGATTTAGGCAAGATCATTACCTGTATCGAGATTCTGATCTGGAGGTTCTTCTCACGAGCTTAGCAGTAACGTGCTCCCTCAATTCCGAGATGATCCGTCAACTTTCTCCCCAACACCCCTACCCCACACTGGGGAAGCCATAGAGCTCACTGTGCCTACCTTGGTAGCTCGCGTTCGTACGCATGATGAGCGTCTTGATGATCTCCTAGATGATATTCGGGCACAGGGGGATGCAACCAGGCGCTTACGTCAAGGGCTCGGATCTCGAGTACAGACTCTGGAGGATAGCACTCGAGACATACAGAGTGCCACTGACTACCTCGAGTTGAGAGCTGACATGGACTGGCAGTTCACTGTCACTGCCCGAGACATGGTGGAAGCACTGGAGGAAAGGACTTTGGCTGCAGAATTTGTGGCGAGAGCTAGCTTTGTCTTGGCGGGACTTGCCATGATGATTGGGTTGTACTCCCACTTCTTCTTTTAAACCTATTATGGGCGGGTTGTGCCCATAGTACATTATGTAGTTTAAAACGTTAGTACTGATGAGGTCATGTGAACCCATCTCTTTTGTATCCTCGTCTTTTGGGAACAATGTACTATGTATGTTTTGACTATGTATGTAATGGTTTATGTTGTAATGATAGTTGTTCATGTTTGATGTGGTGGTATCCTTATATCATGATCTATCATTATTGATATATGATGTTGTTTCTTTTTAATTGACATGTTAGAAAGAACGTCATGGCACCTAAGCGTGGGACACCCCGTAACACTACTGGTGACAACAACGAGACAATTTCCCCAAACATGGAACAACTAATAGCACAGCGAGTAGCTGCCGCTATAGAGCAGTATGAAGCAAACCGAAATAGCGGAGGTGGTGCAGGAGGTAGCGGTACCGCAGGGGGTAGCGGTACAGCAGGAGGTTCCGGAGGTAATAAAAAAATAAATAAGCCATAACACATAGTCATGATCCGAATTAATGACGTTATGACTTGTGATCCTGCAGATGCTCCAAATAGGAAGTGTACCTACAAGGCCTTCCTATCCTGCAAACCCCGTAGTTTTAATGGTACCGAGGGTGCAGTAGGACTAATGAGATGGATAGAACATATGGAGTCGGTGATTGATATAAGTGAATGCACCGCTGATTGCATAGTGAAGTATTCTACCTGCACGCTCACTGATAAAGCTTTAACTTGGTGGAATACTCAAATGAAGACTTTGGGGAGAGAGACAGCGTACCAATTGTCTTGGGAAGATTTGAAAAACATGATGATTGAGGAATACTGTCCTCGGAACGAATTGCAAAAGATTGAAACTGAGATGTGGAACCTACAGATGATAGGAGATGATGTAGCGGGATACACCGACCGCTTCAATGAATTGGCACTTCTGGTACCGTATATGGTCACACCAGAACATAAGCGTGTTGAAAGGTATCTGTGGGGCCTTGCGCCTCAAATTCGTAGCATGGTAACATCATCTAATCCAATAGATGCCAAGAGTGCTATAACTTTAGCATTCAAACTAAAGGATGATGCAGTACGTAATGAATTGTTTGTGAGGAAGGAGAATGAGGAAGGTAGATCTGGGGAGAAAAGGAAATGGATGGGAAATTCAAGTAACAAATCTGGAAAACAAGAGTTTAAGAAACAAGGAACTGTGAAGGCTTTTGCAGCCAACACAGTGGAAAGAAAGGAGTATGATAGGGGCCTACCGAGATGTAAGAGGTGTGGAAATCATCATGCCGGTGTTTGCATCAAGTGTGGAAAATGCGACAAGTTTGGTCACACCACTCAAGCTTGTCGAACTAACAACCGATTGGGGAAAATTAAACCGGGATGTTTTGTATGTGGTGATCTAAAACACTTCAAGAAGGATTGTCCCAAGTGGAAGAATCAGAACAACGCTCAGGCACCAGGGAGGGCATTTGTGATGGGTGCAAGGGACGCACGCCAGGACCCGAACATCGTCACTGGTACGTTCCCGATAAATAATCACTATGCCTCTGTACTTTTTGATTCGGGTGCGGATATGAGCTATGTGAATGATTTTAAATCCTTACTCGGTATTAAGGCCAGCAAACTAGATCAACGTTATACAATTGAATTAGCAAATGGGAAATTAATAGAAACCGGAGAGCTCTTTATGGGTTGTACTTTATGTTTAGAAAACCGTACATTCAGTATAGACCTTCTACCCGTCGAGTTAGGGAGTTTTGATATTGTTATTGGTATGGATTGGTTAACCAAGAATCGTGCCGAGATAGTATGCTTCGAGAAGATTGTACGTATTCCCCTACCAAGCGGAGAAATTCTTTCAATTCAAGGCGAAAGGTGTAGAATGATGTTGAAGACGATAAACTGCATGAAAACTCATAAGTATCTACGCAAGGGTTATTGTGCATTCCTGGCTCACATCGTCGAGAAGAAACCCGAAGAACGTCGACTTGAGGACATACCAGTCGTCAGAGATTATTCGGAAGTATTTCCCGAAGACTAGCCACACTCAAACACAAACCGAAAACTTTCGCATTCAAGCAATCTAGTGTGTTCTAGTGAAACCGGTAAGTAATCCCTCCTTGTTCTATTCTAGTTTTCTTGTTCTAACCATCCCAATATCTGATTATTACTATCGTATGGTCTGCAAATCTTTGAAATCCAGCAACAAGTTGATAACATTAGAAAGATCTCGAGTAGTAAAGCCGTTGAACGCGTCTACATACGAAAAATCTACACTTTTCTTATCTTTCTTTGATTTCCAGAACTTTTACACATTCTAAACCAAAAAAAGATCAAAACCTTATAGTTTTTAATGATATATATTGTGTCCTCAATCATCATGGGTCGTATTTTTAGTCGTTATAATCGAAAAGTTACAAAAAACTCGTTTTTGAAAGCAAGACTGCATGTCAGATTCAAAACAACAACTTTTGTTTAGAGAGTCATAACCCGACCAAAACTCAACCAAATCAATCGATTCTTAGTCTAGATTGTAGTTCATGGAGATAGTTTCCAGAAAACTAAGTTTCATAATTTTTCGATGACTTTTGATCAGTCAATGGTATTTTTTTATAGACGGCTATCAAATCTGTTTTCAAACAGCAAACTTGGTCTGTGTTTGTAAGGCCATATCTCATTCATTACAAGTACAAATAAGTCTATTATTTTTCTGGAATTTAAGTCTTTGAGTATAGCTTCAAATCCAATTGGAAAATCTTAATTTGGTTTTGTATCGAGGTCGTACCAAGCAAAAACCTTTTGTCACAAATTACAGTTACTGTAACTACCTTTCTGTGTTCCACAATTTTTCATATTTTTTGTGCTTTCTGGAGAAATAATACAAAAATATATTTGAAAATAGAAACGTGAGGCTTGATGCCACCAAATGTTTAGAATTTAATTCGATTGTTTGGTCAGTCAATAAAATTCGTGAAGTTGTCCTAAAATCTGGCTCGTTAAACTGTTTTGCTGTGATAAAGTTTCTAACTTTTCTTTTTATCCAAAACAACCTCCAATTACCTTTAGAGCACCGTGATTTGTCAATTATTCTATCCTAACACAATACTTATCAATTATTTATGCTTAGTTCTTATATATAGTACCTTGAATGTAGCTTTCGAGTTATCATGTATTGACACTGCTACTGCTAGTGGTAGATACATTAATATTCCATACCGATACGTATTACTTATGGATGTCTGGTGTAACCTTGTCACTCTTAGACTCTAGTACTAATATAAGCACATCTCAGCTCAATGACCTTTCAAGAACCGTTTGCCCTCATTCAAATTAAAAGAACTGTCAATTACCTGTTGTGGGTCTAACACACAATCATTTCATTAAACCCTCCGATCTATCGTTACTGAACTTTCAATAATTCTCTTTTAAATTCTATCATGATTTGATTCCCATGAGAGGAAACACATATATAAACTTGGAGAATGTGTCCGCATACTTTCAGAAATCTGTGTGCATGCACATCTACCTCTCAGTACTAAGGATGGTGATCGTACTGTACAACACTGAGGAGAACGATCACATAATGAAGTGCTTCGACATCAAATCCTTAATGGTTTACTCTCGTATCTGAGTTCACTTGATTTGTGAAAACTCGCTATTTTAATTCACACCGAGTAAACATTCTTTTCACGACTTACCCACTATACAAAGAGGACCCAACTGGTTGTAAACCCTTCTGTTTATGGGAGTCCAATGACGGCTTTATCACCTCGGGGTATAGCTAACGTCGCTCACATGGCGACATAATCAAAGGATTCCTAAATCTACTCATTCGCTTTAATGCATGCTCAACAGTAACGTTGTACGGTTATTTGATACAATGACATCTCAATTCTTTACACAACCAATATCATTAGCCGGTGAGGTATCCACTTATTCAACATTACCGACTATCGTTTGAAACGAGCGAAAAATTCTCCCTAGGCATCGGGAAGTGGAGTTAGATTACGAAAGCTTAATCCGAGTAAGCTTAACAAATTTCGAGGAAGAAATTTTTTAAGGAGGGGAGAATGTGACACCCGCAAAATCCAGGATCCCAAAACCTAGTTGTTGGGCTAACCCTAGTCCCAACTAGGCCCAAAAGAATTCTAAGGCCCATTAACGGCCTAGTTATAAGCTCAATAGGGAGTGAAGCCCATTAAAGGCCCAGTTATAGGCCCAATAGGTGAACCAAACTTCTAACTCTATTTAACGGATCATGGTATGATTCGAGATAACATATTATTAATACATAGACTTTGCATAATCTCGCGACCTACGATTATAAGGATTAACGCGTACACGGTTGATAACCGACACACAACGTGATACCTGACCACTAATGCTAAATATTAATAATAATTATTAATATTCACTTCATATGTGTATTTAGAAGTTCACGTGTTCGTTACACGACCTAGTACACGCGACTACGACAAATACCTGTGTAAGATTGATCCGGTTAACTTTTACCTAGTATGATTAAATAATATAATGATTATTTATATTCTATCATATTTGTTTACAATTACTTGTATTATTACGGAAATAATAATTTCATTTCGGAGCGTGAAACGTTGAAACAAAAAAACGCATTTAGACACGCGGTGCAGGTGTGTACCGGCTCATACGCTAATCGAAATGTAAAATTTCATGAGTTAAATACATAAATATTATTAATAATAATATTTCATAATTATAAGAATCTTAAAATAATAATTCGGAGATTTTAGTCATCGCGGGACTCGAACGGATACCTGTTTTCAGCAAACCAATATTTTAATCCCTTCTAAATACCCACTTTTAACCCTAACTATAAATACCCCTTTAAGAGTTGTAGCTTCCATTCACCTCATTTCTACACCACCAAAAACACACACACCCACACACAAAAATGCTCTCATCTTAGAAAGAAAGAGAGAGAGATCGAAGGGGGGAGGAGGAGGAGGGCCGGCCACATTCAGGCGGCCTCCTCCGGCGAAAGGGAGCAGCGGCAGCAGAAGCGGCGCACGACGGCGTTGGTCGGAGGCGACTAGCGAGTGGCGGCGAATGGAGGGGTGTTTCGGTGGTTTTCTCAAACTCGTGGCGGTGGTGAAGGAAACCGGCTGAACCAGAGGCGGCGGAGGCTATGGTAGCGGTTTCCTGCAAGTGGCGGCAAGTTGCATGAGTTTTTCCGAATGCCTTGTGGTCCTAAACACAGCGGTGGTAGCAGTTTTAGCTAGTTCTTATCGACGATGGCAGAAATCCGGCGAGAAAAGGATGGCAGCGCCAGGGCTTTGCCAACACAGCCGGCTTCTGGCGACGGACTAGCTCCCCACACCTCCGGTCGTCCTTGCCTGTCAATCTCCTGTCCAGATCTGTGATTTCTTCTTGTGACCGGTAACCCGAGGTAAAAACCCGAAACAATGGAATCCCTTAATATATGTGCTAGATCTAGAGATTTCGGTATCCTTGGATTTTGGTCAACAAAAGTCAACGCCGGTCAGTGGGTTCGTATACACGAACCGAGGGTACGGAAAGGTTTAAACGAGTACAAAAATAGTTATATTTAATCACGAGAAAAGTAGACGCATGTAAGTGGTTGGTGCTATTGAACATTAGAGATTCACTATCGGTATATCTATATTTTTGTGTGATGTCAAGAATAAACAAGTGGTATTAACATATTGTCGGAAGTATACTATTATGAGTTGAATAATAACAATAATAACTCGGACGCGTAACCGACCAAACGAGGACTTTAGAGATGGATTTATAAACGACGCGTATTTCAAATAAATATTATCTTGGTTTACCAAAATGATATTATTATTTTGGATGCTATTACAAGTATTTCACATATATAAATATATATATATATTTAGATAAACCCGAACGTTATTTACAAAATATAATACGATCAAATGTAGTTTAATGTTTTGAAAATATATATACATATATATTTATGGATACTCATTCGAACATATTACAAAACCTTGACACCGTTATTTAAAACATCGAGTTGCACACATTTCATTAATAGTCGCGTTAAAACGAATTATATTTATAGATTATTAACACATATAGTCATGTACGTTTAGGTACAAGACAAACTTATACTTTCTAAACACTACTTTTGCAACATACTAGTTGAGGATCCCGACTCAACATGAGTAACGAGTTTTACCGATCATTAAACCGACATCATATTCTAAACCGATAATACTTTAGTGAATCCGCACAGCTCAACCGCACGCGTAATGTTTAACCCTAGTAGTAGTAGTTAATGTATTACATACAAATATTTGTGATTAGGGTTATGATGGTGAACGCACACGTGTAGTAGAATTGCTCGCCACAGTGGCACACTTACTCCCGTCTAGGAATCATTATGACGATACATTGGTGACACAGGTGAGTTTCACAGCCTCTTTTTTACTTGCTTTATAGTTTGGGGGAAAAACATGTAGAGTCTTACAAAACATACCAGTTTTACAAAAGCATATCAGTTTTACAAAGACATCAGTTTTACAAAAGCATATCAGTTTTACAAAGACATCAGTTTTACAAAAGCATACCAGTTTTACAAAGACGTACAAGTTTTACTAAGACATACAAGTTACAAAAGCATACCAGATTTACAAAGGCATACAAGTTTTACAAAAAAGCATGTCAGTTTTACAAAGCATATCGGCTTTAAAAAGTGCATACAAGTTTTACAAAACATACCAGTTTTTACAAAGGCATACGAGTTTTACAAAAACATACTATGTTTTCAATCATACAAAGCTTACAAAACATGCAAGGTTTTCACATGATAACGAGGTACTCAAATGGGTTACATGGGTTTACAAGGACATCACAACAAAAGTCCCCAGGAACACACACTATAACCATTAGCTATGGATTTAGCCTAGGAATATATGAATAGTACTATTGGGTTGACACCCCCATTCATCAAGTTAGTCGTGCCAACTATCAGTTTAATGGATGCATATTATCCGAAAATTTCACTTCAATGTTTGTGATGGAACATTGACGGGGCAAAAAAATCAAGAACCATCTAGGGTTGGGTATAGGCTCATGATAATTGCATTACTTTTTGTTGATTCGTAGCTAGACAACTCGTTTATCACATTTTTGACGTATTTCATTTTTCAATTTACCAAAAGCCTTCCAAACATGTCCATGATGATGTCCAACGATAAGTTCAACAAGATTATTAAACATGTGTTTATCATGCTTTTGATGAAACATTTTACAAACATTTCAAGGGAATGTCCTACGGGAATTGCAACTACATTGTTTTCAAGATTTACAAAGGAAAGCTTTACAAAATCCTTAGGGTATGTTTCAATAGTTTTTCAAGGAAATAAACTTCTATTGTGGTACTTAAACATGTGAACTCACTAACTTTATGTTGACATTTCTAACCATGTTTTTCAGGTATTTTCTGGCAATGGCACGGTTGGAATAGGCTAGTCATTTGGATTAAACCCTAGAAGCTGAAGGAACATGATTGTCAAAACTCGAGACAGATTTGACCTTTGTGGTTCTAGAACATTGTAACCAGTTTTTGTTAGTACTTGTTGTCATACCCCGCCAAGGCGGAAACGCGAGGCGTAACGTTCATGGTTTCCAAAGCATATGATTACCGCAAACACATACATGATGAATGGATACATACACAAGTTTAAAGTTTTACATTCCAAAATGTAATCTGAGTTTACAAAAAGTTAAGATTTTGCAAATATGACTCAATTACAATGAGTTATACAAGAGAAATCCTCCTTGAGTCGTATCCATCGTGCATGCATGTAATCTACATTGCTAACCTTGCGATCACGTTCAATTTCCTGAAAAACATACTTAAAAATGTCAACACTAGGTTGGTGAGTTCACAGGTTTACTCAAATAGTTCTTTGTAAAATTCGTTTATTCATAAATAGTTCCAGTTGCATGTGATAATCAGAATAAGAAATGTTTGACCCATTTGTAAACTAGCTAGGAATACAAATAATATGTTCATACATGAGGCGTAACCAAACCATGACAATTGTTCTTTTGCCCCTCTCAATCGTTATCAGATGCTATGCGGCCATAAATCCTCCAGATTGTGGTTAGCGCGACTAACCATGACCGGGGGACGTCACTCCCCATAGTACTATTCATAGGACCCTAGGCTATAGTTAATGGTTACTAAGTTGTTCCAGGGGACTTTAGCAGCCTAAATTGTTCAACTCATGCAAACATAAAAGTCGAGTCTTATTCTCTTGTTATCACATAAAATAGTTGTAACTATGTTTTTCCCCCAAATATAGAAAACAGTAAAAAGGGGCCGTGAAACTCACCTCGTTTTTGTGTATGTTAGCAACGATAATTGTTCCAGTCAAACTTGATTAATCGTACCCTATTTATAAAAGGGGTATTTCGGGTTATGACCGAATATCTCGAATGCAAATTGTTCACCGACTTAGTAACTCCGGTTATTTACTTAAATTATCTTCTTAGTTTTTCAACACTTGTTTCATTATGACAAAATAATTCCAAGCTACTGCCCAATGGGACTGATGAACAGGTGTCGAAACTATCTAGTTTCGATTGAGTAGAACAGATATCGAAACTACCTAGTTTCGATTGAGCAAAAATGTGTATCGAAATTATCTAGTTTCGATTGAGTAATAGTTATCGAAACTACCTAGTTTCGATTGAGTAATAGGTATCGAAACTACCTAGTTTTGATTGAGTAATCGGGTATCAAAACTACCTAGTTTCGATTTGAGCAACACAGGTATCGAAACTGCCTAGTTTCGATTTGAGCAGGATAGGTATCGAAACTTCCTAGTTTCGATACTGCAATTTTTGAATTGACAGTATTAGTCTCGAAATTTTACTCCTATAGCGCACATACTTACGTGCATAAATTCGTATTTTAAGTCTTGAACTCGACACACTTTTCTTGTTATTTTACTTAGGTTAGAATAATTTATGAAGACATCCTATATTTTGGTGAACAAATTGCATGTTTAGCCATGATTTAAAGAAAATAACATGAATATATAAAAATGTGAAGGATCAAGTTTTTACCTCTAGACAAGCTAGGGAAGACCACAGGAGAGATGATGATTTTTGAAAGGAAAAAGAAGATGGTCTTGAGTCCTTAGTTAAAACCCCTTGAGAAATCAATCGAATAATTCTTAGAACACCTTAGTATGGAAGAAGTGAGTCTTGAATATGGGTGAACCCAAGAAAAATACAATGAAAATGGTGTTGTTGTGGTTGCCGTAAGAGAGAAAGAAAAGGAGATGGGATTGTGGGTTTGAATTTGGAATGACTAGATGTGATAGGAAGTCATGATCCTTGTCAAAGTTTAGAAGGAATGAAGTATGGTGTATGAATTAAAGAATTGGATTAGAAGGAAAAACATGTGGGGAAAGACCCCATTCATAAGTTACGGCCGTAGAAGTCAAATGGGGGGTGGTTTGGGTTGATTACTTTACTAATCATATTTAGGTGTTAAATGATTAGTTGATTAGGTGCTTAAATATTAATTAGGGTGCTAAACGGTAAACAAATTCGGTTTAGACTCTTAACGGTACTATATACGTCTATATATTTTTCTGGTCATTTAATTTAATTATCAACGTTCGTGTTAGACGAGTAATGTGTGTATGTGAACCGGTAATTCCCAAAAATACCAAAATATAAAATGAAACAACATATGGCTTTTGCTAGACTTTAATGTCCTAATTTATGCAATTAGGTAAGTCAAGAAACATAAATAATGTAAACGCGTTTATAATAAGTACGGATATCGACCTGAAATGTCGGGTGTCACATTCTCCCCATGTTAAAAGAATTTCGTCTCGAAATTCAATTCGTGCCATCTTGAACTGGTGTATCCTTAAACAAGGAGGGGTATTTTGTTTTCATTTGATCCTCTCGTTCCCATGTATACTCAGGACCACGCTTTGAGTTCCAACGTACTTTAACCAGTTTGATACGACTACGTCTCAACCTTTGAACTTTCCAATCTGTAATCTCAATCGGTTCCTCGATGAAATGAAGTTTATTATCAATATGAATTTCATCTGGCGGTATGATCAAGGTCTCGTCTGCCAAGCACTTCTTGAGATTCGATATGTGAAACGTGTCATGTACGTTGTTTAATTCTTGCGGTAACTTGAGCTTGTAGGCTACAGGGCCAACCCTAGCCAGTATTTCAAACGGTCCAACGTATCTAGGGTTGACCTTACCACGGTTACCAAACCTTGCAACGCCTTTCCATGGTGAGACTTTTAACATTACTCGGTCACCAATTTGAACTTCTAATGGTTTCCGTCTGTTATCAGCATAGCTCTTCTGTCTATCTCGGGCCGCTTTCAGACGGTCCTTAATTTTGAAGATCTTATCAGTGGTTTCCTGGACAATCTCAGGACCTGTCAAATATTTTTCATCAACTTCCGCCCAACATAGCGGTGAGCGGCATTTACGACCATATAAAGCTTCAAACGGAGCTGCCTTAATGCTCGTGTGGTAGCTGTTATTATAGGAAAACTCTGCCAACGGTAAATGAGTATCCCAATTTCCTCCGAAATCAATTACACACGCACGGAGCATATCCTCTAAAGTGTGAATGGTCCTTTCGCTTTGACCATCCGTTTGTGGGTGATATGCCGTGCTCATGTCAAGACGTGTGCCCATGGCTTCTTGTAATGATTTCCAGATTCTAGACACGAATCTGCTGTCTCTATCAGAGATAATAGAAATTGGCACTCCATGCCTAGCCACAATTTCCTTGATATAAAGCTTTGCAAGTTTCTCGGTTTTATCCGTCTCTTTGATGGGTAGAAAATGAGCTGATTTTGTCAGATGATCGACAATTACCCATATCGCGTCATACCCGCTCGACGTCTTGGGTAATTTCGTGATGAAATCCATAGAAATCTGTTCCCATTTCCATTGGGGAATTTCGGGTTGTTGTAACAAGCCAGACGGTTTCTGATGCTCGACTTTTACTTTTGAACACGTTAAGCATTTACTGACATATGTGGTAATATCTCCTTTCATATTGGGCCACCAATATAATTCTTTTAGATCCTTATACATCTTATCTGAACCCGGGTGAATGGAGTACCTGGACTTGTGGGCTTCATCCATAATCAACCCACGTAAGTTACCGTTACTCGGCACCCAAATTCTGTCCATAAAGTAAAACGTATCATCTGACTTAGACTCCAATTGTTTGATCATCCCACGTAGTGCCTCATTTTGGATGTTCTTTTCTTTAAGTGCTTCTTGTTGTGCCATTCGGATTTGAGTAGTAAGACTCGTATGAATTGTTAATCCTAGGGCACGAACACAAAGAGTTTTAACTCGTTCTTTGCGACTTAAGGTGTCTGCTACGACATTGGCTTTCCCGGGATGGTACTTGATATCACAATCATAGTCGTTTAGTAGTTCTACCCACCGACGTTGTCTCATATTAAGTTCTTTTTTATCAAAGATATGTTGGAGACTCTTGTGATCAGTAAAAATAGTGCATCTCGTACCATAAAGATAATGTCTCCAGATCTTGAGCGCAAACACAACTGCGCCCAACTCCAAGTCGTGGGTCGTATAATTCTTTTCGTGCACTATTAGTTGTCGTGAGGCATATGCGATGACTTTGTCTCTTTGCATTAACACACAACCAAGTCTTTGGTGTGATGCATCGCAGTATACGACAAAATTGTTGATTCCCTCAGGAAGAGATAAGATTGGTGCACTACACAACTTCTGCTTCAGTAATTGGAAAGCTGACTTTTGCTTGTCACTCCAATCATACTTCTTTTCTTTCTGGGTTAACGTGGTTAAGGGCAGGGCTATTTTTGAAAAATTCTTAATGAATCGTCTGTAGTAGCCGGCCAAACCCAAAAATTGACGTACTTCTGTCGGAGTCTTTGGTGCTTCCCAGTTTTTGATCGCTTCTATTTTAGATGGATCAACGTGAATTCCTTCCTTGTTGATGACATGTCCAAGAAAATGCACTTCTCGGATCCAAAACTCACACTTAGAGAATTTAGCGTAAAGATTCTCGTTGCTAAGTAGTTCCAAAATTATTTTCAGATGATGTTCATGATCCTCCTTGGTTCGTGAATATATTAATATATCATCAATAAATACTATCACGAATTTATCCAAGTATGGCTTGCACACTCGGTTCATGAGATCCATAAAAACAGCTGGTGCGTTCGTCAAACCAAACGGCATAACTAGGAATTCGTAGTGCCATAACGAGTCCTAAATGCCGTCTTTGGTACATCTCCTTCTTGGATCCTTAGTTGATGATACCCAGAACGTAGATCGATTTTAGAGTAGAAGCTAGAACCTTGTAGTTGATCGAACAAATCGTCTATTCGAGGAAGTGGGTATCGGTTTTTGATTGTAAGCTTGTTTAATTCTCGATAATCAATACACATCCTAAAGGTTCCATCCTTTTTCTTTACGAATAGGACCGGAGCTCCCCGAGGTGAGAAACTCGGTCTTATGAAACCTTTATCAAGCAACTCCTGGAGTTGATTTGATAATTCCCGCATTTCAGAAGGTGCTAATCGATACGGCGATCGCGCAACCGGGGCGGCTCCTGGTACTAAGTCGATTCGGAATTCAACTTGCCTCGGTGGTGGTAATCCAGGTAAGTCTTCAGGAAAAACTTCGGGGTAATCCTTAACGATTGGTATGTCTTCAAGTCGACGTTCCTTGGGTTTCTTCTCGACGACGTGAGCCAGGAACATGCAATAGCCTTTACGTAGGTACTTACGAGCTTTCATGTAGTTTATCATCCTCAATGTCATTCCACTCTTCTCACCCTGAACCGAAAGAACTTCTTCGTTCGGGAGTGGAATATGAACAATCTTCTCAAAACAAACAATCTCGACGTGATTCTTCGACAACCAATCCATACCAATAACAACGTCAAAACTTCCCAGGTCAACAGGTAACAGGTAACAGGTCTATACTAAATGTGTGGTTTTTCAAACATAAAGTACAACCCTGAATGACTTCTTCGGTTTTAATTAATTTCCCGTTTGCTAATTCAATTGTATAACTTTGGGCTAGTTTGCTGGCCTTAATACCGAGTAGGGACTTAAAGTCATTTGACACAAAACTCATATCAGCACCCGTATCGAAAAGTATAGAGGCATAGTGATTATTTATCGTGAACGTACCAGTGACAATGTTTGTATCTTGTCGTGCGTCCCCAGCCCCTATCACAAACGCACTTCCACGGGCCTGATTTTCGTTTCGGTTCTTCAACTTTGGACAGTCTTTCCAGAAGTGCTTTGGATCTCCACACTCAAAACATCCTTGATTCATCCTTTCTGCTCCTGGGTTGACCTTTCCTGCTACTTGATTGATCTTATTAGGGTTCGCATTGCTCCAACAGTTATGGGCTAGGTGCCCATACTTTTTACACTTTACACATCGGGTACACCTTCCACTGTGATGATATCCACACTTGTCACACTTCGGTCGTGTTCCAAGATATCCATTTTGTTCCACGGTGTTGACAGCATAGGCTTTCATATTTCCAAGTCTCTTGTAAGTTTGATTCTTGTTTTGATTACTTGGTTTTCCAAACCATTTCCTCTTTTCTCCAGACCTTCCTTCCTCGGTCTCCTTCTTCTCAAACAAACCATCACGCACAGCATTATCCCTTAGCTTGAAAGCTAGAATTATAGCGCTCTTGGCATCCATAGGGTTCGATGAAGTCACCAGGCTTCGGATTTGAGGAGAAAGACCCCACAAATATCTTTCAACCTTCTTGTATTCTGGGGTAACCATGTGTGGAACCAAACTTGCTAACTCATTGAATCGGTCAGTGTAACCAGCCACATCATCTCCTATCATTTGTAAATTCCACATTTCAGATTCGATCTTTTGCAACTCATTTCGAGGACAGTATTCCTTAGTCATCATGGCTTTCAGCTCCTCCCAAGTCAGTTGGTATGCAATCTGCCTTCCCAGGGTTTTCACTTGTGAATTCCACCAAGTTAAAGCCTTATCAGTGAGCGTGCATGTAGAATACTTCACCATGCAGTCAACAGTGCATTCACTAATATCAATCACCGACTCCATCTTTTCTATCCATCTCATTAGCCCAACTGCACCCTCGGTGCCATTGAAGTTGCGGGGGTTGTAGATAGAAAGGCCTTGTAGGAGCACTTCCTATTTGGAGCAACTGTAGAATTACAAGTCATAACGTCATTAATTCGGATCATGACTATGTGTTACGGCTTATTTATTCTTTTACCTACGGAACCTCCGGCTGTACCGCTACCTCCTGCACCTCCTCCGCCGGTACCACTGCCGTTTCCTCCTCCACTATTTTGATTTGCCTCATACTGTTCCATGGCAGCAGCTACTCGCTGTGCTATGAGTTGCTCCATGTCTGGGGAAATCGTCTCGTTGTTGTCACTAGTAGTGTTACGGGGTGTCCTACGCTTAGGTGCCATGACGTTCTTTCTAACATATCAATTAAAAAGAAACAACATTATATAATAATAATGATAGATCATGACATAAGGATACAACAACATCAAACGTAAACAATCATCATTACAACATAAACCATCACATACATAGTTAAAACATGCAAAGTACATTGTTCCAAAAGACAAGGATAGAAAAGGGATGGGTTCACATGACCACATCAGTACCAAAGTTTTAAACTACATAATGCGCTACGGACACAACCCGCCCGTAATAGGTCTAAAAGAAGATGTGAGAGTACAATCCAATCATCATGGCAAGTCCCGCCATGACAAAGCTAGCCCTAGCCACAAATTCTGTAGCCAAAGTCCTTTCTTCCAGCGCCTCCACCATGTCTCGGACCGTGAGAGTGAACTGCCAGTCCATATCAGCTCTCAACTCTAGGTAGTCAGTGGCACCCTGTATGTCTCGGGTGTTGTCCTCCAGAGTCTGTACTCGAGATCCGAGCCCTTGACGTAGTCGCGTGGCTGCATCCCCATGTGCCCGGATATCATCTAGAAGGTCATCAAGACGTTTCTCGTGCGTATGAACGCGTGCTACCAATGTAGGCACTGTGAGCTCCATGGCTTCCCCAGTGTGGGGTAGGGGTGTTGAGGAGTTGGAGGACTCTACGAGCTCAAAGGTAGAGGGGATGCTCTCCATCTCCCTCCATCGTGCCAGTGTACGGGGCATCCAGCTGATAGTCCCCACGGTAGGGTGGTAGCAGGGTCGTTGCTTAGGTGGTTCCTCATCAGTCTTCAAGTCTTCCGGTCACGGGCTGCCAGTGTCTTCTTGCGCGGAAATCGAACCTTTTTCCTAGCACTTTTTACCATAACTGGTCCTCCGATTTTCTTTCGGTAGGCGATAGGCGGTTCTCCCAGGGCGACATTGGGTGGTGTGGAGCTGCGAACTTGTACTCGATTTTTGGGGCGTGTGGCGGAAAGTTCCTCGTTGGATTCAGAGGCAGAGACGGGGTCAGAGTGTGACGACATGCTTGTGACTACAATATCCATATGACATGATAACTGGTTATGCAATGCTTATGCAATGAAAACGTTTTAATGTGTCATTTAAATTATAGACTAGGTTCCATTTTAGACTCCTAGTTCGCTACAATCAATGGCTCTGATACCAATCTGTCACACCCCGCCAAGGCGGAAACGCGAGGCGTAACGTTCATGGTTTCCAAAGCATATGATTACCGCAAACACATACATGATGAATGGATACATAAACAAGTTTAAAGTTTTACATTCCAAAATGTAATCTGAGTTTACAAAAAGTTAAGATTTCGCAAATATGACTCCATTACAATGAGTTATACAAGAGAAATCCTCCTTGAGTCGTATCCATCGTGCATGCATGTAATCTACATTGCTAACCTTGCGATCACGTTCAATTTCCTGAAAAACATACTTAAAAATGTCAACACTAGGTTGGTGAGTTCACAGGTTTACTCAAATAGTTCTTTGTAAAATTCGTTTATTCATAAATAGTTCCAGTTGCATGTGATAATCAGAATAAGAAATGTTTGACCCATTTGTAAACTAGCTAGGAATACAAATAATATGTTCATACATGAGGCGTAACCAAACCATGACAATTGTTCTTTTGCCCCTCTCAATCGTTATCAGATGCTATGCGGCCATAAATCCTCCAGATTGTGGTTAGCGCGACTAACCATGACCGGGGGACGTCACTCCCCATAATACTATTCATAGGACCCTAGGCTATAGTTAATGGTTACTAAGTTGTTCCAGGGGACTTTAGCGGCCTAAATTGTTCAACTCATGCAAACATAAAGGTCGAGTCTTATTCTCTTGTTATCACATAAAATAGTTGTAAGTATGTTTTTCCCCCAAATATAGAAAACAGTAAAAAGGGGCCGTGAAACTCACCTCGTTTTTGTGTATGTTAGCAACGATAATTGTTCCAGTCAAACTTGATTAATCGTACCCTATTTATAAAAGGGGTATTTCGGGTTATGACCGAATATCTCGAATGCAAATTGTTCACCGACTTAGTAACTCCGGTTATTTACTTAAATTATCTTCTTAGTTTTTCAACACTTGTTTCATTATGACAAAATAATTCCAAGCTACTGCCCAATGGGACTGATGAACAGGTGTCGAAACTATCTAGTTTCGATTGAGTAGAACAGATATCGAAACTACCTAGTTTCGATTGAGCAAAAATGTGTATCGAAATTATCTAGTTTTGATTGAGTAATAGTTATCGAAACTACCTAGTTTCGATTGAGTAATAGGTATCGAAACTACCTAGTTTCGATTGAGTAATCGGGTATCGAAACTACCTAGTTTCGATTTGAGCAACACAGGTATCGAAACTGCCTAGTTTAGATTTGAGCAGGATAGGTATCGAAACTTCCTAGTTTCGATACTGCAATTTTTGAATTGACAGTATTAGTCTCAAAATTTTACTCCTATAGCGCACATACTTACGTGCATAATTTCGTATTTTAAGTCTTGAACTCGACACACTTTTCTTGTTGTTTTACTTATGTTAGAATAATTTATGAAGACATCCTATATTTTGGTGAACAAATTGCATGTTTAGCCATGATTTAAAGAAAATAACATGAATATATAAAGATGTGAAGGATCAAGTTTTTACCTCTAGACAAGCTAGGGAAGACCACAGGAGAGATGATGATTTTTGAAAGGAAAAAGAAGATGGTCTTGAGTCCTTAGTTAAAACCCCTTGAGAAATCACTCGAATAATTCTTAGAACACCTTAGTATGGAAGAAGTGAGTCTTGAATATGGGTGAACCCAAGAAAAAGACAATGAAAATGGTGTTGTTGTGGTTGCCGTAAGAGAGAAAGAAAAGGAGATGGGATTGTGGGTTTGAATTTGGAATGACTAGATGTGATAGGAAGTCATGATCCTTGTCAAAGTTTAGAAGGAAAGAAGTATAGTGTATGAATTAAAGAATTGGATTAGAAGGAAAAACATGTGGGGAAAGACCCCATTCATAAGTTACGGCCGTAGAAGTCAAATGGGGGGTGGTTTGGGTTGATTACTTTACTAATCATATTTAGGTGTTAAATGATTAGTTGATAAACGGTAAACAAATTCGGTTTAGACTCTTAACGGTACTATATACGTCTATATATTTTTCTGGTCATTTAATTTAATTATCAACGTTCGTGTTAGACGAGTTATGTGTGTATGTGAACCGGTAATTCCCAAAAATACCAAAATATAAAATGAAACAACATATGGCTTTTGCTAGACTTTAATGTCCTAATTTATGCAATTAGGTAAGTCAAGAAACATAAATAATGTAAACGCGTTTATAATAAGTACGGATATCGACCTGAAATGTCGGGTGTCACACTTGTAATGGTGTTCAACACCTTAGAAATCTTCATTTTAGCTTTCGCAACTATGTAATGATATCAATCGTTACAACCTTGAGTTATTTATTAAGTAAATAATTTGGGGGTGTGACATGTATACTAGTGATTTGATTGTTGATCAGACAATAAACATTAATTATATAAGCAATCATCGAAACCGAAGCTCAACGAAGGAATGCAGAAACTAGCATTTTGCCTCTTACGTGCCCATCACGCAATGGATTAGGTCAATGATGCACCCGTTTGACTCCCAGTCAGAGTTAGCGCGACTAACCCGGGTGGGGGTTGTTAAACCTAATAGTACTATTCATGATCACCTCGCTTGGTAATGTAATTAACAGTTCGATTGTGAGAGGACTTTACGTGCGGGAAATGCAACCACTTATATATATTAAAGTGAAATCAAAGTAACGTCATACGACTAAGAATATGGTTTAACATGTATCTCCCCCAAATGGAAAAGTAAGTAAAACGGGGCCGTGAAAACTCACCTGGGAATGAGGTGAAGTGATATGAAAAGCAATACGAGAATCCTAGCAAAGCCCGAAAGACCAACCTATCTGAGCCCTAGAAATATTAAGGCCATAAGGTCTATGAAAGGTAAATGTGGTTTATGTAACCACATTCATCCAAACGACTCAATGTTGAAAGGTTACATTGACGTTATGAAAAGGATTGACCAAAGTTGACCAAGTTTGACTAAGTTTGACCAATGTCGACCAACCTTGACCAAGTGTGACACGACGACCCGTTGATGTCTCATGGTGAAAACATGTACAAGTAACACATAAGTAACACCTTATACATAACACACATTCTTCAAGTAATTGCATAAGTAAATGTCATATAATAAGTAACATGGCTTGCATATGTTCATGTCATAAGTAGTAACACATAATCTCAAATAATTGCATAAGTAAATGTTACACAACTACAAATGTCTAGTCACAAAGTTTAGTAAGTACACATAGCATTTGTACATTTATAACATAATCCATAACATGTTAACAAAACAATCCACATAACTCATGCCATTGTTCCAGTCATTTAATAATATCATTTCAATACATTTGAACAAGTAACATATCATGATATCTTGTATACTAGTTCATAACATAATAAAGTTTCCCTTTTTGGAAAATTAGGGTTTTAGTACCCCTTATGTATCATGGCTTAAACAAACAAATTATACATGAGATTATCTTAGTACAATGCTACTAACATGGTTCTATTTATACACATTACAGTTAAAGTAAAAATGAAGTTTACAAACCAATAAAGTTTCCTTTATTAGTAATGTCTTCCAAAACGGGTCATAGCAAAACTCTAAATCACATATTCTTACATAAATCATCTAAACATACGATAACAATGCTATTCAACCTATTTTAGATATTTATAGCATGCAAACACAAAATTTGTTCCAATAAAGTTTTCTTTTTAGGAAAGTTGTCAAACGACCCTCTACACATGTGTAACTTCAAATAACCTTAAATATCATTTCAATAGATGTAATAAAAGCATTGTAGCATGTTATTATCCATCATAGCTCAATAACTCAAAATACAAAACAATAAAGTTTCTATTTATAGAAACGACCTAAAATTATGTAAACAAACCATTTCAACCAAAAAAAATATCATACTTGTAGGTCCCGAGAGCCTCGTCGCGCAGCGGAAAATACACGGATCTGCTTGTGATTTGCGTGGGAACCGTGAAGAATGAGACAGAGAAGAGCACGAACATAAAGAAGAGAATCAACACAAAAATGATACGTAATCCATAACAAAGAAGTCATCTCACATTACATACCGAAGAAGTACACAACTCTCGTCTACGCTCACGGTCTAGGGGCGGGAGAGCTTATCCCGCCCGGATACCTCTCAACCTAGTACTAGACGTTCCACCTACAAATGAGGCCATCATCTCAATTTATAGGGGAAGGAACAATACCTGCGTACTTGTCTAAGTATGCAGGGCATTGGTCATGCGTACTTGATAAGTACGCAGGGCAAAAGCCATGTGTACTTACTAAGTACGCAGCACCAATATGGTGTACGAGCTAAGTACGCAGGAACACCCTCCTGCGTACTAGCCAAGTACACCGATACATAGAATTTAATCTATAGTTACTAAAACATGATTCTACAATACTTCCTACTCAATCTACCAATACAAGTATCATGAAATATTTAAATTTTACCATATGCATATATTCATAATAATAATAACCAGCAAAGTTTCTAAATATAGAAACGAGCAATATACATAACAAATAAGCATTTCTATGCACCAAATGTACCAATATGTGTCAACAACCCTTCAATATGAAAATCTTTTGATAAAAACATAGATTAAGACCCTTGGAACATAAGAAATCGTTTGGATAGGTGTGTACCACTTATGGCCGAAAATAGATAAGAAAATATTAGTAGAATGCTTACAAAATCAAATATGATTTTGGAATGGATGTGAAACTAGCTCCAAGCACCTTGAATCACCTTGGAATGGCCTTAGAACTACTTGGATTTCTTGAACAAACTTGAGAGAGATGGTGGCTAGAGTGGGAGGGGGCGATTGAACCAAAGAGAGAGGGTGGGGGATTTAGGTTTAGGGTTTCTGTGTGAAAATGGGTTAAGGGTGGGTGTAAGGGAGTTTTAATGAAATGGTGTTTGGCTTAAGCATTCTTTTAAGGCTTTTTATTAGCAATTAGTCTCCTAATGGGTTATTAATAAATAAAAAGATGAATTATTTGGCCCAAAGTATAAAGCCATCATTTTTATAAAAATCCAGAGTTGTTAGCACATATCGCATATCCGCTTAAAAAGCGTTAAAATAAAAGTTGCATTAAAAATTGCAGAAAATTTAATCTATGCACGAAATAATAAATCACAGTATTACATGTGATTTATACACACCAAATATATGCTTAAATATTATTCCTATAATTCACCAACGTTCGTGTGATAGGACGCGTGTGTGACCCGGTAATCCTCCATATTACCGATGCATGAACTGAAATGTAATGAATGGACTTGCTATATGAAATATGTAATTAATTACTCTATAATTAAGTATGATGCACGTGTAATCATATGAAATCAAGTAATGGTCGGGTATGGATATTAATCTGAAATTGTCGGGTATCACATACTCCCCCAATTAAAAGGAATTTCATCCCGAAATTCAGTTCATGTCTTTATGAATCTACTCCAATGGTATGACCAGTGTCTCATCTGATAAGCACTTCTTCAGATTTGACACATGAAACACGTCATGCACGCCATTGATGGTTTCCAGTAGGTTGAGTTTGTAAGCAACAAGACTAATCCTTTTCAGGATATCGAAAGGTCCAATGTAACGAGGGTTCAATTTCCCACACTTGCCAAAACATTTACTCATTTCCATGGCGAGACTTTCAGCAGAATTCTGTCTCCCACTTGAAATTCCCACGATTTGCGTCTCACGTCAGCGTAACTCTTCTAACGATCATGTGCGGCCTTTATGCATTCGCGTATCTGTATGATCTTCTCCTGTAAGGCCCCAGACCCGGGAGGCCTCACTTGTTGGATTGAATCATTCACAAATAGTTCTGAAACTTGGATACAAGAATAACACAGCGGAAACTTTCATTAAAACATAATCATAACATTGTTCAACATGCGAAAGTGTAACATAGACTAATACATAAACATAACATAAGCTAATCATAACGAGATGCCAGTCTTCATATCATTTGAGTAACTCATCAAGCCACCCAGCATCACCGTCCATCATCATAACCTGCCTTAACCTGAATGTGCATACTAAAAAGTCAGCTACGTTGGTGACTTCTAGCTTTTCATAAAACCTTAACTTCAAATATTTGCCAAAAACATATCATTTAACTTCATTAATAAAAGCGTACAAAAACATGCAATATCATAACCTAACATCATAAACATAAGTCAACGAACATATCAAATCTGCGCCTTCTCGTAACCGCCAAATCCAAACGTCACATACAGGCTGGATAACCTAAAGATCACCACCACTAGGCCCATCAACACCGTACTGTCCTTCGGGTGAAGAACTCCTAGGGCCCGATACTTGGGTCATTCAACACCAAACTTCAAGCACGGGATCACAAGGATGATACGTACCAAAATTCAAGCACTGCACCCTGTAAGGCACAAGTACCAAACTTCAAGCACGACTACCCCTAAAGGTAAATCGTACCAACTTCAAGGATCACGGTAATCCCCTTGGTGACCGTCATCACCCCAGTTGTACAACAGTTGGCTAGCCACAAAGGCCCCTAAAAGGTAAAGGCCCATAACATACTTCCCATACCCATGACCTTCATTCCCTAAGGAATATTGGCATATTCGTTCGTTTGTGACTTTCGTAAACATTCACTTCTTTTACTTCAAAACTTCAGTTAAAGCATTTGTACGTTTTATTAAAAATCATTCATTCTTTCATTCATAAACTTCTTTTGGCAAAATATTTTATAAACACTTCTTTCATAACCATTCCTTCCAAAACATCATTCATAAACATCATTTTATAAAACGTCACATACAACATTCATAAACATCGTTTTATAAAATAGTCACATCGTTACGTATGCACACCAGCCCAAAAATATTATTCAAAACATTTAAAAGAGGGCTTCTAGAACTCAACGGATAAGCTAATCTGGGTTGTCCTAAACAAAGGTCCAACAACGTCACTTCCGATCTGAATTGATTAGTTAAATACACATTAGACCAATCCCGACTCTAACGGTTTAACCATTCTGAATTAAGCGAACATACTGACTTTACTAACCGGCCTGATACCTGCGCACTTAACAAGTGTGCAGGGCCTTGTTCTGGCGTACATAATAAGTGCGCAGACTTCGTTTCATGCGTACTTGATAACTACGCATGACCTTCTTCTTGCGTACTTGATAAGTACGCAGAACCTTATTCTTACGTACTTGATAAGTACACAGGATCTGCTTCCCCGCAAAAACCCTAACTTTCGCATGCGGGTCTGATCACGTCAAGATCCCGAACTTGTTTACATTCAAAACGTTTGCTTTTCATTTAAGAACTCAAATCTATGTTTTTCTTACAGTTTCATCCGTAAAAACGTTACCTTTTCATCTAAAACCTGAAAAACCCCAAAACCAACAAAAACTCAGATCTAGGCCAAATCGTTACCTTTATCGAGCATTTGATCCGGAGGTTCTTCTCACGAGCTATGGAGCAACACTTGGCTGGAATCTCTGGTCGATCCGCCAACTTTCTCTCTCTACGGTTTCTCTCTCTAGATGTTGCAAATGAGAGAAAAGGGTGGTGACTTAGCGTATTTATAGGGGAGGCTCCCCTATGTTCTCCCCTTCTAGCCCGCCGGCCATCCAGCCCGGCCCGTCATGCGTCGTTCGTTTATTCCTTTATTATAACTGTTGTTTTATTTTTGGGATGTTACAAGTCTACCCCCCTTACAATAGGTTTCGTCCCCGAAACCTATCCCACGTCAAATGGTTGAGGGTGCGACTCCCTCATTTCCTCTCCGTTTCCCAAGTAGATTCTGATCCCTTTAGGTGCTTCCACTGGACTTTAACCAATTGAATAATCTTATTACGCAAACGCTTCTCATTTCTGTCTAAGATGGCCACAGGTTCTTCGATAAAGTTAAGGCTGTTGTCGACCTCGATGTCAGTAAGTGGTACGTGAGCCGATTCATCCGTCAAACACTTTCGCAAGTGTGATACATGGAATGTAGGATAATCCCACTTAACTAATCAGGCAACTCTAACCGATAAGCGACTTCACCAACCCGTGCCATTATCCTGAATGGTCCGACAAACATCAGACTTAACTTTCCTCTCTTCCTGAATCGTATGATTCCCTTCCAGGAATACACTTTCAGCATTACTCTGTCCCCAACATTAAACTCAATAGGCCTTTTTTGTTTGTCCGCATCGGATTTCTGACGATCTTGTGCGGCCTTCATTTGTGCTTTGATTTGATCAAACCTTTTCGACGTTTCTCTTACGACTTCAAGACTTCCTAATTCCTTCTGTCCGATCTCGACCCAACAAACCGGGGTCCTACATCTTCTCCCATACAACATTTCGTAAGGCGGCATGCCTATCGTCGTGTGATGACTATTGTTGTAGGAGAATTCGGCTAATGGCAGATGAGTGTCCCACCTGCCACCAAAATCGATAATACAAGCATGAAGCATATCTTCAAATGTCTGAATGGTCCTTTCGGACTGACCATCCGTTTATGGGTGGTATGCCGTGCTAACATTGAGTCTCGTGCCCATCGCCTCGTGAAATCTTTTCAAGAACTTCGATGTGAATCGTGTGTCCCGGTCAGATACGATCGTCAAAGGCATCCCATGCCGTGCTACTACTTCGTTTACAAATACCTCCGCTAACCTCTCCGACGAGAACGTCTCACGAATAGGTAGGAAATGAGCACTTTTCGTTAAACGGTCCACAATTACCCAGATGGTGTCATGACCCTTAGCTGTGCGAGGTAGCTTGGTTATGAAGTCCATGGTAATGTGTTCCCACTTCCATTTCGGTATATCAAGTGGTTGAATCTTTCCATACAGTTTCTGGTGTTCGGCCTTTACTTGTGAGCAAGTCAAGCACTTGCTTACATACTTTGTCACCTCATGTTTCATTCCAGGCCACCAGTATTCCTTCCTCAGATCTTGGTACATTTTATTGGTACCAGGATGGATAGAGTACCGAGACTTATGAGCCTCATCCAAGATTTTGGTTCTAAGCTCACCACCCATAGGTATCCATATCCGTCCAAAACGTGACCTAACACCAAGGGTGTTATATTCCAACTTGTCCTGTCGGCCAACCATCCTTTCCTTCTTTAGGTTTTCTTCCTTAATTGCTTCGTCTTGAGCTCTTTCGATTTCCGTCATCACATCTGATGTTACCACCAACTGGCAAGCTTTCACTCTAATAGAAGTAAGCACATCCTTTCCGCTTAGAGCGTCAGCCACCACGTTTGCCTTTCCAGGATGGTATATGATTTCACAGTCATAATCTTTCAGGAGTTCCAACCATCGTCTCTGCCTCATATTAAGCTCTCTTTGTTCGAAGAAGTACTTCAAACTTTTTATGGTCGGAGTAAAAAGTAAACTTCACCCCGTATGCCTCCAGATTTTTAATGCAAATACGACAGCAACAAGTTCCAAATCATGAGTCGGATAGTTGACTTGGTGAACTTTCAAGTGCCGCGACGCATATGCAATCACTCTCCCGTGTTGCATCATTACGCACCCTAATCCCTGACCCGAAGCGTCAGAGTATGCCACACAGTCTTCATTGCCCTCGGGAAAGGCCAAGACTGGAGCTTTGGTTAGCTTCTCCTTCAATTCCTTAAACGCCTCATCCTGGGTTGAACCCCATTCGTACTTTACCTCCTTCCGAGTCAACTTTGTCAACGGCGAAGCTATTTTCAAGAAATCCTGGATGAATCTCCGATAGTAGCCTGCCAATCCCAAGAAACTGCGGATTTCAGTTGGCGTCTTAGGAATATTCCATTCCCTTACCGTCATTATCTTTGACGGGTCAACCATAATGCCATTCGGGTTAATGACGTGACCTAGGAATTGGACTTCCCTAAGCCAGAACGCACATTTGGAGAACTTATCATACAACTTTTCCTTCTTCAGAGCTTCCAATACCTCCTTCAAGTGACCCGCGTGATCACCCTCATTCTTGAAGTAGATGAGGATATCATCGATGAACACGATTACCGATCGATCCATCATTGGTCGACAAACTCTATTCATCAAATCCATGAACGCTGCGGGGGCGTTCTTCAATCCAAGAGACATAACGCGGAACTCGAAATGTCCATAACACGTGCGAAATGCGGTTTTTGGCATGTCTTCTTCCCTTACCTTCAACTGATGGTACCCGGATCGAAGGTTGATTTTTGAGAAACAACTTGCGCCCTGTAATTGATCGAACCGGTCGTCGATCCTTGGTAGAGGGTACTTGTTCTTTACGGTACGTTTGTTCAACTTGCGATAATCAATACACATTCTCATCGAACCATCCTTCTTCTTTACAAATAACACCGGGGCACCCCAAGGTGAGATGCTCGGTTGGATAAATCTCTTCTCAAGTAATTCGTCTAGTTGTATCATTAATTCCTTCATCTCTACTGGTGCTAGTCGACATGGAGCTTTAGCCACGGGCTGGGCATCTAGTACTAAGTCGAATCGGAATTCAATCTCTCTGTCGGGTGGTGTCCCAGGAAAATCTTCTGGAAACACCTCCGGGTACTCGCGTACCACGGGTACATCGTCTAGTTCCTTCACCTCCTTACAGTTGTCAATCACGTACACTAGATAAGCCTCGCATCCGTGCCTCAAGTAATATGTTGCCTTAATCATCGAGATGACGTTGGGCATCGGGGCGTCATGATCTCCAAAAACCTCGACTTTGCTACCATCCGGAGCTTTGAGTCGGATTATCTTTCGTTTGCATATAATTTGCGCTTCATTGGTAGTTAGCCAATCCATACCTAACACGACATCGAACCCACCCAAAACCATAACAAACAACCTAACGGGGAATCTATGTACTTCTATCTTTATCGTGGAATTTTCAACTACATTGGTTACTCTCGCAGTCCTACCCTCAGCGGTTTCTACGCTAAAGGCCCTTTCTAGCTTACTAACAGGGTATTTTACTCGTTTACAAAAAGTCGCAGATATAAAACTCTTACTGGCACCCGAATCAAATAACACTGAAACAAAAGTATTGTCAAGGATGAACGTACCTGACGCTACGTCGGGGTCCACCCTGGCCTGGTCTTGCGTTAGCGCGTACGCACGAGTCTTTTATCGGGGCCTCTCATCTCTCTTCTCCGGGCCTTTCCCTTTCCCGGATTCACCCATCGTGGGCTTGGTGCATTCTCGTCTCATATGACCACTCTCCCCACAGTTGTAGCATTTGAAGCCATGCGGGCATTCACGGGAGTAGTGTCCGGTCTTGTCGCATTTAAAGCACATATTTGACCCTAGCCGATATTCGCCCGCATGTCTTACCCTACATTTTCAACAAACTGCCGCCTCGCCTACCTTGGCCTGTTTGTCCCGAGCCCCAGACAACTTCCCAGCCGATCTCTTAGCGGGAAAATTCACCTTCCTCTTAGGTTCTTCAATGGCAACGACATTTAACGCTAGATCATCAAATACCACGCCGCTCAGTTCTTCTACCGAATCATAGGTAGTAGGGGCATTTGCCTTAACATAGGTGCGGACCTGGTCCGACAGCCCTTGAATGTAGCAGGCAATCTTTCTTTCCACAGTTGTGACAAGATGTGGTACCAGACGTACTAGTTCATTGAACCGTGTGGTGTACTGGCGGTGCGTCATGCTCCCGGCCTTAATCCCCAGAAATTTCCTTTCTAACTTTTCAATCTCATTCCTTGGACATAAGTTCTTGATCACCAAAGTTTTCAAATCAGTCCACATCATCGCATCCACAGCCTCGTCCCCCTTGGCTTGACGTACCCCTTCCCACCAATGGGATGATTCCTCTCTCAAGGAGTTTGAAGCAAATTTCACAACTTGATTCGCTGGACACTCGCTCAGACGAATGCCAGCTTCCATATGGATTACCCAATCAAAAGTAGCCACCGCGTCCTTCTTCCCAGTCAGGACCGGTGGGTCACATGCCTTAAATGACTTATAGTCGCAACCACGGTTAAGCGGTGTGTTGATTGCCTTAGTGTTCGGGGTACTAACACCGTGTTAGACCCAACTGTCTCACTAGCCTTCTTGAACGCTTCTGCCAACAATCCTGGCAAGGAAACCTTCATCAACTCAGTGAACTCGCGTGCCAGAGCCGCTCTCACTTCCTATTCAAAAGTGAATTGTTGTCCTTAGACATGAGTCGGCTCAGTCCCGTGCATACTAACTTCTATCTCAGTGTTAACACTTCATTCTTCATTGTACTCTTGGCATGCAGGGGTCCTGCCGCGCCCACCGTTACGACCACCGGTATGACCACCGGTATGGCCCCTACCACGCCTTCCGTTTCCTCTCCTTGCCATTTCGTTCTATAAGACAAGGAATCGAATGTCATAACGCTAGTTAACAAATTGAATTCAACAAGTACAGTAAGATGTTAATATACACTGGCCATCTGCAATTACCATTACACTATCTTTTGATATCTATTTGACCACCTTTGTGATTCCATCAGAACACAAGTCCTTACCTAACCCTTTCTAAGGCATACTATATATGAAAATATATACTACCTTCATACCTGATGCTGTGGCTCAAGTTACCCGTACTAGCATCCGCTTTCCGTCCCATTCACAGTTTAAGTTCGGATACTGGGAGTGTCCGAATCTCTCAAACTATTGCTCTGATACCAACTTGTAAGGCCCCAAACCCGGGAGGCCTCACTTGTTTGATTTACTGATTCACAAACAGTTCTTAAACTTGGATATCAGAATAACGCAGCAGAAAATTTCATTAAAACATGATCATAACATTGTTCAACATGCGGAAGCGTAACATAGTCTAATACATAAACATAACATAAGCTAATCATAACGGGATGCCAGTCTTCATATCATCCGGGTAACTCATCAAGCCACCCAGCATCACCGTCCATCATCATAACCTGCCTTAACCTGAATTTGCATACTAAAAAGTCAGCTACGCTGGTGAGTTCTAGCTTTTCATAAAACCTTAACTTCAAATATTTGCCAAAAACATATCATTTAACTTCATTAATATAAGCGTACGAAAACATGCAATAACATAACCTAACATCATAAACATAAGTCAACGAACATATCAAATCTACGCCTTCTCGTAACCGTCAAATCCAAACGTCACATACTGGCTGAATAACCTAAAGATCACCACCACTAGGCCTATCAACACCGTACTGTCCTTCGGGTGAAGAACTCCTAGGGCCCGATACGTGGGTCATTCAACACCAAACTTCAATCACGGCATCACAAGGATGACACGTACCAAACTTCAAGCACTACACCCTGTAAGGCACAAGTACCAAACTTCAAGCACGACTACCCCGTAAGGTAAATCGTACCAACTTCAAGGATCACGATAATCCCCTTGGTGACCGTCATCACCCTAGTTGTACAACAGTTGGCCAGCCACAAAGGCCCCTAAAAGGTCTCCATAACATACTTCCCATACCCATGACCTTCATTCCCTAAGGAATATTGGTAGATTCATTCGTTTGTGACTTTCGTAAACATTCACTTCTTTTACTTCAAAATTTCAGTTAAAGCATTTATATGTTTTATTAAAAATCATTCATTCATTCATAAACACTTCATACACTTCTTTTGGCAAAATATTTCATAAACACTTCTTTCATAACCCTTCCTTCCAAAACATCATTTATAAACATCATTTTATAAAACGTCACATACAACATTCATAAACATCGTTTTATAAAATAGTCACATCATTACGTATGCACACCAGCCCAAAAATATTATTCAAAACATTTAAAAGAGGGCTTCTAGAACTCTCCGGATAAGCTAATCTGGGTTGTGCTAAACAAAGGTCCAACAACGTCACTTCCGATCTGAATTGATTAGTTAAATACACATCAGACCAATCCCGACTCTAACGGTTTAACCATTCCGAGTTAAGTGAACATACTGAGTTTACTAACCGGCCTGATGCATGTGCACTTAGCAAGTGCGCAGAGCCTTGTTCTTGCGTACTTAATAAGTGCGAAGACTTTGTTTTATGCGTACTTGATAAGTATGTAGGTTTTGCTTCATGCGTACTTGATAAGTACGCATGACCGCATAATCTTCTTCTTACGTACTTGATAAGTACGCAGGATCTGCTTCCCCGCAAAAACCCTAACTTTCGCATGCGGGTCTGATCAAGTCAAGATCCCGAACTTGTTTACATTCAAAACTTTTTCTTTTCATTTAAGAACTCAAATCTATGTTTTTCTTCCAGTTTTATCCGTAAAATCGTTACCTTTTCATCCAAAACCCGAAAAACCCCAAAACGAACAAAAACTCAGATCTAGGCCAGATCGTTACCTCTATCGAGCTTCTGATCCGGAGGTTCTTCTCACGAGATATGGAGCAACACTTGGCTGGAATCTCGGGTCGATCCGCCAACTTTCTCTCTCTACAGTTTCTCTCTCTAGGTGTTGCAAATGAGAGAAAAGGGTGGTGACTTAGGCTATTTATAGGGGAGGCTCCCCTATGTTCGCCCATTCTAGCCCGCCGGCCCATCCGGCTCTGCCTCGTTCGTTTATTCCGTTATTATAGCTGTCGTTTTATTTTTGGGATGTTACATCTCCGTAGTCTCGTGAATGATTTCTTGACCGGTGAGTTGGCTATCTACCACCTCAGCACAGCAAATGGATGATCTACACCTTGTTCCATAAAGTGCCTCGAATGGTGCGACTTTGATGCTAGTGTGATAACTGTTATTGTGTGAACACTCGACCAGCGGTAGATGGGCATCCCAACCATTTCCAAAGTCGATCACACAAGCTCAAAGCATATCCTCGAGAGTCTGGATAGTCCTTTCGCTCCGACCATCCGTTTGAGGATGGTATGCGGTACTCATGTCCAAATGAGTACCAAGGGCCTTCTGCAAAGATTGCCAAAAACGGGATGTAAATCGACTATCCCTATCTGAAATGATGGAGATCGGCACTCCATGCCTCGAGACTACTTTCTTCAAGTTAGTTCTGGTCAGTTTATCTAGTTTGTTGGTTTCTTTAAAGGGAAGGAAATGCGCAGATTTTGTTAACCGGTCGACAATTACCCAGTTCATGTCATTACCGTTCGATGTCCTTGGTATTTTCGTGATGAATTCCATCAAAATCTGCTCCCACTTCCACCGTGGAATATTTGGTTGTTGGAGTAACCCTGACGGATTCTGATACTCCACTTTGACCTTAGCACATGTCAACCATTTACTAACGTAGGTAGCAATTTCGGCTTTCATGTTGGGCCACCAATAATGCTCCTTGAGGTCATGGTACATCTTGTCAGCACCGGGGTGAATTGAGTACCTGGACTTGTGTGTTTAGTCCATCACCAGATCCCTTAGATCTCCAAAACTCGGTACCCAAATCCAATCCATAATGTTGGAACCTTAGTAGTCCATCGAATTCAAGTTCTTAGCTTAATATTGTACAAATGTAAAGTTTTCGATCGAAAACTTTATCGATTGAAATTGTTTTCGATCGAAATTTTTTTTGATCGAAATAGTTTTCGTTCGAGTAGAGTTTTCGGACGATAACTTTTCTCTATAAATGTGTCATGTTTTGAATGGTGTAGAGTTAGAACTTTGATCAGATTCACTATCTTCTGTATTTTGTGCTAAGTGTAATTGGATTGATTCTGTACTCATCATCTTTAGTAAATACAAGTGATGATTTGGTGTTATATCTCCTTTATATGGCGGTTTCTGTATTCGTTGGTGTTTGGTTAGTATTTTTCGGTTGTTATTGAATTTTGGATTGTTTCCGCCCTTCCAGAAGTGTTGCTGAATATTAGAGGCTTGATTATCACGGATAAGAGGGATTCACAAGTGGTATCAGAGCTCTCGGTTAAAGCTCGTGGTATTCAAGTGTTTTTTCATCAATTGCAATCGAATTAGAGTGAAATTCCTCGCCATTATTGTGTTTTCTGAGTCAAATTTGATGAAGATAAAGTATAGTATTGATTTGGACATCTGATTTTGCATTCGGGAGTTGTAGGTTGATTTTTGGTGTTCTTAGGAAGAAGTGATCGAAATCTCTTGTTTAAGGAAACAAAATTTGTTTTTGATCGAAAAGTTTTTTTGGTCAGCAGTTTTCGATCGAAAAGTTTTTCAAAAACTTAGAAGTGTCAGAAATCTCCAGTGTTCGAAGTTTTGACTTTTCGACCCAAAAGTTTGTTCGAAATCATTTTTGGTCGAAAAAGTTTTCGGTCTAAATCTATTAACATGGGATTTTTTCAGAATTTGACTTGTGTACCTTTGGTTTGCGAAATGGGCGGAAAAGTGTACGATACTGAGCGTGTTGTGGGGAAATCGCCACCAATGCTAAAATCCATTTCAGATTTCTCTAACTAGAAAATCATGATGAATGCTTACTTTTAGTTTACTGAGCATACTTTGTGGGAGTCCATAGTAAAAGGTCCTCATGTGCCAAAGACTGCAAATGCTGATGGTTTAGTTCCTAATGTTGATCCAGACTTGTATTTAGAGGATGATAAGAAGTTGATTGAAAGAGACAACAGGGCCTTGGGATCAATTATGCTAGCTCTTCCGACTGAACTCTATCTGAATTTTGAGCAGCATGAGACAACTCAAGGATTATGGAATGCACTGTGTCTGAGATTTGAAGGAAATGCAGCATTGCAAGAGTGTCGCACAGATTTGTTATTGAAACAGTACAATATGTCAACTACAAGAAAAATGAAACTCTGAGTGAGTAAGTTAAAAGATTTAATACAATGATCAACAGGTTGAAAAAGATGGGTGTTAAGTTTGAGGAGTATGAATTCTGTAATAAGCTACTTGACTCTTTACCTGATACCTGTAGCATACCGTGCATGCTGATAAAGAACACTACTCCTGATTTGAAGAGCAAAGCTCTTGATGATATAATTTGCTTGTTAGAGTCCTATGAACTTGATGCAAAGAAGAGAGAGCTGAATAATCTAGACAAACCTAACAGCACAAGTTCAACAAATGCACCATTATTTTCAAGGAATGGTGAAGGTAGCAGAGGATCAAAATCTAAAAAGGGTAAGAGTTGTTGTGGTTCAGAACATTCTGCTGGAGAGAAATGAAAAGCAACTAGTCAAATTCCTTAGGATCAAATTGCATTGTTTGGAGCTTTCATGAGTAGTTATGATGCCTTAGTGACTGGAAAGCTACAACCGGTTGTTCATGATGTTGAGGATCATGTGCAAATAAATCCTGATGATTTAGAATATATGGATTTGCAATGGTAAATGGTCATGATCGCTGTAAGAGCCAAAAAGTATCTTCGAAAAGTTAGAAAAGACAAGTTACAGTTTGGGAAGAAAGTTGGATTTGATAAGGCAAAGCTAAGATGTTATAATTGCCAACAAATTGGACCTTTTGCTCGCGGGTGTCCAAAGGATAAAAAGAAGAAAACTGATGTCAGTGGAGTAAAATTAATTGAAATGATCGAGGAGGATAAAAAATCCAAGAAAGCTCCAACTGCTTTGATGTCAAAACAACTGAGCAACTGTGAATGGGAAATAGAAATTGAAGATGCTGAAGGTGAATTTGATGAGGCTCTAATGGCTGAGATTGAAGTTTCTAAAAGGGCAGCTGAAAGTGAAAGTGAACGTGCCTTGAAAACTGACAACAAAGGAAAAGGCAAAGCTGCTGCTGATGATGTTGAGACTTCTTCTGATAGTGAGGTAACTTCTGAGGATGAGTATTCTATTTGTTCTTCTGATTGTGTTGATAAAATGCAAAATTATCATGCAGCAAACACATTCTTGATTGCTGAAAATGATAAACTAAAAAGGGTGAATAAGGAATTAAAACCGAATGAGGTCACCTACACCAGAAAGATCAAATCTTTACTAAAAGATAATGTCACATTTAAAGAATATTTTGATAAAAATGATGTTTTAATCAAAGACCTTTTTTGATAAACTGATTGCTTCTGAAACCGATTTAATCAAAGAACGGGTATTAATTGCAAAATGGAAAATGCAAAGAAATGTTTTGGATGAATGCGTGAATAAACATAGAAAGGTGTACATCAAAGATGGTTTAGGTTATAACATAGTACCTCATCCTGATAATTTTGTGCCATTTCCTGAACCGCATAAATCAAATGATTTGATAAGTGCGAGTGATTCTAATTTTCATGATATGTATGTAAGTGCAGATGTGAAAACAGATTGTGGTGAGGATGAGGTTGACATTGATGGTGTTAAGAGTTTTTCAACTTTCAATAAACAGTGTACTAGAGAATTCATAAGGGATTGCAAGCAGTACTTAGATTTTAAGTGTGATCTTAAAAAATATGTAAATGCTTGTGACAATCATGATTTAGATGTTCTACTAATTCTATGTGTGATGTTTCCTATTGTGTATCTGAGGTTTCTTCCACATCTACTTTCATTGACAAGGTGGTGCACACAGCTAGAGAGTATGTTCCAATTCACAAAAACTCAATTCTGTCATGTTAGATAAATTTGGGAATCCTTTGATTCAAGACTATGACCTCTCTCACGAAAAGCCTAAGAAAGATGATTTCATAGCACCTAAGAATCATATACTTATGAGTGATCAAGAGAGTAAAAGGTCTGTCCATGTTAAAATCAGTGCACCGACAAAGGTTCAAAGTGAGATAAAAGTGTCAAATAAAGTGAGTGTCAAAGGCAAATCAGTCGATGTCAAAGACAAGTTCATTGATGTCAAACATAACCCTGCTTAAAGCAAAGGGAAGCTAGTAAAGAATGTGTGTCCATCAAAGAGTGATAAAGGACAATGTGTGTTTGAAGTAGGCGAGTGTTCTAAATCGCAGTCAAAGTCAAAGACTAAAAGTTACAACTGTTTACTTGTCATCTAGTTGGACATTTCGCTAGAAATTGCAAACACAAGTCAAGTGAGTCAAAGTTCAAAGGGTACAAATAAAGATTAAAAGGTCATGTCAACAAGAAGGCGTCTGAAAACGACAAAGTGTTAGTGTCCGGAGTGATTCGTTGTTACCGTCGTGATTACATGCTTTCTAGGGATCATAGAAAATTTTATTCAAATGCATGTCATGGTTATATGTTGCCAAAGTTTGTGGACAAAGGGGTTCAAAACAGTTCGAGATATGTGAAGAAAACTAACCAACCAAGTTATTTTGCTAAAGAAAAATTTACTAAGAAATATGGGAAAAATGTTGGTTGTTTTTGGAAAGTTAAAAATGAACAAACTTCACATATCATTGGAACAAAGAATGTTGTGAATTTGAAGAAACAAGTCATGGTAGCTAAGACTGTAAAAAGTCAAAGTCAGCCTGGGTCAAAGATGATCTGGGTACCTGTTTCTCATTAAGTTGTCTTAAAATGTGCAGAGTCAAACCGGGAGGAGTATTAATAATGCTTGGCATGTTGATAGTGGTTGCTCAAGGCATATGACCGGACAAAGAGAGACTCTGAATTATTTTCGATCCTTTGATGGTGGTTTTGTTGCTTTTGCTGGAGACAAAAAGGGTGGGAAGATTACAGGTCAGGGAAGAATTTCAAATGATCTAATCACTCTTGAGAAAGTCAACTATGTGTCACAATTGGAGTTTAATCTGCTTAGTGTGTGACAAGTGTGCGATAAGGATATACCGGTTCACTTTACAGCAAAGAAGTGTTTTTTTCTTAAAGCCAGGACTGGTAATTTCAGAAGATATGATTTTGATGAGAGCTCCAAGAAAATTCAACACTTATGTTGTTGATATGAATAACCATCCAACACTAGTAAGCGTATCTTGTTTGTTGTCGAAGGCTGGCTCGGAGTCTTATCTGTGGCCTAGAAGATTGGGACATGTAAATTTGAAAAACTTGAACAATTTGGTTCATAAGGATCTGGTGCGAGGATTGCCAAGAAAAGAATTCATTATTCAAGAGAGTTGCATGTCTTGTGCAAAAGGAAAACAGCATAAGAAATCCCATCCGAGGAAGACCGTGAAGACATTTAGTTGACCTTTATTTCTTATTCGTATGGATTTATTTGGTCCTGTTTGAGTCAAGAGTATTGTGAAGAAATCTTACTATCTTGTCATCACATATGACTTTTCTTGATTTTCTTGGGTATTTTTCCTTGCAACAAAGGATGAGACACCTGAAACAATAATTGAATTTGTAAAACGTATTGAAAACATATGTGATAGCAAAGTGTCAATTATTCGTAGTGATAATGGAACCGAGTTTAAAAATAATTTGATAAATTCGTTTTGTGTAGAAAAAGGCATAACTCATTAATTCAGTGCAGCCAGGACACCGCAACAAAATGGATTGGCTGAAAGAAAGAAAAGAACTTTCATTGAAGCTGCTCGTACAATTCTTGTAGATTCAAAGTTACCCATTATTTTCTGGGCAGAGGCATTAAACACGACGTGTTATGTGTTGAACAGAGTTCTAATGGTAAAGCAGCATACGAAGACTTCATATGAGTTATTTTTCAAAAGTAAGCCATATATCAAGTTTTTCAGAGCTTTATGGATGCACGTGTACACTTCTGAACACTCAGGACTCATTGCCAAAGTTTGTTGCAGTGGGTGATGAATGTTATTTCTTGGGATATTCTTCATATTAGAAAGTGTTTCTAGTTTATAACAAAAGAACAAAGATTGTTCAAGAATCTTATTATGTGGAACGACAAGAATCGAATGTTCCTCCTGTTCAAAGTGGGCCAGAATGGTTCTTTGATGCGGATGTAATTTTCAAGACTTTTGATCAACAATCTTTATGTGATTCGGCTGGTTCAAGTTCTTCAAATTCAAGTGATGAGTCTTCAACAAGACTTGATCAAACTGTTCATAACTTCATGGTTGGTCCTCAACAAGTGATAGTTCAAAACGAAAGTTCTGATGCTGTTACTTCCTCAACTCAGACACAAGAAGAATCTATTAAAATTTCAGTAACAAATGCTGATTCTGAGGTACAAGTTCCTGTTACTAATGAAGAACCAGTTGTATCTGAAGATCTGTCGGAGAGTTCTAATGATCCAACTGAGGATGCTAATCTATTAAACTCTTCTAGTGTTGATGATTCTAGTGACCAATCCCCTGAAGAAAATGTCCCTAATTTGCCAGAATCAGTTCAGGTTGATGATATTCCAACTCTTAGAATTCATTCAGCTCATCCAGTTGAAAACATTATTGGTCAAATTGAAGATGGTGTTAAAACAAGAAGCCAATCAGGAAACATAAATTTTTGTTTGTTTTCATGTTTCTTATCCCAAGAGGAACCAAAGAAGGTTACAATTGCTCTTCAGGATCCAAACTGGATTGAAGCGATGCAGGAGGAGCTTCTTCAGTTTAAAAAGCTTAATGTTTGGCACCTTGGAGATCTTCCTGATGGTAAATACCCGATTGGAACTAAGTGGGTTTTCCGTAACAAGAAAAATGATCGTGGTATTGTGGTTCGGAACAAGGCTCGGCTTGTTGTTCAAGGTTTTTATCAGGAATAAGGGTTGGATTATGAAGATGTTTTTGCTTATGTTTCTAGGATCGTAGCCATTCGTATATTTTAAGCATATGCTTCACACATGAAGTTTATGGTTTATCAAATGGATGTGAAGACTGCATTTCTTTATGGGGTTGTCAAGGAAGAAGTATATGTCAATCAACCACCTGGCTTTAAAGATCCTGATCATCCATTCCAGGTGTACAAACTCGATAAGACATTGTATGGTCGGTATCAAGCGCCTCGTGCGTGGTATGAAACCTTGTCGACACATCTTACAACAATTGGCTTTGTTCGTGGTACCATTGACAAGACTTTATTCTTAAAGAAGATTAATTCTGATATGTTGATCGTTCAAGTTTATGTTGATGAAATCATCTACGGTTCGACAAACGAGAATCTTTATCGTGAGTTTGAGACGGTCATGAAGTTAAAATTTGAAGTAAGTTTAATAGGTCAAATGCTATTCTTTCTGGGGTTACAGGTGGAACAATCTGATGCTGGAATTCTTATTCATCAAGCAAAATAAGTTAAAGATATTCTGACAAAGTTTAATATGAGTGATTGCAAAGCAGCATCTACCCCCATTGCTCCTCATGAACCTCTCACAGTGGATCCGTCCGGTGTTGAAGTAAATCAAAAGCTGTATCGCTCCATGATTGGCTCATTGATGTATTTGACTGAATGTAGGCCTGAAATTATGTTTGCTGTTTGTTCTTGTGCTCGACATCAGTCTGCTCCCAAAGAATCCCATGAATCAGTTGTCAAGAGAATCTTTCGATATCTTAAGGGTCATGTTCACCTTGGATTGTGGTATCCTTCTTATTCTGACCTTAACTTTTATGCTTATACTGACAGTGATTATGGTGCTTGCAATTTAGACAGGAAATCCACATCTGGTGGATGTCAGGTTTTGGGGGAGCAGTTAGTGTCGTGGCACTGCAAGAAGCAAACTAATGTGTCAACTTCAACTGCTGAGGCGGAATACACATCTGCTTGGAGCTGTTGTTCACAAGTCATTTGGATTCAACATCAACTTATGGATTTTGGAATCAACTTGTTGGAGACCCCGATTTACTGTGACAATGAAGCTGTGTTGGGCATAGTAAGCAATCCAATTCAGCACTCAAAAACAAAGCATATCGCCATCAGGTTACATTTTATTCACGATTGCTTTGATAATGGTCTGATTAAGGTGGTCCACGTTGATACTTTAGAGTAAAAAGCTGATATTTTTACAAAAGCATTTTTAACTGATCGGTTTAACTCTCTGGTAGAAATGTTGGGGATGATATCTTTCTGAGTATTCTGGTTTAATCATAAAAAAAAGGTTTGATTTTGATTGAAAGACCATTTTGTTCCTCGAAAAGATTTTCTTTTAGTGATTAAAATGGTGTTGAATTGTGTTTGTGTCGTGTTTCTGATAAGTTTAGTATCTGTTTTAGTAAAAGAAAATGAAAAATATGTTGGAAGTGAGATAAGCTGAATTTGTGCAAAAAAATGATGTGACTGATTGACTTGAAAATAGAAAATGATAGTATATTTGTGTACTGAGCTTACACATGAATTGGATATGATGGTGACACCGGTTACAATTATTGATATGTCGGCAAGCTCTGCATGTATAAATTAGGCGATACTTGTGTGATTAACTAAATTGCAATCTTTGTGTTCAACCCACATCGAATATCGGTACTTTCATCATTCGAATGCAAAGTTAATCTAGTCATACCAGGATCTTGATGACTTCTTAGCACAATTTGTTTGCTCTATTGACTCTATCCGTCAAATTATGATTTAGAGTTAAACACCTTCATACAGCTGATTATTCTGGTGAAAATCTCGGATGGAAACCAGGAAGTCTGTCTGTTTCACCCTTTGAATCATTCGTTATTTCAATTGACATATCCAATACCTTACGGATATCCGCATACCCGTATCAATCAGATTCACAACATATTCATCCGAATCATTCTTCACATCTCATATGAATCAATATGATTCCATGATCACTATCTTAGAAACCAAGACAATGAATCAAAATGATTCTGAATCAGTATGATTCTGAATCAGTATGATTCCAATTAAATCCACTTGGATTATTTTTCCTGTGCTAAGAACGCTACCCTCATGCTGGTGATTGGAACATGATTTAGTGAAATTTTGTGTTGATTCTTTGTTCTTTCCAACTCGATTATGGGGTACACATTGTATTGATTAATTTTACCTTAACTGTCACATGGTATTTGCTGAAACATGATGCACGAGTTTATGTGGATAAATATACTGCCAATCAATGTTGAACTGTTTAGATCTTGATTTGATATGCAGTGTAATGAGACAGTGTACATTTATCATCCTATGTCAATTTCAGTTCACCAAAAAGATAAAAGAATAAGAAATTGTGTTATATAAACAAGTAATCTTCATAGTGTTGCAGGTGCGTTTCATAGTATTGTGAATAAAGTGCTCTAGAACTAATGTGTGTGTTTTTAAAGTTGTTCATGCTTGAAAATTCCAAAAAAATTCTGTATATATATTAGCTTAAATGTTTAAAAGTAATATGTGTTGTATATAGATATGCTGGGAATATATTGAAAAGTTGCTCAAAAACGTTTTGGAACAAATCTTAATGATATTGAAATTGGATTAAGAATAAAAGTTTGATTTTTTCTTCAAAGTTAAAAGTTTTCGTTCGAAATATCTTGTATGAAATGATGTTCATCCGAAATTGATCTCGATCGAAAAGTCGGATCCAAAATGCTTTTCGTCCGAAATCTCTTAATGTATATATACCTGCTTCTTGATCGAAATCAATTTTACCACCATTGTTGAGTTTTCGAGCTAAATCTCTGAGTTTCATCAAGTTTTGTGTTTTCGTGCAAAATCTCCAATCAATTGTGTGTTGGTTTGTGGCATCAATATTTCCGATATCGAGGTATTTTTTCTCGATCCATAGAATAAGATAAGTTAGATCCATGAACTTAGAAGGTTTTCAGGTTGAATTGTCCGAAATCTTATATGAATTCTCCGAAATCTCCTTTGAATGGTTCGAAATATTTCCCGGTTGGAAATGAAGAGTCAATATCTGATCTGTCCGAAAAGTTTTTGATCGAAATTATTTTCGATCAAGGTTCTTATTGTGGTTTTCATTTGAAATCTCTGGACTTTGGATTTGTTATGAAAAAGTGTGTTTTCGTTCGAAATGGTTTTAGTCATAGAGTTTTTGATTGAAAAAGTTTTCGGACAGGACTTTTCGTCCGAAATATTTAGAGTTAGCAAATTTTAAAAAAATTCTGATTAATGTTGTTGTGTTTGTCCAGTCATGGATAGGTTAAAGTTTGATTCTAAGCACAACATATATGCCTGTTTGAGTTCAAGAACCAGGAAATCTAGAGGTTATGAGTAAATTATTCATTTTCTGAACAAATCAAGGATTCTAACAGCCATATCTACTCAAGTTACAGTTAATGAAGCTCATGTTAGAGTGTTTTGGCATAATGTTGAATACAAGCATGTTATCAAGAACATATGGATTGAGAGCACTGTTGGCGGGAAGAAGATTAAAGTTGATGAACAAGTTATCCGAGAAGTATTGAACTTCAGAGATGGTCTAAACTTTCCTTATAGAATAAGCTATACACGGGTTGGACAAATAATTAGAAATATGGGTTATGAAGGTGACTTTCCACGAATACAAGTTACAAAGACTTTGTTAGGAAAACAGTGGACGTACCTAGTGCATGTCTTTGTTCATTGTCTTGGACCAAGTACAGGAGCTTTTGATCAGATTGGTGAAGTGTTTAGTCATGCTTTAGTGTGTTTGGCAAATCATTGTAGATTCAATTTCTCAAGAATGATATTCGAAGCAATGATCAACAACTTTATGGGACCGAGGTAGAATAACAAGTTTTTATTGTATCCGAAATTCTTACAAATGATTATCAACACTCTACTACTAGATCTACCAAATGATGGAGTGGAATTGCCATTAGAACATATGTCTGAGATAATTTTCAGCAGTATAAATACTATAAGGAAAAAGAGTAAATTCTCGGGTCGTGTTACTCCTTTGTTTCCAAACATGCTTGAAGAAAATCCTAATCCTGACTTTGAATTAAAGGATGAAGTTAATGATATTATGAGCAGTGGAGTTGAAGATAATGACGGTAATGATGATGATAATGAAGAAGGTGATGATGGTGAAGGTGGTGCAGTTCAAGGTAATCCTGAAGTTATTACGGAGAATGTTGTTAATGAAGAGAATGTGACTGTGAATGAAACCATAGATGAACAAGTGAAAGAAACAGAAAAACTTCAAGAGGATTCAAATGTCAAAACGCTAGAGGTTCCAGCAACTGCAACAGAATCTCCACTTAAGAGAAAGGAAATTGAGACTGAAAAGACTGTGCCTTCTAGACTTCCTCCGTCTAAGGGTATCGTGATTAAAGAACCAGAACACAAAAGATTAAAAACCATGGCACAAAGGTATACAGGCAAAGGAAAGGGAAAAGAGGTTCCAGATCCTGTTAAGCATAAAGTTTCTAAAGATTACAAGCTGATGGATGAAGAGTTTGTAAACTTTGCAACATAAGAAACTGCAAATGTAATAAGCCAGTTGAAAACTAAAGTTGCAAATCTACAAAGCAGGGAAGATACAAATGAAAGAAAGATTAGAGATTTGAAGACAAGTGATTCTAAAAAGCAAAAACAACTTGATCAACAACAGATTCAAATCAACAAGTTGAAAAGTATTGTGCAAGAACTTGTGAAACATCTTGGAATGTCTTAATTGATCGTGAAAAGAAGGCAATGGCGAGCATTTCAATGTCACTACCAAAAGAAATTTATCACAGTTTCAAGCAGTTTAAAACTTTCATGCAGTTATGGGAAGCTTTACAGAAGAGATGTGAAGGAAGTATGGATGTGAAGAAAAGTCATAAAGAATTACTGAAGAAAAAGTTTTTGGTATTCAAACACGTTTAGAATGAAAATTTGGATGATCTAGCTACAAGATTTTATCATTTGCTGAGTGAATTAGCAAGTGCAAAGGTGGTCTATGAACCTGAAGAGATTAATGACAAGTTTCTCGAAGCTTTACCATCAAAATTTGATGTGTATACTGTCCTCATCAAAGAAAATGAAAAATATAAAACCATGTCACTTGAAGATGTTCTTGGAAAAATTCAATCTCATGATCTGAACTTAAAGAAAAAGGAAACCAATATGGAGCATATGCAAGATCCGTCAATGTATTTTGCAAAAGAATCAGGAAAATTTGGATAAGGATTTACTTTGTTTTTAGGAGATGCTCAAGATAACTCTAATGATAATAGTTCTGGATGTTCTTATCAATCTGGTTTCTCTGCAACTACATCAAACACTTCTGGATCACAACCATTGAATTCACATCATGTGAATCAAAGGGTAGCTGAAGATTATATGGCAATGTTTTCATCTTTTATTGCTTCATACGAAAATTTTATTGGTGGAAAGATTCATGATCCGGAAGCAATTGAAGAAGATTATTGTGAAATTGATCCGGTTGATCTAAAAGAAACAAATATTCAGTGGAATATGGCAATGTTGATGAGACAAGCAAATGATTTTCTTAAGAAGACTGCAAGGAAGTACATCAGATCAAACAACAGAACAAGATTGGGTTTTGAAAAGACTAAAGTTCAATGTTACAACTGTCAAGAATTTGGTCACTTTGCTAAAGAATGTAATAAGCCAAAAGTTGAGTTTGACTCTCAAAAGAAGAACAACAATTATCAAAGTAACAGAAATCAACAAAGTTCAAATGCTTCTGGAAATTCAGCAAACGCTTCAACATCATCTGCTTTGGTTGCCCAAGGAGATGATAACTATGACTGGGGAATTCATCTAGAAGATCTAGTTGGTGCTGTGAGTTAATCTTTTGTGGCTGAAATTCACACTGATGAGACATCTGAGGATGATAGTTCAAGTGATAGTGAAAGTTCAGGAAGTGAAGTGGGGAGTTAGAATGATGAATCTTCTGACAATGTCATTGCAGGAGAAATTTCTGAAGAAATTGATACTGAAACTGTTGATGAGGTGTATTCTTAAGAAAATGTATCTACAACAAGTGTATCTGAAGATGAGATTTTGTTGACAAAAAGAGTACCTGAGATGACTGAAGAGATTCCAACTGCTAAAGTCTTCATGGCAGACATGTCTGATCCATCAAAGGTAAAAGATGTTATATGTAATATATATTGTTCTAACTGTGTGTTGGTGAAGGATAAAATGATGAAAGTCATGGATGATAACACAAATTTGATCTATGATATGAATTTGATGCATTCAGTGAATCATAAATTGAAGGACAATGATAAGTTGTGTATTGAAAGAATTGAATCACTCAAAAGAGACTTAAATTCTCTAACTTTGAAGATTAAGGAACAAGCATATCGTTTGGATATGGCTTATGCTGAGATTGAAAAGAGGAATGAAATTGGTGATGAGAAAAACAAAGTAATTTCAGACAAAGAAGCAGAGGTGATCAGATTACATAGAAAACTGTAACGTTTTGGAAATTCATCATTATTGTTGGGTTATTTCAATGACAATGCTGATCATGTTAAGAGAACAACTAGAATCGGTTTTGCTCCTCCACCATTTAATGAAAATTATGTTGTAGAACCAGAGATCATTACTGAAGAGGATATTGATCCAAAGACAGTTTTAAAGATTAATCCAATCACAGGAGAAGAAATGGTATATGATTCTGAAAGTGATGATGAGACATTTGATGATTAGAAAATTGATGGTGTTCCTAATTATGTGAAGATTGATGAACCAAAAGTGGTAAAACAAGTCACGAGAGATCGATGTATTCTTACAGAGCCTGATGAAGTTGAACAATCTACTATTTCACCAATGTTATCTAAAAGTGGTTTTATAAGTGCTGGTGATATCAAGAAGGAAGTTTCAAAATTTGAAAATAAATCAACAAGTGATTTCATTAAACAAAAGGTGAATGTGGCAAAAACAAAAGACAGTCAGTCTCCAGTTTCAAAGAATTATGTTGGTGAAACATCTAGAAAGATGTATGTTCCAAAGAAACAAGGAGGTAGTGATGCTAAATCTACTGAAGGTTATTCATCAGGAAGTTCCTTAACTTCAACAAGGGTTCCTTATATCAGAGAATGCAAGGATAAGAGAGTTTGCTTTCATTGTAATGAAGTGGGGCATATCGTGTTATATTATCCTTACAAAAACAAAGAGAAGAATTTTCTTATTTTAGAGAAAGTTACACAAACTGTCGTTCATGGTCAATCAAGAGTAGTAAAGATTCTGCAAAAGACCAAATGTGGGAAAGCCTACATCTGATAATGTGATGAAACAATCTCTCAAAGAAAATTTTGCTACTAATGGTAGACCCACGACCACAATGGCTTGGGTCCCCGTTTCTAACTGATTTCCTTTGTTTGTGTAAGGTCAACCAAGGAAGACTATCAACAACAAATGGTATATGGATAGTGGTTGCTCCCGACATATAACATGAAACATTTGTTTGCTTGAAGATGTTATTAAAATTGATGGAGGTTATGTCGCCTTTGCTGGTAATAAAGGTGGGTACATAATAGGTCAAGGAACGTTAAAGAATGAAAAGGTGAAGTTTGAGAAAGTCAATTATGTTGAGCAACTCGAACATAATCTACTCAGTGTATCTCAAGTGTGTGACAAGATGTTTTCATTTCATTTTAATGATGCTGAATGTTATATTCTGAAGCCGGGATTTGAAATACCTGAAGAATGAATTCTGATGAAGGCTCCAAGAAGAAATGACACATATGTTTTTGACATAAGTATTGCTACAACAACGGATTCTATTCCGACATGTTTACACTCTAAAGCATCTGAATCTGATTCTATTCTTTGGCATAGGAAGCTTGCACACATAAAATTCAGAAAAATGAATTATCTTGTGAAGAATGATTTGGTTTCTGGTATCCCAAAATGAAATTTGCTGTGCCTGATTACTGCATTCCTTGCAAGAAGGGCAATCAACACGGGAAGTCTCATAAATCCAAGAAACAAAATTCTACTGTCACTCCTTTGGAGTTACTTCATATGGATTTGTTCGGACCGATAAGTATTCGAAGCATTGGAGGTAAATCATACTATCTGGTGGTAACGGATGACTTCTCAAGATTCTCACGGGTTCAGTTTTTGGAAACAAAGTCTGAAACAACAGTGACAGTTCAATACTTAATTCTTGGGTTGGAGAATCTTTTGAATCAGAGAGTCAGGCGTATTAGAAGTGACAATGGCAGCGAGTTCAAGAATAGCAAGATGGGACTCTTTTGTTTACAAAAGGGTATACACATGAATTTAGCGCGTCATATGTTCCTCAACAAAATGGTGTTGCTGAACGAAAGAACAGAACTCTAATTGAGGCAGCTAGAACAATGTTGGCGGATTCTAAGCTACCGGTTACCTTTTGGGCCGAAGCTGTGAATACGGCACGCCATGTCCTGAATCGAGTTCTGACTGTCAAGCGTCACAATAAGACGTGTTATGAGTTGTTAAATGGTCGAAAGCATAATTTGAATTATTTTCTGTCACACCCCGACCGATGGCGGAATCATCGGGGCGGGACATGTAGACTGTTCATAAGCACAAGGTTGACTAAATTGAATATATTAAACGTCAAATTTCATTGCAAGTAATCCAAACACAACCAAATCCAAGATAGAACAAAATTGAAATACATAGAGTTCTTTTATTTAAATTAACTAAGTCCAAGCCTATGTGTAGCACATCTTGACCAATCTCACACATTAGAACCTGAAACATGAATAAAATAAAGTCAACTAAAAAGTTGGTGAGTATAACACAGGTTTGTATATAGGTAGCATATAGTTTGTAAAACAAATCCTTACATAACATGATAAATAAGGCATTTATGGGGAGCAACTATTGTGTAACCAAGTACAATCAAACCTTTGTAACTAGCATGCAAATTGTGTTGTCGGTATCAATCACCTCAACCAGGTGGGTTTGTCATACTCAATAGATCTATCATTGAAAACCGTCGGCTTGAATAGTTAATGATTGCACATAAGTGTTCACAAAAGTTAGCACACATAGCACCCGGGCATAAAGCTCAAATTGCACACATGAATGTAAATAGGAGCTGTACTTGTGTTGTTTGTGTAAATGTAAACAGTAGTTTGAGTAGTGTTCATGTTTCACCCCAAAAATGTAAAAGAGTAAAAGGGGCTATGTATACTCACGTGATTCGAAGGCGTAGCTAACACAAGATACCAAAAAGTAAAATGATTCCTTGAATTACACAAGTTAACCTAAGGCGTAATGTATATTGTATTAATAGTAAGCACAAGAGTCTATATCTAAGTCTAAAATAAATTGGGTTTGCATATAAAGTTATTGATTTGTACTTGAAAGTATTGTATAAAATAAAAGATTTGAAATAAACATTTTTAGAATATTTTGATTAAGGTTTGAGTTTGAATAATTAAATAAATAATTTAAATAATTATTGTTTATGAAAATAATGTAAGCATTAAATGTAATTAAGTATAAATAACTAATTGTTTTTGTTTAAATATAAATTAAATAAATAGTCATTACCTTATTTATTTATTTATAAAATATGTAACTTAACCATTAAATACTTTTTAAAAGAAAGACTTAATAATAATTGAAAATTTAATTTTTATAAACTTTAAATAAATAATTTTCTATTTATTCCAAGATTAAATATTTGATCTTTCTAAATAGAATTAAATGCATTTTAAAAAAAAATCAACTATTTTTATTTTGAAATTTAATCAGAAATATTTATTGTTTGAAAAATATATAAAATATATAATTCTGCCAAAAAATTAACTCACACACGACCGTGCCTGGGAGGGGCGCCATCGTGCTCGAACCACGTGCGCGACCGCGTTAGTCAGGACGCGACCGAGTTGATCAAACAGAGACATAACTAGATAAATCACTAGGCACGACCGTGCCTTGGCTCGGCACGATCGTGACTATGATTCTGAGACAAGACTGAGATTAGCCAAAGGGCATGACTGGGTCTAAACAGGAGGACACGACCGCGCTGGTAACCAGAACAACCGCGTCTCATGAGGCACGACCGCGCTAGATGATTAGCGCGACCGTGTCTCTTCCAAATCAGACACGAATTGACTGATTCTTATATTGTTAGTGATGTAAATCATAGGGCTTTTATTTATAGTATTATTACGAGTATGATGGGATGTTTTAGTTGTATTAACACCATGTTTAGGGTCGAAATCGATTAAACCATTTTGAATAAACTATAGATTCTGATTCGGGATGATTTCGATAATGGAAGCTCAAATTGATAAGGGGCTTTTGATATAGCGACTAAAAATATTGAGGACAAGATTTCAATTACCCGAAACAATAGCGAATTGATAGAGAACGGGTAGAATGAGTTCTGGCGTCGGCGAGCTTGGTTTTCGGCGTATTCTGCTGCGATTCTGGTTGCTTCAAATGGTTCAGCGGCTTCTGGGAGAATCGATGGAGCGTTTGGTTGGGGGAGTTTCACTCCAGGAAAGAAAATCGATGTTCAAGGAAGAGGATTTTCAAATGAGGAGTTTTGCTTTTCTTGAATCGGTTTTCTGATGTTAATTGTTACGATTGATAATATTATTGTCTTTGATAACGAAAGTGAAACGTATAACGGTTACGACAATAAACGATCTCGCGTTTAAAACTGAATTTACGTTTCAACTGGTACTAGGCACGACCGTGCCAAAGCACTTGGCGCGACCGTGCCAAAACGAGGCGCGACCGTGCCTGTTAGGGTTTCTTGCTATTTTTCAACATCAGACCTTGTAACTTTAGTCTTTGACGTATTTGTATAAATAGATACTTATGTAGTGTTTTAATATAATATAACCGAGTAAAATTTGTGGATTTTTATTGAAGTATAGTATTTAATAGATGGTACGAATAGAACAAAACAGTGCACTAGAATTGAGTTTGAAATGCATTACATTGAATTGAAAATACGGATACTAAAAATCAGAAATGTTACAGTCTCCCCATGTTGAGGGAATTTCGTTCTGAAATTTAGCTAGAGGAAGCTATGGCATCAGTAAAAAGATGGGAGTAGTTGAGCTTCATTTGGTCCTCTCGTTCCCAAGTGAATTCTGGACCACGCTTAGACTCCCAACGAACTTTGACAATAGGAATACGATTTCGCTTGAGTTACTTGATTTCACGATCCATAATTTCTACCGGTGTCTCAACGAAGTGCATCATTTCATCAATTCGCACGTCATCAAGTGGTATATGGAGATTCTCATCAGCGAGACATTTCTTCAGATTAGATACATGAAATGTAGGATGATTCCCAAGAGATGGAGGTAGCTCGAGTTTGTAAGCCACTTTCCCAATCCTTTCAAGGATTTTGAATGGACCAACATAGCGAGGTGCTAACTTGCCTTTCTTTTCCAAAACGGATCACACCCTTCCACGGAGACACCTTAAGAAGAACAAGGTCACCGACTTGGAATTCCAAGGGTTTTCGACGTTTGTCGGCATAACTCTTTTGCCGACTCCTCGCCACTCGAATATTGTCACGGATTTGAATGATCTTATCGGATGTTTCTTGAATTTGCTCGGGACCGGTGTTTTGTGCTTCACCAATCTCGTTCCAACAGATAGGAGAACGACACTTTCGACCATAAAGAGCTTCGAATGGAGCCATGTTGATACTTGTGTGGTAGCTATTATTGTAAGAGAACTCAATGAGGGATAAATGTGAATCCCAATTGCCACCAAAATCGATTACACAAGCTCTAAGCATGTCTTCAAGAGTTTGGATTGTTCGCTCGGTTTGACCATCAGTTTGAGGATGGTAAGCCGTGCTCAAATCCAATCGTGTGCCAAGAGCAGTTTGGAGAGATTGCCAAAATTGAGAAGTGAACCGAGCGTCTCTATCGGATATTATGTTCAAGGGAACACCGTGACGGCTCACAATTTCATCAATTTAAATTCGGGCTAGTTTCTCAACCTTATAGTCTTCGCGGATAGGCAAGAAATAGGCAGATTTGGTGAGACGATCAATGATAACCCAAATGCTATCATAGCCACTCGAGGTGCGAGGGAGTTTGGTAATGAAATCCATAGCTAAGTTGTCCCATTTCCACACGGGAATTTCCGTTTGTTCAAGCAAACCAGAAGGACGTTGATGTTCGGCTTTGACTTTGGAGCAAGTTCGACATTTGACAACATAAAGGGCAATGTCTTTCTTCATACCGGGCCACCAATATTGCTGGCGAAGATCTTGGTACATTTTATCCGCACCAGGATGAATGGAATAACGAGTCTTATGAGCCTCGTTAAAGAGAAATGCACGGAGATCATCGTGATTGGGAACCTAAATACGGTTCAAGTAATAGAGTAAGCCTTTGGGTTTTGATTTAAGCAGAAGTTCAACACCACACGACATTTCTTCGTACATGTTACCCTCGGTGACTGAGACGTGTTGAGCTTCTAAGATGCGGATTTGAATATCGGTTTGAATTCGGGCACATTGAAGTATAACATGGTCCTTTCGACTCAAAGCGTCGGCTACAACATTCGCTTAGCCGGGATGGTAACGAATCTCGCAGTCGTAGTCGTTAAGGAGTTCAACCCAACGTCGTTGCCTCATATTGAGTTCGTTGATTGAAGATATGTTGAAGGCTTTTGTGGTCGGTGAACACCACACATTTTGTGCCATAGAGATAATGTCTCCAAATCTTCAATGCGAATACGACCGCACCCAATTCGAGATCGTGCGTCGTATAATTCTTCTCATGAATTTTAAGTTGCCTTGATGCATAAGCGATTACTTTGCCTCGTTGCATGAGGACACAACCAAGACCTTGGTTAGAAGCATCACAGTAGACAACTAGATCATCATTCCCATCAGGGAGAGTCAAAATAGGGGCATTGCACAACTTTTGCTTGAGGGTTTGGAAAGCTTCTTCTTGTTTTGGTCCCCATTCATAAGTCTTACCCTTGTGGGTCAAAGCGGTAAGGGGGACAGCAATCTTAGAGAAGTTTGAGATGAAACGACGGTAATATCCCGCAAGACCAAGAAATGAACGAACTTCAGTGGGAGTCTTCGGGGCATTCCAATTCTTAACCGTTTCGATCTTAGCATGGTCAATATGAATACCCTTGTCGTTGACGATATGACCAAGAAATTGAACTTCCTTTAGCCAGAATTCACATTTGGAGAACTTGGCATATAGTTGTTCCTTTCTCAAGAGATCCAAAACCAAACTAAGATGTTGCTCATGGTCGGCTTTAGTCTTGGAATAGATTAAGATATCATCAATGAAGACGATCACGAATTTATCATGGTACGGTTTGCACACACGATTCATGAGGTCCATGAAAACTGCGGGTGCATTGGTTAGCCCAAAAGGCATGACCATGAACTCATAGTGTCCATACCTTGTTCGGAAGGCAGTCTTTGGAATATAATCCTCTTGCACACGGAGTTGGTGATAACCAGATCGAAGATCAATCTTCGAGAAGCAAGTAGAACCTTGGAGCTGATCAAAGAGGTCATCAATTCTCGTTAAGGGATAACGGTTTTTGATAGTAAGCTTGTTAAGTTCGCGGTAGTCAATACACATGCGGAATGATCCATCCTTCTTCTTGACGAACAAGACTGGCCACGGTGAATGACTTGGACGAATGAAACCTTTGTCGGAGAGCTCTTGGAGTTGGCTTGCAAGTTCTTGCATTTCAGAAGGTGCAAGGTGGTAAGGAGCTCTAGCCACGGGGTTAGCTCCAGGTATAAGATCGATGCGAAATTCTACTTGACGAACGGGTGGAAGACCGGATAAATCTTCGGGGAACACTTCGGGAAAATCTCGGATAATGGGGATGTCTTGAATACTCTTCTTTTTGACATCCTTTTGAACAATATGGGCCAAAAAGGCCACGTACTTCTTTCGTAAGTACTTTTGAGCAGTAGTGCATAACATTAATTTAAGCCCTTTGCAAGGCTTTTCACCAAAGACTCTTAGTGTTTCTCCCGATGGTAGAGGTATTCGGATGCACTTCTCGAAACAGATGACTTCGGCATGATGATTTGATAGCCAATCCATGCCTATGATGATATCAAAACTTCCTAGCGACATTGGAACAAGGTTGATTGGGAATGTATGATCATTAAGTTATAAAGAGCAATCATAGATAATGGATTCAATTGTAAGGGAGTCACCATTTGCTACTTCAACAGTGAAGGTTTTCTCTAATTGGGATCGTGTCTTTGTAAGTAAGGGCTCAAAATTACGTGACACAAAGCTTTTATCGGCACCGGTATCAAATAAAATGGAAGCATATTGACTATTAACAAGGAACGTACCATTGACCACGTCATTGTTGGCTTGAGCTTCGTTGGCGTTTTTGTTGAAAGCACGTCCACGAGCTCCACCTTGTCTAGGATTGGCAAATCTTGGGCATTGGTCACGGAAATGGTTCGGGTCGCCACATTCATAACAAGCACGTCCCTTTGCAATGGCGGGAACACCTTGATTAGCCACTTGCGGGTAGGTTCGGTTTGGTGGGTCGACTTGGCCCGCAAGAGCTTTGGCCCTACAAACATTAACCGTATGGCCGTATCTCCCACAATGAATACAAAGGCGACATGGGATACTTTGGGGATGATGATAGTTGCACGTGGCACAAAGTGGGTAGATTCCAACATATGGCTTTTTGGCCGGTGCTTGAACCATAGGCGCAGCTTGGTTAACAGGAATAGCAGGAGTAACCGCAGCAAAATTTCTAACCTTCCTCTTTCTATTATTGCGAGAGGGTTCAGTTGTGGCTTCTTTGCTGTGGGTAGGAGGAGTTGCGGTGTCAGAAACTTTCTTGGTTCCCTTTTTAGTAAGAGTCCCCGCCTTCACATGGTTATCGGTTAAGGTGGCGGATAAGCGGATAGCATCTTCGAGTGTGGCGGGATTTCTACCTAAGACAGTATCTTGAATTTGTCTAGGTAGTCCACCAATATACTTTTTCAATGCAGCGGGATAAAGGTGTGACCATATGAGGACAAGAAGACTCAACTCATGGAACCGAGTTGTATATGTCAAGCTTTCACCACTATCTTGGGCAAGATCCCAAAATTCGGCTTCAAGTTTCTTTACTTCGTTTCGAGGACAAAATTCCTCGGTCATTAGCCTTTTAACCTCATCCCAAGGTAAGGCCATTGCTACATCCACCCCTCTATTTCTTTTCTCCCCATTCCACCACGTGAGTGCCCGTTTTTGTAGGACACTTGTGGCATGACGAACACGAAGGTTGTCGGGGCAGTCACTATTGAGAAAGGTATTCTCAATGCTTTCGAACCATTGAAGGAGTCCCGTAGCTCCTTTGGTACCATAGAATTTGAGGGGATTACACGAGTTGAAATGCTTGAAGGTGCATTGAGATGGGTTGTTACCACCATTACCACCATTACCACTATTACTACCATTTCCACCATGGTTGCCATTGGTGGCACCATTAGCTTGAATGAGTTGTGTCACGAGTTGTGTAAGAATAGCAGCAAGTCGGTGTTGGTGTTGGCCGCTGGAGCACAACGAGGAGGCATTCTACATATTTTCACAAGACAAGAAAAGATGTAAGAACTATGAGAATTGCTTGGATTAAAAGGACAAGATAATGAAATAAAATAGTTAATCATAGTTTAGATTGTACTCAAATAGTGATATAATCACTTGAATACTATGACACATTAAGGTTAATTAAACTCATATAATTTTCAAGGAGACATGCTTTAGCCTATAAGTAAACACTCATCTCGGGAATTCCCAGGAAAGCATACGGGTCCCTCGGTTGATTGGGATTTATGCGAAATGCTTTTCTAGACAGAAAACCCAAAATACAGGTGTCACTCTTCCAGATTGCACGTGTCCTCAAATAATTAACAAAGTTTAAAAACCTTAACGAGGAAATAAAGAAAATTTTATGGATTTAGCTTCATGAAGATTCCACATGCTAAGAAAGATATAGATAGAGAAGGAGATAAGAGTATTATGAGGTTTTAGGATATAGGAAGGGATACTATTTATTTAATTATTATTTAAGGATATCCTAATAAGTCATGAATTTTTAACAAGTAATGCATCAAAAATGAAATAATATTTAATCATAGTAAGCATGTAGCACATAACACATAATCATGAAGCATAGCATAAGTGGGTGTCCTCAAGTTATAGTCTAGGTCAATGTGTCTAATAACCTAATTCCCTATAACCAAGGCTATGATACCAATCTGTCACACCCCGACCGATGGCAGAATCATCGGGGCGGGACATGTAGACTGTTCATAAGCACAAGGTTGACTAAATTGAATATATTAAACGTCAAATTTCATTGCAAGTAATCCAAACACAACCAAATCCAAGATAGAACAAAATTGAAATACTTAGAGTTCTTTTATTTAAATTAACTAAGTCCAAGCCTATGTGTAGCACATCTTGACCAATCTCACACATTAGAACCTGAAACATGAATAAAATAAAGTCAACTAAAAATTTGGTGAGTATAACACAGGTTTGTATATAGGTAGCATATAGTTTGTAAAACAAATCCTTACATAACATGATAAATAAGGCATTTATGGGGAGCAACTATTGTGTAACCAAGTACAATCAAACCTTTGTAACTAGCATGCAAATTGTGTTGTCGGTATCAATCACCTCAACCAGGTGGGTTTGTCAGACTCAATAGATCTATCATTGAAAACCGTCGGCTTGAATAGTTAATGATTGCACATAAGTGTTCACAAAAGTTAGCACACATAGCACCCGGGCATAAAGCTCAAATTGCACACATGAATGTAAATAGGAGCTGTACTTGTGTTGTTTGTGTAAATGTAAACAGTAGTTTGAGTAGTGTTCATGTTTCACCCCAAAAATGTAAAAGAGTAAAAGGGGCTATGTATACTCACGTGATTCGAAGGCGTAGCTAACACAAGATACCAAAAAGTAAAATGATTCCTTGAATTGCACAAGTTAACCTAAGGCGTAATGTATATTGTATTAGTAGTAAGCACAAGAGTCTATATCTAAGTCTAAAATCGAATTGGGTTTGCATATAAAGTTATTGATTTGTACTTGAAAGTATTGTATAAAATAAAAGATTTGAAATAAACATTTTTAGAATATTTTGATTAAGGTTTGAGTTTGAATAATTAATAAATAATTTAAATAATTATTGTTTATGAAAATAATGTAAGCATTAAATGTAATTAAGTATAAATAACTAATTGTTTTTGTTTAAATATAAATTAAATAAATAGTCATTACCTTATTTATTTATTTATTTATAAAATATGTAACTTAACCATTAAATACTTTTTAAAAGAAAGACTTAATAATAATTGAAAATTTAATTTTATAAACTTTAAATAAATAATTTTCTATTTATTCAAAGATTAATATTTGATCTTTCTAAATAGAATTAAATGCATTTTAAAAAAAAATCAACTATTTTTATTTTGAAATTTAATCAGAAATATTTATTGTTTGAAAAATATATAAAAATTATAATTCTGCCAAAAATTTAACTTACACACGACCGTGCCTGGGAAGGGCACGATCATGCTCGAACCACGGGCGCCACCGCGCTAGTCAGGACGCGACCGAGTTGATCAAACAGAGACATAACTAGATAAATCACTAGGCACGACCGTGCCTTGGCTCGGCACGATCGTGTCTATGATTCTGAGACACGACTGAGATTAGCCAAAGGGCATGACTGGGTCTAAACAGGAGGACACGACCGCGCTGGTAACCAGCACGACCGTGTCTCATGAGGCACGATCGCGCTAGATGATTAGCACGACTGTGTCTCTACCAAATCAGACACGAATTGACTGATTCTTATATTGTTAGTGATGTAAATCATAGGGCTTTTATTTATAGTATTATTTCGAGTATGATGGGATGTTTTAATTGTATTAACACCATGTTTAGGGTCGAAATCGATTAAACCATTTTGAATAAACTATAGATTCTGATTCGGGATGATTTCGATAATGGAAGCCCAAATTGATAAGGGGCTTTTGATATAGCGACTAAAAATATTGAGGACAAGATTTCAATTACCCGAAACAATAGCGAATTGATAGAGAACGGGTAGAATGAGTTCCGGCGTCGGCGAGCTTGGTTTCCGGCGTATTCTGCTGCGATTCTGGTTGCTTCAAATGGTTCAGCGGCTTCTGGGAGAATCGATGGAGCGTTTGGTTGGGGGAATTTCACTCCAGGAAAGAAAATCGATGTTCAAGGAAGAGGATTTTCAAATAGGGAGTTTTGCTTTTCTTGAATCGGTTTTCTGATGTTAATTGTTACGATTGAAAATATTATTGTCTTTGATAACGAAAGTGAAACGTATAACGGTTACGACAATCAACGATCTCGCGTTTAATACTGATTTTACGTTTCAACTGGTACTAGGCGCGACCGGGCCAAAGCACTTTGCGCGACCGTGCCAAGACGAGGCGCGACCGTGCCTATTAGGGTTTCTTGCTATTTTTCAACATCAGACCTTGTAACTTTAGTCTTTGATGTATTTGTATAAATAGATACTTATGTAGTATTTTAATAGAATATAACCGAGTAAAATTTGTGGATTTGCATTGAAGTATAGTATTTAATTGATGGTACGAATAGAAAAAAACAGTGCACTAGAATTGAGTTTGAAATGCATTACATTGAATTGAAAATACGGATACTAAAAATCAGAAATGTTACATTTTCTTCCTTTGGGAAATCCGGGTACTCTTCTGAAGATCATGGATGTTTCTACCAAGTTTAGCGAAAAGGCAATTGAAGGAATTTTTCTAGGATATGTTGCCAATTCGTTGAATAAAAGAGTGTATAACAAGGAAACACGACAGGTCAAAGAATGGTTTCATATCGATTGCTCTAACCGATCTATTCCCCAGAAGGCGGTTGGTCACGAGTGGGCATTTAATTATGACTGCTTGTTCAAGTCTTTTAACTCTGATCCTGACTTATCTGATGAAGAAGTTGCTTTACTATACAATTCATGTCATAGTGACCAAGATTGTGGGTTAACTCGAATATCAACGGTTCCATATTCCGTTCCATCATCATCAGTTCACCCTGATCCTAATGTTGCATCTAGTTCGGGAACTCACGAGACTGATAGTAAGGATGATGAAGAAATTTTTCAGGATTCTTCGACAGATTCATTAATTGATTATGATTCATCCAATACTACACATGTTTAGGTGGAGATTCCTACAAATTTATATTCAGAGATACCAGTTAATCAATCTTCTCAAAGAGAGATTTCTCATGTTGATATTTTACCTGTTCCGGAGGTGGCTTCCATAAAAGAACTCAAAGATCATCCGGTGACGAATATCATTGGGAATTTGCAAGATGTAGTTCAAACTCGTTCTTTAACTGAAAATACTTGTTTATATTCATACATTAGAGATACTGGAGTAATTGATGTTTTCTTACATTCTTGTTTTATTTCTCAGATAGAACCTAAAAATGTGGAGATGGCTTTACAAGACAATAACTAGATAGAAGCAATGCAGGAAGAGCTTGCTCAATTTGATAAGATAAAGGTGTGGAATTTAGTTGATCTACCAAAGGGAATGTATCCGATTGGCACCAAGTGGGTTTATAAATGTAAAAAGCATGATCGTGGTATCATGGTAAGGAACAAAGCAAGATTGGTAGTACATAGCTTTAATCAACAAGAAGGAATTGATTATACTGAGGTGTACGCACCTGTAGCAAGGTTGGAAGCAATTCGTTTGTTTTTAGCTTTTGCATCATTCTAAGGTTTCAAGGTTTATCAACAGGATGTCAAAAGTGCTTTCATGTATGGCAAGGTGAAAGAGGAAGTTTTTGTTTGTCAACCACTAGGGTTTGAGAATCCATTGTATCCTTCAAAAGTCCTCAAACTATATAAGGCTCTTTACGGTCTTCATCAAGCACCCCGTATGTGGTATGAAACATTGTCGCGACATCTTTTGGACAATGGTTTCGATCATGGTCAAATTGATTCCACCTTGTTCATCAAGAAAACAGGGGGAGATTACCTGATGGTTCAGATATACGTGGATGATATTATTTTTGGTTCAACAAAAGAAGATTTATGCAAGGAGTTTGAGAACGTCATGAAATCAAAATTCAAAATGTCAGCTATGGGAGAGTTGTCATTCTTTTTAGGATTACAAGTTAACCAAAAAGAGGATGGTTTCTTTATACATCAGTCTAAATATGTGAAAGACATTTTGAGCCGGTTCAAAATGGAAGACTGTACCCCGTATGACACTCCGATTCCTGTAAATCACAAGATGAATCCAGATCCGGATGGAAAGGATATTGATTGTCGATTGTACAGAGCAATGATTGGTTCTCTCATGTTCTTAACATCATTAAGGCTAGATATAATGTTTGTTGTGTGTCTTTGTTCCAGATTTCAAGCAAAACCAAAGGAATCACATCTGATTGCAGTCAAACGTATTTTTCGGTACCTGAAAGGGAAACCGAGATTAGGATTGTGGTTTCCTCGTGGTTCTAATTTTGAATTTAATGCATATACTGACTCAGATTTTGGAGGTTGTTGTTTGGACATGAAATCTACAACAGGAGGTTGCTAATTTATGGGTAATCGTCTTGTGTCATGGCAATGTAAAAAGCAAACTACTGTCTCAATTTCATCATGTGAAGCATAATACATCGCTGCTGCAAGTTGTTGTTCACAAATCTTGTGGATTCAACAACAATTAAGAGATTATGTTTTGAATTTCACTTGCACCCCCATATTCATTGATAATAATGCCATAACGTCTATAACAAATAATCCAGTTAAGCACAGTAAAACAAAGCACATTGAAATAAGATATCATTTTATTCGGGATTGTGCAGATAAAAGGTTGATTGAGCTGGTGAAAGTTCATACTGATGACAATCTTGTAGATTTGTTTACCAAAGCATTTGATCGTACAAGGTTTGAATTTCTGATAAAGATGATTGGTATGATCAATCCCGAATAATTTTTCTGCTCAAAATAATTCTCATGGAGGTTTTTTTTTCTATTTTTTTTAACTGTTTTCTTTCATTTCTACATTTCAATTTACTGTCAAAAATTTTGTTATTTATAAAAAGCCCAAACAAATTGAAAAATCTTAAAATTGACATCATTTGAGCATGAGAAGAAATGATAGTACATCAGTAGATATTCATTCACACATAACCTTAGATTGACTGGTTGGTACTTTATGTTCATTCAATATATCTGAATTATATATGTTTTGATCTAAACTTTAGAGACTACACAAATAGGAGATGATAGTGTTGTGTATGCATATAATTTAGCTTGTCAATAGGCTAAAAGCGTCTTTGAACCATTAGTAGTGTGAAAACATAATAGTATATGTTACACTATGATTTGAACCCATTTTATGCCTGGGTGTGTGTGTTAAAAGATTATTATCAGATATAGAATATGAGATTTGAAGTGATTCATGAGACCAGTATCGAACTATATTGATTAGCACAATTTTTTCAGTTCACTTCATGCCCCGAAAAACATGCAATGTGATGTTGAACTAAGATATGTTTCTGACAAACATCTGTTGGAACATATACTCGCCTTTGTATTAATATCTTGACTCCATTGAATATCCAAATAACAGTTGGATTACATTACCCTATATTACTGAATCAACTGATTCTTTAATCATTCATTCTACTGAAGAGTTCTTATGTTACAATCTATCATGATATTACATCCAAAGCCAAGCAATTGAATCATTCTGAATCCTTATATCCTTCGGGATCTGTTTCTTTTACTGTGCTAATTGAGATAGTTTCATCCTAGAGATTGATATTATCTTTGCATAAGTCTCATATGTCTTGAAGATAGTGCAATTTACTCTCTGTTGGCATACGAGTGGGGTACACGTTGTATTTCATACTTAAATGGTACCTTAACTCCCAAGAAATTGGGAATGAGATGCTTTTAGTTTCAAATCGTATAATATTGACAATTTAAATTTGTGTGTCATAGCCTGATCCTTTTTTTCTTTGAACGTTTATCGGGTATAATTACATGCAATATATGAAAGTCTGAAAAATGGAGACTTGAATGAATGACGTAGGATACCAAATTACCTTGATATACGGATTTTATATCCAAGATGTGTGATTGATATATCATTTATACTGATATGATCTTCTTGCTCATGGTGTTCTACAAAAATATTTGCTTTATTGTTTTACAGTTTTATTTCATTTTAGTTTGTACAGAGAAAAACCAGAATATGTGTTTTCAAGTTTGTATAGATAAAATCCAAAAAGATTTTTTGTCATACTTCCGTGAGAATTCCAAATTTTGTTTAATAAAAGGTTCGAGATTGGATCGGATAACAGGTTCCTGGTTATTGACAAGAAAAATTAAGGGAGAGAAGTATAAAAGGTTGAAAGTTCAAAAGTTCATATTTTTTCCTAAGTGTGGAGAAGAAGCGAACTTATTATGTTCGCCTAGGTTAAGTTCGCCTGGTAAGCGAACTTAAGGCTTGTAGCTTATATTGTTTGGAGGAAGCGAATTTGTTCATGTTCTCTAAAAACTTGGCTGAAGCGAACTTATTCCGTTTTAAGCGAACTTGTTTCTAGTGTGATTTAAGTGTCTGGGTTTGTGTTGTTGTTTCTATTTTCTGGTTATTCAAGGCATTGCGCATCAATCCAAGGTAGAATCATGATATTTTATCCATCAAATTGATCGATTCAAGCTGTCTTTAGATCTAGGTTACGGGTTTATGTCGCTACGACTGTTTTGGATCTAAACCTTGATATAATATATGTTATGCTTGAAATTGATGATTGCTAAAGGATCATTGAGGTGTTTCGATCAAGTTGTATTCGGTTTTAACATCGGATTTCATCGATTGAAAAGATTTTTTATTTCTGATGGTTTTTCTTAGCTTGGAGCGAACTTGCTTAGGCGAACTTGTTAAGTTCGCCTCTTGCAACTCTAAGCGAACTTAATAAGTTTTCCTCATGGGACAGAAGTGATTTTGACTTAGCAATTTTTTTGTGTATTTTCTTGTTTTTCATTTTTTTGTTTGTATCGTGTTTTAACATGTTTTGTGTGAGGTTTTTGCTATGTCATTTTACAGATGGATCGTCGAGTTGAATATAAACATAACCAAGTGGCGTTTGTGGATCCAAATTTATCTGAAACGGTGAATTACCGGGAAATCATTAAGTTTCTAAATAGATCAAGGATAAGTGTTGTTGTTTCTGCAAATCCCTACATCAGCATGAATTACATTCAACAGTTCTGCGATACAACACAACATGACTCGTGGATCCGAATGTTATTAGAGCTACTGTCAACAACACTAAAATAGCGATATCTGTTGACACTATTCGTCAGGCCTTACATCTTGGAGGTAATGATGAAGAACCTCTTGGGTTACCATCTACATTGATTATGGCCTGTTTTCAAAGAATGGGTTACAGAGGATGAGCAAATGATACTCAAGCAAGGAAGGGTGGTCTAGTAGGACAATGGAGATACTTTATGCATGTTATTATTCAATGTCTATCTCCTAGGAAAGCTAGAACTCATGGTTTGAAGACCTCATTACAATTTGGCAATGGTGGCTCTTACTTTAAACAGAGGGTTCAACTTTGCTCACTATTTTTATAAGGAGTTAGTGGCCCAGATTACTCCACCTATTCGTCAAGGGTTTCTTTTGTACCCTAGGTTTCTTCAAATTATTCTGAATCATCTTATACCTAATTTACCTCAGTTACAACAACATCTTACTCTCACTCCAATGACTAAAAGGATTTTCACTGATTGTAACTACATCAAGCAACAAAATCCTGCTTTGATTCCTGTCCAACTCATCTGTTTGGGCATATTATTAATCCTGATTATGTTTCTCCTCCAAATGATAATTGGATTCATCCAGAAGAGGTTCAAAAATAACAACAACCGCAACAGCAAGTTCAACAGCAACCTCAACCACAACAAGTTGCACCTGAAGTACAACCAGAACAAATTCATGTACAAGTTCAAGATGCTGCTCAAGAGAATGTCATAGAACCTAATTTAGAAGTTCATGAGGAGGTTCATGTTGATATAACTGATGTTCATAATGTTGAAAATGAGAATATGAATGAAGAAACATAAGCAAATTCTCCCCAAGCAAATCAAGAAGGAATTGTAAATGAAACTAGTTCAAGTTCCTCTAAAAAAGCAAATGATGCTAATTCTAATACTGATTCTCAAGCTACACATGACTTTGATTCCGAATCATTATGCTAAACTTGCTAATATTCCATTGGCAAATGTTGGTAAAAGACTAAAGTCGGTGGCTACTAAACCAAGATGCAAGTCTGCTCGGGGTCTTCCTCTTGGAACAGCACTTGAAAAAGGTCGTTAAGAGATGAATCTTCTTCTGATTCTGATTATATTCCTACTCCAAAGTCACATAAGCTATTGTCTGCTTCCATGACTGCTGCTGCAACTGCTCGAGTAACTGATGACTTGGATTTTGTGGATTCTTTGCTTATATCTCCACATCCGTCTCAGTCTACTTCACCTCAAGGTACTCCTGCTCAAGTTCCTCCACATACATCAAAGGATGCTATAGTTGTTTCTCTACAAGGCAAAGTCTCTTGCCTAGAAGCCCAAGTTGTGGGTCTTCAAGGTCAAGTCGATGTATTAAGGGCAAATGATTTTCACAGAGAACAAACTTTTCAATCTCAAAGCAAGCAGATCTCTGAGATGCAAATTCTAATCTCACAATTGATAGAGCGTATTGACGCTCAAGGGGAGATGCCTATCATAGTTAAGGATAATTATCATACGGAGGCAATTCATAGAAAGGATGATGAAGATAATGATCCCAGTGGGAACAAGGGTGATCGTCAATACTCTGACATTGCTCTGGTATCTCGGTTTCAGGGGCAATCTACATTAATTCAAGTTGAAGCTTCAGGTGATAAAGTTACATGAGAGAATGAAGAGGTTTTGCTTCTAGAATTCTTTAAAGATGATTCTGATTTGGATGAAGCTGAAAAGATAGACTGCTTAGATGATATAGATGACTTAGAAGATGAAGAAAATAACTCAGAGATAGAAGAAGGAGAGATTGTAGAAGTTGAGATTACCTGTAGAACCAAAGACTGATTGCTACAAAATTGTTCTAAGTACAACTGCTGCGGACAACACAAGATTGCTGCTGACCAAAACAGCTGCTGATACTTTGTCTGCTGCTGAAGACCAAAGTAGCTGCGGATAGGCTTATCAGCAGCATTCAACACATGTTGCTGCTGATAGGCATATCCTCAGCAGCTGCGGATAGATCAATCTTGCTGCTGGTCCTCATCTCTGCTGCTGATAGCTTTATTCTCTGAAGACCAAACGTTGCAGCTGACTATCCATGCGAAGCGCCTCTGACACCTTTCTGCAAAAGCAACTGCCACACTCCAAGCAGAAGGAACCTCACTGATGCAACCAATAAAGGATAATGACGCTCTTCTCCAAGCATGCAAACAATGATGCCTAAGAAGACGTTTCAGTAAAGTTAACTAGATTAGCCTTTACGTGTAATTTGGATTAATAAACAAGATCAACGGCTTGTGTTAGATCTGATCCTTAGAATCAAGGGTCTGTCTTGATTCTAAGTTACTATATATATCTTGTAAACACTTCAAACAAAGTGTGCCTTCATAGTGCTTTTTGATAGAGTTTTACTTGTAATCTTGTAATCTCAGAAGTCTAATACAACAGTGCATTTATCAGTATTCTTGTTGTTTACTTGTTTACTTTGTTGGTTGCTATTGTTTCCACCAATATCAACTAGAATAGAATCACCTTGTAATCTTACGATCCTACAAGTGGTATCAGAGCTTTGGCTCAAGATTAAAAAAACTAACATTTGTTTAATCACTTTATGATTCTATTCAAAACTCTATTCTTGATCAAGTCACATAAAACAAAATGGCACAAAGTAATGGATCTGAAGACATCGGCAGTATCAACCGACAACCGAGGTTGGTGTCTGGGGAGGACTATGATATGTGGAAGAACCGTATGGAAAGCTTCTTCTGCTACCATGAATACGAAATGTGGAAATCCATAAGGGATGGACCTTATGTTCCCATGGTGGCCTCTGCTGACTCCGGAGGACCACTAGTTCCGAAGGAACCCTCCAAGTATTCTGAAGAAGACATCACGAAAATGGAGTTGGACTTCAAGGCATTAGGAGCTATCCAAATGTGCCTTCCAAATTAAGTTTTTCACAACTTCAGGGTTTACAAAACTGCAAAGGAGTTATGGGAAGCCTTGGAAAAGATGTTTGCTGGATCTGAGGAGGTCAAGGAGAACAGACGTGACATTCTCAAGCAATAGTATGAAAACTTCGTCTGGAAGGAAGGTGAGTCACTAACAATGTTATATAACAGGTACACGTACCTGGTTGGAGAACTGCAGTGCTCCAAGGTAAAGCTGGAGAATGAAGACATTCTCAAGAAGTTCATAAGATCTCTTCCTAGTTGTTGGACATTATATATAGTGTCCATCAGAAGAACAGAGAATCTGAAGACTCTTCAGATGACTGAGCTCTTTGGCATGCTCAAAACCTATGAATTAGAAATGATTCAAGCTAAAGAAAGGAGCTCCAGTTATCAATCAGCTACCACTTCCTCCACCACCACCTCAGCGCTTCACTCTGATCATTCCAGTCCTAGTGCAAGCAACTACTATCCTCCCATTGTTACTCATCCTCAAACACCAACTGCTTCACAATCCAACTCGTCACCATTTCTTCTTGAGGCACCTCCTCAACAGCCAACCTCTACTGCTTTTGTCTCTGACAACTCAAGCAGCATGCACTTCATAAAGGAGCATCTGGAATGCTTTCATCCAGATGATCTTGAAGAAATGGATATTCAGCACTCATATGCCATGCTCTCCCTCAGAGCAAAAAGGTTTTATTCTCACCAAATGAAATCTGAATTCAAAAAGGTCGAAGACAGTTACAAAGAAAAGATTAACTGCCTTAAGAAAGATATTTCTTCATTAAAACATGAACAAACCAATCTTGAAACTCAGATTGATGATCTATTAGTAAAACTTAAAGCTACCAGAGCTGAACTGGCTGAACAGAAAGTTCATGTTGAAAAATATGAATTTTCATCTAAAAAGTTACAAAGATTGTTAGATATTCAAGTCCATGAAAAGGTAAAAACTGGACTTGGATATCATAATGACCAGTACAAGACAGTTCCTCCTCCTGCTGACTATGTTGCCATTCACGAACCAAGCTTCAATACTGCAAATCTTGACACGGCAAATCGAAACCTTGATCCTTCAATGGATGCATGTTTTGTGGAAGACTGCTCCACCTCTTCAGAACCTGAGTCAACCTGCTCAGACCACTGTGAAACTAGTGTAGTCCCATCTGCTCCTATCTCTGAAGCAGTTTTGAACAAAACTGAATGTCCTGTTGTTACTCCAGCTATTCCAGCTCCCATCCCATTCAAACAAATCAAGATTAGCTATCCTCAAAATGGAAGAAAGCTAAACATTGAAAAGGGAGAGACATCAGGTTTCACCAACCCCAAGTCTCAATCAAAGCCAAAGGTGTTTGATATTTTTCATGCACCTGGAGAAAAAGGTCCATATGTTCAAAAGACACTAGAAGAAGCCACTTTTGATCATAACAAAGCTCATCCCTGGAACTTCAAAGATTTGTTTCAAAGAAAGGACTATGTGCACTTTCACAGGGACAAGATAGCACTATCCTGCTTTGTGTGTGGCAATTACAATCACACTGCCAGCACCTGCTTTCACTACCGTGAACACCAAAGAAACTCAAAGCAGCATGCCTTTGAGAAAACAAACAGAAACAAACAGGTGAGAAGCTATGATGCAAAGGCAACAAAGTTCAGAGAATCTCTATCCCCTCAAAGAGTGAAGATGCAGAAACCTCAATAAACTTGCATCATATGTGGGGAATCAAACCACTTTGCTGCAACATGCAAGTTCAACCTTTTAACCAGATTGCAAATCGTTCATTTGTGTTCAACCCATCAGTAGCAAACAAAATCGCTGCTGATAGAGTAAAGTCCAGGAAACCAAAGGCAAAGCCTTCAGCAGCAAAAGTCTCTGCTGCTGACAAAGAAAAATAAAAAACAACGGCATCAGCAGCAAAAGTATCTGCTGCTGACAAAGCAAAATCCAAAATAAAGCTTCCAGCAGCAAAAACTGCTACTGCTCCAGCAAAGCCTTCAGCAGCAAAATCGGCTGCGGATAAGCCAGAATTGTCAGCAACAACATCTTCTGCCGACAATGTAAAGAAAGCTAGAAAACCACCAACACAGCAATGGAAGGCCAAACAATCTCCAAGCATAACTATTGGTTCCATTGACTGCAAGCATGCTGATAATGGCAAATTAGCAACGATTTTCTACAATGCTGCATGCTACAATGTTCCTCCCACTAATTAGATATCTCACATGTGCAGGGACAGCCAGGCAATAAACACAATACTTGGGTGGTAGATAGCGGCTGTTCCAGGCACATGACAGGAAACAGGTCCATCCTCTCTAACTTCAGACATTTCAATGGAGGATATGTTGCCTTTGGGAGTGACTCAAAGGGCGGATCTATCATTGGACAAGGAACTGTGTCCAATGAAAGGTTGAGTATTGAAAGAGTCAACTATGTTAAAGAACTTGACTTCAATCTCATGAGTGTTTCCCAAGTATGTGATCAAAAGCATTGGATGCTCTTCACTGACAAAGAATGTTTCGTGTTAGCTCCTGGCCTATCTAAACCCCCTCTAGAGAAGATTCTCCTAACTGCTCATAGAAAGGACAACTTATATGTGCTTGACATGAATGAAGTCACTCCATCTGGTAGTGTTTCATGTTTTCTGTCAAAGGCATCAGTTGATGAATCCGCTCTCTGGCACAGGAGGTTAAGCCATGTTAACATCAAAACAATCAATAAATTAGTGAAGGACAATCTTTTCAGAGGGCTTCCTGACAAAGAATTCCAGCTAGACGATCACTGCATTGCCTGCTTGAAGGGAAAACAACACAAGAGTTCCCACAAGCCCAAGACATTGAACACAAATGACACCCCTCTCCAGCTACTGCATATGGATCTCTTTGGTCCTACGAATGTCATGTCAATGGGCAAAAAGTCCTACTGTCTGGTGATAACTGATGACTTCTTCAGATTCTCATGGGTATTCTTCCTAAGAACAAAAGATGAAACTGCTGAGATTCTCAAATCCTATATTCTTAGGGTAGAGAATCAAAGCAATCTGAAGGTAAAGATCATAAGGTGTGATCAGGGAACAGAGTTCAAAAATCACACTTTGAACAGTTTCTGTGAGAGCAAGGGCATTGAAAGGCAATACAGTGCTCCAAGAACCCCTCAACAAAATGGGGTTGCTGAAAGAAGAAATAGGACTCTGATTGAATCAGCAAGATCTATGCTGGCTGACTCAAAGCTGCCCCTTACTTTCTGGGCGGAAGCAGTAAGCACAGCTTGTTATGTGCATAATAGAGTCCTTATTGTTAAGCCTCTCCAGAAAACACCCTATGAACTATGGCTCAAAAGGGTTCCCTACATTGGCTTCCTGAAGCCCTTTGGATGTCCATGTACCATCCTCATCACACATGGAGTTCTTCCTAAATTCGGTGCAAAGTCTGATGAAGGTTACTTTGTGGGTTACTCCTATCAATCAAAGGCCTACCGAGTGTTCAATTCTAGGACTCGGATTGTGGAAGAATCTGCTAATGTGGAATGCAGGGAACACGTTGTCTGTGAACAAGGCAAAGGTCCTAACTGGCTCTTTGATATAGACTCCTTCACCCAGATATTTGAGCCTCTCATATTCTCAAATATGGAGTTTTCTTCTTCAAAATCAACATCTTCTGCCTCAACCTCCTCTTCTGACTACAGACTGGATTTTCCCAGTCCCTACATCAGGATGAAAAGGCCATCCATTGATCCTCCATCAATGGCAGAAGCTATTGAAGCCAGTACAGGTGAAGCCGGTACTTCCAACACCACAAGCAGCAATCTCTCTGACCAAGAAATCTTTAATGAAGCCTCCTCAATCCATGCTGAAGAGGCCTCTGATGCTAATACTGCTGACAATGTGGAACATAATGATCAGAACCTCCAAGCTCCTCTCCTCACAACTGAAGACAATCCTGATCTAAACCAAAGTAATCTTGAAGAGGGAATACGACTGGATGTGATACCAGCACATAGAATAAACAAAGAGCATCCTCTGGAAAACATCATTGGCCAAGTCCACACAGGTATCCAGACAAGAAGTGAGTCTCATGAAGCCAACATTTGTTTGTTCTCTTGCTTTCTATCTCAGGTGGAACCCAAGAAGATTGATGAAGCTCTCAAGCACAACAGCTGGATTGAAGCAATGCAGGAAGAATTGCTGCAATTCAAAAGACAAGATGTTTGGAAGCTTGTTGATCTTCCACCTGGTCAAACAGCCATTGGAACAAGATGGGTCTTCAGAAACAAGCAAGATGAAAGGGGCATCGTGGTCAAGAACAAAGCCAGACTGGTAGCTCAAGGTTACACTCAAGAAGAAGGCATTGACTATGATGAAGTCTTTGCTCCTGTTGCCCGTCTGGAAGCCATCAGAATCTTTCTGGCATATGCAGCATCCAAAAACTTTATGGTCTATCAAATGGATGTGAAGAGTGCCTTTTTGTATGGCAAGATTGGTGAAGAGGTCTATGTCAAACAGCCTCCAGGCTTTGTGGATCCTGCACATCCAAATAAGGTCTTAAAACTGGACAAAGCTCTCTATGGCTTACACCAAGCCCCAAGAACCTGGTATGAAACTTTATCTGGATATCTACTTAGCAACAACTTCAGAAGGGGGGCCATTGATCAGACACTTTTCATCAAAGATGAAGGGGAGAAATTTTGTTGGTCTAGATTTATGTTGATGACATTATCTTTGGATCTACAAGAAATGAGCTCTGCAAAGACTTTGAAGTTCTGATGCATTCCAAATTTGAAATGAGTTCAATGGGTGAACTAAATTTCTTTTTAGGACTTCAAGTTAAACAGGTACCAAATGGAATCTTCATAAGTCAATCCAAGTATGTCAAAAGCATCTTGGAGAGGTTCAAAATGGCTGACTGCTCTGCTGCAAGAACTCCTATGCAAGTGCACCATCAATTATCTCCGGATAAAGAAGGACAAGACACTGATCAACATCAGTACCGAGCAATGATAGGGTCTCTCATGTATCTCACTGCCTCAAGACCAGATATCATGTTTGCAGTTTGTCTCTGTGCAAGATTTCAAGCAGCTCCAAAAGTGTCTCATCTTCAAGCTGTCAAAAGGATCCTTAGATACCTAAAGGGAGCTCCAAAACTTGGGCTATGGTATCCAAAGAATGGAAATGTCAATCTCTATGCCTACACTGACAGTGATTATGGGGGTTGTAACTTGGACAAAAAGTCCACATCTGGGGGATGTCAATTTCTTGGAGGAAGGCTCATCTCATGGCAATGCAAAAAGCAAACATGTGTCTCTACTTCAACAGCTGAAGCAGAATACATTGCAGCTTCAAGCTGCTGTGCACAGGTCATCTGGATCCAAAATCAAATGCTTGACTATGGAATGACCTTCATGCAGACTCCAATTCACATTGACAACATGAGTGCTATCTCTATCACGAATAATCCAGTGCAGCATTCCAAGACTAAGCACATCGACATCAGGTATCACTTTATCAGGGATCAAGCTGAGAAAAAGAGAATTGTCCTATCCAAGGTTCACACAAATGAGCAATATGTTGATTTGTTCACTAAACCTTTTGATGAAGCAAGATTTCGATATCTAGTTGAATCAATTGGCATGATGAACTTTGAATAAGACATGTCTCTAATTTTTTATCTTTCCTTGTAAATATGTCTATGTTTTTGTTCTTAATAAAAGGTTATAGTCAGCAGCACTTTTTTCGCTGCTGACAGATTTACTCTTCAGCAGCAAAGCCTTTGCCACTGATCGCTTTAAGTTATCAGCAGGAACAAGTTTCCTGCAGACAGCTTTAAGGCGGTCAGCAGCAACCTTTTTGCTGCGGAATGAATACAACAGTCAGCAGCACCCAAATCTGCTGCTGAAAGACTTCACTATCCGCAGCAACCAAGTTTGCAGCGGATAGCTCACCATCGGCAGCAACCAAGTTTGCTGCTGATGGGTAAAACAAGTCTACATTAACTTTTACCCGCTGTAAAAGAAAATATCGTCAGTCTTTACCATGACTGCCTCGGTGTATTAAAGCTGTAACAATGAAAAGTGAAACAGGTTGTACTGTACAAGTAAAGTTGCTTTTTCATCGTCTGCCGTTATATCACAATCTCAAACGTTCCCACAACCTCTTCATATTCAATTTCAAACCTATCTCCCATCACTTTCTCTCCCGTCCCCATAGCATTCAAAGCCCTCCATAATTAACCATCATTCAAACACCCTTCTCTCTTCCCTCCAAATCCATAGCAATGGCAGGCGCAGACATAAACAACCCCAACGACAAGTTTTCCCCATATCACAACCTCACTGCATACCTAATAAAGGGCAAGAAATCCGAAGGTTTCGATGATATGATCGACTTCCTTTGTCGGTCCAAAATCCACCATGCCTTAACAGTCAACCCAACCATCTATACTTCCCACATGGAAGAGTTTTGGAGCTCAGCCGTGTATTCTACTGACCAGGGCACTCCCCAAATTAGAGGCATAGTAGACGGCAAGGAGATGATTATCACTGAAGCAAAGCTCCGCCAACACCTCAAGCTTCAGGATGAAGGGGACGCCATCTCTTACCCAAGAGACGTATACATGAGGACCTTTGTATCCATAGGGTACACTGGGAATCAAACAGAGTATACGATAGAGAAGGCACTCATGGGTCCCAAATGGAAGTATCTCTGCCACACTCTTCTCCAATGCATATCCCAGAAGAGGAGTGGCTGGAACCAACTTAGCTCCGGACTTGCGTCGGCAATTCACGATATGATAACTGGGGCGGGTTTCAATTTTTCCCACCTCATTCTTGAAGGTTTGAGATACAACCTTCAAGAAGGGGTGAAATCACAGTTCTTCATGTACCCAAGATTCTTGCAGGAAGTGTTCAACATTGAGCACCAAGATCTTTCAAAAACTGCAAGAATCTACATAATGCTGGGACATAAGAACAACATTTTTCAAAGCGTGAGAACAGTTTCATCAAAGTTCTCAGGGGCCGATGTTCCATTGTTATCTACAATGTTGAACACGCAAAGTGCCCAGGGTGACAATTCAGCAAACCCAGCTGATACTGATCCCACACCCTCCACCTCACTGCCACAAACTCAAACTGCTGCTTCCCTTGATCGAACCCCTGTGCATTCTACTGAGGATGTACAGGCACATACTTTACTCACCCACAGTTTGATTGCTCAACCGGAACACAGGGCCCCGGTTGCAGCAAAATATACAAGGAAGAGGGGCAAGAGAACTCCTTTTCTCTTGCCTCCAAGGCCCAAACCCAAGCCAACATCCCTCACTCAGAATCACAACATTCTAGTGAGAATATCATAAAGGAAAGCCACACTGTTAGGGAGATTCCTTCGGAAGTCTCTCTATTAGGATTAGGATCACTTCCTGGATCCATAGAACAGCCTTTTGAGCCATTCCTATCTTCTTTGGACTTAAGTGTTGAGGAACCTGACCAAAGTGATGTACCTTCTCCAACTACCACTATCAAGGAGGTACTGATTGGTCTTGCTTCCGAAACACCCAACCCAAGTTCTTCACCCTTGAAGGTCCACTCTAGGAGTAATGAAAGAGTGGATGTGGAAGAGGCTGTCACTACTGCTGGTCCATCAAATGACCAGGAGGACAGTGACAACATCTTTAAGACCTCAACCACGGCAACTCATGGTGAGGGTGTTTCCTTGGAAACTCCCCTCACTGAGAGGAATCCCAGGCGCCAAGAAACCACGGGTGATGGGGATGCTGAGGCTCGGCCTACGGCCCCATCTGGGTCCAAGGATTCCACAACTGTGGATGAGGACAGTCTGAAACTAAACAATTTGGAATTGACGGCCAGGGTGGCTATGCTTGAGGCTGAAGTGTCCAAACTATGACACCAAGACTTGATGCATGAAGCCCATCAATGCCCCTCCACGGCTTCTCCCTCTCTTGTCTCAGTGGGCACTCAAACAGATGCCAATTTGTTCACTGATGCAACCAAAATGGGGGAGAAAGTCCATATGGAAGAAGACACTGAAAGTCTCGACAACTGGATTCAAGAGCAGGCTGCCTTCCAAAGTACTCTATTCAGACAAGCTTTTGTCCAAGTTCATGACTTGCCAGTCTCAGATGACAATGAAGAAGAATCTACTGAAGACTGGAAGCTAGTTGTCAGAGCTATAGATGAGGTGCTGATGGATGAAAACAACCCAGACGAAACATCTACATACTTCAGCATAATCCCCGAAGTTGCAGCCATCATAAGTCATGCAGCTGCCCCCCATTTCCCACTGACATCAACACAGCTAGAGTTTGACATTATACTAGCTTGGGGGTACGATGGGAAAACTGAGAGGTTTTGGATAGGTCGGGAGTTTAGCGGAGTAGAAGAGCTAGACTGGGATTTAATTCATCCATTTGAAATCCTTGACCTATATGATCTTATCTGCATCAACAACTCATCAGACCTCTCAGCAGACCTTTCCATTGACATGTTCTATGCTTTGATGGAGGACAACCCACCCAACTTCATAAGACTAATCAAAGAACTAAAAGAGTCTCCTGAGTTATCTCAGGCTGCAGAAAGAAGACTGTCTCCCAACAATCTCCAAATCACAAGGAGCAATCTTCTCAATGAAGAAGAAGTTCTGAGCCTGAAAAGACTACTGTACAAACTAATGGTCAAGGACTTAGATATGCTAGGATGGATAAGCAATAAGTGCCTTGACCATACCTTCCTTCTAAGCAACGGCACCTCTCTCACCATCAACACCAGGAACATCCTCCAGCTGCCCTCAGACTTCCTATTCAAGATCTTCCAGCTCAGAGCCAACATCTGCAATATTAACTCATTAGAGAGCCAGGCAATGATGGTCACCATCAAAGCCCATCTTGAAGAAGAAGCACTGATTCCTCAGGAAGAGTCTGTGTCAACTTCTGATACTGACTCCAACTCAGATACTCCACAAGTTGAAGCCACATCTGTAGCATTTGGCACAAGATCTTCACTTAGGGATCAACTGAGAGAAATAGAAGGTCCTGAGTACCAACTTGATGAAGACAGTGACCGTCCCTTGTTAATTTCTCAACTTGCCAATGAAGCCGAGGCAGTGATCCCAACAGCACAACAATCAGCTGTTTCTGTGATCAGTGAAGCCAGAGCAGAGGCATCCAATGTTAATAAAGGGAAGGGGATTATGACAGAAGAGGATGAAGAGAGGTTGCGAAAAGAAAAGAAGGATAAAGAAGAAAGAAGAAGGAAAAGAGAAGAAGAAGAGATGGCTCATAAACAAAGGCATCAAGAAAGAAAGGCAGCCATACTCCTAAGACAACAGACAATCCAGCTGTATTCCAAACAGCTGGATGAGATGAAAGTTAAAATCCATGCAGGGTCTCAAGTTGAGGAAGATGAACAACTTGCCAGACAGCTGCAGGAACAGTTTGCAAAGGAAGTAGAGGAGGAGAATGAAAAGAAGAGGAAGGAAGATGCTAAGTTTAGAATCACTGATTCTAAATTAGCAAAAGAATTAAGGGAGGAGTGGACTGAAGCTCTGATCTCTCAAGGTGAGGATGCAGACTACCTTGAAAAACTTTCAAACAAAGAGATCTACAGAGCCTTCATGGGTCAGCAGGGGGGATTGGCAAAGAAGAAGAAAGATGAAGAGAAAGAGAAAGCTCGACAAAAGTCAAAGAAAGCCATTGCCCTTAACCAAAGGACCCATGAAGAAAGGAAGGTGATGATTGACTTCCTTAAGGTAAGGGGAGAAAGTGGAAAAAGGTTAGTCCCATGTCCTTCATGAACCTACAAGCCCTGTATACAAAAGTGAAAAAGGAAGAGGAAGAAAGACTGGGAAAGAGACCAGTCAAGAAACAAAGAACCTCTGCACCAGAAACTACTTCCACTTTCCAAACACCATCCACAAACATCCCCAAGCCTTCCTCTCCTCAACCCAAAAAGTTCAAAACATCCCACCCAGCTCCTTCTCATCAACAGCCACTCCTGAAGAAATCCAAACCCATATCCAAACCTGAAGACTCCAGAGAAATAGTCCAATGGTTTTACAGTACCCAAGATCAGTGGTTTGAAGTATTCAGGGGGAGAACTGAACGAAGAAGGTCGATTTACAAGTCTGTTGATGAGGTTCTACAACTTCCAGATTCAGATCTCAAGAGAATCATGGAGCTGGGTGAAGAAATCATACCTGCAAATGATGGCGGGAAACATCTTGTGCTGGTGATCAAACATCACTTCAACCCCATCAAAGATGCAGTCTAATGTTAGACCTCTACAATCCCACTATCCATTTGCACGATGGTCCTACAATGCTGAGAAGAATGAGTTCACCATCACAAATGTCAAGGGTCACCAGCAAGGACATCAAGACTTTGTCTGAACTTCCTCTTGACAACCCTAGCAACGATCCTCGAGGTTATGAAGTAGCAAGGATAGTCGACCACATGAAAAAGCTTCAGCAACAGAGGGACTAGAAGAATTTTGGTAGCATCAGTCTAGGGGGAGTTTATAGAACCAAAGACTGATTGCTACAAAATTGTTCTAAGTACAACTGATGCGGACAACACAAGATTGCTGCTGACCAAAACAGCTGCTGATACTTTGTCAGCTGCTGAAGACCAAAGTAGCTGCGGATAGGCTTATCAGCAGCATTCAACACATGTTGCTGCTGATAGGCATATCCTCAGCAGCTGCGGATAGATCAATCTTGCTGCTGGTCCTCATCTCTGCTGCTGATAGCTTTATTCTCTGAAGACCAAATGTTACAGCTGACTATCCATGCGAAGCGCCTCTGACACCTTTCTGTAAAAGCAACTGCCACACTCCAAGCAGAAGGAACCTCACTGGTGCAACCAATAAAGGACAATGACGCTCTTCTCCAAGCATGCAAACAATGATGCCTAAGAAGACGTTTCAGTTAAGTTAACTAGATTAGCCTTTACGTGTAATTTGGATTAATAAACAAGATCAACGGCTTGTGTTAGATCTGATCCTTAGAATCAAGGGTCTGTCTTGATTCTAAGTTACTATATATATCTTGTAAACACTTCAAACAAAGTGTGCCTTCATAGTGCTTTTTGATAGAGTTTTAATTGTAATCTTGTAATCTCAGAAGTCTAATACAACAGTGCATTTATCAGTATTCTTGCTGTTTACTTGTTTACTTTGTTGGTTGCTATTGTTTCCGCAAATATCAACTAGAATAGAATCACCTTGAAATCTTACGATCCTACATTACCAAAGATACAACAAGTTTGATGTATGAAGGGTGTGATGGTCTTAATGTGCCCTTTGATTTCATCATAGAGGATGTTATTCCTGAAGTATCTTCTGATAGAATGGTTGACTCTATGGACTCAACTAAAGATGTCACAATGCCTGATTCTAACTCAGATAATCCTCAGTCAAAGACAACTGAAGAACCTGTGATGTATAGGGATACAGGTATGACGAAGGAAAAATTGTTAGAATTGGTAAAAAGCTGGAAGAGAGTGTTACCTGATTCATCATCACCAACTATTTTGAAAGAAAAATATGTGAATAAAGAAAAGTGTGTTGGTAGAATTATCAGTTGGTTCTTTGATGAAGAAATCAATCTGTTTGCCTTAAAAAGATCTGATGGTGTTTAATATCTGAAACCAAGACTTAGGTATTTTAATACTTTGCCTAGATGTGAGCTGAATGGTTTGGTAACTAAATCCTTAATCAACAATTCAAAGAATGGTATTGCTGATGCTATAGCAAGGTTGATTAGAGTGGAAGGCAGTTCAGGGAAATATGAGAAGCTGAAACCAAAGAAGGGCAAGAGAGTAAAGAGTACTGACTCTAAAACTGGTAAATTGATTTGGAGTTACAAGTTTAAACCAGTCAAAGTTATAAAGAAGATACCTATAAAGAAAATAACACATGATTGCCTTGGTAATATGAAATGGTGGTATGTAGATGTGAACACTGGAGAGGCAAATATTGAAGATCAAGACAATAAGGTTATAGCATGTTTCTATGATGCTATGAATTTTATTAACTTCTCAAAGAAAGATCAGCACATGTTAAAGTAAAAGAGATTATGTTTACGGGTGAATGGCGTGAGCAGGGTTTGCAATATAAGAGAGTTTTGGAGATTTGCATCAGACATGGAGTGTGTGAAGGGAGTAAACTACCAGAGAATTGGAAGAGTTCAACATGAAGACAGATGATCAAGCTATTATCAAGGGGGAGTCTGTTAGGACATAGTTTTGTGACAATAGGCCTTGTAATTGATTAGATCTTTTTTGTCTTTATGTTTTTGTAAGATTTGGTTATATTTTGTAACAGGCGAACTTGTTGGCCTAGTTTAGGCGAACTCGTTAAGTTCGCCTGCATTGCTGTGTGAGTATATAAATAGGAGTTTACATGTTAGTTTATTAAGCTTTGCAATTTGTATTCAAGTTCTGTAAACTCAAAGTTTGGTGGAAATCAAAGAGAATATTATTTACATCTTGTGTTAATTCTAGTCTTGATATTGTCACATATACACAATCATGTATACGGTTGGATTCCGCACTCCATGTGTTTGATACACGTCACATCTCGAGTTAGATCCATTGAGAACCCGAGGGGACCTACAGTGACCAGTGTGGATGTTACTACTCAACATATACAAGAGAATGTAGAACAACAAGGACCTTCAACAGTCAATCCTACTCAACATGATCAACCTCCAATTATTGTAGCTGATCTATTTGGTTCACAAGACATTTTTTATGTCGATTCTTTGATTAATCAGCAAGGAGAAGGAATGGAAGTCAATGATGAGGAGAAAGAAGAAGAAAAAGAAGAGGAGAAAGAGAATAAGGAGGAAGATGATTTGATTATCACTGAAGTTAAAAAGAATGATAAAGATCCGTCAGATGATGATGACAGTAGCAGTGATGGGTCTAGAATTGGTGGTGGTGGAGCCAATGATATAGAGCAAAGTGATGATGAAGATTCTAACAAAGTTTATGAAAAGTATGAATATGAAGAAAAACATACTTATGTTGAAAGTGATGGGATTGTGATTGTAAAATTAGATAAGGTGGTTGATGAGAAAATTCCATTTGGTGAATAGTTTGAAGAAAATGAAACTGCTGAATCTCAAAAGGAGTCAACTAAAACTAAAGAAGATAAGAACAAGAGCTTCTGGTAGAAAACTAGTGAAACTCCTTCAACTGTTGAAAGAATTACTCAAAAGATAAGAAGTCCAAGAAAAGCATTGACATGACTAATCCTAGGATGGAAGTATGACAACGAGAAGAAGATGTATGTAATAAAAAGGGTTGAGGGCGATATTCAGTACTTTGATATATGTCACAAGTTACAAACATTGCCAAGATGGGATATAAGATATCTAAGTCGTTTGAAATTGATTAATGCATCAAACAATACAAGAGCTTCTGACTTTGAGGTGTTTTTAAGGAATCAGTGTGGGCAAGACAGGTTTACATCTTTTCAACCTCAAGTTCCAGAGTGTAAAATAATCAAGAAGAAATACAGAACAAGTGAACAAAAGAGGTATAGATACATAGTCAAACCAGTTGACATGGTAACTGCTGTGTATATTTCTGACAGGAAGGAGAGCTTCATAAATTATTTTGACATATGGTTTTATGATTCCATGGCACATGACGCAGTGATACAACAAAAAGGCTATCCTGAAGTTAGAGTCTTTGATCCGATGGATCTTTTCAACTTTTCTAATGAATATCTAAAGATTCTATACTACAACACTATTCAGTGTGACATGAGCTTGATGATAAAGCATGAAGCTTGTCACACCCCGACCGATGGCGGAATCATCGGGGCGGGACATGTAAGACTGTTCATAGCACAAGGTTGACTAAATTGAAATATGTTAAAGTCAAATTTCCATTTCACATAATCCAAGTACAAACCAAATCCAAACAAAGAAACAATAAACAACTCATAAACTTCTTGATTTAATATTGCTAAGTCCAAATCCTATATTGAGCACGTCTTGAATCATTCTCACATATTAGGGCCTGAAACATTGTGACACCCAGCATTTCAGGTCAATATCCACATTTCATAAACGCACGTTCATAATTATTATTTCCTGATATTTTATTTTGACTAAGTAAAGTCAAGAAGTCTAGCAAAGAAGCTTGTTCCAAGTCTAGTAAACCGTAAAGAGTTACTAGAAAAAGTAAGCAGGATAACCCGACTTAATGCGAACGTAAATGGTTAAATAAAATAACCAGAAAAAATATATATATATATATATATTACACAAAATTTACGTTGAGCCAAGATTCTAATATTTTCTTCAACGAGCCATAAAATGGTTAAAAATTATAATACCGTGAAGAATCGAAACTGAATTAAATTACCCCTTAAAACTCTAATTGATACTAATACCATAATAAATTAATATTTAAAAAAAAATTGGTTATCATTAACCCCTAAACCTATTTCTTGACTTTCTTGGCTGAGAGTCAGGGAGCCATTCTCCCACTTGCCTATTTCACTCAAATTCAGAGGAAAAACCATACCTCTTCAGTCGAAACCTCACCTTCACTTCCAATCTTTCTCATTTTTCTTACGGCAATTTCACAATTCTCTTTCAAATCGAAGTCCAGTTTTGAAGCGAAAATCACCACAATTCGGTGTCATAAGGAGAATTTCAAGTGTTCTTGAAGAAAGCTTAGCAAAAGATTCAAGACTACTTCTCTGTTTTTCTCTAAAGATCGCCATTCTCGGTTTGAGGTAAAAACTCGATACCATCCATATTATTTGCTTTAAAACCGTAACTAAACATACAAATCGTTCAAACGCAAGTAAGATAACAAGAAAACTGTGTCAAACTCAAGATTTGAACATAAAAATATACAGAGTGAATTCTGTAAATCAAAGTGCAGATATCGAAACTATAGTTTCGATACCTGTTAGTCAATCGAAACTGGGAGTTTCGATACCTATTGATCGAAACTAGGAGTTTCGATACCCGTTATTCAATCGAAACTAGGAGTTTCGATACCGGTTGTTCTATCGAAACTAGGAGTTTCGATATCTATTTACTCAATCGAAACTAGGAAGTTTCGATACCTGTGTACAATCGAAACTAGGTAGTTTCGATACTATTCTTGCCAATCGAAACTAGGTAGTTTCGATACCTATTTCACTCAGTCGAAACTAGGAAGTTTCGACATCTGTTCTGTTCAATCGAAACTAAGAAAGCTTAGATACCTGTTCATCAGCCCCATAAGGCAGTAACTCAGAACTATTTTCATAACAAAACAAGGTTGGAAAAACTAAAAAGATAATTAAAACAAAAGTAATCAGATCGGCTAAGTCAAGTGAACAAATTGCGTTTAAGACGAGTAGTCTTAACGTGTATGTTATCCTTGTGTAAATAGGATACGGATAGGCGAATCTGCCGTCATTCAAATTTTTGCTAGCATTCATACTGTCGAGGTGAGTTTCACTAATCCCCTTTTTCTAAGTTTTTGAAATGATTTGGGGTGGAAACATACTTGTAAAAGACTTTTGTGTATAAATGAATGGAACTAATGATCTGACCGTATGTATGTATTGAGGGAACAATAAAGCGCTTAAAGTCCTCGTAATAAATTAGTAACCATTAGCTATGGATTTAGCCCGGGATTATATGAATAGTACTATTGGGGGTGACGCCTCCGGTCATGGTTAGTCGCGCTAACCAGGGGTCAAAATGGCCGAATGACCGCATATTGTCTTACTCGCAGAAAGGCGAGGGGAGGCACAGAAAGTTGGGGTTTGGTTACGGTCTCGTACATTACATACTATTTTGTATTCCTTGCAAGCTTACAAATGGGGTCAATAGATCGGATTAGTAATCATATTCATTGGTAATACATACAAAAGAGTTCTGATCAGGGTAAAATGATCAGGTTTATCAAAAGAGTTCTGATCATGTTAAAGTGATCAGGTTTTACACAAAAGGGTTCTGATCAGGTTAAAATGATCAGGTTTTACACAAAGGGTTCTGATCAGGTTTTACACAAAAGAGTTCTGATCAAGGTAAAGTGATCAGGTTTTACACAAAAGAGTTCTGATCAGGGTAAAGTGATCAGGTTTATCAAAAGAGTTCTGATCAGGTTAAAATGATCAGGTTTTACACAAAAGAGTTCTGATCAGGGTAAAGTGATCAGGTTTATCAAAAGAGTTCTGATCAGGTTAAAATGATCAGGTTTTACACAAAAGTGTTCTGATCAGGGTAAAGTGATCAGGTTTAAAGTAAAGAATTCTGATCAGGTTAAAGTGATCAGGTTTAAACGAAAGAGTACTGATCAGGTTAAAATGATCAGGTTTAACAAAGAGTTTTGATCGGCAAAAAGATCAGATTTAAACATTGGGTTTATGATAACTCTTTATAATAACTTGTGAACTCACCAACCTCGTGTTGACAGTTTTAAGTATGTTTTCAGGAAATTGAACGTGGTCATCAGGTTAGCAATGTAGGTTACATGCATGCACGTGGATACGGCTTTTGGGAGGATTTCTCTTGTATAACTCATGGTCTTGAGTCATATTTGCGAAATCTTAAACATTTGTAAACTCAAATTGATATTTTGTAATGTAAATATTTTAAATTCAGTTATGTATCCAATTACATGTATGTGTTTGCCGTAATCATATGCTTTGGAAACCAGTGAAAGTCGCGCCTCGTGTTTCCGCCCTGGCGGGGTGTGACAGAACTTGGTATCAGAGCCATTGATTATAGCGAACTAGGTGTCTAAAACGGAACCTAGTCTATAATTAGAATGACTCACTAAAATGTTTTCATTGCATAAGCATTGCATAACCAGTCATCATGTCATGTGGATATTGTAGTCACAAGTATGTCGTCACATTCACACTCTGACCCCGTCTCTGACTCTGAATCCAACGAGGAACTTTCCGCCTCACGCCCTAAAAATCGAGTACAAGTTCGCAGCTCGACACCACCCAATGTCGCTCTGGGAGAACCGCCCATCGTCTACCGAAAGAAAAGCGGAGGACCAGTTAAGGTGCAAAGTGCTAGGAAGAAGGTTCGACTTCCGCGCAAGAGAAACCTGGCAGCCCGTGACCCGAAAGACTTGGAGACCGATGAAGAACAACCGAGGCAACGACCCTGCTACCACCCTACCGTGGGAACCATCCGTTGGATGCCTCGTACCCTGGCACGTTGGAGGGAGATGGAGAGCATCCCATCTACCTTTGAGCTTGGAGAGTCTTCTAACTCCCCAACACCCCTACCCCACACTGGGGAAGCCATAGAGCTCACTGTGCCTACCTTGGTAGCTCGCGTTCGTACGCATGAGGAGCGTCTTGATGATCTCCTAGATGATATTCGGGCACAGGGGGATGCAACCAGGCGCTTACGTCAAGGGCTCGGATCTCGAGTACAGACTCTGGAGGATAGCACTCGAGACATACAGAGTGCCACTGACTACCTCGAGTTGAGAGCTGATATGGACTGGCAGTTCACTCTCACGGTCCGAGACATGGTGGAGGCGCTGGAGGAGAAGACTTTGGCTGCAGAATTTGTGGCGAGAGCTAGTTTTGTCATGGCGGGACTTGCCATGATGATTGGGTTGTACTCCCACTTCTTCTTTTAAACCTATTATGGGCGGGTTGTGCCCATAGTACATTATGTAGTTTAAAACGTTAGTACTGATGAGGTCATGTGAACCCATCTCTTTTGTATCCTCGTCTTTTGGGAACAATGTACTATGTATGTTTTGACTATGTATGTAATGGTTTATGTTGTAATGATAGTTGTTCATGTTTGATGTTGTGGTATCCTTATGTCATGATCTATCATTATTGATATATGATGTTGTTTCTTTTTAATTGACATGTTAGAAAGAACGTCATGGCACCTAAGCGTGGGACACCCCGTAACACTACTGGTGACAACAACGAGACAATTTCCCCAAACATGGAACAACTAATAGCACAGCGAGTAGCTGCCACTATAGAGCAGTATGAAGCAAACCGAAATAGCGGAGGAGGTGCAGGAGGTAGCGGTACCGCAGGGGGTAGCGGTACAGCAGGAGGTTCCGGAGGTTCCGGAGGTAATAAAAAAAAAATAAATAAATAAGCCATAACACATAGTCATGATCCGAATTAATGACGTTATGACTTGTGATCCTGCAGATGCTCCAAATAGGAAGTGTACCTACAAGGCCTTCCTATCCTGCAAACCCCGCAGTTTTAATGGCACCGAGGGTGCAGTAGGACTAATGAGATGGATAGAACATATGGAGTCGGTGATTGATATAAGTGAATGCACCGCTGATTGCGTAGTGAAGTATTCTACCTGCACGCTCACTGATAAAGCTTTAACTTGGTGGAATACTCAAATGAAGACTTTGGGGAGAGAGACAACGTACCAATTGTCTTGGGAAGATTTGAAAAACATGATGATTGAGGAATACTGTCCTCGGAACGAATTGCAAAAGATTGAAACTGAGATGTGGAACCTACAGATGATAGGAGATGATGTAGTGGGATACACCGACCGCTTCAATGAATTGGCACTTCTGGTACCGCATATGGTCACACCAGAACATAAGCGTGTTGAAAGGTATCTGTGGGGCCTTGCGCCTCAAATTCGTAGCATGGTAACATCATCTAATCCAATAGATGCCAAGAGTGCTATAAATTTAGCATTCAAACTAAAGGATGATGCAGTACGTAATGAATTGTTTGTGAGGAAGGAGAATGAGGAAGGTAGATCTGGGGAGAAAAGAAAATGGATGGGAAATTCAAGTAACAAATCTGGAAAACAAGAGTTTAAGAAACAAGGAACTGTGAAGGCTTTTGCAGCCAACACAGTGGAAAGAAAGGAGTATGATAGGGGCCTACCGAGATGTAAGAGGTGTGGAAATCATCATGCCGGTGTTTGCATCAAGTGTGGAAAATGCGACAAATTTGGTCACACCACTCAAGCTTGTCGAACTAACAACCGATTGGGGAAAATCAAACCGGGATGTTTTGTATGTGGTGATCTAAAACACTTCAAGAAGGATTGTCCCAAGTGGAAGAATCAGAACAACGCTCATGCATCAGGGAGGGCATTTGTGATGGGTGCAAGGGACGCACGCCAGGACCCGAACATCGTCACTGGTACGTTCCCGATAAATAATCACTATGCCTCTGTACTTTTTGATTCGGGTGCGGATATGAGCTTTGTGTCGAATGATTTTAAATCCTTACTCGGTATTAAGGCCAGCAAACTAGATCAACGTTATACAATTGAATTAGCAAATGGGAAATTAATAGAAACCGGAGAGGTCTTTAGGGGTTGTACTTTATGTTTAGAAAACCGTACATTCAGTATAAACCTTCTACCCGTCGAGTTAGGGAGTTTTGATATTGTTATTGGTATGGATTGGTTAACCAAGAATCGTGCCGAGATAGTATGCTTCGAGAAGATTGTACGTATTCCTCTACCAAGCGGAGAAATTCTTTCAATTCAAGGCGAAAGGTGTATAACGATGTTAAAAACGATAAACTGCATGAAAACTTATAAGTATCTACGCAAGGGTTATTGTGCATTCCTGGCTCACATCGTCGAGAAGAAACCCGAAGAACGTCGACTTGAGGACATACCAATCATCAGAGATTATTCGGAAGTATTTCCCGAAGACTTACCAGGAATACCACCATCAAGACAAGTCGAGTTTCGGATCGACCTAGTACCAGGAGCCGCACCAGTTGCACGATCTCCGTATCGTCTAGCCCCTTCCGAGATGCAGGAACTGTCGAGCCAACTACAAGAATTACTTGACAAAGGTTTCATAAGACCGAGTTTCTCACCATGGGGAGCTCCAGTCCTATTTGTAAAGAAAAAGGATGGAACCTTTAGAATGTGCATTGATTACCGGGAATTGAACAAGCTAATAAATCAAAAACCGGTATCCTCTTCCTCGAATAGACGATTTGTTTGATCAACTTCAAGGTTCCAGTTTCTATTCTAAAATTGATCTACGATCAGGGTATCATCAACTGAAAATTCAGGAAGAAGACATACCAAAAACGGCTTTTAGGACTCGTTACGGTCACTACGAATTCCTAGTTATGCCATTTGGCTTGACTAATGCACCAGCTGTTTCATGGATCTCATGAACCGCGTGTGCAAGCCGTACTTGGATAAATTCGTGATTGTGTTTATCGATGACATATTGATATATTCACGAACCAAGGAGGAACATGAATATCATTTGAAATTAATCTTGGAACTACTCAGGAATGAGAAGCTTTATGCTAAATTCTCTAAGTGTGAGTTTTGGATCCAAGAGGTTCACTTTCTCGGACATGTCATTAATAAGAAGGGTATCCATGTGGATCCATCCAAGATTGAAGCTATCAAAAACTGGGAAGCACCAAGAACTCCGACTGAGGTGTGTCAATTTCTGGGTTTGGCAGGATATTACAGGCGATTCATCGAGAAAAATTTTCAAAGATAGCCTTGCCTTTGACCACGTTAACCCAGAAGGACAAAAAGTTTGATTGGACTGTTAAACAAGAATCATCTTTTCAATTGCTGAAGCAAAAACTTTGCAGTGCACCAATCCTATCCCTTCCCGAAGGGACTGACAATTTCATTGTGTACTGTGACGCATCACACCAAGGTCTGGGATGTGTGTTGATGCAGAAAGAAAAAGTCATAGCATATGCATCCAGACAACTAAAAGTGCACGAAAAGAATTATACGACCCACGACTTGGAATTGGGTGCAGTTGTGTTTGCACTCAAGATTTGGAGACATTACTTATACGGTACAAAATGTACTATCTTTACAGACCACAAGAGTCTCCAGCACATCTTTAATCAGAAAGAACTTAACATGAGGCAACGTCGTTGGGTAGAACTACTGAATGATTACGACTGTGATATCAAGTATCACCCTGGCAAAGCAAACGTCGTAGCAGATGCCTTAAGTCGTAAAGAACGAGTTAAAACACTACGTGTTCGTGCCCTAGAATTGACAATTCATACGAGTCTCACGACTCAAATTCGGATGGCACAACAAGAAGCAATCAAAGAAGTAAACAGTCAGAACGAAGCTTTACGAGGAATGATAAAGCAGTTGGAACCAAAGTCAGATGACACTTTATACTTCATGAATAGAATTTGGGTGCCATGTTTTGGTAACATACGGGAGTTGGTTATGGACGAAGCCCACAAGTCCAGGTACTCCATTCACCCAGGTTCGGATAAAATGTATAAGGATCTGAAAGAATTCTACTGGTGGCCAAACATGAAAGGAGAAATTGCTATTTATGTCGGTAAATGCCTGACATGTTCAAAAGTAAAAGCAGAACATCAGAAACTGTCGGGATTGTTACAACAACCCGAGATACCTCAATGGAAATGGGAACAGATTTCCATGGATTTCATTACAAAGTTACCCAAGACGTCGAGCGGGTATGACACTATATGCGTAATCGTCGATCGTTTGACGAAATCAGCTCATTTTCTACCCATAAAAGAAACGGATAAAACCGAGAAACTTGCAAAGCTTTATATCAAGGAAATTGTGGCTAGGCATGGAGTACCAATTTCTATTATCTCTGATAGAGACAGCAGATTCGTGTCTAGAATCTGGAAATTGTTACAAGAAGCCATGGGCACACGTCTTGACATGAGCACGGCATATCACCCACAAACAGATGGTCAAAGTGAAAGAACCATTCAAACCTTAGAGGATATGCTTCGTGCGTGTGCAATTGACTTCGGTGGAAATTGGGATACTCATTTGCCACTAGCTGAGTTTTCATACAATAACAGTTACCACACCAGCATCAAAGCCGCTCCGTTTGAGGCTTTGTATGGTCGAAAATGTCGTTCACCGCTATGTTGGGCAGAGGTTGGCGACAAACATTTAACCGGTCCTGAAGTTATTCAAGAGACCACAGATAAGATTTTCAAAATCAAGGATCGTCTGAAGGCCGCCCGTGACAGACAAAAGAGTTACGCGGATAACAGACGAAGACCTTTAGAATTTCAAGTAGGAGACAAAGTCATGTTAAAGGTCTCACCTTGGAAAGGAGTTGCAAGATTTGGCAACCGTGGCAAGCTTAACCCTAGGTACGTTGGACCATTTGAAATATTGGCTAGGGTTGGCCCTGTAGCTTACAAGCTCAAGTTGCCACAAGAACTAAGCAATGTACATGATACGTTCCATGTATCAAATCTCAAGAAGTGTTTATTAGACGAGACATTAATAATACCGCCTGATGAGATTCACATAGACGACAAGTTGCACTTCATTGAGGAACCTATGGAAGTCACAGATTGGAAGGTTCAGAGAACAAGGCGCAGCCGTGTTAAGCTGGTCAAGGTACGTTGGAATTCAAAGCGCGGCCCCGAGTATACGTGGGAGCGGGAAGATAAAATGAAATCCAAGTACCCGTCATTATTTACAAAAACACCAAGTCAGAGTGACAAGAACTGAATTTCGGGACGAAATTCTCTGTAACATGGGGAGAATGTGACACCCAGCATTTCAGGTCAATATCCACATTTCATAAACGCACGTTCATAATTATTATTTTCTGATATTTTATTTTGACTAAGTAAAGTCAAGAAGTCTAGCAAAGAAGTTTGTTCCAAGTCTAGTAAACCGTAAAGAGTTACTAGAAAAAGTAAGCAGGATAACCCGACTTAATGCGAACGTAAATGGTTAAATAAAATAACCAGAAATATATATATATATATATATATATATATATATATATATATATATATATATATATATTACACAAAATTTACGTTGAGCCAAGATTCTAATATTTTCTTCAACGAGCCATAAAATGGTTAAAAATTATAATACCGTGAAGAATCGAAACTGAATTAAATTACCCCTTAAAACTCTAATTGATACTAATACCATAATAAATTAATATTTAAAAAACAATTGGTTATCATTAACCCCTAAACCTATTTCTTGACTTTCTTGGCCGAGAGTCAGGGAGCCATTCTCCCACTTGCCTATTTCACTCAAATTCAGAGGAAAAACCATACCTCTTCAGTCAAAACCTCACCTTCACTTCCAATCTTTCTCATTTTTCTTACGGCAATTTCACAATTCTCTTTCAAATCGAAGTCCAGTTTTGAAGCGAAAATCACCACAATTCGGTGTCATAAGGAGAACTTCAAGTGTTCTTGAAGAAAGCTTAGCAAAAGATTCAAGACTACTTCTCTGTTTTTCTCTAAAGATCGCCATTCTCGGTTTGAGGTAAAAACTCGATACCATCCATATTATTTGCTTTAAAACCGTAACTAAACATACAAATCGTTCAAACGCAAGTAAGATAACAAGAAAACTGTGTCAAACTCAAGATTTGAACATAAAAATATACAGAGTGAATTCTGTAAATCAAAGTGCAGATATCGAAACTATAGTTTCGATACCTGTTAGTCAATCGAAACTGGGAGTTTCGATACCTATTGATCGAAACTAGGAGTTTCGATACCAGTTATTCAATCGAAACTAGGAGTTTCGATACCGGTTGTTCTATCGAAACTAGGAGTTTCGATATCTATTTACTCAATCGAAACTAGGAAGTTTCGATACCTGTGTACAATCGAAACTAGGTAGTTTCGATACTATTCTTGCCAATCGAAACTAGGTAGTTTCGATACCTATTTCACTCAGTCGAAACTAGGAAGTTTCGACATCTGTTCTGTTCAATCGAAACTAAGAAAGCTTAGATACCTGTTCATCAGCCCCATAAGGCAGTAACTCAGAACTATTTTCATAACAAAACAAGGTTGGAAAAACTAAAAAGATAATTAAAACAAAAGTAATCAGATCGGCTAAGTCAAGTGAACAAATTGCGTTTAAGACGAGTAGTCTTAACGTGTATGTTATCCTTGTGTAAATAGGATACGGATAGGCGAATCTGCCGTCATTCAAATTTTTGCTAGCATTCATACTGTCGAGGTGAGTTTCACTAATCCCCTTTTTCTAAGTTTTTGAAATGATTTGGGGTGGAAACATACTTGTAAAAGACTTTTGTGTATAAATGAATGGAACTAATGATCTGACCGTATGTATGTATTGAGGGAACAATAAAGCGCTTAAAGTCCTCGTAATAAATTAGTAACCATTAGCTATGGATTTAGCCCGGGATTATATGAATAGTACTATTGGGGGTGACGCCTCCGGTCATGGTTAGTCGCGCTAACCAGGGGTCAAAATGGCCGAATGACCGCATATTGTCTTACTCGCAGAAAGGCGAGGGGAGGCACAGAAAGTTGGGGTTTGGTTACGGTCTCGTACATTACATACTATTTTGTATTCCTTGCAAGCTTACAAATGGGGTCAATAGATCGGATTAGTAATCATATTCATTGGTAATACATACAAAAGAGTTCTGATCAGGGTAAAATGAGCAGGTTTATCAAAAGAGTTCTGATCAGGTTAAAGTGATCAGGTTTTACACAAAAGGGTTCTGATCAGGTTAAAATGATCAGGTTTTACACAAAAGGGTTCTGATCAGGTTAAAATGATCAGGTTTTACACAAAAGAGTTCTGATCAAGGTAAAGTGATCAGGTTTTACACAAAAGAGTTCTGATCAGGGTAAAGTGATCAGGTTTATCAAAAGAGTTCTGATCAGGTTAAAATGATCAGGTTTTACACAAAAGAGTTCTGATCAGGGTAAAGTGATCAGGTTTATCAAAAGAGTTCTGATCAGGTTAAAATGATCAGGTTTTACACAAAAGTGTTCTGATCAGGGTAAAGTGATCAGGTTTAAAGTAAAGAATTCTGATCAGGTTAAAGTGATCAGGTTTAAACGAAAGAGTACTGATCAGGTTAAAATGATCAGGTTTAACAAAGAGTTTTGATCGGCAAAAAGATCAGATTTAAACATTGGGTTTATGATAACTCTTTATAATAACTTGTGAACTCACCAACCTCGTGTTGACAGTTTTAAGTATGTTTTCAGGAAATTGAACGTGGTCATCAGGTTAGCAATGTAGGTTACATGCATGCACGTGGATACGGCTTTTGGGAGGATTTCTCTTGTATAACTCATGGTCTTGAGTCATATTTGCGAAATCTTAAACATTTGTAAACTCAAATTGATATTTTGTAATGTAAATATTTTAAATTCAGTTATGTATCCAATTACATGTATGTGTTTGCGGTAATCATATGCTTTGGAAACCAGTGAAAGTCGCGCCTCGGGTTTCCGCCCTGGCGGGGTGTGACAAACATGAATAAAATAAAGTCAACTAAAAAGTTAGTGAGTATAACACAGTTATATATAGATAGCATATAGTTGAAAACAAATCCTTTACAAGACATGAAAAATAAGGCATTTATGGGGAGCAGCTATTGTGTAATCAAGTACAACCAAACCTTTGTAACTAGTATGCAAATTGTGTTGTCGGTATCAATCACCTCCACTTGGGTGGGTTTGTCAGACTCAATAGATCTATCATTGAAAACCGTCGGCTTGTATAGTTAATGATTGAACATAGTTTTCACGAAGACTAGCACAACTAGCACTCGGGCACAAAGCTCAAATTTTGCACACATGTATGTAAGTAGGATTTTGCACTTGTGTTGTTTGAGTAAATATAAATGTGAAATGTGTAATGTGTATAAAGTTCATGTTCCACCCCAAAAGTGTAAAATAGTAAAAAGGGGTTGTGAATACTCACTTGATATGGAAGTGAAGCTAACAAAGATTATAGATAGCAAATATGATCCTCGAAATGCACAACTTAACCTAAAGGGTAAATGTGTATTGAATCAAATAGATGCATAAAGTTTAAGTCTAAAATGAAAGTTGAATTTGTGTATAAAACTATTGATTTGTATTTAAAAGTATTGAATAAAAATTATATATAGAGTTTGAAGTAATAATATTTTTGAAACAATTTGACTAGGTTTGAATTAGATAATTGAATAAATATATAATTATAGTTTATGAAATAATGTAAGTATTAATTGTAATTAAGTATAAATAAATAAATGAGTTTGATTTAAATTGTAAATTAAATAAATAATCATTATCTTATTTATTTATAAACTTGTAACTTAATCATTTAAAATATCATTTAAGTGTAAGATAAATTTAATTTTTATAAATTTTTTTTAAATAAACTTTTAAATAAATAATATTTATCTCTTCAAATACAGAAAACATATTTTTATAAAATTTGAAACATTTATTGATTGAAAAATATAAAATTATAATTTTGTTAAAGTTTCTGAGTCACACACGACCGTGCCTCGGAAGGGCACGATCGTGCTTAAGCCACGGGCGCGACCGCGCTAGTCGGGGCGCGACCGGGTTGATCAACAGGAGCACAATCTAGACGAGTCAACAGGCACGACCGTGCCTTGGCCCGGCACGGTCGTGTCTATGATCTTTAGACACAACAGAGACTAGCCCAGAGGGCATGACAAGGTCTGGACAGGAGAACACGACCGCGCTGCTAGTCGGCACGACCGCGCTCGATGAGGCACGGCCGCGCTAGATGATTAGCGCGACCGTGTCTCTTCCAAATCAGACATGAATTGACAATTTGTTGTATTTTAAACGCTGGATTTGTTAGGGCTTTTGATTAATGGGTTATTACGAGTCTTTTCATATAATTTAATTGTATGTAAATCGTGTTTAAGTATGGATTCGATTAAATCATTTTTATTAAAATGAGAAATCCGGTTCAGGATGATTTTTATGATGGAAGCCCCAATTAACAGAGGGCTTTTGTTATGAGGACTAAATCGACTGAGAAAAAGGTGATAATTACCTTGGAGAGTATCGGATTGATAGGAAGCGGTAGAAGAAAGTTCCGGCGTCGGCGATAACGGCTTCCGGCGACTTCGACTGCAATTCCGTCTGCTTCAACGGTTCCGAAGCTTCAGGAGAGATCGAATGGCGTGACGATGTTGCTGGATTAAGAGGGTTCTGATCGAATTGCTTGAGAGAGTTTTCTTGGAAAATATTTGAGAGAGAGTTCTTTGAGGTTCACGAATTCTGGTTAATTGGTCGTAAAGAGGATGTTTTGGTAGTATTATTTCTTAGTTAATGGGAGCAAAACGTATAACGGATTTGAATTCGAACGATCAGGTGATTAAACTGCATTTACGTTTCAACTGTTACGCAGGCGCGACCGTGCCAAAAATGGGCGCGACCGTGCCTAGGCACCGGGCGCGATTGTTCCAAAGCAAGTCGCGCGACCGTGCCAAAGCACTTGGCGCGACCGTGCTAGACTAGGATTTCTTGATATTTTTCAACTTTAGTCCTTGACTTTTCAGATTTGATAAGTTTGATTAACATAGTTTCTTGCATAGTGTTTAAGTATATATAATCGAGTAAAACTTGCGAACTTGCATTGAATCATTGCATTTAATTTATGGCGAGAAAAATAATAAGACAGTGCACGAGTATTGAATTCGAAATTGCATTACATTGAATTGAAATATGAATACTAAATATCAGGAATGTTACAGTCTCCCCATGTTGAGAGAATTTCGTCCCGAAATTTAGCTAGAGGAAACAACATTATTAGTAAAAAGATGAGGGTACTTGAGCTTCATTTGGTCTTCTCGTTCCCAAGTGAACTCAGGACCACGCTTAGATTCCCAACGAACTTTAACGATAGGATTGCGACTTCGCTTGAGCTGCTTGACTTCACGATCCATAATTTCCACCGGCTTCTCAACGAAGTGCATCGTTTCATCAATGCGCACGTCGTCGAGCGGTATATGGAGATTTTCATCGGTGAGACACTTCTTTAGATTAGACACATGAAATGTAGGATGTACATTGCCAAGAGATGGAGGTAACTCGAGCTTGTAAGCCACTTTCCCAATCCTTTCAAGGATTTTGAACGGACCAACATAAAGAGGTGCTAACTTGCCTTTCTTTCCAAAACGGACCACACCCTTCCATGGAGACACCTTTAGAAGAACAAGGTCACCGACTTGGAATTCCAAGGGTTTTCGACGTTTGTCAGCATAACTCTTTTGCCGACTCCTCGCTACTCGAATATTATCACGGATTTGAATAATCTTGTCGGATGTTTCTTGAATTAACTCGGGACCAGTGATTTGTGCTTCACCAATCTCACTCCAACAGATAGGAGAACAACACTTGCGACCATAGAGAGCTTCGAATGGAGCCATGTTGATACTTGTGTGGTAGCTATTGTTGTAAGAAAACTCAATAAGGGATAAATGTGAATCCCAATTGCCACCAAAATCGATTACACAAGCTCTAAGCATGTCTTCAAGAGTTTGGATTGTTCGCTCGGTTTGACCATCAGTTTGCGGATGGTAAGCCGTGCTCAAATCCAATCGAGTACCAAGAGCCTTTTGGAGAGATTGCCAAAATCGAGAAGTGAATCGAGCGTCTCTATCAGATATTATGTTCAAGGGAACGCCATGACGGCTCACAATTTCATCAATATAAATTCGGGCTAATTTCTCCACTTTGAAGTCTTCACGAATAGGCAAGAAGTGAGCGGATTTAGTGAGACGATCAATAATCACCCAAATACTATCATATCCACTCGAGGTGCGAGGGAGCTTGGTAATGAAATCCATAGCTAAATTCTCCCATTTCCACACAGGAATTTCTAGTTGTTCGAGTAAACCAGAAGGACGTTGATGTTCGGCTTTGACTTTGGAGCAAGTTAAGCATTTGGCCACATAAAGAGCAATGTCTTTCTTCATTCCGGGCCACCAATAAAGTTGGCGAAGATCTTGGTACATTTTATCCGCACCAGGATGAATAGAATAACGTGTCTTATGAGCCTCGTTCATGAGAAATGCACGGAGATCATCGCGATCGGAACCCAAATACGGTTCAAGTAATATAGTAAGCCATTGGGTTTTGATTCAAGAAGAAGTTCAACACCACACGACATTTCTTCATACATGTTACCCTCGGTTACCGAGACGTGTTGAGCTTCTAAGATACGGGTTTGAATATCGGTTTGAATACGGACACAATGAAGCATAACATGGTCCTTTCGACTCAAAGCATCGGCTACAACATTCGCTTTGCCGGGATGGTAACGAATCTCGCAGTCGTAGTCGTTAAGGAGTTCGACCCAACGTCGTTGCCTCATATTGAGTTCTTTTTGGTTGAAGATATGTTGAAGACTTTTGTGGTCGGTGAATACCACACATTTCGTGCCATATAGGTAATGTCTCCAAATATTTAACGCGAATACGACCGCACCCAACTCGAGATCGTGCGTCGTATAATTCTTTTCATGGATTTTGAGTTGTCTTGATGCATAAGCGATTACTTTTCCTCGTTGCATGAGGACACAACCAAGACCTTGGTTAGAAGCATCACAATAGACAACCAAATCATCATTCCCATCGAGGAGAGTCAAAATGGGAGCATTACACAACTTATGCTTAAGAGTTTGGAAAGCTTCTTCTTGTTTCGGTCCCCATTCATAAGCTTTACCCTTAATGGGTCAAGACGGTAAGAGGGACAGCAATCTTTGAGAAGTTTGAGATGAAACGACGATAATAACCCGCAAGACCAAGAAATGAACAAACTTCGGTAGGAGTCTTCGGGGCATTCCAATTCTTAACCGTTTCAATCTTAACAGGATCAACATGAATACCCTTGTGGTTGACGATGTGACCAAGAAATTGAACTTCTTTTAACCAAAATTCACATTTGGAGAACTTGGCGTATAGTTGTTCTTTTTTTAAAAGGTCCAAAACCAATCTAAGGTGTTCTTCATGATCGGCTTTAGTCTTGGAGTAGATTAAGATATCGTCAATGAAAACGATCACGAATTTATCAAGGTACGGTTTGCACACACGGTTCATGAGATCCATGAAAACTGCGGGTGCATTGGTTAACCCGAAAGGCATAACCATGAACTCGTAATGACCATACCTTGTTCGAAAAGCAGGCTTAGGAATGTCATCTTCTTGAACACGGAGCTGATGATAACCAGATCGAAGATCAATCTTCGAGAAACAAGTAGAACCTTGAAGTTGATCAAAGAGGTCATCGATCCTAGGCAAAGGATAACGATTTTTGATAGTAAGCTTGTTGAGTTCGCGGTAGTCAATACACATGCGAAATGATCCATCCTTCTTCTTAACAAATAAGACGGGTGCACCCCACGGTGAATGACTCGGGCGAATGAAACCTTTGTCGGAGAGTTCTTGAAGTTGACTTGCGAGTTCTTGCTTTTCCAAAGGTGCAAGACGATAAGGAGCTCTAGCAACGGGGTTAGCTCAGGGCATAAGATCAATACGGAACTCTACTTGACGAACAGGAGGAAGACCGGATAAATCTTTAGGAAACACTTCGGGAAAATCCCTAATGATAGGAATGTCTTGAATACTCTTCTCCTTGACGTCCTTTTGAACAATATGAGCTAGGAAGGCGATGTACTTCTTTCGTAAGTACTTTTGAGCGGTAGTACAAGACATCAATTTAAGACCCTTGCAAGGCTTTTCACCAAAAACCCTTATGGTTTCTCCCGATGGTAGCGGAATTCGAATACACTTTTCAAAGCAAATAACTTCGGCATTATGATTTGATAGCCAATCCATACCTATGATAATATCAAAGCTTCCTAGTGGCATTGGAATAAGATTGATTGGGAATGAATGGTCATTTAGTTCTAAGGAGCAATCATAGATGATAGACTCAATTGTAAGGGAGTCACCATTTGCTATTTCAACGGTGAAGGTTTTCTCTAATTGGGATCGCATCTTTGCAAGTAAAGGCTCAAAATTAATTGACACAAAACTTTTATCGGCACCAGTATCGAACAAAATGGAGGCATATTGACTATTAACAAGGAACGTACCATTAACCAAATCGTTGTTGGCTTGAGCTTCGTTGGCGTTTATGTTGAATGCACGCCCACGAGCTCCACTTTGTCTAGCATTTGCAAGTCTTGGACATAGATTTCGAAAATGGTTCGGGTCACCACACTCATAGCAAGCACGCCTATTAGTAATGGCGGGAACACCTTGATTAGCCACTCGCGGGTTGGGTTGGTTCGGTGGGTTGACTTGGCCCTCAAAAGCTTTGGCCCTACAAACATTGATAGTGTGACCATATATCCCACAATGAGTACAAAGGCGACATGGGATATTTTGAGGATGATGAAAATTACAGGTGGCACAAAGAGGGTAGATCCCAACATATGGCTTTTTAGCCGGTGCTTGAATTACGGGTGCAACTTGATTAACGGGCACCGCAGGAGTAACCACAGCAAAGTTTCTAACCTTCCTCTTTTTGTTATTGCGAGAGGGTTCAGTTGTGGCTTCTTTGTTGTGGGCAGGAGGGGTTACGGTTTCAGCAACTTTCTTAGATCCCTTTTTGGTAAGAGTCCCAGCTTTCACATGATTATCAGTCAGGGTAGCAGACAGGCGGATGGCATCTTCCAAAGTAGCAGGATTTCTACCTAAGACAGTATCTTGGATTTGTTTTGGTAGCCCACCAATGTACTTTTCGATACAACGAGATAACGGAGTGACCATGTGGGGCACGAGAAGACTCAACTCATGGAACCGAGTTGTATATGCTTAGTTTTCCCCACTATCTTGGGCAAGATCCCAAAATTCGGCCTCCAACTTTTTCACTTCATTTCGAGGACAGAACTCCTCGGTCATAAGCCTTTTGACCTCATCCCAAGGTAAAGCCATAGCTACATCAATACCCCTATTCCTTTTCTCCCCATTCCACCATGTAAGTGCCCGCTTTTGGAGGACACTTGTAGCATGACGAACACGGAGGTTGTCGGGACAGTCACTATTGAGAAAGGTATTCTCAATAATTTCAAACCATTGAAGGAGTCCAGTAGCTCCTTCGGTTCCATAAAACTTTAGGGGATTGCACGAATTGAAGTGCTTGAAGGTGCATTGAGATGGATTGTTTCCACCATTTCCACCATTACCACCATTGTTACCACTATTGCTTCCATTTCCACCATTGCCATTAGTGGCACCATTGGCTTGGGTGAGTTGTGTCACCAATTGGGTAAGAATAGCAGCAATGTCGGAGTTGGCGTTGGTTGCGGGAACACGACGAGGAGGCATTCTACAGATTTTCACAAGGCAAGAAAAATAAATTGTAAGAACTTATGAGAATTGCTAGGATTTAATAGAATAGAATTACAAAATAATAAAAAAAAATAGATATTCATAGTTTGGATTGTACTCAAAAGTGATAAAATCACTTGAATACTAAGGCACATTAAGGTTAATTTAAACTCATATAATTTTCAAGGAGACATGCTTTAGCCTATAAGTAAACACTCATCTCGGGAATTCCCAGGAAAGCATAAGGGTCCCTCGGTTGATTGGTATTTATGCGAAATGCTTTCCTAGACAGAAAACCCAAAATACAGGTGTCACCCTTTCAGATTGCACGTGTCCTCAAATAATTTAACAAGTTTAAAAACCTCAACGAAGAAATAAGAATTTTAAAGATTTTTGCTTCAAGAATTTTCCACATGCTTAGAAAGGATAATGATAGAAAAGAAGATAGAAATATTATGAGGTTTTAGAATATAGAAAAGGATATTATTTATTTAATTATTAAGAATATCCTAATAAGTCATGGATTTAAAACACATAAGTCATCAAAATGAAATAATAAGTAATCATATTAAGCATGTAACATATAACATATAGCACATAGTATGTAACACATAGCACAAGAATCATGAAGCATAGTATAAGTGGGTGTCCTAAAGTTATAGTCTAGGTCAAGATGTCTAATAACCTAAATCCCTATAACCAAGGCTCTGATACCAATCTGTCACACCCCGACCGATGGCGGAATCATCGGGGCGGGACATGTAAGACTGTTCATAGCACAAGGTTGACTAAATTGAAATATGTTAAAGTCAAATTTCCATTTCACATAATCCAAGTACAAACCAAATCCAAACAAAGAAACAATAAACAACTCATAAACTTCTTGATTTAATATTGCTAAGTCCAAATCCTATATTGAGCACGTCTTGAATCATTCTCACATATTAGGGCCTGAAACATGAATAAAATAAAGTCAACTAAAAAGTTGGTGAGTATAACACAGTTATATATAGATAGCATATAGTTGAAAACAAATCCTTTACAAGACATGAAAAATAAGGCATTTATGGGGAGCAGCTATTGTGTAATCAAGTACAACCAAACCTTTGTAACTAGTATGCAAATTGTGTTGTCGGTATCAATCACCTCCACTTGGGTGGGTTTGTCAGACTCAATAGATCTATCATTGAAAACCGTCGGCTTGTATAGTTAATGATTGCACATAGTTTTCACGAAGACTAGCACAACTAGCACTCGGGCACAAAGCTCAAATTTTGCACACATGTATGTAAGTAGGATTTTGCACTTGTGTTGTTTGAGTAAATATAAATGTGAAATGTGTAATGTGTATAAAGTTCATGTTCCACCCCAAAAGTGTAAAATAGTAAAAAGGGGTTGTGAATACTCACTTGATATGGAAGTGAAGCTAACAAAGATTATAGATAGCAAATATGATCCTCGAAATGCACAACTTAACCTAAAGGGTAAATGTGTATTGAATCAAATAGATGCATAAAGTTTAAGTCTAAAATGAAAGTTGAATTTGTGTATAAAACTATTGATTTGTATTTAAAAGTATTGAATAAAAATTATATATAGAGTTTGAAGTAATAATATTTTTGAAACAATTTGGCTAGGTTTAAATTAGATAATTGAATAAATATATAATTATAGTTTATGAAATAATGTAAGTATTAATTGTAATTAAGTATAAATAAATAAATGAGTTTGATTTAAATTGTAAATTAAATAAATAATCATTATCTTATTTATTTATAAACTTGTAACTTAATCATTTAAAATATCATTTAAGTGTAAGATAAATTTAATTTTTATAAATTTTTTTTAAATAAACTTTTAAATAAATAATATTTATCTCTTCAAATACAGAAAACATATTTTTATAAAATTTGAAACATTTATTGATTGAAAAATATAAAATTATAATTTTGTTAAAGTTTCTGAGTCACACACGACCGTGCCTCGGAAGGGCACGATCGTGCTCAAGCCACGGGCGCGACCGCGCTAGTCGGGGAGCGACCGGGTTGATCAACAGGAGCACAATCTAGACGAGTCAACAGGCACGACCGTGCCTTGGCCCGACACGGTCGTGTCTATGATCTTTAGACACAACAGAGACTAGCCCAGAGGGCATGACAAGGTCTGGACAGGAGAACACGACCGCGCTCGATGAGGCACGGCCGCGCTAGATGATTAGCGCGACCGTGTCTCTTCCAAATCAGACACGAATTGACAATTTCTTGTATTTTAAACGCTGGATTTATTAGGGCTTTTGATTAATGGGTTATTACAAGTCTTTTCATATAATTTAATTGTATGTAAATCGTGTTTAAGTATGGATTCGATTAAATCATTTTTATTAAAATGAGAAATCCGGTTCAGGATGATTTTTATGATGGAAGCCCCAATTAACAGAGGGCTTTTGTTATGAGGACTAAATCGACTGAGAAAAAGGTGATAATTACCTTGGAGAGTATCGGATTGATAGGAAGCGGTAGAAGAAAGTTCCGGCGTCGGCGATAACGGCTTCCGGCGACTTCGACTGCGATTCCGTCTGCTTTAACGGTTCCGAAGCTTCAGGAGAGATCGAATGGCGTGACGATGTTGCTGGATTAAGAGGGTTCTGATCGAATTGCTTGAGAGAGTTTTCTTGGAAAATATTTGAGAGAGAGTTCTTTGAGGTTCACGAATTCTGGTTAATTGGTCGTAAAGAGGATGTTTTGGTAGTATTATTTCTTAGTTAATGGGAGCAAAACGTATAACGGATTTGAATTCGAACGATCGGGTGATTAAACTGCATTTACGTTTCAACTGTTACGCAGGCGCGACCGTGCCAAAAATGGGCGCGACCGTGCCTAGGCACCCGGCGCGATCGTTCCAAAGCAAGTCGCGCGACCGTGCCAAAGCACTTGGCGCGACCGTGCTAGGACGAAGCACGACCGTGCTAGACTAGGATTTCTTGATATTTTTCAACTTTAGTCCTTGACTTTTCAGATTTGATAAGTTTGATTAACATAGTTTCTTGCACAGTGTTTAAGTGTATATAATCGAGTAAAACTTGCGAACTTGCATTGAATCATTGCATTTAATTTATGGCGAGAAAAATAATAAGACAGTGCACGAGTATTGAATTCGAAATTGTATTACATTGAATTGAAATATGAATACTAAATATCAGGAGTGTTACAAAGCTAAGTTGTATATGAGAGTTGTTTCAAGATGTTTATCTTTAAGAGCTGAAGCAAGATTGATAACGAAACGATTGCAGGATTTGGAGGCCAAGAAAGCGAAGATAGAGAAAAAGACTGATGCCGACAAGACAGAAGACTTGTAATTCAATGGACTAGGGGGAGATTGTTGGAACCTTAGTAGTCCATCGAATTCAAGTTCTTAGCTTAATATTGTACATGTGTAAAGCTTTCGATTTAAAAATTTATTGATCGAAATTGTTTTCGATCGAATAGAGTTTTCGGACGATAACTTTTCACTATAAATATGTCTTGTTTTGAATGGTGTAGAGTTAGAACTTTGATAAGATTCACTATCTTCTGTATTTTGTGCTAAGTGTAATTGGATTGATTCTGTACTCATCATATTTAGTAAATACAAGTGAAGATTTGGTGTTATATCTCGTTTATATGGCGGTTTCTGTATTCGTTGGTGTTTGATTAGTATTGTTTGGTTGTTATTGAATTCTGGATTGTTTTCGCCTTTCTAGAAGTGTTGTTGAATATTAGAGGCTTGATTATCACGAATCAGAGGGATTCACACATTAAGTAACGAATGTCATCAGATTTGACCGCAAATTGCTTGTCCATACCTTGTAGGGACTCGTGGCATAGGTTCACCTCCTTGATTGCTTCGAGTTGAGCGTCACAGATTTGAACAGGTAAATCCGTGTAGATGGTCAACTGTAACGCTCACACTCATCACGGTTTTGGTTGTTCTTTCCTGCTCAAGGCATCAACAACGACGTTTGCTTTTCCAGGATGGTAACGGATGACGCAGTCGTAGTCGTTTAATAATTCAACCCATCGACGTTGCCTCATGTTAAGCTCCTTCTAATCAAAGATATGTTGAACACTCTTGTGATCAGTTAATATTGTACATTTCGTGTCATACAAGTAGTGTCTCCAAATCTTGAGTGTGAATACCACAGCTCCCAATTCTAAGTCAAGGGTAGTGTAGTTTTTCTCATGCACTTTCAGTTGTCGAGAAGCATAAGCGATGACCTTCTCCCTTTGCATCAACTCGAAACCGAGTCCTTGATGGGACGCGTCGCAGTACTCCACGAAATCGCCAGTTCCTTCTGGTAATGATAGGATCGGTACGTTGCAAAGTTTCTGCTTGAGCAATTGAAAAGCGGTTTCTGCTTCGTCACTCCATTTGTATTTCTTATCCTTCTGTGTCAGAGTCGTGAGGGGTTAGGCTATCTTAGAGAATTTTTTGATGAATCGTTGATAGTAGCCCGCAAGACCTAAGAATTGTCGCACCTCGGTTGGGGTCTTAGGTGCCTCCCATTTCTTAATCACCTCGATTTTGGATGGGTCAACATGTATGCCCTTCTTGTTGACCACGTGTCCAAGGAATTGCACTTCACGAATCCAGAAGTCTCACTAATCCAGAAGTCTCACTTCGATAACTTGACGTACAATTTCTCCTCTTTCTACAATTCCATGATTAACTTCAAATGCTCAGCATGCTCCTCTTTACTCCGTGAGTAGATTAGGATATTGTCTATGAACACGATCACGAATTTGTCCAAATAGGGTTTGCACACTCGGTTCATGAGATCCATGAATACTGCTGGCGCTTTGGTTAACCCAAATGGTATCACCATGAACTCATAGTAACCCTAACGAGTTCTGAAGGTGGTCTTTGGAATTCCATCTTCCAGAATTTTTAGCTGATGATATCCCGACCACAGATCGATTTCTGAGTAATAACTCGACCCTCGTAATTAGTCGAACAACTCATCGATCCTTCGTAGCAGATATCGGTTCTTGATTGTCACTTTGTTCAGTTCTCTGTAGTCGATGCACATACGGAATGATCCGTCTTTCTTCTTAACAAATAAGACTGGTGCTCCTCAAGGCGAGAAGCTTGGTCTAATGAATCCTTTGTCTAATAGTTCCTATAATTGGTTAGACAACTCCTGCATTTCCGATGGCTCTAGTCGGTAAGGTGACCTTATTATCGGAGCAGCTCCTGCTGCGAGATCAATCCGAAACCCGAATTGCCGTTGTGGTGGAAGTCCGGGCAAGTCTTCTGGAAACACTTCTGGATAGTCTCGGATGATCGGTATATCTTCAAACCTCCTCTATTATGCTTTCTTTTCCCTCACGTGCGATAAGATCGCATGGTAACCCTTTCATAAGTACTTCCGGGCTTTCATGCAGGTAATGATCCTTAGTATTGTACCACTCTTTTCTCCTTGAATCGCTAGTGTTTCTCCATTCGGAAGTGGAATACGAACGATGTTTTCATGACATACGATCTTGTCTCGGTTCTTGGACAACCAGTCCATTCCGACGAGTATGTCAAAACTTCCCAGTGTTACCGGCAATAGGTCTATAGTGAATGGGTGGTCAGCTAACGTCAGGAGAAAACCAGATATTAGTTGTTCTGTCTCAATTATCTTACCATCCGCTAGTTCTACTATGTATAGGTAATCTAGCGTAATGGGCGTAATACCAAGTAATGAACTAACCTCGGTGGACACAAAGCTTTTGTCGACACCCGTATCAAATAAGATAGCTGTATAACAGTTGTTTACAAGGAACTTACCAGTAACAATGTTGGGGTCTTCTCTAGCTTCGCCTGCTCCAATCATAAACGCCCTCCCCCGAGCATTTGCATTTCCAGTCCTTGAGGAAATGTCGGGCTCATCATAACGAAACATCTACGGTTTCCCACGCCAGCCGGGGATTGTTTAGCTAACCGGCAGTTTTGGGCCATGTGGCCAAAACGCTTGCATTTTTGGCACCCGGAATCTTCACAAGTGCCATTATGATGAAACTGACACCTATTGCATTTTCGTAGGGTTCGGGTGTACACGCCCTTTGATTTCTTCCTGTTTCTTCTGAAAATTCTATACGAGTGGTTTAGCAAGGGTGTTGTCCCATTTTCCCTTGTTGTCGAAGATTTTCACATATTTCACTTTCTTGGAAAACAGTCCCTGACGGACGACCTGGTCAGTGAGGTTATGAGCCAATCTCACAGCGTTGTGGATCGATGTGGGTTTAGCAGAAGTGACCATACTCTGTATCTGAGGTGCCAAACCACAAATACACCACTCAATCCTCTTGTATTCGGGCTTAACCATGTGCGGACATAACCGCGCTAGGTCGTGAAAGCTTGCGGTGTGTCCCGCAATATTAGCACCCTCCATTTTCAAGTTCCAGAACTCGTGTTTGAGCTTTTATAGCTCATTATGGGGACATTATTCCTCCTTTAGCATATCTTTGAATTCTTCCCAGGGGATAGCGATGGTATTATCTAACCGCAGAGTTTGGACGTTGGAGTTCCACCCGGAGAGGGCTAATACCACCAAGTGGGGTATTGCAGGATTCAGTCTTTTCGATCCACATTATCAGTCCCACTGCTCCTTCTGTCCCAGTGTAAATGTGCGGTTTGCAATTCACAAAGTCCTTGAATGAACAGTTTCTGTTCTCGTTTCCGGATCCTGTATAGTCAAGGTGGGTTGCTTTTAGATTCAATTATCTGAGATAGAAAGTTTGTCGTATGTAAGTATGTACGTTGCCTCTAGGCAAGCAATATACCTCCATTCTCGCCATTACCACCCGATCCTCCACTGGATCGATTGGCTTCCTGGTTGGCAATCGCATCCGCCAAGCGTTGGGCGATGAGAGCCTCTATCTGAGCTACGGTCATGGATGTTCTTCTTCCTCCTGAGTTACGGTTAGTTCTCTTGGGAGGTATGATTCTTTATAGTCACAATGATAACAAAGGTTAGATATTGCGTAATATATAACAACCAACACATGTGCACAAGATAACATATAACAATCAATCAACTATGCAATATAATAAAAAGATAAACATTTGATAAATAAGTTGTACGAAATACAAAGTATTTTTAGGAGCAAAAACTCCTCTAAAACAAGTAAAATCTCAAAATATTGCGTGCGCATAGCCCGCTCACGATCGGCTAATCAAACTGAAGGTGGAAAGGTACCACCCTGCAAAACGGCCGAGAGCAATAAGGCATAGAGAATCATTAGAACCCTAGTGGGTTCCAACTCCTCCCTGACCGTATTTACCCTGAGCTCCGCTACTAGGGCTGTAGAATCAGCAAGTGAAGCTCGATGCTCTGCTACGACAACCCTCTGGTGTGCCATCCCTAGTTGTCTCTCTGTCTCCGCCAAGCGGCTAAATAGGGCGATGATTGATGTGCTTGAAATTACGCATCTTTATTGCACAAAACTTCACCCGTTTTATGATCAATTCCCGGTTATTCCCCAAGTTTAGACACTTATTTGCTTCATTTTTAGTTTTATAGGTTTTGGTGGAGCTAAGTGGATAAACAAGGAGATTCCAGGAGTTTTCAAGGAAAATTAGGTTTTCTGAGTTGGAGGCACGGTCGCGCCCCTACCTGGCACAACCGCGCCCACCTAGGCACGGTCGCGCCCCTACCTAGCACAACCACGCCCACCTAGGCACGGTCGCGCCCCGCATTGGCATGACCGCACCAGCATCAAAATCCAAGCACAACTGTGACACCCAGCATTTCAGGTCAATATCCACATTTCATAAACGCACGTTCATAATTATTATTTCCTGATATTTTATTTTGACTAAGTAAAGTCAAGAAGTCTAGCAAAGAAGTTTGTTCCAAGTCTAGTAAACCGTAAAGAGTTACTAGAAAAAGTAAGCAGGATAACCCGACTTAATGCGAACGTAAATGGTTAAATAAAATAACCAGAAAAATATATATATATATATTACACAGAATTTACGTTGAGCCAAAATTCTAATATTTTCTTCAACGAGCCATAAAATGGTTAAAAATTATAATACCGTGAAGAATCGAAACTGAATTAAATTACCCCTTTAAAACTCTAATTGATACTGATACCATAATAAATTAATACTTAAAAATTTGTTATCATTAACCCCTAAACCTATTTCTTGACTTTCTTGGCCGAGAGTCAGGGAGCCATTCTCCCACTTGCCTATTTCACTCAAATTCAGAGGAAAAACCATACCTCTTCAGTCGAAACCTCACCTTCACTTCCAATCTTTCTCATTATTCTTACGGCAATTTCACAATTCTCTTTCATCTCGAAGTCCAGTTTTAAAGCGAAAATCACCATAATTCGGTGTCATAAGGAGAATTTCAAGTGTTCTTGAAGAAAGCTTAGCAAAAGATTCAAGACTACTTCTCTGTTTTTCTCTAAAGATCGCCATTCTCGGTTTGAGGTAAAAACTCGATACCATCCATATTATTTGCTTTAAAACCGTAACTAAACATACAAATCGTTCAAACGCAAGTAAGATAACAAGAAAACTGTGTCAAACTCAAGATTTGAACATAAAAATATACAGAGTGAATTCTGTAAATCAAAGTGCAGATATCGAAACTATAGTTTCGATACCTGTTAGTCAATCGAAACTGGGAGTTTCGATACCTATTGATCGAAACTAGGTAGTTTCGATACCAGTTATTCAATCGAAACTAGGAGTTTCGATACCGGTTGTTCTATCGAAACTAGGAGTTTCGATATCTATTTGTTCAATCGAAACTAGGTAGTTTCGATACATATTGCTTAATCGAAACTAGGTAGTTTCGATGCCTATTACGTAATCGAAACTAGGAGTTTCGATACCTATTTCACTCAGTCGAAACTAGGAAGTTTCGACATCTGTTCTGTTCAATCGAAACTAAGAAAGCTTAGATACCTGTTCATCAGCCCCATAAGGCAGTAACTCAGAACTATTTTCATAACAAAACAAGGTTGGAAAAACTAAAAAGATAATTAAAACAAAAGTAATCAGATCGGCTAAGTCAAGTGAACAAATTGCGTTTAAGACGAGTAGTCTTAACGTGTATGTTATCCTTGTGTAAATAGGATACGGATAGGCGAATCTGCCGTCATTCAAATATTTGCTAGCATTCATACTGTCGAGGTGAGTTTCACTAATCCCCCTTTTTTCTAAGTTTTGAAATGATTTGGGGTGGAAACATACTTGTAAAAGACTTTTGTGTATAAATGAATGGAACTAATGATCTGACCGTATGTATGTATTGAGGGAACAATAAAGCGCTTAAAGTCCTCGTAATAAATTAGTAACCATTAGCTATGGATTTAGCCCGGGATTATATGAATAGTACTATTGGGGGTGACGCCTCCGGTCATGGTTAGTCGCGCTAACCAGGGGTCAAAATGGCCGAATGACCGCATATTGTCTTACTCGCAGAAAGGCGAGGGGAGGCACAGAAAGTTGGGGTTTGGTTACGGTCTCGTACATTACATACTATTTTGTATTCCTTGCAAGCTTACAAATGGGGTCAATAGATCGGATTAGTAATCATATTCATTGGTAATACATACAAAAGAGTTTTGATCGGCAAAAAGATCAGATTTTAAACATTGGGTTTATGATAACTCTTTATAATAACTTGTGAACTCACCAACCTCGTGTTGACAGTTTTAAGTATGTTTTCAGGAAATTGTACGTGGTCATCAGGTTAGCAATGTAGGTTACATGCATGCACGTGGATACGGCTTTTGGGAGGATTTCTCTTGTATAACTCATGGTCTTGAGTCATATTTGCGAAATCTTAAACATTTGTAAACTCAAGTTGATATTTTGTAATGTAAATATTTTAAATCCAGTTATGTATCCAATTACATGTATGTGTTTGCGGTAATCATATGCTTTGGAAACCAGTGAAAGTCGCGCCTCGCGTTTCCGCCCTGGCGGGGTGTGACAGAACTTGGTATCAGAGCCATTGATTATAGCGAACTAGGTGTCTAAAACGGAACCTAGTCTATAATTAGAATGACTCACTAAAATGTTTTCATTGCATAAGCATTGCATAACCAGTCATCATGTCATGTGGATATTGTAGTCACAAGTATGTCGTCACATTCACACTCTGACCCCGTCTCTGACTCTGAATCCAACGAGGAACTTTCCGCCTCACGCCCTAAAAATCGAGTACAAGTTCGCAGCTCGACACCACCCAATGTCGCCCTGGGAGAACCGCCCATCGTCTACCGAAAGAAAAGCGGAGGACCAGTTAAGGTGCAAAGTGCTAGGAAGAAGGTTCGACTTCCGCGCAAGAGAAACCTGGCAGCCCGTGAACCGAAAGACTTGGAGACCAATGAGGAACCACCGAGGCAACGACCCTGCTACCACCCTACCGTGGGAACTATCCGTTGGATGCCCCGTACTCTGGCACGTTGGAGGGAGATGGAGAGCATCCCATCTACCTTTGAGCTTGGAGAGTCTTCTAACTCCCCAACACCCCTACCCCACACTGGGGAAGCCATAGAGCTCACTGTGCCTACCTTGGTAGCTCGCGTTCGTACGCATGATGAGCGTCTTGATGATCTCCTAGATGATATTCGGGCACAGGGGGATGCAACCAGGCGCTTACGTCAAGGGCTCGGATCTCGAGTACAGACTCTGGAGGATAGCACTCGAGACATACAGAGTGCCACTGACTACCTCGAGTTGAGAGCTGACATGGACTGGCAGTTCACTGTCACTGCCCGAGACATGGTGGAAGCACTGGAGGAAAGGACTTTGGCTGCAGAATTTGTGGCGAGAGCTAGCTTTGTCATGGCGGGACTTGCCATGATGATTGGGTTGTACTCCCACTTCTTCTTTTAAACCTATTATGGGCGGGTTGTGCCCATAGTACATTATGTAGTTTAAAACGTTAGTACTGATGAGGTCATGTGAACCCATCTCTTTTGTATCCTCGTCTTTTGGGAACAATGTACTATGTATGTTTTGACTATGTATGTAATGGTTTATGTTGTAATGATAGTTGTTCATGTTTGATGTGGTGGTATCCTTATGTCATGATCTATCATTATTGATATATGATGTTGTTTCTTTTTAATTGACATGTTAGAAAGAACGTCATGGCACCTAAGCGTGGGACACCCCGTAACACTACTGGTGACAACAACGAGACAATTTCCCCAAACATGGAACAACTAATAGCACAGCGAGTAGCTGCCGCTATAGAGCAGTATGAAGCAAACCGAAATAGCGGAGGAGGTGCAGGAGGTAGCGGTACCGCAGGGGGTAGCGGTACAGCAGGAGGTTTCGGAGGTAATAAAAAAATAAATAAGCCATAACACATAGTCATGATCCGAATTAATGACGTTATGACTTGTGATCCTGCAGATGCTCCAAATAGGAAGTGTACCTACAAGGCCTTCCTATCCTGCAAACCCCGCAGTTTTAATGGTACCGAGGGTGCAGTAGGACTAATGAGATGGATAGAACATATGGAGTCGGTGATTGATATAAGTGAATGCACCGCTGATTGCATAGTGAAGTATTCTACCTGCACGCTCACTGATAAAGCTTTAACTTGGTGGAATACTCAAATGAAGACTTTGGGGAGAGAGACAGCGTACCAATTGTCTTGGGAAGATTTGAAAAACATGATGATTGAGGAATACTGTTCACGGAACGAATTGCAAAAGATTGAAACTGAGATGTGGAACCTACAGATGATAGGAGATGATGTAGCGGGATACACCGACCGCTTCAATGAATTGGCACTTCTGGTACCGTATATGGTCACACCAGAACATAAGCGTGTTGAAAGGTATCTGTGGGGCCTTGCGCCTCAAATTCGTAGCATGGTAACATCATCTAATCCAATAGATGCCAAGAGTGCTATAACTTTAGCATTCAAACTAAAGGATGATGCAGTACGTAATGAATTGTTTGTGAGGAAGGAGAATGAGGAAGGTAGATCTGGGGAGAAAAGGAAATGGATGGGAAATTCAAGTAACAAATCTGGAAAACAAGAGTTTAAGAAACAAGGAACTGTGAAGGCTTTTGCAGCCAACACAGTGGAAAGAAAGGAGTATGATAGGGGCCTACCGAGATGTAAGAGGTGTGGAAATCATCATGCCGGTGTTTGCATCAAGTGTGGAAAATGCGATAAGTTTGGTCACACCACTCAAGCTTGTCGAACTAACAACCGATTGGGGAAAATTAAACCGGGATGTTTTGTATGTGGTGATCTAAAACACTTCAAGAAGGATTGTCCCAAGTGGAAGAATCAGAACAACGCTCAGGCACCAGGGAGGGCATTTGTGATGGGTGCAAGGGACGCACGCCAGGACCCGAACATCGTCACTGGTACGTTCCCGATAAATAATCACTATGCCTCTGTACTTTTTGATTCGGGTGCGGATATGAGCTATGTGTCGAATGATTTTAAATCCTTACTCGGTATTAAGGCCAGCAAACTAGATCAACGTTATACAATTGAATTAGCAAATGGGAAATTAATAGAAACCGGAGAGGTCTTTAGGGGTTGTACTTTATGTTTAGAAAACCGTACATTCAGTATAGACCTTCTACCCGTCGAGTTAGGGAGTTTTGATATTGTTATTGGTATGGATTGGTTAACCAAGAATCGTGCCGAGATAGTATGCTTCGAGAAGATTGTACGTATTCCCCTACCAAGCGGAGAAATTCTTTCAATTCAAGGCGAAAGGTGTAGAATGATGTTGAAGACGATAAACTGCATGAAAACTCATAAGTATCTACGCAAGGGTTATTGTGCATTCCTGGCTCACATCGTCGAGAAGAAACCCGAAGAACGTCGACTTGAGGACATACCAGTCGTCAGAGATTATTCGGAAGTATTTCCCGAAGACTAGCCACACTCAAACACAAACCGAAAACTTTCGCATTCAAGCAATCTAGTGTGTTCTAGTGAAACCGGTAAGTAATCCCTCCTTGTTCTATTCTAGTTTTCTTGTTCTAACCATCCCAATATCTGATTATTACTATCGTATGGTCTGCAAATCTTTGAAATCCAGCAACAAGTTGATAACATTAGAAAGATCTCGAGTAGTAAAGCCGTTGAACGCGTCTACATACGAAAAATCTACACTTTTCTTATCTTTCTTTGATTTCCAGAACTTTTACACATTCTAAACCAAAAAAAGATCAAAACCTTATAGTTTTTAATGATATATATTGTGTCCTCAATCATCATGGGTCGTATTTTTAGTCGTTATAATCGAAAAGTTACAAAAACTCGTTTTTGAAAGCAAGACTGCATGTCAGATTCAAAACAACAACTTTTGTTTAGAGAGTCATAACCCGACCAAAACTCAACCAAATCAATCGATTCTTAGTCTAGATTGTAGTTCATGGAGATAGTTTCCAGAAAACTAAGTTTCATAATTTTTCGATGACTTTTGATCAGTCAATGGTATTTTTTTATAGACGGCTATCAAATCTGTTTTCAAACAGCAAACTTGGTCTGTGTTTGTAAGGCCATATCTCATTCATTACAAGTACAAATAAGTCTATTATTTTTCTGGAATTTAAGTCTTTGAGTATAGCTTCAAATCCAATTGGAAAATCTTAATTTGGTTTTGTATCGAGGTCGTACCAAGCAAAAACTTTTTGTCACAAATTACAGTTACTGTAACTACCTTTCTGTGTTCCACAATTTTTCATATTTTTTGTGCTTTCTGGAGAAATAATACAAAAATATATTTGAAAATAGAAACGTGAGGCTTGATGCCACCAAATGTTTAGAATTTAATTCGATTGTTTGGTCAGTCAATAAAATTCGTGAAGTTGTCCTAAAATCTGGCTCGTTAAACTGTTTTGCTGTGATAAAGTTTCTAACTTTTCTTTTTATCCAAAACAACCTCCAATTACCTTTAGAGCACCATGATTTGTCAATTATTCTATCCTAACACAATACTTATCAATTATTTATGCTTAGTTCTTATATATAGTACCTTGAATGTAGCTTTCGAGTTATCATGTATTGACACTGCTACTGCTAGTGGTAGATACATTAATATTCCATACCAATACGTATTACTTATGGATGTCTGGTGTAACCTTGTCACTCTTAGACTCTAGTACTAATATAAGCACATCTCAGCTCAATGACCTTTCAAGAACCGTTTGCCCTCATTCAAATTAAAAGAACTGTCAATTACCTGTTGTGGGTCTAACACACAATCATTTCATTAAACCCTCCGATCTATCGTTACTGAACTTTCAATAATTCTCTTTTAAATTCTATCATGATTTGATTCCCATGAGAGGAAACACATATATAAACTTGGAGAATGTGTCCGCATACTTTCAGAAATCTGTGTGCATGCACATCTACCTCTCAGTACTAAGGATGGTGATCGTACTGTACAACACTGAGGAGAACGATCACATAATGAAGTGCTTCGACATCAAATCCTTAATGGTTTACTCTCGTATCTGAGTTCACTAGATTTGTGAAAACTCGCTATTTTAATTCACACCGAGTAAACATTCTTTTCACGACTTACCCACTATACAAAGAGGACCCAACTGGTTGTAAACCCTTCTGTTTATGGGAGTCCAATGACGACTTTATCACCTCGGGGTATAGCTAACGTCGCTCACATGGCGACATAATCAAAGGATTCCTAAATCTACTCATTCGCTTTAATGCATTCTCAACAGTAACGTTGTACGGTTATTTGATACAATGACATCTCAATTCTTTACACAACCAATATCATTAGCCGGTGAGGTATCCACTTATTCAACATTACCGACTATCGTTTGAAACGAGCGAAAAATTCTCCCTAGGCATCGGGAAGTGGAGTTAGATTACGAAAGCTTAATCCGAGTAAGCTTAACAAATTTCGAGGAAGAAATTTTTTAAGGAGGGGAGAATGTGACACCCGCAAAATCCAGGATCCCAAAACCTAGTTGTTGGGCTAACCCTAGGCCCAACTAGGCCCAAAAGAATTCTAAGGCCCATTAACGGCCTAGTTATAAGCTCAATAGGGAGTGAAGCCCATTAAAGGCCCAGTTATAGGCCCAATAGGTGAACCAAACTTCTAACTCTATTTAACGGATCATGGTATGATTCGAGATAACATATTATTAATACATAGACTTTGCATAATCTCGCGACCTACGATTATAAGGATTAACGCGTACACGGTTGATAACCGACACACAACGTGATACCTGACCACTAATGCTAAATATTAATAATAATTATTAATATTCACTTCATATGTGTATTTAGAAATTCACGTGTTCGTTACACGACCTAGTACACGCGACTACGACAAATACCTGTGTAAGATTGATCCTGTTAACTTTTACCTAGTATGATTAAATAATATAATGATTATTTATATTCTATCATATTTGTTTACAATTACTTGTATTATTACGGAAATAATAATTTCATTTCGGAGCGTGAAACGTTGAAACAAAAAAACGCGTTTAGACACGCGGTGCAGGTGTGTACCGGCTCATACGCTAATCGAAATGTAAAATTTCATGAGTTAAATACATAAATATTATTAATAATAATATTTCATAATTATAAGAATCTTATGGCAAGTCCCGCCATGACAAAGCTAGCCCTAGCCACAAATTCTGCAGCCAAAGTCCTTTCTTCCAGCGCCTCCACCATGTCTCGGACCGTGAGAGTGAACTGCCAGTCCATATCAGCTCTCAACTCTAGGTAGTCAGTGGCACCCTGTATGTCTCGGGTGTTGTCCTCCAGAGTCTGTACTCGAGATCCGAGCCCTTGACGTAGTTGCGTGGCTGCATCCCCATGTGCCCGGATATCATCTAGAAGGTCATCAAGACGTTTCTCGTGCGTATGAACGCGTGCTACCAATGTAGGCACTGTGAGCTCCATGGCTTCGCCAGTGTGGGGTAGGGGTGTTGAGGAGTTGGAGGACTCTACGAGCTCAAAGGTAGAGGGGATGCTCTCCATCTCCCTCCATCGTGCCAGTGTACGGGGCATCCAGCTGATAGTCCCCACGGTAGGATGGTAGCAGGGTCGTTGCTTAGGTGGTTCCTCATCAGTCTTCAAGTCTTCCGGGTCACGGGCTGCCAGTGTCTTCTTGCGCGGAAATCGAACCTTTTTCCTAGCACTTTTTACCATAACTGGTCCTCCGATTTTCTTTCGGTAGGCGATAGGCGGTTCTCCCAGGGCGACATTGGGTGGTGTGGAGCTGCGAACTTGTACTCGATTTTTGGGGCGTGTGGCGGAAAGTTCCTCGTTGGATTCAGAGGCAGAGACGGGGTCAGAGTGTGACGACATGCTTGTGACTACAATATCCATATGACATGATAACTGGTTATGCAATGAAAACGTTTTAATGTGTCATTTAAATTATAGACTAGGTTCCATTTTAGACTCCTAGTTCGCTACAATCAATGGCTCTGATACCAATCTGTCACACCCCGCCAAGGCGGAAACGCGAGGCGTAACGTTCATGGTTTCCAAAGCATATGATTACCGTAAACACATACATGATGAATGGATACATAAACAAGTTTAAAGTTTTACATTCCAAAATGTAATCTGAGTTTACAAAAAGTTAAGATTTTGCAAATATGACTCAATTACAATGAGTTATACAAGAGAAATCCTCCTTGAGTCGTATCCATCGTGCATGCATGTAATCTACATTGCTAACCTTGCGATCACGTTCAATTTCCTGAAAAACATACTTAAAAATGTCAACACTAGGTTGGTGAGTTCACAGGTTTACTCAAATAGTTCTTTGTAAAATTCGTTTATTCATAAATAGTTCCAGTTGCATGTGATAATCAGAATAAGAAATGTTTGACCCATTTGTAAACTAGCTAGGAATACAAATAATATGTTCATACATGAGGCGTAACCAAACCATGACAATTGTTCTTTTGCCCCTCTCAATCGTTATCAGATGCTATGCGGCCATAAATCCTCCAGATTGTGGTTAGCGCGACTAACCATGACCGGGGGACGTCACTCCCCATAGTACTATTCATAGGACCCTAGGCTATAGTTAATGGTTACTAAGTTGTTCCAGGGGACTTTAGCGGCCTAAATTGTTCAACTCATGCAAACATAAAAGTCGAGTCTTATTCTCTTGTTATCACATAAAATAGTTGTAAGTATGTTTTTCCCCCAAATATAGAAAACAGTAAAAAGGGGCCGTGAAACTCACCTCGTTTTTGTGTATGTTAGCAACGATAATTGTTCCAGTCAAACTTGATTAATCGTACCCTATTTATAAAAGGGGTATTTCGGGTTATGACCGAATATCTCGAATGCAAATTGTTCACCGACTTAGTAACTCCGGTTATTTACTTAAATTATCTTCTTAGTTTTTCAACACTTGTTTCATTATGACAAAATAATTCCAAGCTACTGCCCAATGGGACTGATGAACAGGTGTCGAAACTATCTAGTTTCGATTGAGTAGAACAGATATCGAAACTACCTAGTTTCGATTGAGCAAAAATGTGTATCGAAATTATCTAGTTTCGATTGAGTAATAGTTATCGAAACTACCTAGTTTCGATTGAGTAATAGGTATCGAAACTACCTAGTTTCGATTGAGTAATCGGGTATCGAAACTACCTAGTTTCGATTTGAGCAACACAGGTATCGAAACTGCCTAGTTTAGATTTGAGCAGGATAGGTATCGAAACTTCCTAGTTTCGATACTGCAATTTTTGAATTGACAGTATTAGTCTCGAAATTTTACTCCTATAGCGCACATACTTACGTGCATAAATTCGTATTTTAAGTCTTGAACTCGACACACTTTTCTTGTTATTTTACTTAGGTTAGAATAATTTATGAAGACATCCTATATTTTGGTGAACAAATTGCATGTTTAGCCATGATTTAAAGAAAATAACATGAATATATAAAAATGTGAAGGATCAAGTTTTTACCTCTAGACAAGCTAGGGAAGACCACAGGAGAGATGATGATTTTTGAAAGGAAAAAGAAGATGGTCTTGAGTCCTTAGTTAAAACCCCTTGAGAAATCACTCGAATAATTCTTAGAACACCTTAGTATGGAAGAAGTGAGTCTTGAATATGGGTGAACCCAAGAAAAATACAATGAAAATGGTGTTGTTGTGGTTGCCGTAAGAGAGAAAGAAAAGGAGATGGGATTGTGGGTTTGAATTTGGAATGACTAGATGTGATAGGAAGTCATGATCCTTGTCAAAGTTTAGAAAGAATGAAGTATGGTGTATGAATTAAAGAATTGGATTAGAAGGAAAAACATGTGGGGAAAGACCCCATTCATAAGTTACGGCCGTAGAAGTCAAATGGGGGGTGGTTTGGGTTGATTACTTTACTAATCATATTTAGGTGTTAAATGATTAGGTGCTTAAATATTAATTAGGGTGCTAAACGGTAAACAAATTCGGTTTAGACTCTTAACGGTACTATATACGTCTATATATTTTTCTGGTCATTTAATTTAATTATCAACGTTCGTGTTAGACGAGTAATGTGTGTATGTGAACCGGTAATTCCCAAAAATACCAAAATATAAAATGAAACAACATATGGCTTTTGCTAGACTTTAATGTCCTAATTTATGCAATTAGGTAAGTCAAGAAACATAAATAATGTAAACGCGTTTATAATAAGTACGGATATCGACCTGAAATGTCGGGTGTCACATTCTCCCCATGTTAAAAGAATTTCGTCCCGAAATTCAATTCGTGCCATCTTGAACTGGTGTATCCTTAAACAAGGAGGGGTATTTTGTTTTCATTTGATCCTCTCGTTCCCATGTATACTCAGGACCACGCTTTGAGTTCCAACGTACTTTAACCAGTTTGATACGACTACGTCTCAACCTTTGAACTTTCCAATCTGTAATCTCAATCGGTTCCTCGATGAAATGAAGTTTATCATCTATATGAATTTCATCTGGCGGTATGATCAAGGTCTCGTCTGCCAAGCACTTCTTGAGATTCGATATGTGAAACGTGTCATGTACGTTGTTTAATTCTTGCGGTAACTTGAGCTTGTAGGCTACAGGGCCAACCCTAGCCAGTATTTCAAACGGTCCAACGTATCTAGGGTTGACCTTACCACGGTTACCAAACCTTGCAACGCCTTTCCATGGTGAGACTTTTAACATTACTCGGTCACCAATTTGAACTTCTAATGGTTTCTGTCTGTTATCAGCATAGCTCTTATGTCTATCTCGGGCCGCTTTCAGACGGTCCTTAATTTTGAAGATCTTATCAGTGGTTTCCTGGACAATCTCAGGACCTGTCAAATATTTTTCACCAACTTCCGCCCAACATAGCGGTGAGCGGCATTTACGACCATATAAAGCTTCAAACGGAGCTGCCTTAATGCTCGTGTGGTAGCTGTTATTATAGGAAAACTCTGCCAACGGTAAATGAGTATCCCAATTTCCTCCGAAATCAATTACACACGCACGGAGCATATCCTCTAAAGTGTGAATGGTCCTTTCGCTTTGACCATCCGTTTGTGGGTGATATGCCGTGCTCATGTCAAGACGTGTGCCCATGGCTTCTTGTAATGATTTCCAGATTCTAGACACGAATCTGCTGTCTCTATCAGAGATAATAGAAATTGGCACTCCATGCCTAGCCACAATTTCCTTGATATAAAGCTTTGCAAGTTTCTCGGTTTTATCCGTCTCTTTGATGGGTAGAAAATGAGCTGATTTTGTCAGACGATCGACAATTACCCATATCGCGTCATACTCGCTCGACGTCTTGGGTAATTTCGTGATGAAATCCATAGAAATCTGTTCCCATTTCCATTGGGGAATTTCGGGTTGTTGTAACAAACCAGACGGTTTCTGATGCTCGACTTTTACTTTTGAACACGTTAAGCATTTACTGACATATGTGGTAATATCTCCTTTCATATTGGGCCACCAATATAATTCTTTTAGATCTTTATACATCTTATCTGAACCCGGGTGAATGGAGTACCTGGACTTGTGGGCTTCATCCATAATCAACCCACGTAAGTTACCGTTACTCGGCACCCAAATTTTGTCCATAAAGTAAAACGTATCATCTGACTTAGACTCCAATTGTTTGATCATCCCACGTAGTGCCTCATTTTGGATGTTCTTTTCTTTAAGTGCTTCTTGTTGTGCCATTCGGATTTGAGTAGTAAGACTCGTATGAATTGTTAATCCTAGGGCACGAACACGAAGAGTTTTAACTCGTTCTTTGCGACTTAAGGCGTCTGCTACGACTTTGGCTTTCCCGGGATGGTACTTGATATACAATCATAGTCGTTTAGTAGTTCTACCCACCGACGTTGTCTCATATTAAGTTCTTTTTGATCAAAGATATGTTGGAGACTCTTGTGATCAGTAAAAATAGTGCATCTCGTACCATAAAGATAATGTCTCCAGATCTTGAGCGCAAACACAACTGCGCCCAACTCCAAGTCATGGGTCGTATAATTCTTTTCGTGCACTGTTAGTTGTCGTGAGGCATATGCAATGACTTTGTCTCTTTGCATTAACACACAACCAAGTCTTTGGTGTGATGCATCGCAGTATACGACAAAATTGTTGATTCCCTCAGGAAGAGATAAGATTGGTGCACTACACAGCTTCTGCTTTAGTAATTGGAAAGCTGACTTTTGCTTGTCACTCCAATCATACTTCTTTTCTTTCTGGGTTAACGTGGTTAAGGGCAGGGCTATTTTTGAAAAATTCTTAATGAATCGTCTGTAGTAGCCGGCCAAACCCAAAAATTGACGTACTTCTGTCAGAGTCTTTGGTGCTTCCCAGTTTTTGATCGCTTCTATTTTAGATGGATCAACGTGAATTCCTTCCTTGTTGATGACATGTCCAAGAAAATGCACTTCTCGGATCCAAAACTCACACTTAGAGAATTTAGCGTAAAGATTCTCGTTGCTAAGTAGTTCCAAAATTAATTTCAGATGATGTTCATGATCCTCCTTGGTTCGTGAATATATTAATATATCATCAATAAATACTATCACGAATTTATCCAAGTATGGCTTGCACACTCGGTTCATGAGATCCATAAAAACAGCTGGTGTGTTCGTCAAACCAAACGGCATAACTAGGAATTCGTAGTGCCATAACGAGTCCTAAATGCCGTCTTTGGTACATCTCCTTCTTGGATCCTTAGTTGATGATACCCAGAACGTAGATCGATTTTAGAGTAGAAGCTAGAACCTTGTAGTTGATCGAACAAATCGTCTATTCGAGGAAGTGGGTATCGGTTTTTGATTGTAAGCTTGTTTAATTCTCGATAATCAATACACATCCTAAAGGTTCCATCCTTTTTCTTTACGAATAGGACCGGAGCTCCCCAAGGTGAGAAACTCGGTCTTATGAAACCTTTATCAAGCAACTCCTGGAGTTGATTTGATAATTCCTGCATTTCAGAAGGTGCTAATCGATACGGCGATCGCGCAACCGGGGCGGCTCCTGGTACTAAGTCGATTCGGAATTCAACTTGCCTCGGTGGTGGTAATCCAGGTAAGTCTTCAGGAAAAACTTCGGGGTAATCCTTAACGATTGGTATGTCTTCAAGTCGACGTTCCTTGGGTTTCTTCTCGACGACGTGAGCCAGGAACATGCAATAGCCTTTACGTAGGTACTTACGAGCTTTCATGCAGTTTATCATCCTCAATGTCATTCCACTCTTCTCAGCCTGAACCGAAAGAACTTCTTCGTTCGGGAGTGGAATATGAACAATCTTCTCAAAACAAACAATCTCGACGTGATTCTTCGACAACCAATCCATACCAATAACAACGTCAAAACTTCCCAGGTCAACAGGTAACAGGTAACAGGTCTATACTAAATGTGTGGTTTTCCAAACATAAAGTACAACCCTGAATGACTTCTTCGGTTTTAATTAATTTCCCGTTTGCTAATTCAATTGTATAACTTTGGGCTAGTTTGCTGGCCTTAATACCGAGTAAGGACTTAAAGTCATTTGACACAAAACTCATATCAGCACCCGTATCGAAAAGTATAGAGGCATAGTGATTATTTATCGTGAACGTACCAGTGACAATGTTTGGATCTTGTCGTGCGTCCCCAGCCCCTATCACAAACGCTCTTCCACGGGCCTGATTTTCGTTTCGGTTCTTCAACTTTGGACAGTCTTTCTAGAAGTGCTTTGGATCTCCACACTCAAAACATCCCTGATTCATCCTTTCTGCTCCTGGGTTGACCTTTCCTGCTACTTGATTGATCTTATTAGGGTTCGCATTGCTCCAACAGTTATGGGCTAGGTGCCCATACTTTTTACACTTTCCACATCGGGTACACCTTCCACTATGATGATATCCACACTTGTCACACTTTGGTCGTGTTCCAAGATATCCATTTTGTTCCACGGTGTTGACAGCATAGGCTTTCATATTTCCAAGTCTCTTGTAAGTTTGATTCTTGTTTTGATTACTTGGTTTTCCAAACCATTTCCTCTTTTCTCCAGACCTTCCTTCCTCGGTCTCCTTCTTCTCAAACAAACCATCACGCACAGCATTATCCCTTAGCTTGAAAGCTAGAATTATAGCGCTCTTGGCATCCATAGGGTTCGATGAAGTCACCAGGCTTCGGATTTGAGGAGAAAGACTCCACAAATATCTTTCAACCTTCTTGTATTCTGGGGTAACCATGTGTGGAACCAAACTTGCTAACTCATTGAATCGGTCAGTGTAACCAGCCACATCATCTCCTATCATTTGTAAATTCCACATTTCAGATTCGATCTTTTGCAACTCATTTCGAGGACAGTATTCCTTAGTCATCATGGCTTTCAGCTCCTCCCAAGTCAGTTGGTATGCAATCTGCCTTCCCAGGGTTTTCACTTGTGAATTCCACCAAGTTAAAGACTTATCAGTGAGCGTGCATGTAGAATACTTCACCATGCAGTCAGCGGTGCATTCACTAATATCAATCACCGACTCCATCTTTTCTATCCATCTCATTAGCCCAACTGCACCCTCGGTGCCATTGAAGTTGCGGGGGTTGCAGATAGAAAGGCCTTGTAGGAGCACTTCCTATTTGGAGCATCTGTAGAATTACAAGTCATAACGTCATTAATTCGGATCATGACTATGTGTTACGGCTTATTTATTCTATTACCTACGGAACCTCCGGCTGTACCGCTACCTCCTGCACCTCCTCCGCCGGTACCACTGCCGTTTCCTCCTCCACTATTTTGATTTGCCTCATACTGTTCCATGGCAGCAGCTACTCGCTGTGCTATGAGTTGCTCCACGTTTGGGGAAATCGTCTCGTTGTTGTCACTAGTAGTGTTACGGGGTGTCCTACGCTTAGGTGCCATGACGTTCTTTCTAACATATCAATTAAAAAGAAACAACATTATATAATAATAATGATAGATCATGACATAAGGATATAACAACATCAAACGTAAACAATCATCATTACAACATAAACCATCACATACATAGTTAAAACATGCAAAGTACATTGTTCCAAAAGACAAGGATAGAAAAGGGATGGGTTCACATGACCCCATCAGTACCAAAGTTTTAAACTACATAATGCGCTACGGACACAACCCGCCCGTAATAGGTCTAAAAGAAGATGTGAGAGTACAATCCAATCATCATGGCAAGTCCCGCCATGACAAAGCTAGCCCTAGCCACAAATTCTGCAGCCAAAGTCCTTTCTTCCAGCGCCTCCACCATGTCTCGGACCGTGAGAGTGAACTGCCAGTCCATATCAGCTCTCAACTCTAGGTAGTCAGTGGCACCCTGTATGTCTCGGGTGTTGTCCTCCAGAGTCTGTACTCGAGATCCGAGCCCTTGACGTAGTTGCGTGGCTGCATCCCCATGTGCCCGGATATCATCTAGAAGGTCATCAAGACGTTTCTCGTGCGTATGAACGCGTGCTACCAATGTAGGCACTGTGAGCTCCATGGCTTCGCCAGTGTGGGGTAGGGGTGTTGAGGAGTTGGAGGACTCTACGAGCTCAAAGGTAGAGGGGATGCTCTCCATCTCCCTCCATCGTGCCAGTGTACAGGGCATCCAGCTGATAGTCCCCACGGTAGGGTGGTAGCAGGGTCGTTGCTTAGGTGGTTCCTCATCAGTCTTCAAGTCTTCCGGGTCACAGGCTGCCAGTGTCTTCTTGCGCGGAAATCGAACCTTTTTCCTAGCACTTTTTACCATAACTGGTCCTCCGATTTTCTTTCGGTAGGCGATAGGCGGTTCTCCCAGGGCGACATTGGGTGGTGTGGAGCTGCGAACTTGTACTCGATTTTTGGGGCGTGTGGCGGAAAGTTCCTCGTTGGATTCAGAGGCAGAGACGGGGTCAGAGTGTGACGACATGCTTGTGACTACAATATCCATATGACATGATAACTGGTTATGCAATGAAAACGTTTTAATGTGTCATTTAAATTATAGACTAGGTTCCATTTTAGACTCCTAGTTCGCTACAATCAATGGCTCTGATACCAATCTGTCACACCCCGCCAAGGCGGAAACGCGAGGCGTAACGTTCATGGTTTCCAAAGCATATGATTACCGCAAACACATACATGATGAATGGATACATAAACAAGTTTAAAGTTTTACATTCCAAAATGTAATCTGATTTACAAAAAGTTAAGATTTCGCAAATATGACTCCATTACAATGAGTTATACAAGAGAAATCCTCCTTGAGTCGTATCCATCGTGCATGCATGTAATCTACATTGCTAACCTTGCGATCACGTTCAATTTCCTGAAAAACATACTTAAAAATGTCAACACTAGGTTGGTGAGTTCACAGGTTTACTCAAATAGTTCTTTGTAAAATTCGTTTATTCATAAATAGTTCCAGTTGCATGTGATAATCAGAATAAGAAATGTTTGACCCATTTGTAAACTAGCTAGGAATACAAATAATATGTTCATACATGAGGCGTAACCAAACCATGACAATTGTTCTTTTGCCCCTCTCAATCGTTATCAGATGCTATGCGGCCATAAATCCTCCAGATTGTGGTTAGCGCAACTAACCATGACCGGGGGACGTCACTCCCCATAATACTATTCATAGGACCCTAGGCTATAGTTAATGGTTACTAAGTTGTTCCAGGGGACTTTAGCGGCCTAAATTGTTCAACTCATGCAAACATAAATGTCGAGTCTTATTCTCTTGTTATCACATAAAATAGTTGTAAGTATGTTTTTCCCCCAAATATAGAAAACAGTAAAAAGGGGCCGTGAAACTCACCTCGTTTTTGTGTATGTTAGCAACGATAATTGTTCCAGTCAAACTTGATTAATCGTACCCTATTTATAAAAGGGGTATTTCGGGTTATGACCGAATATCTCGAATGCAAATTGTTCACCGACTTAGTAACTCCGGTTATTTACTTAAATTATCTTCTTAGTTTTTCAACACTTGTTTCATTATGACAAAATAATTCCAAGCTACTGCCCAATGGGACTGATGAACAGGTGTCGAAACTATCTAGTTTCGATTGAGTAGAACAGATATCGAAACTACCTAGTTTCGATTGAGCAAAAATGTGTATCGAAATTATCTAGTTTCGATTGAGTAATAGTTATCGAAACTACCTAGTTTCGATTGAGTAATAGGTATCGAAACTACCTAGTTTCGATTGAGTAATCGGGTATCGAAACTACCTAGTTTCGATTTGAGCAACACAGGTATCGAAACTGCCTAGTTTAGATTTGAGCAGGATAGGTATCGAAACTTCCTAGTTTCGATACTGCAATTTTTGAATTGACAGTATTAGTCTCGAAATTTTACTCCTATAGCGCACATACTTACGTGCATAAATTCGTATTTTAAGTCTTGAACTCGACACACTTTTCTTGTTGTTTTACTTATGTTAGAATAATTTATGAAGACATCCTATATTTTGGTGAACAAATTGCATGTTTAGCCATGATTTAAAGAAAATAACATGAATATATAAAGATGTGAAGGATCAAGTTTTTACCTCTAGACAAGCTAGGGAAGACCACAGGAGAGATGATGATTTTTGAAAGGAAAAAGAAGATGGTCTTGAGTCCTTAGTTAAAACCCCTTGAGAAATCACTCGAATAATTCTTAGAACACCTTAGTATGGAAGAAGTGAGTCTTGAATATGGGTGAACCCAAGAAAAATACAAAGAAAATGGTGTTGTTGTGGTTGCCGTAAGAGAGAAAGAAAAGGAGATGGGATTGTGGGTTTGAATTTGGAATGACTAGATGTGATAGGAAGTCATGATCCTTGTCAAAGTTTAGAAGGAAAGAAGTATAGTGTATGAATTAAAGAATTGGATTAGAAGGAAAAACATGTGGGGAAAGACCCCATTCATAAGTTACGGCCGTAGAAGTCAAATGGGGGGTGGTTTGGGTTGATTACTTTACTAATCATATTTAGGTGTTAAATGATTAGTTGATAAACGGTAAACAAATTCGGTTTAGACTCTTAACGGTACTATATACGTCTATATATTTTTCTGGTCATTTAATTTAATTATCAACGTTCGTGTTAGACGAGTTATGTGTGTATGTGAACCGGTAATTCCCAAAAATACCAAAATATAAAATGAAACAACATATGGCTTTTGCTAGACTTTAATGTCCTAATTTATGCAATTAGGTAAGTCAAGAAACATAAATAATGTAAACGCGTTTATAATAAGTACGGATATCGACCTGAAATGTTGGGTGTCACACTTGTAATGGTGTTCAACACCTTAGAAATCTTCATTTTAGCTTTCACAACTATGTAATGATATCAATCGTTACAACCTTGAGTTATTTATTAAGTAAATAATTTGGGGGTGTGACATGTATACTAGTGATTTGATTGTTGATCAGACAATAAACATTAATTATATAAGCAATCATCGAAACCGAAGCTCAACGAAGGAATGCAGAAACTAGCATTTTGCCTCTTACGTGCCCAGCACGCAATGGATTAGGTCAATGATGCACCGTTTGACTCCCAGTCAGAGTTAGCGCGACTAACCCGGGTGGGGGTTGTTAAACCTAATAGTACTATTCATGATCACCTCGCTTGGTAATGTAATTAACAGTTCGATTGTGAGAGGACTTTACGTGCGGGAAATGCAACCACTTATATATATTAAAGCGAAATCAAAGTAACGTCATACGACTAAGAATATGGTTTAACATGTATCTCCCCCAAATGGAAAAGTAAGTAAAACGGGGCCGTGAAAACTCACCTGGGAATGAGGTGAAGTGATATGAAAAGCAATACAAGAATCCTAGCAAAGCCCGAAAGACCAACCTATCTGAGCCCTAGAAATATTAAGGCCATAAGGTCTATGAAAGGTAAATGTGGTTTATGTAACCACATTCATCCAAACGACTCAATGTTGAAAGGTTACATTGACGTTCTGAAAAGGATTGACCAAAGTTGACCAATTTTGACTAAGTTTGACCAATGTCGACCAACCTTGACCAAGTGTGACACGACGACCCGTTGATGTCTCATGGTGAAAACATGTACAAGTAACACATAAGTAACACCTTATACATAACACACATTCTTCAAGTAATTGCATAAGTAAATGTCATATAATAAGTAACATGGCTTGCATATGTTCATGTCATAAGTAGTAACACATAATCTCAAATAATTGCATAAGTAAATGTTACACAACTACAAATGTCTAGTCACAAAGTTTAGTAAGTACACATAGCATTTGTACATTTATAATATAATCCATAACATGTTAACAAAACAATCCACATAACTCATGCCATTGTTCCAGTCATTTAATAATATCATTTCAATACATTTGAACAAGTAACATATCATGATATCTTGTATACTAGTTCATAACATAATAAAGTTTCCCTTTTTGGAAAATTAGGGTTTTAGTACCCCTTATGTATCATGGCTTAAACAAACAAATTATACATGAGATTATCTTAGTACAATGCTACTAACATGGTTCTATTTATACACATTACATTTAAAGTAAAAATGAAGTTTACAAACCAATAAAGTTTCCTTTATTAGTAATGTCTTCCAAAACGGGTCATAGCAAAACTCTAAATCACATATTCTTACATAAATCATCTAAACATACGATTACAATGCTATTCAACCTATTTTAGATATTTATAGCATGCAAACACAAAATATGTTCCAATAAAGTTTTCTTTTTAGGAAAGTTGTCAAACGACCCTCTACACATGTGTAACTTCAAATAACCTTAAATATCATTTCAATAGATGTAATAAAAGCATTGTAGCATGTTATTATCCATCATAGCTCAATAACTCAAAATACAAAACAATAAAGTTTCTATTTATAGAAACGACCTAAAATTATGTAAACAAACCATTTCAACCAAAAAAAATATCATACTTGTAGGTCCCGAGAGCCTCGTCGCGCAGCGGAAAATACACGGATCTGCTTGTGATTTGCGTGGGAACCGTGAAGAATGAGACAGAGAAGAGCACGAACATAAAGAAGAGAATCAACACAAAAATGATACGTAATCCATAACAAAGAAGTCATCTCACATTACATACCGAAGAAGTACACAACTCTCGTCTACGCTCACGGTCTAGGGGCGGGAGAGATTATCCCGCCCGGATACCTCTCAACCTAGTACCAGAAGTTCCACCTACAAATGAGGCCATCATCTCAATTTATAGGGGAAGGAACAATACCTGCGTACTTGTCTAAGTATGCAGAGCATTGGTCATGCGTACTTGATAAGTACGCAGGGCAAAAGCCATGTGTACTTACTAAGTACGCAGCACCAATATGGTGTACGAGCTAAGTACGCAGGAACACCCTCCTGCGTACTAGCCAAGTACACCGATACAAAGAATTTAATCTATAGTTACTAAAACATGATTCTACAATACTTCCTACTCAATCTACCAATACATGTATCATGAAATATTTTAATTATACCATATGCATATATTCATAATAATAATAACCAGCAAAGTTTCTAAATATAGAAACGAGCAATATACATAACAAATAAGCATTTCTATGCACCAAATGTACCAATATGTGTCAACAACCCTTCAATATGAAAATCTTTTGATAAAAACATAGATTAAGACCCTTGGAACATAAGAAATCGTTTGGATAGGTGTGTACAACTTATGGCCGAAAATAGATAAGAAAATATTAGTAGAATGCTTACAAAATCAAATATGATTTTGGAATGGATGTGAAACTAGCTCCAAGCACCTTGAATCACCTTGGAATGGCCTTAGAACTACTTGGATTTCTTGAACAAACTTGAGAGAGATGGTGGCTAGAGTGGGAGGGGGCGACTGAACCAAAGAGAGAGGGTGGGGGATTTAGGTTTAGGGTTTCTGTGTGAAAATGGGTTAAGGGTGGGTGTAAGGGAGTTTTAATGAAATGGTGTTTGGCTTAAGCATTCTTTTAAGGCTTTTTATTAGCAATTAGTCTCCTAATGGGTTATTAATAAATAAAAAGATGAATTATTTGGCCCAAAGTATAAAGCCATCATTTTTATAAAAATCCAGAGTTAGCACATATCGCATATCCGCTTAAAAAGCGTTAAAATAAAAGTTGCATTAAAAATTGCAGAAAATTTAATCTATGCACGAAATAATAAATCACAGTATTACATGTGATTTATACACACCAAATATATGCTTAAATATTATTCCTATAATTCACCAACATTCGTGTGATAGGACGCGTGTGTGACCCGGTAATCCTCCATATTACCGATGCATGAACTGAAATGTAATGAATGGACTTGCTATATGAAATATGTAATTAATTACTCTATAATTAAGTATGATGCACGTGTAATCATATGAAATCAAGTAATGGTCGGGTATGGATATTAATCTGAAATTGTCGGGTATCACATACTCCCCCAATTAAAAGGAATTTCATCCCGAAATTCAGTTCATGTCTTTATGAATCTACTCCAATGGTATGACCAGTGTCTCATCTGATAAGCACTTCTTCAGATTTGACACATGAAACACGTCATGCACGCCATTGATGGTTTCCAGTAGGTTGAGTTTGTAAGCAACAAGACTAATCCTTTTCAGGATATCGAAAGGTCCAATGTAACGAGGGTTCAATTTCCCACACTTGCCAAAACATTTACTCATTTCCATGGCGAGACTTTCAGCAGAATTCTGTCTCCCACTTGAAATTCCCACGATTTGCGTCTCACGTCAGCGTAACTCTTCTAACGATCACGTGCGGCCTTTATGCATTCGCGTATCTGTATGATCTTCTCTTGTAAGGCCCCAGACCCGGGAGGCCTCACTTGTTGGATTGAATCATTCACAAATAGTTCTGAAACTTGGATACAAGAATAACACAGCGAAAACTTTCATTAAAACATAATCATAACATTGTTCAACATGCGAAAGTGTAACATAGACTAATACATAAACATAACATAAGCTAATCATAATGAGATGCCAGTCTTCATATCATTTGAGTAACTCATCAAGCCACCCAGCATCACCGTCCATCATCATAACCTGCCTTAACCTGAATGTGCATACTAAAAAGTCAGCTACGTTGGTGACTTCTAGCTTTTCATAAAACCTTAACTTCAAATATTTGCCAAAAACATATCATTTAACTTCATTAATAAAAGCGTACAAAAACATGCAATATCATAACCTAACATCATAAACATAAGTCAACGAACATATCAAATCTGCGCCTTCTCGTAACCGCCAAATCCAAACATCACATACAGGCTGGATAACCTAAAGATCACCACCACTAGGCCCATCAACACCGTACTGTCCTTCGGGTGAAGAACTCCGAGGGCCTGATACTTGGGTCATTCAACACCAAACTTCAAGCACGGGATCACAAGGATGATACGTACCAAAATTCAAGCACTACACCCTGTAAGGCACAAGTACCAAACTTCAAGCACGACTACCCCGAAAGGTAAATCGTACCAACTTCAAGGATCACGGTAATCCCCTTGGTGACCGTCATCACCCCAGTTGTACAACAGTTGGCTAGCCACAAAGGCCCCTAAAAGGTAAAGGCCCATAACATACTTCCCATACCCATGACCTTCATTCCCTAAGGAATATTGGCATATTCGTTCGTTTGTGACTTTCGTAAACATTCACTTCTTTTACTTCAAAACTTCAGTTAAAGCATTTGTACGTTTTATTAAAAATCATTCATTCTTTCATTCATAAACTTCTTTTGGCAAAATATTTTATAAACACTTCTTTCATAACCATTCCTTCCAAAACATCATTCATAAACATCGTTTTATAAAATACTCACATCGTTACGTATGCACACCAGCCCAAAAATATTATTCAAAACATTTAAAAGAGGGCTTCTAGAACTCAACGGATAAGCTAATCTGGGTTGTCCTAAACAAAGGTCCAACAACGTTACTTCCGATCTGAATTGATTAGTTAAATACACATTAGACCAATCCCGACTCTAACGGCTTAACCATTCTGAATTAAGCGAACATACTGACTTTACTAATCGGCCTGATACCTGCGCACTTAACAAGTGTGCAGGGCCTTGTTCTGGCGTACATAATAAGTGCGCAGACTTCGTTTCATGCGTACTTGATAACTACACATGACCTTCTTCTTGCGTACTTGATAAGTACGCAGAACCTTATTCTTACGTACTTGATAAGTACACAGGATCTGCTTCCCCGCAAAAACCCTAACTTTCGCATGCGGGTCTGATCACGTCAAGATCCCGAACTTGTTTACATTCAAAACGTTTGCTTTTCATTTAAGAACTCAAATCTATGTTTTTCTTACAGTTTCATCCGTAAAAACGTTACCTTTTCATCCAAAACCTGAAAAACCCCAAAACCAACAAAAACTCAGATCTAGGCCAAATCGTTACCTTTATCAAGCATCTGATCCGGAGGTTCTTCTCACGAGCTATGGAGCAACACTTGGCTGGAATCTCTGGTCGATCCGCCAACTTTCTCTCTCTACGGTTTCTCTCTCTAGATGTTGTAAATGAGAGAAAAGGGTGGTGACTTAGCGTATTTATAGGGGAGGCTCCCCTATGTTCTCCCCTTCTAGCCCGCCGGCCCATCCAGCCCGGCCCGTCATGCGTCGTTCGTTTATTCCTTTATTATAACTGTTGTTTTATTTTTGGGATGTTACAAGTCTACCCCCCTTACAATAGGTTTCGTCCCCGAAACCTATCCCATGTCAAATGGTTGAGGGTGCGACTCCCTCATTTCCTCTCCGTTTCCCAAGTAGATTCTGATCCCTTTAGGTGCTTCCACTGGACTTTAACCAATTGAATAATCTTATTATGACGCTTCTCATTTCTGTCTAAGATGGCCACAGGTTCTTCGATATAGTTAAGGCTGTTGTCGACCTCGATGTCAGTAAGTGGTACGTGAGCCGATTCATCCGTCAAACACTTTCGCAAGTGTGATACATGGAATGTAGGATGAATCCCACTTAACTAATCAGGCAACTCTAACCGATAAGCGACTTCACCAACCCGTGCCATTATCCTGAATGGTCCGACAAACCTCAGACTTAACTTTCCTCTCTTCCTGAATCGTATGATTCCCTTCCAGGAATACACTTTCAGCATTACTCTGTCCCCAACATTAAACTCAATAGGCCTTTTTTGTTTGTCCGCATCGGATTTCTGACGATCTTGTGCGGCCTTCATTTGTGCTTTGATTTGATCAAACCTTTTCGGCGTTTCTCTTACGACTTCAAGACTTCCTAATTCCTTCTGTCCAATCTCGACCCAACAAACCGGGGTCCTACATCTTCTCCCATACAACATTTCGTAAGGCGGCATGCCTATCGTCGTGTGATGACTATTGTTGTAGGAGAATTCGGCTAATGGCAGATGAGTGTCCCACCTGCCACCAAAATCGATAATACAAGCATGAAGCATATCTTCAAATGTCTGAATGGTCCTTTCGGACTGACCATCCGTTTGTGGGTGGTATGCCGTGCTAACATTGAGTCTCGTGCCCATCGCCTCGTGAAATCTTTTCAAGAACTTCGATGTGAATCGTGTGTCCCGGTCAGATACGATCGTCAAAGGCATCCCATGCCGTGCTACTACTTCGTTTACAAATACCTCTACTAACCTCTCCGACGAGAACGTCTCACGAATAGGTAGGAAATGAGCACTTTTCGTTAAACGGTCCACAATTACCCAGATGGTGTCATGACCCTTAGCTGTGCGAGGTAGCTTTGTTATGAAGTCCATGGTAATGTGTTCCCACTTCCATTTCGGTATATCAAGTGGTTGAATCTTTCCATACAGTTTCTGGTGTTCGGCCTTTACTTGTGAGCAAGTCAAGCACTTGCTTACATACTTTGTCACCTCATGTTTCATTCCAGGCCACCAGTATTCCTTCCTCAGATCTTGGTACATTTTATTGGTACCAGGATGGATAGAGTACTGAGACTTATGAGCCTCATCCAAGATTTTGGTTCTAAGCTCACCACCCATAGGTATCCATATCCGTCCAAAACGTGACCTAACACCAAGGGTGTTATATTCCAACTTGTCCTGTTGGCCAACCATCCTTTCCTTCTTTAGGTTTTCTTCCTTAATTGCTTCGTCTTGAGCTCTTTCGATTTCCGTCATCACATCTGATGTTACCACCAACTGGCAAGCTTTCACTCTAATAGAAGTAAGCACATCCTTTCCGCTTAGAGCGTCAGCCACCACGTTTGCCTTTCCAGGATGGTATATGATTTCACAGTCATAATCTTTCAGGAGTTCCAACCATCGTCTCTGCCTCATATTAAGCTCTCTTTGTTCGAAGAAGTACTTCAAACTTTTTATGGTCGGAGTAAATAGTAAACTTCACCCCGTATGCCTCCAAATTTTTAATGCAAATACGACAGCAACAAGTTCCAAATCATGAGTCGGATAGTTGACTTGGTGAACTTTCAACTGCCGCGACGCATATGCAATCACTCTCCCGTGTTGCATCATTACGCACCCTAATCCCTGACCCGAAGCGTCAGAGTATACCACCCAGTCTTCATTGCCCTCGGGAAAGGCCAAGACTGGAGCTTTGGTTAGCTTCTCCTTCAATTCCTTAAACGCCTCATCCTGGGTTGAACCCCATTCGTACTTTACCTCCTTCCGAGTCAACTTTGTCAACGGCGAAGCTATTTTCAAGAAATCCTGGATGAATCTCCGATAGTAGCCTGCCAATCCCAAGAAACTGCGGATTTCAGTTGGCGTCTTAGGAATATTCCATTCCCTTACCGTCATTATCTTTGACGGGTCAACCATAATGCCATTCGGGTTAATGACGTGACCTAGGAATTGGACTTCCCTAAGCCAGAACGCGCATTTGGAGAACTTATCATACAACTTTTCCTTCTTCAGAGCTTCCAATACCTCCTTCAAGTGACCCGCTTGATCACCCTCATTCTTGAAGTAGATGAGGATATCATCGATGAACACGATTACCGATCGATCCATCATTGGTCGACAAACTCTATTCATCAAATCCATGAACGCTGCGGGGGCGTTCTTCAATCCAAGAGACATAACGCGGAACTCGAAATGCCCATAACACGTGCGAAATGCGGTTTTTGGCATGTCTTCTTCCCTTACCTTCAACTGATGGTACCCGGATCGAAGGTTGATTTTTGAGAAACAACTTGCGCCCTGTAATTGATCGAACCGGTCGTCGATCCTTGGTAGAGGGTACTTGTTCTTTACGGTACGTTTGTTCAACTTGCGATAATCAATACACATTCTCATCGAACCATCCTTCTTCTTTACAAATAACACCGGGGCACCCCAAGGTGAGATGCTCGGTTGGATAAATCTCTTCTCAAGTAATTCGTCTAGTTGTATCATTAATTCCTTCATCTCTACTGGTGCTAGTCGACATGGAGCTTTAGCCACGTGCTGGGCATCTAGTACTAAGTCGATTCGGAATTCAATCTCTCTGTCGGGTGGTGTCCCAGGAAAATCTTCTGGAAACACCTCCGGGTACTCGCGTACCACGGGTACATCGTCTAGTTCCTTCACCTCCTTACAGTTGTCAATCACGTACACTAGATAAGCCTCGCATCCGTGCCTCAAGTAATATGTTGCCTTAATCATCGAGATGACGTTGGGCATCGGGGCGTCATGATCTCCAAAAACCTCGACTTTGCTACCATCCGGAGCTTTGAGTCGGATTATCTTTCGTTTGATATAATTTGCGCTTCATTGGCAGTTAGCCAATCCATACCTAACACGACATCGAACCCACCCAAAACCATAACAAACAACCTAACGGGGAATCTATGGACTTCTATCTTTATCGTGGAATTTTCAACTACATTGGTTACTCTCGCAGTCCTACCCTCAACGGTTTCTACGCTAAAGGCCCTTTCTAGCTTACTAACAGGGTATTTCACTCGTTTACAAAAAGTCGCAGATATAAAACTCTTACTGGCACCCGAATCAAATAACACTGAAACAAAAGTATTGTCAAGGATGAACGTACCTGACGCTACGTCGGGGTCCACCCTGGCCTGGTCTTGCGTTAGCGCGTACGCACGAGTCTTTTCTCGGGGCCTCTCATCTCTCTTCTCCGGGCCTTTCCCTTTCCCGGATTCACCCATCGTGGGCTTGGTGCATTCTCGTCTCATATGACCACTCTCCCCACAGTTGTAGAATTTGAAGCCATGCGGGCATTCACGGGAGTAGTGTCCGGTCTTGTCGCATTTAAAGCACATATTTGACCCTAGCCGACATTCGCCCGCATGTCTTACCCCACATTTTCAACAAACTGCCGCCTCGCCTACCTTGGCCTGTTTGTCCCGAGCCCCAGACAACTTCCCAGCCGATCTCTTAGCGGGAAAATTCACCTTCCTCTTAGGTTCTTCAATGGCAACGACATTTAACGCCAGATCATCAAATACCACGCCGCTCAGTTCTTCTACCGAATCATAGGTAGTAGGGGCATTTGCCTTAACATAGGTGCGGACCTGGTCCGGCAGCCCTTGAATGTAGCAGGCAATCTTTCTTTCCACAGTTGTGACAAGATGTGGTACCAGACATGCTAGTTCATTGAACCGTGTGGTGTACTGGCGGTGCGTCATGCTCCCGGCCTTAATCCCCAGAAATTTCCTTTCTAACTTTTCGATCTCATTCCTTGGACATAAGTTCTTGATCACCAAAGTTTTCAAATCAGTCCACATCATCGCATCCACAGCCTCGTCCCCCTTGGCTTGACGTACCCCTTCCCACCAATGGGATGATTCCTCTCTCAAGGAGTTAGAAGCAAATTTCACAACTTGATTCGCTGGAAACTCGCTCAGACGAATGGCAGCTTCCATATGGATTACCCAATCAAAAGTAGCCACCGCGTCCTTCTTCCCAGTCAGGACCGGTGGGTCACATGCCTTAAATGACTTATAGTCGCAACCACGGTTAAGCGGTGTGTTGATTGCCTTAGTGTTCGGGGTACTAACACCGTGTTAGACCCAACGGTCTCACTAGCCTTCTTGAACGCTTCTGCCAACAATCCTGGCAAGGAAACCTTCATCAACTCAGTGAACTCGCGTGCCAGAGCCGCTCTCACTTCCTATTCAAAAGTGAATTGTTGTCCTTAGACATGAGTCGGCTCAGTCCCGTGCATACTAACTTCTGTCTCAGTGTTAACACTTCATTCTTCATTGTACTCTTGGCGTGCAGGGTCCTGCCGCGCCCACCGTTACGACCACCGGTATGGCCCCTACCACGCCTTCCGTTTCCTCTCCTTGCCATTTCGTTCTATAAGACAAGGAATCGAATGTCATAACGCTAGTTAACAAATTGAATTCAACAAGTACAGTAAGATGTTAATATACACTGGCCATCTGCAATTACCATTACACTATCTTTTGATATCTATTTGACCACCTTTGTGATTCCATCAGAACACAAGTCCTTACCTAACCCTTTCTAAGGCATACTATATATGAAAATATATACTACTTTCATACCTGATGCTGTGGCTCAAGTTACCCGTACTAGCATCCGCTTTCCGTCCCATTCACAGTTTAAGTTCGGACACTGGGAGTGTCCGAATCTCTCAAACTATTGCTCTGATACCAACTTGTAAGGCCCCAAACCCGGGAGGCCTCACTTGTTTGATTTACTGATTCACAAACAGTTCTTAAACTTGGATATCAGAATAACGCAGCAAAAAATTTCATTAAAACATAATCATAACATTTTCAACATGCGAAAGCGTAACATAGTCTAATACATAAACATAACATAAGCTAATCATAACGGGATGCCAGTCTTCATATCATCCGGGTAACTCATCAAGCCACCCAGCATCACCGTCCATCATCATAACCTGCCTTAACCTGAATTTGCATACTAAAAAGTCAGCTACGCTGGTGAGTTCTAGCTTTTCATAAAACCTTAACTTCAAATATTTGCCAAAAACATATCATTTAACTTCATTAATATAAGCGTACGAAAACATGCAATAACATAACCTAACATCATAAACATAAGTCAACGAACATATCAAATCTACGCCTTCTCGTAACCGTCAAATCCAAACGTCACATACTGGCTGAATAACCTAAAGATCACCACCACTAGGCCCATCAACACCGTACTGTCCTTCGGGTGAAGAACTCCTAGGGCCCGATACGTGGGTCATTCAACACCAAACTTCAATCACGGCATCACAAGGATGACACGTACCAAACTTCAAGCACTACACCCTGTAAGGCACAAGTACCAAACTTCAAGCACGACTACCCCGTAAGGTAAATCGTACCAACTTCAAGGATCACGATAATCCCCTTGGTGACCGTCATCACCCTAGTTGTACAACAGTTGGCCAGCCACAAAGGCCCCTAAAAGGTAAAGGCCCATAACATACTTCCCATACCCATGACCTTCATTCCCTAAGGAATATTGGTAGATTCATTCGTTTGTGACTTTCGTAAACATTCACTTCTTTTACTTCAAAATTTCAGTTAAAGCATTTATATGTTTTATTAAAAATCATTCATTCATTCATAAACACTTCATACACTTCTTTTGGCAAAATATTTCATAAACACTTCTTTCATAACCCTTCCTTCCAAAACATCATTTATAAACATCATTTTATAAAACGTCACATACAACATTCATAAACATCGTTTTATAAAATAGTCACATCATTACGTATGCACACCAGCCCAAAAATATTATTCAAAACATTTAAAAGAGGGCTTCTAAAACTCTCCGGATAAGCTAATCTGGGTTGTGCTAAACAAAGGTCCAACAACGTTACTTCCGATCTGAATTGATTAGTTAAATACACATCAGACCAATCCCGACTCTAACGGTTTAACCATTCCGAGTTAAGTGAACATACTGAGTTTACTAACCGGCCTGATGCATGTGCACTTAGCAAGTTCGCAGAGCCTTGTTCTTGCGTACTTAATAAGTGCGAAGACTTTGTTTTATGCGTACTTGATAAGTATGCAGGTTTTGCTTCATGCGTACTTGATAAGTACGCATGACCGCATAATCTTCTTCTTACGTACTTGATGAGTACGCAGGATCTGCTTCCCCGCAAAAACCCTAACTTTCGCATGCGGGTCTGATCACGTCAAGATCCCGAACTTGTTTACATTCAAAACTTTTTCTTTTCATTTAAGAACTCAAATCTATGTTTTTCTTCCACTTTTCATCCAAAACCCGAAAAACCCCAAAACGAACAAAAACTCAGATCTAGGCCAGATCGTTGCCTCTATCGAGCTTCTGATCCGGAGGTTCTTCTCACGAGATATGGAGCAACACTTGGCTGGAATCTCGGGTCGATCCGCCAACTTTCTCTCTCTACAGTTTCTCTCTCTAGGTGTTGCAAATGAGAGAAAAGGGTGGTGACTTAGGCTATTTATAGGGGAGGCTCCCCTATGTTCGCCCATTCTAGCCCGCCGGCCCATCCGGCTCTGCCTCGTTCGTTTATTCCGTTATTATAGCCGTCGTTTTATTTTTGGGATGTTACATCTCCGTAGTCTCGTCAATGATTTCTTGACCGGTGAGTTGGCTATCTACCACCTCAGCACAGCAAATGGATGATCTACACCTTGTTCCATAAAGTGCCTCGAATGGTGCGACTTTGATGCTAGTGTGATAACTGTTATTATGTGAAAACTCGACCAGCGGTAGATGGGCATCCCAACCATTTCCAAAGTCGATCACACAAGCTCTAAGCATATCCTCGAGAGTCTGGATAGTCCTTTCGCTCCGACCATCCGTTTGAGGATGGTATGCGGTACTCATGTCCAAATGAGTACCAAGGGCCTTCTGCAAAGATTGCCAAAAACGGGATGTAAATCGACTATCCCTATCTGAAATGATGGAGATCGGCACTCCATGCCTCGAGACTACTTTCTTCAAGTTAGTTCTGGTCAGTTTATCTAGTTTGTTGGTTTCTTTAAAGGGAAGAAAATGCGCAGATTTTGTTAACCGGTCGACAATTACCCAGTTCATGTAATTACCGTTCGATGTCCTTGGTATTTTCGTGATGAATTCCATCAAAATCTGCTCCCACTTCCACCGTGGAATATTTGGTTGTTGGAGTAACCCTGACGGATTCTGATACTCCACTTTGACCTTAGCACATGTCAACCATTTACTAACGTAGGTAGCAATTTCGGCTTTCATGTTGGGCCACCAATAATGCTCCTTGAGGTCATGGTACATCTTGTCAGCACCGGGGTGAATTGAGTACCTGGACTTGTGTGTTTAGTCCATCACCAGATCCCTTAGATCTCCAAAACTCGGTACCCAAATCCAATCCATAATGTTGGAACCTTAGTAGTCCATCGAATTCAAGTTCTTAGCTTAATATTGTACAAATGTAAAGTTTTCGATCGAAAACTTTATCGATTGAAATTGTTTTCGATCGAAATTTTTTTTGATCGAAATAGTTTTCGTTCGAGTAGAGTTTTCGGACGATAACTTTTCTCTATAAATGTGTCATGTTTTGAATGGTGTAGAGTTAGAACTTTGATCAGATTCACTATCTTCTGTATTTTGTGCTAAGTGTAATTGGATTGATTCTGTACTCATCATCTTTAGTAAATACAAGTGATGATTTGGTGTTATATCTCCTTTATATGGCGGTTTCTGTATTCGTTGGTGTTTGGTTAGTATTGTTCGGTTGTTATTGAATTTTGGATTGTTTCCGCCCTTCCAGAAGTGTTGCTGAATATTAGAGGATTGATTATCACGGATAAGAGGGATTCACAAGTGGTATCAGAGCTCTCGGTTAAAGCTCGTGGTATTCAAGTGTTTTTTCATCAATTGCAATCGAATTAGAGTGAAATTCCTCGCCATTATTGTGTTTTCTGAGTCAAATTTGATGAAGATAAAGTATAGTATTGATTTGGACATCTGATTTTGCATTCGGGAGTTGTAGGTTGATTTTTGGTGTTCTTAGGAAGAAGTGATCGAAATCTCTTGTTTAAGGAACCAAAATTTGTTTTTGATCGAAAAGTTTTTTTGGTCAGCAGTTTTCGATCGAAAAGTTTTTCAAAAACTTAGAAGTGTCAGAAATCTCCAGTGTTCGAAGTTTTGACTTTTCGACCCAAAAGTTTGTTCGAAATCATTTCTGGTCGAAAAAGTTTTCGGTCTAAATCTATTAACATGGGATTTTTTCAGAATTTGACTTGTGTACCTTTGGTTTGCGAAATGGGCGGAAAAGTGTACGATACTGAGCGTGTTGTGGGGAAATCGCCACCAATGCTAAAATCCATTTCAGATTTCTCTAACTAGAAAATCATGATGAATGCTTACTTTTAGTTTACTGAGCATACTTTGTGGGAGTCCATAGTAAAAGGTCCTCATGTGCCAAAGACTGCAAATGCTGATGGTTTAGTTCCTAATGTTGATCCAGACTTGTATTTAGAGGATGATAAGAAGTTGATTGAAAGAGATAACAGGGCCTTGGGATCAATTATGCTAGCTCTTCCGACTGAACTCTATCTGAATTTTGAGCAGCATGAGACAACTCAAGGATTATGGAATGCACTGTGTCTGAGATTTGAAGGAAATGCAGCATTGCAAGAGTGTCGCACAGATTTGTTATTGAAACAGTACAATATGTCAATTACAAGAAAAATGAAACTCTGAGTGAGTAAGTTAAAAGATTTAATACAATGATCAACAGGTTGAAAAAGATGGGTGTTAAGTTTGAGGAGTATGAATTCTGTAATAAGCTACTTGACTCTTTACTTGATACCTGTAGCATACCGTGCATGATGATAAAGAACACTACTCCAGATTTGAAGAGCAAAACTCTTGATGATATAATTTGCTTGTTAGAGTCCTATGAACTTGATGCAAAGAAGAGAGAGCTGAATAATCTAGACAAACCTAACAGCACAAGTTCAACAAATGCACCATTATTTTCAAGGAATGGTGAAGGTAGCAGAGGATCAAAATCTAAAAAGGGTAAGAGTTGTTGTGGTTCAGAACATTCTGCTGGAGAGAAACGGAAAGCAACTAGTCAAATTCCTTAGGATCAAATTGCATTGTTTGGAGCTTTCATGAGTAGTTATGATGCCTTAGTGACTGGAAAGCTACAACCGGTTGTTCATGATGTTGAGGATCATGTGCAAATAAATCCTGATGATTTAGAATATATGGATTTGCAATGGTAAATGGTCATGATCGCTGTAAGAGCCAAAAAGTATCTTCGAAAAGTTAGAAAAGACAAGTTACAGTTTGGGAAGAAAGTTGGATTTGATAAGGCAAAGCTAAGATGTTATAACTGCCAACAAATTGGACCTTTTGCTCGCGAGTGTCCAAAGGATAAAAAGAAGAAAACTGATGTCAGTGGAGTAAAATTAATTGAAATGATCGAGGAGGATAAAAAATCCAAGAAAGCTCCAACTGCTTTGATGTCAAAACAACTGAGCAACTGTGAATGGGAAATAGAAATTGAAGATGCTGAAGGTGAATTTGATGAGGCTCTAATGGCTGAGATTGAAGTTTCTAAAAGGGCAGCTGAAAGTGAAAGTGAACGTGCCATGAAAACTGACAACAAAGGAAAAGGCAAAGCTGCTGCTGATGATGAGACTTCTTCTGATAGTGAGGTAACTTCTGCGGATGAGTATTCTATTTGTTCTTCTGATTGTGTTGATAAAATGCAAAATTATCATGCAGCAAACACATTCTTGATTGCTGAAAATGATAAACTAAAAAGGGTGAATAAGGAATTAAAACAGAATGAGGTCACCTACACCAGAAAGATCAAATCTTTACTAAAAGATAATGTCACATTTAAAGAATATTTTGATAAAAATGATGTTTTAATCAAAGACCTTTTTGATAAACTGATTGCTTCTGAAACCGATTTAATCAAAGAACAGGTATTAATTGCAAAATGGAAAATGCAAAGAAATGTTTTGGATGAATGCGTGAATAAACATAGAAAGGTGTACATCAAAGATTGTTTAGGTTATAACATAGTACCTCATCCTGATAATTTTGTGCCATTTCCTGAACCGCATAAATCAAATGATTTGATAAGTGCGAGTGATTCTAATTTTCATGATATGTATGTAAGTGCAGATGTGAAAACAGGTTGTGGTGAGGATGAGGTTGACATTGATGGTGTTAAGAGTTTTTCAACTTTCAATAAACAGTGTACTAGAGAATTCATAAGGGATTGCAAGCAGTACTTAGATTTTAAGTGTGATCTTAAAAAATATGTAAATGCTTGTGACAATCATGATTTAGATGTTCTACTAATTCTATGTGTGATGTTTCCTATTGTGTATCTGAGGTTTCTTCCACATCTACTTTCATTGACAAGGTGGTGCACACAGCTAGAGAGTATGTTCCAATTCACAAAAACTCAATTCTGTCATGTTAGATAAATTTGGGAATCCTTTGATTCAAGACTATGACCTCTCTCACGAAAAGCCTAAGAAAGATGATTTCATAGCACCTAAGAATCATATACTTATGAGTGATCAAGAGAGTAAAAGGTCTGTCCATGTTAAAATCAGTGCACCGACAAAGGTTCAAAGTGAGATAAAAGTGTCAAATGAAGTGAGTGTCAAAGGCAAATCAGTCGATGTCAAAGACAAGTTCATTGATGTCAAACATAACCCTGCTTAAAGCAAAGGGAAGCTAGTAAAGAATGTGTGTCCATCAAAGAGTGATAAAGGACAATGTGTGTTTGAAGTAGGCGAGTGTTCTAAATCGCAGTCAAAGTCAAAGACTAAAAGTTACAACTGTTTACTTGTCGTCTAGTTGGACATTTCGCTAGAAATTGCAAACACAAGTCAAGTGAGTCAAAGTTCAAAGGGTACAAATAAAGATTAAAAGGTCATGTCAACAAGAAGGCGTCTGAAAACGACAAAGTGTTAGTGTCCGGAGTGATTCGTTGTTACCGTCGTGATTACATGCTTTCTAGGGATCATAGAAAATTTTATTCAAATGCATGTCATGGTTATATGTTGCCAAAGTTTGTGGACAAAGGGGTTCAAAACAGTTCGAGATATGTGAAGAAAACTAACCAACCAAGTTATTTTGCTAAAGAAAAATTTACTAAGAAATATGGGAAAAATGTTGGTTGTTTTTGGAAAGTTAAAAATGAACAAACTTCACATATCATTGGAACAAAGAATGTTGTGAATTTGAAGAAACAAGTCATGGTAGCTAAGACTGTAAAAAGTCAAAGTCAGCCTGGGTCAAAGATGATCTGGGTACCTGTTTCTCATTAAGTTGTCTTAAAATGTGCAGAGTCAAACCGGGAGGAGTATTAATAATGCTTGGCATGTTGATAGTGGTTGCTCAAGGCATATGACCGGACAAAGAGAGACTCTGAATTATTTTCGATCCTTTGATGGTGGTTTTGTTGCTTTTGCTGGAGACAAAAAGGGTGGGAAGATTACAGGTCAGGGAAGAATTTCAAATGATCTAATCACTCTTGAGAAAGCCAACTATGTGTCACAATTGGAGTTTAATCTGCTTAGTGTGTGACAAGTGTGCGATAAGGATATACCGGTTCACTTTACAGCAAAGAAGTGTTTTTTTCTTAAAGCCAGGACTGGTAATTTCAGAAGATATGATTTTGATGAGAGCTCCAAGAAAATTCAACACTTATGTTGTTGATATGAATGACCATCCAACACTAGTAAGCGTATCTTGTTTGTTGTCGAAGGCTGGCTCGGAGTCTTATCTGTGGCCTAGAAGATTGGGACATGTAAATTTGAAAAACTTGAACAATTTGGTTCATAAGGATCTGGTGCGAGGATTGCCAAGAAAAGATCTCATTATTCAAGAGAGTTGCATGTCTTGTGCAAAAGGAAAACAGCATAAGAAATCCCATCCGAGGAAGACCGTGAAGACATTTAGTTGACCTTTATTTCTTATTCGTATGGATTTATTTGGTCCTGTTTGAGTCAAGAGTATTGTGAAGAAATCTTACTATCTTGTCATCACATATGACTTTTCTTGATTTTCTTGGGTATTTTTCCTTGCAACAAAGGATGAGACACCTGAAACAATAATTGAATTTGTAAAACGTATTGAAAACATATGTGATAGCAAAGTGTCAATTATTCGTAGTGATAATGGAACCGAGTTTAAAAATAATTTGATAAATTCGTTTTGTGTAGAAAAAGGCATAACTCATTAATTCAGTGCAGCCAGGACACCGCAACAAAATGGATTGGCTGAAAGAAAGAAAAGAACTTTCATTGAAGCTGCTCGTACAATGCTTGTAGATTTAAAGTTACCCATTATTTTCTGGGCAGAGGCATTAAACACGACGTGTTATGTGTTGAACAGAGTTCTAATGGTAAAGCAGCATACGAAGACTTCATATGAGTTATTTTTCAAAAGTAAGCCATATATCAAGTTTTTCAGAGCTTTATGGATGCACGTGTACACTTCTGAACACTCAGGACTCATTGCCAAAGTTTGTTGCAGTGGGTGATGAATGTTATTTCTTGGGATATTCTTCATATTAGAAAGTGTTTCTAGTTTATAACAAAAGAACAAAGATTGTTCAAGAATCTTATTATGTGGAACGGCAAGAATCGAATGTTCCTCCTGTTCAAAGTGGGCCAGAATGGTTCTTTGATGCGGATGTAATTTTCAAGACTTTTGATCAACAATCTTTATGTGATTCGGCTGGTTCAAGTTCTTCAAATTCAAGTGATGAGTCTTCAACAAGACTTGATCAAACTGTTCATAACTTCATGGTTGGTCCTCAACAAGTGATAGTTCAAAACGAAAGTTCTGATGCTGTTACTTCCTCAACTCAGACACAAGAAGAATCTATTGAAATTTCAGTAACAAATGCTGATTCTGAGGTACAAGTTCCTGTTACTAATGAAGAACCAGTTGTATCTGAAGATCTGTCGGAGAGTTCTAATGATCCAACTGAGGATGCTAATCTATTAAACTCTTCTAGTGTTGATGATTCTAGTGACCAATCCCCTGAAGAAAATGTCCCTAATTTGCCAGAATCAGTTCAGGTTGATGATATTCCAACTCTTAGAATTCATTCAGCTCATCCAGTTGAAAACATTATTGGTCAAATTGAAGATGGTGTTAAAACAAGAAGCCAATCAGGAAACATAAATTTTTGTTTGTTTTCATGTTTCTTATCCCAAGAGGAACCAAAGAAGGTTACAATTGCTCTTCAGGATCCAAACTGGATTGAAGCGATGCAGGAGGAGCTTCTTCAGTTTAAAAAGCTTAATGTTTGGCACCTTGGAGATCTTCCTGATGGTAAATACCCGATTGGAACTAAGTGGGTTTTCCGTAACAAGAAAAATGATCGTGGTATTGTGGTTCGGAACAAGGCTCGGCTTGTTGTTCAAGGTTTTTATCAGGAATAAGGGTTGGATTATGAAGATGTTTTTGCTTATGTTTCTAGGATCGTAGCCATTCGTATATTTTAAGCATATGCTTCACACATGAAGTTTATGGTTTATCAAATGGATGTGAAGACTGCATTTCTTTATGGGGTTGTCAAGGAAGAAGTATATGTCAATCAACCACCTGGCTTTAAAGATCCTGATCATCCATTCCAGGTGTACAAACTCGATAAGACATTGTATGGTCGGTATCAAGCGCCTCGTGCGTGGTATGAAACCTTGTCGACACATCTTACAACAATTGGCTTTGTTCGTGGTACCATTGACAAGACTTTATTCTTAAAGAAGATTAATTCTGATATGTTGATCGTTCAAGTTTATGTTGATGAAATCATCTACGGTTCGACAAACGAGAATCTTTATCGTGAGTTTGAGACGGTCATGAAGTTAAAATTTGAAGTAAGTTTAATAGGTCAAATGCTATTCTTTCTGGGGTTACAGGTGGAACAATCTGATGCTGGAATTCTTATTCATCAAGCAAAATAAGTTAAAGATATTCTGACAAAGTTTAATATGAGTGATTGCAAAGCAGCATCTACCCCCATTGCTCCTCATGAACCTCTCACAGTGGATCCGTCCGGTGTTGAAGTAAATCAAAAGCTGTATCGCTCCATGATTGGCTCATTGATGTATTTGACTGAATGTAGGCCTGAAATTATGTTTGCTGTTTGTTCTTGTGCTCGACATCAGTCTGCTCCCAAAGAATCCCATGAATCAGTTGTCAAGAGAATCTTTCGGTATCTTAAGGGTCATGTTCACCTTGGATTGTGGTATCCTTCTGATTCTGACCTTAACTTTTATGCTTATACTGACAGTGATTATGGTGCTTGCAATTTAGACAGGAAATCCACATCTGGTGGATGTCAGGTTTTGGGGGAGCAGTTAGTGTCGTGGCACTGCAAGAAGCAAACTAATGTGTCAACTTCAACTGCTGAGGCGGAATACACATCTGCTTGGAGCTGTTGTTCACAAGTCATTTGGATTCAACATCAACTTATGGATTTTGGAATCAACTTCTTGGAGACCCCGATTTACTGTGACAATGAAGCTGTGTTGGGCATAGTAAACAATCCAATTCAGCACTCAAAAACAAAGCATATCGCCATCAGGTTACATTTTATTCACGATTGCTTTGATAATGGTCTGATTAAGGTGGTCCACGTTGATACTTTAGAGTAAAAAGCTGATATTTTTACAAAAGCATTTTTAACTGATCGGTTTAACTCTCTGGTAGAAATGTTGGGGATGATATCTTTCTGAGTATTCTGGTTTAATCATAAAAAAAAGGTTTGATTTTGATTGAAAGACCATTTTGTTCCTCGAAAAGATTTTCTTTTAGTGATTAAAATGGTGTTGAATTGTGTTTGTGTCGTGTTTCTGATAAGTTTAGTCTGTTTTAGTAAAAGAAAATGAAAAATATGTTGGAAGTGAGATAAGCTGAATTTGTGCAAAAAAATGATGTGACTGATTGACTTGAAAATAGAAAATGATAGTATATTTGTGTACTGAGCTTACACATGAATTGGATATGATGGTGACACCGGTTACAATTATTGATATGTCGGCAAGCTCTGCATGTATAAATTAGGCGATACTTGTGTGATTAACTAAATTACAATCTTTGTGTTCTACCCACATCGAATATCGGTACTTTCATCATTCGAATGCAAAGTTAATCTAGTCATACCAGGATCTTGATGACTTCTTAGCACAATTTGTTTGCTCTATTGACTCTATCCGACAAATTATGATTTAGAGTTAAACACCTTCATACAGCTGATTATTCTGGTGAAAATCTCGGATGGAAACCAGGAAGTCTGTCTGTTTCACCCTTTGAATCATTCGTTATTTCAATTGACATATCCAATACCTTACGGATATCCGCATACCCGTATCAATCAGATTCACAACATATTCATCCGAATCATTCTTCACATCTCATATGAATCAATATGATTCCATGATCACTATCTTAGAAACCAAGACAATGAATCAAAATGATTCTGAATCAGTATGATTCCAATTAAATCCACTTGGATTATTTTTTCTGTGCTAAGAACGCTACCCTCATGCTGGTGATTGGAACATGATTTAGTGAAATTTTGTGTTGATTCTTTGTTCTTTCCAACTCGATTGTGGGGTACACATTGTATTGATTAATTTTACCTTAACTGTCACATGGTATTTGCTGAAACATGATGCACGAGTTTATGTGGATAAATATACTGCCAATCAATGTTGAACTGTTTAGATCTTGATTTGATATGCAGTGTAATGAGACAGTGTACATTTATCATCCTATGTCAATTTCAGTTCACCAAAAAGATAAAAGAATAAGAAATTGTGTTATATAAACAAGTAATCTTCATAGTGTTGCAGGTGCGTTTCATAGTATTGTGAATAAAGTGCTCTAGAACTAATGTGTGTGTTTATAAAGTTGTTCATGCTTGAAAATTCCAAAAAAATTCTGTATATATATTAGCTTAAATGTTTAAAAGTAATATGTGTTGTATATAGATATGCTGGGAATATATTGAAAAGTTGCTCAAAAACGTTTTGTAACAAATCTTAATGATATTGAAATTGGATTAAGAATAAAAGTTTGATTTTTTCTTCAAAGTTAAAAGTTTTCGTTCGAAATATCTTGTATGAAATGATGTTCATCCGAAATTGATCTCGATCGAAAAGTCGGATCCAAAATGCTTTTCGTCCGAAATCTCTTAATGTATATATACCTGCTTCTTGATCGAAATCAATTTTACCACCATTGTTGAGTTTTCGAGCTAAATCTCTGAGTTTCATCAAGTTTTGTGTTTTCGTGCAAAATCTCCAATCAATTGTGTGTTGGTTTGTGGCATCAATATTTCCGATATCGAGGTATTTTTTCTCGATCCATAGAATAAGATAAGTTAGATCCATGGACTTAGAAGGTTTTCAGGTTGAATTGTCCGAAATCTTATATGAATTCTCCGAAATCTCCTTTGAATGGTTCGAAATATTTCCCGGTTGGAAATGAAGAGTCAATATCTGATCTGTCCGAAAAGTTTTTGATCGAAATTATTTTCGATCAAGGTTCTTATTGTGGTTTTCATTTGAAATCTCTGGACTTTGGATTTGTTATGAAAAAGTGTGTTTTCGTTCGAAATGGTTTTAGTCATAGAGTTTTTGATTGAAAAAGTTTTCGGACAGGACTTTTCGTCCGAAATATTTAGAGTTAGCAAATTTTAAAAAAATTCTGATTAATGTTGTTGTGTTTGTCCAGTCATGGATAGGTTAAAGTTTGATTCTAAGCACAACATATATGCCTGTTTGAGTTCAAGAACCAGGAAATCTAGAGGTTATGAGTAAATTATTCATTTTCTGAACAAATCAAGGATTCTAACAGCCATATCTACTCAAGTTACAGTTAATGAAGCTCATGTTAGAGTGTTTTGGCATAATGTTGAATACAAGCATGTTAACAAGAACATATGGATTGAGAGCACTGTTGGCGGGAAGAAGATTAAAGTTGATGAACAAGTTATCCGAGAAGTATTGAACTTCAGAGATGGTCTAAACTTTCCTTATAGAATAAGCTATACACGGGTTGGACAAATAATTAGAAATATGGGTTATGAAGGTGACTTTCCACGAATACAAGTTACAAAGACTTTGTTAGGAAAACAGTGGACGTACCTAGTGCATGTCTTTGTTCATTGTCTTGGACCAAGTACAGGAGCTTTTGATCAGATTGGTGAAGTGTTTAGTCGTGCTTTAGTGTGTTTGGCAAATCATTGTAGATTCAATTTCTCAAGAATGATATTCGAAGCAATGATCAACAACTTTATGGGACCGAGGTAGAATAACAAGTTTTTATTGTATCCGAAATTCTTACAAATGATTATCAACACTCTACTACTAGATCTACCAAATGATGGAGTGGAATTGCCATTAGAACATATGTCTGAGATAATTTTCAGCAGTATAAATACTATAAGGAAAAAGAGTAAATTCTCGGGTCGTGTTACTCCTTTGTTTCCAAACATGCTTGAAGAAAATCCTGATCCTGACTTTGAATTAAAGGATGAAGTTAATGATATTATGAGCAGTGGAGTTGAAGATAATGACGGTAATGATGATGATAATGAAGAAGGTGATGATGGTGAAGGTGGTGCAGTTCAAGGTAATCTTGAAGTTATTACGGAGAATGTTGTTAATGAAGAGAATGTGACTGTGAATGAAACCATAGATGAACAAGTGAAAGAAACAGAAAAACTTCAAGAGGATTCAAATGTCAAAACGCTAGAGGTTCCAGCAACTGCAACAGAATCTCCACTTAAGAGAAAGGAAATTGAGACTGAAAAGACTGTGCCTTCTAGACTTCCTCCGTCTAAGGGTATCGTGATTAAAGAACCAGAACACAAAAGATTAAAAACCATGGCACAAAGGTATACAGGCAAAGGAAAGGGAAAAGAGGTTCCAGATCCTGTTAAGCATAAAGTTTCTAAAGATTACAAGCTGATGGATGAAGAGTTTGTAAACTTTGCAACATAAGAAACTGCAAATGTAATAAGCCAGTTGAAAACTAAAGTTGCAAATCTACAAAGCAGGGAAGATACAAATGAAAGAAAGATTAGAGATTTGAAGACAAGTGATTCTAAAAAGCAAAAACAACTTGATCAACAACAGATTCAAATCAATAAGTTGAAAAGTATTATGCAAGAACTTGTGAAACATCTTGGAATGTCTTAATTGATCGTGAAAAGAAGGCAATGGCGAGCATTTCAATGTCACTACCAAAAGAAATTTATCACAGTTTCAAGCAGTTTAAAACTTTCATGCAGTTATGGGAAGCTTTACAGAAGAGATGTGAAGGAAGTTTGGATGTGAAGAAAAGTCATAAAGAATTACTGAAGAAAAAGTTTTTGGTATTCAAACACGTTTAGAATGAAAATTTGGATGATCTAGCTACAAGATTTTATCATTTGCTGAGTGAATTAGCAAGTGCAAAGGTGGTCTATGAACCTGAAGAGATTAATGACAAGTTTCTCGAAGCTTTACCATCAAAATTTGATGTGTATACTGTCCTCATCAAAGAAAATGAAAAATATAAAACCATGTCACTTGAAGATGTTCTTGGAAAAATTCAATCTCATGATCTGAACTTAAAGAAAAAGGAAACCAATATGGAGCATATGCAAGATCCGTCAATGTATTTTGCAAAAGAATCAGGAAAATTTGGATAAGGATTTACTTTGTTTTTAGGAGATGTTCAAGATAACTCTAATGATAATAGTTCTGGATGTTCTTATCAATCTGGTTTCTCTGCAACTACATCAAACACTTCTGGATCACAACCATTGAATTCACATCATGTGAATCAAAGGGTAGCTGAAGATTATATGGCAATGTTTTCATCTTTTATTGCTTCATACGAAAATTTTACTGGTGGAAAGATTCATGATCCGGAAGCAATTGAAGAAGATTATTGTGAAATTGATTCGGTTGATCTAAAAGAAACAAATATTCAGTGGAATATGGCAATGTTGATGAGACAAGCAAATGATTTTCTTAAGAAGACTGGAAGGAAGTACACGAGATATGGAGCAACACTTGGCTGGAATCTCGGGTCGATCCGCCAACTTTTTCTCTCTACAGTTTCTCTCTCTAGGTGTTGCAAATGAGAGAAAAGGGTGGTGACTTAGGCTATTTATAGGGGAGGCTCCCCTATGTTCGCCCATTCTAGCCCGCCGGCCCATCCGGCTCTGCCTCGTTCGTTTATTCCGTTATTATAGCTGTCGTTTTATTTTTGGGATGTTACATCTCCGTAGTCTCGTGAATGATTTCTTGACCGGTGAGTTGGCTATCTACCACCTCAGCACAGCAAATGGATGATCTACACCTTGTTCCATAAAGTGCCTCGAATGGTGCGACTTTGATGCTAGTGTGATAACTGTTATTGTGTGAAAACTCGACCAGCGGTAGATGGGCATCCCAACCATTTCCAAAGTCGATCACACAAGCTCTAAGCATATCCTTGAGAGTCTGGATAGTCCTTTCGCTCCGACCATCCGTTTGAGGATGGTATGCGGTACTCATGTCCAAATGAGTACCAAGGGCCTTCTGCAAAGATTGCCAAAAATGGGATGTAAATCGACTATCCCTATCTGAAATGATGGAGATCGGCACTCCATGCCTCGAGACTACTTTCTTCAAGTTAGTTCTGGTCAGTTTATCTAGTTTGTTGGTTTCTTTAAAGGGAAGGAAATGCGCAGATTTTGTTAACCGGTCGACAATTACCCAGTTCATGTCATTACCGTTCGATGTCCTTGGTATTTTCGTGATGAATTCCATCAAAATCTGCTCCCACTTCCACCGTGGAATATTTGGTTGTTGGAGTAACCCTGACGGATTCTGATACTCCACTTTGACCTTAGCACATGTCAACCATTTACTAACGTAGGTAGCAATTTCGGCTTTCATGTTGGGCCACCAATAATGCTCCTTGAGGTCATGGTACATCTTGTCAGCACCGGGGTGAATTGAGTACCTGGACTTGTGTGTTTAGTCCATCACCAGATCCCTTAGATCTCCAAAACTCGGTACCCAAATCCAATCCATAATGTTGGAACCTTAGTAGTCCATCGAATTCAAGTTCTTAGCTTAATATTGTACAAATGTAAAGTTTTCGATCGAAAACTTTATCGATTGAAATTGTTTTCGATCGAAATTTTTTTTGATCGAAATAGTTTTCGTTCGAGTAGAGTTTTCGGACGATAACTTTTCTCTATAAATGTGTCATGTTTTGAATGGTGTAGAGTTAGAACTTTGATCAGATTCACTATCTTTTGTATTTTGTGCTAAGTGTAATTGGATTGATTCTGTACTCATCATCTTTAGTAAATACAAGTGATGATTTGGTGTTATATATCCTTTATATGGCGGTTTCTGTATTCGTTGGTGTTTGGTTAGTATTGTTCGGTTGTTATTGAATTTTGGATTGTTTCCGCCCTTCCAGAAGTGTTGCTGAATATTAGAGGATTGATTATCACGGATAAGAGGGATTCACAAGTGGTATCAGAGCTCTCGGTTAAAGCTCATGGTATTCAAGTGTTTTTTCATCAATTGCAATCGAATTAGAGTGAAATTCCTCGCCATTATTGTGTTTTCTGAGTCAAATTTGATGAAGATAAAGTATAGTATTGATTTGGACATCTGATTTTGCATTCGGGAGTTGTAGGTTGATTTTTGGTGTTCTTAGGAAGAAGTGATCGAAATCTCTTGTTTAAGGAACCAAAATTTGTTTTTGATCGAAAAGTTTTTTTGGTCAGCAGTTTTCGATCGAAAAGTTTTTCAAAAACTTAGAAGTGTCAGAAATCTCCAGTGTTCGAAGTTTTGACTTTTCGACCCAAAAGTTTGTTCGAAATCATTTCTGGTCGAAAAAGTTTTCGGTCTAAATCTATTAACATGGGATTTTTTCAGAATTTGACTTGTGTACCTTTGGTTTGCGAAATGGGCGGAAAAGTGTACGATACTGAGCGTGTTGTGGGGAAATCTCCACCAATGCTAAAATCCATTTCAGATTTCTCTAACTAGAAAATCATGATGAATGCTTACTTTTAGTTTACTGAGCATACTTTGTGGGAGTCCATAGTAAAAGGTCCTCATGTGCCAAAGACTGCAAATGCTGATGGTTTAGTTCCTAATGTTGATCCAGACTTGTATTTAGAGGATGATAAGAAGTTGATTGAAAGAGACAACAGGGCCTTGGGATCTATTATGCTAGCTCTTCCGACTGAACTCTATCTGAATTTTGAGCAGCATGAGACAACTCAAGGATTATGGAATGCACTGTGTCTGAGATTTGAAGGAAATGCAGCATTGCAAGAGTGTCGCACAGATTTGTTATTGAAACAGTACAATATGTCAACTACAAGAAAAATGAAACTCTGAGTGAGTAAGTTAAAAGATTTAATACAATGATCAACAGGTTGAAAAAGATGGGTGTTAAGTTTGAGGAGTATGAATTCTGTAATAAGCTACTTGACTCTTTACTTGATACCTGTAGCATACCGTGCATGCTGATAAAGAACACTACTCCAGATTTGAAGAGCAAAACTCTTGATGATATAATTTGCTTGTTAGAGTCCTATGAACTTGATGCAAAGAAGAGAGAGCTGAATAATCTAGACAAACCTAACAGCACAAGTTCAGCAAATGCACCATTATTTTCAAGGAATGGTGAAGGTAGCAGAGGATCAAAATCTAAAAAGGGTAAGAGTTGTTGTGGTTCAGAACATTCTGCTGGAGAGAAACGGAAAGCAACTAGTCAAATTCCTTAGGATCAAATTGCATTGTTTGGAGCTTTCATGAGTAGTTATGATGCCTTAGTGACTGGAAAGCTACAACCGGTTGTTCATGATGTTGAGGATCATGTGCAAATAAATCCTGATGATTTAGAATATATGGATTTGCAATGGTAAATGGTCATGATCGCTGTAAGAGCCAAAAAGTATCTTCGAAAAGTTAGAAAAGACAAGTTACAGTTTGGGAAGAAAGTTGGATTTGATAAGGCAAAGCTAAGATGTTATAACTGCCAACAAATTGGACCTTTTGCTCGCGAGTGTCCAAAGGATAAAAAGAAGAAAACTGATGTCAGTGGAGTAAAATTAATTGAAATGATCGAGGAGGATAAAAAATCCAAGAAAGCTCCAACTGCTTTGATGTCAAAACAACTGAGCAACTGTGAATGGGAAATAGAAATTGAAGATGCTGAAGGTGAATTTGATGAGGCTCTAATGGCTGAGATTGAAGTTTCTAAAAGGGCAGCTGAAAGTGAAAGTGAACGTGCCTTGAAAACTGACAACAAAGGAAAAGGCAAAGCTGCTGCTGATGATGAGACTTCTTCTGATAGTGAGGTAACTTCTGAGGATGAGTATTCTATTTGTTCTTCTGATTGTGTTGATAAAATGCAAAATTATCATGCAGCAATCACATTCTTGATTGCTGAAAATGATAAACTAAAAAGGGTGAATAAGGAATTAAAACAGAATGAGGTCACCTACACCAGAAAGATCAAATCTTTACTAAAAGATAATGTCACATTTAAAGAATATTTTGATAAAAATGATGTTTTAATCAAAGACCTTTTTGATAAACTGATTGCTTCTGAAACCGATTTAATCAAAGAACGGGTATTAATTGCAAAATGGAAAATGCAAAGAAATGTTTTGGATGAATGCGTGAATAAACATAGAAAGGTGTACATCAAAGATGGTTTAGGTTATAACATAGTACCTCATCCTGATAATTTTGTGCCATTTCCTGAACCGCATAAATCAAATGATTTGATAAGTGCGAGTGATTCTAATTTTCATGATATGTATGTAAGTGCAGATGTGAAAACAGGTTGTGGTGAGGATGAGGTTGACATTGATGGTGTTAAGAGTTTTTCAACTTTCAATAAACAGTGTACTAGAGAATTCATAAGGGATTGCAAGCAGTACTTAGATTTTAAGTGTGATCTTAAAAAATATGTAAATGCTTGTGACAATCATGATTTAGATGTTCTACTAATTCTATGTGTGATGTTTCCTATTGTGTATCTGAGGTTTCTTCCACATCTACTTTCATTGACAAGGTGGTGCACACAGCTAGAGAGTATGTTCCAATTCACAAAAACTCAATTCTGTCATGTTAGATAAATTTGGGAATCCTTTGATTCAAGACTATGACCTCTCTCACGAAAAGCCTAAGAAAGATGATTTCATAGCACCTAAGAATCATATACTTATGAGTGATCAAGAGAGTAAAAGGTCTGTCCATGTTAAAATCAGTGCACCGACAAAGGTTCAAAGTGAGATAAAAGTGTCAAATAAAGTGAGTGTCAAAGGCAAATCAGTCGATGTCAAAGACAAGTTCATTAATGTCAAACATAACCCTGCTTAAAGCAAAGGGAAGCTAGTAAAGAATGTGTGTCCATCAAAGAGTGATAAAGGACAATGTGTGTTTGAAGTAGGCGAGTGTTCTAAATCGCAGTCAAAGTCAAAGACTAAAAGTTACAACTGTTTACTTGTCGTCTAGTTGGACATTTCGCTAGAAATTGCAAACACAAGTCAAGTGAGTCAAAGTTCAAAGGGTACAAATAAAGATTAAAAGGTCATGTCAACAAGAAGGCGTCTGAAAACGACAAAGTGTTAGTGTCCGGAGTGATTCGTTGTTACCGTCGTGATTACATGCTTTCTAGGGATCATAGAAAATTTTATTCAAATGCATGTCATGGTTATATGTTGCCAAAGTTTGTGGACAAAGGGGTTCAAAACAGTTCGAGATATGTGAAGAAAACTAACCAACCAAGTTATTTTGCTAAAGAAAAATTTACTAAGAAATATGGGAAAAATGTTGGTTGTTTTTGGAAAGTTAAAAATGAACAAACATCACATATCATTGGAACAAAGAATGTTGTGAATTTGAAGAAACAAGTCATGGTAGCTAAGACTGTAAAAAGTCAAAGTCAGCCTGGGTCAAAGATGATCTGGGTACCTGTTTCTCATTAAGTTGTCTTAAAATGTGCAGAGTCAAACCGGGAGGAGTATTAATAATGCTTGGCATGTTGATAGTGGTTGCTCAAGGCATATGACCGGACAAAGAGAGACTCTGAATTATTTTCGATCCTTTGATGGTGGTTTTGTTGCTTTTGCTGGAGACAAAAAGGGTGGGAAGATTACAGGTCAGGGAAGAATTTCAAATGATCTAATCACTCTTGAGAAAGTCAACTATGTGTCACAATTGGAGTTTAATCTGCTTAGTGTGTGACAAGTGTGCGATAAGGATATACCGGTTCACTTTACAGCAAAGAAGTGTTTTTTTCTTAAAGCCAGGACTGGTAATTTTAGAAGATATGATTTTGATGAGAGCTCCAAGAAAATTCAACACTTAAGTTGTTTATATGAATGACCATCCAACACTAGTAAGCGTATCTTGTTTGTTGTCGAAGGCTGGCTCGGAGTCTTATCTGTGGCCTAGAAGATTGGGACATGTAAATTTGAAAAACTTGAACAATTTGGTTCATAAGGATCTGGTGCGAGGATTGCCAAGAAAAGAATTCATTATTCAAGAGAGTTGCATGTCTTGTGCAAAAGGAAAACAGCATAAGAAATCCCATCCGAGGAAGACCGTGAAGACATTTAGTTGACCTTTATTTCTTATTCGTATGGATTTATTTGGTCCTGTTTGAGTCAAGAGTATTGTGAAGAAATCTTACTATCTTGTCATCACATATGACTTTTCTTGATTTTCTTGGGTATTTTTCCTTGCAACAAAGGATGAGACACCTGAAACAATAATTGAATTTGTAAAACGTATTGAAAACATATGTGATAGCAAAGTGTCAATTATTCGTAGTGATAATGGAACCGAGTTTAAAAATAATTTGATAAATTCGTTTTGTGTAGAAAAAGGCATAACTCATTAATTCAGTGCAGCCAGGACACCGCAACAAAATGGATTGGCTGAAAGAAAGAAAAGAACTTTCATTGAAGCTGCTCGTACAATGCTTGTAGATTCAAAGTTACCCATTATTTTCTGGGCAGAGGCATTAAACACGACGTGTTATGTGTTGAACAGAGTTCTAATGGTAAAGCAGCATACGAAGACTTCATATGAGTTATTTTTCAAAAGTAAGCCATATATCAAGTTTTTCAGAGCTTTATGGATGCACGTGTACACTTCTGAACACTCAGGACTCATTGCCAAAGTTTGTTGCAGTGGGTGATGAATGTTATTTCTTGGGATATTCTTCATATTAGAAAGTGTTTCTAGTTTATAACAAAAGAACAAAGATTGTTCAAGAATCTTATTATGTGGAACGGCAAGAATCGAATGTTCCTCCTGTTCAAAGTGGGCCAGAATGGTTCTTTGATGCGGATGTAATTTTCAAGACTTTTGATCAACAATCTTTATGTGATTCGGCTGGTTCAAGTTCTTCAAATTCAAGTGATGAGTCTTCAACAAGACTTGATCAAACTGTTCATAACTTCATGGTTGGTCCTCAACAAGTGATAGTTCAAAACGAAAGTTCTGATGCTGTTACTTCCTCAACTCAGACACAAGAAGAATCTATTGAAATTTCAGTAACAAATGCTGATTCTGAGGTACAAGTTCCTGTTACTAATGAAGAACCAGTTGTATCTGAAGATCTGTCGGAGAGTTCTAATGATCCAACTGAGGATGCTAATCTATTAAACTCTTCTAGTGTTGATGATTCTAGTGACCAATCCCCTGAAGAAAATGTCCCTAATTTGCCAGAATCAGTTCAGGTTGATGATATTCCAACTCTTAGAATTCATTCAGCTCATCCAGTTGAAAACATTATTGGTCAAATTGAAGATGGTGTTAAAACAAGAAGCCAATCAGGAAACATAAATTTTTGTTTGTTTTCATGTTTCTTATCCCAAGAGGAACCAAAGAAGGTTACAATTGCTCTTCAGGATCCAAACTGGATTGAAGCGATGCAGGAGGAGCTTCTTCTGTTTAAAAAGCTTAATGTTTGGCACCTTGGAGATCTTCCTGATGGTAAATACCCGATTGGAACTAAGTGGGTTTTCCGTAACAAGAAAAATGATCGTGGTATTGTAGTTCGGAACAAGGCTCGGCTTGTTGTTCAAGGTTTTTATCAGGAATAAGGGTTGGATTATGAAGATGTTTTTGCTTATGTTTCTAGGATCGTAGCCATTCGTATATTTTAAGCATATGCTTCACACATGAAGTTTATGGTTTATCAAATGGATGTGAAGACTGCATTTCTTTATGGGGTTGTCAAGGAAGAAGTATATGTCAATCAACCACCTGGCTTTAAAGATCCTGATCATCCATTCCAGGTGTACAAACTCGATAAGACATTGTATGGTCGGTATCAAGCGCCTCGTGCGTGGTATGAAACCTTGTCGACACATCTTACAACAATTGGCTTTGTTCGTGGTACCATTGACAAGACTTTATTCTTAAAGAAGATTAATTCTGATATGTTGATCGTTCAAGTTTATGTTGATGAAATCATCTACGGTTCGACAAACGAGAATCTTTATCGTGAGTTTGAGACGGTCATGAAGTTAAAATTTGAAGTAAGTTTAATAGGTCAAATGCTATTCTTTCTGGGGTTACAGGTGGAACAATCTGATGCTGGAATTCTTATTCATCAAGCAAAATAAGTTAAAGATATTCTGACAAAGTTTAATATGAGTGATTGCAAAGCAGCATCTACCCCCATTGCTCCTCATGAACCTCTCACAGTGGATCCGTCCGGTGTTGAAGTAAATCAAAAGCTGTATCGCTCCATGATTGGCTCATTGATGTATTTGACTGAATGTAGGCCTGAAATTATGTTTGCTGTTTGTTCTTGTGCTCGACATCAGTCTGCTCCCAAAGAATCCCATGAATCAGTTGTCAAGAGAATCTTTCGGTATCTTAAGGGTCATGTTCACCTTGGATTGTGGTATCCTTCTGATTCTGACCTTAACTTTTATGCTTATACTGACAGTGATTATGGTGCTTGCAATTTAGACAGGAAATCCACATCTGGTGGATGTCAGGTTTTGGGGGAGCAGTTAGTGTCGTGGCACTGCAAGAAGCAAACTAATGTGTCAACTTCAACTGCTGAGGCGGAATACACATCTGCTTGGAGCTGTTGTTCACAAGTCATTTGGATTCAACATCAACTTATGGATTTTGGAATCAACTTCTTAGAGACCCCGATTTACTGTGACAATGAAGCTGTGTTGGGCATAGTAAACAATCCAATTCAGCACTCAAAAACAAAGCATATCGCCATCAGGTTACATTTTATTCACGATTGCTTTGATAATGGTCTGATTAAGGTGGTCCACGTTGATACTTTAGAGTAAAAAGCTGATATTTTTACAAAAACATTTTTAACTGATCGGTTTAACTCTCTGGTAGAAATGTTGGGGATGATATCTTTCTGAGTATTCTGGTTTAATCATAAAAAAAAGGTTTGATTTTGATTGAAAGACCATTTTGTTCCTCGAAAAGATTTTCTTTTAGTGATTAAAATGGTGTTGAATTGTGTTTGTGTCGTGTTTCTGATAAGTTTAGTATCTGTTTTAGTAAAAGAAAATGAAAAATATGTTGGAAGTGAGATAAGCTGAATTTGTGCAAAAAAATGATGTGACTGATTGACTTGAAAATAGAAAATGATAGTATATTTGTGTACTGAGCTTACACATGAATTGGATATGATGGTGACACCGGTTACAATTATTGATATGTCGGCAAGCTCTGCATGTATAAATTAGGCGATACTTGTGTGATTAACTAAATTGCAATCTTTGTGTTCTACCCACATCGAATATCGGTACTTTCATCATTCGAATGCAAAGTTAATCTAGTCATACCAGGATCTTGATGACTTCTTAGCACAATTTGTTTGCTCTATTGACTCTATCCGTCAAATTATGATTTAGAGTTAAACACCTTCATACAGCTGATTATTCTGGTGAAAATCTCGGATGGAAACCAGGAAGTCTGTCTGTTTCACCCTTTGAATCATTCGTTATTTCAATTGACATATCCAATACCTTACGGATATCCGCATACCCGTATCAATCAGATTCACAACATATTCATCCGAATCATTCTTCACATCTCATATGAATCAATATGATTCCATGATCACTATCTTAGAAACCAAGACAATGAATCAAAATGATTCTGAATCAGTATGATTCCAATTAAATCCACTTGGATTATTTTTTCTGTGCTAAGAACGCTACCCTCATGCTGGTGATTGGAACATGATTTAGTGAAATTTTGTGTTGATTCTTTGTTCTTTCCAACTCGATTGTGGGGTACACATTGTATTGATTAATTTTACCTTAACTGTCACATGGTATTTGCTGAAACATGATGCACGAGTTTATGTGGATAAATATACTGCCAATCAATGTTGAACTGTTTAGATCTTGATTTGATATGCAGTGTAATGAGACAGTGTACATTTATCATCCTATGTCAATTTCAGTTCACCAAAAAGATAAAAGAATAAGAAATTGTGTTATATAAACAAGTAATCTTCATAGTGTTGCAGGTGTGTTTCATAGTATTGTGAATAAAGTGCTCTAGAACTAATGTGTGTGTTTTTAAAGTTGTTCATGCTTGAAAATTCCAAAAAAAATCTGTATATATATTAGCTTAAATGTTTAAAAGTAATATGTGTTGTATATAGATATGCTGGGAATATATTGAAAAGTTGCTCAAAAACGTTTTGGAACAAATCTTAATGATATTGAAATTGGATTAAGAATAAAAGTTTGATTTTTTCTTCAAAGTTAAAAGTTTTCGTTCGAAATATCTTGTATGAAATGATGTTCATCCGAAATTGATCTCGATCGAAAAGTCGGATCCAAAATGCTTTTCGTCCGAAATCTCTTAATGTATATATACCTGCTTCTTGATCGAAATCAATTTTACCACCATTGTTGAGTTTTCGAGCTAAATCTCTGAGTTTCATCAAGTTTTGTGTTTTCGTGCAAAATCTCCAATCAATTGTGTGTTGGTTTGTGGCATCAATATTTCCGATATCGAGGTATTTTTTCTCGATCCATAGAATAAGATAAGTTAGATCCATGGACTTAGAAGGTTTTCAGGTTGAATTGTCCGAAATCTTATATGAATTCTCCGAAATCTCCTTTGAATGGTTCGAAATATTTCCCGGTTGGAAATGAAGAGTCAATATCTGATCTGAAGGTTCTTATTGTGGTTTTCATTTGAAATCTCTGGACTTTGGATTTGTTATGAAAAAGTGTGTTTTCGTTCGAAATGGTTTTAGTCATAGAGTTTTTGATTGAAAAAGTTTTCGGACAGGACTTTTCGTCCGAAATATTTAGAGTTAGCAAATTTTAAAAAAATTCTGATTAATGTTGTTGTGTTTGTCCAGTCATGGATAGGTTAAAGTTTGATTCTAAGCACAACATATATGCCTGTTTGAGTTCAAGAACCAGGAAATCTAGAGGTTATGAGTAAATTATTCATTTTCTGAACAAATCAAGGATTCTAACAGCCATATCTACTCAAGTTACAGTTAATGAAGCTCATGTTAGAGTGTTTTGGCATAATGTTGAATACAAGCATGTTAACAAGAACATATGGATTGAGAGCACTGTTGGCGGGAAGAAGATTAAAGTTGATGAACAAGTTATCCGAGAAGTATTGAACTTCAGAGATGGTCTAAACTTTCCTTATAGAATAAGCTATACACGGGTTGGACAAATAATTAGAAATATGGGTTATGAAGGTGACTTTCCACGAATACAAGTTACAATGACTTTGTTAGGAAAAACAGTGGACGTACCTAGTGAATGTCTTTGTTCATTGTCTTGGACCAAGTACAGGAGCTTTTGATCAGATTGGTGAAGTGTTTAGTCGTGCTTTAGTGTGTTTGGCAAATCATTGTAGATTCAATTTCTCAAGAATGATATTCGAAGCAATGATCAACAACTTTATGGGACCGAGGTAGAATAACAAGTTTTTATTGTATCCGAAATTCTTACAAATGATTATCAACACTCTACTACTAGATCTACCAAATGATGGAGTGGAATTGCCATTAGAACATATGTCTGAGATAATTTTCAGCAGTATAAATACTATAAGGAAAAAGAGTAAATTCTCGGGTCGTGTTACTCCTTTGTTTCCAAACATGCTTGAAGAAAATCCTGATCCTGACTTTGAATTAAAGGATGAAGTTAATGATATTATGAGCAGTGGAGTTGAAGATAATGACGGTAATGATGATGATAATGAAGAAGGTGATGATGGTGAAGGTGGTGCAGTTCAAGGTAATCCTGAAGTTATTACGGAGAATGTTGTTAATGAAGAGAATGTGACTGTGAATGAAACCATATATGAACAAGTGAAAGAAACAGAAAAACTTCAAGAGGATTCAAATGTCAAAACGCTAGAGGTTCCAGCAACTGCAACAGAATCTCCACTTAAGAGAAAGGAAATTGAGACTGAAAAGACTGTGCCTTCTAGACTTCCTCCGTCTAAGGGTATCGTGATTAAAGAACCAGAACACAAAAGATTAAAAACCATGGCACAAAGGTATACAGGCAAAGGAAAGGGAAAAGAGGTTCCAGATCCTGTTAAGCATAAAGTTTCTAAAGATTACAAGCTGATGGATGAAGAGTTTGTAAACTTTGCAACATAAGAAACTGCAAATGTAATAAGCCAGTTGAAAACTAAAGTTGCAAATCTACAAAGCAGGGAAGATACAAATGAAAGAAAGATTAGAGATTTGAAGACAAGTGATTCTAAAAAGCAAAAACAACTTGATCAACAACAGATTCAAATCAACAAGTTGAAAAGTATTGTGCAAGAACTTGTGAAACATCTTGGAATGTCTTAATTGATCGTGAAAAGAAGGCAATGGCGAGCATTTCAATGTCACTACCAAAAGAAATTTATCACAGTTTCAAGCAGTTTAAAACTTTCATGCAGTTATAGGTAGCTTTACAGAAGAGATGTGAAGGAAGTTTGGATGTGAAGAAAAGTCATAAAGAATTACTGAAGAAAAAGTTTTTGGTATTCAAACACGTTTAGAATGAAAATTTGGATGATCTAGCTACAAGATTTTATCATTTGCTGAGTGAATTAGCAAGTGCAAAGGTGGTCTATGAACCTGAAGAGATTAATGACAAGTTTCTCGAAGCTTTACCATCAAAATTTGATGTGTATACTGTCCTCATCAAAGAAAATGAAAAATATAAAACCATGTCACTTGAAGATGTTCTTGGAAAAATTCAATCTCATGATCTGAACTTAAAGAAAAAGGAAACCAATATGGAGCATATGCAAGATCCGTCAATGTATTTTGCAAAAGAATCAGGAAAATTTGGATAAGGATTTACTTTGTTTTTAGGAGATGTTCAAGATAACTCTAATGATAATAGTTCTGGATGTTCTTATCAATCTGGTTTCTCTGCAACTACATCAAACACTTCTGGATCACAACCATTGAATTCACATCATGTGAATCAAAGGGTAGCTGAAGATTATATGGCAATGTTTTCATCTTTTATTGCTTCATACGAAAATTTTATTGGTGGAAAGATTCATGATCCGGAAGCAATTGAAGAAGATTATTGTGAAATTGATCCGGTTGATCTAAAAGAAACAAATATTCAGTGGAATATGGCAATGTTGATGAGACAAGCAAATGATTTTCTTAAGAAGACTGGAAGGAAGTACACGAGATATGGAGCAACACTTGGCTGGAATCTCGGGTCGATCCGCCAACTTTCTCTCTCTACAGTTTCTCTCTCTAGATGTTGCAAATGAGAGAAAAGGGTGGTGACTTAGGCTATTTATAGGGGAGGCTCCCCTATGTTCGCCCATTCTAGCCCGCCGGCCCATCCGGCTCTGCCTCGTTCGTTTATTCCGTTATTATAGCTGTCGTTTTATTTTTGGGATGTTACATCTCCGTAGTCTCGTGAATGATTTCTTGACCGGTGAGTTGGCTATCTACCACCTCAGCACAGCAAATGGATGATCTACACCTTGTTCCATAAAGTGCCTCGAATGGTGCGACTTTGATGCTAGTGTGATAACTGTTATTGTGTGAAAACTCGACCAGCGGTAGATGGGCATCCCAACCATTTCCAAAGTAGATCACACAAGCTCTAAGCATATCCTCGAGAGTCTGGATAGTCCTTTCGCTCCGACCATCCGTTTGAGGATGGTATGCGGTACTCATGTCCAAATGAGTACCAAGGGCCTTCTGCAAAGATTGCCAAAAACGGGATGTAAATCGACTATCCCTATCTGAAATGATGGAGATCGGCACTCCATGCCTCGAGACTACTTTCTTCAAGTTAGTTCTGGTCAGTTTATCTAGTTTGTTGGTTTCTTTAAAGGGAAGGAAATGCGCAGATTTTGTTAACCGGTCGACAATTACCCAGTTCATGTCATTACCGTTCGATGTCCTTGGTATTTTCGTGATGAATTCCATCAAAATCTGCTCCCACTTCCACCGTGGAATATTTGGTTGTTGGAGTAACCCTGACGGATTCTGATACTCCACTTTGACCTTAGCACATGTCAACCATTTACTAACGTAGGTAGCAATTTCGGCTTTCATGTTGGGCCACCAATAATGCTCCTTGAGGTCATGGTACATCTTGTCAGCACCGGGGTGAATTGAGTACCTGGACTTGTGTGTTTAGTCCATCACCAGATCCCTTAGATCTCCAAAACTCGGTACCCAAATCCAATCCATAATGTTGGAACCTTAGTAGTCCATCGAATTCAATTTCTTAGCTTAATATTGTACAAATGTAAAGTTTTCGATCGAAAACTTTATCGATTGAAATTGTTTTCGATCGAAATTTTTTTTGATCGAAATAGTTTTCGTTCGAGTAGAGTTTTCGGACGATAACTTTTCTCTATAAATGTGTCATGTTTTGAATGGTGTAGAGTTAGAACTTTGATCAGATTCACTATCTTCTGTATTTTGTGCTAAGTGTAATTGGATTGATTCTGTACTCATTATCTTTAGTAAATACAAGTGATGATTTGGTGTTATATCTCCTTTATATGGCGGTTTCTGTATTCGTTGGTGTTTAGTTAGTATTGTTCGGTTGTTATTGAATTTTGGATTGTTTTCGCCCTTCCAGAAGTGTTGCTGAATATTAGAGGATTGATTATCACGGATAAGAGGGATTCACAAGTGGTATCAGAGCTCTCGGTTAAAGCTCGTGGTATTCAAGTGTTTTTTCATCAATTGCAATCGAATTAGAGTGAAATTCCTCGCCATTATTGTGTTTTCTGAGTCAAATTTGATGAAGATAAAGTATAGTATTGATTTGGACATCTGATTTTGCATTCGGGAGTTGTAGGTTGATTTTTGGTGTTCTTAGGAAGAAGTGATCGAAATCTCTTGTTTAAGGAACAAAAATTTGTTTTTGATCGAAAAGTTTTTTTGGTCAACAGTTTTCGATCGAAAAGTTTTTCAAAAACTTAGAAGTGTCAGAAATCTCCAGTGTTCGAAGTTTTGACTTTTCGACCCAAAAGTTTGTTCGAAATCATTTCTGGTCGAAAAAGTTTTCGGTCTAAATCTATTAACATGGGATTTTTTCAGAATTTGACTTGTGTACCTTTGGTTTGCGAAATGGGCGGAAAAGTGTACGATACTGAGCGTGTTGTGGGGAAATCGCCACCAATGCTAAAATCCATTTCAGATTTCTCTAACTAGAAAATCATGATGAATGCTTACTTTTAGTTTACTGAGCATACTTTGTGGGAGTCCATAGTAAAAGGTCCTCATGTGCCAAAGACTGCAAATGCTGATGGTTTAGTTCCTAATGTTGATCCAGACTTGTATTTAGAGGATGATAAGAAGTTGATTGAAACAGACAACAGGGCCTTGGGATCAATTATGCTAGCTCTTCCGACTGAACTCTATCTGAATTTTGAGCAGCATGAGACAACTCAAGGATTATGGAATGCACTGTGTCTGAGATTTGAAGGAAATGCAGCATTGCAAGAGTGTCGCACAGATTTGTTATTGAAACAGTATAATATGTCAACTACAAGAAAAATGAAACTCTGAGTGAGTAAGTTAAAAGATTTAATACAATGATCAACAGGTTGAAAAAGATGGGTGTTAAGTTTGAGGAGTATGAATTCTGTAATAAGCTACTTGACTCTTTACTTGATACCTGTAGCATACCGTGCATGCTGATAAAGAACACTACTCCAGATTTGAAGAGCAAAACTCTTGATGATATAATTTGCTTGTTAGAGTCCTATGAACTTGATGCAAAGAAGAGAGAGCTGAATAATCTAGACAAACCTAACAGCACAAGTTCAACAAATGCACCATTATTTTCAAGGAATGGTGAAGGTAGCAGAGGATCAAAATCTAAAAAGGGTAAGAGTTGTTGTGGTTCAGAACATTCTGCTGGAGAGAAACGGAAAGCAACTAGTCAAATTCCTTAGGATCAAATTGCATTGTTTGGAGCTTTCATGAGTAGTTATGATGCCTTAGTGACTGGAAAGCTACAACCGGTTGTTCATGATGTTGAGGATCATGTGCAAATAAATCCTGATGATTTAGAAAATATGGATTTGCAATGGTAAATGGTCATGATCGCTGTAAGAGCCAAAAAGTATCTTCGAAAAGTTAGAAAAGACAAGTTACAGTTTGGGAAGAAAGTTGGATTTGATAAGGCAAAGCTAAGATGTTATAACTGCCAACAAATTAGACCTTTTGCTAGCGAGTGTCCAAAGGATAAAAAGAAGAAAACTGATGTCAGTGGAGTAAAATTAATTGAAATGATCGAGGAGGATAAAAAATCCAAGAAAGCTCCAACTGCTTTGATGTCAAAACAACTGAGCAACTGTGAATGGGAAATAGAAATTGAAGATGCTGAAGGTGAATTTGATGAGGCTCTAATGGCTGAGATTGAAGTTTCTAAAAGGGCAGCTGAAAGTGAAAGTGAATGTGCCTTGAAAACTGACAACAAAGGAAAAGGCAAAGCTGCTGCTGATGATGAGACTTCTTCTGATAGTGAGGTAACTTCTGAGGATGAGTATTCTATTTGTTCTTCTGATTGTGTTGATAAAATGCAAAATTATCATGCAGCAAACACATTCTTGATTGCTGAAAATGATAAACTAAAAAGGGTGAATAAGGAATTAAAACAGAATGAGGTCACCTACACCAGAAAGATCAAATCTTTACTAAAAGATAATGTCACATTTAAAGAATATTTTGATAAAAATGATGTTTTAATCAAAGACCTTTTTGATAAACTGATTGCTTCTGAAACCGATTTAATCAAAGAACGGGTATTAATTGCAAAATGGAAAATGCAAAGAAATGTTTTGGATGAATGCGTGAATAAACATAGAAAGGTGTACATCAAAGATGGTTTAGGTTATGACATAGTACCTCATCCTGATAATTTTGTGCCATTTCCTGAACCGCATAAATCAAATGATTTGATAAGTGCGAGTGATTCTAATTTTCATGATATGTATGTAAGTGCAGATGTGAAAACAGGTTGTGGTGAGGATGAGGTTGACATTGATGGTGTTAAGAGTTTTTCAACTTTCAATAAACAGTGTACTAGAGAATTCATAAGGGATTGCAAGCAGTACTTAGATTTTAAGTGTGATCTTAAAAAATATGTAAATGCTTGTGACAATCATGATTTAGATGTTCTACTAATTCTATGTGTGATGTTTCCTATTGTGTATCTGAGGTTTCTTCCACATCTACTTTCATTGACAAGGTGGTGCACACAGCTAGAGAGTATGTTCCAATTCACAAAAACTCAATTCTGTCATGTTAGATAAATTTGGGAATCCTTTGATTCAAGACTATGACCTCTCTCACGAAAAGCCTAAGAAAGATGATTTCATAGCACCTAAGAATCATATACTTATGAGTGATCAAGAGAGTAAAAGGTCTGTCCATGTTAAAATCAGTGCACCGACAAAGGTTCAAAGTGAGATAAAAGTGTCAAATAAAGTGAGTGTCAAAGGCAAATCAGTCGATGTCAAAGACAAGTTCATTGATGTCAAACATAACCCTGCTTAAAGCAAAGGGAAGCTAGTAAAGAATGTGTGTCCATCAAAGAGTGATAAAGGACAATGTGTGTTTGAAGTAGGCGAGTGTTCTAAATCGCAGTCAAAGTCAAAGACTAAAAGTTACAACTGTTTACTTGTCGTCTAGTTGGACATTTCGCTAGAAATTGCAAACACAAGTCAAGTGAGTCAAAGTTCAAAGGGTACAAATAAAGATTAAAAGGTCATGTCAACAAGAAGGCGTCTGAAAACGACAAAGTGTTAGTGTCCGGAGTGATTCGTTGTTACCGTCGTGATTACATGCTTTCTAGGGATCATAGAAAATTTTATTCAAATGCATGTCATGGTTATATGTTGCCAAAGTTTGTGGACAAAGGGGTTCAAAACAGTTCGAGATATGTGAAGAAAACTAACCAACCAAGTTATTTTGCTAAAGAAAAATTTACTAAGAAATATGGGAAAAATGTTGGTTGTTTTTGGAAAGTTAAAAATGAACAAACTTCACATATCATTGGAACAAAGAATGTTGTGAATTTGAAGAAACAAGTCATGGTAGCTAAGACTGTAAAAAGTCAAAGTCAGCCTGGGTCAAAGATGATCTGGGTACCTGTTTCTCATTAAGTTGTCTTAAAATGTGCAGAGTCAAACCGGGAGGAGTATTAATAATGCTTGGCATGTTGATAGTGGTTGCTCAAGGCATATGACCGGACAAAGAGAGACTCTGAATTATTTTCGATCCTTTGATGGTGGTTTTGTTGCTTTTGCTGGAGACAAAAAGGGTGGGAAGATTACAGGTCAGGGAAGAATTTCAAATGATCTAATCACTCTTGAGAAAGTCAACTATGTGTCACAATTGGAGTTTAATCTGCTTAGTGTGTGACAAGTGTGCGATAAGGATATACCGGTTCACTTTACAGCAAAGAAGTGTTTTTTTCTTAAAGCCAGGATTGGTAATTTCAGAAGATATGATTTTGATGAGAGCTCCAAGAAAATTCAACACTTAAGTTGTTGATATGAATGACCATCCAACACTAGTAAGCGTATCTTGTTTGTTGTCGAAGGCTGGCTCGGAGTCTTATCTGTGGCCTAGAAGATTGGGACATGTAAATTTGAAAAACTTGAACAATTTGGTTCATAAGGATCTGGTGCGAGGATTGCCAAGAAAAGAATTCATTATTCAAGAGAGTTGCATGTCTTGTGCAAAAGGAAAACAGCATAAGAAATCCCATCCGAGGAAGACCGTGAAGACATTTAGTTGACCTTTATTTCTTATTCGTATGGATTTATTTGGTCCTGTTTGAGTCAAGAGTATTGTGAAGAAATCTTACTATCTTGTCATCACATATGACTTTTCTTGATTTTCTTGGGTATTTTTCCTTGCAACAAAGGATGAGACACCTGAAACAATAATTGAATTTGTAAAACGTATTGAAAACATATGTGATAGCAAAGTGTCAATTATTCGTAGTGATAATGGAACCGAGTTTAAAAATAATTTGATAAATTCGTTTTGTGTAGAAAAAGGCATAACTCATTAATTCAGTGCAGCCAGGACACCGCAACAAAATGGATTGGCTGAAAGAAAGAAAAGAACTTTCATTGAAGCTGCTCGTACAATGCTTGTAGATTCAAAGTTACCCATTATTTTCTGGGCAGAGGCATTAAACACGACGTGTTATGTGTTGAACAGAGTTCTAATGGTAAAGCAGCATACGAAGACTTCATATGAGTTATTTTTCAAAAGTAAGCCATATATCAAGTTTTTCAGAGCTTTATGGATGCACGTGTACACTTCTGAACACTCAGGACTCATTGCCAAAGTTTGTTGCAGTGGGTGATGAATGTTATTTCTTGGGATATTCTTCATATTAGAAAGTGTTTCTAGTTTATAACAAAAGAACAAAGATTGTTCAAGAATCTTATTATGTGGAACGGCAAGAATCGAATGTTCCTCCTGTTCAAAGTGGGCCAGAATGGTTCTTTGATGCGGATGTAATTTTCAAGACTTTTGATCAACAATCTTTATGTGATTCGGCTGGTTCAAGTTCTTCAAATTCAAGTGATGAGTCTTCAACAAGACTTGATCAAACTGTTCATAACTTCATGGTTGGTCCTCAACAAGTGATAGTTCAAAACGAAAGTTCTGATGCTGTTACTTCCTCAACTCAGACACAAGAAGAATCTATTGAAATTTCAGTAACAAATGCTGATTCTGAGGTACAAGTTCCTGTTACTAATGAAGAACCAGTTGTATCTGAAGATCTGTCGGAGAGTTCTAATGATCCAACTGAGGATGCTAATCTATTAAACTCTTCTAGTGTTGATGATTCTAGTGACCAATCCCCTGAAGAAAATGTCCCTAATTTGCCAGAATCAGTTCAGGTTGATGATATTCCAACTCTTAGAATTCATTCAGCTCATCCAGTTGAAAACATTATTGGTCAAATTGAAGATGGTGTTAAAACAAGAAGCCAATCAGGAAACATAAATTTTTGTTTGTTTTCATGTTTCTTATCCCAAGAGGAACCAAAGAAGGTTACAATTGCTCTTCAGGATCCAAACTGGATTGAAGCGATGCAGGAGGAGCTTCTTCAGTTTAAAAAGCTTAATGTTTGGCACCTTGGAGATCTTCCTGATGGTAAATACCCGATTGGAACTAAGTGGGTTTTCCGTAACAAGAAAAATGATCGTGGTATTGTGGTTCGGAACAAGGCTCGGCTTGTTGTTCAAGGTTTTTATCAGGAATAAGGGTTGGATTATGAAGATGTTTTTGCTTATGTTTCTAGGATCGTAGCCATTCGTATATTTTAAGCATATGCTTCACACATGAAGTTTATGGTTTATCAAATGGATGTGAAGACTGCATTTCTTTATGGGGTTGTCAAGGAAGAAGTATATGTCAATCAACCACCTGGCTTTAAAGATCCTGATCATCCATTCCAGGTGTACAAACTCGATAAGACATTGTATGGTCGGTATCAAGCGCCTCGTGCGTGGTATGAAACCTTGTCGACACATCTTACAACAATTGGCTTTGTTCGTGGTACCATTGACAAGACTTTATTCTTAAAGAAGATTAATTCTGATATGTTGATCGTTCAAGTTTATGTTGATGAAATCATCTACGGTTCGACAAACGAGAATCTTTATCGTGAGTTTGAGACGGTCATGAAGTTAAAATTTGAAGTAAGTTTAATAGGTCAAATGCTATTCTTTCTGGGGTTACAGGTGGAACAATCTGATGCTGGAATTCTTATTCATCAAGCAAAATAAGTTAAAGATATTCTGACAAAGTTTAATATGAGTGATTGCAAAGCAGCATCTACCCCCATTGCTCCTCATGAACCTCTCACAGTGGATCCGTCCGGTGTTGAAGTAAATCAAAAGCTGTATCGCTCCATGATTGGCTCATTGATGTATTTGACTGAATGTAGGCCTGAAATTATGTTTGCTGTTTGTTCTTGTGCTCGACATCAGTCTGCTCCCAAAGAATCCCATGAATCAGTTGTCAAGAGAATCTTTCGGTATCTTAAGGGTCATGTTCACCTTGGATTGTGGTATCCTTCTGATTCTGACCTTAACTTTTATGCTTATACTGACAGTGATTATGGTGCTTGCAATTTAGACAGGAAATCCACATCTGGTGGATGTCAGGTTTTGGGGGAGCAGTTAGTGTCGTGGCACTGCAAGAAGCAAACTAATGTGTCAACTTCAACTGCTGAGGCGGAATACACATCTGCTTGGAGCTGTTGTTCACAAGTCATTTGGATTCAACATCAACTTATGGATTTTGGAATCAACTTCTTGGAGACCCCGATTTACTGTGACAATGAAGCTGTGTTGGGCATAGTAAACAATCCAATTCAGCACTCAAAAACAAAGCATATCGCCATCAGGTTACATTTTATTCACGATTGCTTTGATAATGGTCTGATTAAGGTGGTCCACGTTGATACTTTAGAGTAAAAAGCTGATATTTTTACAAAAACATTTTTAACTGATCGGTTTAACTCTCTGGTAGAAATGTTGGGGATGATATCTTTCTGAGTATTCTGGTTTAATCATAAAAAAAAGGTTTGATTTTGATTGAAAGACCATTTTGTTCCTCGAAAAGATTTTCTTTTAGTGATTAAAATGGTGTTGAATTGTGTTTGTGTCGTGTTTCTGATAAGTTTAGTATCTGTTTTAGTAAAAGAAAATGAAAAATATGTTGGAAGTGAGATAAGCTGAATTTGTGCAAAAAAATGATGTGACTGATTGACTTGAAAATAGAAAATGATAGTATATTTGTGTACTGAGCTTACACATGAATTGGATATGATGGTGACACCGGTTACAATTATTGATATGTCGGCAAGCTCTGCATGTATAAATTAGGCGATACTTGTGTGATTAACTAAATTGCAATCTTTGTGTTCTACCCACATCGAATATCGGTACTTTCATCATTCGAATGCAAAGTTAATCTAGTCATACCAGGATCTTGATGACTTCTTAGCACAATTTGTTTGCTCTATTGACTCTATCCGTCAAATTATGATTTAGAGTTAAACACCTTCATACAGCTGATTATTCTGGTGAAAATCTCGGATGGAAACCAGGAAGTCTGTCTGTTTCACCCTTTGAATCATTCGTTATTTCAATTGACATATCCAATACCTTACGGATATCCGCATACCCGTATCAATCAGATTCACAACATATTCATCCGAATCATTCTTCACATCTCATATGAATCAATATGATTCCATGATCACTATCTTAGAAACCAAGACAATGAATCAAAATGATTCTGAATCAGTATGATTCCAATTAAATCCACTTGGATTATTTTTTCTGTGCTAAGAACGCTACCCTCATGCTGGTGATTGGAACATGATTTAGTGAAATTTTGTGTTGATTCTTTGTTCTTTCCAACTCGATTGTGGGGTACACATTGTATTGATTAATTTTACCTTAACTGTCACATGGTATTTGCTGAAACATGATGCACGAGTTTATGTGGATAAATATACTGCCAATCAATGTTGAACTGTTTAGATCTTGATTTGATATGCAGTGTAATGAGACAGTGTACATTTATCATCCTATGTCAATTTCTGTTCACCAAAAAGATAAAAGAATAAGAAATTGTGTTATATAAACAAGTAATCTTCATAGTGTTGCAGGTGCGTTTCATAGTATTGTGAATAAAGTGCTCTAGAACTAATGTGTGTGTTTATAAAGTTGTTCATGCTTGAAAATTCCAAAAAAATTCTGTATATATATTAGCTTAAATGTTTAAAAGTAATATGTGTTGTATATAGATATGCTGGGAATATATTGAAAAGTTGCTCAAAAACGTTTTGTAACAAATCTTAATGATATTGAAATTGGATTAAGAATAAAAGTTTGATTTTTTCTTCAAAGTTAAAAGTTTTCGTTCGAAATATCTTGTATGAAATGATGTTCATCCGAAATTGATCTCGATCGAAAAGTCGGATCCAAAATGCTTTTCGTCCGAAATCTCTTAATGTATATATACCTGCTTCTTGATCGAAATCAATTTTACCACCATTGTTGAGTTTTCGAGCTAAATCTCTGAGTTTCATCAAGTTTTGTGTTTTCGTGCAAAATCTCCAATCAATTGTGTGTTGGTTTGTGGCATCAATATTTCCGATATCGAGGTATTTTTTCTCGATCCATAGAATAAGATAAGTTAGATCCATGGACTTAGAAGGTTTTCAGGTTGAATTGTCCGAAATCTTATATGAATTCTCCGAAATCTCCTTTGAATGGTTCGAAATATTTCCCGGTTGGAAATGAAGAGTCAATATCTGATCTGTCCGAAAAGTTTTTGATCGAAATTATTTTCGATCAAGGTTCTTATTGTGGTTTTCATTTGAAATCTCTGGACTTTGGATTTGTTATGAAAAAGTGTGTTTTCGTTCGAAATGGTTTTAGTCATAGAGTTTTTGATTGAAAAAGTTTTCGGACAGGACTTTTTGTCCGAAATATTTAGAGTTAGCAAATTTTAAAAAAATTCTGATTAATGTTGTTGTGTTTGTCCAGTCATGGATAGGTTAAAGTTTGATTCTAAGCACAACATATATGCCTGTTTGAGTTCAAGAACCAGGAAATCTAGAGGTTATGAGTAAATTATTCATTTTCTGAACAAATCAAGGATTCTAACAGCCATATCTACTCAAGTTACAGTTAATGAAGCTCATGTTAGAGTGTTTTGGCATAATGTTGAATACAAGCATGTTAACAAGAACATATGGATTGAGAGCACTGTTGGCGGGAAGAAGATTAAAGTTGATGAACAAGTTATCCGAGAAGTATTGAACTTCAGAGATGGTCTAAACTTTCCTTATAGAATAAGCTATACACGGGTTGGACAAATAATTAGAAATATGGGTTATGAAGGTGACTTTCCACGAATACAAGTTACAAAGACTTTGTTAGGAAAACAGTGGACGTACCTAGTGCATGTCTTTGTTCATTGTCTTGGACCAAGTACAGGAGCTTTTGATCAGATTGGTGAAGTGTTTAGTCGTGCTTTAGTGTGTTTGGCAAATCATTGTAGATTCAATTTCTCAAGAATGATATTCGAAGCAATGATCAACAACTTTATGGGACCGAGGTAGAATAACAAGTTTTTATTGTATCCGAAATTCTTACAAATGATTATCAACACTCTACTACTAGATCTACCAAATGATGGAGTGGAATTGCCATTAGAACATATGTCTGAGATAATTTTCAGCAGTATAAATACTATAAGGAAAAAGAGTAAATTCTCGGGTCATGTTACTCCTTTGTTTCCAAACATGCTTGAAGAAAATCCTGATCCTGACTTTGAATTAAAGGATGAAGTTAATGATATTATGAGCAGTGGAGTTGAAGATAATGACGGTAATGATGATGATAATGAAGAAGGTGATGATGGTGAAGGTGGTGCAGTTCAAGGTAATCCTGAAGTTATTACGGAGAATGTTGTTAATGAAGAGAATGTGACTGTGAATGAAACCATAGATGAACAAGTGAAAGAAACAGAAAAACTTCAAGAGGATTCAAATGTCAAAACGCTAGAGGTTCCAGCAACTGCAACAGAATCTCCACTTAAGAGAAAGGAAATTGAGACTGAAAAGACTGTGCCTTCTAGACTTCCTCCGTCTAAGGGTATCGTGATTAAAGAACCAGAACACAAAAGATTAAAAACCATGGCACAAAGGTATACAGGCAAAGGAAAGGGAAAAGAGGTTCCAGATCCTGTTAAGCATAAAGTTTCTAAAGATTACAAGCTGATGGATGAAGAGTTTGTAAACTTTGCAACATAAGAAACTGCAAATGTAATAAGCCAGTTGAAAACTAAAGTTGCAAATCTACAAAGCAGGGAAGATACAAATGAAAGAAAGATTAGAGATTTGAAGACAAGTGATTCTAAAAAGCAAAAACAACTTGATCAACAACAGATTCAAATCAACAAGTTGAAAAGTATTGTGCAAGAACTTGTGAAACATCTTGGAATGTCTTAATTGATCGTGAAAAGAAGGCAATGGCGAGCATTTCAATGTCACTACCAAAAGAAATTTATCACAGTTTCAAGCAGTTTAAAACTTTCATGCAGTTATGGGAAGCTTTACAGAAGAGATGTGAAGGAAGTTTGGATGTGAAGAAAAGTCATAAAGAATTACTGAAGAAAAAGTTTTTGGTATTCAAACACGTTTAGAATGAAAATTTGGATGATCTAGCTACAAGATTTTATCATTTGCTGAGTGAATTAGCAAGTGCAAAGGTGGTCTATGAACCTGAAGAGATTAATGACAAGTTTCTCGAAGCTTTACCATCAAAATTTGATGTGTATACTGTCCTCATCAAAGAAAATGAAAAATATAAAACCATGTCACTTGAAGATGTTCTTGGAAAAATTCAATCTCATGATCTGAACTTAAAGAAAAAGGAAACCAATATGGAGCATATGCAAGATCCGTCAATGTATTTTGCAAAAGAATCAGGAAAATTTGGATAAGGATTTACTTTGTTTTTAGGAGATGTTCAAGATAACTCTAATGATAATAGTTCTGGATGTTCTTATCAATCTGGTTTCTCTGCAACTACATCAAACACTTCTGGATCACAACCATTGAATTCACATCATGTGAATCAAAGGGTAGCTAAAGATTATATGGCAATGTTTTCATCTTTTATTGCTTCATACGAAAATTTTATTGGTGGAAAGATTCATGATCCGGAAGCAATTGAAGAAGATTATTGTGAAATTGATCCGGTTGATCTAAAAGAAACAAATATTCAGTGGAATATGGCAATGTTGATGAGACAAGCAAATGATTTTCTTAAGAAGACTGGAAGGAAGTACATCAGATCAAACAACAGAACAAGAATGGGTTTTGAAAAGACTAAAGTTCAATGTTACAACTGTCAAGAATTTGGTCACTTTGCTAAAGAATGTAATAAGCCAAAAGTTGAGTTTGACTCTCAAAAAAAGAACAACAATTATCAAAGTAACAGAAATCAACAAAGTTCAAATGCTTCTGGAAATTCAGCAAACGCTTCAACATCATCTGCTTTGGTTGCCCAAGGAGATGATAACTATGACTGGGGAATTCATCTAGAAGATCTAGTTGGTGCTGTGAGTTAATCTTTTGTGGCTGAAATTCACACTGATGAGACATCTGAGGATGATAGTTCAAGTGATAGTGAAAGTTCAGGAAGTGAAGTAGGGAGTTAGAATGATGAATCTTCTGACAATGTCATTGCAGGAGAAATTTCTGAAGAAATTGATACTGAAACTGTTGATGAGGTGTATTCTTAAGAAAATGTATCTACAACAAGTGTATCTGAAGATGAGATTTTGTTGACAAAAAGAGTACCTGAGATGACTGAAGAGATTCCAACTGCTAAAGTCTTCATGGCAGACATGTCTGATCAATCAAAGGTAAAAGATGTTATCTGTAATATATATTGTTCTAACTGTGTGTTGGTGAAGGATAAAATGATGAAAGTCATGGATGATAACACAAATTTGATCTATGATATGAATTTTATGCATTCAGTGAATCATAAATTGAAGGACAATGATAAGTTGTGTATTGAAAGAATTGAATCACTCAAAAGAGACTTAAATTCTCTAACTTTGAAGATTAAGGAACAAGCATATCGTTTGGATATGGCTTATGCCGAGATTGAAAAGAGGAATGAAATTGGTGATGAGAAAAACAAAGTAATTTCAGACAAAGAAGCAGAGGTGATCAGATTACATAGAAAACTGTAACGTTTTGGAAATTCATCATTATTGTTGGGTTATTTCAATGACAATGCTGATCATGTTAAGAGAACAACTAGAATCGGTTTTGCTCCTCCACCATTTAATGAAAATTATGTTGTAGAACCAGAGATCATTACTGAAGAGGATATTGATCCAAAGACAGTTTTAAAGATTAATCCAATCACAGGAGAAGAAATGGTATATGATTCTGAAAGTGATGATGAGACATTTGATGATTAGAAAATTGATGGTGTTCCTAATTATGTGAAGATTGATGAACCAAAAGTGGTAAAACAAGTCACGAGAGATCGATGTATTCTTACAGAGCCTGATGAAGTTGAACAATCTACTATTTCACCAATGTTATCTAAAAGTGGTTTTATAAGTGCTGGTGATATCAAGAAGGAAGTTTCAAAATTTGAAAATAAATCAACAAGTGATTTCATTAAATAAAAGGTGAATGTGGCAAAAACAAAAGACAGTCAGTCTCCAGTTTCAAAGAATTATGTTGGTGAAACATCCAGAAAGATGTATGTTCCAAAGAAACAAGGAGGTAGTGATGCTAAATCTACTGAAGGTTATTCATCAGGAAGTTCCTTAACTTCAACAAGGGTTCCTTATATCAGAGAATGCAAGGATAAGAGAGTTTGCTTTCATTGTAATGAAGTGGGGCATATCGTGTTATATTATCCTTACAAAAACAAAGAGAAGAATTTTCTTATTTTAGAGAAAGTTACACAAACTGTCGTTCATGGTCAATCAAGAGTAGTAAAGATTCTGCAAAGACCAAATGTGGGAAAGCCTACATCTGATAATGTGATGAAACAATCTCTCAAAGAAAATTTTGCTACTAATGGTAGACCCACGACCACAATGGCTTGGGTCCCCGTTTCTAACTGATTTCCTTTGTTTGTGTAGGGTCAACCAAGGAAGACTATCAACAACAAATGGTATATGGATAGTGGTTGCTCCCGACATATAACATGAAACATTTGTTTGCTTGAAGATGTTATTAAAACTGATGGAGGTTATGTCGCCTTTGCTGGTAATAAAGGTGGGTACATAATAGGTCAAGGAACGTTAAAGAATGAAAAGGTGAAGTTTGAGAAAGTCAATTATGTTGAGCAACTCGAACATAATCTACTCAGTGTATCTCAAGTGTGTGACAAGATGTTTTCATTTCATTTTAATGATGCTGAATGTTATATTCTGAAGCCGGGATTTGAAATACCTGAAGAATGAATTCTGATGAAGGCTCCAAGAAGAAATGACACATATGTTTTTGACATAAGTATTGCTACAACAACGGATTCTATTCCGACATGTTTACACTCTAAAGCATCTGAATCTGATTCTATTCTTTGGCATAGGAAGCTTGCACACATAAATTTCAGAAAAATGAATTATCTTGTGAAGAATGATTTGGTTTCTGGTATCCCAAAATGAAATTTGCTGTGCCTGATTACTGCATTCCTTGCAAGAAGGGCAATCAACACGGGAAGTCTCATAAATCCAAGAAACAAAATTCTACTGTCACTCCTTTGGAGTTACTTCATATGGATTTGTTCGGACCGATAAGTATTCGAAGCATTGGAGGTAAATCATACTATCTGGTGGTAACGGATGACTTCTCAAGATTCTCATGGGTTCAGTTTTTGGAAACAAAGTCTGAAACAACAGTGACAGTTCAATACTTAATTCTTGGGTTGGAGAATCTTTTGAATCAGAGAGTCAGGCGTATTAGAAGTGACAATGGCAGCGAGTTCAAGAATAGCAAGATGGGACTCTTTTGTTTACAAAAGGGTATACACATGAATTTAGCGCGTCATATGTTCCTCAACAAAATGGTGTTGCTGAACGAAAGAACAGAACTCTAATTGAGGCAGCTAGAACAATGTTGGCGGATTCTAAGCTACCGGTTACCTTTTGGGCCGAAGCTGTGAATACGGCACGCCATGTCCTGAATCGAGTTCTGACTGTCAAGCGTCACAATAAGACGTGTTATGAGTTGTTAAATGGTCGAAAGCATAATTTGAATTATTTTCTGTCACACCCCGACCGATGGCGGAATCATCGGGGCGGGACATGTAGACTGTTCATAAGCACAAGGTTGACTAAATTGAATATATTAAACGTCAAATTTCATTGCAAGTAATCCAAACACAACCAAATCCAAGATAGAACAAAATTGAAATACATAGAGTTCTTTTATTTAAATTAACTAAGTCCAAGCCTATGTGTAGCACATCTTGACCAATCTCACACATTAGAACCTGAAACATGAATAAAATAAAGTCAACTAAAAAGTTGGTGAGTATAACACAGGTTTGTATATAGGTAGCATATAGTTTGTAAAACAAATCCTTACATAACATGATAAATAAGGCATTTATGGGGAGCAACTATTGTGTAACCAAGTACAATCAAACCTTTGTAACTAGCATGCAAATTGTGTTGTCGGTATCAATCACCTCAACCAGGTGGGTTTGTCATACTCAATAGATCTATCATTGAAAACCGTCGGCTTGAATAGTTAATGATTGCACATAAGTGTTCACAAAAGTTAGCACACATAGCACCCGGGCATAAAGCTCAAATTGCACACATGAATGTAAATAGGAGTTGTACTTGTGTTGTTTGTGTAAATGTAAACAGTAGTTTGAGTAGTGTTCATGTTTCACCCCAAAAATGTAAAAGAGTAAAAGGGGCTATGTATACTCACGTGATTCGAAGGCTTAGCTAACACAAGATACCAAAAAGTAAAATGATTCCTTGAATTGCACAAGTTAACCTAAGGCGTAATGTATATTGTATTAATAGTAAGCACAAGAGTCTATATCTAAGTCTAAAATCAAATTGGGTTTGCATATAAAGTTATTGATTTGTACTTGAAAGTATTGTATAAAATAAAAGATTTGAAATAAACATTTTTAGAATATTTTGATTAAGGTTTGAGTTTGAATAATTAAATAAATAATTTAAATAATTATTGTTTATGAAAATAATGTAAGCATTAAATGTAATTAAGTATAAATAACTAATTGTTTTTGTTTAAATATAAATTAAATAAATAGTCATTACCTTATTTATTTATTTATAAAATATGTAACTTAACCATTAAATACTTTTTAAAAGAAAGACTTAATAATAATTGAAAATTTAATTTTTATAAACTTTAAATAAATAATTTTCTATTTATTCCAAGATTAAATATTTGATCTTTCTAAATAGAATTAAATGCATTTTAAAAAAAAAATCAACTATTTTTATTTTGAAATTTAATCAGAAATATTTATTGTTTGAAAAATATATAAAATATATAATTCTGCCAAAAATTTAACTCACACACGACCGTGCCTGGGAGGGGCGCGATCGTGCTCGAACCACGTGCGCGACCGCGTTAGTCAGGACGCGACCGAGTTGATCAAACAGAGACATAACTAGATAAATCACTAGGCACGACCGTGCCTTGGCTCGGCACGATCGTGACTATGATTCTGAGACAAGACTGAGATTAGCCAAAGGGCATGACTGGGTCTAAACAGGAGGACACGACCACGCTGGTAACCAGAACAACCGCGTCTCATGAGGCACGACCGCGCTAGATGATTAGCACGACCGTGTCTCTTCCAAATCAGACACGAATTGACTGATTCTTATATTGTTAGTGATGTAAATCATAGGGCTTTTATTTATAGTATTATTACGAGTATGATGGGATGTTTTAGTTGTATTAACACCATGTTTAGGGTCGAAATCGATTAAACCATTTTGAATAAACTATAGATTCTGATTCGGGATGATTTCGATAATGGAAGCTCAAATTGATAAGGGGCTTTTGATATAGCGACTAAAAATATTGAGGACAAGATTTCAATTACCCGAAACAATAGCGAATTGATAGAGAACGGGTAGAATGAGTTCTGGCATCGGCGAGCTTGGTTTTCGGCGTATTCTGCTGCGATTCTGGTTGCTTCAAATGGTTCAGCGGCTTCTGGGAGAATCGATGGAGCGTTTGGTTGGGGGAGTTTCACTCCAGGAAAGAAAATCGAATTTCAAGGAAGAGGATTTTCAAATGAGGAGTTTTGCTTTTCTTGAATCGGTTTTCTGATGTTAATTGTTACGATTGATAATATTATTGTCTTTGATAACGAAAGTGAAACGTATAACGGTTACGACAATCAACGATCTCGCGTTTAAAACTGATTTTACGTTTCAACTGGTACTAGGCACGACCGTGCCAAAGCACTTGGCGCGACCGTGCCAAAACGAGGCGCGACCGTGCCTATTAGGGTTTCTTGCTATATTTCAACATCAGACCTTGTAACTTTAGTCTTTGACGTATTTGTATAAATAGATACTTATGTAGTGTTTTAATATAATATAACTGAGTAAAATTTGTGGATTTGCATTGAAGTATAGTATTTAATAGATGGTACGAATAGAACAAAACAGTGCACTAGAATTGAGTTTGAAATGCATTACATTGAATTGAAAATACGGATACTAAAAATCAGAAATGTTACAGTCTCCCCATGTTGAGGGAATTTCGTCCTGAAATTTAGCTAGAGGAAGCTATGGCATCAGTAAAAAGATGGGAGTACTTGAGCTTCATTTGGTCCTCTCGTTCCCAAGTGAATTCAGGACCACGCTTAGACTCCCAACGAACTTTGACAATAGGAATACGATTTCGCTTGAGTTACTTGATTTCACGATCCATAATTTCTACCGGTGTCTCAACGAAGTGCATCATTTCATCAATTCGCACGTCATCAAGAGGTATATGGAGATTCTCATCAGCGAGACATTTCTTCAGATTAGATACATGAAATGTAGGATGATTGCCAAGAGATGGAGGTAACTCGAGTTTGTAAGCCACTTTCCCAATCCTTTCAAGGATTTTGAATGGACCAACATAGCGAGGTGCTAACTTGCCTTTCTTTTCCAAAACGGATCACACCCTTCCACGGAGACACCTTAAGAAGAACAAGGTCACCGACTTGGAATTCCAAGGGTTTTCGACGTTTGTCGGCATAACTCTTTTGCCGACTCCTCGCCACTCGAATATTGTCACGGATTTGAATGATCTTATCGGATGTTTCTTGAATTAGCTCGGGACCGGTGTTTTGTGCTTCACCAATCTCGTTCCAACAGATAGGAGAACGACACTTTCGACCATAAAGAGCTTCGAATGGAGCCATGTTGATACTTGTGTGGTAGCTATTATTGTAAGAGAACTCAATGAGGGATAAATGTGAATCCCAATTGCCACCAAAATCGATTACACAAGCTCTAAGCATGTCTTCAAGAGTTTGGATTGTTCGCTCGGTTTGACCATCAGTTTGAGGATGGTAAGCCGTGCTCAAATCCAATCGTGTGCCAAGAGCAGTTTGGAGAGATTGCCAAAATTGAGAAGTGAACCGAGCGTCTCTATCGGATATTATGTTCAAGGGAACACCGTGACGGCTCACAATTTCATCAATTTAAATTCGGGCTAGTTTCTCAACCTTATAGTCTTCGCGGATAGGCAAGAAATAGGCAGATTTGGTGAGACGATCAATGATCACCCAAATGCTATCATAGCCACTCGAGGTGCGAGGGAGTTTGGTAATGAAATCCATAGCTAAGTTGTCCCATTTCCACACGGGAATTTCCGTTTGTTCAAGCAAACCAGAAGGACGTTGATGTTCGGCTTTGACTTTGGAGCAAGTTAGACATTTGACAACATAAAGGGCAATGTCTTTCTTCATACCGGGCCACCAATATTGCTGGCGAAGATCTTGGTACATTTTATCCGCACCAGGATGAATGGAATAACGAGTCTTATGAGCCTCGTTAAATAGAAATGCACGGAGATCATCGTGATTGGGAACCTAAATACGGTTCAAGTAATAGAGTAAGCCTTTGGGTTTTGATTTAAGCAGAAGTTCAACACCACACGACATTTCTTCGTACATGTTACCCTCGGTGACTGAGACGTGTTGAGCTTCTAAGATGCGGATTTGAATATCGGTTTGAATTCGGGCACATTGAAGTATAACATGGTCCTTTCGACTCAAAGCGTCGGCTACAACATTCGCTTAGCCGGGATGGTAACGAATCTCGCAGTCGTAGTCGTTAAGGAGTTCAACCCAACGTCGTTGCCTCATATTGAGTTCGTTGATTGAAGATGTGTTGAAGGCTTTTGTGGTCGGTGAACACCACACATTTTGTGCCATAGAGATAATGTCTCCAAATCTTCAATGCGAATACGACCGCACCCAATTCGAGATCGTGCGTCGTATAATTCTTCTCATGAATTTTAAGTTGCCTTGATGCATAAGCGATTACTTTGCCTCGTTGCATGAGGACACAACCAAGACCTTGGTTAGAAGCATCACAGTAGACAACTAGATCATCATTCCCATCAGGGAGAGTCAAAATAGGGGCATTGCACAACTTTTGCTTGAGGGTTTGGAAAGCTTCTTCTTGTTTTGGTCCCCATTCATAAGTCTTACCCTTGTGGGTCAAAGCGGTAAGGGGGACAGCAATCTTAGAGAAGTTTGAGATGAAACGACGGTAATATCCCGCAAGACCAAGAAATGAACGAACTTCAGTGGGAGTCTTCGGGGCATTCCAATTCTTAACCGTTTCGATCTTAGCATGGTCAATATGAATACCCTTGTCGTTGACGATATGACCAAGAAATTGAACTTCCTTTAGCCAGAATTCACATTTGGAGAACTTGGCATATAGTTGTTCCTTTCTCAAGAGATCCAAAACCAAACTAAGATGTTGCTCATGGTCGGCTTTAGTCTTGGAATAGATTAAGATATCATCAATGAAGACGATCACGAATTTATCAAGGTACGGTTTGCACACACGATTCATGAGGTCCATGAAAACTGCGGGTGCATTGGTTAGCCCAAAAGGCATGACCATGAACTCATAGTGTCCATACCTTGTTCGGAAGGCAGTCTTTGGAATATAATCCTCTTGCACACGGAGTTGGTGATAACCAGATCGAAGATCAATCTTCGAGAAGCAAGTAGAACCTTGGAGCTGATCAAAGAGGTCATCAATTCTCGTTAAGGGATAACGGTTTTTGATAGTAAGCTTGTTAAGTTCACGGTAGTCAATACACATGCGGAATGATCCATCCTTCTTCTTGACGAACAAGACTGGCCACGGTGAATGACTTGGACGAATGAAACCTTTGTCGGAGAGCTCTTGGAGTTGGCTTGCAAGTTCTTGCATTTCAGAAGGTGCAAGGCGGTAAGGAGCTCTAGCCACGGGGTTAGCTCCAGGTATAAGATCGATGCGAAATTCTACTTGACGAACGGGTGGAAGACCGGATAAATCTTCGGGGAACACTTCGGGAAAATCTCGGATAATGGGGATGTCTTGAATACTCTTCTTTTTGACATCCTTTTGAACAATATGGGCCAAAAAGGCCACGTACTTCTTTCGTAAGTACTTTTGAGCAGTAGTGCATAACATTAATTTAAGCCCTTTGCAAGGCTTTTCACCAAAGACTCTTAGTGTTTCTCCCGATGGTAGAGGTATTCGGATGCACTTCTCGAAACAGATGACTTCGGCATGATGATTTGATAGCCAATCCATGCCTATGATGATATCAAAACTTCCTAGCGACATTGGAACAAGGTTGATTGGGAATGTATGATCATTAAGTTCTAAAGAGCAATCATAGATAATGGATTCAATTGTAAGGGAGTCACCATTTGCTACTTCAACAGTGAAGGTTTTCTCTAATTGGGATCGTGTCTTTGTAAGTAAGGGCTCAAAATTAAGTGACACAAAGCTTTTATCGGCACCGGTATCAAATAAAATGGAAGCATATTGACTATTAACAAGGAACGTACCATTGACCACGTCATTGTTGGCTTGAGCTTCGTTGGCGTTTTTGTTGAAAGCACGTCCACGAGCTCCACCTTGTCTAGGATTGGCAAATCTTGGGCATTGGTCACGGAAATGGTTCGGGTCGCCACATTCATAACAAGCACGTCCCTTTGCAATGGCGGGAACACCTTGATTAGCCACTTGCAGGTAGGTTCGGTTTGGTGGGTCGACTTGGCCCGCAAGAGCTTTGGCCCTACAAACATTAACCGTATGGCCGTATCTCCCACAATGAATACAAAGGCGACATGGGATACTTTGGGGATGATGATAGTTGCACGTGGCACAAAGTGGGTAGATTCCAACATATGGCTTTTTGGCCGGTGCTTGAACCATAGGCGCAGCTTGGTTAACAGGAATAGCAGGAGTAACCGCAGCAAAATTTCTAACCTTCCTCTTTCTATTATTGCGAGAGGGTTCAGTTGTGGCTTCTTTGCTGTGGGTAGGAGGAGTTGCGGTGTCAGAAACTTTCTTGGTTCCCTTTTTAGTAAGAGTCCCCGCCTTCACATGGTTATCGGTTAAGGTGGCGGATAAGCGGATAGCATCTTCGAGTGTGGCGGGATTTCTACCTAAGACAGTATCTTGAATTTGTCTAGGTAGTCCACCAATATACTTTTTCAATGCAGCGGGATAAAGGTGTGACCATATGAGGCACAAGAAGACTCAACTCATGGAACCGAGTTGTATATGTCAAGCTTTCACCACTATCTTGGGCAAGATCCCAAAATTCGGCTTCAAGTTTCTTTACTTCGTTTCGAGGACAAAATTCCTCGGTCATTAGCCTTTTAACCTCATCCCAAGGTAAGGCCATTGCTACATCCACCCCTCTATTTCTTTTCTCCCCATTCCACCACGTGAGTGCCCGTTTTTGTAGGACACTTGTGGCATGACGAACACGATGGTTGTCGGGGCAGTCACTATTGAGAAAGGTATTCTCAATGCTTTCGAACCATTGAAGGAGTCCCGTAGCTCCTTTGGTACCATAGAATTTGAGGGGATTACACGAGTTGAAATGCTTGAAGGTGCATTGAGATGGGTTGTTACCACCATTACCACCATTACCACTATTACTACCATTTCCACCATGGTTGCCATTGGTGGCACCATTAGCTTGAATGAGTTGTGTCACGAGTTGTGTAAGAATAGCAGCAATTCGTTGTTGGTGTTGGCCGCTGGAGCACAACGAGGAGGCATTCTACATATTTTCACAAGACAAGAAAAGATGTAAGAACTATGAGAATTGCTTGGATTAAAAGGACAAGATAATGAAATAAAATAGTTAATCATAGTTTAGATTGTACTCAAATAGTGATATAATCACTTGAATACTATGACACATTAAGGTTAATTAACCTCATATAATTTTCAAGGAGACATGCTTTAGCCTATAAGTAAACACTCATCTTGGGAATTCCCAGGAAAGCATACGGGTCCCTCGGTTGATTGGGATTTATGCGAAATGCTTTTCTAGACAGAAAACCCAAAATACAGGTGTCACTCTTCCAGATTGCACGTGTCCTCAAATAATTAACAAAGTTTAAAAACCTTAACGAGGAAATAAAGAAAATTTTATGGATTTAGCTTCATGAAGATTCCACATGCTAAGAAAGATATAGATAGAGAAGGAGATAAGAGTATTATGAGGTTTTAGGATATAGGAAGGGATACTATTTATTTAAGGATATCCTAATAAGTCATGAATTTTTAACAAGTAATGCATCAAAAATGAAATAATATTTAATCATAGTAAGCATGTAGCACATAGCATGTAGCACATAACACATAATCATGAAGCATAGCATAAGTGGGTGTCCTAAAGTTATAGTCTAGGTCAATGTGTCTAATAACCTAATTCCCTATAACCAAGGCTATGATACCAATCTGTCACACCCCGACCGATGGCAGAATCATCGGGGCGGGACATGTAGACTGTTCATAAGCACAAGGTTGACTAAATTGAATATATTAAACATCAAATTTCATTGCAAGTAATCCAAACACAACCAAATCCAAGATAGAACAAAATTGAAATACATAGAGTTCTTTTATTTAAATTAACTAAGTCCAAGCCTATGTGTAGCACATCTTGACCAATCTCACACATTAGAACCTGAAACATGAATAAAATAAAGTCAACTAAAAATTTGGTGAGTATAACACAGGTTTGTATATAGGTAGCATATAGTTTGTAAAACAAATCCTTACATAACATGATAAATAAGGCATTTATGGGGAGCAACTATTGTGTAACCAAGTACAATCAAACCTTTGTAACTAGCATGCAAATTGTGTTGTCGGTATCAATCACCTCAACCAGGTGGGTTTGTCAGACTCAATAGATCTATCATTGAAAACCGTCGGCTTGAATAGTTAATGATTGCACATAAGTGTTCACAAAAGTTAGCACACATAGCACCCGGGCATAAAGCTCAAATTGCACACATGAATGTAAATAGGAGCTGTACTTGTGTTGTTTGTGTAAATGTAAATAGTAGTTTGAGTAGTTGTAAGGCCCCTTTCCCGGGTGACCTCACTTGTTGGATTTACTCATAAACATAGCCATAAATACTGAACTTAAATTTAAAACATTCATCATTCAATTACATTATATAACAGCGGAAGTCTTAACAATTAAAAACACAACATTGTCTTAACAAACAAAAGTGGGATGTCAGTCTTGTGCCGGGTAACCCTCACGCCATCGCACGACCTTTTCTTCCTTTACCTGAAATGAATACTAAAAGTCAGCTAACGCTGGTGAGTTCTAGTTTAATGCAATTTGATATAAACATTCTATTCTTTACTTTATAAGTATGCATTACTGTATAGTCATTCATATAAATACGTATTCATAACTTTTGTCTTTCTTTTTTGTATTTTTGTGATTTCATATATGTATATGCATTCACCCTTTTCTTTCTTTTCTTTCTTTCTTTAATTTCATGGGTCATACTATATAAGGGTGATCAACCCGTCATTTGCTTACGAATGTCACAAAGACAATCGCCGTGGTCCATCGTCATGGCCCACCTATACTTACAAGCGTCCGGCAACTAGTGCCGTCCGTCATTTTATTCTTACAACCGTCCGGCAATCTTTGTCCGTCCGTCATGACTTACAACCGTCCTACCGTCGTAGGCCGTAATTCGCCCGTCTACCCGAAGGTATCCGTTTCCCATGCGACTATTATTTATACAACCGTTCTACTATAATATGCCAATTGCTTCGACCGTCCATTAATGGCATTCGTACGTCCTAGCCGATGAAGGAGCGCACTTGTCCCGGTTATAAAATAGTCACATGGTCGTCCGTCTACCGAAGTAGCCGTTATCATCGAAGCGTCCATAACATTTTCTGTACTTGGCAAGCAATATATACATGGATATAAAGCAGGATTTCATTCTTTCATATTGTGTTATACTTTCATTCATTCTTGATAATCATGCTTTTCATTCTTTATTCATAATTTCTCTTTCATGTATAGGTATATATATATATATACTTGTATAACACATATGATCACATTGGCATTCATAACATTTATTCACTTAGTGTATACATCTCAGCCCCAAAACATTTGAAAACATTTGCACATAACATAGAAGGGGGCACATAGAACTCACCTGATGAGTAGTTTCTGTAATACACTAAGCTGGCTACTGGGCTTCACTAATGTCACTCACGATCTGTATAATAAAGTCATACACATAAGATGGTGCTCCTAGATGACACTAGACATTACTATGCTTGAACATAGTAGTTTCGATTGATTAGCTTATATCGAAACTTGGTAGTTTCGATAGGTTGTTTCTGTCGAAACTTGGTAGTTTCGATAGGTAGTTTCGATAGATAGTTTCGATAGGTAGTTTCGATAGATAGTTTCGATAGGTAGTTTCGATAGGTTGTTTCGATAGGTAGCTTATGTATTATCTTAGCTTCGGATCGGGGGCTCATATCGAAACTATGGTAGTTTCGATTGGGCCTGCATATATCGAAACTGGGTAGTTTCGATAGGTCTGCACATATCGAAACTAAGTAGTTTCGATGGGTCTGCACTTATCGCCTTCCCCAAAAATCCGAATGTTCTGCATGCGAATCTGATCATGTCGATATCTAGATTTTCTTTGATCAAAACGTTCGTTTTTCATTCTAGACGCTATATCTAAGTTCACTTTCAAGTTTCATCCGCAAAAATCGTTATCTTTTAGCCAAAACCCGAAAACTCCCAAAACGAACAAAAACTCATAATGTGATCGAATCGTTACCTGGATTGGATTTCTGATTCAGAGGATATGATCACGAGAACAGCAGCAACGTTCTCCTGAATTCCCGAGTTGATCCGTCACTTTCTCTCTCTAGACCCGAGCTCTCCTTTCTCTCTCTAAAAGCTGCGTGAGTTGGGGAAATGAGCAGGGAAGAGGGCTGCTTTGCCTCTTATGCGCATGGGCTTCCCTCGGCCCATTGAAGCCGGGCCCAGGCCTGCTCCCTTTTTGTTTAAATATTCCAACTAAACCACCGGTCTCGCTATATTTATTCGTTTTATTATTTTTAGGATGTTACAGTAGTGTTCATGTTTCACCCCAAAAATGTAAAAGAGTAAAAGGGGCTATGTATACTCACGTGATTCGAAGGCGTAGCTAACACAAGATACCAAAAAGTAAAATGATTCCTTGAATTGCACAAGTTAACCTAAGGCGTAATGTATATTGTATTAGTAGTAAGCACAAGAGTCTATATCTAAGTCTAAAATCGAATTGGGTTTGCATATAAAGTTATTGATTTGTACTTGAAAGTATTGTATAAAATAAAAGATTTGAAATAAACATTTTTAGAATATTTTGATTAAGGTTTGAGTTTGAATAATTAAATAAATAATTTAAATAATTATTGTTTATGAAAATAATGTAAGCATTAAATGTAATTAAGTATAAATAACTAATTGTTTTTGTTTAAATATAAATTAAATAAATAGTCATTACCTTATTTATTTATTTATAAAATATGTAACTTAACCATTAAATACTTTTTAAAAGAAAGACTTAATAATAATTGAAAATTTAATTTTATAAACTTTAAATAAATAATTTTCTATTTATTCAAAGATTAATATTTGATCTTTCTAAATAGAATTAAATGCATTTTAAAAAAAAATCAACTATTTTTATTTTGAAATTTAATCAGAAATATTTATTGTTTGAAAAATATATAAAAATTATAATTCTGCCAAAAATTTAACTCACACACGACCATGCCTGGGAAGGGCACGATCGTGCTCGAACCACGGGCGCCACCCCGCTAGTCAGGACGCGACCGAGTTGATCAAACAGAGACATAACTAGATAAATCACTAGGCACGACCTTGCCTTGGCTCGGCACGATCGTGTCTATGATTCTGAGACACGACTGAGATTAGCCAAAGGGCATGACTGGGTCTAAACAGGAGGACACGACCGCGCTGGTAACCAGCACGACCGTGTCTCATGAGGCACGATCGCGCTAGATGATTAGCACGACTGTGTCTCTACCAAATCAGACACGAATTGACTGATTCTTATATTGTTAGTGATGTAAATCATAGGGCTTTTATTTATAGTATTATTTCGAGTATGATGGGATGTTTTAATTGTATTAACACCATGTTTAGGGTCGAAATCGATTAAACCATTTTGAATAAACTATAGATTCTGATTCGGGATGATTTCGATAATGGAAGCCCAAATTGATAAGGGGCTTTTGATATAGCGACTAAAAATATTGAGGACAAGATTTCAATTACCCGAAACAATAGCGAATTGATAGAGAACGGGTAGAATGAGTTCCGGCGTCGGCGAGCTTGGTTTCCGGCGTATTCTGCTGCGATTCTGGTTGCTTCAAATGGTTCAGCGGCTTCTGGGAGAATCGATGGAGCGTTTGGTTGGGGGAATTTCACTCCAGGAAAGAAAATCGATGTTCAAGGAAGAGGATTTTCAAATAGGGAGTTTTGCTTTTCTTGAATCGGTTTTCTGATGTTAATTGTTACGATTGAAAATATTATTGTCTTTGATAACGAAAGTGAAACGTATAACGGTTACGACAATCAAGGTTGGAAGCAATTCGTTTGTTTTTAGCTTTTGCATCATTCTAAGGTTTCAAGGTTTATCAACAGGATGTCAAAAGTGCTTTCATGTATGACAAGGTGAAAGAGGAAGTTTTTGTTTGTCAACCACTAGGGTTTGAGAATCCATTGTATCCTTCAAAAGTCCTCAAACTATATAAGGCTCTTTACGGTCTTCATCAAGCACCCCGTACGTGGTATGAAACATTGTCGCGACATCTTTTGGACAATGGTTTCGATCATGGTCAAATTGATTCCACCTTGTTCATCAAGAAAACAGGGGGAGATTACCTGATGGTTCAGATATACGTGGATGATATTATTTTTGGTTCAACAAAAGAAGATTTATGCAAGGAGTTTGAGAACGTCATGAAATCAAAATTCAAAATGTCAGCTATGGGAGAGTTGTCATTCTTTTTAGGATTACAAGTTAACCAAAAAGAGGATGGTTTCTTTATACATCAGTCTAAATATGTGAAAGACATTTTGAGCCGGTTCAAAATGGAAGACTGTACCCCGTATGACACTCCGATTCCTGTAAATCACAAGATGAATCCAGATCCGGATGGAAAGGATATTGATTGTCGATTGTACAGAGCAATGATTGGTTCTCTCATGTTCTTAACAGCATTAAGGCTAGATATAATGTTTGTTGTGTGTCTTTGTTCCAGATTTCAAGCAAAACCAAAGGAATCACATCTGATTGCAGTCAAACGTATTTTTCGGTACCTGAAAGGGAAACCGAGATTAGGATTGTGGTTTCCTCGTGGTTCTAATTTTGAATTTAATGCATATACTGACTCAGATTTTGGAGGTTGTTGTTTGGACATGAAATCTACAACAGGAGGTTGCTAATTTATGGGTAATCGTCTTGTGTCATGGCAATGTAAAAAGCAAACTACTGTCTCAATTTCATCATGTGAAGCAGAATACATCGCTGCTGCAAGTTGTTGTTCACAAATCTTGTGGATTCAACAACAATTAAGAGATTATGTTTTGAATTTCACTTGCACCCCCATATTCATTGATAATAATGCCATAACGTCTATAACAAATAATCCAATTAAGCACAGTAAAACAAAGCACATTGAAATAAGATATCATTTTATTCGGGATTGTGCAGATAAAAGGTTGATTGAGCTGGTGAAAGTTCATACTGATGACAATCTTGTAGATTTGTTTACCAAAGCATTTGATCGTACAAGGTTTGAATTTCTGATAAAGATGATTGGTATGATCAATCCCGAATAATTTTTCTGCTCAAAATAATTCTCATGGAGGTTTTTTTTCTATTTTTTTTAACTGTTTTCTTTCATTTCTACATTTCAATTTACTGTCAAAAATTTTGTTATTTATAAAAAGCCCAAACAAATTGAAAAATCTTAAAATTGACATCATTTGAGCATGAGAAGAAATGATAGTACATCAGTAGATATTCATTCACACATAACCTTAGATTGACTGGTTGGTACTTTATGTTCATTCAATATATCTGAATTATATATGTTTTGATCTAAACTTTAGAGACTGCACAAATAGGAGATGATAGTGTTGTGTATGCATATAATTTAGCTTGTCAATAGGCTAAAAGCGTCTTTGAACCATTAGTAGTGTGAAAACATAATAGTATATGTTACACTATGATTTGAACCCATTTTATGCCTGGGTGTGTGTGTTAAAAGATTATTATCAGATATAGAATATGAGATTTGAAGTGATTCATAAGACCAGTATCGAACTATATTGATTAGCACAATTTTTTCAGTTCACTTCATGCCCCGAAAAACATGCAATGTGATGTTGAACTAAGATATGTTTCTGACAAACATCTGTTGGAACATATACTCGCCTTTGTATCAATATCTTGACTCCATTGAATATCCAAATAATAGTTGGATTACATTACCCTATATTACTGAATCAACTGATTCTTTAATCATTCATTCTACTGAAGAGTTCTTATGTTACAATCTATCATGATATTACATCCAAAGCCAAGCAATTGAATCATTCTGAATCCTTATATCCTTCAGGATCTGTTTCTTTTATTGTGCTAATTGAGATAGTTTCATCCTAGAGATTGATATTATCTTTGCATAAGTCTCATATGTCTTGAAGATAGTGCAATTTACTCTCTGTTGGCATACAAGTGGGGTACACGTTGTATTTCATACTTAAATGGTACCTTAACTCCCAAGAAAGTGGGAATGAGATGCTTTTAGTTTCAAATCGTATAATATTGACAATTTAAATTTGTGTGTCATAGCCTGATCCTTTTTTTCTTTGAACGTTTATCGGGTATAATTACATGCAATATATGAAAGTCTGAAAAATGGAGACTTGAATGAATGACGTAGGATACCAAATTACCTTGATATACGGATTTTATATCCAAGATGTGTGATTGATATATCATTTATACTGATATGATCTTCTTGCTCATGGTGTTCTACAAAAATATTTGCTTTATTGTTTTACAGTTTTATTTCATTTTAGTTTGTACAGAGAAAAACCAGAATATGTGTTTTCAAGTTTGTATAGATAAAATCCAAAAAGATTTTTTGTCATACTTCCGTGAGAATTCCAAATTTTGTTTAATAAAAGGTTCGAGATTGGATCGGATAACAGGTTCCTGGTTATTGACAAGAAAAATTAAGGGAGAGAAGTATAAAAGGTTGAAAGTTCAAAAGTTCATATTTTTTCCTAAGTGTGGAGAAGAAGCGAACTTATTATGTTCGCCTAGGTTAAGTTCGCCTGGTAAGCGAACTTAAGGCTTGTAGCTTATATTGTTTGGAGGAAGCGAATTTGTTCATGTTCTCTAAAAACTTGGCTGAAGCGAACTTATTCCATTTTAAGCGAACTTGTTTCTAGTGTGATTTAAGTGTCTGGGTTTGTGTTGTTGTTTCTATTTTCTGGTTATTCAAGGCATTGCGCATCAATCCAAGGTAGAATCATGATATTTTATCCATCAAATTGATCGATTCAAGCTGTCTTTAGATCTAGGTTACGGGTTTATGTCGCTACGACTGTTTTGGATCTAAACCTTGATATAATATATGTTATGCTTGAAATTGATGATTGCTAAAGGATCATTGAGGTGTTTCGATCAAGTTGTATTCGGTTTTAACATCGGATTTCATCGATTGAAAAGATTTTTTTATTTCTGATGGTTTTTCTTAGCTTGGAGCGAACTTGCTTAGGCGAACTTGTTAAGTTCGCCTCTTGCAACTCTAAGCGAACTTAATAAGTTTTCCTCATGAGACAGAAGTGATTTTGACTTAGCAATTTTTTTGTGTATTTTCTTGTTTTTCATTTTTTTGTATCGTGTTTTAACATGTTTTGTGTGAGGTTTTTGCTATGTCATTTTACAGATGGATCGTCGAGTTGAATATAAACATAACCAAGTGGCGTTTGTGGATCCAAATTTATCTGAAACGGTGAATTACCGGGAAATCATTAACTTTCTAAATAGATCAAGGATAAGTGTTGTTGTTTCTGCAAATCCCTACATCAGCATGAATTACATTCAACAGTTCTGCGATACAACACAACATGACTCGTGGATCCGAATGTTATTAGAGCTACTGTCAACAACACTAAAATAGCAATATCTGTTGACACTATTCGTCAGGCCTTACATCTTGGAGGTAATGATGAAGAACCTCTTGGGTTACCATCTACATTGATTATGGCCTGTTTTCAAAGAATGGGTTACAGAGGATGAGCAAATGATACTCAAGCAAGGAAGGGTGGTCTAGTAGGACAATGGAGATACTTTATGCATGTTATTATTCAATGTCTATCTCCTAGGAAAGCTAGAACTCATGGTTTGAAGACCTCATTACAATTTGGCAATGGTGGTTCTTACTTTAAACAGAGGGTTCAACTTTGCTCACTATTTTTATAAGGCGTTAGTGGCCCAGATTACTCCACCTATTCGTCAAGGGTTTCTTTTGTACCCTAGGTTTCTTCAAATTATTCTGAATCATCTTATACCTAATTTACCTCAGTTACAACAACATCTTACTCTCACTCCAATGACTAAAAGGATTTTCACTGATTGTAACTACATCAAGCAACAAAATCCTGCTTTGATTCCTGTCCAACTCATCTGTTTGGGCATATTATTAATCCTGATTATGTTTCTCCTCCAAATGATAATTGGATTCATCCAGAAGAGGTTCAAAAACAACAACAACCGCAACAGCAAGTTCAACAGCAACCTCAACCACAACAAGTTGCACCTGAAGTACAACCAGAACAAATTCATGTACAAGTTCAAGATGCTGCTCAAGAGAATGTCATAGAACCTAATTTAGAAGTTCATGAGGAGGTTCATGTTGATATAACTTATGTTCATAATGTTGAAAATGAGAATATGAATGAAGAAACATAAGCAAATTCTCCCCAAGCAAATCAAGAAGGAATTGTAAATGAAACTAGTTCAAGTTCCTCTGAAAAAGCAAATGATGCTAATTCTAATACTGATTCTGAAGCTACACAGGACTTTGATTCCGAATCATTATGCTAAACTTGCTAATATTCCATTGGCAAATGTTGGTAAAAGACTAAAGTCGGTGGCTACTAAACCAAGATGCAAGTCTGCTCGGGGTCTTCCTCTTGGAACAGCACTTGGAAAAAGGTCGTTAAGAGATGAATCTTCTTCTGATTCTGATTATATTCCTACTCCAAAGTCACATAAGCTATTGTCTGCTTCCATGACTGCTGCTGCAACTGCTCGAGTAACTGATGACTTGGATTTTGTGGATTCTTTGCTTATATCTCCACATCCGTCTCAGTCTACTTCACCTCAAGGTACTCCTGCTCAAGTTCCTCCACATACATCTTCACAAGCTGGTTCGTCTAGTTCATCAAAGGATGCTATAGTTGTTTCTCTACAAGGCAAAGTCTCTTGCCTAGAAGCCCAAGTTGTGGGTCTTCAAGGTCAAGTCGATGTATTAAGGGCAAATGATTTTCACAGAGAACAAACTTTTCAATCTCAAAGCAAGCAGATCTCTGAGATGCAAATTCTAATCTCACAATTGATAGAGCGTATTGACGCTCAAGGGGAGATGCCTATCATAGTTAAGGATACTTATCATACGGAGGCAATTCATAGAAAGGATGATGAAGATAATGATCCCAGTGGGAACAAGGGTGATCGTCAATACTCTGACATTGCTCTGGTATCTCGGTTTCAGGGGCAATCTACATTAATTCAAGTTGAAGCTTCAGGTGATAAAGTTACATGAGAGAATGAAGAGGTTTTGCTTCTAGAATTCTTTAAAGATGATTCTGATTTGGATGAAGCTGAAAAGATAGACTGCTTAGATGATATAGATGACTTAGAAGATGAAGAAAATAACTCAGAGATAGAAGAAGGAGAGATTGTAGAAGTTGAGATTACCTGTAGAACCAAAGACTGATTGCTACAAAATTGTTCTAAGTACAACTGCTGCGAACAACACAAGATTGCTGCTGACCAAAACAGCTGCTGATACTTTGTCTGCTGCTGAAGACCAAAGTAGCTGCGGATAGGCTTATCAGCAGCATTCAACACATGTTGCTGCTGATAGGCATATCCTCAGCAGCTGCGGATAGATCAATCTTGCTGCTGGTCCTCATCTCTGCTGCTGATAGCTTTATTCTCTGAAGACCAAACGTTGCAGCTGACTATCCATGCGAAGCGCCTCTGACACCTTTCTGCAAAAGCAACTGCCACACTCCAAGCAGAAGGAACCTCACTGGTGCAACCAATAAAGGACAATGACGCTCTTCTCCAAGCATGCAAACAATGATGCCTAAGAAGACGTTTCAGTAAAGTTAACTAGATTAGCCTTTACGTGTAATTTGGATTAATAAACAAGATCAACGGCTTGTGTTAGATCTGATCCTTAGAATCATGGGTCTGTCTTGATTCTAAGTTACTATATATATCTTGTAAACACTTCAAACAAAGTGTGCCTTCATAGTGCTTTTTGATAGAGTTTTACTTGTAATCTTGTAATCTCAGAAGTCTAATACAACAGTGCATTTATCAGTATTCTTGTTGTTTACTTGTTTACTTTGTTGGTTGCTATTGTTTCCGCCAATATCAACTAGAATAGAATCACCTTGTAATCTTACGATCCTACAAGTGGTATCAGAGCTTTGGCTCAAGATTAAAAAAACTAACATTTGTTTAATCACTTTATGATTCTATTCAAAACTCTATTCTTGATCAAGTCACACAAAACAAAATGGCACAAAGTAATGGATCTGAAGACATCGGCAGTATCAACCGACAACCGAGGTTGGTGTCTGGGGAGGACTATGATATGTGGAAGAACCGTATGGAAAGCTTCTTCTGCTACCATGAATACGAAATGTGGAAATCCATAAGGGATGGACCTTATGTTCCCATGGTGGCCTCTGCTGACTCCGGAGGACCACTAGTTCCGAAGGAACCCTCCAAGTATTCTGAAGAAGATATCACGAAAATGGAGTTGGACTTCAAGGCATTAGGAGCTATCCAAATGTGCCTTCCAAATTAAGTTTTTCACAACTTCAGGGTTTACAAAACTGCAAAGGAGTTATGGGAAGCCTTGGAAAAGATGTTTGCTGGATCTGAGGAGGTCAAGGAGAACAGACGTGACATTCTCAAGCAATAGTATGAAAACTTCGTCTGGAAGGAAGGTGAGTCACTAACAATTTTATATAACAGGTACACGTACCTGGTTGGAGAACTGCAGTGCTCCAAGGTAAAGCTGGAGAATGAAGACATTCTCAAGAAGTTCATAAGATCTCTTCCTAGTTGTTGGACATTATATATAGTGTCCATCAGAAGAACAGAGAATCTGAAGACTCTTCAGATGACTGAGCTCTTTGGCATGCTCAAAACCTATGAATTAGAAATGATTCAAGCTAAAGAAAGGAGCTCCAGTTATCAATCAGCTACCACTTCCTCCACCACCACCTCAGCGCTTCACTCTGATCATTCCAGTCCTAGTGCAAGCAACTACTATCCTCCCATTGTTACTCATCCTCAAACACCAACTGCTTCACAATCCAACTCGTCACCATTTCTTCTTGAGGCACCTCCTCAACAGCCAACCTCTACTGCTTTTGTCTCTGACAACTCAAGCAGCATGCACTTCATAAAGGAGCATCTGGAATGCTTTCATCCAGATGATCTTGAAGAAATGGATATTCAGCACTCATATGCCATGCTCTCCCTCAGAGCAAAAAGGTTTTATTCTAGAACCGGGAGATCAGTTCCAGGCAACAACTCAAACAGCAGAGTTGGGCTTGATAAAAGCAAGATCCGATGTTACAACTGTAACCAAATGGGTCACTTTGCTAGGGAGTGCAAGGCACCTAAAGCCAATCAGGGTGCCAGCCATCAAAGACAAGCTTACCAAGGTCAGCCCAGGCCGCAGCAGCAGCAGCAAGGAACTCCTCCAGCACAAACTGCAGCCTGTGCAAATGTTGGAACTACAGACTTTGACTAGAGTTTTCAATATGAAGATGTTCCTGCCTCCAACCAAGCACTTATGGCAGACAATGCAGAGATACCACCTCAGGTATTTGAACATCTTTGCTCTCAAGCTTGCATTGACAAAGTTTTAGGTTATAGAAAGCATAACCAAAATCTAATAGATCAAAATGAAGAGTTTCACCAAATGAAATCTGAATTCAAAAAGGTCGAAGACAGTTACAAAGAAAAGATTAACTGCCTTAAGAAAGATATTTCTTCATTAAAACATGAACAAACCAATCTTGAAACTCAGATTGATGATCTATTAGTAAAACTTAAAGCTACCAGAGCTGAACTGGCTGAACAGAAAGTTCATGTTGAAAAATATGAATTTTCATCTAAAAAGTTACAAAGATTGTTAGATATTCAAGTCCATGAAAAGGTAAAAACTGGACTTGGATATCATAATGACCAGTACAAGACAGTTCCTCCTCCTGCTGACTATGTTGCCATTCACGAACCAAGCTTCAATACTGCAAATCTTGACACGGCAAATCGAAACCTTGATCCTTCAATGGATGCATGTTTTGTGGAAGACTGCTCCACCTCTTCAGAACCTGAGTCAACCTGCTCAGACCACTGTGAAACTAGTGCAGTCCCATCTGCTCCTATCTCTGAAGCAGTTTTGAACAAAACTGAATGTCCTGTTGTTACTCCAGCTATTCCAGCTCCCATCCCATTCAAACAAATCAATATTAGCTATCCTCAAAATGGAAGAAAGCTAAACATTGAAAAGGGAGAGACATCAGGTTTCACCAACCCCAAGTCTCAATCAAAGCCAAAGGTGTTTGATATTTTTCATGCACCTGGAGAAAAAGGTCCATATGTTCAAAAGACACTAGAAGAAGCCACTTTTGATCATAACAAAGCTCATCCCTGGAACTTCAAAGATTTGTTTCAATTAAAGGACTATGTGCACTTTCACAGGGACAAGATAGCACTATCCTGCTTTGTGTGTGGCAATTACAATCACACTGCCAGCACCTGCTTTCACTACCGTGAACACCAAAGAAACTCAAAGCAGCATGCCTTTGAGAAAACAAACAGAAACAAACAGGTGAGAAGCTATGATGCAAAGGCAACAAAGTTCAGAGAATCTCTATCCCCTCAAAGAGTGAAGATGCAGAAACCTCAACAAACTTGCATCATATGTGGGGAATCAAACCACTTTGCTGCAACATGCAAGTTCAACCCTTTTAACCAGATTGCAAATCGTTCATCTGTGTTCAACCCATCAGCAGCAAACAAAATCGCTGCTGATAGAGTAAAGTCCAAGAAACCAAAGGCAAAGCCTTCAGCAGCAAAAGTCTCTGCTGCTGACAAAGAAAAATAAAAAACAACGGCATCAGCAGCAAAAGTATCTGCTGCTGACAAAGCAAAATCCAAAATAAAGCTTCCAGCAGCAAAAACTGCTACTGCTCCAGCAAAGCCTTCAGCAGCAAAATCGGCTGCGGATAAGCCAGAATTGTCAGCAACAACATCTTCTGCCGACATTGTAAAGAAAGCTAGAAAACCACCAACACAGCAATGGAAGGCCAAACAATCTCCAAGCATAACTATTGGTTCCATTGACTGCAAGCATGCTGATAATGGCAAACTAGCAACGATTTTCTACAATGCTGCATGCTACAATGTTCCTCCCACTAATTAGATATCTCACATGTGCAGGGAAAGCCAGGCAATAAACACAATACTTGGGTGGTAAATAGCGGCTGTTCCAGGCACATGACAGGAAACAGGTCCATCCTCTCTAACTTCAGACATTTCAATGGAGGATATGTTGCCTTTGGGAGTGACTCAAAGGGCGGATCTATCATTGGACAAGGAACTGTGTCCAATGAAAGGTTGAGTATTGAAAGAGTCAACTATGTTAAAGAACTTGACTTCAATCTCATGAGTGTTTCCCAAGTATGTGATCAAAAGCATTGGATGCTCTTCACTGACAAAGAATGTTTCGTGTTAGCTCCTGGCCTATCTAAACCCCCTCTAGAGAAGATTCTCCTAACTGCTCATAGAAAGGACAACTTATATGTGCTTGACATGAATGAAGTCACTCCATCTGGTAGTGTTTCATGTTTTCTGTCAAAGGCATCAGTTGATGAATCCGCTCTCTGGCACAGGAGGTTAAGCCATGTTAACATCAAAACAATCAATAAATTAGTGAAGGACAATCTTTTCAGAGGGCTTCCTGACAAAGAATTCCAGCTAGACGATCACTGCATTGCCTGCTTGAAGGGAAAACAACACAAGAGTTCCCACAAGCCCAAGACATTGAACACAAATGACACCCCTCTCCAGCTACTGTATATGGATCTCTTTGGTCCTACGAATGTCATGTCAATGGGCAAAAAGTCCTACTGTCTGGTGATAACTGATGACTTCTCCAGATTCTCATGGGTATTCTTCCTAAGAACAAAAGATGAAACTGCTGAGATTCTCAAATCCTATATTCTTAGGGTAGAGAATCAAAGCAATCTGAAGGTAAAGATCATAAGGTGTGATCAGGGAACAGAGTTCAAAAATCACACTTTGAACAGTTTCTGTGAGAGCAAGGGCATTGAAAGGCAATACAGTGCTCCAAGAACCCCTCAACAAAATGGGGTTGCTGAAAGAAGAAATAGGACTCTGATTGAATCAGCAAGATCTATGCTGGCTGACTCAAAGCTGCCCCTTACTTTCTGGGCGGAAGCAGTAAGCACAGCTTATTATGTGCATAATAGAGTCCTTATTGTTAAGCCTCTCCAGAAAACACCCTATGAACTATGGCTCAAAAGGGTTCCCTACATTGGCTTCCTGAAGCCCTTTGGATGTCCATGTACCATCCTCATCACACATGGAGTTCTTCCTAAATTCGGTGCAAAGTCTGATGAAGGTTACTTTGTGGGTTACTCCTCTCAATCAAAGGCCTACCGAGTGTTCAATTCTAGGACTCGGATTGTGGAAGAATCTGCTAATGTGGAATGCAGGGAACACGTTGTCTGTGAACAAGGCAAAGGTCCTAACTGGCTCTTTGATATAGACTCCTTCACCCAGATATTTGAGCCTCTCATATTCTCAAATATGGAGTTTTCTTCTTCAAAATCAACATCTTCTGCCTCAACCTTCTCTTCTGACTACAGACTGGATTTTCCCAGTCCCTACATCAGGATGAAAAGGCCATCCATTGATCCTCCATCAATGGCAGAAGCTATTGAAGCCAGTACAGGTGAAGCCGGTACTTCCAACACCACAAGCAGCAATCTCTCTGACCAAGAAATCTTTAATGAAGCCTCCTCAATCCATGCTGAAGAGGCCTCTGATGCTAATACTGCTGACAATGTGGAACACAATGATCAGAACCTCCAAGCTCCTCTCCTCACAACTGAAGACGATCCTGATCTAAACCAAAGTAATCTTGAAGAGGGAATACGACTGGATGTGATACCAGCACAGAGAATAAACAAAGAGCATCCTCTGGAAAACATCATTGGCCAAGTCCACATAGGTATCCAGACAAGAAGTAAGTCTCATGAAGCCAACATTTGTTTGTTCTCTTGCTTTCTATCTCAGGTGGAACCCAAGAAGATTGATGAAGCTCTCAAGCACAACAGCTGGATTGAAGCAATGCAGGAAGAATTGCTGCAATTCAAAAGACAAGATGTTTGGAAGCTTGTTGATCTTCCACCTGGTCAAACAGCCATTGGAACAAGATGGGTCTTCAGAAACAAGCAAGATGAAAGGGGCATCGTGGTCAAGAACAAAGCCAGACTGGTAGCTCAAGGTTACACTCAAGAAGAAGGCATTGACTATGATGAAGTCTTTGCTCCTGTTGCCCGTCTGGAAGCCATCAGAATCTTTCTGGCATATGCAGCATCCAAAAACTTTATGGTCTATCAAATGGATGTGAAGAGTGCCTTTTTGTATGGCAAGATTGGTGAAGAGGTCTATGTCAAACAGCCTCCAGGCTTTGTGGATCCTGCACATCCAAATAAGGTCTTAAAACTGGACAAAGCTCTCTATGGCTTACACCAAGCCCCAAGAGCCTGGTATGAAACTTTATCTGGATATCTACTTAGCAACAACTTCAGAAGGGGGGCCATTGATCAGACACTTTTCATCAAAGATGAAGGGGAGAAATTTTGTTGGTCCAGATTTATGTTGATGACATTATCTTTGGATCTACAAGAAATGAGCTCTGCAAAGACTTTGAAGTTCTGATGCATTCCAAATTTGAAATGAGTTCAATGGGTGAACTAAATTTCTTTTTAGGACTTCAAGTCAAACAGGTACCAAATGGAATCTTCATAAGTCAATCCAAGTATGTCAAAAGCATCTTGGAGAGGTTCAAAATGGCTGACTGCTCTGCTGCAAGAACTCCTATGCAAGTGCACCATCAATTATCTCCGGATAAAGAAGGACAAGACACTGATCAACATCAGTACCGAGCAATGATAGGGTCTCTCATGTATCTCACTGCCTCAAGACCAGATATCATGTTTGCAGTTTGTCTCTGTGCAAGATTTCAAGCAGCTCCAAAAGTGTCTCATCTTCAAGCTGTCAAAAGGATCCTTAGATACCTATAGGGAGCTCCAAAACTTGGGCTATGGTATCCAAAGAATGGAAATGTCAATCTCTATGCCTACACTGACAGTGATTATGGGGGTTGTAACTTGGCAAAAAGTCCACATCTGGGGGATGTCAATTTCTTGGAGGAAGGCTCATCTCATGGCAATGCAAAAAGCAAACATGTGTCTCTACTTCAACAGCTGAAGCAGAATACATTGCAGCTTCAAGCTGCTGTGCACAGGTCATCTGGATCCAAAATCAAATGCTTGACTATGGAATGACCTTCATGCAGACTCCAATTCACATTGACAACATGAGTGCTATCTCTATCACGAATAATCCAGTGCAGCATTCCAAGACTAAGCACATCGACATCAGGTATCACTTTATCAGGGATCAAGCTGAGAAAAAGAGAATTGTCCTATCCAAGGTTCACACAAATGAGCAATATGTTGATTTGTTCACTAAACCTTTTGATGAAGCAAGATTTCGATATCTAGTTGAATCAATTGGCATGATGAACTTTGAATAAGACATGTCTCTAATTTTTTATCTTTCCTTGTAAATATGTCTATGTTTTTGTTCTTAATAAAAGGTTATAGTCAGCAGCACTTTTTTCGCTGCTGACAGATTTACTCTTCAGCAGCAAAGCCTTTGCCACTGATCGCTTTAAGTTATCAGCAGGAACAAGTTTCCTCCAGACATCTTTAAGGCGGTTAGCAGCAACCTTTTTGCTGCGGAATGAATACAACAGTCAGCAGCACCCAAATCTGCTGCTGAAAGACTTCACTATCCGCAGCAAACAAGTTTGCAGCGGATAGCTCACCATCGGCAGCAACCAAGTTTGCTGCTGATGGGTAAAACAAGTCTACATTAACTTTTACCCGCTGTAAAAGAAAATATCGTCAGTCTTTACCATGACTGCCTCGGTGTATTACAGCTGTAACAATGAAAAGTGAAACAGGTTGTACTGTACAAGTAAAGTTGCTTTTTCTTCGTCTGTCGTTATATCACAATCTCAAACGTTCCCACAACCTCTTCATATTCAATTTCAAACCTATCTCCCATCACTTTCTCTCCCGTCCCCACAGCATTCAAAGCCCTCCATAATTAACCACCATTCAAACACCCTTCTCTCTTCCCTCCAAATCCATAGCAATGGCAGGCGCAGACATAAACAACCCCAATGACAAGTTTTCCCCATATCACAACCACACTGCATACCTAATAAAGGGCAAGAAATCCAAAGGTTTCGATGATATGATCGACTTCCTTTGTCGGTCCAAAATCCACCATGCCTTAACAGTCAACCCAACCATCTATACTTCCCACATGGAAGAGTTTTGGAGCTCAGCCGTGTATTCTACTGACCAGGGCACTCCCCAAATTAGAGGCATAGTAGACGGCAAGGAGATGATTATCACTGAAGCAAAGCTCCGCCAACACCTCAAGCTTCAGGATGAAGGGGACGCCATCTCTTACCCAAGAGACATATACATGAGGACCTTTGTATCCATAGGGTACACTGGGAATCAAACAGAGTATACGATAGAGAAGGCACTCATGGGTCCCAAATGGAAGTATCTCTGCCACACTCTTCTCCAATGCATATCCCAGAAGAGGAGTGGCTGGAACCAACTTAGCTCCGGACTTGCGTCGGCAATTCACGATATGATAACTGGGGCGGGTTTCAATTTTTCCCACCTCATTCTTGAAGGTTTGAGATACAACCTTCGAGAAGGGGTGAAATCACAGTTCTTCATGTACCCAAGATTCTTGCAGGAAGTGTTCAACATTGAGCACCAAGATCTTTCAAAAACTGCAAGAATCTACATAATGCTGGGACATAAGAACAACATTTTTCAAAGCATGAGAACAGTTTCATCAAAGTTCTCAGGGGCCGATGTTCCATTGTTATCTACAATGTTGAACACGCAAAGTGCCCAGGGTGACAATTCAGCAAACCCAGCTGATACTGATCCCACACCCTCCACCTCACTGCCACAAACTCAAACTGCTGCTTCCCTTGATCGAACCCCTGTGCATTCTACTGAGGATGTACAGGCACATACTTTACTCACCCACAGTTTGATTGCTCAACCGGAACACAGGGCCCCGGTTGCAGCAAAATATACAAGGAAGAGGGGCAAGAGAACTCCTTTTTCTCTTGCCTCCAAGGCCCAAACCCAAGCCAACATCCCTCACTCAGAATCACAACATTCTAGTGAGAATATCATAAAGGAAAGCCACACTGTTAGGGAGATTCCTTCGGAAGTCTCTCTATTAGGATTAGGATCACTTCCTGGATCCATAGAACAGCCTTTTGAGCCATTCCTATCTTCTTTGGACTTAAGTGTTGAGGAACCTGACCAAAGTGATGTACCTTCTCGAACTACCACTATCAAGGAGGTACTGATTGTTCTTGCTTCCGAAACACCCAACCCAAGTTCTTCACCCTTGAAGGTCCACTCTAGGAGTAATGAAAGAGTGGATGTGGAAGAGGCTGTCACTACTGCTGGTCCATCAAATGACCAGGAGGACAGTGACAACATCTTTAAGACCTCAACCACGGCAACTCATGGTGAGGGTGTTTCCTTGGAAACTCCCCTCACTGAGAGGAATCCCAGGCGCCAAGAAACCACGGGTGATGGGGATGCTGAGGCTCGGCCTACGGCCCCATCTGGGTCCAAGGATTCCACAACTGTGGATGAGGACAGTCTGAAACTAAACAATTTGGAATTGACGGCCAGGGTGGCTATGCTTGAGGCTGAAGTGTCCAAACTATGACACCAAGACTTGATGCATGAAGCCCATCAATGCCCCTCCACGGCTTCTCCCTCTCTTGTCTCAGTGGGCACTCAAACAGATGCCAATTTGTTCACTGATGCAACCAAAATGGGGGAGAAAGTCCATATGGAAGAAGACACTGAAAGTCTCGACAACTGGATTCAAGAGCAGGCTGCCTTCCAAAGTACTCTATTCAGACAAGCTTTTATCCAAGTTCATGACTTGCCAGTCTCAGATGACAATGAAGAAGAATCTACTGAAGACTGGAAGCTAGTTGTCAGAGCTATAGATGAGGTGCTGATGGATGAAAACAACCCAGACGAAACATCTACATCCTTCAGCATCATCCCCGAAGTTGCAGCCATCATAAGTCATGCAGCTGCCCCCCATTTCCCACTGACATCAACACAGCTAGAGTTTGACATTATACTAGCTTGGGGGTACGATGGGAAAACTGAGAGGTTTTGGATAGGTCGGGAGTTTAGCGGAGTAGAAGAGCTAGACTGGGATTTAATTCATCCATTTGAAATCCTTGACCTATATGATCTTATCTGCATCAACAACTCATCAGACCTCTCAGCAGACCTTTCCATTGACATGTTCTATGCTTTGATGGAGGACAACCCACCCAACTTCATAAGACTAATCAAAGAACTAAAAGAGTCTCCTGAGTCATCTCAGGCTGCAGAAAGAAGACTGTCTCCCAACAATCTCCAAATCACAAGGAGCAATCTTCTCAATGAAGAAGAAGTTCTGAGCCTGAAAAGACTACTGTACAAACTAATGGTCAAGGACTTAGATATGCTAGGATGGATAAGTAATAAGTGCCTTGACCATACCTTCCTTCTAAGCAACGGCACCTCTCTCACCATCAACACCAGGAACATCCTCCAGCTGCCCTCAGACTTCCTATTCAAGATCTTCCAGCTCAGAGCCAACATCTGCAATATTAACTCATTAGAGAGCCAGGCAATGATGGTCACCATCAAAGCCCATCTTGAAGAAGAAGCACTGATTCCTCAGGAAGAGTCTGTGTCAACTTCTGATACTGACTCCAACTCAGATACTCCACAAGTTGAAGCCACATCTGTAGCATTTGGCACAAGATCTTCACTTAGGGATCAACTGAGAGAAATAGAAGGTCCTGAGTACCAACTTGATGAAGACAGTGACTGTCCCTTGTTAATTTCTCAACTTGCCAATGAAGCCGAGGCAGAGATCCCAACAGCACAACAATCAGCTATTTCTGTGATCAGTGAAGCCAGAGCAGAGGCATCCAATGTTAATAAAGGGAAGGGGATTATGACAGAAGAGGATGAAGAGAGGTTGCGAAAAGAAAAGAAGGAGAAAGAAGAAAGAAGAAGGAAAAGAGAAGAAGAAGAGATGGCTCATAAAAAAAGGCATCAAGAAAGAAAGGCAGCCATACTCCTAAGACAACAGACAATCCAGCTGTATTCCAAACAGCTGGATGAGATGAAAGTTAAAATCCATGCAGGGTCTCAAGTTGAGGAAGATGAACAACTTGCCAGACAGCTGCAGGAACAGTTTGCAAAGGAAGTAGAGGAGGAGAATGAAAAGAAGAGGAAGGAAGATGCTAAGTTTAGAATCACTGATTCTAAATTAGCAAAAGAATTAAGGGAGGAGTGGACTGAAGCTCTGATCTCTCAAGGTGAGGATGCAGACTACCTTGAAAAACTTTCAAACAAAGAGATCTACAGAGCCTTCATGGGTCAGCAGGGGGGATTGGCAAAGAAGAAGAAAGATGAAGAGAAAGAGAAAGCTCGACAAAAGTCAAAGAAAGCCATTGCCCTTAACCAAAGGACCCATGAAGAAAGGAAGGTGATGATTGACTTCCTTAAGGTAAGGGGAGAAAGTGGAAAAAGGTTAGGTCCCATGTCCTTCATGAACCTACAAGCCCTGTATACAAAAGTGAAAAAGGAAGAGGAAGAAAGACTGGGAAAGAGACCAGTCAAGAAACAAAGAACCTCTGCACCAGAAACTACTTCCACTTTCCAAACACCATCCACAAACATCCCCAAGCCTTCCTCTCCTCAACCCAAAAAGTTCAAAACATCCCACCCAGCTCCTTCTCATCAACAGCCACTCCTGAAGAAATCCAAACCCATATCCAAACCTGAAGACTCCAGAGAAATAGTCCAATGGTTTTACAGTACCCAAGATCAGTGGTTTGAAGTATTCAGGGGGAGAACTGAACGAAGAAGGTCGATTTACAAGTCTGTTGATGAGGTTCTACAACTTCCAGATTCAGATCTCAAGAGAATCATGGAGCTGGGTGAAGAAATCATACCTGCAAATGATGGCAGGAAACATCTTGTGCTGGTGATCAAACATCACTTCAACCCCATCAAAGATGCAGTCTAATGTTAGACCTCTACAATCCCACTATCCATTTGCACGATGGTCCTACAATGCTGAGAAGAATGAGTTCACCATCACAAATGTCAAGGGTCACCAGCAAGGACATCAAGACTTTGTCTGAACTTCCTCTTGACAACCCTAGCAACGATCCTCGAGGGTATGAAGTAGCAAGGATAGTCGACCACATGAAAAAGCTTCAGCAACAGAGGGACTAGAAGAATTTTGGTAGCATCAGTCTAGGGGGAGTTTGTAGAACCAAAGACTGATTGCTACAAAATTGTTCTAAGTACAACTGATGCGGACAACACAAGATTGCTGCTGACCAAAACAGCTGCTGATACTTTGTCAGCTGCTGAAGACCAAAGTAGCTGCGGATAGGCTTATCAGCAGCATTCAACACATGTTGCTGCTGATAGGCATATCCTCAGCAGCTGCGGACAGATCAATCTTGCTGCTGGTCCTCATCTCTGCTGCTGATAGCTTTATTCTCTGAAGACCAAATGTTACAGCTGACTATCCATGCGAAGCGCCTCTGACACCTTTCTGTAAAAGCAACTGCCACACTCCAAGCAGAAGGAACCTCACGGGTGCAACCAATAAAGGACAATGACGCTCTTCTCCAAGCATGCAAACAATGATGCCTAAGAAGACGTTTCAGTTAAGTTAACTAGATTAGCCTTTACGTGTAATTTGGATTAATAAACAAGATCAACGGCTTGTGTTAGATCTGATCCTTAGAATTAAGGGTCTGTCTTGATTCTAAGTTACTATATATATCTTGTAAACACTTCAAACAAAGTGTGCCTTCATAGTGCTTTTTGATAGAGTTTTAATTGTAATCTTGTAATCTCAGAAGTCTAATACAACAGTGCATTTATCAGTATTCTTGCTGTTTACTTGTTTACTTTGTTAGTTGCTATTGTTTCCGCAAATATCAACTAGAATAGAATCACCTTGAAATCTTACGATCCTACATTACCAAAGATACAACAAGTTTGATGTATGAAGGGTGTGATGGTCTTAATGTGCCCTTTGATTTCATCATAGAGGATGTTATTCCTGAAGTATCTTCTGATAGAATGGCTGACTCTATGGACTCAACTAAAGATGTCACAATGCCTGATTATAACTCAGATAATCCTCAGTCAAAGACAACTGAAGAACCTGTGATGTATAGGGATACAGGTATGACGAAGGAAAAATTGTTAGAATTGGTAAAAAGCTGGAAGAGAGTGTTACCTGATTCATCATCACCAACTATTCTGAAAGAAAAATATGTGAATAAAGAAAAGTGTGTTGGTAGAATTATCAGTTGGTTCTTTGATGAAGAAATCAATCTGTTTGCCTTAAAAAGATCTGATGGTGTTTAATATCTGAAACCAAGACTTAGGTATTTTAATACTTTGCCTAGATGTGAGCTGAATGGTTTGGTAACTAAATCCTTAATCAACAATTCAAAGAATGGTATTTCTGATGCTATAGCAAGGTTGATTAGAGTGGAAGGCAGTTCAGGGAAATATGAGAAGCTGAAACCAAAGAAGGGCAAGAGAGTAAAGAGTACTGACTCTAAAACTGGTAAATTGATTTGGAGTTACAAGTTTAAACCAGTCAAAGTTATAAAGAAGATACCTATAAAGAAAATAACACATGATTGCCTTGGTAATATGAAATGGTGGTATGTAGATGTGAACACTAGAGAGGCAAATATTGAAGATCAAGACAATAAGGTTATAGCATGTTTCTATGATGCTATGAATTTTATTAACTTCTCAAAGAAAGATCAGCACATGTTAAAGTAAAAGAGATTATGTTTACGGGTGAATGGCGTGAGCAGGGTTTGCAATATAAGAGAGTTTTGGAGATTTGCATTAGACATGGAGTGTGTGAAGGGAGTAAACTACCAGAGAATTGGAAGAGTTCAACATGAAGACAGATGATCAAGCTATTATCAAGGGGGAGTCTGTTAGGACATAGTTTTGTGACAATAGGCCTTGTAATTGATTAGATCTTTTTTGTCTTTATGTTTTTGTAAGATTTGGTTATATTTTGTAACAGGCGAACTTAACAAGTTCGCCTAGGCCTAGTTTAGGCGAACTTGTTAAGTTCGCCTGCATTGCTGTGTGAGTATATAAATAGGAGTTTACATGTTAGTTTATTAAGCTTTGCAATTTGTATTCAAGTTCTGTAAACTCAAAGTTTGGTGGAAATCAAAGAGAATATTATTTACATCTTGTGTTAATTCTAGTCTTGATATTGTCACATATACACAATCATGTATACGGTTGGATTCCGCACTCCATGTGTTTGATACACGTCACATCTCGAGTTAGATCCATTGAGAACCCGAGGGGACCTACAGTGACCAGTGTGGATGTTACTACTCAACATATACAAGAGAATGTAGAACAACAAGGACCTTCAACAGTCAATCCTACTCAACATGATCAACCTCCAATTATTGTAGCTGATCTATTTGGTTCACAAGACATTTTTTATGTCGATTCTTTGATTAATCAGCAAGGAGAAGGAATGGAAGTCAATGATGAGATGAAAGAAGAAGAAAAAGAAGAGGAGAAAGAGAATAAGGAGGAAGATGATTTGATTATCACTGAAGATAAAAAGAATGATAAAGATCCGTCAGATGATGATGACAGTAGCAGTGATGGGTCTAGAATTGGTGGTGGTGGAGCCAATGATATAGAGCAAAGTGATGATGAAGATTCTAACAAAGTTTATAAAAAGTATGAATATCAAGAAAAACAGACTTATGTTGAAAGTGATGGGATTGTGATTGGAAAATTGGATAAGGTGGTTGATGAGAAAATTCCATTTGGTGAATAGTTTGAAGAAAATGAAACTGCTGAATCTCAAAAGGAGTCAACTAAAACTAAAGAAGATAAGAACAAGAGCTTCTGGTAGAAAACTAGTGAAACTCCTTTAACTGTTGAAAGAATTACTCAAAAGATAAGAAGTCCAAGAAAAGCATTGACATGACTAATCCTAGGATGGAAGTATGACAACGAGAAGAAGATGTATGTAATAAAAAGGGTTGAGGGCGATATTCAGTACTTTGATATATGTCACAAGTTACAAACATTGCCAAGATGGGATATAAGAGATCTAAGTCGTTTGAAATTGATTAATGCATCAAACAATACAAGAGCTTCTGACTTTGAGGTGTTTTTAAGGAATCAGTGTGGGCAAGACAGGTTTACATCTTTTCAACCTCAAGTTCCAGAGTGTAAAATAATCAAGAAGAAATACAGAACAAGTGAACAAAAGAGGTATAGATACATAGTCAAACCAGTTGACACGGTAACTGCTGTGTATATTTCTGACAGGAAGGAGAGCTTCATAAATTATTTTGACATATGGTTTTATGATTCCATGGCACATGACGCAGTGATACAACAAAAAGGCTATCCTGAAGTTAGAGTCTTTGATCCGATGGATCTTTTCAACTTTTCTAATGAAGATCAAAAGATTCTATACTACAACACTATTCAGTGTGACATGAGCTTGATGATAAAGCATGAAGCTTGTCACACCCCGACCGATGGCGGAATCATCGGGGCGGGACATGTAAGACTGTTCATAGCACAAGGTTGACTAAATTGAAATATGTTAAAGTCAAATTTCCATTTCACATAATCCAAGTACAAACCAAATCCAAACAAAGAAACAATAAACAACTCATAAACTTCTTGATTTAATATTGCTAAGTCCAAATCCTATATTGAGCACGTCTTGAATCATTCTCACATATTAGGGCCTGAAACATGAATAAAATAAAGTCAACTAAAAAGTTGGTGAGTATAACACAGTTATATATAGATAGCATATAGTTGAAAACAAATCCTTTACAAGACATGAAAAATAAGGCATTTATGGGGAGCAGCTATTGTGTAATCAAGTACAACCAAACCTTTGTAACTAGTATGCAAATTGTGTTGTCGGTATCAATCACCTCCACTTGGGTGGGTTTGTCAGACTCAATAGATTTATCATTGAAAACCGTCGGCTTGTATAGTTAATGATTGCACATAGTTTTCACGAAGACTAGCACAACTAGCACTCGGGCACAAAGCTCAAATTTTGCACACATGTATGTAAGTAGGATTTTGCACTTGTGTTGTTTGAGTAAATATAAATGTGAAATGTGTATAAAGTTCATGTTCCACCCCAAAAGTGTAAAATAGTAAAAAGGGGTTGTGAATACTCACTTGATATGGAAGTGAAGCTAACAAAGATTATAGATAGCAAATATGATCCTCGAAATGCACAACTTAACCTAAAGGGTAAATGTGTATTGAATCAAATAGATGCATAAAGTTTAAGTCTAAAATGAAAGTTGAATTTGTGTATAAAACTATTGATTTGTATTTAAAAGTATTGAATAAAAATTATATATAGAGTTTGAAGTAATAATATTTTTGAAATAATTTGACTAGGTTTGAATTAGATAATTGAATAAATATATAATTATAGTTTATGAAATAATGTAAGTATTAATTGTAATTAAGTATAAATAAATAAATGAGTTTGATTTAAATTGTAAATTAAATAAATAATCATTATCTTATTTATTTATAAACTTGTAACTTAATCATTTAAAATATCATTTAAGTGTAAGATAAATTTAATTTTTATAAATTTTTTTTAAATAAACTTTTAAATAAATAATATTTATCTCTTCAAATACAGAAAACATATTTTTATAAAATTTGAAACATTTATTGATTGAAAAATATAAAATTATAATTTTGTTAAAGTTTCTGAGTCACACACGACCGTGCCTCGGAAGGGCACGATCGTGCTCAAGCCACGGGTGCGACCGCGCTAATCGGGGCGCGACCGGGTTGATCAACAGGAGCACAATCTAGACGAGTCAACAGGCACGACCGTGCCTTGGCCCGGCACGGTCGTGTCTATGATCTTTAGACACAACAGAGACTAGCCCAGAGGGCATGACAAGGTCTGGACAGGAGAACACGACCGCGCTGCTAGTCGGCACGACCGCGCTCGATGAGGCACGGCCGCGCTAGATGATTAGCGCGACCGTGTCTCTTCCAAATCAGACATGAATTGACAATTTGTTGTATTTTAAACGCTGGATTTGTTAGGGCTTTTGATTAATGGGTTATTACGAGTCTTTTCATATAATTTAATTGTATGTAAATCGTGTTTAAGTATGGATTCGATTAAATCATTTTTATTAAAATGAGAAATCCGGTTCAGGATGATTTTTATGATGGAAGCCCCAATTAACAGAGGGCTTTTGTTATGAGGACTAAATCGACTGAGAAAAAGGTGATAATTACCTTGGAGAGTATCGGATTGATAGGAAGCGGTAGAAGAAAGTTCCGGCGTCGGCGATAACGGCTTCCGGCGACTTCGACTGTGATTCCGTCTGCTTCAACGGTTCCGAAGCTTCAGGAGAGATCGAATGGCGTGACGATGTTGCTGGATTAAGAGGGTTCTGATCGAATTGCTTGAGAGAGTTTTCTTGGAAAATATTTGAGAGAGAGTTCTTTGAGGTTCACGAATTCTGGTTAATTGGTCGTAAAGAGGATGTTTTGGTAGTATTATTTCTTAGTTAATGGGAGCAAAACGTATAACGGATTTGAATTCGAACGATCGGGTGATTAAACTGCATTTACGTTTCAACTGTTACGCAGGCGCGACCGTGCCTAGGCACCGGGCGCGATCGTTCCAAAGCAAGTCGCGCGACCGTGCCAAAGCACTTGGCGCGACCGTGCTAGGACGAAGCACGACCGTGCTAGACTAGGATTTCTTGATATTTTTCAACTTTAGTCCTTGACTTTTCAGATTTGATAAGTTTGATTAACATAGTTTCTTGCATAGTGTTTAAGTGTATATAATCGAGTAAAACTTGCGAACTTGCATTGAATCATTGCATTTAATTTATGGTGAGAAAAATAATAAGACAGTGCACGAGTATTGAATTCGAAATTGCATTACATTGAATTGAAATATGAATACTAAATATCAGGAATGTTACAGTCTCCCCATGTTGAGAGAATTTCGTCCTGAAATTTAGCTAGAGGAAACAACATTATTAGTAAAAAGATGAGGGTACTTGAGCTTCATTTGGTCTTCTCGTTCCCAAGTGAACTCAGGACCACGCTTAGATTCCCAACGAACTTTAACGATAGGATTGCGACTTCGCTTGAGCTGCTTGACTTCACGATCCATAATTTCCACCGGCTTCTCAACGAAGTGCATCGTTTCATCAATGCGCACGTCGTCGAGCGGTATATGGAGATTTTCATCGGTGAGACACTTCTTTAGATTAGACACATGAAATGTAGGATGTACATTGCCAAGAGATGGAGGTAACTCGAGCTTGTAAGCCACTTTCCCAATCCTTTCAAGGATTTTGAACGGACCAACATAACGAGGTGCTAACTTGCCTTTCTTTCCAAAACGGACCACACCCTTCCATGGAGACACCTTTAGAAGAACAAGGTCACCGACTTGGAATTCCAAGGGTTTTCGACGTTTGTCGGCATAACTCTTTTGCCGACTCCTCGCTACTCGAATATTATCACGGATTTGAATAATCTTGTCGGATGTTTCTTGAATTAACTCGGGACCAGTGATTTGTGCTTCACCAATCTCACTCCAACAGATAGGAGAACGACACTTGCGACCATAGAGAGCTTCGAATGGAACCATGTTGATACTTGTGTGGTAGCTATTGTTGTAAGAAAACTCAATAAGGGATAAATGTGAATCCCAATTGCCACCAAAATCGATTACACAAGCTCTAAGCATGTCTTCAAGAGTTTGGATTGTTCGCTCGGTTTGACCATCAGTTTGCGGATGGTAAGCCGTGCTCAAATCCAATCGAGTACCAAGAGCCTTTTGGAGAGATTGCCAAAATCGAGAAGTGAATCGAGCGTCTCTATCAGATATTATGTTCAAGGGAACGCCATGACGGCTCACAATTTCATCAATGTAAATTCGGGCTAATTTCTCCACTTTGAAGTCTTCACGAATAGGCAAGAAGTGAGCGGATTTAGTGAGACGATCAATAATCACCCAAATACTATCATATCCACTCGAGGTGCGAGGGAGCTTGGTAATGAAATCCATAGCTAAATTCTCCCATTTCCACACAGGAATTTCTAGTTGTTCGAGTAAACCAGAAGGACGTTGATGTTCGGCTTTGACTTTGGAGCAAGTTAAGCATTTGGCCACATAAAGAGCAATGTCTTTCTTCATACCGGGCCACCAATAAAGTTGGCGAAGATATTGGTACATTTTATCCGCACCAGGATGAATAGAATAACGAGTCTTATGAGCCTCGTTCATGAGAAATGCACGGAGATCATCGCGATCGGGAACCCAAATACGGTTCAAGTAATATAGTAAGCCATTGGGTTTTGATTCAAGAAGAAGTTCAACACCACACGACATTTCTTCATACATGTTACCCTCGGTTACCGAGACGTGTTGAGCTTCTAAGATACGGGTTTGAATATCGGTTTGAATACGGACACAATGAAGCATAACATGGTCCTTTCGACTCAAAGCATCGGCTACAACATTCGCTTTGCCGGGATGGTAACGAATCTCGCAGTCGTAGTCGTTAAGGAGTTCGACCCAACGTCGTTGCCTCATATTGAGTTCTTTTTGGTTGAAGATATGTTGAAGACTTTTGTGGTCGGTGAATACCACACATTTCGTGCCATATAGGTAATGTCTCCAAATATTTAACGCGAATACGACCGCACCCAACTCGAGATCGTGCGTCGTATAATTCTTTTCATGGATTTTGAGTTGTCTTGATGCATAAGCGATTACTTTTCCTCGTTACATGAGGACACAACCAAGACCTTGGTTAGAAGCATCACAATAGACAACCAAATCATCATTCCCATCGAGGAGAGTCAAAATGGGAGCATTACACAACTTATGCTTAAGAGTTTGGAAAGCTTCTTCTTGTTTCGGTCCCCATTCATAAGCTTTACCCTTAATGGGTCAAGACGGTAAGAGGGACAGCAATCTTTGAGAATTTTGAGATGAAACGACGATAATAACCCGCAAGACCAAGAAATGAACAAACTTCGGTAGGAGTCTTCGGGGCATTCCAATTCTTAACCGTTTCAATCTTAGCAGGATCAACATGAATACCCTTGTCGTTGACGATGTGACCAAGAAATTGAACTTCTTTTAACCAAAATTCACATTTGGAGAACTTGGCGTATAGTTGTTCTTTTTTTAAAAGGTCCAAAACCAATCTAAGGTGTTCTTCATGATCGGCTTTAGTCTTGGAATAGATTAAGATATCGTCAATGAAAACGATCACGAATTTATCAAGGTACGGTTTGCACACACGGTTCATGAGATCCATGAAAATTGCGGGTGCATTGGTTAACCCGAAAGGCATAACCATGAACTCGTAATGACCATACCTTGTTCGAAAAGCAGTCTTAGGAATGTCATCTTCTTGAACACGGAGCTGATGATAACCAGATCGAAGATCAATATTCGAGAAACAAGTAGAACCTTGAAGTTGATCAAAGAGGTCATCGATCCTAGGCAAAGGATAACGATTTTTGATAGTAAGCTTGTTGAGTTCGCGGTAGTCAATACACATGCGAAATGATCCATCCTTCTTCTTAACAAATAAGACGGGTGCACCCCACGGTGAATGACTCGGGCGAATGAAACCTTTGTCGGAGAGTTCTTGAAGTTGACTTGCGAGTTCTTGCATTTCCAAAGGTGCAAGACGATAAGGAGCTCTAGCAACGGGGTTAGCTCCGGGCATAAGATCAATACGGAACTCTACTTGACGAACAGGAGGAAGACCGGATAAATCTTTAGGAAACACTTCGGGAAAATCCCTAATGATAGGAATGTCTTGAATACTCTTCTCCTTGACGTCCTTTTGAACAATATGAGCTAGGAAGGCGATGTACTTCTTTCGTAAGTACTTTTGAGCGGTAGTACAAGACATCAATTTAAGACCCTTGCAAGGCTTTTCACCAAAAACCCTTAAGGTTTCTCCCGATGGTAGCGGAATTCGAATACACTTTTCAAAGCAAATAACTTCGGCATTATGATTTGATAGCCAATCCATACCTATGATAATATCAAAGCTTCCTAGTGGCATTGGAATAAGATTGATTGGGAATGAATGGTCATTTAGTTCTAAGGAGCAATCATAGATGATAGACTCAATTGTAAGGGAGTCACCATTTGCTATTTCAACGGTGAAGGTTTTCTCTAATTGGGATCGCATCTTTGCAAGTAAAGGCTCAAAATTAATTGACACAAAACTTTTATCGGCACCAGTATCGAACAAAATGGAGGCATATTGACTATTAACAAGGAACGTACCATTAACCACGTCGTTGTTGGCTTGAGCTTCGTTGGCGTTTATGTTGAATGCACGCCCACGAGCTCCACTTTGTCTAGCATTTGCAAGTCTTGGACATAGATTTCGAAAATGGTTCGGGTCACCACACTCATAGCAAGCACGCCTATTAGTAATGGCGGGAACACCTTGATTAGCCACTCGCGGGTTGGGTTGGTTCGGTGGGTTGACTTGGCCCTCAAAAGCTTTGGCCCTACAAACATTGATAGTGTGACCATATATCCCACAATGAGTACAAAGGCGACATGGGATATTTTGAGGATGATGAAAATTACAGGTGGCACAAAGAGGGTAGATCCCAACATATGGCTTTTTAGCCGGTGCTTGAATTACGGGTGCAACTTGATTAACGGGCACCGCAGGAGTAACCACAGCAAAGTTTCTAACCTTCCTCTTTTTGTTATTGCGAGAGGGTTCAGTTGTGGCTTCTTTGTTGTGGGCAGGAGGGGTTACGGTTTCAGCAACTTTCTTAGATCCCTTTTTGGTAAGAGTCCCAGCTTTCACATGATTATCAGTCAGGGTAGCAGACAGGCGGATGGCATCTTCCAAAGTAGCAGGATTTATACCTAAGACAGTATCTTGGATTTGTTTTGGTAGCCCACCAATGTACTTTTCGATACAACGAGATAACGGAGTGACCATGTGGGGCACGAGAAGACTCAACTCATGGAACCGAGTTGTATATGCTTAGTTTTCCCCACTATCTTGGGCAAGATCCCAAAATTCGGCCTCCAACTTTTTCACTTCATTTCGAGGACAGAACTCCTCGGTCATAAGCCTTTTGACCTCATCCCAAGGTAAAGCCATAGCTACATCAATACCCCTATTCCTTTTCTCCCCATTCCACCATGTAAGTGCCCGCTTTTGGAGGACACTTGTAGCATGACGAACACGGAGGTTGTCGGGACAGTCACTATTGAGAAAGGTATTCTCAATAATTTCAAACCATTGAAGGAATCCAGTAGCTCCTTCGGTTCCATAAAACTTTAGGGGATTGCACGAATTGAACTGCTTGAAGGTGCATTGAGATGGATTGTTTCCACCATTTCCACCATTACCACCATTGTTACCACTATTGCTTCCATTTCCACCATTGCCATTAGTGGCACCATTGGCTTGGGTGAGTTGTGTCACCAATTGGGTAAGAATAGCAGCAATGTCGGAGTTGGCGTTGGTTGCGGGAACACGACGAGGAGGCATTCTACAGATTTTCACAAGGCAAGAAAAATAAATTGTAAGAATTTATGAGAATTGCTAGGATTTAATAGAATAGAATTACAAAATAAAAAAAAATAGATATTCATAGTTTGGATTGTACTCAAAAGTGATAAAATCACTTGAATACTAAGGCACATTAAGGTTAATTTAAACTCATATAATTTTCAAGGAGACATGCTTTAGCCTATAAGTAAACACTCATCTCGGGAATTCCCAGGAAAGCATAAGGGTCCCTCGGTTGATTGGGATTTATGCGAAATGCTTTCCTAGACAGAAAACCCAAAATACAGGTGTCACCCTTCCAGATTGCACGTGTCCTCAAATAATTTAACAAGTTTAAAAACCTCAACGAAGAAATAAGAATTTTAAAGATTTTTGCTTCAAGAATTTTCCACATGCTTAGAAAGGATAAAGATAGAAAAGAAGATAGAAATATTATGAGGTTTTAGAATATAGAAAAGGATATTATTTATTTAATTATTAAGAATATCCTAATAAGTCATGGATTTAAAACACATAAGTCATCAAAATGAAATAATAAGTAATCATATTAAGCATGTAACATATAACATATAGCACATAGTATGTAACACATAGCACAAGAATCATGAAGCATAGTATAAGTGGGTGTCCTAAAGTTATAGTCTAGGTCAAGATGTCTAATAACCTAAATCCCTATAACCAAGGCTCTGATACCAATCTGTCACACCCCGACCGATGGCGGAATCATCGGGGCGGGACATGTAAGACTGTTCATAGCACAAGGTTGACTAAATTGAAATATGTTAAAGTCAAATTTCCATTTCACATAATCCAAGTACAAACCAAATCCAAACAAAGAAACAATAAACAACTCATAAACTTCTTGATTTAATATTGCTAAGTCCAAATCCTATATTGAGCACGTCTTGAATCATTCTCACATATTAGGGCCTGAAACATGAATAAAATAAAGTCAACTAAAAAGTTGGTGAGTATAACACAGTTATATATAGATAGCATATAGTTGAAAACAAATCCTTTACAAGACATGAAAAATAAGGCATTTATGGGGAGCAGCTATTGTGTAATCAAGTACAACCAAACCTTTGTAACTAGTATGCAAATTGTGTTGTCGGTATCAATCACCTCCACTTGGGTGGGTTTGTCAGACTCAATAGATTTATCATTGAAAACCGTCGGCTTGTATAGTTAATGATTGCACATAGTTTTCACGAAGACTAGCACAACTAGCACTCGGGCACAAAGCTCAAATTTTGCACACATGTATGTAAGTAGGATTTTGCACTTGTGTTGTTTGAGTAAATATAAATGTGAAATGTGTAATGTGTATAAAGTTCATGTTCCACCCCAAAAGTGTAAAATAGTAAAAAGGGGTTGTGAATACTCACTTGATATGGAAGTGAAGCTAACAAAGATTATAGATAGCAAATATGATCCTCGAAATGCACAACTTAACCTAAAGGGTAAATGTGTATTGAATCAAATAGATGCATAAAGTTTAAGTCTAAAATGAAAGTTGAATTTGTGTATAAAACTATTGATTTGTATTTAAAAGTATTGAATAAAAATTATATATAGAGTTTGAAGTAATAATATTTTTGAAACAATTTGACTAGGTTTGAATTAGATAATTGAATAAATATATAATTATAGTTTATGAAATAATGTAAGTATTAATTGTAATTAAGTATAAATAAATAAATGAGTTTGATTTAAATTGTAAATTAAATAAATAATCATTATCTTATTTATTTATAAACTTGTAACTTAATCATTTAAAATATCATTTAAGTGTAAGATAAATTTAATTTTTATAAATTTTTTTTAAATAAACTTTTAAATAAATAATATTTATCTCTTCAAATATAGAAAACATATTTTTATAAAATTTGAAACATTTATTGATTGAAAAATATAAAATTATAATTTTGTTAAAGTTTCTGAGTCACACACGACCGTGCCTCGGAAGGGCACGATCGTGCTCAAGCCACGGGCGCGACCGCGCTAGTCGGGGCGCGACCGGGTTGATCAACAGGAGCACAATCTAGACGAGTCAACAGGCACGACCGTGCCTTGGCCCGGCACGGTCGTGTCTATGATCTTTAGACACAACAGAGACTAGCCCAGAGGGCATGACAAGGTCTGGACAGGAGAACACGACCGCGCTCGATGAGGCACGGCCGCGCTAGATGATTAGCGCGACCGTGTCTCTTCCAAATCAGACACGAATTGACAATTTCTTGTATTTTATACGCTGGATTTGTTAGGGCTTTTGATTAATGGGTTATTACAAGTCTTTTCATATAATTTAATTGTATGTAAATCGTGTTTAAGTATGGATTCGATTAAATCATTTTTATTAAAATGAGAAATCCGGTTCAGGATGATTTTTATGATGGAAGCCCCAATTAACAGAGGGCTTTTGTTATGAGGACTAAATCGACTGAGAAAAAGGTGATAATTACCTTGGAGAGTATCGGATTGATAGGAAGCGGTAGAAGAAAGTTTCGGCGTCGGCGATAACGGCTTCCGGCGACTTCGACTGCGATTCCGTCTGCTTTAACGGTTCCGAAGCTTCAGGAGAGATCGAATGGCGTGACGATGTTGCTGGATTAAGAGGGTTCTGATCGAATTGCTTGAGAGAGTTTTCTTGGAAAATATTTGAGAAAGAGTTCTTTGAGGTTCACGAATTCTGGTTAATTGGTCGTAAAGAGGATGTTTTGGTAGTATTATTTCTTAGTTAATGGGAGCAAAACGTATAACGGATTTGAATTCGAACGATCGGGTGATTAAACTGCATTTACGTTTCAACTGTTACGCAGGCGCGACCGTGCCTAGGCACCGGGCGCGATCGTTCCAAAGCAAGTCGCGCGACCGTGCCAAAGCACTTGGCGCGACCGTGCTAGGACGAAGCACGACCGTGCTAGACTAGGATTTCTTGATATTTTTCAACTTTAGTCCTTGACTTTTCAGATTTGATAAGTTTGATTAACATAGTTTCTTGCACAGTGTTTAAGTGTATATAATCGAGTAAAACTTGCGAACTTGCATTGAATCATTGCATTTAATTTATGGCGAGAAAAATAATAAGACAGTGCACGAGTATTGAATTCGAAATTGAATTACATTGAATTGAAATATGAATACTAAATATCAGGAATGTTACAAAGCTAAGTTGTATATGAGAGTTGTTTCAAGATGTTTATCTTTAAGAGCTGAAGCAAGATTGATAACGAAACGATTGCAGGATTTGGAGGCCAAGAAAGCGAAGATAGAGAAAAAGACTGATGCCGACAAGACAGAAGACTTGTAATTCAATGGACTAGGGGGAGATTGTTGGAACCTTAGTAGTCCATCGAATTCAAGTTCTTAGCTTAATATTGTACATGTGTAAAGCTTTCGATCGAAAAATTTATTGATCGAAATTGTTTTCGATCGAAATAGTTTTCGATCGAATAGAGTTTTCGGACGATAACTTTTCACTATAAATATGTCTTGTTTTGAATGGTGTAGAGTTAGAACTTTGATAAGATTCACTATCTTCTGTATTTTGTGCTAAGTGTAATTGGATTGATTCTGTACTCATCATATTTAGTAAATACAAGTGAAGATTTGGTGTTATATCTCGTTTATATGGCGGTTTCTGTATTCGTTGGTGTTTGATTAGTATTGTTTGGTTGTTATTGAATTCTGGATTGTTTTCGCCTTTCTAGAAGTGTTGTTGAATATTAGAGGCTTGATTATCACGAATCAGAGGGATTCACACATTAAGTAACGAATGTCATCAGATTTGACCGCAAATTGCTTGTCCATACCTTGTAGGGACTCGTGGCATAGGTTCACCTCCTTGATTGCTTCGAGTTGAGCGTCACAGATTTGAACAGGTAAATCCGTGTAGATGGTCAACTGTAACGCTCACACTCATCACGGTTTTGGTTGTTCTTTCCTGCTCAAGGCATCAACAACGACGTTTGCTTTTCCAGGATGGTAACGGATGACGCAGTCGTAGTCGTTTAATAATTCAACCCATCGACGTTGCCTCATGTTAAGCTCCTTCTAATCAAAGATATGTTGAACACTCTTGTGATCAGTTAATATTGTACATTTCGTGTCGTACAAGTAGTGTCTCCAAATCTTGAGTGTGAATACCACAGCTCCCAATTCTAAGTCAAGGGTAGTGTAGTTTTTCTCATGCACTTTCAGTTGTCGAGAAGCATAAGCGATGACCTTCTCCCTTTGCATCAACACGAAACCGAGTCCTTGATGGGACGCGTCGCAGTACTCCACGAAATCGCCAGTTCCTTCTGGTAATGATAGGATCGGTGCGTTGCAAAGTTTCTGCTTGAGCAATTGAAAAGCGGTTTCTGCTTCGTCACTCCATTTGTATTTCTTATCCTTCTGTGTCAGAGTCGTGAGGGGTTAGGCTATCTTAGAGAATTTTTTGATGAATCGTCGATAGTAGCCCGCAAGACCTAAGAATTGTCGCACCTCGGTTGGGGTCTTAGGTGCCTCCCATTTCTTAATCACCTCGATTTTGGATGGGTCAACATGTATGCCCTTCTTGTTGACCACGTGTCCAAGGAATTGCACTTCACGAATCCAGAAGTCTCACTAATCCAGAAGTCTCACTTCGATAACTTGACGTACAATTTCTCCTCTTTCTACAATTCCATGATTAACTTCAAATGCTCAGCATGCTCCTCTTTACTCCGTGAGTAGATTAGGATATTGTCTATGAACACGATCACGAATTTGTCCAAATAGGGTTTGCACACTCGGTTCATGAGATCCATGAATACTGCTGGCGCTTTGGTTAACCCAAATGGCATCACCATGAACTCATAGTAACCCTAACGAGTTCGGAAGGTGGTCTTTGGAATTCCATCTTCCTGAATTTTTAGCTGATGATATCCCGACCACAGATCGATTTCTGAGTAATAACTCGACCCTCGTAATTAGTCGAACAACTCATCGATCCTTCGTAGCAGATATCGGTTCTTGATTGTCACTTTGTTCAGTTCTCTGTAGTCGATGCACATACGGAACGATCCGTCTTTCTTCTTAACAAATAAGACTGGTGCTCCTCAAGGCGAGAAGCTTGGTCTAATGAATCCTTTGTCTAATAGTTCCTATAATTGGTTAGACAACTCCTGCATTTCCGATGGCTCTAGTCGGTAAGGTGACCTTACTATCAGAGCAGCTCCTGCTGCGAGATCAATCCGAAACCCGAATTACCGTTGTGGTGGAAGTCCGGGCAAGTCTTCTGGAAACACTTCTGGATAGTCTCGGATGATCGGTATATCTTCAAACCTCCTCTATTATGCTTTCTTTTCCCTCACGTGCGATAAGATCGCATGGTAACCCTTTCATAAGTACTTTCGGGCTTTCATGCAGGTAATGATCCTTAGTATTGTACCACTCTTTTCTCCTTGAATCGCTAGTGTTTCTCCATTCGGAAGTGGAATACGAACGATGTTTTCATGACATACGATCTTGTCTCGGTTCTTGGACAACCAGTCCATTCCGACGAGTATGTCAAAACTTCCCAGTGTTACCGGCAATAGGTCTATAGTGAATGGGTGGTCAGCTAACGTCAGGAGAAAACCAGATATTAGTTGTTCTGTCTCAATTATCTTACCATCCGCTAGTTCTACTATGTATAGGTAATCTAGCGTAATGGGCGTAATACCAAGTAATGAACTAACCTCGGTGGACACAAAGCTTTTGTCGACACCCGTATCAAATAAGATAGTTGTATAACAGTTGTTTACAAGGAACTTACCAGTAACAATGTTGGGGTCTTCTCTAGCTTCGCCTGCTCCAATCATAAACGCCCTCCCCCGAGCATTTGCATTTCCAGTCCTTGAGGAAATGTCGGGCTCATCATAACGAAACATCTACGGTTTCCCACGCCAGCCGGGGATTGTTTAGCTAACCGGCAGTTTTGGGCCATGTGGCCAAAACGCTTGCATTTTTGGCACCCAGAATCTTCACAAGTGCTATTATGATGAAACTGACACCTATTGCATTTTCGTAGGGTTCGGGTGTACACGCCCTTTGATTTCTTCCTGTTTCTTCTGAAAATTCTATACGAGTGGTTTAGCAAGGGTGTTGTCCCATTTTCCCTTGTTGTCGAAGATTTTCACATATTTCACTTTCTTGGAAAACAGTCCCTGACGGACGACCTGGTCAGTGAGGTTATGAGCCAATCTCACAGCGTTGTGGATCGATGTGGGTTCAGCAGAAGTGACCATACTCTGTATCTGAGGTGCCAAACCACAAATACACCACTCAATCCTCTTGTATTCGGGCTTAACCATGTGCGGACATAACCGCGCTAGGTCGTGAAACCTTGCGGTGTATCCCGCAATATTAGCACCCTCCATTTTCAAGTTCCAGAACTCGTGTTTGAGCTTTTATAGCTCATTATGGGGACATTATTCCTCCTTTAGCATATCTTTGAATTCTTCCCAGGGGATAGCGATGGTATTATCTAACCGCAGAGTTTGGACGTTGGAGTTCCACCCGGAGAGGGCTAATACCACCAAGTGGGGTATTGCGGGATTCAGTCTTTTCGATCCACATTATCAGTCCCACTGCTCCTTCTGTCCCAGTGTAAATGTGCGGTTTGCAATTCACAAAGTCCTTGAATGAACAGTTTCTGTTCTCGTTTCCGGATCCTGTATAGTCAAGTTGGGTTGCTTTTAGATTCAATTATCTGAGATAGAAAGTTTGTCGTATGTAAGTATGTACGTTGCCTCTAGGCAAGCAATATACCTCCATTCTCGCCATTACCACCCGATCCTCCACTGGATCGATTGGCTTCCTGGTTGGCAATCGCATCCGCCAAGCGTTGGGCGATGAGAGCCTCTATCTGAGCTACGGTCATGGATGTTCTTCTTCCTCCTGAGTTACGGTTAGTTCTCTTGGGAGGTATGATTCTTTATAGTCACAATGATAACAAAGGTTAGATATTGCGTAATATATAACAACCAACACATGTGCACAAGATAACATATAACAATCAATCAACTATGCAATATAATAAAAAGATAAACATTTGATAAATAAGTTGTACGAAATACAAAGTATTTTCAGGAGCAAAAACTCCTCTAAAACAAGTAAAATCTCAAAATATTGCGTGTGCATAGCCCGCTCACGATCGGCTAATCAAACTGAAGGTGGAAAGGTACCACCCTGCAAAGCGGCCGAGAGCAATAAGGCATAGAGAATCATTAGAACCCTAGTGGGTTCCAACTCCTCCCTGACCGTATTTACCCTGAGCTCCGCTACTAGGGCTGTAGAATCAGCAAGTGAAGCTCGATGCTCTGCTACGACAACCCTCTGGTGTGCCATCCCTAGTTGTCTCTCTGTCTCCGCCAAGAGGCTAAATAGGGCGATGATTGATGTGCTTGAAATTACGCATCTTTATTGCACAAAACTTCACCCGTTTTATGATCAATTCCCGGTTATTCCCCAAGTTTAGACACTTATTTGCTTCATTTTTAGTTTTATAGGTTTTGGTGGAGCTAAGTGGATAAACAAGGAGATTCCAGGAGTTTTCAAGGAAAATTAGGTTTTCTGAGTTGGAGGCACGGTCGCGCCCCTACCTGGCACAACCGCGCCCACCTAGGCACGGTCGCGCCCCTACCTAGCACAACCACGCCCACCTAGGCACGGTCGCGCCCCGCATTGGCATGACCGCACCAGCATCAGAATCCATGCACAACTGTGACACCCAGCATTTCAGGTCAATATCCACATTTCATAAACGCACGTTCATAATTATTATTTCCTGATATTTTATTTTGACTAAGTAAAGTCAAGAAGTCTAGCAAAGAAGTTTGTTCCAAGTCTAGTAAACCGTAAAGAGTTACTAGAAAAAGTAAGCAGGATAACCCGACTTAATGCGAACGTAAATGGTTAAATAAAATAACCAGAAAAATATATATATATATATTACACAGAATTTACGTTGAGCCAAGATTCTAATATTTTCTTCAACGAGCCATAAAATGGTTAAAAATTATAATACCGTGAAGAATCGAAACTGAATTAAATTACCCCTTTAAAACTCTAATTGATACTGATACCATAATAAATTAATACTTAAAAATTTGTTATCATTAACCCCTAAACCTATTTCTTGACTTTCTTGGCCGAGAGTCAGGGAGCCATTCTCCCACTTGCCTATTTCACTCAAATTCAGAGGAAAAACCATACCTCTTCAGTCGAAACCTCACCTTCACTTCCAATCTTTCTCATTATTCTTACGGCAATTTCACAATTCTCTTTCATCTCGAAGTCCAGTTTTAAAGCGAAAATCACCATAATTCGGTGTCATAAGGAGAATTTCAAGTGTTCTTGAAGAAAGCTTAGCAAAAGATTCAAGACTACTTCTCTGTTTTTCTCTAAAGATCGCCATTCTCGGTTTGAGGTAAAAACTCGATAACATCCATATTATTTGCTTTAAAACCGTAACTAAACATACAAATCGTTCAAACGCAAGTAAGATAACAAGAAAACTGTGTCAAACTCAAGATTTGAACATAAAAATATACAGAGTGAATTCTGTAAATCAAAGTGCAGATATCGAAACTATAGTTTCGATACCTGTTAGTCAATCGAAACTGGGAGTTTCGATACCTATTGATCGAAACTAGGTAGTTTCGATACCAGTTATTCAATCGAAACTAGGAGTTTCGATACCGGTTGTTCTATCGAAACTAGGAGTTTCGATATCTATTTGTTCAATCGAAACTAGGTAGTTTCGATACATATTGCTTAATCGAAACTAGGTAGTTTCGATGCTTATTACGTAATCAAAACTAGGAGTTTCGATACCTATTTCACTCAGTCGAAACTAGGAAGTTTCGACATCTGTTCTGTTCAATCGAAACTAAGAAAGCTTAGATACCTGTTCATCAGCCCCATAAGGCAGTAACTCAGAACTATTTTCATAACAAAACAAGGTTGGAAAAACTAAAAAGATAATTAAAACAAAAGTAATCAGATCGGCTAAGTCAAGTGAACAAATTGCGTTTAAGACGAGTAGTCTTAACGTGTATGTTATCCTTGTGTAAATAGGATACGGATAGGTGAATCTGCCGTCATTCAAATATTTGCTAGCATTCATACTGTCGAGGTGAGTTTCACTAATCCCCCTTTTTTCTAAGTTTTGAAATGATTTGGGGTGGAAACATACTTGTAAAAGACTTTTGTGTATAAATGAATGGAACTAATGATCTGACCGTATGTATGTATTGAGGGAACAATAAAGCGCTTAAAGTCCTCGTAATAAATTAGTAACCATTAGCTATGGATTTAGCCCGGGATTATATGAATAGTACTATTGGGGGTGACGCCTCCGGTCATGGTTAGTCGCGCTAACCAGGGGTCAAAATGGCCGAATGACCGCATATTGTCTTACTCGCAGAAAGGCGAGGGGAGGCACAGAAAGTTGGGGTTTGGTTACGGTCTCGTACATTACATACTATTTTGTATTCCTTGCAAGCTTACAAATGGGGTCAATAGATCGGATTAGTAATCATATTCATTGGTAATACATACAAAAGAGTTTTGATCGGCAAAAAGATCAGATTTTAAACATTGGGTTTATGATAACTCTTTATAATAACTTGTGAACTCACCAACCTCGTGTTGACAGTTTTAAGTATGTTTTCAGGAAATTGAACGTGGTCATCAGGTTAGCAATGTAGGTTACATGCATGCACGTGGATACGGCTTTTGGGAGGATTTCTCTTGTATAACTCATGGTCTTGAGTCATATTTGCGAAATCTTAAACATTTGTAAACTCAAGTTGATATTTTGTAATGTAAATATTTTAAATCCAGTTATGTATCCAATTACATGTATGTGTTTGCGGTAATCATATGCTTTGGAAACCAGTGAAAGTCGCGCCTCGCGTTTCCGCCCTGGCGGGGTGTGACAACAACCGTGCTCTTGCTTCCCCACGGTCACGTGTAAACCCGTGAGTCTGAAAGGCGTACTTCCTTGAAGAAAGAGAGCCAATGAAAGAAGTAGATCGGTCAACACATCTGTCACACGACCGTGCCAAAAGGTGGCAAGGTCTTGCCCCATGCTCAGGCACGGTCGTGCCCAGTGGCCTGGCACGGTCGTGCCTCCTTGCTTTTATATATATCAGAAGTTTTTCCACATAAAAAAGTCTGGAGACTTGGAGAGTTGGGGCCCTGAGCACTGTTTTGTGCTTCGAATTTTCTTGTTTCTAGCCACATTTCAAGCTTCTAGGAAGGACTACAACATGAAGAAGATCACCATACATCATCATCATCATCTAGCTTGGAAGAGTTGGTTTGATTCTTGCATTTCTTCATGAGTCTTGTAACTTTTCCTTGATTTGTTCTTGTTCTCATGCTCACCATGACCTAACTCTTGATATCACTTTGGTTTAGATGAAGTTTAGTAACGTTTGACAACATTTTGGATTTTTGGTATAGTTTATGTTAATGTTATAACAATGGCATGATTATTCTTCAATGATATTGTGTATTTGGGAGTCGAGATTGTTTGCAAGACTTGTATATGTGTAGGCTATGCATGTTGGAAAACCCATGGTTTATGCATGTAATCATTAATTAGTGTATCTATGTATACTAGTTTATGGCTTTTGACTAGGAATGGTAGATGAAGTCTGGTTTATGGTTGAAAACTCTTGAATGTACATCCTTGTGCTTGTGTTTGGAAAGACAAAGTGCTTGTTATGGTGTGTCATATTTAGTATTATGTTTATCTAGGACTTGCTGACGCAAACTTCTAATTTATGTAATTTTGATATGAACATTGTATGTTGAGGAAGTGCATGTTATTGTTTACTTTAATCAACTTGAGGTGGGTTATGTGTTGATTCGTGTAATCTTTCCAACTAGTTATTGAGTTAGCCAACCTTGACAGGAAGCTAGTTCAATCTTTATTAAACATTGACATATTCATAGCATGTGAGCTTTATTGTATGATTTTAGGTAGTTAGTTTGTATAATTCATTCTAGTTTCCCGAATAGTCATTTGATTAGATGTCTTTGATGAGAATTTAGTCAACATATGTTTCATGTATTTTCCATGTATCCATAGTTGTTGTTGGGTGTTTATTAAATGGATTCGAGACCGAAGTGATATTCCTTCCTGGATTGTTTGACTTGCGTTCTTAGTTTAGTTTTATATTCTTGCATATTAGTTTAAGTAAAAATCAACTTAAACATCTTTTACCCATTCTTGATTGAATTTTAGTCCCTGTTTATTATCGCATTCCACCGTGTCCACTGATTGATATCCGGTTCTTACCTTTACTATATTGCTATTCGACGGCTACATTGCCTGGTGTGTCTGTGATTAGTCTTTGGTGAAAACCTATTTTAAAACTCAGATTGTGTGAAAAATACTTATAAAAATATATATAATTACATCACATCAATGATCCTGGCGGTCTCTCTCTTTCGGTCCTCCATAAGTCCCGCTACCTGCCCCTACAGGGTCTGTAGCGCGGTCTTAGTAGTTGTGGCCATCTGCTCCGCCTCTTTGGCCCCGTCCTCTGTAGCTTCGACCCTGTCACGCATAGTCATAAGTGCATGGTCGGTCAAATCAATATCGTCCTTCAGTGCGGACATGCCAGCATCATGTAACTTGCTACGCGACGCAAGTATCGGTAGCACTTCCCTCGTAGGCCGGAGCCAATAGGGTGGTGGGTAGGATGGTCTAGATGGCCCCCTAGTAGATGAGGAGTCTGATGACGAAGTCCGGGACCTCTTGGCCGATGGCCCTGCAAGATCTGATGATCGGATCGGTCGCTTTCCCAAGTAAATGTTCTTCTTCATGGGGGTACTCTTGGTATTCGCTCCTCGTGATGCCAGTAGAGGTGACTGTGTTGCTGGATCCACCAGGCGGGGAGGTGAGGGTAGAATAAAGCCGTCATCGGACGATGATTCTCCGTGTAATACCGAATATGGCACAGACTCGCCCGAGTCACTCCCCGTGCCAGCATCCCCTTCGCCCCCATGGCTGGTGTATCGTCTGCCTTTTCCTCGTGATCCTCCTTAGGATTCTCCTGGGGTTCCTCCTCAAGGTCCTCAATCGGGTCAATAGTCGGCTCCTCATCACTTTCATTATGCGGTGACGACGGCGGTGTCAGTGGCTCAGCTGGTGATGGTGGTGTAGCCGGAGTGTACTCCTCGTCCAAGTCAGAGATTAAAATAGGGTCCGATGAAGTCGACATCCTGTAACAAGTCAATATTCGGTAAACGAATGTATTCATGTATGAAATGTATGTATGATGTGATGTGAACTATGTGAGCCTATAGTTATAGTCTAATAAGCACACTAATGCAACTTAGTTCTCTATAACCAGAGCTCTTATATGAATCTATCACACCCTGAAATTCAGCAGCGGGTTAGCCGCGGGTCGTGACTGTCAAGGATCATTGGTCCTGGTCACTTCGAACAACCTCTAAATGGTTTTCTAAAAGACATTCCGTTTGAACATGATATAAAAATAATAAGTAATACAGAGTTTAAAAATGTGGAATGTAAAGTGCGGAAACAACAGTAAATGTATCAAAACACAGAAGCACAATGTTTTAGGTTCCCATAAACCTAGCTTTTAAATGAAAAACATGTTGTGAGACTCCTGAAGTCCAACCCTAGTCCATGCATGAATGCTTAGCGACCTAGATAAACATGCTTAAAGTGTCAACAAAGGGTTGGTGAGTTCACAGGTTTAAGTAAAAGTAAAGAAATGAAATCAGAGTAACAGTACGCATGTATACTAGTGATTCAATTGTTGATCAGACAATAAACATTAATTATATAAGCAATCACCAAAACCAAAGCTCAATGAAGGAATGTAGAAACTAGCATTTTGCCTCTTACATGCCCAACACGCACTTGATTAGGTCAATGATGCACCCGTTTGACTCCCAGTCAGAGTTAGCGTGACTAACCCGGGTGGGGGTTGTTAAACCTAATAGTACTATTCATGATCACCTCGCTTGGTAATGTAATTAACGGTTCAATTATGAGAGGACTTTACGTGCGGGAAATGCACCCACTTATATATATTAAAGCGAAATCAAAGTAACGTTATACGACTAAGAAAATGGTTTAGCATGTATCTCCCCCAAATAGAAAAGTAAGTAAAACGGGGCCGTGAAAACTCACCTGGGAATGAGGTGAAGTGATATGAAAAGCAATACGAGAATCCTAGCAAAGTCCGAAAGACCAACCTATCCAAGCCCTAGAAATATTAAGGCCATAAGGTCTATGAAAGGTAAATGTGGTTTATCTAACCACAGTCATCCAAACGACTCAATGTTGAAAGGTTAGATTGACGTTTTGAAAAGGTTTGACCAAGTTTGACTAAGTTTGACCAATGTTGACCAACCTTGACCAAGTGTGACACGACGACCCGTTGGTGACACATGGTGAAAACATGTGCAAGTAACACATAAGTAACACCTTATGACATAACACACATGCTTCAAGTAATTGCATAAGTAAATGTCATATAATAAGTAACATGGCTTGCATATGTTCATGTCATAAGTAGTAACACATAATTTCAAATAATTGCATAAGTAAATGTTACACAACTACACATGTCTCGTCACAAAGTATAGTAAGTACACATAGCATTTGTACATCCTTATAACATAATCCACAACATGTTAATAAAACAATCCACATAACACATGCTATTATTCTAGTCATTTAATAATATCATTTCAATACATTTGAACAAGTAACATATCATGATATCTTGTATACTAGTTCATAACATAACAAAGTTTCCTTTTTTTTGGAAAATTAGGGTTTTAGTACCCCTTATGTATCATAGCTCAAACAAACAAATTATACATGAGATTATCTTAGTACAATGCTACAAACATGGTTCTATTTATACACATTCCATTTAAAGTAAAAATGAAGTTTCCAAACCAATAAAGTTTCCTTTATTAAAAATGTCTTCCAAAACTCTATATCACATATTCTTCCATAAATCATCTAAACATATGATAACAATGCTATTCAACCTATTTTAGACATTTATAGCATGGAAACACAAAATATGTTCCAATAAAGTTTCCTTTTGATAAAAATATAGAAACATACCATATGCATATATTCATAATAACATAAACAACAAAGTTTCTAAATATTGAAACGGGCAATATACATAACAAAGAAGCATTTCTATGCACCAAATGTACCGATATGTGTCAACAAACCTTCAATATGAGAACCTTTTGATAAAAACATATATTAAGACCTTTGTAACATAAGAAATCGTTTGGATAGGTGTGTACCAATTATGGCCGAAAATAGAAAAGAAAATATTAGTAGAATGCTTACAAAATCAAATACGATGTTGGAATGGATGTGAAACTAGCTCCATGCACCTTGAATCACCTTGGAATGGCCTTAGAACTACTTGGATTGCTTGAACAAACTTGAGCGAGATGGTGGCTAGAGTGGGAGGGGCCGGCCGAACCAAAGAGAGAGGGTGGGGGATTTAGGTTTAGGGTTTTTGTGTGAAAATGGGTTAAGGATGGGTGTAAGGTAGTTTTAATGAAATGATGTTGGGCTTAAGCATTCTTTTAAGGCTTTTTATTAGAAATTGGGATTCTAATGGGTTATTAATAAATAAAAAGCTGAATTATTTGGCCCAAAGTATAAAGCCATCATTTTTATAAAAATCCAATTTAGAGTTGTTGGCACATATCGAATATCCGCTTAAAAAGCGTTAAAATAAAAGTTGCTTTAAAAATTCAGAAAAAATTAATATAAGCACGAAATAATAAAAGTTTGTGTATTGGCAGAGTAGTGAGTCGTCTTGGAGCATGGGTACGACCAGTATGGGTACGACTGAGTAAACTCTGTATGAGTATATAATGACGTGTGGCAGGGGCTACCGTCGTAGTAAGTAAGAGATAAGGTTCAGAAGTTGTGTGTCTATAAATGACGAAGTCATATTGTATGCATGTAAATTTACTCAGATCTAGTAGTTGTGTGTGTGTACGTGATGTGTGTTTAGAGTTTGGGGTTACTAGTACATGTGTAGAACAATGGGTGTTCGGTAGTTATGTGTGCCGGTGTGTGTCCTTGTAGTACACGCTTAGTCGTGCATAGGACGGGTGGTCAGTGTGCTCAAGTATATTATTTCTATCTTGACGATTCTCTCGACATTGATACATCGAGGTGATGCGAGGAGTTTGATGTCTTCCTAGATGATTAGTGAGGTGCTCTTACGAGATGCCTATGCTTATATCTCGAGAATTCGGAGCACGAAGCCAATGGGCGGAGCTGTAGAATTACATTCCTTGAATCACAAGTACTAGCTTTACAAACTCAGGTAGATACACTTGTGTCTACTGGTTCTCAGAGACAATTGGTTCTTCAAGCTAAAGCTACACAGATTGCTGACATGTAATTATTGGTGTCTAAACTTGTTGAGCGTCTTGACGCTCAGGGGGAGTTAAGGCTACATGATACGTGTCATGCTGAATCAATTCAAAGAAAAGATAATGATGACAATGATCCTAGTGGTAATGTTGAGGGTTATCGTCAATACGCTGACGTGAATCCAATATCCAGAGCTCAGGGGGAGTCAACATCACATACTATTGATGGAACCAAACAACATTCTGGAGTGAATGAAGAAATATTGTTATTGGAATTCTTTCAAGATTCTGAAGAAGAAGAAGCTGAGAAATTAGAGTGTTTGGATGATATAGACGAGTTATTTGATGACGATGAAGAAGATGTGTTGGATAACGAAATTGAAGAAGGAGAGATTGTAGAGATTGAAATAGAAAAGAGTAAATCTAAGGTTACATATGAAGGAAGTGATGGTCTGAATGTCCCGTATAACTTCATCAAAGATGATGTTATTCCTGAGTTTTCTTATGATGGAGTAACAGATTCTATGGACTCTGTTGAAGACATCACTACACCTGATGATACTGCTCAATCCAACAAGATAGATTCTAATGTTGATACTACTCATGATGTGTCTCTAAAGCCTAATGAAGAACCTTTGATGTATAGAAATACATGTATGACTAGAGAACATTAGAGAGAAGTCGTTAACAGTTGGATGAAAGTACTACCAAATTCACGTATACAACCTGCTCAGAAAGAAAGATATGTGAATAAAGAGATGTGTATTGGTAAGATCATAAGTTGGTTTTATGATGATGAAACTAAACTGTTTGCTCTTAAAAGATCTAATGGTGTTCAATACTTAAAGCCTAGGATCAAGTATTTCAATACCTTGCCAAGGTGTGAAATGAATGGTCTAGCAACGAAACCATTGATTAATAGATCTAAGTGTGGATTAGCCTATGTGATTGCCAATTTGATAAAGAGAGAAGGTGGATCGGGGAAGTATGAAAGGTTACCACAGAAGGGAAAAAGAGTGAAGCTTATAGATCAAAAGACTAAGAATGTGACTTGGAAGTATAAGTTCAAGCTAGTACGTGCTGTACAGAAGATACCATTGAAGAAAATTTCACAAGATTTTCTAGGGAATATGAAATGGTTGTATGTTGATGTGAAGACTGGTGAATCTAGGATTGATGATAAAGATAATAAGGTCATTGTTTGTTTCTATGATGCAATGAATCTTATTAACTTCTCAAAGAAAGATCAGAGGATGTTAAGAAAGAATGAGATCATGTTCACTGATGAATGGAGAGAACAAGGATTGCAGTATAAAAGAGTGTTGGAGATATGTCAAAGATATGGAGTGCATGCAGGAAGCAGATTACCAGACAACTAGAGGAGTTCATCATAAAGACTGAAGATAGAAGATCAAGCTATTGTCAAGGGGGGTCTGTTAGGACATAGATTGAATGACAAATGCTTTGTAATAGTTTAGGTCTTATTATCTCTATGTTTTGTATGTAATTGTTTAGATTTGTCTAAGTATAAATACAAGTTCTGCTAGAGGCGAACTTGATAAGTTCGCCTGGTCAAGGTCGCCTAAGCATCTTTAAGCGAACTTGTTAAGTTCGCCTGTTGCAGAACATGTGTCTATAAATATAGAGTTTACAGAGTCTGTTTAGTACACGTATGATAGATTGAACAATCAAGTATTCTGCAAACTCTGTTTGGTGATATAAAAGAGAGTTTATTTACCTCTGTTTCTATTGTCAATTGTTATACAAAGTGTTAATACGGTAGGATTTCGCACTCCGCGTTAACGATACATCCTGTCACGAGATCGATCTAAGATGAGTCATGTGGACCTACATAGAGTTAGTGATGAAAGCGGTTACGTGGACGCTGGACCAAAGATACCCATGATGAGATCAAGGTGATGACGCTGAAGATTTCAGCATGGAGTTAACAAAGGGACGAAGAACCTTCATGGAACACGTTCCATGTTCAGAATTCAGTCGAGGTAAAACACCAAATGAATCGGGATGTTTTCCCTGGACGAGACGACGAATAGCTGAGGCTTGTGAGCAGACGGAATTCGTGTTCGTAAATTATAAATGAGACGCGATCGGTGATCGCATGTTAATGAAGTAAAGAGATACTATGGTAAAGGGATTTTGAGGTGACCAAGGTAGCTTTGTACAAGCTCCGGGAGATCATCAGAGAAGGGCATAAGTAATACCCTTATGGTTAAGCAATGGGCTCGAGTTTGAGAAATCACCGCTAGATGGCAATTTGAGCATAAAGAGAGGAACGTGATGGACATGTGATAGTAAAGCAACTATTACTCTTGTCTGTGAAGGACAAGGACCTAATTGGGAGGATGGTCATCGGAATGACGAAATCATATACATCATACAAGAGACAAAGGGCAATTGTGCCCGTAACATAGATTGAAATGTGACAAGTGAGCGGATAACTGGTAGTGTGGTACGACGCGGTGCTAGAGATGAAATGTGCAGTATTGTTAAGGACTATGACAACGAGACCTTCGTGAAAGGATTGATATTCAGGGCAATAACGGGAGGCAACTTTTAACAAGTACCGGGATAGCGAGAGTGGTAAAGGCAGCCATTTGACTGATGGTTGGAAAGACGAGAGACGAAGAAATGTGTAGGTGAAACCTACAAACGTAAAAGTTGAAAGCAGGCAACAAAGTAGACTTCTTTGAACACCAATGGTGGTGCTCAAGTTGCAAAATAAAGTGATAGATTCGATAAACATAAAGGTGAATGCTTGGCACCTGATGGATTTAGTGCTGTAGGATCGTAAGATTACAAGGTGATTCTGTTCTAGTTGATATTGGCGGAAACAATAACAACCAACAAAGTAAACAAGTAGACAGCAAGAATACTGATAAATGCACTGTTGTATTAAACTTCTGAGATTACAAGTTTACAAGTAAAACACTATTAAGAAGCACTATGAAAGCACAGCAAGCACCCTTACAATGAAGTGTTTACACAGTATTTATAGTAACTTAGAATCAAGACAGACCCTTGATTCTAAGGATCAGATCTAACACAAGCCGTTGATCTTGTTTATTAATCTAAATTACACGCAAAGGCTAATCTAGATAACTTTACTGAAACGTCTTCTTAGGCATCATTGTTTGCATGCTTGGAGACGCACGTCATTGTCCTTTATTGGTTGCACCACTGAGGTTCCTTCTGCTTGGAGTGTGTCAGTTGTTTTTGCAGAAAGGTGTCAGAGGCGCTACACATGGGTAGTCAGCTGCAACGTTTGGTCTTCAGTGAATAAAGCTATCAGCAGCAGAGATGAGAATAATGCTGCTGATAAGCCTATCAGCAGCAATTTGTGTTGAACACTGCGGATAAGCCTATCAGCAGCAACAAGTGTTGAATGCTACTGATAAGCCTATCAGCAGCCATATGTGATGAATGCTGCTGATAAGTCTATCAGCAGCCATATGTGTTGAATGCTGCTGATAAGCCTATCAGCAGCATTTGTACTTAGAATAATTTGGTAGCAATCAGTCTTTGGTTCTACAAGTGCACGAGTGTTAACGAAAGACTATGATGGGTTGGTTTGTATCGACGCAGGATTCGAGGACGAATCCTCTTTTAAGGGGTAGACTTGTAACATCCTGAAGTTTTTAAAGTAATGATTCGGGCTAGTAGACGACCCAACTCTTTAATAATATAGAGATTTGGTAATGTGGACGTGCGGGGTGCGTTTAAAACGACGGAAAAAGTTGGAATATCGTTTAAAAATTATAGATCAGGGTCGAAATGTACGAGGCGATTTACGAAGGACCCGAATGAAACATTATGTGGTTTATAAGCCACCTAAATGTTAACCCTTGACCATTCGGCCTAAGAGACTTGCAACGGCAAGGGGAGAGACTGTGGGAGGAAGAGGAGGCAACGAGAGTGGACGGTGACGGAACTACGCCAAGAACTTCCAAACTCAGTTAAGGTAATCCTCGTTCTTTCTTGTTTTCCTTCCTTTTATTTCGGTTACGCATGAAAACCTGATAAGGGTTTGGGTTCTAGTTCACGGCAACCGAAGAGGTGGCAAGGACGGTGACGATCATCGAATGTGGTGGTTATAACGGGTATATCACAGGGTGTCGAAGGTTGAAAGGGTAGCGTGGAAGTGATGGGTGACAGTGGCAACCATGGTCGCGTGAGGAGGAGTCGGCAGCGGCCAAGGCCGCCATGGTAGCACGGTGATGGGGGCTGACCTATGGGAGATGAGGATGGAGTGAATGCCGGGTATGAAGCACAAGGACATGACGGTCGTCGTGGTGGGTTCCAACGATAACCATGGTGGGCGACGAGATGAGTGGTGGTGACGATCGGTGGTGAACGACTTCAACCGGAGAAGAAGGTGATAACTTCGAGGTTAGCTAGGGACATCGACGGTAGCTAGGGAAGGCATTGGTGGCACAAGAGGGGGACGTTGCTTGTGGACATTGGTGGTGATATACAGTGGTGGTGGTTCACGGAGATGAACGGGGAAGAGAATGGAGTCGGGTTAAACCAGATTAGGGCTTTATGAGACTAGGGTTTGCATGGCTCGACTAAGTTCGTGCATGGGAACCCGATTTGAACACACGGTTTCTAAGCGGGTTGAGGGCAATCCGTTACGAGTGGCAATTGCAATACAAGCATGGCTAAAGGTTTGCATGGCACACGTACGTGCATGCATGGAGGTTCGAGGTTGGATGCACGAGTACTAAACGGGTCCGAACTATATTTTACATAAGCCCGTGAGGCTAGGGTTTCATGGAGGGGGAAGATAGGAGATAAGACGAACGTTGGGGAGTTGTTTTTATTTATGAGTTATCCGATATACCGGTTAGAATGTACCCTGACTGTGAATCATACGTTGACAGGTTGGGTTTCGAGCAATCAGACGAGTTGCAGGGCAAGGATTGTGACTCAGCTTAACCTGTGAGTTTCTAATCCCCCTCTATTAAATGTTTTTAATGTTTTTGGGGCTATCTTACATACTTTCAAGACGTGTTTTATTACATTAAATGTGTATTGAGCTTTGGGGTCTAACCCGATGAGTTACGAATTTAAGTATTTAAATATGGGGCTAAGGGACTATGTGTTTCCCTTAAGGTGTGTAGGTTAAATATGGTCATGGGTCATATGGTAACCTAATAGGGGTGAGTCGGGATTGTATTTACAAGTCGTACGGGTACGACTAGAAGGTGTCACAGGGTGTGCATGTACGTGGTATGCGCTTAGATAACGAGATATAGTATTTGTATGAGTGTTGATATAGTAGCAGTGCATTGTGTTACGTGTTAGTCGAGGTAAGTCGGGGTATGAGCTAAACGCTTATGAATATGTGTAGGATACCTTGTCCTAGTGATATTTGTGCAGTGCAGGTGGAGTTAATGAGTTATGTACATATAGTACAATGTTATGTGATTATACATGTGTTAGGTGCATTGTGTCGTTGTCTTTGTGGCACGGCGGTATTGTGTTTGTATTGTTGTCATTATGTCACGGCAAATGGGATTGTGGAGGACGAAGTCCTTCGGGAGGTTACCAAAGGTGACGATGTCCAACAGGACAATAATTAGCTCGGGGTGTGTCGAACGCCCTGACGAGGGTGCAGTGATGAGGTATGTGTTTGTGTGCATATATATTTGTGTTAAATTGCATACAAGTGTTGGGTTATATTTATTGTGCATGAGATAGTATTAATGTAGTGAGTAAAATTAGATTGACTGTTATGTCAGGATTGTGATGTGGTGTTTACAACTGTTATGCTAGTTGGTTTGTGAGAGTCTTGGTTAGGGCTGGTTAAGCCGGTGTCTAGAGTGTGGTTGAGATAACCAGTATGTGGTTAATAAGTGTGGTAAATTTGAGGTATCAGAGTGGTAAGTTTGATCCATGTCGGAGAGACTTACTGAGTTAAAATGGTGGGTTGATGGGGTGGTGAATCCTTTGGGATATTGTAAGATAACGGGGATTATCTATCCATTAATAAATGAAAAATCTATTTTTTAAAGACAAGAGAGTCTCAAGGGGAAATAAATATTAAATGAGACGAGTTGGCTCTTGTTTAAATTAAACCATTAGAACTCACTCAGCATAGCTGACTTTGTGTGTACGTTATATTGTGTTGCAGGTGAGCTTGGGGTCGGCGTATCTTAGCTTGGGAGCGGTGTTACTTGGATTGGTGTGCAGGCATTCGTGAGATAAGGTTAACAACATTAGTGACCTTAAAGAGCAATAATTAATTTAGAAAGACTTCCATTGTACGTTTGTTAAATAAATCAAGTACTTTTAAAGAGAACAACCAGTAATGAGAACCAACTGTAGGGTGCCCGGTGTGTGGCCTTACATGTGAGGACCACAGAGTTTTTGAGGCAGGGAATGGAGCATGGGATAAGGCATGACCTGCTGGGCAACGAATATACAGCCTATTGGGTTAAGTGCGGTACCAGGAGGACTTAATTGCAAATCTAGGTACCCACATAGACATGATGGAAGAAGACCGGGAGATATTTGACGCACGTACGGAGATAGCTAGAGCTGAGGCCCGGTTTGCTATACGAGTAACCATAACGATGTTCATCTTGGTGCTCATCTGATTCCTGGTGGAAAGCTACCTGAGACGTTAGCTGGAATTTCTATTCTCGTTTTTAAATTTCAGTTTGAAACCACTACTCTATGTTTGGAATAAGTGTTTGGCATTTTATCATTCAGTATTAAGATATTATCTTACAATTATCTTATGTGAATGCAATTACCCGCTGACTTAATATTTGCAAGTATAACTACATCTGTTATATTTTCACCAAGATTACTCAAGCATCGCGCCAACATTGCTATTTCTGAGAAGTACATTTCATACCCTTCTCTGCTGAGCAGCACATTCTAGAAGGCTTGAAACCCATATCCTGAGCCATACCCCAAAAACACTTACACGAGAATTGTGTAACCTTTTAGCTTGTACGGTGGAAAAGAGGGACAAAGGAGCACATTTCTACCATACGAGACTGTCCGGATGTGTTTTCTGAAAATCTATCATGTCCTCTTGTTCGTCAATTTAAATTCTGTATCGACTTATACCCGAATCTAATCAAGTGGCTAGACCTCCTCATCATCTTACACCTTCGAAAATATGTGAGCTGACTAGTGAATATTTTCAACTTGTGATGAATTATTTCATAAAAATCACTTTACGTTTGTATAAACTTACATATTTCTTTATAAACAGAGACTATTATAGACTTATTTCTTTTATAAATGATCAAAGGGTTATATTTAACATTCTTTAAGCTAAAAGGCATGTTTGTAACAATATGCTTAATTATTTTGGGGTTTTAATTAATATAATCATTTTAAACAAATTAATTATTTTAAAATCTTTGGTTTATGAGCATAATTAGAATATAACTTTGATTATGTTATAAACCCGTTTAACTAATAAAGCAAATTTCCTCACAGTCTCATACACAACCCATTTTTGCAAAACATTTAAAAGACATATTCCATACATTTTAACTACTAAAGGATTAGGGCTTGATTAACTACTTAATTATAATTCACAATTTGATCTTATTTAAATACATCACTAAACCATCTATTATTTAAATCTTGGTTTACTTACAAAATAATTAAGCTATTATTTTCCCTTTGAAACACTTTTATTCATTATAACTAAATTAAATAAATAAAGGGTTTTTATTTATCCGATTACCCATCCATTTAACCATATTATTTTTCCTATTATTTTATTCATTTATTCATTCATTATAAACAAAAGCACATAAATTGATCATTCATACATACACATACTTCAAGAAAATGAATCTCTTCGCATGGGCATTAACCATTCATATAAGCATCGACAAATTTAAAAACTTAAAACTCGACTACCCACGTTGTACATGAACTACAAAAAACACGCTTATCCACGAAGCTCGACCACCTACGGAATTTGATATTCTACATTACTCACGAGATTCGGTTATTTACTTGTACGCATTATCCATAAGGCTAGATTGCTTACATTATACATGTAACATCCCAAAAATAATAAAACGAATAAATATAGCGAGACCGGTGATTTAGTCGGAATATTTAAACAAAAGGGAGCGGGCTTTGGCTCGGCTTCAATGGGCCGAGGGAAGCCCAGGTATATATAAGGCAAGGCAGCCCTCTTCCCTGCTCATTCCATGTCACACCCCAACCGACGGCGGAATCATCGGGGCGGGACATGTAGACTGTTCATGAGCTCAAGGTTGACTAAATTATAATATGTTAAATCCATTTCCATTCAAAACAAACATGAATCAAGTTCCAAGTACATAACGAAATACAATTTGTTTTTGAATTAAGATTAACTAGGTCCAAAGTCTATGTGTAGCATGTCTTGATCAAACTCATATGAACGCACCTGAAACATGAATAAAATAAGGTCAACTAAAAAGTTGGTGAGTATAACACAAGTTTGTATATAGATAGCATATAGTTTGTAAACCAAATCCTTTACATAACATGATAAATAAGGCATTTATGGGGAGCCGCTATTGTGTAACTAAGTACAATCAAACCTTTGTAACTAGTATGCAAATTGTGTTGTCGGTATCAATCACCTCCACTTGGGTGGGTTTGTCAGACTCAATAGATCTATCATTGAAAACCGTCGGCTTGAATAGTTAATGATTGCACATAAATCGCACACAAAAGTTAGCACAAATAGTACTCGGGCATAAAGCTCAAATTGCACACATGAATGTAAATAGGATTTGTAATTGTGTTGTTTGTGTAAATGTAAACATGTAATTTGTATATAGTTCATGTTTCACCCCAAAAGTGAAAAAGAGTAAAAGGGGTTGTGAAATACTCACCTTGCAATTGAGTAGTGGAATATCACACAATATGATGTTGTTGCACCACAGATCTGACAAGTCTCAAGATAACCTATGATTTGTGGAATATGGGTATTAATGATTTGTACAAAACGAAACAGGGAATCCTAATGCGCAAGGAGGTTGATGCGGTTTTCCTCATTTTAATAAGAAGGTAATTATTTGAGTTTCAAATAATAGTTATGTAAATCTTGCTAAGTAAAGCGCATTTTAGTTTGTATAAATGGAAGAATAAATAAAGGGTTTTCCTTTGTTTGCGTTCAACTAATTAAATAAATGGATTAAGAAATAGTTGACTAAATAAATAACTAATAGATAAATAATTATCTTAATTTATTTAGTTTCTTTTTCATGAATTTTCTTAGTGTAAAAATAAAGATCTAATTAATTTATGATTAACTCAAAATTAAAGTATAAAATTTATTTAATGGTTTTATCTAATATAATTACATTATGCGAGGATGTATAATTCTTCCCAAGAAACAAATTTTTTTCTATAGAATACTCATCTTTATTTTCCAAATACCATTTATAAATTGGGGATTTTAAATAACTAATTTGTTAAAGAATTTGTTTTAAATAAATTAGGGTTTATGAAGTTTATATCTTAATAATCCCAAACAAAATAGTTTCACTTGAAATTTAACAAATTAACTTAATAAAAACTGATCTGAATATTCAAGGGCTTATATAATAATTTTTATAGAATTAAACTAGTGTAGAAAAATGATTTTAAAAAGGTTGGGGCTTGCCCGGGTCGAACCCGGGTCTGCCCGACGATAGGTGAAGGCATAAACCACAGCGCCATGGGCTAGTCCTTGAAATAAAAGGTTTCGAATTTACTATTATCACGTAATTTCAAGGGGTCTGGATTTGATACTGTCATTAAGCAAAAAGGGGCAGGATGAGTGCGTTTAGAACCCGCGACCTGACCCGAGAGAGTGGAGAGTGTAAACCGGTTGATCTGGGCATAATGCCTTGGTAAAGGGATGGTTATTTTGATTTTTAAACAAGAAGGCCCCCTGAATCTATCTTCCCAAATTGTCCCAACCCCAAACCCTAATCATCAAACCATCTGAATTGCCCTCCAATAATCATCAAACGATGGGGCTTTTAATTACTAGATTATCATCAGAGGAAAATGATTAAAATTACCTGAAATTGGACTTGGATTCGTCGGGAGAAGAGGGGTACGAACCCTTTTTGCTGTCGCGACCGAGAGGGAAGTAGGGACTGAAATCGATTGCTGTTTTGGGTCTCTGAATGATCGCGAATGATTAAAGGGAATGCTAGGAGAGTGATGATGTCTCGTAACCATCGTAAGGAAAAGAATTTGTGGAATTTAAATCCGATTTCGGGGTTTCAACACCCAAAACCGAAAACTTCATTAATGAATTTTTAAACCCTTGATTAAGATCGAATTGAATCGTCATACGTATTTATAATTGATCGAGTAACACCCCTCCTGATTAATCAAACGTTAAGGCCCTCAAATTCGTGGATATGGAATTTGGTTTTGGTTGGTTTGACTTTAGAAGTCAAAATTGGGAAGAACTAGATAAATGGGTTCAAAATATAATAATTGGGGTTTACTCCTTTAATTGATTTCGACCTTCTTAAATTATTTATAAAAATAATTTTTATAAGATTTACAAGAAAAATTTAACATTGTACGATTTATTAAATAAATTTATAAAGAAAAATTTTGTTTAATTCTTTTATAAACTTATAATTTGTATACATGGTTCATCTATATATTTATAACTAAATTGATAAATATATATTTGCAAAGGACGTAAATATATCATTAAGTTTATAAAATTTTATTTTTGATTTAATTTTTATAATAAAGTATATATATAAATATAAATGTATGTGTTATATATACTATGGGGTTGTATATTTGAACTTTGAACTAATACGCGTTTTAAAACAAAATGAAATAAACGAAGTTAATATGCCATTCAGAAATGAGTAAGCTCGGGATATAAATGAAGTATCATTATTGTTAAAAATTTTAATACAATGACATTATAAAAATCACGGATGTTACATTCCACACTCACGCAGCTTCTAGAGAGAGAAAGGAGAGCTCGGGTCTAGAGAGAGAAAGTCGACGGATCGTCACGAGATTGGAGGAGCACGTTACAGCTGAGCCCGTGAGCAAAACCCCCGAATCAGAATTACAATCCAGGTAACGATTCGATCACATTATGAGTTTTTGTTCGTTTTGGGAAGTTTCGGGTTTTGGCTAAAAAGATAACGATTTTGCGGATGAAACTTGAAAGTGAGCTTAGGTATAGCATCTAGAATGAAAAACGAACGTTGTGATCAAAGAAAAATTTAGATATTGACTCGATCAGACTTGCATGCAAAAAACTTCAGATTTTTGGGGAAGACGATGTGTAGGCCCATCGAAACTACTTAGTTTCGATATGTGCAGTAGTTTCGATATGTGCAGACCCATCGAAACTACTCAGTTTCGATATATGCATACCCATCGAAACTACCATAGTTTCGATATATGCATACCCATCGAAACTACCATAGTTTCGATATAAGCCCACGATCCGAAGCTAAGATTACACCTAAGTTACTTATCGAAACTACCAAGTTTCGACATAAGCAACCTATCGAAACTACCAAGTTTCGACAGAAGCAACCTATCGAAACTATCAAGTTTCGATAAAGCAAATCCATCGAAACTACTAAGTTCAAGCATAGTAATGTCTAATGTCATCTAGGAGCACTACCTTACGAGTATGACTTTATTATACAGATCGTGAGTAACATTAGTGACGCTCAGTAGCCAGCTTAGTGTATTTCAGAAACTACTCATCAGGTGAGTTCTATGTGCCCCTTTCTATGTTATGTGCAAATGATTTATAAATGTTTTGGGGCTGAAATGTATACACTAAATGAATAACAGTTATGAATGTCAATGTGATCATACGTGGTATACAAATATATATATATATATATATATATATCTTTACACGAAATAGAATTATGAATAAAGAATGAAACGTATGATTTTTAAAGAATGAACGAAAGTATGACATAACGTGTAAAGAAGAAATCTTGCTTTATATCCATGTATATATTGCTTGCCAAGTATAAGAAAACGTTATGGACGCTTCGATGATAACGGCTACTTCGGTAGACGGACGACCACGTGACTATCGTACAACCGGGACAAGTGCGTTCCTTCATCAGCTAGGACGTACGAATGCCACAAGTGCGTTCCTTCATCAGCTAGGACGTACTAAAGTTATTAACGGACGGTCTAAGAAAAATTGGCATCTTATAGTAGAACGGTTGTATAAATAATAGTCGCATGGGAAACAGATACCTTCGGGTAGACGGGCGAATTACGGCCTACGATGGTAGGACGGTTGTAAGTCATGACGGACGGACAAAGGTTGCCGGACGGTTGTAAGAATAAAATGACGGACGGCACTTGTTGCCGGACGGTTGTAAGTATAGGTGGCCCATGACGACGGACCGCGGCGATTGTCTTTGTGACCTTCGCAACCAAAAGACGGGTTGATCACCCTTAAGAGTATTACCCATGAATGTAAAGAAAAGAAAAGAAAAGGTGAATGCATATATATATGTAATCACCAAATAAAGAAGAAAGAGAAGCAAAAGTTATGAAAATAAATGAGACCAATGATGTGAATATATATCTATATGTATTTGCGAGAATGATAAATGAGAAGCAATTCAAGTCAATGTGTACTTATATAACGTATATATATACTTATGCATACTTATAAAGAAAAGAATGTTTATACCTAATTGCATTAAATTAGAACTCACCAGCGTTAGCTGACTTTTAGTATACATTTCAGGTAAAGGAAGATGAGGTCGTGCGATGGCGTGGAAGTTACCCGGCACGAGACTGACATCCCTCTTTTGTTTTATATGTCTTCGAACAATGTTATGTTTTTAATTGTAAAGACTTTCGCTGTTATGATTATGTAATTGGATGACGAATGTTTTTAATATAAATTCAGTATTTTATGACTATGTTTATGAGTAAATCCAACAAGTGAGGTTACCCGGGAAAGGGGCCTTACAAGTTGGTATCAGAGCAATAGTTTGAGAGATTCAGACATCCCTAAATGTCTAGACTCAAGCTGATTATGGGACCAACGCACGGATGTCAGTCTGGGTAGCCAACGCCAACGCCAGCACAGTAAGTAAGTACTAAGGTTAATACACTTGGATAAGAATAGATACTCAAACCTAGAACCAATAGATGTCAATGTCATGACCAAATTGAAGAGTTTGGAACCCGAAAAGCAATGTAAATTTCTAATCACAAACCGGTCACTGTAATTAAAAATTTACCTTGTTCGTACTGTTCGAAACTACGATCTGAAGAAATGACATTGATGTATTCCCTTTTTAACTATCAGGAAATTAAGAGCTATGGCTGGTGGAGGAAGAACAGGACCTCGTGGCGGTCGCACTGGCCGACGAGGTAGACCTCCGTTGAACCAAAGAATTGAAGAAGAAGAATAGAGTGTGCACGCAGAGCACACCGAAAGTGTGCACGAAACAGAAGTGACCCCAATTAGGGACGACAGTCCAGGGCCTATATAGTTGGAACCTGAAGTCAGGGATGCTATTGCCCGTGAAGTTGTGCTCAGTTTGAAGAAGGTACTGCCTGATCTACTATCCGAGGCAATAAAGAAAAGTAAAGTGGAGGATGAAGGAGACAATGAAGAGAAGGTATATGATAGTGATGGGGATGAAATAAAGATAGGATCGAGCAACCGTGGGTGTACTTACAAAGGCTTTAAGGACGGAGACCCACCCAAGTTCGATGGGAGCAAGGATTCAGTGGCAACGCTTGAATGGATTGAGAGGATGAATGCTGTAATCAACATCAGCGAGTGTCGACCAGACCTGGCTGTTAAATACGTTGCTCATTCTTTCACCAATGAAGCACTAAGTTGGTGGAGGAATATTCAGAGAACTAAGTCACCAAATGCTATAAACAGAATGACATGGGACGACTTGAAGAAGTTGATCATCCAAAAGTTCTGTCCACAAAACGAAATTGATCGAGTGGAAAATGAATTCCTAAACCTTAAGGCTGGAAACAAGACGCACCGCCAGTATACTTCGAGATTCAATGAGCTAGCTCAACTAGTACCCCACCTGGTAGAAACTGAAGACTGTTTGATCAAGTACTATGTTAAGGGGTTGCCACAACGGGTCCGTGTTCATGTAAAAGCTAACCTACCCTCGACCTTCGAGTCGGTAGTGAATCTGAGTGGAATCGTCTACGACGACTACGCCAATGAGGACCCGGCACCTGAGACACAAAAGAGAAAGTGGGAGAACCCGTCTAGAGGTACCGGAAGAGGGAACGTAACTACTGAAAATAAGAAACCAAGGTCGGATAAATATGAAACCTGCAAGAAATGTGGAAGGCAACATTTTGGCGAATGCCGGGTCGGCTCCACCGCATGTTACAGGTGTGGGAAGGCGGGGCACTATTCTCGTGACTGCTTAAGAGACACTAAATGCCAAGGATGTGGACTGTTTGGTCACCTGACTAGGGATTGCAGAAAAACCAGACAATCTGGTTCGGGAAAAGAAAAGGAACAGGAACAACCAAAGACTAGGACTCGAGCTTACGCCCTGACTGAGGAGGAAGCAAGGGGAAATCCTGATGTTGTGTCAGGTACGTTCCTAGTTAATGATGAACATGCAGCTATATTATTTGACTCGGGTGCTAGTAAAAGCTTCATATCAAATGCATTTAGTCGTAAACTAGATTGCACTATCAACACCATAGTAAAGGCCTTTAGTGTACAAACTGCCGTTGGTAAAAATTCGGCAGTATTCCAAGTAACAGAGGATTGCATAATAGAAATAGAGGGTCATAAGTTTCCTTCTAGATTATTCCTTCTCACCTTAGGAGGATTCGATATAGTATTGGGTATGGATTGGTTAGCTGCCAAGGAAGCTCAAATCATATGTAAACGTAAGAGGATACACCTCAAAGCTCCTAGCGGATGTCCAATTACGGTTCATGGGGATTGGAATTGCACAATGCCGAACATCATCTCGATGATCAAGGCCGAAAGTTACATGAGGCGCGGTTGCGAAGCTTATCTGGCATATGTTATTGACGATAGAATGAAAACGAAAGAACTCGAGAACGTACCCGTGGTGTGCAATTTTCCGGAAGTATTCCCTGAGGATCTACCTGGGTTGCCACCCGATCGGGAAATAGAATTTCAGATTGACTTATTGCCAGGAGCTGAGCCCGTTGCCAAAGCCCCCTACCGATTGGATCCGTCAGAAATGAAAGAATTGATGTCTCAACTACAAGAATTAAGAGAAAAAGGATTTATTAGACCGAACATTTCACCATGGGGCGCTCCGGTACTATTCGTAAAGAAGAAAGACGGCAGCATGCGCATGTGCATTGACTACCGTGAACTGAACAAGAGGACAGTAAAGAACAAATACCCACTACCTAGAATAGATGACCTTTTTGATCAACTGCAAGGTGCGAGTTGGTTCTCAAAGATCGATCTTAGGTCGGGTTACCATCAGTTGAAAGTAAGAGAGGAAGACGTACCAAAGACCGCGTTTCGCACGCGTTATGGGCATTATGAGTTTCTCGTGATGTCTTTCGGATTGACCAACGCACCAGCAGCGTTTATGGATTTGATGCATAGAGTATGTCGACCCATGTTGGATCGATCAGTGATAGTTTTTATAGACGACATACTGGTATATTCGAAAAGCGAGGGTGATCACCACTGTCACCTAAGGGAGGTTCTGGAGGTGCTAAAGCAGGGAAAGTTGTACGCAAAATTCTCCAAATGCGCGTTCTGGCTTAGGGAAGTCCAATTCCTAGGTCACGTAATAAACTCAAACGAAATCATGGTAGATCCTGCAAAGATCGAGACAGTAAAGGAATGGAACGTCCCAAAGACACCAACAGAGATACGAAGTTTTCTGGGATTGGCAGGCTACTATCGAAGGTTCATTCAAGATTTCTCAAGGATAGCCTCGCCACTAACTAAACTGACACGGAAGGAAGTGAAATATGAATGGGTCAAACCTAAAACAACGCGTTTGAGGAACTTAAGGCACGATTAACCCAAGCTCCAGTCTTAACACTACCTGAGGGAAATGAAGACTTGGTAGTCTACTCTGACGCTTCAGGGCAGGGTGTAGGGTGCGTACTCATGCAACGAGGAAGGGTAATTGCTTATGCATCGTGGCAACTAAAGATTCACGAGGTTAACTACCCAACACACGATCTAGAATTAGCAGCAGTAGTTTTCGCGTTGAAAATATGGAGACACTATCTGTATGGAGTTAAATGCACCATTTACTCCGATCACAAAAGCCTGAAGTACTTTTTCGAACAAAAGGAATTAAACATGAGACAAAGGAGATGGTTAGAGCTACTGAAAGACTATGACTGTGAGATATTGTACCATCCAGGCAAGGCAAACGTAGTGGCTGACGCTTTAAGTAGAAAGGAAGAATCAGCACCAATCCGGATCAAAGCGTGTCAGTTGATTATAACACCAGACTTGATGGGTGAAATATCAAAGGCAAAAGATGATGCATTGTTAGAAAGAAATGTGAAACGGGAAAGAATAGTAGGACAACAAGGGAACTTAGATGCAAATGCATACGGAGTACGAACTAGGTTTGGCCGGATGTGGATACCTAAGATTGACGAGCTTAGAGCCAAAATACTCGATGAGGCCCATAAGTCTCGTTATTCTATCCACCACGGGACAAACAAAATGTATCAAGACTTGAAGAAAGAATACTGGTGGCCTGGCATGAAGAATGATGTGACAGAATACGTGAGCAAGTGCCTAACGTGTTCTCTAGTTAAGGCCGAGCACCAGAAACCATGCGGTAAAATGCAACCTCTACCAATACCGGAATGGAAGTGGGAGGAAATCACGATGGACTTCATTACCAAGCTACCGCGAATAGCTAAAGGCAATGATACCATTTGGGTGATCGTCGACCGCTTGACAAAGAGTGCTCACTTCTTGCCAATACGTGAGACCTCTTCGTCAGAAAGACTAGCAGAAATTTTTATCAAGGAAATTGTGAGCAGACATGGTATGCCGATGTCGATTGTGTCCGACAGGGATACTAGATTCACCTCAAGGTTTTGGAAGAAATTCAATGAAGCGATGGGCACTAGACTGAACATTAGCACCGGTTACCACCCTCAGACCGATGGTCAATCTGAAAGAACCATTCAGACCTAGGAGGACATGCTCCGGGCCTGTATCATTGACTTTGGTGGGAGCTGGGACAGCCATCTACCATTGGCAGAATTTTCATATAACAACAGCTATCACTCAACTATTGGCATGTCGTCGTTTGAGATGTTGTTTGGGAGGAGATGCAGAACCCCGGTTTGTTGGGGGGAAATTGGGCAGAAGGATTTTGCAAGTCTCGAAGTGGTCAAAGCTACTTCCGAGAAATTTGATCAAATCAAGGCTCGAATGAAAGCCGCAAAAGACAGACAGAAATCATACGCGGATAAGAGAAGAAGGGATTTAGAGTTTCAAGTGGGGGACATGGTACTGTTGAAAGTATCACCATGGAAAGAAACCATCCGATTCAGAAAGCGTGGCAAACTAAGTCCAAGGTTTGTCGGACCTTTCAAGATTTTAGCAAGAGTGGGTCAAGTTGCTTACAGACTCGACCTACCCGTTGAGCTTAGTGGAATACACCCTACGTTTCACGTGTCGCACTTACGCAAGTGCCTAGCTGACGACATAGCTCACATACCTTACGACGAGATCGAAGTGGATAACAGTCTAAATTATGTAGAGGAACCGATAGCCATTCTTGACCGAGCTGAGAAACCACTACGCAATAAGTCGATACCGTTAGTCAAGATACAATGGAAGCACAGAAAAGGGTCGGAAGCTACGTGGGAAAAAGAAGACGAGATGAGGGGACTATACCCTCAATTTTTTAACGTATGAACAGTTTCGAGGACGAAACCTCTTTAAGGAGGGTAGACTTGTAGCATCCCAAAAATAATAAAACGAATAAATATAGCGAGACCGGTGATTTAGTCGGAATATTTAAACAAAAGGGAGCGGGCTTGGGCTCGGCTTCAATGGGCCGAGGGAAGCCTAGGTATATATATATAAGGCAAGGCAACCCTCTTCCCTGCTCATTCCACACTCACGCAGCTTCTAGAGAGAGAAAGGAGAGCTCGGGTCTAGAGAGAGAAAGTCGACGGATCGTCACGAGATTAAATAGCAAAGTCACCATATTTTTTATAAAAACTAATGTTTGGATGAACTAGGGTTTCAATAGAAATTTTAAGAATCAAAAAGTGATGAAATTGAACGAAACAACTTACGTAGGATTGTTAGAAACGCTTAGAGGAGTCCGAATACGCGTTCAAATGCAAGATTGAAGGTCAAAAGAGGGTGCTTGGGTTGCTTTCTTGTTCACGGTCGTAAGGAGGGAAGGGGGTGGGTCGACGACTTGGAGGCAAAGAAAAGGGATTAGGGTTTATTTTTTATAAAATTCCTTATATGGTGGATTGCATGGGTTTTAAATTTGGTATGGGTAATCTATAGGTTATTTAAAAAAACATTTAATTAATCCAATAGATAAAAATGGTTTTTAAATAATTATTTTTATAAAGCTTCATATCTATAAAAATAACCAGTAAAATTTATATCCAATAATTCTACGCGATTACACGAAAATTCACATAATTCACAGAAAAATCGCTAAACATATAAATTCACATAATTTATATAAAAAAATAATTATTCGCAATTATTTTTATTAGTTCACTAACATTCCGGGTTAGACTCGTGTGTGATCCGGAAATTCTACGAATTACCGATACGTGAATGTTTGTGCGAAACTGACACATCTCACTAATCCTAATTAAATGTAACGCATGAGTGAATGTTCGAGATAACTGAGTTTGAATAAATAAATGTTTGAGATAACGATGTTTGTGTTAACGGAGTTAACCTGAAAATGCCTGATGTAACACAAGTAATAACATAAACAGTCTTTCTAAATGTTTCAATACGTATCAAATCTAGCATCAATGATACATTTCTATGGCACTGTAGACTTGGTCACATAAGCAAGGGCCGTATGAGAAGGCTCCAATCCGAAGGGATCCTAGAATCTACTGGACAGGACTCCTTTAAAGACTGCAAATCATGCTTAGCTATCAAACTCACTAAGGGATCCTTCACCGGCATTGGTGAATGAGCCAAGGATCTGCTAGGACTTATACACACTGATGTATGTGGCCCTTTCAGAACCATGTCTAGAAATCATGAAAGATACTTCGTTTCATCCATCGACGATTACAGTCGATATGCTTATGTATATCTTATGAAACAAAAGCATGAAACTTTTGAAAAGTTCATAGAGTTTCAAAACGAAGTGGAAAACCAACTCGATAAAATGATAAAGACACTTCGATCAGATCGAGGTGATGAATATCTCATCACAGAGTTCATCAATCATCTCAAGGAGTGTGGAATAGTTTCACAGCCCACTCCACCTTGCACACCCCAACTTAATGGCTTGAGCAAGAGGAGAAATCGAACCCTACTTAATATGGTACCATTGATGATGTGTAGAACAAACTTGCCTCACTCCTTCTGGAGCTCTGCTCTTATGACTGCCGCTCGCATTGTCAATCTAGCACTGACTAAGAAGGTAAACAAAACTCCATATGAGATATGGCATTGGTCTAAACCCAATCTGTCTTACCATAGAGTATGGGGATGTGATGCATATGCCACCAGCGGTTCTGATGACAAGCTCGATCCTAGAGGCGAAAAGTTTGTTTTCGTCGGATACTATAACAGAAGCGGATATTATTTCTACCATCCTGATGCAAATGTTATTTCCATCAAAAGGAAGGGACACTTCCTCGCGAAAGAAATTCTTGAACGAGGAACTGGAAATAATATCGTGGATCTTGAAGAAATTCGAGAACCACAAACAATCGTTGATGAAGTCGGAGCGTCTGAACAACAAGAAGTTGTTGTTGATGAATCAGACATAAACACAAGCGTTCGCAGAAGTATTAGGAATCTCTTTACTTATAATAATAAACAAAAACCAATGATTTCCATGCAACCCACGTTAACAACAATGGCGGTTTATTCTATGCGACGGTCCATACCTATCAAGCTTGATGGGTGGGACGAGGGACTAGATAGGGCCCGTTCCACTATCTTCTATAATGTTTTACATTAATTTGTTTCTATTGTGCCATATCTTTTAAAAGATTATAAACCTTTGAAAAAAATAATAATTTAAATGTTAAAACAAATACCTTTTTATAAAATTAACATTTTCAGAATTCAAATTTTTAAGTATTTAAATGCTATTTTTAGGTATATCTTGTCTGTTTTAACTATAACTAGCGGGTTATGCTTGCACATTACGGCGACTTGGTGTTGAATAAAATTCATATCGAAACATTGCCGGCCACCCCACTCCTATATCACAAACCCTAATCTAAACTATGAAAGAACACTTACGTGAATGAGAGAAATCAGAAATGAGAGTTACCTTAGTGTGTTGTGGAAATCCTTGATCGGAAACCGCTGTCTCCGCCGCCTCTCTTTTCTTCTCCGGCACCCTTCCTCCTTGCTCCCCTCTTTTCTGCCATTCACGCACAACCTAGGTCACTCGTGTTAGGATATCGTGCACCGGTTTTAACAATTAAAACGAAACTTTATAAAATCAGATTTACAATAGCGGAAGCATTTACAAAAGTACACATAATAAAGATACGATCTTTATCCGACAGTTATCCAATTACACAACATTTAGACAATAATAATAAAAAAAAGACAACCATATGGTGTTTAGGGTTTTATACCTTTGACGAAAACAACCTGTTTGAAACACTCGGGGTACAAAGAACGTCACGCTAGATGACTACTAACGAACTCGTCAAACGAACTTGTCTCACGAACAAACGACTTGTAAAACCCAGTTTGCGGCTCCCAGTTCTCGGCTACAACCCACGAGCAAGGTGGGGTTAGGCCGGCAAGGTGGCAGCGGCTGGGGTGGGCTGCTGGAAGTGGAGCACGGTGGCGACGATGGAGGCCGGTGATGGTGGCTCGTGAAAAACGAGGGGGGGTTGGTTCGGTTCTCGATCGCAAGGGAGAAAGGGAAGGAGGCCAAAAAACTCTCTAGGGTTTTAAGATTATGCATGTATATATAATCCCAAAATTTATATCTTAATCCCTATGTAATTAACATTTAATTACTAACTGATTAACACTTAACCAGTCTTAGTCCTCGCAGTTTATAATTACACTAATTATAAACAAAAACTGGTATAGACCGAATAATTTATATTTAACCATTAAATATAAAAGAAACCCGTATGTATATATATCCATTATATATAAAACCTCGTTTCGTTAACATTTTAATTATTCTAAATAATTAAATAAAACGTAATAAATATCTCGCTAGATATTTAATCCACCGAATATGTGTCTCGTGAAATAACGTTTAACAATTTAAACGATATAATTTGTTCTTTGCCCAAAGTGTAACTCTTCGGATCGTACCTCGATAGCAATGTTGATATTAATGATGATCAGACATCTAATATCCAACAATGTCCCACTTCGACGATTCATCGATTAATCGGGTCAATGTAGATAGTGGTGGACGCCTAGCTGCATCTCATTGCCCCTAACAAGGTATGACGTATTTACAATCGTCAACTAATAACCTCGTGTTAAAGTACAATAGCCGTGGTAAACATATCTATGTGTCCTTTCTGTTTAGGTCATCCGTTGAACATGAGACATGGATAAAAGTTACTTCTCATATGTGATTCAACTATTCTTGTTCTCGTTCTCTGATTCAATAATGGTCTAAACAAACCATTCTTTAGTTTATGCGTCGCCACGCGATTTAGTAGGTTTGTTATCTGTTATATCTAGACAAACTACTCTTTGAAACTCTGAACCAGATGTTGTTATGTGTACGACTACCATTGAATCTAGTAGGATTGAGTAAATTGATTTTAACATATTACCTCACGAAATTCTAGTGCGACCTTACTTGACAAACCTAACATCTTAGCACAGTCAAAGTACATCTTCTTTATGGTCCTTTGACACTTAGGCTTCACATCAATTTAATATATTCTTGGATAACCCTCTAACTTCACTCTTACCCAAGAGTGAGAACTCGTCCTTTTGACATTTCAACTACCAAAACACAATGAACCTACTCTTTCAATTAGGCTAGACATATAGAACTACCCTCTCAGACTTGAATCCTATGACTCGTCATAGAGTACCCCAATCCTTCATCTTTGATCGAGATAGTCGTTTCACTTCCATGTTCTTGCAATTACTACAAAAATCCTTAAGGACTCGCATGGATCTTAGCACGACTTATCATCCCCAAACTTAAGCTAATTTCCGCACTCAGTAAGATACACGACACATTGCATGTGTCTAACCTCTAAAAGTGTCTACATGATCACACTCTTCATATACCGTTAGACGAGGTCCGTATTGATGATAAACTACATTTCATTGAGAAACCTATCGAGATCATGGATCGTGAAGTCAAAGTTAAAGCAAAGCCGTATACCTATAGTCAAAGTCTGTTGGAACTCTAAACGTGGTCCTGAGTTCATCGGGGAACGTGAAGAGTAGCTGAAGCTGAAGTACCCTAAACTTTTCCAAGATCCTGCAGCCTCTGCTAGTTGAATTTCAGGGACGAAATTCCCTTAACTAGGGGAGACTGTGACAACAGTCACCGAACGAGGTTAACACTTAATTTAACATTAATTTTGTTCCTTTTTTTTTACTAACTGAGTCCCTATTTGAGGTTTAAATTGGAACTCTAGTTACACATGCCACTTTTGGAAACTTTCCAAATCCGAAAATCATTAATTTAAAACTGACACTTGTTACAAATCGCGTTAACCGACATATCAAAAAAGTATTATTTTTTTAGTTACCCAAAATGTCCTAATATTCTTTATTTAGAAGAAACGTCGTTAAAATTTTAACACGTAAGCCTAAGTCGTTGAACCGTTAACATTTATCTAAGTTTAATGATTTGTTCAAAAAAATAAAAAATAAAATAAATATATTTCGCTTTGGCCGAATTTATTTTTTAATATATCTCCTTCATTTATTTTTTTTAATCTCCTATCTATCTTAAATCTATTTGTTTTAAAATTTGAGATTTTCATCTTTATCTTTATCTTTTTTTTAACTCATCTTTATCCCAATATCTGATTTTTACTATCCCATGGTCTGCAAATCTTTGAAATCCAGCAACAAGTTGATAACTTTCGAAAGATCTCGAGTAGTAAAGCCATTGAACGCGTCTACTTACGAAAAATCTACACTTTTCTTTTCTTTCTTTGATTTCCAGAACTTTTACACATTCTAAACCATAAGAAGATCAAAACCTTATAGTTTTTAATGACATATATTCTGTCCTCAATCATCATGGGTCGTATTTTTAGTCGTTATAATCGAAAAGTTACAAAAACTCGTTTTTGAAAGCAAGACTGCATGTTAGATTCAAAACAGCAACTTTTGTTCATCTTTGGAGAGACATAACCTGACCAAAACTCAACCAAATCAATCGATTCTTGAGTCTAGATTGTAGTTCATGGAGTATAGTTTCCAGAAAACGAAGTTTCATAATTTTTCAACGAGTTTTGATCAGTCAATGGTATTTTTTTTATAGACGGCTATCAAATCTGTTTTCAAACAGCAAACTTGGTCTGTGTTTGTAAGGCCATATCTCATTCATTATGTAAGGCCCCTTTCCCGGGTAACCTCACTTGTTGGATTTACTCATAAACATAGTCATTAATTCACTGAACTTTTAATTAAAAACATTCAAACACAGCGGAAACATTCAACATTTGAGTACATTACAGCGGAAGTCTTAACATTCAAAACATTAACCATTGTCTAAACAAAACATAAGGTGGGATGTCAGTCTCATGCCGGGCAGCCTTCACGCCTTCGCACGACCCTTTCCTTTGTTACCTGAAATGTATACTAAAAGTCAGCTAACGCTGGTGAGTTCTAGTTTAAGGACAATCATACATAATACTTATCTTATCATGAATATTTTATATATATGTGTACATAACATACGTAATATTCGTACTTTTACATATTCTTTACTTTACTGTTCTCACATAACATTCATTTTTATGTATATACATACGTACATACATTCTTACTTTTGGGGGGAGAACAGTTATTGGCCATAATCTTAAGGGAGATCAACCCATCATACTTGTCGCGAATGTCACAAAGACATCGCAGTGAGAACTACCGTCGTAGCCCTTTTCATTAACCGTCCGGCTCTAGAAAACCGTCCGTCGAAACTTAAATCCGTCCGGCAACCCTTGTCCGTCCGCTCTTTACCGTCCTACCGTCGTAGTCCGTCCTTTCGTCTGTTTGCCCTAGGGCATCCGTTTCCCACGCAACCATTATGTATGCAACCGTTCTACTTTAGTTAAGGTAATTGCTTCGACCGTCCATTAGTGCCTTAATATACGTCCTAGCTTGCGAAGGAACGTTTTTGTCCCGGTTGCAAAATAGTCACGTGGTCGTCCGTCTACTGAAGTAGCCGTTATCATAGAAGGGTTCATAACGTTTACATACATTCATAACATGCAATATATATACATATAAAGCAAGATTTCATTCATTTACGTTATGTCCTTCTTTTATTCATTCCTTATAATTATACGTTTCATTCTTTGTTCATAATTCATTTTCATATACAAGTATTTATATATATACGTATGATCACATTGGCATTTATAGCATTTATTCATTTAGTGTATACACTTCAGCCCAAAACATTTAAAATGATTTGCACATAACATAGAAGGGGGCACATAGAACTCACCTGATAAGCTTCTCTAGGTTGTCCTAAACAAAGGTCTAACAATGTCACTTCCGATCTGGATTAGGTAGTTAAATACACATTAGAATTAACCCCGACTCTAATGGTTAAATCATTCTAGACTTACTGACTTTACTTAACCGGCCAGCTGCCTGCAATCTGCTGCCTGCGCACTTGCTAAGTGCGCAGGACCATGCTCATGCGCACTTGACAAGTGCGCAGAGAATACATCTTGCGCACTTGGTAAGTACGCAGGATCTTCCTCCTGCGTACTTGGTAAGTACGCAGGAAGTCCTTCTTGCGCACTTGGTAAGTACGCAATACCTAGTTCCTGGACCAAAAATCCGAAATTCTTGCATGCTAACCCGATCATGCCAATCTTACAATTTTCTTTGATCAAAACGTGCGGTTTTCATTCTAGATGCTAGTTCTAGGCTTATTATCAGGTTTCATCCATAAAAACGTCTCCTATTTAGCTAAAACCCGAGAAACCCAAAAATGAACAAAAACTCAGATTATGGTTGAATCGTTACCTGGATTGGAACTCTGATTCGGAGGTTTTGCTCATGAGCTCAGCTGTAACGTGCTCCTTCAATCTTGTGTCGATCCGTCGACTTTCTCTCTCTAGACCCGAGCTCTCCTTTCTCTCTCTAGGATGGTGGAATGAAGGTGAAGTGGAGAAAGTGGGCTGCCTTGCCCCTTATATACCTGGGCTTCCATCGGCCCGTTGGAGCCGAGCCCAACCCCATTCGTTCTTATTTCATTTTATGGCGTTTAAATCTCTATCGTATTATTATTTACTTATTTACTATTTTTAGGATGTTACAAGTCTACTCTCCTTAAAGAGGTTTCGTCCTCGAAACTGTTTATACGTTAAACAATTGAGGGTATAGTCCCCTCATCTCGTCTTCTTTTTCCCATGTAGCTTCTGACCCTTTTCTGTGCTTCCATTGTACTTTAACTAACTGAATCGACTTATTGCGTAGTCGTTTCTCAGCTCGGTCAATAATGGCTATCGGCTCCTCTATATAATTTAGACTGTTATCCACTTCGATCTCGCCATAAAGTATGTGAGCTGTGTCGTCAGCTAGGCACTTGCGTAAGTGTGACACGTGGAACGTAGGGTGTATTCCACTAAGCTCAACAGGTAGGTCGAGTCTGTAAGCAACTTGACCCACTCTCGCTAAAATCTTGAAAAGTCCGACAAACCTTGGACTTAATTTGCCACGTCTTCTGAATCGAATGATTCCTTTCCATGGTGATACCTTTAACAGTACCATGTCCCTCACTCGAAACTCTAAATCCCTTCTTCTCTTATCCACGTATGATTTCTGTCTGTCTTTCGCAGCTTTCATTCGAGCCTTGATTTGATCAAATTTCTTGGAAGTAGCTTTGACCACTTCGAGACTTGCAAAATCCTCTTGTCCAATTTCCCCCCAACAAACCGGGGTCCTACATTTCCTCCCATACAACATTTCAAATGGCGGCATGCCAATAGTCGAGTGACAGCTGTTGTTAGATGAAAATTCTGCCAATGGTAGATGGCTGTCCCAGCTCCCACCAAAGTCAATGATACAGGCCCGGAGCATGTCCTCCAAGGTCTGAATGGTCCTTTCCGATTGTCCATCGGTTTGGGGGTGGTAAGCGGTGCTGATGTTCAGTCTAGTGCCCATTGCTTCATTGAATTTCTTCCAAAACCTTGACGTAAATCTAGTATCCCTGTCGGACACAATCGACAGCGGCATACGATGTCTGCTTACAATTTCCTTGATAAATACTTCTGCTAGTCTTTCTGACGAAGAAGTCTCACGTATTGGCAAGAAGTGAGCACTTTTCATCAAGCGGTCGATGATCACCCAAATGGTATCATTGCCTTTAGCTGTTCGCGGTAGCTTGGTAATGAAGTCCATCGTGATCTCCTCCCACTTCCATTCCGGTATTGGTAAGGGTTGCATTTTACCGCATGGTTTCTGGTGCTCGGCCTTAACTAGTAAACACGTCAAGCACTTGTTCACGTATTCAGTCACATCATTCTTCATGCCAGGCCACCAGTACTCTTTCTTCAAGTCTTGATACATTTTGTTTGTCCCAGGGTGGATAGAATAGCGAGACTTATGGGCCTTATCGAGTATTTTGGCTCTAAGCTCGCCAATCTTAGGTATCCACATTCGGCCAAACCTAGTTCGTACACCGTATGCATTTGCATCTAAATTCCCTTGTTGTCCTACTATTCTTTCCCGTTTTATATTTCTTTCTGACAGTGCTTCATCTTGTGCCTTTGATATTTCACTCATCAAATCTGGCGTTATAATCAGCTGACACGCTTTGATCCGGATAGGTGTCGATTCTTCCTTTCTACTTAAAGCGTCAGCCACCACGTTTGCCTTACCTAGATGGTATAATATCTCACAGTCATAGTCCTTCAGTAGCTCTAACCACCTTCTTTGTCTCATGTTTAATTCCTTTTGCTCGAAAAAGTACTTCAGGCTTTTGTGATCGGAGTAAATGGTGCATTTGACTCCATACAGATAGTGCCTCCATATTTTCAACGCGAAAACTACTGCTGCTAACTCTAGATCTTGTGTTGGGTAGTTAACCTCGTGAATCTTTAGTTGTCGCGAGGCGTAAGCAATTACCTTTCCTCGTTGCATAAGTACGCAACCTAAACCATGCCCCGAAGCGTCAGAATAGACTACCAAGTCTTCATTTCCCTCAGGTAGAGTCAAGACTGGAGCTTGGGTTAATCCTGCCTTAAGTTCTTCAAACGCGTTGTTTTGGGTTTGACCCCATTCATACTTCACTTCCTTCCGTGTCAACTTAGTTAGTGGCAAGGCTATTCTTGAAAAATCTTGAATGAATCTTCGATAGTAGCCTGCCATTCCCAGAAAACTTCGTATCTCTGTTGGTGTCTTTGGGACGTTCTACTCCTTTACAGTCTCGATCTTTGCAGGATCCACCATGATTCCATTTGGGTTTATTACATGACCTAGGAATTGGACTTCCCTAAGCCAGAACGCGCATTTGGAGAATTTTGCGTACAACTTTTCCTGCTTTAGCACCTCCAGAACCTCTCTTAGGTGACAGTGGTGATCACCCTCGCTTTTCGAATATACCAGTATGTCGTCTATAAAATCTATCACTGATCGATCCAACATTGGTCGACATACTCTATTCATCAAATCCATGAATGCTGCTGGTGCGTTGGTCAATCCGAAGGACATCACGAGAAACTCATAATGCCCATAACGCGTGCGAAACGCGGTCTTTGGTACGTCCTCTTTTCTTACTTTGAACTGATGATAACCCGACCTAAGATCGATCTTTGAGAACCAACTCGCACCTTGAAGTTGATCAAAAAGGTCGTCTATTCTAGGTAGTGGGTATTTGTTCTTTACTGTCCTCTTGTTCAACTCGCGGTAGTCAATGCACATGCGCATGCTGCCATCCTTCTTCTTTACAAATAGTACCGGAGCGCCCCACGGTGAGACGCTCGGTCTAATAAATCTTTTTTCTGTTAGTTCCTCTAGTTGAGACATCAATTCTTTCATTTCTGACGGAGCCAATCGGTAGGGGGCTTTGGCAACGGGCTCAACTCCTGGCAATAAGTCAATCTGAAATTCTACTTCCTGATCGGGTGGTAACCCAGGTAGATCCTCAGGGAATACTTCCGGAAAGTTGCACACCACGGGTACATTCTTGAGTTCATTCATTTTCATTCTATCATCAATAACATATTCCAAATAAGCTTCGCAACCGCGCCTCGTGTAACTTTCGGCCTTGATCATCTAGATGATGTTCGGCATCGTGCAATTCCAATCCCCATAAACCGTAATTGAACTGCCGCTTGGAGCTTTGAGGTGTATCCTCTTACGTTTACATATGATTTGAGCTTCATTGACAGCTAGCCAATCGATACCCAATACTATATCGAATCCTCCTAAGGTGAGAAGGAACAATCTAGAAGGGAACTTATGACCCTCTATTTCTATGATGCAATCCTCTGTTACTTGAAATACTGCCGAATTTTTACCAACGGAAGTTTGTACGCTAAAGGCCTTTACTATGGTGTTGTTAGTGCAATCCAGTTTATGACTAAATGCATTTGATATGAAGCTTTTACTAGCACCAGAGTCAAATAGAATAGCAGCACGTTCATTGTTAACTAAAAATGTACCTGACACGACATCAGGGTTTCCCCTCGCTTCCTCTTCGGTCAGGGCGTAGGCTCTTGTCCTTGCCTTTGGCTGTTCCTGTTCTTTTTCTTTTCCCGAACTAGACTGTCCGGTTTTTCTGCAGTCCCTGGTCATGTGCCCATATCTTCCACAGCTTTGGCACTTGACATCCTTTAAGCATTCTCTTGAGAACTGCCCCGGCCTTCCGCACTTGTAGCACACGGTGGTGCCGATTCGGCACTCGCCATGATGTCACTTCCCACACTTCTTGCAGGTTTCATTATCTTCTGTTTTTGGCTTCTTAACTTCAGTGTTTACATTCCCTTTCCCAATGCTCCTAGGCGGGTTCTCCCATTTCCTCTTTTGTGTCTCGGGTGCCGGGTCCTCATTGGCGTAGTCGTCGTAGACGATTCCGCTCAGATTCACTACCGACTCGAAGGTCGAGGGTAGGTTAGCTTTTACATGAACACGGACCCTCTGTGGCAGCCCCTTAGTACTTAATCATTCGTTCTTCTATCTCCACCAGGTGGGGTACCAGTCGAGCTAGCTCATTGAACCTAGAAGTATACTGGCGGTGCGTCTTGCTGCCAGCCTTGAAGTTCAGGAATTCATTTTCAACTCGATCAATTTCATTTTGGGGGCAGAACTTTTGGATTATTAGCTTCTTCAGGTCTTCCCATGTCATTCTGGCAAGAGCGTTTGGCGACTTTGTCCTCTGAATGTTCCTCCACCAACTTAGTGCCTCATTGGTGAAAGAATAAGCAACATACTTAACAGCCTGGTCCGGGCGACACTCGCTGATGTTGATTACGGCATTCATCCTTTCAATCAATTCAAACGTAGCCACTGAATCCTTGTTACCATCAAACTTGGGTGGGTCTCCATCCTTGAAACCTTTGTAAGTACACCCACGATTGCTTGATTCCACTCTTACTTCATCCCCGTCACTATCATAAATTTTCTCTTCATTGTTCCCTTCATCCTCTTCTTTGCTTTTCTTTAGTGCCTCAGATAGTAGGTCAGGCAATATGTTCTTCAGAGTAAGTACAACCTCGCGGGCAATAGCATCCCTAACCTCGGGTTCCAACTGTATAGGCCCTTGATTGACGTCCCCAGTTGGGGTCACATTAGTTTCGTGCACACTCTCTTCCTCTTCACTTCTTCGATTCAATGGAGGTCTACCCACTTGGCCAGTGCGACTGCCTCGGCGTCCAGTTCTTCCTCCTCCAGCCATAGTTCCTAGTTTCCTGATGGTCATAAAGGGAATACATCAATGTCATTCACTCAGATCATAGTCTTAGAACAGTACGAACAAGGTAAATTTTTAATTACAGTGACCGGTTTGTGATTAGAGATTTACATTGCTTTTCGGGTTCCAAACTCTTCAAATTGGTCATGACATTGACATCTATTGGTTCTAGGTTTGGGTATCTATTCTTATCCAAGTGTATTAACCTTAGTACTTACTTACTGTGCTGGCGTTGGCGTTGGCTACCCAGACTGACATCCGTGCGTTGGTCCCATAATCAGCTTGAGTCCAGACATTTAGGGATGTCTGAATCTCTCAAACTATTGCTCTGATACCAACTTGTAAGGCCCCTTTCCCGGGTAACCTCACTTGTTGGATTTACTCATAAACATAGTCATTAATTCACTGAACTTTTAATTAAAAACATTCAAACACAGCGGAAACATTCAACATTTGAGTACATTACAGCGGAGGTCTTAACATTCAAAACATTAACCATTGTCTAAACAAAACATAAGGTGGGATGTCAGTCTCATGCCGGGCAGCCTTCACGCCTTCGCACGACCCTTTCCTTTGTTACCTGAAATGTATACTAAAAGTCAGCTAACGCTGGTGAGTTCTAGTTTAAGGACAATCATACATAATACTTATCTTATCATGAATATTTTATATATATGTGTACATAACATACGTAATATTCGTACTTTTACATATTCTTTACTTTACTGTTCTCACATAACATTCATTTTTATGTATATACATACGTACATACATTCTTACTTTTGGGGGGAGAACAGTTATTGGCCATAATCTTAAGGGAGATCAACCCATCATACTTGTCGCGAATTTCACAAAGACATCGCAGTGAGAACTACCGTCGTAGCCCTTTTCATTAACCGTCCGGCTCTAGAAAACCGTCCGTCGAAACTTAAATCCGTCCGGCAACCCTTGTCCGTCCGCTTTTTACCGTCCTACCGTTGTAGTCCGTCCTTTTGTCCGTTTGCCCTAGGGCATTCGTTTCCCACGCGACCATTATGTATGCAACCGTTATACTTTAGTTAAGGTAATTGCTTCGACCGTCCATTAGTGCCTTAATATACGTCCTAGCTTGCGAAGGAACGTTTTTGTCCCGGTTGCAAATAGTCACGTGGTCGTCCGTCTACCGAAGTAGCCGTTGTCATAGAAGGGTTCATAACGTTTACATACATTCATAACATGCAATATATATACATATAAATTAAGATTTCATTCATTTACGTTATGTCCTTCTTTTATTCATTCCTTATAATCATACGTTTCATTCTTTGTTCATAATTCATTTTCATATATAAGTATTTATATATATACTTATGATCACATTGACATTTATTCATTTAGTGTATACACTTCAGCCCAAAACATTTAAAATGATTTGCACATAACATAGAAGGGGGCACATAGAACTCACCTGATAAGCTTCTCTAGGTTGTCCTAAACAAAGGTCCAACAATGTCACTTCCGATCTGGATTAGGTAGTTAAATACACATTAGACTCAACCCTGACTCTAATGGTTAAATCATTCTAGACTTACTGACTTTACTTAACCGGCCTGCTGCCTGCACAATTGCTAAGTGCGCAGGACCATGCTCATGCGCACTTGACAAGTGCGCAGAGAATACTTCTTGCGCACTTGGTAAATACGCAGGATCTTCCTCCTGCGTACTTGGTAAGTACGCAGGAAGTCCTTCTTGCGCACTTGGTAAGTACGCAATACCTGGTTCCTGGACCAAAAATCCGAAATTCTTGCATGCTAACCCGATCATGCCAATCTTACAATTTTCTTTGATCAAAACGTGCGGTTTTCATTCTAGATGCTAGTTCTAGGCTTATTATCAGGTTTCATCCATAAAAACATCTCCTATTTAGCTAAAACCTGAGAAACCCAAAAATGAACAAAAACTCAGATTATGGTTGAATCGTTACCTAGATTGGAACTCTGATTCGAGGTTTTGCTCACGAGCTCAGCTGTAACGTGCTCCTTCAATCTTGTGTCGATCCGTCGACTTTCTCTCTCTAGACCCGAGCTCTCCTTTCTCTCTCTAGGATGGTGGAATGAAGGTGAAGTGGAGAAAGTGGGCTGCCTTGCCCCTTATATACCTGGGCTTCCATCGGCCCGTTGGAGCCGAGCCCAAGCCCATCCGTTCTTATTTCGTTTTATGGCGTTTAAATCTCTATCGTATTATTATTTACTTATTTACTATTTTTCGGATGTTACACATTACAAGTACAAATAAGTCTATTATTTTTCTGAATTTAAGTCTTTGAGTATAGCTTCAAACCCAATTGGAAAATCTTAATTTGGTTTTGTATCGAGGTCGTACCATGCAAAAACTTTTTCTCGCAAACTAAAGTCACTGCAACTACCTTTCTGTGTTCCACAATTTTTCATAATTTTTGTACTTTCTGGAAAAATAATAAAAAATATATTTAAAAATAGAAACGTGAGGCTTGATGCCACCAAATGTTTAGAATTTAATTTGATCGTTTGGTCAGTCAATAAAATTCGTGAAGTTGTCCTAAAATCTGGCTCGTTAAACTGTTTTGATGTGATAAAGTTTCTAACTTTTCTTTTTATCCAAAACAACCACCAATTACCTTTAGAACACCGTAATTTGCCAATTATTCTATCCTAACGCAATACTTATCAATTATTTATGCTTACTTCTTATATATAATACCTTGAATGTAGCTTTCGAGTAGGACATTCTTTGCTTCATATTTGTATTCATTGTGTGAAATCTCAAACTACGCTATCAGGTGAGTATATAATTGCCCCTTTTTACATTTTTATCGTTTTTGGGTGAAAACATGTATGTTTGTACTTTATCAAATTCTTGTAAAACAAACCATACATAATAACATTTTCATAACTTGAATGGGTTAAACGGTAATTACACGGTCATGGACTCGTGTACTTATGTTTAAAGTTTCATGTTTGATTATATTATTATGGTATCTTATCTTGATTCGTTACAAAAAACTGTGATTGCTCATCAACTTTTTAGTTGACCCATTTTCTAAATGTTTTCAGATGAAGGATCTAAGTAGTGGATGATTGCACACGTAGGACGCTTTGGACGTAGTTTAAATAAATTTTGGCAAACTCTATGTTTATCTTGGATTTTTGTGAAGTCTTTGTTTGAAATGAATTATTAAGTATTTCAACTTAAATAGAATTTCTTTGTTTACTTGTGTTATGATTTCAATTCGTTATGCTCTCGTGATTCCGCCTTAGACCACACTTTGATTTATGAACATTCGAGGAGAATGCTTCATGAAAGATTAGTCATTCATATGACGGTATTCATGAGATCTGAAAGGTAACTTCATTACCCAAGGGTGTATAAATCTCGAGCAATCGAAGGATTGATCTCCGAACCTCTTAGATTCATTACACTATAATAGTAACCAGCTCGACGGCTTTACTCGACAGCATTGCATAATGATGTACGAGTTATCATGTATTGACACTGCTACTGCTAGTGGTAGATACATTAATATTCCATACCGATACGTATTACTTATGGATATCTGGTGTAACCTTGTCACTCTTAGACTCTCGTACTAATATAAGCACATCTCAGCTCAATGACCTTTCAAGAACCGTTTGCTCTTATTCAATTTAAGGAACTGTCAATTACCTGTTGTGGGACTAACACACAATCATTTCATTAAACCCTCCGATCTATCGTTACTGAATTTTCAATAAATCTCTTTTAAATTCTATCATGATTTGATTCCCATGAGAGGAAACACAGATATAAACTTGGAGTATGTGTCCGCATACTTTCATAAATCCGTGTGCATGCACATCTACCTCTCATTACTAAGGATGGTGATCGTATTGTACAACGCTGAGGGGAATGATCACATAATGAAGTGCTTCGGCGTCAAATCCTTAATGGTTTACTCTCGTATGTGAGTTTACTTGATTTGTGAAAGCTCGCTATTTTAATTCACACCGAGTAAACATTCTTTTCACGACTTACCCACTATACAAAGAGGACCCAACTGGTTGTAAACACTTCTGTTTATGGGAGTCTAATGATGACTTTATCACCTCGGGGTATAGCTAACGTCGCTCACATGGCGACATAATTAAAGGATTTCCTAAATCTACTCATTCGCTTTAATGCATGCTCAAGAGTAACAGTAACGTTGTACTGTTATTTGATACAATGACATCTCAATTCCTTACACAACCAATATCATTAGCCGGTGAGGTATCCACTTATTCAACATTACCGACTATCGTTTGAAACGAGCGAAAAATTCTCCCTAGGCATCGGGAAGTGGAGTTAGATTACGAAAGCTTAATCCGAGTAAGCTTAACAAATTTCGATGACACCTACAAAATCTAGGGTCCCAAAACCTAGTTGTTGGGCTAACCCTAGGCCCAATAAGGCGCAAAAGAATTCTAAGGCCCATTAACGGCCCAGTTATAAGCCCAATAGGGAGTGAAGCCCATTAAAGGCCCAACTATAGGCCCAATAGGTGAACCAAACTTCGAACTCTATTTGACGGATCAAGATATGATTCGAGATAACATATTATTAATACGTAGAGTTTGCATAATCTTGCGACCTACGGTTATAAGGATTAACGGTACACGGTTGATAACCGACACACAACGTGATACCTGACCACTAATGCTAAATATTAATAATAATTATTAATATTCAATTCATACGTGTATTTAGAAATTCACGTGTGAGTTACACGACCTAGTACACGCGGCTACGACAAATATGTGCGTAAGATTGATCCGGTTAAGTTTTACCTAGTATGATTAAATAATATAATGATTATTTATATTCTATCATATTTGTTTATAATTACTTGTATTATTAAGGAAATAATAATTTCATTTCGGAGCGCGAAACGTTGAAACAAGAAAACGCGTTTAGACACGCGGTGTAGGTGTGTACCGGCTCATACGCTAATCGAAACATAAAATTTCACTATTTAAATACATAAATATTATTAATTATAATATTTCATAATTATAAGAATCTTAAAATAACAATTCGGGATTTTAGTCATCGCGGGACTCGTACGGATACCTGTTTTCAGCAAACCAATATTTTAATCCCTTCCAAACACCCACCTTTAACCCTAACTATAGATACCCCTTTAAGAGTTGTAGCCTCCATTCACCTCATTTCTACACCTCCAAAAACACACACAAAAAAAATGCTCTCATCTTAGAAAGAAAGAGAGAGAGATCGAAGGGAGGAGGAGGAGGGCCGGCCACATTCAGGCGGCCTCCTCCGGCAAAGAGAGCAACGAAGCAGCGACAGCAGAAGCGGCGCACGACGGCGTTGAGCGGAGGCGCGCGGTTACGGACCGCTCTCTGGCAAGTGGTGGCGAGTGGAGGGGTGTTTCTGGTAGTCCTCGTGGTCCTAAGTGCAGTGGTAATGGTGGTTTTCTCTAACTCGTGGCGGTGGTGAAGGAAACCGGCTGAAACAGAGGCGGCGGCTAGGGTTCCGGCGAGGGTCACATTTTTCCGACGACGCGTTTCCTTCAAGTAGCAGCAAGTTGCATGAGTTTTCCGAATGCCTTTGTGGTCCTAAACGCAGTTGTGGTAGGGGTTTTAGCTAGTTCCTATCGGTGATGGCAGAATCCGACGAGAAAAGGGTGGCAGCGTTAGGGTTTTGCCACCACAGCCTGCTTCTTGCGACGGACTAGCTCCCCACACCCCTGGTCGTCCTTGCATGTCAATCTCCTGTGCAGATCTGTGATTTTTTCGTGTGACCGGTAACCCGAGGTAAAAACCCGAAACCAAACCCATCCATTTTGTTGAATGAACTCCTCTAACAATGGAATCCCTTAATATATGTGATAGATCTAGAGATTTCGTATCCTTGGATTTTGGTCAACAAAAGTCAACTGGTCAACACGGGTCAGCGGGTTCGTATACACGAACCGAGGGTACGGAAAGGTATAAACGAATACAAAAATAGTTATATTTAATCACGAGAAAATTAGACGCATGTATGCGGTTGGTGGTGTTGAACATTAGAGATTCGCTATCAGTATATCTATATTTTTGTGTGATGTCAAGAATAAACAAGTGGTATTAACATATAGTCAGAAGTATTCTATTATGAGTCGAATAATAACAATAATAACTCGGACGCGTAACCGACTAAACGTGGACTTTAGAGATGGATTTATAAACGACGCATATTTCAAATAAATATTATCTTGGTTTACAAAAATGATGTTGTTATTATTTTGGATGCTATTACAAGTATTTCACATATATATATATATATATATAATATATATATATATATATATTTTTATTTACAAAATATAATACGATCAAATGTAGTTTAATATTTTGAAAATATATATACATATATATTTATGGATACTCATTCAAACATATTACAAAACCTTGACACCGTTATTTAAAACATCGAGTTGCACACATTCCGTTAATAGTCGCGTTAACACGAATTATATGTATAGATTATTAACACATATAGTCATGTACGTTTAGGTACAAGACAAACTTATACTTTCTAAACACTACTTTTGTAACATACTAGTTGAGGATCCCGACTCAACCTGAGTAACGAGTTTTACCGATCATTAAACCGACATCATATTCTAAACCGATAATACTTTAGTGAATCCGCACAGCTCTACCACACGCGTAATGTTTAACCATAGTAGTAGTTAATTTATTACATACAAATATTTGTGATTAGGGTTATGATGGTGAACACACACGTTTAGTAGAATTGCTCGCCACAGTGGCACACTTACTCCCGTCTAGGAATCATTATGACGATACATTGGTGACACAGCTGAGTTTCACAACCCCTTTTTACTTGCTTTATAGTTTGGGGGAAAAACATGCAGAGTCCTACAAAACATACCAGTTTTACAAAAGCATATCAGTTTTACAAAAACATCAGTTTTACAAAAGCATATCAGTTTTACAAAGACATACAAGTTTAACAAAGACATACAAGTTTTACAGAGTGCATACAAGTTTTACAAAAGCATACCAGCTTTACAAAGGCATACAAGTTTTACAAAAAACATGTCAGTTTTACAAAGCATATCGGCTTTACAAAGTGCATACAGGTTTTACAAAACATACCAGTTTTACAAAGGCATACGAGTTTTACAAAAACATACTATGTTTTCAATCATACAAAGCTTATAAAACATGCAAGGTTTTCACATGATAACGAGGTATTCCGATCTCAAATGGGTTACATGGGTTTACAAGGACATCACAACAAAAGTCCACAGGAACACACATCATAACCATTAGTTATGGATTTAGCCTAGGAATATATGAATAGTACTATTGGTTGACACCCCCATTCATCAAGTTGGTAATGCCAACTATCAGTTTAATGGATGCATATTATCCGGAAATTTCACTTCAATGTTTGTGATGAAACATTGACGGGGCAAAAAAATCAAGAACCGTCTAGGATTGGGTATAGGCTCATTGTAATTGCATTACTTTTTGTTGATTCCTAGCTAGACAACAATACATCACCTTAGGACTCGTTTATCACATTTTTGGCGTATTTCATTTTTCAATTTACCAAAAGCTTTCCAAACATGTCCATCATGATGTCCAACGATAAGTTCAACAAGATTATTAATCATGTGTTTATCATGCTTTTGAAGAAACATTTTACAAACATTTCCAGGGAATGTCCTACGAGAATTCCAACTACAGTGTTTTCAAGATTTACAAAGGGAAGTTTTACAAAATCCTTAGGGTATGTTTCAAAAGTTTTTCAAGGAAATAAACTTCTATTGTGGCACTTAAACCTGTGAACTCACCAATTTTATGTTGACATTTTTAAGCATGTTTTTCAGGTATTGTCTGGCAATGGCACGGTTGGAATAGGCTAGACATTTGGATTAAACCATAGAAGCTGAAGGAACATGATTGTCAAAACTCGAGACAAATTTGACCTTTGTGGTTTTAGAACATTGTATCAGTTTATGTTAGTACTTGTAGTGGTGTTCAACACCTTTGAAATCTTCATTGTAGCTTCCACAACTATGTAATGATATTAGTCGTTACAACCTTGAGTTATTTATTAAGTAAATAATTTTGGGGGTGTGACATGTATACTAGTGATTTGATTGTTGATCAGACAATAAACATTAATTATATAAGCAATCACCGAAACCGAAGCTCAACGAAGGAATGCAAAAACTAGCATTTTGCCTCTTCCGTGCCCAGCACGCAGTGGATTAGGTCAATGATGCACCCGTTTAAGTCCCAGTCAGAGTTAGCGCGACTAACCCGGGTGGGGGTTGTTAAACCCAATAGTACTAATCATGATCACCTCGCATGGTAATGTAATTAATGGTTCGGTTATGAGAGGACTTTACTATAATCCCCAGGAAATTCCGACCTTTATTTTAACTATTCCGGCCAATTGTAATTTCATTATTTTATAATTCGCATTTATGAAAGTATCATATTTATTCATTATAATTCATGAGTGTGCATACATACTTATATGATTGTTATAAAATAAATATATATACCTTGTTATAATAACTAAATCTAAACTTACAAGCTTTGATTATGAATTGATATCTTTTATATGTCTACTTATAAAATATATATGTAACTATATATATATATACACATGATAAATAAACCATTTAAATAATTTATTATAAAAATATAACATTGTTAATTAACATTACTAGTGTTTTAAATTACTAAAAATAAATATATAATTACATTTATGATGAAATGGAGTCATAAACATAAAATTTATGAGCACTGTATATGTTATGAAATTAAAAACTATTATTCATCTTTTGCAATCTAGTCCTTACAACAAATTAAATTTCATGAATAAGCCCCTCATCCTACCCTATAAATAGAGCACTTATTCTCATATATTATTCGCACCTGAACGATCTTCTAGGGTTCTTTAGCTACTAAAGGTCGTTCTTCTCATCTTTTGCAAGATTCTAACTTAAATCCTTCCATTCCATGTAAGTTCTTCTTATGTTATTGCATGTTCATACTTTTCCTTTTAAAAATCCCTCATAACTATCTTGATCTATGATCCCTAAAATGTTTATGTTATAATCATAGATCTATCCAAGATCAAAAGCCCTATTTTAATTAAACTTGTTTAAAACTTTTATTTAAAAACTTGGTTTGATCTTTCTTGTTCCTTTCAATTTCAAAAATCATCTTTTTACTAAAACTCCTTATTTTTTTAAATTAAATTATTTAATATTTAATTTTTATCTTTACTAAACTCATATTTCACAACCACTTTCAACTAATTATGATTATGATTAATTAAACCCTTTTAAAGCCTATAAATAATTATTTAGTAAAAATAATTTTTTACAACACGTTTAAAATTATAAATACCCAAATGATTATTTTAAAAAATACAAAGTTCAATAAGTGCTACTTAAAACCTATTTATTCCTTAATAAATTTATTTAGAATAAATTCATTTAAATGATTATGTAACCATTTTGGAATTATTACTAGATTAGTCAACAAAATTTAATTAAATTAACCAATAGTGTAATTAACTATTTTATTTATATAAAATAAATTGATTAAACAATTATCATTTCAAGATTTATTTATAAACTATCTTAGAATAGTTATTTAAATAAATTCAAACGAATTATTATTTAAATCTCTTTCCTATATTATTTATTTAATTAGAACAATTATATAAATTCAAACCTACCATTATTCTAATTGATATTCACTTATCATTATAAACATATATATTTCCTACAAAGCTTGTACAAATCCCATGGAAATCCAAAATGTCTCAATATCTCCTAAATAGCATTTAGACATATATTGAACTTAGGTTACCATTACGCGTGTAGGTTTGTTGTGAGAGTTCCTCACGAGGCCTAACAATCCTTACCAGTTCTTACATATCCAGCTTTGATTTAAGTGAGTTCATAGCCCCTTTTCTCTTTACTATTTTTTACAAATACTCAGGGTGGAACATGTTTACTTACCATGCTTACTTGTAAGGCCCCAAACCCGGGAGGCCCCACTTGTTGGATTTACTCATTCACAGACAGTTCTTAAACATGAATATCAAATAACGCAGCGGAAAACTTCATTCATTCATCATAATTAAAACTTGTTCATACATGCGGAAGCGTAAACATAGTTTAAAACATATTTACATCATAACTAAACATAACGGGATGCCAGTCTTCATGATCAGCCGGGTAACTCTTCTCGCTTGCCAAGCATCACCGTCCATCCTCATAACCTACCTTAACCTGAATGTGCACACTTAAAAACGTCAGCTACGCTGGTGAGTTCTAGTTTTAACATAAAACCTTAACTTCAAATAAATTGCCAAAAACATCACTTCATACTTCATTTAATAAAAAGCGTACGTAAATAATGCAATAACAAACATAACACTTCATAAGTCAACGAACATATAGAATCTGCGCCTTCTCGTAACCGTCAAATCCAAACGTTACATACTGGTTGAATAACTTAAGGATCACCACCACTAGGCCCATCATCACCGTACTGTCCTTCGGGTGAGGAACTCCTAGGGCCCGATACTTAGGTCATCCAACCCTTCAAGCACGGCGTCCCAAAGGATAGCGCGTACCAAACTTCAAGCACTGCGCCCCGTCGGGCGCAAGTACCAAACCTTCAAGCACGACTACCCCGTAAGGTAAATCGTACCAAACTTCAAGGATCACGATAATCCCCTCGGTGACCGTCATCACCCCAGTTGTACAACAGTTGGCCAGCCACAGAGGCCCCTAAAAGGTAAAGGCCCATAACATACTTCCCATCCCTTAACCTTCATTCCCTAAGGAATATTGGCAGATTCGTTCGTTTGTGACTTTCGTAAACCTTCGCTTCTTTTACTTCAAAAACTTTAGTTAAAGCATTCGTACGTTTTATTAAAAACATTCTCATTTGTTAAAACACTTCGTAAACTTCTTTTGGCAAAATATTTCATAAACACTTCCTTCATAAACCTTCCTTCTAAAACATCCTTCATAAACATCATTTTATAAAACGTTACATACATCCTTCGTAAACATCGTTTCATAACATCGTTTTATAAAATCATCACGTGTGCACACCAGCCCAAAAACATTATTAAAACATTTAAAAGAGGGCTTCTAAAACTCACCTTATAAGCTAGTCTCGGTTGTCCTAACAAGGTCCAACACCTTCACTTCCGATCTGAATTGATTAGTTAAATGCACATCAGACCAATACCGACTCTAACGGTTTAACCATTCTAACATACTGACTTTACTTAATCAGTTCTAATGTCTGCACATATCGAAACTAGGTAGTTTCGATGGAGTCTGCACATATCGAAACTAGGTAGTTTCGATGGACCTGCACGTATCGAAACTTGTAGTTTCGATGGACCTGCACGTATCGAAACTTGTAGTTTCGATGGACCTGCACGTATCGAAACTTGTAGTTTCGATGGACCTGCACAGATTGTCTTCCCAAAAATCCGAAGCTTTTGCATGTGAGTCTGATCGAGTTAGTTTCTCAACTTTTCTTAGATCAAAACGTTCGGTTTTCATTCTAGATGCTATACCTAAGCTCATTTTTAAGTTCCATCCGCAAAATCGTTGCCTTTTTAGCCAAAACCCGAAAATCCCAAAAACGAACAAAAACTCAGATTTAGGTCGGATCGTTACCTGAATCGAGCTTCTGATCCGGAGGTTCTTCTCACGAGTTATGGAGCAACACACTTCTCAAATCTCGGGTCGATCCGACAACTTTCTCTCTCTACAGTTTCTCTCTCTAGAAGTTACAAATGAGAGAAATGGGTTGTGACCTTGGCTATTTATAGGGGAGGCTACCCTTCTAGCCCCTCAGACCCGACCCGACATGCCTCGTTCGTTTATTTCGTCATTTTAACCGTCGTTTTATTTTTGGGATGTTACAAGTCTACCCCCCTTACAATAGGTTTCGTCCCCGAAACCTATCATAAGTCAAATAGATGAGGGTACGACTCCCTCATTTCCTTCTCCGTTTCCCAAGTGGCTTCCGATCCCTTCCGATGTTTCCATTGGACTTTAACCAATTGGATAACCTTATTACGCAACCGCTTCTCCTTCCTGTCTAAGATGGCCACGGGTTTTTCGATGTAATTAAGGCTGTTGTCGACCTCGATGTCGGTAAGTGGTACGTGAGCCGATTCATCCGCCAAACACTTTCGCAAGTGTGATACATGGAAGGTAGGATGAATCCCACTTAACTCATCAGGCAACTCCAACCGATAAGCGACTTCCCCAACCCGTGCCATTATCCTGAACGGTCCGACAAACCTTGGACTTAACTTTCCTCTCTTCCTGAATCGTATGATTCCATTCCAGGGCGACACTTTCAACATTACTCTATCCCCAACATCAAACTCGATAGGCCTTCGTCGTCTATCCGCATAGGATTTCTGGCGATCTTGTGCGGCCTTCATTCGAGCTTTGATTTGATCAAACCTTTCCGACGTTTCTTTTATGACTTCCAGACTTCCTAACTCCTTCTGTCCAATCTCACCCCAACAAACCGGGGTCCTGCATCTTCTACCATACAACATTTCGTAAGGCGGCATGCCTATAGTCGTGTGATGACTATTGTTGTAGGAGAATTCGGCTAACGGCAGATGACTGTCCCAACTGCCACCAAAGTCGATAATACAAACACGGAGCATATCTTCCAATGTCTGAATGGTCCTTTCGGACTGACCATCCGTTTGCGGGTGGTATGCTGTGCTGATATTAAGCCTCGTGCCCATCTCTTCGTGAAATCTTTTCCAGAACCTCGATGTGAATCGTGTGTCCCGGTCGGATACTATCGTCAAAGGCATTCCATGCCGTGCTACTACTTCGTTAATAAATACTTCCGCTAACCTTTCCGACGAGAACGTCTCGCGAATAGGTAGGAAATGAGCACTCTTTGTTAATCGGTCCACAATTACCCAAATGGTGTCATGACCTTTAGCTGTGCGAGGTAGCTTGGTTATGAAGTCCATGGTAATGTGTTCCCACTTCCATTCTGGTATATCAAGTGGTTGAATCTTTCCATACGGTTTCTGGTGTTCAGCCTTTACTTGCGAGCAAGTCAAGCACTTGCTTACATACTTCGTTACATCACATTTCATTCCAGGCCACCAGTAGTCCTTCTTCAGGTCTTGGTACATTTTGTTGGTACCGGGATGGATAGAGTAACGAGACTTATGAGCCTCATCCAAGATTTTGGTTCTAAGCTCGCCACCCATAGGTATCCATACCCGTCCATAACGTGTTCTAACACCAAGGGTGTTATATTCCAACTTGTCCTGTTGGCCAACCATCCTTTCCTTCTTTATGTTTTCTTCTTTAAGTGCCTCATCTTGAGCTTTTTCGATCTCGCTCATCACATCCGATGTTACCACCAACTGGCAAGCTTTCACTCTAATAGGAGTAGGCACATCCTTTCGGCTTAGAGCGTCAGCCACCACGTTTGCCTTTCCAGGATGGTACATTATTTCACAGTCATAGTCCTTCAGGAGTTCCAACCATCTCCTCTGCCTCATATTAAGCTCCTTTTGTTTGAAGAAGTACTTCAAACTTTTGTGGTCGGAGTAAACAGTAAACTTTACCCCGTACAGGTAGTGCCTCCAGATTTTTAATGCAAATACGACAGCAGCAAGTTCCAAATCGTGAGTCGGATAGTTGACTTCGTGAACTTTCAACTGCCGCGACGCATATGCAATCACTCTACCACGCTGCATCAACACACACCCCAATCCCTGACCTGAAGCATCAGAGTATACCACCAAATCTTCACTGCCCTCGGGAAGGGCCAAGACTGGAGCCTGTGTTAGCTTCTCTTTCAATTCCTTAAACGCCTCATCCTGGGTCGAACCCCATTCGTACTTTACTTCCTTCCGAGTCATCTTTGTTAATGGCGAAGCTATTTTCGAGAAATCCTGAATGAATCTCCGATAGTAGCCTGCCAATCCTAAGAAACTGCGGATTTCAGTTGGCGTCTTAGGAATGTCCCATTCACTTACCGTTACTATCTTTGCTGGGTCAACCATAATGCCGTTCGGGCCAATAACGTGACCTAGGAACTGGACTTCCCTAAGCCAGAACCCACATTTGGAGAACTTAGCATACAACTTCTCATTCTTCACAGCTTCCAATACTTCCTTCAAGTGACACGCGTGATAACCCTCATTCTTGGAGTAGATAAGGATGTCGTCGATGAACACTATTACCGATCGATCCAGCATCGGTCGACACACCCTATTCATTAAATCCATGAACGCTGCGGGGGCGTTCGTCAATCCGAAAGACATTACGCGGAACTCAAAATGTCCATAACGCGTGCGAAATGCAGTTTTCGGTATGTCTTCATCCCTCACCTTCAACTGATGGTACCCGGACCGAAGGTCGATTTTCGAGAACCAACTTGCGCCTTGTAATTGGTCAAACAGGTCATCGATCCTTGGTAAAGGGTACTTGTTCTTCACCGTTCGTTTATTCAACTCGCGATAATCTATACACATTCTCATCGAACCATCTTTCTTCTTTACAAACAACACCGGAGCACCCCACGGCGAGATGCTCGGTTGAATAAATCCTTTCTCAAGTAACTCGTCTAGTTGAACCATAAGTTCCTTCATCTCCACTGGTGCTAGTCGATATGGAGCCTTAGCCACGGGCTGGGCATCTGGTACTAAGTCAATTCGGAACTCAATTTCTCTATCGGGTGGTATCCCAGGCAAATCCTCTGGAAACACCTCCGGGTACTCGCGTACCACGGGTACATCGTCTAGTTCCTTCACTTCCCTACACTTATCAATTACACGCATCCGCGCCTCAAATAATTCGTTGCCTTAATCATTGAGATGACATTTGGCATCGGGGCGTCACGATCTCCAAAGACTTCGACTTTGCTACCATCCGGAGCCTTGAGTTGGATTATCTTTCGTTTACAAATAATTTGCGCTTCATTGGCAGTTAGCCAATCCATACCCAACACAACATCGAACCCTCCCAAAACCATAACGAACAATTTGACAGGAAATCTATGACCTTCTATCTTTATCGTGGAGTTGTTAACTACATCGATTACTCTTGTAGTTCTACCCTCAGCGGTTTCTACGCTAAAGGCCCTTTCTAACTTACTGGCAGCGTACTTCATTCTCTTACAAAAAGACGCAGATATAAAACTCTTACCCGCACCCGAATCAAATAACACAGAAACAAGAGTGTTGTCAAGGACGAACGTACCTGACGCCATATCAGGATCCGCCCTGGCTTGTTCCTGCGTCAGTGCGTACGCACGAGTCTTTGCACGAGATCCCTCTCCCTTCTTTTCCGGGCCCTTTCCCTTCCCGGTTTCCCCCATCCTGGGCTTGGTGCATTCCCGACTCATATGACCACTTTCCCCACAATTGTTGCATTTGTAGCCTTGCGGGCATTCACAGGAGTAATGTCCGGTCTTGCCGCATTTAAAGCACAGATTCGATCCTAATCGACATTCGCCTACGTGTCTTACCCCATATTTCCCACAGACTGTCATCTCGCCTACCCTGGCCTGCTTGTCCCGAGCCCCAAACAACTTCCCACCCGATCGTTTAGCGGGAAAACTCAACTTCTTTTTAGGCTCTTCAATGGCAACAACATTCAGCGCCAGATCATCGAATACCACGCCACTTAGCTCTACCGCCGAATCATAGGTAGTAGGGGCGTTTGCCTTAACATAGGTGCGGACCTGGTCCGGCAACCCTTGAATATAACAGGCAATCTTTCTCTCTTCAGTAGTGACAAGGTGTGGCACCAGACGTGCCAGTTCATTAAATCGGGTTGTGTACTGCCGGTGCGTCATGTTCCCGGCCTTCAAACCCAGAAATTCCCTCTCTACCTTCTCAATCTCGTTCCTTGGGCAGAAATTCTTGATCACCAAAGTTTTCAAGTCAGCCCACATCATCGCATCCACAATCTCGCTCCCCTTTGCCTGACGTATACCTTCCCACCAGTGGGATGCTTCCTCCCTCAAGGAGTTAGCAGCAAACTTCACTACTTGATTAGCTCGACACTCGCTCAGACGGATGGCGGCTTCCATACGTATTACCCAATCAAAAGTAGCCACCGCGTCCTTCTTCCCAGTCAGGACCGGTGGGTCACATGCCTTAAAGGACTTATAGTCGCATCCGCGAGCAGGCGGTGCATTGTCGGTCTCATTGTTCTGAGCACCAACTGCCGCGCTAGACCCACCCACCGCATTGACCTACTTCAATGCTTCTGCCAACAGACCTGGCAGAGAAGTCTTGATCAACTCCGTAAACTCTCGAGCTATAGCTGCTCTCACTTCTGGTTCAAAGGTGAAGGGTTGTTCTTCAACCTGTGTCTGCTCGGCTTCATGCACACTAACCGCCGGTTCAGTGTGAACACTTCCCTCTTCACTATACTCTTGGCGCGCAGGGATCCTGCCACGCCCACCATTTCGTCCGCCGGTACGGCCACCACGCCTTCCGTTTCCTCTTCTCGCCATTTCGTTCTATAAGACAGGAAATCCAATGTCATCACGCTAGTTAACAAATAGAATTCAATAAGTACTGTAAGATGTTAATATACACTGGCCATCTGTAATTAACCATTACACTACCTTTCGATTTCTATTTGACCACCTTTGTGATTTCATCAGAACACAAGTCCTTACTTAACCCTTTCTAAGGCATACTATATACGTAAATACATATACTACCTTCATACCTGATGCTTTGGCTCGAGTTACCCGTACTGGCATCCGCTTTCGGTCCCATTCAAAGTTTAAGTTCAGACACTGGGAGTGTCCGAATCTCTCAAACTATTGCTCTGATACAAACTTGTAAGGCCCCAAACCCGGGAGGCCCCACTTGTTGGATTTACTCATTCACAGACAGTTCTTAAACATGAATATCAAATAACGCAGCGGAAAACTTCATTCATTCATCATAATTAAAACTTGTTCATACATGCGGAAGCGTAAACATAGTTTAAAACATATTTACATCATAACTAAACATAACGGGATGCCAGTCTTCATGATCAGCCGGGTAACTCTTCTCGCTTGCCAAGCATCACCGTCCATCCTCATAACCTACCTTAACCTGAATGTGCACACTTAAAAACGTCAGCTACGCTGGTGAGTTCTAGTTTTAACATAAAACCTTAACTTCAAATAAATTGCCAAAAACATCACTTCATACTTCATTTAATAAAAAGCGTACGTAAATAATGCAATAACAAACATAACACTTCATAAGTCAACGAACATATAGAATCTGCGCCTTCTCGTAACCGTCAAATCCAAACGTTACATACTGGTTGAATAACTTAAGGATCACCACCACTAGGCCCATCATCACCGTACTGTCCTTCGGGTGAGGAACTCCTAGGGCCCGATACTTAGGTCATCCAACCCTTCAAGCACGGCGTCTCAAAGGATAGCGCGTACCAAACTTCAAGCACTGCGCCCCGTCGGGCGCAAGTACCAAACCTTCAAGCACGACTACCCCGTAAGGTAAATCGTACCAAACTTCAAGGATCACGATAATCCCCTTGGTGACCGTCATCACCCCAGTTGTACAACAGTTGGCCAGCCACAGAGGCCCCTAAAAGGTAAAGGCCCATAACATACTTCCCATCCCTTAACCTTCATTCCCTAAGGAATATTGGCAGATTCGTTCGTTTGTGACTTTCGTAAACCTTCGCTTCTTTTACTTCAAAAACTTCAGTTAAAGCATTCGTACGTTTTATTAAAAACATTCTCATTCGTTAAAACACTTCGTAAACTTCTTTTGGCAAAATATTTCATAAACACTTCCTTCATAAACCTTCCTTCTAAAACATCCTTCATAAACATCATTTTATAAAACGTTACATACATCCTTCGTAAACATCGTTTCATAACATCGTTTTATAAAATCATCACGTGTGCACACCAGCCCAAAAACATTATTAAAACATTTAAAAGAGGGCTTCTAAAACTCACCTTATAAGCTAGTCTCGGTTGTCCTAACAAGGTCCAACAACTTCACTTCCGATCTGAATTGATTAGTTAAATGCACATCAGACCAATACCGACTCTAACGGTTTAACCATTCTAACATACTGACTTTACTTAATCAGTTCTGATGTCTGCACATATCGAAACTAGGTAGTTTCGATGGAGTCTGCACATATCGAAACTAGGTAGTTTCGATGGACCTGCACGTATCGAAACTTGTAGTTTCGATGGACCTGCACGTATCGAAACTTGTAGTTTCGATGGACCTGCACAGATTGTCTTCCCAAAAATCCGAAGCTTTTGCATGTGAGTCTGATCGAGTTAGTTTCTCAACTTTTCTTAGATCAAAACGTTCGGTTTTCATTCTAGATGCTATACCTAAGCTCATTTTTAAGTTCCATCCGCAAAATCGTTGCCTTTTTAGCCAAAACCCGAAAATCCCACAAACGAACAAAAACTCAGATTTAGGTCGGATCGTTACCTGAATCAAGCTTCTGATCCGGAGGTTCTTCTCACGAGTTATGGAGCAACACACTTCTCAAATCTCGGGTCGATCCGACAACTTTCTCTCTCTACGGTTTCTCTCTCTAGAAGTTGCAAATGAGAGAAATGGGTTGTGACCTTGGCTATTTATAGGGGAGGCTCCCCTTCTAGCCCCTCAGACCCGACCCGACATGCCTCGTTCGTTTATTTCGTCATTTTAACCGTCGTTTTATTTTTGGGATGTTACATTACCGAATTCAATACCATTTGTTCTCATGCTACTTACTATGTGCTTTATGTCTTAAACTACTTGGCGACCATACGTGTGTTTATGTACAGTACAATCATTAACTTGCTACCCAAGCCTAAAGCAGTACCTTTTATGATCATTTATACGGGAAAACGATATTAGTTAACACAAACCGATCAGTTGGATTGTGCTTACCAGTTTTCCATTTACTACGGCTTGATTGTACACTTGGAACCCTGTGTGTTTTCACATTTATGCCTTAGTTAAGCTTTGAACATATTGAATTCCAAATTCTTTTTACTTAAGTTTTGTTTGGTGTCAAAACCTATGTTACTCACCAACTACTTGTAGTTGACATTTACTCACATGTTTCCGGTGCACCAGTCGAGGACACTACTTGATCACATAGGACATGGACATAGTTCAATTTAAGCTTATTATGTTATGTTTGAATAATTGTAACGAATGCTTTTAAATTTGAATAATAAATACTATTATATTTAATAGATGATCATGTGCTTATGAACAATCGCGTCAGCCCCGGCGTATAATCCGCCGCCGGCCTGGGTGTGACAGATTGGTATCAGAGCCATGGTTATAGGGAAATAGTTTATTAGACACACATGACCTAGACTATAACCTAAGAGTCCCAAACATGAGTTTAACTCGTGTCTTTTACTAGGAACTCCACTCTATACTCATTATACATATACATGCATTCACTTACCTACCTACATCTGCTTATTTCTATCTACATGGTGCAAATACATGAACTACAACATTCAAGAGACTACATGAAACTATTTGAAACTACATGGATTACTTGAAACATATTCTTAGTCTATAGTCTATAACCTTAGGATGCCTTTGTGTAATTATCCTACATATTATCTAGTGTATACATTGCATGATACAATATGAAATATTTTATGTGATATGTTACTTGATAACCTACATGTTTACAAAAAACTACTACCCCTATGATATCTTCTTTGCTACACTATTTGAATTGTCTACACAATACCTATTTGATATCACTAAATGCTATCCTAAGTGTTACCATACATTTATTCATACCTAATACTTTATACACTTTCATACCTAATGCCTTTTAAAATTTTATAATCCCGTCAAAGTTTTGAGTTTTGAAAATTAGTAGAGAACATGTGCAATCCGGAAGGGTGAATGCCTATACTTTGGGTCTTTTGTCTGGGAAAGCATTTCAATAAATCCAAATCAACCGAAGGACCCGTATGCTTTCCTGGGAATTCCCGAAGTAAGTGTTCACCTATAGGCTAAAACATGTCTTTTTGAAAGTATATGAACTCAAATCACTTTGATTTGTCACATTATCCATTGGGTTATGCCCCAAATGAATACAACCTAAACATCATTCGCTTAATTATTATAATTTGGTACACAAGTCTAAACCTCCTATTTGACTCTTACACTTAATCATATTTAAGTCAACTACACCCCTTCATCCTGATGCCTTGGAAATTTTAATCACCCTTATTATCATTTGTAAAACATTTAAACCCTTAGACCTTACCATCCAAGGAAAGGAAGCTTCTTGAATAGATGAAACACACCTTTGAGACACAAACCTTAATTATTCTCATTATAACCATGAGTTCAAATAATAATGATAATAGTACATGATGGCTGGAATAGTGGGTGTAAGTCCATGGAAGATTTTGACTAAGGAAAGACTGAGTACTTTAGTGTATCCTTTGTGACCCACCTCTCTTTCATGAGAATCCTTTTCATGAGTACGCTACTTACAGGTCAAGTGTAACTCCCGATATATTATTATAAGAACTCAGTGTTATGATTAGCTAAATTTTAAATTCATGAATACCTTTAACACCCACCATTACACTTACGACCTTTTCGTGCTAGACATGGCCTCTTACCCTCCTCACTCCCCTGAGAATCACCCCGAAGCGGATTCAACGCAAGAAAAAGACTTTGGATCTGTAACATCCCAAAAATAATAAAACGAATAAATATAGCGAGACCGGTAACTAAGTCGAAATATTTAAACAAAAGGGAGCGGGCTTGGGCTCGGCTTCAATGGGCCGAGGGAAGCCCAGGCATATAAGAGGCAAGGCAGCCCTCTTCTCTGCTCATTTCCCCACTCACGCAAGTTCTAGAGAGAGAGAAGAGAGCTCGGGTCTAGAGAGAGAAAGTGACGGATCGACTCGGGAATTCACGAGAACGTTGCTGCTGTGCTCGTGATCATCTCCCCTGAATCAGAAATCCAATCCAGGTAAGCGTTCGATCATAATCTGAGTTTTTATGATTTTTAGGATTTTCGGGTTTTGGCTAAAAAGGTAACTATTTTGCGGATGAAACTTGAAAATGAGCCTAGGTATAGCATTTAGAATGAAAACCGAACGTTTTGATCTAAGAAAAATCGAGATATTGGCACGATCAGATTCGCATGCAGAAACTTCAGATTTTTGGGGAAGATGGTTTGTGCAGACCCATCGAAACTACTTAGTTTCGATATGTGCAGACCCATCGAAACTAATAGTTTCGATATATATACAGACCCATCGAAACTACCATAGTTTCGATATATATATATATATATATATGCAGACCTATCGAAACTACCATAGTTTCGATATGAGTCCATGATCCGAAGCTAAGATTACACCTAAGTTACTTATCTAAACTACCAAGTTTCGACATAAGCAACATATCAAAACTACCAAGTTTCGACATAAGCAACCTATCGAAACTACCAAGTTTCGAAATAAGCAAATCCATCGAAACTACTAGGTTCAAGCATAGTAATGTCTAGTGTCAGCTAGGAGCACTACCTTACGTGTATGACTTTATTATACAGATTGTGAGTGACATTAGTGACGCTCAGTAACCAGCTAAGTGTATCTCAGAAACTACTCATCAGGTGAGTTCTATGTGCCCCCTTCTATGTTATGTGTAAATGTTTTCAAATGTTTTGGGGCTGAAATGTATACACTAAATGAATAAATGATATGAATGCTAATGTGATCATACGTGATGTACTAATATATATTTTATATATATATACGAAAATGAATTATGCACAAAGAATGAATCGTATGATTATATAGAATGAATGAAAGAATAACACAATGTGTAAGAATGAAATTTTGCTTTATATCCATGTATAAATTGCTTGACAAGTATAAGAAAAAGTTATGGACGCTTCGATGATGACGGACTACTTCGGTAAGACGGTTGTAAGATAATGACGGACTACTTCGGTAGGACGGTTGTAAGATAATGACGGACTACTTCGGTAGGACGGTTGTAAGATAATGACGGACTACTTCGGTAGGACAGTTGTAAGTCATGACGGACGGACACAAGTTGCCGGACGGTTGTAAGAATAAAATTACGGACGGATACTAGTTGCCGGACGGTTGTAAGAATGGCGGGCCATGACGATGGACCGTGGCGTTTGTCTTTGTGACATTCACAAACAAATGACGGGTTGATCACCCTTAAGTGTATGACCCATGAAAGTTAAGAAAAGAAAAGGTGAATGCATATATATATGTAATCACAAAAGAAAGATGAAAGAAAAGCAAAAGTCATGAATGTATATAATTATGTATAATTATAAAGAAAAGAATGATCATACTTAATAGTCTTAAACTAGAACTCACCAGCGTTAGCTGACTTTTAGTATACATTTCAGGTACAGAAAGGGAGGGTCGTGCGAAGGCGTGAAGGTTACCCGGCACGAGACTGACATCCCACTTTTATTTATGTTAAGACAATGTTATGTTTAATGTTAAGACTTCCGCTGCTATGTTATGTTATTGAAGGATGTATGCTTCCGCTATGTTTCAATGTTTTTAATTAAAAGTTCAGTGATTAATGACTATGTTTATGAGTAAATCCAACAAGTGAGGCCTCCCGAGTTTGGGGCCTTACAAGTTGGTATCATAGCCAAGTTTGAGAGATTCAGACATCCCCAAATGTCTGGACTCAAGCTGATTATGGGACCAACATACGGATGTCAGTCTGGGTAGCCAACGCCAACGCCAACAGCAAGTAAGTAATAAAGGAAATTCTTGTAGTTAGGGATAGGTTCCTTGACTTAGAACGCTTAGATGTCGATGTCACTACTGATTTGAAGAGTTTTGAACCTGAAAAGCAATGTAAATTAGTAATCACAAACCGGTCACTGTAATTAATAATTTACCTTGCACGTACTGTTCTAAAACTATGATCTGAAGGAATGGCATTGATGTATTCCCTTTATAACTATCAGGAAACTAGGAACTATGGCTGGTGGAGGAAGAACGGGACGCCGAGGCAGTCGTACTGGACGAGTAGGTAAGCCTCCACTAAATCCAAGACATCAAGAAGAAGAGGACGTGCACGCGGAAAACACAGAAAGCGTGCACCAAACTAATGTCACCCCAACTGGGGGCGACCATCAGGGGTCACTACAGTTAGAACCCGAGGTCAGAGATGCTATTGCCCGTGAGGTCGTGCTCACTTTAAAGAATGTGTTGCCTGACTTGCTGTCTGAAGCATTAAAGAAAATTAAGGAAGATGATGAAGTGAACCATGAGGAAAAAGTCTATGACAGTGATGGGGATGAAATAAAGGTGGGGTCAATGTCACACCCCGCCAAGGCGGAAACGCGAGGCGCAACGTTCATGGTTTTCAGAGCATATGATTACCGCAAACACATACATGATAAATGGATACATTAACAAGTTTAATGTTTTACATTACAAAACATAATCTGAGTTTACAAAAAGTTAAGATTTCACAAATATGACTCAACTCAATGAGTTATACAAGGGAAATCCTCCTTGAGTAGTATCCATCGTGCATGCATGTAATCTACATTGCTAACCTTGAAATCACGTTCAGTTACCTGAAAAACATACTTAAAATCGTCAACACGAAGTTGGTGAGTTCACAGGTTTAATCAAATAGTTCTTTGTAAAATTCAATTGTTCGTAAATAGTTTCAGTTGTATGTGATAAACAGAATAAGAATTGTTGACCCATTTGTAAACTAGCTAGGAATACAAATAATATGTTCATACATGAGGCGTAACCAAACCATGACATGTGTGAGCCCCTATTAAGCGTTATCAGATTCTATGCGGCCATAAATCCTCCAGATTGTGGTTAGCGCGACTAACCATGACCGGGAGACGTCACTCTCCATAGTACTATTCATAGGACCCTAGGCTACAGTTAATGGTTACTATGTTGTTCCAGGGGACTTTCGCGGCCTCCATTGTGTTGTTCTCATCCCATGTAAACATAAAAGTCGTGTCTTATTCTCTTGTTATCCCATAAAATAGTTGAAGTATGTTTCTCCCCCAAATATTTGAAAACAGTAAAAAGAAAGGGGCCGTGAAACTCACCTTGTGTTTGTGTATATACTTGTAATAATATTTGTTGTAGTCAACCTTGACTGTTTGTACCCTAGATACCAAGGGTAAATTGTTGTTAAGACCAACGTCTTAATTGTAAATTGTTCACCGACCTTGTAAATCTGATTATGTTTGTTTAAATATCGTTTTAGTTTTCCAACACATGTTTTGTTATAAAATAGTTTTGAGTTACTGCCCAACTGGGACTGTTGTACAGGTGTCGAAACTACTTAGTTTCGATGAAGTGGTCAGGAGTCGAAACAACCTAGTTTCGATTGAGAAAAGGTATCGAAACTACCTAGTTTCGATTGAGTATTTGCTATCGAAACTACCTAGTTTCGATTGAGAAAATGTATCGAAACTACCTAGTTTCGATTGAGTATTTGCTATCGAAACTACCTAGTTTCGATTGAGAAAAGGTATCGAAACTACCTAGTTTCGATTGAGTATTTGCTATCGAAACTACCTAGTTTCGATGGATCAACAGGTATCGAAACTCCTAGTTTCGATTGAGCAACAGGTATCGAAACTCCTAGTTTCGATTGAGAAACAGGTATCGAAACTCCTAGTTTCGATTGAGAAACAGGTATCGAAACTCCTAGTTTCGATTACTGGACTTCTGTTTTGACAGAATCAGTCCGGCATATTTTGATGTTTTAAACTTGAATTCGACACACTCTTCTTGTTATCTTTCTTGCGTTTAAATAAGATGTACGTTTAGCTACGGTTTTAAAGAAACTAATGTGAAAATGTCGAGTTTTTACCTTAAAACCGAGATGAAGATGATGAAATAAAACAGAGATGATCTCGACTCTTTTGCAGAAACACTTGAGATTCTTCTTAAAATACTGGATTGTGGTAGGATTTCGCCTTAAAACTCAGCTTCGGTTTGAAGAGGAATGGAAACTTTGCCGTATGAAAATGAGAGTGATGAAAGGAATTATGAGAAAAGTGATGGAAGTGAGTGTGGTTATGTCTGAGTTTTTCGCAATAGGAGGTATGGGTTTTGAGTAAAATAATTCGGATGTGAGTAAAAGATGATCGTGGGAGTGGCTTTCTCTGGCTTCGGCCGAGAAAGTCAATAAAAGTGGTTTGGGATAATTTTGAATAAAATAATTAGATTTAGGTATTAATTAGAGTTTTAAAAGGGGTAGTTTAATTCGGTTTAGATCCTCCACGGTATTATAAACTTATTCTGAAAATAATTTATTGTTCTACGCAAAGTTTGTGGAAATAAAATATATTTTTCTCTGGTTATTTAAATTAAGCACTAGTGATCGAATTTGTCGGTGTATATAACACGTGATCCGGTAACTCCTAGAATTACCAAATATGAAGTGAGACCATGTACGGTTTTTGATGGACCTTAATGTCCTTGTTTGTGAAATTACGTAAATCACAAAAATAATTATAATGTAAACTCGTTTATTGTAATGTAAACTTGTTCATAATGTGTACGGATATTGACCTGAAATGTCGGGTGTCACATTCTCCCCTTGTTAAAAGAATTTCGTCCCGAAATTCAATTTGTGTCCTCTTGAACTGGGGCATCCTCAAACAAGGATGGGTATTTTGTTTCATTTGATCCTCTCGTTCCCATGTATACTCAGGACCACGCTTTGAGTTCCAACGTACTTTAACCAGTTTGATTCGACTACGTCTCAGCTTTTGAACCTTCCAATCTGATATCTCAATTGGTTGCTCGATGAAATGAAGTTTATCGTCAATGTGAATTTCATCAGGCGGTATGATCAAAGTCTCGTCTGATAGACACTTTTTGAGATTTGACACATGAAATGTATTGTGTACATTGTTTAGTTCTTGTGGTAGCTTGAGTTTGTAAGCTACAGGGCCAACCCTAGCCAGTATTTCGAACGGACCAACGTATCTAGGGTTGAGCTTACCACGGTTGCCAAACCTTGCAACGCCTTTCCATGGTGAGACTTTTAACATTACCCGGTCACCAATTTGAAATTCTAATGGTTTTCGTCTGTTGTCAGCGTAGCTCTTTTGTCTATCTCGGGCCGCTTTCAAACGGTCCTTAATTTTGAAAATCTTATCAGTGGTTTCCTGGACAATCTCAGGGCCTGTCAAATGTTTTTCACCAACTTCCGCCCAACATAGCGGTGAGCGGCATTTACGACCATATAAAGCTTCAAACGGTGCTGCTTTAATGCTCGTATGGTAGCTGTTATTATAGGAAAACTCAGCTAATGGTAAATGAGTATCCCAATTTCCTCCGAAATCAATTACACATGCACGGAGCATATCTTCTAATGTCTGAATGGTCCTTTCGCTTTGACCATCTGTTTGTGGGTGATATGCCGTGCTCATGTCAAGACGTGTGCCCATTGCTTCTTGTAATGATTTCCAGATCCTAGACACGAATCTGCTGTCTCTATCGGAGATAATAGAAATTGGCACTCCATGCCTAGTCACAATTTCCTTGATATAAAGCTTTGCAAGTTTCTCGGTTTTGTCAGTTTCTTTCATTGGCAGAAAGTGAGCAGATTTTGTTAATCGGTCGACAATAACCCATATGGTATCATAACCACTGGAAGTCCTGGGTAATTTTGTGATGAAATCCATAGAAATTTGTTCCCATTTCCATTGGGGAATTTCAGGTTGTTGTAACAAACCAGACGGTTTCTGATGTTCGGCTTTTACTTTTGAGCACGTTAGGCATTTACTGACATATGTGGCAATATCTCCTTTCATATTGGGCCACCAATATAATTCTTTTAGATCCTTATACATCTTATCTGAACCTGGGTGAATGGAGTACCTGGACTTGTGGGCTTCGTCCATAACTAACTCCCGTAAGTTACCAAAACGTGTCACCCAAATTCTATTCATGAAGTATAAAGTGTCATCTGACTTTGGCTCCAATTGCTTTATCATTCCTCGTAAAGCTTCATTCTGAATGTTTTCTTCTTTGATTGCCTCATGTTGTGCCATCCGAATTTGAGTAGTAAGATTCGTATGAATTGTCAATCCTAAGGCACGAACACGAAGAGTTTTAACTCGTTCTTTGCGACTTAAAGCGTCCGCTACGACATTGGCTTTCCCGGGATGGTACTTGATATCACAATCATAATCGTTTAGTAGTTCTACCCAACGACGTTGTCTCATGTTAAGTTCCTTTTGATCAAAGATATGCTGGAGACTCTTGTGATCAGTAAAGATAGTACATCTTGTACCGTAAAGATAATGTCTCCAAATCTTGAGCGCAAACACAACTGCACCCAATTCCAAGTCGTGAGTCGTATAATTCTTTTCGTGCACTTTTAGTTGTCGTGAGGCATATGCGATGACTTTGTCTCTTTGCATTAACACACAACCCAGTCCTTGGTGTGATGCATCGCAGTATACGACAAAATTGTCGATTCCCTCAGGAAGGGATAGAATTGGTGCACTACACAGCTTCTGCTTTAGTATTTGAAAAGCTGACTCTTGTTTGTCATTCCAATCATACTTATTTTCTTTCTGGGTTAATTTGGTTAAAGGCAGGGCTATTTTTGAAAAATTCTCGATGAATCGTCTGTAATAGCCGGCCAAACCTAAAAATTGACGTACTTCTGTCGGAGTCTTTGGTGCTTCCCAGTTTTTGATCGCTTCAATTTTAGATGGATCAACGTGAATTCCTTCCTTGTTGATGACATGTCCAAGAAAATGCACTTCTTGGATCCAAAACTCACACTTAGAGAATTTAGCGTAAAGTTTCTCGTTTCTGAGTAGTTCTAAGATTAATTTAAGATGATGTTCATGATCCTCCTTGGTTCGTGAATATATTAATATGTCATCGATAAACACAATCACGAATTTATCCAAGTATGGTTTGCACACACGGTTCATGAGATCCATGAAAACAGCTGGTGCGTTTGTCAAACCAAATGGCATAACTAGGAATTCGTAGTGACCATAACGAGTCCTAAATGCTGTCTTTGGTACATCTTCTTCTTGGATTCTTAGTTGATGATACCCTGACCGTAGATCGATCTTAGAGTAGAAGCTAGAACCTTGTAGTTGATCGAACAAATCATCTATTCGAGGTAGTGGGTATCGGTTTTTGATTGTAAGCTTGTTTAATTCTCGGTAATCTATACACATCCTAAAGGTTCCATCCTTTTTCTTTACGAATAAGACCGGAGCTCCCCAAGGTGAGAAACTCGGTCTTATGAAACCTTTATCAAGCAACTCTTGTAGTTGATTTGATAACTCTTGCATTTCAGAAGGTGCTAATCGATACGGCGATCGCGCAATCGGTGCGGATCCTGGTACCAAATCGATTCGGAATTCGACTTGCCTCGGTGGTGGTAATCCAGGTAAGTCTTCAGGGAAAACTTCAGGATAATCCTTAACGATTGGTATATCCTCGAGTCGACGTTCCTCGGGTTTCTTCTCGACGACGTGAGCCAGGAATACGCAATAGCCTTTACGTAGATACTTACGAGTTTTCATGCAGTTTATCATCCTTAATGTTACTCCACTCTTCTCACCTTGAATCGAAAGAACTTCTCCGTTTGGGAGTGGGATTTGGACAATTTTCTCAAAACAAACAATCTCTGCATGATTCTTTGACAACCAATCCATGCCAATAACAACGTCAAAGCTTCCTAAGTCAACAGGTAACAGATCTATACTAAATGTGTGGTTTTTAAGACATAAGGTACAACCCTGAATGACTTCTTCGGTATTAATTAATTTTCCGTTCGCTAATTCAATTGTATACTTTTGGTCTAGTTTACTGGGCTTAATACCGAGTAGGGACTTAAAGTCATTTGACACAAAACTCAAATCAGCACCCGTATCGAAAAGTATAGAGGCATAGTGATTATTTATCGGGAACGTACCAGTGACAATGTTTGGATCTTGTCGTGCGTCACCAGCCCCCATCACAAATGCTCTTCCACGGGCCTGATTGTCGTTTCGATTCTTCAACTTTGGACAGTCTTTTCTGAAGTGCTTTGGATCTCCACACTCAAAGCATCCTTGATTCATTCTTTCTGTTCCTGGGTTGACTTTTCCTGCTACTTGATTTATCTTGTTAGGGTTCGCATTGTTCCTACAGTCAAGGGCTAGATGTCCATACTTTTTACATTTTCCACATTGGGTACACTTCCCACTGTGATGATATCCACAATTGTCACACCTTGGTCGTGCTCCAAGGTATCCTTTTTGTTCCACAGTGTTGGCGACAAAGGCTTTCATAGTTTCAGGTCTCTTGTAAATTTGATTCTTGTTTTGATTAATTGGTTTTCCAAACCATTTCCTCTTTTCCCCAGATTTCCCTCCTTCGGTCTCCTTCTTCTCAAACAAACCATCACGTACAGCATTATCCCTTAGCTTGAAAGCCAGAGTTATGGCGCTCTTGGCATCCATAGGGTTCGATGAAGTCACCAGACCTCGGATTTGAGGTGCGAGACCCCACAAGTATCTTTCAACCTTCTTGTATTCTGGGGTGACCATGTGTGGAACCAAGATTGCTAACTCATTGAATCGGTCAGTGTAGCCAGCAACATCATCTCCTGTCATTTGTAAATTCCACATTTCAGATTCGATCTTTTGCAACTCATTTCGAGGACAGTATTCCTCGATCATCATGGCTTTTAAGTCTTCCCATGACAACTCATATGATGTTTGCCTTCCCAAAGTCTTTACTTGTGAATTCCACCAGGTTAAAGCTTTATCAGTGAGTGAGCATGTGGAATACTTCACCATGCAGTCAGCGGTGCATTCACTAATATCAATCACCGATTCCATCTTCTCTATCCATCTCATTAGTCCAACTGCACCCTCGGTGCCATTGAAGTTACGGGGTTTGCAAGACAGAAAGGTCTTGTAGGAGCACTTTCTAATTGGAGCATCTGTAGAATTACAAGTCATAACGTCATTAATTCGAATCATGACTATATGTTATGGCTTATTTATTTTATTACCTCCGGAACCTCCAGCTGTACCGCTACCTCCTGCACCTCCGGAACCTCCAGCTGTACCGCTACCTCCTACACCTCCTCCACTATTTCGATTGGCTTCATACTGCTCCATGGCAGCAGCTACTCGTTGTGCTATAAGTTGTTCCACATTTGGGGAAATCGCCTCGTTGTTGTCACCAGTAGTGTTACGGGTTGTCCTACGCTTAGGTGCCATGACGTTCTTTCTAACATATCAATTAAAAAGAAACAACATTATATGACAATAATGATAGCTCATGACATAAGGATACAACAACGTCAAATGTAAACAACCATTATCACAACATAAACCATTACATACATAGTCAAAACATTCATAGTACATTGTTCCAAAAGACAAGGATACAAAAGAGATGGGTTCACAGGACCTCATCAGTACTAAAGTTTTAAACTACTTAATGTACTACGGGCACAACCCGCCCGTAATAGGTTTAAAAGAAGAAGTGAGAGTACAATCCAATCATCATGGCAAGTCCTGCCATGACAAAACTAGCTCTCGCCACAAATTCTGCAGCCAACGTCCTTTCTTCCAGAGCCTCCACCATGTCTCGGACCGTAACAGTGAACTGCCAATCCATGTCAGCTCTCAACTCTAGATAGTTAGTGGCATCCTGTATGTTTCGGGTGCGGTCATCTAGAGTCTGAACTCGAGATCCGAGTCCTTGACGAAGTCGCGTGGCTGCATCCCCCTGTGCCCGGATGTCATCTAGGAGATCATCAAGACGCTCCTCATGCGTACGAACGCGAGCTACCAAGGTAGGCACAGTGAGCTCTATGGCTTCCCCAGTGTGGGGTAGGGGTGTTGGGGAGTTAGAAGACTCTCCAAGCTCAAAGGTAGATGGAATGCTCTCCATCTCCCTCCAACGTGCCAGGGTACGAGGCATCCAACGGATGGTTCCCACAGTAGGGTGGTAGCAGGGTCTTTGCCTAGGTGGTTCTTCACCAGCCACCAAGTCTTCTGGGTCACGGGCTGCTAGATTCCTTTTGCGTGGAAGTCGAACCTTCTTCCTAACGCTTTGCACCTTAACTGGTCCTCCGCTTTTCTTTCGGTAGACGATAGGCGGTTTTCCCAAGGCGACTTTAGGTGGTGTGGAGCTACGGGTTTGTACTTGGTTTTTGGGACGTGAGGCGGAAAATTCCTCATTTGATTCAGTGTCAGAGACGGGATCAGAATGTGAATGTGACGACATGCTTGTGACTACAATATCCATATGACAAAATGACTGGTCATGCAATGCTTATGTAATGAAAACGTTTTAGTGAGTCATTTAGATTATAGACTAGGTTCCAATTTAGATTCCTAGTTCACTATAATCAATGGCTCTGATACCAAGTTCTGTCACACCCCGCCAAGGCGGAAACGCGAGGCGCAACGTTCATGGTTTTCAGAGCATATGATTACCGCAAACACATACATGATAAATGGATACATTAACAAGTTTAATGTTTTACATTACAAAACATAATCTGAGTTTACAAAAAGTTAAGATTTCACAAATATGACTCAACTCAATGAGTTATACAAGGGAAATCCTCCTTGAGTAGTATCCATCGTGCATGCATGTAATCTACATTGCTAACCTTGAAATCACGTTCAGTTACCTGAAAAACATACTTAAAATCGTCAACACGAAGTTGGTGAGTTCACAGGTTTAATCAAATAGTTCTTTGTAAAATTCAATTGTTCGTAAATAGTTTCAGTTGTATGTGATAAACAGAATAAGAATTGTTGACCCATTTGTAAACTAGCTAGGAATACAAATAATATGTTCATACATGAGGCGTAACCAAACCATGACATGTGTGAGCCCCTATTAAGCGTTATCAGATTCTATGCGGCCATAAATCCTCCAGATTGTGGTTAGCGCGACTAACCATGACCGGGAGACGTCACTCTCCATAGTACTATTCATAGGACCCTAGGCTACAGTTAATGGTTACTATGTTGTTCCAGGGGACTTTCGCGGCCTCCATTGTGTTGTTCTCATCCCATGTAAACATAAAAGTCGTGTCTTATTCTCTTGTTATCCCATAAAATAGTTGAAGTATGTTTCTCCCCCAAATATTTGAAAACAGTAAAAAGAAAGGGGCCGTGAAACTCACCTTGTGTTTGTGTATATACTTGTAATAATATTTGTTGTAGTCAACCTTGACTGTTTGTACCCTAGATACCAAGGGTAAATTGTTGTTAAGACCAACGTCTTAATTGTAAATTGTTCACCGACCTTGTAAATCTGATTATGTTTGTTTAAATATCGTTTTAGTTTTCCAACACATGTTTTGTTATAAAATAGTTTTGAGTTACTGCCCAACTGGGACTGTTGTACAGGTGTCGAAACTACTTAGTTTCGATGAAGTGGTCAGGAGTCGAAACAACCTAGTTTCGATTGAGAAAAGGTATCGAAACTACCTAGTTTCGATTGAGTATTTGCTATCGAAACTACCTAGTTTCGATTGAGAAAATGTATCGAAACTACCTAGTTTCGATTGAGTATTTGCTATCGAAACTACCTAGTTTCGATTGAGAAAAGGTATCGAAACTACCTAGTTTCGATTGAGTATTTGCTATCGAAACTACCTAGTTTCGATGGATCAACAGGTATCGAAACTCCTAGTTTCGATTGAGCAACAGGTATCGAAACTCCTAGTTTCGATTGAGAAACAGGTATCGAAACTCCTAGTTTCGATTGAGAAACAGGTATCGAAACTCCTAGTTTCGATTACTGGACTTCTGTTTTGACAGAATCAGTCCGGCATATTTTGATGTTTTAAACTTGAATTCGACACACTCTTCTTGTTATCTTTCTTGCGTTTAAATAAGATGTACGTTTAGCTACGGTTTTAAAGAAACTAATGTGAAAATGTCGAGTTTTTACCTTAAAACCGAGATGAAGATGATGAAATAAAACAGAGATGATCTCGACTCTTTTGCAGAAACACTTGAGATTCTTCTTAAAATACTGGATTGTGGTAGGATTTCGCCTTAAAACTCAGCTTCGGTTTGAAGAGGAATGGAAACTTTGCCGTATGAAAATGAGAGTGATGAAAGGAATTATGAGAAAAGTGATGGAAGTGAGTGTGGTTATGTCTGAGTTTTTCGCAATAGGAGGTATGGGTTTTGAGTAAAATAATTCGGATGTGAGTAAAAGATGATCGTGGGAGTGGCTTTCTCTGGCTTCGGCCGAGAAAGTCAATAAAAGTGGTTTGGGATAATTTTGAATAAAATAATTAGATTTAGGTATTAATTAGAGTTTTAAAAGGGGTAGTTTAATTCGGTTTAGATCCTCCACGGTATTATAAACTTATTCTGAAAATAATTTATTGTTCTACGCAAAGTTTGTGGAAATAAAATATATTTTTCTCTGGTTATTTAAATTAAGCACTAGTGATCGAATTTGTCGGTGTATATAACACGTGATCCGGTAACTCCTAGAATTACCAAATATGAAGTGAGACCATGTACGGTTTTTGATGGACCTTAATGTCCTTGTTTGTGAAATTACGTAAATCACAAAAATAATTATAATGTAAACTCGTTTATTGTAATGTAAACTTGTTCATAATGTGTACGGATATTGACCTGAAATGTCGGGTGTCACAGTCAAGCAATAGAGGGTGCACTTATAAAGGTTTCAAGGACGGAGACCCATCCAAATTTGACGGGAACAAGGACTCGATGGCCACCCTCGAGTGGGTCGAGAGGATGAATGTTGTCATCAACATCAGCGAGTGTCGACCAGACCAAGCTGTTAAGTACGTTGATCATTCTTTCACCAACGAAGCACTAAGTTGGTGGAGGAACATTCAAAGAACTAAGTCACCCAATGCTATCAACAGGATGACGTGGGAAGACTTGAAAAAGCTCATAATTCAAAAGTTCTGCCCACAGAATGAGATCGATCGTGTGGAGAACGAGTTCCTGAACTTCAAGGCTGGCAACAAGACTCATCGCCAGTATACATCAAGATTCAATGAGCTGGCTCAACTAGTACCACACCTAGTGGAAACTGAAGATCGTTTGATCAAGTACTATGTTAAAGGATTGCCACAACGGGTCCGTGTTCATGTAAAAGCTAACCTACCCTCGACCTTCGAGTCGGTAGTGAATCTGAGCGGAATCGTCTACGACGACTACGCCAATGAGGACCTGGCACCCGAGACCCAAAAGAGGAAATGGGAGAACCCGCCTAGGGGCACTGGGAAAGGGAATGTAAACACTGGAGTTAAGAAGCCAAGAACAGATGATTATGAAACCTGCAAGAAGTGTGGAAAGCAACATCTTGGCGAGTGCCGAATGGGCACCACCATCTGCTATAGATGTGGGAAGGCGGGGCACTATTCTCGTGACTGCTTAAGAGACACTAAATGCCAAGGATGTGGACTGTTTGGTCACCTGACTAGGGATTGCAGGAAAACCAGACAATCCGGTTCGGGAAAGCAAAAGGAAGCTGAAAAGGAACAGCCAAAGGCTAGGACTCGAGCCTATGCACTGACTGAGGAAGAAGCAAGAGGAAACCCTGATGTTGTGTCAGGTACGTTTCAAGTAAATGATGAAAATGCTGCTATTTTATTTGACTCCGGTGCTAGTAAAAGCTTCATATCAAATGCATTTAGTCGTAAACTGGATTGCACTATCAACACCATAGTAAAGGCCTTTAGCGTACAAACTGTCATGGGTGAAAATTCTACAGTGTTTCAAGTAACAAAGGATTGTATCATAGAAATAGAGGGCCATAAGTTTCCTTCTAGATTATTGCTTCTCACCTTAGGAGGATTCGATATAGTATTGGGTATGGATTGGTTAGCTGGCAACGAAGCTCAAATCATATGTAAACGTAAGAGGATACACCTCAAAGCTCCTAGCAGAAGTCCAATTACGGTTTATGGGGATTGGAATTGCATAATGCCAAACGTCATTTCGATGATCAAGGCTGAAAGTTACATGAGGCGCGGTTGCAAAGCTTATCTGGCATATGTTATTGACGATAGAATGAAAACGAAAGCACTCAAGAATGTACCTGTGGTGTTCAACTTTCCGGAAGTATTCCCTGAGGATCTACCTGGGTTGCCACCCGATCGGGAAATAGAATTTCAGATTGATTTACTGTCAGGAGCTGAGCCCGTTGCCAAAGCCCCCTACCAATTGGCTCCGTCAGAAATGAAAGAATTGATGTCTCAACTACAGGAATTAACAGAAAAAGGATTTATTAGACCGAGCATTTCACCATGGGGCGCTCCGGTACTATTCGTAAAGAAGAAAGACGGCAGCATGCGCATGTGCATTGACTACCGTGAACTGAACAAGAGGACAGTAAAGAACAAATACCCACTACCTAGAATAGATGACCTTTTTGATCAACTGCAAGGTGCGAGTTGGTTCTCAAAGATCGATCTTAGGTCGGGTTACCATCAGTTGAAAGTAAGAGAGGAAGACGTACCAAAGACCGCGTTTCGTACGCGTTATGGGCATTATGAGTTTCTCGTGATGTCTTTCGGATTGACCAACGCACCAGCAGCGTTTATGGATTTGATGAATAGAGTATGTCGACCCATGTTGGATCGATCAGTGATAGTTTTTATAGATGACATACTGGTATATTCGAAAAGCGAGGGTGATCACCACTGTCACCTAAGGGAGGTTCTGGAGGTGCTAAAGCAGGAAAAGTTGTACGCAAAATTCTCCAAATGCGCGTTCTGGCTTAGGGAAGTCCAATTCCTAGGTCATGTAATAAACCCAAACGGCATCATGGTGGATCCTGCAAAGATCGAGGCAGTAAAGGAATGGAACGTCCCAAAGACACCAACAGAGATACGAAGTTTTCTGGGATTGGCGGGCTACAATCGAAGGTTCATTCAAGATTTTTCAAGAATAGCCTTGCCACTAACTAAGTTGACACGGAAGGAAGTGATGTATGAATGGGGTCAAACCCAAAACAACGCGTTTGAAGAACTTAAGGCACGATTAACCCAAGCTCCAGTCTTGACTCTACCTGACGGAAATGAAGACTTGGTAGTCTATTCTGACGCTTCGGGGCAGGGTTTGGGGTGCGTACTTATGCAACGAGGAAAGGTAATTGCATACGCCTCGCGGCAACTAAAGATTCACGAGGTTAACTACCCAACACACGATTTAGAGTTAGCAGCAGTAGTTTTCGCATTGAAAATATGGAGTCAAATGCACCATCTACTCAGATCACAAAAGCCTGAAGTACTTTTTCGGGCAAAAGGAATTAATCATGAGACAAAGGAGATGGTTAGAGCTACTGAAAGACTATGATTGTGAGATATTGTACCATCCAGGCAAGGCAAACGTGGTGGTTGACGCTTTAAGTAGAAAGGAAGAATCGGCACCTATCCGGATCAAAGCGTGTCAGCTGATTATAACGCCAGACTTGATGGGTGAAATATCAAAGGCACAAGATGAAGCACTGTTAGAAAGAAATGTGAAACGGGAAAGAATAGTAGGACAACAAGGGAACTTAGATGCAAATGCATACGGAGTACGAACTAGGTTTGGCCGGATGTGGATACCTAAGATTGGCGAGCTTAGAGCCAAAATACTCGATGAGGCCCATAAGTCTCGTTATTCTATCCACGCCGGGACAAACAAAATGTATCAAGACTTGAAGAAAGAGTACTGGTGGCCCGGCATGAAGAATGATGTGACCGAGTACGTGAACAAGTGCCTAACGTGTTCACTAGTTAAGGCCGAGCACCAGAAACCATGCGGTAAAATGCAACCTTTACCAATACCGGAATGGAAGTGGGAAGAGATCACAATGGACTTCATTACCAAGCTACCGCGAACAGCTAAAGGCAATGATACCATTTGGGTGATCGTCGACCGTTTGACGAAAAGTGCTCACTTCTTGCCAATACGTGAGACTTCTTCGTCAGAAAGACTAGCAAAAGTATTTATCAAGGAAATTGTGAGCAGACATGGTATGTCGCTGTCAATTGTGTCCGACAGGGATACTAGATTCACATCAAGGATTTGGAAGAAATTCAATGAAGCAATGGGCACTAGACTGAACATCAGCACCGCTTACCACCCCTAAACCGATGGACAATCGGAAAGGACCATTCAGACCTTGGAGGACATGCTCCGGGCCTGTATCATCGACTTTGGTGGGAGTTGGGACAACCATCTACCATTGGCAGAATTTTCATATAACAACAGCTGTCACATAACTATTGGCATGCCGCCGTTCAAAATGTTGTATGGGAGGAAATGTAGGACCCCGGTTTGTTGGGGGGAAATTGGACAGAAGGATTTTGCAAGTCTCGAAGTGGTCAAAGCTACTTCCGAGAAATTTGATCAAATCAAGGCTCGAATGAAAGACGCAAAAGACAGACAGAAATCATACGCGGATAAGAGAAGGAGGGATTTAGAGTTTCAAGTAGGGGACATGGTACTGTTGAAAGTATCACCGTGGAAAGGAATCATTCGGTTCAGAAAACGTGGCAAACTAAGTCCAAGGTTTGTCGGACCTTTCAAGATTTTAGCGAGAGTGGGTCAAGTTGCTTACAGACTCGACCTACCCGTCGAGCTTAGCGAAATACACCCTATGTTCCACGTGTCGCACCTACGCAAGTGCCTAGCTGACGACACAGCTCACATACCTTACGACGAGATCGAAGTGGATAACAGTCTAAATTATATAGAGGAACCGATAGCCATTATTGACGGAGCTGAGAAACGACTACGTAATAAGTCAATGCCATTAGTAAAAGTACAATGGAAACACAGAAAGGGTTCAGAAGCTACTTGGGAAAAAGAAGACGAAATGAGAGGACTATATCCCCAGCTGTTTAACGATTAGCAGGTTTCGAGGACGAAACCTTTCTAAGGAGGGTAGACTTGTAACATCTCAAAAATAATAAAACGAATAAATATAGCGAGACCGGTGACTAAGTCGGAATATTTAAACAAAAGGGAGCGGGCTTGGGCTCGGCTTCAATGGGCCGAGGGAAGCCCAGGCATATAAGAGGCAAGGCAGCCCTCTTCTCTGCTCATTTCCCCACTCACGCAAGTTCTAGAGAGAGAGAAAAGAGCTCGGGTCTAGAGAGAGAAAGTGACGGATCGACTTGGGAATTCAGGAGAACGTTGCTGCTGTGCTCGTGATCATCTCCTCCGAATCAGAAATCCAATCCAGGTAAGCGTTCGATCATAATCTGAGTTTTTATGATTTTTAGGATTTTCGGGTTTTGGCTAAAAAGGTAACTATTTTGCGGATGAAACTTGAAAATGAGCCTAGGTATAGCATCTAGAATGAAAACCGAACGTTTTGATCTAAGAAAAATCGAGATATTGGCACGATCAGATTCGCATGCAGAAACTTCAGATTTTTGGGGAAGATGGTTTGTGCAGACCCATCGAAACTACTTAGTTTCGATATGTGCAGACCCATCGAAACTACTTAGTTTTGATATGTGCAGACCCTTCGAAACTACATTGTTTCGATATATATACAGACCCATCGAAACTACCATAGTTTCGATATATATATATATATATATATATATATATATATATATATATATATATATATATATATATATATATATATATATATATATATATATATATATATATATATATATATATATATATATATATATATATATATATATATATATGCAGACCTATCGAAACTACCATAGTTTCGATATGAGTCCACGATCCGAAGCTAAGATTACACCTAAGTTACGTATCGAAACTACCAAGTTTCGACATAAGCAACCTATCGAAACTACCAAGTTTCGACATAAGCAACCTATCGAAACTACCAAGTTTCGAAATAAGCAAATCCATCGAAACTACTAGGTTCAAGCATAGTATTGTCTAGTGCCATCTAGGAGCACTACCTTACGTGTATGACTTTATTATACAGATTGTGAGTGACATTAGTGACGCTCAGTAACCAGCTAAGTGTATCTCAGAAACTACTCATCAGGTGAGTTCTATGTGCCCCCTTCTATGTTATGTGTAAATGTTTTCAAATGTTTTGGGGCTGAAATGTATACACTAAATGAATAAATGATATGAATGCTAATGTGATCATACGTGATATACTAATATATATTTTATATATATATACGAAAATGAATTATGCACAAAGAATGAATCGTATGATTATATAGAATGAATGAAAGAATAACACAATGTGTAAGAATGAAATCTTGCTTTATATCCATGTATATATTGCTTGACAAGTATAAGAAAAAGTTATGGACGCTTCGATGATGACGGACTACTTCGGTAGGACGGTTGTAAGATAATGACGGACTACTTCGGTAGGACGGTTGTAAGATAGTGACGGACTACTTCGGTAGGACGGTTGTAGGTCATGACGGACGGTGTCACACCCCCATATTTATTTACTTAATGAATAAATAAATAAATACAGGTTGCAACGATTGGCTCATTACACGATAGCGGAAGCTGTAATAGTGATTTCTAAGACTTGAATACATACACAAATACTAAGACTAAGTAATACAATGATCTAAGTTCTTCTAGATCAACGATAGACTTGAGGCCGGATAATCTATGTCCTTCCAGCTAGTAGGAATTTATCCAATTATAGCTAGCCTATTCTAACCGTGCCGTGGCTATGAATTACCTGAAAAACATACTTAAAATTGTCAACACAAAGGTTGGTGAGTTCACAGGTTTGATTGTTGCAATGTAAAGTGATTTTCCTTGAAAACGTTGATATTGTGTACATGGCCATGATACGAAACTGTTTTCTTTGAAAACATTGAAAATATGTACACGGGTTTAATGTAAGGTTGTTTTCCTCGAAAACATGTGATGACTTCATAGTCATAAAACGAGTAGTTTTCCCAATGAAAACATGTGATGACTTCATAGTCATAAAACGAGTAGTTTTCCCAATGAAAACATGTGATGACGTCATAGTCATAAAATAAGTCATTTTCCCTGAAAACATTGGTAAAAACATTTCCACTTAAACGAATGGCAAAACCATGGGTGTATAAATGATTGGCAGATCCATCTGCATGAAAACGTTTCAATGAATATGATAAACAAAACAAGTAATGTTGACCCATTTGTAGACTAGCTAGGAATACAAATAATATGTACATACATGAGGCATAACCAAACCAAGACCAGGTGTTTTGCCCCTCACGAGCAATGTTTGAACACTATGCGGTCATTTGGCCAGAGGGACCCATGGTTAGCGCGACTAACCATGACCGGGGGTGTCAATCCCAATAGTTCTATCCATAGAATCCCAGGCTAACCTATAGCTAATGGTTATAAATATGATGGTCAGGGGACTTCCAGCGCTCTATATGTGTTAACTCATGCAAACATAAAGGTCGGGTCTTGTTTTCTTGTTATTATACGAAAATGTTTGTAAGTGTTCCATGTTTTCCCAAATGTATCAAACATTCATTTTTCATGCTTTCAAATATGTAAGCAAATATGTTTCTCCCCCGATGTTTATAAAACATTAAAAAGTTAAAAGGGGGGCAGTGAACTCACCTTGAGTTTGTGTATGCTTGCAATGATAATTGTTCTAGTCAAACTTGACTATTCGTACCCTAATTACAAAAAGGGTAATTGGTGTTATGACCGAATGTCTCATACGCAAATTGTTCATCGACTTAGCAAATCTGGTTGCTTTTGTTTAAATATCTTTTTAGTTTTTCAACACTTGTTTCGTTATAAAATAGTTCTAAGTTACTGCCCCATGGGACTGATGAACAGGTATCGAAACTTTCTTAGTTTCGATTGAACAGAACAGATGTCGAAACTTCCTAGTTTTGATTGAGCAAAACAGGTATCGAAACTACCTAGTTTCGATTAAGTAATAGGTATCGAAACTACCTAGTTTCGGTTGAGTAATAGGTATCGAAACTACCTAGTTTCGATTGAACAACAGGTATCGAAACTACCTAGTTTCGGTTGAGTAAACAGGTATCGAAACTATAGTTTCGATTACTGAAATTTTGATTGACAGAATCAGTTTCAAAACTTTATTCATACATATACGCATATATTCATGTTTTAATCTTGAATTCGACACACTTTTCCTGGATATTTTTCTTACGTTCGAGTAAATTGTATGTTTAGCTACGGTTTTAAAGAAAATAATATGGATGGTATCGAGTTTTTACCTCTGGACAGAGATGATGATTTTTTAGAGAAACAGAGAAGATAGTCTTGAATTCTCTTGGTTAGAAACCCTTGAAAGCTCCTTATAATACCGAAATATGGTGGATTTTGCCTTAAAACTTGACTTCGACTTGAAGAAAATTGGGGAGATTGCCGTAAGAAAGTGAGAACGCTGAAAGGGGTTCGTGAGAATGGTGATTGAGGTGGTATGGTTTATATCCGAGTTTTGAAGTCATGAGGTATGGGTTTAAAGATAAAGAATTTGAATGAGAGGAAAATGGTAGTGTGAATGGGGAAATCTCTGGGATTTCGGTCGAGAAAGTCAAGGGGGTGGGATGGGTTAATTAATCAAATAAGATTTAAGTGTAACTTAATATTATTTAGAGTTTTTAAATGGTAAATTAATTCGGTTTAGATTTCTCACGGTATTATAATTTTAACAAGTTTATGGCTCGTTGAAGAAAATATTGAAATCTTGGGTTTTATAATTCGTTGAGGTGATTATTTGTAGGTATGAGTACCTAAAGGTGGCGCTACATAGTAACGTCTTCGAAAAGTCCATTATTTTACTTTTACGTATATTATATGATTTAGTCTTAAAAATAAATTATAGTTCAACGTAAATTTTGTGTAATATATATATATATATATATATATATATATATATTTCTGGTTATTTAATTTAACCACTAATGTTCGTATTTAGTCGGGTTATCCTGGTACGTGAACTGGTAACTCCTAGAATTACCAAATATGAAATGAGACCATGTACTGATTTTGTTAGACCTTAATGTCCTTGTTTGTGAAATTAAGTAAATCACAAAAACAATTATAATGTAAACTTGTTTATAACATGTACGAATATTGACTTGAAATGTCGGGTGTCACAGACGGACACAAGTTGCCGGACGGTTGTAAGAATAAAATTACGGACGGATACTAGTTGCCGGATGGTTGTAAGAATGGCGGGCCATGACGATGGACCGTGGCGTTTGTCTTTGTGAAATTCGTAAACAAATGACGGATTGATCACCCTTAAGTGTATGACCCATGAAAGTTAAGAAAAGAAAAGGTGAATGCATATATATATGTAATCACAAAAGAAAGATGAAAGAAAAGCAATAGTCATGAATGTATATAATTATGTATACTTATAAAGAAAAGAATGATCATACTTAATAGTCTTAAACTAGAACTCACCAGCGTTAGCTGACTTTTAGTATACATTTCAGGTACAGAAAGGAAGGGTCGTGCGAAGGCGTGAAGGTTACCCGGCACGAGACTGACATCCCACTTTTATTTATGTTAAGACAATGTTATGTTTAATGTTAAGACTTCCGCTGCTATGTTATGTTATTGAAGGATGTATGCTTCCGCTGTGTTTGAATGTTTTTAATTAAAAGTTCAGTGATTAATGACTATGTTTATGAGTAAATCCAACAAGTGAGGCCTCCCGGGTTTGGGGCCTTACAGGATCCCCATCCCGACCCAGGAGTAGGACAAGCCAAGGAACCTACAAGTGCCTTAGGAGTTACAGCTGATACCGCTCACCTATATGAAAGGACCGCAGAGTTTCGGAGGCTAGAAATGGAGACCAGGGAATACTTGATGCACATACGGAAATAACTAGAGCTGAAGCCCGGTTTGCAATGCGAAAAACCACAACGATGTTCGTCTTAGTGCTTATCTGCTTCTTGGTGGAAAACTATCTGAGATGCTAGGCAGACATTCTATTTTGCATTTTCTTAAAACTTAAAATGAAACCCATATCCTGTACCCAAATATAAATGTTATTATTTTTTTTTAATGATTGACATCTAAACATTCCTTGCAAACTAATTATTTTGTTATTTCTTGATTTGACTATTGTAGTTATTTTGTTCAAACAAAACTTTTATCAAACACTTGGTTTATGAATTTTATCTAGATTATAAATTCTTTACAAACCCTTTACCTCGTAAACAAACCTAATACCCGTCTGGTGCAAATTGTTTTATAAAAGCGTTAACAAATATTTCATCATTTTAATAATTACTTGATTAATTATTTTATTATGACTTTTTATTTCGTTAAACAATAAGGCCATCATTATCTTTTGAAACATCTTCTTTATGATAATTGAATTGAATAAATAAAAGGTTTTTAATCCAATTATCTATCCACTCAAATTATTATTTCACTTAGGTATTAGTTTACAAACAAGAGAAAATTTTAATTACGTGTTTATTTACAAACAAAAAGCACAAGTTAGATATTCATGAACACACTATTCTGATTACCTGCAAAACCTTCCCATCACCTTGCACCTTCGGGAATGTATGAGCGTACTAGTTATTTCAAGGAGATAAATCATTTCGCGTAGGCGTTAACCACCCATATAAACCTCAACAAAAATGAAAAATTAAAACACCTACTACCTACATGATACATGAACGTCAAACAACAAGCTTGTCCGCAACACTCGATCACCGACAAGATCCGATAGTTTACGTTATACATAAGATTCAATTATACGAACGTTCGTAATATACCTGAGACTAAATTGATTACATTATACACGCAACTTGATTGTTCACGTTATACATGAAACTTGGTTGTATACAATATACATGATACTAGATTGATCACATTGTAGACGAAACTTGATTGCATACATGATACTAGATTGATCACATTATAGACGGAACTTGATTGCTTACATGATACTAGATTGATCACATTATATACGGAACTTGATTGCTTACATGATACTAGATTGATCACATTATAGACGAAACTTGATTGCTTACATGATACTAGATTGATCACATTATAGACGGACGTTGATTGCTTACACGATACTAGATTGATCACATTATATACGGAACTTGATTGCTTACAATATACATGATATTTGGTTGTTTGCATTACGCATGATACTAGATTATTTACGTTATACATGAAACATGAGTGTCTACATTACACCGAAAACTAGACTGTCTACATTATGTGCAATTAATTGTCCACTATATACATGAGGCATGATCGTTCACTTTATCCATGAAAATCGATAGCTATAAACTTTGAGCTAGCCGAGGTTTGATGTATTCTTGTTCAAACACGAGGAAGTTATAAACTTTGAGCTAGTCGGGGTTTGACGTATTCTTGTTCAAACACGAGGAAGCTATAAACTTTGAGTTACTCAGGGTTTGACGTATACTTGTTCAAACACGAGAGAGCTATAACTTTATGGGTAACCTGGACGGTATGCCACCTACTTAGGGCACCCATGTATGGGGTTATGCCACCTTGTTAGTCTTTACTCCCTGATTGACTTTACCATCTACAAATACAATTACTTATTAGAAACTCATATATGAAAACAATAATAAACCAAATGTTTTTGGGTGTTCCCCCACCTCTGTACTCACACGCAATAGAATGATCTATACGGACCATACGGAGATTTGAGTAATTACGGGTGCACACGTAATTATAAAAGTCGGCGCATGAAAAACATAGTAAATTCTGTCATGGGTGATGACATAAAACCTATGGTGATATGCAGTAATGAAACTAATGGGATATGATAAGGGCATAGTGAATATACCGCTTGTATGTCCTACATATAAGTGCTCCTTTAATATTGTCAGAAGTAACGTTGTCCGTATCACGTAGGGTTTCCTATTACTTTGACCTTGACCAATAGTTGTAAGATCCTTATCCAGTGACATTACTCGAACATCTTAGACTATATCCTAGACAAGTTTAGATCTTAAAATTCCCACCATCCTCATTACAAGTGATGCATCCCATCATTTGAGTCCAAAATCATTATAGGGCAATTGTCACACCCCCAAAATCCACTAACGGAGTTTTACCGTTGGGAGCGTGACATAACAGGATCTCAGTCATTAGTTACTTCGAACGACTCTATATGAGTTTAAGAAAAACCACTAGTATTGCTCATAGTCACGATGCAACACTAGTAATGAAAATGCTGTTTTAAATGTAAGACTGCGGAAGCGAAAAGTTAAACGAAAAGTGTGCGCCAAAACAGTTGCGCCAAAGATAAACAATGCGACAATAAATAAAATAAACAGTTCTTGAGTTTGCAAAATGATAGACTTCGTATGCATGCATGCCTTAGCTGGTGCTTGTACCTTATTGACCTGAGAAAACATGCTAAAACGTGTCAACACTAGGTTGGTGAGTTTACAGGTTTCAAATGTTAGAAAAGTTTACTAGAATATGCCATTTTCAATTATATCATAGGTAGCTAACCTAGTACATGTTACTAAAGCGTTTCGACACCGAAGCTGACTGTTTGTATGTTTGAATTGCCTCCTACCATGACTATCGTAATCAGTGGTAAATGTTTAGGTCAATGTTACACCCGTTCGACTTCCCGTCGTGTTAGCGCGACTAACGCGGGTGGGGCTTGTCAATGCCCAGTAGTACTACTCAAGATTACCTCGCTAACCCATATACTAACGGTTCGATAAGTAAGGACTTTCACGATATGTTTGCGCTTAGTACACAAGTGAGATAAAAGAAATGCATAATCTAAATGTTTGTACCCATGTTTTCTCCCCCAAAGTTTAAAACGTAAGAAAAGGGGCCGTGAAACTCACCTGATGAAAGTGATGATGGGTATTCCACACAAGTTTACACAAAGAGGATTGAGGGTATCGTCCTACACGAGTTCTACACAAATACGCCACGTATAAGAACTAATCCCTATTATACTTTCATGTCCCAAGATAACCGACACGATTTATTCGATCTAATTAGTTAAAATAAACGCTTAACTTAATTATTTTCAAAACTATCAAAATACTTTTTTTTTTTTAGAACGAAAATACATTTTTTTTTCTCTCAAAACATACTCCAACAATTACTATTGACCACGCTTGATTTGTAAAGATTTATGACGGTTTTTAATAATTTTTCTGCTTTTTATTTAATTCTGAAAACAGTTTAATTGGAGTTTAAAAACTGGAAAAATGTTGAAAGGTTTCAAAAGGAAATTGGAAAACAGAAAATGATCAAAACTGGCTGGGCCAGGAATCGAACCCGCGACCTCACAGTTGCAGGTCACACAATTCTGCCACTGAGCTGCCTTCATAATTGCGAAGTATTCGGGATTACTTAATACCTATACATTACTTGCTGCAAGGACCTTAACTACACAGGAACAAAAATCGATCGCGACTGTAATAGGTTCAATTCCATTTTGATCATTTAACATTATCCAAAAATGATTTAGGGGTTTTGTTATACACTAAAAACCGATTAGAATGATAGAGCTAATTTGGTTTTGAAGATCGTTTGAGTGGGTTTTACGAACCTGTTAGGGTTTCGACGAGTTTAACTTTAAAACATCAAAGTTGGATCGATTATAGTACAAATCAAGACTGGGGATGTTAGGGCTTTTGATTAGCACGTAAAAATGATTAAGAACTTACAATTATCTAACCTGAATTCGCTCGAACTTGAAGGATATGGATTGAATCAGCAGCGACGGCTCCAAATGGGTAAAGCTTAGGGTTCAAGGCTGATTATAAGCGAATTGGATGTAGGGATAAGTCGGTTTGGGTTAAGGGACACGGGATATGAGCGTAAAATTCGCTGATTTTGTTTCTAATTTCGAATTTGAAATCAATTTGGTGATAAGTCTATCCTTTGACTTTCAAAAGTCAAACATTCGGATTTTGGAAATTACAAAACACTCCCCTAATGTTAATAACTAATTTTTAACGGGAAATACTAACGGAGTTAACGATCCTCTTTTACTTAAATGTTTGCGAACTAACGGATTGATTAAGTGCAATGCATGAACGAAAACTGATATGACTGAGTTTGTGTTTGTCGGGAATAACCTGAAATGCTGGATGTCACATCATCCCCTTGTTGAAGGAATTTTCGTCCCGAAAATTAAACGAAGTCCGTAACGTCTGAAACAAAAAGTTTAGGTTTGTCACATCATCCCCTTGTTGAAAGAAATTTCGTCTCGAAATTTAGTTAGTACCTTTCGTGTTTGCCGTTGAATGTTTGAACAGGTGAGGATACTTTTTCATCATCTGATCCTCGCGTTCCCACGTGAACTCCGGTCCACGCTTCGAGTTCCAGCGAACTCTGACAATAGGTATCTTACTGCGCTTGAGATTTTTGACCTCTCGGTCCATGATCTCAACTGGTTCCTCAATAAAACGTAGCTGTTCATCAATTTCCAACTCCTCGAGTGGAACTACAAGTGTCTCATCTGATAAGCACTTCTTTAGGTTTGAGACATGAACAACATTATGCACTCCATTGAGTGTATCCGGTAGATTCAGCTGATATGCTACTGGACCAATCCTTTTCTCTATCTCGAACGGTCCAACGTAACGCGGGTTTAGCTTTCCTCGTTTCCCAAAACGAATTACACCTTTCCACGGTGAGACCTTTAATAAAACTTTGTCGCCCACTTGGAATTCTAGCGGTTTTCTGCGCTTGTCTGCATAACTCTTTTGACGGTCACGAGCTGCCGCCATACGGTTTCGGATTTGCACTATTTTCTCTGAGGTTTCGTGCACAAGTTCAGGACCAGTAAGTTGACTATCTCCAACTTCAGCCCAACAAAGTGGTGATCTACACTATCGTCCGTACAAAGCCTCGAACGGTGCAGCTTTGATGCTAGTATGATAGCTGTTATTGTAAGAGAATTCCACTAAAGGCAAGTGAGTCTCCCAACTGTTACTGAAATCAATCACACAAGCCCTTAGCATGTCTTCTAGGGTTTGGATGGTACGCTCACTCTGGCCATCTTTTTGAGGATGATACGCTGTGCTCATATCCAGGCGTGTGCCTAGAGCTTTCTGTAATGATTGCCAGAAGTGTGAGGTGAATCGGGCGTCTCTATCGGAAATGATGGAGATTGGCACTCCATGTCGGGATACTACTTCTTTAAGATAGAGGCGGGTTAACTTTTCCATTTTGTCGGTCTCTTTGATAGCAAGGAAATGAGCTGATTTGGTTAGGCGATCCACTATCACCCAGATTGTGTCACATCCAGTAGGGGTTCGGGGTAATTTGGTTATGAAATCCATGGAAATCTGCTCCCATTTCCACATTGGGATTTCCGGTTGTTGAAGTAATCCGGATGGCTTTTGGTATTCCACCTTAACCTTGGAACAAGTTAGGCACTTGCTCACGTAGGTGGCTATGTCGGCTTTCATGTTCAGCCACCAATACAAAACCTTGAGATCGTGATACATCTTGTCGGATCCCAGATGGATAGAATATCGGGATTTGTGAGCTTCATCCATGACTAGATCTCTTAGGTTTCCATATACTGGTATCCATATTCGTTCTGCAAAATAACGAATACCATCTGCTTTCACCTCAAGTTGTTTCTCCATACTACGTGTAGACTCCAATGGTAAGTTCTCCTCTTTCAAGGCTTCGAGTTGAGCATTACGGATTTGTTCGGGTAATCCTGTATGAATAGTGAGTTGTAATGCTCTAACCCGTCGGGGTTTGGTTTCTTTTCTGCTTAAGGCATCGGCTACTACATTAGCTTTGCCCGGATGGTACTTGATTGCACAATCATAGTCGTTTAATAACTCGATCCAACGACGTTGACGCATGTTCAACTCTTTCTGCTCAAAGATATGCTGAAGACTCTTGTGATCGGTGTAAATGGTGCACTTGGTACCGTACAAGTAATGTCTCCATATCTTGAGTGCAAACACCACGGCTCCTAATTCCAAATCGTGAGTCGTGTAGTTCTTTTCGTGGACTTTTAACTGTCGAGAAGCGTATGCAATAACTTTGTCACGTTGCATCAGCACGCAACCGAGACCTTGGATAGATGCATCGCAATACACCACGAAGTCATCCATTCCCTCTGGCAGAGATAGGATGGGTGCGCTACATAGTTTCTGCTTTAGTAGCTGGAATGCTGATTCCTGAGTCTCGCTCCAATTATAGGGTTTATCTTTTTGGGTTAGGGCGGTGAGAGGTTGAGCAAACTTTGAAAATCCCTCGATAAAACGACGGTAGTATCCGGCCAATCCTAGGAATTGCCGAACTTCGGTCGGAGTTGTTGGTGCTGCCCAATTTTTGATGGCTTCTATTTTGGCTGGATCGACATGTATTCCTTTCTCATTGATCACATGTCCAAGAAATTGAACCTCGCGAATCCAAAAATCGCATTTGGAAAACTTTGCGTACAGCTGTTCATGTTTCAGTAGCTCAAGGATCAAACGCAGATGCTCCTCATGCTCTTCCTGACTCTTAGAGTATATGAGGATATCGTCAATGAAAACAATGACGAACTGGTCAAGGTAAGGTTTACACACACGGTTCATGAGGTCCATGAAAACCGCGGGTGCGTTGGTTAATCCAAATGGCATGACCAAAAATTCGAAATGGCCGTACCGAGTTCTGAATGCAGTCTTGGATATATCCTCATCTCGAACTCTCAGCTGATGATATCCAGACCTTAAATCGATTTTTGAGTAGAAACTTGACCCTTGAAGTTGGTCGAATAAATCGTCAATACGGGGTAGTGGGTAGTGGTTCTTGACTGTTACTTTGTTTAACTCTCGGTAATCAATGCACATGCGGAAAGTTCCATCTTTCTTTTTGACGAATAGGACTGGAGCTCCCCATGGCGATGAGCTCGGTCGGATGAAACCTTTATCCAACAGCTCTTGAAGTTGAGTCGATAACTCCTGCAATTCACTTGGTGCAAGTCTGTATGGTGCTCGAGCAATAGGCGATGCTCCGGGTGTTAGGTCAATCTGAAATTCGACCTGACGATGAGGCGGAAGACCAGGTAGGTCTTCAGGAAATACTTCTGGGAATTCGCGAACGATTGGGATATCTTCTAACTTTTTCTCCTCGGTAGACTTGTCAGCAACAAGGGCCAGTATCGCGGTATGACGCTTACGCAGACACTTATGAGCTTTCATGAAAGATATGATGCCCATGGCTGCACCACTTCTTTCACCCTGAACAGATAGGATTTCTCCACTAGGAAGGGGTACACGAACGATCTTCTCACTACAGATGATCTCAGCTTGGTTTTCAGACAACCAATCCATGCCCACAATTATGTCAAAACTGCCAAGTGTAACTGGCATGAGATCGATGTCGAGTTTGTGACCAGAAAGTTCTAACTGACATCCCTTGAGAATGTGGGTTGCCTCGATTACTTTACCGTCTGCTATCTCTACGGTATAATGGTGTTCTAATACAGTTGGGTTTATTTCTAACTGACCACTAAGTTCTCTAGATATGAAACTTCTATCGGCGCCAGTATCAAAAAGTACAGAAGCATAATGATCGTTTAAGAGAAACATACCGTTCACCACGTTCCGATCATTCCGAGCTTCTCCCGATCCAATCACAAATGCTCGGCCCCTTGCGCCATTCCCGTTGTTATTACCGTTTCCACCCTGGTTATTATTTCCATTCCCGTTTCCGCCCTGATGATTGTTACCATTACCATTCCCGTTTCCGTTCCTCCTCAACTGCGGGCAATTTTTCTTGAAATGCCCTTCTTTACCGCACTCAAAGCAGCCTTTGGGTGCATCTCCAGGTGGTGTCTGTTTGTTCTGCAGGTCTACCCTGCAATCTTTGGCCGCATGACCCATCTTTCCACACCGTTGGCAACGGTACCGGTCACATGCTCCATGATGGTGAAAATTGCATTTGTTGCACTTCGGGTACTTACCATTATAAGAACCCTGACTTTGCTGATAAGAGTTAGACTGGTTGTTGTTATTCTTTGATGGTTCAAATTTACGGTGCTGCTGTTGCTGTTGCTGAGAAGGTGGATTTGATTGAGCGGTTTTGGGGAACGAACTGTCAAACTTTCTTTTGTTGTCAGATGTTTTTGATGACGCACCTCTAGGGGGTAGAATGCCCTGAATAACTGCTTGATCTGTTAGTCTGTGAGCCAACCTGATCGCTTGCTGGATTGTAGTAGGATTTGAAGATGTCACCATGCTTTGAATTTGCGGGACCAGACCATCAATGAACTTTTCAATCCTCTTGTAGGGAGGTGTTACCATTTGTGGACACAAGTTTGCCAGTTCATGCGAACGAGCAGTGTAGGCTTCAATCTCAGATCCCTCCATCTTGAGATTCCAGAATTCACTTTCAAGTTTCTGTACTTCATCACGGGGACAATACTCTTCCCGCAGCATAGTCTTGAATTCATCCCAAGGCAATGCATTTGCCATCTCCAGAGTTAGCATTTGTACTTGGGCGTTCCACCAAGTAAGGGCTGAACCCTCCAGTGTGCCAGTTGCATACTTTACTTGGTTGTTCGGCGGACAATTGCACATAGCAAAAGCAGATTCGGATTTCTCCATCCAGCGGAGTAAGCCAACAGCCCCTTCGGCTCCACTGAACGAATGAGGCTTGCAATCCATGTACGCCTTGAAAGTACAAACCTGCTGGTGGTTGTGCTGACCTGAATTGTAAACATGAATGTGCTTTAGGGATAATATATTCGAATTGGGTTTTGAATGAAAGATGACTCACTAGAGTCGATAGCAATTTGCTTTACCTCCAGCATTAACAGCGGCGTGAGTAGCTGCTACTGCTTCAGCCACACGCTCATTTATGAGTGCCGTGAGCTCGGCTGTAGTCATGCTAATGTTTCCGCGACCACCGCGTCCTCCGGTGCGTCCACCACGTCCATTTCTTCTTCCAGACATTATCTTTACATTCACAACATACTATAATGAGAAAAATATACATCGCATTTTTATCATCATACAAGTACCAGTAACGAAGAAATTTAAACCACAACATCTAGCATTTCAATAATAGTAATACTTGATAAAATAAATTGTAACGATTACAACTAAATTCAACCAAACATCAAAATTCTAGAAACATCTGTTGGATGGGAACAACCCTGCCCATCTAGGTTCAAAAGAAAAGACGTAAATAAGTAGTGAAGATAGATGATCAAATGTCACTGCCAACTGATGTAACATCAGATGCTGCATCATCATCCTCATCCTGATCTCCTGCAGGTGCATCCTCTGGTACATCCTCTGGTGCAACTCCTGCTGCCTCAACTGCTGTAAGTCGTGCATCCACTTGCTCCATCCTGGTGTGGAGTATATCTAAGTTCCACGCTGCAACGTTCAGCCGTTCTTCCATATCCACACATCCATTTGCCAAATTCTCATGAACTTGGTCAGTGACTGCTAAATCTGCAGTCAGTTTGGTGATCCTCTGATTTGTCAACATCTCTCGCTGAAGTATGCCAGTAAGCTCTCCTGCTGCATCTCTCATGTTCCGGATCTCTCGGTCCATCCTAGCCAAAAATGCAGCCATTACCTGCTCAACGGGGTACTGCAATGGTGGTAAAGCTCGCACAGAAGATGATGAAGAAGAAGCAATGTCAGTAGTGAGTGGAGGTGGGACTTCCTCCTCGCGGATCCAGCTCCTGATCCTATCGGGATACCAATCCCAGTCCTGCGTGTTGCCTCTGACACGCACATGAATAGGCTCATCATGTCCTACAGTAGTGTTGATCGGGTTGAGTCGACGTCTCCTCGGCTCTGGCGAAGGTACGGTAGGAACATCGTGCTCCTGAACAACTGGGGATACTGGTGAATTGGGTGGGGTCGACATTTCCTGTAACGGGATGAGTGTCATGTATGAGTGCAAGTGCTGTGTAACTAATGCATGTACGTGGTTATAGTCTAGTATGCATTTCCTAGTTCTCTATAACCAATGGCTCTGATACCAATCTGTCACACCCCCAAAATCCACTAACGGAGTTTTACCGTTGGGAGCGTGACATAACAGGATCTCAGTCATTAGTTACTTCGAACGACTCTATATGAGTTTAAGAAAAACCACTAGTATTGCTCATAGTCACGATGCAACACTAGTAATGAAAATATTGTTTTAAATGTAAGACTGCGGAAGCGAAAAGTTAAACGAAAAGTGTGCGCCAAAACAGTTGCGCCAAAGATAAACAATGCGACAATAAATAAAATAAACAGTTCTTGAGTTTGCAAAATGATAGACTTCGTATGCATGCATGCCTTAGCTGGTGCTTGTACCTTATTGACCTGAGAAAACATGCTAAAACGTGTCAACACTAGGTTGGTGAGTTCACAGGTTTCAAATGTTAGAAAAGTTTACTAGAATATGCCATTTTCAATTATATCATAGGTAGCTAACCTAGTACATGTTACTAAAGCGTTTCGACACTGAAGCTGACTGTTTGTATGTTTGAATTGCCTCCTACCATGACTATCGTAATCAATGGTAAATGTTTAGGTCAATGTTACACCCGTTCGACTTCCCGTCGTGTTAGCGCGACTAACGCAGGTGGGGCTTGTCAATGCCCAGTAGTACTACTCAAGATTACCTCGCTAACCCATATACTAACGGTTCGATAAGTAAGGACTTTCACGATATGTTTGCGCTTAGTACACAAGTGATATAAAAGAAATGCATAATCTAAATGTTCGTACCCATGTTTTCTCCCCCAAAGTTTAAAACGTAAGAAAAGGGGCCGTGAAACTCACCTGATGAAAGTGATGATGGGTATTCCACACAAGTTTACACAAAGAGGATTGAGGGTATCGTCCTACACGAGTTCTACACAAATACGCCACGTATAAGAACTAATCCCTATTATACTTTCATGTCCCAAGATAACCGACACGATTTATTCGATCTAATTAGTTAAAATAAACGCTTAACTTAATTATTTTCAAAACTATCAAAATACTTTTTTTTTTAGAACGAAAATACATTTTTTTTTCTCTCAAAACATACTCCAACAATTACTATTGACCACGTTTGATTTGTAAAGATTTATGACGGTTTTTAATAATTTTTCTGCTTTTTATTTAATTCTGAAAACAGTTTAATTGGAGTTTAAAAACTGGAAAAATGTTGAAAGGTTTCAAAAGGAAATTGGAAAACAGAAAATGATCAAAACTGGCTGGGCCAGGAATCGAACCCGCGACCTCACAGTTGCAGGTCACACAATTCTGCCACTGAGCTGCCTTCATAATTGCGAAGTATTCGGGATTACTTAATACCTATACATTACTTGCTGCAAGGACCTTAACTACACAGGAACAAAAATCGATCGCGACTGTAATAGGTTCAATTCCGTTTTGATCATTTAACATTATCCAAAAATGATTTAGGGGTTTTGTTATACACTAAAAACCGATTAGAATGATAGAGCTAATTTGGTTATGAAGATCGTTTGAGTGGGTTTTACGAACCTGTTAGGGTTTCGACGAGTTTAACTTTAAAACATCAAAGTTGGATCGATTATAGTACAAATCAAGACTGGGGATGTTAGGGCTTTTTATTAGCACGTAAAAACGATTAAGAACTTACAATTATCTAACCTGAATTCGCTCGAACTTGAAGGATATGGATTGAATCAGCAGCGACGGCTCCAAATGGGTAAAGCTTAGGGTTCAAGGCTGATTATAAGCGAATTGGATGTAGGGATAAGTCGGTTTGGGTTAAGGGACACGGGATATGAGCGTAAAATTCGCTGATTTTGTTTCTAATTTCGAATTTGAAATCAATTTGGTGATAAGTCTATCCTTTGACTTTCAAAAGTCAAACATTCGGATTTTGGAAATTACAAAACACTCCCCTAATGTTAATAACTAATTTTTAACGGGAAATACTAACGGAGTTAACGATCCTCTTTTACTTAAATGTTTGCGAACTAACGGATTGATTAAGTGCAATGCATGAACGAAAACTGATATGACTGAGTTTGTGTTTGTCGGGAATAACCTGAAATGCCGGATGTCACAGCAATCTTCTCCTTATTTTTCACTCAAACAAAATTCACTACCACCACCCATACCTGACGCGATGACCTGACCTAAACCTTGTCATCAACTATACTCCTCAAACCGACAAGCAAAACTAGTTGAGAATCCCAACACACATCTGTCTTTCTTGAACCCTCTTCTTAATCAATTTCGGGACGGAATTTTCTAAAGTAGGGGAGACTGTAATTCCCAGGAAATTCAAACCTTTATTTTAACTATTCCGGCCAATTGTAATTTCATTATTTTATGATTCGCATTTATGAAAGTATCATATTTATTCATTATAACTCATGAGTGTGTATACATACTTATATGATTGTTATGAAATAAATATATATACCTTGTTATAATAAGTAAATCTAAACTTACAAGCTTTGATTATGAATTTATATCCTTTATAAGTCTACTTATAAATATATATGTAACTATATATATATACACATGATAAATAAACCATTTAAACAATTTATTAAGAAAATATAATATTCTTAATTAACATTACTAGTGTTTTAAATTACTAAAGATAAATAAAACAAACAAATATATAATTACATTTATGATGAAATTGAGTCATAAACATAAAATTTATGAGTACTTAAGTTAGTATATGTTATGAAATTAAAAACTATTATTCATCTTTTGCAATCTACTCATTACAACAAATTAAATTTCAAGAATAAGCCCCTGATCCTACCAAATAAATAGAGCCCTTATTCTCATATATTATTCGCAACTCAACGATCCTCTAGGGTTTTCTAGCTACTAAAGGGCGTTCTTCTCATCCTTTGGAAGATTCTAGCTTAAATCCTTCCATTCTAAGTAAGTTCTTCTTATGTTCTTGCTTGTTCAAACTTTTTCTTTCAAAAATCCTTCATACCTAGGTAGATCTATGATCCCTAACATGTTTATGTTATAATCATAGACATCCAAGATCAAAAGCCCTATTTTAATTAAACTTGTTCAAAACTTTTTTTTAAAAACTTGGTTTGATCTTTTTTGTTCCTTTCAATTTCAAAAATCATGTTTTTACTAAAACTCCTTATTTTTTTTAAATTAAATTATTTAATATTTAATTTATATCTTTACTAAACTCATATTTCCACATTAGCCCATATACTTTCTAGACACACCCTAAACTTGGTTAAGTATGCAAATAGAATAAATTTCAAACCAGTATATAGTTATTTGGTAAACATTAAAGTTCTGGCTAGGAAAAGACGGGGTTCTGATCCGTCTTTACTCGGAACTTTTCTGTTAGAGTTACTACTCTGGAATGATAACCATTTTAGTGTACAATAACCATTTTCAACTAATTATGATTATGATTAATTAAACCCTTTTAAAGCCTATAAATAATTATTTAGTAAAAATAATTATTTAAAACACTTTTAAATTTATAAATACCCAAATGATTATTTTAAATAATACAAAGTTCAATAAGTGCTACTTAAAACCTATTTATTCCTTAATAAATTTATTCAGAATAAATTCATTTAAATGATTATGTAACCATTTTTGCAATTATTACTAGATTAATCAATAAAATTTAATTACATTAACGAATAATATAATTAACTATTTTATTTACATAAAATAAATTGATTAAACAATTACCATTTCAACATTTATTTATAAACTATCTTAGAATAGTTATTTAAATAAAATCAAACGAATTATTATTTAAACCTCTTTCCTATATTATTTATTTAATTAGAACAATTATATAAATTCAAACCTACCATTATTCTGATTGATATTCACTTATCATTATAAACATATATATTTCCTACAAAGCTTGTACAAATCCCATGGAAACCCTAAATGTCTCAATATCTCCTAAATAGCATTTAGACATATATTGAACTTAGGTTACCATTACGCGTGTAGGTTTGTTGTGAGAGTTCCTCACGAGGCCTAACAATCCTTACCAGTTCATATATTTCCAGCTTTGATTCAAGTGAGTTCATAGCCCCTTTTCTCTTTACTATTGTTTACAAATACTCGGGGTGAAACATGTTTACTTACCATACTTACCGAATTCAATACCATTTGTTCTCATGCTACTTACTATGTGCTTTATGTTTTAACTACTTGGCGACCATACATGTGTTCATGTACAGTACAATCATTAACTTGCTACCCAAGCCTAAGGCAGTACTGTAAGGCCCCTTTCCCGGGTGACCTCACTTGTTGGATTTACTCATAAACATAGCCATAAATACTGAACCTAAATTTAAAACATTCATCATTCAATTACATTACATAACAGCGGAAGTCTTAACAATTAAAAACACAACATTGTCTTAACAAACAAAAGTGGGATGTCAGTCTTGTGCCGGGTAACCCTCACGCCATCGCACGACCTTTTCTTCCTTTACCTGAAATGTATACTAAAAGTCAGCTAACGCTGGTGAGTTCTAGTTTAATGCAATTTGATATAAACATTCTATTCTTTACTTTATAAGTATGCATTACTGTATAGTCATTCATATAAATACGTATTCATAACTTTTGTCTTTCTTTTCATCTTTCTTTTCTATATTTTTGTGATTTCATATATATATATATGCATTCACCCTTTTCTTTCTTTTCTTTCTTTCTTTAATTTCATGGGTCATACTATATAAGGGTGATCAACCCGTCATTTGCTTACGAATGTCACAAAGACAATCGCCGTGGTCCATCGTCATGGCCCACCTATACTTACAACCGTCCGGCAACTAGTGCCGTCCGTCATTTTATTCTTACAACCGTCCGGCAATCTTTGTCCGTCCGTCATGACTTACAACCGTCCTACCGTCGTAGGCCGTAATTCGCCCGTCTACCCGAAGGTATCCATTTCCCATGCGACTATTATTTATACAACCGTTCTACTATAATATGCCAATTGCTTCGACCGTCCATTAATGGCATTCGTACGTCCTAGCCGATGAAGGAGCGCACTTGTCCCGGTTATAAAATAGTCACATGGTCGTCCGTCTACCGAAGTAGCCGTTATCATCGAAGCGTCCATAACATTTTCTGTACTTGGCAAGCAATATATACATGGATATAAAGCAGGATTTCATTCTTTCATATTGTGTTATACTTTCATTCATTCTTGATAATCATGCTTTTCATTCTTTATTCATAATTTCTCTTTCATGTATAGGTATATATATATATACTTGTATAACACATATGATCACATTGGCATTCATAACATTTATTCACTTAGTGTATACATCTCAGCCCCAAAACATTTGAAAACATTTGCACATAACATAGAAGGGGGCACATAGAACTCACCTGATGAGTAGTTTCTGTAATACACTAAGCTGGCTACTGGGCTTCACTAATGTCACTCACGATCTGTATAATAAAGTCATACACATAAGATGGTGCTCCTAGATGACACTAGACATTACTATGCTTGAACATAGTAGTTTCGATTGATTAGCTTATATCGAAACTTGGTAGTTTCGATAGGTTGTTTCTGTCGAAACTTGGTAGTTTCGATAGGTAGTTTCGATAGGTAGCTTATGTATTATCTTAGCTTCGGATCGGGGGCTCATATCGAAACTATGGTAGTTTCAATTGGGCCTGCATATATCGAAACTGGGTAGTTTCGATAGGTCTGCACATATCGAAACTAAGTAGTTTCGATGGGTCTGCACATATCGAAACTAAGTAGTTTCGATGGGTCTGCACTTATCGCCTTCCCCAAAAATCCGAATGTTCTGCATGCGAATCTGATCATGTCGATATCTAGATTTTCTTTGATCAAAACGTTCGTTTTTCATTCTAGATGCTATACCTAAGTTCACTTTCAAGTTTCATCTGCAAAAATCGTTATCTTTTAGCCAAAACCCGAAAACTCCCAAAACGAACAAAAACTCATAATGTGATCGAATCGTTACCTGGATTGGATTTCTGATTCAGAGGATATGATCACGAGAACAGAAGCAACGTTCTCCTGGATTCCCGAGTTGATCCGTCACTTTCTCTCTCTAGACCTGAGCTCTCCTTTCTCTCTCTAAAAGCTGCGTGAGTTGGGGAAATGAGCAGGGAAGAGGGCTGCCTTGCCTCTTATGCGCATGGGCTTCCCTCGGCCCATTGAAGTCGGGCCCAGGCCTGCTCCCTTTTTGTTTAAATATTCCAACTAAACCACCGGTCTTGCTATATTTATTCGTTTTATTATTTTTAGGATGTTGCAAGTACCTTTTAAGATCATTTTTACGGGAAACCGATACCAGTTAACACAGACCTTGGCGGGTTTTGTGTGTACCATATTACTATTTTTACGAAACTCAATCAGTTGGATTGTGATTACTAGTTTTCCATTTACTACGACTTGATTGTACACTTAGAACCTTGTATGTTTTCACATTTATGCCTTAGTTAAGCTTTGAACATATTGAATTCCAAATCCTTTTTACTTAACTTTTGTTTGGTGTCAAAATCTATGTTACTCACCAACTACTTATAGTTGACATTTACTCACATGTTTCAGGTGCACCAGTTGAGGACACTACTTGATCACATAGGACATGGACTTAGTTCAATTTAATCTTATTATGTTATGTTTGAATACTTGTTTCCTATTTACAATTGTAACGAATGCTTTTAAATTTGAATAATAAATATTATCATATTTAATAGATGGTCATGTGCTTATGAACAATCGCGTCAGCCCCAGCGTATAATCCGCCGCCGACCGGAGTGTGACATTTACGCGCGGGAAATGCACCCACTTATATATATTAAAGCGAAATCAAAGTAACGTCATACGACTAAGAAAATGGTTTAACATGTATCTCCCCCAAATGGAAAAGTAAGTAAAATGCGGCCGTGAAAACTCACCTGGGAATGAGGTGAAGTGATATGAAAAGCAATACGAGAATCCTACCAAAGTCCGAAAGACCAACCTATCCGAGCCCTAGAAATATTAAGGCCATGAGGTATTTGAAAGGTAAATGTGGTTTATATAACCACATTCATCTAAACGACTCAATGCTGAAAGGTTACATTGACGTTTCGAAAAGGATTGACCAAAGTTGACCAAGGTTGACCAAGTTAGACTAAGTTTGACCAATGTTGACCAACCTTGACCAAGTGTGACATGACTACCCATTGATGATACATGGTAAAACATGTACAAGTAACACCTTATGACATAACACACATGATTCAAATAATTGCATAAGTAAATGTCATATAATAAGTAACATGGCTTGCATATGTTCATGTCATAAGTAGTAACACATAATCTCAAATAATTGCATAAGTAAATGTTACACAACTACAAATGTCTAGTCACAAAGTCTAGTAAGTACACATAGCATTTGTACATTTATAACATAATCCATAACATATTAACAAAACAATCCACATAACTCATGCCATTGTTCTAGTCATTTAATAATATCATTTCAATACATTTGAACAAGTAACATATCATGATATCTTGTATACTAGTTCATAACATAACAAAGTTTCCCTTTTTGGAAAATTAGGGTTTTAGTACCCCTTATGTATCATGGCTCAAACAAACAAATTATACATGAGATTATCTTAGTACAATGCTACTAACATGGTTCTATTTATACACATTCCATTTAAAGTAAAAATGAAGTTTCCAAACCAATAAACTTTCCTCTATTAGTAATGTCTTCCAAAACGGGTCATAGCAAAACTCTAAATCACATATTCTTACATAAATCATATAAACATATGATAGCAATGCTATTCAACCTGTTTTAGATATTTATAGCATGCAAACACAAAATATGTTCTAATAAAGTTTTCTTTTTAGGAAAGTTGTCAAACGACCCTCTACACATATGTAACTTCAAATAAACTTAAATATCATTTCAATAGATGTTATAAAAGCATTGTCGTATGTTATTATCCATCATAGCTCAATAACTCAAAATACAAAACAATAAAGTTTATATTTATAGAAACAACCTAAAATGATGTAAACAAACCATTTCAACCAAAAAAAATATCATACTTGTAGGTCCCGGGAGCCTCGTCACGCAGCGGAAAATACACGGATCTGCTCGTGATTTGTGTGGGAACCGTGAAGAACAAGAGAGAGAAGAGCACTGACATAAAGAAGAGAATCAACACAAAAACGATACGTAATCCATAACAAAGAAGTAATCTCACATTACATACCGAAGAAGTACACATCTTTCAATTACGCTCACGGTCTAGGGGCGGGAGAGCTCATCCCGCCCAGATACCTCTTAACCTAGTTCCAGAAGTTCCACCTACAAATGAGACCATCATCTCAATTTATAAGGGAAGAAACAGTACCTACGTACTTGTCTAAGTACGCAGGGCATTGGTCATGCGTACTTGATAAGTACGAAGGGCAATAGCCATGCGTACTTACTAAGTACGCAACACCAATATGGTGTACAAACTAAGTACGCTGGAACACCCTCATGCGTACTAGCCAATGTAACATCCATGACTTTCTGGTATAATTTGTATCTTATCTTTACGTAATAATGACACTTCATTCAAATCCCGTACCTATCCAAACGCCTTACGCCACATTCTTTATTATTGAAACATATATCATCCTAAATTTCAACCTTTCAATAACATACTGTTTTTCTAGCACACACACACATATATATATATATATATATATATATATATATATTTGATATGTAATGTTATAATAACTATGAGCTTTAAATTTCGTACTTATATCTCTTTATATATATATATACATATGTATTTTATTATAAATATATATGTAAATATACATATAGTTATTAATATCAAATAAACCATTATACATAATTTATAATACTGTAAAAAAAGGGAATTTCCTATATAAAATAGTTTAAAATACAATAAGTAATATCTTAGATTTCAAATTTTATAAAAACTATTTTATAACAAAGCTTCAATTTAAACAAACTAGTTTGAACCCCCCCCCCCCACAAAAAAAACATTTACCCCATGTATACACAATGACCTATTTTGACTTTTTATGGTCAACCGTTTCCAAATCTTGCAAATTAACACTGAAATCGATCAAACCAGATATCTTGGAACCTTCCTTGTAAGCATAACTGCCTCATAATCGTTTTTCCCACCACAGTAACAAACCCACTTAACCATTTTCGGACGAATTCGAATTTTGAATGCGTATGACTATTCAGAGTCAAACCAAGCTAAATCTGGAAGTAATCCATAAAAATTGAAACGCGTTCTTGACCGCAAATCACACGTACACTGTTTGCGCATGAATCCACACTTTAACCCTGACCCAATTCATCACAAATCAACCCAATTGACGCATAATCACAGCCGACAGCTGTGATCCTCAAACCTCGGATCAAAATCGTGTAATTAAGACAAATTAAACGAATCATTATTTGCACGCACCTTCACAAAACACATTAGAAACTCTCTTAGCCCTTGAACAAGCCGCATCTCATCTCTGGTCGTCGGCCGAGCACCAAGAACATCACACCTGTTATCCTAGCCGTCGGGACTCAATAATACGCCAATCCACGTAAGATTTATGTCATTGAATTCGTTATTAAGTGCTTACTATTAGCCCCATACCAATTTGTAAGAACAGAGCCAATCGGACCTAAATCGAATTAGGGTTCTTGTTCTTATTTGTACGATTCTGATTGGGGATAAGGTTTGAATCACTCATCGTATTTAACTTTCTGGATTCCCTGTTAGACCAGCGAAACCACCCGGTCCAACTGGTTAAGGCACTGCACCATTGGACCGAGTGGCACGGGTTCGAAACCCGCATATCCGGTACCCTTTTTGCGCATACTTCACACCCAGACCGACATCCCTTCTATTACGGGTTAACATAAGTTCTAACCAGTCCAACACCAGGTATGCGCCTCTGGTCTGGTGGTTAGCTCTCGTTACCTTCACCGGGCAGACCCGGGTTCGATCCCGGGCAAGCCCATCTATTTTTTTAACCCGTTTTTAATATCCATTTTTATTTATAAAATCATTTTTTTTATGAAACTCAATAGTTTTAGATCTGATTGAAAATCACAATTTGCAATTTTTGTCTTAAAACAACTATTGTATAAATTTAATTGCTTAGAACCTCATTTTAATCATTTAAAAGTACATTTTTATCAAATAATTTAATTACCAAAACAAAGTATTTTAATTGCCTAACTATATAAAAATTTGGGACAAGATTTTATAAATTCACTATCATTTATGTAAAAAAGGGATTCATAAAACAAATTCTTTGTTTTATTTTAAAAATCAAACATTGTTAATTATATTAGGAATTCGATCCTAATTAAACAAAAGAAATCTTTTTCTAAATATATACTAATATATATTTACACTATATTTTGGCACATTATTATTTAAAACAAATTTTATTTATTTAAATTATAATTGAATAAATATAACTCCACACTACTTTTTCTAAATAAATAAATAAAAAGAAATTTATTTATTTAATTTATTTAGTTATTCAAGTTAAACCCTAAGTCAATTATTATATTATTACATTCATACATATTTTGAAATTACATTTTTTATTAAATTCGTATTCAATTTCAAACACTCACTTACATACAATCATTCCATTCCATAAATACGTTTGTACAAATTCCCACACTCAAATCTCGTTGAACCTTAGACTTTGCCTTAGACTTTTTGTGCACATAATTGATTAGATACATACAATTCAATTTTAGGTCGACATTGTGATTAGCAAACCACTTGGGCCTCCTATTACTTGTGTTGTCTACAACAACCATTTCAAGTGAGTTTACATAGCCCCTCTTTTACAATTTTACATATTTTGGGGTGAAACATGATCTATTCTTTAAAGCTTTTTACATAGACTTAAATACAATTCAATACTATGATATTATGTGTTACGTGCTTTATGTTTGAATGCTATGAGTTAAGACTACATATACATGACTTTAGTACAATCATTAACTACGTACAAGCCAACGGTTAACATTGATGGATCTATTGTGTCTGACAAACCCACCCGGTTAGGGTGTTTGTTACCGACTTTACATAAGGGTAACCTGCGTGTTATGCCTCAGTCCAAGGTTTGATTGTACATAGTTTAACTATAGGTTCTCCATAAATGCCATATACACATGTATCGTATGAATTGTATAAAACATCTTAAACTTGTTGTGTGTCTAAACCAATGTATGCTCACCAACTTTTTAGTTGACCCTGTTTTCATCATGTTTCAGGTACTAACGCTTGAGAATAAGTACAAGTTGCTTCACTTAGGATCGAGGACATAGAACAAAATTTAAAGAAACTATTTATGTATTTTCCTATTCTTGTATTGTGGAATTTTGATGTTTTAATGAAATTGGTTGTTTAAATACTTCAACTTTAGTAAACCTTGAGCTTTTGAACAGTCTACATGTCCCGCCCCGACGTATTCCGCCGTCGGTTGGGGTGTGACAGATTGGTTTCAGAGCCTTGGTTATTGGGAATTAGGTTATTAGACACTCTTGACCTAGACTATAACCTTAGGACACCCATACAATGCCATGCTACTACATGTTACATGATTACTTCTTGTAGAAATATTTCTATGTACTATCATAAGTAATTACACTACATGATGCTATACATGATGACTTATGTGTCACACTACCTATAACTTTTGTGCTTATATTCATTGCCATCTACATGCTACCTATGTGTTTCATTAAGTGCTATCCTAAGCTTAACACACACATACACACCAAATTATTCTTACATCTTTGAACTCGCATACATAATACCACCACCTCTTGTGATTTAAATTTAAACTATTGGGCCGAATGCCCATTAATAATAAACAAGAAGCCCATTTACCCTCCATGAAGAATAACCCCACTACAATAAATAAACCTCACTTTTGGGCCTCAAAGCCCAGTCCACAACAATTCTCATCATGACCATGAGCCCAACAATAGTGTTATTAATACATGATGGCTGGAAGAGTGTGTAAGCCCATGATGGATTCTGGCTAAGGAAAGATAGGGTACTTAAGTGTGTCTTAGTGACCCACCCCTCTTTCCTGGGAATTCTCCTCAGGGATACATTGCTTATAGGTCAAGTGTATTTCTAAACTATTATTGTGAAGGCACGGTGTTATGACTAGTCAAACTCTAAACTTATGGAAACTCCTATGTCTAACACTCCATATTTCATTATCACTTACCACCTTTTATTATTTCCTACCAGACATGGACTCCTACTCTCCTCCCTCCCCGGTTTACCATCCTGGAGCGGAGTCTGACTGGGAAGAAGACATCAGGTCACTCGTGTATCGGTCACCACCACCCTCAGCTACCAGGCCAAGGTTTGATGTAAGGGCAGATTGGGCTAGGAACACCGGCCAAAGACTTCGAATATCTGGATCACCCGCACCCAGGAACCCGTATCAGACACCCCATCTCCACAATCAGTTACCACCCCCACTAAGAGACCCATATCCAATGCCCGACCCGTATCATCCTAACCCTTGGGTAAGGACCCACTAGTGTTATGGGAATTCCAACCAATGACATTCACCAATATGTAAGGACCTCAGAGTTGGAGAGGAAAAGGATGAAGCACGAGATAAGGCACAACTTGCAAGGACAAAGAATGGATAGCCTAGCGAACCAATTAGCGTACCAAAAGGAGTTAATTTCTATCCTCGAAAAAAAATGTTTGAGAATCGCACTAAAACAGCTAGAGCTGAAGCCAGATCGGCTACCCGAATGACCATAGCGGTGCTCATCTTGGTGATTATCTTCCTTCTAGTGGAAAGCTACCAGAGACGTTAGAAAGAATTTCTATTAATTGTCTTTAAATTTCCAGTTTGAGAACCATTTCCCTAAGATTTTGAATAATGTGTCACATTTCAGCATTTAATAAATTTTATATTTTCCAACTCTAGAGTTATTATTCATTGATTTGACCCGTTGAGTGTGCATTACGACCATTATATTTTAATCAAGATTCTCCAAGAATCACATTCTTCATTCACCGCGATTTAGTATACTACCGACAATCTCATCCGTAAACAACTCATCCTATTAGTTCCAAATCAAACGTTTATCAAACTTTTAAAAGAGTGTCGGAAATATAAATTGGCCATAAACATTTTCACCTTGCAAGGAAACTTAATACAACCTATTTTATAAACATATTACTTCAAATTAGTAAATAAGTATGATTTTCCTCATTTAAGTAACTATTTCTAAACCCTGGCTAAATTAATATACCACTACTTGTTTAGCCAATAATTTCTCTTAAAAATATCCTCATTATAATGATTGAAAATTTAATAAAAAGATTTTTCCTATTAGTTTGTCTATTTATTTAAATTATGTGACTCAATGGATTCACTACGTTATATATCTACAACCAAGAACAATTTACCTCTTTCTATTTTCAAACAAAGATCAGTATTTGTAAACATATTTCCCCGAATGTTTTTTTTTTCAGAACCTCCTCACTATCTTTCGCTTGTCGCTTCAAGAGACGATCCATACCGCGTAGACGTTAACCCTCCCTATCAACCTCAATGAGATTTAAGAGCTAGAACCTAACTACCACATTATACAAGAACGCCAAACAACACGCTTGTCCGCAACACTCGATCACGTACAAAACCCGTTAGTATACATCACACACGAAGTTCAATAACTTACGTATGCACGTTCACAATAAACCAAACTCAACCACATAGTACATGAAAGTCAATTATTCCCAATATATCCAATGCTACACAAATTACATAATACATGAAACTAGTTTGTCTACAAATCACAATTTACTTGATTGATCGCATAATACACGGAACATGTTTATTTGCAATACACATGCTACTGGATTGAGCACATAATACACGAAACTTAGTTGTTTGCAAGATACATGATGCATAACAATTGCTTGATTGGTACATAATTCTAGATTGACCATATTAAACATGAAACCCATTTGGTTACAAGATACATTATACTAAATTATGCACATTATGCAATATACATAATACTAAATTGTTTATATTACATGAAAGATATTGATTTACAAAATACATGACACTAAGTTGTCGACACCATACATGAACTTCATTTCCTACAATACATATGATACTATGATGTTTACATACCACATGAGAGCTTATTGATTTACAAAATACATGACACTAAGTTGTCGATGCCATACATGAACTTCATCTTCTACAATACACATGATACTATGTTGTTTACATTCCACATAGGAGCTTAATGATTTACAAAATATATGAAGCTAAATTGTTCACGCTACACATGAGACCTATTTGATTACGAGCTACGTGACACTAGATCATACATGAGACTTGTGTGTTTACTTTATACACGAAACAAAATTTGCTTACAATTATTGCAATTGATTGATTTCATTATACACAAGACATGGTCATGCACTTTTGTTCACCAAAGTTGAAGACCATAATACACTGAAACGACTTGTGGTTTGACGTATTCTTGTTCAGACCCGAGCAAACTAAGAAACTTTAAGTTATACTACTTTACTACTCTTTAGTTGCGAACTGACCTGATTAGGGACATAGTTACTTGTTAGCGAGTGTTATGTGAAAACAATAGACGTGATCAGAGTGAAATTGTGCCCCCTTGACCCGCACATAACGGAAAGATCTATACGGACCATGCGATGATGTGAGTAATTACGGGTGCACACAGAATTATGAAAATCAGCGCATGGAAAGCATAGTGAAATTTTGTCGTGTGTTGTGACCTAAAACTTATCATGATATGTAACAACGAAACTAATGTGATATGACAAGGGCATGGTGGATACGCCGATGGTACTTCCTATATATAAGTGCTCTGCCATATTATCAGAAGTAGCGTTGTTCGTGTCACGTGAAGTTTTGACCTAGACCAATAGCTGTGAAATACTGACAATTCTTGAGATGTTAGACTACATCTTAAACAAACCCTAATTATCAAGTTCCCATCAAATCCATTCCAAGTAATACATTTCGCCTTTAGGATTTAAAATACCATTCAGCATTTCATAGCAAAACTTAATTCATCATCAACATTCATACCTGACCTTGAGTATCAAAATTCTAAATCTTGCCACCAGTTATACTCCTTGAACCAACCATCATAACATGTTGAGAATCCAAACCCTCACCTCCTTTTCGGTTCAGTAGCCTCCATTAGTTAAATTTCGGGACGAAATTCCCTTAACATGAGGAGACTGTAACATCCATAACTTTCTGGTATAATTTGTATCTTATCTTTACGTAATAATGACACTTCATTCAAATCCCGTACCTATCCAAACGCCTTACGCCACATTCTTTATTATTGAAACATATATCATCCTAAATTTCAACCTTTCAATAACATATTGTTTTTCTAGCACACACACACATATATATATATTTGATATGTAATGTTATAATAACTATGAGCTTTAAATTTCGTACTTATATCTCTTTATATATATATATACATATGTATTTTATTATAAAAATATATGTAAATATACATATAGTTATTAATATCAAATAAACCATTATACATAATTTATAAAGTTTGCAATGCATGCGAATCCAAGCAAATCTTATCCTGAAAACAATAACCATTATCTATAGGAACCCTTGATATCAATCCCAAATATCTGGAACGTCAATCTCAACTATGGGGTTGAAAATGTTTACTAAGCCAACAAACTTTCTTTAATTTCAAACCTCATTTGTTAAACATAAGTGGCTGATTTTCTAGACCATACAACCAGATTACCATAAAATTTTCTCACGGCCACAAGGAAACTAGACAAGCATTATTCAAGCCGTCCATCTAACCCTGATCCTAATGTACCTGATGCATAACTAGAAACCTAACCCTGATTTTCTTCTTAACAGATACCTTCGTAACTCATGCAGAAATCACCTACCTTGAACTCCCACAAACCGTACGCCACCTAACATCATCCGAGTTAATGATTAGTTTTTGTAGGTGACTGGTACGCCTTCGAGGTGCCGGAAGTGTGGTGGGTTAGCTGCGGTACACCGTATATATACACTAATGGTGCATTGGAAGTGGGACTGGAAACCGGAACATGAACTAGCCTTAAATAACAGACAACAAGCCCACATTAAGAGATAGTTAAAAATTGGGTTAGGAAAACCCATCTCTAGAGACCCTGTTTGATGGAACTATCTCATAGACAAGGCTGTACACTTCCCTATTTAGACAGCTTTGACTATCCCTTAACATAGAATGACATGTTTAGGATAAGATAAATCCTCTTGACTTATGCTAGTGTCAGACGATATTTACCAACAATAATGCATCAAGGCATGTTTGTCTTTTGAAAGCCAATTCATATCTCCTACTTAAACATTCAGCTAGCCTTCCGACTAAACCATTTTAGCAAATTATCCCTAATCCTTGCTCAGCTCTGACATCTAGACTTCTGCAAATTGATATGTGCAAACTCTTGGGCGAAAGTCACCACAATTGACTACGCCTTTTCCTAATAGTGATGACCAACTAACAGTCCAGTACCTTTCCTGTATCTTGTTTTGTGATGACATGTTATAAAGTGATCATCAACACTTCCCTTGAAACTCTGACCTAGATGTTGTTATGTGTACGACTACCATTGAATCTAGTAGGATTGAGTAAATTGATTTTAACATATTACGTCATGAAATTCTAGTGCGACCTTACTTGACAAACCTAACCTCCTGGCACAGTCAAAGTACATCTTCTTTTTGGTCCTTTGACACTTAGACTTCACATCAATTTAATATATTCTTGGATAACCCTCTAACTTCACTCTTACCCAAGAGTGAGAACTCGTCCTCTTGACATGTCAACTACCAAAACACGATGAACCTACTATTTCAATTAAGGCTAGACATATAGAACTACCCTCTCAGACATGAATCCTATGACTCGTCAAGGAGTACCCCTATCCATCATCTTTGATCGAGATAGACGTTTCACTTCCATGTTCTTGCAATTATTACAAAAATCCTTAAGGACTCGCTTGGATCTTAGCATGGCTTATCATCCCCAAATTTAAGCTACTTTCCGCACTTAGTAACATACATGACACATTGCATGTGTCTAACCTCCAAAAGTGTCTACCTGATAACACTCTTCATATACCATTAGACGAGGTCCGTATTGATGATAAACTATATTTCATTGAGAAACTTATCGAGATCATGGATCGTGAAGTCAAGAAGTTTAAGCAAAGCCGTATACCTATAGTCAAAGTTTGTTGGAACTCTAAGCGTGGTCCTGAGTTCACCGGAGAACGTGAAGACCAGATGAAGCTCAAGTACCTAAAATTTTACAAGATCCTACAGACTCTGCTAGTTGAATTTTGGGGACAAAATTCTCTTAACTAGGGGAGACTGTGACAACCGTCACCGAACGAGGTTAACACTTACTTTAACATTAATCTTGTTCCTTTTTTTTACTAATTGAGTCCCTATTTGAGGTTTAAATTGGAACTCTAATTACACATGCCACTTTTGGAAACTTTCCAAATCCGGAAATCATTGATTTAAAACCGACACTTGTTACACATCGCGTTAACCGACATATCAAAAAAGAATTATTTTTTTAATTACCCAAAATGTCCTAATATTCTTTATTTAGAAGAAACGTTGTCAAAATTTTAACACGTTAGCCTAAGTCGTTGAACCGTTGACATTTATCTAAGTTTAATGATTTGTTCAAAAAAATAAAAAATAAAATAAATATATTTTGCTTTGGGCGAATTTATTTTTTAATATATCTTCTTCATTTATTTTTTTAACCTCCTATCTATCTTAAATCTATGTAAGGCCCCAAACCCGGGAGGCCTCACTCGTTGGATTTACTCATTCACAAACAGTTCTTAAACATGAATATCAAATAACGCAGGGGAATCATTCATTCAACATAACTAAAAACTTGTTCATACATGCGGAAGCGTACATTGTCAAATATATAAACTTAACATAAACAACTCATAACGGGATGCCAGTCTTCATGATCGACCGAGTAACTCTTCTCGCTTGCCAAGCATCATCGTCCATCGTCCATACCTGCCTTAACCTGAATGTGCACACTAAAAAGTCAGCTACGCTGGTGAGTTCTAGCATTTCATAAAAACTTTAACATCAACATTTGCCAAAAACGTATCATTCATTTAGTAAAACCTTTCACAAAAGCATGTAATAATCTAACATCTTTAAAAAGGTTTCGTACCCATATCATCATCAACATCATAATCATAAACACCGTTAAACGGATCGTTCATTAAAACTTTTAACATTAATTTAAGTCATACATTATTATCTAAATCTGTGTTACCCTTCGTTCCGTCATTTAGTATGGTATTGCCCCTAAGACTTAACTGCACGAAGACCGACAATACCATACATTCCGTCAATTCCCTTTTGGTATTGCCCCCAAGGCTAACTGCGCGAGGACCGACAATAGCCATTCAGTTGCCCTTATGGCTCTCATGTCCATAAACCGACAACTTCCATCAACGGCCATGGCTCACGGCCATGACACCGTCGGATCATAATTTAACCTTACATAGGGTCACGTTAACCCCTGAGTAACCGTCGTTACTTCCTTACCAGTTGTACAACATCCTAACCATTGACATGCCACAGAGACACTGCCCCTGTTGTTCTTGTGCCAACTATGGCTCGCTGTCCATAATCTACCACAAGGCTGGGAATCTCATTCCCAGACTTCATTCGTCAATTCCATTCATTCGACATATTAGATTTGTAATGACTTCTTTAAAACCTTTACCTCTTTCTCTTCTCATTAAACATTTCCTCATTTAGACCGTTCATAAAGCATTCGCAACCCTTTTTGGCAAAAACACTTCAAAACCTTTCCTTTCGTAAACATCGTTTCGTTAAAACATCATTTCGTTAAACATCATTTCGTTAAACATCATTTCGTAAGTATGCACACCAGCCCAAAAACATTAACAAAACATTTAAAAGAGGGCTCTAGAACTCACCCGATAAGCAGTTTCTGAAATACTCTTAGCTGGCTACGGAGCGTCACTAATGTCACTCACGATCTGTTATAATAAAGCCATACTTGTAAGGTAGTACTCCTAGATGACACTTGACATCCCTATGCTTAAACCTAGTAGTTTCGATAAATTTGCTTATATCGAAACTTGATAGTTTCGATAGGTTGTTTATGTCGAAACTTGATAGTTTCGATGGGTCTGCACATATCGAAACTAGGTAGTAGTTTCGATGGGGTCTACACATATCGAAACTATGTAGTTTCGATGGGTCTGCACATATCAAACTATGTAGTTTCGATGGGGTCTACACATATCGAAACTAGTAGTTTCGATGGACCTGCACATATCGAAACTAGTAGTTTCGATGGGCCTGCACAGATCGTCTTCCCAAAAATTTGAAGTTTTTGCATGCGAGTCTGATCGAGTCAGTATCTCAATTTTTCTTAGATCAAAACATTCGGTTTTCATTCTAGATGCTATACCTAAGCTCATTTTCAAGTTCCATCCGCAAAATCGTTACCTTTTTAGCCAAAACCCGAAAATCCCAAAAACGAACAAAAACTCAGATTTAGGCAAGATCATTACCTGTATCGAGATTCTGATCCGGAGGTTCTTCTCACGAGCTTAGAAGTAACGTGCTCCCTCAATTCCGGGATGATCCGTCAACTTTCTCTCTCTAGACCCGAGCTCTCCTTTCTCTCTCTAGAAGTTACGTGAGTGGGGAATGAGCAGAGAAGAGGGCTGCCCTGCCTCTTATTTACCTGGGCTTCCCTCGGCCCAATGAAGCCGAGCCCAAGCCCGTTCCCTTTTAAATATTTCGACTAAATCACCGGTCACGCTATATTTATTCGTTTTTATTATTTTTGGGATGTTACAAGTCTAACCCCCTTACAATAGGTTTCGCCCCCGAAACCTATCATAAGTCAAATAGTTGAGGGTACGACTTCCTCATTTCTGTCTCCGTTTCCCAAGTGGCTTCCGATCCCTTTCGATGTTTCCATTGGACTTTAACCAATTGGATTACTTTATTACGTAAACGTCTCTCCATTCGATCTAGGATGGCCACGTGTTCTTCGATGTAGTTAAGGCTATTGTCTACCTCGATGTCAGTAAGTGGTACGTGAGCCGATTCATCCGCCAAACACTTTCGCAAGTGTGATACATGGAAAGTAGGATGAATTCCACTTAACTCATCAGGCAACTATAACCGATAAGCGACTTCTCCAACCCGTGCCATTATCCTGAACGGTCTGACAAACCTCGGACTTAACTTTCCTCTCTTCCTGAATCGTATAATTCCCTTACAGGGCGACACTTTCAACATTACTCTGTCCCCAACATCAAATTCAATAGGCCTTCACCGTCTATCCGCGTAGGATTTTTGACGATCTTGTGCGGCCTTCATTCGTGCCTTGACTTGATCAAACCTTTCCGACGTTTCCCTTATTACTTCTAGACAAATCGGGGTCCTGCATCTTCTCCCATACAACATTTCGTAAGGCGGCATGCCTATCGTCGTGTGATGACTATTGTTGTAGGAGAATTCGGCTAATGGCAGATGACTGTCCCAACTGCCGCCAAAATCGATAATACAAGCACGAAGCATATCCTCCAAAGTTTGAATGGTCCTTTCGGACTGACCATCCGTTTGCGGGTGGTATGCCGTACTGATATTAAGTCTCGTGCCCATCGCCTCGTGAAATCTTTTCCAGAACCTCGATGTGAATCGCGTGTCCCAGTCAGATACGATCGTCAAAGGCATCCCATGTCGTGCTACTACTTCGTTAATAAATACTTCCGCTAACCTTTCCGACGAGAACGTCTCGCGAATAGGTAGGAAATGAGCACTCTTCGTTAAACGGTCCACAATTACCCAAATGGTGTCATGACCTTTAGCTGTGCGAGGTAGCTTGGTTATGAAGTCCATGGTAATGTGTTCCCACTTCCATTCCGGTATATCAAGTGGTTGAATCTTTCCATACGGTTTCTGGTGCTCGGCCTTTGCTTGCGAGCAAGTCAAGCACTTGCGTACATACTTCGTCATATCACGTTTCATTCCAGGCCACCAGTATTCCTTTCTCAGATCTTGGTACATTTTATTGGTACCGGGATGGATAGAGTAACGAGACTTATGAGCCTCATCCAAGATTTTGGTCCTAAGTTCGCCACCCATAGGTATCCATATCCGTCCAAAACGTGTCCTCACACCAAGGGTGTTATATTCCAACTTGTCCTGTTGGCCAACCATCCTTTCCTTCTTCATGTTTTCCTCCTTAAGCGCCTCATCTTGAGCCTTTTCAATTTCTCTCATCACATCCGATGTTACAACCAACTGGCAAGCTTTCACTCTAATAGGAGTAGGCACATCCTTTCGGCTTAGAGCGTCAGCCACCACGTTTGCCTTTCGAGGGTGGTATATGATTTCACAGTCATAATCTTTTAGGAGTTCTAACCATCGTCTCTGTCTCATATTAAGCTCTCTTTGTTCGAAGAAGTACTTCAAACTTTTGTGGTCAGAGTAAATAGTAAACTTCACCCCGTAAAGGTAGTGCCTCCAGATTTTCAGTGCAAATACGACAGCAGCAAGTTCCAAATCGTGAGTCGGATAATTAGTTTCATGAACCTTCAACTGCCGTGACGCGTACGCGATCACTCTCCCGCGTTGCATCAATACGCATCCCAATCCCTGACCTGAAGCGTCAGAGTATACCACTAAGTCTTCATTGCCCTCGGGAAGGGCCAAGACTGGAGCTTGAGTTAGCTTTTCCTTCAACTTCTTAAACGCCTCATCCTGGGTCGAACCTCATTCGTACTTTACCTCCTTCCGAGTCAACTTCGTCAACGGCGAAGCTATTTTCGAGAAATCCTGGATGAATCTCCGATAGTAGCCTGCCAATCCCAAGAAACTACGGATTTCAGTTGGCGTCTTAGGAACATTCCATTCCCTTACCGTTACTATCTTTGTTGGGTCAACCATAATGCCGTTCGGGTTAATGACGTGACCTAGGAATTGGACTTCCCTAAGCCAGAACGCGCATTTGGAGAACTTAGCATACAACTTTTCCTTCTTCAGAGCTTCCAATACCTCCTTCAAGTGACACGCGTGATCACCCTCATTCTTGGAGTAGATGAGGATGTCATCGATGAACACGATCACCGATCGATCAAGCATTGGTCGACAAACTCTATTCATCAAATCCATGAACGCTGCAGGGGCGTTCGTCAATCCAAAAGACATTACGCGAAACTCAAAATGTCCATAACGTGTGCGAAATGCCGTTTTCGGTATGTCTTCTTCCCTCACCTTCAACTGATGGTACCCGGATCGAAGGTCGATCTTCGAGAACCAACTTGCGCCTTGCAATTGATCGAACAGGTCGTCGATCCTTGGTAACGGGTACTTGTTCTTCACGGTACGTTTGTTCAACTCGCGATAATCAATACACATTCTCATCGAACCGTCTTTCTTCTTCACAAACAACACCGGAGCACCCCACTATGAGATGCTCGGTTGGATAAATCCTTTCTCAAGTAACTCGTCTAGTTGGACCATAAGTTCCTTCATTTCCATTGGTGCTAGTCGATATGGAGCCTTAGCCACGGGTTGGGCATCTGGTACAAAGTCGATTCGAAATTCAATCTCTCTGTCGGGTGGTATCCCAGGAAAATCCTCTGGAAACACCTCCGGGTACTCGCGTACCACGGGTACATCGTCTAGTTCCTTCACTTCCTTACACTTGTCAATCACGTACACCAGATAAGCCTCGCATCCGCGCCTCAAGTAATCTGTTGCCTTAATCATCGAGATGACGTTTGCCATCGGGGCGTCCCGATCTCCAAGAACCTCGACTTTGCTACCATCCGGAGCCTTGAGTCAGATTATCTTTCGTTTGCATATAATTTGCGCTTCATTGGCAGTTAGCCAATCCATACCTAACACGACATCGAACCCTCCCAAAACCATAACAAACATTCTGACAGGGAACTCATGACCTTCTATTTTTATCATGGAGTTGTCAACTACCTCGGTTACTCTCGCAGTCCTACCCTCAGCGGTTTCTACGCTAAAGGCCCTTTCTAGTATACTAACAGCGTACTTCACTCTCTTACAAGAAGTCGCAGATATAAAACTCTTACTGGAACCCGAATCATATAACACAGAAACAAGAGTGTTGTCAAGGACGAACGTACCTGACGCCATGTCGGGGTCCATTCTGGCCTGGTCTTGCGTCAGCGCGTACGCACGAGTCTTTGCTCGAGGCCTCTCTTCCCTCTTCTCCGGGCCTTTCCCCTTCCCGGCTTCACCCATTCTTGGTTTGGTGCATTCCCGACTCAGATGACCGGCATCACCACAGTTATAGCACTTGTAGTGTTGTGTGCACTCACGGGAGTAGTGCCCGGTCTTGCCACACTTAAAGCACAAATAAGATCCCAGACTACATTCACCTACATGCTCCTTTCCACACTTCTTACAAACAGTCGGCTCATCCACCCGAGCCCTTTTATCGTGAGCCCCAAACATCTTTCCACCAGTTCGCTTGTTTGAGAAGCTCGGTCTCTTCTTTGGTTCCTCGATGGCGGCGACATTCAGTGCCAGATCATCAAATACTACGCCGCTCAGTTCTACTACCGAATCATAGGTAGTAGGGGCGTTTGCCTTAACATAGGTGCGGACCTGGTCCGGCAACCCTTGAATGTAGCAGGAAATTTTTCTCTCCTCCGTCGTAACAAGATGTGGCACCAGACGTGCCAGTTCATTGAATCGGGTTGTGTACTGCCGGTGCGTCATGCTCCCGGCCTTCAAACCCAGAAATTCCCTCTCTACCTTCTCAATCTCGTTCCTCGGGCAGAAATTCTTGATCACCAAAGTTTTCAAGTCAGCCCACATCATCGAGTCAACAACCTCTCCCCCTTAGCTTGACGTACACCTTCCCACCAGTGGGATGCTTCCTCCCTCAAGGAGTTAGCAGCAAACTTCACTACTTGATTTGCTCGACACTCGCTCAGACAGATGGCGGCTTCCATACGTATCACCCAATCAAAAGTAGCCACCGCGTCCTTCTTCCCAGTCAGGACCGGCGGGTCACATGCCTTAAATGACTTATAGTCGCACCCGCGAGCAGGCGGTACGTTGTCGGTCTCATTGTTCTGGGCACCAGTTTCCGCACTAGATCCGCCTTCCCCACTAACTTTCTTTAATGCTTCAGCCAACAGACTCGGCAGAGAATTCTTCATCAACTCGAAGAACTCTCGAGCTATGGCTGCTCTCACTTCTGGTTCAAAAGTGAAAGGTTGTTCTGCAACTTGCGTCTGCTCAGTTTCATGCACACTAACCTCCGGTTCAGTGTGAACACTTCCTTCTTCAGTGTGCTCTTGGCACGCAGGAATCCTGCCACGCCCACCATTTCGACCGCCGGTACGACCACCGGTATGGCCACCACGCCTTCCGTTCCCTCTCCTCGCCATTTCGTTCTATAAGACAAGAAATCCAATGTTATCACGCTAGTTAACAAATAAAATTCAATAAGTACTGTAAGATGTTAATATACACTGGCCATCTGCAATTAACCATTACACTACCTTTCGATTTCTATTTGACCACCTTTGTGATTCCATCAGAACACAAGTCCTTTCCTAACCCTTTCTAAGGCATACTACATACACATACTCTACTTTTCATACCTGATGTTGTGGCTCGAGTTACCCGTACTGGCATCCGCTTTCGGTCCCATTCAAAGTTTAAGTTCAGACACTGGGAGTGTCCAAATCTCTCAAACTATTGCTCTGATACCAACTTGTAAGGCCCCAAACCCGGGAGGCATCACTCGTTGGATTTACTCATACACAAACAGTTCTTAAACATGAATATCAAATAACGCAGCGGAATCATTCATTCAACATAACTAAAAACTTGTTCATACATGCGGAAGCGTACAATGTCAAATACATAAACAACTCATAACGGGATGCCAGTCTTCATGATCGACCGGGTAACTCTTCTCGCTTGCCAAGCATCACCGTCCATCGTCCATACCTGCCTTAACCTGAATGTGCACACTAAAAAGTCAGCTACGCTGGTGAGTTCTAGCATTTCATAAAAACTTTAACATCAACATTTGCCAAAAACGTATCATTCATTTAGTAAAACCTTTCACAAAAGCATGTAATAATCTAACATCTTTAAAAAGGTTTCGTACCCATATCATCATCAACATCATAATCATAAACACCGTTAAACGGATCGTTCATTAAAACTTTTAACATTCATTTAAGTCATACATTATTATCTAAATCTGTGTTACCCTTCGTCCCGTCATTTAGTATGGTATTGCCCCTAAGGCTTAACTGCACGAAGACCGACAATACCATACATTCCTTCAATTCCCTTTTGGTATTGCCCCCAAGGCTAACTGCGTGAGGACCGACAATACCCATTTAGTTGCCCTTATGGCTCTCATGTCCATAAACCGACAACTTCCATCAACAGCCATGGCTCACGGCCATGACACCGTCGGATCATATTTTAACCTTACATAGGGTCACGTTAACCCCTGAGTAACCGTCGTTACTCCCTTACCAGTTGTACAACATCATAACCATTGACATGCCACAGAGACACTGCCCATGTTGTTCTTGTGGCAACAATGGCTCGCTGTCCATAATCTACCACAAGGCTGGGAATCTCATTCCCAGACTTCATTCGTCAATTCCATTCATTCGACAGATTAGATTTGTAATGACTTCTTTAAAACCTTTACCTATTTCTCTTCTCATTAAACATTTCCTCATTTAGACCGTTCATAAAGCATTCGTAACCCTTTTTGGCAAAAACACTTCAAAACCTTTCCTTTCGTAAACATCGTTTCGTTAAAACATCATTTCGTTAAACATCATTTCGTTAAACATCATTTCGTAAGTATGCACACCAGCCCAAAAACATTAACAAAACATTTAAAAGAGGGCTCTAGAACTCACCCGATAAGCAGTTTCTGAAATACTCTTAGCTGGCTACGGAGCGTCACTAATGTCACTCACGATCTGTTATAATAAAGCCATACTTGTAAGGTAGTGCTCCTAGATGACACTTGACATCCCTATGCTTAAACCTAGTAGTTTTGATAAATTTGCTTATATCGAAACTTGATAGTTTCGATAGGTTGTTTATGTCGAAACTTGATAGTTCGATGGGTCTGCACATATCGAAACTAGGTAGTAGTTTCGATGGGGTCTACACATATCGAAAATATGTAGTTTCGATGGGTCTGCACATATCGAACTATGTAGTTTCGATGGGGTCTACACATATCGAAACTAGTAGTTTCGATGGACCTGCACAGATCGTCTTCCCAAAAATCTGAAGTTTTTGCATGCGAGTCTGATCGAGTCAGTATCTCAATTTTTCTTAGATCAAAACATTCGGTTTTCATTCTAGATGCTATACCTAAGCTCATTTTCAAGTTCCATCCGCAAAATCGTTACCTTTTTAGCCAAAACCCGAAAATCCCAAAAACGAACAAAAACTCAGATTTAGGCAAGATCATTACCTGTATCGAGATTCTGATCTGGAGGTTCTTCTCACGAGCTTAGCTGTAACGTGCTCCCTCAATTCCGGGATGATCCGTCAACTTTCTCTCTCTAGACCCGAGCTCTCCTTTCTCTCTCTAGAAGTTGCGTGAGTAGGGAATGAGCAGAGAAGAGGGCTTCCATGCCTCTTATTTACCTGGGCTTCCCTCGGCCCAATGAAGCCGAGTCCAAGCCCGCTCCCTTTTAAATATTCCGACTAAATCACCGGTCACGCTATATTTATTCGTTTTTATTATTTTTGGGATGTTACAATCTATTTGTTTTAAAATTTAAGATTTTCATCTTTATCTTTATCTTTCTTTTAACTCATCTTTAATCCCTATTTGAGAAAATTCAAATCCCTTTATAACCCAATCCCCTCCGCACCGGCGATTTCTAGCAGCCTCCTCCTCTCTTCTGGTCGCAAATTCTATAGCCACACTCAAACACAAACCGAAAACTTTCGCATTCAAGCAATCTAGTGTGTTCTAGTGAAACCGGTAAGTAATCCCTCCTTGTTCTATTCTAGTTTTCTTGTTCTAACCATCCCAATATCTGATTATTACTATCGTATGGTCTGCAAATCTTTGAAATCCAGCAACAAGTTGATAACATTAGAAAGATCTCGAGTAGTAAAGCCGTTGAACGCGTCTACATACGAAAAATCTACACTTTTCTTATCTTTCTTTGATTTCCAGAACTTTTACACATTCTAAACCAAAAAAAGATCAAAACCTTATAGTTTTTAATGATATATATTGTGTCCTCAATCATCATGGGTCGTATTTTTAGTCGTTATAATCGAAAAGTTACAAAAACTCGTTTTTGAAAGCAAGACTGCATGTCAGATTCAAAACAACAACTTTTGTTTAGAGAGTCATAACCCGACCAAAACTCAACCAAATCAATCGATTCTTAGTCTAGATTGTAGTTCATGGAGATAGTTTCCAGAAAACTAAGTTTCATAATTTTTCGATGACTTTTGATCAGTCAATGGTATTTTTTTATAGACGGCTATCCAATCTGTTTTCAAACAGCAAACTTGGTCTGTGTTTGTAAGGCCATATCTCATTCATTACAAGTACAAATAAGTCTATTATTTTTCTGGAATTTAAGTCTTTGAGTATAGCTTCAAATCCAATTGGAAAATCTTAATTTGGTTTTGTATCGAGGTCGTACCAAGCAAAAACTTTTTGTCACAAATTACAGTTACTGTAACTACCTTTCTGTGTTCCACAAATTTTCATATTTTTTGTGCTTTCTGGAGAAATAATACAAAAATATATTTGAAAATAGAAACGTGAGGCTTGATGCCACCAAATGTTTAGAATTTAATTCGATTGTTTGGTCAGTCAATAAAATTCGTGAAGTTGTCCTAAAATCTGGCTCGTTAAACTGTTTTGCTGTGATAAAGTTTCTAACTTTTCTTTTTATCCAAAACAACCTCCAATTACCTTTAGAGCACCGTGATTTGTCAATTATTCTATCCTAACACAATACTTATCAATTATTTATGCTTAGTTCTTATATATAATACCTTGAATGTAGCTTTCGAGTTATCATGTATTGACACTGCTACTGCTAGTGGTAGATACATTAATATTCCATACCGATACGCATTACTTATGGATGTCTGGTGTAACCTTGTCACTCTTAGACTCTAGTACTAATATAAGCACATCTCAGCTCAATGACCTTTCAAGAACCGTTTGCCCTCATTCAAATTAAAAGAACTGTCAATTACCTGTTGTGGGTCTAACACACAATCATTTCATTAAACCCTCCGATCTATCGTTACTGAACTTTCAATAATTCTCTTTTAAATTCTATCATGATTTGATTCCCATGAGAGGAAACACATATATAAACTTGGAGAATGTGTCCGCATACTTTCAGAAATCTGTGTGCATGCACATCTACCTCTCAGTACTAAGGATGGTGATCGTACTGTACAACACTGAGGAGAACGATCACATAATGAAGTGCTTCGACATCAAATCCTTAATGGTTTACTCTCGTATCTGAGTTCACTTGATTTGTGAAAAATCGCTATTTTAATTCACACCGAGTAAACATTCTTTTCACGACTTACCCACTATACAAAGAGGACCCAACTGGTTGTAAACCCTTCTGTTTATGGGAGTCCAATGACGACTTTATCACCTCGGGGTATAGCTAACGTCGCTCACATGGCGACATAATCAAAGGATTCCTAAATCTACTCATTCGCTTTAATGCATGCTCAACAGTAACGTTGTACGGTTATTTGATACAATGACATCTCAATTCTTTACACAACCAATATCATTAGCCGGTGAGGTATCCACTTATTCAACATTACCGACTATCGTTTGAAACGAGCGAAAAATTCTCCCTAGGCATCGGGAAGTGGAGTTAGATTACGAAAGCTTAATCCGAGTAAGCTTAACAAATTTCGAGGAAGAAATTTTTTAAGGAGGGGAGAATGTGACACCCGCAAAATCCAGGATCCCAAAACCTAGTTGTTGGGCTAACCCTAGGCCCAACTAGGCCCAAAAGAATTCTAAGGCCCATTAACGGCCTAGTTATAAGCTCAATAGGGAGTGAAGCCCATTAAAGGCCCAGTTATAGGCCCAATAGGTGAACCAAACTTCTAACTCTATTTAACGGATCATGGTATGATTCGAGATAACATATTATTAATACATAGACTTTGCATAATCTCGCGACCTACGATTATAAGGATTAACGCGTACACGGTTGATAACCGACACACAACGTGATACCTGACCACTAATGCTAAATATTAATAATAATTATTAATATTCACTTCATATGTGTATTTAGAAATTCACGTGTTCGTTACACGACCTAGTACACGCGACTACGACAAATACCTGTGTAAGATTGATCCGGTTAACTTTTACCTAGTATGATTAAATAATATAATGATTATTTATATTCTATCATATTTGTTTACAATTACTTGTATTATTACGGAAATAATAATTTCATTTCAGAGCGTGAAACGTTGAAACAAAAAAACGCGTTTAGACACGCGGTGCAGGTGTGTACCGGCTCATACGCTAATCGAAATGTAAAATTTCATGAGTTAAATACATAAATATTATTAATAATAATATTTCATAATTATAAGAATCTTAAAATAATAATTCGGAGATTTTAGTCATCGCGGGACTCGAACGGATACCTGTTTTCAGCAAACCAATATTTTAATCCCTTCTAAATACCCACTTTTAACCCTAACTATAAATACCCCTTTAAGAGTTGTAGCTTCCATTCACCTCATTTCTACACCTCCAAAAACACACACACCCACACACAAAAATGCTCTCATCTTAGAAAGAAAGAGAGAGAGATCGAAGGGAGGAGGAGGAGGAGGGCCGGCCACATTCAGGCGGCCTCCTCCGGCGAAAGGGAGCAGCGGCAGCAGAAGCGGCGCACGACGGCGTTGGTCGGAGGCGCCTAGCGAGTGGCGGCGAATGGAGGGGTGTTTCGGTGGTTTTCTCAAACTCGTGGCGGTGGTGAAGGAAACCGGCTGAACCAGAGGCGGCGGAGGCTATGGTAGCGGTTTCCTGCAAGTGGCGGCAAGTTGCATGAGTTTTTCCGAATGCCTTGTGGTCCTAAACACAGCGGTGGTAGCAGTTTTAGCTAGTTCTTATCGACGATGGCAGAAATCCGGCGAGAAAAGGATGGCAGCGCCAGGGCTTTGCCAACACAGCCGTCTTCTGGCGACGGACTAGCTCCCCACACCTCCGGTCGTCCTTGCCTGTCAATCTCCTGTCCAGATCTGTGATTTCTTCTTGTGACCGGTAACCCGAGGTAAAAACCCGAAACAATGGAATCCCTTAATATATGTGCTAGATCTAGAGATTTCGGTATCCTTGGATTTTGGTCAACAAAAGTCAACGCCGGTCAGTGGGTTCGTATACACGAACCGAGGGTACGGAAAGGTTTAAACGAGTACAAAAATAGTTATATTTAATCACGAGAAAAGTAGACGCATGTAAGTGGTTGGTGCTATTGAACATTAGAGATTCACTATCGGTATATCTATATTTTTGTGTGATGTCAAGAATAAACAAGTGGTATTAACATATTGTCGGAAGTATACTATTATGAGTTGAATAATAACAATAATAACTCGGACGCGTAACCGACCAAACGAGGACTTTAGAGATGGATTTATAAACGACGCGTATTTCAAATAAATATTATCTTGGTTTACCAAAATGATATTATTATTTTGGATGCTATTACAAGTATTTCACATATATAAATAAATATATATATATATTTAGATAAACCCGAACGTTATTTACAAAATATAATACGATCAAATGTAGTTTAATGTTTTGAAAATATATATACATATATATTTATGGATACTCATTCGAACATATTACAAAACCTTGACACCGTTATTTAAAACATCGAGTTGCACACATTTCATTAATAGTCGCGTTAAAACGAATTATATGTATAGATTATTAACACATATAGTCATGTACGTTTAGGTACAAGACAAACTTATACTTTCTAAACACTACTTTTGCAACATACTAGTTGAGGATCCCGACTCAACATGAGTAACGAGTTTTACCGATCATTAAACCGACATCATATTCTAAACCGATAATACTTTAGTGAATCCGCACAGCTCAACCGCACGCGTAATGTTTAACCCTAGTGGTAGTAGTTAATGTATTACATACAAATATTTGTGATTAGGGTTATGATGGTGAACGCACACGTGTAGTAGAATTGCTCGCCACAGTGGCACACTTACTCCCGTCTAGGAATCATTATGACGATACATTGGTGACACAGGTGAGTTTCACAGCCCCTTTTTTACTTGCTTTATAGTTTGGGGGAAAAACATGTAGAGTCTTACAAAACATACCAGTTTTACAAAAGCATATCAGTTTTACAAAGACATCAGTTTTACAAAAGCATATCAGTTTTACAAAGACATCAGTTTTACAAAAGCATATCAGTTTTACAAAGACGTACAAGTTTTACTAAGACATACAAGTTACAAAAGCATACCAGATTTACAAAGGCATACAAGTTTTACAAAAAAGCATGTCAGTTTTACAAAGCATATCGGCTTTAAAAAGTGCATACAAGTTTTACAAAACATACCAGTTTTTACAAAGGCATACGAGTTTTACAAAAACATACTATGTTTTCAATCATACAAAGCTTACAAAACATGCAAGGTTTTCACATGATAACGAGGTACTCAAATGGGTTACATGGGTTTACAAGGACATCACAACAAAAGTCCCCAGGAACACACACTATAACCATTAGCTATGGATTTAGCCTAGGAATATATGAATAGTACTATTGGGTTGACACCCCCATTCATCAAGTTGGTCGTGCCAACTATCAGTTTAATGGATGCATATTATCCGAAAATTTCACTTCAATGTTTGTAATGGAACATTGACGGGGCAAAAAAATCAAGAACCATCTAGGGTTGGGTATAGGCTCATGATAATTGCATTACTTTTTGTTGATTCGTAGCTAGACAACTCGTTTATCACATTTTTGACGTATTTCATTTTTCAATTTACCAAAAGCCTTCCAAACATGTCCATGATGATGTCCAACGATAAGTTCAACAAGATTATTAAACATGTGTTTATCATGCTTTTGATGAAACATTTTACAAACATTTCAAGGGAATGTCCTACGGGAATTGCAACTACATTGTTTTCAAGATTTACAAAGGAAAGCTTTACAAAATCCTTAGGGTATGTTTCAATAGTTTTTCAAGGAAATAAACTTCTATTGTGGTACTTAAACATGTGAACTCACTAACTTTATGTTGACATTTCTAACCATGTTTTTCAGGTATTTTCTGGCAATGGCACGGTTGGAATAGGCTAGTCATTTGGATTAAACCCTAGAAGCTGAAGGAACATGATTGTCAAAACTCGAGACAGATTTGACCTTTGTGGTTCTAGAACATTGTAACCAGTTTTTGTTAGTACTTGTTGTTACACCCCGCCAAGGCGGAAACGCGAGGCGTAACGTTCATGGTTTCCAAAGCATATGATTACCGCAAACACATACATGATGAATGGATACATAAACAAGTTTAAAGTTTTACATTCCAAAATGTAATCTGAGTTTACAAAAAGTTAAGATTTTGCAAATATGACTCAATTACAATGAGTTATACAAGAGAAATCCTCCTTGAGTCGTATCCATCGTGCATGCATGTAATCTACATTGCTAACCTTGCGATCACGTTCAATTTCCTGAAAAACATACTTAAAAATGTCAACACTAGGTTGGTGAGTTCACAGGTTTACTCAAATAGTTCTTTGTAAAATTCGTTTATTCATAAATAGTTCCAGTTGCATGTGATAATCAGAATAAGAAATGTTTGACCCATTTGTAAACTAGATAGGAATACAAATAATATGTTCATACATGAGGCGTAACCAAACCATGACAATTGTTCTTTTGCCCCTCTCAATCGTTATCAGATGCTATGCGGCCATAAATACTCCAGATTGTGGTTAGCGCGACTAACCATGACCGGGGGACGTCACTCCCCATAGTACTATTCATAGGACCCTAGGCAATAGTTAATGGTTACTAAGTTGTTCCAGGGGACTTTAGCGGCCTAAATTGTTCAACTCATGCAAACATAAAAGTCGAGTCTTATTCTCTTGTTATCACATAAAATAGTTGTAAGTATGTTTTTCCCCCAAATATAGAAAACAGTAAAAAGGGGCCGTGAAACTCACCTCGTTTTTGTGTATGTTAGCAACGATAATTGTTCCAGTCAAACTTGATTAATCGTACCCTATTTATAAAAGGGGTATTTCGGGTTATGACCGAATATCTCGAATGCAAATTGTTCACCGACTTAGTAACTCCGGTTATTTACTTAAATTATCTTCTTAGTTTTTCAACACTTGTTTCATTATGACAAAATAATTCCAAGCTACTGCCCAATGGGACTGATGAACAGGTGTCGAAACTATCTAGTTTCGATTGAGTAGAACAGATATCGAAACTACCTAGTTTCGATTGAGCAAAAATGTGTATCGAAATTATCTAGTTTCGATTGAGTAATAGTTATCGAAACTACCTAGTTTCGATCGAGTAATAGGTATCGAAACTACCTAGTTTTGATTGAGTAATCGGGTATCAAAACTACCTAGTTTCGATTTGAGCAACACAGGTATCGAAACTGCCTAGTTTCGATTTGAGCAGGATAGGTATCGAAACTTCCTAGTTTCGATACTGCAATTTTTGAATTGACAGTATTAGTCTCGAAATTTTACTCCTATAGCGCACATACTTACGTGCATAAATTCGTATTTTAAGTCTTGAACTCGACACACTTTTCTTGTTATTTTACTTAGGTTAGAATAATTTATGAAGACATCCTATATTTTGGTGAACAAATTGCATGTTTAGCCATGATTTAAAGAAAATAACATGAATATATAAAAATGTGAAGGATCAGGTTTTTACCTCTAGACAAGCTAGGGAAGACCACAGGAGAGATGATGATTTTTGAAAGGAAAAAGAAGATGGTCTTGAGTCCTTAGTTAAAACCCCTTGAGAAATCACTCGAATAATTCTTAGAACACCTTAGTATGGAAGAAGTGAGTCTTGAATATGGGTGAACCCAAGAAAAATACAATGAAAATGGTGTTGTTGTGGTTGCCGTAAGAGAGAAAGAAAAGGAGATGGGATTGTGGGTTTGAATTTGGAATGACTAGATGTGATAGGAAGTCATGATCCTTGTCAAAGTTTAGAAGGAATGAAGTATGGTGTATGAATTAAAGAATTGGATTAGAAGGAAAAACATGTGGGGAAAGACCCCATTCATAAGTTACGGCCGTAGAAGTCAAATGGGGGGTGGTTTGGGTTGATTACTTTACTAATCATATTTAGGTGTTAAATGATTAGTTGATTAGGTGCTTAAATATTAATTAGGGTGCTAAACGGTAAACAAATTCGGTTTAGACTCTTAACGGTACTATATACGTCTATATATTTTTCTGGTCATTTAATTTAATTATCAACGTTCGTGTTAGACGAGTAATGTGTGTATGTGAACCGGTAATTCCCAAAAATACCAAAATATAAAATGAAACAACATATGGCTTTTGCTAGACTTTAATGTCCTAATTTATGCAATTAGGTAAGTCAAGAAACATAAATAATGTAAACGCGTTTATAATAAGTACGGATATCGACCTGAAATGTCGGGTGTCACATTCTCCCCATGTTAAAAGAATTTCGTCCCGAAATTCAATTCGTGCCATCTTGAACTGGTGTATCCTTAAACAAGGAGGGGTATTTTGTTTTCATTTGATCCTCTCGTTCCCATGTATACTCAGGAGCACGCTTTGAGTTCCAACGTACTTTATCCAGTTTGATACGACTACGTCTCAACCTTTGAACTTTCCAATCTGTAATCTCAATCGGTTCCTCGATGAAATGAAGTTTATCATCAATATGAATTTCATCTGGCGGTATGATCAAGGTCTCGTCTGCCAAGCACTTCTTGAGATTCGATATGTGAAACGTGTCATGTACGTTGTTTAATTCTTGCGGTAACTTGAGCTTGTAGGCTACAGGGCCAACCCTAGCCAGTATTTCAAACGGTCCAACGTATCTAGGGTTGACCTTACCACGGTTACCAAACCTTGCAACGCCTTTCCATGGTGAGACTTTTAACATTACTCGGTCACCAATTTGAACTTCTAATGGTTTCCGTCTGTTATCAGCATAGCTCTTCTGTCTATCTCGGGCCGCTTTCAGACGGTCCTTAATTTTGAAGATCTTATCAGTGGTTTCCTGGACAATCTCAGGACCTGTCAAATATTTTTCACCAACTTCCGCCCAACATAGCGGTGAGCGGCATTTACGACCATATAAAGCTTCAAACGGAGCTGCCTTAATGCTCGTGTGGTAGCTGTTATTATAGGAAAACTCTGCCAACGGTAAATGAGTATCCCAATTTCCTCCGAAATCAATTACACACGCACGGAGCATATCCTCTAAAGTGTGAATGGTCCTTTCGCTTTGACCATCCGTTTGTGGGTGATATGCCGTGCTCATGTCAAGACGTGTGCCCATGGCTTCTTGTAATGATTTCCAGATTCTAGACACGAATCTGCTGTCTCTGTCAGAGATAATAGAAATTGGCACTCCATGCCTAGCCACAATTTCCTTGATATAAAGCTTTGCAAGTTTCTCGGTTTTATCCGTCTCTTTGATGGGTAGAGAATGAGCTGATTTTGTCAGACGATCGACAATTACCCATATCGCGTCATACCCGCTCGACGTCTTGGGTAATTTCGTGATGAAATCCATAGAAATCTGTTCCCATTTCCATTGGGGAATTTCGGGTTGTTGTAACAAGCCAGACGGTTTCTGATGCTCGACTTTTACTTTTGAACACGTTAAGCATTTACTGACATATGTGGTAATATCTCCTTTCATATTGGGCCACCAATATAATTCTTTTATACATCTTATCTGAACCCGGGTGAATGGAGTACCTGGACTTGTGGGCTTCATCCATAATCAACCCACGTAAGTTACCGTTACTCGGCACCCAAATTCTGTCCATAAAGTAAAACGTATCATCTGACTTAGACTCCAATTGTTTGATCATCCCACGTAGTGCCTCATTTTGGATGTTCTTTTCTTTAAGTGCTTCTTGTTGTGCCATTCGGATTTGAGTAGTAAGAATCGTATGAATTGTTAATCCTAGGGCACGAACACGAAGAGTTTTAACTCGTTCTTTGCGACTTAAGGCGTCTGCTACGACATTGGCTTTCCCGGGATGGTACTTGATATCACAATCATAGTCGTTTAGTAGTTCTACCCACCGACGTTGTCTCATATTAAGTTCTTTTTGATCAAAGATATGTTGGAGACTCTTGTGATCAGTAAAAATAGTGCATCTCGTACCATAAAGATAATGTCTCCAGATCTTGAGCGCAAACACAACTGCGCCCAACTCCAAGTCGTGGGTCGTATAATTCTTTTCGTGCACTGTTAGTTGTCGTGAGGCATATGCGATGACTTTGTCTCTTTGCATTAACACACAACCAAGTCTTTGGTGTGATGCATCGCAGTATACGACAAAATTGTTGATTCCCTCAGGAAGAGATAAGATTGGTGCACTACACAGCTTCTGCTTCAGTAATTGGAAAGCTGACTTTTGCTTGTCACTCCAATCATACTTCTTTTCTTTCTGGGTTAACGTGGTTAAGGGCAGGGCTATTTTTGAAAAATTCTTAATGAATCGTCTGTAGTAGCCGGCCAAACCCAAAAATTGACGTACTTCTGTCGGAGTCTTTGGTGCTTCCCAGTTTTTGATCGCTTCTATTTTAGATGGATCAACGTGAATTCCTTCCTTGTTGATGACATGTCCAAGAAAATGCACTTCTCGGATCCAAAACTCACACTTAGAGAATTTAGCGTAAAGATTCTCGTTGCTAAGTAGTTCCAAAATTAATTTCAGATGATGTTCATGATCCTCCTTGGTTCGTGAATATATTAATATATCATCAATAAATACTATCACGAATTTATCCAAGTATGGCTTGCACACTCGGTTCATGAGATCCATAAAAACAGCTGGTGCGTTCGTCAAACCAAACGGCATAACTAGGAATTCGTAGTGCCATAACGAGTCCTAAATGCCGTCTTTGGTACATCTCCTTCTTGGATCCTTAGTTGATGATACCCAGAACGTAGATCGATTTTAGAGTAGAAGCTAGAACCTTGTAGTTGATCGAACAAATCGTCTATTCGAGGAAGTGGGTATCGGTTTTTGATTGTAAGCTTGTTTAATATCGATAATCAATACACATCCTAAAGGTTCCATCCTTTTTCTTTACGAATAGGACCGGAGCTCCCCAAGGTTAGAAACTTGGTCTTATGAAACCTTTATCAAGCAACTCCTGAAGTTGATTTGATAATTCCTGCATTTCAGAAGGTGCTAATCGATACGGCGATCGCGCAACCGGGGCGGCTCCTGGTACTAAGTCGATTCGGAATTCAACTTGCCTCGGTGGTGGTAATCCAGGTAAGTCTTCAGGAAAAACTTCGGGGTAATCCTTAACGATTGGTATGTCTTCAAGTCGACGTTCCTTGGGTTTCTTCTCGACGACGTGAGCCAGGAACATGCAATAGCCTTTACGTAGGTACTTACGAGCTTTCATGCAGTTTATCATCCTCAATGTCATTCCACTCTTCTTACCCTGAACCGAAAGAACTTCTTCGTTCGGGAGTGGAATATGAACAATCTTCTCAAAACAAACAATCTCGACGTGATTCTTCGACAACCAATCCATACCAATAACAACGTCAAAACTTCCCAGGTCAACAGGTAACAGGTAACATGTCTATACTAAATGTGTGGTTTTTCAAACATAAAGTACAACCCTGAATGACTTCTTCGGTTTTAATTAATTTCACGTTTGCTAATTCAATTGTATAACTTTGGGCTAGTTTGCTGGCCTTAATACCGAGTAGGGACTTAAAGTCATTTGACACAAAACTCATATCAGCACCCGTATCGAAAAGTATAGAGGCATAGTGATTATTTATCGTGAACGTACCAGCGACAATGTTTGGATCTTGTCGTGCGTCCCCAGCCCCTATCACAAACGCTCTTCCACGGGCCAGATTTTCGTTTCGGTTCTTCAACTTTGGACAGTCTTTCCAGAAGTGCTTTGGATCTCCACACTCAAAACATCCCTGATTCATCCTTTCTGCTCCTGGGTTGACCTTTCCTGCTACTTGATTGATCTTATTAGGGTTCGCATTGCTCCAACAGTTATGGGCTAGGTGCCCATACTTTTTACACTTTCCACATCGGGTACACCTTCCACTGTGATGATATCCACACTTGTCACACTTCGGTCGTGTTCCAAGATATCCATTTTGTTCCACGGTGTTGACAGCATAGGCTTTCATATTTCCAAGTCTCTTGTAAGTTTGATTCTTGTTTTGATTACTTGGTTTTCCAAACCATTTCCTCTTTTCTCCAGACCTTCCTTCCTCGGTCTCCTTCTTCTCAAACAAACCATCACGCACAGCATTATCCCTTAGCTTGAAAGCTAGAATTATAGCGCTCTTGGCATCCATAGGGTTCGATGAAGTCACCAGGCTTCGGATTTGAGGAGAAAGACCCCACAAATATCTTTCAACCTTCTTTTATTCTGGGGTAACCATGTGTGGAACCAAACTTGCTAACTCATTGAATCGGTCAGTGTAACCAGCCACATCATCTCCTATCATTTGTAAATTCCACATTTCAGATTCGATCTTTTGCAACTCATTTCGAGGACAGTATTCCTTAGTCATCATGGCTTTCAGCTCCTCCCAAGTCAGTTGGTATGCAATCTGCCTTCCCAGGGTTTTCACTTGTGAATTCCACCAAGTTAAAGCCTTATCAGTGAGCGTGCATGTAGAATACTTCACCATGCAGTCAGCGGTGCATTCACTAATATCAATCACCGACTCCATCTTTTCTATCCATCTCATTAGCCCAACTGCACCCTCGGTGCCATTGAAGTTGCGGGGGTTGCAGATAGAAAGGCCTTGTAGGAGCACTTCCTATTTGGAGCATCTGTAGAATTACAAGTCATAACGTCATTAATTCGGATCATGACTATGTGTTACGGCTTATTTATTCTATTACCTACGGAACCTCCGGCTGTACCGCTACCTCCTGCACCTCCTCCGCCGGTACCACTGCCGTTTCCTCCTCCACTATTTTGATTTGCCTCATACTGTTCCATGGCAGCAGCTACTCGCTGTGCTATGAGTTGCTCCACGTTTGGGGAAATCGTCTCGTTGTTGTCACTAGTAGTGTTACGGGGTGTCCTACGCTTAGGTGCCATGACGTTCTTTCTAACATATCAATTAAAAAGAAACAACATTATATAATAATAATGATAGATCATGACATAAGGATACAACAACATCAAACGTAAACAATCATCATTACAACATAAACCATCACATACATAGTTAAAACATGCAAAGTACATTGTTCCAAAAGACAAGGATAGAAAAGGGATGGGTTCACATGACCACATCAGTACCAAAGTTTTAAACTACATAATGCGCTACGGACACAACCCGCCCGTAATAGGTCTAAAAGAAGATGTGAGAGTACAATCCAATCATCATGGCAAGTCCCGCCATGACAAAGCTAGCCCTAGCCACAAATTCTGCAGCCAAAGTCCTTTCTTCCAGCGCCTCCACCATGTCTCGGACCGTGAGAGTGAACTGCCAGTCCATATCAGCTCTCAACTCTAGGTAGTCAGTGGCACCCTGTATGTCTCGGGTGTTGTCCTCCAGAGTCTGTACTCGAGATCCGAGCCCTTGACGTAGTCGCGTGGCTGCATCCCCATGTGCCCGGATATCATCTAGAAGGTCATCAAGACGTTTCTCGTGCGTATGAACGCGTGCTACCAATGTAGGCACTGTGAGCTCCATGGCTTCCCCAGTGTGGGGTAGGGGTGTTGAGGAGTTGGAGGACTCTACGAGCTCAAAGGTAGAGGGGATGCTCTCCATCTCCCTCCATCGTGCCAGTGTACGGGGCATCCAGCTGATAGTCCCCACGGTAGGGTGGTAGCAGGGTCGTTGCTTAGGTGGTTCCTCATCAGTCTTCAAGTCTTCCGGGTCACGGGCTGCCAGTGTCTTCTTGCGCGGAAATCGAACCTTTTTCCTAGCACTTTTTACCATAACTGGTCCTCCGATTTTCTTTCGGTAGGCGATAGGCGGTTCTCCCAGGGCGACATTGGGTGGTGTGGAGCTGCGAACTTGTACTCGATTTTTGGGGCGTGTGGCGGAAAGTTCCTCGTTGGATTCAGAGGCAGAGATGGGGTCAGAGTGTGACGACATGCTTGTGACTACAATATCCATATGACATGATAACTGGTTATGCAATGCTTATGCAATGAAAACGTTTTAATGTGTCATTTAAATTATATACTAGGTTCCATTTTAGACTCCTAGTTCGCTACAATCAATGGCTCTGATACCAATCTGTCACACCCCGCCAAGGCGGAAACGCGAGGCGTAACGTTCATGGTTTCCAAAGCATATGATTACCGCAAACACATACATGATGAATGGATACATAAACAAGTTTAAAGTTTTACATTCCAAAATGTAATCTGAGTTTACAAAAAGTTAAGATTTCGCAAATATGACTCCATTACAATGAGTTATACAAGAGAAATCCTCCTTGAGTCGTATCCATCGTGCATGCATGTAATCTACATTGCTAACCTTGCGATCACGTTCAATTTCCTGAAAAACATACTTAAAAATGTCAACACTAGGTTGGTGAGTTCACAGGTTTACTCAAATAGTTCTTTGTAAAATTCGTTTATTCATAAATAGTTCCAGTTGCATGTGATAATCAGAATAAGAAATGTTTGACCCATTTGTAAACTATCTAGGAATACAAATAATATGTTCATACATGAGGCGTAACCAAACCATGACAATTGTTCTTTTGCCCCTCTCAATCGTTATCAGATGCTATGCGGCCATAAATCCTCCAGATTGTGGTTAGCGCGACTAACCATGACCGGGGGACGTCACTCCCCATAATACTATTCATAGGACCCTAGGCTATAGTTAATGGTTACTAAGTTGTTCCAGGGGACTTTAGCGGCCTAAATTGTTCAACTCATGCAAACATAAAAGTCGAGTCTTATTCTCTTGTTATCACATAAAATAGTTGTAAGTATGTTTTTCCCCCAAATATAGAAAACAGTAAAAAGGGGCCGTGAAACTCACCTCGTTTTTGTGTAAGTTAGCAACGATAATTGTTCCAGTCAAACTTGATTAATCGTACCCTATTTATAAAAGGGGTATTTCGGGTTATGACCGAATATCTCGAATGCAAATTGTTCACCGACTTAGTAACTCCGGTTATTTACTTAAATTATCTTCTTAGTTTTTCAACACTTGTTTCATTATGACAAAATAATTCCAAGCTACTGCCCAATGGGACTGATGAACAAGTGTCGAAACTATCTAGTTTCGATTGAGTAGAACAGATATCGAAACTACCTAGTTTCGATTGAGCAAAAATGTGTATCGAAATTATCTAGTTTCGATTGAGTAATAGTTATCGAAACTACCTAGTTTCGATTGAGTAATAGGTATCGAAACTACCTAGTTTCGATTGAGTAATCGGGTATCGAAACTACCTAGTTTCGATTTGAGCAACACAGGTATCGAAACTGCCTAGTTTAGATTTGAGCAGGATAGGTATCGAAACTTTCTAGTTTCGATACTGCAATTTTTGAATTGACAGTATTAGTCTCGAAATTTTACTCCTATAGCGCACATACTTACGTACATAAATTCGTATTTTAAGTCTTGAACTCGACACACTTTTCTTGTTGTTTTACTTATGTTAGAATAATTTATGAAGACATCCTATATTTTGGTGAACAAATTGCATGTTTAGCCATGATTTAAAGAAAATAACATGAATATATAATGATGTGAAGGATCAAGTTTTTACCTCTAGACAAGCTACGGAAGACCACAGGAGAGATGATGATTTTTGAAAGGAAAAAGAAGATGGTCTTGAGTCCTTAGTTAAAACCCCTTGAGAAATCACTCGAATAATTCTTAGAACACCTTAGTATGGAAGAAGTGAGTCTTGAATATGGGTGAACCCAAGAAAAATACAATGAAAATGGTGTTGTTGTGGTTGCCGTAAGAGAGAAAGAAAAGGAGATGGGATTGTGGGTTTGAATTTGGAATGACTAGATGTGATAGGAAGTCATGATCCTTGTCAAAGTTTAGAAGGAAAGAAGTATAGTGTATGAATTAAAGAATTGGATTAGAAGGAAAAACATGTGGGGAAAGACCCCATTCATAAGTTACGGCCGTAGAAGTCAAATGGGGGGTGGTTTGGGTTGATTACTTTACTAATCATATTTAGGTGTTAAATGATTAGTTGATAAACGGTAAACAAATTCGGTTTAGACTCTTAACGGTACTATATACGTCTATATATTTTTCTGGTCATTTAATTTAATTATCAACGTTCGTGTTAGACGAGTTATGTGTGTATGTGAACCGGTAATTCCCAAAAATACCAAAATATAAAATGAAACAACATATGGCTTTTGCTAGACTTTAATGTCCTAATTTATGCAATTAGGTAAGTCAAGAAACATAAATAATGTAAACGCGTTTATAATAAGTACGGATATCGACCTGAAATGTTGGGTGTCACACTTGTAATGGTGTTCAACACCTTAGAAATCTTCATTTTAGCTCTCGCAACTATGTAATGATATCAATCGTTACAACCTTGAGTTATTTATTAAGTAAATAATTTGGGGGTGTGACATGTATACTAGTGATTTGATTGTTGATCAGACAATAAACATTAATTATATAAGCAATCATCGAAACCGAAGCTCAACGAAGGAATGCAGAAACTAGCATTTTGCCTCTTACGTGCCCAGCACGCAATGGATTAGGTCAATGATGCACCCGTTTGACTCCCAGTCAGAGTTAGCGCGACTAACCCGGGTGGGGGTTGTTAAACCTAATAGTACTATTCATGATCACCTCGGTTGGTAATGTAATTAACAGTTCGATTGTGAGAGGACTTTACGTGCGGTAAATGCAACCACTTATATATATTAAAGCGAAATCAAAGTAACGTCATACGACTAAGAATATGGTTTAACATGTATCTCCCCCAAATGGAAAAGTAAGTAAAACGGGGCCGTGAAAACTCACCTGGGAATGAGGTGAAGTGATATGAAAAGCAATACGAGAATCCTAGCAAAGCCCGAAAGACCAACCTATCTGAGCCCTAGAAATATTAAGGCCATAAGGTCTATGAAAGGTAAATGTGGTTTATGTAACCACATTCATCCAAACGACTCAATGTTGAAAGGTTACATTGACGTTCTGAAAAGGATTGACCAAAGTTGACCAAGTTTGACTAAGTTTGACCAATGTCGACCAACCTTGACCAAGTGTGACACGAAGACCCGTTGATGTCTCATGGTGAAAACATGTACAAGTAACACATAAGTAACACCTTATACATAACACACATTCTTCAAGTAATTGCATAAGTAAATGTCATATAATAAGTAACATGGCTTGCATATGTTCATGTCATAAGTAGTAACACATAATCTCAAATAATTGCATAAGTAAATGTTACACAACTACAAATGTCTAGTCACAAAGTTTAGTAAGTACACATAGCATTTGTACATTTATAACATAATCCATAACATGTTAACAAAACAATCCACATAACTCATGCCATTGTTCCAGTCATTTAATAATATCATTTCAATACATTTGAACAAGTAACATATCATGATATCTTGTATACTAGTTCATAACATAATAAAGTTTCCCTTTTTGGAAAATTAGGGTTTTAGTACCCCTTATGTATCATGGCTTAAACAAACAAATTATACATGAGATTATCTTAGTACAATGCTACTAACATGGTTCTATTTATACACATTACATTTAAAGTAAAAATGAAGTTTACAAACCAATAAAGTTTCCTTTATTAGTAATGTCTTCCAAAACGGGTCATAGCAAAACTCTAAATCACATATTCTTACATAAATCATCTAAACATACGATAACAATGCTATTCAACCTATTTTAGATATTTATAGCATGCAAACACAAAATATGTTCCAATAAAGTTTTCTTTTTAGGAAAGTTGTCAAACGACCCTCTACACATGTGTAACTTCAAATAACCTTAAATATCATTTCAATAGATGTAATAAAAGCATTGTAGCATGTTATTATCCATCATAGCTCAATAACTCAAAATACAAAACAATAAAGTTTCTATTTATAGAAACGACCTAAAATTATGTAAACAAACCATTTCAACCAAAAAAAATATCATACTTGTAGGTCCCGAGAGCCTCGTCGCGCAGCGGAAAATACACGGATCTGCTTGTGATTTGCGTGGGAACCGTGAAGAATGAGACAGAGAAGAGCACGAACATAAAGAAGAGAATCAACACAAAAATGATACGTAATCCATAACAAAGAAGTCATCTCACATTACATACCGAAGAAGTACACAACTCTCGTCTACGCTCACGGTCTAGGGGCGGGAGAGCTTATCCCGCCCGGATACCTCTCAACCTAGTACCAGAAGTTCCACCTACAAATGAGGCCATCATCTCAATTTATAGGGGAAGGAACAATACCTGCGTACTTGTCTAAGTATGCAGGGCATTGGTCATGCGTACTTGATAAGTACGCAGGGCAAAAGCCATGTGTACTTACTAAGTACGCAGCACCAATATGGTGTACGAGCTAAGTACGCAGGAACACCCTCCTGCGTACTAGCCAAGTACACCGATACATAGAATTTAATCTATAGTTACTAAAACATGATTCTACAATACTTCCTACTCAATCTACCAATACATGTATCATGAAATATTTTAATTATACCATATGCATATATTCATAATAATAATAACCAGCAAAGTTTCTAAATATAGAAACGAGCAATATACATAACAAATAAGCATTTCTATGCACCAAATGTACCAATATGTGTCAACAACCCTTCAATATGAAAATCTTTTGATAAAAACATAGATTAAGACCCTTGGAACATAAGAAATCGTTTAGATAGGTGTGTACCACTTATGGCCGAAAATAGATAAGAAAATATTAGTAGAATGCTTACAAAATCAAATATGATTTTGGAATGGATGTGAAACTAGCTCCAAGCACCTTGAATCACCTTGGAATGGCCTTAGAACTACTTGGATTTCTTGAACAAACTTGAGAGAGATGGTGGCTAGAGTGGGAGGGGGCGACTGAACCAAAGAGAGAGGGTGGGGGATTTAGGTTTAGGGTTTCTGTGTGAAAATGGGTTAAGGGTGGGTGTAAGGGAGTTTTAATGAAATGGTGTTTGGCTTAAGCATTCTTTTAAGGCTTTTTATTAGCAATTAGTCTCCTAATGGGTTATTAATAAATAAAAAGATGAATTATTTGGCCCAAAGTATAAAGCCATCATTTTTATAAAAATCCAGAGTTGTTAGCACATATCGCATATCCGCTTAAAAAGCGTTAAAATAAAAGTTGCATTAAAAATTACAGAAAATTTAATCTATGCACGAAATAATAAATCACAGTATTACATGTGATTTATACACACCAAATATATGCTTAAATATTATTCCTATAATTCACCAACGTTCGTGTGATAGGACGCGTGTGTGACCCGGTAATCCTCCATATTACCGATGCATGAACTGAAATGTAATGAATGGACTTGCTATATGAAATATGTAATTAATTACTCTATAATTAAGTATGATGCACGTGTAATCATATGAAATCAAGTAATGGTTGGGTATGGATATTAATCTGAAATTGTCGGGTATCACATACTCCCCCAATTAAAAGGAATTTCATCCCGAAATTCAGTTCATGTCTTTATGAATCTACTCCAATGGTATGACCAGTGTCTCATCTGATAAGCACTTCTTCAGATTTGACACATGAAACACGTCATGCACGCCATTGATGGTTTCCAGTAGGTTGAGTTTGTAAGCAACAAGACTAATCCTTTTCAGGATATCGAAAGGTCCAATGTAACGAGGGTTCAATTTCCCACACTTGCCAAAACATTTACTCATTTCCATGGCGAGACTTTCAGCAGAATTCTGTCTCCCACTTGAAATTCCCACGATTTGCGTCTCACGTCAGCGTAACTCTTCTAACGATCACGTGCGGCCTTTATGCATTCGCGTATCTGTATGATCTTCTCCTGTAAGGCCCCAGACCCGGGAGGCCTCACTTGTTGGATTGAATCATTCACAAATAGTTCTGAAACTTGGATACAAGAATAACACAGCGGAAACTTTCATTAAAACATAATCATAACATTGTTCAACATGCGAAAGTGTAACATAGACTAATACATAAACATAACATAAGCTAATCATAACGAGATGCCAGTCTTCATATCATTTGAGTAACTCATCAAGCCACCCAGCATCACCGTCCATCATCATAACCTGCCTTAACCTGAATGTGCATACTAAAAAGTCAGCTACGTTGGTGACTTCTAGCTTTTCATAAAACCTTAACTTCAAATATTTGCCAAAAACATATCATTTAACTTCATTAATAAAAGCGTACAAAAACATGCAATATCATAACCTAACATCATAAACATAAGTCAACGAACATATCAAATATGCGCCTTCTCGTAACCGCCAAATCCAAACGTCACATACAGGCTGGATAACCTAAAGATCACCACCACTAGGCCCATCAACACCGTACTGTCCTTCGGGTGAAGAACTCCTAGGGCCCGATACTTGGGTCATTCAACACCAAACTTCAAGCACGGGATCACAAGGATGATACGTACCAAAATTCAAGCACTACACCCTGTAAGGCACAAGTACCAAACTTCAAGCACGACTACCCCGAAAGGTAAATCGTACCAACTTCAAGGATCACGGTAATCCCCTTGGTGACCGTCATCACCCCAGTTGTACAACAGTTGGCTAGCCACAAAGGCCCCTAAAAGGTAAAGGCCCATAACATACTTCCCATACCCATGACCTTCATTCCCTAAGGAATATTGGCATATTCGTTCGTTTGTGACTTTCGTAAACATTCACTTCTTTTACTTCAAAACTTCAGTTAAAGCATTTGTACGTTTTATTAAAAATCATTCATTCTTTCATTCATAAACTTCTTTTGGCAAAATATTTTACAAACACTTCTTTCATAACCATTCCTTCCAAAACATCATTCATAAACATCATTTTATAAAACGTCACATACAACATTCATAAACATCGTTTTATAAAATAGTCACATCGTTACGTATGCACACCAGCCCAAAAATATTATTCAAAACATTTAAAAGAGGGCTTCTAGAACTCAACGGATAAGCTAATCTGGGTTGTCCTAAACAAAGGTCCAACAACGTCACTTCCGATCTGAATTGATTAGTTAAATACACATTAGACTAATCCCGACTCTAACGGTTTAACCATTCTGAATTAAGCGAACATACTGACTTTACTAACCGGCCTGATACCTGCGCACTTAACAAGTGTGCAGGGCCTTGTTCTGGCGTACATAATAAGTGCGCAGACTTCGTTTCATGCGTACTTGATAACTACGCAGAACCTTCTTCTTACGTACTTGATAAGTACACAGGATCTGCTTCCCCGCAAAAACCCTAACTTTCGCATGCGGGTCTGATCACGTCAAGATCCCGAACTTATTTACATTCAAAACGTTTGCTTTTCATTTAAGAACTCAAATCTATGTTTTTCTTACAGTTTCATCCGTAAAAACGTTACCATTTCATCCAAAACCTGAAAAACCCCAAAACCAACAAAAACTCAGATCTAGGCCAAATCGTTACCTTTATCGAGCATCTGATCCGGAGGTTCTTCTCACGAGCTATGGAGCAACACTTGGCTGGAATCTCTGGTCGATCCGCCAACTTTCTCTCTCTACGGTTTCTCTCTCTAGATGTTGCAAATGAGAGAAAAGGGTGGTGACTTAGCGTATTTATAGGGGAGGCTCCCCTATGTTCTCCCCTTCTAGCCCGCCGGCCCATCCAGCCCGGCCCGTCATGCGTCGTTCGTTTATTCCTTTATTATAACTGTTGTTTTATTTTTGGGATGTTACAAGTCTAGCCCCCTTACAATAGGTTTCGTCCCCGAAACCTATCCCATGTCAAATGGTTGAGGGTGCGACTCCCTCATTTCCTCTCCGTTTCCCAAGTAGATTCTGATCCCTTTAGGTGCTTCCACCGGACTTTAACCAATTGAATAATCTTATTACGCAAACGCTTCTCATTTCTGTCTAAGATGGCCACAGGTTCTTCGATATAGTTAAGGTTGTTGTCGACCTCGATGTCAGTAAGTGGTACGTGAGCCGATTCATCCGTCAAACACTTTCGCAAGTGTGATACATGGAATGTAGGATGAATCCCACTTAGCTAATCAGGCAACTCTAACCGATAAGCGACTTCACCAACCCGTGCCATTATCCTGAATGGTCCGACAAACCTCAGACTTAACTTTCCTCTCTTCCTGAATCGTATGATTCCCTTCCAGGAATACACTTTCAGCATTACTCTGTCCCCAACATTAAACTCAATAGGCCTTTTTTGTTTGTCCGCATCGGATTTCTGACGATCTTGTGCGGCCTTCATTTGTGCTTTGATTTGATCAAACCTTTTCGGCGTTTCTCTTACGACTTCAAGACTTCCTAATTCCTTCTGTCCGATCTCGACCCAACAAACCGGGGTCCTACATCTTCTCCCATACAACATTTCGTAAGGCGGCATGCCTATCGTCGTGTGATGACTATTGTTGTAGGAGAATTCGGCTAATGGCAGATGAGTGTCCCACCTGCCACCAAAATCGATAATACAAGCATGAAGCATATCTTCAAATGTCTGAATGGTCCTTTCGGACTGACCATCCGTTTGTGGGTGGTATGCCGTGCTAACATTGAGTCTCGTGCCCATCGCCTCGTGAAATCTTTTCAAGAACTTCGATGTGAATCGTGTGTCCCGGTCAGATACGATCGTCAAAGGCATCCCATGCCGTGCTACTACTTCGTTTACAAATACCTCCGCTAACCTCTCCGACGAGAACGTCTCACGAATAGGTAGGAAATGAGCACTTTTCGTTAAACGGTCCACAATTACCCAGATGGTGTCATGACCCTTAGCTGTGCGAGGTAGCTTGGTTATGAAGTCCATGGTAATGTGTTCCCACTTCCATTTTGGTATATCAAGTGGTTGAATCTTTCCATACAGTTTCTGGTGTTCGGCCTTTACTTGTGCGCAAGTCAAGCACTTGCTTACATACTTTGTCACCTCATGTTTCATTCCAGGCCACCAGTATTCCTTCCTCAGATCTAGGTACATTTTATTGGTACCAGGATGGATAGAGTACCGAGACTTATGAGCCTCATCCAAGATTTTGGTTCTAAGCTCACCACCCATAGGTATCCATATCCGTCCAAAACGTGACCTAACACCAAGGGTGTTATATTCCAACTTGTCCTGTTGGCCAACCATCCTTTCCTTCTTTAGGTTTTCTTCCTTAATTGCTTCGTCTTGAGCTCTTTCGATTTCCGTCATCACATCTGATGTTACCACCAACTGGCAAGCTTTCACTCTAATAGAAGTAAGCACATCCTTTCCGCTTAGAGCGTCAGCCACCACGTTTGCCTTTCCAGGATGGTATATGATTTCACAGTCATAATCTTTCAGGAGTTCCAACCATCGTCTCTGCCTCATATTAAGCTCTCTTTGTTCGAAGAAGTACTTCAAACTTTTTATGGTCGGAGTAAATAGTAAACTTCACCCCGTATGCCTCCATATTTTTAATGCAAATACGACAGCAACAAGTTCCAAATCATGAGTCGGATAGTTGACTTGGTGAACTTTCAACTGCCGCGACGCATATGCAATCACTCTCCCGTGTTGCATCATTACGCACCCTAATCCCTGACCCGAAGCGTCAGAGTATACCACCCAGTCTTCATTGCCCTCGGGAAAGGCCAAGACTGGAGCTTTGGTTAGCTTCTCCTTCAATTCCTTAAACGCCTCATCCTGGGTTGAACCCCATTCGTACTTTACCTCCTTCCGAGTCAACTTTGTCAACGGCGAAGCTATTTTCAAGAAATCCTGGATGAATCTCCGATAGTAGCCTGCCAATCCCAAGAAACTGCGGATTTCAGTTGGCGTCTTAGGAATATTCCATTCCCTTACCGTCATTATCTTTGACGGGTCAACCATAATGCCATTCGGGTTAATGACGTGACCTAGGAATTGGACTTCCCTAAGCCAGAACGCGCATTTGGAGAACTTATCATACAACTTTTCCTTCTTCAGAGCTTCCAATACATCCTTCAAGTGACCCGCGTGATCACCCTCATTCTTGAAGTAGATGAGGATATCATCGATGAACACGATTACCGATCGATCCATCATTGGTCGACAAACTCTATTCATCAAATCCATGAACGCTGCGGGGGCGTTCTTCAATCCAAGAGACATAACGCGGAACTCGAAATGTCCATAACACGTGCGAAATGCGGTTTTTGGCATGTCTTCTTCCCTTACCTTCAACTGATGGTACCCGGATCGAAGGTTGATTTTTGAGAAACAACTTGCGCCCTGTAATTGATCGAACCGGTCGTCGATCCTTGGTAGAGGGTACTTGTTCTTTACGGTACGTTTGTTCAACTTGCGATAATCAATACACATTCTCATCGAACCATCCTTCTTCTTTACAAATAACACCGGGGCACCCCAAGGTGAGATGCTCGGTTGGATAAATCTCTTCTCAAGTAATTCGTCTAGTTGTATCATTAATTCCTTCATCTCTACTGGTGCTAGTCGACATGGAGCTTTAGCCACGGGCTGGGCATCTAGTACTAAGTCGATTCGGAATTCAATCTCTCTGTCGGGTGGTGTCCCAGGAAAATCTTCTGGAAACACCTCCGGGTACTCGCGTACCACGGGTACATCATCTAGTTCCTTCACCTCCTTACAGTTGTCAATCACGTACACTAGATAAGCCTCGCATCCGTGCCTCAAGTAATATGTTGCCTTAATCATCGAGATGACGTTGGGCATCGGGGCGTCATGATCTCCAAAAACCTCGACTTTGCTACCATCCGGAGCTTTGAGTCGGATTATCTTTCGTTTGCATATAATTTGCGCTTCATTGGCAGTTAGCCAATCCATACCTAACACGACATCGAACCCACCCAAAACCATAACAAACAACCTAACGGGGAATCTATGGACTTCTATCTTTATCGTGGAATTTTCAACTACATTGGTTACTCTCGCAGTCCTACCCTCAGCGGTTTCTACGCTAAAGGCCCTTTCTAGCTTACTAACAGGGTATTTCACTCGTTTACAAAAAGTCGCAGATATAAAACTCTTACTGGCACCCGAATCAAATAACACTGAAACAAAAGTATTGTCAAGGATGAACGTACCTGACGCTACGTCGGGGTCCACCCTGGCCTGGTCTTGCGTTAGCGCGTATGCACGAGTCTTTTCTCGGGGCCTCTCATCTCTCTTCTCCGGGCCTTTCCCTTTCCCGGATTCACCCATCGTGGGCTTGGTGCATTCTCGTCTCATATGACCACTCTCCCCACAGTTGTAGCATTTGAAGCCATGCGGGCATTCACGGGAGTAGTGTCCGGTCTTGTCGCATTTAAAGCACATATTTGACCCTAGCCGACATTCGCCCGCATGTCTTACCCCACATTTTCAACAAACTGCCGCCTCGCCTACCTTGGCCTGTTTGTCCCGAGCCCCAGACAACTTCCCAGCCGATCTCTTAGCGGGAAAATTCACCTTCCTCTTAGGTTCTTCAATGGCAACGACATTTAACGCCAGATCATCAAATACCACGCCGCTCAGTTCTTCTACCGAATCATAGGTAGTAGGGGCATTTGCCTTAACATAGGTGCGGACCTGGTCCGGCAGCCCTTGAATGTAGCAGGCAATCTTTCTTTCCACAGTTGTGACAAGATGTGGTACCAGACGTGCTAGTTCATTGAACCGTGTGGTGTACTGGCGGTGCGTCATGCTCCCGGCCTTAATCCCCAGAAATTTCCTTTCTAACTTTTCGATCTCATTCCTTGGACATAAGTTCTTGATCACCAAAGTTTTCAAATCAGTCCACATCATCGCATCCACAGCCTCGTCCCCCTTGGCTTGACGTACCCCTTCCCACCAATGGGATGATTCCTCTCTCAAGGAGTTAGAAGCAAATTTCACAACTTGATTCGCTGGACACTCGCTCAGACGAATGGCAGCTTCCATATGGATTACCCAATCAAAAGTAGCCACCGCGTCCTTCTTCCCAGTCAGGACCGGTGGGTCACATGCCTTAAATGACTTATAGTCGCAACCACGGTTAAGCGGTGTGTTGATTGCCTTAGTGTTCGGGGTACTAACACCGTGTTAGACCCAACGGTCTCACTAGCCTTCTTGAACGCTTCTGCCAACAATCCTGGCAAGGAAACCTTCATCAACTCAGTGAACTCGCGTGCCAGAGCCGCTCTCACTTCCTATTCAAAAGTGAATTGTTGTCCTTAGACATGAGTCGGCTCAGTCCCGTGCATACTAACTTCTGTCTCAGTGTTAACACTTCATTCTTCATTGTACTCTTGGCGTGCAGGGGTCCTGCCGCGCCCACCGTTACGACCACCGGTATGACCACCGGTATGGCCCCTACCACGCCTTCCGTTTCCTCTCCTTGCCATTTCGTTCTATAAGACAAGGAATCGAATGTCATAACGCTAGTTAACAAATTGAATTCAACAAGTACAGTAAGATGTTAATATACACTGGCCATCTGCAATTACCATTACACTATCTTTTGATATCTATTTGACCACCTTTGTGATTCCATCAGAACACAAGTCCTTACCTAACCCTTTCTAAGGCATACTATATATGAAAATATATACTACCTTCATACCTGATGCTGTGGCTCAAGTTACCCGTACTAGCATCCGCTTTCCGTCCCATTCACAGTTTAAGTTCGGACACTGGGAGTGTCCGAATCTCTCAAACTATTGCTCTGATACCAACTTGTAAGGCCCCAAACCCGGGAGGCCTCACTTGTTTGATTTACTGATTCACAAACAGTTCTTAAACTTGGATATCAGAATAACGCAGCGGAAAATTTCATTAAAACATAATCATAACATTGTTCAACATGCGGAAGCGTAACATAGTCTAATACATAAACATAACATAAGCTAATCATAACGGGATGCCAGTCTTCATATCATCCGGGTAACTCATCAAGCCACCCAGCATCACCGTCCATCATCATAACCTGCCTTAACCTGAATTTGCATACTAAAAAGTCAGCTACGCTGGTGAGTTCTAGCTTTTCATAAAACCTTAACTTCAAATATTTGCCAAAAACATATCATTTAACTTCATTAATATAAGCATACGAAAACATGCAATAACATAACCTAACATCATAAACATAAGTCAACGAACATATCAAATCTACGCCTTCTCGTAACCGTCAAATCCAAACGTCACATACTGGCTGAATAACCTAAAGATCACCACCACTAGGCCCATCAACACCGTACTGTCCTTCGGGTGAAGAACTCCTAGGGCCCGATACGTGGGTCATTCAACACCAAACTTCAATCACGGCATCACAAGGATGACACGTACCAAACTTCAAGCACTACACCATGTAAGGCACAAGTACCAAACTTCAAGCACGACTACCCCGTAAGGTAAATCGTACCAACTTCAAGGATCACGATAATCCCCTTGGTGACCGTCATCACCCTAGTTGTACAACAGTTGGCCAGCCACAAAGGCCCCTAAAAGGTAAAGGCCCATAACATACTTCCCATACCCATGACCTTCATTCCCTAAGGAATATTGGTAGATTCATTCGTTTGTGACTTTCGTAAACATTCACTTCTTTTACTTCAAAATTTCAGTTAAAGCATTTATATGTTTTATTAAAAATCATTCATTCATTCATAAACACTTCATACACTTCTTTTGGCAAAATATTTCATAAACACTTCTTTCATAACCCTTCCTTCCAAAACATCATTTATAAACATCATTTTATAAAACGTCACATACAACATTCATAAACATCGTTTTATAAAATAGTCACATCATTACGTATGCACACCAACCCAAAAATATTATTCAAAACATTTAAAAGAGGGCTTCTAGAACTCTCCGGATAAGCTAATCTGGGTTGTGCTAAACAAAGGTCCAACAACATCACTTCCGATCTGAATTGATTAGTTAAATACACATCAGACCAATCCCGACTCTAACGGTTTAACCATTCCGAGTTAAGTGAACATACTGAGTTTACTAACCGGCCTGATGCATATGCACTTAGCAAGTGCGCAGAGCCTTGTTCTTGCGTACTTAATAAGTGCGAAGACTTTGTTTTATGCGTACTTGATAAGTATGCAGGTTTTGCTTCATGCGTACTTGATAAGTACGCATGACCGCATAATCTTCTTCTTACGTACTTGATAAGTACGCAGGATCTGCTTCCCCGCAAAAACCCTAACTTTCGCATGCGGGTCTGATCACGTCAAGATCCCGAACTTGTTTACATTCAAAACTTTTTCTTTTCATTTAAGAACTCAAATCTATGTTTTTCTTCCAGTTTTATCCGTAAAATCGTTACCTTTTCATCCAAAACCCGAAAAACCCCAAAACGAACAAAAACTCAGATCTAGGCCAGATCGTTACCTCTATCGAGCTTCTGATCCGGAGGTTCTTCTCACGAGATATGGAGCAACACTTGGCTGGAATCTCGGGTCGATCCGCCAACTTTCTCTCTCTATAGTTTCTCTCTCTAGGTGTTGCAAATGAGAGAAAAGGGTGGTGACTTAGGCTATTTATAGGGGAGGCTCCCCTATGTTCGCCCATTCTAGCCCGCCGGCCCATCCGGCTCTGCCTCGTTCGTTTATTCCGTTATTATAGCTGTCGTTTTATTTTTGGGATGTTACATCTCCGTAGTCTCGTGAATGATTTCTTGACCGGTGAGTTGGCTATCTACCACCTCAGCACAGCAAATGGATGATCTACACCTTGTTCCATAAAGTGCCTCGAATGGTGCGACTTTGATGCTAGTGTTATAACTGTTATTGTGTGAAAACTCGACCAGCGGTAGATGGGCATCCCAACCATTTCCAAAGTCGATCACACAAGCTCTAAGCATATCCTCGAGAGTCTGGATAGTCCTTTCGCTCCGACCATCCGTTTGAGGATGGTATGCGGTACTCATGTCCAAATGAGTACCAAGGGCCTTCTGCAAAGATTGCCAAAAACGGGATGTAAATCGACTATCCCTATCTGAAATGATGGAGATCGGCACTCCATGCCTCGAGACTACTTTCTTCAAGTTAGTTCTGGTCAGTTTATCTAGTTTGTTGGTTTCTTTAAAGGGAAGGAAATGCGCAGATTTTGTTAACCGGTCGACAATTACCCAGTTCATGTCATTACCGTTCGATGTCCTTGGTATCTTCGTGATGAATTCCATCAAAATCTGCTCCCACTTCCACCGTGGAATATTTGGTTGTTGGAGTAACCCTGACGGATTCTGATACTCCACTTTGACCTTAGCACATGTCAACCATTTACTAACGTAGGTAGCAATTTTGGCTTTCATGTTGGGCCACCAATAATGCTCCTTGAGGTCATGGTACATCTTGTCAGCACCGGGGTGAATTGAGTACCTGGACTTGTGTGTTTAGTCCATCACCAGATCCCTTAGATCTCCAAAACTCGGTACCCAAATCCAATCCATAATGTTGGAACCTTAGTAGTCCATCGAATTCAAGTTCTTAGCTTAATATTGATGTAAAGTTTTCGATCGAAAACTTTATCGATTGAAATTGTTTTCGATCGAAATTTTTTTTGATCGAAATAGTTTTCGTTCGAGTAGAGTTTTCGGACGATAACTTTTCTCTATAAATGTGTCATGTTTTGAATGGTGTAGAGTTAGAACTTTGATCAGATTCACTATCTTCTGTATTTTGTGCTAAGTGTAATTGGATTGATTCTGTACTCATCATCTTTAGTAAATACAAGTGATGATTTGGTGTTATATCTACTTTATATGGCGGTTTCTGTATTCGTTGGTGTTTGGTTAGTATTGTTCGGTTGTTATTGAATTTTGGATTGTTTCCGCCCTTCCAGAAGTGTTGCTGAATATTAGAGGATTGATTATCACGGATAAGAGGGATTCACAAGTGGTATCAGAGCTCTCGGTTAAAGCTCGTGGTATTCAAGTGTTTTTTCATCAATTGCAATCGAATTAGAGTGAAATTCCTCGCCATTATTGTGTTTTCTGAGTCAAATTTGATGAAGATAAAATATATAGTATTGATTTGGACATCTGATTTTGCATTCGGGAGTTGTAGGTTGATTTTTGGTGTTCTTAGGAAGAAGTGATCGAAATCTCTTGTTTAAGGAACCAAAATTTGTTTTTGATCGAAAAGTTTTTTTGGTCAGCAGTTTTCGATCGAAAAGTTTTTCAAAAACTTAGAAGTGTCAGAAATCTCCAATGTTCGAAGTTTTGACTTTTCGACCCAAAAGTTTGTTCGAAATCATTTCTGGTCGAAAAAGTTTTCGGTCTAAATCTATTAACATGGGATTTTTTCAGAATTTGACTTGTGTACCTTTGGTTTGCGAAATGGGCGGAAAAGTGTACGATACTGAGCGTGTTGTGGGGAAATCGCCACCAATGCTAAAATCCATTTCAGATTTCTCTAACTAGAAAATCATGATGAATGCTTACTTTTAGTTTACTGAGCATACTTTGTGGGAGTCCATAGTAAAAGGTCCTCATGTGCCAAAGACTGCAAATGCTGATGGTTTAGTTCCTAATGTTGATCCAGACTTGTATTTAGAGGATGATAAGAAGTTGATTGAAAGAGACAACAGGGCCTTGGGATCAATTATGCTAGCTCTTCCGACTGAACTCTATCTGAATTTTGAGCAGCATGAGACAACTCAAGGAATATGGAATGCACTGTGTCTGAGATTTGAAGGAAATGCAGCATTGCAAGAGTGTCGCACAGATTTGTTATTGAAACAGTACAATATGTCAACTACAAGAAAAATGAAACTCTGAGTGAGTAAGTTAAAAGATTTAATACAATGATCAACAGGTTGAAAAAGATGGGTGTTAAGTTTGAGGAGTATGAATTCTGTAATAAGCTACTTGACTCTTTACCTGATACCTGTAGCATACCGTGCATGCTGATAAAGAACACTACTCCAAATTTGAAGAGCAAAACTCTTGATGATATAATTTGCTTGTTAGAGTCCTATGAACTTGATGCAAAGAAGAGAGAGCTGAATAATCTAGACAAACCTAACAGCACAAGTTCAACAAATGCACCATTATTTTCAAGGAATGGTGAAGGTAGCAGAGGATCAAAATCTAAAAAGGGTAAGAGTTGTTGTGGTTCAGAACATTCTGCTGGAGAGAAACGGAAAGCAACTAGTCAAATTCCTTAGGATCAAATTGCATTGTTTGGAGCTTTCATGAGTAGTTATGATGCCTTAGTGACTGGAAAGCTACAACCGGTTGTTCATGATGTTGAGGATCATGTGCAAATAAATCCTGATGATTTAGAATATATGGATTTGCAATGGTAAATGGTCATGATCGCTGTAAGAGCCAAAAAGTATCTTCGAAAAGTTAGAAAAGACAAGTTACAGTTTGGGAAGAAAGTTGGATTTGATAAGGCAAAGCTAAGATGTTATAACTGCCAACAAATTGGACCTTTTGCTCGCGAGTGTCCAAAGGATAAAAAGAAGAAAACTGATGTCAGTGGAGTAAAATTAATTGAAATGATCGAGGAGGATAAAAAATCCAAGAAAGCTCCAACTGCTTTGATGTCAAAACAACTGAGCAACTGTGAATGGGAAATAGAAATTGAAGATGCTGAAGGTGAATTTGATGAGGCTCTAATGGCTGAGATTGAAGTTTCTAAAAGGGCAGCTGAAAGTGAAAGTGAACGTGCCTTGAAAACTGACAACAAAGGAAAAGGCAAAGCTGCTGCTGATGATGTTGAGACTTCTTCTGATAGTGAGGTAACTTCTGAGGATGAGTATTCTATTTGTTCTTCTGATTGTGTTGATAAAATGCAAAATTATCATGCAGCAAACACATTCTTGATTGCTGAAAATGATAAACTAAAAAGGGTGAATAAGGAATTAAAACAGAATGAGGTCACCTACACCAGAAAGATCAAATCTTTACTAAAAGATAATGTCACATTTAAAGAATATTTTGATAAAAATGATGTTTTAATCAAAGACCTTTTTGATAAACTGATTGCTTCTGAAACCGATTTAATCAAAGAACGGGTATTAATTGCAAAATGGAAAATGCAAAGAAATGTTTTGGATGAATGCGTGAATAAACATAGAAAGGTGTACATCAAAGATGGTTTAGGTTATAACATAGTACCTCATCCTGATAATTTTGTGCCATTTCCTGAATCGCATAAATCAAATGATTTGATAAGTGCGAGTGATTCTAATTTTCATGATATGTATGTAAGTGCAGATGTGAAAACAGGTTGTGGTGAGGATGAGGTTGACATTGATGGTGTTAAGAGTTTTTCAACTTTCAATAAACAGTGTACTAGAGAATTCATAAGGGATTGCAAGCAGTACTTAGATTTTAAGTGTGATCTTAAAAAATATGTAAATGCTTGTGACAATCATGATTTAGATGTTCTACTAATTCTATGTGTGATGTTTCCTATTGTGTATCTGAGGTTTCTTCCACATCTACTTTCATTGACAAGGTGGTGCACACAGCTAGAGAGTATGTTCCAATTCACAAAAACTCAATTCTGTCATGTTAGATAAATTTGGGAATCCTTTGATTCAAGACTATGACCTCTCTCACGAAAAGCCTAAGAAAGATGATTTCATAGCACCTAAGAATCATATACTTATGAGTGATCAAGAGAGTAAAAGGTCTGTCCATGTTAAAATCAGTGCACCGACAAAGGTTCAAAGTGAGATAAAAGTGTCAAATAAAGTGAGTGTCAAAGGCAAATCAGTCGATGTCAAAGACAAGTTCATTGATGTCAAACATAACCCTGCTTAAAGCAAAGGGAAGCTAGTAAAGAATGTGTGTCCATCAAAGAGTGATAAAGGACAATGTGTGTTTGAAGTAGGCGAGTGTTCTAAATCGCAGTCAAAGTCAAAGACTAAAAGTTACAACTGTTTACTTGTCGTCTAGTTGGACATTTCGCTAGAAATTGCAAACACAAGTCAAGTGAGTCAAAGTTCAAAGGGTACAAATAAAGATTAAAAGGTCATGTCAACAAGAAGGCGTCTGAAAACGACAAAGTGTTAGTGTCCGGAGTGATTCGTTGTTACCGTTGTGATTACATGCTTTCTAGGGATCATAGAAAATTTTATTCAAATGCATGTCATGGTTATATGTTGGCAAAGTTTGTGGACAAAGGGGTTCAAAACAGTTCGAGATATGTGAAGAAAACTAACCAACCAAGTTATTTTGCTAAAGAAAAATTTACTAAGAAATATGGGAAAAATGTTGGTTGTTTTTGGAAAGTTAAAAATGAACAAACTTCACATATCATTGGAACAAAGAATGTTGTGAATTTGAAGAAACAAGTCATGGTAGCTAAGACTGTAAAAAGTCAAAGTCAGCCTGGGTCAAAGATGATCTGGGTACCTGTTTCTCATTAAGTTGTCTTAAAATGTGCAGAGTCAAACCGGGAGGAGTATTAATAATGCTTGGCATGTTGATAGTGGTTGCTCAAGGCATATGACCGGACAAAGAGAGACTCTGAATTATTTTCGATCCTTTGATGGTGGTTTTGTTGCTTTTGCTGGAGACAAAAAGGATGGGAAGATTACAGGTCAGGGAAGAATTTCAAATGATCTAATCACTCTTGAGAAAGTCAACTATGTGTCACAATTGGAGTTTAATCTGCTTAGTGTGTGACAAGTGTGCGATAAGGATATACCGGTTCACTTTACAGCAAAGAAGTGTTTTTTTCTTAAAGCCAGGACTGGTAATTTCAGAAGATATGATTTTGATGAGAGCTCCAAGAAAATTCAACACTTATGTTGTTGATATGAATGACCATCCAACACTAGTAAGCGTATCTTGTTTGTTGTCGAAGGCTGGCTCGGAGTCTTATCTGTGGCCTAGAAGATTGGGACATGTAAATTTGAAAAACTTGAACAATTTGGTTCATAAGGATCTGGTGCGAGGATTGCCAAGAAAAGAATTCATTATTCAAGAGAGTTGCATGTCTTGTGCAAAAGGAAAACAACATAGGAAATCCCATCCGAGGAAGACCGTGAAGACATTTAGTTGACCTTTATTTCTTATTCGTATGGATTTATTTGGTCCTGTTTGAGTCAAGAGTATTGTGAAGAAATCTTACTATCTTGTCATCACATATGACTTTTCTTGATTTTCTTGGGTATTTTTCCTTGCAACAAAGGATGAGACACCTGAAACAATAATTGAATTTGTAAAACGTATTGAAAACATATGTGATAGCAAAGTGTCAATTATTCGTAGTGATAATGGAACCGAGTTTAAAAATAATTTGATAAATTCGTTTTGTGTAGAAAAAGGCATAACTCATTAATTCAGTGCAGCCAGGACACCGCAACAAAATGGATTGGCTGAAAGAAAGAAAAGAACTTTCATTGAAGCTGCTCGTACAATGCTTGTAGATTCAAAGTTACCCATTATTTTCTGGGCAGAGGCATTAAACACGACGTGTTATGTGTTGAACAGAGTTCTAATGGTAAAGCAGCATACGAAGACTTCATATGAGTTATTTTTCAAAAGTAAGCCACATATCAAGTTTTTCAGAGCTTTATGGATGCACGTGTACACTTCTGAACACTCAGGACTCATTGCCAAAGTTTGTTGCAGTGGGTGATGAATGTTATTTCTTGGGATATTCTTCATATTAGAAAGTGTTTCTAGTTTATAACAAAAGAACAAAGATTGTTCAAGAATCTTATTATGTGGAACGGCAAGAATCGAATGTTCCTCCTGTTCAAAGTGGGCCAGAATGGTTCTTTGATGTGGATGTAATTTTCAAGACTTTTGATCAACAATCTTTATGTGATTCGGCTGGTTCAAGTTCTTCAAATTCAAGTGATGAGTCTTCAACAAGACTTGATCAAACTATTCATAACTTCATGGTTGGTCCTCAACAAGTGATAGTTCAAAACGAAAGTTCTGATGTTGTTACTTCCTCAACTCAGACACAAGAAGAATCTATTGAAATTTTAGTAACAAATGCTGATTCTGAGGTACAAGTTCCTGTTACTAATGAAGAACCAGTTGTATCTGAAGATCTGTCGGAGAGTTCTAATGATCCAACTGAGGATGCTAATCTATTAAACTCTTCTAGTGTTGATGATTCTAGTGACCAATCCCCTGAAGAAAATGTCCCTAATTTGCCAGAATCAGTTCAGGTTGATGATATTCCAACTCTTAGAATTCATTCAGCTCATCCAGTTGAAAACATTATTGGTCAAATTGAAGATGGTGTTAAAACAAGAAGCCAATCAGGAAACATAAATTTTTGTTTGTTTTCATGTTTCTTATCCCAAGAGGAACCAAAGAAGGTTACAATTGCTCTTCAGGATCCAAACTGGATTGAAGCGATGCAGGAGGAGCTTCTTCAGTTTAAAAAGCTTAATGTTTGGCACCTTGGAGATCTTCCTGATGGTAAATACCCGATTGGAACTAAGTGGGTTTTCCGTAACAAGAAAAATGATCGTGGTATTGTGGTTCGGAACAAGGCTCGGCTTGTTGTTCAAGGTTTTTATCAGGAATAAGGGTTGGATTATGAAGATGTTTTTGCTTATGTTTCTAGGATCGTAGCCATTCGTATATTTTAAGCATATGCTTCACACATGAAGTTTATGGTTTATCAAATGGATGTGAAGACTGCATTTCTTTATGGGGTTGTCAAGGAAGAAGTATATGTCAATCAACCACCTGGCTTTAAAGATCCTGATCATCCATTCCAGGTGTACAAACTCGATAAGACATTGTATGGTCGGTATCAAGCGCCTCGTGCGTGGTATGAAACCTTGTCGACACATCTTACAACAATTGGCTTTGTTCGTGGTACCATTGACAAGACTTTATTCTTAAAGAAGATTAATTCTGATATGTTGATCATTCAAGTTTATGTTGATGAAATCATCTACGGTTCGACAAACGAGAATCTTTATCGTGAGTTTGAGACGGTCATGAAGTTAAAATTTGAAGTAAGTTTAATAGGTCAAATGCTATTCTTTCTGGGGTTACAGGTGGAACAATCTGATGCTGGAATTCTTATTCATCAAGCAAAATAAGTTAAAGATATTCTGACAAAGTTTAATATGAGTGATTGCAAAGCAGCATCTACCCCCATTGCTCCTCATGAACCTCTCACAGTGGATCCGTCCGGTGTTGAAGTAAATCAAAAGCTGTATCGCTCCATGATTGGCTCATTGATGTATTTGACTGAATGTAGGCCTGAAATTATGTTTGCTGTTTGTTCTTGTGCTCGACATCAGTCTGCTCCCAAAGAATCCCATGAATCAGTTGTCAAGAGAATCTTTCGGTATCTTAAGGGTCATGTTCACCTTGGATTGTGGTATCCTTCTGATTCTGACCTTAACTGTTATGCTTATACTGACAGTGATTATGGTGCTTGCAATTTAGACAGGAAATCCACATCTGGTGGATGTCAGGTTTTGGGGGAGCAGTTAGTGTCGTGGCACTGCAAGAAGCAAACTAATGTGTCAACTTCAACTGCTGAGGCGGAATACACATCTGCTTGGAGCTGTTGTTCACAAGTCATTTGGATTCAACATCAACTTATGGATTTTGGAATCAACTTCTTGGAGACCCCGATTTACTGTGACAATGAAGCTGTGTTGGGCATAGTAAACAATCCAATTCAGCACTCAAAAACAAAGCATATCGCCATCAGGTTACATTTTATTCACGATTGCTTTGATAATGGTCTGATTAAGGTGGTCCACGTTGATACTTTAGAGTAAAAAGCTGATATTTTTACAAAAGCATTTTTAACTGATCGGTTTAACTCTCTGGTAGAAATGTTGGGGATGATATCTTTCTGAGTATTCTGGTTTAATCATAAAAAAAAGGTTTGATTTTGATTGAAAGACCATTTTGTTCCTCGAAAAGATTTTCTTTTAGTGATTAAAATGGTGTTGAATTGTGTTTGTGTCGTGTTTCTGATAAGTTTAGTATCTGTTTTAGTAAAAGAAAATGAAAAATATGTTGGAAGTGAGATAAGCTGAATTTGTGCAAAAAAATGATGTGACTGATTGACTTGAAAATAGAAAATGATAGTATATTTGTGTACTGAGCTTACACATGAATTGGATATGATGGTGACACCGGTTACAATTATTGATATGTCGGCAAGCTCTGCATGTATAAATTATGCGATACTTGTGTGATTAACTAAATTGCAATCTTTGTGTTCTACCCACATCGAATATCGGTAGTTTCATCATTCGAATGCAAAGTTAATCTAGTCATACCAGGATCTTGATGACTTCTTAGCACAATTTGTTTGCTCTATTGACTCTATCCGTCAAATTATGATTTAGAGTTAAACACCTTCATACAGCTGATTATTCTGGTGAAAATCTCGGATGGAAACCAGGAAGTCTGTCTGTTTCACCCTTTGAATCATTCGTTATTTCAATTGACATATCCAATACCTTACGGATATCCGCATACCCGTATCAATCAGATTCACAACATATTCATTCGAATCATTCTTCACATCTCATATGAATCAATATGATTCCATGATCACTATCTTAGAAACCAAGACAATGAATCAAAATGATTCTGAATCAGTATGATTCCAATTAAATCCACTTGGATTATTTTTCCTGTGCTAAGAACGCTACCCTCATGCTGGTGATTGGAACATGATTTAGTGAAATTTTGTGTTGATTCTTTGTTCTTTCCAACTCGATTGTGGGGTACACATTGTATTGATTAATTTTACCTTAACTGTCACATGGTATTTGCTGAAACATGATGCACGAGTTTATGTGGATAAATATACTGCCAATCAATGTTGAACTGTTTAGATCTTGATTTGATATGCAGTGTAATGAGACAGTGTACATTTATCATCCTATGTCAATTTCAGTTCACCAAAAAGATAAAAGAATAAGAAATTGTGTTATATAAACAAGTAATCTTCATAGTGTTGCAGGTGCGTTTCATAGTATTGTGAATAAAGTGCTCTAGAACTAATGTGTGTGTTTTTAAAGTTGTTCATGCTTGAAAATTCCAAAAAAATTCTGTATATATATTAGCTTAAATGTTTAAAAGTAATATGTGTTGTATATAGATATGCTGGGAATATATTGAAAAGTTGCTCAAAAACGTTTTGGAACAAATCTTAATGATATTGAAATTGGATTAAGAATAAAAGTTTGATTTTTTCTTCAAAGTTAAAAGTTTTCGTTCGAAATATCTTGTATGAAATGATGTTCATCCGAAATTGATCTCGATCGAAAAGTCGGATCCAAAATGCTTTTCGTCCGAAATCTCTTAATGTATATATACCTGCTTCTTGATCGAAATCAATTTTACCACCATTGTTGAGTTTTCGAGCTAAATCTCTGAGTTTCATCAAGTTTTGTGTTTTCGTGCAAAATCTCCAATCAATTGTGTGTTGGTTTGTGGCATCAATATTTCCGATATCGAGGTATTTTTTTCTCGATCCATAGAATAAGATAAGTTAGATCCATGGACTTAGAAGGTTTTCAGGTTGAATTGTCCGAAATCTTATATGAATTCTCCGAAATCTCCTTTGAATGGTTCGAAATATTTCCCGGTTGGAAATGAAGAGTCAATATCTGATCTGTCCGAAAAGTTTTTGATCGAAATTATTTTCGATCAAGGTTCTTATTGTGGTTTTCATTTGAAATCTCTGGACTTTGGATTTGTTATGAAAAAGTGTGTTTTCGTTCGAAATGGTTTTAGTCATAGATTTTTTGATTGAAAAAGTTTTCGGACAGGACTTTTCGTCCGAAATATTTAGAGTTAGCAAATTTTAAAAAAATTCTGATTAATGTTGTTGTGTTTGTCCAGTCATGGATAGGTTAAAGTTTGATTCTAAGCACAACATATATGCCTGTTTGAGTTCAAGAACCAGGAAATCTAGAGGTTATGAGTAAATTATTCATTTTCTGAACAAATCAAGGATTCTAACAGCCATATCTACTCAAGTTACAGTTAATGAAGCTCATGTTAGAGTGTTTTGGCATAATGTTGAATACAAGCATGTTAACAAGAACATATGGATTGAGAGCACTGTTGGCGGGAAGAAGATTAAAGTTGATGAACAAGTTATCCGAGAAGTATTGAACTTCAGAGATGGTCTAAACTTTCCTTATAGAATAAGCTATACACGGGTTGGACAAATAATTAGAAATATGGGTTATGAAGGTGACTTTCCACGAATACAAGTTACAAAGACTTTGTTAGGAAAACAGTGGACGTACCTAGTGCATGTCTTTGTTCATTGTCTTGGACCAAGTACAGGAGCTTTTGATCAGATTGGTGAAGTGTTTAGTCGTGCTTTAGTGTGTTTGGCAAATCATTGTAGATTCAATTTCTCAAGAATGATATTCGAAGCAATGATCAACAACTTTATGGGACCGAGGTAGAATAACAAGTTTTTATTGTATCCAAAATTCTTACAAATGATTATCAACACTCTACTACTAGATCTACCAAATGATGGAGTGGAATTGCCATTAGAACATATGTCTGAGATAATTTTCAGCAGTATAAATACTATAAGGAAAAAGAGTAAATTCTCGGGTCGTGTTACTCCTTTGTTTCCAAACATGCTTGAAGAAAATCCTGATCCTGACTTTGAATTAAAGGATGAAGTTAATGATATTATGAGCAGTGGAGTTGAAGATAATGACGGTAATGATGATGATAATGAAGAAGGTGATGATGGTGAAGGTGGTGCAGTTCAAGGTAATCCTGAAGTTATTACGGAGAATGTTGTTAATGAAGAGAATGTGACTGTGAATGAAACCATAGATGAACAAGTGAAAGAAACAGAAAAACTTCAAGAGGATTCAAATGTCAAAACGCTAGAGGTTCCAGCAACTGCAACAGAATCTCCACTTAAGAGAAAGGAAATTGAGACTGAAAAGACTGTGCCTTCTAGACTTCCTCCGTCTAAGGGTATCGTGATTAAAGAACCAGAACACAAAAGATTAAAAACCATGGCACAAAGGTATACAGGCAAAGGAAAGGGAAAAGAGGTTCCAGATCCTGTTAAGCATAAAGTTTCTAAAGATTACAAGCTGATGGATGAAGAGTTTGTAAACTTTGCAACATAAGAAACTGCAAATGTAATAAGCCAGTTGAAAACTAAAGTTGCAAATCTACAAAGCAGGGAAGATACAAATGAAAGAAAGATTAGAGATTTGAAGACAAGTGATTCTAAAAAGCAAAAACAACTTGATCAACAACAGATTCAAATCAACAAGTTGAAAAGTATTGTGCAAGAACTTGTGAAACATCTTGGAATGTCTTAATTGATCGTGAAAAGAAGGCAATGGCGAGCATTTCAATGTCACTACCAAAAGAAATTTATCACAGTTTCAAGCAGTTTAAAACTTTCATGCAATTATGGGAAGCTTTACAGAAGAGATGTGAAGGAAGTTTGGATGTGAAGAAAAGTCATAAAGAATTACTGAAGAAAAAGTTTTTGGTATTCAAACACGTTTAGAATGAAAATTTGGATGATCTAGCTACAAGATTTTATCATTTGCTGAGTGAATTAGCAAGTGCAAAGGTGGTCTATGAACCTGAAGAGATCAATGACAAGTTTCTCGAAGCTTTACCATCAAAATTTGATGTGTATACTGTCCTCATCAAAGAAAATGAAAAATATAAAACCATGTCACTTGAAGATGTTCTTGGAAAAATTCAATCTCATGATCTGAACTTAAAGAAAAAGGAAACCAATATGGAGCATATGCAAGATCCGTCAATGTATTTTGCAAAAGAATTAGGAAAATTTGGATAAGGATTTACTTTGTTTTTAGGAGATGCTCAAGATAACTCTAATGATAATAGTTCTGGATGTTCTTATCAATCTGGTTTCTCTGCAACTACATCAAACACTTCTGGATCACAACCATTGAATTCACATCATGTGAATCAAAGGGTAGCTGAAGATTATATGGCAATGTTTTCATCTTTTATTGCTTCATACGAAAATTTTATTGGTGGAAAGATTCATGATCCGGAAGCAATTGAAGAAGATTATTGTGAAATTGATCCGGTTGATCTAAAAGAAACAAATATTCAGTGGAATATGGCAATGTTGATGAGACAAGCAAATGATTTTCTTAAGAAGACTGGAAGGAAGTACATCAGATCAAACAACAGAACAAGAATGGGTTTTGAAAAGACTAAAGTTCAATGTTACAACTGTCAAGAATTTGGTCACTTTGCTAAAGAATGTAATAAGCCAAAAGTTGAGTTTGACTCTCAAAAGAAGAACAACAATTATCAAAGTAACAGAAATCAACAAAGTTCAAATGCTTCTGGAAATTCAGCAAACGCTTCAACATCATCTGCTTTGGTTGCCCAAGGAGATGATAACTATGACTGGGGAATTCATCTAGAAGATCTAGTTGGTGCTGTGAGTTAATCTTTTGTGGCTGAAATTCACACTGATGAGACATCTGAGGATGATAGTTCAAGTGATAGTGAAAGTTCAGGAAGTGAAGTAGGGAGTTAGAATGATGAATCTTCTGACAATGTCATTGCAGGAGAAATTTCTGAAGAAATTGATACTGAAACTGTTGATGAGGTGTATTCTTAAGAAAATGTATCTACAACAAGTGTATCTGAAGATGAGATTTTGTTGACAAAAAGAGTACCTGAGATGACTGAAGAGATTCCAACTGCTAAAGTCTTCATGGCAGACATGTCTGATCCATCAAAGGTAAAAGATGTTATCTGTAATATATATTGTTCTAACTGTGTGTTGGTGAAGGATAAAATGATGAAAGTCATGGATGATAACACAAATTTGATCTATGATATGAATTTGATGCATTCAGTGAATCATAAATTGAAGGACAATGATAAGTTGTGTATTGAAAGAATTGAATCACTCAAAAGAGACTTAAATTCTCTAACTTTGAAGATTAAGGAACAAGCATATCGTTTGGATATGGCTTATGCTGAGATTGAAAAGAGGAATGAAATTGGTGATGAGAAAAACAAAGTAATTTCAGACAAAGAAGCAGAGGTGATCAGATTACATAGAAAACTGTAACGTTTTGGAAATTCATCATTATTGTTGGGTTATTTCAATGACAATGCTGATCATGTTAAGAGAACAACTAGAATCGGTTTTGCTCCTCCACCATTTAATGAAAATTATGTTGTAGAACCAGAGATCATTACTGAAGAGGATATTGATCCAAAGACAGTTTTAAAGATTAATCCAATCACAGGAGAAGAAATGGTATATGATTCTGAAAGTGATGATGAGACATTTGATGATTAGAAAATTGATGGTGTTCCTAATTATGTGAAGATTGATGAACCAAAAGTGGTAAAACAAGTCACGAGAGATCGATGTATTCTTACAGAGCCTGATGAAGTTGAACAATCTACTATTTCACCAATGTTATCTAAAAGTGGTTTTATAAGTGCTGGTGATATCAAGAAGGAAGTTTCAAAATTTGAAAATAAATCAACAAGTGATTTCATTAAACAAAAGGTGAATGTGGCAAAAACAAAAGACAATCAGTCTCCAGTTTCAAAGAATTATGTTGGTGAAACATCCAGAAAGATGTATGTTCCAAAGAAACAAGGAGGTAGTGATGCTAAATCTACTGAAGGTTATTCATCAGGAAGTTCCTTAACTTCAACAAGGGTTCCTTATATCAGAGAATGCAAGGATAAGAGAGTTTGCTTTCATTGTAATGAAGTGGGGCATATCGTGTTATATTATCCTTACAAAAACAAAGAGAAGAATTTTCTTATTTTAGAGAAAGTTACACAAACTGTCGTTCATGGTCAATCAAGAGTAGTAAAGATTCTGCAAAGACCAAATGTGGGAAAGCCTACATCTGATAATGTGATGAAACAATCTCTCAAAGAAAATTTTGCTACTAATGGTAGACCCACGACCACAATGGCTTGGGTCCCCGTTTCTAACTGATTTCCTTTGTTTGTGTAGGGTCAACCAAGGAAGACTATCAACAACAAATGGTATATGGATAGTGGTTGCTCCCGACATATAACATGAAACATTTGTTTGCTTGAAGATGTTATTAAAATTGATGGAGGTTATGTCGCCTTTGCTGGTAATAAAGGTGGGTACATAATAGGTCAAGGAACGTTAAAGAATGAAAAGGTGAAGTTTGAGAAAGTCAATTATGTTGAGCAACTCGAACATAATCTACTCAGTGTATCTCAAGTGTGTGACAAGATGTTTTCATTTCATTTTAATGACGCTGAATGTTATATTCTGAAGCCGGGATTTGAAATACCTGAAGAATGAATTCTGATGAAGGCTCCAAGAAGAAATGACACATATGTTTTTGACATAAGTATTGCTACAACAACGGATTCTATTCCGACATGTTTACACTCTAAAGCATCTGAATCTGATTCTATTCTTTGGCATAGGAAGCTTGCACACATAAATTTCAGAAAAATGAATTATCTTGTGAAGAATGATTTGGTTTCTGGTATCCCAAAATGAAATTTGCTGTGCCTGATTACTGCATTCCTTGCAAGAAGGGCAATCAACACGGGAAGTCTCATAAATCCAAGAAACAAAATTCTACTGTCACTCCTTTGGAGTTACTTCATATGGATTTGTTCGGACCGATAAGCATTCGAAGCATTGGAGGTAAATCATACTATCTGGTGGTAACGGATGACTTCTCAAGATTCTCATGGGTTCAGTTTTTGGAAACAAAGTCTGAAACAACAGTGACAGTTCAATACTTAATTCTTGGGTTGGAGAATCTTTTGAATCAGAGAGTCAGGCGTATTAGAAGTGACAATGGCAGCGAGTTCAAGAATAGCAAGATGGGACTCTTTTGTTTACAAAAGGGTATACACATGAATTTAGCGCGTCATATGTTCCTCAACAAAATGGTGTTGCTGAACGAAAGAACAAAACTCTAATTGAGGCAGCTAGAACAATGTTGGCGGATTCTAAGCTACCGGTTACCTTTTGGGCCGAAGCTGTGAATACGGCACGCCATATCCTGAATCGAGTTCTGACTGTCAAGCGTCACATTAAGACGTGTTATGAGTTGTTAAATGGTCGAAAGCATAATTTGAATTATTTTCTGTCACACCCCGACCGATGGCGGAATCATCGGGGCGGGACATGTAGACTGTTCATAAGCACAAGGTTGACTAAATTGAATATATTAAACGTCAAATTTCATTGCAAGTAATCCAAACACAACCAAATCCAAGATAGAACAAAATTGAAATACATAGAGTTTTTTTATTTAAATTAACTAAGTCCAAGCCTATGTGTAGCACATCTTGACCAATCTCACACATTAGAACCTGAAACATGAATAAAATAAAGTCAACTAAAAAGTTGGTGAGTATAACACAGGTTTGTATATAGGTAGCATATAGTTTGTAAAACAAATCCTTACATAACATGATAAATAAGGCATTTATGGGGAGCAACTATTGTGTAACCAAGTACAATCAAACCTTTGTAACTAGCATGCAAATTGTGTTGTCGGTATCAATCACCTCAACCAGGTGGGTTTGTCATACTCAATAGATCTATCATTGAAAACCGTCGGCTTGAATAGTTAATGATTGCACATAAGTGTTCACAAAAGTTAGCACACATAGCACCCGGGCATAAAGCTCAAATTGCACACATGAATGTAAATAGGAGCTGTACTTGTGTTGTTTGTGTAAATGTAAACAGTAGTTTGAGTAGTGTTCATGTTTCACCCCAAAAATGTAAAAGAGTAAAAGGGGCTATGTATACTCACGTGATTCGAAGGCGTAGCTAACACAAGATACCAAAAAGTAAAATGATTCCTTGAATTGCACAAGTTAACCTAAGGCGTAATGTATATTGTATTAATAGTAAGCACAAGAGTCTATATCTAAGTCTAAAATCAAATTGGGTTTGCATATAAAGTTATTGATTTGTACTTGAAAGTATTGTATAAAATAAAAGATTTGAAATAAACATTTTTAGAATATTTTGATTAAGGTTTGAGTTTGAATAATTAAATAAATAATTTAAATAATTATTGTTTATGAAAATAATGTAAGCATTAAATGTAATTAAGTATAAATAACTAATTGTTTTTGTTTAAATATAAATTAAATAAATAGTCATTACCTTATTTATTTATTTATAAAATATGTAACTTAACCATTAAATACTTTTTAAAAGAAAGACTTAATAATAATTGAAAATTTAAATTTTATAAACTTTAAATAAATAATTTTCTATTTATTCCAAGATTAAATATTTGATCTTTCTAAATAGAATTAAATGCATTTTAAAAAAAAATCAACTATTTTTATTTTGAAATTTAATCAGAAATATTTATTGTTTGAAAAATATATAAAATATATAATTCTGCCAAAAAATTAACTCACACACGACCGTGCCTGGGAGGGGCGCGATCGTGCTCGAACCACGTGCGCGACCGCGTTAGTCAGGACGCGACCGAGTTGATCAAACAGAGACATAACTAGATAAATCACTAGGCACGACCGTGCCTTGGCTCGGCACGATCGTGACTATGATTCTGAGACAAGACTGAGATAAGCCAAAGGGCATGACTGGGTCTAAACAGGAGGAAACGACCGCGCTGGTAACCAGAACAACCCCGTCTCATGAGGCACGACCGCGCTAGATGATTAGCGCGACCGTGTCTCTTCCAAATCAGACACGAATTGACTGATTCTTATATTGTTAGTGATGTAAATCATAGGGCTTTTATTTATAGTATTATTACGAGTATGATGGGATGTTTTAGTTGTATTAACACCATGTTTAGGGTCGAAATCGATTAAACCATTTTGAATAAACTATAGATTCTGATTCGGGATGATTTCGATAATGGAAGCTCAAATTGATAAGGGGCTTTTGATATAGCGACTAAAAATATTGAGGACAAGATTTCAATTACCCGAAACAATAGCGAATTGATAGAGAACGGGTAGAATGAGTTCTGGCGTCGGCGAGCTTGGTTTTTGGCGTATTCTGCTGCGATTCTGGTTGCTTCAAATGGTTCAGCGGCTTCTGGGAGAATCGATGGAGCGTTTGGTTGGGGGAGTTTCACTCCAGGAAAGAAAATCGATGTTCAAGGAAGAGGATTTTCAAATGAGGAGTTTTGCTTTTCTTGAATCGGTTTTCTGATGTTAATTGTTACGATTGATAATATTATTGTCTTTGATAACGAAAGTGAAACGTATAACGGTTACGACAATCAACGATCTCGCGTTTAAAACTGATTTTACGTTTCAACTGGTACTAGGCACGACCGTGCCAAAGCACTTGGCGCGACCGTGCCAAAACGAGGCGCGACCGTGCCTATTAGGGTTTCTTGCTATTTTTCAACATCAGACCTTGTAACTTTAGTCTTTGACGTATTTGTATAAATAGATACTTATGTAGTGTTTTAATATAATATAACCGAGTAAAATTTGTGGATTTGCATTGAAGTATAGTATTTAATAGATGGTACGAATAGAACAAAACAGTGCACTAGAATTGAGTTTGAAATGCATTACATTGAATTGAAAATACGGATACTAAAAATCAGAAATGTTACAGTCTCCCCATGTTGAGGGAATTTCGTCCTGAAATTTAGCTAGAGGAAGCTATGGCATCAGTAAAAAGATGGGAGTACTTGAGCTTCATTTGGTCCTCTCGTTCCCAAGTGAATTCAGGACCACGCTTAGACTCCCAACGAACTTTGACAATAGGAATACGATTTCGCTTGAGTTACTTGATTTCACGATCCATAATTTCTACCGTTGTCTCAACGAAGTGCATCATTTCATCAATTCGCACGTCATCAAGTGGTATATGGAGATTCTCATCAGCGAGACATTTCTTCAGATTAGATACATGAAATGTAGGATGATTGCCAAGAGATGGAGGTAACTCGAGTTTGTAAGCCACTTTCCCAATCCTTTCAAGGATTTTGAATGGACCAACATAGCGAGGTGCTAACTTGCCTTTCTTTTCCAAAACGGATCACACCCTTCCACGGAGACACCTTAAGAAGAACAAGGTCACCGACTTGGAATTCCAATGGTTTTCGACGTTTGACGGCATAACTCTTTTGCCGACTCCTCGCCACTCGAATATTGTCACGGATTTGAATGATCTTATCGGATGTTTCTTGAATTAGCTCGGGACCGGTGTTTTGTGCTTCACCAATCTCGTTCCAACAGATAGGAGAACGACACTTTCGACCATAAAGAGCTTCGAATGGAGCCATGTTGATACTTGTGTGGTAGCTATTATTGTAAGAGAACTCAATGAGGGATAAATGTGAATCCCAATTGCCACCAAAATCGATTACACAAGCTCTAAGCATGTCTTCAAGAGTTTGGATTGTTCGCTCGGTTTGACCATCAGTTTGAGGATGGTAAGCCGTGCTCAAATTCAATCGTGTGCCAAGAGCAGTTTGGAGAGATTGCCAAAATTGAGAAGTGAACCGAGCGTCTCTATCGGATATTATGTTCAAGGGAACACCGTGACGGCTCACAATTTCATCAATTTAAATTCGGGCTAGTTTCTCAACCTTATAGTCTTCGCGGATAGGCAAGAAATAGGCAGATTTGGTGAGACGATCAATGATCACCCAAATGCTATCATAGCCACTCGAGGTGCGAGGGAGTTTGGTAATGAAATCCATAGCTAAGTTGTCCCATTTCCACACGGGAATTTCCGTTTGTTCAAGCAAACCAGAAGGACGTTGATGTTCGGCTTTGACTTTGGAGCAAGTTAGACATTTGACAACATAAAGGGCAATGTCTTTCTTCATACCGGGCCACCAATATTGCTGGCGAAGATCTTGGTACATTTTATCCGCACCAGGATGAATGGAATAACGAGTCTTATGAGCCTCGTTAAAGAGAAATGCACGGAGATCATCGTGATTGGGAACCTAAATACGGTTCAAGTAATAGAGTAAGCCTTTGGGTTTTGATTTAAGCAGAAGTTCAACACCACACGACATTTCTTCGTACATGTTACCCTCGGTGACTGAGACGTGTTGAGCTTCTAAGATGCGGATTTGAATATTGGTTTGAATTCGGGCAAATTGAAGTATAACATGGTCCTTTCGACTCAAAGCGTCGGCTACAACATTCGCTTAGCCGGGATGGTAACGAATCTCGCAGTCGTAGTCGTTAAGGAGTTCAACCCAACGTCGTTGCCTCATATTGAGTTCGTTGATTGAAGATGTGTTGAAGGCTTTTGTGGTCGGTGAACACCACACATTTTGTGCCATAGAGATAATGTCTCCAAATCTTCAATGCGAATACGACCGCACCCAATTCGAGATCGTGCGTCGTATAATTCTTCTCATGAATTTTAAGTTGCCTTGATGCATAAGCGATTACTTTGCCTCATTGCATGAGGACACAACCAAGACCTTGGTTAGAAGCATCACAGTAGACAACTAGATCATCATTCCCATCAGGGAGAGTCAAAATAGGGGCATTGCACAACTTTTTCTTGAGGGTTTGGAAAGCTTCTTCTTGTTTTGGTCCCCATTCATAAGTCTTACCCTTGTGGGTCAAAGCGGTAAGGGGGACAGCAATCTTAGAGAAGTTTGAGATGAAATGACGGTAATATCCCGCAAGACCAAGAAATGAACGAACTTCAGTGGGAGTCTTCGGGGCATTCCAATTCTTAACCGTTTCGATCTTAGCATGGTCAATATGAATACCCTTGTCGTTGACGATATGACCAAGAAATTGAACTTCCTTTAGCCATAATTCACATTTGGAGAACTTGGCATATAGTTGTTCCTTTCTCAAGAGATCCAAAACCAAACTAAGATGTTGCTCATGGTCGGCTTTAGTCTTGGAATAGATTAAGATATCATCAATGAAGACGATCATGAATTTATCAAGGTACGGTTTGCACACACGATTCATGAGGTCCATGAAAACTGCGGGTGCATTGGTTAGCCCAAAAGGCATGACCATGAACTCATAGTGTCCATACCTTGTTCGGAAGGCAGTCTTTGGAATATAATCCTCTTGCACACGGAGTTGGTGATAACCAGATCGAAGATCAATCTTCGAGAAGCAAGTAGAACCTTGGAGCTGATCAAAGAGGTCATCAATTCTCGTTAAGGGATAACGGTTTTTGATAGTAAGCTTGTTAAGTTCGCGGTAGTCAATACACATGCGGAATGATCCATCCTTCTTCTTGACGAACAAGACTGGCCACGGTGAATGACTTGGACGAATGAAACCTTTGTCGGAGAGCTCTTGGAGTTGGCTTGCAAGTTCTTGCATTTCAGAAGGTGCAAGGCGGTAAGGAGCTCTAGCCACGGGGTTAGCTCCAGGTATAAGATCGATGCGAAATTCTACTTGACGAACGGGTGGAAGACCGGATAAATCTTCGGGGAACACTTCGGGAAAATCTCGGATAATGGGGATGTCTTGAATACTCTTCTTTTTGACATCCTTTTGAACAATATGGGCCAAAAAGGCCACGTACTTCTTTCGTAAGTACTTTTGAGCAGTGCATAACATTAATTTAAGCCCTTTGCAAGGCTTTTCACCAAAGACTCTTAGTGTTTCTCCCGATGGTAGAGGTATTCGGATGCACTTCTCGAAACAGATGACTTCGGCATGATGATTTGATAGCCAATCCATGCCTATGATGATATCAAAACTTCCTAGCGACATTGGAACAAGGTTGATTGGGAATGTATGATCATTAAGTTCTAAAGAGCAATCATAGATAATGGATTCAATTGTAAGGGAGTCACCATTTGCTACTTCAACAGTGAAGTTTTTCTCTAATTGGGATCGTGTCTTTGTAAGTAAGGGCTCAAAATTAAGTGACACAAAGCTTTTATCGGCACCGGTATCAAATAAAATGGAAGCATATTGACTATTAACAAGGAACGTACCATTGACCACGTCATTGTTGGCTTGAGCTTCGTTGGCGTTTTTGTTGAAAGCACGTCCACGAGCTCCACCTTGTCTAGGATTGGCAAATCTTGGGCATTGGTCACGGAAATGGTTCGGGTCGCCACATTCATAACAAGCACGTCCCTTTGCAATGGCGGGAACACCTTGATTAGCCACTTGCGGGTAGGTTCGGTTTGGTGGGTCGACTTGGCCCGCAAGAGCTTTGGCCCTACAAACATTAACCGTATGGCCGTATCTCCCACAATGAATACAAAGGCGACATGGGATACTTTGGGGATGATGATAGTTGCACGTGGCACAAAGTGGGTAGATTCCAACATATGGCTTTTTGGCCGGTGCTTGAACCATAGGCGCAGCTTGGTTAACAGGAATAGCAGGAGTAACCGCAGCAAAATTTCTAACCTTCCTCTTTCTATTATTGCGAGAGGGTTCAGTTGTGGCTTCTTTGCTGTGGGTAGGAGGAGTTGCGGTGTCAGAAACTTTCTTGGTTCCCTTTTTAGTAAGAGTCCCCGCCTTCACATGGTTATCGGTTAAGGTGGCGGATAAGCGGATAGCATCTTCGAGTGTGGCGGGATTTCTACCTAAGACAGTATCTTGAATTTGTCTAGGTAGTCCACCAATATACTTTTTCAATGCAGCGGGATAAAGGTGTGACCATATGAGGCACAAGAAGACTCAACTCATGGAACCGAGTTGTATATGTCAAGCTTTCACCACTATCTTGGGCAAGATCCCAAAATTCGGCTTCAAGTTTCTTTACTTCGTTTCGAGGACAAAATTCCTCGGTCATTAGCCTTTTAACCTCATCCCAAGGTAAGGCCATTGCTACATCCACCCCTCTATTTCTTTTCTCCCCATTCCACCACGTGAGTGCCCGTTTTTGTAGGACACTTGTGGCATGACGAACACGAAGGTTGTCGGGGCAGTCACTATTGAGAAAGGTATTCTCAATGCTTTCGAACCATTGAAGGAGTCCCGTAGCTCCTTTGGTACCATAGAATTTGAGGGGATTACACGAGTTGAAATGCTTGAAGGTGCATTGAGATGGGTTGTTACCACCATTACCACCATTACCACTATTACTACCATTTCCACCATGGTTGCCATTGGTGGCACCATTAGCTTGAATGAGTTGTGTCACGAGTTGTGTAAGAATAGCAGCAAGTCGGTGTTGGTGTTGGCCGCTGGAGCACAACGAGGAGGCATTCTACATATTTTCACAAGACAAGAAAAGATGTAAGAACTATGAGAATTGCTTGGATTAAAAGGACAAGATAATGAAATAAAATAGTTAATCATAGTTTAGATTGTACTCAAATAGTGATATAATCACTTGAATACTATGACACATTAAGGTTAATTAAACTCATATAATTTTCAAGGAGACATGCTTTAGCCTATAAGTAAACACTCATCTCGGGAATTCCCAGGAAAGCATACGGGTCCCTCGGTTGATTGGGATTTATGCGAAATGCTTTTCTAGACAGAAAACCCAAAATACAGGTGTCACTCTTCCAGATTGCACGTGTCCTCAAATAATTAACAAAGTTTAAAAACCTTAACGAGGAAATAAAGAAAATTTTATGGATTTAGCTTCATGAAGATTCCACATGCTAAGAAAGATATAGATAGAGAAGGAGATAAGAGTATTATGAGGTTTTAGGATATAGGAAGGGATACTATTTATTTAATTATTATTTAAGGATATCCTAATAAGTCATGAATTTTTAACAAGTAATGCATCAAAAATGAAATAATATTTAATCATAGTAAGCATGTAGCACATAGCATGTAGCACATAACATGTAATCATGAAGCATAGCATAAGTGGGTGTCCTAAAGTTATAGTCTAGGTCAATGTGTCTAATAACCTAATTCCCTATAACCAAGGCTATGATACCAATCTGTCACACCCCGACCGATGGCAGAATCATCGGGGCGGGACATGTAGACTGTTCATAAGCACAAGGTTGACTAAATTGAATATATTAAACGTCAAATTTCATTGCAAGTAATCCAAACACAACCAAATCCAAGATAGAACAAAATTGAAATACATAGAGTTCTTTTATTTAAATTAACTAAGTCCAAGCCTATGTGTAGCACATCTTGACCAATCTCACACATTAGAACCTGAAACATGAATAAAATAAAGTCAACTAAAAATTTGGTGAGTATAACACAGGTTTGTATATAGGTAGCATATAGTTTGTAAAACAAATCCTTACATAACATGATAAATAAGGCATTTATGGGGAGCAACTATTGTGTAACCAAGTACAATCAAACCTTTGTAACTAGCATGCAAATTGTGTTGTCGGTATCAATCACCTCAACCAGGTGGGTTTGTCAGACTCAATAGATCTATCATTGAAAACCGTCGGCTTGAATAGTTAATGATTGCACATAAGTGTTCACAAAAGTTAGCACACATAGCACCCGGGCATAAAGCTCAAATTGCACACATGAATGTAAATAGGAGCTGTACTTGTGTTGTTTGTGTAAATGTAAACAGTAGTTTGAGTAGTGTTCATGTTTCACCCCAAAAATGTAAAAGAGTAAAAGGGGCTATGTATACTCACGTGATTCGAAGGCGTAGCTAACACAAGATACCAAAAAGTAAAATGATTCCTTGAATTGCACAAGTTAACCTAAGGCGTAATGTATATTGTATTAGTAGTAAGCACAAGAGTCTATATCTAAGTCTAAAATCGAATTGGGTTTGCATATAAAGTTATTGATTTGTACTTGAAAGTATTGTATAAAATAAAAGATTTGAAATAAACATTTTTAGAATATTTTGATTAAGGTTTGAGTTTGAATAATTAAATAAATAATTTAAATAATTATTGTTTATGAAAATAATGTAAGCATTAAATGTAATTAAGTATAAATAACTAATTGTTTTTGTTTAAATATAAATTAAATAAATAGTCATTACCTTATTTATTTATTTATAAAATATGTAACTTAACCATTAAATACTTTTTAAAAGAAAGACTTAATAATAATTGAAAATTTAATTTTATAAACTTTAAATAAATAATTTTCTATTTATTCAAAGATTAATATTTGATCTTTCTAAATAGAATTAAAATACATTTTAAAAAAAAATCAACTATTTTTATTTTGAAATTTAATCAGAAATATTTATTGTTTGAAAAATATATAAAAATTATAATTCTGCCAAAAATTTAACTCACACACGACCGTGCCTGGGAAGGGCACGATCGTGCTCGAACCACGGGCGCCACCGCGCTAGTCAGGACGCGACCGAGTTGATCAAACAGAGACATAACTAGATAAATCACTAGGCACGACCGTGCCTTGGCTCGGCACGATCGTGTCTATGATTCTGAGACACGACTGAGATTAGCCAAAGGGCATGACTGGGTCTAAACAGGAGGACACGACCGCGCTGGTAACCAGCACGACCGTGTCTCATGAGGCACGATCGCGCTAGATGATTAGCACGACTGTGTCTCTACCAAATCAGACACGAATTGACTGATTCTTATATTGTTAGTGATGTAAATCATAGGGCTTTTATTTATAGTATTATTTCGAGTATGATGGGATGTTTTAATTGTATTAACACCATGTTTAGGGTCGAAATCGATTAAACCATTTTGAATAAACTATAGATTCTGATTCGGGATGATTTCGATAAAGGAAGCCCAAATTGATAAGGGGCTTTTGATATAGCGACTAAAAATATTGAGGACAAGATTTCAATTACCCGAAACAATAGCGAATTGATAGAGAACGGGTAGAATGAGTTCCGGCGTCGGCGAGCTTGGTTTCCGGCGTATTCTGCTGCGATTCTGGTTGCTTCAAATGGTTCAGCGGCTTCTGGGAGAATCGATGGAGCGTTTGGTTGGGGGAATTTCACTCCAGGAAAGAAAATCGATGTTCAAGGAAGAGGATTTTCAAATAGGGAGTTTTGCTTTTCTTGAATCGGTTTTCTGATGTTAATTGTTACGATTGAAAATATTATTGTCTTTGATAACGAAAGTGAAACGTATAACGGTTACGACAATCAACGATCTCGCGTTTAATACTGATTTTACGTTTCAACTGGTACTAGGCGCGACCGGGCCAAAGCACTTTGCGCGACCGTGCCAAGACGAGGCGCGACCGTGCCTATTAGGGTTTCTTGCTATTTTTCAACATCAGACCTTGTAACTTTAGTCTTTGATGTATTTGTATAAATAGATACTTATGTAGTGTTTTAATAGAATATAACTGAGTAAAATTTGTGGATTTGCATTGAAGTATAGTATTTAATTGATGGTACGAATAGAAAAAAACAGTGCACTAGAATTGAGTTTGAAATGCATTACATTGAATTGAAAATACGGATACTAAAAATCAGAAATGTTACATTTTCTTCCTTTGGGAAATCCGTGTACTCTTCTGAAGATCATGGATGTTTCTACCAAGTTTAGCGAAAAGGCAATTGAAGGAATTTTTCTAGGATATGTTGCCAATTCGTTGAATAAAAGAGTGTATAACAAGGAAACACGACAGGTCAAAGAATGGTTTCATATCGATTGCTCTAACCGATCTATTCCCCAGAAGGCGGTTGGTCACGAGTGGGCATTTAATTATGACTGCTTGTTCAAGTCTTTTAACTCTGATCCTGACTTATCTGATGAAGAAGTTGCTTTACTATACAATTCATGTCATAGTGACCAAGATTGTGGGTTAACTCGAATATCAACGGTTCCATATTCCGTTCCATCATCATCAGTTCACCCTGATCCTAATGTTGCATCTAGTTCGGGAACTCACGAGACTGATAGTGAGGATGATGAAGAAATTTTTCAGGATTCTTCGACAGATTCATTAATTGTTTATGATTCATCCAATACTACACATGTTTAGGTGGAGATTCCTACAAATTTATATTCAGAGATACCAGTTAATCAATCTTCTCAAAGAGAGATTTCTCATGTTGATATTTTACCTGTTCCGGAGGTGGCTTCCATAAAAGAACTCAAAGATCATCCGGTGACGAATATCATTGGGAATTTGCAAGATGTAGTTCAAACTCGTTCTTTAACTGAAAATACTTGTTTATATTCATACATTAGAGATACTGGAGTAATTGATGTTTTCTTACATTCTTGTTTTATTTCTCAGATAGAACCTAAAAATGTGGAGATGGCTTTACAAGACAATAACTAGATAGAAGCAATGCAGGAAGAGCTTGCTCAATTTGATAAGATAAAGGTGTGGAATTTAGTTGATCTACCAAAGGGAATGTATCCGATTGGCACCAAGTGGGTTTATAAATGTAAAAAGCATGATCGTGGTATCATGGTAAGGAACAAAGCAAGATTGGTAGTACATAGCTTTAATCAACAAGAAGGAATTGATTATACTGAGGTGTACGCACCTGTAGCAAGGTTGGAAGCAATTCGTGTTAGCTTTTGCATCATTCTAAGGTTTCAAGGTTTATCAACAGGATGTCAAAAGTGCTTTCATGTATGGCAAGGTGAAAGAGGAAGTTTTTGTTTGTCAACCACTAGGGTTTGAGAATCCATTGTATCCTTCAAAAGTCCTCAAACTATATAAGGCTCTTTACGGTCTTCATCAAGCACCCCGTACGTGGTATGAAACATTGTCGCGACATCTTTTGGACAATGGTTTCGATCATGGTCAAATTGATTCCACCTTGTTCATCAAGAAAACAAGGGGAGATTACCTGATGGTTCAGATATACGTGGATGATATTATTTTTGGTTCAACAAAAGAAGATTTATGCAAGGAGTTTGAGAACGTCATGAAATCAAAATTCAAAATGTCAGCTATGGGAGAGTTGTCATTCTTTTTAGGATTACAAGTTAACCAAAAAGAGGATGGTTTCTTTATACATCAGTCTAAATATGTGAAAGACATTTTGAGCCGGTTCAAAATGGAAGACTGTACCCCGTATGACACTCCGATTCCTGTAAATCACAAGATGAATCCAGATCCGGATGGAAAGGATATTGATTGTCGATTGTACAGAGCAATGATTGGTTCTCTCATGTTCTTAACAGCATTAAGGCTAGATATAATGTTTGTTGTGTGTCTTTGTTCCAGATTTCAAGCAAAACCAAAGGAATCACATCTGATTACAGTCAAACGTATTTTTCGGTACCTGAAAGGGAAACCGAGATTAGGATTGTGGTTTCCTCGTGGTTCTAATTTTGAATTTAATGCATATACTGACTCAGATTTTGGAGGTTGTTGTTTGGACATGAAATCTACAACAGGAGGTTGCTAATTTATGGGTAATCGTCTTGTGTCATGGCAATGTAAAAAGCAAACTACTGTCTCAATTTCATCATGTGAAGCAGAATACATCGCTGCTGCAAGTTGTTGTTCACAAATCTTGTGGATTCAACAACAATTAAGAGATTATGTTTTGAATTTCACTTGCACCCCCATATTCATTGATAATAATGCCATAACGTCTATAACAAATAATCCAGTTAAGCACAGTAAAACAAAGCACATTGAAATAAGATATCATTTTATTCGGGATTGTGCAGATAAAAGGTTGATTGAGCTGGTGAAAGTTCATACTGATGACAATCTTGTAGATTTGTTTACCAAAGCATTTGATCGTACAAGGTTTGAATTTCTGATAAAGATGATTGGTATGATCAATCCCGAATAATTTTTCTGCTCAAAATAATTCTCATGGAGGTTTTTTTTTCTATTTTTTTTAATTGTTTTCTTTCATTTCTACATTTCAATTTACTGTCAAAAATTTTGTTATTTATAAAAAGCCCAAACAAATTGAAAAATCTTAAAATTGACATCATTTGAGCATGAGAAGAAATGATAGTACATCAGTAGATATTCATTCACACATAACCTTAGATTGACTGGTTGGTACTTTATGTTCATTCAATATATCTGAATTATATATGTTTTAATCTAAACTTTAGAGACTGCACAAATAGGAGATGATAGTGTTGTGTATGCATATAATTTAGCTTGTCAATAGGCTAAAAGCGTCTTTGAACCATTAGTAGTGTGAAAACATAATAGTATATGTTACACTATGATTTGAACCCATTTTATGCCTGGGTGTGTGTGTTAAAAGATTATTATCAGATATAGAATATGAGATTTGAAGTGATTCATGAGACCAGTATCGAACTATATTGATTAGCACAATTTTTTCAGTTCACTTCATGCCCCGAAAAACATGCAATGTGATGTTGAACTAAGATATGTTTCTGACAAACATCTGTTGGAACATATACTCGCCTTTGTATCAATATCTTGACTCCATTGAATATCCAAATAACAGTTGGATTACATTACCCTATATTACTGAATCAACTGATTCTTTAATCATTCATTCTACTGAAGAGTTCTTATGTTACAATCTATCATGATATTACATCCAAAGCCAAGCAATTGAATCATTCTGAATCCTTATATCCTTCGGGATCTGTTTCTTTTACTGTGCTAATTGAGATAGTTTCATCCTAGAGATTGATATTATCTTTGCATAAGTCTCATATGTCTTGAAGATAGTGCAATTTACTCTCTGTTGGCATACGAGTGGGGTACACGTTGTATTTCATACTTAAATGGTACCTTAACTCCCAAGAAAGTGGGAATGAGATGCTTTTAGTTTCAAATCGTATAATATTGACAATTTAAATTTGTGTGTCATAGCCTGATCCTTTTTTTCTTTGAACGTTTATCGGGTATAATTACATGCAATATATGAAAGTCTGAAAAATGGAGACTTGAATGAATGACGTAGGATACCAAATTACCTTGATATACGGATTTTATATCCAAGATGTGTGATTGATATATCATTTTATACTGATATGATCTTCTTGCTCATGGTGTTCTACAAAAATATTTGCTTTATTGTTTTACAGTTTTATTTCATTTTAGTTTGTACAGAGAAAAACCAGAATATGTGTTTTCAAGTTTGTATAGATAAAATCCAAAAAGATTTTTTGTCATACTTCCGTGAGAATTCCAAATTTTGTTTAATAAAAGGTTCGAGATTGGATCGGATAACAGGTTCCTGGTTATTGACAAGAAAAATTAAGGGAGAGAAGTATAAAAGGTTGAAAGTTCAAAAGTTCATATTTTTTCCTAAGTGTGGAGAAGAAGCGAACTTATTATGTTCGCCTAGGTTAAGTTCGCCTGGTAAGCGAACTTAAGGCTTGTAGCTTATATTGTTTGGAGGAAGCGAATTTGTTCATGTTCTCTAAAAACTTGGCTGAAGCGAACTTATTCCGTTTTAAGCGAACTTGTTTCTAGTGTGATTTAAGTGTCTGGGTTTGTGTTGTTGTTTCTATTTTCTGGTTATTCAAGGCATTGCGCATCAATCCAAGGTAGAATCATGATATTTTATCCATCAAATTGATCGATTCAAGCTGTCTTTAGATCTAGGTTACGGGTTTATGTCGCTACGACTGTTTTGGATCTAAACCTTGATATAATATATGTTATGCTTGAAATTGATGATTGCTAAAGGATCATTGAGGTGTTTCGATCAAGTTGTATTCGGTTTTAACATCGGATTTCATCGATTGAAAAGATTTTTTATTTCTGATGGTTTTTCTTAGCTTGGAGCGAACTTGAAGTTCGCCTCTTGCAACTCTAAGCGAACTTAATAAGTTTTCCTCATGGGACAGAAGTGATTTTGACTTAGCAATTTTTTTGTGTATTTTCTTGTTTTTCATTTTTTTGTTTGTATCGTGTTTTAACATGTTTTGTGTGAGGTTTTTGCTATGTCATTTTACAGATGGATCGTCGAGTTGAATATAAACATAACCAAGTGGCGTTTGTGGATCCAAATTTATCTGAAACGGTGAATTACCGGGAAATCATTAACTTTCTAAATAGATAAAGGATAAGTGTTGTTGTTTCTGCAAATCCCTACATCAGCATGAATTACATTCAACAGTTCTGCGATACAACACAACATGACTCGTGGATCCGAATGTTATTAGAGCTACTGTCAACAACACTAAAATAGCAATATCTGTTGACACTATTCGTCAGGCCTTACATCTTGGAGGTAATGATGAAGAACCTCTTGGGTTACCATCTACATTGATTATGGCCTGTTTTCAAAGAATGGGTTACAGAGGATGAGCAAATGATACTCAAGCAAGGAAGGGTGGTCTAGTAGGACAATGGAGATACTTTATGCATGTTATTATTCAATGTCTATCTCCTAGGAAAGCTAGAACTCATGGTTTGAAGACCTCATTACAATTTGGCAATGGTGGCTCTTACTTTAAACAGAGGGTTCAACTTTGGTCACTATTTTTATAAGGAGTTAGTGGCCCAGATTACTCCACCTATTCGTCAAGGGTTTCTTTTGTACCCTAGGTTTCTTCAAATTATTCTTAATCATCTTATACCTAATTTACCTCAGTTACAACAACATCTTACTCTCACTCCAATGACTAAAAGGATTTTCACTGATTGTAACTACATCAAGCAACAAAATCCTGCTTTGATTCCTGTCCAACTCATCTGTTTGGGCATATTATTAATCCTGATTATGTTTCTCCTCCAAATGATAATTGGATTCATCCAGAAGAGGTTCAAAAACAACAACAACCGCAACAGCAAGTTCAACAGCAACCTCAACCACAACAAGTTGCACCTGAAGTACAACCAGAACAAATTCATGTACAAGTTCAAGATGCTGCTCAAGAGAATGTCATAGAACCTAATTTAGAAGTTCATGAGGAGGTTCATGTTGATATAACTGATGTTCATAATGTTGAAAATGAGAATATGAATGAAGAAACATAAGCAAATTCTCCCCAAGCAAATCAAGAAGGAATTGTAAATGAAACTAGTTCAAGTTCCACTGAAAAAGCAAATGATGCTAATTCTAATACTGATTCTGAAGCTACACAGGACTTTGATTCCGAATCATTATGCTAAACTTGCTAATATTCCATTGGCAAATGTTGGTAAAAGACTAAAGTCGGTGGCTACTAAACCAAGATGCAAGTCTGCTCGGGGTCTTCCTCTTGGAACAGCACTTGGAAAAAGGTCGTTAAGAGATGAATCTTCTTCTGATTCTGATTATATTCCTACTCCAAAGTCACATAAGCTATTGTCTGCTTCCATGACTGCTGCTGCAACTGCTCGAGTAACTGATGACTTGGATTTTGTGGATTCTTTGCTTATATCTCCACATCCGTCTCAGTCTACTTCACCTCAAGGTACTCCTGCTCAAGTTCCTCCACATACATCTTCACAAGCTGGTTCGTCTAGTTCATCAAAGGATGCTATAGTTGTTTCTCTACAAGGCAAAGTCTCTTGCCTAGAAGCCCAAGTTGTGGGTCTTCAAGGTCAAGTCGATGTATTAAGGGCAAATGATTTTCACAGAGAACAAACTTTTCAATCTCAAAGCAAGCAGATCTCTGAGATGCAAATTCTAATCTCACAATTGATAGAGCGTATTGACGCTCAAGGGGAGATGCCTATCATAGTTAAGGATACTTATCATACGGAGGCAATTCATAGAAAGGATGATGAAGATAATGATCCCAGTGGGAACAAGGGTGATCGTCAATACTCTGACATTGCTCTGGTATCTCGGTTTCAGGGGCAATCTACATTAATTCAAGTTGAAGCTTCAGGTGATAAAGTTACATGAGAGAATGAAGAGGTTTTGCTTCTAGAATTCTTTAAAGATGATTCTGATTTGGATGAAGCTGAAAAGATAGACTGCTTAGATGATATAGATGACTTAGAAGATGAAGAAAATAACTCAGAGATAGAAGAAGGAGAGATTGTAGAAGTTGAGATTACCTGTAGAACCAAAGACTGATTGCTACAAAATTGTTCTAAGTACAACTGCTGCGGACAACACAAGATTGCTGCTGACCAAAACAGCTGCTGATACTTTGTCTGCTGCTGAAGACCAAAGTAGCTGCGGATAGGCTTATCAGCAGCATTCAACACATGTTGCTGCTGATAGGCATATCCTCAGCAGCTGCGGATAGATCAATCTTGCTGCTGGTCCTCATCTCTGCTGCTGATAGCTTTATTCTCTGAAGACCAAACGTTGCAGCTGACTATCCATGCGAAGCGCCTCTGACACCTTTCTGCAAAAGCAACTGCCACACTCCAAGCAGAAGGAACCTCACTGGTGCAACCAATAAAGGACAATGACGCTCTTCTCCAAGCATGTAAACAATGATGCCTAAGAATACGTTTCAGTAAAGTTAACTAGATTAGCCTTTACGTGTAATTTGGATTAATAAACAAGATCAACGGCTTGTGTTAGATCTGATCCTTAGAATCAAGGGTCTGTCTTGATTCTAAGTTACTATATATATCTTGTAAACACTTCAAACAAAGTGTGCCTTCATAGTGCTTTTTGATAGAGTTTTACTTGTAATCTTGTAATCTCAGAAGTCTAATACAACAGTGCATTTATCAGTATTCTTGTTGTTTACTTGTTTACTTTGTTGGTTGCTATTGTTTCCGCCAATATCAACTAGAATAGAATCACCTTGTAATCTTACGATTCTACAAGTGGTATCAGAGCTTTGGCTCAAGATTAAAAAAACTAACATTTGTTTAATCACTTTATGATTCTATTCAAAACTCTATTCTTGATCAAGTCACACAAAACAAAATGGCACAAAGTAATGGATCTGAAGACATCGGCAGTATCAACCGACAACCGAGGTTGGTGTCTGGGGAGGACTATGATATGTGGAAGAACCGTATGGAAAGCTTCTTCTGCTACCATGAATACGAAATGTGGAAATCCATAAGGGATGGACCTTATGTTCCCATGGTGGCCTCTGCTGACTCCGGAGGACCACTAGTTCCGAAGGAACCCTCCAAGTATTCTGAAGAAGACATCACGAAAATGGAGTTGGACTTCAAGGCATTAGGAGCTATCCAAATGTGCCTTCCAAATTAAGTTTTTCACAACTTCAGGGTTTACAAAACTGCAAAGGAGTTATGGGAAGCCTTGGAAAAGATGTTTGCTGGATCTGAGGAGGTCAAGGAGAACAGACGTGACATTCTCAAGCAATAGTATGAAAACTTCGTCTGGAAGGAAGGTGAGTCACTAACAATTTTATATAACAGGTACACGTACCTGGTTGGAGAACTGCAGTGCTCCAAGGTAAAGCTGGAGAATGAAGACATTCTCAAGAAGTTCATAAGATCTCTTCCTAGTTGTTGGACATTATATATAGTGTCCATCAGAAGAACAGAGAATCTGAAGACTCTTCAGATGACTGAGCTCTTTGGCATGCTCAAAACCTATGAATTAGAAATGATTCAAGCTAAAGAAAGGAGCTCCAGTTATCAATCAGCTACCACTTCCTCCACCACCACCTCAGCGCTTCACTCTGATCATTCCAGTCCTAGTGCAAGCAACTACTATCCTCCCATTGTTACTCATCCTCAAACACCAACTGCTTCACAATCCAACTCGTCACCATTTCTTCTTGAGGCACCTCCTCAACAGCCAACCTCTACTGCTTTTGTCTCTTACAACTCAAGCAGCATGCACTTCATAAAGGAGCATCTGGAATGCTTTCATCCAGATGATCTTGAAGAAATGGATATTCAGCACTCATATGCCATGCTCTCCCTCAGAGCAAAAAGGTTTTATTCTAGAACCGGGAGATCAGTTCCAGGCAACAACTCAAACACCAGAGTTGGGCTTGATAAAAGCAAGATCCGATGTTACAACTGTAACCAAATGGGTCACTTTGCTAGGGAGTGCAAGGCACCTAAAGCCAATCAGGGTGCCAGCCATCAAAGACAAGCTTACCAAGGTCAGCCCAGGCCGCAGCAGCAGCAGCAAGGAACTCCTCCAGCACAAACTGCAGCCTGTGCAAATGTTGGAACTACAGACTTTGACTGGAGTTTTCAATATGAAGATGTTCCTGCCTCCAACCAAGCACTTATGGCAGACAATGCAGAGATACCACCTCAGGTATTTGAACATCTTTGCTCTCAAGCTTGCATTGACAAAGTTTTAGGTTATAGAAAGCATAACCAAAATCTAATAGATCAAAATGAAGAGTTTCACCAAATGAAATCTGAATTCAAAAAGGTCGAAGACAGTTACAAAGAAAAGATTAACTTCCTTAAGAAAGATATTTCTTCATTAAAACATGAACAAATCAATCTTGAAACTCAGATTGATGATCTATTAGTAAAACTTAAAGCTACCAGAGCTGAACTGGCTGAACAGAAAGTTCATATTGAAAAATATGAATTTTCATCTAAAAAGTTACAAAGATTGTTAGATATTCAAGTCCATGAAAAGGTAAAAACTGTACTTGGATATCATAATGACGAGTACAAGACAGTTCCTCCTCCTGCTGACTATGTTGCCATTCACGAACCAAGCTTCAATACTGCAAATCTTGACACGGCAAATCGAAACCTTGATCCTTCAATGGATGCATGTTTTGTGGAAGACTGCTCCACCTCTTCAGAACCTGAGTCAACCTGCTCAGACCACTGTGAAACTAGTGCAGTCCCATCTGCTCCTATCTCTGAAGCAGTTTTGAACAAAACTGAATGTCCTGTTGTTACTCCAGCTATTCCAGCTCCCATCCCATTCAAACAAATCAAGATTAGCTATCCTCAAAATGGAAGAAAGCTAAACATTAAAAAGGGAGAGACATCAGGTTTCACCAACCCCAAGTCTCAATCAAGCCAAAGGTGTTTGATATTTTTCATGCACCTGGAGAAAAAGGTCCATATGTTCAAAAGACACTAGAAGAAGCCACTTTTGATCATAACAAAGCTCATCCCTGGAACTTCAAAGATTTGTTTCAAAGAAAGGACTATGTGCACTTTCACAGGGACAAGATAGCACTATCCTGCTTTGTGTGTGGCAATTACAATCACACTGCCAGCACCTGCTTTCACTACCGTGAACACCAAAGAAACTCAAAGCAGCATGCCTTTGAGAAAACAAACAGAAACAAACAGGTGAGAAGCTATGATGCAAAGGCAACAAAGTTCAGAGAATCTCTATCCCCTCAAAGAGTGAAGATGCAGAAACCTCAACAAACTTGCATCATATGTGGGGAATCAAACCACTTTGCTGCAACATGCAAGTTCAACCCTTTTAACCAGATTGCAAATCGTTCATCTGTGTTCAACCCATCAGCAGCAAACAAAATCGCTGCTGATAGAGTAAAGTCCAGGAAACCAAAGGCAAAGCCTTCAGCAGCAAAAGTCTCTGCTGCTGACAAAGAAAAATAAAAAACAACGGCATCAGCAGCAAAAGTATCTGCTGCTGACAAAGCAAAATCCAAAATAAAGCTTCCAGCAGCAAAAACTGCTACTGCTCCAGCAAAGCCTTCAGCAGCAAAATCGGCTGCGGATAAGCCAGAATTGTCAGCAACAACATCTTCTGCCGACAATGTAAAGAAAGCTAGAAAACCACCAACACAGCAATGGAAGGCCAAACAATCTCCAAGCATAACTATTGGTTCCATTGACTGCAAGCATGCTGATAATGGCAAATTAGCAACGATTTTCTACAATGTTGCATGCTACAATGTTCCTCCCACTAATTAGATATCTCACATGTGCAGGGACAGCCAGGCAATAAACACAATACTTGGGTGGTAGATAGCGGCTGTTCCAGGCACATGACAGGAAACAGGTCCATCCTCTCTAACTTCAGACATTTCAATGGAGGATATGTTGCCTTTGGGAGTGACTCAAAGGGCGGATCTATCATTGGACAAGGAACTGTGTCCAATGAAAGGTTGAGTATTGAAAGAGTCAACTATGTTAAAGAACTTGACTTCAATCTCATGAGTGTTTCCCAAGTATGTGATCAAAAGCATTGGATGCTCTTCACTGACAAAGAATGTTTCGTGTTAGCTCCTGGCCTATCTAAACCCCCTCTAGAGAAGATTCTCCTAACTGCTCATAGAAAGGACAACTTATATGTGCTTGACATGAATGAAGTCACTCCATCTGGTAGTGTTTCATGTTTTCTGTCAAAGGCATCAGTTGATGAATCCGCTCTCTGGCACAGGAGGTTAAGCCATGTTAACATCAAAACAATCAATAAATTAGTGAAGGACAATCTTTTCAGAGGGCTTCCTGACAAAGAATTCCAGCTAGACGATCACTGCATTGCCTGCTTGAAGGGAAAACAACACAAGAGTTCCCACAAGCCCAAGACATTGAACACAAATGACACCCCTCTCCAGCTACTGTATATGGATCTCTTTGGTCCTACGAATGTCATGTCAATGGGCAAAAAGTCCTACTGTCTGGTGATAACTGATGACTTCTCCAGATTCTCATGGGTATTCTTCCTAAGAACAAAAGATGAAACTGCTGAGATTCTCAAATCCTATATTCTTAGGGTAGAGAATCAAAGCAATCTGAAGGTAAAGATCATAAGGTGTGATCAGGGAACAGAGTTCAAAAATCACACTTTGTGGGCGGAAGCAGTAAGCACAGCTTGTTATGTGCATAATAGAGTCCTTATTGTTAAGCCTCTCTAGAAAACACCCTATGAACTATGGCTCAAAAGGGTTCCCTACATTGGCTTCCTGAAGCCCTTTGGATGTCCATGTACCATCCTCATCACACATGGAGTTCTTCCTAAATTCGGTGCAAAGTCTGATGAAGGTTACTTTGTGGGTTACTCCTCTCAATCAAAGGCCTACCGAGTGTTCAATTCTAGGACTCGGATTGTGGAAGAATCTGCTAATGTGGAATGCGGGGAACACGTTGTCTGTGAACAAGGCAAAGGTCCTAACTGGCTCTTTGATATAGACTCCTTCACCCAGATATTTGAGCCTCTCATATTCTCAAATATGGAGTTTTCTTCTTCAAAATCAACATCTTCTGCCTCAACCTCCTCTTCTGACTACAGACTGGATTTTCCCAGTCCCTACATCAGGATGAAAAGGCCATCCATTGATCCTCCATCAATGGCAGAAGCTATTGAAGCCAGTACAGGTGAAGCCGGTACTTCCAACACCACAAGCAGCAATCTCTCTGACCAAGAAATCTTTAATGAAGCCTCCTCAATCCATGCTGAAGAGGCCTCTGATGCTAATACTGCTGACAATGTGGAACACAATGATCAGAACCTCCAAGCTCCTCTCCTCACAACTGAAGACAATCCTGATCTAAACCAAAGTAATCTTGAAGAGGGAATACGACTGGATGTGATACCAGCACAGAGAATAAACAAAGAGCATCCTCTGGAAAACATCATTGGCCAAGTCCACACAGGTATCCAGACAAGAAGTAAGTCTCATGAAGCCAACATTTGTTTGTTCTCTTGCTTTCTATCTCAGGTGGAACCCAAGAAGATTGATGAAGCTCTCAAGCACAACAGCTGGATTGAAGCAATGCAGGAAGAATTGCTGCAATTTAAAAGACAAGATGTTTGGAAGCTTGTTGATCTTCCACCTGGTCAAACAGCCATTGGAACAAGATGGGTCTTCAGAAACAAGCAAGATGAAAGGGGCATCGTGGTCAAGAACAAAGCCAGACTGGTAGCTCAAGGTTACACTCAAGAAGAAGGCATTGACTATGATGAAGTCTTTGCTCCTGTTGCCCGTCTGGAAGCCATCAGAATCTTTCTGGCATATGCAGCATCCAAAAACTTTATGGTCTATCAAATGGATGTGAAGAGTGCCTTTTTGTATGGCAAGATTGGTGAAGAGGTCTATGTCAAACAGCCTCCAGGCTTTGTGGATCCTGCACATCCAAATAAGGTCTTAAAACTGGACAAAGCTCTCTATGGCTTACACCAAGCCCCAAGAGCCTGGTATGAAACTTTATCTGGATATCTACTTAGCAACAACTTCAGAAGGGGGGCCATTGATCAGACACTTTTCATCAAAGATGAAGGGGAGAAATTTTGTTGGTCCAGATTTATGTTGATGACATTATCTTTGGATCTACAAGAAACGAGCTCTGCAAAGACTTTGAAGTTCTGATGCATTCCAAATTTGAAATGAGTTCAATGGGTGAACTAAATTTCTTTTTAGGACTTCAAGTCAAACAGGTACCAAATGGAATCTTCATAAGTCAATCCAAGTATGTCAAAAGCATCTTGGAGAGGTTCAAAATGGCTGACTGCTCTGCTGCAAGAACTCCTATGCAAGTGCACCATCAATTATCTCCGGATAAAGAAGGACAAGACACTGATCAACATCAGTACCGAGCAATGATAGGGTCTCTCATGTATCTCACTGCCTCAAGACCAGATATCATGTTTGCAGTTTGTCTCTGTGCAAGATTTCAAGCAGCTCCAAAAGTGTCTCATCTTCAAGCTGTCAAAAGGATCCTTAGATACCTAAAGGGAGCTCCAAAACTTGGGCTATGGTATCCAAAGAATGGAAATGTCAATCTCTATGCCTACACTGACAGTGATTATGGGGGTTGTAACTTGGACAAAAAGTCCACATCTGGGGGATGTCAATTTCTTGGAGGAAGGCTCATCTCATGGCAATGCAAAAAGCAAACATGTGTCTCTACTTCAACAGCTGAAGCAGAATACATTGCAGCTTCAAGCTGCTGTGCACAGGTCATCTGGATCCAAAATCAAATGCTTGACTATGGAATGACCTTCATGCAGACTCCAATTCACATTGACAACATGAGTGCTATCTCTATCACGAATAATCCAGTGCAGCATTCCAAGACTAAGCACATCGACATCAGGTATCACTTTATCAGGGATCAAGCTGAGAAAAAGAGAATTGTCCTATCCAAGGTTCACACAAATGAGCAATATGTTGATTTGTTCACTAAACCTTTTGATGAAGCAAGATTTCGATATCTAGTTGAATCAATTGGCATGATGAACTTTGAATAAGACATGTCTCTAATTTTTTATCTTTCCTTGTAAATATGTCTATGTTTTTGTTCTTAATAAAAGGTTATAGTCAGCAGCACTTTTTTCGCTGCTGACAGATTTACTCTTCAGCAGCAAAGCCTTTGCCACTGATCGCTTTAAGTTATCAGCAGGAACAAGTTTCCTGCAGACAGCTTTAAGGCGGTCAGCAGCAACCTTTTTGCTGCGGAATGAATACAACAGTCAGCAGCACCCAAATCTGCTGCTGAAAGACTTCACTATCCGCAGCAACCAAGTTTGCAGCGGATAGCTCACCATCGGCAGCAACCAAGTTTGCTGCTGATGGGTAAAACAAGTCTACATTAACTTTTACCCGCTGTAAAAGAAAATATCGTCAGTCTTTACCATGACTGCCTCGGTGTATTACAGCTGTAACAATGAAAAGTGAAACAGGTTGTACTGTACAAGTAAAGTTGCTTTTTCTTCGTCTGCCGTTATATCACAATCTCAAACGTTCCCACAACCTCTTCATATTCAATTTCAAACCTATCTCCCATCACTTTCTCTCCCGTCCCCACAGCATTCAAAGCCCTCCATAATTAACCACCATTCAAACACCCTTCTCTCTTCCCTCCAAATCCATAGCAATGGCAGGCGCAGACATAAACAACCCCAACGACAAGTTTTCCCCATATCACAACCTCACTGCATACCTAATAAAGGGCAAGAAATCCAAAGGTTTCGATGATATGATCGACTTCCTTTGTCGGTCCAAAATCCACCATGCCTTAACAGTCAACCCAACCATCTATACTTCCCACATGGAAGAGTTTTGGAGCTCAGCCGTGTATTCTACTGACCAGGGCACTCCCCAAATTAGAGGCATAGTAGACGGCAAGGAGATGATTATCACTGAAGCAAAGCTCCGCCAACACCTCAAGCTTCAGGATGAAGGGGACGCCATCTCTTACCCAAGAGACGTATACATGAGGACCTTTGTATCCATAGGGTACACTGGGAATCAAACAGAGTATACGATAGAGAAGGCACTCATGGGTCCCAAATGGAAGTATCTCTGCCACACTCTTCTCCAATGCATATCCCAGAAGAGGAGTGGCTGGAACCAACTTAGCTCCGGACTTGCGTCGGCAATTCACGATATGATAACTGGGGCGGGTTTCAATTTTTCCCACCTCATTCTTGAAGGTTTGAGATACAACCTTCAAGAAGGGGTGAAATCACAGTTCTTCATGTACCCAAGATTCTTGCAGGAAGTGTTCAACATTGAGCACCAAGATCTTTCAAAAACTGCAAGAATCTACATAATGCTGGGACATAAGAACAACATTTTTCAAAGCATGAGAACAGTTTCATCAAAGTTCTCAGGGGCCGATGTTCCATTGTTATCTACAATGTTGAACACGCAAAGTGCCCAGGGTGACAATTCAGCAAACCCAGCTGATACTGATCCCACACCCTCCACCTCACTGCCACAAACTCAAACTGCTGCTTCCCTTGATCGAACCCCTGTGCATTCTACTGAGGATGTATAGGCACATACTTTACTCACCCACAGTTTGATTGCTCAACCGGAACACAGGGCCCCGGTTGCAGCAAAATATACAAGGAAGAGGGGCAAGAGAACTCCTTTTTCTCTTGCCTCCAAGGCCCAAACCCAAGCCAACATCCCTCACTCAGAATCACAACATTCTAGTGATAATATCATAAAGGAAAGCCACACTGTTAGGGAGATTCCTTCGGAAGTCTCTCTATTAGGATTAGGATCACTTCCTGGATCCATAGAACAGCCTTTTGAGCCATTCCTATCTTCTTTGGACTTAAGTGTTGAGGAACCTGACCAAAGTGATGTACCTTCTCCAACTACCACTATCAAGGAGGTACTGATTGGTCTTGCTTCCGAAACACCCAACCCAAGTTCTTCACCCTTGAAGGTCCACTCTAGGAGTAATGAAAGAGTGGATGTGGAAGAGGCTGTCACTACTGCTGGTCCATCAAATGACCAGGAGGACAGTGACAACATCTTTAAGACCTCAACCACGGCAACTCATGGTGAGGGTGTTTCCTTGGAAACTCCCCTCACTGAGAGGAATCCCAGGCGCCAAGAAACCACGGGTGATGGGGATGCTGAGGCTCGGCCTACGGCCCCATCTGGGTCCAAGGATTCCACAACTGTGGATGAGGACAGTCTGAAACTAAACAATTTGGAATTGACGGCCAGGGTGGCTATGCTTGAGGCTGAAGTGTCCAAACTATGACACCAAGACTTGATGCATGAAGCCCATCAATGCCCCTCCACAGCTTCTCCCTCTCTTGTCTCAGTGGGCACTCAAACAGATGCCAATTTGTTCACTGATGCAACCAAAATGGGGGAGAAAGTCCATATGGAAGAAGACACTGAAAGTCTCAACAACTGGATTCAAGAGCAGGCTGCCTTCCAAAGTACTCTATTCAGACAAGCTTTTGTCCAAGTTCATGACTTGCCAGTCTCAGATGACAATGAAGAAGAATCTACTGAAGACTGGAAGCTAGTTGTCAGAGCTATAGATAAGGTGCTGATGGATGAAAACAACCCAGACGAAACATCTACATCCTTCAGCATCATCCCCGAAGTTGCAGCCATCATAAGTCATGCAGCTGCCCCCCATTTCCCACTAACAGCAACACAGCTAGAGTTTGACATTATACTAGCTTGGGGGTACGATGGGAAAACTGAGAGGTTTTGGATAGGTCGGGAGTTTAGCGGAGTAGAAGAGCTAGACTGGGATTTAATTCATCCATTTGAAATCCTTGACCTATATGATCTTATCTGCATCAACAACTCATCAGACCTCTCAGCAGACCTTTCCATTGACATGTTCTATGCTTTGATGGAGGACAACCCACCCAACTTCATAAGACTAATCAAAGAACTAAAAGAGTCTCCTGAGTCATCTCAGGCTGCAGAAAGAAGACTGTATCCCAACAATCTCCAAATCACAAGGAGCAATCTTCTCAATGAAGAAGAAGTTCTGAGCCTGAAAAGACTACTGTACAAACTAATGGTCAAGGACTTAGATATGCTAGGATGGATAAGCAATAAGTGCCTTGACCATACCTTCCTTCTAAGCAACGGCACCTCTCTCACCATCAACACCAGGAACATCCTCCAGCTGCCCTCAGACTTCCTATTCAAGATCTTCCAGCTCAGAGCCAACATCTGCAATATTAACTCATTAGAGAGCCAGGCAATGATGGTCACCATCAAAGCCCATCTTGAAGAAGAAGCACTGATTCCTCAGGAAGAGTCTGTGTCAACTTCTGATACTGACTCCAACTCAGATACTCCACAAGTTGAAGCCACATCTGTAGCATTTGGCACAAGATCTTCACTTAGGGATCAACTGAGAGAAATAGAAGGTCCTGAGTACCAACTTGATGAAGACAGTGACCGTCCCTTGTTAATTTCTCAACTTGCCAATGAAGCCGAGGCAGAGATCCCAACAGCACAACAATCAGCTGTTTCTGTGATCAGTGAAGCCAGAGCAGAGGCATCCAATGTTAATAAAGGGAAGGGGATTATGACAGAAGAGGATGAAGAGAGGTTGCGAAAAGAAAAGAAGGAGAAAGAAGAAAGAAGAAGGAAAAGAGAAGAAGAAGAGATGGCTCATAAACAAAGGCATCAAGAAAGAAAGGCAGCCATACTCCTAAGACAACAGACAATCCAGCTGTATTCCAAACAGCTGGATGAGATGAAAGTTAAAATCCGTGCAGGGTCTCAAGTTGAGGAAGATGAACAACTTGCCAGACAGCTGCAGGAACAGTTTGCAAAGGAAGTAGAGGAGGAGAATGAAAAGAAGAGGAAGGAAGATGCTAAGTTTAGAATCACTGATTCTAAATTAGCAAAAGAATTGTAGGATCGTGAGATTACAAGGTGATTCTATTCTGGTTGATATTGGCGGAAACAATAACAACTACACAAATGTAATCGAACAGACAGAAAGAATACTAGTAAGATCACTGTTGTATTAGGCTTAGTGAATAAACGATTACAGATGAAAACTCTGAGAAGAAGCACCCTTACAATGAAGTGGTTACACTGTATTTATAGTAACTCAGAATCAAGACAAACCCTTGATTCTGAGGATCAGATCGAACACAGACCGTTGATCTTGTTTATTAATCTAAATTATACGCAAAGGCTAATCTAGATAACTTTATTGAAGCGTCTTCTTAGGCATCATTGTTTGCATGCTTGGAGACGCGCAACAAGGTCCTTTATTGGTTGCACCACTGAGGTTCCTTCTGCTTGGAGTGTGGCAGTTGCTTTTGCAGAAAGTTGTCAGAGACGCTTGGCATGGATAGTCAGCTGCAACGTTTGGTCTTCAGTGAATAAGGCTATCAGCAGCAAAGTTGAGAATACTGCTGCTGATAAGCCCATCAGCAGCAACTTGTGTTGAAGGCTGCTGATAAGCCTATCAGCAGCAACAAGTGTTGAGTGCTGCTGATAAGCCTATCAGCAGCAACAAGTGTTGACTGCTGCTGATAAGCCTATCAGCAGCAATTGTACTTAGAATAATTTGGTAGCCATCAGTCTTTGGTTCTACAAACTCCCCCTAGACTGATGCAACCAAAATTCTTCTAATCACTTTGCTGCTGAAGCTTTTGCATGTGTCTGACTATCCTTTCAACCTCATATCCTCTTGGATCCTTGCTGGGATTGTTCAGTGGAAGTTCAGACAGAGTCTTGATGTCTTTGGGTTGCATTTTGAAGATTGCTTTGCTTGAACATCTCATCTGCTGCTTCTTGGCATCAGTTAGTGTGAACTCATCCAAGTCAGCATTGTAGGACCAAGATACAAATGGAGAGTGGGACTTGAGTGGTTTGATATCCATGACCACATCTTTGCTAGGGTTGAAGTAATGTCTGATTGCTAGCATAAGATGTTTCCCTCTCTCATTTGCAGGCTCATGAGCTTCACCCAGCTCCAAAATTCTTCTTAGGTCTGAATCTGGTAGTTGCAGAACCTCATCAACAGACCTGTATGTAGATCTTCTTCTTTCAGTTCTCCCCCTGAAGATCTCAAACCTTTGACCCTGTGGATTGTATACCCATTCAACAATGTCTCTTGAGTCTTCAGGTTTAGATGAGGATTTTGATTTCTTCAAGGGAGGCTGTTGATGAGTGGGAGCTGGGTGGGATGATTTGGACTTGTTGGGTGGAGGAGTGGAAGGTTTGGGGAGGAGAGTGGAAGGATGATGGACTGAGGAAGAGGTAGGTGAGGGAGAAGGCTTGGGTTTCTTTGTCTTTGGTTTTTCTTCTTCTTTGATAAGTACCCTTTTCTTGGAGCCTTTCTTCCCTAGTCTTTCTTCCTCATCCTTTTTAACCTTGAAGTAGAGGGCTTGCAGGTTCATGAAATTCATTGGACCTAGCCTCCTTCCACTGTCTCCTCTAGCCTTAAGGAAGTCAATCATGACCTTCCTTTCTTCATGGGTTCTTTTATTCAGTGCAATGGTCTTCTTGGACTGTAGCTTAGCTTTTTCTTCTTCTTCAGCCTTTTTCTTGCTAGCCAATTGACCCTGCTGACCCATGAAGGCTCTGTAAATCTCTTTGTTTGAAAGTTTCTCAAGGTAGTCTGCATCCTCACCTTGAGAGATCAGAGCTTCAGTCCACTCTTCTCTTAATTCTTTTGCTAATTTAGAATCAGTGATTCTAAACTTAGCATCTTCCTTCTTCTTCTTTTCATTCTCTTCTTCTTCTTCCTTGGCAAACTTTTCCTGCAGCTGTCTGGCAAGTTTTTCATCTTCCTCAACTTGAGACCCTGCATGGATTTTAACTTTCATCTCATCCAGCTGTTTGGCATACAGCTGGATTGTTTGTTGTCTTAGGAGTAAGGCTGTCTTTCTTTCTTGATGCTTCGTTTGATAAGCCATCTCTTCAGCCATCTCTTCTTCTTCTCTCTTTCTTCTCCTTTCTTCTTTCTCCTTCTTTTCTTTTAGCAATCTCTCTTCATCCTCTTTAGTCATAGTGCCCTTTCCTTTATCAAAATTGGATGCCTCTGCTCTGGCTTCACTGATCACAGCAACAGTTGATTGTGGAACTGTTGGAATCTCAGCCTCGGCTTCATCGGCATCTTCGGAGATTGACAAGGAAAGCACATTTGGTTGGTTGGTTTGGGACTCATGATCTGTTATCTCTCTTAGTTGATCCTTAATTGATGATCTTAACCCATAGGCTGCAGAATTAATGTCAACTCTGGGAGAAGATGAGTTGGAGTCAGTGTCAGAGTTTGACACAGACTCATACCCCTCAATCCAACCTGCATTTACAAGATGGGCTCTGACAGTTTGCATCATTCCCTGACTCTCTGATGAATTGATGTTGCAGATGTTGAATCTTAGTTGGTAGATCTTTAGTAGAAAGTCTGAGGGTAGCTGAAGAATGTCCCTGGTGTTGATGGTGAGAGAGGTGCTGTTGCTTAGAAGAAGATTATGGTCAAAGGACTTATTGCTAGACCATCCAATCACATCTAAGTCCTTGACCATTGTCTTGTACAGGAGTCTTTTCAGGCTCAGAACTTCTTCTTCATTGAGACGACTGCTCCTTGTGATTTGAAGATTGTTGGGAGACAGTCTTCTTTCTGCAGCCTGAGATGACTCAGGAGACTCTACCCGTTTTAGTTCTTTGATTAGTCTTATGAAGTTGGGTAGGTTGTCCTCCATCAAGTCATAGAACAAGTCAATGGAAAGGTCTGCTGAGAGGTCTGATGAGTTGTTGATGCAGATGAGATCATATAGGTCAAGGATTTCAAATGGATGAATTAAATCCCAGTCTAGCTCTTCTACTCCGCTAAACTCCCGACCTATCCAAAACCTCTCAGTTTTCCCATCGTACCCCCAAGCTAGTATAATATCAAACTCTAGCTGTGTGGATGTCAGTGGGAAGTGGGGGGCAGATGTATGACTTATGATGGCTGCTGCTTGTGGAAGGATGCTGAATGATGCATTTGTTTGTTCTGTGTCTTCAGCATCATTCAGCATTTCATCGACAGCCCTGACGACCAACTGCCAGTCTTCAGATATCTCTTCGTCTTCGTTATCTGGGGCTGGCAAGTCATGAACTTGGACAAAAGCTGGCTTGTATTGTGAGCTTTGAAGAACAAACTGCTCTTGAATCCAGTCGTCCAGACTGTCTGTATCTTCTTCCATAGAAGCCATCTCCCCCTTTTTGGTTGCATCAGCAGACAGGTAAGCATCCGTTTGGGTGCCTACTGATACAAGAGAGGGAGTGGCTAGAGTTGGGCATTTATGGGCTGCATGCATAGCGACTTGGTGTCTTAGTTTGGACATTTCAGCCTCTAGCATAGCCACCCTGGCCGTCAATTCCAAGTTATGAAGTTTCAGTCTGTCCTCATCCACAGTTGTGGAATCCTTGGACCTAGATGGGGCCGTAGGCCTAGCCTCAGCATCCCCATCACCCATGGTTTCTTGGCGCCTGGGATTCCTCTCAGTGAAGGGAGTTTCCAAGGAAACACCCTCACCATGAGTTGCCGTGGTTGAGGTCTTAATGATGTTGTCACTGTCCTCCTGGTCAGTTGATGGACCAGCAGTAGTGACAGCCTCGTCCACATCCACTCTTTCAATACTCCCAGAGTGGACCTCCAAGGGTGAAGAACTTGGGTTGGGTGTTTTGGAAGCAAGACCAATCAGTACCTCCTGAATAGTGGTAGTTGGAGAAGGTACATCACTTTGGTCAGGTTCCTCAACACTTAAGTTCAAGGAAGATAGGAATGGCTCAAAGGGCTGATCTATGGATCCGGGAAGTGATCCTAATCCTAATAGAGAGACTTCCGAAGGAGTCTCTCTAACAATGTGGCATTCCCTTATGATATTCTCACTAGAATGTTGTGATTCTGAGTGAGGGATGTTGGCTTGGGTTTGGGCCTTGGAGGCAAGAGAAGAAGGAGTTCTCTTGCCCCTCTTTCTTGTATACTTGGCTGCAACTGGGGCCCTGTGTTCCAGTTGAGCAATCAAACTGTGGGAGAGTGATGTATGTGCCTGTGCATCCTCAGTAGAATGCACAGGGGTTCGATCAAGGGAAACAGTAGTTTGAATTTGTGGCAGTGAGGAGGAGGGTGTGGGATCAGTATCAGCTGGGTTTGCTGAACTGTCACCCTGGGCACTTTGCGTGTTCAACATTGTAGATAACAATGGAACATCGGCCCCTGAGAACTTTGATGAAACTGTTCTCATGCTCTGAAAAATGTTGTTCTTATGTCCCAGTATTGAGTAGATTCTTGCAGTTTTTGAAAGATCTTGGTGCTCAATATTGAACACTTCCTGCAAGAATCTTGGGTACATGAAGAACTGTGCTTTCACCCCTTCTTGAAGGTTGTATCTCAAACCTTCAAGAATGAGGTGGGAAAAATTGAAACCTGCCCCTGTTATCATACCGTGAACTGCCGACGCAAGTCCGGAGCTAAGTTGGTTCCAGCCACTCCTCTTCTGGGATATGCATTGGAGAAGAGTGTGGCAGAGATACTTCCATTTGGGACCCATGAGTGCCTTCTCTATTGTATACTCTGTTTGATTTCCAGTGTACCCTATGGATACAAAGGTCCTCATGTATACGTCTCTTGGGTAAGAGATGGCGTCCCCTTCATCCTGAAGCTTGAGGTGTTGGCGGAGCTTGGCTTCAGTGATGATTATCTCCTTGCCGTCTACTGTGCCTTTGATTTGAGGAGTGCCCTGTTCAGTGGAATACACGGCTGAGCTCCAAAAATTTTCCATGTGGGAAGTGTAGATGGTTGGGTTGACTGTTAGGGCATGGCGGATTTTGGACCGACAAAGGAAGTCGATCATATCATCGAATCCTTCGGATTTCTTGCCCTTGATTAAGTATGCAGTTAGGTTGTGATATGGGGAAAACTTGTCGTTGGGGTTGTTTATGTCCGCGCCTGCCATTGTTATGGATTTGGAGGGAAGAGGGAAGGGTGTTTGAATGGTGGTTAAGTATGGAGGGCTTGGAATGCTGTGGGGACGGGAGAGAAAGTGATGGAAGTTAGGTTTGAAATTGAATATGAAGAGGTTGTGGGGACGTTTGGGATTTTGATATAACGGCAGACGAGGGAAAAAGCAAATTTTCTTGTACAGTACAACCCTTTTTACTTTTCACTGTTACAGCTGTAAAACACTCGAGCAGTCATGGTAAAGACTGAGAGTAGTTTTTACCGTGGGTAAAAGTTAATGTAGACTTGTTTTACCCATCAGCAGCAAACTTGGTTGCTGCTGATGGTGAGCTATCCGCTGCAAACTTGGTTGCTGCGGATAGTTAAGTCTTTCAGCAGCAGATTTGGTAGCTGCTGATGGATGTATTCATCCGCAGCAAAGATGTTGCTGCTGACCGCCTTAAAGCTATCCGCAGGAAACTTGTTCCTGCTGATAACTTAAAGAGATCAGTGGCAAAGGCTTTGCTGCTGAAGAGTAAAACTGTCAGCAGTGAAAAAGTGCTGCTGATACTAACTTTTATTTACAACAATAGACATACATATTTACAACAGAAGACAGATGCATCCATCTTAACCGATGACAATACTTAGTGTGTTCTTTACCTTCCATTGTTGAATTGGTGGTTTTCCAGCTTTCTTGGTCTTTTCAGCATCCGACGTTGTATCTGATGATTTGGCTTTCCATTGCATTATTGGTGGTTTTCCAGTTTTCTTTATTCTATCAGCAGCAGTTTTTGTTGCTGAAGATTCTGACTTATCAGCAGCAGATTTTGTTGCTGCTGATGGCTTTACTGGAGCAGCAACAGGAATTTTGGCTGCTGAAGGCTTTGCCTTTGATTTCCCTTTGTCAGCAGTGGATATTTTTGCTACTGAAGGCTTAACCTTAGATTTTCTAGCCTTTTTAGGATCAGCAGCAGTTTTGTTCACTGCTGTTGGAGTAAACCTAGATGAGCACTTTGCAAACTGGTTGAATGGATTAAACCTGCATTTGGCAGCAAAGTGGTCTGATTCACCACAAATGATACAGGTTTGTTTGGGCTTAGGAACCTTCACTCTTGGAGGAGATAGAGACTCCCTGAACTTTGTTGCCTTTGCATCATAGCTTCTCACCTGTTTATTTTTTTTGGTCTTTTCAAAGGCATGTTGCTTTGAGTTTCGTTGGTATTCCAGATAATGAAAGCAAGTGCTGGCAGTGTGATTATATCTGCCACAAACAAGGCAAGATAGAGCTGTTTTGTCCCTTTGAAAGTACACATAGTCCTTTCTTTGGAACAGATCCTTGAAGTTCCATGGATGAGCTTTGTTATGTTCAAAAGTGGCTTCTTCTAGGGTCTTTTGAACATATGGAACTTTTTCTTCAGGCTTACGACGTATATCAAATACCTTCCTTTTTGGGATCGGCTTTGACTGAGGGTTGGGGTCTGTAGGTCCTGATGTCTGTTCCTTTGCACTTTTTAGCTTTCTTCCACCTGGAGGATAGCTGATCTTGATCTGTTTGAATGGTACAGGGGCTGGAACAGCTGGAAGAACAGCAGGAACTGCCACTCTATTCAGAATAGCTTCAGATGAGGATGCACTGGTTTCATCATGGTCTAAGTAGGTTGACTCAGATTCCGATGAGGTAGTGCATTCTTCAACTATCCGTTGAAGGATCAAGATTTTGGTTTGCAGTGTCAAGATGTTCAACATTGAAGCTTGGTTCGTATATGGCAACATAATCAGCAGGAGGTGCGACGGTTTTATACTGGTTGGCATGATATCCCAAACCAGTTTTTACATTTTCATGGATTTGAATATCCAAAAGTCTTTGCAGCTTTTTGGATGCAAATTCATATTTTTCCACATGGACCTTTTGGTCTGCCAATTCATCCCTTGCAGCTTTTAACTTAACCAGAATATCATCAATTTGAGTTTCAAGGTTTGTTTGTTCATGTTTTAATGATGAAATTTCTTTCTTTAAACAATCATTCTTTTCCTTGTAACTATTTTCAACCTTTTTAAAATCAGATTTCATTTGGTGAAATTCTTCATTTTGATCTATGAGCTTCTGGTTATGTTTCCTATATCCAAGGACTTTATCAATGCACTCTTGAGTACATAGATTTTCATATACCTTTGGTGGTACCTCTGATGTGTCTGAAGTTAGAGAGGATACCTCTAATGTGTCTGCCATGAGAGCTTGATTGTTGGCAGAAAGATCCTCAGGCTGGAAGCTCCAGTCAAAGTCAGTAGTTCCAACTTTTGCACGGGCTGCAGTTTGTGCTGGAGGATTGACTTGTTGCTGCTGTTGGTGTCTTGGCTGAGCTTGGTGTGCTTGTCTGGTAGGATAGTAGTCGCTTGAACTAGGACCTGAGTGGTCAGAGTGAAGCGCGGGAGAGGTGCTGGAAGAGGCTGATTGATGGCTTGAGCTTCTTTCTTTGGCTTGAATTATTTCTAATTCATAGGATTTTAGCATACAAAAGAGCTCGGTCATCTGCATAGTCTTCAGATTCTCAGTTCTTCTTATTGACACTGTGTAAAGTGTCCAGCAACTAGGAAGAGATCTGATGAACCTTTTGAGAATGTCTTCATTCTCCAGTTTCACCTTAGAGCACTGCAGCTCTCCTACCAAGTAAATGTACCTGTTATACACTCTGGTTAGTGACTCACCTTCATTGCAGACAAAGTTTTCGTATTGCTGCTTCAGGATGTCTTCAAGCCCGTTGCTTTGTGCCATTTTGTTTTGATGTGACTTGATCAAGAATAGAGTTTTGAATAGAATCAGAAAGTGATTAAACAAGTGTTAAATTGTTTAATCTTGAGCCAAAGCTCTGATACCACTTGTAGGATCGTGAGATTACAAGGTGATTCTATTCTGGTTGATATTGGCGGAAACAATAACAACTACACAAATGTAATCGAACAGACAGAAAGAATACTAGTAAGATCACTGTTGTATTAGGCTTAGTGAATAAACGATTACAGATGAAAACTCTGAGAAGAAGCACCCTTACAATGAAGTGGTTACACTGTATTTATAGTAACTCAGAATCAAGACAAACCCTTGATTCTGAGGATCAGATCGAACACAGACCGTTGATCTTGTTTATTAATCTAAATTATACGCAAAGGCTAATCTAGATAACTTTATTGAAGCGTCTTCTTAGGCATCATTGTTTGCATGCTTGGAGACGCGCAACAAGGTCCTTTATTGGTTGCACCACTGAGGTTCCTTCTGCTTGGAGTGTGGCAGTTGCTTTTGCAGAAAGTTGTCAGAGACGCTTGGCATGGATAGTCAGCTGCAACGTTTGGTCTTCAGTGAATAAGGCTATCAGCAGCAAAGTTGAGAATACTGCTGCTGATAAGCCCATCAGCAGCAACTTGTGTTGAAGGCTGCTGATAAGCCTATCAGCAGCAACAAGTGTTGAGTGCTGCTGATAAGCCTATCAGCAGCAACAAGTGTTGACTGCTGCTGATAAGCCTATCAGCAGCAATTGTACTTAGAATAATTTGGTAGCCATCAGTCTTTGGTTCTACAAGAATTAAGGGAGGAGTGGACTGAAGCTCTGATCTCTCAAGGTGAGGATGCAGACTACCTTGAAAAACTTTCAAACAAAGAGATCTACAGAGCCTTCATGGGTCAACAGAGCCTTCATGGGTCAGCAGGGGGGATTGGCAAAAACTTTCAAATTATTCTGAATCATCTTATACCTAATTTACCTTAGTTACAACAACATCTTACTCTCACTCCAATGACTAAAAGGATTTTCACTGATTGTAACTACATCAAGCAACAAAATCCTGCTTTGATTCCTGTCCAACTCATCTGTTTGGGCATATTATTAATCCTGATTATGTTTCTCCTCCAAATGATAATTGGATTCATCCAGAAGAGGTTCAAAAACAACAACAACCGCAACAGCAAGTTCAACAGCAACCTCAACCACAACAAGTTGCACCTGAAGTACAACCAGAACAAATTCATGTACAAGTTCAAGATGCTGCTCAAGAGAATGTCATAGAACCTAATTTAGAAGTTCATGAGGAGGTTCATGTTGATATAACTGATGTTCATAATGTTGAAAATGAGAATATGAATGAAGAAACATAAGCAAATTCTCCCCAAGCAAATCAAGAAGGAATTGTAAATGAAACTAGTTCAAGTTCCTCTGAAAAAGCAAATGATGCTAATTCTAATACTGATTCTGAAGCTACACAGGACTTTGATTCCGAATCATTATGCTAAACTTGCTAATATTCCATTGGCAAATGTTGGTAAAAGACTAAAGTCGGTGGCTACTAAACCAAGATGCAAGTCTGCTCGGGGTCTTCCTCTTGGAACAGCACTTGGAAAAAGGTCGTTAAGAGATGAATCTTCTTCTGATTCTGATTATATTCCTACTCCAAAGTCACATAAGCTATTGTCTGCTTCCATGACTGCTGCTGCAACTGCTCGAGTAACTGATGACTTGGATTTTGTGGATTCTTTGCTTATATCTCCACATCCGTCTCAGTCTACTTCACCTCAAGGTACTCCTGCTCAAGTTCCTCCACATACATCTTCACAAGCTGGTTCGTCTAGTTCATCAAAGGATGCTATAGTTGTTTCTCTACAAGGCAAAGTCTCTTGCCTAGAAGCCCAAGTTGTGGGTCTTCAAGGTCAATTCGATGTATTAAGGGCAAATGATTTTCACAGAGAACAAACTTTTCAATCTCAAAGCAAGCAGATCTCTGAGATGCAAATTCTAATCTCACAATTGATAGAGCGTATTGACGCTCAAGGGGAGATGCCTATCATAGTTAAGGATACTTATCATACGGAGGCAATTCATAGAAAGGATGATGAAGATAATGATCCCAGTGGGAACAAGGGTGATCGTCAATACTCTGACATTGCTCTGGTATCTCGGTTTCAGGGGCAATCTACATTAATTCAAGTTGAAGCTTCAGGTGATAAAGTTACATGAGAGAATGAAGAGGTTTTGCTTCTAGAATTCTTTAAAGATGATTCTGATTTGGATGAAGCTGAAAAGATAGACTGCTTAGATGATATAGATGACTTAGAAGATGAAGAAAATAACTCAGAGATAGAAGAAGGAGAGATTGTAGAAGTTGAGATTACCTGTAGAACCAAAGACTGATTGCTACAAAATTGTTCTAAGTACAACTGCTGCGGACAACACAAGATTGCTGCTGACCAAAACAGCTGCTGATACTTTGTCTGCTGCTGAAGACCAAAGTAGCTGCGGATAGGCTTATCAGCAGCATTCAACACATGTTGCTGCTGATAGGCATATCCTCAGCAGCTGCGGATAGATCAATCTTGCTGCTGGTCCTCATCTCTGCTGCTGATAGCTTTATTCTCTGAAGACCAAACGTTGCAGCTGACTATCCATGCGAAGCGCCTCTGACACCTTTCTGCAAAAGCAACTGCCACACTCCAAGCAGAAGGAACCTCACTGGTGCAACCAATAAAGGACAATGACGCTCTTCTCCAAGCATGTAAACAATGATGCCTAAGAAGACGTTTCAGTTAAGTTAACTAGATTAGCCTTTACGTGTAATTTGGATTAATAAACAAGATCAACGGCTTGTGTTAGATCTGATCCTTAGAATCAAGGGTCTGTCTTGATTCTAAGTTACTATATATATCTTGTAAACACTTCAAACAAAGTGTGCCTTCATAGTGCTTTTTGATAGAGTTTTAATTGTAATCTTGTAATCTCAGAAGTCTAATACAACAGTGCATTTATCAGTATTCTTGCCGTTTACTTGTTTACTTTGTTGGTTGCTATTGTTTCCGCAAATATCAACTAGAATAGAATCACCTTGAAATCTTACGATCCTACATTACCAAAGATACAACAAGTTTGATGTATGAAGGGTGTGATGGTCTTAATGTGCCCTTTGATTTCATCATAGAGGATGTTATTCCTGAAGTATCTTCTGATAGAATGGCTGACTCTATGGACTCAACTAAAGATGTCACAATGCCTGATTCTAACTCAGATAATCCTCAGTCAAAGACAACTGAAGAACCTGTGATGTATAGGGATACAGGTATGACGAAGGAAAAATTGTTAGAATTGGTAAAAAGCTGGAAGAGAGTGTTACCTGATTCATCATCACCAACTATTCTCAAAGAAAAATATGTGAATAAAGAAAAGTGTGTTGGTAGAATTATCAGTTGGTTCTTTGATGAAGAAATCAATCTGTTTGCCTTAAAAAGATCTGATGGTGTTTAATATCTGAAACCAAGACTTAGGTATTTTAATACTTTGCCTAGATGTGAGCTGAATGGTTTGGTAACTAAATCCTTAATCAACAATTCAAAGAATGGTATTGCTGATGCTAAAGCAAGGTTGATTAGAGTGGAAGGCAGTTCAGGGAAATATGAGAAGCTGAAACCAAAGAAGGGCAAGAGAGTAAAGAGTACTGACTCTAAAACTGGTAAATTGATTTGGAGTTACAAGTTTAAACCAGTCAAAGTTATAAAGAAGATACCTATAAAGAAAATAACACATGATTGCCTTGGTAATATGAAATGGTGGTATGTAGATGTGAACACTGGAGAGGCAAATATTGAAGATCAAGACAATAAGGTTATAGCATGTTTCTATGATGCTATGAATTTTATTAACTTCTCAAAGAAAGATCAGCACATGTTAAAGTAAAAGAGATTATGTTTACGGGTGAATGGCGTGAGCAGGGTTTGCAATATAAGAGAGTTTTGGAGATTTGCATCAGACATGGAGTGTGTGAAGGGAGTAAACTACCAGAGAATTGGAAGAGTTCAACATGAAGACAGATGATCAAGCTATTATCAAGGGGGAGTCTGTTAGGACATAGTTTTGTGACAATAGGCCTTGTAATTGATTAGATCTTTTTTGTCTTTATGTTTTTGTAAGATTTGGTTATATTTTGTAACAGGCGAACTTAACAAGTTCGCCTAGGCCTAGTTTAGGCGAACTCGTTAAGTTCGCCTGCATTGCTGTGTGAGTATATAAATAGGAGTTTATATGTTAGTTTATTAAGCTTTGCAATTTGTATTCAAGTTCTGTAACTCAAAGTTTGGTGGAAATCAAAGAGAATATTATTTACATCTTGTGTTAATTCTAGTCTTGATATTGTCACATATACACAATCATGTATACGGTTGGATTCCGCACTCCATGTGTTTGATACACGTCACATCTCGAGTTAGATCCATTGAGAACCCGAGGGGACCTACAGTGACCAGTGTGGATGTTACTACTCAACATATACAAGAGAATGTAGAACAACAAGGACCTTCAACAGTCAATCCTACTCAACATGATCAACCTCCAATTATTGTAGCTGATCTATTTGGTTCACAAGACATTTTTTATGTCGATTCTTTGATTAATCAGCAAGGAGAAGGAATGGAAGTCAATGATGAGGAGAAAGAAGAAGAAAAAGAAGAGGAGAAAGAGAATAAGGAGGAAGATGATTTGATTATCACTGAAGTTAAAAAGAATGATAAAGATCCGTCAGATGATGATGACAGTAGCAGTGATGGGTCTAGAATTGGTGGTGGTGGAGCCAATGATATAGAGCAAAGTGATGATGAAGATTCTAACAAAGTTTATGAAAAGTATGAATATGAAGAAAAACAGACTTATGTTGAAAGTGATGGGATTGTGATTGGAAAATTGGATAAGGTGGTTGATGAGAAAATTCCATTTGGTGAATAGTTTGAAGAAAATGAAACTGCTGAATCTCAAAAGGAGTCAACTAAAACTAAAGAAGATAAGAACAAGAGCTTCTGGTAGAAAACTAGTGAAACTCCTTCAACTGTTGAAAGAATTACTCAAAAGATAAGAAGTCCAAGAAAAGCATTGACATGACTAATCCTAGGATGGAAGTATGACAACGAGAAGAAGATGTATGTAATAAAAAGGGTTGAGGGCGATATTCAGTACTTTGATATATGTCACAAGTTACAAACATTGCCAAGATGGGATATAAGAGATGTAAGTCGTTTGAAATTGATTAATGCATCAAACAATACAAGAGCTTCTGACTTTGAGGTGTTTTTAAGGAATCAGTGTGGGCAAGACAGGTTTACATCTTTTCAACCTCAAGTTCCAGAGTGTAAAATAATCAAGAAGAAATACAGAACAAGTGAACAAAAGAGGTATAGATACATAGTCAAACCAGTTGACACGGTAACTGCTGTGTATATTTCTGACAGGAAGGAGAGCTTCATAAATTATTTTGACATATGGTTTTATGATTCCATGGCACATGACGCAGTGATACAACAAAAAGGCTATCCTGAAGTTAGAGTCTTTGATCCGATGGATCTTTTCAACTTTTCTAATGAAGATCTAAAGATTTTATACTACAACACTATTCAGTGTGACATGAGCTTGATGATAAAGCATGAAGCTTGTCACACCCCGACCGATGGCGGAATCATCGGGGCGGGACATGTAAGACTGTTCATAGCACAAGGTTGACTAAATTGAAATATGTTAAAGTCAAATTTCCATTTCACATAATCCAAGTACAAACCAAATCCAAACAAAGAAACAATAAACAACTCATAAACTTCTTGATTTAATATTGCTAAGTCCAAATCCTATATTGAGCACGTCTTGAATCATTCTCACATATTAGGGCCTGAAACATGAATAAAATAAAGTCAACTAAAAAGTTGGTGAGTATAACACAGTTATATATAGATAGCATATAGTTGAAAACAAATCCTTTACAAGACATGAAAAATAAGGCATTTATGGGGAGCAGCTATTGTGTAATCAAGTACAACCAAACCTTTGTAACTAGTATGCAAATTGTGTTGTCGGTATCAATCACCTCCACTTGGGTGGGTTTGTCAGACTCAATAGATCTATCATTGAAAACCGTCGGCTTGTATAGTTAATGATTGCACATAGTTTTCACGAAGACTAGCACAACTAGCACTCGGGCACAAAGCTCAAATTTTGCACACATGTATGTAAGTAGGATTTTGCACTTGTGTTGTTTGAGTAAATATAAATGTGAAATGTGTAATGTGTATAAAGTTCATGTTCCACCCCAAAAGTGTAAAATAGTAAAAAGGGGTTGTGAATACTCACTTGATATGGAAGTAAAGCTAACAAAGATTATAGATAGCAAATATGATCCTCGAAATGCACAACTTAACCTAAAGGGTAAATGTGTATTGAATCAAATAGATGCATAAAGTTTAAGTCTAAAATGAAAGTTGAATTTGTGTATAAAACTATTGATTTGTATTTAAAAGTATTGAATAAAAATTATATATAGAGTTTGAAGTAATAATATTTTTGAAACAATTTGACTAGGTTTGAATTAGATAATTGAATAAATATATAATTATAGTTTATGAAATAATGTAAGTATTAATTGTAATTAAGTATAAATAAATAAATGAGTTTGATTTAAATTGTAAATTAAATAAATAATCATTATCTTATTTATTTATAAACTTGTAACTTAATCATTTAAAATATCATTTAAGTGTAAGATAAATTTAATTTTTATAAATTTTTTTTAAATAAACTTTTAAATAAATAATATTTATCTCTTCAAATACAGAAAAATATTTTTATAAAATTTGAAACATTTATTGATTGAAAAATATAAAATTATAATTTTGTTAAAGTTTCTGAGTCACACACGACCGTGCCTCGGAAGGGCACGATCGTGCTCAAGCCACGGGCGCGACCGCGCTAGTCGGGGCGCGACCGGGTTGATCAACAGGAGCACAATCTAGACGAGTCAACAGGCACGACCGTGCCTTGGCCCGGCACGGTCGTGTCTATGATCTTTAGACACAACAGAGACTAGCCCAGAGGGCATGACAAGGTCTGGACAGGAGAACAAGACCGCGCTGCTAGTCGGCACGACCACGCTCGATGAGGCACGGCCGCGCTAGATGATTAGCGCGACCGTGTCTCTTCCAAATCAGACATGAATTGACAATTTGTTGTATTTTAAACGCTGGATTTGTTAGGGCTTTTGATTAATGGGTTATTACGAGTCTTTTCATATAATTTAATTATATGTAAATCGTGTTTAAGTATGGATTCGATTAAATCATTTTTATTAAAATGAGAAATCCGGTTCAGGATGATTTTTATGATGGAAGCCCCAATTAACAGAGGGCTTTTGTTATGAGGACTAAATCGACTGAGAAAAAGGTGATAATTACCTTGGAGAGTATCGGATTGATAGGAAGCGGTAGAAGAAAGTTCCGGCGTCGGCGATAACGGCTTCCGGCGACTTCGACTGCGATTCCGTCTGCTTCAACGGTTCCGAAGCTTCAGGAGAGATCGAATGGCGTGACGATGTTGCTGGATTAAGAGGGTTCTGATCGAATTGCTTGAGAGAGTTTTCTTGGAAAATATTTGAGAGAGAGTTCTTTGAGGTTCACGAATTCTGGTTAATTGGTCGTAAAGAGGATGTTTTGGTAGTATTATTTCTTAGTTAATGGGAGCAAAACGTATAACGGATTTGAATTCGAACGATCGGGTGATTAAACTGCATATACGTTTCAACTGTTACGCAGGCGCGACCGTGCCAAAAATGGGCGCGACCGTGCCTAGGCACCGGGCGCGATTGTTCCAAAGCAAGTCGCGCGACCGTGCCAAAGCACTTGGCGCGACCGTGCTAGGACGAAGCACGACCGTGCTAGACTAGGATTTCTTGATATTTTTCAACTTTAGTCCTTGACTTTTCAGATTTGATAAGTTTGATTAACATAGTTTCTTGCATAGTGTTTAAGTGTATATAATCGAGTAAAACTTGCGAACTTGCATTGAATCATTGCATTTAATTTATGGCGAGAAAAATAATAAGACAGTGCACGAGTATTGAATTCGAAATTGCATTACATTGAATTGAAATATGAATACTAAATATCAGGAATGTTACAGTCTCCCCATGTTGAGAGAATTTCGTCCCGAAATTTAGCTAGAGGAAACAACATTATTAGTAAAAAGATGAGGGTACTTGAGCTTCATTTGGTCTTCTCGTTCCCAAGTGAACTCAGGACCACGCTTAGATTCCCAACGAACTTTAACGATAGGATTGCGACTTCGCTTGAGCTGCTTGACTTCACGATCCATAATTTCCACCGGCTTCTCAACGAAGTGCATCGTTTCATCAACGCGCACGTCGTCGAGCGGTATATGGAGATTTTCATCGGTGAGACACTTCTTTAGATTAGACACATGAAATGTAGGATGTACATTGCCAAGAGATGGAGGTAACTCGAGCTTGTAAGCCACTTTCCCAATCCTTTCAAGGATTTTGAACGGACCAACATAACGAGGTGCTAACTTGCCTTTCTTTCCAAAACGGACCACACCCTTCCATGGAGACACCTTTAGAAGAACAAGGTCACCGACTTGGAATTCCAAGGGTTTTCGACGTTTGTCGGCATAACTCTTTTGCCGACTCCTCGCTACTCGAATATTATCACGGATTTGAATAATCTTGTCGGATGTTTCTTGAATTAACTCGGGACCAGTGATTTGTGCTTCACCAATCTCACTCCAACAGATAGGAGAATGACACTTGCGACCATAGAGAGCTTCGAATGGAGCCATGTTGATACTTGTGTGGTAGCTATTGTTGTAAGAAAACTCAATAAGGGATAAATGTGAATCCCAATTGCCACCAAAATCGATTACACAAGCTCTAAGCATGTCTTCAAGAGTTTGGATTGTTCGCTCGGTTTGACCATCAGTTTGCGGATGGTAAGCCGTGCTCAAATCCAATCGAGTACCAAGAGCCTTTTGGAGAGATTGCCAAAATCGAGAAGTGAATCGAGCGTCTCTATCAGATATTATGTTCAAGGGAACGCCATGACGGCTCACAATTTCATCAATGTAAATTCGGGCTAATTTCTCCACTTTGAAGTCTTCACGAATAGGCAAGAAGTGAGCGGATTTAGTGAGACGATCAATAATCACCCAAATACTATCATATCCACTCGAGGTGCGAGGGAGCTTGGTAATGAAATCCATAGCTAAATTCTCCCATTTCCACACAGGAATTTCTAGTTGTTCGAGTAAACCAGAAGGACGTTGATGTTCGGCTTTGACTTTGGAGCAAGTTAAGCATTTGGCCACATAAAGAGCAATGTCTTTCTTCATACCGGGCCACCAATAAAGTTGGCGAAGATCTTGGTACATTTTATCCGCACCAGGATAAATAGAATAACGAGTCTTATGAGCCTCGTTCATGAGAAATGCACGGAGATCATCGCGATCGGGAACCCAAATACGGTTCAAGTAATATAGTAAGCCATTGGGTTTTGATTCAAGAAGAAGTTCAACACCACACGACATTTCTTCATACATGTTACCCTCGGTTACCAAGACGTGTTGAGCTTCTAAGATACGGGTTTGAATATCGGTTTGAATACGGACACAATGAAGCATAACATGGTCCTTTCGACTCAAAGCATCGGCTACAACATTCGCTTTGCCGGGATGGTAACGAATCTCGCAGTCGTAGTCGTTAAGGAGTTCGACCCAACGTCGTTGCCTCATATTGAGTTCTTTTTGGTTGAAGATATGTTGAAGACTTTTGTGGTCGGTGAATACCACACATTTCGTGCCATATAGGTAATGTCTCCAAATATTTAACGCGAATACGACCGCACCCAACTCGAGATCGTGCGTCGTATAATTCTTTTCATGGATTTTGAGTTGTCTTGATGCATAAGCGATTACTTTTCCTCGTTGCATGAGGACACAACCAAGACCTTGGTTAGAAGCATCACAATAGACAACCAAATCATCATTCCCATCGAGGAGAGTCAAAATGGGAGCATTACACAACTTATGCTTAAGAGTTTGGAAAGCTTCTTCTTGTTTCGGTCCCCATTCATAAGCTTTACCCTTAATGGGTCAAGACGGTAAGAGGGACAGCAATCTTTGAGAAGTTTGAGATGAAACGACGATAATAACCCGCAAGACCAAGAAATGAACAAACTTCGGTAGGAGTCTTCGGGGCATTCCAATTCTTAACCGTTTCAATCTTAGCAGGATCAACATGAATACCCTTGTCGTTGACGATGTGACCAAGAAATTGAACTTCTTTTAACCAAAATTCACATTTGGAGAACTTGGCGTATAGTTGTTCTTTTTTTAAAAGGTCCAAAACCAATCTAAGGTGTTCTTCATGATCGGCTTTAGTCTTGGAATAGATTAAGATATCGTCAATGAAAACGATCACGAATTTATCAAGGTACGGTTTGCACACACGGTTCATGAGATCCATGAAAACTGCGGGTGCATTGGTTAACCCGAAAGGCATAACCATGAACTCGTAATGACCATACCTTGTTCGAAAAGCAGTCTTAGGAATGTCATCTTCTTGAACACGGAGCTGATGATAACCAGATCGAAGATCAATCTTCGAGAAACAAGTAGAACCTTGAAGTTGATCAAAGAGGTCATCGATCCTAGGCAAAGGATAACGATTTTTGATAGTAAGCTTGTTGAGTTCGCGGTAGTCAATACACATGCGAAATGATCCATCCTTCTTCTTAACAAATAAGACGGGTGCACCCCACGGTGAATGACTCGGGCGAATGAAACCTTTGTCGGAGAGTTCTTGAAGTTGACTTGCGAGTTCTTGCATTTCCAAAGGTGCAAGACGATAAGGAGCTCTAGCAACGGGGTTAGCTCCGGGCATAAGATCAATAAGGAACTCTACTTGACGAACAGGAGGAAGACCGGATAAATCTTTAGGAAACACTTCGGGAAAATCCCTAATGATAGGAATGTCTTGAATACTCTTCTCCTTGACGTCCTTTTGAACAATATGAGCTAGGAAGGCGATGTACTTCTTTCGTAAGTACTTTTGAGCGGTAGTACAAGACATTAATTTAAGACCCTTGCAAGGCTTTTCACCAAAAACCCTTAAGGTTTCTCCCGATGGTAGCGGAATTCGAATACACTTTTCAAAGCAAATAACTTCGGCATTATGATTTGATAGCCAATCCATACCTATGATAATATCAAAGCTTCCTAGTGGCATTGGAATAAGATTGATTGGGAATGAATGGTCATTTAGTTCTAAGGAGCAATCATAGATGATAGACTCAATTGTAAGGGAGTCACCATTTGCTATTTCAACGGTGAAGGTTTTCTCTAATTGGGATCGCATCTTTGCAAGTAAAGGCTCAAAATTAATTGACACAAAACTTTTATAGGCACCAGTATCGAACAAAATGGAGGCATATTGACTATTAACAAGGAACGTACCATTAACCACGTCGTTGTTGGCTTGAGCTTCGTTGGCGTTTATGTTGAATGCACTCCCACGAGCTCCACTTTGTCTAGCATTTGCAAGTCTTGGACATAGATTTCGAAAATGGTTCGGGTCACCACACTCATAGCAAGCACGCCTATTAGTAATGGCGGGAACACCTTGATTAGCCACTCGCGGGTTGGGTTGGTTCGGTGGGTTGACTTGGCCCTCAAAAGCTTTGGCCCTACAAACATTGATAGTGTGACCATATATCCCACAATGAGTACAAAGGCGACATGGGATATTTTGAGGATGATGAAAATTACAGGTGGCACAAAGAGGGTAGATCCCAACATATGGCTTTTTAGCCGGTGCTTGAATTACGGGTGCAACTTGATTAACGGGCACCGCAGGAGTAACCACAGCAAAGTTTCTAACCTTCCTCTTTTTGTTATTGCGAGAGGGTTCAGTTGTGGCTTCTTTGTTGTGGGCAGGAGGGGTTACGGTTTCAGCAACTTTCTTAGATCCCTTTTTGGTAAGAGTCCCAGCTTTCACATGATTATCAGTCAGGGTAGCAGACAGGCAGATGGCATCTTCCAAAGTAGCAGGATTCTACCTAAGACAGTATCTTGGATTTGTTTTGGTAGCCCACCAATGTACTTTTCGATACAACGAGATAACGGAGTGACCATGTGGGGCACGAGAAGACTCAACTCATGGAACCGAGTTGTATATGCTTAGTTTTCCCCACTATCTTGGGCAAGATCCCAAAATTCGGCCTCCAACTTTTTCACTTCATTTCGAGGACAGAACTCCTCGGTTATAAGCCTTTTGACCTCATCCCAAGGTAAAGCCATAGCTACATCAATACCCCTATTCCTTTTCTCCCCATTCCACCATGTAAGTGCCCGCTTTTGGAGGACACTTGTAGCATGACGAACACGGAGGTTGTCGGGACAGTCACTATTGAGAAAGGTATTCTCAATAATTTCAAACCATTGAAGGAGTCCAGTAGCTCCTTCGGTTCCATAAAACTTTAGGGGATTGCACGAATTGAAGTGCTTGAAGGTGCATTGAGATGGATTGTTTCCACCATTACCACCATTGTTACCACTATTGCTTCCATTTCCACCATTGCCATTAGTGGCACCATTGGCTTGGGTGAGTTGTGTCACCAATTGGGTAAGAATAGCAGCAATGTCGGAGTTGGCGTTGGTTGCGGGAACACGACGAGGAGGCATTCTACAGATTTTCACAAGGCAAGAAAAATAAATTGTAAGAACTTATGAGAATTGCTAGGATTTAATAGAATAGAATTACAAAATAATAAAAAAAAAATAGATATTCATAGTTTGGATTGTACTCAAAAGTGATAAAATCACTTGAATACTAAGGCACATTAAGGTTAATTTAAACTCATATAATTTTCAAGGAGACATGCTTTAGCCTATAAGTAAACACTCATCTCGGGAATTCCCAGGAAAGCATAAGGGTCCCTCGGTTGATTGGGATTTATGCGAAATGCTTTCCTAGACAGAAAACCCAAAATACAGGTGTCACCCTTCCAGATTGCACGTGTCCTCAAATAATTTAACAAGTTTAAAAACCTCAATGAAGAAATAAGAATTTTAAAGATTTTTGCTTCAAGAATTTTCCACATGCTTAGAAAGGATAAAGATAGAAAAGAAGATAGAAATATTATGAGGTTTTAGAATATAGAAAAGGATATTATTTATTTAATTATTAAGAATATCCTAATAAGTCATGGATTTAAAACACATAAGTCATCAAAATGAAATAATAAGTAATCATATTAAGCATGTAACATATAACATATAGCACATAGTATGTAACACATAGCACAAGAATCATGAAGCATAGTATAAGTGGGTGTCCTAAAGTTATAGTCTAGGTCAAGATGTCTAATAACCTAAATCCCTATAACCAAGGCTCTGATACCAATCTGTCACACCCCGACCGATGGCGGAATCATCGGGGCGGGACATGTAAGACTGTTCATAGCACAAGGTTGACTAAATTGAAATATGTTAAAGTCAAATTTCCATTTCACATAATCCAAGTACAAACCAAATCCAAACAAAGAAACAATAAACAACTCATAAACTTCTTGATTTAATATTGCTAAGTCCAAATCCTATATTGAGCACGTCTTGAATCATTCTCACATATTAGGGCCTGAAACATGAATAAAATAAAGTCAACTAAAAAGTTGGTGAGTATAACACAGTTATATATAGATAGCATATAGTTGAAAACAAATCCTTTACAAGACATGAAAAATAAGGCATTTATGGGGAGCAGCTATTGTGTAATCAAGTACAACCAAACCTTTGTAACTAGTATGCAAATTGTGTTGTCGGTATCAATCACCTCCACTTGGGTGGGTTTGTCAGACTCAATAGATCTATCATTGAAAACCGTCGGCTTGTATAGTTAATGATTGCACATAGTTTTCACGAAGACTAGCACAACTAGCACTCGGGCACAAAGCTCAAATTTTGCACACATGTATGTAAGTAGGATTTTGCACTTGTGTTGTTTGAGTAAATATAAATGTGAAATGTGTAATGTGTATAAAGTTCATGTTCCACCCCAAAAGTGTAAAATAGTAAAAAGGGGTTGTGAATACTCACTTGATATGGAAGTAAAGCTAACAAAGATTATAGATAGCAAATATGATCCTCGAAATGCACAACTTAACCTAAAGGGTAAATGTGTATTGAATCAAATAGATGCATAAAGTTTAAGTCTAAAATGAAAGTTGAATTTGTGTATAAAACTATTGATTTGTATTTAAAAGTATTGAATAAAAATTATATATAGAGTTTGAAGTAATAATATTTTTGAAACAATTTGACTAGGTTTGAATTAGATAATTGAATAAATATATAATTATAGTTTATGAAATAATGTAAGTATTAATTGTAATTAAGTATAAATAAATAAATGAGTTTGATTTAAATTGTAAATTAAATAAATAATCATTATCTTATTTATTTATAAACTTGTAACTTAATCATTTAAAATATCATTTAAATGTAAGATAAATTTAATTTTTATAAATTTTTTTTAAATAAACTTTTAAATAAATAATATTTATCTCTTCAAATACAGAAAACATATTTTTATAAAATTTGAAACATTTATTGATTGAAAAATATAAAATTATAATTTTGTTAAAGTTTCTGAGTCACACACGACCGTGCCTCGGAAGGGCACGATCGTGCTCAAGCCACGGGCGCGACCGCGCTAGTCGGGGCGCGACCGGGTTGATCAACAGGAGCACAATCTAGACGAGTCAACAGGCACGACCGTGCCTTGGCCCGGCACGGTCGTGTCTATGATCTTTAGACACAACAGAGACTAGCCCAGAGGGCATGACAAGGTCTGGACAGGAGAACACGACCGCGCTCGATGAGGCACGGCCGCGCTAGATGATTAGCGCGACCGTGTCTCTTCCAAATCAGACACGAATTGACAATTTCTTGTATTTTAAACGCTGGATTTGTTAGGGCTTTTGATTAATGGGTTATTACAAGTCTTTTCATATAATTTAATTGTATGTAAATCGTGTTTAAGTATGGATTCGATTAAATCATTTTTATTAAAATGAGAAATCCGGTTCAGGATGATTTTTATGATGGAAGCCCCAATTAACAGAGGGCTTTTGTTATGAGGACTAAATCGACTGAGAAAAAGGTGATAATTACCTTGGAGAGTATCGGATTGATAGGAAGCGGTAGAAGAAAGTTCCGGCGTCGGCGATAACGGCTTCCGGCGACTTCGACTGCGATTCCGTCTGCTTTAACGGTTCCGAAGCTTCAGGAGAGATCTAATGGCGTGACGATGTTGCTGGATTAAGAGGGTTCTGATCGAATTGCTTGAGAGAGTTTTCTTGGAAAATATTTGAGAGAGAGTTCTTTGAGGTTCACGAATTCTGGTTAATTGGTCGTAAAGTGGATGTTTTGGTAGTATTATTTCTTAGTTAATGGGAGCAAAACGTATAACGGATTTGAATTCGAATGATCGGGTGATTAAACTGCATTTACGTTTCAACTGTTACGCAGGCGCGACCGTGCCAAAAATGGGCGCGACCGTGCCTAGGCACCGGGCGCGATCGTTCCAAAGCAAGTCGCGTGACCGTGCCAAAGCACTTGGCGCGACCGTGCTAGGACGAAGCACGACCGTGCTAGACTAGGATTTCTTGATATTTTTCAACTTTAGTCCTTGACTTTTCAGATTTGATAAGTTTGATTAACATAGTTTCTTGCACAGTGTTTAAGTGTATATAATCGAGTAAAACTTGCGAACTTGCATTGAATCATTGCATTTAATTTATGGCGAGAAAAATAATAAGACAGTGCACGAGTATTGAATTCGAAATTGTATTACATTGAATTGAAATATGAATACTAAATATCAGGAATGTTACAAAGCTAAGTTGTATATGAGAGTTGTTTCAAGATGTTTATCTTTAAGAGCTGAAGCAAGATTGATAACGAAACGATTGCAGGATTTGGAGGCCAAGAAAGCGAAGATAGAGAAAAAGACTGATGCCGACAAGACAGAAGACTTGTAATTCAATGGACTAGGGGGAGATTGTTGGAACCTTAGTAGTCCATCGAATTCAAGTTCTTAGCTTAATATTGTACATGTGTAAAGCTTTCGATCGAAAAATTTATTGATCGAAATTGTTTTCGATCGAAATAGTTTTCGATCGAATAGAGTTTTCGGACGATAACTTTTCACTATAAATATGTCTTGTTTTGAATGGTGTAGAGTTAGAACTTTGATAAGATTCACTATCTTCTGTATTTTGTGCTAAGTGTAATTGGATTGATTCTGTACTCATCATATTTAGTAAATACAAGTGAAGATTTGGTGTTATATCTCGTTTATATGGCGGTTTCTGTATTCGTTGGTGTTTGATTAGTATTGTTTGGTTGTTATTGAATTCTGGATTGTTTTCGCCTTTCTAGAAGTGTTGTTGAATATTAGAGGCTTGATTATCACGAATCAGAGGGATTCACACATTAAGTAACGAATGTCATCAGATTTGACCGCAAATTGCTTGTCCATACCTTGTAGGGACTCGTGGCATAGGTTCACCTCCTTGATTGCTTCGAGTTGAGCGTCACAGATTTGAACAGGTAAATCCGTGTAGATGGTCAACTGTAACGCTCACACTCATCACGGTTTTGGTTGTTCTTTCCTGCTCAAGGCATCAACAACGACGTTTGCTTTTCCAGGATGGTAACGGATGACGCAGTCGTAGTCGTTTAATAATTCAACCCATCGACGTTGCCTCATGTTAAGCTCCTTCTAATCAAAGATATGTTGAACACTCTTGTGATCAGTTAATATTGTACATTTCGTGTCGTACAAGTAGTGTCTCCAAATCTTGAGTGTGAATACCACAGCTCCCAATTCTAAGTCAAGGGTAGTGTAGTTTTTCTCATGCACTTTCAGTTGTCGAGAAGCATAAGCGATGACCTTCTCCCTTTGCATCAACACGAAACCGAGTCCTTGATGGGACGCGTCGCAGTACTCCACGAAATCGCCAGTTCCTTCTGGTAATGATAGGATCGGTGCGTTGCAAAGTTTCTGCTTGAGCAATTGAAAAGCGGTTTCTGCTTCGTCACTCCATTTGTATTTCTTATCCTTCTGTGTCAGAGTCGTGAGGGGTTAGGCTATCTTAGAGAATTTTTTGATGAATCGTCGATAGTAGCCCGCAAGACCTAAGAATTGTCGCACCTCGGTTGGGGTCTTAGGTGCCTCCCATTTCTTAATCACCTCGATTTTGGATGGGTCAACATGTATGCCCTTCTTGTTGACCACGTGTCCAAGGAATTGCACTTCACGAATCCAGAAGTCTCACTAATCCATAAGTCTCACTTCGATAACTTGACGTACAATTTCTCCTCTTTCTACAATTCCATGATTAACTTCAAATGCTCAACATGCTCCTCTTTACTCCGTGAGTAGATTAGGATATTGTCTATGAACACGATCACGAATTTGTCCAAATAGGGTTTGCACACTCGGTTCATGAGATCCATGAATACTGCTGGCGCTTTGGTTAACCCAAATGGCATCACCATGAACTCATAGTAACCCTAACGAGTTCGGAAGGTGGTCTTTGGAATTCCATCTTCCTGAATTTTTAGCTGATGATATCCCGACCACAGATCGATTTCTGAGTAATAACTCGACCCTCGTAATTAGTCGAACAACTCATCGATCCTTCATAGCAGATATCGGTTCTTGATTGTCACTTTGTTCAGTTCTCTGTAGTCGATGCACATACGGAACGATCCGTCTTTCTTCTTAACAAATAAGACTGGTGCTCCTCAAGGCGAGGAGCTTGGTCTAATGAATCCTTTGTCTAATAGTTCCTATAATTGGTTAGACAACTCCTGCATTTCCGATGGCTCTAGTCGGTAAGGTGACCTTACTATCGGAGCAGCTCCTGCTGCGAGATCAATCCGAAACCCGAATTGCCGTTGTGGTGGAAGTCCGGGCAAGTCTTCTGGAAACACTTCTGGATAGTCTCGGATGATCGGTATATCTTCAAACCTCCTCTATTATGCTTTCTTTTCCCTCACGTGCGATAAGATCGCATGGTAACCCTTTCATAAGTACTTCCGGGCTTTCATGCAGGTAATGATCCTTAGTATTGTACCACTCTTTTCTCCTTGAATCGCTAGTGTTTCTCCATTCGGAAGTGGAATATGAACGATGTTTTCATGACATACGATCTTGTCTCGGTTCTTGGACAACCAGTCCATTCCGACGAGTATGTCAAAACTTCCCAGTGTTACCGGCAATAGGTCTATAGTGAATGGGTGGTCAGCTAACGTCACGAGAAAACCAGATATTAGTTGTTCTGTCTCAATTATCTTACCATCCGCTAGTTCTACTATGTATAGGTAATCTAGCGTAATGGGCGTAATACCAAGTAATGAACTAACCTCGGTGGACACAAAGCTTTTGTCGACACCCGTATCAAATAAGATAGCTGTATAACAGTTGTTTACAAGGAACTTACCAGTAACAATGTTGGGGTCTTCTCTAGCTTCGCCTGCTCCAATCATAAACGCCCTCCCCCGAGCATTTGCATTTCCAGTCCTTGAGGAAATGTCGGGCTCATCATAACGAAACATCTACGGTTTCCCACGCCAGCCGGGGATTGTTTAGCTAACCGGCAGTTTTGGGCCATGTGGCCAAAACGCTTGCATTTTTGGCACCCGGAATCTTCACAAGTGCCATTATGATGAAACTAACACCTATTGCATTTTCGTAGGGTTCGGGTGTACACGCCCTTTGATTTCTTCATGTTTCTTCTGAAAATTCTATACGAGTGGTTTAGCAAGGGTGTTGTCCCATTTTCCCTTGTTGTTGAAGATTTTCACATATTTCACTTTCTTGGAAAACAGTCCCTGACGGACGACCTGGTCAGTGAGGTTATGAGCCAATCTCACAGCGTTGTGGATCGATGTGGGTTCAGCAGAAGTGACCATACTCTGTATCTGAGGTGCCAAACCACAAATACACCACTCAATCCTCTTGTATTCGGGCTTAACCATGTGCGGACATAACCGCGCTAGGTCGTGAAACCTTGCGGTGTATCCCGCAATATTAGCACCCTCCATTTTCAAGTTCCAGAACTCGTGTTTGAGCTTTTATAGCTCATTATGGGGACATTATTCCTCCTTTAGCATATCTTTGAATTCTTCCCAGGGGATAGCGATGGTATTATCTAACCGCAGAGTTTGGACGTTGGAGTTCCACCAGGAGAGGGCTAATACCACCAAGTGGGGTATTGCGGGATTCAGTCTTTTCGATCCACATTATCAGTCCCACTGCTCCTTCTGTCCCAGTGTAAATGTGCGGTTTGCAATTCATAAAGTCCTTGAATGAACAGTTTCTGTTCTCGTTTCCGGATCCTGTATAGTCAAGGTGGGTTGCTTTTAGATTCAATTATCTGAGATAGAAAGTTTGTCGTATGTAAGTATGTACGTTGCCTCTAGGCAAGCAATATACCTCCATTCTCGCCATTACCACCCGATCCTCCACTGGATCGATTGGCTTCCTGGTTGGCAATCGCATCCGCCAAGCGTTGGGCGATGAGAGCCTCTATCTGAGCTACGGTCATGGATGTTCTTCTTCCTCCTGAGTTACGGTTAGTTCTCTTGGGAGGTATGATTCTTTATAGTTACAATGATAACAAAGGTTAGATATTGCGTAATATATAACAACCAACACATGTGCACAAGATAACATATAACAATCAATCAACTATGCAATATAATAAAAAGATAAACATTTGATAAATAAGTTGTACGAAATACAAAGTATTTTCAGGAGCAAAAACTCCTCTAAAACAAGTAAAATCTCAAAATATTGCGTGCGCATAGCCCGCTCACGATCGGCTAATCAAACTGAAGGTGGAAAGGTACCACCCTGCAAAGCGGCCGAGAGCAATAAGGCATAGAGAATCATTAGAACCCTAGTGGGTTCCAACTCCTCCCTGACCGTATTTACCCTGAGCTCCGCTACTAGGGCTGTAGAATCAGCAAGTGAAGCTCGATGCTCTGCTACGACAACCCTCTGGTGTGCCATCCCTAGTTGTCTCTCTGTCTCCGCCAAGCGGCTAAATAGGGCGATGATTGATGTGCTTGAAATTACGCATCTTTATTGCACAAAACTTCACCCGTTTTATGATCAATTCCCGGTTATTCCCCAAGTTTAGACACTTATTTGCTTCATTTTTAGTTTTATAGGTTTTGGTGGAGCTAAGTGGATAAACAAGGAGATTCCAGGAGTTTTCAAGGAAAATTAGGTTTTCTGAGTTGGAGGCACGGTCGCGCCCCTACCTGGCACAACCGCGCCCACCTAGGCACGGTCGCGCCCCTACCTAGCACAACCACGCCCACCTAGGCACGGTCGCGCCCCGCATTGGCATGACCGCACCAGCATCAGAATCCAAGCACAACTGTGACACCCAGCATTTCAGGTCAATATCCACATTTCATAAACGCACGTTCATAATTATTATTTCCTGATATTTTATTTTGACTAAGTAAAGTCAAGAAGTCTAGCAAAGAAGTTTGTTCCAAGTCTAGTAAACCGTAAAGAGTTACTAGAAAAAGTAAGCAGGATAACCCGACTTAATGCGAACGTAAATGGTTAAATAAAATAACCAGAAAAATATATATATATATATATATATTACACAGAATTTACGTTGAGCCAAGATTCTAATATTTTCTTCAACGAGCCATAAAATGGTTAAAAATTATAATACCGTGAAGAATCGAAACTGAATTAAATTACCCCTTTAAAACTCTAATTGATACTGATACCATAATAAATTAATACTTAAAAATTTGTTATCATTAACCCCTAAACCTATTTCTTGACTTTCTTGGCCGAGAGTCAGGGACCCATTCTCCCACTTGCCTATTTCACTCAAATTCAGAGGAAAAACCATACCTCTTCAGTCGAAACCTCACCTTCACTTCCAATCTTTCTCATTATTCTTACGGCAATTTCACAATTCTCTTTCATCTCGAAGTCCAGTTTTAAAGCGAAAATCACCATAATTCGGTGTCATAAGGAGAATTTCAAGTGTTCTTGAAGAAAGCTTAGCAAAAGATTCAAGACTACTTCTCTGTTTTTCTCTAAAGATCGCCATTCTCGGTTTGAGGTAAAAACTTGATACCATCCATATTATTTGCTTTAAAACCGTAACTAAACATACAAATCGTTCAAACGCAAGTAAGATAACAAGAAAACTGTGTCAAACTCAAGATTTGAACATAAAAATATACAGAGTGAATTCTGTAAATCAAAGTGCAGATATCGAAACTATAGTTTCGATACCTGTTAGTCAATCGAAACTGGGAGTTTCGATACCTATTGATCGAAACTAGGTAGTTTCGATACCAGTTATTCAATCGAAACTAGGAGTTTCGATACAGGTTGTTCTATCGAAACTAGGAGTTTCGATATCTATTTGTTCAATCGAAACTAGGTAGTTTCGATACATATTGCTTAATCGAAACTAGGTAGTTTCGATGCCTATTACGTAATCGAAACTAGGAGTTTCGATACCTATTTCACTCAGTCGAAACTAGGAAGTTTCGACATCTGTTCTGTTCAATCGAAACTAAGAAAGCTTAGATACCTGTTCATCAGCCCCATAAGGCAGTAACTCAGAACTATTTTCATAACAAAACAAGGTTGGAAAAACTAAAAAGATAATTAAAACAAAAGTAATCAGATCGGCTAAGTCAAGTGAACAAATTGCGTTTAAGACGAGTAGTCTTAACGTGTATGTTATCCTTGTGTAAATAGGATACGGTTAGGCGAATCTGCCGTCATTCAAATATTTGCTAGCATTCATACTGTCGAGGTGAGTTTCACTAATCCCCCTTTTTTCTAAGTTTTGAAATGATTTGGGGTGGAAACATACTTGTAAAAGACTTTTGTGTATAAATGAATGGAACTAATGATCTGACCGTATGTATGTATTGAGGGAACAATAAAGCGCTTAAAGTCCTCGTAATAAATTAGTAACCATTAGCTATGGATTTAGCCCGGGATTATATGAATAGTACTATTGGGGGTGACGCCTCCGGTCATGGTTAGTCGCGCTAACCAGGGGTCAAAATGGCCGAATGACCGCATATTGTCTTACTCGCAGAAAGGCGAGGGGAGGCACAGAAAGTTGGGGTTTGGTTACGGTCTCGTACATTACATACTATTTTGTATTCCTTGCAAGCTTACAAATGGGGTCAATAGATCGGATTAGTAATCATATTCATTGGTAATACATACAAAAGAGTTTTGATCGGCAAAAAGATCAGATTTTAAACATTGGGTTTATGATAACTCTTTATAATAACTTGTGAACTCACCAACCTCGTGTTGACAGTTTTAAGTATGTTTTCAGGAAATTGAACGTGGTCATCAGGTTAGCAATGTAGGTTACATGCATGCACGTGGATACGGCTTTTGGGAGGATTTCTCTTGTATAACTCATGGTCTTGAGTCATATTTGCGAAATCTTAAACATTTGTAAACTCAAGTTGATATTTTGTAATGTAAATATTTTAAATCCAGTTATGTATCCAATTACATGTATGTGTTTGCGGTAATCATATGCTTTGGAAACCAGTGAAAGTCGCGCCTCGCGTTTCCGCCCTGGCGGGGTGTGACAACAACCGTGCTCTTGCTTCCCCACGGTCACGTGTAAACCCGTGAGTCTGAAAGGCGTACTTCCTCGAAGAAAGAGAGCCAATGAAAGAAGTAGATCGGTCAACACATCTGTCACACGACCGTGCCAAAAGGTGGCAAGGTCTTGCCCCATGCTCCGGCACGGTCGTGCCCAGTGCCCTGGCACGGTCGTGCCTCCTTGCTTTTATATATATCAGAAGTTTTTCCACATAAAAAAGTCTGGAGACTTGGAGAGTTGGGGCCCTGAGCACTGTTTTGTGCTTCGAATTTTCTTGTTTCTAGCCACATTTCAAGCTTCTAGGAAGGACTACAACATGAAGAAGATCACCATACATCATCATCATCATCTAGCTTGGAAGAGTTGGTTTGATTCTTGCATTTCTTCATGAGTCTTGTAACTTTTCCTTGATTTGTTCTTGTTCTCATGCTCACCATGACCTAACTCTTGATATCACTTTGGTTTAGATGAAGTTTAGTAACGTTTGACAACATTTTGGATTTTTGGTATAGTTTATGTTAATGTTATAACAATGGCATGATTATTCTTCAATGATATTGTGTATTTGGGAGTCGAGATTGTTTGCAAGACTTGTATATGTGTAGGCTATGCATGTTGGAAAACCCATGGTTTATGCATGTAATCATTGATTAGTGTATCTATGTATACTAGTTTATGGCTTTTGACTAGGAATGGTAGATGAAGTCTGGTTTATGGTTGAAAACTCTTGAATGTACATCCTTGTGCTTGTGTTTGGAAAGACAAAGTGCTTGTTATGGTGTGTCATATTTAGTATTATGTTTATCTAGGACTTGCTGACGCAAACTTCTAATTTATGTAATTTTGATATGAACATTGTATGTTGAGGAAGTGCATGTTATTGTTTACTTTAATCAACTTGAGGTGGGTTATGTGTTGATTCGTGTAATCTTTCCAACTAGTTATTGAGTTAGCCAACCTTGACAGGAAGCTAGTTCAATCTTTATTAAACATTGACATATTCATAGCATGTGAGCTTTATTGTATGATTTTAGGTGGTTAGTTTGTATAATTCATTCTAGTTTCCCGAATAGTCATTTGATTAGATGTCTTTGATGAGAATTTAGTCAACATATGTTTCATGTATTTTCCATGTATCCATAGTTGTTGTTGGGTGTTTATTAAATGGATTCGAGACCGAAGTGATATTCCTTCCTGGATTGTTTGACTTGCGTTCTTAGTTTAGTTTTATATTCTTGCATATTAGTTTAAGTAAAAATCAACTTAAACATCTTTTACCCATTCTTGATTGAATTTTAGTCCCTGTTTATTATTGCATTCCACCGTGTCCACGGATTGATATCCGGTTCTTACCTTTACTATATTGCTATTCGACGGCTACATTGCCTGGTGTGTCTGTGATTAGTCTTTGGTGAAAACCTATTTTAAAACTCAGATTGTGTGAAAAATACTTATAAAAATATATATAATTACATCACATCAATGATCCTGGCGGTCTCTCTCTTTCGGTCCTCCATAAGTCCCGCTACCTGCCCCTACAGGGTCTGTAGCGCGGTCTTAGTAGTTGTGGCCATCTGCTCCGCCTCTTTGGCCCCGTCCTCTGTAGCTTCGACCCTGTCACGCATAGTCATAAGTGCATGGTCGGTCAAATCAATATCGTCCTTCAGTGCGGACATGCCAGCATCATGTAACTTGCTACGCGACGCAAGTATCGGTAGCACTTCCCTCGTAGGCCGGAGCCAATAGGGTGGTGGGTAGGATGGTCTAGATGGCCCCTAGTAGATGAGGAGTCTGATGACGAAGTCCGGGACCTCTTGGCCGATGGCCCTGCAAGATCTGATGATCGGATCGGTCGCTTTCCCAAGTAAATGTTCTTCTTCATGGGGGTACTCTTGGTATTCGCTCCTCGTGATGCCAGTAGAGGTGACTGTGTTGCTGGATCCACCAGGCGGGGAGGTGAGGGTAGAATAAAGCCGTCATCGGACGATGATTCTCCGTGTAATACCGAATATGGCACAGACTCGCCCGAGTCACTCCCCGTGCCAGCATCCCCTTCGCCCCCATGGCTGGTGTATCGTCTGCCTTTTCCTCGTGATCCTCCTTAGGATTCTCCTGGGGTTCCTCCTCAAGGTCCTCAATCGGGTCAATAGTCGGCTCCTCATCACTTTCAGTATGCGGTGACGACGGCGGTGTCAGTGGCTCAGCTGGTGATGGTGGTGTAGCCGGAGTGTACTCCTCGTCCAAGTCAGAGATTAAAATAGGGTCTGATGAAGTCGACATCCTGTAACAAGTCAATATTCGGTAAACGAATGTATTCATGTATGAAATGTATGTATGATGTGATGTGATGTGAACTATGTGAGCCTATAGTTATAGTCTAATAAGCACACTAATGCAACTTAGTTCTCTATAACCAGAGCTCTTATATGAATCTATCACACCCTGAAATTCAGCAGCGGGTTACCCGCGGGTCGTGACTGTCAAGGATCATTGGTCCTGGTCACTTCGAACAACCTCTAAATGGTTTTCTAAAAAACATTCCGTTTGAACATGATATAAAAATAATAAGTAATACAGAGTTTAAAAATGTGGAATGTAAAGTGCGGAAACAACAGTAAATGTATCAAAACACAGAAGCACAATGTTTTAGGTTCCCATAAACCTAGCTTTTAAATGAAAAACATGTTGTGAGACTCCTGAAGTCCAACCCTAGTCCATGCATGAATGCTTAGCGACCTAGATAAACATGCTTAAAGTGTCAACAAAGGGTTGGTGAGTTCACAGGTTTAAGTAAAAGTAAAGAAATGAAAACAGAGTAACAGTACGCATGTATACTAGTGATTCAATTGTTGATCAGACAATAAACATTAATTATATAAGCAATCACCGAAACCAAAGCTCAATGAAGGAATGTAGAAACTAGCATTTTGCCTCTTACATGCCCAACACGCACTTGATTAGGTCAATGATGCACCCGTTTGACTCCCAGTCAGAGTTAGCGTGACTAACCCGGGTGGGGGTTGTTAAACCTAATAGTACTATTCATGATCACCTCGCTTGGTAATGTAATTAACGGTTCAATTATGAGAGGACTTTACGTGCGGGAAATGCACCCACTTATATATATTAAAGCGAAATCAAATTAACGTTATACGACTAAGAAAATGGTTTAGCATGTATCTCCCCCAAATAGAAAAGTAAGTAAAACGGGGCCGTGAAAACTCACCTGGGAATGAGGTGAAGTGATATGAAAAGCAATACGAGAATCCTAGCAAAGTCCGAAAGACCAACCTATCCGAGCCCTAGAAATATTAAGGCCATAAGGTCTATGAAAGGTAAATGTGGTTTATCTAACCACAGTCATCCAAACGACTCAATGTTGAAAGGTTACATTGACGTTTTGAAAAGGTTTGACCAAGTTTGACTAAGTTTGACCAATGTTGACCAACCTTGACCAAGTGTGACACGACGACCCGTTGGTGACACATGGTGAAAACATGTGCAAGTAACACATAAGTAACACCTTATGACATAACACACATGCTTCAAGTAATTGCATAATTAAATGTCATATAATAAGTAACATGGCTTGCATATGTTCATGTCATAAGTAGTAACACATAATTTCAAATAATTGCATAAGTAAATGTTACACAACTACACATGTCTCGTCACAAAGTATAGTAAGTACACATAGCATTTGTACATCCTTATAACATAATCCACAACATGTTAATAAAACAATCCACATAACACATGCTATTATTCTAGTCATTTAATAATATCATTTCAATACATTTGAACAAGTAACATATCATGATATCTTGTATACTAGTTCATAACATAACAAAGTTTCCTTTTTTTTGGAAAATTAGGGTTTTAGTACCCCTTATGTATCATAGCTCAAACAAACAAATTATACATGAGATTATCTTAGTACAATGCTACAAACATGGTTCTATTTATACACATTCCATTTAAAGTAAAAATGAAGTTTCCAAACCAATAAAGTTTCCTTTATTAAAAATGTCTTCCAAAACTCTAAATCACATATTCTTCCATAAATCATCTAAACATATGATAACAATGCTATTCAACCTATTTTAGACATTTATAGCATGGAAACACAAAATATGTTCCAATAAAGTTTCCTTTTGATAAAAATATAGAAACATACCATATGCATATATTCATAATAACATAAACAACAAAGTTTCTAAATATTGAAACGGGCAATATACATAACAAATAAGCATTTCTATGCACCAAATGTACCGATATGTGTCAACAAACCTTCAATATGAGAACCTTTTGATAAAAACATATATTAAGACCTTTGTAACATAAGAAATCGTTTGGATAGGTGTGTACCAATTATGGCCGAAAATAGAAAAGAAAATATTAGTAGAATGCTTACAAAATCAAATACGATGTTGGAATGGATGTGAAACTAGCTCCATGCACCTTGAATCACCTTGGAATGGCCTTAGAACTACTTGGATTGCTTGAACAAACTTGAGCGAGATGGTGGCTAGAGTGGGAGGGGCCGGCCGAACCAAAGAGAGAGGGTGGGGGATTTAGGTTTAGGGTTTTTGTGTGAAAATGGGTTAAGGATGGGTGTAAGGTAGTTTTAATGAAATGATGTTGGGCTTAAGCATTCTTTTAAGGCTTTTTATTAGAAATTGGGATTCTAATGGGTTATTAATAAATAAAAAGCTGAATTATTTGGCCCAAAGTATAAAGCCATCATTTTTATAAAAATCCAATTTAGAGTTGTTGGCACATATCGAATATCCGCTTAAAAAGCGTTAAAATAAAAGTTGCATTAAAAATTCAGAAAAAATTAATATAAGCACGAAATAATAAAAGTTTGTGTATTGGTAGAGTAGTGAGTCGTCTTGGAGCATGGGTACGACCAGTATGGGTACGACTGAGTAAACTCTGTATGAGTATATAATGACGTGTGGCAGGGGCTACCGTCGTAGTAAGTAAGAGATAAGGTTCAGAAGTTGTGTGTCTATAAATGACGAAGTCATATTGTATGCATGTAAATTTACTCAGATCTAGTAGTTGTGTGTGTGTACGTGATGTGTGTTTAGAGTTTGGGGTTACTAGTACATGTGTAGAACAATGGGTGTTCGGTAGTTATGTGTGCCGGTGTGTGTCCTTGTAGTACACGCTTAGTCGTGCATAGGATGGGTGGTCAGTGTGCTCAAGTATATTATTTCTATCTTGACGATTCTCTCGACATTGATACATCGAGGTGATGCGAGGAGTTTGATGTCTTCCTAGATGATTAGTGAGGTGCTCTTACGAGATGCCTATGCTTATATCTCGAGAATTCGGAGCACGAAGCCAATGGGCGGAGCTGTAGAATTACATTCCTTGAATCACAAGTACTAGCTTTACAAACTCAGGTAGATACACTTGTGTCTACTGGTTCTCAGAGACATGTAATTATTGGTTCTTCAAGCTAAAGCTACACAGATTGCTGACATGTAATTATTGGTGTCTAAACTTGTTGAGCGTCTTGACGCTCAGGGGGAGTTAAGGCTACATGATACGTGTCATGCTGAATCAATTCAAAGAAAAGATAATGATGACAATGATCCTAGTGGTAATGTTGAGGGTTATCGTCAATACGCTGACGTGAATCCAATATCCAGAGCTCAGGGGGAGTCAACATCACATACTATTGATGGAACCAAACAACATTCTGGAGTGAATGAAGAAATATTGTTATTGAAATTTTTTCAAGATTCTGAAGAAGAAGAAGCTGAGAAATTAGAGTGTTTGGATGATATAGACGAGTTATTTGATGACGATGAAGAAGATGTGTTGGATAATGAAATTGAAGAAGGAGAGATTGTGATCGGGAACCGTCGTCTCCGCCGCCCCTCCTCTTTGCTCTCCTCTTTTATGTCGTTCACGCACAACCTAGGTCACTCGGCCCAGGGTTTCTCATAAAAGGGTTTAAATATATATATAGTAGTTGCATCCGGGTCCTCGCATTATTCTTGATTGCGCGTTTTTAGTTCAAACTAATTATTACGCGGCTAACCGACCCTTTACTTCCGTTAAACCACGTATCACAGGTAAAGCCCCATTAACGGCTTCCTTTATTAGAGATTCGGGTTATCCATTAACCCGAACCGTCAATTATAGATTTTCGGGATGTTACAATCACTCCAAGATCTTTGGCGACACACCTAGTGTCGCTAGGGAATGACACGTGTCCAATCATTGGATTTCTTGGGCACAATGCCATCACCCCAGCCTCATCCCCGTCAAGTGTCGCCACTTGAAGGTGGCAACACTAGCAGTGTCGCCTGATGAACACCATCTCACAACAGGTCTGTTTTCCACCAAAGTTTGCAACTTTTTACCATCTCACAAAAGATCCTTGGCGACACTATGGTGGGCGATAGTCAAGCTCCACGATACTAAGTCGAGAACACAAGTTCTGGCGACGATGTGAGTGTGCCTAAGGGACACTGTCCTGGCAACACTAAGTCCGGCGACGATTATCATGGCTCGACGACACTAACAAAGTCTAACCAAATTCACGTATTGTATTCGTACAGATCACGTAGCATTTGTGTAGCCCAAAGCTTATTAGTTTCCGCAGTAGACCGTGTACCAGGTGAGTTCTAATCCCCTTTTTGCCTGCTTTAGGGGTGGTGTGCATACTTAGTGAAAGGTGTTTATTACATATTTTATATTAATAAGCAAAAGCAAAGTTATGTTTTAGAGAGACGTTTAAAAGAGGCAAAAGTTCGATTTATGTAAAGTATAGTTATAATTATGACAAGCGTTTATTATATTTTCATATACATAAACAAAGGCATGATATATGTGTAAGTATGTTTTAAGTAAAGCAAAGTTATATTTATCGCAAGCGTTTATTATATTTTCATATACATAAACAAAGGCATAATATATGTTAAGTTATGAACAAGGTAAAGGATGTTTTATGAACAGAGAGTGAACAGTTTTCCAACATGAATGTGTACGAGCTTGATAACGTTCCTTCGGGGATAGATGTTTCTTGTACAAGATGTCAGTTATGGGTTATGCTCTTTTTGTAAGAACCTTTGTGGTTCGTTAACGGTTGTACGCAACCTCCCTGTACCTGTTAAGCGGTATTGGTCACGAGGACAATACCATGTTAAGCGGTATGGATCACGAGCACCATACCATGTTAAGCGGTATTGATCACGATGAAAATTCCAGGTATTGATCACAAGGATAATACCATGTTAAGAGGTATGAATCATGAGGACCATACCATGTTAAGCGGTATTAATCACGAGGACAATAAAAGGGTATTGCTCACGAGGACAATACCGGTTGTGACAAGAGAACTGACGGTTAAGCGGTATTGATCACGAGGACAATGTCAGGTATTGATCACGAGGACAATACTATAAGTGACAAGGAATTGACGGGTATCATATCTTTTAATTTTTTTTAAAAAGTAAAGTACGTAAAGTAAAGTATTGCCTTAATGGCAGTATGTATGTATTATTAAAGCTTTTGTATGATTGATTAAAATAAACCTTAGAACTCACTCAGTGTTGCTAATTTTTAGTATGCACATCAGTTAAGTGTAGGTGAATGTTGATGGATCTGGATGCTTGGCTTGGCGAGGAGGGTTACCCGAAAACCAGAGTCTTGCATCTCATTTATGTTTAAGTTTATGTTGTTTGAGACAAGTTTTATTTTGTATTAGACAAGTTATGTTAGACATGTTATGATTCCGATGTTTATGTTAAAGTTTAAATCGTTTCGTCTGTGATTTGATGAATGTATCATGTTTATGTGCTATGTGTTGATTAGTAAATCTAATAAGTGAGTTCTCCCGGGTTTGGGGCCTTACAACAAAAAAAATAAATAAATAAGAAAAAGAAAGTGGAATTATACATGACAAGTGGTGTGTGGTGGTGGTCAGTGGCGGAGGCAGAAAGTTTTTTCAATGGAGGCAGTACGTTTTGGTGTTCGGATATCTATCAACTCCATTTATAGATTTTTCGGGCCATGTCGGGTAGACTTGTAGATTTTTTAATCGGGTCAATTTATATCTAAGCTACGCAATTAAAAAAACTTTTATTCGTCCAAATCTCATATTCCATACCTATTATTTCATTTTTGCATATTTTCCTTAGTTTCCTTTATCCCCAAATTTCATATTCTCCTAGTTTTGTTTATCCAACCTAACACTCTATAATCTAATGGAAATACATAGACAACTCCTATAGTCTTCATATGAAACTTGAAGTTTAACTCTATCTAATAAAGCGGGTCTGGTAAAGCTTGAAGTCTAATTCATCTATTTAGTTTATAATTTCATTCTCAATCTATCTGTCTTAAGACTTTTTTTTTTAGAGTAAACTGTCATTTTCGTCCATGTGGTTTAGTCACTTTTGTCATTTTCATCCAAAAAGTTTATTTTTCTCCTATGTATCATCGTGGTTTACAAACCTTGTCATTTTCATCCAATCAGTTAGCTATATCCATGTTTTAACGTTAAATGAGGGGTACTTAGGTCTTTTTATGTATTTCTTTAACATTTTATATATTTCTTTTAATAAATAAATATATATAAAGACCTAAATATCACTTATTTAACGTTAAAATATGGATGTAGTTAACTAATTGGATGAAAATGGCAAGTTTCGTAAATCACGAGGATACATAGCAGAATAATAAACTTTTTGGATGAAACTAGCAAAAATGTCTAAACAGGGACGAAAATGACAGTTTACACTTTTCTTTATTAAAAAAAAAGAGTTAACTTATACAAATCGTAAATGAATTGATCATGACATGTAATCTTTGACTCCGTCATAATAATCTTCTTTACTGGGTTAGAACTCATAAAATTCAATCAACAATCCATTAGCACTTTTTTAAACAAAGCAAACAACTTATAAGTTACGATCATTTATAAGGTTTACTAGGAATTTAGAGTTTAACATGAAACAAGAACACAAAATTTAAATTATATATTTAAATTAATATAAACATCAAAATAAAAAAAACATTAAAATAAAAAAAAATCAGTAATTAAAAAATTCATAAATAACAGAAAAAATTAAAAATACTAAACTACTCGTCTTCCGAAACCGGGATGTCCAAGTTTGTTGCAACGTGTTCTATAAGATCAAATTTAAGTCTAAATGTGTGTTTTTGATTCCGCAACTCCGAAAAAAGTAGTAGAGAATTAGATTAGTAGTGGGAGAGTATTTGTTCGGTATAAAAGTTTAGTATAAAAGGTTGGTATTTATAGGATATTTTTTTAAAATAGTCCAACGGCTCTCCCAACGGTCCAAATCAACTCCACCCTTAGAGCATTCATATCAGGTCCCTGATGTGCAGTAACTATATATATATTTTTATAAGTATTTTTCACACAATTAGAGTTTTAAAAAGGGTTTTCACCAAAGACTAATCACACACACATCGGGCAAGTGTATCCGTCGGATAGCAATATAGTAAAGGTAAGAACCGGATATCAATCTGTGGATACGATGGAATGCAATAATAGACCAGAACTAAGATTCAATCAAGTGATGGTAAAAAGATATTTTGAGAGTTGGTTTTAATTAACTAACTTGCAAATATGTAAAACTACACTAAAATCACAATTCAAACAATCAAGGAGAAAAGATCACTTCGATGTCGAATCCATCTAGAATACATTCAATACACTCACAGAAACCTGGCAAATACACGAAACATAGATTGACCAAATTCTCGTCAAAGACATTCAATCAAATGACCATTCCGAAAGCTAGAATGCAAGACACAAACTAACCACCTAAAATCATGTAATAAAGCTCACGTGTTGTAATCATGTCAATGTTTATAAAGATTAAACTAGCTTTCGATTAAGGTACACCAAATCAACAACTACCTAGAAAGATAATATGAGAAACACACTACCCACCTCAAGTTGATTTAATTAGACAACCACATGGACTTCTTCAACATACAATGTTCATACAAAGTTCATATAAATTAGGAGAATGTGTCAACAAATCTTAGATAAACATAAAACTAAGCATGAAACACCATAACAAACACTTTGTCATTCCAAACATAAGCATAAGGATACACATACAAGAATCATAAATCATAGACAAGACTTCATCCACCATTCCTAGTCAGATGCATAAACTAGCATACAAACATACACTAATCCATGAATACAAGCATAAACCATAAGTTTTCCAACATAATATGGCATACACAAATACAAGTCTTGAAAACAACTTTACATACTTGAATATATAATTTCATTGAAGAATAATTATATGATTGTCATAACATTAACATAATGATTGCCAATAATCCAATAATGTTGTCAAACGATTCTAAACTTCATCTAAACCAAAGTGAACAAGATTTTTAGCTCATCATAAGCACAAGAATGACAAATAAAGTAGGGAAAAATAGTAAGAAACATGGTTTGAAACAAGAATCAAACCACTCCTCCAAGCTTAGATGTTGTTGTTGATGTATGGTGATCCTCTTGATGTTGTAATCCCTCCAAGATGCTTGAAATATGGCTGGAACAAAGCTGGTTCGGATCTCAAACAGTGGGTTTTTGCTATGGTTGCTGAATGTCTGAATGAGAGATAAACTTTTGTATTTATAGGCTGAAGGAGGCACGACCATGCCTAAGGGTGAGGCACGACCGTGCCTGTCGCTGTGGCGCGACCGTGCCAAAGTACTAGCACGATCATGGTGTAGAGGGTTGACCAATCCGGAGCTTCTATTAGGTCCCAATGAACGAGGAAGTACGGCTCTGAGGTCATGGATCAGACTCACGGGATTACACGCGGCCGTGGGGTGTTGGAGTATGGTTGTGCTTCGAGGAAATGGCTTGGCACGGTCGTGTGTCAGATGCGGGGCACGACCGTGCCTCCAACACAGAAACCCAAAAACTTAATCTCTTATCCCTGTAATTCTCTTGTTTGTTCACTCAGCTTCACAAAAACCTACCAAACTGGAAATGAAGCAAATAAGTGTCTAAACGTTGAAAATAACCAAGAATTGATCGTGAAATAAGTGAAGTTTTGTGTTAAAAAGATGTGTAAATTCTAACACATCAGTCCCCTATTCTCATCCTTGTCTCTAAAATTTAGGGAGAATATAAGAAATTATTGTTTTTTCACTCCACATCAGGATCTCCATCCTCATACCCCATCCCTAAAATTTAAAGGAAACCTCTAGGGGAACCCTAAATATAGGGAGATACTATTCAATCCTATATTATTTTTTATTTTATTTTTATGAGTGGGTGAGTGGATGAAAGAAAAAAGAAAATAAAAAGAATTAAAAAAAAATATTATTTAATTAAATATGGATAGATATGGGGAACCTAATGTGAGAGGTTTTAAAAAAGTCTTTAAATTTTAAAGATAGATTTGTTTTTTAGTTAAATTATAGGGATGAAGATGAGGAGACTGCTGAGAATGCTCTCATGGCTTATGTTTTGGGTAAAAATTAATAAGACTAAGTTTGTGACCAAACTTAGTTTGTGAGGTAGTATGCTTATAAAATCAATGTAAAACAATGTAAAAACATAAAGAGTGACACAGCAGTTTACGAGGAAAGCCCTTGATCGTTCAGGATCTCCGGCATAAAACCTCGGGAGTTTACAATCGACACCTGCCTCGTTTCTTCAATAAATGATAAAGAATTATAAGTGTTGAGCTGCAAATGATCGATATCTAAGTGTTACAAGACTGATTGCGAGTGTATTCTATTACTAAGTGCGTTGTTGTGTGTTTTCTAATCGACCAAGCTGATGATTATGTACAGAGATTATGCTAACTAACTATCCGAGAATTCCGGAATCGACTTAGTATTCAAATATGACCGTTGGAGGCCAATCCACGCGTCTCATACACGTTGTCTTTGACTTCAAGAGCGATTCTTAAGGGATGAATTTGACCACGCACGTTTTACCTGCGAATAAGTCAAGATAGAAGGAAGATATAAAGGTTAGGTAATATATAAATTGAGGATACCGAAACCTATCAGGATACCGAAGTACATTGAAGATCCAGAATCCTTATCTGTAAAATGACCCCTAACAGCTTCACGAACCCGTCAAACTCGTCTTTTTATTTAAAAAAGGTACAATGAAAAAATGGACAAAATTCGATGACCAGAGGTCAAAGTACCCTCTTGACCTTCCCAAGGTTCCGCCCATGTATACCGGGGATGTAAACCCTAGAAACCATAGTTTAACTTTTAAGTGATTTCTTTATCTAGCCGGGGATGTAAACCCTAGAAACCATAGTTTTAACTTTTAAGTAATTTCTTTATCTAGCCTCCATGATACCCAAACAAAACATTAAACCATTCATATTTCATAATAACAACCCTTAACACATTAGGTAACCAAGTAACCATGGATGCAACCCCCAATTCCAACTCCAAACAACATCCCAAATTGAAATCAGATAGAACCAATGGCACGTGGTTCCATTCTTACTTAACACACAAACATAAGACATAATTAAAACACCATGATTTGATCACAATCCTTAACAGTTGCAACCATAGCATTTGCAGTTGTCTCTACACTTGCAGCCATGCCCACCCTCCGCAACAAACCCACTCTCACTTCCATCACCATACCTACACAAACATTCATCAAATTCAGAAACAGATAGTAACAGAATGGATCACAATTGGAATGTCATTTTCAGTGTTTTCAGAATCGGACCAGACAGAGTGTGCTTATTTGAACCGGTAAACCAATTTTTTATTTTCTTTTCTTTCAAAATATCATTTTTATTTAATTTAGTAAAATATTTTATTTTTCTTGTCATCCGGTCTTAAATCCGGTTCAACCGGTCCGACCAGTGGACGTGGCCGGTTTATTATCCAGTTCAGTTCTGAAAACATTAGCTATTGTACATCTGTTTTGGGTCAAAAATAACGGCGGTGGTGGCTGATTTCTCCACGTCAGGGTACATTCCGCATCTGTGAACAGAAATTCAAATTCAATGAAATTATTGGTTAAATTGTAGTAATTTTAAGAAGGAAATTTTAATGTACCCGTTGCAGCTGCTGCCGCATGAGCAGCTGGAGCCGCCTCCGCACTTTCCGTTGCAACAAGACATGACTTGAGGGATAATTGGTAGTGTGTTTTTGATTGATTTCACAAAGCTTGACGATGGTCTTTTGGACGATCGTTGTGTGCTATAAATAGAAATTTGTGGTGAGGATGGACCGTACACGTGGATTTATCTAAGGGTTATGTATTCCAGGAATTGTTCCGTCTGCCACATAATGCATCGGGTGATTTAATATTGTTACGGTTTAGATTTAAATTTTTAAATAAGGTTAAAAACTCGTATTTTATAAAATTAAATAAATATTAAATAGTTAGTAATAAAAATTTAATAATTACAACATAATAAAGATTTAAGAATTAATAAAAGAAATATTAAATAGTTTGTAATGAAAAAAAATAGCAAAAAGAATGCTAGGCTCACAAAATTTGTGACGGTGGCGCAACTAATTACTTATTTATTAGGTATAAATTTAGTTTTAGTGTTTGCTAAACTGTAATGTTTTTAGTTATTAACGTTAAAAAATCTGTTAACTTTTTATAAAGTTACTTTTATTCATTACTATTAATAAATTTAAAATTAAACATAAAAACCCACCTCCCCCTCTTCGTTCCCCACCCCCTTGAATGTCGTTCTCCATGATCGGTGACTTGCCACCGATGGTGCCACTTAACTGACGAATAAACATGAAATTCTTTTTTGCAAAATTTCTCCATCTATGTGACCACCAAAATAATCTATTGACATCCACCGAATAATAAATTCGCGTCTCGTGAACCATAACGTTTACAACTAAACATTATTAATTTCTCGTTGTCAAAAGTGTAACTATTTGGATAGTACCTCGATATTAACGTTGATATTATCGATAATTGGACATCCAATATCTAACAAGTTTTCTGTTCCACCTTTCTCACACTCCTATGCATTGGTATTGCATATGCATATTTTAGCACATTAAGGGCAATGTATGTTACATGTGTGAAGATGTTTGGGTTTTTGTGAACTTTTACAAGTCTATACAATACTAGTCATGACATTTTAGAAAACCTCTCATTTTTGTGAACTTATGTGTAAATCTAGCATTAAGAACAATTTCGATCGGTTCATAGTATTAGTAGTTTATTTACGAGTGTATCACAATAAATATTTTTATATTATTATATTATTCAACTTAAAAATTAGTATTAGATATATATATTTTAGGTGAAATTACACATATCCCCTTGTTTTAAAACCCAATTACATATATACATAACCGGAAATTTAAATTACATATATCCTCTTATTTTAAAGGGGGAATTACATATATCCCCTTATTTTAAAACTAATTACATATATACTTAACCAAAAACTTAAATTACATATATCATCTTATTTTATAAAGTTATACATTATGACAAAAATAACCCTTTAAGCTTACAAGAAAAACACGACTCTTCTGATTCTCGAAACATATGTACGACCTTCTAATTCAAACCTAACTGACGATTCAACCAGCAATTGTTTCCTAACCGGCGATCGGCTATTTCGATTCCATCAATCGCAGTACGACGGTTGATTCCAAATCGGTTGATTCAAGTCGGCCGATTCTAGTGATACGACCTTCTTATCCAAGTCGGTTGATTCCAACCTGTGCGGTTTTTTGCGTTTCCAACATCCAAACATGTCAGTGGATTCAGGTTATCGAGTTTATATTGTTTCCAATGTTTTGCAATTCCAACATCAAAACTTTGACACTTATTTTGTATATTTCGGTAATTGTCGGAAAAAGGTAAAAAACGTTAAAAAAAGGCAAAAAAACTATAAAAAAAAATAGTTAAAAGTGTAAATTTGAAAATTTTAAGTTTTAGTAAAAGAAAGGGTAAAATAGTCATTCGATAACTAATTTTTAATAAATTAAATTAAAATGATATATATTTGATATTTTTAGCTTTTAGGAAGGGGATATATGTAATTTATATTTTGGGCTGGGTATATACGTAATTTATTAAGTTTGTAGGGGGATATATGTAATTGCCCCTATTTTAACACATAAATTTTCATATTTATCTATTTATCAATTAGAATTTATATAATGATAATTATATTCTTTTCCCTAAATTTCAAACTGTCATAGCGTAAACCTTAAACGTTAAACCCTTGTTTCTGCAGTTTTTTTTTTTAAAATTATGGTTCCTAGGTTCCTTCTTTGAACCACACTTTGGAGTTTGCACTTGCTATTATATATGTTTACGTTTCATTGTTGCTGTTAAAAAAAATAGAGATGTTTACGGCCAGAATAAAAACAATCGGTATAATTTTATAGTGTTTTTTAACCGGCAGTATGTTTTTCTCTATACCGAATTGAGGATTGGTTTTTACCTTCGACATAAAACTGGGTCGAACTGTTGAGTTAGGTTAGGTTATCTTTATAGTTGTCTTTTATTACAAAATCAAAACATATCAATTAGTATGCAATGTAGGTCAACTTAATTCGTGCTAAAATTCCATGTTTCAACTTGTACCCCTTTTGATTCTAATCATCTCTTTAGTTATGTTATTTCAGAATGTTACACCTTTTAATCATCATTTTCAACCCATCATACCAAAACCTTAAAACTAAACAAAAATCAAACCAACAGTAATAATTTGGTTTGGTTCATTTTAATTTTCAAGGGTTTGGTTTTGGTTTACAATAGTTAAAAATCATTACTCACAATTTGATTTAAAAACCGTCCAAAGTAGACTATAAACACACCTCTTGCTATCAATGGTTTATGGGCCAAAGGTGAATCATATTCCAGCAGTGACGGAACCAGTACTTATTAGTTGAAGAGTAATAATAATATTTTCTTCTCTACCGTTATAAATATGGGGTCAAACGCATGTTTTTATTTAAAAAAACACAATTAAAAAATGGACAAGTTTCGATGACCGGGGGCAAATGACCCTCTGCCCTGTATTTCATGGATGAAAACCCTAGAGACCTTAGTTTTAACTTTTAAGTGATTTCTTTATCTAGCCTCCATGATACCCAAACAAAACATTAAACCATTCATATTTCATAATAATAACCCTTTAACATATTAGGTAACCAAGTAACCATGGATGCAACCTCCAATTTCAACTCCAAACAACATCCCAAATTGAAATCAGAGAGAACCAATGGCACGTGGTTCCATTCTTATTTAACACACAAACATAAGACATAATTAAAACACCATGATTTGATCATAATCCTTAACAGTTGCAACCATTGCATTTGCAGTTGTCTCCACACTTGCAGCCATGCCCACCCTCCGCAACAAACCCACTCTAACTTCCATCACCATACCTACACAAACATTCATCAAATTCAGCAACAGATAGTAACAGAATGGATCACAATTGGAATGCCATTGTCAGTGTTTTCAGAATCGGACCATACAGAGTTTGCTTATTTGAACCGTTTTCATTTGAACCGACTGGACCGGTAAACCAATTTTTTATTTTCTTTTCTTTCAAAATATCATTTTTATTTAATTTAGTAAAATATTTTATTTTTCTTGTCATCCGGTCTTAAATCCGGTTCAACCGGTCCGACCGGTGGACGCGGCCGGTTTATTATCCGGTTCAGTTCTGAAAACATTAGCTATTGTACATCTGTTTTGGGTCAACAATAACGGCGGTGGTGGCTGATTTCTCCACGTCAGGGTACATTCCGCATCTGCGAACAGAAATTCATATTCAATGAAATTATTGGTTAAATTGTAGTAATTTTAAGAAGGAAATTTTAATGTACCCGTTGCAGCTGCTGCCGCATGAGCAGTTGGAGCCGCATCCGCACTTTCCGTTGCAACAAGACATGATTTGAGGGATAATTGGTAGTGTGTTTTTGATTGATTTCACAAAGCTTGACGATGGTCTTTGGGACGATCGTTGTCTGCTATAAATAGAAATTTGTGGTGAGGATGGACCGTACACGTGAATTTATCTAAGGGCTGTTATGTATTCTAGGAATTGTTCCGTCTGCCACATAATGCATCGGGTGATATTATTAAATTTGGTTATTGTTACGGTTTAGTTTTTAAAATTTTAAATTAGGTTAAAAACTCGTATTTTATAAAATTAAATAAATATTAAATAGTTAGTAATAAAAATTTAATAATTACAACGTAATAAAGATTTAAGAATTAATAAAAGAAATATTAAATAGTTTATAATAAAGAAAAAATAAATAGCAAAAAGAATGTTAGGCTCACAAAATTTGTGACAGTGGCGCAACTAGTTACTTTTTTATTAGGTATAAATTTAGTTTTAGTGTTTGCTAAACTGTAATGTTTTTAGTTATTAACGTTATAAAATCTGTTAACTTTTTATAAAGTTACTTTTATTCATTACTATTAATAAATTTAAAATTAAACATAAAAACCCACCTCCCCCTCTTCGTTCCCCACCCCCTTGAATGTCGTTCTCCATGATCGGTGACTTGCCACCGATGGTGCCACTTAACTGACGAATAAACATGAAATTCTTTTTTGCAAAATTTCACCATCTATGTGACCACCAAAATAATCTATTGACATCCATTTGGCCATGTTCAAATAACTAAGAGTGAACTTGAGCTTAAGGTGTTCAATTTCAACCCGATGTGACCCAACATGTTCATTTTAACAACCTTCAAATTGAGTTTAGTCACATTCAATATAAATTTATAAGTTCATAAACACTTATGGAAGTATTAAAGTTATTTAGAATCACCAACTTTTAAAATCATGTCACTTTATCAGTGCATCCAATATAGCTCCACCATTTAAGAACACAAGCTATCTCAATAACATTCAAATACGGACCCCAAAATTTAAGCTTCTTAATCCTAATTCATATGCTATTAGATTATACATCGCGGTTTTATAGACACTTTTATTTATATAAAACGAGTTGTTACAAAAATAATCCACTCCTAGTTCTAGATCATTATCACAATAAATTCTTAAAGTCATATTCATTGAAATAAAGAGCACAAGTTCATCCAATCATGATATAACATTGGAAAAGCTTCAATCCAATGCCATTCAAGTTGGTGTTACTTTCGAACTTGTTCTCATATACATACAAGAAGAATATATTGTTCTCACCACAAAGCCTCCTCAGCGATTTTGTTATCTAATGACAAATATGCAAACAAAAACATAAATTACAAATTGAGTTTTAGATAACAATGTACATGTTTACATGCATAAGGTACAAATGTAGTTTGTTGGCATTGCCTTGTTGTCACATTTGCTATCATCAATATTGGGATTATGGGCATTATTATCTTTTGAGAACAAAAGAGTGATCATTGAGACTCCATCGTACTTTTTAGAAAAGCTACCCCTTTAGAATTTATTCATGTTAACATTGAAAAAAAAAATTAATTACACGGATGGGTCCTGTGGTTTACCCATATTTCACTTATGGCCCCTAGGAATGGGAAACTACAAGTTTGGCCCAATAGTTTGCACGATTGTAACACCCATGGCCCCTGGGTTGGATGTCCGTTAAGTTTATCCGTTAAGTGAGTGTAAAATAACCAAAATACCCCTTACATTAAAAAAAAATAAAAAACAAAGATTGTAAATTATAAAACTCATCCCAAACACCCCTTTTCTTAATCCCCAAACACCCCCTTTCTTAATCTCCAAAACTCATCCCAAACACCCCCTTGTAAATCATATATTCTACCCATCTTCTCCCACCATCACCGTCGCCACCTCCACTGCCACCGCCGCCGCCACCACCTGGTTGTTATCTACTTGCTGAGACCGGTAGCCCCTGCAACCAAACCGACGGTCTTAGTATTTCTGTTTGTAACGCTGACGGTCAAGTGCTTGACGACGCCATTGGCGGTAAACTCATCGCCTCCACCCTAGTACAGGTATCATTTTTACAACTTTTTTCTCCTCACTTCAATTTTCCCCAAATCACATTCTTTTTTTGGTGACATGTGGTGGTTAGTAGCTTCTTACATGGTGGTGGAGATAATTCTAGAGCAAAAACGAAGCCAAATGTGACGTTTGGTAACTATAATTTCAATTTGTGAAAGATCCTACAAATTAAAATCTGATTCGACTTCATAATTTGAAAACATATCGATACAGATTTGTTGCTGAACCACAACAATGGCGTTGAGCTGTATTTGGATGACACACCGATTTTGCTTTCGTAACACCATTTCATCCTCTCTCCTTACCGCCATTACTGCTCGAGGTTTTTCACGAGTCAAAGTTCAACGAATCTGGACCGAATTCCGATTACACATCTCAATTTTCACAATATATTAAGCACAAATTCATCTCTGCCCTTCCGTAGCATTGCCGATCTGCCCTTCCGTAGCTATGAAAGGTAAGGTTAATTTATTAATCCCTATTGTCCTCTGAGCTCCTTTGAATTTTAATCTGAATTTGGAATTGTTTATATTATCTTCATCATCTTTTAGAATAGGTGGAGTGCCGACGGGAATGGTGGTGGTGGCGGCTGCGGCGGTGGTGGGAGAAGAGAGAACGGTGGAGTGTGGTGGTGGAGTAATGTGGGAGTTTGAGGATGAAGAAAGGGGGTGTTTGGGATGGGTTTTATGATTTACAATCTTTGTTTTTTTATTTTTTTTAATGTAAGGGGTATTTTGGTTATTTTACACTCACTTAACTGACATCCAACCCAGGGGCCATCGTTGTTACAATCGTGCAAACTATTGTGTCAAACTTGTAGTTTCTCATTTCTAGGGGCTATAAGTGAAATCCGTGTAAACCACAGGGACCATCCATGTAATTAATTCGAAAAAAAACTAATACCCATTTTATCTAAAAAAAAGTAATTTATATACATAATTTATCAAAAATCTTTTTTTTAAGGCGAACATTGAATGTTGTGGCGTCGCACCCCCGTCAAATGGGAGAGCCTTATCCAACTTCGGCCAATATGTTGTCTTAACCGGGCTCACTTGGCGTCAGAGTTGTAGAGCTTTCAAGGAAAAACCCCACCTAATACGGCCCGTTCCGGGCTTGAGGGAGAGCCAATGCTCGAACCCTGGATCGGCGTGGGTAAAACCTTTCAGCCTAAGAGCTAGGCCTCATTTACGATGCCACGGAAATTAATAACTCGTTAGTTTTAAATTAATAACCAATAACTCATTAGTTTTATCAGTATCTTGTAGTTATTAAAATGTCACTTAATCAGTAAAACTTATAAGTCTTAATTCACGGACATGCAGTCACCATTCAAACTCGGCTACGCAAAACAGAGAATTCACGACTGAAATTCTGCCTCTAGATCAGCACATACCAATATCACTTTTCTTTCATCTATTTCACACCACCTTCCATTTTCTCAATCTCTTAAACCGTAACCTTTTGCAAATCAGATGCTCCAACCAGTGGAGCTGCCGACTATCTGATCTTTTCTCTTCAAATGGGGCGAAATTCTCATATGGGTACTCTCAATTGAAAGTCTTGTGATGAATGCACTCCAGGTGTTTGATGAAATGCCAATACTATTTTTTTTGTATTTACACCCAAATTTCACGCTTCAACTCCAGGCGTGACTCCTGTCGCCTCTTTTTATGACACCCCCTTCTTCGTCTTCGAATGGCCCATTGCCATGTCCATTTCGTAAGTTTCATTGTTGCCCGGATGGTGAAGGGGGAAATAAGGGGATTTCTCGGTTGATCTCTCATCTCAAGAGGTTGCATCTTCATAGCGATGAAAGTAGAAGTGTGTTGCGAGAGGCTATTGCCACGGACCATGGGTTGTTTATGACGGTGGAGGGTACTTTAAAGGTTTTAGGTCAATGGATGCGTGAGATTTGTATGAGTTTACATGCCATTAGTCGTGCCTGCCATCACCCTTATGGTATTGTCCGTTTTACTGATCGTGATAATGACATGGATGGACATATTGTCGGTATTGTGAAGCCTTCTATCTGTGTGGATGAGACCAATATACTTGAGTCGTTTATTTTGGATGTTGTTCTCCTTGATCGTGTCTTTAAAGCGCCTATTGTTACTGTCAAGAGCATTCCTCATAGTTGTCGTTTGGCTTTCTCTCAAGCGTTGAAGACCGCTCTCTGCAAGGTGGTTGCCCAACCGGGATCCATTGAAGCATGGGTTAGGTTGTTCCTTCTTCCTCGTTGCACTTTGCAAGTGTTTAGACCACAAAATAGGCAAGAAAGCAGGTCTGGGAATAGGAGGGCCTTGCAACAACGTTCAATCCTGAGTTCTTTAGCCACTTGGGGGAAAGAGGATGGTATTGCCATGTTAGTTAAAAATATATTTAACAGTTCTAGTTTGGAATCTTTTGGCCCAGGAGGCATTGATAATCATAAGGAGGGAGCTGTGGGCAATACCAACATCAGGCAGTGTCTTCGTAAGGTTGCAGATGGCCATTTTACAGCGGCAGTGAAGGTGTTATGCTCGTCTGGTGTTGCTCCATACAATGGCGATACCATACAAGCTTTAGAGGCTAAACACCCGCACAGGCAACCTCCATCTATGCCAAGTGAAATATACTCCGAGCCTCCTCTTGTTGCGGAGGTTGATAGTGTCCTTGGTTGCATTAAATCGTTTCCTAAGGGAACTTCGTGTGGGAAAGACGGCTTGCGAGCACAACACATTTTGGATGCTTTATGTGGAGACGGGTCTGCAGTTGCCACTGATCTTTTAACTACTATCACCGCAGTGGTCAATTTGTGGTTAGGGGGGAGATGCCCATCGAGTTTATCAGGTTTTGTTGCGTCTGCTCCTCTTACACCGCTCTTAAAACCCGACAACGGGATCCGACCTATTGCAGTGGGTACTATATGGAGGCGGTTGGTGTCCAAGGTTGCTATGAAGTGTGTCGGTAAAGAGATGGCCAAGTACCTTAATGATTATCAGTTTGGGGTTGGTGTGTCGGGTGGCGCCGAGGCCATATTACATAGCGTCAACCGGGTATTGAATGAACGTCACACGGATGGGTCTCTGGCCATGCTTACAGTAGACTTTTCTAATGCATTTAATCTGGTGGATAGATCAGCCTTACTTCGCGAGGTCCGGATGAGGTGCCCGTCTATTTCTTTGTGGGTAGAATTCCTATATGGGCAACCAGCTAGATTGTATCTTAGAGACGAGTACATTTGGTCCACCACCGGGGTTCAACAAGGAGACCCATTGGGACCACTTCTTTTCGCTCTTGTTTTGCACCCCTTGTGCATCAAATTAGAGACAATTGCAAGCTTCTTCTTCATGCTTGGTATCTTGATGATGGGACTGTCATTGGAAATTCAGAAGAGGTGGCTAGAGTGTTAGACATTATTAAGGTGGTGGGTCCTACCTTGGGTCTTGAACTGAATATTAAGAAAACTGAGTTATTTTGGCCTTCATGTGATGGTAGCAAGTTTCATGATGGTTTATTCCCTGTGGACATTGGGAGGCCGTTATCCGGGGTAAAACTTCTTGGGGGGCCGTCAGGAGAGATGCAAATTTTATTAGTGGGTTAGCTAAGAAGAGAGCTACTAACGCTGTTAATTTGATGCGTCTTCTTCCAAAACTTCGTGACCCGCAGAGTGAGCTACTCTTGCTTCGATCTTGTATGGGTATTGCCAAACTTTTCTTTGGCTTGAGGACGTGCCAACCAGTACACATGGAGGAGGCAGCGCTGTTCTTTGATGAAGGATTGCGTGGGGCGATTGAGGACATAGTTGTTTGTGGAGGTCCTTTCTTTGGAGACTTCCAATGGCGACTTGCTTCCCTACCTATTAGGTTTGGGGGTTTGGGGTTGTATTCCGCTGTAGAGGCTTCATCTTATGCCTTTGTAGCCTCGAGGGCCCAATCTTGGGCGTTACAGGACCACATCTTACGAGACAGCGGCATATGTGGTATGGATTCTGATTATGATTGTGCTTTGGCTTGTCTTCGTGATACGATTTCAAGCTTTGACTTCAGCGGTTTCACTAATAAGGACACCGCCCCCCCTAAAGCACAACATGCATTGGCGAGTGCCCTTTTTAGTAAAATCGTCCGTGAAATGGAAGTCCAGTTTGAAATGACCGTTAGACAAATAGCTGTTTTTTAGTGTCTACGAGCACCACATGCTCAAGATTACCTTCTCGCGATCCCTATAGATGGGCTAGGCCAACATATGTCGCCGGTGGAGTATCGTACTATCCTTAAGTATCGCCTCATGATTCCACTATACCCGGTTGACGAGTTATGCCCTGTTTGCCGTAAGGCGTGTTTAGACTCCTATGGGGAGCATGCGGTTCATTGTAGAGAGCTCCCGGGTTTCAAGTACCGACACGACTTGGTTAGGGATGTTCTTTTTGACATATTTAGGCATGCCGGGGTTTCTACTAAGAAAGAGGCACCAGTGAATTTCTTGACGGACCCATTGGAAGGAAGATCAACATTTAGACCCGCTGATATTTTGGTCTTTGGGTGGATAGGTGGGAAACATGCGTGTGTAGATCTAACATGGGTCTCCCCTCTGGTGGGCTTGGGAGTTAGTGCTTTCACGGTGAGTCAGGCTGCTCTAAAAGCTGCTTCGAGCAAAGTGACCAAACACGAGAAAGCGTGTCTTGACAACCAACACGTGTTTATACCATTTGCTTTTGACACTTTTGGTTTCCTTGCACCAGAGGCCGTGGAGTTAAAAGAAATTATTAACTCTATGTAGATATAGTTTTTAAAAGACTTGGTTTTGCTTTTCAAAAAGGGTTGGCGACGCAATTTGTTGCACGTTTACCTTCTATCTCTATGTAATTTCCCTTTGGGAGTTGTGTTTTTAAGTCTTAATTAGTTTTATCAGTATCTTGTAGTTAATGTTGCTTACAAAATGATAGAAATGACAAATGTTTTCATCGGTGAATATTTTTAAAAGAAATTATTAAATCGGTAACGTCACAAAATGTGAAGAAAATAGAATATTTTTTATGAGCGGTTATTTTTGACACAATCAAATTAGGTGGTAGATTAGTGTATACATTTAACACAGAATAAATTTTAACTAGAGATCTGATAGAACAATATACATTTATGCCTATTGCTTTAACTAAAATATATAACACACGAATTTTTTAATCATTTTTTTTTTCTCTTACAAATGATATGTATTGTGATTTTGTTTGTTATTTTATTTAAAGTATCAATATACTTTATTCTTCTTTTAAGATATTATTTTTCTTTATCTAATTAAGTCAACAAAAATGTGTTTTATATCTTGTTTGAGTTACTAAAAACCTTTTAAATAATATATATATAACGATCCATTTGCATGTAAGTTAAGAAACGGAAATCTAAGTAAACAATTTTTGTATCATGCTCAAGACGAGTTGACAAAGTGATCGACAAAAGAATTCCTTCTTACGTTGAATTTACTCATTGTGCCTCTCATAAATTCTTACCTCGAGAGTTCGATTTTTCATGCTAACCTTACTCTCATTACATTTGGATTTACTCAGTATATCTCTAATACATACTTGTTCGTTTATTATTGAGATTATGTTATTTTCCATGTGTTTATACACGTTGATGACATCATCATTACTAGGAGTTCCTTGGCTTTTGTGGCTGAGTTGATCAAGCGTTTACACTCTCAATTCTCGCCCAAAGATTTTGTCACACTCATTAGTTTTTAGGTATACAAGCTACATTCTCTGGCGATACTCTTCATTTTTTTCTCAGCATATGTATTTACCTGATCTTTTATGTAACACCTGTAACATCCCGAAAATCGACAAGTTAATGGGTCGGGTTAGTGGGTACCGATATGAATGGTGAATTATTTTACAACTGAAGTGAAGGACTGAGTTTTAATAAAAAGACGTTTATAACGAGAATGTTTATTTTTAACATAAATTGTTAGAACTCACTCAGCGTAGCTGACTTTGTATGTACGTTAGACTGTTTTGCAGGTATGGTAGTATGACGATGTATCTTGGCTTGAGAGCAGAGCTACTCGGGTTGGTGTGTATGTATTCGTACGGTAATGAAGAGTAGAAAAATGATTTTAAAATACGAATACTATTTTGAGTTAAGACTTCCGTTGTATGTTTTTATAAAAAGTTAAGTGTTTTTAAAAGAATACACTGTGATGTGACTCAACTGTAGTGTGCCTAGTTTGAGGTCTTACAACACCCGATTTTAGGGGTTGTTAATTTTAACTCGTTTCGCATTTGACTGTGTGATAAAGTGTGTAAGAGTGTATGTATATGCTTGTCGGCTGTGTGTGTGTTTAATTAATTTGTAATAATGGGCCAAAAAAATTTAATATATATATATATATATTTGTGTGTGTTTAATTAATTTGTAATTAAATAGCGATGTGTGTGGATAAGTTTAAGTATGGTGAGGATACACTTGGAATTCAAATTTAAAAGGAGTTTGACTTGGTTGTAACTAACTCTCCTATTAACCTTTCATTATCTCTCATAATCAAATATTCTTTTCGTTGGTTTCGAGACAGAGAAAGAGAGAGAGAGAGAGAGAGAAAGAGGGGTCGAGTAGAGAGAAGAAACGATCGAGGGGTAGTGGTGAACGGTGGAGAGAGGTGGCTAGTGGTGGTTAGTGTGATGGTGTGATTAGTCAAGGCTAACAGCTGTGGTTCAAGATAGTCTAGCGGGGTCAGCTCCTGTTAGTGGTGGTGGCTATCGACGACGATGTGGTGGCGGCTTGGTGGTGATCAAGCCAAGAGGAAGAGAAAGAGAGAGATCATGTGTGCAATCGAGTGGAAGACAACCAAGGGGTTGTAGGGTCCCTTATCAAGGCTGTCAAGAGGTGGTTCGAGGTTGTAGTGGTAGGGTGCACGACAACATGTGTCGGCGGTGCATGTGTGTGTATGTTTTTCCAGTGAGATAAAAGGTGGTGGAGTGGGCCGGCTAGGGGTTTGGTGCATTTGAGAGGCGGTTCGAGGCTGTCTAAGCGGCATTAGTGGTCGTATGTGACCGGCGGGGACTAGAGGTGGTTTAGGTGTTTTCGGGCTAAACAATTGTGTGAAAAGCTTAAGATCGTTGTATATGATCTAGGTGAGTTCTATATGTCCTATTTTAATGTTTTAAAGTGTTTCGGGTTGATGAATGTACAAGTGTGTATTAACGGTTTAAACAGTTAAACACATGATTAACGAATATAGAGAGGGAAGTGTTTTGTGTGAGAATTTGGGGCTGAATTGAATGTGACATAAGTTCAAGTTTTTAATTAATTTAATTAACCTTGAAAGTGTGTTGTTGTGGTACTTAATGTGTGTGTTTAAGTGGTAGTTCGGTTTTATACGAACAAAGTGTGTTTATATGCGATGTTTCAGCATGATTATAATGAGGTTTTGGTGTGGGTTTGGGTTATGTTATTTAACCATTTGTGTGATGTTATAGTGTGGTAATTCATGATAAATAATCGGTGGGTAATGATTCTGATATGCTATGTAGGGGTAAAAAGTGTGTGTAAACAGTGTGTGTGTAAATAGTGTTGGTGAAAAAAATGTGTGTGTAATGAAGAATGGTGTGAGTTAAACATTGGTTTGAACTAAAGTGTGTGTAAAAGTGTTTTAAAAGCTTTTAGTGAATGTTTAAGGGTTGGGATGTTGTGGCCTGAAAGTAAGGAAACGTGTTAACTGGTTTGTGTGTGTGTGAGTGTGTGAAGTCCATAACAGTGATAAAACAGTGTGAAGTCCACGATAGTGGCAAAATTAGTGTGGTCTCATGTAGATAGCGTGTGCCGGGCCCAAGTAGGTTTAATACATGTGTGTAGCTAACATTTGGTTTTTGTGAAGTGTGAGTTATCAAAGCAAGTGAGTTTCAGATGTGGTGTGGTGCGGTGTGGTGTGAGTAAGCTAAGTGTGGTGTGTTAACGTGGGTTGTGTGGTGGGGTGATTATCTAAACCAAATCATTTAATAAAGTGTGTTTTGAGAGTATTAAATGTGCTTTTGCAAGTGTGTTTTCTAAACTATAGACTCACTAGAGAAAGCTGACCTATTTTAGTATGTATTTTAGGGTAAGTTTAGGTTGTTGGATATTGGATGTTAGATCATCGATAATACCAACGTTACTATCGAGGTATTATCCAAAAAGTTACACTTTGGACAACGAACAATTAATAATGTTTAGTCACAAACGTTGTAGTTCACGAAACGCGGATTTGTAATTCGGTGATTAATTATTTAGTTAAATAAATAAAGGACGAAATATAATTCAGTCTAAGACTTAAACGTTAATTGGATGAGATTTACTAATTATTTGTAATTAGTAAAATCGAGAGATTGAAAGTAATTAACAGCTAATTACTAAGGGATTAAGTGTTAATAACCCGGGGGTGTGATTTGTAATTAGTTGGATTATAAATACAAACTAATCTCATAACCCTAATCACACTTTTGCCTCCATCCTTGTGTGCACAAAGCCCAAACCGAACACCCCCGGTTGTCGGTCACCGCCAGAGGCCCCACCGCCGCTGTCGCTTTCATCCGCCACCACCGTCGCTTCTGCTGGTCGTCGCGCCTTCTTCGTCGCAAACCGAAGTGACCGAACCGAGATACTTTCTTAGAGAAGGAACGACTTGCGCGAGGGATTGGAGAAAACCATGTGGATCTGGAAGAAGTCTGAGAACCACAAGTGACCGAACCTCAAGTTGAAACTGCCGATCAACATGAGATTGTTGAGACTGAATCTGAAAGAGTTCAAGATTCAACCGTAACACCAAGCATACGTAAAAGTACTAGGGATAGTCATGAACCTGACAGGTATATCAGAATTCATGAAAACGACGACATCCTGATGATTGATCAAGCTGAATATACTAGTTACAAGTCTGCGATCTTAGATTTTGAATCTAAGAAATGGCTAAAAGCCATGAGCGCAGATATTCAATCCATGTATGGGACTTGGTTGATCTTCCTACCGAGTGTTGGACTGTAGGAAATAAGTGGATTTTCAAGAAGAAAACCGACATGGATACGTAAAGCATACGTAAAAGTACTAGGGATAGTCATGAACCCGACAGGTATATCAGAATTCACAAAAACGACAACATCCTGATGATTGATCAAGCTGAATATACTAGTTGCAAGTCTGTGATCGTAGATTTTGAATCTAAGAAATGGCTAAAAGCCATGAGCGTAGATATTCAATCCATGTATGGGACTTGGTTGATCTTCCTACCGAGTGTTGGACTGTAGGAAACAAGTGGATTTTCAAGAAGAAAACCGACATGGATGGAAACGTGCAAACCTTTAAAGCTAGGCTAGTAGCGAAAGGATTACTCAGACTCAAGGAATTGATTATGGGGAAACCTTCTCGCATGTACCCATGCTTAAGTCTATTAGGATCTTGCTTGCAATTGCTGCGTATTATGACTACGAGATATGGAAAATGGATGTCTAAACCGCATTCCTAAACGGACACGTTACTTAAGATGCCTATATGGTTCAACCGGAAGGTTTTGAGGATCCAAAGAATCCTAATAAGGTGTGCAAGTTGAACAAATCCATTTATGGATTGAAACAGGCGTCTTGAAGATGGAATCTTCGATTTTACCAGAAAATCAAAGAGCGTGGTTTTGTCAAAAAAGAAGATGAACCCATGTGTTTACAGGAAGGCAAGTGGGAGCTTCATTACTTTTCTGATTCTGTATGTAGATGACATACTGCTCATTAGAAACCATGTTCCTATGCTTCAAGACTTGAAGTCTTGGCTAGAGAAATGTTTCGCGATGAAAAATCTTGGCGAAGCCGCCTACATGAATGTCCATGTGGAGTATCCGAACACGTTGGAACTCCACGATCACAGCGCATTACTCTATGATTCTACTATGAGACGGAAGCATGAGTGAGTCAAACCAAACACGAACATGGAATATATAGATGTAACACATAAACCGATGTATATAATCAATAACGAACTTGTCATCACAAATTACAACTGAAAGAGTGTACATCTATCTTGTTTAAGCTCCATGTCCAACCCCTAGGTGAGCTCTACCTAGGGGTGGTGACTCACCTCTCACAGAGAATCACTCCCTCTCTGTGTATGCAATCACATTTGCATGCTTACCCATAAATGAACACTTAATATTCGATTTATAGGGAAATGAGCTTTGCAGGCGAACTTGTCAAGTTCGCCCAGAACTACTTAGGCAAACTTAGCAAGTTCGCTCATCAAGTTAGCCTAAACATTCCCTTAGGCAAACTTGATAGGTTCGCTACATACACATAGAATTTTAGCTACAGTTACAAAATATGTCATAACAGACTCCCTCTTAACTGTTCCTAATAATTCTAAACAAATACTAATAAATCATCAGTCACAAAACGTGTCCTAATAGACTCCCCCTTGACTGATGATCCTGGTTCTTCACATGTAAGACTTGATCTTCGGTATTGCACTTTGATCTTCAACCTGCAAACCTTCAGTATTGTGGCAATAAACTCCCTCTAGACTGATGCATCCATTGTAGATCAATTTTGTTTGTCCTCTTCATGAAAACTGACAAATCCAACACTTTTCATTATAGTCCATCCTCTTAACAGCAACCACCTCCTAATTGATTCAAGAATCTGACTCAAATAGCTCATACTATGGATGAGATCGGTACTACCGTACCGGTACCGAAAATACCGGTACCGAATTTATGGAAAAGTGGGTACCAGTACCGAATTTATCGGTACGGTACCGGTTCGATACGGTATCGGTACGGTACCGGTATTCGTTACAAAATGTTCATCTTTTTCGGTACCCATACCGTACCAGTACCGAAAATATCGGTACCGAATCTATTCGTACGGTACCGGTACTCGGTACCAAATGCTCATCCCCAGCTCAGGCATCTATAAATCAACCGACATAAGATAGAGAGTTTGAATTTCTAACAATCAACACCAAACTAATCAACTTCCACAGAGAAAAGAACCTCAGCTTGAAAAACAAACTGAAACTCCAATATATTGTACAAAAACCCTTCTTTTCTTTGATATTCGTCTTCACCAGAAGTGTTTGACTTTGTCTCGTACCTTATCCACTCAACTGATAACCCGAAGTCTTTCATATCAGATCTCCCCTTCAAGACACAAGTTTCTCCGCATTAAACCAGAAACATGAGGATGTTTCTTATTTAATCGGCATATAATAAAGGTTCCATCTGCAAGTAATTGACAACAGATAACCAGCTTCATTTCAAACATACTTGACCAAGTCTCACACACATTCAGTAGTAATCATCGTGAATTCAACAATCTTTAATCTGATTTTCATTCCTGGTTAACACCTACTAGTCGTTTATTCAACAACTCACAATAGGTTATCTATCTGGATTCCGTACAGATCCCAAATGAAAAATCAAACCATAACCGAATCATGTCGAATCATTTTGACAATCTTGATTACTTGAACCGTTTTGCAAAGAAACATAATATTTATTGAAAATTTTATCACCCTCTTTTCTTTGCAAAGACCCAAAACAGCACTTCTTTGTTTCGCCAAGCTACATAAAATATGAATTTCGGTCCCGAAAATAACCAAAAATTACCATCTTCACAAAAATAGCTCGAAACAAGCATATAAACACCCCCTCAAAATTTTGAACATGAAAAGTCTTTTTTTTTCTCTCTCAACAAGTTCGCTTAAACAGTGTCGACGAACATAACAAGTTCGCTTGAACAGTAACAGCGAATGTAACAACTTCGCCTGGGAATAATCTCCAGCGAACTTCAGCGAACTTAACAAGTTCGCCTGAGCATCTTCAGCGAACATAGCAAGTTCGTCTGTAACTGCCAAACAGACTACAAGTTCGCCTCAACGGGCTGTTCAAGCAAAAATCATTGAATCTTCATGTTTTAGTGGTAAAAACTTCATCTCTTCAAGCTCTGGAATCATCAGACTCATAGAATACCACGAATTTGAAGATTTCCACCGATAAAAATCAACCCTTTAACATCTCAATGGTGAATATGCGGAATTAAGCACCGGATCAAGAGTAATAGTGAACCGAATAGGCGATTAGTCCTTCCGGTTCTGAGCCGTAGTTCTGATACCACATGAAAGTCCCTGTAGAGTCTCCAAACATGTAAGACGACCACGATCAACAGCATTACTCTATGATTCTACTATGAAGATTCTGATGTTGAGAATGCTGGCAAGTTAGAATGCTTAACGAATCTAGATGAGGTTGAAGAGGCTGATGTGATTGAGGATGATGATTTGTCTGAGTTAGAAGATGGAGAGATAGTTAAGCTAGAAGTTGAGAAAGATACATGTGCAACTACTACCTATGAAGGAAGTAATGGGTTCAAGATAACAGTTGACTTTATAGTGAACAATAAAATTCCTGACGAGAGTTCAGAGGGACTTCAAGATCAAGTAGAGAAAGAGATTGAACCTGAGGTTACTAAACATTCATCTTCTATTACTGCGAGCGCTCCAGGAGCTCAAGAAGATGAGATTCTAGTACTGTATAAGCACACAAGGATGACTAAGGAAAAATGGTTTAAATTGGTGAAGACTTGGTGGAAAGCAAAGCCTGTTGTTACATTAGAACCAAAGATCTATAGAGTTATATCGAAGCGGCTTATAGGTTTAAGTCAAATGTAACGAACCAAATTTCGGGTTTATTATATAATATGTTAAACATATTATAAGGGTGTAAACAAATAAAAATAAAAGTTGGAGGTGTGTTGCAAAATTGGGTTTTTATCAAGTTTGGGAGCAAGGAGGTAATTTTCAAACTATAGGGGTTGTTTGGTAATTATTTAAAATTCAGATTTTTAGTGGGGTGAGGGTCACGAAAATCACACAATTGTGTGTGTGGGTTCATGAGCAAGAGAAGGAAAATGGGGAAGAACAAGATCGGAAATCTGGTGGTTTCATACTTGAATTGAAGGTTTTGGTGTGCTAATCCACCATTGTTTTGGTTCTTGGAGTTTTTAGGGAAAATCAACTAGGGGCTGTTTTGGGTGTCTTTGATGGTTAATAACTTGATAAAAGTTATAACCTAGCTTGATTGACGATAAAGGGTGGTAGATAACATCCTTTAATCACCTAATTTTGGATTTGTAAAATTAGGGTTCTTGAGGGTGAATTAGGGGTCTTCATCCTAGTGTAGGTCCCTTCGTGTGTGTCGGATCGTCACATGCAAGTGGTCTACTAGTCAAACCGGGTTGCGGAATACCCGTGACTAGGTGGAGAGTCTTACTAAACAAAGTAAACCAAACACGAGAGTCACAATAAACATTCTTTGTATTATAAACACTCGACGGTTACAGAGAGAATACAAGCTGCATACTTAGCAGAACTGAGTTCGTCTAAACAAATGTTCCCTTGCGTACTTAGCCTCTGTGAACCTATCCTATTTATACAGACCTGATGCCTGCGCACTTGCTAAGTGCGCAGGACCAATTGCTCTTGCGTACTTAGCAAGTACGCATGGGTCTTCTTGCGTACTTGCTAAGTACGCAGGAGCTTTCTCCTGCGCACTTGTAAGTGCGCAAAACACTTAACAGAAACACAACATACATTATGTAAAAGTAAATACAACTCGATAAACCATTACATAATGACTCATAAATACAAAGACAAATTACAGACATTAGACATACTACCTAAGACTCTATCCAGAGTGTTGTCACAGGAAAGTGCATCAACAAACTCCCCCTTGACAACAGCTCGGGATCTTCATCGTCTTCAGTCTTCGGTCTTCAGTCTTCACAGCATCTGCTCCTTAGCTTCCATCTTCTTTTTGTAATCAAGACAGAACTTGATCAACTTGTCGTATTTGGCAGAGAGAAGCTTCGTCCATTCGTCAGTGTGGATGCAGTACTTGTCGGCTAGTACCTCCAGATCGTTCACAGAAAAGTTGATGAAGCAGACTTCATCAAATATCCTGATCACTTCCATTGGCACCATATTTCCACTTTCTGACTTACCTTTACTCATTACCACAGCCTCGCTTGTTTTTGGATCAACGTACCAGTACCACATGTCACCAAGAATATCCTGAGGTAACTTGCTCAGGGGAATCTTAGTTTCACATCGCACTGGCTTGTATACCAATCTCTTTATGGGCTTCTTAGTCACAGGATGCACAGCGTGCTTATCCTTGACTCTTCTGGGCACCTGAGGTTTGAGGTATTCAAAGTTCCCTGATCTTGCTTCCCGCTGTAGTGTTACCCACAAACCCATTGCTACTGCATTATTCGAGTGACTTAGCAGATCGCGGTTTGCAAGGTTAACTAGGTCGTACTTGGGCAAAGAGTTGAACGCCTCACTGGTGGGTTTCAAGTATTGAACCCCCCCAGATCTTTTGATGGCGAACAGCTGCTTGTCCTCATCGTACCTAACAGCTAAGATCATACCTGTCGCTCCGTGCTTGTCTGTGATAGACGTCTTTTGCCACACGGGAGCTGGACCCTTTGTAGATGCAGAAGGCATGTCTTTCTCTTTTTGTGCCTCGGGGTCCGCAGGTATAGGGCCGACCGGGGAGGCTTCAGTTGTGGCTTCAACATTACTTGCCATGTCAACTGAGCCTGTGTCGAGCAGAGATTCGAGCGATGGTACTTCAAAGATCTCACCATCCTCTAACTCGTACTCTCCTTCCCCGTCGCCCTTGGGAATCTCTATCACCACATCATCGTAATCCTCATTCCAGTCATCACCAGAGTCGATCTCTCCTTCTTCCATATTAAGGAGAGCATCGATCTGTGCCTCTTTGGAATAGTCAGGCTCTAAATAGAGGATCTCATCATCAGATAAGTCCTTAAGCACGTCAGCCGCTGACTTCCCTTTATCTCCGCCACCACCACCTGAGTATCACCACCCTCTTGCTGAGTAGACTCCCCCTCAGCCAATGGAACAGAAGAGATGGGCACAATCGCCATAGCTAGGTGCTCACCTCCACTAGGACCGACTTCAGGATCCTTGTCTTTATCATCATCCTTAGTCAGATCGACTGGATGACAAGACTCGGCACCGGTGGATTTCTTTTCTTTGTCTTTCTCTTTCTCTTTCTCTGTCTCCTTCTCCCCTTGAGCACCTAGCTTCGCGGTCAGTTCACCAACTAATTTGACCATCGATGCGTGCTCTTTTCTCAGCAAGTCCATCCTCAGCTCCAGTGAAGTTCTGTGGCCTAGAATCATTTCGTTAGTCTTCATTAACAGTTCATTCTGAACCATGACATTCTTCAACTGTTCATCTGTCCCCGTTCTCTGGCTACGCGGAATCTTAACTTCATCTGCTAGAGAGTTTATCTGTGCTTGTTGAGCATCAGAATCCTCTTTTGACTTTTGAATAGTCTTCAACAAGCCAGCAACTTGGGTTTCTAGCACATCGATCCTAGCTTCATTTGGATCCGGATGCCTAGATGATGAGGCTTCGGCATTGTGGATGGGAGAAGAGAAGATTGTGTCAAAGTCGAACCTCTATGAGAAATCACCGTAGTTAAAGGGTTGACCTGACGGCTCTTTGGTGGGTGTTGGGAAGGGAGATGTAATGATGGGAGTTATGGTTGGGGTGATGGTGACTGACTCCGTGAGAAGTGGAGCAGTCACCGTCACCTGGACGGTTGGAGTAGGGAGGGTCACCGTCACAGGAATCACCTCTGTGACCGCCGTGACTGCCACATCTGTTTGTACAAGTGGCCTTCTCCTCCTTCTAAACAGTTGCCGTGCTGGCGTGGTAGATTCTGACTCTGGACGGGCAGCTTCAACTTGTACTGGCTGCACAGTCGGAATCTCTTCAACCCTGGGGATAGCAACCTCTTGCCTATCGCCCCTTTTCTTGTTGGCTTTCTCTCGCCTTCGTCTTTGTAGAGCAGCGTCAGAGTCGGAAGCCGGCTCATATTCGCTGCTCGAGCTTTGTCGTTTTCTTTTTGAAGACGACTCAGCAGGGTTACCTGTGCCGACCTTCTCGGATGTGCCTGTGATGGTGCGTCATTGGAATCAGAAGAATCTGATTCTGTTGCCTCCGAATCGGATTCCTCAGCACCACCAACATCACCTTCATCATCACCTTCATCATCACCTTCATCATCACCTTCATCATCATCATGCTCTTCCTCTGGCTCTTCACCAGAGTCATCACTCATCTCTGGTGCTGAGTTGGGACTTTACCAGTTCCAATATTCAGGAACGACGTATGCTTCATTCAGTAGGTGGCCAAAGAGGTCAATGTGCACAGGCGTAGGTTCTACACTGCCTGGCTTTAGAAACTGAGCAAAGACTCTCTTGTCCACCCGTTTTACCTGCAGTCTCTCTCCTATAGCGCGTAAGTTTGGCAGTGCATCATCGATCAGTAGCTGCACAAACCTTGGGTACAAAAGGAACCTGAACCTCTCTGCTGTATTTATCTGGTCATTTAGTGTTTTGAAGATATAGCGAGAGAAGTTATAGCCCCGATTGAGAGACAGGCCCACCATGGCCGCTACTAGGTCATGACCCATGGCATCTTTCCACGCTTTCCTGGATGAGATGCACACGATCATGATGTGGGCAAAGTAACGCCATTGATCCAATACGCACATCTTCTTGTAGGAAGCATAGTCCCTTGCCCCGACATATCCCATTCTGTGCCTCCAACACCCATCCACGTAGTAATCTGGATAGGATGTCGGGTCGGTGGCAAGGTCTCCGAACTGCAATACTCTCCTTATTGTATCCTCGGAGATAGCAATAGCCCGACCGTCAACGGTAGCCCTTATGACATTCGGGGATACCGTGCAATCATGCTCTGCAGTCTCCCAGAATTGCTTCAGGTAAGGTCCTGAGACTGTTGGGTTTGCTGAGATTGCATAACTTATTCTTGATCTGTTGAGAAAATCCACAATCTCCCTGTATTGCAAGGCTGCGCCTTTCCATTCTGGTTCGGTGTTAGCCACTAGGTTGAATTCGTCAGTGAATGCACGAGCCATAGCCTGCAAACACACACAGAAAACATATTCAGAACAACTTATAACACTGGAAGTAGACACACATGACACAGTATAGTAGTTACACTTTGAAAAAAATTTTCAGACTTAGAAAAAATTTCTAAGTGTTGGTCCTGCGCACTTAGCAAGTGCGCAGGTTTTTCCTCTTGCGTACTTAACAAGTACGCAAGAATTACTTCTTGCGTACTTGCTAAGTGCGCAAGAACAACCCTTAGCAAAAAAATTCAGAATTTTAAAATCGTTCAAAGCGTGGGTTGATTAGGTCGCCACTAGGTCGGAATCAGGGATTCCAACCTATGGTACCATTATTAACACCACAAAACACTACACCACGAGCAATTTTGACCTAGGTCAGTCGAACGACCCACTAACTGTTCAACTTCAATCGACGGATCAGACGATGACTAAGAGAATGAATAGAGAATCGATTAGGCGTGTATTAGCAAATTAATGTCAATAAGTTACCCAAACAATCCCAATTTTTAGTCGGATTTAACCAAAACCAAAAAAAATTCTAAGTCAGAAACACGGTCCAAATGTCATGAATCTACGGTTGGAATCGGTCTATAATCTTACCACTGTGATGAAATACGAAGATGACAATGTGATTGGGATGAAAATTCCGGTGGAACACTCAAAATTTTTGAGGAAAATGATCGGAGGGAATATCATAGGAGAAAACGATTTGAAAGTGATAAACCCTAAAAAGTTTTCTAAGTCCTGTATTTATACCCAACACATATTGGTCGTGTGTACTTAGCAAATGCGCAGGACTTAACTCCTGCGTACTTACTAAGTACGCATGACTTAAGTCTTGCGTACTTGTTAAGTACGCAGGGTTTACCTCATGCGCACTTATCAAGTACGCAAAGACTCTTATGTGCGCACACTTTCAACTCAAATTATGAAGATTTTAAGTCAAATAACGAACAAGATAAAAATATTCAATCAAGAGGATTCAAATACAATTCATGAAGATTAAACATAAAATATTTTTGGCCTTTTTCTGATTTAAACTTGAACTATGCATAAACTTAAAAACTTAAAATCTTTTTGTTCTTTTCAAGATAGATATATACAATCATTTACACACGCTATTTTTGATCAAAGGTACGAGCAGAGGATCATATCAGGCTAACTTATAGCAAAAACGATATAATATAAACATCAAAGAATATGGGATCATGTCATGTATTACTCTTTATTCATACGTAATAAGCACATAAACAAGTAATTCAAGTTGACAATATTATAAGATTTGAAACTATAAGCATCTTTGTATCACGTTCTTGAGTATTAAGGGATTAATTATAAGATATACAACGTGTACCCCACTGATATGCTATGATATTTTGCACTATCTTCAAGGCATCTAAGATTTTTCCAATGATTTTCTTAATTTTCAGAATGAAGTTACATCAATTAGCACAGAAAAATCAAGCAAAATCCATAAGGATTATCAGGAATCATAAGATTCAGAATCGAGTGATTCTTTTGTCTTGGTTTCATGTGATTTTCTTCTTTGATTATCGGTATGATGATTCGGGATAATGAACATGGTGTTTGATTATAAGGTAAGGGGATCCAACTTTTATCTGGATTTGATTTCAATGAACCAGGAATGATTCAAGGGTGAATACATGTTCAACGGTTAATGTAGAGACATGTCTTGATTCAATATCTCCTTGCATACTTGTGAGTATGGGCAGTGAGATGAACCGCATTAATTGTGCTAACAACATAACCCGACACTGATCTCAAAAGAAGATTATTGTCAAAATCTAACATCCTTTATCTGATAGTGATCTTTTCTAATCTTTTACTCACACACGCTTGCAAACATGGGTTCAAATCACAGTTGTAATTTAGATTTAGTTTCCACAATACTAGTGATTCAAAGACGCATACAGCCTACTGACAATTCAAATTACTTGTAAATAAACAGATTAAAAACATAACAATTTTTTTTAAACAGATAAGTAAGCATGACGTAATCATTTCCCATATGAGCAGTCTATGAAGTTTAGATCATTTCTGATGTACTGTCATTTCCTCTTTTCTTAAGTTAACTTTGAAATTTTCTCCATTTTCTATTTTTTTTTTATTTTTGTAAAATATTTTAAAACTAAAAGAACTATACAGAAAATTTAAAAGAATTGAAAATTTAACTTCCATGAATTGAAATGATTTAAGAAAACTTAGTTTTCAGTCAGGATTGAACATTCCTATCAAGTTGACAAGATGCTCAAAACGGGATCGATCAAATGCCTTTGTGAAAAGGTCAGCAAGATTGTCATATGTGTGAACCTTTACAAGTTCAATTAAATGCTTTTCAGCATAATCACGGATGAAATGATGGCGAATCTCTATATGTTTAGTTTTGGAATGTTTCACCAGGTTATTTGTGGTGGACATGGTGGCATTGTTGTCAATGAATAGAGGAGTTCCAGTGAAGTTTAAGCCGTAGTCTCTCAACTATTGCTGAATCCACAGTATCTGAGAACAATCGCTCGCTGCAGTAATGTATTCTGATTCACAAGTTGAGACAGAAACCGTTGACTGCTTCTTACACTGCCAGGAGACCAGCCTGTCTCCTAAGAATTGACATCCACCAGAAGTTGACTTTCTGTCAAGGTTACAACCGCCATAATCTGAATCAGTGTAGGCTTTGAAGTCGAATGACTGCTGCTTAGAGTACCAAAGACCTAATCGGGGTTTCCCTTTCAAATATCTGAGAATTCTCTTCACAGCTATCATATGTGACTCCTTTGGTTGAGATTGAAACCCTGAGCACAAACATACAGCAAACATTATATCGGGTCTTGAAGCTGTGAGATACATAAGTTATCCGATCATCCCACGGTACAACCTGCTGTCCACATCCTTTCCATCTCTGTCGGGATGCAAACCATGATTGACTGGGATTGGTGTGCCATAAGTAGTGCTATCACTCATCTTGTATTTTGACAAGATGTCCTGCACGTACTTAGTTTGATGTAGATAAATACCATTCTCTCTTTGACTGACTTGCAGACCTAGAAAGAATGATAGTTCACCCATATTGCTCATTTCAAACTTGGACTTCATCACCTTCTCGAATTCCCTACACATCCCTTCATTGGTCGACCCAAAGATAATGTCGTCGACATATACTTGCACAAGAAGAATGTCACCTCCTGCTTTCCGTGTGAAGAGAGTCGAGTCAATCTGTCCACGGTCGAAACCATTAGACAGTAAATGCTTAGATAATGTCTCATACCATGCCCGCGGTGCTTGATGAAGACCATAAAGTGCTTTGTCTAGCTTGTACACTTTATTGATATTATGCGGATCTTCAAAACCGGGAGGTTGACTGACATAGACTTCTTCATGCACCTTACCATAAAGGAAAGCACTCTTCACATCAAGTTGATAGACCTTGAAGCCGACATATGTGGCATAAACCAAGAACAGTCGAATGGCCTCAATTCTAGCAACTGGGGCATATACTTCATTGTAATCCAAGCCCTCTTGTTGATAAAAACCCTGAACAACCAACCTTGCTTTGTTCTTCACAACTACATGACGATCATCCGTCTTGCATTTGAACACCCATCTGGTACCAATTGGCTGAAAGCCTTTTGGCAAGTCAACTAAATCCCACACGTGCAACTTTTGGAATTGAGACAGTTCATCTTGCATCGCCTCAATCCAGCAGTTGTCAGTGAGAGCCTCCTTCACATTCTTCGGCTTTAACTGGGACACGAATGCAGCATGCAGACATGTTTCCATGACACCAGTGTCAAATATCTCTGTGTAAAGACTGGTGTTCTCAGTGATGGTTCTATGACGAGTCTGAACACCGGCATAAGGATCACCAATAATGTTGTCGATTAGATGATTCCTATGCACCCTCGTCTCCGGTACAATCGGTTCTTGAATTTCTGGATCTAGATTCGTGCTTATCTCCCCCATTTCCTGTGTTCCAGAGGAAGAAGATTCAATGTTTATTGGATCAGCTGGAGCTTCGTTTCCTACAGTTGTGTTAGGATTGGCTGGAGCGTCATCTCCATCAACAAGAACATCTTCACTGTCATTACTGTCATGAGTTCCAGATGCAGATGCAGCATTGGAATCAGGAGTTATAATTGGTGCAGTAGCATGAGTAGAAAAGCTGGAGTCATTGTCGCCACGTAATAAATCATAAACATTTGCGGCGTCTTCTGCAAATAAGTCAGGAAGATTGAAAGACTTGAATAGCGCATCATAATCAAAACCCCAAGCTGGACCTTTTGGTTCTGGTGGAGTGCTGTGTTTACTACAGTCCACTTCAAACCATTCCTCGACAGTACGAGTTCCTATGTTGTACACTCTCTTGCAGGGCGAATTGGCAACATATCCTAAGAAAATGCCTTCCACCGCTTTCGCATGAAATTTAGACAGACGGTCTTTATACTGTAGCAACAAGGAACAAGGACTACCAAAAGGAACTAGGTAATCAAGATTGGGAAGTCGATTTTTGATCAACTCATAACATGTCTTGTTGTGCCTTTTCACAACCAAAACCCTGTTTAAGACGTGACAAGCTGTATTAACTGCTTCTGCCCAGAAAGTGACAGAAAGCTTTGCATCTGACAGCATAGTCCTTGCAGTCTCGATCAGTGTTCTGTTCTTCCGTTCAGCAACTCCATTCTGCTGAGGTGTGTACGGCGCGCTGAATTCGTGACGGATCCCTCTCTTGAGACAGAAAAGTTCCATCAAATTATTCTTGAGCTCAGTTCCGTTGTCACTCCTTATTCTTCTAACTTTCAGCTTGCAAAGAGATTCCAAGCTCAGGATCAGGTATTGAAGAATATCAGCAGTCTCGTCTTTTGTACCTAAAAAATGCACCCAAGAAAAACGTGAGAAATCATCAGTTTCAACTAGACAGAACGACTTACCTCCAATACTCCTGATACTTATGGGGCCAAACAGATCCATGTGTAATAGCTCCAAAGGGGTATCGATAGAGTTTTGGAGCTTGGGCTTGTGAGATTTCCGCTGCTGTTTGCCCTTTTTACACGGCATACAGTCATCTGCAACGGTAAACCTCAACTTAGGAACCCCGGTTACCAAACCGTTTCGGACAAGATGATTCATTTTACGATAAGAAATATGTCCGAGTTTCCTATGCCACAAGATTGAGTCAAGTTCTGTCGCTTTTGTAAGCAAACAAGTAGCAACTGATGAGGTGGTTGTTGCCACGCTCATATCGATCTGATAAGTGTCGTTTGATCTTGGTGCTCTCATCAGAATCCAGTCTTCGGGAACCTCAAAACCGGGTTTGAGAATCAGGCATTCTGATTTGTCAAACATCACCGAGTACTCCTTATCGCACATTTGGGAGACACTCAACAGGTTATGCTTCAGCTGCTCGCAGAAGTTGACATTGTCAAAGCTAACACACCGTTCGAAACCACGCCTTGACACGTGATACTGCCGCCTTTTTCTCCTGTAAAGGCCACATATCCGCCTCTGAATGGTTTAACGTCTTGAAGCAAGGCCATGTTTCCTGTCATGTGCCGGGAGCATCCACTATCTACATACCAACGGTTAGAGATAGTACCCTTCGGACGTCCCTGCACAAGTAACAAAATAATTAGTTAGATTTGGAGACCCAAGCCATTGTGGTCTTGGGTCGTCCATCCTTCTCAAAATAAACTACTTCTTTCAACTCACAGTCATGATGACTGTTCAAAATTGGTGAATCTTTGGATGAATTTGGAACAGGAGATTGAGAACCTTTAACTTTCTTGTTCCAGGATCTCTTTTGATTCTTAACCAGAACAGTAGACTTTGGCTCAACCACAGCCGGTGAACTTGTGGAAGCTTCACTTGATTGAGTCTTAGTCAACTGTTCCAGCTTTCTCAACCTCTTATTCCTTCTTCTTCTTTGTGGCTTAGAGAGTCTAGCCACAGATTTCTCACCAGTGCGTGTACTACCAGATGTAGACACACGAGGTACAGCAGGTTGCTTTACCTTTCTTGCAACAGATGGTTTGGCCTCAGATTTAATCTTAGGTTTTCCCATAGGTTGTACTGGTGGTTTCACCACATTCTGCTTTGGACTTTTGGGAGATGGTTTCACTGGTGGCGACCTGGGGATAACAGCAGGCTGTGAAACAACATGCCGTTTCCCTTGGTTCTTAGAAGGACAGTTCACAACAATGTGACCAACCAAGCCACAGTGAAAACAGTTCCTCTTGTCTACATAAGTTCTCTTGTAAGGCTCATTAGATCTGGCCTTATATAACTCTCCATTATGAGCAGGAGGAGTTGGTTTATGAACAGAAGTCTGACCTTTTTCAGTTTGGTTTTTGGGGGTATAATACTTTTGCAAATTCTCTTTGTAACCAAGCCCATAATGAGCTGAAAAAGCCTCTTTCTTAACTTGGTTAATATTTTTATAACCCCCGTAAAGCATTACCTTAAGTTTATCATTTGTTTCAATGATATCAGGTTCAGTTAAAATGCAGTTATCACCATTAGTGATAATGTTTTTGTGGACTTTCTGTTCAGTCAACAACTCCTCAGAGACTACTCCTTCAGGGCAAGTGTCAACCGACCCATCTTCAGAAGCAGTAACATACTCCTCACTAGATGTGGAGTTAGCCTTACTTGAGGATTCATCCTTTTTAGGGGAATCATCCTTATCAGAGGACTCATCTAGACAGGTGAGATCAATGTCTATCAAGCTATTGACAAACTTCCCACTTATTGGTGAAGGAATGGCATTGGTACCAAGACCTATACCCTTCATTTTCCTCACTACTGATTCGTAGTGCTCCACCACAAAGCGAGAGTTTTTCAACTTCTCATTTGTACATTTTAACTGCAGGATCTCATTTTGCAGTTTGTTGATTTCATTGTTCCGTTTTTCTAACCCCCTATACGCAATATCCAAGTGAACTTGTTGCTCACTTATTTGTAAAGAATATTCACATTTTTCTTTTTTCAACGTTTCAACAGACTCTTTAAAGCGTTTCTCGTTTGCTTTGTAATTATGAGCTGCCATAGTTAGGGGTTCGATTTTGTCTTGGAGCTTAGAAATTTCAAGCTTTAGCCCTAGACATTTAGAACAAGAAATAACAGAGAAAGGGTTAGAATCTACCTCAGATGATGAACTCTGTGCTTCTCCAATGGCCATGAGAGCAACGGCAGTGGTAGACTCCTTTTCAACAGCTACAGAAGCTTCCTTCTCCTCAGCTTCTTTTCTCTCAGCCTCCATCAGCTCCATGATCTCAGCCATGAGACCAACCTGTGTTTGAGCAATGATGGCGTCCTCTAGATGAACACCCCAATCAAAGTTTTTGTCATGCTGAGCTACCAGTGCATTTGACGAACCACCTTGATGTTGATTGTGGTGGCTAGTGTTGTTGTGGCCGTGGCTGTTTCCCTGGCTAGGTCTGGTGAAACCAGAGGCCGGTGCTCGGTCTTTTTGACACTCACGAGCAAAGTGTCCATAGTTCAGACACTTGTAGCATTTGGCCTTGGATTTATCAAATCCAACCTTTGCATTAGAATGTCCACCAATGAACTTTCTTCCTGTTCTGTTCAGGAAACGCTTGGCCCTCCTCAAAAGCATGGCCATATTCCATTGAATATCCATGTCCTCAATATCATCAGGATCCACTTGGTTAAAGTCTTCTTCAATAGTTTCGGGATCCGTTAGCTTGCCGCCTATGAAATTCTCATACGCAAGCATACATGATGAAAACAATGCTACATGATCTTCAACTATTTTGACTATTGCAGAATGGTTAGCTGAAGACGTAGCTGGAGGATTTCTTGAGGTGTGTTGATGATTAGTTCCCAACTCTGATCCGGATGCATAACAAGCATGACCACCACACCTATTTGAGTGGTCTTCTTCATTCGAGTGTCCAGTAAAGAGGGCAATTCCAGAGCCCGATGATTTTGAAGTGGAATTCGTCCCATGATACATGGAAGGGTCCTGTATCTGAGGTCTTCCCGAGCTCTCCTTCTTCATAAGATTCATGTTATGAGCTTGAATCTTACCAATAGCCTCATCTACGTTAACTCATAAAATTTAGGATTTTCCCTCATCAGGGTTGTATACATCTCAAACTTTGGTGGCAAAGCATCAAGAAATTTTTCCACCAGTTCTTCATCGGGATATTTCAGTTCAAAAGCTTTCAACTCCGTTTGTAAATGATAGAATCTAGAGATGAGATCATCCAACGATTCATTTTCCATGAAATTGAAGCATTCATACTGCTTCCGGAGAAGATCCCGCTTACTCTTCTTAATGTCACAGTTCCCCTCAAATCTTTTCTGAAGTGCTTTCCAAAGATCCTTGGAGGTGTCATAGCCTCGAAAACTGTGAAACAATTCCCGAGTTAATGACATAGTGATTGAGCCAAGAGCCTTCTTTTCCCGATCATAAGCTTTCTTTTGTTCTTCATCAAGCTTAGAGATGGGCTTTGGCACCTCTTCATCAAGATAGATGTGTGTGGGATGCTTATACCCCTCAAGGATTGGTATCCATAATGATGAGTCGGTGTATGAAATGTAGTGCTCAAAACGCGCCTTCCAATTGGAATAATCGTTTACATTTAATAGTTTAGGCGGTTTCTGAGGTGTACCGATTTCATTATCATAATTTAACATGTTTCCAAGATTCTGAAGGTTCGACATAGTGAATTACTAGGTCAAAAATCAGAAAAATCAGACACTGTTGCGCACTTGGTTTTGGCCTTGCGCACTTGAGAAATGGTCTTGCGTACTTGTAAGTACGCAGGAGGAAATATTAAGTACGCAAGATATAACTTAAGTTTGCACAAGTTCAGTCTTGCGCACTTGTAAGTACGCAGGAGATAACTCTTGCGTAGTTAGTAAGTACGCAGAAAACTGTACTTTTTACCAAAAATGGTAAGTACGCAGGACACCTTTTCAGCAACCCTCACCAACCTTTTCCGGTCACCTGAAAATCGCCGAAGATAGTGAAAAGTAGGCTGATGATCAATGCAATCGAGCAAAAGGATCAGAAACAAGTTTCTAACCAACCTTTGATGCTCAAAACACACAAATACACAACAAAAATCGGTTTTTGAGAGATTTTTGCTTCTAAAAAAGTGCTCAAGAGCTACCCCTTTTTATCACAAAAATCAACAAAAATACCTCTTTTTGCTTGTAAAACTCAGTAAAACGTCTCCAAACTCACTTACAACACTCGAATTCAAGAGCAATGCTCTGATACCACTTATAGGTCCCTTCGTGTGTGTCGGATCGTCACATGCAAGTGGTCTACTAGTTAAACCGGGTTGCGGAATACCCGTGACTAGGTGGAGAGTCTTACTAAACAAAGTAAACCAAACACGAGAGTCACAATAAACGTTCTTTGTATTATAAACACTCGACGGTTACAGAGAGAATACAAGCTGCGTACTTAGCAGAACTGAGTTCGTCTAAACAAATGTTCCCCTGCGTACTTAGCCTCTGTGAACCTATCCTATTTATACAGACCTGATGCCTGCGCACTTAGCAAGTGCGCAGGACCAATTGCTCTTGCGTAGTTAGCAAGTACGCATGGGTCTTCTTGCGTACTTTCTAAGTATGCATGAGCTTTCTCCTGCGCACTTGTAAGTGCGCAAAACACTTAACAGAAACACAACATACATTATGTAAAAGTAAATACAACTCGATAAACCATTACATAATGACTCATAAATACAAAGACAAATTACAGACATTAGACATACTACCTAAGACTCTATCCAGAGTGTTGTCACATGAAAGTGCATCAACACCTAGTGATGTTTAAATGATAAATTGATATTGGATAAGTGTCTATGGTGTTGATAGACACATTTTTATGTAAGAAACCTCATCCAATTTCATGATTTGAAAGTTAAGGTTCTTGAGGATCAAAATTGGGGTTTTTGATTTAGGGAAGTTTGAATGTTGAATTAAAGTTGGGTAAGTGTCTAGGGAGTTAATAGACACACAATTTTTATGGTGATTTATAAAATGAAGTTTTGGTGTAACTTGGATGAATCCTTAACGGGTCATTTGGGTTACGGGAGTTTTGGGTGGTGTATGAGTGTTGTGGCATGTCCACGAACATTAGACCAAGTAGAAAACACATTCATAATGAGTGATTTATGAAATTAAAGTGTTGGGTGAACTTGGGTGATTCCTTAACGGGTCAAAATGGGTTGAAGGGTTGAATTGGTGTTACATGTTTGGTTAAGGTTGTGTTAACCAAACTAAGTTAGAGTGTTGATCTTTAGATCATAGGTGTGTCTTGAATATCAACTTAGTGAATAAATTAAGATCATAAGATTTCTGAATGCAAGTTGATTGCTAGGTAATCAAAGGAACTAGCTTGGAAGACCAAGTGGAATCGTCTCTAGCTAAAGGTAAGTGTTTTGCACTTACTTAGTAATGATAGGTGGTGATAATTGCACATATTTGATTTACATGTTGGTTGTTCAAATATTTTATATGTTTTTAATCGTATGTTGAAATTTGAGGAAATTGCATATGTTGAAAATATGCGAGGGTGTGTTTGTGGTGTTTGAGGTCTAAGAACCTCACTTTGTTGTTGATAAATTAAGTTAATAAACTTATATGGTGTATTGAACTAAATTTGACTTATGTGGTAAATAGTCAAACTAGTATGTAAATGTGGTGTAATTTGACTTATGTGGTAAATAGTCAAATTCGTATGTAAATGTGGTGTAATTTATCTTATGTGGTAAATAGTCAAACTAATGGGTAAGTGTGGTGAATATGATGTAATTGAAGTCTTTGAACTTCACAACTAATTGGTGGGATTGGGGTCTTGAACCTCACAATATCGGGTATAACGTATGGGTTAATAACTTGTGTGGGTGCTTGCTGTATGTTTAAGGTCGATGTTTGAAGTCTAAGAACCTCACACGTGGTAATTGTGGTCATGAACTTCATTTGTGTTGATGTTGTTTGAAGTCATGAACTTCACTAATTGTTTTGGTGTTTGAGGTATTTGAACCTCACATGGGAGTAAATATGATCATAAGGAGGAGTTTGACGTCTAAAAACCTCACACGGAGTTAAATGAGGTCATGACCTTATCAAAAAATTTTGGGTGTTACATCAAAGTACATATATTGATAAGGCCATTCGACGCTTTTCACTGCAAGATTCCAAGAGGGGATTATTGCCCATGGTACACAGAACAATACTGAATAACACGCAGTGCCCTCGGTCAGACGAGGAAAAGAAGGAGATGGAAAGAGTTCCATATGCTTCTGCTATTGGTTCCATCATTTATGCCATGTTATGTACTAGCCCAGATGTATCATATGCGTTAAGCATGACAAGTAGATATCAACAAAATCATGGTGAGAGTCACTGGATAGTTGTGAAGAACACCCTTAAGTACTTGAGAAGAACTAAGTGTTGGGAATCCATGTACCCGTTTTAACTTTTAAAACCTATTTAATTTAATCTTATTAAATAAACAAATCATATTTATTGAGTGGAAGCGATAGTACATATTAACGGTTCTAAACTGGGATCCCATCAGTGAACCGATTACACGTTAATAAACAATAAAAGTAAAACCAACCATAACGGGTAAAGAATTATACCTTTGACGATAACTGAAAGATCTTCACTTTGGTTCAACGAGCGTCTTACTAGTAACTAATCACGAAACCCGCAAACAACACGAAATGTCACACGGTTTCACGTAAAACTGCGGAGGTGGTGGCATCCGGCGGCGACGACGGTTCACGTCGGCGGCGGTCTCCGGTGGTTATCGACGGCGTAGGGGAGGGGGCCGGTGGCCAGCTGTTTGCGCATGAGGGGATGGAGGAAAAAATGGATTAGGGTTTTAGGTTATGGATATATTTATAACCACCGTAATTACAAATCACACCACGGGTATTAACATTTAATTCCCATGTAATTAACTATTAATTACTTTTAATCCTCGCAGTTTACTAATTATAAATAATTAGTAAAACTTTAACCATTTGATGTTTAACACTTAAACATTTAGCCCTCCGTATTTAATTATTTCTCTAAATAATTAATTACCGAACAAACCGATAAATAATTCATTAAATATTTATTCACCGAATTATAAAACCGTGTTTCGTGAACTATAATGTTTACGACTAAACATTGTTAATTACTCGTTGTCCAAAGTGTAACTCTTTGGATCGTACCTCGATAGCAACGTTGATATAATCGACGATCAGACATCATATATCCAACACTAAGGATATGTTCTTGATGTATTAAAGACTGGAAGATGAACATGAAATTAAATGTTATACTAATGCTAGCTTCCAGACTGGTCGAGATGATTCTTGATCTTAGACGGGATATGTGTTTATTCTGGATGGTGAATCAATTACTTGGAAGATTACCAAATAGAGCGTTGTTGCTCAATCCACCACCGAGTCAGAATATATTGCCGCTTCAGATGCTGAAAAAAAGGCTGCTTGGATGAAAAAGTTCCTTATTGATCTCGATGTGATGCCTAGCATTCAGAAACCAATCGAGATAGTGCGTGAAAATACTGGTGCCATAGCTCAAGCAAATGAACCAAGGTCACACCACAGCACGAAGCACATACTCATGCGATTTCTTTATATAAGAGATATATTGGAATAGGGAGAAATGGTGTTAAACAAAGTTCACATATATCAGAATCTAGCTGACCAGTTCACTAAGCCTATACCTCAAGCTAAACATGAGGAGCATGCTGACCTGATAGGCCTTAGATTTGCTAGACAGTGGGTTTGATTTGTAATTCAGTATTTGGTGCTTTCGAACTTTATAGTTACATTGGTATTTTATTTTGATTTAATGGTAAAATTCATTATAAATAGATGTTTCTATGTTCGATATTTTATGCGTTTTAGTATCCTTGAATATTGTATTCTAAATGTTCGTAGTCTATCATATTCATGGGAATCAATCTGAATGTAAGACTATTTTGAATGGTTGGTTAGTTCACGGGGTGAAAGCTCAAGGTGTTGAGAACCAAGATTTATAGATATGCATTAGAGAATGATATCGGACGTAACTCGTTTCAAAACTATCTTCATGGATCGATGTCATAGGAAGTTTTGAATATGGTAAGATCAATATATCCTTCACCCCAAGGCACGTATTTGAACTAACTTTAACTAATGTTTGTTCTTTGATCATATCTAACGCTGTTCCGTGAAAGGCAGTAAGTTAAGTGGGAGTTGTATGTGGCCAAAGGAATTATGTTCTCCTTTAATCAGGAGTTAGACATTCTAGCGCCATCGTTAATTCGAACTGGTGTAAAACGCATGGCCATGCTCAAACTAAGTGTAGTTTGTTACACCACTTTGAATTAAAGACGAGAACAAGAATGATTGAACAACATATGAGAATTGATTAGTATCCATGTCTCATGTTCAACAGATGCCCTAAACAGAAAGGATAAATAGATAAGTTTACCATGACTGTTGTACTTGGTTAAGTAATGGTTACTTGAACACAAGGAAATAGTTGATGATTGTAATACGTCATATCTTGCTAGGGGCAGTGAGATGCAGCTAGGCGTCCATTACTGTCTACGTTGAGACGATTAATCGATGAATCATCTAAGTGGGACAATGTCGGATATTGGATGTCCGATCATCGATAATATCAACGTTACTATTGTGGTACGATTCAAAGAGTTACACTTTGAACAATGAGCAATTAATAATGTTTAGTCGCAAACGTTATAGTTAACGAAACGGAGATTTATAATTCGGTGATTAATTATTTAGTGAAATAACTAAAGGACAAAAGGTTTAAACTCTTAAGAGTTAAACATTAATTGGTTGACATTTACTAATTATTTGTAATTAGTAAAGTCGAGGGATTGAAAGTAATTAATAGTTAATTACTAAAGGGTTAAGTGTTAATAACCCAGGGGTGTGATTTATAATTAGTTGGATTATAAATACAAACAAATCTCATAACCCTAATCACACTTTTGCCTCCATCCTTGTTTGCGTATAGCCCAAACCGAACCCCCCGTCGTCGATCACCGCAAGAGGCCCCACCGTCGCGTCGTCGCTTTCAGCTGGCCACCACCGTCGCGAGCATCTACCGGCTGGCGTGCCTTCTCCGTCACAAACTGGACTCCTCGTGTGGGTTGGTTCTTACGCAATACCGTGAGACGGTTTCGTCTTTTGCGGTTTTCGTGAACAACTCACTAGCGAGACGTTTGTGAGTCCGAAGTGTGGATCTTTCAGGAATCGTCAAAGGTATAATCTTTAACCCGCTATGGTTGGATTTTAATTTATTGTTTATACGAGTGTAATAGGATCACTGACGGGATTCCGATTTAGAACCATAAACGTGTACAACTGCTTCCGCTAATGCAAATCTGATTTGATAATTAATTTGATTAATTAAAATATTTTAAATGTTAAAACTGGTACACAAATTCCCAACATAGGTGAGCTGTGGCAGGGTATCTCCAGCCTATCTACTAGGATAGTTGACATCCTATAGTAGTGTAGAGTGTGTGATTTGAAAGTTAAGGTTTAAATTTGTATATAAACTATGTAATGGTGTTTTTGAAAGTCTTATGTTGTGTATTGTGTGTAAATCCAACATTTAGGTCATGCTGGTTTTAGGGTGTGTATTTTTTTTTAGAAATTTCTTTTGCAGTCAGTGAGATTTCTTATGCGATGAGTAAGATTTCTTAGTTTCTATAGAAACCTACTAACCGTCATTGGATCACAGTATAACATATTCTTCAATAACTTAAGGGTATTATTACTCATGATTTGACTATTCGCAAATCTTCTAGTCATGCCATTAATACTTTTGCCAATGTTGATTGGGCTTGGTGTCCGATGATAGCCGATCAACCACAAGCTATTGTATGTTTCTTGGTTCCAACCTCATCAGTTGGAGTGCCGAGAAGCTCCAACCTCATCACGTGTTACAATATTGACGCTACATATTTAACAGTCACACATGTTTTTCATCAGCGTATAAAAACACCTTTAGATTGATATGCATTTCATATGATATATGGTTGATGTCGTGTGTTAGTAGTATATTTTTATTATTAAGATTTGTAACACAGTTATCAGGTTTTAAATTTATAAGATTGATTAATACTTTCACTAACTACACACAATAGGTAAGTGGGCCTATCGTAACATAGTATAACTCAGATAAGAACGAAGTATCGAACCCAAGAGACATGATATCTTTTAATACTCAATCGTTATTATTGATTAGTCTAATAAAAAGTGGGGTTTTGTTTGAAGCAATGAATCGAGATAGAGAAGAGTACTTTTGGCCCACTGGTCCAGGTGGCCATTGTTTAGTTTTTTTTCCTAATTTATGTTTTCACCCCTTCTACTACATATAGTATACGCTTTTAATTCGTTTGATTTTCTATTAATATCGCTTTTCTATAATAGCTTTTGTTTGTTAATTTTTTTAAATGGAATGCGCGGCTGATTTTAGTTTTTTTTAATGTTACGGTATAATTTTTTTTTAAACGGAGTTGTATTCAAAATCGAAATATTTTTTTTTATATCGTAGGCTATACCGAGCGATGTTAACGTTGCGTAACCGTGATAGACCCAACCGCTTATGAGCGAACAACATCTTTGCCGGTGTTTTGGTATTATTGTAACCGATATCGGTGCTTGCTTTTATGGTTTTCGACGAGCCGAGCCGAACCAAACTCCTGCCGCGTCATGTGGGGATGTGGGGAAAAAACAACCACACTCCCACCGCGAATCGCTTGTAGAATTACTAGTTTCTAAAAATATAAGAACAAAATATATTTCTCTTTCAAATTCTTTTACTTTCTACACATACTTTTCAGATTTTTACGAAACAACTCCTTTCACTTTCTCTATCTATCACCATATTTACAAAATAACATTAAATTTAAACACTAAAAATAATAAAATCTAAAAAAACCAGGTTTTACAAAATAATATTAAATGATTTATTATTAGTGGGCTACGTAGGTTCACATGTATTGGGCTGTAATGGTGGACAAAAATGAATCACAAAGGACCCTTTTTCCACATTTGCCCCCAAAATATTACAAAGGATAGTAAGATCACATGGATTTAGAAGATAAATATGGATCGTCATATGTATCTATAGAGGTGCACGTTCAAACTAGTTTGGGATACGAAACCGGTATCCAATCTGAATCGAAACTAATATTGAAACTGATTAAGGTTAAATCGGTAACAATCTGATCCGATTTGCCAGTTTGAAATTAGTTTGAGAATATATCTGTTGAAACCGAACCGAACCGAACCGTATTAAAACCTGTTAAAAACCGAACCGATGTTTTCCCCTTATAAACTCGTTTCTAATCCGAATTGGTTTGGGCCGATCCAGTTATAACTTTCTTTGACTCCATCCGAACCGGTTTTAAAACTGATCCGGCTCTGTGCACCTCTAAGTATGTAAACTTTCTAGCAACAACCCAATTTATATATATAGATTGATGCTTTAAAAATTGATGTAAAACTTAACCATGTCCATTAAATGTCAAGATTAAATCTCTATCCATTTTGTATCATTGACAATCATGTAGAGGCTTCGTTTTGAATTACATATCCAAGAATTTTCTTTAAGAAAACAACATAAATAACATTTTGATATTAAACTTCACAAATAATAATTAACTAAACAAAATTAAAGGTTCGTATATTGATTGTATTATACAATCCACAATCCCAGACACTTATTTACAAACCACACCACCGCCACCAAATGGCTTCTGTTGCCGCCGCTGTACGTGCACCACCTCCGCTCCGCAGTAGCCGCCAACTCCACCACCCCCCGCCTCCGATTTTAGCTGCCGTATGTAGGTATTTGTGGATTAATCGAAGATGGAAATCAAGAAAGAGGGATCAAGTTTGGGTTCGCATAGAAACAGAGGCGGTGGTGGATCTCGTTTTCCAATTTCGAGTCTTGTATTGATTTTAGTTCTTTCTCCCATGGTTTTCTTCCTTGGCGTGGAATTGAATGATTTATTCAATTGGTTATTCAACTGGTTCAAAAAAGCAAGCACCAAAAAACCCTTTGTTCCTTTTTGAAAACTATATAGTAAATCTGAAATGCAAGGAACAGAAACCTTGAATGCGTTTCACATAATTTCCTTGTCGGAAGGTTTCGATATGTCGCCGCTGTTCGAGGAGAATCACTAACAAAACCCATTATTGGAAGTGACAGAAGTTTGGAGATAAATTAGTGTAGAATGGTGACAGGATGAACCAGTGGGAGGGTTAGGGTTGAGTTTTAAGTGTTTAAGGGGGGTGTTTTGGTCATTTTATAGCCACTTAACAGCAAACTTAACGATCATCCATGTTAGGGACTAAACATGTTACCCACTTGTATAGTTTTGAATTGCCTGTGTAGTTTCTCAAACTTAGGGACCAAATCCAAAATTTAAACATAGCACAGGAACTATCCGTCTACTTAACTCTATTTAAAACTAAGGTAACAACCTGCAAATTTAGAATGAAATGAGTCAAATGGCATGCTTACGCACATAAAAGCATACATATAGTGTTAGTCACATAATCTTTAAATGTAAGGGAATATGATTCTTTGTGTTAATTGTCAAACTATTGCTATTTAGATGCAATCAACCTGTTTGATCCATAAAGTCATGGAATAGCAAAGATTAGTAACTTAGCCACCTTAAGGAACGGAGAATGTTTTGGGTTCTATTTAACTTTATAGAGACCAACTTTGTAGCCACCTCTTAAAAATGGATTTTATTCTTCATATCTTGTTCTTGTCTTAAATGCCGATAAATCATACATCTGAAACATAAAAAAGAAATTAAGAATTAGTCATTACTAAGCTTGAAAACATTTAAAATAAGTCAAACTGTCAGTCAACAGCATCAAGTTTCTCTTGCAATGTCTTTATTTAATCACTTTGTGAAGCACAACTATGACAAATAGAAAAGTCAACAAATAGAACCTCGAGCTCGTTTGACTTTGTTGTGAGGTTATCCAATTCAACTGATGACTTTCAATTCAAAAGGGTCAACGCAGCACCTAGTAAGTAAATAGAATTAAGTTGTAAGTTGTAACAACTAAAAGATTACCTATAAAACATTTCAATCAAATAAAGTGTATGCGGGTCGTTTTTACATGTTCTACTTCATAAAGTGCATACAGGTCGTTTTTACCCTTTTGAAATAATTTATGTGTACATGAGTCGTTTTGACCTATTACAAGTGTTGTATGCATATAAAGACTCTATAAAGTGTGTACATGTCATTTTAAAATTTGTTGTTAAAAAAAGTTAAAAGAATAATGATTTTTTTAGAAATCCGGATAATTTGAGTGTAATTGAATATAAATGAAACAATATACATAATTAAGTAGTAATATAAAATAATTTTAATAGGTAGGTGAACCTAAAAAAAAGACCAATTATCTATTAAATACTACATACAAATGTTTATGCACTATTTATACAATTATGTTGGAACCTAAGAAACCGTTGTATTCCTGATATCTATAAGGGCTTAGATGTAACTTTTATAAAGTTAGGTTTTTGGGTCGACTCTTGAGGGTCGCTATGTCGGTTGTTGGCCGACTGTCGACAGTCGGCAATCTGAATGGCGACTCTTGCTATCTTGTCTATAAATAGCAACCCAAAAACCTAACTAATGAGCTCTTGGATTGTATGTCGTTACTATAGTCATTTTGAGAGCCGGTGGGAGGTTGTAGTTGTTCTCATTGTAATTCCAGGTGCTTTATTGTAATCGTTTCACAGTGGAAGTAATAGAATCAAGCATTTTATGTTCTTGTGTGTGTTGCTCTTCATTTTTGTTTGTCATTATCATCATCAATCAGCTTCTCTATAGCTGATTTGTTGGTTATTTCTTGACTACTCTATCATTCTAGCACAGGGACCCTATCGTCAGGACCTATAATTTGGTATCAGAGCCTTCTGTGCTTTTGATTTTAGGGAATTTTGTGAGTTTCTGGGGTTTTTGTTGAAATCTGAATTTCTTTGATTCTTAGCTTGATTTGTATCAAGTTCAAAATTGATATTGAAATTCACTCAGAAACTTGTTTGTGAAAAGTTTGACAGATCTAATTGTCATTTTGTTAAGTGATTGATTTGGTGTTAGTGTGTGAAAAAGAGTGTGTTAATGTTCTTGAGCCGATTATCCAGGGTCGACCCTCACGGCTTGAGTCAACTGTCACTTGATCTGGCTGATTTTCCAGGTCGATTGTCAGTATTCCCAGCGATTCTCTCATTAAACGCAAGTTTACGACTCACTTTTGTGAGGTGGCGACTCTTCTGAGCCGATACTCCAAGTGAGTTTTTCTGATCACCCTATAGTGGTGCCGATTGTTTTTTTTCATCAACCTGCTCTTACGAGCCGACTGTCTGGTTGATTCCGAGCCGACTCTCTGAGTTTCTCTTTTTCTCTGTTAGTTTGTGTTCTATTACTGGTCCCGACTGGTTGATTCCGAGCTGACTGTCTGGTTGATTCCGAGCCGACTGTCTGGTTGATTCAAGATGTCTGTTACTTCTATTACCCAAGCTGATTTGGAGACCGGCTCCATGTCTAGACCTCCTAAGCTCCTATCCACCGATGACTTCCCTAACTGGAAGAACCGCATGAATGCGTATTTTTACGTGACTGACTTCGGTCAGTGGGTCTCGGCCACCAATGGTCCACACTGTCCTATGACCACTGGAGCTGATGGTGTAGTAGCTCAAACTGATCCCGCTGCTTATACGAAAAATGACAAACTTCTGATCCTAAGAGATTATAAAGCCTTCGGTGCTATCAATATGGCTCTTCCAGCCGACATCATGAACATGTTCGAGGAATACAAGACTGCTCAAACTTTATAGCAGGCGTTGTGTGACTTTTATAAGGGAAATTCAGACTTGAAAGAAGGGAAGAAAGATATGCTCCAGGAACAATATGATACCTTCAGGAGTATCAAAGGAGAAGGTTTGTCTAAACATATCTCAAGGTTCATGGAAATTTCAAGCAAATTGAAGTAAGCCGGGGTAGTCATTAGAATTCTGATATGATCAAGAAGATGCTAGACTCTCTACCTCAGGAATGGAGCATACAATGTATGTTGATCAAAAGATAATATGTGAATGAAGCTTCCACTCTATCTGATGTAATCAATACCCTAAGTCCTTTCAAATAGACATTGAAAAGCGTCAAATGAATCAAACAGGGTACACCAAAACCATGGCACCAACCAATGCTGCTTTTATTGCTCCAACCTCATCAAACAATGTTGCTAGCTCATCCGGAGCCATTCCTGCTATGACTTCCTCTCCCGTCAGCAATCAGCAGAATCTGCCAAGCAGTGAATCGAAAAGTAATCTGAATAGTACCTCTGCTCCAAACCCATCTAGTGAACACATGGCCTTGTTTGGTCTATTTGTCAACAGTTATCAAGTTCTAGTTTCAAGTGAATTGAAGACCGGGGTGAGCCACATTGAAGATGTTTTTCAAGTCGATTCGGATGACATGGAAGAGGTGGATCTACAATGGCAAATGGCTATGCTGACTCTAAGGGCTAAGAGATTCGTGGATAGAACAGGTAAAAAGCGTCTTGGTGGAAAGTCTATAGGTTTTGACAAATCTAAACTAAGATGCTACAACTGTAAGCAACTCGGGCACTTCAAGAGGGAATGTCCACATCCTATCACCGATTCTATACCTCTTCCTACCATTGTTGCAATTACCGATGGTCAAGAACAGACTGAAAAGGCTAAGGAACCAGCAAATGCTTTGGTAGTAAACGACTTTGATTGGAGCAATGAAATTGAAGAAGCTCAGGTTGAGGTGTGCAAGGCACTTGTGGGTAATACTCCATCTACATAGTTTGTGGTTCATGGGATGGAAGCAAGCCTGGTTGAAAAGGAAAAGAATGAGTTGCTGAGAAGGATTATCGTCAACACTGACTCTATTAGTCATGCTGCTCTCCTTAGACAATTTGTTATTTAGGGGACAGAGAGTCAGGTTATTGACACTGAAGGAAGTATGACTGAGAATGCCAACATCAAGATCATGAATGCAGCGAAGGTGAATGATGAGAAGAAGAATACCTGTCCCAGTTCCAGCTTAACGGATGGAGTTAACTCTCCGGAGAGTGACGAAACTCAAGACAATGGTGATGGAAGCTCTTATCAAGGATGCATCTGCAGGAAAACCGCTGCTGAGCTGATTCCACCTATGGTAAAATCTCGTCTCTGTTCCTCCGATTGTGTTGACATGATTGTCCACTATCACACTTTAAACAAACTCATTATTCGTGAAAAGGATGACGCTCTTGCTATACTTAATCAAATCAAGCAAAGCGAGGTTACTCTCAAAGTTAGTTTGAACAAAGCTAACCAAGAAACCCAAACCTTTAAAGAATTTTTCTATAGAAAAGAATTTTTTATCACAGATTTAACTGAAAAACTAACTTCTTCCAGAAATGAATCTGTTAAATTGCAAATTATTATTGACAAGTGGAATGTTAACAAAAAGACACAAAATACTATGTTGGATTGTCAAAATTCTCCTGGTTTTGTGAAAAAGGGGGTGGGATACTTGGATTCGAATGACTTTGAGAGGAAGTTGTTTCGTCCTCCCACCCATGGTCATTATGACCCTATTCCGTCTCCACATCCTAAAATTGATCTTGCAAAATTGTTTGTTTCTGCAACTAATATAAGTACTGCAGGTTTAAAAGGACAGGATAAGGATGTTAGGGATGATTGTGGTGCTGGATTGGGTCACAAGGAATGCAATCGAGAATCTGTTTTATCATCGTTTTTTAATTCAAATTCCCAAAATCCAGAGTCATGTAATTCAGGCTCTGTTGATAGCAGTAATAACTCATGTTCTAGGATAATTAACTCTACCTCTATTTGTAATGAACACAATAGCTGTAATGACTTTATTTCTATGAATGATGTTTGTTTTAATGATTCGGTTGATACTGTGTCAAGAAATTAGTTTGAAAGGTTTATGACAAAAGAAATTCCAGTCTTTACCCCAGCGTCAACAAGCCAAAGTGATAGTCAAAGTGAATCAGACTACCTGTCTACAAGAGACAGTGAAGAAAGTGCATATGACTCAGACAGATCCGTTGAAACATCCACAGAATCATACAATGCACCTGATGAGAAAGAAAAACAAATGACCAATGTTGATAAAGAATCCGATCAAGAATCGTCAACCACTCATGTTGATCAAAAGAAGGAAAAATTCATCAAAAGCAAAAAGAAATTCAAAGTGCTAGTTCAGCAGCAATCATCCTCGTCATCTTATCAACTACCACATAAAAGAAAATATTTTAAGCATGTTAATTGTTTTACTTATAGGAAGGGTAGTCATACTGCTAGGCAATGCAGCAGTGCATCTTATCATAATAATTTGGTCAAATTTGAACGACCTAAGATGCATATTGTGGGAAACTTTAAAAGACATCAACAAGATCACAATCCTTTTTATCATAAAATTGACATAATTAGTCAAAATGTAAATCATTTTCTAAAAGGAACATGTTGGTGGAGAACCATAACAGATAAAAATATTAAAATTGATGTTCCGCCCAAGTTGAAAAAGACTTGGCTTCCGGTTTCTTAATAAATTGTCTTGTTTGTGACAGGGGTTTCCAGGAGGACTATTGATAATGCATGGCATGTTGATAGTGAGTGCTCTCGTCACATGACCGGGCTAAAAGATCTCCTGACTGACTTCAGAATTATCGATGGGGGATACGTTGCCTTTGCCGGTGACAAAAAAGGAGGAAAGACTACAGGACAAGGAACTGTATGCAACTGAACTCTTACTTTAGAGAAAGTCAATCTCGTTCCAAAACTCTGCTATATTCTAATGAGCGTATCACAAGTCTGTGATAAACAGCTGTCTGTGTTGTTCAACAATACTGAGTGCCTCTTTCTCAAACCTGGAATCGTTGTTCCAGAAGACGTGATCCTACTAAGGACTCCAAGAAGAAACAACACCTACATCGTCGACATGAATGATCCTGAAACAAAAGCTTCTATGGCTTGTTTACTATCGAAAGCATCTGACTCTGAATCACTGCTCTGGCATCATCGACTTGGCCATGTGAATTTTAAAAACATAAATCGTTTAGTGAAAAAAGACCTTGTGAGAGGTTTTCCTTCCAAGGAATTCAATTTTTCTGAAAAATGCATGGCCTGTGCTAAAGGCAAACATCACAAAAAGTCACATAAGTCCAAAGCAGTGAATTCTATTTCTGTTCCTCTTCAATTACTTCATATGGACCTTTTTGGTCCCGTCGGTGTTAAAAGCATCTCTAAGAACTCTTATTTTTTGGTCGTGACAGATGATTTCTCCACGTACTCTTGGGTTAATTTCTTAGCAACTAAAGATGACACTGCTGAAGTATTGAAGAGTCTGATTCTCAAAATCGAGAAAATCTGCAAGCGTTTGGTGATTTCTATCAGAAGTGACAATGGCATCGAGTTCAAAAATCATGTCTTGAATGAATTTTGCGAAAGAAAAGGAATTTCTTGAGATTTCAGTGCTGTCAGGACTCCACAACATAATGGAGTTGCTGAAAGGAAAAACCGAACATTGATTGAAGCTGCTAGAACGATGCTGATAGATTTAAAACTGCTAATCATTTTATGGGCAGAAGCAGTTAAAATTGCTAATTATGTCATGAATCGTGCTCTTGTGGTCATGGCTCACAACAAGACTGCATATGAGTTGTTTCATGGAAGGAGCCCCTAAATGAATTCTTCAAAGCTTTTGGATGTTCATGTACTCTATTGAACACAACTGAGAATCTTGCAAAGTTTGGTGCAGTCGGTGATGAATGTTATTTCATTGGATATGCGTCATCATAGAAAGCCTACCGTGTTTATAATAAAAGGACAAAGATCGTGCAGGAATCTTATTATGTTGATTGGCACGAAGCTAATACTACAAACACTAGAACTGGTCCCGACTGGTTCTATGATGCAGACATTATCCTCAATAATTTCATTCCTCCTGCACCACCCGCACCTGAACCATCCCCATCCGCTAAACCATCATTCATTCCATCCATCCAAGCAGAAGATGAATTTATGCCTTTCTCAACAAGAATCACACCTATTGTTGATGATCCGATGTCCTTTTCGGTCAACAGTACAGTAACCTCTTATCACTCTGAGGCTGCTGATACTGCCCCTGTGAATACTTCTGGTGATGTCATTTCTGGTACAACAGCAACTGTAAATTCAAATATTGACCAGGACTTGACAAATGATCCCTCTGTCGGCTCTGACAGTGATTCTGAAAATGATAATAATGGGCCCGTTATTCCTGATGAATACTTAACAAATCTTCGTGCTCAAGTTGAAGTTGCTTATGGGCCATCTTTCAAAACTTTGTCAAATCATCCATTGGAGAATGTGATTGGACCAATTACTGAAGGTGTTCGTACTAGAAGTTACTCAACTCTCTACAACACGACCCTTTGTGCTTGTTTTCTCTCACAATACGTTCCAAATAATATCTCCATGGCCCTGAAAGACTCGAGCTGGATTAATGCAATGCAAGAGGAACTAGCCCAGTTCAGGAAATTGAAAGTTTGGGATCTGGTTGACCTACCAAAGAATAAGTACCCAATTGGTACTCGTTGGGTCTTCCGAAACAAGACCGATGAAAGAAACGTTGTAATCAAGAATAAAGCTAGATTGGTTGTGCAAGGTTTTGCTTAAGAAGAAGGTATTGATTATGAGGAAGTATGTGGCTCGTCTGGAGGCAATAAGAATTTTCCTGGCTTATGCTTGTTTCAAGAACTTTAAGGTTTATCAAATGGACGTTAAAAGCGCATTCTTATATGGAAAGGTCAAGGAGGAAGTCTATGTATGCCAGCCTCCGGGATTTGAAGATCCAGATTATCCGAGTCAAGTCTACAAGTTAGACAAACCTCTGTATGGACTCCATCAAGCTCCAAGGGCTTGGTATGATACTCTGTTAACTTATCTTCTACAGAATGACTTTGAACGAGGGAAGACTGATATGACCTTATTCAAGAAGAAGATTGGAAAGGATATTATAATAGTGCATATTTATGTGGACGACATTATTTTCGGACCGACCAATGAGAAATTGTGTAGAGACTTTGAGGATGTAATGAAAGCCAATTTTGAAATGAGCAAAATGGGTGAGCTCACGTTGTTTCTTGGATTGGAAGTTAAGCAGTCACATGATGGAACCTTGATTCATCAAGCCTAGTACATTCAAGATATGCTCAAAAAGTTCCAGACGACTGATTCCAAAGCAGCGTCAATACCTTTTGTTGCTCAAAATTCCCTATCCGCCGATCCAGAAGTAAAACCCGTTGACAGGCACCATTATGGTTCAATGATAGGCTCTCTGCTATATCTCACTGCCAGCCGTCCGTACATCATGTTCGATGTTTGCTATTGCGCCCGTTATCAGACAAATCCCAAAGAATCCCATGAAGTCGCCGTGAAATGAATCTTCCTCTACTTGAAAGTCTCTCCCAAGTTAGGGCTTTGGAATCCAAAAGCCAACAGCTTTGATTTGGTGGCCTACTCTGATAGTGATCATGGTGGATGTCAGCTTGACAGAAAGTCTATGTCAGGAGGATGTCAGTACTTGGGACACTGTCTGGTGTAATGGCAGTGCAAGAAACAAACTTCAGTCTCCATCTCTTCTGCAGAAGCTGAGTATATCGTTGCTTCCAGTTGCTGCTCTCAAAGCCTCTGGATTCAGCATCAAATAATGGATTATGGTATCAACTTGAAGCAGACTCCAATGTTCATCGACAATGAAGCTTGTGTGAAAATTCTGAAGAACCCGATTTATCATTCAAAGACTAAGCACATCGACGTGCGGGTTCATGCCATTTGGGATGCATATGAGAAAGAATATACTCAAGTCCTTCCTGTAAACACTAATGATAAGAAAGCTGATATCTTTACAAAGGCATTCGATAAATCCAAGTTTCTTGATCTCGTGTAGAAATTCGGTTTGTTGAATTTTGAGTAACATTTTCTATCCCTCATGCATTGTATATATTTCCCTGTTCATATTTTCTTTCAAAATCCAAAAATATTTTCTTGACTAGATTGAGTTGTTGATCGAGCTAAAAAAATATATCATCTTCTGTTTAGAAAATTCCATTTAAAGAGATTGTCTATAAATAAAATTTTCGGGGGAAAGGTTCTGTGAATAGAAAAGTAAAATAAAATAGGTTAAAAAAGGATGTGTTTCATTGCTGCTTTCACATAACTGTTATTGTGGGAAATGATAGATAAATTGACTTACTTGATCACTGTTTGAATATGATTAAAAGGAGAAAGCGGTTATACTGAAGGACATGTTGGTAGGCTCAGCATTCAAACAAATAGACTACAACTCAGTGACAAAGATAATGACTACTGAAAAGTGTATACCCATCTTGTTCAGGTCTGCACATAACCATAGTCCCATCACAAAGGGGTTGCGAGTTCTTATCATAATATATACTTATTCAAAAGAAAAAGCACAAAGACACCTAATGAAGTGCATTAGGCAAATAAAAGACATGCAAATCCAAGCAAAAGACACCAATGATGTTCATCCTAGTGCTGAATTTGTCAATCTTGAGCAAAAGACACGCAATGTCAATGTCGTGCATTAAGATAAAAAACTCAAAAAGATACACAATGTTAGTGTGTGCATATATATAATATATATTTTCATTTTTAGGCTCCTATGACTGTGAAGGGATTTTCTTGACAAAAACATAGCTTGTAAGTCCGACGTGCAAGTAAGTCCAGCTTATTTCATAAATCAGGGCATATAAGTCCGTCGTGCTTTGTCCCTGACGCAAAATATTTTTAAAGATACCCTGAACAGTTCACGGACCCATGCTAGTTATGCTCATTTAGCTATTATAAGATTCTCGTTGATCAACTTCTCTGATTATGCGTTGGCATAGACCTGAAGCTCTCATCATCGCACTCAAAAGACCATGTGGACGGGTAGGTTATACCTGACAAGTGTGGGGAACACTGACTTCATCTTAACTCTTACCAAAACATGATAAACGTTCGCTAGTTGTGTGTTGAAAGAATGGTGCATGAGTTTCAGAGGACAAGTATACCAACAGTCATTCGTTGGCCGTGGACATCCAATATGCAATAAGAGAAGGTTGTGTGACAAGTTATGTCGGTATGATTCCACGAGATCAGGTTTGCATGTTCTATGTCCTTGATTTGAATTTTGAATCGTTTATGCCTCGTTTTGGTATTAATGATTGCTCTAAAGCTTTCTGGTGTGTACTTATTCTTGAACAAATAACTTTTGGATCTCATATCTCAAAAATCAAGCTCGAAAGTCGATTTGTTTTGGTCAAATGCTCAAATTTCTCTTTAAAATTTTGCCCTAAGCGACTCTTGAGCCGACTGTTAAGTGTCCCCCCCCCCCAATTTTTTTTTACCGTTTATATATGTTTGAAAAGGGGGAATTTCTTTTACTTGAAACCCTAGTTTTAACCAAGATCTTTCGGCGATGATTTCCACTTTACCGTTTAAAACCATATTTTTCGATCAAATCGCTCTGTTATGATTATTGCATTTTGTTAAGGTAACTTTCTGATTCTATACTTGTTTATTTACTTCCCTTGACTGATTAGAACAGGGATTCGTCATCAAATAGGAAGCTTTATTCTGATTCTGGATCTCATTTGATATGACTGTTCATATGCTTTAAAAGCCGACTGTTCATATAAAGAAGGTGACTAGAATTGGCTCGTGTTAGCCAATTCTCATTACCATCCTTGATCAGCGATTCCTTGAACGCAAGTTCAAAATCGTGCCCGACTGTGTCAGTCATATACGGACCGATTCTTCTGAAAACCTCATAAGGAACTATCGACTGTTTCTCCTTTGAAACCGACTGTCACCAAGAATATCGAGCGACTCTTACCTGATCAGGACAGAATCTTGTCCCTGATCTTGGCGACTCTCTGATTTTGATCAAAATTCAGCCGATTCTTCTTCGACAGGCTGTCAAGAGTTGATAGCGACTCTCAGTGAATATTTGATTTATTCCTCCTTGGTCGACTCTCAACGCCAAATACAATTCTTCTGTCGATTCTTATTTCCGACTTTCATCTCTTTTATGGCCGACTCTCCTTCTTGTTTTATTTCTATTTTATCTTATTTTTTATGCTTAATTACTAATGAAGATGTTTGCTCTTCTACAGAATATGGCCGACAATCACCTTGCTAGTGATAATCGACACAATATGGCTATATCGTTTCCTGAGGAATTCAGTGATGTCGTTAGATGGATTCTTCGCAGCAAGATAGCTTATGCAATCACTTGGAATGAAGCAGTTTACAGAGACCTAATCGAGGAATTTTGGATTAATGCTGAGTACAAAGTCCACTCTGTAACCAAGAAGCCTCATGTGAGTTCTTTTGTTCGTGGGAAGGAAGTTCTGATCTATGAAGTTACCGTTAGAAACACACTGCAACTAGATGATGATAGACGGGACCCAAGAGATATCAATGAAGAAGAGGCACGAAACAAATTCGTACAAGAACTAGGGTATGAAGGACCCTTTAGAAAGAATGAGATTCAAAAGAGATTTCTATCAAGAGATTGGAAGATTATTATGTATGTCTCAAAGAAAGGGAGGATATGATGCTTTAAGTGTATATTGGGGTGTCATTCTGCTAAAAATATGTGGTGAAGAAAAATTCAATCTCTCGTATCACATCTTCACTTAAATAATCAACAGAGCAAAGGATAACAAGTGGCTACTTTATCCGCGTTTTATTCAGATGATCCTCAACTACTTACTGAAAGACTTGCCGCCATGTGGTCGTCACATGACCTTTCCTAAAGTAGAATCACGCGTCTACACTGATGTGTTGAGGGTATATGAAAATTTTCTAGGAAGTGGACTCCAATGTTTGACAATATGTATTGGGAAGAACGTTTTCCAACGATCAAGGCCGCTCTTAAAGCTGTTAAAGAAAAGAAAGCAGAGAAAGAAAAGATTGCTGAAAAGAAAAGAAAGGTTGAGAAAGAGAAGGAACCACCAATCGATGATGACGAGATTACAAGAAAAAGAAAAGATGAAGGAAAGGCCATTGACCTTGATGCTGGCAAGAAAAAGAAGCAATGGTCTAAAGGTGACGGTGAAGGATTCATGAAATCTGCAAGAGACAGTTATGTTCGCCAACAAAGGAGTCCATCAAGACTAAAAACTCCTCCTCCCCGTGGTATTACTGATGAAGACATTGAGGCATATCTTTTAGCTCATGCCGCTCTGGATGCCGAAAGACATCCTCCGTCCAGGCAAACAGAAGGCACTTCAGGAATAAGACACTCTCCACCAAAGACACAACAAGACCCTCCAGCCGGTACTCCTATAAGATTGAAGTCCATGGCCAAAAAGAAGTCTAGGCCAATTGGAAATCTTGTTCCTCCTCTTATCAAAGAATATCTGGATTCTGAATTGGTTAAAAATGTTGGGATTAAGGCTGCTTAGTTACTTAGATGGATGAAAGGGAAAATTGAAGCCTTAAAGAGTAGAGAAGACGATACAGATTGTGAGATTGAAGATCTAAAAGCTACTATCAAGAAATTGAATTTTCAGCTTGATTATCAAACATCTCTAAACAAGAAAATGCAAACAAACATGAATGATATGGGTAAAGCTCTATTGATGTTAAAGAGAGGAAGTCGTAGCCTGACCATGGAAGTGAATAGGTTACGAGAACGATTGAATGAAGATCCTCTAATCTTTGATGATGTCTTTGACTCATCCATCTTCAATGATGCAGTCATCTTTGACTTGGATCAAGATGAAAAGGAGGAAGAGAAACATGAAAAACCAACGGATCTGGAACCATGCACAGAATTACTAAAGAAAAGGAATGATGATGAAAGTCATAATGATATATTGGGAACAGGTGGTACTAGTTCTACTACCCCTTCAACCCAAACAACTGGTGATGAAGGCAATAATGATGGCAACACTGCTGGTGTCTCCGACCCTCCTAAATCGGGAGTAGCCGAGGATGATGTTATGATAGATAATGTTGAGGAGGAGATGCCAGAAGTATTCATGGAAGAAGGTGAGGAAGAGATGACCAATTATGAAACAGTTTTGGAGAAACCATAAATTTAACTGACGATGAACCTCTTGACAAGTCTGATTGGTTCAAAGTCCTAAAGCCAATCCCTCGCCCTCTCCATCAGAACATTGAGGTACTTCAAAGAGCATCTGACAGAAAGATTATATCATGGGCGTTTAATGGATTGAAGCATCTGTTTGTTATCAAAAGAAGAATGGGAGAAATTCTGTATTTTCATAATGAACACGATCTTCTAACCCTACCAACTTGGGATATCTATGCACTAGAAAAGCTGAATATGCTCAATCATGGAAATCACTCAGAAGGCACTAACGTTGAAAAATTAATTATCTCTGTGTGTCACAAAAGATTCCCGATGTTCAAACCACAGCAACCAAAGAAAAGAATATCAAAGAAAGAAGTGGATCCGGCAACCAAGCTTCCAAAGACCTTCATGTATGTTCAACCGGCAAAGGTCGTGAATAGAGTTACATTTCCTCCAGAAAGAGAGACTTGCCTTCATCACTTCATCAAATGGTACTATGATAATCTCACACGAGAAGCTGTGATCTGTAGAAATGGGACTCCATCAAATGATATTTGTGTGCTTGATCCAATGGACATGTTCTCTTTCTCAATTCTTGATCTTGAAACTTTGTTCAAAAGCAACATTAGAAGCAACGTTATTTTCTTGTGCCGTCACCGGAGCGTTGGAATTAAAGAAGAAAATGGCTGAACTAAAAGCAAGCATCGTTGCTCAAGAAAAGGATGTTCATCCCAAGGATCCAGAGGAGGAGAGGCCCACGGAGTATTAAAGAATCAGGAGTGCAACGGTTTTGGGAAAAATTGTTGGAACCTAAGAAACCGTTGTATTCCTGTATCTATAGGGGCTTAGATGTAACTTTTGTAAAGTTAGGTTTTTGGGTCAAGAGTCGATAGCGAATCTTGAGAGTCGTTATGTCGGTTGTCGGCCGACTGTCGACAGTCGGCAATCTGAATGGCGACTCTTGCTATCTTGTCTATAAATATCAACCCAAAAACCTAACAAATGAGCTCTTGGATTGTATGTCGTTACTATAGTCATTTTGAGAGTCGGTAGGAGGTTGTAGTTGTTCTCATTGTAATTGCAGGTGCTTTATTGTAATCGTTTCACATTGAAAGTAAAAGAATCAAGCATTTTATGTTCTTGTGTGTGTTGCTTTTCATTTGTGTTTGTCATTATCTTCATCAATCAGCTTCTCTGTAGCTGATTTGTTGGTTATTTCCTGACTAGAATCATTCTAGCACAGGGACCCTATCGTCAGGACCTACAAATTCCCTCAGTATTATACTTAAAATTTGTTATGTATTAAACACGCCTTACCCATAAAGAAAGATAATTTTACAATCATTCATGTGCAAATATATTACTTAAAACTTTAGAGCATTGATATTCCCGTAATTAAAAATCACTCAAGAACAAAGTGAGTGCATTTGCATGTAACAAAATTAGGTTCGGTGGACCCAATAGCATGTACAACCTTTAAATCGACCATTTCATTTCATGTGTTGCCTAAACCTGTATAGCCATAAGAAGAATTGCAAATTGTTATTTTTGTGTATAACAGAGATATAAATATTCTATAGTACATATGTAGTTAACCTAATCAAGAACTAATATGGCTGTAGATTCAGGTAATTCCGCTAGATTAGCTAGAGATTCCACTTCAATCTGCCAAATAACAAATAAAAATATCAAAAAGCCAAATGTCAACTTCCCTAGGAAAATTTTCCAATGAAATGAGAAACCAAAGAGTAAATCAGAGGATAACATACATCATATCGAGTAGCAATACCGAGTCATAAAATTCGAAGTAACCACTCTCTAACATCAGTAGTAGCAGTAGAACAACACTTTCATGGGTATCAGCAACTACAGGTTCCTAAAAAGAAGATGCTCAGAAAGTTCAACATAACAAAGTCCTTGACACAGACATAATTACTCGTCGTCGGGACTATAATACTGGAACAGCTCAAAAGTTATTACACCATCTTAAGTACAGACACTCGAAATGACTATAATACTGGAACAACTCTGACTCGGGCGTACTTGTGTGTGTGATTACAACCGTACGAAATGAGAAAACAGTCTGCCTATTTATAAACCTGGGTCATGCGTTCTTATAAGTGCGCATGAACAACCTTCATGCGTACTTACAAGTACGCATGACCATTGTGTACTTGACAAATACGCAGGAACAATTCTCCATGCGTATTTGTTTGGTACACAACATACACATACATCATACAAACAAACATCATACAGAACAAGTTCAAAGACAAGTAAATTACAACTCGGTCAACGACAAAGACAAACACAAATACATACAAATACATAAAAGACTAAAATGTAGATAACAAAAACTTTAGCATAATCCAGAGTGCCTGTCACCAAAAGATGCTTCAATAAACTCCCCCTTGACAGCAGCTCTGGATTTGTTCAGTCTTCTCATGCACCTCAAGCTTGACTTCCACCGCCCATCCCTGACTTGTAGTCATAGCAAAATTTTACCAACTTGTTGTAGCGGGTGGCTAGCAGCTTTGTTAACTCATCGGTGTGTATGCAGTATTTGTCAACTAACACCTCCAGATCTTTAACCGAAATTTTGATGAAACAAATTTCATCAAAAACCCTCACTATCTCCTTCAGACTTAGCTTCTCGATCATCACAGCCTCACCGGTTACTAGGTCTACATACCAGTACCAAGGTTTCCCAACACATCCTGAGGAATTTTCCTCAGTTGTATGTGGGTTTCACACAGTACAGGCTTGTAGAAAAGCTTTTTCAAGAATTTGCGTGTCATCGGATGTTTCTTTGTTCTGTCTTTGACATGCCTCAGCATTTGAGGCTTGAAAACTTCAAATTTCCCTGAGCGACCTTCCTTCTGTAACATCTGCCAAAGACCATTAGCTACCGCAAAAGAGGTTACACTACTGAGTTTTCGGTTAACTAGATTGATGAGGTCATACTTAGGTAGAGAGTTAAAGGCTTCTGTTTTCGGTTTCAGGTATTGAACCCCTCCAGATCTTTTGATAGCAAATAAACCTTTATTATCCTCAAATCTTACAGACAGGATCATACCGACAACCCCCATGCTTATTGGTGTATTATGACTTATGCCAGGGGGCTTGCTGGGGTTTTCTAAACCACTCTTGAGGAACCATCCTCCAAGATTGTCACTGTCGCTTGCTTCAGGAATGGGATCAGATTGGGAGACCTCAGCTGTAATTGCCGCAACACTAACACATGTAATTTCTGGTTTAGCCGGTTCATGTATTGTAGGGGCTTCAAAAATCTCCCCAACTTCCAATTCGTATACTCCCTCTCCTTCTCCTTTGGGAATTCGATCACCACATCCTCGCCTTCTTCATCCCCACCTTCTTCAATCTCATCTAAAGCTCCAATCATGGTTTCATTGGTCAAGTCCAGTTCTGTGGATAGATCTTCCAAGACTTCTGCCACGGACTTACCCTTGTTACTTCTACTACCTGCTTCTACACGGGTCGACTCCCCTTGTGCCGCTGGTGTTACTGATAGTGAAGCTGAAGTAGCTTGTGGCTCACTTCCAGCATAACCTGAGGGGTCGGCACTAGGATCCTTGTCATGATCCTTGTCACCAGTTAGGTCAACGTGGTGACAGGCTTCCTCCGCTTGTTTGCTGGTCACCCCCTGAGCCCCAAGATGGTTCAGAAGTTTTGTAACAATGTCAACCAAAAGCACATGTTCCTGTCTTTGAATTAGCATTTGAGCATCTAAAGCTTGCTTGTGACCAAGAATAGAATCATTGAGTTTGAATTGGATTGTTTGAAGTTCTAGCAATGATTTGAGTTATTCTTGAGTGTTCTGCCATTGATTTCTTAGCATGGTGGTCTCATCAATCAGTGGGTTTATTTGTGCTTATTGTGTTTCAATTTGTGATCTTGAGTTGGCGGCATCTTTGAGTAAGGCTTCAATTTGAGATTCTAAGTGTGAGATGCGTGACTCTCTTGGATCAACTTCTGTAGCTGTTAATGGTTCACCTGTCTCATGAATTGTATCAGAAAATAGCTCAGAAAGATCAAAGTGATGACCTATATCACCAAATTCTATGGAGTGAGTCATGGGTGGTAAAGTGCCAGCAGTAACAGATACTGGTAGGGATGTTGTTGGGATGACAATCGGTTCCGCTGTTTTTGCCATATAATGGACTCGGCCATTATAGGTAGGGTTGCAGTTGAGATCAGGATTGAAATAGCAGGAAGAGAGACTATCTGTGGAGTCGTCTCTTGTCCTTCTTTTGCGCCTGCTGTATAATTGGGTTGGTACTTCAGGAGTCCTTTGAGCTTGAACACGGGCATTGATTTCCTCCATGACCACATGCCATGGGCGATCTGATCTGAACTTCTTTCTACGTTCAACCATGTGTGCCTCTTCAACCTCGCTTTCAGAATTCTCATCTTCGAGTTGAAATTCACTCTCAGAACTATCTTTTCGTCGACGTTTGGAGGATGATTCAGGAAGGGATACGTGGATGCCTTTGATCGGGTGCATCATTGGAATCGGATGATTCGGTTACAGTTCTTTCAGAATCCGTTTCCTCCGCACCATCACCATTATCACCATCACTTTCATCAGAATCATCATTACTAGAATCACCGTCACCGTGGTGTTCAACCTCCTCTTCATCTTGTGGTTCTTCATCCGAATGCTCGCTAGCTTTTGGTTCAGAATTAATGCTATACCATCTGTCATCAGCAGGGGTAATATATGATTCATCGATTAAATGCCCAAACAGAGGTGTGTGAACAGGTATGGGCTCTTCAGTTCCAGCCTTCAAGAATTGTACAAATACCCTTTTATCCACACGTTTCACCTGTAATCGTTGTCCTATTTATTGAAGATTCGGCAGAGAGTGATTGATAAGCAGTTGGATAAAGCGAGGATACAGAAGAAACCTAAATCTCTCATCCGTGTCAATTTGCTCCAACATAGACTTGAAAATGTAGCGTGAGAAATTGTAGCCTCTGTTCAGTGATAGACCCACCATGGCAGAAGCCAAATCATGGCGCATGGCGTCTTTTCCAGCCTTACGTGCAGATATACACATAATCATGATGTGTGCAAAATATCTCCACTCATCTAGCAGCCATCCTTTCTTGTACGATGGGTAGTCTATCCTGCCAACATAACCCATTCGTTGCCTCCAACAGCCATCAATAACATACTCTAGATCGGTAGTAGTATCTGTTGCTTGGTCATTGAATTGCAGAACTTGACGGATTGTATCTTCAAAAATTGCTATCCGTTAATTAGCCACGGTAGCTCTAATTACGTTTGGATTAGGTCTGCAATCTAGTTCCACTGTGTCCCAGAATTGTTCAATATAGGGACGGGAGACAATTGGATTAGCTGAGATGGCATATGATATCCTGGACCGATTCCAAAAAGTCACCATCTCTTAGTTGTTGATAGCCGCACCCTTCCATTCCGGTTCTGTGAGTGCCAGCATGTTAAACTCATCAGTGTAACCTCGTCTTGCCATACCTACAAATAAACACAATAAAACAAGATTAGAACCATTAATGAACATGAAATACCTATATTAAACATAGACACATAAGTATGAAATTTTGACTTAGAAAAATTTTCAACTTTCTGCTTCATGCGTAATTGTAAGTACGCATGGGCAAAATTAAACTTTTGTACTTATCAAGTACGCACATACAATCCTTCATGCGTACTTGTAAGTACGCATGAGGCGTTTTTCAGGCGATGTGCTAAGTCTCAATTTTATACCGTGGGATGATCGGTTCTCTTATGTATCTCACAGCATCAAGACTAGCTTTAGCATTAATATTACCAACACCCGACCCTCATTTGATTGTACAGTGGCCAACGTCAATTTTCGGCTCAAAACAAGATCAAAAACCCAATTTACCAAGTTAAAGTGATGATTTTTGTCTTAAACGACTAAGATTGATGATTAGAAACATAGATGGTTGCACAATTTCACATGCAAACATCCATTTGATTCAAAAAATCGGTCACCAAACCCTAGTGTCAAGAACATGAAAATCACTCAATTTTGGATGATTGAACGGTTGAAAATGATTGAGATTCTCACCAGATGATCTGGAGAGGATATTATAACTATTTATGTGATTGAAAATGGTTTTGCAACACAATGATTTTCGAGAGAAAAATGAACAGTTTTGGTCTGTAAGTGAAAGAAGTTTGAATGAGGAGTAAATGCTAACAACCATTATATATACCCCGCGTTTCAGACCGTGCGTACTTGTCTAAGTAGGCACGACTAACCTCAAGCATACTTAGCAAGTGCGCATGAGTTAAGTCATGCGTACTTAATAAGTACGCATGGTTTAAGCTATGCGTACTTGTTAAGTACACATGACTTATAACCTGCTCGAATTTTAACTAAAAAAAAATGTTTATGAAGAGTTTGGAGACAAATCATGATAGATATGTTCAATTTTGGTGCAACAAAGACGTTTTCGAAAGTTATGAAAAAAAATTGGTTTTTCTAAGGAATTAGAAACAAGCTGTGCATGAAATCTTTTTGTTTTTTGTAAAGTTTAAGCTAAAACACGCCGAAAATATTTTTATTGTTTTCCTTGATCATTTTTACAATTTTACTAAATAACAGAATACTTACAGTGAACGCCTTTTGATCAAGTCATGAGCAGAGGATCATATCAGGCTAAAACATGTAGCAAAAAGTGATACAGGATAAATTTCAAAGAAATTGGGATCATATCATGACATACTTACTTAGAATTAATTTGAAATTCATATAAGGTTAATTCAAATTGTCAATATTATAAGATTTGAAACTGTAAGCATTCTTAGATCAAGTTCATGTGAGTTAAGGTACCATTTAAAGTTCTACAATGTGTACCCCACGGTTATGTGAACAAAAAGTAAATGCATTATCTCAAGACATCTAAGATTTTCTCAAGGAGTATCAGAATCTCCAACTTGAAGTTACACCGTTTAGCACAGAAAAATCAAGCAGAATCCATAAGGATTATCAAGAATCATAAGATTCAGAATCGAGTGATTCATTTGTCTTGGTTCGTGAGGTTTATCTTTAGTTAATTTTTTGTAATGATTCAGGCTAATAGATATGGAATCCGAAGATTCAGGTAATGGGATCCAACTATTATCTGGATGTCTTCAATGGAACATATGTGATCCAATGGGGTAGTACATGCTTGACGATTGTTGTCAAGACATATCTTGGCACAACTTCTCATTGCATTCTTGTGAGTATGGGCAGTGAAGTGTACCGAAAAATTGTGCTAATGACATAACCCGAAACTAGTCTCAAAAGATAATACTAGCCAAAATTTTACATTCTATATCTAATAATTATCTTTTAATTCATCTTTTACACACGCACACAACATAGCATGGGTTCAAATCACAGTTGCAGTAGATATATTTAGATTTTCACACTACTAATGATTTAATGAATGCTTCTAGCCTACTGACAATTCAAATTAGATGACAATTTATAAACAGTTTAAGTAGTCATGATGCAATAATCTCCTAATTGTGCAATCTAAGAAGTTTAGATCACTTACAGATGTACAATCATTTCCTCTTGTCTTTAAATGACATTTAAATTTTTAAAGTTTTATATTTTGTTTGATTTTTCTTAAAAGCTTTTTTTAACAGAAATTAAACTACATTAAAGAAAATTTTAAAAGAAAATAAATGTAACTTCCAAGAAACAAGTTTGTTTTGAAAAATGGTTTTCATTCAGGATTGAACATTCCTACCATGTTGACAAGATGTTCAAAACGGGTATGATCAAATGCTTTGTTGAACAGGTCGGCAAAATTATTATCCGTGTGAACTTTTACAAGTTCAATTAAGTGCTTTTCAGCACAGTCACGGATAAAGTGGTGACGAATTTCAATATGTTTCACCGAGTTGTTAGTGATGGACATGGTGGCATTGTTGTCAATGAACAATGGAGTTCCAGTGTAGTTCAGGCCGTAGTCTCTCAATTGTTGTTGAATCCACAATATCTGAGAATAGCAGCTTGCAGCAGTAATGTACTCTGCTTCACATGTTGATATAGAAACTGTTGACTGCTTTTTACACTACCAGGAGACCAGCCTGTCTCCTAAGAACTGACATCCACCTAAAGTTGACTTTCTATCGAGGTTGCAATCGCCATAATCAGAATCTGTGTAAGCTTTGAAATCAAATGACTGCTGCTTGGAGTACCACAGACCCAATCGGGGTTTACCTTTCAGGTATCTGAAGATTCTCTTTGCAGCAATCAAATGAGATTCCTTTGGTTGTGACTGGAACCTTGAGCACAAGCATACGGCAAACATAATATCAGGTCTTGAAGCTGTGAGATACATAAGAGAACCGATCATCCCAAGGTACAATTTACAATCCACATCCTTTCCATCTTTGTCTGGATGCAGACTATGATTGACTGGGATAGGTGTGTCATAAGTTGTACAATCATTCATTTTGTATTTTGACAAAATGTCCTGCACATCCTTAGTTTTATATAGATAAATGCCATCCTCCCGTTGACTGACTTGCAGACCTAGGAAGAATGACAATTCACCCATGTTGCTCATCTCAAACTTGGACTTCATCACCTGCTCGAATTCCCTACACATCTCTTCAATTGTAGACACGAAGATGATGTCATCAACATATACTTGCACAAGTAGAATATCACCTCCTGCTTTCCGTATGTAGAGAGTCGAATCAATTTGCCCTCGGTCGAAACCATTGGACAATAAATGCTTTGATATAGTCTCATACCATGCCCTTGGTGCTTGATGAAGACCATAAAGTGCTTTATCTAGCTTGTATACTTTGTTAGGACGTTGCGGGTCTTCAAAACCAGGTGGTAGAGTGAAATAGGCCTCTTCATGAACTTTTCCGTATAGGAAAGCACTCTTCACATCTAGTTGAAAGACTTTCAAGCCGACAAAGGAGGCATAAGCCAAGAACAATCTTATGGCTTCAAGTCTAGCAACTAGGGCATACACATCATTGTAGTCCAAGCCCTCTTGTTGGAAAAATCCTTGAACAACCAATCTAGCCTTGTTTTTCACCACAACGTGTCGATCGTCTGTTTTGCACTTGAACACCCATCTGGTTCCAATTGGATGTATACCCTTTGGTAGTTCAACAAGATCCCATACATGCAACTTTTGAAATTGAGACAGCTCTTCTTGCATCGCCTCTATCCAGCAGTTGTCAGCTAGAGCCTCCTTCACATTCTTCGGCTCATTGGGATACGAATGCAGCATGCAAACATGTTTCCATGATACCTGTGCTGAGAATCTCAGCATAAAGACTTGTATTTTCAGTAACGGTTATGTGACGAGTTTGAACACCGACATTAGGATCACCAATGATGTTATCGATTGGATGATTCCTATAAACTCTCATTTCTGGTACAATGGGTTCTTGGATATATGTTTCAAGGTTTGTGCTCAACTCCCCTATATCATGTGTACCCGAAGAAGATTATATGTTGATTGGATCAACTGGAGCTTTCATTCTTGTACGAGTGTACGGATCAACTCGAGCTTCGTTTCCTTCACCATTAGCATCTTCTTAAGTGTCACTCTCATGCGTCCCAGATGCAGACGCATCATTGGAATTGGGAGTTGGAATAGATGCAGTTGTTCTTGTTGAGAAATTTGAGTTGTCGCTGCCACTATAGTATTGATACAAATTTGCAGCATCTTCAGCAGATAGAACAGGAAGATTGAAAGACTTAAAGAGAGCATCATAATCGAATCCCCAAACTGGACCTGTTGGTTCTGGTGGAGTGTTGTGTTTACCGCAATCCACTTCAAACCATTCCTCAACAGAAAGATTTTCAGTATTGTACACTCTCTTGCATGGTGAATTGGCAACATATCCTAAGAAGATGCCCTCCGCCACTTTTGCGTGAAATTTGGATTTGCGATCTTTGTATTGTAACAATAATGAACATGGACTACCGAATGGAATTAGGTAGCCAAGATTGGGAGGTCGATTATGGATCAACTCATAACATGTTTTTTTATGTCTTTTCACCACCAGAACTCTATTCAAAACGTGACATGTTGTATTGACTGCTTTCGCCCAGAAAGTTATTGGAAGTTTGGCATCTGACAGCATCGTCCTTGCAGTTTCAATTAAAATTCTGTTCTTCCTTTCTGCCACTCCGTTCTGCTGAGGTGTATACGGCGCACTAAATTCATGATGAATACCCTTCTTTAGACAGAAAAGCTCCATCATGTTGTTCTTGAATTCTGTGCCATTGTCACTCCTTATTCTTCTAACCTTCAGTTTGCATAAAGATTCCAGACTCAAGATTAGGTATTGAAGAATTTCAACAGTCTCATCTTTAGTACCTAAAAAATGCACCCAAGAAAAACGTGAGCAGTCATCAGTTACTACCAGACAATATGACCTACCACCAATACTCCTGATACTTATGGGTCCGAACAAATCCATATGTATGAGCTCCAAAGGGGTATCAATGGAGTTTTGGATCTTTGGCTTGTGGGATTTCCGTTGTTGTTTGCCCTTTTTACAAGGCATACAATCATCTGCAACGGCAAATCTCAGCTTAGGAATCCCGATTACCAAACCGTTTCGGACAAGATGATTCATTTTTCTATAAGAAATGTGTCCGAGTTTCCTATGCCATAAGATGTAGTCTATTTCTGTTGCTTTGGTAAGTAAACAAGTAGCAACTGATGAGGTGGTTGTTGCCACACTCATATCGATCTGATAAGTGTCTTTCGTTCTTGGTGCACGCATCAGAATCCAGTCTTCAGGAACCACGAAACCAGGCTTTAGAACCAAGCATCCGGACTTGTCAAACATAACCGAGTACTCCTTGTCGCACATTTGAGAAACACTCAACAGGTTATGCTTCAGCTGCTCGCAATAGCTTACGTTGTCGAAGCTTATACAACCATTAGAAACCACGCCTTGACAAGTTATACTTCCTCCTTTTTCTCCTGCAAAGGCCACATAGCCGCCTCTGAATGATTTAACGTCTTGAAGCAAGGCCATGTTGCCTGTCATGTGCCGGGAGCATCCACTATCAACATACCAACGGTTTGTAATAGATCCCTTTGGATGTCCATGCACGAGTCAAAAGGAATTAGTTAGATTTGGAGACCCAAGCCATTGTGGTCTTGGGTCGTCCGTTTTTCTCAAAATAAACAACTTCTATTAACTCACAAACATGATGGTTAAAAATGGGTGACTCTTTTGAAGAGTCAGAATCAGAGAATTGAGAAGCAATGATTTTCTTTCTCCAGACTAGTTTTTCTTGAACAATTGGCTTGATATTGTTAACCACAGGTGAACGAGTAGAGACTTCTCCGGTTGAAAACCTACTAGCTGTTGTTCAAGTTTTATCAATCTCTTATTCCGTCTCCTCCTCTGTGGCCTAGAAAGTTTTAACACAGGCTTCTCATCAGATTGTGTACTACCCGAGGTAGATACACCAGGAACAGCATGTTGCTTATTCCGTTTCACAGCAAATGGTGCAGCCTGGGGTCTTGGCTTAACCATATGCTTGGCTGGTCGATTCATGAATTACTTTATTGATGAAGTTTTCAGGCATACAGCCCGTTGTTGGACAATCGGCCATTTTTCCTTATTTTTATTAGGACAATTCACAAGAATGTACCACAGTGAATGCATTTCCTTCTTTCTTTAAAAATTCTTCTATAAGGCTCATTGGTTTTGGATGTTGATGATTTGTTCTGATGAGTATTCGGACAGGTTTGATGAACCGCAGGTTGTGCTTGACCTGATGTTGAATGATTTTTGGGAGTATAATGTTTATTAATGTTTTCTTGAAAATTCTTTCCCAATTTATTTGCAAATGTCTCTTTCTTTGCTTGCTTTATTGTTTTGAAACCACCTTAAAGCATCATTTTCAATTTATCATTTGATTCAATTATATCAGGCTCAGTTAAAATGCAGTTATCACGATTAGTGACTAAGTTTTTGTTGATTATGGGTTCATCAAGCAACTCGTCTAAGACAACACCTTCGGCCTTGTTGTCCTCGAAACATTCATCAGAATAAAATTCTTCATCAGGTGATGAATTGGCCTTACCAGAAGACTCAACCAAAAAGGACAGATCAATGTCGACTGGCCCATTCACAAATTTCCTGTTAACAGGTGGAGGAATGACATTAGTACCCAGCCCTTTGCCATTCACCTGTCGTACGACATACTCGTAATGTTCCACCACAAAACGAGAATTTCTCAACTTCTCAATTTTGCCACTTAACTTCATAATCTCATTCTGTAGTTTGGCAATTTCAACATTCTTTTTCTCTAGCTCTTTGTAGGCAACATCTAAGTGAATTGTTGTTCGCTGATTTTAATTGAAAATTCTTGTTTATCTTTTCTAAGATTTTCAATAGAATCATTAAAACGTTTTTCATCCTCTTTGTAGCTTAGAGCTGCTCTACGCAGAGGTTCGAGTTGATCATGAATTCGATTATTCTCTTTTTTTAAGTTTAAACAGTTAGTACAAGAAACAACAATAAAAGAATTAGAATCTACCTCTGTTGACGAACTGGACGCTTCTCCGATTGCTATTAGTGCAAATGCCGATTCTTGTTGATCAGCAGCAGCTACTTCCCTTTTTCAGCTTTCATTATTTCAACAAATTCTGCCTTCAACCCTATCTAGGTTTATGAGATTATGGCATCTTCCAAATGAACTCCCCAGTCATAGCTGTCATCCTGTTGAGCTACCAGTGCATTGGATGATGCTCCTTGATTTTGACTGCGGTTGTTGTTGAAGTTCTGGTTGTTGAAATTCTGATTGCTACTTGGACATGGTCGAGTGAAGCCTGAGGCTGGTGCTTTATCTTTCTGGCATTCTCTAGCAAAATGGCCATAATTCATACATTTGTAACATTTTGCCTTTGATTTGTCGAACCCAACTTTCGCGTTTGAATGCCCACCGATAAACTTTCTACCGGTTCTGTTCAGGAAACGTTTCGCCCTTCTCAGGATCATGGCCATATTCCATTGTATGTCATCTGGATCCACTTGATTGAAATCATCTTTAATAGTTTCGGGATCAGTAAGTTTTCCACCTATGAATTTCTCATAGGCAAGCATGCAGGAAGAAAATAGTGCAACATGTTCTTCTGCAATTTTGGCAATAGAACTTTGATTACCAGACGAAATATTCTTTGATGAATGTTGATGATATGAACTTGATCTTGAAGCAGCAAAAAAAGTATGACTACCACAACCATTTGAATTTTCTTCCTCCTGAGTATGATTCCCTAAGAATAAAGCAATTCCAGAGCCAGTGGTTTTTGCTATGGAAGAAGTTCAAAAGTACATTGACGGTTCTTGAACTAGCGGTCTGCTAGTGGTTTCTTTCTTTCTTAAGTTCATGTCATGTGCCTAAACTTTACCTATTGCTTCATCAATGGTCATCTCATAAAACTTAGGGTTTTCCCTTAGTAGGGTTGTGTACATGTCAAACTTTGGTGGTAGTGCATCGAGAAACTTTTTAACAAGTTCATCATCGGGATATTTCAATTCATAAGACTTAAGTTTAGTATTAAGATGATAGAATCTGGAGATGAGTTCGTCAATGGATTCATTCTCCAAATATCTAAAACATTCATATTGTTTTCTCAACAGTTCCCTCTTACTCTTTTTAAAATCACTGTTTCCCTCAAACCTTTTCTGTAAAGCTATCCATAGATCTTTTGACGTGTCATAACCTCTAAAGCTATGAAATAAGTCACGTGTCATTGCCATGGTTAAGGAACCATGTGCCTTTTTTCTAGATCATAAGCTTTCTTTTCTTCTATATCAAGCCTAGAAATAGGTTTAGGTTGGTTTTCACCAAGAAATTCATGTGTCGGATGTTTATACCCCTCTAAAATGGGTATCCACATGTTTGAATCTGTGTGTGAAACGTACTCTTCAAAACGTGCCTTCCAGTTGGAATAGTCGTTTACGTTTAATAATTTTGGTGGCTTCTGTGGAGTACCTATTTCATTGTCATAGTTTAACATGCTACTAATGTTTTGAAGATTTGCAATTTTGTAAGAATTAGTCAAAGACTCAGAAGTTCAAACCAACTTATGTATTTGAGTCTGGTCTTTCTGGTCTTGCGTACTTATAAAAAATGTTCTTGCGTACTTCTAAGTGCGCATGAACAACTACGCACAGATTTTGCCTTGCGTACTTGTCTAAGTACGCATGAAGAATAAGTACACAGGAGCTAAGTACGCAGGTACTAATTACGCATGGATCAGTATGCAAAGTCATTTTTTGAACAAGTGTATCCACTTGTCTGATCAAATAGTGATCTGAATTGGTTTGTTGTGTATGATCAATGTGGTATAATCAAATAATCAGATTCTTGATTCTAATCAGCTTTTGACGAATGGATCATCCAAACAACAACACAAAGACGGATTTAGGGATTTTCTATGATGAACAAGTATATGAACAAGGTTCTGAAATCACCAATGCAGATTCAATAGATGTGTAATCAGAACAACATTTTGTTGGAAAGTGTTCCTAACACACTCACAACACTCGGAAACAAGAGCATATGCTCTGATACCACTTGTTGGTCCCTCCGGGTGGGTTTGTCGGATCGTTATCGTGTGGGTGTGTAGCCTAGTCGAAAAGAGTGCGGAATCCTCGTGACTCGGTGGAACAACGTACGACGACAAATGTAAACAAGATAATAACAAGTACTCGTACTCAAAATACTTGATCTATTAAGGCAACTGTTTACAATCACAAGTACAGACACTCGAAATGACTATAATACTAGAACAGCTCTGACTCGTGCGTGCTTGTGTGTGTGATTACAATCATACGAAATGAGAAAACAGTCTGCCTATTTATAGACCTGGCTCATGCGTACTTATAAGTACGCATGAACAACCTTCATGCATACTTACAAGTATGCATGACCATTGTGTACTTGACACATACGCAGGAACAATTCTCTATGTGTATTTGTTTGGTACACAACATACACATACATCATACAAACAAACATCATACAGAACAAGTTCAAAGACAAGTAAATTACAACTCGATCAACGACAAAGGCAAACACAAATACATAAAAGACTGAAATGTAGATAACAAAAGCTTTAGCATAATCCAGAGTGCCTGTCACCAAAATATGTTTCAACATCTTGTGAACAGGCACGTTCTTCATGGTCTTTGTTGCTGGCCATATAACGTTATACAAACTTCTACCAGTATGAGGGTCCTTAATACCCTTTGATTTCTTCAGTTTTGATTCAGCAGTCTTCATACCGGCGACGTTGGTCAGGCATTGTTGATTAAGGAACTTATAGAACATGTCTGTCATTGTAACGTTTCCCCTGTTAACAAAAGATGCTTCATTTAACTCCCAGAGATCTAGCTTAGTCCAGAAGCTAAAGTCATTAGCGTTCTTATAGTATTCCAGTCGACCACTCTTTCTTGTTACTACAAACATATTCTTCTCTTGATCAAACTGCCAGGAAGCAATCCCCGACCTGTCACCCCTCTTAGAATAATATCCTTCAATATTAGTAGTGACATGAGTCTCTGTAGGGGGACCAGGAGGCAACAACTAGGAAGGCCGTTCCTTTCTAGGGTTAACTTCAGAATGAGACGCTTCATTGATATCAGCAGTAGAACTTAACAGAATAACAGAATCATCGATGTCTTGATTTAATCTCTCATGCTCAGAATCAGAAGAACTATCGAACATTTCCACATTGGATGCATTAGTAGGATCTGAGTCTTTGTCTTTATGTGAATCATCAGGAGAGACATCATCCAGATTTCTGTTAAGATTCCCTTCAATATCGAATTATAAAGACCATCATCTTGGTTGTCTCCAGTATGATCATCCTGATTACTTCCCCCGACATCTCCACCTCCTTGATCATCATCATCATTATCATCATCATTCTTCTTACTAACATCCTTTGCCTCTCTACCCTCAAGTTTCTTCTTCAACTCAAACATAAGGGCAGTAAATAGCCCTGATTGGCTTCCAAAGTCATGATCCGCACATTTTGTGCCTCCACTTGTTGTTCTAATTCAAATACCCTTTCCTGTAGAATATGTGGATCTACAGGGGCAGGTGTGGAAGGATCTATAGAAATCTTGCCCTTTGCTTTTTCAGCACGATATGCTTCGGATGATGACACAAAAAACTGATCAGTGTCGAAAGCAGTAGGATTAGGCCTCACCTGAGATGATGATTGTGGTAAAGTTGAGGTGGGTGGTGGTGATTGTGGTTGATGTGTTGATAGAGTAGGTGTGGGTGTTGGTGGCTTTCGTACACTCCTCAGATCTCTTCGTTTTCTTGGGCGTGAAGATAGATCTTAATCCGGTTTGTACTCTGGATTGGTTTCAACTAGGTTAGATGAAAAGGTGAGAGAAGGAATCTCGACTCATCATCCTTTGTTCTCCATTTCTCGAACATACCGATTTATTGGTACTGGTGGTCTCTCCGGTGTACCCTGACTGTTAGACGAAGATAAAACTTCAGTTGCGTCTGACTCAGGTACCACCGGCTCTTGTGGTTGTGATTGTGGTTCTGGTTGAGGTTCATGTTGTTGTTGTTCTTGTGGTTGTTGTAGTTGCTGAATGGCATGATCATCAGCAACCTCAGATTCATGTTGTACAGCCGGTTCCTCTTGAACTTCATCTTCTAAAGCAGCAAACCTTCCAAATTTTTCAAGAGCATGCAGCCCTTGATATACTCTTTTTCCTTGTTTGTTAACATTCATGTACTTGAAGAGCAAAGGTCCCATTGCATTCAGATCCAGTGTTTCCACAGTAGGTACTCGATCGGCAAGGTTCTTGTTGATGATTATCTGCAGAAATCTAGGAAACATCATAAATATGTCCTTCTTTGCCCCCTTTAGATTACTAATTCCTCAAATACCATTCGGGAGAAGTTGTAATTCTAGCTCATTGTAAGCGCAACCATTGCAGAAGAGATTGTGGCGTTTAATTCATCAAAACCTCCTTTCCTTCCAATCAAACAATTCATGTATACATGTGCCAGGTACCTCCAGTACGGATGTAGTAACTTCTTGTAGATTGGGGGGTAGTTGCCTTCATACCCCATTCTCAGAAGTACTGGAGTTACAGTATCAGCAGCCGGCTTTATTGGATAACCAGCCTCATCTCCAAATTGTAGAGCATCTCTGATAACGGCTTCAAACACCTTAATTCTCTTGTTCTATACAGTTCCAAAGATGCATTCTTCTCCATTGATGTTGGGGTGAATAGTGGCAGTCCCCCATAATTCTCTGATAAAACTCCGGCATGTAATAGGATTCCCCATGACGGCAAAGTTGATGGGGGAAAGTGTCAACCCCACAACCATAGATCTGAAGTACTCATACTCTTTGAGAGGATCCAGAGTGAAAGCTCAAATGTTGTGATCAGGAACAAATCTTAGTTCAGTCATATCTACACAAAACTTACTGAGTTAGAATCATAATAACAATTCATAGTTCAATACTGATATTTAATTAATTTATGTCACAAGGGTTCTTGGGTGAATAGGAGGTTTACGGTTTCCATCTTGTTTACGGCCAAAAGGGGTTTTCGGTTCCCTTTTGATGTTCACGGCTAATTATAGATTCACGGGAATTTTAATTTTTCACGTGAACTCTTCCCCGCTTAGCGTGAAACTTCACTAACTCTCAAATTAACCCATTCCAACTCAGATTTGTGAGTTCCTGATCAAGTACGCTTAGTCGCCCAGTAATTACGACCACAAGCATCTCTTCAATTTCGTGTTTTGCCCACAAATCGCTAAACCACAATGACGAGACCCACATAAATCAAGGTTTACGGCTGATTAGCAATACAACAGTTCACTATGATGCGTTGATGGCAAAGAGATGTACCTGAACTTGCAATAGATCTTGTTAAGAAGCAAATAGCATAGAAATTTAGCAACAGGTATGAGAGAATATCGCCAAGGGGAAATTTCTTTTGAATTAGATGTGAGTCATGAAGTTGTAAACCCTAAAAGAGGGTTTATGTATGCTCCTTTAACTAACTTGGTTGCCAAAAGAGGGGGCCCACCGTGAACTTTGGTGGGTCAGAGCAAAAACCCGTGTACTTGTAATCCCTTAGATTCATCGATATTTAAAAATTTAAAAAGGTCATATGAATTAAAAAAAATTTAAATAACATACAATAAAATAAACTAAGATAAAATGAATTAAAAGAAATTAGAATAAAACAGAAACATATTTATACATACTTGCAACAACGAGCCTTTAGGAAGTTTGCAATGGGATCATATCGTTTGTAGGTCCCGGGAGCCTCGACGCGCAGCGGAAATAACACGATCTGTTCTGTGATTTGTGTGGGAACAAAGAGACTAGACAGAGAAACACGAACAAAGACAAAAGATAATGAAACGAAACGTAATCCATAACAAAGAAGTCATCCCGTATTACAGACTACATACCGAAGGAACACACATCTCTCATCTAAGTTCACGGTCCAGGGGTCGGGAGAGCTCTTCCCGACCCGGACATCTCTCAACCTGTTCCAGAGTTCCACCTACAAATGAAGATAAGTCTTCTATTTATAGGGGCAGGAACACTTCCTGCGTACTTGACAAGTACGCAAGGCAAAAGCCTTGCGTATTTACTAAGTACGCATGGTTTGGTCATGCGTACTTGACAAGTACGCAAGGCAAAAGCCTTGCGTACTTACTAAGTACGCAAGACCAAACTGGTGTGCGGGCTAAGTACTCAGGAACACCCTCCTACGTACTAGCCACGTACACCGATACATAGAATTTAATCTATAGTTACAAAACATGCTTCTACAAACTCCCTCTTAACTATAGCATCAAATTCTATCTATCACTAACACTGATAATCATCAGTTTACAAAGAATGTCCTAACAGACTCCCTCTAAACTAATGACATCACGTGTCTTCTGGCGAGACTTGATCTTCTGGCATTCCACTTGAGATCTTCAAATCTTCAAACTTCAGTCTTCAGTTGCTGAGTGATGACAAACCCGACTTCCTCTAACTGTAGCTTTCATTGTAGACCAAACCAAGTGCTTCAATAAGAACCAACTAACCCAACACAACTCATTGTAGTTCATCCTCTCAGCAGTAGCAACCTCCACCTTGACTTAGACTTCTGAGTCTTACAATGTCTTCCTAAACAGGTAACAATAGTAGACTAAGACAGCTCCAAATCAGCTGGCATATGAGAGAGTTTGAGTTTCCAATAACCTGCATCAAACTAATCAGCTCCCATAGGAATTCCAGTAAGATAAACTTAAGTCTTCAACCAGATGTGTCCAACTCTATCCTGTATCTTCACGAGTCAACCAAATTCCCGAAGACGTTCATTTCCAATATCCCCTTTCAGGTTAAGCTCCATCTGACTAGACCAGAAACAAGGGTATGTTTCCTATCCCATCGGCCAATGATAAAAGGTTCCATCTTCAACTAATAATCCAACGAATATCCAGTTTCATCTTGAAAACACATGATAGAATCAAACACGATAAATATAGTTTACAGAGAAATGAGGGGGATAAAATCTAGTATTCATGAGACATTAAAGAGATGGTGGAAAAGCCGTTGGTACTTCCTATATATATACCTTTTTGACGTAACATGGATCTCAACCGTGCTTTCTCGTGTAAACTATATTTATCGTGTTTGATTCTATCATGTGTTTTCAAGATGAAGCTGGATATTCGTTGGATTATTAGTTGAAGATGGAACCTTTTATCATTGGCCGATAGGATAGGAAACATACCCTTGTTTCTGGTCTAGTCAGATGGAGCTTAACCTGAAAGGGGATATTGGAAATGAACGTCTTCGGGAATTTGGTTGACTCGTGAAGATACAGGATAGAGTTGGACACATCTGGTTGAAGACTTAAGTTTATCTTACTGGAATTCCTATGGGAGCTGATTAGTTTGATGCAGGTTATTGGAAACTCAAACTCTCTATCATATGCCAGCTGATTTGGAGCTGTCTTAGTCTACTATTGTTACCTGTTTAGGAAGACATTGTAAGACTCAGAAGTCTAAGTCAGGGTGGAGGTTGCTACTGCTGAGAGGATGAACTACAATGAGTTGTGTTGGGTTAGTTGGTTCTTATTGAAGCACTTGGTTTGGTCTAAAATGAAAGCTACAGTTAGAGGAAGTCGGGTTTGTCATCACTCGGCAACTGAAGACTGAAGTTTGAAGATTTGAAGATCTCAAGTGGAATGCCAGAAGATCAAGTCTCGCCAGAAGACACGTGATGTCATTAGTTTAGAGGGAGTCTGTTAGGACATTCTTTGGAAACTGATGATTATCAGTGTTAGTGATAGATAGAATTTGATGCTATAGTTAAGAGGGAGTTTGTAGAAGCATGTTTTGTAACTATAGATTAAATTCTATGTATCGGTGTACGTGGCTAGTACGTAGGAGGGTGTTCCTGAGTACTTAGCCCGCACACCAGTTTTGTCATGCGTACTTAGTAAGTACGCAAGGCTTTTGCCTTGCGTACTTGTCAAGTACGCATGACCAAACCATGCGTACTTAGTAAGTACGCAGGAAGTGTTCCTGCCCCTATAAATAGAAGACTTGTCTTCATTTGTAGGTGGAACTCTGGAACAGGTTGAGAGATGTCCGGGTCGGGAAGAGCTCTCCCGACCCCTGGACCGTGAGCTTAGATGAGAGATGTGTGTTCCTTCGGTATGTAGTCTGTAATACGGGATGACTTCTTTGTTATGGATTACGTTTCGTTTCATTATCTTTTGTCTTTGTTCGTGTTTCTCTGTCTCGTTTCTTTGTTCCCACACAAATCACAGAACAGATCGTGTTATTTCCGCTGCGCGACGAGGCTCCCTGGACCTACATACAGAAAAGATAAATGACGATAATTATCATAAGTCTATTGTCTTGCAATAGTAAATTATTACTAATAGCAAGATGTTTTGGTTAATGGCTTTAAAGTGTCATACCTTGTTAGGGGCAACCATGTGCAGCTAGAGCTCCTCTGGCTGTCTGCGTTAAAGAACTTAATCGAAGGCCGTCCAAGTGGGAGACTGTTGGAATTATATGTCCGGTCCCGATTAATTAACGCTACTGACTGAGTTATGACCCGTAAGAGTTACACCTAGGGCAACGAACATTAAATCCACTTAACCTGATTAACTGGTAATTACGAATAAATAGCGAGACGAAATATATTTATATATTCATTAGACAGGTTTTATTATTTATACTAGTTTATAAATAATATACATATTGTTTTAATTTTTTATTAAAACAAAACAATATACGGGTTCGGGATTTTTATTACGTATTGGACTTTGGGCCCGGTAGTAATTAAAAAGGGGGTTATAAGGAGATTAGGAGATTAATACTATTACAGGTTTCTAAAATATGAGTGTGGGACCCATTGAGCCATAAATAATTATACCAAAAACATGATAATTGAAATCAAAGTGAAAGACTTAGGTTTGGCACTAAAGCATGAGTTTAGAAGGATCTGAATATTGGCATTCTACTTGACATATCTGAGTAAATACATGCTGAAAAATGTTCATTGGTCTGCCGGTAGAACGATGTAGAAGCATGTTTTGTAACTATAGATTAAATTCTATGTATCGGTGTACGTGGCTAGTACGTAGGAGGGTGTTCCTGAGTACTTAGCCCGCACACCAGTTTGGTCCTGCGTACTTAGTAAGTACGCAAGGCTTTTGCCTTGCGTACTTATCAAGTACGCATGACCAAACCATGCGTACTTAGTAAGTACGCAAGGCTTTTGCCTTGCGTACTTGTCAAGTACGCAGGAAGTGTTCCTACCCCTATAAATAGAAGACTTGTCTTCATTTGTAGTTGGAACTCTGGAACAGGTTGAGAGATGTCCGGGTCGGGAAGAGCTCTCCCGACCCCTGGACCGTGAGCTTAGATGAGAGATGTGTGTTCCTTCGGTATGTAGTCTGTAATACGGGATGACTTCTTTGTTATGGATTACGTTTCGTTTCATTATCTTTTGCTTTGTTCTTGTTTATCTCTGTCTCGTTTCTTTGTTCCCACACAAATCACAGAACAGATCGTGTTATTTTCGCTGCGCGACGAGGCTCCCGGGACCTACAAGTGGTATCAGAGCCTCGGTGTTCGTTGATTTGTGTTCCAGTTTCGATTTTTTAGGGTTTTGAGCAAAAACGAGTCGTAACCTAAATCCTTAAAATCGAGTTTGTTATCACTTCATTTGGTGTTTGGAAGGCTAAGGGTTTGTTAGATGATGTTTTCGAAGCTTTTGGAAGCATTAATTTCTCAGATCCGTCACGTTTCGAGCATTCTCCTCAAGATCCGTCAAGAACACTGCTGTATTGAACAAGTACGCAGAATCACCTTTTTTTCGAATCCAAGAGGCTAGTCCTTGCGTACTTAGTAAATACGCATATGTAGGGTGTTGCTGCGTATTTAGTAAGTTCGCAAAACCAAGTACTCATGCGTACTTGCTAAGTGCGCAGAGAAATGCTCTTGCGTACTTAGCTAAGTACGCATGTCACTTCTCATGCGTACTTACTAAGTACGCAGGGCTAACTCATGCGTACTTAGCAAATACGCAGAAAAGGTGATTCTGTGTACTTGTTCAGTACAGTAGTGTTCTTGACGGATCTTGAGGAGAATGCTCGAAACATGACGGATCTGAGAAATTAATGCTTCCAAAAGCTTCGAAAACATCATCTAACAAACCCTTAGCCTTCCAAACACCAAATGAAGTGATAACAAACTCGATTTTAAGGATTTAGGTTACGACTCGTTTTTGCTCAAAACACTAAAAAATCGAAACTGGAACACAAATCAACGAACACCTAGGTCCCCGGAGCCTCGTCGCGCAGCGGAAATAACACGATATGTTCTGTGATTTGTGTGGGAACAAAGAAACGAGACAGAGATAAACAAGAACAAAGACAAAAGATAATGAAACGAAACGTAATCCATAACAAAGAAGTCATCCCGTATTACAGACTACATACCGAAGGAACACACATCTCTCATCTAAGCTCACGGTCCAGGGGTCGGGAGAGCTCTTCCCGACCCGGACATCTCTCAACCTGTTCCAGAGTTCCACCTACAAATGAAGACAAGTCTTCTATTTATAGGGGCAGGAACACTTCCTGCGTACTTGACAAGTACGCAAGGCAAAAGCCTTGCGTACTTACTAAGTACGCATGGTTTGGTCATGCGTACTTGACAAGTACGCAAGGCAAAAGCCTTGCGTACTTACTAAGTACGCAGGACCAAACTGGTGTGCGGGATAAGTACTAAGGAACACCCTCCTACGTACTAGCCACGTACACCGATACATAGAATTTAATCTATAGTTACAAAACATGCTTCTACACTGTAAAAGACATCAATTGAATCAATGAGACATGGATTAGATTCATTCTCATGTAGTGTTTAATTATTATTATTCTCGATCAAGATTCATGGCGGTCCAATCAAACACACAGTCAGTTTGGGTAAAGCCTTACACTTCACCAGTTTGAATCATGAGGGCGGCACGATGTCTAACTGTTACATATCATGTAAGAGTACAAAATCCCTTATCGACTACATACAACTCCCACTGAACTTCATATCTGTTCCTAACCAATGCCTTTATGGCTGGTAGTTACGCAAAAGCGGTTGACAATGATTAAAGAACAGACCTTGGTAAACGAAAGTTCTAGTATGCATCTCATGTCGGAGGATACTAAATGAGTATACCAATATCAAAACATCTTATGATTAAAATCCATGAAGATGATTTGAAGTGAGTTACATCCAACGTCATCCATGATGAGGTCTGTGAAATTGGAAGTCAACTACTTGAGTCCAAGTTCATAGTCTTAATTCAGAGTCGTTCCCACGATTCTAACTGACTATGGATAATTAAGAATACAATATTCATGGATTAAACTTATTAAAAACAAACACAGTTATAAGATTCAAAGTTGCATTTAACCAGTAAATCAAATTGAATTCAAAAGTACAACTGTTTCAATGATTGTACATCCAAATACTAAATCAAAACATATCTCTAGCAAATCTAAGACCGATAGCATCTCTGTGCTGATCATGTTTCTCCTGAGTTATCGACTTAGTGAACGGGTCCGCTAGGTTTTGATCTGTGTTTACTTTGCTTATCATGATGTCTCCACATTCCACAATTTCCCGTATATAGTGGAATTTTCTTAGAATGTGCTTGGCCTTGTGATGAGATCTGGGCACTTTGGCTTGAGCAATAGCACATGTGTTATCACAAAACATCTCGATTGGTTTCCGAATGCTTGGAACCACATCGAAGTCGGTTATGAATTTCTTCATCTAAGCAGCTTCCTTTGTAGCATCTGATGCAGCTATATACTCAGATTCGGTGGTTGAATCCACCACCACAATCTGGTTGGAGCTTTTCCATGAGATAGCTCCTCCGTTTAGAGTTAATACGAAACCTGATTGTGAGCGAGAGTCATCTCGGTCGGTTTGGAAGCTGGCGTCAGTGTAACATCTTACAGTGAGCTCCTCTTCCACTCCTCCAAATATTAAGAACATTTCTTTAGTCATTCTCAAGTACTTCAGAATATTCTTGACTGTAGTCCAATGGGCAATGTCAGGACTTTGCTGAAAACGTCTGGTCATGCTTAAAGCATACGAGACGTCAGGCCTAGTACATAACATAGCATACATGAGAACCAATCACCGAAGCATATGGAATTGCTTCCATATGCTTAGTTTCAATGTTCTTTGAAGGAGATTGCGATTTGTCATAGGAACACCTCCTTTCTTGGAGTTTTTCATCTTAAAGCGTGCCATCACTTTGTCTATGTATGTGCTTTGACTTAGCCCTAGAAGCCGCTTAGACCTATCCCTGTAGATCTTGATTCCAAGAATGTAAGTTGTTTCTCCAAGATCTTTCATTGCAAAACAAGTTCCCAACTAGTGTTTAACTTCGTTAAGCATAGGGATGTTGTTTCTAATGATAAGTATATCATCCACATACAAGATGAGGAATGATATAGTGCCCCAACTAGCCTTTCTGTAAACACAAGGCTCGTCTTCGTTTTTGACAAAACCAAACTCTTTAATCTTTTGGTCAAAACGAAGATTCCAGCTTCGAGATGCTTGTTTGAGTCCATAATGGACTTATTCAGTTTATACACCATATTAGGATATTTTGGATCAACAAAATCGTCAAGTTGTACCATATAGACATCTTCAGAGAGATGCCCATTAAGGAAAGCGGTTTTGAAGTCCATCTGCCATATCTCGTAGTCATAGTACGCGGCTATAGCAAGCAATATCCTGGTCGATTTTATCATAGCAACGAGCGAGAAGGTTTAATCATAGTCAATGCCTTGAGTTTGAGTGAAACCCTTTGCAACTAGCCGTGCTTTATAAGTGTGTATATTTCCATGCATGTCGGTTTTCTTGAAAATCCATTTGCTCCCTGCTACCCGAGATTCGGGGGGTAGCTCAACCAAGTCCCAGACTTAATTGTCACACATAGATAGCATCTCGGCGTTCATGGCTTCCAGGCATTTTGAAGATTCAGGATCTGAAATAGCAGATTTGTAGTTAGTAGGTTCGTCATTAGACTCGGCTACCAATAGGACTTCGGTACCCTCAAGATGCCATAGGTATTTGTTAGGTTCTTTGCGAGTCCTAACACTTCTGCAAACGCTTGTGTTTATGTCTGATTCATCAGCATCAACTTCTTGTAGTTCAGACGCTCCGACTTCATCAGCGGTTGTTTGTGGTTCTCGAATTTCTTCAAGATCCACGGTAATATTTCCAGTTCCTCGTTCAAGAATTTCTTTCTCGGGGAAGTGTCCCTTCCTTTTGATGGAAATAACATTTGCATCAGAATGGTAGAAATAATATCCACTTCGGTTATAGTATCTGACGAAAACAACCTTTTCGCCTCTAGGATCGAGCTTGTCATCAGAATCGCTGGTGATATATACATCACATCCCCATACTCGAAGGTAAGACAGATTTGGTTTAGACCCATGCCATATCTCATATGGAGTTTTGTTTACCTTCTTAGTCGGTGCCAGATTGACAATGCGGGCGGCGGTCATAAGAGCATAACTCTAGAAGGAGTGAGGCAAGTTTGTTCTACACATTATCGATCGAACCATATTAAGTAGGGTTCGATTTATCCTCTCGCTCACGTCATTAAGTTGGGGTGTGCCAGGTGGAGTGGGCTCTGTGCTGAGATATTCACCACCTCGATCTGATCGAAGTGTCTTTATCGTTTTACTGAGTTGGTTTTCCACTTCGTTTTGAAACTCTTTGAACTTTTCAAAAGTTTCATGTTTGTGTTTCATAAGATAGACATAAGCATATTGACTGTAATAAACGATGAATGAAACTAAGTATCTTTCATGATTTCTAGACATGGTTCTGAAAGGGCCACATACATCAGTGTGTATGAGCCCTAGCAAATCCTTGGCTCGTTCACCAATGTCGATGAAGTATCCCTTAGTGAGTTTGCCAGCCAAGCAAGATTTGCAGTCTTCAAAGGAGTCAAGTCCGGTAAATTCTAGGATCCCTTCGGATTGGAGCCTTTTCATGCGAGCCTTGCTTATGTGATCAAGTCTACAGTGCCATACAAATGTATCATTGATGCTAGATTTGATACGTTTAGAAAGATTGTATATGTTATTATTTGTTTGAACGTCAACCTCATAAATACCGTTTCGAGGTTTAGCCTCAAACTAGAAAATATCATTCAAGTAAGAAGAAATAGAAATTTCATTAAAAACATACTTATATCCTTGTTCAAACAATAAAGAAACTGAAATAATGTTTCTAGTTAAACCAGGTGAAAACAAACAATTATTTAAGATAATTACAAGGCCAGAAGGACATGAAAGGTGAAATGTTCCAGTTGCAAGAACTGGTACTTTCTTCCCATCACCAACGATGAGTTCCATGTCACCTTGTTTCAGCTTCTTCCACATTGACGATGTGATAAGCACATCCAGTATCAAATACCCATGTGTCGCTAGAGACAGTAAAAAGTTCAATAACATAAATTGAAATACCTGAAGAGTTGCCTTCACGATTGGCTCTCTTTGATCTCAGCTTGGCAAGATATTCAGGGCAGTTACGCTTCCAGTGCCCCATCTTGTTGCATTCAAAGCACTGACGCTCCTCAGGAGGGAGTGGTTTGGGTTTTGCAACTTGCTTGTTATTGTTGGTGGCAGGCTTGGCAGCAACATTAACTCTCTTTTGCCTTTGTTGTTATAACCCTTTTTCTTGGGTTTGGGCTTGTTAACACCTGCAGATCTGGCCATTTACACTTGATTAGTGTTACTTGGAACAGTCGTCTCGGTTGTCTTCAACATACCGTGAAGCTCAGGCACAGCCTTGACCCATTCGTTCATATTGAAATTCATTATGAACTGGTCATAGAAGTTAGGGAGAAAGTTCAAGATGAAGTCTGATGCCATTTCATCCTGCACGGGATATCCAAGTTGTTCATTTGGTCGATGTAGCCTTTCATCTTAAGCACATGTTTGCAGACAGAGGTGCCCTCTTGCATTCGGCAGCTTAAAAGCTGCTTCATGGTGCCGTAGCGCTCTTGACGGGCTTGTTTCACAAACATGCCTTTAAGCTGCACTATCATGTCGTAGGCATCTATGTCTTCCATGTTCTTCTGGAGATCATGAGACATAGTGGCTTGCATAAGACAGGCTACCTTAATGGCATCCTCGTTATGTTTTTCTCAGACCTTACGAGCAGCAACCGTGTTGTTCTCGGGCTCGTTAGGAACGGGGCCATCTAGGACATAGAGCTTCTTTGCCATCTTGAGAACTATTCTCAGATTGCGGTGTCAATCGAGAAAGTTTGTGTTATTGAGTTTTTCATTCTCAAGTAAAGACTTGAGAGAGAATGAGGAGTTGTTCTTTTCAATAGACATCTGTTGAATAAGCAAAAGAATAAATATTAATTAGTATTTTGGATGTGTTAATTCTTATATTAATGACCCATGGAAGAAATAGAATAAGAATACAGAATCTGGTTATATTAGTTAATAGTTTTAAAAAAACAAACTATTTGTTTTATTATAAAATCATTTACAAGTTGTAAAATAAAAAACGCTTACAACTTGTTATAATTGATTGAGAAAATTTTGGTATTAGGTCGGTATGTTATAACATTTATAAGATAAAAGGCAACCATAATAGCAAAATAAAAATATGTAAATCATTAGGCTAGAAATTGTTTGATCTTGCTAGAGCCTATTATCAAGACCAAACTAGGTCACGGGGTCACAACATACAAAGAACCACAAGGATGGACTTCATGCATGCGTCTAGTTGTCTCGTGTGACTCCCACTAAATCCAAGATTCCTATCTCTGTCTTCAGTTTTGTCTTCGGGTCTTTAACACTACAATATTTATACAGAATACATAATGAAAAATAAAAAACCTAAGCTGTTACAACTTTGAGCCATCAAAGTGAAACCATAAGAACCAACCTATTACAACTTTGAGTCATCAAAGTGGGCCAAAACCATAAAACCAAAACTGAAACAAACACAAATACAAGGTCGGGTCAGATTTACATACTTAACACAATCAAATCAACCGGGCAAACTATTGGTCAAATAAAATAAATAAAACTTTGACCAAATAATAAAAAAAATTTGCCCTAAAACAACCTAGATCAGAAACTTTAAACGAGTTAAAGTTTGTGATCTACAACCGGTTAAAAGACTGGATCTGATTCGTATGATGTAACCATGACTCTGATACCACTGTTGTGTTTTTTAGTGGTGATCAGTTAAAAATTAGTTATAAAAAACGGTTGATAATAATTATATATTTAATATTAATTAAATAGTAATTAATAAACGCAGCGGAATAAAACTTAGATTCAACACAAATGGAAAACCCGACAGGATCTAGATTACAAAACCATACGAACACGGAATAAAGATTAATCTACCAATGAGATTAAATATACCTTTGTGGTTAACAACTAACCGGTTGAGACACCGAGGTACAACGAACGAAAGCTAGACACGAACACATGCGAGCAACAGGGGGCGGCGCCGGACAGCGGCGGTGGCGGTGCACTAGGGGCTGCCGGGAACGCGCAAACGGCGTCGGCTGGATGGGGCTGCCGGCGGTGACTGGAAATCGCAGGGGAAGGGAGCCGGCTTCTTTGCTTGCGACGGCTAGGGTTGGAGTGGAATGGGGGAGATTAATCTCCTAATCTCCTTATAACCCCCTTTTTAATTACTACCGGGCCCAAAGTCCAATACGTAATAAAAAGCCCGAACCCGTTTATTGTTTTAATAAAAGATTAAAACAATATGTATATTATTTATAAACTAGTATAAATAATAAAACCCGTCTAACGAATATATAAATATATTTCGTCTCGCTATTTATCCGTAATTACCAGTTAATCAGGTTAAGTGAATTTAATGTCTGTTGCCCTAGGTGTAACTCTTACGGGTTATAACTCGGTCAGTAGCGTTAATTAATCGGGACAAGACATATAATTCCAACACACCATTTACTAAAATTGTACGTGCTTTTGGGAAAGATAAAATCCTACACAAGTGAGTGAATTAAAATATAGGAATTATAAGAGTAGGGAAAACCAAAATAATAGTAAATGTTTCAAACCTCTCAACTTATTGCAAAATAAGGTCTCTAGATTGGAGATTACAACCTGATATACAGCAGACTAATGGCAAAAGCAACTGCACCCACATGAACAGCCCCACAACCAGGTCACCTTGTTTTACCTACACTAAAAAATATTTTCAAATATCAAGGGCTAAAAAAGATTCCAGTCTTATTATGGAGTATCACACAGGTAATCAAACCATTGAACATAAGTTGTATAGTATCTTCTGGAAGTAAGAATTAACTTCATTAAGCAGTTAATTTTTTTAACATCAGGTTTCAGATGTTATACCATTACTTGGACCACAAATATGGCAACCTTTAAAGTCACAATATGCATGATGCTCCATAAATAGGAGAGAAAGCAAAAAAAAAAATGTTACGCTTTATTAATCTCACAAACACAAGTCTAATGCACAAAATGAGATATTGCAGGAGTCTAAACAATGCAGAAAAGATTGTTAACATGGTATGCTTAATCTCGTTCTTTTCCATAACATCAATTTTATTAAGGCATCGTGCAGGGTTCAAAATTAGGGCAAATTTTAGGAAGGGTGATTAAACATGAAATGCAGAAAACTGAAACGATAACCCATAACTCACTCTCTTCAGACATCGATAAATTAGGCAAAGAACCCTAATCAGAATCCAATGCTTGGGCCGTTTAACAAACTATAATCAAAATGCCAAAAACCCTAGAAAATATACATAAATTACAAGACGAGGAGGGATGTAATGGTTGATTTTTACCCATTGACAATTGAACCATCATTCAATTTTGTCTTAATTCTTCCATATTCCCTCATTCAATCTCTTTCTCTCCATCAATGGCTTCATCAACCGAAATCGCCCATGAATTTCCACCATTTATACGCGTATACCAGGTCGAACGCCTACTCACCACTCCACGCCTTCCACCGTCCACCGATCCTATCACCGGCGTTCAATCAAAAGAGTCTTCATCTCACTCGACATCGAAGTCAAATCACGCATCTTCCTCCCCAAAATTAACCCCGCAAATCAACCAAAAAAGCTTTTTAGATGAGAGAGATGTACAGGTTTTTAGAGCTTTCTAGACGTGGGGTAATGAGGGCAACCACCGCATTCAGTTTTTTTAAACGATTCATACATTTATACCTTTAAACACTTATACCATGTGTTTTAAAATGTGTATAAGTAAATTTTTTTAAAATAAGTAAATTACCTATTTGTCCTTTTCAAATGTATTATATATATATATAGGGGAAGGTTCTACTAATAAGTGGTTTTTCGTTAAGAAACGCTATGAAGTGGGTCAAACGAACTCCGATTGAGCTCATTTCAGCGGCGTTGGAACCGTCTCATCGAACTCTAATCCGGACCCAAAAACCTAAACCCCCCTCCACCCGCACCCCCAAAAACCTAAACCCCCCTCCAACCCCACCCCAAAAAGCCTAAAACCACCACCCCTACCCCACCCCCCCCCCCCAAAAAAAAACCTAAACCCACCCCACCCACCCTCAAAAACCTAAACCCCCCAACCCCACCTCTCAAAAAAACCTAAACCCTAAAAGCTAAACCCTAAGGCTAAACCATAAGGCTAAAACCCTAAAATTCAAACGTAAAATCTAAATCTTAATAGCTAAACCCTAAAAGCTAAGATGATAGAGTTCGACGAGACGGTTCCAACGCCGCTTAAATGAGCTCAATCGTAGTTCGTTTGGTATCGTTTCTAAGCGTTTTGGTCATTTCTTAGAGTTTTTAGCAAAAACATACTTCTTATTTGATCCTCCCCCTATATATATATATATATATGGAAAGGTTCAAATACTAACCAAGTTTTTATATGATAACCGTGCTAACCACTATAAAACAATCACATAATTTATAAATTGTTTTTTCTTTTAATTGTTAAAATAGTATTTAAGTATCTTAAATAAATATTTTGATTGTAAATACGGAAATGATAAGTCTTACGTATACGTACCAAATAATGTTACATATACGTGACACATAGTGTTTACATATATGTAACATTAACATAATGATAATTGTTACATATACGTAACACTATGTTTGAGAGTGGTTATCATGGTTATCACGTAAATATTGATTAGCATTTGAACCTCACCCTATATATATATATATATATATATATATATATATATATATATATATATATATATATATATATATATATATATATATATATATATATATAAACACATTCTCTCTACCCCCAACCGGAGATTAGCTCCCACCACCATCACCACCGCCATTGCCGGCTAGACCACCAACACCATCGCCACTGTCGGCGATACCACCACCACCGCCCCTTTCTTCTTCCCCACACCAGGAACCCGCCACAACCGGTCATCATATACATCACAGTAGCTTTGCTTCTCCTCCTCCTGATATCCCATTCTACTAATAAATCCGCTCACCGGAACAACCACCGCCCCCATTGCCGACTCAAACTCTGCTCCAATTTCTCTTTCAATCCGACCACCACAACTCCGAACAACCCTCACATCTCATTCCACCCTTTGGTAGCCGACATCGTAGATCTAGACTTGATGTTAATCGATGGAACATGACAAAATTTTCTTTTGATTTGGATTTTTGATTAGTGGAGGTGGTGGCTGGTGGTGAAGGGGGCGGTGGAGGTGGTGGTTGGTGGTTGGTGGTAGAGGTAGATGATGGAGCTGTGGTTTTCTTGAATCGGGGGAAATGAGAAGAGGACTTAGGGTTTTTTAAGTAGGGAGAGAGATATTGTTATATTTTCTTAACTAACAAGGATATTATAGTCTTTTTATACATACTTAACAGAAACGGGGTTAGTGGACTGGACTTTAATTCATACAAAATTAAAAGTATTGGACTAAAAAAGTCAAATTTAAACGTTTTAAACTAAAATGGTTATTTGTGCCAGACCACATGAACTAAAACCGTATTTAACTCTAATTAAAAAGGTCATGCAGCAGTAGGAAAATATAAATTCTTTGATTCTCATTGACGTCCCTCTATCTCCAAAAATTAAAGGCCCAATAAATTATTAGGTTGGGTCACCAGCTTTGTTTTCTTTGGACTTTTGCTTGGGCTAAAGGGGCTTACCCCCTCCTTACATATGACGTAGAGGTGAGAATTAAAACCAGCTTTGTAAGAACCCGTTAGGAATTGATCCAAACCATAGAGTTGAAATTGAGTCGTAACCGTATATCGTGAAACCGTGCTAAAAGGTAATCAATTAATTAGCAAACTTAAGTTTGATCTTTGTGTGGTAACTTGAAATGTTGTCTGTAGTATCCTAGAAGTTGGAGGACTAGATATGCGTTAGATAGGAAGCAGGAGGGCTTGTGTGCAAAATTGGAATATAGAAGTTTCAAGATGTTTTTTTTTCCTCTAGTTCACTCTTCTCGTTTATCAAACCTCTCAAAAACCAGTTTTGGAAACCCGAATTAGTTTGACTAAAAACCGGTTTTAACTTTTTTTTTTTACTAAAACGGAACTAGTTTAGGCAAAAATACCGGTTTGTGCATCTCTACATGATGTATCCGTCTAACAATTATATACATGTCTGTTTATATTTTTCAAATTTTAATTTAAAAAAATAGACATACATACATGACTTAGATTTACATCTACAATGAAAGCATCTATAATATTTTCATTGGTACAAAATTGAAAATAGAAACACCTTTATGTTGATTGATGATGACTATTTATGTCGTAATTTCTACGTCGATTTGAAGCATCAACCACAAATATCTATAATCAATAAGATTTAATTAACGTGTAGCTTACAGCTACACACATTTCTAGTAAGATCTTTTTTTTTAACGGCGAGAGATATCATTAAAACAAAAAGGAGGCTAGCAAGGTGCTAAAGGACCATTACAATAATCCGTTCAAATTATCACATCCAAATCACTAAAGAAGCTATAGATAATGAGACGAATTTATGAGTCTTAAAACTATGTGGTATAGGTGGCCTTTGAAATATTCCATAACATGAAGGTAAGAAGATAAATCAATTGCAACACTTCTTGTAGGGTCGATCCCACGGCATAACCATCAAAAGAACCAAGCTCAAAATAAATGTTAGGTAGTTAATGGCTGAATTAAATTAAAACTTTTATTTTTTGTGTTTAATTAAAATATTTTTTATAAAACTTAGTCACTAAAAAGGTAAATAATTTAATCGATATATTGATAAAAGTTGATTAGTTTAATATGATAATAAGCCATATAAGATAAATGTAACTACGTATTTTTTGTAACGGCAAATCTACCCTACTACGACCCCTAAATTACACCAAATAATTTATTTCATGCTTGAGTTTCAACTCAAGACCTCTCATCTAAGAGGCAAGATCCTCTGCCAATGTAACTACGTATTTACTATTATTATTATTATTATTATTATTATTCAAACTAGTAATTTGCAAGTAGCATCATATATAAAATACATATATCATAAAAAGTGTAGAAAATAATCTGAGCCTTTGATCATATTAATTTGGATTATAGGATTTTAATAATCCCACATTTTACCAATTGGTCAATAATAATCCTAACTGAGAATATTCTTACCACCAGTCTCTACTTTCAAACTATTTTCTTACATTAGACCCCCGTTAAAAAAACTTAAAGCCGTTAGATTTTATATGACGTGGACATCTGCAAACCGCAGTAAAGTCGAGTCAAGCCGAAACCCTAGCCACCGCCTTCGCCGGTGGGGTGGTCTGCAAACCCTTGTCTATCACCGTCTTCACCGTTAAACACCACCATTGTTTCCGTTTGGACTTGCCGGAAAAACGAGACCCGTTAAACACCACTAGAGCCAATGTCAAAACCCATCAAGAGACCACTGCTAGCTTGGATCGACTTTCTAACGGTTTGCAAATGTCCACGTTATATAAAATTTAACGGCGTTAAGTTTTTTTAACGGGGGGTCCAATGTAAGAAAATAGTTTGAGACTAGGGACTGATGGTACGAATATTATCAGTTGAGATTATTATTGGCCAATTGGTAAAAGGTGGGATTATTAAAATCCAATTTCTCTACTAATTTAATGGTTAAGATTAATTAGGTGTTAATTTTGGAATTATTTAAAAGTTGAAATCACTATAATTTGGCACCCTATTTGACTTTTTTTAATTAAATAATAGTTTCATCATTTTTTTTTAAATCAAAAAACTTGTATATACTTTATTATTTTTTACTAAAAATTATACCATAAAATCAAGAATTTTATCCTTTTTAATATGAGTATAGTATTGCTATATATTTTTTTTAAATTATTTTTTTTAAAAGTCGTTTAAAAATAGCAATTCGTTTATAACAAACATTGTATACTGCATAACAACACAGAAATAGATATATCAGAACAGTGTAAAATGATATAACAACACGTTGTAATTGGATAACAACACAGAACAACGAATCTCATCACAGTGTAAAGTGATATAACAACACGTTGTAATGGGATAACAACACAGATCAACACATGTTATCTCATTTTATACTATGCTGATATATTTTATATTGTGTTGTTATCGAATGTATAATGTGTTGTTATCAAAGTAGTGTTATTTTTAATGAGTTTTTAAATAAAAAACACTTTTTTTTAAATATAGCAATACTATATTGATATTAAAGAGGATAAAATTCTAAATTTTATGGTATAATTTCTTTAAAAAATTAATAAATTACATAAAAGTTATTTGAGTTTAAAAAAAATGAATGAAACTAGTATTTAATGAAAAAGGTCAAATGAGGGTGTCAATTCCCTCTTTTACCCTTCTATTAATTTCTAATCATGTATACGTGTCATCACCATATTAGTTGCTATAATTTTTATGCTAAATGTGTTTTATACCGTATCCTTCCTCTTCTATTACTTTATAATTATACTAGCTTTAACACCCTCTATTACATGTAAGAAACGTTAATATTATATTGATAAATATCTTAACACCTCTTTTTATACAAATTTGATATTGTATTGGTAACTTTTTTATTTTGTTAAATGTTAAGATTATATAGATGAGAGTAATCAAAACATTAAAAAATACATGAAAATATATTTCATAAGTGGTGTACTTTTACAATAAATTAAATTAAATGTCAAATGAAACCTTATAATAACAATGTACAACTTTGAAAATACTTCATTGTATACAGCATTTAACATGGTATTGGTAACTTTTCCATGTTAAACACACACTAAATGCAACAAAGAATAGAGTTTCTTTTACTCAATTTCTGAAAACACAAAATAGTCAAAACCGTTTCAAAAAAAGGTCACAAACGGTGCGAACCTGATTGAAGTCAGTAGGGAGTCAAAAAAATCGAAAATAATCAAATTGGTCAACGATTTCCTTGCATACGTAGTTTCTCCATTTTATTAGTTTTTTTAAATTCTATCAGCATTTTTGTAGAAACTTTAACCTTGATGTTGTAACATATTTACAAATATTTAAGTTGTAATTAAATTTACGTATTAAAATTAAATTAATTTTTTTAAATCTCGCCTTTTGTACGAAAAATCCCGTTAATTTTTAATAATTAATCTCTCGTTTAAAATAAAATAAAAAATGCAAATAAAATTTAAATTTCAACAATCTATCGTCTTTTAAATTCAAAATTTAAAAATCGCACTCCTTAATATATCGACACAATTTAAATTTAAAATTTCAAAATTAAATATGAAAAAAATTAAAACTAATAAAGTAGAATTGAAACCAAACATATTTTTTTGAAAAAGAAATCTCATCACTTAAATAAAAATTAAAGTTTAAAATATAATACAATTTTAAAAATAAATATTTATAAATTTCTTAATTTTAATTAAAAACTAACTATTAAAATTTCAAAATCAAAATAAAAAAATTACTTTTAGTAAATATCAAACTTAACTAAAAGACTACTAATCAAATATTAGTAAACTTTATTCTAATAGATATTTATTTAAAATACAAAAGTAGTGCAAGAAATTTCCTCACTTTAATGAGGAAGGGTGTAAGATTATTCGGAAAATAAACCTCGAGAAATTCATGCCGCAAACTATTTGCTTTTATGATTCAATAGTATTTTAAAATTTTATATGTAAAATTAAAAAATCTTGCTTTTTTAATAATAAAATTTTAAAAACTCGTTTTTTTAATAATAAAACTTTAAAAACTCGTTTTTTTAAAATCTCTTATTTTTTAATTCTTGATTTTTTTTAAAATAATCACTTTTGATGATATTTAAAAAAAAAATTGATCGATGGTAATAATGGTGAATTGATTTGGTAAAATGTTTATTTATTTAATTTTTCAAAAAATTGAGCTAACTATAAAAAGATTGAATAGCAGATGTAAATATGGTTTTGAGGGAGAAAAAATTGTCAGATAAAAATGTGGTGATGACATTTATCCACTTATTTAATCTTTTATTAGAATAGGGACTAGATTAGTTCAACACTCTATTTAAGTATAAACTTATATATGATATAATTAATACGGTCATATATTAAAATAAATTTTTATGGATATTTATAAATAATATAATCGAATAATAATATAAAATACTTATTAAAACAATATTTAAAAATAGAGTTTTAAAAAGTATCTATTAATGAAATAAATCATAGAAGAGAAGACTCATGGGTGAGTAAATAGAGGGAGTAACGATTACTAGACTAGACTAGTCAAAAACGGTAATCGCATAGGTGAGTAAATAGAGGGAGTAACGATTAGGGTTGTTCAATAGGTCAGACCCGTCAAGAACTGGGTAGACTCGACCCGTACCCGTAAATGTGAGAGTAACAAATCAATACCCGTGAACGTACATAGTACACTAGGAGCATGGGTAGGTTACAGTTCTCACGAGTATGACGTGAAGCTTCGCCCATGGATGGAGCCATAACTTACTAAATGGGCTCTGAAAAAACTGTATAAAAGTACATGGGTTTGGGTTTAGGCTTGGGCATGAGCTTCAAAATAGGTGGGCAAACATGTGGGCTGCAAAACAAGAACAGAAAGCCAAGATTTTATGCTCTAAATGCGTTCATGCAAAACCTAAATACATTGAAGAAGATGAAAACCACACATGAACACACACATGCACATACATACATGTCGATGTGAGGCAGTGTATTAGAAGGGAAAGATTGCTAAATCAAAGACCTACGTGAATTCAGGGCCGGTCCCGAGAATCCTTGAAATGTTTTAGGCCCGGGGTGTGTAAAAAAAAACGGGCCCCTATAATATAAACACAATAATCTTATATAAAAAAACCATAATACAATCCCTATTTTTTCTTGAGTTTAAAAATATGCTTGAGTTTTTTAATTTTTATGTGGGTTTAATTACAACTTGAGCCATTTTTTAAACAATTCGGGATGTGTAAGTAATGGACTAATGTGATTAGGTGTAAAACTAAAAGTATATAGATTTTTTTGTAAATATATATATATATATATAGGGTCCGGTTATTGTATAAACGGGTTTTAGTGTACGAAGGCACCAGCATGCGACATGTGTTCAATGGGCGAGGGGTAAATGCGTCCGCTTTATAATAACGCATGACCACAGGGGCGGAGGATATAAAGGGCCCGAGGGGGCCCGCCCCCCCCCCCCTCGATTTTTCGCTCAGAAATGTTAATATATACGTATTCGGCCGATTTTTCGCTCAGTAGTGTTAATTTATATATATTCGGCCGAAAATTTTATAGTACTGGCCCCCCTATATGAAAAAAAATTCCCGGCCCCCCGTGCGATAATTTTCAAGCTCCGCCACTGCATGACCATAATCACGTATGTTTTATACTAACACATAACCATATTCACGCAATCACGCATGCTTTATAATAACGTATAACCATAATCACGTAATCACGCATATTATACACATGACCATAATCACATAATCACACATGGTATACGCACAACACGTCGACATTTAAAAAAAGTCATTTTTTTAATAAAAGTATAGCAAGACTATACTCAAATTAAAGAAAAAAAAATACTCGATTTTATAGTGTAATTTTTTTTAAAAAATAATGTCGTATAAAAAAGTGTTGCGTCTAGTTTAAGAATGGTGTTAATCAATTAAATCGATCACGATAAGTTTAGGTTCGTGTATGAAAATTGGTCTGAGAGTCGCTTTCTGCCGACTCTCAAAGAGTCGCTAGGCTGGTTTCAGCCAGCTCCCTGAGAGTCACTAAGAGTCGCTGAGAGTCGGCCTTACACCTAGCCGACTCTCTGAGATCTCCTATATATACAAGCCCTATTTTCATAATCCCTGGACCTTCTTCTACACATTTTCTATGTAATTTTCATTTGTTTAGCTAGCAAGAGACGATTTTCGGTTCGTGTTTGTTCCACCACCATGGGGGAGCTCACCCGTGGTGGATGGCGGTGGTAGATAGTTGTAATCATTCAAGAAGTATATTGTATTCATTATAGTTGAATCTGATCAGATTTTTGAGTTTTTGTTCTTATTTTTCATGCTTTTTTTCTTGCATTTTCTCTTGATTAATCAGCAACAACTTATCTGTAGCTGATTTGTTGATCAGATTATCACTAGAATCATCATAGCGCTGGGACCCTATCTAAGGACCTACAAAAATTTATGTTTTTTTTATAAAAATGGGGGAACTTTTAAAAAGTCAACAAAGGTAGGCTATTACAATTTTACCCTTTTCAGAATCTTTTCACGCTTAAAACAATCACCTTTGATCTTAACCATTGATTTCCTAGATCAATGCTTCAAAATCCTTCGTACGCTTCGTACCAAAAAATCCTTTGTATTCAAAACTTTCTCTCTCTCTCTCTCTCTCTATATATATATATATATATATATATATAATACAATAAAACTTCGGCCCCTGAGGAGACCGGGCCCTGGACGGTCACCCTCCCCGCCCCCCTAAGGGCCGGCCTTGCGTGAACAACACAAATGAAACATACACATGAAGATCACAATCATGAACACACATATGAAACTTGTGACACCCGACATTTCAGGTCAATATCCGTACATGTTATAAACAAGTTTACATCATAATTGTTTTCGTGATTTACTTAGTTTCACAATCAAGGACATTAAAGTCTAACAAAAACCGTACACTGTCTCATTTCATATTTTGGTAATTCTATGAGTTACCGGTTCACGTACCATATAAACCGACTAATACGAACGTTTTTGGTGAAATTAAATAACCAGAAAAATATATAGACGTATATGGTATACAAACTTTACGTTGGACAATAAATTCTTTTTTTTTAGAACTAAAACTTATAATATACGTAAAGTTAAATAACGAACCCTTTTGAAGACATTACCGCGTATCGTCACCTGTAGGCGCTCATGCTTACTAATAATCACATCAACGAATTATACAACCCGGGATTTAAATATATTTCACTCAACGAATCTTTAACTAATTAAATTATAATTCTAGTATCATTAAGAACCTAAACCAAATTAAATTAACACTTAAAAACTCTAAATGGGATTAAATACACCTAATAAGCTAATTAACTAACACCTAATCTTCTGTTATCATCTAAACTAACCCAATCCCCCTAATTCCTTGACTCTCGGCTGAAGAAGCAACATGTAGGTCCCTCCACCATCAAAATTCCTACTACTAGATTGTTTAAGTTAAAAACCATACTCCCTTATCCTCTTTTATTCCCAAAAGTCTTTCAAAACCCATTCCCCATCTAATTCAAAATCTACAAAAGGACTACCACATCCTATCATTCATCACTCACTCTTTTTCAAACACTCAATCTTTTACCTTACCTCTCTCTTTTTCTCACAACAACAACACCACCGTATCGTCTTCATGCTGTCTTCATTCTACCTTCATGTATTCATCCACTTCAAGCATTAAAACTCTCCATCTTTTGGTATTCTAAGGAGCTTTCAAAGATTTTCTCAAGGGTTTTAACTAAGGACTCAAGATCATTCTCTGTTTCTCTCAAAAATCATCATCTCTGTTTCGAGGTAAAAACTCAATATTATTCATATTATTTTCTTTAAAACCGTAGCTAAACATACAGTTTACTCGAACGTAAGAAAAATAACTAGAAAAGTGTGTCGAATTCAAGATTAAAACATGAATATATGCGTATATGTATGAATAAAGTTTTGAAACTGATTCTGTCAATCAAAATTTCAGTAATCGAAACTATAGTTTCGATACCTGTTACTCAATCGAAACTAAGTAATTTCGATACATGTTGTTCAATCGAAACTAAGTAGTTTCGATACCTATTACTCAATCGAAACTAGGTAGTTTTGATACCTTTCTTACCCAATCGAAACTAGGTAGTTTCGATACCCAGTTTGCTCAATCGAAACTAGGTAGTTTCGACATCTGTTCTGTTCAATCGAAACTAGGTAGTTTCGATACCTGTTTCAAGCCCATTGGGCAGTAACTTAGAACTATTTTATAACGAAACAAGTGTTGAAAAACTAAAAAGATATTTAAACAAAAGCAATCAGATTTGCTAAGTCGGTGAACAATTTGCATATGAGACCTTCGGTCATAACACGAATTACCCTTTTGTAATTAGGGTACGAATAGTCAAGTTGACTAGAACAATTATCATTGCAAGCATACACAAACACGAGGTGAGTTTCACGGCCCCTTTTTACTGTTTTGTATAATTTGGGGGAAGAACATACTTATAACTATTTTTATATGATAACAAGAAAACAAGACCCGACCTTTATGTTTGCATGAGTTGATACATTTGGAGCTTATAAAGTCCCCTGACCATCATATTTATAACCATTAGCTATGGATTAGCCTAGGAATCTATGGATAGTACTATTGGGTCTGACACCCCCGGTCATGGTTAGTCGCGCTAACCATGGGTCCCTCTGGCCAAATGACTGCATAGTGTTCTAATATTTCTCGTGAGGTACGAGTGAGGGGCAAAACACCTGGTCTTGGTTTGGTTATGCCTCATGTATGTACATATTATTTGTATTCCTAGCTAGTTTACAAATGGGTCAAACATTACTTGTTTTGTTTATCATATACGTAAAATCATTTTCATGCAATTGGTTTGCTCATTGTATTCATATATAAAACCTGTGAACTCACCAACCTAGTGTTGACATTTTCAAGTATGTTTTTCAGAAAATTAATCGCAGCAACAAGGGTAATACTACGTAGGGTTCATGCATACATGGTGGATACTACTTTTGAAGATTTTTCTTGTATAACCCATAATGTTTGGGTCATATTTGCAAAATCTTAATATTTTGTAACTTCAACTACTATTTTGGGCTATAAAACCTTAAACTTAATTTATGTATCCAGTTGTATGTATGCGTTTGCAATAATTATATGCTTTGGAAACCATGAACGTTACGCCTCGCGTTTCCGCCTTGGCGGGGTGTGACAGATTGGTATTGGAGCCATTGATTATAGCGAACTAGGAGTCTAAAAATCGAACCTAGTCTATAATTTAAATGACTCACTGAGACGTTTTTCATTGCATATGCATTTCATAACTTATCATCATATTGTACGGATATCGTAGACACTGAATATCGTCACACACTAACCCCATTTCGACTTCAGACCCATGGCACCCAAAAGAAGGGCACCGCGTGACACTACTGGTGAAAACAACACGGCGATTTCCGCAGAAGTTGAGCAACTCATATCACAACGTGTAGCCGCCGCCTTGGAGCAGTACGAAGCCAATCAGAATAACGGCGGAGGAAATGGTAGTGGTAGCGGAGGAGGTGTAGGAGGCAGTGGCACTGCTGGAGGTTCTGGAGGTAATAGAATGTGTAAACACCTCTGTAACACAGTCACGATATAAGTTAACAACATTATTAAAATATTGACTTGTGACCCTACAGAGGCTTCGAACAAGAAGTGCACTTATAAGGCCTTTCTATCCTGCAACCCTCGCAACTTCAATGGCACCGAGGGTGCAGTAGGCCTGATGAGGTGGATTGAGAAGATGGAATCTGTGATTGATATTAGTGAATGCACAGCTGACTGTATGGTGAAATATGCCACTTGCACTTACTGACAAAGCATTAACCTGGTGGAATTCTCAGATGAAAACCTTAGGAAGACAGACTGCCTACCAACTATCTTGGGATGATCTAAAGGCCATGATGATCAAGGAGTACTGTCCTCGAAATGAATTGCAGAAAATCAAAACTGAAATGTGGAACCTTCAAATGATAGGAGATGATGTGGCTGGTTACACTGACAGGTTCAATGAGCTGGCAATCTTGGTGCCACACATGGTCACGCCAGAGTACAAAAGGGTTGAAAGGTACTTGTGGGGTCTTGCACCCCAAATTCGTAGTATGGTGACTTCGTCGAACCCCATGGATGCCAAGAGTGCCATAGTCTTAGCCTACAAACTAAGAGATGATGTTGTTCGTAATGGTTTGTTCGGGAAAAAGGAGACTGGGAAAGAAAGTTAGGAGAAAAAAGGAAATGGGTGGGAAAACCAAATAACCAATTTAGGAATCAAGCCTATAAGAGACAGAAGACTGTGAAAGTTTTTGCTGCTAACACTGTGGAGAAAAAGGGTTATGCTGGCCCCCAACCGAGGTGTGATAAGTGCGGGTATCACCATGTGGGGAAATGCACTCAATGTGAAAGGTGTAGAAAGTTTGGACATCGAGCGCAGACATGCCGACTCAATGCCAACCCCACCGATAAGATTAAGCAAGGATGTAAGGCCCCTTTCCCGAGTAACCTCACTTGTTGGATTTACTCATAAACATAGTCATAAATACTGAACTTAAAATTTAAAACATTCATCATTCAATTACAAATCATTCGTCATTCAATTACATAATATAACATAACTTGACAGCGGAAGTCTTAACACATATATTAAAGTGGGATGTCAGTCTTGTGTTGGGTAACCTTCACTCCATCGCACGACCTTTTCTTCCTTTACCTGAAATGTATACTAAAAGTCAGCTAACGCTGGTGAGTTCTAGTTTAAAAACAATCATACAAAATATTTACCTTATCATGAATATAATGTATATATACGTATATCTTCATACTTTTAAATATTCCTTACTTTACTGTTCTCACATAACATTCATTGAGGGTATATACATATGTACATACATACTTTCTTTTTGAGAGAACACTTATTGGCCACAATCTTAAGGGAGATCAACCCGTCATACTTGTCGCGAATGTCACGAAGACATCGCTGTCAGAACTACCGTCGTAGCCCATTTCATTACCGTCCGGCTCTAGAAAACCGTCCGCCATTCATTAATCCGTCCGGCAACCTTTGTCCGTCCGCTCTTAAACCGTCCTACCATCTTAGTCCGTCATTTTGTCCGTCTGCCCTAGGGCATCCGTTTCCCACGCGACCATTATGTATGCAACCGTTCTACATTAGTTAAGGCATGTGCTTCGACCGTCCATTAATACCTTTTCATACGTCCTAGCTTGCGAAGGAACGTTTTTGTCCCGGTTGCAAAATAGTCACGTGGTCGTCCGTCTACCGAAGTAGCCGTTGTCATAGAAGAGTTTATAACGTTTGCATTCATTCATAACATGCAATATATATGTAATATAAAGCAAAATTTCATTCTTTTACGTTATGTCCTTCTTTCATTCATTCTTTAAAATCATACGCGTCTTTCTTTATTCATAATTCATTTTCATATATAAGTATTTACATATATACGTACGATCACATTGACATTTATAACATTTAATCATTTAGTGTATACACTTCAGCCCCAAAACATTTAAAATGATTTGCACATAACATAGAAGGGGCACATAGAACTCACCTGATAAGCTTCTCTAGGTTGTCCTAAACAAAGTCCAACAACGTCGCTTCTGATCTGAATTGAGTAGTTAAATACACATCAGACCTAATCTCGACTCTAACGGTTTAATCATTCTAAACATACTGACTTTACTTAACCATTCTGATGCCTGCGCACTTAGCAAGTGCGCAGGGCCTTGGTCATGCGTACTTGACAAGTACGCAGACTTCACTTCATGCGCACTTGGTAAGTACGCAGACTTTACTTCATGCGCACTTGGTAAGTACGCAGACTTTACTTCATGCGCACTTGGTAAGTACGCAGACTTTACTTCATGCGTACTTGATAAGTACGCAGACTTTACTTCATGCGTACTTGATAAGTACGCAGAACCCTTCTTCATGCGTACTTGATAAGTACGCAGGATCTGATTCAGGCGTAAGAACTCTAACTTTTTGCATGCGGGTCTAATCATGTCAATAGATCAGAACGTTCGGTTTTTATTCTAGATGCCAGATCTTTGTTCATTTTCAAGTTTCATCCATAAAAACTTCACCTATTTAGCTAAAACCGAAAATCCTAAAATAATCTTAAAAACTCAGATTATGATCGAACGCTTACCTGGATTGGAGTTATGATTCAGAGAAGATGATCACGAGCACAGTAGCAACGTTCTCCTGAATTCCCGAGTCGATCCGTCACTTTCTCTCTCTAGAACCGTGCTCTCTTCTCTCTCTCTAGAACTTGAGATTGGTGGAAAATGAGAAGTTTGGGCAGCCCTTGCCCTTATATACTTGGGCTTCCTTCGGCCCGTTGGAGCCGAGCCCAAGCCCATCCATTTTTCTTTCGTCATTTAAAAATTATAATTTCGATCGTGCCATTATTTATTTATTACCAGTTTTGGGATGTTACAAGTCTACCCCCCTTAAAGAGGTTTCGTCCTCGAAACTGCTTATACGTTAAATAATTGAGGGTATAGTCCCCTCATCTCGTCTTCTATTTCCCATGTAGCTTCTGACCCTTTTCTGTGCTTCCATTGTATTTTGACTAGAGGAATCGACTTATTACGTAGTCGTTTTTCAGCTCTGTCAAGGATGGCTATCGGTTCCTCTACATAATTTAGACTGTTATCTACTTCGATCTCGTCGTAAGGTATGTGAGTTGTGTCGTCAGCTAGGCACTTGCGTAAGTGCGACACGTGGAACGTAGGGTGTATTCCACTAAGCTCAACGAGTAGGTCGAGTCTGTAAGCAACTTGACCCACTCTTGCTAGTATCTTGAAAGGTCCGACAAACCTTGGACTTAGTTTGCCACGCTTTCTGAATCGGATGATTCCTTTCCATGGTGATACCTTTAACAGTACCATGTCCCCTACTTGAAACTCTAAATCCCTTCTTCTCTTATCCGCGTATGATTTCTGTCTATCTTTTGCGGCTTTCATTCAAGCTTTGATTTGATCAAATTTCTCGGAAGTAGCTTTGACCACTTCAAGACTTGCAAAATCCTTCTGTCCAATTTCCCCCCAACAAACTGGGGTCCTACATTTCCTCCCATATAACATTTCAAATTGTGGCATGCCAATAGTTGTGTGATAGCTGTTGTTATATGAAAATTCTGCCAATGGTAGATGGCTGTCCCAGCTCCCACCGAAGTCAATGATACAGGCCCGGAGCATGTCCTCCAAGGTCTGAATAGTCCTTTCTGATTGTCCATCGGTTTAGGGGTGGTAAGCGGTGCTGTTGTTCAGTCTAATGCCCATTGCTTCGTTGAATTTCTTCCAAATCCTTGACGTGAATCTAGTATCCCTGTCGGACACAATCGACAGCGGCATACCATGTCTGCTCACAACTTCCTTGATAAATATTTCTGCTAGTCTTTCTGACGAGGAAGTCTCACGTATTGGCAAGAAGTGAGCACTTTTCGTCAAGCGGTCGACGATCACCCAAATGGTATCATTGCCTTTAGCTGTTCGCGGTAGCTTAGTAATGAAGTCCATCGTGATCTCCTCCCACTTCCATTCCGGTATTGGTAGAGGTTGCATTTTACCGCATGGTTTCTGGTGCTCGGCCTTAACTAGAGAACACGTTAGGCACTTGCTCACGTATTCTGTCACATCATTCTTCATGCCATGCCATGCCACCAGTATTCTTTCTTCAAGTCTTGATACATTTTGTTTGTCCCGGGGTGGATAGAATAGCGAGACTTATGGGCCTCATCGAGTATTTTGGCTCTAAGCTCGCCAATCTTAGGTATCCACATTCGGCCAAACCTAGTTCGTACACCGTATGCATTTGCATCCAAATTCCCTTGTTGTCCTACTATTATTTCCCGTCTTATATTTCCTTCTAATAGCGCTTCGTCTTGTGCCTTTGATATTTCACTCATCAAATCTGGTGTTATAATCAGCTGACACGCTTTGATCTGTATAGGTTTCGATTCTTCCTTTCTGCTTAAAGCGTTAGCCACCACGTTTGCTTTACCTGGATGATACATTATCTCACAGTCATAGTCCTTCAGTAACTCTAACCACCTCCTTTGCCTCATGTTTAATTCCTTTTGCCCGAAAAAGTACTTCAGGCTTTTGTGATCGGAGTAAATGGTGCATTTGACTCCATACAGATAGTGCCTCCATATTTTCAACGCGAAAACTACTGCTGCTAACTCTAAATCGTGTGTTGGGTAATTAACCTCCGGAATCTTTAGTTGTCGCGATGCGTAAGCAATTACCTTTCCTCGTTGCATAAGTACGTACTCCAAACCCTGCCCCGAAGCGTCAGAATAGACTACCAAGTCTTCATTTCCCTCAGGTAGAGTTAAGACTGGAGCTTGGGTTAATCGTGCCTTAAGTTCTTCAAACGCGTTGTTTTGTGTTTGACCCCATTCATACTTCACTTCCTTCCGTGTCAACTTAGTTAGTGGCAAGGCTATTCTTGAAAAATCTCTAATGAACCTTCGATAGTAGCCCGCCAATCCCAGAAAACTTCGTATCTCTGTTGGTGTCTTTGGGACGTTCCATTCCTTTACTATCTCGATCTTTGCAGGATCCACCATGATGCCGTTTGGGTTTATTACATGACCTAGGAATTGGACTTCCCTAAGCTAGAACGCGCATTTGGAGAATTTTGCGTACAACTTTTCCTGCTTTAGCACCTCCAGAACCTCCCTTAGGTGACAGTGGTGATCACCCTCGCTTTTCAAATATACCAGTATGTCGTCTATAAAAACTATCACTGATCGATCCAACATGGGTCGACATACTCTATTCATCAAATCCATAAACGCTGCTGGTGCGTTGGTCAATCCAAAAGACATCACGAGAAACTCATAATGCCCATAACGCGTGCGAAACGCGGTCTTTGGTACGTCTTCTTCTCTTACTTTCAACTGATGGTAACCCGACCTAAGATCGATCTTTGAGAACCAACTCGCACCTTGCAGTTGATAAAAAAGGTCGTCTATTCTAGGCAGTGGGTATTTGTTCTTTACTGTTCTCTTGTTCAACTCACGATAGTCAATGCACATGCGCATGCTGCCGTCTTTCTTCTTTACAAATAATACCGGAGCTCCCCACGGTGAGATGCTAGGCCTAATAAATCCTTTTTCTGTTAGTTCCTCTAGTTGAGACATTAATTCTTTCATTTCTGACGGCGCCAATCGGTAGGGGGCTTTGGCAACGGGCTCAGCTCCTGGCAATAAGTCAATATGAAATTCTATTTCCCGATCGGGTGGTAACCCCGGTAGATCCTCAGGGAATACTTCCGGAAAGTTGCACACCACGGGTACTTCCTTGAGTTCATTCATTTTCATTCTATCATCAATAACATATGCCAAATAAGCTTCGCAACCGCGCCTCATGTAACTTTCGGCCTTGATCATCGAGATGATGTTCGGCATCGTGCAATTCCAATCCCCATAAACCGTAATTGGACTGCCGCCAGGAGCTTTGAGGTGTATCCTCTTACGTTTACATATGATTTGAGCTTCGTTGGCAGCTAACCAATCCATACCCAATACTATATCGAATCCTCCTAAGGCGAGAAGGAATAATCTAGAAGGAAACTTATGGCCCTCTATTTCTATGATACAATCCTCTGTTACTTGGAATACTGCCGAATTTTTACCAACGGCAGTTGGTACGCTAAAGGACTTCACTATGGTGTTGATAGTGCAACCTAGTTTACGACTAAATGCATTGGATATAAAACTTTTACTAGCACCAGAGTCAAATAAAATAGCAGCATTTTCATCATTTACTAGAAACGTACCTGATACAACATCAGGGTTTCTTCTTGCTTCTTCCTCAGTCAGTGCATAGGCTCGAGTCCTAGCCTTTGGCTGTTCCTGTTCTTTTTCCTTTCCCGAACCAGATTGGCCGGCCTTCCTGCAGTTCTTTGTCAGATGTCCAAACAATCCACATACTTGACATTTGACGTCCTTCAAACAATCTCGGGAGTAGTGCCCCGGCCTCCCGCACTTATAACACACGGTGGTGCCGATTCGTCACTCGCCCAGATGTTGCTTTCCACATCTCTTGCATGTTTCATATCCGTCCATCCTTGGTTTCTTAACTTCAGTTGTTTCTTTCCCTTTTTCGGTGCCTCTAGACGGGTTCTCCCACTTTCTCTTTTGTGTCTCAGGTGCCGGGTCCTTATTGGCATAATCGTCGTAGACGATTCCAGACAGGTTGACTACCGACTCGAAGGTCGATGGTAGATTAGCTTTTACATGAACACGGACCCTTTGCGGCAGACCCTTGACATAGTATTTGATCATACGTTCTTCAGTTTCCACCAAGTGTGGTACCAGTTGGGCCAACTCGTTGAATCTTGAAGTATACTGGCGATGAGTCTTGTTGCCAGCCTTGAAGTTTAGGAACTCGTTCTCCACACGATCAATCTCATTCTGTGGGCAGAACTTTTGGATTATGAGCTTCTTCAGGTCTTCCCATGTCATTCTGGCAATAGCATTTGGCGACTTTGTTCTTTGAATGTTTCTCCATCAACCTAGTGCTTCATTGGTGAAAGAATGAGCAACATATTTAACCGCCTGGTCCGGTCGGCACTCGCTGATGTTGATTACAGCGTTCATCCTCTCAATCCATTCGAAAGTAGCCACCGAATCCTTGGTTCCATCAAACTTAGGTGGGTCTCCGTCCTTGAAACCTTTGTAAGTACACCCACGATTGCTTGATGCCACTTTTACTTCATCCCCGTCACTGTCATAAATTTTCTCTTCATTGTTCCCTTCGTCCTCTTCTTTGCTTTTCTTTAGTGCCTCAGATAATAGGTCAGGCAATATGTTCTTCACAGTAAGTACAACCTCGCGGGCAATAGCATCCCTAACCTCGGGTTCCAACTGTATAGGCCCCTGATTGCCGTCCCCAGTTGGGGTCACATTAGTTTCATGCACACTCTCAGTGTGTTCTGCGTGCACACTCTCTTCCTCTTCACTTCTTCGATTCGGTGGAGGTCTACCCAAGATCATAGTCTTGAAACAGTACGAACAAGGTAAATTTTTAATTACAGTGACCGGTTTATGATTAGAAATTTACATTGCTTTTCGGGTTCCAAACTCTTCAAATTGGTCATGACATTGACATCTATTGGTTCTAGGTTTGAGTGTCTATTCTTATCCAAGTGTATTAACCTTAGTACTTACTTACTATACTGGCGTTGGCGTTGGTTACCCATGACTGACATCCGTGCGTTGGTCCCATAATCAGTTTGAGTCCAGACATTTAGGGATATCTGAATCTCTCAAACTATTGTTCTGATACCAACTTGTAAGGCCCCTTTCCCGGGTAACCTCACTTGTTGGATTTACTCATAAACATAGTCATAAATACTGAACTTAAAATTTAAAACATTCATCATTCAATTACAAATCATTCGTCATTCAATTACATAATATAACATAACTTGACAGCGGAAGACTTAACACATATATTAAAGTAGGATGTCAGTCTTGTGTCGGGTAACCTTCACTCCATCACACGACCTTTTCTTCCTTTACCTGAAATGTATACTAAAAGTCAGCTAACGCTGGTGAGTTCTAGTTTAAAGACAATCATACATAATATTTACCTTATCATGAATATAATGTATATATACGTATATCTTCATACTTTTAAATATTCTTTACTTTACTGTTCTCACATAACATTCATTGAGGGTATATACATATGTACATACATACTTTCTCTTTGAGAGAACACTTATTGGCCACAATCTTAAGGGAGATCAACCCGTCATACTTGTCGCGAATGTCACGAAGACATCGCTGTCAGAACTACCGTCGTAGCCCATTTCATTACCGTTCGGCTCTAGAAAACCGTCCGTCATTCATTAATCCGTCCGGCAACCTTTGTCCGTCCGCTCTTAAACCGTCCTACCATCTTAGTCCGTCATTTTGTCCGTCTGCCCTAGGGCATTCGTTTCCCACGCGACCATTATGTATGCAACCGTTCTACATTAGTTAAGGCATGTGCTTCTACCGTCCATTAATACCTTTTCAAACGTCCTAGCTTGCGAAGGAACGTTCTTGTCCCGGTTGCAAAATAGTCACGTGGTCGTCCGTCTACCGAAGTAGCCGTTGTCATAGAAGGGTTTATAAATTTTGCATTCATTCATAACATGCAATATATATGTAATATAAAGCAAAATTTCTTTCTTTTACGTTATGTCCTTCTTTCATTCATTCTTTAAAATCATACGCTTCTTTCTTTATTCATAATTCATTTTCATATATAAGTATTTATATATATACGTATGATCACATTGACATTTATAACATTTAATCATTTAGTGTATACACTTCAGCCCCAAAACATTTAAAATGATTTGCACATAACATAGAAGGGGCACATAGAACTCACTTGATAAGCTTCTCTAGGTTGTCCTAAACAAAGTCCAACAACGTCGCTTCTGATCTGAATTGAGTAGTTAAATACACATCAGACCTAATCTCGACTCTAACGGTTTAATCATTCTAAACATACTGACTTTACTTAACTATTCTGATGCCTGCGCACTTAGCAAGTGCGCAGGGCCTTGGTCATGCGTACTTGACAAGTACGCAGACTTCACTTCATGCGCACTTGGTAAGTACGCAGACTTTACTTCATGCGCACTTGGTAAGTACGCAGACTTTACTTCATGCGCACTTGGTAAGTACGCAGACTTTACTTCATGCGTACTTGATAAGTACGCAGACTTTACTTCATGCGTACTTGATAAGTACGCAGAACCCTTCTTCATGCGTACTTGATAAGTACGCAGGATCTGATTCAGGCGTAAGAACTCTAACTTTTTGCATGCGGGTCTAATCATGTCAATATCTAAATTTTCTTTGATCAGAACGTTCGGTTTTTATTCTAGATGCTAGATCTTTGTTCATTTTCAAGTTTCATCCATAAAAACTTCACCTATTTAGCTAAAACCGAAAATCCTAAAATAATCTTAAAAACTCAGATTATGATCGAACGCTTACCTGGATTGGAGTTATGATTCAGAGAAGATGATCACGAGCACAGTAGCAACGTTCTCCTGAATTCCCGAGTCGATCCGTCACTTTCTCTCTCTAGAACCGTGCTCTCTTCTCTCTCTCTAGAACTTGAGATTGGTGGAAAATGAGAAGTTTGGGCAGCCCTTGCCCTTATATACTTGGGCTTCCTTCGGCCCGTTGGAGCCGAGCCCAAGCCCATCCATTTTTCTTTCGTCATTTGAAAATTATAATTTCGATCGTGCCATTATTTATTTATTACCAGTTTTGGGATGTTACAAAGGATGCTAAGAATGTGGAGATCTGAAGCACTACAGGAAAGATTGCCCCAAGTTGAATAATCATAATAACAATCAGGCCCGAGGAAGGGCGTTCGTGATGGGAGCTAGGGACGCACGCCAGGACCCTAACATTGTCACTGGTAAGTTCCTGATAAACAATCATTATGCCTCTATACTTTTCGATACGGGTGCTGATATGAGTTTTGTGTCAAATGACTTTAAGCCCTACTCGGTATTAAGTCCAGCAAACTAGACCTAAATTATACAATTGAATTAGCAAACGGGAAATTAATTAAAACCGAAGAAGTCATTCAGGGTTGTACTCTATGTTTGAAAAACCACATATTTAGTATAGACCTGTTACCCGTTGACCTGGGAAGTTTTGACGTTGTTATTGGTATGGATTGGTTGTCGAAGAATCACGCCGAGATTTTTTGTTTTGAGAAGATTGCTCATATTCCCCTCCCGAACGGAGAAGTTCTTTCGGTTCAAGGTGAGAAGAGTGGAGTGACATTGAGGATGATAAACTGCATGAAAGCTCGTAATTACCTACGTAAAGGCTATTGCGTGTTCCTGGCTCACGTCGTCGAGAAGAAACCCGAGGAACGTCGACTTGAAGACATACCAATCGTTAAGGATTACCCCGAAGTTTTTCCTGAAGACTTACCTGGATTACCACCACCGAGGCAAATCGAATTCCGAATCGACTATGTACCAGGAGCCGCCCCGGTTGCGCGATCACCGTATCGATTAGCACCTTCTGAAATGCAGGAATTATCAAATCAACTCCAGGAGTTGCTTGATAAAGGTTTCTTAAGACCGAGTTTCTCACCTTGGGGAGCTCCGGTCCTATTCGTAAAGAAAAAGGATGGAACCTTTAGGATGTGTATTGATTACCGAGAATTAAACAAGCTTACAATCAAAAACCGATATCCACTTCCTCGAATAGACGATTTGTTCGATCAACTACAAGGTTCTAGCTTCTACTCTAAGATCGATCTACGTTCAGGGTATCATCACCTAAGAATCCAAGAAGAAGATGTACCAAAGACGGCATTTAGGACTCGTTACGGCCACTACGAATTCCTAGTTATGCCGTTTGGTTTGACGAACGCACCAGCTGTTTTTATGGATCTCATGAACCGAGTGTGCAAGTCATACTTGGATAAATTCGTGATAGTATTTATTGATGATATATTAATATATTCACGAACCAAGGAGGATCATGAACATCATCTGAAATTAATTTTGGAACTACTTAGAAACGAGAAACTTTACGCTAAATTCTCTAAGTGTGAGTTCTGGATCCGAGAAGTGCATTTCCTTGGACATGTCATGAATAAGGAAGGAATTCATGTTGATCCATCTAAGATAGAAGCGATCAAAAACTGGGAAGCACCAAAGACTCCGACCGAAGTGCGTCAATTTTTGGGTTTGGCCGGCTATTACAGACGATTCATCGAGAATTTTTCAAAAATAGCCCTGCCTTTAACCACATTAACCCAGAAAGAAAAGAAGTTTTATTGGAGTGACAAGCAAGAGTCAGCTTTTCAATTACTGAAGCAGAAGCTGTGTAGTGCACCGGTCTTATCCCTTCCTGAGGGAATCAACAATTTTGTCGTATACTGCGATGCATCACACCAAGGACTTGGTTGTGTGTTAATGCAAAGAGACAAAGTCATCGCATATGCCTCACGAAAACTAAAAGTGCATGAAAAGACTTATACGACCCACGACTTGGAGTTGGGCGCAGTTGTGTTTGCACTCAAGATGTGGAGACATTACCTTTACGGTACAAGATGCACTATTTTTACTGATCACAAGAGTCTCCAACATATCTTCGATCAAAAGGAACTTAACATGAGACAACGTCGTTGGGTAGAACTACTAAACGACTATGATTGTGATATCAAGTACCATCCTGGGAAAGCCAATGTCGTAGCAGACGCCTTAAGTCGCAAGGAACGAGTTAAAACTCTTCGTGTTCGTGCCCTAGGATTAACAATTCATACGAGTCTTACTACTCAAATCCGAATGGCACAACAAGAAGCACTTAAGGAAAAGAACATCCAAAATGAAGCACTACGTGGAATGATCAAACAATTGGAGTCTAAGTCGGATGATACGTTTTACTTCATGGACAGAATTTGGGTGCCGAGTAACGGTAACTTACGTGGGTTGATTATGGATGAAGCCCACAAGTCCTCGTACTCCATTCACCCAGGTTCAGATAAGATGTATAAGGATCTAAAAGAATTATATTGGTGGCCCAATATGAAAGGAGATATTGCCACATATGTCAGTAAATGCTTAACGTGTTCAAAAGTAAAAGCCGAACATCAGAAACCGTCTGGCTTGTTACAACAACCCGAAATTCCCCAATGGAAATGGGAACAGATTTCTATGGATTTCATCACGAAATTACCCAAGACGTCCAGTGGTTATGATACCATATGGGTAATTGTCGACCGTTTAACGCAATCTGCTCACTTTCTGCCAATTAAAGAAACCGACAAGACAGAGAAACTTACAAGACTCTACATTAAAGAAATTGTGGCAAGACACGGAGTGCCAGTTTCTATTATCTCTGATAGGGATAGTCGTTTCGTGTCAAGGATTTAGAGGTCGTTACAAGAAGCCCTAGGCACGCGCCTAGACATGAGCACAGCCTACCATCCACAAACGGACGGTCAAAGTGAAAGGACTATCCAAACATTAGAAGATATGCTCCGTGCGTGTGTAATTGATTTCGGAGGAAATTGGGATACTCATTTACCGTTGGCGGAGTTTTCCTATAATAACAGCTACCACACAAGCATAGGCAGCTCCGTTTGAAGCTTTATATGGTCGTAAATGTCGTTCACCGCTATGTTGGGCGGAGGTCGGTGAAAAACATTTGACAGGTCCTGAGATTGCCCAGGAAACCACTGATAAGATCTTCAAAATTAAGGACCGTCTGAAAGCGGCCCGAGACAGACAAAAGAGCTATGCTGATAACAGACGGAAACCATTAGAATTTCAAATTGGTGACCGAGTAATGTTAAAAGTCTCACCATGGAAAGGCGTTGCAAGGTTTGGTAACCGTGGTAAGCTCAACCCTAGATACGTTGGACCGTTTGAAATACTGGCTAGGGTTGGTCCGGTAGCTTACAAGCTCAAACTACCGCAAGAACTAAACAACGTACATGACACGTTTCACGTATCGAATCTCAAGAAGTGTTTGTCAGACGAGACCTTGATCATACCGCCAGATGAAATTCATATTGATGATAAACTTCATTTCATCGAGGAACCGATTGAGATTACAGATTGGAAAGTTCAAAGGCTGAGACGTAGTCGAATCAAACTGGTTAAAGTACGTTGGAACTCAAAACGTGGTCCTGAGTATACATGGGAACGAGAGGATCAAATGAAAACAAAATACCCCTCCTTGTTTAAGGATACACCAGTTCAAGATGACACGAATTGAATTTCGGGACGAAATTCTTTTAACATAGGGAGAATGTGACACCCGACATTTCAGGTCATATACGTACATGTTATAAACAAGTTTACATCATAATTGTTTTCGTGATTTACTTAGTTTCACAATCAAGGACATTAAGGTCTAACAAAAACCGTACATTGTCTCATTTCATATTTTGGTAATTCTATGAGTTACCGGTTCACGTACCATATAAACCGACTAATACGAACGTTTGTGGTGAAATTAAATAACCAGAAAAATATATAGACGTATATGGTATACAAACTTTACGTTGGACAATAAATTCTATTTTTTTTAGAACTAAAACTTATAATATACGTAAAGTTAAATAACGAACCATTTTGAAGACGTTACCGCGTATCGTCACCTGTAGGCGCTCATACTTACTAATAATCACATCAACGAATTATACAACCCGGGATTTAAATATATTTCACTCAACGAATCTTTAACTAATTAAATTATAATTCTAGTATCATTAAGAACCTAAACCAAATTAAATTAACACTTAAAAACTCTAAATGGGATTAATACACCTAATAAGCTAATTAACTAACACCTAATCTTCTGTTATCATCTAAACTAACCCAATCCCCCTAATTCCTTGACTCTCGGCTGAAGAAGCAACATGTAGGTCCCTCCACCATCAAAATTCCTACTACTAGATTGTTTAAGTTAAAAACCATACTCCCTTATCGTCTTTTATTCCCAAAAGTCTTTCAAAACCCATTCCCCATCTAATTCAAAATCTACAAAAGGACTACCACATCCTATCATTCATCACTCACTCTTTTTCAAACACTCAATCTTTTACCTTACCTCTCTCTTTTTCTCACGACAACAACACCACCGTATCGTCTTCATGCTGTCTTCATTCTACCTTCATGTATTCATCCACTTCAAGCATTAAAACACTCCATCTTTTGGTGTTCTAAGGAGCTTTCAAAGATTTTCTCAAGGGTTTTAACTAAGGACTCAAGATCATTCTCTGTTTCTCTCAAAAATCATCATCTCTGTTTCGAGGTAAAAACTCAATATTATTCATATTATTTTCTTTAAAACCGTAGCTAAACATACAGTTTACTCGAACGTAAGAAAAATAACTAGAAAAGTGTGTCGAATTCAAGATTAAAACATGAATATATGCGTATATGTATGAATAAAGTTTTGAAACTGATTCTGTCAATCAAAATTTCAGTAATCGAAACTATAGTTTCGATACCTGTTACTCAATCGAAACTAAGTAATTTCGATACATGTTGTTCAATCGAAACTAAGTAGTTTCGATACCTATTACTCAATCGAAACTAGGTAGTTTTGATACCTTTCTTACCCAATCGAAACTAGGTAGTTTCGATACCCAGTTTGCTCAATCGAAACTAGGTAGTTTCGACATCTGTTCTGTTCAATCGAAACTAGGTAGTTTCGATACCTGTTTCAAGCCCATTGGGCAGTAACTTAGAACTATTTTATAACGAAACAAGTGTTGAAAAACTAAAAAGATATTTAAACAAAAGCAATCAGATTTGCTAAGTCGGTGAACAATTTGCATATGAGACCTTCGGTCATAACACGAATTACCCTTTTGTAATTAGGGTACGAATAGTCAAGTTGACTAGAACAATTATCATTGCAAGCATACACAAACACGAGGTGAGTTTCACGGCCCCTTTTTACTGTTTTGTATAATTTGGGGGAAGAACATACTTATAACTATTTTTATATGATAACAAGAAAACAAGACCCGACCTTTATGTTTGCATGAGTTGATACATTTGGAGCTCATAAAGTCCCCTGACCATCATATTTATAACCATTAGCTATGGATTAGCCTAGGAATCTATGGATAGTACTATTGGGTCTGACACCCCCGGTCATGGTTAGTCGCGCTAACCATGGGTCCCTCTGGCCAAATGACTGCATAGTGTTCTAATATTGCTCGTGAGGTACGAGTGAGGGGCAAAACACCTGGTCTTGGTTTGGTTATGCCTCATGTATGTACATATTATTTGTATTCCTTGCTAGTTTACAAATGGGTCAAACATTACTTGTTTTGTTTATCATATACGTAAAATCATTTTCATGCAATTGGTCTGCTCATTGTATTCATATATAAAACCTGTGAACTCACCAACCTAGTGTTGACATTTTCAAGTATGTTTTTCAGGAAATTAATCGCAGCAACAAGGGTAATACTACGTAGGGTTCATGCATACATGGTGGATACTACTTTTGAAGATTTTTCTTGTATAACCCATAATGTTTGGGTCATATTTGCAAAATCTTAATATTTTGTAACTTCAACTACTATTGTAAGGCCCCAAACCCGGGAGGCCTCACTTATTGGATTTACTCATTCACAAGCAGTTCTTAAACATGAATATCAGATAACGCAGCGGAAATTTCATTTAAACATAACTTAATCGTTATTCATACATGCGGAAGCGTAAACATAGTTTAAAACATATTTACATCATAACTAAACATAACGGGATGCCAGTCTTCAAAAGCAGTCGGGTAACTCTTCATCTCTAGCCAAGCCTCACCGTCCATCCTCAGAACCTACCTTAACCTGAATGTGTACACTTAAAAACGTCAGCTACGCTGGTGAGTTCTAGTTTTCGTTCGTTTTAAGAAATGGTTCATCACTCAAACATTCAATAGGGTTTAACATTCGTATAAGAAAACAGGGCCTTTCATTCGTAAACCTTCGCATATTTAAACACAATCATTTGTTTAAAACATTAACATTCATTTAAGTCATACATTATTATCTAAATCTGTATCGTTACGCGTCTCTATGTCCCCGTAGGAACTTTTAATGTTGTGGGCAACCGTTACGTATCGCCGTCATTGCCACAACCATATCACTACGTTGGGTCAACCGTTACGTATCGCCGTCATTGCCCAACACGCATCTTTCCTTTGGAAATCAACCGTTACGTATCGCCGTCATTGATTTCCCATTACCTCGTTCGTTAGGATGATCGTCATCACCCGAGTAACCGTCGTTACTCCCTTACCAGTTGTACAACATCAAAACCATTGACATGCCACAAAAACATTGCCCATGTTGTTCTTGTGGTAACTATGGCTCGCTGTCCATAATCTACCACAAGGCTGGGAATCACATTCCCAGACTTCATTCGTCAATTCCATTCATTCGACAGATTAGATTTGTAATGACTTCTTTAAAACCTTTGCCCTTTTTTTGTTTTCTTTTCATAAAACTTTTCCTTCACTTTCAAAACCCTTTACCTTTTCATTAAACCATTTCTTTATAACATTCCGTTCATAAACTTTCTTTCCATAAATCCTTCGTTCCAAATCATTTCCTTTCGTAAACGTAGTTTCATAAAAATCATTTTTTATAAAACAACATTTCATACGTGTACACACCAGCCCGAAAACATTATATAAAAACATTTAAAAGAGGGCTTCTAGAACTCACCTTATAAGCTAGTCTCGGTTGTCCTAATCAAGGGTCCAACCACGTCACTTCCGATCTGAATTGAGTAGTTACATACACATCAGACCATTACCGACTCTAACGGTTTAACCATTCTAGACATATTAATCTCTACTCAACAGCCTGATGTCTGCGCACTTAGCAAGTGCGCAGACCCTGCCTCCTGCGCACTTAGCAAGTGCGCAGGTCCTTCCTCCTGCGCACTTAGCAAGTGCGCAGGTTCCTCCTCCTGCGCACTTAGCAAGTGCGCAGGACCTGCTCCGTGCGCACTTAGCAAGTGCGCACGACCTGTTCTTCGTGAAAAACCCTAACTTTCGCATTCGGTCTGATCATGTAAAGATCCCGAACATGTTGCATCCAAAACGTTCGTTTTCCATTAAGGAATTCGATTCTATGATTATCTTTCAGTTTCATCCACAAAAACGTCCGATTTTCACCCAAGACCCGAAAACCCAAAAACAAACTAAAAACTCAGATTTAGGTCGGATCGTTACCTGAATCGAGCTTCTGATCCGGAGGTTCTTCTCACGAGTGCAAGAGACACGAGCGGGTGCAATCTTGTGTGATTCCGACACTTTCTCTCTCTACGGTTTTCTCTCTCTAGAATTGCAAATGAGAGAAACATGTGGTGACCCTGGCTATTTATAGGGGAGACCTCCCCAAGCCCGGTTCGCGACTGACCCGGCCCGACTTCGGCCCGCTTGAACTCGTTAACTTTATTTCTCGACATTTTGGGATGTTACAAGTCTACCCCCCTTATAATAGGTTTCGTCCCCGAAATCTATCACAAGTCAAATAATTGAGGGTACGACTCCCTCATCTCCGCCTCCGTTTCCCATGTAGCCTCCGATCCCTTTCGGTGCCTCCATTGGACTTTAACCAATGGAATAACTTTATTACGCAAACGATTTTCCTTTCGGTCTAAGATAGCCACGGGTTCTTCGATGTAATTAAGGCTGTTGTCGACCTCGATGTCAGTAAGTGGTACGTGGGCTGATTCATCCGCCAAACACTTTCCCAAGTGTGATACATGGAAGGTAGGATGAATCCCACTTAACTCATCAGGCATCTCCAACCGATAAGCGACTTCACCAACCCGTGCCATTATCCTGAACGGTCCGACAAACCTCGGACTTAACTTTCCTCTCTTTCTGAATCGAATGATTCCCTTCCACGGGGACACTTTCAACATTACTCTGTCCCCAACATCAAACTCGATAGGCCTTCGTCGTCTATCCGCATAGGATTTCTGACGATCTTGTGCGGCCTTCATTCGTGCTTTGATCTGATCAAACCTTTTCGACGTCTCTCTTACGACTTCGAGACTTCCTAATTCCTTCTGTCCAATCTCACCCCAACAAACCGGGGTTCTACATCTTCTCCCATACAACATTTCGTAAGGCGGCATGCCTATCGTCGTGTGATGACTATTGTTGTAGGAGAACTCGGCTAACGGCAGATGGCTGTCCCAACTGCCACCGAAGTCAATAATACAAGCACGGAGCATATCCTCCAATGTCTGAATGGTCCTTTCGGACTGACCATCCGTTTGTGGGTGGTATGCCGTGCTGATATTCAGCCTCGTGCCCATCGACTCGTGAAATCTTTTCCAGAACCTCGATGTGAATCGTGTGTCCCGGTCAGATACGATCGTCAAGGGCATCCCATGCCGCGCTACTACTTCGTTGATAAATACCTCTGCTAACCTTTCCGACGAGAACGCCTCGCGAATAGGTAGGAAATGAGCACTCTTCGTTAAACGGTCCACAATTACCCAAATGGCGTCATGACCTTTAGCTGTGCGAGGTAGCTTAGTTATGAAGTCCATGGTAATGTGTTCCAACTTCCATTCTGGTATGTCAAGTGGTTGAATCTTTCCATACGGTTTCTGGTGTTCAGCCTTTACTTGCGAGCAAGTCAAGCACTTGCTTACATACTTCGTCACATCACATTTCATTCCAGGCCACCAGTATTCCCTCTTCAGATCTTGGTACATTTTATTGGTACCGGGATGGATAGAGTAACGAGACTTATGAGCCTCATCCAAGATTTTGCTCCTAAGTTCGCCACCCATAGGTATCCATATCCGTCCAAAACGTGTCCTAACACCTAGGGTGTTATATTCCAATTTGTCCTGTTGGCCAACCATCCTTTCTTTCTTTATATTTTCTTCTTTAAGTGCCTCATCTTGAGCTCTTTCGATTTCGCTCATCACATCCGATGTTACCACCAACTGGCAAGCTTTCACTCTAATAGGAGTAGGCACATCCTTTCGGCTTAGAGCGTCAGCCACCACGTTTGCCTTTCCAGGATGGTACATTATTTCACAGTCATAGTCCTTCAGGAGTTCCAACCATCTCCTCTGCCTCATATTAAGCTCCTTTTGTTCGAAGAAGTACTTCAAACTTTTGTGGTCGGAGTAAATAGTAAACTTTACCCCGTACAGGTAGTGCCTCCATATTTTCAATGCAAATACGACAGCAGCAAGTTCCAAATCGTGAGTCGGATAGTTGACTTCGTGAACTTTCAACTGCCGCGACGCATATGCAATCACTCTACCGCGTTGCATCAACACACACCCTAATCCCTGACCCGACGCGTCAGAGTATACCACCAGGTCTTCACTGCCCTCAGGAAGGGCCAAGACTGGAGCCTGTGTTAGCTTCTCTTTTAATTTCTTAAACGCCTCATCTTGGGTCGAACCCCATTCGTACTTTACTTCTTTCCGAGTCAACTTTGTCAATGGCGAAGCTATTTTCGAGAAATCCTGGATGAATCTCCGATAGTAGCCCGCCAATCCTAAGAAACTGCGGATTTCAGTTGGCGTCTTAGGAATGTCCCATTCACTTACCGTTACTATCTTTGCTGGGTCAACCATAATGCCGTTCGGGCCAATGACGTGACCTAGGAATTGGACTTCCCTAAGCCAGAACGCGCATTTGGAGAACTTAGCATACAACTTCTCCTTCTTTAGAGCTTCCAACACTTCCTTTAAGTGACATGCGTGATCACCCTCATTCTTGGAGTAGATAAGGATATCATCGATGAACACAATTACCGATCGATCCAGCATCGGTCGACACACCCTATTCATTAAATCCATGAACGCTACGGGGGCGTTCGTTAATCCGAAAGACATTACGCGGAACTCGAAATGTCCATAACGCGTGCGAAATGCAGTTTTCGGTATGTCTTCTTCTCTCACCTTCAACTGATGGTACCCGGACCGAAGGTCGATTTTCGAAAACCAACTTGCGCCTTGCAACTGGTCGAACAGGTCATCGATCCTTGGTAAAGGGTACTTGTTCTTCACCGTTCGTTTATTCAACTCGCGATAATCGATACACATTCTCATCGAACCATCTTTCTTCTTTACAAACAACACCGGAGCACCCCACGGCGAGATGCTCGGTTGAATAAATCCTTTCTCAAGTAACTCGTCTAGTTGGACCATAAGTTCCTTCATTTCCACTGGTGCTAGTCGATATGGAGCCTTAGCCACGGGCTGGGCATCTGGTACTAAGTCAATTCGGAACTCAATTTCTCTATCGCGTGGTATCCCAGGCAAATCCTCTGGAAACACCTCCGGGTACTCGCGTACCACGGGTACATCGTCTAGTTCCTTCACTTCCTTACACTTATCAATTACATATACCAGATAAGCCTCGCAACCGCGCCTCAAATAATTCGTTGCCTTAATCATTGAGATGACATTTGGCATCGGGGCGTCACGATCTCCAAAAACCTCGACTTTGCTACCATCCGGAGCCTTGAGTCGGATTATCTTTCGTTTACATATGATTTGTGCTTCGTTGGCAGTTAACCAATCCATACCCAACACCACATCGAACCCTCCCAAAACCATAACAAACAATCTGACAGGGAACCTATGACCTTCTATTTTTATCGTGGAGTTGTCGACTACATCGGTCACTCTCGCAGTTCTACCCTCTGCGGTTTCTACGCTAAAGGCCCTTTCTAACTTACTAATAGTGTACTTCACTCGTTTACAAAAAGACGCAGATATAAATCTCTTACCGGCACCCGAATCAAATAACACAGAAACAAGAGTGTTGACAAGGACGAATGTACCTGACGCCACATCGGGATCCTTCCTAGCCTGATCCTGCGTCAGTGCGTACGCACGAGTCTTTGCACGAGATCCTTCTCCCTTCTTTTCCGGGCCCTTTCCTTTCCCGGTTTCCCCCATCCTGGGCTTGGTACATTCTCGGCTCATATGGCCGAAATCCCCACAGTTGTAGCATTTGTAGCCTTGCGGGCATTCTCGAGAGTAGTGCCCGGTCTTGCCACACTTATAGCACAAGCTAGATCCCAGTCTGCATTCACCTACATGCTCCCTTCCACACTTCTTACAAACAGTCGGCTCACCCACCCGAGCCCTCTTATCACGAGACCCAAACATCTTTCCCCCAGTTCGCTTGTTTGAGAAGCTCGGTCTCTTCTTTTGCTCTTCAACGGCAACAACATTCAGTGCCAGATCGTCAAATACTACGCCACTTAGCTCTACTGCCAAATCATAGGTAGTAGGGGCGTTTGCCTTAACATAGGTGCGGACCTGGTCCGGCAACCCTTGAATATAACAGGCAATCTTTCTCTCTTCTGTAGTGACAAGGTGTGGCACCAGACGTGCCAGTTCATTAAATCGGGTTGTGTATTGCCGGTGCGTCATGTTCCCGGCCTTCAAACCCAGAAATTCCCTCTCTACCTTTTCAATCTCGTTCCTTGGGCAGAAATTCTTGATTACCAAAGTTTTCAAGTCAGCCCACGTCATCGCATCCACAATCTCGCTCCCTTTAGCTTGACGTACACCTTCCCACCAGTGGGATGCTTCCTCCCTCAAGGAGTTAGCAGCAAACTTCACTACTTGATTAGCTCGACACTCGCTCAGACGGATGGCGGCTTCCATACGTATTACCCAATCAAAAGTAGCTACCGCGTCCTTCTTCCCAGTGAGTATCGGCGGGTCACATGCCTTAAAGGACTTATAATCACATCCGCGAGCAGGCGGTGCATTGTCGGTCTCATTGTTCTGAGCACCAATTGCCGCGCTAGACCCACCCGCCCCATTGACCTGCTTCAACGCTTCAGCCAACAGACCTGGCAGAGAATTCTTCAACAATTCTGTGAATTCTCGAGCTATAGCTGCTCTCACTTCTGGTTCAAAAGTGAAAGGTTGTTCTTCAACCTGTGTCTGCTCAGCTTCATGCACACTAACCGCCGGTTCAGTGTGAACACTTCCTTCTTCACTGTGTTCTTGGCGCGCAGGAATCCTGCCACGCCCACCATTTCGACCGCCGGTACGACCACCGGTACGGCCACCACGCCTTCCGTTCCCTCTCCTCACCATTCCGTTCTATAAGACAAGAAATCCAATGTCATCACGCTAGTTAACAAATAAAATTCAATAAGTACTGTAAGATGTTAATATACACTGGCCATCTGTAATTAACCATTACACTACCTTTCGATTTCTATTTGACCACCTTTGTGATTCCATCAGAACACAAGTCCTTTCCTAACTCTTTCTAAGGCATACTATATACGTAAATATATACTACCTTCATATCTGATGCTGTGGCTCGAGTTACCCGTACTGGCATCCGCTTTCGGTCCCATTCAAAGTTTAAGTTCAGACACTAGGAGTGTCCGAATCTCTCAAACTATTGCTCTGATACCAACTTGTAAGGCCCCAAACCCGGGAGGCCTCACTTATTGGATTTACTCATTCACAAGCAGTTCTTAAACATGAATATCAGATAACGCAGCGGAAATTTCATTTAAACATAACTTAATCGTTATTCATACATGCGGAAGCGTAAACATAGTTTAAAACATATTTACATCATAACTAAACATAACGGGATGCCAGTCTTCAAAAGCAGTCGGGTAACTCTTCATCTCTAGCCAAGCCTCACCGTCCATCCTCAGAACCTACCTTAACCTGAATGTGTACACTTAAAAACGTCAGCTACGCTGGCGAGTTCTAGTTTTCGTTCGTTTTAAGAAATGGTTCATCACTCAAACATTCAATAGGGTTTAACATTCGTATAAGAAAACAGGGCCTTTCATTCGTAAACCTTCGCATATTTAAACACAATCATTTGTTTAAAACATTAACATTCATTTAAGTCATACATTATTATCTAAATCTGTATCGTTACGCGTCTCTATGTCCCCGTAGGAACTTTTAATGTTGTGGGCAACCGTTACGTATCGCCGTCATTGCCACAACCATACCACTACGTTGGGTCAACCGTTACGTATCGCCGTCATTGCCCAACCCTTCAATGCGTGGGGTCAACCGTTACGTATCGCCGTCATTGCCCAACACGCATCTTTCCTTTGGAAATCAACCGTTACGTATCGCCGTCATTGATTTCCCATTACCTCGTTCGTTAGGATGATCGTCATCACCCGAGTAACCGTCGTTACTCCCTTACCAGTTGTACAACATCAAAACCATTGACATGCCACAAAGACATTGCCCATGTTGTTCTTGTGGTAACTATGGCTCGCTGTCCATAATCTACCACAAGGCTGGGAATCACATTCCCAGACTTCATTCGTCAATTCCATTCATTCGACAGATTAGATTTGTAATGACTTCTTTAAAACCTTTGCCCTTTTTTTGTTTTCTTTTCATAAAACTTTTCCTTCACTTTCAAAACCCTTTACCTTTTCATTAAACCATTTCTTTATAACATTCCGTTCATAAACTTTCTTTCCATAAATCCTTCGTTCCAAATCATTTCCTTTCGTAAACGTAGTTTCATAAAAATCATTTTTTATAAAACAACATTTCATACGTGTACACACCAGCCCGAAAACATTATATAAAAACATTTAAAAGAGGGCTTCTAGAACTCACCTTATAAGCTAGTCTCGGTTGTCCTAATCAAGGGTCCAACCACGTCACTTCCGATCTGAATTGAGTAGTTACATACACATCAGACCATTACCGACTCTAACGGTTTAACCATTCTAGACATATTAATCTCTACTCAACAGCCTGATGTCTGCGCACTTAGCAATTGCGCAGACCCTGCCTCCTACGCACTTAGCAAGTGCGCAGACCCTGCCTCCTGCGCACTTAGCAAGTGCGCAGGTCCTTCCTCCTGCGCACTTAGCAAGTGCGCAGGTTCCTCCTCCTGCGCACTTAGCAAGTGCGCAGGACCTGCTCCGTGCGCACTTAGCAAGTGCGCACGACCTGTTCTTCGCGAAAAACCCTAACTTTCGCATTCGGTCTGATCATGTAAAGATCCCGAACATGTTGCATCCAAAACGTTCGTTTTCCATTAAGGAATTCGATTCTATGATTATCTTTCAGTTTCATCCACAAAAACGTCCGATTTTCACCCAAGACCCGAAAACCCAAAAACGAACTAAAAACTCAGATTTAGGTCGAATCGTTACCTGAATCGAGCTTCTGATCCGGAGGTTCTTCTCACGAGTGCAAGAGACACGAGCGGGTGCAATCTTGTGTGATTCCGACACTTTCTCTCTCTACGGTTTTCTCTCTCTAGAATTGCAAATGAGAGAAACATGTGGTGACCCTGGCTATTTATAGGGGAGACCTCCCCAAGCCCGGTTCGCGACTGACCCGGCCCGACTTCGGCCCGCTTGAACTCGTTAACTTTATTTCTCGACATTTTGGGATGTTACAACTATTTTGGGCTGTAAAACCTTAAACTTAATTTATGTATCTAGTTGTATGTATGCGTTTGCAATAATTATATGCTTTGGAAACCATGAACGTTACGCCTCGCGTTTCCGCCTTGGCGGGGTGTGACAAAACTCCTACCTATCGATGATTGAACTGAAGAAGGTTAGGGTTAAAACTTGTTGATGATGATGATGATCGAAGTATCGAACCAGTGTGCTTTGGTGATGTTGATGATTATTAGGGTTGTTCCTGCCGTAAAACATGATGATGAGATTGTGAACTGAATTTTTGGTAACAAGATTCATGTAATCTCGTGTAATCAAAACCTATAATTTGTAGGGTTTAAATTAGACGACGGGTTTTAGTGAACCCCAACGGGTTATACCCATAACCGGATCGTACACTTTAGAGGGAAGATATGGAACCACGAACAGGACTATCGTAAACACACGACTCGACTCCCATGGGTTTCATGGGTCGGTACGGTGGTTTTCACGGGTCTACCCATGAAATGCACAACCATAGTAATGATCTAGAATTGTCTGTGCTCTTTTATAACACTAGCTCATTATACATTATTAACAACATGTTTTAGGATGATGTTAAATCAGTACTCCAGGACCTATAAAATAAATGATTTTACTGGATCAATTTTGCTTCCTCATTAAAAACCTTACTAAAAAAACTAGTGGGACGAAACTTAGTCAAAGGAAAATAGTGCAACGTGTACAATGCTCCCTCTCAAACTAATACACATCTTTCAATATGTAGAGTCTGATCTTTCTATGATGAAGTTTGACTTGATGTTTGATGTAGCCTTCTCTGATATGAACTATGTAAGTTGCATTGTCTTTATTGATACTCATCGGGTCCTTCTTTATTTGTTCTAAAATGCATACTTCTTGTATGTGTTCGATCATTGATCTTAGCTACATGCATTCTCAACCAGTATCATATATTGTTGTAAGTTCTCCATGAATTGCTATCATGGTTTATTCTGTTAACTTCTAAGAAATCGTTGTGCTGCCTTATGTGAATATGTAACTTGACTGAGATTATGCTTTGTGTGGATTTGATACATACTCATCATCAGCATACCTATCGAGCTGAGACTTGTCATATTTCTAGTAAAAGAGACCTAACTCTTGCGTCTCATAAATATATCGGAATATGTGCTTTTCTTCTGTTCCATTGTTTACATGTTGGGTTCGAACTATATTTCGTTAGCACATGTACTAAGAACGTGATATCATGTCTTGTGAAATTAATGAGATACAGTAATTCACCAATCGCGCTTAAATGGTACTTATGGACCAAGTACTTCTTCGCCCTCTTCCTAAGGGCGGTAAGGATCCTTGTGTATGTCTAGCGATCGGACAACCATGGGTGTGTGTGCTAACTTTGTCCATAATAAAATGTGCTAACATCTTCTGGGCGTAGTTTAATTGATGGACAAAGATATAATTACATGTATACTCGAACAGTAGGTCGAAAAATAATTTAACTGTGTGAAAATCTCATCTTGGTAGTTCGAAACTTTCTATCTCTCTCTTTAAAAGATCCAATGATCATCGACATGAACTGCGATTACAGTGAACTCCTAAAGTGAAATTTTGATATAGGCGTGTTTATTCATGTGACTATTTGCTTACCATTGTAATCAATGTTAATTCACATATGCATTTATAGAATCTATTGATATTAGTTCACATGTGAACTGATGTAGGTTCACATCTGAATCAATGTCGGCTAACATGTTGATTCACGCATAAAAACTGTCTGAAGCATTTAATTAAACTCTTATTTTGTAACACTTTGACATTCCACTTTAAGTTAATTCCACATTAAAAAAAACTATAACGAATTCAATCAAAGTTAAAAACCTTGAGAAACAATAACAAAAATATCTCACTATGTACATTCTCTACCTTTGCGCAGTCTCGCTCCACAGTGACAGTGGAAGGCTCCGCACCTAAGCCTCGTTAGACTCAACAGAAGTGTAAGGTGTAAGTGAAGAGAATAGAAGAGATTTCCACTTTAAGTTAATTCCACATTAAAAAAACTATAACGAATTCAATCAAAATTAAAAACCATGAGAAACAATAACAAAAATATCCTGCTATTACTAAAACTTAAAAGCAAAAACTAACACTAATAATTAAATTACATTGGTGGGTCGTGTTGATTAAACGTGTCGTGTTATGTTAAAAGAGTTGTGTCCGACACGACGCTAACAACTGTATATTCTTTATTCTAACAGAAGCAAAACAAAACGATTTGTAGAAAGATTTCTACTTTCAATTATAATTGGAGTAAATTGTAAAAGTGTGAAACAAAGATAAACATCTAGTTAAATGATCACCACTAGCTTGTGGAGTGAGCCATCATCTATACTAATAGTAATCGCTAACCTCGGATTGAATATTGTCTATAAACTATAAAACCGCAGTTTAAGACTACGAATGAAATCAAGTTCATCTTCACCTTCTCCACATGCCCATTTCAACTCCTTAACTTTTTTTTCAACATCAATATTTTACAACTAAACACCACCTAAGGATTTGAAATCAAGTGCATCATACAACTGGACCACCAGGTCATGGTATTAAGTAGATGAAGATATTGAGTTATCCAAAATAATAAATGAAAAAAAAAATCACTCTCATTTATTATACATCCAAAGTTAATATTTAGAAGTACACCCACACCCTAGAAAACTATATATCAAAAGAAATTTTATTTTCAAAACTTCTACTCCTCTCCTAAATCTACACATCCATCCAAGCATCACCTATACTACATCAACCTATTTTCCTATATTCCCTTCAAAACAATTCAAATAACAATTCTTCTAAAACATCATCAAGAATCAAATCTTCCAAATCAAGTCCAACACACTCCGAATCCGACTGCAAACTCATCCAACCATCATCACTTCCCAAATATCTAGCCACAATATCGTTTAAAGATTCGTTCAAATCATGCTTTAAGTTGATCTGTTGGCTCATACTGTTCCAAACTTCATCAACAGCGCGTGAGCCGGTTGGAGCAGGCCGAATGTGGCAGAAAGATGACAGTTTTTTTGGGTAGTAAGTCGATGATCTTTCATACATAGTGAGTAAAACTTCATCAACCAAATCAAAGAGGAGTAAATGATGAGATAATATATTAACATCCTCTGCAAAACGGTCTGGATCATGGAAATATTGAGACTCGAGTTCTTGAAACATGAAAGGGTCTAATGTTTGTTGAAAGCCGTATTTAAGGAAGCCTGAACGTTCTAGAATCTTCTTCACGTAAGTGAAATCATCATCTTTCATTGATAAGTCCATGTGTTTCTTACTGTTGATAGTCTTGATTTCCTTCTTAAGATTTTCCTTTGACAAATACAAACCTGCAAGTCATTAACAAATTAATATGAAGCAACTTGTAAGCATGATAATACATACAGAGGTGGCAATTTTGATCCAGTTACTTATGAACAGGTTAATCCGAGTCATGTTTAACTCTAACGGGTCTAACGGATAAAATTGATAGGATTAGCTTAAAAGGAAACCAGTTGAAAGTCGTCCAAAGTGTATTTCTAAAGAATAAAACCTCTTAAACCATTTCAACAAAAAATTAAACTCTAACTGAAATAATATATCTTTTTAATTATACTTGATACACTAATTACCGTATTTTTTTTTCAGAAAAGAATTTATAAATTGGAGAAACTGCGTTAGGGGTTGATCTGCTTAGACCTAGGGCTGCTAAATGGGTCATGCTCGTTGGGTTGACGGGTCGAACACTACATGTGTATTCGCGGGTTGACACGAACATCACCGTTAACCCAAAAAAAGAACTACTTAAAAAATTCTAAATGTACATATTATTTTTATTTTTTCAAAGCAATTATGTTTAAACTATGCCAATTTATTTTCAAACTTTTAAATTTTGGCCTAAAAATACAAAAATAGTTTAAATCATTACATAACATTTAAAAAATAAATAAATGGATTAAACAGGTCAACCCGCGAACCCGCTGGGTTGACACGAACACAACTCTTTTAGCTAAACGTGTTTTCGGGTTCGACCCGAAACTGACCTGAACCCGTTTAGACTAAACCAAAACCCACGAATTTCGTGTTAGGTTCATGTCGTGTCAGAAATTCACACCCCTACTACGACCGGTACAAAACCCGATCTAACCCACCTGACCAGCCCTTTTTGCCACTTCTAGTATATACACAAGTATATGCATACACACACACACACTAAGTTACCTTCTGAGATTTGAACTTTTTCATCTGGTGGACAGTACTCTGGAACAAGAACAGGGCTTTGTTGAGTGATCTCTTGTGAAATCTGATTATTATCTTCCTCGATTTTTAACCCGTGTGAATCTTTACCAAATGCAAGAGAATTGGCCTCAGGGGAATCCTCATTTTCTGAAAAATGATCACTTTTATCTATCACTTCATTCAAAGATTCACGATCTTGTGTAGAATTCAACTCTGCATATTTATTATTTTGGCTAGAACATCTATGGAAATAAGCGTCATGAGATTCTTGAATTGGAATATTCCTTCTAAAAGAAGTCGGTTGTTGAGCACTTAAAATGCTCTCACTTCCACTTGTTAACTTCAAGCTTCTTGAAGAACGCAGAGTGGCCTCTTTACCGACACTAAAATCAAACAATCGTGTATACCTATCAGCAGACTCATTGAGTGAAGATATTCTTCTGAGGCGAATAACATCATTACGGTTGACATCATCATTTAAATTCTTTATCTTCCCATATTTTGATATGGTGTAAGTTTCATTCACCTTATCTTTGAGCTTCATAGGCATCAAGCTTCTATACGCAGTAGGAAAAGAACCCGATTTGGTCAATTTTGGCGTTATAACAGAAGCTTGGGAACGACCTTTTAAGGTATTGACGAATACATCTTTGTCAACTTCAAACATATCTAAAATATCTTGAGAATCACTAATTTCCGGACGTATAACGTTACTATGTGTTTCAGAATTCACAGGACTTTCAGTGCCATTTTCATGATAGAAAACGATCGGATGGACCCATTCATTGTTTTCCAAATGATGAATTGAGTATGTCCTATGCAACTTTGGAGTTGGTACAAAATCTTGATCTTCAGAAACTAAGGCCTTTATACGCGCTTTTAGTGACCTCTTCTGGGTAGAGCTACGTTTTCTATTTCTTCGGTCCATCTGATATATATATCAAGTAACATTTGTCAACTGTCATCTAACAGTTTTAAAGAAAATCAGTAAAATTTTAAGAAATAAGAAATATATACCTGTATATGACTTGTTTTGGCATCTAATAGTCTTAAAACTTCAAAAGCATCTTCATCATCTGATATCCTCCGGTACCTTCCGTTGCCTAAATAAAATGAAACAAAATACTTTCAAAGGTTGTGAATCTACATACACAGAACATCATATTCATCTACCATATGTCTATGATGATTAATAGAAAAATCGAACTATTTGCTTACCTTTGGCATGCTTAATGAGGTCTTCATGTTTTCTGTGTGGAAGTATCTTCCAGTAATGGTAATCAAGAGCATGAAATATGCCAGACATGCATCCGGGATGAGCCGAACGCCTCTGATCAAACTGCTCTTCATCTTCTATCCACAACGCCTTCGCCATTTGAGCGTCTTCGATTATCAAATTCAACTGCTATTATTCCAAAAACCTTTCAATTTTACAATCAAACTTGATCAACATACTCATACACCCCACCTCACAGAAGCTAAACACAGATCTTTTATATCAAATTTAACAATTAATAGATGCAAAAGTTTTAATAAAAACTATACCCAATAAACAAAATCTTGAATTTGATCTTTAAACCAACAGAAAAAACTTCCATAAACGACTCTAATAATATTCCTGGGTCAGTCAGGAATTTATTCAAACACTTGGTGCGCATCTGATTATAATAATCAACAATAACTAACCTTGCTATTGGGTGGTCATACAAAAACTATCTAGAACCCATGGAAACATGGAAGGCGAATTCAAGGTGGGATTTGAACGTATTAATATGTTGATTAATTAACAGTAGAGTGGACGTTACACATGTGTGAATTAGGAGGAAATGAGAGTCGTGGGTTTACTATTTCAACGGAAGAAATGGAATAGCCGCCAAAAGGGTTTACCGGTCAACAACTAATCCCCAGCCCCCACGCCACCGTAGTAACGATCGCAAGGGTGACAACCGGGGGACCATGTCAATGAAGAACGCTTTCTTGGTCCCCTATTTTCATTTTCTTTCAATTATTCTTTACATTAATGTATCACACGGGATATTGAAAAACGATATAACTTATAAATTTGTAAATACGTCATAAGTTGTTAGACTATTGTGATGGTCTCGAAATATATCAAGTGAAAATGTGTGTACATAACAAATTAGTATTTTTCTTTAATTAGTTTTATTTTGATTTTCTATTATATATTCTTATTTAATATAATTAGTATTTTTCTTTAATAATATATTTATAATATCATTATTATTATTTAATAAGATAGAGATGTATTTATTAGGAGAGAGAAGCGGGAAAATCAATGTGAGGATGCACGAAAAAGTGACAAGTGTCCACCTTAAATCTTTATTTATTAGTATAGATGTGGTGGTGATTAGGGGGTGTTTGGTATTACTTTTGGAGTAAAGAGCTCCTTATTTTTGAATTTTAATTTATCATCTCATATTTTACACCTTCTTTTGGATTACCCAAACAAACTTTTAACTTATTAACTTTTTAAAAAAGTTAATAAGTTAACAAGGAGGTTCCAAAATAATCCCAAGCATGCCCTAATTAAACTATCTATACTAATAAATAAAGGTTTAAGATGGACACTTGTCACTTTCTTGTGCCTTCTCATATTGATTTTTTTACCTCTCTCTCCTAATAAATATGTCTGTATCTTATTAAATAATAATGATATTGTAAATATATTATTAAAGAAAAATATTAATTCTATTAAATAAGAATATATATTAGGAAATCAAAACATAACTAATTAAAGAAAAATACTAATTTGTTATATACACACATTTTCACTTGATATATCTCGAGACGATCATAATTGTCACACCCCAACCGGCGGCGGAAACGTCGGGGCGTGAAGCGTGCAGACTGTTCATAGCTCATGGTTTGCTAAGGTTGAAATAATTAAACATGCAGTTTTCATTGAAATCAAACAACAATCCAACAAGTACACAAAACATAACAAAATACATAACAATGTTTATTTTAGAGCCTTTTAACTACGTCCTCAAACTAGGTGGAAGCAACTTGTAATCATCTCAATTGTTAGCACCTGAAACATGATTTAAAAACAAGGGTCAACTAAAAAGTTGGTGAGCATACATAAGTTTTGACACACAAATAAGAGTTCAAAACTGTGTTATACAATTCCTTGATTCACATGGTATATAAGACAAATATGGAAAATCTATAGTTATACTAGGTGCACAATCAAATCTTGTGACTGAGGCATAACACGCAGGTTACCCTAATGTAAAGTCGGTAACAAACACCCTACCCGGGTGGGTTTGTCAGACTCAATAGTACTATCCTTGTTTACCGTTGGCTTGTACAGAGTTAATGATTGCACGAGTTGCGTCATGTATGTATAGTAATAACTCATAGCATTCAAGCATATTGCACAAATAATTCATGTAATCAAGTAAGAATTGTACTATGAAAGAGTTGCAATTTGTTTAATGTAAATCATGTCCACCCCAAAGGTGAAAAAGAGTAAAAGTGGGGTTATGTAGACTCACATGTGTTGGAGAGTGTAGATTGCACAACCAAGTAAATGTTAAGTGTTTGTGGGTCACGGAGCTTGACCTATCGAGTAAATGTATGACGTGTATTAATGCGGTGTATAAGGTTTAAAGTAACTATAGTGTTTCAGTGTATTGCAAGCGTAAGGATTTGCACTAATGAATTGTATCGTTTAGTTATGTATTTAAAATATAAGGTAGTGTGGTATATATATTTAATTGAATGTAATATAAACAAACGAATTCGTTTTATCTACTTATTTTAGAAAACGTCACAAAATATAAAGTAGTTTATATTTATATAAGTTTTATTTGATGTAACTAGGATTTATACAATTGGTTTATAAAAGTCTTTTTCATAATAAAGTGCTTTATAAAATCTTGTTATAACTTTTTATAAATTTAGAAATTTTAAATGAAAATGTATTTTCAAATGGTAAGAATCGGTTTAAAACAATTTAATCGATGAAAATAATTGTTGTGCTTAATAATGGTGAGATTCTGTTTAAACAGTTAAGTTTATAACATAAGTTTTATAAAAATCATCAAATCTGAGAAACTGTAAAGATTCAGTTCTGACTGAGCACGACCGTGCTCATCAACGGCACGACTGCGCTCGCCTCCGGGCGTGACCGTGGTGGTCTGGAGCGCGCCCGTGGTCGAGTCAGAAGGCTACAGAGGTTCTGGTCATGGAGCACGACCGTGCTCGTGTCCGGCACGACCGCGCCTAGTGTTTGTTTTTGGTCAGGACTTGTTTGCTCGGTAAGCACGACCGGGCCTTACTCGGACCACGACTGTGCTTGGTCAGGCACGACCGCGCTCAGTGATGAGCGCGACCGTGTCGGGTCTTTTCCAGACTCAATTCGCTCGATTCTTATATTAAACACTTCTGGATTCTTAGGGCTTTCATTTAGTGGATGATTACGAAGCTATCTATAAGGTTTAATTGGATTTATTTCGTGTTTAAGTGGTAGTTCGACTAAAAGTGTAGTTTCGTTTTCTCGTTCAAAAATCTGGCCGATTTGAGTGTTTCTACTACGAATTGGCATAGGGCTTTCATAGTAGGGGGTGATACGAAGCTAGTGGTGTATTACTTACTTGTTATAATAGGGCAATTTAATGCAGTCGGCTACGGGTCGACGGCTTTGCTTCTCGGCGATCAATCGGACGACAGAGGTTGTATGAGTGTCGAGTGAGAGTTCTAGGTGATTGTGTGGATGCATATGAGGGTGTAGGAAGCGTGCAACTGGCTCTATATCGACGAATTCGCGAGTCATGATTGTGGTGGGTATGGGATTAAACAAATCTGTAAATTGGAGTGTAATTGATGCGTGTTGCAGGTTGTATTCAGTCAAGTATGGTATGACGCGCGAAAACCGGATTTGACCATTCTTTAAATTTTGCGAAATCGTCGAGTATGGCTGTGATCTGACTTCTGCAGAGTCACGTGGTTTCAGCAGCGCGACCGTGCCTGTATTAGGCACGACCGTGCTTAGGTCTGCAGGCGCGACCGTGCCTAGTCTTAGGCGTGACCGTGCTTGCCTAGTTTTGTAGTTTTTGAGTTTTGTCAGTTTTGGTCCTCGGGGCTTGTGAGATAATGGCGTTTTCAGTTGTTATTGTAACATAATGTATTGTATGTGTAATTGCATTTACGGTTGTTGCACACGAATTGAAATTGAAATACTCGTTTATTGCATCGAAACGTTTACATGGTAAAAAAAAATAAAAAAAAAAAACCAGAAATGTTACAATAATCTATACATACTAATAAATAAAGGTTTTAAGAGGGACACTTGTCACTTCCTTATGCCTTCTCACATTAGTTTTTCCCGCCTCTCTCTCCTAATAAATACAAATGTATCTTATTAAATAATAATGATATCTATATCTTACTACTTAATAAACAAGTAAATTAGTTGAACATTTATCACAATTCTAGGTCTCCTCATTCTAATTTTCCCGCATTTTTCTCATATTAATAATCAACTCCACTATTTTAGGCAACTAAATTAATTATTTGTTTCAATTTTTATCTACACATTTTTTATTTAAAATTATGTTTATCATCAATTAATTTGTTCAATCATACTTTTATGAACTCTACAAACTGAAAACAATTTTATACCAACCTAGATTTCAAATAAACATCTTTTAATCATATATTTTTATATTTACAATGTTCCCTTTTGACGAGTGTATATGTTAATAGATTACATTATATTTTATTCAACCATTTGATTACATGGGTTTTTAAAAACGTAAACTTCTTATTACTACGAATTTAACATTAACTTTATTCAACCCGTGTAATATACGGGATTCTAACCTAGTAGTCTGACAAGTTATGATGTATTTACAAATTTATAAGTTATATCGTTTTCAATATACAATCCGTGTAATACACGGGATTCTAACCTAGTAATATAATATATGTCGTTCAAAATAATATATATGTATATGTAGTGGTGGACCCATAATTGTTTTTATAAGTGTCCAAAATTTTCGGTGTTCGAATGTTTATTAAAAGAGATTTTTGTCAAATCGGGTCATTGAATTTTTTTACTGGATTGAGTTGGGTCATCAAACTTTTTTCACCGGATTGAGTTAGGTCACCGGAATATTTTGAGTTTAAATTTTTACACCAGATTGAGATCTGTTCATTTAATTGTTCATGTTCGTTCATTTGTTCGGTTAAAGTTAAATGAACGAACAATCCTCGTTTGTGTTCGTTCGGTTCGTTTACAGGCCTAGGGGAGGGTTTACTAGGCTGATTAATTGTTTAGAAATGAAAAGAAGGACTTAGCGTAAATGGTTATTGGGTTAAACGGTTAGTGACCTTGTGAACTTAATGGTTTATAAGGATTAATAGGTAGGTTCAAATAACAAAATAATTTATAATATGTTTAAATTTGTTAGTTAGTTTATAACAATTAATAAGTTTATATTTGTAAAATTTTAAAGTTTTAAATTAAATTTTTGAGTGTCGTTTTGGTCAAAAACAATTTCATGGGGGTCGATATCAAAATTTCATGGGAGTTGCTTGGGATTAGATCGTATGTATAACAAGCAATTTTTTTTTCATAGGTGTCGGGTGACCTAACTTACAAAGGGTGGGTACACCACTGTATATGTGTGTGTATATATATATATATATAACTAGCAATTCGTGCCTGCACTCTGCGGCGGGCTTGCGGGCTCGAACCCAAATATAAGCGATAAAACGTCAAAAAAATAGATGAACTAAAAAAATTGGATTACAAAAAAAGGCAATCCCCAATGTTCGAACCCAGGTAGATGAGGAGTAGGGAGTCTGCCTTGCCGCTGGGACAAGTGGGGTTTTATATTTTAGACACTCCATTTAATTCCTTATACAAAAAAAAATCATGGGTAATACTAAATCAAAACATTAAACCGTACGGGAAAAAAACTAAAAAAAACTAAACAAAAAAAGTGGATTAAAAAATAACAAAAAAGAAATATATGCCACCCCTAGGGTTTGAACCCGGGTGGATGGGGTAAGAAGGGAATATATGCGCGCTACTACCAACTGGCTAGGCCTCTTTAATGTAAATCTTTCAAACCATAATCTTAAAAGATAAAGTAAATTTCGATTAAGTAAAAAAAATAGACACCAAACAGCACTTGCCAAGTGGCGTAACCGACCAATAGGCTGCAAGTACTATTCACGCCACTTTCAAATGTATAATTGCTTGCTATAGCGTACGATCCAATAAAATACTCGATTTTGAATAAAACTTCGTTTAAAAAAAACAAACCAGAACATTCATCAAAACAAACTAAAAACACGCATTTCGTTTTTTTAGCACGAACGAAAGTTATTAAATAAAAACGAAATTATTATAAAATCAAACGGGTTAAATGAGTTGTGTAGTGTAAGGATTGGAAATGAAAAAAAAAATAACATGGCCCACTCATAGACTGACACGTGGCAGTATGAGCCAATCAAAGAAGAGTATTGTTAACACAATCTCAATTGTAAGAGTAACTAGGAGGACACCACACGCTCCGCGGCGGTGACGTAACTCGCGGTAATGTTGATAAAACGGGAGCGTTACGATTTGCAACGTTAAAATAAGGAAAAGAGAAGGTGTTCTCACATACTAAAAATTGAAGAGAAAACAAACTAAAAATCCATTAAAAAATAACCAAAAAAGGTAAAATAAAAAATTAAAAAAACCCCACCCCCAAGGTTTAAACCCGGAGGGGGGGGGGGTTTACGAAGTATGTAGCCTGCGTTTACCATCAGGACAAGCCCTCATTAGTGTTATATTCCCAACGAATAATCTTTAATGCAAACAAAAAATTGACTAAATTAAAAAAAAAATTTAAAGCAACCAATGTGAACGTGACATGTGTCGAAACCGCCCAAAACAGTCGATCACATCGAGGTACTGTTTATATGCGAGTATCCCCTCAAGTGAAAATAATCACTTAGACAGGGGGTGATGTATCACTCAAGTGAAAATAATCACACCCAATCACCCTATGCCACCTCAACATTCACTTGGTGGTCTCCCCCACTCTTCCCGCGAAAATTTTCACGCAAGTGATGGTGCCCATCTCATAAGGGGATGGTGTATCACTCAAGTAATGGTACCACATTGGTGCCACTTAGGAACACAGGAGAGGATGATGGAGGTATACCCCCCTGCTTTAACCCACTTTCAAATGTAAGAGTGATAATAAGTGGTGATGTAAGATTTCATTATTTTCAATATATTGTTTCATTATGGTAACTTTCAAATACACCCTTAGCTATATGTAGATAACTTGAAATGCAGTGCACAGTTATACATGATGCATAAAAAGGGGTAAAACACTTTTAACCCCTTTTTAAATTGTATGTTTCTATAATATATAGTTAATTGTATAAATAGCTCATGTGGTTTGATTAAATTGCAAGTTTGGTCCCCAGGATTGAAAACTTGTAAACTTAGTCTAAACATTTGATATTGAGTTGCACGTTTGGCCCCTGACGTTAATACCAGTTAGTTTAACGAAACCATCCACGTAAGGGTAATTCAGACTTTTCAATTCTTTAGCTCTACTAAAACACTACCCTTTTCCCTCCCGATTACAAACTACGTCGTTGGAGGCTGAACGATTTTTGATTCCTTCTGGTTCAATGGTTCAAACGACAGTCTCATCTTCAGTGACGTAGTTTGTAACCGGGAGGGAAAATGGTAGCGTTTTATTAGGGTTAAAGATTTGAAAAGTCTAAATTACCCTCACGTGGATGGCACATGGGGTAATTTTCGTTAAGAACTAATTGGTATTAACGTCAGAGGCTAAACGTGCAACCTGATATCAAATTTTCGAGCTAAGTTTGTAATTTTCATTTCTGGGGACTAAACATGTAGTTTGATCAAACCACATGGGCCAATTAACTCTATATAATATATTATAAATATTTGTGATTTAAATAATGTATTAACTTTATCTACACAGTAATTATTAATAAACGTACCAAATAAAATTATGAGTAAATTACTATTTGAGTCCCTGACGTTTGTCCATTTTAACTTGTTTGAGTCCTTTTGACTAACCCCATTAGGTTTTCTGTTAAATCTTTTCTGAAAAGACTAAAATACCCCTCAAGGACTCAATGGTTAAAAAACTATTTTACCTCCTCTCCTCTCCTCTCCTCACCACCACCACCACCACCACCACCCCACCACCACCACCACCACCACCACCACCACCTAATCCTTCTGTTTCCTACTGAAACTCTTCATCGAACTTGAACTGCTCCCTCTGTTCGAATTAGAAGAATCTGAATTCGACTTAGCTGAACCACCAGAACTAGCACCGTCAACAGACAATCGATGCGCAACATCGATTGAAAACCTAGGTTCCGTATCGCAAGATCTTCTACCCAATCCATAATCTGCTACCTCATATTGAGAATCCCTAAATTGCGATGTTTGCCCTAATTTTGACAGGTCAATGTAAATTCTGCCATTGATGCATCCATTAAACTCCTCCTCTTGCTCTTTTTGATCTAGTCAGCAAAAGACTCCTTTCCGGACCCGGGCGAATTCCAAACCCAGTTAAAAGCTGGTCCCAACTCAGTTTCGTCCCTATCGATTATACTCTGATTGCCTTCCCCATTTTCAACCAGACAACCAGTTTCTCCATACATACCTGCTTCCTCAACCAACTGAGCCTCCTTAAGGGTGGCAGTGTCCTCCATATGGGACGGCTGGACATCGAATACCATCATGGGGTTCAACCGGATATCATGTTAAACAGAGATAGTGCTTACCTGAGCAATGGAGGTGTTTCTGGCTGGGGCTTCTTGGAGGGTCAGTAGCCCTCATTAAAGTATGAGATTAGGTTTTTCACGCATCCTATGTGTCCAGAACCATTCACCCGGAGGTCCGATAGAGCCGCTGTTTCTTGGATAAACTCAGTCACCTGAAAAAATTTTGCCCCCCACCAGGGAATCTTGCACACGAGAGTGCTAGGACGATGGATTAGGATAAGGGTCGGGAGGTATAGGTGGAATTGGTGGAGGAGGAGTGGTGGCAGTTGGCTGGAACTAGGGTTTTGATGGAGGGAGAGTAAAGAACAGAGAGTGGAGAGAGAAAGAAGAAGGGTGGATATATAAAAAAGTAAAAGAAAATAACAAAGAGGGAGGGTAGGGGTATTTTGGTCTTTTACTTAAAAAATTAACAGAAAACCTAACGAGGTTAGTCAAAAGGACTCAAACATATGCAAAAATGAAACATCGGGGTTCAAAGCGACGATTTTAAACATAAGGGACTCAACTAGTTAAAATGGACAAATGTCAGGGACTCAAATAGTAATTTACTCTAAAATTATACATAAAACATGTATTTACTACAATTTTTAACCATTGCATACATAATATATTTATACCTAATAAATAAATAATTGGATGTGTCACGTGTCACAATTCTATGAGTCGAAGATTTTTTTTCCGCTTATTTTTTTATTACTAACTAATTACTATTTCCTTACTAACTATTTAATTTTTTTTTATCAATTCCTTAATATTTATTACTATTTAATATTTCCTTTATAATTTCTAATATTTATCACTAACTATTTAATATTTCTTTTATTTAACATGTGTAAAACACGAGTTTCTAACCTAGTTTATTAATAAACATGTATTAACCCGATGAATATGACAATTTATATGTAGGGTTGTTAAATAGGTCATGTTTACGAATTTTGGGTTGAAACCGACATAAATCTGAAAATTTTATATGAACACAAACACGACATGAACACAAAAATCATACTAGACATATGAAAACGAACACGACATGCGTATTTGTAAGTTGACATAGACACACCCCATTAACCTGAAACTTTTTACTTTTGTAACATCTCAAAAATAATAACAAGAAATAATAGTTTATGAATAGGGCTCGGGAAATAAACGAAAGAGTTAAATGAGGAAACGAAGACTAAACGTAACAGGGGAGGGGCTTAACCTAGCCGCCACCCCTACCCATCCTCACTTCTTCCCATTTCCAACGAAAGTGAGAGAGAGAGAGAGAGAGAGAGAGAGAACGAGCTAGAGAGATAAAGTTGGGGATTCGATTCGTGAAGATTCAGGATTGTTTATCATCATCTACAGAAGCTAAAGGTCGAAGAGTTGGGCTCGAAACAGGTAGCCATCGTGCTAGATCTGAGTTTTTCCATTTATGGGGGGTTTGAGTTTGTTTTTATGAAAAGGAGGGGTTTTTACGTATGGATCAAGAAACTAACCGTGTATCTAGTATCACGAGAGTGTAAGGAACATTTTGAACGTAAAAAGTTCGAGTCTTGATCTGTTCGCGAGAAAACCACCATTTTCATGCAAACCCTAGTTTCTTGATGGGGAAGACGACCAAGCGAAACTATGTTTAGTTTCGCTTGGCCAACTAGTTTCAATACTAGGGAAGTTTCGTTTGACCAAGTAGATTCGCGTGGCCATGTAGTTCCGTTCGAGTAAATAGTTTCGCGTGGCTACATAGTTTCGTTTGGTGAAACCAGCAGTTTCGCTTGGTCTTAGATTCGCTAGGTCTAGGGATAGCGAACCTAGTATAGTTTCGCTTGGGCAAAGGGAGCGAAACTAGTGGTTTCGTTTGAACTGAGATAGTGTGAATTAATGATATGTTAATTGTTAATTCAGATATAGAGTAAAGCGTATTGGACCAGTCGAATGATAGCTTGAAAGGTGAGTTCTTATTGCCCTTTTTCCTAACGGTTTTGGGCTGGCATGCATACAGATAGTTTTAAAGTTAAAGTATAGTTTTATAAAAATGTTATTTTTATAAAAAGAAAGAGAAAGTGATAAAGCGTAAAGTACTATATTTGAAATTCTTTTATAAAGAAAGTAAAGAGTTAAAGTAAAGAATGGTAAAGAAGCCGCACTTTGGTGTAGCTTGACAAATATGCCATATTATATGCTTATGTGTTAATATGTGTTATTTGTCTATGTGTTATGTGTTTCAATGACATTATATTATGTGACGATAATTGCATAGTAGTTGCAAACTAAAAAGTCCTATAGGCAAACAAAGTAGAAGTCTCACCCCGAGGTGTGAGCAAACAAAGTAGAAAGTCTCATAGAAACGGAATGATTTTTTATAAATTGTTACGTTGTACAGTTTTAAAGTAAAGGCAAAGTCGTTTAAAAGTAAAGAAAGAAAACTTATTTTATTTTTATAAAACTAGCCATTTAAAGAAAGTTACAGTTTAAAGTAAAGATAGAACTCACCAGCGTTAGCTGACTTTTAGTATGCATGACAGATAGTAAAGGTTAAAGGAAAGAATGAGTAAATGAGTCGCAAGGACTCGTAGCATGGACCGTCGGGCTGCATTACTGAAGACTGATATTTCTCACTCCTGATAGTTTATGTTTTAAAAAATGTTTATTGTTATTGGGTTATGAATGTTTGAGTTAATACTTCCGATGTAATAGATTCTGATTTCCATTTTAAGAACTATGTTTATTACGTTTTATGCCAACTATGAGATGTACCCGGTTTGAGTGTTTCAACTTTTACGTTTTATATTTATACTTTAAAATTACAAAAAAAATTAATAAAAACTTGTAAAAAATGATTTTGTTTAAACCATAAAATTTGATATTTATTTTTCTTTTTAACTTTTTGGTATAACCATTGTAAGTTATTTTATAAACATTTTCTTAAATAATTATAAAAATAAGTGGGTCAATTGGCGAACCCATCACGTGGAACCAAACCGTCTCGTTAAGTTAAGAGGGTGTTTGGGAGTGTAGTGAGAAATTGCTTATTGACTTATTGGCTTTTTTAAAAAGTCGATAAGTCAAAAAAATTAGCATTTTTTTTAATAAGTCAATAAGCCATTCTCAAAATCCAAGAAATTATGGCTTTTAGAAATGACTTATTGACTTATTAACTTTTCAAAAAGCCAATAAGTTATTTCTAAAAACACATCCAAACACCCCCTGAATATGTTTGTCAATTCGACCCGAACCGTTTAAGAGTAAACATAAACTCGTGAATTTCTTGTTATGTTAGAAATTCATGTCCCTAGACAACCATTCCATATCTAGAGACTATCTAGAGCTACTTTATGATGATATAACCACTCATTGTCCCCTAAAATAAAGATAACTATATATCCTCATGATTTTCAGGTGTTATCAATGTTTTCAGAACCGGACCGGACGTCGAACCGGTCTCCTTACCGGTCCACTGGTCCGACCAGATTTAAGAACCGGACGACGTCATAAATATTATAAAAATATATCAATCTAAATAGCTTTTAATCCTTTCAAAAACCACCAACAAGTCAATTCCAATAATTTTAAACTAACAATTACCTACGAAATAAGAAGCCAAGAGACTTAAAAAAGATTAAAAAAAAAATAGTCAAGCGGTTCAACCGGTCCGACCACCCGGTTTCCGGTCCGACCGCCGGTTCAACCGGTCCGACCACCGGTTCACTGCAGAAACGGTTCAACACATGTAACCGGACCGGTCAGACCACCGGTTCCCGGTCCAACCGGCCGGTCCGGTCCGGGTTTCAAAACATTGGGTGTTATCAAGGGTGTTAAAAGAATATTCGAATATGAACATCCAAATAAAAAACCTGAAATTCTAAACCCAAATTATCCGGAAATTCGGATTCCAAAATTTCAGATATCTGTATTTTCGGAATTGGATAGTTATTTAAAAAAATTGGATATTTCGGATATCCGAAAATCTGAAATATTTTATTTAATAATTTATAAAATATATTTATTGGTTATACTTGATAGATCACTTAATTCCAAACCCTGATATGAAACCAGAGCCCAAAGTGTCATTCAAATGTTTTATTCTTTTAAGTCGATTTATTCAAATATATATATATATATATATATATATATATATATATATATATAATATTTTTTGTAATAATATTTAATGCGCTAAATATTTTTATAATTGTCACGCCCGTAACACAGGACAGTTATCTAACCAGAGTAGTACCTCCAACAGAGATGTTCCCAGTAAAGAACGACGAGCCTAGGAGAGATTTATATACCGTTGGATCGTTCATCAGTTCATCCTAGTCCTGGAAAGGAACATATCATTCGAGACTTATAGTTCCAGGCATGCCCATCTGGATCATTCATCAGTTCATTCTAGTCCTGGAAATGCCTCATCTATTGACTACCAGTGATGCGTTCAAAAACATTTGATAAAACATGGATCAGCACAAAACTGGTGAATTCATAAACTAAAATAGTTTATTAAAACGACCAGCCAAAGTATCTTGAACACATTCATGGGGTTCCACCCCCAAATTCATAGATAACTATGAAGAATTATTCAGTATATATATAATCAAAGACCGTTCCACGGGTCCTGTCCAACATGCCGTTTCACGGGCAAGTTAAACACAATAAGCGCTTAGAATGCGTTATATATAAACAATCGGTGCAATCGTTTCAAGATACTCAAAATGTTTTCATAAATCAATCATGCCAGACAATGTCATGATTGAGTTTATGCATCACAGTTTAGGAACTCACCTGGACAGGATTTCGGCTTATCAAATCAGTAATATGATCAACACCTCGGACAGAGCTCCTAGATATCATACGATATTACTTAATTATACAAGCCTAGCTTAATGGTGTATCATGAAAGCTTATCAATACATCAGAACCTTACCTCAGCACTATCTACGGCAATTTGGAATTGAAATGCTGGAAACCGGACTCTCGCACGTGAACCGGGGCTTGGGATTGGAACACCAGAGAGTGTGTGTGTTTTTTAGTGTGTTTTGGTAGGCTTGGATGTTGTGAGAATGACTGAATTCGTTCAAGTATTTATAGGGCCAAATGTGCACCCATAGCGGACCGCTATGCTAGGGGATGTCGGTCCGCTATAGCCTTCAGCCGCAATTTCGCCTTTGGGCTTACGTAGCGGACCCTTATGGGTTATTTATCGGACCGTTTAAAGCCACCTGTCGATAGCGGACCGTTATGGTCTGGATATCGGTCCGACATTTGGTTTTAGAAAACGCGAGTCAGCTTGACACGTGGCAAATCATCATTACTTGCTTCTTGTCCACATAGCGAAACGTTGGGGTCCTGGATAGTGGTCCGCTATCCCCTTAATTTTTAGAATTTTCATTTTTTAGTCCTTGTTCTTTAGAATATTTCATATAAACCCTTCAACTATGAATTTTGGAAAGTTTGGTCCTTTATTTTTCTAGGGAATTTTTACGAGGTGTTACAAATCTCCCCTGCTTTAGGAAATTTTGTCCTCGAAATTAAGATGTGAATAAATGAGGGTACTTGACTCTCATTTGTTCCTCTAATTCCCATGTCTTGTCGCCTCCGATCCGACCTTGCCATTGAACCAATACCATTGGTATAACTTTCTTTCTTAATTTCCGTTCTTGGGTGCCTAAAATCTTGCTCGGTTATTTAATAAAGTGAAGTTTGTCGTCCACATGCATATCATCTAGTGCAAGAGCTTGAGTTGGATCAGCTAAACACTTGTGTAAGCAAGATACGTGAAACTTATTGTGAATCTCTTATGAAGGTTCAGGTAGATCTAACATGTATGCTAATGCTCCAATTCTTTCAATGATCTTGTAAGGCCCAATATACCTTGTTCGTAACTTTCCTCGTTTCCTGAACCTTACAACACCTTTCCAAGGTGAAACCTTTAGCATTACGTAGTCTCCAACTTAGAATTCTAACGGTTGACGTCGTCTATCAGCGTAACTCTTCTGTCGATCTTAAGCAGCTTTCATACGTTGTTTAATCTGGACTATCTTATCTGTCGTTTCCTGTATGACTTCAGGTCCAGATAATTGACTGTCTCCTATTTTAGTCCAACAGATAGGAGTTCTACACTTCCTTCCATATAATGCTTCAAATGGTGCAACTTTGATACTTGAATGATAACTGTTGTTGTAGGAGATTCGATCAACGGTAGGTGATCATCTCAATTTCCTCCGAAATCTATAACACAGGCTCTCAGCTTATCTTCAAGAGTTTGAAATGTACGTTCACTCTATCTGTCAGTCTGAGGATGATATGTAGTACTCATGGTAAGTCAAGTTCCCAATTCTTTCTGAAAACTCGTCCAGAATCTGGATGAGAACCGACTGTCTCTATCAGAAATAATAGACAGTGGTATGCCATGGTGGCCATAATTTCTTTGATATAAATTATGGCCAACATATCCATGGAGTAGCTTTCATTGATGGGTATGAAATGGGTTGACTTGGTCAGTCTATCGACCACAACCTATATTGCATTATACCCTTTATGGGTTCTAGGTAATTTAGTCACGAAATCCATTGTAATGCGATCCCATTTCCAGACAGGTAATTCTAACTGTTGTAACTGCCCTGCTCATTTCTGATGCTTAATCTTAACTTGAAGACAAGTCAAGCATTTATCTATGTACTGGGCTATCAATCTCTTCATGTTTGGCCACCAGTAATGTGTGTTCAGATCTTTGTACATCTTGTTTGCACCGGGATGCATGGAATATCTTGATTTGTGTGCTTCATCTAATATTTTTTCTTGAATATCTTCAAACTTTGGAATCCAGATTCTTTGATCAAATCTCATGATTCCATCATCTCCTTTGAATAGCAACTTCTGTTTCCCAACCATACGTTCTTTCTCAATATTCTCTTCTTCTAAGGCACTTGGTTGGATTTCCTTGATCTGTTCTATTAAGTCTAATTTCAAGTCTAATCGTAGTGCTTTTACTTTAATCGTTTGGCTTCGTTCATTCCAACTTAAGGCATCTGCCACTACATTCACCTTCCTGGGATGATACTTGATTTCACAATCATAGTCATTGATAAGTTCCATCCACCTCCTTTGTCTCATATTTAAATTCTTCTGATTAAAAATATGTTGGAGGCTTTTATGGTCTGAATATATTACGCATTTAGTACCATACAGATAGTGTCTCTAAATCTTCAGAGCGAACACTATGGCACCAAGTTCATGATCATGGGTAGTATAGTTCTTCTCATGAACTTTAAGTTAGCGTGATGCGTAGGCAATAACCTTGTCTCGCTGCATTAACACACAACCTAGACCAGTTCGGGAAGCGTCACAATAGATGACAAAATCATCATTTCCTTCGGGTAGTGCTAAGATCGGTGCATGACTGAGTTTGTTTTTGAGAATGTTGAATGATTCTTCTTGTCTTGGACCCCATTCAAACTTTACTGCCTTCTGGGTTAATGTAGTCAAAGGTGTGGCAATCTTGGAGAAGTCTTTAATGAATCTTCGGTAATATCCGGCTAATCGCAGAAAGCTCCTAATCTCTGTTTAGAGTCTTTGGGGGTTTCCCACTTCATACAACTTCGATCTTACTTAGGTCTACTTGTATCCCATGCTCGTTTACAACGTGCCCAAGAAATTGTACTTCTCATTTCCAAAATTCACATTTGGAAAATTTAGTGTACAATCTTTCTTTCTTCAGGGGTTCCAGAATTATTCTGAGATACTCAGCATGTTTTTCTTGGCTTCGGGAATAGATAAGAATATCATCGATGAAAACGATGACGAATTTGTCAAGAAAAGGTTTACAAACTCGATTCATTAGGTCCATAAATGTTGCGGGGGCATTTGTTAGACCAAATGACATGACCAGGAATTCATAGTGACCATATCGGGTCCTGAAAGCAGTCTTAGGTGCGTCCTCTTCTTGTACCTTCAACTGATGATATCCTGATATAAGATCGATCTTTGAAAGTACTTGGCTCCTTGTAGCTGATCAAACAGATAATCTATTCTAGGCAATGGATATCTGTTCTTCATAGTCAGCTTGTTCAATTCCCGATAATCAATGCACATCCTCATGCTTCCATCTTTCTTCTTCACAAATAGTACTGGTGCTCCCCAAGGTGAAGTATTTGGACGAATGAACCCTTTATCTAAGAGTTCTTGGATTTGCTTCATTAGTTCTTTCAGTTCAGAAGTAGTTAGATGATAAGGGGCTCTTGCAACAGGTTTAGCTCCAGGAATGAGTTCGATTCGGAACTCGATCTGACGATCAGATGGAAGACAGGTTAATTCTTTCGGAAAGACATCCGGGTGATCACAGACTACGGGAATATCCACAATCCATCCATCAGGTTTAGTGTTTAAAGCACGGAGTAAAAAATATACCGTCTCCCTTAATCAATTCTTTCTTAGCTTTTTGGATAGCGGTCCGCTATCCCCTTGATTTTCAGAATTTTCATTTTCTTAGTCCTTGTTCTTTAGAATATTTCAAATAAACCCTTCAACTATGAATTTTGGCAAGTTTGGTACTTTATTTTTCTAGGGAATTTTTTCGAGGTGTTACAATAATTTACAAAACAATTGTACAAAGAAGTTTAGTGGTTGAACCACCCCGTTTTGACCCATGTTAAAATTACCGGTGTTGACTTAAATAACTTTTACTTGAGAAAATAGATACCCGCTTCAGTATCCGAATCCATATTCGAATTTTCGGATACATATTTGAATACTGAAATCCACTATCTAAATTTTGAACACGCCTAAGTGTTATATATGTCATAAAAATAAATAACAAAGTTATAAATGTAGATATATTTATTTTATCATCTGTAAATCTTACTAATACAATCATTTACATGGTATCCACTTCAACATGTAGTTCTTTATTCATAAGAAGAAAGATCTTACCGAGTTGAGGCATGCCATAATAAAAATAACTAGTTAGCGTCACTCGCGCTCTAATGTGGCGAAAACGTGTATTATAAAAAAAATATATTTACAACATTGTATATTATAAAATAAAAAGTTAATTTACAGAAGAATTAAGTTTGATTACACATAAGACGGTCTCATATAACAAAAAGGTAAAATTGTGTCCTATCCAAATTTAACATTTCAAAATCTAGTTTGTTAAGTAGTGTAATTAATTAAAATATTAAATGAATAAGAAATTATTTACCTAAATAAAATATAAATGAATCAAATATTATTTACCTAAATTATAAAAAAATTAAAATATAAATAACAGCTGAAATTTTTTTAATTTAGACATTAATATATAAAACTTTGCATTTTAAAAAAAATTAGAAAAAAAGTATATTTGAATACAAGCAGGAAACAACTCAAACCAGTGAGCCACCTTTTAGCTTTGTGTATAACTAGTATTTCTACCCCGAGCTTCGCGGCGGGAGCGCGGTCTTTTTTCTCCGCATTACGCGGTAGGAGTTTGGTCGTTATCGTTTCGACTCGTCGAAACCATACAAGCGAACACCGATACCAGATACGATAATACCATAACACTGTTAACGATGTTGTTCGCTCACAAGCGAATGCATTTTTCACGACATCGCAATGGTAACGTCGCTAGCTATACTGTACGACACAAATAAAATATACTCGATTTTGAATAAAAGTCCATTTTAAAAAAAATTAAACCGGCACGTTCGCAAAAAGAAAACAAAAAAAGCATCGCGTTCCATTTTTTTAAAAAAAGATAACAAATGAAAGTTATCAAAGAATAAAGAAATTATATTAGAAAATTAATCAGCTTAAAAATGTGTAATATTATATATAATAAAGGGCTGAAAAAAAAAGAGAAGAAAAATAGATTGACCCAACCAGAAAATACCAGGTGATAGGAAAGAAACACTGTTCACGTCATTCTGTTTTGTATAGGGTATATAATCTGTTTTTCAAGTTACTTAACCATAAAAAAAAAGCCTACTCTTCACACTGACCTAGGAAATTCATGTGTATATATGTATAATATGTTTTTTTAACGGCTCATAATCTACTACTATAAATCATTTATACATAGTATTTGAAACCTTCGTCTTTAGGATAGAGACAAGACATCTTACTACCAGAATATCCATATAAAAACAAATAATATAATATGTAATAACTTATATACGAGCCATGTAAAAGTAATACAACTATTTTTAATATTTCAAAATTGGTAAATTTATTGTTAACTAAATTATGGGACCACTTGATAGGAAGAGTTAGATTACCAACCCATGTGGGTTATTTGGCTTTAAAGTAAATTAAAATAATGAATTACTTGCAAGAATTATGAATGTTGGACCATGACAACATGATGGTTCTATTAGACAAATATAATATTATATGTGAATTTATATATCGTATAAATTACTTTATATATCATATTATTATATTTATTCTTTCATAACAATAAATTACATATGTGATATTAAAATTTGTTGGTAGCTATATTCGAATCTAAAACTTAACCTATTGGTGACTTAAACAATTACCGTTAGGCCACTCCTATAAAGATCCATAATTCAATATACTATAACACTGGTTATGTATTAGTACTCGTTAGTTGATCATTTGATGCAATGGTAGCCCCAAGAATTCTCATAGTGGAGGTCTTGGGTTCGAATCCTGATAACAGCAAAAAAGGGGTATGTGACCAGGTCAGGGGTTTACCCAGTTAGGGGGGTTCCTCCTGTGGTGGGCTGCCCTGAATGTTCTAGGTGTTGCCCCGGGGAAACCCAATTATCCTAGAATATCTTGGTGTTGCCGTTCAAAAAAAAAATTAACATTATAAATATGATATATTTATAACATGTTAAATTTTAGAAATATATGTCATCTTTTAACACATGCGCATAAATCATACATCTTCAAACGTTAGTTCTCATTTCTCTACCATGAGCTCTCATGAGCTCTGCTTGTTCTTTTTCCTATCTTTTTAGATGTTTTTTTTCCTTTACGAACGTACGTTTATTGTTTTCTTTACAAAATATTGGCTAGTGATGGCTTGGATATATAGTTTTTATAAATAAGTTATGAAAAATGTTGAGTTTAAATCAAATTCAAAAAACAAATTTCCATCCATGTTTATTTAAAAGTGATACGTTTATCCTTCTTATAATTAAAACAAATTCAATCATTTATTGTATTTTTTTTGAGCGAATTACAAACTACGTCCTTTAAATATTACCAAAATTTCAGAATACGTCCGTTAACTAAGGAAATTACAGAAAACGTCATTTATGTTTAAAAAACCTTGCACGTTACGTCCTTTAGAATAACATACGTTAAATTTAACGTTACGTCCTCCAACACCACCGTCTCCATCCAACCAAACCCGTTGTCTTCATCTTCTGCCCTAACACAATGGTTGCCGAACCCAATTCGAAATTGCAGGTTTGGTCCCCTTCATCGGAATTGCAGGTCGTGCAGGTTGGTTTGGTCCCCTTAATTGGAATTGCAAGTCGTGCAAGTTCTCGTCTCCACTCCCTATTCGAATTTCAGATCTGAAAAATCATTAACAGATCTAAGCTAGCTTCAATGGAAGACAGGGGTTGTGAGTTTTCCCGCTATGAAGACGGGGGCTGTGAGTTTTCTAGCGTGATTGATTTATTGGAAACATATACGAGTAAGTTATGGCATAAGTTATGGCTGAATTTGAAATTAGAAGAGCTAGATTTTGAATTTACTGAATTTGAATTTGCTCTTGAGGTGGTGGTGGGTGGCTGGAGGTGGTGGTGGCCGGCGAGTTTCACGTAGTGGTAGGGTGGCATCCTTGCATTTTAGCATTCAACAATATGATTTAATCAAGAGATAGAGAGGGGGTTATTTTAATTAAAATGGTAAATGGACGAAAACACCCTCACCATGACTGGATCTAACGGTGAAATTTAACGTCCGTTAGCCTAAAGGACGTAACGTGCAAGGTTTTTTAAACACATAGGACGATTTCTGTAATTTTCTTAGTTAAAGGACGTATTCTGAAATTTGGGTAATACTTAAAGGACGTAATTTGTAATTCGCTCTAATTAAAATGGTAAATGGATGAAAATACCCTCACCATGACTAGATATAACGGTGAAATTTAACGCCCGTTAGTCTAAAGGACGTAACGTGCAAGGTTTTTTTAAACATAAAGGACGTTTTCTGTAATTTCCTTAGTTAAATGACGTATTCTGAAATTTGGGTAATACTTAAATGACATAATTTGTAATTCGCTCTACTTTTTTTAAAATTGTTTTTAAAAAATAAGATAACAAATATCAAAACAAACTAAGATGCAGGGTCATGAATTCCATCAAAAACACAAATCTGTATAAAGATTGATGTAGGAAACAACAATCTAAACTTAATACAACACAATTGAATCAAGAACACAAGAATCACATCAACGACCAATTGTATTAAAAGTGAGTTCTGTTACAGCAAAAGACTTGACAATATCAAAGCGTAAGTTACAATTGAACTATTACAGACTATTTATAGGCCTGAATAAAATTGACTGTAACTACCTAATCTTCTAGACTTTTCTAGAAGCCAGACTGGCATAACTAACTCAACTAACTCTTCAGTTGATAGTTGCCTTTCGAAGTAGCAGTCTGGTGAAGAAACACAATATGGTCCGGAGAGTATTTCTTCTACTCAGGAGGAACAAATTGTTCTTCCGGGGTAAATAGACTCTCCGAAGTACTTGACTTAGCACTTGTCTTCATGTTCTTCTTTACTCAGCAGTAACAACGTCACTCAGGACTAAATCTCCTCTCTGGAGTAGTTCTCTCTCCGGAGTACATTTACTCCTCCTGATTAGACCTTGAACTTTTCTCTTCAGCAACCTCTGGCTCTCTCACCGGAGTAGGTTTGTTCTTCCTGGGTACAACTTGGACTGTTCCGGAGTATGTGAACATCAGCCTTTAGTGTTTGACTTTTACAATAGAGAATTTAATAAATTACATGCTATTATTCTTTATAATGGTCTATAAAAGCATTCATTTATAATTCAAAAAAAAAATTATTTCTTTGTTAACAGGTTGAATTAGTAAATTCAAACATGACCTACATAATTTTCTGTGTTAAAGACATCAAAGCTAACCTGAACAAATTTTAAATCGAGTAACCCGAAGACAACTTGTATAACACATTTTTCAAGTCAATCGAGTTGAGAGGTTGGTGGATTGTAAATGAGTTTATGGATTATACAAGGGTTGTAATCAAGTTTTATACAAGTTAAATAAGTCATAAACGGGTTGACGGGTTATAAACAGATGTAATAAATGAACTAAACACGTCGTAAATAGGATGTGGTTGTACTTGTAAATCATATATTTTTTTACAATTTATTTTAATTTTAAATGGGGTTGATGGGTCGACATATTAAACTAAAAGAGTTAAACAGGTCAACCTAAATATAACTATTTATTACACAAGTTAGGAATAAGTAATAACAACCTAAAACCTGATTGTTCTAATATCGTGTTTTTTATCGTGCAAGAAAATAGCACCCTTTTATTTAAATTATATTGTTTTGAACTTTTCTATAATAAATTAAAAGTAAGTGAACATTTAAAAATGAAAATTACTAGTTTAAATATAGTTATGGATATGAAATTTTTTTGAATTTTTTCTTGTTATTTATATCACAAAGTTTTAGAAATTAATGAAATATTATTCATCTTGCATTTTCTATCTAAGAAACTTACACATCCATTATATTATTCACATTTGTCCTAGACAAAACTTAAATTTTTGTCCGTTATCGATCACCTTTATATTACATAACTATATACATTTTGATATGGCGTTAATAGTAAATAAACCGGTTGGTTGAATTAGGCGGCTAGGCAACGTGACGAAATTATATTGGTTTTTTTAATTGACCGCTTTTAGATTTACATTTAGGTTTATTTCTTGAGAAATTTACACTACAGGGGTCTAGAGCAGATGGTTTCGGCACGCTACACTCCTCACACTCCACCCCATCCACCCGGGTTCGAACCTTGGGGATGGTATTTTTTTTGTTATTATTTTTTTTTCATTTGGTTTTTTCCAGTTTTTATTCACCTTATCTTTTCTTTATTTTTACGTTACAAATATTAACGGTTCCGTTTCGTTAACATTACCTTGAGTTACACCACCGCCGTGAAGCGCGGGATGTCTTCCTAGTTTGGTACATAAATCAACAAAGTAGATTTTGTCTATTAACCTCAACATATATTTATAATTTATTTTTGGTGCAATTTTGAGACTAAGTATTATTACCAAAATAATATTACAAGAATTGTACTACCTGTGTATTATATAACATATATTATCAAAGAGGGAATTATCTCATGAGATGCTATAATAAGGTGAAAATCGAAAAGTTTTTATTTTTTTAAGTCCCCTTATACTATGTATTTATATATAATACATGCTTTTAACCACTCAGTTTTTTATAAATTTGGTTTTTCTCTAATAACTTTCATACATTAATTTTTTTTATAAAAACGTAATATGCTTCTGTGTTTAGTTTTTTTCTCTCTACATTTTGCTATAAATTTTGTTGAAAACGGGGTTATATTTGAAATAATGTATTGTTTTGGTATCGTGACGGACGCAACGGATACCGATCGAACAACATTGGTACCATTATCGATATTATTGTAACCGATACCGGTATTCGTTTTTACGGTTTTCAGTTGATGTAACGGATTTTGAATCTTTTCAAAAAAAATGTTTTATAAAATTCCGAATATACCGTCGCGACACGCTTACTTCTATCTACGTTTTGATATAAACTTTTCTTCAAAATGAACTGCGGCATCGCATGGACATAGCCCACACGTTAAAAGTAAAAGATGACATAGTTGGATGTAGTGACCGATTAAAATTTTTGTCTTTGAAGGGGCAAAGATTGTGAGACGTAGTGACCGATTTAAATCTGTCTTTGGATCGATTGATGGCCCTGGAAGCTAGATTTTCTAGTAATGAAGTTAAGGAGACGGTTTAGGCTTAAGGTGATGATAAGTCTCTAGGTTCGTACGGTTTTTCTTTTGGCTTTGTGAAGAGATATTGGAATATTATGCATAAAAAACATCATGGAATTCGTTCATGATTTCTATACAAATTCGGTAATCCCAAAGGGAGGGATTCTTCTTTTATCACTTTAATCCCTAAAGTTACTGGGCGAATCGGTTGGCTAAATTGGTCTTTTATCTGTGCTCTTATTATGAATGAGATTATGGACTGGTATAAAAAGCGGAAGAATGAATTGTTAGTTCTGAAGACCGATTTTAAGAAAGCATATGATTCTCAAAGTTGGGATTATTTGGAAAAGATTATGTTTTATGGGTTTTGCGAATAAATGGATTAGTTGGATCCGTGCGTGCCTTCAGTCGGCCAGATCTTCAGTTTTGGTTAATGCAAATCCTTCTAAGGCAGATTCAAAGAGGGCTTCGCCAGGGGAACTCTCTTTCCGCTTTTCTCTTTATTTTAGACATGGAGGGCCTGAATGTTGCCATCGAGGACATTGAAGGAGCAGGAATATTCCAAGGAGCTTAAATTAGGAAAGATAATTTACATATCTCCCACCTTTTCTATGCGGATGATGTTTTACTGGTTGGTGAGTGGTCGGAATGCAATATTATGAATATTGTGAAGGCCCTTAATTGTTTCTATCTCGTGTCAGGGTTATGGATAAATTTGCATAAGTCAAGTTTATTTGGTGTGGGAGTAGGATTTAAAGAGCTTAAGAGATTTGCTTCTATTTTGGGATGTCGACCTGATAAGGTCCCGTTTATATACTTAGGTCTTCATGTTGGTGCTAAGATGTTTAGATTGCAGGGTTGGCATGTGATCATTGATAGATTTAAGATGACACTCTCTAATTTGAAAGCTTCTATGTTGTCTATTGGTGGTCCTTCTATGCTCCTTACCTCAGTGCTTGGATCTCTTGGTATTTATTACATGTCTATATTTCTTATGCCGGTTCAGGTAAAGAAGCTTTTGGAATCCTTGTGGTCGAAATTCTTTTGGGGGAGGAGACGGAGATTCTCATAAGTTGGCTTGGGTTAAATGGGAAATGGTTCTTGCTTCCAAAGTTAAAGGAGGTTTGTGTATTGGTAGCTTGGAAGGTCTTAATTATGCTCTGCTTCAGAAATGGCGATGGAGATTTGTGAACAACAACAATGCCTTGTGGGTTAGGGTTATTAAATCCATTCACGGGTCTAATGCATGTACTATTAAGGGCCCGGCTATAAGATGTGGTAGAGGGGTTTGGTTTCAAATTGCTACATCGTTTTCGAGAATTCACGGTAAAGACATACTTCCTCTATCAAGTTTGAAGAGAAAGGTTGGTAACGGGGATGGTACTCTCTTTTGGCGAGATTGTTGGATGGGGAGTTATTATCTTTTAACTCGATTCCCAAGACTCTTTAACATTGAGTTAGATAAAGAGTGTACTATAAAAGATTATTGGTGTAATGTTGTGTGTACTTGGCACCGGCGCCGAGAGGTGTGAGATGGCATAGAGGCTTTGCAACTTCAGGAATTGGTGATACTATTGGAAGGGATTCGGCTCACTGGCTGCCTAGATGGGTGGATATGGGAGGTGGAGTATGAGGAATATTTTATGGTTAATGTGGTTCATAAGCACATAGATTCTCTCTTTCTTCCGGATTGAAGTGGTTCGACTAGATGGAACCGGTTCGTGCCTAGGAAGGTTAATATTTTTTCATGGCGGTTGTTGTTAGATCGGCTTCCTACTAGGCCAAATTTGGTAAACCGAGGTATTGACGTTTTTTCTATTTTATGTCCTTTATATTCTAATGAGCCGGAATCTATGGACCACTTGGTTGGGGAATGCGATTTTGCTATGAGGACGTGGAAAGTGACCGAGAGGTGGATTAATTTGGATCTCCCAAATTCAAAAAAACCATCTGACTTTATTGTATGGTTAGATTCGGTTTTTTTATTTGCGTCCAAGAAGATGTTAGAGGTTATTGTTTTGACTACTTGGTGGGTTATTTGGAGATTTAAAAATGACATGGTCTTCCAGAAGACGACGATGGTGAGACAAACCATATTTGATTATATTGTTAATTATTATTTTTTATGATTTGCAAATAGAAACTGTAAAGTCAAGTTGACCTGGGTCACTTGGCTTTAAAATCCAATTATGGCTTTGTAATTGTTTCATTTTCTGGCCGTCTAATTTCTTGCTAGTCGGTTTTTATAAAATTTCAGTCATTAAAAAAATTTAAATGATGACAATATCTATATAAATTTATATATAATATTGTCATTTATAATATGGTGTCTTTTCTCTAGAGCAATAATATAACAATTATTGATAACATTATTTTTCACCTTTTTTGACGTTTGTATATAAGTGGTTGAAATTGAATGTGACATGACCGCGTGCTTTGTTTAATTGTTATTTTTACTATAAAAAGGTTAAAAAGTCACATCTTCAATGATCAAGTTGTTAATTTGTGTATGTGAAACATGGCTTTTTAATATATATTTCATAAATTCTCACGTTTAGTTTTTCGTCATTAAAATATAGGAGATTTAAGATGTTCTATATATGTTTAAAGAGAGAAATATTTTATTTGATTTCTACAATTTAATATATAATATTATATAGCATAGAGTATAATATGTTTCTATTATTAAAAATTTCTTGTTTTAAGAGGTTAAGTATGGAAGAATTCTTGTTAAACACAATAACTAAACAAACAAGTAGAGGTTAATGATTAAACAAAACCGTATTTATAGAGGTTTAAGTGGATGTTAACTGATCCACTCTATGTCCTTTCCCCGATTCTCCAATCGAGAGTCGCTCCACTAAATGTTTCTCTAAACAGTAGAGATCATCGGTACACCAAACGTCTAACTAATTCAAATGTAGTGATCACCTTGTACAAACGTCTCACTTTTCCAAGAAAGTGATTATCTTCTTCATTTCACTAATTCAAGATAGTGATGTCACACCCCGCCAAGGCGAAAACACGGGAGTGCGACGAAATTGAACAAAAGAACACAAGGCAATAAAGAAGATTACTATTAAATTCCATATAGTTAAAATCTCATTACATAAATCTCAACTTAAACCAACCAAATAACATGTTCAAAAGACAAAACAACTTATAATAGAATTTCTTTACTTAATATCTAGGCAAATCCTATGTGATCCTTTGCTTGACCTATCATGAGCTTAATAACCTGAAACATGTACGAAAAACAAGTGTCAACTAAAAATAGTTGGTGAGACGTCACAAGTTTAATAAAATCATAAGTTTGGCAAAAGTAACAATTCAAGATCATCATATAGCACATAAATAAAACAAACACATGATTAGCAAATCCAACCTAAAATGATAAATAACGAATAAGTGGTACAACTCGCAAGTTGCACTAATAACGAAAAAGATGTCCAACCAAAAGTTGTCCATAAAGGATGATGCGGTTTCCATCCTATGGCCCATATCTGTACTACCGTTGGCTTGAAAGTTTCAAGTTAAGGATTTGCAAGTTTAACGTTTATCATGTTGTGTTCATTTATTCACATACATATAAGATTCACTTGTTTTAGAATTGTTTGAAAGGAGCGTGTTTTAATGCATGCCAACGCGTACATGTTTCCCCAAAACGATTTGAATAAAGTGGGGCTATGAAGTCTCACCTTGATAACTAGGAGCGATAAGAGACTTGAGCAAATAGACGAGGTGAATAACGGACCAGACCCTAAACAAATGAATAAACTAGTTTTAGGGTAGTTTCGATGGTTACGAGTGTTAGATAGTCCGTTCGGGTCATAAGGTTAAGAGTTAGTAGCAAAAGTAGAGTTTTAATTGTTTTACTTATTGCGACAGCAAAGTAGCTGAACAGAAACGGACTTGCTAAAAATATCAAACGACGTCCAAAAATTATGAAATTTTACAGGTGATTAGTTTAGTCGTTCCAAACAAGTTTTGTTTAGAAAGTTTTTCCATTTGAGACTCGGATCATAGCCAAAACAGTCCAACAAGACAGAAGGTACTGAAAAAAAGCTTCTGTCCCGTTTTGGCTACTATAGAGTCATACATTTGAATTAGAAAACGAGCCAATTATGGTTGGAAAGAAAATTCGACGAAATACGTCGTGGAATTTGAGTTTGCTCAGTTTAGTTTAATTATAGTCAAGTTATGCTTAGTTAAAGTCAGCACAGTTCTGTCCACAATCAACGGTTGCACTTAAGTGAATCGTTTAGGGTTTTAAGGTTACCGAACGCGTAAACAAAAAATTTGACGAATGTTATTATATCATTATATTACATAATATAATCATATTAGGTTAGCGAAAATGTCATGATATTCACAGAAGCGTTTTGGAGAATCAAAGAATGCAATCGGCATAGCCGACACGAGCAAGCGGATTCTATATTAAATTAGCGTGTGAGTTCATATAAGTGATAATACATAATTATTAACATGTTTTAAGTTATCAAGAACATACTAAAACATCGGCAGAGCCACTTTTGCAATAGTTGTCTTGAGGATTCACAGAATGCGACGGCATAGCCGCCATTGCAAACGAGATCCTTTGTTTGATTGTTGGTGATGTTAGCTTGATTTCTTAGTTTAGTTAAGATTATTAGAGGGTTTTTAGGGCTGAGGTTTCTATTATCATGGATAGAAAATAGAAAAAGATTGAGGAGATGAAGAAAGAATGAATTAAAAGACGGTATTGAACTTCAGAGGGTTACTTACTTGTTTGATCTTCAACTCTTGGAATCCTCTAGGGATTTTCGAAATCTTCAAAAGGGGAGGCAGGGATTTCACAAATTATAAGGTTTGGGAGTATTTAAGGGAGAATTAGCAAAGAAAACAAGTTCCTAAGCCTCCTATTTATACTAATGGGTGAAGGGGTGTAAAAATGTTATATCTTGGAAAGGAATTTAGGGTTTTTAGGGTGTGTAAAGGGGTGTGGCCGAAATTTCTTGGCCTTGTGGGCTGCAAAATTCTTCCATGGCTCTGTTGGATTTGTATGCCCAAGGAGTAACGTCCAATAGTATTACTAATAATATATGATCCCAAAGGGTCACACACTAAGCAATTATAAAGGATACGTTTATATACGTTTAAACGTCTTAACCCGGTCAAGATATATATTTGGTAATTGTCATTTGTAACAATTACTTATAGTCACATATTTATTATATATATATATATATATGTATGCATGTATTTATATGCACATACATTATACATAATGTGTAATATATGTGTAACTAGCTTAGTTTGAATGGAAGGATCAAATCATAGTCCAACTAGACACATGTATGGTATGTATAGGACTCATGAATACCAAGATCACACGCCATCCCTTTTCTTGATTGTTGGCCGAGATTTTGGGAAAGAAAAGGGGGGCCCACTTTGTGGTCTTGTTGCTCGTAGAAGTCTCTAAAATCATGAAGAAGCATGGTTCATAAGTGAGGCTATTGGTCATGGACCATACCTAGCATTAATGGGATTTGATTGAACCACTTTAATTGCTTTCTTGCCATATATATTTAGCTGAAACAAAGCTGTTTGAGCAGCTGATTTTCATGAATGATAAGGCCACAAAAGTGATCTAGAATAAGCTACCAATTAGCTAAAGTGTTAGGATAATTAGTTGAAAGGTTCTAGTTTTTCTTGAGTGTTCTTTCTACATTTTACATACACATATTTGAAGGTATATCAAGAAGGAGTTCTTGAAGTTTCTAACATACATCTTGACAAGCTTCACGGGTTTAATTGGCTAGCACCATCCTTGGAGCTTCATTGCTTGGTGTGGATACGTTTTGGAGGAGCTTCTACTTTGATCTCTCCATTCACCATCTTTAAGTGTTTAAGCAACCACTTCTCTGCAAAGGTTGTGATTTTTAAACCCACTATGTTTTCTTTCGTTTTTTTTGGTTTCATTATTTTGCAATTGGATCCATGGTGGGAATCTTTAAATGTTTAAACGATCATGTGTTTTTGCTTCCGTTGCTAAAGTTTTAAAACCCTACACATGTTCAATTCCCTTCAGTGGTATCAGAGCCACTTTTGCAAGAAATGAAACTATTTTTTTGACAAAAATCGATTTGGTTCGTTTTAAAATCGATTTACACTTTTATGGATCTTTCATTCTATGAAAGATGGATACAAGTTATTATTGCGACCAATTTAATTTTGCACATCTTTAATATATATATATATTTCACCACCATACACATGCAAGTGTGGTGGTGAATAGATTGTTGCAAATTGTCAAGATTATTTATTACATATGTATGTGTCATGACCAAGCCAAAGATCATTGTGTGTTGATTTAATAAATGTTATTCAAATGGCATGTAATATGATTATTGTTAGTTATTCATTATTATGGCATGTAATAGGGCTTTATGTTAGTCATTATCCTTGTTGTATTATAAATTTTTACAAGAGACAAAGGTGGTGCCTAAAATGAAGACAACAAATTTGGAGCCTTGGAGATCAAGAAGGAGTTCTAGATCAAGTGGGAGCCTTTCGGAGTTCACATAAAAGACTAGGTGAATTTTTTGTTGGCTCACAAAATAACCTCCCTTTTGGCTTGGTCATATATGTTGTGGTTGTTTGCTTTTAGTTATTTTGAATGTTTGATTGTCTTGCTTACATACAAACACATAAAAAAATGGTTTTATAAAATAATCAAGCAAACTCGAGAGTTTGGTAAAATGAGGATTTTAAGGAAACTCCAAAACCACACATATACATAAGTTATTAAAATAGAGATTTTAAAAACTATGGACACAAATCTTAACAAGTATAAAATGAGGGTTTTATGACTTGTAATAAATACTAAAATTGTTTTTAGTACATGAACGTCGGGTTCGAGTTTTAAAATAATTAAATAAATGAGAAGTGTAAATTTTATTTATCCAAACTCGATTCAAACGATTAAAATAAAAGGAGTTTTATAAAAGTTAAATTGGTTTTAGGAGCGCATTAAAGATAAACTGACGTACTATTAATATCTAGGATATTAAAAATTAGACCCGTCACGAATTATTAAAATAAGGATTTTAATGAAACTAAAACCAATGAAAAATTGTTTTCGCTATATATATATATATATATATATATATATATATATATATATATATATCAAATTTCATGCATGAGGAATTTGTTATATAAAATGTTTTGTCCAAAATTACAAATTAATATTTAATTTACAAAACATAAACGTACCCTTAAAATTTAAGTCTATGCCATCCCATTTAAGGACACTTGCGCGTTGTGTGAATGTCCCAGTGGTCCGCGATCAACCAATCACTTGGATGACATATAACGAGGTAAGGTGATGTATCGCGATTCCTAATACAGTCTTAGGCCGGTCATCACATCCCGAGAATGGGATGACTTAAAAGTTGATCTCGGAGTCAGCGATCAACCAATTCCGAGGAATAGTGGGCATATATGGGATTAAACATGCCATATTAACAACATGTTGTCTAATGATCCCATAAAATCTAAGAATTACATAGAGATGTAATTGGTCACCGTAACCTACCAATCAAAATGTCATAAGCAGCGATTAACCACTTATGATATTTTAAGTGTGATCTGGATCTTAGCATTTAACTAAATTAAGGTTTTATGAACCAAAGGTTAAATAATTTATTAAATGATATAATATCAAAAATACTAATTCAAACTTTTTAAATCAAGTAGATGAGCAACAACGCGATTGTCCTAATCCATAACACAAACCCTCTGTCCATAAGGTCCTTACCGGAAAAGGACAAACTCTCCGGTACCAATTTTCTTGATTGGTGCCGGAACTTGAGAATCGTACTCAAGAATGAGAAGAAGTCCTACATCCTTGATGGACCTATCCCTGATTCACCTCCCTCAAATGCATCTAAATCAACTAAAGATGCTTGGACGAAGCACTTTGATGATGCAAATGAAGTGACCTGTCTCATGCTTGCAACCATGATCCCTGAAGTGCAAAAGACTTTTGAGTTTCATTCTGCATATGAGATGATGGAACAACTCAAACAAATGTTCCAAGTGCAAGCTAAGCAGGAACGATTTGAGACTATCACAGCATTCATAAGTTGCAAGTTGCAAGAGGGCACCCCTGTTGGCAGCCATGTGCTGAAAATGAAAGCTTATGTTGAGCAGCTTTCAAGGCTTGGATTCCCGATAAGCGACGAGTTGGCAACTGACATAATCCTGCATTCTCTGCAAAGTCGTTTAATCAATTTGTTCTGAACTTCAATATGAACAATTGGGAAAAGTCAATCTCAGAGTTACATTTGATGTTAAAAACTGCTGAAACCAACATTCCAAGCAAAGGGAACGAAGTACTGATGATCAGGGAAGGACGTATTAAGAAACGAAATCACAAGGGAAGGACACCAGCCAAGGCAAAGGGCAAAAGCCCTTGGAAAGGCAAGTCAAAAGAATCGTGTAAAGGCAAGGAGGTTGCCACTAAACCAAACCCTAAGGTCAAACCCGTAAAGGATGCTGAATGCTACCATTGCAAAGAAAAGGGGCACTGGAAACGTAACTGCCCCAAATACCTAGCCGAGTTGAAGGCAAAGAAGGCTAGCGAGGCCAACACCTCAGGTATCTTTGTAATAGAATTGTATGCATTTTCTACAAACTCTTGGGTATTTGATACTGGTTATGGAACTCACATTTGTAATAATGTGCAGGGGTTAAGGAATGTTAGGCACCTGCGGACAGGCGATTTGGATTTACATGTCAGCAATGGAGCAAGAGTTGCAGTGGAAGCCATAGGACAATATAATCTTTTGTTACCAAATGGTCTGTCTATTATTTTGAACAACTGTTGTTATGTACCTAGTCTAACTAGAAATATAGTGTCAACTGCTAGGTTGTATGATCAAGGATATCGATATGGATTTTGTAATGACAACATTACGATATCTATGGATAATATGTTTTATTTTGAGTCTTGCCCACATAATGGAATATATGAAATTGATATTAGTAGTTCATATGACAACAATTCTATTTATGCCTTGAACACCAAAAGAGCAAAGCATGACTTTAATCAAAACTATATGTGGCATTTTCGTTTAGGTCATATAAACAAGAATCGCATATCTAAACTCCAATCTGTTGGTATTTTAGAATCAACATGATCTGAATCCTTTGATATTTATGAATCTTGTCTCAGTGGAAAAATGACCAAAGCCCCTTTCACCGGTACTGGTGAGAGAACTTCAGATCTATTAGGTCTTATACATACTGATGTATGTGGACCTTTTAGGACTATGTCCAGAAACGGTGATCGATACTTCATTACTTTTACTGATGAATACAGTAGATTTGGATATGTGTATTTAATGAAGCACAAACATGAAGCTTTTGATATCTTCAAGATATTCCAAAATGAAGTAGAGAATCAACTCGGGAAAAAGATTAAGGCCATTAGATCAGATCGAGGCGGCGAGTACCTCAGCTATGAGTTTGACAAGCATCTAAAAGGATGTAGTATAATATCTCAACTCACTCCACCTGGAACACCACAACATAATGGTGTGTCTGAAAGGAGAAACCGAACTGTATTAGATATGGTTCGGTCAATGATGAGTCATACCACCTTGCCTCTATCCTTTTGGAGCTTTGCCCTTGAGACTACTGCTCGGATAGTCAACATGGTACCAACCAAGAAGGTGAATAAAACTCCATATGAAATTTGGTTTGGAAAAATGCCCAAATTTTCATATTTAAGAATATGGGGATTTGAAGCCTATGTTAAACGTGAGACGTCTAACAAGCTTGAAGCTAGAGCTGAAAAATGTATTTTTGAGGGATATCACAAAGAGACTATGGGATATTATTTCTATCATAAGGGAGAAAATAAAATATTTATTTCTCGACATGCCGAGTTTTTGGAGAAAGATTTTATTATGAACAAAGCAAGTGGGAGCCCTATTGAACTTGAAGAAATTCGAGAGCCACAAAATAATTCACCTGAAGCTGAGCCTTCACATCAACAAGAGTTTGTTGAACCACAACAATCTATCCAGGTACCACAGGAACCAGCACCTCTTCGAAGATCTATTAGGACTCCTATGGAGCTTGACAGATACGGATTTGTTATACCAGAAGAGGAAGTCTTTATTGTGGATTCATGTGAAACCATTAACTATAAGGCATCAATTGAGGATACTGAATCTGACAAATGGCTTGATGCCATGAAGTCAGAAATTAAATCCATGTATGAGAATCAAGTCTGGGACTTGGTTGATTTACCTCCTGATAACAAGGCTATAGGGAGCAAATGGGTCTTCAAGAAGAAGACCGACATGGATGGAAATATACACACATTTAAAGCAAGGTTAGTAGCAAAGGTTTCACTCAGACTCAAGGCATTGATTATGATGAGACCTTCTCGCCAGTAGCAATGCTAAAGTCAATCATGATTTTGATTGCCATAGCCGCATATTATGATTATGAGATATGGCAAATGAATGTGAAAACAACTTTCTTAAATGGACATCTTGATGTAGATTTTTATATGGAACAACCAGAAGGTTTCATTAGTTCCAAACATCCTGGAAAGGTGTGTAAATTGAAGAAGTCCATTTATGGATTGAAGCAAGCATCGAGAAGCTGGAATCTCCGCTTTGATGAGCAAATCAAAGAGTTTGGTTTCATCAAGAACGAAGATGAACCCTGTGCATGCATGAAGACTAGTGGGAGCACCGTGATTTTCTTAATATTGTATGTGGATGACATACTTCTCATCGGGAATGACATTCAAACACTGAAAGATGTCATATCTTATATTGGAAAGTCTTTTGCTACGAAGGACCTTGGTGAAGCATCATACACCCTTGGAATCAAGATCTATAGAGATAGATCAAGAAGACTTATTGGATTAAGTCAAAGTACCTACATTGATAAAGTTATGAAACACTTTTTGATGGAGAACTCTAAACGTGGATATTTGCCCATGTCTCCTGGTATTGTCTTATGCAAATTTCATTGTCCAGCTACAGATGAAGAGATTGAAAGGATGAAAAGGATCCCATATGCATCTGCAATTGGATCCATTATGTATGTTATGCTTTGCACTAGACCTGATGTATCTTAACCCTGGTGAGAACCATTGGACAACATTCAAGAACATACTAAAGTACTTGAATAGGACTAAAGATATGTTCTTGATTTACGGAGGAATAGAGGAGGAGCTCACTGTGAAATGTCACACTGATGCGAGCTTCCAAACTGATCGAGATGATTCTCGATCTCAACCGGGACATGTTTTCACCCTGAACGGAGGAGCTATCACTTGGAAGAGTTCTAAGCAGAAGGTTGTTGCCCAATCAACTATAGAATCAGAATACATAGCTGCATCGGAGGCCGCACAGGAAACTGCTTGGATGAAGAAGTTCATTACTGATCTTGGTATGGTGCCTAGCATCACAAAGCCCATTGAGATATTTTGTGATAACAATGAGGCTTTCGCTCAGGCGAAGGAACCTAGATCACATCAGAGGACCAAGCACATTCTTCGCAAGTTTCACTATATCTGTGAGATTGTGGAGCGAGGAGATGTATGTATTAATAAGGTTCATACGGACTTAAATATGGAAGATCTGTTCACAAAGCCTTTACCTCAAACCTAACATGAGGAGCATGCATGAAATACATGTCACACCCCGCCAAGGCGGAAACGCGAGGCGTGACGTTCAATGGTTTCCAAAGCATATGATTACCGCAAACACATACATGATAAATGGATACATAAACAAGATTAAGATTATACATCACAAAAAAATAATCTGAGTTTACAAAAAGTTAAGATTTCACAAATATGACTAATTCAATGAGTTATACAAGGGAAATCCTCCTTGAGTAGTATCCATCGTGCATGCATGTAATCTACATTGCTAACCTTGCAGTCATCATTCAATTTCCTGAAAAACATTCTTGAAAACGTCAACACGAGGTTGGTGAGTTCACAGGTTTAATCAAATAGTTCTTGGTAAAACTCAGTTGTTCATAAATCGTTTCAGTTGTATGTGATAAACAGAATAAGAATTGTTGACCCATTTGTATACTAGCCAGGAATACAAATAATATGTTCATACATGAGGCGTAACCAAACCATGACAATTGTACATGCCCCTAATTTCGTTATCCGGTTCTATGCGGCCATAAATCCTCCAGATTGTGGTTAGCGCGACTAACCATGACCGGGAGACGTCACTCTCCATAGTACTATTCATAGGACCCTAGGCTACAGTTAATGGTTACTACGTTGTTCCAGGGGACTTTTCCGGCCTCAAATTGTTGTTCTCATCTCATGTAAACATACAAGTCGTGTCTTATTCTCTTGTTATCCCATAAAATAATTGTAAGTATGTTTTCCCCCCAAATATTGAAAACAGTAAAAAGGGGCCGTGAAACTCACCTTGAGTTTGTGTATACTTGTAATAAAACTTGTTGTAGTCAACCTTGACTATTCGTACCCTAGATACCAAGGGTAAATTGAGTTAAGACCAAACATCTTAATTGTAAATTGTTCACCGACTTTGTAAATCTGATTGTTTTGTTTAAACATTTCCGTAGTTGTTCAACACTTGTTTTGTTATAAAATAGTTCCAAGTTACTGCCCAAATGGGACTGATGACCAGGTGTCGAAACTTCTTAGCTTCGATTGGGCAATTGTGCATCGAAACTACTTAGTTTCGATGGAGTAGTCAGGTGTCGAAACTTCATAGTTTCGATTGAGTAAACTAGGTATCGAAACAACCTAGTTTCGATTGTGTAGTTGTTGTCGAAACTACCTAGTTTCGATTGAGTAAAAGGTATCGAAACTCCTAGTTTCGATTGACCAACAGGTATCGAAACTCCTAGTTTCGATTAACCAATAGGTATCGAAACTCCTAGTTTCGATTACTGGACTTCTGTTTGACAGAATCAGTCCTGCATATTTTGTTTTACAACTTGACATGGACACCCTTTACTTGTTATCTTACTTGCGTTCAAATATGTTGTAACTTTAGCTACGGTTTTAAAGAAAATAATATGAAAATGTCGAGTTTTTACCTTAAAACCGAGATGAAGATGATGAAATAAAACAGAGATGATCTCGACTCTTTTGCAGAAACACTTGAAATTCTTCTTAAAACACTGGATTGTGGTAGGATTTCGCCTTAAAACTTGGCTTCGATTTTGAAGAGAAATGAGAAGATTTTCGTAAGAAAATGAGAGAGATAAAAGGTTTGTGAGAGTTTTGAGTGAAAGGGTATGGGTTAATTTAAAAATATGTGAGATTGGGGGATGGTTTCCTCTGCCCTTCGGCCGAGAAGTCAAGGGGTAAGTGGGTTGGGGGTTTGGGTTAAAATAATCGCATATCTAAACTCCAATCTGTTGGTATTTTAGAATCAACATGATCTGAATCCTTTGATATTTATGAATCTTGTCTCAGTGGAAAAATGACCAAAGCCCCTTTCACCGGTACTGGTGAGAGAACTTCAGATCTATTAGGTCTTATACATACTGATGTATGTGGACCTTTTAGGACTATGTCCAGAAACGGTGATCGATACTTCATTACTTTTACTGATGAATACAGTAGATTTGGATATGTGTATTTAATGAAGCACAAACATGAAGCTTTTGATATCTTCAAGATATTCCAAAATGAAGTAGAGAATCAACTCGGGAAAAAGATTAAGGCCATTAGATCAGATCGAGGCGGCGAGTACCTCAGCTATGAGTTTGACAAGCATCTAAAAGGATGTAGTATAATATCTCAACTCACTCCACCTGGAACACCACAACATAATGGTGTGTCTGAAAGGAGAAACCGAACTGTATTAGATATGGTTCGGTCAATGATGAGTCATACCACCTTGCCTCTATCCTTTTGGAGCTTTGCCCTTGAGACTACTGCTCGGATAGTCAACATGGTACCAACCAAGAAGGTGAATAAAACTCCATATGAAATTTGGTTTGGAAAAATGCCCAAATTTTCATATTTAAGAATATGGGGATTTGAAGCCTATGTTAAACGTGAGACGTCTAACAAGCTTGAAGCTAGAGCTGAAAAATGTATTTTTGAGGGATATCACAAAGAGACTATGGGATATTATTTCTATCATAAGGGAGAAAATAAAATATTTATTTCTCGACATGCCGAGTTTTTGGAGAAAGATTTTATTATGAACAAAGCAAGTGGGAGCCCTATTGAACTTGAAGAAATTCGAGAGCCACAAAATAATTCACCTGAAGCTGAGCCTTCACATCAACAAGAGTTTGTTGAACCACAACAATCTATCCAGGTACCACAGGAACCAGCACCTCTTCGGAGATCTATTAGGACTCCTATGGAGCTTGACAGATACGGATTTGTTATACCAGAAGAGGAAGTCTTTATTGTGGATTCATGTGAAACCATTAACTATAAGGCATCAATTGAGGATACTGAATCTGACAAATGGCTTGATGCCATGAAGTCAGAAATTAAATCCATGTATGAGAATCAAGTCTGGGACTTGGTTGATTTACCTCCTGATAGCAAGGCTATAGGGAGCAAATGGGTCTTCAAGAAGAAGACCGACATGGATGGAAATATACACACATTTAAAGCAAGGTTAGTAGCAAAGGTTTCACTCAGACTCAAGGCATTGATTATGATGAGACCTTCTCGCCAGTAGCAATGCTAAAGTCAATCATGATTTTGATTGCCATAGCCGCATATTATGATTATGAGATATGGCAAATGAATGTGAAAACAACTTTCTTAAATGGACATCTTGATGTAGATTTTTATATGGAACAACCAGAAGGTTTCATTAGTTCCAAACATCCTGGAAAGGTGTGTAAATTGAAGAAGTCCATTTATGGATTGAAGCAAGCATCGAGAAGCTGGAATCTCCGCTTTGATGAGCAAATCAAAGAGTTTGGTTTCATCAAGAACGAAGATGAACCCTGTGCATGCATGAAGACTAGTGGGAGCACCGTGATTTTCTTAATATTGTATGTGGATGACATACTTCTCATCGGGAATGACATTCAAACACTGAAAGATGTCATATCTTATATTGGAAAGTCTTTTGCTACGAAGGACCTTGGTGAAGCATCATACACCCTTGGAATCAAGATCTATAGAGATAGATCAAGAAGACTTATTGGATTAAGTCAAAGTACCTACATTGATAAAGTTATGAAACACTTTTTGATGGAGAACTCTAAACGTGGATATTTGCCCATGTCTCCTGGTATTGTCTTATGCAAATTTCATTGTCCAGCTACAGATGAAGAGATTGAAAGGATGAAAAGGATCCCATATGCATCTGCAATTGGATCCATTATGTATGTTATGCTTTGCACTAGACCTGATGTATCTTAACCCTGGTGAGAACCATTGGACAACATTCAAGAACATACTAAAGTACTTGAATAGGACTAAAGATATGTTCTTGATTTACGGAGGAATAGAGGAGGAGCTCACTGTGAAATGTCACACTGATGCGAGCTTCCAAACTGATCGAGATGATTCTCGATCTCAACCGGGACATGTTTTCACCCTGAACGGAGGAGCTATCACTTGGAAGAGTTCTAAGCAGAAGGTTGTTGCCCAATCAACTATAGAATCAGAATACATAGCTGCATCGGAGGCCGCACAGGAAACTGCTTGGATGAAGAAGTTCATTACTGATCTTGGTATGGTGCCTAGCATCACAAAGCCCATTGAGATATTTTGTGATAACAATGAGGCTTTCGCTCAGGCGAAGGAACCTAGATCACATCAGAGGACCAAGCACATTCTTCGCAAGTTTCACTATATCTGTGAGATTGTGGAGCGAGGAGATGTATGTATTAATAAGGTTCATACGGACTTAAATATGGAAGATCTGTTCACAAAGCCTTTACCTCAAACCTAACATGAGGAGCATGCATGAAATACATGTCACACCCCGCCAAGGCGGAAACGCGAGGCGTGACGTTCAATGGTTTCCAAAGCATATGATTACCGCAAACACATACATGATAAATGGATACATAAACAAGATTAAGATTATACATCACAAAAAAATAATCTGAGTTTACAAAAAGTTAAGATTTCACAAATATGACTCAATTCAATGAGTTATACAAGGGAAATCCTCCTTGAGTAGTATCCATCGTGCATGCATGTAATCTACATTGTTCATACATGAGGCGTAACCAAACCATGACAATTGTACATGCCCCTAATTTCGTTATCCGGTTCTATGCGGCCATAAATCCTCCAGATTGTGGTTAGCGCGACTAACCATGACCGGGAGACGTCACTCTCCATAGTACTATTCATAGGACCCTAGGCTACAGTTAATGGTTACTACGTTGTTCCAGGGGACTTTTCCGGCCTCAAATTGTTGTTCTCATCTCATGTAAACATACAAGTCGTGTCTTATTCTCTTGTTATCCCATAAAATAATTGTAAGTATGTTTTCCCCCCAAATATTGAAAACAGTAAAAAGGGGCCGTGAAACTCACCTTGAGTTTGTGTATACTTGTAATAAAACTTGTTGTAGTCAACCTTGACTATTCGTACCCTAGATACCAAGGGTAAATTGAGTTAAGACCAAACATCTTAATTGTAAATTGTTCATCGACTTTGTAAATCTGATTGTTTTGTTTAAACATTTCCGTAGTTGTTCAACACTTGTTTCGTTATAAAATAGTTCCAAGTTACTGCCCAAATGGGACTGATGACCAGGTGTCGAAACTTCTTAGTTTCGATTGGGCAATTGTGCATCGAAACTACTTAGTTTTGATGGAGTAGTCAGGTGTCGAAACTTCATAGTTTCGATTGAGTAAACTGGGTATCGAAACAACCTAGTTTCGATTGTGTAGTTGTTGTCGAAACTACCTAGTTTCGATTGAGTAAAAGGTATCGAAACTCCTAGTTTCGATTGACCAACAGGTATCGAAACTCCTAGTTTCGATTAACCAATAGGTATCGAAACTCCTAGTTTCGATTACTGGACTTCTGTTTGACAGAATCAGTCCTGCATATTTTGTTTTACAACTTGACATGGACACCCTTTACTTGTTATCTTACTTGCGTTCAAATATGTTGTAACTTTAGCTACGGTTTTAAAGAAAATAATATGAAAATGTCGAGTTTTTACCTTAAAACCGAGATGAAGATGATGAAATAAAATAGAGATGATCTCGACTCTTTTGCAGAAACACTTGAAATTCTTCTTAAAACACTGGATTGTGGTAGGATTTCGCCTTAAAACTTGGCTTCGATTTTGAAGAGAAATGAGAAGATTTTCGTAGGAAAATGAGAGAGATAAAAGGTTTGTGAGAGTTTTGAGTGAAAGGGTATGGGTTAATTTGAAAATATGTGAGATTGGGGGATGGTTTCCTCTGCCCTTCGGCCGAGAAGTCAAGGGGTAAGTGGGTTGGGGGTTTGGGTTAAAATAATCAAGCAATTTGATTTTTGGTATTAGTTTATTAACTAGAGTTTTAAAGGGGTAGTTTAATTCGGTTTATTTTCCCCACGGTATTATAGTTTTATTCTAAAAATAATTTATTGACCAACTTAAAATTTGTGTAATATATATACGCCTGGATATTAAATTTATCCACTATTGTTCGTCTTAGTCGGTTTGTACGGGTACTTGCACCGGTAATTCCTAGAATTACCCAAGTATGAATTGAGACCATGTACGATCTTTGCTAGACTCTAAAGTCCTTGTTTGTGAAATTAAATAAATCACAAAAATAATTAAAAATGTGAACTTGTTTATAATGTGTACGGATATTGACCTGAAATGTCGGGTTGTCACATTCTCCCCATGTTAACAGAATTTCGTCCCGAAATTCAATTTGTGTCATCTTGAACTGGTGTATCCTTAAACAAGGATGGGTATTTTGTTTTCATTTGGTCCTCTCGTTCCCATGTATACTCAGGACCACGCTTTGAGTTCCAACGTACTTTAACCAGTTTGATCCGACTACGTCTCAGCTTTTTAACCTTCCAATCTGAAATCTCAATTGGTTCCTCAATGAAGTGAAGTTTATCATCAATGCGAATCTCATCAGGCGGTATAATTAGCGTCTCGTCTGATAAACACTTCTTGAGATTTGATACATGAAACGTATCATGTACATTGCTTAGTTCTTGTGGCAACTTGAGCTTGTAAGCTACAGGGCCAACCTTAGCCAGTATTTCAAACGGACCAACGTATCTAGGGTTGAGCTTACCACGGTTACCAAACCTTGCAACGCCTTTCCATGGTGAGACTTTTAACATTACTCGGTCACCAATTTGAAATTCTAATGGTTTCCGTCGGTTATCAGCATAGCTCTTTTGTCTATCTCGGGCCGCTTTCAAACGGTCCTTAATTTTGAAAATCTTATCAGTGGTTTCCTGGACAATCTCAGGGCCTGTCAAATGTTTTTCACCAACTTCCGCCCAACATAACGGTGAGCGGCATTTACGACCATATAAAGCTTCAAACGGAGCTGCCTTAATGCTCGTGTGGTAGCTGTTATTATAGGAAAACTCTGCTAACGGTAAATGAGTATCCCAATTTCCTCCGAAATCAATTACACACGCACGTAGCATATCCTTTAAAGTTTGAATGGTCCTTTCGCTTTGACCATCTGTTTGTGGGTGATATGCCGTGCTCATGTCAAGACGTGTGCCCATGGCTTCTTGTAATGATTTCCAGATTCTAGACATGAATCTGCTGTCTCTATCAGAGATAATAGAAATTGGCACTCCATGCCTAGTCACAATTTCCTTGATATAAAGCTTTGCAAGTTTCTCGGTTTTATCTGTCTCTTTGATAGGTAGAAAATGAGCCGATTTTGTCAGTCGATCGACAATTACCCATATTGTGTCATAACCGCTGGACGTCCTGGGTAACTTCGTGATGAAATCCATATAAATTTGTTCCCATTTCCATTGAGGTATCTCGGGTTGTTGTAACAATCCCGACGGTTTCTGATGTTCTGCCTTTACCTTTGAACATGTCAGGCATTTACCGACATAAATAGCAATTTCTCCTTTCATGTTCGGCCACCAATAGTGTTCTTTCAGATCCTTATACATCTTATCTGAACCTGGGTGAATGGAGTACCTGGACTTGTGGGCATCGTCCATAACCAACTCCCGTAAATTACCAAAACATGGCACCCAGATTCTATTCATGAAGTATAAAGTGTCATCTGACTTTGGTTCCAACTGTCTTATCATTCCTCGTAAAGCTTCATTATGAATGTTTTCTTCTTTGATTGCCTCTTGTTGTGCCATCCGGATTTGAGTCGTGAGACTCGTATAAATTGTCAATTCTAGGGCACGAACACGGAGTGTTTTAACTCGTTCTTTGCGACTTAAGGCGTCTGCTACGACATTGGCTTTACCAGGATGGTACTTGATATCATAATCATAGTCGTTTAGTAGTTCTACCCAACGACGTTGTCTCATGTTAAGTTCCTATTGATCGAAGATATGTTGAAGACTCTTGTGATCAGTAAAGATAGTGCATCTTGTACCGTAAAGGTAATGTCTCCAAATCTTGAGTGCAAATACAACTGTGCCCAATTCCAAGTCATGGGTCGTATAATTCTTTTCGTGCACTTTTAGTTGTCGTGAGGCATATGCGATGACTTTGTCTTTTTGTATTAACACACAACCAAGTCCTTGGTGTGATGCATCGCAGTATACGACAAAATTGTCGATTCCCTCCGGAAGGGATAAGATCGGTGCACTACACAGCTTCTGCTTTAGAAATTGGAAAGCTGATTCTTGCTCGTCACTCCAATCGAACTTCTTTTCTTTTTAAGTTAAGGTGGTTAAAGGCAAGGCTATTTTTGAAAAATTCTCAATGAATCGTCTGTAGTAGCCAGCCAAACCCAAAAATTGACGCACTTCGGTCGGAGTCTTTGGTGCTTCCCAGTTTTTGATCGCTTCAATTTTAGATGGATCAACGTGAATTCCTTCCTTGTTGATGACATGACCAAGGAAATGCACTTCTCGGATCCAAAACTCACACTTCGAGAATTTAGCGTAAAGTTTCTCGTTGCTGAGTAGTTCCAAGATTAATTTCAGGTGATGTTCATGATCCTCCTTGGTTCGTGAATATATTAATATGTCATCAATAAATACTATCACGAATTTATCCAAGTATGGTTTGCACACTCGGTTCATGAGATCCATAAAAACAGCTGGTGCGTTTGTCAAACCAAACGGCATAACTAGGAATTCGTAGTGGCCATATCGAGTCCTAAATGCTGTCTTTGGTACATCTTCTTCTTGGATTCTTAATTGATGATACCCTGAACGTAGATCAATTTTTGAATAGAAGCTAGAACCTTGTAGTTGATCGAACAAATCATCTATTCGAGGAAGTGGGTATCGGTTTTTGATTGTAAGCTTGTTTAATTCTCGGTAATCTATACACATCCTAAAGGTTCCATCCTTTTTCTTTACGAATAGGACCGGGGCTCCCCAAGGTGAGAAACTCGGTCTTATGAAACCTTTATCAAGCAACTCTTGTAGTTGATTTGATAATTCTTGCATTTCAGAAGGTGCTAATCGATACGGCGATCGCGCAATCGGTGCGGATCCTGGTACCAAATCGATTCGGAATTCGACTTGCCTCGGTGGTGGTAATCCAGGTAAGTCTTCAGGAAAAACTTCGGGGTAATCCCTAACGATTGGAATATCTTCAAGTCGACGTTCCTTGGGTTTCTTTTCGACGACGTGAGCCAGGAATACGAATAGCCTTTACGTAAATGCTTACGAGCTTTCATGCAGTTTATCATCCTTAACGTTACTCCACTCTTCTCACCTTGAATCGAAAGAATTTCTCCGTTTGAGAGTGGGATTTGGACAATCTTCTCAAAACAAATAATTTCGGCATGATTCTTTGACAACCAATCCATGCCAATAACAACGTCAAAGCTTCCTAAATCAACAGGTAACAGATCTATACTAAATGTGTGGTTCTTAAAACATAAGGTACAATTCTGAATGACTTCTTCGGTATTAATTAATTTTCCATTTGCTAGTTCAATTGTATACTTGTGGTCTAGTTTACTGGGCTTAATACCGAGTAGGGACTTAAAGTCATTTGACACAAAACTCAAATCAGCACCCGTATCGAAAAGTATAGAGGTATAGTGATTATTTATCGGGAACGTACCAGTGACAATGTTCGGATCTTGTCGTGCGTCACCGGCTCCCATCACAAATGCTCTTCCACGGGCCTGATTGTCGTTTCGGTTCTTCAACTTTGGACAGTCTTTCTTGAAGTGCTTTGGATCTCCACATTCAAAGCATCCCTGATTCATCCTCCCTGTTCCTGGGTTGCCCTTTCCTGTTACTTGATTTGTCTTATTAGAGTTTGCATTGCTCCAACAGTTATGGGCTATATGCCCATACTTTTTACATTTTCCACATTGGGTACACCTTCCACTGTGATGATATCCACACTTGTCACACCTTGGTAGTGCTCCAAGGTATCCATTTTGTTCCACAGTGTTGGCGACAAAGGATTTCATAGTTTCAGGTCTCTTGTAACTTTGATTCCTGTTTTGATTACTTGGTTTTCCAAACCATTTCCTCTTTTCTCCAGATTTTCCTTCTTCGGTCTCCTTCTTTCCAAACAAACCATCACGCACAGCATTATCCCTTAGCTTGAATGCTAGAGTTATAGCGCTCTTGGCATCCATAGGGTTCGATGAAGTTACCATGCTTCGTATTTGCGGTGCGAGACCCCACAAGTATCTTTCAACCTTCTTGTATTCTGGGGTGACCATGTGTGGAACCAAGATTGCTAACTCATTGAATCGGTCAGTGTAACTAGCAACATCATCTCCTATCATTTGTAAATTCCACATTTCAGATTCGATCTTTTGCAACTCATTTCGAGGACAGTATTCCTCGATCATCATGGCTTTTTAGGTCTTCCCATGACAACTCATATGCTGTCTGCCTTCCCAAAGTCTTTACTTGTGAATTCCACCAAGTTAAAGCTTTATCAGTGAGTGAGCATGTAGAATACTTCACCATGCAGTCAGCAGTGCATTCACTGATATCAATCACTGATTCCATCTTCTCTATCCATCTCATTAGCCCAACTGCACCCTCGGTGCCATTGAAGTTACGGGGTTTGCAAGATAGAAAGGCCTTGTAGGAGCACTTTCTATTTGGAGCATCTGTAGAATTACAAGTCATAACGTCAATAATTCGGATCATGACCATGTGTTACGGCTTATTTATTCTATTACCTCCGGAACCTCCAGCTGTACCGCTTCCTCCTGCACCTCCTGCACCGGTACCACTGCCGTTTCCTCCTCCACTATTTCGATTCGCCTCATATTGTTTCATGGCAGCAACTACTCGCTGTGCTATGAGTTGTTCCACATTTGGAGAAATTGTCTCGTTGTTGTCTCCAGTAGTGTTACGGGGTGTGCTACGCTTTGGTGCCATGACGTTCTTTCTAACACATTAATTAAAAAGAAATAACATTATATGACAATAATGATAGCACATGGCATAAGGATACGACAACATCAAAACATAAACCATTATATACATAGTTAAAACATTCATAGTACATTGTTCCCAAAAGAAACGGATACAAAAGTGATGGGTTCTCATGACCTCATCAGTACTAAAGTTTTAAACTACATAATGTACTATGGGCACAACCTGCCCATAATAGGTTTAGAAGAAGAAGTGAGAGTACAATCCAATCATCATGGCAAGTCCTGCCATAACAAAGCTTGCTCTAGCCACAAATTCTGCAGCCAAAGTCCTTTCCTCCAGTGCTTCCACCATGTCTCGGACAGTGACAGTGAACTGCCAGTCCATGTCGGCTCTCAACTCCAGATAGTTAGTGGCATCCTGTATGTCTCGGGTGCGGTCATCTAGAGTCTGAACTCGAGATCCGAGTCCTTGGTGTGATCGCGTGGCTGCATCCCCATAATGTCATCTAAGAGATCATCAAGACGCTCCTCATACGTACGAACGCGTGCTACTAGTGTAGGCACTGTGAGCTCCATGACTTCCCCAGTGTGGGGTAGGGGTGTTGGAGAGTTGGAAGACTCTCCGAGCTCAAAGGTAGATGGGATGCTCTCCATCTCCCTCCATCGGACCAGAGTACGTGGCATCCAACGGATAGTTCCCACAGTCGGGTGGTAGCAGGGTCGTTGCTTAGGTGGCTCCTTATCAGTCTCCAAGTCCTTCGGGTCACGGGCTGCCAGTTTTCTTTTGTGCGGAAGTCTAACACTCTTCCTAGCACTTTGTACCCTAATGGGTCCTCCGTTTTTCTTTCGGTAGACTATAGGTGGTTCTCCTAAAGCAACATTGGGTGGTGTGGAGCTGCGGGTTTGCACTCGATTTTTGGAGCGTGCGGCGGAAAGTTCCTCGTTTGATTCAGTATCAGAGACGGGGTCAGAGTGTGAATGTGACGACTTGCTTGTGACTACAATATCCATATAACATGATGACTGGTTATGCAATGCTCATGCAATGAAAACGTTTTAGTGAGTCATTTAAATTATAGACTAGGTTCCAATTTAGATTCCTAGTTCGCTATAATCAATGGCTCTGATACCAATTTCTGTCACACCCCGCCAAAGCGGAAACGCGAGGCGTGACGTTCAATGGTTTCCAAAGCATATGATTACCGCAAACACATACATGATAAATGGATACATAAACAAGATTAAGATTATACATCACAAAAAAATAATCTGAGTTTACAAAAAGTTAAGATTTCACAAATATGACTCAATTCAATGAGTTATACAAGGGAAATCCTCCTTGAGTAGTATCCATCGTGCATGCATGTAATCTACATTGCTAACCTTGCAGTCATCATTCAATTTCCTGAAAAACATACTTGAAAACGTCAACACGAGGTTAGTGAGTTCACAGGTTTAATCAAATAGTTCTTGGTAAAACTCAGTTGTTCATAAATCGTTTCAGTTGTATGTGATAAACAGAATAATAATTGTTGACCCATTTGTAAACTAGCTAGGAATACAAATAATATGTTCATACATGAGGCGTAACCAAACCATGACAATTGTACATGCCCCTAATTTCGTTATCCGGTTCTATGCGGCCATAAATCCTCCAGATTGTGGTTAGCGCGACTAACCATGACCGGGAGACGTCACTCTCCATAGTACTATTCATAGGACCCTAGGCTACAGTTAATGGTTACTACGTTGTTCCAGGGGACTTTTCCGGCCTCAAATTGTTGTTCTCATCTCATGTAAACATACAAGTCGTGTCTTATTCTCTTGTTATCCCATAAAATAATTGTAAGTATGTTTTCCCCCCAAATATTGAAAACAGTAAAAAGGGGCCGTGAAACTCACCTTGAGTTTGTGTATACTTGTAATAAAACTTGTTGTAGTCAACCTTGACTATTCGTACCCTAGATACCAAGGGTAAATTGAGTTAAGACCAAACGTCTTAATTGTAAATTGTTCACCGACTTTGTAAATCTGATTGTTTTGTTTAAACTTTTCCATAGTTGTTCAACACTTGTTTCGTTATAAAATAGTTCCAAGTTACTGCCCAAATGGGACTGATGACCAGGTGTCGAAACTTCTTAGTTTCGATTGGGCAATTGTGCATCGAAACTACTTAGTTTCGATGGAGTAGTCAGGTGTCGAAACTTCATAGTTTCGATTGAGTAAACTGGGTATCGAAACAACCTAGTTTCGATTGTGTAGTTGTTGTCGAAACTACCTAGTTTCGATTGAGTAAAAGGTATCGAAACTCCTAGTTTCGATTGACTAACAGGTATCGAAACTCCTAGTTTCGATTAACCAATAGGTATCGAAACTCCTAGTTTCGATTACTGGACTTCTGTTTGACAGAATCAGTCCTGCATATTTTGTTTTACAACTTGACATGGACACCCTTTACTTGTTATCTTACTTGCGTTCAAATATGTTGTAACTTTAGCTACGGTTTTAAAGAAAATAATATGAAAATGTCGAGTTTTTACCTTAAAACCGAGATGAAGATGATGAAATAAAACAGAGATGATCTCGACTCTTTTGCAGAAACACTTGAAATTCTTCTTAAAACAGTGGATTGTGGTAGGATTTCGCCTTAAAACTTGGCTTCGATTTTGAAGAGAAATGAGAAGATTTTCGTAAGAAAATGAGAGAGATAAAAGGTTTGTGAGAGTTTTGAGTGAAAGGGTATGGGTTAATTTGAAAATATGTGAGATTGGGGGATGGTTTCCTCTGCCCTTCGGCCGAGAAGTCAAGGGGTAAGTGGGTTGGGGGTTTGGGTTAAAATAATCAAGCAATTTGATTTTTGGTATTAGTTTATTAACTAGAGTTTTAAAGGGGTAGTTTAATTCGGTTTATTTTCCCCACGGTATTATAGTTTTATTCTAAAAATAATTTATTGACCAACTTAAAATTTGTGTAATATATATACGCCTGGATATTAAATTTATCCACTATTGTTCGTCTTAGTCGGTTTGTACGGGTACTTGCACCGGTAATTCCTAGAATTACCCAAGTATGAATTGAGACCATGTACGATCTTTGCTAGACTCTAAAGTCCTTGTTTGTGAAATTAAATAAATCACAAAAACAATTAAAAATGTGAACTTGTTTATAATGTGTACGGATATTGACCTGAAATGTCGGGTTGTCACAATACAGGGCTTCGATATGCTAGTAATTGGATGTAGTCTGTATGATTAGTATTTGAATATTTCTGAACGTTAAATAGTTGCATTCTATATGAATTGACCTTTTGGAATTCTCTCCTTCATTAATGTTTACTGTGTTCTATGTTAGCATGTTTAAATCCATGAATAACATTGTTATTTTAAAAGTCCATAGTCAATCATAGTTATGGGAATAACTATTGAATTAAGACTATTGTGAATTAGAATGGTTAACATTCACAACAATGAATGTATAAGGAGTTAAAACTAAATTCACAAATGTTTACTTGAGAGTAAGCATTGGGCGTGACCCGCTTCAAAATTATTCCATGGATCATAGTCATGAGTAGATTTTGAAATAATGGTATTGCCAATGTATCCTCTGACTTGAGATACATATTAGGGACTCGATTATACCAAGGTTGTGCTTTGACGTAGTTTAACGCTACTCTTTAACCAGGTAGTTATAAGGGCTACGATGGGTACAATGCGAGGTATAGTGAGAGGCGTATGTAGTCAAGATGGGATCTGTTCCCTTATTTATTAAGAGGTTGACATCTTGGGCCCCTCGATAATTCAAAATGACATAAATGCATGGCCATGCTCAAACCTAGTTTGTTACATCACTTTGAATCGGAAACGAGATACAAAATTGTTGATACCTATGTGAGATTGACCTTGATCCATGTCTCATGTTCAACTAGATGTCTAAAACAGAAAGGATAACTGGTAAATTACCATATACTATTACCTTTGTAGCACATGTTTCTTAAACACTTGGTTTTAGTTGATGGCTGAAGTCATATATTATTGGGAGCAATGGGGTGTTGGTAGACGTACTACACTGTTTATACTATCGCATGATTAGACCTTGTGCAAGTGGGAGATTGTTGGATATGTATACCCAAGGAGTAACGTCCAATAGTTTTGCTAATAATATATGATCCCAATGGGTCACACACTAAGCAATTATCAAGGATATGTTTATATACGTTTAAACGTCTTAACCCGGTCAAGATATATATTTGGTAATTGTCATTTGTAACAATTACTTATAGTCACATATTTATTATATATATATATATATATATATATATATATATATATATATATATGCATGCATGTATTTATATGCACATACATTATACATAATGTGTAATATATGTGTAACTAGCTTAGTTTGAATGGAAGGATCAAATCATAGTCCAACTAGACACATGTATGGTATGTATAGACTCATGAATACCAAGATCACACCCCATCCCTTTTCTTGATTGTTGGTCGAGATTTTGGGCAAGAAAAGGGGGGCCCACTTTGTGGTCTTGTTGCTTGTAGAAGTCTCTAAAATCATGAAGAAGCATGGTTCATAAGTGATGCTATTGGTCATGGACCATACCTAGCATTAATGGGATTTGATTGAACCACTTTAGTTGCTTTCTTGCCATATATATTCAGCTGAAACAAAGCTGTGTGAGCAGCTGATTTTCGTGAATGATAAGGCCACAAAAGTGATCTAGAATGAGCTACCAATTAGCTAAAGTGTTAGGATAATTGGTTGAAAGGTTTCTAGTTTTTCTTGAGTGTTCTTTCTACATTTTACATACACATATTTGAAGGTATATCAAGAAGGAGTTCTTGAAGTTTCTAACATACATCTTGACAAGCTTTACGGGTTTAATTGGCTAGCACCATCCTTGGAGCTTCATTGCTTGGTGTGGCTAGCACCATCTCTCCATTCACCATCTTTAAGTGTTTAAGCAACCTCTTCTCTGCAAAGGTTGTGATTTTTAAACCCACTATGTTTTCTTTCATTTTTTTTGGTTTCATTATTTTGCAATTGGATCCATGGTGGGAATCTTTAAATGTTTAAACGATCATGTGTTTTTGCTTCCATTGCTAAAGTTTTAAAAGCCTACACATATTCAATTCCCTTCAGGGTCATGGGTGGCCTTTGACCCATGGTTGATCCAACGGTTCGGTTTCGCGTTTTTGATCGTTTTTTTCGAATTTCAGGATTTATTTAAGGAAAGTTTTGCAAACAAACTTTGTTTTAATTAATGAAATAAATATGTTAAACATTTAAAACATAAATTAATGTCATGTTAGACGAGGTTTTTGGGTGTGGACGGTACGCAGCTAACGGCGGTTTAAAAGGCGAACGATCTCACGAAAGTACTAACTAACGTACTAGGGCGTCAATTTGAATTATGCGACAAATTGAATGAGTTAAATAACTATGTTAGGCACATATGGTTGATACATTGCCTTTTAGTTAGTAGTGGGTGAGTTTTCATGTCGGTAAACGAGTTATTAAATGGTTTAACGGTCCAAGTTGCAATTTAAGGCAATTCCAAGCGTTGCAGTCAACATGTGACCATGTAATAAGTATACTGTGCATGAAATAGGTATGTTTCAAGTATGATGTGAACACGAGTTATGATGAGGGTTTCAAGCTTCATTGATTCATGAATATGGTAAGCGTTACAAGTACGCGAAAAGCAGAAATGTTACAGTCTCCCCTAGTTAAGGGAATTTCGTCCCCGAAATTAAACTAATAGAGATGGTGATAACTAGAAAAGGATAGGTTATGATATACGTTGACTAGGGCTAGTCCTTGATCCGACGCTTAGTCCCACTTCAAATGCACCATCAGTGTTTATATAGAGGGTGTACCGCAGCTAACCCACCACACTTTTGGCGCCTTGGAAGCATACTAGCCACCTATCAAGACTACCACTAACACGGATAATGTTGGGTGGCATGATTCGAGTTTAGGAATTGGTTATGGGTAGCTACATCGTAGAATTTCACTTCACACCAATGTACTTGCAAATTCACGATTACGTTCGCGACCATAATCTTCAATTTACCTTACACGGGTGTGATATGTCCTTCTACTATGCACCTATAAAGTGATGATAGTAATGTAGACGGAGGTTACGAACATTATCGAAGGGTAGTGAAAACATATTGTTTTGAGATTTAAGAATCATGATTAAATAGGTATCTTATGCATATTTAGCAGTAATGTATAAAGTGGGATATTCACATAGCAATCCACAAAATGAATTTTGAATAATAATACATCCAAACATAGTGCGAATTTATGAACAAACATGATTCATTGATAAAAGAAATCAACCTAAGTTTCAAGATAGAGTCATCCAAACAAACATAGAATTCAAGTTTTGATGAACCAAGGTAACAAATTAAGAAATCAAATAAGTAACATAGTTATCATGTCTCCCCTAGTTAAGGGGATTTCCTCCCAAAGCTTAACCAGTGGGGTTTGCGTTGTCTTGGGTGGCAGGGTCTTCATGAGCCTCAGTTGTTCCCATGACAAAGGCGCGAGCACGAGTACCTTGATTGTTGTTAAGCTTGGGACAACGATGCTTGAAGTGATCGGTTGCACCACACTCAAAGCAAGACCTACCATTGGTATTAAAAGGGACCATGGCGTTGTTGGCAGCAACATGAGTAGGCATGCGACACGAGGTGTCTAGATGCCCATTTCTTCCGCACTTGGTGCACTTATGACACGGTTGTGCAGAAGGGTGATGATACTGGCACTTTGCACATAAAGGGTAAGGTCCACCGTATGGATTCTTGGTAGAAACAGGGGCAACTTGGGTAATAGGGGTGGCAGGAATTACTATAGCAAAGCAATTGGATGTGTTTTGTTTCTTATGATGGTACTCTGGCTCCATCATTACTTCTTCGTTGGTCCTCTTGTCACTTTTCCTGAACAAGATCCCAGACTTAACTAGATCGTCCGTTAAGGACCCAGATAAATGAATAGCAGCTTCAAGTGTTGTGGGGCTACTTCCCATGACGGTTCCCTGAATTTAAGGCGGAAGGCCTCCAATGTAACGATCAATTTTCTGAGTCAGGGGTGTAACCAGATGCGGGACTAGGATGCAGAGTTCATGAAAGCGTGTAGTGTACTCTTCACTTTCTCCACTATCCTGGGTAAGATCCACAATTTGATTTCTAGCTTATTTATCTCATTGCTGGGACAAAATTCTTCGATCATGATTTCCTTGAGTTTATCCCAAGTCATAGCAATAGCTTCTTTCCTAACCCGAATATTCTTTTCAGCATTCCACCAGGTCAGTGCCCTCTTTTGTAAGGCATTTGTAGCATACTTAACCTTAAGATCATCGAAGCAGTCACTCATCTCAAACGTGTTTTCCATGCCTTCGAACCATTACAATAACCCAGTAGCACCTTCAGACCCAAGATACTTGTGTGGGTTACAAGAGTTAAAGTGCTTGAATATACAAACACTCCCACTAGATCTTCCAATGGAGTTGTTGATTTAAGTGACAATAGTGGGTAAGACAGCAGCAAGTTGTTGAGTGAGAAGGGTGGCTATGGCGAAGGTTTTGGCGGAAGGAGCTTCACCGGTGTTGGCCACGGTGGTATCGGGATCACGACGAGGAGGCATTCTACGAAATAGAAATCACAAGTTAAAAGTTAGGATAGACATTCAAATAATAATAAAATCACTCATTCATTAATATCAAACGTCTTACAAGATTAATAAAACATATATTAAAACATATATGTTGAATTACAATTGAAATTAAAGATAAAATTGACTAATCAAAACTCAAGGTCCGGTCGAATAATACTAGTGAGACGTGTTTTACCCTATAGGTGGGCACTCACTCCAAGGGTCTCCAGGTAAGTGCAACTCGTAACAAACGTGCCTCACTTTCCTTAGTGCCAAGACCCCTAGTGTACAGGCGCTCACCCTTCTAGATTACACGTGTCCATAGTACCATTATGCAGGTCTTTGATTTTGATGAGAGTGTCATGGATTGGGCCTTGCCCAAGAATTGGATTCAGCTTCGTGCAAGCTTCTTCTTACTTCTTGTTGTTGGGCTCCAATTTGCTAGGAATGTAGATGACGTCTTCCTCGTGTCGTGAGTAGTGCGGGTTACTTGTATCCAACAGTAGTTCGAGGTCTTCCTTCTTGCGGCCTTCTTGATCGGGCTTGGGCTCTCCGACGTGTGACAGCGGATCCGAGTCTTCATGAGTGTGTGTAACGTGAGGGTTGTGGACGAGATACAGTGAAAGCATAGTAATTACATGTAAGCACATAATTCCTAATAATGTGGCACTTAGGTTATAGTCTAGGTTATTGCTAAGGGAACCTAATTCTCTATAACCTGGCTCTGATACCAATCTGTCGCAACCCACCAAGGCGGAGACACGGGAGTGCGACGAAATTGAATAAAAGAACACAAGGCAAAAAAAAGATTACTATTAAATTCCACATAGTTAAAATCTCATTACATAAATCTCAACTTAAACCAACCAAATAACATGTTCAAAAGACAAAATAACTTATAATAGAATTTCTTCATTTAATATCTAGGAAAATCCTATGTGATCCTTTGTTTGACCTATCATGAGCTTAATCACCTGAAACATGTACGAAAAACAAGTGTCAACTAAAAATAGTTGGTGAGACGTCACAAGTTTAATAAAATCATAAGTTTGGCAAAAGTAACAATTCACAATTCTAGATCATCATATAGCACATAAATAAAACAAACACATGATTAGCAAATCCAATCTAAAATGATGAATAACGAATAAGTGGTACAACTCGCAAGTTTCACTAATAACGAATAAGATGTCCAACCAAAAGTTGTCCATAAAGTATGATTCCGTTTCCATCCTATGACCCATATCTGTACTATCGTTGGCTTGAAAGTTTCAAGTTAAGTATTTGCAAGTTTAACGTTTATCATGTTGTGTTCATTTATTCACATACATATAAGATTCACTTGTTTTAGAATTGTTTAAAAAAGAACGTGTTTTAATGCATGCCAACGCGTACATGTTTCCCTAAAACGATTTGAATAAAGTGGGGCTATGAAGTCTCACCTTGATAACTAGGAGCGATAAGAGACTTGAGCAAATAGACGAGGTGAATAACGGACCAGACCCTAAACAAATGAATAAACTATTTTTAGGGTAGGTTCGATGGTTACGAGTGTTAGATAGGCGGTTCGGGTCATAAGGTTAAGAATTAGTTGCAAAAGTAGAGTTTTAGTTGTTTTACTGATTTGGACAGTAAAGTAGCTGAACAGAAATGGACTTGTTAAAAATACCAAACGACGTCCAAAAATTATGAAAATTTACAAGTGATTAGCTTAACTCGTTCCGAAAAAGTTTCGTTTAGAAAGTTTTTCCATTTGAGACTCGGATCATAGCAAAAACAGTCCAACAAGACATAAGGTACTGAAAAAAGGTTTGTGTCCCATTTTGGCTACTACGGAGTCATATGTTTGAATTAGAAAATGAGACAATTATGGTTGGAAAGAAAATTCGATGAACCATGTCGTGGAATTTGAGTTTTCTTAGTTTAGTTTAATTATGGTTAAGTTATGCTTAGTTAAAGTCAGCACAGTTTCTGTCCATAATCAACGGTTGCACTTAAGTGAATCGTTTAGGGTTTTAAAGTTACCGAACGCGTAAATAAAAAATTAGAAGAATGTTATTATATATTTATATTACATAATATAATCAAATTAGATTAGCCAAAACGTCCCTTGTCACCGGTCTAGTCATGATATTCACAAAAGCGTTTTGGAGAATCAAAGAATGCAATCGGCATAGCCGACACGAGCAAGCTGATTCTACATTAAATTAGCGTATGAGTTCATATAAGTGATAATACATAATTATTAACATGTTTTAAGTTATCAATAACATACTAAAGCATCTGCAGAGCCACTTTTGCAATAGTTGTCTTGAAGATTCACTGAATGCGACGGCATAGCCGCCATTGCAAACGAGATCCTTTGTTTGATTGTTGGTGATGTTAGCTTGATTTCTTGGTTTAGTTAAGATTATTAGAGGGTTTTTAGGGCTTAGGTTTCACATGATCAAGTGATCATGGATAGAAAATAGAAAAAGATTGAGGGGATGAAGAAAGAATGAATTAAAAGACGGTATTGAACTTTAGAGGGTTACTTACTTGTTTGATCTTTAACTCTTGGAATCCTCTAGGGATTTTCAAAATCTTCAAAAGTGGAGGTAGGTATTTCACAAATTATAAAGGTTTGGGAGTGTTTGAGGAAGAATTAGCAAAGAAAATAAGTTCCTAAGCCTCCTATTTTTACTAATGGGTGAAGGGGTGTAAAAATGGAATATCTTGGAAAGGAATTTAGGATTTTTAGGGTGTGTAAAGGGGGGTGGCCGAAATTTCTTGGCCTTGTGGCCTGCAAAATTCTTCCATGGGTCATGGGTGGCCTTTGACCCATGGTTGATCCAACGGTTCAGTTTCACGGTTTTTGATCGTTTTTTTGAATTTCAGGAATTATATAAGGAAAGTTTTGCAAACAAACTTTGTTTTAATTATTGAAATGAATATGTTAAACATTTAAAACATAAATTAATGTCATGCTAGACGAGTTTTTCGGGTGTGGACGGTACATATCTAACGACAGTTTAAAAGGCGAACGATCTCACGAAAGTACTAACTAACGTACTAGGGCATCAATTTGAATTATGTGACAAATTGAATGAGTTAAATAACTATGTTAGGCACAAATGGTTGATACATTGCCTTTGAGTTAGTAGTGGGTGAGTTTTCGTGTCGGTAAATGAGTTATTAAACGGTTTAACGGTCCAAGTTGCAATTTAAGGCAATTCCAAGCGTTGCAGTCAACATGTGACCATGTAATAAGTATAATGTGCATGAAATAGGTATGTTTCAAGTATGATGTGAACACAAGTTGTCACACCCCGGCCGGCGGCGGATTAAACGCTGGGGCTGACACGGTTGTTCATAAGCACATGATCAGCTATTAAATATGATAATATTTATTATTCAAATTAAAAGCATCCGTTACAGAGGAAAATGAAACGTTCAAATCATAATTTAAATTAAACTAGGTCCAAGTCCTAGGTGAGCAAGTAGTCCTCAAACAGGTGCACCTGAACACATGTAAGTAACTGTCAACTACAAGTAGTTGGTGAGATACATAGGTTTTGACACCAAAAGAGTTAGTATAGATTACAATTCAATATGTTCAAAGCATGTCTAAAGCATATATGTGAAAACACACAAGGTTCCAAGCGTACAATTCAAGCCTGATAATAGAAAACTAGATACGCAATCCCACTGATTGCCATTTTAAAAAAAGGGAGCAAGCGGATACTCCAAGTTATAGTTGATACCCAATAAAACCCGCCAAGGTCTTGTGGTAAGTTATAGGTTCAGTTTCCCATATAAATGATCATGTTAGGTACTACCTTAGGCTTGGGCTGTAAGTTAATGAATGTACTGGCATGAAACACATGCAATGGTCACCAAGTAGTTCAAATATAAAGCATAAAGATCAAGCACAAGAACATAGATATTGAATTTGGTTAAATAGATAAAGTTGACATGTTCCACCCCAAAAGTAAAAACTGTAAAAAGGGGCTATGTAAACTCACTTGTATTAAAGTTGGGAATGGTACGAACTAGTAGAGATTGCTAGGCCTCGTGAGGAACCTTCACAATTGGAATTCGGCTTCGCTTGAGCTGCTTAACCTCCCGATCCATGATTTCCACGGGTTTCTCCACGAAGTGCATTGATTCGTCAATGTGAACCTCGTCAAGTGGTATGTGGAGATTTTCGTCAGCTAAGCATTTCTTTAGGTTCGAGACATGAAATGTCGGATGGACGTTGCTGATTCCTTCAGGTAGGTCCAACTTGTAGGCTACTTTTCCAATCCGCTCAAGGATTTTAAAAGGGCCTACGAATCTTGGCGCAAGTTTCCCTTTCTTTCCAAAACGGACCACGCCTTTCCAAGGAGATACCTTGAGAAGGACTAGATCGCCAACTTGAAATTCTAAGGGTTTTCGACGTTTGTCGGCATAGCTCTTTTGCCGACTCCTTGCTACCAGAAGGTTGTCTCGGATTAACATTATCTTGTCGGAAGTCTCTTGAATAAGTTCAGGACCAGTGATTTGTGATTCACCGATTTCGGTCCAACAAATAGGAGAGCGACACTTCCGGCCGTAAAGTGCTTCAAAAGGAGCCATGTTAATACTCGTATGATAGCTGTTGTTGTACGAGAACTCGACTAGGGGTAGATGTAAATCCCAGTTTCCCTTGAAGTCAATGACACAGGCTCTAAGCATATCTTCGAGGGTTTGAATCGTTCGCTCAGATTGACCATCAGTTTGTGGGTGATAAGCAGTACTAAGATTTAGTTGAGTGCCCAAAGCTGATTGCAGCGATTGCCAGAAGCGAGAGGTGAATCTTCCATCACGATCAGAAATAATGTTGAGAGGTACACCGTGACGACTAACGATCTTATCAATATAGATTCGAGCTAGTTTCTCAACTCGATAGTCTTCACGTATGGGTATGAAATGAGCAGATTTTGTCAGACGGTCGATGATTACCCAAATGCTATCGTGACCACGAGATGTGTGTGGGAGTTTGGTTATAAAGTCCATGGCAATACACTCCCATTTCAACACGGGAATCTCGGGTTGTTCAAGTAAACCAGATGGACGCTGGTGCTCGGCTTTAACCTTCAAACAAGTAAGGCAGTTGGACACATAGAGGGCAATGTCCTTCTTCATACCAGGCCACCAGTATTGGGTACGGAGATCCATGTACATTTTGTCTGCACCAGGATGCACAGAATAGCGAGTCTTGTGAGCCTCGTTCATGATAAAGGTACGAAGGTTGTCACGGTCCGGAATCCAGATACGATTTAGAAAGTAAAGTAACCCATTGGGTTTGGTTTCAAGTTGGAGTTCAGCACCACATGACATTTCGTTGTACATGTTTCCTTCAGTGACAGAAAGATGTTGTGCTTCTAGGATACGAGTTTGAATATCATTTTGGATTCGAATGATGTGGATCTTGATAGGTTCCTTACGACTAAGAGCATCGGCCACGACATTCGCCTTACCAAGATGATAACGAATATTGCAGTCGTAGTCGTTTAGGAGTTCAACCCAACGCCTTTGCCTCATGTTGAGTTCTTTTTGATTGACGATGTGTTGGAGACTCTTGTGATCGGTGTAAACCTCACATTTGGTACCATATAGGTAATGTCTCCAAATTTTAAGAGCAAATACGACCGCACCCAACTCAAGATCGTGCGTCGTATAATTCTTCTCATGGATTTTGAGTTGTCGGGACGCATAAGCTATCACTTTGCCTCGCTGCATTAGTACACAACCAAGGCCTAAGTGGGAAGCGTCACAGTAAACGACAAAATCTTCGGTTCCATCAGGAAGAGTCAGGATAGGAGCCTCACACAGTTTCTGTTTTAGGGTTTGGAAGGCTTCCTCTTGTTTTGGTCCCCACTCATAGGGTTTGCCTTTGTGAGTTAAGGCTGTGAGAGGTACCGCGATCTTTGAAAAATTTTCTATGAAACGACGATAATAGCCCGCTAAACCTAAAAATGAGCGGACTTCGGTAGGGGTCTTTGGAGCTTGCCAGTTCTTCACCGCCTCAATCTTAGCGGGATCCACGTGAATACCCTTCTCGTTGACTATATGACCCAAGAATTGGACTTCTTTTAGCCAAAATTCACATTTTGAGAATTGCTCCTTTTTCAAGAGATCCAAAACCAGACGCAAATGTTCTTCGTGTTCCGCTTTGGATTTTGAGTATATGAGGATATCGTCAATGAAGACGATCACGAACTTGTCCAAGTACGGCTTACACACGCGGTTCATAAGATCCATGAATACCGCGGGTGCATTGGTTAGTCCGAAGGGCATAACCATGAACTCGTAATGACCATACCTAGTACGAAAGGCTGTTTTGGGGATATCGGATTCGAGGACTCGTAACTGGTGATAACCAGAACGAAGATCAATCTTAGAGAAATAAGTCGAGCCTTGAAGTTGATCGAATAAATCGTCAATCCTCGGAAGTGGATAACGGTTCTTCACGGTAAGCTTGTTAAGTTCCCGATAGTCGATACACATTGGGAAAGAACCATCCTTCTTCTTGACGAATAGAACAGGTGCTCCCCAAGGGGAAACGCTAGGACGAATAAATCCTTTGTCAGAAAGTTCTCGGAGTTGGCTTGAAAGTTCCTGCATCTCTGATAGTGCAAGACGATAAGGTGACTTGGCCACGGGGTTTTCTCCTGATACTAAGTCAATACGGAATTCGACTTGACGTATAGGAGGAAGACCGGGTAAATCTTCGGGGAAAACTTCAGGAAAATCTTTGATTACAGGAATGTCTTGGAGACTCTTATCTTTGCCTTTTCGTTCCACAATATGGGCCAAGAATGCCACACATTTCTTCCGTAGGTACTTTTGTGCGGTAGTGCAAGACATAAGCTTGAGTCCCTTTGACGGCTTCTCACCGTAGACGTTCAAAATGTCACCCGAGTCAAGAGGGATACGGATGTACTTGTCAAAACAAACGACTTCAGCATGGTGCTTGGTCAGCCAGTCCATGCCTACTATGATGTCGAAACCTCCGAGAGCCATGGGAATAAGATTGATTGAAAAGTCATGATCGCTCAAGGTTAAGGTACAATCTCTAATAATGGTGTCACATGAAACGGAATAACCATCCGCTACTAAAATATCAAAGGGTTTGTCTAGCTTAGCTCGACTCATAGCAAGTTGTGGTTCAAATTCAAAGGATACAAAACTCTTATCCGAACCAGTATCAAACAGGATAGAAGCATATTGGTGATTAATTGGGTACGTACCATTCACCACATCGTTGTTGGCTTGAGCCTCGTTGACATTGATGTTAAAGGCACGTCCACGAGCTACAGGGTTTGCATTCCCCTGATTCACATTCCCTCGGTTCATATTCCCTTGGTTTATGTTTCCCTGAACCATGTTGCCCTGGTTTAGATTTGCTTGGTTAACAATGACTAGCCTAGGGCAACGGTTCCTGAAGTGATTAGGGTCACCACACTCGTAACAAGCACGACCCTGAGTGATAGCAACAGGAACAGGAGCAACAGGTTGGTAGACTTGATTAGTTGGTGGAATATGACAGGTGTTAGCCCAATGCCCATAACGTCCACAAGTAGTGCATAGACGACATTGTGCATGGGCAGGGTGGTGGAGTTTGCAGGTATTACAAAGTGGTGAAGTTCCCGCATATTGTTTCTTGGTGGGGTTGAAGGCAGTAGGGGCTACTTGGGCTAAAGGAGTAGCGGGTGTGATAATGGCAAAATTTTTTCCCTTCCTTTTCCTGTTATTGAAGGAAGACTCAGACTTGGTCTCCTTGAGGGGTTCAGTGGTGGCTTTCTCAAAGGTCTTCTTGGCACCCTTTTTAGATAGAGTCCCTGCCTTAACATGGTTGTTTGACAGGGTGGCTGCAAGACGGATGGCTTCCTCGAGAGTGGCTGGGTTACTACCCAACACGGTATCCTGAATCTGCATGGGCAGACCATTGATATACTTCTCAATGGCTCGGGAGAGAGGAGTGACCATATGTGGCACTAGTAGGCTAAGCTCATGAAAGCGAGTGGTGTAGGCAAGGCTTTCACCACTGTCTTGTTTGAGATCCCAGAACTCAGCTTCTAATTTCTTGACCTCATTACGGGGGCAAAACTCATCGGTCATGAGTGCTTTCACATCGGCCCAAGGCAAGGCTAGTGCAACCTCTATCCCACGGTTACGTTTTTCTCCGTTCCACCATGTGAGTGCCCTCTTCTGGAAGACACTAGTAGCATAACAAACCTTCAGGTTCTCAGGACAGTCAACATTGATGAAAGTTCCCTCAATGCTTTCAAACCATTAGAGGAGTCCAGTGGCTCCTTCGTTCCCATAGAACTTGGTGGGGTTGCAGGAGTTGAAGTGTTTGAATGTACACGTGGGATTCCTTGGTGCAGCATTCTGGTTCAGTTGGTTGACCATAGTTGGTAGGATCGTAGCCATTTGCTGGATGATCCTATCGGTGAGGTTGTTCCTACGCTCGTGATGGGGAGGCATTCTACAAACGGGTGAATAAAAAGTTCATAAGATGTGAATCATGTACAAGAGTTTGCAATTTAATCATGAGATGTTAGGTGAAACATAGATGGTACCCTATTGGGCACATTGGCTTATCAAGGTATTTTAAGTCTTTCTAATGTTTGAGAAGTCATGCTTTAGCCTATAAGTGGACACTCATCCCAAGAATTCCCAGGAAAGCATAACTGGTCCATCGGTTGATTTGGATTTATACGAAATGCTTTCCTAGACAGAACTCCCAGAATACAGGCATCCACCCTTCCTGATTGCACAAGTTCCCATCCATTAGTTAGAACCTATATACCTTTGACGAGAGTTTCATTCGGATTAGACTATTAAGTCTAAGTGTAGGTTTCATGTAGTTCAAGTAGTTCCAAATAGTTTCATGTAGACTCTTAAATGTCGTAGTTCATGGAGTTGTATCAGGTAATCAAAAATAGATAGATGTAGGTAAGCATACATAGTAAAGATAGTATGGAGTTCCTAATAAAAGACACGAGTTAAACTCATGTTTGGGACTCCTAGGTTATAGTCTAGGTCATGTGTCTAATAACCTAATTCCCTATAACCATGGCTCTGATACCAATCTGTCACACCCCGGCCGGCGGCGGATTAAACGCTGGGGCTGACGCGGTTGTTCATAAGCACATGATCAGCTATTAAATATGATAATATTTATTATTCAAATTAAAAGCATCCGTTACAGAGGAAAATGAAACGTTCAAAACATAATTTAAATTAAACTAGGTCCAAGTCCTAGGTGAGCAAGTAGTCCTCAAACAGGTGCACCTGAAACTTGTAAGTAATTGTCAACTACAAGTAGTTGGTGAGATACATAGGTTTTGACACCAAAAGAGTTAGTATAGATTACAATTCAATATGTTCAAAGCATGTCTAAAGCATATATGTGAAAACACACAAGGTTCCAAGCGTACAATTCAAGCCTGATAATAGAAAACTAGATACGCAATCCCACTGATTGCCATTTTAAAAAAAGGGAGCAAGCGGATACTCCAAGTTATAGTTGATACCCAACAAAACCCGCCAAGGTCCTGTGGTAAGTTATAGGTTCAGTTTCCCATATAAATGATCATGTTAGGTACTACCTTAGGCTTGGGCTGCAAGTTAATGAATGTACTGGCATGAAACACATGCAATGGTCACCAAGTAGTTCAAATATAAAGCATAAAGATCAAGCACAAGAACATAGATATTGAATTTGGTTAAATAGATAAAGTTGACATGTTCCACCCCAAAAGTAAAAACAGTAAAAAAGGGCTATGTAAACTCACTTGCATTAAAGTTGGGAATGGTACGAACTAGTAGAGATTGTTAGGCCACGTGAGGAACTCTCACAACAAACCTATACATGTAATGATACTCTAAATTTAATATATGTTTAAATGGTACTTAGGGAATTTTGGAACATTTAGGGTTTCATGGTAGGTTTGAGACTTGGGTATAGGGTTTGAACAAGTTTGGCAAGCAAACATATGTATTTATTTAATAATCAAGTAACTCATAATGTGTGAAAAAGGTTTAAATAATTTTGTATAAGAATTGTTATATACACATAATGTGGTATGGAAAAATAATATACTTAGATTTATTTACATAACAATTTATAAATAAATTATAAGGTGGGAAAATGTTTAATACGCTTTATAAAATAAAGTGAGTAATAATTCGTTTAAATGAATCTTTTAAAGACTAAGAAATCTTTAAATAGAATTTATTTGTACTTTGTATAAAATAATTATTTAGGCATTTATAAATTTAAATATATCTAAATAATCATCATTACCAATAACAATTATTTATAAATTAGAGGAGTTTAATAATGTTTAAAAAAAATATATAAACAATATTTAAATACATAAGTAACAAAATTAAATTTGTCTAAACAATGATTTATATCATTTATCAAGAGATTTAATAAAATAAAATATTCAAAGTATTATTTATATATATTCTTTTGTATAAATATTATAGGATGTATTTGTATAGTTTATAAGAAGGTTAACTAGGAAGGTTAAGATGTTAAAAATGTATTAAAATGGTTTAAAGTAAAAAGATAAAAAGAATAAGACCAGGTCTCCCCCCCGAGACTCGAACCTGTGACCTTAGCCGGTCCACACACACGCAACACTTTAACCATCAGACCAGGGCTTATGCCTTGGTCTAAAACCAGTTCATTTAAATCAAAAGCCGAAGTTCCCCAGTAATCTCCTTCCCTAATTGAAATCCGAAACCCTAACCCCTCGGATCGTTCGATCGAGCAAACAATCGAAACCCATTTCATGGGGCTTTTATTCCTTGGATCAAAACGGTTCGATTGGTATAGTTTTTACCTTAGTTGCTTGCGTGGTTCGAGAGATCGACTGAGCTAAAATCGCGACGAGTTCTTCGACTGGTCTGAGCTCCGTCGATGGTTTACGAAGAGTTTAAGGTCGTAGGAAGCTTGTGGTGTTTGTCGTCGATGGGTTGGATCAGCTATTTATAGAAAATTTTGGTGTAATCGAATCGATCGAGTAACTACCATTTAAGAAAGCTACGGTTACTCGTTTAACTATCTTCTCGATCATAAAAGTCCGATTAAACGTGGGAGATGGATCGGTTAAGCTTCGCGGTCGTGGTGCCGGTTCCAAATTCGGGAGTTATTATCTCAATCGTGAGATCGAGAAATAGGTAGTCCGAACCGGTCTCCCCCACGTTTCGAACTCGCGATCGGTTTGGAAAAGGAGAAATCCGGATTTGCAGAGTAGCCCTTGAAGTTTTCAGTATTGACGCAACAGGCCCTCCAACTTCCAATGTTTTATCATTTTATGTGTAAAGTTAGGTTCTAGTTAAGTTTAAGTTTTCAGGATTTGCATTTATAACCCTAAGCTTTTTATAAAACATAAAAAAACTTTTAAATCTATGAATCTTTATAAATTTTCATAAGTTATAAAAAAAATATAATAGAATTTATTTTAACTTATAACTCAAATTAATTATTTGAATTAATTGCATTTTTAATTGTTAAATCCTATTTCTCTCGAATGAATTTATTAGTTAATAATTATACTTTAATATTTTTGTAATTTATTTATAAATTTGCATTAACATATTTATAAATGTATATGTTTATTTATTAAGACAATGATAAATATAATTATGTTACGTCATGGAATTAAATGTGAGCATATGAAAGAATTCAAGTAATTTATTAAATTGTATAAATATTCACGAAAATAAATAGTTTACAATGTCGGAGAAGTTAAGATAAGGCCGGAATTCCTTGGGGATTACACAAGTTATGATGAGGGTTTCAAGCTTCATTGATTCATGAATATGGTAAGGGTTACAAGTACGCGAAAAGCAGAAATGTTACAAATGGTCACCTTCTATGTTTCACCAATTGATAGGTAGTAATACCTTTACAAACGTCTCACTAACAATGGCAGTGATCACTACAAAATTACAACAGAAGAATAATAATGACAGAAGTTGAAGAATAACTCTTCTTTTTGTTCTTGATCTTTGATCTTGAATCACTCTTCAAATGATGTGTGAATATGAAAGGAATCAGAGATCTGTATGGTATATCTTTAAAGTGATTTAGTGCAAAAGAGGTTAATATGAATGTTGGACAAGGTACCAATTTATATGAACAAGGCTAATCAGGAAGTCACCAAGGCTGCCCCTTTGACTGTTGACCACCAACTTAGGGTCAGCTTTAGTGACATTGTTCTAGGCGTTGTGTGTTGTCAAATTTCACACTCTAAAGTCATTTATATTTCTATAGTTTTTACTGTACCAAATGTTACTTTTGACCCTATACTTGTTTCGCAAGAATTTATATCAAAATAATAAGATTGCTTTTTATATTTGTAGGTCCTGAATAGATGGATCCTCATGTTGGAATGATTCTAGACAGGATAATATCAACAAATCAGCTATTAGGAAGTTGTTTGTTAATGAATCAATGAAAACAAAAGATGAAGAGCAATAGACGATGAACACTAACTACTCAGATTCTCATAAAACATCCATTGATATAATTACAATAAGCATATGGACAATCAAATGATTACAACACCCCTCTAACCGGCTATCCAAACAAAGATAATAACAACGTACAATCAAAAAGGTCTGAATGTTAAGAAATTGGTCAGCTATTTATAGAAAAAAGCAAGTGTCGGGATTCAGATTGCCGAGTCTTAGTGAGAGTCGGTTGTAACTGACCTAGCGACTCTCGCTAGCGACTCCCTGGTCAATTTTTAGACTTACATATAATTACAAAACAACCCCTATTCTTTGACTGGAGTACAACGGTTTATCAGGTTCCAACCATTTCCCCGAAACCGTTGCATTCCAGTGTCTTTAGTTTTCCTTGGGCCTCTCCTCCTATGAATCCTTGGGCTTCTCTTCTTTCTCTTTGGCCTTAATACTAGCTTTAAACTCAACCATCTTCTTCTTTAACTCAAGTGCTCGGGTAGCCGCACGAGCGAATAAGGTAGACTCCTCTTGAGTTGCGTGACCTGCACCCATTCTGATGTTGCTTTTGAATGAGATCTCTAGGTCAGGAATTGAAAATGTGAACATGTTCATCGGATCAAGTACTCGAATGTCATTCACTGGGGTCCCGTCTCTACACAGCACGACCTCCCTAGTGAGGTTGTCATAATACCATTTGATGAAGTGATGTAGGCATGTTTCTTTTTTCGGAGGGATTAGAACCCTATTTACCACTTTGGCTGGCTTCACATATGTGAAGATCTTTGGACGCTTGGTAACCGGATCGACTTTTTTCTTTGACTTTCTTCTTGTAGGTTGCTGAGGCTTGAATAATGGAAATCTTTTGTGACATTCGGAGATGATTAAGTTTTCAACATTGGTACCTTCAGAATGATTACCGTGATTGATCATGTTTAATTTCTCCAAAGCATAAATGTCCCAAGAGGGAAGATATTGAAGGTCGTGCTCATTTTGAAAATACTGAATCTCGCCCATTCTTCGCTTGATGACAAATAGTTGCTTTAACCCATTATAAGCCCATGAAATAATCTTACTTGCGGTTGCATGGCGTACTACTTTAATATTTTGATTAAGGGGGCGAGGAATTTGCTTGGGGAGCTTTGAACCAGTTGGATTTGTCAATTGGTTCATTGTCTTCAATACTAAGAGACTCACCAAAGACTGTTTCATATGAGGTATTCTCTCTTTCCCCTTCTTGAACAAATACCCCGGGCATCTCTTCCATGTTCTCTGCATCCAACATATCACCCTCAGCAACCCCCGACTTAGGAACATTGGTAACACCTACATCTTCCTTATTGCCTTCATCAGTAACAGTCTTTGTAGCAGGGGCAATATAACTTGTACCCCCTGCTCCCAATCCTGTACCATCAGGTCCTTCATCATCATCATTTCTTGGTTTAGGCAATTCAGTGCTCGGTTCTGGATCCAATGACTTCTCAACCTTCTCTTCATCCTTCTCTTCTTCTTCTACATCAAAAATCACTACATCACTGAACGCAGACAAGTCAAACTCATCTTCAAAGTTCTTTGGCTCCTCATTCAGTCTCTCTCGCAGTCTGTTCACTTCATTTTTCAGAATAGATCCTCCTTTTCTTAATACAATCAAGGCTTTACCCATGTCATTCATGTTAGATTTCATATCCTGGTTCAAAGCAGTCTGATTCTTTAGTTGAAATTTTAGCTTCTTAATTTCCTTTTCTTGCTTAGATACTGTTTCTTTCAATTCATCAATTTCATCATCCATATCATCTTCTCTGTTTCTTGATGCTTATATTTTCCCTTTCATCCATCTTATTAGCTTGGTAGTCTCAATCCCGACCTTTTCAACTAACTCAGGATCCAATGATTCTTTTACAGGAGGAGGAACAGGTTTTCCCAGTGGCCTGGTCTTCTTTCTAGCCATGGTTTTCACTCTTTTCGGAGTGTCAGTAGGAGGGGTGTGTTGTGTCTTTGGTGGTGATTGTCTTATTCTCAAAGTGCCTTCTGTTTCCTATACGGAGGAAGTCCTTTGGCATCCAGAGCAGCACGAGCCAAACAATCCGCTTATATGTCTTCTTCGGTTATACCATGGGGAGGAGGAGTTTTAAGTCTCGAGGGACTCCTTTGTTGATGACGAGCATAGCTATCCCTTGCAGCCTTCATAAACCCTTCACCATCATCGTCGGTTCTAGATTTCTTTTTCTTACCTGCTTCAGGGTCTCTGGATTTTCCTTTAGCTTTTCTGTTTCTAATCTCTTCTTCATCATCCTTCTCAGGTTTTCTCGGCTCTCTTCCCTTTCACAGACTTTAGGAAGGCCTTGATGGTTGGCAGTCTCTCTTCTCTATACATATTATCAAATAATGGGGTCCACTTTCCTGAAAAAGCTTGATACTTTCTCAGAAAGTCGGTGTAAACTCGATTTTCGACTTTTGAAAACGTCATGGGACGACCACTTGGGGGTAGATTCTTGATGAGGAAGTTAAGGATCATCTGTATGAAGCGGGGATATAGCAACCACTTCTTATCCTTTGCACGGTTGCATATTTGACTCAAAATGTGGTGTGATAGACTTAATTTCTCTCCCCCGCAAATCTTTAACATAATAGCTCCCCAGTATACGCTTAACGCATCATAACCTCCCTTTTGGTGTGAAAGAGAATGTATGAATACGTACATGACCACCTTCCAATATCTAGAAAGATACTTTTTCTGGACTTCATTCTCTCTAAATGGACCTTCGTATCCCAATTCTTGCACAAATCTTGTTCTAGCTTCTTCTTCATTGATCTGTCTAGGATCGTCTATGTTATCCCTCAATTGTAATGCATTTCTTACTACACTTTCTGTAATTAGCACCTCATGCCCGTGAACTATGGATCTCACGTGAGGGGGTGCATTTTGAACTTAACATTAATCTAGAATTCCTCCATCATATCTTTGTAGATAGCTTCGTTCCTTGAGATAGCATATGATATTTTACTTTGAAGCAGCCATCTGATAACGTCATTAAACTCTTCTAGTACAAGTTCTGGAAAGATAATAGCCATGTTATGGCGGCTATCACTTACTAGATGCTCTTCAGCCATGATCTGTGCACATCATGCACAAATATATCAATTACTTTGAACAAATACATGATTAAAATAAAGTCAAGTCATCAAATATGTGAAAATAGTGACAATCGGCAAAAAAGTTATGAGTATTGGCAAAAGAGTTTCTAGGGATTTGAGAGAGTTTCCCGCTGAGAGTCGGCTGAGACACATAGGGACAATCGGCTGTAATATAAGTGATAGTCGGCTAGACAAGGGCAAGATTCTTCCCTAGCCATGAGAGTCGGCCAGTCAGAAGTGACAATCGGTCCTAAATCAATGACAGTCGACCATTCCTCAGGCCATTTTATCATGATAGTCGGCCCATGGAGATTCTTGGAGAGTCGGCACAACTTTTGAACTTGCGTTCAAGGGAGATAGTCGGTCATGTTAGGGACAAAACCAAAGAGAGTCGGCCCTTGTGCCGAGTCTTGTTATCTTCTTCATTAGACAGTCGGCTATGGAATATGAACAGACGAACCCTCAAAAATTCATCTCAGATTCAAAATATAATCATTAAGATCCTGTCTTTATGCATAAATCAAATAAAATAAAGGTTAAAGATCATATGAGAAGCAATAAAATCACCTTAAAAAGTTGCAAATACCAGAAATGCAAGCTTCAAATGGAGAAAATGGTGGGTGAGTAACTGTGTGTGAAGCGCTGGTGAGTGAAGATGGTGAAGAGAGGATTAGGGCAGAAGCGGAAATTCACACATTTAAACACATATTTATATCAGAAATTTTGAGGGGCCGACTCTCAATAGTCGACCCAAGAGTCGGCCCAAAGCTAAAATCCAGAGAAAATGAAATTTTGACCAAAATGACTTGGTTTTCGAACTGGATTTTGATTTAAAGCCCATAAAACTATGTACTAGGAAAAATAAGGACCATAAAAGCCTTTTGAATATACTGAGATGCAAAGAACCAGATATTTACTGACAAAACTACCAAAGGAAACCTTAGATCATGCAAACCTGTATTGTGAGATCATACCGACTTAACTTGTCACTAAAACTTTTCTTTTTTACTTTTGAATGTCCACGGCTTACGAACGACTGTTGGTATACATATCCTCTTAAGCCCATGCACCATGAATTTCAACGTACAACCAACAATTGTGTATAATGTTTTGGTAATATTTAGCTGAATTTAGAGATCCCCACGCTTGTCAGGTATAACCTACCCATACTCATGGTCTTTTAAGTCTGATGATGAAAGCTTCAGGTATATTCCATCGCATAGTTAGAGAAGATGATCACCAGGAAACCTAGGATATAGCTATTTGATTATTAACTAGCACAGGTCTATGAACTATTCAGGGAATCTCTAAAATGATTTTTGGTTCCGGGACATAGCACGACGGACTTACATGTCTTGATTATTGAAATAAGCTGGAGTTACTTGCATGTCGGACTTACATGCCATGTTTTTGTCAAGAAACCATTATAACAGTCATAGGAACCCAAAGGAGAAAAATCTATACGTATGTAGTATGAACACACTAACATTGTGTATCTTTTGATTTGTTTCCTATTGCACAAAATTAACATTACGTGTCTTTTGCTCAAGTGTTTCTGCTTTACAGATCGATTCAGTACTAAGATGCACAACATTAGTGTCTTTTGTAGGTGCACATCATTGCGTGTCTTTTATTTATCTAATGCACGTCATTGCGTGTCTTTTTGACCTTTTCTATTGCTTATATATATATATATATATATAATAACTCGCAACCCCTTTGTGACGGGACTATAGTTATGTACAATCCTCAACAAGATGGGTGTACGCTTTTCAGTTGTCTTTGTCTTTGTCACTGAGTTGTAGTATACTGTTTTGAATGTTGAGCCTACCAACACGTCCTTGCAGTATAACCGCTTCCTCCTTTCGGTCCTATTCATGCATTGACCAAGTCAAGTCAGTTTAACTATCATTTCCCATAATAACAGTTATGCAACATATAGATAATCACATATCTTTTTCATTCTTTTTCTTTTCAAATGCAAACTTTTCCCCCAAAATTTTATTTATAGAGAACTTTCTCTAAATGGAATTTTCAAAAATAAAAGACGACAAATGTTTTTACAGCTCAATTTCCAATTCAGTTCGGTCAAGAAAATCTTTTTGGATTTTTCAAGAGAATGAATATAAACATTGATATGTACAAAATGCATGCAAGCAAGATGGATAGAGGGTGTTACTCAAAGTTCAATAATCCCAATTTCTTAACAAGATCCATTAACTTAGATTTATCGAACGCTTTCATGAATATGTCAGCTTTTTGATCATTTGTATTCACAGGAAGGACTTGAATGTATTTCTTTTCATACGCATCCCGAATAGCATGAACCCGCACGTCAATGTGCTTTGTTTTGGAATGATAGATTGGGTTCTTAACGATTTTCACACAGGCTTCATTATCGATGAACATCGGAGTCTGCTTGAAATTGATGCCATAATCCATTATTTGATATTGAATCCACACGATTTGAGAGCAGCAACTGGAAGCAACAATATACTCAGCTTTAGCAGAAGAGATGGAGACAGAAGTTTGTTTCTTGCATTACCAAGACACCAAACAGTGTCCCAAGTACTGTCATCCCCCTGACATAGACTTTCTGTCAAGTTGACATCCTCCATGATCGCTATCAGAGTAGGCAACCAAATCAAAGCTGTTGGATTTTGGATACCAAAGACCTAACTTGCGAGTGCCTTTCAGGTAGCGGAAGATTCTTTTCACAATGATCTCATGGGATTCCTTGGGATTAGATTAATATAGAGCACAATAGCAAACAACAAACATAATATCCGGACGACTGGCTGTAAATAGTAAGGAGCCAATCATCAAACGATAATGATGTCTATAAATGGTTTTCCTTCAGGATCAGAGTACAAAGGACTTTGAGCAGCAGATGGAGTTGAAGCTACCTAATTAGTCATCTGGAACTTTTGGAGCATATCTTGAACATACTTAGCTTGATGAATTAACGTTCCATCATTTCACTGTTTAACCTCCAATCCTAGAAAGAATGTGAGCTCGCCCATTTTGCTCATTTAAAACTTGGCTTTCATTACGTCCTCAAACTCCCTGCATAGCTTTTCATTAGTTGAGCCAAAGATTATATTGTGCACATAGATCTGCACAAGCATGATATCTTTTCCGATCTTCCTTTTGAATAAAGTCATATCAATCTTCCCCCGTACAAAGTCATTCTGTAGTAGATAAGTAGACAGAGTGTCATACCAAGCCTCCGGGGCCTGAGGAAGTCTGTACAGAGCTTTGTCTAACTTGTAGACTCGGCCCAAATAATCTGAATATTCAAACCTTGGAGGCTGGCACACATATACTTCCTCCTTAACCTTCCCATACAAGAATGCGCTCTTTACGTCCATTTGATAGACCTTAAAGTTCTTGTAACAAGCATAAGCCAGTGAAATCCTTATTGCTTCTAAACGAGCGACGGGAGCAAACATATCTTCATAATCAATACCCTTCTATTGGGCAAAACCTTTCACCACCAACCGTGCTTTATTCTTTATCACCACATTTCCTTCATCTGTCTTGTTCCAAAACACCCATCGAGTACCAATTGGGTACTTATTCTTTGGAAGGTCAACAAGATCCCATACTTTCAATTTTCTGAACTAAGCGAGTTCTTCCTGCATAGCATCAATTCAGATTGAATCCTTAAGGGCCATATAAATATTCTTTGGAACATCCTGTGATAAGAAACAGACACAAAGGTTCACATTGTAAGGAGTTGAGTAACTTCTTGTACAAACGCCCTTAGTAATCGGTCCAATCACATTCTCCAAAGGGTGATTTGACAGAGTCTTGAAAGTCGGTCCATCGGGAACATCAACTCGTTTGGAAGGTTCATTAAGTGAACATCAGGAATATCTACAGGCTTAGTATCTTCATCAGAATCACTGTCAGGAACGACAATGGGATCATCTGCCAAGTTCTGATCAAGAGGAACAACATTAGAATTAATAGGAGCTATTTGATTAGAAGTGGCATCACAAGAAGTATCACCAAGAACAGTGTCTGCAGCCTTAGAGTGAAAAGAGGTTACTACAATGTTATTAGAGACAGACAGAGGATCAGCAACAATCGGTGTTATTCTAGTTGAGAATGGCATAAATTCATCATCTGCATTGATGGATGGAATGAATGAAGGTTCAGAGGATGGAACGGATTTAGGGACGAGTGGTGCAGGATGAATGAAGTTATTGAAAATAAAGTCTGCATCATAGAACTAGTCGGGACTAGTTCCAATGTTTGTAGAATTAGTTTCTTGCCAATCAACATAGTATGATTCCTGCAAGATTTTGGTTCTCTTGTTGTAGACGCGGTATGCCTTTTGAGACGACGAATATCCAATGAAGTAACATTCATCTCCCACTGCTCCGAACTTTGCAAGATTCTCAGCGGTGTTCAACAGAGTACAGGAACATCCAAATGCTCTAAAGAATTCAATCAGGGGCTTTCTTCCATGAAACAACTCATAAGAAGTCTTGTTGTGAGCTTTGACCACCAGAGCATGATTCAAGATATAATTAGTAGTGTTAACTACTACGGCCCAGAAAATGATAGGAAGCTTTAAATCTATCAGCATTTTTCTAGCAGCCTCGATCAATGTTTGGTTCTTTCTTTCAGCTACCCCATTCTCATGTGGAGTCCTGGAAGCATTGAATTGTCTAGAAATTCCTTTGCTTTCACAAAATTCTTTCAAGACATGACTCTTAAACTCGGTGCCATTGTCACTTTTGACAGAAATTACCGAGCGCTTGCAGATCTTCTCAATTTTCAGAAAAAGACTTTTCAGCACATGAGCAGTTTCATCTTTGGTAGCTAAGATATTAACCCAAGAATACCTTAAGAAATCATCTATCACAACCAAACAATAAGAGTTTTTATAAATGCTCTTCACACTAACTGGACCAAAAAGGTCCATATGAAGTAATTGTAATGGAACAGAAATAGAATTCACTACTTTGGACTTGTGCGACTTCTTGTGCTGTTTGTCTTTAGCACAAGCCATGCATTTTTCTGAAAAAATTGAAGTCCTTGGAGGGTAAACCTCTCACAAGGTCTTGTTTTACCAAACGATTTGAGTTTTTTAAATTTCACATGGGCAAGTCGACGATGCCACAACAGTGATTCAGAATCAGAAGCCTTAGATAACATGCAAGGCACGTATGCTTTAGTGTTGGGATAATTCATATCCACCACGTAGGTGTTGTTCTTTCACGGTGTCCTCATCAAGATCAAATCATCAGGAACCACGAGTCCTGGTTTGAGGAAGAGACATTCAGCATTGTTGAACAACACAGACAGCTGTTTATCACAAATTTGTGATACCCTCATCAGATTGTAAAAAAGTTCTGGAACGAGGTTGACTTTTTCCTGGGTGAGAGTTCCATTGCACACATTTCCATGTCCGGTAATCTTTCCTCCCTTCTCGTCGCCAGCAAAAGCAACGTATCCCCCATCGATAATTTGGAAGTCAGTCAGCAGATCCTTTAGCCTGGTCATGTGATGAGAGCACCCACTATCAACATGCCAAGCATTATCAATAGTCCTCATGGAAAAACCCTATCACATGCAACACAATTTATTGAGAAATCCAAACCCAATTCTTTTTCAACTTGGGTGGAACAATTCTTTCAGCAGTTCTATCAAGTCTTGTTCTCCACCAACGTGTGCCCTTTAAAAAGTTATTAGCATTTTGACAAAACTTGTTAAATTTGAAATAAAACGAATGTTGAACTTGTTGGTGTCTGTGATAATTACCCCCACCATTATGCACTTTGGGTCTTTGAAATCGGACCCAATCATTGTGATAATATGCATGACAACACTGTCTAGCAGTGTGACCACCCTTCCCATAAGAAAAACAGTTTCCATGCTTAAAAATGTTTCTTTTGTGCGATGGTTGGTAAGATGATGAGGATGATTGCTGCTGAAACAGCACATTGAAGGGCTTTCTAAATCTGCCTTTGTTGTGATGATCCTTTTTTGATCAACATGCTATGTTGATGTTTCTCTTTCTGTTTCATCATCAATTTTGATTTTAACTTCAATCTTTTTAGTTATAGACTTTGATTCACAATCAGATTCATTGTTTGATTCAGATGATGGTTCTGCTGAGTATTCAGATTCACACTAGCTTTCTTCACTGTCTTTAGTGGAGAAATAATCTGAATCACTCTGACTATCACTTTGGCTTGTTGAAGTGTCACTTGAGGGAGTAAAAATTGGAATCTCCTCTGTCATGAATCTTTCAAATTGATTTCTTGCTTTTGAAACAACCGAATCATCAGAAGTTAAAACATTAATGGAACTGAAATCATTACAGCTATTGAGTTCATTACAATTAGAATTCCAGTTAACTAGGCTAGAACAAGATCCGCTATCACTACCAACATAACCTTACATACATGATTCTGTATTCTTGGAATTAAAAAAGACAACTTAATGGTCTCCTTATTGCAATCTGTGTGGCCTAATCCAACACTACAATCATCCTTAATCTCATCATCTTGCCCTTTTAAACCTGCAGTATTCACATTAGTAGCAGATATAAAGACACTAGCCAAATCATTTTTAGGATGAGGTGACAAAATAAGGTTGTAATGACCCTTTGTAGGAGGATGAAACAATTTTCTCTCAAAATCATTTGAATCCAAGTACCCAACCCCCTTTTTCACAAATCTGGGCTTTTGTTGACAATCACGCATGGTATCATGTACCTTTTTACTTAAATTCCATTTGTCAATGATGATTTGTAATTTGACGGTTTCGCTTCTTGAAGAGGTTAATTTTTCAGTTAAATCAGTGATTAAAAGTTCTTTTCTATACACAAATTCTTTTAGGGTTTGGATTTCTTGTTGAGCTTTATTCAAACCGATTTTCAGAGCAACCTCACTTTTCTTTATTTGTTTAAGGAGACCAAGAGCATCGTGCTTTTCACGAATTATAAGTTTGTTCATCGTGCGATAATGAACAATCATAGCAACACAATTAGGAGAACATAAATAGGATGTTACCTTTGGCATAATCAGCTCTGTAGCAGTCTTTCTACCAATGCATCCATGATTCGAGCTTCCATCGCTTTCAGTTTGAGTTCCATCACAAGTACTCGTTCGAGTGTTAACTCGATCCATTGAGCCAGAACTAGAGCCATCATTCTTCACATCACAAGCACTATAATCAACAACGCACTTGGCTTTCTCAATCTTGATATTAGCATTCTGCTTCATGCTTCCCTCATAATCAATCACTTGAGTTTCTATTCCTTGAATAGCAAATTGTTTCAGGTAAGCAGCTGGTCCGATTGAATCGGTGTTGATGATGAATTTTCTGAGCACCTCTTTCTTTTCCTCTTAAACAAGGCTAGCTTCCATACCGTGAACCACAAATTGAGTTGAGGGAACATTAGCCAGAAGAGCCTTGCAAATATCCACCCGAGCTTCTGCGATCTCGTCACTCCACTCGAAGTCATTAACGGCCAATACATTAACCGGTTCCTTCGCCTTCTCAGTTTGTTCGTTTCCTTCAGTAATGGCAACAATGGTAGGAAGGGGTAGGGCATTAGTAATTGGAAGAGGACATTCCCTTTTGAAATGACCTAGCTGCTTGCAATTGTGACACCTCAATCGACTTATCAAAACCAGCAGCTTTTCCTCCTACACGCTTCTTACCGGTGCGAGCCATGAATCTTTTCGCCCTCAGAGTCAACATTTCCATCTGCCACTGCAGATCAACCTCTTCCATATCGTCAAGATCCACCTGAAAAACATCTTCAATATGAATAACACCGGCTTTCAATTCACCAGCAATAAGAGCTTCATAACTATTGACAAACAAGCCAAGAAAAGCAAAGCCATATGTTCAGTTGACAAACTTGAAGCAAAAGTGCTGCTCTGATTGCCTATGGATGCAGTGCTTGACGAGCTTTGTTGATTTGTGGACGGTGAGGAAACCATTACGGGATGACTCTTGTTGAACTTCCATAATTGGTTGATGTGGTAGGAACAAAGAATGCTGCGTTGGTTGGTGCCATGCTTTTGCTATAACCCAGTTGATTCATTTGACGCTTCTCAATGTCCATTTCAAAAGATTTCAAAGTATTGATCACATCAGATAGGGTTGATGCTTCATTAAGGTACTGTCTTTTGATCATCATACATTGAATACTCCATTCTTGTGGAAGAGAATCTAACAACTTCTTGATTTGATCACAGCTCCTAATCACAATACCAACTTGTTTCAACTTGCTAGAGATTTCCATAAACCTTGAAATGTGCTTCGATAACCCTTTTCCTTTGATACTGCTAAAAGTATCATATTGCTTTTGAAGCATGTCCTTCTTACCTTCTTTTAAATCAGAACTGCCTTCATAAAACTCACATAAAGCTTGCCACAGAGATTGAGCGATTTTGTACTCTTTAAACATATTCATTATGTTGGCTAGAAGAGCCATGTTCAAAGCACCAAAGGCTTTATAGTCTCTTACGATTAGAAGTTTGTCATTCTCGGTGTACTCTGTTGGATCAGTTTGAGTGTCAACTCCATCCTCTCCAGTGGTCATAGGACAACGAGGACCATTAGTAGTCGAGATCCACCATCCAAAGTCAGTCATATAGAAGTACGCCTTCATTTGGTTTTTCCAGTTCGGGAAATCACCGGTGGACAGAAGCTAGGGAGGTCTGGACATGGATCCGGTTTCCAAATCAGCTTGAGTAATGGATGTAACAGACATTTTGAAAGATAGAGAATCAAACAAAACTCAGAAAAGAGAAAAATTGAGAGAGTCGGCTGGACCAATCAGACAGTCAGCTCGGAAGAGTCTGCTAGACCAAGTACAGTCGGCTTGAGAGAGTCAGCTGGTCAATCTATGTGACTATGAACAATATTACACGAGAGTCGTAAACTTGCGTTTACTAGGAGAATCGACTGAGAAGGTAACAATCGGCCAATCAAAGCATCAGTCGGCAGTACAATCAGAGAGTCGGCCATATAATCGGCTCAGGAGAGTCTGCTCAAGAAAGATAGTCGGATCTGGAGAGTCAGCTCAAGAACAAAATGCACTCTTTTTCACAAAACTTCACAAAATCAATTAGTGAATGGTCAGATCTAAACAAAAATACAAATCAGATCTGTCAAACTCTTCAAAAACAAGTTTCTGAAGGTATTTCAATGCCAATTTCTTAACTTGATACAAATCAACCCTAGAAATGAAGAAATTCAGATCTAAATAAAAACACCAGAAACACTAAAAAAATCACTAAAATCAAGAGCATAGTGGCTCTGATGCCAAATTATAGGTCCTGAACAGATGGATCCTTGCGCTAGAATGATTCTAGACAGGAAGCTGTTTGTTGATGAATCAATGAAAAACAAAGATGAAGAGCAATAGACAATGAACACAAACTACTCAGAATATCATAAAACATCCACTGATATGATTTCATTAAGCACCTGGACAATCAAACAATTACAACACCCCTCTAACCGGCTATCCAAACAAAGATAATAACGAGGAACAATCAAAAGGGTCTGAATGTCAAGAAATTGGTCCACTATTTATAGAAAATAGCAAGAGTCGGCATTCATATTGCCGACTCTTGACTCTCTTACCAATTTTTAGACTTACATATAGTTACAAAACAGCCCCTAATCTTTGACCAGAATACAACGATTTATCAGGTTCCAACAATATTTTATAAAGTTGAAAAGATGCATGCCACTTTAGTTTTGGCCTTAATTCATTTTAATCAAGGTTGTGACTTTCATATGTTCGGATACTTCCACATATAGAAGATCCACCAACTCAATTTCAAATTTTTATTTCAAAATTCAAATCTAATTTGATTCATTAGTTTATAAAGATTTGAATTTCATAAAATCTTAGCCAAGTATTATAAAACATTTTTAGGAAATGAATTTTGTTTTATAAAAATTATATTTTTATAATTCTTGTTATTATTTTAGAAAATGTTTAAGATCCCTCTCATTCCACAACATATTCATGTTGTTGATTTATATCTTGATTTGCGTGCGTTGCATGCCAGTTTTCATCCATGAGCGATTGCCATCTTTAATTTGCATGTCGGTTTTCTTAGTTCAAGTTGTTGTTGGTATATACTTGGTTACTTGAGTGTATTAGGGACTTGTATGTGTAAGGTCCAATAAACATGGCGTGAATCTGTTCGAAAACATATCAAGAGGCGGAAACTCTTAATTTGGTGTAGAATCACAAGAACACAAAAAGATCTAAATAAAACTTTACTTGTATTAATATGAATGTGTAAACCCTAGATTTGCATGTGATTACAAAGCGAATCCCCCAAATCTTGCTAATCTTTCTCTAAAACAATTTATTTATAGTCCCTCATACATGTAATATTAACTTCAATTAAGCCCCTTGAAAGTTTTCCATGAAATGAAAGTTTTCTATGAAACTTTTCCATGAGAGTTTTCTATGAAAGTTTTCCATAAAAACTTTCTAAGAAACTTTCCATGGAACTTTCCATAGAAAACTCTCAAGGGGCTTAATTGTAATTAATCTTACTTGTATGAGGGACTATAAATAGATTGTTTTTTAGAGAGATTAGTAGGACTTAGGGAATTCATTTTGTAATCAGATGCAAATCTAGGGTTTACACATTCATATCAATACAAGTCAAGTTTTATTTAGATATTCTTGTGTTCTTGTGATTTCTACACCAAATCAAGACTTTCCACCTCTTGATTTGTTTTTGAATCGATTCGCGTCACGTTTATTGGACCTTACAATTGGTATCAGAGCATCAGCCTCTCTGTTTTGGTGATTTCAGAGTATCATCTGGTCAATCATGTAGATTTGGATCTTATTTGTTGCTGGTTGTTTCGCATTTGAAAATATGAAGACTCTAAATTGGAATTTCTGTGGTTTGATGCATTTTAAATTCATTTGAGTTCGTTTTTGCTTGAATTTGATATCCAGAGATTAGTTTTACGATTCAATTACTGCTATTTGAGGTGTTTTATAACAATTGATTGGTTCTGAGGTATTATTTTTGGTTTTGGATTGGATTATGAAGATTTGAAACTTTTCCCACGGTTCTGATGAAGATTTGAAGTTTGCTGTATCGAAACATTCTGTTACATCACAAAGTTCTTTCCATCGAAAGATCATCTTTCGACTGAAAACTTCATCCAAAAGTTTGGTTTCATTGAAAAGTTTCAATCATCAAAAGGTTTTTGTTTGACAGTATTTTCATCAAAAAGTTACATATTTCGATTGAAAAGTTTTTCCTCGAAAAGTCTCACCATCGAAAATTTTGATCTTTCGATTAAAATTTACCATCGAAAACTTTTCTGTCACCTTTGTTCGATCGAAAAGTTTCATAGAAAACTTTTCTGTCAACTTTGTTCAAGCGTTAGTCTTTCTGATTTTCAACTTTGTTCAACCAAAAATCCAACCATGTCTCAAGCACCTGTAATTGCTACTGTTATCAATTATGACATAGATATTGGTATGGGAAACAAGCCACCCAGACTTGTGGCCACTTCAGAATATGAAAGCTAGAAGAAAAGAATGGAGTCTTTCATCTACTTTAACGACTAAAACATGTGGCATTCTATTAAAGATGGACCTCATAAGCCAATGTTGAGAAGTTCTGATGGGGATAGAGAAAAGGATGTTACGGAGTACATTGATGTTGACAGAAAACTAATTGAACGAGATTTCAAAGAATTTGTTGCCATCACCATGGCTCTTCCTACTGAGATCAACAACACATGTGATCAATACAAAAATACAAAGGCATTGTGGGAAGCTTTGGCTGATAGGCATAAAGGAAAGCAAGAGGGATATGCTGCAGAAACAATTTTCAATATTCAATCATGTCAAAGGAGAAAATTTATGTGCACAAATCAACAGATTCACCAATTTGATTTGTCGTCTGAGAGGGTTGGGTGTTACATATTCAAATCAAGAGATTAATAAAACTTTGCTGGATTTTTTTGCCTCAGCACTAGAATGTGTATTGTGTGATGACCAAAAGAACTGCAAGTTTGAAGGCTATGAGTTTGAAGGAAATGGTGAGCTTGCTTGAAATATATGATTTTGAAATGAAGAAAATTATGTTTCTTCTACAAATCAGTCTGGGAATTGTGCTCTTGTGTCTGGTAGTGAGATTCCTCAATTTAGTTCTACCACTTAGACATCATATTCTGCACCTGAATATTCTTACAATAAGAGCACTCCAACAACTGCTTAGACATGCTTTGTTTCAACTCAAGGTTCTAATGTGAAGATTGATAAACCTTAACAATCCAAGCAAACTCAGTTGTCCAAATCCAAGAAGAGCATATGGAATTATTCACTTCTTTCTTGACAAGTTATGAGGCCTTTGTTAGGATTCAGTGGTGATCAGTTTGACTTTTGTAAAAAAGGGTTTTGACAGAGAAATTAATTAATTCAGTTAATTAATAAATACGCAGCGGAAAATAAAATCATAACCTATTTAATAGCACTGACAAACCGAACAGGATCTGGTTATGAACACGCAAACATAAAAAAAAACAATTAATCTACTGATGAGATTAATAATACCTTAGTGGTTAATGATTAACCGGTTGAGACACCGAGGTACAATGAATCGATGCTAGATCACGAACCAAAACGCGAGGGAAGGGATGGCCGACGCGCAAGGCGGCGGCTGATTTCGGCTGGCCGAAAGACGCGGCGGTGAGACAGGGTAGAGTGGCCGGAACTCGCGCAAAGGGAAGGAAGAATGTCTTCCTTTTGCTTTGGCGCCGTTGACCACGAGAGAAAAACACCAAACAGCCCTTGCGGCTTTCTTGTTTTGGAGTTGACCGAAAAAGTCAAGAAAGGGAATTTCTTCTTCCTCTCTTTTGCGGTTGTCTTCAATTGTTGGTCTAGAAAAAATAATAGGATTATTATATATATATAATAATTATAAACTCTATTAATTGTTTCTGGGCCGAAAGTCTAATACGAGATAAAAAGCCTGTACCCATTTAATTGTTTTAATGAAAGATTAAAACAATATATATATATAATTATTATTTATAGACTAGTACAAATAATAATTCCCTTCTAACGAATATATATAAAATATATCGTCTCGCTAACAGTTCGTAATTACCAGTTAAGCAGGTTAAGTGGATTTAATGTTCGTTACCCTAGGTGTAACTCTTACGGGTCATAGCTCGGTCAGCCGCGTTGTCCATCGTGTCGGTCCATAAAATCCAACAATCTCCCACTTGGACGATCCACGATAAATCAACGCAAACAGTCAGCGGCGCTCTAGCTGCACATGGCTGTCTCTAACAAGGTATGACGCTTTAAAGTCATTAAACCAAATATCTCGGTGTTAGTAACAGCTAAGTAAAGCAAGACAATAGACTTATGGCAATAGTTGTCATTCATCCTTTCCGTATAAAACATCAATTGAATCAATGAGACATGGATTTAGTTCATTCTCATATGACGTTCAATTATTATTGTTCTCGATCAAGAATCAAAGTGGTCCAATCAAACACACAGTAAGTTTAGGTAAGGCCTTACACTTCACCAGTTTGAATCAACGAGGGCGCCACGATGCCTATCTGTTACATATAATGTAAGAGTACAGAATCCCTTATTGACTACATACAACTCCCACTGAACTTCAGAACTATTCCTAATCAAAGTCTTTATGACTGGCAGTTATGCGACAGCGTTTGACAGTGATTAAAGAATGGTTCTTGGTAAACGGAAGTTCTAGTACGTATCTCAGGTCAGAGGATACTAATAAGTATACCAATAGCAAAACATCTTATGACAAATATCCATGAAGATGATTTGATGCGAGTTACATTCAACGTCATTCAAAATGAGGCCTGTAAAGTTCGGAGTGAACTCCTTTAGCCGAAGTTCAGAAAAGTCTTAATTCAGAGACGTTCCCACGAGTCTGACCGACTACGGATAATTAAGAATACAAGATTCATGGATTAAACGTATTAAAATCGAACACAGTTATAAGAATTCAGAATTGCATTTAAATCAGTAAACCAAAAGAATTCAAAAGTACAACTGTTTAAATGTTCGCACATTCAAAATACTAAATCAAAACATATCACTAGCAAATCTAAGACCAATAGCATCTCTGTGAAGATCATGCTTGTCCTGAGTCATGGGCTTAGTAAACGGGTCCGCTAGGTTTTGATTTGTGTTTACTTTGCTTGTCACGACGTCTCCACGTTCCATAATTTCTCGTATATAGTGGAACTTCCTTTGAATGTGCTTGGCTTTGTGATGAGATCTGGGCTCTTTGGCTTGAGCCATAGCACCTGTGTTATCACAAAGTATCTCGATTGGTTGGTGAATACTCGAAACCACATCGAGGTCAGTAATGAATTTCTTCATCCAAGCAGCTTCCTTAGCAGCATCTGATGCGGCTATATACTCAGATTCGGTGGTTGAATCTGCCACTACACTCTGCTTGGAGCTTTTCCCTGAGACAGCTCCTCCATTAAGAGTGAATACGAAACCCGACTATGAGCGAGAGTCATCTCAGTCAGTTTGAAAGCTAGCATCAGTGTAACACCATACAGTGAGCTTCTCTTTCACTCCTCCAAATATTAAGAACATGTCTTTGGTTCTTCTTAAGTACCTCAGGATGTTCTTGACTGCAGTCCAATGGGCAATGCCAGGACTTTGCTGGAAACGGCTGGTCATGCTTAAAGCATACGAGACGTCAGGTCTAGTGCACAACATAGCATACATGATAGAACCAATCACTGAGGCATATGGAATTGCTTCCATTTCCTTAATTTCAATGTCTGTGGAAGGAGATTGGGATTTGTTCAACACAGTGCCTTTAGTCATCGGAACACCTCCTTTCTTGGAGTTTTCCATCCTAAAGCGTGTCATCATTTTGTCTATGTAAGTACTCTGACTTATCCCTAGAAGCCGCTTAGATCTATCTATGTAGATCTTGATTCCTAGAATGTAAGCAGCTTCTCCAAGATCCTTCATTGCAAAACAAGATCCTAACCATTGTTTGACTTTGTTAAGCACAGGGATGTTGTTTCCAATGATCAGTATATCATCCACATACAAGATGAGAAATGATATAGTGCTCCCACTAGCCTTTCTGTAAACACAAGGCTCATCTTCATTCTTGACAAAACCAAATTCTTTGATTTTTTGATCAAAATGAAGATTCCAGCTTCGAGATGCCTGTTTAAGTCTATAAATGGACTTATTCAGTTTGCAGACCCTACTAGGATACTTTGGATCAACAAAACCATCAGGCTGAACCGTATAGACATCTTCAAAGAGATGTCCATTAAGAAAAGCGGTTTTGACATCCATTTGCCATATCTCGTAATCATGGTACGCGGCTATGGCAAGCAGTATCCTGATCGATTTGATCATAGGAACGGGTGAGAAAGATTCATCATAGTCAATACCTTGAGTTTGAGTGAAACCCTTTGCAACTAGCCATGCTTTATAGGTTTGTACATTACCATGCATGTCGGTTTTTCTTTTGAAAATCCATTTGCTCCCTATTGCCTGAGAACCGGGGGTAGTTTAATCAAGTCCCAGACCTGATTATCACGCATAGATTGCATCTCGACGTTCATGGCTTCAAGCCATTTCTCGGATTCAGGATCTGAGATAGCAGATTTGTAGTTTGTAGGTTCGTTATTTGACTCAGCTACTAACAGGACTTTAGAAGCTTCAAGATGCCATAGGTATCTGTTAGGTTCTTTACGAGCCCTGCTACTTCTACGAACGCTTGTGTTTATGTCTGATTCATCAGCAACAACTTCTTGTTGATTAGACGCTCCGACTTCCTCAGCGGTTGTTTGTGTTTCTCGAATTTCTTCAAGATCCATAATATTATTTTCGGTTCCTCGATTTAGAAGATCTTCCTCGAGAAAGCGTCCTTTCCTTTTGATGGAAACAATGTTTGCATCAGGATGATAGAAGTAATATCCGCTTTTGTTGTAGTAACCGACGAAAACAACTTTTTCGCCTCTGGGGTCGAGCTTGTCATCAGAATCGCTGGTGATATATGCATCACATCCCCATACTCTAAGGTAAGACAAATTGGGTTTAGACCCGTGCCATATCTCATATGGGGTTTTGTCCACCTTCTTAGTCGGTGCCAGATTTACAATGCGGGCGACGGTCATAAGAGCATAACTCCAGAAGGAGTGAGGCAAGTTAGTTCTACACATCATCGATCGAACCATATTAAGTAGGGTTCGATTTCTCCTCTCGCTCATGCCATTAAGTTGGGGTGTGCCAGGAGGAGTGGGCAGAGAAATAATTCTGTGCTCCTTCAGATGATTAAGAAATTCTAAGCTGAGATACTCGCCACCTCGATCTGATCGAAGTGTTTTGATAGATTTATCGAGTTGTTTCTCTACTTCGTTTTGAAACTCTTTGAACTTTTCAAATGTTTCATGCTTATGTTTCATAAGATAGACATAAGCATATCGACTATAATCGTCAATAAATGAAACGAAGTATCTTTCATGATTTCTAGACATGGTTCTGAAAGGGCCACACACATTAGTGTGTATAAGGCCTAGCAGATCCTTGGCTCGTTCACCAACATGAGTGAAGGGGTACTTTGTGAGTTTGCCAGCAAAACAAGACTCGCAATTATAAAATGAGTCCTGTCTGGTAGGTTCAAGAATTCCCTCGGATTGGAGTCTTTTAATGCGTGTCTTGCTTATGTGGCCAAGTCGACAATGCCATAGAAAAGTATCATTAATGCCAGATTTGATATGTTTAGAAAGATTATATATGTTATTGTCAGTTTGAACGTCAATCTCATAAATACTGTTTTGAGGTTTAGCCTCAAAATAAAAGATATCATTTAAGTAGGCAGAAATAGCAATACCATTAAAAACGTACTTAAATCCTTGTTCAAACAATAAAGAAACTGAAACAATGTTTCTGGTTAAACCAGGTGCAAACAAACAATTGTTTAAAACAACCACAAGGCCAGAAGAACATGAAAAATGATATGTTCCAGTTGCAAGAACTGGTACTCTTTTCCCATCACCAACGATGAGCTCCATGTCGCCTTGTTTCAGCTTCCTCCAACTTTTAGGCTCCTGCAAGACATTAATGATGTGGTATCCACATCCAGTATCAAGTACCCATGTGTTGCTGGAAACAGTAAAAATTTCAATAACATAAATGAGAATACCTGAAGAGGTGCCCTCACCACTGGCCCTCTACAGCTTCAGCTAGACTAGATATTCAGGACAGTTAGGTTTCCAGTGTCCCATTTTGTTGCATTCAAAGCATTGGCGCTCCTTAGGAGGGGGTGCTTTTGAAGCTTTCTTGTTATTGTAGGTGGCAGGCTTGGCAGCAACATTAACCTTCTTCTTGCCTTTGCTATTATAACCTCTTTTCTTGGGGTTAGGTTTTTTAACACCAGCAGATCTGACCATCAGAACTTGATTTTTCTTTCCTTGGATATTCATCTCGGCCGTTTTGAGCATACCATGTAGCTCGGCCACTGTCTTCTCCAAGCCATTCATGTTGAAATTCATTACGAATTGAGCATATGAGCTTGTGAGAGAGTTTAAGATGAAATCAGTAGCCATGTCATCCTTCATGGGATATCCAAGTTTGTTGATCTGGTCGATGTACCCTTTCATCTTAAGTACATGAGCACTAACAGGCGTGCCCTCTTGCATCGTGCAACGAATGAGCTGAGACATGGTTTCATAGCGTTCTTGTCGGGCTTGTTTCAGGAACATGCCCTTAAGTTGTTCAATCATGTCAAAGGCACTCAGGTCCTCCATGCTCTTTTGGAGCTCACGGGACATGCAAGCTAGCATAAGGCAGGCCACCTCAGTGGCATCATCTCTTTGTTTTTCCCAGGACTTACGAGCGGCAGCCGTGTTACCATCGGGTGCCTCAGGGACTGGTGCATCGAGAACATAGAGCTTTTTGGCCATCTTGAGAACTATTCTCAGATTGCATTGCCACGAGAGAAAGTTGGTGTTATCCAGCTTTTCATTCTCAAGGATAGACTTGAGAGCGAAGGAGTTATTAGTATTATTATTTTCAGTAGACATCTATCAAGATAAGCAAAGAAAATAAATTAGTATAAAGAAAGTGAAAAGTCCTTATTAAGTTATGACCCAATTACAGAAATTAGAATAAGGAGTGAGAACCTAGCTAAATCAGTCACTAATGGTAGCTGTGGCATACAACATTAGTAAGTGGGTAACTAGATTGACAATTAGTGTCAATTGTGGAAAGATGTACAACTCTCGTGTATGAGGCCGCTAAGACAAGACATGTCTATGCATTGATACGTTTAGCCTCATCTATGCACACTTTTAATCTCTTGACAGCTGGGGCATGTAACAAGAGAGAAAAGTAATAGTCGTCCTAAAATAGGTACTTGCGGAAGGGCTGGATGTGTCAACGAAACCCTTGTGCCTTGGAAGGATAAACTACGCATCCAGTGCGGTGCTGTGGCTCCAAACACCGATGTTTCGTTTTATGCTCCAAGTGTTCCTTATAATAGGATGGCATAGACCATTGGTTTTAAATATGGGTTCCAATTTTAGTGTTTACCGAATAGGGTCAAACACAACGAGTGATTAAATCATACGTGTGATGTAAAAGCCAGTTTTACTATTTAAAGTCATGACAAATTTGATGAACCCTTTTATCTCTCAGGACACTTAATTTTAAATACCCTATTAAAACTAAGTTTGTCGCGACTTGAATAAACAGTTAAAGTCAATAGTTGAAAACTATTAAGTTATAAGTTTTGAAATTAAATTTAGTTTAAATTGCAAAACTTTAGCGGTTATTTATTTTATAAAAACAAGCCAGTTGTTATTTTTATAAAATTCTACAAGTTGTAAAATTAGAACTTGTGGTGACAGATTGTGACATTTTAAAACTCATTTTAAAACGTTTGTTGTTTGATTGGTTTATAATAAATTTAAGTTATAAAAAATTAAAAGCAACCATAAAGCAAATAAATATGTAAATCTTGCTAGAGCCAGTTAGCAAGACCAAACGGGTCACGGGGTCCACAGAATTAAAACAACCACAAGGATGGACTTCCGTGCATCTGGTCGTCTCGGATGACTCCCACTGAATCCATGATTCCTGTTGCGTCTTCAGATTTGTCTTCGGGTTATTATTAAATTACATAGAATAAAAAAACCTATTCTATTACAACTTTGAGCCATCAAAAGTAGGCCAAAACCATAAAACCAAAAAATGAATAATAAACACAAACAACTCAATCACATGGGTCGGGACAGATTTACATATTCAACACAATCACATACAGACAATATATTTGGTCAAATAAAATAAAAAATGACCAATTTAATAAATAAAAAAATTGACCCAAAAAACAGATTAGATCAGAAACTTCAAGATAGTTAAAGTTTGTGATTAATCTAACCGGTGAACCAGACCGGTTCCGATTTGCGTGTTATAACCCAGGCTCTGATACCACTGTTGGGATTCAGTGGTGATCAGTTTGACTTTTGTAAAAACGGGTTTTGACAGAGAAATTAATTAATTCAGTTAATTAATAAATACGCAGCGGAAAATAAAATCATAACCTATTTAACAGCACTGACAAACCGAACAGGATCTGGTTATGAACACGCAAACACGAAAAAAAAACAATTAATCTACTTATGAGATTAATTATACCTTAGTGGTTAATGATTAACCGGTTGAGACACCGATGTACAACGAACTGATGCTAGATCACAAACCAAAACGTGAGGGAAGGGATGGCCGACGCGCAAGGCGGCGGGTGCTGATTTCGGCTGGCCGAAAGACGCGGAGTTGAGACAGGGTAGATTGGCCGGAACTCGCACAAAGGGAAGGAAGATTGTCTTCCTTTTGCTTTGGCGCCGTTGACCACGAGAGAAAAACACCAAACAGCCCTTGCGGCTTTCTTGTTTTGGAGTTGACCGAAAAAGTCAAGAAAAGGAATTTCTTCTTCCTCTCTTTTGCGGCTGTCTTCAATTGTAGGTTTAGAACAAATAATAGGATTATTATATATATATATATATATATATATATATATATATAATATTTATAAACTCTATTAATCTGGCCCAAAGTCCAATACGAGATAAAAAGCCTGTACCCATTTAATTGTTTTAATGAAAGATTAAAACAATATATATATAATTATTATTTATAGACTAGTACAAATAATAATTCCAGTCTAACGAATATATATAAAATATATCGTCTCGCTAACAGTTTGTAATTACCAGTAAAGCAGGTTAAGTGGATTTAATGTTCGTTGCCCTAGGTGTAACTCTTACGGGTCATAGCTCGGTCAGCCGCGTTATCCATCGGGTCGGTCCATAAAATCCAACAGCCTTGATGTCTGGAAATCTTACACCAGCCTGTTTTTCTCCTAATGATCTGGAACAAGTAAATTCGGATGATATTGAAGAACTTGATATTTAGTGGCAGATGGCTATGGTGACATTAAGAGCCAAGAATTTCTTTAAGAAGACATGCAGAGATCAATTCAAGAAGGATCCCAACAAGAAGATTGGTTTTGACTTGAAGATCATTCGTTCTTACAACTGCAATCATCTGGGTTTATTTTGCTGGAGATTCTAGAGCTCCTAAAGAGAACAAGCAGGAAGGTAAAAGCACCACCAAAGTCGCACCAAATTGAATCATGCTTCAATTTCGAAGTCAACTGCCTTGGTGTCTCAAAGTGGTGTAAGCTATGATTAGTGCGACCATATTGAAGAAATTTCTGTCAACCATGCTCTAATGGCCAACATCTCTGACATACCACCACAGATATTTGAAAAACTCAGCTCTCTTAAATGTATTTATGAAGTTTCAAAATACAGGCTTAACAATCAAGTATTGATTGATGAAGCCAAACATTTGACAACTGTGAATATAAAAGAACTTGAAAAAGAATATAAAAGGAAAATTGATGATATTTTGAAAGAAAATTCTTTTCTAAAATCTTCAGTGGTTGAAAAAGAAGTTACTAATAGAATTTTGAGAGAAAAATTAAACGATGTTTAAACAGATTTGTCAAAACAAAAGCTTCACGTTGAAACATTCAATGTTTCAAAACAAATGCTTGAAGGCATTATTGGTTCACAGTTTCAAAAAGGTACAAATGGAATTGGATACCAGAAAGTTCCACCACTTTTCATTAAGAAGGGATTTTATCCTAAAATCCCAGAATCATTGTTGCTAAAGATTATACTCCTTGAGTGTATCCACAATGGCATCCATGTGATAGTGATTATGATAATTCTTATTCTTGTGCAGAATATGGGTTTGTGTGTAGTGATGAAGATTGTGATAGAGTTGAGAATTAGAGTTATGAGAAGAATTTGAACAATGTTTCTTTAAAAAGAAATGTGAATAAAGTTGATGGTGATGTAATTGCAAACAACGTGGTTGTGAATGATTGTTTACATGTTAAATCTGATTGTTCATCTCATGATACAAAAGTTCCATATGTTAATCCTAAAGGGTTCAAAACAAACTTTATAGCAGAAAAGTTGCTTACCGATGAAAAAGTTTTTGAGAAAACATCCAACAGAGAATTTTACAAACAAAAGAATAAATGTTCCAAAAAGACTGTTTTTCAAAATAAAAAATCTGTTAAGATTAACTCATCTAAAGCCTCCTCATCACAATCATCATCTATATATGATGATCAAGTTTATGAAAGTGATCATAGAAAAGGTTCCAAGGTGAAATCATGTTTTGTATGTGGAAAAGAAGGACATTTAGCAAAGAAATGTATTTACAGATCCATAAAAAAAACTGCTGATAAAATCCCTGTATCACCAGTTGAACAGTTGTGAAATGTGAAACCACTTTCAAGAAAATGTTGCAGAAACCCAAAGTGATTCCTCAATCACCAAAAGTACCATTGTCTGATATTAAGGGTTTTAATGTATATCACAAAATCAAAGAATTTGTATCCCAAAATCTGTTGCATCTCAATTAAAATAGAAAACGTTTTCAAAATCAAATAGTGCTAAAAGGAAGGTTGAAAAACCAAAATAAGTTTGGCAATTGAAAACGAAAGTAAATTAGGATATTCATAAAGAAAAACCAAATGATTTCTTTTTGGATGCACGTGATATGGAATATATTTCTGTCATTTATTATGATTCTTAAGGCCAACCCAAGACCTTAATGGCTTGGGTTCCAAGTGTTAACTAATAGGGTGATATGTGTAGGAACAATCAATAAGGATTGTTAACAATATTTGGCATGTTGATAATGGTTGTTCCTGGCACATGACTAGCCAGTTTTCTCTTTTGCAAAGTTTTATATCTATTGACGGAGAATACGTGGCGTTTGCTGGAAATGAACGAGGTAGATAAATATCAGGTCAGGGATTGGTGTCAAATGGCAAGATAAGTTTTGAAAAAGTTAATTACGTTCGATAGCTTAAATACAATTTGATGCGTGTTTTACAAGTGTGCGATAAATATTTCTCGACGTTCTTTAATGCTCGAGAACGTCTTATTCTCAAACATGGAGTGGTTATTCTAGAGGAAATATTTTGATGCTTGCACCTCGAAAGTATAACACATACAACTTAGATATGAGTCACCCCTCTTCTGAGATTGTATCTTGTTTTATTTCAAAAGCATCTGAAGACGAGTCTACTTTATGGCATCGACGTTTGGGTCATGTCAATTTCAAAACAATTAACCGACTTGTTCAAGAGGATCTTGGACTAGTTTACTTAAAAAGGAATTCATTTCAAATGATCATTGTATTGCTTGCTCCAAAGGAAAACCACATAAGAAGGCTCACAAACCGAAGATGTTTAATTCCATTGACTTTCCTCTTTAAATACTCCACATGGACTTGTTTGGTCCAATGAGCGTTATGAGTAAAGGAAAGAAGTCCGATTGTTTGGTAGTAATGGATGATTTCTCAAGATTCACATGGGTCTTCTTTTTGGGCACTAAAGACAAAACTACATATGTTTTGAAGAGCCATTTACTACAGATCAAGAATTTATTCAGCTACCGTATAAAGACTATTCGTAGTGATAATGGGACAGGATTCCGAAATTCCATGTTAAATTCTTTCTGTGTCAGCAAGGGCATCTCTCGACAGTATAGTAAACCTCGTACTCCACAATAAAATGGTGTAGCTGAGAGAAGAAATCGAACCCTGATTGAAGCTGCGAGGTCAATGCTTGATGATTCTAAGCTTCATGTCACTTTCTGGGCCGAGGCCATTAAAACTACGTGTTTTGTTCAAAACCTAGTGTTAATTACAAAAGGCAAAATCAAGACTCTGTATGAGATACTTCAAAAGCGAAAGCGTACTATTGATTAATTGAACAAATTTGAGACCAAAGCTGATGAAGGTTATTTTGTGGGTTACTGATATGCATCAAATTATACCTGTTTTCTACACATAATCATCCACATATTCGATTGATTCAGAAGCAATCACATTAGAAAACATACCTAATTGCTTCCCTTTTTGAAATTTCCAGATAAATTGAAATCCTATACGTAAAGGAACAAAAAATCAAGGAAAAGTCAACAATATGTGAACGTCAGAAGCTAAGCACGCCCGTGCTCTCCTAAGAACAGTCGTGCTCCCCTGGGAATCAAGCCGGAACATTCAGGAAGCTTCTAGAAGCTAGTCCGGTCAACAAGGCACAATCACGCCCTTGCTCCCCTAAGCACGCACGTGGTCCATGTCAGAAGCGTGCCATAAAAATTGAACCAAAGACAACAGAGATTCACACGAAAGTACAGAGTATGCCCGTGCTCCCCTAAGCATGGCCGTGCCTCCTTTCCAGATCTGGCTACAAAACAGAGGGCCTTGGCTCCTCTTTTCCACAAGCAACTTGTAGGGAGAGTCTCTCAAGGTTTCTCGTATGAAAAGTGTAGAGTAGAGAGAGAGAGAGAGAAAGTTAGTTATATCATCCAAGATCAAGAGACATGCTATAATCATAACACTTTTTGCTTTGGTTTAAATCTTTGGATCATTCCATGATATTTATATCACCAAGTGTTTGTGTATTCATATATATGGCCATTCTTGGCTAGTCCTCTTGTATCACATGGGTGAATGATGAAACTTGGTGTAATTGTATGTTTTAATTAATGAAAAGTTGTGTTTTTGTTTCTTAAGAATCTTAATTATAAATTGTTTTAAAAAGACACGAGTATTTAATCTCCAATTACTTTAAAAGTCTTAAATCTTGTGGATGGCTTAAGCAAGACATCTTGCTTAAACATCTATTCAAGCTTGTACGTCTTCATACAAATCTTGGTGCTACCAAGGGCTCGGTTAGTATAGATTTAATACGTTGGATTCAACAAAGCTTTCGATTCTTTACTGGACCTTGCGTTTTCTACAGGTATTTCTTTCATTTTTTTGTGTTAGCTCGCATTGGACTCTTAGCTGGAGCCGTGGTGTTCAAGCTTAAGGAGGAGTATATTTATTTAAAAAGTTTTATAATTAAGATTACTTTAACTCTCAATTGTGGTGGTCATAACGAAAGTAACCTCACAAAACTGTGCTATCGAGGTTTGTAGCCCTTCCAAATTTTTGTAAGAACATAATCAGTTGATTTCGTCCATTTAAAGCGTGGCTTGGTAGTGATTGTGCATTCCAACTTTCCAAAGAGTCATACAGCTTGGTAACCCTAACGGGAGCCAAGTTGATGTTCTTGAAATTATATATATATTTTAATAAAGATTTTTACACAATTAGTTTTAAAAAGGGTTTTCACCAAAGACTAATCACACACAAATCGAGCAAGTGTACCCGTCGGATGGCAATATAGTAAAGGTAAGAACCGGATATCAATCCGTAGACTCGGTGGAAAGCGATAATGAACCGGAACTAAGATTCAATCAAGTGATGGTAAAAAAAATATTTTGAAGAGTTTGTTTTAATTAACTAACATGCAAATATATAAAACTAGACTAAGATCACAAATCAAACAATCAAGGAGAAAAGATCACTTCGGTGTCGAATCCATCTAGAATACATTCAATACAATCATAGAAACATGGCAAATACACGAAACATAGATTGATCAAATTCTCGTCAAAGACATCTAATCAAATGACCATTCGAAAAGCTAGAATGAATAACACAAACTAACCACCTAAAATCATGCAATGAAGCTCACGTGTTGTAATCGTGTCAATGTTTATAAAGATTGAACTAGCTCCCGATTTAGGTACACCAATCCAACAACTAGTTGGAAAGATAATATGAAAAACACACTACCCACCTCAAGTTGATTTAATTAGACAATCACATGCATTTCTTCAACATACAATGTTCATACAAAGTTCATATAAATTAGGATATTGTGTCAACAAATCCTAGATAAACATAAAACTAAGCATGAAACACCATAACAAACACTTTGTTTTTCCAAACATAAGCATAAGGATACACATAAATCATAAACAAGACTTCATTCACCATTCCTAGTCAAATGCCACAAACTAGCATAAATACATATACCAATCCATGAATACAAGCATAAACCATAAGTTTTCCAACATGATATGGCATACACAAATACAAGTCTTGTAGACAACTCAAAATACTTGAATACATAATTTTATCGAAGAATAATCATACGGTTGTCATAACATTAACATAATAATTGCCAATAATCCATGAATGTTGTCAAACGATTCTAAACTTTATCTAAACCAAAGTGAACAAGAGTTTTAGCTTATCATGAGCACAAGAATGACAAATAAGCAAAGTCACCTGTGTCAAACTTGCATATCTTTACTCGGGGGTTGTAGAATTTTTCCAACATCTTTTTGTACTTAGCCTCCCTAAGCGCGGCCTATTCTCGTCTTTCATCTAGGAGGTCTAAGTTGAGATGTAGTTCCACGTCATTGTCCACTTTGTTGGTCATCAAGACTCGTGTGGATGGTACACCGATTTCCACGGTTATTACGGTTTCTAACCCATAAGTGAGGCTAAAGGGTGTATCCCCATTGCTCGTTTTTGGATGTATTTGGTATGCCTAGAGCACGTAGGGCATTTCGTCCACCCATGAATGTCCTCATTGATCCAATCGTGCCTTTATACCTTCCAGTAAGATATGATTGGTACACTCCACTTGACCAATGCCCTACGGGTGGTTCACGGAGGTGAAAATCTAATTTATGCCTAGCTCCGCGCACCATTCTTGTAGCTTTCTATCCCCGAACCGTGTTTCGTTGTCACTTACAAGGTGCATGGGTAAGCTGAAACGACATATGATGAATTCCCAAAGAAACTTCTTCACCTGTGTTGTTGGGATGGTTGCAAGTGGCTTTGCTTCCACCCATTTCGTGAAGTAGTCTATGGCCACGAATAAGAAATTGACCCGCCCTGGCGCCTCTGGGAATGGGCCCACTATATATATTGCCTATTTGTGGAAGGGCCATACCGCGGATACCGGTATCAAGTTGTTCTTGGGCCGAAAGGTGCGGGGGCGTGCTGTTGACAAGCTTTGCATTTGCGGAGTTCTTTAACCGCGTCCAAGTGCATGCCTGTCCAGTAGTACCCAACATTCATTACTTTTGCCACCACCATTCTTGGTCCCGCGTGCATGCCACATATACCTTCATGAACTTCTCTTATCAGGTAGTTGGAATCTTCAAGGTCAACACATCATAGGAGGGGGCCTAGATAAGACCGTCGGTATAGGATGCCATCTTAGACTTGATATTAGAGGGCTTTTTGTTGTAACTTTCTGGCTTCTGACTTTTCCTCTAAAAGGTGACCAGTTGTGAGATATGCCAAGATTGGAGTAATCCATAACCTTCCACTAGTTTGGATTACATGTGTTTAGGACCTCAATCGGGACCTCTTTGTCTAGATGGTTAAAGCTTGTGATGTCATTTTGCTTAGAGTGTTTGCTGGTTTGCTTAGGAAACTGTAGCTACATAACTTATGTTTAGGTATGCATGTTCAGGACAAGATCTTATGGGGAAATAATATATTTTAATACCTTGTGTATATGAATGTTTAGGGATGTTTTGTGTCTAGACTGAGTAGTGTGTTGTCTTGAAGTTTTGGCATGACCCGTATGGGTACGATCGAGTCAACTCTATATGAGTATATGATGACGTGTGGCAAGGGCTACCGTTGTAGCGAGTAAGAGGTAAGGTTCAGGATTTTGTGTGTCTATAAATGACGAGGTCATATTGTATGCATGTGGATTTACTTAGATCTAGCAGTTGTGTGTGTGCACGTGATGTGTGTTTAGAGTTTAGGGTTACTAGTACATGGGTAGAACAGTGTGTGTTCCGTAGTTATGTGTGTCGGTGTGTCCTTGTAGTACACGCTTAGTCGTGCATAGGACGGGAGGTCTGTGTGCTCAAGTATAGTATTTCTATCTTGATGATTTTCTCGGCGTGGATACATTGAGGTGATACGAGGAGTTTTGACGTCTTCCTAGACGATCGGTGAGGTGCTCTAACGAGATGCCTATGCTTATATCTCGGGAATTCGGAGCACGAAGCCAATGGGCGGAGCTGCAGAGTAGATGATGAAAACGTTTACGTGGACGCTTGATAAAAAGTGTTTATGATGATATCAAGGTAATGACACTAAAGACTTCGACACGAAGTTAACGAGGTGACAATATGTCTTCATGGAAAACATTCCATATGCAGGATCCAGTCGAGGTGAGATACCAGAGGAAGTGAGATGTTTTTCCCTTAACGAGACAATGGATACCTAAAGCTTGTGAGCAGACGTACTTCATCTTCGTGCGTGATAAATGAGACGCAGTCGGTGATCGCTTGGTAATGGTAGAGCAACCATGAGGAAAGTGAAACTCATGAAAGGTAAGTGCAGGATTGCACGTAAGTGACTAGGAAAGAGATGCCTACGCTGGTAAATGTAAGGCCAACTTAAAGCGATGTGGGGCATACAAGTAAAGTAAGAGTGTGGCTGTTGTAACAGACATGGCGGTAATAAGAGAACTTTTTAGAAACATCGAGAGCTAATGAGGATGGCCCTAGTGTTGGGTGTGTGTACGTACTTAAGAGGCGTATTGAATGCGAGATAATGAATTAAATAGATACTATGATAAAGAAATTTAGAGGAGACCAGTGTAGCTTTGCACAAGCTCCTGGAGATCATCAGAGAATGGCAGAAGTAATACCCTTATGGGTAGGATGTGGACTTGAGTTTGGGAAATAATCGCAGGATGACGATCAAGGTATGGAGCCTAGTTGGGAGGATGACCGTCGGAATGACGAGATCATTAGGAGTATGCGAGGGACAAAGGCAACTGTACAGTGAGCTGGTATAGCATTAGTGGCAGATGCAGTCGTTTGGCCAAGGGATGAGAGATAAGGGAATGAGTAGGTGAAACCTATAAATCCCAAAGTTGAAAGCGAACAAATGGTAGTGTTGGGTTACCTAGTACCAGGAATGGTACATACATGTTGTTAAGAACGGTAAGAGCAATGAGGTCGTGTCAAGGTAAATGTTGGAACCGAATTAATTGGGTGCACAAGAATATGTTGTGTTGGTTTGTCCCGACGCAGGATTCGAGGACGAATCTTCTTTTAAAGGGGGTAGACTTGTAACATCCTGGAAATTTTTAAACTTGTAGTTCGGGTTAATGGATGACCCGAACCTATATTAAATAAGAAGGAATTTAAAGGATTCTCATACGAGGTGCGTTTAACTACCGGGAATGTCATAGATAGTCGTTTAGTTAAAATATCGAGATCAATGCGTGCGAGAAGAAAGTAAAGGGACCCGAAACGAAACTTGTGGGTGTTTAAAAGAAACTTGTGGTTTTAGTGTGTTCATTGTGATCAGAGAAGGGTGAAGAGGACGTTGATGGGCTGACGAGGAGAGTGAGGGTGACTGTGGCGATGTGACGGCAACGAGTGCACGGTAACTCGACAATGGCGGTCACGGCTAGGGAGGCAAAGGTTCAGCGGTGGAGTACGGTTGGGTTTGGGAGACCGACACGGTGATAGGATGGAACCGGTGGGGGGCTGCTGGGACGAAAGTGGTGGCGGCGCTGTAGCGGCGTGTGGCGGAGGAGGACAACGTGTGAGCCGTGTAGGGTTTTCGGACGGGGAAGACGATCACGGCACATGGTGGTGACGCGGTGGTGCACGACATGCTCGAATAGGGTTTCATGAGGCATGCATGCAATGTGGATCCGACATGGGTTCATACGATCACATGGTTGAACTTTCACGTTGCATGGCTTGCATGTGGTTATGAGACCTGGTTCGAGTACGCGTGGAATTGTAATTGCACGGTCACGTATGTACGTGCATGGGTTGAAGCCAGTTTGGTTATGTGAGTCCTAAATGGGCCAAGGATGTTCGGATCACATGAATGTGTGAGATTAGGCTTTATTAGGGGTGATATGACGAGTGAATAAGAGTGAGTATCGGGGTCTATCTTATTTATACGTTATGCAACGTATGCTTAGAACTCGTTGTGATCTTGTGATCACGCGTTTCCAGGTTTCAAATTCGAGTGTGGATGGACGAGTTATAGAGCAAGGACTGAGACTTAGTATAACCGGTGAGTTTCTAATCCCCTATTTTAAACGTTTTACTGTTTTGGGGCTATCGTACATACACGCATGTTTTATTAAACGAACGTATTACAAGTTATGAGCTAAACCTAAAGTGTTTTATGAGATCGTAGGTAATAATGCTGCTAAGGGTCGTTATGGGGTCCATAAGCTGGGTGAACAAGAGTTGGGATGATCTGTGTGTGTCATCTTATGGGTTAGTCGGGGTGAGTCAGGAAGTTAGCTAAACCGGTGATGCTTATATAAGGAGAGTTAGCATGGGAACCCGTACGTGGTTCATTAACCAGTCAAGTAGATGCTAGTATGTTGCCATACGTCGTGTGCTTGATGTTGTGTGTATTGTGTCGTTGTCCTCGTGACACGGCGAGTATCGTGTTTGCATGAGTCTATGTGGTGTCCATAGGATGTATGGGCCAGGATTCAGTATGGTGTTTGTGTGTCGTATAATTTCCTATTCGGAAAGAGTTGGGTAATGTGTCTAGACGTTATGAGGATAATTCTAAGTAAGCGTTGGATTACACATGTAAGTGATCCGTAAGTGGTGGTGAGTCGTAGTACATGTCCAGGTAGTGTCATGTGTATATATGTGTTGCTTTGTGTGAAGTATTTCGTTGGGGGTTATCCTTCTGCTTTGATTGAAGTTCTGAAGGAACTTATCCCTCAGCTCTGCATAATCAGCTATGCTCCCTATGGGAAGGCTATCAAACCATAACTAGGTAGGTCTCGTTAATGTTTGTACGAACATGTGACACCAAGTAGGCATGCTCCATTGCCCTACCTAGCCAGCCCCGACAAATACATGTAAGTGATCCTCTAGATCTTGGGTGCCATCGTACTTTTCGACATTTGACGGGACTTTCTGCCCCGGTGGCATAGGGGCTTCCGCGATTCTTTTTACAAACTTCAAGGTATCAGTCGTCTTCGACGCCCTGTACGGGAGTAACAGCGGGTCCGTAATGGTCTTGGAAGATGTGCACACAACGGGTCCCGCTTATGCTTAAAAAGGTGTTTGCGGAGTTCCCAAGGTTACTAGCAATGATTCAAGCAACTTCGTTGGGTCTATACATGGCCCCTCCGAGCCTATATATATATATATATATATATATATATATTATGGTCTTGACGTGTGTTTTGGTTCTGTCCCCCTCCGAGCCTATATGTGTTTATTCGATACGAATGAGGGTTCGATTTGAATATGGATTTTGAATTCGAATTTAGTATTTCGAACCCGAATTCGATTCGAATAATTCGAATTAACTATATACATAGTTTTTTTTTGTATCATATGGGCTTCAAATGTTCAATCTTCAAGCGTTTTAAGTATTGTACTCTTTAGTTTTTATGTACTTTAAGTCAATTTATGAGTTTAAACATCACAATGAGATTGATCTTCATTCTTTATATTCGTTTCTTGCATTTATGTGTGAATTAGATTGTTAATCTTTTAAAAATATGGTTAAATATCTGAATATTTGTAAATTTTATTTTTATTTTTCTAATTCGGTTTATTCGAATGGATTCTAATTCGATTTGAATTCAAATAAGCTTATTCGAATCGATTTAAGCAATTCTTATTCGAATCCAGATTTCAAAATTTCAAATTCGAATAATTCGATCCGATTGAACACCCATGATCCTAAAGGTGGGTCCTCGACAGTCTTTTGGCCTTGGGTCACTTTGGTGACGACTGGTGTGGCCACATCGCTTGAGGGGGTATTTTCGAATGTCAGCCTTGATCTTACGTCGCTGAGCCTTTCGAAAAGTTCCAGTTCCTTCAAATGGGCTCTAAGACTTTCTTTGTTTCTTCATACGAAGTCAGGGGTTATGGTCGGTTCATCATTTGGTTGGTTGGGAGTTTTGTCGGCTTCCCCTTCACCGGATTCTACTATTACTGGGTCCTTGGACCATGGCATCCCAACCAAATAGGGATTCGGGTTCGTAACAGCGGTTGTCTTTGCTGTGGTAGCTTTCGGTTTGCCAAATGACAATAGGGGGGTCGGTCCGTTAGGGTCAACCATGTATATTGGGGTCTGACCTGGGGGGTGTTTTGTAGGCTCGGTGTAAGGACTACGTCAAAGAGACGAGGTCCCACGGATAGCGCCAATGTTGCTACCCAAATCCACATCGCCTTGCTGGTAGGTGATCGACTTAATATGTTGATGGTTTCGAGCTGTACCTACAAAAACATGACACTGTGAGCCTCGTCACGGGGGACCCCGGTGGTGTCTCCGTGACCAAGCTTGGGCATGAGAGTAAGTTTTTTGGTTGATGGATAGGGCTTTTTGTATATTATTCTAATGGGCTTTTGAATCTGGAGAGAAAAGTACATTGCAAGGGTTGTGCTGATTCACATCCTTTTGTCGGAGATGTGTTTCTTCTTAAGTCCCATGAGGGCATTAAATGTGGTCGGGAACTCTTCTCCCAGTTTCTCGCAACTCTGAATGTCTTCCCCTTGTATGAAACTACTGATTTTCATCACCTTTGGGATGTCTTTAATTCGCATGCTTTCGGTTTTGAAACGTTCCATGAAGGCCTCTACCATCTCTTCATATCCCTCCTTCTAATGTGTAGTATTTCGTTGGGGTCTTCCTTCTGTTTTGATTGAAGTTCTGAAGGAACTTATCCCTCAACTCTTCGTAACTAGCTATGCTCCCTACGGGAAGGCTATCGAACCATAACTGGGTAGGTCCCGTTAATTTTTTTCGAAAATGTGACACCAAGTAGGCGTGCTCCATTGTCCTACCTGGCAAGCCCTGACAAACATATGTAAGTGATCCTATGGATCTTGGGTGCCATCGTACTTTCCGAACTTTCAGGCATAGGGGCTTCCGCGATTTGTTTTGCAAACTTCAAGGAATCAGTCATCTTCAACGGCTTGTATGGGAGTAACAGCGGGTCCGGGCTGATCTTGGTGGTCGTCCACACCACGGGGCCCGCTTCTACTTGAGCAAGTGTTTGCTGAGTTTCCAAGGCTACTAGCAATGATTCAAGCAACTTCTTTAGGTCTATACTTAGCCCCTCCGAGCTTATATTTATATTATGGTCTTGACTCATGTTTTGGTTCTGACTCCCTCTAAGCCTATATCTGTTTATCCGATTCAATATGGGTTCGATTCGAATAAGTATTTCGAATTTAATATCTCGAACCCGAATTCGATTCTAATAATTCGATTTAACAATATACATAGATTTTTTTTCATCATATGGGCATCAAGTCTTCAACCTTCAAGTCTTTTAAGTATTGGACTCTTTAGGTTTGATACGCTTTAAGTCAATTAATCAGTTAAAACTTCAAAACGACATCGACTCTTCACTCTTTATGTTCATTTTTTGCATTTATGTATGAATTAAATTTTTAGTTTTTTTAGAATCGTAGTTAAAAATCTGAATATTTGTACTTTTTTTTATTTTTATTTTTCTAATTCGATTTATTCGAATGGATTCGAATTCGATTCGAACATGAATAAGCTTATTCGAATGGATGTAAGCAATTATCATTCGAATTCGAATCCAGATTTCAAAATTCTAAATTCGAATAATTCGATTCGAAAAAACCGATTCGATTCGATTGAACGCCCTACTCTTAGAGGTGGGTCCTCGGCAGTCGTTTGGTCCTGGGTCACTGTGGTGAGGGCTGGTGTGGACACATCGCTTGAGGGGTATTTTCTAATGTCAGCCTTGATCTTACGTCGCTGAGCCTTTCGGAACGTTCCAGTTCCTCCAAATGGGCTCTAAGTATTTCTTTGTTTCTTTGTTTGAAGTCGGGGGGTTATGGCCGGTTCGTCATTTGGTTGGTTTGGAGTTTCGTCGGCTTCCCCTTCACCGGATTCTACTATTACTGGGTCCTTGGACCGAGGCATCCCTGCCAAATAGGGATTCGGTTTCCTAAAATTGGTTGTCGCTGCTATGGTAGCTTCCGTTTTGCCAAACGACGGAAGGGGAGGCGGTCCGTTAAGGTCAGCCATGTATATCGGGGTCTGACCTGGGGGTGTTTTGTAGGCTCGATGTAAGGGCTACGTCAAAGAGATGAGGTCCCATGGATGACGCCAATGTTGCTACCCAAATCCACATCGCCTTACTGATAGGCGATCGGCTTAATATTTCGGTGGCTTCGAGCTGTACCTACAAAACAAGACACCGTTAATTAGCCTGGTCACGGGGGATCCCCGTGGTGTATGAATAGAGGAATAATGGTAAATGGAGATCCTTGAGAATCTATAAGAGTGAATGTATGAAGAGAGGAATAATGGTTTCTCTTTTGGTTTTCAGAGAGTGAGTGATGGTTACCGGATCCTTTTCCCCCTTGATAAGGGAGTCTCCTTATATCTTCCCCTTTAACCGTTCTGAGCATTAAATGCTCTGTCATTTTCGTCCTTTTCTGCTGTCCATCGTACCACTTCCCACACATGATCCTTTAGCCCATGTTTTTAAAGTCGGCGCATTTAATGCCCAATGTGATGACCACCATTTACATGCCCAAACCCTTTCGCGCTTTTAGTTATGCCCCGCCTTCTCCGTACGAGGCCCTTCTGGTATTGCTTTTCTTGCCGGCTGTCGCCGGAGACGGGGTTTCCCAAACAATGAGAAAAGAAATCGAACGGGTGATCTAATTTGTTGTTCTTTTTTGTTATATATCTTGGTCATCTTGTGTAACATGGCAATGAAGCTCTTAACAGCTTAAAAGAAACTTGGCTGTGGAATGCATCTTTGGGTGATTAGGATTTGTAAAGGTGTGAAAACTTTACTCAACGTTTATGAATACAATGTCATATAGAAGTGGTATGGTGTTTGTCTCATGTAAAATTGATATGGATTTAAATCTTTAAAGATGTAATGTTACGTGGCTTTTAGATGTATAAAATTGTTTTTCAAAAAAATATAGAAGCTATGAATCTTCTAATTAATGAGGAAAAGATTTTGTTCCATTTAGTTTTATATTATGTTTTTTTGACGGCGAACACACAAAGACTCCTAAAATTCATTTATTGCCTTTTTTGTGGGGCTTGAATCCGCACCAATTTGATAGGTGATAAACACCAGTTGTCACTACGCCAAGTGGGCAGCGGCTAGTTTTATATTATATACAGTAGGTTAGATATCCCGTGTATTACACATGTTTAATAAATGAAACGTTATATATATTTATTAATAAAGGTTTACATATTACATATTTATAATATATTACATAGTTTTTTAATATAAATTATAAAAACGTTATATAATTATTTTATAAAATTAATGAAAGAAATGTTCAATTTATAAAAAATGTTTTATGAACAAACCTATTTTTTTAATAAAAAACGTTTTATAAAAATAATTATATAAATCATTATTATTTAACAGGAGAGAGAGGCGATTAACAAAAAAATATAAAAAAAAATAATTAAATTTGTATAATTAATAGAAGAGAGAGGCGGAAAAAAAAGTTAAGAATGAATGGAAGAGAGATAAATGTCCCACAAAAACCTTTATTTATTATATACTAGTTTAGAGTCCCGTGTCTATACATGGGTTGAAAAATATCAATATATAAAATTTTTAAATCTTTATGTATATATTTTACATGTGTAAAAATATATTACATATACTAAAGATGGAAACCAAAATTTAAAATATGTAAAAATTAATATATAATTAGGTTTCGAAAAAACGTTAATTAGTATTTAATATAATTTGACTTTCATTTATTATTTCATTGAAAATAAAAGTTACATAACTAGATTTCAAAGTTTTTTATAATAAAGGAAATTTTTAAATAAATGTGTTTTATTAATATAATTAGTATTTTCTTTAAAAATGTAATTATTATTAAAAGATATATGTGTATTTGATAAGAGAGACATGCGGGAAAAAATGATTAGAAAGAATATGGAGATGATACGTGGTACGGAAAAACCTTTATTTATTATATACTAGTTTAGAACCCCGTGTCTACACACGGGGTGAAAAATATCAATGCATAAATTCTTAAATCTTTATATATGTATTTTACAGGTGTAAAAATATATTACATATACTAAGGATAGAAAACAAAATTTAAAATATATAAAAATTAATTTATAATTGGGTTTCGAATAAACATTAATTACTATTTAATATAATTTGACTTTCATTTATTATTTAATTGAAAATAAAACTTACATAATTAGATTTCAAAGTTTCTTATAATAAGTGATAATTTAAAATAAATGTGTTTTATTAGTATAATTAATATTTTCTTTAAAAATATAATTATTATTAAAAGATAGAGGTGTATTTAATAAAAGAGAAAGACGGGAAAAAAATGATGATAATCAATATGGATGCGACACGTGACATGGGAAAACCTTTATTTATTATATAGTATAGATTATAGATTATAGATTTGTGTTTTTGTATAGGTATTTGAGTATTATAGGATATAGCTTAAATAGATGTTTCATAAAAAAAAAGTCCAAAGTCAGGATTGGATTACTTGACTCACAAAGAGTTTATCATTAAGTCAATTTAACGAAGCCGAAGTGATAGTTTGGACTCATTTATATACTTATGAGCTGATTTGTACAAACTACGAAACATAAACTGTGTTTCAGTAAATTGGTGGAATAGAAGCTCTTTCATTGTCACATCATGTGAGTCACATGGTCTTATCCCAATGATAAACACCGGTGACGGATCTAGAAAGTGTTAAAACGGGTAGGTTCTAATCATTAATATTCGTGTTTGTAATCAAGTAAATGGTAGCTATTTAGATAAACTAGAAATTAAGCCTGCGTAATGCGACGGTTTTGTTAACTTTGTTACGTGTGTTGCGGCGGTTACACCAACGTGGATTCGGTTATGAAGATCGAGAAATACATAAATTGCGCTGCCAATAGGAGTTAACATTGAAAACATAAATTTGTTAAAGAAGTCAGTGATAAAATAAAAACAAAATAGAAATATAAAACATAAATTTTTACAAATGAATATAAAAAAAATGTAAAAGTGAAAAAAACTAAAAAACCCGGTCTGTCACACCGTAGACTTGAACACGCGTCGGCGGGTTTAGAAGGGTTATTGTAGAAAAATAAAATTAGCAAAACAATAATAAGTTAAAAGCGTATATTACACATATTACAGTAGTAAAGTTGAGAGTTTAAAAATTCGAATAATGAGTTAAAATCGTATATTACATATATTACAGGTGTAAAGTTGAAAGTTTTGAAATTTGAGGCGTACTTCAAAAACTTGATGGGTATATTTGAATTTTTAAAAAGGTTAGAGGTATTGTTTGAAAATGTAGAAAGTTAAGGGATGTATATGAAAAGAAAAGAAAAACTCTAATTGGACGCCGACGTTAGATTTTAGTACTTGAAGTGATAGCCATTTAGATAATTTTTATCGCGAATCCAGACGTTTGACCTTCTATTAATGGCGTTGGGAGGGAGAAGCGAACAAGTTATTCTTCTTGTTAAGAGAACTTCAAGCACTATTATGTTTTAAAAAGTATTTGAAATTGTAAAAAGTTTTATTTAATTTTATGCATCACATAAAGATTTTACAACCGTTGACTTTTCACTTAGTGGCTCGATGGTCGCCCGTGTCCACCTCCCTTCCTTGGATCATGCCTGGGATTGGCTCCTGGATCGTTGTAGTCTGCCACCACAACGTGATCAAGCTTCCTTGGGTGCATCTTGACTGGGTTTGCAACATTGGTGATGCAAATTGCTATAGACAAAAGAATAAAAAGAGAGATAGTTGGAGTTAGTTATAAGTAATTAAGCACAATTATGAAATGAAGAATTTTAAAACCTGAATGTGTGCAAAAGAGTAAGAGGAAAGAAATTAGAATAATGGTCTTGTTGTTAAGATCCATAGCCATGAAGAACCTATTCAAAGTTTTGATGAAAGAGATGGAGGTTACTTATATCGTATGTTAGTAGGATTCGTATTAATACCAGCATTAATTATATGTTATATGTTATTATTGTTATTTAATATTTATGTTTATAAAAAAAGTTATTGTTATCTGATATTTAAAATAATATTTATATTATAATAAGAAAAAATTCAATCTTTTTCCCATCAACCTTAATTATATAAAATACAATTTACCGTATACAAATATTTATTTTTTTAACACAAAACTGAATAAAACTATGTAACTACTAATTAAACTATAAAATACTTCAATACTAATAATAAATTTTTTTTATGTATATAATCAATAATAAAATAAAAAAGTTATGTGATGTATATATTGTATTAAATTAATTTATGTTATGATATGATATTTATGATATAATATAATATGATATGATACGATATGATATATTATACCATGCTACGATACGTTAAAGCACGTTACACTACACTATATTCCGTTATGTCAGTTGCATTACGTTGTGTTTCGTTAAGTTACATTGCGTTGCATCAAGTTATGTGATGTTCATGTCATATCCTAAGCGATTAGTAGCAAATTTTATTTCAAGCACTATACTTTAAGTATTGATACTCGTTCACCTTAGCTCCAATTTTGAAATTTCTTAACTTATTATGAAACTCTCATAAAGGAAAACATAAATGCTTAAATTATTAAATATATATCATATATACACATAATTATTTGTATTCAAAGTTAATGAAAAATTACTTTTCAACAATCCTCCACACGAATGGAGGTCGATTGAAAGCACGAGGAAGTTCTGACGAAACCTTGATAGTTGAATTTTGACTGAACAATATTAGGGTATAAGGTGTTTGTAAACAGATTGGGGTATGTTTATCAAGATCTTTATAAGAAAAATGTGAAAGGAAAAGCAAGATAAGATCAACTAAAGAAAAGATATCAAGTCTTTGCACGCACAGAAGTAGAATCTTTGACTGAATAATATCATAGATATGTAGAGTTGATAAATGATCTAAAGGATTTTGATATTGAATATGAAAAATCAGAAGTCATGGATAAATTTCTCAATGCTCAACCAGAGGAATGGGAGATTTATAAACTTAACATCAGAAATAAATTATTAAAGTTTAACTCATTAGAGGATTTGTGTGCAAAGTTACAGATGTATGCGCTCAAAGCGGATCAGAACAGAATAATGATCAAAGGAGGATACGGTTATGATTTACAAGGAAATTGTAAACGTATAGAATCCGATTTGGTTGCTGAAGCAGTGAAAGAATCATATGAACTTAAAGCATATTCTGAACTGCTCAACGAAAACATGTGTTCTTTGGAGTGTTTTGAGAAAATTGCTAATTATAAGAAACGAAATCAATTTCTGATGGATGCATTGAATCATGCACATACTACAAACAAGATTCTAAAAGATCATGAGAAAGAGCATAAAAGAAAATTTGATGACTGTGTCAAAGAAAATTATCATGTAAAGCTTCGGTTAAAGAGAAAGATTTATGAAATTCAACTGTTGATTGCTGAAAAAGAAAAAGAAAAGAAATTGGTGACCGAGAAGTTAGAAAAGGTAGCAAATACTGCAATTAAAGTTAATAAAATAAACATTTCTAGGAAAGTGGCTAGTGGAATCATTGAAGCTCAAATACATGACAAAGTAACTTCTGGGCTTGGATATAAAGTTACTAGTGAATGCAATGAGGCTAGAGTTAATGTTAAGGTGAATAATGAGATGGGATACAAGATTGTTTCTCCTCCATTTACTACAAATGAATTTTATTCACATATCCCTCAACCATACATTCCAGAGCCATTTATGCAAAATGTTTATCATTCGTTGGAGCTAAAGAGAAATTATAAAGCACATAAATTTGAATCGAAGATTCTAAGTGATCTTGCTTATGATGATGATTGTGTTAGTGACAAATCTGAAGAAAGTCAAGAATGTGTGGATTATTTTGACACTAAAGGTGGCTTAGGGTTCAAGAAAGACAGTCCACTAATTGTTAATGCCATCCCGTTCGTTTCAAATAAGTTTGCTCCACTCATGTTTGTTAAGAGGGAGTAGAAACGTCAAAAGTTGAAGAACATAAGTTTAAAGACAAATCAACTTCTCGAAAGGGGCCTTATCAAAGAACATGTCATGCTTTGAAGAAATGTTTCAGTTGTGGAATGCAAGGTCATTTATCAAGAGATTGCTGCATGAAGAAACAAAAGTCTCCCAAACAAAAGGTCGTTTCTCAACCTTAGAGAAAGTTTCAAGAAAAGGTTGTTAAAGCTTTTAATTGGTGGCTTTTTAAGTCCACCGTCAAATCCCAGGGATCAACTCTGTACAGGCGGTGGAAACTACCAAGCTGGAGTACGGTAGGGGCAGAGGGAATTTCTGGTGGAGCGGTGAAATGCGTAGAAATCGGAAAGAACACCAACGGCGAAAGCACTCTGCTGGGCCAACACTGACACTGAGAGATGAAAGATAGGGGAGCGAATGGGATTAGATACCCCAGTAGTCCTAGCCGTAAACGATGGATACTAGGTGATGTGTGTATCGACCCGTGCAGTGTTGTAGCTAACGCGTTAAGTAACCCGCCTGTGGAGTACGTTAGCAAGAATGAAACTCAAAGGAATTGACGGGGGCCCGCACAAGCGGTGGAGCATGTGGTGGAGATCGTTGGAACTAATTGTATGCCATCGCATATAAAACAGTCTGAAGTCGAAAGAGTTCTTTGAAGTTAAAAGATTTCGTCCGAAATCTTTTTCGTTCGAAATTGTTTTTGGACGAAATACATTTCGACCGAAATGTATTTCAGACGAAGTCATTCTTTGTCTTCTTAGTATAAATACTTGTATAGTTTGCACAATGTAAGTAGGGAATTCATTTGACATATCAATAAAGACTTGAGATTTACATCTTTAACTATGTGTTATTGATTCTATCTTGTTTAATGATGCTTGTATCGGTATATTGAATCTGCTACGAATAACAGGTTTCCACACATAGTGTATCATATGTGTAAAGTAAAGTGTAAAAAGTTTTAAGTATAACAAGTATAAAGGCGTAATGAGCATGTTTGGGCTACGAGAACTTACTTGTATGTAGTCTGGTCATACGTCAATGAATCCAACAAGATGTGTAAATGAAGAATTTCAACCGGATGATCCTACTCGGGTCCTATGATGTAATTAAACACTATTGAGATCTAAGGATCAACCCTGATGTAATATGTAGCCTCGTGTAACTAACGGAGTTTTTAGTATGTGAAATAATGGTGATAGGTTATTTTTCAAAAGATTTGTCAGCTTTAAATGTTCATATAGGCCCTTATTTAACAAGTGTGAATAACATCACTCGTAAAAATAAAAATAATACCGTTTATTTATTATGTAAAATAATACCGTTTATTTATTATGTAAAATTTGGAAACGTCACATAGTGGAAGTTTAAATAACATAGTCAGCTTTAGAAATAAACGGTATTATTTTTAAATAACATATATTATTTTTATGTTATTTTTAAATATATTATTTATATGTTATTTTTATGAGTGACGTTTCCAAATAGCGTTGACCTTCAATATATTTATAGTCTTTTTTAGTGAGTAAACTCTTAATACATAATATCTTTAGAATCAAAATCCCTTACCATTGTTTATAAGGTTTTGAACCCCATTTTTAAAAGTTAAATATTACCAACTTAAAAGTGTTGGTTTTATAGACAAAACAACGGTTTTAAATGTTTAACGGTTAATAAAAATATCCGTAACTTAGTATAATTTAAAATTATGTTGTAAAATCTTTATAACACTTATTTTAAGTATCTAATGAATTAAATTTGCTGGAATTGTATAAATCTATTTTCTTATTTTTTAAAGTGTTTTAACTTCTAGGTATCGTATAGCTCTAAAGTAACCCTAAAATTAAAAAGTATTCTAAAAGTCATGAAATTTGGTTTGCTGGCTATTTATGATTTATAAAAACTACTATGATTTTTTTGCAATTTTCTGAAAATAGTAAGTATGGTTTCACTTTTAATAGCCAAACATAGAAAAGTTTAGTTAGACATCTCCAAAAATTATGAAATTAAATTTCTAGCTCTCTTATGACACATAGAACCTACTATAATATTTTGGGATTTTTCTGAAATATCAAAGTATTTTTCCTATTTTTTTTTTCTATAATGGCCAAATAAAGGAATAGCTAGGCAACTCCAAAAGTTATCAAATTTGGTTTATAAGCTCCTTATTAATAGTAGGATTTGTTATAAAAATTTAAGATTTTTCTGAACGGTTTAAGTATAAAATCTATTTTTATATTTATAAGATTTATTTTAAAGAAATAGCTATCTAACTCCAAAAAATATGAAATTTAATTTATAGACCTTTTATAACGTGTAGGTGATACAGTAAAGAATTTGGAAAATTTTGGAAGTCACAAAAAATAATTCATATTTTAGGTCAAAAACTGGGCATTATAACGGTATATTTTTATGTTTAAGTTCCAGATGATTCCACCAACTTCAATTATATCATCCAACATTATATTAACATGATAATAAATATACATAAATGATATCTAACAAGTTTATAGGTGTTTGACATGTTAAAGTAAGCTTTACCACATGATGCATGGTTTTCGGTTTATCCATGACATATTTTGGTAATGTATTATTTTAAGGGTTGTAAGTGCATCATTTTAAAGGATGATTATATGTTCTTATGTCCATGTATGTTAGTGATGATATTAGAAGAAAGAATGGTAAAGAAATAAGTGGTTATGATGAAGTTACATAAATTAAAGTTTACTAGATCTTGGATGTTGAAGGTATGCTCATGTATTGGTTTGATAATGGATCACCATCCCTATATATACACTTAGCAGTGTTGGATGATGTCTACAAACACATGAACCTTTGTGTTATTAACATAAGATATAGTAGAAAGGAAGAAAGAAGGAGACCTATAACAAGAACTTTAAAAGTTGGATCTCTTGTTCTTGCCTTGTCTTGACCGAGATTTTGAGAGGATTTTAGAGAGGGAAAGAGTTGAAGAGAATAGTGTGTTGGTGTGAATGAAATGCAATGCTTAATTATGGTGGTATTTATAGGAAGAATATGTATGAGACATGTCTTAACATTTAATTAATGAGTGGTGTGAAAAAGTATGGTGTGGTTGCTTGTGTAAGAAAAAGTGAGGGGAGGGTGGCTTGGCCGTAAATTGGGGGGTAGGGTAGGTAGGTTGGGTACTTTAGATAGTTAGGTGATTTAGTCTTGTATGAAAGTTCTAGTTTTCTAGTTAGTTTAGTTAGGTTTTATAAAAGAACAAGTTTATACATTGAAGTGTATAAAGGAACAATTATGAAGGTTAATTAAAATACACCATGTATGTATGTATGAATATATTTATACATAAAAGATTAATTATCAAAATAAAGTAGGTATGTATAAAAGGTGGTATAAATTATAATATATGATGACTTTATTTGCATGCATGCATGGGACGTTTTGTCATGCAAATTTTATAAGCTTATTGAAATTAATTCTTTTTGGCTTGATTATAAAATAAAACACTAGTTTGTATCTAATTTAGTCTAGTTAATGTTTTATGTTTAGGTTTTTAGTAGAATAATTAAGTCATGTAGTTTAGGTTTAATAGAATGATGACTCTTATTTCCTATATGACTTAGCTAACATATAGGAGTGTTTTATGATTATATAGATTGTCTAGTTTGTTTTTAATGAATAATATCATGTCTTCAAAGTGTAGTGAGCCTAAATATTGTGAAATGCACTATATAACACGTATTTGGTTTGCATCAAAATCCAAAGAATATCATATATTATCAAGTATTAATTATAGGTTCTTAATTGAATAAATAAATGAATAATTATTCTAACCTGAGATCTAGTGGTGTCACAGTTTGTTATTTTGAAATGTCATTCCACACTTTGTACGAAATTTATCAATCTATACAAAAAATTCTTTATCTACTTCTTTGTTCTTAATCTGATTGTGTTTTGATTGTTTGTAACATTGGATTGATTGATTCCGCCTATTAAGTCAATAGCACATAATCAATTTTTTGTCAGATTCGATCCTATAAGTGGTATCGGAGCCTTTAGGGCTCAAATTCTTGAAATTAGAGAGATATTTCAAGAACTAATATATGATTCTATGTATTTTCTATTCGTGTGTGGAGATTTGATCCATTTGAGAAGAAATCGAATCAAATCTTGAAGAATCCAATCACAATGGCTTATGTTATTCAAACTATTGATGCTGACCTCGGAATCTCCAAGATTGCAATCAACTGTTGAAATAGGAATTGGAAACAACGAATGGAGAATTTCATATATTTTACTGATTTCTATCTTTGGTTGTTTCTGTTGAAGGAGGAACCGACATTCCAAAATATATCTCTAAGTATAATAAGGCTGAGTTGAAATTGAAGGATAGAGATAGGAAAGCATTAGGGTTACTCACTATAGCTCTTTCTAGTGAGATCTATCAAAACTATAATACTCATAAGTCTGCAAAATCTATTTGTAATGCTTTGTAAAAAATGTATGAAGGCTCCATGTAAATGAAGAAAAATAGGAGAACCTTACTGTAAAGACAGTTTGTAGGTCCCCGGGTGTCTCGGATCGTTACTTGTGGGTGTGTGACTAGTCGGACTGGGTGCGGAATGCCGATGAATAGGTGGAGAATCAAACAACACAAAGTAAACCGACAGCAAAATCACTTTAAAACTTCGTCTATTATAAACTTGAACGGTTACAGAGAGAAAATACTGAGTGCAAAATGTCTACGTACATATCTTCTGTCAACCTATTCTATTTATACTAGCCTGATCTCTGCGCACTTAACAAGTGCGCAGGGTAAATTGTTCATGTGTACTTAGCAAGTACGCAGAGTATTCTTGCGTACTTGCTAGGTTCGCAGGAAGTAATTCCTGCGCACATGCTAAGTGCGCAAAACACTTAGAGAAATAATACAACAATAACATGCATTAGAAATTACAACTCGATAACTAATACATACAGACACTAACATAGAAAGACAAGACATACAAGACAAGTACAATAAACTAAGACACTATCCAGAGTGTTTGTCACACAAAAGTGCTTCAACAAACTCCCCCTTGACAACAGCTCTGGATTGTCTTCGGTCTTCACTGCTCCCTAGCTTTAGCTTCCATCTTCTTCTTGTAGTCAAGGCAGAACTTGATCTCCTTGTCGTATTTAGAAGCAAGGAACTTTGTCCACTCGTCCGTGTACATGCAGTACTTGTCATCTAGTGCCTCCAGATCTTTCACAGAGAAGTTTATGAAGCAGACTTCATCAAACACTCTGATTAGTTCCCTTGGCACTAAGCTTCCACTATCGGACCACACCTTTCCAATCACCACTGCCTCGCCCGTTTTAGGATCTACGTACCAGTACCATATGTTACCGAGGATATCTTGACATAACTTGCTCATGGATATCTTGACATAACTTGCTCAGGGGAATCTTGGTTTCACACAGCACTGGCTTGTATACCAGTTTCTTTAAGCTTCTCTTAGTCACAGGATGTCTAGCGTTCTTGTCCCTGACTCGCTTGGGCACTTGAGGCTTAAACATTTCGAATTTCCCAGATCTTACTTCTCGCTGTAGAACCTGCCACAAACCCATCGCTACTGCGTTATTTGAGTGACCCAGCAGCTCTCGGTTTACTAGGTTAACGAGGTCGTATCTTGGTAAGGAGTTGAAAGCTTCGCTGGTTGGTTTCAAGTATTGAACCCCCCAGCTCGCTTGATTGCAAACAACTTCTTATCCTCGTCGAACCTCACAGCTAAAATCATCCCTGTCCGCGTGTTTGTATATGATTGAAGTGTTTTGCCATACAGGAGCCGGATCTTTCGATGAACTTACAGGCATATGTTTGTCTTTATGTGCCTCTGGTTCCACAGGTGTAGGGTCGGCAGGGGAGGCTTCAGTCGACGCCTCAACAGTACTAGCAGGCTCGACTGAACCTGTGTTAAGATGAGATTCAAAGGATGGAACTTCGAAGATCTCTCCATCTTCAAACTCATACTCTCCTTCCCCGTCGCCCTTGGGAACTTCGATCACCACATCATCTTCCTCATGTCAATCGTCACCAAAGTCGATCTCTCCTTCTTCAAGATTGTAGAGAGCCTCGATCTGTGCTTCATTAGAATAGTCTGGCTCTAAGAATAAGATCGCAATATCCAACACGTCATCAGATAGATCTTTCAAAACGTCAGCCAACCACTTTCCTTTATTTCCACCTGAACAGCAGAAATGGGCACTATCGCCAAAGCTTCCTGGTGAGTCGACTCTCCTTTATTTCAAAACGTCAGCCACCGACTTTCCTTCCTGGTGAGTCGACTCCCCCTCAGCCATTGGAACAACAGAAATGGGCACTATCGCCAATGCTTGTTGCTCACTTCCACTAGAACCGACTTCAGGATCCTTGTCTTTGTCATTATCCTTTGTTAGATCAACCGGATGACAAGCCTCATCACCGGTAGATTTTGATGCCTTCTCCTTCTCTTTTTCTCTCTCCTTCTGAGCAGCAAGCTTCTTGGTCAGTTCAGCTACTAACTTGACCATCATTTCATGTTCTTTCCACTGCATGTCAAATCCTACCTCTAAAGAAGTTATGTGTCCCAGAATCATATTGTTCGTTTTGATCAGTAGTTTGTTCTGGGCCATCACATTTTCAAGTCTCACTTTAGTCCCAGTCCTCTGGCTTCTCAGAATCGTAACTTCGTCCACCAAAGAATTTATCTGAGCATGTTGAGCCTTAGATTCTTCCCTTGATTTTTGAACAGTTTCAAGTAGCCCAGTGACTTGTGTTTCCAAAGTGTCTATCCTGGCATCATTTGGATCAGGATTCCTGGGCGTAGAGGCTTCAGCATTATGGAGGGGAGATGAGAAAATCGTATCAAAGTCAAAACCCTAGGAAAAGTCTCCAAGGTTGTAGGGTTGACTGATAGGTTCAATGGTGGTAGTAGGGATTGTGGATGGGATGGTGGTTGTAGGAGTGGTAGAAGGGGTGATGGTGACTTACTCGGTAAGAATAGGAGTTGTCACCACCACTTGGACAGATGGTACAGGGAGGGACACTATCACAGGAACCTCCTCTGTGATAGCAGTGACAGCCACATCAGGTGTTACCTGTGGCCTCCTCCGCTGTCGCCTGTAAAGCTATTGTGAAGGTGAGGTAGAAGCGGAATCAGTACTCGCAGCCGATACATGTACTTGACTCTGAGCACTGACTTCTACCTCACGAAGGATAGCTTGTTGCGGCCTATCCCCCCGTTGCTTATTGATACTTTCTCTCCTACGTCTTTGTATAGCAGTGTCCGAATCAGAATCGGGCTCGTATTCACTGCTAGTCGATTGTCGCTTTCTCTTAGAAGATGACTCGGGAAGGGTCACCTTTGTCAGTCTTCTTGGGTGTGCCTGGGATGGTGCATCATCAGAATCAGATGAATCTGACTCAGTCGATTCTGAGTCGGACTCTTCAGCACCTCCAACAACTTGTTCCTCGTCCCCTTCATCTTCAGACATATCATCTTCCGATCCAACTTCCTCTTCTTCTTGTTGTTCATCACTGTGCTGACTGAGTTCTGGCTCAGACTCGACACTAAACCATCGTAAGTCAGCAGGGGCCACATATGCTTCATTGATCAGGTGGCCAAAGAGGGGAGCGTGCTCAGGGGTAGGTTCTACACTGCATGGTTTTAGAAATTGTGCAAACACTCTCTTGTCCACCCGTTTGACTTGTAGTCTCTCTCCAATCGTCGGTAGATTCGGTACAACATCATTAATCAACAGCTGCACGAACCTAGGGTATAATAGAAATCTAAACCTATCATCAGCATTGATCTGATCGGTGATAGACTTGTAGATATACTTCGAGAAGTTATAACCCTTGTTGAGAGAGAGGGCAACCACTGCAGCCGCCAAGTCATTCCCCATGACATCCTTTCCAACCACATGATCATGACGTGTACAGAGTAACGCCACTGATCAAGGACCCACATCTTCTTGTATGAGGAATAGTCCATGGTACCGACATACCCCATCCTTTGTCTCCAACATCCATCAACGAAGTAGTGAGGGTAACTCACCGGATCAGTGTATAAGTCCCTAAACTGTTGCACGCGTCTGATGGTATCTTCAGAAATAGCAATGTCATGTCCTGCTACAGTAGCCCTAATGACGTTTGGGGTTACTGTACAGTCATGATCAGCAGATTCCTCGAATTGCTCCAGATACGGTCTTGAGACAACAGGATAATCAGATATGGCATAGTTGATCTTTGATCGGTTCAGGAAGTCGATTATCTCCCTATACTGAAGTGCAACACCCTTCCACTCAGGCTGTGTTAGGGCTAGCAGATTGAATTCGCTGGTGAATGCACGAGCCATCACTGCAAGAACAAACAATAAACACAATAAGAATAAGAAGCATCATTGGAATGGATCAGACATGACAAAATAGAGCAGCTACATAATGAACTAAATTTCAGACTTAGAAATTTTTCACAAGTGTTCTTCCTACGTACGTAGCAAGTACGCAGGGATTAGTTCTTGTGTACTTAGCAAGTACGCATGAATTGCTTCTTGCGTACTTGTTAAGTGCGCAAGAACTTGCACTTAGCCAAATTTCAAAAATCCAAAATTCATCAGAGGAGAAGCATTGCTGTGGATTATGGTCACCACAAGGTCAAAATTCAAGATGATGACCTATGGAACCACTATCAACATCAATGAGCCGCTAAACTTAGTCAAATTTGACCTAGCCTTTGTATGACGGTAATCTACGGTCAAACAAGGGATCAAAGTCAAAATCAAGAAACGTTAAGGACGATTTAGTAATGATCAGGTTTCGAAAATGTTATAAAAACAACCAAAAATTGTCCAAGATCAAGATTCAAAACCCTAGATTTTCAAAGTCTCAAATCGGTCCGTAACTCAAGATTTAATGGATGAAATTCACTGAGATTCTCACCAAAGATGATTAAGGTGAAGATGAAACAAGAATCGTGATGGAAAATCGATTAGGAACACACTAAAAATTTCGAGTAGAAAAGAGTCAAGGTATTCAATAGTCGAAATGTTTGAAATGAGGTGAAACTCAAGAAAAATTCTAACTCCTGTATATATACCCAACACAAAATGGTCTTGCTTACTTGTTAAGTGCGCATCATGACTTAAGTCTTGCGTACTTGTTAAGTACGCAGGGTTTACCTCATGCGCACTAAGTACGCAGATACCCTTGTGTACTCAAACTTTTAACTAAAATTATGAAGATTTCAAGTCAATTAACGAACAAGATAAGCACATTCAATCAAGAAGATTCAACGTCAATTCAAGAAGGTTAAACACAAATATTTTCTGATTAAAATTGAACTGTACACAAACTTAAAATCTTTTTGCTCTTTTCTGAATAGAGATATACAAGTATATACACACACACTATTTTGGCTCAAAGACACGAGTAGAGGATCATATCAGGCTAAACTATAGCAAAAAAGATACAAGATAAACGTCAAAGAATATGGGATCATGTCATGAATTACAATTTATTCATACGTAATAAGCACATAAACAAGTAATTCAAGTTGGTAATATTATGATATTTGAAACCATAAGCATCTTTGTATCACGTTCTTGTGTGTTAAGGTATTAATTTTAAGATATACAACGTGTATCCCACTGATATGCTACAGAAATATAACTTGCACTATCTCAAGGCATATAAGATTTTCAAATCTCCAGACTGAAGTTACATCGTTTAGCACAGAAAAAATCAAGCAGAATCCATAAGGATTATCAAGAATCATAAGATTCAGAATCGAGTGATTCGGATGTCTTGGTTAGATTGGATTTTCTTCTATGAATATCATATAATGATTCAGGTTAATAGATATGGAATCTGAGGATTTAGGTAAGGCGATCCAACTTTTATCTGGATTTGATTTCAATGAATCAGATATGATTCAAGGGTGAATATAAGCTTAACGGTTGATGTAAAGACATATCTTGGCCCAATTTCTCATTGCATACTTGTGGGTATTGTTAGTGAAATGAACCGATAAATTATGCTAAAGACATAACCCGAAACTGGTCTCTTAAGAAAATATTTGCTAAAATCTTACATCCTTTATCTGATAATGATTTTTTTTTATTTTTTATTTTTTTTATTTTTTTTTTTATTTTTTATTTTTTTATTTTTTTTATTCTTTTACACACGCACACATGCATACATGGGTTCAAATCACAATTTTAGTCTAGATTTAGTTTCCACACTACTAATGATTCAAAGACGCATACAGCCTACTGACAATTCAAATTACCTGTAAATAAGAAGATTAAAAACATAACAATTTAAACAATCAAGTAAGCATGACGCAATCATTTCCCATATGAGCAGTCTATGGCTTTTAGATCATTACTGATGTACTATCATTTCCTCTTTTCTCAAGATAACTTTGAAATTTTATCCATTTTCTATTTTGTTTGAATTTTTGTAAAATATTTGAAAATTAAAAGAACAATACAGAAAACTTTAAAAGAAATAAAATTTAACTTTCATGAATTGAATTTATTTAAGAAAAACAAGTTTTCACTCTGGATTGAACATTCCTATCAAGTTGACAAGATGCTCAAAACGTGTTCGATCAAATGCCTTAGTGAAAAGGTTAGCAAAGTTGTCATCCGTGTGAACCTTTACAAGTTTAATGAGATGCTTTTAAGCACAATCACAGATGAAATGATGGTGAATTTCAATATGTTTAGTTTTGGAATGTTTCACCGGGTTGTTTGTGATAGGCATGGTGGCATTGTTATCAATGAACAGTGGAGTTCTAGTGAAGTTTAAGCCGTAGTCTCTTAATTGCTGATGAATCCACAATATCTGAGAACAACCGCTCACTGCAGCAATGTACTTTGCTTCACATGTTGAGACAGAAACCGTTGACTGCTTCTTACACTGCCAGGAAACCAGTCTGTCTCCCAAGAATTGACAGCCACCAGAAGTTGACTTTCTATCAAGGTTACAACCTCCATAGTCTGAATCAGTGTAGGCTTTGAAGTCAAATGACTGCTGCTTAGAGTACCAGAGACCCAATCGGGGTTTCCCTTTCAAGTATATGAAAATCCTCTTTACATCTATCATATGTGACTCCTTCGGTTGTGACTGAAACCTTGAGCACAAGCATACAACAAACATTATGTCGGGCCTTGAAGCTGTGAGATACATAAGAGATCCGATCATCCCATGGTACAATTTGCAATCCACATCCTTTCCATCTTTGTCAGGATGCAGACCATGATTGACGGGGATAGGTGTGCCATAAGTACTGTTATCATTCATCTTGTATTTTGACAAGATGTCCTGCACATACTTGGTTTGATGCAGATAAATTCCATCCTCTTTTTGACTGATTTGTAGACCCAGGAAGAACGACAATTCACCCATGTTACTCATCTTAAACTTGGACTTCATCACATGTTCGAATTCCCTACACATCTCTTCATTTGTAGACCGAAAGATAATGTCATCGACATACACTTGTACAAGAAGAATATCACCTCCTGCTTTCCGTATGAAGAAGGTCGAGTTAATCTGTCCACGGTTGAAACCATTTGACAGTAGATGTTTTGACAATGTCTCATACCATGCCCTAGGTGCTTGATGAAGACCATAAAGTGCTTTGTCGAGCTTATACACTTTATTGATATTATGCGGATCTTCAAAGCTGGGAGGTTGAGTGACATAGACCTCTTCATGAACCTTTCCATACAGGAAAGCACTCTTCACATCAAGTTGATAGTCCTTGAAGCCGACGTAGGAGGCATAAGCTAGAAACAGTCGAATGACCTCAATTCTAGCAACTGGGGCATATACTTCTGTGTAATCCAAGCCCTCTTGTTGATAAAAACTCTAAACAACCAACCTTGCTTTGTTCTTCACTACAATATGACGATCATCCGTCTTGCATTTGAACACCCATCTGGTACCAATTGGTTGTACACCTCTTGGCAAGTCAACCAAATCCCACACATGCAACTTTTGGAATTAAGACAGTTCTTCTTGCATTGCCTCAATCCAGCAGTTGTCATTCAGAGCCTCCTTCACATTCTTCGGCTCTAACTGGGATACGAATGCAGCATGCAGACAGTATCTCAGAGTAAAGACTAGTGTTCTCAGCAATGGTTCGATGACGAGTTTGAACACCGGCATGAGGATCACCAATAATGTTGTCAATTGGATGATTCTTATGCACTCTCATCTCTGGTACATTCGTTTCCTGAATTTCTGAATCGAGGTTCGTGCTTAACTCCCCCATATCCTGTGTTCCAGAAGAAGAAGATTCAATGTTGATTGGATCAGCTGGAGCTTCATTTCCTACACGAGTGTTAGGATTAGCTTGAGCGTCATTTTTGTCAACATCTTCAATGTTATCACTGTCATGAGTTCCAGATGCAGATGCAGCATAGGAATCAGGAGTTACAATCGGTACAGTAGCACGTGTTGAGAAACTGGAGTTATCACCGCCACCAAATAATTCATATACATTTGCGGCATCATCTGCAGACAAATCAGGAAGGTTGAAAGATTTCAATATCGCATCATAATCAAAACCCCAAGCTGGACCAGTTGGTTCTGGTGGAATGCTTTGTTTACTACAATCCACTTCAAACCATTCCTCGACTGTACGAGTTCCTATATTGTACACTCTCTTACAAGGCGAGTTGGCACCATATCCTAAAAAGATGCCTTCCACCGCTTTTGCATGAAACTTAGAGTTTCAGTCTTTGTATTGTAGCAATAAGGAACAGGGACTACCAAAAGGAACAGGGACTACCAAAAGGAACTAGATAGTCAAGATTGGGAGGTCGATTGTTGATCAACTCATAACAAGTCTTGTTGTGCATCTTCACAACCAGAACTCTGTTCAAGACGTGACAAGCTATATTAATTGCTTCTGCCCAGAAAGTGACAGGAAGTTTTGCATCTGACAGCATTGTCCTTGCAGTCTCAATCAAGGTTATGTTCTTCCGTTCTACGACTCCATTCTGCTGAGGTGTGTACGGGGCACTAAATTCGTGACGGATCCCCTTCTTGAGACAGAAACTTTCCATCAAATTATTCTTGAATTCAGTTTCCTTTGTCACTCCTTATTCTTCTAACATTCAACTTGCAAAGAGATTCCAAGCTCAGGATCAGGTATTGAAGAATGTCAGCAGTTTCGTCCTTTGTACCTAAAAAATGCACCCAAGAAAAACGTGAGAAATCATCAGTTACAACCAGACAGAATGACTTACCTCCAATACTCCTGATACTTATGGGGCCAAACAGATCCATATGTAATAGCTCCAAAGGGGTATCGATGGAGTTTTGGAGCTTGGGCTTGTGAGACTTCCGTTGCTGTTTGCCCTTTTTACAAGGCATACAGTCATCTGCAACGGTAAATCTCAGCTTAGGAACACCGGTTACCAAACCGTTTTGGACAAGATGATTCATTTTTTGATAAGAAATGTGTCCGAGTTTCCTATGCCACAAGATAGAGTCAAGCTCTGTCGCTTTGGTAAGCAAACAGGTAGCAACTGATGAGGTGGTTTTCACCACGCTCATGTCAATCTGATAGGTGTTGTTTGTCCTTGGCGCTCGCATCAGAATCCAGTCTTCAGGAACCTCAAAACCAGGTTTGAGAATCAAGCATTCAGTCTTGTCAAACATCACCGAGTACTCCTTTTCGCACATCTGGGAGACACTCAACATGTTATGCTTCAGCTGCTCGCAGTAGTTGACGTTGTTGAAGCTGACTCAACCATTTGAAACCACGCCTTGACACGTGATACTACCACCTTTCTCTCCAGCAAAGGCCACATAGCCGCCTCTGAATGGTTTCACATCTTGAAGCAAGGCCATGTTACCTGTCATGTGCCAGGAGCATCCACTATCTACATACCAACGATTAGAGATAGTACCCTTCGGATGTCCCTCCACGAGTCACAAAAAGAATTAATTAGATTTGGAGACCCAAGCCATAGTGGTCTTGGGTTGTCCGTCTTTCTTAAAATAAACAACCTCAATTAACTCACAGTCGTGACTGTCAAAAATGGATGAATCTTTAGAAGATTTGGGACCAGGAGATTGAGAACTTTTGGATTTGTTATTCTAGGACCTCTTCTTTTTCTTAACTGGAACAGTAGACTTAGATTTAACAACAGCAGGTGAACTAGTGGAAGCTTCACCTGATTGAATTCCAGCCAGCTGTTCTAGCTTTCTCAATCTATTGTTCCTTCTTCTCCTCTGCGGCTTAGAAAGTTTCACTATAGGTTTCTCACCAGTTGGTGCACTACCAGAGGTAGGTGCACTAGGTTTAGCAGGTAGCTTTCCCTTTTTTGAAACAGATGGTTTAGCCTCAGGTGTGATCTTTGGCTTTACCATAGGTTTTACTGGTGGTTTCACCACGTTTGCTTTTGGACTTTTGGAATGCTTCACTAGTGGTGACTTAGGGATAACAACCAGTTGTGAAACAATTGGCCGTTTCCCTTAGTTCTTAGCAGGGCAGTTCACAAGAATGTGACCAACCATACCACAGTGAAAGCAAGTTCTCTTTTCTTTGTAAGTCCTATTGTAAGGCTCATTAGATCTGGCATTAGATGACTCAGCATGATGAGCAGGAGAAGTTGTTTGGTGGATAGTAGTTTGACCCGAAGATGATTGGTTTTTAGGAGTATAAATTTTTTGCAAATTTTCTTTATAACCAAGCCCAAAATGAGCTGAAAAAGCTTCTTTCTTAACTTGATTAATGTTTTTATATCCCCCATAAAGTATCACTTTCAATTTCTCATTTGATTCAATGATATTGGGTTCAGTCAAAATACAATTATCACTATTAGTGATAATGTTTTTCTTAACTTTCTGTTCACCTAGCAACTCCTCAGAGACTACTCCTTCAGGGCAGTGTTCTCAGACCCATCATCAGAAGCAGTAAAGAACTCTTCATTAGATGCAGAGTCAGCCTTACTTGAGGAATCATTCTTGTTAGAGGAATCATCCTGACTTGAGGACTCATCAAGGCAAGACAAATCAATGTCAATTAAGCTGTTGACAAATTTCCCGCTAACTGGTGGAGGAATGGCATTAGTACCCAGCCCTAAGCCATTCACTTGCCTCACTACAGACTCGTAGTGTTCCACCACAAAACGAGAATTTTTCAACTTCTCAATATTACCTTTCAACTGCAAGATCTCATTTTGCAGCTTGTTGATCTCATTGTTCCTTTTTCTAACCCCTTGTACACAACATCCAAATGAAACCGGTGATCGCTGATTTTAAGTGAATAATCACGTTTTTCTTTCTTTAAAGTTTCAATTGAATCTTTATAACATTTTTTTCATTTTCCTTGTAGCTTAATGTTGCAATACGAAGGGGTTCGACTTTGTCTTGAAGCTTAGAATTTTCAACCTTTAAGCTTAGACATTTAGAACAAGAAATGACAGCAAAAGGATTAGAATCTACCTCATTCGATGAACATGATGACTCTCCAATAGCCTTGAGGGCAACTGCAGTTGTAGACTCTACTTGACCAGCCACAGAAGCTTCCCGTTCCTCAGCTTCCATCATCTCCATAATCTCAGCCATGAGACCAACCTGTGTTTGTGCAATAAGGGCATCCTCCAAATGAACACCCTAATCAAAGCTTTCGTCTTGTTGAGCCACCAATGCATTGGACGTTCCACCTTGACTTTGATTGCGGTTGTTAGATTTATATCCTTGATTGTTTCCTTGGTTGCTTCCCTGGCTTGGTCTTGTGAATCCAGAGGCAGGTGCTTTGTCCTTCTAACATTCACGAGCAAAGTGTCCAAAGTTCAGACACTTGTAGCAGTTGGCCTTGGATTTGTCAAAACCAACCTTGGCATTTGAATGCCCACCAATAAACATTCGGCCAGTTCTGTCCCGAAAACGCTTCGCCCTCCTCAAGATCATGGCCATATTCCATTGAATATCCATATCCTCCATATCATACGGATCCACCTGATTGAAGTATTCTTCTATGGTTTAAGGATCTGTGAGCTTACCGCCAATGAAGTTCTCATAGGCAAGCATGCATGATGAGAATAAAGCCACATGATCTTCAGCTATCTTGGCTATTGATGATTGGTTATCTGAAGATGTGGGAGAAGGATTTCTTGAGGGATTCTGGTGATGAGATCCAGAACCAGAACCAGATGCTGCATAGCAGGCATGACCGCCACAGACATTTGAGTTATCCTCTTCATGAGAGTTCCCTAAGGAAAGGGAAATTCCAGAACCTGATGACTTGGCTGTGGAAGACGTCCCAAAATACATAGAAGGGTCTTGTATTTGAGGTCTCCCTGAGCTCTCTTTTTGTTTTAGGTTCATATCATGTGCTTGAACTTTTCCAATTGCTTCATCAATAGTCATCTCGTAAAACTTTGAGTTCTCTCTCATCAAGGTGGTGTACATCTCAAACTTTGGTGGTAGGGCATCCAGAAATTTCTCAACTAACTCCTCATTTGGATAGATCAGGTCATAAGCTTTCAGCTCAGTTTGCAGATGATAGAATCTAGAGATAAGCTCATCTATAGATTCATTCTCCAGATATCTGAAGCACTCATACTGCTTCCTAAGAAGATCCCTCTTACTCTTCTTGATGTCGCTGTTTCCCTCAAATCTCTTTTGCAAAGCCTTCCAGAGATCCTTGGAGTTTTCATATCCTCTAAAGCTGTGGAATAATTCCCTGCTCAAGGCCATAGTAACAGATCCGTGTGCCTTCTTCTCTCTACCATAAACTTTCTTTTCTTCTTCATCAAGTTTGGAGATAGGCTTGGGAACTTCCTCATCAAGATATGTATATGTGGGATGCTTATAACCATCTAGAATGGGTATCCAAAGTGAAGAATCGGTATATGAGATATAGTGCTCAAAGCGTGCTTTCCAGTTTGAAGAATCATTTACATTAAGCAGCTTTGGTGGTTTTTGTGGGGTTCCAATTTCATTGTCATAATTAAGTAGGTTACTGAGGTTCTGTAGATTTGCCATAGTGTAACACTTAGTCAAATTTCAGAAAAGTAAAAACAACTTGCGCACTTGTCTCTTACCCTTCGCACTTAAAAAATCTGGTCTTGCGTATTTAGAATTTGCTCTTGCGTACTTGACAAGTACGTAGAAGAAAATGATAAGTACGCAGGAGAAGAATTAAGTACGCAGCAAATATGGTCTTGCATACTTGGTAAGTACGCAGCAAGACTGTACTTGTTGCCAAATAAGGTAAGTACGCAGGTCATTTTTTCACCAACTCTCACCAACTTTTTCCGGTCACTGGAATCTCACCGGAGACGACAGAAATCGAAAATTTGACAAAACAAAATGAGCCAAAGGGTAACCAACCTTTGATGCTCAAAACACTCAAATACACAATAAAAGTCGGTTTTTGAGTGATTTTTGCTTCGAAAATAGTGCTCAAGAGCTACCCCTATTTTATCACAAAAATCAACAAAAACATTCACTTTTGCTTGCAAAAACTCTGTAGGATGTGTAGAAGATACTCCTAACACACTCACAACACTAGAAATTAAGAGCTAAGCTCTGATACCACTTGTAGGTCCCCGGGTGTCTCAGATCGTTACGTGTGGGTGTGTGACTAGGTGGAGAATCAAACAACACAAAGTAATCCGACAGCAAAATCACTTTAAAACTTCGTCTATTATAAACTTAAACGGTTACAGAGAAAAAATACTGAGTGCAAAATGTATGTGTACATATCTTCTGTCAACCTAATCTATTTATACTAGACCTGACCTCTGCGCAGTTAACAAGTGCGCAGGGCAAAATTTTCATGCGTACTTAGTAAGTACGCTGAGTATTCTTGCGTACTTGCTAAGTACACAGAAAGTAATTCCTGCGCACATGCTAAGTGCGCAAAACACTTAGAGAAATAATACAACAATAACATGCATTAGAAATTACAACTCGATAACTAATACATACATACACTAACATACAAAGACAAGACATACAAGACAAGTACAATAAACTAAGACACTATCCAGAGTGTTTGTCACACAAAAGTGCTTCAACACAGTTTGATTTGTTTGGACATATTACAGGTGAATCTCTAACAGTCTAATTCAATACGTTTGAGGTAGAATTAGATAATGATGATGTTGTTAGAAGGTTTATGACTTCTTCGCCTCAAAATTGGCTAGTTTACACAATACCTATTAGGAGGAATGACAACCTTAACACCTACACTTTAAAGGAATTATATGATGCTTTGCAAAACTATGAATTTGAAAAGAACTAGCTTCAAGAAAATACAGTTAAAAGTATTGTGGCTCAATTAAGAGGTGTGGCTCTTGTGTCACCATCTCTTGAATCTATTCATGTTTCTCCATAAGTTGTGCAACCTCATGTCTCAACACATCAACTTGTTTAGACTATTTGTGCAAGATGTGCACATTGTTCATGTGATTCTCAAGCACAAGTTCCCTCAAAGTTTCAATTAGAGAATACTGCTCTATATTCAGCATTCATGTCAAGCTTTGAAGCTTTCTTGGCAAGGGAACCTACAATTACAAATCTGATTAGAGTTTATCTTGAACAAATTTATCCTATTAGCCCATGATATCCTTGATAGCTAAGAGGTTCTTCAAGACGACATCGAAGGAAAACTTTGAGGTGCATCCTTACAGTAATGTGGGACTATATAAGAGCAAGGTGAAATACTACAATTACAATAAGAATGGACACTTTGGCAGGGAATTTCATGCTCCAAAAATGGCATATCCATTCCAACCAGGATTTCACAAACCTTCCCAAGGTGTGAACAATAGTCAAGGTTCCTCAAAGCAACCAACATCAAGCTTCTTCTCCAAGACCTGCTACCTTTGTTTCTCAACAGACAAACATGGATAGAGATAGTAATGATTGGAGTGCACATGGAGAGGATGTCATGAGTGGAAAAGTCAATCAGGCTCTTACGGCAGATATCAGTGATCTTCCTTCAAAGGTATTTGAAAAGTTACGTTCTCAATATTTTGCTAATAAAGTTTTGTTTTATAAGGAGCATAACCAAAATATTGTTGATGAACTTAACATGTCTTTATAAATTAACCAAGAACTTAAAAATTCAAAAAAACTTTACAAAGAAAAGATTGATGCTTTAAATTAAGACAATGCTGAAATAATAAATTAGAAAAATATTTTAGAAATTCAATAGGAGGATCTTTTGGTTAAGCTTTCTAGTGCTAGATATGAGCTTGCTGTTGCTAAGGTACATATAGATAAATTTGAAGTTTCTTCTAAAATAGTTAAGGAAATTTTGAAAAATAAATGCAGTAGAAAGTTATGAGTGGTATAGGTTATTACAGTGTTCCACATCCTTTCAATGTTAATTATACTTCTATGCATGTTCCTAAGATATATACATCTTATGTTACTAATGTTTCACGTGATCTCTGGCAATCACTTACACTTGCTTATGCGCCCCATACATCATCAAGGGAATATACCTTTAAAACACAACTACTCAAAATTGAGATGAAGAGCGATAAAACACCTTCATCATACCTCACTAGAGCATATGAGTATGCTGACGCTCTTGCTAATATTGGTGAACCTATCAAAGATAAGGACTTACTCATGCTAGTGATCACAGGTCTTCATGAAGAGTACAACGGTTTGAAATCCACACTAATTGCTCGTCAGTTTCCAACATCCTTTTCTGAACTTCATGGTCTTCTCAGCGATAATGATTACATATTGAAGAAACCAATCCTAACTAGTTCGACGACTCAAGTCTTCACTGCTGCTACTGATGGTCGTCCCTCTGCTACATCAGGAACAGTCGATTCCTTATCATCACATCCAGATGCTTTTCAGATACTCCAGCAGCTTGCCTCCTAACTTGGTTTTCAATTACAAACAACTACTCAACAATCTCCACAGGCGTTCTATAGTGTTCGACCACCAAACACTCGTGGTTGCAGTTATAACAAGGCCGAGGCAGTAACAACAATCGTATCACCGTAGGAAATCACAGTCAATTTGGTTGGGCTTCCAATCAGAACACTGTTTATGGCACGTGCAACTGATGTGGGATTGGATACATTCCATCACAGTGTCCCAACCACCATCAGATCAAGACAGCCAACAACCAACTTTGTTGATCATCGTTCATAAGCATCAACCGCATGGTTTCAGACACCGGTGCAAATAGCCATGTCACACCAAATCTCTCCGGTTAAGATAACTCCGAGGCGTACTACGGTGATGATTCTCTTCATGTTTGCAATGGTTAGGGTTTACCCATTCTTCATATTGGTTCTACACGTATTCATTCACCCACTAAAACCTTTACTTTATCCAACATACTTCATGTTCCACAAATAAAAAGAAATCTCCTTTTCGTACAAAACTTTTGTCATGGTAATCATGTCTTCTTTGAATTTCACTATACTTGTTTTACTATGAAGGACACTTTTACTCGCACCATCCTCCTCACGGGCATAAGTAAACATGGTATGTACTCCATCTGCCTTCCTCAGTTTCAACTAGTGAATAAAGTAGCTTAGTCAAACTCTTGATCATCCGCATCAACAATTTGTAATCTATGCTTTCTAAATATTGTCTTCCCACTTGAAATAATAATTTGTGTTCCCTTTGTAATTCATGCGACATAGAGAAATCGTCAAAACTTCATTTGCATTCTTCAACATTTACTAGTAATAATATTTTGGATTTGGTGTTTTGTGATGTTTGAGGTCCTGCACCTGTTACTTCTAATGATGGCCATCATTATTTTTTATTTTTTGTGTGTTGATCATTTTACATGATATATGTGGCTCTTTCCTATGAATCTTAAATCTGATGTCTATTCCACATTCAAACTATTTCTTACCATGGTTGAACATTAATTTCACACCAATTTAAAATTAGTACAAATAGATTGGGATGGCGAGTTTCGTAACCTTTCTACTTTTTTTTCTCAACTCGGTATCATTCACAGGCGTTCTTGTCCACACACAAGTGAGTAGAATGGCCTTGTAGAATGACGACATCGTCATGTCATTGAAACAGGTTTCATTCTATTAGCCCAATCCTTAGTTCGGCAACGTTTTTGGCATCTTGCATACGACACAACAATTTATCATATCAATCAGATGCCCCCTTCCAACTCGTCTAATATCTTACCCTTTGAACATGTCTTTCATCCCAAACCCGATTACTCTTTTCTTTTGGTTTTTGGTTGCCAATTTTTTCCACTCATTCGTCCTTATAATAATCACAAAATTGACTTTCGTTCAACACCTTATGTCTTTCTTGGGTACAATCCCTCACACCATGGCTACTAGTGCCTAGACCCCACCACCAAGCGCATATACATCGCTAATCATGTCTGTTTCAACGAGCACCATTTTCCTTACCAACAACCTTCACCCACTACATCTTTGCCTACCAATCAACGTTACTATCAAGGTATGATCCAAAGAGTTAAACTTTGGTCAACGAGCAATTAATAATGTTTAGTCGTAAACATTATAGTTCACGAAACGTGGAATTTTAATTTGGTGGATAAATATTTTGAGAAATATTTATACGGTTAATTTGGTGTTTAATTATTTAGAGAAATAATTAAAGCGCGAAAGGATTGGACGTTTAAGAGTTAAATGTTAAATGATTAAGATTTATTGATTATTTGTAATTAGTAAACTGCATGGATTAAAACTAATTAGCAGTTAGTTACAGGGATTTAACAGTTAAATCCCATGGGTGCAATTTGTAATTATGGAAATTTTAAATACATCTTAAACTCTAAAACCCTAATCCATCTTTTTGGCATCCACCCTATTTTGCGCAAGAAGAGGCAGCCACCCCTCCCCTTGCGTCCGCCATCACCACTGGCCACCACCCTGTCCGCCGCCGGCCACCTCCTGCGCCGCCACAAGCTGCCGGCCACCTCCTGCGCGAGTCGGGTTGCCGCCGTTGCCCTTTTTCTACGTGAACCATGTGACGGTTCTCGTTGTTGGCGGGTTTTCGTGATCAGTCACTAGCGAAACGCTTGTTGCACCAAAATGTAAATCTTCCAGGAATCGTCAAAGGTATAAGCATTTACCTGCAATGGTTGGATTTAAATTTTATTGTTTATACGCGTGTAATCAGATTACTAGCGGGATCCCGGTTTAGAACTGTTGATGTTTATTATCGCTTCCGCTCAATAAATCTGATTTGTTTATTAATATGATTAAATTAATATGTTTTAATAGTTAAAACTCGTACATGGATTCCCAACATCCTTTCCCTTACATATCTTCGTATCTTCCCCCTCCCCCTATCACAACCATACGACACAGAAATACCACCGTCTCCAACACCTCCAAATGCATCTTCTAGTATTCCATCTTCATCGCCTGTCGCAGCATCACAATCCTCTGTTCATGAACAAACTCCCCCTCGTGGTCGTCCACCTAATCTCTGACCTAACCCAAAAACAAACCCTCGTTACAACCCCTCTTACATCTCTTCGTATCTTTGCCGACATACTTCACTACCAATACCTTCCCTTACATCTCTTCGTATCATATCCGACATACTTCACGTACCAAAACTCAAAAGAAATCTCTTTTCCGTTCAAAAATTTTTGTCATGATAATCATGTTTTCTTTGAATTTCACTCTACTTGTTTTACTATGAAGGACATGTTTTCTCACACCATCCTCCTCACGGGCCCAAATAAACATGGTCTGTACTCCATCTACCTTCCTCAGTTTCAACCAGTGAATAAAGTAGCCTGCTCAAACACTTGGTCATCCGCATCAACAAGTTGAAATCTATGCTTTGTAAATATTGTCTTCCCGTTTGCAATAATAATTTGTGATCCCTTTGTAATTCATGCCACGTAGAGAAATCGTCAAAACTTAATTTTCATTCTTCATCTTTTACTAGTAATAATATTTTGGATTTGGTGTTATGTGATGTTTGGGGTCCTGCGCCTGTTACTTCTAATGATGGCCATCAATACCTTTTTTGTGTGTTGATCATTATACATGATATATGTCTCTTTCCTTTGAATCTTAAATCTGATGTCTATTCCACATTCAAAGTATTTCTTGCCTTGGTTGAACGTCGATTTCACACAAAATTAAAATCAGTACAAACAGTTTGGGGTGGCGAGTTTCGTAACCTCTCTACCTTTTCTCTCCACTCGATATCATTCACATGCGTTCTTGTCCATACACGAGTGAGTAGAATGGCTTTGTTGAACGAAGACATAGACATGTGTTGAAAGAGGTATCACTCTATTAGCCCAATCCTTTGTTCCGCAACGTTTTTGGCATCTTGCATATGATACAACCATTTATCATATCAATCGGATGCCCTCTTACATTCGTCTAATATCTCACCCTTTGAACATTTCTTTCATCGCAAACCCTATTACTCTTTTCTTTGGGTTTTTTGTTGCCAATGTTTTCCACTCCTTCGTCCTTATAATAATCACAAAATGGACTTTCGCTCAACACATTGTGTCTTCCTTGGGTACAGTCCTTCACACCATGGCTACCAGTGCCTAGACCCCCACCACCAAGCGCATATACATCACTCATCATGTCCGTTTCAATGAGCACCATTTTCATTACAAACAACCTTCACCCATAAATCTTTGCCTACTAATCCTTCCCCTTACATCTCTTCGTATCCCCCCTACCACAACCAAACGACACAGAAAACCCACCTTTACCACCCTCTCCAACACCTCCAAATGCATCTTCTACAGTTCCATATTCATCGTCCGTCGCACCATCACAGTCCTCTGTTCATGACCAACCTCCCCCTCGTGTTCGTCCACCTAATCTCCGACCTAACCCAAAAACAAACCCTCGTTACAACCCCTCTTACATCTCTTTGTATTTTTGTCGACATACTTCGCTACCAATCCCTCCCCTTACATCTCTTCGTATCTTTGCCGACATACTTCACGTACCAAAAATCAAAAGAAATCTCCTTTCCGTTCAAAAAGTTTGTCATGATAATCATGTTTTCTTTGAATTTCAATCTACTTGTTTTACTGTGAAGGACATGTTTTCTCACACCATCCTCCTCACGGGCCTAAATAAACATGGTCTGTACTGCATCTGCCTTCCTCAGTTTCAACCAGTGAATAAAGTAGCCTGCTCAAAGACTTGGTCATCTGCATCAACAAGTTGCAATCTATGCTTTGTAAATATTGTCTTCTCGTTTGAAATAATAATTTGTGAACCCTTTGTAATTCATGCCACATACAGAAATCGTCAAAACTTCATTTTCATTCTTCATCTTTTACTAGTAATAATATTTTGGATTTGGTGTTTTGTGATGTTTGGGGTCCTACGCCTGTTACTTCTAATGATGGCCATTGTTATTTTTTTTTGTTTGTTGATCATTATACATGATATATGTGTCTCTTTCGTTTGAATCTTAAATCTGATGTCTATTCCACATTCAAACTATTTCTTGCCATGGTTGAACGTCGATTTCACAACAAATTAAAATCAGTACAAACAGTTTGGGGTGGCGAGTTACGTAACCTTTCTACTTTTTCTCTCCACTCTATATTATTCACAAGCGTTCTTGTCCACACACAAGTCAATAGATTGGCCTTGTCGAACGACGACATCGACATGACGTTGAAACAGGTATCACTGTATTAGCCCAATCCTTAGTTCTGCAATGTTTCTGGCATCTTGCATATGATACAACCATTTATCATATCAATCGGATGCCCTCTTGTAATTCATCTGATATGTCACCTTTTGAACATGTCTTTCATAACAAACCCTATTACTCTTTTCTTTAGATTTTTGGTTGCCAATGTTTTCCACTCCTTCATCCTTATGATAATCACAAAATGGACTTTCGCTCAACACCTTGTGTCTTCATTGGGTACAATCCCTCACACCATGGCTACCAGTGGCTAGACCCCCACCACCAAGCGCATATACATCGCTCATCATGTCCGTTTCAACGAGCACCATTTTCATTACCAACAATATTCACCCACTACATCTTTGCCTATGAATCTTTCCCATTACATCTCTTCGTATCCCCCAACCACAACCAAACGACACAGAAAAACCACCTTTACCACCCTCTCCAACACCTCCAATGCATCTTCTAATTTCCTTCTTCATCGTCCGTCACACCATCACAATCATCTTTTCATTACCAACCTCAGTCCCATGTTCATGACCAACCTCCCCCTTTTGTTCGTCTAACTAATCTCCAACCTAACCCAAAAATAAACCCTCGTTACGACCCCTGTGCTTGTCATACTTCCACCTCTTTATCTGAGACAGAACCCAACACCTTTACTATTGCCAATAGATATCCTAAATGGAGCCAATTGTACATGGACCCTAGTTCCTCCTATTTCTAATGCTAATGTGGTTGACTGTAAGTGGATGTAAAGTTTAAAAAGAGACAAAACGGGAGTTACTATGCGTTACAAGATGTGCTTGGTTGCTAAGGGTTTTCATCAGCAACCGGGTACTGACTTTCATGAAACCTTCTGCCCGGTTGTCAAGTCCACAACAATACGTGTGGTTCTTTCTCTTGCAGTCACCTAACAGTGGCCTCTTCATCAAGTGGACGTTCAAAATGCGTTCTTACTTGGCGATCTAAAGGAGACAGTTTATCTACGGCAAACTCAAGGTTTTATTGACCCATAAAAACCTAATCATATTAGTCTTCTCCACAAATCCTCACATAGACTTAAGCAGGCAACATGTGTGGTTTTTCAACGATTATTTCTGTTGGATATGTGATGTCCGATCGTCAATTAAGTCAACGTTACTATCGAGGTACGATCCAAAGAGTTACACTTTGGGCAACAAGAAAATTGATAATCTTTAATCGAAAATATTATAGTTCACGAAAGACGGTTTTATTAAACGGCAAATAAATATTTAGAGAAATATTTATCGGTGAATACGTTAATTATTTATTTAGAGAAATAATTAAATACGAAGGGATTGATTGTTAAAGTGTTAAACATTTAATGATTAAAGTTTTACTGAATAATTATAATTAGTAACTACGAGGGTTAATTGTAATTAACAGTTATTTACAAGGAATTAATTGTTAATTCCTCAAGGGTGTGGAATGTAATTAGGGTGGTTATAAATATAACCTTAATTGTAAACTCTAACCACCTTCTGCTGCCTCCACCTAAACCTGCGCAACACCCCCTCCCCTCCTGTTTCCGTCCGCCGCCGGCCACCACCCTGCGTCGCCGACGTTTGCCGGTCGCCTTCACACCGTCGCTGCCCTGCGCTGCCGCCACCTGTTCCGTGAGACGGTTCTTGTCGTGTTGCGGTTATTGTGAACTGTCACTAACGAGACGCCCGTTGTACCAAAGTGTTGATCTTTCGGTTAATCGTCGAAGGTATAATTGTTTACCCGCTATGGTTGGATTTAATTTATTGTTTATACGCGTGTAATCGGATCACTGATGGGATCCGGGTTTAGAACCGTTAATCGTACTAACTGCTTCTGCTGTCTAAATCTGATTTGATTATTTATTTATTTAGTAGGTTTAAATAATTTATGTTTTAAAAGTTAAAACCAGTACGAGGATTCGTAACAGTGGTATCAGAGTCACATTTACGCGCGTTTAGACATAATATTATTTTTCGTTCTTTTGTTTTATTTTTTAGAACTTTTGTTTGACAAAAAGATTGTGCCTTTATCGTTTGGTTTAGTTGAATTTAATAAATCGAGAACTAGTGACTCGTGGTTGTATTTGTATGTTTTGGTTGGTTTATCTTTGTAATATTTTATGGGTTATTTGGAACCCGTTGTAATAGTTAGGTTTATTTATTATTTTTAGTGTACTTGTAAATAAATTGTAAAGCTAACGAAACGAATACTTGAAGACCAAGGCGGAGGAGGAAGGACCTGCGCACTTGCTAAGTGCGCAGGAAGCATGGTCTGCGCACTTGCTAAGTGCGCAGGCAGCAGGGTCTACGCACTTGCTAAGTGCGCAGACATCAGAACTGATTAAGTGAAGTCAGTATGTTAGAATGGTTAAACCGTTAGAGTCGGGATTGGTCTGATGTGTATTTAACTAATCAATTCAGATCGGAAGTGACGTTGTTGGACCTTCGTTTAGGACAACCCATATTAGCGTATCAGGTGAGTTCTAGAGCCCTCTTTTAAATGTTTTGTTAATGTTTTTGGGCTGGTGTGCATACTTACGAAATGTTGTTTAACGAAATGATGTTTTAACGAAATGATGTTTAACGAAATGATATTTTAACGAAATGATGTTTTACGGAATGATGTTTAACGAAATGATGTTTAACGAAATGATGTTTTAACGAAACGATGTTTACGAAAGGAAAGGTTTTGAAGTGTTTTTGACAAAAAGGGTTACGAATGTTTTATGAACGGTCTAAATGAGGAAATGTTTAATGAGAAGAGAAAGAGGTAAAGGTTTTAAAGAAGTCATTACAAATCTAATCTGTCGAATGAATGGAATTGACGAATGAAGTCTGGGAAATGAGATTCCTATCCTTGTGGAAGATTATGGACAGCGAGCCATAGTTGCCACAAGAACAACAGGGGCATTGTCTCTGTGGCATGTCAATGGTTATGATGTTGTACAACTGGTAAAGGGAGTAACGACGGTTACTCAGGGGTTAACGTGACCCTATGTAAGGTTAAATTATGATCCGACGGTGTCATTGGCCGTGAGCCGTGGCCGTCGATGGAAGTTGTCGGTTTATGGACATGAGAGCCATAAGGGCAACTGAATGGGTATTGTCGGTCCTCGTGCAGATAGCCTTGGGGGCAATACCAAAAAGGGAATTGACGGAATGTATGGTATTGTCGGTCTTCGTGCAGTTAGCCTTAGGGGCAATACCATACTAAATGATGGAACAAAGGGTAACACAGATTTAGATAATAATGTATGACTTAAATGAAGGTTAAAAGTTTTAATGAACGATCCGTTTAACGGTGTTTATGATTATGATGTTGATGATGATATATGTACGAAACCTTTTTAAAGATGTTATTATTACATGCTTTTGTGAAAGGTTTTACTAAATGAATGATACGTTTTTGGCAAATGTTGATGTTAAAGTTTTTATGAAATGCTAGAACTCACCAGCGTAGCTGACTTTTTGGTATGGACATTCAGGTTAAGGCAGGTATGGACGATGGACGGTGATGCTTGGCAAGCGAGAAGAGTTACCCGGTCGATCACGAAGACTGGCATCCCGTTATGAGTTGTTTATGTTAAGTTTATGTAATTATGTATTTGACAATGTACGCTTCCGCATGTATGAACAAGTTTTTAGTTATGTTGATTGAATGATTCCGCTGCGTTATTTGATATTCATGTTTAAGAACTGTTTGTGAATGAGTAAATCCAACGAGTGAGGCCTCCCAGGTTTGGGGCCTTACAAGTTGGTATCAGAGCAATAGTTTGAGAGATTCGGACACTCCCAGTGTCTGAACTTAAACTTTGAATGGGACCGAAAGCGGATGCCAGTACGGGTAACTCGAACCACAGCATCAGGTATGAAAAGTAGAGTATGTGTATGTAGTATGCCTTAGAAAGGGTTAGGAAAGGACTTGTGTTCTGATGGAATCACAAAGGTGGTCAAATAGAAATCGAAAGGTAGTGTAATGGTTAATTGCAGATGGCCAGTGTATATTAACATCTTACAGTACTTGTTGAATTTTATTTGTTAACTAGCGTGATGACCTTAGATTCCTTGTCTTTTAAGAACGAAATGGAGGGTAGAATAGGCGGAAGGCGTGGTGAGGGTCGTACCGGATGACACGGTAGGATTCCCGCCCACCAAGTTTATAGTAAAAAGGCAAGAGTTTTTGCGGAACCGGAAGGTAGTGTGCATGAGACCGTACGAGTGTGATGCGAGATGTCCTCCGTTGTGTTGACTTAGCGCGAAAGTGGTAAGAGGTGTCGAGGAGAATACCGGGACAAAATCTCAACTTTGAAGAGACGCGAGTATTAGGAAGTGTTATAAGAGGAACTAGAATGCTCGAGTAAGGTAAATTGGTAATTTCGTTTGGATCCGCGAAATTGTGAATTTACAGGTGCACGTGCATGATAGCGAATTTTATGGTGTTGATTAATGCTTACGTATCAGAGTTGATCCAATTACTCAACCATGACTACGAGATGTTAGTCACCCGAGTAGCGATTTAAAGAGATTGATGAACATCGTTAGTAATAGTAACGATGTCAGAAATGGTATACCTTACAGAGGTGAATGATGTCAACGAGTACGATCCACAGACAGGACGAGGAGGAATGAAACTTCGGTTTACCCAAGTCAGAGGAGCATACGCATGAAGGATTCTAAAGAGATAGGGTGGACTACGCTTATCACAAACACGTTATGATGAATAAGAATCGGTCTACTGTTGAAGTATGCATGAGCATGAAAGAAATAACCTCACAAGTGTAGGTCTAAAGAATATATGAGTGCACGAATGCACAAATGGCATCTTTCCATGTAGAAGACAGTCCAAGACAACTAATAAGAGTATCAGCTGAAACGAGAAAATAGATATACCAACAACAACAAGAGACGGGAACCGCGATGTTAATTAGGGCGTGCAGGCTAAACCAAACCAAACCAGATCCGACCCAAGGATTGTTTGTCTAGAATGAATGTGAAGGACAAGTTTTGACCAACAATGTGAAGTAAGGCATGTGCACTAAGAAGAAATTCAAGGCGACTCAGAGAACGCTCTACTATGTCTAAGTCTAATCAATAGCTGCGAGTGTTGTTAGAATTGGAAAGCCGTTGAGGGACCCACTGAAACTAGAAAGGAAATGAAAGTACAAGTGTCACCGTACGTGTCATTTATCCATAGTAAGACCAACGAATGTGACTTTAGAAGAAATGCATGCAGAAAAGGCTAACGGAAACGAGTAGCTAGAGAATATATATTGTCGGTCAGATGGGATGCCAATCCCTAAGACCATCCAGTGATATGTAGGAAGAATGGTGTTCAATGAACCAACGATGTGAAATGTAAAACCTTACAAGTACGTTTGAAAGAAAAACAAGAAGGAGATTGTGTATGAAAATATGAATGAAAAGTTCGAGTGACTAGTGTGCCATCTGAATGAATACCTTCCCGACAAGTTGAGTGTGATAAGGGATACCTCATATGTTTGGGGGATACCTAATACGATTCCTACGGGAACGAAGCGATACGGTTCCTACGGGAACGAAACAATACGGTTCCTACGGGAACGAAGAGATACGGTTCCCACAGGAACGAAGCGATACGGTTCCTACGGGAACGAAGCGACACGATTCCTTCTGGAAAGAAGCGATACGGTTCCTTCTGGAATGAAGCGATACGGTTCCTTAGGGAACGAGACGATGTGGTTCCTTCGGGAATGAGATGGTACGGTACCTTCGGAAACTTGATAGTAGGAATCATTCGGGAACGGGATGGTATGATTCATTCGAGAACGGCATGGTATAGTCCTTCAAGGACGAATACACCATGGACAGCTTATGAGGTATACACAAGGATCCAAATAGTCGAGAGACAATCGATAGTAACCGTCCAGATGGCAAGGTAGATAACCTTAACGAGGAGTTGAAATTATGGCCATGGAGTCTCCTGTGGATGACTCCGAGTTTGATAAGACATTTCACATAGAATGACGATATAAGAACCCTAACGGTTAGATGTGAAAGACCGACTAGGGATGTACGATGCTGAAAAAGATAACGTCTATCAAGAACGAGAGAGGTATAGTCAAGACTACACAAGAATCTGTCAACGGGAGAGTGATTGCATATACGTCGCGACAGTTGAAAGTTCACGAAGTCAATTATCTGACTCATGATTTGGAACTTACTGCTGTCGTATTTGTATTAAAAATATAGAGGCACTACCTTTATGGGGTGAAGTTTACTATTTACTCCGACCACAAAAGTTTGAAATACTTCTTCGAACAAAGAGAGCTTAATATGAGGCAGAGACGATGGTTGGAACTTCTGAAAGATTATGACTGTGAAATCATATACCATCCTGGAAAGGCAAACGTGGTGGCTGACGCTCTAAGCCGAAAGGATGTGCCTATTCCTATTAGAGTGAAAGCTTGCCAGTTGGTGGTAACATCGGATGTGATGAGAGAAATTGAAAAGGCTCAAGATAAGGCACTTAAAGAAGAAAACATAAAGAAGGAAAAGATGGTTGGCCAACAGGACAAGTTGGAATATAACACCCTTGGTGTTAGGACACGTTTTGGATGGGTATGGATACCTATGGGTGACGAGCTTAGAACCAAAATCTTGGATGAGGCTCATAAGTCTCGGTACTCTATCCATCCTGGTACCAATAAAATGTACCAAGATCTGAGGAAGGAATACTGGTGGCCTGGAATGAAACGTGATGTGACGAAGTATGTAAGCAAGTGCTTGACTTGCTCGCAAGTAAAGGCCGAGCACCAGAAACCGTATGGAAAGATTCAACCACCTGATATACCGGAGTGGAAGTGGGAACACATTACCATGGACTTCATAACCAAGCTACCTCGCACAGCTAAAGGTCATGATACCATTTGGGTAATTGTGGACCGTTTAACGAAGAGTGCTCATTTCCTACCTATTCGCGAGACGTTCTCGTCGGAAAGGTTAGCGGAAGTATTTATTAACGAAGTAGTAGCACGGCATGGGATGCCTTTGACGATTGTATCTGACCGGGACACACGATTCACATCGGGGTTCTGGAAAAGATTTCACGAGGCGATGGGCACGAGGCTTAATATCAGCACAACATACCACCCGCAAACGGATGGTCAGTCCGAAAGGACCATTCAGACATTGGAGGATATGCTCCGTGCTTGTATTATCGACATCGGTGGCAGTTGGGACAGCCATCTGCCGTTGGCTGAATTCTCCTACAACAATAGTCATCACACGACGATAGGCATGCCGCCTTACGAAATGTTGTATGGGAGAAGATGTAGGACCCTGGTTTGTTGGGGTGAGATTGGACAGAAGGAATTAGGAAGTCTCGAAGTCGTAAGAGAGACGTCGGAAAGGTTTGATCAGATCAAAGCGCGAATGAAGGCCGCACAAGATCGTCAGAAATCCTATGCGGATAAACGACGAAGGCCTATTGAGTTTGATATTGGTGACAGAGTAATGCTGAAAGTGTCACCATGGAAGGGAATCATACGATTCAGAAAGAGAGGAAAGTTAAGTCCGAGGTTTGTCGGACCATTCAAGATAATGGCACGGGTTGGGGAAGTCGCTTATCGGTTGGAGTTGCCCGATGAGTTAAGTGGGATTCATCCTACTTTCCATGTATCACACTTGCGAAAGTGTTTGGCGGATGAATCGGCTCACGTACCACTTACTGACATCGAGGTTGACAACAGCCTTAATTACATCGAAGAACCCGTGGCCATCCTTGATCGGAAGGAGAAACGTTTACGTAATAAAGTTATCCAATTGGTTAAAGTCCAATGGAAGCATCGAAAGGGATCGGAAGCCACTTGGGAAACGGAGAAGGAAATGAGGGAGTCGTACCCTCATCTATTTGACTTATGATAGGTTTCGGGGACGAAACCTATTGTAAGGGGGTAGACTTGTAACATCCCAAAAAAATAAAACGACAGTTATAATAACGGAATAAACGAACGAGGCATGGCGGGTCGTGTCGGATGGGTCAGCTGGCTATAAATAGCCTATGCCACCCTTTTTCTCTCATTTGCAACTTTTAGAGAGAGAAACCGTAGAGAGAGAAAGTTGGCGGATCGACCCGAGACTTCAGCAAAGTGTTACTCCATAACTCGTGAGAAGAACCTCCGGATCAGAAACTCGATTCAGGTAACGATCCGACCTAAATCTGAGTTTTAGTTCGTTTTTGGGTTTTTCGGGTTTTGGGTGAAAAGGTAAGGTTTGAAAGGATGAAACTGAAAGATAATCATGGATTTGAGTTCCTTACTGGAAAACAAACGTTTTGAATGCAACAGGTTCGGGATCTTGACATGATCAGACCCGAATGCGAAAGTTAGGGTTTTTCGCGAAGAACAGGTCGTGCGCACTTGCTAAGTGCGCAGGAGGAGGGACCTGCGCACTTGCTAAGTGCGCAGGAGGAAAGACCTGCACACTTGCTAAGTGCGCAGGAAGCATGGTCTGCGCACTTGCTAAGTGCGCAGGCAGCAGGGTCTGCGCACTTGCTAAGTGCGCAGACATCAGAACTGATTAAGTGAAGTCAGTATGTTAGAATGGTTAAACCGTTGGAGTCGGGATTGGTCTGATGTGTATTTAACTAATCAATTCAGATCGGAAGTGACGTTGTTGGACCTTCGTTTAGGACAACCCATATTAGCTTATCAGGTGAGTTCTAGAGCCCTCTTTTAAATGTTTTGTTAATGTTTTTGGGCTGGTGTGCATACTTACGAAATGATGTTTAACGAAATGATGTTTTAACGAAATGATGTTTAACGAAATGATGTTTTAACGAAATGATGTTTTACGGAATGATGTTTAACGAAATGATGTTTAACGAAATGATGTTTTAACGAAACGATGTTTACGAAAGGAAAGGTTTTGAAGTGTTTTTGCCAAAAAGGGTTACGATTGTTTTATGAACGGTCTAAATGAGGAAATGTTTAATGAGAAGAGAAAGAGGTAAAGGTTTTAAAGAAGTCATTACAAATCTAATCTGTCGAATGAATGGAATTGACGAATGAAGTCTGGGAAATGAGATTCCCAGCCTTGTGGTAGATTATGGACAGCGAGCCATAGTTGCCACAAGAACAACAGGGGCATTGTCTCTGTGGCATGTCAATGGTTATGATGTTGTACAACTGGTAAAGGGAGTAACGACGGTTACTCAGGTGTTAACGTGACCCTATGTAAGGTTAAATTATGATCTGACGGTGTCATTGGCCGTGAGCCGTGGCCGTCGATGGAAGTTGTCGGTTTATGGACATGAGAGCCATAAGGGCAACTGAATGGGTATTGTCGGTCCTCGTGCAGATAGCCTTGGGGGCAATACCAAAAAGGGAATTGACAGAATGTATGGTATTGTCGGTCTTCGTGCAGTTAGCCTTAGGGGCAATACCATACTAAATGATGGAACGAAGGGTAACACAGATTTAGATAATAATGTATGACTTAAATGAAGGTTAAAAGTTTTAATGAACGATCCGTTTAACGGTGTTTATGATTATGATGTTGATGATGATATGGGTACGAAACCTTTTTAAAGATGTTATTATTACATGCTTTTGTGAAAGGTTTTACTAAATGAATGATACGTTTTTGGCAAATGTTGATGTTAAAGTTTTTATGAAATGCTAGAACTCACCAACGAAACTGACTTTTTATTATGCACATTTAGGTTAAGGCAGGTATGGACAATGGACGGTGATGCTTGGCAAGCGAGAAGAGTTACCCGGTCGATCACGAAGACTGGCATCCCGTTGTGAGTTGTTTATGTTAAGTTTATGTAATTATGTATTTGACAATGTACGCTTCCGCATGTATGAACAAGTTTTTAATTATGTTGAATGAATGATTCCGCTGCGTTATTTGATATTCATGTTTAAGAACTGTTTGTGAATGAGTAAATCCAACGAGTGAGGCCTCCCAGGTTTGGGGCCTTACAAGTTGGTATCAGAGCAATAGTTTGAGAGATTCGGACACTCCCAGTGTCTGAACTTAAACTTCGAATGGGACCGAAAGCGGATGCCAGTACGGGTAACTCGAGCCACAGCATCAGGTATGAAAAGTAGAGTATGTGTATGTAGTATGCCTTAGAAAGGGTTAGGAAAGGTCTTGTGTTCTGATGGAATCACAAAGGTGGTCAAATAGAAATCGAAAGGTAGTGTAATGGTTAATTGCAGATGGCCAGTGTATATTAACATCTTACAGTACTTGTTGAATTTTATTTGTTAACTAGTGTGATGACCTTAGATTCCTTGTCTTTTAAGAACGAAATGGAGGGTAGAATAGGCGAAAGGCGTGGTGAGGGTCGTACCGGATGACACGGTAGGATTCCCGCCCACCAAGTTTATAGTAAAAAGGCAAGAGTTTTTGCGGAACCGGAAGGTAGTGTGCATGAGACCGTACGAGTGTGATGCGAGATGTCCTCCGTTGTGTTGACTTAGCGCGAAAGTGGTAAGAGGTGTCGAGGAGAATACCGGGACAAAATCTCAACTTTGAAGAGACGCGAGTATTAGGAAGTGTTATAAGAGGAACTAGAATGCTCGAGTAAGGTAAATTGGTAATTTCGTTTGGATCCGTGAAATTATGAATTTACAGGTGCACGTGCATGATAGCGAATTTTATGGTGTTGATTAATGCTTACGTATCAGAGTTGATCCAATTACTCAACCACGACTACGAGATGTTAGTCACCCGAGTAGCGACTTAAAGAGATTGATGAACATCGTTAGTAATAGTAACGATGTCAGAAATGGTATACCTTACAGAGGTGAATGATGTCAACGAGTACGATCCACAGACAGGACGAGGAGGAATGAAACTTCGGTTTACCCAAGTCAGAGGAGCATACGCATGAAGGATTCCAAAGAGCTAGGGTGGACTACGCTTATCACAAACACGTTATGATGAATAAGAATCGGTCTACTGTTGAAGTATGCATGAGTATGAAAGAAATAACCTCACAAGTGTAGGTCTAAAGAATATATGAGTGCACGAATGCACAAATGGCATCTTTCCATGTAGAAGACAGTCCAAGACAACTAATAAGAGTATCTGCTGAAACGAGAAAATAGATATACCAACAACAACAAGAGACGGGAACCGCGATGTTAATTAGGGCGTGCAGGCTAAACCAAACCAAACCAGATCCGACCCAAGGATTGTTTGTCTAGAATGAATGTGAAGGACAAGTTTTGACCAACAATGTGAAGTAAGGCATGTGCACTAAGAAGAAATTCAAGGCGACTCAGAGAACGCTCTACTATGTCTAAGTCTAATCAATAGCTGCGAGTGTTGTTAGAATTGGAAAGCCGTTGAGGGACCCACTGAAACTAGAAAGGAAATGAAAGTACAAGTGTCACCGTACGTATCATTTATCCATAGTAAGACCAACGAATGTGACTTTAGAAGAAATGCATGCAGAAAAGGCTAACAGAAACGAGTAGCTAGAGAATATATATTGTCGGTCAGATGGGATGCCAATCCCTAAGACCATCCAGTGATATGTAGGAAGAATGGTGTTCAATGAACCAACGATGTGAAATGTAAAACCTTACAAGTACGTTTGAAAGAAAAACAAGAAGGAGATTGTGTATGAAAATATGAATGAAAAGTTCGAGTGACTAGTGTGCCATCTGAATGAATACCTTCCCGACAAGTTGAGTGTGATAAGGGATACCTCATATGTTTGGGGGATACCTAATACGATTCCTACGGGAACGAAGCGATACGGTTCCTACGGGAACGAAACAATACGGTTCCTACGGGAACGAAGAGATACGGTTCCCACAGGAACGAAGCGATACGGTTCCTACGGGAACGAAGCGACACGATTCCTTCTGGAAAGAAGCGATACGGTTCCTTCTGGAATGAAGCGATATGGTTCCTTAGGGAACGAGACGATGTGGTTCCTTCAGGAATGAGATGGTACGGTACCTTCGAAAACTTGATAGTAGGAATCATTCGGGAACGGGATGGTATGATTCATTCGAGAACGGCATGGTATAGTCCTTCAAGGACGAATGCACCATGGACAGCTTATGAGGTATACATAAGGATCCAAATAGTCGAGAGACGATCGATAGTAACCGTCCAGATGGCAAGGTAGATAACCTTAACGAGGAGTTGAAATTATGGCCATGGAGTCTCCTGTGGACGACTCCGAGTTTGATAAGACATTTCACATAGAATGACGATATAAGAACCCTAACGGTTAGATGTGAAAGATCGACTAGGGATGTACGATGCTGAAAAAGATAACGTCTATCAAGAAAGAGAGAGGTATAGTCAAGACTACACAAGAATCTGTCAACGGGAGAGTGATTGCATATACGTCGCGGCAGTTGAAAGTTCACGAAGTCAATTATCCGACTCATGATTTGGAACTTACTGCTGTCGTATTTGCATTGAAAATATAGAGGCACTACCTCTATGGGGTGAAGTTTACTATTTACTCCAACCACAAAAGTTTGAAATACTTCTTCGAACAAAGAGAGCTTAATATGAGGCAGAGACGATGGTTGGAACTTCTGAAAGATTATGACTGTGAAATCATATACCATCCTGGAAAGGCAAACGTGGTGGCTGACGCTCTAAGCCGAAAGGATGTGCCTACTCCTATTAGAGTGAAAGCTTGCCAGTTGGTGGTAACATCGGATGTGATGAGAGAAATTGAAAAGGCTCAAGATAAGGCACTTAAAGAAGAAAACATAAAGAAGGAAAAGATGGTTGGCCAACAGGACAAGTTGGAATATAACACCCTTGGTGTTAGGACACGTTTTGGATGGGTATGGATACCTATGGGTGACGAGCTTAGAACCAAAATCTTGGATGAGGCTCATAAGTCTCGGTACTCTATCCATCCTGGTACCAATAAAATGTACCAAGATCTGAGGAAGGAATACTGGTGGCCTGGAATGAAACGTGATGTGACGAAGTATGTAAGCAAGTGCTTGACTTGCTCGCAAGTAAAGGCCGAGCACCAGAAACCGTATGGAAAGATTCAACCACCTGATATACCGGAGTGGAAGTGGGAACACATTACCATGGACTTCATAACCAAGCTACCTCGCACAGCTAAAGGTCATGATACCATTTGGGTAATTGTGGACCGTTTAACGAAGAGTGCTCATTTCCTACCTATTCGCGAGACGTTCTCATCGGAAAGGTTAGCGGAAGTATTTATTAACGAAGTAGTAGCACGGCATGGGATGCCTTTGACGATTGTATCTGACCGGGACACACGATTCACATCGGGGTTCTGGAAAAGATTTCACGAGGCGATGGGCACGAGGCTTAATATCAGCACAACATACCACCCGCAAACGGATGGTCAGTCCGAAAGGACCATTCAGACATTGGAGGATATGCTCCGTGCTTGTATTATCGACTTCGGTGGCAGTTTGTCATCACACGACGATAGGCATGCCGCCTTACGAAATGTTGTATGGGAGAAGATGTAGGACCCTGGTTTGTTGGGGTGAGATTGGACAGAAGGAATTAGGAAGTCTCGAAGTCGTAAGAGAGACGTCAGAAAGGTTTGATCAGATGAAAGCGCGAATGAAGGCCGCACAAGATCGTCAGAAATCCTATGCGGATAAACGACGAAGGCCTATTGAGTTTGATATTGGTGACAGAGTAATGCTGAAAGTGTCACCATGGAAGGGAATCATACGATTCAGAAAGAGAGGAAAGTTAAGTCCGAGGTTTGTCGGACCATTCAAGATAATGGCACGGGTTGGGGAAGTCGCTTATCGTTTGGAGTTGCCTGATGAGTTAAGTGGGATTCATCCTACTTTCCATGTATCACACTTGCGAAAGTGTTTGGCGGATGAATCGGCTCACGTACCACTTACTGACATCGAGGTTGACAACAGCCTTAATTACATCGAAGAACCCGTGGCCATCCTTGCTCGGAAGGAGAAACGTTTACGTAATAAAGTTATCCAATTGGTTAAAGTCCAATGGTAGCATCGAAAGGGATCGGACGCCACTTGGGAAACGGAGAAGGAAATGAGGGAGTCGTACCCTCATCTATTTGACTTATGATAGGTTTCGGGGACGAAACCTATTGTAAGGGTGGTAGACTTGTAACATCCCAAAAAAATAAAACGACAGTTATAATAACGGAATAAACGAACGAGGCATGGCGGGTCGGGTCGGATGGGTCAGCTGGCTATAAATAGCCTATGCCACCCTTTTTCTCTCATTTGCAACTTTTAGAGAGAGAAACCGTAGAGAGAGAAAGTTGGCGGATCGACTCGAGACTTCAGCAAAGTGTTACTCCATAACTCGTGAGAAGAACCTCAGGATCAGAAACTCGATTCAGGTAACGATCCGACTTAAATCTGAGTTTTAGTTCGTTTTTGGGTTTTTCGGGTTTTGGGTGAAAAGGTAAGGTTTGAACGGATGAAACTGAAAGATAATCATGGATTTGAGTTCCTTAATGGAAAACGAACGTTTTGAATGCAACAGGTTCTGGATCTTGACATGATCAGACCCGAATGCGAAAGTTAGGGTTTTTCGTGAAGAACAGGTCGTGCGCACTTGCTAAGTGCGCACGGAGTAGGTCCTGCGCACTTGCTAAGTGCGCAGGAGGAGGGACCTGCGCACTTGCTAGGTGCGCAGGAGGAAGGACCTGCACACTTGCTAAGTGCGCAGGAAGCTTGGTCTGCGCACTTGCTAAGTGCGCAGGCAGCAACGCAAGGACGCAGACATCAGAACTGATTAAGTGAAGTCAGTATGTTAGAATGGTTAAACCGTTAGAGTCGGGATTGGTCTGATGTGTATTTAACTAATCAATTCAGATCGGAAGTGACGTTGTTGGACCTTCGTTTAGGACAACCCATATTAGCGTATCAGGTGAGTTCTAGAGCCCTCTTTTAAATGTTTTGTTAATGTTTTTGGGCTGGTGTGCATACTTACGAAATGTTGTTTAACGAAATGATGTTTTAACGAAATGATGTTTAACGAAATGATATTTTAACGAAATGATGTTTTACGGAATGATGTTTAACGAAATGATGTTTAACGAAATGATGTTTTAACGAAACGATGTTTACGAAAGGAAAGGTTTTGAAGTGTTTTTGCCAAAAAGGGTTACGAATGTTTTATGAATGATCTAAATGAGGAAATGTTTAATGAGAAGAGAAAGAGGTAAAGGTTTTAAAGAAGTCATTACAAATCTAATCTGTCGAATGAATGGAATTGACGAATGAAGTCTTGGAAATGAGATTCCCAGCCTTGTGGTAGATTATGGACAGCGAGCCATAGTTGCCACAAGAACAACAGGGGCATTGTCTCTGTGGCATGTCAATGGTTATGATGTTGTACAACTGGTAAAGGGAGTAACGACGGTTACTCAGGGGTTAACGTGACCCTATGTAAGGTTAAATTATGATCCGACGGTGTCATTGGCCGTGAGCCGTGGCCGTCGATGGAAGTTGTCGGTTTATGGACTTGAGAGCCATAAGGGCAACTGAATGGGTATTGTTGGTCCTCGTGCAGATAGCCTTGGGGGCAATACTAAAAAGGGAATTGACGGAATGTATGGTATTGTCGGTCTTCGTGCAGTTAGCCTTAGGGGCAATACCATACTAAATGATGGAACGAAGGGTAACACAAATTTAGATAATAATGTATGACTTAAATGAAGGTTAAAAGTTTTAATGAACGATCCGTTTAACGGTGTTTATGATTATGATGTTGATGATGATATGGGTACGAAACCTTTTTAAAGATGTTATTATTACATGCTTTTGTGAAAGGTTTTACTAAATGAATGATACGTTTTTGGCAAATGTTGATGTTAAAGTTTTTATGAAATGCTAGAACTCACCAGCGTAGCTGACTTTTTAGTATGCACATTCAGGTTAAGACAGGTATGGACGATGGACGGTGATGCTTGGCAAGCGAGAAGAGTTACCCGGTCGATCACGAAGACTAGCATCCCGTTATGAGTTGTTTATGTTAAGTTTATGTAATTATGTATTTGACACTGTACGCTTCCACATGTATGAACAAGTTTTTAGTTATGTTGAATGAATGATTCCGCTGCGTTATTTGATATATTCATGTTTAAGAACTGTTTGTGAATGAGTATATCCAACGAGTGAGGCCTCCCAGGTTTGGGGCCTTACAACTTTTGACATAATCTTAAAACGACGAAAAAATATAAATTGTTTAAAAGATTTCTCGAAAAGGTTATTAATTAAAAGTGCTTTTATTTAAAAGTAAAACGTGTTTTAAATTTAATAGTTTTATTTAAAACCATTTGAAAATAACTAAATAGTTGATTAGTTTAAAATATAGTTTGTGATTAACGACCAATTTAGATTAAATAAGTTATTTAAAATTGGATTTTGTCGAGTGTTGAAAGGTGTTTCACGAACTGAAATAGTAAAATCGGGTTACTAAAATTGCACGACTTGACTCATGCTCCTAGTCGTCCAAAATGTTTTTGACCCTTACTCAGTAATTTAAAAGATTAAACCAAATCCCAAATTAAAATCGATATTTCTGCGCCACCCTAAATTGCGACACTTCAACTGATCTATCCGAACCCCCAGTGTTAGTGAATTACCCAGCATCCGGCCCTACAATTTTTGGTTGAAGGTACAACCGTGATTCCTGAGTTACTTAGGCCGGCTCTACGGTTACAATTGAAGGACTAATATCACTTAAGTCGTTTAAGTTTGCGTAGTTGAAGGAAACGTATTGAAGCTTGACAATACTTATCATGCCCCTCAAACCTAGAATTGTGTAGTTGACACAATTGGTAATCGTTACCTACCTACCTAGCTGCACCAGTGGAGAGTGCTCAGACATTCACTGAGTTATGGTGAACCGAGCTCTTACTCCTAATTATATATTTTTGCAATTGGGTCATAAATTTAATTAGGACGTTATGCATGAAAAATACTAAAACTTTACTTTTAATTTTGTAGATGTCTAATGAAATCCATTCTGACTCCGCTTTCGCTCTAAAGTCTATGCTTTATTTGAACATGCTCGGAAGAGGAAACTTCTCTGAGTGGTACCGTATCTTGAGAACTGTTCTTAAGGAGGAAAAGAGATCATATGTTCTAGAAATCCCATTTCCCTCTATTCTGCCCACTAGCTGCTCCAAAGTGCTTTGGATATGACACGTTGAGGGTTCGAATGCATTTATTGATGACTTCAGTAGATATGGTTATGTTTATCTTATGAAGCATAAACATTAAACTTTTGAAATGTTCAAACAATAACAAAACAAGGTACAAAATCAGCTCAGTAAAACGATTAAGATGCTTCGATCTGATCGAGGTGGTGAATATCTTAGTCCAGAGTTAGACGAACATCTTAAGAAATGTGGGATCATTTCTCAACTCACTCTGCCTAGAACACCACAATTTAAGGGTGTGTCCGAAAGGAGAAATCAAACTTTATTAGATATGGTTCGATCGATGATGTGTCGTACAAACCTCCCATACTCCTTCTAGAGTTTTGCTCTTGAAAGTGAGAATAACTTGATATTCTAGCAAAAACCGACTCTTGAATCTTCAAGAACTCCTTGGATCTTCAAATCTCAAGCTAACTTTCTCTATTTTTGGTCTTGGATTGAAAAATGAAAATATGTGCATATGTGTGTGTATGTCTATATATATATATATATAGAGAAGTATAAAGATGATGTGTCGTTCTATCATCATCATTACTAGGTAATGATGGAAGGATGGGGATTTGATGTGTGCATGAAAAAGGCTCGATTTGACATATCACTTACAACATCATCATGAGGATTAGGTTGATTAGACAAGACTCTTACAACATCATCATGAGGATTAGGTTGATTAGACAAGACTCTTACAACATCATCATGAGGATTAGGTTGATTAAACAAGACTCTTACAACATCATCATGACGATTTGATGGGTAAGGACATGTGGGTGGCCCCCACATATTTCGGCCATCGTTACTAAGCATGGAGGGGGGGGTTTGGGTCTTGTCAAATCAAGTATTTATTACAATGCTTACTAGGTATTTAGGTAGTGTATACCCGGTAGGTGATCCCGTGATCTAATACCCGGTGTATGACTTTTTATGATCGAATAACTTTATATATTTTGTATCTTGACTAGTTTTAATAATCTACTAGTTAAAGCCGACATAGTTAATATTTTAATTATAATAAACATGTATACACCTAAAAAATTACTTAACGTCATGTAATAAACATTTAGACATCAACTTTTTAAAGTTTAGTCACCAATATTTAAGTTTTTATATTATAACGCGTCACTTGACTTTATTTAAATAAAATCTTGTTAATCACCAACGGACGTTCCTTGCGGTTTATAATTGTTTATTCCTTAGTAATTCTAAAAATTATTAAATATAATGTGAGTTCCTTTGCTACACTCCTTGACAATACTGTTGTCAAAATAATGATTAAGGAATTATGAACTATGGACGTGCTAAAATAAATTAAGTTTTCGACCTGAAATACTGGGTGTCACATTGTACGTCTTTATACAAGAAGATTTTGATAAGCCAAGGCTTGGTTAATACTAATAAGGTCGTACGTCTTTATACGAACTTGTTATGAGACCAAGAATTGGTGAGCTCATGTTGGGAACGGTACGTCTTTATACATGGTCCCATTGTTGCACCGCCTCCCAGTGAACAAAGTCTAAGCACTCTTTTACTAATAATACTTATGCATTTAAGTTCGATGTCTTAAACCAACTTGGAGATAGAATTCAAAGAGTTGAGGGGAACGTTGTCCCTAGCGGGAATCATTACTATTTTATTATTAAAGATTATAATTCATGAACTAAATATTGTGAGAATGAGGCTCTAGCGGTGTACCGTTCACACATTTGTATTAGTCATCCCATCGGATTAGTCAACTTAACATTATCATATACCAAGTGGATTCGAAGCCCAAAGCAATACTCTTCGTGACTTGATCATCTTCGAGGTATTTACTTTCTTGCAGTTTATTATTCTGCTATTTACATTTCTGTTACGCACTTCACGCACATTTTTACTTTTTTGTCATTTACTTTTCTGCTTCTCAAGCACACAAAACCCACTCACTAATTAAATCGGCTAAACGATAAAAAACGTTGAGTATTGGAACTCGACCGTGTCCATTGGTTCGATACTTGGTTCTTACCTAACTATATTACGCTGCGATAGGTACATTGCCTATTTTGTGTGTTTTATGTTTAAAGTAATTATCATGAAACCAACATTTCCAAAACAAATATAATTTTATATGTATTTTGTTACTAAACACGTGCACTTCAAGTTTTTTGCGTCGTTGCCGGGGACACGGTGATTTCAAGAAAAATTCGAGTTAACGGATCAGCTTTTTAACCCGACTATTTTCCATCTGTTTTTCTGTTACTTTTGGTTGCAGGTAAGGTATGATCCATAGCTCCACTACTGGTTTATATCATCCTTTAGCAGATCCAGAAAGATTCTTTCACCATCGAATATGAGAAAAACGTGCTAGAAAAATGGTCGTAGAAAACCGCACTATTTCCGACTTCGCAAGACCGTCACTTGAGGCTTTGGGGTCTAGCATCACAAGACCGACAGTTGACGCTAACAACTTTGAGATAAAATCGCATGTTATTCATATGATCCAATCATCATTCACTTTCCATGGATAACCCGACGACGATCCACATGCCTACGTTGCAAATTTCCTTGAAATTTGTGACACTTTCAAACTAAACGGAGTTTCGAATGACACGATTCGACTCCGAATATTTCCTTTTTCCTTAAGGGAACGAGCTAATGCATGGCTAAACTCTCTTCCTACCGGGTCAATCACTACATGGGATGATCTAGCTCAGAAATTCCTTTCGAAATACTTCTCGCAAGCAAAAACTGCAAAATTGAGAAATGATATTACCGCTTTCACCCAGGAAGATGGTGAATCACTATATAAGGCATGGGAACGTTTTAAGGACATGTTGATGAAATGCCCTCATCATGGGCTAGAAGTTTGGTTACAAGTTTCATCATTCGATAATGGGTTGCACAATCAAGCTCGTCAGATACTCGACGCTACTTTAGGTGGTATCTTTGGAAACAAAAGGCCACAGGAAGCTTACAACCTAATTGAGGAAATAGCCATGAACAGCTATCAATGGTAATCCGAGAAGTAATAGGGGAGCCATGCAAGGTGTTCACTCTGTCAATACTGTCACTTCACTTTCTGCTCAAATAGACGCCCTCACTACTCGACTCAACCAAATTAGCAAGGGCAAAACAACCACTGAAGATGCTGAAGAAGTAAAAAGCATCACTACCAATACTGAGCAAGTTGACTTTATCGGAATAAATCGCCCGCAAAACAACCCCTACAGCACACCTACAATCCTAGATGGAGGAACCATCCGAAATTTAGCCGGAAGGATAACAACAACCAAGGACAATCTAGTTTTGGACAACAACAGTTTCAACAAAGACAACCTCAAAACTTTCGGCCTCGTCAATAATTTCAAGGAACTAACAAACCCAGTAACGGGTTAAGCTTAGAGGATGTGGTAACTAAGTTGATTTCTACAACCGAAAGTCAAGCCCTCTTAGCGGATGCTCGTCACAAACAATATGAGGAGAAGTTCAGTCTTCACGAAGCCGAGTTTAGGACGTAGGAAGCAACTCTTCAGTCCATCGAAATACTGCTAGGAAAAATTGCAAAACTTCTATCCGAAAGACAACCAGGATGTCTTCTAAGAAACACTAAACAAAATCCACAAGCGAATGTTAGTGCTATCACTATGAGAAATAGTAAGGTTTACCCATAACCACAAATGCCCGTAGAAGAGGAAGAAGTTCAGACACCACTAAGGGAAATATTCACTGGAGTACCACTACGTCCACATGTCACAGAATCAGCTGCTCAAGAATCACCATCGAAGGAGAATCCACAACCTACTCCAATGAACACTCCACCTATCGTTCCGACAAAGAGAACCTTCAAATCTCACATACCGTACCCAGGAAGGCTAGTGAAACAAAATACTGACGAAAAATATGAAAAAATCATGGAGCTTTTATGTCAATCCCATGTCAACCTGCCTTTCCTATATATAATTCAACAAATGCCTAAGTACGGACGTTTCTTAAAGGATTTCTCATTAACAAAAGAAACATGGAAGAAGCGGTTAAAAGAACTAATGAATGCGTCTCTCTCATTAAACGATGCCTTCCAAATGAAATCTCCGATCCTTGAAAGTTTTCTTTACCATGTTCTATCGGACCACTACCGATAACTTTCGCACTCGCTGATCTAGGAGCAAGTGTAAACGAGATGCCATACAACATGTTCAAATGACTGAAGATTGGGAATCCGCAACCTGTCAATGCAACTATCGAGCTTGCGGATGAAACTATTAAATCACCTATGGGAGTTATTGAAAATTTACTAGTAAAATTCGACAAGTTTGTCTTCCATGTCGACTTTATAGTCTTAAAAATGGGCCCCAACTATTCAGTGCCTTTGATTTTGGGTCGCCTATTCTTAGCCATTGCTAGAGCAACCATCGACATGAACGAAGGTATTCTGACACTTCGTGTTGGAAAACAATCGGTAGCCTACAACATCGGGGGCAACGAAAGTTTATCCAATGATCCCTTTGAAATTGCACAGTTCATAGACACTAATTAGGACTACCAACTTAAGAAAGCTATGGAAATCAACAAAGGAAAGAAACCAAATATCGACAAGGATCTCAACAACACTAACTGGATTGACAACTACTGGTACCAGCAGCCGAAATTGACTAAGAAAAAGGACTTGAAGGATAGAATGGGAGACACGGGGGAGATCCAAAGCCCCCGCCCGAAGATAGATTGATGAAGCACGTACGGGTCCAGCTAACGACCCTTAAATAAACGTGGCGCTTCCGGGAGGCAACCCCATGATCATGAATAAATTGAGAAATTGGTGGATACGGCAGAAACACATGGACCTCGGGTTTAGTTTTCCAAGTTTAAGTTTCTCGTACTTCAGCCTCCAGGTATGCCTTCTCGATACTAGGACCTTAGTAGCTTAACTACTACCTGTTATTTCCATTTCAGTTTTTATGTTTTTCTTTGTGTGTCAAGTAGCATAACATTACCAAGTAGTTTCTCTATTTCTTTGAAGGGTTCCAATCCACCTCTACAAGCTTGGAAGCCGTCAAACAACGTCACATTTGTGAGTGATTTGATAGGAAGTTTTTGGCGTAATATTGACTACAATCACAAGCATTGGCCATAGGTTATGTGATACCCAGCAAATTCAGGTTAATATCCATACCCGACTATTACTTGAATTCACATGATTACACTTGCATCATACTTAATTATTGAGTAATTAAGTACATATTTCATATAGCAAGTCCATTCATTTCATTTCATTACATGCATCGGTAATCGGACGGATTACCGGGTCACACACGCGTCCTGTCACACGAACGTTGGTGAATTTTAGAAATAATATTTAGAAATATAATTGGTGTGAAAAAAATTATATGTAATATTGTGATTTAATATTTCATGCTTATATGAATTTTTCCGAAATTTTTAGAGCAACTTTTATTTTAACGCTTTTAAAGCGGATACGCGATATGTGCCAACAACACTAAATTGGATTTTATAAAAACAATGATTTTATAGTTTGGGCTTACTAATTCAGCAATTAACTTGTTAAACCATCTTAGTATCCTATTTGGTTAATAAAAAATCCTTAAAAACCCAAGAAGCCCAACACGCTTTTTGCTAAAAATCCCTTAAACACCTTAAACCCTCATTTTACCCTAACCCTAATCCCCCACACTCTCTCTCCCTCTCTTTCTCTCAGCCGTAACCCCGCTCCCCTAGCCACCACTCTCTCAACCTCCTTTCATCCATTCTAAGCATTTCAAGGCAAATCCAAGGTGGTTCCAAGTGGAATAGTGGTGATTCAAGCTAGTACAAGGCAATATCAACAACATACATTAATTTGTAAGCATTTCTCTTCACCCATTCTCTTCATTTTGGCCATATGAGGAAACCCATCTATCCAAACGATTTTCTTGGTTACAAGTGTTTAAATCCATGTTTTAATCAAAGAGTTTTCATAATAAGAAGTTGTTGACACATATTTGCACTTTTTATGGTTTAAAATGTTGGTTTATGTTTTTATTTGCTCATTGCTATTTATAGAAACTTTGTTGGTTATGATTTTGTAGAAATATGTATATGATATGTTTGAAAGTTTAAATGATGCTTATATTGAAGTAGGAAATGTGAGATTTTTGGTTGAAATGTTATGTTATACTATGTTATGGTCAACTTACTATATAAGGAAACTTTAATTTGTCATATTTTTTGTTATGATGTTCTAATGGATAAATACATGATAATATAGTTCTATAACATCTATTAAAGTGTTAGAAAGAGTTATTTGAAGTTACACATGTGTAAAAGGTCGTTTGGACCACTTTCCTAAAAAGGAAACTTTAATTGAACATATTTTGTATGTGTATGTTGTAAAGGTCTAAAATAGGTTAAATGGATTTATTACTATATGAATAGATGAATTATGCAAGAATATGTAATTTGAAATTGTATTAGTACATGTTTTGGAGGCCCTTACTAAATAAGGAAACTTTATTAGTTTGGAAACTTTAATAGTTTGGGAACTTCACTTTTGCTTGAAATAGAAAGTATATGTATAGAATCATGTTTATGGTATTTTACTAGTATAATTTCATGTATACTTTGTGTAGTTGAGCTATGACACCTAAAGTGCCTAATTGCATAAAAGGGGAAACTTTGCTATGTTAAGAACCATGGTATAAAAATGACATGTTATGTTACTTATTCAAATGTGTTGAAATAATGTTAATAGGTTATTAGTGCAACGACATAATTGTGTGGATGATTGGTTAACATGTATGAAATATACCATAAGGATGTACAAATGTCATGTTACTTGCCACATATTATTTACTTATATAACTACTTGAAGCATGTCGGTTATGTCATAAGCTGTGACTTAGGTGTTACTTAGGTATTACTTATGTGTTACATATGTGCTACTTATATGTTACTCATGTGCTACTTGTACATGTCTTCACCATGTGTCAACATTAGTCAACATTGGTCAACATTAGTCAACATTGGTCAACATTAGTCAAACTTGGTCAACATTAGTCAACATTGGTCAACATTAGTCAACATTGGTCAAACTTAGTCAAATTTGGTCAACATTAGTCAAACTTGGTCAAACCTCAGTCAACTTTGGTCAAACCTTTTCAAAACTTCAATGTAACCTTTCAATGTTGAGTCGTTTGGATGAATGTGGTTACATAAACCATGTTTACTTTCATAGACCTTATAGCCTTACTATTCCTAGCGCTCGGTTAGGTCGGTTATCTAGAGTTGCTAGATTTCTCGTGTTGCTTTCATACTTCATTCATCTCATTCCCATGTGAGTTTTCACGGCCCCATTTTACTTACTTTTCCATTGGGGGGAGTCATTTTCTTACTTAGTCGTATGATGATTACTTTGATTTCGCTTTAATATATAAAAGTGGGTGCATTTCCCTCACATAAAGTCCTCTCATATTTGAACCGTTAATTATTAAACAAAGCGAGGTGATTCATGAATAGTACTATTTGGTTTAACAACCCCCACCCGGGTTAGTCGCACTAACTCTGACTGGGAGTCAAACAAGTGCATAGTTGACCTAATCCATTGCGTGCTGGGCACGTAAGAGGCAAAATGCTAAATTCTGCATTCCTTCGTTGAGCTTCGGTTTTAGTGTTGCTTATATAGTTATTGTTTATTGTCTGATCAACAATCGAATCACTAGTATACATGCGTACTGTTACACTGTTTTCTTTACTGTTTCTGTTACTTAAACCTGTGAACTCACCAACTCTGTGTTGACACTTTTAAGCATGTTTATATTAGGTCATTAAGCATTCACGCATGGACTAGGATTGCATATCTATAGTCTCATTTCATGTTTTCATTTAGAAGCTAGGTTTATGGGAACCTAATTTGTTATGCTTCTGTATTTTGCTACTTTACTTTTGCTTCCGCACTTACTTTCCGCATTTTCAAACTCTGTATTACTTATTTATTTTTGTATGATGTTCAAACGGAAAGTCTTTTTGAAAACCATTTAGAGGTAGTTCGAAATGACCGGGACTGATGATCCTTGACAATCACAACCCGCGGGTAACCCGCTATGGAATTTCAGGGTGTGACAGTTGCATTTAGTGTGCTTTGATTATAACTATAGGCTCACGTAGTTCACATCACATCATACATGCATTTTTCATACATACGTACATTGGATTATTGGATATTGACTTGTTACAGGATGTCCACATCATCGGACCCCATTGTGACATCGGACTCGGAGGAGGACTACACTCCAGCCACACCACCATCATTTTTCGAGCCATTGACCCCACCCGCATCACCCCACTCTTCCAGTGACGAGGAACCTATGGAGAACTCGGATGGAGTCGAGGAGACAGACCCAGAGGAGGATCCTAAGGAGGATCCCGAGGAGGAGACCGAGGATGCACCAGCCCACGGGGGGCGAGGGAGATGCCAACGAGGAGAGTTACTCAGGCGAGTCAGTGCCTTATTCGGTATGGCACAGGGACTCATCATCCGATGAAGACTCTATACTACCTTCACCTCCCCGCTAGGCAGACCGAGCGCCACCGTCACCATTGATGGCACCTATAGGAGCAAAGACCAAGAGTACTGCTCGGAAGAAGAACATCCGCTTAGGAAAGCGACCGATTCAGCCATCCGCCATTGCAGGACCGTCAGCCAAGAAGGCCTGGATTTCATCACCTGACACCAAATCCACTGAAGAGTCATCCGGACCATCTCACCCCCACCCTATTGGCTCCGACCTACGAGGTAGGTGCTATCGATATTGGCAGCGCAAACTGGACGACATGATGCCAACATATCTTCCCTTCAAGACGAGCTTGCCTTGACAGACTAGGCACTCTTGATTGTGCGAGACCGGATCGAGACTACCGAGGAGAGAGCTCGAGAGGCGGAGCAGAGAGCCGCAACTACAGACCTTGCAGGGACAGATAACGGGTTTACTGGAGGATCACCAGAGAGAGGCAGCCCAGATCATTGCCTTATCTAGCCGCTTGGAGAAGACCGAGGGGCAGCTAGAGATAGCACATCAGAGAGCCGCAGTAGTAGAGCATCGAGCCTCACTTGCTGATTCTACAGCCCTTGTAGCGGAGCTCAGGGCAAACACGGTCAGGAAAGAGTTAGAGCCCGCCAGGGTTCTGATGATTCTTTGTGCCCTGTTACTCTTTACCTCTTTGCAGAGTGGTACTCTTCCACCTTCCAGTTGATTAGCCTATCATGAGCGAGATGTGCTCACGCAATATTTTTGAGATGTTACTTGTTTTGGAGGAGTGTTTGCTCCTGAAAATACTTTGTATTTTGTACAACTTATTTATCAAGTGTTTGTCTTTGGATTATATTGTATGGTTGATTGGTTGTTTGATTGTTTTGTGTTATCTTATGCACGTGTGTTGATTGTTATTTATTACGCAATATCTAACCTGTGTTATCATTATGATTATAAAGAAACATGCCGCCACGAAGAACAAACCGCCACTCAGGACAAGGTAACAGTTCCATGACCACCACTCAGATAGAGGCCCTCATCACACAATGCGTGGCAGACGCGATCGCCAACCACGAAGTCAATCGGTTCAATGGAGGATTGGGAGGTAACGACGAGAGTGGAGGTATAGTGCATACCAGAAGCAGCATACATGTTAGGAGTAATATGATTCTACCTCATGAAAATTTTAACCTAACTACGTTCTATCTTCACATACAGGAGCTAGAAAAGGGCATAAGACCAGCACGTACAAATCCTTCATGGATTGCAAGCCTCATACTTTTATTGGAGCAGTGGGACTGCTCAGATGGATTGAGAAGATTGAGTCGGTTTTTAGCATGAGTCATTGCATGCTAGAAAACTGAGTCATGTTTGGAGCCCGAATTCAAGCGGATCGAGCGATACATTTGGGGTTTGACACCTCAGATACAGAGCGTGGTCACTTCTGCTGAACCCACCGCTATTTACAACGCTGTGAGACTGGCCCACAATCATACCGATCAGGAATTCCGTAAGGGATTGTTTTCCAGAAGGAGAATTTTATGAAGGTCTTCGATAATAAACCAAAGTGGGACAACACCCCTGCTAAACCCTATATGCCAAACCTTTCGAAGAAACAAGAACCGGCAAGAGATTTTGTTGCAAATCAACCCGACAAGAGACCAAGGGGTGCATACACTGGAAATCTACCTAAATGAAATAAGTGCCAATTCCACCACAACGACACTTGTGAAGATTCCCGGTGCCAGAAATGAAAACGTTTTGGCCATACAGCCCAGAACTGTCGGCTAATTGAACAAGCCACTGTCGACGGGGGAAACCGCGGATGTTTCGGGTGCGGTGACCCTGGACACTTCTGCAAAGACTGCCCAAAGAACCGGAGGCCCGATAATGTGAATGCTCGGGGCTGTGCGTTCGTCATTGGAGCCGGCGAGGGTAGACAGGACCCCAACATTGTCATTGGTACCTTTCTTGTAAACAACTGTTATGCTTCTATCTTATTTTACACGGGTGCCGATAAAAGTTTTGTATCCACTGAGTTTAGTTCATTACTTGGTGTTACTCTGATCGCTCTAGATTACCTATTCATTATAGAATTAGCAGATGGCAAGCTAATAGAGACAGGACAGGTAATTCTCGGTTGTGTCTTAACATTAACCAACCACTCATTTACCATAGACTTATTGTCAGTAACACTGGGAAGTTTCGACATAGTTGTTGGTATGGACTAGTTGTCCAAGAACCGAGCTGAAATTCTTTGTCATGAGAAGATTGTCCGCATTCCACTACCGGACGGAGAAACACTGACCATTCAAGGAGAACTGAGTGGTACCGCACTAAGGATCATTACCTGCATGAAAGCCCGAAAGTACTTACGAAAGGGTTACCACGCAGTCCTAGAGCACGTGACAAAAAACAAAGCAGAAGAGAGGAAGATTGAAGTCATACCGATCGTCCGAGACTATCCGGAAGTATTTCCCGACGATTTGCCCTGACTCCCACCACAACGGCAAGTTATGTTCTGGATTGACTTCACACCAGGAGCTGCTCCGATAGCAAGGTCACCTTACCGACTGGCGCCATCGGAAATGCAGGAATTGTCTAACCAATTACAGGAACTATTAGACAAAGGTTTCATCAGACTAAGCTTCTCGCTTAGGGGCGCACCAGTCTTGATTGTTAAGAAGAAAGACGGATCGTTTCGTATGTGCATCGACTACCGAGAACTGAACAAAGTGACGATCAAGAAACGATATCCACTACCAAGGATCGACGACCTATTCGACCAATTACAAGGGTCGAGCTATTACTCGAAGATCGATCTGTGGTCGGGATACCATCAGCTAAGGATTCAGGAAGATGACATTCCAAAAACCGCTTTCCGAACTCGTTATGGTCACTACGAGTTCATGGTCATGCCATTTGGGTAAACCAATGCACCGGCGGTATTCACGGACCTTATGAACCGAGTGTGCAAACCCTATTTGGACAAATTCATGATTGTATTCATAGACGATATCCTGATATGCTCGCAGAGTAAGGAGGAGCACGCCGAGGATCTGAAGTTAAGAATTGGGAGAGATTGTACGCCAAGTTCTCGAAGTGAGACTTCTGGATTCGAGAAGTGCAAATCCTTGTACACGTGGTCAACGAGAAAGGCATACATGTTGACCCATCCAAAATCGAGGCGATTAAGAATTGGGAGGCACCCAAGACTCTGACCGAGGTGCGACAGTTCTTAGGTCTTGCTGGCTATTATCGACGATTTATCAAAAATTTCTGTAAGATAGCCCAACCCCTCATTACTCTCACGCACAAGGATAAGAAATATGAATGGGACGACAAGGCAGAAACCTCTTTTCAATTACTCAAACAGAAACTTTACAGCGCACCGATCCTATCGTTACCGAAAGGAAGGGACGACTTCGTAGTGTACTGCGATGCGTCCCATCAAGGACCCGGTTGCGTGTTGATGCAAAGGGAGAAGGTCATTGCTTATGTTTCTAGACAACTAAAAGTGCACGAGAAAAACTACACTACCCATGACTTAGAGTTGGGAGCTGTAGTATTCGCATTCAAGATCTGGAGACACTGTGTATGGCACGAAATGTACAATTTTCACTGATCACAAAAAGCCTTCAACATATCTTCAATCAGAAGGAGCTTAACATGAGACAGCGTCGACGAGTCGAATTGCTAAACGACTACGACTGCGCCATCCGTTACCATCCTGGAAAGGCTAACGCCATTGCTGATGCCTTGAGCAGGAAAGAACAACCCAAGCCACGATGAGTACGAGCATTAAAATTGACCAACCACATGAATTTACCCATACAAATCTGTGACGCTCAACTTGAAGCAATCAAGGAGGTGAACCTATGCCATGAGTCCTTATGAGGTATGGACAAGCAATTTGAGGTCAAATCAGATGACATTCGTTACTTCATGGATCAGATTTGGGTACCGAACTAAAGGGATCTAGTGATGGACGAAGCACATAAGTCCAGATACTCGATTCACCCCGGTACTGACAAAATGTATCATGACCTCAAGGAGCATTATTGGTGGCCTGACATGAAAGCCGAAATTGCTACGTATGTCAGTAAATGCTTGACCTGCGCTAAGGTCAAAGTGGAGTATCAGAAACCGTCAGGGTTACTTCAACAACCAGAGATTCCGCAGTAGAAGTGGGAACAAATATCAATGGATTTCATTACGAAATTGCCCAGGGCATCCAATGGGTGCGACACCATCTGGGTAATCATCGACCGGTTAACAAAATCTGCACACTTCCTTCCCATTAAAGAGACCGACAAATTGGAAAGACCGACTCGGATTTACTTGAAGGAAGTAGTCTCGAGACATGGAGTGCCAATCTACATCATTTCAGATAGGGATAATCGATTTACATCCCGATTCTTGCAATCCTTACATAAAGCCTTGGGTACTCGATTGAACATGAGTACTGCATACCCTCCTTAAACGGACAGTCAGAGTGAAAGGACCATCCAGACCCTTGAGGACATGCTTAGGGCTTGTGTGGTTGACTTTGGAAACGGTTGGGATGCCCATCTACCGTTGGTCGAATTCTCATACAACAACAGCTACCACACTAGCATCAAAGCCGCACCATTCGAAGCACTTTATGTAAGAAAGTGTAGATCGCCAATTTGCTGGACAGAAGTGGGAGATAGCTAACTCACTGGTCTGGAAATCATTCACGAAACTACCGAAAAGATCATACAGATACGCGAACGTATAAAAGCAGCGCGTGATCGTCAGAAGAGTCACGCTGATATGAGACGTAAACCATTGGAATTTCAAGTGGGAGACAGAGTTTTACTGAAAGTCTCTCCATGGAAAGGAGTAATACGTTTCGGCAAGTGTGGGAAGCTGAACCCTCATTACATTGGGCCTTTCGAGATCTTGAAAAAGATTGGTCCCGTTTCTTACAAACTCAACCTGCGAGAAACCCTCAGTGGCGTTCATGACGTGTTTCACGTGTCGAAGCTGAAGAAGTGCTTATCAGATGAGACACTGGTCATACCATTTGAGGAGATTCAAATAGACGACCAGCTCACTTCATCGAGGAACCAGTCGAGATCATGGACCGTGAGCTCAAACAGCTGAAACAAAGCCGCATCCCTATAGTTAAGGTTTGTTGGAATTCGAGACGCGGACCAGAGTTCACTTGGGAGCACAAGGATCAATTCAAGAGTAAATACCCTAAATTGTTCAAAACTACACCGTCTACCAGTAACGCAAACTGAATTTCAGGACGAAATTCCTTTAACAGAGGGAATATGTGATACCCGGCAAATTCAGGTTAATATCCACACCCGACTATTACTTTAATTCACATGATTACACCTGAATCATACTTAATTATAGAGTAATTAAGTACATATTTCATATAGCAAGTCCATTCGTTTCATTTCATTACATGCATCGGTAATTGGACGGATTACCGTGTCACACACGCGTCCTGTCACACGAACGTTGGTGAATTTTAGAAATAATATTTAGACATATAATTGGTGTGCAAAAATTATATGTAATACTGTGATTTAATATTTCATGCTTATATGAATTTTTCCGGAATTTTTAGAGCAACTTTTATTTTAACGCTTTTAAAGCGGATATGCGATATGTGCTAACAACACTAAATTGGATTTTATAAAAATAACGATTTTATAGTTTGGGCATACTAATTCAGAAAATTAACTTATTAAACCATCTTAGTAACCCATTTGGTTAATAAAAAGCCTTAAAAACCCAAGAAGCCTAACACCTTTTTTGCTAAAACTCCCTTAAACACCTTAAATCCTCATTTTACCCTAACCCTAATCCCCCACACACTCTCTCCCTCTCTTTCTCTCGGCCGCAACCCCCCTCCCCTAGCCACCACTCTCTCAACCTTCTTTCATCCATTCTAAGCATTTCAAGGCAAATCCAAGGTGGTTCCAAGTGGAATAGTGGTGATTCAAGCTAGTACAAGGCAATATCAACAACATACATTGATTTGTGAAAGGCCCCTACGGGTGTGATGGATCTCTAGACTCGCGGTATGACACGGTGATAACGTGCGGAATCCATTGATCAACGTGCAACTTGTAAGCAATCAACAACGCGATGTAAATAATCCTCTTTGTATTTCCACACAGAATATCAGTTTACAAGTTCTCTCTGTTTTCTGTTCTACTTTGTTCTCTAGCTTCTCTATTCTAAAACTGAAATGTAAACCTATTTATAGGGAAACCACAAAGCACCACAGGCGAACTTAGCAAGCTCGCCCAGAACCTCCTTAGGCGAACTTAGCAAGTTCGCCTAAACATTCCCTCAGGCGAACTTGTCAGGTTCGCTAACTTACAACACAGAATTTCAGCGACAGTTACAAAACATGCTCTAACAAACTCCCTCTTAACTGTTTCTAACAATTCTATCACATTACAAGTCAAAGACTCTAAGACTAAGACATAGAATCTTCAAGCTCGTTGTCACCAGAATATGCTTCAACAGGCTCCCCCTTGACAACAGCTTCCGAAGATTGTCATAAGTTTTCAATATCATCAAATTGTATTCTTCGTCTTGTTCATCTGCACACTCTCTCGTTCTAGAAGAAAACTTGGGAGAAGGACCCCTTGTCAACTTCTGTCTGCAAATTTCAGTTATGGCAAAGAAGAACAACCAAGTATAACCAACAGGTAAAATTTCTGTGGAAGTTGAAAAAATAAAATCTTTTTGGTTTTTCAAACATAAGAAACACAAAATCTTTTTCGTTTTTCTCTGTACAAACTGAAATGAAATGAACTGTAAAACTATAAATCACATATTTTTGTTGAACATCATGAGCAAGAAGATCAGATCAGTATATGATATATCAATCACACATCTTGGACATAAAATCCGTATAACATCAGCTGGTATCCTATGTCATTCATTCAAACCTTGATCAATTATGCTAATATCCTTTCAAGATTATCATATTTCATGTAATGATACGCGATAAACAGTCAAAGAAAACAGGATCAGGATATGACACACAAATTCAGATTGTCAATATTATAATATTTGAAACTAAAGCATCTCATTCCCACTTTCTTGTGAGTTAATGTACCATTTAAGTATGAAATACAACGTGTACCCCAAAAATATGTCAATAGAAATGTAAATTGCATTATCTTCAAGACATATGAGACCATGTGCAAGAGAATATATATATCAATCTCCAGGATGAAATTACATCAATTAGCACAGGAAAAGAAGCAGATCTCGAAGGATATAAAGAATCAGAATGATTCAGAATCGAAGGATTCGTATTGCTTGGTCTGGATGAAGTATCATGATTCATATCAACAGAAATATTGTACCGATGGAATTCTTCAGTATAAGAATGATCAAGGTGTAGGTCCACATGACTCATCTCAGATCGATCTCGTGACAGGATGTCTCGATAACACGGAGTGCGGAATCCTACCGTATTAACGTTTGTATACTAATTGACAATAGAAAAAACATGTAAATAAACTTTCTCTTTGTATATCACAAAAACATAGAGTTTACAGAATACAATCAATCAAGTCTTTCTACTTTTCTCTCTGTTACAAAACAGATTATGTAAACTCATATTTATAGACACAAACTCTGCAATAGGCGAACTTAACAAGTTCGCCTCACATGAGACTAGGTGAACTTAACAAGTTCACCTCTAATAGGCTAGGCGAACTTAACAAGTTCGCCTCTAGTAGAAACTTGTTCTATCACTTAGACAAAATCTATACAATTACATAAAAACATAAAGACAATAAGACCTAAACTATTAAAAAGCTTTTTTCATACATTCTATGTCCTAACAGACTCCCCCTTGACAATAGCTTGATCTTCTGTCTTCAGTCTTTATGATGAGCTCTTCCAGTTATCTGGTAATCTGCTTCCTGCGTGCACTCTATATCTCTGAAAGATCTCCAACACTCTTTTATACTGCAATCCTCGCTCTCTCCATTCATCAGTAAACATAATCTCATTCTTTCTTAACGTCCTCTGATCTTTCTTTGAGAAGTTAATAAGATTCATTGCATCATAGAAACTAACAATGACCTTATTATCTTTATCATCAACCCTAGCTTCACCAGTATTCACATCTACATACCACCATTTCATATTTCCCAGAAAATCTTGTGATATTTTCTTCAATGGTATCTTCTGTACAACACGTACTGGCTTGAACATATACTTCCAAGTCACAATCTCAGTCTTTTGATCTACAATCTTCACTCTTTTTCCTTTATGTGGCTTTAATCTTTCATACTTCCCTGATCCACCTTCTCTTTTAGTCTTTTGATCACATCGGCTAATCCACACTTTGATCTATTAATCAATGGTTTTGTATCTAGACCATTCATTTCACACCTTGGCAAGGTATTGAAATACTTGATCCTAGGCTTTAAGTATTGAACACCATCAGATCTTTTAAGAGCAAACAATTTCGTGTCATCATCATAAAACCAACTGATGATTCTTCTAATACACCTCTCTTTATTCACATATCTTTCTTTCTGAGCAGGTTGTATAGGTGACTTTGGTAGTACTTTCATCCAACTGTTAACTACTTCTCTCCACTGTTCTCTAGTCATTCCTGTCTTTCTATACATCACAGGTTCTTCATTCGGCTGAGGAGACACAGGATGAATAGTAGCAACATCAGAATCTATCTTGGATTGAGCAGTATCATCAGGTGTAGTGATATCTACAACAGAGTCCATAGAATCTGTTACTCCATTATAAGAAAACTCAGGAATAACATCATCTTGGATGAAGTTATACGGTACATTCAGACCATCACTTCCTTCATATGTAACTTTATCTTTACTATTTTCTATCTCAATTTCTACAATCTCTCCTTCTTCAACTTCATTATCCATCCCATCCTCTTCAACATCTTCAAATAATTCGTCAATATCATCCAGACATTCTAACTTCTCAGCTTCTTCTTCTTCAGAATCAGCAAAGACTTCCAATAGTAAAATATCTTCATTCACTCCAGAATCATTCTTGGTTCCTTCAAGATTACCTGATGTAGACTCCTCCTGAACTCTTGATATTGGATTCACGTCAGCGTATTGACGATTACCCTCAATATTACCACTAGGATCATTTTCGTCATCATTCTTTCTTTGAATTAACTCAGCATGACAAGTATCATGTATCCTTAACTCCCCCTGAGCGTCAAGACGCTCAACAAGTTTGGACACCAACAACTGCATGTCAGCAATCTGTGTAGCTTGAGCTTGAAGAACCAACTGTCTCTGAGTATCAGTAGACACAAGAGTATCTACCTGAGTCTGCAAAGCAAGCACCTATGATTCAAGGAAGGTAATCCTTTCAGAATCAGAAGGCTTTGAAGGACCAGCGTCAGATGAATGTGGAACATGTGGAGAAATCACCGGAGATGGATGTTTAGATGTAGGAGGTGTAACCAGTAAGGATGCAACAAAAGTAGCATCCTCAACACCTTGAGATGAATGAGCAGCAGTAATAGAAGCAGACATAAGCTTCTAAGCTTTTGGAACTGGAATAACATCACTATCCGAGTCAGAACTCTCATCAAGTAAAGTTCTCTTGCCAAGTACTGATCCAGAAGGAGGATTCCAAACATACTTACGCCTCGGTTTTCTGGCTTTAGATTTAATACATTTCCCCGCATTTGCCAATGGTAACGTAGCCAACCTCACATAATGATCTGAGCTAAAATCTCTAGACGAATCAGAATCAGTAGCTTCAGAATCAGGTAAAATAGTATCACCGGAACTCGTATCTACCACATTCCCTTCAGCTTCATGAATGGGTGAGTTCACAGCGTCATTATCAAAATCTTCCATATTCATACCCAAATCTTGTTCATTATCTTGAGCAATATATTTTTGAACTGGTTCATTAACAGGAATGTGAACCTGTTCTTATGGAATAGGAACTTGTGGTTGTTGAATAGGAACTTGTTGTTGTTGTTGTTGAGCTTGAACTTGTTGCGGTTGTTGTACTTGATTCTGGACTTGGCCTTGAACTAACTCCACAGGATGAAACCAATTATCATTGGTGGCTCAACATAATCAGGATTGATTGAGTGACCAAACAAAGGAGTCGGAACAGGAATCAAAGCAACATTTTGTTGTTTAACCTTAGTACAATCAGTAAAGATTCGTTTAGACATAGGAGTCAAGGTCAAACAGATTGGATGCTGTGGTAAATCTGGAATTAAATGATTCAGCATCATTTGCAAGAACCTAGGGTACATAAGAAACCCTTGACCTTCTGGAGGATTGATTTGCATGACTAACTCACGGTATATATATAAAGCAAAGTTAAACCGTTTGTCCAGGGTCAAAGCAACCATTGCAGCTTGTAATGCACTCTTTAAACCATCAGTACCAACCTTACTTGGAGACAAATATTGTATGATGACGTGCAAAAAATATCTCTATTCTCCAACTAAACCTCCTTTTCTTGCTTATCATTTGGTCTGCCTCTGTAACCCATCCTCTGAAAAGCTCCCATAATCAGTGTTCTAGGATAAGACATAGGATCTTCATTAGCACCTCCCAATGCCAAAACAGCGCGAATAGTGTCCACTGAAATAGCTACCTCTGTATTTTTTACCGTAGCACGAAGTACGTGTGGTTCAACATCTGTGTCTTGATGTACTGTATCCCAAAATTGTTGTATATGCGGTAAGCTAATGTACGGATCTGTGGATAAGGCCACATGCAAACGTGAAGATTTAGAAAGTTGATAATTCCTTGAAAATGAACAGCTTCAGACATATTTGAATCTAACAACGCCACTTGATTATATTTGTATTCAACACGACGAGCCATCCGTAAAAGTATTGGACAAAGAACACACATTAGTCATATAGCAAACTAAAGAAAAAAATTCAAAAAAATTTCACACACAAAAAAAATTTCATAAAAAAAATCACATGTCCAAACACTACTGAGCCCTTAGGCGAACTTAATAAGTTCGCTTAGTGTTGCAAGAGACGAACATAATAAGTTCGCCTAAACAAGTTCGCCGGAACAAGTTCGCCTGAACCAGTTCGTCGATACAAATTCTACAGCAGAATCTCAAAAATGTCCAAATTGTAAAAAAATTTCAAATTAAACATATCATAATCAACGATTTACAACCACGAAACACAATTAAGCATCAAATGTAAGTTTTAACCATGAAACGACACCATATCTGTAACATTTCTGATTTTCATTATCTGTATTTCAATTCAATGTGATACATTTCAAACCCAATTCTAGTACACTGATTTGTTCTATTCGTACCAACAATTAAATACAATGTTTTAATGCAAATCCGCAAATTTTACACGAGTATATCCTATTAAATTCTACATAAGTTCATACTTATATAAATCTATCAAAACTGAAATTTGCAAGGACTGATTTTATAAATTAACAAGAAACCCTAATAGGCACGGTCGCGCCTCGTTCTGGCACGGTCGCTCCAAGTGCCTAGGCACGGTCGCGCCTCTTGCTTTGGAACGGTCGCGTCCAGTGCCTTGGCACGGTCGCGCCTCTTATGGGCACGGTCGCGCCTCTCGTCAGTTAAAACGTAAATGCAGCCTTTAATCGCAGGGACGTTTGAATTTGTAACCATTACACACGTCACTAGTATTAACGAGCACAATTAAGTTTTCAATCACCGTAATTATAAAAAATAAATCCAATTAAGTCGATTCGTCTCAAAACTGTCGAATTATTTCATGAGACCAACGATTTCTCCATTCTGATTTGCAATTCCCCCAAGCAAATACATCATCGACCCTCTCTAAAGCTCCCGAGAACATTGAGGCAGCCGGAGTTGCAGCAAAGAGCACCGCAAATCAAACCCGTCGTCGCCGGAACTCGTTCTATCTGTACGCCATCGATTCATCATCCTTCCGGGTAATTGAAACCTCCTACACCTTCGTTTTAGTCTATAGATTAAAAGCCCCAACCTAAATTGGGCTTACAATAGCTAATTTAACACGAACCCGAATCTAGGGTTCATTCTAAAATGGGTTAATCGAATACTGCATTGGAGATGTTTTAAATACAATTAATCTATACAAAAAGACTCGTAATAACCTAATGGGTGAAAGCCCTATGATTTCCAACATTAACATCATAAGATTTAAGCAATTCGTTTCTGTTTTGGAACAGACACGGTCGCGCTAATCTCCTAGCGCGGTCGTGCTTCAAACACTCAGACCCGGTCGTGCCCTTTGACTAGACTAGGTCGTGCCTCAGAACCCTAGACACGGTCGTGCCTGGCCCAGACACGGTCGTGCCTAGTGAACAGCTTAGTTAAGTCTTCTGTTTGATCAACACGGTCGCGCCCTGACTAGCACGGTCGCGCCCGTGGTTCTAGCACGATCGTGCCTTGTCCCAAGCACGGTCGTGTGTGTGAGAAAATCTTGGCAGAATACTAAAATTTATATTTTAAAATCAATAAGCATTCCAAATGAATTTTCAAATAAAAATAATCGATTTTATAAAGATTTATATTAACCTTATTTAAAAAGATCAAATGCCTATTTCTAGAATAAATATAAGTTATACATTTAGATCTACAAAATTATATTTACACATATTTATAAAAAATAGATTAACAAAAGTTAATTATTAAATTATAATTAATATAAAACACACGATACATTTTTATAATTAAAAGACTAGGTTACATATTCTATAAATAAATAAATAAGGTAAAAATTATTTATTAAATTTATATTTAAAAATTATTTATTTAAATTATACTTAATTACCCCTAATACCTATATTATTTTTATAACTAAGTAAATAAATAATAATTTTGTAATTTATTTATTTAGTTATTCAAGCTCAAAATTTGATCAAAATGTTCTAAAAATATCCATTTCAAACCTTTCATTTTATGCAATACCTTCCAACAACAAACCACAAACTTTATACACACATCCAATTCAACCCTAGACTTAGACATAGACTATTGTACACACTATTAATTTAATATACATTTCAATCTAGGTTAACGTTGTGCATTACAAGGATCATATTACTATCTAGTCTCTCGTGTTAGCTACGTCTTTTGAATCAAGTGAGTATTACATAGCCCCTTTTACTCTTTTACACTTTTTGGGATGGAACATGAACACTATACAAACTATTGCTTACATTTACACAACTACACAAATACAAATCCTCTTTACATTCATGTGTGAAATTTGAGCATTATGCCTGAGTGCTAGTTGTGCTAACTTTTGTGTGAAATTTATGTGCAATCATTAACTATTCAAGCCGACGGTAAACAATGATAGATCTATTGAGTCTGACAAACCCACCCAGATTGGGGTGATTGTTACCGACAACACAATTTTGCATGCTAGTTACAAAGGTTTGATTGTACTTGGTTACACAATAGCTGCTCTCCATAAATGCCTTATTTTATCATGTTATGTAAGGATTTGTTTATTCATAATCTATATGCTATCTATATACAAACCTGTGTATGCTCACTAACTTTTTAGTTGACTTTATTTTATTCATGTTTCAGGTGCTAATGAGTGAGTTTGATCAAGGCATGCTACACATAGGCTTTGGACTTAGTTAAATTTAAATAAAGACTATTATGTATTTCGTTTATGTACTTGTTTGAATTCGGTTGTGTTGAATTATTTGAAGTTAAAATTGATGATTAAAATATTGAAATCTAGTCAACTTTGTGCTCATGAACAGTATACATGTCCCGCCCCGACGTTTTCGCCGTCGGTTGGGGTGTGACAGTTTGGTATCATAGCCTTGGTTATAGGGAACTAGGTTATTAGACACCCTTGACCTAGACTATAACTTTAGGACACCCACTTATCCCATGCTCATGATTATGTGATATGTGCTACCTGCTATGTGTTACATGCTTACTATTATTAATTATTATCTCGTTTTTTATGCCTTACTTGTTAAAAATTCATGACTTATTAAGATATACTTAAATAATAATTAAACAAACAATATCCCTACCTATACCCTAAAACCTCATAATATCCTTACCTACTTCTCTATCATCATCTTCTTAGCATGTGGAAACTTCATGGATCTAAAACTACAAAAATCTTTTTATGCCCTCGTTAAGGTTTTTAAACTTGTTAATTATTTGAGGACACGTGCAATCTGGAAGAGTGACACCTGTATTCTGGGTTTTATGTCTAGGAAATCATTTCGCATAAATCCCAATCAACCGAGGGACCCGTATGCTTTCCTGGGAATTCCCGGGATGAGTGTTTACTTATAGGCTAAAGCATGTCTCCTTGAAAATTATATGAGTTTAATTAACCTTAATGTGCCATAGTATTCAAGTGATCATATCACTATTTGAGTACAATCCAAACCATGATTAACTATTTTATTTGTTATCTTATTCTTTTAAATCTGAACAACATTCATAAATTCTTACATCTTTTCTTGTGTTGTGCAATTATGTCCTCGAAATGAGGTAAAGAAACTGGAAGCCGAGTTTTGGGATCTTACCCAAGAAAGTGGTGAAAGTCTAGCTTATACAACTCGGTTCCATGAGTTGAGTCTCCTTGTGCCCCATATGGTCACACCTTTATCCCGCTGCATTGAGAAGTATATTGGTGGATTACCTGGGCAAATTCAAGATACTGTCTTAGGGAGAAATCCCGCAACACTCGAAGATGCTATCCTCTTATCTGCTACATTAACCGACAAGCATGTGAAAGCGGGAACTCTGACTAGAAAAGGCACCAAGAAAGTTCCCGACACCACAACCCCTCCCACACACATCAAAGAAGCCACAACTGAACCCTCCCGTAATAATAAGAAAAGAAAGGCTAGAAACTATGCTATGGTCACTCCTGCTATCCCTGTTAACCAAGCTGCGCCTATGGTTCAAGCATAAGCCAAAAAGCCATATGTTGGGATCTACCCACTCTATGCCACATGCAACTATCACCATCTCCAAAATATTCCATGTCGCCTTTGCACTCACTGTGGGAAATATGGCCATACAGTCAATGTTTGTAGAGCCAAAGCACTTGCAGGCCAAGTCAACCCACCAAACCGAACCAACCCCCAAGTAGCCAATCAAGGTGTTCCCGCTATTGCAAATGGGCATGCTTGTTATGAATGTGGTAACCCAAATCATTTTCGTGACCAGTGCCCAAGGTTCATCAATGCTAGACAAGGCGGAGCTCGTGGGCGTGCTTTCAACATAAACGCCAATGAAGCTCTAGCCAACAATGATGTGGTCAACGGTACGTTCCTTGTTAATAGTCAATATGCCACCATTTTATTTGATACCGGTGCCGATAAAAGTTTTGTGTCACTTAACTTTGAACCCTTACTTGCAAAGACACGATCCCAATTAGAGAAAACCTTCACCGTCGAAGTAGCAAATGGTGACTCCCTTACAATTGACTCTTTTATTCACGACTGCACTCTAGAACTTAATGATCATACATTTCCAATCAACCTTGTACCAATGCCACTAGGGACTTTTGATATCATCATAGGCATGGATTGGCTATCAAATCACCATGCCGAAGTCATCAGTTTCGAGAAGTGCATCCGAATACCTCTACCGTCGGGAGAAACGTTAAGAGTCTTTGGTGAAAAGCCTTGCAAAGGACTCAAGTTAATGTCATGCACTACCGCCCAAAAGTACTTACGAAAGAAGTACGTAGCCTTCTTAGCTCATGTTGTTCAAAAGGATGTCAAATAGAAGAGTATCCAAGACATTCCCATCATTCGAGATTTTCCCGAAGTATTTCCCGAAGATCTATCCGGTCTTCCACCTGTTCGACAAGTAGAATTTCGCATTGACCTTATACCCGGAGCTAACCCCGTGGCTAGAGCTCCTTACCGTCTTGCACCTTCTGAAAATGCAAGAACTTGCAAGTCAACTCCAAGAGCTCTCCGACAAGGGCTTCATTCATCCAAGTCATTCACCATGGGGTGCACCCGTCTTATTCGTCAAGAAGAAGGATGGATCATTCCGCATGTGTATTGACTACCGCGAACTCAAAAAGCTTACCATCAAGAACCGTTATCCCTTGCCTAGAATTGATGATCACTTCGATCAACTTCAAGGTTCTACTTGCTTCTTGAAGATTGACCTTCGATCTGGTTATCACCAACTCCGTGTACAAGAGGAAGATATTCCAAAGACTGCCTTTCGAACAAGGTATGGTCACTACGATTTGATGGTCATGCCTTTTGGGCTAACCAACGCACCCGCAGTTTTCATGGACCTCATGAATCGTGTGTGCAAACCGTACCTTGATAAATTTGTGATCGTCTTCATTGACGATATCTTAATCTACTCCAAGACTAAAGCCGACCATGAGCAACACCTTAGACTGGTTTTAGACCTCTTGAGGAAGGAACAACTATATGCCAAATTCTCTAAATGTGAATTTTGGCTAAAGGAAGTTCAATTTCTTGGTCATATCGTCAATGACAAGGGAATTCATGTTGGCCCTGCTAAGATCGAAGCGGTTAAGAATTGGAATGCCCCGAAGACCCCCACCGAAGTTCGTTCATTTCTTGGTCTTGCGGGATATTATCGTCGCTTCATCTCAAATTTCTCTAAGATTGCTGTCCCTCTTACCGCTTTAGCCCACAAGGGTAAACCTTATGAATGGGGACCAAAGCAAGAAGAAGCTTTCCAAACTCTCAAGGAAAAGTTGTGCAATGCTCCTATTTTGACTCTCCCTGATGGGAATGATGATCTAGTTGTCTACTGTGATGCTTCTAACCAAGGTCTCGGTTGTGTCCTCATGCAACGAGGCAAAGTAATCGCTTATGCATCAAGACAACTCAAGATTCACGAGTAGAATTATACGACGCACGACCTCGAATTGGGTGGTACGGTTGTATTCACATTGAAGATTTGGAGACATTACCTTTATGGCACAAAATGTGTGGTGTTCACCGACCACAAAAGTCTCCAACACATCTTCAATAAAAAAGAACTCAATATGAGGCAACGACGTTGGGTCGAACTCCTTAACGACTATGACTGCAAGATTCGTTATCATCCCGGCAAAGCGAATGTTGTAGCCGACGCTTTGAGTCGCAAGGACCATGTCATGCTTCATTGTGCCCAAATCCAAACCGACATTCAAAACCGCATCTTAGAAGCTCAACACGTCTCAATCACCGAGGGTAACATGTACGAGGAAATGTCGTGTGGTGTTGAACTTCAGCTTGAATCAAAACCCAATGGCTTACTTTATTACTTAAACCGTATTTGGGTTCCCGATCACGATGATCTCCGTGCACTTCTCATGAAAGAGGCTCATAAGACTCGTTATTCTATTCATCCTGGTGCGGATAAGATGTACCAAGATCTTCGCCAACAATATTGGTGGCCCGGTATGAAGAAAGACATTGCTCTCTATGTTGCCAAATGTCTAACTTGCTCCAAGGTCAAAGCCGAACATCAACGTCCTTCCGGTCTACTTGAACAACCGGAAATTCCCGTGTGGAAATGGGAGAACCTAGCCATGAATTTCATTACCAAACTCCCTCGCACCTCAAGTGGTTATGATAGCATTTGGGTAATCATTGACCGTCTCACCAAATCTGCTCATTTCTTGCCTATCCGTGAAGACTATCAGGTTGAGAAACTAACTTGAATTTACATTGACGAAATTGTGAGCCGTCATGGTATTCCCTTAAACATAATATCCGATAGAGATGCTCGGTTCACTTCCCGTTTTTGGCAATCTCTCCAAACTGCTTTTGGTACACGATTGGATTTGAGCACGGCTTACAATCCCCAAACTGATGGTCAGACCGAGAGAAAAATCCAAACTCTTGAGGATATGCTTATAGCTTGTGTAATTGATTTTGGTGGCAATTGGGATTCACATCTATCCCTAATCGAGTTCTCCTACAATAATAGCTACCACACGAGTATCAACATGGCTCCATTTGAAGCTCTCTATGGTCGCAAGTGTCGTTCTCCTATCTGTTGGAACGAGGTTGGTGAAGCACAAATCACCGGTCCCGAGCTAATTCAAGAAACATCCGACAAGATTATCCAAATCCGTGACAACATTCGAGTAGCGAGAAGTCGGCAAAAGAGTTATGCCGACAAACAACGAAAACCCTTGGAATTCCAAGTCGGTGACTTTGTCCTTCTAAAGGTGTCCCCGTGGAAGGGTGTAATCCACTTTGGAAAGAAAGGAAAGTTAGCACCTCGCTATGTGGGTCCATTTAAGATCCTTGAAAGGATTGGGAAAGTGGCTTACAAACTCGAGTTACCTCCATCACTTGGCAATGTGCATCCTAGATTTTATGTATCTAATCTGAAGAAATGCCTTGCTGATGAAAATCTCCATATACCTCTTGACGACGTGCGCATTGACGAAATGATGCACTTCGTTGAGAGACCGGTAGAAATCATGGATCATGTGATCAAGCAGCTCAAGCGAAGTCGCATCCCTATTATCAAAGTTCGTTGGGAATCAAAACGTGGTCTTGAATTTACTTTGGAACGTGAGGACCAAATGAATCTCAAGTACCCCCATCTCTTCACTGATGCCGTCGCCTCCACTAGCTAAATTTCGGGACGAAATTCCCTCAACATGGGGATACTGTAACTTTTCTGATTTTCATTATCTGTATTTCAATTCAATGTAATACATTTCAAACCCAATTCTAGTACACTGATTTGTTCTATTCGTACCAACAATTAAATACTATGTTTCAATGCAAATCCGCAAATTTTACACGAGTATATCCTATTAAATTCTACATAAGTTAATACTTATATAAATCTATCAAAACTGAAATTTGCAAGGACTGATTTTATAAATTAACAAGAAACCCTAATAGGCACGGTCGCGCCTCGTTCTGGCACGGTCACGCCAAGTGCCTCGGCACGGTCGCGCCTCTTGCTTTGGAACGGTCGCGTCCAGTGCCTTGGCACGGTCGCGCCTCTTATGGGCACGGTCGCGCCTCTCGTCAGTTAAAACGTAAATGCAGCCTTTAATCGCAGGGACGTTTGAATTTGTAACCATTACACACGTCACTAGTATTAACGAGCACAATTAAGTTTTCAATCACCGTAATTATAACAAATAAATCCAATTAAGTCGATTCGTCTCAAAACTGTCGAATTATTTCATGAGACCAACGATTTCTCCATTCTGATTTGCAATTCCCCCAAGCAAATACATCATCGACCCTCTCTAAAGCTCCCGAGAACATTGAGGCAGCCGGAGTTGCAGCAAAGAGCACCGCAAATCAAACCCGTCGTCGCCGGAACTCGTTCTATCTGTACGCCATCGATTCATCATCCTTCCGGGTAATTGAAACCTCCTACACCTTCGTTTTAGTCTATAGATCAAAAGCCCCAACCTAATTTGGGCTTACAATAGCTAATTTAACACGAACCCGAATCTAGGGTTCATTCTAAAATGGGTTAATCGAATACTGCATTGGAGATGTTTTAAATACAATTAATCTATACAAAAAGACTCGTAATAACCTAATGGGTGAAAGCCCTATGATTTCCAACATTAACATCATAAGATTTAAGCAATTCGTTTCTGTTTTGGAACAGACACGGTCGCGCTAATCTCCTAGCGCGGTCGTGCCTCATGGAGAGACGGTCGTGCCAATCCAAGCGCGGTCGTGCCTCAAACACTCAGACCCGGTCGTGCCCCTTGACTAGACTTGGTCGTGCCTCAGAACCCTAGACACGGTCGTGCCTGGCCCAGACACGGTCGTGCCCAGTGAACAGCTTAGTTATGTCTTCTGTTTGATCAACACGGTCGCGCCCTGACTAGCACGATCGCGCCCGTGGTTCTAGCACGATCGTGCCTTGTCCCAAGCACGGTCGTGTGTGTGAGAAAATCTTGGCAGAATACTAAAATTTATATTTTAAAATCAATAAGCATTCCAAATGAATTTTCAAATAAAAATAATCGATTTTATAAAGATTTATATTAACCTTATTTAAAAAGATCAAATGCCTATTTCTAGAATAAATAGAAGTTATACATTTAGATCTACAAAATTATATTTACACATATTTATAAAAATAGATTAACAAAAGTTAATTATTAAATTATAATTAATATAAAACACCCGATACATTTTTATAATTAAAAGACTAGGTTACATATTCTATAAATAAATAAATAAGGTAAAAATTATTTATTAAATTTATATTTAAGAATTATTTATTTAAATTATACTTAATTACCCCTAATACCTACATTATTTTTATAACTAAGTAAATAAATAATAATTTTGTAATTTATTTATTTAGTTATTCAAACTCAAACTTTGATCAAAATGTTTTAAAAATATCTATTTCAAACCTTTCATTTTATGCAATAACTTCCAAGAACAAACCACTAACTTTATACACACGTCCAATTCAACCCTAGACTTAGACATAGACTATTGTACACACTATTAATTCAATATACATTCCAATCTAGGTTAACGATGTGCATTACAAGGATCATATTACTATCTAGTCTCTCGTGTTAGCTACGTCTTTTGAATCAAGTGAGTATTACATAGCCCCTTTTACTCTTTTACACTTTTTGGGATGGAACATGAACACTATACAAACTATTGCTTACATTTACACAACTACACAAATACAAATCCTCTTTACATTCATGTGTGAAATTTGAGCATTATGCCTGAGTGCTAGTTGTGCTAACTTTTGTGTGAAATTTATGTGCAATCATTAACTATTCAAGCCGACGGTAAACAATGATAGATCTATTGAGTCTGACAAACCCACCCAGATTGGGGTGATTGTTACCGACAACACAATTTTGCATGCTAGTTACAAAGGTTTGATTGTACTTGGTTACACAATAGCTGCTCTCCATAAATGCCTTGTTTTATCATGTTATGTAAGGATTTGTTTATTCATAATCTATATGCTATCTATATACAAACCTGTGTAAGCTCACCAACTTTTTAGTTGACTTTATTTTATTCATGTTTCAGGTGCTAATGAGTGAGTTTGATCAAGGCATGCTACACATAGGCTTTGGACTTAGTTAAATTTAAATAAAGACTATTATTTTATTTCGTTTATGTACTTGTTTGAATTTGGTTGTGTTGAATTATTTGAAGTTAAATTTAATGATTAAAATATTGAAATCTAGTCAACCTTGTGCTCATGAACAGTCTACATGTCCCGCCCCGACGTTTCCTCCGTCGGTTGGGGTGTGACAATATCAGATCGTTCACAGACCGGCTGTCAAAAAACGATGAACACAGAGTCAAAGGATCAAATTCCCATTGATTTAACGGATAAAAAAACCCTGAAATTACCTTAGAAAGATTTGCAATTCAAATCCGATCAAGAGGGAAACACGAAAATTTCAAATCGAAAACCCTAGTTCAGATTGTCACAAGTTCGCTAAAAAACCCATAAGTTCGCTCAATAAGTTCGCTCTCACAGTGAAACAAGATAATAGGATAAGTTCGCCTGAACAAAATATTTAATCACAATTAAGTTCGCTTCATTAGGCGAACTTGTTAAGTTCGTTTAACAAGCCTCAGGCGAACATATTAAGTTCGCTTAATCAGAAACAGGCGAACATATTAAGTTCGCTCCAAACCTTTGCCATGAACAATTTCTTCACTTTCAACACGTCACATTCTTGTGAACTTCCATTTGTAGCAAGTATTCGATCCAATCCCGAATCATTTTAATAAAAATAAAATTCTCATGGAAGATAGAAACAAAATATTTTTTGATTTTATCTGTACAAAAGGAATCACATATTTTTGGTTTTTATCTAAGCAAACTAAAACACATATTTTTGGATGAACATCATGAGCAAGAAAATCCTATCAGTATATGAGCAATTCATCACACAGGCTATTATCAACAATGGGTAACCTATGACATGAAACAATCAAACTCATTCTTATGTAACTCAAATCTTTTTAATCTTATGTAATTTTTGCAACCAATTTGAATATTACTTGAAATGATACGCGATAAATTTCAATGTAAACAAGATCACGTCATGAAATGCTTAATTTTTCATTCCGAATTTGTAATACAAAGTATGAATTCTTAAGTTGTCAATATTATATAATTTGAAACTATAAGAATTTTTCTTCCAACTTCATGTGAGTTAGTACCATTTAGATGAAAAACATCGTGTACCCCACATATATGCCAACATAAATTTAAATTTGCACTATCTTCAAGACATACACAGTTTATTGCAAGATTAGATCAACCTCCAAGTTGAAATTATCTCTATTAGCACAAGTATAGATAGCAGATCCCAAAGGATATGAGAATCAGTATGATTCAGAATGAAAAGATTCTAATGAATTGGCTTTATAATGAGAATCAATAGATTCAAGTAGAAGGATCCAACTATTATATTGGTAAATTTCAATGAAATCAGAATAGATGATGTATCTAACTGATCCAAGGGTATATATTACAACAGATGATATCAGAAACATATCTTAGTTCAGCAACACATTGCATGTTTTTCGGGGCATGGCAGTGAAGTGAACTGAAAGAGATTGTGCTAAAGACATAATTCGATATTGGTCTCATGAAATTATTAAAACCATATATTCAATATCTGATAATGATCTTTTACACACACACTCAGGCATATAATGGATTCAAAACACAGATGTAATCATATCATATTTAATTTTCACACTACTATTGGTTCAAAAACGCTTCTAGTCTATTGACAATTCAAGTTTCAAACTCATATTCAAATTAAGATATATTATCAAGATTAGAGCATTCAAAACACTATCATTTCTTATTTATGCAGACTTTGAAATTTAGATCAAATCAATTTACTGTAAACTATCATATATCAAAGGTTTACTATGGTCATGTGTAATGAACTATTCACTGATGTACAATCATTTCTTCTCTAACTTCATATGATGTCAAATTTAAATTTTTCATTTTGTTTTGAATTTTTATAAATAACAATTTTTGACTGAAATTTAAAATGCAGAAATGTAATAAACCAATAAAAGAAATTTAAAATAAAATCTCCCATGAAAATTTATTTTTGAAAAATTTTATTCGGGATTGATCATACCAATCATTTTGATCAGAAATTCAAACCTGGTACGATCAAATGCCTTGGTAAAAAGATCAGCAAAATTATCATCTGTATGTACCTTTACCAGCTCAATCAACTTCTTATCTGCACAATCACGAATAAAATGATATCTAACTTCAATGTGCTTTATTTTACTGTGCTTAACAGAATTATTTGTGATAGACATTGTTGCATTATTATCAATAAAGATGGTGGTTCCTATAAAATTAAAACCGTAGTCTCTTAATTGTTGTTGGATCCACAAGATCTGTGAACAATAACTTGCAGCAGCAATGTATTCTACTTCACATGTTGAAATGGAGACCGTAGTTTGCTTTTTTGCATTGCCAGGAAACTAGACGATTACCCAAGAACATGCAACCACCTGTAGTAGATTTCCTGTCCAAACAACAACCACCAAAATCAGAATCAGTGTGTGCATTGAATTCAAAGTTAGAACCATGTGGAAACCATAGTCTCAATCTTTGTTTTCCTTTCAGATAACAAAAGATTCTCTTTACTGCAATCAAATGAAACTCTTTTGGTTTTGCTTGGAACCTGGAACAAATACACATAGCGAACATTATGTCTGGCCTTGAAGCGGTTAAGTACATGAGAGATCCAATCATTGCATGGTAGAGTCGGCAATCAACTTCTTTTCCATCCGGGTCAGAATTCAATTTATGATTGACCGGAATCGGAGTATCATATGGGGTACAGTCCTCCATCTTGAACCGGCTCAAGATGTCCTTTACATACTTGGACTGATGAATAAAGAAACCATCTTCCTTCTGATTAACTTGAAGACCTAGGAAAAATGATAACTCTCCCATAACTGACATCTCAAACTTCGATTTCATAATACTCTCAAACTCTTTGCACAACCCTTCATTTGTAGAGCCAAAAATAATATCATCTACATATATTTGTACCAGTAGGTATACTCCCCCTGCTTTCTTAATGAATAAAGTCGAGTCAATATGTTCACGAACAAAATCATTGTCCATAATATGTGTAGACAACGTTTCATATCACGCTCGAGGAGCTTGATGAAGACCATAGAGAGCTTTATCAAGCTTGAAAACTTTAGACGTATAAATTGGATCTTCAAACCCCGACGGCTGACACACATAAACTTCCTCCTTGATTTTACCATATAAGAAAGCACTTTTTACATCTAATTGAAACACCTTAAAACCTTTGTATGAAGCAAAAGCCAGAAACAGCCGTATAGCTTCAAGCCTAGCAACAGGATCATAAATCTCGGTGTAATCAATTCCCTCTTGTTGATTGAAACCTTATACAACTAATCTTGCCTTATTTCTCACCATAACACCTTGATCGTCTTTCTTGCATTTAAACACCCCTTCGTACCAATTGGATACACACCCTTTGGAAGATCTACAAGATTCCAAAATTTGAGTTTGTCAAACTGAGCAAGTTCTTCCTGCATGGCCTCTATCCAATTGTTATCACGTAACGCCATTTCAACATTCTTTGGTTCGACCTGAGAAATAAAACAGGAATGTGAGCATACATCAAAAACACCAGTATCCTTAAAACCTGTATACAAGCAAGTGTTGTCAATAATAGAACGTGTTTGCACTCCATCTCACAAATTCCCAATGATATTTGTAATGGGATGAGCTTTGAGTTCCTTGATTGATGCAACCTCAGGAACCGGCAACACATCAACTTGAGTTGTATCAGATTGATAAGACAGGTCTTAATTAACTTGTATCTCCGAGTCCAAATTTGTAGGAATCTCCCCCCTGAGCCTGTGTCAAATTAGAAGGTTTATCAACTAACAAAGGACCAGCAGAAGAATCTTGGAAAATACATTTTCATCCTCACTATCAGACTCTTGTGTTCCCGAACAAGAAGCAACATTAGGATCTGGAGAAGATATAGAAGAAACAGATGAATGTGGAACCGCAGTCGGTAGAAAACCACTATTCTGTGCATCATGACATGAATCATATAATACAGCAACTTCCTCAGGAGAAATATCAGAAGGTAAATGAAAAGACTTGAATAAATTGTCATAATCAAAAGCCCAGTCTGGTCCAATCGCCATTTGAGGTAAAGACCGATTAGAACAGTCAATATGAAACCATTCTTCAACCTGACGAGTCTCTTTGTTATAAACCCGCTTGGTAGTAGAATTTGCAACATACCCTAGAAAGATCCCTTCAATAGCCTTAGCACTGAACTTGGTTGGGACATCTCTCACTTTCAACAGGGTGCATGGATTACCAAAAGGTAGTAAATATTCCAGATTCGGCTTATGATTATTAAGCAACTCATAGCATGTCTTGTTGTGTCGCTTCACGGTCAAAACTCTGTTCAAAATGTGACACGCAATATTCACAGCCTCAGCCCAAAAAGTTACTGGAAGCTTAGAATCTGCAAGCATTGTACGTGCCGTTTCAACCAAAGTCCTGTTGTTTCGTTCAGCAACACCATTTTGTTGAGGTACATATGGCGCACTGAATTCATGATGAATTCCCTTTTGAAGAAAAAATAAACCCAGCTTGCTATTTTTAAACTCGCTGCCATTGTCACTCCTAATTCTTCTGACTTTCTGTTTGAATAAATTCTCTAAACCCAGTATTAAGAATTGTACCAACTCTGTGGTTTCGGCTTTAGAAGCAAGGAACTTAACCCACGAAAATCTAGAGAAATCATCTGTTACTACAATACATTAAGATTTACCGCCAATTCTCCTTATACTAATCAGTCCGAACAAATCCATATGCAGTAAGATTTACCGCCAATGCTCCTGATACAAATCGGTCACAATTGAATTCTTTGACTTAGATTTGTGGGACTTCTTGTGTTGTTTCCCCTTCTTGCAAGGAATACAGTCATCAGGAACTGAAAATTTCATTTTCGAAACACCAAAAATCAGATCATTCTTCACGAGATAATTCATTTTCCGATAATTTATGTGAGCAAGTTTCATGTGCCACAAAATAGAATCAGACTCAGGCGCCTTGGAGAGTAGACGAGTAGGAATTGAATCCGTTGTAGTAGCAACACTCATGTCTAGGACATATGTGTCATTTCTCCTCGGAGCCTTCATTAGAATCCATTCGTTAGGAATCACAAAGCCCGGTTTCAAGATATAACACTCAGAATCATTGAAATGAAATGAAAATTTCTTGTCACACACTTGAGATACACTCAAAAGATTATGTTCAAGTTGCTCCACATAGTTCACTTTCTCAAATTTGACTTTATCATTCTTTAAAGTACCCTGACCAGTTATGTACCCGTCTTTATTTACATCAAAAGCGACATAACCACCATCAAAATTAATAATATCTTCCAGCAAACGAATATTCCCTGTCATATGTCGAGAACAACCACTATCCACATACCACGTATTGTTGATAGTCCTCCTTGGTTGTCCCTACATAAACAAAGAAAATTAGTTAGAAATTGGAACCCAAGCCATTGTGGGCTTGGGTCGTCCAGATAGATCAAAATAAACAACTTCAAGCAATTCACAATCAACATTGTCATCAACCTTTGGAACATAAGATTCACAATTAGACCTTCTCAATGAAGACATAGTATGATTAATTGGAAAAACATTATTAGATTTATGATTATCATATTCAGATATTTCCAAAAATTTCTTTAGTTTTCTGTTACGTCTTCTTCGTTGTGGTCTAGAAAGTTTGACCTCGGGTTGAGAACCTTTTGGAATTCCAACATGTGGAATCTCAAACTTCTTTTGAAAAACAACTGGTTTAGAAATATGCTTATCATATTGCTTAAATCCCAAAGATTTAGCAAATGATTGACAAGGCACATTCTTTACAACACTAGACGTAGGCTTTCCCACATTTTGTCTTTTCAAAATTGGCACCACTCGTTGTTGTAATGAAACACTCTTTAATTTGCCTTGATTCTTATAAGGACAGTGAATCAGAATATGATCAGCCTCATTACAGTGAAAGCAAACTCTTCTATCTTGATGATTTCTGATATAAGGAGTTTTTCTTGAATTTGATGACCCTTCCGATGAATAATCCTTAGAAGATTTTACTAAACATTTGACTGGCTTCTTTTGAACAAAAACTTGTTTAGACACCGTTATTAAATTCTTCTTCTGATGACCAGCAGCAACAAAACCACTTGATTTTAACATTTTGGAAAGTTTTGGTTGATCAACATTCACCTCATCAGGTTCTGTTAAAATGCATCTATCACGGGTAACATTTTTCACTACCTTTGGTTCATCAAGTTGCACTTCCTTAGGAATGCTTTCAACCTTTTTATCATCAAAAACTTCATCCTCAAAATCAGAATCAGAATCATAGATCATATATTCACCAGTTACTAGATTTACTTTCAACACCGTCTTTAGATCAATTTCCTCTTCATGAATAATTTCTTGTTCAACCACATAATTTGAATTGAATGGTGAACGAACAAATCCAATTCCAGCAACCCTCTTAGTAGGATCAGCATTAGCATTAAAGTAATCCAATACCACAGATGAATTTTCAAAATTTTCCAACTTTCTATGTAATTTGATCACTTCAGATTCTTTATCAGAATTTTCTTTGTTCTTCTGAGCGACAATTTCATTTCGCTTCTCAATCTCAGCATAAGCCATATCCAGATGATATGCTTGTTCCTTATATTTAAATCCCAAAGATTTCAAATCTCTTTTCAGAGACTCAATTCTATCTATACACAATTTATCAGTATCTTTCAATTTTTGATTAACTGAATGCATCGATATGAAATCACAAATTAAATTTGTGTTATCATCCATTACTTTTTGCATCTTATCTTTTATACTGATGCAATTAGAGTAATAAATGTGACAGACAGGATCTTTTACCTTTGAAGGATCTGACATATCTTCCATGAAGACTTTTGCAATCGGAATATTTTCATAATCAACAACATCAAAAATTTTTTGAGTTAATACAATACCATCTTCAGATACACCAGATGCAATATCAGACTCAACATTTTGTACTTGATCATGATCTTCATCAACACTTGGCAAACTCTCAACATCACTTGAGCTATCATCATCAGTTGAATCTTCAGATTTTGCAGAATGAATCTCAGCTACAAAAGCTTGACTTACAGTACCAACCAAATCTTCAAGATGAATACCCAAGTCATAATTTTCATCATTCTGAGCAACCAAAGCAGATGATGCAGATACATGATTAGAATTTCCAGTGCCAGAGGAGCCATGTGACTGATTACGATTGTTCTGAAAGTTATTAGGCTCCTTCTGAGAATCAAATTCAACTTTTGGTTTCACACATTCTTTGGCAAAATGACCATACTCCTGACAATTATAGCAACGAACTTTGGTTTTATCAAATCCCATACGTGAACGACTGTTAGAACCGATATACTTTCTTCCAGTGTTCTTTAAAAATTCCTTTGCTTGTCTCATCAGCATAGCCATATTCCATTGAATGTTCATCTCTTCCATTTCAACCGGATCAATCTGTCTGAAATCCTCCTCAATAACATCTGGATCATGAATCTTTCCTCCAATAAAATATTCATAAGAAGCCATAAAGGAAGAAAACATCGCTAAATAATCATCAGCAACTCTGTGATTCATATTATGTGTTCCAGATGATGAAGAAGCAGTATATGCAGAGAAACCATAATTACTTGGAACCCCAGAACAATGATCATTAGAAACATCTTGAGTTTCACCAGAAAGAACGCAACCCCTGCACCAGTTTTTCCAGAAGACTTAGTAAAATACATTGAAGGATCTTGAATATGCTCCATATTGGTTTCCTTCTTCTTTATATTCAAATCATGTGATTGAATCTTGCCAAGAACCTCTTCAAGAGACATAGTTTTATACTTGACATTTTCTTTTTTCAAAACCGTATACACATCAAATTTAGATGGTAATGCCTCCAAAAACTTATCATTTATCTCTTCAGTCTCATAAACCACTGAAGCACTTGACAATTCACTCAGCAAATGATAGAATCTCGTTGTAAGATCATCTAAAGATTCATTTTGAAAGTGCTTGAATACTAAGAAATGCTTCTTCAGTAATTCTTTTATGCTTTTCTTAACATCCAAACTACCTTCACACCGATTTTGTAATGCTTCCCACAATTGTTGAGAAGTCCTGAATTGTTTAAAGCTATAATAAATTTCTTTAGGAAGAGACATTGAGATACTAGCTATTGCCTTCTTTTCCCTATCAAACAGTAATTTTTCTTCTGTGGTTAACGCAGATACCGATTTAGGAACATCATCCTTTCCCATCCAAGTATATGTCGGATGTGTATAGCCTTCCAAGATTGGAATCCACAAACTTGTATCAGTAAAAGACACGAACTTATCAAACCGATCTTTCCAGTTAGAATAATCTGCAAGACTTAACAATTTGGGTGGTTTTTGAGATGTACCAATTTCGTTATCGTAATTTAACATATTAGTCACTTGCACCATATTTGCCATTTTCAGAAAAAATTTCCAAGTCTTGAACAAGTACTTTCCTTAGGCGAAGATAATAAGTTCGCTTCAAAGCCAAATAAGCGAATTTGATATCAAGCGAACTTGATAAGTTCGATTAACCAAGAAACTCCGGTAAGTTCGCCTACTGATTAAGTTCTCTTAAACTGAGAGAAGCGAACTTGATAAGTTCGCTTGCTAAGTTTGCCTGCAACAAATATCAGCAAGTTCGCTTGCTTCAGCTGTAACAAACTCAGCAACCCAAACACGAACCCGTAGCGCCGAAAATCATCATTTCACATAGATTTGAAGGAATTGGAAGAAATTGGACCGTAGGATTTAGTATTTAATGAATTAGAACACTTCTATCGGATTAATTTCACCAAAATCCACCCAAATCCACTAATTCAGCAGTAAAATCAACTTCAAGAACTTGAAAACTCCATGGATACAAAAAAAACTAAAAATGATTAATTTCTTGTCAAATTGTACACAAAAACGTCTCAAATCACCAAGAATCAAACACAAATCACGAGCAAAAGCTCTGATACCACTTGTAGGACCACATGACTTATCTTAGATCGATCTCGTGACAGGACGTCTCGATAACACGGAGTGTGGAATCCTACCGTATTAATGTTTGTATACTAATTGACAATAGAAACAACATGTAAATAAACTTTCTCTTTGCACCAAAACATAGAGTTTACAGAATACAATCAATCAAGTCTTTCTACTTTTCTCTCTGTTCTTCAACATCATTATCCATCACATCCTCTTCAACATCATCAAATAATTCGTCAATATCATCCAGACATTCTAACTTCTCAGCTTCTTCTTCTTCAGAATCAGCAAAGAATTCCAATAGTAAAATATTTTCATTCACTCCAGAATCATTCTTGTCTCCTTCAAGATTACCTGATGTAGACTCCCCCTAAACTTTTGATATTAGATTCGTGTCAGCGTATTGACGATCACCCTCAATATTACGACTAGGATCATTGTCATCATCATTCTTTCTTTGAATTGACTCAGATGACAAGTATCATGTATCCTTAACTCCCCCTGAGCGTTAAGACGCTCAACAAGTTTGGACACCAATAACTGTATGTCAGCAATCTATGTAGCTTGAGTTTGAAGAACCAACTGTCTCTGAGTATCAGTAGACACAAGAGTATCTACCTGAGTCTGCAAAGCAAGCACCTGTGATTCAAGGAAGGTAAGGCTTTGAAGGACCAGCGTCAGAAGAATGTGGAACATGTGGAAAATCACCGGAGATGGATGTTTAGGAGTAGGAGGTGTAACCAGTAAGGATGCAACAAAAGTAGCGTCCTCAACACCTTGAGATGAATGAGCAACAACAATAGAAGCAGACATAAGCTTCTGAGCTTTTGGAACCGGAATAACATCACTATCCGAGTCAGAACTCTCATCAAGTAAAGTTCTCTTGCCAAGTATTGATCCAGAAGGAGGATTCCGAACATACTTACGCCTCGGTTTTCTGGTTTTAGATTTAGTAAGTTTCCCCGCATTTGCCAATGGTAACATAGCCAACCCCTCTAATGATCTAAGCTAAAATCTCTAGACGAATCAGAATCAGTAGCTTCAGAATCAGGTAAAATTGTATCACCGGAACTCGTATCTACCATATTCCCTTCAGCTTCATGAATGGGTGAGTTCACAACGTCATTATCAAAATCTTCCATATTCATACCCAAATCTTGTTCATTATCTTGAGCAATATCTTCTTGAACTGGTTTATTAACAGGAATGTGAACCTATTCTTGTTGAATAGGAACTTGTTGTTGTTGAATAGGAACTTGTTGTTGTTGAGCTTGAACTTGTTACGGTTGTTGTGGTTGTTGTACTTGATTCTGGACTTGGACTTGAACTAACTCCTCAGGATGAAACTAATTATCATTAGGTGGCTCAACATAATCAAGATTGATTAAGTGACCAAACAAAGGAGTCGGAACAGGAATCAAAGTAACATTTTGCTGTTTAACCTTAGTACAATCAGAAAAGATTCGTTTAGACATAGGAGTCAAGGTCAAACGGATTGGATGATGTGGTAAATCTGTAATTAAATGATTCAGCATCATTTGCAAGAACCTAGGGTACATAAGAAACCCTTGACCTTCTGGAGGATTGATTTGCATGAGCAACTCACGGTATATATATAAAGTAAAGTTAAACCGTTTGTTCAGGGTCAAAGCAACCATTGCAACTTGTAATGCACTCTTCAAACCATCAGTACCAGCCTTTCTTGGAGACAAACATTGTATGATGGCGTGCATAAAATACCTCCATTCTCCAACTAAACCTCCTTTTCTTGCTTGAGTATCATTTGGTCTGCCTCTGTAACCCATCCTCTGAAAACATCCCATAATCAGTGTTCCAGGATAAGACATAGGATCTTCATTAGCACCTCCCAACGCCAAAACAGCATAAATAATGTCCACTGAAATAGCTACCTCTGTATTATTTACCGTAGCACGAAGTACGTGAGGTTCAACATCTGTGTCTTGATGTACTGTATCCCAGAATTGTTGTATATATGGTAAGCTAATGTACAGATCTACGGATAAGGCCACATGCAAACGTGAACGATTCAGAAAGTTGATAATTCCTTGAATATGAACAGCTTCAGACATATTTGGATCTAACAACGCCACTTGATTATGTTTATATTCAACATGACGAGCCATCTGTAAAAGTGTTGGACAAAGAACACACATTAGTCATATAGCAAACAAAAGAAAAAAATTTCAAAAAAATTTCACAAAAAAAAATCACAATTCCAAACACTATTGAGCCCTTAGGCGAACTTAATAAGTTCGCTTAGTGTTGCAAGAGGCGAACATAATAAGTTCTCCTAAACAAGTTCGCATGAAAAAGTTCGTCTGAACCAGTTTGTCGATACAAATTCTACAGCAGAATCTCAAAAATGTCCAAATCGTCAAAATTTTTCAAATTAAACATATCATAATCAACGATTTACAACCACGAAACACTATTAAGCATCAATTGTAAGTTTTAACCATGAAACGACACCATATCAGATCATTCACATATCGGCTGTCAAAAAAACAATGAACACAGGGTCAAAGGATCAAATTCCCATTGATTTAACGGATAAAAAACCCTGAAATTACCTTAGAAAGATTCGCAATTCAAATCCGATCCAGAGGGAAACACGGAAATTTTAAATCGAAAACCCTAGTTCAGATTGTCACAAGTTCACTAAAAAAACCTGTAAGTTCGCTCAATAAGTTCGCTCCCACAATGAAACTAGATAATAGGATAAGTTCACCTAAACAAAATATTTAATCAAAATTAAGTTCGCTTCATTAGGCAAACTTGTTAAGTTCGCTTAACAAGCCTCAGGCGAACATATTAAGTTCGCTCCAAACCTTTGCCATGAAAAATTTCTTCACTTTCAACACGTCACATTCTTGTGAACTTCCATATGTAGCAAGTATCCAATCCAAACCCGAATCATTTTAATAAAAATAAAATTCACATGGAAGATAGAAACAAAATATTTTTTGATTTTATCTGTACAAACGGAATCACATATTTTTGGTTTTTATCTAAGCAAACTGAAACACATATTTTTTTATGAACATCATGAGCAAGAAGATCATATCAGTATATGAGCAATTCATCACACAGTCTATTATCAACAATGGGTAACCTATGATATGAAACAATCAAACTCATTCCTATGTAACTCAAATCTTTTTCATCCTATGTAATTTTTGCAATCAATTTGAATATTACTTGAAATGATACGCGATAAATTTCAATGTAAACAAGACCAGGTCATGAAATGCTCAATTTTTCATTCCAAATTTGTAATACAAAGTATGAATTCTTAAGTTGTCAATATTTTATAATTTGAAACTATAAGAATTTTTCTTCCAACTTCATGTGAGTTAGTACCATTTAGATGAAAAACATCGTGTACCCCACATATATGCCAATAGAAATTTAAATTTGCACTATCTTCAAGACATACACAGTTTATTGCAAGATTAGATCAATCTTCAAGATGAAATTATCTCTATTAGCACAAGTATAGAATAGCAGATCCCAAAGGATATGAGAATCAGGATGATTCAGAATCAAAAGATTCTAATGAATTTGCTTTATAATGAGAATCAACAGATTCGGGTAGGAGGATCCAACTATTATCTGGATAAATTTCTATGAAATCGGAATAGATGATTTATCTAACTGATCCAAGGGTGAATATATATTCCAACAAATGATGTCAGAAACATATCTTAGTTCAGCAACACATTGCATGTTTTTCGGGGCATGGGAAGTGAAGTGAACTGAAAGAGATTGTGCTAAAGACATAATTCGATATTGGTCTCATGAAATTCTTAAAACCATATATTCTATATCGGATAATGATATTTTACACACACACCCAGGTATATAATGGATTCAAAACACAGATGTAGTCATATCATATTTAATTTTCACACTACTATTGGTTCAAAAACGCTTCTAGTCTATTGACAATTCAAGTTTCAAACTCATATTAAAATTAAGACATATTATCAAGATTAGGGCATTCAAAACACTATCATTTCTTATTTATGCAGACTTTGAAATTTAGATCAAATCAATTTACTGTAAACTATCATATATCAAAGGTCTACTATGGTCTTGTGTAATGAACTATTCACTGATGTACAATCATTTCTTCTCTAACTTCAAATGATGTAAATTTTAAATTTTTCATTTCGTTTTGAATTTTTATAAATAACAATTTTTGACTGAAATTTAAAATGCAGAAATGTAATAAACCAATAAAAGAAATTTAAAATAAAATCTCCCATGAAAATTTGTTTTTGAAAAACTTTTATTCGGGATTGATCATACCTATCATTTTGATCAGAAATTCAAACCTGGTACGATCAAATGCCTTGGTAAAAAGATCAGCAAAATTATCATCTGTATGTACCTTAACCAACTCAATCAACTTCTTATCTGCACAATCACGAATAAAATGATATCTAATTTCAATGTGCTTTGTTTTACTGTGCTTAACAGGATTATTTGTGATAGACATTGTAGCATTATTATCAATAAACATGGGGGTTCCGGTAAAATTCAAACCGTAATCTCTTAATTGCTGTTGGATCCACAAGATTTGTGAACAACAACTTGCAGCAGCAATGTATTCTGCTTCACATGTTGAAATGGATACCGTAGTTTGCTTTTTGCATTAACAGGAAACTATTCGATTACCCAAGAACTGGCAACCACCTGTAGTAGATTTCCTGTCTAAACAACAACCACCAAAATCAGAATTAGTGTATGCATTGGATTCAAAGTTAGAACCATGTGGAAACCATAGTCCCAATTTTTGTTTTCCTTTTAGATCACGAATGATTCTCTTTACTGCAATCAAATGAGACTCTTTTGGTTTTGCTTGAAACCTAGAATAAATACACACAGCGAACATTATGTCTGGCCTTGAAGCGGTTAAGTACATAAGAGATCCAATCATTGCACGGTAGAGTTGGCAATCAACTTCTTTTCCATCCGTGTCAGAATTCAATTTATGATTGACCGGAATCGGAGTATCATATGGGGTACAGTCCTCCATCTTGAACCAGCTCAAGATGTCCTTTACATACTTGGACTGATGAATAAAGAAACCATCATCCTTCTGATTAACTTGAAGACCTAGGTAAAATGATAACTCTCCCATAACTGACATCTCAAACTTCAATTTCATAATACTCTCAAACTCTTTGCACAACCCTTCATTTGTAGAGCCAAAAATAGTATCATCTACATATATCTGTACCATTAGGTATTCTCTCCCTGCTTTCTTAATGAATAAAGTCGAGTCAATATGTCCACGAACAAAATCATTATCCATAAGATGTGTAGACAACGTTTCATACCACGCTCGAGGAGCTTGATGAAGACCACAGAGAGCTTTATCAAGCTTGAAAACTTTACACGGATAAATTGGATCTTCAAACCCCGGTGGCTGACACACATAAACTTCCTTCTTGACTTTACCATATAAGAAAGCACTTTTTACATCTAATTGAAACACCTTAACACCTTTGTATGAAGCAAAATCTAGAAACAGCCGTATAGCTTCAAGCCTAGCAACAGGAGCATAAACCTCGGTGTAATCAATTCCCTCTTATTGATTGAAACCTTGTACAACTAATATTGCCTTATTTCTCACCACAACACCTCGATCGTCTTTCTTGCATTTAAACACCCACTTCGTACCAATTGGATACACACCCTTTGGAAGATCTACAAGATTCCAAACTTTGAGTTTGTCAAACTGAGCAAGTTCTTCCTGCATGGCCTCTATCCAATTGTTATCACGTAACGCCAATTCAACATTCTTTGGTACGACCTGAGAAATAAAACAGGAATGTGAGCATACATCAAAAACAACGGTATCCTTAAAACCTGTATACAAGCAAGTGTTGTCAATAATAGAACGTGTTTGCACTCCATCTCGCAAATTCCCAATGATATTTGTAATGGGATGAGCTTTGAGTTCCTTGATTGATGCAACCTCATGAACTGGCAACACATCAACTTGAGTTGTATCAGATTGATAAGACAGATCTTGATTAACTGGTATCTCCGAGTCCAGATTTGTAGGAATCTCCCCCTGAGCCTGTGTCAAATTAGAAGGTTCATCAACTAACAAAGGATCAGAAGAAGAATCTTGGAAAATAACATTTTCATCCTCACTATCAGACTCTTGTGTTCCCGAACAAGAAGCAACGTTAGGATCTGGAGCAGATGTAGAAGAAACAAATGAATGTGGAACTTCCTTCGGTAGAAAATCACTATTCTGTGCATCCTGACATGAATCACATATTACAGCAGCTTCCTCAGGAGAAATATCAGAAGGTAAATGAAAAGACTTGAATAAATTGTCATAATCAAAAGCCCAGTCTGGTCCAATCGCCATTTGAGGTAAAGACCGATTAGAACAGTCAATATGAAACCATTCTTCAACCTGACGAGTCTCTTTGTTATAAACCCGCTTGGTAGTAGAATTTGCAACATACCCCAGAAAGATATCTTCAATAGCCTTAGCACTGAACTTGGTTGGGACATCTCTCACTTTCAACAGGGTGCATGGATTACCAAAAGGTTGTAAATATTCCAGATTCGGCTTACGATTATTAAGCAAATCATAGCATGTCTTGTTGTGTCGCTTAACGGTCAAAACTCTGTTCAAAACGTGACACACAATATTCACAGTCTCAGCCCAAAAAGTTACTGGAAGCTTAGAATTTGCAAGCATCGTACGTGCCGTTTCAACCAAAGTCATGTTCTTTCGTTCAGCAACACCATTTTGTTGAGATACATATGGCGCACTGAATTCATGATGAATTCCCTTTTGAAGACAAAATAAACCCATCTTGCTATTTTTAAACTCGCTTCCATTGTCACTCCTAATTCTTCTGACTTTCTGATTGAATAAATTCTCTAAACCCATGATTAAGAATTGTACCAACTCTGTGGTTTCGGCTTTAGAAGCAAGGAACTTAACCCATGAAAATCAAGAGAAATCATTTGTTACTAGCATACAGTAATATTTACCACCAATGCTCCTGATACTAATCGGTCCGAACAAATCCATATGCAGTAGCTCCAAAGGAGTCACAATTGAATTCTTTAACTTAGATTTGTGGGACTTCTTGTGTTGTTTCCCCTTCTTGCAAGGAATACAGTCATCAGGAACCGAAAATTTCATTTTCGAAACACCAAAAATCAGATCATTCTTCACGAGATAATTCATTTTCCGATAATTGATGTGATCAAGTTTCCTGTGCCACAAAATAGAATCCGACTCAGACGCCTTGGAGAGTAGACAAGTAAGAATTGAATCCGTTGTAGTAGCAACACTCATGTCTAGGACATATGTGGCATTTCTCCTCGGAGCCTTCATTAGAATCCATTCGTCAGGAATCATAAAGCCCAGTTTCAAGATATAACACTCAGAATCATTGAAATGAAATGAAAATTTCTTGTCACACACTTGAGATACACTCAAAATATTATGTTCAAGTTGCTCCACATAGTTCACTTTCCCAAATTTGACTTTATCGTTCTTTAAAGTACCCTGACCAGTTATGTACCCGCCTTTATTTCCAGCAAAAGCGACATAACCACCATAAAAAATAATAACATCTTCTAGCAAACGAATATTCCCTGTCATATCTCAAGAACAACCACTATCCACATACCACGTATTGTTGATAGTCCTCCTTGGTTGTCCCTACATAAACAAAGAAAATTAGTTAGAAATTGGAACCCAAGCCATTGTGGTCTTGGGTCGTCTAGATGGATCAAAATAAACAACTTCAAGCAATTCACAATCAACATTGTCATCAACCTTTGGAACATAAGATTCACAATTAGACCTTCTCAATGAAGACATAGTAAGATTAACTGGAAAAACATTATTAGATTTATGATTATCAGATTCAGATACTTCCAAAAATTTCTTTAGTTTTCTGTTACGTCTTCTTAATTGTGGTCTAGAAAGTTTGACCTCGGGTTGAGAACCTTTTGGAATTCCAACATGTGGAATCTCAAACTTCTTTTGAAAAACAACTGGTTTAGAAATATGCTTATCATGTTGCTTAAATCCCAAAGATTTAGCAAATGATTGACAAGTTACATTCTTTACAACACTAGATGTAGGCTTTCCCACATTTTGTCTTTTTAGAATCGGCACCATTCGTTGTTGTGATGAAACACTCTTTAATTTGCCTTGATTCTTATAAGGAAAGTAAATCAGAATATGACCAGCCTCATTACAGTGAAAGCAAACTCTTCTATCTTGATGATTTCTGATATAAGGAGTTTTTCTAGAACTTGATGACCCTTCCGATGAAAAATCTTCAGAAGATTTTACTGAACGTTTGACTGGCTTCTTTGAACAAAAACTTGTTTAGTCACCGTTGATAAATTCTTCTTCTGATGACCAGCAGCAACAAAACCACTTGATTTTAACATTTTGGAAAGTTTAGGTTGATCAACTTTCACCTCATCAGGTTCTGTTAAAATGCATCTACCACGGGTAACATTTTTCACTACCTTTGGTTTATCAAGTTGCACTTCCTTAGGAATGCCTTCATCCTTTTTATCATCAAAAACTTCATCCTTAGAATCAGAATCATAGATCATATCTTCACCAGTTACTGGATTTACTTTCAACACCGTCTTTGGATCAATTTCCTCTAATGGATAATTTCTGGTTCAACCACATAATTTGCATTGAATGGTGGAGGAACAAATCCAAATCCAGAAATCCTCTTAGTAGGATCAGTATTAGCATTAAAGTAATCCAATACCACAGATGAATTTTCAAAATTTTCCAGCTTTCTATGTAATTTGATCACTTCAGATTCTTTATCAGAAATTTCTTTGTTTTTTTGAGCGACAATTTCATTTCACTTATCAATCTCAGCATAAGCCATATCCAGATGATATGCTTGTTCCTTATATTTCAATCCCAAAGTGTTCAAATCTCTTTTCAAAGACTCAATTCTATCTATACACAATTTATCATTATCTTTCAATTTTTAATTAAGTAAATGCATCGATTTCATATCACAAATTAAATTTGTGTTATCATCCGGTACATTTTGCATTTTATCTTTTATACTGATGCAATTAGAGCAATAAATGTGACAGTCAGAATCTTTTACCTTTGAAGGATCTGACATATCTGCCATCAAGATTTTTGCAATCAGAATATTTTCAGAATCAACGCCATCAGAAGAATTTTGAGTTAATACAATATCATCTTCAGATACACCAGATGCAATATCAGACTCAACATTTTGTACTTGCTCATGCTCTTCATCAACACTTGGTAAACTCTCACCATCACTTGAGCTATCATCATTATTTGACTCTTTAGATTTTGTAGAATGAATCTCAGCTACAAAAGCTTGACTTACAATACCAACCAAATCTTCAAGATGAATACCCCAGTCATTATTTTCATCATTCTGAGCAACCAAAGCAGATGATGCAGATGCATGATTAGAATTTCCAGAGCCAGAGGAGCCATGTGACTCATTACGATTGTTCTGAAAGTTATTAGGCTTCTTCTGAGAATCAAATTCAACTTTTGGTTTCACACATTCTTTGACAAAATGACCATACTCCTGACAATTATAGCAACGAACTTTGGTTTATCAAATCCCATACGTGAGCAACTGTTAGAACCGATATACTTTCTTCCAGTCTTCTTCAAAAAATCCTTTGCTTGTCTCAAGGATTATAGTAATACAAAGCGTTTATTCACATGAGACTAGGCGAACTTAACAAGTTCGCCTCTAATAGGCTAGGTGAACTTAACAAGTTCGCCTCTAGCAGAAACTTTTTCTATCACTTAGACAAAATCTGTACAATTACATAAAAACATAAAGACAATAAGACCTAAACTATTACAAAGCTTTTGTCATACATTCTATGTCCTAACACAAGGAATCGTTTGATCCAATGAAACAGGGAAGCGTGATCCAACTGTTTTCCGGATGTATTCAATGGAATCAAGATAAAAGATCCAAGGGCTAACATGTGTTTTAACAAATGTAGTTAGAAACATATCTTAGTCCAACTTCACATTGCATGTTTTTCTGGTCATGGGCAATGAAGCAAACCGAAAAAAATATGCTAATCAATAAAATTCGATACTAGTCTTATGAAATTCTTAAAGCCTCATATTCTATATCTGATAATGATCTTTTAACACACACACCCGGCATACCATGGGTTCAAATCATAGTTGTAACATATGTAATTATGTTTTCACACTACTGATGGTTCAAAGACGCTTTTAGCCTATTGACAAGCTAAATTATATGAATACACAACACTATCATTTCCTATTTGTGTAGTCTCTGATATTTAGATCAAAACATATATAGTTAAGATAAATCAAATAAACATAAAGCACCAACAATCAATCTAAGGTCATGTGTGACTGATAATCTACTGATGTACTATCATTTCTTCTCTAACCTCAAATGATGTCAATTTTATCTTTTTCAATTTGTTTGGATTTTCAAAACTTTGTGAAAGAAAATAAAACTTCCATGAAAATGGTTTTGAAAACAATTTTACTTGGTTACTCTGGATTTAGCATTTCACTAAATCAAAAACTCAGTGTAATCGAATGCCTTTGCCTTTGTCACTAACACAATACTGTACTCCCCATGTCCCGTAGACTCCCCCTCAACTAATGAAATGGTTGCATCAACGACTTTATGCTCACCATCGTCACCACAAGTTGCAGGTTGTCTTTTGGACTTGGTCAAACGCTTTCCAAAACATCAATGTGTGGGACAATATCTCCCCCTGAGCATCAAGTCGTTGAATCAAATAGATTTATCAGTTATCAACCAACTCTTTGCTCGTGCAGATGCCATTCCCTGTCATGTGCTATGAACAACCACTATTAACAACCCAAATGGTATTAATAGTCTCTCTTGATTAAACCTGCACATCTAATAAGAAACATTAATTTGTCAATGAGACCCGAGCCATAGTGGTCCTGGGCCATCCATCTATATCAAAATAAATGACTTCACACAATTCACAGTCGAATCTCTCATCATTTTTTGGTGATTGCTCCGACGAATTCGAAACAGAAACTTTAGATTTCCAAACACTCTTCCGTTCATTAAGTTCTTTCTTCTTAAAAGGTGAAGTGTTGGACCATTCTCTGTCATTTAAAAATTGTTTTGATTGTGAAAGCTCTTGATGATCTAAAAATTTTTTAATCTTCTGTTTCTCATCCGTCTTTGAGGTTTAGAAAGCCTAACCTCGGATTTTGAATTACCCTTCGGTGTATCACGAGGTTTAACCACATTTGGTTTAACGAAAGGCTTAACAGGAGTTCTTACCTTTGCTGGAGTAACATGTTGGTTACCTTTGGCATTGTGAGGACAATTGATCTTAATGTGACCCACAAGACCACAGTAAAAGCAAGATTTCGTCTCACGATATTCTCTCATATAAGGAACCTTCACGCAACAAGATGCACTTGAATAAGATTCTCCTACATGAACTTCTTTTGGCTTTATTTTCTCAGGAACTATAGATTTTGCAACAGGTTTTGATTCAGGCTTCATCTTCTCAGGAAATACATGCCTCTTTTCTTTATTTTTGTAAAGGCAATTCACCATAATGTGTCCCATCTCATTACAATAAAAACATGTACGCATGTCCTTATAATCCCTGACATCTGGAACTATCCTTGAGTTTGAAGAACTTCCAAATGTATACTTTTCATATGAGTTAGAATCAACACCTTCTTGATTCTGCTTCACATCCTTTGATTCTTCTTTCTTAACCTCTTTCGGTATCCCCTCTACCTTAGCTTCATCAAAATATTCATCATCACTCTAATCATCATACACCATGTCCTCACTAGTAACTGGATTAACCTTGAGGACGGTTTTTGTTTCCAACACTTCTTCAGTCACTGTCTCAATGTTATGAGTTGCGTAATTACCATTAAACAGAGGACAGAAACCAACTCCCCCAACAACTTTATCATCCCGTTGTGGACAATAACCAATTCCTCCAACTACTTTCTCAAAAAACTGGAATTCTTATAACCCTCAAGCTTTCTCATCAATTTGGTGACTTCACTTTGTGACTGGGCAAGCTCATTTATTTTCTTTTCATACTCAGAGTATGCCACATCAATGTGAAAAGCTTGTTCATTTACTTTTGATTGTAAAACTTTGATATCATCTTTCAATGATTCAATTCTTATATTTAAAAGCTTCTCATTTTCTTTCAATGTTTGATTAGTTAAGTAGCTTGCCTTCAAGTCACAGATGAGATTAGTATTGTCACCACACAATCTCAGAATTTTTAAATCAGAATCAATGCATTTAGAGTATGGAACAAAAACAACCTCATTTACCTGTTTAGAATCAGCCATGAATCCACTGGCTTCAGCAAACATCTCAGCTACTTTCTCTGTTACATTCCCTGCAGCTACATTATCATTCATTAATTCTTCACTAGTCACCTTTGCTGTATTTGCTTTGTCTTCAGTAACCACTTCCTCATTCACACTATCCTCTTCAACTGTCTGGAAGTTTTCTTCAGTCTTCACATCACTCTCGGTAGATTGAGTGCTTTCACCTGATTGAACATTCTCACTATCGCTTGATTCTACAGAAATATCACTTTAAGAATCACTTTGCTTCTCTAAGTCTTCTTTAATCAAGGCCACGAACGCTTGAGTAGTAACTTCTTCATTTAGTACAAACTTGCCACTCTCGTCATCACTTTTGTCACTAACTTCAGTCACATCACTTTCTTCATAAGAATTAACTGTACCAATTAAGTCCGCTAAAGACATATCGGTTAACTTCTCATTTTTCTTGATGAGCACTGAGTACTTCTCAAACTTAGGTGGAAGAGCATCCAACAGCTTCTCGTTCACCTCAGTATTAGTGTAAGAAACATCACACTTTACCAACTCTCGCAAAAGATTTTAGTATCCGGTACCGATATCATCAACGGTTTCATTCTCCAAATACTCAAAAAACATGAATTGTTTCTTCAACAAATCTCTCCTACTCTTCGAAAAATTCGTCATCTCGAGAATTTTATTGTAGAGTCCACGAAAAGTTTCCCTCTAAAAATATATGGATTTTGGTGAACGAAAATTCCAAAATCACAATCTTCTCAAAAACAGCTCGAAACACTCAAATAAAGGTTCCCTCAAAGAAAAATTTCAAGAAATTTTTCCCGCCAAATATCTTCTTTTTTTTATCAACGCTAGCGAACTTATATAAGTTCGCCTGAAAGAACCTCTAAGCGAACTTGGTAAGTTCGCCTGAACTATACTGAGCGAACTTGTTAAGTTCGCCTGGTTAAGTTCGCCTGTAACTGAATCAGCAAGTTCGCCTAAAATGCTGAAATCTCAGTAAGAACACAAATACGAACTCAGACCTCTGAAAATCATGATTTCTGATGTATATGATCGAATATGATGAAATTAAACCATAGGAATGATTAGAAACTGATTAGGAACAATCCTATCGGATCAAATTCTCAAAATCAATCCAAAATGATTAAAATCACTCCATTTTTGTCAAGAACTCGAAAATGATGAAAAACAATTCAAAATCAATGATCTTTGATGTTGATTGTACACGAAAACACCACGAATCTGCTGCTATTCGAGAGCAAAAGCTCTGATACAAATTGAAAGGCCCCTACGGGTGTGACGGATCTCTAGACTCGTGGTACGACATGGTGATAACGTGCAGAATCCATTGATCAACGTGCAACGTGTAAGCAATCAACAACGCGATGTAAATAATCCTCTTTTTATTTCCACACAGAATATCAGTTTACAAGTAGGAGCGGAGGATATAAAGGGCCCGTGCCCCCCCCCCCCCCAATTTTTCACTCAGAAGTGTTAATATATACGTATTCGGCCGATTTGTCTCTCAGTAGTGTTAATTTATATGTATTCAGCCGAAATTTTATAGTTCCGGCCCCCATATGAAAAAAAAATTCCCGGCCCCCCCTTCGAAAATTTTCATGCTCCGCCACTGTTTATAAGTTCTCTCTGTTTTCTGTTCTACTCTATTCTCTAGCCTCTGTTCTCTGACTTCTCTATTCTAAAACTGACATGTAAACCTATTTATAGGGAAACCACAAAGCAGCACAGGCGAACTTAGCAAGTTCGCCTAAAAATTCCCTCAGGCGAACTTGTCAGGTTTGCTAACTTACAACATAGAATTTCAGCGACAGTTACAAAACATGCTCTAATAAACTCCCTCTTAACTGTTGCTAACAATTCTATCACATTACAAGTCAAAGACTCTAAGACTAAGACATAGAATCTTCAAGCTCGTTGTCACTAGAATATGCTTCAACAATTTGTAAGCATTTCTCTTCACCCATTCTTGTCATTTTCGGCCATATGAGGAAAACCATATGTCCAAACGATTTTCTTGGTTACAAGTGTTTAAATCCATGTTTTAATCAAAGAGTTTTCATAATAAGAAGTTGTTGACACATATTTGCACTTTTTATGGTTTGAAATGTTGGTTTATGTTGTTATTTGCTCGTTGCTATTTATAGAAAGTTTGTTGGTTATGATTTTGTAGAAATGTGTATATGATATGTTTCAAAGTTTAAATGATGCTTATATTAGTAGAATAAGTAGGAAATGTGAGATTTTTGGTTGAAATGTTATGTTACACTATGTTATGGTCAACTTACTATATAAGGAAACTTTAATTTGTCATATTTTGTGTTATGATGTTCTAATGGATAAATACATGATAATATAGTTCTATAAAATCTATTAAAGTGTTAGAAAGAGTTATTTAAAGTTACACATGTGTAAAACATCATTTGGACCACTTTCCTAAAAAGGAAACTTTAATTGAACATATTTTGTATGTGTATGTCTTCACCATGTGTCAACATTAGTCAACATTGGTCAACATTAGTCAACATTGGTCAACATTGATCAACATTAGTCAACATTGGTATACATTAGTCAACATTGGTCAAACTTAGTCAAATTTGGTCAACATTAGTCAAACTTGGTCAAACCTCGGTCAACTTTGGTCAAACCTTTTCAAAACGTCAATGTAACCTTTCAATGTTGAGTCGTTTGGATGAATGTGGTTACATAAACCATGTTTACATTAATAGACCTTATAGCCTTACTATACGTAGGGTTTGGTTAGGTCGGTTATCCAGAGTTGCTAGATTTCTCGTGTTGCGTTCATACTTCATTCACCTCATTCCCAGGTGTGTTTTCACGATCCCATTTTACTTACTTTTCCATTTGGGGGAGATACATGCTAAACCATTTTCTTACTTAGTCGTATGATTATTACTTTGATTTCGCTTTAATATATATAAGTGGGTGCATTTCTCGCACATAAATTCCTCTCATATTCGAATCGTTAATTATTACACTAATTGAGGTGATTCGTGAATAGTACTATTGGGTTTAACAACCCCCACCCGGGTTAGTCGCGCTAACTCTGACTGGGAGTCAAACGGGTGCATAGTTGACCTAATCCATTGTGTGCTGGGCACGTAAGAGGCAAAATGCTAGTTTCTACATTCCTTCGTTGAGCTTCGGTTTCGGTGTTGTTTATATAGTTAATGTTTATCGTCTGATCAACAATCGAATCACTAGTATACATGCGTACTGTTACACTGTTTTCTAACCTGTTTTTGTTACTTAAACATGTGAACTCACCAACCCTGTGTTGACACTTTTAAGCATGTTTATCTCAGGTCGCTAAGCATTCACGCATGGACTAGGATTGCATATCTGGAGTCTCATTTCATGTTAACATTTAGAAGCTAGATTTATGGGAACCTAATTTGTTATGCTTCTGTATTTTACTACTTTACTTTTGCCTTCACACTTTACTTTCCGTATTTTCAATCTCTGTATTACTTATTTATTTTTGTATGATGTTCAAATGAAAAGTCTTTTCGAAAACCATTTAGAGGTCGTTCAAAATGACCGGGACTGATGATCCTTAAAAGTCACAACCCGTGGGTAACCCGCTGTGGAATTTCAGGGTGTGACAGATTATACACCGAATTGATCGGGGGAGTACCAGTTTCTTCTCCCTTAAAACTACATGCATTTAAATTCCTGCATAGCATTTCATTACATGCATTTATACATTGAGGGCAATGCATAGTTTTAAGTGTGGGGTGGGGATTTAGAAATTCAGGACAAACTTGTTTCCTCAAAGCAGTAAAACTAAACTCGTGATTTTCAACCTATTTGACTAAAACCTTACTTAATCCAACAACTTATTTTCCTAGAAACCCTAAAAAAAAATTAAAAATTTGAAAACCCTAAAAATCTAAACCTCTTTGAGTTCGCGCTTAAATAAACTAAAAGGAATAAATGGAAACATGGCAAGTAGAAACAAATGGATATTATGCATAACGATTCACTAAACCTTATCCCATCCGTTTTCATGTGATAATAATCTGGGCATTTTCATGAGCATTATTATTATTATCATATTTTAGCATGCTCTTTCGTTTGGTATATTGAGTGTTTTTCAATCGGATTTTATGCATAATTAGAACTTGTGTGACTTATACATATCAAGACCATGAACTAGTAGTTGTATAGAAATGATTGAGGCACCTAGGACTTTATTACCCTTATATATTATCCTTAAACCCCAAAATACCAAAAAAATATCCGCCTAGATAGCCCTTTGAGCCTTAGCCTTTTCGTTTCTACTACCCACATTTATCACCAAACCATCTTTTCGTAAACACCGGTTATTGGTTAACTGTCTTCGAGATGGAGAATTATTAGTTTATCTTATGTCATTATTTCAAGTTTGCAACCGTTAGGACAATTTGGAAAGGATCTGATTCACTAAAGAAATTGAAATACACAGAAGGAAGTGGATGTATTAGGAAGAAACAGCCGAACGATCTACAAGGATGATATGGAAAAATATTTCAAGGAAATTGAGAAACAGATTTATTGACAGGTTAGTCTTGATGTCTTTAAAAAAATGATGAGAAAAGAAAAAGAAAAGAGATAAGTTGGTCTTTTACCGGTTAGACATAAAAAAGCTGGACATGCCTTCTTTTAATTTCAATTTACTTTCTTATATTCATTTCGCAAAGCCTGAATTACCGCCCGAACTCCGAGAAAAAGTTTTCAAAGCAGCAAGTGATGTAAGAAAATGGTGGCACAAGCAAGAACAACTACCACCATTCTGCAGCTTGTCAATAAGCGCCGCCAAAAGAAGAGCTAAAAGATATGGCAAATGTGTGAAATGTGACAACTAGAGCCACGATGGAAAATGTAGCAAGAATCAAACTTACTCCAAACATGAGTATACGCATCTGATCAAAGTAGGTGCTATTAGGTTACATGCCGAAAGAACCATACGAAAAGGCAGTAATGTGTACTACGCGGTGAGGGAAGAGTTGAACATGATAAGAAGTATCGGTCTTGGCAATCTGACCATAAATGATCCCTCAGATTAGTTATACCCTCGTTATCTGATTACTATAGAGGGACCAACTAGTATTTTCCATCTTAAGCCATGAAGTCGTAGTCGTGTGTTCCACGTTAGCTGCAGCCCTTTAAACCCTTTAAAAACCCTAAAAACCCAAAAAGATTTTCATTTTCACCCTTAATTTTCTTTTAGCCACATTACAACCCTTTTAAAGTCCTCTTGATTCATGCATATTACTTAGTTAGTTGGTGGAGACTTGATTTGCATACAAGCTTACAACCATTCATTAATTCGATTCGAACTTGAGTGTTCTGCTTGACGTACATTATCCACATATATATAACCCGAGAGTTGAGTGAGCATTGTGAGGAGTGATAGATTATGCATAATTAAAGTTCTAGTAGGCTTGTCATGGATTCCATCATCCCAAAATAGAAAAGCACAAAAATAAAATAAGCGACTCATGAGTTATCCAAGAGTCTCCAATTACTTGGACCTCCCTTACCCTTTTGAAAAGTTTTTAGTTATGGGTCTGATCATGCATGAGTTTGCTTGAGCACAAGTAAAGTTTAAGTGTGGGGTATTATAATATGCCCTTAATTATACATGTTTTGCATGCATAATAATCCCCATATTATGGTATTATTAAATAATAACCTTGCCATTGATACTTAAAACGTTAATATTTCATTATTGCAGGTTATTCGATGTCCGAAGATAAACAAAGCTAAAACCAGTCAAAAACACCAATAAATCAAGCCTTTTGGAAGATCATTCCCAAGCTTTGACCCCCAAGAAGTCAACCAAGGTCAACGAAGTTTTTAGTTTAATTTAGATAATTTAATTAGGTTTAGGCTAGATTAGTTAGACGAGACCTATTACACTACCTTACTTGCCCTAGCTATCTAGGTTTGTTAGGTTTTTGCATGACTCGAATGACGGTCATCATGTTTACACGCGTGTAATCGGATCACTGGCGGGATCCCGGTTTAGAACCGTCAATCGTACTAATTGCTTCTGCTGTCTAAATCAGATTTGATAATTTATTTATTTAAAAGGTTTAAATAATTTATGTTTTAAAAATTTAAAACTGGACGAGGATTCCCAACAGTTTCGTGCTCTACAGTCTCTTGGTTTCTTGGGATCCAAAACATATCCTTCACTCTTCATTTATTCATCTATGGCACACTTTTATATATGCTTGCCTAGGTTAATGATATAATTGTGACATGCAGCAACCCTAAAACAATCAACCAGGTGACTACACGATTAAGCCAAGCTTTTGCTTTCAAAGACATGGGTCCACTCAGTTATTTTTTGAGCATTGAGATGATTCATCAAGGTAAGGATGTGTTGCTTTCACAAAGGAAATACATTTTCGAGCTCTTAAAACAAGCTAATTTGTTTGCTGCCAAACCTATTCCCTCTCCCATTACCACTACGGCCAATATGGCTCTTGATGACTGTCACACCCCGAAATTCATTTACTTAATGAATAAATAAATAAATTAAGGTTGCAACGATTGGTAACATTACACAACAGCGGAAGCTAAAGTAAAGATTTCTTAGGTACTTAACACCATTACAAATATTAAATTAAGCTATTACATTGTCCAAGAACCATATAGGTCAAGCCGTCTTGAGGTTGGACAATTGAAACACCCTACTTTTACTATACTAATTTATCAGAGTTTTATAGTGGAAACCGGTCACTATAATGACAAAGGTATATTTTATTATAATATTGTTTTTACAGAAAATATTACATCATGGAACATAGGGATTCTTTAACTCCGATTATCCACGTCCTCAGGAAGCCTCATTCCACATGCTCTTAACCTACAGTGATTGGAAAACGTTTTTGTATTAGCTTACGCTAAGTAAGTACACTGGATCGTTCATTTTATTATGAACCCTTCAGGTTCTTATTATTTTTCAAGTATCCTGGGCTCTCGGCGCCCCCCGTGACCATCTCCGGACGTACCTCCGGTCACATCATTCGTATATTTTATTAACATTCATTTTAGGTCCTTCAGCCTTATAGACTAGGCACCTCTACCGTGTCCTTCCGCCTATAGACTATGCATCTTTCCATTCACATATTTAAGGCCCTTCCGTCTCGTAGACTCGGCACCTTTTTCCATTCATTCTAGAGATCCGTCCCGTAGGCTGGACATCTCTTTTCATTGGGATCTTAAGTATCATAAACTCACAGCCTCCTAATTTATTACCAACCAGTTCTCACGTTAAAACTTCATAACGGTTTCCCCATGACGCATTAAAGAGGCTTATATATAGGAAGTACCAGCGGCGTATCCACCACCCCCTTTAACATTTATATTTACACATATTGCATGATCATCTATCATGCATTCTCATATTCACGTTTAACACACATTGCATATTTACACATATAACATGATCTCTTGTCATACTTTCATATTTATCCCTGCTCTAATTCCTTATAAAGGTTTCCCCGTGTTACGTTAAAGAGGTTTATATATAGGAAGTACCAGCGGCGTATCCACCACCCCTTTAACGTTCCATGAATACTCCTTTACTTAGAATTAAGCATTCTCGTCTAATTCTCATTTAGTAGCATGATCTCTTTATGCTTTTATCTTAACTCTTGCTCTAATCCCTTAAAAAGGTTTCGTCATGTTATGTTAAAGGGGTTTATATATAGGAAGTACCAGCGGTGTATCCACCACCCCTTTATTATCTCATGAATACTCCTTTGCTTAATATTAAGCGTTTCCCATCATTTATTTAATAGCATGACTCTCTCATGCTTTTATCCCATTCTTGTCCTAATTCCTCGTAAAGGCGTCTCTATGATGCATGAAAGAGGTTTATATATAGGGTGTATTGGCGGCGTACCCACCACCCCTATAACACATCACAGATATTCCTTTATTTGGAATTAAGCATTCCCTTATTCATATTTATCATATATTGTAAACTGGGGTGATTATCCTTCCAGAGTTGTACCTCCAACAGAGATATTCCCAAGAAAGAGTGATGGGTCTAGGGGAGATTTATACACCACTCTTTCTTTAGAAAGAACATTCTGTCTGTTAGATAACTACATACTAGTTGAAAGTTCTCCCGTACGTTTACTATATTTTTATTACTGTCAGATAACTACGTGAACTTGGTGTTCCTATGGCCTCTGCCCCCACACTATGGTGTGATAAATTACGAGCTACATACTTGTCAGCAATTCCAATCTTTTATGCTCGTACAAAACATGTGGAGGTTGATTTCCACTTTGTCATAGAAAAGGTGGCTCAAGGGAAGTTCCAGGTTCAGTTTATTTCTTCTAATGATCAAATTGCCGATGTCTTCACCAAACCATTACCAACTCTATGATTTCTCTTTCTATGATCCATGATGCAGGTCGTTTCCCCGCCTCAGCTTGCGGGGGGGAATATTAGACGGATATTAATAATGTTTATATTAGACTATTATTGTAATTCTCATAAACTAGGTGGTAGTTCATTGTAATATTATTCTCTGTATAGAGACCCCATGTAACCTTATTTTCACACAATACAATATACAATCATTCTTTGGTTTATCTTGTGCTAATGAATTTTTTCTTAACAACTCATGATCTATTAAACCACGCAAAACTTGATGAAGCGCCAATGAAAATGTGCAAAAAAATACTAACATGAGTAAAAGTTTTTATCATATAAGACGATACAAATTTTTATTTAGTCTATACCCTAAACGTTCATAATGGTTTTACCACGAAGTACCAAGAGATTTATATATAGGAAGTACCAGCGGCGTATCCACCACTTCTTGCATACGTCGTGGCTACTCCATTATTTCCGTTTAGTGTTTACACTAATCCCCATTACCTTTCGTTATTTCACCGTACCTTAGTTCCACATATAGCACATAACACATAATCACATAATTCACATAAATATGTATCTAAGGTATGGGTCCAGTGTACTTACTATAGTCTCGGGTCGTTTCCTACGCTCGTTCCTCGCTTAAAAGTCTCTCCGGATCCGAACCGCACTCGTAGCGTACCGCTCTCGCACTTAAACGCGCCGCACCGGGTCTTCTAATCCTTCTCAAAGTGTTTGTGTGTGTTGTGGTGTTTGTGTGTGTGATGTTTCAAGAGTTACGGCTCATGACATCTATTTATATGCTGAATTGGGACCCATGTCGGACCGACATGTCATCCCAAGTCGGTCCGACTTCGGCTGGAGTCGGTGACACACGTTAAAACCTCTTTTTTTGCTTCTGCAGCACATATCGGACCGACGTGTAATCCATATCGGTCCGACGTCTCCATATCGGACCGACGTGTAAATCATATCGGTCCGACGTCTCCATGTCGGACCGACGTGTAAAGCATATCGGTCCGACGTGGGTGCTGAGTTATCAAAACACCTGTCAAAGCTTCCCGAAATGCTTCAACAACACATGTCGGACCGTTCTGCTTAGGATATCGGTCCGGCATACCTTATTTTCATATTCTCCTCATCGAAACACCCCATTTTCATATATTATGGCTCTCGTAACTCTTTTCTAGCTTGAGATATGCTTATGCGAAGTTTTGGGCTATTTCTAGGCGAATAGTCTTTCCGTTTCGCATCCAGTTAAGTTCTTAGGTCACGTTTCTTAACCGAAATTCATCCCAACTTATTGAAATTCATCCCAACTTATTATTATTCAATCCCAACTCCCCCGTTAAGCTTTTGGTATCGCTTTTCGTTAGCGATACCATTCGTAGCTTTATGTTTGACGTTCCTTTGACCGTTAACCGTTTACGGCTGTATTTTTGGGATGTTACAACTCTACCCCCCTTATTTTAGTTTTCTTCCTCGAAACCTGTTAGTTCTTAGGATAAGTCTTTCTCATCATTTCCTTGCTTTCCCAGGTCATCTCTGACCCGTTCGTGTGCCTCCTATTGCACTATCTGCTTAGTGTTTAGAATCTTTATAGGTTCTTTGACATACGCTAGTTTCTCGTTAACCTCTATCTCTTCCAGAGGTATATGAACAATTTCGTCTACTATATACTTCCATGGTACGTATTTCGGTTCTTCAGGTAGCTTTAGTTGATAAGTCATTCTTCCGACTTGCTTAATGATCCTTAAAAGAACCAACGAATCACAGATTTATCTTGCCACGTTTCTTACGTCGAATTAGACCTTTCCAAGGAGACATAAAGCATAATCTCCTTCTTGGAATTCTATTGGTCTATGTCTTTTGTCTAACAACTTTCTCAGTTGTGACATACATCTCTTCATTCCAGTATGTGTTGATTGTTAAGGAGTCTTAGCCACTTGTTTATTTTCCAGAATTAAATTGATTTTGAATTTGATCTCTGTCTCAGGTGGAGCACCTAGGAGATCATTTGGGAAAACTTCTGGGAATTTATTCTACTATATAGGAAGTACCAGCGGCGTATCCACCACCCCTTTAACATTTCGTGAGTACTTCGTTATTCCATTTTAAGACTTAGACTCGTTTCCATCATACATTTATATTTACACATATGGCATCTATCATGCATTCTCATATTCATGTTTAACACACATTGCATATTTGCACATATAGCATGATCTCTTGTCATACTTCATATTTATCCCGCTCTAATTCCTTATAAAGGTTTCTCCAGGTTACGTTAAAGAGGTTTACATATAGGAAGTAACAGCGGTGTATCCATCACCCTTTAACGTTCCATGAATATTCCTTTACTTAAAATTAAGCATTCTCGTCTAATTCTCATTTAGTAGCATGATCTCGTTATGGTTTTATCTTAACTCTTGCTCTAATCCCTTACAAAGGTTTCATCATTTATGTTAAAGGGGTTTATATATAGGATGTAACAGCAGCGTATCCACCACCCCTTTAACATATCATGAATACTTCTTTGCTTAAGATTAAGATTTTCTTATCATTTATTTAATAGCATGACTCCCTCATGCTTTTATCCCATTCTTGTCCTAATTCGTCGTAAAGGCGTCTCTATGATGCATTAAAAAGGTTTATATATAGGGTGTACCGGCGGCGTACCCATCACCCCTATAATTCATCACAGATATTCCTTTATTTCGAATTAAGCCTTCCCTTATTCATATTTATCATATATTGTAAACTGAGGTGATTATCCTTCTAGAGTAGTACCTCCAACAGAGATGTTCCCAGGAAAGAGTGACAGGTCTAGGAGAGATTTATACACCACTCTTTTCTTAGAAAGAAAATTTTGTCTGTTAGATAACTACATACCGGTTGGAAGTTCTCCCATACGTTTACTGTATTTTCATTAATGTTAGATAACTACGTGAACTTGGTGTTCCTATGGCTTCTGGCCCCACACTATGGTGTGATAACTTAGGAGCTACATACTTGTCAGCAATTCCAATCTTTTGTGCTCGTACAAAACATGTGGAGGTTGATTTCCACTTTATCATAGAAAAGGTTGCCCAAGGGAAGTTCCTGGTTCAGTTTATTTCTACTAATGAGCAAATTGCTGATGTCTTCACCAAACCATTGGCAACTCTACGATTTCTCTTTCTATGATCCAAGATGCAGGTCGTTTCCCGGCCTCAGCTTGCGGAGGGAATATTAGATAGATATTAATATTGTTTATATTAGACTATTATTGGAATTCTCATAAACTAGATGGTAGTTCATTGTAATATTATTCTCTATATAGAGACCCCATGTAACCTTATTTTCATACAATACAATATACAATCATTCTTTGGTTTATCTTGTGCTAATGAATTTTTTCTTAACAACTCATGATCTAATAAACCATGCAAAATTTGATGAAGCGCCGTTGAAAATGTGCAAAAAATACTAACCTGAGTAAAAGTTTTTATCATTTAAGATGATATAAATTTTTATTCAGTGCATTAAAAAATTAATGAGACATTATATTACGTGAGCAACCTACATATTAATAAAAATTTAAAAAGTCGTCTACATGGCATTTGGATATGTAATGATTGAGCTGGTGATAAACATTTATCATAAAAAATTTAAATTTTTATGTATTAAATGTCATCAAGGTTCTGCCATGGTGGTCAGGGGGGTTTTCTCAAAGGGTTTCATCTCTGTAGAGGTCATGGGTTCGAATCTTGTAAGGTGCACTTCATAAAAACTAGGAACACCCTCTGTAGATTTCGAATTCCTTGGTGGTTGTTTGGGACGTGCCAGTTGAGCCCACACCGTTTGTTTTGGGTAAAAATTATGTAAGCTAATTTTGTAACCAAACTTAGTTTGTGAGATATTGTGCTTGTAAGATCAATGAAAAACAATATAAGAATGTAAAACTTGACACGGTTGTTTACGAGGAAAGCCCTTGGTCTTTAAGGATATCAGACATAAAACATCGGGAGGTGACAATCGACACCTGTCTCGTTTCTTGAATAAATATTACAAGTGTGAGCAGCAAATGATCGAGTTCCAAGTGTTATAGAGTTTATTTGCGTGGATTTAATAATGCTAAGTGTTCGTGTGTGTTTTCTATTTGATCAAGCTGCTGGATTTATACAAGATATAAACTAACTAACTATTCGAGAATCCCAGAATTGACCAAGTCTTCCATTGTGACTGTTGGGAGTCACTCCACGCGTCTTCTACATGTTCTCCTTGACTTCTAGACCGATTCTTCAGGGATGAGATTGACTTCGCACGTTTTACCTGCATATTAGTCAAGATAGCAAAAAGATATAACGGTTAAATATTGAGGATACCGAAACCTGTCAGGATACCGAAGTACGTTGAAGATTCAGGATCCTTAGCTGTAAAATGACCCCTAACAATTATCCCCAAATTTAACAGCTGTCAATTATATCGACATCTGTAAAATTTTAAAATTCAAATAGTAAATGATAATAGGGTTGCGATATGACCGTTCCTGATTTTTTAGGCGATTTAACTGTTACCTTCCTGCAGGATAAATTCATTATTACCCTCTTCTTCTTCTTCATTACAACCTTCTCAAGGCTTAAGCAGGTAAAAATCTTCATTGATTTCTTCTTTAACTCTAAGCTTTCGTGATCATGGGAAAGAAAATGACCAGATCAGCTGCTTCTATCATTGCCAAAACGATTGAGGATTTTATGGATTAAGGAATCCTTGATCATTCTGATCAGGAACTCTGCTCTTTCACTGATCAGGGTATAAAACTTTTGAAATCAAGCAATGTTTTTCCCAAAAAAGTTATTTTTACGTCTTTCAATTCTAGGATGAAAGCCGACATGATTTCTGAAACTTGGGTCTGCTTCCTTGCGTATCCTTTTACTCTCGGTTTGTCGTATCCTTTTTCTCCACTCATCAATGAGTTCTTCAAGCGTACCGGCCTGTGTTATTCCCAAACTATGCCCATGGTTTGGAAAATTTTGGCAACTCCGGAGAGCTTGAACCGTTCTCATTCTTTGACCATTGGTTTCCTTGAGCTAGCTTATGCCTATAACTTAAGAACCCATGGCTCTTCTCGTTTCGTCCTTCAGCTTAAGTCCGGGCGAACTCACCTAATCCCAAAAGCCACCCAGAATGACACCGACAACAAGGGGAAATTCTTCTTTGTCAGGAGAGATTCAATTTCTGATGGGAATCTTTTGCCGCTTGAATGGGTCATACGCTACCTACAAACCAGTAGCGGAGCTATGGATCATACGCTACCTACAACAAAAATGTAGAAGAAGAATAGATGGAAAATGATAAGGCTAATCCGTTAACTTGAATTTTTCTTGAAATCATCGTGTCTCCGGCAACGGCGCCAAAAACTTGATGTGTTGTGGTTTAATATATATTTTTAATATGGTTTCACGAGATCATGTTTTAAATTTATAAAATGATAAATACTCAAACTTAAAACGCACACAATAGGCAAGTGTACATATCGCAGCGTAATATAGTTTAGGTAAGAAGCAAGTATCGAACCAACGGACACAGTCGAATTCCAATACTCAACTTTTGTTAACGTTTAACTGGTTTAATTAGTGAGTGAGCTTTGTGTGCTTGTGGAACAGGAAAGTATATGACGAAAAATTAAATGGCGGTAAAGTAAATAGCAGAAAAGTAAAAACGTGCGTGAAGTGTGTAACAGAAATGTAACGAACAGAATAGTGAATATCAGGAAAGTAAATAGGTCAGAAATGATCAGGTTATGAATAATATTGCTTTGGGTTTCGAATCCGCTTGGTACGTGATGATGTTAAGTTGACTAATCTAGTGATATGACTACTACAAATGTGTGACCTGGGTCACTGCTAGAGCCTCGTCCTCACGACATTTGATTCGCAAATTTAAAATCTTTAACAAGTGGTAGTGCCTCCCGTTAAGGACAACAATTACCCTCAACCCTTGCAATGGTCATCTCTAGGTTGGTTTAAGACATCGAACGTAAAATTCTTTGTATTAGAGTTAAACAGGTGATTATTTTTTACTCACCGGGAGGCGGTGTAACAATGGGACCAAGTATAAAGACGTACCGTTCCCAACATGAGTTCACCAATTCTTGGTCGCATAATAAGTTCGTATAAAGACGTACGACCTTAATAGTGTTAACCAAGCCTTGGTTTATCAATCTCTACTTGTATAAAGACGTACAAGCTTCAAGAGAAGTTTGATTAAAAAGGTTTTACACTTTAAAAAATCAAGAACACTCACAAATATAAATACGGATTTAGACAATAATAAAAGCCCACCAAAATGGTGGTTTTAAGGACGAATAGTTAATGACATAAACACATCACTTGGATTAACACATTAAACATTAACATGCACCAAAATTCATCTTCATCCTAGCAATACAAAGAGTCTAGCCACGAACGGCCATACTAATTAGCATAACGCTGAGTTTCGTAGGCTCCCCTACTGTTGAACAAGGCGGAGCCCCTCTACTCACAACTACTACTACCCTCTAACTACGAAATAAGCTCTCTCTGGTGCGTTCTTGGGGTTTGTAAGGGATGATTTAATGAAGAACTCAAGCCATCTACTTATAGGCCTCAAAATGAGCAATGCACGGCCGTGCATTGGATTGCACGGGCGTGCAAACACCTCAGGAATAAAAAGGGTACAAAAGACTGTGTACCGGAGTCGAGGGAGGCCAGACAGGCTTTATACGGCTGTACAAAGGGATGCACGACCGTGCATCCCTCTGTCTGCTCCCCAGGCTCGTCTTTTAGCTGCTGGTTGACTTGGTTTGACTTCTTGGGGGTCAATGCTCGGGTTTGGTCCTCTAAAAGCTTGATTTCTTCATGTTTTAAGCTGGTTTTTGCTTTGTTTATCTTGGAGCACCGAATAACATGCAATTGTGAAATATTAACATTTTAAGTATCAATTGCAAGGTTATTAATCATTTATTACCATAATATGGGGATGAATGAACTCTCTAATTTCTGTTTTCAGAATGAGATGGTATCGTGTCATCCACATCTCAGAAGTTATTAACAATGCGGGACAGAATCTGGCTTTATCGAAGAAAATGCCAGTAATCTCGTCACAGATTCGTTTGTTTGATGGAGTTGAAGGAACTCCTCGATGATTCTGTCTATTGCCACTCTTGGGCAATAATGCTTCAGAAAGATTTCCTTGAATTCTTCCCACTTTATCTCTTTGATCTTATCTCGACCTTTTTCTCTCTTTACTACGCCCCCCAATCGTCAGCTCTCTCTTTCAATTGGTTGGTGGCAAAGGTTACCTCGTCCTCTTTACTGTAGTGACAAGCATCGAAGGCTGTTTCCATTGCAATTATCCATATTTGACTCTCTAAGGGATTAATGGCTCCCTTGAACTCCATCGGTTTGATTTAGAATTTCTATCTTCTATATTCTGGGATTTCTCTATCTCCTTATGATTCTCAAACCAGCTCTCCAGTGTGTTAGGACATAGATTATATGACAAAAGCTTTGTAATAGTTTAGGTTTTATTGTCTTTAAGTTTTTATGTAATTGTTTAGATTTTGTCTAAGTATTAGAACAAGTTCTGCTAGATGCGAACTTGATAAGTTCACCTAGTCTATTAGAGGCGAACTTGTTAAGTTCGCCTAAGCATCTTTGAAGCGAACTTGTTATGTTGGCCTATTGCAGAACGTGTGTCTATAAATAGGAGTTACAGAATCTGTTAAGTAGAACTTGAGAGAAAGAGAGAGTATATTCTGTAAGCTCTATGTGTTTGATGATATAAAAAGAGAAGTTTATTTACCTGCTGTTTCTATTGTCAATTATTATACGAACATTAATACGGTAGGATTCCGCACTCCATGTTAACGAGACGTCCTGTTACAAGATCGATCTGAGATGAGTCATGTGGACCTACAAGTGGTATCAGAGTATTTGCTCGTGATTTGTGTTTGATTCTCGGTGATTAGAGACGTTTTTGTGTACAATTTGACAAGAAATTGATTATTTTTGAAGTTTTTGTATCCATGGAGTTTTCAAGTTCTTGAAGCTGATTTCACTGCTGAATTCATGGATTTGAAGTTGATTTTGGTGAAATTAATCCGATAGAAGTGTTCTAATTCATAAAATACTAAATCCTACGGTCTAATTTCTTCCAATTCTTTCTAATCTGTGAGAAATGATGATTTTTGGTAATGTTTGTTCGTGTTTGGGTTAAAGTTCTTGCTGAGTTTGTTTTAGCTGTAGTAAGCGAACTTGCTAAAAGTTTTTGCAGGCGAACTTAGCAAGCAAACTTATTAAGTTCGCTTCTCTCAGTTTAGGCGAACTTAATCAGTAGGCGAACTTACCTGATTATCTTGGGTAAGCGAACTTATCAAGTTCGCTTGATATCAAATTCGCTTGTTTGGCTTTGAAGCGAACTTATTATCTTCGCCTAAGGGGAGTTTTTGTTCAACACTTGGAAATTTTTTCTGAAAATAGCAAATATGGTGCAAGTGACTAATATGTTAAATTACGACAATGAGATTGGTACATCTCCGAAACCGCCCAAATTGTTAAGTCTTGCAGATTATTCAAACTGGAAAGATCGGTTTGATCAGTTCGTATCTTTTACTGATACAAGTTTATGGATTCCAATCTTGGAAGGCTATACACATCCGACATATACTTGGATGGGAAAGGATGATGTTCCTAAATCGGTATCTGCGTTAACCACAGAAGAAAAATTATTGTTTGATAGGGAAAAGAAGGCAATGGCTAGTATTTCTATGTCTCTTCCTAAAGAAATTTATCATAGCTTTAAACAATTCAGGACTTCTCAACATTTGTGGGAAGCATTACAAAAGCGGTGTGAAGGTAGTTTGGATGTTAAGAAAAGCATAAAAGAATTACTGAAGAAGCAGTTCTTAGTATTCAAGCACTTTTAAAATGAATCTTTAGATGATCTTGCAACGAGATTCTATCATTTGCTGAGTGAGTTGTCAAGTGCTTCAGTGGTTTATGAGACTGAAGAGATAAATGATAAGTTTTTGGAGGCATTACCGTCTAAATTTGATGTGTATACAGTTTTGATAAAAAAGAATGTCAAGTATAAAACTATGTCTCTTGAATAGGTTCTTGGCAAGATTCAATCACATAATTTGAATATGAAGAAGAAGGAAACTAATATGGAGCATATCCAAGATCCTTCAATGTATTTTTCTAAGTCTTCTGGCAAAACTAGTGCAGGGGTTGCGTTCTTTTCTGGTGATACTAAAGATGTTTCTAATGATCATTGTTCTGCGATTCCAAGTCATTCAGGTTTCTCTGCAAATACAACTTCTTCATCATCTGGAACACATAATATGAATCACAGAGTTGCTGATGATTATTTAGCGATGTTTTCTTCCTTTATGGCTTCTTATGAAAATTTTATTGGAGGAAAGATTCATGATCCAGATGTTAATGAGGAAGATTTCAAACAGATTGATCCTGTTGATTTGGAAGAGATGAACATTCAATGGAATATGGCTATGTTGATGAGACAAGCAAAGGATTTTTTGAAGAAGACTGGAAGAAAGTATATCGGTTCTAACAGTCGTTCACGTATGGGATTTAATAAAACCAAAGTTCGTTGCTATAATTGTCAGGAGTATGGTCATTTTGCCAAAGAATGTGTAAAACCAAAAGTTGAATTTGATTCTCAGAAGAAGCCTAATAACTTTCAGAACAACTGTAATCAGTCATATGGCTCCTCTAGCTCTGGAAATTCTAATCATTCATCTGCATCATCTGCTTTGGTTGCTCAAAATGATGAAAATTATGACTGGGGTATTCATCTTGAAGATTTGGTTGGTTCGGTAAGTCAAGCTTTTGTAGCTTAAATTCATTCTGTAAAATCTGAAGAGTCAACTGATAATGATAGCTCAAGTGATGGTGAGAGTTTGCCTAGTGCTGATAAAGAGTGTGATCAAGTACATAATGTCGAATATGATATTGCATCTGGTGTATCTGAAGATGATATTGTATTAACTCCAAATTCTTCTGATGGTGCTGATTCTGAAAATATTCCGATTGCAAAAGTCTTCATGGAAGATATGTCAGATCCTTTAAAGGTAAAAGATTCTGTCTGTCATATTTATTATTCTAATTGCATCAGTATAAAAGATAAAATGCAAAAAGTAATGGATGATAACCCAAATTTAATTTGTGATATGAAATCGATGCATTCAGTTAATCAAAAATTAAAAGATAATGATAAATTGTGTATAGATAGAATTGAGTCTTTAAAAAGAGATTTGAACTCTTTGGGATTGAAATATAAGGAACAAGCATATCAACTGGATATGGCTTATGCTGAGATTGAGAAGCGAAATGAAATTGTCGCTCATAAGAAGAAAGAAATTTCTGATAAAGAATCTGAAGTGATCAAATTACATAGAAAGCTGGAGAATTTTGAAAATTCATCTGTGGTATTTGATTACTTTAATGCTAATGCTGATCCTACTAAGAGGGTTGCTGGTATTTGATTTGTTCCTCCACCATTCAATGCAAATTATGTGGTTGAACCAGAAATTATTCATGAAGAGGAAATTGATCCAAAGACAGTGTTGAAAGTAAATCTAGTAACTAGTGAAGATATGATATATGATTCTGATTCCGAGGATGAAGTTTTTGATGATAAAAAGGTTGAAGGCATTCCTAAGTAAGTGTAACTTGATGAACCAAAGGTAGTGAACAATGTTACCCGTGATAGATGCATTTTAACAGAACCTGATAAGGTGAAAGTTGATCAACCTAAAATTTCCAAAATGTTACAATCAAGTGGTTTTGTTGCTGCTGGTCATTAGAAGAAGAATTCATCAACGGTGACTAAACAAGTTTTTGTTCAAAAGAAGTCGGTTAACTGTTCAGTAAAATCTTCTGAAGCTTGTTCATCAGACGGGTCATCAAATTCAAGAAAAACTCCTTATATCAGAAATCATCAAGATAGAAGAGTTTGTTTTCACTGTAATGAGGCTGGTCATATTCTGATTCACTGTCCTTATAAGAATCAAGGCAAATTAAAAAGTGATCCCTCACAAAAACGAGTGGTGACGATTCTGAAAAGACAAAATGGGGAAAAGCCTACGTCTAGTGTTGTAAAGAATATGCCTTGTCAATCATTTGCTAAATCTTAAAGAGCAACATGATAAGCGTATTTCTAAACCAGTTGTTTTTCAAAAAGAGTTTGAGATTCCACGTGTTGGAATTCCAAAAGAGTTTCAACCTGAGGTCAAACTTTCTAGACCACAACGAAGAAGACGTAACAGAAAACTAAAGAAATTTTTGGAAATACCTGAATCTGATAATCATAAATCTAATAATGTTTTTCCAATTCATCATACTATGTCTTCATTGAAAAGGTCTAATTGTGAATCTTATGTTCCAAAGGTTGATGACAATGTTGATTGTGAATTGCTTGAAGTTGTTTATTTTGATCCATCTGGAAGACCCAAGACCACAATGGCTTGGGTTCCTATTTCTAACTGATTTTCTTTGTTTATGTAGGGGCAACCAAGGAGGACTATCAACAATACGTGGTATGTGGATAGTGGTTGTTCTCGACATATGACAGGGAATATTCGTTTGTTGGAAGATGTGATTAATATTGATGGAGGTTATGTCGCTTTTGCTAGAAATAAAGGCGGGTACATAACTGGTCAGGGTACTTTAAAGAACGAAAAAGTCAAATTTGAGAAAGTGAACTATGTGGAGCAACTTGAACATAATCTTTTGAGTGTATCTCAAGTGTGAGACAAGAAATTTTCATTTCATTTCAATGATTCTGAGTGTTATATCTTGAAACCGGGCTTTGTTATTCCTGACGAATGGATTCTAATGAAGGCTCCGAGGAGAAATGGCACTTATGTCCTAGACATGAGTGTTGCTACTACAACGGATTCAATTCCTACTTGTTTACTCTCTAAGGCGTCTGAGTCGGATTCTATTTTGTGGCACAGGAAACTTGCTCACATCAATTATCAGAAAATGAATTATCTCGTGAAGAATGACCTGGTTTTTGGTGTTCTGAAAATGAAATTTTCAGTTCCTGATGACTGTATTCCTTGCAAGAAGGGGAAACAACACAAGAAGTCCACAAATCTAAGTCAAAGAATTCAACTTTAACTATTTTGGAGCTACTGCATATGGATTTGTTCGGACCGACTAGTATGAGGAGCATTGGCGGTAAATCTTACTGTCTGGTAGTAACAGATGATTTCTCTAGATTTTCATGGGTTAAGTTCCTTGCTTCTAAAGCCGAAATCACAGAGTTGGTACAATTCTTAATCCTGGGTTTAGAGAAATTGTTCAAACAGAAAGTTAGAAGAATTATGAGTGACAATGGCAGTTAATTTAAGAATAGCAAGATGGGTTTATTCTGTCTTCAAAAGGGAATTCATCATGAATTCAGTGCGCCATATGTACCTCAACAAAATGGTGTTGCTGAACGAAAGAACATGACTTTGATTGAAACGGCACGTACGATGCTTGCTGATTCTAAGCTTCCAATAACTTTGGGCTGAGGCTGTGAATACTGCGTGTCACGTCTTGAACAGAGTTTTGACTGTTAAGCGACACAACAAGACATGCTATGAGTTGCTTAATAATCGTAAGCCGAATCTGGAATATTTACTTCCTTTTGGTAATCCATGCACCCTGTTGAAAGTTTGAGATGTCCCAACCAAGTTCAGTGCTAAGGCTATTGAAGGGATCTTTCTTGGGTATGTTGCAAATTCTACTACCAAGAGGGTTTATAACAAAGAGACTCGCCAGGTTGAAGAATGGTTTCATATTGACTGTTCTAATCGGTCTTTACCTCAAATGGCGATTGGACCAGACTGGGCTTTTGATTATGAAAATTTATTCAAGTCTTTTCATTTACCTTCTGATATTTCTCCTGAGGATGCTGCTGTATTATATGATTCTTGTCAGGATGCACAGAATAGTGGTTTTCTACTGACTGCGGTTCCACAATCATCTGTTCCTTCTACATCTGCTCCAGATCTTAATGCTGCTTATTGTTCGGGAACACAAGATTCTGATAGTGAAGATTAAATGTTATTTTCCAAGATTCTTCTGCTGATCCTTTGATAGTTGATGAACCTTCTACGTTGTCACAGGCTCAGGGGGAGATTCCTACAAATCTAGACTCGGAGATACCAGTTAATCAAGATATATCTTATCAATCTGATACAACTCAAGTTGATGTGTTGCCGGTTCCTGAGGTTGCATCAATCAAGGAACTCAAAGCTCATCCGATTACAAATATCATTGGGAATTTTTGTGATGGAGTGCAAACGCGTTCTATTCTTGACAACACTTGCTTTTATACAGGTTTTAAGGATACTAGTGTTTTTGAGGTATGCTCACATTCCTGTTTTATTTCTCAGGTCGAACTAAAGAATGTCGAAATGGCGTTACGTGATAACAATTGGATAGAGGCCATGCAGGAAGAACTTGCTCAGTTTGACAAACTCAAAGTTTGGAATCTTGTAGATCTTCCAAAGGGTGTGTATCCAATTGGTAGGAAGTGGGTGTTTAAATGCAAGAAAGACGATCGAGGTGTTGTGGTGAGAAATAAGGCAAGATTAGTTATACAAGGTTTCAATCAACAAGAGGGAATTGATTACACCGAGGTTTATGCTCCTGTTGCTAGGCTTGAAGCTATACGACTGTTTCTTGCTTTTGATTCATACAAAGGGTTTAAGGTGTTTCAATTAGATGTAAAAAGTGCTTTCTTAGATGGTAAAGTCAAGGAGGAAGTTTATGTGTATCAGCCGCCGGGGTTTGAAGATCCACTTAATCCGTCTAAAGTTTTCAAGCTTGATAAAGCTCTCTATGGTCTTCATCAAGCTCCTCGAGCGTGGTATGAAACGTTGTCTGCAAATATTTTGGAAAATGATTTTGTTCGTGGACATATTGACTCGACTTTATTCATTAAGAAAGTAGGGGGAGAATATCTACTGGTGCAGATATATGTAGATGATATTATTTTTGGCTCTACAAATGAAGGGTTGTGCAAAGAGTTTGAGAGTATTATGAAATCAAAGTTTGAGATGTCAGCTATGGGAGAGTTATGAAGGGTTGTGCAAAGAGTTTGAGAGTATTATGAAATCAAAGTTTGAGATGTCAGCTATGGGAGAGTTATCATTTTTCCTAGGTCTTCAAGTTAATCAGAAGGAAGACGGTTTCTTTATTCATCAGTCCAAGTATGTAAAGGAAATATTGAGCCGATTCAAGATGGAGGACTGTACCCCATATGATACTCCGATTCCGGTCAATCATAAATTGAATTCTGACCTGGATGGAAAAGAAGTTGATTGCCGACTCTACAGTGCAATTATTGGATCTCTCATGTACTTAACCGCTTCAAGGCCAGACATAATGTTCACTATGTGTATTTGTTCCAGGTTCCAAGCAAAACCAAAAGAGTCTCATTTAATTGCAGTAAAGAGAATATTTCGATATCTGAAAGGAAAACAAAGATTGGGACTATGGTTTCCTCATGGTTCTAACTTTGAATTCAATGCATACACTGATTCTGATTTTGGTGGTTGTTGTTTGGACAGAAAATCTACTATATGTGGTTGCCAGTTCTTGGGTATTCTTCTAGTTTCCTAGCAATGCAAAAAGCAAACTACGGTCTCCATTTCAACATGTGAAGCAGAATACATTGCTGCTGCAAGTTGTTGTTCACAGATCTTGTGGATCCAACAACAATTAAGAGACTACAGTTTGAATTTCACAGGAACCCCCATGTTTATTGATACTAATGCTACAATGTCTATAACAAATAATCCTATTAAGCACAGTAAAACAAAGCACATTGAAATTAGATATCATTTTATTCGTGATTGTGCAGATAAGAAGTTGATTGAGCTGGTAAAGGTACATACAGATGATAATTTTGCTGATCTTTTTACCAAGGCATTTGATCGTACCAGGTTTGAATTTCTGATCAAAATGATAGGTATGATCAAACCCGAATAAAAGTTTTTTCTAAAACAATTTTCATGGGATATTTTGTTTTAAATTTCTTTTATTGCTTTATTACATTTCTACATTTTAAATTTCAGTCAAAAATTGTTATTTATAAAAATTCAAAACAAAATGAAAAATATAAAATTGACATCATTTGAAGTTAGAGAAGAAATGATAGTACATCAGTGAATAGTTCATTACACATGACCATAGTGGACCTTTGATATATGTAAGTTTAAAGTAAATTGATTTGATCTAAATTTCAATGTCTCCATAAATGAGAAATGATAGTGTTTTGAATGCTCTAATCTTGATAATATGTTTTAATTTGAATATGAGTTTGAAACTTGAATTGTCAATAGACTAGAAGCGTTTTTGAACCAATAGTTGTGTGAAAATTAAATATGATATGATTACATCTTTGATTTGAATCCATTATATACCTGGGTGTGTGTGTAAAAGATCATTATCAGATATAGAATATATGGTTTTAAGAATTTCATGAGACCAATATTGAATTATGTCTTTAGCACAATCTCTTTCAGTTCACTTCACTGCCCATGCCTCGAAAAACGTGCAATGTGTTGCTGAACTAAGATATGTTTCTGACAACATCTGTTAGAACATATATTCACCCTTGGATCAGTTAGATACATCATCTATTCTGATTTCATTGAAATTTATCCAGATAATAGTTGGATCCTCCTGCCTGAATCTATTGATTCTCAATATAAAGCAAATTTATTAGAATCTTTTGATTCTGAATCATTCTGATTCTTATATCCTTTGGGATCTGCAATTCTATACTTGTGCTAATAGAGATAATTTCATCTTGGAGATTGATCTAATCTTGCAATAAACTGTGTATGTCTTGAAAATAGTGCAAATTTAAATTTCTGTTTGGCATATATGTGGGGTACACGATGTTTTTTTCATCTAAATGGTACTAACTCACATGAATTTGGAAGAAAAATGTTTATAGTTTCAAATTATATAATATTAACAATTTAAAAATTCATGCTTTGCATTGCAAATTCGGAATTAAAAATTGAGCATTTCATAACCTGATCTTGTTTACTTTGAAATTTATCACGTATCATTTCAAGTATTATTCAAATTGATTGCAAAAGTTACATAAAGTTGAAAAAGATTTGAGTTACATAAGTATGGGTTTGATTGTTTCATATCATAGGTTACCCATAGTTGATAATAAACTGTGTGACGAATTGCTCATATACTGATATGATCTTCTTGCTCATGATGTTCATCCAAAAATATGTATTTGTGTTTGCTCATATAAAATCCAAAAATATGTGGTTCAGTTTGCTCAGATAAAAAAAAACCAAAAATATGTTATTCTGTTTGTATAGATAAAATCCAAAAATATTTTGTTTCTATCTTCCATGAGAATTTTATTTTATTTTTTATTATTTTTTGTAAATGATTCGGGATTGAATCGGATACATGCTACAGATGGAATTTCACAAGAATGTAATGTGTTGAAAGTGAAGAAATTGTTCATGGCAAAGGTTTGGAGCGAACCTAATATGTTCGCCTGGTTCTGATTAAGCGAACTTAATATGTTCGCCTGAGGCTTGTTAAGCGAACTTAACAAGTTTGCCTAATGAAGCGAACTTAATTGTGATTAAATATTTTGTTCAGGGGAACTTATTCGTTTTATCTTCTTTCATGTGAGAGCGAACTTACCAAGCGAACTTAAGAGTTTTAGGCGAACTTAGCAAGTTCGCCTAAACATTCCCTCAGGCGAACTTGTCAGGTTCGCTAACTTACAACACAGAATTTCAGCGACAGTTACAAAACATGCTCTAACAAACTCCCTCTTAACTGTTTCTAACAATTCTATCACATTACAAGTCAAAGACTCTAAGACTAAGACATAGAATCTTCAAGCTCGTTGTCACCAGAATATGCTTCAACAGGCTCCCCCTTGACAACATCTTCCGAAGATTGTCATAAGTTTTCAATATCATCAAATTGTATTCTTCGTCTTGTTCATCTGCACACTCTCTCGTTCTAGAAGAAAACTTGGGAGAAGGACCCCTTGTCAACTTCTGTCTGCAAATTTCAGTTATGGCGAAGAAGAACAACCAAGTATAACCAACAGGTAAAATTTCTGTGGAAGTTGAAAAAATAAAATCTTTTTGGTTTTTCAAACATAAGAAACACAAAATCTTTTTCGTTTTTCTCTGTACAAACTGAAATGAAATGAACTGTAAAACTATAAATCACATATTTTTGTTGAACATCATGAGCAAGAAGATCAGATCAGTATATGATATATCAATCACACATCTTGGACATAAAATCCGTATAACATCAGCTGGTATCCTATGTCATTCATTCAAACCTTGATCAATTATGCTAATATCCTTTCAAGATTATCATATTTCATGTAATGATACGCGATAAACAGTCAAAGAAAACAGGATCAGGATATGACACACAAATTCAGATTGTCAATATTATAATATTTGAAACTAAAGCATCTCATTCTCACTTTCTTGTGAGTTAATGTACCATTTAAGTATGAAATACAACGTGTACCCCAAAAATATGTCAATAGAAATGTAAATTGCATTATCTTCAAGACATATGAGACCATGTGCAAGAGAATATATATATCAATCTCCAGGATGAAATTACATCAATTAGCACAGGAAAAGAAGCAGATCTCGAAGGATATAAAGAATCAGAATGATTCAGAATCGAAGGATTCGTATTGCTTGGTCTGGATGAAGTATCATGATTCATATCAACAGAAATATTGTACCGATGGAATTCTTCAGTATAAGAATGATCAAGGTGTAGGTCCACATGACTCATCTCAGATCGATCTCGTGACAGGATGTCTCGATAACACGGAGTGCGGAATCCTACCGTATTAACGTTTGTATACTAATTGACAATAGAAAAAACATGTAAATAAACTTTCTCTTTGTATATCACAAAAACATAGAGTTTACAGAATACAATCAATCAAGTCTTTCTACTTTTCTCTCTGTTACAAAACAGATTATGTAAACTCATATTTATAGACACAAACTCTGCAATAGGCGAACTTAACAAGTTCGCCTCACATGAGACTAGGTGAACTTAACAAGTTCACCTCTAATAGGCTAGGCGAACTTAACAAGTTCGCCTCTAGTAGAAACTTGTTCTATCACTTAGACAAAATCTATACAATTACATAAAAACATAAAGACAATAAGACCTAAACTATTAAAAAGCTTTTTTCATACATTCTATGTCCTAACAGACTCCCCCTTGACAATAGCTTGATCTTCTGTCTTCAGTCTTTATGATGAGCTCTTCCAGTTATCTGGTAATCTGCTTCCTGCGTGCACTCTATATCTCTGAAAGATCTCCAACACTCTTTTATACTGCAATCCTCGCTCTCTCCATTCATCAGTAAACATAATCTCATTCTTTCTTAACGTCCTCTGATCTTTCTTTGAGAAGTTAATAAGATTCATTGCATCATAGAAACTAACAATGACCTTATTATCTTTATCATCAACCCTAGCTTCACCAGTATTCACATCTACATACCACCATTTCATATTTCCCAGAAAATCTTGTGATATTTTCTTCAATGGTATCTTCTGTACAACACGTACTGGCTTGAACATATACTTCCAAGTCACAATCTCAGTCTTTTGATCTACAATCTTCACTCTTTTTCCTTTATGTGGCTTTAATCTTTCATACTTCCCTGATCCACCTTCTCTTTTAGTCTTTTGATCACATCGGCTAATCCACACTTTGATCTATTAATCAATGGTTTTGTATCTAGACCATTCATTTCACACCTTGGCAAGGTATTGAAATACTTGATCCTAGGCTTTAAGTATTGAACACCATCAGATCTTTTAAGAGCAAACAATTTCGTGTCATCATCATAAAACCAACTGATGATTCTTCTAATACACCTCTCTTTATTCACATATCTTTCTTTCTGAGCAGGTTGTATAGGTGACTTTGGTAGTACTTTCATCCAACTGTTAACTACTTCTCTCCACTGTTCTCTAGTCATTCCTGTCTTTCTATACATCACAGGTTCTTCATTCGGCTGAGGAGACACAGGATGAATAGTAGCAACATCAGAATCTATCTTGGATTGAGCAGTATCATCAGGTGTAGTGATATCTACAACAGAGTCCATAGAATCTGTTACTCCATTATAAGAAAACTCAGGAATAACATCATCTTGGATGAAGTTATACGGTACATTCAGACCATCACTTCCTTCATATGTAACTTTATCTTTACTATTTTCTATCTCAATTTCTACAATCTCTCCTTCTTCAACTTCATTATCCATCACATCCTCTTCAACATCTTCAAATAATTCGTCAATATCATCCAGACATTCTAACTTCTCAGCTTCTTCTTCTTCAGAATCAGCAAAGACTTCCAATAGTAAAATATCTTCATTCACTCAAGAATCATTCTTGGTTCCTTCAAGATTACCTGATGTAGACTCCCCCTGAACTCTTGATATTGGATTCACGTCAGCGTATTGACGATTACCCTCAATATTACCACTAGGATCATTTTCGTCATCATTCTTTCTTTGAATTAACTCAGCATGACAAGTATCATGTATCCTTAACTCCCCCTGAGCGTCAAGACGCTCAACAAGTTTGGACACCAACAACTGCATGTCAGCAATCTGTGTAGCTTGAGCTTGAAGAACCAACTGTCTCTGAGTATCAGTAGACACAAGAGTATCTACCTGAGTCTGCAAAGCAAGCACCTATGATTCAAGGAAGGTAATCCTTTCAGAATCAGAAGGCTTTGAAGGACCAGCGTCAGATGAATGTGGAACATGTGGAGAAATCACCGGAGATGGATGTTTAGATGTAGGAGGTGTAACCAGTAAGGATGCAACAAAAGTAGCGTCCTCAACACCTTGAGATGAATGAGCAGCAGCAATAGAAGCAGACATAAGCTTCTAAGCTTTTGGAACTGGAATAACATCACTATCCGAGTCAGAACTCTCATCAAGTAAAGTTCTCTTGCCAAGTACTGATCCAGAAGGAGGATTCCAAACATACTTACGCCTCGGTTTTCTGGCTTTAGATTTAATACATTTCCCCGCATTTGCCAATGGTAACGTAGCCAACCTCACATAATGATCTGAGCTAAAATCTCTAGACGAATCAGAATCAGTAGCTTCAGAATCAGGTAAAATAGTATCACCGGAACTCGTATCTACCACATTCCCTTCAGCTTCATGAATGGGTGAGTTCACAGCGTCATTATCAAAATCTTCCATATTCATACCCAAATCTTGTTCATTATCTTGAGCAATATATTTTTGAACTGGTTCATTAACAGGAATGTGAACCTGTTCTTATGGAATAGGAACTTGTGGTTGTTGAATAGGAACTTGTTGTTGTTGTTGTTGAGCTTGAACTTGTTGCGGTTGTTGTACTTGATTCTGGACTTGGCCTTGAACTAACTCCACAGGATGAAACCAATTATCATTGGTGGCTCAACATAATCAGGATTGATTGAGTGACCAAACAAAGGAGTCGGAACAGGAATCAAAGCAACATTTTGTTGTTTAACCTTAGTACAATCAGTAAAGATTCGTTTAGACATAGGAGTCAAGGTCAAACAGATTGGATGCTGTGGTAAATCTGGAATTAAATGATTCAGCATCATTTGCAAGAACCTAGGGTACATAAGAAACCCTTGACCTTCTGGAGGATTGATTTGCACGACTAACTCACGGTATATATATAAAGCAAAGTTAAACCGTTTGTCCAGGGTCAAAGCAACCATTGCAGCTTGTAATGCACTCTTTAAACCATCAGTACCAACCTTACTTGGAGACAAATATTGTATGATGACGTGCAAAAAATATCTCTATTCTCCAACTAAACCTCCTTTTCTTGCTTATCATTTGGTCTGCCTCTGTAACCCATCCTCTGAAAAGATCCCATAATCAGTGTTCTAGGATAAGACATAGGATCTTCATTAGCACCTCCCAATGCCAAAACAGCGCGAATAGTGTCCACTGAAATAGCTACCTCTGTATTTTTTACCGTAGCACGAAGTACGTGTGGTTCAACATCTGTGTCTTGATGTACTGTATCCCAAAATTGTTGTATATGCGGTAAGCTAATGTACGGATCTGTGGATAAGGCCACATGCAAACGTGAAGATTTAGAAAGTTGATAATTCCTTGAAAATGAACAGCTTCAGACATATTTGAATCTAACAACGCCACTTGATTATATTTGTATTCAACACGACGAGCCATCCGTAAAAGTATTGGACAAAGAACACACATTAGTCATATAGCAAACTAAAGAAAAAAATTCAAAAAAATTTCACACACAAAAAAAATTTCATAAAAAAAATCACATGTCCAAACACTACTGAGCCCTTAGGCGAACTTAATAAGTTCGCTTAGTGTTGCAAGAGACGAACATAATAAGTTCGCCTAAACAAGTTCGCCGGAACAAGTTCGCCTGAACCAGTTCGTCGATACAAATTCTACAGCAGAATCTCAAAAATGTCCAAATTGTAAAAAAATTTCAAATTAAACATATCATAATCAACGATTTACAACCACGAAACACTATTAAGCATCAAATGTAAGTTTTAACCATGAAACGACACCATATCTGTAACATTTCTGATTTTCATTATCTGTATTTCAATTCAATGTGATACATTTCAAACCCAATTCTAGTACACTGATTTGTTCTATTCGTACCAACAATTAAATACAATGTTTTAATGCAAATCCGCAAATTTTACACGAGTATATCCTATTAAATTCTACATAAGTTCATACTTATATAAATCTATCAAAACTGAAATTTGCAAGGACTGATTTTATAAATTAACAAGAAACCCTAATAGGCACGGTCGCGCCTCGTTCTGGCACGGTCGCTCCAAGTGCCTCGGCACGGTCGCGCCTCTTGCTTTGGAACGGTCGCGTCCAGTGCCTTGGCACGGTCGCGCCTCTCGTCAGTTAAAACGTAAATGCAGCCTTTAATCGCAGGGACGTTTGAATTTGTAACCATTACACACGTCACTAGTATTAACGAGCACAATTAAGTTTTCAATCACCGTAATTATAACAAATAAATCCAATTAAGTCGATTCGTCTCAAAACTGTCGAATTATTTCATGAGACCAACGATTTCTCCATTCTGATTTGCAATTCCCCCAAGCAAATACATCATCGACCCTCTCTAAAGCTCCCGAGAACATTGAGGCAGCCGGAGTTGCAGCAAAGAGCACCGCAAATCAAACCCGTCGTCGCCGGAACTCGTTCTATCTGTACGCCATCGATTCATCATCCTTCCGGGTAATTGAAACCTCCTACACCTTCGTTTTAGTCTATAGATTAAAAGCCCCAACCTAAATTGGGCTTACAATAGCTAATTTAACACGAACCCGAATCTAGGGTTCATTCTAAAATGGGTTAATCGAATACTACTTTGGAGATGTTTTAAATACAATTAATCTATACAAAAAGACTCGTAATAACCTAATGGGTGAAAGCCCTATGATTTCCAACATTAACATCATAAGATTTAAGCAATTCGTTTCTGTTTTGGAACAGACACGGTCGCGCTAATCTCCTAGCGCGGTCGTGCTTCAAACACTCAGACCCGGTCGTGCCCTTTGACTAGACTAGGTCGTGCCTCAGAACCCTAGACACGGTCGTGCCTGGCCCAGACACGGTCGTGCCTAGTGAACAGCTTAGTTAAGTCTTCTGTTTGATCAACACGGTCGCGCCCTGACTAGCACGGTCGCGCCCGTGGCTCTAGCACGATCGTGCCTTGTCCCAAGCACGGTCGTGTGTGTGAGAAAATCTTGGCAGAATACTAAAATTTATATTTTAAAATCAATAAGCATTCCAAATGAATTTTCAAATAAAAATAATCGATTTTATAAAGATTTATATTAACCTTATTTAAAAAGATCAAATGCCTATTTCTAGAATAAATATAAGTTATACATTTAGATCTACAAAATTATATTTACACATATTTATAAAAAATAGATTAACAAAAGTTAATTATTAAATTATAATTAATATAAAACACACGATACATTTTTATAATTAAAAGACTAGGTTACATATTCTATAAATAAATAAATAAGGTAAAAATTATTTATTAAATTTATATTTAAAAATTATTTATTTAAATTATACTTAATTACCCCTAATACCTACATTATTTTTATAACTAAGTAAATAAATAATAATTTTGTAATTTATTTATTTAGTTATTCAAACTCAAAATTTGATCAAAATGTTCTAAAAATATCCATTTCAAACCTTTCATTTTATGCAATACCTTCCAAGAACAAACAACTAACTTTATACACACATCCAATTCAACCCTAGACTTAGACATAGACTATTGTACACACTATTAATTTAATATACATTTCAATCTAGGTTAACGTTGTGCATTACAAGGATCATATTACTATCTAGTCTCTCGTGTTAGCTACGTCTTTTGAATCAAGTGAGTATTACATAGCCCCTTTTACTCTTTTACACTTTTTGTGGTGGAACATGAACACTATAAAAACTATTGCTTACATTTACATAAACTACACAATTACAAATCCTCTTTACATTCATGTGTGCAATTTGAGCTTTATGCCTAAGTGCTAGTTGTGCTAACTTTTGTGTGTAATTTATGTGCAATCATTAACTATTGAAGCCAACGGTAAACAATGATAGATCTATTGAGTCTGACAAACCCACCCAGATTGGGGTGATTGTTACCGACAACACAATTTTGCATGCTAGTTACAAAGGTTTGATTGTACTTGGTTACACAATAGCTGCTCTCCATAAATGCCTTATTTTATCATGTTATGTAAGGATTTGTTTATTCATAATCTATATGCTATCTATATACAAACCTGTGTATGCTCACCAACTTTTTAGTTGACTTTATTTTATTCATGTTTCAGGTGCTAATGAGTGAGTTTGATCAAGGCATGCTACACATAGGCTTTGGACTTAGTTAAATTTAAATAAAGACTATTATGTATTTCGTTTATGTACTTGTTTGAATTCGGTTGTGTTGAATTATTTGAAGTTAAAATTGATGATTAAAATATTGAAATCTAGTCAACTTTGTGCTCATGAACAGTATACATGTCCCGCCCCGACGTTTTCGCCGTCGGTTGGGGTGTGACAGATTGGTATCATAGCCTTGGTTATAGGGAACTAGGTTATTAGACACCCTTGACCTAGACTATAACTTTAGGACACCCACTTATCCCATGCTCATGATTATGTGATATGTGCTACCTGCTATGTGTTACATGCTTACTATTATTAATTATTATCTCGTTTTTTATGCCTTACTTGTTAAAAATTCATGACTTATTAAGATATACTTAAATAATAATTAAACAAACAATATCCCTACCTATACCCTAAAACCTCATAATATCCTTACCTACTTCTCTATCATCATCTTCTTAGCATGTGGAAACTTCATGGATCTAAAACTACAAAAATCTTTTTATGCCCTCGTTAAGGTTTTTAAACTTGTTAATTATTTGAGGACACGTGCAATCTGGAAGAGTGACACCTGTATTCTGGGTTTTATGTCTAGGAAATCATTTCGCATAAATCCCAATCAACCGAGGGACCCGTATGCTTTCCTGGGAATTCCCGGGATGAGTGTTTACTTATAGGCTAAAGCATGTCTCCTTGAAAATTATATGAGTTTAATTAACCTTAATGTGCCATAGTATTCAAGTGATCATATCACTATTTGAGTACAATCCAAACCATGATTAACTATTTTATTTGTTATCTTATTCTTTTAAATCTGAACAACATTCATAAATTCTTACATCTTTTCTTGTGTTGTGCAATTATGTCCTCGAAATGAGGTAAAGAAACTGGAAGCCGAGTTTTGGGATCTTACCCAAGAAAGTGGTGAAAGTCTAGCTTATACAACTCGGTTCCATGAGTTGAGTCTCCTTGTGCCCCATATGGTCACACCTTTATCCCGCTGCATTGAGAAGTATATTGGTGGATTACCTGGGCAAATTCAAGATACTGTCTTAGGGAGAAATCCCGCAACACTCGAAGATGCTATCCTCTTATCTGCTACATTAACCGACAAGCATGTGAAAGCGGGAACTCTGACTAGAAAAGGCACCAAGAAAGTTCCCGACACCACAACCCCTCCCACACACATCAAAGAAGCCACAACTGAACCCTCCCGTAATAATAAGAAAAGAAAGGCTAGAAACTATGCTATGGTCACTCCTGCTATCCCTGTTAACCAAGCTGCGCCTATGGTTCAAGCATAAGCCAAAAAGCCATATGTTGGGATCTACCCACTCTATGCCACATGCAACTATCACCATCTCCAAAATATTCCATGTCGCCTTTGCACTCACTGTGGGAAATATGGCCATACAGTCAATGTTTGTAGAGCCAAAGCACTTGCAGGCCAAGTCAACCCACCAAACCGAACCAACCCCCAAGTAGCCAATCAAGGTGTTCCCGCTATTGCAAATGGGCATGCTTGTTATGAATGTGGTAACCCAAATCATTTTCGTGACCAGTGCCAAAGGTTCATCAATGCTAGACAAGGCGGAGCTCGTGGGCGTGCTTTCAACATAAACGCCAATGAAGCTCTAGCCAACAATGATGTGGTCAACGGTACGTTCCTTGTTAATAGTCAATATGCCACCATTTTATTTGATACCGGTGCCGATAAAAGTTTTGTGTCACTTAACTTTGAACCCTTACTTGCAAAGACACGATCCCAATTAGAGAAAACCTTCACCGTCGAAGTAGCAAATGGTGACTCCCTTACAATTGACTCTTTTATTCACGACTGCACTCTAGAACTTAATGATCATACATTTCCAATCAACCTTGTACCAATGCCACTAGGGACTTTTGATATCATCATAGGCATGGATTGGCTATCAAATCACCATGCCGAAGTCATCAGTTTCGAGAAGTGCATCCGAATACCTCTACCGTCGGGAGAAACGTTAAGAGTCTTTGGTGAAAAGCCTTGCAAAGGACTCAAGTTAATGTCATGCACTACCGCCCAAAAGTACTTACGAAAGAAGTACGTAGCCTTCTTAGCTCATGTTGTTCAAAAGGATGTCAAATAGAAGAGTATCCAAGACATTCCCATCATTCGAGATTTTCCCGAAGTATTTCCCGAAGATCTATCCGGTCTTCCACCTGTTCGACAAGTAGAATTTCGCATTGACCTTATACCCGGAGCTAACCCCGTGGCTAGAGCTCCTTACCGTCTTGCACCTTCTGAAAATGCAAGAACTTGCAAGTCAACTCCAAGAGCTCTCCGACAAGGGCTTCATTCATCCAAGTCATTCACCATGGGGTGCACCCGTCTTATTCGTCAAGAAGAAGGATGGATCATTCCGCATGTGTATTGACTACCGCGAACTCAAAAAGCTTACCATCAAGAACCGTTATCCCTTGCCTAGAATTGATGATCACTTCGATCAACTTCAAGGTTCTACTTGCTTCTTGAAGATTGACCTTCGATCTGGTTATCACCAACTCCGTGTACAAGAGGAAGATATTCCAAAGACTGCCTTTCGAACAAGGTATGGTCACTACGATTTGATGGTCATGCCTTTTGGGCTAACCAACGCACCCGCAGTTTTCATGGACCTCATGAATCGTGTGTGCAAACCGTACCTTGATAAATTTGTGATCGTCTTCATTGACGATATCTTAATCTACTCCAAGACTAAATCCGACCATGAGCAACACCTTAGACTGGTTTTGGACCTCTTGAGGAAGGAACAACTATATGCCAAATTCTCTAAATGTGAATTTTGGCTAAAGGAAGTTCAATTTCTTGGTCATATCGTCAATGACAAGGGAATTCATGTTGGCCCTGCTAATATCGAAGCGGTTAAGAATTGGAATGCCCCGAAGACCCCCACCGAAGTTCGTTCATTTCTTGGTCTTGCGGGATATTATCGTCGCTTCATCTCAAATTTCTCTAAGATTGCTGTCCCTCTTACCGCTTTAACCCACAAGGGTAAACCTTATGAATGGGGACCAAAGCAAGAAGAAGCTTTCCAAACTCTCAAGGAAAAGTTGTGCAATGCTCCTATTTTGACTCTCCCTGATGGGAATGATGATCTAGTTGTCTACTGTGATGCTTCTAACCAAGGTCTCGGTTGTGTCCTCATGCAACGAGGCAAAGTAATCGCTTATGCATCAAGACAACTCAAGATTCACGAGTTGAATTATACGACGCACGACCTCGAATTGGGTGGTACGGTTGTATTCACATTGAAGATTTGGAGACATTACCTTTATGGCACAAAATGTGTGGTGTTCACCGACCACAAAAGTCTCCAACACATCTTCAATAAAAAAGAACTCAATATGAGGCAACGACGTTGGGTCGAACTCCTTAACGACTATGACTGCGAGATTCGTTATCATCCCGGCAAAGCGAATGTTGTAGCCGACGCTTTGAGTCGCAAGGACCATGTCATGCTTCATTGTGCCCAAATCCAAACCGACATTCAAAACCGCATCTTAGAAGCTAAACACGTCTCAATCACCGAGGGTAACATGTACGAGGAAATGTCGTGTGGTGTTGAACTTCAGCTTGAATCAAAACCCAATGGCTTACTTTATTACTTAAACCGTATTTGGGTTCCCGATCACGATGATCTCCGTGCACTTCTCATGAAAGAGGCTCATAAGACTCGTTATTCTATTCATCCTGGTGCGGATAAGATGTACCAAGATCTTCGCCAACAATATTGGTGGCCCGGTATGAAGAAAGACATTGCTCTCTATGTTGCCAAATGTCTAACTTGCTCCAAGGTCAAAGCCGAACATCAACGTCCTTCCGGTCTACTTGAACAACCGGAAATTCCCGTGTGGAAATGGGAGAACCTAGCCATGAATTTCATTACCAAACTCCCTCGCACCTCAAGTGGTTATGATAGCATTTGGGTAATCATTGACCGTCTCACCAAATCTGCTCATTTCTTGCCTATCCGTGAAGACTATCAGGTTGAGAAACTAACTCGAATTTACATTGACGAAATTGTGAGCCGTCATGGTATTCCCTTAAACATAATATCCGATAGAGATGCTCGGTTCACTTCCCGTTTTTGGCAATCTCTCCAAACTGCTTTTGGTACACGATTGGATTTGAGCACGGCTTACAATCCCCAAACTGATGGTCAGACCGAGAGAAAAATCCAAACTCTTGAGGATATGCTTATAGCTTGTGTAATTGATTTTGGTGGCAATTGGGATTCACATCTATCCCTAATCGAGTTCTCCTACAATAATAGCTACCACACGAGTATCAACATGGCTCCATTTGAAGCTCTCTATGGTCGCAAGTGTCGTTCTCCTATCTGTTGGAACGAGGTTGGTGAAGCACAAATCACCGGTCCCGAGCTAATTCAAGAAACATCCGACAAGATTATCCAAATCCGTGACAACATTCGAGTAGCGAGAAGTCGGCAAAAGAGTTATACCGACAAACAACGAAAACCCTTGGAATTCCAAGTCGGTGACTTTGTCCTTCTAAAGGTGTCCCCGTGGAAGGGTGTAATCCACTTTGGAAAGAAAGGCAAGTTAGCACCTCGCTATGTGGGTCCATTTAAGATCCTTGAAAGGATTAGGAAAGTGGCTTACAAACTCGAGTTACCTCCATCACTTGGCAATGTGCATCCTAGATTTCATGTATCTAATCTGAAGAAATGCCTTGCTGATGAAAATCTCCATATACCTCTTGACGACGTGCGCATTGACGAAATGATGCACTTCGTTGAGAGACCGGTAGAAATCATGGATCATGTGATCAAGCAGCTCAAGCGAAGTCGCATCCCTATTATCAAAGTTCGTTAGGAATCAAAACGTGGTCTTGAATTTACTTTGGAACGTGAGGACCAAATGAATCTCAAGTACCCCCATCTCTTCACTGATGCCGTCGCCTCCACTAGCTAAATTTCGGGACGAAATTCCCTCAACATGGGGATACTGTAACTTTTCTGATTTTCATTATCTGTATTTCAATTCAATGTAAAACATTTCAAACCCAATTCTAGTACACTGATTTGTTCTATTCGTACCAACAATTAAATACTATGTTTCAATGCAAATCCGCAAATTTTACACGAGTATATCCTATTAAATTCTACATAAGTTAATACTTATATAAATCTATCAAAACTGAAATTTGCAAGGACTGATTTTATAAATTAACAAGAAACCCTAATAGGCACGGTCGCGCCTCGTTCTGGCACGGTCACGCCAAGTGCCTCGGCACGGTCGCGCCTCTTGCTTTGGAACGGTCGCGTCCAGTGCCTTGGCACGGTCGCGCCTCTTATGGGCACGGTCGCGCCTCTCGTCAGTTAAAACGTAAATGCAGCCTTTAATCGCAGGGACGTTTGAATTTGTAACCATTACACACGTCACTAGTATTAACGAGCACAATTAAGTTTTCAATCACCGTAATTATAACAAATAAATCCAATTAAGTCGATTCGTCTCAAAACTGTCGAATTATTTCATGAGACCAACGATTTCTCCATTCTGATTTGCAATTCCCCCAAGCAAATACATCATCGACCCTCTCTAAAGCTCCCGAGAACATTGTGGCAGCCAGAGTTGCAGCAAAGAGCACCGCAAATCAAACCCGTCGTCGCCGGAACTCGTTCTATCTGTACGCCATCGATTCATCATCCTTCCGGGTAATTGAAACCTCCTACACCTTCGTTTTAGTCTATAGATCAAAAGCCCCAACCTAATTTGGGCTTACAATAGCTAATTTAACACGAACCCGAATCTAGGGTTCATTCTAAAATGGGTTAATCGAATACTGCATTGGAGATGTTTTAAATACAATTAATCTATACAAAAAGACTCGTAATAACCTAATGGGTGAAAGCCCTATGATTTCCAACATTAACATCATAAGATTTAAGCAATTCGTTTCTGTTTTGGAACAGACACGGTCGCGCTAATCTCCTAGCGCGGTCGTGCCTCATGGAGACACGGTCGTGCCAATCCAAGCGCGGTCGTGCCTCAAACACTCAGACCCGGTCGTGCCCCTTGACTAGACTTGGTCGTGCCTCAGAACCCTAGACACGGTCGTGCCTGGCCCAGACACGGTCGTGCCCAGTGAACAGCTTAGTTATGTCTTCTGTTTGATCAACACGGTCGCGCCCTGACTAGCACGATCGCGCCCGTGGTTCTAGCACGATCGTGCCTTGTCCCAAGCACGGTCGTGTGTGTGAGAAAATCTTGGCAGAATACTAAAATTTATATTTTAAAATCAATAAGCATTCCAAATGAATTTTCAAATAAAAATAATCGATTTTATAAAGATTTATATTAACCTTATTTAAAAAGATCAAATGCCTATTTCTAGAATAAATAGAAGTTATACATTTAGATCTACAAAATTATATTTACACATATTTATAAAAATAGATTAACAAAAGTTAATTATTAAATTATAATTAATATAAAACACCCGATACATTTTTATAATTAAAAGACTAGGTTACATATTCTATAAATAAATAAATAAGGTAAAAATTATTTATTAAATTTATATTTAAGAATTATTTATTTAAATTATACTTAATTACCCCTAATACCTACATTATTTTTATAACTAAGTAAATAAATAATAATTTTGTAATTTATTTATTTAGTTATTCAAACTCAAACTTTGATCAAAATGCTTTAAAAATATCCATTTCAAACCTTTCATTTTATGCAATAACTTCCAAGAACAAACCACTAACTTTATACACACGTCCAATTCAACCCTAGACTTAGACATAGACTATTGTACATACTATTAATTCAATATACATTCCAATCTAGGTTAACGATGTGCATTACAAGGATCATATTACTATCTAGTCTCTCGTGTTAGCTACGTCTTTTGAATCAAGTGAGTATTACATAGCCCCTTTTACTCTTTTACACTTTTTGGGATGGAACATGAACACTATACAAACTATTGCTTACATTTACACAACTACACAAATACAAATCCTCTTTACATTCATGTGTGAAATTTGAGCATTATGCCTGAGTGCTAGTTGTGCTAACTTTTGTGTGAAATTTATGTGCAATCATTAACTATTCAAGCCGACGGTAAACAATGATAGATCTATTGAGTCTGACAAACCCACCCAGATTGGGGTGATTGTTACCGACAACACAATTTTGCATGCTAGTTACAAAGGTTTGATTGTACTTGGTTACACAATAACTGCTCTCCATAAATGCCTTGTTTTATCATGTTATGTAAGGATTTGTTTATTCATAATCTATATGCTATCTATATACAAACCTGTGTAAGCTCACCAACTTTTTAGTTGACTTTATTTTATTCATGTTTCAGGTGCTAATGAGTGAGTTTGATCAAGGCATGCTACACATAGGCTTTGGACTTAGTTAAATTTAAATAAAGACTATTATTTTATTTCGTTTATGTACTTGTTTGAATTTGGTTGTGTTGAATTATTTGAAGTTAAATTTAATGATTAAAATATTGAAATCTAGTCAACCTTGTGCTCATGAACAGTCTACATGTCCCGCCCCGACGTTTCCTCCGTCGGTTGGGGTGTGACAATATCAGATCGTTCACAGACCGGCTGTCAAAAAATGATGAACACAGAGTCAAAGGATCAAATTCCCATTGATTTAACGGATAAAAAAACCCTGAAATTACCTTAGAAAGATTTGCAATTCAAATCCGATCAAGAGGGAAACACGAAAATTTCAAATCGAAAACCCTAGTTCAGATTGTCACAAGTTCGCTAAAAAACCCATAAGTTCGCTCAATAAGTTCGCTCTCACAGTGAAACAAGATATTAGGATAAGTTCGCCTGAACAAAATATTTAATCACAATTAAGTTCGTTTAACAAGCCTCAGGCGAACATATTAAGTTCGCTTAATCAGAAACAGGCGAACATATTAAGTTCGCTCCAAACCTTTGCCATGAACAATTTCTTCACTTTCAACACGTCACATTCTTGTGAACTTCCATTTGTAGCAAGTATTCGATCCAATCCCGAATCATTTTAATAAAAATAAAATTCTCATGGAAGATAGAAACAAAATATTTTTTGATTTTATCTGTACAAAAGGAATCACATATTTTTGGTTTTTATCTAAGCAAACTAAAACACATATTTTTGGATGAACATCATGAGCAAGAAAATCCTATCAGTATATGAGCAATTCATCACACAGGCTATTATCAACAATGGGTAACCTATGACATGAAACAATCAAACTCATTCTTATGTAACTCAAATCTTTTTAATCTTATGTAATTTTTGCAACCAATTTGAATATTACTTGAAATGATACGCGATAAATTTCAATGTAAACAAGATCACGTCATGAAATGCTTAATTTTTCATTCCGAATTTGTAATACAAAGTATGAATTCTTAAGTTGTCAATATTATATAATTTGAAACTATAAGAATTTTTCTTCCAACTTCATGTGAGTTAGTACCATTTAGATGAAAAACATCGTGTACCCCACATATATGCCAACAGAAATTTAAATTTGCACTATCTTCAAGACATACACAGTTTATTGCAAGATTAGATCAACCTCCAAGTTGAAATTATCTCTATTAGCACAAGTATAGATAGCAGATCCCAAAGGATATGAGAATCAGTATGATTCAGAATCAAAAGATTCTAATGAATTGGCTTTATAATGAGAATCAATAGATTCAAGTAGAAGGATCCAACTATTATATTGGTAAATTTCAATGAAATTAGAATAGATGATGTATCTAACTGATCCAAGGGTATATATTACAACAGATGATATCAGAAACATATCTTAGTTCAGCAACACATTGCATGTTTTTCGGGGCATGGCAGTGAAGTGAACTGAAAGAGATTGTGCTAAAGACATAATTCGATATTGGTCTCATGAAATTATTAAAACCATATATTCAATATCTGATAATGATCTTTTACACACACACTCAGGCATATAATGGATTCAAAACACAGATGTAATCATATCATATTTAATTTTCACACTACTATTGGTTCAAAAACGCTTCTAGTCTATTGACAATTCAAGTTTCAAACTCATATTCAAATTAAGATATATTATCAAGATTAGAGCATTCAAAACACTATCATTTCTTATTTATGCAGACTTTGAAATTTAGATCAAATCAATTTACTGTAAACTATCATATATCAAAGGTTTACTATGGTCATGTGTAATGAACTATTCACTGATGTACAATCATTTCTTCTCTAACTTCATATGATGTCAAATTTAAATTTTTCATTTTGTTTTGAATTTTTATAAATAACAATTTTTGACTGAAATTTAAAATGCAGAAATGTAATAAACCAATAAAAGAAATTTAAAATAAAATCTCCCATGAAAATTTGTTTTTGAAAAATTTTATTCGGGATTGATCATACCAATCATTTTGATCAGAAATTCAAACCTGGTACGATCAAATGTCTTGGTAAAAAGATCAGCAAAATTATCATCTGTATGTACCTTTACCAGCTCAATCAACTTCTTATCTGCACAATCACGAATAAAATGATATCTAACTTCAATGTGCTTTATTTTACTGTGCTTAACAGAATTATTTGTGATAGACATTGTTGCATTATTATCAATAAAGATGGTGGTTCCTATAAAATTAAAACCGTAGTCTCTTAATTGTTGTTGGATCCACAAGATCTGTGAACAATAACTTGCAGCAGCAATGTATTCTACTTCACATGTTGAAATGGAGACCGTAGTTTGCTTTTTGCATTGCCAGGAAACTAGACGATTACCCAAGAACATGCAACCACCTGTAGTAGATTTCCTGTCCAAACAACAACCACCAAAATCAGAATCAGTGTGTGCATTGAATTCAAAGTTAGAACCATGTGGAAACCATAGTCTCAATCTTTGTTTTCCTTTCAGATAACAAAAGATTCTCTTTACTGCAATCAAATGAAACTCTTTTGGTTTTGCTTGGAACCTGGAACAAATACACATAGCGAACATTATGTCTGGCCTTGAAGCGGTTAAGTACATGAGAGATCCAATCATTGCATGGTAGAGTCGGCAATCAACTTCTTTTCCATCCGGGTCAGAATTCAATTTATGATTGACCGGAATCGGAGTATCATATGGGGTACAGTCCTCCATCTTGAACCGGCTCAAGATGTCCTTTACATACTTGGACTGATGAATAAAGAAACCATCTTCCTTCTGATTAACTTGAAGACCTAGGAAAAATGATAACTCTCCCATAACTGACATCTCAAACTTCGATTTCATAATACTCTCAAACTCTTTGCACAACCCTTCATTTGTAGAGCCAAAAATAATATCATCTACATATATTTGTACCAGTAGGTATACTCCCCCTACTTTCTTAATGAATAAAGTCGAGTCAATATGTTCACGAACAAAATCATTGTCCATAATATGTGTAGACAACGTTTCATATCACGCTCGAGGAGCTTGATGAAGACCATAGAGAGCTTTATCAAGCTTGAAAACTTTAGACGTATAAATTGGATCTTCAAACCCCGACGGCTGACACACATAAACTTCCTCCTTGATTTTACCATATAAGAAAGCACTTTTTACATCTAATTGAAACACCTTAAAACCTTTGTATGAAGCAAAAGCCAGAAACAGCCGTATAGCTTCAAGCCTAGCAACAGGATCATAAATCTCGGTGTAATCAATTCCCTCTTGTTGATTGAAACCTTATACAACTAATCTTGCCTTATTTCTCACCATAACACCTTGATCGTCTTTCTTGCATTTAAACACCCCTTCGTACCAATTGGATACACACCCTTTGGAAGATCTACAAGATTCCAAAATTTGAGTTTGTCAAACTGAGTAAGTTCTTCCTGCATGGCCTCTATCCAATTGTTATCACGTAACGCCATTTCAACATTCTTTGGTTCGACCTGAGAAATAAAACAGGAATGTGAGCATACATCAAAAACACCAGTATCCTTAAAACCTGTATACAAGCAAGTGTTGTCAATAATAGAACGTGTTTGCACTCCATCTCACAAATTCCCAATGATATTTGTAATGGGATGAGCTTTGAGTTCCTTGATTGATGCAACCTCAGGAACCGGCAACACATCAACTTGAGTTGTATCAGATTGATAAGACAAGTCTTAATTAACTTGTATCTCCGAGTCCAAATTTGTAGGAATCTCCCCCCTGAGCCTGTGTCAAATTAGAAGGTTTATCAACTAACAAAGGACCAGCAGAAGAATCTTGGAAAATACATTTTCATCCTCACTATCAGACTCTTGTGTTCCCAAACAAGAAGAAACATTAGGATCTGGAGAAGATATAGAAGAAACAGATGAATGTGGAACCGCAGTCGGTAGAAAACCACTATTCTGTGCATCATGACATGAATCATATAATACAGCAACTTCCTCAGGAGAAATATCAGAAGGTAAATGAAAAGACTTGAATAAATTGTCATAATCAAAAGCCCAGTCTGGTCCAATCGCCATTTGAGGTAAAGACCGATTAGAACAGTCAATATGAAACCATTCTTCAACCTGACGAGTCTCTTTGTTATAAACCCGCTTGGTAGTAGAATTTGCAACATACCCTAGAAAGATCCCTTCAATAGCCTTAGCACTGAACTTGGTTGGGACATCTCTCACTTTCAACAGGGTGCATGGATTACCAAAAGGTAGTAAATATTCCAGATTCGGCTTATGATTATTAAGCAACTCATAGCATGTCTTGTTGTGTCGCTTCACGGTCAAAACTCTGTTCAAAATGTGACACGCAATATTCACAGCCTCAGCCCAAAAAGTTACTGGAAGCTTAGAATCTGCAAGCATTGTACGTGCCGTTTCAACCAAAGTCCTGTTGTTTCGTTCAGCAACACCATTTTGTTGAGGTACATATGGCGCACTGAATTCATGATGAATTCCCTTTTGAAGAAAAAATAAACCCAGCTTGCTATTTTTAAACTCGCTGCCATTGTCACTCCTAATTCTTCTGACTTTCTGTTTGAATAAATTCTCTAAACCCAGTATTAAGAATTGTACCAACTCTGTGGTTTCGGCTTTAGAAGCAAGGAACTTAACCCACGAAAATCTAGAGAAATCATCTGTTACTACAATACATTAAGATTTACCGCCAATTCTCCTTATACTAATCAGTCCGAACAAATCCATATGCAGTAAGATTTACCGCCAATGCTCCTGATACAAATCGGTCACAATTGAATTCTTTGACTTAGATTTGTGGGACTTCTTGTGTTGTTTCCCCTTCTTGCAAGGAATACAGTCATCAGGAACTGAAAATTTCATTTTCGAAACACCAAAAATCAGATCATTCTTCACGAGATAATTCATTTTCCGATAATTTATGTGAGCAAGTTTCATGTGCCACAAAATAGAATCAGACTCAGGTGCCTTGGAGAGTAGACGAGTAGGAATTGAATCCGTTGTAGTAGCAACACTCATGTCTAGGACATATGTGTCATTTCTCCTCGGAGCCTTCATTAGAATCCATTCGTTAGGAATCACAAAGCCCGGTTTCAAGATATAACACTCAGAATCATTGAAATGAAATGAAAATTTCTTGTCACACACTTGAGATACACTCAAAAGATTATGTTCAAGTTGCTCCACATAGTTCACTTTCTCAAATTTGACTTTATCATTCTTTAAAGTACCCTGACCAGTTATGTACCCGTCTTTATTTACATCAAAAGCGACATAACCACCATCAAAATTAATAATATCTTCCAGCAAACGAATATTCCCTGTCTTATGTCGAGAACAACCACTATCCACATACCACGTATTGTTGATAGTCCTCCTTGGTTGTCCCTACATAAACAAAGAAAATTAGTTAGAAATTGGAACCCAAGCCATTGTGGGCTTGGGTCGTCCAGATAGATCAAAATAAACAACTTCAAGCAATTCACAATCAACATTGTCATCAACCTTTGGAACATAAGATTCACAATTAGACCTTCTCAATGAAGACATAGTATGATTAATTGGAAAAACGTTATTAGATTTATGATTATCATATTCAGATATTTCCAAAAATTTCTTTAGTTTTCTGTTACGTCTTCTTCGTTGTGGTCTAGAAAGTTTGACCTCGGGTTGAGAACCTTTTGGAATTCCAACATGTGGAATCTCAAACTTCTTTTGAAAAACAACTGGTTTAGAAATATGCTTATCATATTGCTTAAATCCCAAAGATTTAGCAAATGATTGACAAGGCACATTCTTTACAACACTAGACGTAGGCTTTCCCACATTTTGTCTTTTCAAAATTGGCACCACTCGTTGTTGTGATGAAACACTCTTTAATTTGCCTTGATTCTTATAAGGACAGTGAATCAGAATATGATCAGCCTCATTACAGTGAAAGCAAACTCTTCTATCTTGATGATTTCTGATATAAGGAGTTTTTCTTGAATTTGATGACCCTTCCGATGAATAATCTTTAGAAGATTTTACTAAACATTTGACTGGCTTCTTTTGAACAAAAACTTGTTTAGACACCGTTATTAAATTCTTCTTCTGATGACCAGCAGCAACAAAACCACTTGATTTTAACATTTTGGAAAGTTTTGGTTGATCAACATTCACCTCATCAGGTTCTGTTAAAATGCATCTATCACGGGTAACATTTTTCACTACCTTTGGTTCATCAAGTTGCACTTCCTTAGGAATGCTTTCAACCTTTTTATCATCAAAAACTTCATCCTCAAAATCAGAATCATAGATCATATATTCACCAGTTACTAGATTTACTTTCAACATCGTCTTTAGATCAATTTCCTCTTCATGAATAATTTCTTGTTCAACCACATAATTTGAATTGAATGGTGAACGAACAAATCCAATTCCAGCAACCCTCTTAGTAGGATCAGCATTAGCATTAAAGTAATCCAATACCACAGATGAATTTTCAAAATTTTCCAACTTTCTATGTAATTTGATCACTTCAGATTCTTTATCAGAATTTTCTTTGTTCTTCTGAGCGACAATTTCATTTCGCTTCTCAATCTCAGCATAAGCCATATCCAGATGATATGCTTGTTCCTTATATTTCAATCCCAAAGATTTCAAATCTCTTTTCAGAGACTCAATTCTATCTATACACAATTTATCAGTATCTTTCAATTTTTGATTAACTGAATGCATCGATTTGAAATCACAAATTAAATTTGTGTTATCATCCATTACTTTTTGCATCTTATCTTTTATACTGATGCAATTAGAGTAATAAATGTGACAGACAGGATCTTTTACCTTTGAAGGATCTGACATATCTTCCATGAAGACTTTTGCAATCGGAATATTTTCATAATCAACAACATCAAAAAAATTTTGAGTTAATACAATACCATCTTCAGATACACCAGATGCAATATCAGACTCAACATTTTGTACTTGATCATGCTCTTCATCAACACTTGGCAAACTCTCAACATCACTTGAGCTATCATCATCAGTTGAATCTTCAGATTTTGCAGAATGAATCTCAGCTACAAAAGCTTGACTTACAGTACCAACCAAATCTTCAAGATGAATACCCAAGTCATAATTTTCATCATTCTGAGCAACCAAAGCAGATGATGCAGATACATGATTAGAATTTCCAGTGCCAGAGGAGCCATGTGACTGATTACGATTGTTCTGAAAGTTATTAGGCTCCTTCTGAGAATCAAATTCAACTTTTGGTTTCACACATTCTTTGGCAAAATGACCATACTCCTGACAATTATAGCAACGAACTTTGGTTTTATCAAATCCCATACGTGAACGACTGTTAGAACCGATATACTTTCTTCCAGTGTTCTTTAAAAATTCCTTTGCTTGTCTCATCAGCATAGCCATATTCCATTGAATGTTCATCTCTTCCATTTCAACCGGATCAATCTGTCTGAAATCCTCCTCAATAACATCTGGATCATGAATCTTTCCTCCAATAAAATATTCATAAGAAGCCATAAAGGAAGAAAACATCGCTAAATAATCATCAGCAACTCTGTGATTCATATTATGTGTTCCAGATGATGAAGAAGCAGTATATGCAGAGAAACCATAATTACTTGGAACCCCAGAACAATGATCATTAGAAACATCTTGAGTTTCACCAGAAAGAACGCAACCCCTGCACCAGTTTTTCCAGAAGACTTAGCAAAATACATTGAAGGATCTTGAATATGCTCCATATTGGTTTCCTTCTTCTTTATATTCAAATCATGTGATTGAATCTTGCCAAGAACCTCTTCAAGAGACATAGTTTTATACTTGACATTTTCTTTTTTCAAAACCGTATACACATCAAATTTAGATGGTAATGCCTCCAAAAACTTATCATTTATCTCTTCAGTCTCATAAACCACTGAAGCACTTGACAATTCACTCAGCAAATGATAGAATCTCGTTGTAAGATCATCTAAAGATTCATTTTGAAAGTGCTTGAATACTAAGAAATGCTTCTTCAGTAATTCTTTTATGCTTTTCTTAACATCCAAACTACCTTCACACCGATTTTGTAATGCTTCCCACAATTGTTGAGAAGTCCTGAATTGTTTAAAGCTATAATAAATTTCTTTAGGAAGAGACATTGAGATACTAGCTATTGCCTTCTTTTCCCTATCAAACAGTAATTTTTCTTATGTGGTTAACGCAGATACCGATTTAGGAACATCATCCTTTCCCATCCAAGTATATGTCGGATGTGTATAGCCTTCCAAGATTGGAATCCACAAACTTGTATCAGTAAAAGACACGAACTTATCAAACCGATCTTTCCAGTTAGAATAATCTGCAAGACTTAACAATTTGGGTGGTTTTTGAGATGTACCAATTTCGTTATCGTAATTTAACATATTAGTCACTTGCACCATATTTGCCATTTTCAGAAAAAATTTCCAAGTCTTGAACAAGTACTTTCCTTAGGCGAAGATAATAAGTTCGCTTCAAAGCCAAATAAGCGAATTTGATATCAAGCGAACTTGATAAGTTCGATTAACCAAGAAACTCCGGTAAGTTCGCCTACTGATTAAGTTCTCTTAAACTGAGAGAAGCGAACTTGATAAGTTCGCTTGCTAAGTTTGCCTGCAACAAATATCAGCAAGTTCGCTTGCTTCAGCTGTATCAAACTCAGCAACCCAAACACGAACCCGTAGCGCCGAAAATCATCATTTCACATAGATTTGAAGGAATTGGAAGAAATTGGACCGTAGGATTTAGTATTTAATGAATTAGAACACTTCTATCGGATTAATTTCACCAAAATCCACCCAAATCCACTAATTCAGCAGTAAAATCAACTTCAAGAACTTGAAAACTCCATGGATACAAAAAAAACTAAAAATGATTAATTTCTTGTCAAATTGTACACAAAAACGTCTCAAATCACCAAGAATCAAACACAAATCACGAGCAAAAGCTCTGATACCACTTGTAGGACCACATGACTTATCTTAGATCGATCTCGTGACAGGACGTCTCGATAACACGGAGTGTGGAATCCTACCGTATTAATGTTTGTATACTAATTGACAATAGAAACAACATGTAAATAAACTTTCTCTTTGCACCAAAACATAGAGTTTACAGAATACAATCAATCAAGTCTTTCTACTTTTCTCTCTGTTCTTCAACATCATTATCCATCACATCCTCTTCAACATCATCAAATAATTCGTCAATATCATCCAGACATTCTAACTTCTCAGCTTCTTCTTCTTCAGAATCAGCAAAGAATTCCAATAGTAAAATATCTTCATTCACTCCAGAATCATTCTTGTCTCCTTCAAGATTACCTGATGTAGACTCCCCCTAAACTTTTGATATTAGATTCGTGTCAGCGTATTGACGATCACCCTCAATATTACGACTAGGATCATTGTCATCATCATTCTTTCTTTGAATTGACTCAGCATGACAAGTATCATGTATCCTTAACTCCCCCTGAGCGTTAAGACGCTCAACAAGTTTGGACACCAATAACTGTATGTCAGCAATCTATGTAGCTTGAGTTTGAAGAACCAACTGTCTCTGAGTATCAGTAGACACAAGAGTATCTACCTGAGTCTGCAAAGCAAGCACCTGTGATTCAAGGAAGGTAAGGCTTTGAAGGACCAGCGTCAGAAGAATGTGGAACATGTGGAAAATCACCGGAGATGGATGTTTAGATGTAGGAGGTGTAACCAGTAAGGATGCAACAAAAGTAGCGTCCTCAACACCTTGAGATGAATGAGCAACAACAATAGAAGCAGACATAAGCTTCTGAGCTTTTGGAACCGGAATAACATCACTATCCGAGTCAGAACTCTCATCAAGTAAAGTTCTCTTGCCAAGTATTGATCCAGAAGGAGGATTCCGAACATACTTACGCCTCGGTTTTCTGGCTTTAGATTTAGTAAGTTTCCCCGCATTTGCCAATGGTAACATAGCCAACCTCTCTAATGATCTAAGCTAAAATCTCTAGACGAATCAGAATCAGTAGCTTCAGAATCAGGTAAAATTGTATCACCGGAACTCGTATCTACCATATTCCCTTCAGCTTCATGAATGGGTGAGTTCACAACGTCATTATCAAAATCTTCCATATTCATACCCAAATCTTGTTCATTATCTTGAGCAATATCTTCTTGAACTGGTTTATTAACAGGAATGTGAACCTATTCTTGTTGAATAGGAACTTGTTGTTGTTGAATAGGAACTTGTTGTTGTTGAGCTTGAACTTGTTACGGTTGTTGTGGTTGTTGTACTTGATTCTGGACTTGGACTTGAACTAACTCCTCAGGATGAAACTAATTATCATTAGGTGGCTCAACATAATCAAGATTGATTAAGTGACCAAACAAAGGAGTCGGAACAGGAATCAAAGTAACATTTTGCTGTTTAACCTTAGTACAATCAGAAAAGATTCGTTTAGACATAGGAGTCAAGGTCAAACGGATTGGATGATGTGGTAAATCTGTAATTAAATGATTCAGCATCATTTGCAAGAACCTAGGGTACATAAGAAACCCTTGACCTTCTGGAGGATTGATTTGCATGACCAACTCACGGTATATATATAAAGTAAAGTTAAACCGTTTGTTCAGGGTCAAAGCAACCATTGCAACTTGTAATGCACTCTTCAAACCATCAGTACCAGCCTTTCTTGGAGACAAACATTGTATGATGGCGTGCATAAAATACCTCCATTCTCCAACTAAACCTCCTTTTCTTGCTTGAGTATCATTTGGTCTGCCTCTGTAACCCATCCTCTGAAAACATCCCATAATCAGTGTTCCAAGATAAGACATAGGATCTTCATTAGCACCTCCCAACGCCAAAACAGCATAAATAATGTCCACTGAAATAGCTACCTCTGTATTATTTACCGTAGCACGAAGTACGTGAGGTTCAACATCTGTGTCTTGATGTACTGTATCCCAGAATTGTTGTATATATGGTAAGCTAATGTACAGATCTACGGATAAGGCCACATGCAAACGTGAACGATTCAGAAAGTTGATAATTCCTTGAATATGAACAGCTTCAGACATATTTGGATCTAACAACGCCACTTGATTATGTTTATATTCAACATGACGAGCCATCTGTAAAAGTGTTGGACAAAGAACACACATTAGTCATATAGCAAACAAAAGAAAAAAAATTCAAAAAAATTTCACAAAAAAAAATCACAATTCCAAACACTATTGAGCCCTTAGGCGAACTTAATAAGTTCGCTTAGTATTGCAAGAGGCGAACATAATAAGTTCTCCTAAACAAGTTCGCATGAAAAAGTTCGTCTGAACCAGTTTGTCGATACAAATTCTACAGCAGAATCTCAAAAATGTCCAAATCGTCAAAATTTTTCAAATTAAACATATCATAATCAACGATTTACATCCACGAAACACTATTAAGCATCAATTGTAAGTTTTAACCATGAAACGACACCATATCAGATCATTCACATATCGGCTGTCAAAAAAACAATGAACACAGGGTCAAAGGATCAAATTCCCATTGATTTAACGGATAAAAAACCCTGAAATTACCTTAGAAAGATTCGCAATTCAAATCCGATCCAGAGGGAAACACGGAAATTTTAAATCGAAAACCCTAGTTCAGATTGTCACAAGTTCACTAAAAAAACCTGTAAGTTCGCTCAATAAGTTCGCTCCCACAATGAAACTAGATAATAGGATAAGTTCACCTAAACAAAATATTTAATCAAAATTAAGTTCGCTTCATTAGGCAAACTTGTTAAGTTCGCTTAACAAGCCTCAGGCGAACATATTAAGTTCGCTCCAAACCTTTGCCATGAAAAATTTCTTCACTTTCAACACGTCACATTCTTGTGAACTTCCATATGTAGCAAGTATCCAATCCAAACCCGAATCATTTTAATAAAAATAAAATTCTCATGGAAGATAGAAACAAAATATTTTTTGATTTTATCTGTACAAACGGAATCACATATTTTTGGTTTTTATCTAAGCAAACTGAAACACATATTTTTTTATGAACATCATGAGCAAGAAGATCATATCAGTATATGAGCAATTCATCACACAGTCTATTATCAACAATGGGTAACCTATGATATGAAACAATCAAACTCATTCCTATGTAACTCAAATCTTTTTCATCCTATGTAATTTTTGCAATCAATTTGAATATTACTTGAAATGATACGCGATAAATTTCAATGTAAACAAGACCAGGTCATGAAATGCTCAATTTTTCATTCCAAATTTGTAATACAAAGTATGAATTCTTAAGTTGTCAATATTATATAATTTGAAACTATAAGAATTTTTCTTCCAACTTCATGTGAGTTAGTACCATTTAGATGAAAAACATCGTGTACCCCACATATATGCCAATAGAAATTTAAATTTGCACTATCTTCAAGACATACACAGTTTATTGCAAGATTAGATCAATCTTCAAGATGAAATTATCTCTATTAGCACAAGTATAGAATAGCAGATCCCAAAGGATATGAGAATCAGGATGATTCAGAATCAAAAGATTCTAATGAATTTGCTTTATAATGAGAATCAACAGATTCGGGTAGGAGGATCCAACTATTATCTGGATAAATTTCTATGAAATCGGAATAGATGATTTATCTAACTGATCCAAGGGTGAATATATATTCCAACAAATGATGTCAGAAACATATCTTAGTTCAGCAACACATTGCATGTTTTTCGGGGCATGGGAAGTGAAGTGAACTGAAAGAGATTGTGCTAAAGACATAATTCGATATTGGTCTCATGAAATTCTTAAAACCATATATTCTATATCGGATAATGATATTTTACACACACACCCAGGTATATAATGGATTCAAAACACAGATGTAGTCATATCATATTTAATTTTCACACTACTATTGGTTCAAAAACGCTTCTAGTCTATTGACAATTCAAGTTTCAAACTCATATTAAAATTAAGACATATTATCAAGATTAGGGCATTCAAAACACTATCATTTCTTATTTATGCAGACTTTGAAATTTAGATCAAATCAATTTACTGTAAACTATCATATATCAAAGGTCTACTATGGTCTTGTGTAATGAACTATTCACTGATGTACAATCATTTCTTCTCTAACTTCAAATGATGTAAATTTTAAAATTTTCATTTCGTTTTAAATTTTTATAAATAACAATTTTTGACTGAAATTTAAAATGCAGAAATGTAATAAACCAATAAAAGAAATTTAAAATAAAATCTCCCATGAAAATTTGTTTTTGAAAAACTTTTATTCGGGATTGATCATACCTATCATTTTGATCAGAAATTCAAACCTGGTACGATCAAATGCCTTGGTAAAAAGATCAGCAAAATTATCATCTGTATGTACCTTAACCAACTCAATCAACTTCTTATCTGCACAATCACGAATAAAATGATATCTAATTTCAATGTGCTTTGTTTTACTGTGCTTATCAGGATTATTTGTGATAGACATTGTAGCATTATTATCAATAAACATGGGGGTTCCGGTAAAATTCAAACCGTAATCTCTTAATTGCTGTTGGATCCACAAGATTTGTGAATAACAACTTGCAGCAGCAATGTATTCTGCTTCACATGTTGAAATGGATACCGTAGTTTGCTTTTTGCATTAACAGGAAACTATTCGATTACCCAAGAACTGGCAACCACCTGTAGTAGATTTCCTGTCTAAACAACAACCACCAAAATCAGAATTAGTGTATGCATTGGATTCAAAGTTAGAACCATGTGGAAACCATAGTCCCAATTTTTGTTTTCCTTTTAGATCACGAATGATTCTCTTTACTGCAATCAAATGAGACTCTTTTGGTTTTGCTTGAAACCTAGAACAAATACACAAAGCGAACATTATGTCTGGCCTTGAAGCGGTTAAGTACATGAGAGATCCAATCATTGCACGGTAGAGTTGGCAATCAACTTCTTTTCCATCCGTGTCAGAATTCAATTTATGATTGACCGGAATCGGAGTATCATATGGGGTACAGTCCTCCATCTTGAACCAGCTCAAGATGTCCTTTACATACTTGGACTGATGAATAAAGAAACCATCATCCTTCTGATTAACTTGAAGACCTAGGTAAAATGATAACTCTCCCATAACTGACATCTCAAAGTTCAATTTCATAATACTCTCAAACTCTTTGCACAACCCTTCATTTGTAGAGCCAAAAATAATATCATCTACATATATCTGTACCATTAGGTATTCTCTCCCTGCTTTCTTAATGAATAAAGTCGAGTCAATATGTCCACGAACAAAATCATTATCCATAAGATGTGTAGACAACGTTTCATACCACGCTCGAGGAGCTTGATGAAGACCACAGAGAGCTTTATCAAGCTTGAAAACTTTACACGGATAAATTGGATCTTCAAACCCCGGTGGCTGACACACATAAACTTCCTTCTTGACTTTACCATATAAGAAAGCACTTTTTACATCTAATTGAAACACCTTAAAACCTTTGTATGAAGCAAAATCTAGAAACAGCCGTATAGCTTCAAGCCTAGCAACAGGAGCATAAACCTCGGTGTAATCAATTCCCTCTTATTGATTGAAACCTTGTACAACTAATATTGCCTTATTTCTCACCACAACACCTCGATCGTCTTTCTTGCATTTAAACACCCACTTCGTACCAATTGGATACACACCCTTTGGAAGATCTACAAGATTCCAAACTTTGAGTTTGTCAAACTGAGCAAGTTCTTCCTGCATGGCCTCTATCCAATTGTTATCACGTAACGCCAATTCAACATTCTTTGGTACGACCTGAGAAATAAAACAGGAATGTGAGCATACATCAAAAACAACGGTATCCTTAAAACCTGTATACAAGCAAGTGTTGTCAATAATAGAACGTGTTTGCACTCCATCTCGCAAATTCCCAATGATATTTGTAATGGGATGAGCTTTGAGTTCCTTGATTGATGCAACCTCATGAACTGGCAACACATCAACTTGAGTTGTATCAGATTGATAAGACAGATCTTGATTAACTGGTATCTCCGAGTCCAGATTTGTAGGAATCTCCCCCTGAGCCTGTGTCAAATTAGAAGGTTCATCAACTAACAAAGGATCAGAAGAAGAATCTTGGAAAATAACATTTTCATCCTCACTATCAGACTCTTGTGTTCCCGAACAAGAAGCAACGTTAGGATCTGGAGCAGATGTAGAAGAAACAGATGAATGTGGAACTTCCTTCGGTAGAAAATCACTATTCTGTGCATCCTGACATGAATCACATATTACAGCAGCTTCCTCAGGAGAAATATCAGAAGGTAAATGAAAAGACTTGAATAAATTGTCATAATCAAAAGCCCAGTCTGGTCCAATCGCCATTTGAGGTAAAGACCGATTAGAACAGTCAATATGAAACCATTCTTCAACCTGACGAGTCTCTTTGTTATAAACCCGCTTGGTAGTAGAATTTGCAACATACCCCAGAAAGATATCTTCAATAGCCTTAGCACTGAACTTGGTTGGGACATCTCTCACTTTCAACAAGGTGCATGGATTACCAAAAGGTTGTAAATATTCCAGATTCGGCTTACGATTATTAAGCAAATCATAGCATGTCTTGTTGTGTCGCTTAACGGTCAAAACTCTGTTCAAAACGTGACACACAATATTCACAGTCTCAGCCCAAAAAGTTACTGGAAGCTTAGAATTTGCAAGCATCGTACGTGCCGTTTCAACCAAAGTCATGTTCTTTCGTTCAGCAACACCATTTTGTTGAAATACATATGGCGCACTGAATTCATGATGAATTCCCTTTTGAAGACAAAATAAACCCATCTTGCTATTTTTAAACTCGCTTCCATTGTCACTCCTAATTCTTCTGACTTTCTGATTGAATAAATTCTCTAAACCCATGATTAAGAATTGTACCAACTCTGTGGTTTCGGCTTTAGAAGCAAGGAACTTAACCCATGAAAATCAAGAGAAATCATTTGTTACTAGCATACAGTAATATTTACCACCAATGCTCCTGATACTAATCGGTCCTAACAAATCCATATGCAGTAGCTCCAAAGGAGTCACAATTGAATTCTTTAACTTAGATTTGTGGGACTTCTTGTGTTGTTTCCCCTTCTTGCAAGGAATACAGTCATCAGGAACCGAAAATTTCATTTTCGAAACACCAAAAATCAGATCATTCTTCACGAGATAATTCATTTTTCGATAATTGATGTGATCAAGTTTCCTGTGCCACAAAATAGAATCCGACTCAGACGCCTTGGAGAGTAGACAAGTAAGAATTGAATCCGTTGTAGTAGCAACACTCATGTCTAGGACATATGTGGCATTTCTCCTCGGAGCCTTCATTAGAATCCATTCGTCAGGAATCATAAAGCCCAGTTTCAAGATATAACACTCAGAATCATTGAAATGAAATGAAAATTTCTTGTCACACACTTGAGATACACTCAAAATATTATGTTCAAGTTGCTCCACATAGTTCACTTTCTCAAATTTGACTTTATCGTTCTTTAAAGTACCCTGACCAGTTATGTACCCGCCTTTATTTCCAGCAAAAGCGACATAACCACCATAAAAAATAATAACATCTTCTAGCAAACGTATATTCCCTGTCATATCTCAAGAACAACCACTATCCACATACCACGTATTGTTGATAGTCCTCCTTGGTTGTCCCTACATAAACAAAGAAAATTAGTTAGAAATTGGAACCCAAGCCATTGTGGTCTTGGGTCGTCTACATGGATCAAAATAAACAACTTCAAGCAATTCACAATCAACATTGTCATCAACCTTTGGAACATAAGATTCACAATTAGACCTTCTCAATGAAGACATAGTATGATTAACTGGAAAAACATTATTAGATTTATGATTATCAGATTCAGATACTTCCAAAAATTTCTTTAGTTTTCTGTTACGTCTTCTTAATTGTGGTCTAGAAAGTTTGACCTCGGGTTGAGAACCTTTTGGAATTCCAACATGTGGAATCTCAAACTTCTTTTGAAAAACAACTGGTTTAGAAATATGCTTATCATGTTGCTTAAATCCCAAAGATTTAGCAAATGATTGACAAGTCACATTCTTTACAACACTAGATGTAGGCTTTCCCACATTTTGTCTTTTTAGAATCGGCACCACTCGTTGTTGTGATGAAACACTCTTTAATTTGCCTTGATTCTTATAAGGAAAGTAAATCAGAATATGACCAGCCTCATTACAGTGAAAGCAAACTCTTCTATCTTGATGATTTCTGATATAAGGAGTTTTTCTAGAACTTGATGACCCTTCCGATGAAAAATCTTCAGAAGATTTTACTGAACGTTTGACTGGCTTCTTTGAACAAAAACTTGTTTAGTCACCGTTGATAAATTCTTCTTCTGATGACCAGCAGCAACAAAACCACTTGATTTTAACATTTTGGAAAGTTTAGGTTGATCAACTTTCACCTCATCAGGTTCTGTTAAAATGCATCTACCACGGGTAACATTTTTCACTACCTTTGGTTTATCAAGTTGCACTTCCTTAGGAATGCCTTCATCCTTTTTATCATCAAAAACTTCATCCTTAGAATCAGAATCATAGATCATATCTTCACCAGTTACTGGATTTACTTTCAACACCGTCTTTGGATCAATTTCCTCTAATGGATAATTTCTGGTTCAACCACATAATTTGCATTGAATGGTGGAGGAACAAATCCAAATCCAGAAATCCTCTTAGTAGGATCAGTATTAGCATTAAAGTAATCCAATACCACAGATGAATTTTCAAAATTTTCCAGCTTTCTATGTAATTTGATCACTTCAGATTCTTTATCAGAAATTTCTTTGTTTTTCTGAGCGACAATTTCATTTCACTTATCAATCTCAGCATAAGCCATATCCAGATGATATGCTTGTTCCTTATATTTCAATCCCAAAGTGTTCAAATATCTTTTCAAAGACTCAATTCTATCTATACACAATTTATCATTATCTTTCAATTTTTAATTAACTAAATGCATCGATTTCATATCACAAATTAAATTTGTGTTATCATCCGTTACATTTTGCATTTTATCTTTTATACTGATGCAATTAGAGCAATAAATGTGACAGTCAGAATCTTTTACCTTTGAAGGATCTGACATATCTGCCATCAAGATTTTTGCAATCAGAATATTTTCAGAATCAACGCCATCAGAAGAATTTTGAGTTAATACAATATCATCTTCAGATACACCAGATGCAATATCAGACTCAACATTTTGTACTTGCTCATGCTCTTCATCAACACTTGGTAAACTCTCACCATCACTTGAGCTATCATCATTATTTGACTCTTTAGATTTTGTAGAATGAATCTCAGCTACAAAAGCTTGACTTACAATACCAACCAAATCTTCAAGATGAATACCCCAGTCATTATTTTCATCATTCTGAGCAACCAAAGCAGATGATGCAGATGCATGATTAGAATTTCCAGAGCCAGAGGAGCCATGTGACTCATTACGATTGTTCTGAAAGTTATTAGGCTTCTTCTGAGAATCAAATTCAACTTTTGGTTTCACACATTCTTTGACAAAATGACCATACTCCTGACAATTATAGCAACGAACTTTGGTTTATCAAATCCCATACGTGAGCGACTGTTAGAACCGATATACTTTCTTCCAGTCTTCTTCAAAAAATCCTTTGCTTGTCTCAAGGATTATAGTAATACAAAGCGTTTATTCACATGAGACTAGGCGAACTTAACAAGTTCGCCTCTAATAGGCTAGGCGAACTTAACAAGTTCGCCTCTAGCAGAAACTTTTTCTATCACTTAGACAAAATCTGTACAATTACATAAAAACATAAAGACAATAAGACCTAAACTATTACAAAGCTTTTGTCATACATTCTATGTCCTAACACAAGGAATCGTTTGATCCAATGAAACAGGGAAGCGTGATCCAACTGTTTTCCGGATGTATTCAATGGAATCAAGATAAAAGATCCAAGGGCTAACATGTGTTTTAACAAATGTAGTTAGAAACATATCTTAGTCCAACTTCACATTGCATGTTTTTCTGGTCATGGGCAATGAAGCAAACCGAAAAAAATATGCTAATCAATAAAATTCGATACTAGTCTTATGAAATTCTTAAAGCCACATATTCTATATCTGATAATGATCTTTTAACACACACACCCGGCATACCATGGGTTCAAATCATAGTTGTAACATATGTAATTATGTTTTCACACTACTGATGGTTCAAAGACGCTTTTAGCCTATTGACAAGCTAAATTATATGCATACACAACACTATCATTTCCTATTTGTGTAGTCTCTTATATTTAGATCAAAACATATATAGTTAAGATAAATCAAATAAACATAAAGCACCAACAATCAATCTAAGGTCATGTGTGACTGATAATCTACTGATGTACTATCATTTCTTCTCTAACCTCAAATGATGTCAATTTTATCTTTTTCAATTTGTTTGGATTTTCAAAACTTTGTGAAAGAAAATAAAACTTCCATGAAAATGGTTTTGAAAACAATTTTACTTGGTTACTCTGGATTTAGCATTTCACTAAATCAAAAACTCAGTGTAATCGAATGCCTTTGCCTTTGTCACTGACACAATACTGTACTCCCCATGTCCCGTAGACTCCCCCTCAACTAATGAAATGGTTGCATCAACGACTTTATGCTCACCATCGTCACCACAAGTTGCAGGTTGTCTTTTGGACTTGGTCAAACGCTTTCCAAAACATCAATGTGTGGGACAATATCTCCCCCTGAGCATCAAGTCGTTGAATCAAATAGATTTATCAGTTATCAACCAACTCTTTGCTCGTGCAGATGCCATTCCCTGTCATGTGCTATGAACAACCACTATTAACAACCCAAATGGTATTAATAGTCTCTCTTGATTAAACCTGCACATCTAATAAGAAACATTAATTTGTCAATGAGACCCGAGCCATAGTGGTCCTGGGCCATCCATCTATATCAAAATAAATGACTTCACGCAATTCACAGTCGAATCTCTCATCATTTTTTGGTGATTGCTCCGACGAATTCGAAACAGAAACTTTAGATTTCCAAACACTCTTCCGTTCATTAAGTTCTTTCTTCTTAAAAGGTGAAGTGTTGGACCATTCTCTGTCATTTAAAAATTGTTTTGATTGTGAAAGCTCTTGATGATCTAAAATTTTTTTAATCTTCTGTTTCTCATCCGTCTTTGAGGTTTAGAAAGCCTAACCTCGGATTTTGAATTACCCTTCGGTGTATCACGAGGTTTAACCACATTTGGTTTAACGAAAGGCTTAACAGGAGTTCTTACCTTTGCTGGAGTAACATGTTGGTTACCTTTGGCATTGTGAGGACAATTGATCTTAATGTGACCCACAAGACCACAGTAAAAGCAAGATTTCGTCTCACGATATTCTCTCATATAAGGAACCTTCACGCAACAAGATGCACTTGAATAAGATTCTCCTACATGAACTTCTTTTGGCTTTATTTTCTCAGGAACTATAGATTTTGCAACAGGTTTTGATTCAGGCTTCATCTTCTCAGGAAATACATGCCTCTTTTCTTTATTTTTGTAAAGGCAATTCACCATAATGTGTCCCATCTCATTACAATAAAAACATGTACGCATGTCCTTATAATCCCTGACATCTGGAACTATCCTTGAGTTTGAAGAACTTCCAAATGTATACTTTTCATATGAGTTAGAATCAACACCTTCTTGATTCTGCTTCACATCCTTTGATTCTTCTTTCTTAACCTCTTTCGGTATCCCCTCTACCTTAGCTTCATCAAAATATTCATCATCACTCTAATCATCATACACCATGTCCTCACTAGTAACTGGATTAACCTTGAGGACGGTTTTTGTTTCCAACACTTCTTCAGTCACTGTCTCAATGTTATGAGTTGCGTAATTACCATTAAACAGAGGACAGAAACCAACTCCCCCAACAACTTTATCATCCCGTTGTGGACAATAACCAATTCCTCCAACTACTTTCTCAAAAAACTGGAATTCTTATAACCCTCAAGCTTTCTCATCAATTTGGTGACTTCACTTTGTGACTGGGCAAGCTCATTTATTTTCTTTTCATACTCAGAGTATGCCACATCAATGTGAAAAACTTGTTCATTTACTTTTGATTGTAAAACTTTGATATCATCTTTCAATGATTCAATTCTTATATTTAAAAGCTTCTCATTTTCTTTCAATGTTTGATTAGTTAAGTAGCTTGCCTTCAAGTCACAGATGAGATTAGTATTGTCACCACACAATCTCAGAATTTTTAAATCAGAATCAATGCATTTAGAGTATGGAACAGAAACAACCTCATTTACCTGTTTAGAATCAGCCATGAATCCACTGGCTTCAGCAAACATCTCAGCTACTTTCTCTGTTACATTCCCTGCAGCTACATTATCATTCATTAATTCTTCACTAGTCACCTTTGCTGTATTTGCTTTGTCTTCAGTAACCACTTCCTCATTCACACTATCCTCTTCAACTGTCTGGAAGTTTTCTTCAGTCTTCACATCACTCTTGGTAGATTGAGTGCTTTCACCTGATTGAACATTCTCACTATCGCTTGATTCTACAGAAATATCACTTTAAGAATCACTTTGCTTCTCTAAGTCTTCTTTAATCAAGGCCACGAACGCTTGAGTAGTAACTTCTTCATTTAGTACAAACTTGCCACTCTCGTCATCACTTTTGTCACTAACTTCAGTCACATCACTTTCTTCATAAGAATTAACTGTACCAATTAAGTCCGCTAAAGACATATCGGTTAACTTCTCATTTTTCTTGATGAGCACCGAGTACTTCTCAAACTTAGGTGGAAGAGCATCCAACAGCTTCTCGTTCACCTCAGTATTAGTGTAAGAAACATCACATTTTACCAACTCTCGCAAAAGATTTTAGTATCCGGTACCGATATCATCAACGGTTTCATTCTCCAAATACTCAAAAAACATGAATTGTTTCTTCAACAAATCTCTCCTACTCTTCGAAAAATTCGTCATCTCGAGAATTTTATTGTAGAGTCCACGAAAAGTTTCCCTCTAAAAATATATGGATTTTGGTGAACGAAAATTCCAAAATCACAATCTTCTCAAAAACAGCTCGAAACACTCAAATAAAGGTTCCCTCAAAGAAAAATTTCAAGAAATTTTTCCCGCCAAATATCTTCTTTTTTTTATCAACGCTAGCGAACTTATATAAGTTCGCCTGAAAGAACCTCTAAGCGAACTTGGTAAGTTCGCCTGAACTATACTGAGCGAACTTGTTAAGTTCGCCTGGTTAAGTTCGCTTGTAACTGAATCAGCAAGTTCGCCTAAAATGCTGAAATCTCAGTAAGAACACAAATACGAACTCAGACCTCTGAAAATCATGATTTCTGATGTATATGATCGAATATGATGAAATTAAACCATAGGAATGATTAGAAACTGATTAGGAACAATCCTATCGGATCAAATTCTCAAAATCAATCCAAAATGATTAAAATCACTCCATTTTTGTCAAGAACTCGAAAATGATGAAAAACAATTCAAAATCAATGATCTTTGATGTTGATTGTACACGAAAACACCACGAATCTGCTGCTATTCGAGAGCAAAAGCTCTGATACAAATTGAAAGGCCCCTACGGGTGTGACGGATCTCTAGACTCGCGGTACGACATGGTGATAACGTGCAGAATCCATTGATCAACGTGCAACGTGTAAGCAATCAACAACGCGATGTAAATAATCCTCTTTTTATTTCCACACAGAATATCAGTTTACAAGTAGGAGCGGAGGATATAAAGGGCCCGTGCCCCCCCCCCCCCCCTCAATTTTTCACTCAGAAGTGTTAATATATACGTATTCGGCCGATTTGTCTCTCAGTAGTGTTAATTTATATGTATTCAGCCGAAATTTTATAGTTCCGGCCCCCATATGAAAAAAAAATTCCCGGCCCCCCCTTCGAAAATTTTCATGCTCCGCCACTGTTTATAAGTTCTCTCTGTTTTCTGTTCTACTCTATTCTCTAGCCTCTGTTCTCTGACTTCTCTATTCTAAAACTGACATGTAAACCTATTTATAGGGAAACCACAAAGCAGCACAGGCGAACTTAGCAAGTTCGCCTAAAAATTCCCTCAGGCGAACTTGTCAGGTTTGCTAACTTACAACATAGAATTTCAGCGACAGTTACAAAACATGCTCTAATAAACTCCCTCTTAACTGTTGCTAACAATTCTATCACATTACAAGTCAAAGACTCTAAGACTAAGACATAGAATCTTCAAGCTCGTTGTCACTAGAATATGCTTCAACAATTTGTAAGCATTTCTCTTCACCCATTCTTGTCATTTTCGGCCATATGAGGAAAACCATATGTCCAAACGATTTTCTTGGTTACAAGTGTTTAAATCCATGTTTTAATCAAAGAGTTTTCATAATAAGAAGTTGTTGACACATATTTGCACTTTTTATGGTTTGAAATGTTGGTTTATGTTGTTATTTGCTCGTTGCTATTTATAGAAAGTTTGTTGGTTATGATTTTGTAGAAATGTGTATATGATATGTTTCAAAGTTTAAATGATGCTTATATTAGTAGAATAAGTAGGAAATGTGAGATTTTTGGTTGAAATGTTATGTTACACTATGTTATGGTCAACTTACTATATAAGGAAACTTTAATTTGTCATATTTTGTGTTATGATGTTCTAATGGATAAATACATGATAATATAGTTCTATAAAATCTATTAAAGTGTTAGAAAGAGTTATTTAAAGTTACACATGTGTAAAACATCATTTGGACCACTTTCCTAAAAAGGAAACTTTAATTGAACATATTTTGTATGTGTATGTCTTCACCATGTGTCAACATTAGTCAACATTGGTCAACATTAGTCAACATTGGTCAACATTGATCAACATTAGTCAACATTGGTATACATTAGTCAACATTGGTCAAACTTAGTCAAATTTGGTCAACATTAGTCAAACTTTTTCAAACTTGGTCAAACCTCGGTCAACTTTGGTCAAACCTTTTCAAAACGTCAATGTAACCTTTCAATGTTGAGTCGTTTGGATGAATGTGGTTACATAAACCATGTTTACTTTAATAGACCTTATAGCCTTACTATACCTAGGGTTTGGTTAGGTCGGTTATCCAGAGTTGCTAGATTTCTCGTGTTGCGTTCATACTTCATTCACCTCATTCCCAGGTGTGTTTTCACGATCCCATTTTACTTACTTTTCCATTTGGGGGAGATACATGCTAAACCATTTTCTTACTTAGTCGTATGATTATTACTTTGATTTCGCTTTAATATATATAAGTGGGTGCATTTCTCGCACATAAATTCCTCTCATATTCGAATCGTTAATTATTACACTAATTGAGGTGATTCGTGAATAGTACTATTGGGTTTAACAACCCCCACCCGGGTTAGTCGCGCTAACTCTGACTGGGAGTCAAACGGGTGCATAGTTGACCTAATCCATTGTGTGCTGGGCACGTAAGAGGCAAAATGCTAGTTTCTACATTCCTTCGTTGAGCTTCGGTTTCGGTGTTGTTTATATAGTTAATGTTTATCGTCTGATCAACAATCGAATCACTAGTATACATGCGTATTGTTACACTGTTTTCTAACCTGTTTTTGTTACTTAAACATGTGAACTCACCAACCCTGTGTTGACACTTTTAAGCATGTTTATCTCAGGTCGCTAAGCATTCACGCATGGACTAGGATTGCATATCTGGAGTCTCATTTCATGTTAACATTTAGAAGCTAGATTTATGGGAACCTAATTTGTTATGCTTCTGTATTTTACTACTTTACTTTTGCCTTCACACTTTACTTTCCGTATTTTCAATCTCTGTATTACTTATTTATTTTTGTATGATGTTCAAATGAAAAGTCTTTTCGAAAACCATTTAGAGGTCGTTCAAAATGACCGGGACTGATGATCCTTAAAAGTCACAACCCGTGGGTAACCCGCTGTGGAATTTCAGGGTGTGACAGATTATACACCGAATTGACCGGGGGAGTACCAGTTTCTTCTCCCTTAAAACTACATGCATTTAAATTCCTGCATAGCATTTCATTACATGCATTTATACATTGAGGGCAATGCATAGTTTTAAGTGTGGGGTGGGGATTTAGAAATTCAGGACAAACTTGTTTCCTCAAAGCAGTAAAACTAAACTCGTGATTTTCAACCTATTTGACTAAAACCTTACTTAATCCAACAACTTATTTTCCTAGAAACCCTAAAAAAAAATTAAAAATTTGAAAACCCTAAAAATCTAAACCTCTTTGAGTTCGCGCTTAAATAAACTAAAAGGAATAAATGGAAACATGGCAAGTAGAAACAAATGGATATTATGCATAACGATTCACTAAACCTTATCCCATCCGTTTTCATGTGATAATAATCTGGGCATTTTCATGAGCATTATTATTATTATCATATTTTAGCATGCTCTTTCGTTTGGTATATTGAGTGTTTTTCAATCGGATTTTATGCATAATTAGAACTTGTGTGACTTATACATATCAAGACCATGAACTAGTAGTTGTATAGAAATGATTGAGGCACCTAGGACTTTATTACCCTTATATATTATCCTTAAACCCCAAAATACCAAAAAAATATCCGCCTAGATAGCCCTTTGAGTTAGCCTTTTCGTTTCTACTACCCACATTTATCACCAAACCATCTTTTCGTAAACACCGGTTATTGGTTAACTGTCTTCGAGATGGAGAATTATTAGTTTATCTTATGTCATTATTTCAAGTTTGCAACCGTTAGGACAATTTGGAAAGGATCTGATTCACTAAAGAAATTGAAATACACAGAAGGAAGTGGATGTATTAGGAAGAAACAGCCGAACGATCTACAAGGATGATATGGAAAAATATTTCAAGGAAATTGAGAAACAGATTTATTGACAGGTTAGTCTTGATGTCTTTAAAAAAATGATGAGAAAAGAAAAAGAAAAGAGATAAGTTGGTCTTTTACCGGTTAGACATAAAAAAGCTGGACATGCATTCTTTTGATTTCAATTTACTTTCTTATATTCATTTCGCAAAGCCTGAATTACCGCCCGAACTCCGAGAAAAAGTTTTCAAAGCAGCAAGTGATGTAAGAAAATCGTGGCACAAGCAAGAACAACTACCACCATTCTGCAGCTTGTCAATAAGCGCCGCCAAAAGAAGAGCTAAAAGATATGGCAAATGTGTGAAATGTGACAACTAGAGCCACGATGGAAAATGTAGCAAGAATCAAACTTACTCCAAACATGAGTATACGCATCTGATCAAAGTAGGTGCTATTAGGTTACATGCCGAAAGAACCATACGAAAAGGCAGTAATGTGTACTACGCGGTGAGGGAAGAGTTGAACATGATAAGAAGTATCGGTCTTGGCAATCTGACCATAAATGATCCCTCAGATTAGTTATACCCTCGTTATCTGATTACTATAGAGGGACCAACTAGTATTTTCCATCTTAAGCCATGAAGTCGTAGTCGTGTGTTCCACGTTAGCTGCAGCCCTTTAAACCCTTTAAAAACCCTAAAAACCCAAAAAGATTTTCATTTTCACCCTTAATTTTCTTTTAGCCACATTACAACCCTTTTAAAGTCCTCTTGATTCATGCATATTACTTAGTTAGTTGGTGGAGACTTGATTTGCATACAAGCTTACAACCATTCATTAATTCGATTCGAACTTGAGTGTTCTGCTTGACGTACATTATCCACATATATATAACCCGAGAGTTGAGTGAGCATTGTGAGGAGTGATAGATTATGCATAATTAAAGTTCTAGTAGGCTTGTCATGGATTCCATCATCCCAAAATAGAAAAGCACAAAAATAAAATAAGCGACTCATGAGTTATCCAAGAGTCTCCAATTACTTGGACCTCCCTTACCCTTTTGAAAAGTTTTTAGTTATGGGTCTGATCATGCATGAGTTTGCTTGAGCACAAGTAAAGTTTAAGTGTGGGGTATTATAATATGCCCTTAATTATACATGTTTTGCATGCATAATAATCCCCATATTATGGTATTATTAAATAATAACCTTGCCATTGATACTTAAAACGTTAATATTTCATTATTGCAGGTTATTCGATGTCCGAAGATAAACAAAGCTAAAACCAGTCAAAAACACCAATAAATCAAGCCTTTTGGAAGATCATTCCCAAGCTTTGACCCCCAAGAAGTCAACCAAGGTCAACGAAGTTTTTAGTTTAATTTAGATAATTTAATTAGGTTTAGGCTAGATTAGTTAGACGAGACCTATTACACTACCTTACTTGCCCTAGCTATCTAGGTTTGTTAGGTTTTTGCATGACTCGAATGACGGTCATCATGTTTACACGCGTGTAATCGGATCACTGGCGGGATCCCGGTTTAGAACCGTCAATCGTACTAATTGCTTCTGCTGTCTAAATCAGATTTGATAATTTATTTATTTAAAAGGTTTAAATAATTTATGTTTTAAAAATTTAAAACTGGACGAGGATTCCCAACAGTTTCGTGCTCTACAGTCTCTTGGTTTCTTGGGATCCAAAACATATCCTTCACTCTTCATTTATTCATCTATGGCACACTTTTATATATGCTTGCCTAGGTTGATGATATAATTGTGACATGCAGCAACCCTAAAACAATCAACCAGGTGACTACACGATTAAGCCAAGCTTTTGCTTTCAAAGACATGGGTCCACTCAGTTATTTTTTGAGCATTGAGATGATTCATCAAGGTAAGGATGTGTTGCTTTCACAAAGGAAATACATTTTCGAGCTCTTAAAACAAGCTAATTTGTTTGCTGCCAAACCTATTCCCTCTCCCATTACCACTACGGCCAATATGGCTCTTGATGACTGTCACACCCCGAAATTCATTTACTTAATGAATAAATAAATAAATTAAGGTTGCAACGATTGGTAACATTACACAACAGCGGAAGCTAAAGTAAAGATTTCTTAGGTACTTAACACCATTACAAATATTAAATTAAGCTATTACATTGTCCAAGAACCATATAGGTCAAGCCGTCTTGAGGTTGGACAATTGAAACACCCTACTTTTACTATACTAATTTATCAGAGTTTTATAGTGGAAACCGGTCACTATAATGACAAAGGTATATTTTATTATAATATTGTTTTTACAGAAAATATTACATCATGGAACATAGGGATTCTTTAACTCCGATTATCCACGTCCTCAGGAAGCCTCATTCCACATGCTCTTAACCTACAGTGATTGGAAAACGTTTTTGTATTAGCTTACGCTAAGTAAGTACACTGCATCGTTCATTTTATTATGAACCCTTCAGGTTCTTATTATTTTTCAAGTATCCTGGGCTCTCGGCGCCCCCCGTGACCATCTCCGGACGTACCTCCGGTCACATCATTCGTATATTTTATTAACATTCATTTTAGGTCCTTCAGCCTTATAGACTAGGCACCTCTACCGTGTCCTTCCGCCTATAGACTATGCACCTTTCCATTCTCATATTTAAGGCCCTTCCGTCTCGTAGACTCGGCACCTTTTCCATTCATTCTAGAGATCCGTCCCGTAGGCTGGACATCTCTTTTCATTGGGATCTTAAGTATCATAGACTCACAGCCTCCTAATTTATTACCAACCAGTTCTCACGTTAAAACTTCATAACGGTTTCCCCATGACGCATTAAAGAGGCTTATATATAGGAAGTACCAGCGGCGTATCCACCACCCCCTTTAACATTTATATTTACACATATTGCATGATCATCTATCATGCATTCTCATATTCACGTTTAACACACATTGCATATTTACACATATAACATGATCTCTTGTCATACTTTCATATTTATCCCTGCTCTAATTCCTTATAAAGGTTTCCCCGTGTTACGTTAAAGAGGTTTATATATAGGAAGTACCAGCGGCGTATCCACCACCCCTTTAACGTTCCATGAATACTCCTTTACTTAGAATTAAGCATTCTCGTCTAATTCTCATTTAGTAGCATGATCTCTTTATGCTTTTATCTTAACTCTTGCTCTAATCCCTTAAAAAGGTTTCGTCATGTTATGTTAAAGGGGTTTATATATAGGAAGTACCAGCGGTGTATCCACCACCCCTTTATTATCTCATGAATACTCCTTTGCTTAATATTAAGCGTTTCCCATCATTTATTTAATAGCATGACTCTCTCATGCTTTTATCCCATTCTTGTCCTAATTCCTCGTAAAGGCGTCTCTATGATGCATGAAAGAGGTTTATATATAGGGTGTATTGGCGGCGTACCCACCACCCCTATAACACATCACAGATATTCCTTTATTTGGAATTAAGCATTCCCTTATTCATATTTATCATATATTGTAAACTGGGGTGATTATCCTTCCAGAGATATTCCCAAGAAAGAGTGATGGGTCTAGGGGAGATTTATACACCACTCTTTCTTTAGAAAGAACATTCTGTCTGTTAGATAACTACATACTAGTTGAAAGTTCTCCCGTACGTTTACTATATTTTTATTACTGTCAGATAACTACGTGAACTTGGTGTTCCTATGGCCTCTGCCCCCACACTATGGTGTGATAAATTACGAGCTACATACTTGTCAGCAATTCCAATCTTTTATGCTCGTACAAAACATGTGGAGGTTGATTTCCACTTTGTCATAGAAAAGGTGGCTCAAGGGAAGTTCCAGGTTCAGTTTATTTCTTCTAATGATCAAATTGCCGATGTCTTCACCAAACCATTACCAACTCTATGATTTCTCTTTCTATGATCCATGATGCAGGTCGTTTCCCCGCCTCAGCTTGCGGGGGGGAATATTAGACGGATATTAATATTGTTTATATTAGACTATTATTGTAATTCTCATAAACTAGGTGGTAGTTCATTGTAATATTATTCTCTGTACAGAGACCCCATGTAACCTTATTTTCACACAATACAATATACAATCATTCTTTGGTTTATCTTGTGCTAATGAATTTTTTCTTAACAACTCATGATCTATTAAACCACGCAAAACTTGATGAAGCGCCAATGAAAATGTGCAAAAAATACTAACATGAGTAAAAGTTTTTATCATATAAGACGATACAAATTTTTATTTAGTCTATACCCTAAACGTTCATAATGGTTTTACCACGAAGTACCAAGAGATTTATATATAGGAAGTACCAGCGGCGTATCCACCACTTCTTGCATACGTCGTGGCTACTCCATTATTTCCGTTTAGTGTTTACACTAATCCCCATTACCTTTCGTTATTTCACCGTACCTTAGTTCCACATATAGCACATAACACATAATCACATAATTCACATAAATATTTATCTAAGGTATGGGTCCAGTGTACTTACTATAGTCTCGGGTCGTTTCCTACGCTCGTTCCTCGCTTAAAAGTCTCTCCGGATCCGAACCGCACTCGTAGCGTACCGCTCTCGCACTTAAACGCGCCGCACCGGGTCTTCTAATCCTTCTCAAAGTGTTTGTGTGTGTTGTGGTGTTTGTGTGTGTGATGTTTCAAGAGTTACGGCTCATGACATCTATTTATATGCTGAATTGGGACCCATGTCGGACCGACATGTCATCCCAAGTCGGTCCGACTTCGGTTGGAGTCGGTGACACACGTTAAAACCTCTTTTTTTGCTTCTGCAGCACATATCGGACCGACGTGTAATCCATATCGGTCCGACGTCTCCATATCGGACCGACGTGTAAATCATATCGGTCCGACGTCTCCATGTCGGACCGACGTGTAAAGCATATCGGTCCGACGTGGGTGCTGAGTTATCAAAACACCTGTCAAAGCTTCCCGAAATGCTTCAACAACACATGTCAGACCGTTCTGCTTAGGATATCGGTCCGGCATACCTTATTTTCATATTCTCCTCATCGAAACACCCCATTTTCATATATTATGGCTCTCGTAACTCTTTTCTAGCTTGAGATATGCTTATGCGAAGTTTTGGGCTATTTCTAGGCGAATAGTCTTTCCGTTTCGCATCCAGTTAAGTTCTTAGGTCACGTTTCTTAACCGAAATTCATCCCAACTTATTGAAATTCATCCCAACTTATTATTATTCAATCCCAACTCCCCCGTTAAGCTTTTGGTATCGCTTTTCGTTAGCGATACCATTCGTAGCTTTATGTTTGACGTTCCTTTGACCGTTAACCGTTTACGACTGTATTTTTGGGATGTTACAACTCTACCCCCCTTATTTTAGTTTTCTTCCTCGAAACCTGTTAGTTCTTAGGATAAGTCTTTCTCATCATTTCCTTGCTTTCCCAGGTCATCTCTGACCCGTTCGTGTGCCTCCTATTGCACTATCTGCTTAGTGTTTAGAATCTTTATAGGTTCTTTGACATACGCTAGTTTCTCGTTAACCTCTATCTCTTCCAGAGGTATATGAACAATTTCGTCTACTATATACTTCCATGGTACGTATTTCGGTTCTTCAGGTAGCTTTAGTTGATAAGTCATTCTTCCGACTTGCTTAATGATCCTTAAAAGAACCAACGAATCACAGATTTATCTTGCCACGTTTCTTACGTCGAATTAGACCTTTCCAAGGAGACATAAAGCATAATCTCCTTCTTGGAATTCTATTGGTCTATGTCTTTTGTCTAACAACTTTCTCAGTTGTGACATACATCTCTTCATTCCAGTATGTGTTGATTGTTAAGGAGTCTTAGCCACTTGTTTATTTTCCAGAATTAAATTGATTTTGAATTTGATCTCTGTCTCAGGTGGAGCACCTAGGAGATCATTTGGGAAAACTTCTGGGAATTTATTCTACTATATAGGAAGTACCAGCGGCGTATCCACCACCCCTTTAACATTTCGTGAGTACTTCGTTATTCCATTTTAAGACTTAGACTCGTTTCCATCATACATTTATATTTACACATATGGCATCTATCATGCATTCTCATATTCATGTTTAACACACATTGCATATTTGCACATATAGCATGATCTCTTGTCATACTTCATATTTATCCCGCTCTAATTCCTTATAAAGGTTTCTCCAGGTTACGTTAAAGAGGTTTACATATAGGAAGTAACAGCGGTGTATCCATCACCCTTTAACGTTCCATGAATATTCCTTTACTTAAAATTAAGCATTCTCGTCTAATTCTCATTTAGTAGCATGATCTCGTTATGGTTTTATCTTAACTCTTGCTCTAATCCCTTACAAAGGTTTCATCATTTATGTTAAAGGGGTTTATATATAGGAAGTAACAGTAGCGTATCCACCACCCCTTTAACATATCATGAATACTTCTTTGCTTAAGATTAAGATTTTCTTATCATTTATTTAATAGCATGACTCCCTCATGCTTTTATCCCATTCTTGTCCTAATTCGTCGTAAAGGCGTCTCTATGATGCATTAAAAAGGTTTATATATAGGGTGTACCGGCGGCGTACCCATCACCCCTATAATTCATCACAGATATTCCTTTATTTCGAATTAAGCCTTCCCTTATTCATATTTATCATATATTGTAAACTGAGGTGATTATCCTTCTAGAGTAGTACCTCCAACAGAGATGTTCCCAGGAAAGAGTGATTTATACACCACTCTTTTCTTAGAAAGAAAATTTTGTCTGTTAGATAACTACATACCGGTTGGAAGTTCTCCCATACGTTTACTGTATTTTCATTAATGTTAGATAACTACGTGAACTTGGTGTTCCTATGGCTTCTGCCCCCACACTATGGTGTGATAACTTAGGAGCTACATACTTGTCAGCAATTCCAATCTTTTGTGCTCGTACAAAACATGTGGAGGTTGATTTCCACTTTATCATAGAAAAGGTTGCCCAAGGGAAGTTCCTGGTTCAGTTTATTTCTACTAATGAGCAAATTGCTGATTTCTTTTCCAAACCATTGGCAACTCTACGATTTCTCTTTCTATGATCCAAGATGCAGGTCGTTTCCCGGCCTCAGCTTGCGGGGGGAATATTAGATAGATATTAATATTGTTTATATTAGACTATTATTGGAATTCTCATAAACTAGATGGTAGTTCATTGTAATATTATTCTCTATATAGAGACCCCATGTAACCTTATTTTCATACAATACAATATACAATCATTCTTTGGTTTATCTTGTGCTAATGAATTTTTTCTTAACAACTCATGATCTAATAAACCATGCAAAATTTGATGAAGCGCCGTTGAAAATGTGCAAAAAATACTAACCTGAGTAAAAGTTTTTATCATTTAAGATGATATAAATTTTTATTCAGTGCATTAAAAAATTAATGAGACATTATATTACGTGAGCAACCTACATATTAATAAAAATTTAAAAAGTCGTCTACATGGCATTTGGATATGTAATGATTGAGCTGGTGATAAACATTTATCATAAAAAATTTAAATTTTTATGTATTAAATGCCATCAAGGTTCTGCCATGGTGGTCAGGGGGGTTTTCTTAAAGGGTTTCATCTCTGTAGAGGTCATGGGTTCGAATCTTGTAAGGTGCACTTCATAAAAACTAGGAACACCCTCTGTAGATTTCGAATTCCTTGGGGGTTGTTTGGGACGTGCCAGTTGAGCCCACACCGTTTGTTTTGGGTAAAAATTATGTAAGCTAATTTTGTAACCAAACTTAGTTTGTGAGATATTGTGCTTGTAAGATCAATGAAAAACAATATAAGAATGTAAAACTTGACACGGTTGTTTACGAGGAAAGCCCTTGGTCTTTAAGGATATCAGACATAAAACATCGGGAGGTGACAATCGACACCTGTCTCGTTTCTTGAATAAATATTACAAGTGTGAGCAGCAAATGATCGAGTTCCAAGTGTTATAGAGTTTATTTGTGTGGATTTAATAATGCTAAGTGTTCGTGTGTGTTTTCTATTTGATCAAGCTGCTGGATTTATACAAGATATAAACTAACTAACTATTCGAGAATCCCAGAATTGACCAAGTCTTCCATTGTGACTGTTGGGAGTCACTCCACGCGTCTTCTACATGTTCTCCTTGACTTCTAGACCGATTCTTCAGGGATGAGATTGACTTCTCACGTTTTACCTGCATATTAGTCAAGATAGCAAAAAGATATAACGGTTAAATATTGAGGATACCGAAACCTGTCAGGATACCGAAGTACGTTGAAGATTCAGGATCCTTAGCTGTAAAATGACCCCTAACAATTATCCCCAAATTTAACAGCTGTCAATTATATCGACATCTGTAAAATTTTAAAATTCAAATAGTAAATGATAATAGGGTTGCGATATGACCGTTCCTGATTTTTTAGGCGATTTAACTGTTACCTTCCTGCAGGATAAATTCATTATTACCCTCTTCTTCTTCTTCATTACAACCTTCTCAAGGCTTAAGCAGGTAAAAATCTTCATTGATTTCTTCTTTAACTCTAAGCTTTCGTGATCATGGGAAAGAAAATGACCAGATCAGCTGCTTCTATCATTGCCAAAACGATTGAGGATTTTATGGATTAAGGAATCCTTGATCATTCTGATCAGGAACTCTGCTCTTTCACTGATCAGGGTATAAAACTTTTGAAATCAAGCAATGTTTTTCCCAAAAAAGTTATTTTTACGTCTTTCAATTCTAGGATGAAAGCCGACATGATTTCTGAAACTTGGGTCTGCTTCCTTGCGTATCCTTTTACTCTCGGTTTGTCGTTTCCTTTTTCTCCACTCATCAATGAGTTCTTCAAGCGTACCGGCCTGTGTTATTCCCAAACTATGCCCATGGTTTGGAAAATTTTGGCAACTCCGGAGAGCTTGAACCGTTCTCATTCTTTGACCATTGGTTTCCTTGAGCTAGCTTATGCCTATAACTTAAGAACCCATGGCTCTTCTCGTTTCGTCCTTCAGCTTAAGTCCGGGCGAACTCACCTAATCCCAAAAGACACCCAGAATGACACCGACAACAAGGGGAAATTCTTCTTTGTCAGGAGAGATTCAATTTCTGATGGGAATCTTTTGCCGCTTGAATGGGTCATACGCTACCTACAAACCAGTAGCGGAGCTATGGATCATACGCTACCAACAACAAAAATGTAGAAGAAGAATAGATGGAAAATGATAAGGCTAATCCGTTAACTTGAATTTTTCTTGAAATCATCGTGTCTCCGGCAACGGCGCCAAAAACTTGATGTGTTGTGGTTTAATATATATTTTTAAGATGGTTTCACGAGATCATGTTTTAAATTTATAAAATGATAAATACTCAAACTTAAAACGCACACAATAGGCAAGTGTACATATCGCAGCGTAATATAGTTTAGGTAAGAAGCAAGTATCGAACCAACGGACACAGTCGAATTCCAATACTCAACTTTTGTTAACGTTTAACTGGTTTAATTAGTGAGTGAGCTTTGTGTGCTTGTGGAACAGGAAAGTATATGACGAAAAATTAAATGGCGGTAAAGTAAATAGCAGAAAAGTAAAAACGTGCGTGAAGTGTGTAACAGAAATGTAACGAACATAATAGTGAATATCAGGAAAGTAAATAGGTCAGAAATGATCAGGTTATGAATAATATTGCTTTGGGTTTCGAATCCGCTTGGTACGTGATGATGTTAAGTTGACTAATCTAGTGATATGACTACTACAAATGTGTGACCTGGGTCACTGCTAGAGCCTCGTCCTCACGACATTTGATTCGCAAATTTAAAATCTTTAACAAGTGGTAGTGCCTCCCGTTAAGGACAACAATTACCCTCAACCCTTGCAATGGTCATCTCTAGGTTGGTTTAAGACATCGAACGTAAAATTCTTTGTATTAGAGTTAAACAGGTGATTATTTTTTACTCACCGGGAGGCGGTGTAACAATGGGACCAAGTATAAAGACGTACCGTTCCCAACATGAGTTCACCAATTCTTGGTCGCATAATAAGTTCGTATAAAGACGTACGACCTTAATAGTGTTAACCAAGCCTTGGCTTATCAATCTCTACTTGTATAAAGACGTACAAGCTTCAAGAGAAGTTTGATTAAAAAGGTTTTACACTTTAAAAAATCAAGAACACTCACAAATATAAATACGGATTTAGACAATAATAAAAGCCCACCAAAATGGTGGTTTTAAGGACGAATAGTTAATGACATAAACACATCACTTGGATTAACACATTAAACATTAACATGCACCAAAATTCATCTTCATCCTAGCAATACAAAGAGTCTAGCCACGAACGGCCATACTAATTAGCATAACGCTGAGTTTCGTAGGCTCCCCTACTGTTGAACAAGGCGGAGCCCCTCTACTCACAACTACTACTACCCTCTAACTACGAAATAAGCTCTCTCTGGTGCGTTCTTGGGGTTTGTAAGGGATGATTTAATGAAGAACTCAAGCCATCTACTTATAGGCCTCAAAATGAGCAATGCACGGCCGTGCATTGGATTGCACGGGCGTGCAAACACCTCAGGAATAAAAAGGGTACAAAAGACTGTGTACCGGAGTCGGGGGAGGCCAGACAGGCTTTATACGGCTGTACAAAGGGATGCACGACCGTGCATCCCTCTGTCTGCTCCCCAGGCTCGTCTTTTAGCTGCTGGTTGACTTGGTTTGACTTCTTGGGGGTCAATGCTCGGGTTTGGTCCTCTAAAAGCTTGATTTCTTCATGTTTTAAGCTGGTTTTTGCTTTGTTTATCTTGGAGCACCGAATAACATGCAATTGTGAAATATTAACATTTTAAGTATCAATTGCAAGGTTATTAATCATTTATTACCATAATATGGGGATGAATGAACTCTCTAATTTCTGTTTTCAGAATGAGATGGTATCGTGTCATCCACATCTCAGAAGTTATTAACAATGCGGGACAGAATCTGGCTTTATCGAAGAAAATGCCAGTAATCTCGTCACAGATTCGTTTGTTTGATGGAGTTGAAGGAACTCCTCGATGATTCTGTCTATTGCCACTCTTGGGCAATAATGCTTCAGAAAGATTTCCTTGAATTCTTCCCACTTTATCTCTTTGATCTTATCTCGACCTTTTTCTCTCTTTACTACGCCCCCCAATCGTCAGCTCTCTCTTTCAATTGGTTGGTGGCAAAGGTTACCTCGTCCTCTTTACTGTAGTGACAAGCATCGAAGGCTGTTTCCATTGCAATTATCCATATTTGACTCTCTAAGGGATTAATGGCTCCCTTGAACTCCATCGGTTTGATTTAGAATTTCTATCTTCTATATTCTGGGATTTCTCTATCTCCTTATGATTCTCAAACCAGCTCTCCAGTGTGTTAGGACATAGATTATATGACAAAAGCTTTGTAATAGTTTAGGTTTTATTGTCTTTAAGTTTTTATGTAATTGTTTAGATTTTGTCTAAGTATTAGAACAAGTTCTGCTAGATGCGAACTTGATAAGTTCACCTAGTCTATTAGAGGCGAACTTGTTAAGTTCGCCTAAGCATCTTTGAAGCGAACTTGTTATGTTGGCCTATTGCAGAACGTGTGTCTATAAATAGGAGTTACAGAATCTGTTAAGTAGAACTTGAGAAAAAGAGAGAGTATATTCTGTAAGCTCTATGTGTTTGATGATATAAAAAGAGAAGTTTATTTACCTGCTGTTTCTATTGTCAATTATTATACGAACATTAATACGGTAGGATTCCGCACTCAATGTTAACGAGACGTCCTGTTACAAGATCGATCTGAGATGAGTCATGTGGACCTACAAGTGGTATCAGAGTATTTGCTCGTGATTTGTGTTTGATTCTCGGTGATTAGAGACGTTTTTGTGTACAATTTGACAAGAAATTGATTATTTTTGAAGTTTTTGTATCCATGGAGTTTTCAAGTTCTTGAAGCTGATTTCACTGCTGAATTCATGGATTTGAAGTTGATTTTGGTGAAATTAATCCGATAGAAGTGTTCTAATTCATAAAATACTAAATCCTACGGTCTAATTTCTTCCAATTCTTTCTAATCTGTGAGAAATGATGATTTTTGGTAATGTTTGTTCGTGTTTGGGTTAAAGTTCTTGCTGAGTTTGTTTTAGCTGTAGTAAGCGAACTTGCTAAAAGTTTTTGCAGGCGAACTTAGCAAGCAAACTTATTAAGTTCGCTTCTCTCAGTTTAGGCGAACTTAATCAGTAGGCGAACTTACCTGATTATCTTGGGTAAGCGAACTTATCAAGTTCGCTTGATATCAAATTCGCTTGTTTGGCTTTGAAGCGAACTTATTATCTTCGCCTAAGGGGAGTTTTTGTTCAACACTTGGAAATTTTTTCTGAAAATAGCAAATATGGTGCAAGTGACTAATATGTTAAATTACGACAATGAGATTGGTACATCTCCGAAACCGCCCAAATTGTTAAGTCTTGCAGATTATTCAAACTGGAAAGATCGGTTTGATCAGTTCGTATCTTTTACTGATACAAGTTTATGGATTCCAATCTTGGAAGGCTATACACATCCGACATATACTTGGATGGGAAAGGATGATGTTCCTAAATCGGTATCTGCGTTAACCACAGAAGAAAAATTATTGTTTGATAGGGAAAAGAAGGCAATGGCTAGTATTTTTATGTCTCTTCCTAAAGAAATTTATCATAGCTTTAAACAATTCAGGACTTCTCAACATTTGTGGGAAGCATTACAAAAGCGGTGTGAAGGTAGTTTGGATGTTAAGAAAAGCATAAAAGAATTACTGAAGAAGCAGTTCTTAGTATTCAAGCACTTTTAAAATGAATCTTTAGATGATCTTGCAACGAGATTCTATCATTTGCTGAGTGAGTTGTCAAGTGCTTCAGTGGTTTATGAGACTGAAGAGATAAATGATAAGTTTTTGGAGGCATTACCGTCTAAATTTGATATGTATACAGTTTTGATAAAAAAGAATGTCAAGTATAAAACTATGTCTCTTGAATAGGTTCTTGGCAAGATTCAATCACATAATTTGAATATGAAGAAGAAGGAAACTAATATGGAGCATATCCAAGATCCTTCAATGTATTTTTCTAAGTCTTCTGGCAAAACTAGTGCAGGGGTTGCGTTCTTTTCTGGTGATACTAAAGATGTTTCTAATGATCATTGTTCTGCGATTCCAAGTCATTCAGGTTTCTCTGCAAATACAACTTCTTCATCATCTGGAACACATAATATGAATCACAGAGTTGCTGATGATTATTTAGCGATGTTTTCTTCCTTTATGGCTTCTTATGAAAATTTTATTGGAGGAAAGATTCATGATCCAGATGTTAATGAGGAAGATTTCAAACAGATTGATCCTGTTGATTTGGAAGAGATGAACATTCAATGGAATATGGCTATGTTGATGAGACAAGCAAAGGATTTTTTGAAGAAGACTGGAAGAAAGTATATCGGTTCTAACAGTCGTTCACGTATGGGATTTAATAAAACCAAAGTTCGTTGCTATAATTGTCAGGAGTATGGTCATTTTGCCAAAGAATGTGTAAAACCAAAAGTTGAATTTGATTCTCAGAAGAAGCCTAATAACTTTCAGAACAACTGTAATCAGTCATATGGCTCCTCTAGCTCTGGAAATTCTAATCATTCATCTGCATCATCTGCTTTGGTTGCTCAAAATGATGAAAATTATGACTGGGGTATTCATCTTGAAGATTTGGTTGGTTCGGTAAGTCAAGCTTTTGTAGCTTAAATTCATTCTGTAAAATCTGAAGAGTCAACTGATAATGATAGCTCAAGTGATGGTGAGAGTTTGCCTAGTGCTGATGAAGAGTGTGATCAAGTACATAATGTCGAATATGATATTGCATCTGGTGTATCTGAAGATGATATTGTATTAACTCCAAATTCTTCTGATGGTGCTGATTCTGAAAATATTCCGATTGCAAAAGTCTTCATGGAAGATATGTCAGATCCTTTAAAGGTAAAAGATTCTGTCTGTCACATTTATTATTCTAATTGCATCAGTATAAAAGATAAAATGCAAAAAGTAATGGATGATAACCCAAATTTAATTTGTGATATGAAATCGATGCATTCAGTTAATCAAAAATTAAAAGATAATGATAAATTGTGTATAGATAGAATTGAGTCTTTAAAAAGAGATTTGAACTCTTTGGGATTGAAATATAAGGAACAAGCATATCAACTGGATATGGCTTATGCTGAGATTGAGAAGCGAAATGAAATTGTCGCTCATAAGAAGAAAGAAATTTCTGATAAAGAATCTGAAGTGATCAAATTACATAGAAAGCTGGAGAATTTTGAAAATTCATCTGTGGTATTTGATTACTTTAATGCTAATGCTGATCCTACTAAGAGGGTTGCTGGTATTTGATTTGTTCCTCCACCATTCAATGCAAATTATGTGGTTGAACCAGAAATTATTCATGAAGAGGAAATTGATCCAAAGACAGTGTTGAAAGTAAATCTAGTAACTAGTGAAGATATGATATATGATTCTGATTCCGAGGATGAAGTTTTTGATGATAAAAAGGTTGAAGGCATTCCTAAGTAAGTGTAACTTGATGAACCAAAGGTAGTGAACAATGTTACCCGTGATAGATGCATTTTAACAGAACCTGATAAGGTGAAAGTTGATCAACCTAAAATTTCCAAAATGTTACAATCAAGTGGTTTTGTTGCTGCTGGTCATTAGAAGAAGAATTCATCAACGGTGACTAAACAAGTTTTTGTTCAAAAGAAGTCAGTTAACTGTTCAGTAAAATCTTCTGAAGCTTGTTCATCAGACGGGTCATCAAATTCAAGAAAAACTCCTTATATCAGAAATCATCAAGATAGAAGAGTTTGTTTTCACTGTAATGAGGCTGGTCATATTCTGATTCACTGTCCTTATAAGAATCAAGGCAAATTAAAAAGTGATCCCTCACAAAAACGAGTGGTGACGATTCTGAAAAGACAAAATGGGGAAAGCCTACGTCTAGTGTTGTAAAGAATATGCCTTGTCAATCATTTGCTAAATCTTAAAGAGCAACATGATAAGCGTATTTCTAAACCAGTTGTTTTTCAAAAGAAGTTTGAGATTCCACGTGTTGGAATTCCAAAAGAGTTTCAACCTGAGGTCAAACTTTCTAGACCACAACGAAGAAGACGTAACGGAAAACTAAAGAAATTTTTGGAAATACCTGAATCTGATAATCATAAATCTAATAATGTTTTTCCAATTCATCATACTATGTCTTCATTGAAAAGGTCTAATTGTGAATCTTATGTTCCAAAGGTTGATGACAATGTTGATTGTGAATTGCTTGAAGTTGTTTATTTTGATCCATCTGGAAGACCCAAGACCACAATGGCTTGGGTTCCTATTTCTAACTGATTTTCTTTGTTTATGTAGGGGCAACCAAGGAGGACTATCAACAATACGTGGTATGTGGATAGTGGTTGTTCTCGACATATGACAGGGAATATTCGTTTGTTGGAAGATGTGATTAATATTGATGGAGGTTATGTCGCTTTTGCTGGAAATAAAGGCGGGTACATAACTGGTCAGGGTACTTTAAAGAACGAAAAAGTCAAATTTGAGAAAGTGAACTATGTGGAGCAACTTGAACATAATCTTTTGAGTGTATCTCAAGTGTGAGACAAGAAATTTTCATTTCATTTCAATGATTCTGAGTGTTATATCTTGAAACCGGGCTTTGTTATTCCTGACGAATGGATTCTAATGAAGGCTCCGAGGAGAAATGGCACTTATGTCCTAGACATGAGTGTTGCTACTACAACGGATTCAATTCCTACTTGTTTACTCTCTAAGGCGTCTGAGTCGGATTCTATTTTGTGGCACAGGAAACTTGCTCACATCAATTATCAGAAAATGAATTATTTCATGAAGAATGACCTGGTTTTTGGTGTTCTGAAAATGAAATTTTCAGTTCCTGATGACTGTATTCCTTGCAAGAAGGGGAAACAACACAAGAAGTCCACAAATCTAAGTCAAAGAATTCAACTTTAACTATTTTGGAGCTACTGCATATGGATTTGTTCGGACCGACTAGTATGAGGAGCATTGGCGGTAAATCTTACTGTCTGGTAGTAACAGATGATTTCTCTAGATTTTCATGGGTTAAGTTCCTTGCTTCTAAAGCCGAAATCACAGAGTTGGTACAATTCTTAATCCTGGGTTTAGAGAAATTGTTCAAACAGAAAGTTAGAAGAATTATGAGTGACAATGGCAGTTAATTTAAGAATAGCAAGATGGGTTTATTCTGTCTTCAAAAGGGAATTCATCATGAATTCAGTGCGCCATATGTACCTCAACAAAATGGTGTTGCTGAACGAAAGAACATGACTTTGATTGAAACGGCACATACGATGCTTGCTGATTCTAAGCTTCCAGTAACTTTGGGCTGAGGCTGTGAATACTGCGTGTCACGTCTTGAACAGAGTTTTGACTGTTAAGCGACACAACAAGACATGCTATGAGTTGCTTAATAATCGTAAGCCGAATCTGGAATATTTACTTCCTTTTGGTAATCCATGCACCCTGTTGAAAGTTTGAGATGTCCCAACCAAGTTCAGTGCTAAGGCTATTGAAGGGATCTTTCTAGGGTATGTTGCAAATTCTACTACCAAGAGGGTTTATAACAAAGAGACTCGCCAGGTTGAAGAATGGTTTCATATTGACTGTTCTAATCGGTCTTTACCTCAAATGGCGATTGGACCAGACTGGGCTTTTGATTATGAAAATTTATTCAAGTCTTTTCATTTACCTTCTGATATTTCTCCTGAGGATGCTGCTGTATTATATGATTCTTGTCAGGATGCACAGAATAGTGGTTTTCTACTGACTGCGGTTCCACAATCATCTGTTCCTTCTACATCTGCTCCAGATCTTAATGCTGCTTATTGTTCGGGAACACAAGATTCTGATAGTGAAGATTAAATGTTATTTTCCAAGATTCTTCTGCTGATCCTTTGATAGTTGATGAACCTTCTACGTTGTCACAGGCTTAGGGGGAGATTCCTACAAATCTAGACTCGGAGATACCAGTTAATCAAGATATATCTTATCAATCTGATACAACTCAAGTTGATGTGTTGCCGGTTCCTGAGGTTGCATCAATCAAGGAACTCAAAGCTCATCCGATTACAAATATCATTGGGAATTTTTGTGATGGAGTGCAAACGCGTTCTATTCTTGACAACACTTGCTTTTATACAGGTTTTAAGGATACTAGTGTTTTTGAGGTATGCTCACATTCCTGTTTTATTTCTCAGGTCGAACCAAAGAATGTCGAAATGGCGTTACGTGATAACAATTGGATAGAGGCCATGCAGGAAGAACTTGCTCAGTTTGACAAACTCAAAGTTTGGAATCTTGTAGATCTTCCAAAGGGTGTGTATCCAATTGGTAGGAAGTGGGTGTTTAAATGCAAGAAAGACGATCGAGGTGTTTTGGTGAGAAATAAGGCAAGATTAGTTGTACAGGGTTTCAATCAACAAGAGGGAATTGATTACACCGAGGTTTATGCTCCTGTTGCTAGGCTTGAAGCTATACGACTGTTTCTTGCTTTTGATTCATACAAAGGGTTTAAGGTGTTTCAATTAGATGTAAAAAGTGGTTTCTTAGATGGTAAAGTCAAGGAGGAAGTTTATGTGTATCAGCCGCCGGGGTTTGAAGATCCACTTAATCCGTCTAAAGTTTTCAAGCTTGATAAAGCTCTCTATGGTCTTCATCAAGCTCCTCGAGCGTGGTATGAAACGTTGTCTGCAAATATTTTGGAAAATGATTTTGTTCGTGGACATATTGACTCGACTTTATTAATTAAGAAAGTAGGGGGAGAATATCTACTGGTGCAGATATATGTAGATGATATTATTTTTGGCTCTACAAATGAAGGGTTGTGCAAAGAGTTTGAGAGTATTATGAAATCAAAGTTTGAGATGTCAGCTATGGGAGAGTTATGAAGGGTTGTGCAAAGAGTTTGAGAGTATTATGAAATCAAAGTTTGAGATGTCAGCTATGGGAGAGTTATCATTTTTCCTAGGTCTTCAAGTTAATCAGAAGGAAGACGGTTTCTTTATTCATCGGTCCAAGTATGTAAAGGAAATATTGAGCCGATTCAAGATGGAGGACTGTACCCCATATGATACTCCGATTCCGGTCAATCATAAATTGAATTCTGACCTGGATGGAAAAGAAGTTGATTGCCGACTCTACAGTGCAATTATTGGATCTCTCATGTACTTAACCGCTTCAAGGCCAGACATAATGTTCACTATGTGTATTTGTTCCAGGTTCTAAGCAAAACCAAAAGAGTCTCATTTAATTGTAGTAAATAGAATCTTTCGATATCTGAAAGGAAAACAAAGATTGGGACTATGGTTTCCTCATGGTTCTAACTTTGAATTCAATGCATACACTGATTCTGATTTTGGTGGTTGTTGTTTGGACAGAAAATCTACTATATGTGGTTGCCAGTTCTTGGGTATTCTTCTAGTTTCCTAGCAATGCAAAAAGCAAACTACGGTCTCCATTTCAACATGTGAAGCAGAATACATTGCTGCTGCAAGTTGTTGTTCACAGATCTTGTGGATCCAACAACAATTAAGAGACTACAGTTTGAATTTCACAGGAACCCCCATGTTTATTGATACTAATGCTACAATGTCTATAACAAATAATCCTGTTAAGCACAGTAAAACAAAGCACATTGAAATTAGATATCATTTTATTCGTGATTGTGCAGATAAGAAGTTGATTGAGCTGGTAAAGGTACATACAGATGATAATTTTGCTGATCTTTTTACCAAGGCATTTGATCGTACCAGGTTTGAATTTCTGATCAAAATGATAGGTATGATCAAACCCGAATAAAAGTTTTTTCTAAAACAATTTTCATGGGATATTTTGTTTTAAATTTCTTTTATTGCTTTATTACATTTCTACATTTTAAATTTCAGTCAAAAATTGTTATTTATAAAAATTCAAAACAAAATGAAAAATATAAAATTGACATCATTTGAAGTTAGAGAAGAAATGATAGTACATCAGTGAATAGTTCATTACACATGACCATAGTGGACCTTTGATATATGTAAGTTTAAAGTAAATTGATTTGATCTAAATTTCAATGTCTCCATAAATGAGAAATGATAGTGTTTTGAATGCTCTAATCTTGATAATATGTTTTAATTTGAATATGAGTTTGAAACTTGAATTGTCAATAGACTAGAAGCGTTTTTGAACCAATAGTTGTGTGAAAATTAAATATGATATGATTACATCTTTGATTTAAATCCATTATATGCCTGGGTGTGTGTGTAAAAGATCATTATCAGATATAGAATATATGGTTTTAAGAATTTCATGAGACCAATATCGAATTATGTCTTTAGCACAATCTCTTTCAGTTCACTTCACTGCCCATGCCTCGAAAAACATGCAATGTGTTGCTGAACTAAGATATGTTTCTGACAACATCTGTTAGAACATATATTCACCCTTAGATCAGTTAGATACATCATCTATTCTGATTTCATTGAAATTTATCCAGATAATAGTTGGATCCTCCTGCCTGAATCTATTGATTCTCAATATAAAGCAAATTTATTAGAATCTTTTGATTCTGAATCATTCTGATTCTTATATCCTTTGGGATCTGCAATTCTATACTTGTGCTAATAGAGATAATTTCATCTTGGAGATTGATCTAATCTTGCAATAAACTGTGTATGTCTTGAAAATAGTGCAAATTTAAATTTCTGTTTGGCATATATGTGGGGTACACGATGTTTTTTTCATCTAAATGGTACTAACTCACATGAATTTGGAAGAAAAATGTTTATAGTTTCAAATTATATAATATTAACAATTTAAAAATTCATGCTTTGCATTGCAAATTCGGAATGAAAAATTGAGCATTTCATAACCTGATCTTGTTTACTTTGAAATTTATCACGTATCATTTCAAGTATTATTCAAATTGATTGCAAAAGCTACATAAAGTTGAAAAAGATTTGAGTTACATAAGTATGGGTTTGATTGTTTCATATCATAGGTTACCCATAGTTGATAATAAACTGTGTGACGAATTGCTCATATACTGATATGATCTTCTTGCTCATGATGTTCATCCAAAAATATGTATTTTTGTTTGCTCATATAAAATCCAAAAATATGTGGTTCAGTTTGCTCAGATAAAAAAAAACCAAAAATATGTGATTCCGTTTGTATAGATAAAATCCAAAAATATTTTGTTTCTATCTTCCATGAGAATTTTATTTTATTTTTTATTATTTTTTGTAAATGATTCGGGATTGGATCGGATACATGCTACAGATGGAATTTCACAAGAATGTAATGTGTTGAAAGTGAAGAAATTGTTCATGGCAAAGGTTTGGAGCGAACCTAATATGTTCGCCTGGTTCTGATTAAGCGAACTTAATATGTTCGCCTGAGGCTTGTTAAGCGAACTTAACAAGTTCGCCTAATGAAGCGAACTTAATTGTGATTAAATATTTTGTTCAGGGGAACTTATTCGTTTTATCTTCTTTCATGTGAGAGCGAACTTACCAAGCGAACTTAAGAGTTTTATAGCGAACTTGTGATTTTCAGATCTAGGGTTTTCGATTCAAAATTTTTGTGGTTGTTTTTGGATCGGTTTTGGTTTGCGAATCTTTCTAAGGTAATTTCAAAGATTTTTATCCGTTAAATCGATGGGAATCTTGGTTTCTTTAACCTGTGTTATTTGGTTTTTAAATTTTTTATATTTTCTGAGAAAATCAAAGTTTTCTGGATTTAAATCTTGAAATTGATGCTTAATAGTGTGTCGTGGTTGTTAATCGATGCTGTTAACATGTTTAATTTGAACAAAATTGACGATTTAGACATTGTTTGATTTCTGCTGTAGAAGTTGTATTGACAAACTTGTTCAGGCGAACTTGTTCAAGCGAACTTGTTTAGTTCGCCTCTTGCAACACTAAGCGAACTTATTAAGTTCGCCTAAGGGCTCAGTAGTGTTTTGGACTTGTGATTTTTTTTATGTTGAAATTTTTTTAAAAATGTTTTTTGTTTGTTTGATGACTAATGTGTGTTTTTGTCCATTATATTTATAGATGTCTCGTTGTGTTGAGTACAAACATAATCAAGTAGCGTTGTTAGATCCAAATATGTCTGAAGCTGTTAATTTTCATGGAATTATCTGCTAATCCGTACATCAGTTTACCGTATTTCCAACAATTCTGGGATACAGTACATCAAGATATAGATGTTGAACCTCACGTACTTCGTGCTACAGTGAATAATACAGAGGTAGCTATTTCAGTGGAAACTATTCGTCCTACTTTGGCATTGGGAGGTGCTATTGATGATCCTATGTCTTATCCTGGAACACTGATTATGGGGTGTTTTCAGAGGATGGGTTACAGAGGAAGACCAAATGATACACAAGAAAGAAAAGGAGGTTTAGTTGGATAATGGAGGTATTTTATGCATGTCATCATACAATTTTTGTCTCCAAGAAAGGCTGGTACTGATGGTTTGAAGAGTGCATTACAAGCTTCAATGGTTGCATTGACCCTAAACAAACGGTTTAACTTTGCTTTATATATCTACCGTGAGTTGGTCATGCAAATCAATCCTCTAGAAGGTCTAGGGTTTCTTATGTACCCTAGGTTCGTGCAAATGATTCTGAACCATTTAATTCCAGATTTACCTCCGCATCTAATTCGTTTGACCTTGACTCCTATGTCAAAAAGAATCTTTACTGATTGTACTAAGGTAAAACAACAAAATGCTGCTTTGATTACTGTTCCAACTCTGTTGTTTGGTCACTTAATCAATCCTGATTATGTTGAGCCACCTAATGATAATTGGTTTCATCCTGAGGAGTTAGTTCAAGGCCAAGTCCAGAATCCAGTTCAACAACAACAACAACAAGTTCAAGTTTAACAACAACAACAAGTTCCTATTCAACAACAACAACAAGTTCCTATTCAACAACAACAAGTTCCTATTCTACAAGAACAGGTTCACATTCATGTTAATGAACCAGTTCAAGAAGAGATTGCTCAAGATAATGAACAAGATTTGGGTATGAATATAGATGATTTTGATAATAAAGCTGTGAACTCACCTATTCATGAAGCTGAAGGAAATGTTGTAGATACGAGTTTCGGTGATACTATCTTACTTGATTCTGAAGCTACTGATTCTGGTTCATCTAGAGATTTTAGCTCAGATCATTATGAGAGGTTGGCTACGTTACCATTGGCTAATGCGGGGAAACGTATTAAATCTAGAGCAAGAAAACCGAGGCGTAAGTCTGTTCGGAATCCTCCTTCTGGATCAGTACTTGGCAAGAGAACTTTAATTGATGAAAGTTCTGACTCGGATAGTGATGTTATTCCAGTTCCAAAAGCTCAGAATCTTATGTTTGCTTCTATTGCTGCTGCTCATTCATCTCAAGGTGTTGAGGATGCTTCTTTTGTTGCTTCTTTACTGATTACACCTCCTACTTCTAAACATCCATCTCCGGTGCTTTCTCCAAATGTTCCACACACATCTGATGATGGTCCTTCAAAGCCGTCTGATTCTGAAAGGATTACCTTCCTTGAATCACAGGTGCTAGCTTTGCAGACTCAAGTAGATACTCTTGTGTCTACAGATACTCAGAGACAGTTGGTTATTCAAGCTCAAGCTACACAGATTGCTGACATGCAGTTATTGGTGTCCAAACTTGTTGAGCGTCTTGACGCTCAGGGGGAGTTAAGGATACATGATACTTGTCATGCTGATTCTGTTCAAAGAAAGGATAATGATGACAATGATCCTAGTGGTAATATTGAGGGTGATCGTCAATACGCTGAAGTGAATCCAATATCAAGAGCTCAGGGGAGTTAACATCACATACTATTGAAGGAACCAAGAATGATTCTGGAGTGAATGAAGAAATATTATTATTGGAATTCTTTCAAGATTCTGAAGAAGAAGAGGCTGAGAATTAGAATGTCTGGATGATATTGATGAATTATTTGATGATGTTGAAGAAGATGTGATGGATAACGAAGTTGAAGAAGGAGAGATTATAGATATTCAGATAGAAAAGAGTAAAGATAAAGTTACATATGAAGGAAGTGATGGTCTGAATGTTCCGTATAACTTCATCCAAGATGATGTTATTCCTGAGTTTTCTTATGATGGAGTAACAGATTCTATGGACTCTGTTGAAGATATCACTACACCTGATGATACTGCTCAATCCAAGATAGATTCTGATGTTGATACTACTCATACTGTGTCTCCTAAGCTGAATGAAGAACCTGTGATGTATAGAAATACAAGAATGACTAGAGAACAGTGGAGTGAAGTAGTTAACAGTTGGATGAAAGTACTACCAAAGTCACCTATACAACCTGCTCAGAAAGAAAGATATGTGAATAAAGAAAGGTGTATTGGAAGAATCATCAATTAGTTTTATGATGATGACACGAAGTTGTTTGCTCTTAAAAGATCTGATGGTGTTCAATACCTAAAGCCGAGGATCAGGTATTTCAATACCTTTCCAAGGTGTGAAATGAATGGTCTAGCTACGAAACCACTGATTAATAGATCAAAGTGTGGATTAGCTGATGTGATTGCTAACCTGATTAAAAGAGAAGGTGGATCAGGAGAGTATGAAAGGTTAAAACCACAGAAAGGAAAAAGAGTAAAGATTGTAGATCAAAAGACTGAGATTGTGACTTGGAAGTATATGTTCAAGCCAATACGTGCTGTACAGAAGATACCATTGAAGAAAATACTACAAGATTTTCTGGGGAATATGAAATGGTGGTATGTAGATGTGAATACTGGTGAAGCTAGGATTGATGATAAAGATAACAAGGTCATTGTTAGTTTCTATGATGCAATGAATCTTATTAACTTCTCAAAGAAAGATCAGAGGACGTTAAAAAAGAATGAGATTATGTTTACTGATGAATGGAGAGAACAAGGATTGCAGTATAAAAGAGTGTTGGAGATATGTCAGAGATATGGAGTGCACGCAGGAAGCAGATTACCAGATAATTGGAAGAGCTCGTCATAAAGACTGAAGACGGAAGATCAAGCTATTGTCAAGGGGAGTCTGTTAGGACATAGATTGTATGACAAAAGCTTTGTAATAGTTTTGGTCTTATTGTCTTTATGTTTTTATGTAATTGTTTAGATTTTGTATAAGTATTAGAACAAGTTCTGCTAGAGGCGAACTTGATAAGTTTTCCTAGTCTATTAGAGGAGAACTTGTTAAGTTCGCCTAAGCATCTTTGAAGCGAACTTAACAATTGCAGAACGTGTGTCTATAAATAGGAGTTTACAGAATCTGTTAAGTAGAACTTGATAAAAAAAAGAGTATATTCTGTAAACTCTATGTGTTTGATGATATAAAAAGAAAAGTTTATTTACCTGCTGTTTCTATTGTCAATTAGTATACGAACGTTAATACAGTAGGATTCCGCACTCCGTGTTAACGAGACGTCCTATCACGAGATCGATCTGAGATGAGTCATGTGGATATACACAGAGAACTTTATAGTTGTGCTTGCATAATTGGAAGGTTTGAATCGAACGCCTTTCCTAATTCTAACGCAATCTGTCTCCGGATATTCTCCGGGACATGTTCTACTTCGTTCTCACCGTGAAGTTGAGACGCAGCTCTCCCGTGGCTCCCTTCGTCACGTATTTCATTGTTCTGACGTTCAGCCATTGTTGCTGATACACGAATTTTGTTTAATCACTCGCTTGTTCACCCTAATTATAGTCTAGGGTTTCATATTTACATGCCTCATACAATTCTAACCCTAATTAAACATTCTAGGGTTTTACGTAAGGCCTCTTCATACATTTACACATACTCACATTCATTTATACATTTCAATCATGTATAATCGCATACCATGCTTACTATCTACTGACATAAGTTATCATATGATGTTTGCATATCATGAAGTCCCATACATTAGCTCCAATACTTGCCAGGTATAAGGCAATGTATATTATGCATCATGATACTCCCAACTATCTTATGGAGCTTATCTCATACAAAGTTCAACCCACGTATACTCACACATTTATGTTTAAGCACTGGAATTTAACCACACCTGCTTCCTCAGACGACCTAGGATGGAATCCGTATTTATATAATGAGCACTTATGCTTTGAGTTTAAGTACCCCTCTGATACTTAAATCCCTCAAACCGTGCTCTGATACCAACTTGAAACACCCTACTTTTACTATACTGATTTATCAGAGTTTTATAGCGGAAAACGGTCCCAGATTTTTCAAAATCATGTCACTATAATGACAAAGGTATATTTTATTATAATATTGTTTTTACAGAAAATTTTACATCATGTAACATATGGATTCTTCAACTTCGATTAGCCACGTCCTCAGGAAGCCTCATTCCACATGCTCTTAACCTGCAGTGTTTGTATAACGTTTTTGGATTAGCTTACGCTAAGTAAGTACACTGCATCGTTCATTTTATTATTAACCCTTTAGATTCTTATTATTTTTCAAGTTTCCCGTGCTCTCGGCGCCCCCGTGACCATCTCCGGACGTACCTCCGGTCACGTCATTCGTATATTTTATTATCATTCATTTTAGGTCCTTCCGCTTTATAAACTAGGCACCTCTACCGGGTCCTTCCGCCTATAGACTATGCACCTTTCCATTCTCATATTTAAGGCCCTTCCGTCTCGTAGACTCGGCACCTTTTTCCATTCATTCTAAAGATCTGCCCCGTAGGCTGGACATCTCTTTTCAATGGGATCTTGAGTATCATAGGCTCACAGCCTCCCAATTTATTCCCAACCAGTCCTCACCTTAAAACTTCGTAACGGTTTCCCCATGACGCATTAAAGAGGCTTATATATAGGAAGTACCAGCGGCATATCCACCACCCCTTTAACATTTCGTGAGTACTTCGTTATTCCATTTTAAGACTTAGACTCATTTCCATCATATATTTATATTTACACATATGGCATGATCATCTATCATGCATTCTCATATTCACGTTTAACACACATTGCACATTTGCACATATAGCATGATCTCTTGTCATACTTTCATATTTATCCATGCTCTAATTCCTTATAAAGGTTTCTCCATGTTACGTTAAAGAGGTTTATATATAGGAAGTACCTGCGGCATATCCACCACCCCTTTAACGTTCCATGAATACTCCTTTACTTAGAATTAAGCATTCTCGTCTAATTCTTATTTACTAGCATGATCTCTTTATGGTTTTATCTTAACTCTTGCTCTAATCCCTTACAAAGGTTTCATCATGTTATGTTAAAGGGGTTTATATATAGGAAGTACCAGCGGCGTATCCACCACCCCTTTAACATCTCATGAATACTTCTTTGCTTAAGATTAAGTGTTTCTCATCATTTATTTAATAGCATGACTCTCTCATGTTTTTATCCCATTCTTGTCCTAATTCCTCGTAAAGGCGTCTCTATGATGCATTAAAAAGGTTTATATATAGGGTGTACCAGCGGCGTACCCACCACCCCTATAACACATCACAGATATTCCTTTATTTGGAATTAAGCATTCCCTTATTCATATTTATCATATCTTGTAAACTGGGGTGATTATCCTTCCAGAGTATTACCTCCAACAGAGATGTTCCCAGAAAAGAGTGACGGGTCTAGGAGAGATTTATACACCACTCTTTTCTTAGAAAGAACATTCTGTGTTAGGACATGTTTTGTAACTGTTGATAAAATTTTGTGTAAGTTCAGAAAGAGGCGAACTCATCATTAGGAGCGAACTTGTTAAGTTCGCCTAAGGAATATTGTACAAGTTCATAAAGAGGTGAACTTAACAAGTTCGCCTAAGCATCTTTAGAAGCGAACTTGTTAAGTTCGCCTATTGCAGAGATTGTGTCTATAAATAGAAGTTTACAGATTCTGTTCAAAAAAGAGAGCAAAAAGGGGATTGAACGAGTGTATTCTGAGATTCTTATAAACACTGTGTTTTTGTGGAATACAAAGAGAAGTTTATTTACCTGCTGTTTCTATTGTCAATTCGTATACAAACATTAACACGGTAGGATTCTGCACTCCGTGTTATCGAAACGTCCTGTCACGAGATAGATCTGTAGATGAGTCATGTGGACCTACAATTGGCAACAGAGCTTTTGCTCATGATTTGTGTTTGATTCTTGATGATTAGAGACGATTTTGTGTACAATTTGATAAGAAATTGTTGATTTTTTTCAAGTTTTTGTATCCATGGGGTTTTCAAGTTCTTGAACTTGATTTTGCTGCTGAATTCATGGATTTGAAGTGGATTTTGGTGAAATTAATCTGATAGAAGTGTTCTAATTCATAAAATACTAAGTCCTACGGTCCAATTTCTTCAAATTCCATCTAATCTGTGAGAAATGATGATTTTCGGTGCTGATTAGTTCGTGTTTGGGTTCCTGAGTTTGTTACAGCTGAAGCAAGCGAACTTAGTGCTGAGATTCTGTTGCATGCGAACTTATCAAGTTCGCTTCACTCAGTTTAATATCAAGTTCGCTTCACTCAGTATAAGTATCAATTTCGCTTGTGGACTTGTTCGCTCAGTGAGGTTCAGGCGAACTTATTAAGTTCGCTCGTGCAGTATCAGGCGAACTAATTTCAGGCGAACTTATCTAGTTCGCTTGTGTTCTTAAAAAAAAATTAAAAACTTTTAAAAAGAGTATTTTGGCGGGAAATTTGTTCTTGTCCAATTTTTTTAGGGAAAACATATATGGTTGGTTTATATCATTTTTGAAATTTTGAATTTTTTTGAAATTTTTAAAAAGAGTATTTTGGCGGGAAATTTTTTTCCGGATATTTTCACAAAAATTTCAAAATGTCAATTTCGTGTGATGATAATGAGATTGGAACTATGCCATCGAGGCTTTTGTACATATCAAATTACAGTAGCTGGAAAGTCCGGTTCGAACAGTTTGTATTAGAAACTGATGAAAATTTTTGGAGACCAATAACAGAAGGATATGTGCATCCTACATTTGACTTTCTAGAATTTCATGATGTTCCTAAACCAGTGACAACTCTTACTAAAGTATAAAAGCAGAAGTTTGATCAAGAGATGAAAACGTGTGAAACTTTAAAATTGTCTTTACCAAAAGAAATCATTCATAGTCTCGGGAAGTGTCCAACTTCAAGAGATCTATGGGAAGCATTGAAGAAAAAGGGTGAAGCAACTTCTCAAGCGTTTGTGGTCTTGATCAAAGAAGTATTGGAGAAGCAGGGTGATTCTCAAAGTGATTCTTCTGCAGATTTAACTGATAGTGAGAGTATTCGTTATGGTGAAAGTACTCAGTCTACTGAGACTGATGTGATGACTGAAGAAAGCTTTCAGACAGTTGAAGATGATGATGCGTACTCATGGCTCCTGGTGCATCTTCTTCAGAAGTAAAAGCTGAGGTAGTTTCTTACTCTGAAACGTTTTGTTCTACCTGTATTTCAGTGAAGGATAAAATGATGAGGGTTATGGATGATAACATCAACCTCATTTGTGATATGAAATCCATGCACACGATAAATCAGAAATTAAAAGATAATGAGAATGTGTGTGTTGAAAGGATAGAATCACTAAAGAGGGATATAAGTTCTCTGACTTTGAAGATCAAAGAGCAGGCATATCACCTGGATATGTCCTTTGCAGAAATTGAGAAAAGAAATAATGATCTTGCTGAGAAAGATAAGGAACTAGCTGAATCTAAAGCAGAGGTGATCAGATTGCATAGAAAGTTAAAAAGCTTTGGAAATTCATCATTCTTACTGGGATATTTTAATAATACCGAAGAGGAGAAGGGAACTAGTGGTATTGGTTATGTTCCTCCACCATTCAATGGATATTATTATGTTACACCTGAGATTATAAATGATGAGGATTTAGATCCTAAGACTGTGTTGAAGGTGAATCCAGTCACAGGTGAAGTTATGTTGTATTCTGATGAGAGTGATGATGAATATTTTGATGAAGCTAAGGTAGAGGGGATACCGAAAGAGGTTAAAAAAGAAGACTCAAAGGTTGATTCTAATTCATCTAGAAATTATACATTTGGAAGTTCTTCAAATTCAAGGAGAGTTCCATATGTCAGAGATTATAAAGACAGGCGTACATGCTTTCGTTGTAATAAGATGTGACACATTGTGGTGACCTATCCTTACATAAATAAAGGGGAGAAGCATGTATTTCCTGAGAAGATGAAGCCTGAATCAAAACCTGTTGCAAAATCTGGAGTTCCAGAGAAAATAAATCCAAAAGAAGTTTATGTAGGAGAATCTTCTTCAAGTGCATCTTATCGTGTGAAGATTCCTTATATGAGAGAATATAGTGATAAGAAATCTTGCTTTTATTGTGGTCTTGTGGGTCACATTCGAATTGCTTGTCCTCATAACGCCAAAGGTAACCGACATATTACTCCAGAAAAGGTAAGAACTCCTGGTAAGCCTTATGTTAACCTAAATGTGGTTAAACCTCATGATACACCAAAGGGTCAAAATCTGAGGTTAGGCTTTCTAGACCTCAAAGACGGAGGAGAAACAGAAGATTGAGAAAACTTTTAGAACAACAAGAGTTTTCACAATCTAAACATTTTTCAAATGCACAAGAATGTTCAAACACTTCACATTTTAAGCAAAAAGAACTTAATGAACAGAAGTATGTTTGGAAATCTAAAGTTTCTGTTTCTGACTCGTCGGAGCAATCACCAAATATCGATGAGAGATTCGATTGCGAATGGAGTGGGGTTTATTATTTTGATACAGATGGACGACCCATGACTACCATGGCTTGGGTCCCAATTTCAAATTAATGTTTCTTGTTAGTTGTGTAGGATTAACCAAGAAGGACTATTAATAACATTTGGTTTGTTGAAAGTGGTTATTCATAGCACATGACAGGGAATGACATCTGCAAGAGTAAAGAGTTGTTGATAACTGAGAATCTATTTGATTCAACGACTTGATGCTCAAGGGGGAGAATATGTCACACACAATGTTTTGGAAAGAGTTTTACAAAGTCCAAATGATAACCTGAAACTTAGGATGACAATGGTAAGCATAAAGTCGTTGATGCAACCATTTGACTAGTTGAGGGGGAGTCTATAGGACAGGGGGAGTACAGATTTGTGTTGGTGACAAAGGCAAAGGCATTCAATTACAGGATTACATCGGTTTGAGTTTTTAATTGATTGACTTGCTTAATCCCAAGTAACCAAGTAAATTGTTTTTCATAAAATGTTTTCATGGAAGGTTTATTTTCGTTTGTTTTACTTTCTTTGAAAAAGATTTTGAAAAAGCCAAACAAATTGAAAAAGTTAAAATCGACATTACTTGAAGTTATAAGGAGGAATGATAGTACATCAGTAGATGTTCAGTCACACATGACCTTAGTTGGACTTTATGATGCTTATCTAATATATCTGTGATAAATGTTTTGATCAGAACTTCTTAGACTGCACAGTATGAGAAGTGATAGCTTCATAACTGCTTATGCTTAACAAAAATTGATGCTTGGTGCTTATATTTTTAATTTGGATACTAGCATGTAGTCTAAATTGTCAATAGGCTATGAGTATCTTTGGTCCATTAGTAGTGTGACAACATAATGATCTTTGTGAAAACTGTGATTTGAACCCATGGTATGCCGGGTGTGTGTGTAAAAGATCATTATCAGATAAAGAATATAAGATCTAAAGTACTTCATGAGACCAGTATCGGTTATGTCGTTAAACACAAATTTTTCAGTTCACTTCACTGCCTATGCCACGAAAAACATGAAATGTGATGCTGAACTAAGATATGTTTCTGAGTACATTTGTTGGAACATATACTAGCCCTTAGATCAATATCTTGATTCCATTGAACATATCCAGATAACAGTTGGATCACGCTACCCTATGTCATTGAATCAATTGATTCCTTGATCAATCTTATGTTGAAGAATTCTATTGGTACAATCTTTTTGTTACTATGAATCATGATACTTCATCCAAACCAAGACATTTGAATCATTCGATTCTGAATCATTCTGATTCTATGCTTGATATTTTCCTGTGTTTATCGGTATAATTCATCCTGGAGATTGAATATTATCTTGCAATGATCTTTTATGTCTTGAAGATAGCGCACATTTAAATTTTTGTTGGCATATTTGTGGGGTACACGTTGTATTACAAAATAAATGGTACTTTAACTCACAAAAACATGGGACAAAGATACTACTGGTTTAAATTCTTATAATATTGACAACTTAGATTGATATGTTATGTGTTGCAAATTCGTATGTAATTTATATTATAAGCATGTTATGATCTGATCCCATCTTCTTTGGAGTTCTTCGCGTATCATTACATGTTTTGGTTGAAGCTTAAAAGATTTGATCTTATATGATATAATGAAAGAATGAATCTGGATAGGATACCCATAGAATGTTTAGGGATGTTTATCCAAAATGTGTGATTGATGCATTGTTTATACTGATATGATCTTCTTACTCGTGATATTCGACCAAAAAGATGTGATTTTGTATTTTACATTTCAGTTTATATAGAGAAAAACCAAAAAGATTTTGTCTTTCTTATATTTGAAAAACCAAAAAGATTTTATTTTTCCAGCTTCCATGGAAATCTTAATTGTTAGTTATTCTTGGTTATTCTCCTTTGCAAAAACTGGATATTGTATACAGAAGTTGACAAGGGGTCCTTCTCCCAAGTTTTCTTCTAGATAGAAAGAGAAAGTGCAGATGAACAAGACGAAGACTACAATGTGTTTGATGATATATGAAGACAGATGACAATCTTCAAGGGGGATTCTGTTGGAGCATATTCTGGTGACAACGAGCTTGAAGATATTATGTCTTAGTCTTAGTGTCTTTGACTTGTAATTGATAGAATTGTTAGCAACAGTTAAAGAGAAGTCTGTTAGGACATAGTTTGTAATGACAAAAGCTTGTAATAGTTAGATTTTATGTCTTTATGTTTTTGTTATGTAAATGTCAAAAGTGTTTTACGAGTATAGCCTAGAGGCGAACTTGTTAAGTTCGCATGGTCTATCAGAGACGAACTTAATAAGTTCGCTTATGTCTAACTGAGGCGAACTTGTTAAGTTCGCTTAAGCTTTTAGGCGAACTTGTTAAGTTCGCCTAAGGCAGAACTGTTGCTTATATATACAGAACAGAGTCTGTGATGAGAATACAAGACATAAGAGACGATATCAGAGTAGACTTGATTAGAGACAAAATCTTGTAACCTGATATTGTGGTGGAAATACAAAGCGTTTATTTACACCGTTGTTGTTGATTGAGTTACACGAGCATGTTGATCATGGATTCCTCACTCCGAGTAAACGTCACGTCTTATCACGAGATCGATCCATAGACGCGCCATGGGGACCTACATTTGTAACTATTGATAAAATTTTGTGTAAGTTCAAAGAGAGGCGAACTTAACAAGTTCGCCTAAGCATCTTTAGGAGCGAACTTGTTAAGTTCGCCTAAGGAATATTGTACAAGTTCATAGAGAGGCGAACTTATCTTTAGAAGCGAACTTGTTAAGTTCGCCTATTGCAGAGATTATGTCTATAAATAGAAGTTTACAGATTCTGTTAAGAAGAGAGAGCAAAAAGGGGATTGAACGAGTGTATTTTGAGAATCTTGTAAACTCTGTGTTTTTGTGGAATACAAAGAGAAGTTTATTTACCTGCTGTTTCTATTGTCAATTCGTATACAAACGTTAACACGGTAGGATTCCGCACTCCGTGTTATTGAGACGTCCTGTCACGAGATAGATCTGCAGATGAGTTATGTGGACCTACATTATGTCTGTCAGATAACTACATATCGGTTGGAAGTTCTCCCATATGTTTACTATATTTTCCTTACTGTCAGATAACTACGTGAACTTGGTGTTCCTATGGCTTCTGCCCCCTCACTATGGTGTGATAACTTAGGAGCTACATACTTGTCAGCAATTCCAATCTTTTATGCTCGTACAAAACATGTGGAGGTTGATTTCCACTTTGTCATAGAAAAAATGGCCCAAGGGACGTTCCTGGTTCAGCTTATTTCTACTAATGATCAAATTGCTGATGTCTTCACCAAACCATTGCCAACTCTACGATTTCTCTTTCTATGATCCAAGATGCAGGTCGTTTCCCGACCTCAGCTTGCGGGGGGGATTATTAGACAGATATTAATATTGTTTATATTAGACTATTATTGTAATTCTCATAAACTAGGTGGTAGTTCATTGTAATATTATTCTCTGTATAGAGACCCCATGTAACCTTATTTTCACACAATACAAAATACTATCATTCTTTGGTTTATCTGGTGCTAATGATTTTTTCTTAACAACTCATGATCTATTAAACCACGCAAAATTTGATGAAGCGCCATTGAAAATGTGAAAAAAAATACTAACCTGAGTAAAAGTTTTTATCATATAAGATGATACAAATTTTTATTCAGTCCATTAAAAAATTAATGAGACATTATATTACGTGAGCAGCCTACATATTAAAAAAAAATTTAAAAAGTCGTCTACATGGCATTTGGATATGTAATGATTGAGCTGGTGATAAACATTTATCATAAAAATTTAATTTTTTATGCATTAAATGCCATCAAGGTTCTGTCTTGGTGGTTAGGGGGGTTTTTCCAAAGGGTTTCCTCTCTGTAGAGATCATGGGTTCGAATCTTGTAAGGTGCACTTCATAAAACTAGGAACACCCTCTGCAGATTTCAAATTCTTTGGGGGTTGTTTGAGACGTGCCAGTTGAGCCCACGCCGTTTGTTTTGGGTAAAAATTATGTAAGCTAATTTTGTAACCAAACTTAGTTTGTGAGATATTGTGCTTGTAAGATCAATGAAAAACAATATAAGAATGTAAAACTTGACACAGTTGTTTACGAGGAAAGCCCTTGATCTTTAAGGATCTTCGGCATAAAATATCGGGAGGTGATAATCGACACCTGCCTCGTTTCTTGAATAAATGGTAAAAATATTACAAATGTCAGCAGCAAATGATCTGGTTCTAAGTGTTATAGAGTTTATTTGCGAGTATTTGATAATGCTAAGTGTTTGTGTGTGTTTTCTATTCGATCAAGCTGCTGGATTTATACTAGATATAAACTAACTAACTATCCGAGAATCCCGAAATCGACCAAGTCTTCCATTGTAACAGTTGGGAGTCACTCCACACGTCTTCTACACGTTCTCCTTGACTTCTAGACCGATTCTTCAGGGATGAGCTTGACTTCGTGCGTTTTACCTGCTTCTATCATTGCCGAAACGATTGAGGATTTTATGGATTAAGGAATCCTTGACCATTCCGATCAGGAACTCTGCTCTTTCGCTGATCAGGATATAAAACTTTTGAAATCAAGCAATGTTTTTCCCAAAAAAAGTTATTTTTAGGTCTTTCAATTCTAGGATGAAATCCGACATGATTTCTGAAACTTGGGTCTGCTTCCTTGCGTATCCTTTTACTCTCGGTCTGTCGTATCCTTTTTCTCCACTCATCACTGAGTTCTTCAAGCTTATCGGTCTGTGTTATTCCCATACTATGCCCATGGTTTGGAAAATTTTGGCAACTCTGGAGAGGTTGAACCGTTCTCAATCTTTGACCATTGGTTTCCCTAAGCTAGCTTATGCCTATAACTTAAGAACCCATGGCTCTTCTCGTTTCGTCCTTCAGCTTAAGTCCGGGCGAACTAACCTAATCTAGAATGACACCGACAGCAAGGGGAAATTCTTCTTTGTCAGGAGAGATTCAATTTATGATGCGAATCTTTTGCCGCTTGAATGGGTTAAGAAGGGTAGAAAGTAATTAGGATCCCTGTAATTTACATTATTCGTAACTTGTTGCTAATGATCTTGTTTTATCTTTGCGCAGCCCCTAAGTTTGACGAACTGGTTCCTACAAGAAGCGACACAGAAAAGAGAATCGAAGCGCTGTTAGAGATACCTGTTATAGAGAGGTCCTTTCGTGCTGAATCCACCATCAGCGAAGCAAGCTTTGACACACAGCATTCCGAGTCAAAAATGTCTTTAGGTATGGAACAATTCATATTTGTGTTATCAAACATCATGATCCTGATTTACATTTTGTAGGAGTCCCAAAATCAGGCTCCCAGTTTGCACTGTCCAATCTTGATAGCCTTTTGATCGGAGCTGCCATCGTCAAGAAGGAGAATCCTACACCTGCGACCACCAAGTCTCGTATCCCGGCCCTACGGTCTAAGGCTTCAAGGAGCAAAAAGAGTAAGACGACTGATGTGATGGACCTAGAGGTCTTTGAGGGTATGGACTCTGCTGAAACCACCAAGAAGCTTCAAGGCTTGTTGAACATGGTAAGTAATTTTTTTCATTTCTTTATTTTTTTTATTTTTTGTATCCCTAATTTAATGTCAGGATCCCTGAATAAGTAATCTGTCTGAATTTTGCAGGGTCTGGAGAAGCTGAATGTCAACTTGGTTGTGGCAGAGAAGAATGCTGAAAAAGCTTCGGAGAAGATTGAGGATCTGAAGAAAATCCTGGCCTCCAAGTCAAAGCACTTGGAGAAAGAGATCCAGGCTCAGAAGGATAAGTTGCAGGAGAGTTTAGCCCAATACAAACTGAAGTAGTAGGAGAATTTGGCCCAGTACGAGCATAGGTTGCAGGATACTGTGGATGATGCCAAGAAATCTGCGGCCATGGCTATTCTCCAATCCAGGATTTAGATGGCTGAGCAAGCTGTTGTTGAAGGTTTTGATCCTGCAGCTTGGGATCTTCAGGGATGGCGTTCTTCTTTGGCTAAGCTTGGTGGTGAAGCGGTGGAGACCAGTAAGAGTGCTAAGGAGGTTGAAGCTGGAGATGGTGAGAAGCAAGCTGACTAGGGCAATGAGGGTAATGATGCCTAGGCCTGAGCCCCGGAATTTGTGGATCTTCTAATTGGTTGATTATTGACGCATTATGTTTTAAATATATAAAAATAAAGGGAAATATATTTTTAGGATGGTTTCACGAGATCAGGTTTTAAATTTATAAAATGATAAATACTCAAACTTAAAACACACAGAGTAGGCAAGTGTACCTATCGCAGCATAATATAGTTTAGGTAAGAACCAAGTATCGAACCAACGGACACAGTCGAATTCCAATACTCAACTTTTGTTAACGTTTAGCCGGTTTAATTAGTGAGTAAGTTTTGTGTGCTTGTGGAACAGGAAAGTAAATGACAAGAAAAGTAAATGGCGGTAAAGTATATAGCAGAAAAGTAAAAACGTGCGTGAAGTGTGTTACAGAAATGTAACGAACAGAATAGTGAATAACAAAAAAGTAAATAGGTCGGAAATGATCAGGTTACGAATAGTATTGCTTTGGGTTTTGAATCCGCTTGGTACGTGATAATATTAAGTTGACTAATCTAGTGATATGACTACTAAAAATGTGTGACCTGGGTCACCGCTAGAGCCTCTTCCTCACGACATTTGATTTGCAAATTTAAAAGATTTAACAAGTGGTAGTGCCTCCCGTTAAGGACAAAAATTACCCTCAACCCTTCGAATGGTCATCTCCGGGTTGGTTTAAGACATCGAACGTAAAATGCCTTGTATTAGAGTTAAATAGGTGATTATATTTTGCTCACCGGGAGGCGGTGTAACAATGGGACCAAGTATAAAGACGTACCGTTCCCAACATGAGTTCATCAATTCTTGGTCACATAATAAGTTCGTATAAAGACGTACAACCTTAATAGTGTTAACCAAGCCTTGGCTTATTAATCTCTACTTGTATAAAGACGTACAAGATTCAAGAGAAGTTTGATTAAAAAGGTTTTACACTTTAAAAAATCAAGAACACTCACAAATATAAAGATGGATTTAGACAATAATAAAAGCCCACCAAAATGGTGGTTTTAAGGACGAATAGTTAAAGACAAAAACACATCACTTGGATTAATACGTTAAACATTAACATGCACCAAACTTCATCTTCACCCTAGCAATACAAAGAGTCTAGCCAAGAATGGCCATACTAACTAGCATAACGCTGAGTTTCGTAGGCTCCCCTATTGCGTAACAAGGAAGAAGAGCCCCTCTACTCACTACTACTACACTATACATATGAAGTAAGCTCTCTCTAGTGTGTTCTAGGGGTGTGTAAGGGATGATTTAATGAAGAACTCAAGACATATAATTATAGGCCTCAAAATGAGCAATGCACGGCTGTGCATTGCATTGCACGGGCGTGCAAACACCTCGGGAATCAAACAGGGTACAAAGGACAGTGTACCGGAGTCTTGGGAGGCCAGACAAGCTTTGCACGACCGTGGAAAGAGATGCATGGCCGTGCATCCCTCTGTCTGCTCCCCAGGCTTGTCTTTTAGCTGCTGGTTGACTTGTGTTGACCTGGTTTGACTTCTTAGGGGTCAATGCTCGGGTTTGGTCCTCCAAAAGCTTGATTTCTTCATGTTTTAAGCTGGTTTTTGCTTTGTTTATCTTGGAGCACCGAATAACCTGCAATTGTGAAATATTAACGTTTTAAGTATCAATTGCAAGGTTATTAATCATTTAGTACCATAATATGGGGATTATTACGCATGCAAAACATGTATAATTTAGGACATATCAATCATGGTTACCGTAGTGTTGAAACAATTTACTTTTATGTCTGTGGTTGTTGAACAGTTTATTTTTTCCTGCACTGGGATCCCTATATCGGGATAGACAATTTATGAACCGAGTGGATGGGTCTAGGTTTTGGATGAAGCCCGGGTCACTTTTCTTTCCTGCACTTTAGTTATAATCAAGTATCTTTTGACGTATCTGTTTTTAGGGGTCAATTTTATGATCCAGAATCTAGGATCCAGAGTATAGTATGATCCGAAATCCAGGATCCTGAAATCGACTTCAGGATCCTGAATGTTGACGTTACCAACGGTTATTTGTTCCCCTATCTTAATATATATACACAGGTGAAACGTGTTGACTCATTTGTCCCTGAAGAATCGGTCAAGAGGTCAAATAGAACGTGTGAAACTTGTGGGAGAAGCTCTATAACGGTCATATTTGAAGACCGAGTAAAGCTCCGGGATTCTCGGATAGTTTGTTATTCCTTTTTTGTATTTAATTAGCGATTTGATCGATTAGAACACACACAATCACACTTAGCAATTCGCAACAACGTTGTAACACATAGATCTCGATCACTTCTGCTCACACTTGTAATCATTTTTCATCGATTTATACAATACTAGGAGGCAAGTGACTTTCGGTCACTTCCCGAGGTTTTATGGTGGCAATCCTTAGGGATTAAGGGCTTTCCTCGTATATCATTGTGTCAAGCTTTACTTTTATGTTCATAACTTTGCATTTTTATCAAGCACACTGCCTCACATTACTAATTTGATCACTTGATTATCATGTGTAATTTTTGGTCAAAACATCGGCCATGATTAATATGCGTTTGGTTTGCTTTGACATGTTTTAGAAAATTAGGATCCTTAGGCGGTTAAGCCCTGGGATATTTTAGAAAAATAGGTTTATATATATACTCAGGATACCGGATCCTTAATAATATCTTAGGTTTTCACTAAACTTAAATTTAGAATAATATAGTTTGGTTTTGATAAATAGTGTGTAGTAATAGCAGTTGCAAACATATCATGACTTAGTCATTCAAGTTTCAAATCTTGAAAATTAATAAGTAACACGTATCTTCGTTGAGAACTAAGTCAGTAGATACACATACCAAATTATAACGTGGAGTTCAAAATACGACAACCGTTGGTTGTCCCCTGTGTACAGTCATTAAATACGTAGTAGATTTAATAATTGTACTTCAGGATCTTTGATATGTCCTAAATTATACATGTTTTGCATGCATAATAATCCCCATATTATGGAACTAAATGATTAATAACCTTGCAATTGATACTTAAAACGTTAATATTTCACAATTGCAGGTTATTCGGTGCTCCAAGATAAACAAAGCAAAAACCAGCATAAAACATGAAGAAATCAAGCTTTTGGAGGACCAAACCCGAGCATTGACCCCCAAGAAGTCAAACCAGGTCAACACAAGTCAACCAGCAGCAAAAAGACGAGCCTTGGGAGCAGACAGAGGGATGCACGGCCATGCATCCCTTTGCACGGTCGTGCAAAGCCTGTCTGCCTCCCCAGACTCCGGTACACTGTCCTTTGTAACCTGTTTGATTCCCGGGGTGTTTGCACGCCCATGCAATCCAATGCATGGCCATTATTTCTCATTTTAAGGCCTATAAATAGATGGCTTGAGTTCTTCATTGAATCATCCCTTACACACCCCAAGAACACACAAGAGAGAGCTTATTTCGTAGTTAGAGTGTAGTAATAGTGAGTAGAGGGGCTCTTCCTCCTTGTTCCGCAATAGGGGAGCCTACGAAACTCAGCGTTATGCTAGTTAGTATGGCCATTCTTGGCTAGACTCTTTGTATTGCTAGGGTGAAGATGAAGTTTGGTGCATGTTAATGTTTAACGTATTAATCCAAGTGATGTGTTTTTGTCTTTAACTATTCGTCCTTAAAAACACCATTTTGGTGGGCTTTTATTATTGTCTAAATCCGTCTTTATATTTGTGAGTGTTCTTGATTTTTTAATGTGTAAAACCTTTTTAATCAAACTTCTCTTGAAGCTTGTACGTCTTTATACAAGTAGAGATTGATAAGCCAAGCCTTGGTTAACACTATTAAGGTTGTACGTCTTTATACGAACTTATTATATGACCAAGAATTGGTGAACTCATGTTGGGAACGGTACGTCTTTATACTTGGTCCCATTGTTACACCGCCTCCCGGTGAGCAAAATATAATCACCTATTTAACTCTAATACAAAGCATTTTACGTTCGATGTCTTAAACCAACCTGGAGATGACCATTCGAAGGGTTAAGGGTAATTTTTGTCCTTAACGGGAGGCACTACCACTTGATAAATCTTTTAAATTTGTAAATCAAATGTCGTGAGGAAGAGGCTCTAGCGGTGACCCAGGTCACACATTTTTAGTAGTCATATCACTAGATTAGTCAACTTAATATTATCATGTACCAAGCGGATTCGAAACCCAAAGCAATACTATTCGTAACCTGATCATTTCCGACCTATTTACTTTCCTGTTATTCACTATTCTGTTCGTTACATTTCTGTTACACACTTCATGCACGTTTTTATTTTTCCGCTATTTACTTTACTGCCATTTAGTTTTCTGTCATTTACTTTCCTGTTCCACAATCACACAAAACTCACTCACTAATTAAACCTGCTAAATGTTGACAAAAGTTGAGTATTGGAATTCGACTGTGTCCGTTGGTTCGATACTTGGTTCTTACCTAAACTATATTACGCTGTGATAGGTACACTTGCCTATTGTGTGTGTTTTAAGTTTGAGTATTTATCATTTTTCAAATTTAAAACCTGATCTCGTGAAACCATCTTAAAAATATATTTATTATATTTTTATATATTAAAACACAACCCATCAAGTTTTTGGCGCCGTGGCCGGGGACATGGTGATTTCAAGAAAAATTCAAGTTAACGGATTAGCCTTTTTAACCTTAACATTTACTTTTATGGTATTCGTGTTTGTTTTGATTGTTCTTTGCAGCAACTTTCATTGATTACAACTACGAGAGTTGTTATGGAGGATACCAACACGAATATGAGTACCACTATTCGGAGGTTTGGTGTGAGATATGTAGGGAACCCAACTACACTCAAGATTTTTATTACTATCAAGGGTATTCCACAGATTTTTACCAACTTTACTGGCAACCATATGAGGAAACCACATCGCCCCAGAAATTCAACACTCAGCTACAGATTCCGACTCATGGTCCTTAGGAAGTCTGTTTCGTCATTTGGAAGAAATTAAGGTTCAAATCCTAAAGAGCTTTCCAACTGAACAACAAGATGATTCCTTCAAAGTCCAGGAATCGGAAGTCATAGTTCCAACATCTGAAGTAAGGTCAAGTGACTCTAAGGAGCAAGAACCTTCCATCTTCACAAGCATGGATCAATCGGAAATGAGACCGGATGATTCAGAGGAAAAGGTTACTGCAACTTTCCAATCACTTTTTGACTTCTCTGAGAGGCTGGAAGCTAAAACATTAAAGGAGTTAGAAGAACGAGTCTCTAAAGATGAACTGGTGGGAATCCTCAATATGGAAGCACAAGAAGGATGTATGGAACAGTCTGGTGTTCCTGTCACTTCAGAGACAATATTATATGAAGAACCAGGCTATCAAACCAACATCCAGGAGTAGATTATACAGAAGGAAGTAATCACCAACAAACAAATGACAATGGTGGTACCTCTTCCTTGCAATAGTGATAGCTGGACTTTGACCAAGTATATCAGTGAATCATTCCATGAATCACATAAGCCACAGGATGGGGCATGTAGAACCAAAGACTGATTGCTACCAAATTATTCTAAGTACAAATGCTGCTGATAGGCTTATCAGCAGCATTCATCACATATGGCTGCTGATAGGCTTATCAGCAGCATTCAGCACATATTGCTACTGATAGGCTTATCAGCAGCATTCAACACTTGTTGCTGCTGATAGGCTTATCAGCAGCGTTCAACACAAGTTGCTGCTGATAGGCTTATCAGCAGCATTATTCTCATCTCTGCTGCTGATAGCTTTATTCTCTGAAGACCAAACGTTGCAGCTGACTATCCATGTGAAGCGCCTCTGACACCTTTCTGTAAAAGCAACTGCCACACTCCAAGCAGAAGGAACCTCACTGGTGCAACCAATAAAGGAAAATAACGCGCTTCTCCAAGCATGCAAACAATGATGCCTAAGAAGACGTTTCAGTAAAGTTAACTAGATTAGCCTTTACGTGTAACTTAGATTAATAAACAAGATCAATGGCTTGTGTTAGATCTGATCCTTAGAATCAAGGGTCTGTCTTGATTCTAAGTTACTATATATATCTTGTAAACACTTCAAACAAAGTGTGTCTTGAGTGTGCTTTGTGTGTGCCTTCATAGTGCTTCTTAATAGTGTTTTACTTGTAAACTTGTAATCTCAGAAGTCTAATACAACAGTGCATTTATCAGTATTCTTGCTGTTTACTTGTTTACTTTGTTGGTTGCAATTGTTTCCGCCAATATCAACTAGAATAGAATCACCTTGTAATCTTACGATCCTACAAGTGGTATCAGAGCTTTGGCTCAAGATTAAACAAACTAACATTTGTTTAATCACTTTCTGATTCTATTCAAAACTCTATTCTTGATCAAGTCACACAAAACAAAATGGCACAAAGTCATGGATCTGAAGACATCGGCAGTATCAACCGACCACCGAGGTTGGTGTCTGGGGAGGACTATGATATGTGGAAGAACCGTATGGAAAGCTTCTTCTACTACCATGAATACGGAATGTGGAAATCCATAAGGGATGGACCTTATGTTCCCATGGTGGCTTCTGCTGACTCCGGAGGACCACTAGTTCCGAAGGAACCCTCCAAGTATTCTGAAGAAGACATCAAGAAAATGGAGGTGGACTTCAAGGCATTAGGAGCTATCCAAATATGCCTTCCAAATGAAGTTTTTCACAACTTCAAGGCTCACAAAACTGCAAAGGAATTATGGGGAGCCTTGGAAAAGATGTTTGCTGGATCTGAGGAGGTCAAGGAGAACAGACGTGACATTCTCAAGCAACAGTATGAAAACTTCGTCTGGAAGGAAGGTGAGTCACTAACAATTTTATATAACAGGTACACGTACCTGGTTGGAGAACTGCAGTGCTCTAAGGTAAAGCTGGAGAATGAAGACATTCTCAAGAAGTTCATAAGATCTCTTCCTAGCTGTTGGACATTATATACAGTGTCCATCAGAAGAACAGAGAATCTGAAGACTCTTCAGATGACTGAGCTCTTTGGCATGCTCAAAACCTATGAATTAGAAATGATTCAAGCTAAAGAAAGGAGCTTCAGTTATCAATCAGCTACCACTTCCTCCACCACCACCTCAGCGCTTCACTCTGATCATTCCGGTCCTAGTGCAAGCAACTACTATCCTCCCATTGTTACTCATCCTCAAACACCAACTGCTTCACAATCCAACTCATCACCATTTCTTCTTGAGGCACCTCCTCAACAACCAACCTCTACTGCTTTTGTCTCTGACAACTCAAGCAGCATGCACTTCATAAAGGAGGATCTGGAATGCTTTCATCCAGATGATCTTGAAGAAATGGATATTCAGCACTCATATGTCATGCTCTCCCTCAGAGCAAAAAAGGTTTTATTCTAGAACCGGGAGATCAGTTCCAAGCAACAACTCAAACACCAGAGTTGGGCTTGATAAAAGCAAGATCCGATGTTACAACTGTAACCAAATGGGTCACTTTGCTAGGGAGTGCAAGGCATCTAAAGCCAATCAGGGTGCCAGCCATCAAAGACAAGCTTACCATGGTCAGCCCAGGCAGCAGCAGCAAGGAACTCCTCCAGCACAAACTGCAGCCTGTGCAAATGTTGGAACTACAGAATTTGACTGGAGTTTTCAATATGAAGATGTTCCTGCCTCCAACCAAGCACTTATGGCAGACAATGCAGAGATACCACCTCAGGTATTTGAACATCTTTGCTCTCAAGCTTGCATTGACAAAGTTTTAGGTTATAGAAAGCATAACCAAAATCTAATAGATCAAAATGAAGAGTTTCACCAAATGAAATCTGAATTCAAAAAGGTCGAAGAAAGTTACAAAGAAAAGATTAACTGCCTTAAGAAAGAGATTTCTTCTTTAAAACATGAACAAACCAATCTTGAAACTCAGATTGATGATCTATTAGTAAAACTTAAAGCTACCACAGCTGAACTGGCTGAACAGAAAGTTCATGTTGAAAAATATGAATTTTCATCTAAAAAGTTACAAAGATTGTTAGATATTCATGTCCATGAAAGGGTAAAAACTGGACTTGGATATCATAATGACGAGTACAAGACAGTTCCTCCTCCTGCTGACTATGTTGCCATTCACGAACCAAGCTTCAATACTGCAAATCTTGACACGGCAAACCGAAACCTTGATCCTTCAATGGATGCATGTTTTGTGGAAGACCGCTCCACCTCTTCAGAACCTGAGTCAACCTGCTCAGACCACTGTGAAACTAGTGCAGTCCCATCTGCTCCTATCTCTGAAGCTGTTCTGAACAAAACTGAATGTCCTGTTGTTACTCAAACTATTCCAGCTCCCATCCCATTCAAACAAATCAAGATTAGCTATACTCAAAATGGAAGAAAGCTAAACATTGAAAAGGGAGAGACATCAGGTTTCACCAACCCCAAGTCTCAGTCAAAGCCAAAGGTGTTTGATAGTTTTCATACACCTGGAGAAAAAGGTCCATATGTTCAAAAGACACTAGAAGAAGCCACTTTTGAGCATAACAAAGCTCATCCCTGGAACTTCAAAGATTTGTTTCAAAGTAAGAACTATGTGGACTTTCACCGGGACAAGATAGCACTGTCCTGCTTTGTGTGTGGCAAATACAATCACACTGCCAACACCTGCTTTCACTACCGTGAACACCAAAGAAACTCAAAGCAGCATGCCTTTGAGAAAACAAACAGAAACAAACATGTGAGAAGCTATGATGCAAAGGCAACAAAGTTCAGAGAATCTCTATCCCCTCAAAGAGTGAAGATGCAGAAACCTCAACAAACTTGCATCATATGTGGGGAATCAAACCACTTTGCTGCAACATGCAAGTTCAACCCTTTTAACCAGATTGCAAATCGTTCATCTGTGCTCAACCCATCAGCAGCAAACAAAATCGTTGCTGATAGAGTAAAGTCCAGGAAACCAAAGGCAAATCCTCCAGCAGCAAAAGTTTCTGCTGCTGACAAAGCAAAATAAAAAACAACGGCATTAGCAGCAAAAGTATCTGCTGCTGACAAAGCAAAATCCAAAATAAAGCTTCCAGCAGCAAAAACTGCTACTGCTCCAGCAAAGCCCTCAGCAGCAAAATCGGCTGCGGATAAGCCAGAATTGTCAGCAACAACATCTTCTGCCGACAATGTAAAGAAAGCTAGAAAACCACCAACACAACAATGGAAGGCCAAACAATCTCCAAGCATAACTATTGGTTCCATTGACTGCAAGCATGCTGACAATGGCAAATTAGCAACAATTTTCTACAATGCTGCATGCTACAATGTTCCTCCCACTAATTAGATATCTTCCATGTGCAGGGACAGCTAGGCAATAAACACAATACTTGGGTAGTAGATAGCGGCTGTTCCAGGCACATGACAGGCAACAGGTCAATCCTCTCTAACTTCAGACATTTCAATGGAGGATATGTTGACTTTGGGAGTGACTCAAAGGGTGGATCTATCACTGGACAAGGAACTGTGTCCAATGAAAGGATGAGTATTGAAAGAGTCAACTATGTTAAAGAACTTGACTTCAATCTCATGAGTGTTTCCCAAGTATGTGATCAAAAGCGCTCTTCACTAACAAAGAATGTTTCGTGTTAGCTCCTGGCCTATCTAAACCCCCTCCAGAGAAGATTCTCCTAACTGCTCATAGAAAGGACAAATTATATCTGCTTGACATGAATGAAGCCACTCCATCTAGTAGTGTTTCATGTTTTCTGTCAAAGGCATCAGTTGATGAATCCGCTCTCTGGCACAGGAGGTTAAGCCATGTTAACATCAAAATAATCAATAAATTAGTGAAGGACAATCTTGTCAGAGGGCTTCCTGATAAAGAATTCCAGCTAGACGATCACTGCATTGCCTGCTTGAAGGGAAAACAACACAAGACTTCCAACAAGCCCAAGACATTGAACACAAATGACACCCCTCTCCAGCTACTGCATATGGATCTCTTTGGTCCTACGAATGTCATGTCAATGGGCAAAAAGTCCTACTGTCTGGTGATAACTGATGACTTCTCCAGATTCTCATGGGTATTCTTCCTAAGAACAAAAGATGAAACTGCTGAGATTCTCAAATCCTATATTCTCAGGGTAGAGAATCAAAGCAATCTGAAGGTAAAGATCATAAGGTGTGATCAGGGAACAGAGTTCAAAAATCACACTTTGAACAGTTTCTGTGAGAGCAAGGGCATTGAAAGGCAATACAGTGCTCCAAGAACCCCTCAACAAAATGGGGTTGCTGAAAGAAGAAATAGGACTCTGATTGAATCAGCAAGATCTATGCTGGCTGACTCAAAGCTGCCCCTTACTTTCTGGGCGGAAGCAGTAAGAACAACTTGTTATGTGCAGAATAGAGTCCTTATTGTTAAGCCTCTCCAGAAAACACCCTATGAACTATGGCTCAAAAGAGTTCCATACATTGGATTCCTGAAGCCCTTTGGATGTCCATGTACCATCCTCATCACACATGGAGTTCTTCCTAAATTTGGTGCAAAGTCTGATGAAGGTTACTTTGTGGGTTACTCCTCTCAATCAAAGGCCTACCGAGTGTTCAATTCTAGGACTCGGATTGTGGAAGAATCTGCTAATGTGGAATGCAGGGAACACGTTGTCTGTGAACAAGGCAAAGGTCCTAACTGGCTCTTTGATATAGACTCCTTCACCTAGATATTTGAGCCTCTCATATTCTCAAATATGGAGTTTTCTTCTTCAAAATCAACATCTTCTGCCTCAACCTCCTCTGCTGACTACAGACTGGATTTTCCCAGTCCCTACCTCAGGATGAAAAGGCCATCCATTGATCCTCCATCAGTGGCAGAAGCTATTGAAGCCAGTACAGGTGAAGCCGGTACTTCCAACACCACAAGCAGCAATCTCTCTTACCAAGAAATCTTTAATGAAGCCTCCTCAATCCATACTGAAGAGGCCTCTGATGCTAATACTGCTGACAATGTGGAACACAATGATCAGAACCTCCAATCTCCTCTCCTCACAACTGAAGACAATCCTGATCTAAACCAAAATAATCTTGAAGAGGGAATACGGCTGGATGTGATACCAGCACAGAGAATAAACAAAGAGCATCCTCTGGAAAACATCATTGGCCAAGTCCACACAGGTATCCAGACAAGAAGTAAGTCTCATGAAGCTAACATTTGTTTGTTCTCTTGCTTTCTATCTCAGGTGGAACCCAAGAAGATTGATGAAGCTCTCAAGCACAACAGCTGGATTGAAGCAATGCAGGAAGAATTGCTGCAATTTAAAAGACAAGATGTTTGGAAGCTTGTTGATCTTCCACCTGGTCAAATAGCCATTGGAACAAGATGGGTCTTCAGAAACAAGCAAGATGAAAGGGGCATCGTGGTCAAGAACAAAGCCAGACTGGTAGCTCAAGGTTACACTCAAGAAGAAGGCATTGACTATGATGAAGTCTTTGCTCCTGTTGCCCGCCTGGAAGCCATCCAAATCTTTCTGGCATATGCAGCATCCAAAAACTTTATGATCTATCAAATGGATGTGAAGAGTGCCTTTTTGTATGGCAAGATTGGTGAAGAGGTCTATGTCAAACAGCCTCCAGGCTTTGTGGATCCTGCACATCCAAATAAGGTCTTAAAACTGGACAAAGCTCTCTATGGCTTACACCAAGCCCCAAGAGCCTGGTATGAAACCTTATCTGGATATCTACTTAGCAACAACTTCAGAAGAGGGGCCATTGATCAGACACTTTTCATCAAAGATGAAGGGGGAGAAATTTTGTTGGTCCAGATTTATGTTGATGACATTATCTTTGGATCTACAAGAAAGAAGCTCTGCAAAGACTTTGAAGTTCTGATGCATTCCAAATTTGAAATGAGTTCAATGGGTGAACTAAATTTCTTTTTAGGACTTCAAGTCAAACAGGTACCAAATGGAATCTTCATAAGTCAATCCAAGTATGTCAAAAGCATCTTGGAGAGGTTCAAAATGGCTGACTGCTCTGCTGCAAGAACTCCTATGCAAGTGCACAATCAATTATCTCCGGATAAAGAAGGACAAGACACTGATCAACATCAGTACCGAGCAATGATAGGGTCTCTCATGTATCTCACTGCCTCAAGACCAGATATCATGTTTGCAGTTTGTCTCTGCGCAAGATTTCAAGCAGCTCCAAAAGTGTCTCATCTTCAAGCTGTCAAAAGGATCCTTAGATACCTAAAGGGAGCTCCAAAACATGGGTTATGGTATCCAAAGAATGGAAATGTCAATCTCTATGCCTACACTGACAGTGACTATGGGGGTTGTAACTTGGACAAAAAGTCCACATATGGGGGATGTCAATTTCTTGGAGGAAGGCTCATCTCATGGCAATGCAAAAAGCAAACATGTGTCTCTACTTCAACAGCTGAAGCAGAATACATTGCAGCTTCAAGCTGCTGTGCACAGGTCATCTTGATCCAAAATCAAATGCTTGACTATGGAATGACCTTCATGCAGACTCCAATTCACATTGACAACATGAGTGCTATATCTATCACGAATAATCCAGTGCAGCATTCCAAGACTAAGCACATCGACATCAGGTATCACTTTATCAGGGATCAAGTTGAGAAAAAGAGAATTGTCCTATCCAAGGTTCACACAAATGAGCAATATGCTGATTTGTTCACTAAACCTTTTGATGAAGCAAGATTTCGATATCTAGTTAAATCAATTGGCAGGATGAACTTTGAATAAGACATGTCTCTAATTTTTATCTTTCCTTGTAAATATGTCTATGTTTTTGTTCTTAATAAAAGGTTATAGTCAGCAGCATTTTTTTCACTGCTGACAGATTTACTCTTCAGCAGCAAAGCCTTGCCACTGATCGCTTTAAGTTATCAGCAGGAACAAGTTTCCTGCGGATAGCTTTAAGGCGGTCAGCAGCAACCTTTTTGTTGCGGAATGAATACAACTGTCAGCAGCACCCAAATCTGCTGCTGAAAGACTTCACTATCCGCAGCAACCAAGTTTGCAGCGGATAGCACACCATCAGCAGCAACCAAGTTTGCTGCTGATGGGTAAAACAAGTCTACATTAACTTTTACCTGCGGTAAAAACAACTCTCAGTCTTTACCATGACTGCTCGAGTGTTTTACAGCTGTAACAATGAAAAGTGAAACAGGTTGTACTATACAAGTAAGGTTGCTTTTTCTTCGTCTGCCGTTATATCACAATCTCAAACGTTCCCACAACCTCTTCATATTCAATTTCAAACCCTAAACCCATCACTTTCTCTCCCGTCCCCACAGCATTCAAAGCCCTAAATAATTAACCACCATTCAAACACCCTTCTCTCTTCCCTCCAAATCCATAACAATGGCAGGCGCAGACATAAACAATCCCAACGACAAGTTTTCCCCATATCACAACCTCACTGCATGCCTAATAAAGGGCAAGAAATCCGAAGGTTTCGATGATATGATCGACTTCCTTTGTCGGTCCAAAATCCACCATGCCCTAACAGTCAACCCAACCATCTATACTTCCCACATGGAAGATTTTTGGAGCTCAGCCGTGTATTCTACTGACCAGGGTACTCCCCAAATCAAAGGCACAGTAGACGGCAAGGAAATGATTATCACTTAAGCAAAGCTCCGCCAACACCTCTAGCTTCAGGATGAAGGGGACGCCATCTCTTACCCAAGAGACGTATACATGAGGACCTTTGTATCCATAGGGTACACTGGGAATCAAACAGAGTATACGATAGAGAAGGCACTCATGGGTCCCAAATGGAAGTATCTCTGCCACACTCTTCTCCAATGCATATCCCAGAAGAGGAGTGGATGGAACCAACTTAGCTCCGGACTTGCGTCGGCAATTCACGGTATGATAACTGGGGTGGGTTTCAATTTTTCCCACCTCATTCTTGAAGGTTTGAGATACAACCTTCAAGAAGGGGTGAAATCACAGTTCTTCATGTACCCAAGATTCTTGCAGGAAGTGTTCAATATTGAGCACCAAGATCTTTCAAAAACTGCAAGAATCTACGTAATGCTGGGACATAAGAACATCATTTTTCAAAGCATGAGAACAGTTTCATCAAAGTTCTCAGGGGCCGATGTTCCATTGTTGTCTACAATGTTGAACACGCAAAGTGCCCAGGGTGACAGTTCAGCAAACCCAGCTGATACTGATCCCACACCCTCCACCTCACTGCCACAAACTCAAACTGCTGCTTCCATTGATCGAACCCTTGTGCATTCTACTGAGGATGTACAGGCACATAATTTACTCACCCACAGTTTGATTGCTCAACCGGAACACAGGGCCCCGGTTGCAGCCAAATATACAAGGAAGAGGGGCAAGAGAACTCCTTCTTCTCTTGCCTCCAAGGCCCAAACCCAAGCCAACATCCCTCACTCAAAATCACAACATTCTAGTGAGAATATCATAAGGGAAAGCCACACTGTTAGGGAGACTCCTTCGGAAGTCTCTCTATTAGGATTAGGATCACTTCCCGGATCCATAGAACAGCCCTTTGAGCCATTCCTATCTTCTTTGGACTTAAGTGTTGAGGAACCTGACCAAAGTGATGTACCTTCTCCAACCACCACTATCAAGGAGGTACTGATTGGTCTTGCTTCTGAAACACCCAACCCAAGTTCTTCACCCTTGAAGGTCCACTCTAGGAGTAATGAAGGAGTGGATGTGGAAGAGGCTGTCACTACTGCTGGTCCATCAAATGACCAGGAGGATAGTGACAACATCTTTAAGACCTCAACCATGGCAACTCATGGTGAGGGTATTTCCTTGGAAACACCCCTCACTGAGAGGAATCCCAGGCGCCAAGAAACCACGGGTGATGGGGATGCTGAGGCTCGGCCTACGGCCCCATCTGGGTCCAAGGATTCCACAACTGTGGATGAGGACAGACTGAAACTTCATAACTTGGAATTGACAGCCAGGGTGGCTATGCTAGAGGCTGAAATGTCCAAACTAAGACACCAAATCGCTATGCATGAAGCCCATCAATGCCCAACTTTAGCCACTCCCTCTCTTGTATCAGTAGGCACCCAAACTGATGCTTACCTGTCTACTGATGCAACCAAAAAGGGGGAGATGGTCTCTATGGAAGAAGATACAGACAGTCTTTACGACTGGATTCAAGAGCAGGTTATACTTCAAAGCTCACTATTCAAGCCGGCTTTTGTACAAACTCATGACTTGCCAGTCTCAGATAACGAAGAAGAAGGGACATCTGAAGACTGGAAGTTGGTCGTCAAGGCTGTTGATGAAATGCTGAATGATGCTGAAGACACAGAACAAACAAATACATCATTCAGCATCCTTCCTGAAGCAGCAGCCATCATTAGTCAATCCTCTACCCCCCAACTATTCAGATCATCAAAGAAGCTAGAATTTGACTCCATTCTAGCTTGGGGGTATGATGGATCAGTTGAGAAGTTTGGATTGGATGGGAGTTCAGCGGAGTAGAAGAGCTGAACTGGAACTCTCTCAATGCCCTCCAAGTCCTACAGCTACACTTATCAAACTGCATCAACAACTCAGCAGATCTCTCAGCAGAACTTGCCATTGGCAGGTTCCATGACTTGATGGAGGATAATCTACCCCACTTCGAAAGACTAATTCAAAAAGCAAAACGGGTAGCTTATCCTGAATCCTCGGCGGCCGCAGAAAGGAGACTGACTCCTAGCAATCTTGAAATAACAAGGAGCAGTCTTCTCAATAAAGAAGAAGTTCTGGGCCTTCGAAGATTCCTGTATGCCTTCCTGGTCAAGGACTTGGACGTGCTAGGTTGGGTGAGCACTAAGTCCCTTGACCACACTCTTCTGCTCAGCAATGGCTCCTCTCTCATCATCAACACCAGGAACATCCTTCAGCTGCCCTCAGACTTCCTTTTCAAGATTTTTCAGCTCAGAGCCAACATCTGCAATATTAACTCATTGGAGAGCCAGGCAATGATGGTCACCATCAAAGCCCATCTTGAAGAAGAAGGACTGATTCCTCAGGAAGAGTCTGTGTCAACTTCTGATACTGACTCCAACTCAGATACTCCACAAGTTGAAGTCACATCTGTAGCGTTTGGCACAAGATCTTCACTTAGGGATCAACTGAGAGAAATAGAAGGTCCTGAGTACCAACTTAATGAAGACAGTGACCGTCCCTTGACAATTTCTCAACTTGCCAATGAAGCTGAGGCAGAGATCCCAATAGCAGCATCATCATCTGCTGTTGTGATCAGTGAAGCTGAAGCAGATGCATCCAATGTAAACAAAGGAAAGGGAATCATGACAGATGAAGATGAAGAGAGGTTGCTAAAAGAGAAAAGAGAGAGGGAAGAGAAAAGAAGAAGAAGAGAGGAAGAGGAGATGGCTGACATGAAAAAGGCTGAAGAAAGAAAAACAGCCATTCTCCTAAGAGAACAAACCATCCAGCTGTATGCTAAACAGCTAGATGAACTGAAAAGAAAGATTCCTGCAGTTGACCAGATTGAAGAGGATGCCGCTATTGCTCTTCAACTACAGGAACAATTCAATAGAGAAGAGGAAGAATTGGAGAAGAAGAAGAAAGAAGAAGCTAAGTTCAGAATAACCGATTCTGAACTAGCTAAAGAAATGAGGGAGGAGTGGGTAAAGACTCTAGTCTCTCAAGGTGAGGATGTAGACTACCTTGAGAAACTATCAACTAAAGAAGTCTACAGAGCCTTCATGGGTCAGCAGGGTCAATTGGCTAGCAAGAAAAAAGCTGAAGAAAAAGCCAAGCTACAGTCCAAGAAGACCATTGCACTGAATAAAAGAACCCATGAAGAAAGGAAGGTCATGATTGACTTCCTTAAGGCTAGAGAAGATAGTGGAAAGAGGCTAGGTCCCATGAATTTCATGAACCTGCAAGCCCTCTACTTCAAAGTTAAAAAGGATGAGGAAGAAAGACTAGGGAAGAAGGGCTCCAAGAAAATGGTACTTATCAAAGAAGAAAAAAACCAAAGACAAAGAAACCCAAGCCTTCTCCCTCACCTACCTCTTCCTCAGTCCATCATCCTTCCACTCTCCTCCCCAAACCTTCCACTCCTCCACCCAACAAGTCCAAATCATCCCACCCAGCTCCCACTCATCAACAGCCTCCCCTGAAGAAATCCAAATCCTCATCTGAACCTGAAGACTCAAGAGACATAGTTGAATGGGTCTACAATCCACAGGATCAAAGGTTTGAGATGTTCAGGGGGAGAACTGAAAGAAGAAGATCTACATACAGGTCTGTTGATGAGGTTCTGCAACTACCAGATTCAGACCTAAGAAGAATTTTGGAGCTGGGTGAAGCTCATGAGCCTGCAAATGAGAGTGGGAAACATCTTATGCTAGCAATCAGACATTACTTCAACCCTAGCAAAGATGTGGTCATGGATGTCAAACCACTCAAGTCCCACTCTCCATTTGTATCTTGGTCCTACAATGCTGATTTGGATGAGTTCACTCTAATTGATGTAAAAAAGCAGCAGATGAGATGTTCAAGCAAAGCAATCTACAAAATGCCACACAAAGACATCAAGACTCTGTCTAAACTTCCACTGAACAATCCCAGTAAGGATCCAAGAGGCTATGAGGTTGAAAGGATAGTCAGCCACATGCAAAAGCTTCAACAGCAAAGTAATTAGAAGAATTTTGGTTGCATCAGTCTAGGGGGAGTTTGTAGAACCAAAGACTGATTGCTACCAAATTATTCTAAGTACAAATGCTGCTGATAGGCTTATCAGCAGCATTCATCACATATGGCTGCTGATAGGCTTATCAGCAGCATTCAGCACATATTGCTGCTGATAGGCTTATCAGCAGCATTCAACACTTGTTGCTGCTGATAGGCTTATCAGCAGCGTTCAACACAAGTTGCTGCTGATAGGCTTATCAGCAGCATTATTCTCATCTCTGCTGCTGATAGCTTTATTCTCTGAAGACCAAACGTTGCAGCTGACTATCCATGTGAAGCGCCTCTGACACCTTTCTGCAAAAGCAACTGCCACACTCCAAGCAGAAGGAACCTCACTGGTGCAACCAATAAAGGACAATAACGCGCTTCTCCAAGCATGCAAACAATGATGCCTAAGAAGACGTTTCAGTAAAGTTAACTAGATTAGCCTTTACGTGTAACTTAGATTAATAAACAAGATCAACGGCTTGTGTTAGATCTGATCCTTAGAATCAAGGGTCTGTCTTGATTCTAAGTTACTATATATATCTTGTAAGCACTTCAAACAAAGTGTGTCTTGAGTGTGCTTTGTGTGTGCCTTCATAGTGCTTCTTAATAGTGTTTTACTTGTAAACTTGTAATCTCAGAAGTCTAATACAACATTGCATTTATCAGTATTCTTGTGTTTACTTGTTTACTTTGTTGGTTGCTATTGTTTCCGCCAATATCAACTAGAATAGAATCACCTTGTAATCTTACGATCCTACAGGGCACATCACTCTGAGGACCACTTCTCATGGAAGAAGCAACGTTCATCCAATGAAGATTACATGACAAAATTATCATACTGGGGTGACCGTCTCCTTCACTACATGGGTTTCTTGAAGTTTGGCCTAGGAAATTTCAAATGGTGGTAGTGTGATTTAATTACACTGTTTTCTTTAGGTGCTCTTTTATAGAGCATTCTAAATTTGGCAGGTTTACAAAAATTTTCAAAATTTCAAATCCATCCATCCAAACTAAAATTAAAAATATAAATAGAGTTTGAAAATATATAAATCAATGATTCACCCGTTTTATCACTAAAAAGTTGAAGGTATAAAAATTAGAAAATTGGGGAAAATCTTTGATTTGTGAAATGGGGCCACTTAATGGGGGAATTTTGCTCGAACCACTAGGACAAACCGCCTACGGCGTTTGCCACATGATCCAGCTCGTTGAAACCTTTCCGTCCCCTGGTCGGGGCCCTTTAACTCAAAACGTAGCTTAAGTTATGACCGTTTCAAGTTTGGACACTTTTTACCCTGTTTTTATCTGTCCAGTTGGTCCAGGATGGACTCCACTAATTCTTGGATCAGCTTATTATCATTGTACGCATGGTTATCAAATGGGTTATATGAACCTCTCCATATTACAAGCCACCCATTTGACTGATTATCCCACCCAAAGAAAGACTGATGAAACATGTACGGGTCTGGCCAGCGACCCTTAAATAAACATGGCGCTTCCGGGGAGGCAACCCGATGATCATAAATAAATTGATAAGTTGGTGCATACGGAAAAAAGCATGGATCTCAGGTTTGGTTTTTTCAAATTTAAAGTTTATTTTACTTCAGCCCCCAGGTATGTCTTCTCGATACTATGACCTTAGTAGCTTAACTACGACCTTTTATTTTCCGTGTCTGCTTTTATGTTTTCCTTTATGTGTCAGGTAGAATAGCATCACCAGATAATCTCTCTATTACTTTGAGGATCATACTCCATCTCTACAACCTGAGGAATCGAAAACCACATCAAATTTCTTTGAAATTCGATGAAGTCTTTGAAGGAACGTGTTGACAAGCAGCTGATAGGCACAACCTGACAGCAGCAATGAGTTTTGCCCTTAGGTTATACACCGAATTGACCAGGGGAGTACCAGTTTATTTTCCCTTAAAACTCCATGCATTTAAATTTCTGCATAACATTTCATTACATGCATTTGTACATTGAGGGCAATGCACAGTTTTAAGTGTAGGGTGGGGAATTAAGAGATTCAGGACTACTTGTAATCTCAAAGTAGTAAAATTTCAATTTGTGATTTTCTACCCATTTGACTAAAACATTACAAAAACCAACATTTTGTAAAACCCGAAAACTTTTAAAAATTTTAAAACCCTAAAATTTAAAATCTCTTTGAGTCCGCACCTAATTAAATAAAATTAATAGATGGCAAGTAGAAACAAATGAATATTATGCATAACGATTCGCTAAACCCTATTCCATCCGTTTTCATGTGAGGAAAATCAAGCCTATTACACAGCATCAAGTTTTTGGCGCAATATATAATTATTCGCATGCTCTTTCGTTTGGCATTACTGAGTGTTTTTCGATTTAATTTCATGCATAATTAGAACTTGTGTGACTTATACATATCAAGACCATATACTAGTAGAAGTATGAAAGTGATTTAGACACCCAGGACTTTATTACCCTTATATATTATCCTTAAACCCTAAAAATCTCAAAAAATATTATCCGCCTATATAGCCCTCTAAGCCTTAGCCTTTTCTTTTCTACTACCCACATTTATCAACCAACCAGCTTTTCGTAAACACTGGTTATTGGCTGAATGTCTTCAAAATGGGAAAATTATCTTATGTCGTCATTTCAAGTTTATTATCATTAAGACAACTTTGGAAAGAATCTATTTTACTCAAAGGAATTAGAATATACAAGAAGTTGGATGTATTAGAAAGAAACATCTGAACTATTTGCAAGGAATTTATGGAAATATTATTTCAAGGAAATTGAGAAAAAATAGTTATTGAAAAATTTGTCTTGAGACAAAAAAAAATAGAAAATGGAGAAAGGAAAAATAAAGAGAGATGTGGCTCTTTTACAGGCAAGACCTTAAAGAACTAGACATGCATTCCTTTGATTTCAACTTGCTTTTCTGCCTTCATTTCGCAAAGCCTGAATTAGCGCCCGAACTCCGAGAGAAAGTTTTCGATGCAACCAATGATATAAGAAAACGGTGGTGCAAGCAAGAACAACTACCACCATTCTGCGGCTTGTCAAAAAGTGCCCCCAAAAGAAGAGCAAAAAGATATGACAAATGTGTGAAATGTGGCAATTGGAGCCACGATGGTAAGTGTAGCAAGAATCAAACTCATTCCCAACATGAGTATACGCATCTAATCAAAGTAGGAGCTGTTAGGCTACATGTCGAAAGATCCGTACGAAAAGGCAGTAATGTGTACTACGCAGTGAGGAAAGAGTTGAGAATGATAAGAGATCTTGGAAATCTGACCATAAACGAGCCCTCAGATTAATTATACCCTCATGATCTGAGTACTGTAGAGGGATCTGCTAGTATTTTTCATTTTAAGCCATGAAGCCGTAGCTATGTGTTTCACGATAGTTGCAACCCTTCAAACCTTTTAAATCCCTAAAAATCCAAAAAGATTTTCATTTTCACCCTTTATTTTTATTTTAGCCACATTACAACCCTTTTAAAAGTCCTCTTGATTCATGCATACTACTTAGTTAATTAGTGGAGACTTGATTTGCATACATTCTTATGACCATTGCATAATTCGATTCGAACTTGAGTGTTCCACTTAACTTACATTATCCATACATATATAACCCTAGAGTTGAGTGAACATTCTGAGGAGTGAAAGTTTATGCATAATTGAAGTTCTAGTAGGCTTGTCATTGATTCCATCATAGAATAATACAAAAAAAGAATAAGCAACTCAAGTGTTATCCCGGAGTTTCCAAATACTTGGAGTTCCATTACCCTTGTAAAGTTTTTAGTTAAGGGTATGATCATGCATGAGTTTGCTTGAGGACAAGCAAAGTTTAAGTGTGCGGTATTATGATATCTCATAAATTATACAGGTTTTGCTTGCGTAATAATCCCCATATTATGGTACTAAATGATTAATAACCTTGCAATTGATACTTAAAACGTTAATATTTCACAATTGCAGGCTATTCGGTGCTCCAAGATAAACAAAGCAAAAACCAGCTTAAAACATGAAGAAATCAAGATTTTGGAGGACCAAACTCGAGCATTGACCCCCAAGAAGTCAAACCAGGTCAACCATCAGCTAAAAGACGAGCCTGGGGAGCAGACAGAGGGATGCACGACCGTGCATCACTTTGCACGGTCATGCAAAGCCTGTCTGGCCTCCCCAGACTCCAGTACACTATCCTTTATACCCTGTTTGATTCCCGAGGTGTTTGCACGCCCGTGCAATCCAATGCACGGCCGTGCATTGCTCATTTTGAGGCCTATAAATAGATGGCTTGAGTTCTTCATTGAATCATCCCTTACACACCCTAAGAACACACCAGAGAGAGCTTATTTCATAGTTAGAGTGTAGTAGTAGTGAGTAGGGGGGCTCTTCCTCTTTGTTCCGCAATAGGAGAGTCTACGAAACTCAGCGTTATGCTAGTTAGTACGGCCATTCGTGGCTAGACTCTTTGTTTTGCTAGGTTGATGATGAAGTTTGGTGCATGTTAATGTTTAACGTATTAATCCAAGTGATGTGTTTATGTCTTTAACTATTCGTCCTTAAAACCACCTTTTTGGTGGGCTTTTATTATTGTCTAAATCCGTCTTTATATTTGTGAGTGTTATTGATTTTTTAAAGTGTAAAACCTTTTTAATCAAATTTCTCTTGAAGCTTGTACGTCTTTATACAAGTAGAGATTGATAAGCCAAGGCTTGGTTAACACTATTAAGGTCGTACGTCTTTATACGAACTTATTATGCGACCAAGAATTGGTGAAATCATGTTAGGAATGGTACATCTTTATACTTGGTCCCATTGTTACACCGCCTCCGGGTGAGGAAAATATAATCAAATATTTAACTCTAATACAAAGCATTTTACGTTCGATGTCTTAAACCAACCTGGAGATGACCATTCGAATGGTTGAGGGTAATTGTTGTCCTTAACGGGAGGCACTACCACTTGTTAAAGCTTTTAAATTTGCAAATCAAATGTCGTGAGGACGAGGCTCTAGCGGTGACCCGGGTCACACATTTGTAGTAGTCATATCACTGGATTAGTCAACTTAACATTATCACGTACCAAGCGGATTCAAAACCCAAAGCAATACTATTCGTAACTTGATCATTTCCGACCTATTTACTTTCCTGTTATTCACTATTCTGTTAGTTACAATTCTATTACACACTTCACGCATGTTTTTACTTTTCTACTATTTACTTTACCGCCATTTAATTTTCTGTCATTTACTTTCCTGTTCCACAAGCACACAAAACTCACTCACTAATTAAACCAGCTAAATGTTAACAAAAGTTGAGTATTGGATTTCGACTGTGTCCCTTGGTTCGATACTTGGTTCTTACGTAAACTATATTACGATGCGATAGGTACACTTGCCTATGGTGTGTGTTTTATGTTTGAGTATTTATCATTTTATAAATTTAAAACCTGATCTCGTGAAACCATCTTAAAAATATATTTATTATATTTTATATATTAAAACACAGCCCATCAATCTTCATAAGTCTTCAATCCGTTTGAGGATCTTGGGTTAGCATATTGATGCTAAGTTTATTGGGTTAACACGTAAGTGTTAAATACGTGTGACAATTTTAAAATCATGGGCCAAGCCAGAAAAACGTGGGCCAAGCCAGAATAATGTGGGCAAAGCCAGAAAAACGTGGGCCAAGCCAGAATAACGTGGGCCAAGCCAGAAAAACATGGGCCAAGACAGACTTAAGTTACCATAAAAATGCTAAAAACCTTAGGAGTAACACGTCTGTTACTATTGTGGGATTCAAGATATAGCCAACAGTATGGACTGGTCGCACTACCTTGAACTATACTTGAACATCGTGCGCTACAGGCGGAGTGTTTAAACTCAATTCTTAGAAAGGTGAAAACCTTTAAAACTTTGAGGTATTCCGGATACCCTAACTTACGAGAGATGGCCAATCTCTAACTTCTTTCAGGATCCTTCCTACAAAACATGAAACCTTGGTGATGGTGGGTGTTAGACTGGCTAACACCCCTCCGACGCTCAAGCCAGTACTTTGATAAAGAATAATAAATACAAAAATAGTTAGGGATTGAAGACATACCATTCTTAGTTAGAATTTAAAATATAACTTACATAAAATAGGCTTTAAGATGGATAGCATTCCAGGATCTTGGCAGGATATCTCCTTCCATTATGGCTAACCAGTATGCTCCCTTGCCTGCTTCTGAATCTATTATGTATGGGCCTTCCCATTTTGGTGCAAGCTTTCCATCACTCGAATTACTGGTATTTAGAAATGCCTTTCTCAATGCTAAGTCTCCCACTTGGAATCTTCTGATCCTTATGTTCTTATTGTATGACTTTGCTATCCTCTACTGATAAGCAACAATACGAACTTTGGCAAGATCTCAAAGCTCATCCACAGTGTCAAGATCATGAGCAAGAGCCTCGTCGTTGGTCTCTGGATTCTGGAGGTTGGTCCTGGCAGTAGGGATAACCATCTCCGTAGGGACCATGGCTTCAGTACCAAACACCAATGAGAATGGGGTTTGTCCTGTTGCATTCTTCGTGGTTGTCCTATCTGCCCAAAGTACAAATGGTAATTCATCAGCCCATCTTCCTTTCTTTGCTCCCAAACTCTTCTTGAGGTTGTTAATGATGATCTTGTTGCTAGATTCCGCTTGTCCGTTGGCTTGAGGATGTACTGAGGTGGAAGTTATCATTTTGATTCCCCAACTGGCACAGAAGTTAGTTGTTCTGTTGCCAATGAACTGAGATCCATTATCGCAAACTATCTCCAGCGGGATTCCAAATCTTGTCAAGATATTGCGCTTGATAAAGACTTATTTTTTTTTGACTTGGGCAAATGCCTCAGTTTCAATCCATTTGGAGAAGTAATCTGTCATTGTTAGCATAAAGATCATTCCTCCTGGTGCCTTGGGCAGTTTGCCAACTATATCCATTCCCCATTTAATGAATGGCCATGGAGAGATGATTGGATATAAAGGTTCGGCCGGTTGATGGAGTATGTTGCTGTGTCTTTGGCAGGCGTCACATTTCTGGGAGTAAGTTATAGCATCTTTCCTGATGGTAGACGAGTAATATCATGTCCTTAGGATCCTTGAAAATAACGCTCTGCCCCCAATGTGATTACCACACTCACCTTCGTGTATATCTTTCAGGACTTCACGTGCTTTAGGATCCTCCAACCATCTTAAGTATGGACCTGCAATAGACTTTCTGTACAATAAATTGTGCAATATTATAAAACGTGATATCCTCATGCGAAAAGCTTTTTGATTTTTTCCTCACTTGGGATCTCACCATCCTGCAAATATTTCTTAATGGGTGAAATCCAGGATCCTTGACTAGGTTCAAGATCCTGTATGTCTGCTTCTTCTTCAGTGTTGGATACTTCATTTATTTTCTCAATTGTTGTGCTCATAATATGTATGATAGGTATTTTGGTACCTTCTGGTATTTTAAGAGCCGAAGAAAGGTTTTTTAAGGCATCAGCCTCAGTATTGTCTTCTCTAGGTACCTGTGTAATGTTAAAAATTTCGAATTCCATGGATAATTGCTTAACTATTGTGAGATATTTGGCTAACTTATCTCCTTTTACTGCATATGAACCATTAAAATGGTTAGCAATTAACAATGAGTCTACATATACCTGAAGATACCTGATCTTGATATCCCTGGCTAATTGCAATCCTGCTATCAGCGCCTCATACTCTGCTTCATTGTTCGTAGCCTGGAACTCACAACTTATGGATTGGGGTATTATGTCCCGTTGTGGCGATTTCAGTATGATACTGATGTATTGCAAAATACATCCGTTTTACTGTCAATTTTATTCCCACTTTGTGTTTGTTTTGCTTCGGTTTTCTTCTATAACTGCTTGTACTTAATATTTCTATATCTTATGGTTGTTAGGTCACAAAGGAAGCGGATATGATTGAAAACGAAGAAGAACGAGTTTCCGGTTCGTGCGAGAGGGCTGTGGATAAAAAGAAAGGAAGATTCTGGATTTTTAACCCCGTCGCGCTACGCGACAGGTCTTGGAATTTCATCACGCTACGCGAGGAATGCAAAGTGACAGAATTGCCCTTTTTTTGATTGCCGACTATTTTGTCTTTTCTGGGGCCCTAGCGCTACGCGAGGATGAATCAAGATCCCGTCGCGCTACGCGACGGGTGGTTTTTCGCAGAAACCTCTTTTTAAGCCAAAAATTAGAAAACCCTAAGGGGGAGACCACCTTGTGACGGCAAAAGACGAAAAGGAGGAACATTCTAGCCTCAAGAAGGTGCTTGTGGACTAAAATCGGAGGAGGAGAAGTGGATATTGATCAAGAACAAGCGTTGGGATCGAAGAATTGAAGCCGGATTCACCTCGGGTTACATATTTTTGATTCGTTCTTGTTTTCTTGTCAATTCTAACATGATGAACAGCCTAGTTACTTATTGTTTTATAATTTTGAACATGTTTCTTGGCTAGATTCTTATTGGCTACCTAGGTTTAGATGATTGCACATGTTTAACATTGGTTTTTGTTGGTTTTTGGAATAAACTTGGTTTTGATCATTGGATGTGTATGCGTATTTAGTATTATCAATTAAATGATTTTTCAGTCCTCATGTGCTTTGATGAATGTCTTTCATATAATAGGTGCATGCTAGATCAATTGCCGTGTGTTTTTGATTATTGGATGGTTTGCTAGACGTAGTATTCCATAGGAATGAAATTCGTGAATTGGTAAATCTAAATATTCAACCAATCTTAATAGCTGTGAGGTGAGAGATTTTCGGTTTATCTCGTGTGTCTGATCGCTAGTTTAGAATCTTTGTGAGAAGGTCTGTCTAGTTCGTCGTTCACATCTTGTTGACCGAGTCCAATAGGAAATTCTTAGTTATCCCTTGCACTTAGGTGTATTGAGACTTTCGCGCTGTGAGGTAGATTGTCTAGCGGATACTTCTTGAGTAGACTGGATGACCTGTGAGGGGAACCCGTCCAGCCGGTGGTTTAACGGCTTTTAGGTCTCTTAGTTGACAATCCTTGAGAAGGGTCGAGGGTGCTCTAGGTTCCCTTTGAGTTTAGTATTTTAAGATCCCAGTATCACATTAGTTCCATTACCGATAGAACCTTCGTCAGACACGTGTAGGATTCGGGCCTAGGTAGTGCTTTCACCCTATCTGTTTTCGTTCCGTAGTTATTCTCACGCTAGTTTGTTTGTCCTCGTCTTTTCCTTTATTTTCTATAGTTTATTTCTCTCTTAAATAAAAGAAACCTCCCTTTTTGTAATTAGTTATCCTGCATCTGAGTCAGTATTTCGCTGTACATACAGTGTCCGTAGGTTCGATACTCGGTCTTATCTATCTATTCTGCAAACGATCGGTACACTTGCCGTATTGTGCGCGTTAGTTTAGGTTTGTCCGTTTTATTATAAATATTAGAACTTGTAGGTTTTTGCGTATAGTTCGTAGCACATCAAGTTTTTGGCGCCGCTGCCGGGGACACTTGGCAATAGCGAAATTGACTTTGATTTTAGGATTTGTGTATATTTTCTTTTATTTGGGTGTTTTAGATTAGGTTGTATTTCTTTATTTTTCTCTTTATTTTTATTTTTTATTTATTTTTAAAGAAGAGGAAGATGTGGTGCGAGAATTGTGGTGGACCCAATTGGACGCAGCAATGTCAGCATTTTTATTCATATGGGTATTCTGCGCACCGGTACGATGAGAGATATCAGGAGGATGATGCGTTGGCGAGATCGTACCATTTGATGGAGCTGATGGAAAAGGAAGCGAGAGCCGAAGACATCAAATGGAGAGCTGAGATGGATCTTCTGACAAGTCAGATTGAAGCACTTAAACTTGCAATGGCTACATCTATGAAGCAGATAGAGGATCCTGTGATTGATGATTCATTAGAGCCGGAGACGAGAACGGACAGCGGAGTTTTTGCTATTTCTGATAGTTCTTCCCAAGTCCCACCTCCGGCTCGGTATATATTTGATTTTGAGGATCCGGATGTAGAAGAACACATCCAAGCTTATTTGAGGCACGATCTGCAGGCGGACAGACCAGCTGATGTGGAGAGAGTCGTCATTTTTGCTGTAGAGGATACACTTGTTCCGAGTGTAGATGAGGCTGTAGTTGCTCACTTCCGAGCGCAGGAGGAGAGTCTTCACATCCCATCAGCAGAAGAAGTCAGGCAGATTGATTGGAGTGCCCGGTTTGCTGAGATGGAGGCCCGGTGGGCAGAGGAATGTGAAGTATTCGACACACCAGGACCAGAGACGTTAATGGACGAGTCAGTCCCACCTCTGGTTCAGCAGGATGTCCCAATTCAGCCGATTTCCGCATTGTGGGCCGATTCTGATGCTGAGTTGGAGTTTTCATCTGATCTCGTGACCACAGAGCATCCTAATGATCAGATTGATGAGGAAAGTGAGAAAGCCAGGATAGAGGATGACATGACGAAGGAGGAGGAGCATGTACTATCCTGGGAGTTTGAGTTTGGTGACGAGTTAGTTGGTTTTACAACTCAAGAGGCTGATGAGGTGTTTGACCCTGTTGGTGACATTACTACTCTCGAGACATTACTTTATGGAGAGCAAGCAGCGGTTATCGAGCAGTCACCAAACCGAGAGGATGAAGAAGAAGTGATGGAGATGGAGCGACCACTTCTTATTGAGGATGAGCAAACCCCAAGTGTGGGGATTGCTGATGATGATAGCCAGCTCGTGGATGACGACGATGATTATGGATCGCCACCCAGATCCAACGTGCCATGGGATAGGGTGAGAGAGCGCCTGGACCGGCGCATTTCAAGGACACAAACCTGGTCGATTAGAGGCCCTGCAGTTGTTCCAGACTGCAGAGACGACCATGCTCCTCATTACATGCATGGCATACAGTTCGGTCCAAGAAAATTCAAGTCTTGGTGGCCCGACTCGAGTCTGTTTCGAGTCTTCTGGGGCCTGGTTGTTGGATTCTTCCCGTCCAACGACAAGAGAATGAAATTGAGTAAAAATGATGGGAAGAGGATTAAGGAGAAGCCTCCTGATTGAGTTTACTTGCGAGGCACGAGTCTGGCTGAAGACTCTTCTGTAAACTTAGCGCTACTGGGAGGCAACCAAGATTTTCGCTTTAGTTATTTATTTGCTTTATTTTAGCTGTCATTGTGTTTGTTGCTTCTCCTGTTCTGTGATTCATCCTCATTATTATGGCTGCTTGTATTTTGTACATTATCTGTTTAGTTTAGTTTTATTTTTATTCTATTATTTGTGTCAGTATTATGCTGCTCGGGTTTTGCTTGTTTTTGTTTTGCAGGTTTGGTTTTTCATAACCCGTACTCAATCTCCATTCGGGTTGTGGAAAACCAGTTACATATGATTGGAGGTGCCCGACAACTGGTTTGGAGCACGATCGCGAATGGAATGCTATACGATCGTGCAGCAAGATTTGGATCAAAGGAATACATTGCTAACCAGCTAAGTCTTTTCCTTTTCTCCTTATCTTGTCTTTTTATTTATTTTTTCTTTTATTTTTATTTTTATTTTTCCAGACTGTCTTCTGATTCCACATTGGGGACAATGTGTTGTTTTAAGTGTGGGGATGGGAGACTCCGTCTGGATTTTTGTATATTGAGTCTGTTTTTGCCTTATAGCTTAAAAAGAAATTAATTTTTTTTTTTGAAATTGTTCCTGAATTGATTGTGAATTTATGAGAAAAATAATTTAGCAGTTGGTTGTTTATCATTTAATTGAAACTTATGAGAAGGAAATCATAGCGAATTTGTGATGTGTTGGTAGGTCTAGTTAGCTAGCAAGCCCTTGAAAAATTTAATTAAGAATAATATTAACTTGTGGTTTCTACATTCCTTTAGGCCGATAGTGTAATTCCAACCAGTAGGGTGCGGTAGGTAAAGTCCTGATTTGCTTGAATCTTGTGTCTATAGAATCTCTAGTTTATTTCCCCCTTTTCCTCTGTTCTGCGATGGCAGAGACCTGGAAAAGGAGCGCGTCGCCCTGTTGCTATAGGTTCGATACTCTGTCTTATCTATCTACTCTACAAACGATCGGTACACTTGTTGTATTGTGCGCGTTAGTTTAGGTTTGTCTGTTTTATTATAAATATTAGAACTTGTAGGTTTCTGCGTATAGTTCGTAGCACTTCAGATCCCATGACCTGTTCCTCTTACATTTGATGCACCGTCAGTGAATAATGTCCACTTATCCCTGGATTCTTCCAATTGCTGAACTTCAAGATCTGCTTCATGTTGGATATCACTGCTGAAATCAACCACAAAGTCCGCAAGTGCCTAAGACTTTATTGCTGTTCTAGGTTCATATATGAGGTCATAGGCGCTGAGCTTGACTGATCATTTAGCCATCCTTCCTGACATCTCTGGCTTTCTTAAGACACACTTAATAGGGTAGTTAGTCTTAACATGAATAGCATGAGTTTCAAAATGATGTCTTAGTTTAGTGGATGCCATTATTAAGGCTAAGATTAGTTTTTCTAAATGAGAGTACCTGGTTTCGCTGCAAGCAAACTTTTACTTACATAATATACCGAATGCTGCTGGCCTTCATGATCCTTGACTAGTACAACACATACGGTGCTTTGGGATACTGCCAAGTATAGGGATAATGGTTCGCCGTCTTCTGGTTTCATTAATAGAAGAGCTGATGACAAGTATTCTTTCAGTGATTGGAGTGTTCGTTCCTGCTTCTCTTCCCATTTGAATATTTTGTTCTTCCTCATGATGTCATAGAACTCTTTGCACCTTTATGAAGATCTTGATATGAACCTGTTGAGTGCTACTACCTTGCCGGTTAGTCTCTGTACATCCTTGGTGTTTGCTGGGGATTTCAGATTGATGATCGCTTTAATTTGTTATGGACTGGTCTCTATCCCTCTCTTGGTTACCATGTAGCCCAGGAACTTTCCTGCCCCTACTCCGAAGTGGCATTTTGAAGGACTCCATGTTGTATTGGTCCAGGATATCGAATGCATCCCTGAGATCCCTGAGGTGATCCACAACGTTCTTTGATTTCACCACCATGTCGTCTATGTAGACCTCCATGGCGTCCCCAAGTTTTTCTTTGAACATCATGTTCACCAGCCTTTGGTATGTAGCACCTGCATTTTTCAAACCAAAAGGCATAACAATATAACAATAGAAACTTGTTGGAGTCAGGAATGCGGTATCCTCCTGATCTGATGGTTCCATCTGAATTTGTTGGAATCATGATGAAACATCCATGAAAGCCAACATTTCGTGGCCTGTTGTAGCGTCGACCATAGAGTCTATGTGTGGTAGTGGAAAAGGATCTTTGGGGCATGCTTTGTTCAAGTCAGTGAAGTCTACACAGACTTTCCATTTCCCATTCTTCTTTTGGACCACCACCACATTAGCTAGCCACCTTGGAAATTTCACTTTCCTTATTGTCACACCCCGCCAAGGCGGAAACGCGAGGCACGACGTTCATGGTTTCCAAAGCATATGATTACCGCAAACACATACATGATAAATGGATACATAAATAAGTTTAATGTTTTACATTCCAAAACGTAATCTGAATTTACAAAAAGTTGAGATTTCACAAATATGACTCAATTCAATGAGTTATACAAGAGAAATCCTTCTTCAGTAGTATCCATCGTGCATGCAGGTAATCTACATTGCTAACCTTGCGATCACGTCAATTTCCTGAAAAACATACTTGAAAACGTCAACACGAGGTTGGTGAGTTCACAGGTTTAATCAAATAGTTCTTGGTAAAACTCAGTTGTTCATAAATCGTTTCAGTTGTATGTGATAAACAGAATAAGAATTGTTGACCCATTTGTAAACTAGCTAGGAATACAAATAATATGTTCATACATGAGGCGTAACCAAACCATGACAATTGTACACGCCCCTAATTTCGTTATCCGGTTCTATGCGGCCATAAATCCTCCAGATTGTGGTTAGCGCGACTAACCATGACCGGGAGACGTCACTCTCCATAGTACTATTCATAGGACCCTAGGCTACAGTTAATGGTTACTATGTTGTTCCAGGGGACTTTTCAGGCCTCAAATTGTTGTTCTCATCTCATGTAAACATACAAGTCGTGTCTTATTCTCTTGTTATCCCATAAAATAATTGTAAGTATGTTTTTCCCCCAAATATTGAAAACAGTAAAAAGGGGCCGTGAAACTCACCTTGAGTTTGTGTATATACTTGTAATAATGCTTGTTGTAGTCAACCTTGACTATTTGTACCCTAGATACCAAGGGTAAATTGTTGTTAAGACCAACGTCTTAATTGTAAATTGTTCACCGACCTTGTAAATCTGATTGTGTTTGCTTAAATATCGTTTTAGTTTTCCAACACATGTTTTGTTGTAAAATAGTTTTGAGTTACTGCCCAACTGGGACTGTTGTACAGGTGTCGAAACTTCTTAGTTTCGATTGGGCATTTGTGTGTCGAAACTACTTAGTTTCGATGGAGCATATGTGTGTCGAAACTACTTAGTTTCGATGGAGTGGTCATGAGTCGAAACAACCTAGTTTCGATTGAGATAAGGTATCGAAACTCCTAGTTTCGATGGATCAACAGGTATCGAAACTCCTAGTTTCGATTGAGTTAACTGGTATCGAAACTCCTAGTTTCGATTACTGGACTTCTGTTTGACAGAATCAGTCCTGCATATTTTTATGTTTTAAACTTGAATTCGACACACTCTTCTTGTTATCTTTCTTACGTTTAAATAAGATGTAAGTTTAGCTACGGTTTTAAAGAAAATAATGTGAAAATGTCGAGTTTTTACCTTAAAACCGAGATGAAGATGATGAAATAAAACAGAGATGATCTCGACTCTTTTGCAGAAACACTTGAAATTCTTCTTAAAATACTGGATTGTGGTAGGATTTCGCCTTAAAACTTGGCTTCGGTTTGAAGAGAAATGGAAAATTTGCCGTATGAAAATGAGTGTGATGAATGGGAATTGTGAGAAAAATGGTTAAAGTGAGTATGGTTATATGTGAGTTTTCTCAGTTGTAGTATGGGTCGAGTAAGGGAGTGGTTTCCTCTGGCTTTTTCGGCCAAAAGTCAAGGAGTGGTTTGGGGGTTAAATTAATCAAGTTTGAGTAAATTTATTAAGGTATTAATACCAATTATAGTTTTTAAAGGGGTAATTTAATTCGGTTTGGGTTTCTCACGGTATAATAAATTTAACAAGTTTATGGCTCGTTAACGAAAAACATTGAAATCTTGGATTGTATAATCCGTTGAGGTGATTATTTGTAGGTATAAGTACCTAAAAGTGACGCTACCCAATAGCGTTTTCGAAAGAGTTTGTTAGTTTACTTTTACGTATACTATATGATTTATTCTAAAAATAAGTTATTGACCAACGAAAAATTTGTGTAACGTATACGCCTGGATATTTAATTTATCCACTATTGTTCGTCTTAGTCGGTTTGTACTGGTACTTGCACCGGTAATTCCTAGAATTACCCAAGTATAAATTGAGACCATGAACGATCTTTGCTAGACTCTAAAGTCCTTGTTTGTGAAATTAAATAAATTACCAAAAACAATTAAAAATGTGAACTCGATTATGACTTGTACGGGTATTGACCTGAAATGTCGGGTTGTCACACTTATCATTCCTGCCTTTAGTAGTCTTTCGACCTCTTCTTGGATAGCTATGTTCCTCTCCGGTGTAAATTTTCTTCTTTTTTAATGTATTGGCCTGAAACTGTTAGCAACACCTAATTTATGTGTAATAATATCTTTAGAGATACCTGTCATGTCATCATGTTTCCAAGCGAATGTTGAGGTTCTGCTTCTTAGTAATTCTATAAGATCTTGCTCAATATACTTGGGGATATTGGTTCCAACAAGCACCTTGACATCAGGATCCTCTATGCTTAAGGATACTTCTTTAACACCCTACTATTTGGTTTCCAAGACGTCTCGGGCTTGTTTCTTTAATTGCTATGCTTGCCTGGTTTTGGCGGAGGCTTTCATTGAAGAAGTATAACAGTTTTTTTGCCTCCTGCTGGTCACTGTTGATCTTCACTACCCCCACGGGGTCGGCATCTTGACACACTGATGGTATGTTGAGGGTACCGCCTTCATTTCGTGTATCCATGACCTTCCTAAAATGATATTATAGCAAGACATAGAATCTATTACACAAAATGTTTGTATAGCATTTACCCCTTCGATATATATTGGTAGTTTTATCTCTCCGACTGTGTTTTTGACTTCTCCGCTGAATCCTACTAGCACTGAGGATTTTGAAATAATTTCAGAATCCAGGATCCCCATTCTCTTCAGGACTTCATGCTGAATTATGTTCACCGAGCTCCTTCCGTCAATCAGTATCCTTCGGATGAAGTGGTTCACAATATACAGAGTAATTACTATACCATTGTTTTGGGTAAAAAATATATAAACTAACTTTGTAACCAAATTTCGTAAGTGAGGTAGTGTGCTTGAAAGATTCGTGATGAAAAAAGAGTATAAACCAATAAAACGACACGGATGTCTACGAGGAAAGCCCTTAATCCCTAAGGATTGTCGGCATAAAACCTCGGGAAGTGACTGAAAGTCACTTGCCTCCTAGTCTTGTATAAATCGATGAAAATGATTACAAATGTGAACAGAAATGATCAAATACTAAGTGTAACAGAGCTTCTTGCGAGTGTTTAGTAATGCTAGGTGAATTGTGTGTGTTGCTAATCGATCAAGCTGTTGGTTAAATACAAAAATGATCCTAACTAACTCTCCGAGGAACCCGGAGCTTTACTTAGTCTTCAAATATGACCATTATTGAGCTTCTCTCGCAAGTTTTACACGTTCTCTTTGACTTCTCGTCCGATTCTTCAGGGACAAAACGAGTCAACACGTTTTACCTGTGCATATAAAAGAAATACAGGACAAATAGCCATTAGTAGCATTAATATTCAGGATACCGAAGTTACGAGGATCTTAGATTCCGGATCATGCATCATTCAAGATCCTGCTTGAAATTTAACCCATAACAATTGTCCCCAAATTTTGACAGCTGTCAACATAAGTTACAGCTGTGAAAATTTAAGATTCAAATTTCAAATGGCAATGTGATAAGACGTGGTGCGGTGAACGAGGGATAGAGACTACATCGTTCGAGACGGTCATAATTACTCCTTTATAATTACTCTTCTTCTTTATTAATCCCAACTTCATCTTCTTCAAATTTTCTCTCTAGGATCTCAGGTAACAATCTTTATTGCTTTTCTTATCTTCCTTAACTCTGTCGATTTTCGTATCAAAATGGCTAAGAAAACCACACGATCTTCCACACCTTCAAATGATTTGTATAGTCAACATCTGATTGCTAACCCGGATTCTGAGAAATGCACCTCTACTAATAGAGACATCGAGCTTCTCAAATCTGGGGGATCCTTCCCTAAAAATACCTTCTTTCGATCTTTCGACCATAAGACGAGGGCGGATTTCACTTCTGATAGTTGGGTCTGCTTTCCGTCTTTCCCCTTTACCATAGGCTTCTTATATCCTTTCCCTGCTTTCACCACCGAATTCTTTGAGAAAACCGGTTTGAGTTATGCCCAAACTATGCCCGTGATTTGGCGAACTTTGCACACTTTGGAGATTTTGATCCGTAACCATGCTCTCGAATTCAGCATTTCTGAATTGGCTTATGTTTACAATCTAAGGAGCCACGGTTCTTCCCGTTTCTTATTCCAAATCAAAACCGGCATGAACCATTTAATCCTGAAAACAACTCAAAACGATCTTAATTAGAAAAATATTTTTTTCTTTGTGAGAAGAGATTCGATCCCTGGGGGGGTAAGTTGTCGATCAAATGGATTTTAAAGGGTAGGATTCTATCTGTAGGATCCTTTTTATTTTGGCAGTCGGGATACTGACTTTTCGATGTTCTTTTCCTAACATGCTATTTTTGTGACAGGCTTTGGAGAAAATGACTAAGATCCAAGAAGAATTGGTGAAAGAGGCCGAAGACAGTAAACAAATGGTTATTGACCTGCAAAGTATAGGGGCAGCCAAGAACAAAAAGTTAGCCGAAGCGACTGATGCGCTTGATAAGGTGAAGGCTGAGCTTCAAGATGCTTATGCCCAACACGCCCAAGATCTTGAAGAATCTCACGAACTGGCTAAAATGTCAGCTGCAATTTCAATCTTCCAAGCCAGAGTCAAAATGGCTGAAGAGGTTGCCGACAAGGATTTCAATCAGGCTTACTGGGATGTGCTGGGCTAAAAGAAGTTGATTACTGAATTGGGCGGAGAGCCAATGCCGAAGGTGGTCGAGGGCAAATTGGTGGGTGAAGGTGAGGTGGAGGGCTCGGTAAAGGAAGCTGCGGTGGTAATCGGTCAGGGCGATGACGGCAAAGTAGAGGAGGCCTGAGTCTGGAATTTGATACTTGTGGTTCTTTATGTGTTTAACTTTAATCCTGTTGACCTGTTTGAACAATTTCATTTTCTTTGTTTTGGGGATCCCTAACAAGGATGGACAATTTGACAATTCGTGTCCTGGGTGGATGATTTCTTCTTTTTGGATGAAACCCGGGACACATTTCAATTTCCTTCACTAAGAATGATAATTAGTAGCTTCTGACTATCATGATTGTTGTTTGGTTTGTTTTGACATGTTTTAGAAAATTAGGATCTCTATGTAGCAAAAATCTTAAAATACATAGCAAAATAGGTTTGGATATATTTTAAGGATAACGGATCCTCAGTAGTTATAAGTAGTATCTTAGGTTTTTATCAAACTTTGACTTAAGAAAACATTTCTTAATTTTAGCAAATAGTATGGAAGATTACCAATTACAAGCGAATCATGACTTAGTCATTCAAGTGTTCTATAAATTAAAAATTAACAAGTAACACATACCTTTGTTGAAAACCAAGTCAGGTAGATACACATACCGGATTATGAAGTTGAGTTTGAAATATAGCCACCTTGGTTGTCCCCTGTGTACAGTCATTACTTACGTCGTGGACATAGCAATTGTACTTCGTGATCTTCATAAGTTTTTAACCCGTTTAAGGATCTTAAGTCATCATATTGATGTTAAGTTCTTGAGTTAACACATAAGTGTTAAATACCTGTGACAATTCAGAATAACGTGGGCCAGCATATTGATATTGATGCCAGAATAACGTGGGCCAAGCCAGAATAATGTGCACCAAGCCAGACTTAAGTTAGCATGAAAATGCTAAAAACCTTAGGAGTAGCACGTCTGTTACTATCGTAGGATTCAAGATATAGCCAACAGTGATGAAATTATCAGCCATTGTTACGTGGACTGGTCGCACCACCTTGAACTATACTTGAATATCATGTGCTACATGCGGAGTGTTTAAACTCAATACTTAGAAAGGTGAAAACCTTTAAACCTTTGAGGTATTCGGGATACCTTAACTTAGGAGAGATGGCCAATCTCTAACTTCTGTCAGGATCCTTCCTGCAAAACATGAAACCTTGGTGAATGTGGGTGTTACCTTGGCTAACACCCCTCCGACGCTCAAGTCAGTACTTTGATCAAGGGTAATAAGTATAAAAATAGTCAAGGATAGAAGACATACCAATTTCAGTTAGAACATAAGTTTTAAACTTACATAAAGTAGTTTTTGAGATGGATAGCGTTCCAGGATCTTAGCAGTATATCCCCTTCCACAGTAGCCAACCAATATGCACCCTTGCCTGCTTCAGAGTCAATCAAGTATGTTGGAGCATATTCTGGTGACAAAGAGCTTGAAGATTCTATGTCTTACTCTTAGAGTCTTTGACTTGTAATTGATATAATTGTTAGCAACAGTTAAGGGGGAGTCTGTTAAAGCATGTTTTGTAACTGTTGATAAAATTTTGTGTAAGTTCTTAGATAGGCGAACTTAACAAGTTCGCCTAAGCATCTTTAGGAGCGAACTTATTAAGTTCGCCTATGGTGCTGTGGGCATTTGTGTTTCCTTATAAATAGGTGTTTGCAAGTCTTAGAAGAGAGACCTTAGAGATCAGAAGTCAAGAACAGACTTGAGAATCACAGAGCTTGTAAACATTGTTTGTGAGTGAAATACAAAGCGTTTATTTACATCGTGTTGTTGATTGATTTACACGTAGCACGTTGATTATGCATTCCACATGTTATCAGCGTGTCGTACCGCAAGTCTAGAAGATCCGTCATGCCCTAAGGGACCTACAATTGGTATCAGAGCTTTTTCTCTCTATTAGAAGAAGATTTGTGGTGTTTTCGTGTACAATCAACATCAAATTTAAGAGATTTTGAAGAGTTTTTCATCTTTTTCGTGTTCTTGACAAAAATGGAGAAATTTTGATCATTTTGAATTGATTTTGGATTTGTTTGAAGAATTTGATCCAATAGAAGTGTTCCTAATCAGTTTCTACACATTCCTACGGTTCAGATTTGTCCAATTTGATCATATACATCAGAAATCATGATTTTCAGAGGTCTGAGTTCGTGAAGATGGTTATTTTCAATCATTTTTGGCGGGAAAAATTTTCTTCTCCAAATTTTTTAGGAGACATTTATATGCTTATGTGACACTTCTAATTTTCACTACTTGTACTCATTCTAGACTTATCAATGAAAATCCGCATGACATTTCATTTTACTTGAAATCCTATTCAGACGTTGTTACAATACTAGTTCACATGTGAAACATTACGTTTATGCTTGATTTCAAAGACTTATACTTATCTGTGATTGATTCATGGATCGCACGTAGACTTAATTGATCTTTATGACACATTAAATACACATGAACCACCCCCATACATCTCAAACATGTTCTTACAACCCATTCAATGTGAATTGATGCTTAAAAGTACTAGTTTGTACTTTCGTGCGATCGTTCGCCTTTTAAACCGTCGTTAACTACGTACCGTCCACGACCGACAAATCGTTTAACATGACATTAATTTATGTTTTAAATGTTTCAAATATTCATTTCTTTAATTAAAACAAAGTTTGTTTGCAAAACTTTCCTTAAATAAATCCTGAAATTCGAAAAACGATCAAAAATTCCGTTTTCTCACCCACAGATCGCCAACTACTATACGCGAATAACGTAACTTTAACTTAAATGTTTTTAGCTAAACATACTCTTTTTGTTATGACAATCAATTTTAATGTTGAAAACATTTGCCAATTTCGCTTAGAAATGCTTAAAATCGCAATTTTCGAATGCGCGCACTCAACCGGATCAAGCTAGGACCCAACCCACCTACTCTTGGACCTAGCCCAAGCAAGAAATCACAAAAAACCCAGCCCTATTGAGGAAAATTTCGCAGATTTGAGGGCCCTAAAACCCTAAATTGCTTTCCAAGACATTCCATATTTACACCCCTTCAACCATTAGTATAAATAGGAGGCTTAAGATCTTGTTTTCTTTGCTAATTCTCCCTCAAACACTCCCAACCCCTCCTAAGTTGTGAAATCCCTTCCCAACCTTAAAGATTTCGAAAATCCCTTAGAAGATTCCAAGAGTTTGAAGATCAAACAAGTAAGTAACCCTCCGAAGTTGAATACCGTCTTTTTATTTTATTCTTTCTTCATCCCCTCGATCTTTTTCTATTTTTTATCCATGATCACTTGATCATGTGAAACCTCAGCCCTTAAAACCCTCTAATAATCTTAATCAAACTAATAAATCAAGCTAACAACACCAACTAACAAACAAAGGATCCCGTTTGCAATGGCGGCTATGCCGTCGCATTCTGCGAATCCTCAAGACAACTATTGCAAAAGTGGCTCTGTCGATGCTTTAGTATGTTCTTGCTAACTTAAAACATGTTATTTATTTTATATTATCACTTATATGAACTCACACGCTAATTAAATATAGAATCCGCTTGCTCGTGTCGGCTATGCCGATTGCATTATGTGATTCTCCAAAACGCTTCTGTGAATATCATGGCTAGACCGGTGACACGGGATGTTTTGGCTAACCTAATCTGATTATATTATGTATTATAATAACATAATAACATTCGTCTAATTTTTATTTGCGCGTTCGGTAATCTTAAAACCCTAAACGGACCACTTAAGTGCAACCATTGATTTTGGACAGAAACTGTGCTGAATTTAACTGAGCGTAACTTGACCATAATTAATCTAAACTGAGCAAAATCAATTTCCACGACATAGTTCGTCGAATTTCTTTTCCAACCATAATTGGATCGTTTTCTAATTCAAAAGTATGACTCCGTAGTAGCCAAAACGGGACAAAAACCTTTTTCAGTACCTTCTGTCTTGTTGGACTATTTTGGCTATGATCCGAGTCTCAAATGGAAAAACTTTCTAAACGAAACTTCTTCGGAACGACTTAAACTAATTCTTTGTAAAATTTCATAAGTTTTAGATGTCGTTTGATATTTTTAACAATCCCGTTTCTGTTCAGCTACTTTGCTGTCCAAATATGAAAATCAACTAAAACTCTATTTTTGCAACTAATTCTTAATCTTATGACCCGAACCGCCTATCTAACACTCGTAACCATCGAACCTACCCTAAAACTGGTTTATTTATTTATTTAGGGTCTGGTCCGTGATTCATCTCATCCATTCGTTCAAGTTTCTTATCTCGTCTAGCTTTCAAGGTGAGACTTCATAGCCCCATTTTATTCAAATCGTTTTGGGGGAAACATGTACGCGTTGGCACGCATTAAAACACGTTTTCAAACAATTCTAAAACAAGCGAATCATATATGTATGTGAGTAAATGAACACAACATGATAAACGTTAAACTTGCAAATCCTTAACTTGAAACTTTCAAGCCAACGGTAGTACAGATATGGGCCATAGGATGGAAACCGCATATACTTTATGGACAACTTTTGGTTGGACATCTTATTCGTTATCAGTGCAACTTGCGAGTTGTACCACTTATTCGTTACTCATCATTTTAGGTTGGATTTGCTAATCATGTGTTTTTTTATTACGTGCTATATGATGATCTTGGAATATGAATTGTCACCTTTACCAAACTTATACTTTTATTAAACCTGTGATTTCTCACCAACTATTTTTAGTTGAACTTGTTTTTCTTACATGTTTCAGGTGATTAAGCTCGTGATAGGTCAAGTCAATATCACATAGGATTTGCCTAGATATCAATTGAAGAATCTTATTTTAAGTTGCTTGTCTTTTGAACATGTTATATGTTTGGTTTAATTCGAAACTTATGTAATTGGGATTTATTTTAATATTATGAAACTTTAATAGTAAATGTCTTTATTCCATTGTGTTCTTTTGTCAATTAAGTCGCACCCGTGGTTAAGATGCACGGTTGGGGTGTGACAGATTGGTATCAGAGCCGTGGTTATAGAGAATTAGGCAACCATTTGACCTAGACTACTCTCTTATCTTTAGTATGTCGTCGTACTCTGCTGACATCTCTAGCAATTCAAGCCTTATATCCGATGATGGGTCCCAAAGCCCAATTAGTTGGAGTAGGCTAATCTCACCACGATCATCTTTCTCTGGAATCCTGCTACCCTCGAAACATAATGTCAAGCCCGAGTTAATCTCCGATGCGACAAGCCGGCCTGCACCGAAGCCTGAAGTAATCAACATATCAAGTGATTCGGAATCCAAAGACCAAGAGAGCCATGTTGGAACCACTTCTAAGGCCCAACTCCCGTTCAAGAAAAGAAAGCTGACTTGTGAAGCTGAATCCAACTCTTGGGCAAGGCCCAATCCATAATGTTCTCATCAAAGTCAAAGGCTTGGATAGTGATACTAGATACACGTGTAATCTGGAAGGATGAGCGCCTGTACACTGGGGGTCTTGTCAAAGGAAAGTGAGGCACGTTCGTTACGAGTCGCACTTACCTGGGGACCCTTGGAGTGAGTGCTCACGCTAAAACACGTCTCACTAGTATCATTCATCCGAATCTTTAATTTTGACTAGTCAGTTTTGTCTTTATATTTCATTTGTAATTCAACATATATGTTTTAAATATATGTTTTATTTATCTTGTAAGACATTAATATTAATGAATGAGTGATTTTATTTATAAATATTGTCACTTTTAATTCTTGAATGTCTATCCTAAGTACCGACCTATGATTTCTTTTTCGTAGAATGCCTCCTCGTCGTGATCCTGATAACACCGTGGCTAACACCAGTGAAGCCTCCGCCGAAACCACCGCCATAGCCACCCTGCTCACTCAACAACTTGATGCGGTCTTACCCACTATTGTCACTCAAATCAACAACTCCACCGGAGGATCTAGTGGGAGTGTTTGTACTTTCAAGCACTTCAACTCTTGTAACCCACACAACTACCTTGGATGTGAAGGTGCGACAGGGCTATTGCAATGGTTTGAAGGCATGGAGAACACATTTGAGATGAGTGACTGCCCCGATGAACTTAAGGTAAAATATGATTCAAGTGCCTTCCAAAGGAGGGCACTGACTTGGTGGAATGCTGAAAAGAAAATTCGGGGTAGGGAAGGAGCTCTTGCTATGACTTGGGATAAGCTCAAGGAAATTATGATCGAGGAGTTCTGTCCTAGCAATGAGATGAAGAAGTTGGAGATTGAGCTGTGGGACCGCCAGGATAGTGGGGAGAGTGAGGCGTACACCACACGCTTTCATGAACTCTGCATCCTAGTCCCTCATCTGGTTACACCCTTGACCCGAATGATTGATCGTTATATTGGAGGCCTTCCGCCTCAAATTCGGGGTACTGTCATGGGTAGTAGCCCATCAACACTTGAAGCTGCTATTCGTTTATCTGCGTCCTTAACGGACGATCTAGTTAAGTCTGGAGTTCTATTCGGGAAAGGTGACAAGAGAGTTAAGGAGGAAGTGGCGAAAAAGCCTGAGTATCGCCACAAGAAGCAAAAGACCTCTAAAAGCTTTGCCATGGTTATCCCAGCTGTTCCTGTTGCCCAAGTAGCACCTAGACCTGTGAGGCCCCAAACCCGGGAGGCCCCACGCGTTAGATTTACTCATTCACAAACAGTTCTCAAACTAGAATATCAAATAACGCAGCGGAAAATTTCATTTCAAACATAACATTACATCGTTTAACATGCGGAAGCGTAACATTTTCAAATACATGTACATAACAAAAACAACTCGTAACGGGATGCCAGTCTTCATATCATCCGGGTAACTCCTCAAGCCGCCCAGCATCACCGTCCATCATCATAACTTCCTTAACCTGAATGTGCATACTAAAAAGGTCAGCTACGCTGGTGAGTTCTAGTTTTAACATAAATCATTAACATCAAATATTTGCCAAAAACATAACATCATACTTTATTTAATAAAAGCGTACGTAAAATATGCAATAACTTAACATCATCAAAACATCGTAACATAGCATCATAACACTAGTCAATATGAACCGAATCTGCGCCTTCTCGTAACCGTCAAACCCATACATCGCATACCAGCGGATGAACTTAAGGCTCGCTACCTCTAAGTCATCCGTCATCCAGGTCTCCTAAGGCTCGTTACCTCTAGGTGGACCAAACATACGTCTCCTAAGGCTCGTTACCTCTAGGTAGACTAAACATACGTCTCCTAAGGCTCGTTACCTCTAGGAAGACTAAACATACCATAGGCAATATTTCCCCGCAAGGAATAGTACCTTCCATCGGGATCCCGGTAATCCCATGGGTGACCGTCGTCACCCCATCCTCAACCAGTTGTACAACCGTTAGCCAGCCACATAGGCCCCCGTAAGGTGAGGCCAATACATACATACATACCTTAGCTCCCGTAGGAACTCGTGGCAGATTCGTTCATTCGTGACTTTCATAAAAACTTTACCTCGTTTTAGTTAAAGCATTCGTACGTTTTATTAAATAACACTTCATTCGTAAACCTTTCATAAACTTCGTTTGGCAAAACATTTCATAACATCGTCCTTCGTAAACATCGTTTTATATACCTCATTTCGTAAACATCATTTCGTAAACATCGTTTCGTATGTATGCACACCAGCCCAAAAATATTAATTAAAACATTTAAAGAAGGGCTTCTAGAACTCACCTTATAAGCTAGTCTCGGTTGTCCTAAACAAAGGTCCAACAACGTCACTTCCGATCTGAATTGATTAATTAAATACACATCAGACCTAAATCCCGACTCTAACGGTTTACTCGTTCTGTTACAGGTGAATACACTGACTTCACTTACTGATGCAGACCTATCGAAACTACTTAGTTTCGACAGGTGCAGGCCCATCGAAACTTCTAGTTTCGATACGTGCAGGCCCCTCGAAACTTCTAGTTTCGACACCTGCAGGCCGCTCGAAACTCTAGTTTCGACACCTGCAGGCCGCTCGAAACTTCTAGTTTCGACACCTGCAGGCCGCTCGAAACTCTAGTTTCGATACCTGCAGAACTCAGCTATCTTCCCCGTGAAAAACCCTAACTTTCGCAATGCAGGTCCGACCTGGTCAAGATCCGGACTTTTTACATTCAAAACGTGTATTTTCCCTTCGTGATTCCAGATTTATAACCCTTTCCTCATTTGGTTTATAAAAACCCGTCATTTTCCCGAAAATACCCGAAAACCCAAAAACGAACAAAAACTCAGATTTGGTTCGGGTGTTACCTGATTTCGAGATTCTGATCCGGAGGTTTTGCTCACGAGCTCAGTAGCAACAAGCTCCTTCAATCTCGGGTCGATCCGCCAACTTTCTCTCTCTACGGTTTCTCTCTCTAGATTCTTGCAAATGAGAGAAATGGTGTGTGTGTTGGCTATTTAAAGGGAGGAAACCCCCCCCCCTTCCTTCAAGTTTGCCGGCCCAACCGGCCCGGCCCGTTACGCCTCGTTCTTTTATCCCGTTCGTCCCGGTTCAACCCGTTATTTAAAATCCTCATTTATTTTGGGATGTTACAAGTCTACCCCCCTTACAATAGGTTTCGTCCCCGAAACCTATCATAAGTCAAACAGTTGAGGGTACGACTCCTTCATTTCCGTCTCCGTTTCCCATGTAGCTTCCGATCCCTTCCGGTGCTTCCACTGGACTTTAACCAACTGGATAACTTTGTTACGTAAACGTTTCTCTTTCCTGTCTAGGATGGCCACAGGTTCTTCGATGTAGTTAAGGCTGTTGTCGACCTCGATGTCCGTAAGTGTTACGTGAGCCGATTCATCCGCCAAACACTTTCGTAAGTGTGATACATGGAAGGTAGGATGAATCCCACTTAACTCATCAGGCAATTCCAACCGATATGCGACTTCACCAACCCGTGCCATAATCCTGAATGGTCCGATAAACCTCGGACTTAACTTTCCTCTCTTTCTGAATCGTATGATTCCCTTCCAAGGCGACACTTTCAACATTACTCTATCCCCGACATTAAACTCAATAGGCCTTCGTCGTTTATCCGCATAGGATTTCTGACGATCTTGGGCGGCCTTCATGCGTGCTTTGATCTGATCAAACCTTTCCGATGTTTCTTTAACGACTTCGAGACTTCCCAATTCCTTCTGTCCAATCTCACCCCAACAAACCGGGGTCCTGCATCTTCTCCCATACAACATTTCATAAGGCGGCATGCCTATCGTCGTGTGATAACTGTTGTTGTAGGAGAATTCGGCTAATGGCAGATGACTGTCCCAACTGCCACCAAAGTCGATAATACAAGCACGAAGCATGTCCTCCAACGTCTGAATGGTCCTTTCGGTCTGACCATCCGTTTGCGGGTGGTATGCCGTGCTGATATTAAGTCTCGTACCCATCGCCTCGTGAAATCTTTTCCAGAACCTCGATGTGAATCGTGTGTCCCGGTCGGATACAATCGTTAAAGGCATCCCATGCCGTGCTACTACTTCGTTAATAAATACTTCTGCTAATCTTTCTGACGAGAACGTCTCGCGAATAGGTAGAAAATGAGCACTCTTCGTTAAACGGTCCACAATTACCCAAATGGTGTCATGACCTTTAGCTGTGTGAGGTAGCTTGGTTATGAAGTCCATAGTAATGTGTTCCCACTTCCATTCCGGTATCTCAAGTGGTTGAATTTTCCCATACGGTTTCTGGTGTTCGGCCTTCACTTGTGAGCAAGTCAAGCACTTGCTTACGTATTTCGTCACTTCGTTTTTCATCCCAGGCCACCAGTATTCCTTCTTCAGATCTTGGTACATTTTGTTGGTACCGGGATGGATAGAGTAACGAGACTTATGAGCCTCATCCAAGATTTTGGTCCTAAGCTCGCCACCCATAGGTATCCATACTCGACCAAAACGTGTCCTAACACCAAGGGTGTTATATTCTAACTTATCCTGTTGGCCAACCATCCTTTCCTTCTTTATGTTTTCCCCCTTTAGTGCCTCTTCTTGAGCCTTTTCAATTTCCCTCATCACATCTGACGTTACCACCATTTGGCAAGCTTTCACTCTAATAGGAGCAGGCACATCCTTCCGGCTTAGAGCGTCAGCCACCACGTTTGCTTTTCCAGGATGGTACATGATTTCACAGTCATAGTCTTTCAAAAGTTCCAACCATCGCCTCTGCCTCATATTTAACTCCTTTTGCTCGAAGAAGTACTTCAGACTTTTGTGATCGGAGTATATGGTAAACTTTACCCCATAGAGGTAGTGCCTCCAAATTTTTAATGCAAACACAACAGCAGCAAGTTCCAAATCGTGAGTCGGATAGTTGACTTCATGAACCTTCAGCTGTCGTGATGCGTATGCGATCACTCTTCCACGTTGCATCAGCACACACCCCAACCCCTGACCCGAAGCGTCAGAGTATACCACCAGGTCTTCATTGCCCTCGGGAAGGGCCAAGACTGGAGCTTGGGTTAGCTTTTCTTTTAACTCCTTAAATGCCTCATCCTGCTTCGGACCCCATTCGTACTTTTCTTCCTTTCGTGTCAACTTTGTCAATGGCGAAGCTATTTTTGAGAAATCCTGAATGAATCTCCGATAGTAGCCTGCCAACCCTAAGAAACTGCGGATCTCCGTTGGCGTCTTAGGAATATCCCAGTCCCTTACCGTCGTTATCTTTGCTGGGTCTACCATAATGCCGTTCGGGTTAATGACGTGACCTAGGAATTGGACTTCCCTAAGCCAGAACGCGCATTTGGAGAACTTAGCATACAACTTCTCCTTCTTTAGAGCTTCCAACACTTCCTTCAAATGACAACCGTGATCACCCTCATTCTTGGAGTAGACGAGGATATCATCAATGAACACAATTACCGATCGGTCCAGCATCGGTCGACACACCCTATTCATCAAATCCATGAACGCTGCGGGGGCGTTCGTCAATCCGAAAGACATTACGCGGAACTCGAAATGTCCATAACGCGTGCGAAATGCAGTTTTCGGTATGTCTTCTTCCCTCACCTTCAACTGATGGTACCCGGACCGAAGGTCGATTTTCGAGAACCAACTTGCGCCTTGCAATTGATCAAACAGGTCATCGATCCTTGGTAAAGGGTACTTGTTCTTTACCGTTCGTTTGTTCAACTCGCGATAATCGATACACATTCTCATCGAACCGTCTTTCTTTTTCACAAACAACACCGGAGCACCCCACGACGAGATGCTTGGTTGGATAAATCCTTTCTCAAGTAACTCGTCTAGTTGTGCCATTAATTCTTTCATTTCCACTGGTGCTAGTCGATATGGAGCCTTAGCCACGGGCTGGGCATCTGGTACTAAGTCGATTCGAAATTCAATCTCTCTATCGGGTGGTATCCCAGGCAACTCCTCTGGAAACACCTCCGGGTACTCGCGTACCACGGGTACATCGTCCAGTTCTTTCACTTCCTTACACTTGTCAATTACGTATACCAGATAAGCCTCGCATCCGCGCCTCAAGTAATCTGCTGCCTTAATCATCGAGATGACGTTGGGCATCGGGGCATCGCGATCCCCAAGTACTTCCACTTCGCTACCATCCGGAGCCTTGAGTCGGATTATCTTTCGTTTGCATATAATTTGAGCCTCGTTGGCAGTTAACCAATCCATACCTAACACGACATCAAACCCGCCCAAAACCATAACAAATAATCTGACGGGAAATCTATGGCCTTGTATCTTTATCGTGGAATCGTCAACTACTTCGGTTACCATTACGGTTCTACCCTCAGCGGTTTCTACATTAAAGGCTCGTTCTACTTTACTAACCGTGTACTTTACTCGTTTACAGAAAGTTGCAGATATAAAACTCTTACTGGCACCCGAATCGAATAACACTGAAACAAAAGTGTTGTCAAGGATGAACGTACCTGACGCCACATCGGGGTCATTCCTGGCCTGTTCTTGCGTTAGTGCATACGCTCGAGTCTTCGCTCGGGGCCTTTCCTCCCTCTTCTCTGGGCCTTTCCCTTTCCCGGTCTCGCCCATCCTGGGCTTAGTGCATTCCCGGCTCATGTGGCCACTCTCCCCACAGTTGTAGCATTTGATACCGTTCGGGCATTCTCGGGAGTAGTGCCCGGTCTTGCCACATTTGTAGCACAAATTTGATCCCAACCGGCATTCACCGGCATGCCTTCCCCCACACTTCCCACAGACTGCTAATTCATTTACCCTGGCCCGTTTGTCCTGAGCCCCAAACAACTTCCCACCCGATCGCTTAGCGGGAAAACTCAGCTTCTTCTTAGGCTCTTCAATGGCAACGACATTCAGTGCCAGATCATCAAATACCACGCCGCTCAGTTCTACTACCGAATCGTAGGTAGTAGGGGCGTTTGCCTTAACATATGTGCGGACCTTGTCCGGCAACCCTTGAATATAACAAGCGATCTTTCTTCCTTCAGTAGTGATAAGGTGTGGCACCAGACGTGCCAGTTCATTGAACCGTGTCGTATACTGCCGGTGCGTCATGCTCCCAGCCTTCAAACCCAGAAATTCCCTTTCTACCTTTTCGATCTCATTCCTTGGACAGAAATTCTTGATCACCAAAGTTTTCAAATCATCCCACATCATCGAATCAACCACCTCGTTCCCCTTAGCCTGGCGTACACCTTCCCACCAGTGAGATGCTTCCTCCCTCAAGGAGTTAGCAGCAAACTTCACGACCTGATTCGGTCGACATTCACTCAGACGAATGGCGGCTTCCATACGAATTACCCAGTCAAAAGTAGCCACCGCGTCCTTCTTTCCAGTCAGAACCGGCGGGTCACATACCTTGAATGACTTATAGTCGCAGCCGCGAGCAGGCGGTGCGTTAACGGCCTCAATGTTTGGAATATCAGTTGTCAGTTTAGATCCGCCCTCCTCATTAGCCTTCTTTAGTGCTTCTGCCAGTAGTCCTGGCAAAGAAGCCTTCATCAATTCGGTGAACTCACGTGCCAGAGCCGCTCTTACTTCCGGTTCAAAAGTGAATTGTTGTTCTTCAGCATGAGTCGGCTCAGTCCCGTGCACACTAGCTTCTGGCTCAGTGTGAACACTTCCTTCTTCACTGTACTCCTGGTGAATAGGAGTTCTACCTCGGCCACCACCGGTACGACCACCGGTACGGCCCCCACCACGCTTTCCGTTCCCTCTTCTTGCCATTCCGTTCTACAAGACAAGGAAATCCAATGTCATCACGCTAGTTAACAAACAGAATTCAACAAGCATTGTAAGTTGTTAATATACACTGGCCATCTGCAATTAACCATTACACTACCTCTTGATTTCGATTTGACCACCTTTGTGATTTCCATCAGAACCCAAGTCCTAACCTTAACACTTCCTAAGGCATACTATATATGTAAATATATATACATTACCTTCATACCTGATGCTGTGGCTCGAGTTACCCGTACTGGCATCCGCTTTCGGTCCCATTCTCAGTTTAAGTTCAGACACAGGGAGTGTCCAAATCTCTCAAACTATTGCTCTGATACCAACTTGTGAGGCCCCAAACCCGGGAGGCCCCACGCGTTGGATTTACTCATTCACAAACAGTTCTCAAACTAGAATATCAAATAACGCAGCGGAAAATTTCATTTCAAACATAACATTACATCGTTTAACATGCGGAAGCGTAACATTTTCAAATACATGTACATAACAAAAACAACTCGTAACGGGATGCCAGTCTTCATATCATCCGGGTAACTCCTCAAGCCGCCCAGCATCACCGTCCATCATCATAACTTCCTTAACCTGAATGTGCATACTAAAAAGGTCAGCTACGCTGGTGAGTTCTAGTTTTAACATAAATCATTAACATCAAATATTTGCCAAAAACATAACATCATACTTTATTTAATAAAAGCGTACGTAAAATATGCAATAACTTAACATCATCAAAACATCGTAACATAGCATCATAACACTAGTCAATATGAACCGAATCTGCGCCTTCTCGTAACCGTCAAACCCATACATCGCATACCAGCGGATGAACTTAAGGCTCGCTACCTCTAAGTCATCCGTCATCCAGGTCTCCTAAGGCTCGTTACCTCTAGGTGGACCAAACATACGTCTCCTAAGGCTCGTTACCTCTAGGTAGACTAAACATACGTCTCCTAAGGCTCGTTACCTCTAGGAAGACTAAACATACCATAGGCAATATTTCCCCGCAAGGAATAGTACCTTCCATCGGGATCCCGGTAATCCCATGGGTGACCGTCGTCACCCCATCCTCAACCAGTTGTACAACCGTTAGCCAGCCACATAGGCCCCCGTAAGGTGAGGCCAATACATACATACATACCTTAGCTCCCGTAGGAACTCGTGGCAGATTCGTTCATTCGTGACTTTCATAAAAACTTTACCTCGTTTTAGTTAAAGCATTCGTACGTTTTATTAAATAACACTTCATTCGTAAACCTTTCATAAACTTCGTTTGGCAAAACATTTCATAACATCGTCCTTCGTAAACATCGTTTTATATACCTCATTTCGTAAACATCATTTCGTAAACATCGTTTCGTATGTATGCACACCAGCCCAAAAATATTAATTAAAACATTTAAAGAAGGGCTTCTAGAACTCACCTTATAAGCTAGTCTCGGTTGTCCTAAATAAAGGTCCAACAACGTCACTTCCGATCTGAATTGATTAATTAAATACACATCAGACCTAAATCCCGACTCTAACGGTTTACTCGTTCTGTTACAGGTGAATACACTGACTTCACTTACTGATGCAGACCTATCGAAACTACTTAGTTTCGACAGGTGCAGGCCCATCGAAACTTCTAGTTTCGATACCTGCAGGCCCCTCGAAACTTCTAGTTTCGACACCTGCAGGCCGCTCGAAACTCTAGTTTCGACACCTGCAGGCCGCTCGAAACTTCTAGTTTCGACACCTGCAGGCCGCTCGAAACTCTAGTTTCGATACCTGCAGAACTCAGCTATCTTCCCCGTGAAAAACCCTAACTTTCGCAATGCAGGTCCGACCAGGTCAAGATCCGGACTTTTTACATTCAAAACGTGTATTTTCCCTTCGTGATTCCAGATTTATAACCCTTTCCTCATTTGGTTTATAAAAACCCGTCATTTTCCCGAAAATACCCGAAAACCCAAAAACGAACAAAAACTCAGATTTGGTTCGGGTGTTACCTGATTTCGAGATTCTGATCCGGAGGTTTTGCTCACGAGCTCAGTAGCAACAAGCTCCTTCAATCTCGGGTCGATCCGCCAACTTTCTCTCTCTACGGTTTCTCTCTCTAGATTCTTGCAAATGAGAGAAATGGTGTGTGTGTTGGCTATTTAAAGGGAGGAAACCCCCCCCCTTCCTTCAAGTTTGCCGGCCCAACCGGCCCGGCCCGTTACGCCTCGTTCTTTTATCCCGTTCGTCCCGGTTCAACCCGTTATTTAAAATCCTCATTTATTTTGGGATGTTACAAGACCTGCACCTGGCAGGAAGCCATATAGTGGACCTCACCTGCTGTGTGCAAGGTGTCAATACCATCACCCTACTACTGTTCAATGTCGTTCGTGCACTAAATGTGGAAGGGTTGGTCATTTTGTAAACGCTTGTCGCGTAGCTGAAAAGGCTGCTACTACCCAAACTGCCACTCCTGCCATCATCAATGGTAGGGCCTATTATGAATGTGGTGCTCCTGATCACTACAAAAACCAATGCCCGAAGCTCAACAACAATAATCGAGGTGCACGTGCTCGCACTTTTGCCATAGGAGCAACCGAGGCCAGAAATGACAATGTCGTGGTTACTGGTACGTTTCTCATCAATAATCGTTATGCCTCTATCTTATTTGATACCGGAGCGGATAAAAGCTTTGTCTCCTTAGAATTTGAACCTTTACTTAAAACTTGTCGTACCGCTCTTGAACCTTCTTATACTATAGAAATAGATGATGGCAAACTAACTGTTGTGCATTCCGTTGTCCAAGGTTGTGCTCTAACTCTCAACGAGCACACATTCTCTATCGACCTGATTCCCATCACTCTTGGGAGTTTTGATATCATCGTGGGAATGGATTGTCTATCCCACAATCATGCGGAAATCAACTGTTCGGAGAAACTCATTCGTATCCCTCTACCATCCGGTGAGACCTTGAAAATCTTTGGAGAGAAACCTTGCAAAGGTTTGAAATTCATCTCCTGCATGAAGGCACGTAGATATTTAAGGAAGCGATACTATGCTTTCTTGGCACATGTGGTCGAGAAATCTGAAGAAAAGAAATTACAAGATATACCGATCATCCGAGATTTTCCGGAAGTATTCCCTGATGACTTGCATGGACTCCCTCCAACTTGACAAGTTGAATTTTGGATTGATCTTTTACCGGGAGCTAACCCCATTGCCAAATCTCCGTACCGCCTAGCCCCTTCTGAGATGCAAGAACTATCTAGCCAACTGCAAGAGCTGCTGGACAAGGGATTCATTAGACCGAGCTTCTCACCTTGGGGAGCTCCGATTCTCTTTGTCAAGAAGAAGGATGGGTCCTTCCGCATGTGCATCGACTACCGTGAACTAAACAAGCTTACCATCAAGAATCGTTACCCGCTACCTAGGATCGATGACATTTTCGATCAACTGCAAGGAGCAACTTGTTTCTCGAAGATTGACCTCCGATCTGGGTATCATCAACTCCGAGTCCATGAAGAGGACATTCCCAAAACTTCTTTAGAACTCGTTATGGACACTACGAGTTCATGGTTAAGCCTTTTGGGTTAACCAATGCGCCCGCGGTGTTCATGGACCTCATGAACCGTGTCTGCAAACCCTACCTAGATCAATTTGTCATTGTCTTCATAGATGACATCTTGATCTACTCCCGAACCAAAGAGGATCATACAACCCACCTTAAGTTGATTTTGGAACTCTTGAAGAAGGAACAACTTTATGCTAAATTCTCCAAGTGTGAATTCTGGCTTAGAGAAATTCATTTCTTGGGTCACGTGATCAACAACCAGGGTATACACGTCGATCCAGCCAAAGTCACCGCTATCAAGAATTGGAGTACACCATCCATACCCTCTGAGATCCGTTCATTTCTGGGTTTGGCGGGTTATTATCGAAGATTCATCCCGAACTTTTCGAAGATTGCCCTGCCTCTCACTACATTAACTCTGAAAAATAAGCCTTTCGTCTGGGAACAAAAGCAAGAAGATGCATTCCAAACTCTTAAGCAGAAATTGTGCAACTCCCCTATTCTAAGTCTTCCCGATGGCAATGATGATTTCGTTGTATACTGTGATGCCTCAAACCAAGGTCTTGGTTGCGTGTTGATGCAACGAGACAAGGTCATAGCCTATGCATCCAGACAACTCAAGGTTCACGAAAAGAACTACACGGTGGTCTTTGCTTTGAAAATCTGGAGACAATATCTCTACGACACTAAATGTGTGGTTTTTACTGATCACAAGAGCCTTCAACATATTCTGAACCAGAAAGAACTCAACATGAGGCAGCGACGTTGGGTTGAATTACTTAGTGACTACGATTGCGAAATTCGTTACCACCCGGGGAAAGCTAATGTGGTGGCTGACGCCCTTAGCCGTAAGGACCGAATCAAACCCACCCGTGTGCGAGCCATGGGAATGTTGGTCCAAACCAGTCTCAAAGATAAGATCCTCCTAGCTCAAAAACAAGTTGTTGCAAATGATGAGTTGAAGAAGGATTTGGATTATGGTGTCGAAAAGCACTTGGAACCCAAACCCGATGATCTCCTTTACTTCATGGGTCGAATTTGGATCCCCGACTCAAGTGAGCTCCGAACCCTTACCTTTAATGAAGCACATAAATCCCGTTATTCTGTTCATCCCGGTGCTGATAAGATGTATCACGACTTGAAAGAGTTTTATTGGTGGCCAGGAATGAAGAAAGACATCGCCCTCTATGTAGGGAAGTGTCTTACTTGCTCTAAAGTTAAAGCTAAGCACCAGAAACCATCTGGTCTTCTCCAACAACCCGAAATCCCACAATGGAAATGGGAGCAAATTTCCATGGACTTCATCACTAAGCTTCCGCGAACCTCTAGTGGTCATGACTCCATCTGGGTCATTGTTGACCGCTTAACCAAATCCGCTCATTTTCTCCCAATCCGTGAGGACTACAAAATGGAGAAGCTTTCCAGACTATATATCAATGAGGTCGTGACACGTCACGGTGTCCCTCTATCCATTATCTCCGACCGTGATAGCTGTTTTACCTCCCGATTCTGGCAATCTTTACAGAAAGCTTTGGGAACTCGTTTGAACCTTAGCACGGCTTACCATCCCTAGACTGATGGTCAAAGTGAAAGGACCATACAGACCTTGGAAGACATGCTCCGTTCTTATATGATTGACTTTGGAAGAAGTTCGGATCAACACTTGCCACTCATCGAATTCTCTTACAACAATAGTTACCATACGAGCATCAAGTGCGCCCCTTTTGAGGCCCTATATGGTAGGAAGTGTCGATCTCCGGTGTGTTGGACCGAGATCGGAGACGCTCAAATCACCGGTCCCGAACTCATTCAAGAAACCACCGACAAGATACTTCAAATTCAAGAGAGACTCAAGGCCTCTCGCGATCATCAAAAGAGTTATGCTGACAACCGTAGGAATCCCCTTGAATTTCAAGTCGGTGATAGAGTCTTACTAAAGGTTTCCCCCTGGAAAGGTGTTGTCTGATTTGAGAAGAAGGGAAAGCTAGCCCATAGGTTCGTTGGGCCATTCAAAATTCTTGAAAGGATTGGCCCAGTAGCCTATAGACTCAAGCTACCAACCGAACTTTGTAACGTTCATGACGTTTTTCATGTATCAAACCTTAAAAGGTGCCTTGCTGATGACACACTTCAAGTTCCCCTGGATGATGTTCGTATCGACAACTCTATGCATTTCGTCGAAAAGCCCGTTGAAATCATGGACCGTGAAGTCAAGCAACTCAAGTGTAGGCGCATCCCTATCGTGAAAGTTCGTTGGAAAGCCAAGCATGGTCCTGAGTTCACCTGGGACCAAATGAAACATAAGTACCCTCATCTCTTTCTAGACCCTACAGCCTCTACTAGTTGAATTTCGGGGACGAAATTCTTTTAACTAGGGGAGACTGTGACACTTCTGATTTTCACTACTTGTACTGATTCTAGACTTATCAATGAAAATCCGCATGACATTTCATTTTACTTGAAATCCTATTCAGACGTTGTTACAATACTAGTTCACATGTGAAACATTACGTTTATGCTTGATTTCAAAGACTTATACTTATCGGTGATTGATTCATGGATCGCACGTAGACTTAATTGATCTTTATGACACATTAAATACACATGAACCACCCCCATACATCTCAAACATGTCCTTACAACCCATTCAATGTGAATTGATGCTTAAAAGTACTAGTTAGTACTTTCGTGCGATCGTTCGCCTTTTAAACCGTCGTTAACTACGTACCGTCCACGACCGACAAATCGTTTAACATGACATTAATTTATGTTTTAAATGTTTAAAATATTCATTTCTTTAATTAAAACAAAGTTTGTTTGCAAAACTTTCCTTAAATAAATCCTGAAATTCGAAAAACGATCAAAAAGTCCGTTTTCTCACCCACCGATCGCCAACTACTCTACGCGAATAACGTAACTTTAACTTAAATGTTTTTAGCTAAACATACTCTTTTTGTTATGACTATCAACTTTAATGTTGAAAACATTTGCCAATTTCGCTTAGAAATGCATAAAATCGCAATTTTCGAATGCGCGCACTCAACCGGATCAAGCTAGGACCCAACCCACCTACTCTTGGACCTAGCCCAAGCAAGAAATCACAAAAAACCCAGCCCCATTGAGGAAAATTTCACAGATTTGAGGGCCCTAAAACCCTAAATTGCTTTCCAAGACATTCCATATTTACACCCCTTCAACCATTAGTATAAATAGGAGGCTTAGGATCTTGTTTTCTTTGCTAATTCTCCCTCAAACACTCCCAACCCCTCCTAAGTTGTGAAATCCCTTCCCAACCTTGAAGATTTCGAAAATCCCTTAGAGGATTCCAAGAGTTTGAAGATCAAACAAGTAAGTAACCCTCCGAAGTTGAATACCGTCTTTTTATTTTATTCTTTCTTCATCCCCTCGATCTTTTTCCATTTTCTATCCATGATCACTTGATCATGTGAAACCTCAGCCCTAAAAACCCTCTAATAATCTTAATCAAACTAATAAATCAAGCTAACATCACCAACTAACAAACAAAGGATCCCGTTTGCAATGGCGGCTATGCCGTCGCATTCTGCGAATCCTCAAGACAACTATTGCAAAAGTGGCTCTGCCGATGCTTTAGTATGTTCTTGCTAACTTAAAAAATGTTATTTATTTTATATTATCACTTATATGAACTCACACGCTAATTAAATATAGAATCCGCTTGCTCGTGTCGGCTATGCCGATTGCATTCTGTGATTCTCCAAAACGCTTCTGTGAATATCATGGCTAGACCGGTGACACGGGACATTTTGGCTAACCTAATCTGATTATATTATGTATTATAATAACATAATAACATTCGTCTAATTTTTATTTGCGCGTTCGGTAATCTTAAAACCCTAAACGGACCACTTAAGTGCAACCATTGATTTTGGACAGAAACTGTGCTGAATTTAACTGAGCGTAACTTGACCATAATTAATCTAAACTGAGCAAACTCAATTTCCACGACATAGTTCGTCGAATTTCCTTTCCAACCATAATTGGATCGTTTTCTAATTCAAAAGTATGACTCCGTAGTAGCCAAAACGGGACAAAAACCTTTTTTCAGTACCTTCTGTCTTGTTGGACTATTTTGGCTATGATCCGAGTCTCAAATGGAAAAACTTTCTAAACGAAACTTCTTCGGAACGACTTAAACTAATTCCCTGTAAAATTTCATAAGTTTTAGATGTCTTTTGATATTTTTAACAATCCCGTTTCTGTTCAGCTACTTTGCTGTCCAAATTGAAAATCAACTAAAACTCTATTTTTGCAACTAATTCTTAATCTTATGACCCGAACCGCCTATCTAACACTCGTAACCATCTAACCTACCCTAAAACTGGTTTATTTATTTATTTAGGGTCTGGTCCATGATTCATCTCATCCATTCGTTCAAGTTTCTTATCTCGTCTAACTTTCAAGGTGAGACTTCATAGCCCCACTTTATTCAAATCGTTTTGGGGGAAACATGTACGCGTTGGCACGCATTAAAACACGTTTTCAAACAATTCTAAAACAAGTGAATCATATATGTATGTGAGTAAATGAACATAACATGATAAACGTTAAACTTGCATATCCTTAACTTGAAACTTTCAAGCCAACGGTAGTACAGATATGGGCCATAGGATGGAAACCGCATATACTTTATGGACAACTTTTGGTTGGACATCTTATTCGTTATCAGTGCAACTTGCGAGTTGTACCACTTATTCGTTACTCATCATTTTAGGTTGGATTTGCTAATCATGTGTTTTTTTATTACGTGCTATATGATGATCTTAGAATATGAATTGTCACCTTTACCAAACTTATACTTTTATTAAACCTGTGATTTCTCACCAACTATTTTTAGTTGCACTTGTTTTTCATACATGTTTCAGGTGATTAAGCTCGTGATAGGTCAAGTCAATATCACATAGGATTTGCCTAGATATCAATTGAAGAATCTTATTTTAAGTTGCTTGTCTTTTGAACATGTTATCTGTTTGGTTTAATTCGAAACATATGTAATTGAGATTTATTTTAATATTATGAAACTTTAATAGTAAATGTCTTTATTCCATTGTGTTCTTTTGTCAATTAAGTCGCACCCGTGGTTAAGATTCACGGTTGGGGTGTGACAGCTTATTTTGAATCATTTCTGACAATATTGAAATTTTGAAATTTATGAATTTTTCTAAAAAGAGTATTTTGGTGGGAAACATTTTTCGGATATTTTCACAATATTTTCAAAATGTCAAATTCTTGTGATGAAAATGAGATTGGAACACAACCATCGAGGCTTTTTTGCATATCAGATTACTGTAGCTGGAAAGTCCGGTTCGAACAGTTCGTGTCTGATACTGATAAAAGTTTTTGGATACCCATCTTGGAAGGATATAAGCATCCTACTTACCAGTTTATGGGATATTATGATGCTCCTTTACCATTGACAACTCCTTCTAAACTTCAAAAGCAGAAGTATGATCAAGAGATAAAGACGTGTGCAACTCTACAAATGGCTTTACCAAAAGAAATCATTCATAGTTTCGAGAAGTGTCCAACTTCAAGAGATCTATGGGAAGCATTGAAGAAAAAGGGTGAAGCTAATTCTCAAGCATTTGTGGTCTTGATCAAAGAAGAATTAGTGAAGCAGTGTGATACTGAAAGTGATACTTATGCAGTTTTAAATGATAGTGAGAGTGTTCGTTCTAGTGAGAGTACTCAGTCTACTGAGAGTGATGTGGAGACTGAAGAAAGCTTCCAGACAATTGAAGATGATCTGAGTGAATCAGAAATTGATGCAAATCCTGTCAATGTTGAACAAAAGAGTGAAGCTGATGATAACGTATTCATGGATCATAGTACATCTCCTTCAGAGGTAAAAGTTGAGGTAGTTTCTAACTCTGAATCTTTTTGTACTAACTGTGTTTCTGTGAAGGACAAAATGATGAGGGTTATGGACGACAACGTCAACCTCATTTATGATATGAAATCTATGCAAACGTAAATCATAAATTAAAAGATAATGAGCATGTGTGTATTGAAAGGATTGAATCATTGAAGAGAGACATCAATTCCATGACCTTGAATATAAAAGAGTAGGCATATCATCTAGATATGGCTTATGCAGAAATTGAGAAAAGAAATACTGATCTTGTTGATAAAGATAAAGAACTTGCTAAATCTAAAGCAGAGGTGATCAGACTACACAGAAAGTTAGAAAGCTTTGGAAATTCATCGTTCTTACTGGGATATTATAATAATAATGCTGAAGAGGGAAAGGGAACTAGTGGTATTGGTTATGTTCCTCCACCATTCAACGGAAATTATTCTGTGGCACCTGAGATTGTAAAAGATGGGGATTTAGATCCTAAGACTGTGTTGAAGGTGAATCCAGTCACAGGTGAAGATATGGTGTATGATGATGAGAGTGATGATGAATATTTTAATGAAGTTAAGGTAGAGGGTATACCAAAAGAGGTTAAGAATGAAGAATCAAAGGATGTGAAGCAGAACCAAGAAGGTGTTGATTCTAAATCATCTGGAAAGAATACATTTGGAAGTTCTTCAAACTCAATGAGATTTCCATATGTCAGAGATTTTAAGGAAAGACGTACATGTTTTCATTGCAGTGAGATGGGACACATTGTTGTGAATTGTCCTTACAAAAATAAAGAGAATATGCATGTATTTCTTGAGAAGATGAAGCCTGAATCAAAACTTGTTGCAAAAATCTGTAGTACCTGAGAAAATAAAGCCAAAAGAAGTTCATGTAGGAGAATCTTCTTCAAGTGCATCTTTTCACGTGAAGGTTCCTTATATGAGAGAATATAATGAGATGAGATCTTGCTTTTACTATGGTCTTGTGGGTCACATTAAGATTTAATGTCCTCACAACAGCAAAGGTAACCGACATGTTACTCAAGAAAAGGTAAGAACTACTGTTAAGCCTTATGTTAACCCAAATGTGGTTAAACCTCGTGATACACTGAAGGGTAATTCAAAATTTGAGGTTAGGCTTTCTAGACCTCAAAGACGGAGGAGAAACAGAATATTGAGAAAACTTTTAGAACATCAAGATCTTTCACAATCAAAACAATTTTCAAATGACAGAGAACGTTCAAACACTTCACATTTTAAGCAAAAAAACTTAATGAACAGAAGTATGTTTGGAAATCTAAAGTTGTTGTTTCGGATTCATCGGAGCAATCACCAAAAATCGATGAGAGATTCGACTGTGAATGGAGTGAGGTCATTTATTTTGATACAGATGGTCGACCCAGGACTACCATGGCTTGGGTCCCAATTTCAAATTAATGTTTCTTATTAGATATGCAGGATTAACCAAGAGGGACTATTAATACCATTTAGGTTGTTAATAGTGGTTGTTCAAAGCACATGACAGGTTATGGCATCTGTAAGAGCACAGAGTTGTTTGAAAACTGGGAAATCTATTTGATTCAACAACTTGATGCTCATGGGGAGAATATGTCACACACAATGTTTGTTTTGGAAAGATTTTCACCAAGTCCAAAAGACAACCTGAAATTTACGATGAAGATGGTGAGCATAAAGTCATTGATGCAACCATTTGACAAGTTGAGGGGGAGTCTACATGACAGGAGGAGTACAGTATTGTGTTGGTGACAAAGGCAAAGGCATTCGAATACACTGGTTTGCGTTTTTGATTGATTGATATGTTATATCATGAGTAACCAACTAAATGTTTTTCTTAAAATGTTTTCATGGAAGTTTTTATTTTCTTTTTAGAAAACCCAAACAAATTAAAAAATTTAAAATTGACATCATTTGAGCATGAGAAGAAATGATAGTACATCAGTCAATTTTCAGTCGCACATGACCTAAGATTGACTGGTTGGTAGTTTATGTTTATTCAATATATCTGACTTGTATATGTTTTGATGTAAAACTTCAGAGACTGCACAAATAGGAGATGATAGTGTTGTGTATGCATATAATTTAGCTTGTCAATAGGCTAAAAGCGTCTTTGAACCATTAGTAGTGTGAAAACATAATTGCATATGTTACAACCGTGATTTGAACCCATTTTATGCCTGGTTGTGTGTGTTGCAATTATACTTTCAGATAAAGAATATTAGCTTTTAATAAGGATTGTCCTATGAGACCAGTTTCGGGTTATATCCTTAGCACAATTTTTCAGTTCACTTCACTGCCCATGCCCCGAAAAACATGCAATGTGAAATTGAACTAAGATATGTTTCTAACAACATCTGTTGGAACATATACTAGCCCTTGGATCATATTGATACTCTATCTTTACTGATTCAATTGAATTCATAATCCAGATAACAGTTGGATCCACGTACCTGAATCTTATGATTCCACATATATAAGCTAAGACATTGATTCATTCGATTATGAATCTCATTGATTCCTATACAATCCAATTTGGATTCTGCTATTCATGTGCTAAGTGATGTCTCCTCATTCTGGAAATTAGGATAATCTTTAGTAAAATCTGGTATGTCTTGAGATAGTCGTAGTTATCTTTTCTTTGGCATACTTGTGGGGTACACGTTGTATTTCATACTTAAATGGTACCTTAACTCACAAGAAAGTGGGAATGAGATGCTTTTAGTTTCAACTCTTATAACATTGACAATTTAAATTTGTGTGTCATAGCATGATCCTGTTTTCTTTGAATGTTTATCGCGTATCATTACATGCAATATACGAAAATCTAAAAAATGGTGACTTGAATGAATGGCATAGGATATCAAAGTACCTTGATATACGGATTGTTTATCCTAGATGTGTGATTGATATATCATTTATACTGATATGATCTTCTTGCTCATGGTGTTCAACAAAAATATGTGATTTACAGTTTATTTCATTTTGTACAGAGTAAAACCAAAAATATTTTGTGTTTCTTGTGTTTAAAAACCAAAAAGATTTTATTTTTTCAGCTTCCATGGAAATCTTAATTGTTGGTTACTTGGTTGTTCTTCTTTGCAAAAACTGATAATTGCAGATAGAAGTTGACAAAGGGTCCTTCTCCCAAGTTTGTCTTCTAGAAATAAAGAGAGAGTGTGCAGATGAATAAGACGAAGACTACACAATGTTTCATGATGATAATGAAGACTGATGAAAATCTTCTGAAGCTGTTGTCAAGTAGGAGTCTGTTGGAGCATATTCTGGTGACAAAGAGCTTGAAGATTCTATGTCTTAGTCTTAGAGTCTTTGACTTGTAATTGATAGAATTGTTAGCAACAGTTAAGGGGGAGTCTGTTAGAGCATGTTTTGTAACTGTTGATAAAATTCTGTGTAAGTTCTTAAGTTCGCCTAAGCATCTTTAAGAGCGAACTTATTAAGTTCGCCTATGGTGCTGGGGCATTTGTGTTTCCCTATAAATAGGTGTTTGCAAGTATTAGAAATAAGACCTTAGAGATCAGAAGTCAAGAACAGCCCTGAAATTCAGAGAGCTTGTAAACAGTGTTTGTGAGTGAAATACAAAGCGTTTATTTACACCGTGTTGTTGATTGGTTTACACGTTGCATGTTGATCATGGATTCCGCACGTTATCACCGTGTCGTACCGCGAGTCTAGAAGATCCATCACGCCCTAAGGGACCTACAAAGTACGGGCCTTCCCACTTTGGTGCAAACTTTTCATCACTGGGATTGGTAGTATTTTGAAACGCCTTTCTTCATACAAGATCACCCACTTGGAATCTTCTAATCCTTATGTTTTTGTTATAAGATCTTGCTATCCTTGGCTGATAAGCTACAATGCGAACTTTGGCAAGATCCCTGAGTTCATCCACGGTGTCGAGATCCTGAGCAAGAGCTTCGTTGTTGGTCTCTGAAGATTGGAGATTAGTTCTGGCAGTAGGGATAACCATCTTTGTTGGGATCATGGCTTCAGTTCCAAATACCAATGAGAATGGGGTTTGCCCTGTTGCGTTCTTTGTGGTTGTCCTGTCTGCCCAAAGTACAAACGGTAACTCTTCAGCCCATCTTCCTTTCTTTGCTCCCAATCTCTTCTTGAGGTTGTTAACGATGATCTTGTTGCTAGATTCTGCTTGTCCGTTGGCTTGAGGATGTACTGGGGTAGAAGTTATCATTTTGATTCCCCAACTGGCACAGAAGCAATTGTTCTCTTACCAATGAACTAAGATCCATTATCACATACTATCTCTGTCGGGATCCCAAATCTTGTCAGAATATTGCGCTTGATGAAGGAGATGACCTCTTTCTCTCTCCCTTAGAAAAATGCCTCAGCTTCAATTCATTTGGAGAAGTAATCCGTCATTGCTAGCATAAAGACCTTTCCTCCTGGTGCTTTGGGAAGTTTGCCAACAATATCCATTCCCCATTTCATGAATAGCCATGGAGAGATGATTGGATATAAAGGTTTGCCCGGTTGATAGAGTATGTTGCTGTGTCTTTGGCAAGCGTCACATTTCTGGGAATAATCTATAGCCTCTTTCCTCATGGTAGGCAAGTAATATCCTGTCCTCGGGATCCTTGAAAATAGCGCTCTGCCCCCAGTGTGGTTACCACAGTCGCCTTCGTGTATATCTTTCAGAACTTCATGTGCTTTCGGATTCTCCAAGCATCTTAAGTATGGACCTACAATAGATTTTCTATACAAAACATTCTGTAAAATTATAAAACAAGATACCCTCATGTGAAAAGCCTTGTGGTTCTTTCCATCACTAGGGATCTCACCATCCTAAAAGTATTTTTTGATGGGTAAAATCCAGGATCCTTGACTATATTCAAGATCCTGAATATCTGCTTCTTCTTCAGTGTTGGATACTTCATTTATCTTCTCAATTGCTAGGCTCAGAATATGTATGATAGGTATCTTGATGCCTTCTGGTATCCTAAGAGCTGAAGCAAGGGTTGCTAGGGCATCAGCCTCAGTATTGTCTTCTCTAGCCACCTGTGTTATGTTAAAAGTTTGGAATTCCACAGATAATTGCTTAACTACTGCGAGGTATTTGGCCAATTTTTCTCCCTTTACTGCATACGAGCCATTGAAATGGTTAGTGATTAATAATGAGTCTACATATACCTGGAGATACCTGATCTTGATATCCCGAGCTAGTTGTAATCCTACTATCAGCGCCTCATATTCCGCTTCGTTATTAGTTGCCTAGAACTCACAACTTATGGATTGGGGTATTATGTCCCCTTGTGGCGATTTTAGTATGACTCACAGACCTGTTCCTCTTACATTTGATGCACCATCAGTGAATAAGGTCCATTCATCCTTCGACTCTTCTAGTTGTTGGACTTCAAGGTCTGCCTCATGTTGAATGTCACTCCTGAAATCAGCCACAAAGTCCACAAGTGCCTGAGACTTTATTGCTGTTCTAGGTTCATATATGAGGCCGTAGGCGTTGAGCTTGACTGACCATTTAGCCATCCTTCCTGAAATCTCTAGCTTTCTTAAGAGACACTTAATAAGGTAGTTAGTCTTAACATGAATAACATGAGTTTCAAAATAATGTCTTAGTTTAGTGGATGCCATTATTAAAGCTAAAATCAATTTTCCTAAATGAGAGTACCTGGTTTCCCCTGGTAGCAAACTTTTACTTACATAGTATAGTTGTTGCCCCTCGTGATCCCTGACTAGTACAGCACTTACGGTGCTTTGGGATACTGCCAAGTATAGGGATAATGGTTCGCCGTCTTCTGGTTTCATTAATAGAGGAGCTGATGATAAGTATTCTTTCAGTGATTGGAGTGCTCGTTCATGCTTCTCTTCCCATTCGAATCTGTTGTTCTTCCTGAGGATGTCGTAGAACTCTTTGCACCTTTCTGTGGATCTCGATATGAACCTGTATAGTGCTGCTACCCTGCCGGTTAGTCTCTAGACATCCTTGGTGTTTGTTGGGGATTTCAGATTGATGATCTCTTTGATTTGTTCTGGACTGGCTTCTTTCCCTCTCTTGGTTACCATGTAGCCTAGGAACTTTCCTGCCCCTACTCCGAAGTGACATTTGGAAGGATTTAACTTCATGTTGTATTGGTCCAGGATATCAAATGCTTCTCTAAGGTCGCTGAGATTATCCTCAGCTCTCTTTGATTTTACCACCATGTCGTCTATGTAGGCCTCCATGGTGTCCCCTAGTTTCTGTTTCAACATCATGTTCACCAGCCTTTGGTATGTAGCACCTGCATTTTTCAAACCAAAAGGCATAGCAATAGATACCCGTAGGAGTCATGAACGCGGTGTCTTCCTGATCCGATGGTTTCATTTAGATCTGGTGAAATCCCAAATTGGCATCCATAAAAGTCAGGATCTCGTGGCCAGCTGTAGCGTCCACCATTGAGTCTATGTGCGGTAATGGGAAGGGATCTTTAGGACACGCCTTGTTGAGATTCGTGTAGTCTACACAAACTCTCCACTTCCCATTTTTCTTCTAGACCACCACCACATTGGCTAGCCATTTTAGGAATTTTACTTCCCTTATCATTCCAGACTTGAGAAGCCTTTCCACCTCTTCTTGGATGATCATGTTTCTTTCAGGAGCAAACTTCCTTCGCTTTTGATGTATTGGCCTGAAACTTTTATCAATTCCAAGTCTATGGGTTATGATATTTTTGGATATACATGTCACGTCCTCGTGCTTCCATGCGAAGGTTTCTTTTCTGCCCTTTAGGATGTTCAGGATATCTTTTTTCAATATCTTCAGGGATATTGCTCCCTACAAGGATCTTTACATCTGGATTTTCAGCATCCATGGATATCTCTTTAACATCCTATTCTTTAGCTTCTAGAACATCCCTGGCCTGCTTCGTTAATTGCTATGCTTGCTTGGTTTTGATGGAGGCTTTCATCGAAAAAGTGTAGCAATCCTTAGACTCTTGCTGATCACTGTTAATCTTCACTACTCCCCAAGGGGTTGGCAATTTGACACACTGATGGTATGTTGAGGGCACTGCCTTCATATCGTGTATCCATGGCCTTCCTAAAATGATATTATAGCAAGACAAATAATCTATTACACAAAATTTTTGAATATAATTTACCCCTTCAATGTATATCGGTAGTTTTATCTCTCCGACTGTGCTTTTGACTTCTCCGTTGAATCCTACCAGCATTGAGGATTTTGAAATAATTTCAGAATCTAGGGTCCCCGTCAATCAGTATCCTCCGGATGAAGTGGTTTGCAATGTACAGAGTGATTACTAGACCATCGTGGTGAGGATCATGTACGTCTTTCCTGTCGTCCTCATCGAAAGAGATCACCTTTTCTTAAGTTAAGCTGGAGGTTTCGATAGGCCTGTCCCCTTGTTCTGTTTTCACTTCCTTGGCATTCCTTTTTGCTGCAGAGTAAGAGGTGCCACAAATATCAGATCCACCAGATATAAAACCTATTACCTTGGCATCCGGCGGCGGGGATTTTGCTCTTTGCGGGATCCTGTCATGATCCTTAGTCTTGTTCTTTCCTTTGCCTAGAAACTCTTTGAGAAGCCCTTTGCTTAAGAGGTAGCTTATCTCTTTTCGCAAAGCAATGCAATCTTCCGTCACGTGACCAAAGTACTCATGGAAAGCACACCACTTGGACTTGTCCTTCCAACCTGTACCCTTCTCAAATTTACGAGGCCACCTGGCTTTTTCTCCAAGATCCTGCATAACAAATAGCAAACCAGTTGTATCAAGAGAAAAACAATATTCATACAACTTAGGATATTCTTCCTCGTCGTCGTCATCTTCTACAGCGTTGACTCTATGATTGTCAGGCTTCGAATACGGCTTGGATCTGTATGACTTAGATTCAGCTTTCCGGTTGGGTTAAGTGTAACTTGTCGGAGAATTCACCCTTTGCTGAATATTTTTGTCATCTTCCAGCCTAATAAACCTTAATGCCCGGTTCCTGACTTCATCAAGGTTCCTGCAAGGATTCATGACAAGGTCATCGTAAAATTAAGAATCCTTCTGTAGTCCCATCTTGAATGCCTGGACTGCAGTGGCAACGTCAAGGTTCAGGATATCCAGGGATTACTGGCCGAACTTGCTGACATAATCCTGGAGGGCTCTCCGCTGTTCTGAGTTATCCTGTATAAGTCACTTGTTAACCTTTCAAAAGTTCTACTGCAAGAGAACCGATTGTTAAACAAGTTGATTAAGTGAGCAAACGAAGTAATAGAATAAGGTTTAACGTTAAGTAGCCATTTCAGGGCTGATCTTGTTAAGGTAGAGCCGAAGCCTTTGCATAAGCAGGCTTCCTTTAGGTCCAAGGGAATGGGGTTTATTTCCATCCATTCCCTGTACTGCGCGACGTGCTCCTCAGGATCTGTAGTTCCATCGATCAACTTCATGTTAGGAGTCTGGAAGCGCTTGGGGATCTCAGCATCACATATTGGTGGAGCGAATCTAGAGATCCTGTGACTGGTAGAGGACATCTCCGGTAAAGGTTGGACCACACCTGGTACACTTGATTATCTCTCTCAACTTCTTTAACTCCTTGGCTATGGACGGAGTGATTCATGTCTCCTGCACAAATTCGTTAGTATTCGAAAATTGATTGAATGTGTTACCGTTCTCAGGATTTTGGAACGATGATCCCGGAGTAACTCCAAGATCTTGATTTATCGTAACTCTAACAGCCGGGGTAGGGCCAACTACAGTGATCCTTGTTTGCATGAGAAGAAAGTCTCCCTTATGGATTCCTAAGGATCCTAAATAATTAAAATCCAATATCCTTGGTTGCAGAGGGTCGTCACTTCCACTGTTTTCTTCGATTCCTTAACCTTCTCAATCTAACGAAACAGCACTTGGTTAGCCTTCCTATGTTGTTCCATTTGTTGTTTCATCTCCAAGAACAGATCGAGGATATCATTGTTCTATACGATCACAGGTCCACCCGCAGGTATTCCGGATCCCGAAAAACCCGCAGAAGTAGTTTTCTTCGGCTGATTAACACTTTTTTGAAATGGAGGAGGAGGAATAGGGTTGACCAACCCAGAGCTCGAAGACGGAGCAGAAACAGAAATATTTTTGGATTGGGACGACATTTTTGAAAATAGCTTTGAAAGAGAGTGATTGAACACAAATTTTAGCAAATATTTAAAGATGAAAATCACCACTTACCCCACGGTGGGCGCCAAATTGTTTTGGGTAAAAATTATATAAACTAACTTTCTAACCAAATTTCATAAGTGAGGTAGTTTTCTTGAAAGATTTGTGATGAACAAAGCATATAAAGCAATAAAACGACACAAATGTTTACGAGGAAAGCCCTTAATCCCTAAGGATTGCCGGCATAAAATCTCGGAAAGTGGTCGAAAGTCACTTGCCTCCTAGTCTTGGATAAATCGATGAAAATGATTACAAATCTTAGTAGAAATGATCGAATACTAAGTGTTACAGAGCTTCTTGTGAGTGTTTAGTAATGCTAGGTGAATTGTGTGTGTTGCTAATCGATCAAGCTGCTGGTTAAATACAAAAATGATCCTAACTAACTCTCTGAGGATCCCGGAGCTTTACTCGGTCTTCAAATATGACCGTTATTGAGCTTCTCTCGCAAGTTTTACACGTTCTCTTTGACTTCTCGTCCGATTCTTCAGGGACAAAACGAGTCAACACATTTTACTTGCGCATATAAAAGAAATATAGGTCAAATAGCCGTTAGTAGCATTAATATTCAGGATACCGACGTTACCAGGATCTTGGATTCCGGATCATGCATCATTCAGGATCCTGCTTGAAATTTAACCCATAACAACCATCATGATGAGGATCCTGTACGTCATCCCTGTCATCCTCATCGAAAGAGATCACATTTTCCTCAGTTAAGTTGGAGGTTCTGAAAGGCCTATCCCCTTTTTCTGTTTTCGCTTCTTTGGCATTCCTTTTTGCTGCAGAGTAAGAAGTGCCACAAATATCAGATCCACCAGATATAAAACCTATTACCTTGGCATTCGGCGACGAGGATTTTGCTCTTTGCGGGATCCTGTCATGATCCTTAGTCTTGTTCTTTCCTTTACCTACAAATTCTTTGAGATGCCCTTTCCTTAAAAGGTAACTTATCTCTTTCCGCAAAGCAATGTAATCTTTCGTCACGTGACCAAAGTCCTCGTGGAAAGCACACCACTTGGACTTGTCCTTCCATCCTGTACCCTTCTCAAATTTGCGAGGGCATCAGGATTTTTCTCCAAGATCCTGCATAGCAAATAGTAAACCAGTTGTATCAAGGGAAAAACAATATTCGAACAACTTAGGGTATTCTTCCTTTTCCTCGTCATCTTCTACAGCGTTAACCCTGTGATTGTCAGGCTTAGAATACGGCTTGGATCTGTATGACTTGAAAGGTGCAAATTCAGCTTTCCGATTGGGTTGAGTGTAGCTTGTCGGAGCATCCACCCTTTGCTGGATCTTTTTATTATCTTCCAGCCTAATAAACCCCAATGCCCGGTTCCTGACTTCATCAAGGTTCCTGTAAGGATTCATATCAAGGTCTTCGTAAAATTGAGAATCTTTCTTTATTCCCATCTTGAATGCCTGGGCTGCAGTGGCAACGTCAAGGTTCGGGATATCTAGGGATTTCCGAACGAACTTGCTGACATAATCCCAAAGGGACTCTTCGTTGTTCTAAGTTATCCTGTATAAGTCACTTGTCAACCATTCAAAATTTCTACTTCAAGAGAATTGATTGTTAAACAAATTGATTAAGTGAGCAAACGAAGTAATAGAATAAGGTTTAACGTTAAGTAGCCATTTCAAGGCTGATCCTGTTAAGGTATAGCCAAAGCCTTTGCATAAGCAGGCTTCCTTTAGGTCCAAGGGAATGGGGTTTATTTCCATCATTTCCCTGTACTGCGCGACGTGCTCCTCAGGATCTGTAGTTCCGTCGTACAATTTCATGTTAAGAGTCTGGAAGCGCTTGAGGATCTCATCATCACATATCGGTGGAGCAAATCTAGAGATCATGTGACTATTAGAGGATATCTACGATATAGGTTGGACTACACAGGGAACACTAGAGATCATCTCTCTTAACTTCTTCAACTCCTTGGCCACGGAAGGAGTGATTCCTGTATCCTGCACAGATTCGTTAGTGTTTGAAAATTGATTAAAAGTGTTACCAATATCAGGATTTCAGAATGATGATCCAGGAGTAACTCCAAGATTCTGATTTGTCGTAACTCTAATAGCCGGGGTAGGGCCAACTGCAGTGATCCCGGTTTGCAGGGGAAGAAAGTCTCCCTTATGGATTCCTGGGGATCCTGAATAATTAAAGTCTAGGATCCTTGGTTGCAGCGGAGCTGTCACTTCCACTAGTTTCTTTGATTCTTTGATCTTTTTAAGCTTTCTGAACAGCGTCAGGTTAGTCTTTTTCTACTGCTCCATCTGCTGCTTCATTTATGAGAATAGATTGAGGATTTCATCATTTGAAACTAGCACAGGTGCACCGGCAGGTATTCCGGATCCCGAAAAACCCGCAGAAGTAGTTTTATTTTGCTGATTAACACTCTTTTGGAATGGAGGAGGAGGAATAGGGTGGTTCAACCCAGAGCTTGAAGATGGAGCTGAAACAGAAACATTTTGGATTGGGACGACATTTTTAAAATCAGTTTTGATAAACAATGATTGAACGCAAATTTTAGCAAAGATTTAAGAATTAAAAGCACCACTTGCCCCACGGTGGGCGCCAAATTGTTTTGGGTAAAAATTATGTAAGCTAATTTTGTAACTAAACTTAGTTTGTGAGTTAGTGTGCTTGTAAGATCAATGAAAAACAATATAAGAATGTAAAACTTGACACGGTTGTTTACGAGGAAAGCCCTTGATCTTTAAGGATCTCCGGCATAAAATCTCGGGGGGTGACATTTGACACCTGCCTCGTTTATTGAATAAATGGTAAAAAGATTACAAGTGTTAGCAGCAAATGATTGAGTTCTAAGTGTTACAGAGCTTATTTGCGAGTATTTGATAATGCTAAGTGTTTGTGTGTGTTTTCTATTCGATCAAGCTGCTGGATTTATACAAGATATAAACTAACTAACTCTCCGAGAATCCCGGAATCGACCAAGTCTTCCATTGTGACCGTTGGGAATCACTCCACGCGTCTTCTACACGTTCTCCTTGACTTCTAGACCGATTCTTTAGGGATGAGCTTGACTTCGCGCGTTTTACCTGCGTATTAGTCAAGATAGAAGAAAGATATAACGGTTAAATATTGATAATATCGAAACCTGTCAGGATACCGAAGTACGTTGAAGATTCAGGATCCTTAGCTGTAAAATGACCCCTAACACCGCTCAAAAAAAAAAATTAATGTATATATTTTAAACAAGTTTAGGGAGTTTTTTTTTTCCAAAATAGTGTTGGTGGAAAAATTATTTACCAAAATGGGTGTTTTTTAAAAAACTTTCTTTTTCTCACTCCTAATTTTTTAATTTATTTTTTATTATAGTTCATGAATAATGTTGTTTATTTAATAATTAATTCTCTTTTTTTTTTCTCTCTCAATTTTCTGATTTCAAAAATATCTAAATTACCCATTTTAGGTCTTAAAGTTATTATCTTCTTTTTCTTTTTAATAGTTTATAAAACTAGCTCACAGAAAACACTTGCACACATTTTACAATTTATAAAAGATAATATAGTTATCTGAAATTATATATATCTTCTCATAATGGTATTTTGATTAAAAAAGTACTAAAATGTAGTTTCTACAAAAAAAATGTTTTTAAAGTTTTTACTATTAATTTTTTTTAAAAAGTTAAAAGGTGCCGTCCTAAAAGAACTAAATAAACCATTTAATTTTTTTTTCGTTTGATAGTGATATTTTATAAATTTTATAATTAGATTGAATAACTTTTTTCTATATTAAGTTTTAATAATATTATGAGAATTTGATACGTTTATGTTCTAGAAAGTTGATGAATTGTACACATTCATTTGTGTTATAGGAACATATTTTAAAGAGATGAATTGTATTCGAGTAAATTATTATTTTCGCTTTTTAGTTATTTTTGTCAGTTTAATGTCACAATAATTTTTCCGCATAAATGTGTCTCTACACATTTAAAAACAAGTATCGTTGCTTGCCGTGTGACTATTTAGAATTTTACAACATTAGCAACTTCTCATATGTTGTTACTTGAGCATATAGCTCCAACAAACAAAAGTATAGAAAAAGCTAAGGCCCCAAGACATATTTATACCCTCCACATAGAGTCAATAACCCTAAACTTAAGTATGAATCATGTTCAATTAGTGAATAAGAAATAACCAATTAACTATTACATTAAAAAACTAGGTGTTAAACTTGGTTTGATCAAGGGCAAGTTATGTTTGTGACTAAGATATTCACTCCAAGTTCATGATTTCTTAATGTTTTAACTAATTTGTTAGTGCTTCATAGTCATTAAACGTTGTTTCTCAGTTTGAATGCAAATCCAAAGGAATCAAATCCTAAAAAATATCATGAATGCATTTGAAATATGCTATAATGTGAAAATCCCATTCTATAAATATATATTGTTAAATTAACTAACAGGAAAGCTCTGTTAATCTCAAAAGCCGGCAGGTCTGTGTTAACCTTGTCGGTGGTGCGCTTGGTATCTATTATTTTTTGATATTTCATGGTCATCTAAAGTTTTAAAAGACCCTCGAAAGGATTCGTGCGAAATGTTTTTTGGAGAGATTCAGAGGGTGTGAGAAAGATGTATTGGGTTGCTTGGGAGAAGACATTGCCTTCTAAAGATAATGGGGGCATCAACATTGGTTCTCTAGAAGCTGTTAATCTTGCTCTACTTCAAAAGTTGCGATGGACGTTTGTGTCTTGTCCGTCTAATCTATGGACAGATTATTTTTTCTGTTCATGGGCCGAAGACGGGTATTCCAAAGGTTCATGGGATCGTTTGAGGGAACGGGGTGTGGTGTAGAAGTTGAAGTCTTCTTTGGCGCTCAACAACTGAGGTATAGTTACTTTCTCATCTATGTTAAAAAGAGTTGGTAATGGGGACACCACTTTGTTGTGGTTGGATCAGTGGCTCAAAGGAGGATCCTTGGTTGAAAGGTTCCCTAGATTATATGCTTTGGAGGTGGTTAAAGATTGTTTCGTAAGTCAAAGTGTGGGTGGTGACAAATGGCAGTGGGGTCGGAATTTACGCTCATGGATGGAAGACGAGCAGTTAAATGCTATGTAATCTGTTCTCGATTAGGTTGTTCTTGCCCAAATTAAGGATATATGGACGTGGTCATTGAATGGGCCAAATGAATTCTCGGTTAAATGGGTTTGAATGCTTATTGAAGAATATTATCTTCTGAATGGTGCGTCTCGCACGCGATATAATATGTTCTTGCCAAGGAAGGTTAACATTTGTGCTTGGAGAGTGTTGCTAAATCTTCTTCCGACTCAGGTAAGTTTGGATAACAACAGTATTGACGTTCCTTGCATCTTATGCCCGGTGTGTGAGAAGGAGGCAGAATCAGTGGCTCATATGTTTGGGCAATGTGATTCGATTCTTTTGCTTTGGTCAAAGATTGCAACGTGGTTGGACATATGTTTTCCTTTGGATAGGTCTCCTTCCAGCCTTGCTGAGTGGATAGACATGTTCATTTTTATCAAATATATAAGATAACTCATAAAAATAAAGATAAAATTGACTTAGAAAAATTCAAAATCTAAAACAATATTTGTTTAGCTTCAAAGTTTTGTCATAATTTACTTTTTCTTAAACTAACTGATTACCCTACGCTTCACGGCGTGATGTATCCACGTAGAACAAAAAGGAGACCTCTTTTATAAACGAATACCCACGCTTCGTCGCGTGAGACAGGTCGTTTTTCGCCACCGCCACGCGGCAGGAGTTTGCTCGTTATCGGTTCAGGCCATCGAAAACCATAAAAGCGATACCGATACCGGTTCCGGTTCCGATAATACCAATATTAGCAGTGATGTTCGCTCATAATAGGTTCGGCTCGTCACTCGACCACAACGGTAACGACACTCGCTATAGGCTACGCTACCGAAAAAATAGTCGATTTTGAATACAACTCCAATTTCAAAAAATTTATATCGGAACGTTAACAAAAAAAAACTAAAAACAGAAGCACATTCCGTTTTTTGAAAAAAAAAGTGTATGAACGAAAGTTATTAAAAAACGAAATTATTACAAAATTAAACGGGTTAAAACCGTATATTATATATAGTATGAGGGGTGAAAATGAAAATTAAAAAGAAAAAAAGTTTATATCGAAACGTTGACAAAAAAAAATTAAAAACAGTTGCGCATTCCCTTTTTTTCAAAAAAGTTAACGAACGAACGTTACTAAAGGAAAACGAAATTATTAGAAAATTAAACGGATTAAAAGCGTATGATATATATAGTATAAGGGGTGAAAATGAAATTTAAAAAAAAATAAAAAGTGAACGAACACCGTTATTAATGAAAAACGAAAGTAATTGAAAATTAAATGGGTTAAAAGTATATATTATATATAATATAAGGGGTGAAAAGGAAAATTAAAAAAAAAATATATCAGAACGTTGACAAAAAAAACTAAAAACAGCAGCGCATTCCGTTTTAAAAAAAAGTTAACGAACGAAAGTTATTAAAGAACAACGAAATTATTAGAAAATTAAACGAGTTAAAAACGTATATTATATATACCATGACGGATGAAATTGAAAATTAAAATAAAAAAAAGAAATAGCATGTTGTGACACACAATTACTGAAAGTGTTACAGTTCATACTTTATTTTAATCTATATTATAATATTCACAAATGACAACAAAATGATAATAACTAAACTATATTCACAAATCTTATTATAAATATTATAATTAGATTGAATAACTTTTTCCTATATTAAGTTTTAATAATATTACTGGAATTTGATCCACGTTTATGTTCTAGAAAGTTGATGAATTGTACACATTAATTTGTGTTATAGGAACATATTTTAAAGAGATGAATTGTATTCGAGTAAATTATCATTTTCGTTCATTAGTCATTTTTATCAGTTTTATTAAAAAATTATTTTTTTTCTATGTATTCTCATGATTTAAAAAACTTGTTATTTTCATTCAATTAGTTAACTTCATCTATATTTTAATATTAAATAAGGTGTGTAGATATTTTTATATATTTCTTTATTTTATCAATATTTTAAACCTGTAAATATTCCTCCATCCCCTTAGACCATGTTTTAGTTGGGTTGTTGACTGGAGCATATACGATCGTAGTTCAAGATGGGGAGCCGGACTTTGAGAAATCGAGATTCAATTACGATCAACTTTGAAGGGTTGTTGACTGGGGCAGATATGATCATATTCAAGAAGATCGATCATAATTTAATAAGACAATGGCCAAAAGGACGGTCGTAATAGGGTAATTAGGATTAATACGGTTTAAAGGGATGAGGGAAATAATTAAAAGTTTAAAATATCTATAAAATAAAGAAATATATAAAAAGGACCTAAATATCTCTTATTTAACGTTAAAATATGGATAAAGTTTGTTTGGTAAACCACGCGAATACATAGGAGAAAAATAAACTTTTTAGATAAAACCAGTAAAAGTGACTAAAGCACATGAACGAAAATGACAGTTTACTCTTTTTTTATTTTATTCCTCAATTTAAAATAGGATGTATTAAACTAACAAAAGGAAGATGTAATTTTATGTTGTGTCAATTTATATACCACCTAATTTAAGCTTTATCAAACAAGTTTAAAATTTTCATTAGAATATTACTTAGGGACTATAAGAGTAATTACTCGTGTATGAACATAACACTGATCAGATTCAGGTTTCAAATCCACAAAATCATTACTAGTTTAAAAAATTAATGACTGATTTGTTTCTAAGACTAGTTACAAATAAGAAACATATTATAATTGAGTAAGAGCATAAACAATGTTTTTACTTATAGAGAAAGCCAGAAAGGATATAGATGACATTGTTTTACACAAGAATATAGAATGATTGAGTTTGTGCTTGGGAGCTCATCTTCCATCGGCCATCAAAGATGAAGTGTGGACCATAATAAACAATAAAAACAATTCTTTAGTGTTATAAAATAAACAATAAATATGAGATAATATTATTTAATTAGTTATAAAATTTTATATTATAGTTTAAAAATAAAATATTTTGTTTTATACTTCATATATATAACTCAAATTTATTAAATTTCATAGTATACGTAAATATAGTTTCTTATATTTATTTAAATTATATTAAAAATATATACTTTATTAGATAAATAACTTAGATATAAAATATTAAGTGTAAAAAGTGGGACTCATTTTAAAATGCAAGGTTATATAATCAGAAATGCATCACTCAGATTTATACTAATAAAAGATATTTAAAAGCTGATGTAACAGACGTTGTAGTTGTAAGGACAAACCTAAGGGTGTATGATTACACTTAATTTTTCTTAGAATCTCTTATGATTATGCTCATTGATATTTGTTAATTGGTGCCTCTTATTTAGTGTAGAATTCTTTTCAAGTTTTCTATACTTGTAACTCTTGAAAAGCTAATACGAATATATATGTCACTAGCAACTTGTCTTATGCCTAAATATTCTCAACTAATTCGTTATGTGTTATTAGACGTTAGCAATAAGGTACTGTCATGAAAATTCAAGTTCTTTAATGATTAACCCTATAATTATCACTAGTTATAATATCGGGTCAAAATCATTCACTTTAAAACTATGATTATATGACTAAGACATAGGGATGTTCACCATTGTATGTGTTAATCGCTCAAGTTAAGAAATAAACATCAATATTACTGAACACGTGTGGATTTTCAGACAAACATAATGAAAAATCCCTTTAAGAGCATCCCAATGCAAGTTTTTGGGGTGTTTTTGAGCTTATGTTGAGAAGAGAGTGAGGAGATTTAGCTGGTGTAGCCTTGTAGGAGAAAAGGGAGGAGAAGAGGGGGCCTTTTGGAGTTGGTTTTTTTTTTCTTTTTGCTGTGAGAGCGCAAAGCCCGAGAATAGGTGACGGAGGGGCGTTTTTGAAGCTTCCCATTGTGAATTTCTTTAGGGTCCATACCCTTGAAGCGGATATAAAGAAAAATTAGCTTATAAGTTGGGTAAAATCAAAATTACAAATTAGGAACACAATCATGTCTTAATGGAAGTTTAAGAATCGACCAAGGATTAAGCAAAGTGCAAGGTATCAAAGGTCTTTAATCATTGTAAAGACTAAAGTTTTCCTTCTTGATCACCAAAATTTGAACCTAAGGATGCTTTCTAGTGTCATCTTCAATAACAAACAAACATACCCAACATAATCCCACTCATAGTAGAGCTATTGATAGGGTATACGGAGAGTGTGATGAGGGCAAAAAATTACCTATATCCTAGGGATAGAGGTTGCACCCGCTGAGACCCCTGCTTTAAAACCTTTTTTTTTACATTATATTGTAGTATATTATAATAGTGTAATCCAATTAGCATAAACGATAGCTAGGAGAGATAAGAACATACAATCATACAATAGTATTAATAATGAAAATTATAAACTACCACTAACATACAATGATGATCGAGATTGGGAAGGCACAAGACGAAGCACTTAAACCGGAAAATGTAAAGAATGAGAGAAGGGTGGGTCAAAAAGAGTCACTTGAGGGTAACACCCTCAGTGTGCAGACTCAGTTTGGCCGGATCTTGATACCCAAAGGAGGCGAGCTTAGGGCTAAGATTCTCGCAAAGCCCTTAAGTCTCGTTACTATATACATCCAGGCACCACGAAAATGTATCAAGACTTGAAGAAGGATTATTGGTGGCAAGGCTTGAAGAATGATGTAACCTCCTATGTAAGCAAGTGCCTGATTTGTTTGCAGGTTAAGGCCGAGCACCAGAAGCCCTGCGGTAAGATCCAACCTTTGGACATACCGGAGTGGAAATTGGAACACATCACGATGGACTTTATCACCAAGCTACCTCGCACAGGTAAAGGTTTTGACACCATCTGAGTGATTGTGGACCGACTGACGAAGAGCGCTCACTTTCTGCCGATACGCGAAAAGTTTTCATCTGAACAATTGGCAACAATATTTATAAAGGAAGTTGTAGCTCGTCATGGTGTACCGGTGTCCATTTTCTCGGACTGGGATACGCAATTTACGTCACGATTTTGGAAGAAGTTTCACGGAGCGATGGGTACTAGACTAAACATAAGCACGGCATATCATCCTCAAACGGATGGTCAATCCGAAAGGACCATCCAGACCCTGGAGGACATGCTCCATGCATGTATCATCGACTTCGGTGGTAGTTAGGACAGTCATCTACCGCTAGCAGAGTTCTCTTACAACAACAGTTATCACTCGACTAAAGACATGCCCCCATTCGAGATATTGTATGGGAGGCGATGTAGGACTCTGCTAAGTTCGGGAGAAATTGGTCAGAAGGAATTTGGGAGTTTGGAAGTTGTCAAGACTGCATCCGATAAGTTTGATCAGATTAAGGCAAGAATAAAAGCTGCACAAGACAGACAAAAGTTTTACGCCGATCAAAGGAGTAGATCCCTCGAATCCCATGTTGGAGATCTCGTATTACTCAAAGTATCTCCTTCGAAGGGAATGATCGGTTTTCGCAAGAGAGGGAAGCTAAGTCCGAGGTTTGTCGGACTGTTTAAAATCTTGGCACGGGTAGGGGAGGTGGCATATAGACTGGATCTACCTGATGAGCTAAGTGGGATTCATCCTACTTTCCACGTGTCGCACTTGCGAAAGTGTTTGGCTGACGACACAACCCACGTGCCACTCTCGGACATCAAGGTGGATAACCATCTAAACTATATTGAAGAGCCCGTGGCCATCGTGGATAGAAAGGAAAAGCAACTGCGAAATAAAGTGATACGGTTGGTGAACGTACAGTGGAAACACCGACGGGTTTCGGAAGCCACTTAGGAAAAAGAGGACGAGATGATGGAGTCATACCCACAATTGTTCGACTTGTAACAGGTTTCTAGGACGAAACCTCTTATAAGGTGGGTAGACTTGTAACATCCCGAAAACCCGGCTCTCGTAATGGGTCGAGGGGATGGGCCGAAGGATAGAAAGAAAACGGAAAAGGAAGTGGGGAAATGGGCTTAGACCCATTGGAGGCAAGGGTGAAGGGTTTAAAACCCTTAAGGGCTGCCCTAGCCAACCATCATCACCTTCATCACCCCATTTTCGTAGAGGGAGAGAGAGAGCTTTGTATAAATAGAAAGTTAAGAAATTCATCAAGAGGCTTGACGAATTGCTCCAATCTGCTCCTCTACTGTTTGTGAGCAAGTTCAGAAGAAGAAACCACCATTTTTGAGGTAAGAATCCAACCTAAACCCTCTGTTTTCAGTTTAAATGGGTTTTGGGGTAAAACTAGGGTTTTCATCTCAAAGTAAGGATTTTTACATGTAAAAATGGGTATAAAGCCCAGATCTATGATTATGGAAGTTAAACAAACGTTTTGGACGTAAAAAGTTACAAACTTTGGTGGAAACCGGGCGTGTTTGGAGATGGTGTTCTGTGTCGCCACCTTCAAGTGGCGACACTTTATGGAGATGAGGCTAGGGTGATGGCGTTGTGCCTAAGAAAATCCAATTACTGGACACGTATCATTCCCTGGCGACACTCGGTGTGTCGCCAAAGACATTTGGCGACACCACGGTGGGCGAAAGTTGAGTTCCACGACGCTAAGTCCAGAACGCAAGTTCTGGCGACGCTGTGTGTGTCAAGCGACACTGCCTGGCGACACTGATCAAGTGTCAGGCAACACTACGCCTGCGACACTATGCCTGGCGACCCTGACAGTGTTCCGGCGACACTAGGGTTATATCATAAAATTTACGTGTTAACCTATGTGCAGATCGGTTATCCAGATAGCACCAACTAGACGTGTGACTCAGTTAAGTACGAACGATCATGTGAGTTAAGAATCCCTATTTACTTGTTTCTAGGATATGTGCATACTTAACGAATGTTTATGAAAAGATGAATGAAATGAAATGTTTACGAATGAAAGGTTTTCGAAAGAAGCGATGTTTAAAACAAGAACGTTTACGAAGGGAATGATGTAAAGGAATGGTTTTTAATAAATAAAAAGGGTTTTGTGAATGAACGTAACGTTTTATGAAAAGAAATGGGCGAAGGTTTTAAAGAATTTACTACATGTCTAATCTGTTAAACGAAGGAATTGACGAATGAAGTCTAGGGATGTAAGTCCCCAGCCTTATGGCACGTTTTGCCATAAGTCTAACAGGGGGTCGCGCCTATGTGGCCTATCAATGGGTATAACAGTTGTCAACTAGCGAGGGAAGAGTAACGACGGTTACTCGGGGTTAACATGACCCGGGAATGGAATCAATTGGGGCTTGCATGTTCTGAAAGTGATAGAATGGAATGACCTTGGACCTATGAGTCTTAAAGGCGATGAATGTAACTACCTTACGGGCCTACGAGCCGTAAGGGCGATGATGTCACCTTATTGACCTACGAGTCGTGAGGGAGATGAACGAAAGGAAAAAAAATGGACGGAAAGAACGATGATACAAATTTAGACAAATAAATGTATGACTCAGATGAATGTTAAATGTTGAATGATGAACGAATGTTATGCCCTATTTTCTTATAAATGTTAAAACCCTAACGAACGATTGAACGAATGATAACTATTTCTTAAAATGAACGAAAAGCTTGAACTCATTAACGTTAGCTGACTTTTAGTATGCATGCCAGGTTAAGGATAGATGATGGATGCTGCATGGCTACTAGTGGAGTTACCCGACGTTATGAGACAGGCATCCCATATGAATGAATTGAATGAATGGTGTTTAAGAAAATGTTTAATAAGTTTTGTTTTTTTATAACAATGTATTGACGTTAATTTCCACTGCTTATTTTATTTGAAGTTTAAGAATTGTTTGTGAATGAGTAAATCCAACACATGATGCCTCCCGGGTTTGGGGCCTTACAATATACTTGATACAAATAAAAGAGTAAATAGACCGAAAAAAGAAGCACTTACCCCTATTCACTTACCTAGACAATCCTTTAAAAAGGTCTATACGGCCAGACAACACTAAGGCTAAGGCAAACAATGTTGGGACTTCGTGGTAAATTTTAAAATTCAATGTTTTGGCCGCGGAAGGAAAAAACAGGAAACCTATTTTGATCAAACACAAAACAGTCCCACCAGAATTCCAGATGCAAGAACTATATAAACCGGGGAAGAAGAAGATGAAATTAAAACACTTTAATTTCCTACCATAGATCTTGTAGTAATGTGTAGATCACTAACTATTGATATCGATAGCAATACAACGATTAAAGGTTCTAGCCAACTCGCGAAATACACCAACCGGTCAACAAAACGAAAGGCCCCAACTTCTTTTGTTCTTGGCCGAGAAATCCAAAGGGGAGGGGCGGCACAAAGGGGAGGGGCGGCACAATTAGGTATGGTGGCTAGGGTTTCTTAAAAAATCTCTAGTAATTGATTAATGATTTGATCCCCTATTTATAACCTCAAATCTCTTGGGAATATTCTAAGGAATAAATCTTTTTTTGAAATTTAAATCTGATTTAATATATATGTATATATTTTGAAATATATATATATATATATATATGGGACGATTCCTCTAATAAGTGGGTCAAACGAACTCCGATTGAGCTCATTCTAGCGGCGTTGGAACCGTCTCATCGAACCCTAACCCGGCTCCAAAAACCTAAACCCCCCTCCATCCGCACCCCCAAAAACCTAACCCCCCTCCAACCCTACCCCGAAAATCCTAAAACCACCACCCCCACCCCAAAAAACTAAACCCCCCACCCCACCCCCCCCTAAAACCTAAACGTACCCCCCAACCACCCCCACCCGCAAAAAAAAACCTAAACCATAAAATCTAAACCCTAAGGCTAAACCATAAGGCTAAAACTCTAAAATTCAAACGAAAAATATAAAGCTTAAAAGCTAAACCCTAAAAAGCTAAGATGGTAGAGTTCGATGATACGGTTCCAACACTGCTAAAATTAGCTCAATCGGAGTTCGTTTGATATCGTTTCTTAAGGTTTTTGTCATTTCTTAGCGAAAAACTACTTCTTATTTGATCCTCCCTATATATATATATATATATATATATATAATATTCCATATATAAAATATTACTAAATCTTTATACATATCAATATATAATTAATGAATTTGATATATATATATATATATATATATATATATATATATATATATATATATATATATATATATATATATATATATATATATATATGGGATGGTTCAATTCAGAACACTAAATACTGCGAGAACACGCAGAAGAAAACGAATTATTCATATTTTCAATCTTAAAAAGTTTTCAAATATAAGAAAATTATATAAATGTAATGTTTATTCGTTTTTCATGAAATTCAAACAAAATAATATGAACAAAATTCGCATATAAAAACATATTATGAACAAAATTATACCTACACATGTGTAGGTTTTGTTTCCTACACATGTGTAGAAAAATTTTAAATATATAAAAATATTTGAAAACACTAGTATAATGGTTTTTTTATGTACATATTTGTATGTAACAAGTATAAATTTATAAACTTTTTTACCATGAATCAAAAAATTAAACGATTTAGGTTTGTTCACTTTGTTCTTGCAGAATTTTCTTGTTCTGAAATTAACTTTCCTCTCTCTCTCTATATATATATATCTATATATATATATATTTATATTTATATTTATATATATTATTTATATAATTCCCAGTTAATATAAATAATATAATTAAATCCAATTATTAATATCTAGTTATTATTTCCTAAACAATAACAGTTAATATTTATTTGAGATTATAATTAATTATTCCCCGAATAATTAGTGTCACAATAATTCTTTCGCATAAATGTGTCTCTACACATTTAAAAACAAGTATCGTTGTTTGTCGTGTGACTCTTTGGGATCTTACAACATTAGCAACATTGTCATATATTGTTACTTGAGCACATAGCTCCAACAAACAAAAGTATAGAAAGAGCTAAGGCCCCAAGACATATTTATACCCTCCCCATAGAGTCAATAACCCTAAACTTAAGTATGAATCATGTTCAAATAGTAAATAAGAAATAACCAATTAACTATTACATTAAAAAACTAGGTGTTAAACTTGGTTTGATCAAGGGCAAGTTATGTTTGTGACTAAGATATTCACTCCGAGTTGATGTTTTCTTATTGTTTTAACTAATTTGTTAGTGCTTCATAATCATCAAACGTTGTTTCTCAGTTTGAATGCAAATCTAAATGAATCAAATCCTAAAAAAATATCATGAATGCATTTGAAATATGCTATAATGTGAAAATCCCATTCTATAAATATATATTGTTAAATTAACTAACTGAAAAGCTCTGTTAATCTCAATAGGCTGCAGGTCTATGTTAACTTTGTCGGTGGTGCGCTTGGTATCTATTATTTTTTGATATTTCATGGCCATCTAAAATTTTAAAGACCCTCGAAAGGATTCGTTCAAATTTTTTTTTGGAGAGATTCAGAGGGGTGAGAAAGATTCATTAGGTTGCTTGGGAGAAGACATTGCCTTCTAAAGATAATGGGGGCATCAACATTGGTTCTCTAGAAGCTGTTAATCTTGCTCTACTTCAAAAGTTGCGATGGACGTTTGTGTCTTGTCCGTCTAATCTATGGACAGATTATTTTTTCTGTTCATGGGCCGAAGACGGGTATTCCAAAGGTTCATGGGATCGTTTGAGGGAATGGGGTGTGGTGTAGAATGTTGAAGTCTTCTTTGGCGCTCAACAACTGAGGTATAGTTACTTTCTCATCTATGTTAAAAAGAGTTGGTAATGGGGACACCACTTTGTTGTGGTTGGATCAGTGGCTCAAAGGAGGATCCTTGGTTGAAAGGTTCCCTAGATTATATGCTTTGGAGGTGGTTAAAGATTGTTTCGTAAGTCAAAGGGTGGGTGGTGACAAATGGCAGTGGGGTCGGAATTTACGCTCATGGATGGAAGACGAGCAGTTAAATGCTATGTAATCTGTTCTCGATTAGGTTGTTCTTGCCCAAATTAAGGATATATGGACGTGGTAATTGAATGGGCCAAATGAATTCTCGGTTAAATGGGTTCGAATGCTTATTGAAGAATATTATCTTCTGAATGGTGCGTCTCGCACGCGATATAATATGTTCTTGCCAAGGAAGGTTAACATTTGTGCTTGGAGAGTGTTGCTAAATCTTCTTCCGACTCAGGTAAGTTTGGATAACACCAGTATTGACGTTCCTTGCATCTTATGCCCGGTGTGTGAGAAGGAGGCAGAATCAGTGGCTCATATGTTTGGGCAATGTGATTCGATTCTTTTGCTTTGGTCAAAGATTGCAACGTGGTTGGACATATGTTTTCCTTTGGATAGGTCTCCTTCCAGCCTTGCTGAGTGGATAGACGAGGCTCAGTTAAGGACTCAGTCGACGGAGCTGATTAAGGCAGTGGTTCTTGTTACTGGTGGGTTATTTGAAGGCTGAGGAATGACATCGTATTTGGGAAGAAAAAAATCCGGTTGATTGCGTGCTTCGATTAAGTTATGCGTTACTCTTTCATTTAGGTTGTTAGTAGGAATCTTAAATGTATTATGTCATGGATTGGGTGGCTCTGAAACCCGCTTCTGTGTTTGTAATCTTCCTTGGCTAGCTTCTTGTTTGTAGTTTTTAATAATAGTGTTATTGTTAAAAAAGTTCTTTCATCTTATAGCTAAGTTTTAGCTGTCTATTTCAAATCCATCCAGATTTTAAGCTTTCATCTAATTTGTAAAGAGACATGTTCATTTTTATCAAATATATAAGATAACTCATAAAAATAAAGATAAAATTGACTTAGAAAAATTCAAAATCTAAAACAATATTTGTTTAGCTTCAGAGTTTTGTCATAATTTACTTTCTTAAACTAACTGATTACCCTGCGCTTCGCCGATGCATCCACGTAGAACAAAAAGGAGACTTGAATATGCTTTTATAAACGAATACCCACGCTTCTTCGATTGAGACAGATCGTTTTTCACCACCGCCATGCGGCAGGAGTTTGCTCGTTATCGGTTCAGGCCGTCGAAAACCATAAAAGCAAATACAGATCCTGGTTCCAATAATACCAATATTGGCAATGATGTTCGCTCATAATAGGTTCGGCTCGTCACGCTACCACAACGGTAACGACACTCGCTATAGGCTACGTTACCGAAAAAATAGTCAATTTTGAATACAACTCCGTTTTCAAAAAATTTATATCGGAATGTTAACAAAAAAAACTAAAAACAGCCGCGCATTCCGTTTTTTGAAAAAAGTGTATGAACGAAAGTTATTAAAAAAAACGAAATTATTAGAAAATTAAACGGATTAAAAACGTATATTATATATAGTATGAGGGGTGAAAATGAAAATTAAAAAGAAAAAAGTTTATATCGGAACGTTGATGAAAAAAAAATTAAAAACTGCTACGCATTCCCATTTTTCAAAAAAGTTAACGAACGAACGTTATTAAAGGAAAACGAAATTATTAGAAAATTAAACGGGTTAAAATCGTATGCTATATATAGTATGAGGGGTAAAAATGAAATTAAAAAAAAATTAAAAAGTGAACGAACATCGTTATTAATGAAAAACGAAATTATTAGAAAATTAAATGGGTTAAAAGCATATATTATATATAATATAAGAGGTGGAAATGAAAATAAAAAAAATTATATCGGAACGTTTATAAAAAAAACTAAAAACAATAGCGCATTCCGTTTTAAAAAAAAATTAACGAACGAAAGTTTATAAAGAACAACGATATTATTAGAAAATTAAACAAGTTAAAAGCGTATATTATATATAGCGTGACGGGTGAAAATAAAAACTAAAATAAAAAAAAGAAATAGCATGTCGTGACACACAATTACTGAAAGTGCTACTGTTCATACTTTATTTTAATCTATATTATAATATTCACAAATCGCAACAAAATGATAATTAGGAAAACAATATTTTAACTAGTAAAAAGTAAATTTTTTCGTCAATGTATAACCGATTTTGGGATATAAAAATCAAGCATACCGCAAAATAATTAGTAAAACTGTAACACCAGCAACACCCGACATTTCTTGTTTGGGCTAAATGGAAAGAAAAGAGGCATGGCATGGGCTTGGAGCCTTGGGCTTGGCCCATTAGGGTTGCATAACCCTAGGACCAGAAACATGCAGCCTCCATTCCCACATCTTCATTCAAAAACGTAGAGAGAGAGAAAGAGAGAGGGTTTAGAGAGAGTAAGCTCAAGAACTTCAAGGTTTTGGCTCAAGATCAGTCTCAATCGGTTTCTCATACGATTTGGAACAAGATTAACGAAGCAACATCGACCTTTTGAGGTATGGATCCAACCTAAAACTCTGACTTTCCTTTAAATGGGTTTTCAGGGTAAAACTAGGGTTTTCACCTTAAATGTTAGTTTTTTACGTGTAAATTGATGAAATAAGCCCAGATCTAGCTTCATGGGAGTTAAACAAACGATTTGAACGTAAAAAAATGGATACTTGGGTTAACAACGGGCATGTTTGATGATTTATTCTTCAGTGTCGCCTCCTTCATATGGCGACACTAGTCATCGTTTACCAATGGAATGTGTCGTGTTCCCAAGATTCTCAATAATTGGGGGCACCTGTCATTTTGGCGACACTAAGAGTGTCGCCTATGCCAAATTGTGACGTTTCGGATTTTTCGTTCTCGCACTTGTATTATAATTATCGTGTAATCATTCTCTATTTTAATAAAGTGTAAGAGTTTTATTTGGTTTTATACAAATAGGTATTTTATTTTACGGATTTAAACTAATTAGAATTTTATAAATTTTAAAACTAATATAAAGTTTTATATAAAAAATCTAAATTTAAAAAGTTGTATATTTAATAAAATAACCTATTTAAATAAGATAAATAACTTTTATAAAAATTATTTATAATAATAAAAAAAGAAAATAAGTTTATAAAAACATTTTTAAATTAATTTGATTTAAAAGAAATTAAATTAATTTATTTAAATAAAAGTTCAGGGGTTGTATTGTAATTAAACAAACTAGAAGGATTTAAAACTGAAATCGACTAAAGGGCTGTTTCTGGTCAATTTAAACTACAAGGGCCCATCCGTATTAATTTTAAGGGCTAATTCGAGTCAAACCAAACTCCAGGGACTAAATCTGTCAATTCTCGATTCGTTTATCCGGTCACCCCCTCCGATGGTCCGGCGGGTAAAGAACTTTTCGGCGACGCCCGACAAGGCTGTTTCTCTGCACCTCGACAGCCGCTAAAGGCTTCTCTGGCTTCGTCTCTCCCACGCGAACAAGACCCCCCGACCAATTGGTCTCCCCAACATAAGGATCGTCTGATCCTGTTGGTGGCCGAGAAACCCACGTTCGAATTCGCGCCCGACAGACCACCTCCACGCGTGTTGAATGTCTGGTTAGTTTCGTCTCGTCCAGACTAGTGTCGGAACGTGCCCAATTGCACGTTTTAACATAGAAATCAAGCTCGGCTATAAATAGCCATGGTCGGCCCTGCACGAGCTCGCTACCCTCCTTCCACCCACTCTCACTCCAAATTGAGGATACCATCACCTTCGTCGACCCTGAGTGAAGCTGTGACCAGGATTTCAGGAGCTAATTCCACACAGAAATCGATTCCCGCTTGTGAGTTTTTCAAGTTCAAAGGCTGTGCCGACCAGACCCGTTGCAACTAGGTTCGAGCCTCAAAACGATTCCTCTGTCTTCTATTAATCCCTGGTAAGCAATTCAAATCAAAATCGCGGCATTCGCACGAGAGTTACCGGGCAAACCCAGTGTCCTCGGACACGGTTTGCAGGTCACCGAGGTCCAGCGACCAGACTTGCTATTGTGTATTTAAATTATTCGATACACACATAATCAGCGATGGGTAGTAGCCCGGCTGGTTATGCGTGTGTGTGTTTGAGCTACAGGTCGCGGGTTCGAATCCGGTTGGCCTTCGGCCCATTTTTTTTACTTCTGTTTTCATTCTATTTACTTTATTTTATTATTTTAACTTATTTTAATATTCTTTTTATACAATAAAGACTAAAACAAGTCGGTTTACTCATTCATTTATTTCGGAAACTATAAAAAAAAATTCTTTTATACCTATTTAATTCACAAAAAAATTATAAAATAATAAATACTATATTTTTATAAATTTATTTAAATAGCTTCAACTTGCAAAAAGAATATATAAAATGATGACAAAAATAAATAAATAAAACTTTTATAAAATTTCATAATAACTACTAAATTAAAAAGAAATGTAATATTTTAACAATATATATATATTTTTAAGTTAAAGCTATACAAAACCATTATCATTTTATTTCCATATGTTATACAAATAAATATTAAGGAAAATTTTATTAAAGCCTATATACATTTAAATACAAATACACACCTATACGCATACAATAATACCCATTTATCTACATAGGGTATCAACGTGCTTAGGCTTCCACATACTTATCACCTACACGCGTCAAAAAATACCCGCTTGCAAGGTGAGTTACATAGCCCTTATTTTACATTTTTATACGTTTTGGGGTGAAACATTATACATGCTACTCACATTGTTTGTACGTGTTATACATGAGACTATATGCTTATTCTTTGGATGTACATACATTTAAACACAAGACAACCAACTAAAATATTGATAGATCTATTGTGCCTGACCAGCCCACCCGGTTAGGGTGTTTATTACTGCATACTCGGATATAACCGCGTGTTATATTCAAACATATCGGATATAGTGGGTAACTATATTCAAACATACCGGACTTAGCTGTTGTGCTCTGTTCAAGCACGTCAAACTCGGTTTGAATTGTGATTAAATAAATGATACATCATATATACTATGTTTAACAAGATAAACAATGAGTTGCAAAACGATTTACAACTACTATTTACCGGAATTATTAAACCTATGTACTCACCAACTTTTTAGTTGACACTTGATTTAAATAATGTTTCAGGTTTGAATATGTGACTACTTGCCGAAGATTTCTCCACTTAAGAACTATGGACCTAGTTAAATAAATCAATGTTTTGAACTAGACTAGGTTATTTGGAATGTATCGTATTTGGATCTTGTTGTCTTTAAATTTAATTAATGAATTATGCAACCTTTTAGCTATCATGTGCTTTTGAACAATCATTCTATTGTCCGCCTCGATGATTCCACCATCGGTCGGGGTGTGACACAAATGGAAACACTCTTGGTGGGCGACACTAGGGAAATGCTCTAGTGAACGACACAAGTCCAGAACACAAGTTCTGGGGACACAGATCATGTCCCTTGGCGACACTATAGGCGACACTAGACTTTCGTTGATAGTTTTCACTAGTTTATTTACTACAGATTTCTAGCATCCCGCCTAGCCCGAACAGTTAAGGAGTTATTTAGTAAGATTAGAACTGGTGAGTTTCTATTGCTCGTTTTCCCTTTTTAAAGTTTTGGGCTAAAGTGCATGCTGTAAATGAAAATGAACGATGTTTTTACTAAGTGTTTATAGCCATTATGTGTTATTAACTAAGTTTGCAATGTATGTGATTATTTATAAAAATGTTAAAGTGTTTTAATTGTGTAGTAGCATGTATATGTGTGTGTGACTAAATGTGCATGTTACCCCGAAGCAAAAGAATGAACAGAAAGTCTTATGCAAGCAAGAGTGGAAGACTTGTCTTCGGACGAGCAAACAGAGGAGTCTTGTCTTTGTGATATGCAATAGAGGAGTCTTGAATTCGTGCAAGCACAACGTTCCAAGTCTCCGGGACATGGGACGGTTAAGACGGAATGGTATCATTGGAGTGCTAGTTCATTCAGTGATAAGAATGTGAAAGGAAGGAAGAATGAATGAACGAACGAATGAATGAATGTATGAAAAGGCTATTATGAATGTTAATTGAATGTGAATGTTTTGAAAAGAAAGCAAGCACGAATGTTTCTAAAAAATTTAAAGAACAAATGGATTCCCACTTGGGAATCAGAATGTTTTGAATGAAAGAAATGTTTTATAAAACAACTTTTACTATTTTTATGTATCTGACTTTTAGCATGCACCTCAGGTAAATGAAGATAAAGAACGAATGGAGTTGCGAGGGCTCGGGATGCATAGACTTTTACGGGCTGGTCATCGATGAAGACTGACATTCTCCATAACTAAACTTGAAGAATTTAGGTCACACCCCTCCCCGGGCACCCCCAGAACGTGTCCTTGGCTGCGACGTCGATTGGCACCAGCTGTACCTGCTTTGATTTCAGAGTTTGTTTTTGTGCAGCGTAATAACGTTTTATCAAAGGATCGTTTAATAATTTATCTCAACCTCAAGGGTTGGTTTGTAAATATCAGAACCTTGTCTATAGACAAAAGATCGTTTTATTTAAATACTTAGGTATAAAACCCTATCGTTTGTACATTTGATTTGAAATTAAAACCTTGACCAAAGTCAGTAAAATCTACAACGAGTTATTCTGCCTAGGGAGTCGAGATCCTTTGGGCACCTTAACCGTTTCTTTTTCCCAGGTTTTTTATGTGCATAGCATGAACCTGTATAATATATTTTTGGGTTGCACCGGGTCTAGGTGTGCGGTCTGACCCAACTATGCAACAAAACTGTCTCCGGGACTTAGGCCGTAGCCGGTCCCGGTTTGTTGGGGCCATTTCAATCTTTTCTTGAAAACATTTGAAAATGAACGTCAGCTATATGCTGGTGAATACTTTATGACCTCAAATCATTTTGTAATCATGGCAAAATAGTTAAATTAAATAATTAGACACTTCTTCTTGTAGAATCTAGTGAACACATCACTTCTTTTCGTTTATATATATATATATATGTGTGTGTGTGTATACATTGGTCAAATACTCGGGGGCTACGCGGCCAAACTTGCACAACTGCATTTTACACAATCACCCGACATACATGCCAACCCCGCTCTGCCCTTTAAACCGAAACGAGTATAAAGACTTGATGAAACTCACGAATTTAAAACAGACTCGTATTCTCCTTGGTTTTGAAGCTCGGAAAGATAATAATCGTAGTGCTAAGTACCTCTTAGTGTTGACTCTTAGGGCTCTAGCACCTTAACTCTCACTTCTATGCGTTCCTCGGGTTCTTTCGTCTCTAAACTCTCGAGTCCAGTTGATAAGTGAAAGCCGGTCGAACTCGAAGGAGCGTCTCTGGAGTCGGGACATCAAAGGGATTCTCTGGATTAGAGAACTCAGAGGGAACTTGGAGTTGTGAGTTGAAGGCGTGAAAAATGAGAGTGTGGAACTCTCTATTTATAGGCTGAGTTCTGACCCCGTAGCGGACCGCTAGCCAGATCCCTGGCGGTCCGCTACCGCCCAAACTTATGCATGTGCTGCCTAGGCGCGCCACACGTCCGTAACGGAACGTGTGGGCCTGTAGTGGCAGTCCACCACCAGTCCACGCGTCCTGCATGCTGACGCATGCCCTACACGTGTCTCGACACTGGTTTGATGCAGAGGGTGTCTAGGGACGAGCATAGCGGACCGTTAGCTAAGCTGCTGGCGGTCCGTTAGCCTTGCCCTTCCCGTAGCGGATCGTCACAGTCTATGATGTCAGTCCACCACGCCTTCAACGGCAGAATTCTTGAGCCCCATAGCGGACCGTTAGCTACTGAGTAGCGTTCCGCTACCCCGTGTTTCCAGAAATTCTTATTTTATTTACTATCTTTCGGATTTACGTCTTTTCCTGTCCTTACTTGTAATTATCCCTAGCAATATTGGGACAGGAAATTAGCAGGTGTTACATCATCCCCAACTTTTTCAAAATCTCACCCTCGAGATTATTTCTTGAAAAAGTGTGGGTATTTCTTTTTCATTTCCGATTCCAGTTCCCACGTGTACTCAGGTCCACGTCTTGAATTCCATCTTACCTTGACTATCAAAAGTCTTTTTCGTTTCAGTTTCTTTTCCTGCTGGTCCTCAATTTACAATGGCTCTTCAACGAATTTAAGCCTTTCATTTACCACTACATCTTGTAGTGGCATTGCTAAGGTTTCATCTGCTAAACATTTACGCATGTTGGAGATATGGAATACATCTTACCTTGACTATCACAAGTCTTCTTTTGTGTATTGATTTGGATTTGCAATTGGAACGAGCCCATCAGAATTTGCCATCTTTGGTACATGAGGACCTTTGACAATTGATTCCCAAAGAGTATGTTCAGTAAAACGAAAGTATGCTTTCATCTGTATCCTCCAGATTGAGAAATTAGACACGAATTTCAGCATTGGTGGCGACTTTCCCACTAGCCTCTCAGTCTCGTACACCTTTCCTGCCATCTTACAAACCACGGTTAAACAACCAAAGATTTCTGAAAAAAATCTGAACTAAAAAGATTTCGGTCGAAAACCTTTTCTATCAAAAACTTTTTCGGGCAAGACTTTTCGGTCAAAAAGTCAGATTTCGAACAGCAGATTTCGAACACCCCAAATATTTCGGACGAGATTTCGATCGAAAACACTGGATCGGAATAGATTTTGGTTGAAAAAAGATTTCGACTCCTTCAAACAGATATTTCGTACGCTTCTTCCCAAGAACTCCAAATCCAACCTTCAACTCCCCGAATGCAAAATCAAGTACTCATTTTGGTTTTTCTCTTTCCTTTCTACTTAAGAATGATTTGAAGGTCGGGTCTTAAGGCACGTACTCATTTTGGTTTTTCTCTTTCCTTTCTACTTAAGGCGTCGGCTACAACGTTCGCCTTGCCTTCATGATAGTGAATCTCACAGTCATAAACACTTGAGACTTCCATCCATCTTCTTTGCCTCATGTTCAAATCTTTCTAACTGAAGATGTACTTTAGACTTTTGTGGTCAGTGAAAAATGTGAATTTGACTCCATAGAGATAGTGCCTCCATAATTTCAGCGCGTAAATTATGGCAGCTATGACTTTGCTTCCTTGCATTATTACACACCCTAAGCCGGTATGCGATGCATTGCAGAAAACTACAAAGCCTCCGTTGCCTTCGGGCAGCGATAGTATGGGTGCTTGCGCCGGTTTCTGTTTTAGCATCTCAAACGCTTTGTCCTGCTTTGGACCCCATTCATACCTAACTATTTTACGGGTTAATGAAGTCAACGGAACATCAATCCTATAAAATTCCTTAATGAACCTTCGATAATAACCCGCCAAACCGAGACAACTTCGCACTTCGGTTGGCGTCTTTGGGACTTCCCAGTTAGATATGGTCTTAATCTTAGCTGTAACCTTCAGGATTTTTCAGCTTTATTTTACTGTTCCGGTACTTGTATTTTCATTTTTCTATGATTTGTACCTTCCTATTTCAATGGAAGCTATCATATATATCCATCTCAACACATTAAAACATACATACATAAGTGCATACGAGTACAATTGTTTTCATTTCAATTATAACAAAGATTTATATAAGGAATTATATAGATAATTGTTTAAGATTCAAAAATAAACCATATATATATTTTAGGTATTTACTAAACCTATATATATATATATATATATATATATAAACTTATAAAAACTAAATTATAAATAAACTCTATAAATAAAATAGAATTTATAAAAGTTCTTTTATTAAGTTCAAAAAAATGATTTATTAGAAATAAAATTTATTTCTATTTTTTTGTAAATTATAAAAATCAATCTTTTATATTTATAACATTTAAATATAATACAAAGATTTATTAGAGTTTATAAAAACTTATAAAATCAAATAATTTTATATCTTTATAAAAGTTCAGGGTGAGATTTGTAATTTCAGAAACTTTGATTAAAATTAAACTTAAGTTTTTATATGAAATAATAAACCCATAAAACTTCAGGGGCCAATGTGCAATATCCGGATCTCCCCCCCCCCCCCTTCCCTTCCGATCGTGGGTTCGAGTCCAACAAGCACCAGTTTCAGACCATAATAAACGAATTCAGCGTTTAACCCATTTTCACGCAAGAATCTGAACGACATTACATTGTGGTCATCTAAACGACTCGTCCCTCGAAGTTAATAGGGATTTTATGATCAAACCAATGCCAAACTCATAACCGTTTTCCCCTTAAATCCCATTTAATCGATCGATCCATTCCAGTCCCAATTGTGTATAAATTGACACTTCTAATCATTAACGAGACTCATTACAAACTCCCCACACTCTAAAACGCATCCCATTTAACCTCTGGAACACCCAAATCAGTCGAAGAACTTGGGTCTGCGCACCTCAGTCGACCTCATCCCCTACTTAATCAATTCAGGTAATTCTGGTGCCTGTGGCTTTGTTTTGATACGAGAAACAAAAGCCCCATGGTTCGAGCTTCGATCGTTTACTGGATCGGGGTCAATTTGGTGGCTAGGGTTACGGGTTTCAATTGGGGAAGAAGGTGAATTGAGGGTGTTGTTTTCAATTTAAACACAACGGTCCTTGACCAAGGCATAAGCCCTGGTCCAGTGGTTGCACGCTTGTGTGTGTTCAGAACCCACCCGGATTTGAGGCCTGTGTGGCCGGTTTTGAGCCTGAGTCACTCGTTTTTGTCATTTTAAATGCCTAAAATAATGTTTTAAATTATGATTGAAGTTTTATAAATCTTATAAATGTATTCAACAACTTTTATAAATACAAGAAATGTCAAATAATGTTTTTATCATTTTAATTTATTAAAAACATATTATAAATATTATAAATTCCTAAATAAACAATATAAATGATTTATTTAAACAAATCTAATTTTGTTGTTTATTTATAAAATAGTAATGTTTATAAAACAAATTTTAAATAGTTATTTAAACATTATTAATCCTTTTCTCAAAACATATAAATAATAATTTTGGCAAACAATAATTATTTAAAACATTTAAAAATTTATAGAATTACGTAAATAATCATTTTTAGATAAATAATTATATAAATCCATTTAATTTCATTTAAAGCTTACCTATACTAATATTTATTTAATATCTCTTTTATTAAAAGAAATTATTTAAATAATTTAAATACTTATTTTATTTACATAAAACAATTATTTAAACCTTTTTTCTAACCCACAATTTATTAATTATTCTTAGAATAGTTATTTAAATAAATTCAAACGTATTATTATTATTATAAATACTATATAATTAATTAGAAATTCTAATTAATTCTAATTAATTTTACTTTATCATTATTATTTCAATACTTGTGATAAACACATATATATTCCTAAAAACTTGTTCAAACCCTATATCCGATTCCAAATTCCAAGAATCACTAGAATCTCAAATAAACTTAGAATTCTTTATTGTCATTTCCATTTAGACGTACATTGAGTCTAGAATACAATTACATGTGTAAGTTGATTGTGAGAAATCCTTACGAAGCCTATATTTCATTTACAATTCATACAACCTACTAGATTCATTGCAAGTGAGTTTCATAGCCCCTTTTACATTACTTTTGTTTACAAATATTCGGGGTGGAACATGTCTAAAATTACTTTACACACACAATTCAATTACAATGTTCTTATGCATAGTGTTTGTGCTTCATGTCTTAAACTACTTGGTCATACATGTGTTCATGTTTTAGTAAAATCATTAACTTATGTTGCAAGCCTAAGGTAGTACCTTTTATGATCATTTATATGGGAATCCGATTCATTACTTAACACAAATCTTGGCGGATCTGGGTATACATTTTGGTACCTTACATCACACAGTCAAGTGGATTGTGCATACATATTACATGGTTTGATTGTACACTTTGGAACCTTGTATGTTTTCACATTTGTGCCTTAGATTTGATTTGAACATATTGAATTGTAATTCATTTTCAACTTTTGTTAGTGTCAAAACCTATGTTACTCACCAACTACTAATAGTTGACATTTACTTAACAAGTTTCAGGTGCACCCGTTTGAGGACCAGTCTTGATCACTCAGGACTATAGACCTAGTTATAATAAATTCAAGTCTTGTTTATGCTATGTTACTTTTGAACTATATGTTTCTCTTTTCCTTGTAACAGATATTTAATATGAATGAATAAATATTGAAACGCATTTCATAGTTGATCATGTGCTTTTGAACAACCGCGTCAGCCCCATCGTATAATCCGCCATTGGCCGGGGTGTGGCAGATTGGTATCAGAGCCATGGTTATAGGGAATTAGGTTATTAGCTACACGTGACCTAGTCTATAACCTAGGAGTCCAAAACATGAGTTTAACTCGTGTCCTTTATTAGGAACTTCACTCTATTCTTATTCTATTGCTAAGTCTTTACACATATATACTTACATCTATTCTTACATGAACCATATCCACATACCTATACCTATCTACCTTTATCTATTTCTGTCTACGTGGTGCAAAAACATGAACAACAACTTCAAGGAACTACATGAAACTACTTGAACTACATGGATTACTTGAAACACACTCTTAGACTTAAAAGTCTAACCCAAAATGAAATTTTTATCAAAAGTATGTGAATTCTGAATAATGAATGAGAAATTGTGCAATCCGGAAGGGTGGATGTTTGTATTCTGGGAAATTCTGTCTAGGAAAGTATTTCGTATAAATCCAAATCAACCGATGAACCTGTTATGCTTTCCTGGGAATTATTGGTATGAGTGTCATCTTATAGGTTAAAGCACGACTTCTCGAACATTAGGTGAACTTAAAATACTTTTGATAAGTCAACGTAACCATTTGGTGATGTAAACTGAATGTGTGCCATCCAATGTTTTATTAAATATCTCATGATTTTATTACAAACTCTTATTCATGATTCATATCATATGAATTTCCTATTCATTTTTTCTTGTGTTTTACTATTGTAGAATGCCTCCTCGTCGTCATTGTAGGGACAACCTCACTGACAGGATTGTCCAGCAAATGGCTACAATTTTGCCAACCATGGTCAACCAACTGAATTAGAATGCAACTCCAAGAAATCCCCCATGCACGTTCAAACATTTCAACTCATGCAACCCCACCAAGTACTATGGGAATGAAGGAGCCACTGGACTGCTCCAATGATTTGAATGTATTGAGGGTACTTTTATCAATGTTGACAGTCCCGAGAACCTAAAGGTTCGCTTTACTACTAGTGTCTTTCAGAAGAGGTCACCCACTTGGTGGAATGGGGAAAAGCATAACCGTGGTTTGGAAGTTGCACTGGCTCTACCTTGGCATGAGGTTAAGACACTTATGACTAATGAGTTTTGTCCTCGTAACGAGATTAAAAAGCTAGAAGCTGAGTTCTGGGATCTAAGCAGGAAAGTGGTGAAAGCCTTGCCTATACCACACGTTTTCATGAACTTAGCCTCCTCATGCCTCACATGGTCACTCATCTTTCAAGGTCTATTGAAAAGTACATCAATAGTCTACATATGAAAATCCAAGATACCGTCTTGGGTAGCAATCCAACCACACTTGAGGAAGCAATCCGTCTGGCTGCTACATTGACGGATAACCATGTTAAGGCAAGGAACTTGTCTAAGAAGGGTGCAAATAAATCCATTGACAAAACTACTACGGAAGCCACCAAAGAAGTCAAGGCTGAGTTTCTTCCAATGGTAAGAAGCGGAAAGGCAGGAACTTTGCTGTAATAACTCATGTTGCACCTTTAGCCCAAGTAGCCCCTAATGCCAACAAGAAGCCTTATGTAGGAACTCTACCTTTGTGCAGCACCTGCAAACACCACCATACGACTAATGTTCCATGTCGTATATGTACCACTTGTGGACGTTATGGGCATGTGGCTAACACCTATCGTGTTGATCCACAAGTTAACCAAGTCCACCAACCTATTGCTCCTGCTCCTGCTGCTATCACCCAGGGTCGTGCTTGTTACGAGTGCGGTGACCCTAATCATTTCAGAAACCGTTGTCCTAGGTTGGTCATTGTTAATCAAGCCAAAATGAATCAGGGAAACATGAATCAGGGGAATGTAAACCAGGGGAATGCAAATCCCATAGCTCGTAGACGTGCCTTCAACGTTAATTTCAACGAGGCTCAAGCCAACAAATATGTGGTGAATGGTACGTATCCAATTAATCATCAACATGCTTCTATCCTATTTGATACCTATAGGAGTTTCGTGTCTTTTGAATTTGAACCACAACTTGCTATGAGTCGAACTAAGTTAGACAAATCCTTCGATATAATAGTAACGGATGGATATTATGTTACTTGTGACACCATTATTAGAGATTGTACCCTAAACTTGAATGACCATGACTTCTCAATTAATCTTATTCCTATGGCTCTCAGAGGTTTCGATATCATAGTAGGCATGGATTGGCTAACTAAGCATCATGTTGAAGTTGTTTGCTTTGACAAGTATATTCGTATCCCTCTCGACTCAGGCAACATTTTGAACGTCTATGGTGAGAAACCGTCTAAAGGACTCAAGCTTATGTCTTGTACTACCGCGCAAAAGTACTTGCGAAAGAAGTGTGTGGCGTTCTTGGCACATATTTTGGAGCGGAGAGACAAGGGCAAAAGTCTCCAAGACATTCCCGTGATTAAAGTCTTTCCGAAAGTATTTCCCAAAGACCTACCCGGTCTTCCACCCGTGCCTCAAGTTGAATTCCGTATTGACCTAGTGCCAGGAGCAAATCCTGTGGCTAAGTCATTCTATCGTCATGCACCCTCAGAAATGCAAGAACTTTCAAGCCAACTTTGAGAACTTTTTGACAAAGGTTTCATTCGTCCTAGTGTTTCTCCTTGGGGAGCACCTATCTTATTTGTTAAGAAGAATGATGGTTCTTTTCGTATGTGTATCGACTATAGGGAACTCAACAAGTTTACTGTGAAGAACCGTTATCCACTTCCAAGAATTGATGATTTGTTTGATCAACTTCAAGGCTCGACTTATTTCTCAAAAATCGATCTTCGTTCTGGTTACCACTAGTTACGAGTCCTTCAATCCGATATTCCAAAAACAGCTTTTCGTATAAGGTACGATCATTATGAGTTCATGGTTATGCCCTTTGGTCTAACCAATGCACCTGCGGTATTCATGGATCTTATGAACCGCGTGTGTAAACCGTACATGGAAAAATTCGTAATCGTCTTCATTGACGACATTCTTATTTATTCAAAATCAAAAGTGGAACAGGAAGAACACTTGCGATTGGTTTTGGATCTCTTAAAGAAGGAACAATTATATGCCAAGTTCTCCAAGTGTGAATTTTGGCTAAAGGAAGTCAAATTCTTGGGCCATATAGTCAACGAGAAGGGTATTCACGTGGATCCCTCTAAAATTGAGGCGGTAAAGAACTGGCAAGCTCCAAAAACCCCTACGGAAGTCCGCTCGTTTCTCGGCTTAGCGGGCTATTATCGTCGTTTCATATCGATCTTTTCAAAGATCGCGGTGCCACTCATAGCCTTAACACATAAAGGAAAACTGTGACACCCGACAATTCAGGTCAATATCCGTACATGGTCTCATTTCATATTTTGGTAATTCTAGGAGTTACCGGTTCACGTACCAGGATAACCCGACTAAATACGAACACTAGTGGTTAAAATTACACTTAAATCAAATGGTTTGATTTATTTAAATCCCAACCCACTTGCTTGACTTTCTCGACCGAAAGTCAGGGGAGCCATTCCCCCACTTGCTAATTCACTCAAATTCAGATAAAAACCATACCTCCTCAATCGAAATCCCACAATCCCTTTCATACTTCTCATTTTCTTACGGCAAATTCCCAATTCTCCTTCAAGTCGAAGTCCAGTTTAAGGTAAAAATCCACCGTATTTCGGTGCTATAAGAAGAGTTCCAAGTGTTGTCTCAAGAATCAAGATAAGGAGCTCAAGATCATTCTCTGTTTCCCTGAAAATCATCATTCTCTGTTTGAGGTAAAAACTCGATATTATCCATTTCATTTTCTTTAAAATCGTAGCTGAGCATACAAAAGGTTCAATCGCAAGTAAGATAACAAGAAAAGTGTGTCAAATTCAAGATTTGAACATAAAAATATACAGGACGAATTCTGTCAATCAAAGTGCAGTAATCGAAACTAGGAGTTTCGATACCTGTTATTCAATCGAAACTAGGAGTTTCGATACCTATTCAATCGAAACTAGGAGTTTCGATACAAGTTTACTCAATCGAAACTAGGAGTTTCGATACTAGTTGTTCAATCGAAACTAGGTAGTTTCGATACATATTGCTCAATCGAAACTAGGTAGTTTCGATACCCTTCTTGCCAATCGAAACTAGGTAGTTTCGATACCAGTTTTTGCTCATTCGAAACTAGGAAGTTTCGATATCTAATCTGCGCAATCGAAACTAGGAAGTTTCGACATCTGTTCATCAGTCACTTTGGGCAGTAGCTAAGATCTGTTTTATAACAAAACAAGTATTAAACAACTTACGTATAAGACGGGTAGTTTAACACATTAGTACCCTTGTGTGATTAGGGTACGGATATACAAGAACTAGCACAAGTTGGTTTGCTAGTATTTCATCGGACACAAGGTGAGTTCACGGCCCCCTTTTAACTCTTTACTGTTTTGTAAACATCGGGGGAGAAACATACTTACTTGTTATGTTTGAAAACATGAATTACATTTGCTTCCAAGTTTGACATCATGAACATTTAGGTCTAACTCCTTGTGAGTTTCACTAATCCCCCTTTTTCTAAGTTTTTGAAATGATTTGGGGTGGAAACATACGTGTAAAAGACTTTTGTGTATAAATGAATGGAACTAATGATCTGACCGTATGTATGTATTGAGGGAACAATAAAGCGCTTAAAGTCCTCGTAATAAATTAGTAACCATTAGCTATGGATTTAGCCCGGGATTATATGAATAGTACTATTGGGGGTGACGCCTCCGGTCATGGTTAGTCGCGCTAACCAGGGGTCAAAATGGCCGAATGACCGCATATTGTCTTACTCGCAGAAAGGCGAGGGGAGGCACAGAAAGTTGGGGTTTGGTTACGGTCTCGTACATTACATACTATTTTGTATTCCTTGCAAGCTTACAAATGGGGTCAATAGATCGGATTAGTAATCATATTCATTGGTAATATAAACAAAAGAGTTCTGATCAGGCTAAATTGATCAGGTTATAAACAAAAGAGTTCTGATCAGGGTAAAATGATCAGGTTTATCAAAAGAGTTCTGATCAGGTTAAAATGATCAGGTTTTACACAAAAGAGTTCTGATCAGGGTAAAGTGATCAGGTTTATCAAAAGAGTTCTGATCAGGTTAAAATGATCAGGTTTTACACAAAAGAGTTCTGATCAAGGTAAAATGATCAGGTTTTACACAAAAGGGTTCTGATCAGGTTAAAATGATCAGGTTTTACACAAAAGAGTTCTGATCAAGGTAAAATGATCAGGTTTTACACAAAAGGGTTCTGATCAGGTTAAAATGATCAGGTTTTACACAAAAGGGTTCTGATCAGGTTAAAATGATCAGGTTTTACACAAAAGGGTTCTGATCAGGTTAAAATGATCAGGTTTTACACAAAAGGGTTCTGATCAGGTTAAAATGATCAGGTTTTACACAAAAGGGTTCTGATCAGGTTAAAATGATCAGGTTTTACACAAAAGGGTTCTGATCAGGTTAAAATGATCAGATTTTACACAAAAGGGTTCTGATCAGGCTAAAATGATCAGGTTTTACACAAAAGAGTTCTGATCAAGGTAAAGTGATCAGGTTTTACACAAAAGAGTTCTGATCAAGGTAAAATGATCAGGTTTTACACAAAAGTGTTCTGATCAGGGTAAAGTGATCAGGTTTAAAGTAAAGAATTCTGATCAGGTTAAAATGATCATGTTAAACATTGGAGTTATGACGATTAAGTCATGGTAATGTTTTCAAAGGAAAACTACATATTTTATGACGGCTAAGTCATGGTAATGTTTTCAAAGGAAAACTACTTATTTCATGACGGATAGGTCATGGGCATGTTTTCAAAGGAAAACTACTTATTTTATGACGGTAAAGTCATGAACAGGTTTTTGGGGAAAAACTATAAGCACTAATATAACTAACTCTGTGAACTCACCAACCTTTGTGTTGACAATTTTAAGTATGTTTCTCAGGTTACCTCTAGCCTTGGCGCGGTTGGAATAGGCTAGCTATGTTGGATCAATTCCTAGTAGCTGGAAGGACGTAGAATATCAAGTCTCAAGTCTGTCGTTGATCTAGAAGAACTTAGATCATAGTATTTCTTAGTTTTAGTAATTGTATATGTAATCAAGTCTTAGAAATCATTATTACAGCTTCCGCTATCGTGTAATGAACCAATCGTTGCAACCTGTATTTATTTAATAAGTAAATAAAATATGGGGGTGTGACAGATTGGTATCAGAGCAATGGTTTTAGCGAATTAGGTGTCCTTAGTGATACCTAGGCTTTAACCGGACTCATTTAGGGACCAAGATTTCTAAGACTTGCATCACACTAAAAACACCCAAGACTTGAGCATAGGAATTCCAACCGTTGCCGAACAATTTGTGTAGACTATTAGTGTATGGAGTTACACTAGGGTACCATTAGCTACACTAATACAATTACATGGCACATGTAGTGAACACTTAAACACATACAATAATGTAGAAATAATAAACACTTACAACATGTTACTGTTCGGATTACGAGTCAAGAATAACGGGTACTCAGCATACTGCAAACCTTAGAAGATCGAGTTAAGAGCTGAGCTTGAACGATGACGGCGGCGATCGTCAGTTACCGATCTTGGTATCACCACAGGTTGAACTCGTACCAGAATCTGTACCTATACCTGCACCACAACTACTCCAGCCATGGAGGCAACTATCTTTCTAACGTATTTACGGTATAAATACTCTCCTTCATGAGTTGTCGGATCGGATGCCTAGACTCTCGCCATGATATATGGCAGGCATGATTGCCCAGACAAAAGGGAATTCAAGGTGAGTAAGCAGGACTAAATGGGAGAGAACTCCAAGGGTCAGGAGACCCAGACATACATCAGGATCATGTGGATCCATGCATATATACAGACTTGGAGCAGGAGTTGCTCGACACTCATTTGAGGATCTCTGCCCAACACATAGTGCCTGAATTTCACCATGCACATTTTTTTTAAGAGACACTGGTGGTGCCTCTCTACCCTTAGCCTCATCCGACAATTGCCATATTCGGCAGATTCATGAGTATTGGTACACATAATTAACAGTAATCCGATAAAACAATACACACTCCTATACAAATGTGCAAACGCAATCTAATGATCGTTTCAAATCACTTTTGATTAAAAGCTAGGGATAGAAGAAACACTATAGGGATCAGGCAAGGCAAATCATCATTACGGGTGCACACGTAATCATAATTTGCAGTGCATGGGAACTTTAGTGAGTCTTGTTGTCTAAGCTGATGATCAACTCATGTTCTCAATCACTTGATTAAGGATTGGATCTCAACAAATCAGACTTCTCAATTAGGTGCTCACAAAGCATTCTCCTAGTTTTGGAGGAACGAGAGAAATTCAAATTGAATTCAACCAATCCTTAGTGAATCCTGAACGGCGAAGGAATCCGCACATTCATTCCTTGAGATTCTACTGGTCAAGATAGCCTTGCCTTTGACCACGTTAACTCAGAAGGACAAAAAGTTTGATTGGACTGATAAACAAGAATCAGCGTTTCAATTGTTGAAGCAAAAAAAAAAATTTGCAGTACACCAATCCTATCCCTTCCCGAAGGAACTGACAATTTCATCGTGTATTGCGACGCATCACACCAAGGTCTGGGATGTGTATTGATGTAGGAAGAAAAAGTCATAGCGTATGCATCCAGACAGCTAAGAGTACATAAGAAAAATAATACGACTCACGATCTGAAATTGGGTGCTGTCGAGTTTGCACTCAAGATTTGGAGACATTTTTTTTTATATGGTACAAAATGTACTATCTTTACAAACCACAAGAGTCTCCAGCACATCTTTAATCAGAAAGAACTCAACATGAGTCAACTTCGTTGGGTAGAACTACTGAATGATTACGACTGGGACATCAAGTATCACCCTGGTAAGGTAAATGTCGTAGAAGATGCCTTGAGTCGTAAGGAACGAGTTAAAACTCTCCGTGTTCGTGCCCTAGGATTGACAATTCATGCGAGTCTCACGACTCAAATCCGGATGGCACAACAGGAGGCAATCAAAGAAGAAAACATTTAGAGTGAATCTATACGAGGAATAATCAGACAATTAGAGCCAAAATCAGATGATACTTTATACTTTGCAAATAGAATTTGGGTGCCATGTTTTAGTAACTTACGGGAGTTGGTTATGGACGAAGCCCACAAGTCCAGGTACCCCATTCACCCAGGTTCGGATAAAATGTATAAGGATCTGAAAGAACTCTACTGGTGGCCGAACATGAAAAGAGAAATTGCTATTTACGTCGGTAAATGCCTGACATGTTCAAAGGTAAAGGCAGAACATCAGAAACCGTCGGGATTGTTATAACAACCCGAGATACCTCAATGGAAATGGGAACAAATTTCAATGGATTTCATTACAAAGTTACCCAGAACACCTAGCAACTATGATACTATATGATAATCGTCAGTCGTTTGACGAAATCCGCGCATTCCCTACCAATAAAGGAGATAGATAAAAGTAAGACGCGTGCAAGGCTAAATATTAAGGGAATTAAGGCTAGGCATGGTATGCCAGTTTCCATTTTCACAAAAAGGGACAGTCGATTCATGTCAAGAATCTGGCAGTCTATACAATAAGCCTTGGGCACACGCCTTTACATGACCACTGCATATCATCCCCAGATGAACGGTCAAAGTAAAAGGACCATCCAAACTTTAAAAGATGTGCTCCGTGTGTGTATAATCGATTTCAGAGGAAATAGGGATACTCACCGCCGTTGGATGAGTTTTCATATAATACCAACTACCATACCAACATTAAAGCCGCTCCGTTGAGGCTTTGTATAGTTGTAAGTGTCACTCATCGCTATATTGGGCGGAGGCTAGCGAAAAACATTTGACTGGTCCTGATATTGACTAGGGAACCGTTGACAAAATCTTCGAAATAAAAGATCGTCTGAAAGTCACTCAAGACAGACGAAAGAGAGTTGAGATAGCAACAGACGAAAACCATTAGAATTCTAAGTGGGAGACAAAGTCATGTTAAAGGTCTCTCATTGGAAAGGGGTTGCAAAATTTGGCAACCGTGGCAAGCTTAATCCTAGGTACGTTAAACCATTTGAACGAGAGGATCAAATGAAAACAAAAATACCCATCCTTGTTTAAGGATACAACAGTTCAAGAGGACACAAATTGAATTTCGGGACGAAATTCTTTTAACATGGGGAGAATGTGACACCCGACAATTTAGGTCAATATCCGTACATGGTCTCATTTCATATTTTGGTAATTCTAGGAGTTACCGGTTCACGTACCAGGATAACCCGACTAAATACGAACACTAGTGGTTAAAATTACACTTAAATCAAATGGTTTGATTTATTTAAATCCCAACCCACTTGCTTGACTTTCTCGACCGAAAGTCAGGGGAGCCATTCCCCCACTTGCTAATTCACTCAAATTCAGATAAAAACCATACCTCCTCAATCGAAATCCCACAATCCCTTTCATACTTCTCATTTTCTTACGGCAAATTCCCAATTCTCCTTCAAGTCGAAGTCCAGTTTAAGGTAAAAATCCACCGTATTTCGGTGCTATAAGAAGAGTTCCAAGTGTTGTCTCAAGAATCAAGATAAGGAGCTCAAGATCATTCTCTGTTTCCCTGAAAATCATCATTCTCTGTTTGAGGTAAAAACTCGATATTATCCATTTCATTTTCTTTAAAATCGTAGCTGAGCATACAAAAGGTTCAATCGCAAGTAAGATAACAAGAAAAGTGTGTCAAATTCAAGATTTGAACATAAAAATATACAGGACGAATTCTGTCAATCAAAGTGCAGTAATCGAAACTAGGAGTTTCGATACCTGTTATTCAATCGAAACTAGGAGTTTCGATACCTATTCAATCGAAACTAGGAGTTTCGATACAAGTTTACTCAATCGAAACTAGGAGTTTCGATACTAGTTGTTCAATCGAAACTAGGTAGTTTCGATACATATTGCTCAATCGAAACTAGGTAGTTTCGATACCCTTCTTGCCAATCGAAACTAGGTAGTTTCGATACCAGTTTTTGCTCATTCGAAACTAGGAAGTTTCGATATCTAATCTGCGCAATCGAAACTAGGAAGTTTCGACATCTGTTCATCAGTCACTTTGGGCAGTAGCTAAGATCTGTTTTATAACAAAACAAGTATTAAACAACTTACGTATAAGACGGGTAGTTTAACACATTAGTACCCTTGTGTGATTAGGGTACGGATATACAAGAACTAGCACAAGTTGGTTTGCTAGGATTTCATCGGACACAAGGTGAGTTCACGGCCCCCTTTTAACTCTTTACTGTTTTGTAAACATCGGGGGAGAAACATACTTACTTGTTATGTTTGAAAACATGAATTACATTTGCTTCCAAGTTTGACATCATGAACATTTAGGTCTAACTCCTTGTGAGTTTCACTAATCCCCCTTTTTCTAAGTTTTTGAAATGATTTGGGGTGGAAACATACTTGTAAAAGACTTTTGTGTATAAATGAATGGAACTAATGATCTGACCGTATGTATGTATTGAGGGAACAATAAAGCGCTTAAAGTCCTCGTAATAAATTAGTAACCATTAGCTATGGATTTAGCCCGGGATTATATGAATAGTACTATTGGGGGTGACGCCTCCGGTCATGGTTAGTCGCGCTAACCAGTTGTCAAAATGGCCGAATGACCGCATATTGTCTTACTCGCAGAAAGGCGAGGGGAGGCACAGAAAGTTGGGGTTTGGTTACGGTCTCGTACATTACATACTATTTTGTATTCCTTGCAAGCTTACAAATGGGGTCAATAGATCGGATTAGTAATCATATTCATTGGTAATATAAACAAAAGAGTTCTGATCAGGCTAAAGTGATCAGGTTATAAACAAAAGAGTTCTGATCAGGGTAAAATGATCAGGTTTATCAAAAGAGTTCTGATCAGGTTAAAATGATCAGGTTTTACACAAAAGAGTTCTGATCAGGGTAAAGTGATCAGGTTTATCAAAAGAGTTCTGATCAGGTTAAAATGATCAGGTTTTACACAAAAGAGTTCTGATCAAGGTAAAATGATCAGGTTTTACACAAAAGGGTTCTGATCAGGTTAAAATGATCAGGTTTTACACAAAAGAGTTCTGATCAAGGTAAAATGATCAGGTTTTACACAAAAGGGTTCTGATCAGGTTAAAATGATCAGGTTTTACACAAAAGGGTTCTGATCAGGTTAAAATGATCAGGTTTTACACAAAAGGGTTCTGATCAGGTTAAAATGATCAGGTTTTACACAAAAGGGTTCTGATCAGGTTAAAATGATCAGGTTTTACACAAAAGGGTTCTGATCAGGTTAAAATGATCAGGTTTTACACAAAAGGGTTCTGATCAGGTTAAAATGATCAGGTTTTACACAAAAGGGTTCTGATCAGGTTAAAATGATCAGGTTTTACACAAAAGGGTTCTGATCAGGCTAAAATGATCAGGTTTTACACAAAAGAGTTCTGATCAAGGTAAAGTGATCAGGTTTTACACAAAAGAGTTCTGATCAAGGTAAAATGATCAGGTTTTACACAAAAGTGTTCTGATCAGGGTAAAGTGATCAGGTTTAAAGTAAAGAATTCTGATCAGGTTAAAATGATCATGTTAAACATTGGAGTTATGACGATTAAGTCATGGTAATGTTTTCAAAGGAAAACTACATATTTTATGACGGCTAAGTCATGGTAATGTTTTCAAAGGAAAACTACTTATTTCATGACGGATAGGTCATGGGCATGTTTTCAAAGGAAAACTACTTATTTTATGACGGTAAAGTCATGAACAGGTTTTTGGGGAAAAACTATAAGCACTAATATAACTAACTCTGTGAACTCACCAACCTTTGTGTTGACAATTTTAAGTATGTTTCTCAGGTGACCTCTAGCCTTGGCGCGGTTGGAATAGGCTAGCTATGTTGGATCAATTCCTAGTAGCTGGAAGGACGTAGAATATCAAGTCTCAAGTCTGTCGTTGATCTAGAAGAACTTAGATCATAGTATTTCTTAGTTTTAGTAATTGTATATGTAATCAAGTCTTAGAAATCATTATTACAGCTTCCGCTATCGTGTAATGAACCAATCGTTGCAACCTGTATTTATTTAATAAGTAAATAAAATATGGGGGTGTGACAAAAACCATACGAGTGGGGACCAAAGCAAGAGGAAGCGTTTCAAACACTAAAGCAAAAATTGTGTGAAACTCTTATCTTGACTCTTCCTGACGGAAACGATGACTTTGTTATTTACTGTGATGCTTCTAATTTGGGCCTTGGTTGTGTTCTCATGCAATGAGGTAAAGTGATTGCTTATGCGTCCTGACAACTCAAAATCCACGAGAAAAATTATACGACGCACGACCTTGAGTTGGGTAGGTGCGGTCGTGTTTGCTCTCAAAATTTGGAGACACTACTTATATGGCACTAAGTGTGTGCTTTACACCAACAATAAGAGTCTTCAACATATCTTTAATCAAAGAGAACTCAACACGAGGCAAAGGCGTTGGGTTGAACTTCTAAACGACTACGACTGTGATATTCGTTATCATCCTGGTAAGGCGAATGTCGTAGCCGATGCTCTTAGTCGTAAAGAATCTATCAAGATCCACATCATCCGAATCCAAAATGACATTCAACACGCATCCTTGAGGCACAACATCTTTTGGTCACCAAAGGAAACATGTACAATGAGATGGCATGTGGTGCTGAACTCCAACTTGAAACCAAACCCCAATGGTTTACCTTATTTCCTGAATCGTATATGGATTCCGGACCGTGAGAATCTTCGTACTTTTCTCATGAACGAGGCTCACAATACTCGTTATTCTATACATCCCGGTGCGGATGAAATGTATAAGGACCTTCGTAGTCAGTATTGGTGGCCTGGTATGAAAAAGGACATCGCTCTATATCTGTCCAAGTGCCTTACTTGTTTGAAAGTTAAGGCCGAGCACCAGCGCCCGTCCGGTTTACTTGAGCAACCAGAGATTCTCGTGTGGAAGTGGGAGTGTATTGCTATGGATTTTATAACCAAGCTCCCGCATACGTCTCGTGGTTATGATAGTATTTGGGTAATCATTGATCGTTTGACTAAATCTGCTCACTTTCTACCCATTCGTGAAGACTATCGAGTCGAGAAATTGGCTCGAATCTATATTGATGAAATGGTTAGTCGTCATGGTGTACCTCTCAACATTATTTCTAAGCGTGATGGACGATTCACTTCTCGCTTCTGGTAATCCTTGCAATCCTCTTTGGGTACTTAACTGAATCTTAGTATGGCTTACCATCCGCAAATTGATGGTCAATCCGAACAAACAATTCAAACCCTTGAGGATATGCTTGGGGCTTGTGTCATTGACTTTAAAGGAAATTGGGATTTACATCTACTTTTAGTCGAGTTTTCGTATAACAACAGCTATCATACGAGCATTGGCATAGCCCCCTTCGAAGCACTTTATGGTCGGAAGTGTCGTTCGCCTATTTGTTGGAGTGAGATTGGTGAAGCACAAATCACTGGTCCCGAACTTATTCAGGAGACTTCCGACAAAATCATGTTAATCCGTAACAATATTCAAGTAGCAAGGAGTCGGCAAAAGAGCTATGCCACAAACGTTGAAAACCCTTGGAATTCTAAATTGGCGATCTTGTTTTTCTCAATGTATCCTCTTGGAAGGGTGTAGTTCATTATGGAAAGAAGGGAGAACTTGAACCTAGGTTTGTGGGTCCGTTTAAAATCCTTGAAAGGATTGGGAAGGTAGCTTACAAACTGGAATTACCTGAAGAACTCAACTACGTACATCCAACGTTTCATTTCTCGAACTTGAAGAAATGTTTGGCGGACGAAAATCTTTACATGCCGCTAGAAGAAATTCACATTGATGAGACAATGCACTTCGTAGAGGAACCCGCGAAGATTATGGATCGAGAAGTTAAGCAACTCAAGCGAATTCGTATCCCAATCATCAAGGTTCGGTTGGAATCCAAACTTGGCCCAAAATTTACTTGAGAACGTGAGGATCAAATGAAGACTAAATACCCACATCTCTTTCCTGGACCCTCCTCCTAATCAATTGTGGGACGAAATTTCCTAAAGTAGGGGAGACTGTAACCTCCATGATTTTCCGGGTTTATTTTACTATTCCGGTACTTGTATTTCAATTATTCTATGATTTATACCTTCCTATTTCAGTGAAAGCTATCATATTTATCCATCTCAACATATTAACACATACATACATAAGTGCATATGAGTACAATTGTTTTCATTTCAATCATGACAAAGATTTATATAAGGAATTATATAGATAATTGTTTAAGGTTCAAAAATAAATCATATATATATTTTAGGTATTTACTAAACCTATATATAAATATATATATATATATATATATATAAACTTATAAAAACTAAATTATAAATAAATTCTATAAATAAAATAGAATTTATAAAAGTTATTTTATTAAGTTCAAAGAAAATGATTAATTAGAAATAAAATTTATTTCTATTTTTTGTAAATTATAAAAATCAATCTTTTATATTTATAACGTTTAAATATAATACAAAGATTTATTAGAGTTTATAAAAACTTATAAAATCTAATAATTTTATATCTTTATAAAAGTTCAGGGTGAGATTTGTAATTTCGGAAACTTTGATTAAAATTAAACCTAAGTTTTCACATGAAATAATAAACCCATAAAACTTCAGGGGCCAATGTGCAATTTCCGGATCTCCCCCCCCCCCCCCCCCCGCCCCTCCGATCATGGGTTCTTGTCCAACAAGCACCGGTTTTCAGACCATAATAAACGAATTCAGCGTTTAACCCGTTTTCACGCGAGAATCTCAACAGCATTACGTTGTGGTCATCTAAACGATTCGTCCCTCGAAGTTAATTGGGATTTCATGATCAAATCAATGCCAAACTCGTAACCGTTTTCCCCTTAAACCCCATTTAATCGATCGATCCATTCCAGTCCAAATTATGTATAAACTGACACTTCTAATCAATAACGAGACTCATTAGAAACTCCCCACACTTTCAATCGCATCCCATTTCACCTCTAGAACACCCAAATCAGTCGAAGAACTCGGGTCTGCGTACCTCAGTCGACCTCATCCCTACTTAATCATTTCAGGTAATTCTGATGCCTATGGCTTTGTTTTGATACGAGGAATAAAAGCCCCATGGTTCGATTGGGTGGCTAGGGTTACAGGTTTTAATTGGGGAAGAAGGCGAATTGAGAGTGTTGTTTTTAATTTAAACACATCAGTCCTTGACCAAGGCATATGCCCTGGTCCATTGGTTGCGCGCGTGTGTGTTTAGAACCCACCCGGGTTCGAGGCCTGGTGTGGCCGATTTTGAGACTGAATCACTCCTTTTTGTCATTTTTAATGCATAAAATAATGTTTTAAATTCTGATTTAATTTTTATAAATCTTATAAATATATTCAGCAACTTTTATAAAAACTGGAAATGTCAAATAATGTTTTATTCATTTTAATTTATTAAAAACATATTATAAATATTATAAATTCCTAAATAAACAATATAAATGATTTATTTAAACAAATCTAATTATGTTGTTTATTTATAAAATAGTAATGTTTATAAAACAAATTTTAAATAGTTATTTAAAAATTATTAATCCTTTTCTCAAAACATATAAATAATTATTTTGGCAAAGAATGACTATTTAAAACATTTAAAAATTTATAGAATTACGTAAATAATTATTTTTAGATAAATAATTATACAAATCCATTTAATTTCATTTAAAGCTTACTTATACTAATATTTATTTAATATCTCTTTTATTTATCATTTAAGTAAAAGAAATTATTTAAATAATTATTTTATTTATATAAAACAATTATTTAAACCTTTTTCTAATCCACAATTTATTAATTATTCTTAGAATAGTTATTAAATAAATTCAAACGTATTATTATTATTATTATAAATACTATATAATTAATTAGAAATTCTAATTAATTTTACTTTATCTTTATTATTTTAATACTTGTGATATACTCTATTCATGAGGTCCATGAAAACTGCTGGAGCATTTGTCACTCCAAACGGCATCACTACAAATTCGTAGTGTCCATAACGAGTTCTAAATGTTGTCTTAGGTACATCTTCTTCTCGTACTTTGACCTGATGATAACCGGATCGTAAGTCAATCTTGGAAAACCAACTTGATCCTTGTAGTTGATCAAACAGATTGTCAATTCTAGGTAAGGGATACCTATTTTTTATAGTCAGCTTATTCATATCATGGTAGTCTATACACATCCTCATACTACCGTCTTTCTTCTTCACGAACAGAATTGGTGCACCCCAAGGGGATACAGTTGGACGTATAAATCTCTTGTCTAACAACTCTTGCAGTTGTGACATTAATTCTTTCATTTCTGTTGGGGCTAACCGATACGGAGCCTTAGCTACCGGTTTAGCTTTAGGAATTAAATCAATTTTGAATTCGATCTCTCTCTCAGGTGGAGCACCTGGAAGATCGTCTGGGAATTCTTTTACTACTGGAAATTGATCCAGTTCTTTCCCTTTCATCTTTACATCAGCTACATAGGCTAAGAAGGTTTGATGACCTTATCTCACGTAGCTACTTATTTTGGCTATTGTACATATCGTGATATGGTTCCGTCGTTCACCAATGCCACTAACTTCCTTTCCTGTAGGCGTTATGAATCGTACAATCTTCTGATTGCACATAATCGTTGCAGCATGTGAAGACAACAAGTCCATTACAATGATTACGTCAAATTCTTGTATCAGCATTGGAATTAAGTTGACAAGATATTCTTCTTCCATCATTAGTCGGCAATCTCGACATATTTCAGTTACTACGCAGTTTCGATCACTCGCGATTTCAACTTCTAATGACTTAGCCAACTTACTTCTATTGAAGTTTCTAGAGTTTGCATATTTTAAAGAAATAAACGATTGACTAGCTCATGTATCGAATAAGACACAAGCAGGTAGGGAATTCAAGAGGAATGTACCTGATACGACGTCAGGAACATCTTTCACTTCATGTGTAGTGATGTGAAAGGCCTTTCCCCTTGGCTTTGGAGCCTCGATCCTTTTTACCTCATTCTCTGCCACTCTAGACCCTTCTCCAACTTTCTCCGTCTGAGATTTTAGCTCAGGACATTCCCTGCTAAAGTGTCCTTGCTTGTAACAGTTGTAGCATAATCGGATGCCACTCATACACTGCAATGTAGTGTGTCCTGCCTTCCCACATTTATTGCAAGTCATGGACTTGAATCGGCACTCCCCCGGGTGCCTTCTTCCACAAGTCTTGCAATTTTGGATACTTTTCCTTTGGGAGGAACCACCTCCCGGTTTACAAAACTTAAACCTCTTAAGAGGCATAGGAAAATGATAACTCTCTCCTTTCCTCTTCCCGTCTCTTTTAGCTTGTCTCTTGAGCTAAGTCTCGCGTTCCCGAGCCCAATCAATCATTTCCTCCAAGTTCGCGCACTTGGATGGATGGTTAAACTCTCTAATCTCTGTTTTTAAAAAGAGATGGTATCTCGTCATCCACATCTCCGGGGTTGTCAACAAAGCTGGACAGAATCTAGCCATGTCAAAGAAAATCCCCGTGATTTCATCTACCATCTCTGTTGTCTGACGGAGTTGAAGAAACTCCTTAGTAATTCTTTCAATTGCCGCTCGAGGGTAGTAGCGTTTTAAGAAGAGATATTTGAACTCTTCCCATCTCATCTCTTTGATTCTCTCTCTACCTTTTTCTCTCTACAATACTCCCCACCAATCATCAGCGTTCTTTTAGTTGATTGGTGGCGAAGGTGACTTCGTCTTCCTTTTCATAGTGGCATGTATCGAATGCTCTTTCTATTGAGGCGATCCACCTATGATTTTCTAAGGGATTAACCGCTACCTTAAACTCCATCGGTTTACATGTCATGAAATCCTTATAAGTACAACGAGTTGACTTCATATCAACTTTTGGATTTCCTCCTTCTCCATTACGAGTAACTTCTTTATGGTTTTCAAACCAACTTTCTAATGAATTATGTAGATGTACTTGTAGGATCGGGAAGTTTGCATCAATTGCCTTTCCTACTTCTATTGCGATTTGTTTTCAGATATTCTTCGGGACTTGCTCAACTACGTTTTCATCATGATGTGGAGATTCAGCTCTCCTGTGGCTTCCCTCGTCACGTATTTCATCATTTTGATGTTCAGCCATTTGCTGAAACATGGTGTCGTTTAATCTCTCATTTGTTTACCCTAATCATAGTCTAGGGTTTTTATACTACAGGCCTTTTATCAGTTTAACCCTATTCCAGTATTCTAGGGTTTCACATAAGGCCCCATCTATGCATTTTACACATATGCACATTCATTTATGCATTTTAATCATGCATAATCACATTCCCGGCTTACTATCTGCTGGAATAAGTTATCATATGATGTTTGCGATATCATGATAGTCCCACACATTAGCTCCAATACTGTCCAGGCATAAGGCAATGTATGTTACGTATCATGATACTCTCAACTATCACATGGAGCTTATCTCATACAAATTTCTGCCCACGTATACTCATACATTTATGTTTAAGCACTGGAATTAAACATACATGCTTCCTTGGATGGCCTCGGATTGAATCCCTATTTATATCACGAGCACTTATGGTTTGAGTTTAAGTACCCTTTCTGATACTTAAATCCCTCAAACCATGCTCTGATACCAACCTGAAACATCCTACTTATTTCTTATTTCATCAGAGTATTATATTGTAGAAAACGGTCCCAGTTTGACAAAACCTTTCCATTAAATGGCTAAGGTATATTTTTCATTTATAATTATTGTTTTACAAAAAGACAATATAATTACATCATATTACATAGGGATCTTTCAACTCTGATTGTTCCGTCCCTAGGAAGATTCATTCCATTTGCCTCTTTCCTACAGTGTTTGAATAACATTTTTGAATTAGCTTTCGCTAAGTAAGTACACTGCATCTTTTCATTTCATTATGATCCATTTAGGTTCTTATTATTTTTCACGTTTTATCGGGCTCTCGGTGCCCCCGTGACCATCTTCGGACGTACCTCCGATCATGGTATTCGTATATTTTATGGGTGTGCTAACCCCCTCGCAACCATCTTAGGCCGTACCTCCGGTCTGAGTATTGGCAAGGTTCTTATACTTGTCAGTATAGACCCCTAGCATTTGTCACAAAGACTCATTCATTCCACAGCCCCGTAGGCTTGGAATCTTTTCTCCTTCAGCCCCGTAGGCCTGGAGTTCTCTTTTTAGTTCTCTTCTTTATTATTTATTGAGATCCACCTTACAGGCCGGGTATCTCATTTTATTTGGGACCTTGAGTATCTCAGACTCATAGCCTCCCAAATGTATCAAGCATTTGTTTTCATTTCATGTATATGCTTGATTTATTTCCCCCAACCAGTACTCACCTTAAAACTTCATAACGGTTTCTCCGCGATATATTAAAAAGGTTTATATATAGGAAGTACCAGCGGCGTATCCACCACCCCTTTAACACTTCGTGAGTACTCCGTTATTCCATTTTAGGGTTTAGACTCGTTCCATCATACTCATTCATGTTTGCACGTATCATCGTACATTCAGGTATTCATCATGCATTTCACATTTTCATGGTCATCGTGTATTTCATGTATTCATATTCATCATGCATGATATACTTTCATCATATATTCATAATTGTCATATATTGTAAACTGGGGTGATTATCCTTTCAGAGCAGTACCTCCAACAGAGATGTTCCCATGAAAGAGTGACGGGTCTAGGAGAGATTTATACACCACTCTTTCCTTAGACAGAACATTCCGTTTGTCAGATAATTACATACCGGTTGGAAGTTCTCCCGTACGTTTACTATATTTTCATTACTGTCTTTTAGTCTATATCACTAAACATTCATAATGGTTTCGCCATGAAGTATCAAAGAGATTTATGTATAGGAAGTACCAGCGGCGTATCCACCACCCCTTGGATACGTCGTGACTACTCCATTATTCCCGTTTATTGTTTAGACTAATCCGTCATTACCCCGTACCCTCATCAAATACATAGCACATAACACATATCATTTAATTATATAATTCACATAATCATGTCTAGGGTATGGGTCCAGTGTACTTACATTATTCTTGGTAGTTCCTAAGTTCGTTCCTCGCTTAAACGTTTCTCCGAACTTGAACTGTTCTCGCAGCGTACCGCACTCGTAACCACCATGTTCGTAACCGTCGTTCTGGCCTTGCCTCGGTATGTGTGATAGTGTTTGTGTGTTTGTGATGATTCAAATGAACGGTAATGTTATTTATAGGCTGAATTGGGGTCCAAGTTGGACCGTTATCCCTGGCGACGTCGGTTCGACATCCAAGTGAGGTGGCGTATTGGCTTGGTGATCACATAGCGGACCGCTATGTACATGGATGTCGGTCCGTTATCAAGACACGTGTAAGAATTTAGGGCTGAGTCATAGGACACGTGTCAGTACCAGAAATTGCGGCGTAATAGCGGCCATCGGACCGTTATCCAACTGATGTCGTCCGATATCTGATCCTTATCTCACTTCGGACCGATGGGAAGGATGATGTCGGTCCGACGTCTATCCAGATTTCAGAATTTTCATTTTCAGCCCTTGAACTTTAAGTCCATTGTATTCTAACACTTCTACTTTAATAAAAGGTAATTTTAACCCCTAGGGTTTTATTCAATGACCGTTTTAGTCCTTTAGCTCGTATTCATAATTTGGGGTGTTACAATTTAAGGTAGCTCACGGACTATAGTCCTCAAGTATGGCGTTAGGATCATCAAATGTGGCTTCAAATTCAGCCACCGGATCATATTCATCCTGGATATAAGGATCCATGAATTGTGGATGATTTATGTAATCGATGTATGATCCGGAGCTTGCCTCTTGATTCATCGAGTTAGTGTCAGCGTAATTTTCATCGGTGTCCGAATTATTACTCATGTACGAACCTGATACAATTGGATAGTTGAGGTAATCGGCAAATGGTTCATCGCTAGCCGATTGCGGCGAATTAGCTTCCACAGGAGGTAGAGGGAGGAATACCTCAGATTCAGAACTCTCATAGTTCTCCAGGTTTTTCTATATTTCATCCAAAATGGTTCCTGTAATGGAGAGCTTCTCTATCGGTTCCCTCGTCCTCATCTGAGGTTTCATCGCCTTTTTGCTAGGCCCAGCCTCGAATTGATTCGTAGGAGGAGGAGGTAATGGTAGATGAGGAGGTGTGTTAAATCTCCAGTTAGTAAAGTTGGAACCACCCATTTGGGTTAGGTGATCGGACTCATATTCTTCTTTGATCGGAGCCTTTGGCATGGCATGATACCACGCGAAATTATCATGCATGTTCTTCTGCCCATCCGAGATGAAAGAATTAATGACCCAACTAGAAGAACTTCTAGCAAAGGGTTTTAACAGACCGAGCATTTCTCCTTGGGGTGCTGTTTGTAAATAAGATGGTTCAATGAGAATGTGCATAGACTACAGAGAACTGAATAGGAGAACGATAAAGAACAACTACCCGTTACCTAGAATAGATAATCTCTTTGACCAATTACAAGGCGCAAGTTGGTTGTCATAGATCGATCTTAGGTCGTTTATCATCAGTTGAAAGTACAGGAAAAGGATGTGCCAAAGATAGCGTTTCGTACACGATACGTACATTATGAATTCCTTGTAATGTCATTTGGTTTGACGAATGCTCCTGCGGCATTTATGGATTTGATGAATCCGGTGTGCCGCCCGATGCTAGATCGATAGCTAATTATATTTATAGACGACATCCTCATCTACTCCATAAAAGAGGGCGCACACGCCTGTCATCTAAAAGAGGTGTTGGAAACGTTAAAAGGGAGAGATTGTATGCCAAATTCACCAAATGGGCATTCTGGCTCAGGAAGTTCAATTTCTAGGCCACGTCATTAACGCGAACATCATTATGGTTGACCCGGCAAAGAGTCTGACGGTACAGGAACGGGAGAACTCGAGAACGCCGACAAAGGTGTAAAGTTTTCTGAGGTTGGTAGGCTACTGCTGAAGGTTCATCCAGGACTTCTCGAGAATAGCCTCGCCTTTAACAAAACTAACACACAAAGAAGTTAAATACGAATGGGCTCAGGCTCAGGTTGAAGCGTTTGAACAGTTAAAGAAGAGGTTGACGCAAGCTCCGGTATTGGCCCTGCTTGATGGCAACGAAGACCTTATAGTCTATTTTGATGCTTCGGGTCAAGGAATGGGTTTTGTGTTAATGCATCGGGGAAAATTTATTACCTACGCATCGCGACAACTGAAGACTCACGAAGTCAACTACCCGACTCACGACCTCGAGCTCGCGGCAGTTGTGTTCGCACTAAAGATCTAGAGACATTACCTCTACGAGGTTAAGTGTACCATCTACTTCGATCATAAGAGTCTGAGGTACTTTTTCGAACAGAAAGAACCAAACATGAGACAAAGGCGTTGGTTGGAACTTTTGAAAGATTATGACTGTGAAATCTTATACAACCCTGGAAAGGTGAACGTGGTAGCTGACGCCCTAAGCCGAAAGGAGACGCCGGCTCCTATTAGGGTGAAGGCATATCAGCTAGTCGTAACTCCTGATCTTATGACGGAAATCGAACGTGCACAGACCGAAGCACTTAAAGAAGGGAATATTAAACGGGAAAGAACAGTTGGTTAATAGAAGAAGTTGGAAATAAACACATTGGGTGTGAAGACCCAGCACGACAGTATTTGGGTGTCGAAGGGTGGTGAGCTTAGGGGCAAAGTTCTCGACGAGGCCCATAAGTCTCGCTATTCAATCCACCCGGATACTACCAAAATGTACCAAGACTTGAAGAAAGGGTATTGGTGGCCGAATATGAAGAAGGACGTAACGGAGTACGTGAGTACGTGTCTGACTTGCTCACATGTCAAAGCTGAACACTAGAAACCATATGGTAAAATCCAACCTTTGGATATACCCGAATGGAAATGGGAACAAATCACTATGAATTTCATCACCAAGCTCCCCCGCACAGCTAAGGGTCATGATACCATATGGGTGATAGTAGACCGTCTGACCAAGAGCGCACACTTCCTACCTATTCGTGAGACCTTCTCATCGGAACGGTTAGCCGAAGTGTTTATAAAGGAAATCGTGGCAAGACATAGGGTGTCGTTGTCAATTGTATCCGACCGGGACACGCGATTCACATCGAGGTTCTGGAAAAGATTCCATGAGGCAACGGGCACCAGGTTGAACATCAGCACCGCATTCCACCCGTAGACGGATGGTCAGTCTAAAAGAACCATCCAAACGTTGGAGGATATGCTCCGTGCTTGCATCATTGAATTCGGTGGCAGTTAGGATAGCCACCTATCCCTAGCATAATTCTCCTACAACAACAGTCATCACGCTACACTAGGCATGCCGCCTTTCAAAATGTTGTACGGTAGAACATGTAGAACTCCGGTCTGCTGGGGGGAAATAGGTCAAAAGGAATTGGGAGGTTTAGAAATGGTCAAGGAAACATCTGAGAAGTTTGACCAAATAAAAGCCCGTATGAAAGCCGCACAAGACCGACAAAAATCTTGCGCGGATAAGAGACGAAGACCAATCGAGTTTAGAGTCGGTGATAAAGTTTTGTTGAAAGTATTCCCCTGGAAAGGGATTATACGGTTCAGAAAGAGGGAAAAGTTGAGTCCGAGATTTGTCAGACCCTTCAGAGTCGTGGCACGGGTCGGAGAAGTTACTAGATCTCCGTGATGAATTGAGTGGAATCAACCTCACATTCCACTTATCGCACTTGCGAAAGTGCTTGGCTAACAAACCAGCGCACGTACCACTCAATGACATTGAGGTAGATAACCGATTGAAATACACTGAAGAACCCATGGCCATCCTGGATAGAAAAGATAGATGCCTACGAAACAAGGTGGTCCGGTTGGTAAAAGGTCAGTGGAAACACCGGAAAGGGTCAGAGGCCACCTGAGAAACCAAAACTAAAATGAAGGAATCGTACTCTCACCTGTTTAACTTATGACGGGTTTTGAGGACAAAACCTTTTAAAAGAAAGGTAAACTTGTAACACCCGCAAAACCTGACATTTCTCGTTTGGGCTAAATGGAAATAAAAGAGGCATGGGTGGGCTTGTTGGCCCATAAGGGTTGCATAACCCTAGGACCAGAAACATGCAGCCTCCATTCCCCATATCTTCATCTAAAAACATAGAAAGAGAGAGAGAAAGAGAGAGGGTTTAGAGAGAGAAAGCTCAAGAACTTCAAGGTTTTGGCTCACGATCAGTCTCAATCGGTTTCTCATACGATTTGGAACAAGATTAACGAAGCAACATTGACCTTTTGAGGTATGGATCCAACCTAAAACTCTGACTTTCCTTGAAATGGGGTTTTGGGGTAAAACTAGGGTTTTCACCTTAAAGGTTATATTTTTACGTGTAAAATGATGAAATAAGCCCAGATCTAGCTTCATGGGAGTTAAACAAACAATTTGAACGTAAAAAGTTAGAAACTTGGGTTAAAAATGGGCCGGTTTGATGAGCTATTCGTCATGCCACACTAACCAGTGTCACCACCTTCATGTGGCGACACTAGTCGGCGTTTAACGATCGAATGTGGCGTTTTTCCCAAGATTCTTAATGATTGGGGGCACCTGTCATTTTGGCGACACTCTTAGTGTCGCCCATGCCAAATGGAGACACTCCTGGTGGGTGACACTAGGGAAATGCACTAAAGAATGACACAAGTCCAGAATGCAAATTCTGTCTACACGGACCATGTCCCTTGGCGAAATTGACCTATGTCGGCGACACTAGACTTTCGTTGATAGTTTTCACTCATTGATTTACTACAGATTTCTAACATCCCGTCTAGCCCGAACAGTTAAGGAGTTATTTAGTAAGATTAGAGCTGGTGAGTTTCTATTGCCCATTTCCCATTTTTAAAGTTTTCGGCTAAAGTGCATGCTATAAATGAAAATGAAAGAACGATGTTTTTACTAAGTGCTTATAGCCATTATGTGTTATTAACTTAGTTTGCAATTTATGTTACCGTTAAAGTGTTTTAATTATGTTGTAGCATGTATATATGTGTGTGACTAAATGTGCATGTTACCCCGGGGCGAAAGAATTAACAGAAAGTCTTGTGTAACAGTGGATGACTTATATTCGGATGATCAAACAGAGAAGTCTTGTCTTTGTGATAAGCAACATAGGAGTCTTGTACACAAGCAACAGAGGAGTCTTATACACAAGCAACAGAGGAGTCTTGCATTCGTGCAAGCACAATGTTCCAAGCCTCCGAGACTTGGGACGGTTAAGATGGAATGGTATCATTCGAGTGCTAGTTCACTCAATGATAAGAATGTAAAAGGAAGGAAGACTGAATAAATGAACGAATGTATGAAAAGGCTAGCATGAATGTTAATTGAATGTGAATGTTTTGAATGTTTCTAAAAGATTTAAAGAAAAAAATGGATTCCTACTTGGGAATCAGAATGTTTTGAATGAAAGAAATGTTTTATAAAACAAGCTTTTACTATTATGTATGAAGATTCTTGTAAAAACATTTCTAGAGTATTCGTTGTAAATAATTCTTTTAGGATGCGTATAAATGTAAGCGAACACATTTACAAATAAAAATATACGCAAACTTGAACGTTTTCATTCAAGTTTGTTAACGCGCCTAAATTAATAGATTATATATATATATATATATATATATATATGAATATATATATATATATAAGAATATATATGTATATATTATAAGTTGACAACTCCGAGAATTTTATATATTAAAGCGAGTATTAATAGCGGGTATTGCACCGCAGGTGAATCATTATCACCTACTAACCACCACCATCACATGACCATCATCATCTTTCTTTTATTTATACTCCACCCCAACATCAAGTTATCATGATGATGACTTTGTTGAAGTCTTTACTCCAAACATCACATCATAATGATTATGATGATGAGTGCACTCCACTCAAATGTCTAAATTCCATAATTATAGAAATTATGACAACACTCAACCTCCATCTCATCTAATATATATATATATATATATATATATATATATATATATATATATATATATATTTAAATGTCCCGCACGATACGAACGTTGATGATTAGTTAAAAAATAACCATCACGACATTTATAAATTCAAAATATATATACAATATATTTGCGAACCAAATAATTATAAAGTACGTAAACACTCGTAAGAATTTATGACGGACCCCTTGTAGACATCATCACATGTCGCAACAACTAGGTATATATATATATATATATATATATATATATAGTTATGCATATAGTCATTTGAACAAATACCCACATTATCCATCACAACACTCAAAACTCAAATCTTTCTCTCTTCCTTCTTGCCTTGTTTTTACGGCCACATAACACCACCAAACCATCTCATCATTTAATCAATCTACTACCAAGATTACAATATCTAATCATGTGATGGACATCTACTTGTCTAGCTAAACAGTCCAACACCCCCAATCTCTTTTCTTCGTCTTGATTCACAGCAATCACCACCACCAACTTCATAATCATTGTTGTTTATCTAACACTACACACCAATGTCACATTCTCATGATGGTGATTATGGTCAATACTACACTCAAGCTCATTACTATAAATCATCTATCTCTCACTCGGCTCATATCCCACACACACACACACTTTATTTTGTTAACATTTGGCACTAGAAAGCTTGTATAATCCCTTTCATATGGAGTTTGAAGAAGCCTACAAGTGTTGATCCAAGTGGATCTAGCTCCCATCTTGCTAACCCGTCGTCTCTTCTTCTTTGGGGTATACATTTCCACCAACACTTTTCCTTTCCTCTAGATCTTACTTTTGATGTACAAATGTTCACTAAAAATAATGAGTTTTCATAAAAATCACTAACTAAATGATCTAACACGTAACATAGACTGTTGAGTTTGAAAAATGATATATATATATATATATATATATGTGTGTGTGTATGTGTGTAGTATATCATTGAATGCATTAAAATATATGTATATGCTTTTGATTCATGAAATTTTACCATATTATGAAAGATTACAACAAATAGTAAAGATCGGTAATGATATTGTTAGTAGTATGTTGAGATTAACAAAACTTGGGTATTTGGTGTATATATATATATATATATATATATATATATGTATGTATGTATATGCCGTATGCGTGTGTATATGTGTGTCTAGATTTCTAGATGGTAAAAGATAACAAAGAAGAGAAGGTAAAAGCGTAAATTTTGAAGGACATGAAGGGTTGTTCATCAAACGCAAAATAATAGTTCATATATCTAAAATATATAAAACAACGAGTGTAGAAATGTGTATGTAAATATATATGTTTACAAAACCATGGATATACTTGGGTGTTTATACACGTATATGTAACATTAGAAACATAAACGTTACTACAAAATGATTTGTTATGGATATAACAGTTTCGTAACTCTAAAGGTATTTTTGATAAAAGATAACAAATCACCCGTGTTAATGACGTTTTGAAAAGAATCAAGACTCAGAAAAGTGTTATGACGAAATCGAACAATATAAAAACCTAAGTATTTATTTTAGTCAATATACTCGTTAAAAAGTATTATCTCGACTAGTTAAATCTCTAAGTGATAAACTTAGAAGTTGGAAGAAACGCGATACGAGGGTATTAATAAATTTTATGCAACATTTGTTGAATCGAGTCTTGATGAGTGCATATAGATATAAATAGTTGTTGAAAATAATTATTTGAACATCGTAACTTGTCGGCTTTAGACTGCTTTTAACACCAAGTTCATATATAATAATTCACTCGTATAAACAATGATAATTACCAACGGGTCATAAATCGAAACATCTTTTTCAAAAACGAACACGTCCCTAACCGGACTTACTAAAGCGGGTGAACAATTTGCACTTCAGACATTCGGTCTTAACATTCATATGCCCTTTATGTTTAGGATGCGTATAGTCAAGTGTTTCTTGAATAATTATTGTTGCTCGGATTTCAATGGACACCGGTGAGTTCACGGCCCTCTTTTCTAGCTTTTTAATGTTTTGTAAACATCGGGGAAAAAACATACATACTCAACATTTTTGCTTACATATTTGAAAGCATGAAAAATAAATGTTTGCCACATTTGAGAAAACATGGAACACACTTACAAACATTTTTATATGATAACGAGAAAACAAGACACGACCATTATGTTTTCATGAGGGAACAATTATAGAGCTCGTAAAGTCCCCTGAACATCACATACTTTATAACCATTAGCTTTATAGCCTGAGATTCTATGAATAGTACTGTTGGGGGTGACGCCCCCGGTCATGGTTAGTCGCGCTAACCGATGACTTGGAGGGTCGAATGGCCGGATATTATCTTAACACATACCCGTGAGGAGCGAGGGAGGGGCATTCACCAATCATGGTTTGGTTATGGCTCATGCATGAACATAATATTGTAAGCCTAGCTGCATACGAATGGAACAACAATACTTGTTTAGTTATCATATACACTCGGAACTATTTGCGTCATCACCATGTTTTCATTGGGAAAACCACTTGTTTTATGACTATAGAGTCATCACCATGTTTTAATTGGGAAAACCACTCATTTTATGACTATGAGGTCATCCTTGCTTTCAAAGGGAAACCCACTCGTTTTATGACTATGAAGTCATCAACATGTTTTCATTGGGAAAAATACTCGTTTTATGACTATAAAGTCATTAATTGTTTTCAATGGGAAAACCACTCGTTTTATGACTATGAAGTCATCACCTGTCTTCATTGAGAAAACGACTCACTTTATGACTATGAGGTCATCATATGTTTTCGAGAAAAACGGTTTCACAATATGGCCATGTACACCTTTTCAATTAGTTGTCTCAACACCAAAAGGAAGTTCTCAAATATCTTTTGAGTACCAATAAATTCATAATTAACATGTTGATGTTTTATGTGCTTCAACCCATGGTAACACCCACTAGAACACATAGATGTTTTATGTGCTTCAACCCATGGTAACACCCACTAGAACATATCCACTCTGTTCTTTAATTATGAATCATGTTGGATCGTTATTATAATAAATAAATAACTTTATCCGTTATGCATCGACTTGTAGTGAATTCTAGATTTTTTTTATCCCACATCTCTCTCCTACTAAATAATAATGATTTTAAATAATTAAATATCTAAAATTTATTTTAATATTTTATTAAAACTTACTAAATTATAAGAAAATTTCAATTATATCTTATCTCAAAATATAATTTTATAATTCTTAAATCTTTATTATTTGTTATTTATAATTATTAAATCTTCGTTATTTTTTATTTATAATTGTTAAATCTTCGTTATTTGTTATTTATAATTTTTAAATCTTCATTATTTATTATTTCACCAGTTGCAAATGACATGCAAGATGCAAATTTCACATAAACCGATGGTTTGCAACAAGTTGGAGTTATTTAAATCGTGTAATAAATACGTTTCTGACCTAGTTAGTAAATAAGAAAAAAACCAATTAACTATTACATTAAAAAATTATGTGTTATGCTTGCCAAGGTCATAAAATTATGTGTTATGCTTGCCAAGTTTATGACTAATATGTTTATTATGGGTTGATGATTTCTTAATGTTTTAACCTTTTTATTATTTTCTTCATAGTAATCAAACCGTTGTTCCTGTTTGAAATGCAAATATTAAACGAGCCAAATATTAAAAATTATTTGAATGCATTAAAAATATGCTAAAATGTTATGATCCCGTTGAATAAAATATGTATTGTTATTAGACTTCATCTAATTCGTAAATAGACTTGTTCACTTCTATCAAATATAAAGATAACTCATAAAAAATAAAGATAAAACTGATTGAAAATCTAAAACAAATTTTTGTCATAGTTTATTTTTTCTTAAATAATAAAAAATTGTAACAAAATGATAATAAGGCCAACAAAATGTAACAAAATTTTTTTTCTAAGAAAAACAAATTTTAACTAGTAAAATGTTAATTCGTTTTGTCAAAATATAACCGATTTTGGTATATAAAAATCATGCATAATTTTGGTATTATTTTTAAAGATATAAATTTGGTACCACAAAATAATGATTCTTTATTTTATATGATACTTTTATAGGGCGTATAAAAAAAGGGCTAGCTAAGCTAACTTTTCTTTAAAAAAAGGGCGTATAAATTTGGTACCACAAAATAATGATTCTTCATTCTAACAAACTATAAAGTAGTTAACATACATATATTAGTCCATGGACCACTCTTAGCCCTCTTTTCCGAACATATATTACATAAAATAATATTTTTCTATATTTGTTTTCTTAAAGGGATATCACCAAATTATATGATCCGTACAACCATCTTTTTATGTTGTAATAAAGTTTTGCTTTTTTTCTTTAAATAACAATAATCTTCAAAAAGTTTTGATACCAAGTTTACACAAGATGGTAGATGGCAAGAGGGTGACAACTAAAACAAAATAAAATGTAAACTGTATTTTTTGTTTCTGAGTTTTGTTGCTATTAATAGTTTCAGTCTCATTTTAACAGTATGAGTTCCTTATGTTACATTTCTTAACACTTACCTTCCCTGGCCCTAACGTCCATCCAATTTTCTGTTAGTTTCCCCTCACGTCGGGTATTTTCGTCTTTTCGCTTATGTCTCTCTCATCTTCCTAAATCAATTTCTTCACGGACGAGAATAAGAGTAAAACATAGGGTTCAAACCTCCGGCAAGGCAACACGTTTTTCATAAAGAAACACACACACTCCAAATTTCATAAGGACGAATGGCAACAACAGACCTCCGGCAAGGCAACCTAAGGTCAAACACGTTTTTCCGGTGACCACGCGGTTTTCCGGCCACCCTAGACAGTTGGCCTTGCCGCCGGTGGGGGGTTTTCAAGTAGGATGGTGATAGTAACGACCTCTAAGATTAAAGAGGTGAAGATAGCGACGGGTTAGGACCAGCCGTTTTCCGGCAGTTGCGGCTAGGGTTCTGGCGGTCAGGTATCTTTAACCAAATCTGTCACAATGATCCGCTGGTAACCTTCAAATGGTGTGGTGGCTATGCAATATTCAGAGCCACCAAATTCACATGGCGGACGCTCGCGATTACTTCTACTTCGTGTGTGAAACTCGCATCACCGGCAACTGAACAGTTTTTAAATCGTTTCAGTGCAACTTATGAATCGTCTGACGTCTGGTAAAACGCCTTCGTATACATTTCCATAACCTCCATCTGATTGGATCGAATCACAAGAATCAAATAAAACTTGTGTAAACAAAATCAAGGGGATTTGGAATCGGTTTGAATTTGGGGGAAATCTTGGGTAGGGTTTGTTTGATTTAGATTTGGATGGGTAGCAATAGCAGTGGGTTTATTTGATTTAGATTTGATAAAATGAATTGGGTTTTATCAGACACACACTGGGTGTGTTGGTGTGTGTGAGAAAAACGGAAGAGAGAGAAACGAGTGGTGGGGGGGGGGAGAGAGCGGTATTTTAGTTATTTAAAAAAAACTAACTGAAAAACTTAACGAAGTTAATAAAATTGGACCAAAAGCGTTAAGAAATGTAATATCAGAGACCCATACTGTTAAGGCACTGAACCTGTTAATATGAACAAAACTCAGGGACGAAAAATAGTTTACTCCAAAATAAAACATGATAAAAGTATTTACAACATATGAGATTGTGAAACTTTATAATATGAGATTGTCTAGAAAATAAAAAGTAGGAAGTTTCATCCGGTACGTAAAACTTTATTTTTCTGAACCCTTCGTTTTAAACAAGATTATGTGCTCTCTTTTTGAACTCGTTTATATTGATTGTGAACCGTAACAAACATCTGGTGATTGGGAAAAAAATTGACACAAGGAGTAGGTACATATTTTGTGAATTTTTTTTCCCTTCTCGAAGTTAATTTTTAAACAAAACTAGAATTAATCCCCGCACGTTACGACGGTTTTTTTTTTCTCCCTAAATACTATGTCACAGTCGATCGGTTTTGACTAATCTATTCTTACAAATTTCAAGACCCGCGTTGCGGCGGAGTTGGTGTTGAACCGTGAAAAAATTAGCGTCGAAACGTTAATAAAAATAAGGACGTCGATTCCCCACGCATTATGATAGGGACGTAGATAATATTCGAAACTATAGATTAAAAAAAAGAAATCGTTAAAAAATTAACTTCTAAACAACCCTTTAAACATGGATAAAAAAACACGTCCTAAAAATACGTAAAAAGTAAATTTAAAACCCCATAAAAGAATGTACTTTTTTTTAAAAGAACAATAAACAGTTATAAGGAAAAAGTAAAAAAACACAAAAAATAAAAATCATTGGTGTTCCCCGGTTTCGAAACGAGGGTGGGGGCTTCAACCCACACACTCTTTATCACCAAACCAAGAGACACTTGGTTAAACTTCAAAACCCATTAATATATAACAAAAACGAAAAGTTAAAAAATAAAAAAATAAAAGAGAAAATCATGAATCATCAACTTGTAACTAAAGCTCAAAAAATAATACCAAAATCTACAGTAATTTTTGTGAGTGCGCCTACATTTGCCTTTTAATATATATACTAGTTTTCTCTCTCGTGCTACGCGGTGGGAGTTTGGTAGCTATCTGTTCGGCTCGTCGACGGGGATAAAACTTACGTCTAAACACAGACTCCCTCTAGCGTACAATACAAAAAAAAAAAATACTCGGATCGCTAAAAAAAACACAAAAAAACAAACCCGTATATCCCGTTTAAAAAAAGTTAATGAATGAAAGCTATTAAAAAAAATTCTCAACGAACTTTTGTTATAATTTTATAAAAAAACATTTACTCTATTGAAGTTTTATAGCAAATTCTGCAAAAAAACAAAACTTTGAGTTAAAATATAAAGTTGTGACAAATCTATAAAAAACAAAACTTTTGTGTCAAAAGAAAAATGTCAAAAATTAAAGTTGCGTAAATCTATAAATAAAAGGTGTGTAAAAAAACAAAAAAGTGAAGTGTGTGCAAACCTATAAAAACAAGTTTTGTGATAAAAAAGCAAAAGGGCTGAAGTTCTCTGTTCAATCTAATGCTCAATTAATTTTTGTGAGTGCGTCTAAATTTGCCCTTTAATATATATATATATATATATATATAATATAGTGTTGTTTTAGTACTCCTTGTTTAATTTTATGTTATTACATGTTCCTCAACGCGTTTCGCCAACATGGAAATTCCAGGAATATGATAATCGATTTTGGCTCATCATTGCATATCGGACAATGAATGGATGTGACGTAGGCCCGTTGATTTTACCCGTACCCGATTAACCTGACCCGAACCAACTTCACCCGAACCGATTAAACCCGTACCCGAATAACCCGTAATCGATTAACCCGAAAACCGTTTAAACCGATTGTTATTCGGATCGGGTTTTGGTTAGACTTTCAAGCATCAAAAACCCGATTAACCCGAATAAACCGAACATTTATATATTCTACCATTTCTCTTCTCACCATCACCACCAACACCACCAAAACCACCAAAATCCGCTTCTAAACTATGAGTTTAAAAAATCCACTACATAAACACGAATACTTCTATTTGAAGCTTTAATCTCTTGAAAATGTACTTATTTTTGTTTCACATACATGTTTATTTTATGTTTTTAAACTTGATTCATTTTTTTTTCAACCATGTGTCCCTACCCGAAACCCGACCCGATTAAACCGAAAACTGATTAACCCGAACCCGATCTACCCGAATGTTATTCGGATCGGTTATAGGATAAATTTACACACACGGAAAAACCGATTAACCCGAACCGATCTACCCGAAACCCGATTAAATTACCCGAACAACACCCCTAATGTGACGTCAATCAATTTATGATCCAAATTAACACTAGTTGGAAGTCTATCTATCAATGCCCTCCACACACAAATATTAACCTTTCTCGGAATACTTTTATACCATGTTTTTCTTGGACCCAACTAAAGGATGATATCATCAAAATAAACTCGTACCCCTTTCACCGTGAATTCTTCCAAGTTATCAAGCCTCCAAACCCACCTGTTCGAATCAGTCTATAAAGAGACCTGATTAATCGCAGTCTTCATATTTTTAGGTTGGCATGTGTCTCCCCCCCCCCCCCACACACACACACCACCCTCACGTTTCTTCTCCACTCCCAGCTACACCCGCCTATCCTTTGAGCCACCGAACAATTTTTTTCACGTTCCAAGGCAAAGTCTTGGGAATCAACTCGCTAATATTTCATTATTCAACCAACATTCCTTCTAAAACTTTGTAGAATTACCATCTCCTATCTTTTTTTTTAAACCCGGACAAGGGATAATACCCTTTTCATCCATTTTTACAAAGCTTTTACACATATTGACGCAAAAGACAAAGACTTCCCATTGACAACAACCAGACGAGGATCAACCACTAAACCATGCAAACTCGAAATTACTAGGGCCCATAAGTTTTTCTTTTCATTCACTACCCCCCCCCCCCCCGAACGCCACTTTAGGATTAGCTCTTTATGGAAAGCTTCTAAAGACCCAATGTCGATATCCCCTCTTTGTTTTGAAGCTAGGACTTGTTTCCAAGCCACCCAATGCAACTTTCTTCTTTCTCCTGAGAATTCCTAGAAAAAACTAGAACAAGCTCTCTCCAAAATGCTTAAAACACATGGCAGAACAAGAAATAACGACATGTAATAAACACCGATTGCTCTAAGAACCGAGGTAATCAAAAGAGAGCGAGTCCCTATTGACAACAAACCCGACTTCCAATTTTAGAGTTTTGATTCGAACTTATCTACAACCAACTTCCAATCTTTTTTTTTCATATAGGACCCAACCGAGAGTCCTGGATACAAAAAGGGAAGCTTACTCTACTAACATCCTATGATCACCGTAAGTTGCTCCACCTGGTTACTATCAACTCCAACCCCAAAAAGATTTGATTTTTGAAGATTAATCTTAAGGCCTGAGACTAAATAAAAGAAATTAAGTATTCGAATCATATCATTAATGTTACCTGACGACTACTCACCCATGAAAATAGCATCATCTACAAAAATAAATGAGACAAGTACCTTTCGCCACCCCTTATTCTCATCCCCTTACATAAACTTGCATGAATCGAATCTTCCATAGCAACATGCAACCCCTCTATAGCAATAATGAATAGGAAAAGAGATAAAGGATCTCCTTGTCTGAGACCCCTTTTCATCTGAAACTCACGTGTTGGACTCTGATGTGTGCTGGACGGTCTATAAAAACTAACTATAAAACCTAACCTAGACACTCTAGCTTTAAATTTATAAATCTAGACTCAACCTAATACTAGACCACACAATGGGCAAGTGTGCCGACCAATGTAGCAAAGTCTAATGAAAGTCCGGATATCGAACCCACGAGACACTAGCGACAACTCTATCTAGATTCTGACTCAACCAAATAAACTGAGATGTATTTGGGGGGATTTGTGTTGTGAACTAGAACTAATGAACTCCTAACTATCGACAGCAAATATAAAGAGCAAACCTTTAGACAACTCACAAATAGGGAAAGCACTACCTATACTCTAAATCCTATGCATGTATCTTGGAAATCTCTCGGATACGAAAACTGTGATGGAACCGGGCTCTTAGAATACGACCTACTTAGACAACCTAGTGGATCCCGGATCATTCTCCAGGTGTGACAAAAAAGAAACCCTAAGGGACGTGTGAAACTCACCAGTTAGTCGAATCACTTCTCAGCTATCTCCAACAACACTAAAGTACTCGCTAGACAGATTACCTCTCAATCTCACTATCTCAATACACCTTTCAGTGCAAGGAGTAACTTGAATTCACTTGACAAGACACAGAATAACAATGAATGCTAATAAACCCTAGGAAACCCTCCTTTCAGAGAAGTTGACCTAAAAAACCTAACACCACAGATTACCTGACTACTTCTCACCCCTCAGCTATTGAAGCAGGTAGAATACTCAATCCTAATAAACTCTTAATCAATGTTCCTATGGATACGACGTTAATCAACCATAAACAAATCACATGCATACAACTAGCGACCTAATATGCAACCATACATGAAAGATATTCACAAAGTAGCATATGGAACATTCAACAGATCATAAATCAAGATTAAATACGCAATTACCAAAGTTTCATGCATTAAAGGGTGCAATATGTTTTATTTATGCAAATTAATATGGGGAATACAAAAGTTTTGTGTAGCTATGCATGTGCAGGTGTTGAAAGCTTAAAGTATGATTTTGGAAGATATTAGGTGAGAGATGCAAGAGTCGGAAGAGACACGGAGAAAACGGGGCAGAAACTCAGGACCTGGCGTAAGCCTACTTCACCAGCGTAAGCCTACTCCACCTGGCGTAAGCCTACTCCACAAGCGTAAGCTTACTCCACCTGGCGTAAGCCTACTCCACGGCGTAAGCCTACTCCACAGCGTAAGCTTACTCCGCCCAGCGTAGGCCTACGCCGAACCAGTTCATTCGCAGCAAACTTCAGTGTTGCGGAGTAAGCTTACGCCACCCCAGCGTAAGCTTACGCTGGTTACGTTATTTTGACGCGGATTTTCGGGAAACTGCAAATTTTAAGAGTTTAAGTGGGGGTTTCTTCCCCAAATTCGAAATAAGCTTTTTGGAGACAGTTTTTGGGCGATTTTGGGTGTGCTTGGAGGCTAGGAAACATATTCTTGAAGATTGGTATCAAGAAATTAAAGAATCGAAGATGAATTCCACAACCATGAGCGGCTAATCCACCGGTAATCATTCCTGGGTGGATTGTTTGTAAGTTTTTAGGGTTTTATCATGTGCTAGTGTTGAGAAACAATTCTTGTAATCGTTTGGTTTGAAATACTTGAATCTTTGTGTTTAGTATGGTTATGAACTCACGGGAGTCGATAAATTCTTGCACCATTGACCCCGTTAGATGATAATTGCTATGAACTTTGATTTGTGTTGAATCTATTGATTAATTTAATTCTATATTGCATACATTTGTCTCGATTTCATTCGTGAATATTGTTTTACACTATTTGCCGATGATGTATGAATGTTGATGTTCTTGGTTAGATTTGGTTAATTTGAGTTGGATAACCATTTGATTATTTGAACTCATATGTTGGTGTGATAATCCCTAATTACTTGTGAACTTGAAACCCGGGTGTGATTCCTTTTTAATTATTGTTACAATCTAAATCGTTTGTTTGGTACTTGATTATTATTGGTCATAATTGGTAGTTGATAATCCTTGTTTGTTGAGTTTCACACGTCATAAATCACATTGTTAATTGTGTTTGTGTTTGGTCAGAAAGACTCTAATTCTTTATCTTTGACCGGTCCCTTCGACACCGATCAAATTTTGGCGCCGTTGCCGGGGAGTGTGTGCGCTTGGTGTTTTATTTTAATTAATTCGTGTGACTATTTGTTACTTGTTTTGTTTGGTTAATCTTCTTCTATTTTTGTGTTACGCGTGGTGTTTGTTTGTGTGTGCAAGTGACAGATTAGTGCATGCGTACCCGTTCATCCGGGAGGACTTCACCGCTTGTTTTTGAACCAGAAATTGAGAAGATAGCAAGGCAAAACCAAACCCAACAACAAAATCTACAACCTATTTCATCGGAACCATCATCTATGGATGGTCGAAGCAGTCATTTCGGATCTAGCATGAGAAACCGTGGCCCAACTCCAAACAGAGGCCCTATCCCTAACCGCCCACCAACTCCACCTCACCGAACCCCAACCCCATCTATACCTATCAATAATAACCAACCCCGTGGGTCGGGTCCAGTTCAACAAAACTGACCCGTTAACATCCGTACCAATCCCACGTACCAAGGAAGAAGGGGACCACAACAAAATCAAACCCCTCCTGAAAACATCTTTAGAGCTCAACCAAGAAACGAAAATGAGAACGATGGTTGGGAGGACGACGATGGTGAATACTTTGGGTATGATGATAATGAAGATGTTGGGAATGGTGATGGGTTTGGAGATTACGAGTATGAAGATGGTGAGAGGAGCCAATTTGGAGAATATAACGAGGGGCAAGGCTTTGGAGAGGAAGAAGAGGTGAATTATGTTCACCAAAGGGCGAGACAACCAACGGGTCGAACGGGTAGACCGGAGAGATTTGGTTATCCTCCTAGACAAGAAGGGAGGAGAGTTAATGGGGGCTACAACTATGAAAACCGAAGACAACCGGTAGCCCCTAAGGGTGGAGTTAATGGCCGCTTTCGACCGGCTATTTCGGAGAATGCTTCTCCAATTGTTCCACCATTCCCCGGAATGAGGAGGTTCAAGTCAAGACCGAATTACATCAACGTTCTCCCACATTTTCATGGCATGGTTACTGAAGAACCATACACCCATTTAGCCGAGTTTGCCGCCATATGTAGCACAATTGGAGATGAGAACTTCGATCAAAGCGAGGTCAAACTTAGACTTTTTCAGTTTTCCCTCAAGGATCGAGCAAAACAATGGTTCATCACATTGCCGGCTAATAGCATCCACACATGGGATGAAATGCAGCAAGTCTTCTTGGATGAGTATTATTCGGTTGCGAAGACGGATGACTCCCGAATTGAGATTCGGACTTTTCAACAACAAACAGGTGAACCTTTACATGAAGCTTTTGCATGATTCAAAAAGTTGTTGAGGAAATGCCCCCACCATCAAATTGAGTTGTGGGAATTGGTAAAGTGTTTTGTGGATGGTTTGACTCAAGAAGAAAGGAAATATTTGAAGTCCACAAGTAATGGAACTTTGTTATCTAATCCCGAAGAAGGAGATTGAGATTTCTTGGAACGGATGAGCCAAAGTTCTAAAGCCGAGGCATCGGCTAGTCGAAGAGCCAAACACCCAATTTCCAAATCCGCTCTAGTCTATGAGACGATAGAGGTTGGCGTCTATGGAGAAAGAGTTGGCCTTATTGAAGAAAGAAAAGAAAGAAGTAGCGGGAGTATAAACCCGTTTTGATGTTTGTGAGAGTTGTGGGATTTGGGGCACAAAGCCACGATTTGCCCATTTCAAGAAGGGAGGCAAGAAGAGGTTAACCAAGTTTATGGTGATAGGAAACCATATGATACAAACTCAAATTCCTATCACCCGAGCTCAAGGAATCATCCCAACTTCAAATATGGGGATGCTTCAAACCAACTAAACCCAAACTTCCAAGGTGTAAATCAAGGTACCTCGTCATACCAACCTCGCCAACAAGGAAATTACAATTCGGGAGGTTACCAAAGGAATTTATATAACAACAACCGGAACTCTAATTATCCCCCACGGAATTATAATCAAGATCAACAACAACAAGGTGGCTCATCGGGGGGTGATGATTCGGTTAGCTCAAAATTGGATGCAATCATGGAGATGATGAAAGAGTCTAAAAGGGAGAATGAAGTGAGAGACAAGTCTTTTGTGGCATTGGAGAGACAAGTTGGGCAATTGGCACAAGAAATAGATCAATTCAAGCAAAATGAAGGTAAATTGTCGAGTGACACAACATTGAACCCAAAACATCATGTTAGTGCAATTGATGTGGCTCATGGTAATGAAGAATGTGAAGAAAGAGAAAAAGAAGAAATTGAGTTTGGAGAACCCCTAGTTCCTATTCAAATTGGAGAATTCAAAACTAATGTGGCACTACTAGATTATGGAGCGGGGGGTAAGCAATTTACCGGGGAGCGTATATGACCAATACAATTTTGGTCCATTAGAAGAATACAACACCACATTGGTGTTAGCGAATGCTACACGCACGCGTCCTCGGGGGAAATTAGTGGGAGTGGCTGTGAAGATTGGAGAATTTTACTATCCGGGAGATTTCTTAGTGCTCGATTATGCACCACTTGCTAAGGAGGAGCCACGCGTGATTTTGGGAAGACCGTTTTTGGCAACCGCAAATGCGCAAATCAATTGCCGAAACGGCACTGTTGACATGACCTTTGGGAATCGTAAGTTGAACATAAATATTTTTTCAAATTTATTTACATATTCGGTTGAAAATAAATGTTCAAAATCAGTTACTACTAACGTGTGTCATCCTCGTGCCAAGGCAAATGAGGGTGACACCAAAAATAAATGTATTATGTTTGACAGGTTTAATGTGAAAGATGAGCCGAAGGCAATCGAGAAGGAAACTGAGAGGTTGAAAGATGCAAAGAAGCCACCCGACCATGTCCAACATCCGAGCGAGAAAGTAGATTTGTTTGATGTGGAATTTACAAGAGAGGAGACTTGGAGTTGGAGTGATAACAACCAAGGTGGTGGGGGAGCTAATAGAAGCAAGTTTGTGTTTCAACCTCCATAAGGAGGTAATGTCGGGCTGAGGACAATAAACTTAGCGCTAACCGGGAGGCATGTGGGGACCTGAAGCTTGCTGCAAGTGATGATAGGATATGGCAATCTGATGAGGATTTGATTTCGGATGCTAGGCCATGATAGGTTGATGAAAACAATATATTTTTTGGACAATGTATTCAGGTTAATATATTTATATGTATATAGTTCTGGGTGATATTGTGTATTGTGTATTGTTCAGTAATCTAAATATTTGGTTGATGCTAATAACTAATGATGATTGTATTCAATTGTGTATTTGGTTGATGTGTGTGTTGCCATATATGTTGAGGTTAGGCAGTTTGTACTTTGTCTGCTCCAAGAATAATGAGAAGTTGTTGCAGTTGAATTTAAATTATCTTTTGGATGCTTGTTTTTGGTGTTGTGATGTTATGTTATTATTATTGTTAATAAACATGTTATATTACTAAATTTGGAAACAATATGTATTTTGACCCAACATTGGTTGGGTCTCTTATCCATCTTTGGTCACATGGGTCATGTTTATGTCAAGTGGGTCATGTTTTGAACACATGGGTCAGCAGGATGATTAGTTATGGTCAAATGGGTCAGATTGTAGGTTTAATAGCTGTTGGTGTAAACTGGTCATCTGTGAAGATTAAATATGGGTCAGGTTGTAGGTTTAGTGCATTGTGGGAGGTTTGATGGTAGTTAGACCATATTTAATGAAAGGGTAAAACGGTCATCTTATTTTAAAATGGACAGTTGAGACTTTAATACCTGCATAAATGAGTCCTTATTTATGTTGTTTGAATTCCACACAGAAAGAGCTGAGGTAATTGTTTAGCTATATTTGACCAAACGAGGCATTGAGTTTGGAAAGGGTTTTATGACGGCATGAGACACACGGATGGCTTTATTAGTCAACACAGATGGGTTGAGTGATTAAGCCATCTGTGTTGGTCTTAGGCTCTGATAAAACCCTTTCCAAAACTCAATCCATTGGTCATCCAACAAACAAATGGATCAAAAGCTACCATCTTCAAAGCATGACCAAGTTTATAATGTTTTGCAGGAAAAACATGTTGAAAAAGAGGTTGTGCAAGAAACAAAACCAGCTATTGAAAAGGATGATGAACAAGCGACAGAAGCCGAGTACCATGATCCATACGAAAGACTGATCCTGAAAAGGCTTGGATTTACGACAGTCTAGAAAAGGAGGTTGACTACGGCTACCATAATCCTTACGAAGGCGAGCATGATTCAGACTCAGACTGCTCAAACGATGACTGTCATTGGAAATAATTTTGGTTATTTGGTTTCAACATTACACTTCATGTATAACAAACTTGCATTAGTAGCCATACTTTTATTGAAATTTGAGTGTGTGTTTTGTGTTTTTCCAAATTGGTCAAATGGTAAATTCAATATGTAGCGGAAGTAATATGATCAATTATTCACAAAACAAACAAGATGATAAAGGATGTTGTCATCACAGATTTCATCACTTCAAATTAAAAAGTACAAAGTGGTGAATGGTTACATAATATGTGAACATTCTATTTATACATTAGTGACATCTAACTAGGCTAACAAACTACTGGTTTTAGGAGAACCGCTGATGAAGAACCTCACCATCAGTTTCCCTCACCATGTCTTCAATAACAATCTTTTACAATTTGAAAAAAATGAAATTTTAATAACCCGCTAGTTTTCGTGTTAATTCTATTTAAATAAACCAAAAGTAACATTTTTTATCTATTTTTTAATAAAAAAGTACAATATTGACGGTCAAATATCAACAAACCCTAATCTGCCACAAAGACCTTTGAACTGCATTTTTCTATATATTCACATTCTCAACAAAAATTCCACAAATATTAACCAGTGAAATAGAAGAACATTCAACAAAAAAATGGAGGTACTTGCAAACATTGATGCTTTGATTAACACAGTGACCCATGAAATAGAAGAACAAAGCCAACTACTAGAAGATCTCCTTGCCCAACCACTAACGGTGACCCGATATGAGTATGGAGCTCCGCTCCTTGAAAAAGTCGAGCTAAGCAAAGCCACTCTTGAGAAACTGAACAAGCTCAAGACCGAAGTTCTGCAAAGTTCTGACGACAAAAGTTTTGGAGATCGTTGTTAAGTTTTAGTTTTTGGTTGTTAATTTTTAGTTTTTGGTTGTTAATTAAGTTTTTGGTACTTTGATCATAATCTTTGTTTGGTTTTTAAGTTTTAGTTTTTGGTAATTAAAGGTTTAATGGTATTGCAATATGTACCAAACTGCTGGATGATCTCCTTGCCCAACCACCAACGGTGACCCGATATAAGTCGAGCTAAGCAAAACTACTCTTGGGTAAACACATTATGAAATTTAATTGAGCTCTGCTCCTTGAAAAATCGAGCTAAGCAAAACCACTCTTGAGAAACTGAGCAAGCTCAAGACAAAAGTTCTGCAAAGGTGGGTTGAGATTGCAAGAAAGGGTTGACCATGAAGTTTTGAAGATAGAAGTTCTGGAGATCTTCTAGTAGTTGGTTGTTAATTTTTAGTTTTTGGTACTTTGATCATGATCTTTGTTTGGTTGTTAAGTTTTATTTTTTGGTAATGAAATGTTTAATGTAATTAAAGGTTTAATGGTATTGCAATATGTACCAAACTATTGGATGTCGATTAAGAGTATTAAATGGAGACTTATTTTATTTATATTTCTATCTTTATGACTAGTCATATCTTCCATTAGCCATGATTACCCCATTATATCACAGTGAGAAAAGAAAAGAACTTAATTATCCAATTCATTGCAAAATTTTATCGTTTGATTCTAAATATTATTTGATAATTTGCACCACCAGATCGTTGGAATAGATAGCCCTTTGAAATTTTGCAAAACAATGAACAGATGTTAAATTGACAACAAAATAGAAAACATATTTTTGTGGTGAAGGTTTTTTTAGTTATTTTTTGTATTTTGTTTCAAGCTGATGTAAATGGTTAATTTTGATGGATGTATGTTATGCATATATGGATCAGGTTTTTAACAGCAGTTCGTTTTTTTAGTCAAAAAACCTCATATGGTTTTTTGTTACATGATGTAAATGGTTTTTTTTTTTATCAAAAATAGAGTAATGACGGTTTGGTTTAGCTAATAACACATATCTCAATGGAGTAATGATGGTTTAGGCGCCATTATTACCATTTCTTAACTTTTCAATGTAAAACTGAAACGACAGCTGTTCTATCCAGCTGTTCTAACCAGCTTCTCAAACTGAAATAACTGTTGGTTTACCAATTATTATAACCATTTCTTAACTTTTCAATTATAAATAACCATCATTCAGTTGAAGCAACCACCATTCTATCCAGCATTCGTGTATTCTCCATAGTCCCATTCACAATTAAAATGGCTACTTTTGGAGGTTTGGTCGGAGATTTCTTTAAATGTCTCAACCAGAGATCATAACAGAGGTTGACGCTACCATCAACACGGTCAGGAGGGCAATACAAGAAAATCAACAACTGCTTGATGATCATCTAAAGCAACCACCCACTCCAGCATGCTACAGGTATGGCACCCTGCTGCTTGAACAACTCTACGCCAACAAAGCCACACTTGGGAAGCTCAACAACTTGAGGCTGGAACTGCTGGAAAGGTGGATTAAGCTTCCAAGAACTATGGCATTAAGGTTTGGTCAGTTAGGGTGCTACAGCTTTGGTTGTGCCGGTTTTTAGGTGAAGCTAAAGGTTTTTTGGTTTGTAAAGCTTTGGTTGTAAAGTTTTTTGGTACTTGTGGATGTAATCATTGATCATTTGTAATGAAATATTTTAGTTGTGTCACAATATTGTTTTCCATATTTATTACAAATCTTACAAGCCCTAAGTTTATTATAAATTAACAATCCCTATTACAAGCCCTTAAAAAAACAACACCAATTACAAGCCCTAAAAAAACAAACATGTAATAAAGAGTTTAAACTGCAATCTCTTTTTTAGTTCACTCATTGCGAGTTGATTCTCTAATTCGTTTTTTGCCCTCAGCAAGCTAGGAATGATGTCCTTACATCTTTTGCATACCACATGATCAAACCACTTAAAATAGCCACATTTTGATGATCCCTATTTCAAATATAGAGATTGAGTTTTAGGTCAAGAGACGGCAAGAATTCCATTTTTAATTTCACTTACCTCAGACACACAAGTGTAGAACCTACGACCTGGATTTTTTGAGGTCCATGATGTTATTAGCATCGCTTCTAGACCACAAGAACAATAAACATGGTCATGATGACCATGAGATCAATTGCTTCTGCTACTATATGTGGAAGATTCCATGGCGATCCTGACTTAGGGTTTTTATTTGCGATTGACGATAAAGATATTCAAAGAATAAATGCTAAATTCTTTTAACTATAATTTATGACACGTGCCTTGTAGAAGTCACGTGTAAAACAATAGAAATGTTTAATGTTTATTATAGTTTAATAAAATAAACTAAAATATGATGATGATAATGATGGTATATAACCCATATATGATATTGATGATGACGATGTATAACCCATATGATGATGATAATGATGGTATATAACCCCATATATGATGATGATGATGTATAACCCATATGATGATGATGATGGTATATAACCCATATATGATGATGATCATGATGATATATAACCCATATATGATGATGATCATGATGATATATAACTCATATGATGATGATGATGAAAATAATGATGGTATATAACCCATATATGATTATGATGTTGATATATAACCCATATGATGATGATAATGATGTTATATAACCCATATATGATGATGATGATGATGTATAACCCATATGATGATGATGATAATGATAGTATATAACCCATATATGATAATGATGATGATGATGTATAACCCATATGATGATAATGATGGTATATAACCCATATATGATGATGATGATAATGATAACCCATATGATGATGATGATAACCCATATGAGGTTGATGATCTTCATGACGACCCATATGATGATGATGATGACGACGATGACGATGACGATGATAACCAATAAGCCTTGTAATGCCAGAACCCATGCCACCTATAACTCAACCAAACCCACAACCAGTGTGACCCCTAAAAGTCTTATGAGTCATACAGGAGGTCATGGGTGATATGGGATATGCCAATTTAACCCATGACCTATATGTCGTGTAATGCCATAACCTGTGCCACCTTTACTCACAACTAGTGTGACCCACCCCTACAAGGCTTATTGGTCTTATGGGTCATGGGTGATATGGGTTATGACATTATAACACATGATCCATGGTCATATAGGTCATGGGTGGTATGGGGTATGACATTATAACCCATGACCCACGGTCATATGACCATATGGGTTATAGGTGATATTCAGTAATGTTTTTATGTGATTTACAAATGTAATGACGGTGATGATGACGATGATGACAACCCATAAGATGATGATGATAAACCATATGAGGATGACGATGATAACCCATAAGCCTTGTAATGTCATAACCCATATCAACCATAACTCACAACCAATAACCTGCGACCAGTGTGACCCCTATAAGGCTTATATATGGGTCATACGGGCCATGGGTCCTGAAGATATGGGATATAGAATTTTAACCCATGACCCATAAGCCGTGTAATGCCATAACACATGTCACCCTGACTCACAACCTGTGTGACCCCTAAAATGCTTATTGATCATATGGGTAGATCATGGGTGATACGGGTTAAGACATTAATTATAACCCATGATCCATGGTCATATGTCATGGGTGGTATGGGGTATGACATTATAACTCATGACCCATGGTCATATGGGTCATGGGTGATATTAAGTAATGTTTTTATGTGGTTTATGTAACGATGATGATGATAAGGCATATGATGATGATGATGATAACCCATAAGATGATGATGATGATGATAACCCATAAGATGACGATGATAACCTATCTGAGGATATAATGATAGTGATGATCAGGACGACCCATATGATGATGATGATAACCTATTTCAACTATAACTCACAACCAATAACCAACGACCAGTGTGTCCCCTATAAGGCTTATATATGGGTCATATGGGCCATGGGCCATGGGACATGGGTGATATGGCATATGGAATTTTAACCCATAAGACGTGTAATGTCATAACCCATGTCTCCCTGACCTGACTCACAACTAGTGTGACCCCTACAAGGCTTACTAGTCATATGGGTCATGGGTGATGTTAAGTAATGTTTTTATGCTTTTTATGTAATATTTTAATTTTAATTTATGTTTTGTTTTTTTAGGGGTTAATTATATATGTGGTTTATGTAAATTTTTATTTATTTTTTAATTTATTCAATGTTTTATGTAGGTTTTTTATAAGCTTAATTAGTTTTTTGTTTTTTTACAAATATATTTTAGAAACCGTAATTAGTTTTTGGTTTAAAATCTCCGCAAAACTACATGGTGGGATCTTAAACAAAATCAGCGGTAAAATTTTAATAAAAATGTTGAAACTTCATTTAGGTCACAAAATCAACGGTAGATTTTAAAGAAAATTCCCTGAAACTACGTGCCCCAATTCGATTTCAAACCCGTCCTCTTCCACTCCGATTTCAAATCTGTCCTCTTCCACTCTGATTTCAAATCCGAGCTTTTGTATTTCCGATCTCAAATCCGATTTCATTAATCTGAAACTCATGGATGGTGAAGATGATCAACGACGATGGATATAACTATTCATCATACGACTATGAAAACAATGATCTGGATCATCACAACGACGATTTGATGGTTACCAAGCTAGGTGAATCACAAGTCAACGAAGATATGGATCTGAATCTCAGTTTAGCTACAACACAAACAAATAAGAAGGGGTTGACCAGGTTACCAAAGTTACGTGCAGCATACACAAACTATGGTGGAAGAAAACACAAAGTTTCGTTTAATGAACCGGGTAGGTTAACTGGGGAATATAGATCAGAATTTCCAAGTTATTTGGGAGACCTGGTAAGGCAAAACGTCGGATTAATGTTTCTATCATGGAAGGCGATGCCAAAAGAAGTAAAGGATAAGTTGTGGGAAGAATTAATGGTTAATCTACTTCTTTTAAGTTTTAATTATAAATATGCATTTTTACAGTTTCATTTCCGTGTGACTTATTAACTGAAGAAACTCATGGTAATCAGGTATGAATCAACATCTCATATCATCTTCATATATAGTAAGTTAATAAAATAACATATTTTGTGGCCTAAAGCGAACTTTAAAATTGAGGCCTTCTGTGAAAGTTTTGTAAATAAATATATAAAAAAAATTGAAAATGTAATTTAGTTTCGAATAATGTTGACTTAAAAGTTGTTAAATTATCATTTCTCTCTTAAAACACAAAAGTTGAGAATACAAATTAAGTTAGTTTTTTTATTTTTTGAGGGCCTAAAGCGGTTGCTTTAGTTTCTTGTACTGTACAGCCACCCCTGATCACACCTACCTATCTATACAAGCTAATTAATACTAACAAACTAGCCTATATATTGCAGAAATATTATGAGATTGATGGATGTCGAAGGCGTTTTGTGATGAATAAGCTTGGTCACCTTCTTCGAAATTTTAGAAGAAAATTGTATGTGGGATACATAGTACCCAACCTAGATACACCGGTGAAAATTAAGATAATTCCTAAGCAGTATCGTACATTGGTGGAGCAAACAGACTGGGACAAGTTCGTTACATATACACAATAAGATGAATTCAAGGTTTTAATCATTTACTCTAATTAATGTTCATCATCATTATATTTTTAATCTTTCTCTTTTAAACTTTAATGGAATAATTAAAATGTTTATTGGAAGAATCTGTCGAAAATAAGAAAAGAAGCACGATCAAAGTACGTTTATGATCATCACCTGGGACGAGGAGGATATACTTATCTAAGAGATAATCTGGTAAATTTATTCTCTAATTCAAGTGTCTTTTTATGTTGTATGTCTGTGTAGGTCCCCGGGGTGTGTGTTGGATCGTGATCGTGTGTGTAGCCTAGTCAACACAAGTGCGGAATCCTCGTGACTAAGTGGAACAATGTAAGACGACAAATTTAAACATGATAATAACAAGTACGCGTGCTCAAAATACCCGGTCTATTATATCAACTGCTTACAATCACAAGTACAGACACTTGAAATGACTTTTAGACTGATACAATGATAACCCGTGCATACTTGTGTGTGTGATTACAACTCTGTTTAAAATGTGAAACAAACTTTCCTATTTATAGACCCTGGTCATGCGTACTTGTAAGTACGCCTGAACATCCTTCATGCGTACTTACCTAAGTACGCATGACCAATTGTGTACTTGATAAATACGCAAGAAGACTTTCCATGCGTATTTGTTTAGTACCCAATACACATACAACTTACAAACATCAAACAATACAGTTTAGACAAAAGTAATTACAACTCCATCAACAATAAGACAAACACAAATACATACAAATACATAAAGACTGAATTATAGATAAACAAAAGCTTCAGCATTATCCAGAGTGCCTGTCACCAAAAGATGCTTCTATTGGAAGAACACCCATCTCAGCATAAAGACTTGTATTTTCAGTAACAGTTCTGTGACGAGTTTGAACACCGGAATTAGGATCACCAATGATGTTGTCGATTGGATTATTCTTATGTACTCTCGTCTCTGGTACAATGGGTTCTTGGATATCTGGTTCAAGGTTTGTGCTCAATTCCCCCATATCATGTATATCAGAAGAAGATTCTATGTTGATTGGATCAATTAGAGCTTCATTTCCTATATGAGTGTTAAGATTAACTCGAGCTTCGTTTCCTTCACCATTAGCATCCTCTTCAGTGTCATTTTCATGTGTCCCAGATACAAATGCAGCATTAGGATTAGGAGTTGGAATAAGTACTGTTTTTCTTGTTGAGAAATTGGAGTCTTCGATGCCACTACAGTATTGATACAAATTTGCAGAATCTTCAGCAGAAAGATCAGGAAGGTTGAAAGACTTAAAGAGAGCATCATAATAGAATCCCCAAGCTGGACCTGTTGGTTCTAGTGGAGTGATGTGTTTACTGCAATCCACTTCAAACCATTCTTCGACATAACGATTTTCAATGTTGTACACTCTCCTGCATGGTGAATTGGCAACATATCCTAAGAAGATTCCCTCCACCGCTTTTGCATGAAATTTGGATTTGCAATCTTTGTATTGTAACAATAATGAACATGGACTACCGAATGGGACAAGGTAGTCAAGATTGGGAGGTCGATTATTGATCAACTCATAACATGTTTTGTTGTGTCTTTTCACCACCAGAACTCTATTCAAAACATGACACGCTGTATTGACTGCTTCTGCCCAGAAAGTTATTGGACGTTTGGCATCTGGCAGCATCGTCCTTGCAGTTTCAATTAAAGTTCTGTTCTTCCTTTCTGCAACTTCGTTCTGCTAAGGTGTATACGGTTCACTGAATTCATGACGAATACCCTCTTTAGACAGAAAAGCTCCATCATGTTGTTCTTGAATTTTATTCCATTGTCACTCCTTATTCCTCTAACCTTCAGCTTGCATAAAGATTCCAGACTCAAGATTAGGTATTGAAGAATTCCAGCAGTCTCATATTTAGTACCTAAAAAATACACCTAAGAGAAACATGAGTAATCATTAGTTACTACCAGACAATATGACTTACCACCAGTACTCCTGATACTTATGGCCCCAAACAAATCCATATGTAGGAGCTCCAAAGGGGTATCGATGGAGTTTTGGATATTTGGCTTGTGGGATTTCCATTGTTGTTTGTCCTTTTTACAAGACATACAATCATCTGCAACGGCAAATCTCAGCTTAGGAATCCCGGTTACCAAACCGTTACGGATAAGATAATTCATTTTTTCTATAAGAAATGTGTCCGAGTTTCCTATGCCATAAGATTGAGTCAATTTCTGTTGCTTTGGTAAGTAAACACGTAGCAACTGATGAGGTGGTTGTTGCTACGCTCATATCAATCTGATATGTGTCGTTTGTTCTTGGCGCACGCATCAGAATCCAATCTTTAGGAACCACGAAATAAGGCTTGAGGACCAAGCATTCAGACTTGTCAAACATATTCGAGTACACCTTGTCGGACATTTGAGAAACACTCAATAGGTTATGCTTCATCTGCTCGCAGTAGTTGACGTTGTCGAAACCAATACATCCATTTGAAACCATGCCTTGACAGGTTATACTACCGCCCTTCTCTCCTGCAAAGGCCACATAGCCGCCTCTGAATGGTTTAACATCTTGAAGCAGGGCCATGTTGCCTGTGATGTGCCGGGAGCATCCACTATCAACATACCAACGATTTGTAATAGATCCCTTTGGATGTCTATCCACGAGTCAAAATAAATTAATTAGATTTGGAGACCCAAGCCATTGTGGTCTTGGGTCGTCCATTCTTCTCAAAATATACAACTTCTATTAACTCGCAATCATTTCGGTAAAAAATGGGTGACTCTTTTGGAGAATCAGAATTAGAGAGTTGAGGACTTTTGAGTTTCCTCTCCAAACTTGTTTCTTTTGAACAATTGGCTTGCTATTGTTAACCACATGTGAACAAGTAGAGACTTCACACGGTTGACAATCAGCTAGCTATTGTTAAAGTTTTCTCAATCTCTAAATTCGTCTACTCCTCTGTGGCCTTGAGAGTTTTACCACAGGCATTTCACCATATTGTGTACTACCCGAGTTAGATACACCTGGAACATCATGTTGCTTATTCCGTTTCACAGCAAATGGTGCAGCCACGGGTCTTGGCTTAACCATATGCTTGGCTGGTTGTTTTACCAATTTTGGAATTGGATTCTTGAATTGCTTTACTAATTGAGTTTTCAGGGATACAGCCTGTTGTTGGACAACCGGCCGTTTCTCCTGATTCTTATTTGGACAATTCACAAGAATGTGACTGATTGTACTACAGTGAAAGCAATTCCTTCTTTCTTTAAAAATTCTTCTGTAAGGCACATTGGTTTTAGATGTTGATGATTTATTCTGATTAGTATTCGGACTGGTTTGATGAACCGCATGCTGTGCTTGACCTAATCTTGATTGATTTATGGGAGTATACTGTTTATCAATGTTTTCTTGAAAATTCTTTCCCAATTTATTTGCAAATGTCTCTTTCTTTGCTTGCTTTATGGTTTTGAAGCCACCATAAAGCATTATTTTTAATTTATCATTTGATTCAATTATATCAAGCTCAGTTAAAATGCAGTTGTAACGATTAGTGACAAAGTTTTTGTTGATTATGGGTTCATCAAGCAACTCTTCTGAGATAACACCCTCGACTTTGTTGTCCTCAGAACATTCATCTGAATAAAACTCTTCATCAGTAGATGAATCACCCTTACCAGAAGATTCATCTAAAAAGGACAAATCAATGTTGACTGGTCCATTGACAAACTTCCCGTTAACAGGTGGATGAATGGCATTAGTACCTAAACCTTTGCCATTCACTTGTCGTACGACAGAATCGTAGTATTCCACCACAAAACAAGAATTTTGTATTTTTCAATTTTGCCACTTAACTTCAGAATCTCATTATGTAGTTTGGCTATTTCGACATTCTTTTTCTTTAATTCTCTATAGGCAACATCTAAATGAAATTGTTGTTTGCTGATTTTAATTGAAAAATCTTGTTTATCTTGTCTAAGATTTTCAATAGAATCATTAAAACGTTTTTCATTTTCTTTGTAGTTTAGAGCTGCTCTATGTAGAGGTTCGAGTTGATCATGAATTCGATCATTCTCGCCTTTTAAGATTAAACAGTTAGCACAAGAAACAACAACAACAGAATTAGAATCTACCTCATTTTTTGAAGAACTGGACGCTTCTTCGATTGCCATAAGAGCGAGTACAGATTCTTGTTGGTTAGCCGCGGCTGCTTCCCTTTCTTTAGCTTTCATCATTTCACCGATTTCTGCCATCACCCCAAGACGACTTTGTGAAATTATAGCATCTTCCAGATGAACTCCCCAGTCAAAGCTGTCATCCTTTTGAACTACCAGTGCATTTGACGATACTCCTTGATTTTGACTACGGTTGTTCGGGTGGTTATAATTATGGTTGCTTCCTTGACTTGGTCGAGTTAAACCTGAGGCTGGTGCTTTATCCTTCTGACATTCTCTTGCAAAATGTCCATAGTTCAGACATTTGTAACATTTGGCCTTTGACTTGTCAAACCCGACTTTTGCATTTGAATGTCCACCAATAAACTTTCTCCCAGTTCTGTTTAGAAAACGCTTCGCCCTTCTTAAGATCATTGCCATATTCCATTGAATATCCATATCTTCCATATCATCTGGATCCACTTGGTTGAAATCTTCTTCAATCATTTCAGGATCAGTAAGCTTTCCACCTATGAAGTTCTCGTAGGCAAGCAAGTAGGAAGAAAATAGTGCAACATGATCTTCTGCAATTTTGGAAATAGCACTTTGGTGAGTAGACAAAGTACTCTTTAATGAATGTTGATGATATGAACCATACCCTGATGCCACAAAACATGTAGGACTACCACAACCTTCATCTTGAGTAGTATTACTAGAGAATAGATCAATTCCTGAGCCAGATGTTTTTGCTGTGGAAGAGGTTCCAAAGTACATTGACGATTCTTGAATTAGAGGTCTGCTAGTGGTCTCTTTCTTTCTTAAGTTCATGTCATGTGCTTGAACCTTACCTATTGCTTCGTCAATAGTCATCTCACAGAACTTAGGGTTTTCTCTTAGTAATGTTGTGTACATGTCAAATTTTGGGGGTAAAGCATCAAGAAACTTCTCAACAAGTTCATCATCAGGATATTTTAATTCATAAGACTTACGTTCAGTCTATAGATGATAGAATCTGTAGATAAGTTCGTCAATGGATTCATTCTCCAAGTATCTAAAACATTCATACTGTTTTCTTAACAGCTCCCTCTTACTTTTCTTAACATCACTGTTTCCCTTAAACCGTTTCTGCAAAGCTATCCATAGATCTTTTGATGGTCATAACCTCTGAAGCTGTGAAATAAGTCACGTGTCAGTGCCATGGTTAAGGAACCATGTGCTTTCTTCTCTAGGTCTTACACTTTCTTTTCTTCTATATCAAGTCTAGAAATTGGTTTAGGTTGGTTTTCACCAAGGAATTCATGTGTCGGATGTTTATATCCCTCTAAAATGGGTATTCGCATGTTTGAATCTGTGTATGAAACGTACTCTTCAAAACGTGCTTTCACGTTTAATAACTTTGGTGTTTTTTTGTGGTATACCTATTTCATTGTCATAGTTCAACATGCTACTTATGTTATGGAGATTTTCCATTTTGTAAGACTTAGTAAAAAACTCAAAGATTTAAACCAACTTGCGTATTTGAATCTGGTCTTGCGTATTTGTTAACTACGCATGAACAACTATGAGTGTGCGTACTTATAAGTTCGCATGAACAAAAAAACTTCGCACATGTTTTGGTCTTGTGTACTTGTTCAAGTACGCAGAAATGATAAATAGGCAGGAATGATATGTATGCATGAATGATATGTATGCATGAATGATAAGTACGCAAGAATGATAAGTACACAAAATCACTTTTTGAACAAGTGCATCCACTTATCTGATCAAATATTGATCTGAACTGGTTGTTGTGTGCGATCAATGTGGTATAATCAATGAATCAGATTCTTGATTCTGATAAGCTTTTGAAGAATGGATCATCCAAATGACAACAACACAAGGATGAATGTTGGGATTTTTCTAAGATGAACAAGTACATGAACAAGGTTCTGAAAATCACCAATGCAGATTCAAATAGATGTGTAATCAGAACAACATTTTGTCGAAAAGTGTTCCTAACACACTCACAACACTCGAAAACAAGAGCAAATGCTCTGATACCACTTGTAGGTCCCCGGGGGGTGTGTTGGATCATGATCGTGTGTGTGTAGCCTAGTCAACACAAGTGCGGAATCCTCATGACTAGGTGGAACAATATAAAACGACAAATGTTAACATGATAATAACAAGTACTCGTACTCAAAATACTCGGTCTATTATAGCAACTGTTTATAATCACAAGTACAGACACTTGAAATGGCTTCTGGACTGATACCACAATAACCCGTGCATACTTGTGTGTATGATTACAATTGTGTTAAAAATGTGAACTTATAGGTACGCATGAACATCCTTCATGCGTACTTACCTAAGTACGCATGACCAATTGTGTACTTGACAAATACACAGGAAGACTTTCCATGCGTATTTGTTTAGTACCCAATACACATACAACTTACAAACGTCAAACAGTACAGTTCAGACAAAAGTAAATTACAACTCGATCAACAACAAGACAAACACAAATACATATAAATACATAAAGACTGAATTGTAGATAAAGAAAAGCTTCAGCATTATCTTGAGTGCCTGTCACCAAAAGATGCTTCTACAGTCTGATGTGTGGGTGTCTGCTGCTTTCTGTTGAATATATTACAAGGTACAAAACAACGAAATTTCACCCGATGAAATCCCTTCCCGTGCTTTGATGTGGAGGAAAGCAAGGGAAGACAAAAAAGGAGAATATAAGAATGTTTATGTCAAAGTCCTAGCAGATAAAATAGTAAGTTTAACTTTAAACTTTTGGAAATTATGTTAAAGAAAAATCATTGTCAAACTCAGTTAATAGAGTTGGACTTGTGAGATAAGGCCGAAGGGCAATTAAAACTGCCATTAGCCAGTATCAGTGTTTTAAACTTAAAGCTGGTAACTCATAGTGACATCTAACTAGGCTAACATACTTGATTATATTTATACATTAGTAAGAACTGCTGGTTACATCACCCTGATTGTAACATCTAAGTAGGCTAACAAGCTTGTTTCTCAGCACTTAGTAAAATTGTTGGAATAAGTAAACAACTGGAATGAACACAAATGCTGGTTCGGGGAACTACTGGTGAACAACTTCAACAAATAGTTCATGTAACCAGCAGTTACAGCCAGATGGTCTATGCTTGTAGGGAATTAGCAGTTTGCTCTTTGTAAAGTCAAAGCCCTATTCTTCTGTAAAGTTCTGTTCAACGCCTGGAGTTTCGGCTTTCAGAATCAGTAGTTCATGTAACCAGCAGTTACAGCCATATGTTCTATGCTTGTAGGGAATCAGCAGTTTGCTCTTTGTAAAGTCAAAGCCCTATTATTTTGCAAAGTTCTAGTCAAATCCTGGAGTTTCGGCTTTCAGAATCAGCATTTCTTTTCAAGATCCAACAATTTACTATAATACATGTTTACTTTGTTAAAAAAACATCTCACTACATTCTTTTGACATTTTTTTTGCAGATCGACAATGAAACGCAAATCATGGATGCAACCTTGAACCTTGAACCGGGCACGGATGCCCTCACAGTAGTACTTGGCAAGGAAAGAGGTGGATTTTTAAAAGGGGTTAGCTATGGAGTGACTTCTAGTAGATATTGGAATGTTCCTCGAACAAAAGGATCATCAAAAGAACGCATTGCACTACTTGAGTGTCAAATATACAAAAAAGATGAAAAGCTTAACACCATGTCCATCCGGATGGAAGAAACACAAAATAAACTTAATCAAGTTCTACAACATTTGGCTGCACAATGAGTGCCGTTGTTAACAACACAAGTAAAAGTGACTTATTTTATTCACAAATTAATTAATTCTTTAACATTTGCCCCTCTGTCGTTACATTTTGTAGGTGAATTCTTTGGACAATTATGTTGGATCTAACCAAAGTACTAGTGCTACCACATATAAACTTAGGCAAAAGAAAATGGTATTTGACAATTTCATTCTTTTTTTTATGTCTGCTACATAACCTAATTAATGGAATTGTAGGTCAATTATGTTGACAACAATGTTGGCTCTAAGGACAATACTAATGCTACCCCATATAACAGATCATGTAAAGAAGTGCAAACAGAAGTCACTCCTCAGGCTATGAATCTCTTGGCAACATTTCTACCAATAGAAACTAGTGAGTTCAAAATAGTTAAGGAGACATTACTTTCTTTTGTTCCTTGGACAAAATCTCTTGGCAAAAGTGACCAGCAGTTTTGTTCCTTAATTAAAATTTGATTAAATGCAACTAATTCAAACAGGTATTAATATGTTTTCCATGTTTTGTTGCTCCAGCTACTTGATCCACCATCCAATCAAACACAAAACACTACAACTGAAGTTGCTAAGAAGCAAAAGAAAACTTTTACAATGCTAAAATACATAAAAAAAACAGCAAGGAACAAGAAGAAAAACAACAGCCAACAAATAGACATTCTTTAGTATTTAACATAAAACTTATGTATTGATTTTGGTTTATTATTCAGATTTATTTTTAATATAATTTAGTTTTCTAATGCATGTTTACTGCTGTTTATAATTATTATAAAAAAATAAAAATAAAATGGAAAATTACACAAAAATAGCCACATAGAACCCCAGTAAATATGTGTGACCAAAGGTAAGACAATAGCCACACTTAAAATTCCAAAATTTCGTGTGGCTATAAATAACCATTAGTCACACCATAGTTACTTTGTTTTATGTTAGTGTGACGGAATGATATCAAACGTCGTGGGAAAAAACTATATGTGTGACCAAAGGTAGCCACACTTAAAATTACAAAACTTCGTGTGGCTATAAATGACCATTACCCACACCAAAGTAACTTAGTTTTTTTGCTTATGTGACGGAATGATACCAAACTTTATGGGAAAAAATTATGTGTAATCAAAGTTTAGACAATAGCCACACTTATAATTTCAAAGTTTCGTGTGGCTATAAATAAACCATTAGCCACACCATAGTTACTTTGTTTCTTGTTTGTGTGACTGAATGATAGCAAACGTCATAGAGACAAACTTTATGTGTGACCAAAGATGAGAAAATATCCACAATTAAAATTCGAAATATTTGTGTGGCTATAAATAACCATTAGCCACACCATAGTAACTTTGCTTTATGTTTGTGTGACGGAATGATAGCAAACGTCGTGCGAAAAAAAAAATATATGTGTGAGCAAAGGTAAGACAATAGCTACACTTAAAATTATAAAATTTCGAGTGGCTATAAATGACCATTAGCCACACCAAAATAACTTTGTTTTTTACTTATATGACGGAATGATACCAAACATCATGGGACAAAAACAATTATGTGTGACCAAAGGTTAGACAATAGTCATACTTAAAGTTACAATAATTTTTTGTGTGTTGAATAAAAGATTTTAGACACTCTTAAAATAAATTCCAGTGACTATAATATAAATGGCCACACATAAAGTAAATTCATGTGGTCGTTGTTACCATTTAGCCACACTTATTGAGACAAAATGCTTGATCACAACAACCCTTTTGCCACAGTTTTATTAAATAAGTGTTGCTAAGACAAACTTTTTAGTAAATTCATGTAGCCGTTGCGAGCCATTAGCCACAGTTAAAGTAACATCATGTGGCCGTTGATACCCTTTAGCCACACTTAATGGAGCGAATGCATGATTTCAGCAAGAAATGTTGATACCCTTTAGCCACACTTTTAAGATGTTACGGCCACTAAAAAGCGTGTGTGGCCGTATGATACCTACGATGACTCGAGCTTTATTCACACTTGAGCTGTAAAAAAAGTGTGACAAAATGCCTATTGTCACACATTTTTTGTGTGGCCATAGGCCGGCCCTGATCTCCAACAGAGATTGAGTATACATCTGCAATCAACTTGCTAGCAAAGGTAATACCTTTTGCGATGCTAAGAACTAGAAAATGTCACTCAACGATAGGTTACATTTGGTTGATGAGTCCAGTTCTAATTGTCCAATCTCAATTGTAGTTATCCTGTGACCATCAATCACAGCCACGCTTCTCTCGATAGTGTGATATTTCATAAAAGTAGATTGATAACCACATGCATGATCTATGGCTATAGTAATTAACAACCATCCACAAACAACCACTGTTGTCATGATTCCATGCAACCTGAAATTGTTCTCATGATTTCTTCTTGTGATTGATGCTTATGTTCTCTCTTAGTGGAATTCCAATGCTCACAATATCATATAGACATTTCATTTCAATTTGAAGCTCCAAAGTTGAACACTTAACAAATATGTTCGAAGATAACAGATTCATTGATACATGAAACAACTTAGCTCTTGAGTAGTAAACTTGTGCAGTTGTTCCAAAAAAAGTTCTTAATACAACAAACTACATTTGATCACTTAAGTGGTGAAATTGAGGAGTTACCAATTTGTTCAAAAACATGGAAGTATTTTTTTTACCAGAAAATTAACTATTCTTTTGAAAATTTGTTACAAGACAAATACTTCTCTCTTGAGTGGTGACCGTCTTTAATTTACACATTTAAGTTAAAGTAATTTATAGCAAAACCGTTTGTTTTAGTTTCGTTCTAAAACATTACTAGATTTCGAAAAAAGATCCTTGAAACCATTATTAGAATTATACAAACAATTTTGAAGATATTTCAAATTTTTATTTTGATCTAACAAATATAATCAAAACACATAAATTTCAAACGGGTTTACAAAACTAGATTGTATCGAACAAACTCCACATAGTAGAAATGTTAGTACAAAACATTTATACAATACATTTAATGATGACGTGGGTATCCCAGCCCACATAATGCTTGGTTTGTTGGGCCAGCCCAGCCCATAACAACCAAGCCCACTAGGGTGCCAATCCTTCATTTGAAGGGGACTTTCCTCGAACACTCCCTTTTCCCTCTTGAGTCCAACTCTGCTGCACCATGAGCCAATGAAGCAGCCAACAAGCTGCTGAGGCGATCTTCTGCCCACGGAGCAACTTCGAGCTACTGAGGCATCACGACTGCTACTTGCAGCAACGCTGTTCTCATAACCAGCGTCCACTCACTGAGGAAAGCAGCTACATGCTCATCATACACCGTACCGGCTGCTTACAGCCAAGCTATCGGGTCTCAGCCAACATCTACCTCCACACCCTCTACATTTCGTATATATACATATATACATATATATATACATATATACACATATATATATATATATATATATATTGTCCATTTACTTACATAAACACTTGTGTTCGATAAATCACTAATGTTGAGCGTCGGAGGGTGGTTCCGAGACCCCGGTCCCGGACCCCTTCTAACGAGTTCTTTCATCTTTACAGGAATAAGCTAGGAAGGTGACGATGCTGGCACCCCGGAACGTTTAACCTCTTGTCTAACCTCATTCTTGTTGTAGCAACAAGTTGGCGCCCATCGTGGGGCTGCGCTACTTAGAACAGAAAACTGTTCGTAGTTTAACTCCATCTGTTCCTATGCTTTTTCTACGCTAGAAAAAACGTTCCCGGGAAAATCACTTCTACACCTCCTACTCGCATCCACGTTTTTCATACATAATACTTGGTTAAGCATCTCATCCTTTTCAAAATGCAAAACAGTGCAAAGATAATATGCGTACCTATTTTACGAAGACAATGGAAAAGAAAAGATGGTGGATTCTTAATGGTAAGTAGTACAAGTAAAAAGTCATAATTGACAGAAAAGTAAGTCCATCCAAATTTCTATCGGTTTCTTACATACACTTCTTAATTACCACATGTGTAGCATGACATAGCTTGTACCGTACGAGCTTGAAAAGAATTGACAATATACAAAGAACCATCCCTACAAGACTAGCCTGGTTTCCATACAGGGGAATAAGCATGTCGCCTAGAGCCGATACTTTGCTTCCCCTAGGAAAGATAGACAACTTTGGAAGAAGGAAGAAGAAATCTTCTCCAACCAACAGGGTTGTTGAACAACTAATATACACCAAGAACACTCCAAAGGAATGAAGGTTAGGCTAGCTAATGATAAAGAATCTGAAGTAACTTCTCCCATAACTTCTCCATTTGGCACTAGTTCAGCTCCATAAGCAGCAGAAGGTATAAGCCGCTCTACTTACTTCGTGAATAAAGAAAAGACATAATACTTTCTATCGGTTTCTTACATACACTTCTTAATTTCCACATGTTTAGCATGACATACCGTACAAGCTTGAAAAGAATTGACATACAAAGAATGTGTAATAATCACTTTTTTTTTAAAAGAAGTTAGACAAAAAGTTGGATACATAATTTAAATCTCATTTTTTCTTCTAGTTACTTTTTAAAAAAAGTCAAATGAGACACCACTTTTATGGTATATTTGCACCATGCTTTTATATGCATAAACTATGTTTTTTCACAAAAAGACAATATGTCAGCTTTTCAACTCTGTAGGCCTGGTACATAAGTTTCCTGTTCACTACAGCTTTTCAGCTTTTTAGGCCTGGAGCATAGGTCTATTGTTCACTGCAGCTTTACAGCTCTTTAGGCCTGGAGCATAGGTCTACGGTTCATTGCAGCTTTGCTGCTCTATAGGCCTGGTACATAGGTCTAGTGTTCATTACAACTTTTCAGCTCTTTAGGTCTGATGCATAGGTCCACTGTTCATTAAGCTTTAGAGCTATTCAAGCTTTTTGCAACTTCAAAGCAGCCTCAGCAGCTATAAATGAACCAGTCAGCCTGATAGCGACCAAGCCAGCAAAGTAAAGCACCAAATGTAACAGAAAGCTACTAACATAATTGTGAAACAAACATTATGACATTGCTGAGGGCTAATGTTGTGGATGGCTAGAACTACTTGCCGAGAAGCAAAGAAGCAAAGTAGCTAAGCACGACAGCTCTCCAGCTTAATAAGTGGGTTGATCAAAAGCATCTCACTACAACACTCAAACAATGTAATGATCATGAAGTCAACACTTCAAGAAAACACGTTAAATCCTAGAAAGATTTGCTTAAATAATAATAATAATAGTAATAATAAATAATACGTCGCACATGGGATGGGCACTTGCACCAAAAAAGAAGAAAATAAGCTAGTCAGATGCGCCCATCATCGTGCCATGACCACCTCTGACTGGTGGCTGATGTGGGTTGACCAGCTTAAATAAAGCAGATAACCCATGAAGCAAAGAAGCGTACCAGCTCCGAAGGTCGACACGGCAGAAAGCATCTCCTAATAGCAGCTTGCATAGGATAATAGCTCCGAAGGTCGAATGCTGGCATGGCAGAAAGCATCTCCTAATAGCAACTTGCATAGGATAATAGCTCCGAAGGTCAAATGCTGACATGGCATAAAACATCTCCTAATAGTAGCATGCAGGGGATAATAGATTCAAACGTCGAATGTTGACTTGGTAGAAAGCATCTCCTAATAACAGGTTGCATAGGGTAATAGCTCCGAAGGTCGAACGCCGACTTGGCAAAAATCATCTTCTAATAGCGACATGTAGAAAATATCTATAAAATCAACACATATTGACAAAACATTATATCCAAGAAAAGATCACCTGGGTAAAAGAGTTATGTGCCAATAGTGGATTTTTGCCTTACACCAAAAAGGTAAATGCCAGGCCTGCACCAAAAGAAATAAAAAAAGCATATATCCCAAAGAAGACATGGAGCAGAGCTAAGAACCTATCAGCCAGAATAGGTTATACAATAGCCAGAAGTAGACATCAAGGAAGCACCTCAGGCATGTTTACTTTATACAAACAGAGTTGTACTTGTTACCAAAAAAGACAAGAGTAAGGCTAGACATGTGGCACGTAAGAAGCTACTAAATTAACTTACGTTGAAAGCTACTAAGGTCAGAACTAATAAAGTAACTTACGTTGGAAGCTACTAAGGTAAGAAGCTACTAAAGCAACATACGTCAGAATCCATTAAGGTTAGAAGTTACAAAAGCATCATATGACAGAAGCTACTAAGGTAAGAAGCTACTAAAGCAACTTACGTCAGAAGCCATTAAGGTCAGAAGTTACTAAAGCAACTTATGTCAGAATCCATAAAAGTAACTTATATCAGAAGCTACTAAAGCAACTTATGTTAGTAGTTATGGAAGCAACTTACTATAGACTAAGGCTATTGTGGGTGGCTGAATCCACCAATCATGCAGCAAAGAAGCACAACAGCTCAACACAACAACTCTAGTGGCTAAACAGTTGAGGTGACTAAAAGCATCTTACTACAATACATGAACAATATAACAACTCTACAGCCTTGGTCAACATTTTCCAAGGATGGACGGACCTTCTGCCGAACCATCCCTACAAGACTAGCCTCCTTTCCATGCAGGGGACTAAGCATGTCGCCTAGAGCCGATACTTCGCTTCCCCATGTAAAGATAGACAACTTCAGAAGGAGGAAGAAGAAATCTTTTCCAGCCAATAGGGTTGTTGGACAACTAATATACACGAAGAACACTCCAAAGGAATGAAGGTTAGGCTAGCTTATGATAAAGAATCTGGAGTAACTTCTCCCATAACTTCTCGATTTGGCACTAGTTCAGCTCCATAAGCAGCAAAAGGTATAAGCCGCTCTACTTCCTTCGTGAATAAAGTTATAGCCAGTCTTTAGGAAGGAAACCAACTTCATATGTCCTCATCTGTTATGACCTCAAAAGCTCAGAAGTACACCTGTAGGATCATGAAATTACAAGGTGGTTCTGTTCCTAGTTGAGATTGGCGGAAACAATAACAACTACACAATTACAATCGAGTAGACAGAAAGAATACTGATAAGAACACTGTTGTATTAAGCTTTGAGAATAAACGATTACAAGTGAAAACTCTAATTCAAAAGCACACTTACAATGAAGTGTTTACACAGTATTTATACTAACTTAGAATCAAGACAGACCCTTGATTCTAAGGATCAGATCGAACACAGACCGTTGATCGTTTATACAAAAGCTAATAATACACGTTAAAGCTAAACTAGCTAACTTTATTGAAGCGTCTTATTTATGCATCACTGTTTGCATGTCTAGAGAAGAGCATTGCTGAGTTTCATTGGTTGTGCCATTGAGGTTCCTTCTGCTTTGAGTGTGTCAGTTGCTTTTGCAGAAAGTTGTCAGTGACGCTTGGCATGGATAGTCAGCTGCGACGTTTTGTCTTCAAGGAACACAGCTATCAGCAGCAAGAATGAGAATGATGCTGCTGATAAGCCTATCAGCCGCAACATTGGTCTTCAGCAGATAAGGCTATCCGCAGCAGATTTGTTCTTCAGCAGGAGAACAGGTATCCGCAGCAGATAAGCTTGTCAACAACAGTTTGTTGGTCAGCAGCAAACTCTGAGATCAGCTGCATTTGTACTTAAAGAATTTTGTAGCCATCAGTCTTTGTTTCTACAAACTCCCCCTAGACTGATGCTACCAAAATTCTCTTACTGTCTTTGTTGCTGAAGCTTTTGCATGTTTCTGACTATCCTTTCAACCTTATATCCTCCATTGGGACCATCTTCCCCTTTTAGGGTGCATCGGAGGATGAATAAGCATCAGTTTGGGTGCCCATTGATACAAGGAAGAGAGTAGGTAAAGTTTGGAATTTATGAGCTTCATGCATAGAGACTTGGTGTCTTAATTTGGACACTTCAGCCTCTAGCATGACCATCCTGGCCGTCAATATCAAGATATGGAGTTACAGTCTGTCCTCATCCACAACTGTGGAATCCTTGGATCCAGATGGGGTCTTAGGCCTGGCCTCTTCATCCCCATCACCCATGGTTTCTTGGCACCTGGGATTCCTCTCAGTGAGGGGAGTTTCCAGGGAAATATCCTCACTGTGAGTTACCGTGGTTGAGGTCTTAGCAATGTTGTCACTGTCCTCTTGGTCATTTGATGGACCAGCAGTAGTGACAGCCTCTTCCACATCCACTCTTTCATGGCTCCTAGAGTGGACCTTCAGGGTAGACGAACTTAGGTTGAGTGTGTTGGAAGCAAGATCAATCAGTACCTCCGAGATAGTAGTAGTTGGAGAAGGTACATCATTTTGATCAGGTTCCTCAACACTTAAGTTCAAAAGAAAAAGGAAAGGCTCAGGGGGCTGTTCTATGGATCCAGGAAGTGATCCTGATCCTAATAGAGAGACATCCAAAGGAGTCTCCCTAATAATGTGGCTGTCCCTTATGATATTCTCACCAGAATGTTGTGATTCTGAGTGAGGGCTGTTAGGTTGGGTTTGGGCCTTTGAGGCAAGAGAAGAAGGAGATTCCTTGCCCCTTTTCCTAGTCGTCGCAACCGGGGCCCTGTATTCCGGTTGAACGATAACATCCAAAAGAGGTGAAGTGATTTTTTGTATCGGTGCATCCTTAGTGGTATGCACAGGTGTTCGAATGGTAGAAGCAGACTGTTGTTCAGGTTGTGAGGTGGAGGGTGTGGGATCAGTATCAGCTGGGATTGCTGAACTGTCACCCGGGGTACTCTGTATGTTCAGCAATGTAGATAACAATTGAACATTGACCCCTGAGAACTTTTTGGAAACAGTTCTCAGTATCATGTGCCTGGAACATCCACTGTCTACCACCCAAGTGTTATTCTTGTGACCTGGCTGTCCCTGCACATGATTTATTTCTAATTAGTAGAAGGAACCCAAGAGTCTGCAGACTTGAAAAAGATGGTTGTTAGTTTATCCTTTTCAGTATGTTTGCAGTCAATGGAACCAATGACAGTGCTTGAAGATGGTTTGGCTTTCCATTGCCTTGTTGGTGATTTTCTAGTTTTCCTCACACTATCAGCAGCAGATTTTGCTACTGATGTTTCTGGCTTGTTGACAGCAGATCCTGCTGCTGATAGCTTTGTTGAAGTGTCAGCATTCTTTGCTACTGTAGGCTTTGACTTTGATTTTGCCTTATCAGCAGTGGACACTCTTGCTGCTGATGTCTTTGCCTTATCAGCAGCAGATTTTGCTGTGGAGGATTTTAGCTTGTCAGCAGCAGATTTGGTTGCTGCTGAAAGCTTTTGCTTTGTTTTCTTGAGCTTAACTGGACTAACAACCGATGTATGCTGCATTACCCTTTGTCTTTGAGGGGCTTGATGAAGGATCTGGTTGAAAGGGTTACACTTACAGTTTCCAGCAAAGTGGTCTGATTTACCACAAATGATGCAAGTTTGTTGAGATTTAGGCAGCTTCACTCTTGAGGGAGATAGAGACTTTCTGAACTTTGTTGCTTTGTCTTCGTAGCTTCTTACCTTCTTATTTTTGTTAGTCTTTTCGAAGGCATGCTGCTTTGAATGTCTTTGATATTCCAGGTAATGAAAACAGGTGCTGGCAGTGTGGTTATATCTGCCACACACAAAGCATGATTTTGCCAGTTTGTCTTTTGAAAGGTAGACATAGTCCTTTCTTTGGAACAGATCCTTGAAGTTCCATGGATGAGCTTTGTTATGTTCAAAGGTGGCTTCTTCTAGGGTCCTTTGAACATATGGACCTTTTTCTTCAGGCTTACGACATATATCAAATACATTTCTCTTTGTGATTGGCTTGAACTGAGGCTTGGGGTTTGTGAGTTTTGATGTCTGTCCCTTTTCTAGCTTTCTTCCATCTGGAGGATAGCTGATCTTGATCTGTTTGAATGGTACAGAGGCTGGAACAGCTAGAAGAACAGCAGGAACTGCAACTCTATTCAGAACATCTTCAGATGGGACTGCACTGGTTTCATCATGGTCTGAGTGAGTTGACTCAGATTCCGATGAGGTAGTGCAGTCTTCAATGAAAGGTTCATCCGTAGAAGGATCAAGCTTTTGGTTTGCAGTGTCAAGATTTTCAACATTGAAGCTTGGTTCGTATATGGCTATATAGTCAGCAGGAGGAGGAACATCATTGTACTGATTATTGTTATACCCAAGTCCAATTTTTACCTTCTCATGGACTTGAATATCTAAAAGCCTTTGTAGCTTTTTGGAGGAAAATTCATATTTTTCAACATGAACTTTCTGTTCTGCCAGTTCAGCTCTGGTAGCTTTTAATTTGACCAGTAGATCATCAATCTGAGTTTTAAGATTAGTTTGTTCGTGTTTTAGCGATGAAATCTCTTTCTTAAGGCAGTTAATCTTTTCTTTATAAGTATTTTCAACCTTTTTGAACTCAGATTTCATCTGATGAAACTCTTCATTTTGATCTATAAGGTTTTGGTTGTGCTTTCTATAACCCAAAACTTTATCAATACAGGCTTGAGAGCAAAGATGTTCAAATACCTGAGGTGGTATCTCTGTAGTGTCTGCCATTAGAGCTTGATTGGTGACGGGCAATTCTTCATATTGAAAGCTCCAGTTGAACTCAGAAGTTCCAATAGTTGCACAGGCTGCAGTTTGAATTGAACTAGGACCCGAGTGCTCAGAATGGAGGGCAGAGGAGGTGGTGGTGGATGTTGAGGCTGTTTGGTAGCTTGAGCTTCTTTCTTTTGCCTGAATCATCTCTAGCTCATAGGTTTTTAGCATTCCAAAGAGCTCAGTCATTTGGAGAGTTTTCAGATTCTTCGTTCTTCTGATTGACACTGTGTAAAGTGTCCAGCAGCTTGGTAGAGACCTGATGAACTTCTTGAGAATATCTTCATTCTCTAGCTTCACCTTTGAGCACTGCAGCTCTTCTAAAAGATAGGTAAATCTGTTGTATAAAACAGTTAGAGACTCACCTTCCTTCCAGACGAAGTTTTCATACTGCTGCTTCAGGATGTCTTCAAACCCGTTGCTTTGTGCCATTTTTGTTCTTGGTGACTTGATGAAAGAGAGAGAGTTTAGAATAGAACCAGAAGTGATTAAACAAGTGTGAGTATGTTTAATCTGAGCCAAAGCTCTGATACCACTTGTAGGATCATGAAATTACAAGATGGTTCTGTTCTTAGTTGAGATTGGCGGAAACAATAACAACTACACAATTACAATCGAGTAGACAGAAAGAATACTGATAAGAACACTGTTGTATTAAGCTTTGAGAATAAACGATTACAAGTGAAAACTCTAATTCAAAAGCACACTTACAATGAAGTGTTTACAAAGTATTTATACTATCTTAGAATTAAGACAGACCCTTGATTCTAAGGATCAGATCGAACACAGACCGTTGATCGTTTATACAAAAGCTAATAATACACGTTAAAGCTAAACTAGCTAACTTTATTGAAGCGTCTTCTTTATGCATCATTGCTTGCATGTATGGAGAAGAGCATTGCTGAGTTTCATTGGTTGTGCCATTGAGGTTCCTTCTGCTTTGAGTGTGTCAGTTGCTTTTGCAGAAAGTTGTCAGTGACGCCTGGCATGGATAGTCAGCTGCGATGTTTTGTCTTCAAGGAACACAGCTATCAGCAGCAAGAATGAGAATGATGCTGCTGATAAGCCTATCAGCCGCAACATTGGTCTTCAGCAGATAAGGCTATCCGCAGCAGATTTGTTCTTCAGCAGGAGAACATGTATCCGCAGCAGATAAGCTTGTCTGTAGCAGTTTGTTGGTCAGCAGCAAACTCTGAGATCAACTGCATTTGTACTTAAAGAATTTTGTAGCCATCAGTCTTTGTTTCTACAAACTCCCCCTAGACTGATGCTACCAAAATTCTCTTACTGTCTTTGTTGCTGAAGCTTTTGCATGTTTCTGACTATCCTTTCAACCTTATATCCTCCATTGGGACCATCTCCCCCTTTTAGGGTGCATCGGAGGATGAATAAGCATCAGTTTGGGTGCCCATTGATACAAGGAAGAGAGTAGGTAAAGTTTGGAATTTATGAGCTTCATGCATAGAGACTTGGTGTCTTAATTTGGACACTTCAGCCTCTAGCATGACCATCCTGGCCGTCAATATCAAGATATGGAGTTACAGTCTGTCCTCATCCACAACTGTGGAATCCTTGGATCCAGATGGGGTCTTAGGCCTGGCCTCTTCATCCCCATCACCCATGGTTTCTTGGCACCTGGGATTCCTCTCAGTGAGGGGAGTTTCCAGGGAAATATCCTCACTGTGAGTTGCCGTGGTTGAGGTCTTAGCAATGTTGTCACTGTCCTCTTGGTCATTTGATGGACCAGCAGTAGTAACAGCCTCTTCCACATCCACTCTTTCAAGGCTCCTAGAGTGGACCTTCAGGGTAGACGAACTTGGGTTGAGTGTGTTGGAAGCAAGATCAGTTAGTATCTCCGAGATAGTAGTAGTTGGAGAAGGTACATCATTTTGATCAGGTTCCTCAACACTAAGTTCAAAAGAAAAAGGAAAGGCTCAGGGGGCTGTTCTATGGATCCGGGAAGTGATCCTGATCCTAATAGAGAGACATCCAAAGGAGTCTCCCTAATAATGTGGCTGTCCCTTATGATATTCTCACCAGAATGTTGTGATTCTGAGTGAGGGCTGTTAGGCTGGATTTGGGCCTTTGAGGCAAGAGAAGGAGATTCCTTGCCCCTTTTCCTAGTCATCGCAACCGGGGCCGTGTATTCCGGTTGAACGATAACATCCAAAAGAGGTGAAGTGATTTTTTGTACCTGTGCATCCTTAGTGGTATGCATAGGGGTTCGAATGGTAGAAGAAGACTGTTGTTCAGGTTGTGAGGTGGAGGGTATGGGATCAGTATCAGCTCGGATTGCTGAACTGTCACCCGGGGTACTCTGTATGTTCAACATTGTAGATAACAATTGAACATTGACCCCTGAGAACTTTTTGGAAACAGTTCTCAGTATCATGTGCCTAGAACATCCACTGTCTACCACCCAAGTGTTATTCTTGTGACCTGGCTGTCCCTGCACATGATTTATTTCTAATTAGTAGAAGGAACCCAAGAGTCTGTAGACTTGAAAAAGATGGTTGTTAGTTTATCCTTTTCAGTATGTTTGCAGTCAATGGAACCAATGACAGTGCTTGAAGATGGTTTGGCTTTCCATTGCCTTGTTGGTGATTTTCTAGTTTTCCTCACACTATCAGCAGCAGATTTTGCTACTGATGTTTCTGGCTTGTTGACAGCAGATCCTGCTGCTGATAGCTTTGTTGAAGTGTCAGCATTCTTTGCTACTGTAGGCTTTGACTTGGATTTTGCCTTATCGGCAGTGGACACTCTTGCTGCTGATGTCTTTGGCCTTATCAGCAGCAGATTTTGCTGTGGAGGATTTTAGCTTGTCAGCAGCAGATTTGGTTGCTGCTGAAAGCTTTTGCTTTGTTTTCTTGAGCTTAACTGGACTAACAACCGATGTATGCTGCATTACCCTTTGTCTTTGAGGGGCTTGATGAAGGATCTGGTTGAAAGGGTTAAACTTACAGTTTGCAGCAAAGTGGTCTGATTCACCACAAATGATGCAAGTTTGTTGAGATTTAGGCAGCTTCACTCTTGAGGGAGATAGAGACTTTCTGAACTTTGTTGCTTTGTCTTCGTAGCTTCTTACCTTCTTATTTTTGTTAGTCTTTTCGAAGGCATGCTGCTTTGAATGTCTTTGATATTCCAGGTAATGAAAGCAGGTGCTGGCAGTGTGGTTATATCTGCCACACACAAAGCATGATTTTGCCAGTTTGTCTCTTGAAAGGTAGACATAGTCCTTTCTTTGGAACAGATCCTTGAAGTTCCATGGATGAGCTTTGTTATGTTCAAAGGTGGCTTCTTCTAGGGTCCTTTGAACATATGGACCTTTTTCTTCAGGCTTACGACATATATCAAATACCTTTCTCTTTGTGATTGGCTTGAACTGAGGCTTGGGGTTTGTGGGTTCTGATGTCTGTCCCTTTTCTACCTTTCTTCCATCTGGAGGATAGCTGATCTTGATCTGTTTGAATGGTACAGAGGCTGGAACAGCTGGAAGAACAGCAGGAACTGCAACTCTATTCAGAACAGCTTCAGATGGGACTGCACTGGTTTCATCATGGTCTGAGTGAGTTGACTCAGATTTCGATGAGGTAGTTCAGTCTTCGACGAAAGGTTCATTCGTAGAAGGATCAAGCTTTCGGTTTGCAGTGTCAAGATTTTCAACATTGAAGCTTGGTTCGTATATGGCTATATAGTCAGCAGGAGGAGGAACAGCATTGTACTGATTATTGTTATATCCATGTCCAGTTTTTACCTTCTCATGGACTTGAATATCTAAAAGTCTTTGTAGCTTTTTGGAGGAAAATTCATATTTTTCAACATGAACTTTCTGTTCTGCCAGTTCAGCTCTGGTAGCTTTTAATATGACCAGTAGATCATCAATCTGAGTTTCAAGATTAGTTTGTTTGTGTTTTAGCGATGAAATCTCTTTCTTAAGGCAGTTAATCTTTTCTTTATAAGTATTTTCAACCTTTTTGAACTCAGATTTCATCTGATGAAACTCTTCATTTTGATCTATAAGGTTTTGGTTGTGCTATCTATAACCCAAACTTTATCAATACAGGCTTGAGAGCAAAGATGTTCAAATACCTGAGGTGGTATCTCTGTAGTGTCTGCCATTAGAGCTTGATTGTTGACGGGCAGTTCTTCATATTTAAATCTCCAGTCGAACTCAGAAGTTCCAATAGTTGCACAGGCTGCAGTTTGAATTGAACTAGGACCCGAGTGCTCAGAATGGTGGGCAGAGGAGGTGGTGGTGGATGTTGAGGCTGTTTGGTAGCTTGAGCTTCTTTCTTTTGCCTGAATCATCTCTAGCTCATAGGTTTTTAGCATTCCAAAGAGCTCAGTCATTTGGAGATTTTTCAGATTCAACGTTCTTCTGATTGACACTGTGTAAAGTGTCCAGCAGCTTGGTAGAGACCTGATGAACTTCTTGAGAATATCTTCATTCTCTAGCTTCACCTTTGAGCACTGCAGCTCTTCTACAAGATAGGTAAATCTGTTGAATAAAATTGTTAGAGACTCACCTTCCTTCCAGACGAAGTTTTCATACTGCTGCTTCAGGATGTCTTCAAACCCGTTGCTTTGTGCCATTTTTGTTCTTGGTGACTTGATGTAAGAGAGAGAGAGTTTAGAATAGAACCAGAAGTGATTAAACAAGTGTGAGTTTGTTTAATCTGAGCCAAAGCTCTGATACCACTTGTAGGATCATGAAATTACAAGATGGTTCTGTTCTTAGTTGAGATTGGCGGAAACAATAACAACTACACAATTACAATCGAGTAGACAGAAAGAATACTGATAAGAACACTGTTGTATTAAGCTTTGAGAATAAACGATTACAAGTGAAAACTCTAATTCAAAAGCACACTTACAATGAAGTGTTTACAAAGTATTTATACTAACTTAGAATCAAGACAGACCCTTGATTCTAAGGATCAGATCGAACAAAGACCATTGATCGTTTATACAAAAGCTAATAATACACGTTAAAGCTAAACTAGCTAACTTTATTGAAGCGTCTTATTTATGCATCATTGCTTGCATGTCTGGAGAAGAGCATTGCTGAGTTTCATTGGTTGTGCCATTGAGGTTCCTTCTGGTTTTAGTGTGTCAGTTGCTTTTGCAGAAAGTTGTCAGTGATGCTTGGCATGGATAGTCAGTTGCGACGTTTTGTTGTCAAGGAACACAGCTATCAGCAGCAAGAGTGAGAATGATGCTGCTGATAAGCCTATCAGCCGCAACATTGGTCTTCAGCAGATAAGGCTATCCACAGCAGATTTGTTCTTCAGCAGGAGAACAGGTATCCGCAGCAGATAAGCTTGTCCACAGCAGTTTGTTGGTCAGCAGCAAACTCTGAGATCAGCTGCATTTGTACTTAAAGAATTTTGTAGCCATCAGTCTTTGTTTCTACAAACTCCCCCTAGACTGATGCTACCAAAATTCTCCGATCTTCTGATTGACACTGTGTAAAGTGTCCAGCAGCTTGGTAGAGACCTGATGAACATCTTGAGAATATCTTCATTCTCTAGCTTCACCTTTGAGCACTGCAGCTCTTCTACAAGGTAGGTAAATCTGTTGTATAAAATTGTTAGACTCACCTTCCTTCCAGACGAAGTTTTCATACTGCTGCTTCAGGATGTCTTCAAACCCGTTGCTTTGTGCCATTTTTGTTCTTGGTGACTTGATGAAAGAGAGAGACTTTAGAATAGAACCAGAAGTGATTAAACAAGTGTGAGTTTGTTTAATCTGAGCCAAAGCTCTGATACCACTTGTAGCCAGTCTTTAGGAAGGAAACCAGCTTCATATGTCCTCATCTGTTATGACCTCAAAAGCTCAGAAGTACACCATTGAGGAGTTGTAACTCAGTCAGCCAGTGATACAAACTCAATATGGTCAGCGTTGACTTAAAGGAAGTCCGTGGCAGCATTTCACAAAGTAGGCGCAAGCAATACAGCCATTGACCAGTGAAGGTCATGTCCCACAAGGAGGACCAGAGGCTACAATCCGACAAGGTCTAAACAAGCCATCTTGCCCGGACGAGCCCAACTCCTTATCCTGTCTTTATCACATATTTGCACATATTCTCAAGAACAGCTAGTATTGAGCGATAGACCAATGTTGAATGTTATGAAGCGTTAGCAGGCTCCAGTTCTTTGGAAGAAGCTATCGAGCAAAGGAAGCGGCTATCAAGCATGCTAAAAAACATGGAGGAAGCTATCGAGGAAAAGAAGAAGTTCTAAAGCATGCTAAAAAGCAAAGGAAGAAACTATCGAGGAAAAGAAGAAGTTATCCGGTATACTAAAGAGCAAAGGAAGAAGCTATTGATCAAAAGAAGAAGCTATTGAGCAAGCTAAAAAGCTGACAAGCAAGCTAAAATGCTAACCAACCAACATAGAGGCAAGAAAACATGCGCCTAGCAGCCATAAACGTTCCATTTGCCACCATAAGTCGCAAAGGTTCAAAGGTTGACGTCGTTCACCACGTTCAAGGCTCTCGTAGGAGCAAAGAAGCAAGCATGGGTCACCTCTAAGACGAGCAAAGAAGCAAGGAATCCTCAAACAGAATCATGATAGTATATATGCTTCCCTCCTCCTTAAGGAATAGAGCTAATGCACGTAGGTTAAGCCTATATGCACGGAAGTATTGTTTCAGAAATCATGCATAAACGCTGCGTCTTGCAGCCTCGAAAAGAAAAATGACGCATCTATAGATTTTAAACACTCCTCTCGTAGGCTTCTCTAAAAAACGGGTACATCCCGTGTGACTGAAAGAAGCTCCTCCAAAGAAAGAAAAGTGGCAATAACCAATCAACCAAAGAGGAATTTCTAGTCGTATTTGCCGAAAAAGCAACTTAGCAAAGTATCGAATCACCTAGTATAAAGCTCTTCACCAAGTTCACCCTCACCTAGAGATAACTTTCAGCAGAGAAAGTGTTGTCCAAAACTTGGCCAGACCATTCTAGCTGATGGCATCTATGTAACACGAACCAACTGAGCTTCATTGTAATAGCTCACATGTAGGCAACCCTATCTATGTCAAACATATGATAGTGTTTATCTTGCATAGGATCCTCTACAAAAGCTCCGGTATAACCAAAGCCTACATGGTCCAGGTCAACAAAAGCAGCTGGAAGAAGCAGAGAAACAAAATTACCAAAGCACCGATACAGCTTGGTAGCACCAAGAAACGTGATGACCATCTCATAGTGTTCGTTCAATATACAAATTTCCATAACGCTCGAGCTCCACAAAAAAGGATAGAATCATATGAAGCCTCGTTCAAATCTCATAACTCGCTAAAGCACTTAAGCAACTGAAGCAATAAAGCAAACAAGCGTTGCAGCAGAATAAGCGGTATGAAGAAGCTCATAAGCAACCTGCAAAAGCATAAGAGCAACTTATTGAAGCATCGAAGTAGAGACAATGAAGCAGCTTGCTACATCACCAACAAGCATCTTGTGAAAGCATATGGCCAAAGCGTCAAAAGCACGTAGGTATGTTGGTAAAACGTCGAAGTAGCCTGCTCAATCACTGAAGCAGCTTGCCTCACCGACACATTAAAGGCAAAGCACCTGGCTGACACGCCAAAGTGTCTAACCCAAAAACTTTGCCAAAGGATCCTCGCGGCTGGAATAATGTCTAAAATGAAGGATTAGTTTAGGTCCTCAGCTACTACCATCAAGTCTATAAGGTCCGTTGGATGATTATTACCTACAAATACTATAAGACCCGGATACACCAAAATAGCTTAGAAACATAGCAGCAACCCACAAGAAATATTGAAGGAACTTGTGGAAGCACAAATAGCTTGTCGAAACAACTTAAAGAAGCGTAGAAGCAGTCTACCAAAGCAGCTCGGGAGTACACAGAAGTAGTCTGTGGAAGCTTGGAAGCAATCCTCCCAAGCAGCTTAATGAAGCATTGAAGCAGCTCGTCATAACATCAAAACGTGTTGCTCGGTCACTTTGCTACCACACTTAAGCATCGTGTTAAAGAAAGATTTCAGAGGCCATAAACCTCAATGTCCGAAGTCTTAACTTTGAGAGTTCACCACCTAAGGAGCAAGTGGACTCTAGTCCCTAAGCTTTCACTTATTGGGTTCCCCTCAAACTAAACAACATGCTGATGAACCATGGCAGCAAAAATCATACCTCTGCCTCGCCTAACTGTAAGGCCCCAAACCGGGCACCCTACAGTTGGGTCTCATCACTGGGTATTCTCTTATTAAAACGCTCATTTCATTTCACAATATCAGCCGAAGTCTTAATAAAAAATAGTTTTATCTTTTGAACTTGTTATTGTTTTTAATTATACCTTACGAATGCGTGCACACGACCCCGAGTAGCATCGCTCCCAAGCCAAGATACGTCGCCCATGAGACCCACCTACAAAACAATCTAACGTACATACTAAGTCAGCTACGCTGAGTTAGTTCTCACAAATTAGTTTAAAATAGAAACATTTGCGTCACCATTAATATTTATTTCCACTCAGGACATCCCAGCCCTTAATAAAACGGTTTGTCGTTTTTTAACACACAGGTACCACACCTTGCAGACCCATTCTCATAAGGGTCCACCACCCCAGACTCATCCCGTCCTCCAAAATCCTGTTTACCGAGTTACAAAGATAACGATGCAAACACACAACAAGCACATAACACATAACAACATACTAGTATTTTCATATCTCGTTACTAAGCATGCACCCCACACGTATTCTCAGGATAACATATCCTACATATACTCATAAACATCTAACTAATTCCCCGACTAACTCATAACCCAACACACACAAAACATCATAACTCTTGCCCACACATCCTTAGGACCCCACATCGACCCTTAGTTTCATTAATTTATAATGATCTCATAAAACGCTTCAGATTTAATTCATAACTTGAATTACGTTTGTTAAATAGAATGAAACACACGAGTACGTACGATAGCCCCAAAACATTAAATCAGTAAGAGGGGATTAGAAACTCACTAGTTTTGAAGATCCAAGTCCTGCTCTGCAATCGTCCTCTCGCTCGGAATCCGAGCTTGTCAACGTCCATAACTCTTTTATCCCTATCTCACACAATCTCATAAACACCCCATAGACCCTCCGACTCATTATGGTATGTATTAGTTCATAAACACATCGAGTTTAACCAAAAACTGTTAATATGTTTAAAAGAAACAAACTTGTCTCGTAAGCATGTACGATGGCCCCAAAAATAGTAAAAATGTTTAAAAGTAGGGGATTAGAAACTCACAGGTATGAAGATCGAACTCTAGTACTGTAACGGTCTCCTCGTACGAACATGCACCTGCCAATGTATGGTCACACAGTCAGAGTACATCCTAGACATGTGTCCATTACGTATAAGTATAAATGTTCCAGATACCCGTGTCATCCGCACATCCCTTACATCCATGCAAAAACCCTAATCCATATATCTGTCCAAACCGGGTTACCTTGGACCCGTCTGGAACCCGCATGCATGCACGCTCACATGTTACATAATAAGTCACCCATACATGAGCCGAGGCTACCATGCACGTCAAAACGTTGCCATGAAACCCTAGGGTCACCAAACCCAAATCGGGTGTAACCCGATTCAACTCTCATCCCCGTTCACCACCGTGAACCACCACAACCACCGCGTACCTCTACCAAGTTTCACCACGGGTTTCATCGTCCACTTCTCGCACCACCCTCGTCTTCCTCATCTAGCCATAACTCTAATCGGCCATACACCACCATGGCACCACCCTGTCAACTCCACCTTACCACCGGGTACTTTTCTTCCTAAGCTGTGACCACCACACGGAGCCACCGTGTCCCGTCATGCTTCTCCAGTCCTCCGTCGTGGTGTGCAACTACCACAGCCACCAGGTACCATCGTTGAAGCCTAACACCAAGGCCAACTCGTCACTACCTAGCCGCTGCCACCACATCAAACCCGTCGTCTCCCACAGCCACCTTCACCAATACGTCGGCCTCCCATGCCCGGCTGCATTCCACCTTCCAACACTAACCCAAATGGGTCATCCCAACCCTGTCACGCCATTCTCGAGTCGCACCAGCCTCCGGTCAGTCACCACCGTGGCTGTCGACGTCCGTGACCAAGAAGCCCAACCCTAAACGGGTTTACATGTCTACCGAAACGAAAAGGAAAGAAAATGGTGAGAACAAGTGTTACCTTGCGTGAAATGGTACGCCAGACCGCTTCTCCGCCGCCGTCACCCTTCTTCTCCGGCCACGTCTCTCTCCCCCGTTCTCTTTTTTGTCGTCGCGTACCTAGGGTCCAAGATGGCCCTAGGGCTTGCGCTTAGAGGGATATTTAAGCCACCCCCAAGTTCGTTCCAGTTCCTCGCACTTCTGAACTCGCACCATTCAATCTCGAGGTTATAAGTAAACGGTTATCTAACATTCAAATCCCGTTCATTCAAACTTTACATGCCACTCTCGTCATCCGACTAATTTAATGATGTTTTCGGGTCGTCCATTCACCTGAGTAATTAATGTAAGGATTTTTGGGATGTTACAAGTCTACCCCCCTTAAAAGAGGATTCGTCCTCGAATCCTACGTTAGTACAAACCAACACAACTCATCCTTTTCATTCTTACTCGTGCACCAAAACCCTTAGGTGCAACCCATTCTCTTTCGTATATGTATCATCCTGGTCATTACTTTTCAACACAGCCACAAACTTGGTGTTCAAGGAAGTCTTCTCCATTGCTCACTTTCAACCTTGTGACTTGTAGGTTTCACTTTCACATTCCCTCATTACTCGTTCCCCCAACCAATACTCAGACAGGCCAACAACGTCAATTACCTGCTTACTTGTCACTTTTTCCTGCTTTGCTCACGGGCACCTTTGCTGTCATTCCTTATATAGTCTTGATGATCTCGTTACTCTGACGGTCATCTCCCTAAATAAGGCTTCTTGCCTCTCAGAACAGGATCATTCGACATCCTACTCGTCTTATACCCTAATCACCACCCTATGATGATTCGTCACAACCAAGACACCCCTGCCTTACTCGTAAAGGTACTTACTCTGTCTTCTTCTGATGGTCTCCGGGAGCTTGTGTAAAGCTCCTCTCGTCTCTATAATCACGCCGTGCCTCTCCCAAGGCACTTCTTTACCTCGTTATCATGCGTTCACTACGCCCTTAAGTATGTACATACACCCAACACTAGGGTTATCTTCATCAGCTCTCGATGCTTCTCAAAATCTCTTACCACCGTCATGTCTGTTTTAATAGCCCAAATATTTGCTTCACTTGACTGCTTTACAGGAGCTCACCTTAACTAGCCATGTGCTTAACAGCGTAGGCATTTCCCTTCCCCGTACTCATATGCATTTTTGCACTTATCCCTCCTTTACTTCACTTTTCTCGTTGTTGCTCTATTATTATCATGCGATCACTGACCACGTCTCACTTATCAGTGCGAACATGAAGTCCGTCTTATCAAAGGCCTCAGCCAACCCTTGTCTTGTTCAGAGAAAACACTCCCACTCCTCTTGTATCTCATATTGACATAACTCCTCATATGGGACGTATTCCATGGAGGCCCTATCGTCATTTCGTCCACTCTGTGCTGAAATTTCCAACGTCGTCACCTCGATCACTTCATAGCTATATCCGATCAAGCGTGCACGTAACGCTTTCATCATCAACTGTCACAGCTCCACCCCTTGGCTTCGTGCTCCGAATTCCTGAGATATAAGCATAGGAATCTCATAGGAGGACCTCAGCGATCGTCTAGGAAGATGTCCAAACCCCTCGCATCACCTATCACACCTCCAAATTTATTTACTTTATAAATAAATTAAGGTTGCAACGATTGGTAACATTACACAATAGCGGAAGCTAATTGAAGACTTCTAAATTATTGAACACCATTACAAATACTAAATTAAATTATTACATTGTCCTAGAACCATATAGGTCAAAACTGACTTGAGGTTTGACAATCATGCTTCTTCAGCTTCTAGGGTTTTGATCTGAAGGGTTAACCTATACCAACTGTGCCATAGCTATGAATTACTTGAAAAACATACCTAAAAGTGTCAACATAGAGGTTGGTGAGTTCACAAGTTTAATAGTCCCAATTTAAAATAGTTTTTCCTTGAAAACCTTGATGATGTATACGCAGCCATGATATGAAACAGTTTTCCTTGAAAGCATTAAAAATGCGTACACGACCATAACATGAAACTGTTTTCCTCGTAAATATTGATAAAATATTTGCATATGAAAGAATGGCAAAACCATTTGTATGTAAATGATTGGCATATCCATCTGCATGAAAATGATCTCAAGTTTCAAGTATTCAAGTTTTTCTGTTGACAAAAACATTTTCAAGTATCATGTGTATGCATGTGCACGAAAACGATTTCAAGTATACGTTAAATGAAACCAAGAAATCATATCTAGTTTGACCCATCAAGTTTACCCATCGTAACTAGCTAGGTATACGAAGTTTATTTTACATGAGTGTTAACCAAACCATGACATAGGTATTTTTTCCCCAGCTCGAACCACCCGAGCACACGGTTGAACACTATGCGGCCATTCGACCAAAACCGATCGAACCATGACCAGGGGGTGTCAATCCCAAATAGTACTATCCACAGAGTCCCAGGCTAAAAATATAGCTAATGGTTATAAAAATGTTCACGTATGGGGTCTTTACGAGCTCTCAACGAATGTCTTGTGTAAACATAAATGTTCGGTCAAGATTTCTTATATATAGGAAATTTGTTTCATGTTTTCTCAAGTGTACCAAGTAATGATGTTTCCAGTTGTATCAAACAATGATGTTTCATGTTTTCAAACGTGTTAAGCAAGTATGTTTTTCCACCGATGTTTCTAAAACATTTAAAAGTAAAAAGGGGTAATGAACTCACCTGGTGACGTGTCAGGAACACTAATTTCCTTCTGATAGTAATGGAAACCAATGTTCACATTATAATCACGGGTTATGACCTATTCGAGTCCTACGATACCTATAGGCACTTAATGAGTTTTAAAGACTAACCCTAATAATGTAAAGCGAGTCTAAACTTGTATTGAGTTATCACGCGTGCGGTTGATTCTTAAAGGTGTTACCAGTTCAATATACAGTATCTGTTTAACGGTTGGTAATATTAGTTACTTAGATCGAATAGGTATTCTTAACTTGTTTTGGATTCATAGTCATGTTCGAAAGTATTAGTTTGTCACGCACACATTTGTGTTTAACTGTATGAGTTTATGGTAAGAATTACTAATTGGTGCTCGTGTGACTTTTAATAGAACGTGTGCAACTCTATGTTTTAATAAAACCATTTCAGGACTTAATAATATATTCGTATGAGTTCTTACAAATATATACATATATATACTCATATATTTATACAGTTTCAAAATCTCAAAATATGTTTATACCGTATTGTATTTCTCGAATAAACGTTACTTATTAGGATTTGTTCGGCTTTAGTAATTATATACGTATAAATATACTCAGTTTAGTATATTCAATTAACATATTTTATTTATCCGAGCCTTAACCGAAACACGTATGTATATATATAACATCACTCATTGAATATAATCATCTCGAGTAACCGTATACTCGTTTGTTTTCCTGTAAAACATATCTTTATATTCTATGTATATATAATGTAAAATATCATTTAAGATGGGATAGGAAGATATATAATTACATATATGTTTGTAATATTTATTCATGATATTATAACGTGTTAAGTTTCGAAACCGTTCATATCAATATATATTCAAAAACGCCAAAGTCATTTATTTACTTATACACGTATTCAAATATTACATTTAACAAATAATCGCCCGATTTAGTATGATGTGAACATATATATATATATATACATACATACATATATATGTATATGTAAACATATGTTTCGTATCGATTTTATTACTTACCAAACCCTTGTATAGTTCGAAGTATTATACGTTTCTTTGTATCCATCCATAAAGGTTCAAATGAAATATCCAATATATAAATTTATACAAATTTGTTATCCAAATCGTCCTAAGTTGTATATATCCTCACATGATGGTTTTCACTTTATAAATATAAATACTAATATATCGAGAGTAGTGTCTTATAAATTGTACGTATGCACTTAAACCGTAAATTAGAGTTGTTGTTATACGATCACGTGTCCGCATCGATAATACCAGTCATTATTTATTTAGCTTGTGAAAACTCTCACTCGTCAACTACTCGTTATTACGGCTCGTGAATATTTAATGTCACGTTAATATTATTCTATAGTTAATGAATCACTTAGGGATCAACGTATTTAACCGTATTCACTCGTTTACCCTTCGTATACTTAAATGAAGATCGGTTTAGCATGCGTTTATACCTTTCACTCACTTGGTTCGTGTACGTATCCCGTGCGTATCTGTTCATCCGTATTGACCACCGTTGGCCAAGTTGACTTTTTTTTACCGAAACCCGGGACTGTCGGGAACGACCCGAAAAGTCTCATCTAGCCGGGTGACGTCTCGTCTTCACCATAACCCGTCAAAAATCCAAAGAACGCACGGGAATGAAACTGGACAACATGAACAACTCGGTCTAGCTGGAAACTCGTTGTAAACGTTAAACAGGAAAAGATCGTCATAAAGTACATGGGTTTACACTCGGAATGACACGAAACAGGTAAATAAAAGCTTACCGGAGTACTAATTCACCGGAACTTCTGTCGAAAAAGGGTTTTTGGAATGTAAACACTCCGATTTTAGCTGAATCCTCTCAGATCTAGACGTGTAATCACCCTCTGAGGCTAGATCCACCCAGCAGCCGCCGCCTCCGCCTCCGGGTCGTTTTCCTCCGGTTACCAGGGAGACAAACGAAAAATCGTAAAGAGGATCTCGTCGCCCTCCTCCGTCTGCATCACCTCAGCACCATCGTGCTTTGGTCGGAACCCTAGCACCACGCCACTACCTTTTTTGTTTCCACCAAACGATACCACTACCCTCTCAGTTACAATCGGACAGAAGCAGCGCCGTCACTAGTAGCAGTCGCCGGAGAGGAGTCTAGCCGGGAACCACGCGACTACCTTCTTTATGTTGTATAACTCACGTGTTAATTTCTAAATAAACGTCTGAAGTAAATATTAATAATTACTATTAATATTTATTATTAGTGGTCAAGTACCATGTTGTGTGTCGGTTATCAACCATGTACGCGTTAATTCTTTTAACCGTAAGCCATGAGATTATGTAAACTCTACGTATTAATAATATGTTTTCTCGAATCGTACTATAATCCATCAAGTAAAGTTATAAATTTGGTTCACTTATTGGGCCTATAACTAGGTCGTTAATGGGCCAAGCCCATTTATGGTGAATTAACTATCAAGAGTAAATGACCCTAATCTCAGTGTTGTCATTTTCTCCCCTCGTTAAAGAAGTTTCGTCCTCGAAACTTGTTAAGCGTACCTGGATTACGATTTCGTAATCTAACTCCATTTCCGTATTCTTAGGGAGAATTTTCACTCATTCCAAACGACAGTCGGTAATGTTGTTAAAGTGGATATCTCATCAACTAACGATATTAGATGTGTAAAGGTCTGAGATATCACAGTATCATGTAACAGTGTACATTACTGTTGAGCATGCATTATATCAAATGAATAACTTTTAGGAAAACTCTTTGAACATGTCGTTAAGTGAACGATATGCCACGAAGTGATGAAGTCATCGCTAGAGTCCCATAAGCAAAAGAGATTATAACTAGTGAGGTCATTTTCGTGTAATGATTAAGTCATTAAGGGGATGTCCAACCGGTGTGAAATAGGATAACAAGTTTTCATGATTCAAGTGAACAGCTCACACATTAAATTAAACAATCAAGGATTAGAAGTCGAAGCATTTCGTTATGTGATCATTTTCATCAGAGTGGAGCTGTATGATCATTATCATTGTAATGAATGACGAAAATGCATCTATGCACACGGATTTCCGAAACTATAAGGATACATATACTTTATTCATGCTCGATTTTCTCTCATAAAATCACATCATGATCTAATCTAGAAGGGAAATTATCGTAAGTCCAGTAAATATATGCCAGATGGTTTACTGAAATGTCCATGCGTTGGTTCCCAATCAGGTAGTTGACCGTTTATCGCAACGAGTCAATGCCTTAACGTATTCTATCTTTCTATAATAAAAGGCTCTAACTGGCATTCATCTGCCAAATCAATATGTAGGTTAAATAGATTCATTTGAGTTCCAGGAAATAATATCAGCGTGTGCAATTTCTCGCAAGCGTGTGGAATGGTTTAGATAACAATATTAATGAAATGGATGTCAAACAATAAACTAGAGGCAACGATGACAAATTTTATAGTGGCATTGAATCATCTAGATTTCTATGGTATATCAACAGATGAAGGTGAACTTAGAGGAAGAAAAAGGGTACCAAAGTATTTGAGGACGATATAGTTGATTTGGTTCAACATCTACTTAAAGATAAATGAATATCCGTGAAGTTCAAAGAAAAGTGAGAATGGACCTTAAACTAGTTGCTATATGTAATGAGGCAGTTTCACTTCTTTTTGTTTTCTAATTGCATATCCATCACTTTGTTGTAATCGGATAGCAATGATAGAATTCAGAAATGAAATATTGTGATTGTTCCCTTATAGTTCCAGAAAGCATCTTCTGAGAATATTAAAATCATATTCTCTTATTAGGTTATGTGCCATGTGAGATTTTTCCATTAACATTGGTCGTAATGGATTAAAGGTTTCATGATTTCTCGTGTGCTTTCGCTGGCGAAGGTAAAGTTTAATACCTTATTACCATCGTTTGTGTAACGCCCCAAACCACGCACCCTACAGTTGGTTCTCATAACTGGTTATACTTTTTAAAAACATCTAAATTTCATTTAAGTAAACAGCGGAAGTCTTTCTCAAAATAGTATTATCTTTAAACTCGTTAATTTTCATAACGTTACCTGACGAATGCATGCGCACCAACCCGAGTAGCCCGCTCCTAAGCCAAGGTACCCCGTCTAGCAGACTCACCTGTAAAACAATCTAACATACATACAAAGTCAGCTACGGTGAGTGAGTTCTAATAGTTTAATTTAACAAAAGCCAACTCGTCTCATTTAATATCTATCTTCACTCAAGACCCTCTGGTCTTTATAAAATTGTTTTATAAATTGTCCTCATATAGATAACCCTGTTACCTTATAATATCCCCATGGATTCACCACACTAGACTCAACCCACCACTTTAACTCAGTAAGTCTCTCTCACATAGAATGAACTTACTATTCTGATAACTCACAATTTACTATATATATTAACCATACACTGGTTAACTCATCCAACCTCTAGACACCGACTTACCAGTCCTAACCAGGAATCTCATAAACCAATTGACTCAACAGTTATACACAGTGTACTCAGCCCGACACAATGGTCAATCTAACTCGACACACCAGATTGATTCCATCTATTTATCACATCAATACCATCTCATACACAATTAATATAACACATCACTTGCATGCAATTTAACACATATATAAGCACACAAATACATACCTCATCACTGCACCGTCGTTAGGGTTATCCCCGTCGGGATACTCGTCCTAAGCTCACCTCCACCCTTGTTACAGGGCCCCGCGGCTAAACATAGCGACACACTCGTCATCTATGATGACTACCCATCCACCACACGGTGACTATATCATCTACCATATGGTGACTAACACATTACACGTACAATGATGACCCCGAAGGACTCCGTCCTCCACATCACTATTAGTCGTATACACGGACGATAGTGCAAGCACACAAAGCAACACATATATATACACGTGACACTATCTCGACATGTACTACTACTCACCACTGTTTCACGGATCACTTACGTGTGAAATAAACACTTACTTTAGATGTATTCTCTTGACGTCTAGACACGTTACCCAGCTCTTTCCGAATAAGCAATTATACGACACACAAACAACATACTGACTTCTAGCCCGTATATACTATGGGCACCTTATAGACCCATGCAAACACGATAACCGTCATGTCACCAGGACAATGACACAATACACACAACAACAAGCATATGATGCATAACAGCATACTAGCGTCTACTTGACTCGTTACTGAACCACGTACGGGTTCCCATTCTAACTCTCCTTATATAACCATCACAGGTTTAACTAATTTCCAGACTCACCCCTACTAACTCATACGATGACACACACAGATCATTATAACTCTTGTTCACCAACCCTAAGGACCCCATAACGACCCTTAGCTTCATAATGATCTCATAGAACACTTTCAGTTTAAATCATAAATCGTAATACGTTCGTTTAATAAAACATGCGAGTATGTACGATAGTCCCAAAATAGTAAAACGTTTAAAAGAGGGGATTAGAAACTCACTGGTTACGTTGCGTCGAAATCCTTGCTATGCACCCCGATCACTCGCCCAAATCCCGATCCTACCAAGTGTATGATCACATGATCAGAAACATGCTTAAACATACGTCAAATAATACGTACATAAAATAAAACTCTAGACACTCGTCTCGTGAGCTCGTCATTCTTCCTCCACGAACCCTACTTCCACAGGCAAGCGTATCGGATTGTAGTGGACCCGTTAGAACCCATATGCGAGGACCTAGGTTTTCATACATGCACATACATGATCATGCAACTCTAGTCCCACGAGCACACACGTACTTAGACCGGGTTCCACACCCGCATGCATGCCTTGCATGGTAAAACCCTAACCACGTAAAAAGTATGAACTTGCGTCGGGTTCCCAACCTTTCCATGCAAACCCTAGTCGGCAACCCTAACCGACCTCCTCTCCATCCTCTGCTTCCTTACAGTGTACCACCACGCACGTTACATCGTCTTCTTTATCAGGTAACAACTCTAATCGGCCAACATCTTTGATTCTAACCCGTTGAGCTCCACATGAGCCATACAACACGCCAAAATCGTCCCTGTATTCACCTTCCTTCGTTCACCACCGTGGTGCGCCGCCACAGCAGCCACCACATCCGTCGAACACCACCACCGCTGTCACCACAACATCCTCTGTGCACCGTCATCACCCCTCGTCAATCCTCCGTAACCCGCTACCCTCTTTCTCTCTTTTCTCTTCTCGGCAACCGTCCACACCCTGCCGGCTGGCCGCCGTGAATGCCACTTCCGACAGCCACCTCTAAACCCCATCATCACCATCGAACATCATCCTCCTCCGACCCAAAACCATAGCCGAACCATGCAAGAAAACATATACATGATTTTTAAATAAACATAGCGGGGATTACCTTACCGAAGTGGGGAGGCCACATTGTCGGAGACCACCGTTGGACCACCACTTCGTCGTCGTCTTTCTACCCTCCTTGCGGCTCTCCTTTCCGTCGCTCACCTAGGGTCAAAAATGGCCCTAGGGTTTGCGCAAAAGTGGTTTATAAACCACTCCATGTTTCGTTTCGGGTCCCTCCGGTTTCATCTAACGCGCTTTCATCTCGAACCCTCTACAAATGACTAACTGACCCTTCTCTATCGTTAAAACGCATCATAAATAACAGACCTTTCAAACCCTCTTATTTATCACAGGTTTGGGTCGCCTATTAGCCCGATTCATTAGTTTACGGATTTTCGGATGTTACAGTTTGCACTGTACTTCGACTATAGTATGGTATTTAGGTTGTAATATCTTGATTTTTAAACTCATGTCTTGACTAACATATCTATGAGGTAGATAAGTCTTAAGAAGTTCTAGGTTCGTTTGTGCTAGTCACAGCTCGTCTAAACGAGGGGTAAAAGTTATATCATGGTAATAGTCTCATCTAAGTAGTGTTTCCCCAAAACTGATTCAGAGCTTGCTAGTCCATTAAACTAGTAGACTGTGATGTGATATCATGATCAGTTTAATAAAGGGCTTGACTTTTCATTACATAGGTTTCGGAAGATAGGAGAGAATCAATTTAAAACTTCAGAGAATAACCAAACGTGAGGACGTCATGCTCTTATGTTTCTTAAAGATGACGCATAGATATTCCGCAAACCCTTGCCCTTAGAGGTGTGGGGGAAAGAGTTTAACCAGTAGACCAGGGCTAACTATTGATTAGGATCTCATAACACAATTTAATAATCCCAAATACCCGGCTAATCTTCCCCCCCTCAAATATCCAGGTCGCGACCTGTGATCCCCCAAACCCTAATTCAATTTCAACAAGGCCAGTATGATACGATCAGAGAGGGGATGAAAAGGGATACATGCAGTCGATTTCAGAGGCAAGAAAAGAAATAGATTTGATGGAGTCTTCACAGTTCGCGATTCCCTCCCCTCCCCTCCCCTTAAGTGCCGATTGAAAGAATAGAGAGGAAAAAAATCGGATTTGAGGTCTTGAAGCTTGTAATCGATATGGGTATGTAAAGGTGATTAAAAAGTGTTAACAACGGGTAAATCAAATAAGAATCGTGAAATTAGCATGATTTACGGGTTTGTTTTCAAAGTTTCCATTTTTCGAGTTGGTTTTGAATTTCAGCGTTTTTAGGAGTGATTGGGGACGTTTAAAATGGAAGGAATTGTTTGCGTGAATCAAGGATAGGATAATTACGTCGAATATGGTAGTAATTTTGATTGAAATTGATGGATTTGTGAGTTTGAATTGCGATTTTGACTTTCTATAGTCAAAATCGTGGGTTTGTGTTATCCAGGGTCCAAAAGATGAGAAGGGGATTGATTCACCAGGAGGGTTCAAACATAAAAGAGAGGGTTCAATGTCATAGAGGGGGTTCAAAGGCTTAAAGACGGGTTTCAACCCTTCCTTTTATCTAATTTATTTAAAATAAAACTTATATATTATTTATTTCATTACTATTATTATTCTTTAAAAAGTGAAGCATTATTATTATTATTATTTAACAAACTTAAAAAGTTAATTTATTTAATATAAATCAAATTTATATGTATATATATATATGATATATGAAAATATAGAATAAAAGTTTAAAAATCTCGAAACTCAGGGACGTTATACTTGAATAATTGACATATGTTATGGCGAGATTGGAATGATATAGCGGTCACAATTGTTATTAATGCACCAAATAGAATAAAATATTACATCAAAAGTCATGGATGTTACAAACGAGCCCTCAGATTAGTTATACTCTCATGATCAGAGTACTGTAGAGGGATCTGCTAGTATTTTCCATTTTAAGCCAGGAAGCCATAGCTGTGTGTTCCACGATAGCTGCAGCCCTTCAAAACCCTTTTAAATCCCTAAAAATCCAAAAACATTTTCATTTTCACATTTATTTTTTTAGCCACATTACAACCCTTTTAAAGTACTCTTGATTCATGCATACTACCTACTTAGTTGGTGGAGACTTGATTTGCATAGAAGCTTATGACCATTGCATAATTCGATTCGAACTTGAGTGTTCCACTTAACTTACGTTATCCACATATATTTAACCCTAGAGTTGAGTGAACATTGTGAGGTGTGATAGATTATGCATAATTGAAGTTCTAGTAGGCTTGTCATGGATTCCATCATAGAAAAGCAAAAAAATAGAATAAAGAGACTCATGAGCTATCCCGGAGTTTCCAACTACTTGGAGCTCTCTTACCTTCTATAAGTTTTTAGTTATGGGTCTGATCATGCATGAGTTTGCTTGAGGACAAGCAAAGTTTTAAGTGTGGGGTATTATGATATGCTCTAAATTATACATGTTTTGCATGCATAATAATCCCCATATTATGGTACTAATCAAACAAAATCCTTACAATTGATACTTAAAGCGTTAATATTTCACAATTGCATGTTATTCGGTGTCCAAAGATAAACAGAGCAAAAATCAGCTTAAAACATGAAGAAAATAAGCTTTTGGAGGACAAACCCGAACATTAACCCCCAAGAATCAAACCAGGTCAACATAAGTCAAACCAGCAGCTAAAAGATGAAACTGGGAAGAAGTTGGTGTAGGTTCGAGAAATTACAAGATGGTTCTGTTCTTAGTTGAAATTGGCGGAAACAATAGCAACTACACAAGTATAATCGAGTAAACAGAAAAAATACTAACAAGAACATTGTTGTATTAAGCTTTTGCAGATAAACGATTACAAATGAAACTCAATCAGAAAGCACACTTACAATGAAGTGTTTACACAGTATTTATACTCACTTAGAATCAAGACAGACCCTTGATTCTAAGGATCAGATCTAACACAGACCGTTGATCTGTTGTATATAGCTAACTATTACACGTTTAGTCTAAAACTAGTTAACTTTATTGAAGCGTCTTCTTGATTCATTATTGCTTGCATGCTTGGAGAAGAGCATTGTTGTCTGTCATTGGTTGTGCCATTGAGGTTCCTTCTGCTTTAAGTGTGTCAGTTGCTTTTGCAGAAAGTTGGTAGTGACGCTTGGCATGGATTGTCAGCTGCAACGATTTGTCTTCAAGGCACAGGGCTGTCAGCAGCAAAGATGAGGATCAGCAGGAAGATGTGACCATCCAAAGCTGCTGATGATTTGCCTGACAGCAGCATCAAGTGTTGATGCTGCTGAGAAGCCTATCCGTAGCAACTTTGGTCTTTAGCAAATAAGGCTTTCCGCAGCAGATTTGTTCCTCAGTAGGAGAACAAGTATCCGCAGTAGATAAGCTTGTCCGCAGCAGTTTGTTGGTCAGCAGCAAACTCTAAGATCAGCAGCATTTGTACTTAGAGTAATTTTGTTGCAATCAGTCTTTGGTTCTACAAACTCCCCCCTAGACTGATGCTACCAAAATTCTTCTAATCTCTTTGTTGCTGAAGCTTTTGCATGTGGTAGACTATCCTTGCAACCTCATAGCCCCGTGGATCCTTGCTGGGATTGTTCAGTGGAAGCTCAGACAGAGTCTTGATGTCTTTACTTGGCATTTTGAAAATTGTCTTGCTTGAACATCTCATTTGCTGCTTCTTAACATCAGTTAGAGTGAATTCATTCTTCTCAGCATTGTAGGACCATCTCCCCCTTTTTGTTTGCATCAGTGGACAAATAAGCATCAGTTTGGGAGCCCACTGATACAAGGGAGGGAGTAGGTAAAGTTGGGCATTGATGGGCTTCATGCATAACTTGGTGTCTTAGTTTGGACACTTCAGCCTCTAGCATAGCCACCCTTGCCGTCAATTCCAAGATATGAAGTTGCAGTCTGTCCTCATCCACAGTTGTGGAATCCTTGGATCCAGATGGGGCCTTAGGCCTAGACTCTTCATCCCCATCACCCATCACCTGGGATTCCTCTCAGTGAGGGGAGTTTCAAAGGAAGCATCCTCACTGTGAGTTGCCGTGGTTGAGGTCTTAGCAATGTTGTCACTGTCCTCCTGGTCATTTGATGGACCAGCAGTAGTGACAGCCTCTTCCACATCCACTCTTTCATAACTCCTAGAGTGGACCTTTAGGGTAGAAGAACTTGGGTTGGGTGTGTTGGAAGCAAGATCAATCAGTAACTCCGAGATAGTGGTAGTTGAAGGTACATCATCTTGATCAGGTTCCTCAACACTTAAGTTCAGAAGAGAAAGGAAAGGCTTAGGGTGTTGTTCTATGGATCCGGGAAGTGATCCTGATCCTAATAGAGAGACATCCAAAGGAGTCTTCCTAATAATGTGGTTGTCCCTTATGATATTCTCACCAGAATGTTGTGATTCTGAGTGAGGGCTGTTAGGTTGGGTTTGGGCCTTGGAGGCAAGAGAAGAAGGAGTTCTCTTGCCCCTTTTCCTAGTATATGTCATTTCAACCGGGGCCCTGTGTTTCGGTTGAACGATAACATACAAAAGAGGTGTAAGTAATATTTGTGCCTGTGCATCCTTAGTAGTATGCACAGAGGTTCGAATGTTAGAAGCAGACTTTTGTTTAGGATGTGAGGTGGAGGGTGTGGGATCAGTATCTGCTGGGATTGCTGAACTGTCACCCGGGGTTCTTTGTATGTTCAGCATTGTAGATAAAAATGGAACTTGACCCTGAGAACCTTTTGGAAACAACTTCATCTTATCACTCCAAATCGGCGAAAATGCAGATCTTCGTGAAAACCTTACCGGGTAAGAATATCACGTTGGAGGTCGAATCCTCTGACACACTTCACAATGTGAAGGCAAAGATCCAAGACAAGGAAGGCATCCCGCCAGATCAGCAGCGTCTAATCTTTGCCGAAAAACAGCTCGAGGACGGCAGAACCCTAGCCGATTACAACATCCAGAAGGAGTCAACTCTCCACTTTGTCCTCCGTCTCCACGGTGGCGCGAAGAAGCGCAAGTTGTTTTCTTGGTGTGGCATCCTTTGAGTATGAGATGGCTGCTCCCTCATCTTGAAGCTTAAGATGTTTTCTTGGTGTGGCTTCCGAGATGGTGATATCCTTGCCGTCTACCTTGGCTTTGATTTGGGGAATCCTCTGTTCGGTAGAGTAGACGGCAGTACTCCAGAAATCCTCCATATGAGGGATATATATGGTAGGGTTGGTTGTGAGGGCAAATTGGATCTTTGATCGATATAGGAAGTCGATCATATCATTGAATCCTTCGGATTTCTTTCCCTTGGTTAGGTATGCTGTAAGGTTATGGTAAGGGGAGAACTTATCGTTAGGGTTATTGACGTCTGCCATTGTTGTATGATTTGTAGGGAAGGTTTGAAGGTTGGTGGGGACTTGGGAGAAAGTGATGTTGGTTTAGGGAGAAGTTGAAGGTGAAGAGGTGGTAAGGAAATTTGATTTTGTTTTTATAACGGCAGAGGAAAGAAAAAGCAAAATGACTTGTACCGTACAACCTTATTTACCTTTTATTGTTACAGTTGTAATACACCGAGGCAGTCATGGTAAAGACTGACGTTAATTTTTACAGCGGGTAAAAGTTAATTTGGACTTAAATTTACCCATCAGCAGCAAACTTGGTTGCTGTGAATGAATAAGCCTGTCCGCTGCAACCTTGGTTGCTGCGGAAGGTTAAGTCTGTCAGCAGCAAACTTATCTGCTGCTGATTGATTTAATAATCCGCAGCAAGGATGTTGCTGCTGACAGACTTAAAGAAATCCGCAGGAAACCTGTACCTGCTGATAACTTAAAGCAGTCAGCTGCAAATCTTTTGCTGCTGAAGATTAAACCTGTCAGCAGCTGAAGGACAAAAATGCTGCTGACTTATAACTTTTATTTACAACATAAGACAAAACACATTTTAAAATATAATTTTTAGAGATAGATTTTAATCAAAGTTCATCATACCAATGGATTCAACTAAATATTTAAATCTGGCTTCATCAAAAGGTTTTGTAAACAAATCAGCATATTGCTCATTCGTATGAACTTTGGTTAAAATAATCCTCTTTTTCTCAGCTTGATCTCTTATGAAATGACACCTGATGTCAATGTGCTTTGTCTTTGAGTGCTGCACCGGATTGTTTGTGATTGAGATAGCACTCATGCTGTCAATGTGAATTGGAGTTGCCATGAAAGTCATCCCATAATCCAACATTTGATTTTGTATCCAGATGACTTGTGCACAGCAACTTGAAGTTGCAATGTATTCTGCTTCAGCTGTTGAAGTTGAAACACATGTTTGCTTCTTGCACTGCCATGAAATCAATCTCCCTCCCAGAAACTGACATCCCCCTGAAGTGGATTTTTTGTCCAAGTTGCATCCCCCATAGTCACTGTCAGTGTATGCATACAGATTAAACATGTCATTTTTAGAGTACCATAGCCCAAGTCTTGAGGCACCCTTTAGGTATCTAAAGATTCTCTTGACAGCCTGAAGATGTGAAACTTTTGGAGCTGCTTGAAATCTTGCACAGAGACATACTGCAAACATGATATCTGGCCTTGAGGCAGTGAGATACATGAGAGACCCTATCATCGCACGGTACTGATGTTGATCAGTGTCTTGGCCATCTTTGTCTGGAGTCAGTTGATGATGCACTTGCATAGGGGTTCTTGCAGCAGAGCAGTCAGCCATTTTGAATCTTTCCAAAATGCTCTTTACATATTTGGATTGGCTGATGAAGATTCCATTTGGGACCTGTTTGACTTGTAGACCTAAGAAGAAATTTAGTTCACCCATTGAACTCATTTCAAACTTTGAGTGCATCAGAATCTCAAAGTCTTTGCACAGCTGTTTCCTTGTTGATCCAAAGATGATATCATCAACATAAATTTGAACTAGTAAGATTTCTCCCCCTTCATCTTTGATAAACAAGGTCTGGTATATGGCACCTATCCTGAAGTTGTTGCTTAGTAGATATCCTGACAAGGTTTCATGCCAGGCTCTTGGTGCCTGATGTAGGCCATACAGAGCTTTGTCTAGTTTGAACACTTGAGTAGGATGTGAAGGATCTATAAAGCCTGGAGGCTGTTTGACGTAGACTTCCTCACCAATCTTCCCATACAAAAAGGCACTTTTTACATCCATTTGATAGACAGTGAAATTCTTGGATGCAGCATATGCCAGGAAGATTCTGATGGCCTCCAGTCTGGCAACAGGAGCAAAGACTTCATCATAGTCAATTCCTTCTTCTTGAGTGTAGCCTTGAGCTACAAGTCTGGCTTTGTTCTTGACTACAATGCCTCTCTCGTCTTGCTTGTTCCTGAAGACCCATCGTGTGCTAATAGCATATTTACCTGGTGAAAGATCAACAAGTTTCCAGACATCCTGCCTCTTGAATTGCAGCAATTCTTCTTGCATTGCTTCAATCTAGCTGCTGTGTTTGAGTGCTTCATCTATCTTCTTGGGTTCCACCTGAGATAGGAAACATGAAAACAAGCATATATTGGCCTCGTGAAATTTGCTTCTTGTGAGAACTCCTTGGTGTATTTGGCCAATAATTTTCTCTTGAGGATGTTCTTTATGGATCCTCTGTGCTGGTACCACCTCCAGCTGTATCCCTTGCTCCAGATTGCTTTGATTTTGATCAGGGGTCTCTTCATTCATGGTGGAAGAGTCTTCAACAGCATTATCCATATCAATATTTTCAGCAATAGCATCATCAGCATCTACAGCATTTACCGAAGAGTCTTCATTAAGATTTTCAGTCTCAGACAGGCTGCTGCTGGTTACATTAGACAGTCTTGTTCCTGCTTCACTTGCTTCGATTGCTTCCACAACTGATGGAGGATCAATTGATGGCCTTCTCAGACTGATAGAGGATTTAGGAAAATCCAGTCTGTAGTCAGTGAATGAAGTGGAGGCAGGTGTTCGTGTAGACGTAGACTCCATATTTGAGAAGGTGAGAGGCTCAAATATTTGGGAGAAGGAGTCTATGTCAAAGAGCCAGTTTGGACCTTTTCCCTGCTCACAGACAATGTGTTCTCTGCATTCCACATTTGCTGATTCTTCTACAATTCTTGTTCTTAAATTGAATACTCTATAGGCCTTTGATTGAGAGGAATAGCCTACGAAATATCCTTCATTAGATTTGGCACCAAACTTAGGAAGAACCCCTTGTGTGATGAGAATGGTGCATGGACACCCAAAAGGTTTTAGGAACCCAATGTAGGGAATTCTTTGAAACCAAAGTTCATAGGGTGTCTTGTTGAAGGGGTTGACAATTAGAACTCGGTTTTGCAGATAACAGGCTGTGCTAACTGCCTATGCCCAGAATGTGAGTGGCAATTTTGAGTCAGCCAACGTAGATCTTGCTGACTCAATAAGAGTTTTGTTTCTTCTTTCAGCAACTCCATTTTGTTGAGGAGTTCTTGGAGCACTGTATTGTCTTTCTATCCCCTTGCCTTCACAGAAACAGTTCAAGGTGTGGTTTTTGAACTCTGTGCCCTTATCACACCTTATGATCTTCACCTTTTGATTTTTTTGATTCTCTACCCTGAGAATGTAGGATTTGAGAATTTTAGCAGTTTCATCTTTAGTTCTCAAGAAGAATACCCATGAGAATCTGGTGTAGTCATCTGTTATCACCAGACAGTATGACTTTTTGCCCATTGACATGACATTTGTAGGACCGAAGAGATCCATATGCAGCAGTTGCAGTGGAGTGTCATTTGAATTCAAGGTCTTGGGCTTGTGAGAACTCTTGTGTTGCTTCCCCTTTAGGCATGCAATGCAGTGGTCTTCCATCTGAAATTCTTTGTCAGGAATTCCTCTGAAAAGATTATTCTTCACCAATTTGTTAATGGTTTTGATATTAACATGGCTTAATCTCCTGTGCCAGAGAGCTGATTCATCAACTGAGGCTTTTGATAAAAAGCAGGAGACACTCCCAGATGGAGTGACTTCATTCATGTCCAGTACATAGAGATTTTCTTTTCTCTGAGCAGTCAGTAAAATGCTTTCTGGAGGAGGTGTGGATAAGCCTGGAGACAGTACAAAGCATTCTTTATCTGTGAAGAGCATCCAATGCTTTTGATCACAGACCTGGGAAACACTCATGAGATTGAAGTCCAATTCTTTGACATAGTTGACCTTATCAATGCTCATTCTTTCGTTGGACACAGTTCCTTGTCCAGTAATGGATCCTCCCTTTGAATCACTTCCAAAGGCAACATATCCTCCATTGAAATGTCCGAAGTTGGAGAGGATGGATCTGTTGCCGGTCATGTGCCTGGAACAACCACTGTCTACCACCCAAGTGTTATTCTTATGACCTGGCTGCCCCTGCACATGATAGAATTTTTTTTTTAATTAGTAGGAGGAACCCAAGAGTCTGCAGACTTGAAAAAGATGGTTGTTAGTTTATCCTTTTCAGTATGTTTGCAGTCAATGGAACCAATGACAATGCTTGGAGATGGTTTGGCTTTCCATTACCTTGTTGGTGATTTTCTAGTTTTCCTCACATTGTCAGCAATAGATTTTGCTACTGATGTTTCTGGCTTGTCAACAGTAGATCCTGCTATTGATGGCTTTGCTGAAGTGGCAGCATTCTTTGCTGCTGAGGGCTTTGCCTTGGATTTTACTCGATCAGCAACTGTTTTGTTAGATGCTGATGATTTTACCTTATCAGTAGCATGTTTTGCTGCGGAGGATTTTAGCTTATCAGCAGCAGACTTGGTTGCTGCTGAAGGCTTCTGCTTTGTAATCTTGGGCTTAACTTGACTGACAGCTGATGTATGCTGATCCTTCTTTACCTTTTGTCTTTGAGGGGCTTGATGAAGGATCTGATTGAAGGGGTTAAACTTACAGTTTGCAGCAAAGTGGTCTGATTCACCACAAATGATGCAAGTTTGTTGAGATTTAGGCAGCTTCACTCTTGGGGGAGATAGAGACTCCCTGAACTTCATTGCTTTGACCTCGTAGCTTCTTACCTTCTTGTTTTTGTTAGTTTTTTCAAAGGCATGCTGCTTTGAATTTCTTTGGTATTCCAGGTAATGAAAGCAGGTGCTGGCAGTGTGGTTATATCTGCCACACACAAAGCATGATCTTACAAGTTTGTTTCTTGAAAGGTAGATATAGTCCTTTATTTGGAACAGATCCTTGATGTTCCATGGATGAGCTTTGTTATGTTCAAAAGTGGCTTCTTCTAGGTTCTTTTGAACATATGGACCTTTTTCTTCATGCTTACGACATATATCAAATACCTTCCTCTTTGTGATCGGCTTTCACTGAGGCTTGGGGTTTGTGGGTCCTGATGTCTGATCCTTTTCAATGTTTAGCTTTCTTCCATCAGGAGGATAGCTGATCTTGATCTGTTTGAATGGTACAGGGGCTGGAACAGTTGGAAGAACAACAGGAACTTCAACTCTATTCAGAACAGCTTCAGATGGGGCTGCACTGGTTTTATCATGGTCTAAGTAGGTTGACTCAGATTCCGATGAGGTAGTGCAGTCTTCGACGAAGGGTTCATCCGTTGAAGGATCAAGGTTTCGGTTTGCAGTGTCAAGATTTGCAACATTGAAGCTTGGTTCGTAAATGGCAATATAGTCATCAGGAGGAGGAACAGATTTGTACTGATCATTGTTATACCCAAGTCCAGTCTTTACCTTCTCATGGAGTTGAATATCTAAAAGTTTTTGTAACGTTTTGGAAGAAAATTCATATTTTTCAACATGAACTTTCTGTTCTGCCAGTTCAGCTCTGGTAGCTTTTAGTTTGACCAGTAGATCATCAATCTGAGTTTCAAGATTAGTTTGTTCATGTTTTAGCGATGAAATCTCTTTCTTAAGGCAGTTAATCTTTTCTTTATAAGTATTTTCAATCTTTTTGAACTCATATTTCATCTGATGAAACTCTTCATTTTGATCTATAAGGTTTTAGTTATGCTTTCTATAACCCAAAACTTTATCAATACAGGCTTGAGAGCAAAGATGTTCAAATACCTGACGTGGTATCTCTGTAGTGTCTGCCATAAGATCTTGATTGTTGACAGGCAGTTCTTCATACTGAAAGCTCCAGTCGAACTCAGAGGTTCCAACAGTTGCACAGGCTGCAGTTTGAATTGGAGGAGTAGCTTGTTGTTGTTGTTGTTGTCTGGGTTGGGCTTGGTGAGCTTGTCTTGACTGATGAGTAGTTGGATTTGCTCTTGGTGCCTTGCATTCTCTAGTAAAGTGACCCAGTAGGTTACAGTTGTAACATCTTAGTTTGCTTTTATCTAAGCCAACTCTGGTGTTGGAGTTGTTACTTGGAATGGGTCTTCCGGTTCTAGAGTAGAACCTTTTTGCTCTTATGGAGAGCATGGCATACGAATGTTTTATGTCCATTTCTTCTAAATCATCTGGGTGAAAGAATTCCAGATCCTCCTTGATAAAGAACATGTTGCTTGAGTTTGCAGAAACAAAAGCAGCAGAGGTTGATGTTTGAGGAGGGGCTTCTAGGATGAATGGAGATGTGTTTGTTTGAGAGGTTGGAGTTTGAGGATGAGTGATGATGGGAGGATAATAGTTGCTTGAGCTAGGACCTGAGTGCTCAGAATGGAGGGCAGAGGAGGTGGTGGTGGATGTTGAGGCTGTTTGGTAGCTTGAGCTTCTTTCTTTTGCCTGAAACATCTCTAGCTCATAGGTTTTTAGCATTCCAAAGAGCTCAGTCATCTGGAGAGTCTTCAGATTCTCAGTTCTTCTGATTGACACTGTGTAAAGTGTCCAGCAGCTTGGGAGAGATCTGATAAACTTTTTGAGAATATCTTCATTCTCTAGCTTTACTTTGGAGCACTGTAGTTCTCCCACCAGGTAAGTGTACCTGTTATACAAAACGGTTAGTGACTCACCTTCCTTCCATACGAAGTTTTCGTATTGCTGTTTCAGGACGTCTATTCTGTTTTCTTTGACTTCCTCAAAGCCAGCAAACATCTTCTCAAGAGCCTCCCAGAGCTCTTTAGTAGTTTTGTAACTTCTGAAGTTATGAAAAACTTCATTTGGAAGGCACATTTGGATAGCTCCTAGTGCCTTGAAGTCCACCTCCATCTTCTTTATGTCTTCTTCTGAGTACTTGGAGGGCTCCTTTGGAACTGATGGTCCTCCAGAGTCAGCAGAGGCCACCATGGGAGTGTAGGGTCTATCCCTAATGGATTTCCACATTCCGTATTCCTGATAACAGAAAAAGCTTTCCATGCGATTCATCCACATGTCGTAGTCTTCCCTAGATATCAATATTGGTGGTCGGTTGATGCTGCCGATGTCTTCAAATCCATTGCTTTGTGCCATCTTTGTTTTTGGTGACTTGATGAAAGAGAGAGTTTAGAATACAGCCAAAAGTGATTAAACAAGTGTGAGTTTGTTTAATCTGAGCCAAAGCTCTGATACCACTTGTAGGATCGAGAAATTACAAGATGGTTCTGTTCTTAGTTGAAATTGGCGTAAACAATAGCAACTACACAAGTATAATCGAGTAAACAGAAAGAATACTAATAAGAACACTGTTGTATTAAGCTTTTGCAGATAAACGATTACAAATGAAACTCAATCAGAAAGCACACTTACAATGAAGTGTTTACACAGTATTTATACTCACTTAGAATCAAGACAGTCCCTTGATTCTAAGGATCAGATCTAACACAGACCGTTGATCTGTTGTATATAGCTAACTATTACACGTTTAGTCTAAAACTAGTTAACTTTATTGAAGCGTCTTCTTGATTCATTATTGCTTGCATGCTTGGAAAAGAGCATCGTTGTCTGTCATTGGTTGTGCCATTGAGGTTCCTTCTGCTTTAAGTGTGTCAGTTGCTTTTGCATAAAGTTGTCAGTGACGCTTGGCATGGATTGTCAGCTGCAACAATTTGTCTTCAAGTCACAGGGCTGTCAGCAGCAAAGATGAGGATCAGCAGGAAGATGTGACCATCCAAAGTTGCTGATGATTTGCCTAACAGCAGCATCAAGTGTTGATGCTGCTGAGAAGCCTATCCACAGCAACTTTGGTCTTCAGCAGATAAGGCTTTCCACAGCAGATTTGTTCTTCAGTAGGAGAACAAGTATCCGCAGCAGATAATCTTGTCCGCAGCTGTTTGTTGGTCAACAGCAAACTCTGAGATCAGCAGCATTTGTACTTAGAGTAATTTTGTTGCAATCAGTCTTTGGTGCTACAGTTGGGGATTACACGGTCGTGCAATGCCATGCATGGCCGGGCAAACCCAATCTTTCTTCCCAAGGCTCCGGTACACTGTCCTTTGTAACCTGTTTGATTCCCGGGGTGTTTGCACGACCGTGCATTGCTCATTTTGAGGCCTATAAATAGATGGCTTGGGTTCTTCATTCCACACACCGTTCCATACATTACCAGAGCTCAAGAGAGTTCGTTTCTGTATTCTACAGTAGAGAGGCTCCTCCTCTTTGTCCGCAAAAGGGGAGCCTACGAAACTCAGCGTTACGCTAGTTAGTATGGCCATTCGTGGCTAAAATTCTTGGATTGCTAGGGTGAAGATGATGTTTGGTGCATGTTAATGTTTGACGTATTAATCTAGTGGTATGTTTATGTCTTTAATTATTCGTTCTTAAAACCGCCATTTGGTGGGTTTTTATTATTATCTAAATCCGTCTTTATATTTGTGAGTGTTCTTCATTTTAAAGTGTAAGATCATAAAACCTTTTTAATTAAACTTCCTTTGAAGCTTGTACGTCTTTATACAAGCAGAGATTGATAAGCCAAGGCTTGGTCAACATTATTATGCGACCAAGAATTGGTGAACTCGTGTTGGGAACTGTACGTCTTTATACTCGGTCCCGTTAGGGATAACAGTTACCCTCAACCCTTCGAATGGTCATCCCGGTGAACAAAGTATAATCACCTATTTAACTTTAATACAAAGTATAATCACCTATTTATGTTCGATGTCTTAAACCAACCCGGAGATGACCATTTGAAGGGTTGAGGGTAACTGTTATCCCTAACGGGAGGCACTACTATTTTAATTTAAAGATTTTAATTCGTGAATCAAATGTCATGAGGACGAGGCTCTAGCGGTGACCCGGCTCACAAGTTTGTAGTAGTCATATCACTGGATTAGTCAACTTAACATTATCACGTGCCAAGCTGATTCGAAGCCCGAAGCAATACTCTTCGTGACCTGATCATTTCCGAGATATTTACTTTCTTGTTGTTTACTATTCTGCTATTTACATTCTTGTTACACACATCACACACGTTTTTACTTTTATGTTATTTACTTTATCGTTATTTACTTTTTTGTCATTTACTATTCTGCTTCACAAGCACACAAAACCCACTCACTAATTGATCCAGCTAAACGATAACAAAAGTTGAGTGCTGGAACTCGACCGTGTCCGTTGGTTCGATCTTTGGTTCTTAGCTAAACTATATTACGCTTCGATATGTACACTTGCCTATTGTGTGTATTTTTAAGTTAAAGTAATTAACATTTATAAATTTAAAACCTGATCTTGTAAAACCATCATAAAAATATATTAATTTTTTATATATTAAAAATGACACATTAGTGTGCACTCGTAATGATAATTTACTTCTCATGTTCACTTTAGTGTTTTCCCTGTCTCAAGCACTCAGCTAAAAGGGAGGTAAAATGTTCATTCGATCGTGTCATCGTGTTGCACTCCGGTGTATAAGTGTATATGTTCGATCGGATTACTCTTAGTCATGTGTGCCAATACTCAAGAATCTGCTGACTAAGGCTATTGCTGGATAGAGTTAATGGTGGAGAGGTACAACCGCTGTCCTCTATTAACAAGATGTGTGTGGTGGAAGTCAGGCACTATATTAGGGTAGATATCCTTAAATTTGTGTCGAGCAAATCATGCTCCAAGTTTGTATGTATGTGTCGATCAACATGATCCTGATGAGTCTATGGCTCTCCTGACCCGTGGAGTTCTCTCCCCTTTAGTCCTACTTATCCACCTCGGGTTCCATCCTGCTTGGGCAGTCCCGTCTGTCATATCTCATGGCTAAAGTCCTAGTAATACCATTCGGTAATTCATGAAGGAGAGTATATATACCGCACTAAATGAAGACAGCATATATCAAAAAGAAAGTTGACTCCATGGTTGGAGATGTTGTAGGTGTGGTGCATGTATAGGTACAGGTTCAGGTACGAGTTTAGCTTGTTGTGATACTAAGATCGGTAACTGGCAATTACTACCGTGCCCAAGTTCAACTCATAACTCGATCTTCAGGGTTACGGTGTGTTGGGTACCAGTCATCCTTGATTCGTAATCTGAACAGTGATATTCTGTTGGGTCATATTGTATGTGTTTATTGTTTCCACATTGTTACACACATTAGATGTTAGTCACGTATACCACGTAATTGTATTTAGTACTAATATAGCTAATGTTACGCTAGTGTAATCACATACAATAATAGTCAACTCAAGTTGTTCGACAACGGTTGGAATTTCTATACTCAAGTCTTGGGTGTTCTTAGTGTGATGTAAGTTTTAGAGATATTGGTCCCTAAATGAGTTTGGTTAGAGCCTAGGCGTCACTACGGAGACCTAATTCGCTAAAACCATTGGCTCTGATACCAATCTGCCACACCCCCAAATTTATTTGCTTAATAAATAAATAAATAAATTAAGGTTGTAACGATTGGTAACATTACACAACAACGGAAGCTAATTGAAGACTTCTAAATTATTGAACACCATTACAAATACTAAATTAAATTAGTACAATGTCCTAGAACCATATAGGTCAAAACCGACTTGAGGTTTGACAATCATGCTTCTTCGGCTTCTAGGGTTTTGATCTGAAGGGTTAACCTATTCCAACCGTGCCATAGATATGAATTACATGAAAAACATACTTAAAAGTGTCAACACAGAGGTTGGTGAGTTCACAAGTTTAATTGTCTCAATGTAAAATAGTTTTTCATTGAAAACATTGATGATATATACGCAGCCACGATATGAAACAGTTTTCCTTGAAAGCATTTAAAATGCGTGCACGACCATAACATGAAACTGTTTTCCTTGAAAGCACTGACAAAACATTTGCATATGAACGAATGGAAAAACCATTTGTATGTAAACGATTGGCAGATCCATCTACACGAAAATGATCTCAAGTGAGTATTCAAGTTTTCCTATGCACAAAAACGTTTTCAAGTATAAAGTGTATGCATGTGCACGAAAACGATTTCAAGTATACGTTAAATGAAACCTAGAAATCATATCAAGTTTGACCCATCGTAACTAGCTAGGTATACGAAGTTTATTTTACATGAGTGTTACCAAACCATGACACATGTATTTTTGCCCCCAGCTCGTACCACCCGAGCACACGGTTGAACACTATGCAGCCATTCGACCAAAACCGATAGAACCATGACCGGGGGGTGTCAATCCCAAACAGTACTATCCACAGAGTCCCAGGCTAAAACTATAGCTAATGGTTATAAAAATGTTCACGTAGGGGTCTTTACGAGCTCTCAACGAATGTCTCATGTAAACATAAATGGTCGGTCAAGATTTCTTATATAAAGCAAATTTGTTTCATGTTTTCTCAAATGTACCATGTAATGATGTTTCCAGTTGTATCAAACAATGATGTTTCATGTTTTCAAACGTGTTAAGCAAGTATGTTTTTCCCCCGATGTTTCTAAAACATTTAGAAGTAAAAAGGGGGTAGCGAACTCAACTAGTGACGTGTCAGGAAACTAATGTCCTTCTGATAGTAATGGAAACCAATGTTCACATGATAATCACGGTTTACGTCCTATTCGAGTCCTACGAAACCTGTAGGCACTTAATGAGTTTTATAGACTAACCCTAATAATGTAAAGCGAGTCAAAATTCTTATTGAGTTATCACGCGTGCGGTTGAGCTCTGTTGATTCTTAAAGGTGTTACCAGTTCAATATACGGTATCTGTCTAACAGCCGGTAATATTAGTTACTTAGATCAGATCGGTATTCTCAACTCGTTTGTGTTCCCATAGTCATGTTCGAAAGTATTAGTTCGTCAAGCACCCAAATGTGTTTAACTGTATGCGTTTATGGTAAGAATTACTAATTCGTGCTTTTGTGACTCTTAATAGAACGTGTGCAACTCTATGTTTTAATAAAACCATTTCAGGACTTAATAGTATATTCGTACGAGTCCTTATAAATACATACATATATACACTCATATATTTATAAAGTTTTAAAATCTCAAAATATGTTTATACCGTATTGTATTTCTCGAATAAACGTTAATTATTAGGTTTTGTTCGGATTTAGTAAGCATATCCGCGTAAATATACTCAGTTTAGTATATTCAATTAACATATTTTATTTATCCGAGTCCTAACCGAAAACACGTATGTATACATATAACTTCACTCATTGAATATAATCATCTCGGGTAACCGTATACTCGTTTGTTTTCCTAAAAACATATCTTTATATTCTATGTATATATATGTAAAATGTGGTTTAAGATGGGATATGAAGATATATAATTACATATACGTTTGTACTATTTATTCATGATATTGTAACGTCTTAAGTTTCGAAACCGTTCATATCAATATATATTCAAAAACGTCAAAGTCATATATTTACTTATACAAGTATTCAAATATTGCATTTAACAAATAATGTCCCGATTTAGCATGATGTGAACATATATATATATATATATATATATATATATGTATATACACACACACGCATATAAATGTATATGTAAACATATGTTTCGTATCGATTTTATTACTTACCAAACCATTGTATAGTACGAAGTATTATACGTTTCTTTGTATACATCCATAAAAGTTCAAATGAAATATCCAATATATAAATTTATACAAATTTGTTATCCAAATCGTCCTAAGTCGCATATATATCCTCACATGACTGTTTTCACTTTATAAATATAAATACTAATATATCGAGAGTAGTGTCTTGTAAATTGTACGTATCCACTTAAACCGTAAATTAGAGTTGTTGTTATACGATCACGTGTCCGCATTGATAATACTTGTTCAGTCATTATTTATTTAGCTTGTACGAACTCTCACTCGTCAACTACTCATTATTACGGCTCGTTAATATTTAATGTCGCGTTAATATTATTCTATAGTTAATGAATCACTTAGGGCTCAATGTATTTAACCGTATTCACGCGTTTAACCTTCGAATACTTAAATAAAGATCTGTTTAGCGTGCGTTTATACCTTTCACTCCATTGGTTCATGTACGTAACCCGTGCGTATCTGTTGACCCGTATTAACCACCGTTGGCAAAGTTGACTTTTGTTGACCGAAACCCGGGACAGTCCAGAATGACCCGAAAAGTCCTACCTAGCCCGGTGACATCCCGTCTTCACCATAACCTGTCCAAAAATCCAAAAGAACACACGGGAATGAAACCCGACAACATGATCAACCCGGTCTAGCTGGAAACTCGTTGTAAACGTTAAACATGAAAATATCGTTAGAAAGTACATGGGTTTACACACGAAATGACACGAAACTGGGAAATAAAAGCTTACCGGAGTACTAATTCGCCGGAACTTCTGTCGAAAAACACTCCAATTTTGGCTGTATCCTCTCAGATATAAACGTGTAGTCACACTCTGAGGCCAGATCCACCCCGCAGACACCGCCGCCGGGTCGTTTTCCTCTGGTTAATAGGGAGAGGAACGGAAAAACGTAAAGTGGATCTCTCCGCCCTCCTCCTTCTTCATCACCTCAGCACCATCGTGCTTTGGTCGGAACCCTATCATCACGCCACTACCATCTTTGTTTCCACCAAACGACACCCCTACCCTCTCAGTTACAATCGGACAGAATCAGCGTCGTCACTAGTTGCAGTCGCCGGAGAGGAGTCTAGCTTCGAACCCTAGTCGCTCCCCTTCATCTTCCGTCGGCCACTGTCACAAGTTCCCTGCCATCGATCGGTTAGTTTTGTTACCGAGGGTGGAGCTAGAGGGACTAGGTGGTGCACGCGTTGGAGGTCTCCCGTCGCTGTGACGGCGCCACCGATCTCCGACGTGGGTCTTCGTCGGAGCAAGGGCTCCGCCCTCCCCTTCACTGTCGTCTCTCTCTCTACACACATTAGTGTGTGTGTGTGTGTGTGTGAAATGAGGAGAAGAAGAACTTTTTCTTTTTATATCTAGGGTTAGTGAGGGGGGTTTTCAAAAGAGGGAATACTTTTTTACGAATAACGCGTATCATCTCGAATTTCCGACACGTCAAAATTCCTGAAATCATATCTTAAAATTCTTAGAATTACATGACGTTTTTATACTATTATTTAAGTATTTAAATTGTGAAATCTCTATTTCAACGGGTGTGCAGGCCTGTACACGCATGTACCGCGTGTCTAACCGCGTTTACTTGTTTAAACGTTTCGCGCTCCGAATGAAATTATTATTTCCTTAATAATAAAAGTAATCATAAACAAAAATTATAAAATGTAAATAATCATTACATTATTTAATCACACTAGGTAAAAGTTAACCGGATTAAGCTTACGCCGGTATTTGTCGTATCCATGCGTTTTATGTCATATAACTCATGTGCTAATTTCTAAATAAACGTCTGAAGTAAATACTAATAATTACTATTAATATTTAATATTAGTGGTCAGGTACCACGTTGTGTGTCGGTTATCAACCGTGTACGCGTTAATTCTTTTAACCTTAAGCCGCGAGATTATGTTATCTCGAATCGTACTATAATCCGTCAAGTAAAGTTATAAATTTGGTTTACCTATTGGGCCTATAATTGGGCCGTTAATGGGCCAAGCCCATTCATGGTGAATTAACTATCAAGAGCAAATGAACCTAATCTCAGGGTTGTCACATCACCTCAATGTATCAACGTCAAGAAAATGTCAAGATAGAAATACCGTGCTTGATCATCCCCACCACCCGTCCTATGCACGACTAAGCGTGTACTACCAGGACACAAAACGTCAGGTCATAAAACAAGACCTTTCATGTTCAAAGTATATCTCTAGGTATAGCATCTCAACTCTCTGACTCGCACCAGGTGCACACCTAACCTGCTAGATCTGAGCAAAATCTACGTGTATACGATATGACCTTGTCACACAGAGTTCACATGGTCGTACCCCATACGGATCATACCAATGGTTCAAGACAACACACTACTCAGTCTAGACACAAGACATCACCCTAACATTCATACACACAAGATATAAAAATATCATAATTCCCCTCAGGATCTTATCCTGAACATTTACACCTACTAAAGATGTATAATCATAACTCCCCATAGGACCCCGTCCTGAATACTCACACAAGGTGAAATGCACCCATTGCACTTCAAACATCACCTAGACATTAGCACCTAGGTGATACTATCTTAAGACCGTAGACACAGACAAATTCAAAACTCATGTCTATACAAGTCTACTCACACCATCTAATCGACCATACTCTAGCATCACAATAAAGATTATACTCAATACGGACTCACGTCATTCAAAATGTAATCACATAATCACATCATTCCGCACATAATCCACTACCGCAAGCTCAATCGTACACCATCACAAACACAATTATCATTAATTATGTTCAAATCATCATGCGCTAAAACTCACAATCAATTGTCAAAATCAAATAGTCAATATTTGAATTAAGCGTCACACCATGTAGACAAATTCAAAACTCATGTCTATACAAGTCTACTCACACCATCTAATCGACCATACTCTAGCATCACAACAAAGATTATATTCAATACGGACTCACGTCATTCAAAATGTAATCACATAATCCACTACCGCAAGCTCAATCGTACACCATCACAAACACAATTATCATTAATTATGTTCAAATCATCATGTGCTAAAGCTCACAATCAATTGTCAAAATCAAATAGTCACTATTTGAATTAAGCATCACACTACGTAAACGTCTAATCAGTCATAACGTCCAACTACCCCCGGAATATCTCAAGGATACTGCCACAACATCTAATCGTCAAACCATTGAGTATCCTAACAATGCCCATAAAATTTCTACTTAACCACATCAGGTGCATCTGCTGTGTCCTCCTCTGGTTTCTACTCGTCACATTCCGGGTCCTCCACTGGTTCCTCCTAAAACAGAGCTCTCTTAATCGCCACAAGTGGTCGATCTCTCAACCAAACATGTCCACATCCTGGAGGAAAATCACATACAGTTGACACTGCTCTCCTTCTCCATCCGTATTTCCAATCATAGCTCCACGTGGTATGTCGCCGACCGAATCTCTAGTCACACTTGGCACGAGAAGCGCCAACACTACTCCCATTTCACTAGTAGTTTCATTCGCCGTAGTCGTCGTCTTGACTGGTGGTTCTGCATTCCTCCTAGCAAGAGCTCCACGCCTGACCGATCTCGTACACTTCGCCTTAGCCATTTAATCCTACTCGAGATAGAACATTAGAGTGATTACTATGGGTAACAAATTCAGAATATGAGAGTAATCATAGACTACCAAATCACGGTGATCAAATGCAATTTGGCGGTCCACATTACTGCTCGAATTCTAAATCTTTCCTATCATATTCACACTAGCTTTCTACCTTTCACACACACCGGATGCACATGCATCCCACACACTTACATACCACCATGCAATAATCTAGCAAATCATCATATTTATCACAATTTCACATCATACATGGTTACACACAAATCACTAACCCATGTCGACACACCAAACTATCTCAAATAGTTACAATTAGTACTACTCCACAATACCCAACTCACAAAACATAATCTCACCTAATCATACCACACAACTCCACGTTGTGTTACACTAAACAATTAATACTCTAACCATAAATGTAAAACTCAAAAGACGTACCTCTTGGCTCGCGGTTACTCGTGGTGGCATTCGTTTCACCCTAGTCTAATTTTCAGTTTAAGTTAAGGTATTCTATTTTTATAAAAAAACCGATTTTCTCTTAAACCACGGCTCTGATACCAACGTGTAAGACCCCAACCCGGCATCCTGCAGTTGGTTCTCATAACTGGTTATTCTCTTTAAAATACTCGTGTTATTAATCAAACTACATCGGAAGTATTTCTAAATCAATAATTACTATTTAATATCGTTATCGTCCTTAAGTTTACCTCACGAGTGCCTGCACACCAATCCGATTAGCACCGCTCCCAAGCAAAGATACGCCGACCCCAAAGCTCACCGGCAACACAATCTAACGTTCACATAAATTCAGCTATGCTGAGTAAGTTCTAATAGTTTAATTTAAACAAAATCCATCTCGTCCCAATTAATATTTATCTCTACTAAGGACCCTCCGGTCCTTGTAAAATAGTTTTATAAATTATCATTATATAGATAACCCCTTTTATCTTATGATATCCCAATGGGGTCACCACCCCAGACTCATCCTGCCCTTATAACTTAGTAAGTCTCTCCGACATGGATCGAGCTTACTACTCTGAAAACTCAAAATTTACCACACATATTAACCATACACTGGTTATCACAACCAACTTCTAGACACCAACTTAACCAACCCTAACCAAGACTCTCACAAGGCAACTAGCACAATAGTTGTAAACACAATGTCCTCATCCTGACACAATGATCAATCTAACTCTACCCACCACCTTAATATCAATTACATATCACAATAATATCATCTCACCCACAATAAATATAACTCAACACTTTTATGCAATTTAACACATATATATATGCACACAAACACATACCTCATCACTACACCCTCGTCAGGGTTACTCTCGTCAGGGCGTTCGACACACCTCGAGCTCATCATTAACCTACTAAATATTGTCATCTTTGGTGACTTCTTGAAGCCCTTCGTCCTTTACAACCCCGTTTTTCATGTCATAAAGACAACGATGCAAACACACAACACAAATATAAAACACATGACATCACACTTCTTTTACATGACTCATTAACTACACCTGCACCCCACACATATCATTAGAATAATGTATCCTACACGTATTCATAATCGTTTAGCTTATATCCCGACTCACCCCGATTAACCCTTAACAGGCCACACGTCCATAACTCTTTTATCCCTAGCTCACACAATCTCATAAACACCCCATAGACCCTCCGACTCATTAAGGTATGTTTTAGTTCATAAACACAACGAGTTTAACCCAAAACTCTTAATATGTTTAATAGAAACAAATTTATCTCGTAAACGTGTACGATAGCCCCAAAAATAGTAAACACGTTTAAAAGTAGGGGATTAGAAACCCGCACCTGCCAACTTATGAAGATCCAACTCTAGTACTACAACAGTCTCCTCGTACGAACCCGCACCTGCAAACGTATGGTCACATAGTCAGAGTACGTCCTAGACATGTGTCCATTACGTATAAGTATAAATGTTCCCGATACCCGTCTCGTCCGCACATCCCTTACATCCATGCAAAAACCCTAATCCACATATCCGCCCAAACTGGGATACCCTGGACCCGTCGGGAACCCTCATGCATGCACGTTCACGTGTTACGTAAAACCATAGTCTCATAAGTAACCCGTACATGAGCCGAGGCTCCCATGCACGTATAAACGTTACCATGCAACCCTAGGCTCACCAAACCCTAATCGGGTGTAACCCGATTCCACTCTCCACCCCATTCAGCACCGTGAACCACCACCACCACCGTGTACCACTACCAAGCATCACAATGGGTTTCACCGTCCACTTCGCGCACCACCCTCATCTTCCTCGTCTAGCCATATCTCTAATCGGCCATGCAAATCCATGGCACCACCCCGTCGACTCCACTTTACCACCGGGTACTTTTCTTCCTAAGCCGTGACCACCACACCGAGCCACCGTGTCCCGTCATGCTTCGCCCGTTCTCCTTCGTGGTGTACCACCACCACAACCACCGGGTACCATCGTTGAAGCCTAACACTAAGGCCAAGTTTGTCGCTACCTAGCCGCTACCGCAACAGCAAACCCGCCTTCTCCGTCAGCCACCTTCACCAATACGTCGGCCTCCCATGCTCGGCTGCATTGCACCGTCCGACACCAACCCAAACGGGTCATCCCAACCATGTCACGCCATCCCGAGTCGCACCAGCCTCCGGTCAGTCACCACCGTGGCTGTCGACGTCCGTGACCAAGAAGCCCAACCTAAACGGGTTTACATGTCTACCGAAATGAAAAAGAAAAGAAAAGGGTGATAACGAGTGTTACCTTGCGTGAAATGGTACGCTGGACCGCTTCTCCGCCACCCTCACCCTTCTTCTCCGGCCACGTCTCTCTTCCTGTTCTTTTTTCTGCCGTCGTGTACCTAGGGTCTAAGATGGCCCTAGGGTTTGCGCTTAGAGGGATATTTAAGCCACCCTGAAGTTTCGGTCCGGGTCCTCGCACTTTTGAACTCGCACCATTCGATCTCAAGGTTATAAGTAAACGGCTATCTAACATTCAAATCCCGTTCATTCAAACTTTACGTGCCACTCTTGTCATCCGACTTATTCAATGATGTTTTCGGGTCATCCTTTCAACCGACTCATTAATGTAAGGATTTCCGGGATGTTACACATTCTGCCATTAAGGCAAAACTTTACACACTTTACATTCAAAATAATTTTAAAAACATGCGATAACCGTCAATACCTTTACCCGTCCAATGCCCCCATGGCCAACGGCCATGAACCGACATTATCGCTTAACCATCAATTCCTTTACCCGGCCAATGCCCCCATGGCCAACGGCCATGAACCGACATTTCCACTTAACCGTCAATTCCCTTGTTACTATACCGCCCCCATGGTCGACGACCATGAACCGACGAGTACCCGGCCAATGCCCTCATGGTCCACGACCATGAACCGACAATATCGCTTTACACTAAGGGGAGTTGCGTGGTCCTCCCGAGCAAGCGCCGTCACCTATTCCAGTTGTACAACGTTAGCGAACCAAAAAAGCTCTTACGAAAAGGGCATAGCCTGTAACTGTCATCTTGTACAAGTAACATCTGTCCCCAATGGACCTTATCCAGATGGTACACTTTCCTGTAGGAAAACTGTTCATTTTCTTTTCATAAAACTTTCTTTAACTTGTTCAAAACTTAACATATAATATGCCCTTGTTTATGTATATAAAATATAATAAATGCTTGCCAAAAATATGTCTTTACCTCTTCTTAAACATAGCTTGAATAAATAGTATGCCTTTGTTTACGTATATATAAAATATAATAAATGCTTGCCCAGAAATATATCTTTACCTCATCTTAGACATAGCCTGAATAAATATTATGCCTTTGTTTATGTATATATAAAATATTGTAAACGTTTACCACAAATAGATATTTACTCTTCTTAAAACGTACAATTGTCTCTTTTAAACTTTTCACTAAAACATAACTTTCAACTTTGTTTATTAATATAAAATATGTAATATACGCTTTTCGCTAAGTATGCACACCACCCCTAAAGCAGGCGAAAAGGGGATTAGAACTCACCTGGTATCTTAGCTAGAATGTACTACTTGAATCTCACACAATCTGAATAATCATAACAATTTAACGCATATCAGACTTAACCCGACACTAAACGGATTCACTATTTTTTACCAGGCGAACTTAGGTTAAGTTCGCCTCCCATAGACTTAGCAAACTTACCAAGCGAACATATCAGGTTCGCTAATACAAGGCCTAACAAACTTAACAGGTTCGCTACAATAGGTCCAGTGAACTTATCAACTTCGCCTCACACTGACCCGACGAACTTAGCAAGTTCGCCCGTGGGCCTCTTCTTCCCCAACCAAATCCTAAGTTTACATGAAAATGGCGGCTGAATCTGAAACTGATCAAGACAACTTTTTGCATTCAAAATGTTGGTTTTCTAATCATGAGTCTAGATCTATACTTTATTTTCAGTTTCATGTGTAAAAATCCTAGCTTTATGGCTCAAACTCGTTCTAAACCAAAAACCCCAAAATGTATAAAAAACTCAGATCTAGGACGAATGGTTACCTGAAATTGTCTCCTTGTCGTTGCCTAGTGCTCACAAGACTAATGCCGAAGAATTCTTGAAATCCGATCTCGAGTCCGTCACTTTCTCTCTCTAGCTTCTCTATCTCTCTATAGAAAAAGAAGAAAATGGGAATTGAGGGTGGAAAGGTGGAAGGCTAGGGTTTTTAAGGGTCATGTCCTCCCCCTTCACTCGGCACATCACGCACCAAGGTTAAGGCCCAAGGCCCATCTTATCCCTCCTCTTCTTTGGTTTAAATCTTGTACTCGATCTACACGTTCAAAAATTCGGGATGTTACAAACAAAGTTCAAGAAATAACCTTTCTAAATTGGGAAAACCAAACTAGCTCACTTTTATGAAAAGTTATTTTCGTGTGTAAGACCATTTTCACATTTCACATTTTTTCACACTAACACATTAGTTTCTACTGATTTTTTACATATCTACATATTTAGGGGCATGGTTTCACATTTTCACATTGCTTTCACTATCATGTCATATTTATTTTTTAATTATAATTAATTTTTTTTCTTTTAACAATTTCTAAAAAAGTAAAAAAAAAATAGATGTAACTTAAATAAACGATTTCAATTTCAATTAAAAGTATTATATAATAATAATAATAAAATACTAAATGTTAAATAACGACTACTAAAAATAAGATAAAAACTACAACCTGATCTATTTAAAAAAACGCAAACGTAAAATACAAAGTCGTATATGATACCAAAAAATATTGTATTTTGAAAATAACTCAGTTTTTAATGAAATTTATACCAAAATTTTCTTAAAGAAAAATTAAACAACACTGTGTATTTTGATTTTTTTTTAAGTTAACGAGTACAAGTTACTAGCGAAAAATCATTTAAGTTGCATAATTAATTATTGATTAAAAGTTAAAAAAATAAAAAAAAAACTTCAATTTTCATTTCAACGAAATCCTTCCACAGCCGTGGTCTTCTCATCGAATTCCTTCTACTTCCGTGGACTACGCCATATGGACGTAGTGTTCCACATTCCATACTGGACGACTGAAACAAGCTAAATTGTATACAATTGTTGTGTTTCAAGAACAATTCTACCCGCAGTAAAATAGAGGCTTTTGATCTTAAGACTCCTACCTATTGAAACCAAACCAAACCTTAAATCAATACATTCAAGAAAACTCGTACCGAAGAATGGACCGAAAGAGGGTCGATCGGTCTTTAGCAATATCTTGTTGCCCACCGCCACTTGATTGTCCCACTTCTTCAATCCTAACATTTGACCTCATAGATGCATGAATGTATGTCTCATGTTCACAAAATACATTAATGACCTTATGCCCAGATACATGTTTGTATAGGTTCAAAACGTCAAAATCACTACCTAGGTCTTGAAGACCAACTTATAAATCGTTTCCTGGTACTTAGAAATAGAAATTGATTGACATATCCAATGAATAATCTAACTTCTTCATAACCACAAACATGTCGTGTATACAAAACTTGTCAATATCGACCATGTCCAATTGTCCTCATAATCGACCTTACCTCCGACATATGTACGCCCTAGAAATGCACTAAACTTTCTACCATGATGCAACTTCATGGAAAAAAGTTCGGTATAGTACGCTGCAAATTTATTCGAAATTTAGAAATTGGATGAATGAAAGATTCAAAATTTAGAAATTAGATGACTGTATAGCATAGTATATATCATCCATATCAGACTAATCAAACATATATGTTTTGAAAAATGTGTTCATCTTTAGCCATGGTGTTCTTCGATGTTCCCTATGTTTTTCGATTTTCCCTAATTTTGAAGTGGAGAAGACGATGTCTCGATTAGAAGTCAGGGGGCAAAAGGAGGAAAAAGGAGGGGGAGTAAAAAGACATTTTGTCCATCACGTGACAAATACGTGACCAGACTTAACGGTAAAATTAGACGGTCGTTAGGCTAAATGACTTAACGTGCTGTAAGTTTTAAACACAAGGGAATATACACTGTAATTTACTTAGTTAAAATACATATACTGAAATTTAAGTAATAATTAAATAATGTTATTTGTAATCTACTCTGTTAAATATAAATATAATCATTAAAATACTAAAACCTTATTATTATAAATCGCAAGGGTTATGATTATATTCCAAGTCACACTCAAATGCACACCCCACGCCATTTCTATATGATATACGACACGCCTCTCTCTTTCCATTTTCAATCCATCTTCTTAATTCGCCTTGCTTTCAGAGCCCTTTCCGAATCAATCTAAAACTCCGACCACCGTATAAATCTTGATGAAATCCCATACCAAGGAACAACAACATGATGCATTAGAATTCCAACATCAAAAACAAGAAGATTAAAAGAATTCAGTTTTGAGGATTGCATTGCCATCACCTGCTAAAGAATTCAACAATGGTGTCGAGGAAGAAGACGAGCCCACGATTCCGACGCCTTCAGACCAGAAAATTCCGGTAACCACCGCATGTCCACCCGCACCCAGAAAACCCAAATCACTTCCCATGGGAAATAAGAGAAAGGCGCCGAATTTTCAGAGAATATCCGTAGAGTTGATGGTAATGATCAATGCAATATTTGTTCCGCCGGCGGTTATCACGGCTCCTGATATTCTTGCAGGCCGGGATCTTGGGGCCGGCGAACGTGCCAAAAAACTAAAGAAGGCCAATGTCACCTAGAGGTGTTAACGGGTTATTCGAATTTGAAAATTTGAAAAGTGATTTCGAATTTCAGGTTATTTAAGTCTGGTTTGAATAATTAACACCCACCGGCTCATGAACTTAGTCATAACATCTTATCTTTGTATTTTAAGTGATTAACTATTTTTTTTAAACTTTTTGTGAAGCAAAGTATGTGATTTATTTTAGTGATTAAGAAGAACATATTGCAAATTGTATTATGTTCGTATATTAATTGTGTTATTAAAATTTTATTTTCTTGAAAAACATGATTTAATTAACCTATGATTTTAGATTATAGTATTAAAACTTACTAATAAAAAAAATCAAAGACAACATACATTAATTTGCGGTATCGTGTTTCACTAACATACAAATATATATATATATATATATATATATATATATATATATATATATATATATTTATAAGTCGAGTTAATTAAGACATGATTCGGGTTGCCTTCCTCACTTTGTTACTCTTCTAAGAGCAAGTGGTATACATAGCGTGAAAGCTCTCGTGAGCATGGCTCACGGCGTGATGTTGGATGTAACACTACCACCTTGATGGCGTGAGGGGATGAGTGAGTGGTTTACGTGAAGATCTTCACAAGAGGGAAAGAATGGGTGGAACCTTGATGGTGTTGTACCTTGTGTTTGTATAATTGTATCATTTATATAAAATTAATATATAATTATAAAATGCATTTAATACTCACATCAGTTTCACTCACTTGGGTATTTCCCTACCCTCACTCACTTGGTGTGAGAGTTGAAGAATATGACGTCACGCCACAGGGCAACCACTTTTCCCTTCACTAAATCCTCACTCACTTAGGTATATCACATGCTCTAAGGCTTTCGTTTCTAAAGTAAAACATTTTTGTTAATTTATTTGGAGCCTAATCTTTAAGTTTCAAATTTACAAAGAGGATTTATTAATTATCTTGATCTATTACTTAACTTATTTGTTGGTTTTTTAATAGATTTATTTATTTATTTTTAATTTTAAGATTAAATAATTAGTTAATAGTATTATACCACTCCATTTGCAAAATAGAAAAATGGCATCCACACTTAGAAAAGTACAAGATATAAAGACTATAGTACAAGCGGCTATATTAGTTTTTGTTTTTTCATTAACTAGCTAAATGAATCGGGCATCCATGTTACTCTATAAAAGTAGATGAGATAAGATTATGTTTGTCTCCTGTAAAAGTTTTGAAAATGTAAGATTAAATAGTATTTAAGAGTAAAAAATTACTAAAAAAAATAAGATGAGGGACTACCCCCTATCTTCTATTTATTATTACTTCTGATAACTTTGTGTGTGTATATATATAGGAAAAAAGGATCAAGTGTGAACGAGTTCACAAGAACGACTTCACAAACGATGCATAATATATATATATATATATATATATATATGGGAATGATCTATTTATAACTCATAAATACTTGAGAATTAAGGTAAAAAAACAATCAAAACTATTTTTTTACTATCTTTATTATTAAAGTACAACTTAAAAAATGATTTATCTACAATTCATTTATCTCTCTACTCTAAATTATTTTTTAAAAAAATTGTTCACATGTGTAAATGGTAAAATCGCGTGGGTACATTTTTTTAATATACGAATACATCTAAATTTACATATACAAATTCATTTTTTATGTTTTTTTCTAATAATAAAAGTAGTAAAAAAAATAGTTTTAATTGGTTTTCTAACAAGTTCTCGTGATATTTAGGAGTTATTAATTATCTTCATCTCTTACTAAACTTATTTGTTGGTTTTTTATTACTAATCCTTTTAAAAGGAAACCTGTTAGGTACAGTATCACTTTTGTCTTTTTCAAAATAATTAGTTGATAAATACGAACTTTTTCGGCTATAATACACAATTGAGGGGCTGATTCAACTGGTTGAGTAGAGTTGTTGCAACCTCACTTTGGATCCTTCCACCCAGGTTTGAGTCCTTGGGTTGGTTTTTTTTTCTGCCTTTTTTCCCCACTTTACTTAAAAAAACATTTCACTGATTTATGTTCAGTTAAGATTTTTATGGGTTTACTTTATTTTGTACTTTTAGTATTTCTTATGTTTCCAAGCACGTGTTTTGATATTTTATGTCTTTGCTCTCTCAAACACGTGCTTAGGTATTTGGTATCGTTTAAGACTTCCTGCCGCAACGCGCCCTCAAAACTTCTAGTTAGAATTATTTTTGAATGAATTTTAATATTAAATAATTCAATTACTAACAAAAGACATAATGGAAAGAGCTTATGCACATGGTACAACAATACAAAGCTTCAAGCATTTTGCCTTATTCTGAATATTTATCATATGCCCTCTCAACTTAAAAAAAAAGTTATCATACAACACTTAGAAGGTTAAAAAGGTTAAATTTTTAGATTTTTTAATTTTCCTTTTTACTTTGCTTTTTATCTTTTTTTTCTTTTTATCGACGTTTGCATAGTTTTGATGTGCATTTTTTCACGGGGTTAGTACTAATATGCCGTTGTGTATTTTGCTTATCTTTATCTACGTTTTGAACCCGCTGCAAAGTATGTAACGTAGTTGCGCGTGATAGTTACAAGTTATCAAAGCACTTGTGTGCAACGTCGGTATAAACTTTTTTAACTCATTATTTTTTTAAGGTTTTGTTTTCATTTCCTATAATTTTACCGGTTAACTTTTTTTATAGACTTTGTTATGGTTTCGCTTTTTTTATAAAGTTTTTTGGAATATTACTAGCTAATTCGTTTTAATGCGTGGGTTTGTGTAAAAGTTTTGCCTTTTTTATATAAAGTTTCGTGACGTTTATTTATTTCGTAAACGATAACTTTTTTTAAAGTTTTTTTCTATGACTTTATTTTATAAGGTTTAGACAATGTTAATTTCTTCTACAGTTAAATGCGCTACAACGTGCGGTGAACAATAGCGCGCGGGCACTAACACTAGTTAGTTAATAATTTATACCAACTAGCTGAATGAATTCAGCAAATAAAAATAAAAGCTAAGCGTCTGTTTGGTATGAGGAAATGTAATGAACAAAAAAATGAAATGCACAAGTGAATGGAATAGACAAGGCAAAGAAATGATTATTATCATTCTATTGTCCTGTTTGGTTACTTTATGAGAAATAATTAATCATTAATTCGTGCTGTTTGTTAGACATGAAAATATTTTATAAAAAAAAATAAAATACTTTTAACTAATAAAATTATATTATGGGACAGGTCATGGTTCGGGCCATGGTTCGGGCCATGGGACGTGTCATGTTTCGGGTCATAGGCCAGGTCATGGGTCCGTTCAAGGTTCGAGTAATGGAACGATTCATGGGTCGTGTCATGGGATGGGCCATGGGACGGGCCATGGTCCAGGCCATGGGTCAGGTCATAGGTCACGTCATGGGTGCGTTCATGGTTTGGATCATGGAACGGCTCATGGGTCGGGTCATGGGTCGTGTAATGAGATGGGCCATGGGTCGAGCCATGGTTCAGGACATGGTTCGGGTCATGGGACGTGTCATGGGTCGGATCATGGATCCGGTCATGGTTCGGGTCAAGGGTCCGTTCATGGTTCGGGTCATGAAACTGTATGGGTGGGGTCATGGGATGGGCCATGGGCCGAACCATGGTACGGGCCATAGTTCGGGTAATGGGACGTGCCATGGTTAGGGTCATTGTGTTAGTTCGTGGGTCGGGTCATGGAACATGTCATGGTTCGAGGCATGGGTCTGGCCATGGTTCGGGTTATGGGTCGGGGCATGGATCAGGCCCTAGTTCGAGTCATGGTTTGGGTCATTAATTAAAGAAAATCATTCCATTCTTTGAAGGAATGAAAAGAAAACATCCATTCCCCAAGGAATGAAAATCATTAGAAGGGAAAGAATCACATTACCGATGTAATGGTTCATTTCATTTCTATGTGATTAACAAACATTTCTTTTTTCATTTCAGCGCAATGACCCATTGCATTCCACCATACATTCATGCAAACCAAACACTACCTAAATGGGACGGGTCATGGTTCCGGTCATGGGTCCGGGCATGGGTCGGGTTATGGTTGGAGTCATGGGTCGGGCTATGGTTCATGTCATGGGTTGGGTCATGAGTTAGTTCATGCGTCGGGGCATGGGTTAGGCCCTGGTTCGAGTCATGGTTCGGGTAATTAATTAAAGAAAATCATTCCATTCTTTGAAGGAATGAAAAGAAGACACCACTCCCCCAAGTAATAAAAATCATTAGAAGGGAAAGAATCACATTCCTTATGTAATGGTTGATTTCATTTCTATGTTATTAACAAACATGTCTTTTTTTCATTTCAGCGCAATGACCCATTCCATTCCACCATACATTCATGTATACCAAACACTACCTAAATGAACTAGGCATGCATGTTACTCTATAAACGGTAGATGAGATAAGATGTGGGGCCCATGAACTAGTCTTATAGTGATATGATGTTTGCCCCTCCCCCCATAAGATAAATCTTTTTCGATCGAAAACTATTTCATTCGAAAACGTTATGTCCGAAAACTAATTTCGACCGAAAACTATTTCATTCGAAAATGTTATGTCCGAAAACTATTTCGGTCAAAATCTTTTTCAACTGAAAACTCTTTCGTTTGAAAGTATTAAGTCCGAAACTATTTGTATCCGAAATACTTTTTGGACGAGCCATCCTTTTCGGACCATTTATCTAGATTTCGGACGATTCAACCGTTCTTGGCCAAATTCTTCGTTTTGATCCAAAAATCACAACTTTTATATCCGAGATATCTTAAAATCATCATATATCCACAAATCATACACAACCCGTTCCTAAAAATGTAAACTTTAAGTAAAATTGTTACCTTTTCAAATCCTAATTTTTGTAAGTCTTTAGATCCACATACGAGTAGCATAAAACTATAGCAAACGAACTCCGATTGAGATGATTGAAGCGTCCACGGAACCTTCTCACCGAGGTCTACCAGATCACCACTTAGCCACTGCCGGAAACCACCTCCTCCGTCGCCGGAAAGCCAAAACAGTCGCTAGAATCTTTCCAAAATCATTGTTCTGTTCAGGACTAAAAACTCGACCTCCAGGCCTCCAAATAAAAAACCCAACGGTGGAAGTCTTTGATTATGTTCTATGACGATCCAGTAAAGATTTGAGAACAATCCGACGGTTAGATATCTAGGGATCGTCCGGTCTTTGCTGCTGGGTATCCCAAAATTGGGATTTCTTCCCTTTTTCTCTTCTCTCCTTTTCCTTTGGCCAAAAACTTGAGGAGAAATTAGGGGGTTTACACACATTTATAGCCTCCTAGTGTAACCCAAACTTCTCCTCCAAGTTTGTCTTCCTTATTTACATTTTTAACCCCAGATTTTACAATAATTACAATTTCATGCTTAACTACTTGTTTCTGAAAACGAGATGTTACACAAGTTCAACAAGTTAGCACGCAATACCTGATTAGCAAGTCGGCCAGGAGCACACAAAACCTGATTAGCAAGTCGATCAAGAGCAAGAAAGACTAGTTAGAAAGTTAGCCAGAAACAAGCAAGAAGTTTTGATCTTTTGATCAAACAAGCAAGGAACTGATCACCCGATCAGAAGCAAGTTAGCAAGATAAATCAGCAAGTAAGATAGCAAGAAGAAAGCAAGGAAGCATGACATGTGCAGATGAAAAAAAGATTTAAAACACATATGTTTCACTTCAATGTCCTAAGTTGATTGAGACAAATTATACCACGTGGGCAATGATGATGAAAACAGTATTGAAGTCTTATGGTCTTTGGGAAGTAGTTAATGCTAAATAAGGGATAGAAGCAACAGTAGATGAGAAGAAAGAAAATAAAACAAAGGCAATGATATTCCATACATTACCACAAGATGTGTTTAATGCAAGTTGCACAGTACTCGACAGCAAAAGAAGTGTGGGACTCGATTAAAGTTTAAAATCTTCGGGCAGATTTAGTCCAGAAAGCATGTCTACACACATTGAGAAGTGAAGTGGAGACTTTGAGAATGAAACCAAACGAATCAGTAAGTGACTTTGTGGGAAAATTAGAAAGAATTAGAGGTAAGTCTAAAAGTGTTGGCATTACTCTGAAGTATAAGACAATTATTAGGAAGCTACTTAATTCAGTACAAAAGAAATTTCTACCGATTGTGGAAACTATCAAGCAGTATTCAGAACTTGACACAAGGTCATTTGAAGAAGAAGTAGGTAGAAAAACAACATTTGAGGAATGCCTCAAAAGTCAAGATGAACCAGAAGAAAAGTCTGAAGACAAACTTCTGATAGCAAGTTCAAGCAATCAAGGCTGTGGTAGAGGACATGGAAGAAACTTTATAAAAGGAGAAAGTGGTTATGGAAAAGTGTAAGTCCTGAACACCTGGATCTCAGTGCTAGAATGATTCTAGACAAGATCAGATCAACGAATCAGCTATATATCAGCTGTTTGTTGATGAATCAATAGAAATATAAGAAGAAGAGCACTCAAACAAAGAACATAAATAACATAATCTTATTAACTATCCACTGAAATGATTACAATAAGCTCTTGGATGATAATCAACTACCAAACCCTAACAAACAAGCTCAAAACACACCCTATTACAATGAAAATCTATAAAAAAGACTTGATGTTATGAAAATGGTTAGGTATTTATAGAAAACACCCATTGTCGCCAATCTGCATACCGACACTCTGAGAGTGTCGGCTGAAACCGACCTAGCGACTGTCATAGTGTCGCTAGCGACTCTCTCACCCATTTTCATATCTTTACAAAAATGCACTTTTAGCCCCTGTACTTAAACTGGAATGTGACGGTTTGTGTAGGTCCAGATTTCAATCAGAAATCACTCAACATATCGATTACACACACACACAGGCGGAATCTGTGTGTATGTTGGTGAAACAAAGGGTAGAAATAGAATTGGTGAAGATAACAGCTAACCACATAGGAATTAACACAAATATGATGTGAAAATGTAAGAACAAAGCATTAAACAAATGCAGATTGTATTGATTCTTCAAGAACAGTGAAAGAGAAAAAAATTCAGGGTTATAGCCGCTACTCACACCCTAAACATTCTCAAACTAGGCTATTTATAGGAAGCTGACATGCTCGAAACTATGCTCACCAAAACTAGTAGTTTCGGTTGAGCATTTACAAATGAATGAACATCATATCGAAACTTCCTATCTATCGAAACTACTAGTTTCGATTGAACAAGACTCAATCGAAACTAGATAGTTTCGATGGACCAGACTTAGAAATAAAACAGAAAAATACATAAAATGAAATTACAAGTAATCAAAACTTAAACTAAACAATGTTCAAAAGAAATGCATTGATGACAACAGCTTATACAAAAATAAGACTCTACAATCTCCCCCTAAGCTGCTGCATCAATGTCTTCAAGTCTTCTCTAAGCAGTTGGCCCTTGACTTGGAATTGGATTGTATGGTTTCACATTCAAAGTCACAACTCTTTGGTATGCCTTTGCATCTGCCTCATCATCCTTACTAAATACTTGGATATGGAACTTAAATAATACTTCCAAATCTTCAGGTTGAAGCTTCAGAAGCTCCATAGGTTCAAAGATCGCAATGTCTTCCTTGCCATCACATTCTATCACGGCACTTCCAATGTTTGGATTGTAGAACCATCTTTTGAAATTTTGGAGTTGAACAGGTATCATCCTTGGCAATGTAATGGATTTGACAGTTTATGCAGGTTTGTACCGAAGGCTTACCCAGGGCTTTTGTGTTCTATGATGAATCCTAGTTTTGGATATAATTCTCTTTGGATGAGTGGTCTTCATTGACCTGAAGTCATTGAAGGCTTGTTGTTTCAGAAACTGCTCAAAGTTACGTGCCTCATTTACTTTTCTAGGATTCTGTAGGGGTAATTTAGCAAGTGCCCTAATATCATATCTAGGAAGGGAGCTGAACTCATGAGGAGTTTTAAAATGTTCTACTCATTCCTTGTATCTCTTGACTATATATAAGCCCCTTTCATTGTCATATTTCCATCCCACGGGGGGTCTTTTCAGCTCTTGGTATTCTGTAAACCATTCATAGTACTTGGGAGGCTCCTCTACAGGCAGCTTCCTCATCCAAGGCCTTTTAGGGTCGGGATAGTCTGGATTTGGTTTAAGAGCATTGATTGGTTCAGTTGGGATGGATTCAGTGTGAGTTGTTTGATTTGGTTCAGTATGTACCAGATCAACTTTAACACTGTTTTCATCATCATCAGATAGTGCCTGGATCTCTTCTCCTTCCTTTGTGAAGTATCTCACCTTTTCTTCATGCAGATCTTCTGTAGCCCTTATTTTTGGATAATCATCATTAAATCCATAATTGTCAATCTCTTCAAGAAGAGCATTCAGCTCAGGCTCTGACCTAATTTCCTCTTCATCAAGAATAACGACATCAACACTTGATTCTATTCCTTTTCCTCTTTCTCTATGGGCTTTCCTTTCACTAACAGATGGAAGATCATACCCGGTTTCTTCAATCTTGACCTCCACAGCATCCTTTGTCTTGGCAACTTGACCAGTGAAGATTGTCAGTGCAGACTGTGTTTTTGAAACAAAGGCAGGGTAAGTGGGTCTACCGGCAGAAGTGGTCTCCCCCTGAGCTGCTGAAGGGGTTTCTTGTTGAGAAGATTTAATCAATGAAGCCTTAATTTGTTCAACAGTATCGGATTAGGCTTTAAACTCTTGTTATTGGTGAGAGATTATCTTCTGTTGGGTTTCCAGTAGGCTTTGCTGAACGTTAAGTTAGGTATGTAAGCCGCCAACTTCTAGTTTAAGATCTTTCACTTCTTCATTTCTCTCTCTTAGTTCAGCCTTTAGTTTCTCAATCACTTCATCTTGCTTTGTTACTGTTTCCTGTAACCTCTTTACCTCCAGACGTAGGGTTTTAACTCTTGGGACAGATGTTGATGGATCAGGGACAGGGGATGCAGGTGGTGTAGGAACATGTGTATGTAGTGGATATGGTTGTGGGGAAGGTGATGGAATATGAGTAGGTGAGTGAGTGGGGGTTAAGTGTTTAGGAATGTCAAATAGTGATTCTGAAGAAGAGGTTAAGGACTCCAGTCCTGTTTTAATTTTCTTGGCCAGGGGTTCTTCCTTTTCATAATTAGAACTTGATTCAGCTTGTCTCAAGGAGGAGGATGCAGGAGGTTCAATCTGCTCCTCATCTTCACACTCATAGTCAGATTGATCATATTTTGTGCCATAGATACCTTCATCCAAAGTTTCACTAGAATCAGCTTCAGCTTCAACATTTTCTTGAACTTCATCATTAACATTTTCTTCAGCTTCTATGTTTTCCACATGCTCTTGGAAATCCAAAGGATCCTGATTTTCTAATTCTGGGTTTATGAACTGAGCATCTTGAACTGGTTGCTCCATTTCTTGTTCTATGTTTTGCTCAACTTCAATCTCAGCCTCTAGGTACCCTTAGGCCTGATTTTCTTCTTCTGATAAAGATGAGTCAAGGACTTCAATATTTGGGTCAACATCAGGGCCGACTTCTTCAATTTCTCTAATAATGTGCCCAAAAAGAAGGACATCTGCAATTATTCTGTTAGTTATGGAACTCGAGCTCTTCATGTAACTAAGTGTTTTGGCATTCATATGGTAAAAAATCAGGAGAGGACCATCTTGTTGAAGATTTGGGTGAAGATGGTTGATAATCATTTGCAAAAGTCTTGGGTAGGCAAGAAACTTGTCTCGGACTCTCCCAGTTAAATTTTCAATCATCTGCCTGAACACGAGTCCAGAGGAATTGTACTCCCTTCCTTTGACTAATCCAAGAACTGCTGAAGCTACCAATGCATTTGCTGAGTCAAAGCCTCCTTTCCTGATAGAAATGCAGTGTATAAATATATGCCCAATGTATCTCCAAAGAGGGGGAAGTGCATTCTTGATAATCTGCCCACTTTTGAATTCATCTGGATGACCCATTCTTCTGAAACATTCTCGGATGTAAAAGCTTGTGAATTATACTAGGGCCTCATGGTTATCATTGAACTGTAGTACCTCTCTGACAGTTGCTTCAGAAAATAACACTTCTTGATTTTGAACAGCGACTCTAATGTGTTCTGTGTTGTTGATTGAGTCTCTTGTGGCAATAGCCCAGAATTGTCTGATAGAAGACTCAAACACTGGAATATTGTGGCTTATAGCAAAGCTGATGTTGGAGTTGCTTAAGAAATTGAGAACTGGTATGAAGACGATGGAGGATCAGATAAACAATAATGATTAAGCAACTTAGACCTTCTTTGAGATTTTGTGTGTGAAGATGAAAATGTGAAGAGGTTTTGGGGAATGAGAGTGAGAATGAGCATGAGAGGAAACCTGATTATGAAGACATTTAATTTGAGTTTGCCAAAGGAACAAAATGCCCCTATCGAAACTACTAGTTTCGATAGGACAAGGTAGTTTCGGGTGAAGGGTAGTTTCGGGTGACATAAGATACTTGAACAGAAACAAAAGAAAACTCTCATATGTACACAATTTAAACAAGCTTAAAGGAAGATTAAGAAATTTGTAATAAAAAATAAAAGTAAAAAAGATATAAAAGATATAAACACTTAGCCTTGCAAAAGATCTAACGTGAGATCATGTCTGGTCAAAACCCTTGAAACACTTCATTTTGCACTCAGCTACCGTGAATCACTGAAGATAGTCGATATTTGTGCAAGATAAACCCGAACATTTGTTTGTGCAATGATTTCATGTGATTAAGAGGTACCATTTGAGCACGAAACACGATGTACCCTACATTTTAAAATAAAATGGTTTTGAAAGCCTATCAATCCTCAAGAAATACTCACATTCATATTATCATCTCTTACAAGTTAACAAGGGTACCATCTTGGTAAGTCAAAATCACTGCCAAAAGTAAAATAAAATCCAACTGGATATCAGAAGTTGTTAAATGAAAAATATCCAAGTAAATATTAAAATAGTACGAACATTCTAGATCTTTGCGTAAGCAAAACAGAAGAAGCCGTAAAATTTTCCAAGTGGATAGGAAAAGGGTGAACACCCGAGATATCTGCTTAAGCAAAACAGACGGGGTCAAATCACCCAAGTGGATGGAAAAAAGATGAACTCCCGAGATATTTGCGTAAGCAAAAGAGACGGGGTCATCGGCGGTAACTTTCGTTACTTTTACGGTCACCTGGCTCATGAATCAGAATCCAACACGTAAGCCTATATCTGATTGAATCAGTTTTCTTAGCTTAAAATGGGTTAGATGTTTCAAAAATGGGTTCAAACACACGTGTACGATTGAGAATTATGTTTTCACACTACTAAAGAGTTATAACCATATGTCGGGCCTACCGGCTATACCACAGTAAGAACCATCGCCTATGGTTCATTCCATGTTCAAGAAGTGTGATCAGACTCTATCATTTCTCACAAGGTCGGATCCGATTTTCCTGAAACAAAACATGATACTTACAGTGAGTTTTTCTTAAGCAAACAATAAACAAATCAAATATTTTTTCTTTTCTTTTTGACTATGCAACGCAAATCTTTTTCTTACTAACTACAAATTCCAATTTCTCCCCCATAAGTTTTGCTTTCACAAACCGAAAAAGGAAACAACTGTACAGAAAGAATAAAATATTTTTGGAAATCTTCCCGACTAACAAGTTTAAATAGAAAAGACAATATGCACAAAGGTTACTGAAAGCTGATCATGCCGAGCATCTCCACAAATTTCTCAAATCTGGCAGAAGCAACTGCTTTTGAAAAGATATCGGCGGTTTGCTTGTTGGTTTTGACTTCAACGATTTTGATATATTTCTTTTCGACATAGCCACGGATGAAGTGATGTTTGATCTCAATGTGTTTGGTTTTTGAATGCTGAACGGGATTTTTGGTGATATGGGGAACGACGGTGTTGTCACACAGGATGGGGGTTTCATGGAAGGTGATCCCGTAGTCAAGCATTTGATGGTGGATCCACCTTACATGGGAACAACAAAGGGTTGCGGTAATGTATTCGGCTTCGGCTGTGGATTGGGAAACGGTGGTTTGTTTCTTACATTGCCAGGAGATGAGGCGGTTGCCAAGGAACTGACAACCCCCAGAAGTGGACTTTCGGTCTAAGTTGCATCCCCCATAGTCTGAATCTGAACAGGCCAAAAGATCAAAGAAGTTATTTTTGGGATACCAAAGCCCAAGTTTTGGCTTGTACTTCAAATATCTTAAAATATGTTTGACATCAATTAAATGAGAGAGTTTAGGATTAGCCTGAAATCGTGCACACAAGCACACTGCGAACATGATGTCTGGTCTGCTAGCAGTAAGATACATGAGAGATCCTATTATCGAGCGATATAGGTGTTGATCAACGCTTTCACCATAAAAATCAGGAGACAGACAGTGTCGAACTTCCACGGGAGTCTTGTAAGGATGAGACTCGGTCATTTTGAACTTGGTCAGGATTTCTTTGACATACTTCTCTTGATGGATAAGAATTGCTGACTCAGACTGATCTACTTGCAAACCAAGAAAGAACTTCATTTCTCCCATATAACTAATTTCAAACTTAGACCACATCACTTCCTCGAACTCTTTACATAATCGAGGATTTGTGGATCCAAAAATGATATCATCAACGTAGATTTGCACCAAAATAGTGTCCACACCATCCTTTTGTTTGAACAAGGTTTGGTCAATTGCTCCTCGTGTGAAACCATTATCAAGCAGATGCTTAGATAACGTCTCATACCATGCATGAGGTGCTTAATGAAGACCGTACAACGCCTTGTTAAGTTTGTAAACTATGTTAGGATAAGTTGGATCAATGAAACCCGGTGGCTTCTTGACATAAACTTACTCTTGAACTTTTCCATATAGAAATGCGCTTTTGACATCCATCTGATGAATTGTAAAGTCCATATAAGCTGCATATGTGAGAAACATTCTGATGGCTTCCAAGCGAGCCACTAGTGCAAAGACTTCCTCAAAGTCAATCCCTTCTTCTTGATAAAATCCTTGAACCACCAAGCGAGCTTTGTTACGAATCACGATTCCCCCTTCGTCCTTCTTGTTACGGAATACCCAACGAGTGCCAATTGGGGCTTTGTTCTTAGGAAGGTCTACCAGATTTCACATATGCAACTTGTTGAACTGCTACAATTCTTCCTGCATGGCCTCTTCCCAACTGTTCTCAAGCAAAGCAGCTTTGATATTCTTAGGTTCAACTTGACATATGAAACAAGTGAAGAGACCGTCATTCTTTACTTTGGTGGCACTACGAGTTCGGACTCCCACATTGAGTGGTCCAATGGTGTTGTCTGTAGGATGATCCTTGTGAATTCTCAACTGTGGAATCTCTTCCTCTTCCAAGTGGTCATCCAGATTGGTAATGTTGTTGTCAGGAAGAACAACTTCCTCAATAATTGGACCATCAACAGATGACTGTGGAGCAACATCCACTATTGGAGGAATTTCTTCCTCAACAGTTTCACTTGTTGCCACAGAGTTCGAAGAATCGTGAGTGGCCGATGAAGAGGAGCTTGAAGCAGTGGAGGTACCTAGGATATTCACAGACATAAGAGGATTAGCTGAGAAATATATGTTAGTTAAATCAGGAAGATTAAATGATTTAAATAAAGAATCGACATCAAAAAGCCAACCAGGACCGTCCCCAGCGTCCGTATGATTGCTTTCATGCCAGTTGATATCAATGGACTCCCGCACAATCCTTCGTCTCTTGTTGTAAACACGAAAAGCTCTTTGGTTAGAGGAATAGCCCACAAAATAGCACTCATCCGCTTTGGCTTCAAACTTATTCAGCTGATCAGAAGTATTCAACATTGTGCAAACACATCTAAACTTCCTGAAGAAATCAATAACAGGCTTACGCTTGTACATAATTTCATAAGGTGTCTTGTTGCAACTTTTGGTGATGAGAACTTGATTTTGCACAAATCATGCGGTATTGATTGCCTCGGCCCAGAACGTGACAGGAAGCTTAGAATCAACAATCATAGTTCTTACTGCTTCTATCAACGTGCGATTTCTTTGTTCATCTACACCATTTTGTTATGGAGTACGAGGTGCACTGAATTGCCGAGATATACCCTTACTTTCACAGAAAGAATATAGAATGACATTCTTGAACTCTGTGCCATGATCACTGCGAATAGTCTTTACACTTAGATTGAACAGATTCTCGATTTGAAGCAGATGAATTTTCAGAGTCTCTGGCGTCTCATCTTTCTTTGCCAAGAAGAATACCCAAGTAAACCTAGAGAGTTCATCGGTTACGATAGTAGGATTTCCTTCCATGACTCATGACACTCATAGGACCAAAGAGATCCATGTGAAGCAATTGTAGAGGGGAGTCAATGGTATTGGTGGTTTTGGGCTTGTGAGATGATTTGTGCTGCTTGCCCTTGGAACAAGAGAGACTATGTTCCACGGGTGAGAAGTCTTTTAGAGGTAAACCGGTGACAAGCTTTCCTCGAACAAGGCGGTTCATTGTCTTGAAATTCACGTGTCCTAATCTCTTGTGCCAAAGAAAGGACTCATCCTGTGAAGCTTTTGAAAGAAAGCAAGATTCGATTCCTGATGGGTTATTCATATCTAGACTGTAGGTATTGAATCATAGAGGATCACGCATGAGGATTAGGTCTTCGGGAATAACCACTCCAGGCTTCAGGATCAAAAATTCTCTTGAGTTGAAGAGGGCACAAAAGTCTTTATCACAAATCTGGGACACACTCATCAGATTATAGTTTAGCTGAGGAACGAAGTTGACATTCTCCAGGCTATTTACACCATTTGACACAGTTCCTTGTCCTTCAATCTTTCCTCCTTTTGGATTGCCTACAAAGGCAACAAAATCTCCGTCTATTGGATGATAATCTTGCAATAAAGAAAATTACCCGTCATATGTCTTGAGCAACCACTGTCAACATGCCAGATATTGTCTCCGGTCCTTCTTGATTGTACCTACACAAGATAAATCATTTAGACATTGGTACCCAAGTCATTGGTAACTTGGAACTTCTTAGTTTTAGAAGATGCATTTCGGAAATCATAGTCAGAATCCTCCTTTAATGTGTTCTCAAAAAGATTATTATTCTTAATTTTCCAAACCCTTTCGACCAATTTTTAGCATTTTTAATCCTTTTACGTCGCAAAGTTCTACTATGTTGTAATTTAAAGAAAACATTTGAAACACAATCAACTGAATTTTGAATAACAGATGGTATGTTTTCTTCCTCAAAACGATATGTAGACAATTTACATGTCTTAAAAACATGATTGGATTCCCCACAACTAAAACAAACTTTATCACAAGTTGGCTTAGCCTGATAATTGTCATCACAAGATGATGAAGATGATTGTGATGTTGAGACATCAAAAATAGAGGCAACTCATTCTTCAATATTTCTTTCTTGAAGACTTTGATCTTCCTTTAATCTGAAAAATTCCAGATTGCTCATTGTTTCTTGTGGAATGTCAGTCAAAACAACTTCTGCACTTTTAAAATTTGCAATACAACTCATAGCATTTACAGATTTAGGAACAAAAGGTAAAGCATTCTTAAACCTAAAAATAGCATTTCTCAAACTATCATGCTCAGAAGGCACAAAACCAAAATACAAATTTTCAATGTGTTCACAAATATCTGGTTTTGACACGGACATCTTATTACATTCATCCGACTCAATTTCATTTAAAACATTTCCCTTACTAGAACTCTCATCACAATCATCTTCGAAACCTACACAATTGCAAACAAAAGGTGTGGGAACATTAGGAACTGGCATATCAGCACGGAGGAGGGTGAGAGTTATACCCGATGCCTTTTATGACCTTTTTATGAATTTGGTTATCAATGATTCCAATAAAAAATTTCTGAGCTATACCCATGTGTTCAACTTGAAAAATTGCTTTTTTAGCCTTTTGAAGTCTTTGAGTTAAAATTTGATTATTATTCTTTTGTGTAGTAATGTGTACAATCAAAGATCGATTCTCTCCAGAAATATCACGAATTTTCTTTAAGTAAAGTTTCTCAGTTTTAGCCACAAAATCATACATCACCTTTATGTGATCTCGTTCATCGACCAAGGCCTGGTTGATGAATTTATATTTTTGAATTTCATTTAAACAAGATTTAGCATTGTAAAGTCTAGACATTACCTCAGTTGGTACGGCGGTGAGATACTCAGCTGGTTCAATCATGACACATTTCTCATTTTCTTCAATGTCTGCCATCAGTGCCTTGTCAGCTGCTTCCCCTTCTTGATCTCCCAAATGATAGTGTCCATCAGCTTGACAGACCAGAGCTGTTGAGCTGCTTCCCCTTCTTGATCTCCCCAATGATAGGCTGAACTCCAGAAATTGAAGGTGGAACATTTGTTTGAAAATAAGCCATTGTAGTTTTGTTGGATGAAGTGGAAGAACCTTTTAACTTAACAGTGGTTTACTCAGTTCCCAAAACTTTTAACTTAGAGACAATTCTTGAGAAACGGTTGATCAATTCAGACATGGGTTCTCTAGGGACACTGCTAAACATCTCATACTGCTTCTTGATCAAGTCCCTCTTGCTTTCTCTAACCTCAGCACTTCCCTCATACCTGGTACATAAATCAACCCAAAGATCTTTGGCAGTTGTATACTCAGCAAATATGTTGAACACATCCATAGGAAGAGCCATAGCAATAGATCCATAAGCTTTGTTATCTCTGACAATTAGGGCAATATCCTTTTCATCATATTCAGACACAAGCTTGGGACGCTAAACATCTGCAGTGGTAGTAACTAGCTTGTGTGGACCATTAGTGATTGACTGCAGAAGGGTATGGTCATGAAACTGAAAGAAAGTCTTCATTTTCTTGATCCAATCATCAAAGTCTATTGTGGACACCAAGACAGGTGGTTTGTTGCCTCCAGCATATTCATTGTTGCTTGAAGATGCCATAACTCAGACAATTTAAAATTAAACAGTAGCTAGTTTCGGTTGAACAGAGTTGATCATAACAACTAGTTTCGATAGAGAAAAGTTGACCGAAACTCCTAGTTTCGATAGATCAAGGCTTGCCCGAAACTTCTAGTTTCGATGAAGAAGACTTGGCAGAAAATCCAGCAAATGCTGTAGAAACTACAAGTTTTGATTGAAACTAGTTTCAATAGGGCAGTAGTTTCGGTTGATCAATCTGCAAAGGTTAGTTTCGATATAACAGGACAAGTATCTAGTTTCTATAATACCTTCTCCAGACAAGAGTACAGACAAGAAATTTCGATGACTAACAAAACGCAGAAATTGTCTCCTAGTAGTTTTGATGCCTTCTTCCCCAAATTTCAGAAAACCTCCATTGAAGAACAACTCTAAACTAAAAAACTCAAACACAGACAGCCGGAAATCGATGAAACAGTACTTCAAAAACTCAGATGCAGAAAAAATTCAATAAAATACTGAAAAACACCTAAAATTGATCACGAAAACCTGAATATACTCAGAAATAAAGAGCATAAAGCTCTGATACCAATTGTAGGTCCAGATTTCATTCAGAAATCACTCAACAGATCGATTACACACACACACACAGGCGGAAACAGAGGGTAGAAACAGAATTGGTGAAGATAACAGCTAACCACACATGAATCAACACAAATATGATGTGAAAATGTAAGAACAAAGCATTAAACAAATGCATATTGTATTGATTCTTCAAGAACAGTGAAAGAGAAAAAAATTCAGGGTTGTAGCCGCTACTCACACCCTAAACATTCTCAAACTAGACTATTTATAGGAAGCTGACAGGCTCGAAACTATGCTCACTGAAACTAGTAGTTTCGGTTAAGCATTTACAAATGAATGAAGCTCCTATCAAAAGTTTCTATCTATCGAAACTACTAGTTTCGATTGAACAAGCCTCAATCGAAACTTGATAGTTTCGATGGCCCAGACTTAGAAATAAAACAGAAAAATACATAAAATGAAATTACAGGTAATCAAAACTTAAACTAAACAATGTTCAAAAAAATAAGACTCTACAGTTTGACAGGTTCCAACAATTTCCCCCGAACCGTTGCATTCCAGCTTTTTTAAACTACCTTGGGCTTGTCTTTCGTTGGATCCTTGGGTTTGCTTCGTTCTTTCTCTTTTTCTTCAATGATATCTTTGAGCTCGGCCGTTCTTTTCTTCAATTCAAAAGCTCTTGTAGCTGCACAAGCAAATAGATGGGCTTCTTCTTGCGTTGCATGCCCGGCTCCCATTCTGATGGGGTTTTTGAACAGGATTTCCATGTCGGAGATTGAGAAAGAGAACATATCCATTGGATCAAACACTCTGATGTCATTTACTAGAGTCCCGTCTCTACACAACATGGCTTCTCCAGTATGATTATCATAGTACCACTTGAAGTTCTGAAGGCAATTTTCACGTTCTGGAGGGATCAAGACTCTAGTCACCACCTTTGCAGGTTTCACTAAGGTGTCGGTTTTGGGTCGTTAGGTTATTGGATCAACCTATTTCTTTGACTTCTTTCTGATTGGTTGCTATGGCTTGAATGTAGGAAACCTCTTATGACATTCAGAGCTGATGAAACTCTCAACGTTGGAACCCTCTGAATGATTACCATGGTTGATCATGTTCAGCTTCTCTAATGAGCAAATGTCCCAAGAAGTTAAGGTCTGAAGGTCATGCTCATTCTTGAAGTATTGGATCTCACCTTGTCTTCTTTTGATGACAAACAACTGCTTTAAACCGTCATATGCCCATGAAAATATCTTTCTTTCCGAGGCACGTCTCATCAATCCAATATTCTGGTAGAGGCAGAGAGGAGTAGGTTTGGAAGGCTTGAACCATTCAAACTTGTCAATAGTTTCATTATCTTTTATATTGATTGATTCTCCAAACATGGTCTCGTATTTTGTGTTCTCTTCCTCTCCTTCTTCTACAAACTCTTCTGGCATTTCCTCCAAGTCCTATACATCAACTACTTCATCCTCAGCTTCACCTAATTCAGGAACATCAGTAATAACCACATCATCATCATTCTTTCCACTAGATACATTGTCAGTCTTAGTAGCAGGAGCACTAGAACTGGTGCCACCTGTTCCCAAACCTGTACCATCATTCCCTTCAGCATGATCCTTTCTTTTTAGTAACTTAGTGCTTGGTTCCGGATCCACTGGATCTTCTTTCATTCCCCCTCTTTCTCTTCTCCTTCAGACCCAAAACTGTCTTCATCCTCTAGACCGGTCATATCAAACACTTCATTAAATGACATTGCTTCTTCATTCCTATTCTCTCTCAAATGATTCAGTTCTTTCAACATTGTAGTACCACCTCTTCTTATTACAATCAATGCCTTGGCCATATCATTGATCTTGTTTTTCAAAATCATATTCACTTTCTTTTGATTATCCAGTTGGAACTTCAACCTCTCAATCTCTTTCTTTTGTTTGTTCATGGTTTCTTTCATTTCTTCCATTTCTTCTTCTCTGTCATCCTCTTTATTTCTGGTGGCTTCAATTTGCCCCTTCATCTATCTGATTAAGTTAGGAGTTTCCAGCCTAACTTTCTCAACTACTTCTGGATCCAACGGTTCTCTTCTTGGAGGTGGAACATGTTTTCCAAATGGCTTCACAGACTTTCTTGCCATTGTTTTCATTTTTTTTGGTGTTCTTGCTTTTGATGGTTGTGGATATTTCGGTGGGGATTATCTTGTACAGGAAGTACCTTCTGTTTGCTTGGGCGGAGGATGCTCTTCAGCATCCAGAGCGGCACGAGCTAAAAGATCAGCTTCAATGTCTTCCGGAGTGATTCCCTCAGGAGGAGGGGTTGATAACCTTGAAGGACTGTGTTGCTGCTGCCTTCTATAACTTTCTCTTGCAGATCTCATGAAGCCCTCACCGTCTCCACCGGCTCTTGGATTTTTCTTCTTACTCCCCTCAGGGTCAATTGCCTTTCCTTTTCTCTTTCTAATTTCTTCCTCACTCACTTTTTTTGGATCCTTCTCTTTCTTAGTATCTTTCTTTTTCTTCTCAACCTTCTTTTGAGCTTCCTTTTCAACTATCTTGCCCTTTTTAGATTCTTTAATCTTATTTAAAGCTTCTTTGATTGTAGGCAGCCTTTCTTCTCTATACATGTTATCATAAAGTGGTGTCCATTTACCAAAAAATCCATAATACGTCCTCATGATGTCCGTGTAGAAACGAGTCTCAACCTTTGCAAACATCATTGGACTTCCACTCGGCGGTAGATCTTTGAACATGTGGTTGAGTATTATTCACACGAAGTGAGGATACATCAACCATTTTTTGTCTCTGGCTCGGTTACACATGTGGCTGAAAATGTAGTGACAGAGGTTGAACTTCTCATCCTGGCAAATATTCAACATGATACCTCCCCATTGCATACTCAAAGCATCATATCTTGCCTTTCGATGTGACAAGGAGTGAATGAACACGTATATAACCACCTTCCAATCTATGGATAAGAAACACTTTTGAATTTTGTTCTTTCTGAATGGTCCTTCATATCCCAACTCTTCAACAAACCGTCAATGAACATCCTCCTCATTTATTGTTCTTGGATCATCACGATTATCTCCCAATCGGAATGCATTTCTGACAGTGCTTTTGGTAATAATCACCTCTCTCCCATGGACGACAGATCTGATGTGCGGTCTCTTGGTAACTGCATGGATCTTGAACTCGGAGTGAACCCAAAAATCCTCTATCATTGACTTGTAGACCACATCATTCCAGATGATTGCATATTCAATATTACTTTGCAACAACCATCTACTCACATCATCAAATTCTTCAGGAATTGGTTCAGGGAAACTTATTGCTATGTTTTGGGGGTTGTCACTTACCAATCGTTCTTCAGCCATGATATGTACACATTGCTCACAAACTCATAAGTACCTTGAATTTTCAATTAATTAAATTAAACAAGTTAAAGATATTAATTTCAAGTTAGTCAAAAGATAGCGTAAACAGTAGACAATCGGCTAAGAGAATCACTTAAAACAAGAGATAGTCGGCCCGGTGAGTATCGGCCTGGAAACCGGTGAGTATCGGCTCAAAACTTGATAAAGTGTTTGCTATGTGACACTCGAGATTCGGCCTGATCATTGGTGAGAATCGGCCACTAATTGAGTGTCAGCAACAATCGACCTGGAAGTATCAGCTAAGTTGTAAGAGAATCGACCGAAATTTTGAACTTGTGTTTGATGTCGGTCAAATGGTCTATAAAATTAAACACAAACTAACCTAGACACTCTAGTTAAACTCTAGACAACTCTACTAAAGTAGACCACAAAGACAAGCAAGTGTACCTATCAATTGTAACACATCTAAAAGAAGTCCGGATATCGAAGCCACGAGACATTGACTCTAACACAAATTAGACTCTAACTAGGACTTAATATTTGGTTTGGATTGGGGGGGGGGGGGGGTTCTACGAACTAAGATTAAACTAGGCAAATGATACTAAGGAAGAAAAATGACTATCTAACAAGGACTAAGATGAAATCAATAAGAATGGAAAGGACTACCTAGGCTGTGAATCATGAATGCTAAGCTCGGCTTCTATTGGTTAAGGAATATGATATGGAACTGGGATATAAAGATAGGACACCTTCACGACTGACTAATCGATTCCCGATCACTCTCGATCTCAGGATGTGACCAAAAGGCAACTCAAGGATTATTAAACTCAACAGTTATCGGATCACCTCTCGGTATCACCGATTATGCTATAGACTCGATAGACAGCTCACCTCTCGGTTATGCTATCTCAATACATCAAAGATGCAAGGAGCAATCTGAATTCACTATGTTTGACACGGATCAGCAACAATACCAGACTTCTAAGGAAATGCCCTCTCAGACAATTCGCACTCAGAAACCCTAACACTGAAGACTAACCGATTACCTATCACTTTTTCAGATATTTAGATAAGAAGAACACTTGATTTGAATTGATTATTAGTTTACAATCCTATGGTGACTACGTCAAGACAACCACAAACCAATCGCAAACACAAAGTAAACGACCTACTACATACTCATTCATGAAAGACATTCAACAGAGCATGTATGGATGAATCAACCAACAAACAATCAATAACAAGCATGCATATTCATGAAACACATCAAATCAGATCTGGACTAAGGCATAAAATCAAATAAACATCCAAAAACCAAAGAAAATCCAAACTTTAACATCCAATCATCTTAAACCTAGGTAGTTCTAGAGTTTTAGCCAAGAAACATGATAAACAAAGAAGTATCAGAGTTAAAGATAGCAAACAAAGTCATAAAACACAGATCAAGAACAACCGAATGATTAATCGTGACCGAATGCTTGATTCTAACTCGATTTGTCTCCAATACCTTGAAACCTTGATCAAAATCCAATCTTTCTTGCCAAAATCGCCCAAGATCTAAGCTTTGACGGCAATTAGTCGATCTTTTTCAAGAATGGCCGACCTAAATCATAAAATCCCTAAAATTCCTTTATTTTCGGATCTACGGCTTTCTCGCGTACCGCGAGAGATTTATGGCCGATCCCTCGCGTACCGCGAGGGCCAAAATAGTCGGGGTGCCAATTGGCTTCCCTCGCGTAACGCGAGGGACTTCTTCTCCTCCCTCGCGTAACTCTCAGAAAATTGATTTTTCTTCTTTTGATTCGTCCTCTTTCCCTGTGTGCTCGATTTCTCCAGGATTTAGCTACGCTTTCCACTTCCTTAGCACACTCTAACCTGTAATTATTATCCGAACTCAGATTGAACTCAAAACAATACAAAACGAATACAAAACTAGACAAATACACATAAATATACACGGATAAACACATGTGTTTTGCAACACATCAAACATCCCCACACTTACACTCTTTTCGTCCTCGATATATCTGCAATGGAACCATAACTGGACGAAGCTTTATCATTCTCAATTTCTTTCAACACATATGTAAAAACGCGTTAAAATGCAATAACCGGTATTTCTATCCGACTAAACCCAAACACTAAATACCAAGCCCCCGAGAAGTGTTATAATCCAATTTATACAATGGGTCAATCAAACTATGGATCTCACACTTAAAAGCTACACTTCCACCTAATCCCGTCTCACGGTCATGTTTAGGCCAGGGTTAGATCATATAGATCTTCCCACCACAGTACTCCAAAATCTTTATGTTTTCCAAATATAGATGATTTCATGGAATGAGTATTATTAGATGTATGAATCAACCTTACCTAGTGATGCATCAACCGGGTCACCATCCCAGAAGGTAGCACATAGGTTGCAGCCTTATCAATCAAGCACATAAGAATTCAACTTAGAAGCGTATCCACAGAGTCACTATCCCCGTGGGAAACAAAATAAAACCTTATTTATCCTAATTATTGATCACTCAAGTCCCGACCCGTGGGTGTATCAACCAAGTCACTATCCCGGAGGGTAACACGTAGGTCAAAACTTAAGCTTTCAATTATACTCATAATGGATGGAAAAATGGAATGCGGGCGCCACCAACTCTCGAATTCATTTTCATCAACGGAGAATAATTTTAGAAACATAAAAACCTTAGCTTACTGTGGTACCTATCACCCTATGTTGACAGTTTCAGTTCACTGTTTCCCTAAGATGAGAACCCACAAGATTTCATGATTTAATTAAGTTCTTAATCCTAAGCATCACCTTCAGGATATTTAAGCTTTTCAACTGGCTGGGCCTGCCGATTCATCACAAATTAGACACGCTTTCTATTGTTTATTTTATTCCACTTCACATCACACAATGCCAAGTTTTACCTATCATCTTCCATGTATGTGCAGGACTCTAATTCAAAGGAAATTTTCAAAAAAATTTCTACACTTTACGACAACATACTCAAAATACAGAACCTAGACGAATGTCTCCCATCCCCACACATAAAATTTACATTGTCCTCAATGTGGACCGAGAAACGACGGTAAAAATAAAACAAAATTAAAATAAAGCAGAAATAAAATAATTGCACAAAAATTGTAACATACTTCCCTGTAAAATGGCTATGAAATTCCTCGTAAGTCGTGCTCCCTCACCCTCCATTCGAATGCGCTTAGCTCACAATTATTCCAAGTACTCCTCGCGAACGAAAGCGGCTAAATTCTAACACATACTAGCAACCACGTCAAACATAAAATATATACAATAACAACACAACCAACCCGTGCCTGAACCCCCAAATATGTTCACTACTATATATACAAGAGTTTATGTACAGGAATGGAAATACAATAATGAAATACATAAAAAGAAATACAGAAATAAAAATACAAGAACTAAACTATATACAACCCGACAAAAGGCAACTGATGAACACGACTGGTCACCTCCCGTCTCTGGCTGATCCGGCTGCTACTAGTGTGGTGCCCTGAAGAACGGTGGGATCTCTATGTCCTGGCGTGTCATCATGTACCATATGGCATCATCCTGTCGATCCATCCGATCAAAAATATGATCTCACAGTGCCTCGAGAGTGAGTGGTGCCGGTGGCCTCACACGGAGTGGGTGCTGTACCTGGGGGCGCTCGATGTGATGTTGTATCCTCTGTCGTGGGGTGGGCGCCCCCTGTAGGTCATCATGGCACTTCTACAGATCTTTCTCGTGATACGACGTGTCGTTAACTCAGAGTGCGGAATCCAATGAATCAACGATTGCATACACAAAAGACAATATAGACAATCAAGTAAATAACATTCACACTTGTATTTCAATTCACAATAGAGTTTACAGACTCAATCGTTCAACTCTGTTCTTGTTCTGATCGATCTATTCTATATTCAAACTGACTCTGTAAACATCTATATATAGACTACTGACCTGCATTAGTTCGCCTCTAACAGACTAAGCGAACTTAACAAGTTCGCCTCTAGCATAACTTGCATAAAACACTTAGATGTAAGGCTCCAAACCCGGGAGGCCTCACTCGTTGGATTTACTCATTCACAAACAGTTCTTAAACATGAATATCAAATAACGCAGCGGAATCATTCATTCAACATAACTAGAAACTTGTTCATACATGCGGAAGCGTACATTGTCAAATACATAAACTTAACATAAACAACTCATAACGGGATGCCAGTCTTCATGATCGACTGGGTAACTCTTCTCGCTTGCCAAGCATCACCGTCCATCGTCCATACCTGCCTTAACCTGAATGTGCATACTAAAAAGTCAGTTACGCTGGTGAGTTCTAGCATTTCATAAAAACTTTAACATCAACATTTGCCAAAAACATATCATTCATTCATTTAGTAAAACCTTTCACAAAAGCATGTAATAATCTAACATCTTTAAAAAGGTTTCGTACCCATATCATCATCAACATCATAAATCATAAACACCGTTTAAACGGATCGTTCATTAAAACTTTTAACATTCATTTAAGTCATACATTATCGTTATCTAATTCTGTATCTTACTTTACGCGTCACAGTGTCCCCGAAGGAACCTTTGGTGTTGTGGGCAACCGTTACGTATCGCCGTCATTGCCACAACCATACACTACGTGGGGTCAACCGTTACGTATCGCCGTCATTGCCCAACCATTCATTACGTGGGGTCAACCGTTACGTATCGCCGTCATTGCCCAACACGCATCTTTCCTTTGGAAATCAACCGTTACGTATCGCCGTCATTTATTTCCTTTACCCTTTTCACTTAGGATGATCGTCATCACCCGAGTAACCGTCGTTACTCCCTTACCAGTTGTACTCGTTTTCATTGATTTATACAAGACTAGGAGACAAGTGACTTTCAGTCACTTCGCGAGGTTTTATGCCGACGATCATCAGGGATTAAGGGCTTTCCTCGTAAACACTCGTGTCGTTTTATTGCTTTATATACTTTGTTCATCATGAATTTTACAAAGCACACTACCTCACTTACTAAGTTTGGTTACAAAATTACCCTTGTTGATTTTTACCCAAAACAATTTGGCGCCCACCGTGGGGCAAGTGGTGCTTTTCATTCTTAACTCTTTGCTAAAATTTACGTTCAATCATTGTTTATCAAAACTGATTTTAAAAATGTCATCCCAATCCAAAAAATTTTCTGTTTCGGCTCCATCTTCAAGCTCTTGGTTGAACCAACCTATTCCTCCTCTTCCATTCCAAAAGAGTTTTAATCAGCCGAAGAAAACCACTTCTGCGGGTTTCTCGGGATCCGGAATACCTGCTGGTGCACCTGTGCTAGTTTCAAATGATGAAATCCTCAATCTATTCTCAGAATTGAAGCAACAGATGGAGCAGTAGAAAAAGACTAACCTGACGTTGTTCAGAGAGCTTGAAAAGGTCAGAGAGTCAAAGAAACCAGTGGAGGTGACGACTCCGCTGCAACCAAGGATCATGAACTTTAATTATTCAGGATCCTCAGGAATCCATAAGGGAGACTTTCTTCCCATGCAAACTAGAATCACTTCAGTTGGTCCTACCCCGGCTGGTAGAGTTACGACAAATCAGGATCTTGGAGTTACTCCGGGATCATCATTCCGAAATCCTGAGAACGGTAACACTTACAATTAATTTTTAAACACTAACGAATTTGTACAAGATACAGAAATCACTTTGTTCATGACCAAGGAGTTAAAGAAGTTAAGAGAGATGATCTCTAGTGTACCAGGTGTAGTCCAACCTATACCGGAGATGTCCTTTACCAGTCACAGGATCTCCAGATTTGCTCCACCGATATGCGATGCTGAGACCCCCAATCGCTTCTAGACTCCTAACATGAAGTTGTACGATGGAACTACAGATCCTGAGGAACATGTCGTGCAGTATAGAGAAAGAATGGAGATAAACCCCATTCCCTTGGACCTAAAGGAAGCCTGCTTATGCAAAGTCTTCGGCTCTACTTTAACAGGATCAGCCTTGAAATGGCTACTTAACTTTAAACCTTATTCGATTACTTCATTCACTCATTTCATAATTTTTTTTAATAACCAGTTCTCTTGCAGCAGAATGTTCGAAAGATTAACAAGTGACTTAAACATGATAACTCAGAATCCCGGCGAATCTCTCCGAGATAATGTCAGCAAGTTTGGACAGGAATCCCAAGATATCCCGAACCTTGATGTTGCCAAAGCAGTCCAGGCATTCAAGATGGGGCTTAAGAAAGACTCCTAATTCTATGAGTACCTTCTTATGAATCCCTATAGGAACCTTGACAAAGTCAGGAACCGGGCATTAAGATTCATAAGACTCGAGGATGACAAAAAGATCCAGCAAATGATGGATGCTCCAACCAGTTACAGTCAACCTAACCGGAAGACTGAATCTGCACCTTTCAAGTTATACAGATCCAAGCCGTATTCTAAGCCTGATAATCACAGGGTTAACGTTGTAGAAGATGACGAGGAAGAGGAAGAATACCCAAAGTTGTCAGAATATTATTTTTCCCTTCATACAACTGGTTTACTATTTGCTATGCAGGATCTTGGAGAAGAAGCCAGATGGCCTCGCAAATTTGAGAAGGGTACAGGATGGAAGGACAAGTCCAAGTGGTCTGCTTTCCACGAGTACTTTGGTCACGTGATGGAAGATTGGATTACTTTATGGGAAGAGATAAGCTACCTCTTAAGAAAGGGGCATTCTAAAGAATTTCTAGGCAAAGGAAAGAATAAATCTAAGGATCATGACAGGATCCCGCAGAGAGTAACATCCCCGTCGCTGGATGCCAAGGTAATAAATTTTATATCTGGTGTGTCTGACATATGTGGTACCTCTTATTCTGCAGCTAAGAGAAACGCCAAGGAAGCAAAAACAGAGAAAGGGGACAGGCCTACCAAGACATCCAGCTTAACTGAAGCAAAATTGATCTCTTTTGAAGAAGGGGACAGAGACGACATACAACTTGAAGTCCTAAAGAGGATGGGGATCCCGGATTCTAATTGACGGAGGGAGTTTGGTGAACATCATACAACTTGAAGTCCTAAAGAGGATGGGGATCCCGGATTCTGAAATTGTCTCAAAATCCTCAGTGTTGGTGGGATTCAGTGAAGAGATCAAAAACATAGTTGGAGAGATAAAGCTACCAATATACATCAAAGGGGTAAATGCTATACATAAATTTTGTGTTATTGATTTTTTGTCTTGCTATAATATTATTCTAGGGAGACCATGGATTCATGGAGACCGTGGATTCATGACATGAAGGCAGTACCCTCAAAATATCACCAATGTGTCAAGATGCCGACCCCCCCGTGGGTAGTGAAGATCAACAGTGACCGGCAGGAGACAAAAAAACTGTTATACTTCTTCAATGAAAGCCTCCGCCAAAACCAGGCAAGCATAGCAATTAAAGAAACAAGCCCGAGACATCTTGGAAACCAAAGAGCAAGATGTTAAAGAAGTATCCTTAAGCATAGAGGATCCTGATGTCAAGGTGTTTGTTGGAACCATATCCCCAAGGATATTGAGCAAGATCTTATGGAATTACTAACAAGCAGAACCTCAACCATCGCTTGAAAACATGAAGACATGACAGGTTTCTCTAAAGATATTATTACACATAAATTAGGTGTTGATAACAGTTTCATGCCAATATATCAAAAAAGAAGAAAATTTGCACCAGAGAGGAACATAGTTATCCAAGAAGAGGTCGAAAGACTACTAAATACAGGAATGATTAGGGAAGTGCAATTCAACAGGTATCTATTGTTATATTGCTATGCCTTTTGGTTTGAAAAATGCAGGTGCTACATACCAAAGGCTGGTGAACATGATGTTCAAAGAAAAACTAGTGGACACCATGGAGGTCCACATAGACGACATGGTGGTTAAATCAAAGAAAGCTGAGGATCACCTTAGGGATCTCAGGGACGCATTCAATATCCTAGACCAATACAACATGAAGTTGAATCCTTTAAAATGCCATTTTGGAGTAGGGGCATGAAAGTTCCTGGGCTACATGGTAACCAAAAGAGGGATAGAGGCCAGTCCAAAACAAATCAAAGCGATCATCAATCTGAAATCCCTAGCAAACACCAAGGATGTCCAGAGACTAACCGGCAGGGTAGTAGCACTCAACAGGTTCATATCAAGATCTTCAGAAAGGTGCAGAGAGTTCAATGACATGCTGATGAAGAACAAAAGATTCGAATGGGAAGGGAAGCATGAACGAGCGCTCCAATCATTGAAAAATTACTTGTCATCAGCTCCTCTATTAATGAAACCAGAAGACGGCGAACCATTATCCCTATACTTGGTAGTATCCCAAAGCACCGTAAGTGCTGTACTAGTCAAGGATCACGAACGTCAGCAGCATCCGGTATATTATGTAAGTAAAAGTTAGGTACTCTCATTTATAAAAACTAATCTTAGCCTTAATAATGGAATCCATTAAACTATGACATTATTTTGAAACTCATGCTATTCATGTAAAGACTAACTACCCTATTAAGTGTGTCTTAAGAAAGCCAGAGATGTCAAGAAGGATGGCTAAATGGTCAGTCAAGCTCAGCGCCTATGACCTCATATATGAACCTAGAACAACAATAAAGTCACATGCACTTGCGGACTTTGTGGCTGATTTCAACAGTGATATCCAACATGAAGTAGACCTTGAAGTTTAGCAATTGGAAGAATCCAGGGATAAGTGGACGTTATTCACTGACGGTGCATCAAATGTAAAAGGAACATGTCTAGGGATCATACTGAAATGTCCACAAGGGGACATAATACCTCAATCCATAAGTTGTGTGTTCCATGCTACGAACAATGAAGCAGAGTATGAGGCGCTGATAGCAGGTTTGCAATTAGCCAGGGATATCAAGATCAGGTATCTCGAGGTATATGTAGACTCATTGTTAATTGCTAACCATTTCAATGGTTCATATGCAATAAAAGTTGAGAAGTTAGCCAAATATCTCACAATAGTTAAGCAATTATCCATGGAATTTAAATTTTTTAACATTACACAAGTACCTAGAGAAGACAATACTGAGGCTGATGCCTTAGCAAACCATTATTCGTCTCTTAAAATACCAGAAGGTACCAAAATACCTATCAAAAATTTTCTGGGCTCATCAATTGAGAAGATAAATGAAGTATCCAACACTCAATAAGAAGCAGACATACAGGATCTTGAACCTAATCAAGGATCCTTGATTTCACCCATTAAGAAATATTTGCAGGATGTTAAAATCCCAAGTGAGGAAAAGAATCATAAAGATTTTCGCATGAGGGTATCACGTTTTACAATATTGCACAATGTCTTGTATAGAAAGTCTATTGCAGCTCCATACTTAATATGCTTGGAGGATGCTGAAGCATGTGAAGTCTTGAAAGATATACACGAGGGTGACTGTGGTAATCACACTGGGGGCAGAGCGTTATTTTCAAGGATCCTGAGTACAGGATATTACTGGCCTACCATGAGGAAAGATGCTATGAATTACTCCCAGAAATGTGACGCCTGCCAATGACACATCAACATACTTCACCAACCAGCAGAGCCTTTATATCCAATTATCTCTCCATGGCCATTTATGAAACGAGGAATGGGTATAGTCGGCAAACTTCCCAAAGCACGAGGAGGAAAGGTCTTTATGTTAGCGATGATAGATTACTTCTCTAAATGGATTGAAGCTGAGGCGTTTGTCCAAGTCAGAGAAAAAAAGGTCATCTCCTTCATCAAGTGCAATATCTTGACAAGATTTGGGATCCCGGCAGAGATAGTATGTGATAACGGATCTCAGTTCATTGGCAAGAGAACAACTGACTTCTGTGCCAGTTAGGGAATCAAAATGATAACTTCTACCTAGGTACATCCTCAAGCCAACGGGCAGGCGGTGTCCAACAACAATATTATCATCAACAACCTCAAGAAGAGATTGGGAGCAAAGAAAGGAAGATGGGTTGAAGAACTACCGTTTGCACTTTGGGCAGATAGAACGACCACGAAAAATGCAACGGGCCAAACTCCATTCTCATTGGTGTTTGGTACTTAGGCCATGATCCCTACGGAGATGGTTATCCCTTGATGTGTGTTTTATATGTAGATAAAACTATAAATATATATCCCCGGGAGTGACTCCAAAAACATCATGGCGTGTTTTTAGCTACACAAAATCAGGTTTTAAATTTATAAATTAAAATGATAATTACTTTAACTACATACACACACAATAGGCAAGTGTACCTATCATAGCGTAGTATAGTATGGGTAAAAACCAAGTATCGAACCATGGAAACGGATCCCGTACTCAACCATCGCTATTGTCTAACTCGGATAATAAGTTGGAAAATGGGTTTTGTTTTAGAAGGTAAATAATAGGTTAAGAAATGTAATTAGAAGTATTATCACGTTTAAGGTGTTACTCTAGTTGTTACCCCTTGTTAATTAATGCTATATTTAAAGTAAGGTTGGTCATAGTTACTAGTACTAAACCTTTCAATAGGGGAGTTAGCATTTCGTAACAGAACAGTGGATACGGTCGGCCAACTGTTCCTTAATGAATCTTCGGACCCTGAACGGGTTCTCAAGTCCGCCGGTTATCTCGTGATTCATTATTCAGACTAGGATTATCCGATGACTAACGTACGTCATGTCTTGTAACTTCCTTTGGAAAGTCGGAATGCACAACTCCCTCAAGAGCTACTTTATGAACGCTTGGACCTAACAAATTAAGTTTTTAAATAGTTGTCTTTACTTATAATACTATTTTAATTAAATAAGACTTTCATTCTCAAGATCAAACCCCATGGCTCCCGCTAGAAGTTCTCTGCAAGCCGACACGAGAGAATTAAAGAAATACCGACACAACCCGCCCGATCTGGTTAGGGCTCAAACGGCATGCTGAATACCCAAACCTCCAATCAACACATAATATTAAATCTATACTACCCAGCCGATGCTAGCACCAAGATTTGTATATAGACCGTACAAACTCGAATAAGCTTCCCAAACAAGAAGTCTTGCTTAAGTAAATTACTAGATTTAAAATTATTAGATTGATTTAAAGATCAATTATTCTTGTCTTTTTAAGATAAATCATTGTAAAGACTTTAAAAACATAATATACTGAAAATACTTCATTAATTAATTAAAGTTCAACCAACTCGAACAACACAAGAGAACTAGTCATGAATGACCATACAAGTGACTCCACTAACCCTTAGATAATGTGTGGAAGTATTCCAACACCAAGGGAGAGCGAATATAGAATTCCTCTTGTTTTACTTGAATGAGAAGAATCGTTTCATATTACAAGACTTTAAAAGGAAATAAACAAAGAAAAGCTAAACGGACCAAAACCGAGGGAGTTTCGGCTCATAGCAGAGCACTAAGGCCTTCCCAACTATTGATCTAGGACACCTAAATACTTGGAATGAGTTTGCTATTTATAGGCTGAGTGCTGTGCAATGCACGGTCATGCATTGTATTGCACGAGCGTGCAAAGTACCCCTTTCTTGCACGTGAGGGAATCTGTCAGGTCTGACAGGCTCAGGGCCCATTTTCACCATTTGCACGGCCATGCATTGGGATGCACGACCGTGCATCACCCCATTTTGACCAAAGCTTGATTTTGACTTTCTGGGTTGACTCCTTAGGTGCACGAACGTCCCATTGGCTTCCGGATGCTGATTTTTTGCTTGTTTTTGAGTGATTTCTTCATGTTTTTACAAACCAATGTTAATTATCCTATTGTAACACAACTAAATAGATTAAGTATCAATTCATATCATTTTGTCTATAATTATGATTAATATGGGGATAATTGTGCATGTAAAACATGTATAATTTAGGGCATATCATAATACCCCACACTTAAACTTTGCTTATCCTCAAGCAAACTCATGCATGATTATACCAATAGAATAAAACATTGATTTAATTTTAATCTAATGTTTCTGTCCCAAATGGTTAAATGTGTTTTAATAAAAACAATTATCTGATTTTTGTACCTTTCGAGTGTTTCTCCACAATTGGGTAGTAAGCCTAACATACTTGATGGAACTACGATTATGCATAAAATTACAGTCTCACAAATATTCACTCAACATTCTGGTTTAATATATGGATAAAGTATGTCAAGTAGAACACTCAATACTATAATTAATGCTCGCGTAATCATAGGCTTGTATAAAAATAAAATCTCCATCAACTGACATAAAATATGTGCATAAATCAAGAGGGCCTTTTAAATGGTTGTAATGATTGGTTTAGGGTTTGGGTAGGAAGTTTTTGGCAAGAGTGGCTAAATGTTAAAAATTCGGGTCTTGGCTAATTGAGCTATGAACAAAAGGACTGTTAATAAACTTAGATTAGGATGTTGTAGCTAATCTAAGGACTCTTTTAAGATCAGATCATCAAGACCGAATCTCCTTCTTTAAGAACGTCACTTCCTTCTTGTTTTTGAAATACACATTACTATCTTTTCTTGTGGATCGCTCGGCTTTTGTCCTAATAGCAACCATCTTGATCAGTTTTGTATACTCAAATTAAGAGTAAGTTTCACTCTTTCTTCAATTTTCTTTATGAGATCATTCTATAATTTTGGGCGGTTGCTGTATCTTTTTGCCCTTCTCTTTTATTTCTTCATATATATCCTTTTTTTTAACACCAAATATTTCAACTTGGGCATTTTTCGTAGCTTTTTGCCCCACTTTTTTTCATTCGTTCATATACACTTGTCTTCATAATTACGTACTTGAAACGGATAAATGTCCATAAGTCAATGCCAATATGACTAGTACCGGTTTTTTTAACGTAAAATGGTTAGAAATAAAAAGGCTAAATTTTGCTAAGTAGGTGTAAAATGTGGTTTTTGAAACGAAAAAGGTTTAGGCTCAAAGGGGCTAACTAGAGGATAATGTTTAGGGTAGGTAAAAGAAAAAGAAAAGGCAAATCCTAATGCGTCAATCATTTTTATGCATTCTTTTTGTCTATGATCTTGAAATGTATATTTTACACAAGTTCTAACATGCAAAATTAGCAAACACTCTATCAAACGAAATGAGCATGTGAAATATGTAATAATCAACGACATCAAAAACTTGATGTGTTATGTAACAATGCTCGGATAGGCTCAAATTCTCACATGAAACGGAGGATAGGGGGTATAAAAGTAAAATTGTGCATAAACTTATTTATTTCTTTTTGTTGTGCTTTCTAATCTTCCCTATTTGTTTCCTTGATTTACTTCAACGGTATTTCAAATTACTGTTTTTATAAGACTGTTTATTCCAAATGATTTTTAAGACTTTTTTATTTAGATTATTTACGAAGCCGTCAAACTTTGCAGATTAATATGCTTAATCAAAAGTTGTTATGCTTGCAAAAATAATTTTTGAAAATATTTTAATTCATATATATATATATATTTAATCTCATAGATCGGGTATTTAAGAATCATGCATTTGTAAGACTCGGGACAAAATTAGGCAGCTAATTTATCAATGGGGTTCCACCCCACACTTAGTTTATGACAATATGGATGTATGCAATATCATATGTGTCATGCATAATAAGAGTGTGGTTAAACTAATACTCTCCTGATGAGACGTCATCACTATGCGTGTGGTCGGTACCTATAGAAGCTTAAGATTCATCCTTCACCAATAAAAGCTATCAAGCACTCAAAGAAAAACATAAGACGGAAAATAAAACGAAAAATAAAAACAACAAAGTCCTAATATTGGGAAGGCATACCTGATGGCCGAAATACGAGAAACTTAAATTTGTAAGACAAACCTGAGATCCATGTATTCTACCGTATGTACCAACTTCTCAATTTATTTATCATCGGGTTGCGTCCCGGAAGCGTTAGGTTTATTTAACGAGTCTTAGACCAGACTCGTCCCATATAAGTCAGTCTAGGGTAAGTGGTGGTACTTATAATCGTCCTAGTATCCTCCACAATAACTCTCGTAGGCTTTGACTCCATGAAAGCTACTACAAAGAACAAACAAAACGAACACGAGCACTAAAGTAAAAGGGAACAAAAATAAAAATAAAGTTGAAATAAAACACAGAGAAACTAAAGTTGAAAATAAAAACAAAAGAGGAAAAATAAAGCAGACATAAAACAAAGAGAAAATATAAATAGTCAGTCCAACTGCTTAGATCTTTCACAGAATTACCGTGTCCCCGGCAACTGCGTAAGAAACTTGCTATGTGTTTTATATGTAGATAAAAATATAAATATATATATATATATATTCCCGGCAGTGACGCCAAAAACATGATAGCGTGTTTTTACACAAAATCAAGTTTTAAATTTATAAATTAAAATGATAATTACTTTAACTAGATACACACACAATAGGCAAGTGTACATATCGTAGCGTAATATAGTATGGATAAGAACCGAGTATCGAACCATGGACACGGATCCCGTACTCAACCCTCGCTATTGTCTGACTGTGATAATAAGTTGGAAATTGGGTTTTGTTTTAGAAGGAAAATAAAAGGTTAGGAAATATAATTAGAAGTATTATCACGTTTAAGGTATTACTCTAGTTGTTATCCCTTGTTAATTAATGCTATATTTAACGTAAGGTTGGTTATAGTTACTAGTACTAACCCTTTCGATAGGGGAGTTAGCATTTCGTAACGGAACAGTGGATACGTCGGCCAACTGTTCCTTAATGAATCTCCGGACCCTGAACGGGATCTCAAGTCCGCCGGTTATCTCGTGATTCATTATTCGGACTAGGATTATCCAATGACTAACGTACGTCATGTCTTGTAACTTCCTTTGGAAAGTCGGAATGCAAAACTCCCTCCAGAGCTACTTATAATATTATTTTAAATAAATAAGACTTTCATTCTCACGATCAAACCCCATGGCTCCCGCTAGAAGTCCTTTACAAGCCGACACGAGAGAAGTAAAGAAATACCGACACAAACCGCCCGGTATGGTTAGGGTTCAAACGACATGCTGAATACCCAAACCTCCAATCAACCCATAATATTATATCTATACTACCCCGCCGTTGCTAGCGCCAAGATTTGTATATATACTGTACAAACTCGAATAAGCTTCCCAAACAAGAAGTCTTGCTTAAGTAACTTACAAGATTTAAGACTATTAGATTTGTTTAAAGATCACTTATTCTTGTCTTTTTAAGATACATCATAGTAAAGACTTTAAAAACATAAGATACAAAAAATACTTCATTAATTAATTAAAATTCAACCAACTCGAGCAACATAAGAGAACTAGCCATGAATAACCATACAAGTGACTCCACTAACCCTTAGATAATGTGTGAAAGTATTCCAACACCAAGGGACAGCGGGTATAGAATTCATCTTGTTTTACTCGAACGTGAAGAATCGCTTCATATTACAAGACTTTAAAAGGAAATAAACAAAGAAAAGCTAAACGGACCAAAACCGAGAGAGTTCCGGCTCTTATCACAGCACTAAGGCCTTCCCAACTCTTGATCTAGGACACCTAAATGCTTGGAATGAGTTTTCTATTTATAGGCTTAGAGTTGGGCAATGCACGGCCGTGAATTGTAATGCACGAGCATGCAAAGTACCCGTTTCTTGCACGTGGGGGAATCTGTCAGGTCTGGCAGGCTCAGGGCCCATTTTCACCATTTGCATGGTCTTGCATTGCGATGCACGACCGTGCATCACCCCATTTTGACCAAAGCTTGATTTTGACTTTCTGGGTTGACTCCTTAGGTGCACGGACGTTCGATTGGCTTCCAGATGCTGATTTTTGCTTGTTTTTGAGTGATTTCTTCATGTTTTTACAAACCAAGGGTAATTATCCTATTGTAACACAACAAAATATATTAAGTATCAATTCATATCATTTTTTCTATAATTGTGATTAATATGGGGATAATTGTGCGTGTAAAACATGTATAATTTAGGGCATATCATAATACCCCACACTTAAACTTTGCATATCCTCAAGCAAACTCATGCATGATTATACCCATAGAATAAAACATTGATTTAATGTTAATCTAAAGCTTTTGTCCCAAATGGTTAAATTTGTTTTAATAAAAACAATTATTTGATTTTTGTACCTTTCGAGTGTTTCTCCACAATTGGTTAGTATGCCTAACATACTTGATGGAACTACGATTATGCACAAAATTACAGTCTCACAAATATTCACTCAACACTAGGATTTAATATATGGATAAGGTATGTCAAGTAGAACACTCAATGCTATAATTAATGCTCGCATAATCATAGGCTTGTATAAAAATTAAATCTCCATCAACTGACATAAAATATGTGCATAAATCAAGAGGGCTTTGTAAATGGTTGTAATGATTGGCTTAGGGTTTGGGTAGGAAGTTTTTGGTAAGAGTGGCTAAATGTTAAAAATTCGGGTATTGGCTAATTGAGCAATGAACAAAAGGACTGTTGATAAACTTAGATTAGGATGTTGTAGCTAATCTAAGGACTCTTTTAAGATTAGATCATCAAGACCGAATTCCTTCTTTAAGAACGTCACTTCCTCCTTGTTTTTGAAATACACATTACTTTCTTTTCTTGTGGATCGTTCGGCTTTTGTCCTAATAGCAACCATATTGATCAGTTTTGTATACTCAAATTAAGAGTAAGTTTAACTCTTTCTACAATTTTCTTCATGAGATCATTCCATAATTTTGGGCGGTTGCTGTATCTTTTTGCCATTCTCTTTTCTTTCTTCATATATATCCTTTTTTTTACACCAATTTCACAACTTGGGCATTTGTCGTAGCTTTTTGTCCTATTTTTCTTCATTCATTCTGTAACATCCCAAAATGTCGAGAAATAAAGTTAACGAGTTCAAGCGGGCCGAAGTCGGGCCGGGTCAGTCACGAACCGGGCTTGGGGAGGTCTCCCCTATAAATAGTCAAGGTCACCACATGTTTCTCTCATTTGCAATTCTAGAGAGAGAAACCTGTAGAGAGAGAAAGTGTCGGAATCACACAAGATTGCACCCGCTCGTGTCTCTTGCACTCGTGAGAAGAACCTCCGGATCAGAAGCTCGATTCAGGTAACGATCCGACCTAAATCTGAGTTTTTAGTTCGTTTTTGGGTTTTCGGGTCTTGGGTGAAAATCGGACGTTTTTGTGGATGAAACTGAAAGATAATCATAGGATCGAATTCCTTAATGGAAAACGAACGTTTTGGATGCAACATGTTTGGGATCTTTACATGATCAGACCGAATGCGAAAGTTAGGGTTTTTCGCGAAGAACAGGTCGTGCGCACTTGCTAAGTGCGCACGGAGCAGGTCCTGCGCACTTGCTAAGTGCGCAGGAGGAGGAACCTGCGCATTTGCTAAGTGCGCAGGAGGAAGAACCTGCGCACTTGCTAAGTGCGCAGGAGGCAGGGTCTGCGCACTTGCTAAGTGCGCAGGCAGCAGGGTCTGCGCACTTGCTAAGTGCGCAGACATCAGACTGGTTAAGTAAAGTTAGTATGTTTAGAAGGGTTAAACCGTTAGAGTCGGTAATGGTCTGATGTGTATGTAACTACTCAATTCAGATCGTACGTGAAGTCGTTGGACCTTCGTTTAGGACAACCGAGACTAGTTTATCAGGTGAGTTCTAGAAGCCCTCTTTTAAATGTTTTTATATAATGTTTTCGGGCTGGTGTGTACACGTATGAAATGTTGTTTTATAAAATGATTTTTATGAAAATACGTTTACGAAAGGAAATGATTTGGAACGAAGGATTTATGGAAAGAAAGTTTATGAACGGAATGTTTACGAACGAATGTTATAAAGAAATGGTTTAATGAAAAGGTAAAAGGGTTTTGAAAGTGAAGGAAAGGTTTTATGAAAAGAAAACAAAAAGGGGCAAAGGTTTTAAAGAAGTCATTACAAATCTAATCTGTCGAATGAATGGAATTGACGAATGAAGTTTGGGAATGTGATTCCCAGCCTTGTGGTAGATTATGGACAGCGAGCCATAGTTACCACAAGAACAACATGGGCAATGTCTTTGTGGCATGTCAATGGTTTTGATGTTGTACAACTGGTAAGGGAGTAACGACGGTTACTCGGGTGATGACGATCATCCTAAGCGAACGAGGTAATGGGAAATCAATGACGGCGATACGTAACGGTTGATTTCCAAAGGAAAGATGCGTGTTGGGCAATGACGGCGATACGTAACGGTTGACCCCACGCATTGAAGGGTTGGGCAATGACGGCGATATGTAACGGTTGACCCAACGTAGTGGTATGGTTGTGGCAATGACGGCGATACGTAACGGTTGCCCACAACATTAAAAGTTCCTACGGGGACATAGAGACGCGTAACGATACAGATTTAGATAATAATGTATGACTTAAATGAATGTTAATATTTTAAACAAATGATTGTGTTTAAATATGCGAAGGTTTACGAATGAAAGGCCCTGTTTTCTTATACGAATGTTAAACCCTATTGAATGTTTGAATGATGAACCATTTCTTAAAACGAACGAAAACTAGAACTCACCAGCGTAGCTGACGTTTTTAAGTGTACACATTCAGGTTAAGGTAGGTTCTGAGGATGGACGGTGATGCTTGGCTAGAGATGAAGAGTTACCCGACTGCTTTTGAAGACTGGCATCCCGTTATGTTTAGTTATGATGTAATTATGTTTACGCTTCCGCATGTATGAATAACGATTAAGTTATGTTTAAATAAAAATTATTGCTGCGTTATCTGATATTCATGTTTAAGAACTGCTTGTGAATGAGTAAATCCAATAAGTGAGGCCTCCCGGGTTTGGGGCCTCACACATTCATAAACACTTGTCTTCATAATTACGTACTTGTAACGGATAAATGTCCATAAGTCAATGCCAATATGACCAGTACCGGTTTTTTTTAACGGAAAAAGGTTAGAAATAAAAAGGCTAAATTTGGCTAAGTGGGTGCAAAATGTGGGTTTTGAAATGAAAAAGGTTTAGGCTCAAATGGGCTAACTAGGGGATAATGTTTAGGGTAGGTAAAAGAAAAAGAAAATGCTACAGAGAATGGGTTAATCCTAATGCGTCAATCATTTTTATGCATTCTTTTAGTCTACGATCTTGAAATGTATATTTTACACAAGTTCTAACATGCAAAGCAATAATTAGCAAATACTATATCAAACGAAATGAGCATGTGAAATATGTAATGATCAACGGCGTCAAAAACTTGATTTGTTATATAATAATGCTCGGATAGGCTCAAATTCTCACATGAAACGGAGGATAGGGGCTATAAAAGTAAAATTGTGCATAAACTTATTTATTTCTTTTTGTTGTGCTTTCTAATCTTCCCTATTTGTTTCCTTGATTTACTTCAACGGTATTTCAAATTACTGTTTTTATAAGACTGTTTATTCCAAATGATTTTTAAGACCTTTTGATTTAGATTATTTACGAAGCTGTCAAACTTTGCAGATTAATATGATTAATCAAAAGTTGTTATGCTTGCAAAAATAATTTTTTAAAATGTTTTAATTCATATTTATATATATATATATATTTCATCTCATAGATCGGGTATTTAAGAATCATGCATTTGTAAGACTCGGGACAAAATTAGGCAGCTAATTTATCAATGGGGTTCCACCCCACACTTAGTTTCTGATAATATGGATGTATGCAATATGATTTGTGTCATGCATAATAAGAGTGTGGTGAAACTAATACTCCCCTGATGAGACGTCATCACTATGCGTGTGGTCGGTACCTATAGAAGCTTAAGATTCATCCTTCACCAATAAAAGCTATCAAGCACTCAAAGAAAAACATAAGACGGAAAATAAAACGAAAAATAAAAACTACAAAGTCCTAATATTGGGAAGGCATATCTGATGGCCGAAGTACGAGAAACTTAAATTTGTAAGACAAACCTGAGATCCATGTATTCTACCGTATGCACCAACTTCTCAATTTATTTATCATCGGGTTTCCTCCCGGAAGCGTCACGTTTATTTAACGAGTCTTAGACCAGACTCGTCCCATATAAGTCAGTCTACGGCAAGTGGTGGTACTTATAATCGTCCTAGTATCCTCCACAATAACTCTCGTAGGCGTTGACTCCATGAAAGCTACTACAAAGAATAAACAAAACGAACACGAGCACCAAAGTAAAAGAGAACAAAAATAAAAAAAAGGAAAATCAAGTTGAAATAAATCAAAGAGAAAATAAAGTTGAAATTAAAAACAAAAGAGGAAAAATAAAGCAGACATAAAACAAAGAGAAAATAGAAATAGTCAGTCCAACTGCTAAGATCTTTCGCAGAATTACCGTGTCCCTGGCAACGGTGCCAAAAACTTGATGTGTGTTTTATATGTAGATAAAAATATAAATATATATATCCTCGGCAGTGACGCCAAAAACATGATGGCATGTCTTTACACAAACTCAAGTTTTAAATTTATAAATTAAAATGATAATTACTTTAACTAGATACACACACAATAGGCAAGTGTACCTATCGTAGCATAATATAGCATGGGAAAGAACCGAGTATCGAACCATGGACACGGATCCCGTACTCAACCCTCGCTATTGTCTGACCGGGATAATAAATTGGAAAATGGGCTTTGTTTTAGAAGGAAAATAAAAGGTTAAGAAATGTAATTAGAAGTATTATCATGTTTAAGGAGTTACTCTAGTTGTTATCCCTTGTTAATTAATACTATATTTAAAGTTTGGTTGGTCAAAATTACTAGTACTATCCCTTTCGAGAGGGGAGTTAGCATTTCGTAACGGAACAGTGGATACGGTCAGCCAACTGTTCCTTAAAGAATCTCCGGACCCTGAACGTGGTCGCAAGTCTGCCGGTTATCTCGTGATTCATTATTCGGACTAGGATTATCCAATGACTGACGTACGACATGTCTTGTAACTTCCTTTGGAAAGTCGGAATGCACAACTCCCTCTAGAGCTACTTTATGAACGCTCGGACCTAACAAGTTATGTTCTTAAATAGTTGTCTTTACTTATAATATTATTTTAAATAAATAAGACTTTCATTCTCAAGATCAAACTCCATGGCTCCCGCTAGAAGTCCTCTACAAGCCGACACGAGAGAAGTAAAGAAATACCGACACAAACCGCCCGGTCTGGTTAGGGCTCAAACGGCATGCTGAATACTCAAACCTACAATCAACCCATAATATTAAATCTATACTACCCGCCCGTTGCTAGCACCAAGATTTGTATATAGACCGTACAAACTCGAACAAGCTTCCCAAACAAGAAGTTTTGCTTAAGTAACTTACAAGATTTAAGATTATTAGATTTGTTTAAAGATCACTTATTCTTGTCCTTTTAAGATAAATCATAGTAAAGACTTTAAAAAAATAAGATACTAAAAATACTTCATTAATTAATTAAAGTTCAACCAACTCGAGCAACACAAGAGAACTAGCCATGAGAGACCATACAAGTGACTCCACTAACATTTAGATAATGTGTGGAAGTATTCCAACAACAAGGGAGAGAGGGTATAGAATTCATCTTGTTTTACTCAAACGAGAAGAATAGCTTCATATTACAATACCGAGAGAGTTCCGGCTCTTAGCAGAGCACTGGGACACCTAAAGACCGAGAGGGTTCCACCCCACACTTAGTTTCTGACAATATGGATGTATGCAATAGGATATGTGTTATGCATAATAAGAGTGTGGTTAAACTAAAACTCCCCTGATGAGACGTCATCAATATGCGTGAGGTGGGTACCTATAGAAGCTTAAGATTCATCCTTCACCAATAAAAGCTATCAAGCCCTCAAAGAAAAACATAAGTCGAAAAATAAAACAAAAAACAAAAACTACAAAGTCCTAATATTGGGAAGTCATACCTGATGGCCGAAATACGAGAAACTTAAATTTGTAAGACAAACCTGAGATCCATGTATTCTACCGTATGCACCAACTTCTCAATTTATTTATCATCGGGTTGCCTCCCGGAAGCGTCACATTTATTTAACGAGTCTTAGACCAGACTCGGCCCATATAAGTCAGTCTAGGGCAAGTGGTGGTACTTATATTCGTCCCAGTATCCTCCACAATAACTCTCGTAGGCGTTCACTCCATGAAAGCTACTACAAAGAACAAATAAAACGATCGTGAGCACCAAAGTCAAAGAGAACAAAAATAAAATAAAAAAGGAAAATAAAGTTGAAATAAAACAAAGATAATAAAGTTGAAAATAAAAACAAAAGAGGAAAAATAAAGCAGACATAAAACAAAGATAAAAAAGAAATACACAATCCAACTTCTTAGATCTTTCGCAGAATTACCGTGTCCCCGGTAACGACGCCAAAAACTTGATCTGTGTTTTATATGTAGATAAAAATATAAATATATATATATCCCCGGAAGGACGCCAAAAACATGATGACGTGTTTTTACACAAAATCATGTTTTAAATTTACAAATTAAAATGATAATTACTTTAACTTGATACACACACAATAGGCAAGTCTACCTATCGTAGTCTAATATAGTATATGTAAGAACCAAGTATCGAATCATGGACACGGATCCCGTACTCAACCCTCGCTATTGTCTGACTAGGATAATAAGTTGGAAAATCAGTTTTGTTTTAGAATGAAAATAAAAGGTTAAGAAATGTAATTAGAAGTATTTTGACGTTTAAGGTGTTATCACTTTTTAATTAGTGTTATATTTAAAGTAAGGTTGGTCATAGTTACTAGTACTAACCCTTTCGATGAGGGAGTTAGCATTTTGTAACGGAACAGTGGATACGGTCGGCCAACTGTTACTTAATGAATCTTCGGACCCTGAACGGGGTCTCAAGTCCGCCGGTAACCTCATGATTCATTATTCGGACTAGGATTATCTAATGACTAACGTATGTCATGTCTTGTAACTACCTTTGGAAAGTCAGAATGCACAACTCTCTCCAGAGCTACTTTACGAACGCTCGGACCTAATAAATTATGTTCTTAAATAGTTGTCTTTACTTATAAAATTATTTTAAATAAATAAGAGTTTCATTCTCAAGATCAAACCCCATGGCTCCCGCTAGAAGTCCTCTGCAAGCCGACACGAGAGAAGTAAAGAAATACCGACACAAACCGCCAGGTCTGGTTAGGGCTCAAATGACATGCTGAATACTTAAACTTCCAATCAACCCAAAATATTAAATCTATACTACCCGACCGTTGCTAGCACCAAGATTTGTATATAGACCGTACAAACTTGAATAAGCTTCCCAAACAAGAAGTCTTGCTTAAGTAACTTACAAGATTTAAGATTATTAGATTTGTTTAAAGATCACTTATTCTTGTCTTTTTAAGATAAATCGTAGTAAAGACTTTAAAAATATAAGATACAAAAAATACTTCATTAATTAATTAAAGTTTAACCAACTCTAGCGACACAAGAGAACTAGCCATGAGAGACCATACAAGTGACTCCACTAACATTTAGATAATGTGTGGAAGTACTCCAACACCAAGAGAGAGCGGGTATAGAATTCCTCTTGTTTTACTCGAACGAGAAGAATCGCTTCATATTACAAGAGTTTAAAAGGAAATAAATAAAGAAAAGCTAAACGGACCAAAACCGAGAGATTTCTGGCTCTTAGAAGAGCACTAAGGCCTTCCCAACTCTTGATCTAGGACACCTAAATGCTTGGAATGAGTTTGCTATTTATAGGCTGAGAGCTGGTTGTATTGCATGAGCGTGCAAAGTACCTGTTTCTTGCACGTGAGGGAATCTGTCATGTCTGGCAGGCTCATGGCCCATTTTCGCCATTTGCACGACCGTGCATTGGGATACACGACCGTGCATCACCCCATTTTGACCAAAGCTTGATTTTGACTTTTTGGGTTGACTCCTTAGGTGCACGAACGTCCGATTGGCTTTCGGATGCTGATTTTTGCTTGTTTTTGAGTGATTTCTTCATGTTTTTACAAACTAAGGGTAATTATCCTATTGTAACACAACTAAATAGATTAAATATCAATTCATATCACTTTGTTTGTAATTGTAATTAATATGGAGATAATTGTGCATGTAAAACATGTATAATTTAAGGCATATCATAATACCCCACACTAAAACTTTGCTTTTCCTCAAGCAAACTCATGCATGATTATACCCATAGAATAAAACATTGATTTAATGTTAATCTAAAGCTTTTGTCTCAAATGGTTAAATGTGTTTTAATAAAAACAATTATCTGATTTTTGTACCTTTCGAGTGTTTCTCCACAATTGGGTAGTAAGCCTAACATACTTGATGGAACTACGGTTATGCACAAAATTACAGTCTCACAAATATTCACTCAACACTCAGGTTTATTATATGGATAAGGTATGTCAAGTAGAACACTCAATGCTATAATTAATGCTCGCATAATCATAGGCTTGTATAAAAATCAAATCTCCATCAACTTACATAAAATATGTGCATAAATCAAGAGGAATTTGTAAAAGGTTGTAATGATTGGCTTAGGGTTTGGCTAGGAAGTTTTTGGCAAGAGAGGCTAAATGTTAAAAATCCGGGTCTTATCTAATTGAGCTATGAACAAAAGGACTGTTGATAAACTTAGATTATGATGTTGTAGCTAATCTAAGGACTCTTTTAAGATCAGATCATCAAGACCGAATCTTCTTCTTTAAGAACGTCACTTCCTCCTTGTTTTTGAAATACACATTACTATCTTTTCTTGTGGATCGTTCGGATTTTGTCCTAATAGCAACCATCTTGATCAGTTTTTTATACTCAAATTAAGAGTAAGTTTGACTCTTTCTTCAATTTTTTTCATGAGATCATTCCATAATTTTGGGCGGTTGCTGTATCTTTTTGCCCTTCTCTTTTCTTTCTTCATAGATATCCTTTTTTTTAACACCAATTTCACAACTTGGGCATTTGTCGTAGCTTTTTGACCTAGTTTTCTTCTGTAACATCCCAAAAATAATAAAACGAATAAATATAGCGAGACCGGTGATTTAGTCAGAATATTTAAACAAAAGGGAGCGGGCTTGGGCTCGGCTTCAATGGGCCGAGGGAAGCCCAGGTATATATATAAGGCAAGGCAGCCCTCTTCCCTGCTTATTCCACACTCACGCGACTTCTAGAGAGAGAAAGGAGAGCTCGGGTCTAGAGAGAGAAAGTCGACGGATCGTCACGAGATTGGAGGAGCACGTTACAGCTGAGCCCGTGAGCAAAACCTCCGAATCAGAATTACAATCCAGGTAACGATTCGATCACATTATGAGTTTTTGTTCGTTTTGGGAAGTTTCAGGTTTTGGCTAAAAAGATAACGATTTTGCGGATGAAACTTGAAAATGTATAGCATCTAGAATGAAAAAAGAACGTTGTGATCAAAGAAAAATTTAGATATTGACTCGATCAGACTTGCATGCAAAAAAAAAACTTCAGATTTTTGGGGAAGACGATGTGCAGGCCCATCGAAACTACTTAGTTTCGATATGTGCAGACCCATCGAAACTACTTAGTTTTGATATGTGCAGTAGTTTCGATATGTGCAGACCCATCGAAACTACTCAGTTTTGATATATGCATACCCATCGAAACTACCATAGTTTCGATATAAGCCCACGATCCGAAGCTAAGATTACACCTAAGTTACTTATCGAAACTACCAAGTTTCGACAGAAGCAACCTATCGAAACTACCAAGTTTCGACAGAAGCAACCTATCGAAACTATCAAGTTTCGATAAAGCAAATCCATCGAAACTACTAAGTTCAAGCATAGTAATGTCTAATGTCATCTAGGAGCACTACCTTACGAGTATGACTTTATTATACAGATCGGGAGTAACATTAGTGACGCTCAGTAGACAGCTTAGTGTATTTCAGAAACTACTCATCAGGTGAGTTCTATGTGCCCCCTTCTATGTTATGTGCAAATGATTTATAAATGTTTTGGGGCTGAAATGTATACACTAAATGAATAACAGTTATGAATATCAATGTGATCATACGTGGTATACAAATATATATATATATATATATATATATATATATATATATATATATATATATATGTATATCTCTTTACACGAAATAGAATTATGAATAAAGAATGAAACGTATGATTTTTAAAGAATGAACGAAAGTATGACATAACGTGTAAAGAAGAAATCTTGCTTTATATCCATGTATATATTGCTTGCCAAGTATAAGAAAACGTTATGGACGCTTCGATGATAACGGCTACTTCGGTAGACGGACGACCACGTGACTATCGTACAACCGGGACAAGTGCGTTCCTTCATCAGCTAGGACGTACGAATGCCACAAGTGCGTTCCTTCATTAGCTAGGACGTACTAAAGTTATTAACGGACGGTCTAAGAAAAATTGGCATCTTATAGTAGAACGGTTGTATAAATAATAGTCGCATGGGAAACGAATACCTTCGGGTAGACGGGCGAATTACGGCCTACGACAGTAGGACGGTTGTAAGTCATGACAGACGGACAAAGGTTGCCGGACGGTTGTAAGAATAAAATGACGGACGGCACTTGTTGTCAGACGGTTGTAAGTATAGGTGGGCTATGACGATGGACTGCGGCGATTTTCTTTGTGACCTTCGCAACCAAAAGACGGGTTGATCACCCTTAAGAGTATTACCCATGAATGTAAAAGAAAAGAAAAGAAAAGGTGAATGCATATAAATATGTAATCACAAAATAAAGAAGAAAGAGAAGCAAAAGTTATGAAAATAAATGAGACCAATGATGTGAATATATATCTATATGTATTTGCGAAGAATGATAGATGAGAAGCAATTCAAGTCAATGTGTACCTATATAAACGTATATATATAATTATGCATACTTATAAAGAAAAGAATGTTTATTTCTAATTGCATTAAACTAGAACTCACCCGCGTTAGCTGACTTTTAGTATACATTTCAGGTAAAGGAAGATGAGGTCGTGCGATGGCGTGGAGGTTACCCGGCACGAGACTGACATCCCTCTTTTGTTTTATATGTCTTCGAACAATGTTATGTTTTTAATTGTAAAGACTTCCGCTGTTATGATTATGTAATTGGATGACGAATGTTTTTAATATAAATTCAGTATTTTATGACTATGTTTATGAGTAAATCCAACAAGTGAGGTTACCCGAGAAAGGGACCTTTACAAGTTGGTATCAGAGCAATAGTTTGAGAGATTCAGACATCCCTAAATGTCTGGACTCAAGCTGATTATGGGACCAACGCACGGATGTCAGTCTGGCTAGCCAACGCCAACGCCAACGCCAGCACAGTAAGTAAGTACTAAGGTTAATACACTTGGATAAGAATAGATACTCAAACCTAGAACCAATAGATGTCAATGTCATGACCAAATTGAAGAGTTTGGAACCCGAAAAGCAATGTAAATTTCTAATCACAAACCGGTCACTGTAATTAAAAATTCACCTTGTTCGTACTATTCAAAACTACGATCTGAAGAAATGACATTGATGTATTCCCTTTTTAACTATCAGGAAATTAAGAGCTATGGCTGGTGGAGGAAGAACAGGACCTCGTGGCGGTCGCACTGGCCGACGAGGTAGACCTCCGTTGAACCAAATAATTAAAGAAGAAGAGAGTGTGCACGCAGAGCACACCGAAAGTGTGCACGAAACAGAAGTCACCCCAATTAGGGACGACAGTCCAGGGCCTATACAGTTGGAACCTGAAGTCAGGGATGCTATTGCCCGTGAAGTTGTGCTCACTTTGAAGAAGGTACTGCCTGATATACTATCCGAGGCAATAAAGAAAAGTAAAGAGGAGGATGAAGGAGACAATGAAGAGAAAGTATATGATAGTGATGGGGATGAAATAAAGATAGGATCGAGCAACCGTGGGTGTACTTACAAAGGCTTTAAGGACGGAGACCCACCCAAGTTCGATGGGAGCAAGGATTCAGTGGCAACGCTTGAATGGATTGAGAGGATGAATGCTGTAATCAACATCAGCGAGTGTCGACCAGACCAGGCTGTTAAATACGTTGACGAAGCACTAAGTTGGTGGAGGAATATTCAGAGAACTAAGTCACCAAATGCTATAAACAGAATGACATGGGACGACTTGAAGAAGCTGATCATCCAAAAGTTCTGTCCACAGAACGAAATTGATCGAGTGGAAAATGAATTCTTAAACCTTAAGGCTGGAAACAAGACGCACCGCCAGTATACTTCGAGATTCAATGAGCTAGCTCAACTAGTACCCCACCTGGTAGAAACTGAAGACCGTTTGATCAAGTACTATGTTAAGGGGTTGCCACAACGGGTCCGTGTTCATGTAAAAGCTAACCTACCCTCGACCTTCGAGTCGGTAGTGAATCTGAGCGGAATCGTCTACGACGACTACGCCAATGAGGACCCGGCACCTGAGACACAAAAGAGAAAGTGAGAGAACCCGTCTAGAGGTACCGGAAGAGGGAACGTAACTACTGAAAATAAGAAACCAAGGTCGGATAAATATGAAACCTGCAAGAAATGTGGAAGGCAACATTTTGGCGAGTGTCGGGTCGGCTCCACCACACGTTACAGGTGTGGGAAGGCGGGGCACTATTCTCGTGACTGCTTAAGAGACACTAAATGCCAAGTATGTGGACTGTTTGGTCACCTGACTAGGGATTGCAGAAAAACCAGACAATCTGGTTCGGGAAAAGAAAAGGAACAGGAACAACCAAAGACGAGGACTCGAGCTTACGCCCTGACTGAGGAGGAAGCAAGGGGAAATCCTGATGTTGTGTCAGGTACGTTCCTAGTTAATGATGAACATGCGGCTATATTATTTGACTCGGGTGCTAGTAAAAGCTTTATATCAAATGCATTTAGTCGTAAACTGAATTGCACTATCAACACAGTAGTAAAGGCCTTTAGTGTACAAACTGACATTGGTAAAAATTCGGCAGTATTCCAAGTAACAGAGGGTTGCATAATAGAAATAGAGGGTCATAAGTTTCCTTCTAGATTATTCCTTCTCACCTTAGGAGGATTCGATATAGTATTGGGTATGGATTGGTTAGCTGCCAACGAAGCTCAAATCATATGTAAACGTAAGAGGATACACCTCAAAGCTCCTAGCGGATGTCCAATTACGGTTCATGGGGATTGGAATTGCACAATGCCGAACATCATCTCGATGATCAAGGCCAAAAGTTACATGAGGCGCGGTTGCGAAGCTTATCTGGCATATGTTATTGACGATAGAATGAAAATGAAAGAACTCGAGAACGTACCCGTGGTATGCAATTTTCCGAAAGTATTCCCTGAGGATCTACCTGGGTTGCCACCCGATCGGGAAATAGAATTTCAGATTGACTTACTGCCAGGAGCTGAGCCCGTTGCCAAAGCCCCCTACCGATTGGCTCCGTCAGAAATGAAAGAATTGATGTCTCAACTACAAGAATTAACAGAAAAAGGATTTATTAGACCGAGCATTTCACCATGGGGCGCTCCGGTACTATTCGTAAAGAAGAAAGACGGCAGCATGCGCATGTGCATTGACTACCGTGAACTGAACAAGAGGACAGTAAAGAACAAATACCCACTACCTAGAATAGATGACCTTTTTGATCAACTGCAAGGTGCGAGTTGGTTCTCAAAGATCGATCTTAGGTCGGGTTACCATCAGTTGAAAGTAAGAGAGGAAGACGTACCAAAGACCGCGTTTCGCACGCGTTATGGGCATTATGAGTTTCTCGTGATGTCTTTCGGATTGACCAACGCGCCAGCAGCATTTATGGATTTGATGAATAGAGTATGTCGACCCATGTTGGATCGATCAGTGATAGTTTTTATAGACGACATACTGGTATATTCGAAAAGCGAGGGTGATCTCCACTGTCACCTAAGGGAGGTTCTAGAGGTGCTAAAGCAGGAAAAGTTGTACGCAAAATTCTCCAAATGCGCGTTCTGGCTTAGGGAAGTCCAATTCCTAGGTCATGTGATAAACCCAAACGGCATCATGGTAGATCCTGCAAAGATCGAGACAGTAAAGGAATGGAACGTCCCAAAGACACCAACAGAGATACGAAGTTTTCTGGGATTGGCGGGCTACTATCGAAGGTTCATTCAAGATTTTTCAAGAATAGCCTTGCCACTAACTAAGTTGACACGGAAGGAAGTGAAGTATGAATGGGGTCAAACCCAAAACAACGCGTTTGAAGAACTTAAGGCACGATTAACCCAAGCTCCAGTCTTAACTCTACCTGAGGGAAATGAAGACTTGGTAGTTTATTCTGACGCTTCGGGGCAGGGTTTGGGGTGCGTACTTATGCAACGAGGAAAGGTAATTGCCTACGCATCGCGGCAACTAAAGATTCACGAGGTTAACTACCCAACACACGATCTAGAATTAGCAGCAGTAGTTTTCGCGTTGAAAATATGGAGACACTACATGTATGGAGTTAAATGCACCATTTACACCGATCACAAAACCTTGAAGTACTTTTTCGGGCAAAAGGAATTAAACATGAGGCAAAGGAGATGGTTAGAGCTACTGAAAGACTATGACTGTGAGATATTGTACCATCCAGGCAAGGCAAAAGTGGTGGCTAATGCTTTAAGTAGAAAGGAAGAATCGACACCAATCCGGATCAAAGCGTGTCAGTTGATTATAACTGAAACACACCACTTTTTAAAAGAACGAAACTTTAACGCGCGGAAGTCTTAACCCAGGAAATTTTTTATTTTTTTATTTTTTTATACTCTCGCGTAGCGCGAGAAAACTCCCTCCCTCCCTCGCGATACGCGAGGGAGTCAAATTTCCAGAAAGTTTCCATTTTTGCAGTTTTCACACTTAACCATTTTTCCAACCTTTTTCACCAAAACATCTATACATAAAATCCCAAACACTTGGGCATTTAAACACACACTTATACCACCAATTTAACACCAAAAACATGATTCCTAGATTCAAAATTGACATCCTTTACGGGAAAGTCAAATTACTTCAAACATTTGCACCTAAAACATATACGAGAACCCGCGATCACCTTGGACTTGACTTGGACTACTTCGGAGCTTTTCCTACAACCACATAAACATATCACCATTAGTAATGAGATATATATCATAACAATAAGTAATTTCTACTTATTTCACCCATTCACCCATTTTGACCCGTTTGCGCCCAAAGATGCATTTGGGTGCAAACACTTGCATTACACCTTGCAAGTTCCATTCTTTACTTAACATAACATCTTCACAACATTTAATAGTGCATATCATCTTATCGAATTAGCGACTACAATCATTTTCACCCATTTAAACCTTTTGACCCGTTAACATTCAAATTGATATTTGATTGCATACCACTTGTATTTCACCTACAAGTTTTATTTACTCTTTACATTATCATTTCATTTATGACACAAAGGTCATAACTTTCTTTCCATTCTTCATCTTGGTACATAGACCAAGATCTTACCACATTTCCATTATGATTCTTTGACCATAACCTCCCCTTTTCCATTATGATTCTTTGATCATAACCTCCACTTTTCCATTATGATTCTTTGATCATAACCTCCCCTTTTCCATTATGATTCTTTGATCATAACCTCCGCATTTTAGATATAGTATTATAACCATATCACATTCATACATACACTTATGCATAATCAATTCATGTATCATTCATACTATGCACAACATAACACATACATCACATATCACATTACTAAGTAAGTGCAAAGGCACTTACTTTGCGGATTTGAAGATCCCGCACCTCCTTCTAGTTTAGAAATTTGATTACCTAAACATATACACCTAGTTCAGTAATCTTAACATACATAAAAATCACTTTAAAACTGAGTTCACAACCCAATTTCCATTTCCACCCAAAATGACCCGTTTGGGTTATTCCCACATCCAAACACCCCCTTAAAACCAAGAACTCAACCTCTTGAATTCTCCTTCCAATACCTTGACACTAATTTTTCATCAAATTAGTTCTTTAAGTTAATTTGGGGTTTGTTTATGTGTCTAACATCATAAAAACACCTAATCATCAATAATTCAACATTCTAGCATTATGATCCAAACACCCCCAATTTTCACCATATGAACCCTAACTTCTCATAATCAAAATTAAAGGGTTCTAGGATGTTAACCATCATTCTTTAACTTTAGTTTAGCTAGATTATCAATAATCTAACCCATTTCATCACATGCATACAAAATTTCGGGTTTCACCTAAAACCCACCAAGAACACATACATGGTGGAATCAAGAGGAAGAGAATCACTTACTTGATGTTAGGAGAGTGATATGCAAGCCAAAACCCCCACAAATCAAGCTCCAAATGCACGTTTTATGCTTCAAACTCGTTTCTCCTTTTTCTCCTCTTGAGATGAACGACCCTTTACACAACAAAAATGCCAATTTTGACTTCTAAATGTCAAATATGGCAGATTTGCCATATTTACAAGTTTAGCCCCTCAATTTTCATTTTATCCACTTTCATTCCAAAACTAGTTAAAAACTAGTATAACCCCATTACTAACTTGAAACCCACTTGTTTCAACTTATTTCATAAATATTATTTTCACCATAATATTTATTAAATATTTATTTATTTATTTGAAAACGAAACCCGGATTTTGGTTCGTTACAAATCACCTCCCCTTATTTGGGTTTCGTCCCCGAAACCCGACTTCACATAAAAAGGTTCTGGTAGAATTTGAGCATTTCTTCCTCGGTTTCCCAAGTCATTTCCGCCCCCTTTCTATGCTTCCATCGAACCAACACTTGGCTAATCTCTTTATTTCGCAACCGCTTCACTTTCCTATCTAAGATTGCCATCGGTTCTTCCACATAGTTCAACTTTTCATCAATTTCTATATCATCCAATGGAAAAAAAGTAGATTCATCCGCTAAACATTTTCGCAAATGAGACACATGGAACGTGTTATGAAGTCTACTTAGTCCCTCCGGTAACTCCAATCGATAAGCTACCGCACCCACCCTTGCCATCACTTTAAACGGTCCAATGAAACGTGGGCTTAACTTCCCCCGTTTCCTAAACCTTATCACCCCTTTCCAAGGAGAGACTTTCAGTAGTACAAAGTCCCCCACTTGAAACTCAATCGCCCGCTTCCTATTATCCGCGTAAGATTTTTGGCGATCTTGCGCCGCCTTTAAGCGAGCCTTTATTTGGTCAATACTATCATTCGTTTCCATGACCACTTCCTTGCTGCCAAGTTCCCGTTGACCAATTTCACCCCAACTTACGGGTGTTCTACATTTCCTTCCATACAATGACTCAAAAGGCGGCATACCAATGCTAGAATGGTAACTATTATTGTATGCAAATTCCGCCAACGGTAAATGGTCGTCCCAACTACCCCCAAAATCCAAAGCACACGCGCGTAACATATCCTCGAGCGTTTGAATCGTACGCTCGCTTTGCCCATCCGTTTGCGGATGATAAGCGGTGCTAAGGTTCAACCTTGTCCCCATATCCTCATGGAATTTCTTCCTAAAACGAGAAGTGAATCTCGTATCCCGGTCCGAAATAATTGACACCGGCACCCCATGGCGTGACACAATTTCTTTCACATAGATTTTCGCTAGTCTATCCGACGAGTACGTTTCCTTTATTGGGAGGAAATGTGCACTCTTTGTCAACCGATCCACTACTACCCATATCGCATCATAACCTTTTCGAGTCTTTGGTAGTTTAGTGATCAAATCCATGGTTACATTTTCCCACTTCCAAAGCGGTATTTCGAGCGGTTGCAGCTTTCCATACGGCTTTTGATGCTCCGTCTTAACCCTTAAGCATGTGAGACACCTCTCTACATACTTAACAATATCACGCCTCATACCCGGCCACCAAAAATGACACCTCAAATCATAAAACATCTTCGTGGCCCCCGGATGGATAGAATATTTGGATTTATGCGCCTCGTCAAGAATAGTTGTCAAGACACTTGACAACCTAGGTATCCAAATTCTATCAAAACATGTCTTCAAACCCATGCTATTTTCACCAAGCTTATCAACATAAGCAATCATCCGTTCTTTCTTCAAGTCACCACCAAGTGCTAACACTTGGGCCTCCCGGATTTCATCAATAAGAGATGATGAAATTGTCATCTTAAATGACTTCACCTTGATAGGTGAATGACTTGACTTTCTACTAAGCGCATCCGCCACAACATTCGCTTTACCCGGATGATAAAGTATCTCACAATCATAATCCTTAACCAATTCAAGCCACCGTCTTTGCCTCATATTGAGGTCCTTTTGGTCAAAGAAATATTTGAGACTTTTGCGATCCGTGTAGATCGTACACTTAGCACCATACAAGTAATGCCTCCAAATTTTGAGCACGAAAACCACGGCTGCAAGCTATAAATCATGGGTTGGGTAATTCACCTCGTGAGTCTTTAATTGCCTAGATGCATAGGCAATCACTTTCCCCCTTTGCATCAAAACACATCCCAACCCCGAATGCGAGGCATCCGAATAAACAACAAAATCCTCGATCCCGTCCGGCAAGGATAAAACAGGCGCCTTAGTCAACTTTTCTTTCAAGAGTTGAAAGGCAGATTCTTGCTCGGGACTCCAAACAAACTTTGTCTCCTTACGAGTCAACTTCGTCATCGGCAAAGCAATCTGAGAGAAGTTTTCGATGAACCTCCGATAATAACCCGCTAACCCCAAGAAACTTCTAATCTCCGAAGGCGTCTTCGGTGATGACCATTCTTTAACCGCCATAATCTTGGATGGGTCAACGGTAATTCCTCTTTCATTAATCACATGACCCAAGAATTGGATCTCGCGCAACCAAAATGCGCACTTGGAGAATTTAGCATAAAGCTTCTCCTTTTGCAAGACTTCAAGAATCTCACGCAAATGACAAGCGTGATCACCCTCGCTCCTTGAATAGATGAGAAGATCGTCAATAAACATAATGACCGAACGATCAAGGAACGGTCTACACACCCGGTTCATGAGATCCATGAAAACCGCAGGTGCGTTGGTCAAACCGAAAGGCATAACCGTAAACTCATAGTGACCGTAACGAGTGCGAAAAGCTGTCTTATGAACATCCTCTTCCTTCACTTTCAACTGATGATACCCGGACTTCAAGTCAATCTTAGAAAACCATGACGCCCCTTGCAATTGGTCGAAAAGATCGTCAATCCTAGGCAATGGGTACCTATTCTTCACTGTCAACTTGTTCAACTCCCGGTAATCCATACACATTCTCATGCTCCCATCCTTCTTTTTGACGAAGAGAACGGGCGCACCCCAAGGTGAAACACTTGGGCGTATGAAACCCTTGTCAAGTAACTCTTGTAATTGCTCCATGAGTTCTTTCATTTCTGGCGGTGCCAATCTATAAGGCGCTTTAGCTACCGGCTTAGCACCCGATATCAAATCAATTCCAAACTCTATCTCCCTATCCGGTGGAATCCCCGGTAACTCGTCAGGAAACACATCTACGAATTGGTTCACGACCGGTACATCGTGAATCTCCTTTACTCTTTCATTCACATCCACGACACAAGCCATGAACGCCTTGCACCCACGCGCCATGTACTTGGTCGCCTTCACATAAGTGCACAACCTTACTTTACCCTTTTTATCACCTTCTATGTAGATGGACTCTCCTGACGGGGAAACAAGTTGGATCGCCTTCGGTTCACATAAAATACTCGCCTTATTCTTTGACAACCAATCCATCCCCACAATAACATCAAAATCTCCCATAGCCATAGGAATCAAATCAATAAAGAAAGTTTCGCCCCCCGCTCTCAACTTACAATCTCTAAAAACGTCAAAGACAAGGAAACTCTTATCATTAGCCGCTTCGATTTCTAAGGGTTCATCTAACTTGCTACTTACAAAAGAGGAATGCTTAACAATTTTCAAGGAAACAAAAGAACGGCTAGCCCCCGAATCAAATAGAACTAGTGCAGGTAATGAGTTAATCTTGAATGTACCTGACACCACCTCCGAGTTGTTCTTTGCCTCTTCCGCCGAAATGTGGAAGGCTCTTCCTTTTGGCTTTGGCGTCTCCACTTTCTTTCCACTTCCACCTTGCTTTAACTCGGGACATTCCGCCCTATTGTGCCCGGGTTTATAACAATTGTAGCATATATGCACTTGGCTTGAACACTGATAAGCAAAATGCCCCGGTTTTCCACATTTATAGCAGTTTTGAGATCCCTTCCGGCACTCCCCAATGTGCTCCTTTCCACAAATTTTGCACCCTCGCGATGTAGGCTTGATGAACTGCTTCTTACTAGGGCTCCCGCCCTTTATCTTACTCACCACTTGATCCACTATTTCATGTTTCCTCTTTTCTCCCCTAGCTTCTTGCCTCCTCAACTCCACCTCTCTTTCCCGACACCTGTTTATTAAGTCTACAAGTGTGGTAAATGAGGATGGAGATATGCTATCCCTGAACTCCACCGTCAGCATAGCATAGAACCTATCAATCTTGGCTTTCTCGGTCGACACCACATCTGGACAAAACTTGGCCCGATCGAAGAAAGTCCCAGCTAATTCATCAATAGTCTCTGTCGTCTGCCTCATGAGGAGAAACTCCTCGGTCATCCTGTCAATAGCGGCCTGTGGGCAATGGTACTTTAGGAATGCCGCTTTAAACTCCTCCCATGACATGGAGGCACCCCTCTTTCACCCCCTCATTTCGGAGATTTAGCAGCCACTCCTTAGCCCGCCCAGTCAAAAGTGGCACGCTAAACATCACTCTATCCTCGGGCTTACACCTTGTCGTTTCAAAATTTGACTCCATGTCTACCACCCACCTGTGGCTCAGAATCGGGTCCACTTGCCCGTTATATTCCTTGGGCTTGATCACCATGAAATCCTTCAGTGTACAACCCCGAGGTTCCTTATCTTTCTCTTTCATGATCTCCTCGAGAGAGAGTTTAATAGTCCCCCTCATTTCTTCCATCAACAGATTTGTGGCTTGCTCAAAGGCCTTGGCCACCTCCTCTTTTATCAACTCTTGGATCCGTGGATCCAACGGTTCCCGATTGCTCGATTCTTCTGCCATCTCTTAACTGAGAATTAGTAACAAACACCTTAACACCCTTATACTATCAATACCTTAAATACTTATCACACTTACACCCCTATATGTATTAAGTATATGTATACTTATCTACTTATATACTTACATACATATATAATCACCTTCACCTAATCCTTGTAAATGTTCATTGTCATATGGTTATTATAAAGACCCTTGCACATCTCGTCTTATTAATCATATTGGCCAGACATGATTAATAACGCGCTATGCCCAATTGCAATTATCATATTCATATAACAAATCACAAGACAAGTTTCGGCACACATAACACTTTGCCAATCATTCGTACATATACATAACCGCCATATGGAATTATCATTAATCATAACATTACTAACCTTTCATTTCCGAAAGCTCCGAGTCTTAGTCAAGTCCTTCTTGGATTCTCGTATCATTCCCCTCCCCCCATATCAAGAGCATCCGGTTTGAGTTTGGTGCCACCCACACCAAATCCCTCAAACCTTTGTTCTGATACCAAGTTGAAACACACCACTTTTTAAAAGAATGAAACTTTAACGCGCGGAAGTCTTAACCCAGGAATTTTTTTTTTTTTACACTCTCGCGTAGCGCGAGAAAACTCCCTCCCTCCCTCGCGATACGCGAGGGAGTCAAATTTCCAGAAAGTTTCCATTTTTGCAGTTTTCACACTTAACCATTTTTCCAACCTTTTTCACCAAAACATCTATACATAAAATCCCAAACACTTGGGCATTTAAACACACACTTATACCACCAATTTAACACCAAAAACATGATTCATAGATTCAAAATTTACATCCTTTACGGGAAAGTCAAATTACTTTAAACATTTGCACCTAAAACATATACGAGAACCCGCGATCACCTTGGACTTGACTTGGACTACTTCGGAGCTTTTCCTACAACCACATAATCATATCACCATTAGTAATGAGATATATATCAAAACAATAAGTAATTTCTACTTATTTCACCCATTCACCCATTTTGACCCGTTTGCGCCCAAAGATGCATTTGGGTGCAAACACTTGCATTACACCTTGCAAGTTCCATTCTTTACTTAACATAACATCTTCACAACATTTAATAGTGCATATCATCTTATCGAATTAGCGACTACGGTCATTTTCACCCATTTAAACCTTTTGACCCGTTAACATTCAAATTGATATTTGATTGCATACCACTTGTATTTCACCTACAAGTTTTATTTACCCTTTACATTATCATTTCATTTATGACACAAAGGTCATAACTTTCTTTCCATTCTTCATCTTGGTACATAGACCAAGATCTTACCACATTTCCATTATGATTTTTTGACCATAACCTCCCCTTTTCCATTATGATTCTTTGATCATAACCTCCACTTTTCCATTATGATTCTTTGATCATAACCTCCCCTTTTTCATTATGATTCTTTGATCATAACCTCCGCATTTTAGATATAGTATTATAACCATATCACATTCATACATACACTTATGCATAATCAATTCATGTATCATTCATACTATGCACAACATAACACATACATCACATATCACATTACTAAGTAAGTGCAAAGGCACTTACCTTGCGGATTTGAAGATCCCGCACCTCCTTCTAGTTTAGAAATTTGATTACCTAAACATATACACCTAGTTCAGTAATCTTAACATACATAAAAATCACTTTAAAACTGAGTTCACAACCCAATTTCCATTTCCACCCAAAATGACCCGTTTGGGTTATTCCCACATCCAAACACCCCCTTAAAACCTAGAACTCAACCTCTTGAATTCTCCTTCCAATACCTTGACACTAATTTTTCATCAAATTAGTTCTTTAAGTTAATTTGGGGTTTGTTTATGTGTCTAACATCATAAAAACACCTAATCATCAATAATTCAACATTCTAGCATTATGATCCAAACACCCCCAATTTTCACCATATGAACCCTAACTTCTCATAATCAAAATTAAAGGGTTCTAGGATGTTAACCATCATTCTTTAACTTTAGTTTAGCTAGATTATCAATAATCTAACCCATTTCATCACATGCATACAAAATTTCGGGTTTCACCTAAAACCCACCAAGAACACATACATGGTGGAATCAAGAGGAAGAGAATCACTTACTTGATGTTAGGAGAGTGATATGCAAGCCAAAACCCCCACAAATCAAGCTCCAAATGCACGTTTTATGCTTCAAACTCGTTTCTCCTTTTTCTCCTCTTGAGATGAACGACCCTTTACACAACAAAAATGCCAATTTTGACTTCTAAGTGTCAAATATGGTAGATTTGCCATATTTACAAGTTTAGCCCCTCAATTTTCATTTCATCCACTTTCATTCCAAAACTAGTTAAAAACTAGTATAACCCCATTACTAACTTGAAACCCACTTGTTTCAACTTATTTCATAAATATTATTTTCACCATAATATTTATTAAATATTTATTTATTTATTTGAAAACGAAACCCGGATTTTGGTTCGTTACAATAACACCAGACTTGATGGGTGAAATATCAAAGGCACAAGATGAAGAATTGTTAGAAAGAAATGTTAAACGGGAAAGAATAGTAGGACAACAAGGGAACTTAGATGCAAATGCATACGAAGTACGAACTAGGTTTGGCCGGATGTGGATACCTAAGATTGGTGAGCTTAGAGCCAAAATACTCGATGAGGCCCATAAGTCTCGTTATTCTATCCACCCCGGGACAAACAAAATGTATCAAGACTTGAAGAAAGAATATTGGTGGCCTGGCAAGAAGAATGACGTGACAGAATACGTGAGCAAGTGCCTAACATGTTCTTTAGTTAAGGCCGAGCACCAGAAACCATGCGGTAAAATGCAACCTCTACCAATACCGGAATGGAAGTGGGAGGAAATCACGATGGACTTCATTACCAAGCTACCGCGAACAGCTAAAGGCAATGATACCATTTGGGTGATCGTCGACCGCTTGACAAAGAGTGCTCACTTCTTTCCAATACGTGAGACCTCTTCGTCAGAAAGACTAGCAGAAATTTTTATCAAGGAAATTGTGAGCAGACATGGTATGCCGATGTCGATTGTGTTCGACAGGGATACTAGATTCACCTCAAGGTTTTGGAAGAAATTCAATGAAGCGATGGGCACTAGACTGAACATCAGCACCGCTTACCACCCTCAGACCGATGGTCAATCTGAAAGAACCATTCAGACCTTGGAGGACATGCTTTGGGCCGGTATCATTGACTTTGGTGGGAGCTGAGACAGCCATCTACCATTGGTAGAATTTTCATATAACAACAGCTATCACTCAACTATTGGCATGCCGCCGTTTGAGATGTTGTATGGGAGGAGATGCAGAACCCCGGTTTGTTGGGGGGAAATTGGGCAGAAGGATTTTGCAAGTCTCGAAGTGGTCAAAGCTACTTCCGAGAAATTTGATCAAATCAAGGCTCGAATGAAAGCCGCAAAAGACAGACAGAAATCATACGCGGATAAGAGAAGAAGGGATTTAGAGTTTCAAGTGGGGGACATGGTACTGTTGAAAGTATCACCATGGAAAGGAACCATCCGATTCAGAAAGCGTGGCAAACTAAGTCCAAGGTTTGTCGGACCTTTCAAGATTTTAGCAAGAGTGGGTCAAGTTGCTTACAGACTCGACCTACCCGTTGAGCTTAGTGGAATACACCCTACGTTTCACGTGTCGCACTTACGCAAGTGCCTAGCTGACGACACAGCTCACATACCTTACGACGAGATCGAAGTGGATAACAGTCTAAATTATGTAGAGGAACCGATAGCCATTCTTGACCGAGCTGAGAAACGACTACGCAATAAGTCGATACCGTTAGTCAAGATACAATGGAAGCGCAGAAAAGGGTCAGAAGCTACGTGGGAAAAAGAAGACGAGATGAGGGGACTATACCCTCAATTGTTTAACGTATGAACAGTTTCGAGGACGAAACCTCTTTAAGGAGGGTAGACTTGTAACATCCCAAAAATAATAAAACGAATAAATATAGCGAGACCGGTGATTTACTCGGAATATTTAAACAAATGGGAGCGGGCTTGGGCTCGGCTTCAATGGGCCGAGGGAAGCCCAGGTATATATATAAGGCAAGGCAGCCCTCTTCCCTGCTCATTCCACACTCACGCAGCTTCTAGAGAGAGAAAGGAGAGCTCGGGTCTAGAGAGAGAAAGTCGACGGATCGTCACGAGATTGGAGGAGCACGTTACAGCTGAGCCCGTGAGCAAAACCTCCGAATCAGAATTACAATCCAGGTAACGATTCGATCACATTATGAGTTTTTGTTCGTTTTGGGAAGTTTCGAGTTTTGGCTAAAAAGATAACGATTTTGCGGATGAAACTTGAAAGTGAGCTTAGGTATAGCATCTAGAATGAAAAACGAACGTTGTGATTAAAGAAAAATTTAGATATTGACTTGATCAGACTTGCATGCAAAAAAAAAAACTTCAGATTTTTGGGGTAGACGATGTGCAGGCCCATCGAAACTACTTAGTTTCGATATGTGCAATAGTTTCGATATGTGCAGACCCATCGAAACTACTTAGTTTCGATATGTGCAGTAGTTACGATATGTGCAGACCCATCGAAACTACTCAGTTTCGATATATGCATACCCATCAAAACTACCATAGTTTCGATATAAGCCCACGATCCGAAGCTAAGATTACACCTAAGTTACTTATCGAAACTACCAAGTTTTGACAGAAGCAACCTATCGAAACTACCAAGTTTCGACAGAAGCAACCTATCGAAACTACCAAGTTTCGACAGAAGCAACCTATCGAAACTATCAAGTTTTGATAAAGCAAATCCATCGAAACTACTAAGTTCAAGCATGGTAATGTCTAATGTCATCTAGGAGCACTACCTTACGAGTATGACTTTATTATACAGATCGTGAGTAACATTAGTGACGCTCAGTAGCCAGCTTAGTGTATTTCAGAAACTACTCATCAGGTGAGTTCTATGTGCCCCCTTCTATGTTATGTGCAAATGATTTATAAATGTTTTGGGGCTGAAATGTATACACTAAATGAATAACAGTTATGAATGTCAATGTGATCATACGTGGTATACAAATATATATATATATATATATATATATATATATATCTTTACACGAAATAGAATTATGAATAAAGAATGAAACGTATGATTTTTAAAGAATGAACGAAAGTATGACATAACGTGTAAAGAAGAAATCTTGCTTTATATCCATGTATATATTGCTTGCCAATTATAAGAAAACGTTATGGACGCTTCGATGATAACGGCTACTTCGGTAGACGGACGACCACGTGACTATCGTACAACCGGGACAAGTGCGTTCCTTCATCAGCTAGGACGTACGAATGCCACAAGTGCGTTCCTTCATCAGCTAGGACGTACTAAAGTTATTAACGGACGGTCTAAGAAAAATTGGCATCTTATAGTAGAACGGTTGTATAAATAATAGTCGCATGGGAAATGGATACCTTCGGGTAGACGGGCGAATTACGGCCTACGACGGTAGGACGGTTGTAAGTCATGACGGACGGACAAAGGTTTCCGGACGGTTGTAAGAATAAAATGACGGACGACACTTGTTGCCGGACGGTTGTAAGTATAGGTGGGCCATGATGATGGACCGCGGCGATTGTCTTTGTGACCTTCGCAACCAAAAGACGGGTTGATCACCCTTAAGAGTATTACCCATGAATGTAAATGAAAAGAAAAGAAAAGGTGAATGCATATAAATATGTAATCACAAAATAAAGAAGAAAGAGAAGCAAAATTTATGAAAATAAATGAGACCAATGATGTGAATATATATCTATATGTATTTGCGAAGAATGATAGATGAGAAGCAATTCAAGTCAATGTGTACCTATATAAACGTATATATATAATTATGCATACTTATAAAGAAAAGAATGTTTATTTCTAATTGCATTAAACTAGAACTCACCAGCGTTAGCTGACTTTTAGTATACATTTCAGGTAAAGGAAGATGAGGTCGTGCGATGGCGTGGAGGTTACCCGGCACGAGACTGACATCCCTTTTTTGTTTTATATGTCTTCGAACAATGTTATGTTTTTAATTGTAAAGACTTCCGCTGTTATGATTATGTAATTGAATGACGAATGTTTTTAATATAAATTCAGTATTTTATGACTATGTTTATGAGTAAATCCAACAAGTGTGGTTACCTGGGAAAGGGGCCTTTACATCTTCAATCGTTCATAAACACTTGTCTTCATAATTAGTACTTGAAACGGATACCGGTTTTTTTAATGTCCATAAGTCAATGCCAATATGACCAGTACCGGTTTTTTTAACGGAAAAAGGTTAAAAATAAAAAGGCTAAATTTGGCTAAGTGGGTGTAAAATGTGGGATTTGAAACGAAAAAGGTTTAGGCTCAAAGGGGCTAACTAGGGGATAATGTTTAGGGTAGGTAAAAGAAAAAGAAAAGGCTATAGAGAATGGGTTAATCCTAATGCGTCAATCATTTTTATGCATTCTTTTAGTCTATGATCTTAAAATGTATATTTTACACAAGTTCTAACATGCAAAGCAATAATTAGCAAACACTCTATCAAACGAAATGAGCATGTGAAATATGTAATAATCAACGGTGTCAAAAACTTGATATGTTATGTAATAATGCTTGGATAGGCTCAAATTCTCACATGAAACGGAGGATAGGGGGTATAAAAGTAAAATTGTGCATAAACTTATTTATTTCTTTTTGTTATGCTTTCTAATCTTCCTTATTTGTTTCCTTGATTTACTTCAACGGTATTTCAAATTACTTTTTTTATAAGACTGTTTATTCCAAATGATTTTTAAGACTTTTTGATTTAGATTATTTACGAAGCTGTCAAACTTTGCAGATTAATATGCTTAATCAAAAGTTGTTATGCTAGCAAAAATAATTTTTTAAAATGTTTTAATTCATCTATATATATATTTCATATCATAAATCAGGTATTTAAGAATCATGCATTTGTAAGACTCGGGACAAAATTAGGTAGCTAATTTATCAATGGGGTTCCACCCCACACTTAGTTTCTAACAATATGGATGTATGCAATATGATATGTGTCATGCATAATAAGAGTGTAGTGAAACTAATACTCCCCTGATGAGACGTCATCACTATGCGTGTAGTCGGTACCTATAGAAGCTTAAGATTCATCCTTCACCAATAAAAGCTATCAAGCCCTCAAAGAAAAACATAAGTCAAAATATAAAACAAAAAACAAAAACTACAAAGTCCTAATATTGGGAAGGCATACCTGATGGCCGAAGTACGAGAAACTTAAATTTGTAAGACAAACCTGAGATCCATGTATTATACCGTATGTACCAACCTCTCAATTTATTTATCATCGGGTTGCCTCCCAGAAGCGTCACGTTTATTTAACGAGTCTTAGACCAGACTCGGCCCATATAAGCCAGTCTAGGGCAAGTGGTGGTACTTATAATCGTCCCAGTATCCTCCACAATAACTCTCATAGGTGTGCACTCCATGAAAGCTACTACAAAGAATAAACAAAACGAACTAGAGCACCAAAGTAAAATAGAACAAAAATAAAAATAAAAAGGGAAAATAAAGTTGAAATAATACAAAGAGAAAATAAAGTTGAAAATAAAAACAAAAGAGGAAAAATAAAGCAGACATAAAACAAAGAGAAAATAGAAATAGTCAGTCCAACTGCTTATTAGATCTTTCGCAGAATTACTGTGTCCCCGGCAACGGCGCCAAAAACTTGATGTGTGTTTTATATATATCCCCGGCGGTGACGCCAAAAACATGATGGCGTGTCTTTACACAAAATAAAGTTTTAAATTTATAAATTAAAATGATAATTACTTTAACTAGATACACACACAATAGGCAAGTGTACCTATCGTAGCATAATATAGTATGGGTAAAAACCGAGTATCGAACCATGGACACGGATCCCGTACTCAACCCTCGCTATTGTCTGACTGGGATAATAAGTTGGAAAATGGGTTTTGTTTTAGAAGTGAAGAAATAAAGACTGATAGCTACAGAATTTCTAAGTATAAATGCTGCGTACCTCACAGTTTGGCTGCTGACCAACAAACTGCTGTGGATAAGCTTATTTGCAGCGGATACTTGTTCTTCTACTGAAGAACAAATCTGCTGCGGATAGCCTTATCTGCTTAAGACCAAAGTTGTTGCGGATAGGCTTCACAGCAGCATCAACACTTGATGCTGCTGATAGGCAAATCATCATTAGCTTGGATGGTTGCATCTTACTGCTGATAGCCATTCCACATTGAAGATCAAACGTTGTAGCTGACTGGCTTCGATAAAGCAACCATTACCACTTACAACTTTCTGCTGCAACACTGACACATTCCACGCAGAAAGAATGTCATTGGTGAAGACAATAAAGAACTACAACGCTATTCACCAAGCATGCAAGCAATGATGCCTAAGAAGACGTTTGAGTAAAGTTAACTTTTGTAATGTTTATTGTCATTATATGTAGATACAAGATCAATGGCTTGTGTTAGATCTGATCCTTAGAATCAAGGGTCTGTCTTGATTCTAAGTTACTATATAAGTAGTACTTAGAGTCATTGTATCAGTAGTGCTTTTCTTAGCGTTTTCTCTGTAATCTTGTAACCATTGAAGCTTAATACAAATTGCATTTATCAGTACTTCTTGTGTTTACTTGTTTACATTGCTTAGTTGTGATTGTTTCCGTCAATCTCAACTAGAATAGAACCATCTTGTATTTACCGATCCTACAAGTGGTATCAGAGCTTTGGCTCACAGATTAAACAAACTCACACTTGTTTAATCATTCTCCGGTTCTATTCTAAACTATCACTTTTCTAAAGTCTCTCATTATGACAAATCAAAACAAAATGGCACAAAACAATGGATTTGAAGATACTAGAATCATCTCCAGACCACCAAGACTGGTTTCTGGAAAAGACTATGATATGTGGAAGAACAGAATGGAAAGCTTCTTCTGCTATCAAGAATATGGGATGTGGAAATCCATTAAAAATGGACCATACATACCCATGGTGGCCTCAGTTGATTCCGGAGGTCCACTGGTTCCCAAAGAATCCTCCAAGTACTCTGATGAAGACATCAAGAAAATTGCGGTAGATTTCAAAGCCTTGGGAGCCATCCAGATGTGCTTACCAAATGAAGTTTTTCATAACTTCAAAGGTTATAAAACTGCAAAGGAGCTATGGGAGGCTCTTGAGAAGATGTTTGCTGGTTCAGAAGAAGTCAAAGAAAACAGAAGAGACATCCTGAAGCAGCAATATGAAAACTTCGTCTGGAAGGAAGGTGAGTCTGTAACTGTTTAATATAACAGATATACCAATCTTGTAGGTGAGATGCATTGCTCAAAGGTGAAGCTGGAGAATGAAGATATTCTCAAGAAGTTCATCAGGTCTCTACCGAGTTGCTGGACACTCTACACAGTGTCCATCAGAAGAACTGAGAATCTGAAGACTCTCCAGATGACTGAGCTCTTCGGAATGCTAAAAACCTATGAGCTAGAGATGATTCAGACAAAAGAAAGAAGCTCAAGCTACCAAACAGCCTTCACATCCACCACCACCTCTTCTGCCCTCCACTCTGACCACTCAGGTCCTAGTTCAAGCAACTATTATCCTCCCATCGTCACTCATCCCCAAACTCCAACCTCTCAAACAAACACATCACCATTTCTCCTAGAAGCTCCTCCTCAAACCTCAACCTCTGCTGCTTTTGTTTCTGAAAACTCAAGCAACATGTCCTTTATCAAGGAGGACCTGGAATGCTTCCATCCAGATGACTTAGAAAAAATGGACATACAGCACTCGTATACCATGCTCTCTATAAGAGGTAAAAGGTTATACTCTAGAACCGGAAGACCCATTCCAAGTAACAACTCTAACACCAGAGTTGTCTTGGATAAAAGCAAATTAAGATGTTACAACTGTAACCAACTGGGTCATTTTGCTAGAGAATGCAAGACACCTAGGGCAAACCCAGCAGCTCCTCAATCAAGACAAGCTCACCAAGCCCAACCAAGACAACAACAGCAACAAGCTACTCCTCCAGCTCAAACTGCAGCTTGTGTAGCTGTTGGAACTTATGACTTTGACTGGAGCTTCCAGTATGAAGATCTGCCTGCTAACAACCAAGCTCTTATGGCAGACACAACTGAGATACCGCCTCAGGTATATAAACATCTCTGTTCCCAAGCTTGTATTGATAAGGTGTTAGGCTACAGAAAGCATAATCAAAACCTTATAGATCAAAATGAATGGTTTCATCAAATGAAATCTGAATTCACAAAAGTCGAAAACAGTTATAAAGAAAAAATTAACTGCCTAAAGAAAGAGATTTCATTACTAAAACATGAACAAACCAATCTTGAAACTCAGATTGATGATCTACTGACTAGATTAAAAGCTACCAGAGCATAATTGGCTGAACAGAAAGTTCATGTTGACAGATATGAATTTGCATCCAAAAAGCTACAAAGACTTTTAGATGCTCAAATTCATGACAAGGTAAAAACTGTTCTGGGGTATCATGCTGAACAATGCCAAGCCGTTGCACCTCCTGCTGACTACGTTGCCATCCATGAACTAAGCTTCAATCTCTCAAATCTTGAAAAGGCCAACCAAGATCTTGATCCTTCAAGGCATGAACCATTGGTGCAAGAATGCACTACCTCGTCAGAGTCTGAGTCAACTTGCTCAGAGTCCACTAAAACTGAGGAGGCCTCATCACCAGTACAAGTACCAACACTGCCTGTTCTTGAAGTCATTCAAACAAGTGATCCTGTCCCTTTACCAGCTGTTCCGGTTCCTATGCCTTTCAACCAAATCAAAATCAGCTATCCTCCAGAAGGAAGAAAGCTAACTGTTGAAAAGGGACAGTCTTCAACCTCCACCAACTCAAAGCCTCAAAGAAAGGTGTTTGACATATGTCATGCGCCTGGAGAAAGAGTTCCATATGTTCAAAAGACATTGGAAGAAGCCACCTTTGAGCACAACAAATCTCACCCCTGGAACTTCAAAGACTTGTTCAAAAGAAAGGACTATATTTACCTTTCAAGGGACAAACTGGCTAAATCATTCTTTGTCTGTGGCAAATACAACCACACTGCCAGCACCTGCTTCTACTACCTTCAGCAGCAAAGAAACCTCAAGCAACATGCTTTTGAGAAGACAAACAAGAACAGAAAGGTAAGGAGTTCTGAAGCCAAGGCAACTCATTTCAGAAACTCTATTTCCCCACCAAGGAAGCAGCTGCCAAAGCCTCAACAATCTCGCATCATCTGTGGTGAATCAGACCACTTTGCTGTAAATTGTGAATTTACTCCCTTCAACCAGATCCTTCATCAAGGCCCTCCTAACCAAAAGCCCATCAGCATGAGAACTTCTACAAAGAAGCCCTCTGTCAACAAGGTAAAGAAGGATAAGCATACATTGTTTGTTGAACCATCAGCAGCCAGCAAAAATGTTGGTAATCAAGTCAAGCCTAAGAAACCAAAGGACAAGCCTTCAGCAGCAACCAAGTCTGCTGCTGCTCAAGCAAAACCATCAGCAGCAACAAAATCTACTGCTGATAAGCCGAAGTCCTCAGCAGCAACAAAATCGGCTGCTGATAAGCTAAAGTCATCAGCAGCAAAATCTGCTGCTGATAAAGCAAATCCATCAGCAGCCAAAGCAACATCAACTGCTGACAGAGCAAAGATAACTGGAAAATCATCTCTTCAGCAATGGAAAGCCAAGATCCCAGCTTCTATCCCTCCAAGAATCATCATTGGCTCTGTTGAATGCACACATGCTGAATCTGATATTCCTAGAACCCTTTTCTTCAAGGATGCAAGCTCTTAGATTACTCCCACTAACTAAATCTCTCTCATGTGCAGGGGCAGCCAGGTCACAGGAATAACACCTGGGTGGTAGACAGTGGTTTTTCCAGGCACATGACAGGAAACAGATCCATCCTCTCCAACTTCAGACACTTCAATGGAGGATATGTTGCCTTTGGAAGTGACTCAAAAGGAGGATCTATTACTGGACAAGGGACTGTGTCAAATGAAAGAATGAGTATTGATAAGGTAAATTATGTCAAAGAATTGGACTTCAATCTCATGAGTGTTTCCTAGGTCTGTGATCAAAAGCATTGGATGCTTTTCACAGACAAAGAATGCTTTGTACTATCTCCTGGCTTATCCAAACCTCCTCCAGAAAAGATTTTATTAACTGCTCAGAGAAAAGAAAATCTTTATGTGCTTAACATGAATGAGGTCACTCCATCTGGCAGTGTATCCTGCTTTCTGTCAAAAGCTTCAGTTGATGAATCAGCTCTCTGGCACATGAGATTAAGCCATGTTAACATCAAAACCATCAACAAATTGGTGAAGGATAATATTGTCAGAGGGCTTCCTGATAAAGAATTCCAGCTAGAAGATCATTGCATTGCTTGTTTGAAAGGGAAGCAACACAAGAGTTCTCACGAGCCCAAGACTTTGAATACAAATGATACTCCACTACAGCTGCTGCATATGGATCTCTTTGGTCCTACAAATATTATGTCAATGGGTAAGAAGTCATATTGTCTAGTGATAACTGATGACTACACCAGATTCTCATGGGTATACTTCTTGAGAACAAAAGATGAAACTGCTGAAATTCTCAAATCCTACATCCTTAGGGTAGAGAATCAAAGCAATCAGAAGGTAAAGATAATAAGGTGTGATCAAGGCACAGATTTCAAGAACCACACTTTGAACTGTTTCTGTGAGAGCAAGGGAATAGAAAGGCAATAAAGTGCTCCAAGAACTCCTCATAAAAATGGAGTTGCTGAAAGAAGAAACAAAACTCTAATTGAGTCAGCAAGATCTATGTTGGCTGACTCAAAACTGCCTCTCACATTCTGGGCAGAAGCAGTAAGCACAGCCTGCTATGTGCAAAATAGAGTTCTCATAGTCAAGCCTCTCAATAAGAAACCTTATGAACTATGGTTCCAAAGAGTTCCATACATTGGATTTATAAAACCTTTTGGATGTCCATGCACCATTCTGATCACACATGGGGTTCTTCCTAAGTTTGGTGCCAAATCTGATGAAGGATATTTTGTGGGCTATTCCTTTCAATCCAAGGCCTACAGAGTATCAACTCAAGAACAAGAATTGTGGAAGAATCAGCCAATGTGGAATGCAGAGAACACATTGTCTGTGAACAGGGAAAAGACCCAAACTGGATTTTTGACATAGACTCCTTCACCCAAATATTTGAGCCTCTCATCTTCTCAAATATGGAGTCTTCCTCTTCTCAAGCGCCTGCTTCCACATTCTCCTCTGATTACATATTGGATTTTCCAAAATCTTCTATCAGCCTGAGAAGACCATCCATTGATCCTCCATCTGTTATGGAAGAAATTGAAGCAAGTGCAGCCAGAACCACTCTCTCAAATGTCACCAGCAGCAGCCTGTTTGAAAATGAAAATTTGAATGAAGACTCTTTGGTAAATGCTGTAGATGCTGCAAATACTATTGCTGATAATACTGATGTAGTTGTTGATCTTGAAGACCTTCAACCATGAATGAAGAAATACATGATCAAAATCAAAGCAATCTTGAGCAAGGGATACAACCGGAGGTGGTACCAGCACAAAGGATCAACAAGGAACATCCTCTGGAAAATATTATTGGCTAAGTTCACCAAGGAGTTCTAACAAGAAGCAAATCTCATGAGGCCAATATATGTTTGTTTTCATGTTTTCTATCTCAGGTGGAACCCAAGAAGATAGATGAAGCTCTGCAACACAGCAGTTGGATTGAGGCAATGCAGGAAGAGTTGCTGCAATTCAAGAGACAGGATGTCTGGAAGCTTGTTGATCTTCCACCTGGTCAATATGCCATTGGCACAAGATGGGTATTCAGGAACAAGAAAGATAAGAGAGGAATTGTAGTCAAGAACAAAGCCATACTTGTAGCTCAAGGATACACTCAGGAAGAGGGAATTGACTATGATGAAGTCTTTGCTCCTGTTGCCAGGCTAGAGGCCATCAGAATCTTCCTAGCATATGCTGCATCCAAGAATTTCATGGTCTATTAAATGGATGTCAAGAGTGCCTTTCTGTATGGGAAGATTGTTGAAGAAGTATATGTCAAATAGCCTCCAGGCTTTGTAGATCCTGCACATCCTAACTAAGTGTTCAAACTAGACAAAGCTCTATATGGCTTACATCAAGCCCCAAGAGCCTGGTATGAAACTTTGTCTGGATATCTACTAAGCAAGAACTTCAGAAGAGGTGCCATTGACCAGACCTTGTTTATCAAAGATGAAGGGGGAGAAATATTACTGGTTCAAATCTACGTAGATGATATCAACTTTGGATCAACAAGGAAGAAGCAGTGTAAAGACTTCGAGATCTTGATGCACTCAAAGTTTGAAATGAGTTCAATGGGTGAGCTAAATTTCTTTCTAGGGCTTCAAGTCAAACAAGTTCTAAATGGAATCTTCATCTGCCAATCCAAATATGTCAAGAGCATTCTTGAAAGATTCAAGATGGCTGACTGCTCTGCTGCAAGAACCCCTATGCAAGTGCATAATCAGCTGACTCCAGACAAAGATGGTCAATGTCACACCCCCAAATTCCACTAATGGAGTTTTACCGTTTGGAAGGTGACACACCAGGATCTCAGTCATTAGTTACATCAAACGACACTATATGGGACTTGAAATGTCATAACATAAAAGTTCAGAGTTAATGCAGAAGCGTTTAAACAAAATAGATGCTGCCCAAAACAAATACGCTCAAGTTTAATTTAATAAAAACAAGTGAATTATCTCAAATGTTTGCATATGAAGGAAATGAAAGTAGGACTCCATGCATGCCCTAGATGTGCAACCTGTGCCTTAGCGACCTGAGAAACATGTAAGAAAAAGTGTCAACACTAGGTTGGTGAGTTCACAGGTTTCAAGTTTGCAATAATAGAGTGTTTGCCAGATTATGTACATTCAATATGCATATCAATAGGTAGCTAGCCTATGTTCATGTCTTACTAAAGCGCTCGCAACCGAAGCTGACTGTTTGTGTTTGTATGCCTCCTGCCAGGTCTATCAACTTTGGCAAATGTGAGTAGGCTAACATTTCACCCGTTCGATATCTAATCGAGTTAGCGCAACTAACGCGGGTGGGGCTTGTCAAACCCAGTAGTACTACTAAACATTACCTCGCTAAGATCCATATTAACGGTCCGATATAAGATAAGGACTTTCTGTGATAGTGTGTTACGCTTAGCCTCAACAGTGATATCATTAAAAGTACCATATTCAAATAGTTGCGTCATGTTTTCTCCCCCAACGGGAAAAACATGTAAAATGATATTTGCTTGCGTACCTGTTTCTCCCCCATGGGGAAAACAAGTAAAAGTATGATAGTTGGTATTCATGTTTGTTTCTTCCTCAACAGGAAAACAAGTAAAATACGTTTGTGTGTAAGCATGTTTCTCCCCCAATAGTAAAACAAGTAAAAAGGGGCAGTGAAACTCACCTGCGTTGAGTAGTAGGTAGTATCACACAAGTATGAGATTTGGAACCTCAAATGTTAGCCTGCACGGCTTACGTATGCCCTAGAATTATAAACACATAAGTTAGGGACATATGGGATTTGTGACGACGACACAGAAGGTTAGAACGTCTTAACGTATTCTAAGGATCAATGAGTAGACGAACGTGTCTACGGGAATATAGGGTTTCTTAATATAATTATTAAGATAAATACGTTTTGTGTCGAAGGTTTCTCAATTACGAATATAATAATAATTAAATATATCCGTGCGTTTGTACCATTCAATAATGGTTTAGGAAAATAATATAAGTTATTATATTATTTTAAACTTAGAGATATAACACGATAATTAAATTTTGTGGCAAAACAGTAAAACTATTATTGTATCCGGATCATAATAACGTGGATAATTATATAAATAAATACCTTATTTATTTGTTTGAAACGTTACACAATGTGACGAAAATAATATATAAATATATTATTTCTAATTCGAATTACGGTTTGAGAATAATATGAATATATTATTTTGTTCGAGGTTATAGGTTAAATAATAATATAAACATATTATTACAAAAGTGTAAAATTATTTTAAAAATGGGTTATAAAATCAATCCCGAGCCTACGGGTGGTTTCCGAGGCTAAAACATATTAATATAATAATATTGGGGTGAGTTTTATATTATAATAATAACTAAAAATAATTAAAATCCAAAAACAGGGGAGGGAGACTCGAACCCGGGTCTCCTCCCCATCGACACACACACTTAACCAGTCCACCTGCTAAGGCAATCGCAACATGGACCAGATCAGAATGGTTTTGACTATCAGTTTCACCGCGTTTCTCCCCCTTAGCGCGAGCCGAACCAAACCCATCCCAAATCCGATGAATCCGATTTCGATTACACCAAATGACATGAGGGTTTTGATAGTCGGGGTATTTCAAAACTTCAGTCTCATATAATTGCAAAAACAATAAGGTTTGGATCGCTTAATTACCAATTCGTAATTCGAAACCCTAGATATGAACTAAGAATCAAATTGTGACAACCCGACTTTTCAGGTTAACTCAGTTAGCAATTCCGTTAAAAATCCTATAGAAAACTTAACCCCGTTAACTTACCCAGTTAAATCTAACCACAAGGTTTAAATTCAGTCATTTCTTAACCTCAAACTCCAAGGACTAGTTCTGCCAAGTTCCAAAACATAATTCGTTGACTCTAAAAGTCAAAATTGGCAACAACTCAATTCGGTTGACTTTTAAAAGTCAAATTCGTAGCCAATTGACAAAATCATGATCGTTTCTATGGAAATTCATAACCGATTATGCATTGATGGTCATAATAGATCATTACTAAGACATTAATCTCAGTTATTAGGTCGAATTAATACCAATTATGAGATTAATGGCCGTAACCATCAAACCGCCGACTATGCTGTCAAATTCGACGGGTTCTTGCATTGTCTTTCACAATTTGAACGTTCAATCATCTATACCGCAACCATTGGAAGCAGTCCTACACGCCAAATTTGCCGAAGCTAAAGCCGGAGTGGTCAGAAGCTAGGATAGTCGAAGTCGGAACTCACGCTAGTCGGGAACCCTCAATCCATCATACATTCTGGTAATTGATTTCATCTCTAGTTTCGTTTACCTTCATGAATCAAAAGCCCTACGGTTAATTGGACTCACAGTATCGAATTGATGATGAACCAATTCTAGGGTTCATGATGTTTGCGATTTAGTCGATTTGCACCATAGACTCGATTTCAATCAAATTAAAACATACCAACAGCTTCGTAAACCCTTATTTATTGAAAACCCCATATCAATCTTACCAAGAAACATCGAATTTTACTCAACCCGTAATTTAGGGTTTGTTCTTTAAACGATTTAGGGATTTTTATCTTAAACCCGTTAATAATCAAATTAAACGATTCCAGTAGGTTCGCAAGGGTTGATTTATTAAAAACCCCATGAATTAGATGGCTAACAATACCGAATTCAACGAAATTGATTCTTGGTCCTTAATCTAGGGTTTCGGCCCGTATATGTACGATTAAACGATTCAAAACGTGAAAATTTTGCAATTAACCATCACCTCAGATTCGCCTATACTCGAATGTCAAAACCCCTGTGTCAATTCGATCAATCGTGGTCGAATTGGTGGGTTTTCAAGATGATTTGGTTCGGTTTCGCGTAAGGGGGAAGAACTCACTGGAGTTCTATGTTAAAGTTATTCAGAATCCGATTCTGATGCGATACCCTAGCGGGCTTGGATGGTTAGGACGTTTGGGTGTGGGGGAGGAGACCCGGGTTCGAGTCCCTCCACCCATTTTTATTTTTAAATCAATTTTTAAGTGTTATTTTAATATAAAAATATCTCCCTATATTATTATATTAATATATAATGTGTTTTAACCCCGTAAACCACCCGTAGGCTCGGGTTTGGTTGTAACCCATATTCATTGAAAATACCCACTTTTAATTATAATATATTTATATTATTTTCAAACCACGACTTCGCACAAAATAATATATTTATATTATTTTCAACCCATGACTTCTAGTATAAAATAATATATATTTTATATTATTTTGCCTCGTTTATTTACCTCGGGTAACGTTTTAAACTATTTAATAATATAAAATGTTATATTATTTACACATTCCTATTTACTAGAGTAAAAATAATATATTATTATTTTTACCACATAAATAGTTATCGTACTAACTATGCAAGTCTAAAAATAATATAATAATATTATTTTCCTAGACTTCTAATTAATGACAAAAAAAAAACGCTCGATTGTAATTACTTGTGAGGCCCCAAACCCGGGAGGCCCCACTTGTTGGGTTTACTCATTCACAAACAGTTCTTAAACATGAATATCAAATAACGCAGCGGAAAATTTCATTTAAACATAACTTAATCGTTGTTCATACATGCGGAAGCGTAAACATTGATTAAAACATATTTACATCATAACTAAACATAACGGGATGCCAGTCTTCAAAGCAGTCGGGTAACTCTTCATCTCTAGCCAAACATCACCGTCCATCCTCATAACCTGCCTTAACCTGAATGTGTACACTTAAAAAACGTCAGCTACGCTGGTGAGTTCTAGTTTTCGTTCGTTTTAAGAAATGGTTCATCATTCAAACATTCATTAGGGTTTAACATTCGTATAAGAAAACAGGGCCTTTCATTCGTAAACCTTCGCACATTTAAACACGATCATTTGTTTAAATCATTAACATTCATTTAAGTCATACAATATTATCTAAAATCTGTATCGTTACGCGTCTCTATGTCCCCGTAGGAACTTTTAATGTTGTGGGCAACCGTTACGTATCGCCGTCATTGCCACAACCATACACTACGTAGGGTCAACCGTTACGTATCGCCGTCATTGCCCAACCCTTCAATGCGTGGGGTCAACCGTTACGTATCGCCGTCATTGCCCAACACGCATCTTTCCTTTGGAAATCAACCGTTACGTATCGCCGTCATTGATTTCCCATTACCTCGTTCGTTAGGATGATCGTCATCACCCGAGTAACCGTCGTTACTCCCTTACCAGTTGTACAACATCAAAACCATTGACATGCCACAGAGACAATGCCCCTGTTGTTCTTGTGGTAACTATGGCTCACTGTCCATAATTTACCACAAGGCTGGGAATCACATTCCCAGACTTCATTCGTCAATTCCATTCATTCGACAGATTAGATTTGTAATGACTTCTTTAAAACATTTGCCCCTTTTTGTTTTCTTTTCATAAAACCTTTCCTTCACTTTCAAAACCCTTTACCTTTTCATTAAACCATTTCTTTATAACATTCGTTCGTAAACATTTCGTTCATAAACTTTCTTTCCATAAACCCTTCGTTCCAAATCATTTCCTTTCGTAAACGTAGTTTCATAAATATCATTTTATAAAACAACATTTCATACGTGTACACACCAGCCCGAAAACATTATATAAAAACATTTAAAAGAGGGCTTCTAGAACTCACCTTATATGCTAGTCTCGGTTGTCCTAATCAAGGTCCAACGACTTCACGTACGATCTGAATTGAGTAGTTACATACACATCAGACCATTACCGACTCTAACGGTTTAATCTAAACATACTAATCTCTACTCAACAGCCTCAACAGCCTTATGTCTGCGCACATAGCAAGTGCGCAGACCCTGCTGCCTGCGCACTTAGCAAGTGCGCAGACTCTGCCTCCTGCGCACTTAGCAAGTGCGCAGGTCCCTCTTCCTGCGCACTTAGCAAGTGCGCAGGTCCCTTCTCCTGCGCACTTAGCAAGTGCGCAGGTCCCTTCTCCTGCGCACTTAGCAAGTGCGCAGGACCTGCTCCGTGCGCACTTAGCAAGTACGCACGACCTGTTCTTCTCGAAAAACACTAACTTTCGCATTCGGTCAGATCATGTTAAGATCCCGAACCCCTTTGCATTCAAAACGTTCGTTTTCCATTGTAGATACTAAACCTAAGCTTATTCTTAAGTTTCATCCGCAAGAACGTCCGATTTTCACCCAAAACCCGAAAACCCAAAAACGAACAAAAACTCAGATTTAGGTCGGATCGTTACCTGAATCGAGCTTCTGATCCGGAGGTTTCCTTCACGAGTACAAGAGACACGTTCTGGTGCAATCTTGTTCGATTCCGACACTTTCTCTCTCAACGGTTTTCTCTCTCTAGAATGTCAAAGAGCAGAAGAATGAGTGCCTTGGACTATTTATAGGGGAGAACTCCCCAAGCCCGGTTCGCGACTGACCCGGCCCGACTTCGGCCCGCTTGAACTCGTTAACTTTATTTTTTGTCATTTTGGGATGTTACAAGTCTACCCCCCTTATAATAGGTTTCGTCCCCGAAACCTATCACAAGTTAAATAATTGAGGGTAAGACTCCCTCATTTCCGCCTCCGTTTCCCATGTAGCCTCCGATCCCTTTCGGTGCCTCCATTGGACTTTAACCAATTGGATCACTTTGTTACGCAAACGCTTCTCCTTTCGGTCTAAGATAGCCACGGGTTCTTCGATGTAATTAAGGCTGTTGTCGACCTCGATGTCAGTAAGTGGTACGTGAGCCGATTCATCCGCCAAACACTTTCGCAAGTGTGATACATGGAAGGTAGGATGAATCCCACTTAACTCATCAGGCAACTCCAACCGATATGCGACTTCACCAACCCGTGCCATTATCCTGAATGGTCCGACAAACCTCGGACTTAACTTTCCTCTCTTTCTGAATCGTATGATTCCCTTCTAGGGCGACACTTTCAACATTACTCTGTCCCCAACATCAAACTCGATAGGCCTTCGTCGTCTATCCGCATAGGACTTCTGACGATCTTGCGCGGCCTTCATTCGCGCTTTAATCTGATCAAACCTTTCCGACATTTCTTTTACGACTTCCAGACTTCCTAACTCTTTCTGTCCAATTTCACCCCAACAAACCGGGGTCCTACATCTTCTCCCATACAACATTTCGTAAGGCGGCATGCCTATCGTCGTATGATGACTATTGTTGTAGGAGAATTCGGCTAACGGCAGATGACTGTCCCAACTGCCACCGAAGTCAATAATACAAGCACGGAGCATATCCTCCAAAGTCTGAATGGTCCTTTCGGACTGACCATCCGTTTGCGGGTGGTATGCTGTGCTGATATTAAGCCTCGTGCCCATCGCCTCGTGAAATCTTTTCCAGAACCTCGATGTGAATCGTGTGTCCCGGTCAGATACGATCGTCAAAGGCATCCCATGCCGTGCTACTACTTCGTTGATAAACACTTCTGCTAACCTTTCCGACGAGAACGCCTCGCGAATAGGTAGGAAATGAGCACTCTTCGTTAATCGGTCCACAATTACCCAAATGGCGTCATGACCTTTAGCTGTGCGAGGTAGCTTAGTTATGAAGTCCATGGTAATGTGTTCCCACTTCCATTCCGGTATATCAAGTGGTTGAATCTTTCCATACGGTTTCTGGTGTTCAGCCTTTACTTGCGAGCAAGTCAAGCACTTGCTTACATACTTCGTCACATCACATTTCATTCCAGGCCACCAGTAGTCTTTCTTCAGGTCTTGGTACATCTTGTTGGTACCAGGGTGGATAGAGTAACGAGACTTATGAGCCTCATCCAAGATTTTGGTTCTAAGCTTGCCACCCATAGGTATCCATACCCGTCCATAACGCGTTCTAACACCAAGGGTGTTATATTCCAACTTGTCCTGTTGGCCCACCATCCTTTCTCCCTTTATATTTTCTTCCTTCAAAGCTTCATCTTGAGCTCTTTCGATTTCTCTCATCAGATCCGATGTTACCACCAACTGGCAAGCTTTCACTTTAATAGGACGTTTGCCTTTCCAGGGTGGTACATTATTTCACAGTCATAGTCCTTCAGGAGTTCCAACCATCTCCTCTGCCTCATGTTAAGCTCCTTTTGTTCGAAGAAGTACTTCAAACTTTTGTGGTCGGAGTAAATAGTAAACTTTACCCCGTACAGGTAGTGCCTCCAGATTTTCAATGCAAATACGACAGCAGCAAGTTCCAAATCGTGAGTCGGATAGTTGACTTCGTGAACTTTCAACTGCCGCGACGCATATGCAATCACTCTACCGCGTTGCATCAACACACACCCTAACCCCTGACCCGACGCGTCAGAGTATACCACCAGGTCTTCACTGCCCTCAGGAAGGGCCAAGACTGGAGCTTGTGTTAGCTTCTCTTTCAATTCCTTAAACGCCTCATCCTGGGTCGAACCCCATTCGTACTTTACTTCTTTCCGAGTCAACTTTGTCAATGGCGAAGCTATTTTCGAGAAATCATGGATGAATCTCCGATAGTAGCCTGCCAATCCCAAGAAACTGCGGATTTCAGTTGGCGTCTTAGGAATGTCCCATTCACTTACCGTTACTATCTTTGCTGGGTCAACCATAATGCCGTTCGGGCCAATGACGTGACCTAGGAATTGGACTTCCCTAAGCCAGAACGCACATTTGGAGAACTTAGCATACAACCACTCCTTCTTCAGAACTTCCAATACTTCCTTCAAGTGACACGCGTGATCACCCTCATTCTTGGAGTAGATAAGGATGTCATCGATGAACACTATTACCGATCGATCCAGCATCGGTCGACACACCCTATTCATTAAATCCATGAACGCTGCGGGGGCGTTCGTCAATCCGAAAGACATTACGCGGAACTCGAAATGTCCATAACGCGTGCGAAATGCAGTTTTCGGTATGTCTTCTTCCCTTACCTTCAACTGATGGTACCCGGACCGAAGGTCGATTTTCGAAAACCAACTTGCGCCTTGCAACTGGTCGAACAGGTCATCGATCCTTGGTAAAGGGTACTTGTTCTTCACCGTTCGTTTATTCAACTCGCGATAATCGATACACATTCTCATCGAACCATCTTTCTTCTTTACAAACAACACCGGAGCACCCCAAGGCGAGATGCTCGGTTGGATAAATCCCTTCTCAAGTAACTCGTCTAGTTGGACCATAAGTTCCTTCATTTCCACTGGTGCTAGTCGATATGGAGCCTTAGCCACGGGCTGGGCATCTGGTACTAAGTCAATTCGGAACTCAATTTCTCTATCGCGTGGTATTCCAGGCAAATCCTCTGGAAACACCTCCGGGTACTCGCGTACCACGGGTACATCGTCTAGTTCCTTCACTTCCTTACACTTGTCAATCACGTACACCAGATAAGCCTCGCATCCGCGCCTCAAGTAATCCGCTGCCTTAATCATCGAGATGACGTTTGGCATCGGGGCGTCACGATCTCCAAAAACCTCAACTTTGCTACCATCCGGAGCCTTGAGTTGGATTATTTTTCGCTTACATATGATTTGTGCTTCATTGGCAGTTAACCAATCCATACCCAACACAACATCGAACCCTCCCAAAACCATAACGAACAATCTGACAGGGAACCTATGACCTTCTATTTTCATCGTGGAGTTGTCAACTACATCGGTCACTCTCGCAGTTCTACCCTCAGCGGTCTCTACGCTAAAGGCCCTTTCTAGCTTACTCACAGCATACTTTACTCTTTTACAAAAAGTTGCAGATATAAAACTCTTACTGGCACCCGAATCAAATAACAGAAACAATAGTGTTGTCAAGGACGAATGTACCTGACGCCACGTCGGGATCCTTCCTAGCCTGATCCTGCGTCAGTGCATACGCACGAGTCTTTGCACGAGATCCCTCTCCCTTCTTTTCCGGGCCCTCTCCTTTCCCGGTTTCCCCCATTCTGGGCTTCGTACATTCTCGGCTCATATGGCCGAAATCCCCACAGTTGTAGCATTTGTAGCCTTGCGGGCATTCACGGGAGTAGTGCCTGGTCTTGCCACACTTAAAGCACAGGCTAGATCTCAGTCTGCATTCACCTACATGTTCCCTTCCACACTTCTTACAAACAGTCGGCTCATCCACCCGAGCCCTTTTATCACGAGCCCCAAACATCTTTCCCCCAGTTCGCTTGTTTGAGAAGCTCGGTCTCTTCTTTTGTTCTTCAACGACAACAACATTCAGTGCCAGATCGTCAAATACCACGCCGCTTAGCTCTACTGCCGAATCATAGGTAGTAGGGGTGTTTGCCTTCACGTAGGTGCGGACCTGGCCCGGCAACCCTTGAATATAACAGGCAATCTTTCTCTCTTCAGTAGTGACAAGGTGTGGCACCAGACGTGCCAGTTCATTAAATCGGGTTGTGTATTGCCGGTGCGTCATGCTTCCGGCCTTCAAACCCAAAAATTCCCTCTCTACCTTCTCAATCTCGTTCCTTGGGCAGAAATTCTTGATTACCAAGGTTTTCAAGTCAGCCCACATCATCGCATCTACAATCTCGCTCCCTTTTGCCTGTCATACACCTTCCCACCAATGGGATGCTTCCTCCCTCAATGAGTTAGCAGCAAACTTCACTACTTGATTAGCTCGACACTCGCTCAGACGAATGGCAGCTTCCATACGGATCACCCAATCAAAAGTAGCCACCGCGTCCTTCTTCCCAGTCAGGATCGGCGGATCACATGCCTTAAAGGACTTATAATCACATCCGCGAGCAGGCGGTGTATTGTCAGTCTCATTATTTTGGGCACCAATTGCCGCGCTAGACCCACCCGCCCCATTGACCTGCTTCAATGCTTCTGCCAACAGACCTGGCAGAGAAGCCTTCATCAGTTCTGTGAACTCTCGAGCTATAGCTGCTCTCACTTCGGGTTCAAAAGTGAAAGGTTGTTCTTCAACCTGTGTCTGCTCAGCTTCATGCACACTAACCGCCGGTTCAGTGTGAACACTTCCTTCTTCACTATACTCTTGGCGCGCAGGGATCCTGCCACGCCCACCATTTCGACCGCCGGTACGACCACCGGTACGGCCACCACGCCTTCCGTTTCCTCTCCTTGCCATTACGTTCTATAAGACAAGAAATCCAATGTCATCACGCTAGTTAACAAATAGAATTCAATAAGCACTGTAAGATGTTAATATACACTGGCCATCTGTAATTAACCATTACACTACCTTTCGATTTCTATTTGACCACCTTTGTGATTCCATCATAACACAAGTCCTTACCTAACCCTTTCTAAGGCATACTATATACGTAAATATATATACTACCTTCATACCTGATGCTGTGGCTCGAGTTACCCGTACTGGCATCCGCTTTCGGTCCCATTCAAAGTTTAAGTTCAAACACTGGGAGTGTCCGAATCTCTCAAACTATTGCTCTGATACCAACTTGGGAGGCCCCAAACCCGGGAGGCCCCACTTGTTGGGTTTACTCATTCACAAACAGTTCTTAAACATGAATATCAAATAACGCAGCGTAAAATTTCATTTAAACATAACTTAATCGTTGTTCATACATGCGGAAGCGTAAACATTGATTAAAACATATTTACATCATAACTAAACATAACGGGATGCCAGTCTTCAAAGCAGTCGGGTAACTCTTCATCTCTAGCTAAACATCACCGTCCATCCTCATAACCTGCCTTAACCTGAATGTGTACACTTAAAAAAAGTCAGCTACGCTGGTGAGTTCTAGTTTTCGTTCGTTTTAAGAAATGGTTCATCATTCAAACATTCATTAGGGTTTAACATTCGTATAAGAAAACAGGGCCTTTCATTCGTAAACCTTCGCACATTTAAACACGATCATTTGTTTAAATCATTAACATTCATTTAAGTCATACAATATTATCTAAAATCTGTATCGTTACGCGTCTCTATGTCCCCGTAGGAACTTTTAATGTTGTGGGCAACCGTTACGTATCGCCGTCATTGCCACAACCATACACTACGTAGGGTCAACCGTTACGTATCGCCGTCATTGCCCAACCCTTCAATGCGTGGGGTCAACCGTTACGTATCGCCGTCATTGCCCAACACGCATCTTTCCTTTGGAAATCAACCGTTACGTATCGCCGTCATTGATTTCCCATTACCTCGTTCGTTAGGATGATCGTCATCACCCGAGTAACCGTCGTTACTCCCTTACCAGTTGTACAACATCAAAACCATTGACATGCCACAGAGACAATGCCCCTGTTGTTCTTGTGGTAACTATGGCTCACTGTCCATAATTTACCACAAGGCTGGGAATCACATTCCCAGACTTCATTCGTCAATTCTATTCATTCGACAGATTAGATTTGTAATGACTTCTTTAAAACATTTGCCCCTTTTTGTTTTCTTTTCATAAAACCTTTCCTTCACTTTCAAAACCCTTTACCTTTTCATTAAACCATTTCTTTATAACATTCGTTCGTAAACATTTCGTTCATAAACTTTCTTTCCATAAACCCTTCGTTCCAAATCATTTCCTTTCGTAAACGTAGTTTCATAAATATCATTTTATAAAACAACATTTCATACGTGTACACACCAGCCCGAAAACATTATATAAAAACATTTAAAAGAGGGCTTCTAGAACTCACCTTATATGCTAGTCTCGGTTGTCCTAATCAAGGTCCAACGACTTCACGTACGATCTGAATTGAGTAGTTACATACACATCAGACCATTACCGACTCTAACGGTTTAACCATTCTAAACATACTAATCTCTACTCAACAGCCTGATGTCTGCGCACATAGCAAGTGTGCAGACCCTGCTGCCTGCGCACTTAGCAAGTGCGCAGACTCTGCCTCCTGCGCACTTAGCAAGTGCGCAGGTCCCTCTTCCTGCGCACTTAGCAAGTGCGCAGGTTACTTCTCCTGCGCACTTAGCAAGTGCGCAGGTCCCTTCTCCTGCGCACTTAGCAAGTGCGCAGGACCTGCTCCGTGCGCACTTAGCAAGTACGCACGACCTGTTCTTCGCGAAAAACACTAACTTTCGCATTCGGTCAGATCATGTCAAGATCCCGAACCCCTTTGCATTCAAAACGTTCGTTTTCCATTGTAGATACTAAACCTAAGCTTATTCTTAAGTTTCATCCGCAAGAACGTCAGATTTTCACCCAAAACCCAAAAACGAACAAAAACTCAGATTTAGGTCGGATCGTTACCTGAATCGAGCTTCTGATCCAGAGGTTTCCTTCACGAGTACAAGAGACACGTTCTGGTGCAATCTTGTGCGATTCCGACACTTTCTCTCTCTACGGTTTTCTCTCTCTAGAATGTCAAAGAGCAGAAGAATGAGTGCCTTGGACTATTTATAGGGGAGAACTCCCCAAGCCCGGTTCGCGACTGACCCGACCCGACTTCGGCCCGCTTGAACTCGTTAACTTTATTTTTCGTCATTTTGGGATGTTACATTACTATATATTATTTGTCATTCATCGTGAAATGTATTTATCCTAATTAAGAATTCTTATTTCCGTGGACACGTTCGTCTACTCTTGATCATTAGAACGTTTCTTTAGGACGTTCAATCTTCCGCGTTGTCGTCACAATTCCCATTTTATCCCTAACTTATGTGTTTATGATTCTAGGGCATACGTAAGCCGTGCAGGCTATCACTTGAGGTTCTAAATCTCATACTTGTGTGATACTACCTACTACGCAACGCAGGTGAGTTTCACGGCCCCTTTTTACCTGTTTTACTATTGGGGGAGAAACATGCTTACACACAAACGTATTTTACTTGTTTTCCTGTTGAGGAAGTAACAAACATGAACACCAACTATCATACTTTTACTTGTTTTCCCCGTGGGGGAGAAACAGGTACGCAAGCAAATATTATTTTTCCCGCCGGGGGAGAAAACATGACGCAAGTATTTGATTATGGTACTTTATATGATATCACTGTTGAGACTAAGCGTAAGACACTATCACAGAAAGTCCTCATCTTATATCGGACCGTTAATATGGATCTTAGCGAGGTAATGTTTAGCAATACTACTGTGTTTGACAAATCCCACCCGCGTTAGTCGCGCTAACTCGATTGGATATCGAACGGGTGAAATGTTAGCCTACTCACATGTGCCAGAGTTGATAGACCTGGCAGGAGGCATATAAACACAATCAGCTTCGGTTGCGATTGCTTTAGTAAGACATGAACTTAGGTTAGCTACCTATAGATATGCATATTGAATGTACATAATCTAGCAAACACTCTCTTATTGCAAACTTGAAACCTGTGAACTCACCAACCTCGTGTTGACACTTTTTCTTACATGTTTCTCAGGTCGCTAAGGCATAGGTTGCACACTTAGGACATGCATGGAGTCCTACTGTCATATTATCCATTTCAAACATTTGAAACAGTTTACTTATTATCAATGATTGACGCCGATTGCGTGTAATTACTTTTGATTTCATATTAACGTTTACGCTTCCGCATTAACTCTGAACTTTTATGTTTTGACATTTCAAGTCCCATATAGTGTCGTTTGATGTAACTAATGACTGAGATCCTGGTGTGTCACCTTCCAAACGGTAAAACTCCGTTAGTTGAAATTGGGGGTGTGATAGATTGGTATCAGAGCCATTGGTTATAGAGAACTAGGACTGCATACTAGACTATAACCTCACGACATTAGTTACACGGCACAGACACTTATACCTGATACATATAGCACCTACACATACATTGCAGTGCATGCATGTTTATACCATCCGTATCACCCTCAGTTGGTAAGGGACACAACATTTGCATTGCATCATCATTCCCAGTGGCGACACTCGGGAAATCACCAGAACATCATCCACTCTCGTTCGAGGGCAGCGAGACGGAGCCTTAGGAGGAGTCACTTACATCACCATCACTCGTTGGGTATGGTGGGCTTTCTCAGGTCCATGTTATGGACGACACTCAGCACTAACGCATATCTCTTTGGGAGTTGGGATCGTCGGAGGCGAGTCCCTACTGTACCCGCCAGCAGCAATACGCCGAATGAAGGCAGACCGTTACACGCATTATTGCAGAATCTATTGACACATAGATGTCATCACTTTCCCAAGCCATGGGCTCGCTTCTTTGGTCGATATTCTGTTGAGAATAGATTGACCACAAATCTGAGAACGCATTGCTCAATGCATATTCAAACCCTATCTTGACTAAGTTGAAATGACGGCTACCTTGCTGCTTTCTGTAACTTGTATTCAGGAAACCAGTTTCATTTTTCGAAGTCGCATTTCATGTACATGTTTGTTACATGTTTTCATTTACAATCCGCTGGATTGGACTCTGTATTGTGTTTCACTCGAGTGAATACTCGGAGCAAACCATTCTCGACTACTCATCCCAATATGAGTCTAATTGATCAACTTATGGTTGATGACTAAGCTTCTCAATGACTTATCATATCTGACAATAGTATGTACTCAACAATATAACCTAAAGGACATTATGACACAGGACAGGGAGAACTAGGGTGAGTATGCAAAGCAAATTACCATTACGGGTGCACACGTAATAATAATTTGAAGTGCATGTAAGTCCTGGTGAAGCCTAGTGTGTGGATAAATGGTCCTAAGCAGTAATCTACAAACTTAAACTTCCACTATCAGTAGAAGTTCTTGTAACCTACTCAACGACTAGTTGGTATAGTTAAACTCGTTCAACAACTGATAGACACAACTATCAAGTTGAAGATGTTTACGGACACACAGAACTATCATTAATGGAATCCATCATGTTATTTTCACCCATGTAAGAGTCTTAGTGACCTTACGACTCTCATTCAACTTAATCAAGGAAACAATCTCAATTGAAACTTTAATAGAACCTCATGGTAAACCCACCGACTCCAACTTTGTAAACAGGAAATTGTGGAATCCTTTCTAAGCTAACACGTTTTTCCTTACGCTCCAACAATAAATCTCATTCGACTCTATTTCCTTATCCGATGACTAATCCTTAGTCTAATACGAATTATACCCATCATATTCAATCCTGTAAACGAATTTCTTTCTTCACGAAATGATTCCGTTGATCCAATGACATTAGGAAACGAAGATTTAACCTAACCAACCATCAGTTGAACGTAATTACTTAGACATACATCTTATCTCTTATGCTACTGGAATCTATATCTCATTAGACTCTCCTTTCTTACATGTGAACCTCTTCCCTTAGCCTATGCATTGACTGACACTTGCTTTATAAGCACGGGTCACACTAGAAGTCTCAGTATGACTTCACAAATCCCATATTAGTGTGTCGTGCTCCAACTCTATTAAAAGCCAAGTATACTATTGAGATAGCAGACGCTCAGAAAATCGAAACAACTCGCATTCTTACAGATGTAAACTAGTATTAGTTAGTCATAAACTTGACTTTGAACTTCTGCCAGTTACACTTAGCAGTTTCGACCTTATTGTCGGTATGAATTGGTTATCCAAGAACCAACCTGAGGCCAGCTGTTGTGATAAAAATATTTGCCTTCCTCTCCTAAGAGGGGAAATCCTTTCTGTCCAAGACAAAATGAGTGGTGCCGTCATTGGCATCATATCCTTCTTGAAAGCACAGAAATGTCTTCGAAAAGGTCATACTACTATTTTGGCTCTCGTCGCCGAGCAGTCATCTGAGGAGATGAAAATTGATGATATCCCAATCGTACGTAACTATCCGGAAGTATTTCCCTAGAACTTGCCTAGTCTGCTACTGTGTCGTCAAGTTGAATTCCAAATCGATCTAGCACCCGGAGCGGCACCGATCACTCGGGCACCTTATAGACTTGCACCTAGTGAGCTGCAAGAATTATCAACACAACTACAAGAGTTGTTAGATAAGGGTTTCATCCGACCTAGTTCATCACCGTGGGGAGCTCCGGTACTATTTGTCAAGGAGAAGGACGGAACTTTCCGTATGGGTTTTGACTATCGGAGCTGAATAAAGTCACAATCAAGAACCGCTACCCTTTACCTCGCATAGATGACCTTGTTGATCAACTCCAAGGATCGAATTTCTATTCCAAAATAGATCTTAGGTCCGGTTACCATCAGTTAAGAGTCCGAGGAGAGGATATCTCTAAGACTGCATTCAGAACGAGGTACGGTCATTACGAATTTATGGTCATGCCTTTCGGGTTAACCAACGCACCTGCGGTATTCATGGACCTCTTGAACCGTATGTGTAAACCCTACCTCGATTAGTTCGTCATCGTTTTCATTGTTGACATCCCCATCTATCCTAAGAACAAGGAAGGACATGAGTAGCACCTACACTTAATCCTTAGATTGCTGAAACAAGAGCAATTGTATGCCAAATTCTCTAAGTGCGAATTCTGGATTCGCGAAGATTCAACTTCTAGGACATGTAGTCAACGAGAAAAGAATACATGTCGACCCATCTAAAGTAGAAGCCATCAAGGATCAGACAGCACCGATGACTGCAACAGAGGTGCGACAACTTCTAGGATTGGCTGGCTGCTACCGTCAATTCATTGAGGAAATCTCAAAATATTGCTCAACCCTTCACTACTTTAACTCAAAAAGGGTAAACACTATAACTGGAGCGAAACTCAGGAATCCGTATTTCAACTGTTGAAACAGAAACTCTGTAGTGCACCTATCCTAGTCTTTCCTGAAGGAACGGATGACTTCGTAGTGTATTACAATGCCTCTATTCGAGGTCTTGGTTGTGTGTTGATGCAACGCGAAAAGGTTATCACATACGCTTCCCGTCAATTGAAAGCTTATGAGAAAAACTACACTACCCATGGCCTAGAATTGGGAGATGTAGTGTTTGCTTTAAAATTCTGTAGACATTACTTGGACGATACCAAGTGCACGATTTACACCGATCACAAGAGTCTTCAACGCATATTCGAACAGAAGGAGTTGAACATCCGACAAATTTGTTGGAACAAACCTTTGAACGACCATGATTGTGCTATCAAATATCATCCGGGCAAGGCTAACGTAGTAGCCGGTGCCCTAAGCCATAAGGACACCAAACCTAAACGAGTTCGAGTATTACAACTTATTATTCACCCCGGATTACCTGACCAAAATCCGAAGTGCTCAACTCGAAGCTCTTAAAGAGGAAAACCTACCGTTAGAAGCTACACGCGGTATGGAAGGACAACTGGTAGTCAAATCAGATGGCATTCGCTACCTTGCAGAGCGAATATGGGTTCCAGTGTATAGGAACTTAAGAGGACTAGTTATGGATTAAGCTCACAAATCTTGATACTCTATTCACCCAGGTTCCGACAAGGTGTACCATGACCTAAAGGTGCTATATTGGTGGCCAAAGATGAAGGCTGATATAGCCACCTATGTGAGCAAGTGTCTGACTTGCGCAAAGGTCAAAGTGGAATACCAAAAGCCTTCTGGTCTATTTCAACAACCAGAAATCCCAATGTGGAAATGGGAACAAATTCCTATGGACTTCAGAACCAAACTACCCCGAACTCCTAGCGGTTGCGACACCATCTGGGTGATAGTCGATCGTATGACTATACCCGCTCACTTCTTAGCCATCAAAGCAACTGACAAGATGGAGAAACTTACTCGTATTTACTCGAAGGAAGTAGTCTCTTGGCACGGGGTGCCAATTTCTATTATTTCGAATCGAGACGCTCAATTCACCTCGCATTTCTGGCACTCGTTACAAAAAGCTCTAGGCACGCGCCTGGATATGAGCACGGCTTACCATCCTCAAACAGATGGTCAGACGGAACGTACCATTCAAACCTTAGAGGACATGCTACGAGCTTGTGTGATTGATTTCGGTAACAGTTGGGAAACTCACTTGCCCATAGTGGAGTTCTCCTACAATAACAGTTATCACACTAGTATCAAGGCAGCAACATTCGAGGCATTATACGGACGTAAATGCCGATCTTCTATCTGTTGGGCTGAAGTTGGGGATAGCCAACTTACGGGTCCTGAACATGTATTCGAAACCTCTGAAAAGATCGTTCAAATTCACAAACCGTATGGCGGCAGCTCGTAATCGTCAAAAGAGCTATGTCGATAAATGTCGCAAACCGTTAGAATTTCAAGTAGGCGACATGGTTCTACTAAAAGTCTCACCATGGAAAGGTGTAATTCGCTTCGGGAAACGAGGCAAACTAAACCCTCGTTATGTTGGACCGTTCAAGATATTAAAGAGAATTGACCCAGTAGCGTACCAACTGGACCTACCTGAAGGACTGAGTGGTGTATACGACGTCTTTCATGTCTCGAACTTGAATAAATTTCTAGCAGACGAGACACTCGCGGTTCCTTTTGAGGAACCACAAATCGATGAACAATTGTGTTTCATTGAAGAACCGGTAGAAATCATAGATAGGGAACTCAAAACGCGGACCGGAATTCACTTGGGGGCACGAGGATCGGATGATGCGCAAGTATCCGCATCTGTTCAAGCACTCCACGTCAAACTCTTAAGGTACTATTCTAATTTTCGGAACAAAAATTCTTTTAACTAGGGGATGATGTGACATCCAGAATTTTTTATTTATTTAATTTTCGGGACGAAAATTCTTTTAACTAGGGAATGATGTGACAACCCGACTTTTCAGGTTAACTCAGTTAGCAATTCCGTTAAAAATCCTATAGAAAACTAACTTACCCAGTTAAATCTAACCACAGGGTTTAAATTCAGTCATTTCTTAACCTCAAACTCCAAGGACTAGTTCTGCCAAGTTCCAAAACATAATTCGTTGACTCTAAAAGTCAAAATTGGCAACAACTCAATTCGGTTGACTTTTAAAAGTCAAATTCATAACCAATTGACAAAATCATGATCGTTTCTATGGCAATTCGTAACCGATTATGCATTGATGGTCATAATCGATCATTACTAAGACATTAATCTCAGTTCTTAGGTCGAATTAATACCAATTATGAGATTATTGGCAGTAACCATCGAACCGCCGACTATGCTGTCAAATTCGACGGGTTCTCGCATTGTCTTTCACAAATTAAACGTTCAATCATCTATACCGCAACCATTGGAAGCAGTCCCACACGCCAAATTGGCCGAAGCTAAAGCCGGAGTGGTCGGAAGCTAGGATAGTCGAAGTCGGAACTCACGCTAGTCGGGAACCCTCAATCCATCATACATTCTGGTAATTGATTTCATCTCTAGTTTCGTTTACCTTCATGAATCAAAAGCCCTATGGTTAATTGGACTCACAGTATCGAATTGATGATGAACCAATTCTAGGGTTCATCATGTTTGCGATTTAGTCGGTTTGCACCATAGACTCGATTTCAATCAAATTAAAACATACCAACAGCTTCGTAAACCCTTATTTATTGAAAACCCCATATCAATCTTACCAAGAAACATCGAATTTTACTCAACCCGTAATTTAGGGTTTGTTCTTTAAACGATTTAGGGATTTTTATCTTAAACCCGTTAATAATCAAATTAAACGATTCCAGTAGGTTCGCAAGGGTTGATTTAGTAAAAACCCCATGAATTAGATGGCTAACAATACCGAATTCAATGAAATTGATTCTTGGTCCTTAATCTAGGGTTTCGGCCCGTATATGTACGATTAAACGATTCAAAACCTGAAAATTTTGCAATTAACCATCACCTCAGATTCGCCTATACTCGAATGTCAAAACCCATGTGTCAATTCGATCAATCGTGGTAGAATTGGTGGGTTTTCGAGATGATTTGGTTCGGTTTCACGTAAGGGGGAAGAACTCACTGGAGTTCTATGTTAAAGTTATTCAGAATCTGATTCTGATGCGATACCCTAGCGGGCTTGGATGGTTAGGACGTTTGGGTGTGGGGGAGGAGACCCGGGTTCGAGTCCCTCCACCCATTTTTATTTTTAAATCAATTTTTAAGTGTTATTTTAATATAAAAATCTCTCCCTATATTATTATATTAATATATAATGTGTTTTAACCCCGTAAACCACCCGTAGGCTCGGGTTTGGTTGTAACCCATATTCATTGAAAATACCCACTTTTAATTATAATATATTTATATTATTTTCAAACCACGACTTTGCACAAAATAATATATTTATATTATTTTCAACCCGTGACTTCTAGTATAAATTAATATATATTTTATATTATTTTGCCTCGTTTATTTACCTCGTGTAACGTTTTAAACTATTTAATAATATAAAATGTTATATTATTTACACATGCCTATTTACTAGAGTAAAAATAATATATTATTATTTTTGCCACATAAATAGTTATCGTACTAACTATGCAAGTCTAAAAATAATATAATAATATTATTTTCCTAGACTTCTAATTAATGACAAAAAAAACGCTCGATTGTAATTACTATATATTATTTGTCATTCATCGTGAAATGTATTTATCCTAATCAAGAATTCTTATTTCCGTGGACACGTTCGTCTACTCTTGATCATTAGAACGTTTCTTTATGACGTTCAATCTTCCGCGTTGTCGTCACAATTCCCATTTTATCCCTAACTTATGTGTTTATGATTCTAGGGCATACGTAAGCCGTGCAGGCTATCACTTGAGGTTCTAAATCTCATACTTGTGTGATACTACCTACTATGCAACGCAGGTGAGTTTCACGACCCCTTTTTACCTGTTTTACTATTGGGGGAGAAACATGCTTACACACAAACGTATTTTACTTGTTTTATTGTTGAGAAAGAAACAAACATGAACACCAACTATCATACTTTTATTTGTTTTCCCCGTGGGGGAGAAACAGGTACGCAAGCAAATATTATTTTTCCCGCCGGGGGAGAAAACATGATGCAACTATTTGATTATGGTACTTTATATGATATCACTGTTGAGACTAAGCGTAAGACACTATCACAGAAAGTCCTCATCTTATATCGGACCGTGAATATGGATCTTAGCGAGGTAATGTTTAGTAATACTACTGTGTTTGACAAATCCCACCCGCGTTAGTCGCGCTAACTCGATTGGATATCGAACGGGTGAAATGTTAGCCTACTCACATGTGCCAGAGTTGATAGACCTGGCAGGAGGCATATAAACACAGTCAGCTTCGGTTGCTAGCGCTTTAGTAAGACATGAACATAGGTTAGCTACCTATAGATATGCATATTGAATGTACATAATCTGGCAAACACTCTCTTATTGCAAACTTGAAACCTGTGAACTCACCAACCTCGTGTTGATAAATTTTCTTACATGTTTCTCAGGTCGCTAAGGCACAGGTTGCACACTTAGGACATGCATGGAGTCCTACTGTCATATTATCCATTTCAAACATTTGAAACAGTTTACTTATTATCAATGATTGACGCCGATTGCGTGTAATTACTTTTGATTTCATATTAACGTTTACGCTTTCGCATTAACTCTGAACTTTTATGTTTTGACATTTCAAGTCCCATATAGTGTCGTTTGATGTAACTAATAACTGAGATCCTGGTGTGTCACCTTCCAAACGGTAAAACTTCGTTAGTTGAAATTAGGGGTGTGATAGATTGGTATCAGAGCCATTGGTTATAGAGAACTAGGACTGCATACTAGACTATAACCTCACACATTAGTTACACGACACAGACACTTATACCTGATACATATAGCACCTACACATACATTGCAGTGCATGCATGTTTATACCATCCGTATCACCCTCAGTTGGCAAGGGACACAACATTTGCATTGCATCATCATTCCCAGTGGCGACACTCGAGAAATCACCAGAACATCATCCACTCCCGTTCGAGGGCAGCGAGACGGAGCCTTAGGAGGAGTCACTTACATCACCATCACTCGTTGGGTATGGTGGGCTTTCTCAGGTCCATGTTATGGACGACACTCAGCACTAACGCATATCTCTTTGGGAGTTGGGATCGTCGGAGGCGAGTCCCTACTGTACCCGCCAGCAGCAATACGCCGAATGAAGGCAGACCGTTACACGCATTATTGCAGAATCTATTGACACATAGATGCCATCACTTTCCCAAGCCATGGGCTCTCTTCTTTGGTCGATATTCTGTTGAGAATAGATTGACCACAAATCTGAGAACGCATTGCTCAATGCATACTCAAACCCTATCTTGACTAAGTTGAAAGGACGGCTACCTTGCTGCTTTCTGTAACTTGTATTCAGGAAACCAGTTTCATTTTTCGAAGTCGCATTTCATGTACATGTTTGTTACATGTTCTCATTTACAATCCGCCGGATTGGACTCTGTATTGTGTTTCACTCGAGTGAATACTCGGAGCAAACCATCCTCGACTACTCATCCCGATATGAGTCTAATTGATCAACTTATGGTTGATGACTAAGCTTCTCAATGACTTATCATATCTGACAACACTATGTACTCAACAATATAACCTAAAGGACATTATGACACAGGACAGGGAGAACTAGGGTGAGCATGCAAAGCAAATTATCATTACGGGGCACACGTAATAATAATTTGAAGTGCATGTAAGTCCTGGTGAAGCCTAGTGTGTGGATAAATGGTCCTAAGCAGTAATCTACAAACTTAAACTTCCACTATCAGTAGAAGTTCTTGTAACCCACTCAACGACTAGTTGGTATAGTTAAACTCGTTCAACAACTGATAGACGCGACTATCAAGTTGAAGATGTTTACGGACACACAGAACTATCATTAATGGAATCCATCATGTTATTTTCACCCATGTAAGAGTCTTAGTGACCTTACGACTCTCATTCAACTTGATCAAGGAAACAATCTCGATTGAAACTTTAATAGAACCTCATGGTAAACCCACCGACTCCAACTTTGTAAATAGGAAATTGTGGAATCCTTTCTAAGCTAACACGTTTTCCCTTACGCTCCAACAATAAATCTCATTCGACCCTATTGCCTTATCCGATGACTACTCCTTAGTCTAATACGAATTATACGCAGCATATTCAATCCTGTAAATGAATTTCTTTCTTCACGAAATGATTCCGTTGATCCAATGACATTAGGAAACGAAGATTTAACCTAACCAACCATCAGTGGAACGTAATTACTTAGACATACATCTTATCTCTTATGCTACTGGAATCTATATCTCATTAGACTCTCCTTTCTTACATGTGAACCTCTTCCCTTAGCCTATGCATTGACTGACACTTGCTTTATAAGCACGGGTCTCACTAGAAGTCTTAGTATGACTTCACAAATCCCATATTAGTGTGTCGTGCTCCAACTCTATTAAAAGCCAAGTATACTATTGAGATAGCAGACGCTCAGAAAATCGAAACAACTCACATTCTTACAGATGTAAACTAGTATTTTGTTAGTCATAAACTTGACATTGAACTTTTGCCAGTTACACTTGGCAGTTTTGACCTTATTGTCGTATGAATTGGTTATCCAAGAACCAACCTGAGGCCAGCTGTTGTGATAAAAATATTTGCCTTCCTCTCCTAAGAGGGGAAATCCTTTCTGTCCAAGACAAAAGGAGTGGTGCAGTCATTGGCATCATATCCTTCCTGAAAGCACAGAAATGTCTTCGAAAAGGTCATACTACTATTTTGGCTCTCGTCGCCGAGCAGTCATCTGAGGAGAAGAAAATTGATGATATCCCAATCGTACGTAACTATCCGGAAGTATTTCCCTAGAACTTGCCTAGTCTGCCACTGTGTCGTCAAGTTGAAATCCAAATCGATCTAGCACCCGGAGCGGCACCGATCACTCGGGCACCTTATAGACTTGCACCTAGTGAGCTGCAAGAATTATCAACACAACTACAAGAGTTGTTAGATAAGGGTTTCATCCGACCTAGTTCATCACCGTGGGGAGCTCCGGAACTATTTGTCAAGGAGAAGGACAGAACTTTCCGTATGGGTTTTGACTATCGGAGCTGAATAAAGTCACAATCAAGAACCGCTACCCTTTACCTCGCATAGATGACCTTGTTGATCAACTCCAAGGATCGAATTTCTATTCCAAAATAGATCTTAGGTCCGGTTACCATCAGTTAAGAGTCCGAGGAGAGGATATCTCTAAGACTGCATTCAGAACGAGGTACGGTCATTACGAATTTATGGTCATGCCTTTCGGGTTAACCAACGCACCTGCGGTATTCATGGACCTCTTGAACCGTATGTGTAAACCCTACCTCGATTAGTTCGTCATCGTTTTCATTGTTGACATCCCCATCTATCCTAAGAACAAGGAAGGACATGAGTAGCACCTACACTTAATCCTTAGATTGCTGAAACAAGAGCAATTGTATGCCAAATTCTCTAAGTGCGAATTCTGGATTCGCGAAGATTCAACTTCTAGGACATGTAGTCAACGAGAAAGGAATACATGTCGACCCATCTAAAGTAGAAGCCATCAAGGATCAGACAGCACCGATGACTGCAACAGAGGTGCGACAACTTCTAGGATTGGCTGGCTGCTACCGTCAATTCATTGAGGAAATCTCAAAATATTGCTCAACCCCTCACTACTTTAACTCAAAAAGGGTAAACCCTATAACTGGAGCGAAACTCAGGAATCCGTATTTCAACTGTTGAAACAGAAACTCTGTAGTGCACCTATCCTAGTCTTTCCTGAAGGAACGGATGACTTCGTAGTGTATTACAATGCCTCTATTCGAGGTCTTGGTTGTGTGTTGATGCAACGCGAAAAGGTTATCACATACGCTTCCCGTCAATTGAAAGCTTATGAGAAAAACTACACTACCCATGGCCTAGAATTGGGAGATGTAGTGTTTGCTTTAAAATTCTGTAGACATTACTTGGACGATACCAAGTGCACGATTTACACCGATCACAAGAGTCTTCAACGCATATTCGAACAGAAGGAGTTGAACATCCGACAAATTTGTTGGAACAAACCTTTGAACGACCATGATTGTGCTATCAAATATCATCCGGGCAAGGCTAACGTAGTAGCCGGTGCCCTAAGCCATAAGGACACCAAACCTAAACGAGTTCGAGTATTACAACTTATTATTCACCCCGGATTACCTGACCAAAATCCGAAGTGCTCAACTCGAAGCTCTTAAACAGGAAAACCTACCGTTAGAAGCTACACGCGGTATGGAAGGACAACTGGTAGTCAAATCAGATGGCATTCGCTACTTGCAGAGCGAATATGGGTTCCAGTGTATAGGAACTTAAGAGGACTAGTTATGGATTAAGCTCACAAATCTTGATACTCTATTCACCCAGGTTCCGACAAGGTGTACCATGACCTAAAGGTGCTATATTGGTGGCCAAAGATGAAGGCTGATATAGCCACCTATGTGAGCAAGTGTCTGACTTGCGCAAAGGTCAAAGTGGAATACCAAAAGCCTTCTGGTCTATTTCAACAACCAGAAATCCCAATGTGGAAATGGGAACAAATTCCTATGGACTTCAGAACCAAACTACCCCGAACTCCTAGCGGTTGCGACACCATCTGGGTGATAGTCGATCGTATGACTATACCCGCTCACTTCTTAGCCATCAAAGCAACTGACAAGATGGAGAAACTTACTCGTATTTACTCGAAGGAAGTAGTCTCTTGGCACGGGGTGCCAATTTCTATTATTTCGAATCGAGACGCTCAATTCACCTCGCATTTCTGGCACTCGTTACAAAAAGCTCTAGGCACGCGCCTGGATATGAGCACGGCTTACCATCCTCAAACAGATGGTCAGACGGAACGTACCATTCAAACCTTAGAGGACATGCTACGAGCTTGTGTGATTGATTTCGGTAACAGTTGGGAAACTCACTTGCCCATAGTGGAGTTCTCCTACAATAACAGTTATCACACTAGTATCAAGGCAGCAACATTCGAGGCATTATACGGACGTAAATGCCGATCTTCTATCTGTTGGGCTGAAGTTGGGGATAGCCAACTTACGGGTCCTGAACATGTATTCGAAACCTCTGAAAAGATCGTTCAAATTCGCAAACCGTATGGCGGCAGCTCGTAATCGTCAAAAGAGCTATGTCGATAAATGTCGCAAACCGTTAGAATTTCAAGTAGGCGACATGGTTCTACTAAAAGTCTCACCATGGAAAGGTGTAATTCGCTTCGGGAAACGAGGCAAAATAAACCCTCGTTATGTTGGACCGTTCAAGATATTAAAGAGAATTGGCCCAGTAGCGTACCAACTGGACCTACCTGGAGGACTGAGTGGTGTATACGACGTATTTCATGTCTCGAACTTGAATAAATTTCTAGCAGACGAGACACTCGCGGTTCCTTTTGAGGAACCACAAATCGATGAACAATTGTGTTTCATTGAAGAACCGGTAGAAATCATAGATAGGGAACTCAAAACGCGGACCGGAATTCAATTGGGAGCACGAGGATCAGATGATGCGCAAGTATCCGCATCTGTTCAAGCACTCCACGTCAAACTCTTAAGGTACTATTGTAATTTTCGGGACGAAAATTCTTTTAACTAGGGGATGATGTGACATCCACAAGTTTTAATTTATTTATTTATTTATTTAATTTTCGGGACGAAAATTCTTTTAACTAGGGGATGATGTGATAACCTGACTTTTCAGGTTAACTCAGTTAGGAATTCCGTTAAAAATCCTATAGAAAAGTTAACCCCATTAACTTACCCTGTTAAATCTAACCACAGGGTTTAAATTCAGTCATTTCTTAACCTCAAACTCCAAGGACTAGTTCTGCCAAGTTCCAAAACATAATTCGTTGACTCTAAAAGTCAAAATTAGCAACAACTCAATTCGGTTGACTTTTAAAAGTCAAATTCGTAACCAATTGACAAAATCATGATCGTTTCTATGGCAATTAGTAACCGATTATGCATTGATGGTCATAATCGATCATTACTAAGACATTAATCTCAGTTATTAGGTCGAATTAATACCAATTATGAGATTAATGGCCGTAACCATCGAACCGCCGACTATGCTGTCAAATTCGACGGGTTCTTGCATTGTCTTTCACAAATTGAACGTTCAATCATCTATACCGCAACCATTGGAAGCAGTCCTACACGCCAAATTGGCCGAAGCTAAAGCCGGAGTGGTCAGAAGCTAGGATAGTCGAAGTCGGAACTCACGCTAGTCGGGAACCCTCAATCCATCATACATTCTGGTAATTGATTTCATCTCTAGTTTCGTTTACCTTCATGAATCAAAAGCCCTACGGTTAATTGGACTCACAGTATCGAATTGATGATGAACCAATTCTAGGGTTCATTATGTTTGCGATTTACTCGATTTGCACCATAGACTCGATTTCAATCAAATTAAAACATACCAACAGCTTCGTAAACCCTTATTTATTGAAAACCCCATATCAATCTTACCAAGAAACATCGAATTTTACTCAACCCGTAATTTAGGGTTTGTTCTTTAAACGATTTAGGGATTTTTATCTTAAACCCGTTAACAATCAAATTAAACGATTCCAGTAGGTTCGCAAGGGTTGATTTATTAAAAACCCCATGAATTAGATGGCTAACAATACCGAATTCAACGAAATTGATTCTTGGTCCTTAATCTAGGGTTTCGGCCCGTATATGTACGATTAAACGATTCAAAACGTGAAAATTTTGCAATTAACCATCACCTCAGATTCGCCTATACTCGAATGTCAAAACCCCTGTGTCAATTCGATCAATCGTGGTCGAATTGGTGGGTTTTCGAGATGATTTGGTTCGGTTTCGCGTAAGGGGGAAGAACTCACTGGAGTTCTATGTTAAAGTTATTCAGAATCTGATTCTGATGCGATACCCTAGCGGGCTTGGATGGTTAGGACGTTTGGGTGTGGGGGAGGAGACCCGGGTTCGAGTCCCTCCACCCATTTTTATTTTTAAATCAATTTTTAAGTGTTATTTTAATATAAAAATCTCTCCCTATATTATTATATTAATATATAATGTGTTTTAACCCCGTAAACCACCCGTAGGCTCGGGTTTGGTTGTAACCCATATTCATTGAAAATACCCACTTTTAATTATAATATATTTATATTAATTTCAAACCACGACTTCGCACAAAATAATATATTTATATTATTTTCAACCCGTGACTTCTAGTATAAAATAATATATATTTTATATTATTTTGCCTCGTTTATTTACCTCGTGTAACGTTTTAAACTATTTAATAATATAAAATGTTATATTATTTACACATGCCTATTTACTAGAGTAAAACTAATATATTATTATTTTTGCCACATAAATAGTTATCGTACTAACTATGCAAGTCTAAAAATAATATAATAATATTATTTTCCTAGACTTCTAATTAATGACAAAAAAAAAACGCTCGATTGTAATTACTATATATTATTTGTCATTCATCGTGAAATGTATTTATCCTAATCAAGAATTCTTATTTCCGTGGACACGTTCGTCTACTCTTGATCATTAGAATGTTTCTTTAGGACGTTCAATCTTACGCGTTGTCGTCATAATTCCCATTTTATCCCTAACTTATGTGTTTTTGATTCTAGGGCATACGTAAGCCGTGCAGGCTATCACTTGAGGTTCTAAATCTCATACTTGTGTAATACTACCTACTACGCAACGCTGGTGAGTTTCACGGCCCCTTTTTACCTGTTTTACTATTGGGGGAGAAACATGCTTACACACAAACGTATTTTACTTGTTTTCCTGTTGAGGAAGAAACAAACATGAACACCAACTATCATACTTTTACTTGTTTTCCCCGTGGGGGAGAAACAGGTACGCAAGCAAATATTATTTTTCCCGCCGGGGGAGAAAACATGACGCAACTATTTGATTATGGTACTTTATATGATATCACTGTTGAGACTAAGCGTAAGACACTATCACAGAAAGTCCTCATCTTATATCGGACCGTGAATATGGATCTTAGCGAGGTAATGTTTAGTAATACTACTGTGTTTGACAAATCCCACCCGCGTTAGTCGCGCTAACTCGATTGGATATCGAACGGGTGAAATGTTAGCCTACTCCCATGTGCCAGAGTTGATAGACCTGGCAGGAGGCATATAAACACAGTCAGCTTCGGTTGCGAGCGCTTTAGTAAGACATGAACATAGGTTAGCTACCTATAGATATGCATATTGAATGTACATAATCTGGCAAACACTCTCTTATTGCAAACTTGAAACCTGTGAACTCACCAACCTCGTGTTAACACTTTTTCTTACATGTTTCTCCGGTCGCTAAGGCATAGGTTGCACACTTAGGACATGCATGGAGTCCTACTGTCATATTATCCATTTCAAACATTTGAAACAGTTTACTTATTTACAATGATTGACGCCGATTGCGTGTAATTACTTTTGATTTCATATTAACGTTTACGCTTCCGCATTAACTCTGAACTTTTATGTTTTGACATTTCAAGTCCCATATAGTGTCGTTTGATGTAACTAATGACTGAGATCCTGGTGTGTCACCTTCCAAACGGTAAAACTCCGTTAGTTGAAATTGGGGGTGTGATACAAATTGATCGATTTGTATATTAAATCTTCCTGGAATCATGGGGCTTTTACTGTATAGATCATTGCGAAACCGCGGGTGTAAGTTAATTGGATTGAGATTGAGTTTAGGGTCGAAACCCCCAAATCGTATTATGAACAAACCCTAGATTCTGGATCATAGTCCATTCGATGTCATATGATCAGGTTAGCATGGGGTTATGTAACTGATTGCGAACCCATCCATTTAATTTGATTGAATTGAGATCGTGCTTGGATCAAGGTTCGATTAAACCGATTTTGTATGAACCCTAGAAGCCAGTTCGTGACAAATTCGATATTGTAGGCCAAATTAATCATAGGGCTTTTTATTTAGAGACTGAAACGAAACTAGAGGTGAAATCAATTACCAGAACTGATGTCGGATTGGTGGAGTTCGACTAAAATGGACTCCGGCTTGCGCGAGCTTGGTCTCCGGCTACTCTAACCGTGTCTCCGAACGAATTGGTGTGTGCAACAGCTTCTGATGGATGCGATCAAGGTGTGCAGGCGTACAATTTGTGAGGATAATGATCGAGATGGACGAATTTATGCGTAGTAGGGATGAACTCGACGGTTATGGGTTTAATGCCCATAACTGAGATTAATTTGATTTAATAATACTAATTAACTTGATGGTTAATGTCGTTAACGACTCCAACGTGCGATTACAGTTATGAATTCGAATCCGTATCAGTTATGGAGGTTGAATTTGAGTCAAGGTGATACTAGTTTGACTTTTTGAAAGTCAACAGAAACCAAAATCACTCGAATTTGACTTTGTAAAGTCAACAAGACATGTTTAGGGTAATTACAACTTTAGTCCCTGCTGTTTGAGTTTAATTTGTGACAGAATCAACCCCCCGGGGTTTAAGATTTGGTTAACTGGGTTAGTATTTAACAAGATATTTAACGGAATTTACTAACTGAGTTAACCCGAAAAGTCGGGTTGTCACATCATCCCCTAGTTAAAAGAATTTTCGTCCTGAAAATTAATATAATAATAAAAAAATTTTCTGGATGTCAAAGTCAAGACACTAATCAACATTAGTACCGTTCAATGATAGGGTCTCTCATGTATCTCACTGCCTCAAGGCCAGATATCATGTAGTATGTCTCTGTGCAAGATTCCAAGCAGCTCCAAAGATTTCACATCTTCAAGTTGTCAAGAGAATTTTCGGATACCTAAAGGGAGCAACAAGACTTGGGCTATGGTACTCCAAAAATGATAAGTTCAATCTGTATACATACACTGACAGTGATTATGGGGATGCAACTTGGACAAAACGTTCATATTAGGGGATGTCAGTTTCTGGGAGGGAGATTGATTTCATGGCAGTGCAAGAAGCAAACATGTGTTTCAACCTCTACAGCAGAAGCAGAATACATTGCATCTTCAAGTTGTTGTGCACAAGTCATTTTGATACAAAATCAAATGCTGGATTATGGGATGACTTTCATGGCAACTCCCATTCACATTGATAACATGAGTGCTATATCAATCACAAACAATCCGGTACAGCACTCCAAGACAAAGCACATTGACATCAGGTATCACTTCATAAGAGATCAAGCTGAGAAAAAGAGAATTATTTTAACCAAAGTTCATACCAATGAGCAATATGTTGATTTATTTACAAAACCGTTTGATGAAGCTAGATTTAGATATTTAGTTGAATCTATTGGTATGATGAACTTTGATTAAAATATGTCTCTAAAAATTTGTTTTTGTAAATATGTTTGTCTTTTGTTATAAATAAAAGTTACAAGTCAGCAGCATCCATTTTTGCTGTTAACAGGTTTAATAATCAGCAGCAAAGATTTTGCCACTGACCGCTTTAAGTTACCAGCAGGAACAAGTTTCCTGCAGATAGCTTTAAGGCAGTCAGCAGCAACACCCTTGTTGCGGATCAATGCATCCATCAGCAACAATAGAGTTTGCTGCTGACAGACTTAACTATCCGTCGCAACCAAGCTTGCAGTAGATAGGCTTAACCATCCTCAGTAACCAAGTTTGCTTCTGATGGGTAAAAATAAGTCTAAATTAACTTTTACCCGCTGTAAAAATTCCTTTCAGTCTTTACCATGACTGCTATAGTGCATTACAGCTGTAACAGTAAAAAGTGAATGAGGTTGTACTGTACAAGTCATTTTGCTTTTCCCTCCTCTGCCGTTATAAGAACAAATTGAATTTCCTCACCACCCCTTCATATTCAATTTCGCCCTAACTCCCATCACTTTCTCTCAAGCCCCCACAACATTCAAAGCCTTCCATTCCTAACCACCCTTCAAAATCTTCTTGTTTCCCTCGAAACCAAACAATGGCAGAGGTAGACATAAACCATCCAAATGATAAGTTCTCTCCATATCAACCTCACAGCATACTTAATAAAAAGGAAGAAGTCTAGCGGGTTTGATGAGATGATCGACTTTCTCTGTCGATCAAAAATATACCACACACTCACTGTCAACCCACCCATTTAAATTCCTTACATGGAGGATTTTGGCAAGGACATCACCATCTCTGAAGCCACTCTCCGCAAACACCTCAAGCTTCAAGACGAGGGACCCGCCATTTCGTACTCAAAAGAAGTCTACATGAGGACCTTTGTATCCATAGGGGTACACTGGAAATTAGAATGAGTACACAATAGAGAAGGCACTGATGGGACCCCCATGGAAGTATCTATGCCACACTCTTCAACAATGCATATCTCAGAAGAGAAGTGGATGGCATCAAGTGAACTCTGCACTTGCCTCTGTTGTTCACGGTATGGTTACTGGCCAAGGATTCAACTTTGCACATCTCATCTTTGAAGGTTTGAGATACAACCTTCAAGAGGGTGCAAAACAACAATTTTTCATGTACCCAAGATTCTTGCAGGAGGTTTTTAACAATTAAATAAAAGAACTTTCAAAACTGCAAAAATCTATCTTATGTTGGGTCATAAAAGCAACATTTTTCAAAGCATGAGAACTGTTTCCAAAAAGTTCTCAGGGGTCAATGTTCAATTTTTATCTACAATGGTGAACATACAAAGTACCCAGTGTGATAGTTCAGCAATCCCAGCTGATACTGATCCCACACCCTCCACTTCAAATCCTGAACAACAAACTGCTTCCATTGCTCGAACCACTATGCATACTACTAAGGATGCACAGGCACAGGAATTACTTACATCTGTTTTTTGATGTTATCGTTCAACTAGAACAAAGGGCCCTAGTTGCAACAACATACACTAGAAAAAGGAGCAAGAAGACTCCTTCTCTTCTTGTCTTAAAGGCCCAATCCCAACCTCAAAGCCCTCATTCAGAATCCCAACATTCTGATGAGAATATAAAAAGGGATAGCCAAAACAGTAGAGAGACCTCCTTGGAAGTTTCTCTATTAGGATAAGGATCACATCCCCGATCCATAGAACAACCTGCTGAGCCATACCTTTATTTCTCTTCTCTGAACTTAAGTGTAGAGGCACCTTGTCAAGATGATATACCTTCTCCAACAACCACTATCTCGGAGGTATTGATTGACTTGGCTGCTGGTGCACCTAACCCAAGTTCATCACCCAAGAAGGTTCACTCTGGTGGTACTGATAGAGTGAATGTGGAAAGGGCTGTCACTACTCCTGGTACATCAACTGCCCAGGAGGACAGTGACAACATAACTAAGACCCTAACCACGGCAACTCACAGTGAGGATGTTTCCTTTGAAACACTCTTCACTAAGAGGAATCCCAGGTGCCAAGAAAACTAGGGTAATGGGGATACAGAGGCTAGGCCTAAGGCCCCATCTAGCTCCAAGGATTCCACAACTATGGATGAGGACAGACTGAAACTTCATAATATGGAATTGACGGCCAGGCTACCTATGCTAGAGGCTGAAGTGTCCAAACTAAAGCACCAAGTCTCTATGCATGAAGCCCATCAATGCCCAACTGTACCTACTCCCTCCCTTGTATCAGTAGGAACTCAAACAGATGCAGCCCTTTACACTGATGCAAACAAAAAGGGGGAGATAGTTACAGTAGAAGATGATGCTGACAGCCTAGAAGAATGGATACAAGAGCAGGCCGCATTTCAAAGTTCATTATTCAAGCCTGCCTTTGTTCAAGTTCATAACTTGCCAGACTCAGTAGATGAAGAGGAAGAAATCACTGAGGACTGGAAGTTGGTTGTTAGAGCTGTTGATGAGGTGTTAAAGGATGAAAGTAAAAATGAAGGCACACCTCCATCAATCAGCTTAGTTCCTGAAGTAGCAGCAATAATAAAACAAACCACTGCCCCCCAATTCACACTGTCTGCAAATAAGCTAGAATTTGACTCCATACTAGATTGGGGGTATGATGATTCAACTGAAAGATTCTGGATTGGGAAAGAGTTCAGCGGAGTAGAAGAGCTGAACTGGAATGCACTAAATCCACTCAAGTGTTTGAACTGTACCTATCCAACTGCATCAACACCTCTACAGATCTCTCAGCAGAACTTGCAATCAGCAGGTTCCAAGACCTAATGGAGGAAAATCTGCCCTGGTTTGAAACACTATTAGAAGAAGCAAACAGGGTGGCCTATCCTAAAGACAGTGCAGAATCTTCAACAGCAGCAAAACAAAGACTGGCTCCTAGAAGACTTGACTTAATCAGGAGCAGCACTTTAACAGAAGAAGAAGTCGTCTACTGGAGAATATCTCTATACAACAAAATGGTCAGAGATGTGGAAGTGCTAGGATGGTCGAGCACTGGGTCTTCTGACTTCACATTCTTCCTGAGTAATGGATCATCTCTCTCAATCAACATCAATGAGATCCTACTCTTAAATTCAGACTTCCTGCACAAGGTCTTCGAGCTCAGAACACACATCTGCAACGCTAATTCCTTAGAGAGTCAAGCAATGATAAAAACCATCAAAGCTCAGCTTGAAAAGGAAGGTCTACTTGCAATGGATGCCTCTGACTCTGACTCAGACCTATCCTTCCTTTCCTCACCTACAGTCAGACTGAACACATAAGAAGAATCCAAAAGAAGAGAAGAGGAAAAGGTGAAGGAAGGGTGGAAAGAAGTAACAGGTCTTGAATGGGAAGAAGATGAAGAAAGTGTCCTTCCCTTGTCCATTCCCCAAACTGCCAATGAAGCTGAAGCTAAGATCCCAACATCATCTCCTACATCTGCCGTTGTGGTCCATGAAGCTGAAGCAGAGGCATCCAACAAAGACAAGGGGAAGGGACTTATGACAAAAGAAGATGGAGAAAGGATAGTGAAGGAAAAAAAGGAAAAGGAGGATAGAAGAAGAAGAAGAGAAGAAGAGGAGATGGCTGAATTACGAAAACCTCAAGACAGAAAAATAGCCATTCTCCTAAGAGAACAAGAGATCCAGCTGTATGCTAAGCAGCTGGATGATCTGAAAGTCAAGATTCGTGCGGCTTTCCAAATACAAGAAGATGAAGCTCTATCTCTTCAGCTGCAGGAACAACTAAATAAAGAAGAAGAAGAAAGAGAGCAGAAAAGAAAAGAAGAGGCTAAGTTTAGAATTACTGACTCTAAACTAGCCAAAGAGAGGAGAGAGGAGTGGATAGAAGCTCTCGTTTCTCAAGGTAAGGATGCAGACTACATTGAGAAGTTATCCAATAAAGAAATCTACAGAGCCTTCATGGGTCAGCAAGGTCTATTGACAAATAAGAAAAGGGTTGAAGAAGAAGAAAAAGCCAAACATAAATCCAAGAAAACCATTGCCTTCAACAAAAGATCCCATGAAGAAAGGAAGGTCATGATTGACTTCCTAAAGGCTAGAGGAGAAAGTGGAAAAAGGCTAGGTCCCATGAGTTTCATGAACCTGCAAGCCCTTTACTTTAAAGTCAAAAAGGAAGAGGAAGAAAGACTGGGGAAGAAAGGCTCAAAAAAGAGGGTAATCAATCAAGAAGAAGAAAGGAAATCAAAGAAACCCAAGCCTTCTCCCGCATCCACCACTTCCTCTATCCAACAACCTTCCTCTCCCCATCCTAGACCTCTCTCATCTCCACCCACAAAGTCCAAATCCTCCCACCCAGCTCCTACGCATCAACAACTTCCCAAGAAGAAAAGCAAACCTATTACCAAACCAGAAGACTCAAGAGAAATCGTCAACTGGTTCTACAGCACTCAAGATCAACGGTTTGAAGTCTTCAGAGGAAGAACAGAAGAAAGAAGATCAATCTATACAACTGTTGATGAGGTATTGCAGCTTCCAGATTCTGATCTAAGAAGAATGATGGAGTTGGGTGAAGCTAATGAGCCTGAGAATGAAGGTGGGAGACATCTGTTGCTGGTGATCAAACATCACTTCAACCCCAGCAAAGATGAAATTATTGATGCCAAACCTCTCCAATCCCACTCTCCATTCATCAGTTGGTCCTACAATGCTAAAAAGGATGAGTTCACATTGACAGATGTTAAAGGACAGAAGATGAGGTGTTCAAGCAAGGCCATCTTCAAAATGGCAAGCAAAGACATCAAGTCTCTATCTGAGCTTCCTCTTAACAATCCCAGTAAGGACCAGAGAGGATATGAGGTTGCAAGAATAGTCAGCAACATGGAAAAGCTTCAGCAGCAAAAGAAGTAATAGAGTTTTGGTAGCATCAGTCTAGGGGGAGTTTGTAGAAATAAAGACTGATGGCTACAAAACTTTCTAAGTACAAATGCTGCGTACCTCACAGTTTGGCTGCTGACCAACAAACTGCTATGGATAAGCTTACTGTGACACCCGGCAAATTCATGTTAATATCCATACCCGACTATTACCTGGATTCATGTGATTACACTTGCATCATGCTTAATTATGTAGTAATTAAGTACATATTTCATATAGCAAGTCCATTCGGTTCATTTCATTTCATGCATCGGTAATCGGGCGGATTACCGGGTCACACACGCGTCCTGTCACACGAACATTAACGAATATTAGAAATAATATTTAGACATATAATTGGTGTGTAAAAATTATATGTAATACTGCGATTTAATATTTCATGCTTATGTGAATCTTTCTGGAATTTTTAGAACAACTTTTATTTTAACGTTCTTTAAGCAAATACGCGATATGTGCCAACAACTTTAAATGGGATTTTATAAAAATGACTTGTTTTATATTATGGGCTTATTAATTCAGCTTTTAAAAATTAATAAATCTCTATTAACCCAATTATTTCATAAAGAAACCCAACTTTGATAGAAAAGCCCAACTCTTGCAAAAGGCCCACAACCCAACCTATTTAAACCACCATTTACTCAAACCCTAACCATTTTGCCAAAAACCCTAGCCCCCATCCTCTTTTTCGGCCGCCAACCCCCCTCCCCTCTCCTCCACTCTCTCAACTTTGATTCTTCCATTCAAGGGTGCTAAGGTGCAATCCAAGGTGTTCAAGTGAAGAAGCTCCATCTTTTATCTAACATACTTGAGTTTTGTAAGTTTCTATCCATTTTTATTTCATTATTTTCGGCCAAATGAAGAAAACCACCCATCCAAACGAATTTCTTGGTTACAAAGTCTTTAAACCCATGTTTTATCAAAGTGTTTTCATAAAATGAAGTTGTTGATGCACATATGCACATTTTATGTTTTGAAATACTTGTTTAGGTTGATATTTGCTCGTTTCTATTTATAGAAACTTTGTTGGATGCATTTTTGCAAAACTTGATGTATGATATGTTTGTTGGTTTAAATGGTACACATAATAGTAGAATAGATAGGAAATATAATTTTTTTGGTTGAAATGTCGTTTTTCACTCGGTTATGGACCACTTACTATATAAGGAAACTTTAATTTTGCATATTTTGTGTTATGAGTTTCTCATGGATAAAAACTTGATATTATTGTTCTATAATGTATATCAAAGTAGTAAAAAGAGTTATTTGGGGTTACACATGTGCAATAGGGTCGTTTGGACCACTTTCCTAAAAAGGAAACTTTATTTGTTCATATTTTGTATGTGTAGGTTATAAATGTTTAAAATGGATTATATAGCTTCATTATTATATGAATAGATGACTTATGCATGAATATGTAATTTGGAGTTGTGTTATGACATGTTTTGGTGAACCTTGCTAAATAAGGAAACTTTATTAATTTGTGAACTTCAACTTTGCTTAGAATAGAAAGTTTGTGTGTAGAATCATGTTTATGGTATGTCACTAGTATAACTTCATGTGTAACTTATTTAGTTGAGCCATGACACTTAAAGTACACTAAAACCCTAATTGTCAAAAATGGAAACTTTGTTATGATAAGAGTTATGGGATTTCTATGACATGTTATGCTACTTGTTTAAAAGTGTTGAAATGATACTAATAGGTTATTAATATGATGACATGAGTTAGGTGTAGGAATAGTTGACATACATGAAATGTGCCATGAAGATGTGCAAATGTTATGTTACTTGTCACATGTTAATTTCTTATGCAACTAGTTGAAACAAGCATGTTATGTCACAAGGTATTACTTACATTACTTAGGTACAACTTGTATGTTCCTTATGTGTCACACATGTATAACTTATGTGCTACTTAGGTGTTACACATGTACAACTTGTATGATGCTTATGTGTTACATGTTTACAACTTATATGTTACTTGTGTGTTGTTTATGCATGACTTCAACATTAGTCAACATTGGTCAACATTGGTCAACATTAGTCAACATTGGTCAACATTGGTCAACATTAGTCAACATTGGTCAACATTGGTCAACATTAGTCAACATTGGTCAACATTAGTCAAACTTGGTCAAAGTTGGTCAAACCTTGGTCAAAGTTGGTCAAACCTTGGTCAAACCTCGGTCAACTTTGGTCAAACCTTGGTCAACCCTCGGTCAACTTTGGTCAAACCTTTTTCAAAACGTCAATGTAACCTTTCAACGTTGAGTCGTTTGGATGAATGTGGTTACATAAACCATGTTTACTTTCATAGACCTTATAGCCTTATTAATTCTTAGGGCTCGGTTAGGTCGGTTACCCGGAGTTACTCGATTTCTCTTGTTGCTTTCATTTCCCATTCACCGCATTTCCAGGTGAGTTTTCACGGCCCCATTTTACTTACTTTTCCATTTGGGGGAGATACATGCTAAACCATTTTCTTACCTAGTCGTATGACAATTACTTTGATTTCGCTTTAATTTATATAAGTGGGTGCATTTCCCGCACATAAAGTCCTCTCATATTCGAACCGTTAATTATTACACAAAGCGAGGTGATTCATGAATAGTACTATTGGGTTTAACAACCCCCACCCGGGTTAGTCGCGCTAACTCTGACTGGGAGTCAAACGGGTGCATAATTGACCTAATCCATTGCGTGCTGGGCACGTAAGAGGCAAAATGCTAGTTTCTGCATTCCTTCGTTGAGCTTCGGTTTCGGTGTTGCTTATATAGTTAATGTTTATTGTCTGATCAACAATCGAATCAATAGTATACATGCGTACTGTTACACTGTTTTCATTTCTGTTTCTGTTACTTAAACCTGTGAACTCACCAACCTTGTGTTGACACTTTAAGCATGTTTATCTCAGGTCGCTAAGCATTCACGCACGGACTAGGACTGCATGTCTGGAGTCGCATATCATGTTTTTCATTAGAAGCTAGGTTTATGGGAACCTAATTTGTTATGCTTCTGTATTTTGCTACATTATTATTGCTTCCGCACTTTACATTCCGCATTTTCAAACTCTGTATTACTTAATTTTTGTGTATGATGTTCAAACGGGATGTCTTTTCGAAAACCATTTAGAGGTCGTTCGAAATGACTGGGACTGATGATCCTTGACAGTCACAACCCGCGGGTAACCCGCTGTGGAATTTCAGGGTGTGACAGATTGGTATCAGAGCCCTGGTTATAGAGAACTAAGTTGCATTTAGTATACTTAGACTATAACTGTAGGCTCACATAGTTCACATCACATCATACATGCATTTTCATACATGAATACAATGGATTACTGGATATTGACTTGTTACAGGATGTCGACCTCATCGGACCCCATTGTGATCTCGGACTCTGAGGAGTACACACCAGCTACCCCATCATCATCAGTGGAGCCACTCACTCCACCCTCATCACCCCACTCATCCACGGATGAGGAACAGACACATGATTCAGTGGATCTTGTAGAGTTGGATTCTGAAGAGGATCCTGAGGAGGATCCTGAGGAGGACCCGGAGGAGGATCCTGAGGAGGATCTAGAGGAGGAGGAAGACGACGCACCAGCCCCCGGAGGTGACGGAGACGCCGGCGAGGGGAGCGACACGGGCGAGACGGTGCCCTACTCCGTACTACACGGGGACTCATCGTCCGACGACGGCTCTATACTACCTTCACCACCTCGTCTGGCGGACCCGACGCCGCCATCACCATTACTTGCACCGGTGGGAGCGAAGACCAAACTCACAGCTCGGAAGAAGAACATTCGTAGAGGAAAGCGACCAGCCCACTCCCCTGACATTACTGGACCATCGGCCAAAAGGGCTCGGATTGCATCATCAGACACCTCATCTACAGGAGAGTCATCTGGACCATCCTATCCACCACCCTATTGGCTCCGGCCTACCCGGGAGGTACTACCGATACTTGCGACGCGCAGCAGGTTACATGACGCTGACATATCATCCCTCCAGGATGAGTTGGCACTGACAGACCAGGCACTACTGATAGTACGAGACCGGATCGAGGCCGCCGAGGAAAAGGCCGCCGAGGGCACCCCGCAACCCAGGAGAAGGCACCAGTTCCATGACCACCGCCCAAATTGAAGCCCTTATCGCCCAACGCGTGGCAGATGCACTCGCTAACCACGAAGCCAATCGATCCAGCGGAGGGTCGGGAGGCCAAGGCGAGAGCAGAGGTATAGTACAAACCGAAAATAGTATATACTGCAAGTAACATAGCCTTACCTCGGGAAAATTTAACCTAATTACGCTCTATCATTGACACACAGGAACTGGGCATGGAACAAAGGCTTGCACCTACAAATCCTTTATGGATTGTAAGCCGCACACATTTACCGGGACGGAAGGAGCAGTGGGACTGCTACGATGGATAGAGAAGATCGAATCGGTCTTCAGCATGAGCCAATGCACGATGGAGAACAGGGTCATGTACGGAGCTGGAACTTTCGAGGGCCAAGCCCTCTCCTGGTGGAACTCTTATATCCAGACTCTGGGCCTGGATAATGCGAACGCCATTCCTTGGGAGGAATTCAAGGAAATGTTGAAAGAGGAGTACTGTCCTCGTAACGAACTCCAAAAGTTGGAACAGGAGTTTTGGAACATAAGAATGGAGGGTGCTGACATCGCGGGATACACCACCAGGTTCCACGACTTAGCAAGACTACTACCGCATATGGTTACACCGGAATACAAACGAATTGAGCGGTACATTTGGGGTTTGGCACCGCAAATACAAAGCATGGTTACTTCTGCAGAGCCCACAATTATCCACAACACAGTGAGACTGGCTCACAATCTCACGGATCAGGCAGTTCGCCAGGGACTGTTCAACAAGAAAGAAAGTTTTGTGAAAACCTTCGACAACAAGAGAAAGTGGGAAAATGCTCCTGCCAAGTCCTATGTGCCTAGTAACCAGAAGAAGCAGGAACCGACCCGGATGTTTATGGCTAACCGACCGGATAAAAGGCCAAGAGGGACATACACTGGAACCCTACCTAAGTGCAACAAGTGCCAGTTTCACCACAATGGTACTTGTGAAGATTCTCGATGCCAGAAGTGTAAACGTTTTGGCCACACTGCCCAGAGCTGCCGATCAGTCGAACAAACCCCGGCTGGCGGGGGAAACCGCGGATGTTTCGGGTGCGGTGATCCCGGACATTTCCGCAAGGACTGCCCAAAGAACCGGAAACCTGGAAATACAAACACTCGGGGCAGAGCATTTGTCATTGGAGCCGGCGAGGCTAGGCAGGATCCCAACATTGTTAATGGTACGTTTCTCGTAAACAACTGCTATGCTTCTATCTTATTTGACACGGGTGCCGATAAGAGTTTTGTATCCACTGAGTTTAGCTCATTACTTGGGATTACTCCCATCGCCTTAGATTACTTATACACGGTAGAGCTAGCAGATGGTAAGCTAATAGAGACAGAACAAATAATTCCCGATTGTGTCTTAACACTAGCCGATCACCCTTTCACTATAGACCTATTGCCAGTAACATTGGGAAGCTTCGACATAGTTGTCGGTATGGACTGGTTGTCCAAGAACCGAGCCGAAATCGTTTGTCACGAGAAAATAGTCCGCATCCCACTGTCGGACGGAGGAACACTGACCATTCAAGGAGAACGGAGTGGTGCTACGTTAAGGATCATTACCTGCATGAAAGCCCGAAAGTACTTGCGGAAGGGCTATCACGCGATCCTAGCACACGTAACGGAAAAGAAAGAAGAAGAAAGGAAGATTAAAGACATACCGATCGTCCGAGACTATCCGGAAGTATTTCCTGACGACTTGCCCGGACTTCCACCGCAGCAACAAGTCGAGTTCCGGATTGATCTCACACCCGGAGCTGCTCCGATAGCGAGGTCACCTTACCGACTGGCGCCATCGGAAATGCAGGAATTGTCTAACCAATTACAGGAACTGCTAGACAAAGGCTTCATCAGACCAAGCTTCTCGCCTTGGGGAGCACCAGTCTTGTTCGTTAAGAAGAAAGACGGATCGTTCCGTATGTGTATCGACTACAGAGAACTGAACAAGGTAACTATCAAGAACCGATATCCACTACCAAGGATCGATGACCTGTTCGATCAATTACAAGGGTCGAGCTATTACTCAAAGATCGATCTACGGTCGGGATACCACCAGCTAAGGATTCAGGAAGACGATATTCCAAAGACCGCCTTCCGAACTCGTTACGGTCACTACGAGTTCATGGTCATGCCATTTGGGTTAACCAATGCACCAGCGGTATTCATGGACCTCATGAACCGAGTGTGCAAGCCCTACTTGGACAAGTTTGTGATTGTGTTCATAGACGATATCCTGATATACTCACAGAACAAAGAGGAGCATGCCGAGCATTTGAAGTTAATTATGGAGTTGCTGAAAGCCGAGAAATTGTACGCCAAGTTCTCGAAATGCGACTTCTGGATTCGCGAAGTACAGTTCCTTGGACACGTGGTCAACGAGAAAGGCATACATGTTGACCCATCCAAAATCGAGGCGATTAAGAATTGGGAAGCACCTAAGACTCCGACTGAGGTGCGACAGTTCTTAGGTCTTGCGGGCTACTATCGACGATTCATCGAAAATTTCTCTAAGATAGCCCAACCTCTCACCACACTGACACACAAGGATAAGAAATACGAATGGAATGACAAGGCAGAAACCGCTTTTCAATTACTCAAACAGAAACTTTGCAGCGCGCCGATCCTATCGTTACCAGAAGGAACAGACGATTTCGTGGTGTACTGCGATGCGTCACATCAAGGGCTCGGATGCGTGTTAATGCAAAGAGAGAAGGTCATAGCTTATGCTTCTCGACAACTGAAAGTGCACGAGAAAAACTACACTACCCATGATTTGGAGCTGGGAGCGGTAGTATTCGCTCTCAAAATCTGGAGGCACTACTTGTATGGCACGAAGTGCACAATTTTCACCGATCATAAAAGCCTTCAACACATCTTCGATCAGAAAGAACTTAACATGAGGCAACGTCGATGGGTCGAATTGCTAAACGACTACGACTGCGCTATCCGTTACCATCCTGGAAAGGCAAACGTCGTGGCTGATGCCTTGAGCAGGAAGGATCAACCCAAACCGCGACGAGTGCGGGCGTTACAGTTGACCATCCACACGAACTTACCCATGCAAATCCGCGACGCCCAACTCGAAGCAATCAAGGAGGTAAACCTATGCCATGAGTCCCTACGTGGTATGGACAAGCAATTTGAGGTCAAAACCGATGACATCCGTTATTTCATGGATCGGATTTGGGTACCAAGTTTTGGGGATCTAAGGGATCTGGTGATGGACGAGGCACACAAGTCCAGGTACTCGATCCACCCCGGTGCTGACAAGATGTACCATGACCTCAAGGAACATTATTGGTGGCCTAACATGAAAGCCGAAATTGCTACCTACGTCAGTAAATGCTTGACCTGTGCTAAGGTCAAGGTAGAATATCAGAAGCCATCAGGGTTACTCCAACAACCAGAGATCCCACAGTGGAAGTGGGAACAGATTTCAATAGACTTCATCACGAAATTGCCCAAGGCCTCTAATGGCTGTGACACAATCTGGGTAATTGTCGACAGACTAACCAAATCTGCGCACTTCCTTCCCATTAAAGAATCGGACAAAATGGATAAACTAACCAGAACTTACTTGAAGGAAGTAGTCACAAGACATGGAGTGCCAATCTCCATCATTTCAGATAGGGATAGTCGATTCACATCCCGATTCTGGCAATCCTTACAGAAAGCCTTGGGTACTCGACTAGATATGAGTACTGCATACCACCCCCAGACGGACGGTCAAAGTGAAAGGACCATCCAGACCCTGGAGGACATGCTCAGAGCTTGTGTGGTTGACTTCGGGAACGGATGGGATGCCCATCTACCGTTGGTCGAATTTTCATACAACAACAGCTACCACACTAGCATTAAGGCCGCACCATTCGAAGCACTTTACGGAAGAAAGTGTAGATTGCCGATTTGCTGGACAGAAGTGGGAGATAGCCAACTCACAGGTCCAGAAGTTATTCATGAAACTACAGAGAAGATTGTACAGATACGCGAACGTATCAAGGCCGCGCGTGATCGTCAAAAGAGTTACGCTGACGTGAGACGCAAACCATTAGAATTTCAAGTGGGAGACAAGGTACTACTGAAAGTCTCGCCATGGAAAGGAGTGATACGTTTCGGCAAGCGTGGAAAGATTAATCCTCGTTACATTGGACCTTTCGAGATTCTGAAAAGGATTGGTCCTGTTGCTTACAAACTCAACCTACCAGAAACCCTCAGTGGCGTTCATGACGTGTTTCACGTGTCAAATCTGAAGAAGTGCTTGTCAGACGAGACACTAGTCATACCATTGGAGGAAATTCAAATAGACGATCAGCTTCACTTCGTCGAAGAACCAGTCGAGATCATGGACCGCGAGGTCAAACAGTTAAAACAAAGCCGCATTCCCATAGTTAAGGTTCGTTGGAATTCTAGACGCGGACCAGAGTTCACTTGGGAGCGCGAGGATCAATTCAAGCGTAAATACCCTCACTTGTTCAAAACTACACCGTCTATCAGTGACGCGAACTGAATTTCGGGACGAAATTCCTTTTAACAGGGGGAGTATGTGACACCCGGCAAATTCATGTTAATATCCATACCCGACTATTACCTGGATTCATGTGATTACACTTGCATCATGCTTAATTATGTAGTAATTAAGTACATATTTCATATAGCAAGTCCATTCGGTTCATTTCATTTCATGCATCGGTAATCGGGCGGATTACCGGGTCACACACGCGTCCTGTCACACGAACATTAACGAATATTAGAAATAATATTTAGACATATAATTGGTGTGTAAAAATTATATGTAATACTGCGATTTAATATTTCATGCTTATGTGAATCTTTCTGGAATTTTTAGAACAACTTTTATTTTAACGTTCTTTAAGCAAATACGCGATATGTGCCAACAACTTTAAATGGGATTTTATAAAAATGATTTGTTTTATATTATGGGCTTATTAATTCAGCTTTTAAAAATTAATAAATCTCTATTAACCCAATTATTTCATAAAGAAACCCAACTTTGATAGAAAAGCCCAACTCTTGCAAAAGGCCCACAACCCAACCTATTTAAACCACCATTTACTCAAACCCTAACCATTTTGCCAAAAACCCTAGCCCCCATCCTCTTTTTCGGCCGCCAACCCCCCTCCCCTCTCCTCCACTCTCTCAACTTTGATTCTTCCATTCAAGGGTGCTAAGGTGCAATCCAAGGTGTTCAAGTGAAGAAGCTCCATCTTTTATCTAACATACTTGAGTTTTGTAAGTTTCTATCCATTTTTATTTCATTATTTTCGGCCAAATGAAGAAAACCACCCATCCAAACGAATTTCTTGGTTACAAAGTCTTTAAACCCATGTTTTATCAAAGTGTTTTCATAAAATGAAGTTGTTGATGCACATATGCACATTTTATGTTTTGAAATACTTGTTTAGGTTGATATTTGCTCGTTTCTATTTATAGAAACTTTGTTGGATGCATTTTTGCAAAACTTGATGTATGATATGTTTGTTGGTTTAAATGGTACACATAATAGTAGAATAGATAGGAAATATAATTTTTTTGGTTGAAATGTCGTTTTTCACTCGGTTATGGACCACTTACTATATAAGGAAACTTTAATTTTGCATATTTTGTGTTATGAGTTTCTCATGGATAAAAACTTGATATTATTGTTCTATAATGTATATCAAAGTAGTAAAAAGAGTTATTTGGGGTTACACATGTGCAATAGGGTCGTTTGGACCACTTTCCTAAAAAGGAAACTTTATTTGTTCATATTTTGTATGTGTAGGTTATAAATGTTTAAAATGGATTATATAGCTTCATTATCATATGAATAGATGACTTATGCATGAATATGTAATTTGGAGTTGTGTTATGACATGTTTTGGTGAACCTTGCTAAATAAGGAAACTTTATTAATTTGTGAACTTCAACTTTGCTTAGAATAGAAAGTTTGTGTGTAGAATCATGTTTATGGTATGTCACTAGTATAACTTCATGTGTAACTTATTTAGTTGAGCCATGACACTTAAAGTACACTAAAACCCTAATTGTCAAAAATGGAAACTTTGTTATGATAAGAGTTATGGGATTTCTATGACATGTTATGCTACTTGTTTAAAAGTGTTGAAATGATACTAATAGGTTATTAATATGATGACATGAGTTAGGTGTAGGAATAGTTGACATACATGAAATGTGCCATGAAGATGTTCAAATGTTATGTTACTTGTCACATGTTAATTTCTTATGCAACTAGTTGAAACAAGCATGTTATGTCACAAGGTATTACTTACATTACTTAGGTACAACTTGTATGTTCCTTATGTGTCACACATGTATAACTTATGTGCTACTTAGGTGTTACACATGTACAACTTGTATGATGCTTATGTGTTACATGTTTACAACTTATATGTTACTTGTGTGTTGTTTATGCATGACTTCAACATTAGTCAACATTGGTCAACATTGGTCAACATTAGTCAACATTGGTCAACATTGGTCAACATTAGTCAACATTGGTCAACATTGGTCAACATTAGTCAACATTGGTCAACATTAGTCAAACTTGGTCAAAGTTGGTCAAACCTTGGTCAAAGTTGGTCAAACCTTGGTCAAACCTCGGTCAACTTTGGTCAAACCTTGGTCAACCCTCGGTCAACTTTGGTCAAACCTTTTTCAAAACGTCAATGTAACCTTTCAACGTTGAGTCGTTTGGATGAATGTGGTTACATAAACCATGTTTACTTTCATAGACCTTATAGCCTTATTAATTCTTAGGGCTCGGTTAGGTCGGTTACCCGGAGTTACTCGATTTCTCTTGTTGCTTTCATTTCCCATTCACCGCATTTCCAGGTGAGTTTTCACGGCCCCATTTTACTTACTTTTCCATTTGGGGGAGATACATGCTAAACCATTTTCTTACCTAGTCGTATGACAATTACTTTGATTTCGCTTTAATTTATATAAGTGGGTGCATTTCCCGCACATAAAGTCCTCTCATATTCGAACCGTTAATTATTACACAAAGCGAGGTGATTCATGAATAGTACTATTGGGTTTAACAACCCCCACCCGGGTTAGTCGCGCTAACTCTGACTGGGAGTCAAACGGGTGCATAATTGACCTAATCCATTGCGTGCTGGGCACGTAAGAGGCAAAATGCTAGTTTCTGCATTCCTTCGTTGAGCTTCGGTTTCGGTGTTGCTTATATAGTTAATGTTTATTGTCTGATCAACAATCGAATCAATAGTATACATGCGTACTGTTACACTGTTTTCATTTCTGTTTCTGTTACTTAAACCTGTGAACTCACCAACCTTGTGTTGACACTTTAAGCATGTTTATCTCAGGTCGCTAAGCATTCACGCACGGACTAGGACTGCATGTCTGGAGTCGCATATCATGTTTTTCATTAGAAGCTAGGTTTATGGGAACCTAATTTGTTATGCTTCTGTATTTTGCTACATTATTATTGCTTCCGCACTTTACATTCCGCATTTTCAAACTCTGTATTACTTAATTTTTGTGTATGATGTTCAAACGGGATGTCTTTTCGAAAACCATTTAGAGGTCGTTCGAAATGACTGGGACTGATGATCCTTGACAGTCACAACCCGCGGGTAACCCGCTGTGGAATTTCAGGGTGTGACACTTACCCGCAGCGGATACTTGTTCTTCTGCTGAAGAACAAATCTGCTGCTGATAGCCTTATCTGCTGAACACCAGAGTTGCTGTGGATAGGCTTCTCAGCAGCATCAACACTTGATGCTGCTGATAGGCAAATCATCAGCAGCTTTGGATGGTTGCATCTTGCTACTGATCTCCAACTTTGCTGCTGATAGCCATTCCACATTGAAGATCAAACGTTGTAGATGACTGGCTTCGATAAAGCAACCATTACCACTGACAACTTTCTGTTGCAACACTGACATACTCCACGCAGAAAGAATGTCATTGGTGCAGACAATAAAGAACTACAACGCTCTTCTCCAAGCATGCAAGCAATGATGCCTAAGAAGACGTTTGAGTAAAGTTAACTTTTGTAATGTTTATTGTCATTATATGTAGTATAGCTTCAATATAAGATCAACGGCTTATGTTAGATCTAATCCTTAGAATCAAGGGTCTGTCTTGATTCAAGTTACTATATAAGTAGTACTTAGAGTCATTGTATCAGTAGTGCTTTTCTTAGAGTTTTCTCTTTAATCTTGTAACCATTGAAGCTTAATACAAATTGCATTTATTAGTACTTCTTGTGTTTACTTGTTTACATTGCTTAGTTGTGATTGTTTCCGCCAATCTCAACTAGAATAGAACCATCTTGTATTTACCGATCCTACAAGAAGGAAAATAAAATGTTAAGAAATGTAATTAGAAGTATTATCACATTTAAGGTGTTACTCTAGTTGTTATCCTTTGTTAATTAATGCTATATTTAAAGTAAGGTTGGTCATAGTTACTAGTATTAACCCTTTCGATAGGGTAGCATTTCGTAACGGAACAGTGGATACGGTCGGCCAACTGTTCCTTAATGAATCTCCGGACCCTGAACGGGTTCTCAAGCCCTCCGGTTATCTCATGATTCATTATTCGGACTAGGATTATCCAATGACTGACGTATATCATGTCTTGTAACTTCCTTTGGAAAGTCGGAATGCACAACTCCCTCCAGAGCTACTTTGTGAACGCTCGGACCTAACAAATTATGTTCTTAAATAGTTGTCTTTACTGATAATATTATTTTAAATAAATAAGACTTTCATTCTCAAGATCAAACCCCATGGCTCCCACTAGAAGTCCTCTGCAAGCTGACATGAGAGAGGTAAAGAAATACCGACACAAACCGCCCGGTATGGTTAGGGCTCAAACGGCATGCTGAATACCCAAACCTCCAATCAACCCATAATATTAAATCTATACTACCCGGCGGTTGCTAGCACCAAGATTTGTATATAGACCGTACAAACTCGAATAAGCTTCCCAAACAAGAAGTCTTGCTTAAGTAACTTACAAGATTTAAGATTATTAGATTTGTTTAAAAATCACTTATTCTTGTCTTTTTAAGATAAATCATAGTAAAGAATTTAAAAACATAAGATACTAAAAATACTTCATTAATTAATTAATGTTCAACCAACTCAAGCAACACAAGAGAACTAGCCATGAATGACCATACAAGTGACTCCACTAACCCTTAGATAATGTGTGGAAGTATTCCAATACCAAGGGAGAGCGGGTATAGAATGCCTCTTGTTTTACTCGAACGAGAAGAATCGCTTCATATTACAAGACTTTAAAAAGGAAATAAACAAAGAAAAACTAAACGGACCAAAACCGAGAGAGTTCCGGCTCTTAGCAAAGCACTATGGCCTTCCCAACTCTTGATCTTGGACACCTAAATGCTTAGAATGAGCTTGATATTTATAGGCTGAGAGTTGGGCAATGCACGACCGTGCATTGGATTGCACGGTCGTGCAAAGTACCCGTTTCTTGCACGTGAGGGAATGTGTCAGGTCTGGTAGGCTCAGGGCCCATTTTCACCATTTGCACGGCCGTGCATTGGGAAGCACGACCGAGCATCACCCCATTTTGACCAAAGCTTGATTTTGACTTTCTGGGTTGACTCCTTGGGTGCACGAACGTCCCATTGGCTTCCGAATGCTGATTTTTGCTTGTTTTTGAGTGATTTCTTCATGTTTTAACAAACCAAGGGTAATTATCCTATTGTAACACAATTAAATAGATTATGTATCAATTCATATCATTTTGTCTATAATTGTGATTAATATAGGGATAATTGTGCATGTAAAACATGTATAATTTTGGGCATATCATCCCTACTGTCAGAACCAATCTCCAAACTCCAGAAACCAACGATGAAGATCTTGCTCATGATCTTGACACTGTGGATGATCTCAGAGATCTTGCCCAAGTTTGCATTGAAGCTTATCAGTAGAGGATAGCAAAGTCATACAACAAAAATATAAGGATTAGGAGATTACAAGTGGGAGATCTTGTATAAAGAAAGGCATTCCAAAATACTACCAATCCCAGAGATGGAAAACTTGCACCAAAATGGTAAGGGCCATATATGATTGATTCGGAAGCAAGCAATGGAGCCTATTGGTTGGCTACTATGGAAGGAGATATCCTGCCAAGATCCTGGAATGCTATTCATCTCAAAGCCTATTTTATCTAAGTTAGAACTAAAATTCTAACTAAGACTGGTATGTCTTCTATCACTGACTATTTTCGTCTTTATTATTCTTTATCAAAGTACTGACTTGAGCGTCGGAGGGGTGTTAGCCTCACCAAGGTTTCGTGTTTTGCAGAAAGAATCCCCAGGGATCCCGACAGAAGATAGAGATTGGCCATATCTCTTACGTTTAAGGTATCCATCATACCTCTAAGTTTTAAAGGTTTTCACCTTTCTAAGAATTGAGTTTGAACACTCTTCCTGTAGCGCATGATATTCAAGTATAGTTCAAGGTGGTGCGACCAGTCCATGTAACAGTGGCTGATAATTTCATCACTATTGGCTATATCTTGAATCCTACGATAGTAACAGACGTGTTACTCCTATGGTTTTTAGCATTTTCATGCTAACTTAAGTCTGGCTTGGCCCACATTATTCTGGCTTGGCCCACGTTTTTCTGGCTTAGCCCACATTTTTCTAGCTTGGCCCATGATTTTAATTTGTCACAGGTATTTAAAACTTATGTGTTAACCCAAGAACTTAGCATCAATATGCTAACTCAAGAACCTTAAATGGATTGAAGACTTATGAGGATCCTAAAGTATAATTACTAAGTCTACGGTGTGTGTAATGATTATACACAGGGGACAACTAACATTTATTATACTATGAACTCATTGTCATAATCTGGTATGTGTATCCACCCGACTTAGTTCTCAACAAAGGTATCTGTTACTTATTTTCAATCAAAAGAAGATTTGAGATTTGAGTGACTAAGCCATGATATGTTTATAACCGGTGTTCTTTCAAACCATTCATTAGAACTAAATTACATTTTTCTAACTCAAACCTGAGAGGTTATTTTTAAATACTTATTAAGGATCCGGTATCCTGAAAATATTTTCAAATCTATTTTTCTAAGGCATAACTGCCCAAGGATCATGACTTCCTAGAACATGTCACAACAAACACAACATTCATGGCAAATAGTCAAAAGTTACTAATTATTATTATAAAAGCAGGAAATAAAGAGTCCCAGGTTTCATCCGAAAAAAAAGGACACATCTACCCAAGACACATATTGTTTTATTGTTTATCCCACCTGGGATCCCAAGGAGCAGAAAAAGCAAATTGTTCAACAGACAAGCAAGATTAAAATTCAGAACCACAAATACCAAATTCAAGACTCAGGCCTTTTCTTCTTTGACGTCATCTTCTTGACCTACCACCTTCTTAACCGCCTTTGCAGAGCCTCCCACCTCGCCTTCGGCCACCACTTTGCCTTCATCTTCAGTCGGAAATAGCTCTCTACCTAAGTCAGTAACCAACTTCTTCCAGCCCTGCACGTCCAAGTTAGCTCAATCAAAGTTCATGTCAGCAGCCTCTTCTGCCATTTTCATCCTAGCTTGGAAGATGGAGACATCAGCTGACATCTTGGACTGTTCATGGGATTCGTCGAGATCCCGAGCATAGGCATCCTGAAGCTCGGCTTTTTCCTTGTTGAGATCATCAATTGCTTCAGCTAACTTCTTGCTTTTGGCAGCCCCAATCTTCTGCAGTTCTTTGATCATCTGTTTGCTCTCCTCAGCCTCTTTTACCGATTGCTCGTAGAACTTAATCATTTTCTCTATAGCCTGTTTTAAACAATATATGTCAATAAAAATGCAGGATCAAGATTAGGATCCGGGATACTAAAAGTTCCTTACCAAATGGCTGAGATCATGCAGCTTCTTGTGGACATCAGCATAATCAGAGCATTCATTGATGGAAATCTCAGCACGATCAATGATCTTCCACTTCTTGTTGGAAGTTGGTTTGAGACGAGTAGTTGAAGACTCTAGCTTGGGAACTTCTGGTTTGGATGCTGCAGTAACAGTGAGGCTAGGCTCCTTCTTGAAGCTCTTTCCATTAGAGATCATGCAGTCAATATCGTCCAGGGCAAATTTAGAGCTTGGCTTGTGAGCACATATTTCCATATAACAGGTTAGACCAGTACATGTCTTATAAACTAATAAAATATTGCTAAATTCTTTTGTCTTACCAGACATTTCCGAGCCTGAGGGATACGTTTCTAAGCTCTCTACTACCAACTGAGTCTTAACCTTGAAGGTCCGCTCTGTGGTTTCGATGTTGTAGAAGAAAATAGCTCTCTTGGCAGTCTCGGAAGAAGGTGGAGCCACCTCAGAAAACTTTGGCGCAGTAATACAAAAAGAACATCGAAAAGTCAGTATCCAGGATGTCAAAATAATGAGGATCGTACAAGACAGAATCCTACCCTTAATAACCCATTTGATCGGCAACTTATCCCCACCAGGGATCGAATCTCTTGTCATAAAGAAAAAAATATTTTTCCAATTAAGATCGTTTTGAGTTGTTTTCAGGATCAAATGGTTCATGCCGGTTTTGATTTGGAATAAGAAACGGGAAGAACCGTGGCTCCAAAGATTGTAAACATAAGCTAATTCTGAGATGGTGAAGTCGAGAGCATGATTACGAATCAAGATTTCCTGAGTATGTTGGGTTCGCCAAATCATGGGCATTGTTTGAGCGTAACTCAAACGTGTTTTCTTAAAGAATTCAGTGGTGAAAGCTAGAAAAGGATACGAGAAGCCGATGGAAAAAGGAAAAGAGGGAAAACAGACCCAACTATTGGAAGTAAAATCAGCTCTGGTCTTAGGGTCGAAAGGACGAAAAAAGGTATTTCTAGGGAAGGATCACCCAGATTTAAGAAATTCGATATCACGATCAGTGAATGTGCATTTCTCAGAATCCGGATTCGCTACTAGATGTTGACTATACAAATCATCCGAAGATGTGGAAGATCGTGTGGTTTTCTTAGCAATTTTGATATGAAAATCGACAGAGTTAAGGAAAAAAAGAAAAGCTATACCTGAAATCCTTGAGAGAGAGGAAGAAGATGAACTTCAGAGATAAATGAAAAAAGATAAATATAGGGGGTAATTATGAAACCGCCTTGAACGAAGACGTGTCATTGCCTCGTTTACCACACCACGTCTTATCACATTTCGATTTGAAATTTGAATTTTAAAAATTCACAGGTGTAACTTCTGTAGACAGCTGTCAATTATTGTGGACAATTGTTAGGGATTGATTTTCATGTAGGATCCTGGATGTAGCTTAATCCGGAATCCAAGATCCTGGTAACTTCAGTATCCTGAATATTAATGATACTAACGGTTACTTGTCCTCTATTTCGTTCATTGCTTGCAGGTAAAACATGCGTAGTCAAACTCTTCCCTGACGAATCGCTTAAGAAGTCAAGAAGAACATGTAGAAGATGCGTGGAGTGGCTTCCAACGGTCATATTAGAAGACTTGGTCCATTCCGAGATTCTCGGATAGTTAGTTAGCATAATCTTTGTATTTAATCAGCAGCTTGATCGATTAGAAAACACACGACACACTTAGCATTCTCAATCATCTATGTAACACCTAGCATTCGATCGATTACTACTCACATTTGTACTCGTTTTCATTGATTTTTACAAGACTAGGAGGCAAGTGACTTTCAGTCACTTCGCGAGGTTTTATGACGACGATCCTCAGGGATTAAGGGCTTTCCTCGTAAACACTCGTGATGTTTTATCGCTTTATATACTTTGTTCATCACGAATTATACAAAGCACACAACCTCACTTACTATGTTTGGTTACAAAATTACCCTTGTTGATTTTTACCCAAAACACTTCCTATATATAAATCTCTTGGTGCTTCATGGTGAAACCATTATGAATGTTTCGGGCTATAGACTAAAAGATAGTAATGAAAATATAGTAAACGTACGGGAGAACTTCCGACTCGTATGTAGTTAACAGACAAACAGAATGTTATGTCTAAGTAAAGTGTGGTGTATAAATCTCTCCTAGACCTGTCACTCTTTCCTGGGAACATCTCTGTTGGAGGTACTGTTCTGGAAGGATAATCACCCCAGTTTACAATATATGAGGAGTATGAATATATGATGAAATTGAATCCATGAATACATGGAATATGTGATGTATGATGAATATGAATACGTGAATGCATGATGATACGTGCAAGTATGAATGAGTATGATGTAACGAGTCTAAACCTTAAAATGGAATAACGGAGTATTCACGAAGTGTTAAAGGGGTGGTGGATACGCCGCCGGTACTTCCTATATATTAACCTTTTTAATGCATCGTGGAGAGACAGTCACGAAATTTTAAGGTATGGCCTAGTTGGGAAATAAATCAAGCATAGACGTGAAATGAAATGAGATACCCGGCCTGTAAGGTGGATCTAAATAATAAAGAAGAAACCTAAAAAGGGACTCCAAGCCTACAGGGCTGAGGAGGAAAATATTTCAAGCCTTCGGGGCTAAGGAAAAGAGGACTCCAAGCCTACGGGACTGAGGAGGAAAAGTTTCCAAGCAAACGGGGCTTAGGAATGAATGAGTTTTCATGACAAATGCAAGGGGTCTAAACTAACGAGTATAATAACCTTTCCAATACTCGGACCGAAGGTACGACCTAAGATGGTTGCTAGGGGGTTAGCACACCCATAAAATATACTAATGACGTGACCGGAGGTACGTCCGCAGATGTTCACGGGGTGCTGAGAGCCTTGAAAACTTGAACAATAATAAGAACCTACAGGGTTTATAATGAAATGAAAAAATGCGGTGTACTTACTTAGAGAAAGCTAATTCAAAAACGTTTTCTAAACACTGCAAGAAAGAAGCACGTGGAATAGAGCTTCCTGTGGTTGAGGCCGGACGAAATGAAGAATCCCTAAATTATGTAATAAGATATTGTACATGTAAAACAATATTTATAAATGAAAAATATACCTTAGTCATTTAATGGCAAGGTTTAGATCAACTGGGAGCATTTTCGACATTAAACTCTGATAAAATAATAGTAAAATAAGTAGGGTGTTTCACAAACCTACACAAGATACCAAAATTTGTTACCAAAACTTGAGAACATGTTATTTTAAGAAGTTACAAAAGCAGTAAACCTGTTTGAGATCATATCGACTTAACCTTTCATTTTTATGCTTCAACTTGCATTCGGATATCCACAGCTTCTGAACGATTGTTGGTATGTTCATCCACTTAAACCCATGCACCATGTATTTCAACATACAAACAATGATTGTTTATCATGTTTTTGGTAATTTTGAGATGAAATTAGTATTCCCCACACTTGTCAGGTTTAACCTACCCATCCTCATTCTCTTTTGAGTTTGATGATGAGAGCTTCAGGTATATGCCATCGCATAGTAAGAGAAGATGATCATCAAGGATCCTAGAATATAACTATATGAGCATAACTAGCACTGGTCTATGAACTGTTCAGGGAATCTTTAAAAGGATTCTGGTTCAGGGATGTAGCATGACGGACTTACATATCCTGATTATGAAATAAGTTGGACTTACATGCACGACGAACTAACAAGCCATGTTTTTTCAAGAAACCCTTAAAACAGTCACAAGAACCGAAAAGGGAAAAATATGTATATATATATATGTACGCACTAACAAAAATTTATCTTTTAAATTTAATCCTAATGCATGACATTGACATTGCGTGGCTTTTGCTCAGATTTTGACGATATTCAGTACTAAGATGCACAACATTGTGTGTCTTTTGCAGTTGCACGTCATTGCATGTCTTTTTATTTTCCTAATGCACGTCATTGCGTGTTTTTTTGATCTTTTTATATGTATATATGTATATAATATAACTCGTAACCCCTTTGTGACGGGACTAAAGTTATGTGCAATCCTGAACAAGATGGGTTTACACTTATCAGCAAGCTTTATCTTCTGTCACTGAGTTGTAGTTTACTGTTTTGAAATGCTGAGCCTACCAACACATTTTTGATAACAAAGTCAAGTCAGTTTTAATATCATTTCTCACTAACAAGTTATAAAATATTCATAACACCAGAATATTTTCTTTTTCTATATTTTCCTTTTCTTTTGCAATACATTTCCCCGAAAATTATATTTATGAACATCTGTCTTAAATGGAATTTTAAAATAAAAGAAGATTTTTTGGAGCACGTTTTGCAAATCAATTTGGTTAAGAAAATCTTTTTGGAGTTTTCAGAAAGAATATGAATAGAAATATATACAGTCAAACACAAAGCATAAGAATGTAAGGGATAGAAGATATTACGCAAAGTTAAATATCCCAGTTTCTTAATTAAATCAAGAAACTTAGATTTATCGAATGCCTTCGTGAAGATGTAAGCCTTTTGGTCACTGGTATTCACCGGAAGGACTTTGATGTACTCCTTCTCATAAGCATCCATGATGGAATGAACCCTCACATCAATGTGCTTTGTTTTGGAATGTTGAATCGGGTTCTTCTCAATTTTCACACAAGCTTCATTATTAATAAACATCGGAGTCTGCTTCAGATTGATGCCATAATCCATCATCTGATGTTAGATCCATAGAATTTGAGAATAGCAACTCGAAGCAGCAACATACTCAGCTTTGGCAGAAGAGATGGAGACATAGTGTTGTTTCTTGCACTGCCATGAGTCTAAGCAGTGTCCCAAGTATTGACATCCTCCTGACACCGATTTTCTATCAAGTTGACATCCTCCATTATCTCTATCAGAGTAAGCAACCAAATCGAAGCTATTGGACTTTGGATACCATAGCCCCAACTTAGGAGTACCTTTCAAGTAGCGATCTCGTGGGATTCTTTGGGATTTGCTTGATATCGAGCACAATAGCAAACGAAAAAAATAATATATGGACGAATGGCTGTGAGATACATCAAGGAGCCAATCATTGAACGATAATGATGTCTATCAACCAGTTTTTCTTCAGGATCAGGAGTCAACGAGCTTTATGCATCAAATGGTGTCGAGGAAACTTTATAGTCAGTCATCTGGAACTTATGTAGCATATCTCGAACGCACTTTGCTTGATGAATCAGCGTTCCTTCATTTGACTGTCTTATATCCAATACGAGAAAGAAGGTGAGCTCACCTATTTTGCTCATTTCAAATTTTGCTTTCATCACATTTTCGAACTCCCTACACATCTTCTCATCAGTTGACCTAAAGATTATGTCATCTACATAGATCTGCACAAGCATGATGTCATTTCTAATCTTCTTTTTGAACAAGGTCATATCAATTTTCCCCCGTAAGAACCCATTCTGTAGAAGTTATTTGGAGGGAGTGTCATACCAAGCCCTAGGGGCTTGATGAAGTCTATACACTTCCTCCTTCACCTCCCCATATAAGAACGCACTCTTTACGTCCATTTGATAGACCTTAAAGTTTTTTATGACAGGCATAAGCTAAGAAAATTCCGATGGCTTCCAAACGAGCAACAGGAGCAAAAACTTCCTCGTAGTCGATTCCCTCTGCCTGTGCAAACCCCTGAACCACTAATCGAGCTTTACTCTTTATCACAACATCTCTCTCATCGTTTTTGTTACAAAGTACCCAGCGAGTACCAATTGGATACTTATTCTTTAGATGATCAACGAGGTCCCACACCTTTAATTTTCTGAACTGGGCTAACTCTTCCTGCATAGCTTCAATCCAGCTTGAGTCCTTCATAGACATTGAAATATTCTTTGGGATATCTTATGATAAGAAACATACGTACAAGGTCTAGTTGTAAGTTGTTGAATAACTTCTCGTACGAACACCTTCTGTAATGGGTCCGATCACATTCTCCAAAGGATGATTTGAATGAGTCTTGAAACTAGGCCCATTGGGAACAACAACTTGTTCTGGAAGATTTGTCAAATGAACATCAGGAACTGTTTCAGATTCAACATCTTCTTCTGAGTCACTAGCAGGGTTATCAGAGGGATCATTTGCCAAGTTCTGATTAAGAGGAACAACATTTGAATTGACTGGAGCTGTTTGATCAGAAGAGGCATCACCGGTAGTTTCACCACGAATGGTCTCAATAGCTTCATAATGTGAAGAGGTCACAGTACTGTTGTGTGATACAGATAATGGATCGGCAATGACTGGTGTCATTCTTGTTGAGAAAGCTATGAAGTCATCATCTACACTGATAGCTGGAAGAAAGGGTGGTTCTGAGGATGATGCAGACTGAGAAACAATCGGTGCAAGAGGTATGAAATTATTGAAAATAACGTCTGCATCATAGAACCAGTTAGGACCAGTCCCAATATTTGTAGAGTTAGTCTCTTGCCAATCGACGTAATGATTCTTGCACAACTATAGTTATTTTGTTGTACACTTGATATGCTATTTGAGATGATGAATATCCAACAAAGTAACATTCATCATCAACTACTCCAAATTTTTCTAGGTTCTCAGCTGTGTTTAACAATGTGCAAGAACACCCAAATGCTTTAAAGAATTCAATCAAAGGCTTTCTTCCATGAAATAGTTCATAGGCGGTCATGTTGTGAGCCTTGACCACCAAAGCTCGATTCAGAACATAATTAGCAATGTTGACAACCTCAGCTCAGAAGATAATTGGAAGCTTTGACTCAATCAACATCGTTCGTTCAGCCTCGATCAAAGTTCGATTCTTTCTTTCAGCTACTTTGTTCAGCTGGGGAGTCCTGGCGGCACTGAATTGTCTTGAGATACCTTTGCTGGCACAGAATTCATTCAAGACTTGGTTCTAAAATTCAGTGCCATAGTCGCTTCTTATTGTAATCACTGAATGCTTGCAGATCTTTTTAATTTATAGAATAAAACTTTTCATCACTCCGCGTTTCACTTTTGGCAGCCAAGAAGTTAACCCAGGAATATCTCGAGAAATCATATCTGACAACCAAACAATAATAATTCTTAGATATGCGTTTCATGCTTATAGGACCAAAGAGATCCATGTGAAGTAATTGCAAGGGAGCAAAAATAATGGTCACTGCTTTGGACTTGTGTGACTTCTTATGCTGCTTACCTTTAGCACAAGCCATTCATTTTTCAGAGAAATTAAAATCCTTGGATAGCAAGCCTCTCAAAAGGTTTTGCTTTACCAAATGATTTATGTTTTTAAATATTACAGGACCAATTCGTCTGTGCCAAAGCAATGATTCAGAGTCAGAAGCTTTTAATAACAAGCAAGTCATCCAAGCTTTTGTTGCGGTATCATTCATGTCAACAACATAGGTGTTGTTCTTCCGAGGATTTCTCAGCAATATCAAATTATCAGGAACAACAAATTCTGGTTTGAAGAAGAGGCATTCAGTGTTGTTGAAGAGTACGAAGAGCTGTTTATCACAGATTTGTGAAACGCTCATAAGATTGTAGCAAAGATCAGGAACTAGATTGACTTTCTCCAGTGTGAGGGTTCCATTACGCACATTTCCCTGACCCTTATCTTTCCTTTTTTCTCATATCCTATAAAAGTAACGTATCCTCCATCGATTATATGGAAGTTAGTGAGCAGATCTTTTAACCCGGTCATGTGACGAGAGCACCCACTATCGACATGCCATGAGTTGTCAATAGTCCTCCTGGGAATACCCTGTCACAAACAAGACAATTTATTGAGATATTGGAACCCAAGTCTTTTTCAACTTGGGTCGAACATTTACTTCACCAAATCTATCATATTTGTTTCTCCACGAACATGTTACTTTTAAGATATTATTAACATTTTGACGAAAATTGTTGAACTTTTGATATAACGGATGTTGAACGTGTTTGTGTCTATTATAGTTACCCCCACTATTATGCATTCTAGGTCTTTGAAATTTAACCCAATCATTGTGATATGATGCATTGTCTAGCAGTATGACCACCCTTTCCACAAGTGAAACAATTAACATGCATAAAATATTTTCTTTTGTGTGGTGCTTGGTAAGATGATGAGGATGATTACCGGTGAAATGGCACTTTGAATGGCTTTCTGTTTATGCATCTGGTGTGAAGTTCCTTCCTTTGATCAATATGCTTTGTTGAATCCTCTCTTTCTGATTCTTCATCATCATTTATTTTACTTCAATTTCTTCAGTCACCAGTTTTGACTGACAACCAAATTCATCCTAGGACTCATTTGAGGATTCTGTGCAGTATTCTGTGCCATACTTACTTTCTTCACTTTCTTTTGTTGACAGATAATCAGAATTGCTTTGATAATCACTTTGGCTTGTTGAAGTGTCATTTGTGGGAGTAAAATTTGGAATTTATTCCATCATGAACCTTTCAAACTGGTTTTTTGCTATAACGGTAACTGAATCATTAACACTTGAAACATTGATAAATTTAAAAGCATTACAACTATTAGGTTCATTATAATTAGATTTCAAATCATCTAAACTAGAACTAGATTCACTATCACTACCCATAGAATCTGACACATATGATTCTGCTTTCTTGGAATTTAAAAACAAAAATTTAATTGACTCCCTATTGCAATCATTTTGGCCCAATCTAACACCACAATCATCTCGTACCTCATCATCTTGCCCTTTCATTAAACCTTCATTGTTCACATTAGTAGCCGATACAAAGACACTAGCAAGATCATTTTTAGGGTGAGGTGAAGGAATGGGGTTGTAATGACCCTCAGTAGGAGGATGATACAGTTTTCTTTCAAAATCAATTGAATCCAAATAATCGATTCCCTTTTTTACATACCCAGGCTGTTGTTGACAGTCAATCATGGTATCTTTTACCTTTTTTCTTAAGTTTCATTTGTCAATTATTATTTGCAATTTGACTGTCTCACTTCGCGAAACAGCCAATTTATCATTTAAATTAGTAATTAGAAACAATTTTCTGTAAACACACTCTTTTAGGGTTTGGATTTCATGATGTGCTTGACTTTAACTTATTTTGAGAAGAACCTCACTTTTCTTAATTTGATTAAGAAGACTAAGAGTGTCATCCTTTTCATGAATGATAAGATTGTTCAAGGTGCGATAATGAGCAATCATATTAACACAGTCTGGTGAGCACAAACGAGATTTTACCTTAGGCGGAATCAACTCGGCAGTTGTCTTCCTTCAAATACAACCATGATCTGAGCTTCAATCACCTTCTGTTTTGGTTCCATCACATGCATTCTGTTGAGAGTCAGCTTGATTCACTGAGCTGGAACTAGAGTATTCAACACCCTTGGCTTTATCTGTAACATCCATGAATTTTCTCATGCTTTGAATTGCACAATAATATAATTTAATTTCGGTTCTAGATCATTCCATTATGTTACATTAATTACAATTTGTTTATTCATATTACAACATCTCTATAGTTATATATAATATAATATATCTACTTATACATATATTTATTTCATTTAATTAAGGATTTAATTTACATTATGAGGCATATAAATAAATATGATTAGGTATAAATACATGACAATGCATTTTTAATAAAACATGGCAATATTTTTAGATTCCACTCTTTTACAAACATATAAGCACACATGTATATATGTGAGTTAATTAATCCTAAATATATATATATATATATATAATTTACACTTTATAAATCATGACAAAATATGTGTATATTATTAGTAACCCATATAAATAATTATTTAATTTTAAAAATATATATGTTTGACAATTTTATAAAACATTTCAAACTTATAGTTATAATTTTATAGATTTTATAAAATAATTATATGAACACATAAAGATTTAAAACTAATAAACTTGGTTTGAACCCTCCTTTGGTCACATTGAACCTCCTTGAACACATTAACCCCCCCCCCCCCCACCCTTTTGAACCATTGAACCCCTTTGAATGCACTGGACCCCTCAATTTGAACCCCTTTGATTTTGAACCCCAAATTCAAGCAGGTTTGACTTTGGAAAGTCAAACAGGGACGATTTCCCTCTTCAATTCGATCCTAATCCCATAAACTCGTTTGTTAAACTGCAATCAAACACTTGTAAACCTTCGTGCGACTGTTAGGATCATCTATAACGAACTAATTACAACTGGAATCAATGGATTTGAGCTCAATCGTCACGTAACCGACTTTAATCAAACTCGTAATCAATTTGTGCATTACACATCAAATTGGCCTATAAAAACCTGTTGCACACCTTCACGAAACTCACAATAAACTTTCTAAACACTTATTAGCATCGCATTCCACCTCCAAGGCTCTGTCGAGTTCATAGATCGCCGAATAGGACAACCCTGCCGTTCATCCTCCACACGCAACCATTTGAGATACATTTTGTGCCCTTAGACTCGCATCAACCTCCTGATCAAAAGCCCTATGGTCTATAGATCGATCGTTACGAAATCGGGATGATTTGGATGGCTAGGGTTTGGGTTACGGGTTGGGGAAGAAGACAAGTGGGAGGTTGGGTGTTAAAAGGAATTCGCGTCTGTTAATGATCTAGGCATATGACAGGTCCACCGGTTAAAGCGTTTGGCACATGGGGGTGAGGTCGCAGGTTCGAGTCCTGCCCCGCACTTCACTTTCCCTTTTTGCACGCTTGGAACCCGGACCATTGCCCTTTCGCTTAAAACCATTCCAAGCAATCCATAAACCACTACCGGACCACTGGTCTAGTGGTTTGATTCCTTGACTCTTACCGAGGAGACCCGGGTTCGAGTCTCGTTGTCTGTTTTATTTTTAAAAATCATTTTTAAAGCTTATTTTCAACCCAATTTTATTTAAAAAAATTATTTTATAAATCTCCCAAGGCTCGGGAATATTTTATGAACCAAATATTAACCTATCAAATATAAAAAAAATTATTTAATCGTTTTAGAGAATTAAAACCCTAATGAGATCTAATTAAAAACTCGTATAATTATTTATTTAAAACCTGTACGGGTTACTTTTTAAACCCAATTATTTTGTACAACTTATATTCTCTTTATTATTTATTTTAATTAATGAAGAGTTAATCTAACTATTTAATTAATTAAAACATTTTAATATGTTAACCTAATTATCTACATATTAAATTAAATATTATTTAAACACTTATTTGTTTATTTGTAAACAAAATTGTTATTCACACACATATATATATATATATATATATAATATCATGTATTCAATTTCTTATTAACAAACATATTATTTACAACAAACAAATACACACTCATTAAACCAAACCCAATTCGTTGATACATTAGTCTCTTGAGCATATCATTAATACATATATATTATTCAAACATAGGTGATGTAGTGCAAAGCACACATCTTTTATCCTATATTTTTCGTGCGTTTTACTTAGTTTATATTCGTTTTGAGCCATTTAAGTTTGTATTTGAGTCTATTACATATTTTCAGGAGATCGTGTGGAATAGGATGCAATATCGTGAAGAAACCGAGCAAGAGAAGAAAGCCCAAGAGAAAAGAAGAAAAAAGTTGGAAAATCATTCCCTCGCGGTACGCGAGGAAAGTAAAAACCGGCTACGACTATTTTGGCCCTCGCGGTACGCGAGGGACTTGCTATCTTGTCTGGCGATATGCGAGAGATGGAAATTCCGATAAAAGAACCCTAATTTCGAATTAAATAGAATTTGATAGCCATTGTGATAAGAGTTCAAGTTTTGGCCATCTACAGAGCTACTTTGGGAGATTTTGGGAGTTTAGAAGCCAATTGGAGTGAAAGTTCATAGCTTTTGGATCTGGGTTCGTTAGTAATAGCGTATTCGATTTCAAAGTCTTGATTTTTGTGTTTGATTGCTTTGATTGAACCATGTTTTATGCTTTTACTTCTGTCATGGATGTTTTGACTATGATTCTTGGCTAGATCTACGATACTGCCTAGGTTTATGATGAATATTTGTTAATGTCTTGATTTTTATCGGTTTTTGGATTCATATAATCGGTTAATGATTTTTGTAAAGATCTTGAGTTAATAATCATGATGATCTTGTATGCTTGACTCGGTTTTGTGTTGACTAATGTTCCGCATGTTATCTTGTTGAATGTCTTTCATTAATAGATGCATGTTTAGGTTATTTGCTTGTTGCTTGTGACCATGATGGTATTGCTAGACATAGTGAGCCATTGGAGTGTTAATTGATCCTTGCTAGACCGAGTGTTCATCCTATCTCAATACCCGAGAAGTGAGAGGTAGTCAGTTAGTCTTCGGTATTAGGATTCTGAGTGAATTGTCAGAGAGGAAATTCCCTTAGGTGGTCTTAGTATTTGTTGCTATACTGTATCATAGTTGTTATCTTGAGATTACCCCGTGCATTCTTCGAATGTATTGTGGACAGTGAGACTGAAAGGTGATCTGTCTTCTGGGTACATTATTATTGTTAGAGAGACTGAAAGGTAATTCGACAATCTGGTGAGTTTAGGACACTTTAGGTCCCTTAGTTAGTGACACCCTGAGAGCGATTAGGGATCCACTAGGTTTTCTAGAGTTGTTATCCTTAGAAACCCAGATCCATCATAGTTTCCAGAACCGATAAAAGTTGAGCTTTGCAAGTAGGATTCCGACCTATGTGGTATTCTCCCATATCTGATATCTTCCTTAGTACTTTGTCTTTATTGTTAGAGTCGATCGTTAGTTTTCGGCATTCCTTAGTTTAAACAGTAGTGTAGTAAACCCCCCAACCAAATCATCTTTAGTCAGAATCGAGTTTAGCTATAGTAGTGTCTCTAGGATTCGATATTCCGGTTTACCATTAAGATGTGCTACACTCGATAGGTACACTTGCCTATCAGTGCGGTTTAGTTCATAGGTACTCCATCTTATTACTTAGGAGTCTAGGTTAGGTTTTGTTAGTTTTTATACAGACCGTCTGGACGACATCAAGTTTTTGGCGCCGTTGCTGGGGATGCTTCGCAATAGCAATATTTGCTTTGACTAGTTCTTTTAGTAATTTTTTGTTTGTTTTTTTGTGAGTCTAAATTGGGTGTCTTTGTCCTTTCTGCTACTTATGTGTCCTATCTGAGTGTCTAACATAGGATCGAGTCTTTCTGTATTTGAGTCTTTCTTATTTTTCTTTGTGTCTTTCAGTTTATGCACCACACTCGTTCGCAGGGATCACCACCGTATTCTACTTCTTTAGAGCCCGAACGAGAGCTTCACGAGCGCACCCGCGACTTCCGGGGGCGTTCGCAGGATTTATGCAAAAACCAGGTACGTCCTACTATCCCAATTCCTTTTCCTAACATGGGCGACGCTGAACCACAGCGAGGCATACCGTGCACCAAAGAGCCAGTGTTGGGGTCCTCGGGCTAGATCTTCGATCGCCCGCCCCGCTATCCCTAATGCCAATACATGGCAGGTCCCATCACATGTCATGAGTATGATCACTCATTCTACTCAGTACCATGGCCTCGAGGATGAGGATGCACCCGGACATCTATTTCGCTTCGTGCGAATATGTGATACCTTCAATATCACGGGTGTATCTAAGGACGCAATCTACCTGCGTCTCTTTCCATTCTCGCTCTCTGGGCGTGCTTCTACTTAGCTTGACACCTTCCCTAACAATTCTATCACCACATTGGAAGACTTGCAAGCCAAGTTTCTGAAAAAGTACAATCCATCTTCTAGAGCCGCTAGCCTTATGGACCAGATTCATTCGTTCCAGATGAACCCTGACGAGCCTTATCACATGGCCTAAGAGCGGTTCAACGCGCTATTGATCCGATGTCCCCAGCATGGTCTCTCTGACTGGGCAATTGTGGAGAAGTTCTATAATGGCCTTACCTTCGAGAAGCATCAAATGTTCAACACAGTTGTGGGAGGCCATATCATGGACAATGTAACATCCATGATTTTTTGGCTATATTTTTCTTATTTATTTATTTATAATATCACAACATTTAAATCCAGTGCTTGCTCAACACATTATGTCACAATAACTATTATTTTAATTAATATTTCCACTCAAAATTTAAACCTTGCGTTTACATATTAAATTCTGTAACACATGTTTGTGTATGTATATATATATATTTGATTTTATCACACAAGAATATTTGTTTAACAAATATATATATATATATATATATATTTAACATTTTAAATAAATCATTTTAAATTTATAATATAATTAGTTTTTATAAAGTTTATAAAAGAAAATTGAAGTTATATACAATTTCAAAAGAACTAAAATAATTAAAGTCATTTGAACACCCCCCCCCCCAACACCCATACGTGTTTGGACCATTATATTTGAGCCATTTCAATCTGATACAGACTCTACCCCGTACTTGAACCTCCTTGAAGTGAACAAGAACGAAATTCTGCCATGTTTGACCTAGGGAAAGTCAACAAGAGAAAACTCTCCCCAAAACCGACTTTTGACCCTCAAATCTTTGATGATAAGGCTATTCGATCCTACAACAACATTTCACAACCACAAACAAATGCTCCTGACAAATTAGTACGGCTAGAAACAGACTTGGAATTAAATTCAAACCCAAATCTACCCAATTTGACTTTCTAGAGTCAAACTGATTTGAAATCACTTTCAATTCGTGGGATTGATTGCAGTTAATGGCTGTAAATCATGCAAAAACGTTAAACGAGCGGTTTTAAATAGGATTAACGATCAAATTAACACCCCTTCAATGATTTTAATTAAAACAAAGTTCCTGTAACCGTCCCTTAACCGGATCAAATCAATTCGAGCGTTTTGAATGGATTGAAACTATAAAAACCACTCACTCATGATCGCGACACCTTTTACAAACCCTTTACACTATCAATCGTTCTGCTTACCACCTCTTGGACTCTGTCGAATCCGAAGAACACCGGGCCTGTTCATCCGGTCATACTCGATCATCCCTCAATCGATTCAGGTAATCTGTATACCATTAGTCTCGTCTTGATTCATAGTTTGAAAGCCCTATGATTCCATGCTCAATCGGAGTCTTAATCAGCCAAATAGGGTGGTTAGGGTTCGATTCACGCATTTGGGGACGAAGGGAATCTGGGATTCTTGGTTTTAACATTTAGCATCCAGTTCTTAACCAAGGCATTAGCCCTGGTCCACCGGTAACACACTTGTCTTTCAACAGAAAGGTCACGGGTTTGAGTCTAGCCCCGCACCTTTTTGTGTGGGATCCTACTTGTAACCCAGTTCCTTCTCACCTTGTGTTTAACAAATTTTGACACTAGTCATGTAACAGCAGATGAGCACTGGTCTAGTGGCTTTCACGCGTAACTCTCACAGAACCCACCCGGGTTTGAGCCAGGTGGTTCACAGATTTTTTTAAAGGCCTTTTATCACTTAAATTTGTGTTACAAGGATAAATTTTATAAAACCTACAACACACGAGATTGGTTGAATATTATATTTGACAGGTTTTAAGGAAAAACAATTATTAGGTTATTAATCATTTTAGAACCTCTAATAAAACACAAAAAAATATTTAAAACCTAATTTAAATAAAATGGTTGTTTTAAACAAAACATATAAATTACCCACTCGGCCTATAAACTGTAAAATGATTATTTTATAAGCCTTTATTTTGTAAAATTTCGCTCTTCTAAATTACAAAATCATATTACCCCAAATTAATAACTAATTAGGGTTTAAAAATATTAAATATTTACAACGTAAAATTTTCTTATTTTAGACTATGATTATTATTACTAAATACTTAGATCCTTGTACTTCCCTATCGAAACACATTTCATAATAATGATTAAATAAATGAAATGATTTTATTTATCTTTTTACATCTTTATTTAAACTAATTAGTTCTATAAAATCTTATTCATTTATTATCATTTGTAGGTCCACATGACTCATCTACAGATCGATCTCATGACAGGACGTCTCGATAACACGGAGTGCGGAATCCTTCGTGTTAACGTATGTATATCAATTGACAATAGAAACAACAGGTAAATGAACTTCTCTTTTTATGTCATCAAACACATAGAGTTTACAGAATAGACTAGTTCAACTCTCTGCTCTCTCGTCTTCTTTAACAGATTCTGTAAAATCCTATTTATAGACACACGTTCTACAATAGGAGAACTTAACAAGTTCACTTCAAAGAAGTTCGCCTCTAATAGACTAGGCGAACTTATCAAGTTCGCCTCTAGCAGAACTTGTTCTTTCACATAGACAAAACCTATACAATTACATAAAAACATAAAGACAATAAGACCTAAACTATTACAAAGCTTTTGTCATACATTCTATGTCCTAATAGACTCCCCCTTGATAATAGCTTGATCTTCTATCTTCAGTCTTTATGACGAGCTCTTCCAGTTATCTTGTAATCTGCTTCTTGCGTGAACTCCAGCTCTCTGACAGATCTCCAACACTCTTTTATACTTCAATCCTTGTTCTCTCCATTTATCAGTAAACATAATCTCATTCTTTCTTAACGTCCTCTGATCTTTCTTTGAGAAGTTAATAAGATTCATTGCATCATAGAAACTAACAATGACCTTTTTATCTTTATCATAAATCCTAGCTTCACCAGTATTCACATCTACATACCACCATTTCATATTCCCTAGAAAATCTTGTGGTATTTTCTTCAATGGTATCTTCTTTACAACACGTACTGGCTTGAATATATACTTCCAAGTCACTATCTCAGTCTTTTGATGTACAATCTTCACTCTTTTTCCTTTCTGTGGCTTTAATCTTTGTTAGGACATGTGTTTGTAACTGTTGATAAAATTCTGTGTAAGTTCTGCTAGAGGCGAACTTAATAAGTTCGCCTGGTCTATCAGAGGCGAACTTAACAAGTTCGCTTAAGTCTATCAGAGGCGAACTTATTAAGTTCGCTTAGCCTATTAGAGGCGAACTTAATAAGTTCGCCTAAGCACAGTGAAGCGAACTTGTTAAGTTCGCCTGGTGCAGGTCTGTGGCTATAAATAGAACACAACAGTAGATAGAGGGTGAGACAGGTGAGACGATATCAGAGTAGACGAGAGAGAATTATTGTAACCTGATATTGTGGTGGAAATACAAAGCGTTTATTTACACCGTTGTTGTTGATTGAGTTACACGAGCACGTTGATCATGGATTCCGCACGTTATCACCATGTCGTACCGCGAGTCTAGAGATCCGTCACGCACCGAGTTAGGGACCTACAAGTGGTATTAGAGCTATTGCTCTTGATTAGCAAAAGATTCGTGGTGTTTTCGTGTCCAATCAACATCAAAGTTCAGAGATTTTGAAGATTTTTGATGAATTCGTGTTCTTGATAAAAATGGAAGAATTTTGATAAATTTGGATTGATTTTGAATTGTTTTGATGAAATTGATTCGATAGAAGTGTTCCAAATCAGTTTCTACACATTCCTACGGTTCAATTTTATCAAATTCCATCAATGAAGCGGGAAATCATGAATTTCGGAAGTTTTGGTTCGCGAATATGGTTCTGAGCTGTTCTTGAGTTGATTCTGTTGGAGCAAGCGAACTTGCTGAAATCTGTGCAGGCGAACTTAGCAGCAGGCGAACTTGTCAAGTTCGCTTCTCACAGGGTTAAGCGAACTTATTTTAGGCGAACTTAATCGGATTTTCAGGTTTCTGGTTTAAGCGAACTTATTAAGTTCGCTTGATATTAAGTTCGCTTGGGGAGAAGTTCAGGCGAACTTATTAAGTTCGCTTAGGTAGGCGAACTTAGCTAGTCTTCTTAAAAAAAAAGAGTATTTTGGCGGGAAATTTCTTCTTGTCCAAATTTTTTAGGGAAAGTTTATATGGTCGTTTTGAATCATTTTTGAAATTTTGAATTTTCAAAATTTTTTAAAAAGAGTATTTTGGCGGGAAATTTTTTTCCGGATATTTTTGCAAAAATTTCAAAATGTCAATTTCATGTGATGATAATGATATTGGAAATATGCCACCGAGACTTTTGTGTATATCAGATTTTCGTAGCTGGAAAGTCCGGTTCGAACAGTTCGTATCAGAAACTGAGAAAACTTTTGGACATCCATATTTGAAGGATATGTGCATCCTACTTTTGACTATATGGGATATTTTGATGTTCCTAAAACAATGACAGCTCTTACTAAAGTATAAAAGCAGAATTTTGATCGAGAGATGAAAACGTGTGAAACTTTAAAGATGTCTTTACGTAAAGGAGTCATTCATAGTCTCGGGAAGTGTCCAACTTCAAGAGATCTATGGGAAGCATTGAAGAAAAAGGGTGAAGCAAATTCTCAAGCGTTTGTGTAACATCCTAAATATAAACGACAGTTATAATAACGGAATAAACGAACGAGGCATGACGGGTCGGGTCGGATGGGTCAACGGGCTATAAATAGCCTATGCCACCCCTTTTCTCTCATTTGCAACTTTTAGAGAGAGAAACCATAGAGAGAGAAAGTTGGCGGATCGACCCGAGACTTCAGCAAAGTGTTACTCCATAACTCGTGAGAAGAACCTCCGGATCAGAAACTCGATTCAGGTAACAATCCAACCTAAATCTGAGTTTTTTTGGGTTTTTCGGGTTTTGGGTGAAAAGGTAAGGTTTGCACGGTTGAAACTGAAAGATAATCATGGATTTGAGTTCCTTAATGGAAAACGAACGTTTTGAATGCAACAGGTTCGGGATCTTGACATGATCAAACCCGAATGCGAAAGTTAGGGTTTTTCGCGAAGAACAGGTCGTGCGCACTTGCTAAGTGCGCACGGAGCAGGTTGTGCGCACTTGCTAAGTGCGCAGGAGGAAGGGACCTGCGCACTTGATAAGTGCGCAAGCAGCAGGGTCTGCGCACTTGATAAGTGCGCAGGCAGCAGGGTCTACGCACTTGATAAGTGCGCAGGCAGCAGGGTCTGCGCACTTGCCAAGTGCGCAGACATCAGAACTGGTTAAGTGAAGTCAGTATGTTAGAATGGTTAAACCGTTAGAGTCGGGATTGGTCTGATGTGTATTTAACTAATCAATTCAGATCGGAAGTGACGTCGTTGGACCTTCGTTTAGGACAACCCATAATAGCGTATCAGGTGAGTTCTAGAAGCCCTCTTTTAAATGTTTTACATAATATTTTCGGGCTGGTGTGCATACATATGAAATAATGTTTTATGAAATGATATTTTATGAAACTATGATTATGAAATGAAATGATTTGGAATGAACGGTTTATGGAAAGAAAGTTTTATGAACGGAATGTTTACGAACGAATGTTTATAAAGAAATGGTTTAAAGTAAAGGTAAAGGGTTTCGAAAGTGAAGGAAAGGTTTTGTGAAAAGAAAAGAAAAAGGGCAAAGGTTTTAAAGAAGTCATTACAAATCTAATATGTCGAATGAATGGAATTGACGATGAATTCTGGGAATGTGATTCACAGCCTTGTGGTAGATTATGGACTGCGAGCCATAGTTACCATAAGAACAACAGGGCAGTGTCTTGGTGGCCTGTCGATGGTTTTAATGTTGTACAACTGGTAAGGGAGTAACGACGGTTACTCGGGTGATGACGATCATCCTAAGTGAAAAGGGTAAAGGAAATCAATGACGGCGATACGTAACGGTTGATTTCCAAAGGAAAGATGCGTGTTGGGCAATGACGGCGATACGTAACGGTTGACCCCACGTAATGAATGGTTGGGCAATGATGGCGATACGTAACGGTTGACCCCACATAATGTATGGTTGTGGCAATGACGGCGATACGTAACGGTTGCCCACAACACCAAAGGTTCCTTCGGGGACACTGTGACGCGTAAAGTAAGATATAGAATTAGATAACGATAATGTATGACTTAAATGAATGTTAAAAGTTTTAATGAACGATCCGTTTAAACGGTGTTTATGATTTATGATGTTGATGATGATATGGGTACGAAACGTTTTTTAAAGATGTTAGATTATTACATGCTTTTGTGAAAGGTTTTACTAAACGAATGAATGATATGTTTTTGGAAAATGTTGATGTTAAAGTTTTTATGAAATGCTAGAACTCACCAGCGTAGCTGACCTTTTTAGTGTGCACATTCAGGTTAAGGCAGGTTATGAGGATGTACGGTGATGCTTGGCTAGCGAGAGGATTTACCCGGCTGACTATGAAGACTGGCATCCCGTTATGTTTTTGTTATGATGTATTTACGTTTTTAACAATGTTTACGCTTCCGCATGTATGAACAATGATGACGTTATGTTTTAATGAAGTACTTTCCGCTGCGTTATTTGATATTCATGTTTAAGAACTGTTTGTGAATGAGTAAATCCAATGAGTGAGGCCTCCCGGGTTTGGGGCTTTACAGTTTGTGGTCTTGATCAAAGAAGAAGTAGTAAAGCAGAGTGTTTCTGAAAGTGATTCTTCTGCAGATTTAACTGATAGTGAGAGTATTCGTTCTGGTGAAAGTACTCAATATACTGAGACTGATGTGATGAGTGAAGAAAGTTTTCAGACAGTTGAAGATGATCTGAGTGAATTAGAAACTGATGTTGAGCCTGTCATTGTTGAACTTTTGAGTGAAGCTGATGATGACATTTTCATGGCTCCTGGTGCATTTTCTTCAGAAATAAAACCTGAGGTACTTTCTAACTCTGAAACGTTTTGTTCTAACTATGTTTCAGTTATGGATAAAATGATGAGGGTTATGGATGACAACGTCAACCCCATTTGTGATATGAAATCGATGCACACGGTAAACCAGAAATTAAAGGATAATGAGAATGTGTGTATTGAAAGGATAGAATCACTGAAGAGGGATATAAGTTCTCTGACTTTGAAGATCAAAGAGCAGGCATATCACCTGGATATGTCCTTTGTAGAAATTGAGAAAAGAAATAATGATCTTGCTGAGAAAGATAAGGAACTAGCTGAATCTAAAGCAGAGGTGATTAGATTACATAGAAAGCTAGAAAGCTCTACAAATTCATCATTCTTATTAGGATATTATCATGAAAATACTGAAGAGGGGAAGGGAACTAGTGGTATTGGCTATGTTCCTCCACCATTCAACGGAAATTATTCTGTTACACCTGAGATTATAAACGATGAGGATTTAAATCCTAAGACTGTGTTGAAGGTGAATCCAGTCACAGGTGACGATATGGTGTATTCTGATGAGAGTGATGATGAATATTTTGATGAAGCTAAGGTAGAGGGGATACCGAAAGAGATTAAGAAAGAAGACTCAAAGGTTGATTCTAATTCATCTGGAAATTATACATTTGGAAGTTCTTCAAATTCAAGGAGAGTTCCATATGTCAGAGATTATAAAGACATACGTACATGTTTTCATTGTAATGAGAAGCATGTAGTTCCTGAGAAGATGAAGCCTGAATCAAAACCTGTTGAGAAAAAGTTTATTCATTCTCAAACTCCAAAAGAAGTTCATGTAGGAGAATCTTCTTCAAGTGCATCTTATCGTGTGAAGATTCCTTATATGAGAGAATATAGTGAGAAGAGATCTTGCTTTTACTGTGGTCGTGTGGGTCATATTCGGATTGCTTGTCCACACAAAAACAAAGGTAACCGACATTACTTCAGAAAAGGTAAGAACTCATGGTAAGCCTTATGTTAACCCAAATGTGGTTAAACCTCATGCTACACCAAAGGGTAATTCAAAAACTGAGGTTAGGCTTTCTAAACCTCAAAGACGGAGGAGAAACAGAAGATTGAGAAAACTTTTAGAACAACAAGAGTTTTCACAATCAAATCAATTTTCAAATGAAAGAAAATGTTCAAACACTTCACATTTTAAGCAAAAAGAACTTAATGAACAGAAGTATGTTTGGAAATCTAAAGTTTCTGTTTCTGACTCGTCGGAACAATCTTCGAAAATCGATGAGAGATTCGATTGTGAATGGAGTGAGGTTTATTATTTTGATACAGATGGACGACCCATGACTACCATGGCTTGGGTCCTAATTTCAAATTAATGTTTCTTGTTAGTTGTGCAGGATTACCAAGAGGGACTATTAATACCATTTTGGTTGTTGATAGTGGTGGTTCTTAGCACATAATAGGGAATGACATCTGCAAGAGTAACGAGTTGTTGATAACTGAGAAGATATTTGATTCAACGACTTGATGCTCAAGGGGGAGAATATGTCACACACAACGTTTTGGAAACAGTTTTACAAAGTCCAAATGATAACCTAAAACTTAGGATGACGATGGTGAGCATAAAGTCGTTGATGCAACCATTTGACTAGTTGAGGGGGAGTCTACAGGACGGGGGAGTACAGAACTATGTTGACAGAGGCAATGATATTCAATTACAGAATTACATCGGTTTGAGTTTTTAATTGATTGACTTGCTTAATCCTGAGTAACCAAGTAAAATATTTTTCATAAAATGTTTTCATGGAAGATTTTATTTTCGTTTGTTTTACTTTCTTTGAAAAAGATTTTGAAAAAGCCAAACAAATTGAAAAAGATAAAATCGACATTACTTGAAGTTAAAGAAGAGATGATAGTACATCAGTAGATGTTCTTTCACACATGACCTTAGATTGACTGGTTGGTGCTTTATGTTAATATATCTGAACTATATGTTTTGATCTAAACATCAGAGACTGCACAAATAGGTAATGATAGTGTTGTGTATGCATATAATTTGAATTGTCAGTAGACTAAAAGCGTCACTGAACCATTAGTAGTGTGAAAACATAATTGCATATGTTACAACTGTGATTTGAACCCATTTTATGCCTGGGTGTGTGTGTTAAAAGATCACTATTAGATAAAGAATATTAGCTTTTAATAAAGATTTTCTTATGAGATCAGTTTCGGGTTATGTCCTTAGCACTATTCATTCGATTTGCTTTAGTGCACATGTCCCGAAAAGCATGCAATTTGAAGTATAATCAAGATATGTATTTGACAACATCTGTCAAACATATACTAGCCCTTGGATCATATTGATAAATCATCTTTACTGATTCCATTGAATTCATAATCCAGATAACAGTTGGATCCACGTACCTGAATCTTATGATTCCACATATATAAGTCAAGACATTGAATCATTCAATTCTGAATCTCATTGATTCCTATACAATCCAATTTGGATTCTGCTATTCATGTGCTAAGTGATGTCTCCTCATTCTGGAAATTCGGATAATATTTAGTAAAATCTCATATGTCTTGAAGATAGTGCATTTACTTTCTGTTGGCATACTAGTGGGGTACACGTTGTATTTCATACTTAAATGGTACCTTAACTCACAAGAAAGTGGGAATGAGATGCTTTAGTTTCAAATCTTATAATATTGACAATTTGAATTTGTGTGTCATAGCCTGATCCTATTTTCTTTGAATGTTTATCGCGTATCATAACATGCAATATGAAAGTCTTGAAAAGATAGAGTGTGATAATCTTGAAAGATATTGGTTTGATTGGTCAAGGCTTGAAAGAATGACACAGGATACCATTTGATATTATATGGATTTTATATCCAAGATGTGTGATTGATTCATCATATATACTGATATGATCTTCTTACTCGTGATGTTCGACCAAAAAAATGTGATTTTGTACTTTACATTTCAGTTTATACAAAGAAAAACCAAAAAGATTTTGTGTTTCTTATGTTTGAAAAACCAAAAAGATTTTATTTTTCCAGCTTCCATGGACTTAATTGTTGGTTATTCTTGGTTGTTCTCCTTTGCAAAAACTGAATATTGCAGACAGAAGTTGACAAGGGGTCCTTCTCCCAAGTTTTCTTCTAGAGATAAAGAGAGAGTGTGCAGATGAACAAGACGAAGACTATAGTGTGTTTGATGATATTTGAAGACGAATGACAATCTTCTGAAGCTGTTGTCAAGGGGGAGTCTGTTGGAGCATATTCTGGTGACAACGAGCTTGAAGATATTATGTCTTAGTCTTAGAGTCTTTGACTTGTAATTGATAGAATTGTTAGCAACAGTGTTAGCAACAGTTAAAGGGGAGTCTGTTAGGACATGTTTTGTAACTGTTGATAAAATTCTGTGCAAGTTCTGCTAGAGGCGAACTTAATAAGTTCGCCTGGTCTATCAGAGGCGAACTTAATAAGTTCGCTTAAGTCTATCAGAGGCGAACTTATTAAGTTCGCTTAGCCTATTAGAGGCGAACTTAATAAGTTCGCCTAAGCACAGTGAAGCGAACTTGTTAAGTTCACCTGGTGCAGGTCTGTGGCTATAAATAGAACACAACAGTAGACAGAGGGTGAGACAGGTGAGACGATATCAGAGTAGACGAGAGAGAATTATAGTAACCTGATATTGTGGTGGAAATACAAAGCGTTTATTTACACCGTTGTTGTTGATTGAGTTACACGAGCACGTTGATCATGGATTCCGCACGTTATCACCGTGTCGTACCGCGAGTCTAGAGATCCTTCACGCACCGAATTAGGGACCTACAATCTTTCATACTTCCCTGATCCACCTTCTCTTTTAATCAGGTTAGCAATCACATCGGCTAATCCACACTTTGATCTATTAATCAGTGGTTTCGTTGCTAGACCATTCATTTCACACCTTGGCAAGGTATTGAAATACTTGATCCTAGGCTTTAAGTATTGAACACCATCAGATCTTTTAAGAGCAAACAACTTCATGTCATCATAATAAAACCAACTGATGATTCTTCCAATAAACCTCTTTTTATTCACATATCTTTCTTTTTGAGCAGGTTGTATAGGTGACTTTGGTAGTACTTTCATCCAACTACTAACTACTTCATTCCACTGTTCTCTAGTCATTCCTGTATTTCTATACATCACAGGTTCTTCATTCAGCTTAGGTGACACAGTATGAGTGGTATCAACATCAGAATCTATCTTGGATTGAGCAGTATCATCAGGTGTAGTGATATCTTCAATAGTGTCCATAGAATATGTTACTCCATCATAAGAAAACTTAGGAATAACATCATCTTGGATGAAGTTATACGGAACATTCAGACCATCACTTCCTTCATATGTAACTTTATCTTTACTCTTTTCTATCTCAATTTCTACAATCTCTCCTTCTTCAACTTCATTATCCATCACATCCTCTTCAATATCATCAAATAATTCGTCAATATCATCCATACATTCTAACTTCTCAGCTTCTTCTTCTTCAGAATCAGCAAAGAATTCCAATAGTAAAATATCTTCATTCACTCCAGAATCATTCTTGGTTCCTTCAATATTATGTGATGTCGATTCCCCCTGAGCTCTTGATATTGGATTCACGTCAGCCTATTGACGATCACCCACAATATTACCACTAGGATCATTGTCATCATTATCCTTTCTTTGAACGGAATCAACATGACACGTATCATGTATCCTTAACTTGTTGAGCATCAAGACGCTCAACAAGTTTGGACACCAATAACTGCATGTCAGCAATCTGTGTAGCTTGAGCTTGAAGAACCAACTGTCTCTGAGTATCAGTAGACACGAGAGTATCTACCTGAGTCTGCAAAGCAAGCACCTATGATTCAAGGAAGGTAATCCTTTCAGAATCAGACGGCTTTGAAGGACCAGCGTCAGATGTGTGTGGAACATGTGGAGAAATCACGGAGATGGATGTTTAGAAGTAGGAGGTGTAACCAGTAAAGAAGCAACAAAAGTAGCTTCCTCAACACCTTGAGATGAATGAGCAGCAGCAATAGAAGCAGACATAAGCTTCTGAGCTTTTGGAACTGGAATAACATCACTATCCGAGTCAGAACTCTCATCAATTAAAGTTCACTTTCCAAGTACTAATCTAGAAGGAGGATTCCGAACAGACTTACGCCTCGGTTTTCTGGCTTTAGATTTAAAACGTTTCCCCACATTTGCCAATGGTAACGTAGCCAACCTCTCATAATGATCTGAGCTAAAATCTCTAGATGAATCAGAATCAGTAGTTTCAGAATCAGGTAAAATAGTATCACCGAAACTCGTATCTACAACATTTCCTTCAGCATCATGAATAGGTGAGTTCACAGCTTCATTATCAAAATCATCCATATTCATACCCAAATCTTGTTCATTATCTTGAGCAATATCTTCTTGAACTGGTTCATTAACAGGAATGTGAACCTGTTCTTATGGAATAGGAACTTGTTGGTGTTTGTTGTTGTTGAGCTTAAACTTGTTGTTGTTGTTGAATAGGAACTTGTAGTTCTTGTTGATGAATAGGAACTTGTAGTTGAGCTTGAACTTGTTGCGGTTGTTGTTGTTGAACTTGATTCTGCACTTGGCCTTGAACTAACTCCTTAGGATGAAACCAATTATCATTAGGTAGCTCAACATAATCAGGATTGATTAAGTGACCAAACAAAGGAGTTGGAACAGGAATCAAAGCAACATTTTGTTGTTTAACCTTACTACAATCAGTAAAGATTCTTTTAGACATAGGAGTCAAGGTCAAACGGATTGGATGCTGAGGTAAATCTGGAATTAAATGGTTTAGAATCATTTGCACGAACCTAGGATACATAAGAAACCCTTGACCTTCTAGAGGATTGATTTGCATGACCAACTCACGGTATATATATAAAGCAAATTTAAACCTTTTGTTCAGGGTCAAAGCAACCATTGCATCTTGTAATGCACTCTTCAAACCATCAGTACCAGCCTTTCTTGGAGACAAACATTGTATGATGACGTGCATAAAATACCTCCATTCTCCAACTAAACCTCCTTTTCTTGCTTGTGTATCATTTGGTCTGCCTCTGTAACCCATCCGCTGAAAACACCCCATAAACAATGTTCCAGGATAAGACATAGGATCATCATTAGCACCTCCCAAAGCCAAAGCAGCACGAATAGTTTCCACTGAAATAGCTACCTCCGTATTAGTCACTGTAGCACGAAGTACGTGATGTTCAACATCTGTATCTTGATGTACTGTATCCCAGAATTGTTGAATATACGGTAAACTGATGTACAGATTAGCAGATACGGCCACATGCAAACGTGAACGATTCAGAAAGTTGATAATTCCTCGAAAATGAACAGCTTCAGACATATTTTGATCTAACAACGCCACTTGATTATGTTTCTACTCAACATGACGAGCCATCTGTAAATGTATTGGACAAACAAACACACATTAGTCATATAACAAACAAAAGAAAAAAAAATTCACACACAAAATTTTATTTTTAAAAAAATCACAAGTCCAAACACTACTGAGCCCTTAGGCGAACTTAATAAGTTCGCTTAGTGTTGCAAGAGGCGAACATAATAAGTTCTCCTAAACAAGTTCGCTTGAAAAAGTTCACCTGAACAAGTTCGCCTGAACCAGTTTGTCGATACAAATTCTTCAGCAGAATCTCAAAAAGTCCAAATCGTCAATTTTGTTCAAATTAAACATATCATACACATCGATTAACAACAACTAAACAATATTAAGCTTCAATTTCAAGATTTAAGTCAGAAAACCTTGATTTTCTCAGAAAACCATAAAAAATTCAAAAGCCGATGAACACAGGTTAAAAAAACAGATTCCCATCGATTTAACGGATAAAAATCTTCGAAATTACCTTAGAAAGATTCGCAATCCAAAACCGATCCAGAAACAAACACAAAAATTTCAAATCGAAAACCCTAGATCAGAAAATCACAAGTTCGCTAATACACCCGTAAGTTCGCTCGATAAGTTCGCTCTCATAGTGAAAGAAGACAATAAGGATACGTTCTCCTGAACAAAATATTTAATCACAATTAAGTTCGCTTCATTAGGCGAACTTTTTAAGTTCGCTTAACAAGCCTCAAGCGAATATATTAAGTTCGCTTAATCAGAACCAGGCGAACATATTAAGTTCACTCCAAACCTTTGCCATGAATAATTTCTTCACTTTCAACACGTCACATTCTTGTGAACTTCCATCTGTAGCATGTATCCGATCCAATGCCGAATCATCTTAATAAAAAATAAAATTTTCATGGATAATAAAAACAAATTTTTTTTTGGATTTTATCTGTACAAACGGAATCACATATTTTTGGTTTTTATCTGAGCAAACTGAAACACATATTTTTGAATTTTATATGAGCAAACTAAAATACATATTTTTGGATTTTATATGAGCAAACTAAAATACATATTTTTGGATGAACATCATGAGCAAGAAGATCATATCAGTATATGAGCAATTCATCACACAGTCTATTATTAACTATGGGTAACCTATGATATGCCAAAAAAATGATATGAAACAATCAAACTCATTCTTATGTAACTCAAATCTTTTTCAATTTTATGTAACTTTTGCAATCAATTTGAATAATACTTGAAATGATACGCGATAAATTTCAAAGTAAACAAGATCAGGTTATGAAATGCTCAATTTTTCATACCGAATTTTCAATACAAAGCATAAATTCTTAAATTGTCAATATTATATAATTTGAAACTATAAGCATTTTTCTTCCAAATTCATGTGAGTTAGTATCATTTAGATAAAAAACATATATGCCAACCGAAATTTAAATTTGCACTATCTTCAAGACATACACAGTTTATTGCAAAATTAGATCAATCTCCAAGATGAAATTATCTCTATTAGCACAAGTATAGAATAGCAGATCCCAAAGGATATAAGAATCGGAATGATTCAGAATCAAAAGATTCTACTGAATTGGCTTTATAATGAGAATCAATAGATTCAGGTAGGAGGATCCAACTATTATCTGGATAAATTTTAATGAAATCAGAATAGATGATGTATCTAACTGATCCAAGGGTAAATATATGTTTCAACAGATGTTGTTAGAAACATATCTTAGTTCTACAGCACACTGCATGTTTTTCGGGGCATGGGCAGTGAAGTGAACTGAAAGAGATTGTGCTAAAGACATAATTCGATATTGGTCTCATGAAATTCTTAAAATCATATATTCTTTATCTGATAATGATCTTCTACACACACACCCAGGCATATAATGGATTCAAATCACAGATGTAATAATATCATATTTAATTTTCACACTACTATTGGTTCAAAAACGCTTCTTGTCTATTGACAATTCAAGTTTCAAACTCATATTCAAATTTGAAACACATTATCAAGATTAGAGCATTCAAAACACTATCATTTCTTATTTATGCAGACTTTGAAATTTAGATCAAATCAAATTACTTTAAACTATCATATATCAAAGGTCTACTATGGTCATATGTAATGAACTATTCACTGATGTACTATCATTTCTTCTCTAACTTCAAATGATGTCAATTTTTTTATTTTTCATTTTGTTTTGAATTTTTATAAATAACAATTTTTGACTGAAATTTAACAAGCAGAAATGTAATAAAGCAATAAAAGAAAGTTTAAAACAAAATCTCCCATGAAAATTGTTTTTAAAAAACTTATATTCGGGATTAATCATACCTATCATTTTGATCAGAAATTCAAACCTGGTACGATCAAATGCCTTGGTAAAAAGATCAGCAAAATTATCATTTGTATGTAACCAGCTCAATCAACTTCTTATCTGCACAATCACGAATAAAACCATATCTAATTTCAATGTGCTTTGTTTTACTGTGCTTAACAGGATTATTTGTGATAGACATTGTAACATTATTATCAATAAACATGGGGGTTCTTGTAAAATTCAAACCGTAGTCTCTTAATTGCTGTTGGATCCACAAGATCTGTGAACAACAACTTGCATCAGCAATGTATTCTGCTTCACATGTTGAAATGGAGACCGTAGTTTGCTTTTTGCATTGCGAGGAAACTAGACGATTACCCAAGAACTGGCAACCACCTGTAGTAGATTTTCTGTCCAAACAACAACCACCAAAATCAGAACCAGTGTATGCATTGAATTCAAAGTTAGAACCATGTGAAAACCATAGTCCCAATCTTTGTTTTCCTTTCAGATAACGAAAGATTCTCTTTACTGCAATCAAATGAGACTCTTTTGGTTTTGCTTGGAACCTGGAATAAATACACACAACGAACATTATGTCTGGCCTTGAAGCGGTTAAGTACATGAGAGATCCAATCATTGCACGGTAGAGTCGGCAATCAACTTCTTTTCCATCCGGGTTAGAATTCAATTTATGATTGACCGGAATCGGAGTATCATATGGGGTACAGTCCTCCATCTTGAGCCGGCTCAAGATGTCCTTTAGATACTTGGACTGATGAATAAAGAAACCATCTTCCTTCTGATTAACTTGAAGACCTAGAAAAAATGATAACTCTCCCATAGCTGACACTCAAACTTCGATTTCACAATACTCTCAAACTCTTTGCATAACACTTCATTTGTAGAGCCAAAAATAATATCATCTACATATATCTGTACCAGTAGATATTCTCCCCCTGCTTTCTTAATGAATAAAGTCGATTCAATATGTCCACGTACAAAATTATTTTCCATAAGATGTGTAGACAACGTTTCATACCACGCTCGATGAGCTTGATGAAGACCATAGAGAGCTTTATCAAGCTTAAAAACTTTAGACGAATTAATTGGATCTTCAAACCCCGGCGGCTGACACACATAAACTTCCTCCTTGACTTTACCATATAAGAAAGCACTTTTTACATCTAATTGAAACACCTTAAACCCTTTGTATGAAGCAAAAGCAAGAAACAACCGTATAGCTTCAAGCCTAGCAACAGGAGCATAAACCTCGGTGTAATCAATTCCCTCTAGTTGATTGAAACCCTATACAACTAATATTGCCTTATTTCTCACCACAACACCTCGATCGTCTTTCTTGCATTTAAACACCCACTTTGTACCAATTGGATATACACCCTTTGGAAGATCTACAAGATTCCAAACTTTGAGTTTGTCAAACTGAGCAAGTTCTTCCTGCATGGCCTCTATCCAATTGTTATCACGTAACACCATTTCGACATTCTTTGGTTCGACCTAAGAAATAAAACAGGAATGTGAGCATACATCAAAAACACCAGTATCCTTAAAACCTTTATACAAGCAAGTGTTGTCAAGAATAGAACGCGTTTGCACTCCATCACGCAAATTCCCAATGATATTTGTAATCGGATGAGCTTTGAGTTCCTTGATTGATGCAACCTCAGGAACCGGCAACAGATCTTGATTAACTGGTATCTCCCAGATTTGTAGGAATCTCCCCCTGATCTGGTGTCAAATTAGAAGGTTCATCAACTATCAAAGAATCAGCAAAAGAATCTTGGAAAATAACATTTTCATCCTCACTATCAGACTCTTGTGTTCTCGAACAAGAAGCAGCATTAGGATCTGGAGCAGATGTAAAAGAAACAGATGATTGTGGAACCACAGTCGGTAGAAAACCACTATTCTGTACATCCTGACTTGAATCATATAAAACAGCAGCTTCCTCAGGAGAAATATCAGAAGTTAAATGAAAAGACTTGAATAAATTGTCATAATCAAAAGCCCAGTCTGGTCCAATCGCCATTTTGAGGTAAAGACCGATTAGAACAGTCAATATGAAACCATTCTTCAACCTGACGAGTATCTTTGTTATAAACACTCTTGGTAGTAGAATTTGCAACATACCCCAGAAAGATCCCTTCAATAGCCTTAGCACTGAACTTGCTTGGGACATCTTTCACTTTCAACAGGGTGCATGGATTACCAAAAGGTAGTAAATATTCCAGATTCGGCTTACGGTTATTAAGAAACTCATAGCATGTCTTGTTATGTCGCTTAACGGTCAAGACTCTGTTCAAAACGTGACATGCAGTATTCACAGCCTCAGCCCAAAAAGTTACTAGAAGCTTAGAATCAGCAAGCATCGTACGTGCCGTTTCAACCAAAGTCCTGTTCTTTCGTTCAGCAACACCATTTTGTTGAGGTACATATGGCGCACTGAATTCATGATGAATTCCCTTTTGAAGACAAAATAAACCCATCTTCCTATTTTTAAACTCACTGCCATTGTCACTCCTAATTCTTCTGACTTTCTGTTTGAAGAAATTCTCTAAACCAAGGATTAAGAGTTGTACCAACTCTGTGGTTTCGGCTTTAGAAGCAAAGAACTTAACCCATGAAAATCTAGAGAAATCATATGTTACTACCAGACAATAAGATTTACCGCCAATGCTCCTGATACTAATCGGTCCGAACAAATCCATATGCAGTAGCTCCAAAGGAGTCACAATTGAATTATTTGACTTAGATTTGTGTGACTTCTTGTGTTGTTTCCCCTTCTTGCAAGGAATACATTCATCAGGAACTGAAAATTTCATTTTCGGAACACCAAAAACCAGATCATTCTTCATGAGATAATTCATTTTCCGATAATTGATGTGAGCAGGTTTCCTGTTCCACAAAATAGAATCCGACTCAGACGCCTTGGAGAGTAGACAAGTAGGAATTGAATCCATTGTAGTAGCAACACTCATGTCTAAGACATATGTGTCATTTCTCCTCGGAGACTTCATTAGAATCCATTCGTCAGGAATAACAAAGCCCGGTTTCAAGATATAACACTCAGAATCATTAAAATGAAATGAAAACTTCTTGTCACACACTTGAGATACACTCAAAAGATTGTGTTCAAGTTGCTCCACATAGTTCACTTTCTCAAATTTGACTTTATCATTCCTTAAAGTACCCTGACCAGTTATGTACCCGCCTTTATTTCCAGCAAAAGCGACATAACCACCGTCAAAATTAATAACATCTTCCAACAAACGAATATTCCTTGTCATATGTCGAGAACAACCACTATCCACATACCACGTATTGTTGATAGTCCTCCTTGATTGTCCCTACATAAACAAAGAAAATTAGTTAGAAATTAGAACCCAAGCCATTGTGGTCTTGGGTCGTCCAGATGGATCAAAATAAATAACTTCAAGCAATTCACAATCAACATTGTCATCAACCTTTGGAACATAAGATTCACAATTAGACCTTCTCAATGAAGACATAGTATGAGGAATTGGAAAAACATTATTAGATTTATGATTATCAGATTCAGGTATTTCTAAAAAGTTCTTTAGTTTTCTTTTACGTCTTCTTCGTTGTGGTCTAGAAAGTTTGACCTCAGGTTGAGACTCTTTTGGAATTCCAATATGTGGAATCTCAAACTTCTTTTGAAAAACAACTGGTTTAGAAATACGCTTATCATGTTGCTTAAATCCAGAAGATTTAGCAAATGATTGACAAGGCATATTCTTTACAACACTAGACGTAGGCTTTTCCCCATTTTGTCTTTTCAGAATCGTCACCACTCGTTTTTGTGAGGGATCGCTCTTTAATTTGCCTTGATTCTTAAAAGGACAGTGAATCAGAATATGACCAGCCTCATTACAATGAAAGCAAACTCGTCTATCTTGATGATTTTTGATATAAGGAGTTTTTCTCGAATTTGATGACCCATTCGTTGAACGATCTTTAGAAGATTTTACTGAACAATTGACTGGCTTCTTTTGAACAAAAACTTGTTTAGTCACCGTTGATAAATTCTTCTTTTGATGACCAGCAGCAACAAAACCACTTGATTGTAACATTTTGGAAATTTTAGGTTGATCAACTTTCACCTCATCAGGTTCTGTTAAAATGCATCTATCACGGGTAACATTTTTCACTACCTTTGGTTCATGAAGTTGCACTTCCTTAGGAATGCCTTCAACCTTTTTATCATCAAAAACTTCATCCTCAGACTCAGAATCATATATCATATCTTCACCTGTTACTGGATTTACTTTCAACACCGTCTTTGGATCAATTTCCTCTTCATGAATAATTTCTGGTTCAACCACATAATTTGCATTGAATGGTGGAGGAACAAATCCAATTCCAGCAACCCACTTTGTAGGATCAGCATTAGCATTAAAGTAATCCAATACAACAGATGAATTTTCAAAATTTTCCAGCTTTCTATGTAATTTGATCACTTCATATTCGTAATCAGAAATTTCTTTGTTCTTCTAAGCGACAATTTCATTTCGCTTCTCAATCTCAGCATAAGACATATCCAGATGATATGCTTGTTCCTTATATTTCAATCCCAAAGAGTTCAAATCTCTTTTCAAAGACTCAAATCTATCTATACACAATTTATCAATATCTTTCAATTTTTGATTAACTGAATGCATCGATTTCATATCACAAATTAAATTTGTGTTATCATCCATTACTTTTTGCATTTTATCTTTTATACTTATGCAATTTGAGCAATAAATGTGACAGACAGAATCTTTTACCTTTGAAGGATCTGACATATCTGCCATGAAGACTTTTGCAATAGGAATATTTTCAGAATCAGCACCATCAGAAGAATTTTAAGTTAATACAATATCATCTTCAGATACACCAGATGCAATATCAGACTCAACATTATGTACTTGATCACGCTCTTCATCAGCACTAGGCAAACTCTCACCATCACTTGAGATATCATCATCAGTTGACTATTCAGATTTTGTAGAATTAATCTCAACTACAAATGCTTGACTTACAGTACCAACCAAATCTTCAAGATGAATACCCCAGTCATAATTTTCATCATTCTAAGCAACCAAAGTAGATGATGCAGATGCATGATTAGAATTTCCAGAGCCAGAGGAGCCATGTGACTGATTACGATTGTTCTGAAAGTTATTAGGCTTCTTCTGAGAATCAAATTCAACTTTTGGTATCACAATTATAGCAACGAACTTTGGTTTTATCAAATCCCATACGTGAACGACTGTTAGAACCGATATACTTTCTTCCAGTCTTCTTCAAAAAATCCTTTGCTTGTCTCATCAACATAGCCATATTCCATTGAATGTTCATCTCTTCCAGATCAACAGGATCAATCTATCTGAAATCTTCCTCAATAACATCTGGATCATGAACCTTTCCTCCAATAAAATTTTCATAAGAAGCCATAAAGGAAGAAAACATCGCTAAATAATCATCAGTAACTCTGTGATTCATATTATGTGTTCCATATGATGAAGAAGCTGTATTTGTAGAGAAACCAGAATGACTTGTAACCCCAGAACAATGATCATTAGAAATATCTTGAGTATTACTAGAAAAAAATGCAACCCCTACACCAGTTTTGCTAGAAGACTTTGCAAAATACGTTGAAGGATCTTGAATATGCTCCATATTGGTTTCCTTCTTCTTCATATTCAAATCATGTGGTTAAATTTTGCCAAGAACCTCATCAAGAGATATAGTTTTATATTTGACATTCTCTTTTATCAAAACCGTATACACATCAAATTTAGATGGTAATGCCTCCAAAAACTTATCATTTATCTCTTCAGTATCATAAACCACTGAAGCACTTAACAAGTCACTCAGCAAATGATAGAATCTTGTTGCAAGATCATCTAAAGATTCATTTTGAAAGTGCTTGAATACTAAGAACTGCTTCTTCAGTAATTCTTTTCTGCTTTTCTTAACATCCAAACTACCTTCACACCGCTTTTGTAATGCTTCCAACAATTGTTGAGAAGTCCTGAATTGTTTAAAGCTATGTTAAATTTCTTTAGGAAGAGACATTGAGATACTAGCCATTGCCTTCTTTTCCCTATCAAACAATAATTTTTCTTTTATGGTTAACGCAGATACTGATTTAGGAACATCATCCTTTCCCATCCAAGTTTATGTCGGATGTGTATAGCCTTCCAAGATTGGAATCCACAAACTTGTATCAGTAAAAGATACCAACTGATCAAACCGATCTTTCCACTTAGAATAATCTGCAAGACTTAACAATTTGGGTGGTTTCTGAGATGTACCGATCTCGTTATCATAATTTAACATATTAGTTACTTGCACCATATTTTCCATTTTCAAAAAAATTTCCATGTGTTTAACAAGTACACCCCTTAGGCGAAGATAATAAGTTCGCTTCAAATCCAAACAAGTGAATTTGATATCAAGCGAACTTAACCAAGAAACTCTGGTAAGATCGCCTACTAAGTTCGCTTAAACTGAGAGAAGCGAACTTAATAAGTTCGTCTGCAACAAATATCAGCAAGTTCGCTTACTGCAGCTGAAACAAACTCAGCAAGAACTTTAACCGAAACACGAACAAACATCACCAAAAATCATTATTTCTCACAGATTAGAAGACATTTGAAGAAATTGGACCGTAGGATTTAGTATTTTATGAATTAGAACACTTCTATCGGATTAATTTCACCAAAATCAACTTCAAATCCACAAATTCAGCAGTAAAATCAGCTTCAAGAACTTGAAAACTACATGGATACAAAAACTTGTAAAAATGATCAATTTCTTGTCAAATTGTACACAAAAACGTCTCTAATCACCAAGAATCAAACACAAATCATGAGCAAAAAGCTCTGATACCACTTGTAGGTCCACATGACTCATCTACAGATCGATCTCGTTAAAGGACGTCTCGATAACACGGAGTGCGGAATCCTTCGTGTTAACATATGTATATTAATTGACAATAGAAACAACAGGTAAATAAACTTCTCTTTTTATATCATCAAACACATAGAGTTTACAAAATAGACTAGTTCAACTCTCTGCTCTCAAGTCTTCTTTAACAGATTCTGTAAACTCCTATTTATAAACACACGCTCTGCAATAGGCGAACTTAACAAGTTCGCTTCAAAGATGCTTAGGCGAACTTAATAAGTTCGCCTCTAATAGACTAGGCGAACTTATCAAGTTCGCCTCTAGCAGAACTTGTTCCCTCACATAGAAAAAATCAATACAAATACATAAAAACATAAAGACAATAAGACCTAAACTATTACAAAGCTTTTGTCATACATTCTATGTCCTAACATCATTTTCCATAAAAAAGGTACATGAATTGATTAATGATTTTACTCATACTCAATTGTTCAAAAACAAATACATCCATATACTTTTACACACATAGTTTTACATGAGAGTACACAATTATCATTTGAAACCCAAATAAGTACACATTCACTCAAGAAATTCACTTATACACTAGAAATCCTCTTAGCCATTTGGTACACGTTATTGATACATTGATACATTTATACAATTCGATCATAGGTTAACCTTGTGCTTAAGCTACTCTCTTGTGCAACATCTTGTACGTGTGAGCTCCAAACTACTTATTACATGTGAGTTGCATAGCCCCTCTTTTTACCTTTTTACATATTTTGGGGTGATTCATGATACATTGAAAACAATTTGCAATTACAACATACAATTCTACATTTATGACTATATGTGTGATTTGTGCTTAGTGCTTGAATGCTATGAGTTGAAACTACATATACATGACATACACGTGCTATCATTAACTCTGTACAAGCCAACGGTAACATTGATAGATCTATTGTGTCTGACAAACCCACCCAGGTAGGGTAATTGTTAACGACAACACATCAGGATAACACTAGGTGTTATGCCCTACTTTAGGATAACCTGCGGGTTATGCCCTCCAGTCACAAGGTTTGATTGTACACCCAGTTTGACTATAGATTCTCCACAAAGGCCTTATTTACCATGTGTCATATGAATTGTATAAACACTTGAAACTATTTATGGTGTCAAAACCAATGTATACCCCCCAACTATTTTTAGTTGACCTTGTTTTTCATCATGTTTCAGGTGCAATTGCTTAAGTGCTTATTCAAGATGATACACTTAGGAATGGAGACCTAGTTATTCAAGATGATACACTTATTCAAGATGATACACTTGTGAATGTGTTTTGTTTGAATGTTAGTTGTGTTTTGTTGAACAATGTATGGAATTGGAGTTAATTTTAAATATGAAACGTTAGTTTGATCATGAGCTATGAACAGTCTACATGTCCCGCCCCGACATATTCCGCCGTCGGTTGGGGTGTGACAGACAAATTGGAGCCAGCTGAGTGTGAAGAGATGTTCGAAATTTTTGTTGTGGCGGAAAAACATCGGCCATCTACTAGGACTTCCATTCCTAGTGCTAGAGTACCCGCCTCTTCTCCTAGAGGTGTGCATCAGGTCAGCCCTATACTAGCATGGCAGCTGCACTCGCAGCGATGGCGAATGAGATTAAGGAGCTGAAGCTGAGTGCTCAATGATGTGAGGTGTGAAGGGGAGGCCACGACACTAGGGACTGACCCGTCAGTCTACAGGAGCAGGTGAGCTTTGCGGGCAACCAGAACCGAGGCTATAATAACTATAACAATTCTTTTGCTCGGGATGGAGATCTGGAAACAACCTGCCTGGGTTTAATGCCCACCCGAATCAGTATGAAGGAAGTGACGCAGGAGTGAGTTCTGGGAGCAGTGCTAGGGATAAGAAGATAGAGGAGATGCTGGAGAACCAGACTCAGATGCTCGCTCATTTGGTGTAGAATGATAAGGCGAATCAGAAGAGACTGGATCCGCATGATACCTTATTGAAGAACCAGCACTCCGCATTCTAGTATATGCAACACACGGTATGAGACATCACTAAGAGCTTGAAGGATAGACAGGGAGGTCCGTCTTCAGGCCCTAATGCTTCAGTGATGGCCGTGTCGATTAGGAGTCGAGAAATAGAGGAAGAAGAAGAAGTAGTGGAGACTGTTATTGATACATTGATTCCTACTATAGAGGAAGTCTCCCACATCACTATTCGTCACATTCCATCGCAGGAAGAGGTGAAGAAGATAGATTGGAGAGCCCGTTTTGCTGCGATCGAGGCTAGGATGGTAGAGGAGCCGCCGATAGAAGAGGAAGAGCCGATGGACGAGGAGATAACAGTTGAGAAACCTGTCGAGAAGGTAGAGGAGAAGAAGAATGTGGGTAAGATAAAGACCCTCGAGATTGACTTGAGCCGTGTTCCCTACCCAGTGCGCTTGCTGCCTCATAAGTATGCTAAGGAATACGGTCACTTCCTTGATATGTTTAAACAAATCAAAGTCAATCTCCCGTTCTTAGAGGTCCTCCGGCATATGCCTAAGTATGGCAAGTTCTTAAAAGATCTTATTTCCAACAAAAAGAAGCTAGAGGAGGTCTCTAAAGTCTCACTTAATGAGCGATGTTCTGCGGTGGTTCAGAACAAGCTGCCAGAGAAACTGGCAGATCCGGGTCACTTCACTATCTCGTGTCTGCTCGGCGGTTTACCCTTGAACCACGCGTTGGCCGACCTAGGTGCTAGCATCAATCTGAGGCCATATTCTATATATAAGTAGCTGGACCTAAGCGAACCGAAGCCGACACACATGAGCATCTCCTTGGCTGACCGTTCAGTCAAGTATCCATGAGGAATTATGGAGAATCTTTTAGTGAAAGTAGGCAAATTTGTCTTCCCCAGGGATTTTGTCATCCTAGACATAGATGTGGATGATAGAGTCCCACTCATCTTAGGGCGTCCGTTTCTACGCACCGCCAAGGCATTGATCAATATCTTTGACGGGAAACTTACACTTCATGTGGGGGATGAGTCGGTCACATTCGATGTTGTAAAGTTCGTGAAGGAGGGTGGTGAGCAGAGCCACTCCATGTGCATGATTGATGCCTTCATGGACTATCATCGGGACTCTGATCCAGAGATAGGATTTGTTGAACCCGTACCTGACTTAGGAGAGTTACCTGCGTGGGCGGTAGAGTTAGAAGAGTTGTTAGATGAGTCGGACGATTATGGTGATGATGTGCCTGATGATCTGCTAGAAATGATGGTAGAGTCAGAAGAAATCATAGGCAAAACTCTAAATGTGGGGAAGTTGGAGAAGTTAGAGAATCATGATGATCTGGTGGTGAGTGTAGATGAACCGGAAGATCCTGGTAAGAGCTTAGAGGTCGTAACCGTAGAGAATCCTATTCATGAGGCTATACCCATTTCTGTTCTTCGTGCTGAGAGGAATGAGATTTAGTTACCCCCTAGGTCTAGGCCGCCCCGTAAGAGAACCCGAGCGTTGAGTGATTCATGTGATCTAAGGGTAGTGCAAATCCCAAGTGTGGGGATATTTAGGGGTGACAGCTTGTTGAGATATCTGAATCGGCTTACATTTGGAACGGGTAGATTTAAGTTGTGGTGGAAGGATCTAATTGATAAATGTAATAAAGGTTCAATGCTTGTTAATGATTTGGTGTTGAAGAGAGTTGGAAAGTTGGGTCATATGATTGCGGTTCCGTTTAGAATCAAGGAGAAGCCTCCGGATAGGCTTGTTTGAGTCTCGGGCAAGTGCCCAGGATGTATAGTTTGTATGATTCTCTTGGTTTATTTGCGTGCAATTTTGTGTTTTTCGGTGGCGTGTCTTGTTTGTGTAGTGTTTTGTAGGAATTCGCTCTTGATTCGGTGAGGAAAATTATCAGGAATGAAGTTCCAGGTATTTATACTTTGGTTTTCGTAGCTGGAACATGTTTTTAGAGAATTTGGGTGAAAAAGTTTGTAGGATGAAAAATTTTCTAAGTATAAAAAACCCTTAAACCTTTCTGTCACCAGGGTCTCCTCGTGGTACGCGAAGCATTTCACCTTGGTCCTTGCGGTACGCAAAGGACAAATGGAAAAGGCCTGCTTAATTTGTGCCTCCTCGCGGTACGCGAGGAGTGCTGCCCTTATCTTCGCGGTACGCGGGGGAGTCCTTGCTAAGCCCGTGTTCCTTTGTTTCCCATGGTTTCCCCATTCCACTACCGCCATCATCCACTCCTATCACATATCCACGTACAACTTCATCACCAGTCACTACCACTCATCATCACCATCATATGTCAACACACACATCATCCATTTCAAATCATTCACCACCTACCTACCATGGGACACTTTAAGAATCCTTCGTGACCGATGATCTACCTTGCTTGGCATTCATGTCTATGTGTTTGCCACCCATCAGGTACGTATCCATGCTATCCATCTTGAGTCTTAGTGAGTCAGTCGAGTCTTTTATTTAAATTTGAGTCTGTACTTGAGTCAATTTAATGTTGCGGGTTTGTTAGAGTTTTATCTATGCATGTATTGATCACTCTGTCTGTACTCAATCTCCATTCGGGCGGGGTTGATTCTAATCTTATTTATCGTGTAAAGGCAACCCGACAATAAATTGTGAAACCGCGACCGAAATGCTATATGGTGCACAAGAAGAAGAGTAAAGCTGGACCATTCACTGCTATATTATCAGCTAAGTCGATTCATGTTTATTTTTGCATTTTTATTTCTAGTTGTATCTCAGTTCACATTGGGGACAATGTTTCTTTCATGTGTGGGGATGGGACTGCGTCTAGTGAGTCTAGTAGTCTAGGTTTGTTTTATGTTATAAAAATTAAAAAATAAAAAAAATTTGAAAAATTTTAAAAAAAATGTCCTTTGAAGTCAAAAGTTTTTGCCTAATAAATGGAAAATGATAATACAACTGGATCTTCTTGTTGAGTTTTAAATGAATAAATAATAGAAAACGCGTTTAATTAGTGATGTTTTGGTAGATCCAGCCAGCTAGTAAAGCTTAAATATCTTGTGAGTGTTGTTTAGGAATTAATTGAATTTAAAATCATGATACATTAGTCTCTTGAGCATATCATTAATACATATATATTATTCAAACATAGGTTAACCTTGTGGTTAGCTAAACAACTTGTGCAACTACTTGTACTTGTGATTTTCAAGCTACATAATCCAATGTGAGTTTACATAGCCCCTTTTTCATATTTACATCTTTGGGGTGAAACATGATTTTCATTTGAAACTATTTGCAACTTATACAATTCAAACATTATGATCATTTGTGCAATTTGTGCCTTATGCTTGAACACTATTAGTGCAAACTACATTTACATACTTTTATGCATGGAGCAAGTGCAATCATTAACTCTGTACAAGCCGACGGTTAACAATGATAGACCTATTGCATCTGACCAATCCACCCGGGTAGGGTGATTGTTGCCGACAACACTTAAGGATAAAATTTAGTGTTATGCCTATCGGTCACAAGGTTTGATTGTGCGCCCCAGTTTTAACTATAGTGGTTCTCCATAATTGCTGTATTAATAAATGTATCATATGAATTGTACACAAGCTCTTGATTTCACTTGTTGTGACAAAACCTATGTATGCTCACAAGCTATTTTTAATTGACTTTGTTTTCATAAATGTTTTAGGTGGTAATAATTGAGAATCATGTTCAAGATGCTTTACATAGGATTTGCAGACTTAGTTAAATAAGACAGTTAAATTTGCTGAAGTACTTTATTTCTTGTCTGTCTGTGTTTTTGATGAAACAATTGTTATGGAATTTGAATTTAATGAAATATGAAACTTTAGTTTGATCATGTGCTTATAAACAATCTACACGCCCGCCCCGACCTATTCCGCCGTCAGTTGGGGTGTGACAGATTGGTATCAGAACCATGGTTATAGGGAATTAGGTTATTAGAAACCCATGACCTAGACTATAACCTTAGGACACCCTTTTCATGCTTCATACTTCGCAGTACTTGTTTACTACTTTATGTGTTAACTTATAGAGTCTTGTATTTCTATAAGCTGATGTCATAAATGTATTTTAAACAATGTTAGTTTAGTTACTTGTAATTTCATTTGATGTTATTTCCTGCTTTTTAGTCTAAGTCTGGGTCATCTAAACTACCTAGTTTCGATTGAGGTTTATCCAATCGAAACTAGTAGTTTCGATTGAGGTTTATCCAATCGAAACTAGTAGTTTCGATAGATAGGAAGTTTCGACAGGCTTATTCTTTCACTTGTAAGTGCTCAACCGAAACTACTAGTTTCGGTGAGCATAGTTTCAATGCCTTCCAACTTACTATAGATAGCCTAGTTTGAGAATGTTTAGGGTGTGGATAGCGGCTGTAACCATGAAATTCTCTCTTTCACAGTTTTCTGAATCAATACACATTTGGAGTTAATTCATCTGTTGTTCTTACAATTTCATATCTTACTTGCTTTGATTCATGTGTGGTTTGCCTGTTTATCTTCACTAATTCTGTTTTTACCCTGTGTTTCACCACCATACACACAGATCCCGCCTCTGTGTGTGTGTGTGTGTAATCGATCTTTTGAGTGATTTTTGATTGAAATCTGGACCTACAATTGGTATCAGAGCTTTATGCTCTTGATTTCTGAGTGTATTCTGGTTATTGTGATTGATTTTAGGTGTTTTTGGGTATATTATTGAAGTTTTTCTACATCTGAGTTTTGGAAGCACTGTTTCATCGATTTATGGTCATCTCTATTCAAGTTTTCAGGATTAAAGGTTATTTTCGTGATCAGGTGTTGTGGGAAGATTTTGGCTGGATCATATTTTTTTTATCATTACTTTGATTTTTGTAGGTATTCATCAATGGAGATTTTCTGAGTTTGGGAAGAAGACATCGAAACTACTGGGGAACAATCTCTGCATTTTCGTTGGTCATCGAAACTTCTTGTTTGTACTTTTATCTAGAGAAGGTATCATTGAAACTAGTTATTTGTCCTGTTATATCGAAATTAACTTGTGCAGATTGATCACCAGAAACTACTGCACTATCGAAACTAGTTTCAATCGAAACTTGTAGTTTCTACTGAGTTTGCTGGATTTTTTGTTAAGTCTTCATCATCAAAACTAGTTGTTTCTGGATTTTGTTTCTTCTATTGAAACTAGGAGTTTCGTTCAGCTTCTTCACAATCGAAACTAATTGTTTCGATCAACCCTGTTCACCTGAAACTAGCTACTGTTTGATTTTAATTTTCTGAGTTATGGCATCTTCAAGCAACAATGAATATGATGGGGGAAACAAACCACCTGTCTTGGTGTCTACTAGAGACTTTGATGATTGGACCAAGAAAATGAAGACTTTCTTTCAGTTTCATGACCACACTCTTTTACAGTCAATCACTGATGGTCCACACAAGCAAGTTACTACCACTGCAGATGTTCAGCGTCCCAAGCTTGTGTCTGAATATGATGAAAAGGATATTGCCTTAATTGCTAGAGATAACAAGGCTTATGGATCTATTTCTATGGCTCTTCCAATGGATGTGTTTAGCATATTTGCTGAGTATACTAGTGCTAAAGATCTTTGGGTTGCTTTATGTACAAGGTATGAGGGAAGTGCTAAGGTTAGAGAAAGAAAAGGGATTTGATCAAGAAGCAATATGAGATGTTTAGTAGTGTCCCTTGAGAACCCATGTCTGAATTGATCAACCGATTCTCAAGCATTGTCTCTAAGTTAAAGGTTTTGGGAACTGAGTGTCCCACTGTTGAGTTAAACAAGAAACTGCTTGATTCACTGCCCGAGGAATGGAATATGTACTGAATCATGATTAAGAAAATTGAAAAGCTAAGTGACTTGTCACAGCAAGAACTCTACAACATTGTGGAGTCTTATGACGTGGAGATAAAGAAGGGTGCAGTCACTCCAACTAATCAGTCTGGAAACACAGCTCTTCTTGCTGGTCAAGGTGCCTCCACTTCATCCAACAAAACTACTATGGCATATTTCAAACTGATGTTCCACCATCAATTTCTGGAGTTCAACCTACTACTTCATCCACCTCTCAGAAGCCAACCACTATGATCCTCGATAAATATCTTCCTATCATGACTGCCTTCATGTCGTGCTATGATGCACTGATTTCTGGAAACCTGACACCGGTCAGCTTTCAATCTGATGACTTGGAGCAGATCAACCTGGATGATTTGGAGAAGATGGATATTGATTGGTGCATGGCTATGCCGACTCTGAGGACCAATAGATTAATCAAGAGGACTAGGATGGATAGATTCAAGTAAGGAAAGACTCTAGGGTTCGACATCAAAAAGGTAAAATGCTACAACTGTGCCCAGTTGGGTCATTTTGCTAGGAATTGCAAGGAGCCATCTTCAAAAGAGCAGCATGAAAACAAGAACTCATCTGGAAAGCAAGCTATAATCTCTCCCAAATCCACTACACCTTCCAGCTCAACAGCTCTGGTCTGTCAAGCTAATGGACACTATCATTGGGGAGATCAAGAAGGGGAAGCAGCTGACAAGGCACTGATAGCAGACATTGAAGAAAATGAAAAATGTGTCATGATTGAGAAAGCTGAGGATCTCACCGCCGTACCAGCTGAGGTAATGTCTAGTCTTTGCAATGCTAAATCTTGTTTAAATGAAATTCAAAAATATATATTCATCAACCAGGCCTTGGTCGATGAACGAGATCACATAAAGGTGATGTATGATTCTATGGCTAAAAATGAGAAACTTTACTTAAAGAAATTTCGTGATATTTCTGGAGAAAACTGATCTTTGATTGTACAACTTACTACACAAAAATATAATAATTAAATTTTAACTGAAAGACTTCAAAAGGATGAAAAGGAAAATTTTCAAGTTGAACACATGGGTATGGATCAGAAAATTTTATTCGGGATGATTGATAACCAAATTCATAAAAAGGTCACAGAAGGCATTGGGTATAACTCACACCCGCCACCGTATTCCAAGTCTGGTAAATTCGCTGATATGCTAGCTCCTCATGTTCCCACACCTTTTGTTTGCAAGTTATCTGCTGATGACTATATTAAAACTTCAATTTTTGACAGTTTTGCTTCACGTGCAGGATCAGATTATGTAGGTTCCGAAGATGATTGTGATGAGAGTTCTAGTGAAGGAAATGTTTTAAATGAACTTGAGTCGAATGAATGTAATAATATGTCCGTGTCAAAACCAGATATTTGTGAACATGTTGAAAATTTGTATTTTGGTCCTATGCCTTTTGAGCATGGTAGATTGAGAAATGACATTTCTAAGTTTAAGAATGCTTTACCTTTCGTTCCTAAATCTGTTAATGCTATGACTTGTATTGCAAATTTTAAAAGTGCAGGAGTTGTTATGACTGACATTCCACAAGAAACAATGAGCAATCTGGAATTTTTTAGATTAAAGGAAGATCAAAGTCTTCAAGAAAGAAATATTGAAGAATGAGTTGCCTCTAATTCTGATGCCTCAACATCACAATCATCTTCATCATTTTATGATAACAATTATCAGGTTAAGCCGCTATGTGATAAAGTTTGTTTTAGTTGTGGTGAATCTAATCATGTTTTCAAGACATGTAAATTGTTTGCATATCATTTCAAAGAAGAAAATGTACCATCTGTTATTCAAAATTCAGTTGATTGTGCTTCAAATGTTTTCTCTAAATCACAACATAGTAGAACTCTATGACGTAAAAGGATTAAAAATGATAAAAATTGGTCAAAAAAGATTTGGAAAATTAAGAAAAATGATCTTTTTGATAATACATTAAAGGAGGATTCTGACAATGATTTCCGAAATGCTTCTTGCAAAATTAAGACGTTCCAAATCAGCAATGACTTGGGTACCAATGTCTAAATGATTCATTTTGTGTAGGGGCAATCGAGAAGTACTAGAGACAATATATGGCATGTTGACGTGGTTGCTCAAGACATATGACTAGTCATTTTTCTTTATCATCTAATAGACGGAGATTTTTTCGCCTTTGCAGGAAATCCGAGAGGAGGAAAGATTGAAGGATAAGGAATTGTGTCTAATGGTGTAAATAGCTTGGAGAATGTCAACTTCGTCCCACAACTGAAGTATAATCTGATGAGTGTGTCTCAGATTTATGATAAAGACTTTTGTGTCCTCTTCAACTCCAGAGAATATTTGATTCTGAAGCCTGGAGTGGTTATTCCCGATGACCTAATCCTCATGCATGCCCCTCGAAGATTCAATACATACAGTCTAGATATGAACAACCCATCAAGAATCGAATCCTGTTTTCTCTCAAAAGCTTCAAAAGATGAGTCCTTTCTTTGGCACAAAAGATTAGGACACGTGAATTTCAAGACTATGAACCGCCTTGTTCGAGGAAACCTTGTCACCGGTTTTCCTCTAAAATACTTCTCAGCCGTGGAACATTGTCTCTCTTGTTCCAAGGGCAAACAACTCAAATATTCTCACAAACCCAAAACCACTAATTCCATTGACTCTCCCCTTCAATTGCTTCACATGGATCTCTTTGGTGATCATGGCACAGAATTCAAGAATGCCATTCTAGATTCATTCTGTGAAAGTAAGGGTATCTCTCGGCAGTTTAGTGCACCTCGTACTCCACAACAAAATGGTGTCGCTGAACGAAGAAACCGTACGTTGATAGAAGCAGCAAGGACTATGATCATTGATTCAAAGCTTCCTGTCACGTTTTGGGCTGAGGCAATCAATACCGCATGTTTTGTGCAAAACCGAGTTCTTATCACCAAAATCTGCAACAAGACTCCGTATAAGATTATGTACAAGCGCAAGCCTGTTATTGACTTCCTTAGAAAATTTGGATGTGTTTGCACAATGCTGAATACTTCAGATCAGCGGAAGAAGTTTGAAGCCAAAGCTGATGAGTGTTACTTTGTGGGCTATTCTTTAAATCAAAGAGCTTTTCGTGTTTACAACAAGAGACGAAGGATCGTGCTGGAGTCCATTGATATCAACTAGCATGAAAGAAATTTGTAACGGACGCTAGGGATGGTCCTGGTTGGCTTTTTGATGTCAATTCTTTGTTTAAATCATTTAATCTTCCTGAATTCACTAACATATCTTTCTCAGCTAATCCTCTTATGTCTGTGAATATCCTAGGTACCTCTACTGCTTCAAGCTCTTCTTTGTCAAGTCAACATAGGGATGTTCCTCCTACAATATCTAACGCTGAATCCACTCAGGACTCTTCGGACTCTGTGGCAATAAGTGAAACTGTTGAGGAAGAAACTCCTCCAATAGTGGATGTTGCTCCACAATCCTCTACTAAAGATCCTTTTGTGGAAGAAGTTGTTTTTCCTGAAAACAACTTCACAAATTTGGAAGACAACCTTGAAGAGGATATTATTCCACAGCTACGGGTTCACAAAGATCATCCTACAGACAACATCATTGGTCCACTCAATGTGGGAGTCCGAACTCGTAGTGCCACCGAAGCAATGAATGACGGTCTCTTCACTTGCTTCATATCTCAAGTTGACCCTAAGAATATCAAAGCTGTATTGCTTGAGAACATTTGGGTGGAGGACATGCAGGAAGAATTGCAACAGTTCAACAAGTTACATGTGTGGAATCTGGTGGACCTTCCAAATAACAAAGTCCCAATCGGCACTCGTTGGGTCTTCCGTAACAAAAAGGACGAAGGAGGAATCGTGATTCGAAATAAAGCCCGCCTGGTGGTTCAGGGGTTTTATCAAGAAGAAGGGATTGACTTTGAGGAAGTCTTTGCACCAGTGGCTCGCTTAGAAGCCATCAGAATGTTTCTATCCTATGCAGCCTACATGGACTTCACAGTTCATCAAATGGATGTCAAAAGCGCATTTCTGTATAGAAAGGTTCAAGAGGAAGTTTATGTCAAGCAGCTCCAGGTTTCATTGATCCAAACTATCCTGACAGAGTTTACAAACTTGACAAGGCATTGTACGGTCTCCATCAAGCACCTCGTGCATGGTATGAGACGTTATCTAAGCATCTGCTTGATAATGGTTTCACACGAAAGGCAATTGACCAAACTTTGTTCAAATGAAAGGATGGTGCGGATACCATTTTGGTGCAAATCTATGTTGATGATATCATTTTCGGATCCACAAATCCTCGGTTGTGTAAAGATTTGAGGAAGTAATGCGTTCTAAGTTTGAAATGAGCTCTATGAGAGAAATGAAGTTCTTTCTTGGTTTGCAAGTAGATCAGTTTGAGTCGAGAGTTCTTATTTATCAAGAAAAATATGTCCAAGAAATCCTGACCAAGTTCACAATGACTGAGTCTCATCCTTACAAGACTCCCATGGAAGTTCGACAATGTATGTCTCCTAATTTGGATGGTGAATGCGTTGATCAGCACCTCTATCACTCGATGATAGGATCTCTCATGTATCTCACTGCTAGCAGGCCAGACATCATGTTCGCAACGTGCTTGTGTGCACGCTTTCAGGCTAATCCTAAACTCTCTCGTTTAATTGCTGTCAAACGTATTTAAGATATTTGAAGTACAAGCCAAAACTTGGGCTTTGGTATCCCAAAAATAACTTGTTTGATCTTTTGGAATATTCAGATTGTGACTACGGAGGATGCAACTTAGACCGTAAATCCACATCTGGGGTTGTCAGTTCCTTGGCAACCGCCTTGTTTCCTGGCAATGTAAGAAACATACCACCGTTTCCCAATCCACAGCCGAAGCCGAATACATTGCCGCAGCCCTTTGTTGTTCCCAAGTAAGGTGGATCCTCCATCAAATGCTTGATTACGGGATCACCTTCCATGAAGCCCCCATCCTGTGTGACACCGTCGTTCCCCATATCACTAAAAATCACGTTCAGCATTCAAAAACCAAACACATTGAGATCAAACATCACTTCATCCGTGACTATGTTGAAAAGAAACATATCAAAATTGTTGAAATCAAAACCGACAAGCAAACCGCCGACATCTTTACAAAAGCATTTGATTCTGCCAGATTTGAGAAATTAGTGGAGATGCTCGGCATGATCAACTTTCAGTAACCCTTGTGCATATTGTCTTTTCTATTTAAACTTGTTAACCGGGAAGATTTCCAAAAAAAAGATTACATTTTTCTGTACATTTGTTTTCTTTATCAGTTTTTGAAAGCAAAACTTTTGGGGCAGAAAATGAAATTTGTAGTTAGTAAGAAAAGATTTGCTTTGATTAATCAGAAAGTAAAGAAAATAATTGTTTATTGTTTGCTTAAGAAAAAGTCTTATCTTCATATTCACTGTAAGTATCACGTTTTGTTTCAGAAATATCGGATCCGACCTTGTGATAAATGATAGAGTCTGATCACACTTCTTGAACATGGAATGGACCATAAGCGATGGTGCTTACTGAGGTATAGCCGGTAGGCCCGACATACAGTTATAACTCTTTAGTAGTGTGAAATTTAAATCTAAATCGTACACTTGTGTTTGAACTCATTTTTGAAACATCTAACCCATTTTAAGCTAAGAAAACTGATTCAATCAGATATAGGCTTACGTGTTGGATTCTGATTCATGCACCAGGTGACCGTCAAAGTAATGAAAATTACCGCCGATGAGCCCGTCTGTTTTGCTTACGCAAAGATCTCGGGAGTTCATCTTTTCCCCATCTACTTAGATGATTTGACCCCATCTGTTTTGCTTACGCAAAGATCTAGAATGTTCGTATCTTTTTAAAATCCACTTGGATATTTTTCATTTTACAACTTCTGATATCCAGTTGGATCTTATTTTACTTTTGGCGGTGATTTTGACTTACCAATATGGTACCGTGGTTAATATGGAAGAGATGATAAGATGAATACGGGTATTTTTTTAGGATTGATAGGCTTTCAAAACCATTTTATTTCAAAATGTGGGGTACGCCGTGTTTCGTACTCAAATGGTACCGCTTAATCACATGAAATCATTGTACAAGCAAATGTTCGGGTTTATCTTGAACAAATATCGGCTGTCTTCAGGGATTCACAGTAGCTGAGTGCAAAATGAAGTGTTTCAAGGGTTTTGACCAGACATGATCTCACGTTGGATCTTTTCCAAGGCTAAGTGTTCATATCTTTTATTGTTTTATTTTTCATAATAAATTTCTTAATCTTCCTTATTAGCTTGTTAAAATTGTGTACATATGAGAGTTTTCCTTTGTTATTTTTTATCAACTATCTCTTGTCACCTGAAACAACATCCCCATCGAAACGACTCAAACCGCCCGAAACTTCATACCACCCGAAACTACTTTGCCCTATCGAAACTAGTAGTTTCGACAAGGGCATTATGATCTTTTGTCAAGCTCAAAGTAAATGACTTCATAATCCGGCTCCTTCTCATGCTCATTCTCACTCGCACTCACATAAATCATTCTCACCTTCATCTTCACACACAAAAATCTCTCAATTACTCGGTCTAAGTTTGCAAAATCAAGGTTTCTCATCTGATTCCCCCCATAGTCTTCATCATCACGTACTGTTGTCTGTTCATATGTGTGCGATTTTACAAAATGCCAAGGGTTTCAATTCTGAGAGTTTTACGACTAAATCTTCATAATCGTGGTCGTTTTGTGTTCAAATCTTGTTATTAATCTTGTCGTTGTTGATATCTCATTTGTGTATTGTATATATATGCAGATTCTAGTTGATTACTCGGTAAGATGGAGTTTCGATTCTCACAGGATCTTCACTCTGTCCTCTTTTACTTAGTTTTTAACTCTTTTACTTATTTGTTTTTGATTCTATAAGTCTGTGTAAGGGTTCAAAGCCTTTTTCGTTGTGTATTGAGTCTGCGTATCTGTTTAGGGTTTAGGCATCGAAACTAGTAGTTTCGGTGAAAGGTGTTTATCTTTTAAAATTCTTTTCAAAAATTTGAACAGGTTTCCATCGAAACTAGTTGTTTCTATGCCCAAGGTTGCCCGAAACTATGTAATTTCGACCAAGTCTCTTTGCCCGAACTATGTAGTTTCGATATGGTTTCTTCACCCGAAACTTAGTTTTGGTCAGGTCTATTTTTTGAAATTTTTTCTAAGTGTCAGGATTTTGACAATGTTGTTCTTTTGCAATTATGGATCTTCTATTTGTCAAGAGACATAATGTTTGTTCATTTTTAGATGCCAATGATCCAAAGAGTTCAAATTTCATTCAAGTCCTGAATTTCCTTGCAAACTCCAACAAAAGCTTTGCCATTAGTCACAATGTACCAGTCTTCGAATCAACCATACGGCAGTTCTAGAACACTGCAGAGACTGTAATCATTGACAACGTGGAACACATTCGCGCTACTGTTCATGATCAGGAGGTGTTATTTTCAGAGGCTACAATAAGACAGGTGTTATTATTTGCTGACAATCATGAAGCACCGGTGGAATTTCCAAGTTTCTATGTCAAGGAATGTTTTAGAAGACTGTGTCACCTTAATGAGTTCAAGAGTGGGCAAATCATCAAGAATTCCCTTCCACATCTCTAGTGGTATATTGTGCACATCTTCATCCACTGCTTGTCCATTCGGAAATGTGGATTTGACTCAGCAAATGCCATGGTGGCTACTACAATGTTAGGGCTGATCAAAGGAAGGGACTACAATTTCTTAGGTCTAGTCTTTAAACAAAAGAAAGAAAATCTAACCGGGGGTGCTAGAGATAAATTTTTTGGTCTATCCAAGATTTCTCCAGATCATCATCAATCATCTTCATCCTAACCTGCAACAAGATGGTCATGTGTTTGTTTTTTATCATATGACAGCTAAAACCTTAAGCTATATGAAAAGTACAAGCAAAAGAACCGATAGAGTGATTGCCAATTTTCCTCTGTTTGGTCACATTATTGGTGAAGAGGAAGAAGAAGTTCCTGACATGGATCCACAACTACAAGTTGAATCATCATCATTTGAAGAGGAAGAAGAAGAAGCAGAGCAGGTTCAAGGGAACCAAGAGGATGAGTTTGAAGTTGAGCAAAACATATAACAAGAAATGGTGCAACCAGTTCAAGAAGCTCAGTTTGTAGATCAAGAGATAGAAAATCTGGATCCGTTGGATTTCCAAGTACATGATGAAAACATAGAAGCTGAAGCACATGTTGATGCTGAAGTTCAAGGTAATGTGGAAGTTGAAGCTGAATCAAGTGAAACCTTGGACGAAGGCATCTATGGTACTAAGTATGATCAGTCTGATTACGAGTCTGAAGAAGAGGAGCAGACCCAACCTCCTGCATCCTCCTCCAAGAGACAAGCTGACTCAACTTCTGACTATGAAAAAGAAGAACCCCTAGCCAAGAAAATCAAGACAGGGCTGGAGTCTTTAACATCTTCATCAGAATCACTTTTTGACATTCCAAAACACCTAACACCCATTCATTCACCTATCCATGTTCCACCACCATCACCACAACCATCTCCACAAAATGCACCTCTTCCCACACCATCTGCATTCCCTACCCATGAAACATCATCTACTGTTCCAAGGGTTAAAATTTTAAGTTTGGAAGTAAAGAAATTGCATGATCAAGTTATAAAAAGAGATAAAGTTATAGGGGGTTTGAAGACCGAACTAAGTGAGTGCAAGGAAGAAGTTAACGATCTTAAGCAGGAAGTTGGAGGTTTGCATACCCAACTAGATGTTCAGCAGACTCAACTTGAAACTCAACAGAAGTTAATCTCTCAACAACAACAATATTTTAAGGCTCTATCTGACATAGTTGAGCAACTCAAGGCTTCATTGGTTAAATCTTATCAGCAAGAAACCCCTTCCACAGCTCAGGGGGAGACAAGTTATGCTGGTGGACCTTCTTCCCCAGCCTTTGTTACAAATACTCAGTCTGCATTGACTATCTTTACTGGCCCGGTTGCCAAGACAAAGGAATCTGTGGAAGTCAAGATTTAAGAAACTGAGTTTGATATTCCCTCGACTAGTGAAAGAAGAGCCGCCAGAGAAAGAGGAAAGGGAAAAGAGCCAGATATTGAAGTGGTAATTTTTGATGAAGAGGAAATTGGGTCAGATCATGAGCTGAATGCTCTTCTGAATTATATTGACGATTATGGCTTCAATGACGAGTATCCAGAGATTATGGCTACAGAAGATCTGCATAAAGAAAAGGTGAGATACTTCACAAAGGAAGGAGAAGAGATCCAGGCACTTTCTGATGATGATAAAGGTGACACAAGTGTAAAAGTTGATCTGGTGAATACTGAACCAACTCAAACAAATCACACTGAATCCACCCTAACTGAACCAATCCAAGCTCCTAAACCAAATCCAGACTATCCCGATCATAAAAGGCCTTGGATGAGGAAACTCTGTAGAAGAGTCTCCCAAGTACTATGAGTGGTTCACTGAATACCAGGAGCTGAAAGACCCCCTGTGGGATGGAAGTATAACAATGAGAGGGGTTTGTATATTGTGAGGAGATACAAAGGAGGAGTAGAACACATTAAAACTTCTCATGAGTTCAGCTCCCTTCCAAGATATGTTCTTAGGGCTCTAGCCAAATTACCCCTTCAGAATCTTGGTAAAGTCAATGAGGCACGTAACTTTGAGCTGTTCCTGAAAGAACAAGCCCTCAATGACTTCAGGTCAATGATGACCACTCTCCCAAAAAGAATTATCTCAAAAACCATGATTCATCCCAGAACACAAAAGCCCTGGGTAAGCCTTCGGTATAAGCCGGCAGAGACTGTCAAATCCATCATACTGCCACGATCAGTACCAGTCTAGCTTTAGAATTTCAGAAAATGGTTTCACAACTCAACCATCGGAAGTGCTGTGATCGAGTGTGAAGGCAAGGAAGACATTCATATATTTGAGCCCATGGAGCTTTTAAATTTTCAACCTAAGGATCTTGAAGTATTATTCAACAACCCCCATCAAGCTCATTCATTAGATGATGAAGCTAATGCTAAGGCCTATCAAAGAGTGGTGTCATTGAATGCCAAGCCATTTTTACAGAAACCAAGTCAAGAGCCAACTGCTTAGCGAAGAGTTGAAGACATTGATGCAACAACTTAGTGGGAGATTGTAGAGTCTTGTATTTTCATAAGCTGATGTCATCAATGTATTTTGAACAATGTTAGTTTCGTTGCATGTAATTTCATTTGATGTTATTTCCTGCTTTTTAGTCTAAGTCTGGGCCATCGAAACTACTCAGTCTCAATTGAGGTTTGTCCAATCGAAACTAGTAGTTTTGATAGATAGGAAGTTTCGACATGCTTGTTCTTTCACTTATAAGTGCTCAACCGAAACTACTAGTTTCGGTGAGCATAGTTTCGATGCCTGTCAACTTACTATAAATAGCCTAGTTTGAGAATGTTTAGGGTGTGGATAGCGGCTGTAACCCTGAAATTCTCTCTATCACAATTTTCTGAATCAATACACATTTTGAGTTAATTCATCTTTTGTTCTTACAATTTCATATCTTACTTTTGTTGATTCCTGTGTGGTTTGCTTGTTTGTCTTCACCAATTCTGTTTCTACCCTCTGTTTCACCACCATACACATAGATTTCGCCTCTGTGTGTGTGTGTAATCGATCTTTTGAGTGATTTTCGATTGAAATCTAGACCTACATAACTTACTTAATGCCCTACTTGTACCCCTATCCTAAGTCTCTCATCCTTCTTACCTCCTTCTATGTCATCATCACCTTCACATGCGGAACGTCATGCTCATAGACATGAATCTATCAAAATCCTTAGACCCCATCAAGGCCTTAAATTCAATTAATTAGTAATGAACATGTGCAATCTAGACGGGTGACACCTGTATTCTGGGTCTTCTGGCTAGGAAAGCATTTCGTATAAATCCAAATCAACCGAAGGATCCGTATGCTTTCCTGGGAATTCCCGGGATGAGTGTTTACTTATAGGCTAAAGCATGTCTTCCCGAAAACTACATGAGTTTAAATAACCTTGATATGTCATAGTATTCAAATGGTTATGTTACTAAATGAGTGCAATCCAATTATGATTATCTTTGCATGTTTATTTCCTATCAATATCCAAGAAACCCTCATAAATTCTCATCCTTTTTTTTCCTTGTGTTGTTTATTCTATAACATTCCTCCCCGTCGTGCTAACGAGACTAACAACAACAATAATGATCTTGATTCCTTCCTTACCCAGCTTGTGAAATAACTCACACATGCAAACAACAACAACAATGGTGGTGCCAGTGGTAGTGCTAATGGTGGTGGTGGTGCCAATCCACTCCAATGCACCTTCAAACACTTCAAGTCATGCAACCCCATCAAGTTCTATGGTACCGAGGGAGCTACAGGCATCGTCCAGTGGTTCAAAGGCATTGAGAACACCTTTCTCAACAGTGATTGTCCCGATAATCTCCGAGTCCGCTATGCTACGAGCGTCTTCCAGAAACGGGAGCTCACTTGGTGGAACGGTGAGAAACGGACTCGCGGGGTGGATGTGGCAATGGCCTTACCATGGAATGAAGTGAAGAGGCTGATGACAGAGGAGTTTTGTCCTTGGAATGAGATGAAGAAACTGGAAGCTGAGTTTTTGGGATGTTACCCAAGACAGTGGTGAAAACCTCATTTCCATGAGTTGAGCCTCCTGGTGCAACACATGGTCACACCACTGTCTCGGGGTATTGAGAAGTACATAGGTGGTCTGCCTATGAAAATCCAATACACAGTGTTGGGTAGAAATCCTGCTACCCTTGAAGACGACATACGCCTAGCCGCCACGTTAACCGACAACCACATGAGGGCAGGCACGTTGACATGAAATAGTGCAAGGAAGACCAATGACCAGCTAACCCCATCTGAAATGACCAAGGTAGACAAGCCCAAACCTTCTTTTAACGATAAGAAGCGCAAGGCTAAGAACTCTGCCGTCATTACCCATGCTGCACCTATCACCCAAGTTGCTCTCGTGGCCCAGAATCTGGACAGAAGGCCACATGTGGGCGTCAATCCCCAATGCAACACATGCATGTATCATCATTACCCGACTGTACGGTGCCGTCTGTGTACAAGTTGTGGAAAATATGACCATGTGGCTAACACTTGCCGATCTAGGCCCCCAGTTGCCCAAGTCAATCCAGGAAACCGAGTCAATCCGCCAGTTGCCAATCAATTTGTACCGGCTATTGCTAATGGGCGCGCTTGCTATGATTGTGGTGACCCAAACCACTTCTGGGATCGTTGCCCAAGGTTGGTTAATGCAAATCAGGGTGGTGCTCGTGGGCGTGCTTTCAACATAAACGCCAATCAAGCCCAAGCTGACAACGATGTTGTTAATGGTATGTTCCTCGTCAATAACCAATATGCTTCCATTTTATTTGATACCGGTGCCGATAGGCGCTTTGTATCACACAAATTTGAACCATTACTTGCAAAAACACGAATTAAGTTAGAGAAAACATTTACTGTTGAGATAGCGGATGGAAATCCCATCACTATTGACTCTATTGTCCGCGATTGTTCTCTTGAGCTTAACGAACACACTTTTTCTGTCAACCTCATACCAATGCAATTGGGAAGCTTCGATGTCATTGTAATCCCTAGGAATTTTTGGCCTTTATTTTAACTATTCCGGCACTTGTAATTTCATTATTATATGATTTGCATCTATGAAAGTATCCTATTTATCCATTACATTTCATGAGTGTACATGCATACATACATTGGGTGCAATTACTTCAAATTCAAAAAATAATAAACATTTTATATAAAGAATTATATAAATAATTGTTATATTTTATGAAATGAATATACATATATATATGCTAAATTATTTCTAAACCACCGGGTTCGGCCCTCTTAATCCAAAACTCGACTCTGAGATATTTTCGAGCAAAACGGTTAACGGATTTACGTTGAGAACATCTATACGAGCCATCCCCTGTGTTTAATCGAACTTTTATGGGCATTATCGTGCCTAACTCGTAACTGCTCCATTAACGAACCTTTAATTGGGCGACTAATCCCGATGAAATTGGGTATAAATAGGCACCCATAATCATCAGCGACACTCACCAAAAACTACCTACACTCTCAATTCCATCGCATTTCGTCGTCGAAGGAACCCGAACCTGTGCATCGAGCTATTCTCTTTCTCTACTTGATCATTTCAGGTAAAATTTGTGTCATTTAACTCGTTTCATTACCACGATCAAAAGCCATATGGTTTGAGTCTCAATCGACTGAGAAATGGAGTCAATTTGAAGGGCTAGGGTTACGGGTGTGATTTGGGGATGAAGGGCGTTTAGGCCTGCGTAATATAATCAAAACAAAACCGAATCAGACACGGCAACATGACCTAGTCTGATGGTTAGTGCGCGTGGGTGTTGTGTGTCCGGTCCAGGCGTGGGTTCGAGTCCCGGCCACCATTTTTATTTTTGGGATTAATTCCTTTTAGTATTTTAATACATTCTCTCAAGTTTAAAAATTCCAATATAATTTTTATAAATTCTATAAACATATTCTGAAAGTTTTATAAAAACAGAAAATATAAAGTAATGTTTATTTATTTTATTTTATTTAAAAACATATTATAACACTTGTAAATCCCAAAATAAATAATGGAAATGATTTGTTTAAACAAATTAATTATGTTATGTTATTTATAAATTAATAATGTTTATTTCCCAAATTATAATTAAATTTTTAGACATTATTAAATTCTTTCAAGCTTATAAACAGTTATCTTAGTGGGAGTAATTATTTAAAACACTTTTAAATTAATAAAAATCCTTAAATAATTATTTCAAATAATTATTTTATACAAAGTTCAATTAATTCTATTTAAAGCCTATTTAGTCTTTTATAATTCAATTAAAATGAATTAATTAATAGATTAATTAGCTATTTTATTTACATTAATTATAAATTAATTAACCATTTTATTACATTAACTAATAGTTTAATTAATCTTGTTAATTACATAAAATCAATTAGTTAAACCTTTACCATTACAAGATTTATTTTTAGAATAATTATATACATAAACCTAAAGTTATTATTTAAACTACTCCATTCCATAACTTTATTTAATAATTATATTTAGAATAATTATACAGATAAATTACAATGTAATTAACTAGAAGTCTTAATTAATTCTAATTATTTTATGAACTACTTTTATTAACATTTAAATACTTCTATTTTCTTACAAAAATATATGTATATAAGTTCATCTTCAAACCCAAACCCCATGAAACCCTAAAGTCCCAAAATCTCCTATTACTTTTTGACGTACATTGAATTTAGAGTACCATTATCTTTATAGGTTTGTTGTGAGAAACCATCACAAGACCTATTCATCTCACAAAATCCTATCACTTCTAGCTTCAATACAAGTGAGTTTCATAGCCCCCTTTCTCTTTACTATTATTTACAAATACTCGGGGTGAAACATGTTTACATACATTACATATACAAATTCAATACCATTGTTCTCATGCTAATGACTATGTGCTTTATGTCTTATACTACTTGGCGACCATACGTGTGTTCATGTTTAGTACAATCATTAACTTGCGAGCCAGGCCTAAGGTAGTACCTAACAAGATCATTTATACGGGAATCCGATTCCATACTTAACACAAACCTTGGCGGGTTTTGTGTATACCATATTACTACTTTTTCCAATACACAATCAGTTGGATTGTACATACCAGTTTTCCATTTTCTACTGCTTGATTGTACACTTTGGAACCTTGTATGTTTTCATATATATGCCTTGGATTATGCTTTGAACATATTGAATTGTAAACTCTTTTTACAAATTTTGTTTGGTGTCAAAACCTATGTTACTCACCAACTACTTGTAATTGACATTTAATCACATGTTTCAGGTGCACCAGTTTAAGGATACTACATGATCACTTAGGACTTTGGACCTAGCAATAATGAAGCTTAATTATGTTTATGTTTTGAAGTCTTTGTTTTTTATTTCCACTTATAACGGATGCTTTAATTATTTTGAATAAATATTATCACTTATTAATAGATGGTCATGTGCTTATGAACAACCGCGTCAGCCCTGGCGTATAATCCGCCGCCGGTCGGGGAGTGACAGTCATCGTAGGTATGGATTGGTTATCCAACCACCATGCAGAAATCATTTGTTTTGAGAAGTGCATTCGAATTCCTCTTCCATCGGGCGACACCTTATGGATCTTTGCTGAGAAGCCTAATAGTTGACTAAAACTCATGTCTTGCACCATGGCCCAAAAATACTTACGAAAGAAGTATGTAGCATTCCTAGCTCGTGTTACTGAAAAGAAGGACAAAGGGAAAGAGATTCAGGATATTCTGATCATTCAAGATATTCCCGAGGTGTTTCCCGAAAGATCTATCCGGTCTGCCGCCCGTACGTCAAGTGGAGTTTCGCATCGACCTTGTACCTGGAGCTAATCCCGTAGCTAAAGCTACATACCGACTCGCACCTTCAGAGATGTAAGAACTTGCAAGTCAACTCCTAGAACTTGCTGATAAAGGTTTCATCCGTCCAAGTCATTCCCCCTGGGGTGCACGTGTCTTGTTCGTCAAGAAGAAAGACGGTTCATTCCGGATGTACATTGACTATCGTGAACTTAAAAAACTTACCATCAAGAATCGTTATCCATTACCGAGGATTGTCGATCTCCTTGACCAACTCCAAGGTTCAACTTGCTTTTCAAAGATTGATCTTAGATCCGGTTATCACCAACTTCATGTGCATGAAGAAGATATTCCAAAAACTGCCTTTCGTACGAGGTACGGTCACTACGAATTTATGGTTATGCCTTTTGGGTTACCCAATGCACCCGCAGTTTTCATGGAACTCACGAACCGTGTTTGGAAACCCTACTTAGACAAATTCGTAATCGTCTTCATTGACGACATCCTGATATACTCCAAGACTAAAGCGGATCATGAGCAACACCTTAGATCGATTTTGGACCTTTTAGAGAAAGAACAACTCTATGCCAAATTCTCCAAGTGTGAATTTTATTTGAATGAGGTTCAATTCTTGGGTCATATTGTCAACGAGAAGGGAATTCATGTGGATCCTGCTAAGATCGAAGCCGAAAAGAATTGGAGTAAGCCTAAAACCCCTACTGAGGTTCGTTTATTCCTTGGTCTAGCGGGTTATTACCGTCGATTCATCTCCAACTTTTCCAAGATTGTTGTCCCTCTCACTGCTTTGACACATAAGGGTAAACCTTATGAGTGGGGACCAAAGCAAGAAGAAGCCTTACAAACTCTCAAACAGAAGTTATGCAATGCCCTATTCTGACCCTTCCTGATGGAAATGATGATCTTATTGTCTACTGTGACGCATCAAACCAAGGTCTTGGTTGCGTTCTTATGCAACGAGGCAAAGTGATCTCTTATGCATCAAGACAACTTAAGATCCATGAGAAGAATTATACGACGCACGATCTGGAGTTGGGTGCGGTCGTCTTCGCATTGAAGATTTGGAGGCATTACCTTTATGACACCAAATGTGTGGTGTTTACTGACCACAAGAGCCTTCATCACATCTTCAATCAAAAGGAACTCAACATGAGGCAACGACATTGGGTTGAACTTCTTAACGACTACGATTGTGAGATTTGTTACCATCCCGGCAAAGCGAATGTTGTAGCCGATGCATTAAGTCGTAAAGAGCACATTATGCTTCATAGTGTCAAGATTCAAACCGACATTCAAATCCGCATTCTTGAAGCTCAACACGTCTCGGCACTGAGGGTAACATGTACGATGAAATGCCATGTGGAATTGAACTTCAATTGAAAACCAAATCCAATGGCTTACTTTGTTTCTTGAATCGTATCTGGGTTCCCGATCATGACGATCTCTGTACATTTATTATGAATGAGGTACACAAAACTCGTTATTCCATACATCCCGGAGCGGATAAAATACACAAGGACCTTCACCTGCAATATTGGTGGCCCAGTATGAAGAAAGACATTGCCCTTTATGTAGCAAAATGTCTTACTTGTTCAAAGGTCAAAGACAAACATCAACGTCCTTCCGGATTACTAGAACAACCGGAAATCCCCATGTGGAAATGGGAGAATCTAGCCATGGATTTCATCACCAAACTCCCTCGCACCTCAAGTGGTCATGATAGTATATGGGTGATCATTGACTGCCTCACCAAATCAGCTCACTTCTTGCCAATCCGTGAAGACTATCGATTTGAGAAATTAGCTCGAATTTACATTGACTAAATTGTCAACGTCACGGTGTTCCTTTGAATATAATTTCTGATCGAGATGCCCGATTCACGTCCCGATTCTAGCAATCCCTGCAAACTGCCCTTGGCACACGATTGGATTTAAGTACGGCTTACCATCCTAAAACTGATGGTCAAACCGAACGAACAATCCAAACCCTCGAGGATATGCTTAGAGCATGTGTCATTGACTTTGGTGGCAATTGGGACTCTTATCTACCCTTGATTGAATTCTCATACAACAACAGCTACCATACGAGTATCAACATGGCTCCTTTTGAAGCCCTTTTATGGTCGTAAATGTCGTTCACCTATTTGTTGGAACGAGATTGGTGAAGCACAAATCATCAGTCCCGAGTTGATACAAGAAACATCTAACAAGATCATTCAAATCCATGACAACATTCGAGTAGCGAGGAGTCGGCAAAAGAGCTATGCCGACAAATGACGAAACCCTTGGAATTCCAAATTGGTGACCTTGTACTTCTAAAGGTGTCTCCTTGGATGGGCATGGTTCATTTTGGGAAAAAAAGGTAAACTAGCACCTTGCTATGTGGGTCCATTCAAGATCCTTGAAAGGATTGGGAAAGTGGCTTACAAACTCAAGTTACCTCCAGCACTTGGCAATGTGCATCCTGCATTCCATGTATCCATCCTAAAGAAATGCTTAGCTGAAGAAAATCTTCACATTCCGCTTGACGAAGTGCACATCGATGACACTATGCACTTTGTTGAAAAACCCGTGGAGATTATGGATCGTGAGATAAAGCAACTACAGCGAAGCTGTATTTCGATTGTCAAAGTTCGTTGGGAATCTAAACGTAGCCTAGAGTTTACTTGGGAACGTGATGATCAAATGAAGCTCAAATACCCACACCTGTTTCCAGATTTAGTAGCTTCAACTAGTTGAATTTCGTGACGAAATTCCCTCAACTAGGGGATACTGTAACATCCATGAATTTTCTCATGATTTGAATTGCACAATAATATAATTTCAATTTTGGTTCTGGATCATTTCATTGTGTTACATTAATTACAAGTTATGCATTCATATTACAACATCACTATGGTTATATATAATATAATATATCTACTTATACATATATTTATTTCATTTAATTAAGGATTTAATTTACATTATGAGGCATATAAATAAATATGATTAGGTATAAATACATGACAACAATGTATTTTTAATAAAACATGACAATATTTATTTAGATTCCACTCTTTTATAAACATATGAGCATATATATGTGTGTGTGTGTGTGTGACTTAATTAATCCTAAATATATATATATATATATATATATAACTAGCTTAGACCTCGTGTAATACATACGGGGTGAAAAATATCAATAAATAAAATTATTAAATCTTAAGTTATATATTTTATAGGTGTAAAAATGTATTACATATATTAAGGATAGAAAACAAAACTCAAAATATGTAAAAAAAATATATAATTTGGTTTCGAAAATGTAATTTGACTTTCATTTACTATTTGATTGAAAATAAAAGTTACATAATTAGATTTCAAAGTTTTTTATAATTTGGGATAATTTAAAATAAATGTGTTTTATTAGTATAATTTGTATTTTCTTTAAAAATATATTATTATTATTATTAAATAAAGGTGTATTTAATAAGAGAGAGAGCCGAGAAAAAAATGATGAGAATGAATATGAACGCGACACGTGATATGAAAAAGCTTTATTTATTATATAGTATTTATTTCATTTAATTAAGGATTTAATTTACATTATGAGGCATATAAATAAATACGATTAGGTATAAATACATGACAACAATGTATTTTTAATAAAACATGACAATATTTATTTAGATTCCACTCTTTTATAAACATATGAGCATATATATATATATGTGTGTGTGTGTGTGTGTGTCTTAATTAATCCTAAATATATATATATATATATAACTAGCTTAGACCTTGTGTAATACATACGGAATGAAAAATATCAATAAATAAAATTATTAAATCTTAATTTATATATTTTACAGGTGTAAAAATGTATTACATATATTAAGGATAGAAAACAAAACTCAAAAAATGTATCGAAAATGTAATTTGACTTTCATTTACTATTTGATTGAAAATAAAAGTTACATAATTAGATTTCAAAGTTTTTTTATAATTAGAGATAATTTAAAATAAATGTGTTTTATTAGTATAATTTGTATTTTCTTTAAAAATATATTATTATTATTATAAGATAGAGGTGTATTTAATAAGAGAAAGAGGCGGAAAAAAATTATGAGAATGAATATGAAGGCGACACGTGACATGAAAAAGCTTTATTTATTATATAGTATATATTTACACTTTATAAAATCATGACAAAATATGTGTATATTATTAGTAACCCATATAATTAATTATTTATTTTTAAAAATATATATGTTTGACAATTTTATAAAACATTTCAAAATTATAGTTTTAATTTTATAGATTTTATAAAATAATTATATGAACACAAAAGATTTAAAACTAATAAAGTTGGTTTGAACCCCCCTTTGGTCACATTGAACCTCCTTGAACACATTAAACCCCCCCCCCCCCCTTCCCCCGAACCATTAAACCCATTTGAATGCATTGGACCCCTCAATTTAAGTCCATTTGATTTTGAACCCCAAATTTACGTAGGTTTGATTTTGGAAAGTCAAACAGGGACGATTTCCCTCTTCAATTCGATCCTAATCCCATAAACTCATGTGTCAAACTGTAATCAAACACTTGTAAACCTTCGTGCGACTGTTAGGATCATCTATAACGAACCAATTACAACTGAATCAATGGATTTGAGCTCAATCGTCACGTAACCGATTTTAGTCAAACTCGTAATCAATTTGTGCGTTACACATGAAATTGGCCTATAAAAACGTGTTGCACACCTTCACGACACTCACCATAAACTTTCTAAACACTTATTAGCATCGCATTCCACCTCCAAGGCTCTGTCGAGTTCATAGATCGCCGAATCAGACACCCCTGTCATTCGTCCTACACACGCAACCATTCGAGGTAAATTTTGTGCCATTAGACTCGCCTCAACCTCCTGATCAAAAGCCCTATGGTCTATCGATCGATCGTTGCTAAATCGGGACGATTTGGATGGCTAGGGTTTGGGTTACGGGTTGGGGAAGAAGAGGAGTGGGAGGTTGGGTGTTAAAAGGAATTCGCGTCTGTTAATGATCAAGGCATATGTCAAGGTCCACCGGTTAAAGCGTTTGACACATGGGGATGAGGTCACGGGTTCGAGTCCAGCCCCGCACTTCACTTTCCCTTTTTGCGCGCTTGGAACTCGGACCCATTGCCCTTTCGTTTAAAACCATTCCAAGCAACCCATAAACCACTACCGGACCACTGGTCTAGTGGTTTGCTTCCTTGACTCTTACCAAGGAGACCCGGGTTCGAGTCCAGTGGTCTGTTTTATTTTTAAAAATCATTTTTAAAGTCTATTTTCAACCCAATTTTCTTTATAAAAATTATTTTATAAAACTCCCAAGGCTCGGGAATATTTTATGAACCAAATTATTAACCTATCAAATATAAACAATTATTTAATCGTTTTAGAGATTTAAAACCATAATGAGTTCTAATTAAAAACTTGTATAATTATTTATTTAAAACCTCTACCTTTTTAAACCCAATTATTTTGTACAACTTATATTCTCTTTATTATTTATTTTAATTAATGAAGAGTTAATCTAACTATTTAATTAATTGAAACATTTTAATTTATTAACCTAATTATCTACATATTCAATTAAATATTATGTAAACACGTATTCATTTATTTGTAAACAAAATTGTTATTCATATATATATATATATACATATATATATATATAATCATGTATTCAATTTTTATTAACAATCATATTATTTACAACAAACAAATACACGCTCATTCAACCAAACCCAATTCCTTGATACACTAGTTTCTTGAGCATATCATTAATACATATATATTAGTCAAATATAGTTTAACCTTGTGGTTACTAAACAACTTGTGCAACTGCTCGTACTTGTGATTTTCAAGCTACATAATCCAATGAAACTATTTGCAACTTATACAATTCAAACATTATGATCATGTGTGCAATTTGTGCCTTATGCTTGCACACTATTAGTGTAAACTGCATTTACATACTTTTGTGCATAGTGCAAGTGCAATAATTAACTCTATACAAGATGACGGTTAACAATGATAGATCTATTGAATCTGACCAATCCACCCGGGTAGGGTGATTGTTGCCGACAACACTTAAGGATAACATTTAGTGTTATGCCTATCAGTCAAAAGGTTTGATTGTGCGCCCCAGTTTTAACTATAGTGGTTCTCCATAATTGACTTATTAATACATGTATCATATGAATTGTACACAAGCTCTTGATTTCACTTGTTGTGCCAAAACCTATGTATGCTCACCAACTATTTTTAGTTGACTTTGTTTTCATCATGTTTTAGGTGCTAATAATTGAGAATCATGTTCAAGATGCTTCACGTAGGATTTGTAGATTTAGTTAAATAAGACAGTTAAATTTGCTGAAGTACTTTATTTCTTGTTTGTCTATGTTTTTGATGAAACAATTGTTATGGAATTTGAATTTAATGAAATATGAAACTTTAGTTTGATCATATGCTTATTAACAGTCTACACGTCTGCCCCGATGTATTCCGCCATCGGTTGGGGTGTGCCATTATCAATCTTGATGTTGGCATTATGCTTCATGCTACCTTCTGATCCTATCACGTGACTTTTAGTCCCTTAAATGACAAAGTGTTTCAAGTGTGCAGCTGGACCAATAGAGTCTTTGTTGATCATGAACTTCTTAGAACTTCCTTCTTCTCTTCTTCCACCAAGCTAGCTTCCATTCCTTGCACTATAATTTAAGTTGAAGTTGCATTGGCCACAAGATCTTTGCAGATTTCTACTTGAGCTTCTGCAATCTCATCGCTCCACTCAAAGTCATTGACTACCAAGGCATTAGCAGGTTCCTTTGCCTTATCATTTTGTTAATTGCCTTCATTGATTGCTACAATAGTTGGTAGGGGTAGAGCATTGGTGATGGGATGAGGACATTCTCTCTTCAAGTGGCGTAATTGCTTACAATTGTAGCATCTTAGCATGGACTTATCAAACCCTGCTAATATTCCTCCCAAATGCTTCTTTCCAGTACGATCCATAAATCTTTTAGCTCGTAGATTCAACATGGCCATTTGCCATTGTAGATCAACTTCCTCCATACCATCTAGATCAACTTGAAAAACATTCACAATGTGACTAACTCCAGCTTTTAATTCACCTGTAAGAAGTGCCTCATAGTTGTTCATAAACAGACCAAATAGTGACATGTGTTCAGTAGACAAATTAGTAGCAGGATTGCAACTCAAACTCCTTTTGGATGCGGTGTTAGAAGAGCTTTGTTGTTGATTGGTGGATGAAGTGGAGACCGTTGCAGGAGCCATACTAACAGATCCTCCAGAGTTGCTTGGGGACGTTGGTGCAATGAATGCTGCATTTCTTGGTGCCATACTCTTGCTATACCTAATGTGGTTCATCTGTCGCTTTTTAATATCCATGTCAAATGACTTCAGAGTATTGATCACATATAACCAAGTTGATGCTTCATTTAGGTACTGCTTCTTGATCATCATGCACTGAATGCTCCATTCCTGAGGTAAAGAATCCAAAAGCTTCTTGATTTGATCATAGTTCTTTATCACCACACCGGCTTGTTTCAATTTGCTTGAAATTTCCATGAATCTAGAAATGTGCTTTGACAATCCTTCACCCTTGATACTATCAAAAGTATCATATTGCTTCTGAAGCATATCCTTCTTTCCTTCCTTCATATCGGAATTTCCTTCATATAACTCACACAAAGCATCCCATAGAGTCTGAGCGGTCTTGTATTCTTCAAACATGTTCATTATATCAGCAGGAAGTGCCATGTTCAATGTAGGATCGGTATATTAGAGTTCTATCATTTTCAGTATATTGTGCAGGATCGGTTTGAGTAACAATTCCGTCTGCTACAGTAGTCATGGGACAGTGAGGACCGTTAGTAATAAAAATGCACTGACCGAAATCTGTCATATAAAATTATGCTTTCATTCTGTTTTTCCAATTGGGAAAGTCATCAGTTGACAGTAGCTTAGGAGGTCTAGACATGGAACCAGTTTCTAAATCAGCTTGGGTAACGGATACAACATACATTTTTGAAATCAAAGGATTAGGTTTTGAAATTTTGAGAGAGTCAGCTCGAGAGTGTCGGCTGGATCAAGGAAGAGTCAGCTTGAAGAGTCGGCTGATCAAAGTGAGTATCAACACTCACTTTGAAGACTGCTGAGAAACTCACAAAGAGAGTGTCGATCCGAGAGAGTCGGCACTAACTTAAGATAGTCGGCTGAGACAGTCTGCTAGACAAACTCAGTGACTACGAACCTAAGTTTAAGTGAGTCGTAAACTTTCGTTTACTAGAGAATCGGCTCAGAGATACGCACAAACAGAGTGTCCGCTCGGGAATGTCGACCCGGTAGACAAGGACAATCGGCAGAGAGAATCGGCTCCTTAACAAAAATCGAGCAATGAAGTAAGAAGCATCAACTTCAACACAAGAGTGTCGGGTCAGAAGAGAGAGTCGGCTCAGGAACAAACAATTACTTTTTTTTTCTCAAAAACACATAAAATCAAACCAAGCGCGCTCAGATTTAGACCAAAATGCAATCCAGATCCATCAACCTCTTCAAAAACATATCTCTAAACGAATTTCAATACCAATTTCTAAACTTAACACAGATCTAATCTGGATTTGATGAAACACAGACCTTTTCAAAAACCAAAAAAACAAAAAGTTTTTCACTAAAATCAACAACACAGAGAATTTGATACCAAATTGTAGGTCCTGAACACTTGGATCTCAGTGCTAGAATGATTCTAGACAAGATCAGATCAACAAATCAGCTATAGATCAGCTGTTTGTTGATGAATCAATTGAAATATAAGAAGAAGAGCACTCAAACAAAGAATATAAACAACATAATCTCATTAAGTATCCACTAGAATGATTAAAATAAGCTCCTGGATGATAATCAACTACTAAACCCTCACAAAGAAGCTCAAAACACATCCTATTACAATGAAAATCTATCAAAAAGTCTTGATGTTATGAAAATGGTTAGGTATTTATAGAAAACACCGAGTGTCGCCAATTTGCAGTCCGACACTCTAAGTGTGTCGGCTGAAACTAACCTAGCGACTCTGAGAGTGTCGCTAGCGACTCTCTGGTCCATTTTCATAACTTTACAAAAATGCACTTTTAGCCCCTGTAGTTAAACTGGAATGTGACGGTTTGACAGGTTCCAACAAAAAGGTATGGGTCGAGGATTTAAAGATAAAAACAAATTTTGGTGCTATGAATGTGGAGAACTCGGTCATTTTGCAAACAAATGCCCCAAGTGGAAGGACAAGGAGAAAGACAAGCAACAAGAATCAAATCTCGTCTATGATAAAGATCTAACACTCTTTTAAGTGCAAGTCAATCAGGAAGAAGATCTTGTTTAAACCATATTTAGTTTAAGGGAGAGTATTGAAATATTAAACTAATATTAGTTTGGGTTAAAGTTGTAAATAATAGAAACTATGTTTCGAGTCGTATTGTATTTATAGGAAGTGCAAGGGTCAGTATGTAAAAGGCTAAACGGTTGGGTAGGAAGGGACGCGTCGGTTCATAAATTAGGGGTATATGAACCCTTTTAAAACGCGTATGTCTGTGACGAATGTACAAACAATTCAAGCAAGTATTATTAATATTAAGTGTATTATTCATCCAGTTTGTTCTTGATTACCAGCAACTGGTATCAGAGTGCATGTTACGAATCTGGGAAGAAGCTGATTGAATCAGAGCGTTTAATCGATCAAAGGGAATATAGAAAGAAGCCACAACGCAAGAAATCAAAGAAAGAACAACGTTTTTCTCTATGAATGACGTTCAAAAGGAAGCAAGAAGCCGATGTTTGATAAATCCAAACTCAGTTTCTTTTGTGCAATCGAATGATTAGAAAGAAATCGATCTGGGACGAGAATTTCATAATAGAAATTACTTGTTTGTTTTCTTTTGAAACCCATGTTTCGATCATAAGGAAGATACGAGTACAAGAATTTCACTCAAATCAGTTTTATTTTATTGACGACTGGTACGACCAGTCTGCAAAGAAAACGTCAAATTGAGAGGAGCACTGAACTTGAACACATTACTACATTAATCAGAAAAAAGTCAAAGGGTATTTGGTTGTTTGGTTGAGACTGATTCAAGAAAAGCAAAGTCAAAGTCAGAAAGTTTTTAAGAGTCGCGTTTGTTTTCTTGTACAAATCAGAATCAAAAATATCAATTTGAGGGAAACAATCCCAATTCAGATAAGTATTTCCTTTAATTTTATTGCATAAATTCTGAATAGAAAGTAGCAAGTAGAATCCCTGCATTGATTAAAGATAGTAGGAAAGAACAAGAACATTTACGGTTCATAGCAAGTAAAAAACAAACCTATTTGGTTTGTAGCAAGTAAAAAAACAAACCCGTGTGGTTTGTAGCATGTCCCGAACCTTTTAGGTGTTGGGTTTCATGCATACGGTTTCAAAACAGTTTTGATCAGATAAATAAACGCAGCGGAATACACACACGAACTGATCTAGGACATTACCCTAGATCGCCCACCAGGAGTACAGATGCAAACCAATAAGAAACAAACAACCAAAGGGGTTTAGACTTGTATGCCTTTCGCGAAACCGATTGACTGATTAAGCTCAACACCTTGATACAGCGATCCAGTTGTTAAGAGTTAATATAGTCCATTATTGCTAACGAAGTAAGATTCAAATGGTTACATCTTGGGCAACGATTACGAACATGGATATATTAAGAGTTAATATAGTCCATTACACGAATGCGTAAAAATATGAGATAATTATTTATGAAATAAGTTATCTCGACCAACGAACAGTTGGACGCCATGATTAGTTATGAAATAATCGTAATCATTATTAACTGGAGTAATAATGAATCGGTGAAAATATGTTTGAAACATATTTATTAATTACGATGTTATTTAATTGTAATTATAATTATATTTAATTAACTAATTTTTAGTTGATTAAACAATTAAATAGATTAGGTCCATAAATGTAATTAATTGTTAATTACATGGATCTAGTAGTAATTAAGGGATCCCTAAACCCAAATCATGGAGAACAAATTAGATGGTTATAAATGAAAGGATTATGGAGGCAAAAAGAGACTAGATAATTTAGAAACAACTAATCAGGTTTAGCCGCTGCAAGAACCCTAAACTCTCACTTCTCCCTCCCTGCACCGCCACCCCTTGCCCCGCCTCCACCCACTGTCGTCGTTCAACCGCCGACCGGCCACCACTGGTACGACGATGCCGCCGTCGCCACTCGCTGGAATTGCCGCCGTTTTGCAATGTTGTTTCCATGTCATGTATTCTATTTTTGTTCAGTTATTGGTTTCGTATAACCGTGTTACTGTCAGGTTACAGTTTATGGGTACTTGGCGGGTGGAACTAAAAGGGTTCAGTTTTGGACTGTTCTTGAAGATTGGATTTGAAAGAGTTCAAATCCGTGAAGATTCGTGTGTACCAGACCTAGCGACTGGATCGTTGTCTCAAAGTGTTGAGCTTAGTCTATCAGCCGGTTACACGAAAGGTAAAAATATTTAACCTCCTATGGTTGTTGGTTTTCTTATTGGTTTGCATTTGGACTCCTGGTGGGCAGTCAGGGGAAAAGGCCTGGACTGATTCGTGCGTACTTTTCAGTTTGTTTATTTTATCTGATCAAAATTGTTTTTTGAAACTATATGCATGAAACCCCAGCAGTGGTTTCAGAGCCACTTTTGCGAACAATAAGAAACATTTATTTTTAATTGCAATCTGGTTTTAATTTTGTCAAAACTTTTGTTTGTCAAAAGATTGCATCCTTTATGTTTCGTTGTTGGATCAAGTCTAGACCCGTGGTTGTGGTTGGTTGGTTGTTTTGGTTTTAATTTTTATCTTGTATTTTTATGGCTGTTTTGGAAGCAGGTTGTAATAGATTAGGGTTTTTCAATTTTATTGTAAATATATATTGTAAGCTAATCGAGACAAGACGAGAGGAAGATTAAAGACCAAGAGACCTAGACAACACGGAGGTCAAGATGGAGATCTTGAAGTAAGTGAGAGCTATTCAAGAGCAAAATTTGTATCTTGGTTTATCGTCCCCTTGACCTAGTTCGGTTTGGCTATTGGCTCTAGCAAACCGAACGACCTTATGGCTTCATTCACATTATGCTTTGGTTGTGTTTTATTTTATGCATTGCTTGAATGTTTGTCATTTTGAAATAAATGATTTTATAAAAACAATCAAAAAGGTTTAAACGGTTTAAACTAAATAATACGAATCGAAACAACAAGATTTTTAAAATATAGATTTTAAGTTATCTCGTGAAAGGTTTATTAAAATAAAAGAGTTTATTTTAAGAGTTAAAACCAGAGTTTTCATTATATATATATATATATATATATATATATATATATATATATATATAATTAATGAGATTAATTATTCAAAACTCGAATATTATTAAAGGTGTTTATTAATAGATAAAATGGATCGTGATAACGAACACGCTTATTAATATAGAATATTAAAATACAAGCGTACGTAAGATAAAAAGTTTATCCATATCACGAACCATACATATAAAATTTGGAATTTTATAAACCAGTGTTTATATTAGCATGCATATATGCTACACGGTGTTTTTTTGACCCGTAACTGGTAAAACACTAAATCCCTAAAGTAGTAAATATGTCACTGCCTCCCTATTTCATGACACTTGAAACAATATATCTGAACCCCTGAGTACATGTGCTTCAGCGTTATACTTGGGCCTACGGATGTCGGGACATGGTGATGTCGCGATTCCCGAGAGTCTTGGGACGACATGCACATGTTGCTGAATTAGGATGAGATATTGCTCAAACCTGTAAGAAGTGCTTCAACCAATTACTAGAATGAGTGGGCACACATAAGGCTAACCATACCAACTCAAGACATTAGATGTCTTTGACTGGCCTTATAATCATGAGAATTGTATCGGATATAATTGGTAATCGTTACCTACCTAAATAGCTATGTTCTATGGAGAGTGGTTTCCCATTCATAAAGCAAAGTGAACCGTGGATCTCATTCCTTAAACAAGATATAATGTTTTTCTTAAAGCGTCATTATTTTAAGAAAATATTTTTCATCGAAAATACTAAAACCGACTTTGTTCTTTGTAGATGAATTCAAATTCAAACTTATCTCATAATGCTCTCCGCTGCATCTTTGAGAAAGAAACTCTCAATGAATATAACTTTGTGGACTGGTTTCGCAGCCTAAGAATTGTTCTTAGGGCTGAGAAAAAAGGAATACGTTCTTAAAAGTCCCTTACCTGAACAACCTGCTACTAATTCCAAGGAAGCCATTGATGCATGGAATAAGCATGTTAATGACTCATTGGATGTGTCAATGCTTATCTTAGCAACAACTGAACCTGAACTTAATGGAAACGTTAAAATGGGTAATGCTTTTTATACGATCAAACTGTTACAGGAAAAGTTCCAGAAACATATAAGGATTGAACGTATGAGATACATGAATATCCTTTCGTCTTGCAAGTTGGAAGAGGGTTGCAGTGTTACTTGACATTTTCAGAGAATGGTTGGCTACGTGGATCAGCTGAAGGAATTGGATTTTTAAATGGGACGTGGCATGCTTGTGGATCTAATCCTGGATTTTGACATGGGACTTATATGCCCGAGTAACGACATTAGACAATATTGCTAACGAGACAAAATCCAAAGTTTTTCACCTTGGGCAACGATTACGATCATTGAATATATTAAGAGTTAATATAGTCCATTACACCAATGTATAAAGATACAAGATAATTATTTATGAAATAAGTTATCTTGACGAATGAACGGTGGGACGTGATGATTATTTATGAAAAAATTATAATTATTATTAATTGGATTAATAATAAATCGATGGAAATATGTTTGGAACATATTTATTAATTACAATGTTATTTAATTGTAATTACAATTATATTGGATATAATTATATTTAATTAACACCAAAGTTGAAGGAAATCATGGGTTCAAATCTCACTCTCACAACATTAAAGAAATTTGTCTTTCAAAAAAAAAACTAATTGTTAGTTGATTAAACAATTAAATAGATTATGTCCATAAATGTAATTAATTATTAATTACATGGATAGAGTAGTAATTAAGGGATCCCTAAACCCTAATCTTGGAGATCAAGTTAGATGGTTATAAATGAAGGGATTATGGAGGCAAAAAGAGACTAGAGGTTTAGAAACAACTAATGAGGTTTAGAGGTTGCAAGAACCCTAAACTCTCACTTCTCCATCCCTGCTTCGCCACCCCCTTGTGCCGCCTCCACCCACTGTCGTCGGAGCCGCCGATGTTTTGCGTTGTTGTTTCAGTGTCAGGTATTGTTTTTCTCTTCAGTTTTCGGTTTCGTATAACAACGTTACTATCAGGTTACAGTTTACGGGTACTTGGCGGGTGGAACTGAAAGAGTTCAGTTTTGGACTATTGTTAGATAATGGATTTGAAGGAGTTCAAATCCATGGAGATTCGTGTGTACCAGACCTGGAGACTAGATGGTTGTCACAAGGTGTTGAGCCTAGTCAGTCTGCCGGTTACGTGAAAGGTATAAATTTTTAACCTCCTATGGTTGTTTGTTTTCTTATTAATTTGCATTTGGATTCCTGGTGGGAAGTCTAGGGTAATGGCCTATACTAGTTCATGTGTACTTTCCGCTGAGCTTATTTTATTTGATCAAATTTTTTTTGAAACTGTATGCACGAAACCCCAACACCAGTCGCTAGATCTGGTTGTCACGAATCTCTACCCGAATTTGAACTCCTTCAAATCGAATCTCCAAGTGCCCGCAAAAACATCTGTTAATCTGAACTTGAAAGTAACCGAGTATTTCTACCTGAAACCGACAAAACAGATCTAACCGAATTGAACCAGCGGTTAGCAGTGTACGGTGACTGACGATGGTGCAGGCGGCGGTGCGAGGGCGGAAACCTCACGGCTTCCGGCCAGAAAGTGGATGACAACGGCGACCGGCACAAGGTGGCCCTAGGACAGCGGAGGTACGACGACTAGGTGGTGCTGGCGACAAAAAGGAGGGGAGGGGTTTAGGGTTTGAAACTTTTGCGTAAACCTGATTGTCCTATTTTCTCTGCTTATCTCCACCCCCCTAAACCCTTATTTCTAGCCTCCTAACTTGTTCTCCAAGTTAGGGTTTTAGGGTTCACTTAATTATAATATAATCCATGTAATTATCCTATAATTACATTCTTTGAACTCCATTATTTTAATTATCAATTAACTAACAATTAGTTAATTTAATTATAATCATATCCAATATAATTATAATTGTAATTAAATAATATCGTAATTAATAAATATGTTCCAAACATATTTCCACAGGTTCATTATTAATCCAATTAATAATGATGATAATTATTTCATAAATAATTATCGCGTCGAACCATTCTTTCATCCAGATAACTTATTTCTCAAATAATTATCTCGCCTTTCGTTATATTCGTGTAATGGACTATATTAACCATTAATATATCCATTGATCGTAATCGTTACCCAAAGTGTAACCCTTTGGATCTTACCCCGTTAGCAGTATTGTAAAATGTCGGTACTCGGACATACAAGTTCAACATTAGGTTCAATTAGCAAGTTAGAAACACTATGATTCAATTAAGCAAAGCAAGTAGCATGGTTGAATTGTAGTATTTCAAATTAACAAGTGAAGACAAAAACTTTGGTCAAAGTACGAACCTGATTAGCAAGTGGGTCAGGAGTACGTAAGAATCTGATTAGCCAGTGGGTAAGAACCTGATTAGCATGTGGGTTAGGAGGAAGTTCAGCAAGTTAGCACGCAATATCCGATTAGCAAGTCGATCAGGAGCACACAAAACCAGATTAGCAAGTCGGTCAGGAGCAAGAAAGACTAGTTAACAAGTTGGCCAAAAGCAAGCAAGAAGTTTTGATCTTCTGATCAAACAAGCAAGGAACTGATCATTCGATCAGAAGCAAGTTAGCAAGATAAATCAGCAAGTAAGATAGCAAGAATCTCAAGATAGGTAATAAGAAAACAAGGAAGCGAGACAGGCACATATGACAAAAGGATTGAAAACACATCAACCAGTTCAACACCAATTCTTGAGCAAGGAAATGTTTCACTTTAGTGTCCTAAGTTGACCGAGACAAATTATACCACGTGGGCATTGATGATGGAAACAGTATTGAAGGCTTATGGTCTTTGGGAAATAATTGATGTTTAAGAAGGGATAGAAGCTACAATAGATGAGAAGAAAGAAGACACAACAAAGGAAATGATCTTCTAAACGTTATGACAAGATGTGTTAGTGCAAGTGGCACAATACTCGGCAGCAAAAGAAGTGTGGGACTCGATTAAAGTTCAAAATATTGGAGCATATTTAGTCCAAAAAGCACGTCTACACACCTTGAGAAATGTACTGTAAGGCCCCTTTTCCCGGGTGACCTCACTTGTTGGATTTACTCATAAACATAGTCATTAATTATTAAACTTTTAATTAAAAACATTCAAACACAGCGGAAACATTCAACATCTGAGTACATTACAGCGGAAGTCTTAACATTCAAAACATTATCCATTGTCTAAACAAAACATAAGGTGGGATGTCAGTCACATGCCGGGCAGCCTTCACGCCTTCGCACGACCCTTTCCTTTATTACCTGAAATGTATACTAAAAGTCAGCTAACGCTGGTGAGTTCTAGTTTAAAACTATTAAGTATGATCATTCTTTTCTTTATAAGTATACATAATTATATACATACATTTCTACAAATACGTATTCATAGCTTTTACTTTTCTTCTTCATTCTTATGTGATTACATAAATATGTATTCACCTTTTCTTTCCTTAACATTCATTGGTCATACACATAAGGGTGATCAACCCATCTTACGGTACGTATATCACAAAGACATACGCCCTTGAGCTACCGTCGTAGCCCTTTTACTCGTCCGGTCCTAGAAACCGTCCGCCTTAACTTTGGTCCGGCCGACCTTCGGCCGTCCTTCTTTACCGTCCTACCGTCGTAGTCCGTCATATTCGCCCGTCTGCCCTAAGGCATCCGTTTCCCACGCGAACTATTGTTTATGCAACCGTTATACTATTTTAGCATTTACTTCGACCGCCCTTTTATGCTTTTTGTACGTCCTAGCTTGCTAGGAACGTATCTTTCCCGGTTGTAAAATAGTCACGTGGTCGTCCGTCTACAGAAGTAGCCGTTAGCTTCGTTTCCGTCCATAACGTATACTTACATTCATAACATGCAATATAAATAATTATAAAGCAAGATTTCGTTTATTTACGTTATGCCATTCTTTCCTTCATTCTTTGTAAACATACGTTTCATTCTTTATTCATAATTCATTCTCTTATATATATATATAAAATATATATTAATACATCACATAAGATCACATTAGCATTCATATCATTTATTCATTTAGTGTATACATTTCAGCCCCAAAACATTTAATAAGGTTTGCACATAACATAGAAGGGGGCACATAGAACTCACCTGATGAGTAGTTTCTGAGATACACTTAGCTGGTTACTGAGCGTCACTAATGTCACTCACAATCTGTATAATAAAGTCATACACATAAGGTAGTGCTCCTAGATGACACTAGACATTACTATGCTTGAACCTAGTAGTTTCGATGGATTTGCTTATGTCGAAACTTGATAGTTTCGATAGGTTGCTTATGTCGAAACTTGGTAGTTTCGATAGGTTGCTTATGTCGAAACTTGATAGTTTCGATAGGTTGCCTATGTCGAAACTTGGTAGTTTCGATAGGTAACTTAGGTGTAATCTTAGCTTCGGATCGTGGACTCATATCGAAACTATGGTAGTTTCGATAGGTTTGCATATATATATATATATATATATATCGAAACTATGGTAGTTTCGATGGGTCTGTATATATATCGAAACTATGTAGTTTCGATGGGTCTGCACATATCGAAACTAAGTAGTTTCGATGGGTCTGCACATATCGAAACTAATCGATGGGTCTGCACAAACCATCTTCCCCAAAAATCTGAAGTTTCTGCATGCGAATCTGATCGTGCCAATATCTTGATTTTTCTTAGATCAAAACGTTCGGTTTTCATTCTAGATGCTATACCTAAGCTCATTTTCAAGTTTCATCCGCAAAATCGTTACCTTTTTAGCCAAAACCCGAAAATCCTAAAAATCATAAAAACTCAGATTATGATCGAACGCTTACCTGGATTGGATTTCTGATTCGGAGGAGATGATCACGAGCACAGCAGCAACGTTCTCCTGAATTCCAGAGTCGATCCGTCACTTTCTCTCTCTAGACCCAAGCTCTCTTCTCTCTCTCTAGAACTTGCATGAGTGGGGAAATGCAGAGAAGAGGGCTGACTTGCCTCTTATATGCCTGGGCTTCCCTCGGCCCATTGAAGCCGAGCCCAAGCCCGCTCCCTTTTGTTTAAATATTCCGACTTAGTCACCGGTCTCGCTATATTTATTCGTTTTATTATTTTTTGGATGTTACAAGTCTATAACGATTAGCAGGTTTCGTCCTCGAAACCTGCTAATCGTTAAACAGCTGGGGATATAGTCCTCTCATTTCGTCTTCTTTTTCCCAAGTAGCTTATGAACCCTTTCTGTGTTTCCATTGTACTTTTACTAATGGGATTGACTTATTGCGTAGTTGTTTCTCAGCTCGGTCAATAATGGCTATCGGTTCCTCTATATAATTTAGACTGTTATCCATTTCGATCTCGTCGTAAGGTATGTGAGCTGTGTCGTCAGCTAGGCACTTGCGTAGGTGCGACACGTGGAACGTAGGGTGTATTTCGCTAAGCTCGACGGGTAGGTCGAGTCTGTAAGCAACTTGACCCACTCTCGCTAAAATCTTGAAAGGTCCGACAAACCTTGGACTTAGTTTGCCACGTTTTCTGAACCGAATGATTCCTTTCCATGGTGATACCTTTAACAGTACCATGTCCCCTATTTGAAACTCTAGCTCCCTTCTTCTCTTATCCGCGTATGATTTCTGTCTGTCTTTTGCGGCTTTCATTCGAGCCTTGATTTGATCAAATTTCTCGGAAGAAGCTTTGACCACTTCGAGACTTGCAAAATCCTTCTGTACAATTTCCCCCCAACAAACTGGGGTCCTACATTTCCTCCCATACAACATTTCAAATGGCGGCATGCCAATAGTCGAGTGATAGATGTTGTTATATGAGAATTTGCCAATGGTAGATGGCTGTCCCAGCTCCCACCGAAGTCAATGATATAGGCCCGGAGCATGTCCTCCAAGGTCTGAATAGTCCTTTTCGATTGTCCATCGGTTTGGGGGTGGTAAGCGGTGCTGATGTTCAGTCTAGTGCCCATTGCTTTGTTGAATTTCTTCCAAAACCTTGACGTGAATCTAGTATCCCTGTCGGACACAATCGATAGCGGCATACCATGTCTGCTCACAACTTCCTTGATAAATATTTCTGCTAGTCTTTCTGACGAGGAATCTCACGTATTGGCAAGAAGTGAGCAATTTTCGTCAAGCGGTCGACGATCACCCAAATGGTATCATTGCCTTTAGCTGTTCGTGGTAGCTTGGTAATGAAGTCCATCGTGATCTCCTCCCGCTTCCATTCCGGTATTGGTAGAGGTTGCATTTTATCGCATGGTTTATGGTGCTCGGCCTTAACTAGAGAACACGTTAGGCACTTGCTCACGTATTCTGTCACATCATTCTTCATGCCAGGCCACCAGTATTCTTTCTTCAAGTCTTGGTACATTTTGTTTGTCCCAGGGTGGATAGAATAGCGAGACTTATGGGCCTCATCGAGTATTTTGGCTCTAAGCTCGCCAATCTTAGGTATCCACATTCGGCCAAACCTAGTTCGTACACCGTATGCATTTGCATCCAAATTCCCTTGTTGTCCTACTATTCTTTCCCGTTTTATATTTCATTCTAATAGCGCTTCGTCTTGTGCCTTTGATATTTCACTGATCAAATCCGGTGTTATAATCAGCTGACACGCTTTGATCTGTATAGGTTCCGATCCTTCCTTTCTGCTTAAAGCGTCAGCCACCACATTTGCTTTGCCTGGATGGTACAATATCTCACAGTCATAGTCTTTCATTAGCTCTAACCATCTCCTTTTGTAACATCCGGCCCCTCGTACCAACAATATTGTCCGCTTTGCCCACTAAGAGCTCACGGATTTGTTTTTGGTTGCTCGGGTGAAAACTTCTCAGGGGTCACCCATCCCTGGATTACTCCCACCCGAGCACGCTTAACTGTGGAGTTCTCCTCTCATCCACTACATTAAGCCCCAAAACGCGTTGTTTTGGGTTTAACCCCATTCATACTTCACTTCCTTCCGTGTCAACTTAGTTAGTGGCAAGGCTATTCTTGAAAAATCTTGAATGAACCTTCGATAGTATCCCGCCAATCCCAGAAAACTTCGTATCTCTGTTGGTGTCTTTGGGACGTTCCATTCCTTTACTGTCTCGATCATTGCAGGATCTACCATGATGCCGTTTGGGTTTATCACATGACCTAGGAATTGGACTTCCCTAAGCCAGAACGCACATTTGGAGAATTCTGCGTACAACTTTTCCTGCTTTAGCACCTCCAGAACCTCTCTTAGGTGACAGAGGTGATCACCCTCGCTCTTCGAATATACCAGTATGTCGTCTATAAAAACTATCACTGGTCGATCCAACATTGGTCGACATACTCTATTCATCAAATCCATGAATGCTGCTGGTGCGTTGGTCAATCCGAAGGACATAACGAGAAACTCATAATGTCCATAACGCATGCGAAACGCGGTCTTTGGTACGTCTTCCTCTCTTACTTTCAACTGATGGTAACCCGACCTAAGGTCGATCTTTGAGAACCAACTCGCACCTTGCAGTTGGTCAAAGAGGTCATCTATTCTAGGCAGTGGGTATTTGTTCTTTACTGTCCTCTTGTTCAGTTCACGGTAGTCAATGCACATGCGCATGCTGCTGTCTTTCTTCTTTACAAATAGTACCGGAGTGCCCCACGGTGAGATGCTCGGCCTAATAAATCCTTTTTCTGTTAGTTCCTCTAGTTGAGACATCAATTCTTTCATTTCTGACGGCGCCAATCGGTAGGGGGCTTTGGCAACGGGCTCAGCTCCTGGCAATAAGTCAATTTGAAATTCTATTTCCCGATCGGGTGGTAACCCAGGTAGATCCTCAGGGAATACTTCCGGAAAGTTGCACACCACGGGTACTTTCTTGAGTTCATTCATTTTCATTCTATCATCAATAACATATGCCAAATAAGCTTCGCAACCGCGCCTCATGTAACTTTCGGCCTTGATCATCGAGATGATGTTCGGCATCGTGCAATTCCAATCCCCATAAACCGTAATTGGGCTGCCGCTAGGAGCTTTGAGGTGTATCCTCTTACGTTTACATATGATTTGAGCTTCGTTGGCAGCTAACCAATCCATACCCAATACTATATCGAATCCTCATAAGGTGAGAAGGAATAATCTAGAAGGAAACTTATGGCCCTCTATTTCTATGATACAATCCTCTATTACTTGGAATACTGCCGAATTTTTACCCACGGCAGTTTGTACGCTAAAGGCCTTTACTATGGTGTTGATAGTGCAATCCAGTTTACGGCTAAATGCATTTGATATGAAGCTTTTACTAGCACCAGAGTCGAATAAAATAGCAGCATTTTCATCATTTACTAGAAACGTACCTGACACAACGTCAGGGTTTCCTCTTGCTTCTTCCTCAGTCAGTGCATAGGCTCGAGTCCTAGCCTGCGGCTGTTCCTTTTCCCTCTCTTTTCCCGAACCAGATTGGCCGGCCTTCCGGCAGTTCTTTGTCAGATGTCCGAACAATCCCCATACTTGGCACTTGACGTTTCTTACACATTCTCGAGAGAAGTGCCCCGGCTTCCCGCACTCGTAGCATGTGGTGATGCCGATTTTACATTCGCCAAGATGTTTCCTTCCGCATTTCTTGCATGTTTCATATTCATCCGAACTTGGCTTCTTAGTTTCAGTTGTTACGTTCCCTCTTCCGGTGCCTCTAGACGGGTTCTCCCACTTTCTCTTTTGGGTATCTGTTGGTGGGTCCTCATTGGCATAATCGTCGTAGACGATTCCGCTCAGATTCACTGCCGACTCGAAGGTCGAGGGTAGGTTGGCTTTCACATGGACACGGACCCTTTGAGGTAGGCCCTTCACATAATACTTGATCATTCGCTCCTCTGTCTCCACCAGGTGGGGTACCAGTTGAGCTAGCTCATTGAACCTAGAAGTATACTGGCGGTGTGTCTTGTTGCAAGCCTTGAAGTTTAGGAATTCGTTTTCCACTTGATCAATTTCATTTTGGGGACAGAACTTCTGAATTATTAGCTTCTTCAGGTCTTCCCATGTCATTCTTGCAAGAGCGTTTGGGGACTTTTTCCGCTGGATGTTCCTCCACCAACCTAGTGCTTCATTGGTGAAAGAATGAGCAACATATTTAACCGCCTGGTCCGATCGACACTCGCTGATGTTGATTACAGCGTTCATCCTCTCAATCCATTCGAGTGTTGCCACTGAATCCTTGCTACCATCAAACTTGGGCGGGTCTCCATCCTTGAAACCTTTGTAAGTACACCCACGATTGCTTGATGCCACTCTTACTTCATCCCCGTCACTGTCATAAATTTTCTCTTCATTGTTCCCTTCATCCTCTTCTTTTCTTTTCTTTAGTGCCTCAGACAGTAGGTCAGGCAATATGTTCTTCAGAGTGAGCACAACTTCACGGGCTATAGCATCCCTGACTTCGGGTTCCAACTGTATAGGCCCTGGATTGTCGTTCCTAGTTGGGGTCACTTCTGTTTCGTGCACACTTTCGGTGTGTTATGCGTGCACACTCTCTTCTTCTTCAAATCTTTGGTTCAACGGAGGTCTACCTACTCGGCCAGTGCGACCGCCTCGGCGTCCTGTCCTTCCTCCACCAGCCATAGTTCTTAGTTTCCTGATAGTTATAAAGGGAATACATCAATGTCATTTCTTCAGATCATAGTTTGGAACAGTACGAGCAAGGTAAATTATTAATTACAGTGACCGGTTTGTGATTACTAATTTACATTGCTTTTCGGGTTCAAAACTCTTCAAGTCGGTTGTGACATTGGCATCTATTTGTTCTAAGTTAAGGTATCTATTCTTATCCAAGTGCATTAACTTCAATACTTACTTATCGTGCTGGCGTTGACGTTGGTTACCCATGACTGACATCCGTGCGTTGGTCCCATAATCAGTTTGAGTCCAGACATTTAGGGATGTCTGAATCTCTCAAACTATTGCTCTGATACCAACTTGTAAGGCCCCTTTTCCTGGGTGACCTCAATTGTTGGATTTACTCATAAACATAGTCATTAATTACTGAACTTTTAATTAAAAACATTCAAACACAGCGGAAACATTCAACATCTGAGTACATTACAGCGGAAGTCTTAACATTCAAAACATTATCCATTGTCTAAACAAAACATAAGGTGGGATGTCAGTCACATACCAGGCAGCCTTCACGCCTTCGCACGACCCATTCCTTTGTTACCTGAAATGTATACTAAAAGTCAGCTAACGCTGGTGAGTTCTAGTTTAAAACTATTAAGTATGATCATTCTTTTCTTTATAAGTATACATAATTATATACATACATTTCTACAAATACGTATTCATAGTTTTTACTTTTCTTCTTCATTCTTATGTGATTACATAAATATGTATTCACCTTTTCTTTCCTTAACATTCATTGGTCATACACATAAGGGTGATCAACCCATCTTACGGTATGTATATCACAAAGACATACGCCCTTGAGCTACCGTCGTAGCCCTTTTACTCGTCCGGTCCTAGAAACCGTCCGCCTTAACTTTGGTCCGGCCGACCTTCGGCCGTCCTTCTTTACCGTCCTACCGTCGTAGTCCGTCATATTCGCCCGTCTGCCCTAAGGCATCAGTTTCCCACGCGAACTATTGTTTATGCAAACGTTATACTATTTTAGCATTTACTTCGACCGCCCTTTTATGCTTTTTGTACGTCCTAGCTTGCTAGGAACGTATCTTTCCCGGTTGCAAAATAGTCACGTGGTCGTCCGTCTACAGAAGTAGCCGTTAGCTTCGTTTCCGTCCATAACGTATACTTACATTCATAACATGCAATATAAATAATTATAAAGCAAGATTTCGTTTATTTACGTTATGCCATTCTTTCCTTCATTCTTTGTAAACATACGTTTCATTCTTTATTCATAATTCATTCTCTTATATACATATATAAAATATATATTAATACATCACGTATGATCACATTAGCATTCATATCATTTATTTATTTAGTGTATACATTTCAGCCCTAAAACATTTAATAAGGTTTGCACATAACATAGAAGGGGGCACATAGAACTCACCTGATGAGTAGTTTCTGAGATACACTTAGCTGGTTACTGAGCGTCACTAATGTCACTCACAATCTGTATAATAAAGTTATACACGTAAGGTAGTGCTCCTAGATGACACTAGACATTACTATGCTTGAACCTAGTAGTTTCGATGGATTTGCTTATGTCGAAACTTGATAGTTTCGATAGGTTGCTTATGTCGAAACTTGATAGTTTCGATAGGTTGCTTATGTCGAAACTTGATAGTTTCGATAGGTTGCCTATGTCGAAACTTGGTAGTTTCGATAGGTACCTTAGGTGTAATCTTAGCTTCGGATCGTGGACTCATATCGAAACTATGGTAGTTTCGATAGGTCTGCATATATATATATCGAAACTATGGTAGTTTCGATGGGTCTGTATATATATCGAAACTATGTAGTTTCGATGGGTCTGCACAAACCATCTTCCCCAAAAATCTGAAGTTTCTGCATGCGAATCTGATCGTGCCAATATCTCGATTTTTCTTAGATCAAAACGTTCGGTTTTCATTCTAGATGCTATACCTAAGCTCATTTTCAAGTTTCATCCGCAAAATCGTTACCTTTTTAGCCAAAACCCGAAAATCCTAAAAATCATAAAAACTCAGATTATGATCGAACGCTTACCTGGATTGGATTTCTGATTCGGAGGAGATGATCACGAGCACAGCAGCAACGTTCTCCTGAATTCCCGAGTCGATCCGTCACTTTCTCTCTCTAGACCCGAGCTCTCTTCTCTCTCTCTAGAACTTGCGTGAGTGGGGAAATGAGCAGAGAAGAGGGCTGCCTTGCCTCTTATATACCTGGGCTTCCCTCGGCCCATTGAAGCCGAGCCCAAGCCCGCTCCCTTTTGTTTAAATATTCCGACTTAGTCACCGGTCTCGCTATATTTATTCGTTTTATTATTTTTGGGATGTTACATGTACTGGAGACTTTGAGCATGAAACCAAACGAATTAGTAAGTGACTTTGTGGGTAAATTAGACAGCATAAGAGCCAAGACTAAAAGTGTTTGAAGTACTCTAAAGGATAAGACAATTGTCAGGAAGCTACTTAACTCAGCTTCAAAGAAATTTCTATCGATCATGGCAAATATCAAGCAGTATTCAGATCTTGACACAGTGTCATTTGAAGAAGTAGGTAGAAAAACAACATTTGAGGAACACGTCAAAAGTCAAGATAATCCAGAAGAAAACTCTCAAGGCAAACTTCTGATAGCAAGTTCAAGCAATCAAGGCCGTGGTAGAATATGTGAAAGAAACTTTAACAAAGGAGAAAGTGGTTATAGAGAAGGTATGGGTCGAGGATTTAAAGATAAAAGCAAATTCTTGTGCTATGAATGTGGAGAACTCGATCATTTTGCAAACAAATGCACCAAGTGGAAAGACAAAGAGAAAGACAAGCAGCAAGAATTCAATCTCATCTATGATAAATATCCAACACTGTTGTTGTGACATCCAGAATTTTTTATTTATTTATTTAATTTTCGGGACGAAAATTCTTTTAACTAGTGGATGATGTGACAACCCGACTTTTTCATGATTAACCTCGTTAACAATTTCATTAAATTTCCTCTTAAAACTTAACCCCGTTAAGTAAATCTGGTTAAGTCTTAACTTAATTAACGAAATTAAATCCCAAGGACTATTTCTGATCATTATTCAAACTGTAATGCATGAAAATCAGGGACTAGAATTTCCATTAAGTCAAAATCGATCTAGTTGACTTTTAGAAGTCAACAATCACAAATTTGAATCCCAAATTCAAACCGAAACTGAAAATCAATTCAATACTGTAACGGATTCGGTCCTTAATGTGTTAATCGACTCTCATCAAACCCCTAATTACCATCATTGATACTCAATCAATCCAATTATGGGTATTAACTTCGTGACCGTCGACATCCTCACCTATTACTATCAAATTCGCAAAATTTGTACATTGCAGTCACAAATCGATCAATGGAATAAGCTCTTACGAACTCACTTGAAGCTAATGCACTCGTCAATTCCATCTAAGAAGCGGCCGTAGTCGTCGGGAAACAAAAACACGCAAGTCGGAGCTGATTTACTCGATCTCTACCAATTCAGGCGTTATTCTGGTAACCACTAGCACCTATAGTTTCGTTTTTACCCATTGAATGAAAGCCCTAAGTTAATTGGGGCTCATATCATCAAATTAATCAAGACCCGTGATCTAGGGTTCATCATGAACTCGATTTGGGGGTTTCGATTCTAGTCTCAACCAATATGCAATTAACGTATATGGACAGATTAGAAATCCTTCAATCATCAAAAGCCCTATGAATCCAACACCTCTTAATATCCAAATCGACCAAATTGATTCTTAATACACACCTAGGGTTCGGTTTCTAAAACAGGATTAAACGGATCGAATACTTGTTGTTTTCGAAATAAAACCCACTCTCAGACTCGATTTTGATTGATTAACAAAACCTTTAGGTCAATCTGATGTACCATGGACGAATTCGGTGTGGTTGGGAGGGAGAACCGATCGCGACTTATGGAGAGAGGTGTCACAGTGTTCGTGTTATTAAAACCAATGTGTTTCGGAATTGGTTGCGATGACCCTAGCGGGCGAACTGGTTAAACATGTGTGCTAACAGGGAGGGGACCCGGGTTCGAGTCTCCCTTATATATTTAAAAACCATTTCCTATACTATTATTTTAATAGATAATTATGTTTTGAAACCCGGAAACCCCCGTAAGCTCGGGTTTGGTTTTATAACCTATTTTTATATTTATTCCCATTTTTAACATAATATATTTACATTGTTCAAACCGTGAATTCGTATAAAATAATATATTTATATTATTTTCAACCCCATGATCTCAATTAAAAAAAATATATTTTATACTATTTTTACCACGTTTATAAACCGTTTGAAATGATTCAGATAATTAAATAGTATAATTATTTATATTATTTACCCTCGGTTTTCATTATCGATTAAAAATAATATATTTATTATTTTTGACACAAAAATGATTATTTGGTTAATCCTGCGAACCTAAAAATAATATATTAAATTGTATTATTTTTTCTAAACGACTCAAACGTACGAATTTATTTACTTATTTAATATTATTCGTTATTAACGTTCGACACGTAACGCTTTGATTTTAATTTATTATATTAAGAAACCGATATTCCCGTAGACACGTTCGTCTACTCATCAATCCTTAGAATGTGTTAAGATGTTCTAATCTTCATTGTCGTCGTCGCAAATCCCAATATGTCCCTAACTTATGTGTTTATAATTCTAGGGCATACGTAAGCTGTGCAGGCTAACACTTGAGATTTCAAATCTCATAGTTTTGTGAGACTACCTACTACGCAACGCATGTGAGTTTCACGGCCCCTTTTTACTTGTTTTACTATTGGGGGAGAAACATGCTTACACACAAACGTATTTTACTTGTTTTCCTGTTGAGGAAGAAACAAACATGAATACCAACTATCATACTTTTATTTGTTTTCCCCGTGGGGGAGAAACAGGTACGCAAGCAAATATTATTTTACATGTTTTTCCCGTTGGGGGAGAAAACATGACGCAACTATTTGATTATGGTACTTTATATGATATCACTGTTGAGGCTAAGCGTAACACACTATCATAGAAAGTCCTCATCTTATATCGGACCGTTAATATGGATCTTAGCGAGGTAATGTTTAGTAGTACTACTGGGTTTGACAAATCCCACCCGCGTTAGTCGCGCTAACTCGATTGGAGATCGAACGGGTGAAATGTTAGCCTACTCACACCGCCAGTGTTGATAGACCTGGCAGGAGGCAAATAGACAAACAGTCAGCTTCCGTTGCGAGCGCTTTAGTAAGACATGAACATAGGTTAGCTACCTATAGATATGCATATTGAATGTACATAATCTGGCAAACACTCTCTTATACAAACTTGAAACCTGTGAACTCACCAACCTCGTGTTGACACTTTTTCTTACATGTTTCTCAGGTCGCTTTGGCACAGGTTGCGCACTTAGGACATACATAGAGTCCTACTTTCATATCATTCATTTCAAACATGTTAAACAGTTTACTTAATTACATTAATTGGCGCTCGTTGCGTGTAATTACATTTGACTTCATTTTAACGTTTACGCTTCCGCATTAACTCTGAACTTTTATTTTATGGCATTTCAAGTCCCATATAGTGTCGTTTGATGTAACTAATGACTGAGATCCTGGTGTGTCACCTTCCAAACGGTAAAACTCCGTTAGTGGAATTTGGGGGTGTGACATCCGTTAGTGGAATTTGGGGGTGTGACAGTTGTAAGTGCAGGTCAAGCAAGAAGACGATCTTCTTTAAACTATATTTAGTTTAAGGGGGATTATTGAAATATTAAACTAATAATAGTTTGGATCAAAGTTGTAAATATTAGAAACTATGTTTAGAGTCGTATTTGTATTTATAGGAAGTGCAAGGGTCAGTATGTAAAAGTCTAAACGGTTGTGTAGGAAGGGACGCGTCGGTTCAAAAATTAGGGGTATATGAACCCTTTTAAAACGCGTATGTATGTGATGAATGTATGAACAATTCAAGCAAGTATTATCAAAATTAATTGTATTGTTCATCCAATTTGTTCTTGATTACCAACATCTGAGGCCCGGCTATACAAAGTGTGTAGGAAAGATGTCAAAGGTTGAGGAAGGTTCAAGTCCCGTGATAAATAAAAATATGTAGATTTAAGAATATGATTGAAGGGAGTGTGAGTTAGCCACTCTAAAAAAACCTAATGAGTTAATAGATGCTCATTGACATGAAACAAATATGAAGTAAAACAATATAAAAACTGATGAAATCCAGAGCTAGTAATTAGCAAGGACCTAAAATAAAACTATATAAAAAAATATTTTAATGAAGTGCCTAGAGCCTTGAATAGAACGACTAGTACCACTTTTGATGTTGCATCAAGCCAACCGACAAACCTTAATTGAGAATGAGACAAACAATGAATCAGACAATAAAAAGAAAGCTTTGAATGATAATAATAATAATATAAAACAGTGAATGATAATATAAAGAGAAAAGAAATAAAGATACTTTCCTATGAGGCATATCCAACAAAAAGCTTTGACGACGATGGGGCATATGTGATGGGATAGAGGGAACGAATCAAGAGGTGATAAGGAGATAAAACGTGACCCGGTTGAGCGGTGGATGATTGGGTGGCTGAATTTGTAACGTACAATTGATTAAAATTTTGGATTCAAGTCCACTTATGATAAAAAAAAAAAAGGGTTCAGCTTATGTCTAGGGGTTTTCTCACCTATGATGGGTTTCGTCGTGAGGAATGTGAGAGTTGATCGGGTGGGTCAGTGGCCCTTAAGTGATTCAAATTGCCGTTGAAAATTTTTTTTTCTAAATTTGGTCGAGTACCCCTTAAACTTAGGGTAATCTTTTATTTGGTGTTCTTTTAAGTCCTATAAATTGTATAATGGTTATTTCAAGCTTTTTGATATTTGTATTGTAATTCCAAGTTAAATCCTAAATCGACAGTGAACATGATAGATGTTGGCCAGCTCATAAGGAATGACCAACATCAAAATATCATCAACGTGTTGTGACACATTGGTTGTGGATGAGATGAAAAGTCTATAGTTGAGCGTGTTTGAATGGGAACAATAGCAGGATGGGCAAACTCCTTGGAAGTTTCTACTAGGGCAACAAAAAACAAATTCGTGAGTTCGTAGTAGGCAAATGAAACAATATTAGTTGTTATGAGCGGGCAGATATTACTAATGATAAGAGCCACCACGCCTATGTCATTCAGGATAGTAGGAAAACATATCGAGGACAATGAGTCCGTAGGGTTTAGTGTGCCACTTTAGGTGAATTCCACATTTCTTATTGGGATGGTGAGATAAACTTCATCGAGGACAATGAGTCCATAATGGGGTTATTGTAACACCCTAAGCAAATCTCACACAAGTCGTGGACAAGAGAAATGTTTGATACATAGGGAACGTTTGGTCTCAAAATATTATCAATGCATTTTGGACGCATTGGTTACGGATAAGAGAAAAATTTCACAGGTAAAAGTGTTTGTGTGAGCAAGTCCCTGCTTGGGTAACAAAAAATAAATTTGTGAGCCCCTGTTGGATAATGCTAACAATATTCATTGTTATGAAGGACAAGATGTTACTTGTATATTTGAAGTGTGTTAAGATAAGAATGTAATATTATTTTTGAATAAATAAATACCATATAAAACTATTTATAAAAAGAAATCTATATTTGAGATATAGATCAAATTTTAGAAAATGGAAATTAAATAAAAAAACAAAATTAAAATTAACAATGCAAAATTAAAATTAGACAACTAAATAAATATCTAACATAATGAAATCTAAAATCCACACAACTTTATAAATAAAACTGAATCAAATCAAACATGAAAATTTGAAAATTGAAGAAAATCTGAAAAAAAGTTTAAGGGGATGTTTGAAAATAGACTCCGAAACCACTTTGCCAACTTATCGAAGCATTTCTCAATTAAGGGGATGTTTTCATTAATATCTATGGTTTTCATATAACTCCAAATTAATAGCATGCGGTATACTATAGTGAGTGAGGGTTTAGTGAGAGAAAAAATGGTTGTCATGTGGCGCCGCGTCATCTCCATCAACTTCACACCAACTTCACTTGACAAAAGAAATACCCAAGTGAGTGAGTGTGGTGTGAGCAGTAAATGCAATTTTTAATTTAATATTCATTTAAATAATATTAATTATTAATATTATATTAAAAAAAGACAAATAAAAATTCAAAAAATAAAAATAAAAATCATAAATAAAAGTTACATAAATTAAAAATAAACATAAATAATACTACTTGATTTCATATTTTACCTTGATCTCGTTTTGTTTCTTTTTGAAAAAGTTTCGTCGGGGGTCGGTGATCTGATCAAGGTTGAGGGCAAGAATTTTCATTTTTTCTTTTTCCATGTTCCAATTAAATTGTCTCTTTCTCTCACATTAAATTCTTGCATTTGTTCTACATTTATTGGCCGATTTCGACGTAAGTGGGAACCAAGCCGGATCCCGAGCCCGATGCTCGGGCCTTTGCTTTTTTTCTTTTCGATCAGACGTTGTATGTCGTCCTCGTCATTTAATACATCTCGGTTGAGATCATACATAGATCTTTCGTCGGACGCGTTCGGACTAGCATTAATGTCCGTTGAGGATCGTTTATTTACAATTATATTTTAAATACCGATAATGGGATCATCCGAGACGTCGACAAAAGCCCTAGCCAAATTTAACTCTTCATCAAAATCCCACTTCTTTGTAACATGTGAGGCTGTTTTTGTTTGTGGAATTTTCTTTTTGCCTTTACTTTTGTTACGCACGGGTTGCGTTTCCTCAACGTCTTCTTCTTCCTCCTCTGGTACTTCTTGAGTTTCTGGAACAAAATTCGGATCGGGTGAGTATCCTACAGACATATTTGGCATATTAGGCATGCTTGGGACATACCCGGGTGATCTGAATGGGTTTTGGTTGAACGGTTGTGGTTGGGTGAACGCGTTGGTTTGGCGGAGACCGCAAGTTGAACGCGTTTTTTTACGACGCATAATGAAGCCATAATATGTTAGGATTCATGATTTGGTATAGAGAGGAAAGTGAGATTTTTTATAGAGAGAAAAGTGAGATTTTTTAGTGTGGAATATATTGGGTAAAATGATTATTTATAGTGGTTTAATTAAATTTTTTTTAGTTTGTTACCGTTCAACGGTAATATTCTTTAAAAAAATTAGTTGTTAAACGTTCAAATCATCCTCTCCTTCCCGTGAGATTTCTCCCGCTAAACCCTCACCCACCCCCTCACGCCATCAAGGGGGCGGTGTTGCCTCCTCCTTCACGCCGTGAAGGTGCTCATGGATGGCCTCACGTCATGTATACCACTTGCTCTATAAAACAATAGTTATGCTTATTTTATGAATGTTGTGAAAAACCCTTACATCTTTTTTCAATATGTTAATTCTTTAATAAATAAACCATTTGTTAATTATTATCTTTGGAGTGTCATACATCAAGATATTCGATAATAACCTTGAGTGGAAAGAAAAGTAATCTATACTATATTATAATACATATTAAAAAGACGGAATGGTAAATTTACCAAAAACTCTTAAATTTAAGAGTTATACACCTCTAAATGCTTGAGGTACAACTCATAAAGCTTGAAAAAATACCTCCCTCAAACAAGCAGCCTTAATTTGAAAACCCTGATCTCTTTTCACTTTCATCGTTCTCGCACACTCCCCCTTCTCGCTCTCTCCCCCCACCATCTTCAGACGATTGCTTCACCACAACCACCCTCCGGCGTGGTGGCCGACCACCGTCCTCCACTGCACCATGCCAACCTTCTTCACCGGCGCACTCAACCGTGGCCCTAATCCTATTTCAAAACGTCGTTCTCTCTCGTTCTCAACGGTGGTGGTGGAACGTAACCCTAATCCTATTTTAAAAAATCGTTATCTCTCTCTCTCTTTCTCTCTCAACAGTGGTGGTGGAACGTTTGAATATCGACGGTGATGTCGGCGTTTAGGGTTCCGGCCGTGAAACCAACTTTCCAGCGACCAAGATCCGACGACAATCGACAGATCTGGTAAGTTCAGTTTTAATTTTGCGTTTCAAAATGTTTTTCATTCATAATTTGTGGCACGCTCACACATATACTCATATCTGTGTGTTTTGCTTGATGAATTTGTATATGCAGGACCATCCGAAACACCTGTTGGATATTTGATGTCCGATCATCATTAATATGAATGTTACTATCGAGGTACGATCCAAAGAGTTACACTTTGGACAACGAACAATTAATAATGTTTAGTCGTAAACATTATAGTTCACGAAACACGGATTTAATAATCGGTGAATAAATATTTAGAGAAATATTTATACGGTGGATTCTAATATTAATTATTTAGAGAAATAATTAATTGTTGATCGAGATATTAATTATTTAGAGAAATAATTAAAAGCAATGGGTTAAACGTTTAAGAGTTAAACGCTAATTAGTGTAAGTTTTACTAATGATTTATAGTTGGTAAAACACAGGGTCTTTAAAGTAATTGATAAATAAGTATAGGGGATTAACAGTTAATTCTCAATGGCTGTTATATGTAATTATAATAATTATATATACATCCTTAAGTTGAAACCCTAATAATTCTTTTTTCTTGCCTCTATCAATAACTTGTGCAAGAAGGGAGAACCCCTCTGTGCCTATCGAAACTACCACACTACCACCATCGAGTTGCCGGCCACCGTACACCACCACCGTGACCCGCCAAGCGCCACCGCCGGTTTTCGAGTTCTCCTTTTCGCCATCCGCGACTGTCGCTACCTCCACCAAGTTTCGTCGTGAACCGGTTTCATCCCATGGATAGGAGTTTCGGCTAATCTCGTGAGATGGGATTCGTTGTGTGTTTTTCGTGAACACGTCACTAGCGAGACCTTCGTTGCTTCCATCGTGTGAGTTTAGGTTGATCGTCAAAGGTATAAAACTCTAACACCCTATGGTTTCGTTTTTTTTATTTTGTTGCCTAATGTCATGTAATCGGATCACTGTCAGATAAAGTTTAGAACTTTTATAATCGTGTGCCTTTAATCGCTTCCGCCTTACAAACCTGATTTTGTAAACTAATTGTTTTAATAGGTTAAAACCGGTGCACGATTTCCAACAGTGGTATCAGATCCACCTTTTATGTGCATTTAGACATATTTATTTATTTTTCTAATCTCCGTTTTATTTGTCAACACTTTTGGTTGACAAAAGATCGAACCTTTATCATTTGGATTGATTGTATTTTGTAACATCGAGCCCTAGTGACCCGTGGTTGTGTTTGTCGTATATATATTTTTTTGGTTTTTATATTCTTTGTATTTTTAGGTTATTTGGAACCCGATGTAATAGTTAGGTTTGTTTTTGTTTATTTATTTTTATTGTAAAAGTATATATGAAGAATTGAAGACCGAAGATGGACACGAACGGCACTTGAAGATAGATATCTTGGACTAAATGGAGGACGACAAGCTTGTTTGTTATTTGTTGTTCCTTAGACCGGTTCGGTTTCCGTTTGATGGCTTGAACAAAACCGGACAACCTTTACTAGTGGCTCGATGGTTTGTTTAATATTATTTGTGGTTTTTATAATTATTTAGAAAAACAATTTAAACTGCAAATATTTTTATAAAACCTTTTGACACGATCTTATAAAACGACGAGAAAATTAAAAGGTTTAGGATTTCTCGGAAAGGTAATTAAATAAATTTGTTTTTTTTATTTAAAGATAAAACGGGTTTTAAATTTAATTGTTTTATTTAAAATCATTTTTTTTAAATTAATTAAAGAGTTGAATAATTTAAAATTAAGTTCGCGACTAACGACCAATTTAGATTAAAACAAGGTATTTAAAATTGGATCGTTTCGAGTGTTAAAAACCGTTTCACGAACTAAATAGTAAAATTGGTTTACTAAAAGTGCACGACTTGGCTCATGCTCCTTGTCGTCCAATATTTTTTTAACCCTTAAATTGGTAATTTAAAACATTAAAGCAAATCTCAAATTATAAATAGATATTTCCGCGCCACCCTAAATCCGAACCCCCGGTGTTAGAGAATTACCCTGCATCCGGGCCTACGGTTTTGGTTGAAGGTACAACCGCGATTCCTGAGTTACGTAGGTCTGCTCTACGGTTACAACTGAAGGACAAATATCACTTAAGTCGTTTAAGTGAGGGTAGTTGAGGGAAAACGTATCCAAAGCTTGACAATACTCGACATGTCCCTCAAACCGAGAACTGTGTAGTTGACACAATTGGTATTTGATACCTACCTACCTAGCTGTGCCAAAGGACAGTGCTCAGCCATTCACTGAGCTATGCTGCACCAGGATCTCATTCCTAATTAAATATATTTTTGTCCTTCGGTCATTAATCTAGTTAGGAAATTCAGCCATGAAAATAATAAACCTTATTTGAATTTTGTAGATGTCTCAATATGTTGACGTGGTTATTCTAGAGCGTCTTTCTGACATTCTAAACGTTAAACTCGTTGGAACAAATTTCTTGACCTGGTACTACAATCTGAAGAACGCTTAGATACAACAAGAAATTACACGTTCTTAAATTCCCTTTGCCTAAGCGGCCACCTTGGATGCTAGCGAATTTTTTCTAAATGCTTGGAACAAATTTAAGGATGATGTCAGTTTCATATCAGACCTATGCTTGCATCCATCAACCCAGGGATTAGAGTCGCGCTTAAGCGCTTGACTACTTATGACATGATCCGTTACTTGAAAGAGATACCATCAAGATTACAACAAGGATCCTTCTTACTATTTAATGTCACACATTAAGGAGGTTGCTATGGAGAATCCAAGACGTGCTATGATCATGAGGAAGAAAGTGGCAGACCTCGAGAAAGCATGCATTCCCATAGACAATCACTTAGTCATTGACATTACTATTGATGACATATGTGACGACTATATCAGGGAAAAGCATCAACCTAGTCGTTATGAAGAGGTGAGGGATTTCATCTCTTGGTATGCCAAGGTGGAACCCGAGGATGCTTTGAGGATGACATGCTTTATAGACCAGCTTAGGAGGATTACCCTAGTCACAACATCATTCGAGCTATATTCAATGATGGGCTTCACTAGTCCTTCACAAGCAAAGAGGTACCGGATGACACTGTCAAGACCGGGGACAAGGCCAAAGCAATTGGTGAGACCAAGACGCGTATCTCTAAACCTAGATGCCGTGTGAGAGAGATACCTGAAGCTGCTGATGCTATAGAATGCTTTAAAGCATACTGATGTGTCATAATTTACACCTCTTTTTGGCTCAAAACTTCGCTCATTTCACAATCATTTCTTGGTTATTTTCCATTTTTAGACACTTATTTGCTTCGCTTCAAGTTTTGTAGGTTTTTGTGAGGCTAGGTGAACAAACAAGAGAATTCCAGGAGTAAGGTTGAAGTTTTAGGGTTTCTGTGTCGGAGGCACGGTCGTGCCCCCTACCTTGCACGACCGTGCCGGTCTTCATACCCCTAGACAAGGTCGCGCCCCACATCTGGCACGACCGCGCCAAGACAAATCCACGAGCATAACCGTGCTCCAATGCCCCACGGCCGCGTGTAACCCCGTGAGTCTGATCCATGACCTCATGCCCGTACTTCCTCGATCATTGGGACCCAATAGACTGATCAGATCAGTTAACCATCTGTCCCACGACCGCGCTAGTACTTTGGCACGGTTGCGTCCCAATGACAGGCACGGTCGTGCCTCCTCATTTCTATAAATACATAAGTCTTTTTTCTCACTTATTCATTCAGCAACTAGAGCAAAAACCCATTGTTTGAGCTTTGAACCAGCCTTGTTCTAGCCATATTTCAAACATCTTGGAGGGATTATAACATCAAGAGGATCACCATACATCAACAACAACATCTAGGCTTGGAGGAGTGGTTTGATTCTTGTTTTCATACCATGTTTCTCACTATTTTTCCCTGCTTATTTGTCATTCTTAAGCTCATGATGAGCTAAAACTCTTGTTCACTTTGATTTAGAAGAAGTCTAGAATCGTTTGACAACATTTGTGGATGTTTGGTATTCATTGTGTCAATGTTATGACATTCATAAGATTATTCTTCAATGAAATTATGTGTTTGAGAATCTAAAGTTGTTTGTAAGACTTGTATTTGTGTATGCAATATAATGTTGAAAAACTTATCGTGTATGCTCATATTCATGAATTGGTGTATGTTTGTATGCTAGTTTATGGCTTTTGACTAGGAATGGTGAATGAAGTCTTGCTTATGGTTTATGATTCTTGAATGTGTATCATTATGCTTGTGTTTGGAAAGACAAAGTATTTGTTATGATGATTCATGCTTAGTACTATGTTTATGTTGGATTTGTTGACACAATCCCCTAATTTATATAAACTTTGTATGAACATTGTATGTTGAAGAAGTGCATGTAATTATCTAATTAAATCAACTTGAGGTGGGTAGTGTGTTTTTCATATTATCTTTCCAAATAATTGTTGGATTAGTGTACCTTGATCGGAAACTAGTTCAATCTTTATAAACATTGTCATGATTACAACACGTGAGCTTCATTGCATGATTTTAGGTGGTTAGTTTGTATCATTCATTCTAGCTTTCTGAATGGTCATTTGATTAGATATCTTTGACGAGAATTTAGTCAATCTATGTTTCGTGTATTTGACATGTTTCCATGAGTGTATTGAATGTATTCTAAATGGATTCGACACCGAAGTGATCTTTCTTCCTTGATTGTTTGTCTTATGATTTTAGTCTAGTTTTATATATTTGCATGCTAGTTAATTAAACAAACTCTTCAAAATATCTTTTTACCGTCACTTGATTGGATTTTAGTTCCGGTCTACTATTGCATTCTACCGTATCCACGGATTGATATCCAGTTCTTACCTTTACTGTATTGCCATCCGACGGGTACACTGCCCGATGTGTGTGATTAGTCTTTGGTGAAAACCCTTTTTAAAACTAACTGTGTAAAATCTTTATAAAAATGTATATATAGTTTGCTCACATCAAGTTATTGGCGCCGTTGCCGGGGATACGGTTTTGCGAGAACGATTGGAATTGATTTTTAGTCATTTAGTACATATTTTTGTGCATATCATATTTTTCTTGTTTGTTATTTGTAGTTTTCGTGCATAGTTAGTTTGCATTTTTTTTGTTATTTGCTATTTTTAGTTGCATTTGTATATTTATTTTAGTTAATTTTATTTCCATTTTATTTTTATTTTTTATTTTTATTTTATTTCATCTAACTTTTGTTTCCTTTTTCCTAGGTTCGTCCATTTAAATCTAACTTGTCTTGCAAATCGTGCATGTCCTCAACTCCCGCCGAGTAGGTTCTTGAGTCGTCTTACAAGCTGGAGCATGATCTTCATCAGCGATTATGGGCCCGTTCCGGATTTGTGGCTCAGGTACTTGAGCTTGACGAGGCTGTTGTTGACGAGATTGTTGTTAACGAGGTGGTTGAGATGGCGAACGTGGATGAGGGTCGGACGCTTTCGGATTTTGGCAAACCGACGTTTGTAGGTTTGGAGTCGAGCATCAATAGGCCGACTATTGAAGCGCATCAGTTCGAGATCAAATCATGTATCATCCAAATGGTGCAAAACATGTGGCAATTTGACGGCAAGGATCACGAGAATCCCAATACTCATTTGGCTGGTTTCTTAGAGAGATTTGCGCCACATTCAAAATCCGTGACGCTACAGACGATGCTATTTGGCTCCGGTTGTTCTCATTTTCCTTACGGGATCGAGCTAAGGCTTGATTACTGTCACCTCCCCCTGGTTCCATCAGTACTTGGGACCAGATGGCTGCTAAATTCATAGAGAAATACTTCCATCTAGAGAAAACAACAAAATTGAGGGCTAGGATTCTTTTTTTTCCAACAGGACGACGGGGAGACGATCTATGTGGCGTGGGAGAGATTCAAAGAGTTGATGAGGAAGGTTCCCCACCATGGATTGTTGAAGTGACAGCAGTGTAGGACCTTTTACAATGGTCTAGATATGACAGGGAAGCAGTTGATCGACGCATACGCTGGTGGAGACATCGGAACGAAGACACCCCAGGAGGCGTATGACTTACTAGAGAAGGTGGCGTCGAAGAGTTACATTCAACACACTTCCCGAGTGAGGACTCAGAGTCAGGGTGTCCATCACGTAGATGGAATCACCTCTTTAGCTGCCAAGGTGGAAGCACTTTCCACCAAGATTGATCAGATGTAGGTCCACAAGGTCCGGTCCTTATGTGAGTTATGTGGTGGGGCACATCCCACGAGTGCTTGTCAGATTGAGGATCAGGGGCCCCACGAGCAGGTTGATTTCATGTCCAACCAAAATCATCCCAGAATAATCCCTACAACAACACATATAATCCGGGGTGGAGGAATCACCCGAATTTCAGCAGGAAGTCTGGCAACAATAGCCAGCAACCGCCCAGATTCACTCAGCGCCCATCATTCCAGCATGAGTCTTACCAGTCTTAGGGACAGGGTTCCCATTCCAGACCTCAACAGAACCAGTTTCAAAGTCAAGGTTCTAGCAGCGGTCCACCGCCCGCATCTGAGGGTAAATCCAGTCTAGAGGACATAGTTGCACGACTGCTTGCCAACTCAGACAGTTAGAATCAGTTGGCCGAGAAGCAGAACTGTTATATGGAGGAGCATTTTTATACGCATGAGACTAAGCTGAGGAATCAGAAGGCTTCAATCCAGACTATCAAGAATCAGGTTAGATAGATAGCAAAGCTCCTTTCTGAGAGACCGCCCGGTAGCCTGCCTAGCAAGACTGAACCCAATCCTAAAGCTCATGTGCAGGCTATCACTTTGAGGAGTGGTAGAGCCACAAAACCAGATCCACCGGTCCCTGTGCCAGCATCATCCGAGGAGGAGGTTGTGATTGAGATTCCGGATGAGACGCCGGCGAGGGAGAAACCGTCGAGCACATCACACCCCCGAGAGGCTGTGAGAGATTATACTCCGTCCATTCCATACACGGGTAGGTTAAGGAAACAGAAGATGGATGAGTAGTATGGTAAGTTTTTGTGGCTGTTCAAGCAGCTGCATATCAACATGCCATTCGTGGAGGCTCTAGCTCAGATGCCTAAGTATACGAGGTTTTTGATGGACATCCTCACAAACAAGAGGAAATTAGATGAGTTGTCTCTGGTGACGCTGAACAAGTAGTGTTCGGTTGTGATTCAGAACAAGCTACTGGAGAAGATGAGAGATCCGGGGAGTTTTACCATCCCCTGCTTGATAGGTAGCTTGTCAGTTAGCAGTGCCTTAACTGACATTGGTGCTAGCATTAACCTCATGCCATATGCGGTCTTTGTTACGCTTGAGTTAGGAGAACCTAAACCGACACGCATGAGTATCCAGCTAGCCAATCGTTCGGTCAAGTATCCGCGAGGGATAGCGGAGAACATGTTCGTTAAGGTTGATCGCTTTGTGTTTCCTGTAGACTTTGTTATTTTGGACATGGATGAGGACAAGAATGTTCCTATTATCCTAGGTCGACCGTTCCTAGCCACTGCTAAGGCCATGATTGATGTGTATTCAGGGAGGCTTACACTGAGGGTGGATGCAGAGGAAGTGGCCTTTGACAATGGGAGATCAATGCAGCACACCCAGAATCAGGATGATTCACCCTACTTCATTGAGACTGCCTATTCTTGTGTGAGTGATCATCTCCAGTGCATATCTGAGGAGGAGTCCCTGGACACATAGATAGTTGTAGGGGAGACACTTGATCCAATTGGTGAGGATCAGTTGGCCAGCCCGATGGGCCATGAGTCTTCCCCGTGTCCAGAGGTGTTTGAGATTGTTGATAGAAAGTCTGACCCGAAAGAGTGGCCTTCTATTGAGGACCCACCACCTCTTGAGCTTATGGAGCTCCCGAGCCATTTGGAGTACGCCTTTTTGGATGGTGAGTCTCGATTACCCGTCATTACGGCCTCTGATTTGACAAGTGATGAGAAGGAGATGCTGTTAGAGGTGCTGAAGAAGCACAAGCAGGCCATTGCATGGAAGATTATGGATATTAAGGGAATTAGTCCCTCTTTTTATACCCATAACATCCTTATGGAGGATGAGTTAGGGTCAGTTGTGAAGCATCAGAGGAGGTTGAACCCGAACACGCAAGAGGTGGTGAAGAAAGAGGTGATTAAGTTACTTGATAATGGTTTGATTTATCCCATCTCTGATTCACCTTGGGTTAGCCGGGTTCAGGTTGTCCCCAAGAGGTATGATTGTTATCACCAATGAGAGGAATGAGCTGATTCCTACTCGTACAATCACAGGTTGGCGAGTTTGCATCGATTACCGCAAACTCAATGATGCTACTAGGAAGCACCATTTTCCCCTATCGTTCATTGATCAGATGTTAGAGAGATTGTCAGGGAAGATGTTCTACTGTTTCCTAGATGGCTTCTCTGGCTACTTCCAAATCCCGATTGCTCCTGAGGACTAGGAGAAGACGGCATTCACATGTCCCTATGGCACAGTTGCTTACCGGCGGATGCCCTTTGGATTGTGTAATGCTCCGACCACCTTCCAGCGTTGCATGGTGGCCATTTTTCACGATATGATTGAGGACTCCATGGAGGTTTTCATGGATAACTTTTCTATGTTTGGGAGTTGCTTCGATCACTGTCTTGGGAATCTGAAGAGGATGTTGGCCAGATGTGAGGAGGCCAATATGATGTTGAATTAGGAAAAGTGCCACTTCTTGGTGAGGGATGGCATTGTGCTTGGGCACAAAATTTCGCGCGCGGGGCTTGATGTTGATCGAGCCAAGATTGATACTATATCTAAACTTCCGTCGCCTACTTATGTGAAATCTATTCGGAGTTTCCTTGGTCACGCAGGCTTTTATAGACCCTTTATTCGAGATTTCTCTAAGATTTCTCAACCAATGACTCAGCTTCTTGAGAAGGAAGACCATTTTGTTTTCCCCGACAAGTGCCTCGCGGCATTCAATCTGTTGAAGGGGAAGTTGGTGAATGCCCCTATCATGGTGGCTCCTGATTGGGAGCTGCCATTTGAGATTATGTGTGAAGCGAGTGACTTCGCTGTTGGGGCGGTCTTAGGACAGAGGAGAGAGAAGCAGTTTCACCCGATTTATTATGCGAGCAAGACGCTCAATGACGCGCAGGAGCACTTCACCACGACAAAGAAAGAGCTCCTCGCCGTTGTCTTCGCTTTCGATAAATTCCGGTCTTATCTCGTCCGATAAAATACCATTGTATTCACTGATCATGCATCTCTTCACCACCTGTTCAGCAAACAGGATGCCAAACCACGACTGATCAGGTGGTTTTTGCTGCTTCAGGAGTTCGACAGTGAGATCCGCGATAGAAAGGGTGCGGAGAATGTCGCTGCGGACCACTTGTCTCGTCTTGAGTGCTCAGCTTCATCTGAACTTGTGGGGTCATCCATAAATGATAATTTCCCCCACCAGTTTCTCATGCACGTATAGACACAAGATGAGGAGTGTCCTTGGTTTGTTGATTTTGCAAACTTCCTTACGAATGGGATTGTGATTAAGGGCTTGACGCATCAACAAAAGCGAAAGATCTTTGCAGATGTGAAGCATTATCTTTAGGAGGATCCTTATTTGTTTCTAGTCGGGGCTAATCAGATCATGCGTAGGTGTGCGTTTGGAGATGAGGCACGTAAGGTGCTTACACACTGCCACGAGGGCCCAATAGGTGGACATCCTGGAGCTACCTTGACCTCGAAGAAGGTCTTTGACGCCGGTTTCTTCTGGCCTACCATATTCTAGTGGTTGTCGATTATGTTTCTAAGTGGGACGAGGCTCAAGCCTTTCCTACTAATGATGCTAGGGTGGTTGTTTGATTTTTGAAGAAGTTGTTCTCCCGCTTTGGTGCCCCCAAAGCTCTTATTAGTTACCGTGGGACTCATTTCTACAACTCCCAATTGGAGAAAGCGCTATCAAGATATGGTGTATGCCGTAGATTTTCCACAGCTTACCATCCACAGACTAGTGGACAAGTAGATGTCACGAACCGAGGCATAAAGCGGATCCTTGAGAAGACGGTTGGTCAGAACCTTAAGGATTGGTCAGATAGGTTAGATGATGCACTTTGGGCTTTCCGGACTACGTATAAGATGCCTATTGGTACCACACCATTTAGGTTGATCTATGGGAAAGCGTGCCATCTTCCGGTGGAGTTAGAGAACAAGGCTTATTGGGCATTGAAGGCGATGAATCTTGACTTGGTGAACGCGGGTGAGAACCAGTTTACTCAGATTCACGAGCTTGATGAGTTGAGAAATCAAGCCTATGCAAACTCCACAATTTACAAGGAGCGCACCAAGAGTTTACATGACCGACGCTTGAAGGATAAGAAAGAAATCAAGCCTATGTAAACTCTAGGTTGCGGTTATTTCCCGGGAAGTTGAAGTCCTGATGGATGGGTCCCACACGGTTAGGGAGGTGTTTCCATATGGAACCGTCAAGATTGAGCATGAAGATTGGAGGATCTTCAAAGTCAACGGTCTTCCTCTCAAGCTATACATTGATGGACCGGTTGACCCGACATTGGAGGTAGTTAATCTCCACCCCAAAGACTAATTAATTCGGGGACTTGAGTCTAGCTAACGACTCATTAATAAACTTAGCCTGTTTCGGTATCACCATTGGTAGTATTTCTTAACTTTTGTCTTCTGTTTTTATGTTCCTGATTTTATTTTCAATTTTCTAGGACTTTATCATTTATTTTTGAGTTTAGGTTATCGGGATGTGTTATGGATATTGGGGATTGAGTATAATGTTGGGAACATCTCATGTATGACTTCTGAAGTTTTAGGAATTTTAGTTTGGAAGAATCACAGTTGGGTTTGGTATAGTCTGCATAAAAAATCAGGGTTTTGTGTCTGCTGGCTCTTAGACACGGTCATGCCCCTTACCGGCATGGTCGCGCCTCAAGGCCTGGCACAGTCGTGCCCCACCCATTGGCACGGTCGTGCCTTTTGTTTGGAGGGTCAGTATAAAAAGCCTTTTAAGCCTAGAACCCTCCATAATCTCGCACAACGACCACAACTCTCCCCAAGCGATTTTCCCTAAGATCTCCCTTCATCGTTTTCACCTTCCACACGATCCAGGTACGTTCCATTAACTAATCTCGTTCGTTTTTATTTAGATAGAACCTTTAATTATTTAAAAATTTTGGTTTTTATAAAATTTCTAGGTTTTTGTTTGTTTGATCCGTTTTTGAGGTTTTTAGTAGGGTAAATAGTTGAAAAATGATGTTGAAAACTTCCTGGGTTGGTTACATATACAATCCCCTTCATAATCAAGTGTTAAAAGTTGGATTTGATTTCAGAAAACCCTAAATTTGGATGAGCACGGTCGCGCTCGTGACCTGGCGTGGTCGTGCTTGGCTTGTAAACCCAGAAGGTGAAGCTCAGGGTTGGAGCACGGTCATGCCTCTCAAGAGCACGGTTGTGCCCCTTATTGTTAGCCTAGACACGGTCGTGCCCGGCACTTGGTGCAACCGTTTGTCCGGGTTGTGGCACCCGCGGTCGGTCACCACACACCCATGGGCTTGGATATTTGGCCTAGGCACGGTCGTGCCTATCCCCAGGTACGGTCGTGCCCCCTTCATAAATCAGGCCAGAAACTTCATAAATTCGTCTGACTTCTTCATAATTGATATGATATGTGTTATTCTTTCTCTTGTAGATGGATGGCAACAGAGATCACCCATATCTTGAGTTTGACCTCAACGAGCATGAGAACGAGACTCGTTTGGATGTTTTTTGGCCGCGTCGGGAGCGAATTTTAGCAACGTGATGCCTTGATTTACCAGCTATTGTGGCCATCGGTCAGAGGGACTGATGGAATGATCTAGTCACCGCCCCGTGGTGCCGATTTTTCGGGTTTCACCCCGTTCAGTATGTAGAGCTGGTGATGGAGTTTTTCTCCACATATCAGTTTGATTACCCGTGCACGGACTTGGAGCGGCCAGAGACTATTCGGTTTAGATTATGCGGCGAGTGGCGCGTGATGTCTGTGGCCCGATTTGGGAGGTTACTTGGTTTATATACTAGGCATGAGATCCCGACTGCGTTGTTCACCGATGGGATTACAAAGTTTCCGTCTAAGGAAGATAAGGACTAGTTCTGGCACGAGTTTAGTCTTGATATTTATGATCCGAGTTTGACCAAGGCTTCGAGCCTTTGAGATCCTCTTCACCATGTTTTGCACCACTGCATAGTGTATTCCATTTCTGGTCGAGGTCAGGGGAGACAGTCATGAATCTGAGAGAGCTGTTTTACTTGTATCGCCTTGTACGCCCGCACAATTGTAATCTTGCGCACTGTATTGTGGGGTACTTGGTCAATTGTTCTGGGAGAGATGTTTCTAGTGCCATTTGTGGAGGTCACTTTGTGACCAAGTTAGCCAGGCACTATCAGTTATTGACAGATGCGTTGATTGGGGATTTGACCCCGGTGGCAGAGACTTCAATGATGACCGTGCAGACTTTTCGGAACATGCACATGGTTGGTCGATAGATGGGGTAGGATTTGGGATCCAGCCCGTCCAGGTCCAGATAGAGATTTAGTTCAGGCGGAGGCCGTTGCTACAGCCCACCAGGTACATATGGCCATGTAGGGCTAAGCTCAGGGGGACCTCGAGCAAATTGAGCCCGCGCACGTGGAGCCCGACCCAGCTGAGCCACCTCCTCCACTACCTTCACCACCCCCGATTATTATCCCACATGAGTTGTTTATGCGCTACTGGACCTGGCAGTATGAGGCCTAGTGCGTTGTTGCTGCTGCTAGAGGGGCGCCGTATGTAGTTCCTGTTCCATTCTTCTTGGCGCTAGAGGACCCGCATCAGCCCTCACCACTTCCTCATCACTCTCCAGCCCATCATTCTCCACCACCATCACCGCAACACGAGCCTTCACCTCCAGCAGGGGCAGCCAAGGAGGGTGGTGCCGCCGTCATTGACTTGGAAGGGATGTAGTGGGAGTAGTACCTCCCATTGCTTTTTGAGATCCATTTTTGATGAGTTGTACTGGGATCATGTTGTACAAACTCTTTGATCACGCTTCGGCGTTGTTGTGGTTGTTTCTTTATACTGTTTTTCGTTGTTTGGTTGTTGTTTGTGGATATTATCTTTACCTTTCCTGTAAATATTTTTGGCTTGATGTTACTGATCTGTGTTTGATTTTGTTAGTATTGATTAGATCTTCGAATTGTGGAACTCCGTGGAACGTCATTTTTGTGGGTAGGCCATTTGAGTGGACCGAGATCGACACAAGGGATGTTTCAGTTCTCCCTTCACACTCCATTACATTGCATTCACTGTTGCATTGCATGTTTTTGGTGTACATTGAGGGCAACGTACATTTCTAAGTGTGGGGTTGGGTGTTCATTCTTCACTTTGCATTATTTTTTGTTGTACATTGAGGGTAATGTAGGATTCTAAGTGTGGGTGGGAATTTGTTCACACGATGTTTGTCATCTTAGCATTTTATCACTTCATTTTTTGCAAAATCCTCCTTCATAATTTTTATTGGCACTAAAGTAGTCTTATAAAAATTTAAAAACACAAAAATAGAATAAAAGTTAACCGTTTGGCATTCACATTTTTAGTAAATATTAGAGATTTGATTTTTCAAAAGCATTTGAGATAGAAATTCCATCGTGTCAAACCCAACTTTTTTTGTGATAATTGTGAGTTTTAGTGGGCTAAACGAATGAATTGCATGTAACCTTGTGCTTACACCTATTCCTTTTCGTTTCCGTGACTTTATTTTTGAGCCTTTCATAGCTTTAAACATTGTTTGCTCTCGTTTTTTGCGGATTTGAGTGTGCCGGATGTTGCATGCTTGTTAGAACTTGCTTTTAGTATACATTTTGAAATCATGAAAATAAATATTGCATAAAAATGATTGAAGAATTAGAATAAACCACTTTGTGAGCCTGTTTTTAATTCTTGTGTTTCCCTCACCCGAACACATCCACTAGTTAGCCACGGTGAGCCTACCCCGTGTTTTTCTTTTGTTACCCACATTACACCACCATAAACCTTCATTAGCCTTTTATCTTTTTTTATTTTTTATTCACCCGTGTTAGAAATCCGGTTGGCTAATGTTAATTTTATAGCTTTTATTTTTGTATAAGTTGTTGAGTTCTTGAGAGGTTTTTAGCTAAGTAAAGATGCATATTTACTTAGTTCCCTTTAAAAGAAAACAAATAGAAATATTTACATTCAAATAAAAAACAATTTTAACTTGGTGAACGTGCTCTCCCCCTTCCCTTTTCACTTTCATCGTTCTCGCGCTCTCCCCCTTCCCTCTAAAATTTAATAAAAAATATTTCTATGTGTTTTGCCTTAATTTGAAAACCCTGATCCCTTTTCACTTTCATCATTCTCGCGCTCTCCCCCTTCTCGCTCTCTCCCCCCACCTTCTTCAGACGATTGCTTCACCACAACCACCGTCCTCCACTACACCATGCCAACCTTTTTGACATCTTGTACAAGTAATGGGCATAACCCATCCCAGTTGTATAACCTTAACGAACCACAAACGTTCTTACTAATGGGCATAACCCATATCTGACATCTTGTACAAGTAAAATCTGTCTCCAAGGACCTTTACAAGCTGGTACACATTCCCGAAGGAAAACTGTTCACTTTACTATCCGTAAGACTTTCCTTTACTTATTCAAAACTTAATATATAATATGCCTTTTTTTATTTATATAAAATATAATAAATGCTTGCCATAAAATATCTTTACTTTAACTGAAAACATTCCTTAACACATATATCATGCCTTTGTTTATGTATATGAAAATATAGTAAACGCTTTCCATAATACGTTTGCATTCTTCAAACTTTTCTATAAAATGTAGCTTTCACTTCGTTTATTAATATATATAATATGTAATAAACACTTTACACTAAGTATACACACCACCCCTAAAGCAGGTAAAAAGGGGATTAGAATGCACCTGATCTTCTATCTACCGAAACTAAAAGCTCGGGCTACACGAGTGCTACGTGACCTGTGCGAATACAATACATGAAATCGGTTAAACTTGCTAGTGTCGGCTGATACACTAGGGAGTCGGCTGACACTCCCAAGAGTCGGCTAACATTCTCAAGAGTCGGCTGATAGAGTCAACCGATACTCTCAAGAGCCAGCTGATACTCTGAAGAGTCGCATGAACATGCGTTCAGGACTTGTGTCATGCTATTGAAGGGTCGATACTCTCTTGGACGATTCTCACTTCATCTTCTTCGCTGAGTGTCGCTACTTGCCGGTAGCGACACTCGACTGTTGGCTAACGAACACCATAACCATACACGCTCGTTTTCAGTCCAAAATCATAACTTTTACGTTCCAAAACGTTCTAATCTTAACCATGAAGCTAGATCCAAGTTTAAAACCTATTTTTATACGTAAAAATCTTACCTTTAAGTTAAAAACTCCTTGAAACCCTAAAAACCCATTTCGAACATAAACTCAGATCTAGGGGAAACTATTACCTGAAAACGCTTCCTCTAAGCTGTTAAAGGTCGGGACATTCTCTCTCTAGGTTCTCTCTCTCTCCTTCTCTCTCTCTAGAATTTTATGGAACTGTTGTAAAATGGGGGGTGATGGGTTGAATTCTGGGTTTTTAAGGAACCCAAATCCCCCTCTTCTCGGCCCATGCGCCCCAATCTCAAGGCACGTGGCCTACTTCATTCCCCTTCCTCGGTTAAATGTAAATCCCGTGCCTGATCTCACGCTTTCGAAATATGAGATGTTACAAGTCTACCCTCCTTATATCAAGTTTCGTCCTCGAAACCTGCCATAAGTTATACTGATAGAAAATCACATAATGGGTGGCAGAAACCGTAGCTATGCGAGGTAGCTTGGTCATGAAGGCCATTGTGATTGACTGCTACTGAGAGTCTAACAGGGCAATTCTCTATGTCTAAGGCTAACGGGGACTAACTGATGGGTAAGAAACAATAACATGAACTTGCCATACCTCAAATGAGAGCTGGTAACGTACCTTACTGAATCATCTGATAGACTCTTGCTTTGGCCTTGTTGATGTAGGGTTCCTTCTCTACCCCCTTTCCCTTTCCCGATCCCCCTGCTTCCGGTTATTTGGGCTTCCTACAGTCTCGGCTTAAATGTCCCTGATCTCCACAGTTATGGCATCTAGGCTTGTCCGGGAAGTCACGTGACTGGTGTCCAAACTTGCCACATTTAAAGCATCCCACATGTCCGAGCCTACACTCACCCCCATGTCTGTTTCCACACTTAGCACATAAACCTTCGGCTTCCACCCTTGTTCTCCTCTCACCGGGACCTTGGAGGTCCTCACCAGTCCACTTTACTGTTTGTTTCTTGGGAACCTCAGGGATGACTTCAGTAGATGCGATGTCATCATACACAACACTGCTCAAGACAACCACCAACTCAAAGGTACTCGGTGTGTTGGTCTTGACAAAGGTTCGGAGCTTCAGAGGCATTCCTTGGACATAGTAACGAATTCTCTGCTCCTCGGTTGTCAGAAGATGGGGAACCAGACATGTCATCTCATTGTACTTGGAAGTGTATTGCCGATGAGTCATGAGTCCGACTTGCAGAGTCAAGAATTCCCTTTCCACCTTGTGGACCTCGTTCTTAGGACAAAACTTTTCAATTACTAATGCTTTCCGATGATTCCACCTCATTAATCCGATCGCTTGGTCACCCTTTGCATGTTTCACAGTTTCCCACCAGTGTTTTGCTTCTCCTTTTAATGACTTTGCAGCAAACATGACCGCTTGATCCAGTCGGCATTCACTAAGACGAATGGTGGACTCCATGCCCTTGATTCAATCCAAGGTATCTGCTGCTTCTTTCTCCCAGTGAGCACGGGTGGATCACAACCCCGAAATGCTTTGTAGTCGCACCCGTGAGCAGGCGGTGCATCATTCTCTACCGAATTTGGTCCTCTCATAGCTGGAAGAACCATGGGTCCTTCGGTGACTGGGATTGCACTTGGGTTCTCGTTGGCTTTCCTCAAAGCTTCGGCTAGCCCGGCCGGCAAGGTTTCCCTCATCATTCGGGTGAATTCACGGCCAAGAGCTGCCTGCACGGCCGATTTAAACTCAAATGTCTGGTCAGCTTCTGTCGCGTGCTCAACATTGGGTTGACTGACTGCCGTATCGGTTTAGGTAGTGTGAACACTCCCCTCATTCTCTTGATTTGGATGTGGCCCACCTCGGCGGCCAGTCCATCCACCACATCCTCCTCCTCCACCTCATCTAGCTCCTCCACGTCTAGCCATTTCTAATTGAAAGATAACGAATCAAAGGGATTTAATTTCTTCATGCTAGGGAATAGGTAGAACACAATAACTAAGGTAAGATGTTAATATGCACCGGCCATCTGCAATTAACCATTACATCACTTCTCATTTTCTAATTATTCACTTTCATGATTCCACTAAAGCCTCCATTCTTATCTTGACACTCTACAAGGAAAACTTTACATACTATACGCTTCTGATGCACTAGCTTGAGTAACCCGTTACTGGCATCCGCTACTTGGTCCCATTCTCAATTTAAGTCTGGACATCGGAGATGTCCAACTCTCTCAAACTATGGCTCTGATACCAACTTGTAAATCCCCAAACCTAGGAGGCCTCATTTATTAGATTAACTCATCAACACATAGCTCATAAACATAAGGCATTCACTATCACAGTGGAAACGATTTAAACTTTAACAAACGCAGCGGAATACATAACATGTCTTAAACATACTTCTTTGATACAGACTAAAACTTTTCTTGAACAACATGAACTAAAAACATAAACGGGATGTCATATGCTGATCTTTGGGAAACTCTTCTCGCCAAGCCAAGCATCCCCATCCAACTACAACCACCTACACTTAACTGATGTGCATACTAAAAATCAACAACGCTGAGTGAGTTCTAACGTTTACTTTAAATCAATTACACAAAAGATTTACTAATACATACATACTGTAATTAAGGCAAAAACTTCACATACTTAACTTTCAAAATAGTTTAAAAACATGCAATATCCGTCAATTCCTTTAGCCGGTCAATGCCCCCATGGCCAACGGCCATGAACCGACAATACTGCTTTTCTGTCAATTCATTTACCAAGTCAATGCCCCCATGGCCAACGGCCATGAACCGAAAATACCTCTTTACCGTCAATTCCTTTGTCCGATCAATACTTCCATGGCAACGGCCATGAACCTACAATACCGTACCCGGCCAATGCCCCCATGGTCCATGACCATGAACCAACAATATCGCTTTACGCTAAGGGAGTTGCATGATCCCCCAGGGCAACCGCCGTCACCCATCCAAGTTTTATACCCGTTAACGAACCACAAAGGTTCTTACTAATGCGCATGACCCGTATCTGACATCTTGTACAAGTAAAATCTGTCCCAAGGACCTTTACAAGCTGGTACACATTCCCGGAGGAAAACTGTTCACTTTACTTTCCATAAGACTGTCCTCTACTTATTCAAAACTTAACATATAATATGCCTTTTGTTTATTTATATAAAATATAATAAACGCATGCCATCAAATATCTTTGATTTAACTGAAAACATTCCTTAACACATATATCATGCCTTTGTTTATGTATATGAAAATATAGTAAACGCTTGCCATAATATAGCTATACTTTACTCAAAAAGTACATTTGCCTTCTTCAAACTTCTCTCTAAAATGTAGCTTTCACTTCGTTTACTAATATATATAATATGTTATAAACACTTTACACTAAGTATGCACACTGATGTCGCCCAGATGGTCTATAAAAACTATGAATAAAAACCTAATCTAGACTACTAAGTAACAAATGGAATACCGATGAACTAGACCGCACTAACAGGCAAGTGTACCTATCGAGTGTAGCACAGCTTAACGGTAAACTAGATTATCGAACCCTAGAGACACTACTGTAGGTAACTAGACTCTGACTTGGACTAAAGATGATTTATTGGGGGGTATTTGTGACACCCGACATTTCAGGTCAATATCCGTACATGTTATAAACGAGTTTACAGTATAATTGTTTTCGCGATTTACTTAATTTCATAAACAAGGACATTAAGGTCTAGCAAAAACCGTACATTGTCTCATTTCATATTTTAGTAATTCTGGGAGTTACCGGTTCATGTACCCGTATAAACCGACTAAATACAACCATTAGTGGTTAAATTAAATAACTAGAAAATCATATATACATATATATTACATAAACTCTACGTTGGATAATAATTTAATTTTTAGACTAAATCATATAATATACGTAAAAGTAAAATATCGAACCCTTTCGAAGACTTTACCATGTAGCGTCACCTTTAGGTACGTATACCTACAAATAATCACCTCAACGAATTATACAATCCAAGATTTCAATATCTTTCGTTAACGAGCCATAAACTTAATAAATTTATAATACCGTGGAGAACCTAAACCAAATTAAATTACCATTTGAAACTTTAATTAATATTAATACACTTAATGAATTAAATAAATTTACACATAAATCTAATTATTTGATTAATTAACCCCAACCCACCCTTGACTTTCTCGGCCGAAGCCAGAGAAGACCCCCCCTCCATTCACACTACCGTTTTCCTCTCATTCAAATTCTTTATCTTTAAACCCATACCTCAGACTTCAAAACTCAGATATAAACCATACCACCTCAATCAAATTCTTTATCTTTAAACCCATACCTCATGACTTCAAAACTCAGATATAAACCATACCACCTCAATCACCATTCTCACGAACCCCTTTCATCATTCACACTTTCTTACAGCAATCTCCCCAATTTTCTTCAAGTCGAAGTCAAGTTTTAAGGCAAAATCCACCATATTTCAGTATTTTAAGGAGCTTTCAAGGATTTCTAACCAAGAGAATTCTAGACTATCTTCTCTGTTTCTCTCAAAATCGTCATCTCTATCTTGAGGTAAAAACTCAATACTATCTACACCATTTTCTTTAAATCGTAGCTAAACGTACAAGTTGACGAACACAAGCAAAATAACAAGAAAATGGTGTCGAATTCAAGTTTAAAACATAAAAATATGCAGGACTGATTATGTCAAAACGAAATAACAATATCGAAACTAAGTAGTTTCGATACCTGTTTACTCAATCGAAACTAAGTAATTTCGATACCTGTTGTTCAATCGAAACTAAGTAGTTTCGATACCTATTACTCAATCGAAACTAGGTAGTTTCGATACCTTTCTTACCCAATCGAAACTAGGTAGTTTCGATACCCAGTTTGCTCAATCGAAACTAGGTAGTTTCGACATCTGTTCTGTTCAATCGAAACTAGGTAGTTTCGATACCTGTTTCAAGCCCATTGGGCAGTAACTTAGAACTATTTTATAACGAAACAAGTGTTGAAAAACTAAAAAGATATTTAAACAAAAGCAATCAGATTTGCTAAGTCGGTGAACAATTTACATATGAGACATTCGGTCATAACACGAATTACCCTTTTGTAATTAGGGTACGAATAGTCAAGTTGACTAGAACAAATATCATTGCAAGCATACACAAACTCAAGGTGAGTTTCACGGCCCCTTTTTACTGTTTTCAATATTTGGGGGAAGAACATACTTAAAACTATTTTTATGTGATAACAAGAGAATAAGACTCTACTTTTATGTTTACATGAGTTAAACGATTTTAGGCCGCTAAAGTCCCCTGGAACAATTTAGTAACCATTAACTGTAGCCTAGGGTCCTATGAATAGTACTATGGAGAGTGACATCTCCCGGTCATGGTTAGTTGTAACATCCCGAGTTTTAGAGCACGAGAGAATTCACGAGGAATTAAAACTTAAATAAAAAGAAAGGAAGCGGGCTTGGGCCGGGGTGTATGGGCCGAAAGGGGCAAGGGTCGGGCCCTTATAAGCCTCAAGATCAGCCAAAAGCTCTCATTTCCATCCTCATTTCCGGATTTTAGAGAGAGAAAGTGAGAGAGATTCTAGAGAGAGAAAGTCCCGGTTTTCGGATTAGAGCTTCAAGGATCGTTAGCAAGAGTCTCGTGAGTGTTTAGCAACAAAAAGGAAGTGATTACAAGTAACCGATTCTCCTAGATCTGAGTTTTAGTTCGTTTTTGGGTTTTTTGGGTTTTGGGTGAAAAGGAGATGTTTAATCGGATGAAACTGAAAGATAAGCATAGATTAGAGTTCCTTAATGGAAAATGAACGTTTTGAATGCAAGCATGTTCGGGATCTTGAAGTAATCAGACCCGAATACGAAAGTTAGGGTTTTTCGCCAAGAACAGGTCGTGCGCACTTGCTAAGTGCGCACAGAGCAGGTCCTGCGCACTTGCTAAGTGCGCAGGAAGAGGAGCCTGCGCACTTGATAAGTGCGCAGGAAGAGGGACATGCGCACTTGCTAAGTGCACAGGAAGGGAAGACTGCGCACTTGCTAAGTGCGCAGGAGGCAGAGTCTGCGCACTTGCTAAGTGCGCAGGCATCAGGACTGATTAAGTAAAGTCAGTATGTTAGAGTGGTTAAACCGTTTAACGTCGAGTTAAGTCTGATAAGTGTCAAATTGTTATGATTGTTCAGATTGTGTGAGATCCAGTAGACCGTTGCAGCTTAGATACCAGGTGAGTTCTAATCCCCTTTTTGCCTTCTTTAGGGGTGGTATGCATACTTAGTGTAAAGTGTTTATTATATTTTATATATTATAAACTGAGGAGAAAAGCTATGTTTTAGTGAAAGGTTTAAAAGAGGCAAAAGTATGTTTCAGTAAAGTAAGATATATCATTTTGCAAGCGTTTACTATATTTTTATACACATAAACAAAGGCATGATATATATGATAAGCTATGTTTCAGAAAGTAAGACGTATTTTATGATAAGCTATGTTTCAGAAAGTAAGATGTATTTTATGATAAGCTATGTTTCAGTAAAAGCAAAGATATATCATTTGGCAAGCGTTTACTATATTTTTATATACATAAACAAAGGCATGATATATGTTAAGTTATGAACAAGATTTACAGAAAGATTTATGAAAAGTAAAGTGAACAGTTTTTCCTTCGGGAATATGTACCAGCTATAAAGGTCCTTGGGACAGATGTTACTTATACAAGATGTCAGACATGGGTTCTACCCATTAGTAAGAACCTTTGGGTTCATTAACGGTTGTACAACTGGGATGAGTGACGGCGGTTGCTCGGGAGGTCCACGCAACCTCCCCTTAGCGGTAATGTCGGTTCATGGACGTTAGCCATGGGGGCGGTACAGTAGTAACAAAGGGAATTGACGGTTAAGCGGTATTGTCGGTTCATGGACGTTAGCCATGGGGGCATTGACCAGGTACTCGTCGGTTCATGGACGTTAGCCATGGGGGCGGTACAGTAGTGACAAGGAATTGACGGTTAAGCGGTAGTGTCGGTTCATGGACGTTAGCCATGGGGGCATTGACCAGGTACTCGTCGGTTCATGGATGTAAGCCATGAGGGCAGTACAGTAAAGAGGAATTGACGGTTTATTATACGTTTTAAACTGTTTGAAAAGTAAAGTGTTAAGTTAGCCTTAATGGCAGTATATATATGTTTGAAAAGTAAAGTATGTAAAGTTTAGCCATATGGGCAGTATATATATGTTTTAGTAAATCTTTTGTATAATTGATTTAAAGTAAACGTTAGAACTCACTCAGCGTTGCTGATTTTTAGTATGCATATCAGTTAAGTGCAGGTTAGTTGATGGATGTGGATGCTTGGTTTAGAGAGAAGAGTTACCCGAAGATCAGTGTCTGGCATCCCGTTTATGTTTTATGTTATGTTTCTTTTGATTATGTTGATTAAGACAAGTTTCAGTTGTAATTGGCTAGTTATGTTTAGACATGTATGTTTCCGCTGCGTATGTTGAGATTTTAAAACGTTTCCGCTGTGTTAATGAATGTCTTATGTTTAAAAGTGCTATGTGTTGATGAGTAAATCCAATGAGTGAGGTCTCCCGGGATTGGGGCCTCACATTAGTCGCGCTAACCACAATCTGGAGGATTTATGGCCGCATAGAACCGGATAACGAAATATAGGGGCGAATAACAATTGTCATGGTTTGGTTACGGCTCATGTAGGAACATATTATTTGTATTCCTAGCTAGTTTACAAATGGGTCAAACAATTCTTATTCTGATTATCACATGCACCTGAAACTATTTACGAACAATTGAATTTTACAAAGAACTATTTGATTAAACCTATGAACACACCAACCTAGTGTTGACATTTTCAAGTATGTTTTTCAGGAAATTGAACGTGATCGCAAGGTTAGCAATGTAGATTACATGCATGCACAATGGATACAAGTTTTGGGGGATTTCTCTTGTATAACTCATTGTAATAGAGTCATATTTGCGAAATCTTCACTTTTTGTAAACTCAATTTACATTTTGGAATGTAAAACTTTAAACTTGTTTATGTATCCATTTATCATGTATGTGTTTGCGGTAATCATATGCTTTGGAAACCATGAACGTTACGCCTCGCGTTTCCGCCTTGGCGGGGTGTGACAGATTTGGTATCAGAGCCATTGATTATAGCGAACTAGGTGTCTAAAATGGAACCTAGTCTATAATTTAAATGACTCACTAAAACGTTTTCATTGCATAAACATTGCATAACCAGTCATCATGTCATGTGGATATTGTAGTCACAAGCATGTCGTCACATTCACACTCTGACCTCGTCTCTGATCCTGAATCCAACGAGGAACTTTCCGCCACACGCCCCAAAAATCGAGTACAAGTTCGCAGCTCCACACCACCCAATGTTGCCCTGGGAGAACCGCCTACCGTCTACTGAAAGAAAATCGGAGGACCAGTTATGGTAAAGAGTGCTAGGAAAAAGGTTCGATTTCCACGCAAGAGAACCCTGGCAGCCCGTGACCCGGAAAACTTGGAGACTAATGAGGAACCACCTAGGCAACGACCCTGTTACCACCCTACGGTGGGGACTATCCATTGGATGCCCCGTACCCTGGCACGATGGAGAGAGATGGAGAGCATTCCCTCTACCTTTGAGCTCGGAGAGTCCTCCAACTCCCCAACACCCCTACCCCACACTGGGGAAGCCATGGAGCTCACAGTGCCTACATTAGTAGCACGCGTTCATACGCACGAGGAGCGTCTTGATGATCTCCTAGATGATATTCGGGCACATGGGGATGCAACCACGCGCTTACGTCAAAGGCTCGGATCTCGAGTTCAGACTCTGGAGGACAGCACCCGAGACATACAGGGTGCCACTGACTATCTAGAGTTGAGAGCTGACATGGACTGGCAGTTCACTGTTACGGTCCGAGACATGGTGGAGGCGCTGGAAGAAAGGACTTTGGCTGCAGAATTTGTGGCTAGGGCTAGCTTTGTCATGGCGGGACTTGCCATGATGATTGGGTTGTACTCCCACATCTTCTTTTAGGCCTATTACGGGCGGGTTGTGTCCGTAGCGCATTATGTAGTTTAAAACTTTGGTACTGATGTGGTCATTTGAACCCATCCCTTTTGTATCCTTGTCTTTTGGAACAATGTACTATGCATGTTTTAACTATGTATGTGATGGTTTATGTTGTAATGATGGTTGTTTACGTTTGATGTTGTTGTATCCTTATGTCATGATCTAGCATTATTATTATATAATGTTGTTTCTTTTTAATAGATATATTAGAAAGAACGTCATGGCACCTAAGCGTAGGACACCTCGTAACACTACTGGTGACAACAACGAGATGATTTCCCCAAATGTGGAGCAACTCATAGCACAGCGAGTAGCTGCTACCATGGAACAGTAAGAGGCAAATCTAAATAGTGGAGGAGGAAACGGAAGTGGTACCGGCGGAGGAGGTACAGGAGGTAGCGGTACAGCCGGAGGTTCCGGAGGTAATAGAATAAATAAGTCATAACACATAGTCATAATCCGAATTAATGACGTTATGACTTGTAATTCTACAGATGCTCCAAATAGGAAGTGCTCCTACAAGGCCTTTCTATCTTGCAACCCCCGCAACTTCAATGGCACCGAGGGTGCAGTTGGGCTAATGAGATGGATAGAAAAGATGGAGTCGGTGATTGATATTAGTGAATGCACCGCTGACTGCATGGTGAAGTATTCTACATGCACGCTCACTGATAAGGCTTTAACTTGCTGGAATTCACAAGTGAAAACCCTGGGATGTGAGGCCCCGATCCCGGGAGGCCTCACTTATTGGATTTACTCATCAACACATAGCACTTTATACATAAGGCATTCATTAATACAGCGGAAACGATTTAACTTCTCTACATACACAGCGGAAACATAAATATCTAATACAACTTGTCTCTAACAATATCAAGCTAAACATGACATAAACATAATCGGGATGCCAGACTCTGATCTTCGGGTAACTCTTCTCTCTAAGCCCAAGCATCCACATCCATCAACTAAACCTGCACTTAACTGATATGCATACTAAAAATCAGCAACGCTGAGTGAGTTCTAACGTTTACTTTAAATCATTTATACAAAAGATTTACTAATACATACATACTGCCCTTAAGGCAAAACTTATCATACTTTACTTTTCAAACATATATACTGCCATTAAGGCTAAACTTAACTCACTTTACTTTTCAAACAGTTTAAAACGTATAATAAACCGTCAATTCCTCTTTACTGTACTGCCCTCATGGCTTACATCCATGAACCGACAAGTACCTGGTCAATGCCCCCATGGCTAACGTCCATGAACCGACACTACCGCTTAACCGTCAATTCCTTGTCACTACTGTACCGCCCCCATGGTCAACGACCATGAACCGACGAGTACCTGGTCAATGCCCCCATGGCTTACATCCATGAACCGACAATACCCTGGTCAATGCCCCCATGGCTAACGTCCATGAACCGACAATACCGCTAAGGGGAGGTTGCGTGGACCTCCCGAGCAACCGCCGTCACTCATCCCAGTTGTACAACTGTTAACGAACCCTAAGGTTCTTACTAATGGGTAGAACCCATATCTGACATCTTGTACAAGTAACATCTGTCCCAAGGACCTTTACAAACTGGTACTCATTCCCGAAGGAAAGCTGTTCACTTTACTGTTCATAAAACTTTCTGTAAATCTTGTACATAGCTTATCATATATATCATGCCTTTGTTTATGTATATGAAAATATAGTAAACGCTTGCCAAATGATATATCTTACTTTACTGAAAACATGCTAGCATATATATCATGCCTTTGTTTATGTATATGAAAATATAGTAAACGCTTGCCCAATGATATATCTTTCTTTCTAAAACATAGCTTATCATATATATCATGCCTTTGTTTATGTATATATGAAAATATAGTAAACGCTTGCCAAATGATATATCTTTCTTTCTAAAACATAGCTTATCATATATATCATGCCTTTGTTTATGTATATGAAAATATAGTAAACGCTTGCCAAATGATATATCTTACTTTACTGAAAACATACTAGCACATATATCATGCCTTTGTTTATGTATATGAAAATATAGTAAACGCTTGCCAAATGATATATCTTACTTTACTGAAAACATACTTTTGCCTCTTTTAAACCTTTCACTAAAACATAGCTTTTCTCTTCAGTTTATAATATATAAAATATAATAAACACTTTACACTAAGTATGCATACCACCCCTAAAGAAGGCAAAAAGGGGATTAGAACTCACCTGGTATCTAAGCTGCAACGATCTACTGGATCTCACACAATCTAAACAATCATAACAATTTGACACTTATCAGACTTAACTCGACGCTAAACGGTTTAACTACTCTAACATACTGACTTCACTTAATCAGACCTGATGCCTGCGCACTTAGCAAGTGCGCAGACTCTGCCTCCTGCGCACTTAGCAAGTGCGCAGGCTTTCCTTCCTGCGCACTTAACAAGTGCGCAGGTCCCTCTTCCTGCGCACTTAGCAAGTGCGCAGGACCTACTCTGTGCGCACTTAGCAAGTGCGCACGACCTGTTCTTGGCGAAAAACCCTAACTTTCGCATTCGGGTCTGATCACTTCAAGATCCCGAACCTGTTTGCATTCAAAACGCTCGTTTTCCATTAAGGAACTCAAATCTATGCTTATCTTTCCGTTTCATCTGATTAAACATAACCTTTTCACCCAAAACCCGAAAAACCCAAAAACGAACTAAAACTCAGATCTAGGAGAATCGGTTACCTGTAATCACTTCCTTTTTGTTGCTAAACACTCACGAGACTCTTGCTAACGATCCTTGAAGCTCTAATCCGAAAACCGGGACTTTCTCTCTCTAGAATCTCTCTCACTTTCTCTCTCTAAAATCCGGAAATGAGGATGGAAATGAGAGCTTTTGGCTGATCTTGAGGCTTATAAGGGCCCGACCCTTGCCCCTTTCGGCCTATACACCCCGGCCCAAGCCCGCTTCCTTTCTTTTTATTTAAGTTTTAATTCCTCGTGAATTCTCTCGTGCTCTAAAACTCGGGATGTTACAAGTCTACCCTCCTTACAATAGGTTTCGTCCTCGAAACCTGCCATAAGCTACACTGATAGCAAATCACAGAATGGGCGGCATAAACCGTAGCTATGCAAGGCAGCTTAGTCATGAAAGCCATTGTGATTAACTACCGGTGAGGATCTATTCAGGGATATATCTAGTTCTAAGGCTTCTAAGCTGATGGGGCTAACTAATCACTTAAGGATTCAGTAACATGATCACGCCATAGTAAAAAGATAAATAAATAGGAGTTGCAACGTACCTTACTGAGTTATCTAGTAAGCCCTTGCTGTGGCCTTGTTAATGTAAGGTTCTTTCTCTGCACCCTTACCCTTTCCGGATCCTCCCGCTTCCGGCTCTTTGCGCTTCCTACAATCTCTGCTCACGTGTCCTTGTCCCCCACAATTGTGGCATCTTGGCCTTTTCGGACAGTCTCGTGATTGGTGTCCAAACTTGCCACACCTGAAACATCCCACCTGACCTGCCTTACACTCACCTCCATGTCTCCTTCCACATTTGCCGCATAGACCCTCAGCTTCTACCCTTGACCTCCTATCACTAGGACCCTGAAGGTCCTCCCCAGTCCGCTTGGCCGCTTGCTTCTTAGGTGCTTCAGAAATGACTTCAGAGGCAATGTCATCGTAGACAACTCCGCTCAGAACAACCACCGACTCAAAGGTACTCGGTGTGTTGGCATTTACAAATGTACGTATCTTTGGAGGCAACCCTTGAATATAATAATGAATCCTCCTCTCTTCTGTGGTTACAAGATGAGGCACCAGGCGTGCCATTTCGTTGTACTTGGAAGTATATTGTCTGTGAGTCATGAGTCCGGCTTGCAAAGTTAGGAACTCTCTCTCCACCTTGTGGACTTCATTCTTAGGGCAGAACTTCGAAATTACTAACGCCTTCAGATCATTCCACCTCATTAGCTCGACCGCTTGGTCACCCTTCGCTTGTTTCACAGTCTCCCACCAGTGTGCTGCCTCTCCCTTTAGTGACTTAGCTGCGAATCTGACCGCTTGATCCGGTCGACAGTCACTGAGGCTGATGGTGGATTCCATGCCATTGATCCAATCTAAAGTACCTGCTGCTTCTTTCTCCCCAGTTAGCTCAGGGGGATCACAACCACGAAATGCCTTGTAATCGCATCCGCGAGTAGGCGGTGCAACATTAACCAGGATTGGTCCTCCCGCAGCTGGAAGCACCACTGGCCCTTTAGTGGCTGGGATTATATTGGAGTTCTCCTTAGCCTTCCTCAACGCTTCGTATAGTATAGCCGGTAAGGTTTCTTTCAGCAATCGGGTAAACTCGCGGCTAATAGCTGCTTGTACTACTGGTTCAAACTCAAACGTCTGATCATCTCCTTCCGCATGTTCAACATTGTGCTGACTAACCTCTGTGTCAGTATGGGTAGTGTGAACACTCCCCTCGATCATTTGATTTATGCTAGTTCCACCGCGGCGGCCTGTACGTCCACCACGTCTTCCTCCTCCACTTCCTCTAGTTCCTCCACGTCTAGCCATTTCTATCTGAAAGATAGGGAACAAAGGGATTTCATTTCAGCATGCTAGGGAATATGTAGAACACAATAAGTAAGGTAAGATGTTAATATACACTGGCCATCTGCAATTAACCATTACATCACTTCTCGTTTTCCATTTATTCGCTTTCATGATTCCACTAAAGCCTCTATTCTTATCTTGACACTCTAAAAGTTAAACTTTACTTACTATACGCTTCTGATGCTTTGGCTTGAGTTACCCGTACTGGCATCCGCTTCTTATCCCATTCTCAGTTTAAGTCTGGACATCGGGGATGTCCAAATCTCTCAAACTATGGCTCTGATACCAACTTGTGAGGCCCCGATCCCGGGAGGCCTCACTTATTGGATTTACTCATCAACACATAGCACTTTATACATAAGGCATTCATTAATACAGCGGAAACGATTTAACTTCTCTACATACACAGCGGAAACATAAATATCTAATACAACTTGTCTCTAACAATATCAAGCTAAACATGACATAAACATAATCGGGATGCCAGACTCTGATCTTCGGGTAACTCTTCTCTCTAAGCCCAAGCATCCACATCCATCAACTAAACCTGCACTTAACTGATATGCATACTAAAAATCAGCAACGCTGAGTGAGTTCTAACGTTTACTTTAAATCATTTATACAAAAGATTTACTAATACATACATACTGCCCTTAAGGCAAAACTTATCATACTTTACTTTTCAAACATATATACTGCCATTAAGGCTAAACTTAACTCACTTTACTTTTCAAACAGTTTAAAACGTATAATAAACCGTCAATTCCTCTTTACTGTACTGCCCTCATGGCTTACATCCATGAACCGACAAGTACCTGGTCAATCCCCCCATGGCTAACGTCCATGAACTGACACTACCGCTTAACCGTCAATTCCTTGTCACTACTGTACCGCCCCCATGGTCAACGACCATGAACCGATGAGTACCTGGTCAATGCCCCCATGGCTTACATCCATGAACCGACAATACCCTGGTCAATGCCCCCATGGCTAACGTCCATGAACCGACAATACCGCTAAGGGGAGGTTGCGTGGACCTCCCGAGCAACCGCCGTCACTCATCCCAGTTGTACAACTGTTAACGAACCCTAAGGTTCTTACTAATGGGTAGAACCCATATCTGACATCTTGTACAAGTAACATCTGTCCCAAGGACCTTTACAAACTGGTACTCATTCCCGAAGGAAAGCTGTTCACTTTACTGTTCATAAAACTTTCTGTAAATCTTGTACATAGCTTATCATATATATCATGCCTTTTTTTATGTATATGAAAATATAGTAAACGCTTGCCAAATGATATATCTTACTTTACTGAAAACATGCTAGCATATATATCATGCCTTTGTTTATGTATATGAAAATATAGTAAACGCTTGCCCAATGATATATCTTTCTTTCTAAAACATAGCTTATTATATATATCATGCCTTTGTTTATGTATATATGAAAATATAGTAAACGCTTGCCAAATGATATATCTTTCTTTCTAAAACATAGCTTATCATATATATCATGCCTTTGTTTATGTATATGAAAATATAGTAAACGCTTGCCAAATGATATATCTTACTTTACTGAAAACATACTAGCACATATATCATGCCTTTGTTTATGTATATGAAAATATAGTAAACGCTTGCCAAATGATATATCTTACTTTACTGAAAACATACTTTTGCCTCTTTTAAACCTTTCACTAAAACATAGCTTTTCTCTTCAGTTTATAATATATAAAATATAATAAACACTTTACACTAAGTATGCATACCACCCCTAAAGAAGGCAAAAAGGGGATTAGAACTCACCTGGTATCTAAGCTGCAACGATCTACTGGATCTCACACAATCTAAACAATCATAACAATTTGACACTTATCAGACTTAACTCGACGCTAAACGGTTTAACTACTCTAACATACTGACTTCACTTAATCAGACCTGATGCCTGCGCACTTAGCAAGTGCGCAGACTCTGCCTCCTGCGTACTTAGCAAGTGCGCAGTCTTCCCTTCCTGCGCACTTAGCAAGTGCGCAGTCTTCCCTTCCTGCGCACTTAGCAAGTGCGCAGGCTTTCCTTCCTGCGCACTTAACAAGTGCGCAGGTCCCTCTTCCTGCGCACTTAGCAAGTGCGCAGGACCTGCTCTGTGCGCACTTAGCAAGTGCGCACGACCTGTTCTTGGCGAAAAACCCTAACTTTCGCATTCGGGTCTGATCACTTCAAGATCCCGAACCTGTTTGCATTCAAAACGCTCGTTTTCCATTAAGGAACTCAAATCTATGCTTATCTTTCCGTTTCATCTGATTAAACATAACCTTTTCACCCAAAACCCGAAAAACCCAAAAACGAACTAAAACTCAGATCTAGGAGAATCGGTTACCTGTAATCACTTCCTTTTTGTTGCTAAACACTCACGAGACTCTTGCTAACGATCCTTGAAGCTCTAATCCGAAAACCGGGACTTTCTCTCTCTAGAATCTCTCTCACTTTCTCTCTTTAAAATCCGGAAATGAGGATGGAAATGAGAGCTTTTGGCTGATCTTGAGGCTTATAAGGGCCCGACCCTTGCCCCTTTCGGCCCATACACCCCGGCCCAAGCCCGCTTCCTTTCTTTTTATTTAAGTTTTAATTCCTCATGAATTCTCTCGTGCTCTAAAACTTGGGATGTTACATGGGAAGACAGACTGCATACCAACTAACTTGGGAGGAGCTGAAAGCCATGATGATCGAGGAGTACTGTCCTCGAAATGAGTTGCAAAAGCTCAAATCTAAAATGTGGAATTTACAGATGATAGGAGATGATGTTGCTGGTTACACTGACAGATTCAATGAGTTTGCAAGTTTGGTTCCACACATGGTTACCCCAGAATACAAGAAGGTTGAAAGATATTTGTGGGGTCTTGCTCCTCAAATCCGAAGCCTGGTGACTTCATCGAACCCTATGGATGCCAAGAGCGCTATAATTCTAGCTTTCAAGCTAAGGGATAATGCTATGCGTGATGGTTTGTTTGAGAAGAATGAGACCGAGGAAGGAAGGTCGGGGGAAAAGAGGAAATGGTTTGGAAAACCAAGTAATCAAAACAAGAATCAAACTTACAAGAGACCTGAAACTATGAAAGCCTATGCTGCCAACATTGAAGGACAAAATGGATATCTTGGAACACGACCGAGGTGTGACAAGTGTGGATATCATCGCAGTGAAAAGTGTACCCAATGTGGAAAGTGTAAAAAGTATGGGCATCTAGCCCATAACTGTTAGAGCAATGCAAATCCTAATAAGATTAATCAAGTAGCAGGAAAGGTCAAACCAGGAACAGGAAGGATGAATCAGGGATGCTTTGAGTGTGGAGATCCAAAGCACTTCAGAAAAGACTGTCCAAGATTGAAGAACCGAAACGACAATCAGGCCCGTGGAAGAGCATTTGTGATGTGGGCTGGTGACGCACGACAAGATCCAAACATTGTCACTGGTACGTTCCCGATAAATGATCACTATGCCTCTATACTTTTCGATACGGGTGCTGATATGAGTTTTGTGTCAAATGACTTTAAGTCCCTACTCGGTATTAAGGCCAGCAAACTAGACCAAAATTATACAATTGAATTAGCAAACGGGAAATTAATTAAAACCGAAGAAGTCATTCAGGGTTGTACTCTATGTTTGAAAAACCACACATTTAGTATAGATCTGTTACCCGTTGACCTGTGAAGTTTTGACGTTGTTATTGGTATGGATTGGTTGTCGAAGAATCACGCCGAGATTGTTTGTTTTGAGAAGATTGTTCATATTCCCCTCCCGAACGGAGAAGTTCTTTCGATTCAAGGTGAGAAAAGTGGAGTGACATTGAGGATGATAAACTGCATGAAAGCTCGTAAGTACCTACGTAAAGGCTATTGCGTGTTCCTGGCTCACGTCGTCGAGAAGAAACCCGAGAAACGTCGACTTGAAGACATACCAATCGTTAAGGATTACCCCGAAGTTTTTCTTGAAGACTTACCTGGATTACCACCACCGAGGCAAGTCGAATTCCGAATCGATCTGGTACCAGGAGCCGCCCCGGTTGCGCGATCACCGTATCGATTAGCACCTTCTGAAATGCAGGAATTATCAAATCAACTCCAGGAGTTGCTTGATAAAGGTTTCATAAGACCGAGTTTCTCACCCTGGGGAGCTCCGGTCCTATTCGTAAAGAAAAAGGATGGAACCTTTAGGATGTGTATTGATTACCGAGAATTAAACAAGCTTACAATCAAGAACCGATACCCACTTCCTCGAATAGACGATTTGTTCGATCAACTACAAGGTTCTAGCTTCTACTCTAAGATCGATCTACGTTCGGGGTATCATCAACTAAGAATCCAAGAAGAAGATGTACCAAAGACGGCATTTAGGACTCGTTATGGCCACTACGAATTCCTAGTTATGCCGTTTGGTTTGACGAACGCACCAGCTGTTTTTATGGATCTCATGAACCGAGTGTGCAAGCCATACTTGGATAAATTCGTGATAGTATTTATTGATGATATATTAATATATTCACGAACCAAGGAGGATCATGAACATCATCTGAAATTAATTTTGGAACTACTCAGCAACTAGAATCTTTACGCTAAATTCTCTAAGTGTGAGTTTTGGATCCGAGAAGTGCATTTTCTTGGACATGTCATCAACAAGGAAGGAATTCACGTTGATCCATCTAAAATAGAAGCGATCAAAAACTGGGAAGCACCAAAGACTCCGACCGAAGTGCGTCAATTTTTGGGCTTGGCCGGCTACTACAGACGATTCATTGAGAATTTTTCAAAAATAGCCCTGCCCTTAACCACATTAACCCAGAAAGAAAAGAAGTATGATTGGAGTGACAAGCAAGAGTCAGCTTTCCAATTACTGAAGAAGAAGCTGTGTAGTGCACCGATCTTATCTCTTCCGGAGGGAATCAACAATTTTGTCGTATACTACGATGCATCACACCAAGGACTTGGTTGTGTGTTAATGCAAAGAGACAAAGTCATCGCATATGCCTCACGACAACTAAAAGTGTACAAAAATAATTATACGACCCACGACTTGGAGTTGGGTGCAGTTGTGTTTGCGCTCAAGATTTGGAGACATTATCTTTATGGTACGAAATGCACTATTTTTACTGATCACAAGAGTCTCCAACATATCTTTGATAAAAAAGAACTTAACATGAGACAACGTCGTTGGGTAGAACTACTAAACGACTATGATTGTGATATCAAGTACCATCCCGGGAAAGCCAATGTCGTAGCAGACGCCTTAAGTCGCAAAGAACGAGTTAAAACTCTTCGTGTTCGTGCCCTAGGATTAACAATTCATACGAGTCTTACTACTCAAATCCGAATGGCACAACAAGAAGCACTTAAAGAAAAGAACATCCAAAATGAGGCACTACGTGGAATGATCAAACAATTGGAGTCTAAGTCAGATGATACGTTTTACTTCATGGACAGAATTTGGGTGCCGAGTAACGATAACTTACGTGGGTTGATTATGGATGAAGCACACAAGTCCAGGTACTCCATTCACCCGGGTTCAGATAAGATGTATAAGGATCTAAAAGAATTATATTGGTGGCCCAATATGAAAGGAGATATTGCCACATATGTCAGTAAATGCTTAACGTGTTCAAAAGTAAAATCCGAACATCAGAAACCGTCTGGCTTGTTACAACAACCAGAAATTCCCCAATGGAAATGGGAACAGATTTCTATGGATTTCATCACGAAATTACCCAAGACGTCGAGCGGATATGACGCGATATGGGTAATTGTCGATCGTCTGACAAAATCAGCTCATTTTCTACCCATCAAAGAGACGGATAAAACCGAGAAACTTGCAAAGCTTTATATCAAGGAAATTGTGGCTAGGCATGGAGTGCCAATTTCTATTATCTCTGATAGAGACAGCAGATTCGTGTCTAGAATCTGGAAATCATTACAAGAAGCCATGGGCACACGTCTTGACATGAGCACGGCATATCACCCATAAACAGATGGTCAAAGCGAAAGGACCATTCAAACTTTAGAGGATATGCTCCGTGCGTGTGTAATTGATTTCGGAGGAAATTGGGATACTCATTTACCGTTGGCAGAGTTTTCCTATAATAACAGCTACTAAGGCAGCTCCGTTTGAAGCTTTATATGGTCGTAAATGCCACTCACCGCTATGTTGGGCGGAAGTTGGTGAAAAACATTTGACAGGTCCTGAGATTGTCCAGGAAACCACTGATAAGATCTTCAAAACTAAGGACCGTCTGAAAGCGGCCCGAGACAGACAGAAGAGTTATGCTGATAACAGACGGAAACCATTAGAATTTCTAATTGGTGACCGAGTAATGTTAAAAGTCTCACCATGGAAAGGCGTTGCAAGGTTTGGTAACCGTGGTAAGCTCAACCCTAGATACGTTGGACCGTTTGAAATACTGGCTAGGGTTGGCCCTGTAGCCTACAAGCTCAAGCTACCGCAAGAATTAAACAACGTACATGACACGTTTCACATATCGAATCTCAAGAAGTGTTTGGCAGACGAGACCTTGATCATACCGCCAGATGAAATTCATATTAATGATAAACTTCATTTCATCGAGGAACCGATTGAGATTACAGATTAGAAAGTTCAAAGGTTGAGACGTAGTCGTATCAAACTGGTTAAAGTACGTTGGAACTCAAAGCGTGGTCCTGAGTATACATGGGAACGAGATGATCAAATGAAAATAAAATACCCATCCTTGTTTAAGGATACACCAGTTCAAGAGGACACAAAATGAATTTCGGGACGAAATTCTTTTAACATGGGGAGAATGTGACACCCGACATTTCAGGTCAATATCCGTACATGTTATAAACGAGTTTACAGTATAATTGTTTTCGCGATTTAATTAATTTCATAAACAAGGACATTAAGGTCTAGAAAAAACCGTACATTGTCTTATTTCATATTTTAGTAGTTCTAGGAGTTACCGGTTCATGTACCCGTATAAACCGACTAAATACAAACATTAGTGGTTAAATTAAATAACCAGAAAAATATATATACATATATATTACATAAACTCTACGTTGAACAATAATTTAATTTTTAGACTAAATCATATAATATACGTAAAAGTAAAATATCGAACCCTTTCGAAGACGTTACCATGTTGCGTCACCTTTAGGTACGTATACCTACAAATAATCACCTCAATGAATTATACAATCCAAGATTTCAATATCTTTCGTTAACAAACTTAATAAATTTATAATACCGTGGAGAACCTAAACCAAATTAAATTACCATTTGAAACTCTAATTAATATTAATACACTTAAAGAATTAAATAAATTTACACATAAATCTAATTATTTGATTAATTAACCCAACCCTTCCCTTGACTTTCTCGGCCAAAGCCAGAGAAGACCCCCCCCCCCCATTCACACTACCGTTTTCCTCTCATTCAAATTCTTTATCTTTAAACCCATACCTCAGACTTCAAAACTCAGATATAAACCATACCACCTCAATCAAATTCTTTATCTTTAAACCCATACCTCATGACTTCAAAACTCAGATATAAACCATACCACCTTAATCACCATTCTCACGAACCCCTTTCATCATTCTCACTTTCTTACGGCAATCTCCCCAATTTTCTTCAAGTCGAAGTCAAGTTTTAAGGCAAAATCCACCATATTTCGGTATTATAAGGAGCTTTCAAGGATTTCTAACCAAGAGAATTCAAGACTATCTTCTCTGTTTCTCTCAAAATCGTCATCTCTGTCTTGAGGTAAAAACTCAATACTATCTACACCATTTTCTTTAAACCGTAGCTAAACGTACAAGTTGACGAACACAAGCAAAATAACAAGAAAATGGTGTCGATTTCAAGTTTAAAACATAAAAATATGCAGGACTGATTCTGTCAAAACGAAATAACAGTATCGATACCTGTTTACTCAATCGAAACTAAGTAATTTCGATACCTGTTGTTCAATCGAAACTAAGTAGTTTCGATACCTATTACTCAATCGAAACTAGGTAGTTTCGATACCTTTCTTACCCAATCGAAACTAGGTAGTTTCGATACCCAGTTTGCTCAATCGAAACTAGGTAGTTTCGACATCTGTTCTGTTCAATCGAAACTAGGTAGTTTCGATACCTGTTTCAAGCCCATTGGGCAGTAACTTAGAACTATTTTATAACGAAACAAGTGTTAAAAAACTAAAAAGATATTTAAACAAAAGCAATCAGATTTGCTAAGTCGGTGAACAATTTACATATGAGACATTCGGTCATAACACGAATTACCCTTTTGTAATTAGGGTACGAATAGTCAAGTTGACTAGAACAAATATCATTGCAAGCATACACAAACTCAAGGTGAGTTTCACGGCCCCTTTTTACTGTTTTCAATATTTGGGGGAAGAACATACTTACAACTATTTTTATGTGATAACAAGAGAATATGACTCGACTTTTATGTTTACATGAGTTAAACGATTTTAGGCCGCTAAAGTCCCCTGGAACAATTTAGTAACCATTAACTGTAGCCTAGGGTCCTATGAATAGTACTATGGAGAGTGACGTCTCCCGGTCATGGTTAGTCGCGCTAACCACAATCTGGAGGATTTATGGCCTCATAGAACCGGATAACGAAATATAGGGGCGAAGAACAATTGTCATGGTTTGGTTACGGCTCATGTAGGAACATATTATTTGTATTCCTAGCTAGTTTACAAATGGGTCAAACAATTCTTATTCTGATTATCACATGCACCTGAAACTATTTACGAACAATTGAATTTTACAAAGAACTATTTGATTAAACCTGTGAACTCACCAACCTAGTGTTGACATTTTCAAGTATGTTTTTCAGGAAATTGAACGTGATCGCAAGGTTAGCAATGTAGATTACATGCATGCACGATGGATACAAGTTTTGGGGGATTTCTCTTGTATAACTCATTGTAATAGAGTCATATTTGCGAAATCTACACTTTTTGTAAACTCAATTTACATTTTGGAATGTAAAACTTTAAACTTGTTTATGTATCCATTTATCATGTATGTGTTTGCGGTAATCATATGCTTTGGAAACCATGAACGTTACGCCTCGAGTTTCCGCCTTGGCGGGGTGTGACAGTATTCTACACTACTGATTAACTAATAACGCAGAATACTAAAGATCGACTCTAACTATTAAGACAAAAACTTGGGAAATATCAGGAATGAGAAGAACATTACCTAGGTTATGAATCCTGATTGTAACACTCGGACTTCTATCGGATATGGAATATGTACTGGAACTGGGATCCTAAGATGTGACACCTTCAGACTACCTAGTGGATTCCTAATCACTCTCAGGATGTGACCAGAAGACAACCTAAAGGATACTAAGCTCATCAGTTGGTCGGATTACCTCTCGGTCTCACCAACTATTCTAAAGAACTTAATACACAGCTCACCTATCAGTCTCGTTGTCTTATTACATCGAAGATGAAAGGAGTAATCTGAAGACAACCTATTTGACATGGATTAACAACGACACTAGAAATCCTATGGTCACTAATATCTAGCAAACGACAAACTAGTCACAGACATGAATTAAGCAACCTAATACGCACTCATATATAAAAGACATTCATAAACACGCATATGGAACAATCAATTTGCAAAGAATCAAAACTAAGCATGCATACTCATCAAACCCTTGAAAACAGATCTGTTACAATAGCATAAAACCAACACAAGATCCAAAAACCGATAAAAATCGAAACTTTAACAATGATTCATCTAAAAACTAGGCAGTATCAATTGTTAGCTCATAATCATACTCAAAAACATCCAAACAGAAGTAAAGATCATGAACATGGTTTCAAACAAAGAAGTTAAAGACAAAGATTGAGACTTAGAAACCAAATAAGCTAAAACAATCAAACCCGGAGTCAAAAGCTTCAAACTTGCACTTCAATTCTCTTCTCAAGCACCAAAATCGCCTTAATACCTTCTCCAGATGGCTGAATGATCGGCCCCTCAAAGAATGGCATTAAAAATCTATTTAATCATCGATTTAGGGTTTTTGCGGATTAGCAGGGTTCTCGCGTACCGCCAGAAAAGGATCATGGTCCTTCGCGTGCCGCGAAGGACAATATAGTCGGGCCTGAATTTTAATTCTTTCGTGTACCGCGAAATATGCATGGCCTTCCTTTGAGTACCGCGAAGGCTTAATTTTCCAACTTTTTGACTTTTATTCTCCAACTTCACTCTCGTGCTCGGTTTCTTCATGATATCGCTTTATACTTCACACAAGCTCCTGTAAACATAACAAAGACTCAAATGTACACTAAAACGACTAAAACGAATACGAAACTATATAAAAACGGGTGAATACAATGGAATAAAGATGTGTGCTTTGCACTTTATCAAACATCCCCACACTTAACCTTTTTTCGTTCCCAAAAAAGTCTACAATGGAATCATAATTGGACATAGCTTTAACAATCTCAATTAAACAATTAGCACAAACATACTCACGTGTTAAAAAGCAATAATAAGTATTTCTATCCGATTAAACCCAACCACCAACTTTCAAGCCCCCGCTTTGTGTTCTAATTCCTTATTCCCAACCATATCAATATATCTATGGGACTCACATTCAAAAGCTACAGCTCTACCTAATCCCATCTCACGGTCATGTCTAGGCACGGATTAAACCATATAGATTTCACCCACCATGTTAAACTAAGATTTACAGGTTTTTAGAAATTAAGATGATCAATGAACGAATGGATGAATTGAGCATTAAATTAAACAAATGAACTTTCGTCTAGAGGCGTTTCAACCAAGTCACTATCTCGAAGGGTAACACATAGACTACAATTCTAATCAGTGAAGCATATAAGAATCTAACCCAGTGGTGTTTCAATCAGGCTAGAACCCGACGTGTGACACGTATGCGAAACTTAGATTTCTATAAAATAAACTACAGTATATGGATTATGGAAACGGGCGCCACTAAAACTCGGATTTATTCTCATAAAAAGATAGCGGTGTGCCAATAAATTTCAAAAACCTCTAAATTTTAACTTAACGTGGTACCTATCACCCTATGTTGATAGTTTCAGTATTACCGACACCCCTAAGATGAATAGCCACAGGATTTCATGAATTTAATCAATTATTAACCCTAAGTAACACAAACAGGCTATTTAAGCTCTACTAGTTGGCTGAATCTATCAAAACATCACAATTCAGACGCGTTTTCTATTTGTTATTTCATTACAGCAGAACCAGTTGTACTATCATTTTCCATTTATTTTGTAAAACTTTTGATTTCCAAGGACATTTTTTCAAATTTTTCAAATTTTTTTATTTTTGTATTTTTATAAAGAAAAACAAACCTAGAAAACTAGACTCAACGCAGTCTCCCATCCCCACACTTGAAACAAATATTGTCCCAAATGTGAACCAAGAAACAACTAAAAATAAAAATACAAAAGGAAATTGGAAAAGACTTAGCTGGTAATGTAGCAGTGAATGGTCCAGCATTACTCTTCCACGTGTGCACCGTATAGCATTTCGGTCGCGGTTGCACAATCGACTGCCGGGTTGCCTTTACAAGATAAATAAGATTAGGATCAACCCCGCCAGAATGGATATTGAGTATGGACGGAGCGATTAGTACCTACAAAATAAAGCTCAAACAAACCCAACGCATTAAACTGACACAAGCTACAGACTCAAACTAAACCAAAAGACTCGACTGACTCAATAAAAAGATAGAACATAGAAACACGTACCCAACAAGTGGCAAAAACATAGACATGAGTGCCACAAGCAAGGTAAAACATCGATTACGAACGGTCCTTAAGTTTCCCATGGTAGGTGGATGATGGTTGTAACGGAATGGGGGAAACATGGAATGGTGATATAATAAAATGGTGATGAATGGTGGATGATGAATAGATGGAATGGTGGCGGATGATGGTTGTAACGGAATGGGGAAAACATGGGAAACAAAGGAAAAAAAGGCAAAACCAGGAAAGCCTCGCGTACCGCGAGAAGTCAGGGGCCACTCCTCGCGTACCGTGAGGAAGTGGCATTTAAGCCAGCCATTTTTCTTGGCCTTCGCGTACTGCGAGAGACCCTTCCCTATTCTTCGCGTACCGCGAGGAAGTGTTGGTGACAGAAAGTTTTGAGGGTTTTTTATATTTAGCCAAATTTTTACACCTCAAAATTGTTTCTCCCAAATTCCTCTAAAAACCCGTTCCAACTATAAACCCCAAAGTAAAAATACCTGGAACTTCGTTCCTGATGATTTTCCTCGTTGAATCGAGCGTGAATCCCTACAAGACACACACAAAACAAAACACCAACACCAAAAAGACACTAAACTGACAAGAAAATAGAACTAACTAGTATACAAACTCTACATCCCGGGCACTTGCCCGAGACTCAAACAAACTTATCCGGAGGCTTCTCTTTAACTCTAACTGGCACCGCCTTCATTTTGTGCGGTATCCCGGTTCTCCACATCCTCATCAACAAACAATTACCACTAACAAGCATTAAATCTCTATCATATCTATCACTCAGGTCCTTCCACCAACACTTAAACCTACCAGGTCCGAAGATAACCTGGTTCAAGTACCTCTGTAAGTTGTCACCTCTAAGCATCCCCACACTTGGGGTTTTCACCATCCCTAGATCACATGTATTACTCAACGTACGGGTTCTTTTACGGGTCGGCCTAGACCTAGGGGTTGATTTTGTTTCTATCCCCTCAGCATGAACAAAAATGATAAGCAAAGGCTCATAAAGGGTTATATCCAACGGTGTGGCCTCTCTACTCTCACTCGGATCATCAGGATCCTCTACTTACTCCATCATCCCCACACTTGGGGTTTTGCCTATGATTTAATCTAATGCTGCCATCATCTCAAGCAGATCATCAGGCACCTCGTCACCGTAATCATTTTGTGCATCTAACAATTCCTCCAACTCCAACGCCCAATCAGATAACTCTACAGATTCCGGGGCGGGTTCACTAACAACTATCTCCTCTGGATCAGAGTCCCGATGGTGGTCCATGAAGGCATCAATCATGCACACATAGTGGCTTTGCTCACCAGCCTCATTCATGGACTTTACAACATCAAAAGTGACAGACTCATCCCCCACACGAAGTGTGAGCTTCCCGTCAAAGACATCGATCAATGCCTTGGCGGTGCGCAGAAACGTGCGCCCTAGGATGAGTGGGACTCTGTCCTCCACATCCATATCTAGGATGAAAAAATCCACGGGGAAGACGAATTTATCTATCTTAACTAGCAAGTTCTCCACTATTCCTCGTGGATACTTGACTGAACGATCAACCAAGGATATGCTCATACGCGTCGGCTGTGGTTCTCCTAGGTCCAGCTTCTTGTATATAGAATAGGGCATCAGACTGATGCTAGCACCTAGGTCCGCCAACGCGTGGTTCAAGGGCAAACTGGCAAACAGACACGGGATCGTGAAGTGACCCGGATCTACCAGTTTCTCTAGCAATTTGTTCTGAACCACCGCAGAATATCGCTCAGTTAGTGAGACTTTAGAGACTTCCTCCGGCTTCTTCTTGTTGGAAAGAAGATCTTTTAGGAACTTGGCATATTTAGGAAAATGCTGGAGGACCTCTATGAACTGGATATTGACTTTGAGTTGTTTGAACATGTTCAGGAAGTTACCGTATTCCCTAGCATATTTATGAGGCAGCAAGCACGCTGGGCAGGGAACACGGCTCAAGTCAATCTCGGGGGTCTTCATCTCCACCCCCTTCTTCTTCTCCTCTACCTTCTCCGCAGGCTCTCAACCACTATCTCCTCGTCCACCAGCTCCTCTTCTTCAACCACCGGTGGCTCTACTCTCTCCTCTACTCTTCGACTCCTAGTCGACACGGCCATCACTGAAGCATTAGGGCCTGAAGACGGACCTCCCTATCTATCCTTTAAGCTCTTAGCGATGTCTCCTACCTTGCGTTGCAAATCTTGGAACGCAGAATGCTGATTTCTCAGTAGGTGTCGTGCGCATCCAATCGCTGTTGAGTCTCCTTATCCCTCTGCACTAAATGAACGAGCATTTGAGTCTGGTTCTCCAGCATATCTTCAATATTTTTATCCCTAGCACTGCTCCCAAAACTTGCTCCTGCTTCACCTCCTCCATGCTGATTAGGGCGGGCATTAGATCTCCATCCCGAGCCATAAGGATTGTTATAGTTATTATTGTACCCTCGTTTCTGGTTGCCTACAAAATCAACATGCTTCTTCTGACTGATGGGGCAGTCTCTGGTGTCGTGGCCTCCTCTGCACACCTCACACCTCTGAGCACTCAGCTTTAGCTCCTTTATCTCATTCGCCATCGCCGCGAGTGCAGCAGCCACGCTAGTATCAGGGTTGACCTGATGCACAGCTCTAGGAGAAGAGGCGGGTGCTCTAGCACTATGAATGGAAGTCCTAGTAGATGGTCGTTGTTGCTCAGCGAGAGTGAAGCATTCAAACATCTCCTCGCATTCAGCAGGCTCCAGTTGTCCATGATATGGTATCCCGCAGCTGCGTTGAACATTTGCTGCTTCTCGAAGGTGAGGCCATTATAGAACTTCTCCACAATCGCCCAGTCAGACAAACCATGATGGGTACATTGGCTCAACTGCGCGTTGAACTGCTCCCAGGCCATGTGATAAGGCTCGTAAGGGTCCATCCGGAGGGAGTGGATTTGGTCCCTAAGCCGAGCGGCCCTGGAAAGTGGATAGTAGTTTTTAAGGAACTTGGCTTGAAGATCTTCCTAAGTGGTGATGGAATTTTCAGGAAGGGTGTCAAGCCAAGTGGAAGCACGCCCAAAGAGCGAGAATGGAAAGAGACGCAAGTAGATTACGTCCTTAGATACACCTGTGATATTGAAGGTATCACATATACGCGCGAATCGGGACAGATGTCAGGGTGCATCCTCATCCTCGAGACCATGGAACTGAGTAGCATGAGTGATCGTGCTCATGACATGTGATGGGATCTGCCAAGTATTGGTATTAGGGATAGCAGGGCGGGCGATCAAAGATCGCGCCCTGGTGGCCCCATCACTGGCTCTCTGGTGTACGGTACGTCTCGCAGCGTCGCCCATATTAGGAAAAGGAACTGGGCTAGTGGGACGTACCTGGTTTGTTCACAACATTTTCAAACTCTCCCAGAAGTCGCGGGTGCGCTCGTGAAGCTCTCGTTCGGGCTCTTCGTAAGCTGAATACTGTGGCGATCCCTGCGAACGAGTACGTTGCATAAACTGAAAGACACCAAGAAAAATAATAAAAAATCAAAACACAGAAAGACTCGATCCTAAATTAGACACAAAAGTAGCAAATATGACAAAGTACAAAATTAAGACTCAAATTAAAAGAAAGAAAGAAAATAACCAAAAATCACACAAAGAACTAGTCAAAGCTAATGTTGTTATTGCCAAGTGTCCCCGATAACGGCGCCAAAAACTTGATGTCGCCCAGACGGTCTATAAAAACTATGAATAAAAACCTAATCTAGACTCCTAAGTAACAAATGGAATACCTATGAACTAGACCGCACTAACAGGCAAGTGTACCTATCGAGTGTAGCACAGCTTAATGGTAAACCGGATTATCGAACCCTAGAGACACTACTATAGCTAACTAATTGATTGGGGGATTTTCTACACTACTGATTAACTAATAATGCAGAATACTAAAGATCGACTCTAACTATCAAGACAAAGACTTGGGAAATGATCGGAATGAGAAGAATACTACCTAGGTTATGAAACCTGATTGTAACACTCGGACTTCTATCGGATATGGAATATGTGTTGGAACTGGGATCCTAAGATGTGACACCTTCAGACTACCTAGTGGATTCCTAATCACTCTCAGGATGTGACGAGAAGACAACCTAAAGGATACTAAGCTCACCAGTTGGTCGGATTACCCCTCGGTCTCACCAACTATACTAAAGAACTCAATAGACAGCTCACCTTTCAGTCTCGCTGTCTCAATACATCGAAGATGCAAGGAGTAATCTGAAGATAACCTATTTGACACGGATTAACAATGACACTAGAAACCCTAAGGAAACTTCCTCTCAGACAGTTCACACTCAGAAACTTAAAGACTAACTGACTATCTATCACCTTTCAGTTATCTAGATAAGAAGAACACTCGCCCGACCAACAACACCACCCATCTCACCAACATCACCTACCACACCCACCTCTCCAACCCACCCCACTGCCTCCTAGAACCCGTAAACCAAATCCTAAGTATTATGGTGACAAATTTGTCAACCACACAACCACCCACCCCATCCCTCCCACGCTTGAACCAACCTCTGTTTCCCAAGCTATCAAAGACCCACTTTGTTGGCAAGCCATGGATGCCGAGTACAATGCTCTTCTACACAACCAAACATGGAAACTTGTTCCCCCATCCTCACACAAACCCATTGGGTGCAAGTGGGTCTTCCAAGTAAAAAGAAAACCGGATGGGTCCATTGATAAGTACAAAGCACGTTTTGTCGCAAAGGGGTTTCATCAACAACCGGACAAAGATTACTTTGAAACATTCAGCCCCGTGACCAAATCGGTCACTATCCGCGTAATCTTATCGCTCGCCCTTGCCAAAAACTGGCCTCTTCGACAACTAGACGTTAACAATGCCTTCCTACACGGATCCTTACACGAAGATGTCTATATAATCCAACTAGACGTTAACAACTTCCAAATCACATTTGCAAACTCCGAAAGTCCTTGTACAGCCTCAAACAAGCACCACGTGCGTGGTACATTGAGCTTACCACCTTCCTTCTAGCCTCCGGTTTCAAAAATCCCAATCGGACGCCTCACTATTTATTTATCATCATAATGGTATAATCATGTAGTTTTCGGTGTATGTGGATGATATTGTTTTAAAAGAAAATTACACGACCGTCTTAAATCGCTTTGTGGACACTCTCTCCAAACGATTCTCAATTAAAGACCTTGCTACTCTTCTTCATTTTTTGGGCATAGAAGTAATCTCCACAACCAAAGGCTTGTTTCTCTCGCAACATCGACATATCACCGATCTCCTCACCAAATTCCACATGGAAGGAGCAAAGGATGTTGTTACTCCTCTAAGTCCCACAGAACCTCTTTTTGCGGAGGATGGGTCATCACATATTGATCCTACTGACTACCGCAAAATTGTCGGATCTCTACAATATTTGGCGTTCACAAGACCGGATATCTGCTTCGCGGTAAATAAATTGTCTCAATATATGCATGCCCCTACAACGAAACACATGCAAGCTCTCAAACGCGTCATGAGATATCTAAAAGCACCATACACTACGGCTTGTTTCTAAATCGGGGAACCAGTCTTGACCTCAACGCCTTTGCCGACTCTGATTGGGGGGTGTCAATGATGGTGGGCGATCCACTTCGGCTTACCTATTATATCTTGGATCAAATGTAATCTCCTGGAAGTCAACTCGCCTAAAGACGGTCTCTCGATCCTCCACGGAAGCCGAATACAAGGCACTTGCAAATGCCGTCCCGGAAGTTGCTTGGGTAGAAAATTTGTTACATGAGCTACATATTCGACTTCCTACCTCCCCACATCTGTACAGTGATAACACGGGAGCAACCTATCTATGCGCAAACCTGGTCTACCACTCGCGAATGAAGCATGTGGCACTTGATTATCATTTCGTCCGGGAAAAAGTTGCAGCCGGTCTCCTACGAGTTTATCACATCAGCACTAAAGATCACCCGCTGACACACTCACAAAGCCGCTATCTTGAGGCCCATTCCAAAAATTTCGCACTAAGATTGGAGTCTCCAACAGAGCCTCCATCTTACAGGGGCGTATTACGGATCACCCTCCATAACTCCATAATTATTGCCTCAATCACCTCCACAAGACTCAGTCACCTCCATGATTATCTTGCCTAAAATAGTTAGTCAATTATGTATTATTTCCATGTTAATAGTTCCTAGAAATCCTCCTGTAAATTGCTATATATTTAGCACCTATTCCCTTGTAATACACAATTCAATTCATACGATTATAGTATGCATATGGAGGACTCGATCAACAAGCTCTTCTTCAATGGCTGCAACCTTTTTTACCTCAAACCGGGCATGCGTTTTTCCCACATGGCCCTGCACCGGCACCGGTGGTAGCACCAACTCCAACTTTGGAACGCCACGGTCTGAACCCAGTTGAAACCCAAGAGATTGTTGAAAACCAAGTCGAGCCTTTGAATGAACCAGAATCAAATACTGGAGATCAAGTGGAGCCTGAGAGCAAGAGCAAGACTGAAGATCAAGCGGAGCAAGTTTTATGTACATATACGCAATCTTTTTTTGTTTTCGACTTGCTTCAAAGGTTCTGCTGTTGTTACTTTTCTTTTATGGGTTTGGTTTGTATTCAATCTTTTTGGAATCTAAAATTAGGAGAGGAGGAAAATGACAATTTCTTTTAGATTTTGCTAATGCTAAAAACAAATATCTGATAACATAGTAGGCACAGATGATACTAAGAATTTGCCCATTTGACCCATAACCCAACCCACCCATTTTTCCATCTCTAATTATAGTCTTTAGCATGACCCAATAGTCTAGAGACACCAGGAAGTCCAAAGGAAAAAAAACTTAAACAGATGGTATATATTGAGGATAGTAAAAAGAAAGTTAAATGTATATCACTTTTATAGCAGATGCAGTTGTTCAATCACATGTCATAGAAAGTAGATGGGCATTAAAAATCAAAATAGAACTGTATAACCAATGACTGAAGGATAATGGAAGTATTTACTAAAGTGACAAATATGAAAAACTATTTGGATGTTAAATATGTATTAAACCTGATTTAAAACACAAATGGGCCATTGGCTTGGTGGTTTGCCACTCACCTTAAGTGATATTTATTGACTCAAATGTAGTTTTCTAATTATGCGTTTGCTTAGTTATCTCCTTAATCCCTTTTAACTTGATGCTACTTTTAAACACTGATAAAATATCTCTACTCAATTGACTGCGATTCACATGTTCAGATGCAAAGAAGTGAAAACAACGTTCAATCATCTGAAAAGCTTCGCGAGGTAAGCTTCTCCATTCATTTAGAATACCAGTTTAATTATTAAAAGGAGGTTATTTTTATGCCTAGGTTTATGTTTGTTCTATCTAAATTTTAATATAATTACATATTAATATTTCATCAGGTGAGGCGCAAACTTGACCAAGCCAAAAACATACTAGAGGCTCTAATCAAGGTAACTCCAACCCTCCATATTGTCAGCTTATTTTTGCAACTTTGATTATGCTATTCATTTTAATTCAATAATAAAGTTACGTGGGGTTTAACTATTCGTTAAGATTTTTATAATTAATACTAACCCCCTTGCAACCTCAACAAAAGGGATACAATGTAAAACCAAAGTTGCGTGTATAATTTGCTTTTTTTTTTCAGTGTTTAATATAGTATCTTCATTGGATGTTTTGGGTTTATAGGTTGTCGTTCTTTGTTTACGTCTTCATATACACTTTTTCCACCAACGTCTGCTAGCTTTCAACAATAGATTCGTTTGCAACTTAAGGTAAGAGAATTTCTATTTATGCACATTTACATATTCACTTTTGCTTGGCATTTGTATTACCTCCACTGTCACAGTCATTTTACTTTCCCTGTAACCAATCGTCAAGACAAGCACGTCAGCGTGTCGCGCTGGTGGACGCTAATGATCGGAAAAAAAACATCATGCGTCCTCTCCAACCCCACGCCAAACCAACAATCAGAAGCGCTCATAAATTTAACCAATTATTTAGATACCGGATATTGCGACCAGATTTGTGAATATTGGGCCTCTCTTTTTTGGTAACTGGTCTCTAGATTTATATTGAAGCAAGTGACACATTTGATCTAGCCATAATCTTGGAAAAAACAGAGATTTTAATTTTTTTGCAGTTATCGCACGTATGGAATTCCCGCCACAATACGACCACTATCTTTAAAGAAAATACAATTTCAACTTACTATAAAGAATTTGATGACGATGGATGGTGGTATTGGTGAAGATGTGCTAGATTTTGATGATATATGTTGATGATGGCGAGAAGATGGAGAAGTTATTGATAAAACATAGTGGAGAAAGCAAAACTGGTCTTCTGCAGTTTTGAATGAACAAAGGCTTTGTTGCCTTTGTTTAATGAAAAAGTCAATACTTTTGTTTCATACACTTTATATAAGTTAATCATAACATTGTTTTATGAAAAAGTCATACTTTTGTTTCATACACTTTATATAAGTTAATCTTAGCATTGTTTTTGGTATGACTTACAACTAATTATCATTTTTATTATATCAAACTATAATTTATAGTATGGTTGCTAATTAGCATTGCTATGCGGGTTTTGGATGAGATGAAGAAACAAAAAAATAAGGAGTTTAATAAAGACTACATGTTAGTTGTATTCTTATTTTTGGATTTAGTAGTTGTAAGCCTTCTAAAAACCTTTTTTTAGATACAATGTTTTTAAACCTGAACCGGTCCGACATACCTCCGGTCAAGTCATTCGTATATTTTATTATCATTCATTTTAGGGCGATTGTTTTAACCGGAAGCATCGTGCGGGTTTTCTTATTGTTCAATTTTCCTGGGCTCTCGGCGCCCCCGTGACCATCTCCGGACGTACCTCCGGTCAAGTCATTCGTATATTTTATTATCATTCATTTTAGGTCCTTCCGCCTTATAGACTGGGCACAATACCGGGTCCTTCCGCCTATAGACTGGGCACCTTTCCATTCTCATATTTAAGGCCCTTCCGTTCCGTAGACTCAGCACCTTTTTTCCATTCATTATAGAGATTCGCCCCGTAGGCTGGACATCTCTTTTCATTGGGATCTTAAGTATCATAGACATACAGCCTCCCAATTTATTTTCAACCAGTCTTTAAGTTAAAACTTCGTAACGGTTTCCCCACGATGCACTGAAGAGGCTTATATATAGGAAGTACGATCGGCGTATCCACCACCCCTTTAACATTTCGTTAGTACTCCGATATTCCATTTTAAGACTTAGACTCGTTCCCGTCATACATTCATATTTACACATATAGCATGATCATTTATCATGCATTCGCATATTCTCATTTAACACACATTACATATTTGCACATATAGCATGACCTCTTATCATGCTTTCATATTCATCCCTGCTCTAATTCCTTATAAAGGTTTCTCCATGTTACGTTAAAGAGGTTTATATATAGGAAGTACTAGCGACGTATCCACCACCCCTTTAACGTCCCATAAATACTCCTTTACTTAGAATTAAGCTTTCCCGTCTAATTCTCATTTAGTGGCATGATCTCTTTATGCTTTATCTGAACTCTTGCTCTAATCACTTACAAAGGTTTCGTCATATTATGTTAAAGAGGTTTATATATATGAAGTACCAGCGGCGTATCCACCACCCCTTTAACATCTCCTTTGCTTAAGATTAAGCGTTTCTCATCATTTATTTGATAGCATGACTTCCTCATGCTTTTAGCCAATCCTTGCTCAAATTCCTCCTAAAGGCTTCTCTATGATGCATTAAAGAAGTTTATATATAGGGTGTACTAGCGGCGTACCCACCACCCCTATAATACATCACAGATATTCCTTTATTTGGAATTAAGCCTTCCCTTATTCATATTTATCATATATTGTAAACTGGGGTGATTATCCTTCCAGAGTAGTACCTCCAACAGAGATGTTCTTAGGAAAGAGTGACGGGTCTAGGAGAGATTTATACACCACTTTTTCCTTAGACATAACATTTTGTTTGTCATATAACTACATACCGGTTGGAATTTCTCCCGTACGTTTACTATACTTTCATTACTGTCTTTTAGTCTATACCCCTAAACATTCATAATGGTTTCACCACGAAGTACTAAGAGATTTATATATAGGAAGTACCAGCGGCGTATCCACCACCCCTTGAATACATCGTGGCTACTCCATTATTTCCGTTTAGTGTTTAGACTAATCCCCATTACCTTTCTTTATTTCCCCGTACCTTAGTTTCACATATAGCATGTAACACATACTCACATAACTCACATAAACATTTATCTAAGGTACGGGTCCAATGTACTTACTATAGTCTCGGGTCATTTACTACGCTCGTTCCTCGCTTAAACGTCTCTCCGGATCTGAACCGCACTCGTAGTGTACCACTCTCGCACTTAAACGCGCCGCAACGGGTCTTCTAATTCTTCTCAGAGTATTTGTGTGTGTTGTGGTGTTTGTGTGTGTGATGTTTCAAGACTTACGGCTCATGACATCTATTTATAGGCTGAAATGGGACCCATGTCGGACCGACATGTCATCCCAAGTCGGTCCGACTTGGCTGAATGGGTGACACAAGTCAAAGCCTCTTTTTTTTGCTTCTGCAGCACACGTCGGACCGACGTGTAATCCATATCGGTCCGACTTCCCCACGTCGGACCGACGTGTAAATCATATCGGTCCGACTTCCAGACGTCGAACCGATGTGTAAAGTATATCGGTCCGACTTGAGTGCTGAGTCATCAAAACACTTGTCAAAGTTTTCGGATTTGATTCAGGAACACATGTCGGACCGTTATGCTTAGGATATCGGTTCGACATACCTCATTTTCATATTCTCCTCGTCGAAACACCCCATTTTCATATATTATGGCTTCCGTAACTCTTTTTCTAGCTCGAGATATGCTTATGCAAAGCTTTGGGCTATTTCCGGGCGAATAGTCTTTCCATTTCGCATCCGGTTAAATTCTTAGGTCACGTTTCTTAACCAAAATTCATCCCAACTTATTATTATTCAATTCCAACTCCCCCATTAAGCTTTTGGTATAGCGTTTCATTACCAATACCATTCGTAGCTTTACGTTTGACGTCCCTTTGACCGTTAACCGTTTACGGCTGGATTTTTGGGATATTACAACTCTACCATCCTTATTTTAGGTTTCATCCTCGAAAACCTGTTAGTTATTAGGATAAGTCTTTCTCATCCTTTCCTTGCTTTCCCAGGTCATCTCTGACCCATTCGTGTGCCTCCTATTGCACTATCTGCTTAGTGTTTAGAATCTTTACATGTCCTTTGACATGAGTTAGTTTCTTGTTAACCTCTATCTCTTCCAGAGGTATATGAACAATTTCATCTGCTATATACTTCCATGGAACGTATTTCGGTTCTTCAGGTAGCTTTAGTTGATAAGTCATTCTTCTGACTTGCTTAATGATCCTTAAAAGAACCAACGAATCACAGACTTATCTTGCCACATTTCTTACGTCGAATTAGACCTTTCCAAGGATACCTAAAACATAATCTCCTTCTTGGAATTCTATTGGTCTATGTCTTTTGTCTAACAACTTTCTCAGTTATGACATACATCTCTTCATTCCAGTATGTGTTGATTGTTAAGGAGTCTTAGCCACTTGTTTAGTTTCCAAAATTAAATTGATTTTGAATTTGATCTCTCTCTCAGGTGGAGCACCTAGGAGATCGTTTGGGAAAACTTCTAGGAATTTATTCTACTATTAGAACTTGCTTAAGTTCTTTCCTTCTATCTTCACTTCAGTCGCATAAGCTATGAAGGCTTGGTGACCTTGTCTCACATAGCTATTTATCTTTCCCATCGTACATAACGTGATCTTGTAACATCCCGAAAATAGTAAATAAGTAAATAATAATACGATGGAGATTTATACGACATAAAACGAAATAAGAACGGATGGACTTGGGCTCGACTCCAACGGGCCGAGGGAAGCCCAGGTATAAAAAGGGGCAAGACAGCCCATTTGACCATTTCACCTCCATTTCACCAATTCTAGAGAGAGAAAGGGAGCCCGAGTCTAGAGAGAGAAAGTCGACGGATCGTCACGAGATTTAAGGAGCACGTTACTACTGAGATCGTGAGCAAAACCTCTGGATCAGAATTCCAATCCAGGTAATGATTCGATCATAATATGAGTCTTTGTTCATTTTGGGGTTTCTCGAGTTTTAGCTAAATAGGTGATGTTTTTACGGATGAAACTTGATAATAAGCTTAGAAATAGAATCTAGAATGAAAACCGCACGTTTTGATCAAAGAAAATTGTAAGATTAGCATGATCGGATTAACATGCAAGAATTCCGAAATTTTGGTCCAAGAACCAGGTACTGCGTACTTACCAAGTGCGCAGGAAGGAATCCCTGCGTACTTACTAAGTGCGCAGGCAGCAGTCCCTGCGTACTTACCAAGTACGCAGGAGGAAGACTCCTGCGCACTTGCCAAGTGCGCATGAGCAAGTCCCTGCGCACTTACTAAGTGCGCAGGCAGCAGACAGCAGGCCACAGGTTGGTTAAGTAAAGTCAGTAAGTTTAGAATGATTAAACCATTAGAGTCGGGGTTGGGTCTAATGTGTATTTAACTACCTAATCCAGATCGGAAGTGACGCTGTTGGGCCTTTGTTTAGGACAACCTAGAGTAGCTCATCAGGTGAGTTCTATGTGCCCCCTTTCTATGCTATGTGCAAATAATTTATAAATGTTTTGGGGCTGAAGTGTATACACTAAATGAATAAATGCTATAAGTGTCAATGTGATCATACGTATATATATGTATATATAAATACTTATATATGTGAAAATGAATTATGAATAAAGAATGAAGCGTATGATATAAAGAAAGAATGAAAGAAGGATATAACGTAAAAGAATGAAATCTTGCTTTATATTACATATATATTGCATGTTATGAATGAATGTAAACGTTATAAACCCTTCTATGACAACGGCTACTTCGGTAGACGGACGACCACGCGACTATTTTGCAACCGGGACGAAAACGTACCTACGTAAGATAGGACGTATGAAAAGGTAAAAATGGACGGTCGAAGCAATTGCCTTAACTAATGTAGAACGGTTGCATACATAATGGTCACGTGGGAAACGGATGCCCTAGGGCAGACGGATTTAATGTTATGACGGACTACGACGGTAGGACGGTTAAGAGCGGACAGACAAAAGTTGCCGGACGGATTTAATGTTATGACGGACGGTTTTCTAGAGCCGGACGGTTATGAGAAGGGCTACGACGGTAGCTCTGACTGCGATGTCTTCGTGACATTCGCGACAAGTATGATGGGTTGATCTCCCTTAAGATTATGGCCAATATGTGTTCTCCCAAAGAAAGTATGTATGTACATATGTATATACCCTCAATGAATGTTATGTGAGAACAGTAAAGTAAAGAATATTTAAAAGTATGAATATACATGTATACATTATATTCAGGATAAGATAAATATTATGTATGATTGTCTTTAAACTAGAACTCACCAGCGTTAGCTGACTTTTAGTATACATTTCAGGTAAGAAAGGAAAGGGTCGTGCGAAGGCGTGAAGGTTACCTGGCACAAGACTGACATCCCACTTTTGTTTGTTAAGAATATGTTATGCTTTTATTTGTAAAGACTTCCGCTGTTTTGATTATGTAATTGAATGACGAATGTTTTAATTTAAGTTCAGTATTTATGACTATGTTTATGAGTAAATCCAACAAGTGAGGTCACCCGGTTTAGGGGCCTTACAGATCTGGTTTCTACGTTTGCTAATGGCACTAACTTCCTTTCCTGTAGACGTCGTAGATCATACCATCTTTTGATTGCATTTAATCATCGCAGTATGCAAAGATAACTAGTCTATACGTCAAATTCTTGCATTGGAATTTGATCGACGAGATATTATTCTTCCTTGACTAGTAGTTAGTAGTCTTGGCATATTTTGGTTACTACGCAGTTTCTATTACTTGCAATTTCAACCTCTAATGCCTTAACCAATTTACTTCTACTGAAGTTTTTTGAATTCACATATCTTAATGAAATAAATAATCGACTAGTCTCCGTATCGAATTAAACACCAGCAGGTAAGGGATTCAAGAGGAAGATACCTGATACGATTTCAAGGACATCTTTTTCTTCCTCGGTCGTGATCTGGAAAGCCCTACCTCTTGGTTTCGGAGCCTCGATCCTTTTGATTTCATTATCTGCTACTCTTGATCCTTCACCGGACTTTTCAGTCTGTGATCGTAGCTCAAGACATTCTCTACTGAAGTGTCCCGGCTTGTAACAAGTGTAGCATAATCTTACTGGACTTGTACACTGATGTGTCAGATGTCCAATCTTTCCACACTTCATAAAATTGAGAGGCTTGATCCGGCACTCTCAAGGATGTCTTCTTCCACAGATTTCACAGTCTCTTATTTCTTTCTCTTGAAAGGAATTACTTTCAGGTCTTTTAAATTTAATTATCCTAAGAGGCATAGGAGATGGATAATCTTCTCCCTTTCTCTTCCTGTTTTCTTATTTCTGTCTCTTAAGCTCTATTTCTCTTTCTCGTTCCCAATCAATCATTTCTTCCAAGTTTACGCACTTGGACGGATGAATGAACTCTCTAATTTCCATTTTCAAAATGAGATGGTATCGTGTCATTCACATCTCAGTAGTTGTTAATAAGGCAGGACAAAATCTGGCTTTATCGAAGAAAATGCTAGTAATCTCGTCCACAGATTCATTTGTTTGATGGAGTTGAAGAAACTCCTCAGTGATTCTGTCTATTGTCGCTCGTGGGCAATAATGCTTCAGAAAAATATCCTTGAATTCTTTCCACTTCATCTCTTTGATCTTATCTCTACCCTTCTCTCTCTTCACTATGCCCCACCAATCGTCAGCTCTTTCTTTGAGCTGGTTGGTGGCGAAGGTTACTTCGTCCACCTTACTGCAATGACAAGTATCGAATGTTGTTTCCATTGCATCTATTCATCTTTGACTTTCTAAGGGATTAATGGCTCCCTTGAACTCCATTGGTTTGCACGTCATAAAATCTTTATACGTGCATCGAGTCAATTTAGAATTTCCATCTTCTCCGTTCTGGGGTTTCTCTATCTCCTTATGATTCTCAAACCAGCTTTCCAGTGAACTTTGCAGTTCTGCTTGCATAATTGGGAGGTTCGCATCGAAAGCATTCCCTATTTCTAACGTAATCTGTCTCCGGATATTCTCCGGGACTTGTTCTACTTCATTCTCGTTGGGAGGCGGAGACGCAGCTCTCCTATAACTACCTTCGTCGCGTACTTTATTGTTCTGACGTTCAGCCATTGTTACTGATACACGAATTTCATTTAATCACTCGCTCGTTCACCCTAATTATAGTCTAGGGTTTCATATTTACAGGCCTCGTACTATTCTAACCCTAATTAAGCATTCTAGGGTTTTACGTAAGGCCCCCTTCATACATTTACACATACTCATATTCACTTATACATTTCAATTATGTATAATCACATTCCCGGCTTACTATCTACTGAAATAAGTTATCATATGATGTTTGCGATATCATGGGGTCCCATACATTAGCTCTAATACTGGCCAGGTATAAGGCAATTTATATTACGCATCATGATACTCCCAACTATCATATTGAGCTTTTTTCATACAAAGTTCAGCCCACGTATACTCACATATTTATGTTTAAGCAATGGAATTTAAACATACCTGCTTGCTCGGACGGCCTCAGATAGAATCCCTATTTATATCACGAGCACTTATGGTTTGATTTTAAGTATCCTTACGATACTTAAATCCCTCAAACCGTGCTCTGATACCAACCTGAAACACACTACTTTTATTATACTAATTTATCAGAGTTTAATGCGGAAAATGGTCCCAGATTTTTCAAAACCTTGTCACTATAATGACAAAGGTATATTTTATTATAATATTATTTTTAAATAAAATATTACATCATGTAACATAGGGATTCTTCAACTCCGGTCAGCCACGTCCTCAGAAAGCCTCATTCCATGTGCTATTAACCTGCAGTGTTTGGAAAACATTTTTGAATTAGCTTTCGCTAAGTAAGTACACCGCATCGTTCATTTTATTAGGAACCCCTTTAGGTTCTTATTGTTCAAGTTTCCTGGGCTCTCGGCGCCCCCGTGACCATCTCCGGACGTAACTCCGGTCACGTCATTCGAATATTTTATTATCATTCATTTTAGGTCCTTCCGCCTTATAGACTGGGCACCTCTACCGGGTCCTTCCGCCTATAGACTGGGCACCTTTCCATTCTCATATTTAAGGCCCTTCCGTCCAGTAGACTCTGCACCTTTTTCCATCCATTATAGAGATCCGCCCCGTAAGCTGGACATCTCTTTTCATTGGGATCTTGAGTATCATAGACTCACAGCCTCCCAATTTATTTCCAATCAGTCTTTATCTTAAAACTTCGTAACGGTTTCCCCACGATGCACTAAAGAGGCTTATATATAGGAAGTACCAGCGGCGTATCCACCACCCCTTTAACACTTCGTGAGTACTCCGTTATTCCATTTTAAGACTTAGACCCGTTCCCGTCATATATTCATATTTACACATATAGCATGATTATTTATCATGCATTCCCCTATTCTCATTTAACACACATTGCATATTTGCACTTTTAGCATGACCTCTTATCATGCTTTCATATTCATCCCTACTTTAATTCCTTATAAAGATTTCTCCATGGTACGTTAAAGAGGTTTATAAATAGGAAGTACCAGCAGCGTATCCACCACCCCTTTAACGTCCCATAAATACTCCTTTACTTAGAATTAAGCTTTCCCGTCTAATTCTCATTTAGTGGCACGATCTCTTTATGCTTTTATCTTAACACTTGTTCTAATCCCTTACAAAGGTTTCGTCTTATTATGTTAAAGAGGTTTATATATAGGAAGTACCAGCGGCGTATCCACCACCCCTTTAACATCTCATGAATACTCCTTTGCCTTAAAATTAAGCGTTTCTCATCATTTATTTGATAGCATGACTTCCTCATGCTTTTATCTAATCCTTGCTCTAATTCCTCCTAAAGGCTTCTCTTTGATGCATTAAATAAGTTTACATATAGGGTGTACCAGTGGCGTACCCACCACCTCCATAATACATCACAGATATTCCTTTATTTGGAATTAAGCCTTCCCTTATTCATATTTATCATATATTGTAAACTGGGGTGATTATCCTTCCAGAGTAGTACCTCCAACAGAGATGTTCCCAGGAAAGAGTGACGGGTCTAGGAGAGATTTATACACCACTCTTTCCTTAGACAGAACATTTTGTTTGTCAGATGACTACATACCGGTTGGAAGTTCTCCCGTACGTTTACTATACTTTCATTACTGTCTTTTAGTCTATACCCCTAAACATTTATAATGGTTTCACCACGAAGTACCAAGAGATTTATATATAGGAAGTACCAGCGGCGTATCCACTACCCCTTGAATACGTCGTGGCTACTCCATTATTTCCGTTTAGTGTTTAAACTAATCCCCATTACCTTTCTTTATTTCCCCGTACCTTAGTTTCACATATAGCACGTAACACATACTCACATAACTCACATAAACATTTATCTAAGGTACGGGTCCAGTGTACTTACTATAGTCTCGGGTCATTTACTACGCTCTTTCCTCGCTTAAACGTCTCTCCGGATCTGAACCGTACTCGTAGCGTACCACTCTCGCACTTAAACGCGCCGCACCGGGTCTTCTAATCCTTCTCAGAGTGTTTGTGTGTGTTGTGGTGTTTGTGTGTGTGATGTTTCAAGACTTACGGCTCATGACATCTATTTATAGGCTTAAATGGGACCCATGTCGGACCGACATGTCATCCCAAGTCGGTCCGACTTCGGCTGAAGTCGATGACACGCGTCAAAACCTCTTTTTTTGCTTCTGCAGCACACGTCGTACCGACATGTAATCCATATCGGTCCGACTTCCCCACGTCGGACCGACGTGTAAATCATATCGGTCCGACTTCCAGACGTCGGACCGACGTGTAAAGCATATCTATCCGACTTGAGTGCTGAGTCATCAAAACACTTGTCAAAGCCTTCGGATTTGCTTCAGGAACACATGTCGGACCGTTATGCTTAGGATATCGGTCCGACATACCTCATCTTCATATTCTCCTCGTCGAAACACCCCATTTTCATATATTATGGCTTCCGTAACTTTTTTTCTAGCTCGAGATATGCTTATGCGAAGTTTTGGGCTATTTCCGGGCGAATAGTCTTTCCGTTTCGCATCCGGTTAAGTTCTTAGGTCACGTTTGTTAACCGAAATTCATCCCAACTTATTATTATTCAATTCCAACTCCCCCGTTAAGCTTTTGGTATCACGTTTCGTTACCGATACCATTCGTAGCTTTACGTTTGACGTCCCTTTGACCATTAACCGTTTACAGCTGGATTTTTGGGAGGTTACAGAAGACATATTTACAATCAGCCATGGTGGCTCTCACTCTTAATAGAGGCTTCAACTTTGCTCATTATTTCTATAAGGAGATCGTTGCCCAAATTACACCGCCAGAAGGTCAAGGTTTTCTAATGTACCCTAGGTTCATTCAAATGATCTTGAATCATCTCATTCCAAACCTACCTCAACTACAACACCGTCTTACTCTCACTCCAATGACAAAGAGGATTTTTTCTGATTGTAACAATATTAAGCAGCAGAATCCGGCACTAGTCCTAGTTCCTACACCATTATTTGGGCACATAATTAATCCTGATTATGTTACACCACCTCATGATAATTGGATTAATCTAGAAGAACAACAGCAACAACAACCTCAAGTACAACAACAAGTTCAAGAACCAGTTCAAGAGAATGTAATAGAACCAAATGTGGAGGTTCATGATGAGGTTCAAGTTGATGTTCATGATGATCAACATTAGGAGAACATGCATAACATTGAAGAAGAACAAATTCACTCTCCTCCACAGGATCAAGAGGGAAATGTCAATGATACTAGCACGAGTTCTTCTGAACCTGCTAATGATAATGAGTCTGATACTGATTCGGAAGCTACAAAAGATTTTAGCTCAGATCATTATGACAGACTGGCTAACATTCAGATGGCAAATGCTGGGAAAAGAATGAAGTATGTCAGTACAAGAAAAGTAAAGAAACCAAGACGCAAGTCTGCTCGGGGTCCTCCTCCTGGTGCAATACTTGGTAAAAGAACATTACGGGATGAATCGTCATCTGATTCCGAGTATATCCCTTCTCCAAAATCAAAGAAGCTAATGTCTGCTATTATAGCTGCTGCTCATACTCAGGTAGCCGATGACGTGGATTTTGTGGAATCACTGATTATATCACCACAACCGTCTCAGACTACTTCTCCACAAGTTAATCCTACTCCAATTCCTCCTCATACTTCTTCACAAGATGGTCCGTCTACATCAAAGGATGCTAAGATTGTTGCTCTACAAGGCAAAGTCTCTTGCCTAGAAGCTCAAGTTGTGGGTTTTCAAGGTCAAGTTGATGTATTAAGGGCTAATGATTTTCAGAGAGAACAAGTTCTTCAGTCTCAAAGCAAACAAATATCTGAGATGCAGATTCTTCTTTCACAGTTAATAGAGCGTACTGACGCTCAGGGGGAGATGCCTGTAGTGGTTAAAGATGCTTGTCATACAGAGGCAGTTCAAAGAAAAAACAATGAAGATAATGATCCCAGTGGGAACAAGGGTGATCGTCAATACTCTGACGTTGCTCCGGTATCTCAGTTTAAGAGGGAGTCTACTTCAAATCAAGTTGAAGCTTCTGGTGATAAAAGCACAGGACAAAATGAAGAGGTATTGCTTCCAGAATTCTTTAGAGAAGATTCTGATCTTGATGAAGCTGAAAAGATAGACTGTTTAGATGGTCTAGATGAGTTGTTTGATGATTTAGAAGATGAAATGAATAACTCAGAGATAGAAGAAGGAGAGATAGTAGAATTGGAGATTACTAAAGATACAACAAGGTTGACGTATGAAGGTTGTAATGGTCTTAATGTGCCTTTTGATTTCATCCAAGATGATATTATTCTTGAAGTCACTTCTGATGGAATGACTGATTCTATGGACTCTACTGAAGATGTCACAAAGCCTGATTCTAGTTCTGACACTGCTCAGACTAAGACAACTGAAGAGCCTGTGATGTATAGGGATACAAGCATGACCAAAGAGAAATGGCTAGAATTGGTGAAGAGTTGGAAGAAAGAATTACCTGTTTCATCGTCACCACCTGTTCTTAAGGAAAAGTATGTAAACAAAGATAGATGTGTTGGGAGGATTATAAGTTGGTTCTTTGATGAAGAAATTAATCTTTTTGCTTTGAAGAGATCTGATGGTGTACAATATTTGAAGCCAAGACTAAGGTACTTCAATACTTTACCAAGATGTGAAATGAATGGTCTGGCAACAAAGTGTTTAATCAATAGATCTAAGCATGGTATTGATGATGCGATTGCAAAATTGATAAGGATGGAAGGTGGTTCTGGAAAGTATAAAAAGCTTAAACCACAAAATGGAAAAAGAATAAAGAGTGTTGACTCTAAAACTGGTAAGGTGATTTGGAATTACAAGTTCAAACTAGTCAAGGTAGTGAAGAAGATACCTTTGAGGAATATACCACAAGACTGTCTGGGTAATATGAAATGATGGTATGTGGATGTGAACACTGGAGAAGAAAGGATTGAAGATCAAGATAATAAGGTCATAGCTTGTTACTATGATGCTATGAACCTTATAAACTTTTCAAAGAAAGACCAACTGATGCTGAAAAGAAAGGAAATTATGTTTACAAGTGAATGGCGTGAACAGGGATTACAATATAAACGTGTGTTGGAGATCTGTGTGAAACATGGAGTATACGCAGAGAGTAAATTACTGGAGATATGGAAGAGCTCAGCATGAAGACAGAAGATCAAGCTATTGTCAAGGGGGAGTCTGTTAGGACATAGAAGTGTGACAATAGGCCTTGTAATAGTTTAGATCTTATACGTCTGTGATTTTGTAATGTTTTAGTTAAGTTCTGCAATATGCGAACTTAATAATTTCGCCTAGGCCTAGTTTAGGTGAACTTGTTAAGTTCGCCTGTGGCAGAACACTTGTCTATAAATAGATGTTTACTTGTTCAGTTTTAGAGAGCTTTTGGTAATCGACTTTCTGTAAACTCTATGTTCCGGTGCTATTGAAAGAGTGATTATTTACATTGTGTGTGATTGTCATTATTAGAGTTGTATCATATACACAGTCATCGACACGGTAGGATTCCGCACTTCGTGTTCTTGTTACGTCATGTCTCGAGTTTGATCCGTAGGAGAGACGAGTGGACCTACATGTATGCAATTTATCACAAATATGTAAGCACACAAACACATACCTCATTATTGCACCCTCGTCAGGGCGTTCGACACACCCCGAGCTCATCATTAACCTACTCAGAACTTACCACCTTTGGTGACCTCCCGAAGGACTTAGTCCTCCACAATCCCGTTTGTCGTGTCATAATCACAACAATGCAAACACAATACCTGCTGTGTCACAAGGACAACGACACAATACACACAACACATGTATAAACACACCACATTATACCCTATGTACATGCCTCATTAGTTGTACATGCACCTCACACATAGCACTAGGATAAGGTATTCTACACGTATTCATAAGCTTTTAGCTCATATACCGACCCACCCCGACTAACACATAACACAATACACTGCTACTAAAGCAACACACATACAGTTACTATGTCTCGTTATCTAAGCACATGCTACATACATGCATACCCTGTGACACCTCCTAGTCGTACCCGTACGACCTGTAAATACAATCCCGACTCACCCTTACTAGAACACTATAAAACTTCTCATTTTATTTACATGACTCATTAACTACATCTGCATCCCATACACAACATTAGGATAACATATCCTACACGTATCCATAAGCGTTAAGCTTGTATCTCAATTCTCCCCGACTAACCTTTAATACGATACACATTAATAACTCTCAACCCTAGCTCACATAGTCCCATAAACACCACGTTGACCCTCCGACTTGTTTATAATGGTCTTAGTGCCTAAGCACCTCAAGTTAGAACCCAAAACTCTTAATAAGTTTAGATAAAACAAACTTGTCTCATAAGCATGTATGATAGCCCCAAAAACATTAAAAACATTTAAAAAAGGGGATTAGAAACTCACAGGTTGTACTGAGTTTCAGTCCTTGCTCTGCAACTCGCACGTTCACGTTCTAACTCTGAACCTGTCAATGCATGATTACCTGATCAGACGCACCCTAATCGTGCATTGAATGACATAAAAATGTAAGTAAATCCTCAACGCTCGTCTCATCTTCTCATCAACACATGCCCGTGAAATCCTATTTTCACATGCATGCACGTACGCGTGCCATGCAAACCTTTGATCGTCCTCATCACCGAAACATCGACTCGTAACGGCTCGTCCTCGATATGATTAGAAACTTTGTACCCAACCGGACCCCCATGCATGCACCTATGCATGACATGCAGAACCCTAATTTGCTCAAACATGTTACCCGAGCCGGTTTCCACGCACCACTGTGCTCGTCTTCCGTTCTATTCCATCCATCACAACGGTGCACCATCATCATCTTCCTTGTTGGGCAGCTCTAACCTAACCACACCTGTCCCGACCTTCATTTCACGCCCCATCCCGCAGCCAAACTCTACGTCGACTCCTGTCGCATCATCACCACCACCATCCTACTGTTGGCGTGAGATGTCAACGAACACCATCATCCCCCTCGTCCTCTCGGGTCACACCTGAGGTCACCATCCGGCCAGCCACCACACCGTCGTCCTCTGTCCTAGCTTTCCTTCCGATCACTGTGAGCAAACTAAAACCCTAATCGGTTTCTATCAAGACACAAGCATAAACGTCACATAAAAACGTAAACGGGAATTACCTTGACGTAGCCTGAAGTTCCTCGCTAAGAAACCAGCGCCGAACCGCCGCCCAGAACCACTGTCGTATCTCCTCCGGCCTCTCTCTCGCGTCTCCTTCTTTCTGCCGTCACAACACCCCTAGCCGAGAAAAATGGCTTAGGTTTTTCTCATAAGTTTTTTAAATATAACCCATAATTACATCCGGGTCCTCATGGTTCTTTCATCGCGTGTTTTCGATCTCAATTGTTCTCATTATGGCTAACGATCTCAATCGTTCTCATTGTGGCTTAGCCTTTACCATCCAAGCTATATAGAGGAGACTTGGTTTACTCAACGACCCGACCCATTAGTCCACGAAATTCTGGGATGTTACATGGGAGTCTTACTATTTTATTTCTAAAGAACATAATTCATGAACCAAATGTTTTGAGAATGAGGCTCTAGCGGTATACCGTTCACACATTTGTATTAGTCATACCATCGGTCTAGTTCACATAACATTATTACATACCAAGCGAATTCGAAGCCCAAAGCAATACTCGTTGTGATCTGATTATTCTTGAGCTATTTACTTTGCTGCTATTTACTTTTCTGTTATTTACATTTCTGTTACACACTTCACGCACGTTGTGATCTGAGTCGTCATGCTTCTCATTTCATTCTCTACTCACCATATAAGGATGATTTATCGATCTCAGGCACCACGACCATACTATGAAGGTACTTCGCATGTCCTTCTCTATGAGGACCAAGTTGTAAGGCCTCTTAAATGTGCATATACACTCCCGATTAGATTTATTATCATCAGTTCCCTTTGATTCCCAATGGTCCACATATCAACAGCATGCCCACCTCGGTAGCAAAGTATTCGCTTCACTTGATGTTCCACAGGAACCTGCTTTAAACTAGTCACATAATTACGAGAGTAGCCATTTCCTTTCCAGTCACATGTGTGCAATCCTTCACTTATCCCTCCTGAATCATGTTTTCCTCGCTGTTACTCTATCGTTGCCGCACGATTACCGATCGCGTCTCATTCATCGAGTATGAACATGAAGTATGTCTTATCACATGCCTCAGCCTCGTGCTGGAATCTTCAGTGTCGTCCTATCGATCTCGTAATAACTATCTCTGATAAAGCGTCCACCTGAAAACTTTTATCATCAACTATCACCTCTCCGCCCATTGGCTTCGTGCTCCGAATTCCCGAGATATAAGCATACACATCTCATAAGAGCACCTCACCGACTGTCTAGGAAGACATCCATACTTCTCGTATCACCTTGAGGTATCAACGTAAAGAAAATCGTCAAGATAGAAATACTATACTTGAGCACACCGACCTCCCGTCCTATGCACGACTAAGCGTGTACTACAAGGACACACACCGACTCACAGAACTACAGAACACACAATGTTCTACACACGTACTAGTAACTCAACCTTCTAACTCGCACAAAGTGCACATACACAAGTAGCTAGATCTGAGTAAATCTATGTGCATACAATATGACCCCGTCATTTATAGACACACAAACTCCTGAACCTTATCTCTTACTCCCTACAATGGTAGCCCCTGCCACACGTCATCATATACTCATGTAGAGTTTACTCGGTCGTACCCTTACGGGTCGTACCCACACTTCAAGACGACACACTACTTAGTCTAGACACAAAACGTCGCCCTAAACATTAATACACACAAGATATAAATATGTCTTATTTCCCCACTGGATCTGGGAGCATGTATACTTAGACATAAGGTATGTAGCTACAATTTCCCACAGGACCTCGTCCTAAACATTTATACATACTAAAGATGTATATTTAAGATTTCCCATAAGACCTCGTCCTGAACATTTACACAAGGTGCAACACACCCCCATACACTTTAAACATCACCTAAACATAACACATAGGTGACACTATCTTAACATATAACACACATAATTAATCAAAACTCAGGTCTACTCATATAGTCTAATCAACCAAGATATAGCATCACATTAAAGATTACATTTAGTATGAACTCACGTTGTTCAACAAGGTAATCACATAATTAACACTGCACCACCATTAGCAAGCTATCCCACATGCAACTATCATTACTATGTCTTAAACCATCCTATGATAAGATTCACTGTCTGGGTTAAAATCAAGAAATTGAAAAACCAAGAACAAATATTTCGTCTCAAAAGTGCCTGACGGCCACTACTCAAAATGCTCTAGTCCTCTCATGGTAACCACCACTGCTCTAGTCACTGAACAAGTCAAAGTTATCACCCACTTGTTCCTCGTCGTCAGATTCCTCAAGCCATCCGTTTCCTGATTCGGTGTTGTGTCTCGAAGGCTGACTTCTGACATTTCTTCCTCTCCAACCACCTCTCCTGTAAAAGGAGCTACTGAGTCCACCTCTCATAGTTGCCCTGGTAGTACTGGGGGCATTAGGCGCTGGAAGCACTAGAATAACCTGCCGTGCTGGTAGCTCCTGCTCATCCTCAGCCCCCGGTGTAACCACTGTTAGTGAAACAGGTGCTAAGATCCGTCTTCTCCCAAAGATAACCATATGAACAGCAGCCGCACGTCTAGCCCGTTGTTCTGTCAACCTCCTGATGAGAGCTCCCCGCCTAATCCATCTAGTCCGAATCATCATGGCCATCAGTACCTGCAGAAGATAGAACGTTGGAGTGATTACTATGGGCGTCAAATTCAGAATACGAGAGTAATCACAGACTGCCAAATCACGGTGATCAAATGCAATTTGGTGGTCCATATTACTGCTCGGATTCTAAACCCTCCCCATCATATTCACACTAACTTTCTATCTTTCACACACCTCGGATGCACATGCATCCCACACAACTCACATAGCACCACACAATAATCTAGCCATTCATCACCTTTATCACAATTTCACACCATCCAAGGTTACACACAAAATTATTGGATCATATCGACACACCAAACTATCTCTCATAGTTACAATTAATGCTACTCCGCATTACTCAATCACATCATAGTCTCATTTAATCACATCACACAACTCCACGTAGTTCTACATATTTCTACAACACATATCACACAGCATGATCCCACACGGAACCATAAATCACTTACTCACACCAATTACTTCACCTGGGGTAACACTACACCAAGACATACCTCTTGGCTCGCGGTTACTCGTGGTGACATTGGTTTCACACTCGTCCCATTTTCAGTTTAAGTTAAGGCATTTTATTTGTTTTAAAACACCAGTTTTCTCTTAAACTACGGCTCTGATACCAACTTGTAAGGCCCCAAACCAGGCACCCTACTGTTGGTTCTGATAACGGGTTTCACTCCTTAAAAACACTTTAACTTTCATTTAAATAAATAGAGGAAGTCTTTCTCAAAACAATGTTATCTTTAAACTCGTTAACTTTCCAAACGTTACCCGACGAATGCATGCGCACCAACCCGAGTAGCCCCGTTCCCAAGCCAAGATACCTTGTCCCTCAGACTAACCTGCAAAACAATCTAACGTACATACAAAGTTAGCTACGCTGAGCGAGTTCTAAGAGTTTAATTTAAATAAAAGCCAACTCGTCTCATTTATTGTTTATTTCCACTCAAGACCCTCTGGTCTTTAGAAAGTAGATTTGTCATTTATTAATAGATAGATAACCCTTGTTATCTTATGATATCCCCAAATGATTCACCACCTCAGACTCACCCCACCTTCTTAACCCGGTAAGTTTCTCCGACATGGATCGAACTTACCATTCTGATAACCCAAAGTTTACCACACATGTTAACCACACACCGGTTATCTCAACAACCCTCTAGACACCGGCTTAACCAGCCCTAACCAAGACTCTCATAAACCAACTGACATAACAGTTGTAAACACCACATCACAATCCTGACACAACGGTCAATCTACCTCTACCCACCACATTAATACTATCTCATGCACAATAAATATAACTCAACGCTTGTATGCAAGCACACAAACACATACCTCATTACTGCACCCTCGTGAGGGTTACCATCGTCAGAACGTTCGACAAACCGCGAGCTCATCGTTAACCTGCTCAGAACTTGCCACCTTTGGTGACCTCCCGAAGGACTTAGTCCTCCACAATCCCGTTTGCCGTGTCATATTGACAACAAGGTAAACACAATACCCACCGTGTCACAAGGACAACGACACAATACACACAACACATATATAAACACACCACATTATACCCTATGTACATGCCTCATTAGCTGTACCTGCACCTCGCACATAGCACTAGGATAAGGTATTCTACACGTATTCATAAGCGTTTAGCTCATATACCCACCCACCCCGACTAACACATAACACAATACACCGCTACTATAGCAACACACATACAGTTACTATGTCTCGTTATCTAAGCACATGCTACATACATGCACACCCTGTGACACCTCCTAGTCGTACCCGTACGACCTGTAAATACAATCCCGACTTACCCTTACTAGATAACTATAAAACATCTCATTTTATTTACATGACATTTGCATCCCACGCACAGCATTAGGATAACATATCCTACACGTCTCCATAAGCGTTAAGCTTGTATCTCGACTCTCCCCGACTAACACTTAATACGATACACATTAATAACTCTCAACCCTAGCTTACATAGTCCCATAAACACCACATTGACCCTCCAACTTGTTTATAATGGTCTTAGTGCCTAAGCACCTCGAGTTAGAACCCAAAAATCTTAATAAGTTTAGATAAAACAAACTTGTCTCATAAGCATGTACGATAGCCCCAAAAACATTAAAAACATTTAAAAAGGGGGATTAGAAACTCACAGGTTATGCTGAGTTTCAGTCCTTGCTCTGCAACTCGTCCGTTCACGTTCTAACTAAGAACCTGTCACTGCATGATCACCTGATCAGACGCACCCTAATCGTGCATTGAATGACATAAAAATGTAAGTAAATCCTCAACGCTCGTCTCGTCTTCTCATCAACACATGCCCGTGAAATCCTATTTTCACATGCATGCACGTACGCGTGCTATGCAAACTTTAATCGTCCTCATCACGTAAACATCGACTCGTAATGGCTCATCCTCGATATGATTAGAATCTGTGTACCCAACCGGACCCCCATGCATGCACCTATGCATGACATGCATAACCCTAATTCGCTCAAACATGTTACCTGAGCCGGTTTCCTACTACGCCTGCATGTCCTGCAACGCAAACCCTTAACTGACACCGTACCGGTCTTCTTCTTTGTACACTCCACACCACTTCTCACTCCCACCATCCTCCTCATCATCTTCATCCCTGTTGCAGGCCTAAGCCTGAACCGGCCACCCTACTAGTCCCGAGCTCGTTCACCACGCAGCACCATGCTCGTCTTCCGTTTTATTCTATCCATCATCTTCATTGTAGGGTAGCACTAACCGAACCACACCTGTCCCGACCTTCGTTTCACGCCCCATCCCGCAGCTATACTCTTCGTTGGCTCCTGTCGCATCATCACCACCACCACCATCCTACTGCTGTCGTGAGATGTCAACGAACACCATCATCCCCCTTGTCCTCTCAGGTCACACCTGAGGTCACCATCCGGCCGGCCACCACGCCGTCGTCCTCTGTCCTAGCTTTCCTTCCGGTCACCGTGAGCAAACTAAAAATATAATCCGGTTTCTATCAAGACACAAGCATAAATGTCACATAAAAACGTAAACGGGAATTACCTTGTTGTAGCCTGAAGTTCCCCGCTAAGAAACCACCGCCGAACCGCCGCCCGAAACCACTGTCGTCTCTCCTCCGGCCTCTCTCTCGCGTCTCCTTCTTTCTACCGTCACAACACCCCTAGCCGAGAAAAATGGCTTAAGGTTTTTCTCATAAGTTGTTTAAATATAACCCATAATTACATCCGGGTCCTTGTGGTTCTTTCATCGCGTGTTTTCGATCTCAATCGTTCTCATTGTGGCTAAGCAAATCCTCTTGGTTCCTAGAATAGGATTTTATATGAAAGCCCTTACCATCCAAGCTATATAGAGGTGACTTGGTTTACTCAACGGCCTGACCCATTAGTCCATGAAATTACGGGATGTTACATGGGAGTCTTACTATTTTATTTCTAAAGAACATAATTCGTGAACCAAATGTTTTAAGAATGAGGCTCTAGCGGTATACCGTTCACACATTTGTATTAGTCATACCATCGGTCTAGTTCACATAACATTATCACATTCCAAGCGAATTCGAATCCCAAAGCAATACTCGTTGTGATCTGATTATTCTTGAGCTATTTACTTTGCTGCTATTTACTTTTCTGTTATTTACGTTTCTGTTACACAGTTCACGCACGTTTTACATTCTCTGTTACTTACTTTACCGTCATTTACATTTTCGTCATTTACTTAATTGTCATTTACTTTTCTGTCATTTACATTTCTGCTTTACAAGCACACAAAACCAACTCGTTAATTAAACCGGCTAAACGATAACAAACGTTGAGTATTGGAACTCGACCATGTCCATTGATTCGATATTTAGTTCTTACTTAAGCTATATTATGTTGCGATAGGTGTACTTGCCTATTATATGTGTTTTTAAGTTTGAGTATTTATTATTTTGTAAACTTAAAACCTAATCTCGTGAAAACCTTTGAAATATATAATAAACTATTTATTATACTAAACAAACGCACATCAATAACATTACATTTATTCAACTCGTATAATACACGGGATTCTAACATAGTCTATATCCATATATAAACTATCTAATAAATAAAGGTTTTGATAAGATATTTGTCACTCTCTTATGCATCCTCAACTTTTTTTCTCCCCTCTCTCTCATATTAATTATACAAATTTCTTTAATTGTTTTTTTATAATTTTTTGTTTCCCGCCACTCTCTGCTATATAAAATAATAATGATTTCTATAATTTTTTTTATAAAACGTTTTTTATTTAAAAAATATAGGTTTGTTTATAAAACTTTTTTATAAATTGAACATTTCTTTCATTCTTTTTATAAAACATTTTTAAAAAATAACTATATAACGTTTCTACAATTTGTAGTAAAAAAAACTATGTAATATGTAAATCTGTATTACTAAGTATATATAACATTGTGTAAGGCCCCAAACCAGGCACCCTACAGTTGGTTCTCATAACTGGTTAAACTCTTTAAAAACATCTAACTTTCATTTAAATAAACAGCGGAAGTCTTTCTCAAAATAATTTTATCTTTTAAAACTCGTTAACTTTCATAACGTTACCTGATGAATGCATGCGCACCAACCCGAGTAGTCCCGCTCCCAAGCCAAGATACCTCATCTAGCAGACTCACCTGCAAAATAATCTAACGTACATACAAAGTCAGCTACGCTGAGTGAGTTCTAATAGTTTAATTTAACAAAAGTCAACTCGTCTTGTTTATTGTCTATCTCTACTCAAGACCTCTGGTCATTAGAAAATAGTTTTATAGATTTTCATTATATAAATAACCCCCGTTACCTCATAATATCCCAAAGGATTCACCACCCCAGACTCTACTCACCATTTTAACTCAGTAAGTCTCTCCGATATGGAACGAGCTTACTACTCTGATAACACGCAATCTACTATACATATATTAACCATACACTGGTTAACTCAACCAATCTCTAGACACCGACTTACCCGTCCTAACCAGGACTCTCATAACCCGACTGACTCAACTATTGTACACAATGTACTCATCCCGACACAACGGTCAATCTAAATCGACACATCACATTGATTCCATCTATTTATCACATCAATATTATCTCGTACACAATTAATATAACTCATCACCTGCATGCAAATTAACACATATATATTCATACAAACACATACCTCGTCACTACTCCCTCGTCAGGGTTATCCCCGTCAGGATACTCGTCATAAGCTCAGTTACACCCTTGTTACAGGGCCTCGCCACTAATTATAGCGACGCACTCGTCATCCATTATGACTACCCAGCCACCCACACGGTGACTATATCATCTACCATACGGTGACTAACACGTCACACGTACAATGATGACCCCGAAGGACTCCGTCCTCCACACCACTATTAACCAAACACACGGACAACAATACAAGCACACAAAGCAACACATATATATACACATGACACTACCTGGACATGTACTACGACTCACCACCCTTTCACGGATCACTTACGTGTGTAAACCAACACATACTTTAGACGTATCCGTTTAACGTCTTGACACATTACCTAACTTTTTCCGAATAATTAATTATACGACACACATACAACATACTGACTTCTAGCCCGTATATACTATGGATACCCCACAAAACCCATGCAACACCATACCCGCCGTGTCACGAGAACAACACAACTACACACAACATCAAACATATGATGCTTAACAACATACTAGCATTTACTTAACTCGTTAATGAACCACGTACGGGTTCCCATGCTAACTCTCCTTATATAACCGTCACAGGTTTAACTAAATTCCCGACTAACTCATAAGATGACACACTCAGATCATCACACTCTTGTACACCCATCCTAAGGACCGTACAACGACCTTTAGCTTCATTATTACATAACGATCTCATAAAACACTTCATGTTTAAATCATAACTCATAATATGTTCGTTTAATAAAACATGTGAGTATGTACGATAGCCCCAAAATAGTAAAATGTTTAAAAGAGGGATTAGAAAGTCACCGGTCGTGAAGCTTTCCTTCCGAAAGCCGCCTACCCGCAGACGCATAGCCTAACGTAAACATGTCGTCAAATTAATCATCCAAGTCAACCCTCTGACCTGTATAACACTAACCCACTTACTCGAGACCCGCAAGCTACAAGGTTGGTCTAAATCGTCCCAAAACGTACAACCGACGCGCTCGATCGTGTAAAAACGACTAAATTAACGTTACCGAAAAACGTTCCCGAATGTCGTCCCCAACAATCTTCTCACATCCCAAAATGGTCCCCGTTAATAAATATAAAGCTTTATGCGATCATACCTTTGCGTACAAGCCATTCTAAGCGGCTTTGTACGAAACTACTAAGCACCACGCGAGAAGAAAAATTGTTTTGTTTCTATCTCGACCATACGAGCTCCGTTTCGCGCGATCCACCTATCCACGCGTTCGTCTCGACATACCTGACCTTAAAATTTTATTGGTGTCGGCCGCCGCCACCACCGCTTCTGTCAGAACGCAGATTCGTTTTTCAGCACGTTCGGTTTCGCGTGTCAATAGTCGAGTAGCTTAAAACCGACCCAAACGAACTCCGTTTTAGGCGAATAGTATGTCCACGCGACCGTACCGCCGAAGCCTTTCCAACCCTCTAGTATCCGTCTCCAGAATCCACCGCCTTAGTCGCCGGAAAATCGAAACAGTCGCCGGAATCTCCTCCGTCGTGCGTCCGACTTCGCGTTGCTCGAATCCCTATCAAACGGACTCGGAATTGGACAAATAATATATCCACGCGACCGTGTCGCCAAGCCCTTCGACCCCCTGCCATCTCCACCGTCTGCCTCCGCTGGCGCCACCGCCGGAAACGCAAACAGTGGCCGGAATCCTCGCCGAAATTCTCGTTTTCGCTCGATTCTTTCACCAGTCGTCCCCAACTTGCCATCTAGCAGCCTTAACACTGAAACAACGCAACCTTCATTGAAAGAACATCCAAAACCGAATACAAGGAGGAAAAAGAAGATTACCTCATCGTGTTTCGGAGTCTCCCAATCGAAAACCACCCGACGCCGCCTTGGTCCTTCGCCCGACCACCCTCCTCGCCGGCTTTCCCTTCTCTCTCGGCTCTCCCTTCAGCCGTCGCACGCCTCTAGACCGATTATGATCTAGGGTTGCGCTAATGTGGGTTATATACCATTAAGTTTCATCCGGGTCCCTCTAGTTCCATCCCGCACGTTTCGATCTCAAACCTTCTTTATAAATAACTACTCGGACCCCTTTGGGTTTATTAAATAGATCCATACGTGCCAAACCCCACTAACCAAACCCTTTAATAGAAAACCGGGTTGTCCATTTATCCGAATTATAAATTTACGGATTTCAGGATGTTACACATTGCATTTATTCAACTGTGTGATACACCGGGTTTCTAACCTAGTCCTTAACCTAATAATAAATTATTACAATCTTTTACACATGTCACTCTCTTCTTCAACCTCACAAGTTTTTTCCCGCCTAATACCCATTTCACATACATCTCACGCGCGGATCCGAATTACCCGACTCGCTTTATGAATTATCCAACCCATCTTTCATACAAAACAAAAAAAACACGTCGTTTTCCCCTTCTCTCTGTAGCGCAATTCTTAAACCCTAATCAAGGAATGCTCTCTCGAATCCGCGGGTATCATTTGCCTTCAATCTCAACAGGTTTGTAATTTTTCGAGCAATTTTGCAGAAATTCTCTCCAAAACCATAAATTCGACTACAGCCACTCACCGTTTTCCTCCCATCTCCCTCATCTGTGCTCTTTTTTAACGAGAATAGCCGGTTGTTTTCCAACAACTCTGAACCCACCCAAGTCCGTCATGGATTTATAATGCAGGTCCGTTCATCTCATGTTCCAGAGTAGACAACGAATCCCCTCGGTGATACATCCTCAGGTATGATCGAAATTGATTTTCATTTCTTGCTGGTTAATTTTCGTGATTTAATACATTGTTTTTGAATTATTTGATGGTTGATCTGTATGACTGTCGTTATTCAATGTTTAATTGATAAGGAATTTTGGTGATCAGGTTGATGTTGAAGTTAGTGTTTGGTGATGGTGAATTGATTCTAGAGTTTTGATTATGTGATGTTTTTGTTGGTGTTAGGGTTTTAGTATTTTTCTTCTTTTGGATCTTCAATGCATTGTGGATTTTGTTTGTGTGCTATTATATGCTTGATGGCTGATTGATGATGGGGAATTTGAAATTTTTAATGTGGAATTAGTGATTGATATGTGTGAAATTGAGAGGGTGTTTGGGATTGCTTATTTAATTTCAAAAATGTTTTTTGTTAAAAGTGTTTATCAACTTATGACTTTTTCAAAATAAGTTTTTAAAAAAGTGTTTGGATTAAGTTTTGTAGTGGGAAAAGCCAATAAGTCAATAAGTTGTTTTTTAAAAAGTGTTTGGCTTAGGTTATTCAAATAAAATGACCAAAAATGATATTTTTTTATATTTAAAACCATTTACTACTTTAAGGGTGTTTGGGATTGCTTATTTACATATAATATTATATACTTAACAAATTTTTTTAGACAAAAAATATAATTTAAAACAAAATAACAAAATATATAATATAAATTTCTTTTACAAATTTTATAATTTCTTGTTCGGCCGGGTGTGGTGGTTGATCGACGGTGAGAATAGGCGTGGTGGTGGATCGGCGAGGGTTGGAGTCGACAATTGGGGAGTGGTTATTATTAGGTTATAATTATTTGATATTTAGGGTAAAAGGGTGTGACAGATTGATAATTTGATTCTCAAAAAGCCAAAAGAAGCTTAAAAAGCCCGGTTTTTGTGGCTTTTGGAAAACAGATTTTTACCCTTTTCAAAAAGCCAAAATAAAAATTGATTTTATGTTTGCTAAACATTTTTTTAAATTATTGGCTTTTTAAAAAATTCAATAAGTCATAAACCACCTTAATTCCAAACTTCCTTTGAATCTGCAAGTATGTTATATTAGTTTTTGTGGAGATTTCTTTCTTTGAATTCGTCTGTTAGATCTATCAGTTCTGTTATGATTTGCTCAACCTGCATTTATACTTGCTTTGAAGAATCTTCTGTTTTGTGTATTTGATTTTGGTTAAAGAACGTCTGAAACAAGTCTTAGGTTTTTCTTTATTCGATACTTTGTCTTGTGCACATGTACATTCAGGGAGCACCATGGCAACTGGACAAATATTCTCCCCCATAACACAAGCATTGTTCTATAACTACAAGCAATTGCTAGTTCAACAGATGCTTGATTTTGACTTCCTTTGTGGTGTGTGAAATGTCCCTTACCACCATCTGTTCTGATAATTTTTTATTATATTAATTTATGATTATTGATATTTTAGAAATATATATAGTGCTGCTGCTTCATCCAAACTTTATCACAAACAGCCTACCATTAGAGTTGTGGCTATTATAGCCGAGGGTGTTCCGGAGTTAGACACCAAGGAGTTAATTTCCTATGCAAGGTTAAACAATAAGGTTAGGATTTTAACTGTTGACTACGTTTGAACATGAGCCATAGTGGCTTGAGCCAGGGTTGGCTTGGGGTCATTAGCTGGCAATTGGCATGACTAATCTACATACCTTTGTATTTAAGTTAGGTAGTGATGGTGGTTGCAGTCTGTTATTCGGCCAGCAACAGTTGGTGGAATTCAAGCTGGAGCTTTCAAAAGTTAATGACCCTTTAAATATTATCGGTTCGACGAGACGGTTCCAACGCCGCCGAAATTAGCTCAATCGGAGTTCGTTTGATATCTTTTCTTAAAATTTTTGTCATTTCTTATATTTTTTAACGAAAAACTACTTTTTATTTGAACCTCCACTATATATATATATACACATATATATGTACATATATATGTAGATATATATATATGTACATATATATATATATGTATATATACGTATATATATACATGTATATATACGTATATATATATGTATATATACGTATATATATTTGTATATATACGTATATATATATACGTATATATATGTATATATATATATGTATATATATGTGTGTATATATATATAGGGGACGTATCAAATGAAAACTTTTACTTATTGTGAAAACCCTTAAACTCAATTCTGGCCGCACATCCATTTTCCTTTATTTTAATATGTGGATAACATTGAATCTAACTTTTTTATTTTAAATTAAGAAAGCATCTGGTCCATATTTATTGCAGGGGTATAAAGGTAATTATATATTTTTCTTTTTTATTAAATCTTATTTTAAAAGATTATTTCTTTCTCTCTCTCTAAATTCACACACTCTCCCTTTCTCTCCGGATTCTCTCTCCATAATCTCTCTCTCTAGACCCTCTCTCCAAAATCAAATACACATTTTTTTTACAAATCCATTAATGGTAACTTTAGGTTTTTTATACATTGTTTACAAGAACAAATTCAATAACATGATTGTTAACACTGTAAATTCAGTTTCTACACAAATCATTAAAAATCTCTAAAACCAAATAACTAAATATCTTTACAAATCAGGGGGAAAAACATATACACAAATGAGTAGATTCAGTTTAAATTCAGTTTACACACGTATAAATTCAATTTACACAGCTGTAAATTCAGTTTACACAGCTGTAAATTCAGTTTACACTTCTGTAATAAACTCAGAACCTACTAAAACACCCAATTTACACATGTATAAAAATAAGTTTGCAAATTAAACTTCCCACCTTTCTCCTATATAATCTGTTAGATCATGCAGTTAGGATGTTAACCAAAATTTAGGGCTAAGAACACTCAATAGAGTAAACACATATCAAAACAATCTTGAAAAGTTAAAAAATAAAGCACCCTCCCTCCCAAAATCAAGAACACCCGGTTTACACATGTGTAAAAATCAAATACACATGTGTAAAATTCAAATACACCTGTCTAAAACCCATATATACAAAAACCTCATAAAATTAAAGTCTCATTTTTTTATTTCCGTTTCACCTGTGTAAAACCCTACACCTGTGTAAAACCGATCGTTGGGTTTGTTTTTCTGCAGCCCCCAAATATGTTAAAATAAACCGATCGTATGGTTTACAATATAAAAACAAAATACTAAAGACATCTGTCGTTACCTTTTCGGTCGATTTCGGATCTGGTTCAACAGGTCACCGACTTCAACAGATCGTCGTCGATTTGGGATCTGGTTTAACAGGTCACCAGCTTCAACAGATCTTTTACTCGCGTGCATAATTGCAGTCAGTTTTCACATCTTAGATCTTAGATCTGGAATCGATTTGGTTTTCAAATAACCAAAATTATCAAAAATATAATAAAAAGTTCATATAAAATCTTGTAAGTTCTTGAACTTAAAAATAGTTAAATATCCTTGAACTCTCTCCAGGTGTGTGTACACTTGTATAAATTCATTTTACACCTGTGTAAATTCAATTTACACATGTGTAAATTCAGATAATCAACTAGAAAAAAAATTATTTAGTTAGCTTCTTATAATTAAAAAAATTTACACCTGTGACTCTGGGATTTTCTCAATTGAATATCCAATTCTGCACATCATCAAAAGCTTTGGTTAGCTTCTTATAATTAAAACTGTGTTCAAAATTTATTTTTTCAACTGATTAGATAGTTTTTCAAATTGTATAATCTCACAATCATACAATGGCATCATATATTATATAAAACAGTTGGACTTTCATGCCAAATCAATTTCCCATGGGTTATGAACCGTAAATTCAAATATGGCCTTTTTGAACCAGTAAAAAACAATCGACTTCCCATGCCAAATCAAAATCTACCTTTTTGAACTGTAAATGCACCGTCGTCCCTACCCCGCCAGTTCCCCTACCTTGCCGGATCTACCTGTAGTAGCCTTCATCTGGGTTCAGATCATCAGAAAGCCTTCTTTGTAACCAGATCCACGCTCTTTGTAACCAGATCCGTGGTTTTAGGTAGATCGATGGATTCAGATCACCAAAGAGCCTTCATATGATAGATCGATGGGTTCAGATGCGACGAAACGAGGAGTAGCAGCAACCAAAGTTACATAAAAGCATAAACGATTCAATACGGAAAAACACCCGGTTCGGGCTAAGAACACCCAGTTTAGACGTGTGTAAAAATCAAATACACGTGTGTAAAATCCATATATTTTCAAAAATGTCACAAAATCAAAGTCCCACTTTTTATATCAATTTCAATCTGCATTATATCTCTGAACCTGCACTAGTTTTTTTACACTAAAAATAACAATAGCACATTATGACTTATGAGGTGTTTTGAAAAAAGATTATTTCACCCATGAAACACTAAAAATAACAATAGCACATTATGACTTATGAGTAGGGGTGAGCACTTCGCGGTTCGGAACCGTTGGAACCGTGGAACCGGACCCATTAGAACCGGAACCGACCCGCGAAAAAGTAATCGGTTCGGTTCACGGTTCTCCATATCTTAATTATACGGTTCCCGGTTCGGTTCGGTTCGGTACCCGATGGTTCGCGATTCGAACCGTTAGAACCGCAAATTTTAATTTAAACAAAACAACTTCCATTCCATCGGTCCAGCCTTTAGGCCCAGCCCAGTCCAGTTTGTTAAACCCCAGTCGCTCGCAACCCACCCTTTCGATATGACAGCCATAACGAACGACGTTCCCTTTTCCTTGTAAAAAAAACCTACGATCGTTCCTCTTCCACGATCGTTCCTGTTGATCGATCCTCTTTAGTTCGGTTGCTTTCCTGTTACAATCATATATCGTTCATATATGGTAATATATTCTTCCTTTACAATCATATGTCGTTCATCTTCATCATATATGATGAAAACATCGGATCAGTGACGATTGATGAATGATTGAAGATTGAAGAAAGAATTTTGGTTGGAGTTTGAAGATTCAAGGCATTTAGGAACTCCAACAATTTGGAACTTTGATTTTTGTTTTGTAGGTTTGTAACTTTAATTTGTTTTGTGGAGTATTTTGGGTTTGTTTTTTTTTATGGAGTTGGATTGGAACATTTTATTTTTTGTTTTATTGAGTTGGATTGGAACATAATTTGTTTTTTCTTAATAGGTTCGGTCCAGAATTTAAGCATGAACCGAACCGTTTAATACGGTTCGGTCCGGCCCGAACCGTTTATATACGGTCCGGTTCTCGGTTAGCATATTTATATACAAACGGTTCACGGTTCCGGTCCGGTTCGACCCGGTTCGGTTCGGTTCGGACCGAATGCTCACCCCTACTTATGAGGTGTTTTAAAAAAAGATTATTTCACCCCATGAAATAATTCAACAGACGTGGAACTGGAACAAAAAAAAGTTTATTACATTAAAAAACAAAATTTACTAATTTCTAGAATTTTATGATAATAAAATAATATTGAATAGATTGGCTTGATGGTTACCTACTTTCCTTTTCAAATCACGAAGGTCACCGATCTTGAAGGTGATTCAGATAACATCCATTCCCAACGACACACTCCAAAATTAGAGTTTCATCCTTAAATCAAAATTAGAGTTTCATGCTCTATCGCTCCTTCCGAACACACACTCCATCGCCAACAACTCATCATCACCTCCGCCCGCATCTCCACCGGTAGACGCCGACCACTGGTTGTCACCATCATTTGGCCATTTGATTTGCGAAGAGGTACGATTAGCACCACTGGAACACCACTTCGCGAGATACCTAATATACGATGTCTTCGGTGTCCCTGACCACTAACCACCATTGATTGTTTGTGAATTAGTGCTTGAAATTGGGAGCATCTCTATTTGCAACTCCTTTGTTTGCAAACCAAGCTACTCTCTTGGTTTGCATCTGGCTTTTCACCTGATCTGGCGATTAGGGTTTTTATGGACTCAAACGATCTGAAATCACAAACAGTTGTTGTTGACATCCACCTATTCTTAGAAGCAGGAGAGAACAAAACCCATATACCACCACCATCTGCAAGTGTCCGATTTTCTTGATTTCTTAGTAGTGATGGCGACGATTTTTGTTGAGTTCTTAGTTACAGATCTGATTAATGGAGAGAGAGACAATTTAGGGTTTTTTTTTGTTATTGTAATGGAGAAAGAAAAATAATATATATATATATATATAGGGTTAATGTAAATTTACTACAATAACCCTGAAGGATAAAAATAAATCAGAAATCAAATAATATTAATATGTGGTCCAGATTAAGTTTATGGATTTTCACAATAACTAAGGGTTTTCATTTGATACGTCCCCTATATGTGTGTGTGTGTGTGTGTATATATATGTGTGTGTGTGTGTAGGGGAAGGTTCAATGGGGAACCTAAAAAAAAGAGGGAATTGGAAACCATTCTCAACCACACATTTTAAACAAAGAAAAAACAAGCTAAATGTTAAAAACTAAACTCTAAAACCTAACCCCCCCCACCCCCACCCCCAACCCCAAAAACCTAACCCCCCCCCCACCCCCACCCCCAACCCCAAAAACCTAACCCCTTCCCACCCCTTCACCCCCCAAAAACCTAAACCCCCTCCCTCACCCACCACCAAAAACCTAACCCCCCACCCCCACCTCCAAAACCTAACCTAAAATCTAAACCCAAAAACCTAACCCTAAAAGCTAAACCGACTATTTTTTTGAGTTTTTTTTTATGAAACGAGGCAAACGAGAGAAATATTTTGGTTTTTTTAGTTTTTAGTTTTTTTTTTATTATTATTTATATATATATATATATATATATATATATATAAATATATATATATATTTGAAGGTTTTTTTGCCTTATAAAAAATGTGTGTTTGGTTTCCCTGTTCCCTCTTTTTTCTTGGTTTTCTTTTGAACCTTCCTCTATATATGTATATATATAGGGGACGGTTCCACTAATAAGTGGTTTTTCGTTAAGAAATACTAAGAAGTGGGTCAAACGAACTCTGATTGAGCTCGGCGGCGTTAGAACCATCTCATCGAACCCTAACCCGGACCCAAAAAATTAAACCCCCCTTCACACGCACCCCCAAAAACCTAAAACCCCCCCCTCCAACCTTACCCTGAAAAGCCTAAAACCACCGCCCCCACCCCCCCCCCCCCCACCAAAAAAAAACCTAAACCCACCCCCACCCACCTAAACCCCCCACCCCAAAAAAAAAAAAACCTAAACCATAAAATCTAAACCCTAAAAGCTAAACCTTAAGGCTAAACCATAAGGCTAAAACCCTAAAATTCAAACGTAAAATCTAAACCTTAAAAGCTAAAATCTAAAAGCTAAAAGCTAAAAGCTAAGATGGTAGAGTTCGACGAGACGGTTCCAACGCCGATTAAATTAGTTCAATCGGAGTTCGTTTGATATCGTTTCTTAAGGTTTTGTCATTTCTTAGATTTTTTAGCGAAAAACTACTTATTATTTGATACTCCCCCTATGTATATAATATGTACTATATGCACATACTATAGAGCAATTGTTAGTACTTAGCTGCCAGTGTACAAACTAATTTTCAATAGTAATCATAAAACTATTTCACCGTTTCCGTAATTACTCAAACCAGTAATAAATAAGCATCCTTCAAATAGGTCTCCATGGTTATCGGACAGTTTGCTCAAAAAACGTCTGCGAACCACAAATCATATTGATCTAGAGTAGGTACATCATTAGCACTAGCACTTACTTCATCTTTCCACAATTCCAAAGCAAAGTGCCCCACTGGCAGCATGGTATTATGACAAGACCCGTTAACACGACACGACGTTGAGCGGGTTAGTGTAAACAGGTTTGGGTCATAAACGGGTTGATACGACCCGTATGATCCCCCTAACGCCTTTTCTTTCTAACAACAGATCTGTTGAACCCAATTGGATCTTCCTAATTCCTCAAACTCTGCACTCATACATCTTAATGCATAATCAATACGACACTCGGGTCAATTCAACTTACCGCATTCTTTGACCCGTTGTTTATTAAATAAAAATTGGAGCATAAGCGGTTTCATTTAGTTTAGTATTGGGCCAAAATCATAAACTTAACCACTCTTATTTCTTTCTTTTTGCAGTTTTATAAATTTGATTGTTTTGTTAAATAAATGAGTCAATAACTACAACAATTTGCGGTGATTCAGTTAATACAGGCCAATGAATCGCTTACGTTCGGGGAGTACGCAGAGAAGCTTCTTTACAAGTATTATCATCTGAAAATATGGCACCATTGGGGGTACAGTTTAATTCTATCAAAACTTACTTTATATTTTACCTGAAAAAAAACAGGTAGGGTCTACTTGCCATTAAATAATTTGATGTAAATGAATAGCAACTTAATCTTATTGATTGTTGTTTTCAAATTATTGGATTCCGGGTATTCATTTATTTTTGGTCTTTACCAACGTTAGGTGATTAGGGCCATTTGGGATGGGTGAGATCTATTGCATTTAGTCTAAATAATGAGTGGTTTTATATCGGTTCTGCAAATCAAACGATTAAGGTAATAAAGTGTTATTTTCGTCCTTATGCTTTGGCCATTTTAGCCACTTTCATAAAAAAAGTTTTTTTTTTAGATTTTTCGTCCTTGACCTTTCAAAATCTATCCATTTTCATCCGGTTGACTAACCCCGTTAAATTATTACCGTTAAACCAAGGGCATTTTCGTCTTTTCAAAATTCCTTTTTTATTCTCTTTCTTTAATTCCTTCTTCCCTCCCCCTCCCTTTTCAACCTTTACAAAACGAACGAAGGAAAATTAGGTTTTCAAAATCACAGTGGCCAGAGAACTACTAGGGTTGGATCGTCTTCCTCCATGAACAGCCAACAACCCTCCGATAACAGACCCTCCGAAATCAACCATCGTTCTATGCTCACGTGGTGCGTCAACTGTCACTCGCACTTCATGGACAAATGCAAACCCGGGTCGTCGTTTCTATTGCTACAATCGACGGGTAAGAGCTTTCTAATGTTGCAATAGTCGTTTCTATTGCTCCATAATTCTTGATTTTTGACATAATTCAATGTTAATTAATGACAGGGAAGGAGTTGTGGGTTTGTTGGTTGGGCTGATTATCTAATGTGTCAAAGAGCTGTAGAAGTCATACCTGGCCTTTTGAGATCAATTAACAGACACGAGGAACTTGCAAGAGCACTAGCAGTGGAAAAAAGAAGGCATGAATTGTTGGCAAGATCATTGGCAGTTTTTGGCATCGGGGCGTCACGATCTCCAAAAACCTCGACTTTGTTACCATCCGGAGCCTTGAGTCGGATTATCTTTCATTTACATATGATTTGTGCTTCGTTGGTAGTTAACCAATCCATACCCAGCACGACATCGAACCCTCCCAAAACCATAACAAACAATCTGACAGGGAACCTATGTCCTTCTATTTTTATTGTGGAGTTGTCAACTACATCGGTCACTCTCGCAGTTCTACCCTCTGCGGTTTCTACGCTAAAGGCCCTTTCTAACTTACTGGCAGCGTACTTCATTCTCTTACAAAAAGACGCAGATATAAAACTCTTACCGGCACCCGAATCAAATAACACAGAAACAAGAGTGTTGTCAAGGACGAATGTACCTGACGCCACATCGGGATTCGCCCTGGCTTGTTCTTGCGTCAGTGCGTACGCACGAGTCTTTGCACGAGATCCTTCTCCCTTCTTTTCCGGGCCCTTTCCTTTCCCGGTTTCCCCCATCCTGGGCTTCGGGCAGTCCCTACTCATATGACCATTTTCCCCACAATTGTAGCATTTGTAACCTTGCGGGCATTCTCGAGAGTAGTGCCCGGTCTTGCCACACTTATAGCACAAGCTAGATCCCAGTCTGCATTCACCTACATGCTCCCTTCCACACTTCTTACAAATAGTCGGCTCACCCACCCGAGCCCTCTTATCACGAGACCCAAACATCTTTCCCCCAGTTCGCTTGTTTGAGAAGCTCGGTCTCTTCTTTTGCTCTTCAACGGCAACAACATTCAGTGCCAGATCGTCAAACACCATGCCGCTTAGCTCTACTGCCGAATCATAGGTAGTAGGGGCGTTTGCCTTAACATAGGTGCGGACCTGGTCCGGCAACCCTTGAATATAACAGGCAATCTTTCTCTCTTCTGTAGTGACAAGGTGTGGCACCAGACGTGCCAGTTCATTAAATCGGGTTGTGTATTGCCGGTGCGTCATGTTCCCGGCCTTCAAACCCAGAAATTCCCTCTCCACCTTTTCAATCTCGTTCCTTGGGCAGAAATTCTTGATTACCAAAGTTTTCAAGTCAGCCCACATCATCGCATCCACAATCTCGCTCCCTTTAGCTTGACGTACACCTTCCCACCAATGGGATGCTTCCTCCCTCAAGGAGTTAGCAGCAAATTTTACCACTTGATCCGTTCGGCACTCGCTCAGACGAATAGCAGCTTCCATACGGATCACCCAATCAAATGTAGCCACCGCGTCCTTCTTTCCAGTGAGTATCGGCGGGTCACATGCCTTAAAGGACTTATAATCACATCCGCGAGCAGGCGGTGCATTGTCGGTCTCATTGTTCTGAGCACCAATTGCCGCGCTAGACCCACCCGCCCCATTGACCTGCTTCAACGCTTCAGCCAACAGACCTGGCAGAGAATTCTTCATCAAATCTGTGAATTCTCGAGCTATTGCTGCTCTCACTTCTGGTTCAAAAGTGAAAGGTTGCTCTTCAACCTGTGTCTGCTCAGCTTCATGCACACTAACCGCCGGTTCAGTGTGAACACTTCCTTCTTCACTGTGTTCTTGGCGCGCAGGAATCCTGCCACGCCCACCATTTCGACCGCCGGTACGACCACCGGTACGGCCACCACGCCTTCCGTTCCCTCTCCTTGCCATTTCGTTCTATTAGACAAGAAATCCAATGTCATCACGCTAGTTAACAAATAAAATTCAATAAGTACTGTAAGATGTTAATATACACTGGCCATCTGTAATTAACCATTACACTACCTTTCGATTTCTATTTGACCACCTTTGTGATTCTATCAGAACACAAGTCCTTACTTAACCTCTTCTAAGGTATACTATATACGTAAATACATATACTACCTTCATACCTGATGCTTTGGCTCGAGTTACCCGTACTGGCATCCGCTTTCGGTCCCATTCAAAGTTTAAGTTCAGACACTGGGGGTGTCCGAATCTCTCAAACTATTGCTCTGATACCAACTTGTAAGGCCCCAAACCCGGGAGGTCTCACTTATTGGATTTACTCATTCACAAGCAGTTCTTAAACATAAATATCAGATAACGCAGCGGAAATTTCATTTAAACATAACTTAATCGTTGTTCATACATGCGGAAGCGTAAACATAGTTTAAAACATATTTACATCATAACTAAACATAACAGGATGCCAGTCTTCAAAAGCAGTCGGGTAACTCTTCATCTCTAGCCAAGCATCACCGTCCATCCTCAGAACCTACCTTAACCTGAATGTGTACACTTAAAAACGTCAGCTACGCTGGTGAGTTCTAGTTTTCGTTCGTTTTAAGAAATGGTTCATCATTCAAACATTCAATAGGGTTTAACATTCGTATAAGAAAACAGAGCCTTTCATTCGTAAACCTTCGCATATTTAAACACAATCATTTGTTTAAAACAATAATATTCATTTAAGTCATACATTATTATCTAAATCTGTATCGTTACGCGTCTCTATGTCCCCGTAGGAACCTTTAATGTTGTGGGCAACCGTTACGTATCGCCGTCATTGCCACAACCATACACTACGTGGGTCAACCGTTACGTATCGCCGTCATTGCCCAACCCTTCAATGCGTGGGGTCAACCGTTACGTATCGCCGTCATTGCCCAACACGCATCTTTCCTTTGGAAATCAACCGTTACGTATCGCCGTCATTGATTTCCCATTACCTCGTTCGCTTAGGATGATCGTCATCACCCGAGTAACCGTCGTTACTCCCATACCAGTTGTACAACATCAAAACCATTGACATGCCACAAAGACATTGCCCATGTTGTTCTTGTGGTAACTATGGCTCGCTGTCCATAATCTACCACAAGGCTGGGAATCACATTCCCAGACTTCATTCGTCAATTCCATTCATTCGACAGATTAGATTTGTAATGACTTCTTTAAAACCTTTGCCCCTTTTTGTTTTCTTTTCATAAAACCTTTCCTTCACTTTCAAAACCCTTTTACCTTTTCATTAAACCATTTCTTTATAACATTCGTTCGTAAACATTCCGTTCATAAACTTTCTTTCCATAAATCCTTCGTTCCAAATCGTTTCCTTTCGTAAACGTAGTTTCATAAAAATCATTTTATAAAACAGCATTTCATACGTGTACACACCAGCCCGAAAACATTATATAAAAACATTTAAAAGAGGGCTTCTAGAACTCACCTGATAAACTAGTCTCGGTTGTCCTAAACGAAGGTCCAACGACTTCACGTACGATCTGAATTGAGTAGTTACATACACATCAGACCATTACCGACTCTAACGGTTTAACCCTTCTAAACATACTAACTTTACTTAACCAGTCTGATGTCTGCGCACTTAGCAAGTGCGCAGACCCTGCTGCCTGCGCACTTAGCAAGTGCGCAGACCCTGCCTCCTGCGCACTTAGCAAGTGCGCAGGACCCTCCTCCTGCGCACTTAGCAAGTGCGCAGGACCTGCTCCGTGCGCACTTAGCAAGTGCGCACGACCTGTTCTTCGCGAAAACCCTAACTTTCGCATTTCGGGTCTGATCATGTCAAGATCCCGAACATGTTGCATCCAAAACGTTCGTTTTCCCTTAGGGATCTCAAATCTATGATTATTTATCAGATTCATCCGTTCAAACCTTGCCTTTTCACCCAAAACCCGAAAAACCCAAAAACGAACTAAAAACTCAGATTTAGGTCGGATCGTTACCTGAATCGAGCTTCTGATCCGGAGGTTCTTCTCACGAGTGCAAGAGACACGAGCGGGTGCAATCTTGTGCGATTCCGACACTTTCTCTCTCTACGGTTTTCTCTCTCTAGAATTGCAAATGAGAGAAACATGTGGTGACCCTGGCTATTTATAGGGGAGACCTCCCCAAGCCCGGTTCGCGACTGACCCGGCCCGACTTCGGCCCGCTTGAACTCGTTAACTTTATTTCTCGACATTTTGGGATGTTACACTAATGTAGTCTAGACAAGTGATGATTGGTTTGTCTCTTGCATCTATCAGCTGCCTGTTGAACACCTCACACAAATTGTTCAACAAGACATCACACTTTGACTTCTCTGCATTAATTACAATAACATGTTGTCAAATGTCTATGAATAAATATAATGAAAGTATAAGTAAACATACCTCTAAAATGAGATCTTGTCCAATGTCTGGGTGGAATCTCCTTCAACCAATCATGTAGTGACTTATCTTCTGTCAACACTTCATTCATAGCCTTCTCAAATCCTTGTGTTGTTGTCACACTTGCACATTTCCAAAGAAGGTTTTTGAACTTCTGCCCTTTCCACTTCTGTTTCATATTATCATGAATATGCCTTAAACAATATCTATGTTCTGCACTTGGATACACCTTAACCAATGCAGGTATAATGCCCTAGTTGTAAGTAAACAGTTAGTATATATACAATTTAACAACACAGTTAAGTGTATGCAAACAGTTAGAATAAATACCTTTTGCTTGTCACTTATAAATGTAAAATTGGAGTTGTATGACAGGTCCAGATCTTCACCCAAACACTCCAAAAACCAACACCATGAATTAGTAGTTTCAGCTTCAACCAAAGCATAAGCAACAGGATAAATCCCATTGTTTACATCAACTCCAACTACAGTTAAGATCTGGCCAGGAAATGGTCCTTTCATGAAACAACCATCCAACCCTAGTAGTTCTCTGCCACAGAGCTTAAATCCCTGCTTCAATGGACCTAAGCATATGTAAATCCTTTTAAATTGCCTTGTTGGACTGCTAGGGTTACACTCATATTCCACATCTATCTTTACAGTTGTACCAGAATTAGATCTGATAAGCTCATCACAATATTCTCTAAGGTGCACATATTGATCCTCATAGTCTCCTTGAACCTTCTTTGTTGCTATTATTTTAGCCTTAAAGATTTGTTGAGGAGTGATAGAAAGCTATAATTTCTTTTGCAAAGTATCTACAAGGGCTCTTGGTTAGGATTAGCATAAATAGTATGTTCAATATCCTTGGCCAACTAACCAATGGTGCACAAACCTACATCCCTTGTTTGAAGACACTGATGCTCTTTTAATAGGGTTTTAACAACCCAAGAACCCTCTTTTTGCCGGTTTGATATGTGGAATAACCATGGGCAAGTGGGAATCTTCTTTTTAGGTGTTGAATGCTTTGCAGGCTTTGAACTACCAACACCTTCTGACCCATCCCCTTGGGACCCACCACCTTTGTTGCTTTTGTCAAAAGTAGCAACACCATGGGACCCACCACGTGTGTTTTTGTTGAAAGAATTACCCTTGGCCTGCTTTCTGTTAACTGATTTGCCCTTCACTTCCCTTGTTTTACCCTTTTCCTGTATTGTAACATCATTATCAGCCTCACACCTAACAAGACTTCGATTTACTCCCATATACACCACCCTAAACCTCTTTAGATCATTTCTAGTTATAGACAACTGCCTTCTACTATCTATGGCATGCTTTGTTACCAAAGACTTAATTTCCTCCCTATCTCTAAAACATCTACTATCTATGGCATGCTTTGTTACCAAAGACTTTTTCTTCTTAATCCTTATATTATGTATAGCTTTCCTTTGGTTTGTGTCATTATCAGAATCACCAGGACTATCAAAATCATCTAGATCAACCTCTACCAATTGTTCTTCTTCCTCATTGTCATTCTCTTCACCCTCATCACTAATGTCAAAGTCCACATCTGACCTAAATTCATCCATATCCACATTAACATCTTCAACCAAGTTATCATCTACTATTTAGTCAGAATCAGACTCATCATCTTTATCACCTCTACCCTCTTTTTCACCTTCATGATCACTACCCTCTTTATCACCTTCATGATCTCTACCCTCTTTATCACCTTCCTGATCAATAACCTCTTTATTACCAACTTGATCACTTTCTTGTTCCCCATCCTTATTACATTTCAGTTTACATTTCCTTGAAACATTTCCCTTTACAAATCGAGTAAATACTTGAGTCAAATGTTCAACATAAACCTCAATTACCCTATGCTTTTGAAAATATTTTTTCATATTTAACACATCTGTATCAGTAGCTAAGGGTCTAAGACCAAGATCCAAATCATCAACTGGAACCCTAAAATGGTATTTCATCCCATCTTCTTGACAATAACCGAGTGAAATTACAATATCACTTACTATAATTACAGAAAAGGAATCAGACTTAACCTTGTCAACGTAGTCAACCATGCCAAACAAGTATCTTATATATGGAAACTCAGTGAACTTCCCCCCATGGTGTAATTCAATTGTAAACAAGCTATCATCGTTTCCTGAATGAAATGTGTATACAAGAGTTAAAATCAACGATTTTTCAGTAAACAGAGTGTAAAAATGGGTTTATGAGAACCTACCGTAAGATTTGAATGGATTGAAGTATGATTTAGGTCGTCAAACATTCAACGTTCCAGAATCCATGCCCTCATCCATTTCTATGATCTGAGTTCGTTCAATTGAGTGTCACTGTGATTTTGAAAACCTAATTTTCCTTCGTTCGTTTTGTAAAGGTTGAAAAGGGATGGGGAGGGAAGAAGGAATTAAAGAAAGAGAATAAAAAAGGAATTTTGAAAAGATGAAAATGCCCCTGGTTTAACGGTAATAATTTAACGGGGTTAGTCAATTAGATGAAAATGGATAGATTTTGAAAGATTAGGGACGAAAAATCTAAAAAAAACTTTTTGGATGAAAGTAGCTAAAATGGCCAAACCACAGGGATGAAAATTGCAATTTACTCTTATTTTAGTTATTGAGCAAATATAAATTTACAAATTAAAAGCAGAACTATGATAATGTAAGGCCCTCAAACCGGGCACCCTACAGTTGGGTCACATCACTGGGTATTCTCTTTAAAAACACTTATCTTATTATAAAACAATCAGCGGAAGTCTTCTTTAAAAAAGTTCTATCTTTTTAACTCATTATCGTTCTTAACCTTGCCTTACTGATACATGCACACCAATCCGAGTAGCACCGCTCCCAAGCCAAGACGCCTTGTCACATAAACCCACTTGCAAAATAATCTAACGTACATATAAAGTCACATAAACCCACTTGATACTTCTGTTTTGATGTCTTTAAACATGGTGATTGGCTAGATCTATAAGCTACCTAGGTTATAGATGATTACTTTGTGAAATTGGGATTTTATTTGGTTTTTGGATATTGTTAATGGTTTAATGTTAAAGTAAAGAACTTGTTTATGATTGATCTGATGTATATGCATGTTTATGTCTAATTAATGATCACTTATTGTTCCTCATGAATCTTGTTGAATGTCTTTCAGTTATAGAAGCATGATTAGGTCACATAATGTGTGTCTGTGATTTGTTTATGGGTTTTTGATATCATTATCCATAGGAACAGTATTTGAGAGTTTAGAGGATATAGATGTTCTACCTACTTCGATAGCTGAAAGGTGAGAGGTAGTCGGTTAGTATTCGATGTTAGGTGTCTAGTTGTAAACGCTCTGAAAGGAGGTTTCCCCTAGGTTCTTAGTATCCTTGATATTTTGTATCATATCGAGAGTCTTCAAGTTACCCCTTGCATTCCTTGAATGTACTGAGATAGTGAGAATGAAAGGTGATCCGTCTTTAGGGTACTTTAGTATTATTGGAGAGACTGAAAGGTGATCCAACCAGCTAGTGAGCGTCACATACCCCTTAGGTTTTCCTTCTAGGTCACACCTTGAGAATGATCAGGGATCATGTAGGTAGTCTGAGGGTGGAGTATTTAAAGATCTTGGTTCCATCATAGTTTCCTTAATCGAAAGAAAAACAAGATTCACAAGTAAGATTCTTAACCTGGGAAGTGGTTTCCCCATTCGTGAGTTCGTCTAAATATTTTACTTGATAGCTGGTCGTCGTTAGTTAGTTCTCTTTAGTTTGTTCCATTTAGAATCACAGCACAAAATCCCCCCCCCCACATTTAAATCAGTTTAGTTAGTTGAGTTGGAGTCTAGTTAGTTTCACTAGTGTCTTGTGAGTTAGATATCCGGACTTCCATTAGGCTTTACTACAGTCGATACGTACACTTGCCAGTCATTGTGGTCTAGCATTTAGGAGAGTCTAGAGTTTAACTAGAGTGTCCAGGTTAGGTTAAATTAGGTAAATTTTATAGACCATACCAAGCACATCAAGTTTTTGGCGCCGTTGCCGGGGACACTTAGGCGATAGCGTATCTAGCTTTATTGAATTTAACTGATTAATTGGTCTTATTTGTGTTTTGAGTCGTAGTGAATCTAGTCAGTCTGTGTCTTTTGTTTGCTTTTTCGTGTGTTTAATTGTGAGTCTAGGTCTGGTTTTAGGTTTAGAGTCTTAGTGTTGAGTCTATTACTTTTTCTTTTGTGTTTAGTTATCTTTCGTAGTTTATTATTTATTTTATTTTGTTATATCTCACATACTGCATTGAGAAAAATGTTTAGACAGCAGGATAGCCGATTTGGAAATTCGTGGACGTATGATGGGGAAATCCAGGCTGTAAAGGGTTACATAGAATCACAACGTCTGAAAAATCGAGAGTGTTTGGTTTACGATTTTGAAGGGAACTTTATTGTATCTGAAACTGCATCAGGTGAAGTGATCCTAGAAACCCCAGAACTGGAGACAATAATGGACAAAGTGCAAGTGAAAGTGCTAGAAAATGCAGCACAAGTCCCCCCTCTAAGTGAGTATTCTAACCTTAATTTCAATAGTGATGATTGTTATACAGATTCCATGCAAGATCATGCAGTTCCATGTGATTCTTTACACTTGTCTTGTGAAAGTGATTCGGCGCAGGAATTACAATTCGAAGAAGAAATTAAGGAGGAATAACTGAAAGTACATGAGATCATGAGTACTCGATGGCACCTTTTGAGTAAGGCCGAGCAACTTCCCTACCTGGCTGAATATGGGAGGCTTACATATGAAATAACGAGTTTAAGGATAGCAAGAGACAAAGCCGCTCAAGAATCGGAGACCTTAACGGAAAAGGTGCAAATCACAAGTCTACAAAGTTCCGCACAAGACCCACCTTATGTTTATAAGAAAATTACGTTTGATGAGCTGCCCTATGAGTATTCCCCACCACAGAGTTATGGACCAGAACCCATCGAGGATAACCTCTTTAGTGATTATGAGACGGAGGTAGAAGAGTTCTCGGATGATACTGCGGTTGATAGTGAAGGAGATGACTCGATGGAAGATGATGAAGAGAAGCAGCTAAACAACCAGGAAGCAGGTAAGTATTCAGACTCTAGTTCAATTGAGTATAATTGTGATATTCCTGAATCATTTAATTTTTCGGGTGACGAGCTCGAGTCTTCGAATGCACTTGATATTTTACGCTTGTTCTTTGAGAATAATGTGACGCAGGAAGAGATGATGGAAGACGAGCAGGTTCCATCTTGGGAGGATGAATTTGGTGATGATTTGGTGAATTTGCCAACTCCGGAAGAAGAAGGAGCGTTGGACCCACTTGGCGAATTAAAGCTCCTTGAAAAAATAATACATAACGAGCCAAGTGTGGGGATCGAGAAGAATCCCGGTAAGGAGAGCCATGAGGACGTGAGTGAATCGATTCTTACGACACTACACCTCAATTTTGAAAAACCAGAACACAGACCGTACTCAATCTCCATTCGAAACGTGTTGAGGTTTGAAAAATTGGCTAATGGAATGAAAGAAAGGGCATAACAAAAACTTAAGGAATAAAACCGGTTGAGGAGTCGGAGAAGGTACAATCAGAAGCAGAAGACACTAAAGCATAGATACAACCATTCACCTCACTACATGCCACGTATCTATAACGAACTAATTTTTGGTTTAAATAAATGAAGTGTGAAAAACATATTACAAGGGGGTAAATAAACCAAAATAAAGGTGGATGGTTTAGTTGCAATTGAGTAAATTTGACTTTTTAGTTAAAAGGGGCAAAACTAGAAGTCTAGGGGCTATTTGGTAAATCAGGCAAAGCTGATTTCTTATGTGTGTGAGGGTATCGCAGAACACACACATAAGTGTGTGTGTTCATGCGATTATTACACCAGGGACACAAGGAGATGAAGCAAAAATCCGATCTTGAGAAGTTGCATGTGAAATTAGTTGATCTATATGTGTTCATCTCTTTCCAAACATCAAGTAAGTGACCTTTTAATTCATTGAACCTCCATTAATGAAGTTCTTGGTGAGTTTTGGTAAAAAAAACCTGAATTGGGTCAATGGGTGTGGAGATTTTGGTTTATTATTGGTTATAAACCTTAATCTAGTGTTGTAAATGGAGGAGAAACATGATTAACATGACTATAACATCCAATTTTATGATTTCAAATTTAGGGTTCTTGAGGTGAAATTGGGGGTTTTCCAAATTGAGGTTGCGTGGATGGAAATTGTGGGCTAGTAAGTGTTTGTGGTGTGATTAAATAACCAAGTAATAACCCTCAATCAATTTGGTGATATAAGAAATTGGGAGTTTGGGTGAATTGGGTGAAACCTAAATGGGTCAAACTGGATGAATGTTGTCTTGGGAAGTTTAAAGTATAATTAATCAATTTAGAATGTGTGTAATCCATAAGGTCTAGGGTGGGTATTAGACCTCAATTGGTGAACTGTGAAATTGGTGAATTAGGAGTTTGACTTTTTTGGGTCAAACGGGTCATTTGGGTTGAAAGATGGTTATTGGGTGTTGAGGGTTTGGTTAAGGTTGTGTTAACTATTCTAAGTTAGAATATTGATCTTTAGATCATAAAGGTGTTTGGGTGTCTATTGGTGATCAATGGATTACTAATTGTAAATGGGTCATATAGGTGATCAAGTGGTAAGGAAGCTAACTTGGAGGATCAATCAGGGTCATCTTTAGCAAAAGGTAAGTGTTTCGCACTTACTTAGTAATGATAGGTGGTAGTAAATGCATGCACTTGATTACTTGTTGTTGTTGTTGATTAGCATACGCATAAATGTGCTTATGATGATTTGGTGAAACTACTTATGGTGTTTGTATGCAAATGGTGAGTGCTTGAGGTTTATGAACCTCACAATGTCGTATAATGATGATAGTATACTAATTGTTATTGATTGCTAGTTGTTTAATTAGAAACATTTGAATGCTTATGTTATGTACAAAGTGTAGAATTATAATTGAGGATTGAAGTCATGAACTTTACATTCAAATGGGTGGATTGGTGTCTTCGAACCCCACATGTTAAGTACAAAGTATGGTTTGTGTAACTTGTGTGTATGTGTTTATTGTAGTATGTTAAAGATTGTTATTAAGGTGTAAGAACCTCACATGTAGTAATTGATGTTATGAACTTTATTGAGACGGGGGTAATTGAGGTTTAAGAACCTCATAAGGGTGGTATGTGTTTGAGATCAAAAGAATCACACAAGGGTGACTTGGGGATTGAGATCTAATAGACTCACATATGTGCAAACAACTTGAAGTTTCGAACATCACAAAGGTGTGTTGAGATTTTGAAGTGTTAAGCTTTGTAATTGTGATATAACTAGTTGTTACTTACAATTCTAAATGTGTTTGATTGTTTTGGATTCTCATGAATCCTCATAGAGCATTAAGGAAGTGTTATATGTTGTTCAGAATAATGACATATCGTTATGGAGTTGTCAAAACGTCCGGGGGTCGAGTCAAAAGGGCTGAAATACATTTAAAACGAATTTGGGATGTGCAGATCTGATGACCAGCACAAATTGCTCTGACAGTGGCGCTGAAATGTTCCCGAAAAGTGGCCTTTGGACCCGAGGCAAGGCATTAACTTGTAAGGGGTCCTACGGAGTGTCTATCATTACTAATGGTTGTTTGTTTGTGTGTTTTTATGTAGGGAAAGCTTCGGTCAAGCCTCGGGTCATGTTTCAAGCTTCGGATTCTCATTAGAAGATCTTTTTTTGCTTTGGTTGTTAGTTAAAGCCTCCTTAGGGGTGCTTAAACCTTTTGGATGTTTAAATGATAGTAACTAAGTAGTATAACTTATGTTTTGAGTTGAAACGTCTAATCAGGGGTTAAGTGGAATGTAGTAGTCGACTTGTTAAACGTTGGTTGTTTTTGAAATCTTGGGCGGTCATTTTAAACAAATTCATGATGTTGTCTTTTCAATGTAGTTAACATGAGTTGTTTTGTCAAAAAATATTATTGGGACCTATTTTCGCTTGTGTATTTAAAAGTTAAAATCGGTCGAATATTTTGGGTGTTACAACTTGGTATCAGAGCAATGGTTTGAGGGATTCGGGTGTGCGAGACACCGAACTCAAACTTATTTGCTCTTGATATGGGTGGGTGTAATGAGAATCCAATGAAGACTTGACCGAGGCACGGAGCTTAAAGGCGAAAGGTTAGTAATGATAAATGTCGATGGTCGTTATAATTGGTGTCCAAGGTGAATTATGTGTACTGAAACTTGTCTTGAGATTTATTATATGGAGATGATAAATGCAATTATGCATATTATGTTACCAATCATGCCTGGTCAATGTGATTCGTAAGATAACATGTATAAGTGCCTGTTGTAACCTAATAGTCCATAGAAATCAATTCGGTTTAGAAGTATTAACTTCAGAGTTTTCGGTTGAAAATTTTATGTTTTCGGTCGGAAAATGTTTTCAGTCGAAAACATTTTTCGATCAAGAAGATTTCAATCGAAAACTTTCTATTATAAATAGTTGTGTCTTTTGTATTTCAAGTAACTTTCTCATTTTGTACTGTGAATTTTACAATTTAATTAAAAGAATCTTTGTGTGTTTCTGCTGTTAATACTTGATTACATTACTTGATTAACGAAGATAATCATCATGAAATATGCATTTGGTGTGATTGATAGTATCAAGATTGCTCATCTTTGATTTGTTCATTTTGGTGTGGATTTGATTTCTGAATTGTTTCCGCCAATTCAGAGAGTGATTGAAGACTTTATCCTTGAATATCAGCAGATATGAGGGAATCACAAGTGGTATCAGAGCTTTTGGTGCTCGGTTTTGGGAGATTCAAGCACGTTTCAAAGTTTTTTTTAAAGTTTTCAACTTTTCAAGATTCAAAAGTCATCAATTTGATCGTTTTAAGTACAATTTTTGAGTATTTAGCATGCAAAACAGTGGAGATGAAGTTTGGGATGATTTTCGGGGCTTAATTTGAGGTTCAGAAGTTGCAGGTCGAAATTTTTCAAGTTTCAGTTGAATCGGCCGAAATTTCTGTTGAATGGGTCGAAATCTTGACTTTTTGGTTGAAAAGTCTCATCTCAAGTTTTTGGTCGAAAAGTCTCATCTCAAGTTTTCGGTCAAAAAGTCTCATCTCAATGGTTTTCGGTCGAAAAGTCTCCTCTACAAGTTTTTCGATCGAAAAGTCTGATCAAAATCCTTTGATTGAAATCTTAAATTTTGTCTGAAATCCCTCCTGATCGAAATCTTACTTTTCGGTCGAAAAGTCCTGCCCGAATTCTCAAAGTTTTCGGTCGAAAAGTGTGAAAACCGTTTATTCGAGCAAATCAAGCAATCGATTGGTAGAAATGAGAATCTATTAGAATAATCAAGACATGATATTGGATCAAAAACACATAGTTAAAGGTCTAACTCTCTCTATTGTATTGATATATCAAATGAATTCCCTCTTACAAAAGTCAAACTAAACAAGTATTTATACTAAGAAGACAAAGAATGAGTTCGTCCGAAATACATTTCGGTCGAAATGTATTTCGTCCGAAATACATTTCGGTCGAAATGTATTTCGTCCGAAAACTATAAGATTTCGGTCGAAATCTTTTAACTTCAAAGAATTCTCCCGTCTTCAGACTGTTTTATATGCGATAGCCTAAAAATAGTTCCAACAGTTCCCTTTTGATAACCATACAATAATGAACATTAACAAGGATTCGGGTACGATAGAGTCTACGCGTATATCACCTCGGGATAGTGAGGATCCTGAAGTTAGTTGGGAGAGTTAAAGAGCATCATTCTAGTGGAGGACGGCTAGAGCTTTCTAACATGTCGTGTTGACCTTCCTTCAAAGAAGATAGGGCCCTTCAAGGGGAGCCGTTGGAAGAAAGGTATGAAGTCTAAGGAGCAGAAGGAATAACTTTGGTGACTTAAGGAGGAAGAAAAACCTTGTTTCCACAAGGGGTTCATGGCGTGCGAACCAAAGGAGTTAATTGATGGTAGTTTATTCGTGGTTAGTCAACGATGCATCAGTATAATGGAAATTAGCTTCGAAAGCAATCCATTGTGATTGGCGGATAGAATATGATTTTTGGTGATTCGAATCCAGGGCATGGGGGATATTTGGTCGAGACTTCTCCACAAGGAGAAAAGTTGAAGGGCGTGAAGGCAATGCGTCAAGTGAATTCAAGGGGCGTCTTTGAAATGTTTCTATCCACAAGCTATAGTGGATCGTGTATCTGGATAATTTCCTTCACGTATTGGTGAACTGGTGAATTGATTTAAAACTAAGGGCATATTGTATGACAAAGCGTAGTCTTGCTTTAATCTTGGAGTGTCGGAAGAACGATGAGGGAGCGGCTTCTCGATACTATCGGTTGACGAGTTAGAATGAACTCTCTTGCATGGTGAACAACTCTGGTAGAGCCAATTTTTATATGTTGCAGAGAGATCAAATTCGGGAGACAAGTGGACTGTAAGGAGGAATTAGAGGTGGCTTCAAGAAAGTCAAATATTTTAGTCGAGTTGGAAACCTTTAGTGGAGACAATACTTATTACTTTTGTAAGGGTAGAAAGTAACTTGAGTGGAGAATGATGGGACACACTATTCCATAGTGTTATAGTCCTAATATCATGTGCTGCAGTTGTTATAAATCGGGACACATTAGAAGTGAATGCCTTGAGTTAAAGCACAAGGGTGATAAAGGGGAGAAATTAGAAATTTTGTGGCCATCGAGTCGGACATTTCTAACTACCAAGGACGAGACTGAAGTCATTTGGTTTTATTATCGGTTGAAAAGCTATGTAGATCAGTGGATTTGGAACAGATCAACAATGGGGGATTAATTGTTGACAAGTGTATAATTTGATGATTGAAGGGCACAGGTGAAACAATCACATGAAATGGAGTCCTACGATTATAGTGGAGCTTGTGTGGTTACTTAGTGAACATATCAATGACGTGTGTGACTAAGAGGTGACATGTCGATCTGTTCACATCTAGAGATGGTGAAACAAATGGCACATGAATTGGTTTCTACTTAGATTATGCCATTTACACCAACCGGTGTAATTGAAAAAAACTTGATGTTCCAGTCATGAAGAAGTTCAATAGGGTTTTACACCTGAGTGTCTTTTGGGGTACAACCATTCTTTGTAGAGTTGAAGAATGGAAGAATGTGTTGTGCATCAATTGTCGGGGTTGAACAAGTGACTTAGGTCTTAGATTCAACCAATTAATGTAGAGGAGGTTAATATCCCTTAAATGGTTATGAAATCCATTGTGGATACCATGAGATTGCGGTGTGTCATTTCGGCTTTGGTGGAAATCCTTTTTGAGTAAGGTGGAATATGATGAAGGCTTAATTATAGACACATTAATGATAAAGATAAGAAAGGGGTAAGTGGTGTTTGAAGTCTTCGAACTTCACAAGTATTATTTGAAGTCTTAGAACTTCACAAGTGACGTTTGATGTCTTAGAACTCCACCAACGGTGTTTAAGAATGAAGTCTTCCAACTTCAAAAGAGGATTGTGTGATTGAGATCCTTGAATCTCATAGGCGGACTTATGATTAAGTCATTGGAAATAAACTGAGTGTTTGAGTCATGAATAAGGAGTTGTCTTTGAGGTTATAAAAGAGGAATTGGATATGGACATTGTCATGTCCTTACTTGGAGAAACTATATGCTTGTCGGTTATTTTAGTGCCTCGCACAATAGACTCGGTTATGTCTTTAAGCATCAGGGCAGGATTATCGCGTATTCTCCTAGATAGTTGTAAGCTTGATCGTGGCAACTAAAGGAGATAACTTGAGGGGAGAATGGGTGACTGTATACGCGGGTGAATGTTAGGTAGTTGAATTGAAGTCTCGAGCTTCAAAGGTGTGTTGTATGTAGGTTATGGACCCTTGAATCTCATCAGTATGAAACACTTGTAACATTAAACCTCAATAGATGGGTTGGTGTAGAGGTTATGAAAATTCCAATTATGAGGTGGGAGAAACGATATGATAGAATTTAAATTCTTTAGTTGTCGAACGTATTGACTACTGTTATGAGGTAATTCATAAATCTAAGAAATCTTTACACGCGGAGTGACATTAATGTTTGGTTATGGAGCATAATCTTTTGGTGGCAAGAGGTGGAAGGAGACATAGTCGAGATTGTGGACAAATGTCTCGTTGGCTTGAGGATTAAGGTCAAACGCTAAGGGAAGGTTGTGTGGGAAGCCTCAACGGCTTCATATACCTATGTGTAGTAAGAGAAGATTGTAGTAGTATGACTACAACAGTTTATAAAATAGATGGTTAACATGTTACGATGTGGTTAAGTAGAGGGTCCTTTTGGCCGAAGAGTATGCAATTCCTGTTCTTGGAGGAAATCTACTCTTATGAATGATTGAGGAGTGTCGATTTATTGGAGGGTGTGATACGACATGGCGTGACCGCATCATTTGAATTAGATTGAGAAACCGGCATTACTTGTCCAATTGAAGGAAGTCGGTGATCTTAGCTAACTTGGTGATAAATTAGCTATAATTGGAGTATCGACATGTCATTGTTCGATTTACTAAATGGTGGATGGTGTTGAGCGCCAAATATTTTGGGATGGATGTATTTATTTGAATTATAAGAATCAAAGGTGTGATTCAAGAAATGGTGTTGATGATCTTGTAAGTGAGCGCGATTGCAAATTCGCTCAAGATGTGACTGAAAACCCTAGTCAAATATAGGTAGGAGGTGTGTTAATATTCAAGTGGGAACTTGGTACTATCAATGTTTTCCCTTGAAAGGAAGTGTTTCAAGTTTGAAAACATGGAGGCTAAGTCCCCATTTTGTTGGGTCATTCAATTTATGGAATATAATGGTGTGGATTTCCAATTGGAGTTACCAGAGGAGTTGAGTATACTTCATGAAATATTTCGTGTGGCGTATTCACGAAAACGTTTGATGGGAGAAGTTGTTGTCATTTCTCATGGTGATGAAGAGATTGTGATTTTGAATCTTGTGGAAGAACCGTTGATTATCTTAGATAGTGGGACGAATTGAATTGTGCAATAAGGAGATGAACTACGTGATGGTTGTTGGAAGCATACGAAAGACGAAAATAAATTTGAGAAAGTAAAGAAGAGATACTGGAATGCTACCTAAGTTGTGTATGTGGTGGCGGGTTTCAGGGACGAAGCCCTAAATTAGGGGGGGTGATTTGTAACGAACTAATTTTTGGTTTAAATAAATGATGTGTGAAAAACATATTATAAGGGGGTAAATAAACCAAAATAAAGGTGGAGGTTTTAGTTTGAATTGAGTAAATGTGGTGTTTTAGTTAAAAGGGGCAAAACTAGAAGTCTAGGGGATATTTGGTAAATCAGGCAAAGCTGATTTCTTATGTGTGTGTGAGGGTATCGCAGAACACACACATAAGTGTGTGTGTGTGTGTTCATGCGAATATTACACCAGGGAGACAACGAGATGAAGCAAAAATCCGATCTTGAGAAGTTGCATGTGAAATTAGTTGATCTCTATGTGTTCATCTCTTTCCAAACATCAAGTAAGTGACCTTTTAATTCATTGAACCTCCATTAATGAAGTTCTTGGTGAGTTTTGGTAGAAAACCTGAATTGGGTCAATGGGTGTGGAGATTTTGGTGTATTGTTGGTTCTAAACCTTATTCTAGTGTTGTAAATGGTGGAGAAACATGATTAACATGACTATAACATCCAATTTGATGATTTCAAATTTAGGGTTCTTGAGGTGAAATTGGGGGTTTTCGAAATTGAGGTTGCGTGAATGGTAATTGAGGGTTGGTAAGTGTTTGTGGTATGATTAAACACATAACCAAGTAATAACCCTCAATCAATTTGGTGATATAAGAAATTGGGAGTTTGGGTGAATTGGGTGAAACCTAAACGGGTCAAACTATATGAATGTTGTCTTGGGAAGTTTAAAACTTGTTTAAAAGTATAATTAATCAAGTTAGAATAGGTGTAATCCATAAGGTCTAGGGTGGGTATTAGACCTCAATTGGTGAACGGTGAAATTGGTGAATTGGGAGTTTGACTTTATTGGGTCAAACGAGTCTTTGGATTGAAAGATGGTTATTGGGTGTTGAGGGTTTGGTTAAGGTTGTGTTAACTATTCTAAGTTAGAATATTGATCTTTAGATCATAAAGGTGTTTGGGTGTCAATTGGTGATCAATGGATTACTAATTGTAAATGGGTCATATAGGTGATCAAGTGGTAAGGAAGCTAACTTGGAGGATCAATCAGGGTCATCTTTAGCAAAAGGTAAGTGTTTCGCACTTACTTAGTAATGATAGGTGGTAGTAAATGCATGCACTTGATTACTTGTTGTTGTTGTTGATTAGCATACGCATAAATGTGCTTATGATGATTTGGTGAAACTACTTATGGTGTTTGTATGCAAATGATGAGTGCTTGAGGTTTATGAACCTCACAATGTCGTATAATGATGATAGTAGACTAATTGTTATTGATTGTTAATTGTTTAATTAGAAACATTTGAATGCTTATGTTATGTACAAAGTGTAGAATTATAATTGAGGATTGAAGTCATGAACTTTACATTCAAATGGGTGGATTGGTGTCTTCGAACCCCACATGTTAAGTACAAAGTATGGTTTGTGTAACTTGTGTGTATGTGTTTATTGTAGTATGTGAAAGATTGTTATTAAGGTGTAAGAACCTCACATGTAGTAATTGATGTTATGAACTTCATAAAGACGGGTGTAATAGAGGTTTAAGAACCTCATAAGGGTGGTATGTGTTTGTGATCAAAAGAATCACACAAGGGTGACTTGGGGATTGAGATCTAATAGTCTCACATATGTGCAAACAACTTGAAGTTTCGTACTTCACAAATGTGCGTTGAGATTTTGAAGTGTTAAGCTTTGTAATTGTGATATAACTAGTTGTTACTTACAATTCTAAACGTGTTTGATTGTTTTGGATTCACATGAATCCTCATAGAGCATTAAGGAAGTGTTATATGTTGTTTAGAATAATGACATATCGTTATGGAGTTGTCAAAACGTCCGGGGGTCGAGTCAAAGGGCTGAAATACATTTAAAACGAATTTGGGATGTGCAGATCTGATGACCAGCGCAAATTGCTCTGGTATTGGCGCAAATTGCGCTGGGCAGCGCATGCTGCGCTGAAAACCCACTGATTTGCACTGAAATGTTTCCAAAAAGTGGCGTTTGGACCCAAGGCAAGGCATTAACCTGTAAGGGGTCCTAATGAGTGTCTATCATTACTAATGGTTGTTTGTTTGTGTGTTTTTATGTAAGGAAAGCTCCGGTCAAGCCTCGGGTCATGTTTCAAACTTCGGATTCTCATTAGAAGATCTTTTGATGCTTTGGTTGTTGGTTAAGCCTCCTTAGGGGTGCTTAAACCTTTTGTATGTTTAAATGATTGTAACTAAATAGTAGAACTTATGTTTTGAGTTGAAACCGTCTAATCAGGGTTTAAGTCGAATGAAGTAGTCGACTTGTTAAACGTTGGAACTTGTGGTTGTTTTTGAAATCTTGGGCGGTCATTTTAAACAAATTCATGATGTTGTCTTTTCAATGTAGTTAACATGAGTTGTTTTGTCAAAAAGTATTATTAGGACCTACTTCCACTTGTGTCTTTAAAAGTTAAAACCGGTCGAATATTTTGGGTGTTACAGTATCAGGTTCTGTTCAGGTAAGTTTAAATATTGATGGACCGACCCGTTTGAATTTTTCAAATCCATTTTAAATTCTACCATCGAAGTTTGTCGAGTCTATGGTATACCAGTTACATTGAATGGTCCGGATGGGGGCGGAATAAAGGAGAAGCCTCCTGATTAGGTTTGTTTGCTTCTCGGGCTAGATCCCGAGTGTACAGTTTGTATAAATCTTTATGTTTTTTTTTGTATACTCCCTTTTGGTGTTTTCGGTTTGAGTGTTTTTGTTTGTGTTTTGTTTTTGCATGGATTCACATATGATTCGGTGAGGAAAATCATCTAGAACAAAGTTCCATGTATGTTTGAACTTGATTTTATAGTGGAAACGCGTTTATAGAGGTGATGGGAGAACAGAGGTTTAGATGGCAAAAAAATTTCTAAGTATAAAAATCAACTTAACTTTCTGTGAACATAGCTTCCTCGCGCCACGCGAAGACCTGTCAGCAACTCTTCGCGACATGTGAAGGACAAAAGGAGTTGACCGGGTCAAAATTAACCTCCTCGTGCCACGCGAGGAGGGACCCCACTGTTCTTCGCGACACGCGAGGGACCTGTTTTCTCCCAAAACTCCTTTTATCCCATTCTCAACACCTCTCACCACCATCTTCACTCACCTTAACCTACCATTGTCGTTCATCACCTTCCACCTTCCACCTTCCATCACCGACACCCATTCATCATTCACTTTCTACAAACCATTCCACAAACCCTTCACCACTACCACAACCACCATGGGACACCTCAGGAACGTACGTGTTCGATTTCGCCTCTATTTGACTTTCATGTCTATGTGATTGTCACCGATTAGGTATGTTTCCCGATTTTTGTACATTGAGTCAGTCTTAGTGTCTTTTGGTTTTTATTGCGTCAGTGCTGCTAGGTTTGTAAACGGGTCATTTTATTTTGTGTCTTTGAGTCATTTAGTTTTTATATTTCTGTATTTTGAGTCTGTTTGATGTCTACTTGGGGTGTTTCTTGGTTCTTACTTTTGCAGGTTCAGATCGATCCGCCTGTTTTCAACTTCAAGTGTAGGGATGATCTGAAGTTATCTGGATATTTAGGACACCTCAGCGAGGGTTTTGGATACGGTCGTGAATGAAATGTTATACGGTCGTACGACTTTGGCTTAGAAGACACTGAAGAACTTCTGAAGATTACTGCAATTAACCAGCTAAGTCTATTCCAATTTTTGTGCATTTACGTTTAATTTTTATTTTTGCATTTTCTTTTTAATTTTTTGAGTTATCTTTCATCCTACATTGGGTACAATGTAGAGTTGAAGTGTGGGAATGGGAGACAGTCGTCTAGGTTCTGTAATTTGGGTCTATTTTTGTATTTTTAGGTAAAAATAAATAAATGTCCTTTGAATTAGAATTTTTGTAAATAAATGGAAGATGATAGGTAGAACTGGAATCTAGTTGATGAATTTAATTGAAATAAAAATAATAGAAAGCGCGTATAATTTGTGATGTTTTGTTAGACCCAGCCGACTATGAAAAGCTTAAATAGTCTGTGAGTGTTAACTAGGTTAATTAAATGATTAAGTCAAGATATCTTGTAGGTTCTCATCTCAGGGGGAATTTTAAAGTTGAAACTGTCAACATATGGTGATAGGTACCACGTTAAATTTAAAAAATTATATTGTTTTAAAATTATTTGGCACGCCACTTTCTTTTTATAAAAATAAATCCGAGAGTTGGTGGCGTCTGCATTCCATAATTCCATCTATCATGAGCTTAATTAATTTGAGAAGTTAAATGTCGCCTACGTGTCACACGCCGAGTTGCAGCTTGGTTGAAACACCACTGGGTCAGACTCTTAAGTGATCAGTTATTTTAGAAATCTAAGTTTCGCCTACATGTCACATGTCGGGTTCCAGCCCGATTGAAACACCACTGGGTTAGATTCTTAAGTGCTTAAATTATGAGAACTGCAGTCTATGTGTCACACGTCGGGTTCCAGCCTGATTGAAGCACCGTTAGGCAAGGTTCGATTTTGATTCTTAATGCTAATTTCATTCATCCATTATTCATCTTAATTTTTAAAACATATAAGTTTTTCTTTAATGTGGTGGGTAAATCTATATAGTTTAACTCGGGCCTAGACATGACCTTGAGATGGGATTAGGCTGAGCTGTAGCTTCTGAGTATGAGACCCATAGATAGATTGATAAGCTTTGTAATGTAATATTAGAACATAATAGGGGGTTTGATTAGTTGGTGGTTGGGTTTAATCGGACAGAAATACCGATTGTTGTTTTTTAACGCGTGATTATATTTGTGTTAATAAATTAATGAGATTGTTAAAGCTAGTTCCAGTTATGATTCCATGTTTGATGTGTTGAAAAACACATGTCTTTATCCTTATATTCTGTAGCGTTTTTGTATAGTTTTAGAGTCGTTTTCAGTCATTTATAGTTGGTACTTAGTAATGTTATGTCTTGTAGGTATTTGGGAGTGATTGGAGCTTAAACGATCAAGAACTGTGATAGCACGAGAGCACACGAGAACACGGGACCAAAAACGGTAAGAGTCAAGAAAAAGTCCAAACTTCACAGGGGCATATCTTGGGCTAGAAAATGAGTTACAGGACCCATAATATATGGATTTAAGGTATCTCGACGAGCTGAGTTCAAAAATTAGGTTTTGGAGGTACGCAAAGACCTGGTGGGTCCGTTTTCACAGTACGCGAAGATCCAGGAAATCTGCCCGACTCTTTTATCTTTAGCTGTAGGCGAAGAAATGGCCATTTGTGCTTTGCGGTACGCGAAGAAGTGCAATTACGGGCTTTTCGACCTAATTTGATGTTTTAAAAGATTAGAACCCATTCCAGGGTTTATTATCAACTTCCAGCCGTAAAGTTTGAAACTTTTGGGCGATTTCAAGTTGGAGAAAGCATAAAGGATCAGTTGGAAGCTTGGATTGAAGTTGGAGGTCATAGATCAGGTTAATTACATATTCTGGTTTACTTTTTCTATCTTTGTTTACTTTTTCAGCATTGAAATCATGATGTCTATGTTTGATACTTCTGTTTTGATGTCTTCAAACATGGTGATTGGCTAGATCTATAAGCTACCTAGGTTATAGATGATTACTTTTTGAAATTGGGATTTTATTCGGTTTTTGGATATTGTTGATGGTTTAATGTTAAAGTAAAGAACTTGTTTATAATTGATCTGATGTGTATGCATGTTTATGTCTAATTTATGATCACTTATTGTTCCTCATGAATCTTGTTGAATGTCTTTCAGTTATAGATGCATGATTAGGTCACCTACTGTGTGTTTGTGATTTGTTAATGGGTTTTTGATATTATTATCCATAGGAACAGTATTTGAGAGTTTAGAGGATATAGATGTTCTACCTACTTTGATAGCTGAAAGGTGGGAGGTATTCGGTTAGTCTTCAGTGTTAGGTGTCTAGTTGTAAACGCTCTGAAAGGAGGTTTCCCCTAGGTTCTTAGTATACTTGCTATTCCGTATCATATCGAGAGTCTTCAAGTTACCCCTTGCATTCTTTGAATGTACTGAGATAGTAAGACTAAAAGGTGATCTGTATTTAGGGTACTGTAGTATTGTTGGAGAGTCTGAAAGGTGATCCAACCAGCTAGTGAGCGTCACATACCCCTTAGGTTTTCCTTCAGATCACACCTTGAGAATGATCAGGGATCTTGTACGTAGTCTGATGGTGTATCATCCCAGAAATCCAGAAGCCAATGGTTCGGGTGGTGGACGATCCGAATCTTTATTAAATATTATGTTGTAGGTTTGTCATGAAAGGGCGTGTTAACATCAGAAAAAGGGGCGGTCGGTCGTTTATGAGATAGTTTGGGATAGAAACGTACGAGACGGATAGAGAAGGACCCGAAGCGTAACGCGCGTTTGGTATTTAAACCACTCTATGCGCAAACCCTAGGCCATTTTGGCTAGGTGTGCGCGACGGCAGCGAGGGACGAGGGAGAGGCGGACGCCGAATATCAAGAGGGGCCGGCGACGATGGTGCTCGAAGGGGTGTTTCAACCATTCGACTCCATATCACGTAAACGTAACATTCGTTCCTATTCTTCTCCATTTACGTGCTCGGTTTGCATGAGAAGTAGAGATTAGGGTTTTGTTTTAGGTAAAGATGGCATATGATGATGAGGTTGTTGAGGAATGACCGGTGGTGGTCGTAGGCGATGGCGGCAGTGGCTACGGGCTGTAACAGGCTGCCGGCAACTGTAAGACGGCGACACGCGGTGGTGGAAGACGGCCGAAGGGAGCACGGGAGTAGCTGGTTGGCGTGGCTGGTTGGCTGCCGAGAGGAGAGAGAGAGTTACGGAGGAGCGACGTGGGGGCTGTGGTGGCGCTCTAACGGCGGCTACGACGGCTGTGGGAGTTTCTGGTGACGACGAACGAAGGAGGTCAATGAAGATGAGGCACCGACGTGTTGAACGGCTAGGATGGGAGCCATTGAAGTCGGGCGTGGAGGTGGTGGCCGGGTAGGGCTCGGCTCGACGAGGAAGACAAAGACGGCGTGCACGGTGGTGCACGGTGGAGAAGACGGAAGGCGATGATGAGGCCGGTTAGGGTTTACCCGACTAGGGTTTGCATTGCGTGTTCTACATGCATGCATGGAAACCCGACTCGAGTACACGCGCCTCGTGAGATTAGGGTTTTTGCATGGCATGGGTTACGTACGTGCATGGAGCCGGTTCGGGTATTCGGGTTCTAAACGAGTCAAGGACGACCTAGTTTTTGGGAACTTGTGAATATAGGGTTTCGTGGAAGAGAATGACGGGCTGATGAGACAGTGTTGGGATTTATATTTTATGCGTTAATCGACGTATCTTTAGAACGTGTCTGATCATGTGATTGTTCGTGGACAGGTTCGGGTCTCGAGCAAGATTACGAATTGCAGAGCAAGATTACGAATTGCAGAGCAAGGACTGAGGCTCGGTATAACTAGTGAGTTTCTAATCCCCTCTTTAAATGCTTTTAATGTTTTTGGGGCTATCGTACATACTTTTAAGACATGTTTTATTGCATTAAATGTGTACAGAACTTTGGAGTGTAACCCGATGAGTTTATGAATTTAAATAGTTAAATGTGGGGATAAGGGACTGTGTGTGTCCATAGGATGTGCGGGTTATAGGTGGGTATTGTAAGGCCCCAAACCCAGGAGGCCCCACTTGTTGGATTTACTCATTCACAAACAGTTCTTAAACATGAATATCAAATAACGCAGCGGAAAATTTCATTTAAACATAACGTCATCATTGTTCATACATGCGGAAGCGTAAACATTGTTTAAAACATAAATACATCATAACTAAAACATAACGGGATGCCAGTCTTCATAGTCAGCCGGGTAACTCCTCTCGCTAGCCAAGCATCACTGTTCATCCTCATAACATGCCTTAACCTGAATGTGCACACTAAAAAGTCAGCTACGCTGGTGAGTTCTAGCATTTCATAAAAACTTTAACATCAACATTTGCCAAAAACATATCATTCATTCATTTAGTAAAACCTTTCACAAAAGCATGTAATAATCTAACATCTTTAAAAAAAGGTTTCGTACCCATATCATCATCAACATCATTATCATAAACACCGTTGAACGGATCGTTCGTTAAAACTTTTAACATTCATTTAAGTCATACATCATCGTTATCTAATTCTGTATCTTACTTTACGCGTCACAGTGTCCCCGAAGGAACCTTTGGTGTTGTGGGCAACCGCTACGTATCGTCGTCATTGCCACAACCATACACTACGTGGGGTCAACCGTTACGTATCGCCGTCATTGCCCAACCATTCACTACGTGGGGTCAACCGTTACGTATCGCCGTCATTGCCCAACACGCATCTTTCCTTTGGGAATCAACCGTTACGTATCGCCGTCATTGATTTCCCTTACCTTATTCACTTAGGATGATCGTCATCACCCGAGTAACCGTCGTTACTCCCTTACCAGTTGTACAACATCAAAACCATCGACAGGCCACCAAGACACTGCCTTGTTGTTCTTATGGTAACTATGGCTCGCTGTCCATAATCTACCACAAGGCTGGGAATCACATTCCCAGACTTCATTCGTCAATTCCATTCATTCGACATATTAGATTTGTAATGACTTCTTTAAACCTTTACCTCTTTCCCTTTTCATTAAACATTTCCTCATTTAGACCGTTCATAAACATTCGTAAACCTTTTTGGCAAAAACACTTCATAACCTTTCCTTTCGTAAACATCGTTTCGTTAAAACATCATTTCGTTAAAACATCATTTCGTAAGTATGCACACCAGCCCAAAACATTTAACAAAACATTTAAAAGAGGGCTCTAGAACTCACCTGATAAGCAGTTTCTGAAATACTCTTAGCTGGCTACTGAGCGTCACTAATTTCACTCACGATATGTTATAATAAAGCCATACTTGTAAGGTAGTGCTCCTAGATGACACTTGACATCCCTATGCTTAAACCTAGTAGTTTCGATAGATTTGCTTATATCGAAACTTGATAGTTTCGATAGGTTGTTTATGTTGAAACTTGTTAGTTTCGATGGGTCTGCACATATCGAAACTAGGTAGTAGTTTCGATGGGGTCTACACATATCGAAACTATGTAGTTTTGATGGGTCTGCACATATCGAAACTAGGTAGTTTCGATGGGGTCTACACATATCGAAACTAGGTAGTTTCGATGGGGTCTACACATATCGAAACTAGTAGTTTCGATGGGGTCAACACATATCGATACTAGTAGTTTCGATGGACCTGCACATATCGAAACTAGTAGTTTCGATGGGCCTGCACAGATCGTCTTCCCAAAAATCTGAAGTTTTTGCATGCGAGTCTGATCGAGTCAGTATCTCAATTTTTCTTAGATCAAAACGTTCGGTTTTCATTCTAGATGTTATACCTAAGCTCATTTTCAAGTTCCATCTGTAAAATCGTTACCTTTTTTGCCAAAACCCGAAAATCCCAAAAACGAACAAAAACTCAGATTTAGGCAAGATCATTACCTGTATCGAGATTCTGATCCGAAGATTCTTCTCACGAGCTTAGCAGTAACGTGTTCCCTCAATTCTGGGACGATCCGTCAACTTTCTCTCTCTAGACCCGAGCTCTCCTTTCTCTCTCTAGAAGTTGCGTGAGTGGGGGAATGAGCAGAGAAGAGGGCTGCCCTGCCTCTTATATACCTGGGCTTCCCTCGGCCCATTGAAGCCGAGCCCAAGCCCGCTCCCTTTTGTTTAAATATTCCGACTACATCACCGGTCTCGCTATATTTATTCGTTTTATTATTTTTGGGATGTTACAAGTCTACCCCCCTTACAATAGGTTTCGTCCCCGAAACCTATCATAAGTCAAATAGTTAAGGGTACGACTCCCTCATTTCTGTCTCCGTTTCCCAAGTGGCTTCCTATCCCTTTCGATGTTTCCATTGGACTTTAACCAATTGGATAACTTTATTACGTAAACGTCTCTCCTTTTGATCTAGGATGGCCACGGGTTCTTCGATGTAGTTAAGGCTATTGTCTACCTCGATGTCAGTAAGTGGTACGTGAGCCGATTCATCCGCCAAACACTTTCACAAGTGTGATACATGGAAGGTTGGATGAATTCCACTTAACTCATTAGGCAAGTCTAACCGATAAGCGACTTCACCAACCCGTGCCATTATCCTGAACGGTCTGACATACCTCGGACTTAACTTTCCTCTCTTCCTGAATCGTATGATTCCCTTCCAGGGTAACACTTTCAACATTACTCTGTCCCCAACATCAAACTCAATAGGCCTTCGCCGTTTATCCGCGTAGGATTTTTGACGATCTTGTGCGGCCTTCATTCGTGCTTTGACTTGATCAAACCTTTTCGACGTTTCCCTTATTACTTCCAGACTCCCTAATTCCTTCTGTCCAATCTCGCCCCAACAAACCGGGGTTCTGCATCTTCTCCCATACAACATTTCGTAAGGCGGCATGCCTATTGTCGTGTGATAACTATTGTTGTAGGAGAATTCGGCTAATGGCAGATGACTGTCCCAACTGCCGCCAAAATCGATAATACAAGCACGAAGCATATCCTCCAATGTCTGAATGGTCCTTTCGGACTGACCATCCGTTTGCGGGTGGTATGCCGTACTGATATTAAGTCTCGTGCCCATCGCCTCGTGAAATCTTTTCCAGAACCTCGATGTGAATCGTGTGTCCCGGTCGGATACTATCGTCAAAGGCATCCCATGCCGTGCTACTACTTCGTTAATAAATACTTCCGCTAACCTTTCCGACGAGAACGTCTCGCGAATAGGTAGGAAATGAGCACTCTTTGTTAATCGGTCCACAATTACCCAGATGGTGTCATGACCTTTAGCTGTGCGAGGTAGCTTGGTTATGAAGTCCATGGTAATGTGTTCCCACTTCCATTCCGGTATATCAAGTGGTTGAATCTTTCCATACGGTTTCTGGTGTTCGGCCTTTACTTGTGAGCAAGTCAAGCACTTGCTTACATACTTTGTCACTTCATGCTTCATTCCAGGCCACCAGTATTCCTTCCTTAGATCTTGGTACATTTTATTGGTACCAGGATGGATAGAGTACCGAGACTTATGAGCCTCATCCAAGATTTTGGTTCTAAGCTCGCCACCCATAGGTATCCATACCCGTCCAAAACGTGTCCTAACACCAAGGGTCTTATATTCCAACTTGTCCTGTTGGCCAACCATCCTTTCCTTCTTTATGTTTTCTTCTTTAAGTGCCTCATCTTGAGCCTTTACGATTTCCCTCATCACATCCGATGTCACCACCAACTGGCAAGCTTTCACTCTAATAGGAGTAGGCACATCCTTTCGGCTTAGAGCGTCAGCCACCACGTTTGCCTTTCCAGGATGGTATATTATGTCACAGTCATAGTCTTTCGATAGTTCCAACCATCGCCTCTGCCTCATATTAAGTTCCTTCTGTTCGAAGAAGTACTTCAAACTTTTGTGGTCGAAGTAAATAGTGAACTTCACCCCGTAAAGGTAGTACCTCCAAATTTTCAATGCGAATACGACAGCAGCAAGTTCCAAATCGTGAGTCGGATAATTAGCTTCGTGAATCTTCAACTGCCGCGACGCATACACGATCACTCTCCCGCGTTGCATCAACACGCATCCCAATCCCTGACCCGAAGCGTCAGAGTATACCATTAGGTCTTCATTGCCCTCAGGAAGGGCCAAGACTGGGGCTTGGGTTAGCTTCTCCTTCAATTCCTTAAACGCCGCATCTTGGGTCGAACCCCATTCATACTTTACCTCTTTCCGAGTCAACCTTGTCAATGGCGAAGCTATTTTCGAGAAGTCCTGGATGAATCTCCGATAGTAGCCTGCCAATCCCAAGAAACTGCGGATCTCAGTTGGCGTCTTAGGAACATTCCATTCCCTTTCCGTCATTATCTTTGCTGGGTCAACCATAATGCCGTTCGGGTTGATGACGTGGCCTAGGAATTGGACTTCCCTAAGCCCGAACGCGCATTTGGAGAACTTAGCATACAACTTTTCCTTCTTCAGAGCTTCCAATACCTCCTTCAAGTGACACGCATGATCACCCTCATTTTTGGAGTAAATGAGGATATCATCGATGAACACGATTACCGATCGATCCAGCATTGGTCGACAAACTCTATTCATCAAATCCATGAACGTTGCGGGGGCGTTCGTCAATCCAAAAGACATCACGCGGAACTCGAAATGTCCATAACGTATGCGAAATGCAGTTTTCGGTATGTCTTCTTCCCTCACCTTCAACTGATGATACCCGGACCGAAGGTTGATTTTCGAGAACCAACTTGCGCCTTGCAATTGATCGAACAGGTCGTCGATCCTTGGTAACGGGTACTTGTTCTTTACGGTACGCTTGTTCAACTCGCGATAATCAATACACATTCTCATCGAACCGTCTTTCTTCTTCACAAACAACACCGGAGCACCCCACGGCGAGATGCTCGGTTGGATAAATCCTTTCTCAAGTAACTCGTCTAGTTGGACCATAAGTTCCTTCATCTCCACTGGTGCTAGTCGATAAGGAGCCTTAGCCATGGGCTGGGCATCTGGTACTAAGTCGATTCGAAATTCAATCTCTCTGTCGGGTGGTATCCCAGGCAAATCCTCCGGAAACACCTCCGGGTACTCGCGTACTACAGGTACATCGTCTAGTTCCTTCACTTCCTTACACTTGTCAATCACGTACACCAGATACGCCTCGCATCCGCGCCTCAAGTAATATGTTGCCTTAATCATCGAGATGACGTTTGGCATCGGGGCGTCCCGATCTCCAAGAACCTCGACTTTGCTACCATCCGGAGCCTTGAGTCGGATTATCTTTCGTTTGTATATAATTTGCGCTTCATTGGCAGTTAGCCAATCCATACCTAACACGACATCGAACCCTCTCAAAACCATAACAAACAATCTGACAGGGAACTCATGACCTTCTATTTTTATCGTGGAGTTGTCAACTACATCGGTTACTCTCGCAGTCCTACCCTCAGCGGTTTCTACGCTGAAGGCCCTTTTTAGCTTACTAACACTGCACTTCACTCGTTTACAAAAAGTCGTAGATATAAAACTCTTACGGACACCCGAATCAAATAGCACAGAAACAAAAGTGTTTTCAAGGATGAACGTACCTGACGCCACGTCGGTGTCCGCCTTGGCTTGTTCTAGCGTCAGTGCGTACGCACGAGTCTTTGCTCGGGGCCTCTCTTCTTTCCTTTCCGGGCCTTTCCCTTTCCCGGCTTCACCCATTCTCGGTTTCGGGCATTCCCTACTCAGATGACCGGCATCCCCACAATTATAGTACTTGAAGTGTTGTGGGCATTCACGGGAGTAGTGCCCGGTCTTGCCACACTTAAAGCACAAGTTAGATCCCAGTCTGCATTCACCTACATGCTCCCTTCCACACTTCTTACAAACAGTCGACTCGTTCACCCGAGCCCTCTTATCACGAGTCCCAAACATCCTTCCACCAGTTCGTTTGTTCGAGAAGCTCGGTCTCTTCTTCGGTTCCTCAATGGCGGCGACAATCAGCGCCAGATCATCAAATACCACGCCGCTCAGTTCTACTACCGAATCATAGGTCGTAGGGGCGTTTGCCTTAACATAGGTGCGGACCTGGTCCGGCAACCCTGACGTGAGGTCGAAGTCTCACTCAAAAATAAACGGGAACCCTACTTGGTAGTTGACCTTTGTTCTTTTTTAAAAGGGCCACCTCACTTGCAAGTTGACCCATTTGGGTAGTCAAAGATTAGATGGCCTTGTCACGAACTTCGTCTTTTTGTAGACGAGCATCATCCAACTGATTTCTTCTTTGCATCTCTTGTTGCATCGTCTTTAACACATCCATAACCTCATTCCCACTTGAATTGGATGGTCCCGGTCCCCCAGTTTGTTGTTGGTATTGTCTTTGATAACCTTGATTACCTTGATTTGCATATGGTTGACGCGGAACAAAGTTTGATTGAGGTGCTCCTTGGAAATGTGGGTTGGATTGATTCGCGGGATTGCCATAACGAAAATTCGGGTGATTTCGCAACCCCGGATGATACGTATTTGAATTCATGTTATAATTTCTACCACCCCCACCTTGGCCTTGACCTTGAATTGCATTGACTTTTTCAAAATTTTCTTGAACTCCCAAACAATTATCCGCTGAATGACCCAATTCATTACAGTTAGTGCAAACATCATAAACTTGATTAGTAGTTTGCACATTACCATCCTCCACCGCATGCAATTGGGTTCTAGTAATGGCCGGTCTCGCTCTCCTAGATGATTGAGCCTTCCTCTTTGATGTGACCGCCATTTGTTCCAAAAACGCCCAATCGTCTTGCTCGTAATTAGTACCGAATGCACCATTCGTGATAGACATTAAGTCACGAGCATCTTCGGAATTCAACCCTTCATGAAACGCGTTCAACAATTCCCACAATTCGATCCCATGATGAGGGCAACTTTTTATCATCAAATTAAACCGTTCGAAAGCTTCGTGAAACATTTCACCTTGTTGTTGTTGGAAGCTTCTCAAGCTTCTTCTCGCATCGTTGGTCTTTTGGGCCGTGAAAAATTCTTCTAAAAATCTTTGTTGCATCTCCGCCCATGTATAAATCGAAGCCGATGGTAAAGTGTAAAACCATCTCTTCGCTTTATCTTCCAACGAGAATTGAAACAATACCAACTTTACTTCATCCGATGAAAATCCTTGCCCTCCGATAGTATTGCATATCGAATCGTATGCCTCCAAATGAAAATAAGGTTCCTCCGTGGCTAATCCCTTATATTTCGGTAAACTTTGGAGGGAATTAGTTCTAACTTCGAACGTCCTCCCTTGATTGTTTTGAGGAATAACTACCGGTGAAGGGTTGTTAGTAATAACCGGCCTAAAATGTGCTTCAATACCCCTCACGGCCTCCCGATTATATCTTCTTGGCACGCCCAACGGTACTTGTGGTGGCAAACCGGCTTGCCTAGGCATTTGTCTTCGAGGTTGAACCTGTCTAGGAATTTGTTGCTGAAATTGTGGTTGAGGTTGAAATTGTTGTTGAGGCACTTGTTGCTCATATTGTTGAACTTGTCGAGGTTGACCTTGTGGAGCTTGCGGTCTTCGCACAAATCCACCCCCTCCTTGAAATCCCGTTTGATTTCCATTACCCCCAAGGGTATATTCACCTTCATCATACCCCTCATAATCATCTTCATAACCGTCATCAAACCCATCATCTTGCACTCTCATAAACGGCATCGCGGGAGATTGTTGATATTGGAACCTCGATGGTGGTTGTTGTTGTTGAACCGGGGTGGTAAAGGTTATAGGTGGATCTTGTTGAAATGGGAATGGTTGACTCTGTTGGGAGGACGATTGACCTTGAGTCGGGAAGAAATGGCTAAATGGTGGAAAGGTTGATGCAGTTTGGTAGCTTAATGGATTTGGTGGAAGTGTGCTTGTAGGAATAGTGGTATTTGTAGGTTTGCTCTCATTTGTTATAGGACTTGATGGAATAGGAGGTGTGGTGGTTGGTAGTGTTTGACCCGTAGTGAGAATTGGTGGATCCATGATGTTTTTCGGTGTAGTAGGAGACCCAATGACTTTGTTCTCCCTAAGTAAAACTCGGTTTCGGGAAAGTGTCCGTTCAATTTCCGGATCAAATGCTAATGGTGATGACTTTTTGGAGCCTCTAGTATGCATACACCTGTAAGTACCTGCACACTAACACAACCAGCGTAAACCCGAAAATAACAAACAAAAAAAACTACGAAAGTTAACACACGTTGCGTACTACTCCCCGGCAACGGCGCCAATTTGACGTGAGGTCGAAGTCTCACTCAAAAATAAACCAATTACAACTAAATAGCTAGCGGCAAGTGGGTATCGAACACGAGGAGTTTGTGGAAGATGTGTTATCTAAGTAGCTTTTATAGTAAACTAAAATTAAACTAGATTGCAGAAATGTAATTTTCAGAATTTTGATTGTTTGGTTTCAAAAACTAAGATCAACTAAATAAATTGCAAATCAAAGATTAGTTTGTAAACAGATTAAGAGAAAGTGATCACCCTAGGTTTTCGGTTTCAATTGACATCCATGTTTAAATCCAACTAGAAAGAATCACATAGACATGATTCATGCGTGACAACTTGTTTGCGATAAAAGGGAACTAAGTACTCGGATTATGAAAATGCGAGGTTGTTACCCGATGACCAATTAACCAATATCCAACCCTAATCCCTCCCGTGATATCTCGATTGTCAACGACACCAAGAACGTACGATTTAGATTATGATCAAAACATCAATCAACAATTTACAAACAAACATTCACACATCATAATAAACAAACAAACTTGCAAGTCTATCATTCTAGAAATACGGATAAAAACACAAATGTCTTAGACAAACCTTCAACCTAGGATGAACACCACAAGTTTAGCCACTCATGCCTTGGTGCATCATAATCACACAAAGATTAATGTTCATATGAATCAAAACACAAATCGAATTGTTAAGAGATTGTTTGGAACCCAGAAAATCACCCAAAATCGCCCCTGGAACTGCTGCATAACGTCTCCCAATGATTGGATATGAAAAGCCCCTTGAAGAACTGTTTTAATAGGGCAGTTACACTTTTCACGCCAGTGACCACCGTAAGCTACGATGCCCACCGTAGCTTACGGTGGTGAGCAACATTCTACGGTGGTCCAAAATTGCCTTACGGTGCCAAGAAAGTTTCCCAGATGTCACCGTAGCTTACGGTGACCACCGTAAGCTACGGTGGAGCTCAGGTCATTCTCTCCTTTTCTTTGTTTGTTTCAATGATGATTGAGTCTCTTTCCTCTTGCTTCAATCTTTGCGTTAAATGCATCCAATTAAACTCTTTTGTACCTGAAACATTAAACCACCATAGTCATCTAATTCTAACAAGTAACCGACTTAAATGTAGGATTAAAATACCATTTATAGCACTTAAGGGTCGTCCTACGGACCACCCGTCACATCCCCACACTTAACCGTTTCTTGCCCCCAAGCAACTCATCAAAAAACCATTTCCATGTTCACAAGCGATCAACATGAATCAAGCAAACAAATGTCCTCATTTTACTAACTTTTTCTTAAACCCCGCATAACACACCCCTCACAATGACTCTCCTCTCGGCGACAAATAATAACTAGCAGTGATGAGCTAGAACACACTTAAAGCAAATGGGTGATTGCACAATAATAGGCTTGTACTTAAATCGGTCCTTCGCCTAAAGAATTTACTAAAATGCGCATGTGAATCAAAGGGACTTAAGGGTTGCAACGTGGCTAGGCATATGGGTAGGACATGGAAATATATATGTAGTAGCTAATGATCCGACCCGGTCTTATTATTACATCTAAATAAACTCAACTAATTAACTAACTACAAAGCCTCGCATTTTTTTTTCAAACTACTACCACATTTATTCTCATTCTTTTTTTTTCTTTTTTTTTATTTTTCATTCTCCTTCAACTACCATCGCATTTATTTCCTTCTTTTTGCATTTTTCTCAGATTTTTTTTTTTAAACAAAACAAAAACATCAAACACTACGTACTAAAACTACTAAACTACTAAACCGGGTCTTCTCAAACAGGTAAGATATTTTGGGCGGTAAGCATGGGTTATCAAATGATAGGCAATAAGCTCAAATATGGTTACTAATGGACCAAACCCCTGCCCTTCTCGCTACCATGCTCATATGTGTAATTTATGAGGCCCAACCCCCGAATCCCACACTCACACACATCGTGACGAGGCTACCTAAATGCCCTTATCCTTTTCACATACATATCAAGCTAAGGCCTCAAACCGAATTCAAGCACAAGTTCTAATGCACCCCCACCCATTGCCACTCTCATCAAAGAAAATATTTCTAACAATTCAAATAGATGGCTCAAACTCTCACCAAGAAAAAGGGTATACGGGGTTGCCGGAGTGTTATGCGGTTTCAATACTTTAACTTTTCAAATTTAGACCATTTAACGCTTGATTTCATAATTTTTCAAAAAATTTCCCCCATCCCCACACTTGGGATACATTGTCCCCAGTGTATGGCTTTGAAGAGAAAGATCGCTCAAAACACACCAAACTTTTTTTCTTTTTCTTTTTTTTTTTTTAACAAACAAACAAACTAACTACCAATATTTCAAGGCTAAAAAACATGACAAGTCTAAGGAAAGAGTACATGGACCTGATGAAGTTTGACACAACAGATGTTGTAAATGATCCGATTTCCTATCACCACCTTCACACAACTATCCACACATCTTCCTCACACTTGAGTGTTGCCATAGCCCTGAAACATAGAAAAATAAAGAAATAACAATGTCAGTGAAAAACCCCGGGTTGCCTCCCGAGCAGCGCTAAATTTTCGGGTCTTCAGCCAGACCGTTCCACCCCCGTTTATGGTGGCTCAAAGAAACGATTCCGGCCATCTCCATCACTACATCGTGCCATTGAGTAAAATGCATCCGTACCGTTTCGATTCGGTGGGTAATCAAATACACTCCTACTTGATCCCTTATGCTTTTCTTCACGATCCGGTGGGTGATTTATTTTCATTCTTTGACACACTTTTGTCATACAATCACTAGACTCACCACCCTTCCCCTCATTAGATTCATAAATAATCACTCTAGTTTGAACATCAAATGATAACTTACAGTTCTTTTTTGTCATGGTAATAACCCCGTCTCTACAATTGATTTGAGCATTTGCTGTGTATAGAAACGGTCGGCCTAAGATTACCCTTTGTTGCGCTGCCATTTTAGTAGAAGCATAGTCTAGGACCAGAAAATCCACTGGGTACTCAAATTCTCCCAACTGAATCTTAACATTCCTAACTACTCCCCGTGGACGCCTCCAACTTTCATCTGCCAAGCTCACCATGGTGTCTATATCTTGCAGTGGGCCAAAGTCATACATGTCATACAACTCGCCTGGTAGCACGCTCATGCCCGCCCCATAGTCCAACAATGCATGAGGAACTTTTAATTTTTCCACTCGGATTGGCACGACCATGCTCTTTGTCATTTTCCGCCTCGGCCTCCTTTCCTATACCTGCATTCACTTGACACGAAGAGGTTAGAAATGTTTCATTAAATTCACTATTGGGAACGGTACTTACCACATTAATGTTCACGCTTTTGATGTTCTTGGGATTTGTCACTGTGTTACTTGGTAGTTGACCTTTGTTCTTTTTTAAAAGGGCCACCTCACTTGCAAGTTGACCCATTTGGGTAGTCAAAGATTAGATGGCCTTGTCACGAACTTCGTCTTTTTGTAGACGAGCATCATCCAACTGATTTCTTCTTTGCATCTCTTGTTGCATCGTCTTTAACACATCCATAACCTCATTCCCACTTGAATTGGATGGTCCCGGTCCCCCAGTTTGTTGTTGGTATTGTCTTTGATAACCTTGATTACCTTGATTTGCATATGGTTGACGCGGAACAAAGTTTGATTGAGGTGCTCCTTGGAAATGTGGGTTGGATTGATTCGCGGGATTGCCATAACGAAAATTCGGGTGATTTCGTAACCCCGGATGATACGTATTTGAATTCATGTTATAATTTCTACCACCCCCACCTTGGCCTTGACCTTGAATTTCATTGACTTTTTCAAAATTTTCTTGAACTCCCAAACAATTATCCGCTGAATGGCCCAATTCATTACAGTTAGTGCAAACATCATAAACTTGATTAGTAGTTTGCACATTACCATCCTCCACCGCATGCAATTGGGTTCTAGTAATGGCCGGTCTCGCTCTCCTAGATGATTGAGCCTTCCTCTTTGATGTGACCGCCATTTGTTCCAAAAACGCCCAATCGTCTTGCTCGTAATTAGTACCGAATGTACCATTCGTGATAGACATTAAGTCACGAGCATCTTCGGAATTCAACCCTTCATGAAACGCGTTCAACAATTCCCACAATTCGATCCCATGATGAGGGCAATTTTTTATCATCAAATTAAACCGTTCGAAAGCTTCGTGAAACATTTCACCTTGTTGTTGTTGGAAGCTTCTCAAGCTTCTTCTCGCATCGTTGGTCTTTTGGGCCGTGAAAAATTCTTCTAAAAATCTTTGTTGCATCTCCGCCCATGTATAAATCGAAGCCGATGGTAAAGTGTAAAACCATCTCTTCGCTTTATCTTCCAACGAGAATTGAAACAATACCAACTTTACTTCATCCGATGAAAATCCTTGCCCACCGATAGTATTGCATATCGAATCGTATGCCTCCAAATGAAAATAAGGTTCCTCCGTGGCTAATCCCTTATATTTCGGTAAACTTTGGAGGGAATTAGTTCTAACTTCGAACGTCCTCCCTTGATTGTTTTGAGGAATAACTACCGGTGAAGGGTTGTTAGTAATAACCGGCCTAAAATGTGCTTCAATACCCCTCACGGCCTCCCGATTATATCTTCTTGGCACGCCCAACGGTACTTGTGGTGGCAAACCGGCTTGCCTAGGCATTTGTCTTCGAGGTTGAACCTGTCTAGGAATTTGTTGCTGAAATTGTGGTTGAGGTTGAAATTGTTGTTGAGGCACTTGTTGCTCATATTGTTGAACTTGTCGAGGTTGACCTTGTGGAGCTTGCGGTATATCTTGCGGTCTTCGCACAAATCCACCCCCTCCTTGAAATCCCGTTTGATTTCCATTACCCCCAAGGGTATATTCACCTTCATCATACCCCTCATAATCATCTTCATAACCGTCATCAAACCCATCATCTTGCACTCTCATAAACGGCATCGCGGGAGATTGTTGATATTGGAACCTCGATGGTGGTTGTTGTTGTTGAACCGGGGTGGTAAAGGTTATAGGTGGATCTTGTTGAAATGGGAATGGTTGACTCTGTTGGGAGGACGATTGACCTTGAGTCGGGAAGAAATGGCTAAATGGTGGAAAGGTTGATGCAGTTTGGTAGCTTAATGGATTTGGTGGAAGTGTGCTTGTAGGAACAGTGGTATTTGTAGGTTTGCTCTCATTTGTTATAGGACTTGATGGAATAGGAGGTGTGGTGGTTGGTAGTGTTTGACCCGTAGTGAGAATTGGTGGATCCATGATGTTTTTCGGTGTAGTAGGAGACCCAATGACTTTGTTCTCCCTAAGTAAAACTCGGTTTCGGGAAAGTGTCCGTTCAATTTCCGGATCAAATGCTAATGGTGATGACTTTTTGGAGCCTCTAGTATGCATACACCTGTAAGTACCTGCACACTAACACAACCAGCGTAAACCCGAAAATAACAAACAAAAAAAACTACGAAAGTTAACACACGTTGCGTACTACTCCCCGGCAACGGCGCCAATTTGACGTGAGGTCGAAGTCTCACTCAAAAATAAACCAATTACAACTAAATAGCTAGCGGTAAGTGGGTATCGAACACGAGGAGTTTGTGGAAGATGTGTTATCTAAGTAGCTTTTATAGTAAACTAAAATTAAACTATATTGCAGAAATGTAATTTTCAGAATTTTGATTGTTTGGTTTCAAAAACTAAGATCAACTAAATAAATTGCAAATCAAAGATTAGTTTGTAAACAGATTAAGAGAAAGTGATCATCCTAGGTTTTCGGTTTCAATTGACATCCATGTTTAAATCCAACTAGAAAGAATCACATAGACATGATTCATGCGTGACCACTTGTTTGCGATAAAAGGGAACTAAGTACTCGGATTATGAAAATGCGAGGTTGTTACCCGATGACCAATTAACCAATATCCAACCCTAATCCCTCCCGTGATATCTCGATTGTCAACGACACCAAGAACGTACGATTTAGATTATGATTAAAACATCAATCAACAATTTACAAACAAACATTCACACAGCATAATAAACAAACAAACTTGCAAGTCTATCATTCTAGAAATACGGATAAAAACACAAATGTCTTAGACAAACCTTCAACCTAGGATGAACACCACAAGTTTAGCCACTCATGCCTTGGTGCATCATAATCACACAAAGATTAATGTTCATATGAATCAAAACACAAATCGAATTGTTTAGAGATTGTTTGGAACCCAGAAAATCACCCAAAATCGCCCCTGAAACTGCTGCAAAACGTCTCCCAATGATTGGATATGAAAAGCCCCTTGAAGAACTGTTTTAATAGGGCAGTTACACTTTTCACGCCAGTGACCACCGTAAGCTACGATGCCCACCGTAGCTTACGGTGGTGAGCAACATTCTACGGTGGTCCAAAACTGCCTTACGGTGCCAAGAAAGTTTCCCAGATGTCACCGTAGCTTACGGTGACCACCGTAAGCTACGGTGGAGCTCAGGTCATTCTCTCCTTTTCTTTGTTTGTTTCAATGATGATTGAGTCTCTTTCCTCTTGCTTCAATCTTTGCGTTAAATGCATCCAATTAAACTCTTTTGTACCTGAAACATTAAACCACCATAGTCATCTAATTCTAACAAGTAACCGACTTAAATGTTGGATTAAAATACCATTTATAGCACTTAAGGGTCGTCCTACGGACCACCCGTCAAACCCTTGAATGTAGCAGGAAATTTTTCTTTCCTCCGTCGTAACAAGATGTGGCACCAGACGTGCCAGTTCATTGAATCGGGTTGTGTACTTCCGGTGCGTCATGCTCCCGGCCTTCAAACCCAGAAATTCCCTCTCTACCTTCTCAATCTCGTTCCTTGGACAGAAGTTCTTGATTACCAGAGTTTTCAAGTCATTCCACATCATCGAGTCAACAACCTCATCCCCCTTAGCTTGGCGTACACCTTCCCACCAGTGGGATGCTTCCTCCCTCAAGGAGTTAGCAGCAAACTTCACTACTTGATTTGCTCGACACTCGCTCAAACGGATGGCGGCTTCCATACGTATCACCCAATCAAAAGTAGCCACCGCGTCCTTCTTCCCAGTCAGGACCGGCGGGTCACATGCCTTAAATGACTTATAGTCGCACCCACGAGCAGGCGGTACGTTGTCGGTCTCATTGTTCTGGGCACCAGTTGCCACACTAGATCCGCCTTCCCCACTAACTTTTCTTTAATGCTTCAGCCAACAGACTTGGCGGAGAATTCTTCATCAACTCGGAGAACTCTCGAGCTATGGCTGCTCTCACTTCTGGTTCAAAAGTGAAAGGTTGTTCTGCAACTTGTGTCTGCTCAGTTTCATGCACACTAACCTCCGGTTCAGTGTGAACACTTCCTTCTTCACTGTGCTTTTGGCGCGCAGGAATCCTGCTATGCCCACCATTTCGACCGCCGGTACGACCACCGGTACGGCCACCACGCCTTCCGTTCCCTCTCCTCGCCATTTCGTTCTATAAGAAAAGAAATCCAATGTTATCACGCTAGTTAACAAATAAAATTCAATAAGTACTGTAAGATGTTAATATACACTGGCCATCTGCAATTAACCATTACACTACCTTTCGATTTCTATTTGACCACCTTTGTGATTCCATCAGAACACAAGTCCTTTCTTAACCCTTTCTAAGGCATACTACATACACATACTCTACTTTTCATACCTGATGCTGTGGCTCGAGTTACCCGTACTGGCATCCATTTTCGGTCCCATTCAAAGTTTAAGTTCAGACACCGGGAGTGTCCAAATCTCTCAAACTATTGCTCTGATACCAACTTGTAAGGCCCCAAACCCAGGAGGCCCCACTTGTTGGATTTACTCATTTACAAACAGTTCTTAAACATGAATATCAAATAACGCAGCGGAAAATTTCATTTAAACATAACGTCATCATTGTTCATACATGCGGAAGCGTAAACATTGTTTAAAACATAAATACATCATAACTAAAACATAACGGCATGCCAGTCTTCATAGTCAGCCGGGTAACTCCTCTCGCTAGCCAAGCATCACTGTTCATCCTCATAACCTGCCTTAACCTGAATGTGCACACTAAAAAGTCAGCTACGCTGGTGAGTTCTAGCATTTCATAATAACTTTAACATCAACATTTGCCAAAAACATATCATTCATTCATTTAGTAAAACCTTTCACAAAAGCATGTAATAATCTAACATCTTTAAAAAAAGGTTTCGTACCCATATCATCATCAACATCATTATCATAAACACCGTTTAACGGATCGTTCGTTAAAACTTTTAACATTCATTTAAGTCATACATTATCGTTATCTAATTCTGTATCTTACTTTACGCGTCACAGTGTCCCCGAAGGAACCTTTGGTGTTGTGGGCAACCGCTACGTATCGCCGTCATTGCCACAACCATACACTACGTGGGGTCAACCGTTACGTATCGCCGTCATTGCCTAACCATTCACTACGTGGGGTCAACCGTTACGTATCGCCGTCATTGCCCAACACGCATCTTTCCTTTAGGAATCAATCGTTACGTATCGCCGTCATTGATTTCCCTTACCTTATTCACTTAGGATGATCATCATCACCCGAGTAACCGTCGTTACTCCCTTACCAGTTGTACAACATCAAAACCATCGACAGGCCACCAAGACACTGCCTTGTTGTTCTTATGGTAACTATGGCTCGCTGTCCATAATCTACCACAAGGCTGGGAATCACATTCCCAGACTTCATTCGTCAATTCCATTCATTCGACATATTAGATTTGTAATGACTTCTTTAAACCTTTACCTCTTTCCCTTTTCATTAAACATTTCCTCATTTAGACCGTTCATAAACATTCGTAAACCTTTTTGGCAAAAACACTTCATAACCTTTCCTTTCGTAAACATCGTTTCGTTAAAACATCATTTCGTTAAAACATCATTTCGTAAGTATGCACACCAGCCCAAAACATTTAACAAAACATTTAAAAGAGGGCTCTAGAACTCACCTGATAAGCAGTTTCTGAAATACTCTTAGCTGGCTACTGAGCGTCACTAATGTCACTCACGATCTGTTATAATAAAGCCATACTTGTAAGGTAGTGCTCCTAGATGACACTTGACATCCCTATGCTTAAACCTAGTAGTTTCGATAGATTTGCTTATATCGAAACTTGATAGTTTCGATAGGTTGTTTATGTCGAAACTTGTTAGTTTCGATGGGTCTGCACATATCGAAACTAGGTAGTAGTTTCGATGGGGTCTACACATATCGAAACTATGTAGTTTCGATGGGTCTGCACATATCGAAACTAGGTAGTTTCGATGGGTTCTACACATATCTAAACTAGGTAGTTTCGATGGGGTCTACACATATCGAAACTAGTAGTTTTGATGGGGTCAACACATATCGAAACTAGTAGTTTCGATGGACCTGCACATATCGAAACTAGTAGTTTCGATGGGCCTGCACAGATCATCTTCCCAAAAATCTGAAGTTTTTGCATGCGAGTCTGATCGAGTCAGTATCTCAATTTTTCTTAGATCAAAACGTTCGGTTTTCATTCTAGATGCTATACCTAAGCTCATTTTCAAGTTCCATCCGCAAAATCGTTACCTTTTTAGCCAAAACCCGAAAATCTCAAAAACGAACAAAAACTCATATTTAGGCAAGATTATTACCTGTATCGAGATTCTGATCCGGTGATTCTTCTCACGAGCTTAGCAGTAACGTGTTCCCTCAATTCCGGGACGATCCGTCAACTTTCTCTCTCTAGACCCGATCTCTCCTTTCTCTCTCTAGAAGTTGCGTGAGTGGGGGAATGAGCAGAGAAGAGGGCTTCCCTGCCTCTTATATACCTGGGCTTCCCTCGGCCCATTGAAGCCGAGCTCAAGCCGGCTCCCTTTTGTTTAAATATTCCGACTACATCACCGGTCTCTCTATATTTATTCGTTTTATTATTTTTGGGATGTTACAGGTATATGGTCGTGAGGCGTATAGTGACCTAATAAGGGTGAGTCGGGATTGTATTTATAGGTCGTGCGGGTACGACTAGAAGGTGTCACATGGTGTGCATGTACGTGGTATGTGCTTAGAAAATGAGATATAGTATTTGTATGAGTGTTGATATATTAGAAGGGTATTGTGTTATGAGTAAGTCGGGGTGAGTCAGGATATGAGCTAAACGCTGATGATTACATGTAGGATATCTTATCCTAGTGCTATGTGTGAAGTGCAGGTGCAGTTAATGAGTCATGTACATATAGTATAATGTTATGTGTTTATACATGTGTTGTGTGTATTGTGTCATTGTCCTAGTGACACGGCGAGAATTATTGTGTTTGCATTGTGGTCATTATAACATGGAAAACGGTATTGTGCAAGACTAAGTCCTTCGGGAGGTCACCAAAGGTGGCAAATTCTAAGTAGGTTAACGATGAGCACGCCCTGACGAGGGTAACCCTGATGAGGGTGCAGTGATGCGGTATGTGTTTATGTGTATATATATGTGTGTTAAATTGCATACAAGTGTTGAGTTATATTTATTATGCATGAGATAGTATTAATGTGGTGAGTAGAGTTAGATTGACCGTTGTGTCAGAATTGTGATGGGGTGCTTACAACTGTTATGCCAGTTGGTTTGTAAGAGTCCTGGTTAGGGCTGGTAAGTCGGTGTATAGAGGCTGGTTGAGTTAACCAGTGTATGGTTAATATATATGGTAAATGTGTGTGTCATCAGAGTAGTAAGCTCTATCCATATGGGAGAGACTTACTGGGTTTAAATGACGGGTAAAGTCTGGGGTGGTGAATCCTTTGGGATATTGTAAGATAACGGGGGTTATCTATCTATTAATAAATGTCAAAACTATTTTATAAATACCACAGGGTCTTGAGTGGAGATACACAATAAAATGAGATGAGTTGGCTTTTGTTTAAATCAAACCATTAGAACTCACTCAGCGTAGCTGACTTTGTGTGTACGTTTGATTGTGTTGCATGTAAGCTTTGGAGTCAACGTATCTTGGCTTGGGAGCGGTGTTACTTGGATTGGTGTGCAAGCATTCGTGAGGTAAGTTTAATAACATTAATGACCCTAAAGAGAAATAATTATTTTAGAAAGACTTCCGCTGTACGTTGGTTAAATAAACAAGTACTTTTAATGAGTTTACCTAGTGATGAGAACCAACTGTAGGATGCCGGGTTTGAAGCCTTACAGATGGTGGAGTATTTATAGATCATGGTTCCACCATAGTTTCCTTAACCGAAAGAAAACTATGGGTTAAGCAGGTCACATTCGTATATTGGATTGTAACAAATAGGTTAAACGGGTTGATGTTGAAAAATATTAAAGTCCATTTAGTAGTTGTTTTTAGGCATGCATGATTATTTAAAATTTTAAAGTCCATTTCTCCTCCTCTCTTATGTTATAAAGAGAATGCATACTATGAAGATTAAAATACATATAAGCAATATGTGACAAGTATGTGACTTTGGTTATATGGTCTAAATTTAAAAAGTCCATATGTTCATTCCGTGAATCCCAGAAAAGTTAATACTTTAATCAAAATCTTTACACATTTCTGATTGCAGAAAGCAATTGAAAGTACCCTTGGTCAAAAGAAGCCCAATGTTGTATTTGTCTAAGTGAGAACTTTAGAGGATGCGGTATACTACCGGTGTGATTGTGGTGTTTTGTAATAATAAAGCACGCCACGTGGCGCCACGTCACTATCCTCATTATCACACCACTCATCACTTGGCAAGGGGTATACCCGTATGATTGTGGTGGTGTGATAATTAAATTTATTATTTTCCAACGGTAACGGTACAAATTTTTAAAAATTCGTACCGTTCAACGGTACAATCTTTAAAAATTCATCCGTTTCTCGCATGATAATTCTCACGCCAATAGAACACGCCGTGAAAACCAATTCGAGGGGGCGGTGTTTCCTTGTGATCATGGCGTGATTGTGGTTGCCACATAGGAGCACGGCGTGAATCGAGCTGGTATACCGGATGGCCTTAGTCCCACCGTCTTTCAACTTTTTTCTTTTGTATTTATAGTGTTTTGTTTATAAGTTCCCATGTATTATCCGTTGATTATTTCCCTGAAATGTCACATTTGTCTAGATTGTATAATATATTGTTTCTCACACAATTAAATTTGATCAGGAGGCCCATGTAGTGGAAAGGGTACACAACGTGCAAACAATTATAAGCAATTCGTGTATACTCATCTTAGAGGCTGTTTGGTAACTTCTGAACCAGTAAGAAATCTGAATGGGTAAAAGACTCTGAACCATTTAAGTTCTAAAGCATTAGTGCTGTTTGGTTGGGCCTCTGAACGACTGTGCAGAATGACTACTTTACCCCTCTGAACTATTTTGTGTTGAATGAAATTTATCTGTTTGGTCAGAGCTATGAATGATTGTACTGAATGATGAATAATTTTAAAAAGAAAATACAAAACATCATAGAAAATCCAAATTACACATAAATCATTCAAAATCCATGAAAACATACTGAAATGCAAATAGAAATTAATGAAGGTCCCGGCAATGCTAAAACACATGATTTTGGTGCTTCATATAACATTGGTTTAAAAACATGAATCCACTTTCCAAAAGTAACAGAAAGTCAAATGGTAGAAACTTGGAATAGAGAAATACCAAACACGCAAACAGACGAATGAGATTTATAATCATGCATTCTAAAAGAACATTGGTTTAAAATGAATATGTAAGTTGAAAACAAATAAATAAAGCACACGTAACATACAAATATATGAGCCAGGTTGCATAACTCAAGTTGCTTGATGATATTGGTCCATTGTTTCTTTCATCCCGTCCAGTTTCTCAACAACATATTCAACTTTCTTGCAACAGAGTCACTTGTATATCCTAATGTTACATTATACAAGTATTAACATACCAATTAAATGAACATATACCTATCACCACCCCAACACCACCAAACACATTACAGACCAGGTCAACATCATAAACTGTTTATGAAGAGCCGGTCTCTTTTTTTGGCATGCAAAGGGGGAAATGAACGTAAGTATAGTATAGGCATGCATTGTAACACCAAAAAAATCTAAACTTAAGGACTGCAAATATCAAGAAAATGGGTGATGTGGTTATGAAGGAAGAATGGAAGGCTTTATAACAAAAATACAAAGTAAAACTGGAATAGGTTGTTAACAGCTGCATTGCATAGGAAACAGAAAGAGTGGAAGTTCAAACCTAACAAATATAAAGAAAGAGAGGGAGGGAGGGAGGGAGAAGACAAATAGCAATATGCCAAACTGTAAATTCTCTAAAATTCCAAACTGGTTGAATCTAAAATTCTCTAAACTGTAAATGTCTTCTACAAAACTCTATGCCAAACCGTTCATCTTTATCAACCAAACAGTATTTACAGCAAAAGGAAGTTGAATCTAAAATCACATCTATGGCCAAATAGAAAGCATACAAATAGAAATTAATATGAAAAGAAACAAAGAAATATGTAAAGTGACATAGGGTTGAACGTACCTTGGTAATCTGTTGAGAGGACGAGTGGCAGCAGCAGCGGAGAGGACGAACCAGTAGCAGCGGCGTCTGGTAGCGGCTCCGACTGGTAGCAGGAGGAGGTGAGTCGTGCGCATGTGGAGGCTCCGACCGGTGGAGTAGCCGCACAGGTGGAGGCTCCGACTGGTTGAGTAGCTGCGTCTTTTTGAGAAGATGGGCAAATTATTTCATTCAGAGAGTTTTTGGGACTGAATGGTTAAGAGGTATTCTGAACCGTTAAAAGGTGGTTTTTTAACGAATCAAGTATCCACACCTCTGACCGATTCAAATGTGGCCTCTTAATTGAACCATTAAGAGGCTATCAAACAGGGCCTTAGTGTTGGAGATCTTCTTTGGGCAGAATCAAAATCCGGCTCTGAGAACGAGTAAAATTGCTTTGATTTCAAGATTATCTTCCATTTAGTGATGAAAAATATTTATTGTACTTTCATTAACTTCCATTTAGTGATGAAAAGTATTTATTATACTTTGATTTGAACATTATAGAATTATATAATTTCTATTATACACATTATAGTACTTTCATTTTTCTATTATACATATTATTGTACTTTCATTTTTCTATTATACAACTCCGTGTAATACATTGGTCTATAACCTAGTAACTTAATATTAAAGTAAATTATACCGCTTGAATGTATAGTTCGTTGAAATGGGACATCTTAGTATTCATCGCGCTCCATTTTGAATTTAGTTGGTGGAATGTTTTCGTAAAATGATTAAGAACTCGTTCCCAAAACGATGAGCTTTTTTGTTGATCTCCGATAATAGGGTCTTCGGAGACCCGAATCCAAGCCTTGGCTAAGGCAACTTCCTCATGATCCTCTCAAACCTTTCGAGGCGCCCGGTTTGTGAATTTCCCTTTAACTTGAACAGTGTCATCTTGTTCCTCTTCTTCTTCGTCAACTTCTTCTTCCACCTCATAATGTTGTTCTTCATCATCTTCATTACCCTCATCTTGTTCCTCATATTCGGTTTGTGGAACGGTTTAGGTTGCGTTACGAAAGGGGTTGGGTAGATTTTGGCAGAATGAAAACTGGTTGGGTCCTTCGGGTTGTGGAAGCACAAAATGACCTGACGCAATTTGTACGGGCATTGACGTTTGGGTTGGAGATTTTGGTAGAATTGATGATATTGAAACGATTGTGAAGAAGTCGGTTCACTTAGACCCGAACGGACTTTTGGTTTATAGGTTTTGCTGGCGCAGGGTGGTTGTTTATTTGGATCCATGAGTAGAGTATAAAAATAAAAGTAGTAGAGTAGAAAATTAGGAGTAGGATAGTATTTGTTTGGTATAAGATTATATATTTAAGGTTTGTATTTATAGGGGAGAATTTTTTATTTATAAAAGAGCCTAACGGCTATATTGGAGTGCAACAGCTATAATCTAACGATCAAACCCACACAAAAGAGACGGCTTCGTGAACCCTTCAAGTGAACCCGAGCCATAAACTGTGATGGTTGCGGCGGTGTTGCCGTGAAGCCGTCCCAACCCGAGTCCACTCATTCCACCCTTGTATCATTAAGCAAATGAGTTTAATATGAATTAATATTTATTAATTACATGAAAAAAAATTAATACACAGTTGAAAAAAATAAACATGATCAAAGTACATTTTTTAAAGATGTATTTTGACGAGTGTATGTGTTAACAGATTACATTATATTTTATTCAACCCGTGTAATGCACGATATTCTAACCTACTATATATATATTCTTCACTTTAATTAGTGAACTAGGAATTTTAGCCGCCATGCGTTGCGACGGCGTCGAAACGTAGACTAACTCGAATTATTACGGCGGGAAGCTGAAGCTAAATGGTTGATTCGATTACATTAACGTGGCTAGGCACAAAAAAAGTGGCCAAGTACACAAAAGAAACATATGAAGTTACGACGATTCAGTTAACCCAATAAAAAAAATTGTAAAAAAAGTAGAAGAAAAAAACTATTTAGACGTTGACACTAACATACTTAAGTACGTCAAAGAAATATGTTTGGAGATCGAACCACACTAACGTACTTGAGGACGTAAAAGAAACGTACGAATTTGAAACGGATCGGTTAAAATAATCAAAAGAATAAAATGCCGGAGAAAAAAATATTAATCAAAAGAAAAAAGAAAGAAAAAAACAACCCAAAAATAAAAATGGTGGCAATGAGTTTCGAACTTAAGACCTTAAAAAGTCAAGGAACTAACCTCACCACCTTAAGCATCCCACCTAGCTTGTTGTTTGGTAAAACATTGGAAAAGAAATACATAACATAAATTAGAAAGTGTTGGTGTGTATATTATATAAAGTAAGGGTGCGAAAGGGTGGTGAGTTTAATACACCAATAAAGTTTCATACACCACTTTAATAAAAAATTACATAAAAAGTTGTGTCTATCATTTTCATAAAAGTTGTGTCTAATTCTCATTAAACTAAACTCACCACCCTTTATTATATTTAAAAAAATAATCATATATAAGTAAATTCTTTTTGTATTAAATTCTTTTTTTATGACACAAATACTTACACAATATCTTTTTTTCTTAATCAGGGGTTAGAATTTAGAAATGACAAAACTGACTCTGTGGGGGTTGGAAAAAAATGAGTAATGAGATTTACATCTTTTACCTTCTTGTCTGTTTTATTTATACAATTTATATTAAATAGTTAAATATAAACATAAATAAAATAATATTTATTAAAATTAAACATTTATTATTTTTGTTTTCGTTTCCACCAATGCCTAGTGAACCAAGTCCATTCATGAACCAGGATACTTTCGGGTATCCAGAGCCTGCTACACAAGTTTCACACGGGAACTACGATGATTATCCTGGTTACAACAGTGCATACGTGAACTACCAGGTGCCTAGTGAACCAAGTCCGTTAATGAATCAAGATGTCACTGGGCAAAGTTATTTCTCCAACCCTTCAACCGCACCGTCATATGATTTATTCGATTTGAACGATAATACTGCCGAACAAACTTATTTCACCAACGCTTCAGGTGCAACAGGATATGATTTCTTCGGGTTTAACAAATATAGTGACGAACAAACTTATTTAACCAACCACTCAGGCGATGGACCTTCAAGTCCGCCTGTCTACAATTTTCTAGGATTGACCCAGTACAATGTTACTAATAAAATATCACAGGACTATCACAAATATATTGATCAAATTTTAACAGTCTTTCAACCGAATGTGGAAGAAATAAAAGATGTGTTAGGTGATGGAAATTGTGGGTTTCGGGCGACGGCTTCTGCTCTCAGGTATGGTGAAGATGAATGGCTAATAATCATGAGGCTACTAATTGATGAGATTGTGCAGTTTGAAACACATTATAGAAAGACTTTCTAGGACGAATACAATGGGGTGTTTTCATCCTTAGAGTGGTCGGGGTCAAGTTTTGCGCCAGAAAATACTGAATGATTATGCCAGATACGGGATTTTTTATTGCAAATAAGTTTAACGTAATTTTTCATTTCATATCTAAAGAAGGTAATAACAGTTCGACATTGTTTCCGCTTTGGAGAGGCCCTGACCAGTTCCCAGATAAAAAGATAATCGCAATTGCACTGGTGAATAAAAATCATTATGTAACGGTAGAAATGCAAGGAGAGTTTCCAATGAGTTTTCACACACAACTTATGAATACTAAGGAGTAAAAGAGACGCAGCTGAGTGGGAAAACGTATTTAATAAATTTGATTGTTTATTTTCTTATTTAAAATTTTTTTTTTTTTTTATTTGTTAGTGAAATTTTTATTGTTGTTATTAATTTTCTTTTGAGATTTACATACAAATTTTTTTTAAAAAATAGTTAACTTAAATTTTAAAAAAAATTATATTAAGTTTATATATAAAATTTAGGGTAAAATAAAAAACAAAGAAACCAAATAATAATGGGCAAACTTTAGAGTAAAAAAAATAAAAATTAGTTAACTTAAATTAAAAAAAAAAGACTGATTTGACTTATTTAATGATGTATGGTCATCATGGGTAAAAACAAATAAGTCACCTCAAATGGTGTAAAATGTCTAATTTAGTGGTGTATGAATCATGGTTCACAGGGCGAAAACGAAAATAAAAAAACCTTAAATGTTGAGTGGCACACACCCATAGGACTGGTACTATTCACACGAGTTGTTTTTTAAACTTATTTAGTAATAGTAATAGTAATAGTAATAGTAATCTTTTGAAACAAGTGTTAATTATATATATAATATATCAACATGTATGGTGCAAATGGGCTGTATCGTATAGAAATATATGAACTTAATAAATCAAGGGAACTATAAGAGGGTTTAGGGGTCCTTTCACCCTTCCGTTTACCAAATTTTCTTATACTTTGATCCTCTAAACTGCCTCTCATAGAGTAGTTAAGGTGAGAGAGAAGAGTGAAAATTCCATCATCAAAGATTTTGTTGACCGTCAACGATGATATATCTACTATAAAACGTATAGAGAAAAAGTATCTACTATAAAATATAGGGGACATATATCTCCCTAAAAGCTTCATTAATTAAATATATATCCATCTTAAAATTTTATTTACGTATATCCCCTTTATTAATTACATATATATCCAACTTGATAATGGAATCGATCAGAAGCGATGCTGGATGTTGGAATCGATCGGAAGCGGGAATCAGAACGTTAGGGTTGTGATCGATGGAATAAGAATAATCGTATTTCTTATAAGGTTAAACAGGTAATTTTATAAAAGAGGGGGATATATGTAATTTAAGTTTTGGGTTAGGTATATTATATATAGTTAGCATTGAAAATAGGAAGATATATGTAATTTTACCTGAAATGTATAGAGAAGAAGGAAGAAGATGATGATTTTTTTTTTATTAAGCCAAGGCTTTTAAGGAAAACCCTTGACCTTCCTCTCCAAGAATCTAGTTGTCTTTGTATTGAGGAGGATCTAGTTGTTTTTGTTTTTGAGGATGTGAACTCTATGCATTTATCATTCGGAGCTTTATACAGCTCCAAGGATGAATTTGAGGGTGCCATCAAGTAACTAAAAAAATTAGTTCCTCTCGATACGAAACAAAAGTTTATATATTTATATATAATTTGTATTTTACTATATTAGTTAGACTAATTACTATTTAAGTTTCTGACGTTTATTCATTTTAACTAGTTGAGTTCCTTATATTTTAAAATCTCGGTCTGAATCCTGACTTTTTATTTTTAACTTTATTTGAGCCCAGATGGCTAACGTCGTTAAATTTAACAGTTAACTTTTTTCTTAAATGACCAAAATACCCTCATGGACTCAAATCGTTAAAATACCATTATTCTACCCAACCCACCCCTTCCCCTCATTCTTCCCCCTCTTTCGTGAAGCTGCAATATCTCCGGCGGAAACCACCCTTCCACCACCACTTCCCGCATCAAATCTTAAACAATTAGCATAAAGTAGATAGGTAACCGTAGTGGTGTAAGATATCCATCAAATACTTGTACCTAACAAGTTTTTTTTAACTAGAAACACACACCCCTTTACTATTCCTAAAATCCACCTATTTACCCAATTGTGGGACTTGAACCCTAACAAGTATCCCAACAAATTTAAAGTTCCCGAAAATTAGGCAAAGTTGGGCATTACTGATAGTAGTAAACTTGGATGTCGGTTTCTACAGTAAAAATATTGTTTTTTTATTACTACCTTTGTTTAGTTTAAATAATTTTGTTTGAGGATGTTAACCAAAAAGACAGGTAGATAGATTGGTTTGGTTATTTGTGTTTAAATAATTTTGTTTTAGGATTTTAACTAAAAAGGCAGCTAGATGGATTGGTTTGGTTATTTGTGGGTGAAGCAATTGCCATGGGTATAAAACCCACTAGAAACATCTTTATTTTTTTATTATCAAATTCCCTTTATATTAAAACCATAATATGAGTAATAGAACAAATAGGAATAATAGATGAGCTGGTTTGAACTTCATCGTATGAAACAATTGTCTTTCGTTCAAAACTTACTACCACTAATATTTTTGACGATTTTTTATTTTTTTAACATCAATTTTTTTCTTTTAAATTCCACTTAAACCTGTCATTTACAAAATTTAAATCCTGATCAAATATGATATGTTTTTACTTTTTTCCTAAAATATCTACTTTTATAATGACGTAACTTTTTCGTGGTCGGATGCTCAGAAACTAGTCGTCATGATTTTTTACGTTTTCTTGACGTACTTGATAATGTTATTGTTACCGTCACAACACACGTTCGCCCCGCTGTAAAGCGCGGTTTACACGCCACCGCTGCAACACGCGGGTAGACAATACTAGTTTATGTCTAACACCGAAAAAGATGAATGCCACAAAACATCTGACAACTAAAACATATACATGACGTGAGTCTTTTGCCGTTTCGAACAAGATCATGTTCCAAACTCAATCTTTTTTTTTTGGTTTTTTGTTTTGTTTTGGGATTTAAATGAAGACCAATCTAGATGAGGGGATAAAGAAAGTCAAACCTAAATACAGCCAAGAAAAAATGTTGTAGCATCGGTTGAAAGAGTTGTACATTTGCCTGTCGGCTACAAACGTCTAAAGCTGGATTTGAAGGTTTGATTTACCAATAAAGAGATAAGAAAAGATCGAGTACCATAGCTTAGCTCTGTTCAACCCATATCGTAAACGTACAACTAGGGATCCGTAAAGTACTGCTCGGTTCAACCAATTTCAATTGGTTGGTGGGTTTTCCGATTCGAAGTTTGATGAGAGAACCCTGATTCGAAGTGTGGGGTTGGGGATTTGGGTGATGCGTGTGAAAGTGTGTGAAGATGGGAGTGTTAATCTTACGGTGGAGGTGGAGGTGATGGTGGTGGGAAGGTATTGAATGGGGAAGATGATGATGACCGAGTAATTAGGGTTTTTAGGAAAACGTTATTAAAAACAAAGGTATTTTTAATCATCTGAGTCTTTGAGAGTATTTTGGTTATTTTAGAAGAAAAAAAAAGTTAACTGTTAAATTTAACAACGTTAGTCTTTGGAGTAAAAAATGAAAAGTTAGGGTTCAGATCGAAGTTTTAAAACATAAATGACTTAACTAGTTAAAATAGACAAACGACAGGGACTCAAATAGTAATTTACTCTATTGGTTATATATTTTTTTTGTATTTTATTGAAAATTTGAAATTGAAATAACTTTTTAAATTTTTATTAATCTTAATGTAATATTTTGAAAAATATTTAAATATAATTTATTAATAAAATAAATTACAAATTATATCCTTTAACATTATAAAAAATTATAGATTATGTACTTTAATTTTAAAAATTATACTGGATGTCATTTTTTTAAACTTTAAACACATTAACATTTCCACTAAGTAGGATTAAATATTTCTCTTAAATCTAGTCGTATGTCCTGGACATGAAAGTAATATGGTCATTCTAAAACAATACAAAAATATACTTCATGGGACCCACCAAACCCCACCCCACCCCACTTTATCTCCAACCATCTTCAAACTCAGCTCTCCTACCGAACCCTATCCTCCAACTTCTTCCGCCACCTTACCATTTCCACCTCGTAAGCCCAATACTCAGACACCAAAGCTCTAAAATCTTACAAGTCACTAAAAAAATTTCATCATGGAGAAAAGAGAATCGAAAACCAAAATTGATGGGTAGTAAGTCTTCGGTTTATAGCAAAAAGATGAGTGGTGGTCTGGTTGTGTGATCGTCTGAAGTGGAGACGGAGACTGGTGATGATGATTTCTTTTTGAACTTCTTGGATGAAGACGACGAGACCAACAAGCTGTAGCAAAGCATCTGTTCATTGTTTAGACTCGTTGTTTAAATCTTGCTTAATTTACATCACCGGTGAAAGTTATGCCGGAAAATACGTACCGTCAATTGGGTTCTACATCCTCAAAAGAAACCCCTTTTACCCATTTCCAAACAGGTCAATTTGTTTGGATTAACCATTGGAAACGAGTTCAAAGATCCGACAATTCAAGTGGGCATTCATACTTTGCATACTTACAATCTTGGGTTGGTTTCATCAATGAAAAAACAGAAAACCCAAATGCAGAAGCTTCAAACCGAGGCTATCAAGTGTTTCCAAACCAACAATTGTGTCCAGAAAACCCAAAATAGGATTCATCAAATTTGGTAGTCATGGAAGCTAACCCTCTACATAGAGTGGACCGTGGTCTAGGGCAAGAAGAAAGAGGGGCGAGTCATTTTCTTCATTTTCTGGTTTTGGTCTTCGCCGGTGCTCTAGGGCACGAAGAAGAAACACTGATGGGAGATGAAATTAGTTGAAATGAAGAAATACACTTATCTCGACCGCAGTACAACCATCAATCCACCACCACTACCCTTTATAGAGAAGGGTTTGATGATTTCTAGCAATTTTTCTTGCTCCGGCGATGGCCTTCTTTGCAGTCGGATCCATGGTCTTCATTAACAGAGAAGGGTTCAATTGTCTCCTAAAGCTACTCTTTCGATTAATGTATTCATTTGCACTCAGATATTTTTTAATTTTCATTATTAAAATTGTAAAACATTTAATTCATTTTCCAAAGAGTAAATTACTATTTGACTCCTGACGTTTGTCAATTTCAACTAGTTGAGTCTCTTATGTTTTAAAATCTGGGTCCAAACCCTGACTTTTTATTTTTGACTCCATTTGAGTCCAAATGGCTAACGTCGTTAGATTTAACGGTTAATTTTTTTCTGAAATGACCAAAATACCCTTAAGGACTCAAATTGCTAAAGTTACCTTTATTTTTTTTACTATCTATGTTAGAGCTTTCTCAGCCCGTTATTTATATTTCATATCCTTATCCTTATAATTACACAAAAAAACATTACTTTTTCTATCTTTTATCTTTACTTTTCTCTCTCCTTATCTTTATCCTTATAATTATACTAAAAACCACTACTTTTATCATTATATTTACAAAAACCTTATATGTATTTTCTCTCTCCTCCACTTTAAACCACTTCATAAAATATATAAAACTCACTCACATAATTATAAGGAACGGGCTATGAATGCTCTTAGTGTGTGTATATATATATCCTAAAAAGAATGAATATTATTTTATTTATAAAACAAATAAACCCACCCCACCCCTCTTCCCTTCACCACCGTATCCGGATCTCATCCCCTAATTTCATCTAATAAGCAATTTCCTTGCTGTGATCCAAATTGTCGTTTAAAAAAAGTAATTTCCTTGCTAAACTAAGCTTTGGTCCTAAAAATGCCTCAGAAAATTTCATCATTTCTTATATAATTATGTTCAATCTATTAGTGTCAAGTGCAGATGTTTTGATGTTCAATCATCCTTATGGAATCAAATTGATCTCACTTCTTGTTGAACAGAAAGTAAAACAAATAACAACATAAATTACTATTATTTGTTAACAAAATACAAACTGAAAATCCAAATAAGTTCTACAAAATTGTTCTATGTAACAACTTTCAATTACCTTCTCTTCAAAAACTTTCTGAACAGGAGATGTTAATTCCAACGTGTTTGACGAAATGTAAGAATGGGGCGATCATTTTCCGGTAATGAGTCGGCAGTGAAGGTTGTTCGGGGATGTCAATTTCGACATGAGAGATGCCTATGTCATTAAGACGAAACCCTAGTTTTTCGCCGATTCTTGAAGCGAGTTTGGCGTCCCAAAACCTGTGTAATCTAGGGAACATGGTGAGCATGGATCGATGGTGTGGCATGAGTTCTTGTTTGGTGGATGAGGCCAGGGCGACGATGGAGTCGGTGACCTGAGCGGTGATTTTCCGGCAAGATAGAGCTAATCGGTGAGTTTTGAGGGTAACGGTGGCTATATTCTGACCACCATCTTCACTCGAATGATTGTTCTTGATTTTTAGAAGATGAAGAAGTTAAGTGAAGATGGTGGGTGTGGGTAATCAAAGTGAAGACGGAGGAGGAGATGAATGAAGAAAAGGGCAGAGACGAGGAGTTGGGGTGGGTTTATTTGTTTGTCCATTTTATATTTTTATATGTACACACTAATCTATACATACTAATAAAACAAGGTTTTCTTTAGCTACGTGTCACTAATCTAGCTCACTTTCATTGTCTTTTTCCCGCCTAAATGCAATCGGGTCAACAAGCGGGTATGGACGGGTAAAATTATGACCCATAATGAGAACCGGATTTATCACATTCTATTCCAATCTAGGGTTTCGTTGTTTCTAACATATCGCCGTTTCACCATCTTCCTCATCTTCTAGGATTCAATGACTAGATCGACGCCATCGACGCCGCTTCACCACCGTCCTCATCTTCTATGGTTCCATGACTAGATCGATCATCTCCTCCACCGTCTCCTTTCATCCTTCGTCTTTTATCTTCGATTAATTTGTCAAGGTAACCCGATTAATGCATTATTTCGTCTTTTATGTTCGTTTTTTTTTTTACATCCTTCGATCTTATGAAACAGGAACTAATTTCAGTTTCTTATTGATTTATATCTAGATCGATCATCTCCTCCAACGTTTCCTTACATCCTTCGTCTTTTATCTTCAATTAATTCCTCCAGGTAACCATAATAAAACATTAGTTCGTCTTTTCTGTTCCAATTTTTTTATACATCCTTCGATTTTCTGTTAACAGGATGTAATTTCAGTTAATTATCGAAAAATAAAGCATAATTTCAGTAATATCTAGAGGGGGACTACATAGTCCTTTGCTAATCCGGCGATACACGCGTTGTTACACATAGGGGGTAAAACTTAGTCACCTTATTTTTTACGGATTTGAGATCAGAAGACAAATAGTAGTTGAACTCACAAGAAAAATAAAGCATAATTTCAGCAAATGTGTTAGTTTTTGAAGAAGAACTGCTCTTCGATTAGGCTTTGCCATTAAAAACATATACAGTTTTAGTTTTTGAAAATTTCACTTTCTGATAACAGGATCTAACAGGATTTTTTGTTTACACCACAACAGATTTCTTTAAAAATATTGTTTAAGTTCATATTCTGTTAGGGTTTTGTTTATCTATTTGCCCATGTTTGTTTAAAGTTTTGTATATTAACATTCAATTCAACTTTGTATATTAACATTCAACTTTGATACAGATGACAATGCAAACTGTTTTGGACTCTAAACATGATGCAATGACTTCAGATACTAATGTTTTGGTTATTTGCGAAGAGGTAAAACTATTTAAAATTTAGGCAAAACTTTGAATTTGATTTATCTGATTATCATATTTTCATCTTTAAGCTAATTTAACAATAAGATATACTACTTAAATCAGATAAATCTTGATGTTTTTGTTATTTTCTATTTGGCAAGAACAACTCGATGAGGAGTGGTCCGACGGTGGGTTCCGGTAGTGTGGTCTCTCACTTCGATAAGGTAATCCTCGTATAATATTTGTGCGTTTATTTTCTATTTGGCATGTGTTGTATAAGAACCCGATAGAGGGTTTCGGTTGGTGTGCTTCGGTGGTGGCTCGGTTACGGGTGTGGTAAGGCGTGCGATGGTGAGGACCGGATGTTTTTTATGTCCGTTATAAGCTACTATTTGTGTATGGTTAGAATGATAATTGATTATTTTTAAATTGAGTCTGGTGTTACTGTAATGAATATTCAAAACAATTTCGTATTTGGATTACAGCATGCGAAATGGTTTGCCCATTTGAGTACTAAGATAATTGCATGTTAATGTTCTGGCTGATTTTGAATCTGTGTTTTTTTTTGCGAAATCTGAAACAACAAAATTTATACGAATCTCAAAGAGCAAAAATTAAATAATAATATTCCTATCATTATCTGATTTGTAATGTCTTTAAATATTAAATATGATGTTTTTTGATGATCCAATGCACTTTTGTATTACTTTCAATCCTAATAGTTTATATCTTTATGTACTTCTTCTGTACTTAAACAAGCTGCAAGCATTAGTTTTATATCCACTTGAGTGGCATGAAACTACTTTTTTAACTTAAAGTAATCACATTGCTTAGTTCATGACACATGCTTTGGTTGTTGGTGGAAATTTTCTTTAAGGTCACAAAGAAGCAAAGAATGCCCTTGGCAAGTGATTGTGTTGAAGGGTCCATCTAGGTATAAAATGTCATATCCTAAAAGTAAACTTTGAACAAAAGTTTCTTTGTTATAATGACTTAATACATTGATTTGTTTGATAATGTGGTTGTTATGGAGCTATAGTTCTATGTTTAATTGTTCAATAGTTATTTCTATTTGATGTAGAATAGTGGGTCTAATGTAACAGCCCGAGTTTTAGAGCGCGAAAGAATTCACGAGAATTAAAAACTTAAATAAGAAAAGAAGGGAAGCGGGCTTGGGCCGGGGTGTATGGGCCGAAAGGGGCAAGGTCGGGCCCTTATAAGCCTCAAAATCAGCCCAAAACCCTCACTCCCAACCTCATTTCCGAATTTCTAGAGAGAGAAAGTGAGAGAGAGTCTAGAGAGAGAAAGTCCTGGTTTTCGAATCTGAGCTCATAGGACCGTAGGCATACGTATCAGGAACGATTAGCTGTGAAGAAGAAGCGTTTACAGGTAACCGATTCTCCTAGATCTGAGTTTTTGTTTGTTTTTGGGTTTTTCGAGTTTTGGAGGAAAAGGTAACGTTTTTACGGATTAAACTGAAGGAAAAACATAGATTTAAGTTCCTTAATGAAAAGCAAACGTTTTGAATGTAAACAAGTTCGGGATCTTGATGTGATCAGACTCGGATGCGAAAGTTAGGGTTTTTAAGAGGAAGCAGTTTGTGCGCACTTATCAAGTACGCATGAAGCTGATACTGCGTACTTACCAAGTACGCAAGAAGGGGACCCTGCGTACTTATCAAGTACGTATGAAGCAGGTACTGCGTATTTATCAAGTACGCATGAAGTAAAGCATGCATATTTATCAAGTACGCATGAAGTAAAGCCTGCGTACTTATCAAGTACGCAAGAAGCAAAGTCTGCGTACTTATCAAGTACGCAAGAACAAGGCTCTGCGCACTTGCCAAGTGCGCAAACATCAGGTCTATATATATATATATATAGCTGGATTATTGAAGTCAGTATGTTCGCCTAGCCAGAAATGATGAAACCATTTAGCATTGAGTTAAGTCTGATACGTGTCAATTGTTATGATTGTTCAGATTGTGTTAGATCCATTAGACCGTTGCAGCTAAGATACCAGGTGAGTTCTAATCCCCTTTTTGCCTTCTTTAGGGGTGGTGTGCATACTTAGTGTAAAACGTTTATTATATTTTATATATTATAAACTGAAGGGAAAAGCTATGTTTTAGTGAAAAGTTTAAAAGAGGCAAAACTACATTTTAGTAAAGTATGATTACATTATTGGCAAGCGTTTATTATATTTTTCATATACATAAACAAAGGCATAATATAAGTGCTAGTATGTTTTCAGTAAAGCAAGATATATTATTTGGTAAGCGTTTACTATATTTATTATGCATAAACAAAGGCAATAATATATGTGTTAGTATTTTCAAGTGAGCAAGATATATCATTTGGCAAGCGTTTACTATATTTATTATACATAAACAAAGGCATGATATGTGTGTTAAGATATATTTCAGTAAAAGCAAAGGTATTTATGGCAAGCGTTTACTATATTTTTATATACATAAACAAAGGCATAATACATGTTAAGTTATGAACAAGATTTACAGAAAGTTTTATGAACAGTAAAGTGAACAGTTTTCCTTCGGGAATGTGTACCAGTTTGTAAAGGTCCTTGGGACAGATGTTACTTGTACAAGATATCAGATATGGGTTCTACCCATTAGTAAGAGTCTTGATGGCTCGTTAACAGCTGTACAATTGGGATGAGTGACGGCGGTTGCTCGGGGGACTATACAATCCCCCATGTACCAGTTAAGCGGTATTGATCACGAGGACAATACCCGGTGTTGATCACGAGGACAACATCGTGTCATGTGGTGTTGATCACGGGGACAACATCAACGGGTCACGAGGACCCAACTATGCTAAGCGGTATTGATCACGAGGACAATACCAGTTGTTGATCACGAGGACAACAACATGCTAAGCGGTATTGATGTGCTAAAAAGTAGTTTAATAAAATTAACTAAATTAACCTAATTCTAGACTCTAAGTAATACTCTTGACTCACTAAGACACACTAAACTACTAACCGGCAAGTGTACCGATCGACTCTAGTATAGCTAATGTAAGTCCAGATATCGAACCCACGAGACTCTATCGAATTACGTTAACGACTCTATCTAGACTATGACTGACACTGACTGAACTAATTGTTTAATTGTTTGGGGGGGGGGGTTTCTAAAAATCCTAAAAATGCAATTAAATTAAACTAAATTAATTAACTAAATTAACCAATACGAATTAACTTTGACTTTTACTCAGATGGTGGAAACACTACCTAGACTTGAATCCTGATTGCTTTTAGTAATGATTTTATCTGGAAATTGTTTACTATGGAACCGGGATCATGAAGTTCTCACCTTTCAGGATATCTAAAGGACTCCTAACCCTTCTCAAAAGCACGCTATGATACCCTAAAGGTTGTTTAGATTACCGGTTATTAGACTCTCTTTCAAGATACCTAACGGATTTATGAAAGTACCCTTAGAGGCTTACTCCCTTTCGAGACCTAAACCAAGGATAGAGTTGTTTTCTCTATTAGACTTGCTAGACAATAGCCAAAAGGTTCACTCCTAACAAAGCTCCTACCTTTCAGTTTAATGACTTAGACCTAACAATAATATCGCACCTTTCAGCTATTGATGATTAGTAGAACACTTGATTTTATAAGATTACCAAATATTACTTCTAAGGTTTAATGGCCAATTTAACCCTAAAGATTGAAGATTTATTACGTGATATAGACACTCACCAAAATCTAAAACCTAGCAAGACTCTATTATGTGATAAAGACCGTCACCAAGAATCTCACGAAGCAATAAACAATATTCAAACAATATCAAATATGCAAACACATCTAATCAATAGAACAAATCGCCTACAATTCATAAATAATACATAAATCCATAATAAAAATCAGAACTTTAGACAATCATTCATCTAGTCTAGGTAGTACGATAAATTTAGCCAATCAAAGTCATTGAAAACATCAAGAATGAAGTATAATCAAGAACACAAAACATAGTTTAAAGAAAGAGACGAAAGTAAAGACACCCGAATGACACAAACGTTATTAGTCACGGCCCGTGAGAAACCACTATTCCAGCACTTTCAACGCGTTTCAGCTCCAGAGCACTCCAATACGTTCCAGGACTCGACTTTTTCATGTTTCAGCTTGTTTTCCTCACTTTTCAGCTATTTCTACAATTCAAGACCTGCAAAACGCAATTGGATTAGAAGTACGCAAATTCTGACGAAAACCAAACTAACACTAACGAAATCATACAAACTGTACACGATAAAAGAATGTATTTTGCAATACATCAAATATCCTCACACTTACTCTTTTTTCGTCCTCGAAAAAGAACCTATGCAAACGGAATCAGAGACGAATAAATACTCGGGTCAAAGCTATTTATACTTATTAAAAAAAATCAAAACTTGTGTTAGCCACGATTGCAAATATATTTGTCCCCTTAAACCCAAATCCGGTTCCAAGCCCTTATCATGCAATTTAAGTTCAAGTTCGGTCAATCTACCTAGGGTCTCACACTAGAAACCACAGTCCACCTAATCCCACCTCAAGCTTATAGAACAAAAGGAAACGATCATTGGACCAATTCCTAACCGTTTTATACCAAAATCAAAAAAATTTAAAATCAATTTTTTTTTTTTTTTGAACTTAGACCTTGTTTTACCTAACCCAGAGGCTGTCTCAACCAGAGTCACCATCCCCGAGAGCGACAACGTGAGCGTCAGTAATTTTTTTTTTTTTTTTTTCATGATTATAAATTCTAACAATTTTGGCTTATAACGACATCCCTTATACTATTATTGGTGGTTTCAATTTCCCATTTTTCCTAGATGAGCACCCACTAGCAAACCGACAATTAAGGTGTATTTAGATCAAAGGAACCTAAAACCGAACCGGGCCTATTCACACATCACAAACTAGACACAAGCTCGACTAAATTAATCTTATATTATCATTATTTAACCCGAGCAAAAACCCATCTTTTCTATCATTTTCCGTCTTCATTTTTTTTTTAACAAATAAATGACTCGACTAACTAAGACTAACCAATTTATCCCATCCCCACACTTAAAGATTGCATTGTCCCTAATGCAAGAACGAGAATACGACTCAAACTAACCAACTAAAAATAAAAACTAAATAAAATATACAAAATATACAATTGGAAAGACTTAGCTGAATATGCGAGACTGTCAATGTGCCAGTCAATTCCACATATGCCCTCCAATCCGAACACGCTCAGCAAACAGTTCCTAACTCTCACACGCGAACGGAAGCGGCATCACAACATCAACCTATCAATCAACCATGACCAAACCTCCCAAAATATAATACATAACCAAATTAAGTGCATTAGTTCAACTAACCAACCAAACCGATCCACTCAACCTGTTTAACAAATATTTAGAATATGAGTACAAACCAAAATATAAGGATGAAAACAGCATAAAAGAAATAAAACAAACGATACTAAATCTGCTTCTGCTGCATCCTCTTCACCACCATGCTACTCATCATCATCCGACTCCTCACTCCCTTGCTCATAAACCCGATATGGTTCAACACCTTGCATGCTACTCGGTCCCGGCTGTGGCTGCCTCAAATAATGAGGAACTCCTAAACGCAATCCCTCCATCATGTAACGCATACCATCTTCCAACCTGTGTTGACCCTGCTCATGCACCCGTCTACTCTCCTCCATAACATGTCGTACCCCGCCGAACTGTTCATCCACATAACCACGCAGATCCCCAAAACCCGTCTGCATGGAATCATATAAAGAATCTAACGTAAGTGGGTCAGGGAGTGGCTGTCGAAGCGGGTACTGTCTCGCCGGCATCTCTTGGCGAGTAGTCTGCCTCTGGTAACGAGTGGGGATACCCGACTGCATTGAAGCTGCAGCATCAGAACCGGGTGGAGGCTGAACCTGAGGGCCCGGACGAATGTCTGCCCACGCAACAGGATCGGTATATGTCAAAATACCGAGCGACTGCAAATCCCGAACATTCATAAAACACGGTTGCGGGCCCTCTCTCATCCTATCCCTCGAGTACCTATCGAAAACCCCTAGGCTCTCGGCCAACCACGTCACATACGGACCACAGTAAATTCTTGAACCCGGACCACCTCTCCACGGTCTCCTCATCGACCAAGCAAAAATGGTAGCTAAATTAGCAGACCGACCTTCAACCATACACATTAGACAAAAGAGGCTAACCTGATTAACCTTATTGTCCCCCTGTCCTCTTCCAACTAATGTAGCTGCCAAAATCTTATGAATGAAACGGTAGACCGGATCAATGATATCGCTCGCAACCATATTGTTCGAGTAGGGTACTATCGAAATTGTGCTCCAGAACCTCGCTATCTCCTCCACTTGCACACTATTAGGATGTCTCCTCTTGAAAACACCCTACAGACTGTTCCAAAACTCAGCTGACTGCACCTCCTCATCTGTATAAAACTGTGTAGCCACGGCGAATTGAGGAATAGTCATTTCATAGGGCCGCCTACCCAGGGAGAAAAATACCGCCTCCCGATCATTAAAATTTCCTTGCTTGTAATCAAAGGTGGAGTGAAACTCCAAGGTGATTTCCTTGTACTGTCTTGCATCACAATCCAATACCCTTCTAAACTTTTCACCTAACAGTTGCTCAACCTGAGCTCGAGCACCCAACCTATCCAACAGACTCCAGTCTATCCTCCTGTACGGTAGCAGATCTACCGTAATCAAAGTTGTTAATTTCTGCATCTCCCCCGAGTCCAACTCAAACTGTAGCAACGGGCTATCCCTTATCCTCGTGCTCTGTCCATGTGCGACCCCAGGTCCACTATACGATACTTGTCTATGGTAGACAATTGGTTGTGGTGGTTGTTCTATGGTTCCCCGGGGTCGAGCGGCTGGCCCTCTTTTCCGACCCGATCTGCTTGATGATCCTTCTCCTGACATTCTGCAAAACAAAACAGAGAAGATCATTAGTCACAAACTATTTTTGATATTTAAAAATTTAATTTTTTTTTTCGAAAACAAATGGAACAACCGTATAGCATTCCATTCGCGGTTGAAACCGAAAATAAAGTGAAACAAAATCGGGTTACCATTTACAAAAAAAACATAAGTTATAAACAACTTCGCCCGAATGGAGATTGAGTACGGGCGAAGTGTTTTGTACCTGTACGTTTAGTCGATCGACCTCCTACAATCCTGCACCATTTGAATTCGAAGTGAAACAGTTGCCAGTCGCCGCTGCCCCCTAAAAAATCACAATTCACAATCGACAATCGTTTTGGTCTGATTGCAAAATTACAATTAACAATTACGAGGTTTGACATATGTCTAATGCCTCCTGGATTTAAATTCATTTAATTTTGGTTTAAAATCAAATTGATTTGGTTTAAAATCAAATTGATTTGGTTTAGTATCAAAAATTGTTTCTTTAATGATTAACTATGAAGTATGAAACTTATTTGATTGGGTTTAAAATCGTTCTTTTTTTATTTCATCACTTTTTGATAATTACTTAAAACTTATTTGATTATACTTATTGAAACTTATTATTAGTTCATTGGTTCAATTTTTCATTACTTATAAAACGTATTATTGTTATAACGATTATCGTACATTAATGAGTTATATATATACACACACGCATCTATTTCTATACTATGTAATAAATAAATGTTTCTTCATGACACGTGTCGTCTCTATATTCATTCTTATCATTTTTTTTTCCGCTTGTCTACCTTATTAAATACATCTCAATCTTTTAATAATAATATATTTTTAAAGAAAATACTAATAATAAAACATATTTATTTTAAATTATCCTTTATTATAAGAAAATTTAAAATCTAATTATGTAACTTTTATTTTCAATCAAATAGTAAATGAAAGTCAAATTATATTACATAATAATTAACGTATTTTAAAACTCAATTATATATTAATTTTTATATATTTTGAATTTTGTTTTATATCCTTAGTATATGTAATACATTTTTACACATGTAAAATATATAAATAAAGAATTAAAAATTTTATATATTAATATTCTTCACCTGTGTGTACAGACGGGTTCTAAGCTAGTGTGTGTGTGTGTGTATATATATATATATCTATATCTATAGGGGTGGTTCTAATAAAAACCCCTTTAATTTGGAAAAACTCACTAAACCCTGTTTTATATATGTAAAAAAAAAATATTTTTAGGATGTATTCTACATTTAATTTTATCACTTTTAGTAAAAAAAATAAAAAAAATGACGAGCGGTTTTTTATAAATTTTTTTTTAATCTGACGTTTTTTACATATGTAAACGCTAACGTATTGCATACGTAAGAAAAAAAAACGCTGATTTTTGTTATTTTTACATGTTTTTTATTTTTATTTTTATTCGACGTTTTTTTCATTTTTTTTTTTTGCAAACCTACTTTTTTTGGGTAAATAATCAATCCCAAATTTTTTAAAATAAAATTTGAATTTTTTTCAAATGATTTCGTGGGTTTTTCCAATTTAAAAGAGTTTTTATTCTAAACTTCCCACATATATATATATATATATATATACTAGTAGGGAACCCGCGCGCTGCGACGAAGTGCGGCAAGTCTCTGAGTATAAAGGTAAGAAAAATCAGCATAAAAGTTATCTTAATTATGTTTGACCAATAAGAAAGACTATTTTGACTTTAACATACCTTTTTCAAATTATTTTGTACCTCCATTAATACAATCCCCTCCTCTTTGCCAAAGTCTAGATGCAATTAATAATAAATAAGATACTAAGATCTCTTATGACATTAGTTAACAGTAAAGCTATATCAACCAATGTTTTAAACCCTGTCCGGTTGAACCGATCGGACCGGGAATCGGAGGGCAAAGCGGTCCGTTTATAGGTGCTGAAACGGTCCTGCGGCCACCCGTCCGGCCAGACCGGAGTTCGGAGGTCGGACCAGAAAAACGGTAAAAAGAGGCGGTTGGGCCGGTGAGGAAACACACCGAAACACGTTACTAAAGTAAACTGAAGCAGAAGAACCAAATCATAGAAAATAAAGAAAAAAAGCAGCGATGATGCCAGATCTAGAAGCTGCGACGGAAGAAACGGTTGCCGTCTAATGGTTGTAGATCTGAGCAAATAGTAGAGAAGAGAACTCGTCAGAGTGTTGTGACCAGAGATGTCTGCTGTTGCCTGTTGCCGGAGAAGAAAGTGAGGGTGGTTTAGTGGTCATGAAAATTAAAAACGAGAGAGATGCGGTGGACTGATTCTTTCTCTTTGACTAGATGGGTTGAGTAGTGAATTAATACTTTGAATAGCTAGATTGAGTATCCTAGTGGGTTAAGTTTGAAAATCTAAAATACTAGGGAGAATTTTTGCTTTTTAAACTTTGAACTTATCAATTTTTATCATGATTTGTTTTATGTTAAAAAAACTCAAAGTTTTATTTTATATTTTTTATACTTTTTTATTTTAAATTATTTGTAATATATTTATATTATTCGGTTCTTTAATCCGGTCCAACCGATCCGACCAGTTCAACCAGTGAACCTCTAGGGCAACCGGTTCAATTACCGATCCGATGTTACAAACATTGATATCAACACTTGATTCTTGAGGGTTAGTCTCTGCCACATCATTAGTCATCAAAATCCAGCTTGAAGGTTGCCATAATTGTGGTGAAACACCAGCTGTCGCTGCAGTAAAAATCTCACATTATGAAAATTATTTCACCACAACATTTTGGTTTAAAAAACTTTTAATCAGTAATCAATATTCACCTTGCCACATGAATTACGCTCATTACGCTGCCATTTCCATAGCAAATGAATAGCACTTGAAGCTAATGCTAAAAGAGCATTTCCTGAATTTGTATATATCAATCTTGATATCTGTATGTTCAACAAATCTCCCATTAATTTCTACATTATAAAAAGCAAAAAAAAGGCGGATACCCTAATATAATTGTAGAAACAAAGACTGATGTCTACAAAATTCTCTAAGTACAAATGCTGCTGATCTCAGAGTTTGCTGTTGACCAACAAACTGCTGCGGACAAGCTTATCTGCAGCGGATACTTGTTCTTCTGCTGAAGAACAAATCTGCTGCGGATAGCCTTATCTGCTGAAGACCAAAGTTGATGCGGATAGGCTTCTCAGCAGCATCAACACTTGATGCTGCTGAAAGGCGAATCATCAGCAGCTTTGGATAGTCACATCTTGCTGCTGATCCTCATCTTTGCTGCTGACAGCCTTGTGCCTTGAAGACAAATCGTTGCAGCTGACTATCCATGCCAAGCGTTACTGACAACTTTCTGCAAAAGCCACTGACACACTCAAAGCAGAAGGAACCTCAATGGCACAACCAATGACAGACAACAATGCTCTTCTCAAAGCATGCAAGCAATAATGCATAAAGAAGACGCTTCAATAAAGTTAACTAGTTTTAGACTAAACGTGTAATAGTTAGTTATATATAACAGATCAACGGTCTGTGTTAGATCTGATCCTTAGAATCAATGGTTTGTCTTGATTCTAAGTGAGTATAAATATTGTGTAAACACTTCATTGTAAGTGTGCTTTTTGATTAAGTTTTCATTTGTAATCGTTTATTTGCAAAAGCTTAATACAACAGTGTTCTTATAAGTATTCTTTATGTTTACTCGATTATACTTGTGTAGTTGTTATTGTTTCCGCCAATTTCAACTAAGAACAGAACCATCTTGTACTTTCACGATTCTACAAGTGGTATCAGAGCTTTGGCTCAGATTAAACAAACTCACACTTGTTTAATCACTTCTGGTTCTATTCTAAACTCTCTCTTTCATCAAGTCATCAAAAACAAAGATGGCACAGAGCAATGGATTTGAAGACATCGGCAGCATCAACTGACCACCAAGATTGGTATCTGGGGAAGACTACGACATGTGGAAGAATCGCATGGAAAGCTTTTTCTGTTATCAGGAGTACGGATTGTGGAAATCCATCAGGGATGGACTACACTCCCATGGTGGCCTCTGCTGACTCTGGAGGACCACCAGTTCCAAAGGAGCCCTCCAAGTACTCAGAAGAGGACATAAAGAAGATGGAGGTGGACTTCAAGGCACTAGGAGCTATCCAAATGTGCCTTCCAAATGAAGTTTTTCATAACTTCAAAAGTTACGAAACTGCTAAAGAGCTCTGGGAGGCTCTTGAGAAGATGTTTGTTGGCTCTGAGGAAGTCAAAGAAAACAGAAGAGACGTCCTGAAACAGGAATACGAAAACTTCGTTTGGAAGGAAGGTGAGTCACTAACCGTTTTATATAACAGGTACACTTACCTGGTGGGAGAACTGCAGTGCTCCAAAGTAAAGCTAGAGAATGAAGATATTCTCAAAAAGTTTATCAGATCTCTCCCAAGCTGCTGGACACTATACACAGTGTCTATAAGAAGAACGAAGAATTTAAAAACTCTCCAGATGACAGAGCTCTTTGGCATGCTGAAAACATATGAATTAGAAATGATTCAAGCCAAGGAAAGGAGCTCCAATCATCAATCATCATCTTCTTCCTCCAGCATCTCATCTGCGCTTCACTCCGACCACTCAGTTCCTAGTTCAAGCAACTACTATCCTCCCATTGTCACCCATCCACAAACTCCTACCTCTCAAACAAACAGCTCACCATTTCTCCTAGAAGCTCCCCCTCAAACATCAACCTCTGCTGCTTTTGTTTCTGAAAACTCAAGCAACATGTCCTTTATCAAGGAGGATCTGGAATGCTTTCATCCAGATGATTTAGAAGAAATGGACATACAGCATTCGTATGCCATGCTCTCTATAAGAGCAAAAAGGTTCTACTCTAGAACCGGAAGACCCATTCCAAGTAACAACTCCAACACCAGAGTTGGCTTGGATAAAAGCAAACTAAGATGTTACAACTGTAACCTACTGGGTCACTTTGCTAGAGAATGCAAGGCACCAAGAGTAAATCCAGCTACTCATCAGTCAAGACAAGCTCACCAAGCCCAACCCAGACAACAACAACAACAACAACAAGCTACTCCTCCAGTTCAAACTGCAGCCTGTGCAACTGTTGGAACCTCTGAGTTCGACTGGAGCTTCCAGTATGAAGAACTGTTTATCAACAATCAAGCTCTTATGGCAGACACTACAGAGATACCACCTCAGGTATTTGAACATCTTTGCTCTCAAGCCTGTATTGATAAAGTTTTGGGTTATAGAAAGCGTAACCAAAACCTTATAGATCAAAATGAAGAGTTTCATCAGATGAAATCTGAGTTCAAAAAGGTTGAAAATACTTATAAAGAAAAGATTAACTGCCTTAAGAAAGAGATTTCATCGCTAAAACACGAACAAACTAATCTTGAAACTCAGATTGATGATCTACTGGTCAAACTAAAAGCTACTAGAGCTGAACTGGCAGAACAGAAAGTTCATGTTGAAAAATACGAATTTTCCTCCAAAAAGTTACCAAGACTTTTAGGTATTCAAGTCCATGAGAAGGTAAAGACTGGACTTGGGTATAACAATGATCAGTACAATTTTGTTCCTCCTCCTGCTGACTATATTGCCATTTACGAACCAAGCTTCAATGTTGCAAATCTTGACACTGCAAACTGAAACCTTGATCCTTCAACGGATGAACCTTTCGTCAAAGACTGCACTACCTCATCGGAATCTGAGTCAACCTACTCAAACCATGATGAAACCAGTGCAGCCCCATCTGAAGCTGTTCTGAATAGAGTTGAAGTTCATGCTGTTCTTCCAACTGTTCCAGCCCTTGTACCATTCAAACAGATCAAGATCAGCTATCCTCCATATGGAAGAAAGCTAAACATTGAAAAGGGGCAGACATCAGGACCCACAAACCCCAAGCCTCAGTCAAAGCCGATCACAAAGAGGAAGGCATTTGATATATGTCGTAAGCCTGAAGAAAAAGTTCCATATTTTCAAAAGACCCTAGAAGTAGCCACTTTTGAACATAACAAAGCTCATCCATGGAACTTCAAGGATCTGTTCCAAAGAAAGGACTATGTCTACCTTTCAAGAGACAAACTAGCAAGATCATGCTTTGTGTGTGGCAGATATAACCACACTGCCAGCACCTGCTTTCATTACCTGGAATACCAAAGAAAATCAAAGCAGCATGCCTTTGAAAACACTAACAAAAACAAGAAGGTAAGAAGCTACGAGGTCAAAGCAACTAAGTTCAGGGAGTCTTTATCTCCCCCAAGAGTGAAGCTGCCTAAATCTCAACAAACTTGCATCATTTGTGGAGAATCAGACCGCTTTGCTGCAAACTGTAAGTTTAACCCCTTCAACCAGATCCTTCATCAAGCCCCTCAAAGACAAAATGTAAAGAAGGATCAGCATACATCGGTTGTTAGTCAAGTTAAGCCCAAGATTACAAAGCAGAAGCTTTCAGCAGCAACCAAGTCCGCTGCTGATAAGCTAAAATCCTCCGTAGCAAAATCTGCTGCTGATAAGGCAAAGCCATCAAAATCATCAGCAGCCAACAAAACTGCTGCTGATCGAGTAAAATCCAAGGCAAAGCCTTCAGCAGCAAAGAATGCTGCCACTTCAACAAAGCCATCAGTAGCAGGATCTACTGTTGACAAGCCAGAAAAATCAGTAGCAAAATCTGCTGCTGACAATGTGAGGAAAACTAGAAAATCACCAACAAGGCAATGGAAAGCCAAACCATCTCCAAGCATTGTCATTGGTTCCATTGACTGCAAACATACTGAAAAGGATAAACTAACAACCATCTTTTTCAAGTCTGCAGACTCTCGGGTTCCTCCTACTAATTAGAAATCTATCATGTGCAAGGACAGCCAGGTCACAAGAATAACACCTGGGTGGTAGACAGTGGTTGTTCCAGGCACATGACAGGCAACAGATCCATCCTCTCCAACTTCAGACATTTCAATGGAGGATATGTTGCCTTTGGAAGTGATTCAAAGGGAGGATCCATTACTGGACAAGGAACTGTGTCCAACGAAAGAATGAGCATTGATAAGGTCAACTATGTCAAAGAATTGGATTTCAATCTCATGAGTGTTTCCCAGGTCGGTGATCAAAAGCATTGGATGCTCTTCACAGATAAAGAATGCTTTGTACTGTCTCCAGGCTTATCCACACCTCCTCCAGAAAAGTATTTTACTGACCGCTCAGAGAAAAAAAAATCTCTATGTACTGGACATGAATGAAGTCACTCCATCTGGGAGTGTTTCCTGCTTTTTATCAAAAGCCTCAGTTGATAAATCAGCTCTCTGGCACAGGAGATTAAGCCATGTTAATATCAAAACCATTAACAAATTGGTGAAGAATAATCTTGTCAGAGGGATTCCTGACAAAGAATTTCAGCTGGAAGACCACTGCATTGCATGCCTAAAGGGGAAGCAACACAAGAGTTCTCACAAGCCCAAGACCTTGAATTCAAATGACACTCCACTGTAACTGCTGCATATGGATCTCTTTGGTCCTACAAATGTCATGTCAATGGGCAAGAAGTCATACTGTCTGGTGATAATTGATGACTACACCAGATTCTCATGGGTATACTTCTTGAGAACTAAAGATGAAACTGCTGAAATTCTCAAATCCTACATTCTTAGGGTAGAGAATCAAAGCAATCAAAAGGTGAAGATCATAAGGTGTGATCAGGGCACAGAGTTCAAGAACCACACTTTAAACAGTTTCTGTGAAAGCAAGGGGATAGAAAGACAATACAGTGCTCCAAGAACTCCTCAACAAAATGGAGTTGCTGAAAGGAGAAACATAACTCTAATTGAGTCAGCAAGATCTATGTTGGCTGACTCAAAACTGCCTCTCACATTCTGGGCAGAAGCAGTTAGCACAGCCTGCTATGTGCAAAATAGAGTTCTCATCGTCAAGCCCCTCAACAAGACACCTTATGAACTTTGGTTTCAAAGAGTTCCCTACATTGGGTTTCTAAAGCCCTTTGGGTGTCCATGCAACATTCTCATCACACATGGGGTTCTTCCTAAGTTTGGTGCCAAATCTGATGAAGGATATTTTGTAGGCTATTCCTCTCAATCAAAGGCCTATAGAGTATTCAATTCAAGAACAAGAATTGTGGAAGAATCAGCAAATGTGGAATGTAGAGAACACATCGTCTGTGAGCAGGGAAAAGGCCCAAACTGGCTCTTTGACATAGACTCCTTCTCCCAAATATTTGAGCCTCTCACCTTCTCAAATATGGAGTCTACGTCTACACAAACACCTGCCTCCACTTATCCACTGACTACATACTGGATTTTCCCAAATCTTCTATCAGTCTGAGAAGACCATCAATTGATCCTCCATCAGTTGTGGAAGCAATTGAAGCAAGTGAAGCAGGAACAAGACTGTCTAATGTAACCAGCAGCAGCCTGTCTGAAACTGAAAATCTAAATGAAGACTCTTCGGTAAATGCTGTAGATGCTGATGATGCTATTGCTGAAAATATTGATATGGATAATGTTGTTGAAGACACTTCCACCATGAATGAAGAGACCTCTGATCAAAATCAAAGCAATCTGGAGCTAGGGATACAGCTGGAGGTGGTACCAGCACAGAGGATCCACAAAGAACATCCTCAAGAGAATATTATTGGCCAAATACACCAAGGAGTTCTCACAAGAAGCAAATCTCACGAGGCCAATATATGCTTGTTTTCATGTTTCCTATCTCAGGCGGAACCCAAGAAGATAGATGAAGCACTCAAACACAGCAGCTGGATTGAAGCAATGCAGGAAGAATTGCTGCAATTCAAGAGGCAGGATGTCTGGAAACTTGTTGATCTTCCACCAGGTAAATATGCTATTGGCACACGATGGGTTTTCAGGAACAAGCAAGACGAGAGAGGCATTGTAGTAAAAAACAAAGCCAGACTTGTAGCTCAAGGCTACACTCAGGAAGAAGGAATTGACTATGATGAAGTCTTTGCTGCTGTTGCCAGACTGGAGGCCATCAGAATCTTCCTGGCATATGCTGCATCCAAGAATTTCACTGTCTAACAAATGGATGTAAAAAGTGCCTTTCTATATGGGAAGATTGGTGAGGAAGTATACGTCAAACAGCCTCCAGGCTTTATAGATCCTGCACATCCTACTCATGTGTTCAAACTAGACAAAGCTCTGTATGGCCTACATCAGGCACCAAGAGCCTGGTATGAAACCTTGTCAGGATATCTACTAAGCAACAACTTCAGAAGAGGTGCCATAGACCAGGCCTTGTTTATCAAAGATGAAGGGGGAGAAATCTTACTAGTTCAAATTTATGTTGATGATATCATCTTTGGATCAACAAGGAAACAGCTGTGCAAAGACTTTGAGATTCTGATGCACTCAAAGTTTGAAATGAGTTCAATGGGTGAACTAAATTTCTTCTTGGGTCTACAAGTCAAACAGGTCCCAAATGGAATCTTCATCAGCCAATCCAAATATGTAAAGAGCATTTTGGAAAGATTCAAAATGGCTGACTGCTCTGCTGCAAGAACCCCTATGCAAGTGCATCATCAACTGACTCCAGACAAAGATGGCCAAGACACTGATCAACATCAGTACCGTGCAATGATAGGGTCTCTCATGTATCTCACTGCCTCAAGGCCAGATATCATGTTTGCAGTATGTCTCTGTGTAAGATTTCAAGCAGCTCCAAAAGTTTCACATCTTCAGGCTGTCAAGAGAATCTTTATATACCTAAAGGGTGCCTCAAGACTTGGGCTATGGTACTCTAAAAATGACATGTTTAATCTGTATGCATACACTGACAGTGACTATGGGGGATGCAACTTGGACAAAAATTCCACTTCAGGGGGATGTCAGTTTCTGGGAGGGAGATTGATTTCATGGCAGTGCAAGAAGCAAACATGTGTTTCAACTTCTACAGCTGAAGCAGAATACATTGCAGCCTCAAGTTGCTGTGCACAAGTCATCTGGATACAAAATCAAATGTTGGATTATGGGATGACTTTCATGGCAACTCCAATTCACATTGACAACATGAGTGCTATCTCAATCACAAACAATCCGGTGCAGCACTTAAAGACAAAGCTCATTGACATCAGGTATCATTTCATAAGAGATCAAGCTGAGAAAAAGAGGATTATTTTAACCAAAGTTCATACGAATGAGCAATATGTTGATTTGTTTACAAAACCTTTTGATGAAGCCAGATTTAAATATTTAGTTGAATCAATTGGTATGATGAACTTTGATTAAAATCTATCTCTAAAAACTCCATTTTAAAATATGTTTTGTCTTATGTTGTAAATAAAAGTTATAAGTCAGCAGCATTTTTATCCTTCAGCTACTGACAGGTTTAATCTTCAGCAGCAAAAGATTTGCAGCTGACTGCTTTAAGCTATCAGCAAGAACAGGTTTCCTGCGGATTTCTTTAAGACTGTCAGCAGCAACATCCTTGCTGCGAATCATTAAATCCATCAGCAGCAGATAAGTTTGCGACTGACAGACTTAACCTTCCGCAGCAACCAAGGTTGCAGCGGACTGGCTTATTCATCCACAGCAACCAAGTTTGCTGTTGATGGGTAAATTTAAGTCCAAATTAACTTTTACGCTGTAAAAATTAACGTCAGTCTTTACCATGACTGCCTCGGTGTATTACAGCTGTAACAATAAAAAGTAAATAAGGTTGTACTGTACAAGTCATTTTGCTTTTTCTCTCCTATGCCGTTATAAAAACAAATCAAATTTCCTTACCACCTCTTCACCTTCAATTTCTCCCTAAACCAACATCACTTTCTCTCAAGTCCCCACCAACCTTCAAACCTTCCCTCCAAATCATACAACAATGGCAGACATCAATAACCCTGACGATAAGTTCTCCCCTTACCGTAACCTTACAGCATACCTAACCAAGGGAAAGAAATCCGAAGGATTCAATGATATGATCGACTTCCTATGTCGATCAAAGATCCAATTTGCCCTCACAACCAACCCTACCATATATATCCCTCATATGGAGGATTTCTGGAATACTGCCGTCTACTCTACCGAATAGGGGATTCCCCAAATCAAAGCTAAGGTAGACGGCAAGGATATCACCATCTCGGAAGCCACACCAAGAAAACATCTTAAGCTTCAAGATGAGGGAGCAGCCATCTCATACTCAAAGGAAGCCACACCAAGAAAACATCTTGCGCTTCTTCGCGCCACCGCGGAGACGGAGGACGAGGTGGAGAGTTGACTCCTTCTGGATGTTGTAATCAGCTAGGGTTCTGCCGTCCTCGAGCTGTTTTCCGACGAAGATTAGACGCTGCTGGTCTGGCGGGATGCCTTTCTTGTCTTGGATCTTTGCCTTCACATTGTAGATTGTGTCGGAGGATTCGACCTCCAACGTGATCGTCTTACCCGGTAAGGTTTTCACGAAGATCTGCATTTTCGCCGATTTGGAGTAATAAGATGAAGTTGTTTCCAAAAAGTTCTCAGGGGTTAATGTTCCATTGTTATCTACAATGCTGAACATACAAAGTACCCCGGGTGACAGTTCAGCAATCCCAGTTGATACTGATCCCACACCCTCCACCTCACATCCTAAACAAACAGTCTGCTTCTACCATTCGAACCCCTGTGCATACTACTAAGGATGTACAGGCACAAAAATTACTTACACCTCTTTTGGATGTTATCGTTCAACCGGAACACAAGGCCCCGGTTGCAACGACATATACTAGGAAAAGGAGCAAGAGAACTCCTTCTTCTCTTGCCTCCAAGGCCTAAACCCAACCTAACAGCCCTCACTCAGAATCACAACATTCTGGTGAGAATATCATAAGGGACAGCCACATTATTAGGGAGACTCATTTGGATGTCTCTCTATTAGGATCAGGATCAGGATCACTTCCCGGATCCATAGAACATCCCCCTGAGCCTTTCCTTTCTCTTCTGAACTTAAGTGTTGAGGAACCTGATCAAGATGATGTACCTTCTCCAACTACCACAATCTCGGAGGTACTGATTGATCTTGCTTCCAACACACACAACCCAAGTTCTTCTACCCTGAAGGTCCACTCTATGAGTTATGAAAAAGTGGATGTGGAAGTGGTTGTCACTACTGCTGGTCCATCAAATGACCAGGAGGATAGTGAAAACATTGCTAAGACCTCAACCACGGCAACTCACAGTGAGGATGCTTCCTTGGAAACTCTCCTCACTGAGAGGAATCTCAGGTGCCAAGAAACCATGGGTGATGGGGATGAAGAGGCTAGGCCTAAGGCCCCATCTGGATCCAAGGATTCCACAACTGTGGATGAGGACAGACTGCAACTTCATATCTTGGAATTGACGGCCAGGGTGGCTATGCTAGAGGCTGAAGTGTCCAAACTAAGACACCAAGTCTCTATTCATGAAGCCCATCAATGCCCAACTTTACCTACTCCCCCTTGTATCAGTGGGCACCTAAACTGATGCTTATTTGTCCACTGATGCAACCAAAAAGGAGGAGATGGTCCCAATGGAGGAAGACTCAGACAGTCTTGACGACTGGATTCAAGAGCAGGCTGTATTTCAAAGCACATTGCCTTTAATAAAAGGACCCATGAAGAAAGGAAGATCATGATTGACTTCCTTAAGGCTAGAGGAGAGAGTGGAAAGAGGCTAGGTCCCATGAATTTCATGAACCTGCAAGCCCTCTATTAAAGAAGGATGAGGAAGAAAGACTGGAGAAGAAAGGCTCTAAGAAAAGGGTAAACATTCAAGAAGAAAGGAAATCAACGAAACCCAAGCCCTCTCTCTCACCCAACACTTCCTCAATCCAACAACCTTCCACTCCCCTTCCTAGACCTCCTTCCTCTCCTCCCTCAAAGTCCAAATCCTCACACCCAGCTCCTACTAATCAACAACCTCCCAAAAAGAAAAACAAACCCACTTCCAAACCAAAAGACTCAAGAGAAATAATCAGATGGTCATACAGCCCTCAAGACCAATGGTTTGAAGTGTTTAGGGGGAGGACAGAGCCTAAAAGATCAATCTATATATATGTTGATGAGGTACTGCAGCTTCCAGATTCTGATCTAAGAAGAATGGTGGAGCTGGGTGAATCCTCTGAGCCTGAGAATGAAGGTGGGAGACATCTACTGCTGGCAATCAGACATAACTTCAACCCCAGCAAAAATGAAATCATTGATGCCAAACCTCTTCAATCCCACTCTCCATTCATCAGCTGGTCTTACAATGCTGAGAAGAATGAATTCACTCTGACAGATGTTAAAGGACAGAAGATGAGGTGTTCAAGCAAAGCTATCTTCAAAATGGCAATCAAAGACATCAAGACTCTATCTAAGCTTCCTCTTAACAATCCCAGCATGGACCAAAGAGGATATGAGGTTGAAAGGATAGTGAGAAACATGCAAAAGCTTCAGCAACAAAGGCAGTAAGAGAATTTTGGTAGCATCAGTCTAGGGGGAGTTTGTAGAAACAAAGACTGATGGCTACAAAATTCTCTAAGTACAAATGTTGCTGATCTCAGAGTTTGCTGCTGACCAACAAACTGCTGCGGACAAGCTTATCTGCAGCGGATACTTGTTCTTCTGCTGAAGAACAAATCTGCTGCGGATAGCCTTATCTGCTGAAGACCAAAGTTGATGCGGATAGGCTTCTCAGCAGCATCAACACTTGATCCTGCTGAAAGGCGAATCATCAGCAGCTTTGGATAGTCACATCTTGCTGCTGATCCTCATCTTTGCTGCTGACAGCCTTGTGCCTTGAAGATAAATCGTTGCAGCTGACTATCCATGCCAAGCGTCACTGACAACTTTCTGCAAAAGCCACTGACACACTCAAAGCAGAAGGAACCTCAATGGCACAACCAATGACAGACAACAATGCTCTTCTCCAAGCATGCAAGCAATAATGCATAAAGAAGACGCTTCAATAAAGTTAACTAGTTTTAGACTAAACGTGTAATAGTTAGCTATATACAACAGATCAACGGTCTGTGTTAGATCTAATCCTTAGAATCAAGGGTTTGTCTTGATTCTAAGTGAGTATAAATACTGTGTAAACACTTCATTGTAAGTGTGCTTTTTGATTGAGTTTTCATTTGTAATCGTTTATTTGCAAAAGCTTAATACAACAGTGTTCTTATAAGTATTCTTTCTGTTTAATCGATTATACTTGTGTAGTTGTTATTGTTTCCGCCAATTTCAACTAAGAACAGAACCATCTTGTACTTTCACGATCCTACAGGCCACATGCTCAAACAAACAACTTAAGGCTAATATGTTACATGACCCATTAAAGATACATAAATACATAAATTAAATAGTCTTGACCCATTAGTAAATTAAATATAAACTAAAACAGATCCAGGCCCATTGAAGGGATTAATTTACGTCCAACATCTCCCCTTTAATCCTTCAGAGGCCTGATCACAACAACCTTCCTTCACAGCTCCTTTGTTCTGGATGTATTATCCGGGTCTTCCTCCATGTCTTCACTTGGATCTTGCTCTTCAGTGCTTTCATCTTCACTAACTCCATAGTCTTCAAGATCCTCATGCATTCGTGGACCACATCCCTTTGGAAAGTCACAGATTGCATTAACACCTCGGCTTTTAAACTTCGGTTTTGCTTGACTTGATTCTCCAATATTAGTAGTGCTTCCTTCGGTCATCTCTTGATCTTCATTTTGGTTGCTCGGTTCCTTCTCGGTGTAGTAGCCTCTTTTGGTGAGCGTCTTGTAATACAATTCGAACATATCTAGGTATTGCGCATAAGCCTTTTTTACCTCTTGTACTTTATTAATTTCAAACCCAAGCTTTGCAGCGATTAGAGCCCACTTTTCATCCCGTGTCACCGATTGAAAACCGTCTTCCTCTTGTACATAGATGTAGAGACCAAATAGATCAATTTCTCCACCACTTTCAAGTGTTGGTGGAAAGATTCTATCTTGCATGCTTAGGAAGTCTTTAGTAAACCACTTGACCAATCTTGTGAACTCGGTTTTGAAGGCAATCTTGTACTTCATAAATGGAGTATGAACTTGAAGGATATTGAGAAATGTGACACAACTTACAATTGATGGTGTTGCATATGTCTCTCCTTTGCGTCTCATTTCGATGTAGTTCCAAATCCTATCCGCTTCTTCCTCCGTATAGTTCAAGCCTTCAAACTTAAATTCTTTCTTACTTTCTAAACCCTTATTGGTGTTAGGATCTAGATGCTCAAAGTATTCTTCAAGATAGGCCTTCTCCTTTTCAAAGTATTCCTCATTTTGTTGTTGATCAAAGGTTTGTACATGATCATCCTTAAACATCTTGGTGATTTCACATTTTTCATCCTCCATTTTTATTTGAAAACCTTGGCTAACCAATTCTTTTAGACTTAAGATGTTTTTCTTTAGAGTGGGTATATGAAACACACTTGGTATCTTTCTAAATTTTTCACTAATGAAAATTCTAATACTTTTGCAAATACTATTTCCCCTTCTTGTGCCATTGTTTCTACACCAAAAGTCTTTGCTAGATTTTCAAACAAGGATTCATTCCCGGTCATGTGACGCTTGCTTGTTGTACTAACATACCATATGTTATCCCATGCCCCCAAATCAGTCCCCTTTACAAGGTATTCCTTTCCATCATTATTATCAAGTACCAAAACTTTCTAAATAGACTTACGTGGACATTTAGATGCATAGTGACCATAGTTACTGCAGCGATAACACATGATGTTTGCCATGTTCTTGTTCCTTTTGATTTTCTGATCAGGGTACATAGGGTTCGAATTCTTTGCCTTGAAACTCTTGTGACCAAGACCGGATGGTGTTCGAAGTTTGTAAAGACTAGCCCTCTCGAGAGCCCTTCTTGCAGCCCTTTCCTTATTCTTTCTCCAATGAGGGCGAGCCCAAACTTCCTTTCCTCGTGATGATTCTTGATAGATCTTCATGTTGGAGATCCCTCTAACAATTTTGCTATTCCCAAAGCGCCATCGGTTTGGTGATTCTTCGACAGACTCCATGCTAGGGGCCTTTCCACGTGATGAAGAAGAATAAGAATCATCATAGCGATTTTCAGAACCATTGGCACTGATACCACTGTAGTATTTCCAGGCCTCAGAGTTTTTGTTCTTGCAGAAGTGATTTCGATTGAACATGGTGATTTGGTATGAACAAGAAAAATAAACAGATGATGATAATGATTTTGTGAGTGTATGATAATGGAGAAACAAAACAGAAACGTAAAACTTGGACAGGAAGAAATAAGAACTGGTAAATTCATCCAGAAACTGATGAACGTATATATGGAGATGAAGTGGTGCGACGTTTCAGGGATAACCGTCAAAGCACCGCTTCAAAAGTCCTATACGCCTATTACAATTGTACGCAGCCTTTGAAGGCTTTTGTTTCTGTTCAGGTTTGTTGGCCACAGGCCCAAACAAACAACTTAAGGCTAATATGTTACATGACCCATTAAAGATACATAAATACATAAATTATAGTTTTGACCCATTAGTAAATTAAATATAAACTAAAACAGATCCAGGCCCATTGAAGAGATTAATTTACGTCCAACAAATAGGAAGTGCTATTGGCACTTTGGACTAGTCTGGGCCCAAATGTTGCTAGAAATGCTATGGTTAATGTTGCAGAACTCGCTAGCTATGATCACGTGAAACATGTTTAATATTTTAATTTTTTTTAGATAATATATTAGCTAAGTTTGTAGAAGTCAACAAAAAACTTTATGTGGGCCGGCTTGACTCTGTACTTTTTGACCTGACCCCATATCTGCTCATTACCAACCTACCCAACCCGCTAAGTTCATCGCACTATTTTTTTTGGTAATTTTATCTATGTGGTTGACTTGACAATAAATCTCATGTGGTTGACTTGACAATGATATCCTATTTTCTCTAAAACTTAAAAAAAAATGAGCTGGACCACTTACACGCCAATTTCGGTTAAAAACATAGATATATTTTTGGCTAAAAATGAATTCTGATCCAAATGTTGCAATCAGAACCCGAAAGTATCTAGCTGTGTGATATGCATTTGTTGAAGTGTTGAAGACATTGCTTATGTTCACAATGAAATCAAGGCTTCTACTGCTGGGTTTGGTGGGCAACACGTTTTATGGGAATTTTGGATATGGAGCAGCCTGAAACACAGATCATGAACAACATTGCTATAACATTTGTGGACCTATATACTCTTGAGCTTATACAATTGTACCAACTAATTCTTTTTTTTTAAACTTCTGTTCAATACTATTGTTTTGCCTGCTGCTGTTCTGAAACTTATAGGTGTTATCAAAATATTTCTATAGAACTAAGAAATACAGATGAAATACAAAAAAATCTGTAATCTAACCTAATAATCTGTCCAATAATACACTACAGCAAATTATACAACTTTGGTGGCAATCACTTATGCCTTTAGCAGTAATCCTTCCCTAACCACTGACAACTTCATCAATGAAAGAAGGTTCCTTTAAGCAAAACCACATTCATATATTAATATAATATGTAGCATCAATATTATACCTACCTATCATCCTAAACAGCCACAATCATTATAAAAAAAATTAATTGTTTCATAAAGTGTGTGCCACTAAATGGCTCTTTTTTTTGTAGTGTTAGTTTTTACTATTACAAGGGTTAAATGTTTTCATTTTTACTCCATTTTTTTTTGTATTTGTATATCAGATTGTAGGAATATTCAAGATGGTCATGCTTCTAATTCTAGGCCAGCTTTCAGATGAGTATGGGCGTAAACCGCTTCTTCTTGTAACACTTTCTACAACTATAATTCCCTTCCGTAAGTATTTTTTTTATATAATCAGTTTTCTTTTCTATAAAATGGTACTCGCAAGAAATTACATCGGGTCATCATAAAATCACAAGTTATTTTACTAACATTTTTGTACTAACAGATGTTTTGTTTTTTTCTTTTTCTTATCGTTTAGCCCTGCTGGCGATCAGTGAGTCCAAAGCATTTGTGTATGCTTATTATGTTCTTCGCACGGTTTCATATATTATTAGTCAAGGAAGTATTTTCTGCATTGATGTTGCTTATGTGGTAAGACATCTCACTTAATTCTACTTCATATTTTACACGTTAAATACAGTTTGATGTAGTGATTATGTAATCAAAATCAAAATATTCAATAACATTTGGAAACGTCAGAATCAGTTTTTGATGATGAGAAGTAGTCCAGTTTACCCTAAAAGTCAAACTGTATCTCTTTTGTTTTTCAGTACATAACATTGTTTGTAGATCAATTTTGACCCATTACTTATAAATGGTTTGATTTGGGTTGTGCTTTATCTAAACGTGTGAAATAGAAGAAGAAGAAAAAAAGACAACTTAAAGGGAAACGGGTCAAACTCATAAATCGTTCTTATTCAAAGATCTAGATCACTATTATAAAACTATTTTTTTTGTAAACATAGTTAATGCATTAATTCTTTATAAAAAGGGCATAAAAGTTGGGTAAACGGTACACCACCTGACCTGTTTCGACCCACCCAGAAATTAGCATGTTTCAACCCCATCCATTAATTCTTTATAAAATTCAAAAGACGTTGGGTTTGTGTCAAACAGAGCCTGCCCTTTTCGACACCTGCTAGAAAATGGCCCGTTTCAACCTAACCCCACCAGATTACACAACATGAGTTATTCATAAAATTGGATGAAAAGGTATGTGTCACACCCTTAAATTCCACCTGCGGGGTTATACCGCGAGGTGCGTGACAAACCAGGAAAATTGTCATTAGTTATATTGAACGACCACTATATGAGTTTTAAAATACCAATGTTGCTCTCATTGACATGAGAAAATACCGTTAAGTTTGAAAGTATTGCGGAAGCGTAAAATAAAAGTAAAATTCAAGAATGACCAATGCGCAAAACAAGGCGCCCAAAACCAAAGAAGTTAAAGTAAATAAAACGTGTTTAAACTGTTTAATGAAAGCCATGCAACTCCAATGCATCCTAATCCTGACGTGTACCTTAGCGACATGAGAAAGACATTCTTAAAGTGTCAACACAAGGTTGGTGAGTTCACATGTTTATAAATCAATAAATGTTTGATGTTTGCAAGATAATGTAAAAAAAGTATATCAATAGATAGCTAGTCTATGTTCATGCTACTATAAGTGTTTCGCAACTGAAGCTGACTGTTTGGTTTGTTTGCCTTCTGCCATGTCTACCAAAACAATGGCTATGTGTTTAGATCAATATTACACTCGTTCGACCTCCGGTCGAGTTAGCGCGACTAACGCGGGTGGGGTTTGTCAAACCCAGTAGTACTACTCAAGATGACCTTGTTATGTTCCTATACTAACGGTTCGAGATGTAAGGACTTTCATAGTAATGTTTGCACTTTAGTACGCAAGTGATATAACAATAATACAGAAAACCAAAAAGTGTTTGTGTGCATGCTTTCGCCCCAAAAAGGAAAGTAAGTAAAAGAGGGGCCGTGAAACTCACCTTAGGGTGCTTGCTAAAACAGCAAGTGATAAACAGCTGACCCGCTAACGGCTACCTATATTACATAAGTTTATGAGTGTGTATTCGTGTTGGTTCATAAGTCCCTTTGTATCCAAACAATCCCATTATTTATGTGTTTTGAAAGGAGTTAGCTAGTTTGACTCAGGTTTGACCAGACGACCCGTTGGTGACTCAAAGTATGAATTAATGTTTAGTTAGTATAATACTATCATATTATGCAAATAAAACCATGCATGTAACACTTAACAACAGTTCCTTATTGTTCTAGCAATGTTAGCATAGTTATCACATTTAGTAAGTTTTCATATTTAGAAGGTATGATCAAGACTCACATTTTCTGGAAACTATCTTTATCAACATGTTCAGGAGACCAATCTAACACGTCTTAGATTATCACATCACACACTATATGTCTTGAACTCAACATGCAGTTCATAATTTCAAACAAAGTTTCCTTTTAAAGTAAATTAAGAACACAACTGAAATTTCAATGATCTAAAGTTCCTAACAGGTTTCTATGTTCATCATAACACATAAGAAATCATCACATTGCACCAACCATGTCTAGAAATCACATCCCAAATTGATAAACCTAAAAAGTTACTATATATAGCAAGCTATGAACACCATGCGTGATTTCTAGAATCTAACACTTCAAAACATGTTATTACGTCCCAGCTAACATAAAACTATCATCAAACTTCAACATGCATGTCCAAATTTCAAACCATTCAAGTTCATGACAATTAAAGTTTCTACTTTTAGAAACCCTAAGAAACCGAGCTAGATACATGAAATCCAATTCACCAAAACACATTATCATGAATAAACTAACGCATAAACATCACCATAGTACATCAATCACATCTAACATGCGATCTAAATAATAATAAAGTTACTAATAATAGTAACCCTCGGTTTTCATGCAACTAGGGTTTTTCCAACAACATTAAATCCATGTACACATCATAATAATACATAATTAACGTTAAAGTTTACATCTTTATTGATAAAAATCATTTTTTTTTGATGAACTAGGGTTTTACATAAGCCAAAATCGTAAGAAAGCATATAAAAACGAATTCAAATCTTACTTGATGCGTTACTAGTGATGATTAGCACTTGAATTGATAAAAAACACGAACAAATGCACTCCATGGGTTAATGGTGGTGGGTGGTGGACAATTTCAAGGGGAAGAGGGGAGGGGGGTTTCGGCCAAAGGGGGGGATTTGGGATTAGGGTTTTATAAAATCTTTATATATAATGCACTCCATGGGTTAATGATGGGTTAAAACATGGGTTTGGGTGATTCATGGGTTAATTTAATTAATTTAAATTAAATAACATGATTTCTAATAATTATTTTTATAAAACCTTTTTATAAAAAAATTCCTAACACATTAGAAACGCATTGTTACGCGTAAACGTACGCGGTTTCATGAATGTTCACGAAATAAGAATAAAATCACATAACACATAATTCTACATAAAATATGTTAAATATAATTGTTCGGAATATTATTTTGATTTTTCACCAACGTTCGGGGACAGACTCGTGTGATTCGGAAATTCTCTAAATTACCGTTACGTGAGTGTTTGTGCAATAACCGACACACTTAATTAACCCTAATCAAGTGTAATACATGAATGAATGATTGAGATAACGAAGTTTGTGTTAACCTGAAAATGTCGGGTGTCACAGCATCCCCTTGTTGAAAGAATTTTCGTCCTGAAAATTTGAGTAATGTCGCTAATTGTCTGAAACAAAAATTTTAGGTTGCCACATCATCCCTTGTTGAAAGAATTTCGCCCCGAAATTTAACTAGTACCCTCTGTGTTAGTCGTTGTCCTCTTGAAAAGTTGGGGATACTTGCGCATCATCTGATCCTCGCACTCCCACGTGAACTCCGGTCCACGCTTCGAGTTCCAACGAACTCTAACAATAGGGATCTTACTATATTTAAGCGTCTTGACCTCTCTATCCATGATTTCAACCGGTTCTTCAATGAAGCGTAATTGTTCATCGATTTCTAACTCTTCGAGTGGAACCACGAGTGTCTCATCTGATAGACATTTCTTCAAATTCGAGACATGAAAGACATTGTGTACCCCATTAAGTTCCTCAGGTAATTTCAGTTGATACGCCACTGGACCAATTCTCTTCACTATTTCGAATGGTCCAACGTAATGCGGGTTTAACTTGCCCCGTTTCCCGAAACGGATTACACCTTTACAAGGTGAAACTTTTAATAGAACTTTGTCGCCCACTTGAAATTCCAATGGTGTTCGACGCTTATCGGCATAAATCTTTTGGCGGTCACGGCTGCCGCCATACGATTTCATATTTGCATGATTTTCTCCGTAGTCTCGGGCACAAGTTCAAGACCCGTAATTTGGCTATCTCCCACTTCAGCCCAACAAAGAGGTGATCGACATTTCCATCCGTACAGTGCCTCAAACGGTGCTGCCTTAATGCTAGTATGGTAGCTATTATTGTAGGAGAACTCTACTAAAGGCAGATGAGTCTCCCAACTGTTACCGAAGTCAATTACGCAGGCCCGTAACATGTCTTCTAGAGTTTGAATGGTACGCTCACTCTGGCCATCGGTTTGAGGATGGTAAGCTGTGCTCATATCTAGGCGCGTGCCCAAAGATTTTTGTAGCGATTGCCAAAAATGTGAGGTGAATCGAGCATCTCGATCAGAAATGATGGAAATTGGCCTCCTGTGCCGAGAGACTACTTCTTTAAGATAAATACGAGTTAACTTCTCCATTCTATCAGTCTCTTTGATTGCTAGGAAATGAACGGATTTGGTTAAGCGTTCTACGATCACCCAGATGGTGTCGCATCCGCTAGGGGTTCGGGGTAGCTTGGTGATGAAGTCCATGGAAATCTGCTCCCATTTTCACATCGGAATTTTCGGTTGTTGGAGCAAACCAGACGGATTTTGGTACTCAACTTTGACCTTGGAACAAGTCAGACACTTGCTCACGTAGGAGGCGATATCATCTTTCATGTTCGGCCACCAATACAGAACTTTCAGATCATGATGCATCTTTTCGGAACAGGGACGAATATAATATCGAGACTTGTATGCTTCGTCCATCACAAGTTCCCTTAAATTCCCGTACAGCGGGACCCATATTCGCTCCGTGAAATAGCGAATACCATCCGATCTAGTCTCTAGTTTTTTTCTCCATGCCACGCATGGACTCTAACTGTAAATTCTCTTCTTTCATCGCTTCGAGTTGAGCATTACGGATTTGGTCAGGTAATCCAGTATGAATAGTGAGTTGTAGCGCTCGAACTCGTCTGGGTTTGTTTTATTTTCGGCTTAGGGCATCAGCTACCATGTTAGCTTTGCCAGGGATGGTATTTGATAGCACAATCATAATCGTTCAAAAGTTCGATCCAGCGACGCTGTCACATGTTCAACTCTTTCTGCTCGAAGATGTGCTGAAGACTCTTGTGATCGGTGTACATGGTGCTTTTGGTACCATACAAGTAACGTCTCTAGATTTTGAGTGCGAACATCACGACTCCTGATGTCGCCCAGACGGTCTAAAAAACTAATAAATAAAACCTAGTCTAGACTCCTAAGTAATAAATGGAGTACCTATGAACTAAACCGCACTGACAGGCAACTGTACCTATCGAGTGTAGCACAGCTTAATGGCAAACTGGATTATCGAACCCTAGAGACACTACTATAGCTAAACTAGACTTGGACTCAGACTAAAGATGATTGATTGGGGGTTTTCTACACTACTGATTAACTAATAATGCAGAATACTAAAGATCGACTCTAACTATCAGACACAGAAACTCAGGGATTATCAGGAATGGGAAGAATACCACCTAGGTCAAAATCCTATCTGCTAGGCTTTGGAACTCTATCGGCTATGGAAACTGTATTGGAACTGGGATCCTAAAATATGACACCTCTAAATCACCTAGTGGATTCTTAATCACTCTCAGGATGTGACCAGAAGGATAACCTAAAGGATACTAAACTCACTAGTTAGTCAGATCACCTCTCGGTCTCTCCAACGATACTAAAGAACTCAATAGATAATTCACCTTTCGGTCTCACTGTCTCAATACATCAGAGATGCAAGGAGTAATCTAAAGTTAACTTGTTTGATACGAATTAACAATGACAAGAGACTCCTAAAGAAACTTCCTCTTAGACATATTTCACTCAGGATTCTAACACCAAAGATTAACCGATTGCCTATCACTTTTCGGGTATTTAGACAAGAAGAACACTCAACTTTAATAGATTATTAATCAATATTCCTACGAATTACTACGTCTAGCATACCGTACACAAATCACAAACACGAAGTAGGCGATCTAATACGCAACCAAACATGAAAGACATTCACTAGGACGTGTATGGAATGATTAATCAATAATAAATACAAATCAAGCATGCATATTCATCAAACAATCACAATCAGATCTGTTACAATAGTGTAACATCCTGAAAATAAAACGACGAGTTATAATAACGGGTAAAATGCAAGACGAAAAGAATAAATGAACGCGGACGGGACGGGCCGGGCCGGATGGGCCAGGCGAACTTGAGGATGGCGCATTAGGGGGAGGAGCCTCCCTATAAATAGCCCAAGTCACCTCCATTTCTCTCATTTGCAAGAATCTAGAGAGAGAAACCATAGAGAGAGAAAGTGAAGGATTGACTCGAGACTGCAAAGGAAGGATTCTCTAGTGCTCCTGAAGATAACCTCCAAATCAGAAGCTCGATACAGGTAACGGTTTGGCCTAGATATGAGTTTTTGTTTACTTTGGGGTTTTCAGGTTTTGGATAAAAAGGTAACGTTTTTACATATAAAACTTGAAAATGAACATAGATCTAGCATCTAGAAGGAAAAACGAACGTTTTGGACGTAAAAAGTCGGGATCTTGACGTGATCAGATCTACATGCATGAACTTAGGGTTCTTGGGGAAGAAGACAGCCCGACTGGCAAGGATTGGGTCGAACCTATCAAGTTCACTTGAGAAGTTTGCCTGGGGCAAAAAGTAAGCGAACATATGGTGGAGAACTTAGTGACTTCACTGGGTTGAATCAAGTGAACTTAAGTAAGAGAACTTACTAAGTTAGCCGGGCATGGGTCAGGCGAACTTGATGAGTTCGCCTGTATGTTCACCAGGTTGGTAAGGGGCGAACTTGACTTAAGTTCGCCTAGTTCAGTATGGTTACACCGTTAGAGTCGGGATAGGACCTGATGTGTATTTAACTACTCAATCCAGATCGTGCGTGACGTTGTTGGGCCTTCGATTAGGACAACGAGACTAGCTTATCAGGTGAGTTCTAGAAGCCCTCTTTTAAATGTTTTGAATAATATTTTTGGGCTGGTGTACATACGTAACGATGTGACTATTTTATAAAACGATGTTTATGAATGATGTATGTGACGTTTTATAAAATGACGTTTATGAACGATGTTTTGGAAGCAAAGGTTATGAAAGAATTGTTTATGAAATATTTTGCCAAAAAGAAGTTTACAAAGTGTTTATGAATGAATGAATGATTTTTAATAAAACATACGAATGTTTTAACTGAAGTTTTGAAGTAAAAGAAGTGAATGTTTACGAAAGTCACAAACGAACGAATCTGCCATTATTCCTTAGGGAATGAAGGTTATGGGTATGGGATGTATGTTATTGGCCTTTACCTTTTAGGGGCCTTTGTTGTTGGCCAACTGTTGTACAACTGGGGTGATGACGGTCACCGAGGGGATTATCATGATCCTTGAAGTTGGTACGATTTACCTTATGGGGTAGTCGTGCTTGAAGTTTGGTACTTGTGCCTTACGGGGTGCAGTGTTTGAAGTTTGGTACGTGTCATCCTTGTGATACCGTGCTTGAAGTTCGGTCGAATAGCCTAAGTGTCGGGCCCTAGGTTTCTCCGCCCGAAGGATAGTACGGTGTTGAAGGGCCTAGTGGTGGCTATCTTAGGGTTATTCCTCCAAGTATGCGACGTTTGGATTTGACGGTTACGATAAGGCACAGATTCGATATGTTCGTTGACTTATGGGTTATGATGTGTTATGTTTTTGTTATTGCATTATTTTACGTACGCTTTTATTAAATGAAGTATGAAGTTATGTTTTTGGCAAATATTTGAAGTTAATGTTTTATGTTAAAACTAGAACTCACCAGCGTAGCTGACTTTTTAGTATGCACATTCAGGTTAAGGCAGGTTATGATGATGGACGGTGATGCTGGGCGGCTTGATGAGTTACCCGGATGATATGAAGACTGGCATCCTGTTATGATTAGTTATGTTTATGTATTAGACTATGTTACGCTTTCGCATGTTGAACAGTGTTATGATTATGTTTGAATGAAGTTTTCCGCTGCGTTATTTTGATATTCAAGTTTAAGAACTGTTTGTGAATGAGTAGATCCAACACGTGAGGCCTCCCGGGTTTGGGGCCTTACAAATAGCATCAAACCCAAAACATGAATCCAAAACCGATAAAAACCTAAACTTTAACAATCATTCATCCTTAACCTAGGCAGTATTAAAGTTTTAGCCTAGCATCATACTTAAAACATCCAAACAGAAGTAAATAAGCATAAACCTAGGTTCAAACACAGAAAACAAAGATAAAGATCAAAACTTGGAAATCGAATACGCTATATCTAACGAACCCGGATCCAAAAGCTTTAAACTCTACTTGATTTCACTTCCAAGCTCCCAAAATCGCCTCTTAGAACCCTTCTGACGGCCAAAAGATTGAACTCCTTAAATAATGGCATCACAATTCGATATAAAGTTGAATTAGGGCTTTTTGCGGAATTACGGGGCCCTCGCGTACCGCGAGAGAATATCACGGGTTCCTCGCGTACCGTGAGGGACAAAATAGTCGGGCGCCCTTGTGGCTTTTCTCGCGTACCGCGAGATATATCTTCTCCTCCTTCGCGTACCGCGAAGGAGTAAAATTCCAACTTTTTTTTGCTTTATTTCCTTGGGCTTCATTCTCTTGCTCGTTTTCTTCGGGATTTGACTTGTATTCCACACAAGCTCCTGAAAACATAACAAAGACTCAAAAGTACATTAAAATGACTAAAAACGAATACGAAACTATATAAAAATGCACTAAAACAAAGGAAATAAGATGTGTGCTTTGCACTACATCAAACATCCCCACACTTAACCTTTTTTCGTCCCCGAAAAAGTTTGCAACGAAATCATAACTGGACATAGCTTTAACAAAGTCAATTAATCAATTATTCAAACATACTCACGCGTTAAAAAGCAATAATCAGTATTTCTGTCCGATTAAACCCAACCACCAACTTTCAAGCCCCCGCTTTGTGTTCTAATATCATATTACCAATCATATCAATCTATCTTTGGGACTCACACTCAAAAGCTACAGCTCTACCTAATCCCGTCTCACGGTCATGTCTAGGCACGGATTAAACCATATATATTTCACCTACCACGTTAAACTAAGATTTACAGGTTTTAGAAATCAAGATGATCAATGAATGAATGGATGGGCATTAAATTAAACAAATGAACTTTGGTCTAGAGGCGTTTCAACCAAGTCACTATCTCGGAGGGTAGCACATAGACTACAGTTCCATAAATGAAGCACATAAGAGTCAAACCCAGCGGTGTTTCAATCAGGTTGGAACCCGACGTGTGACACGTAGGCGAAACTTAGATTTCTAGTTAAATAAGCTCAAGTATATGGAATTATGGATTGCGGGCGCCACCGAAACTCGGATTTATTCTCATAAAAAGAGAGTGGTGTGCCAAGAAATTTCAAAAACCTCTAAATTTTAACTTAACGTGGTACCTATCACCCTATGTTGACAGTTTCAGTATTACCGACACCCCTAAGATGAGTACCCACAAGATTTCAAGATTTAAATCAATTAAATTCCTAATCAACACAAACAAGCTATTTAAGCTCTACTAGTTGGCTGGGTCTACCAAAATATCACTAATTAGACGCGTTTTCTATTATTTATTTCATTTAAAACTCAACAAGGAGAACCAGTTGTACTATCATTTTTCTTTTATTATGCAAAAACTTTTGATTTCAAAGGACATTTTTTCAAATGATTTTCAATTTTTTGTATTTTTTTATTTTTTATAAAAGAACATAAACCTAGACACCTAGACTCAGGAAATCTCTCATCCCTACACTTGAAACAAACATTGTCCCCAATGTGAACCAAGAAACACGACAAATAAAAAGACAAAAATAACAGGAATAGACTTAGCTGGTACTGTATGCATTGAAGTGTATCCAACATTACTCTTCCACATGTGCACAATATAGCATTTCGGTCGTGGCTGCACAATCGACTGTCGGGTTGCCTTTACAAGATAAATAAGATGAGGTTCAACCCCACCCAAATGGAGATTGAGTACGAGCGGAGTGATCAATACCTGCACAATAAAGCTTAAACAAACCCAACGCATTAAACTGACACAAGTACATACTCAAAGTAAAATAAAAGACTCGATCGACTCACTAAGACTCAAGATAGATAACAGGAAGACACTCTCGACGGTTGACAAACATATAGACATGAAAGTCAATAGCAAGGTGAATTACTAGAGCGAATGGTCCTTAAGTTTTCCATGGTGGTGGTAGGTGAATGATATGTGTGATGATATGGGTGATGATGATGGATGGTATAATGGCAGTGAGATGATGGATGATGATATAATGGATGGTGATGGGTGGAATGGTATGTGGTGAATGGTGGAAGTGGTTTATGGTGGTGGTAGTGGAGGATAATGGTGGTGTAATGGTGGTTAATAGTGAAGGTGACGGGTTTGGGAAACCATGGGAAACAAAGGAAAAAGGAGGATTCCAGGAATCCCTCGCGTACCGCGAGGGAGAAAGTTTTAAGCCGGCCCCAACTTTTGTCTCTCGCGTACCGCGAGAGATGGACATACTAGCTTCACGTAGCGAGAGAGTACCGGTAACATAAAATTTAGAGGGTTTTTTATACTTACTCAAATTTTCACCCCTCAAATTTTTTTTCCCCAAATCCAATTAAAACATGTTCCAACTATAAAAACCAAAGTAAAAATACCTGGAACTTCGTTCCCAATGCTTTTCCTCACTGAATCGAGCTCGAATTCCTATAAGACACACACAAACAAGACACGCACACCGAAAAACACAAAATAGACGTGCAAATAAATCAAGAAATTCATACAAACTATACATCCCGGGCACTTGCCCGAGACTCAAGCAAGCCTATCAGCAGGCTTCTCCTTGATCCTATCCGGAACCGCCTTCATCCTGTGCGGTATCCCGATTCTCCGCAGGACCAACAAAAAATTTCCAACCACTAGACCTCTATTACATCTATCATTCGGGTCCTTCCACCAAAATTTAAATCTACCTGGTCCGAATATAACACGGTTCAAGTACATCATCAATTTATCACCCCTAAACATCCCCACACTTGGGGTTTTCAATCTCCTTACATCATGTGAAACACTCAACGCTCGGGTTCTCTCACGGGGTGGCCTAGACCTAGGGGTGACTCGGCATCTCTCCCCTCAGCACGAAGAACAGTAATGATAGGTAGAGGTTCAGGAATAGGTACTTCTAATGGTATGACCTCTACACTCTCCACCGGATCACCATGATCCTCTAACTTCTCTAACTTCCCCACACTTAGAGTATTGCCTATGATCTCCTCCAGCTCGGCCATCATCTCCTGCAGATCACTGGGCACCTCATCGCCGTATTCATCCGGCTCATTCAGCAGCTCTTCTAACTCCAACGCCCAATTAGATGGTTCTCCTAAACCAGGGGCAGGTTCACCAATATCTATGTAACATCCATGATTTTCTTATGCTTTGTTTTGTGCAATAATAGCATTTTAATTTCAATTCTGGTTCATTACATTGTGTCACATTAACCATAATTACAAAAGTGTATTAAATTCAAAATTTTATTCATACAAATTCATATTTTAGCCTTACAATAAATATTTATATATATATATATATATATATATGTATGATGTGAAATCCGACTATTTAGAGATAACTCCGTTAGCTCAAGTTCTGTCATCTCACACAAAAACGGTTAGTCAAGTTAGTCCAAGTTATCTAATTTCAAACCTCAGGGACTAATTCTATCAGTATCCAAATACAAATGCGCTCAAACTACAAGGACTAAGGCTATAATAACCCCAAAGTCGATTCTGTTGACTTAGTAAAGTCAAAGTCATGTGTTTTATGTCATGTAGACTTTTGAAAGTCAAACTCGCGGCCATTGATTCCAAATTAAAACTCCAAAACCAAAATATGATCGAATTGTAACTGTTTTGCACGACTATTACCAATAACATTCATCACTGATGCATTAAACGACTTCATTAATCGAATTAAACCCCAATTATAGGTAATCATGTCTTAACCGTCGACCATCATCACATATTCATCAATTTCGCATCAATTCGTGAACCATTACCCAATTGAACACCATGCGCACACTAGACGAATCCCTCTGAAGCTTTTACACACACCATTTTGGACGGAGAGGTAACCGGAGACGCAAGAGACCACACTATCGAAGTCGCGGCTGTGCTTTAGTCAGGAACCATCAATTCGACATCGAATCTGGTAATTAAACCTACCCTTAGCTTCGTTTTGGTCTCTACATTGAAAGCCCTATGCCAATTTGGGCTTATATCATCGATTCAAACAAGAACCGATTCTAGGGTTTTTAACATTTACGGTCTAATCGAACTCCACTATAGACCTGATTTAAATACAATTAAATCATATGGTTAGCTTCGCAACCTCTCACTCATCAAAAACCCTATGATAATTTGATATTCCATTATCGAGTTTAACTCAACCCAGAATCTAGGGTTCATCGCAAACCGGTTTAATCGAACCCTAATCTAGACACGTTTATAATCCAATTAATTTATAAGGGTAGATTCGCGATCCAATGCTTGTTGAAATCCCTATGATTTCAACAACTTTTATTACAGGGTTTGATCAAATCGACTTCATGTTCCGTTCTAGGGTTTCGGTGTTTCCAAACCAATATTAGCGAACCTAAACTCAATAATTTTACAATTAAACTTCATCACAGGTTCGTTAGGGGCCGATGAACAAAACCCCTTTACCTTTTTTGTCAAGCGTAAGCGAAATCAATAGATTGGGTTGGATCTTTGGTCCGGCTACGATAGGGGGGAAGAACTCAGTGGGCATTCATGTTAAAAGATTTTGAAACCGGGATCTTGTGCGATGACCCTAGCGGGCGAGTTGGTTAAGTTGTGTGGCTGTGATGGGAGAGACTCGGGTTCGAGTCTCTCCACTTGTTTTCTTTTTAAATCAATTTTGTTAGCATTATTTTAATATAAAAACCTATCCCCATATTATTATATTAACATATTAACATGTTTTATGCTCGGAAACCACCCGTAGGCTCGGGTTTGGTTGATAACCCATCTTTAATGATATTTCCACTTATAAAATAATATATATTTATATTATTTTCAAACCACGACTCCGAGTAAGGTAATATATTTATATTATTTTCAACCCGTGACTCCAATTAAAAATAATATATATATTTATATATTATTTTCCCCACGTTTATAAATTTTGTAACAATTCAAACTTATGAATAATATGATTATTTATATTATTACCCACATTTATATTCTCAAATAAAAATAATATATTTATTATCTTTGCCACATAAATGATTATCGTGTTATTTCTTTAAACTTAAAAATAATATAAAGAGTTATATTATTTTTTTAAACCATTATTTAATGGTGTAAACACGTGAAGTTTTATTTAAATAAATATTATTTTGTATTTAGAAACTCTCGTTTCGAAACGCGCCTATCTTAATTATTATAGTAAGGAAGTCCCTTATTCACGTGGACAAGTTCGCCTACTCGTTAATCATTAGTATGTCCTAGGACACCCAATCCTTCCCGTGTCACCGTCACAATGTCCCACGTGTTTCTAACTATTGTAAATCATTCTAGGGCATACGTAGACGGTTCACATGCAAACTCTTGTGTTTTCCATTGCATCCTTGTGTAGTGCTACTCGTACACAACTTAGGTGAGTTTACATAGCCCCTTTTTTTTTTTCACTTTTACATCTTTGGGGCAAAACATGATTACATACAAACTATTTGCAATTATTACAATTCAAACATTATGATCATGTGTGCAACTTGTGCCTTATGCTTGAACATTATTTGTGCAAACAACATTTACATACTTTTGTGGATAGTGCAAGTGCAATCATTAACTCAGTACAAGCCGACGGTATATAATGATAGATCTATTTTGTCTGACCAACCCACCCGGTTAGAGTGATTGTTGCCGAAAACACTTAAGGATAACTGTTGTGTTATGCCTCACATTTAAGGATAACTGTTGTGTTATGCCTCACATTCAAGGATAACTGTTGTGTTATGCCTCACACTTAAGGACAACTGTTGTGTTATGCCTAACATCTAAGGATAACTATTGTATTATGCCTCACACTTAAGGATAATTGTTGTGTTATGCCTAACATTTAAGGATAACTGTTGTGTTATGCCTATCAGTCACAAGGTTTGATTGTACACCCCAGTTTAAACTATAGTGATTCTCCATAATTGCCTTATTAAACCATGCATCATTTGAATTGTACAAAAACTCTTGATATTGCTTGTGGTGTTAAAACCTATGTATGCTCACCAACTATTTTTAGTTGACCATGTTTTCATCATGTTTCAGGTATTAATATTGAGATCATATACAAGATTCTACACATAGGATTGAGAACTTAGTTAAACAATCAAATGAACATTTATGGTGTATTCTTGTCTTTCCTTTGTATGTTTATGCATGAATTGTTTGAACAAGTGTTATGGAAATGGGATTAAATTAATATATGAGATTGTAGTTTGATCATGTGCTTATGAACAGTATACACGTCCGCCCCAACATATTCCGCCATCGGTTGGGGTGTGACAATCTATCTCTCTAAGATCAAAGTTCCTGTGATCGTCCATGAAGGCATCAATCATGCACACGGAGTGGCTTTGCTCACCAGCCTCCTACATGGACTTTGCAGCATCAAATGTAACAGACTCATCCCCCACATGAAGTGTGAGCTTTCCATCAAAGACATCGATCAATGCCTTGGCGGTGCGCAGTAATGGGCGATCTAGTATGTGTGGGACTCTATCATCCACATCCATGTCAAGAATGACAAAATCCACGAGGAAGACGAATTTATCTATCTTAACTAGCAAGTTCTCGACTATTACCCGTGGATACTTGACTGAACGGTCAGCCAAGGATATGCTCATGCGCGTTGGCTTAGGATCTCCTAGGTATAGCTGCTTGTATATAGAATAGGGCATTAGATTGATGCTAGCACCCAGGTCCGCCAACACGTGGTTCAAGGGCAAACTGCCAAGCAGACACGGGATCGTGAAGTGACCCGGATCTGCCAGTTTCTCTGGCAATTTGTTTTGAACCACCGCAGAACATCGCTTACTAAGTGAGACTTTAGAGACTTCCTCCAGCTTCTTCTTGTTGGAAAGAAGATCTTTTAGGAACTTGCCATACTTAGGCATATGCTGGAGGACCTCTATGAATGGTAGATTGACTTTGAGTTGTTTGAACATGTTCAGGAAGTTACTGTATTCCCTAGTATACTTATGTGGCAGCAAGCGCGCTTGGTAGGAAACACGACTCAAGTCAATTTCGGGGGTCTTCATCTCCACCCCCTTTTTCTTCTCCTCTGCCTTCTTGGCAGGCTTCTCGACCACTATCTCCTCATCCACCGGCTCATCTTCTTCAATCACCGGTGGTTCTACTCTCTCCTCTACTTTTTAACTCCTAGTCGACACGGATATCACTCCCTGTCTATCCTTTAGGCTCTTAGCGATGTCTCCTACCGTGCGTTGAAGATATTGGAACGCAGAATGCTGATTTCTCAATAAGGTGTCGTGCGCATCCAATCGCTGCTGAGTCTCCTTATCCTTCTGCACTAAATGAGCGAGCATCTGAGTCGGGTTCTCCAGCATCTCTTCAATCTTCTTATCCCTAGCACTGCTCCCAGAACTCGCTCCTGCTTCACCTCCTCCATGCTGATTAGGGCGGGCATTAAACCCAGGCGGGTTGTTTCCAGATCTCCATCCCGAGCCATAAGGATTGTTATAGTTATTATTGTACCCTCGGTTCTGGTTGCCCATGAAATCAACATGCTCTTGCTGACTGACGAGGCAGTCTCGGGTGTCGTGGCGTCCTCTGCACACCTCATACCTTTGAGCATTCAGCTTTAGCTCTTTAATCTCATTCTCCATCGACGCGAGTGCAGCAGCCACACTAGTATCAAGGTTGACCTGATGCACACCTCTAAGAGAAGAGGCGGGTTCCCTAGCACTAGGAATGGAAGTCCTAGTAGATGGCAGATGTTGCTCAGCAAGAGCGAAGCTCTCAAACAACTCCTCGCATTCAGCAGGCTCCAGTTTATCCATGATATGGCCTCCCACAGTTGTGTTGAACATTTGCTGCTTCTCTAAGGTAAGGCCATTATAGAACTTCTCCACAATTGCCAAGTCAGAAAGACCATGCTGGGACATCGGCTCAACAGCGCGTTGAACGGCTCCCAGGCCATGTGATAAGGCTCGTCAGGGTGCATCCGGAAGGATTGGATTTGGTCCCTAAGGTGGATAGTACTTTTTAAGGAACTTGTCTTGAAGATCCTCCCAAGTGGTGATGGAATTGTCAGGAAGGGTGTCAAGACAAGTGGAAACACGCCCATAGATCGAGAATGGAAAGAGACGCAAGTACATTGTGTCCTTAGATACACCTGTGATATTGAAGGTATCACATTTGCATGTAAAAGTGGGACAGATGTTCGGGTGAATCCTCTTCCTCGAGGCCATGGAAAAGAGTAGCGTAAGTGCTCGTACTCATGACATGTGATGGGATCTGCCAAGTATTGGTATTAGGGATAGCGGGGCGGCGATCGAAGATCGCGCCCTGGTGGTCCCATCACTGGCTCTCTGGTGTACGGTACGTCTCGCTGGTGGGTCAGCGTCGCCCATATTAGGAAAAGGAACTGGGCTAGTGGGACGTACCTGGTTTCTGCACAACGTTTTCAAATACTCCCTGAAGTCACGGGTGCGCTCGTGAAGCTCTCGTTCGGGCTCTTCATAAGTTGAATACTGTGGCGATCCCTGCGAACGAGTACGTTGCATAAACTGTAAGACCCAAAGAAAAATAAGAAAGACTCAAAACACAGAAAGACTCGATCCTAAATTAGACATACAAGTAGCAGATAGGACAAAGCACACAATTAAGACTCAAAATATAAGAAAGTAAGGAAATAACCAAAAATCACACTAGAACTAGTCAAAGCTAATGTTGCTATTGCCAAGTGTCCCCGGCAACGGCGCCAAAAACTTGATGTCGCCCAGACGGTCTATAAAAACTAATAAATAAAACCTAATCTAGACTCATAAGTAATAAATGGAGTACCTATGAACTAAAACACACTGACAGGAAAGTGTACCTATCGAGTGTAGCATAACTTAATGGTAAACCGGATTATCGAACCCTAGAGACACTACTATAGCTAAACTAGACTCTGACTTGGACTAAAGATGATTTATTGGGGTTTTCTACACTACTGATTAACTAATAATGCAGAATACTAAAGATCGAATCTAACTACCAGACACATGAACTCAAGGATTATCAGGAATGGGAAGAATACCACCTAGGTTGGAATCCTACTTGCCGGGTTTTGGAATTCTATCGGCTATGGAAACTGTATTGGATCTGGGATCCAAAAATATGACACCTCTAAATCACCTAGTGGATTCCTAATCACTCTCAGGATGTGACCAGAAGGATAACCTAAAGGATACTAAACTCACTAGTTAGTCGGATCACCTCTCGGTCTCTCCAACGATACTAAAGAACTCAATAGACAATTCACCTTTCGGTCTCACTATGGAAGGAGTAATCTAAAGGTAACATGTTTGATATGAATTAACAATGACAAGAGACTCCTAAAGAAACTTCCTCTTAGAAAGATTTCACTCACGATTCTAACACCGAAGATTAACCGATTGCCTATCACTTTTCGGGTATTTAGACAAGAAGAACACTCAACTTTAATAGATTATTAATCAATATTCCTACGGATTACTACATCTAGCATACCGTACACAAATCACAAACACGAAGTAGGCGATCTAATATGCAACCAAACATGAAAGACATTCACTAGGACGCGTATGGAATGATTAATAAATAATAAATACAAATCAGGCATGCATATTCATCAAACAATCACAATCAGATCTGTTACAATAGCATTAAACCCAAAACATGAATCCAAAACTGATACAAACCTAAACTTCAACAATTATTCATCCTTAACCTAGGTAGTATTAAAGTTTTAGCCTAGCATCATACTTAAAACATCCAAACAGAAGTAAATAAGCATAAACATGGGTTCAAACATAGAAAACAAAGAAAAAGATCAAAGCTTGGAAATCGAATACGCTATATCTAACGAACCCGGATCCGAAAGCTTTAAACTCTACTTGATTTCACTTTCAAGCTCCCAAAATCGCCTCTTCGAACCCTTCTGATGGCCAAAAGATCAAACTCCTTGAATAATGGCATTACTATTCGATATAAAGTTGAATTAGGGCTTTTTGCGGAATTACGAGCCCCTCGCGTACCGAGAGAAAATAGCATGGGTTCCTCGCGTACCGCGAGGGACAAAATAGTCGGGCACCCTTTTGGCTTTTCTCCTGTACCGCGAGATATATCTTCTCCTCCTTCGCGTACCACGAAGGAGTAAAATTCCAACTTTTTTTGCTTTATTTCCTTGGGCTTCATTCTCTTAGTCGGTTTCTTTAGGATTTGACTTGTATTCCACACGAGCTCCTAAAAACATATCAAAGACTCAAAAGTACACTAAAACGACTAACAACGAATACGAAACTATATAAAAATGCACTAAAACAAAGGAAACAAGATGTGTGTTTTGCACTACATCTGCTCCTAACTCCGAGTCGCGAGTCGTGTAGTTCTCCTCATGGATTTTCAACTGACGGGAAGCGTATGGGATGACCTTCTCACGTTGCATTAACACACAACCAAGACCCTGAATGGAAGCATCACAATACACTATGAAATCATAGGTTCCCTCTGGCAGGGATAAGATGGGTGTGCTACAGAGTTTCATCTTCAGGAGCTAGAATGCGGATTCCTGTGTGTCACCCCAGTTATACACAGTACCTTTTTGAGTTAGGGCGGTGAGAGGTTGAGCGATCTTTGAGAATCCCTCGATGAATCGACGGTAGTAGCCTGCCAAACCTAGAAATTGTCGCACCTCCGTTGGAGTCGTTGGTGGTGCCCAATTCTTGATGGCTTCCACTTTGGTTGGATCGACATGTATTCCTTTCTCGTTGACTACATGTCCTAAGAATTGAACTTCACGAATACAAAAATCGCATTTGGAAAATTTGGCATATAACTGCTCTTGCTTCAACTGTTCCAGGATTAAACGCAGATGCTCCTCATGTTCTTCCCTACTCTTGGAATAGATGAGGATGTCATCAATGAAAACGATGAAGAACTTATCAAGATAAGGTTTACACACTCGGTTCATGAGGTCCATAAATACCACGTGTGCATTGTTAACCCAAATGGCATGACCAAAAACTTGTAATGGCTGTACCGGGTTCTGAATGCAGTTTTAGAGATGTCTTCCTCTCGAACTCTTAGCTGATGATAACCTGATCTTAGATCAATTTTTGAATAGAAGCTCGACCCTTGAAGTTGGTCGAACAGATCGTCGATACGGGGATGTAGGATCGTAAGATTACAAGGTGATTCTGTTCTAGTTGATATTGGCGGAAACAATAGCAACCAACAAAGTAAACAAGTAAACAGCAAGAATACTGATAAATGCACTGTTGTATTAGACTTCTGAGATTACAAGTTTACAAGTAAAACACTATCAAGAAGCACTATCAAGGCACACAAGCACACTTACAATGAAGTGTTTACACAGTATTTATAGTAACTTAGAATCAAGACAGACCCTTGATTCTAAGGATCAGATCTAACACAAGCCGTTGATCTTGTTTATTAATCTAAATTACACGTAAAGGCTAATCTAGTTAACTTTACTGAAACGTCTTCTTAGGCATCATTGTTTGCATGCTTGGAGAAGCGCGTCATTGTCCTTTATTGGTTGCACCAGTGAGGTTCCTTCTGCTTAGAGTGTGGCAGTTGCTTTTGCAGAAAGGTGTCAGAGGCGCTTCACATAGATAGTCAGCTGCAACGTTTGGTCTTCGTGGAACATAGCTATCAGCAGCAAGAATGAGAATAATGATGCTGATAAGCCTATCAGCAGCAACTTGTGTTGAACGCTGCTGATAAGCCTATCAGCAGCAACAAGTGTTGAATGTTGCTGATAAGCCTATCAGCAGCAACATGTGTTGAATGCTGCTGATAAGCCTATCAGCAGCAACATGTGTTGAATGTTGCTAATAAGCCTATCAGCAGCATTTGTACTTAGAATAATTTGGTAGCAATCAGTCTTTGGTTCTACAAACTCCCCCTAGACTGATGCAACCAAAATTCTTCTAATCACTTTGCTGCTGAAGCTTTTGCATGTGGCTGACTATCCTTTCAACCTCATAGCCTCTTGGATCCTTGCTGGGATTGTTCAGTGGAAGTTCAGACAGAGTCTTGATGTCTTTGTGTGGCATTTTGTATATTGCTTTGCCTGAACATCTCATCTGCTGCTTCTTTACATCAATCAGAGTGAACTCATCCAAATCAACATTGTAGGACCAAGATACAAATGGAGAGTGGGACTTGAGTGGTTTGATATCCATGACCACATCTTTGCTAGGGTTGAAGTAATGTCTGATTGCTAGCATAAGATGTTTCCCACTCTCATTTGCAGGCTCATGAGTTTCACCCAGCTCCAAAATTCTTCTTAGGTCTGAATCTGGTAGTTGCAGAACCTCATCAACAGACCTGTATGTAGATCTTCTTCTTTCAGTTCTCCCCCTGAAGATCTCAAACCTTTGATCCTGTGGATTGTAGACCCATTCAACTATGTTTCTTGAGTCTTCAGGTTCAGATGAGGATTTGGATTTCTTCAGGGGAGGCTGTTCATGAGTGGGAGCTGGGTGGGATGATTTGGACTTGTTGGGTGGAGGAGTGGAAGGTTTGGGGAGGAGAGTGGAAAGATGATGGACTGAGGAAGAGGTAGGTGAGGGAGAAGGCTTGGGTTTCTTTGTCTTTGGTTTTTCTTCTTCTTTGATAAGTACCCTTTTCTTGGAGCCCTTCTTCCCTAGTCTTTCTTCCTCATCCTTTTTAACTTTGAAGTAGAGGGTTTGCAGGTTCATGAAATTCATGGGACCTAGCCTCTTTTCACTATCTCCTCTAGCCTTAAGGAAGTCAATCATGACCTTCCTTTCTTCATGGGTTCTTTTATTCAGTGCAATGGTCTTCTTGGACCGTAGCTTGGCTTTTTCTTCTTCTTCAGCCTTTTTCTTGCTAGCCAATTGACCCTGCTGACCCATGAAGGCTCTGTAAATCTCTTTGTTTAAAAGTTTCTCAAGGTAGTCTGCATCCTCACCTTGAGAGATCAGAGCTTCAGTCCACTCCTCCCTTAATTCTTTTGCTAATTTAGAATCGGTGATTCTAAACTTAGCATCTTCCTTCCTCTTCTTTTCATTCTCTTCTTCTTCTTCCTTTGCAAACTTTTACTGCAGCTGTCTGGCAAGTTGTTCATCTTCCTCAACTTGAGACCCTGCATGGATTTTAACTTTCATCTCATCCAGCTGTTTGGCATACAGCTGGATTGTTTGTTGTCTTAGGAGTATGGCTGCCTTTCTTTCTTGATGCCTTTGTTTATGAGCCATCTCTTCAGCCATCTCTTCTTCTTCTCTTTTCCTTCTTCTTTCTTCTTTCTCTTTCTTTTCTTTTCGCAACCTCTCTTCATCCTCTTATGTCATAATGCCCTTCCCTTTATTAACATTGGATGCCTCTGCTCTTGCTTCACTGATCACAGCAACAGCTGATTGTTGTGCTGTTGGGATCTCTGCCTCGGCTTCATTGGCAAGTTGAGGAATTGACGAGGGACGGTCACTGTCTTCATCAAGTTGATACTCAGGACCTTCTATTTCCCTCAGTTGATCCCTAAGTGAAGATCTTGTGCCAGATGCTACAGATGTGGCTTCAACTTGTGGAGTATCTGAGTTGGAGTCAGTATCAGAAGTTGACACAGACTCTTCCTGAGGAATCAGTCCTTCTTCTTCAAGATGGGCTTTGATGGTGACCATCATTGCCTGGCTCTCCAAAGAGTTAATATTGCAGATGTTAGCTCTGAGCTGAAAAATCTTGAATAGGAAGTCTGAGGGCAGCTGAAGGATGTTCCTGGTGTTGATGATGAGAGAGGAGTCGTTGCTGAGCAGAAGAGTGTGGTCAAGGGACTTAGTGCTCACCCAACCTAGCACGTCCAAGTCCTTGACCAGGAAGGCATACAGGAATCTTCGAAGGCCCAGAACTTCTTCTTCAGTGAGAAGACTGCTCCTTGTTATTTCAAGATTGCTAGGAGTCAATCTCCTTTCTGTGGTCGAGGATTCAGGATAAGCTACCCGTTTTGCTGATTGTAGGAGTCTTTGGAGCCTGGGTAGATTATCCTCCATCAGGTCATAGAACCTGCCAATGGCAAGTTCTGCTGAGAGATCTGCTGAGTTGTTGATGCAGTTTGATAAGTATAGCTGTAGGACTTGGAGGGCATTGAGAGAGTTCCAGTTCAGCTCTTCTACTCCGCTGAACTCCCATCCAATCCAAAACCTCTCAGCTTATCCATCATACCCCCAAGCTATAATGGAGTCAAATTCTAGCTTCTTTGATGATCTGAATAGTTGGGGGGTTGAGGATTGACCAATGATGGCTGCTGCTTTAGGAAGGATGCTGAATGATGTATTTGTTTGTTCTGTGTCTTCAGCATCATTCAGCATTTCATCAACAGCCCTGACGACCAACTTCCAGTCTTCAGATGTCCCTTCTTCTTCGTTATCGGAGACTGGCAAGTCATGAATTTGTACAAAAGTCGGCTTGAATAGTGAGCTTTGAAGTACAACCTGCTCTTGAATCCAATCGTCAAGACTGTCTTTATCTTCTTCCATAGAGACCATCTCCCCCTTTTGGTTGCATCAGTAGACAGGTAAGCATCAGTTTGGGTGCCTACTGATACAAGAGAGGGAGTGACTAAAGTTGGGCATTGATGGGCTTCATGCATAGAGACTTGGTGTCTTAGTTTGGACACTTCAGCCTCTAGCATAGCCACCCTGGCCGTCAATTCCAAGTTATGAAGTTTCAGTCTGTCCTCATCCACAGTTGTGGAATCCTTGGAACCAGATGGGGCCGCAGGCCGAGCCTCAGCATCCCCATCACCCGTGGTTTCTTGGCGCCTGGGATTCCTCTCAGTGAGGGGAGTTTCCAAGGAAACACCCTCACCATGAGTTGCCGTGGTTGAGGTCTTAAAGATGTTGTCACTGTCCTCCTGGTCATTTGATGGACCAGCAGTAGTGACAGCCTCTTCCACATCCACTCTTTCATTACTCCTAGAGTGGACATTCAAGGGTGAAGAACTTGGGTTGGGTGTTTCGAAAGCAAGACCAATTAGTACCTCCTTGATAGTGGTAGTTGGAGAAGGTACATCACTTTGGGTAGGTTCCTCAACACTTAAGTCCAAAGAAGATAGGAATGGCTCAAAGGGTTGTTCTATGGATCCGGGAAGTGATCCTAATCCTAATAGAGAGACTTCCGAAGGAGTCTCCCTAACAGTGTGGCTTTCCCTTATGATATTCTCACTAGAATGTTGTGATTCTGAGTGAGGGATGTTGGCTTGGGTTTGGGCCTTGGAGGCAAGAGAAGAAGGAGTTCTCTTGCCTCTCTTCCTTGTATACTTGGCTGCAACCGGGGCCCTGTGTTCCGGTTGAGCAATCAAACTGTGGGTGAGTAAAGTATGTGCATGTACATCCTCAGTAGAATGCACAGGGGTTCGATCAAGGGAAACAACAGTTTGAGTTTGTGGCAGTGAGGTGGAGGGTGTGGGATCAGTATCAGCTGGGTTTGCTGAACTGTCACCCAGGGCACTTTGCGTGTTCAACATTGTAGACAACAATGGAACATCGACCCCTGAGAACTTTGATGAAACTGTTCTCATGCTTTGAAAAATGTTGTTCTTATGTCCCAGCATTACGTAGATTCTTGCAGTTTTTGAAAGATCTTGGTGCTCAATGTTGAACACTTCCTGCAAGAATATTGGGTACATGAAGAACTGTGATTTCACCCCTTCTTGAAGGTTGTATCTCAAACCTTCAAGAATGAGGTGGGAAAAATTGAAACCCGCCCCAGTTATCATACCGTGAATTGCCGACGCAAGTCCGGAGCTAAGTTGGTTCCAGCCACTCCTCTTCTGGGATATGCATTGGAGAAGAGTGTGGCAGAGATACTTCCATTTGGGACCCATGAGTGCCTTCTCTATCGTATACTCTGTTTGATTCCCAGTGTACCCTATGGATACAAAGGTCCTCATGTATACGTCTCTTGGGTAAGAGATGGCGTCCCCTTCATGTTGAAGCTTGAGGTGTTGGCGGAGCTTTGCTTCAGTGATAATCATCTCCTTGCCGTCTACTATGCCTCTAATTTGGGGAGTGCCCTGGTCAGTAGAATACACGGCTGAGCTCCAAAACTCTTCCATGTGGGAAGTATAGATGGTTAGGTTGACTATTAGGGCATGGTGGATTTTGGACCGACAAAGGAAGTCGATCATATCATCGAAACCTTCGGATTTCTTGCCCTTTATTAGGCATGCAGTGAGGTTGTGATATGGGGAAAATTTGTCGTTGGGGTTGTTTATGTCTGCACCTGCCATTGTTATGGATTTGGAGGGAAGAGAGAAGGGTGTTTGAATGGTGGTTAATTATGGAGGGCTTTGAATGCTGTGGGGACGGGAGAGAAAGTGATGGGAGATTAGGGTTTGAAATTGAATATGAAGAGGTTTGAAATTGAATATGAAGAGGTTGTGGGAACGTTTGAAATTGTGATATAACAGCAGACGAAGAAAAAGCAACTTTACTTGTACAGTACAACCTGTTTCACTTTTCATTGTTACAGCTGTAAAGCACTCGAGCAGTCATGGTAAAGACTGAGAGTAGGTTTTACCTCGGGTAAAAGTTAATGTAGACTTGTTTTACCCTTCAGCAGCAAACTTGGTTGCTGTCGATGGTGAGCTATCCACTGCAGACTTGGTTGCTGCGGATAGTTAAGTCTTTCAGCAGCAGATTTGGGTGCTGCTGACTGTTGTATTCATTCCGCAGCAAAAAGGTTGCTGCTGACCGCCTTAAAGCTGTCCGCAGGAAACTTGTTCCTGCTGATAACTTAAAGCGATCAGTGGCAAAGGCTTTGCTGCTGAAGCTTTAAACCTGTCAGCAGCTGAGAGGCAAAAATGCTGCTGACTTATAACTTTTTATTAAGAACAAAAACATAGACATATTTACAAGGAAAGATAAAAATTAGAGACATGTAGTTCATCATGCAAATTGATTCAACTAGATATCGAAATCTTGCTTCATCAAAAGGTTTAGTGAACAAATCAGCATATTGCTCATTTGTGTGAACCTTGGATAGGACAATTCTCTTTTTCTCAGCTTGATCCCTGATAAAGTGATACCTGATGTCGATGTGCTTAGTCTTGGAATGCTGCATTGGATTATTCGTGATAGAGATAGCACTCATGTTGTCAATGTGAATTGGAGTCTGCATGAAGGTCATTCCATAGTCAAGCATTTGATTTTGGATCCAGATGACCTGTGCACAGCAGCTTGAAGCTGCAATGTATTCTGCTTCAGCTGTTGAAGTAGAGACACATGTTTGTTTTTTGCATTGCCATGTGTAGGTCCCTTCGCGTGTGTCGGATCGTCACATGCAAGTGGTCTACTAGTCAAACCGGGTGCGGAATACCCGTGACTAGGTGGAGAGTCTTACTAAACAAAGTAAACCGAACACAAGAGTCTCAACAAACGTTCTTTGTATTATAAACACTCGACGGTTACAGAATGTGCGTACTTAGCAAAACTGAGTTCGACTCAACTACTGGTTCTGCGTACTTAGCTTCTGTGAACCTATCCTATTTATACTGACCTGATGCCTGCGCACTTAACAAGTGCGCAGCACCAATTGCTCTTGCGTACTTAACAAGTACGCAGAGGTGTTCTTGCGTACTTGCTAAGTACGCAGGAGCTTTCTCCTGCGCACATGTAAGTGCGCAAAACACTTAGAAGAAATCAACACAACATCAAGTAAAAGTAAATACAACTCGATAAACTTTTACATAATGACTCTAACATACAAAGACAAAATACAGACATTAGACATACAAAACTAAGACTCTATCCAGAGTGTTGTCACCGGAAAGTGCATCAACAAACTCCCCCTTGACAACAGCTCGGGATCTTCATCGTCTTCAGTCTTCAATCTTCAGTCTTCACATCACTTGTTCCTTAGCTTCCATCTTCTTCTTGTAGTCAAGGCAGGACTTAATCACCTTGTCATATTTAGCAGAGAGAAGCTTTGTCCATTCGTCAGTGTAGATGCAGAATTTGTCTGCTAGTACCTCCAGATCGTTCACAGAGAACTTGATGAAGCAGACTTCATCAAAAACCCTGATCACTTCCTTTGGTACTGTGTTTCCACTATCTGACATACCTTTACCCATAACCACTGCCTCGCCCGTTTTTGGATCAACGTACCAGTACCACATGTCACCAAGAATATCCTGAGGTAACTTGCTCAGGGGAATCTTAGTTTCACATCGCACTGGCTTGTATACCAATCTCTTTAACGGCTTCTTAGTCACAGGATGCACAGTGTGCTTATCCTTGACTCTTCTGGGCACCTGAGGCTTAAGATATTCAAAGTTCCCTGATCTTGCTTCCCGCTGTAGTGTTACCCACAAACCCATTGCAACTGCATTACTCGAGTGACTTAGCAGATCTCGGTTTGCAAGGTTAACTAGGTCATACTTGGGCAAAGAGTTGAACGCCTCACTGGTGGGTTTCAAGTATTGAACCCCCCCAGATCTTTTGATGGCGAACAGCTGCTTGTCCTCCTCGAACCTAACAGCCAAGATCATACCTGTCGCTCCGTGCTTGTCTGTGATAGACGTCTTTTGCCACACGGGAGCTGGACCCTTTGTAGATGCAGAAGGCCTGTCTTTCTCTTTTGGTGCCTCAGGGTCCATAGGTATAGGGTCGACCGGGGAGGCTTCAGTTGTAACTTCAACATTACTTGCCATGTCAACTGAGCCTGTGTCGAGCAGAGATTCGAGCGATGGTATTTCAAAGATCTCACCATCCTCTAACTCGTACTCTCCTTCCCCGTCGCCCTTGGGAATCTCTATCACCACATCATCGTCATCATCGTTCCAGTCATCACCAGAGTCGATCTCTCCTTCTTCCAGATTAAGGAGAGCATCGATCTGTGCCTTTTTGGAATAGTCAGGCTCTAAATAAAGGATCTCATCATCAGATAAGTCCTTGAGCACGTCAGCCGCTGACTTCCCTTTATCTCCGCCACCACCAGCTGAGGTATCACCACCCTCTTGCTGAGTAGACTCCCCCTCAGCCAATGGAACAGAAGAGATGGGCACAATCGCCAAAGCTAGGTGCTCACCTCCACTAGGACCGACTTCAGGATCCTTGTCTTTATCATCATCCTTAGTCAGATCGACTGGATGACAAGACTCGGCACCGGTGGATTTCTTTTCTTTGTCTTTCTCTTTCTCTTTCTCTGTCTCCTTCTCCCCCTGAGCACCTAGCTTCGCGGTCAGTTCACCAACTAATTTGACCATCGTTGCGTGCTCCTTTCTCTGCAAATCCATCCTCAGCTCAAGTGAAGTTCTGTGGCCTAGAATCATTTCGTTAGTCTTCATTAACAGTTCATTCTGTGCCAAGACATTCTTCAACTGTTCATCAGTCCCCGTTCTCTGGCTACGCAGAATCTTAACTTCATCCGCCAGAGAGTTTATCTGTGCTTGTTGAGCATCAGAATCCTCTTTTGACTTTTGAATAGTCTTCAACAAGCCAGCAACTTGGGTTTCTAGCACATCGATCCTAGCTTCATTTGGATCCGGATGCCTAGATGATGAGGCTTCGGCGTTGTGGATGGGGGAAGAGAAGATTGTGTCAAAGTCGAACCCCTGTGAGAAGTCACCATAGTTGAAGGGTTGACCTGACGGCTCTTTGGTGGGTGTGGGGATTGGGGATGTAATGATGGGTGTGGGTGTTATGGTTGGGGTGACTATGACTGACTCCGTTAGACGTGGAGTAGTCACTACCACCTGGACAGTTGGAGCAGGGAGGGTCACCGTCACAGGAATCTCCTCTGTGACCGCCGTGACTGCCACATCTGTTTGACCAATTGGCCTTCTCCTCCTTTGATACAGTTGCTGTTCTGGTGTGGTAGATTCTGACTCTGGACGGGCAGCTTCAACTTGTACTGGCTGCACAATCGGAATCTCTTCAACCCTGGGGATAGCAACCTCTTGCCTATCGCCCCTTTTTCTTGTTGGCTTTCTCTCGCCTTCGTCTTTGTAGAGCAGCGTCAGAGTCGGAAGCCGGCTCATATTCGCTGCTCGAGCTTTGTCGTTTTCTTTTTGAAGACGACTCAGGCAGGGTTACCTGTGCCGACCTTCTCGGATGTGCCTGTGATAGTGCATCATCGGAATCAGAAGAATCTGATTCTGTAGCCTTCGAATCGGATTCCTCAGCACCACCAGCACCACCTTCATCATCACCTTCATCATTATCATCATCTTCTTCATCTTGTTCTTCATCAGAGTGATCACTCATCTCTGGTCCCGAGTTGGGACTATACCAGTTCCAGTCCTCCGGAGCGACATATGCTTCATTAATCAGGTGGCCGAAGAGTTCAGTATGCTCAGGGGTAGGTTCTACACTGCCTGGCTTTAAGAACTGTGCAAAGACTCTCTTGGCCACTCTCTTCACTTGCAGTTTCTCCCCGATCGCATGCAGGTTTGGCAACGCATCATCGATCAAAAGTTGCACAAACCTCGGGTATAAAAGGAACCTAAACCTCTCCGCCGTGTTTATTTGGTCATTGATTGCTTTGAAAATAAAGCGGGAGAAGTTGTAGCCCCGATTGAGAGACAAGCCCACCATGGCTGCGGCAAGGTCATGACCCATGGCATCCTTTCCTGCTTTCCTTGATGAGATGCACATGATCATGATGTGGGCAAAGTAACGCCATTGATCTAGAACCCACATTTTCTTGTATGAAGCATAGTCCCTTTCCCTGACATATCCCATTCTCTGCCTCCAACACCCATCCACGTAGTAATCTGGATAGGATGTCGGGTCGGTGGGAAGGTCTCCAAATTGCAGTACTCTCCTTATTGTATCCTTAGAGATGGCAATAGCCCGACCGTCAACGGTAGCCCTTATGACATTTGGAGATACCGTGCAATCGTGCTCTGCTGTCTCCCAGAATTGCTCTAAGTAAGGTCTTGAGACTGTTGGATTAGCCGAAATTGCATAACTTATTTTAGATCTGTTCAGGAAGTCCACAATCTCTCTATATTGTAAAGCGGCCCCTTTCCATTCTGGTTCAGTGAGCGCCAACAGATTGAATTCGTCAGTGAATGCACGAGCCATTATCTGCAAACACACACAGAAACCGTAATCAGAACAATTTATAACAATGGAAATAGACACACATGACATAGAATAGTAGTTGACAAGTGCGCAGAAACCTTAAGTGCGCAATTTTTCAACTCAGAATTTATGAAGATATTTAAGTCAAATAACGAACAAGATAAAAACATTCGACCACGAGGATTCAAATACAATTCATGAAGATTAAACATAAAAATATTTTTGTTCTTTTCAAGATAGATATGTACAAGTATTCACACAAGCTATTTTTGATCAAAGACACGAGCAGAGGATCATATCAGGCTAACTTATAGCAAAAACGATACAATATAAACATCAAAGAATATGGGATCATGTCATGTATTACTCTTTAGTCTTACATAATAAGCACATAAACAAGTAATTCAAGTTGACAATATTATAAGATTTGAAACTATACGCATCTTTGTATCATGTTCTTGTGTATTAAGGTATTAATTATAAAATATACAACGTGTACCCCACTTAAATGCTATGATATTTTGCACTATCTCAAGGCATCTAAGATTTTTCCAATGATATTCTTAATTTTCAGAATGAAGTTACATCAATTAGCACAGAAAAATCAAGCAGAATCCATAAGGATTATCAGGAATCATAAGATTCAGAATCGAGTGATTCATTTGTCTTGGTTTCATGATATTTTTCTTCTTTGAATATCGGTATGATGATTCGGGATAATGAATATGGTGTTTGATTATAAGGTAAGGGGATCCAACTTTTATCTGGATTTGATTTCAATGAACCAGGAATGATTCAAGGGTGAATACATGCTCAACGGTTGATGTAGAGACATGTCTTGATTCAATCTCTCCTTGCATACTTGTGAGTATGGGAAGTGAGATGAACCGCATTAATTGTGCTAACAACATAACCCGAAACTGATCTCAAAAGAAAATTATTGTCAAAATCTAACATCCTTTATCTGATAATGATCTTTTCTATTCTTTTACACACACACACACTTGCAAACATGGGTTCAAATCACAGTTGTAATTTAGATTTAGTTTCCACACTACTAGTGATTCAAAGACGCGTACAGCCTACTGACAATTCAAATTACTTGTAAATAAACAGATTAAAAACATAATAATTTAAAACAATTAAGTAAACATGACGCAATCATTTCCCATATGAGCAATCTATGATGGTTAGATTATTTCAGATGTACTATCATTTCCTCGTTTCTCAAGTGATTCTTTTGAAATTTTCTCCATTTTCATTTTTTTTTTTAACTTTCATGAATTGAATTGATTTAAGAAAATTAATTTTCACTCGGGATTAAACATTCCTATCAAGTTGACAAGATGCTCAAAACGGGACCGATCAAATGCCTTTGTGAAAAGGTCAGCAAGATTGTCATCTGTGTGAACCTTTACAAGTTCAATTAAATGCTTTTCAGCACAATCACGGATGAAATGATGGCGAATTTCAATATGCTTAGTTTTGGAATGTTTCACCGGGTTATTTGTGATGGACATGGTGGCATTGTTGTCAATGAATAAAGGAGTTCCAGTGAAGTTCAAGCCGTAGTCTCGCAATTGCTGCTGAATCCATAATATCTGAGAACAACCGCTAGCTGCAGCAATGTATTCTGCTTCACAAGTTGAGACAGAAACCGTTGACTGCTTCTTACACTGCCAGGAGACCAGTCTTTCTCCCAAGAATTGACATCCGCCAGAAGTTGACTTTCTGTCAAGGTTACAACCGCCATAATCTGAATCAGTGTAGGCTTTGAAGTCAAATGACTGCTGCTTAGAGTACCAAAGACCTAATCGGGGTTTCCCTTTCAGGTATCTGAAAATCCTCTTCACGGCTATCATATGTGACTCCTTCGGTTGAGACTGAAACCTTGAGCACAAGCATACAGCAAACATAATATCGGGTCTTGAAGCTGTGAGATACATAAGTGATCTGATCATCCCATGGTACAACCTACTGTCTACATCCTTCCCATCTTTGTCAGGATGCAAACCATGATTGACTGGGATTGGTGTGCCATAAGTAGTGCTATCACTCATCTTGTATTTTGACAAGATGTCCTGCACGTACTTAGTTTGATGTAGATAAATGCCATCCTCTCTTTGACTGACTTGCAGACCCAGGAAGAACGACAGTTCACCCATATTGCTCATTTCAAACTTGGACTTCATCACCTTCTCGAATTCCCTACACATCCCTTCATTGGTCGACCCGAAAATGATGTCGTTGACATATACTTGCACAAGAAGAATGTCACCTCCTGCTTTCCTTATGAAGAGAGTCGAGTCAATCTGTCCACGGTCGAAACCATTAGACAGTAAATGCTTTGATAGTGTCTCATACCATGCCCGCGGTGCTTGATGAAGACCATAAAGTGCTTTGTCGAGCTTGTACACTTTATTGATATTATGCGGATCTTCAAAACCGGGAGGTTGAGTGACATATACATCTTCATGAACTTTACCATAAAGGAAAGCACTCTTCACATCAAGTTGGTAGACCTTGAAGCCGACATATGTGGCATAAGCCAAGAACAGTCGAATGGCCTCAATTCTAGCAACTGGGGCATATACTTCCATGTAATCCAACCCCTCTTGTTGATAAAAACCCTGAACAACCAATCTTGCCTTGTTCTTCACAACTACATGACGATCATCCGTCTTGCATTTGAATACCCATCTAGTTCCAATTGGCTGAAAGCCTTTTGGCAAGTCAACCAAATCCCACACGTGCAACTTTTGGAATTGTGACAATTCATCTTGCATCGCCTCAATCCAGCAGTTGTCAGTGAGAGCCTCCTTCACATTCTTCGGCTCTATCTGGGACACGAATGCAGCATGCAGACATGTTTCCATGACACCAGTGTTAAATATCTCTGTGAAAAGACTGGTGTTCTCTGTGATGGTTCTATGACGAGTCTGAACACCGGCATAAAGATCACCAATAATGTTGTCGATTGGATGATTCCTATGCACTCTCGTCTCCGGTACAATTGGTTCTTGAATTTCTGGATCTAGATTAGTGCTTAACTCCCCCATTTCCTGTGTTTCAGCAGAGGAAGAGTCAATGTTAATTGGATTAACTGGAGCTTCATTTCCTACAGTTGTGTTAGGATTGGCTTCAGCGTCATCTCCAGTAACATGAACACTTTCACTGTTATCACTGTCATGAGTTCCAGATGCAGATGCAGCATTGGAATCCGGAGTTATAATTGGTACAGTAGCACGAGTCGAAAAACTGCCGCCATTCAATAGATTATAAACATTTGTGGCGTCTTCTGCAGATAAATCAGGAAGATTAAATGACTTGAATAGCGCATCATAATCAAAACCCCAAGCTGGACCTTTTGGTTCTGGTGGAATGCTGTGTTTACTACAATCCACTTCGAACCATTCCTCGACAGTACGAGTTCCTATGTTGTACACTCTCTTGCAAGGCGAGTTGGCAACATATCCTAAGAAAATGCCTTCTACCGCTTTTGCATGAAACTTAGACTGGCGGTCTTTGTACTGTAGCAACAAGGAACAAGGACTACCAAAAGGAACTAGGTAATCAAGATTGGGAAGTCGATTGTTGATCAACTCGTAACAAGTCTTGTTGTGTCTTTTCACCACCAAAACTCTGTTTAAGACGTGACAAGCTGTATTAACTGCTTCTGCCCAGAATGTGACAGGAAGCTTTGCATCCGACAGCATAGTCCTTGCAGTCTCAATCAGTGTTCTGTTCTTCCGTTCAGCAACTCCATTCTGCTGAGGCGTGTACGGCGCGCTGAATTCGTGACGGATCCCTTTCTTGAGACAGAAAAGTTCCATCAAATTATTCTTGAACTCAGTTCCGTTGTCACTCCTTATTCTTCGAACTTTCAGCTTGCAAAGAGATTCCAAGCTCAGGATCAGGTATTGAAGAATATCAGCAGTCTCGTCTTTAGTACCTAAAAAATGCACCCAAGAAAAACGTGAGAAATCATCAGTTACAACTAGACAGAACGACTTACCTCCAATACTCCTGATACTTATGGGGCCAAACAGATCCATGTGTAATAGCTCCAAAGGGGTATCAATAGAGTTTTGGAGCTTGGGCTTGTGAGACTTCCGTTGCTGTTTGCCCTTTTTACAAGGCATACAGTCATCTGCAACGGTAAATCTCAGCTTAGGAACCCTGGTTACCAAACCGTTTCGGACAAGATGATTCATTTTACGATAAGAAATATGTCCGAGTTTCCTATGCCACAAGATGGAGTCAAGCTCTGTCGCTTTTGTAAGCAAACAAGTAGCAACTGCTGAGGTGCCACGCTCATATCAATCTGATAAGTGTCGTTTGTTCTTGGTGCTCGCATCAGAATCCAGTCTTCAGGAACTTTGAAACCGGGTTTGAGAATCAGACATTCTGACTTGTCAAACATCACTGAGTACTCCTTGTCACACATTTGTGAGACACTCAACAGGTTATGCTTCAGCTGCTCGCAGAAGTTGACATTATCAAAGCTAACACAACCATTCGAAACCACGCCTTGACACGTGATACTGCCGCCTTTTTCTCCGACAAAGGCCACATAGCCGCCTCTAAAAGGTTTAACGTCTTGAAGCAAGGCCATGTTTCCTGTCATGTGCCGGGAGCATCCACTATCTACATACCAGCGGTTAGAGATAGTACCCTTCGGACGTCCCTGCATGAGTAACAAAAGAATTAGTTAGATTTGGAGACCCAAGCCATTGTGGTCTTGGGTCGTCCATCCTTCTCAAAATAAACTACTTCTGTCAACTCACAGTCATGATGACTGTCCAAACCTGGTGAATCTTTGGAGGAATTGGGAACAAGAGATTGAGAACTTTTTACTTTCTTGGTCCAGGATCTCTTTTGAATCTTAACCAGAACAGGAGTCTTTGGTTCAATCACAGCCGGTGAACTTGTGGAAGCTTCACCTGATTGAGCTTTAGTCAGCTGTTCCAGCTTTCTCAACCTCTTATTCCTTCTTCTTCTCTATGGCTTAGAGAGTCTAGCCACAGGTTTCTCACCAGAGCGTGTACTACCAGATGTAGACACACGAGGTACAGCAGGTTGCTTTACCTTTCTTACAACAGAGGGCTTGGCCTCAGATTTGATCTTTGGCTTTGCTATCGGTTGCACTGGTGGTTTCACCAAAATTTGCTTAGGACTTTTGGGAGATGGTTTCACTGGTGGCGACCTGGGGATAACAGCAGGCTGTGAAACAACATGCCGTTTCCCTTGGTTCTTAGAAGGACAGTTCACTACAATGTGACCAACCACGCCACAGTGAAAACAGTTCCTCCTGTCTACATAAGTTCTCTTGTAAGGCTCTTTAGTTCTGACCTTAGAAAACTCACCATTATGAGAAGGAAGAGTAGGTTTATGAACAGAAGTCTGAACATTTACAGTTTGAGGTTTGGGGGTATAATACTTTTGCAAATTTTCTTTGTAACCAAGCCCATAATGATTTGAAAAAGCCTCTTTCTTAGCTTGGTTAATATTTTTAAAACCTTGGTAAAGCATTCCCTTAAGTTTATCATTTGTCTCAATGATATCAGGTTCAGTTAAAATGCAAGCTATTGACAAACTGCCCACTTATTGGTGGAGGAATGGCATTGGAACCAAGTCCTAGGCCATTCATTTTTCTCACCACTGATTCGTAGTGTTCCACCACAAAGCGAGAGTTTTTCAATTTCTCGTTAGTGCATTTGAGCTGCAAGATCTCATTTTGCAGTTTGTTATTTTCATTGTTCTTCTTTTCCAACGCCATATATGCAATATCCAAATGAACCTGTTGGTCGCTTATTTTTAAAGAATAGTCATGTTTTTCTGTTTGTAGCATTTCAACGGATTCTTTAAAACGTGATTCATTTGTTTTGTAATTTTTAGCTGCCAACTTTAGGGGTTCGATTATGTCTTGGAGCTCAGAAATTTCATTCTTTAACCCTAGACATTTAGAACAAGAAATAACAGAGAAAGGGTTAGAATCTACCTCAGATGATGAACTTTGTCCTTCGCCAATTGCCATGAGAGCAACAGCAGTGGTAGAGTCATCTTAATCAGCTACAGAAGCTTCCTTTTCACTTGATTCAGAAGCTTCCTCTTCTTCAGCTTCCTTCCTCTCGGCTTCCTTCCTCTCGGTCTCCATCAGTTCCATGATTTCTGCCATGAGACCAACCTGTGTTTGAGCAATGATGGCGTCCTCTAGATGCACACCCCAATCAAAATTTTCGTCATTCTGTGCGACCAGTGCATTGGACTGATTACTTTGGGTATGATTGTGGTGGCTTTGGTTGTTTTGGCCATGGCTGTTTCCCTGGCTAGGTCTGGTAAAACCAGAGGCCGGTGCTCTGTCCTTTTGACATTCACGAGCAAAGTGTCCATAGTTTTGACACTTGTAGCACTTGGCCTTGGATTTGTCAAATCCAACCTTGGCATTAGAATGCCCGCCAATATACTTTCTTCCTGTTCTGTTCAGGAAACGCTTGGCCCTCCTCAGTAACATGGCCATATTCCACTGAATATCCATGTCCTCAATATCATCAGGATCCACTTGATTGAAGTCCTCTTCAATAGTCTCAGGATCCGTTAGCTTTCCACCAATGAAATTCTCATATGCCAGCATACATGATGAGAATAATGCTACATGATCTTCAGCTATCTTGGCAATAGCTGACTGGTTGGTTGAGCACGTATTTTGAGGAGCCTTTGAGTTTTGTTGATGAGATCCAAACCCTGATCCTGATGCATAACATGCATGACCACCACAACTATTTGAGTGGTCATCTTCATTGGGTTTTCCAGTAAAGAGGGCAATCCCAGAGCTGGAAGACATTGAAGTGGAAGTCGTCCCATGATACATGGAAGGGTCCTGTATCTGAGGTCTTCCAGAATTCTCCCTCTTTATAAGATTCATGTTGTGAGCCTGAATCTTACCAACTGCCTCATCTACTGTCATCTCGTAGAACTTTGAACTTTCCCTCATCAGGGTTGTATACATCTCATATCTCGGTGGCAGAGCATCCAAAAACTTTTCCACCATTTCCTCTTCTGGATATTTAAGCTCAAACGATTTCAACTCCGTTTGCAGGTGATAGAATCTAGAGATAAGATCATCTAAAGATTCATTTTCTATAAATCTGAAGCACTCGTATTGCTTCCGGAGCAGATCCCTCTTGCTCTTCTTTATGTCACTATTTCCTTCGAATCTTTTCTGTAAAGCCTTCCAAAGATCCTTAGAAGTTTCATATCCTCGGAAACTGTGAAACAAGTCCCGAGTTAATGACATAGTGATTGAACCCAATGCCTTCTTCTCTCTATCATAATTCTTCTTTTCATCTGCATCCAGCTTAGAGATAGGCTTAGGTACGTTTTCATCAAGATACAAGTGGGTGGGATGCTTATATCCCTCAAGAATAGGTATCCATAACGATGAATCGGTGTATGAAATATAGTGCTCAAAACGGGCTTTCCAATTGGAATAATCGTTTACATTGAGCAACTTGGGAGGTTTCTGTGGAGTACCGATTTCATTATCATAATTTAGCATACTGCTAAGGTTCTGAAGATTTGACGTAGTGAACACTTAGTCAAAAATCAGAAAAGTCAGAAGCAATTGCGCACTTAAGATTGGCCTTGCGCACTTAAGAAATGGTCTTGCGTATTTAATAGTTGCCCTTGCGTACTTGTAAGTACGCAGGAGTAAATTGTTAAGTACGCAGGATATGTCTTAAGTTCGTAGTTCAGTCTTGCGCACTTGTAAGTACGCAGGAGATAACTCTTGCGTATTTAGCAAGTACGCAGAAAACTGTACGTTTTGCCAAAAATGGTAAGTACGCAGGACACCTTTTCAGCAACTCTCACCAACCTTTTCCGGTGACCAGAAACTCGCCGGAGTTGGCAAAAATTGGTCTGATGATCAATGCAATTGAGCCAAAGGGTAAGAAACAAGTTTCTAACCAACCTTTGATGCTCAAAACACACAAATACACAACAAAAATCGGTTTTTGAGAGATTTTTGCTTCTAAAAAAAAGTGCTCAAGAGCTACCCCTTTTTTTATCACAAAAATCAACAAAAATACCTCTTTTTGCTTGTAAAACTCAGTAAAACGTCTCCAAACTCACTTGCAACACTCGAATTCAAGAGCAATCGCTCTTATACCACTTGTAGGTCCCTTCGCGTGTGTCGGATCGTCACATGCAAGTGGTCTACTAGTCAAACCGGGTGCGGAATACCCGTGACTAGGTGGAGAGTCTTACTAAACAAAGTAAACCGAACACAAGAGTCTCAACAAACGTTCTTTGTATTATAAACACTAGACGGTTACAGAATGTGCGTACTTAGCAAAACTGAGTTCGGCTCAACTACTGGTTCTGCGTACTTAGCTTCTGTGAACCTATCCTATTTATACTGACCTGATGCCTGCGCACTTAACAAGTGCGCAGCACCAATTGCTCTTGCGTACTTAACAAGTACGCAGAGGTGTTCTTGCGTACTTGCTAAGTACGCAGGAGCTTTCTCCTGCGCACATGTAAGTGCGCAAAACACTTAGAAGAAATCAACACAACATCAAGTAAAAGTAAATACAACTCGATAAACTTTTACATAATGACTCTAACATACAAAGACAAAATACAGACATTAGACATACAAAACTAAGACTCTATCCAGAGTGTTGTCACCGGAAAGTGCATCAACACCATGAGATGAGCCTTCCTCCAAGAAATTGACATCCCCCAGATGTGGACTTTTTGTCCAAGTTACAACCCCCATAGTCACTGTCAGTGTAGGCATAGAGATTGACATTTCCATTCTTTGGATACCATAGCCCAAGTTTTGGAGCTCCCTTTAGGTATCTAAGGATTCTTTTGACAACTTGAAGATGAGACACTTTTGGAGCTGCTTGAAATCTTGCGTAGAGACAAACTACAAACATGATATCTGGTCTTGAGGCAGTGAGATACATGAGAGACCCTATCATTGCTCGATACTGATGTTGATCAGTGTCTTGTCCTTCTTTATCCGGAGATAATTGATGGTGCACTTGCATAGGAGTTCTTGCAGCAGAGCAGTCAGCCATTTTGAACCTCTCCAAGATGCTTTTGACATACTTGGATTGACTTATGAAGATTCCATTTGGTACCTGTTTGACTTGAAGTCCTAAAAAGAAATTTAGTTCACCCATTGAACTCATTTCAAATTTGGAATGCATCAGAACTTCAAAGTCTTTGCAGAGCTTCTTTCTTGTAGATCCAAAGATAATGTCATCAACATAAATCTGGACCAACAAAATTTCTCCCCCTTCATCTTTGATGAAAAGTGTCTGATCAATGGCCCCCCTTCTGAAGTTGTTGCTAAGTAGATATCCAGATAAAGTTTCATACCAGGCTCTTGGGGCTTGGTGTAAGCCATAGAGAGCTTTGTCCAGTTTTAAGACCTTATTTCCACAAAGCCTGGAGGCTGTTTGACATAGATCTCTTCACCAATATTGCCATACAAAAAGGCACTCTTCACATCCATTTGATAGATCATAAAGTTTTTGGATGCTGCATATGCCAGAAAGATTCTGATGGCTTCCAGACGGGCAACAGAAGCAAAGACTTCATCATAGTCAATGCCTTCTTCTTGAGTGTAACCTTGAGCTACCAGTCTGGCTTTGTTCTTGACCACGATGCCCCTTTCATCTTGCTTGTTTCTGAAAACCCATCTTGTTCCAATGGCTGTTTGACCAGGTGGAAGATCAACAAGCTTCCAAACATCTTGTCTTTTGAATTGCAGCAATTCTTCCTGTATTGCTTCAATCCAGCTGTTGTGCTTGAGAGCTTCATCAATCTTCTTGGGTTCCACCTGAGATAGAAAGCAAGAGAACAAACAGATGTTGGCTTCATGAGACTTACTTCTTGTTTGGATACTTGTGTGGACTTGGCCAATGATGCTTTCAGGAGGTTGGTCTTTGTTTATTCCCTGTGCTGGTATCACATCCAGCCGTATTCCCTCTTCAAGATTACTTTGGTTTAGATCAGGATTGTCTTCAGTTGTGAGGAGAGGAGCTTGGAGGTTCTGATCATTGTGTTCCACATTGTCAGCAGTATTAGCATCAGAGGCCTCTTCAGTATGGATTGAGGAGGCTTCATTAAAGATTTCTTGGTCAGAGAGATTGCTGCTTGTGGTGTTGGAAGTACCGGCTTCACCTGTACTGGCTTCAATAGCTTCTGCCACTGATGGAGGATCAATGGATGGCCTTTTCATCCTGAGGTAGGGACTGGGAAAATCCAGTCTGTAGTCAGCAGAGGAGGTTGAGGCAGAAGATGTTGATTTTGAAGAAGAAAACTCCATATTTGAGAATATGAGAGGCTCAAATATCTGGGTGAAGGAGTCTATATCAAAGAGCCAGTTAGGACCTTTGCCTTGTTCACAGACAACGTGTTCCCTGCATTCCACATTAGCAGATTCTTCCACAATCCGAGTCCTAGAATTGAACACTCGGTAGGCCTTTGATTGAGAGGAGTAACCCACAAAGTAACCTTCATCAGACTTTGCACCGAATTTAGGAAGAACTCCATGTGTGATGAGGATGGTACATGGACATCCAAAGGGCTTCAGGAAGCCAATGTAGGGAACTCTTTTGAGCCATAGTTCATAGGGTGTTTTCTGGAGAGGCTTAACAATAAGGACTCTATTCTGCACATAACAAGCTGTGCTTACTGCTTCCGCCCGGAAAGTAAGGGGCAGCTTTGAGTCAGCCAGCATAGATCTTGCTGATTCAATCAGAGTCCTATTTCTTCTTTCAGCAACCCCATTTTGTTGAGGGGTTTTTGGAGCACTGTATTGCCTTTCAATGCCCTTGCTCTCACAGAAACTGTTCAAAGTGTGATTTTTGAACTCTGTTCCCTGATCACACCTTATGATCTTTACCTTCATATTGCTTTGATTCTCTACCCTAAGAATATAGGATTTGAGAATCTCAGCAGTTTCATCTTTTGTTCTTAGGAAGAATACCCATGAGAATCTGGAGAAGTCATCAGTTATCACCAGACAGTAGGACTTTTTGCCCATTGACATGACAATCGTAGGACCAAAGAGATCCATATGCAGTAGCTGGAGAGGGGTGTCATTTGTGTTCAATGTCTTGGGCTTGTGGGAACTCTTGTGTTGTTTTCCCTTCAAGCAGGCAATGCAGTGATCGTCTAGCTGGAATTCTTTGTCAGGAAGCCCTCTGACAAGATTGTCCTTCACTAATTTATTGATTGTTTTGATGTTAACATGGCTTAACCTCCTGTGCCAGAGAGCGGATTCATCAACTGATGCCTTTGACAGAAAACATGAAACACTACCAGATGGAGTGGCTTCATTCATGTCAAGCACATATAAGTTGTCCTTTCTATGAGCAGTTAGGAGAATCTTCTCTGGAGGGGGTTTAGATAGGCCAGGAGCTAACACGAAACATTCTTTGTCAGTGAAGAGCATCCAATTCTTTTGATCACATACTTGGGAAACACTCATGAGATTGAAGTCAAGTTCTTTAACATAGTTGACTCTTTCAATACTCATCCTTTCATTGGACACAGTTCCTTGTCCAGTGATGGATCCACCCTTTGAGTCACTCCCAAAGGCAACATATCCTCCATTGAAATGTCTGAAGTTAGAGAGGATGGACCTGTTGCCTGTCATGTGCCTGGAACAGCCGCTATCTACCACCCAAGTATTGTGTTTATTGCCTGGCTGTCCCTGCACATGGAAGATATCTAATTAGTGGGAGGAACATAGTAGCATGCAGCATTGTAGAAAATTGTTGCTAATTTGCCATTGTCAGCATGCTTGCAATCAGTGGAACCAATAGTTATGCTTGGAGATTGTTTGGCCTTCCATTGCTGTGTTGGTGGTTTTCTAGCTTTCTTTACATTGTCGGCAGAAGATGTTGTTGCTGACAATTTTGGCTTATCCGCAGCCGATTTTGCTGCTGAGGGCTTTGCTGGAGCAGTAGCAGTTTTTGCTGCTGGAAGCTTTATTTTGGATTTTGCTTTGTCAGCTGCAGATACTTTTGCTGCTGATGCCGTTGTTTTTTTATTTTGCTTTGTCAGCAGCAGAGACTTTTGCTGCTGGAGGCTTTGCCTTTGGTTTCCTGGACTTTACTCTATCAGCAGCGATTTTATTTGCTGCTGATGGGTTGAGCACAGATGAACGATTTGCAATCTGGTTAAAAGGGTTGAACTTGCATGTTGCAGCAAAGTGGTTTGATTCCCCACATATGATGCAAGTTTGTTGAGGTTTCTGCATCTTCACTCTTTGAGGGGATAGAGATTCTCTGAACTTTGTTGCCTTTGCATCATAGCTTCTCACCTGTTTGTTTCTGTTTGTTTTCTCAAAGGCATGCTGCTTTGAGTTTCTTTGGTGTTCACGGTAGTGAAAGCAGGTGCTGGCAGTGTGATTGTATTTGCCACACACAAAGCAGGATAGTGCTATCTTGTCCCGGTGAAAGTTGTCACACCCCGACCGATGAGGGAATCATCGGGGCGGGACATGTAGACTGTTCATAGCACAAGGTTGACTAAATTGAAATATATTAAAGTCAAATTTCCATTTCACATAATCCAAGTACAAACCAAATCCAAACAAAGAAACAACAAACAACTCATAAACTTCTTGATTTAATATTGCTAAGTCCAAATCCTATATTGAGCACGTCTTGAATCATTCTCACATATTAGGGCCTGAAACATAAATAAAATAAAGTCAACTAAAAAGTTGGTGAGTATAACACAGTTGTATATAGATAGCATATAGTTGAAAACAAATCCTTTACAAGACATGAAAAATAAGGCATTTATGGGGAGCAGCTATTGTGTAATCAAGTACAACCAAACCTTTGTAACTAGTATGCAAATTGTGTTGTCGGTATCAATCACCTCCACTTGGGTGGGTTTGTCAGACTCAATAGATCTATCATTGAAAACCGTCGGCTTGTATAGTTAATGATTGCACATAGTTTTCACAAAGACTAGCACAACTAGCACTCGGGCACAAAGCTCAAATTTTGCACACATGTATGTAAGTAGGATTTTGCACTTGTGTTGTTTGAGTAAATGTAAATGTGAAATGTGTAATGTGTATAAAGTTCATGTTCCACCCCAAAAGTGTAAAAGAGTAAAAAGGGGTTGTGAATACTCACTTGGTATGGAAGTGAAGCTAACAAAGATTATAGATAGAAAATATGATCCTCGAAATGCACAAATTAACCTAAAGGGTAAATGTGTATTGAATCAAATAGATGCATAAAGTTTAAGTCTAAAATGAAAGTTGAATTTGGGTATAAAACTATTGGTTTGTATTAAAAAAAAGTATTGAATAAATTATATAGAGTTTGAAGTAAAATATATTTGAAACAATTTGATTAGGTTTGAATTGAATAAATAAATATATAATTATAGTTTATGAAATAATGTAAATATTAATTGTAATTAAGTATAAATAAATAAATGATTTTGATTTAAAGTGTAAATTAAATAAATAATCATTATTTATAAATTTTGTAACTTAATTATTTAAATACCATTTAAGTGTAAGATAATAAATATAAATTTAATTTTTTTATAAACTTTTCAATAAATTATATTTATGCCAAGATTAAACTTTTAATCCATTTTTAAATACAGAAAATATATTTTTATAAAATCTGAAATATTTACTGATTAAAATATAAAAATTATATTTCTGTTAAAAATTCTGAGTCTCACACGACCGTGCCTCGGGAGGACACGATCGTGCTCAAGCCACGGGCGCGACCGCGCTAGTCGGGGCGCGACCGGGTTGATCAACAGAAGCACAATCTAGACCAGTCAACAGGCACGACCGTGCCTTGTCCCGGCACGGTCGTGTCTATGATCTTTAGACACAACAGAGACTAGCCCAGAGGGCATGACAAGGTCTGGACAGGAGGACACGACCGCGCTGATATTCGGCACGACCGCGCTAGATGAGGCACGGCCGCGCTAGATGATTAGCGCGACCGTGTCTCTTCCAAATCAGACACGAATTGACAATTTCTTGTATTTTAAACGCTGGATTTGTTAGGGCTTTTGATTAATGGGTTATTACGAGTCTTTTCATATAACTTAATTGTATGAACATCGCGTTTAAGTAGGGATTCGATTAAATCATTTTCAATAAAATATGAGTTCTGATTCGGATCGATTTCTATAATAGAAGCCCAAATTGAATAGGGGCTTTCGATACTGATACAGAAGAGAATGAAATAGAAGATTCAATTACCTGGAATAGAAGCGAATCGTTAGAGAATGGTAGGAAGGAATTCTGTCGGCGGCAAGCTTGGTTTTCGGTGACCTATGCTGCGGTTCCGAATGTTTCAGCGGCTTCGGATGATTCAGAGATGGTCTGGAAATGCTTGACTGGATTGCTTTGAGAAAATTGAGAGAATTTGGGTTCTCCTTGAAATGTCCAAGCGTTTGGAATTTGGTAGAATAAAACCGAAGTGATTTCGAGTAGTGGAAATGTTTATTGTGTTTGTTAATGTGAATAAAGTGTGTTGATGTTACGAATTTGAACGATCGGATGATTAAAGTCACAATTACGATTCAACTGTTACGCAGGCGCGACCGTGCCAAGATAGGCGCGACCGTGCCTAGGCACCGGGCGCGATCGTTCCAAAGCAGGTCGCGCGACCGTGCCAAAGCACCTGGCGCGACCGTGCTAGGACAAAGCACGACCGTGCTAGACTAGGGTTTGTTGACATTTTTCAATTTTAGTCCTTGACTTTTCAGATTTGATAAGTTTGAATAAAATAGTTTCTTGTATAGTGTCTAAATGTATATAACCGAGTAAGACTTGCGAATTTGTATAGAATCATTGCTTTTAATTTACGGCGAGAAAATAATGAGACGTTGCACGAGTATTGAATTCGAAATTGCATTACATTGAATTGAAATATGAATACTAAAAATCAGAGATGTTACAGTCTCCCCATGTTGAGAGAATTTCGTCTCGAAATTTAGCTAGAGGAAACAACATTATTAGTAAAAAGATGAGGGTACTTGAGCTTCATTTGGTCTTCTCGTTCCCAAGTGAACTCAGGACCACGCTTAGATTCCCAACGAACTTTAACGATAGGAATGCGACTTCGCTTGAGCTGCTTGACTTCCCGATCCATAATTTCTACCGGCTTCTCAACGAAGTGCATCGTTTCATCAATGTGCACGTCGTCGAGCGGTATATGGAGATTTTCATCGGCGAGACACTTCTTTAGATTAGATATATGAAATGTAGGATGTACATTGCCAAGAGATGGAGGTAACTCGAGCTTGTAAGCCACTTTCCCAATCCTTTCAAGGATTTTGAACGGACCAACATAACGAGGTGCTAACTTGCTTTCTTTCCAAAACGGATCACACCCTTCCATGGAGACACCTTTAGAAGAACAAGGTCACCGACTTGGAATTCCAAGGGTTTTCGACGTTTGTCGGCATAACTCTTTTGCCGACTCCTCGCTACTCGAATATTGTCACGGATTTGAATAATCTTGTCGGATGTTTCTTGAATTAACTCGGGACTAGTGATTTGTGCTTCACAAATCTCGTTCCAACAGATAGGAGAACGACACTTGCGACCATAGAGAGCTTCGAATGGAGCCATGTTGATACTTGTGTGGTAGCTATTGTTGTACGAAAACTCAATAAGGGATAAATGTGAATCCCAATTGCCACCAAAATCGATTACACAAGCTCTAAGCATGTCTTCAAGAGTTTGGATTGTTCGCTCGGTTTGACCATCAGTTTGCAGATGGTAAGCCGTGCTCAAATCCAATCGAGTACCAAGAGCCTTTTGGAGAGATTGCCAAAATTGAGAAGTGAACCGAGCGTCTCTATCGGATATTATGTTCAATGGAACACCATGACGGCTCACAATTTCATCAATGTAAATTCGGGCTAATTTCCCCACTTTGAAGTCTTCACGAATAGGCAAGAAGTGGGCAGATTTGGTGAGTCGATCAATGATCACACAAATACTATCATAACCACTCGAGGTGCGAGGGAGCTTGGTAATGAAATCCATAGCTAAATTCTCCCATTTCCACACGGGAATTTCTGGTTGTTCGAGTAAACCAGAAGGACGTTGATGTTCGGCTTTGACTTTGGAGCAAGTTAAGCATTTGGCCACATAAAGAGCAATGTCTTTCTTCATACCGGGCCACCAATAAAGTTGGCTAAGATCTTGGTACATTTTATCCGCACCAGGATGAATAGAATAACGAGTCTTATGAGCCTCGTTCATGAGAAATGCACGGATATCATCGCGATCGGGAACCCAAATACGGTTCAAGTAATATAGTAAGCCATTGGGTTTTGATTCCAGAAGAAGTTCAACACCACACGACATTTCTTCATACATGTTACCCTCGGTTATCGAGACGTGTTGAGCTTCTAAGATACGGGTTTGAATATCGGTTTGAATACGGGCACAATGAAGCATAACATGGTCCTTTCGACTCAAAGCATCGGCTACCACATTCGCTTTGCCGGGATGGTAACGAATTTCGCAGTCGTAGTCGTTAAGGAGTTCGACCCAACGTCGTTGCCTCATATTGAGTTCTTTTTGGTTGAAGATATGTTGAAGACTTTTGTGGTCGGTGAATACCACACATTTCGTGCCATATAGGTAATGTCTCCAAATCTTTAACGCGAATACGACCGCACCCAACTCGAGATCGTGCGTCGTATAATTCTTCTCATGAACTTTGAGTTGCCTTGATGCATAAGCGATTACTTTGCCTCGTTGCATGAGAACACAACCAAGACCTTGGTTAGAAGCATCACAATAGACAACTAAATCATCATTTCCATCGGGGAGAGTCAATATAGGAGCATTGCACAACTTTTGCTTGAGGGTTTGGAAAGCTTCTTCTTGTTTCGGTCCCCACTCATAAGTTTTACCCTTATGGGTCAAAGCGGTAGGAGGGACAGCAATCTTTGAGAAGTTTGAGATGAAACGACGATAATAACCCGCAAGACCAAGAAATGAATGAACTTCAGTAGGAGTCTTCGGGGCATTCCAATTCTTAACCGTTTCAATCTTAGCAGGATCAACATGAATACCCTTGTCGTTGACGATGTGACCAAGAAATTGAACTTCTTTTAACCAAAATTCACATTTGGAGAACTTGGCATATAGTTGTTCTTTCTTTAAAAGGTCCAAAACCAATCTAAGGTGTTCTTCATGGTCGGCTTTAGTCTTGGAATAGATTAAGATATCGTCAATGAAAACGATCACGAATTTATCAAGGTACGGTTTGCACACACGGTTCATGAGATCCATGAAAACTGCGGGTGCATTGGTTAACCCGAAAGGCATAACCATGAACTCGTAATGACCATACCTTGTTCGAAAAGCAGTCTTAGGAATGTCATCTTCTTGAACACGGAGCTGATGATAACCGGATCGAAGATCAATCTTCGAGAAGCAAGTAGAACCTTGAAGTTGATCAAAGAGATCATCGATTCTAGGCAAAGGATAACGATTTTTGATAGTAAGCTTGTTGAGTTCGCGGTAGTCAATACACATGCGAAATGATCCATCCTTCTTCTTAACAAATAAGATGGGTGCACCCCACGGTGAATGACTCGGACGGATGAATCCCTTGTCGGAGAGTTCTTGAAGTTGACTTGCGAGCTCTTGCATTTTGGAAGGTGCAAGACGATAAGGAGCTCTAGCAACGGGGTTAGCTCCATGTATAAGATCAATGCGGAACTCTACTTGACGGACGGGAGGAAGACCGGATAAATCCTTAGGAAAAACTTCAGGGAAATCCCGAATGATCGGAATGTCTTGGATACTCTTCTCCTTGACATCCTTTTGAACAATATGAGCTAAGAAGGCAATGTACTTCTTTCGTAAGTACTTTTGAGCGGTAGTACAAGGCATCAATTTAAGGCCCTTGCAAGGCTTTTCACCAAAAACTCTTAAGGTTTCTCCCGATGGTAGCGGAATTCGAATACACTTTTCAAAGCAAATGACTTCGGCATGATGATTTGATAGCCAATCCATACCTATGATAATATCAAAGCTTCCTAGTGGCATTGGAATAAGGTTGATTGGGAATGTATGATCATTAAGTTCTAAGGAGCAATCATAGATGATAGACTCAATTGTAAGGGAGTCACCATTTGCTATTTCAACGGTGAAGGTTTTCTCTAATTGGGATCGTGTCTTTGCAAGTAAAGGCTCAAAATTAAGTGACACAAAACTTTTATCGGCACCGGTATCGAACAAAATGGAGGCATATTGACTATTTACAAGGAACGTACCATTAACCACGTCGTTGTTGGCTTGAGCTTCGTTGGCATTTATGTTGAACGCACGCCCACGAGCTCCACCTTGTATATCATTTGCAAGTATTGGACATAGATTTCGAAAATGGTTCGGGTCACCACACTCATAACAAGCACGCCTATTAGCAATGGCGGGAACACCTTGATTAGCCACTCGCGGGTTGGGTTGGTTCGGTGGGTTGACTTGGCCCTCAAAAGACATTGATAGTGTGACCATATATCCCACAATGAGTACAAAGGCGACATGGGATATTTTGAGGATGATGAAAATTGTAGGTGGCACAAAGAGGGTAGATCCCAACATATGGCTTTTTAGCCGGTGCTTGAACTACGGGTGCAACTTGATTAACGGGCACAGCAGGAGTAACCACAGCAAAGTTTCTAACTTTCCTCTTTTTGTTATTGCGAGAGGGTTCAGTTGTGGCTTCTTTGTTGTGGGCAGGAGGGGTTACTGTTTCAGCAATTTTTTTAGAACCCTTTTTAGTAAGAGTCCCTGCTTTCACATGATTATCAGTCAGGGTAGCAGACAGGCGGATGGCATCTTCCAAAGTAGCAGGATTTCTACCTAAGACAGTATCTTGGATTTGTCTTGGTAGCCCACCAATGTACTTTTCGATACAACGAGATAACAGAGTGACCATGTGGGGCACGAGAAGACTCAACTCATGGAACCGAGTGGTATATGCTAAGTTTTCCCCACTATCTTGGGCAAGATCCCAAAATTCGGCCTCTAACTTCTTCACTTCATTTCGAGGACAGAATTCCTCGGTCATAAGCCTTTTGACCTCATCCCAAGGTAAAGCCATAGCTACATCAATACCCCTATTCCTTTTCTCCCCATTCCACCATGTAAGTGCCCGCTTTTGGAGGACACTTGTAGCATGACGAACACGGAGGTTGTCGGGACAGTCACTATTGAGAAAAGTATTCTCAATACTTTCAAACCATTGAAGGAGTCCAGTAGCTCCTTCGGTTACATAAAACTTTAGGGGATTGCACGAATTGAAGTGCTTGAAGGTGCATTGAGATGGATTGTTTCCACCATTTCCACCATTACCACCATTGTTACCACTATTGCTTCCATTTCCACCATTGCCATTAGTGGCACCATTGGCTTGGGTGAGTTGTGTCACCAATTGGGTAAGAATAGCAGCAATGTCGGAGTTGGCGTTGGTTACGGGAGCACGACGAGGAGGCATTCTACAGATTTTCACAAGTCCAGAAAAATAAATTGTAAGAACTTATGAGAATTGCTAGGATTTAATAGAATGAGAAAACCAAATAAAAGATAGATATTCATAGTTTGGATTGTACTCAAAAGTGATAAAATCACTTGAATACTAAGGCACATTAAGGTTAATTTAAACTCATATAATTTTCAATGAGACATGCTTTAGCCTATAAGTAAACACTCATCTCGGGAATTCCCAGGAAAACATACGGGTCCCTCGGTTGATTGGGATTTATGCGAAATGCTTTCCTAGACAGAAAACCCAAAATACAGGTGTCACCCTTCCAGATTGCACGTGTCCTCAAATAATTTAACAAGTTTAAAAACCTTAACGAAGAAATAATTTTATTTATTTATTTATTATTATTATTATTTTTTTTTAGATTTTTGCTTCAAGAATTTTTCACATGCTTAGAAAGGATAAAGATAGAAAAGAAAGTAGAAATATCATGGGGTTTTAGGATATAGGAAAGGATATTATTTATTAAATTATTATTTAAGAAGATCCTAATAAGTCATGAATTTCTAACAAGTAAGATATCAAATATAATAACAATTTATCATGGTAAGCAGGTAGCACATAGCATGTAACACATAGCACAAAATAATGAAGCATAGTATAAGTGGGTGTCCTAAAGTTATAGTCTAGGTCAAGATGTCTAATAACCTAAATCCCTATAACCAAGGCTCTGATACCAATCTGTCACACCCCGACCGATGGCGGAATCATCGGGGCGAGACATGTAGACTGTTCATAGCACAAGGTTGACTAAATTGAAATATATTAAAGTCAAATTTCCATTTCACATAATCCAAGTACAAACCAAATCCAAACAAAGAAACAATAAACAACTCATAAACTTCTTGATTTAATATTGCTAAGTCCAAATCATATATTGAGCACGTCTTGAATCATTCTCACATATTAGGGCCTGAAACATGAATAAAATAAAGTCAACTAAAAAGTTGGTGAGTATAACACAGTTGTATATAGATAGCATATAGTTGAAAACAAATCCTTTATAAGACATGAAAAATAAGGCATTTATGGGGAGCAGCTATTGTGTAATCAAGTACAACCAAACCTTTGTAACTAGTATGCAAATTGTGTTGTCGGTATCAATCACCTCCACTTGGGTGGGTTTGTCAGACTCAATAGATCTATCATTGAAAACCGTCGGCTTGTATAGTTAATGATTGCACATAGTTTTCACAAAGACTAGCACAACTAGCACTCGGGCACAAAGCTCAAATTTTGCACACATGTATGTAAGTAGGATTTTGCACTTGTGTTGTTTGAGTAAATGTAAATGTGAAATGTGTAATGTGTATAAAGTTCATGTTCCACCCCAAAAGTGTAAAAGAGTAAAAAGGGGTTGTGAATACTCACTTGGTATGGAAGTGAAGCTAACAAAGATTATAGATAGAAAATATGATCTTCGAAATGCACAAATTAACCTAAAGGGTAAATGTGTATTGAATCAAATAGATGCATAAAGTTTAAGTCTAAAATGAAAGTTGAATTTGGGTATAAAACTATTGGTTTGTATTAAAAAAAAGTATTGAATAAATTATATAGAGTTTGAAGTAAAATATATTTGAAACAATTTGATTAGGTTTGAATTGAATAAATAAATATATAATTATAGTTTATGAAATAATGTAAATATTAATTGTAATTAAGTATAAATAAATAAATGATTTTGATTTAATTAGTAAATTAAATAAATAATCATTATTTATAAATTTTGTAACTTAATTATTTAAATACCATTTAAGTGTAAGATAATAAATATAAATTTAATTTTTTTATAAACTTTTCAATAAATTATATTTATGCCAAGATTAAACTTTTAATCCATTTTTAAATACAGAAAACATATTTTTATAAAATCTGAAACATTTACTGATTAAAATATAAAAATTATATTTCTGTTAAAAATTCCGAGTCTCACACGACCGTGCCTCGGGAGGACACGATCGTGCTCAAGCCACGAGCGCGACCGCGCTAGTCGGGGCGCGACCGGGTTGATCAACAGAAGCACAATCTAGACCAGTCAACAGGCACGACCGTGCTTTGTTCCGGCACGGTCGTGTCTATGATCTTTTGACACAACAGAGACTAGCCCAGAGGGCATGACAAGGTCTGGACAGGAGGACACGACCGCGCTGATATTCGGCACGACCGCGCTACATGAGGCACGGCCGCGCTAGATGATTAGCGCGACCGTGTCTCTTCCAAATCATACACGAATAGACAATTTCTTGTATTTTAAACGCTGGTTTTGTTAGGGGTTTTGATTAATGGGTTATTACGAGTCTTTTCATATAACTTAATTGTATGAACATCGCGTTTAAGTAGGGATTCGATTAAATCATTTTCAATAAAATTTGAGTTCTGATTCGGATCGATTTCTATAATAGAAGCCCAAATTGAATAGGGGCTTTCGATACTGATACAGAAGAGAATTAAATAGAAGATTCAATTACCCGGAATAGAAGCGAATCGTTAGAGAATGGTAGGAAGGAATTCTGTCGGCGGCAAGCTTGGTTTCCGGCGACCTATGCTGCGGTTCCGAATGTTTCAGCGGCTTCGGATGATTCAGAGATGGTCTGGAAATGCTTGACTGGATTGCTTTGAGAAAATTGAGAGAATTTGGGTTCTCCTTGAAATGTCCAAGCGTTTGGAATTTGGTAGAACAAAACCGAAGTGATTTCGAGTAATGGAAATGTTTATTGTGTTTGTTAATGTGAATAAAGTGTGTTGATGTTACGAATTTGAACGATCGGATGATTAAAGTCACAATTACGATTCAACTGTTACGCAGGCGCGACCGTGCCAAGATAGGCGCGATCGTGCCTAGGCACCGGGCGTGATCGTTCCAAAGCAGGTCGCGCGACCGTGCCAAAGCACCTGGCGCGACCGTGCTAGGACAAAGCACGACCGTGCTAGACTAGGGTTTGTTGACATTTTTCAATTTTAGTCCTTGACTTTTCAGATTTGATAAGTTTGAATAAAATAGTTTCTTGTATAGTGTCTAAATGTATATAACCGAGTAAGACTTGCGAATTTGTATAGAATCATTGCTTTTAATTTACGGCGAGAAAATAATGAGACGTTGCACGAGTATTGAATTCGAAATTGCATTACATTGAATTGAAATATGAATACTAAAAATCAGAGATGTTACAAAAGTCCACATAGTTCTTACTTTGAAACAAATCTTTGAAGTTCCAGGGATGAGCTTTGTTATGCTCAAAAGTGGCTTCTTCTAGTGTCTTTTGAACATATGACCTTTTTCTCCAGGTGTATGAAAACTATCAAACACCTTTGGCTTTGACTGAGACTTGGGGTTGGTGAAACCTGATGTCTCTCCCTTTTCAATGTTTAGCTTTCTTCCATTTTGAGGATAGCTAATCTTGATTTGTTTGAATGGGATGGGAGCTGGAATAGTTGGAGTAACAACAGGACATTTAGTTTTGTTCAGAACAGCTTCAGAGTTAGGAGCAGATGGGACTGCACTAGTTTCACAGTGGTCTGAGCAGGTTGACTCAGGTTCTGAAGAGGTGGAGCAGTCTTCCACAAAACATGCATCCATTGAAAGATCAAGGTTTCGGTTTGCCGTGTCAAGATTTGCAGTATTGAAGCTTGGTTCGTGAATGGCAACATAGTCAGCAGGAGGAGGAAATGTCTTGTACTCGTCATTATGATATCCAAGTCCAGTTTTTACCCTTTCATGGACTTGAATATCTAACAATCTTTGTAACTTTTTAGATGAAAATTCATATTTTTCAACATGAACTTTCTGTTCAGCCAGTTCAGCTCTTGTAGCTTTAAGTTTTACTAATAGATCATCAATCTGAGTTTCAAGATTGGTTTGTTCATGTTTTAAAGAAGAAATCTCTTTCTTAAGGCAGTTAATCTTTTCTTTGTAACTGTCTTCGACCTTTTTGAATTCAGATTTCATTTGGTGAAACTCTTCATTTTGATCTATTAGATTTTGGTTATGCTTTCTATAACCTAAAACTTTGTCAATGCAAGCTTGAGAGCAAAAATGTTCAAATACATGAGGTGGTATCTCTGCATTGTCTGCCATAAGTGCTTGGTTGGAGGCAGGAACATCTTCATATTGAAAATTCCAGTCAAATTCTGTAGTTCCAACATTTGCACAGGCTGCAGTTTGTGCTGGAGGAGTTCCTTGCTGCTGCCTGGGCTGACCTTGGTAAGCTTGTCTTTGATGGCTGGCACCCTGATTGGCTTTAGGTGCCTTGCACTCCCTAGCAAAGTGACCCATTTGGTTACAGTTGTAACATCGGATCTTGCTTTTATCAAGCCCAACTCTGGTGTTTGAGTTGTTGCTTGGAACTGATCTCCCGGTTCTAGAATAAAACCTTTTTGCTCTGAGGGAGTGCATGGCATATGAGTGCTGAATATCCATTTCTTCAAGATCATCTGGATGAAAGCATTCCAGATCCTCCTTTATGAAGTGCATGCTGCTTGAGTTGTCAGAGACAAAAGCAGTAGAGGTTGGCTGTTGAGGAGGTGCCTCAAGAAGAAATGGTGATGAGTTGGATTGTGAAGCAGTTGGTGTTTGAGGATGAGTAACAATGGGAGGATAGTAGTTGCTTGCACTAGGACCGAAATGATCAGAGTGAAGCGCTGAGGTGGTGGTGGAGGAAGTGGTAGCTGATTGATAACTGGAGCTCCTTTCTTTAGCTTGAATCATTTCTAATTCATAGGTTTTGAGCATGCCAAAGAGCTCAGTCATCTGAAGAGTCTTCAGATTCTCTGTTCTTCTGATGGACACTGTATATAATGTCCAACAGCTAGGAAGAGATCTTATGAACTTCTTGAGAATGTCTTCATTCTCCAGGTTTACCTTGGAGCACTGCAGTTCTCCAACCAGGTACGTGTACCTGTTATATAAAACTGTTAGTGACTCACCTTCCTTCCAGACGAAGTTTTCATACTGTTGCTTGAGAATGTCACGCCTGTTCTCCATGACCTCCTCAGATCCAGTAAACATCTTTTCCAAGGCTCCCCATAATTCCTTTGCAGTTTTGTGAGCCTTGAAGTTGTGAAAAACTTCATTTGGAAGGCACATTTGGATAGCTCCTAATGCCTTGAAGTCCACCTCCATTTTCTTGATGTCTTCTTCAGAATACTTGGAGGGTTCCTTCGGAACTAGTGGTCCTCCGGAGTCAGCAGAGGCCACCATGGGAGCATAAGGTCCATCCCTTATGGATTTCCACATTCCGTATTCATGGTAGCAGAAGAAGCTTTCCATACGGTTCTTCCACATATCATAGTCCTCCCCAGACACCAACCTCGGTGGTCGGTTGATACTGCCGATGTCTTCAGATCCATGACTTTGTGCCATTTTGTTTTGTGTGACTTGATCAAGAATAGAGTTTTGAATAGAATCAGAAAGTGATTAAACAAATGTTAGTTTGTTTAATCTTGAGCCAAAGCTCTGATACCACTTGTAGGATCGTAAGATTACAAGGTGATTCTGTTCTAGTTGATATTGGCGGAAACAATAGCAACCAACAAAGTAAACAAGTAAACAACAAGAATACTGATAAATGCATTGTTGTATTAGACTTCTGAGATTACAAGTTTACAAGTAAAACACTATCAAGAAGCACTATCAGGGCACACAAGCACACTTACAATGAAGTGTTTACACAGTATTTATAGTAACTTAGAATCAAGACAGACTCTTGATTCTAAGGATCAGATCTAACATAAGCCGTTGATCTTGTTTATTAATCTAAATTACACGTAAAGGCTAATCTAGTTAACTTTACTGAAACGTCTTCTTAGGCATCATTGTTTGCATGCTTGGAGAAGTGCGTCATTGTCCTTTATTGGTTGCACCAGTGAGGTTCCTTCTGCTTGGAGTGTGGCAGTTGCTTTTGCAGAAAGGTGTCAGAGGCGCTTCACATAGATAGTCAGCTGCAATGTTTGGTCTTCGTGGAACATAGCTATCAGCAGCAAGAATGAGAATAATGCTGCTGATAAGCCTATCAGCAGCAACTTGTGTTGAACGCTGCTGATAAGCCTATCAGCAGCAACAAGTGTTGAATGCTGCTGATAAGCCTATCAGCAGCAACATGTGTTGAATGCTGCTGATAAGCCTATCAGCAGCATTTATACTTAGAATAATTTGGTAGCAATCAGTCTTTGGTTCTACAGGGGAAGTGGTTACCGGTTTTTGACAATCACTTTGTTTAGCTCACGGTAATCGATACACATACGGAAAGTCCCATCTTTCTTCTTGACGAATAGGATTGCGGCTCCCCATGGCATTGAGCTAGGCTGGAAAAACTCTTATTTAACAACTCTTGCAGCTATGTGGATAACTCTTGTAACTCATTCGGTGCAAGTCTATACGGTGCACGAGCAATAGGCGCTGCTCCGGGTGTTAGGTCAATCTGAAATTCGGCCTGTCGGTGGGGTGGAAGACCAGGCAAGTCCTCGGGAAATACCTCGGGAAAGTCACGAACGATAGGAATATCATCAATCTTCTTTTCTTCATAAGGTTTTTCGGTGACAAGGGCTAGAATAGCTGTATGACCTTTACGCAAACACTTCTGCGCTTTCATGAAAGATATGATGCCTACGACTGCACCACTTTTTTCGCCTTGAACGGATAAGATTTCTCCGCTAGGGAGGGGAATATGAACGATTTTATCACGACAGACGATCTCAGCTTGGTTTTTAGATAACCAATCTATACCGACAACAATGTCGAAACTGCCATGTGTAACTGGCATGAGATCGATATCAAGTTTATGACCAGACAGTCCTAGCTTACATCCCCTGAGGATGTGAGTTGCTTCGATTATCTTATAATCCGCTAACTCTATGTTGTACTTGGATTCTAATACGGTTGGGGTTGCTTCTAACAGTTTACTAAGGCTTTTAGATATAAAGCTCCTATCAGCACCGGTATCGAAAAGAACAGAAGCAAAACAATCGTTTGGAGGAAACTTACCGGTAACCACATTATGATCATTCATTGCCTCTCCCGAACCAATCACGAAAGCTCCTCCCTTCGCACCATTCCCATTGTTGTTATTGTTGTTGCCATGGTTGTTGTTATTACCGTTTGCATTGTCGTTGCCATTCTTCTTCAATTGTGGGCAGTTCCACTTGAAGTGTCCTTCTTTCCCGCACTCAAAACAACCCTTGGGTGCTTCATTTGGTTGTGTTTGTTTAGCTTAAAGCTCACTTCTGCAGTCTTTGGCCGCATGGCCCATTTTACCACACCGTTGGCAGCGGTATTTATCACACGGCCCATTATGGTGGAAACCACACTTGTCGCACTTCGGGTACTTCCAAGCATACGTACCCTTGTTCTGGTTGGAAGAAGAAGACTGAGTATAGGTTTTAGAGTGGATTAGATGAAAAGGCTTTAGAGTTGGTGTTGTCGAACTTGCGCTTGTTGTTGTCAGCAGTCTTGGCGACAGTGCCTCTCGGGGGTAGGGTACCCTAAGCTACGACTTGGTCGGTCAGCTTGTGGGCCAGTCTGATGGTTTGCTGGATAGTAGTGGGGTTCGAAGAAGTCACCAGGCTTTGGATCTGAGGGGCTAGACCCTCAATGTACTTCTCGATTCTTTTTTAAGCCGGGGTTACCATTTGAGGACATAAACTGCTAATTCATGTGAACGGGTGGTGTAAGCCTCGATCTCTGAACCCTCCATCTTCAGGTTCCAAAACTCACCTTCTAGCTTCTATAATTCATCACACAAACAGTACTCTTTTCCTAACAGTGTTTTGAATTCCCCTCAGGGTAATGCGTTAGCCATGTCCAGACCTAACATCTGAACTTGAGAGTTCCACCAAGTAAGGGCGGGACCCTCGAGTATGCCAGATGCATAATTGACTTGGTTAGCTTGGGGACAGTTGCACATTGCGAACACAGATTCAACCTTTTCCATCCAACGGAGCAAACTGACCGCCCCTTCAGCACCACTGAGCATGTGGGGCTTACAGTCCATGAATGTCTTGAATGTGCAAGCCTGTGGGTTAGTAGGTTGACCTGGATTGAAAACATATATACATTTAAGGATACAAGGTTCAGAAATGAGTTTAGAATAAGTATTGATCCGCTAGAGTTGATAGATAATGGATTTACCTCCAGCATGCTGCGTGGCCTGATTGGCTGTTATGGCTTCGGCCACTCTGTCGTTGATTAGTGTAGTGAGCTCGGCCGCAGTCATGTTAATGTTGCCACGCCCGCCATTGCGTCCGCCACGTCCGCGTCCTCGTCCAGACATAATCTTTACCTTCACAATATACGATAATGAGAAAATATTCTGCATATAATCATCATACCAGTACAAGTAAATAAAAGTAATCACAAACCACAACATCGAATATTCCAATAATAATCCTTGATCAAATAAATTGTGAGGTTACAAAGTACTTTAATTCAAAACATTAAAATCTAGAAATATTTGTTGGATGGGAACAACCCTGCCCATCTAAGTTTAGAAAGAAAGGAAAGACTATCACATCTCACTGCCTGCTGAAGAAACAACTGATCCCTCATCATCATCATCATCCTCATCTGGTTCTCCCTTAGGTTCTTCTTCCTGTTCGTTCCCTGTCGCATTGGCAGCCTCAAGTTGTGCCTCCAACTCCTCAATCCTCGTATGAGCTGTTGCAAGACTAAACTCTAGTCCAATCACCCGAGATTCCAAGTCCTTGTATGCCGCAACCAAATTGTCTTCTACAACATCAGTGTCGCCTAAACTCACAGTCAGTTCCTTTAGTTCTGATCGGATTGGTTCGCTTGTTGTAACAATCCAGTGATCTCACCAGCTGCATCACGCATGTTTCTAATTTCTTGGTCCATCTTTACCACGAAGGCAGCAAAGGCCTGTTCTAAGGGGTACTGTAAGGGTGGTAGAGTTTTCGAGGTAGAGGTAATGTCAGCAGTAGATGGGGGTGGGACTTGCTCCTTACGAATCCAACTCCTAATCATGTTATGGTACCAGTGCCAGTTCTGAGTGCTATCCCTGGCACGAACGGTAAAAGGCTCGTCATATACTATGGTGTTATCAACAGGGTTAAATCGGTGTTTATTAGGCTCACGTTATGGTACGGTAGGAACAACGGGTTCCTCGTTAGCCGGGGATATGGGTGATGTCGACATACCTGTAATAAAATGTGTGAGTGCCATGTATGAGTGTCTGTGTAGTGTAAACTAATGCAATGTGTGTGTGATTATAATCTAAGTCTACTACTAATGCAAACCTAGTTCGCTAAAACCTTGCTCTGATACCAATCTGTCACACCCTCAAATTCCACCTGCGGGGTTATACCGCGAGGGGCGTGACAAACCAGGATCATTGTCATTAGTTATATTGAACGACCACTATATGAGTTTTAAAATACCAATGTTGCTCATTGACATGAGAAAATACCGTTAAGTTTGAAAGTAATGCGGAAGCGTAAAATAAAAGTAAAATTCAAGAATGACCAATGCGCAAAACAAGGCACCCAAAACCAAAGAAGTTAAAGTAAATAAAACGTGTTTAAATTGTTTAATGAAAGCCATGCAACTCCAATGCATCCTAATCCTGACGTGTACCTTAGCGACCTGAGAAAGACATGCTTAAAGTGTCAACACAAGGTTGGTGAGTTCACATGTATAAATCAATAAATGTTTGATGTTTGCAAGATAAGGTAAATAAAGTATATCAAAAGATAGCTAGTCTATGTTCATGCTACTATAAGTGTTTAGCAACCAAAGCTGACTGTTTGGTTTGTTTGCCTTCCGCCATGTCTACCAAAACAATGGCTATGTGTTTAGGTCAATATTACACCCGTTCGACCTCCAGTCGAGTTAGCGCGACTAACGCGGGTGGGGTTTGTCAAACCCAATAGTACTACTCAAGATTACCTCGCTATGTTCCTATACTAACGGTTCGAGATGTAAGGACTTTCATGGTAATGTTTGCACTTTAGTACGCAAGTGATATAACAATAATACAGAAAACCAAAAGTGTTTGTGTGCATGCTTTATCCCTAAAAAGGAAACTAAGTAAAAAAGAGGCTGTGAAACTCACCTTAGGGTGCGTGCTAAAATAGCAAGTGATAAGCAGGTGACCCACTAACGGCTACCTATATTACATAAGTTTATGAGTGTGTGTTCGTGTTGGTTCATAAGACCCTTTGTATCCAAACAATCCCATTGTTTATGTGTTTTGAAAAGAGTTAGCTAGTTTGACTCAAGTTTGACCAAGTTTGACCCGACGACCCGTTGGTGACTCAAAGTATGAATTAATGTTCAATTAGTATAATACTATCATATTATGCAAATAAGATCATGCAGGTAACACTTAACAACAGTTCCTTATTGTTCTAGCATGTTAGCATAGTTATCACATTTAGTAAGTTTTCATATTTAGAAGGTATGATCAAGACTCACATTTTCTGGAAATTATCTTTACCAACATGTTCAGGAGACCAATCTAACACGTCTTAGATTATCACATCACACACTATATGTCTAGAACTCAACATGCATTTCATAATTTCAAACGAAGTTTCCTTTTAAAGCAAGTTAAGAACACAACTGAAATTTCAATGATTTAAAGTTCCTAACATGTTTCTATGTTCATCATAACACATAAGAAATCATCACATTGCACCAACCATGTCTAGAAATCACATCCCAAATTGATAAACCCAAAAAGTTACTATATATAGCAAGCTATGAACCCCATGCGTGATTTCTAGAATCTAACACTTCAAAACATGTTATTACGTCCCAGCAAACATAAAAATATCATCAAACTTCAACATGCATGTCCGAATTTCAAACCATTCACATTCATGACAATTAAAGTTTCTACTTTTAGAAACCCTAAGAAACCAAGCTAGATACATGAAATCCAATTCACCAAAACACATTATCATGAATCAACTAACGCATAAACATCACCATAGTACATCAATCACATCTAACATGCGATCTAAATAATCAAAAAGTTACTAATAATAGTAACCCTCGGTTTTCACGCAACTAGGGTTTTTCCAACAACATCAAATACATGCAAACATCATAATAATACATAATTAACGTTAAAGTTAACATCTTTATTGATAAACATCATTGTTTGGATGAACTAGGGTTTTACATAAACCAAAATCGCAAGAAAGCATATAAAAACGAATTAAAATCTTACTTGATGCGTTACTAGTGATGATTAGCACTTGGATTGATCAAAAACACGAACAACTGCACTAGAGAAATTCGATTGGAGATGGTTTGATGGTGGTGGGTGGTCGACGATCTCAAGGGGAAGAGGGGAGGGGGGGTTTTGGCCAAAGTGGGGGGGATTTGGGAATATATAATGCACTCCATGTGTTAAGGATGAGTTAAAACAAGGGTTTGGGTGATCCATGGGTTAATTTAATTAATTTAAATTAAATAACATGATTTCTAATAATTATTTTTATAAAACTTTTTTATCAAAAAATTCCTAACACATTAGAATCACATTGTTACGCGTAAACGTCACGGTTTCAAGAATGTTCACAAAATAAGCATAAAATCACATAACACATAATTCTACATAAATTATGTTAAATATAATTGTTCAGAATATTATTTTTATTTTTCAGCAACGTTCGGGGACAGACTCGTGTGATTCGGAAATTCTCTAAATTACCGTTAGGTGAGTGTTTGTGCAATAACCGACACACTTAATTAACCATAATCAAGTGTAATGCATGAATGAATGATTGAGATAACGGAGTTTGTGTTAACGGTGTTAACCTGAAAATGTCGGGTATCACAGTAGGGTTGTGTCAACTAAACCTGACCCGACCCGTTTTGCCCCTACTTGAAAATGTGTCGTTTCAACCACACGCCACCTGATTATATTGCCACCTCTAATTGTTTTTATGCTTGAATTACATCATTGGAAGGCTTATTCTTATTTGTTTTTATTTTTGTAGGCATATATTGTTGATAACAGAAAGCGGGCAACTGTTTTTAGTTGGATAACATGCCTATTTTCTGCATCACATGTCTTGGGAAGTCTCCTAGCGTGTTTTCTTTCGGAAGAGTACATTTTTGAAGTACAATTATTTTAACATTTTAGCATAATACACCATTTTCAGTTTCCTTATAATTCTTCTAATTAAAATTACTTGTAATTCAGGTTTCAATAGTTCTCTTGATCTTCTATCTAGTTTATATGGCATTCTTTCTGGTTGAAACTGTTGAATCAACTCCAATGTAACACCCCGTTTTCTTGATCTCCCGTCAGATACAAGTCACACAAAGTTTCGAAGTATGAAAATGGATACGTCTCGTTTAATGTTGAAGTCCATAATCTACGAAGAATTCTTGGGGTATAATTCGTCTAAAAGGGATTTCTTCGAGGGCTTAGATATAAAAGCTTATTTCTTTAAGGGCAAAGGTGCATTATGGGAGAATTAGAGGGGGGTAAAAAAGAAAATTATTAAAAACCTAAATCACCATTTTAAGATTGCAGCCGCCACATGCTTATTCCCATATCCCTTCTCGCCGGTTTCAACCTCACGCACCACTTTCACCAACCCTAATACAGTCAAATCTTGCTCGGTTTACATAAAAGAGCTCATCTCCGATTCAGGAGCACAAGAGGACGGCGACACAAAACAGCTCACGGCACCAGGTGGTGCACTCCGGTAGCGGCAAGTTAGCTGACGAGAGAGAGAGAGAGAGAACTAGACAAGAAAGAACGATGGCAAGTGGTACTCCGGGAAGCGAGGTCACGTACGGCTCGACGACGGCAGGGATAACGGCTCGAACAGGTAACGGTGGTGCATGTTGGCCGGGTTAAGGAGAGAAAGAGGGACATCGGGTGTTATCTCGACTGTTACGGGGAATGGTGGGTTACGATGGTGGCTCACGACAGAAACGGCGGAGGCTGTTAACAGGTTTTAATGGTGGTGGCCGTACATGTTTCGTGAGGGAGATGATGAAGGTAATGGTAGTGATGGTTAGCGGTAGTCGTGGTGGTTTCAAGACGGTCCGCGATGGATTCAAGGTATGAGAACGAGGAGGAGTATGACGGAGGTGGTAACCTTGGCTTTGTTTCACGACGGGGAGTGGGGTGACGAGGCTGATTAGCGACGTGAAGGCGGTCCACGGTGGTTCCATAACAGCGAAGGGTGGTGTTGGTTGTTTGGGCTTCACGGTGGAGGAAGGTGGTCATACGGGTTTCACAATGGGAGGTAGCGGTGGCTGTTACGGTTCATGGTGGTTAAACGGTGGAGGTACGTACAGTGGTGTTAGCTTTTATGACCTCACGATGGTTGTTAGCGGCCTTAAGGTGGTCGTGGTGGTTGCATGAGATTCACGGTGGTACATGGTGGTCCCCTTGAGGGCTACGGTGGAAGTGGTATATGGTAGTTATGATGATGATGAAAAGATGATGATGATTTTCACATGATAGTGGTTCTAAGGATATGAGGACGGTTAGAGTACAAAGAGGGTTAATGACAAGAATTCCTTTAGTTGAGACCGGTGTGTCGAGACGGGTTCGTGAACCTTCGAATCACTCGATTCGGAGTCCGTATGGTAGAGTTTCGGGCACAGTACGTCGTGGAGGTACATTCCTTATAACCCGTAGAATATTAATTATTATTATTATTATTATTATTGACTCGGGTCAAGAATGTTGTGTTCGAGGAGGTGGGCGTGTAGAGTTATATATATATATATATATATATATATAAATAACAAACAATAACCGGCAAGATTTATTATTTTTATAAATGATAAACGTATAGAGAGATGGTTATTAATGTTTGTAGTTAATACACGATTGTTGTGGATTATTGTTGGTTGATTTGGGATGGAAACAGATAATTGGAATTGTCGGGTTTAGACCAGAAACAAACGGGACTTTGTTCGATTTTTGTTAAGAATCAAAGAAGTGTATAGTTCACGGGTATGGTTCATGGCTGGGGGTTCACTGGTAGGGTTCACAGTTGGGAATTCTCGGGTAGGGTTCACGCCTGTTCACGGCTGGGATTCCCCGGAACGGTTCACAGTGGGAGTCTCGTGTATAGCTCACTCTGAGGTTCTCGGGCCTAGTTCACGGGTAAACTCCCGAGCACTCCCCTTGAGCCGTGAACTCTTAAGTTCACGGGAAGGAGCCGTGTACGCCTATGAAGCCGTGCTCTCCTTGGTTCACGAGAAAGAACCGTGTACCCCTAGGTTCTCGGTATAAAGAGATGAAATGTAACGAATTGTATGTGAAGCTAAGGTTAGGTTGTGTATGTACAGGTTAGAAGATCCTTTAGAGACCTTTAACCCTGTTTATCTCAGGTGAGTTCTAGAGCCCTCTTTTAAATGTTTTAATAATTTTTGGGGCTGGTGTGCATACATACAAAACGAGGTTTATAAAATGATATTTACAAAACGAGGTTTATGAAATGATGTTTACAAAACGAGGTTTATGAACGATGCTTCCGAAAGGGGAAGTTAAAAGGTGTTAATGAAATGATTACGAAACGATGCTTCTGAAAGGGGAAGTTGAAATATGATAATGAATTGTTTACGAAACGATGCTTCCGAAAGGGGAAGATGAAACGAGTTAATGAAATGTTTTGCCAATAAAGTTTACGAAAGATTTATGAATGAAATGTTATTTAATAAAACGTACGAATGCTTTAACTAAAACGAGGTAAAGGTTTTTATGAAAGTCATGAAATGAACGAATCTGCCACGAGTTCCTACGGGAGCTAGGGTATGTATGTATGTATTGGCTTTACCCATACGGGGGCCTTTGTGGTTGGCTAACGGTTGTACAACTGGTTGAGGATGGGGTGACGATGGTCACCCATGGGATTACCGGGATCCCTTACGGGAGGCACTATTCTTCTCGAGGGAACAATGCCTAAGACGATGTTTGGTTTGCCTTGAGGTAACTAGCCTTAGGAGACCTGGTTGACGGATGGCCTAGAGGTAACGAGCCTTAGGTTCTTCCGTCAGAATACGATGTATGGAATTGACAGTTACGAGAAGGCGCAGATTCGGTTCATGTTGACTTGTGTTATGTTGCTATGTTACGATGTTTTCACGATGTTAAGTTATTGCATGTTTTATGTACGCTTTTGTTAAATAAATGTATGTTATGTTTTTGGCAAAATGTGTATGATAAGGTTTTATGTAAAGCTAGAACTCACCAACGTAGCTGACTTTTAGTATCACATTCAGGTTAAGGACAGGTATGGACGATGGATGGAGATGCTTGGCAAGCGATGAAGAGTTACCCGGTCGATCCATGAAGTCTGGCATCCTGTTATGTTTTCATTACGTTATGTTATGTTTTAGACAATGTTTACGCTTTCGCATGTTGAACGATGTTATGATATGTTTGAAATGAAATTTTCCGCTGCGTATTTGATATTCAAGTTTAAGAACTGTTTATGAATGAGTAAATTCAACAAATAAGGCCTTCCGGGTTTGGGGCCTTACATCCAAAGACGGATCAACATTCATCTTATTTGAATAAAGCACTCGCGGTTGTTCAAGAACATTATAAAACAATGAAATATGTTGTGACTATTGTGTTAAACACGTATGTGGATTTCAAGATTCATTATTGTGCTAATTACTCTTGTCATTCCTTCAAGTTAATTATAACATGATTGCTTTTTGTTTTAGTCCAAATCTGAGGAGTATTTCTGTCGTTTCTTTCTTCTATGAGTTGGGAATGTCTGGTATCAGCAATGTCTTACTGTTATGTTCTATTTGTATTATGTGAATTTGAAATTACTTTTTTTTTGTTAAGCTACATTTATTTTAGAATATAAACAAGTGATAGTAGAGGTATTCATTTGGACATCTTTACTTATAAATGGGTCAATTTGGGATATGTTTGATCCCTTACGAGTAAAATAAAAAAAATATAGCTAAAACATAAACGGACCAAACATGTCAAAACTCTGCCGAAGGTTTTTATTGTGAACAAAATTTCCTAAATTGTTTTATTCTAAAAACTAGATTATCATTTAAATAAATATAATTTTTATAATCATACTTGATGCACTAATTATATATATAAAAAATAATTTATTTGGAAAGAAAGTGTGATCCGACCCATACAAAGATTACTTGTTTTGACTCAAACTAATATTAACCGAGTCTTGTTAAACAAGCGGTCATGAGTTCAAGAGGAAGCGTATAATTATTCGATCATTCATAGAAAAATAGATAAAGGCATGAAATGAAGTCACAGGTTAACCATAATTTGTTATAATTTCATATATGTATTGTCTCCAAAGTTTTCTGATCCAAGTAGCGGAGCTTGGTTTTTTGTTTTCAGTGACGAAGCTGAGAAATTAATCAGTTGCTCTGCTAATGAGATCCTTGAAATGAAGTCACAGGTCAACCATGAATTGTGTACATAAAGATTTTAACCTTTTTTTGTTTCTTTTGTACAGTTTTAAAGTTTTTTTTTCTATTTACAGGATGATACAAGTTATTTTCAAACTCAACTTGAAAAGGTGATGTGGGTCCCGTATCTTTTCCGAGTGATGGTTGCACAAAAAGAATACAACAACGAAAAAAGACGACGGATTATAGTTAAGTCTGTTGCTCTGGTTGATTTTGCAGCTGAATCTAAGTTGCTGCTGGAAGAGATATCATCATTAAAAGCTTGAAACATGTTTGGTTTCATGTTTTGTCAATTGTTGTTAGATGCTATTGTGACCTGGGTGTGAATTGCGCTTTTGAATATTAAATCTGGTCTATTGCTTCAAGTACATGAATGAGTAAAACTCAAATCAGAAACATTTTTTGTCAGTTAGCAATCTGTCCAAAGTCGTGTTCATGAAAGTGGCTGGCATGCTGTAATTTCGGCTAACTTTTTGGGTTGGGATTAGTTTATGTAGGGAGATTGGGACTGATATAATAATGATAAAAACGTAAAAGAGTGACACAAAAGTAGGAGAAGGTTAAGTAATAGAACATTTTAAAACATGTTTGGATAAGAAGTGATTTCAGCCCAAACTGGTTTGTTTTAAGCCACACAACCTATTTTAAGTGGGCAATAGTGTTGCGGGTAGAGGTGCACAAAAGAACCGGAACCGATCCGATAGATTATTCGAAACCGGATCCGGCGAGAACCGGTTTTTTTAGAACCGGTCCGGATATTATTAGAACCGCCGGTTCCGTGACCGGTTCTGGGTTTTTTGACGGACCGGTTAAAAATCGGATAAAAATCGGATTTTTTGGAACCGGTTTTTTTCGGATATTTCGGAACCGGTTCTAGCCGTTGGGGTTAAAAAAAAACGGCTATATAGCCGTTTTATGGCCGTTTTTTTGTTTTTTTTTTGTTTTTAAGGATTGAAATTTAGTATAAATAGGTATTGGGTGTATGTGTTAGTTCACCACAACATTCTAGCTCTCAAAACTCAAAAACGCTCTCAAAACGCAAAAAAAACGCTCACTTTAAGCAAAAAAAAAACGCTCTCATGGCCTCCGCTTCTGCAAGCACTCAAAATTCGGTTGGTGGTTCTACTAGCGATGTTACGGTTGTGTCAATACTTCCTTGCTCCCGAAACCAAGAAATATGGGCTTATTTCGATTTATGCGAAATGTCGAACGGCTCGCAAAAGGCTCGTTGCAAACGTTGTGGTAAACTTTTGGCTGCGGCGGGAAATAGCAGTTTGAGGAAACATATTGCTAGTCATGCAAGACACACTCAAGAAGGTGAAAATCAAACTCAAATTGGTAGGGATGGAGGAGTTTGGCAATACAATGTCGAAAGTGTTCGTGAGAGAATGGCACATTTCGTCATTCAAGAAGGCTTGCCTTTTGATCATTTTGATAATCCGCGCTTGACGAGGATGATACAAGAGACGCTTCAACCGAATTACACAAATGTAAGTCGTTCTACTTTGAGAAGAGATTGTTTAAAAATGTGGAAAAGAGCCAAAAAAGAATTAATTTTAGGTTTTGAAAAATTAAATACCGGCATTAACTTAACAACGGACGTTTGGTCCGCTCCACATGGTTTACCCGAATCGTACCTTTGCGTTACCGCACATTGGGTTCAACCGGAGTCGTGGCAAATGATGAAGCGTACGATTGCGTTTGATTATTTTGGATATCCACATACCGGTGAAAACTTATTTTATATTTTAGACTCGGTAATTCAAACTTATAAAATTCAACCGAAAATATTTTCAATATCTTTTGATAACGCTTCAAATAACACAAACGCGGTCAAAAAATTAAAAATAAAATATGAACCGCCTTGTAACGGTGTTTTTTTTCATAGTCGATGTGTTGCACACATCATTAACTTGGTTGTGCAAGACGGTCTAAACGTCCAAGAAATAAGAGACGTAAAAGAAAATTTTAAAGTGATGTTACGTGAAGTTTTTAGCACAAGCAAAAAAAGATATATAAACTATAGAAACTTGTGCCAACAAACGGATTCCATCTTTTTAGGTCCGAATTGGGACGTACCTACTAGATGGAACTCGACTTGGAAAATGTTTGAATCGGCCTTAAGGCAAAGAATTACTTTAAAACATTTCCATGATGAACTTATACAAAAGAAACGTTGTTTACAAAAATTTGATAATATAAGTTTGGATATGATCGAGAAACTAACTAATTTGCTTGAGGTTTTTAAAAATGCAACTACATGTTTATCGGGAGTTTATTATCCCACGTCTTCGCTAATACTTCAACAATTATACTTAATATGTAATAAATTAAAAGAGTTTGAATATCACGGCACTATTTTTGAAAAAATGGTAAAACCTATGAAAGCTAAATTTAAAAAATATTTTTCAGAAATGCCGGCCGTTGTTACATGTTCGGCCGCCTTAAACCCAACGATTAATGTAACCGGTGTTGAAACATTAATTGGATCAATATCGGATGATTTAAATATGTTCGAGGAAGACCCAAATTTTGAATCAAATGCAATAAGGGATTTCAATTCGGCTTTTAATAATATGTTTGATTATTATTTACGCAAATATGGTGGAAGTGGTGATCCATCAAACATACGTGAATCAATGGGTTCGGGTTCAACTTCTAGTAGTTCAAGGAACCCGATGCTAAATTTATTTAACACTTTAAGAAACGAAAATACTAAACGAGCTCGTGGAACCACACCAAGTAGCGAGCTTGGGAGATATCAAGCAACCGACTTTATTTCTACTCTAAGATCCGAAGAGTTTGAAAACTTTGATATCTTTAGTTGGTGGCAAGGAAGGGAATCCCAATATCCCGTTCTAGCCGCAATGGCCCGTGACCTACTAACCGTCCAAGCTTCCACGGTAGCTTCGGAATCCGCTTTTTCTCTTAGTGGCAGGGTTTTATCTATTCGAAGAACGAGGCTTACACCGGAATCTATGGAGATGTGTATTTGCTTGAAGGACCATTTGGATGCCGCCGAACGTGTACAACATGTTGCAAAACTAGAAGGCGAGCTTGACGTTGAACAAGAAATACATGAATTTGAAGTAGAACATGGGGCGGCGACTCCACTTTCGGACGAAGAACAAGCTTACGATGAAGCCCAACGTATCTCAAGCGAAGAAGAATGAAAACCGATGTTACAAAGACTACGACGAAGAATATTGAAAACATAATAAATAATTAATGCTTTGTGATTCAATTATGTTTTTTGTATTTTTTTTGTACGAACTATTGTTAAATAACTTAAAAAAATCTACAAAATAAATAAAACATGTATTTTATAGTGTATCTTTGTTAATTTTTAAATTTTTTTTTTCCGGAACCGGTGGAACCGGTTTTTTTTATCCGGTCCGGTTCTAAATATCCAAACCGGTCCCAATAGGTTCCAAGTCTCCACACCCGGAACCGGATCCGAACCGGAACCGGTTCTAATGGATCCGGTTATTGACCAACGTTGACGGAACCGGTCCGGATCCGAACCGGATCCGGTTCAAAAAAAAAACCGATTTGTGCACCTCTAGTTGCGGGCAAGTGATGCCAGCGATCGACATAGGCATGCACCTTGTAGATGACAGTTTTCTTCTTGTTTGTGCATCAAAAACAACAACAGGTGAAGAAATGAGTTTTATTTTAAATTATTATTTATTTGAGATGTGTAAGGCTTATGACATATATAAACCATACTGATGCTACTAACTCGAAAAATTTAAGAAAAATAAAAAAATAAAATAATAAACTTATGTAAAATATTATACGAATAAAAAAACTAACAGAAGTACTACACAATATATCACGAGAGGATTGATAGGCTAACATAAACGAGTACCGCGTTGCAAATTGTCGTCACCGTCGCATCGCGCGGGTTTCCTACTAGTAATATAATATGTATGTTTGAAGAACGTTTTTAAAGAAAACCTTTGATATAATGTCAAAGAAAAAGAAACACTTTAACTCACCAACGTTAGCTGACTATTTTAGTATGCACATCAGGTAGCAAAGGAAAGAGAAAGATACAAGTGGATGGATGGATAGCTGCTGCTGGCAAGACTGACATCCCTATGAGTAGTTTATGTTAAAAGCAATGAAAGTTTAAAAGTTTTAATTGTTTCTGAATTTTGTAAAGACTTTCGCTGTTAATGTTTAATGTTTAATTCAAAGTTTAAGAGATATGATTATGCAATGTTTGCCAACTATGAGAGGTACCCGGGTTTGGGTCCTTTCAAAACTAGTCGTATTCATCCACAATGAGTTATCTAGCGAAAAGCTTACATAAATTTGATGATCAAAGTGTATAAACATTTGGATGTTCATACTAGCATTTCATGAATTTAAAGTGAGTTTTTGTTGATTTTGAGTCTTTAATCATGGAATTTGTAAGGCCCCCTTTTTCCGGGTGACCTCACTTATTGGATTTACTCAAAAACAAAGTCATCAATACTGAACTTTAAATTTAACATATTCAATTAACAGCCAAAATCATTCACATTTGAGTACATTACAGCGGAAGTCTTAACATTTAACACATACATCAGTGTTTAACAAAAACATAAATCGGGATGTCAGTCTTTAGCCGGGTAACCTTCACGCCTTCGCACGACCCTTTTCTTTGTTACCTGAAATGTATACTAAAAGTCAGCTAACGCTGGTGAGTTCTAGTTTAAAATGATTAGATATAAGCATTATTTCCTTAAAAGTATTCTTAAGTTTATACATAAAGATCATAAATATGTATTCTTAACTTTTTTTTTTCTTAACATTCATTTGGTCGTACACATATGGGTGATCAACCCGTCTTTTACTACGTATGCCACAAAGGCATACGCCATGAAGCTACCGTCGTAGCCCTTTGACTCGTCTGGTCCTAGAAACCGTCCGCCATAAAAACCGTCCGGCCAACCTTCGGCCGTCCGTCATACCGTCCTACCGTCGTAGGCCGTCCTTTTCGTTCGTCTACCCGAAGGTATCCGTTTCCCACGTGCTACCATGTTTGCAACCGTTCTACATATGATTTGGCATTTGCTTCGACTGCCCATTTATGCCCCTTTTTATTTCCTTGCTGATGAAGGAACGTTTTTGTCCCGGTTGCAAGATAGTCACGTGGTCGTCCGTCTACCGTAGTAGCCGTTAGCATCGAAGCGTCCATAACATTCTCGTATATTCATATCATGCAGTATATATATAATATAAGGCAAGATTTCATTCATACTTTGTAAACATACGTTTCAATCTTTGTTCATAATTCATTTTCATATATTTATATATCACGTATGTTCACATTGGCATTCATAACATTTATTCATTTAATGTATACACCTCAGCCCCAAAAATATTTATAAATCATTTGCACATAACATAGAAGGGGCACATAGAACTCACCCGATCGGCTAGTCCTGTTCTGTCCTAACTGCGGTCCGATGAGCGTTGCACACGATCTGGATTAATTAATCATACACGTATCAGATCTAAACCAAGTTACATTCCTAACACAGCTGACATAGGCGAACTTAATGCCTAAGTTCGCTTCCACTGGCCTAGGCGAACTTATAGGCGAACTTAATGCCTAAGTTCGCTTCCTCTTACCTAGGCGAACTTAATAAGTTCGCTTACCCTTGGCCAAGCGAACTTAATAAGTTCGCTTACCCTTGGCCAAGCGAACTTGCCAAGCGAACTTAATCAGGCGAACTTGATAAGTTCGCCTCCACCAAGCGAACTTAACAGGCGAACTTGCTAAGTTCTCCTGCACCAGCAGTCATCTTCCCCAAACAGTCCGAAAATCTCGGATTTGGGTTCGATTATGTCAAAACTTCAACTTTCTTTGCTCAAAACAACTGGTTTTCATTCCAGATACTAAACCCAAGCTTATTCTCAAGTTTCATCCGTAAAAACGTCCTATTTTCACCCGGAAACCCAACCTAAGCAAAAATCTCAGTTTTGGCTCGAATGGTTACCTGGATGACGATTCGGATTTGGAGGTTTCCTTCACGAGTGCAAGAGACACGAGCGGGTGCAATCTTGTGCGATTCCGACACTTTCTCTCTCTACGGTTTTTTTTCTCTCTCTAGAATTGTAAAGAGGAGAACAATGAGGGCCTTAAGCTATTTATAGGGGAGACCTCCCCAAGCCCGGTTCACGACTGACTCGGCCCGCTTGAACTCGTTAACTTTATTTCTCGCCATTTTAGGATGTTACAGAATTGAACCACACTGTGATTATAGGTTGTAAATCAAGGAAAACATGGCAGATAAGCATCAAATTTCACCTTCATTTGCTGAATTGTAAGGTATAATCATTGATCAAACTTGTTGGTAGCTTGAATGTTCAAGAACATTCATGTTCTTGATAGATTTTTAGAAATTGTTGATCTAGCACTCAAAATTGTTTTTAAACAGTAGGATATGTTTTAAAATGAAAATCTGGAAAATTTTATAACCAAACTCTTTATGAATTATTTATTAAAATTCCTACAAGTTTAATACATGAAAATTGGGAAAAATACCTCTGAGTATTAGAAAAATCTGGAATTTGGACAGTAGTTAATATATTATAAAATATGACTCCTGTACAAATTTTGTGAAAATTGAAGTTTTTTAAGTAGGTTTTTAATATTTATAAAGTTTATACAAATGGATTTGGGATCATATACTTCTGGACAACTTCTGGACTTGAAACTTTGAATGAAATCTCATATGAATCTAAAACTAATCTGGTAAAATTTGGTGAAGTTTGAACAAGTCTAACTATTTTTCCTGAATTTGTTAAATTTTAATAATATTATATTCATATTAAATAATCTGAATATTGAAAAATTTTGAAAATTGGTCAGAAATTTTTATTTATATATATGAACAATTGGTAAAAGTTTCAAGCATTAATTTTATTTTTAAGTATGGTTTTAAAATTATGATCCATTAAAACTTTATAAAAAGTTACTATTTTTGGAAATTTTTGTATAAAAATATTTTTATAAAAGTTTTAAGGGATTTTGGACAGAAGTATGAACATATTAAAAACATAAATTTGTACTTTTAAATTGGGTACTAAAATCACACTAAAACCGTAAACCGGACTTTACGCGCGTAACCGCGATTTTGATCAAACGAAACCGTGACTTAAGATTTTGTCATATATAACTTTATAACTACTGATGTTCTTTATTAAAATCTAAAAATTAAAGTTTTAAGGTCACAAATTTGTATAAAAGCCGGTTTTATAACTTTTAGCGGTTCGTATGCGTATGCACGGGTTTTGATTATGCAATTGATTGCATAGCCACTTTTGGATTTTGTTGACTTAGCCACACATATTAGGTTTTCTAAATGCATTTCATGTCTACTTGTTAGTAGGACTCGGTTAGGATATCACTATTTGCGGTTTCTCTGTTTTACCGCACATTACGCGTTACACTCTCAGGTGAGTTTCGCGGCCCGACTTTTCAATTTTTACTGTTTTACGGGGGGAAAGTTGTTTCACACTACACGTTTTTACTTGGGATTAGGGTTACCTGGGTTTACTTATGAATGTATCAAGTCCCTACTTTAACGCAATCAATTAGCTTAGATAGCCGATGAGAATTATGTATAGTACTATTTGGTTTGACACCCCCGCCCAGGGTTGGTCGCGCCAACCAGACTTGTAGGGTCATTTGGGCGCATAATTAGCCATAGTAGGTGTTCACATTCGACACCTGGATACAAGGGGCAACAACTAGTCTGACGGTTTAGATGCGTATGGTTATTTTTACATTTTGAAATTTATTTACTTACTTTTTATCGAGTCGCAAAACCTATGTGCTCTCCAACTATTTTTATAGTTGACCCGTTTTCGAAACATGCTTTTCACGTAAACAGAATTAAAGCAAAAGACTAGTTTGGGGAATTGCTTTTGTGGATAACTTTGTCATGTGTATTTTGGATTTTGTATTTGGGATGTTGGTTCATGTAGACAGTTTGGATTTGCATTTTGGTTTATGTGGTTTGTAAGACACTTTAAATTCCATGTAAGTATGTAGCGGTTCTTTGTATGTTGCAATATACCCATTAGCATTCTCTTGCGCCTAAGTGTTCGATGCACCGCTCTCGTCTCACCTCCGTGTTTGCGCCTTCGGCGGGGTGTGATGGTAAATAATTTTTAAAAAAATCCACTCGGCTCTTTTTTGATTTTATTTTTAAAAGTGATGAAATTAAATATAGAAGCTATTCCAAAAAAGAAAAATAAAAAATTACATATGTTTTAAGCCGTTACGTATGTTACAAATTTCAGAAGGTTTCCACCATAACCTTCCCCTATATATATATAGGGCGAGGTTCAAATGCTAACCAATATTTATGTGATAACCATGATAACCACTCTCAAACATAGTGTTATGTATATGTAAAAATTATCATTATGTTAATGTTACATATAACATTATTTGGTACGTATACGTAAGACTCATCATTTTCTTATTTACGTTCAAAATACTTATCCAAAATACTTAAATACTATTTTAACAATTAAAAGAAAAAATAATTTATAAATTATGTGATTGTTTTATAGTGGTTAGCACGGTTATCACATAAAAAGTTGTTTAGTATTTGAAGTCTTCCCTATATATATATATATAGAGAGAGAGGGAGAGAGAAGAAGTATATTGAGAAAACCCTTGAGTTGAGAAAACCCTGGTCTCTATTAACATATGTAACAGTTAAAAACAGGTGAAACATTTTTTTAGATAGATTCTATATCTAGTTTTATTACTTTTGGCAAAAAAAAATCAAAATAACGCCGAGTGTTTTTTTTTATAAAAACGCTGAACCTGTTTACGTATGCAAAATCCTGTATTACGTATGTAACATGCTGACGTAGATATATGATACAAAAATGTAATTTTTAGTTATTTTTTCATGATTTTTTTAAAAAAAAAGTACTCGGCGTTTTTTTTTTAGTGACGAAAAAATGTATTAAAAGAGCCTAAAAAAACAAAGTTACATAGGGTTTACAAAAGTGTCATTAATGAGAAGTTTATTGGTTCTCTCATTAAAAAGAGTTTTCTCATGAACCTAACCCTATATATATATATATATATATCTATATATATCTATACTATATAATAAATAAAGGTTTTGGTAGAACACTTGTCATTCTTCTATGCATCATCATCATTTTTTTCCCGCCTCTCTCTCCTATTAATTATACAAATTTTCTTTAATTGTTTTTTTATAATTTTTTGTTTCACGCCTCTTTCTCCTATTAAATAATAATGATTTCTATAATTCTTTTTATAAAACATTTTTTATTTAAAAAATAGGTTTGTTTATAAAACATTTTTTTAGAAATTGAACATTTCTTTTATTATTTTTATATTATATTTTAAAAAATAAATATATATCTATATCTATACTATATAATAGATAAAGGTTTTAGTGGGACACTTGTCACTCTCCTATGCATTCTCATCATTTTTCCCGCCTCTTTCTACTATTAATTATACAAATTTTCTTTAATTATTTTTTTATAATTTTTTGTTTCACGCCTCTTTTTTCTATTAAATAATAATGATTTCTATAATTCTTTTTATAAAACATTTTTTATTTAAAAAAATAGGTTTATTTATAGAACATTTTTTTTAGAAATTGAACATTTCTTTCATTATTTTTATATTATATTTTAAAAAAATAAATATATATATCTATATCTATATCTATACTATATAATAAATAAAAGTTTTGGTAGGACACTTATCACTCTCCTATGCATTCCCGTTCTTTTTTCCCCACCTCTCTCTCGTATTAATTATACAAATTTCATTTAATTGGTTTTTTTATAATTTTTTGTTTCACGCCTCTTTCTCCTACTATATAATAATGATTTATATAATTCTTTTAGAGTTAAATACGCTTTTAGTCCCTGTGGTTTAACACAAATAACCATTTTAGTCTAAAAGTTTAAATTTGCCTTTTTTTAGTCAAATAGTTTCTGTTTTGTATCGATTACAGTCCGGTCCACTAACTCCGTTAAATAATTATGTTAAATATTATACAAAAAGACAAAAATACCCCTTTTAAGTTAAATAAAAACTCTCACTCTCTTTATCGTCTTCCCCAAGCCAATCTACCCAAACCCTAGACACCCCATCCACCCAAGCCGCCACCTCATGCCAGGCCACCACCTCCGGCTAGACCGCCGCCACCATCTCCGGCCAGACCGCCGCCACCATCTCTACCCTCCTTCTCCAGCGACACACAAATCTGCAGTTTACACAAATCTACTTTCCAGCTAAAAATCCCCAAACATCCCAAACATAAAGCAAGAATGAGCCGGATAAAGACACCAAATTTGTTCTTCAATCAAGGGCAGTGACAATTTCAAGAACCCAAACAAATTAATAACTTGATTTCAACTACAAAAACTTATAGAAAACTCCAATACCCACAATAAAATGAATCTTAAAAAAAGGTGATGTAAAATGGCACTGCATTGATAACAACAAATATAAAATGCGATAACAACACAATAAAAAAATATATCAGTACAATGTAAAATGAGATAACAACACATTGTACGTGGGATAACAACACTCTTTTTTGTTTTGTTATCCCATTTACAATGTGTTGTTATCTCATTTTATACTATGCTGAATTGCTGATATGTTATTTCTATGTTGTTATCGCATGTAACTGTGTTGTTATCAGCGTAATGCCATTTTTACACGACTTTTAAAAAAAATTCAATTTTTTAAAAAAATATAGCAACACTGTACTCATATTAAAGAGGATAAAATTCTCGATTTTCTGTTATAATTTTTTTTTAAATAATAATGCATATAAAAGTTATTTGATTTAAAAAAAATTGGTGAAACTATTATTTAATTAAAAAAAGTCAAAAAAGAGTGGCAAATTTTCTCTTTTACCCTTTCTTTGATTTACACTTCTAATTAATTCAATAATTAATTCCTAATTAATCTTAACCTTTAAATTAGTTTGAACAAGGGCATAGATAGTTTCCTACACTTTTTATGATAAATGTGTTTTGTAAATGATCATTCTTATATATATATATATATATATATATATATATATCTATATATAGGGGATGACTAGAATGAAAACCCATATGAGTTGTGAAAACCCATGAAAACTATATGTAACAACTTTATTTTTTTTAAATATGGTAGGTTTGTTACATATTTTTGTCACTTTTTATACAATAAAAAATAAAAAAAGCGTCAAAGAATTTAAAAAAAAAATATGTAACAATTGTAAAAAACTCCAGTTCTTGTGTTGTTACGTATGTAACACGTGCTATTACATATATAAATGAGATTTTTTTTACAATTGTTATATATATATTTTTTAAATCTTCGACGCTTTTTTTGTTTTTTGTTTTTATAAAAAGTGACGAAAATATATAACAAAACTACCTTATTTAAAAAAAAAATTTAAGTTGTTACATAGAATTTTCATTGGTTTTCACAACTCATATGCGTTTTCGCCCTATACTTCCCATATATATATATATATATATATATATATATATATAGGTAGAGATTACACTAGAAAGGGACAAAACCATAAAAAGTATAGGAAATAATTTGGGCCATTAGATCATTATGATTTATGGTGGAGATTATCGCGGTTGCATTTTGGTAAATGCTTGAAACTTAGAAACCACCAGGAGGGGTAGAATAGGAAGATACAACCTAAAAGCTTGCACATGCAAGTCACATGCCATTTCCCCTATTTTTTTTAAACGTCCATAACTTTTTTATACATTATTTTTTTTTTAAATTTCACCATAAAATCGACCGTTTTTTATCTTTCCAACGAGTATGTATTGCTATATATATATATATATATATATATATATATATATAGGGGAAGGATCATAAGAAAACTCATTATTCATGAGAAAACCAAAAAACTATTTATTAAAGGTAAAAAAAGATAATAAAAAAATCATAACTCAAAATATAAATAAAAAACTAAAAAAAGGAAATATCGAACCCTAGAGACACTGCGATAATAATACTACACTCTGACTCAGACTAAAGATTTAATTGGTTTGGGGTTGACTACACTAAGGATTAACTAAGAATACAGTAAACTAGAACAACTCAACAATCAAGAGAAAAGACTAAGGTGAAATCAAAAGATGGGAAGAATACTACCTAGGTCGGAATACTACCTAGGTCGGAATCCTACTTGCAAAGCACAACTTCTACCGGATCTGGAAACTATGATGGATCTGGGTTTCTAAGGATGAAAACTAAAGACTACCTAGTGTATCCCTAATCATTCTCAGGGTGTCACCAACTAAGCAACCTAAAGCGTACTAACTCAGAAGATAGTCGGATCACCTCTCGGGTATTTCCAACAATGACAATGTACCCGAATAGACAGATTACCTCTCAGTCTCACTGTCCACCAATACATTCGAAGAATGCACGGGGTAATCTCAAGATAATAACTATGACATGAACTAGCAACAATCACTAGACACCTAATACTAACGCCCTCTCAGACTGTTAACACTTGGATTCCTAATGACGAAGACTAGACAACTAATTCTCACCTGTCGGGTATTGAACTAGGATACACATTCAATTCTAATCAGCAATCAAACACAACTCTTATGGCTACTACGTCTAGCAAACCATTCAACAATCATAAACCCTAAGATCTATGACCTGGATACGCAAATCAAACTGGCAGACAACCACAATAAGCATACGGAGTTATAATCAATCACACAATCAGAATTAAACCTGCTATATCATCATGATAATTAACTCAAGATCCTTTACAAAGTCATCAAACCAACATTAAATCCAAAAACCGATAAAAGATTGCAACTTTAACAAATATTCATCGTTAACCTAGGAAGTATTAAAGTTTTAGCCAATAATCATCATCAAACACATCAAAACAGAAGTATAAGACAAAGACATGGTTTCAAACTCAGAATTTAAACACAAAGATTGAATCTTGAAAACCGAATAAGCGATAAACCAACCCGGATCCAAAGCTTGAACCTTTAGCTTCAAAGCTGTTTCCTACACCCAAAATCGCCCTCAAACTCTTCTTTGGACGACAATAAGTCGAACTCCCCAAAGAATAGGAACCAAAATCTATTTAAATATCAAATTAGGGTTTTTCTCGGAATTTCATTCCCTCGCGTACCGCGAAAGAAATGTCTGGGTTCCTCGCGGGCGCCTTCCTGGATCTTCTTGCGTACTGGATTTGTGATTTTTGATGTAGTTAAATATTATATAATAATATTTAGAGATTATGGTTTCACGAGATCATGTTTTAAATTTATAAAATGATAATTACTTTAACTTAAAAACACACACAATAGGCAAGTGTACCTATCGCAGTGTAATATAGTTTAGGTAAGAACAAAGTATCGAACCAATGAACACGGTCGAATTCCAATACTCAACTTTTGTTAACGTTTAGCCGGTTTAATTAGTGAGTGAGTTTTGTGTACTTGTGGAACAGGAAAGTAAATGACAGAAAAGTAAATGGCGGTAAAGTAAATAGCAGAAAAGTAAAAACGTGCGTGAAGTGTGTAACAGAAATGTAACGAACAGAATAGTAAATAACAGGAAAGTAAATACGTCGGAAATGATCAGGTTACGAATAGTATTGCTTTGGGTTTCGAATCCGCTTGGTACGTGATAATGTTAAGTTGACTAATCAAGTGATATGACTACTACAAATGTGTGACCCGGGTCACCGAGCGAGCCTCGTCCTCACGACATTTGATTTGCAAATTTAAAAGCTTTAACAAGTGGTAGTGCCTCCCGTTAAGGACAACAATTACCCTCAACCCTTCGAATGGTCATCTCCGGGTTGGTTTAAGACATCAAACGTAAAATGCTTTGTATTAGAGTTAAATAAGTGATTATATTTTGCTCACCGGGAGGCAGTGTAACAATGGGACCAAGTATAAAGACGTACCGTTCCCAACATGAGTTCACCAATTCTTGGTTGCATAATAAGTTCTTATAAAGACGTACGACCTTAATAGTGTTAACCAAGCCTTGGCTTATCAATCTCTACTTGTATAAAGACGTACAAGCTTCAAGAGAAGTTTGATTAAAAAGGTTTTACACTTTAAAAATCAAGAACACTCACAAATATAAAGACGGATTTAGACAATAATAAAAGCCACCAAAATGGTGGTTTTAAGGACGAATAGTTAAAGACATAAACACATCACTTGGATTAATACGTTAAACATTAACATGCACCAAACTTCATCTTCACCCTAACAATACAAAGAGTCTAGCCACGAATGGCCATACTAACTAGCATAACGCTGAGTTTCGTAGGCTATCCTATTGCGGAACGAGGATGAAGAGCCCCTCCACTCACTACTACTACTACTACTACTACACTCTAACTACGAAATAAGCTTTCTCTGGTGTGTTCTTGGGGTGTGTAAGGGATGCCTCAATGAAGAACTCAAGCCATCTATTTATAGGACTCAAAAGGAGCAATGCACAACCGTGCATTGGATTGCACGGGCATGCAAACACCTTGGGAATCAAACAGGGTACAAAGGATAGTGCACCGGAGTCTGGGGAGGCCAGACTGGCTTTGCACGATCGTGCAAAGGGATGCACGGCCGTGCATCCCTCTGTCTGCTCCCAGGCTCGTCTTTTAGCTGCTGGTTGACCTGGTTTGACTTCTGGGTTTGGTCCTCCAAAAGCTTGATTTCTTCATGTTTTAGGTTGGTTTTTGTTTTGTTTATCTTGGAGCACCGAATAACCTGCAATTGTGAAATATTAACGTTTTAAGTATCAATTGCAAGGTTATTAATCAATTAGTATCATAATATGGGGATTATTATGCATGCAAAACATGTATAATTTAGGACATATCACGTACCGTGAAGATTTCTTCTGGGCTTATCGCGTACCGCGAAGACTTGGAATTTCACTTTTTTCACTTTTGGTCCACAGGATTCATTCTCATGCTCGGTTTGTTCATGATATTCACTTGTATTCCACACGAGCTTCTGTAAACATACAATAGACTCAAATGTACATTAAAACGACTCAAAACAAACACAAAACTAATAAAAAACACACAAAACACTAGGAATAAAGATGTGTGCTTCGCACTACATCAAACATCCCCATACTTAACCTTTTTTTGTCCTCGAAAAAGCTGCAATGGAATCATAACTCAGATCTAACTTAACAAACATCAATTACCAATTAGCAAAATATACTCACACGTTAAAAAACAATAATCAGTATTTATGTCCGATTAAACCCAAGCACCAACTTTCAAGCCCCCGTTACGTGTTCTAACTCATATTACCAAGCATATCAATCAATCTATGTGACTCACACTTAACAGTTACAACTGTACCTAACCCCATCTCACGTTCATGTCTAGGCACAGATCAAACCATATAGATTTACCCTACCACATTAAACTAAAATTTACAGGTTTCAGAAATCAGATGAAATATGAATGAATGGATGATAATGAGCATTAATAAGCAAATTAAACTTCATATAGAGGCGTTTCAACCAAGTCACTATCCCGGAAGGTAACACATAGACTAAGTCATATCAATAAAGCACATAAGAATCAACCCAGTGGTGTTTCAATCAGGCTGGAACCTGACGTGTGACACGTAGGCGAAACTTAGATTTCAATCAAATAAGCTCAAGAATTATGGATGCGGGCGCCACCAAAACTCGGATTTATTCTCATAAAAAGAGAGTGGTGTGCCATGAAATTACAAAAACCTCTAAATTTTAACTTAACGTGGTACCTATCACCTTATGTTGATAGTTTCAGTATTACCTACACTCTAAGGTGAATACCCATAAGATATCATGATTTAATTCAATTATTAATCTTATTTAACACAAACAGGATATTTAAGCTTTACTAGCTAGCTAGGTCTACCAAAACATCACTAATTAGACGCGTTTTCAATTATTTATTCATTAAAACTCAACAAAGATCCAGTTGTACTATCATTTTCCAAGCATAAGCAGTTATTTCCAAGGACATTTTCAAAATTTTTATTTATTTTTTGTATTTTTAAACAAAACAAACTAGACTCGACAAACTAGACTCAACTAGACACTCACATCCCCACAGTTGAAAGACACATTGTCCTCAATGTGAAGGAAAACATAACTAAAACTAAACAAAAATGCAAAAATAAATCAGGAAGCGACTTAGCTGGTAATGAGGATGCAAACAAATTAAACTAGCTTCGTTCTTCCTCTTGTGCACGGTATAGCATTTCGGTCGCGGTTGCACATCTCTTCTGGGTTGCTCTTAAAGATATCAGGATCACTCCATCCGAATGGAGATTGAGTACGGACATAATGATGTACACCTGCAAAATAAAACTCAAACATACCCGCATCATCAAACTGACACAATTAAAAAAAAAGACTCAAACTTAAACTTAACGACTCACTAAGACTCTGGATAGAAGCAGGGAAACGTACCTGACGCGTGGCTAACACATAGACATGAATGCCATGGCAAGATGAAAACATCAGATCGAAACAGTTTCAAGTTTCCCATGGTTGTGGTGGATGGTGAATGATAGGATATATGATAGTGGATGAATGGTGGATGAATGGTGGTGAGTGGTGATTGGGAAAACCATGGGAAAACAAGGCAAGAGGGCAACTCCTGGGCTGCCCCACGTAACGTGAAGAAGCAAGCCCCGTCCCTCGCGTACCGCAAGGGACTAAAATACAGCCGGTTCAAGACTACGCGAGAGACTTGGGTCCTTCCTTCGCGTACCGCGAGGAGAGCTTGTTCACAGAAAGTTAAGAAAAAATTTAAATTTTATACTTAGAATATTTTAGACACCTCAAAATCTTTCTTCACCCAATTTCCTCAAAAACCCATTCCAAGCATAAAAACATATGTAAACATACCTGGTCCTGATGATTTCCTTTATCGAATCAAGCGCGAATTCCTGCAAAAACTGACACAAACAAACACACAATACCGAAAAACACAAATATGACACGGACTCAAACCAAGTAATGCACACAAACTCTACATCCCGGGCACTTGCCCAAGACTCAAACAAACCTATCAGGAGGCTTCTCCTTGATCCTAACCGGTACCGCCTTCATCCTTCGCGGTCTACCGATCCTCCACAACCTCATCAAGCTCCTACTTCTATCAAAATCTAAATGTATATCATATGCACCAATCCAGTCTTTCCACCACAACTTAAATCTACCAGGTCCAAAGATCACCTGGTTCAAGTACTTCAGCAAATTGTCACCTCTAAACATCCCCACACTTGGGGTTTTCACTCTCCCTACATCAACAAACTCACTAAAATCTCAGAGTTTCTTACAGGGCGGCCTAGATTTAGGGGATGACTCGGCTTCTATCCCCTCAGCATAGACACAAGTACAGGTTAAAGTCTCAATATGTGATATCACTAAAGGTGTGGCCTCTAACCTCTCGCCCGGATCCTCATGATCCTCAATTCTCTCCACTACGGGTGGCTCACAAACTATCTTCCCCACTTGTGCTAATATCTCGCTTAAGCTGAAATCATCATCGCTACCATCTAAAAATGAGGACCCTACTAATTTCTTTTCAAACTCCTCCAACCAATCCGGAGGCTCCTCAATCTTTCCTTCTTCATCCCTTTCAACATCATCCTCTCCTGGATTAGAGTCCTGATGTGCGTCCACGAAGGCATCAAGCATGCACAAGGAGTGGCTATGCTCGCCAACATCCCTCACGGACTGTGTAGCATCGAATGTAATAGACTCATCCCCCACACGAAGTGTGAGTTTCCCGTCGAAGACATCAATCATTGCCTTGGCGGTACGTAGGAACGGGCGTCCTAGGATGAGTGGGACTCTATCATCCACTTCCATATCCAGAATCACAAAATCCACGGGAATACAAACTTTCCTACTTTAACCAGAAGATTCTCCATAATTCCGGGGGATACTTGACTGAACGGTCAGCCAAGGCTATGCTCATGCGCGTAGGCTGCGGTTCACCCAGGTCTAGCTGCTTATAGACAGAATATGGCATCAGGTTGATGCTAGCACCTAGGTCAGCTAACGCGTGGTGTAGAGGCAAACCGCCAAGCAAACACGAGATCATGAAATGACCCGAATCTGCCATTTTCTCTGGCAGTTTGTTTTGAACCACTGTAGAACATTGCTCACTAAGTGAGACTTCAGAGATCTCCTCTAGCTTCTTCTTGTTGGAAAGAAGATCTTTGAGGAATTTTCCATACTAAGGCATGTGTTGGAGGACCTCTATAAATGGGAGATTGACCATGAGCTGTTTAAACATATCAAGGAAAGTATTGTATTCCCTAGCATTCTTATACGGCAGCAAGTGCGCTGGATAGGGAATATGACTCAGGTAAATCTCGGGGGACTTCATCTCCGCCCCCTTCTTCTTCTCCACTGCCCTCTCGACATGCTTCTCTATCTCTATCTCCTCATCCACCGTTTCTTCTTCTTCTACTACCGGTGGGTTCTCTACCATCCGCTCTTCTATCATCTTGGCATCTATCTCAGCAAAGTGAGCTCTCCAGTCTACCTTCTTCACTTCCTTTACCGAAGGTATGCCATACTCAATGGAGTGGGAGTCATCCTCTACAACCTCTTTCTTCTCCACACTCCTAACTGACACGACCATCACTGAAGCATTTGGGCCCGAAGATGGACCTCCTTGTCTACCCTTCAGGCTCTGAGCGATGTATCATACCGTGCGTTGCAAATCCTGGAATGCCGACTACTGATTCTTCAATAGAGTGTCGTGGCTATCCAGTCTTTGCCTCGTGTCCTTGTCTTGCTGGACTAAGTGGGCAAGCAGTTGTGTCTGATTCTTGAGCATCTCTTCAATCTTCCTTGTATTGACACTGCTTCCCAAGCTCGCTCCAACTTCTGCTCCTCCATACTGCTGCTGGCGACCATTAAACCCAGGCGAGTTATTTCCAGATCTCCATCCCGAGCCATAAGTATTGTTGTACCCTCGGTTCTGGTTGCTAGCAAAGCTCACCTGCTCTTGATTATTGACTGGGCAATCCCTAGTGTCGTGGCTTCCCCTGCACACTTGACACCGCTGAGCACTGAGCTTCAGCTCCTTGATCTCGTTAGCCATTGAGGCGAGTGCAGCAGCCACGCTAGAATCAGGAGTGACCTGATGCACACCTCTAGGAGAAGAGGTGGGTGATCTAGCACTTGGAATGGAAGTCCTAGGAGATGGATGCTGATGTTCGGCTTGAGCGAAGCTCTCGAACATCTCCTCACACTCATCAGGCTCGAGTCTATCCATGATATGGCCTCCCACAGCTGTGTTGAACATTTGCTGCTTCTCGAAGGTGAGGCCATTATAGAACTTCTCCACTATCGCCCAGTCGAAGAGACCGTGCTGGGGACATCGGCTCAACAGCATGTTGACCCGCTCCCAGGCCATGTGATAAGGCTCGTCGGGGTCCATCCGGAATGAATGGATTTGATCCCTAAGGCGAGCGGCCCTGGAAGGTGGATAGTACTTCTTGTAGAATTTGGCTTGAAGATCCTCCCATGTGGTGACAGAATTGTCGGGAAGGGGGTCAAGCCAAGTAGATGCGCGCCCAGAGAGCGAGAATGGGAAGAGACGCAAGTAGACAGCGTCCTTAGACACACCCGTGATATTGAATGTATCACATATCCGCGCGAAGCGGGACAAATGTCCGGGTGCATCCTCATCCTCAAGGCCATGAAATTGGGTGGCACGAGTGATCGTTCTCATGACATGTGACGGGATCTGCCATGTATTGGTGTTAGGAATGGCGGGGCGTGTGATCGAAGATCTCGCCCCGGTGACCCCGTCACTGGCCCTCTGGTGCACGGTACATCTCGCTGGTGGGTCAACGTCGCCCATGGTAGGAAATGGAATTGGGATAGTAGAACGTACCTGGGATTTGCAAAGCTCTTTCAAACGCCCTCGAAAGTTGCGTGTGCGCTCGTGTAGCTCTCGTTCGGGCTCTTGAAAAGCTGAATATGGTGGTGATCCCTGCGAACGAGTATTGTGCATAAACTGACACAAGAACAAAAGAAAAAAAAATAAAGACTCAAAAACAGAAGGACTCAATCCTATTTTAGACACTCAGATAGCACATAGGACAAACACAAAAGACACACAAGACTCAAAACAAAAAGAAAATAAAATAAACCAAAAATCAAAGAAAGAACTAGTCAAAGTCAATATTGCTATTGCCAAGTGTCCCCGGCAACGGCGCCAAAAACTTGATGTCGTCCAGACGGTCTATAAAATAAACTACTAAACCTAACCTAGGCTCCTAAGTAATAAATGGAAAACCTATGAACTAGACCGCACTGACAAGCAAGTGTACCTATCGAGTGTAGCACAAATTAATGGTAAACCGGAATATCGAACCCTAGAGACACTGCGATAATAATACTAGACTCTGACTCAGACTAAAGATTTAATTGGTTTGGGGTTGACTACACTAAGGATTAACTAAGAATGCAGTAAACTAGAACAACTCAACAATCAAGAGAAAAGACTAAGGTGAAATCAAAAGATGGGAAGAATACTACCTAGGTCGGAATCCTACTTGCAAAGCACAACTTCTACCGGATCTGGAAACTATGATGGATCTGGGTTTCTAAGGATGAAAACTAAAGACTACCTAGTGGATCCCTAATCATTCTCAGGGTGTCACCAACTAAGCAACCTAAAGCGTACTAACTCAGAAGATGGTCGGATCACCTCTCGGGTATTTCCAACAATGACAATGTACCCGAATAGACAGATTACCTCTCAGTCTCACTGTCCACCAATACATTCGAAGAATGCACGGGGTAATCTCAAGATAATAACTATGACATGAACTAGCAACAATCACTAGACACCTAATACTAACGCCCTCTCAGACTGTTAACACTTGGATTCCTAATGATGAAGACTAGACAACTAATTCTCACCTCTCGGGTATTGAACTAGGATACACATTCAATTCTAATCAGCAATCAAACACAACTCCTATGGCTACTACGTCTAGCAAACCATTCAACAATCATAAACCCTAAGATCTATGACCTGGATACGCAAATCAAACTGGCAGACAACCACAATAAGCATACGGAGTTATAACCAATCACACAATCAGAATTAAACCTGCTATATCATCATGATAATTAACTCAAGATCCTTTACAAAGTCATCAAACCAACATTAAATCCAAAAACCGATAAAAGATTGCAACTTTAACAAATATTCATCGTTAACCTAGGAAGTATTAAAGTTTTAGCCAATAATCATCATCAAACACATCAAAACAGAAGTATAAGACAAAGACATGGTTTCAAACTCAGAATTTAAACACAAAGATTGAATCTTGAAAACCGAATAAGCGATAAACCAACCCGGATCCAAAGCTTGAACCTTTAGCTTCAAAGCTGTTTCCTACACCCAAAATCGCCCTCAAACTCTTCTTTGGACGACAATAAGTCGAACTCCCCAAAGAATAGGAACCAAAATCTATTTAAATATCAAATTAGGGTTTTTCTCGGAATTTCATTCCCTCGCGTACTGCAAAAGTTCCTCGCGTACCGCGAGGAACAAAATAGTTGGGCGCCTTCCTGGATCTTCTCGCGTACCGCGAAGATTTCTTCTGGGCTTCTCGCGTACCGCGAAGACTTGGAATTTCACTTTTGATCTTCCGGATTCATTCGCGTGCTCGGTTTCTTCATGATATTCACTTGTATTCCACACGAGCTCCTGTAAACATACAATAGACTCAAATGTACGTTAAAACGACTCAAAACAAACACAAAACTAATCAAAAACGCACAAAACACTAGGAATAAAGATGTGTGCTTCGCACTACATCAACCACTTTGAACATGACGTTTTAGCTTTTTTGGTCATGGTGTTTCAACATTACGATTAGTTTTTTATGTTATATATATATATATATATTTTTTAAATTATTTTTATTTAAATAACATTAAAGTGGGTTATTTTTAACATGGTGTTTTAGATTTATGGTGTTTTCAACCGAGTGTTTTTTAACATTAAGTTTTTCTAGTCATGGTGTTTTTCACATGGTGTTTTTCTAGTCATGGTGTTTTACACATGTGGGCCATTTTGAACATGACGTTTTAGCTTTTTTGGTCATAGTGTTTTCAATATTACGATTAGCGTTTTTGTTTATATTTATATGTATTTTTTAAATTGTTTTTATTTAAATAACATTTAAGTGGGTTTTTTTCAACATGGTGTTTTAGATTTATGGTGTTTTCAACTGATTGTTTTTTAACATTAAGTTTTTTTTGTCACATGGTGTTTTTCTGATAATGGTGTTCTACACATGGGGGCCATTTTGAACATGACGTTTTAGCTTTTTTGGTCATGGTGTTTTTAACATTATGATTAGTTTTTTATTATATATATATATATATATATATATTCTTTTAAATCGTTTTTATTTAAACAACATTAAATAAAAAAAGTTAAAACACCATGGTGTTTTAGATCTATGATGTTATTCAACATGGAGTTTTTCAGGTTATGGTGTTTTTCAACATGGTGTTTTCATATGACGCTTTAGTTTGTTATTGTGTTTTACAATTGTGATGTATAACTTATGTTGAATTGGACGTTTTAAAAAAAAAGTTAAAACACCATAAACACAAACAAGGTAAAACACCATGTATATGGAAGTTAAAGTATAAAACACAATGAAAAACTAATCGTCGATTGAAATTTTAAGCCAAAAGTGTAAAACACCATGACAAAACAAAAATGTCATAAACATAAATATCATAAAATACATGTATATGGATGTTAAAATATAAAACACCATAAGTGATATGCACAATTTCAAAAACCATGTGTAAAACTCCATAAAACACCATAAAAACTCACAATTCAAGCAACACCCAGTTGGTGTTTTTTTTAATATAGCAATACCATACTCGTTGGAAAGATAAAAAACGCTTGATTTTATAGTATAATTTTTTTAAAAATAATGACGTATAAAAAAGTTATGGACAATTAAAAAATGGAGGGAAATGGCATGTGACTTGCATGTGCATGTGTTGATTCTAGGGATATTTTGTTTTGACCCAATTTCCCTTTCACTCTTTTTCCCTCCTTAGACACGTGTCGCACTGAGAATGCTTCCTTCAATTTCTATGGTTTTGTCCCTTTCTAGCCTAACCCTCCCCTATATATATATATACTAGTAGGAAATCCGTGCGATGCGACGGCGACGATAATTTACAACACGGTACTCGTTTTCTGTTAATTTTTCAATCCCCTCGTGATATATTGGTATAACAACACACTAATAAGAAACAAATACTAGTCATAAACATAGTAATTTAAAAATAAAAGTCCAAACACGAATAAGGAAATATCAGTCATAAACATAGTTATTAAAAATAAAAATCCGCGTGTTAAGTACAAGGTTCGACCACCATTTTTCATCAATCATAGGCCTTACACATCTCAATTACCTCATCTGCATGATTCGACCACCATTGCTCATCAAAACCCATACTCGGGGTCTCTTGTATCTCTTCTTGTTTCATTGCTACAACTTCTGGTTGAAGACTTTTTGTAGCTTCTCCTCTTTGACTGCTACATCTACCGTAGCAGGTTTGGGCGCTGAAAAAACATTGTTCAGTTTACTATTTATATAAATTAAACTACAATTCTATATGTTAAATTAAAACCTGACATATCGTCTAGATTCTTCTTTGTTTCATCCATAACAAATTTCTAATTTATGTAAGAGAAAATGAATAAGTTAGTATGCTATAAAGGATAGATTTGATAAAAAATAATATAACATCAAAATACATATATATTCAGAATATAAAAAATATGAGGGCACAAAATGTATTAACTTACCTTCGTTTTAATACACATGCAGTTCATTCATCACGTAACACTTCTCAATACACAACATTTGAGGTATATACTCCGTCTTCTCTAAACTTTTTGGCAGGATGCACTAATACCTAAATAAGTAAATTTTGAAACTTTTTCTTTATATTCCGTAGTGTAAAAAAAGTTAGCGTATTATGAAATTATGTTTGTATCGAAACAACTTATATGTACCGGTAATTAGTTTTACAGATGTCCTGTCATGCGTAAGAGTTCCAAGGAAGTGTGGAGTATGTTAAGAAACAAAAAGGTTGTCAATGAGTTTTGTAGAGTTCTATGGAAGTGTGTTAATGAGTTTTGTAGAGTTTCAAGGAAAGGTGTTAATGAGTTTTGTAGAGTTTCAAAATTTACTTATTACTTAAAAAATTTACTTAGATTTCTAATATTTAAAAAACCGGTTCAAACTGTAATTTAGTTATAAAATTTATTTTAAAAATTTAGCTATAAAATTTAGTTATAAAAATTTAGTTATAAACTAATGAATTTACTTTAAAAATTTATAACAGAACTCTAATCTGTTCAAGTATGGTTAACCTGTTCAATCTCTTCTGCTCATGCTATCTCTTGCAAAGTTGATTCCAAGAGTTGGTTCAGGAAGCTCTGGTGGGACTATTTCTGATGGAGGGCTCACTTCCCAAGTTTCATTTGGATATCCAAATAGACATAGGTTGTCTTTTTCTAAAAAGACCATAAACTAAAACTTCTCAAATCTTGCCAAGAAACATGAACTTCTAATAATTTCAATGGAATAATCTAACTACATTAAAATTAATTTCAATATCCATTCATAAATTTGGATTAGAGTTCTAACATAACCAATATAAACATAATTTGAGATTTTCTTTCTTAAACAATTTTTAATGTTGATTACAAATAAATAAATAAATAAACAATTTATAGTAGAATGTATGCATATGTGCAGACAATTTTAAACCCAACTTTCATTTGGATATCTAAATAAACATAGGTTGTCTTTACCTGAAAGTAAGAATTAAAACTTTCCAAATTTTGCCAAGAACTATGAAATTCTAATCATTTCAACAAAATCCCTAACTCCATTAAACTTAACTTCAGGATCCACTCACAAATTTGGATTAGAATTCATATGTGCAGGCAATTTGAAACAAATTTAAGGTAGAATGTAATCAATGTATCATGTGTAGCTAATTTGAAATCTAATTTCAATAGAAGAATCTAACTACATTAAACTTAACTTCAAGATCCATTGTAACATAACCAATATAACATAATTTGTTATTTTCTTTCTTAATCAATCTCATATCCAAATAAACATATCAAATTTTGCCAAGAACTATTAATTTCTAATAATTTCAAAAGGGTTGAAAGTTGTCCAAAGTCTACTTTTAATGCATACAAGTAAAACTTCCTAAAATCATTTTGTTCAAAGATTGTGATTATTATTGTATATTATTGCTTTTTCAATCATAAGTAATACATATTATAAATTACTCACTATAAAATAATTTACAATGGACAAGTGTGATCAGGTCCACAAGCCAGACCTGTCCCGATTTAACCCACACTAAAAATGACCGATTTTAACCTAACCCGCCTAAACGACATAAAAGGATGGAGAAAGAAAATAACATACTTTCTAGGGTCAGATCGTTCAACCGATAACTTTCTTGTCTTCGCAAATTGAAGCGTAGCTAGAGGTGCCAGGTTGCTTTCAGACACTAATTGGGCAGGCTCTGGTTCAGCAACTGAGTGACATGTAACACTTGCATCAGGACTACACGCATCAAGCTCCATGGACTCGGGTACACCTAGAATCAAGCAAACGCCAGAATTATAGATGACCCTTTATATCTAAAGATATTATTATTTGAACAAGTAGTCAATTATCCACTTTGGTTGAGCACCAAACACAATTTATGTATTATAAAAATGTAAAATAATAAAGATATAAAAGGAGCCGTTCCATCTGTATTGTCTATAAGCTATAGTTGAATCCAGAACAAGTGGATGCACATGATTTGCATTTTGAGTTTGGTTCTTTGGTTTCCTGCGTCTTGTGGATTTATGGTTGTAGAAAGCGGTTTCCATATAAGCAAGATAAAAATGTGGAAATAATTATGTCTGAAGTTTAGAAGATTAAAGAGATTAAAGCTTACCAGTAGAAAAACGTTTGCTGTTTAGGATCAACGCTGTCCGGAGTTGCTTGAAGAAACATGTATTAACCAGAAAAAAAGTGTTACACAAATTAAATACAGCATTTTAGTCTTCAAACAGGAAGTATTATCAAGCAAGGTATTATTAAAGAATTTTGCAAACAAAACTGAGCACCTCATATGCAACTTAAGAGATGTTTGGGACATTCAAATGTGAAACTGATTATTGCAAGTTGAAGTCGGTTCATATTCTAGTGTTTGGATAAAGTGATAAATCAGAGAATTACGCAAAACAGTTCTGAAAGGGCACAAAATTGCATATTAGCAGCAAAACATGTTATAATTTAGGAGAACACATCAAAGTGGATCACATTCTATTAACCATTACACATAATAAGAACACATAGTGTTGAACATATAGATCATGCCTTCAATTAGCTTTAACACATAATTTGCATTATTGACAGTTCAGCCTCTTGTGACTATTAACCATAGTTGTCAATAGCGAATAGCGGTAAATAGCGACCGCTATTTCGTGTTTAACGGTAAAGTAATAGAAAATTATAGAAATACATTTAGTCAACTATTGTAGCAATTATAATCAACAAAATAAACAGTCACATCACCAAAATAACGAAAATATACTATCATTAGTCCGATATATCTTCAAATTCCGGCTCATCATCATCATCATCATCGGGATCCGATGTCGGGAGAAAATCTTTATAAGCCGCAACATCATTTTCTTCGGCATCCACATCAAAATCATAATCAGGTTCATCTACTAAACATCTAGGCCTTGAGCTCGATGAGGAGGTCTTGGAGTTGGCACCCTTTTATTACCACTTTCTCTTGTTGAATAAGGCGCCTCACCCGCCCCTGTAGCTGCCGCAACATGACCATATGTCAAATCTTCACCCTCGAACACCGGGGCATTTTCTTCATCCTCATCTAACTCCTCTAAGGCCCCCATCAACCACATATTCGGATATTGTACATTTCCATCATGTAAGATAATCGGGTCAATCGTATCACGCATATCGTACCTTCTTCTTAGAGCCCGATTATACTTAATGTACACAAGATCATTAAGCTTTTGTTGGTCGGGTGGACTTCTTTTTTTAGAATGAAGCTACATTAATGAAATATAATAAGTTCATAACTATTATTTTTACTAAATATTAAATAAGACTAAGTTTCTTACATGTTCAAATACGCTCCAATTGCGTTCGCACCCCCGACGAGCTAAACGTTAAACTAAGCACCTTGATCGCAAATTTTTTTAGTGCCGGTGCCGATGCTCTGTATTGCATCCACCACTCCGCTATTTTAATAACAAAATAAAAAAAATGAGTTAAACTTTCTTAAACATTATCTTAATATATATATATATATATATATATATATATATATATATATATATATATATATATATATATATATATATATATATATGTAAAAGTATACCCGGTGCAAGTTTTGCTCTCATCTTCTTTGCCATTGGATTTCCAAAAATCCCTTCAGCACGTCGATATAATGGGAGCTCACAGTGAATCTTCTCCTGCTCATCTTCGGTCAATGCCAACTTACTAATGCATAAAATTAACCCACTTTTAATCTCATCATTATCCTCCACTTTCGGATCGTTATACTACAAACTCAGATTCAAGTAATATCCCGCTACATGCAAAGGTTGATGTAACTGACAATCCCACATTTTATCAATTATTTTGAAAATGTCTTGATACTTTTTGTAACATCCATAATTTTTGCTCGTATTATTATTTTTATTTATTTCATTTTGTGCATTAATAACATTTGTGACCACCATATTATTTCAATCTCGTTATAACCTACTTGTGCTTTACATCGTGCCATATCAATTTTCAAACGTATAATGACATTGAGTTTTGAGATTTTATACTTTTATTTTATACTTTTATCATTTTTATTAAATAAACTAATTATGAACTTTTAAGTTTATAAAAATAAAGTTTTATTTTTATAAAGAAAAATACTAATAATAAGGTAAATAAGGTTTTAAGTTTTTATAAGTCTTATAAATAAAATTTTATAACTAAATTTAAATGGATTATTATCAATGATTTGGGTCTTGAACCCCTCTTAAAGCCTTGAACCTTATCTTTTACATTTGAAACCCTTTACAGTGGTTGAACCCCCACCTTGAACCCCCTCCTATTAAATTGAACCCTGGCCAAGAAATCAGATGAATGTTTGACTTGTTAAAGTCATAGCTTGTAAACCATCTTCCAATTCCCTTTAATAAACGATAAAAACCTTTCCTTTTTTGGATCCAAATCATTCGTGACCAAGTATTGACCACGTATCAACCTTTAATTCGAAAGATTTGAATCGAATTCAAAGGGATTGAAACCCATTTTTGGTAAGTCGCGTGAGTGGGTAACAGATGGCAATTCATGGTGATAAATCCGCGATTCTCGTTTGATTTGCAAGCTGTAACGCATCCTAATCATTGGTTAACACCCTTATAAATTTCCATTATCACTTCGCAATCGAGAGCAACACAAAACCTGTCTCTTTTTCTTTCCCTTCTTTCGATTTACGATCTGCAAGGGGGGGGGCTCTCAATCGGCGATGACCATAGGTCTCACTCTAGGTAACCATACTTCATACCTCTGGTCTTGATTTTTTCTTGCAATCGATTAGGTTTGGATGTGGGTGAACTGGGTTGCGACTGTGTTTGCAGGGAAGAAGGGTTCCTCGAACCCTTATGTTAAAAACCAATCGTAACTGATTCTTATCAAGCCATAGCCCAGAGCAATTGGTTAAAGCATTACACTCCCACACTGGAGGTCGTGGGTTCGACCCTCCTCAGCCCCATTTTTTGTTTTACTTGTTTTTACTTCAATTTACTCACACACACATTAATATATTTATAAACTATTATCATTAAGTTATTGTTAATAAACAAATGTTTTTAAGATTTCCAAGGTTTACAATTAATATTCTTTTTAAATAAAAAAGAATTCATATTTATGTTTAAGTATTTTCTAAAAACGTTTTGATTATCACGAATGGAATATAAGTCTCATCATTTTAAGTGCGTATTATTTCGGTACCACTTTATATATTTCAAAAACATAACAAATGTTAGTGTATTTTCATAAACCCTATTATTTTTAAAATTATAAAATGATCGTTTGATATAACGTCATGAATTTTATTAAATGAAAGGATTATATATATATATATATATATATATATATATATATATATATATATATATATATATTACCTAAGCCTTTAAAACGATATATTATTAGTACGATTTTATTAGCATTACTAATAATATAAATTTTAATGATTGTTTATTAGTGTATTTATCATATTATTATTAATTTTACAAATATTATGATTAGCTAAATTGGATTTTTCATAAATAGTAATATTACAATTTGTATAGCTAATTTATTTATTTCAAATTATATCCTTATGAATCTTATAATATTTCAAAGTGATGACTAATTTATTTAATCACCTTTGACTTCGTCTTAATAATGTAAATATTGATATTTAGTATATTAATAAATAATTACATATAATACTTATTATTGACACTTAATTTCCTTTTATAAATAAAACTTATAAAACATCATTTATAAATGTTATTTACATTCTCGATCATTCGTCCATCCCAAAAATCCTAAAGTCCCCAATCGTTCCTTTGTTGTGTCTCTTAAACCGTTTTACATTATAATAATATATCTTATTTAACTTAGGGCATCATTAAATCTTATTACTACGAGTTACAAGATCAACCATCTACTATTTAATATGAGAACATAGCCCCCTTTTCTCACCAACTTTATGTTGACAATTTTTGTAACATCCATGACTTTTCAGCCATATATATATTTTTTATTTATTTATTTATGTTATGCCATAATAACACTACATTCAAACCTGTGCTGGTCCCACACATTATGCCACATCAATTATTATCTTAACGTGTATAAATTTAAAATTTCAACCTTACATTTACATATTATTTCCTATTTTATATAACATATGTAGGCATATTCATATAAATTTGTATGTATATACTTTGTTATTTTAATTAAATCAAAGAATTTAACTCCTGAGTTTTAACCTAGTTGTTACATCTTTTTATTGATATACACACGTATTTATAAATATATAAAAATTGAATATAGTTGCTTATATCAAATAAACCATTTAGTCATTTTGTAAATTTTATAAAAAGGGAATTACTCCTTATAAAATAATTTGAATAAAAACAAATAATGAATTAGATACTTACAAATTTTATAAACTTTATAATAACTAAAATGAATTAAAAAGCTAATAAACAAGCTTTGAACCCCCTCAACCAACTTTGAACCCCCTCAACAAGCTTTGAACCTCCTCTATTTTTTTTCTCTTGAACCCCTCCTTGACTTTGTACCCTGAAACTGTTCTAGAGCCAATTTTGACCTCAAAAAGTCAAACCCACCGATCCCTTCAAATTCAGATTCATTTCTTTTGTAACGGACTCCTCCACTCGTTTATAATTACTGATGAAGGATTAATTCATAGTAAATACGAAATCATGAGCTCTTAAGTTCAAATTAAAAGCTCTCGGTTACAAGTGTTAAAAACCACAAACCAAACTTCAAAATTGACGATTTTCGTTCGTATGCGACCTGTTAAACGCGTCTGGGACACACACAAACACCCATATCACTCCACAATCAAATTACCACAAATCCATCTCCTTTTTTTTTTCTCTCTGTTCGTTCCGGCGTAGGGCGAGGAACGAATCTTGTAACCGGCGACGATCAAGGTCCGACTTCAAGTAATCTCCACTCGTCATACTCATATGTCATGTACCTTAGTTCCCCTGCGTTTTGATTTGGATTGAAAGAGGGGGGGGGGGGGAACTGGGTTGCGCAGGGGTGAGGAAGAAGTAGGGCTCAGTGAGTCGATATGTTAAAACTCAATTATTTCCAACCTTTGACAAGGCAATCTCTCAGGTCTATCGGTTAAAACACTTCATCATTTCGGCCAAGGTCGTAGGTTCGAACACGGCCGGACCCAAATATTTTTCCCACTTTTTCCTTTTGTTGTATTGCCTTGGTTTACTTACACACACACATACATATATATATATATATGGCCTTGGTTTCCCACTTTTAGCATAACTTTTACATATATGGGTGGGGTTATGCTAAAAAGGCTAAAGAGTTTAAGAAGGGTAAGAAGAGTTTTCAGCTTTTAGATCATTTTCAGCCTTTAGATCATATAGCTAATAAGTGGCCTTATTAATTGCAAGTTGACACATGTCAGCTTTTCATGGCTTCTTAGCCTTCTTAGAAGTAGGGGTCTTTTTAGCATAACTTTTACATATATATATATATATATATATATATATATATATATATATATATATATATATATATAGCGGGTTTCCACATAAATAGGACTTAAGCATATCAAGCTGCCTGATATGGACCTGTCTAAGTCTTTTAGATGTTAGAAAAGCCTTTGCTCTGATACCAAATTAAATTGTTGGGACATCAGAGTTTCAAACACTTTTTCAAACACTGGGTAATAGTAAAAGTAAAACAAATAAGAAGTTTCATTAGTACGTGGCGTTGTTTACACCAGAGTTATGAAGAATTTAATCTTCCTTCGGACCAGTAGCCCAGCGAACTCGGGTTTCCAGCTTATATACTGTAGAAACATTAAAATAAAACAAAACATAACTTACAGTGTTTTAGTAGAGGTTGAAGGTTGATAATATTTGCAGCGGATGAGTTGATTTGCACAGCGAATGATTTTTTTTTTTTTTTTTTTTTTTGCTTTGAAACTAAACTAAAATAAAGAAATCATTGAATTTTACACTTAATTTTACACTTTGTGAATATTTCAAGATTATCTATGTCAAGTTAGTTATTAAATTTAAAATATTGGGATATAAGAAAATATTTTAAGGGAACTAAAGAGATGAAGCGTTTTAAAGGAGAAATCAGATTTTTAATCAAAAAATTATTGAATCAGCTATAACTTTCAAAAAAACTTGAATTCTTAAACTTAGAATTTTCCGATAAAAGCGATCATAAAAATATATCTAGTAGTTATTACAATCATATTTATAGGTTCAAAGAATTACATACACATAGTCTGCACACAGACAACACACACTTAAATAGTATCACAGACTTAATTATAAACTTAGGATTTAGTCTACAAAAAGAATCCGTTAATAATAAATATTTGTTAGAAAAATTATACACTCAATTACAAAACAAACAGAAGAAATTAAAAAATTAACAGATAACTTAGACTACATAAGAGAGCAAAATAACCAAATTTTGCTAGAAGTTAAAAATATAAATAAAAATAAACATCCAGTAGTAACAGGAAATTCTACTGATATAAATAATCTTATAAATAAACTAAGTCAGACACATCTAAGTGAAAAACCAAAAATTTATAAACATTGGAAACCTAGAGATGAATAAACAAATCATTCAAGAATCTAGAAAATCAACTTGTAAGGCCCCTTTCCCGGGTGACCTCACTTGTTGGATTTACTCATAAACATAGTCATAAATACTGAACTTAAATTTAAAACATTCATCATTCAATTACATAATCAAAACAGCGGAAGTCTTTACGAATAAAACATAACATATTCTTAACAAACAAAAGTGGGATGTCAGTCTTGTGCCGGGTAACCTTCACGCCATCGCACGACCTTTTCTTCCTTTACCTGAAATGTATACTAAAGTCAGCTAACGCTGGTGAGTTCTAGTTTAATGCGTTTAGATATAAACATTCTTTTCTTTACTTCATAAGTAAGCATTATTATAAAGTCATTCATATAAATACGTATTCATAACTTTTGCTTTTCTTTCATCTTTCTTTATCTTTATTAAGGTGATTACATATATATATATATATGCGTTCACCCTTTTTCTTTTCACTTTTCTTAACATTCTTTCCTTATCTTTCTTACGTGATTACATAGATATGCATTCACCTTTACTTTCTTTACCATTTATTGGTCATACACATAAGGGTGATCAACCCATCTTACGGTACGTATATCACAAAGACATACGCCCTCGAGCTACCGTCGTAGCCCTTTTACTCGTCCGGTCCTAGAAACCGTCCGCCTTAACTTTGGTCCGGCCAACCTTCGGCCGTCCTTCTTTACCGTCCTACCGTCGTAGTCCGTCATATTCGCCCGTCTGCCATAAGGCATCCGTTTCCCACTTGAGCTAATTATGCAGCCGCATATTGTTTTAGCGACTTACTCCACCGTAGTGGCCTTTAATTAGTCTAACTTTCTAGACTTCCTTCTCTAGCTGCATAATAGTCAAGTGGTCGTCCGTCTACCGTAGTAGCCGTTAGCTTCGTTTCCGTCCATAACGTATACTTACATTCTTAGCATGCAATATATATATTTATAAAGCAAGATTTCATTTATTTACGTTATACCATTCATTCATTCATTCTTTGTAAACATACGTGTTGTTCTTTGTTCATAATTCATTATTCACTTTCATATGTATCTACACATATACCTTAATATATCACGTATGGTCACATTGACATTCATTTCATTTATTCATTTAGTGTATACATTTCAGCCCCAAAACATTTATAAATCATTTGCACATAACTTAGAAGGGGGCACATAGAACTCACCTGATGGGCGGGTCCCTGAAGTATAATAGCTGGTTTCGAAACGTCACTAAGGTCACCCACTATCTGTATAATAAAGTCATACATATAAGGTAGGGCTCCTAAATGACACTAGACATTACTGTTCTTGAACTCAGTAGTTTCGGGAGGTGGGTCGCATCGAAACTATGGTAGTTTCGAGCTATGGTCTTACACTCGAAACTAGGTAGTTTCGAGTCATAATCCTTCTATCGAAACTAGGTAGTTTCGAGTCATTAACTTATGAAAAATCTTAGTTTAGGTTCAAGGTGACACTCGAAACTAGGTAGTTTCGAGTCCTGAGTTCCTATCGAAACTATAGTAGTTTCGAGTCATTGGCTGCTATCGAAACTAGATAGTTTCGAGTCAAACATGACTATCGAAACTAGAGTAGTTTCGATGGGTCTGCATGTATCGAAACTATAGTTTCGAGTCATGGGTCTGCATCTTCCCTGACCAGAACCTTGCTCCAGCCAACTTATTTCCAATCGATTAAACCTTGAACATTTTACGTTAAACACCTTCCTTTATCGTTCTTGAGTTCAAATACGTGATTTGTTTCAAGTTTCATATGCAAAAATCGTATCTTTATTTGATTTAAACCCGAGATATGCAAAGACTCAGAATCAGAGGCGATGCTTACCTCAACAGGCCCGATTTCTGTTGCTATGCGCTGAAATGGTGGAGTCGGATGATTCCCGAGCCCTTGAGTCTTCTCCTTGCGGTTTTCTTCACAAGCCGATCGCTCTCTCTCTCTCTAGTATTCTTGCGCAGGAAGATGAAATGAGAGGGGTTTGGGTTGAAGCTGCTGTTTTGTAATGGGGTTTCCCCCTTTTCTTTTCGGCCCATGGGCCGAAATTTTGGCCAAGCCCACTTTATTTCCCTTTTCTATTTGTCTTGTCATTATTTGGGATGTTACAAGTCTACCCTCCTTAATGAGGTTTCGTCCTCGAAACCTGTTACACGTTAAACAACTGGGGATACAGTTCCTTCATCTCGTCTTCTTTCTCCCAAGTAGCCTCGGACCCCTTTCTGTGTTTCCATTGTATTTTGACTAAAGGGATCGACTTATTGTGTAATCGTTTCTCGGCTCTGTCAAGAATAGCTATTGGTTCTTCTACATAGTTCAAGCTGTTATCCACTTCGATTTCGTCATAAGGTATGTGAGCCGTATCGTCAGCAAGGCACTTGCGTAAGTGTGATATGTGGAATGTAGGGTGTATTCCACTAAGCTCGACGGGTAGGTCGAGTCTGTAAGCAACTTGACCCACTCTTGCTACAATCTCGAAAGGTCCGACAAACCTTGGACTTAGTTTGCCACGCTTTCTGAACCGAATGATTCCTTTCCACGGTGATACTTTCAACAGTACCATGTTCCCTACTTGAAACTCTAAATCCCTCCTTCTCTTATCCGCGTATGATTTCTGTCTGTCTTTTGCGGCTTTCATACGAGCCTTGATTTGATCAAATTTCTCAGAAGTAGCTTTGACCACTTCGAGACTTGCAAAATCCTTCTGTCCAATTTCCCCCCAACAAACCGGGGTCCTACATTTCCTCCCATACAACATTTCAAATGGCGGCATGCCAATAGTCGAGTGATAGCTGTTGTTATATGAAAATTCTGCCAATGGTAGATGGCTGTTCCAACTCCCACCGAAGTCAATGATACAGGCCCGGAGCATGTCCTCCAAGGTCTGAATGGTCCTTTCCGATTGTCCATCGGTTTGGGGGTGGTAAGCGGTGCTGATGTTCAGTCTAGTGCCCATTGCTTCATTGAATTTCTTCCAAAACCTTGACGTGAATCTAGTATCCCTGTCAGACACAATCGACAGCGGCATACCATGTCTGCTCACAATTTCCTTGATAAATACTTCTGCTAGCTTTTCAGAAGAAGAAGTTTCTCGTATTGGCAAGAAGTGAGCACTCTTTGTCAAGCGGTCGACGATCACCCAAATGGTATCATTGCCTTTAGCTGTTCGCGGTAGCTTGGTAATGAAGTCCATCGTGATCTCCTCCCACTTCCATTCCGGTATTGGCAAAGGTTGCATTTTACCGCATGGCTTCTGGTGCTCGGCCTTAACTAGAGAACACGTTAGGCACTTGCTCACGTATTCTGTCACATCATTCTTCATGCCAGGCCACCAGTATTCTTTCTTCAAGTCTTGATACATTTTGTTTGTCCCGGGGTGGATAGAATAGCGAGACTTATGGGCCTCATCGAGTATTTTGGCTCTAAGCTTACCAATCTTAGGTATCCACATCCGGCCAAACCTAGTTCGTACCCCGTATGCATTCGCATCTAAGTTCCCTTGTTGTCCTACTATTCTTTCCCGTTTCACATTTCTTTCTAACAATGCTTCATCTTGTGCCTTTGATATTTCACCCATTAAGTCTGGCGTTATAATTAACTGACACGCTTTGATCCGGATAGGTGCCGATTCTTCCTTTCTACTTAAAGCGTCAGCCACTACGTTTGCCTTGCCTGGATGGTACAATATCTCACAGTCATAGTCTTTCAGTAGCTCTAACCATCTTCTTTGCCTCATGTTTAGTTCCTTTTGTTCGAAAAAGTATTTCAAGCTTTTGTGATCGGAGTAGATGGTGCATTTAACTCCATACAAGTAGTGTCTCCATATTTTCAACGCGAAAACTACTGCTGCTAATTCTAGATCATGTGTTGGGTAGTTAACTTCATGAACCTTTAGTTGCCGCGATGCATAAGCAATTACCTTTCCTCGTTGCATGAGTACGCACCCTAATCCTTGCCCTGAAGCGTCAGAGTAGACTACTAAGTCTTCATTTCCCTCAGGTAGTGTTAATACTGGAGCTTGAGTTAATTGTGTCTTAAGTTCCTCAAACGCGTTGTTTTGGGTTGGACCCCATTCATACTTTGCTTCCTTCCGTGTCAGTTTGGTTAGCGGCGAGGCAATTCTTGAGAAATCTTGGATGAACCTTCGATAGTAGCCTGCCAACCCTAGAAAGCTTCGTATCTCTGTTGGTGTCTTTGGGATGTTCCATTCCTTTACTGTCTCGATCTTTGCAGGATCCACCATGATGCCGTTTGGGTTTATTACATGACCTAGGAATTGGACTTCCCTAAGCCAGAACGCGCATTTGGAGAATTTTGCGTACAACTTTTCCTGCTTTAGCACCTCCAATACTTCTCTTAGGTGACAGTGGTGATCACCTTCATTCTTTGAATATATGAGGATGTCATCTATAAAAAACTATTACTGATCGATCCAACATGGGTCGGCATACTCTGTTCATTAAATCCATAAATGCTGCTGGTGCGTTAGTTAATCCGAAGGACATCACGAGAAATTCATAATGCCCATAACGCGTACGAAACGCAGTTTTCGGTACATCTTCCTCTCTTACTTTCAATTGGTGGTAACCCGACCTGAGATCAATCTTTGAGAACCAACTCGCGCCTTGTAATTGATCAAAGAGGTCGTCTATTCTAGGCAGTGGGTATTTGTTCTTTACTGTTCTCTTGTTCAGTTCACGGTAGTCGATGCACATGCGCTTGCTGCCGTCCTTTTTCTTTACAAATAATACCGGAGCGCCCCATGGTGAGATGCTCGGTCTGATAAATCCTTTCTCTGTTAATTCTTCAAGTTGGGACATTAATTCTTTCATTTCTGACGGAGCCAATCGGTATGGTGCCTTGGCAACGGGCTCAGCTCCTGGCAGTAAGTCAATCTGAAATTCTATTTCCCGATCGAGCGGCAAACCAGGTAGGTCCTCTGGGAACACTTCTGGAAAATTGCTCACTACGGGTACATCTTTTAGCTCTTTCGTTTTCATTCTATCGTCAATAACATACGCCAGATAAGCTTCGCAACCGCGCCTCATGTAACTTTCGGCCTTGATCATCGAGATGACGTTCGGCATTGTGCTATTCCAGTCACCATAAACCGTAATCGGACTGCCGTCAGTGGCCTTGAGATGTATCATCTTTCGTTTACATATGATTTGAGCTTCGTTGGCAGCTAACCAATCCATGCCCAATACTACATCGAATCCTCCTAAGGTTAGAAGGTACAATTTAGATGGAAACTTATGGCCCTCTATTTCTACCATGCAATCGTCAGTCACTTGGATGACTACTGAGTTTTTACCAATAGCAGTTTGTACGCTAAAGGCCCTTATAAGGCTAGTGATTGTGCAGTCTAATTTGCGGCTAAATGCAGTGGATATAAAACTTTTACTAGCACCAGAATCAAACAGAATAGCAGCATGTTCATCATTTACTAGGAACGTACCCGACACGACGTCAGGGTTTCCTCTTGCTTCTTCCTCGGTTAAAGCATAGGCCCGAGTCCTAGCCTTTGGCTGTTCCTTTTCCTTTTCTTTTCCCGAACCAGATTGGCCGGCCTTCCTGCAGTTCTTTGTCAGATGTCCAAACAATCCACATACTTGACACTTGACGTCTCTTACACATTCTCGAGAGAAGTGCCCCGGCTTCCCGCACTTATAGCATGTGATGGTGCCGATTTTACATTCGCCAAGATGTTGCCTTCCACATTTCTTGCATGTTTCATATTCGTCCGACCTTGGCTTCTTAGTTTCAGTTGTTACGTTCCCTCTTCCTGTGCCTCTAGACGGGTTCTCCCACTTTCTCTTTTGGGTCTCTGTTGGTGGGTCCTCATTGGCATAATCGTCGTAGACGATTCCGCTCAGATTCACTACCGACTCGAAGGTCGAGGGTAGGTTAGCTTTTACATGAACACGGACCCGTTGTGGCAATCCCTTAACATAGTACTTGATCAAACGATCTTCAGTTTCCACCAGGTGTGGTACTAGTTAAACCAGTTCATTGAATCTTGATGTATACTGGCGATGAGTCTTGTTGCCAGCCTTGAAGTTCAGGAACTCGTTCTCCACACGATCAATCTCATTTTGTGGGCAGAACTTTTGGATTACGAGCTTTTTCAAGTCCTCCCATGTCATTCTGGCAAGAGCATGTGGTGACTTTGTTCTTTGAATATTTCTCCACCAACCTAGTGCTTCATTGGTGAAAGAATGAGCAACATATTTAACAGCTTGGTCTGGTCGACACTCGCTGATGTTGATGACTGCGTTCATCCTCTCGATCCATTCGAACGTGGCCACCGAATCCTTGGTTCCATCAAACTTAGGTGGGTCTCCGTCCTTGAATCCTTTGTAAGTACACCCACGATTGCTTGATGCCACTTTTACTTCATCCCCGTCACTATCATAAATTTTCTCTTCAATGTTCCCTTCATCCTCCTCTTTACTTTTCTTTATTGCCTCAGATAGTAGATCAGGCAATACCTTCTTCAGTGTGAGCACAACTTCACGGGCAATAGCATCCCTGACTTCGGGTTCCAACTGTATCGGCCCTGGATTGTCGTCTCCAGCTGGGGTCACTTCTGTTTCGTGTACACTCTCGGTGTGTTCCGCGTGCACACTCTCTTCTTCTTCTAGTCTTTGATTCAACGGAGGTCTACCTCGTCGGCCAGTGCGACCGCCTCGGCGTCCAGTTCTTCCTCCGCCAGCCATAATTTCTTAATTTCCTGATAGTCATAAAGGGAATACATCAATGTCATTACTTCAGATCATAGTTTGGAACAGTACGAGCAAGGTAAATTTTTAATTACAGTGACCGGTTTGTGATTACTAATTTACATTGCTTTTCGGGTTCAAAACTCTTCAAATCGGTTGTGACATTGACATCTATTTGTTCTAAGTTAAGGTATCTATCCTTATTTAGAGCATTAGCTTTAGTACTTACTTACCGTGCTGCGTTGACGTTGGTTACCCATACTGACATCCGTGCGTTGGTCCCATAATCAGTTTGAGTCCAGACATTTAGGGATGTCTGAATCTCTCAAACTATTGCTCTGATACCAACTTGTAAGGCCCCTTTCCCGGGTGACCTCACTTGTTGGATTTACTCATAAACATAGTCATAAATACTGAACTTAAATTTAAAACATTCATCATTCAATTACATAATCAAAACAGCGGAAGTCTTTACGAATAAAACATAACATATTCTTAACAAACAAAAGTGGGATGTCAGTCTTGTGCCGGGTAACCTTCACGCCATCGCACGACCTTTTCTTCCTTTACCTGAAATGTATACTAAAGTCAGCTAACGCTGGTGAGTTCTAGTTTAATGCGTTTAGATATAAACATTCTTTTCTTTACTTCATAAGTAAGCATTATTATAAAGTCATTCATATAAATACGTATTCATAACTTTTGCTTTTCTTTCATCTTTCTTTATCTTTATTAAGGTGATTACATATATATATATATATATGCGTTCACCCTTTTTCTTTTCACTTTTCTTAACATTCTTTCCTTATCTTTCTTACGTGATTACATAGATATGCATTCACCTTTACTTTCTTTACCATTTATTGGTCATACACATAAGGGTGATCAACCCATCTTACGGTACGTATATCACAAAGACATACGCCCTCGAGCTACCGTCGTAGCCCTTTTACTCGTCCGGTCCTAGAAACCGTCCGCCTTAACTTTGGTCCGGCCAACCTTCGGCCGTCCTTCTTTACCGTCCTACCGTCGTAGTCCGTCATATTCGCCCGTCTGCCATAAGGCATCCGTTTCCCACTTGAGCTAATTATACCGTAGTGGCCTTTAATTAGTCTAACTTTCTAGACTTCCTTCTCTAGCTGCATAATAGTCAAGTGGTCGTCCGTCTACCGTAGTAGCCGTTAGCTTCGTTTCCGTCCATAACGTATACTTACATTCTTAGCATGCAATATATATATTTATAAAGCAAGATTTCATTTATTTACGTTATACCATTCATTCATTCATTCTTTGTAAACATACGTGTTGTTCTTTGTTCATAATTCATTATTCACTTTCATATGTATCTACACATATACCTTAATATATCACGTATGGTCACATTGACATTCATTTCATTTATTCATTTAGTGTATACATTTCAGCCCCAAAACATTTATAAATCATTTGCACATAACTTAGAAGGGGGCACATAGAACTCACCTGATGGGCGGGTCCCTGAAGTATAATAGCTGGTTTCGAAACGTCACTAAGGTCACCCACTATCTGTATAATAAAGTCATACATATAAGGTAGGGCTCCTAAATGACACTAGACATTACTGTTCTTGAACTCAGTAGTTTCGGGAGGTGGGTCGCATCGAAACTATGGTAGTTTCGAGCTATGGTCTTACACTCGAAACTAGGTAGTTTCGAGTCATAATCCTTCTATCGAAACTAGGTAGTTTCGAGTCATTAACTTATGAAAAATCTTAGTTTAGGTTCAAGGTGACACTCGAAACTAGGTAGTTTCGAGTCCTGAGTTCCTATCGAAACTATAGTAGTTTCGAGTCATTGGCTGCTATCGAAACTAGATAGTTTCGAGTCAAACATGACTATCGAAACTAGAGTAGTTTCGATGGGTCTGCATGTATCGAAACTATAGTTTCGAGTCATGGGTCTGCATCTTCCCTGACCAGAACCTTGCTCCAGCCAACTTATTTCCAATCGATTAAACCTTGAACATTTTACGTTAAACACCTTCCTTTATCGTTCTTGAGTTCAAATACGTGATTTGTTTCAAGTTTCATATGCAAAAATCGTATCTTTATTTGATTTAAACCCGAGATATGCAAAGACTCAGAATCAGAGGCGATGCTTACCTCAACAGGCCCGATTTCTGTTGCTATGCGCTGAAATGGTGGAGTCGGATGATTCCCGAGCCCTTGAGTCTTCTCCTTGCGGTTTTCTTCACAAGCCGATCGCTCTCTCTCTCTCTCTCTAGTATTCTTGCGCAGGAAGATGAAATGAGAGGGGTTTGGGTTGAAGCTGCTGTTTTGTAATGGGGTTTCCCCCTTTTCTTTTCGGCCCATGGGCCGAAATTTTGGCCAAGCCCACTTTATTTCCCTTTTCTATTTGTCTTGTCATTATTTGGGATGTTACACGATGATCTCTGACTTTTACAAAAAACAAGATAACAGTTTTATGAATCCCGAAGGTAAACCCAAAAGAAACTATCAACAATACGACTTAGGACAAACATCAAATGACACTATGGGTAGAGAACCTTGGACAAAACCAGTCACAAGTTATCAACAGGAATCTGGTTACAATGGAACCGGAAGAAGATTACCTATAGGACAAATTTACAGTGGAAATATGCTTTTATTAGAACAACAAAAACCACAATTATGGGTAGATGAAGTTCTCATATGGGAACAGACAGTAGTAAGAATGTGGGAAACAAATAAGAAAGATAGTATGGACATGTTCGCATACTTAGAAACAACCTTAGGCCCAACAGCCTTAGGAATATGGCAAAGTAAGAAAGCCCATAGCCCAGATCAGATAAACAGGTTAAAGGCTATAGGTGATAATCCCTACAATTTCACCTCCCAAATAAGAGTTCTTATTTTAGGAGTTGATCCAGCAAAAAACAACAGCCTATTACAAGACACAACCATTAGAAACCTAGAACAATTAAGTATAGCAGACATGAAATACATAAATGAATTTACATTAGATTTCACAAGATTATTAGCACAGACAGGACAAGCTATGGAAGATAGCTTATGTGATAAATATTTTATAAAATTACCAGGAGACTTAGGAAAACATATACATGAAGCCTGGAAGTTACAATATGGAGACATGCAAAACCTAGGAATTGGACCTAGAATAACCTTTACATTCGGTATATTAGAAGAAAAATGTAAAGAAGTAGCTTTACAAGAACAACTAAAAAGAAATGCATTCGCATTCTGTAAAACAGCAATATACACTCCACAAGCCTATGGATATTATGACAAAAGTAGAAAAAAGAAAATTAGGAAAAGCACTACTTATGATAAAGAATACAAACCGTATAAAAAATATCAAAATAAATATGTTAAAAAACCTCACTCTAGGACATGTAAATGTTTTATATGTGGAGATACAGAACATCTGGCTAATAGATGTCCAAATAGAAATAGAAATATAGAAAGAAGTAATTTAATTGAACAAATAAAAGACTATGAAATAGAGGCTATAGACACAGATCATACAGACAACGAGTCAATATACAGTATATATAGCGAAGAAGATGAGCCAATAGCAAAAATTTCATACACATATACAAACCCTGAAGAATGTAACCATGATTGGAAACATAGGAAAGGTAATAATCACATTAAATGTTATATATGTGAATACTACCCTAGTATAGAAAAAAGATCACAATGTAACATTTGTTTTAAAGAAATTTGTCATATTTGTATAAAAGATATTTATAACATAGAACCACCAAGTACGAGTCAAGATATAAGTAAAAATTCTAGTAACTATGACGAAAAAATAGAAAAATTAGAATTAGCCATAGAATTAAATAAATTAAAAATAGAACTTCTTAAAGATAGGGTTCTTAGACTTGAAGACCATATAGAAAAGAAAAAGGAAAAAGATTTTCCAAAATTAAATAATATGGCCACAGAACAAAACTCTATAATACAAACTGGAGAAGAAACACTTATACAAACTAGTGGATCAATAAGTATGATAAATATACAGTGTAAATTATGGCTAGACGCTAATACACCTATAGATCTAACAGCCTTACTAGATACAGGAGCAACAAAAAGCGTAATTTCACATAGTTTAGCCCCTGAAAGATTTCATAAATTACTTACATATAAACTAATGACAAGAACTGTAGAAAATAGATTAATAGAAATAACACATCACTTAGATCCTTCAGGAATACAATTCCAAGACTTTTCAGGAAACTACCGCATAAAATATGAAATGCCACAAATAAACATAAATCCTCAACACATAAAATCTAGAGACTTTGTCTTAGGATTAAATTTTATACTAGGATTAAATGGTGCTATCACCATAACTAGAAACTATATAACAATTAGCAAACAAATTTACAGCTTTCCAACACTTAGATATAAAAGTATAGAAAACATTTCTAATAAAAAAGGAAGCTTAGAATTTTTAAATAAAAATAGAAAAAAGATTGCAGAAAATGAAGCCATGCAATTACTTACAAATTTTATAAATCATGAATTAGAAAAAGGACAAGACATTACAAAAAGTATAAATCATCCTATAATAGTCCACTTAGAAAAAATAGGATTTATAGGAGAAGATATTACAAAGTCTAAAGTAAAGTATGTATGTAAATTTAAGATAAAAAATCCTGATATTACCATACGAAATATAAACATAGATTACAGTCCTTTAGATAAAGAAGAATTTAAAAAACAAATATCATAAATGACTAAACAAGGATTAATTAGAAAATCCGAAAGTCCACATAGATCAGCAGCTTTTATAGTTAAAAATCATAGTGAAATAAAAAGAGGAAAAGCAAGAATAGTTTATAATTATAAAAGATTAAATGATAACACAGAAGACGATGGTTATAATATTCCTAATAAAGACAGTCTGATTCAGTTAATACAAAATAATAAAGTATTTTCTAAATTTGATTTAAAATCAGGATATAATCAATTAAATTTAGAAGATTTTAAAAAATGGACAGCCTTCACATGCTCAGAAGGCCTTTATGAATGGAATGTTCTTAGTTTTAGGCTAAAGAACGCTCCTTCAATTTTTCAAAGATTTATGGACAGTATATTTCTCAAATACAAATTCTGTCTAGTCTATATTGATGACATACTAGTAGCAAGTGAAACAGTCCAAGAACATGAGAAACACTTGCAACAAGTATTTGAAGAAATAAAAAAGAATGGGATAGTAGTATCCAAAAGAAAAATGGAATTATTTAAAAGAAAATTTTCGTTTTTGGGATTAGAAATAGGCAATAGAAAAATAGAGTTACAACCACATATTTCTACAAAAATTCTAGATTTTCCAGAAAAACTTACAAATCTAAAACAAATACAAGCTTTTTTAGGCCTAGTAAATTACACCAGAAAATTCATACCAAATCTTTCAAAACTAGTTGGTCCGTTGTATAGTAAAACCACAAAAAACGGCTAAAGACATTTTAATAATGAAGATATAATTTTGATAAAAAAGATTAAAGAAAAGGTTAAAGAAATAAAACCTTTAGAATTACCTCTTTTAACAGATCATATTATTATAGAAGTTGATGGATGCAAAGATGGATGGGGAGCAGTCCTCCTTTGCAAACCAGATATACATAGTTATAAAAAGGAAGAAAAAATTTGCTCTTATTACAGCGGAAGCTTTAAAACTGGATCCACTTGGACCAGTCTAGATTTTGAAATACAAGCCTTGATTAATACTTTAGACAAATTCAAACTATTTTTACATAAAGACTTTACAGTCAGAACAGACTGCGAAGCCATAGTTAAATTTATTAAAAATAATCAAAGTAAAAAGATAAATAGAACAAGATGGGTAAATTTACAAAATATTATACAAGGTAATGGGTATTCAATACAGTTTGAACACATAAAAGGAAAAGACAACGGAATAGCCGATTTATTATCTCGTAACATTAATAAATTTTTTTGTACAGATGGATAGAAAAAACAAGGGAAAAGAAAAAGTGGTCATTAGACCATCACAGTATAAACAGACTCCTTCACCCATGAGTATTTCGTCTAACGACGATGAAGACACAGAGAAACTACTCAGTCAGTCCATGAAAGCCGAAAAAATAAACAGTTCTAGACAAGCGGTTCTTGTACAAACAACCCCTATTCAACAAAGTACTAGACAGCTCCCTCCTTATTTCCTTACACAGTTTACACATATCCCTCAAAGCCCAAACTTTGTCCAAGACATGCTAAACAAAAAACCAGCCCTTAAAAAAGCCCAAAAACCCACTTCATCACAAAATTCTCTTATCTTTTCTTTTGGCACATATGACCTACAGGCTTGCAACGATACACACATGGAATTTCGTCCAAATCACGGAATAAAACTTACAGAAAAACAGCAGTGTCTATTAGACAACTTGTGGCATATACAAACCATGCAACATGCATCTTTTTTTATAGTACAAGTTTTAAATGCTCTTAGTACATATTTCAGTGAACAGGGAACAAAATGCCCTGAAAAAACCCAGCCTCCACCAAAGTTTACACATTACATAATTTTCAGAGGCACAAAAATAGGGATTTTCAATAAATGGGAAACAATTGCAAAACATATACAGTGCCATGGTCCTATTTATAAGGGATATCATAGCTTTTCTGAAGCCTTAAACACAGCCAGAAATTATTTTGGCTTAGACAATTTTTTCATAGAACCAGAAGAGGTACAGACCTTTTCTCAGGTTATAAAGAAGAGTCATGAACAGATTATAAAGACTCAGGAAGAAACCATAGTAAATCTGCAAAGACAGCTTATACAGCAGGGAAAAAATACACAGTTGGTACAAGAACATATTGAAATCAATAAACTAAAGCAGAAAGTAGAAATACTTGAAGCAAAAAATATGTTGCTCTTAGAACAGATAAACAAAAAAGAAAACAGCTGCAACAATAGCTACAGAAGCTACGACACTTTCAGAGCAAGGATGCTTGACACACCCTGGAAGACCTGTCTCCAAACGGTGTTCGATCAATTCCCTGAATTAGAACAGATTATTTCTCAAAAAATAAACACAGAGTTTCCATTTGTGTTGTATGATTTACAACTCAGACTCATGTCCATCGCTCTCAACGAAGAAAAATACAAAGGAATAAAGTTCGTTGAAAGGACTGATGAAGACGGAGAAAGAACTTGCTTACTTCTTCTCCAAATCAACTTAAAAGAGACAGACATGCCTAATGATTTAATACTCCAATTTTATCATAATGGTATGATTGATTACATTGAGTTAGAATTAAACCCCAAGACAGAAGGTATCATAAATCTCTTCGGAGAAAAATTTGTCAGCCATAAAAACTCCATAAACAACTACCTAAAAAACCTAGCAGTACAAACAGAAATCCAGTTATCTGAACTATACTGGGTTGACAATCTGGCCAGCCTTAGCTCAAAAGAAAAACAAAAAGACACCAAATATTTCATTTCTTTACATCAAAAAACCCCAGCCCTTCCTCCTAATTTTCATTGGGACTGCTACCACTTACTAGCAGAAGGACATTATGTAAAAATCTGGAGTCTCAAAAACTGGAACATGCTTCTACCATTCATCGGAGAAGGAGAGTCTCTCCAGTTAAATCACATTATAGATCAAGATGATTATTACAGAAACCCAGATGACTTCAGCGACACAGACACAATCCCAGACACTCACAGAGATTTTTAGAAGACAGACGTAAGCCATGACGTCAAACTACACAAATAATTCTGCCGACGCTCCACTCAACAGACAGCTCCAAAAAAGTTTTTGTCGTTTTTACTTTTTTCAGATAGTGCGCCATGTGCGTTGTAATTATTGTACGATAGATAGATAGTGCGCTCAGTGCGCTCTTTTTAATTTTGTTTGATAGTATAGTCTTATGCCTATTTAAAGGTAAGAGTTCATTTGTAAAAAACACACAAGAAATATCAGAGAAAATTTTTAATAGCAATTCTCTCTATGAATACTTAAACTCTCTATTTCTGATTTCTTCCCAGAAGCCTTCAATCTCTTATTAGTCTCCCAAGCCCTTCATATTATATCCCAAATATATAAAAAAAAAAAAAGTCATCCGCTGTGCAAATCAACTCATCCGCTGCAAATATTATCAACCTTCAACCTATACTAAAACACTGTAAGTTATGATTTGTTTTATTTTAATGTTTCTACAGTATATAGGCTGGAAACCCGAGTTCGCAGGGCTACTGGTCCGAAGGAAGATTAAATTCTTCATAACTCTGGTGTAAACAACGCCACGTACTAATGAAACTTCTTATTTGTTTTACTTTTACTATTACCCAGTGTTTGAAAAAGTGTTTGAAACTCTGATGTCCCAACAATTTAAGCCTTGATTAATGCTTTAGACAAATTCAAACTATTTTTACATAAAGACTTTACAGTCAGAACAGACTGCGAAGCTATAGTTAAATTTATTAAAAACAATCAAAGTAAAAAGATAAATAGAACTTTCTCTGTGTCTTCATCGTCGTTAGACGAAATACTCATGGGTGAAGGAGTCTGTTTATACTGTGATGGGGAGGGAGCTGTCTAGTACTTTGTATGTCATCAATATAGACTAGACAGAATTTGTATTTGAGAAATATACTGTCCATAAATCTTTGAAAAATTGAAGGAGCGTTCTTTAGCCCAAAACTAAGAACATTCCATTCATAAAGGCCTTCTGAGCATGTGAAGGCTGTCCATTATTTAAAATCTTCCACAAGCCTATGGATATTATGACAAAAGTAGAAAAAAGAAAATTAGGAAAAGCACTACTTATGATAAAATAGAAAAAATAGGATTTATAGGAGAAGATATTACAAAGAGTTTCAAACACTTTTTCAAACACTGGGTAATAGTAAAAGTAAAACAAATAAGAAGTTTCATTAGTACGTGACGTTGTTTACACCAGAGTCCAATACTCATGGGTGAAGGAGTCTGTTTATACTGTGATGGTCTAATGACCACTTTTTCTTTTCCCTTGTATTTTCTATCCATCAGTACAAAAAAGTTTATTAATGTTACGAGATAATAAATCGGCTATTCCGTTGTCTTTTTCCTTTTATGTGTTCAAACTGTATTGAATACCCATTACCTTGTATAATATTTTGTAAATTTACCCATCTTGTTCTATTTATCTTTTTTACTTTGATTGTTTTTAATAAATTTAACTATGGCTTCGCAGTCTGTTCTGACGGTAAAGTCTTTATGTAAAAATAGTTTGAATTTGTCTAAAGCATTAATCAAGGCTTGTATTTCAAAATCTAGACTGGTCCAAGTGGATCCAGTTTTAAAGCTTCCGCTGTAATAAGAGCAAATTTTTTCTTCCTTTTTATAACTATGTATATCTGGTTTGCAAAGGAGGACTGCTCCCCATCCATCTTTGCATCCATCAACTTCTATAATAATATGATCTGTTAAAAGAGGTAATTCTAAAGGTTTTATTTCTTTAACCTTTTCTTTAATCTTTTTTATTAAAATTATATCTTCATTATTAAAATGTCTTTAACATTAAAATAAAACAAAACATAACTTACAGTGTTTTAGTAGAGGTTGAAGGTTGATAATATTTGCAGCGGATGAGTTGATTTGTACAGCGGATAACTTTTTTTTATTTTTTTTTATTTTATATTTGGGATATAATATGAAGGGCTTGGGAGACTAATAAGAGATTGAAGGCTTCTGGGAAGAAATCAGAAATAGAGAGTTTAAGTATTCATAGAGAGAATTGCTATTGAAAATTTTCTCTGATATTTCTTATGTGTTTTTTACAAATGAACTCTTGCCTTTAAATAGGCATAAGACTAGACTATCAAACAAAATTAAAAAGAGCGCACTGAGCGCACTATCTATCTATCGTAAAAGATAAAATAAAATAAAAAGCGCACTGAGCGCACTATCTATCTATCGTACAATAATTACAACGCACATGGCGCACTATCTGAAAAAATTAAAAACGACAAAATCTTTTTTGGAGCTGTCTCTTTTAAGTTGATTTGGAGAAGAAGTAAGCAAGTTTCTTCTCCGTCTTCATCAGTCCTTTCAACGACCTTTATTCCTTTGTATTTTTCTTCGTTGAGAGCGATGGACATGAGTCTGAGTTGTAAATCATACAACACAAATGGAAACTCTGTGTTTATTTTTTGAGAAATAATCTGTTCTAATTCAGGGAATTGATCGAACACCGTTTGGAGACAGGTCTTCCAGGGTGTGTCAAGCATCCTTGCTCTGAAAGCGTCGTAGCTTCTGTAGCTATTGTTGCAGCTGTTTTCTTTTTTGTTTATCTGTTCTAAGAGCAACATATTTTTTGCTTCAAGTATTTCTACTTTCTGCTTTAGTTTATTGATTTCAATATGTTCTTGTACCAACTGTGTATTTTTTCCCTGCTGTATAAGCTGTCTTTGCAGATTTACTATGGTTTCTTCCTGAGTCTTTATAATCTGTTCATGACTCTTCTTTATAACCTGAGAAAAGGTCTGTACCTCTTCTGGTTCTATGAAAAAATTGTCTAAGCCAAAATGATTTCTGGCTGTGTTTAAGGCTTCAGAAAAGCTATGATATCCCTTATAAATAGGACCATGGCACTGTATATGTTTTGCAACTGTTTCCCATTTATTGAAAATCCCTATTTTTGTGCCTCTGAAAATTATGTAATGTGTAAACTTTGGTGGAGGCTGGGTTTTTTCAGGGCATTTTGTTCCCTGTTCACTGAAATATGTACTAAGAGCATTTAAAACTTGTACTTTAAAAGAAGATGCATGTGGCATGGTTTGTATATGCCACAAGTTGTCTAATAGACACTGCTGTTTTTCTGTAAGTTTTATTTCATGGTTTGGACGGAATTTCATGTGTGTATCGTTGCAGGCCTGTTGGTCATATGTGCCAAAAGAAAAGATAAGAGAATTTTGTGATGAAGTGGGTTTTTGGGCTGGTTTTTTGTATAGCATGTCTTGGACAAAGTTTGGGCTTTGAGGTATATGTGTAAACTGTGTAAGGAAATAAGGAGGGAGCTGTCTAGTACTTTGTTGAATAGGGGTTGTTTGTACAAGAGCCGCTTGTCTAGAACTAGAATTTTTACTTATATCTTGACTCGTACTTGGTGGTTCTATGTTATAAATATCTTTTATACAAATATGACAAATTTCTTTAAAACAAATGTTACATTGTGATCTTTTTTCTATACTAGGGTAGTATTCACATATATAACATTTAATGTGATTATTACCTTTCCTATGTTTCCAATCATGGTTACATTCTTCAGGGTTTGTATATGTGTATGAAATTTTTGCTATTGGCTCATCTTCTTCGCTATATATACTGTATATTGACTCGTTGTCTGTATGATCTGTGTCTATAGCCTCTATTTCATAATCTTTTATTTGTTCAATTAAATTACTTCTTTCTATATTTCTGTTTCTATTTGGACATCTATTAGCCAGATGTTCTGTATCTCCACATATAAAACATTTACATGTCCTAGTGTGAGGTTTTTTAACATATTTATTTTGATATTTTTTATAAACAACCTTAGGCCCAACAGCCTTAGGAATATGGCAAAGTAAGAAAGCCCATTTGTGGTTTTACTATACAACGGACCAACTTGTTTTGAAAGATTTGGTATGAATTTTCTGGCGTAATTTACTAGGCCTAAAAAAGCTTGTATTTGTTTTAGATTTGTAAGTTTTTCTGGAAAATCTAGAATTTTTGTAGAAATATGTGGTTGTAAATTTTAACTGGTTCAATCATTTGTATAGATTTAGATGCTATTGTATTTACTATTCCTTCTATATTTACTTTGTATTTCATTCCTGATCTGTTACTAGCTTTGCCTAAGACTCCTATGCTTATTACTATGTTATTTCCTTCGTAATTTTCATAACCTTTTGTCTGTAAAGCTATTTTTAATTTTTGTAGATATTTAATGTCTTTTAATATTCCAGGTGTACAATAAAATAATGCTGTATTTTGGCTTAAATCTATTTCCATACCTGAGATTATTGCCTTTTTCATTTCTGATTTCCAACTTTTATCTAATATTAATGTTAAAAGTTTAGTTCCTAGGTTTTTTCTTCCCAGGGCTTTTATTCCTATTACTATGAGTCCTGTATGTATAAACTGTTTTCCTGATTGTTTAATTCTTAAGATTGTTTCTGGTGAAAATAAATCTATTTCTATCATTTTATCTATTACTCGTAAACTTTCTTCTCTACTACTTTGTATTAAAGTTGTGTTTACGTTTAGCATACCTGTTTGGTATAGTGTTCTTGGATTTAATATATCTAATTGATGTTGATTATATAAATTTATATTTTTGTCTAAGTCGATTTCTTCTTCTAATTGTATTGTTTGTTGTGTGCTTGTAGAAGATGATCATTTTCTTAAAATTCTGTTTAAAAAGGTGTCTGAAGAAATAATATCTCTTATATTACTAGTTGATTTTCTAGATTCTTGAATGATTTGTTTATTCATCTCTAGGTTTCCAATGTTTATAAATTTTTGGTTTTTCACTTAGATGTGTCTGACTTAGTTTATTTATAAGATTATTTATATCAGTAGAATTTCCTGTTACTACTGGATGTTTATTTTTATTTATATTTTTATTGCTACTAGTATGTCATCAATATAGACTAGACAGAATTTGTATTTGAGAAATATACTATCCATAAATCTTTGAAAAATTGAAGGAGCGTTCTTTAGCCCAAAACTAAGAACATTCCATTCATAAAGGCCTTCTGAGCATGTGAAGGCTGTCCATTTTTTAAAATCTTCTTCTAAATTTAATTGATTATATCCTGATTTTAAATCAAATTTAGAAAATACTTTATTATTTTGTATTAACTGAATCAGGCTGTCTTTATTAGGAATATTATAACCATCGTCTTCTGTGTTATCATTTAATCTTTTATAATTATAAACTATTCTTGCTTTTCCTCTTTTTATTTCACTATGATTTTTAACTATAAAAGCTGCTGATCTATGTGGACTTTCGGATTTTCTAATTAATCCTTGTTTAGTCATTTATGATATTTGTTTTTTAAATTCTTCTTTATCTAAAGGACTGTAATCTATGTTTATATTTCGTATGGTAATATCAGGATTTTTTATCTTAAATTTACATACATACTTTACTTTAGACTTTGTAATATCTTCTCCTATAAATCCTATTTTTTCTAAGTGGACTATTATAGGATGATTTATACTTTTTGTAATGTCTTGTCCTTTTTCTAATTCATGATTTATAAAATTTGTAAGTAATTGCATGGCTTCATATTGTAACTTCCAGGCTTCATGTATATGTTTTCCTAAGTCTCCTGGTAATTTTATAAAATATTTATCACATAAGCTATCTTCCATAGCTTGTCCTGTCTGTGCTAATAATCTTGTGAAATCTAATGTAAATAGATGGGGAGCAGTCCTCCTTTGCAAACCAGATATACATAGTTATAAAAAGGAAGAAAAAATTTGCTCTTATTACAGCGGAAGCTTTAAAACTGGATCCACTTGGACCAGTCTAGATTTTGAAATACAAGCCTTGATTAATGGTTTAGACAAATTCAAACTATTTTTACATAAAGACTTTACAGTCAGAACAGACTGCGAAGCCATAGTTAAATTTATTAAAAACAATCAAAGTAAAAAGATAAATAGAACAAGATGGGTAAATTTACAAAATATTATACAAGGTAATGGGTATTCAATACAGTTTGAACACATAAAAGGAAAAGACAACGGAATAGCCGATTTATTATCTCGTAACATTAATAAACTTTTTTGTACAGATGGATAGAAAAAACAAGGGAAAAGAAAAAGTGGTCATTAGACCATCACAGTATAAACAGACTCCTTCACCCCTAGCAAAATTTGGTTATTTTGCTCTCTTATGTAGTCTAAGTTATCTGTTAATTTTTTAATTTCTTCTGTTTGTTTTGTAATTGAGTGTATAATTTTTTCTAACAAATATTTATTATTAACGGATTATTTTTGTAGACTAAATCCTAAGTTTATAATTAAGTATGTGATACTATTTAAGTGTGTGTTGTCTGTGTGCAGACTATGTGTATGTAATTCTTTGAACCTACAAATATGATTGTAATAACTACTAGATATATTTTTATAACTTACATTGTTTTAGTAGAGGTTGAAGGTTGATAATATTTGCAGCGGATGAGTTGATTTGCACAGCGGATGACTTTTTTTTTATTTTTATATTTGGAATATAATATGAAGGGCTTGGGAGACTAATATATCTAAAGGACTGTAATCTATGTTTATATTTCGTATGGTAATATCATGATTTTTTATCTTAAATTTACATACATACTTTACTTTAGACTTTGTAATATCTTCTCCTATAAATCCTATTTTTTCTAAGTGGACTATTATAGGATGATTTATACTTTTTGTAATGTCTTGTCCTTTTTCTAATTCATGATTTATAAAATTTGTAAGTAATTGCATGGCTTCATATTGTAACTTCCAGGCTTCATGTATATGTTTTCCTAAGTCTCCTGGTAATTTTATAAAATATTTATCACATAAGCTATCTTCCATAGCTTGTCCTGTCTGTGCTAATAATCTTGTGAAATCTAATGTAAATTATATATATATATATATATATATATATATATGTATATGTGAGTAAGTAAACCAAGGCAATACAACAAAAGGAAAAAGTGGGAAAAAAAATTGTACACACTTAAAGGAAACCACTTACACCCTCCTAGAGACCAAATGGTAACATCTTTGTGTGTGTGTATATATATATATCCTATATAAAAGTTATCATTTTTTTTCTTTTATAAACGTTCAAGAGTTTACGAATTACAATTTGTATCCTTTTCGAATAAAAGTATATATGTTTATAACTATGTCTAAATGACTATTATCATGAGCATTATTATTTCTAAAACATATATTATATTTGGAAGCGTTGGGTTATAAAATATCTTTTTGGGTATAAAAGAAACTATTTTAGTTAGTATTATTAAGAAAAAAAACCTAATAAAACATAAATTATTTAAATAAAGTATTTATTTGAAATCCCTAACTTATAAATTATATTTATAAAATAAATATGATTTCTGTTATAAAACCGTTCACCTTGTAAACAATTTTACAATCTTTTATATAATCTATTTTGTTATATAAAATCATCTAAATCAAACTTTATACACTTAGTTAATAATTAATTATGACTTAATTATTAATTAATTTGAACATTATATATACATTTTAAACATTGATTTAATTCCTAGCTAATTAAATCCCTAAATTTAACCTTATTTTTTCTATGAAAAACAAACTAAATAAATAAAAGGGTTTGATTTTATCATTATAGTTAAATTACTCAACTAGATATCATTCAATTATTTATCCATTTATTAAATTGTGCAAACAAGAGAAACCATGTATCCATCTATTCATGCATTTATTGTACAAACAAAAAGGACGCTAATTATTTATACCGTTATCTATTTACTTACAAAACAGATGAAGTCATTTACTTATTTTCTTACATAATCAAATTTCAATACTATTATTCACCATGGCTTATGCAAACATTATTTATAACCCAAAACAACTAATTATCTTGTTGACCTAAAAACCCCATCAATCCCTCTTGCACATTAGGAATCCCTATTTAATATATTACAAAACATTGATACACATATTCCATCAAACATAGGTTAATCTTGTGATTAACTAGGAACATTTGTGCAACAACAAATTCCTTGTGTGAATCTTCAAGCTTCTCATTGCAAGATGAGTTTACATAGCCCCATTTTCCTTTTCATACTTTTTTGGTGAAACATGTCTACAATTACATTACATACACAATTCAATACATTTGTTCTTATGCTAAGGTCTTTATGCTTTATGTCTTAAACTACTTGGTGATCATACATGTGTTCATGTCTAGTACAATCATTAACTTGCGAGGCAGGCCTAAGGTAGTACCTAACATGATCATTTATAGGGGAAACCGATAAATTACTTAACACGAACCTTGGCGGGTTAGTGTATACATTTTGGTACTTCACGCAGTTCGGGGGACTATGCATACATATTTACACGGTTTGATTGTACGCCTTGGAACCTTATATGTTTTCACATTTATGCTTTAGAAATGCTTTGAACATATTGAATTGTAAACTTTAACTAACTTTTGTTTGGTGTCAAAACCTATGTTACTCACCAACTACTTGTAGTTGACATTTACTCACATGTTTCAGGTACACCCATTTGAGGACTATGCTTGATCACGTAGGACTACGGACCTAGTTAAAATTAATTAAAGATTCATTTGTTGTTATGTTTTGTTTGAACAATTGAAACGCCCCAAACCGGGTATGTCTCATAGTTGGCACAAAACATAACAAACATAGTTCTTAAACCGGAAATCAGAATCTATTATAGCGGAAGTCTTTAAATTAAAACATTCAACAAACGATAATGTAATCATTTTCTATGACGTGAACTATCAGGATTAGAAATGTCAGTCTTCAGTGCTGTAGCCCGATGTCCATGGTATCCGGCCTTCACGGCTCCTTTACTTTACTTTTGCTTTAACTTTACTACCTGTCATGCATACTAAAAGTCAGCTAACGGTGGTGAGTTCTATCTTTACTTTAATCTGAAAACTTTCTTTTATGTAGCTTAGTTTTATAAAAATAAAATAAGCTTTTCTTTCTCTATCTTTAAAACACTTTAACTTTACTTCAAAACTTTACAACGTTGCAATTATAAAACCGTTACGTTACTATCTTTTATAAAAACTTTAGGTTTGAGGAAACCGGTTAAGGTGTCCTCCTTTACTCTTTACATCTATACGTTTCACTCGTACATGACATGTGACTATAACATTTTAACTATCACATGTGGATCTTCGCCCGAAGGCAAGATCCCTTTGCTCGCTTACACCTCAGGGTAAGACTTTTACTTTGCTGTGCCCACACCTTAGGGTGGGACTTTCTCGCCTACACCGAAGTGAAGACTCCTTTGCCTGCTCACACCGAAGTGTGAGACTTCTACTTTGCTTGCCTGCAGAAATTTTTACTTTGCGACTACAATGCGACTACTATGCAACTATACTATGCCACATTATATAATGCCATTGAAACACATAACACATAGACAAATATCACATATCAACACATACGCACATAGTATGGAATTTGTCACTGTCACTGTCAAGCTACACCGTGGTGCAGCTTCTTTACCATCCTTTACTTTAACTCTTTACTTTCTTTTAGAACAAGTTTAAAGATAGTAATTAACTCTTTAACACTTTCTCTTTTATTTTTATAAAAACATATAATTCTTATAAAAATATACTTTATCTTTCAAAACTATCTCCTTAACAGTATGAATGCCAGCCCAAAACTGTTTAGAAAAAAGGGCAATAAGAACTCACCAGACTTCTACTGTGTCTATCTCACTTAGCACTGAAACTTCAAGCTAGGTGGGATGCTATTATATCTATTTCATGTGTCACGAATGGAACAATGTTATAACCTACATATCTCATCCGAAAACTCCTATGTCCGAAATATTAAATTTCGACCGAAAACTTTGGTGTTAGAACTATTTTCTATTAATGGCTTTTCGATCGAAAACTTCTGTCCGAGAACTGTTTTGTTCGAAAATATCTCTCCGAAATCCCTTTCTGTCCAAAATAATTTTTGACCGAAATGTCCTATCCGTGATACTTTTCGATCGAAAAGTTCTGTCTGAGATATATGGTGTTTCGAAAAACTTTTCAGACGTATCTGAGATTTAGGACTATTCATGGAGATTTCAGACGATTAGTCTGTTCTAGAACATATCCTTTTTTTTGATCCAAGTTCTAATCTTTTTACGTCCAAAACTTATATCTAGCTCCGATAAAGCTAGATACATACTTTTTAATCAATTCTACACGTAAAAATCCCATATTTTTATGAAAACCCACTTTGAAACCGTAAAACCCACTTTCAAATCTAAACTCGAATCTGAGAGTGTTTTATTACCTGTTTCTGTTTGATTTCTCCTTCTCCAACCTCCAGAGATGTTCCAACAATGATTCACAGCAACACGAAGGCCGTGGTGTGGATTCTTGGAGCTTTCTCTCTCTAGTCTCTCTCTAACTTCAATATGGTTAATATGAAGTGTGGGGAGTGGAGAGGGTGGCTAGGGTTTTACTCCCCCCTCCTTGCGCCCTCTATACCTGGCCCAAGGCCCGATCAGCTCTAGCCCACTTATTCTTTCATTCTTTATTTATTTTGTTATTCCATAAGCATCGTTTATTCTTTGTTGTAAATATCAGGATGTTACAAGTCTACCCCTCTTACGAAAGGTTTCGTCCTCGAAACCTGCTATAAGTGAAACAGGTGCGGGTATGACTCTTTCATTTCTGCTCCGGTTTCCCAAGTAGCTTCCGATCCCTTACGATGCTTCCATTGTACCTTAACCAATTGAATCACTTTGATCCACAACCGCTTGTCCTTCCTGTCTAGTATGGTAACCGGTTCCTCGATGTAATTGAGACTATCATCCACCTCGATGTTGTCCAATGGCACATGCGCTGATTCGTCAGCTAGGCACTTGCGCAAGTGTGATACGTGGAAGGTTGGGTGAATTCCACTCAACTCATCATGCAATTCCAACCGGTAGGCAACTTCACCAACCCGTGCCAGTATCTTTAAGGGCCCGAATAATATTGGACTTAACTTCCCTCTCTTTCGGAATCGTATAATCCCCTTCCAGGGGGATACTTTTAATAATACTTGATCCCTGACATTGAATTCGATAAGTCTCCGCCTTTTATCCGCGTAAGACTTTTGACGATCCTGTGCTGCTTTCATTCTGGCCTTAATCTGGTCAAACTTTTCAGAGGTTGCTGTGACTACCTCTAAACTTCCCAACTCTTTTTGTCCTATCTCCCCCTAACAGACTGGGGTTCGACATTTTCTACCATACAACATCTCGTACGACGGCATACCAATGGTGGTGTGGTAGCTATTGTTGTAGGAGAATTCTGCCAACGGTAGGTGGCTATCCCAACTGCCGTCGAAGTCTATAATGCATGCGCGGAGCATATCCTCCAACGTCTGGATGGTCCTTTCCGATTGACCATCCGTCTGTGGGTGATAAGCCGTGCTGATGTTCAACCTTATACCAATTGACTCATGAAATCTTTTCCAGAATCTCGATGTAAATCGTGTGTCCCGGTCAGATACAATCGATATTGGCACGCCATGACAAGACACAATCTCATTGATAAACACTTCTGCTAGCTTCTCCGATGAATAGGTTTCATGGATCTGGAAGAAGTGTGCACTCTTTGTCAGACGATCCACTATAACCCAAATCGTGTCATGGCCTTTAGCTGTGCGAGGCAACTTTGTAATAAAGTCCATGGTGATACGCTCCCACTTCCATTCGGGTATTTCCAAAGGCTGGATTTTCCCGTATGGTTTCTGATGCTATGCTTTAACTTGTGAGCAAGTCAGACACTCGCTTACATATCCGGCCACATCATTCTTCATGTTAGGCCACCAATACTCTTTCTTCAAATCCTGGTACATTTTCATGGTTCCTGGGTGGATGAAATATCGAGACTTATGGGCCTCGTCAAGTACTTTGGCCCTAATCTCTCCGTCCTTCGGTACCCACATGCCACCTCATCTGGTCCTCACTCCATGAGTGTTTATTTGTAACTTCATCTGTTGACCGACCATTCTTTCTTTCTTTATGTTCTCTTCGTTTACTGCTTCTGTCTGTGCTTTTTCTAGCTCTGCCATAAAATCTGGGGTTATCACCAACTGGTACGCTTTCACCCTAATATAAGAATGAGTCTCCTTACAACTTAGGGCATCAGCGACCACATTCGCCTTTACCGGGTGGCATAGGATCTCACAGTCATAGTCTTTCAGCAATTCTAACCACCGCCTTTGTCGCATATTCAGGTCTTTCTGCTCAAAGAAATGCTTCAAACTCTTGTGATTCGAATAAATTGTGCATTTTACCCCGTAAAGGTAATGCCTCCAAATATTTAGCGCGAAGACAACTGCTGCTAGCTCCAAATCATGAGTCAGGTAGTTAACTTCGTGAATCTTTAGCTGCCGTGACGCATACGCGATCACCTTTCCCCTCTGCATCAAAACACACTCTAACCCCTGTCCCGAAGCGTCAGAATATACCACAAGGTTCTCGCTACCATCGGGTAATGCTAACACTGGGGCTTTGGTCAACTTCTTCTTTAACTCTTCAAATGCTTTAGACTGGGCCTGACCCCATTCGTACTTTACTTCCTTGCGTGTCAACTTTGTCAGTGGAAAGGCTATTCTCGAGAAGTCCTGAATGAACCTTCGATAGTAACCTGCCAATCCCAGAAAACTCCGAATCTCGGTTGGTGTCTTCGGGATTTCCCATTCTTGTACCGCCTCTATCTTAGTCGGGTCAACCATAATGCCGTCTGCGTTAATAACGTGACCTAAGAATTGGACTTCCTTAAGCCAGAACGCGCATTTGGAGAACTTGGCATACAACTTTTCTTTCTGTAGCATCTCTAGTACTTCTCGAAGATGACAAGCATGGTCACCTTCACTCTTCGAATAAACAAATATGTCATCTATGCATACTATCACTGACCTGTCCAACATCGGTCTACACACTTGGTTCATCATACTCATGAATGCTGCTGGTGCATTGGTCAAACCGAAAGACATCACGCGAAACTTATAATGCCCATACCGCGTGCGAAACGCTGTCTTAGGTATGTCCTCTTCCCTTAACTTTAACCGATGATATCCCGACCGCAGATCGATCTTGGAGAACCATCTGGCACCCTGTAATTGGTCGAACAGATCATCGATCCTTGGTAGTGGATATTTGTTCTTTATTGTATGTTTGTTCAACTCTCTGTAGTCGATGCACATTCTCATGGCACCATCTTTCTTCTTTACAAACAGAACTAGAGCACCCCATGGAAAAATGCTCGGCCTGATAAAACCCCTATCCAAAAGTTCTTCCAACTGTATCATTAGCTCTTTCATCTCCAGAGGCGCAAGTCGGTACGGTGCTTTAGCCATGGGCTGGGCACCTAGAACTAAGTCTATCTGGAACTCTGTCTCTTGGTCGGGTGGTAACCCAGGCAATTCCTCGGGAAACCCCTTAGGAAAGTTGCATACCACCGGTACATCTTTCAACTCTTTCACTTTTACATCGTTGTCTATCACGTAGGCCAGATAGGCCTTGCATCCGTGCCCTATATACTTCTCTGCCTTTATCATCGATATGACGTTCGTTAACGAACCGTCACGATCCCCGTAAACCAAAACTTCGCTACCGTCTGGAGCTTTGAGCTGAACTATCTTTCGTCTACATACAATCCGGGCTTCGTTGGCAGCCAACCAATCCATACCCAAAACTATATCAAACCATCCCAAGGTCATAACATATAACCTAATTGAGAATCTATGGCCATGTATTTTTATCGTGCAAGTCATTTACTACCCTGGTCTTGCCCACTGCAGTTTCCACATTAAAGGCTTGTTCTACTTTAGTAACTTTGCATTTCATTCTTCTACACATAGAGGATGATATAAAACTCCTATTGGGACCCGAATCAAATAGTACAGATACAAAGGTATGATCAAGGATGAACGTACCTGACACCACATCTTGATCGCCCCTAGCTTCTTCTTGTGTCAGTGTATACGCTCGGGTCCTTGCCTTTGACTTCTCGGCCTTTTTTCCTTTCTCTGTGCCAGCAGCTTTAGGCTTACGACAGTCCTTGGCCAGATGGCCAGGGATTCCACATTTATAGCATGACGGTGCACCAGGACACTCTCGAGAGTAATGCCCCATCTTTCTGCATCGATGGCAAATGCTCAGACCCACACGACACTCCCCAGAGTGTTTTCGTCCACACTTTGCACAATCATTCCCATCCTCTATCCTCAGCTTCTTCACCTCCGGGCCTGCCCACTCTTTTGCTGGCCGCTTAACGACATTTATCCCTTTCTTCTCAGTAGGCAGTGGGTCCGCGGATTTGAAGTCATCGTAAACTATCCCAGCAAGTGACACTACATATTCAAAGCTTGTAGGAGCATTTGTTTTAACGTGCACACGGACCCTTTGTGGTAGTCCCTTGATGGAATACTTGATCCTCTTTTCCTCAGTGTCCACCAGATGTGGAACCAACTGGGCTAACTCTTGGTATTTGGAGGTGTACTGGCGATGAGTCATACTGCCAGCACAGAGCCCTAGAAACTCCCTCTCAACTCTGTTAATCTCGTTATGCGACAGAACTTAGTGATCAGTAGCTTTTTCATGTCATCCCATTTCATCTTTTTCATTTCAGTAGAAGACTTGATTCTTTCAATCGATCTCCACCAACTCAATGCCTCATTAGTGAATGAGTGAGCGGCAAAGCTGACCGCTTGGTCATCACGACACTCACTAATTTTGATCACCCCATTCATCCTTTCTATCCACTCAAAAGTGGCAACAACATCTTTCCGTCCATCATACTTCGGCGAGTCACACCCCCAAAAAGACTTATAGTTGCAACCCCGAGATGCCATTTCATAATCAGAATCGTCACCATCAGTGACTTCAGTTCTCTTGCTGCTTTCCTCTTTCTTCTCTTTCTTCCCTATATCAAATTCTTTAAGGGCATCTCCCAGTGCTTCCGGTAGAACTTTCTTCAAGATTGAAGTAACCTTTGCGGCGATAGCTTCCTTCATAATTGGTTCCAACTCAAGCGCCTCGTTATGGGCATCGTCATGAACCGACTCATGGTTCCCACTGTTATTATGCTCCACGTGCACTGATTCAGTCTCGTTGTGGGAGTGTTCACTTTCCTCATGACGGTTTCGGTTACCTGGCGGTCGGCCTCGACGACCAGTACGACCACCTCTCTTTGCTCTAGCCATTAGTGTCTACTGTGAACAGAGATAACTCGTGTTATCATGATAGGTAATAATTTAGAACACCTTGAGTAATGTAAATTACTAATTACAGAGACCGGTATGAAATTACGAATTTACTTTACTACTCGGGTTCTGAACATCTCCTTTCAGAGTAACATTTGCATTCAAGTTCAGAGTTTCTACTATAAGGCACATACTATCTACTGTCTACTGTCTATCCTAAGGCATGTACTATGTACTATTTATGCTAAAGCATTTACCTTCTACTATATGTACTAAGGCATTATTGTCTATGTTCTATGTAAGGACATTGACTACCTTCTGTCTACTATGCAACTACTATGCAACTATACTACGTCACATTATATAATGCCATTGAAACACATAGACAAATATCACATATCAACACATAGGCACATAGTATGGTATTTGTCATTGTCACTGTCACTGTCAAGCTACACCGTGGTGCAGCTTCTTTACCATCCTTTACTTAACACTTTAATTTATTTTAGAACAAGTTTAAAGATAGTACTTTACTCTTTAACACTTTCTCTTTTATTTTTATAAAAACATATAATTCTTATAAAAATATACTTTATCTTTCAACTATCTCCTTAACAGTATGCATGCCAACCCAAAACCGTTTAGGAAAAAAGGCAATAAGAACTCACCAGACTTCTACTGTGTCTATCTCACTTAGCACTGAAACATCAAGCTAGGTGGGATGTGTGACAATCCGACTTTTTAAGTTAACCCCGTTAACTATTCCATTAAGTTTCTTATTAAAAACTTAACCCCGTTAATCAAATCTAACCCCAAGGACTAATTCAGCCACAATATCAACTCAAAACTGCAAGGACTAATTGTGTAATTATACCAAACTGAATAAATTGACTCCTAAAAGTCAAAATTGACCAATTTGTCTTCAGTTGACTTTTAGAAGTCAAAGTTCGATCCTTGATTTTCCAATTCACGGATTTTAAATGAAATTCGTTGAAACTCTTAATTACTACGGACATTATTAACATTCTCGGCCATCATTGAGCCTTAATCACCTGCATTACATGCGAATTAATCGAAAATGGCCGTTCGTTTCGTAACCGTCGACCCCATATTCAATTATCATCAAATCCGGCAAATCCTTGTAATTCCTTCGCGAATTGAGACGCTGCAATCACTTAACGAACCCCTTAAAGCTTTCACACAAACCAGATTAGCCGGATAAACAACCAGAAGCGACGAGGATCAACCCGCAGCCGTCGAACCCTGTTTTAATCGTGCACAGTCAATCCGACATCCAACTAGGTAATTGAAATAGTCTTTTGATTCATTATATGCTTTAGAATGAAAGCCCTATCCTAATCAGGGCTTACATTATCGATTGAATCATAATCCGATTCTAGGGTTCTTAAGAAATCGGATTTGGGGATTTTGATTCCAGACTCGTTCTCAACGCAATTAAAGCATACCATTAGTTTCGCAATACTCAACTTAATGAAAACCACATGTTAATTGAATCAAACAACATCCAATTTTACAAAATCAGATTTTGGAATTCATTTGAAAACGTTTTAGTCAAACTCTAACCTAGACTTAATGCTAATCCAATTAAACGGTATGGTTAGAATCGCAATCATCCATGCTTTGAAAGCCCTATGCTTATTCGAGTAGGTAACATCGAATCAGTGATGAACCGATTCTAGGGTTCATCACGTATTGGGATTAATCGAAACCTGGTCTAAACTTAACCTCAATCAAATTAAGTTATACGGTTAGATTCGCAATACAGTCATTATTAAAAACCCCATAAATTCATCAAGTTTTAATATCGGATTTAATCGAATCGATCTATGTTCTTAACCCAGAGTGTTCGACTCTGTTTAACTGAAATTAACAACCCAATTCGCAACAGTTTTTACAATTGTTTACATCATCAGTTTCGCAATTCTTCAAACAACAAAATCCCTGTGAATCTTAACCTTATTCGCGTTCAGAATTGATGGTTTTGGGTTGGGATCGAAAGCGGGTGAGTATGGTTACTGATTAAAACAATATGGAACCGGGATCTGTTGCGATAGCCTAGCGGCCGGGACTGGTTAGAGCTGTGTGCGTGTGTGGGAGAGACCCGGGTTCGAGGCCGGGCTCCCACAATTATTTTTAAACATTTTTCTGTTAATATTTAATTAATAAAAATCAAACCCTATAATATTATAATATTATACAAATGTGTTTTAGCCCGGAAAACAACCCGTAGACTCGGGTTTGAATTATTAACATATTTTTATTATGCCCACTTTATAAATAATTTATTGTTATTATCCTCAAGTAAAAATAATATGTTTATATTATTTTAAGCCACAAATTCGTATAAAATAATACGTTTATATTATCTTCAAACTGTGACTCGTATTATTAAATAATATATATAGATATTATTTCGTATCGTTTTACAACCTCGTATAACGTTTGAAACTAAATAATAATATAATGAGTTATATTATTTACCCGTATTTGTTACGTTAATACAAATAATATATTTATTATTTTGTACCACGAATGAGTAAATAAAATATTCTTTCGAATCTAAAAATAATATATTAAATTATATTATTTTCCTAATTTTTGTGAATGACAAAACACTCGATTATATTTATTATTATTTTTGTCATTCGTCGCGCAACGTATATACGTATCTTAATTATAACTTAAGGAATTTCTACCCCGTGGACACGTTCGTTTACTTTTGAATATTAGAACGTTTCCTTAGGACGTTTCTTCTTCCGTGTCACAGTCACAATTCCTATTATCGTTCCTAATTTATATGTTTATAATTTTAGGATATTCGTAAGTCTTTTGAGACTTACACTCGTGGTTCCAATTTACTCCTAGTGTGAAACTACCTTCAACGCCAAGCAGGTGAGTTTTCACGGCCCCTTTTTACTGCTTTTTAACTTGGGGGAGAAAACATGCTTAAACTGATTTTTAGATTTTGTATTTCATATGCTATCAATGTTAAAGCTAAGTGTAACATGCTATCACAGAAAGTCCTCATCTTATTTCGAACCGTTAATATGGATCTTAGCGAGGTAATGTTTTAGTAGTACTACTGGGTTTGACAAATCCCACCCGCGTTAGTCGCGCTAACTCGATTGGATATCGAACGGGTGAAATGTTAGCCTACTCACATGGCCAGTATTGATAGACCTGGCAGGAGGCAATAAACAAACAGTCAGTTTCGGTTGCGAGCACTTGAGCTAAAACATGAACATAGGTTAGCTACCTATAGATACATATTGAATGATCATAAATCTGGTAACGCTTACTTATTTATTTGAAACCTGTGAACTCACCAACCTTGTGTTGACACTTTTTCTTACATGTTTTCTCAGGACGCTAAGCTAAGACACAGGTGCACGTTAGGGCATGCATGGGATTCAACTGCTTTGCTTTGTGTCTATTTATGTTGGTTGAATTATTTTATTGTACTTTGTTTGGTTTGGACGTTTGGACTTTTGAGACTTTTGGACTTTGGTTTTGGGCGCGTGTATTTTGCGCATTTACTTTCTTTACGCTTCCGCATTGATACTCTGATTTAAAAGATATTTTCATTTTGAGTCCCATGTAGATTCGTTCAATGTAACTAGTGTCTGAGATCCTGGTTTGTCACTTCCCAAAACGGTAATACTCCGTTAGTTGAAATTGGGGGTGTGACAGATTGGTATCAGAGACATTGGTTATAGAGAACTAGGATTGCATACTAGACTATAGCCTCACACATTAGTTACATGTCATTTGGATGTTTGGCACTTATACATATTGTTACAGGAACATGTCGTCAACTCCACCTCCATCACCTAACGCATCAGGGCATAAGGCACCTGTACTCTCATCCCCGGAGCCCAAAAGGCGCCGGACTGCCTCAGTTGACCAAGGCGAACCGAGCAACGCACGAGCATTGGATTATGCTCTCAATTGGGATGTCTATCCACATATGATCCAAAGGTGGATCGAAATGGGAGATGTTCCATCACCGTACTTTGGATCTGCATCTTCATCATCTACACTACCTAGCTTACCATGCACCATGGAACAAGCCTTCGCAGCATTTGTATCTTATATGTTGAAGGAGTTAAGTTTTGTACAAGATGCCACCGAGGAGATACCTAAACTTACCGAGAATGGAACCCAAGTAGAGAAGAATAGGGTAGGAGTAGAACACTTGACTACCGAACTAGCTGCAACGGACCATGTCCACAACCTTTTAGTGGATCGTGTGGCACATCTAGAGACGAGGGCTGACACTATGGATGATGATATGCAAGGAGTTCTGGAGAGATTAGCTGCTATGGAAGCTCAGCTACATGTGGCAAACCACACTGCTGAAGGCCTTCAAGAGAGGGTGACTCACTTGGAAGCCCAACTGCAAGCGACCCTACTTCCGGAAGACATTCCAGTATCTGATGATGAAGAGGAACCCTTTGAGGAGGAGCCCTTTGAAGAGGAGCCCTTCGAGGAGGAGCCCTTAGAGGGGGAACTAGCTGAGGAAGAGCCAGTGGAGATCGATGATGCACAGTCATACGTCTCTTCTGATGACGAGGATGTTTGAGGATCTTCCTAATCTATCTTCCTTTTCATGTTTGTTTTTGCTTATGTTATTTCCCTTTTCAAACCTAGATGGGTAAGGTTGTTCCCATCCAATAAAAGCATGAGAAGTTTAATATTTGAGTTATTTATTTTGTAGCCTTACAATTTATTTAATTTTCAAAATATTAGATGTTGTATTTCCTTACTCGTACCTGAATAATGTTTAATATGCGATATATTTCTCATTGTTTTTCATTTATGATTGTGAAGAATCATGTCTGGGAGAGGACGAGGAGGCCGTGCCGGTGGTCGTGGTACCATTAACATGACGGAAGCAGAGCTAGCAGCTTTGATAAATAATAGTGTGGCAGAGGCCCTAGCAGCACAGAATGCTGCAGGTAAATGCTTTAACTATTGACTAATAGTGTCAATCCTTCTCCTAAGAACATCTTTCTAAACTATATAATTCCCATTCAATTTGTATTTCTAAATCCAGGCTAGCAAAATCAACAAAATCAACAGCCAGCCTGTACTTTCAAGGCATTCATGGACTGCAAGCCCCACACCTTTAGTGGAGCTGAAGGAGCCGTTGGATTACTTCGCTGGTTTGAGAAGGTTGAATCAGTAATAGCCATGTGCAACTGCCCCGTGGCTAACCAAGTGAAATTTGCTGCTGGAACTTTAGAAGGCCCGGCCCTAACATGGTGGAATGCCCAAGTTCAAATGTTAGGACTGGCAATGGCAAATGGACTCCCGTGGGAGGAATTCAAAACAATGATGAAGGAACAATATTGCCCACGAGATGAAATTCAAAAGCTAGAGGGAGAGTTCTGGAACCTTAAGATGGAGGGTTCGGAAATTGAACTCTACACCACCCGTTCGCACGAACTTGCCACCATGTGCCCACACATGGTGACTCCGGATTACAAACGGATTGAACTATACATTGGAGGTTTGGTACCCCAGATTCAAAGCATGGTGACCTCATCCAACCCTACCACCATCCAACAGACCATCAGACTTGCTCACAAATTGACCGATCAGGCGGTGACGCAAGGAACTTTACCTCCAAGAGGTTCAGTTGCTAAACCCACCGACAGCCACAAACGCAAGTTCGATCACCATTCCAACACCCACAACCATTCTAACTCCCACTCCAAAGGACCTCAACCCAACCAGCTCAAGTTTAACCAATCGTAACAACAGCAACAGCGTAGGTTTGAGCCTACCAAGAACTTTAATCAGTCGACCTCTTCTGGCCAAAACCAGGGTGGTTATGCGGGGAAGTCCCCAAAGTGTAACAAGTGTAACATGCACCATTTTGGGTTCTGCAATCGTTGCCAGAGGTGCAGTAAAATAGGCCATGCTGCTAAGGACTGCAGGGGTGAATTACAAACTAAACAACCCTTTCAACAACCGGGGTCTACTAGGGCTTGCTTTGAGTGTGGAAAGGAAGGGCATATTCGGAAGAACTGTCCTCAATTGAAGAAAAGGGTTAATGGAAATCACAACCCTAACCACAATAACAATGGTAATGGTGGTAATAATGGCAATGTGGGAGGAAATGGTGCGAAGGGACGAGCCTTCGTACTAGGATCTGGAAAAGCCCGTTACGACCATAATGTGGTTACCGGTAAGTTCCTCGTAAATAATTTATTTGCTTCTGTCCTTTTTGACACCGGTGCTGATAGAAGTTTTATATTTAAGAAATTTAGTAATATGATAAAAGAAACTTCGTCTCTATTAGAAGATAAGTATACAATAGAGATAGCTGACGGTCAAATAATTGAGGCAACTCACATACTTAAAGGATGTAAACTTGAGCTAACTACACATACATTTGATATCGACCTTATGCCGGTCATACTTGGTAGTTTTGATATAATTGTTGGCATGGATTGGCTATCTAAAAACCAGGCCGAAATTATCTGTCGTGAGAAGATTGTACGTATACCTCTCTCGAATGGAGAAACCCTTTCCATCCAAGGCGAAAGAGTTGGTGCAGTCATGGGCATTATATCCTTCATGAAAGCATAAAAATGTCTTCGAAAGGGACATACGACTATTTTGGCCCTTGTTGCTGAGCAGCCGTCAGAAGAGAAGAAGATCGAAGATATTCCCGTTGTGCGTGAATTTTTAGAAGTATTTCCCGAGGATCTGCCCGGTTTGCCACCACACCGTCAAGTTGAGTTCCAAATTGACCTAGCACCCGGAGCAGCACTGATTGCTCGGGCACCTTACAGACTGGCACCCAGTGAATTGCAGGAACTGTCCACTCAATTGCAAGACTTATTGGATAAAAGTTTCATCCGACCTAGTTCATCACCGTGGGGAGCTCCGGTATTATTTGTCAAGAAGAAGGACGGTACGTTCCGTATGTGTATTGATTACCGGGAACTGAATAAACTCACAATCAAGAACCGCTACCCTTTACCTCGTATTGATGACCTTTTTGATCAACTCCAAGGATCAAGTTTCTATTCCAAAATAGACCTTAGATCTGGTTATCATCAGCTGAGAGTCCGAGATGAGGATATCTCTAAGACTGCTTTCAGGACAAGGTACGGCCATTACAAATTTATGGTCATGCCTTTCGGTTTAACCAACGCGCCCGCGGTATTCATGGACCTCATGAACCGTGTGTGTAAGCCTTACCTTGACCAGTTTGTTATCGTTTTCATCGATGACATCCTTATTTATTCCAAGAACGAGGAAGAACATGAGGAACATCTGCGTCTAATTTTGGAACTACTTAAGCAAGAGCAACTTTATGCTAAGTTTTCCAAATGTGAATTCTGGATTCGGGAAGTTCAGTTTCTAGGGCATGTGGTAAATGAAAAAGGGATACATGTCGACCCATCCAAAATAGAAGCCATCAAGAATTGGGCAGCACCGACGACTCCGACTGAGGTGCGACAATTTCTGGGATTGGCTGGTTATTACCATCGTTTTATCGAAGGATTTTCAAAGATTGCACAACCTCTCACCGCCCTAACTCAAAAAGGAAAAGCCTATAATTGGGGCGATAACCAAGAATCAGCTTTCCAGCACCTCAAACAGAAACTTTGCAGTGCACCTATTTTAGCTCTTCCGGAAGGAACCGATGATTTTGTGGTGTATTGTGATGCATCCATCCAAGGCCTGGGTTGTGTCTTAATGCAACGCGAAAAGGTAATCGCATATGCTTCACGTCAGTTAAAGATTCACGAGAAAAACTACACCACTCATGACCTAGAGTTGGGAGCAGTAGTTTTTGCACTTAAGATATGGAGACATTACTTGTACGGTACCAAATGCACCATCTATACCGATCACAAGAGTCTTCATCATATTTTTGAGCAGAAGGAGTTGAACATGCGACAACGTCGTTGGGTTGAACTTTTAAATGATTACGACTGTGCGATCCGGTATCATCCGGGTAAAGCTAACATTGTGGCTGATGCACTAAGCCGAAAGGAAAAGAAACCCAAACGAGTTCGAGCGTTACAACTCACTATTCACCCTGGATTGCCTGACAGAATCCGTAGTGCTCAACTTGAAGCCTTGAAAGAAGATAATATACCATTAGAAGGTACACGCGGTATGGAAGCACAACTTGAAGTAAAATCTGACGAAATTCGTTACTTTGTCGAACGAATATGGATTCCAGTGTTCGAAAATTTAAGGGAACTAATCATGGATGAAGCTCATAAATATCGTTACTCCATTCATCCGGGTTCCGATAAAATGTACCATGATCTAAAAGTACTATATTGGTGGCCGAAGATGAAGGCCGATATAGCCACCTATGTTAGTAAGTGTCTGACCTGCGCGAAGGTCAAAGTTGAATATCAAAAACCATCCGGTCTCCTGCAGCAACCAGAAATTCCTATGTGGAAATGGGAACAAATATCCACGGACTTCATCACCAAATTACCCCGAACCCCTACCGGATGTGATACTATATGGGTAATTGTTGATCGACTAACAAAATCTGCTCACTTTCTAGCAATCAAAGAAACCGACAAAATGGATAAACTCACTCGAATATACTTGAAAGAAGTAGTCTCTCGGTACGGAGTGCCAATCTCCATTATTTCGGATCGTGATGCACGATTCACTTCTCGTTTCTTGCAGTCGTTACATAAGGCCTTAGGCACGCGTCTAGATATGAGCACAGCTTACCATCCTCAAACCGATGGTCAAACTGAACGTACTATCCAAACTCTGGAGGACATGCTACGAGCTTGTGTGATCGATTTCGGTAACACTTGGGAGTCTCACCTACCGTTGGTGGAGTTCTCCTACAACAACAGCTATCACACTAGCATCAAGGCAGCTCCATTTGAAGCACTTTATGGACGGAAATGCCGTTCACCCATTTGTTGGACTGAGGTTGGAGATAGCCAACTCACAGGTCCTGAACTTGTATTTGAAACTTCCGAAAAGATCGTTCAAATTAGAAACCGCATGGCGGCAGCTCGTGATCGTCAAAAGAGCTACGCCGACAAACGCCGTAAACCTTTAGAGTTTCAAGTAGGTGACATGGTCTTACTCAAAGTCTCACCTTGGAAAGGTGTCATTCGTTTATGGAAACGAGGCAAACTGAATCCTCGTTATGTTAGACCTTTCAAAATATTAAAGAAAATCGGACCAGTCGCGTACCAACTGGACCTACCTGAAAGACTTAGTGGTGTGCACAACGTCCTTCACGTCTCAAATTTAAAGATGTGCCTGGCAGACGAATCACTCGCAGTTCCTCTGGAGGACCTACACGTTGATGAACAGTTACGCTTCATCGAAGAACCTGTGGAAATTATGGATAGGGAAGTCAAATCGTTAAAACACAGTAAAATCCCTATTGTTCGAGTTCGTTGGAACTCGAAACGCGGACCGGAATTCACGTGGGAGAGCGAGGATCAGATGATGCGCAAATATCCTAATCTGTTCAAGCACTCCGCGTCAAATTCCTAAGGTACTATTTTAATTTTCGAGACGAAAATTCTTTCAACTAGGGAATGATGTGAAATCCCAGAAATTTTTATTTTATTTTATTTTAGTTATTTTAATTTTCGGGACGAAAATTCTTTCAACTAGGGAATGATGTGACAATCCGACTTTTTAAGTTAACCCCGTTAACTATTCCGTTAAGTTTCTTATTAAAAACTTAACCCCGTTAATCAAATCTAACCCCAAGGACTAAATCAGCCACAATATCAACTCAAAACTGCAAGGACTAATTGTGTAATTATACCAAACTGAATAAATTGACTCCTAAAAGTCAAAATTGACCAATTTGTCTTCAGTTGACTTTTAGAAGTCAAAGTTCGATCCTTGATTTTCCAATTCACGGATTTTAACTGAAATTCGTTGAAACTCTTAATTACTACGGACATTATTAACATTCTCGGCCATCATTGAGCCTTAATCACCTGCATTACATGCGAATTAATCGAAAATGGCCGTTCGTTTCGTAACCGTCGACCCCATATTCAATTATCATCAAATCCGGCAAATCCTTGTAATTCCTTCGCGAATTGAGACACTGCAATCACTTAACGAACCCCCTAAAGCTTTCACACAAACCAGATTAGCCGGAGAAACAACCAGAAGCGACGAGGATCAACCCGCAGCCGTCGAACCCTATTTTAATCGTGCACAGTCAATCTGACATCCAATTAGGTAATTGAAACAGTATTTTGATTCATTATATGCTTTAGAATGAAAGCCCTATCCTAATAAGGGCTTACATTATCGATTGAATCATAATCCGATTCTAGGGTTCTTAAGAAATCGGATTTGGGGATTTTGATTCCAGACTCGTTCTCAACGCAATTAAAGCATACCATTAGTTTCGCAATACTCAACTTAATGAAAACCACATGTTAATTGAATCAAACAACATCCAATTTTACAAAATCAGATTCTGGAATTCATTTGAAAACGTTTTAGTCAAACTCTAACCTAGACTTAATGTTAATCCAATTAAACGGTATGGTTAGAATCGCAATCATCCATGCTTTGAAAGCCCTATGCTTATTCGAGTAGGTAACATCGAATCAGTGATGAACCGATTCTAGGGTTCATCACGTATTGGGATTAATCGAAACCTGGTCTAAACTTAACCTCAATCAAATTAAGTTATACGGTTAGATTCGCAATACAGTCATTGTTAAAAACCCCATAAATTCATCAAGTTTTAATATCGGATTTAATCGAATCGATCTATGTTCTTAACCCAGAGTGTTCGACTCTGTTTAACTGAAATTAACAACCCAATTCGCAACCGTTTTTACAATTGTTTACATCATCAGTTTCGCAATTCTTCAAACAACAAAACCCTTGTGAAACTTAACCTTGTTCGCGTTCAGAATTGATGGTTTTGGGTTGGGATCGAACGCGGGTGAGTATGGAAGAGAATCACTGGGGTTACTGATTAAAACAATATGGAACCGGGATCTGTTGCGATAGCCTAGCGGCCGGGACTGGTTAGAGCTGTGTGCGTGTGTGGGAGAGACCCGGGTTCGATGCCGGGCTCCCACAGTTATTTTTAAACATTTTTCTGTTAATATTTAATTAATAAAAATCAAACCCTATAATATTATAATATTATACAAATGTGTTTTAGCCCGGAAAACAACCCGTAGACTCGGGTTTGAATTATTAACATATTTTTATTATGCCCACTTTATAAATAATTTATTGTTATTATCCTCAAGTAAAAATAATATGTTTATATTATTTTAAGCCACAAATTCGTATAAAATAATACGTTTATATTATTTTCAAACCGTGACTCGTATTATTAAATAATATATATAGATATTATTTCGTATCGTTTTACAACCTCGTATAACGTTTGAAACTAAATAATAATATAATGAGTTATATTATTTACCCGTATTTGTTACGTTAATACAAATAATATATTTATTATTTTGTACCACGAATGAGTAAATAAAATATTCTTTCAAATCTAAAAATAATATATTAAATTATATTATTTTCCTAATTTTTGTGAATGACAAAACACTCGATTATATTTATTATTATTTTTGTCATTCGTCGCGCAACGTATATACGTATCTTAATTATAACTTAAGGAATTTCTACCCCGTGGACACGTTCGTTTACTTTTGAATATTAGAACATTTCCTTAGGACGTTTCTTCTTCCGTGTCACAGTCACAATTCCCATTATCGTTCCTAATTTATATGTTTATAATTTTAGGATATTCGTAAGTCTTTTGAGACTTACACTCGTGGTTCCAATTTACTCCTAGTGTGAAACTACCTTCAACGCCAAGCAGGTGAGTTTTCACGGCCCCTTTTTACTGCTTTTTAACTTGGGGGAGAAAACATGCTTAAACTGATTTTTAGATTTTGTATTTCATATGCTATCAATGTTAAAGCTAAGTGTAACATGCTATCACAGAAAGTCCTCATCTTATTTCGAACCGTTAATATGGATCTTAGCGAGGTAATGTTTAGTAGTACTACTGGGTTTGACAAATCCCACCCGCGTTAGTCGCGCTAACTCGATTGGATATCGAACGGGTGAAATGTTAGCCTACTCACATGGCCAGTATTGATAGACCTGGCAGGAGGCAATAAACAAACAGTCAGTTTCGGTTGCGAGCACTTGAGCTAAAACATGAACATAGGTTAGCTACCTATAGATACATATTGAATGATCATAAATCTGGTAACGCTTACTTATTTATTTGAAACCTGTGAACTCACCAACCTTGTGTTGACACTTTTTCTTACATGTTTTCTCAGGACGCTAAGCTAAGACACAGGTGCACGTTAGGGCATGCATGGGATTCAACTGCTTTGCTTTGTGTCTATTTATGTTGGTTGAATTATTTTATTGTACTTTGTTTGGTTTGGACGTTTGGACTTTTGAGACTTTTGGACTTTGGTTTTGGGCGCGTGTATTTTGCGCATTTACTTTCTTTACGCTTCCGCATTGATACTCTGATTTAAAAGATATTTTCATTTTGAGTCCCATGTAGAGTCGTTCAATGTAACTAGTGTCTGAGATCCTGGTTTGTCACTTCCCAAAACGGTAATACTCCGTTAGTTGAAATTGGGGGTGTGACAGGATGCTATTATATCTGTTTCATGTGTCACGAATGGAACAATGTTATAACCTACATATCTCATCCGAAAACTCCTATGTCCGAAATCTTAATTTTCGACCGAAAACTTTGGTGTTAGAACTATTTTCTATTAATGGCTTTTCGATCGAAAAATTCTATCCGAGAACTGTTTTGTTTGAAAATATCTGTCCGAAATCCCTTTCTGTCCAAAATACTTTTTGACCGAAATGTCCTATCCGAGATACTTTTCGATCAAAAAGTTCTGTCCGAGATATATGGTGTTCCGAAATACTTTTCGGACGTATCCGAGATTTCAGACCATTCATTGAGATTTCGGACGATTCATCTGTTCTTGAACAGATCCTTCGTTTTTGATCCAAGTTCTAATATTTTTACGTCCAAAACTTATATCTAGCTTCCATGAAGCTAGATACATACTTTTTAATCAATTCTACATGTAAAAATCCCATCTTTTTTATGAAAACCCACTTTGAAACCCTAAAACCCACTTTCAAATCTAAACTCGAATCTGAGAGTGTTTTGTTACCTGTTTCTGTTTGATTTCTCCTTCTCCAACCTCCAGAGATGTTCCAGCAATGATTCACAGCAACACGAAGGCCTTGGTGTGGATTCTTAGAACTTTCTCTCTCTAGTCTCTCTCTAACTTCAATATGGTGAAGATGAAGTGTGGGGAGTGAAAGGGTGGCTAGGGTTTTACTCCCACCCCCACCTTGTGCCCCCATACCCAGCCCAAGACCCGATCCGATCTAGCCCACTTATTCTTTCATTCTTTCTTTATTTTGTTATTCCATAAGCGTTGTTTATTCTTTGTTGTAAAATTCGGGATGTTACAACAATATGTTTCTATTTTCCTTGTAATGAATACTTAACAGGTGACTAAATTTTGTAACGCATTAAATAGTTGATCATGTGCTTTTGAAAAACCGCGTCAGCCCCAGCGTATAATCCGCTGCCGGCCGGGGTGTGACAAATTGGTATCAGAGCCATGGTTATAGGGGAATTAGGTTATTAGAAACCGATGACCTAGTCTATAACCTTAGGATACCCTCGTGTGATTATCCTACATGTGACTCTAGGTATTACATTGCATGATACAGTATAACTATTTTATGTGCTACATTACTTGATAACTAAACTGTTTACAAAAAAATTGCTATTCATGTAATACCTTGATTTCCACAATGTTTGACTACATGATCTCTATTTGATTCCATTAAGTGTCATCCTAGGCTTTACTATACACTTATTCATATCTAAAAACTTCATACACTCCCACCCTTACACATTGAGAATTAGGACACCATCATCATTTGCGAACAAATTTCAAATTCTTGAACCTAAATACCCATTAATAAGAACCAGAGGAGCCCGCTTACCCTCCAAGAAGCGAAAGACAGCTAGAGTAAATGAATGTCACCCTTGGGCCTCAAAGCCCAGTCCATAATAATTCTTATCATGACCATGAGTCCAAGCAATAGTGTTAATAGTACATGATGGCTGGAAGAGTGTGTGTAGGCCCATAAGAGATTCTGACTAAGGAAAGACTTGGTACTTAAGTGTGTCCCTTGTGACCCACCCCTCTTTCCTGAGAATTTTCTTCGTGGATACACTATTTATAGGTCAGGTGTTATTCCTAACATAATATTGTGAAAAATCGGTGTTATGACTACTCAAACTCTGAACTCATGAAAACCCCTATACTTAACATTTAGTATTTTATTACCACTTACAATATTTTTCTCTTCCTACTAGACATGGATTCCTACCCTCCTCCCTCCCCGGTATACTATCTCGAGACAGAGTCTGAACGGGAAGAAGACATCGGATCACCATTACCAGACCATCAGCCAACGACACCCCAGCTGCTAGATCCATGTTTGACATAAGAGAAAATTCGTTTAGGAGCACCGAACTGAGACTCCGAGCATCTGAACCACCTCCACCGGGAGACCCCTATCTAGCACCTAACCTATACCCTCCAGAACCAAGAGCAAGATAAGTCATGGGACTTACCAGTGCAATATGAGTTCCAACTGATACCGCTTACCTATATGTAGGGACCGTGGAGTTTCTGAGAAAAGAAATGGAGATCAGGGAACACTTGATGCGCGTACGGAAATAACTAGAGCTGAAGCCCGGTTTGCAATACGAATAACCACAATGATGTTCGCCTTGGTACTCATCTGCTTCCTGGTGGGAAACTATTTGAGATGTTAGCCGGATATTCTATTTCGCGTTTTCTTAAAATTTAAATTGAAACCCATATCCTATACCCAAATATAAATGTTATTACTGTTGGCTCTCCTTAATGGTTGACATCTAAACCTTCTCTGTAAACTAATTATTTTGTTATTTCCCGATTTGACTAATGTAGTTATTTTGTTCAAACAAAACCTTTATTAAAACCCTTGGCTTATAGATTTTATCTAGATTATAAATTATTTACAGACCCCTTCACCTTGTGAAGAAACTTAATGCAATTTCTTAAAAACATCTATCTCATTATCTTAGTTAATAATTAATTATGACTTGATTAATTATTTCATTATGACCTCTTAACTCGTTACTTTTAAATTCTTGGTCTGATTACTAAATAATTCGGCCATTATTTTCTTTTGAAACATTCTCTTTATGAAAACTAAATAAATAAAAATGTTTTATTTACCCAATTACCTAGTTATTCAACTTATTACTTTCACTTATTAATTTTCAAACGAGAATAAATTTCAGTTACTTGTCGTTTACAAACAAAAAGCTCAAATCAGTTATTCGTGTGTGTATTATTCTAAATATCTGTAAAACTTTCTCACTATCTTGCACCTTCAGTAATGTATGAGATTACTAGTCATTTCAAGGAGATAAATCATTTCACGTAGGCGTTAACCACCCATACAAACCACAACCAAATTAAGAATTTAAAAACCTAACTACCTACCTTGTACATAAAACACCAAGCATCACGCATGTCCGCAAAACTTGATCATCTACAAAATTCGATAGTCACGTTATTCTTGAGAATCAATAATTTACATATGAACGTTCATACATTGATCACATTATAGACGAAAATTGATTACTTGCAATATACATGATACTAGATTGATCACACTATAGACGAAACTTGATTGCTTGCAATATATAAGACACTAGATTGTTCACACGATACATGATACTTGGCTGTTTGCAATACGCATGATACTAAATTATTTACGTTACACATGAAACTTGAGTGTTTACATTACACACGAAACTAGACTGTTTACTATGTTTGCTACTGATTTTCCACTATATATACATGAGGCATGATCATTCACTCTATCTATGAAAGTTGATAGCTATAAACTTTGAGTTACTCAGGGTTGGACGTATTCTTTTTCAGACACGAGAGAGCTATCAACTTTATAGGTAATCTGGAAGGATATGCCATCTACTCAGGACACCCATGTATGGGGTTGTGCCACATTGTTAGCCTTTACTTCATGACTGACTTTACCATCTAGAGACACAGCCACTTATTAACAACTTATACATGAAAACAATAATTATGAACTAAATGTTTTTGGTGTTCCCCCCTCTTTACCCACACACAATAGAATGATCTATACGGACCATACGACGATTTGAGTAATTACGGGTGCACACGTAATTATAAAAGTCAGCGCATGGAAAACATTGTAAATTCTGTCATGTGTGATGACCTAAAACCTATCGTGATATATAATAACGATACTAACGGGATATGATAAGGGCATGGTGAATACGCCGCTGGCACTTACTACATATAAGTGTTCTTGTCATATTGTCAGAAGTAGCGTCGTTCGTGTCACGTGCAGTTTTTATATTGACCTTGACGAATGTTTGTGAAACCCCTTATCCAGTGAGATTACTTGAACATATTAGAATAAATCCTAAACAAATTTTGATCCTCAAAGTCTCATCTTTCCCATTTCAAGTGATGCGTTTCATAATTGGAGTCCAAAATAATTCCAGCGCAATTTTCCCCTTAAATCCACCACCACCATCCATGCCTGACACGATGGCTTGACCTGACCTTGAGTATTAGACCTGAACCTTGTCATCAACCATACTCCTCAATAGAAAATCAAACTCATTGAGAATCCAAACCCGCATCTTCTTCCTGATTCAGTAGCCTCCAACAGTTGAATTTCGGGACGAAATTTGTAGAGATAAAGGCTGATGGCTACAAAATTCTCTAAGTATATCTGCTGCGGACTCAACAATTTTGATAACCGATGAAGCTGTTGTGGATGAGGTATATGCTGTGGATAGTTAAGTTCTGCTGCTGAAGAACTACTATGCTGCGGATAGCTTTGTCTGCTGAGGTCCAAAGTTGTTGATGATAGGCTTCTCAGCAGCATCAAACATTGATGCTGCTGATAGGCAAATCGTCAGCAGCTTTGACTTTACTACTGACACCTTTTGCTGCAACACTGACACATCTATCAGTAAATGGAAGAATGTTATTGGTGCAGATGACAATAGACAATGCCTCTATTCTGATCTGTCCTGCAATGAATACTGAGAAGACATTTGTTTTGCTGTTGTCTTTTCACTGCAGAAGTCTTTTCACTGCAGTTGTCTTCTTGCTACTTGTCCTTATGTTGTAAACCAATAGTAGTATAGCTTCTCATCAGTTCAAGATCAACGACTTGTGTTAGATCTGATCCTTAGAATCAAGGGTCTGTCTTGATTCTAAGTTCCTTTAAATGTATTGTTCTTCTTCATTTTAAATTAAGCTTCCTTAGAATTTTCTCTGTAATTTTATAAACTTTGAAGATCAATACAATTTGCATTTATTAGTTTCTTCACCATTTCTTATTACTTTGCATAGTTGTGATTGTTTCCGCCAATCTCAACTAAACAGAACCATCTTGTAAAACATCGATCCTACAAGTGGTATCAGAGCTTGGCTCTCAGATTAAGCAAAATCACCTTTGTTTAATCACTCTCTGGTTCTATTACTATTATCTCTTTGCTACACATCATCCATCCAAAGTATGACATAAAATACTGGATTTGATGATATTGGAAGCCTTCACATACCACCAAGACTGGTGTCTGGGGAAGATTATGACATGTGGAAAAACAGAATGGAAAGCTTCTTTTATTATCAAGAATATGGAATGTGGAAATCCATAATTGATGGTCCTTATGTGCCTATGGTGGCCTCTTCTGATTCTGGAGGTCCATCTATTCCCAAAGAAGCTTCAAAATGTTCAGAAGAAGATATTAAGAAGATGGAGGTAGACTTTAAAGCTCTAGGAGCTATACAGATGTGCCTGCCAAATGAAGTGTTTAACAACTTCAGAGAACATAAGACTACTAAAGAGCTATGGGAAGCTCTTCAGAAGATGTTTGCTACATCTGAAGAGGTTAAGGAAAACATGAGACACATCCTGAAGCAACAATATGAAAATTTTGTATACAAGGATGGTGAGTCTCTTACAATCCTGTACAACATGTACACTTATCTTGTGGGTGAGTGATGTGTTGCAAAACACACCTCGTTTTCCTTTATATTTCGTAGCGTTTTCGTATGGTTTTAGAGTCGTTTCGAGTCATTTATAGCTTGTATTGAGTTAAGTCTTGTTTTATAGGTATTCAGGGAGTAATTGGAGCTTAAATGATCTAGACGTGTGAAGGAGGATGAGAACGGGAAAAGTCGGGAAATAGTCCAACCTTAGAAATGGCATATATTGAGCTAGAAAATGAGTTACGAGACCCATAATATATCAATTTGGGGTGGCTCGACGAGAGGAGTTCAAAAATATAGTTTGTTTGGCTCACGGTACGCGAGAGATATGGCCAAGGTCCCTCGCGGTACGTGAGGGAACCTAGGAATACGAAATTTGACCTAATTTAAGGGTTTAAAAGTTTAGAACTTTCCCATTCTTATTCTAATCGATTTTTAGCCGTTTTTGGACCAAAAAGTGGCGATTTTGAGAGAGGAAGAAGTAACGAGACGCTATAGTTCGGATCTTTATCAATCGGGTTGGTTAATTCTTGCTCGTAGGGTTCCGATCTTTGTTCTTAATTACTTTGGTTTAACTTGAATGATGTGTATGGCTTTTGAGATTTTTTTTCAGATTTTAAACATGTATCTTGGCTAGACTTTAGTAACTATCTAGGTATTTGATGAATGTTTGATTAATTCGTGGATTTCTTTCGGTTTATGTTGGATTTTGATGGGTTGATGTTAAAGTAAAGAATCTAATTTCACTTAGTATGATGTTTATGCATGTTTAATTCTAATTTATAATTGATTTGTGTTTCATATGTGTTTGGTTGAATGTCGTTCAAATACTAGATGCATGTTAGGTTACCTACTTTGTGTTTGTAACTAGTTATGGATAATTGTTATCATCGTCCATAGAAACGCAAATTAAGAGTGTCTTAGAATTGAATGTTCTTCCTGCTTCAATAGATGAAAGGTGCGAAGTTGTCGAGTATTCCTTGGTGTTAGGGTTTTCTTAGGTAAACTGCTCTGAAAGGAGGGTTCCTAGGGTTTTTAGCATCATTGATATTCTGTGTCATACTGAGAGTTGTCAGGTTACCCCGTGTGTCTTAGGGCAGATATTGAGACTGAGAGGTAATATATCTTTAGGGTACTTTAACATCGTTGGAAATAACTAAGAAGTGATCCAACCAATCGGAGAGTGTACACGTTCTTTAAGGTTTCCTATTCGGTCACACCTGGAGAATGATCTGGGATCCTTAGGTTATCTTATGGTTTCGTATTTAAAGATCCCAGTTCCATCATAAATGTCATAGCCGAGAAAAGTTCATGTTTGTCATACATGATTCGTTACCTAGATAGTGCTTTATCCATTATTGATTTCATTTGATAGTTGGTGTCGATAGTTAGGAGTTCACTAGTTTAAGTCATTAGTGTAGTAAACCCCCCCAATCATCAATCTTTAGTTCGAGTCAGAGTCTAGTATAGCAATAGTAGTGTCTCTAGGGTTCGATAACTCGGTTTATGTAACACCCGGATAATTCCCAAGGGCCAAAAGTGTCAAAATAGAAAGTTCAGGGGTTGAACTTTAATTCCCCAAAGATAAAGTACTAAATCTGAAAATAGAAGGGGTAGCGGACCGCTACCCTAAGCCTTAACCGTCCACTACGTGTGGACTAAGGAAAACACCGGGAGTAGACACTTGTCCCTGTGACTCACTGATTGAAATCTGACGCGTGAAAGGGAGGCGGACCGCCAGCCTTAACCTTAGCGGTCCGCTACGTAGGCTCCAAGCAGAATAAGCCGCCACAAGGGGTGGCGAACCACCACACCCTTGCTTAGCGGTCCGCTACGGGCCCCAAGCTCACCCTATAAATAGAAGCTCGACTTCAGCACATTTTGCACACACAAACACTTTCAATTCACACACCTAAGCTCTGGTAGCTCGATTCCCGAGGTTCTGGTCCACTCCCGAGAGTTCGGTTTCTCGCAATTCGTCCGCAAACTGCCATAGATTGTACCGAGGTAAGATTTCTGAACACCCTTAGGTTTCTTCGTATAAACCTAAGATAGGGATGTTATTTATGATAATATCGGACATGATCTAGGGTTCTATCGAAGTGTTGATTATTATATTCAATACAGGAGGAGGTTCTGGTTAAGGTGAGTTCCTCTAAACTATGCTCTATGAAATGTTTTGTAAATGATTTTTATCTGAGATTCCAATATTATCCGTGCATATATTCTATAATAAGTACTTATTATGGCCATGATTAGGATGGGACCTAGGGACAAGATTGATTCTCTTGGTTAGATCTGGTCTAAGGGTGACCAGCGCGCCCGGAAGGTTCCTGAATATATGTATGTTGTAGACTCAGAATCTAAGGGCGATTCGGGTGATGGATTGGAAAGGATGACAGTAAGACTTGTCGGGGCATTCATTCATGTATCAAAGATAATAGTGAAAATGATTTTGTTTATGAACTCACCAGCATTAAGCTGATCCAAAATGTTTTCAAATGTTTTTAGCACGGGTGAACCCTAGCGGATAGTTGGCATTCTAAGAAAGGTACAGATGTTTACATACGGATGACTGAGGGCAGGTCCCAGGGCGACTATAAGGCCTGAGTGATTGGCACGTTCTTCTTGAACTATAAGTCCAGAGTTTTGTATTGTAATTACCAGTCAGTCCTTGTTGTAAAACAATGTCACAAAGATGAAATGAAATAGTTTTATAATGTCAAGTCTTCCACTGTATGTGTGTTTTTGGTATCAATGTCACAGTAACTAAAAGGCGACCTTCAACCGGTATGTAGTTATCTGAAGAACGAAATGTTCTATCTAGGAAAGAGCGGTGTATAAATCTCTCCTAGACCCGTCGCTGTTACCTGGGAACATATCTGTTGGAGGTACTACTCTGGTAGATAACTGTTCTGTGTTACGGGTGTGACAAGTTGGTATCAGAGCATCAGTTTAAGGGATTTAGATACTAGTTGGAGGTTAGTATCTAGACTTAAACTAGGATTCTATAAGGTAGCTGGAATGCCATAAGAAATGCCATAGGTTGAGATGCTGATTTTCATTATGAATATAGCGGGTAATATCGAGGAAACAGATAATTAAATGCATTCTTGGCCAAATGTCTTTAATTTCTGATTTTCTGGATTATCACCAGTTATACGAATTCTGATATCATACATCTATGTGTATAGGTAACAATGGTTGGATGAGGAAAAGGAAGAGGTAGGGGAACATGTCGTACTCCGATTACTAGGAGCCATAAGCACACTGAAAATAACACCGATACTAACGACCATCATGAAGCAAATGAGAACGACAATAATGCAAATACTCATGCCGAAGAAGTAGTTATGTCTGAGGGCCAGTTTCAATATGCTGTGGCTAGTGAAGTAACAAAGGCACTAAGAACAACACTACCTGGTTTATTAGATGAAGTCCTCACGAGGAGGATGGGTACTGGAACTACCGGAGGAGAACTAATAACAACACCAGAGGAACAAATGGAAACGTCAATGCTAGCTCAACAACAAGAACTGAGAATCACGGAGGATGTACTTACAAATCCTTTGGAGGATGCAAACCTAAGCCATTTGATGGCAAGAAGGGAGCAATTGATACTACTCAGTGGATTGCAAAGATGGAGGCTGTGATCAAGCTCAGTGAATGCAGAAGCAATCAAGCAGTCAAGTTTGCTGCCAATTCCTTGGAAACCACCGCACTGGATTGGTGGGAATCTATGAAGCAAGCCAGAGGAGAACAAACTGTGGATAATATGAAGTGGAATGAGTTCAAGGAACTGGTTCTACAACGTTTTTGTCCACAGAATGAACTTGATAAGCTTGAGGAGGAGTATGACACATCAGGAGTACGCGAATAAGTTCGATGAAATGTACAAACTGGTACCACATCTGGTGACACCTGAACCTAGAAGAATCAAACATTTTATTAGGGGTTTACCACTCAAGGTGCATACCTTGGTGAAAATCTATGTACCTCAAACAATGGATGCGGCTTTAGCAATAAGTGCCATGGTTTATGATGATGTGGCAGCTCAAGAAGTCAAGGAGAAGGCGATATAGGTAAAGCCTGTAGAAACAAAGAGAAAAAGTGAGGAAGTAATGTAGCGGTTCAAACCGAGAAACTTCAAATTCCCCAGGAGAGAGGGAAACAATTTCGTTAGAAATCCCCAAGAAACAAGATGCGGTAGATGTCAAAAGCCGGGACATGTTGCAATGAACTGTCCATCTTTTAAGTGTTTCAACTGTAATGAAGTGGGACATCTGGCAAGAAATTGTACCAAACCGATTCAGTAGAAGCCCGGGGGAGGGGCTAAAGGTCGAGTGTTTGTGATAGGAGAAGGAAGAAGGAATGACAATGCCAAAGTGGTAGCCGGTACGTTCCTAGTTAATAATGTTTATGCTAAAATCGTGTTTGATACGGGAGTGAATAGAAGTTTTGTTTCAGATGCCTTTAGTTTTCATTTAGGCATGAAACCAATTCCACTTGAGCATGCTTACATAGTTGAGACGGCGAGTGGTGAGCAAATTAGGATAACCGAATCGTACACGAATTGCAAGATGACTCTGGGTAACGCAAATTCAATGATTGAATTAATTCCAATGAGTATGAGCAAGTACGATGTTATCATTGGAATGGATTGGTTAAACCAATACCATGCTTAGATCAATTGTGATCAACGAACTATTAGGATTTGTAGGCCTAATGAAAAGTTTATGTTGATACAATGCGATAGGGATGAGAATAAGATTGAAACAATTTCAATAGCCAAGGCTAAATGTATGAATACAAGGTGTAGTATATTCGTAGTTTATGCTTTAGATTCTAAACCCGAATGGCAGATTTTGGACATTCCTATAGTATGTAATCACCCGGAGGTATTTCCGAAAGAACTACCTGGTCTACCACCAGATAGACAAATCAAATTCTGAATCAAACTCATTCCCGGAGCGAAACCCATGGCTAAGGCACCATATCGCTTAGCACCTTCAGAATTAAAAGAATTGATGAAGCATTTTCAAGAACTATTGGACAGAGGTTTTATACATCCAAGTACGTCACCTTGGGGAGCAACGGTGTTATTTGTAAAGAAGAAAGATGGAAGTATGCGGATGTGTATAGATTATCGAGAATTAAACAAACTCACTATTGAGAACAAATACCCATTACTGAGAATAGATGATTTGTTCGATCAGTTGCAAGGATCTAAATACTTCTCGAAGATAGATCTTAGATCTGGATATCACCAGTTAAAGGTACAGGAAGAAGACATAGCTAAGACTGCCTTCAGAACCCGATACGGACATTGTTAATTCTTAGTTATGTCATTTGGTCTAACTAACGGCCCCGCAACATTTATCGACCTAATGAACCGAGTTTGTAAACCATTCTTGGACAAATTCGTTATAGTGTTCAAAGACGATATCCTAATCTATTCTTAAACCCAAAAAGAACATGCCAAACTTCTTCAGATAATCCTGAAAACTCTTAGAAAAGAGAAGTTGTACGCTAAGTTTTCCAAATGAAAGTTTTGGAAACAAGAGGTACAATTCTTAGGGCATGTCATAAATCATCAGGGAATACAAGTAGATACAACCAAGATCGAATCTATTATGAAATGGGAGACTCCAAAGTCGTCGACTGAGGTTCGAAGCTTTCTTGGACTAGCCGGATACTACCGGAGATTCATACCAGATTTCTCCAAAATCGCTACTCCACTAACTACTCTAACTCAGAAAGCTGTAAAGTTTGAATGGAGTCAGAAACAAGAAGAGGCATTCAAAACTCTTAAGCAGAAACTCAGTACCGCACCAATCTTAGCACTACCCGAAGGGAATGATGACTTCATCATCTATTGTGATGCTTCCCGTATTGGTCTAGGTTGTGTATTAATGCAGCGAGAAAAGGTTATAGCCTACGCATCACGACAACTTAAGGTTCATGAGAAAAACTATACCACACACGATCTCGAACTTGGTGCCATAGTGTTTGCTCTAAAGATTTGGAGACACTATCTATATGGTACTAAATGTGTGATATATACAGACCACAAAAAAATTCCCCATCATATATTCAATCAGAAGGAATTGAATATGAGACAAAGAAGATGGATGGAACTCAATAATGATTATGATTGTGAAATTAAATACCATCCCGGGAAAGCTAATGTTGTAGCAGATGCACTAAGTCGGAAGGAGAGAATTAAGCATATCAAGATAAGAGCCTTAAGGTTAGAAATCAAGATTGACTGGATGGATCAGATTAAAGAAACTCAAACCCAAGCACTCCATGAAGATAACATTAAGAAGGAGCGCATGGTTGGTAAGGAGAAGTTACTAAACAAAGGCAATAATGGAATCCTACGATTTGGATGCAGAATTTGGATTCCTAAATTTGGAGAAATCAAAACAAAGGTGATGGACGAAGCTCACAAATCTAAATACTCGATACATCCCGGAGCTAATAAGATGCATAAAGATTTTAAAGGCTCAGTTCTGGTGGCCGAACATGAAGAGATCTATAGCACAATATATAGAAAAATGTTTGACTTGCCTTCACGTCAAGATTGAACATCAGAAACCCGCAGGTCAACTGCAACAGTTGGAGATACCTATGTGGAAATGGGATAGGATTACTATGGACTTTGTCACGAATCTGTCGAGAACCCAGAAAGGGCATGATGCTATTTGGGTCGTGGTTGACAGACCAAATCGGCACACTTTATTCCTATCAATGAGAATTATGCAATGGATAAATTGGCCCGACTTTATATTAATGAGATTGTGAGCCGCCATGCTATACCACTATCTATTATCTCTGATAGAGATAGTCGGTTCACATCCAGATTTTGAACCAGTTTCCAGAAAGAGTTGGGAACACAAATCAATATGAGCACGACATATCACCCTCAAACCGACGGACAAAGTGAAAGAACAATCCAAACCCTAGAAGATATGCTGAGGGCTTGTGCCATAGAATTTAGAGGTAGCTGGGATAATTATCTACCATTAATAGAATTTTCTTACAACAACAGCTATCATTCAAGTAAAAGCTGCACCGTTTGAAGCATTATACGGTAGAAAATGCAGAACTCCAATTTGTTGGACTGAAGTTGGAGATAGCCAACTATTTGGACCAGAAATCTTACAGGAAACGACTGATAAGATAGTCCAGATCAAGCAACGATTGAAAGCTGCACAAGATCGACAGAAAAGTTATGCAGATAAACGAAGAAGACCGTTAGAATTTCAAGTAGATGACTATGTTCTGTTAAAAGTATCACCCTGGAAAGGTGTTGTACGTTTCAGAAAACGTGGGAAATTAGGGCCAACGTATATTGGACCTTACAAAATCATAGAAAGAGTTGGAGCAGTAGCATATAAACTTGAGTTACCTGAAACATTACAAGGTATTCATAACATGTTTCACGTGTCATGTTTACGCAAATGCTTAGCAGATCCCAATCAGGCGATCTCATTAGATGATGCACACATCGATAATAAGCTCCATTTCACCGAGCAACCTGTTAAAATCTTAGGAACACAAGATCGAAAGCTCCGAAAGAAAACTATACCAATGGTACTAGTACAGTGGCAAGGTCGAAAGGGTGTCGACAAAACTTGGGAATTAACAGAGTAGATGAAAACTAAGTATCCCCATCTATTTAACTAATCTTGAATTTCGAGGACGAAATTCTTTTAAGGAGGGGAGATTTGTAAAACCCGGATAATTCCCAAGGGCCAAAACTGTCAAAATAGAAAGTTCAGGGGTTGAACTTTAATTCCCCAAAGATAAAGGACTAAATCTGAAAATAGAAGGGGTAGCAGACCGCTACCCTAAGCCTTAGCGGTCCGCTACGTGTGGACTAAGGAAATCACCGGGAGTAGACATGTGTCTCTGTGACTCACTGATTGAAATCTGACGAGTGGAAGGGTGGCAGACCGCCAGCCTTAACCTTAGCGGTCCGCTACATAGGCTCCAAGCAGAATAAGCCGCCACAAGGGGTGGCGGACCACCACACCCTTGCTTAGCGGTCCGCTACGGGCTCTGAGCTCACCCTATAAATAGAAGCTCGACTTCAGCACATTTTGCACACACAAACACTTTCAATTCACACACCTAAGCTCTGGTAGCTCGATTCCCGAGGTTCTGGTCCTCTCCCGAGAGTCTGGTTTCTCGCAATTCGTCCGCAAACTGCCATAGTTTGTACCGAGGTAAGATTTCTGAACACCCTTAGTTTTCTTCATATAAACCTAAGATAGGGATGTTATTTATGATAATATCGGACATGATCTAGGGTTCTGTCGAAGTGTTGATAATTATATTCAATATAGGAGGAGGTTCTGGTTAAGGTGAGTTCCTCTAAGCTGTGCTCTATGAAATGTTTTGTAAATGATTTTTTTTTTGAGATTCCAATACTATCCGTGCATATATCCTATAATAAGTACTTATTATGGCCATGATTGGGATGGGACCTAGGGACAAGATTGATCCTCTTGGTTAGATCTAGTGTAAGGGTGACCAGCGCTCCTGAAAGGTTCCTGAATATATGTATGTTGTAGACTCAGAATCTAAGGGCAATTCGGGTGATGGATTAGAAAGGATGACGGTAAGACCTGTCGGTGCATTCATTCCAGTATCAAAGATAACAGTGAAAATGATTTTGTTTATGAACTCACCAACATTAAGTTGATCCAAAATGTTTTCAAATGTTTTTAAGCACAGGTGAACCCTATCGGATAGTTGGCATTCGAGGAAAGGTACAGATGTTTTGACATAGGGATGACTGAGGGCAGGTCCCGCGACGACCATAAGGCTTGAGTGATTGGCACGTTCTTCTTGAACTATAAGTGTAGAGTTTTGTATTGTAATTACCAGTCAGTCCTTGTTGTAAAACAATGTTACATAGATGAAATGAAATAGTTTTATAATGTCAAGTCTTCCGCTGTATGTGTGTTTTTGGTATCAATGTCACAGTAACTAGAAGGCAACCTTCAACCGGTATGTAGTTATCTAACGAACGGAATGTTCTGTCTAGGAAAGAGTCGTGTATAAATCTCTCCTAGACCTGTCGCTCTTACCTGGGAACATATCTGTTGGAGGTACTACTCTGGTAGATAACTGTTCTGTGTTACGGGTGTGAAAGTTTATCATTAAGCTGTGCTACACTCGATAGGTACACCTGCCTGTCAGTGCGGTCTAGTTCATAGGTTTTCCAATTATTACTTAGGAGTCTAGGTTATGTTTTATAGTTAGTTTTATATAGACCGTCTGGGCGACATCAGTGAGTTGCAGTGCTCTAAGGTCAAGCTAGAGAATGAGGATATTCTCAAGAAGTTCATCAGATCCCTTCCAAGTTGCTGGACACTCTATACAGTGTCAATTAGAAGAACTGAAAACTTGAAGACTCTCACAATGACTGAGCTGTTTGGTATGTTAAAGACATATGAGCTGGAAATGATTCAAGCTAGAGAGAGAAAATTAGGTTATTATACACCCTCATCATCCACCATAGCCACTGCTTTACACTCTAACCATATACTCCCAAGTTCAAGCAACTACTATCATCCCATTTTCACACATCCTCAAACACCCACCTCACCAACAAACAACTCTCCATTCCTTCTTGAAGCTCCTCCTCAGAATCCAAACCCTGTTGCCTTTATTTTTGATACCCCAAACAACATGTATTTTATCAAAGAAGTTCTGGAATAAATTCATCCAGATGACTTAGAAGAATTGAACATCCAACATTCTTATGCTATGTTGACTTTCAGAGCAAAACAGTTTTACTCAAGAACTGGAAGACCTATCCCTAGCAACAGTCCAAACACCAGAGTTGGCTTGGACAAGAGTAAGTTAAGATGCTACAACTGTAATCAACTTGGTCATTTTTCCAGAGGATGTAAAGCACCAAATGCAAACCCAGCTGCTGCACAACCAAGACAGCCTCATCAAGGTCAAACAGGTCAAAACACTCAACCTGCTCAAACTGTTGCTTGTGCAACTCAACAACTTGAAACAACTGACTTTGACTGAGCTTTCAGTGTGAAGAAATATCTACCAACAACCAAGCAATCATGGTAGACACTTCAGAAATTCCACCTTAGGTATCTTTGCTCTCAAGCTTGCATTGATAAAGTTTTGGGATATATAAAGCATAACCAAAATCTTATAGATCAAAATGAAGAGTTTCATCAAATGAAATCTGAGTTCAAAAAGGTTGAAAACAGTTATAAAGAAGAGATTAACTGTCTAAAGAAAGAAATTTCATCATTAAAACATGAACAAACAAATCTTAAAACTCAGATTGATGATCTATTGGTTAAATTAAAAGTGTAAGGCCCCAAACCCGGGAAGCCTCACTTGTTGGATTTACTCATTCACAAACAGTTCTTAAACTTGAATTTCAAATAAAGAAGTGAAAAACTTTCATTTAAACATAACAGTAACATTGTCAGACATGTGGAAGCGTAAACATTGTCTAAAACATTCATTACATAACATAAACATAACGTAATGGGATGCTAGTCATCATATCAGCCGGGTAACTTTTCATCGCTTGCCAAGCATCACCGTCCCTCCGTACTTGTCCTTAACCTGAATGTGCATACTAAAAGTCAGCTACGCTGGTGAGTTCTAGCTTTACATAAAACCTTAGCATAATCATTTTGCCAAAAACATAACATACATTTATTTAACAAAAGCGTACGTAACATGCAATAACTTAACATCATCAAAACATCGTAACATAGCATAATAACATAAGTCAAAATGAACTGAATCTGCGCCTTCTCGTAACTGTCAATTCCATACATCGCATACCAGCGGATGAACTTAAGGCTCGTTACCTCTAAGTCGTCCGTCACCCAGGTCTCCTAAGGCTCGTTACCTCTAGATGGACCAACATATGTCTCCTAAGGCTCGTTACCTCTAGGTAGACCCTACAAAAGTCTCCTAAGGCTCGTTACCTCTAGGAAGACTAAACATACCTTAGGCAATATTTCCCCACAAGGAATAGTACCTTCCATCGGGATCCCGATAATCCCATGGGTGGCCGTCGTCACCCCATCATCAACCAGTTATACAACCGTTAGCCAGCCACAAAGGCCCCCGTAAGGGTGAGGCCAATACATACATACATACATACATACCCTAGCTCCCGTAGGAACTCGTGGCAGATTCGTTCATTCGTGACTTTCACAAAACCTTTATCTCATTTTAGTTAAAACATTCGTACGTTTTATTAAATAATGTTTCATTCATAAACCTTTCTTAAACTTCGTTTGGCATAACATTTCATAACATCAACCTTCGTAAACATCATTTCATAATCCTTATTTCGTAGACATCGTTTCGTAAACATCGTTTCGTAAATATCATTTCGTATGTATGCACACCAGCCCAAAAATATTTAATTAAAACATTTAAAGAAGGGCTTCTAGAACTCACCCGAGATGAACACGGTCAAATGTATCTAAAATATCTTCTAACCTGTACATACACATCCTACTCTTAACTTCACATACAACTCATTACATTTTATCCCTTCATACCGAGATCCTAGGGGTACATGGTTCTTTCCCGTGAACCTAGGAGAACACGGTTTCATAGGCGTACACGGCTCCTTCCCGTGAACTTAGGAGTTCACGGCTCAAAGGGAGTGCTCGGGAGTTTACCCATGAACTAGGCCCGAGAACCTCAGCCGTGAGCTATACACGAGACTCCCACCGCGAACCGTTCCGGGGAATCCCAGCCGTGAACCCTACCCGTGAACCCTACCCGTGAACCCCCAGCCGTGAACCCTTCCTGTGAACCCTAAGTTTGCCTGAACTGGTTCCTTTCCCAAAACAACCCAAACCGTGATGAGGACGTTTACGTAAAATACACTTCTTTAATTATAACGAAAATCGGACATAGTCCCGTTTGTTTCTGATCTAAACCCGACAATTTAAATTGTCCATTTCCATCTTAAGAATCATGACCAATAATCCAATAATTCAAGCTTTAGCTATTAGCATTGATAACACATAACCATTACGTTTGACAAGCGATGATTATTAAAAATAAATAAGCTTTGTCATTAAGTGTTAGTCGAATAAAATCTCTACTCGTCCTTCTCAAATACGGTACCATTATTCGAGCCAATAATAATAATAATAATAATTAACATTCTACGGTTATAAGGAATGTACCTTCCCAAACACGGCGTCTAGAATACGAGCCCGTATTGTACCCGTCACTTGACCGTACGGACTCCAAATCGGGTGATTCGAAGGTCCACGAACTCGTCTCGACACGTCGGTCTCTACTAGAGGAATTCCTTGTCTTTAACGCTTATCATACTCTCCTAGTTCTTATGCCATGAAACCTTTTGTCATCCTCATTTTCTTAGAACCGTCAAGTACCATCATGAACCACCGTTAACCGTCTTGAAACCACCACGACTACCACTAACCACCATTTTCTACCATCAACCACCACTAACCGTCACCCCCACCATAACAGCCAAGATTACCACTACCATTTCTGCCGTGAGTTGTTAACAACCATCACCAACCGTCATCGGCCACCATCAATTACCGGGAACCACCGTCACGTGATAACATTCTTCACCACCATCATTTACATCCGTGAACTTCTATGTACTGTTATGGAACCACCATTGTGGTTGCTAACAGCCCAGGTCACCACCGCTGACCACTATCCGCCATAACAGCAACCACAATCCGTTTGCCGTGAAACATAATCCTCATCGCCCCCTTCGTGAGATCACCACCACTCCCCGTCGTGAACACATCCATCATCTCCATCACCGTAACCTCACCAAAGTTTCTGTCGTGAGAACCGTACCACCAACATACAGCCGTGAAGCTTACCACCCAGACCCCATTACCGCCGCCGTTGAGTCGTACGCCGCCCCTTACTGCCGGAGTACCTCACAGTTGTCAGCCACCAACACCGTTACTTTCTCTCTCTCTGAATTCCGACTACGCTGCCATACGTCTTTGTCCTTGTGAGCTTATACGCATAAACCGATCAAGAGGGGATATTAGTTGGCCAAAATAGGGTTTAACGGAGGTGAGGGAGGCTAGGATTGCAGGTCGACGATGATGATGGTGCTTGGCTTTGGTTTTGCAGCGAAGAAGGAATGGAGAAGATAACATACGGGTTTGGCGGCTGAGATATTAGAATATGTTATTTAGGTTTTTAATATTTTCATTTTGCCCCCTACTCTATGCATAAATTTCGTTTTAAACCCCCTTCAAGCTTATATCTTGTATTTAATTATATTAACTTTTGGGATGTTACAAGTCTACCATCCTTATAAGAATTTCGTCCTTGAAATTCTGTCCTTCTCATTACACAATTTAAACCATGTGACTCTTACTAGGTAGTCTCTTTGGTTCCTTTGAATTGGTACGTCTCGTGTTATTTGAAGGGTGATCATTGATGCCATTCATGGATTTAATCTTATGCGTGTCTCGTGGGTGGACCTTACTCAGATCCACTAAACACTTATGGCATTGGATTTAGCGTCTTCAACCGAACCAATTTTCTACTGTTGTCATTTATCAGACTTTGCTATTCCATTACTATATTTCTATGTAGCCTTGACTACACTTTTTTTCTAATTTCTGATGAATGTTGTATCTTTCGACAAGGCACAATCCGAGTCGGCCTTTTACATCTAATCGTTAGGGTTCTCATTTCGTCATCCAACATGAACTGTCTTAGCCAGCTCAGAGTCGTCCACGGAAGACTTCATTGCCATAAATTCATCTCCTCGTTGAGTTTGTCTACTATGTCATCTAGACGATTACTATCGATCATCTTTCGACTGTTTGGATCATTGTGTATACCTCATAAACTATCCATGGTGCATTCGCCCTCGAAGGACCTTAACATGTCATTCTTGAATGAATCATACCATCCCGTTCCCGAATGAATCCTACTATCAAGTTTTCGAAGGTACCGTACCGTCCCGTTCCCGAAGGAACCACATCATCTCGTTCCCGAAGGAACCGTATCGCTTCGTCCCCGTAGGAACCGTATTGCTTCATCCCCGAAGGAACCGTATCGCTTCGTCCCCATAGGAACCGTATCGCTTCGTTCCCGTAGGAACCATATGAGGTATCTCCCAACCATACGAGGTATCCCCCATCACCCTAAACCGAGCAAGATGGGATATTAGTTGACCGGAATAGGGTTTAGTGGAGGTGAGGGAGGCTAGCATTGCAGGTCGACGATGATGATGGTGCTTGGCTTTGGTTTTACAACGAAGAAGGAATGGAGAAGATAACATACGGGTTTAGCGGCTGAGATATTAGAATAGGTTATTTAGGTTTTTAATATTTTCATTTTGCCCCCTACTCTATGCATAAATTTTGTTTTAAACCCCTTCAAGCTTATATCTTGTATTTAATTATATTAACTTTTGGGAAGTTACAAAAAGCTACAAGAGCTGATCTGGCAGATCAAAAGGTTCATGTTGAAAAATATGACTTTGCATCCAAAAAGCTGCAAAGATTATTGGATGCTCAAATCCATGAAAAAGTAACTGCTGGTATTGGGTACCAAACTGAATAGTACAAATCTGTACCACCACCCACTGATTATGTAACAATTCATGAACCTAACTTCAACCTAACCAATCTTGACCATGCAAACCGAAACCTTGATCCTTCCATTGATGATATTGTTGTGCAAGAATGCGGTACCTCCACTGAGTTTGATTCCACATGCTCAGACTCCTCTGAAAAATTTGATGCCCCTTTACTTCCTACAAATGAAGTAATTGTGAAAACCACCAAATTAGGGAAAGTGATTCAAACAAACTTTCCAAGTCCTTTCATTCCATCCACAACAGTCACACAACCCACCAGACAAATCAAAATCAGCTATCCTCCTCAAGGCAGAAAACTGTTCATTGAAAAGGACCAATCCTTAGCCTCCATCCCTACAAAGAAAGTGTTTGACATCTGTCATTCATCTGGAGAAAGAATGCCCTATGTTTAGAAGACACTGGAAGAAGCTACTTTTGAACACAACAAAAATCATCCCTGGAACTTCAAAGATCTATTCAAAAGAAAGGACTACGTGTATCTTCAGAGAGACAAGACTGCAAAATCATGTTTTGTGTGTGGTAAATACAACCATATAGCAAGCACATGTTTCTACTACCTTCAGCAGCAAAGAAATCACAAGCAACAATCTTTTGAGAAAACAAAAAAAACAAGAAGGTAAGAAGCTATGAAGCAAAATCAACTCAGTTCAGAAAGTCCATTTCTTCACAAAGACAGATTGCTACTGTCAAACCACCAAAAGCTAAACAATCTTGCAACATTTGTGGTGAATCAGGCCACTTTGTTGCAAACTGTAGGTTTAATCCATTCAACCAGTTCTCTCAATCATCATCCTCAGCATCAACAGTCAACATCATCCCTGATAGACAAAAATCTGTCTATAGAAGAACCCCCATAGAAAAACCTATTTTTAATAGGAAAGTAAAGAAGGAGAAGTCATTGATTGTTGAACCAGCCATACCATCAGCAGCAACCAAGAATACTGCTGATCATAAGAGGCCAAAGAAGATAAAGAACAATCAAAAGCCTTCAGCAGCAACCAAATCTGCTGCGGATCAGTTAAAACCATCCACAACAACCAAGTTTGCTGATGATCAATCTAAACCCAGAAATATCAAAAATCAGAAAGAACTATCAGTAGTTAAAGCTACATTTGCTGCTGATAATGTTAAAAGAACTTCAAAAGTGAGTCAACAATGGCAAGCAAAATCCAAATCTCCTTCATCTCAGAGTATCATAATTAGATCCATTGAATGCCAGCCTGTTGATGACTTTAGTCTTATGTCAAAAGTCCCACCCAAGTCTACAAGCTCTTGGGTCCCCTTTTCTAACTAGAACTCTCTAATGTGCAGGAACAATCAAGTAACAAAGATAACACCTGGGTTGTAGATAGTGGTTATTTCAGACACATGACAGGCAATAGGACCATCCTCTCAGACTTTAGAAAATTCTATGGAGGATACGTTGCCTTTGGATGCAATTGAGAAGGAGGCTCTATCACCGGACAGTGAACCGTGTCAAATGAAAGGATGAGCATTGAAAGGGTAAATTATGTGAAGGAATTAAAGTTTAACCTCATGAGTGTATCACAAATCTGTGATCAAAAGCATTGGATGTTGTCACAAATGAAGAATGCTTTGTGTTATCCTCTGGTCTGAGCAAACCTCCTCCTGAGATGATCTTGTTAACTGCTCAAAGAAAGGACAATCTATATGTGCTTGATATGAACAAGGTCACTCCATCTGGTAGTGTATCTTGTTTTCTGTCCAAGGCATCAGTTGATGAATCTGCTCTATGGAATAGGAGATTGAGCCATGTTAATGTTAAAACCATCAACAAGTTGGTTAAAGGAAATCTAGTCAGAGGACTACCTGATAAAGAATTCCAACTTGAAGATCATTGCATAGAATGTCTGAAAGGGAAGCATCACAAGAGCTCTCACAAGCCCAAGACACTAAACTCAAATGACACTCCACTACAGCTGCTGCATATAGATCTTTTTGGTCCTACAAATGTTATGTCTATGGGCAAGAAGTCATACTGTCTGGTGATAACCGATGACTATACCAGATTCTCATGGGTATACTTATTGAGAACAAAAGATGAAACTGATGAGATTCTCAAATCCTTTATTCTTAGGGTTGAGAATCAAAGCAATCATAAAGTTAAGATAATAAGGTGTGATCAAGGGAATTCAAGAATCAAACCTTGAACTGTTTTTGTGAGAACAAAGGCATCCAGAGACAATAGAGTGCTCCAAGAACCCATCAACAAAATGGGGTTGCTGAAAGAAGAAACAGAACTCTAATTGAGTCTGCCAGATCCATGTTGGCTGACTTAAAGCTGCCTCTCACATTTTGGGCTAAGGTAGTTAGTACAGCTTGTTATGTACAAAAAGAATCTCATTGTCAAGCCTCTCAACAAAAAACCTTATGAATTGTGGTTCAACAGAGTTCCCTACATTGGCTTCCTAAAACCCTTTGGATGCCCATGTACTATTCTTATCACCAATGGTGTTCTTCCAAAATTTGGTGCAAAATCTGATGAAGGGTACTTTGTGGGATATTCCTCTCAATCCAAAGCCTACAGAGTATTAAACTCTAGAACAAGAATAGTTGAAGAATCATCAAATGTGGAATGTAGGGAACACATTCCATGTGAAAAGGGAAAAGGGCCAGACTGGTTGTTTGATATAGATTCCTTCTCCTAAATATTTGAGCCTCTCATTTTCTCAAATATAGAGTCTTCATCTACACACAACCCAACCACTTCATCAATTGATGACTACATATTAGGCTTCAATGGTCCATCTATAAGAATCAAAAGACCATCCATTGATCCTCCATATGTTGTTGATGTTATTGAAGCCAGTGAAGCCAGAACAAGCAACTCAAATGTCACCAGCGACAGACTTTCTGACAATGATGAGGGTATTGCATCTGATGTTGCTAATAACGCTATTGATGATGCTGCTGATTATGCTGTTGATGCTGCTGAGGCAGTTGATGATGTTGTTCCATCCCAAAGAATTAATAGAACACATCCTCTAGAGAATGTGATTGGTTCAGTTCAACAAGGAGTTCAGACAAGAAGAGAGTCATATGAAGCCAATATCTATCTGTACTCCTGCTTTCTGTCTCAAGTTGAACCAAAGAAGATAAATGAAGCACTGCAGCACAGCAGCTGGATTGAAGTAATGCAGGAAGAGCTTTTGCAATGACAGAGACAAGAAGTATAGACCCTAGTTGATCTACCATCTAGACAAACTGCTATAGGCACAAGGTGGGTCTTCAGAAATAAACAAGATGAGAGAGGAATTGTAATCAAGAACAAAGCCAGACTTGTAGCTCAAGGCTACACTCAGGAAGAGGGAATTGATTATGATGAAGTCTTTGCACCGGTTTCCAGACTGGAGGCAATCAGAATCTTCCTAGCATATGATGCATCCAAGAGCTTTATTGTATATCAGATGGATGTCAAGAGTACTTTTCTATATGGGAAGATTGGTGAGGAAGTATATGTCAGACAACCTCTAGGATTTGTAGATCCCTCACATCCTAACAAAGTATTCAAATTAGATAAAGCTCTGTATGGGTTACATCAAGCCCCAAGAGCCTGGTATGAAACCCTGTCCGGATATCTACTCAGTAACAACTTCAGTAGAGGTGCCATTGATCAAACTTTGTTTATCAAAGATGATGAGGGAGAGATTCTTCTGGTACAAATCTATGTTGATGACATCATCTTTAGATCAACAAAGAAGAACCTATGCAAAAACTTTGAAATCCTAATGCACTCAAAATTTGAAATGAGTTCAATGGGTGAACTAAATTTTTTTCTGGGTCTCTAAGTCAAACAGGTTCAAAATGGAATCTTCATCAGTCAATCCAAATATGTCAAAAGCATTCTGGAAAGATTCAAGCTGGCTGATTGCTCCGCTACAATGTAGGTCCTGGGAGCCTCGTCGCGCAGCGGAGATAACACGGTCCTGTTCTGTGATTTGTGTGGGAGCCAAGAAACGAGATAGAGAAACACGAATAAAGACAAAAGATAATGAAACGATACGTAATCCATAACATAGAAATCATCCCGTATTACAGACTACATACCAAAGGAGCACACACCTCTCATCTAAGCTCACGGTCCAAGGGTCGGGAGAGCTCGTCCCGACCCGGACACCTCTCAACCTTGTTCCAGAAGTTCCACCTACAAATGAACACAAGTCTTCTATTTATAGGGGCAGGAACACTACCTGCGTACTTGGCTAAGTACGCAGGGCATTGGTCATGCGTACTTGCTAAGTATGCGAGGCTTGCCGTGCGTACTTACTAAGTACACAGGACCAACTGGTGAATAAGCTAAGTACGCATGAACACCCTCCTGCGTACTAGCCTAGTACACCGATACATAGAATTTAATCTATAGTTATAAAAACATGCTTCTACATGCAAGAACTCCAATTCAAGTGCACTATCAACTGTCCCCAGACAAAAATGGTCAAGACACTGATCAACATCAGTACAGGGCAATGATTGGATCACTCATGTATCTGACTGCTTCCAGACCAGATATCATGTTTGCAGTATGTCTATGTGTATGATTTCAAGCAGCTCCAAAGACTTCTCATCTCTAAGCTGTCAAGAGAGTTTTTAGATACCTGAAGGGAGCTCCAAGACTTGGGCTATGGTACTCTAAAAATGATAAATTCAATCTGTATGCATACACTGACAGTGACTATGGGGGATGCAACTTGGACAAAAAGTCCACTTCAGGAGGATGCCAATTTCTGGGAGGAAGACTAATTTCCTAGCAGTGCAAGAAGCAAACATGTGTGTCAACATCCACAGCAGAAGCAGAATACATTGCAGCTTCCAATTGCTGTGCTCAAGTCATCTGGATACAAAATCAAATGCTATTCATGGCAACTCCCATTCACATTGACAACAAGTGTGCCATATCAATTACCAATAATCCTGTGCATCACTCCAAGACAAAACACATTGACATTAGGTATCATTTTATTAGAGATCAAGCTGAGAAAAGAAGAATCATTTTAACCAAAGTTCATACCGATGAGCAATATGCAGACTTATTCACAAAGGCCTTTGATGAAGCTAGATTTAGATATCTAGTTGAGTCCATTAGCATGATGAACTTTGATTAAAAATTTTCTCTAGAAACTTCAATAATAAATGTGTTTGTCTTTCTTTTTGCTGTTAATAAAAATCTTTTGAAAATTCAAAAATATGTTTAAGTTATTGTTGATAACTTCATCTGTCAGCAACAAACAACGTTTCTGCTGATAGGTTTAGTTATCAGCAGCAAAAGGTTTTGCTGTTGAGTACTTTAGGCCATCCACATGAACACTTTTGCTGCGGATAGCTTTAAGGCAATCAGCAGCAACATCTATTGCTGAGAACCAGTAACACCATCAGCAGCAACCTTGTTTGCTATGGATAGGTAAAAATGGTTCAAATTAACTTTTACCCGCTGTAAAAAGTCACTGCCAGTCCTTACCATGACTGCTACAGTGTGTTACAGCTGTAACACAGTAAAAAGTAAAGCGTCACTATAGATGACTGCTAAAGTGTGCTACGCTTCATCTTTATGTACGGTACAAGTGACCGTTGCCCAAACATTTGCCGTTATAACAAAATCAAATTCCTTCCTTCACCTCTTCACATTCAATTCTGACCTAACCCTCCATCTTTTCTCCCGCATTCAAGCATTCAAAGTTCCCTGCATCCATAACCAACTTTCAAAAGCTTCATCTTTCCCACCAAACTTCATCATCATGGCAAACGTTGACATCAACAACCCTAATGATAAATTTTCAACATACCACAATCTCATAGCATATCTAGTAAAAGGAAAGAAATCTGAGGGTTTTGATGACTGATCGACTTCCTGTGTCGATCAAAAATACATTTTGCTCTAACCGTTAACCCAACCATCTACATCTCTCACATGGAAGATTTCTAGAATTTTGCCTCATACTCCACTGAACAGGGGATTCCCCAAATCAAACCCAAGGTAGACGGCAAAGACATTATCGTCTCTAAATCAACTCTTAGAAAACATCTCAGGCTTCAAGATGAAGGTGCTCCCAAGTCCTACACCAAAGATGAATATATGAGGACCTTTGTATCCATAGGGTACACTGGAAATCAACAAGAATATACCGTTGAAAAGGCCCTGCTGGGTCCTCCCTGGAAGTACCTGTGCCACACTCTTCTTTAATGTATATCTCAAAAAAGGAGTGGATGGCATCAACTCAACTCTGGACTGGCATCTGCAGTTCATGGTATGATCACTGCTCAAGGATTTAACTTTTCTCACTTGATTTTTGAAGGTTTGAGATACAACCTTCAGGAAGGGGCAAAACAAGCTTTTTATATGTACCCCAGATTTTTGCAGGAAATTTTTAACTGTGAACTAAAAGATTTATCAAAATCTGCAAGAATCTACATGGTTGGGGCACACAAAAATAATATTTTTAAAAGCATGAGAGCAATTTCAGAAAAGCTCTTTGGGGTCAATGTTCCATTGTTAGCTACAATGATGAACATACAAAGTACCCGGGGTGACAGTTCAGCAGTCCCAGCTGATACTGATCCCAAACCCTCCACTTCACAGCCTGAACATACAACAACTGTTTCCCTTGATCGAACCCCTGTGCCACCTCCTGAGGGTGCACAGGTACAACAAATACTCACCTCCACTCTTCAAGCCCAACTGGAACAAAGGGCCCCAATTGTGGCAAGTTATACTAGGAAAAGGAAGAAGAGCAAGAAGAATCTTTCTATTCTTGTCTCAACGGCCCAATCCCAACCTAAAAGCTCTCATCTAGAATCACAAAATTCTAGTGAGATTATCAAATAGGATACCCGCATGACTAGGGAAACTTCCTTGGAAGAATCTCTATTAGGATCAAGACCACATCCCGGGTCTGTAGAAATTCCCACTGAGCCTATACTCTTTTCTTCTTTGAACTTAAGTGCAGAGGCACCTAGTCAAGATGATGTACCATCTCCAAATGCCACTATAAAGGAGGTACTGATTGACTTGGCTGCCAATGTACCCAACCCAAGTTCATCACCCAAGAAGGTTCACTCTGGGAGTATTGATAGAGTGAATATGGAAGGGGCTATCACTACTTCGACCAGGAGGACAGTGATAACATCATTAAGACCCCAACCATGGTAACTCACAGTGAGAATGTTTCATTTGAAACATTCTTCACTGAGAGGAATCCCAGGAGCCAAGAAAACCAGGGTGATGGGGATGCAGAGGCTAGGCCTAAGGCCCCATCCAGTTCCAAGGATTCCACATCTGTGGATGAGGACAGACTGAAACTGCAAAACTTGGAATTGACGGCCAGAGTTGCTCTATTGGAGGCTGAAGTGTCTAAATTAAGGCACTAAGCTTCTATACATGAGTCCCACAAATGTACCAGTTCTGCCTCTACCTCCCTTGTATCCGTAGGCACTCAAACTGATTCAACTTTGCCTACTGATGCAACCAAAAGGGGGAGGAAAGACTTCAAGATGTCGATGATAACTTGGAAGAATGGTTCAAAGAACAAGAGGAATTTCAACGTACAATCTTCAAGCCCTCTTTTATTTAAGTTTAGGAGATTGAATGGGAAGACCCCAGAGATGAAGAGGAAGAGGTCTCGAAAGAATGGAGAATAGTTACCAGGAATGTAGAGGAAGTATTTCCTAAGGAGAGGGAGATAGAAATGGAAGAAGAAGCATCCCAGTGGTCCAAATACTTGAATCTGCTGCTAACATCTCCAAGAGAGTCCTAGCCCCCGAGTTCCCCTTAACAACAAACAATCTGGAGTTTGACACAATCCTAGTATGGGGATATGATGGCCTATCTGAAAGCTTTTGGATTGGATGGGAGTTTGCTGGAATTCAAGAACATAATTGGGACAATTATCTGGGCCATGCACCTGACTAAATGCATCAATACCTCCAAGAATCTCTCTGCCAGGCTTGCCATTGATCGTTTTCATGACATATGTGAAGATAATATGCCTCGGTTTGAGAAGTTTCTTAAAGAAGCTAAGAAGGTGGCTTATCTCAGCCTTGAGGATGAAGTGGTAGAGTCCTCAAGTGCAGCTCAAGAAAGAGGAAAACAAAGGCTGGGGTTGATAAGAAGCATGGTCCTAACTGAAGAACAAGTTTTGTGTTTAAGAAGATATTTGTATAATGAGGTAGTAAGAGGTTTGGAAGTTCATGGTTGGTCAAGCACTAATTCTTCAGGTTTCAAGTTTTTCTTGTGTGATGGGACATTTGAAATTAACAATATACAAGAAATATTACTGCTAAACCCAGATTTTCTCACTAAAGTCTTTGAGCTCAGATCCCATATTTGCAATGTCAACTCACCAAGAAGTCGAGAAATGATGACCATTATCAAACACTACTTACAAAATGCAGGGTTGATAACTCTAGAAGACTCCAATTCTGACAATTCATCTCCAATGAATGAAGATTCTGATTCAGAACTATACTTTCCCTCCTCCCCTAGTGCTGTGCTCAATACAGAAGAATTATCTGAAAGAAGGGAAAGACAAAAAGTTTTGACACTTGGAAGATGTAATGAGTGAAGATAAAGAAGAAGATGCTCCTCCCTTGACTACTCCACAAATTGCCAATGAAGCTTATGTTGAGACTCCAATAGCAACCTCCTCATTTGCTATTGTGGTCTATGAAGCAGAAGCAGAGGCATCCAACAGAAACAAGGGGAAGGGAATTATGACCGAAGAAGAAGAGAAGAGGATTGAAGAAGAAAAGAAAGAAGTGGAAAGAAGAAGAAGGGAAAGAGAAGAAGAAGAGATGGCTCAACTAAAGAAGGATCAAGAAAGAAAAGTTGTCATGCTCTTCAGAGAACAACAAATCCAACTTGCTGCAAAATCTCTTGATGCAACAAAAGTTCAGATTCCTACAGCTTCACAAATAGAAGAAGATGAAGCTCTAGCCCTCCAGTTGCAGGAACATTTGAATAAAGAAGATGAAGAAAGAGAGAAACAAAAGGCAGAAGAAGCCAAGTTTAAAATAACAGACTCCAAGCTGGCTCAAGAAATGAGGAGTGAATGGATTCAGGTCCTAACCGATCTAGGTGAGGATGGAGACTACCTAGAGAAGTTATCTAATAAAGAGCTCTACAGAGCTTACATGGGTCAACCTGGAGAACTGGCCAAGAAAAAGAGGGCTGAAGAAGAAGAGAAAGCTAGAGAAAAGTCTAGAAAAGCCATTACCTTAAATAAAAGAACTCATGAAGAAAGAAAAGTAATGATATACTTTCTAAAGGCAAGAGGTGAGAGTGGAAAGAAGTTAGGTCCCATGAACTTCATGAACCTTCAATCTCTCTACAGACAAGTGAAAAAGGAAGAAGAGGAAAGATTGAAGAAGACTAATCTATTGAAAAGGGCTGATACCACTGCTGAAGAAAGAAAAACAAAGAAGCCCAAAACAAATCCCTTAGTCCTTCCTTCTCCTGTCCCACAAGCTCTTTCTCACCCTCCTAGGCTTCCCTCCTCCACTCCCAAAGAGTCCAAATCCTCCCACCCAGCTCCCTCTCATCAACAGCCTCCCAAAAAGAAAGTCAAATCTTCTAACACCCCTGAAGAGTCTAAAGAGTTCGTACAATGGTTTTATAGTGATTCAGATCAATGGTTTGAAGTGTGTAGAGGAGAGGTAGAAAAGAAGAGATCTATCTATACATCTGTTGATGAGGTGATTCAACTTCCAGATTATGATCTGAAGAGAATTTTGGAGTTGGGTGAAGCTCATGAGCCTGACAATGAAAGTGGAAGGCATCTCTTGCTAATAATCAAACACCACTTCAATCCTAGCAAAGATGTTGTCATTGATGCAAAACCTCTCCAATCCCACTTTCCTCTTGTCAAATGGTCCTATAGTGCTAACAAAGATGAATACACACTGGTTGATGTCAAAGGAAACAAAATGAGATGTTCTAGCAAAGCCATCTTCAGCATGCCAAGAAGGGACATCAAATATTTGTCTAAAATTCCCTTTGACAATCCCAACAAGGATCTAAAAGGTTATGAGACTGCAAGGATTGTCCTACACATGCAACAGATTCAGGAACAAAGGCAGTAAGCGAGTTTTGGTAGCATCAGTCTAGGGGGAGTTTGTAGAGATAAAGACTGATGGCTACAAAATTCTCTAAGTATATATACTGCGGACTCAACAATTTTGATAACTGATGAAGCTGCTGTGGATGAGGTATATGCTGTGGATAGTTAAGTTCTGCTGCTGAAGAACTACTATGATGCGGATAGCTTTGTCTGCTGAAGTCCAAAGTTGCTGCTGATAGGCTTCTCAGCAGCATCAAACATTGATGCTGATGATAGGCAAATCATCAGCAGCTTTGACTTTACTACTGACACCTTTTGCTGCAACACAGACACATCTATCAACAGAAGGAATGTTATTGGTGTAGATGACAATAGACAATGCCTCTATTCTGATTTGTCCTGCAATGATTACTCTATTCTGTAGATGACGAACTGGGTTGCGTAGGGGTGAGGAAGAAGTAGTGCTCAGTGAGTCGAAATGTTAAGAGTCAATTATTTCCAACCTTTGACAAGGCAATCGCCCAGGTCTATCGGTTAAAACACTTCACCATTCCAGCCGAGGTCGCAGGTTCGAACCCAGCCGGACCCAAATTTTTTTCCCACTTTTTCCTTTTGTTGTATTGCCTTGGTTTACTTACTTACTTACACACACACACACATATATATATATATTCTTGTATACACACTTAAAGAAAACCACTTACACCCTCCTAGAGAGCAAATGGTAACATCTTTGTGTGTGTGCGTATATATATACTATATAAAAATTATCATTTTTTTTTTGTTTTATAAACGTTCTAAAGTGTACGAATTACAATTTATATCCTTTTCGAATAAAAGTATATATGTTTATAACTATGTCTAAATGACTATTATCATGAGCATTATTATTTCTAAAACATATATTATATTTGGAAGCGTTGGGTTATAAAATATTTTTTTGGGTATAAAAGAAACTATTTTAGTTAGTATTATTAAGAAAAAAAAAACATAATAAAACATAAATTTTTTAAATAAAGTATTTATTTGAAATCCCTAACTTATAAATTATATTTATAAAATAAATATGATTTCTGTTATAAAACCGTTCACCTTGTAAACAATTTTACAATCTTTTATATAATCTATTTTGTTATATAAAATCATCTAAATCAAATTTTATACTCTTAGTTAATAATTAATTATGACTTAATTATTAATTAGTTTGAACAGTATATATACATTTAAAACGTTGATTTAATTCCTAGCTAATTAAATCCATAAATTTAACCTTATTTTTTCTATGAAAAACAAACTAAATAAATAAAAGGGTTTGATTTATCATTATAGTTAAATTACTCAACCAGATATCGTTCAATTATTTTTCCATTTATTAAATTGTGCAAACAAGAGAAACCATGTATCCATCTATTCATGCATTTATTATACAAACAAAAAGGACGCTAATTATTTATACCGTTATCTATTTACTTACAAAACCGATGAAGTCATTTACTTATTTTCTTACATAATCAAATTTCAATACTGTTATTCACCAAGACTTATGCAAACATTATTTAGAACACAAAACAACTAATTATCTTGTTGACCTAAAATCCCCATCAATCCCTCTTGTGCATTAGAAATCCCTATTTAATATATTACAAAACATTGATACACATATTCCATCAAACATAGGTTAATCTTGGGATTAGCTAGGAACATTTGTGCAACAACAAATTCCTTGTGTGAATCTTCAAGCTTCTCATTGCAAGGTGAGTTTACATAGACTCTTTTTTCTTTTCATACTTTTAGGGTGAAACATGTCTACAATTACATTACATACATAATTCAATACCTTTGTTCTTATGCTAAGGTCTTTATGCTTTATGTCTTAAACTACTTGGTGACCATACATGTGTTTATGTCTAGTACAATCATTAACTTGCGAGACAGGCCTAAGGTAGTACCTAACATGATCATTTATAGGGGAAACCGATACATTACTTAACACGAACCTTGGCGGGTTAGTGTATACATTTTGGTACTTCACGCAGTCCAGGGGACTGTACATACATATTTACACGGTTTGATTGTACGCCTTGAAACCTTGTATGTTTTCACATTTATGCTTTAGACATGCTTTGAACATATTGAATTGTAAACTTTAACTAACTTTTGTTTGGTGTCAAAACCTATGTTACTCACCAACTACTTGTAGTTGACATTTACTCACATGTTTCAGGTACACCCGTTTGAGGACTATGCTTGATCACTTAGGACTATGGACCTAGTTAAAATTAATTAAAGATTCATTTGTTGTTATGTTTTGTTTGAACAATATGTTTCTATTTTACTTGTAATGAATACTTAACATGTGACTCAATATTGTAACGCATTAAATAGTTGATCATGTGCTTTTGAACAACCACGTCAGCCCCGACGTATAATCCGCTGCCGGCCGGGGTGTGACATTTTTACTTTACATGTTTTAGGAAATGACAATTAGGACATTGAAGGATCACATAGGAATGCTCTTGGACTTATCTAATAAATTTGAACATTATTACTTTTGCTGTTTGTTTGTTTTATTGAAACAAGTGATGACATTAATTATGAAATTTAATAAATTATGTGATGTCTTAGCATTTGTCTTTATACCTTATGCTATGAACTATATGTGTGACACCTCGTGTTTCTGCCTCTGGCGGGGGCGTGATAATTTTCTTTTTTTCTTGAAAGAGGCAGCAATCATCTCCTTTGCCCTATCCATGGCCTCATAAATATAACCCATATGAGGCTTTCTCTCTCCATCAACTAAACGAAGCACTCCTAACAACGGACAACCAACTTTCACAGCAATATTTACATTATTCCAAAAGGCCCTTCCTCGAGGAGTGTTTACTAGGAAGTTGATTAACGCCCTTCCTTTCTGATCCCTCCATCCATCAGCCATCAAAGAACAACCATAGATTGACTTCTCAACCTCATTATCTTGCATAATCTGTTTGGTATGTTCCATCTCTAGCTTCAACATCGAAACACGTACCTCATGATGGGTAGGGGGTTTCATTTCACAACCGTATCGACCAATCTCTTCAATTGCGGGGCCCAAACTATTGTACTTCACCGCATTGAAAGGAAGACCAGCATCATACATCCAACGGGAAAATTTTGTACTGCATCAAGTCTTAGCTTCTTTTGGACGTCGTTGTATTATTTACTTCCAATTAAGTAAGACCGATGGCTTGAATACCGAATATAAGGTGCCTTTTGTTTTTTTTATTAAAAGCATCTGTTGTTGAACCTGTCGATGAAATGGGCCTCTTTCCCTTCGATTTAGCTTCACTACGATTAATCTCTACCTCATCTTCATCATCTTCGTCTAAATCGACCAAATCGTCAAAATGTGGTATGTTATTCATCATTTCTCTTGAACGTTTCTTTTTCTCAAAATATTCTTTGAATAATTTTTTGACTTCATTGGGAACTTTGGGACATCTCGACACATCCGGGGAATCCCAAGCGAGATGATGCTTGTGCCTTGTAATCCCGGCTTTTGAAACAAAAAAACAGAAATTGCATCTCACTGCGTTTTTTGTTCCTTCTACCAAAGTCCCGTAAGTCCACCCTGGATCAGCATCCTTTCCCATTCTATTTATAAATTTTTCTTTTACAAACAGACAAACAGAAGTACAAAACTCAGATTGGAGTCCTTAATCAAGTAAAACATCATAATACAACAATGGAGAAACATGAACATACCTTAAGCACAGTGTTAACAGAAGTACAAACTTAGATTGGAGTCCTTTACTACAGAAATCGAACACAATTAAGTGTTAGATTAAGCAATCGAGAAGAAGAAGAACGACTTGGAGTCTTGGCCTACTCGAATCGAACTAGAGAGTGGAGAAGTAGAACGCTTGACGCTAGAGAGAAGAGGAAGAACGAACCCTCTTACTGGTTCTTCTGGAGAAGAAGGAGACCGCTGGTACTAGAGAAGAGAACGCACGAAATAACATTCGCAAAAAACCCTAGTGCTTATATGAAAATTAAAAAAGTAAAAATAAAAAAACAAAAAACGCTATTTGCTTGCTATGTAGTCACGAAATGGAAGATAGCGGTCATCTACCGAATCGCTAGGTAGCGCGCTATAGCTACCAGCGCTATTGACAACTATGCTATTAACCACTTTTACTTTATAACCATACTCCATAAATAACTATGGGCTTTCACAAAACTCCATCACCTGTGTGTGAGAGATTACCATTTTAGGATTCTCCAAAGTATATTCTGCATTTTACATAGAAACTCACTTATAACATACATGTTCCTTGATATCCACAAATAATTTACAATCTGTGAACACCACAAATAATTTACAATCTGTGCAAGTGAAAGTCACATATATACAAAAACATACAAATAATTTACAATCTGTGAACCCCACAAATAATTTACCATCAAAACATGCATATACACAGAAACTCACATATATACAGAAACATACATATATATCAATTTACATGCTTTCAAACTGAAAAGATTTCCAATTTTGATACAAGACACTAACTTATCTACACAAATGTTCCTTGATATCCCCCTCCACCTAGAATTAAAGATAACGAAAGCACAAATTCAGAAGAACACCAGTAATATGATATAAAATCTGCTATCATCTAACAAAATGGCGCATTTATCAACTTGAAAAAATCGTAACAAATGAACGGTTTACCCATTGTTCTGCATTTATCAAATGAACGTGCTAGGGATTTTTTTCACTTAGATCGGCTTCAACCCTTCAACCCTAGCCGTCTTCTTCGTCGACGCCGTCGTTTCCACCAGACGCCATGCTCTCTGTCTCTTCAATCGGCTCAACCCTTCAACCCTAGCCGTCGTCATCGATGGAACACCAAAGCTAGCGTTTGGCCGATCTCATTCTTCGACGTCGGGCTCTCTCCGGGACGATCCACCAGACGCCATGCTCTCTCTCTTCAGACACCGGGCTCTCTCTCTCTTCTTTGCGGCGTTTGAATTCTGAATGTTTGTGTGTGTGGGGAGACCTCAAGGGATCAGACATGTAACCCTAGATTCTAACCCGACCCATCAAAAGGTTCACGCCCCACTTCAGGATGTTGCCCTCTTGCGCTTTAAACAGTTGTACCTCTTGCTTTAAGACTTGTAAACATCTTAAAATTAAGACACTTTGGTAAAAGACTATTCTGCCCATCCAATATGTATTATAATATAGTATATATATATATATATATAGGGAAAGTATAAATAAAAACCCAGTTGAGTTAAAAAAAACCCGTGAAAACCCTATGTAACTTTTTTATTATTTATTTTTTTTAAATGTAGGATTTATACCCATTTTCGTCACTTTAAGAAAAACAAAAAAGCGCCGAAGACTTTTAAAAAAAATCATGAAAAATTGAAAAAAAAATCCCGTTTTTAGTGTAAATTCAGCGTGTTACATATTTAAATCAGGTTGTTACATATGTAAATTTTTTATAATTTTTTTTAAATGGCTCAACGTTTTTAATTTTTTTTTTAAAAGTCATGAAATTATATATAGAAGATACCCTATATAGCATTTGAATTTTTGATAAGGTTTTCACGGGTTTTCTCAAATCAAGTGGGTTTGTATTATAACCAACCTCTCTCTCTCTATATATATATTTGTATGTATATATAGGGGAGGGATCAAGAGAAAACTACAAAATTAGGCGAAAACAAAAAAAAACCAATTTTAACAAATCATATAATAATATTAATTTTTTATTTTCTTTTATTTTTATTTATTTATAAGAGTATCAATGTAATATTACACATTTTTATCAAAAAATCATTTAAGTATTGACTTACGTATACGTAAACACAAAACAAAAAAATTGCGGTTACATATACGTAAAACACAATACGTAAAATGTTTTTTTTGGTAAATTGTGTAATATAAAATTAATACACTTAGAAATAAATTAAAAAAGTAAAAAATCTATAAATTATCCGATTGGCTTTTAGTGGTTTTATCGATTTTTGTCTAATTCTGTGGTTTTCTCTTGATCTGTAACGCCCCGTTTTAGCTACAAAGCTATATGAATGAGTTAACTTGGGGTTTAACTTGTCAAGTAAAGTTTTCTTTGAGGGGCTTGAATGTAACTACTATAATTTAGGGGCAATATGTACACAACCAGAGATCAAGGGGGGCTGAGTGTAATATGGATCATATTTAAACATGGCCATCGTCTTCCCCCTCAAAACCCTACTGTCGTCATCGATTTTGCGCTCCAAGCCCACTCAACCTTGCCAAGACATTAAGAATCAGGCATGGAATCACCACTCTTGTAACCGCGAGCTTCATATCATCACGTTGATAACAAACTATTCCGGTTTAGGGTTAGCAAGAAAGCAAATCATGGACCAGGAGAGAGGACGATTCCTGGGTTTCTGTTTCCAGGTATGAATATGGCTTATTCTCAATTCGTAGCACACACATACACACCCTAAAAGCCAAAGGATCGAGTGAAGCTTGAATTGAATACCTGTAAACCGGTTTTGGGTTCTTATTCGGTAGTCTTAATGAAGGCCATTGATGGGCAGGGTTTTTGGCAAGTTTAAAGAACACCTTTTGGATCACTTAAGTGGATACGGAAAGGAATCCGACCAAGATATAGCAAATCCGGTCAAAAACCCGCATTTTCGGCTACTACACGGTTTTTGGCGACGACTGGTGGAGCTCGATGAGATGGTTCTGTGGCCGCTTGAATCACCTTAATCGGAGTTCGTATGGTCAAGTTATAGACAAAAAAAGTTTTATTCTCGCGTGGTGCTCAGCAGTTTCGTATAAACGCGTTTAGTATGGATCGTACGCGAAGGTATAACTCGTAAAACTTATATATTTAGTGTTGGTTAGTGGCAAGGGACTCGGGAAAATTATCGGGGACGTCTTTTGAGAACGTTTTTCGGACAAGTTAAAAATGAGTTATAAATATATAATCTTTATTGTAATTATCAAATAATTGACGAATTGAAGTGTGATTTTGGTACTAAAATCTAAAGTGCAGTTTATTGGATTATTGGTGTAGTTTGATGTTGAAAGTGGACAATTGAATATTATCGGGTTTTAGATAAAACAAACGTGACTCTGTCCAATTTTCGTTAGGATTAAATAAGAGCATTATACAACTTTTTCACACCCCGACCGATGGCGGAATCATCGAGGCGGACAATGTGATGATTGTTCAAAAGCACATGATAGCTAAAGGTTGCATAATTCATTAATTTAATTTAAAGACAACAAGATCCAAGTAAAATACATTCCAAATAACCTAGTCTAGTTCAAAATATTGATTTATTTAACTAGGTCCATAGTCCTTAAGTGGAGAAACCTTCGGCAAGTAGTCACATATCCAAACCTGAAACATTATTTAAATCAAGTGTCAACTAAAGAGTTGGTGAGTACATAGGTTTAGTAATTCCGGTAAATAGTAGTGTAAATCGTTTTGCAACTCATTGTTTATCTTGTTAAACATAGTATATGATGTATCATTTATTTAATCACAATTCAAACCGAGTTTGACGCGCTTGAACAGAGCACAACAGCTAAGTCCGGTATGCTTGAATATAGTTACCCACTATATCCGGTATGATTGAATATAACACGCGGTTACATCCGAGTATGCAGTAATAAACACCATAACCGGGTGGGCTGGTCAGACACAATAGATCTATCAATATTACAGTTGGTTGTCTTGTGTTTAAATGTATGTACATCCAAAGAATAAGCATATATTCTCATGTATAACAAGTATAAACAATGTGAGTAGCATGTATAATGTTTCACCCCAAAACGTACAAAAATGTAAAATAGGGGCTATGTAACTCACCTTGCAAGCGGGTATTTTCCACGCGTGTAGGTGATAAGTATGTGGAAGCCTAAGCACGTTGATACCCTATGTAGACAGATGAGTATTATTATATGCGTATAGGTGTGTATTTGTGTTTAAATGTATATAGGCTGTAATATATTCTTCCTAAATATTTATTTGTATAAAGTATAGAATGATAATAGTTTTTGTAAAACTTTTAACTCATAAAAAAATATATATATATATATATATATATATATATTGTTTTAAACAAGTGTTTATTATGTTTAACGTATTTATATATAACAATACAAATAAAAGAAAATTCTTTCTTTGACTAATCATATATTATTTATATATTAAAAATTTGTTTTAACAAGTTTATAAAAAAAAATATTGCAAGGCTTATAAAGGTGGGACATTGTATATGTAAAAAGGTATTTTGGTAAGTTTTATAAAAATGTTACAAAGTTTATAAAAATAGGACATTTTGTATATTATAATGTGTTTTAATAAGTTTATAAAAATATTACATGGTTTATAAAAAAATGGGGCATTTTATATATTATAATGCATTTTAATAAGTTTATAAAAAATATTACAAAAAAATGGGATGGTTTATAAAAATATAGTTTAATCGATTTTTAAATAAACGAACGAGTAACCCGACTCGTTTTAGTATTTATTGTATAAAAATGATATCAAAATAAGTTAGGTTAATTAAATAAAATAATTAGAGTGCAAAACAGAAGAAAAAAAATGGGCCGAAGGCCAACCGGGCTCGAACCCGCGACCTACAGCATAAACACACACACGCATAACCAGCCGGGCTACTGCCCATCGCTGGTTATGTGTGTATCGGATAAATTAAGTACACAAGGCAAAAATCAGGTCGCTGGACCTCGGTGACCGGCAACCGTGTCCGAGGACATTGGGTTTGCCCGGTAACTCTTGTGCGATTGCCGAGTTTTCGATTAGAAAAGCTTACCAGGTGATAACAGAAGGTAAAGGGATAGATTCGAGACTTGAACCTAGTCGCGAAGAGTCTGGTCGGCAGAGGTTTGAAGTCCGAAAAAGTCAAGGATGGAAATCGATCTTCCGGATGAAATTAGCCCTTAATATCTTGGTCACAACTTCAATCAGGGACGGCGAATGTGATGTCGTCTTCAATTTGAGGTGAGAGTGTGTGGAAGAGGGGTAGCGAGCTCGGGCAGGGCCGACAATGGCTCTTTATAGCCGAGCCTAATCCTTATGCTCAAACGCGCAATTGGGCACGTCCCGACATTGGTCTGGACAAGGTGAAACTAACCCGACAGTCAACAGGCGTGGAGGTGGCCTGTCGGGCACGGATTTGGGCCTGGATGTCTCGGCCACCAACAGGATCAGACGATCCTTGTGATTGGCAGACAAATTGGTCGAGGGGTCTGGTTCGCGTGGGGGAGACGAAGTCAGAGACGCTTTTGTCGGGCGTTGAGGTGCAGGGAACAGCCCTGTCGGGGTGTTCGCCGGAGAAAGCCTTGGACCGCCGGACAAATCGAAGGGGGTGACCGGAAATGCGAATAGGGTTTTGTCAACTTTGGTCCCTGGAGTTTGATTTTGATTTAAAATAGTCCCTGAGATAATTACGGAGGAGCCCTTGTATTTTGATTTGTACACCTTTAGTCCCTTAACTGAATTCTGTTTTAAACCTTGTAGTTTGATTAAATACAAAACGACCCTCAACTTTTATAAAAATAATTAATTAGATTTCTTTTTCAATTTCAATTATATTTTATAAACTCATATTATTATTATAAATGTATATATATATATATATATATATATATATATTTTATAAAAGTTTATTTTTATTTAGATAGATTATCATATTTATGTTACGAATCTTTTAAATTTGGATTTTTATATAAAATTTTATTTAAGTTTAAAACTTATAAAATTTTGATTATTTTAAATCCCTAAAATAAATACATATATATTTTTTTACAAAATTAAATAAAAACACTTGCATTTCATTAAATAAATAAAAAATGATTACATTATATATATTATAAATGCGTAAATGAAAAATCCGAAACGTCACAAACTTAGACGTCCTCACTACGTTCCGGGAAAGGACCCAGTTCAGGCGAACCTAGCATGTTCGCCTGAAGCAAAGGTAGCGAACTTAACATATTCGCTCAAGTATGTTCGCTAGAAACAATATGGCGAACTTATCATGTTCGCTTAGCATCAAACATAGCGAATTTATCAAGTTCGCTTAAGCTAAGTATGGCGAATTTACCTATGGTCGCCTAACCCTAAAGATAGAAACGAAGTATCAGTTAGGTTAATTACCTTAACTTATACGAATGATTTATACAGATTGTGTGTGACAACTAGAGACACCTACTGACCAGTGATAGTATCTCAGTACCCGCTTATCAGGTGAGTTCTATGTGCCCCTATATGTTACATGCAAACCATTTTAAATGTTTTGGGGCTGAAGTGTATACATTAAATGAATGAACGTTATGAATGTCAATCTTGCATAACGTAAATGAATGAAATCTTGCATAATATATTTACATATATTGCATGCTATGAATGAATGTAAACGTTATGAACGCTTCGATGATGACGGCTACTTCGGTAGACGGACGACCACATGACTATTTTGTAACCGGGACATATATGTACCTTCATCAGCTAGGACTTTTGAATGGCAAACGGCCGGTCGAAGGAATCCGACGATTGCAATAATAAGTTGAAAAGTTGCATATATAATAGTCACATGGGAAACGGATGCCTCCGGGCATACCGGCGAATATGACGGTCTACGACGGTAGAACTGTGAGGAAGACCGGTCGAAGGAATCCGGACGGTATAGCATGACGTATGGTCGAAGGAATCCGTACGATCATGGAGGACGGACTATGACGGTAGGACGGACGTCTGTCTTTGTGACTTACGCAAATAAATGACGGGCTGATCACCCTTATGTTTATGACCAATGAATGTTCAATGAAAGTAAATGATGTGTGCATATATTTATATGTACCTGATATGAATGATTATGAATGATATATGAAGGCAAACCAAGTTTGAATGTGTGTGTGTATATATATATATATATACTTATAAAGAAATGATGTTTATACCTAATTGCTTTAAACTAGAACTCACTAGCGTTAGCTGACTTTTAGTATGCACTTCAGGTAAAGAAATGAAGGGCGAGGGCATGAAGGCTACCTGACACCAGACTAACATCCTGTTTAATTGCTTATGTGTTAGAACAATGTTTCTTTCTATATGTTAAGACTTCGCTGCTATGTTTTGTAATTGAATGATACGCTTCCGCTATGATGCATGATTTCAATTAAAAGTTCAGTATTGATAACTTTGTTTATGGGTAAATCCAATGAGTAAGGTCACCCGGGAAAGGGGCCTTACAAGTTGGTATCAGAGTAATAGTTTGAGAGATTCAGACATCCCTAAATTTCTGGACTAGAGCTGATAATGGGACCAACGCAAGGATGTCAGTACGGGTAGCAAACGCCAACGCCAAAACAAGTAAGTAAGTAGCAAGGTTAATACCTGTAGCTTAGGGTAGATGCCTTAATATAGAACACATGCTTTAGATATCAACGTCACTACCAATATGAATAGTTACACATATCACATACGATGGTAGACGATTTGAGCACATAAGTACAGTAAATGTTTAATAACATGTAGCTACTCTTATTAAGCTTTTCTTGTGTGAGTGTGTCTCGATTTGTCATCCGTCGTATTTACTCGTCACAAAGAGTGAAAGAAATGTTAGCATAGTACTACGAATGACTCACAAATTATAAAAACAGTGCGATCCATGTGAGGTGAAACACAAACAACGAGTATAAGACATTCACATTATGAAGCATTATAAGACGAGTCAGGTATTCACGGGTAAGGTAAGTTGGCGATTACGTCACGATCCACGTAATTGTGAATTTACAGGTGCTCGTGCATACTGATGAACCTTATCGTGTGGATTAATACACATGTCACCAAAAACAATTAAATCACTCCAACTATGACTATGAGATTAGTTATTTAAGTAATGATGATTGTAACGAATTAACAAGACGAATAGTGGCAACAACTACATACCAAAGATGGAACGAGAAGGAGTGAAACTTTAAATGTAATGATGATTGTAACAAATTAACAAGACAAATAGTGGCAACAGCTACATACCAAAGATGGAACGAGAAGGAGTGAAACTTTAAATGAAGTTTGCTAAAGTTGAGTAACACTAAGGAACAAGTTTAGAAATTTGGTTCGGAACCTAATGCAGCAGTAACAGAAGTAGTAAAGAAAGCAAAGACAAAGAATTGGAAGATTGCACTAGGTGAGAATTAGTATGAGGATGATAAGAGAGCATATCAATGCCCAGTGAGAAGATTGCTTCGCATGGCAACCCGCAAACGGCGAGACTTATCAAGTAGAATTTGAAGAACTCAACACTTATTTGTTTTGAACTGAGAAAGTAGCTACATAGGATTACACGTTAGCACGAGATGTGAGTACTACAAATGTCAAACGAACATACGTTTAGATAATTGCTTTTGAAGAGGAATTGCCTTTGCTTAACACAAACGCGATATGATGAATAAACATTGGTCTACTGTTGAAGTACGCATGAGTAAGCGGGAAATAACCACACAAGTGTATGTCCAAGAAACATATGAGTGCACGAATACACGAATAACATCTCTCCATGCATAAGACAACCCCAGATAAACTACTATGAGTATCCACTGAAACGAGAAGATAGATATACCGATGGTAACAAATGACGAGAACCATGATGTTAATTAGATCCAACCTAAGGATCGTTTAATCAGGATGGATATGAAAGTTCAAGTTTTGACCAATGATGTGAAGTAAGGAATGAGTACCAGCAAGGGCACAGGACGAGTCAGAAAACACTCTACAATGATTAAGATAAGACAATAGCACGTGAGACTACTGAAATTGAAAAGCCGATAAAGAACCCAATGAGACCGGAAAGGAAAGGAATGATTGAGTATCACCACACGTGTCATCGATTTGTAACAAGACCTATGAACGTAATTCTAAATGAATCACATACGAAAAATGCTAATGGCCACGAAAGGTGTCACACCCCGACCGATGGCGGAATCATCGAGGCGGACAATGTGATGATTGTTCAAAAGCACATGATACTAAAGGTTGCATAATTCATTAATTTAATTTAAAGACAACAAGTTCCAAATACAATACATTTCAAATAACCTAGTCTAGTTCAAAACATTAATTTATTTAACTAGGTCCATAGTTCCTAAATGGAGAGGTCTTCGGCAAGCAGCCACATATCCAAACCTGAAACATTATTTAAATCAAGTGTCAACAAAAAAGTTGGTGAGTACATAGGTTTAGTATTTCCTGTAAATAGTGGTTGTAAATCGTTTTGCAACTCATTGTTTATATTGTTAAACATAGTATATGATGTAACATTTATTTAATCACAATTCAAACCGAGTTTGACGCGCTTGAACAGAGCACAACAGCTAAGTTCGGTATGCTTGAATATAGTTACCCACTATATCCGGTATGATTGAATATAACACGCGGTTATATCCGAGTATGCAGTAATAAACACCCTAACCGGGTGGGCTGGTCAGGCACAATAGATCTATTAATATTACAGTTGGTTGTCTTGTGTATAAATGTATGTACATCCAAAGTATAAGCATATAGTCTCATGTATAACACGTATAAACAGTGTGAGTAGCATGTATAATGTTTCACCCCAAAACGTACAAAAATGTAAAATAGGGGCTATGTAACTCACCTGGCTAGCGGATATGATAATCCACGAGTGCGGGTGATAAGGACGTTGAAACCTAAGCACGATGAAACCCTATGCGGATGGATAAGTATTATTGTATGTTTATATGTATAAGCGCATTCGTATTTAATGAGTATAGGTTTTATAATAATATCCTTAATATTTATTTGTATAAAATAGGGTAGAAAATGATAACGGTTTTGTAAAACTTTTAACTCATAAAAATATATATATATATATATATATTGTTTTAAACAAGTATTTATTATGTTTAATGTATTTATAAATAACAATAACAAATAAAAGAAAATTCTTTATTTGACTAATCATATTATATAGATTAAAATTTGTTTTAACAAGTTTATTAAAAATATTGCAAGATTTACAAAGATGGGACATTTTATATATTAAAAGGTATTTTGATAAGTTTATAAAAGTTATTACAAGATTTATAAAAATGGGGCATTTTATATATTATAAGGTATTTTAATAAGTTTATAAAAGTTATTACAAGATTTATAAAAATGGGACATTTTATATATTATAAGGTATTTTGATAAGTTTATAAACGTTATTACAAGATTTATAAAAATGGGACATTTTATATATTATAAGGTATTTTAATAAGTTTATAAAAGTATTACAAAAAAAATGGGATGGTTTATAAAAATATAGTTTAATCGATTTCAAAATAAACGAACGAGTAACCGACTCGTTTTAGCATTTATTGTGTAAAAAGAATATTAAAATGAGTTAAAATAATTAAATGGATTTTAAAACAATTAATTTAAATGAGTAATAATAAGGAAATACAAATTGATTTTTAATTACTTATTTTAATATATTTATAATAAATAAAATAAGATTAAATTAGTAAGATGGGTCGGACCGGGTCGGCCCAGACCCGAATTGGGGTTCAGAGTTCTTAAAATGAGAAAAAGGGGTTTGGGCCGGAGGCCACAGGTTTCGAACTCGGGTCGCTATCCTCACCGCACACAACACTGACCAGCCGGGCTATAGCCCATCGCTGGTCAGGAACATGTTAGATAAATTATAACCTCTTAGCGGATTGACCACTGGTTCTCGGCAACGACCAGGACTTGTGTCCGGGCAACCTCGTTTGGCCGGGAGTCAGTGGACTATGGTCCAGAGGATGATTGGAATAGTTAGCACTAAGATAAACGGAGGTTAAGGAAACAAAATGCAGTGATAATACCTGACCGAAGTGGTCTGCGGAGTCGAGAACGAAGCCGAGAATATCCCGAACTGGAACTGGACTTTGGGGTCGAATTGGAACTTCCAAGGGGGCTGGGGAGTTTCGCCTGGATGTCTCGAACACAGAGGTATCCTCAATTTAGAGAGAGAGTAGACAGAGAGGGAGAATGGGGCTTGAGAAGGACCGACAATGGTTTTTATACCCGAAGTTGAATTCGATGGTGGGACACGAAATTGAGCACATCTACACACTTGTCTGGTTATGCCGAAACTGACGAGCCGTCTTGCAGACGTTGAGGTCCATCGATGAGGCCAATTCGCGGCGTTGACTTTCGAGTCAAATGACGCGCGTGATAATTCTGATAATAAAAAGGCAAATTGGTCGGGGGCTTAGGTTCGCGTGGAGGCGACGAGCTCAGAGAGCCCTTTTTCGGCTGTCGAGGGGCAGGGGACAAGCATGTCGGAGTTCGCCGGAAAGGGGTCTTGGACCGCCGGTCTTTGCACAGGGGTGACCGGAGATGCGATACGGGTATTGGCAACTTTGGTCCCTTAGGTTTGAAAACGTTTAAAACAAACCTTAAAAAAATTTCGAACAAACCCCCTATAGAATCTGTTTTATTCCAAATAGTCCTCCGACTTTAATTTAATTACAAAATTTAATTTCTTTTTAAACTTTAATTAATTTAGATTATATTTATATATTTTATAAATCTATTTTCTTTATTAAAAACTAGTTATTTTTAAATAATTATCTTATTGAGATAATACATTAAATTATTTATTCAAATTATTAAGTTTATTTAACTTAAATTCTTTTAAACTAAATAAAATTTAAGCATATATATAATTTTATAAAACTTATGTTTTTATTTAAAATCAGACATTTTGAATGGTTAATAACATTAAAAACCATTGATTTATTTTTATAAATTATTTAATTTAATAACATAATTTATATAGTTTATAACCTTCAAATATTTAAAAATTAAAAATGCATAAATTGAAATTTGTCAATACACCAATTTGTATAAATTTGATTAAATATAAAATGTTAATATTTACACGATAAATTCCGCAACGAAAGTTTTTGAAATGTCACAAAAGGATAGGGAATGAACACTGTTAAGTCACGAGGGGATGTCAATCCCTAAGACCATCCAGTGGCATGAAGTAAAAGTGGTGCACAATAGACTAATGATGATAAATGTAAAACCATGACGAGTATGTTTTAAAGAAAGACTAGAAAGGAGTTATGTGAATGAAAATATGAATGTAAAGATCGTATACCTAGTGTTCCGTCTGAACGAATACCTTCCCGACAAGTTTGAGTACGATAGAGTAATGTTTCATAGGGTTCCTTCGGGGAACGAAACAATATGGTTCCTCCGGGAACCAAAAAATATGGTTCCTTTGGGAATGAAACGATACGGTTCCTTCGGGAATGAAAAGATACGTTTCCTTTGGGAATGAAATGACATGGTTCTTTCGGGAACGAAATGATATGGTTCCTTCGGGAACAGAACGATATGGTTCCTTCAGGAATGAAGCGATACTGTTCCTTCGGGAATGAAACAAAATGGTTCCTTCGGGAATGAAACGATACGGTTCCTTCGGGAATGAAAAGATACGTTTCCTTCGGGAATGAAACGACATGGTTCCTTCGGGAACGGAACGGTATGGTTCCTTCGGGAACGGAACGATATGGTTCCTTCAGGAATGAAACGATACGGTTCCTTCTGGAATGAAACGATATGGTCCTTCGGGAACAAGATAGTAGGACTCATTCGGAAACGATAGGGTAAGATTCTTTCGGGAAAGACCCGATATATCCTTTCGAGGACGAATGCACCAAGGATATCTTACGAGGTACACATAATAACCGAAACGACTTAGAAGGAGATTGATAACAACTGCCTAGGGCACAGAGTAGTCAATTTTAACAGGATACTAGAAATCTTAAGTGTTGAAAAGAGTTCATGGCCCGCTCAGCACAACCCATATCAATGTCTAGTGGATTTGAGTTAAGTCCACCCATGAGATGAGCATAAAAGTAAAGTAGGATTTACTGTTCAATATAACATCCGGGAGGTTCATTGCAAGGAAGAAGAGGCAGTAGTGGCACGTAAACCCTAACTTAGGAATCAAAACAAAACCCTTTTATTAATAAGAATATATTACAATACATATAGAAATCATTGTTCCTAAAAATTTCTAAAACTCTTTTCTTCAAGGGCTTGCATTAGCAAAGCGTTCCGAGCTTCAACTTCAGCTTTCTCTCGTTCCAATTCTACTATTCTTTTCAGTAAATTTTGTTCCCTTTCTCTTCCCGATGCATTCTCATTTATATGAGGAGCAGGGATGGGAATCGTCTCATAGTACAGAACGTAAGGTATATTAGAGTCAACACGTTCTTCTTTTTCAGGATTATTCTCATAAGGCATATCGACATATCCCTCATGAAAATTTCGTGAATATATAGGAGTGATATTATAACTTCCTGCGGTAGGAGCAGAATGAAAACTTATAGAAGGATTATAGGGAACACTAGGGTTTCCTATTTCTTCGAGGCTTCTGAAAGTTGAACTTTCAGTTTCCTCATTATTTTCTATAGTTGTTTCATTTGTTTTTCGTTCATGATAATTAGCTGGAACAAATTTATGAATAAAGCTAGGACCCTTGCCTTTTCCGACCATTCTGTAAAATAAACAAAATGATATTTTATTATTATAGAAATATATTACAAAACTAGATTATAGACCCGTGTATTACACGGGGTTGTATAATAAAAGTTATATATTTCTATAATGTGTAAACAAATTTACATAATTAAAGTATTTTTATTATGTACAATAATAAAAAAATAAAAATTTAATTACAGTTCATAAATCTATAAATACTTCTTTGTACACGACATTTATTGTTTTGTTTGTAATTTTACCGTCTTTATCAACTATTAATAGCTTAAGTACATCTCTACTTTTTACTCTGGACAATGGCACATACAGTTGAGCATGTGTAAAAACTGGTTGTTTCAGAAAGAAAAAACCCACCCTACATAGAGACTGTCACTGACTTTTATTTATCGTCAGAGTAAAACATACGGCGAGAGGAAACTATTTTCTTTGAAATTTAAACGGAAACCTATTGTTTGAAGGTTTGATCCCTTTATTTATACCCAAGTTAGGGTTAGTCTATATATATTGATATATATCGAGCTATGGCAATGCATTTAACAATATTGTATTTAGTTTTTGAGTTAACTTTATGAGTATAATACGTGAGAGTTATTCACAAATCTTGTATGTGTTCTTAATTCAATTACGGACTTGATTGAGGGCTAAGACATCACATAAAGAAAATAATTATACAATATTTTTATATATAAAACTAATACATATATATATATATATATAATTTGAATTCTTTCGATCCGAAACTCACAAATTTATAACTCGATTCAAAAACCGAAATCTGAATTCGAATTAGTTTAATACAAACTAAAAACTGTTTTTCGGTCAACCCAACCTAGCCTGGCCCATACTAAAAATATTACACGTTTCAAACCGAACCCATTAGGATATGTTTCCCAACCCGTTTGACCCACCCATTTTTTCCACCTTTAATCATATCTGAAGATAACTTCTTTATGTTTACAATAGATGTAATGAGACCATACCAGGCTGTAAGTAACCGAAAGTCCCGGCTGCTAAAGCGGATACATGGTCTTATCTTGTTCCATGAGCGTGGCTAACCCGAAATAAGAAATACAAGCTTCCATATTTTCATCCAATAAAGTATTGCTCGATTTGATATCTCTATGAATTATATGAGGAACGCAATCGTGATGAAGATATGATAATCCCCTTGCAGCACCTACATCAATTTTGTATCTTGCATCCCAATCAAGAACATTGTCCATTATTCATCCTGCATCATAACTAATGTGAACATTATGACTATTAAAGTCAAAATAACTTCAATCTCATGCTTAGAAAGTCAAAGGTTTGACCTTGGAAGTCAAACTCATACCATGGAGTAGTGCATTCAAACTTCCATTAGGCATTAACTCATAAATCAGCAAATTGTAATTAGGCGCCGTGTAATAACCATAAAGAGTGACTATATTTCGATGCTTTATATTTTCCATTTGTAGAGATAAAGACTGATGGCTACAAAATTCTCTAAGTAAAATTGTTGCGGACTCCACAATTTTGCTGCTGACTTACAAGTTGCTGCAGATAGTTGTGTTCTCCTACTGATGAACAAGTTTCCTGTGGATAGCCTTATCTGCTGAAGTCCAAAGTTGCTGCTGATAGGCTTCCCTCTCCAGCAACAAACATTGATGTTGCTGATAGGCAAATCATCAACAGCTTTGACTTTACTACTGACACCTTTTGCTGCAACACTAACACACCTATCAGCAGAAGGAATGTTATTGATGCAGAGATCAAAACACAATACTCCTATTCTGATCTGTCCTGCATTGTTTACTGAGAAGACCTTAGTTTTGCTGTTGTCTTTTCATTGCAGAAGTCTTTTCACTGCAGTTGTCTTTTAGCTACTTGTCTTTTTGTTGTCTACCAATAGTAGTGTAACTTGCAACTGTCAAAGATCAACAACTTGTGTTTGATCTAATCCTTAGAATCAAGGGTTTGTCTTGATTCTAAGTTCCTTTAAATGTATTGTATCTTCTATTTGTACAAGTGAGCTTCCCAAGTGTTTTCTCTGTAACGTGTAAACTTTGAAGATTAATACAACTTGCATTTATCAGTATTATCATTGTTTACTTGTATACATTGATTAGTTGTTATTGTTTCCGCCAATCTCAACTAAGAACAGAATCATCTTGTAAACATCGATCCTACAAGTGGTATCAGAGCTTTGGCTCTCAGATTAAACAAACGCACACTTGTTTAATCACTCTCTGGTTCTGTTCACTACTATATTTTTGCCACTGACTGCCTTAAGTTATTAGTAGGAACAAGTTTCCTGCAGATAGCTTTAAGACAATCAGCAGCAACATTTTTGCTGCGGACCATTACATCCATCAGCAGCAACCAAGTTTGTTGCTGATAGACTTAGCCATCAGCAGCAACCAAGTTTGCTGTTGATAGGTTTAACCATCTGCATCTACCAAGTTTGCTGCTGATGGGTAAAATGAGTCCAAGTTAACTTTTACCCGCTGTAAAAAACCACCTTCAGTCTTTACCATGGCTGCTACAGTGTGTTACAGTTGTAAAATAGTTAAAAGAAAATGGGTTGTACAGTACACGTAAATCTGCTTTTTCGCTCCTTTATCGTTATAACACAAATCAAATTTCTTCCTTCACCACTTCACATTCAATTCTGACCTAACCCTCAACATTTTCTCTCAAGCATTCAAAGCTTTCATACTTAACCACCTTTCAAAATCATCCTCCTTCCCTCCAAACCTAACTAAAATGGCAGAAGTTGATATCAACAACCCCGATGACAAGTTCTCAACCTACCATAATCTCATCGCTTATCTTGTCAAAGGAAAGAAATCTGAAGGGTTTGATGACATGATTGACTTCCTCTGTCGATCGAAAATCCACTTTGCACTAACAATCAACCCCACAATCTATATCCCTCATATGGAGGATTTCTGGAACACTGCCGTCTACTCTACCGAACAGGGGACTCCCCAAATAAAAGCCATGGTAAACGGCAAAGACATTACCATCACTGAAGCCACGCTAAGAAAACACCTCAAGCTTCAGGACGAGGGGGCCGCCATTTCATACACCAAAGATGAATATATGAGGACCTTTGTATCCATAGGGTACACTGGAAATCAGAACGAATACACGATTGAGAAGGCATTGATGGGTCCCCGTTGGAAGTTCTTATGCCACAGTATTCTTCAATGCATATCTCAGAAGAGAAGTGGATGGCATCAAGTGAGCTCTGCCCTTGCGTCTACAGTTCATGGTATGGTAACTGGAAAGGGTTTCAACTTTGCTCATTTGATATTCGAAGGTTTGAGATATAACCTTCAGGAAGGTGAAAAACAAGCCTTCTTTATGTACCTAAGGTTCTTGCAGGAAGTTTTTAATCATGAACTAAAAGATCTTTTAAAACCTGCACGAATCTACTTGATGTTGGGTCATAAAAAAAACATTTTTCAAAGTATGAGAACAGTTTCCAAAAAGTTCTCAAGGGTCAATGTTCCATTGTTATCTACAATGTTTAACATACAAAGCACCGAGGGTGACAGTTCAGTAGTCCCAGCTGATACTGACCCCACACCCTCCACTTCACAGCTTGAACATACTTCTGCTTCCCTTGATCAAACCCCTGTGCAGCCTATTAAGGGTGCACAGGCACAACAAATACTTACCCTAGTTCTTGAAGCCCAACTGGAAAACAGGGCCCCAGTTGAGGCAAGCTATACTAGAAAGCGAAAAAGGAGCAAGAAGACTCCTTCTATTCTTGTCTCACAGGCCCAATCCCAACCCAAAAGCCCTCATTCAGAATCACAACACTCTGATGAGAATACCATAAGGGATAGCCACATGATTAGGGAAACTTCCTCGAAAGGATCCCCATACATTTTTCTTCTCTGAACTTAAGTGCAGAGGCTCCTTGTCAAGATGATGTACCTTCTCTAAATGCCACTATCAAGGAGGTACTGATTGACTTAGCTGCTAATGTACCCAGCCCAAGTTCATCACCCAAGAAGGTCCACTGTGAGAGTCATGAAAGAGTGGATATGGAAAGGGATGTCATTACTTCTGGTCCATCAATTGACCAGGAGGACAGTGACAACATAATTAAGACCCTAAACATGGCAACTCAAGTGAGAATGTTTCTCTTGAAACATCCTTCACTGAGAGGAATCCCAGGCGCCAAAAAAACCAGGGTGATGGGGATGCAGAGGCTAGGCCTAAGGCCCCATCTAGTTCCAAGGATTACACAACTGTGGATGAGGACAGACTGAAACTTCATAACTTGGAATTGACGCCCAGTGTCGCTATGCTAGAGGCTGAAGTGTCCAAATTAAGACACCAAGTCTCTATGCATGAAGCCCATCAATGCCCAGCTATGACTTCTCCTTCCCTTGTATAAGTGGGAACTCAAACAGATCTCTATCTATGCACTGATGCAACCAAAAAAGTGGAAATAGTTACTACTGAAAACGACACTGTTAGTCTAGAGGATTGGATACAAGAGCAGATTGCCTTTCAAAGAACACTATTTCAGCCTGCCTTTGTTCAAGTCTATGATTTGATGCCAACCAGAGATGAAAAGGAAGAGATATATGAGGAATGGAAGTTAGCGACGAGGGCTGTAGACGAAGTATTCCCTGAGGAGATGGAAATTGAAGATGAAGATGAAGAAATGCCTCTCCTAGTCACTATACTTCCAGCTGCTGCTTCTATCTCAAGACAAGCCATATCCCCTCATTTCCCACTAACTGCTCACAACCTGGAGTTTGACTCCATTCTGTCATGGGGATATGATGACCTATCTAAAAGATTCTGGATTGGCTAGGAATTTGCTGGAATCAAAGAGCTTATCTTGGATAACCTAAATCTGTTGGAAATCCTTACCTTGCATCTAACTGAATGTATCAACACATCTGATAATCTATCTTTCATGCTTCCCATTGAACACTTCCATGACATATGTGAAGATAACATGCCCAGATTTGAGAGCTTTCTTAAGCTTACTAAGAAAGTGGCATACAACAAGTTTGAGGATGAAGTAGCAGAGTCCTATAGAGCAGCAGAAGAAAGGCATCGAAGACTTGATTTGAGTAGAAGCAAAGCTCTAACTGAAGGTCAAATTCTATGTCTGAGAAGATTCCTATATAATGAAGTGGTTAGAGGTTTAGAAGTTCATGGGTGATCAAGCATTAGGTCCTCTGGCTTTCTGTTCTTTTTGTGTGCAGGATTATCCTTTATCATCAATAGCATTCAAGAAATTCTACTCCTCAACTCGGACTTCCTCTATAAAGTATTTGAACTCAGATCACACATCTGCAACATCAACTCTAAGAAAAGTCAAGAAATGATTCTGATTGTCAAAAACTTTTTGGAAAATGAGGGATGGATTGCAGTGGATGAATCTGATTCAGACTTATCCCTTCCCTCTTCTCCAACTTTCATCCTAAACACTTAAGAAGAATCTGCAAGAAAAGAGAAACAGAAGATTATGACAGAATGGAAGGAAGTAACTGGAGAAGAATGAGAAGAAATTAGAGATGAATAAGTTGTCCCCCCTTTGTCCTCTCCTCAAATTGCCAATGAAGCTGATGTTGAGGTCTCAATAGCAACTTACACTTCTACTATTGTGATCTATGAAGCTGAAGCAGAGACATCCAATAAAGACAAAGGGAAAGGAATCATGACAGAAGAAGAAGAAAAGAGGATAAAGCAAGAAAAGAAGGAGGTGGAAAGAAGAAGAAGAAGAAGAAGAGAAAGAGAAGAGGAGGAGATGGCTGAGCTTAAAAAGGCTCAAGAAAGAAAAACTGTCATGCTCCTCAGAGAACAACAAATCCAATTGCATGCTAGGCAACTGGATAAAACAAGAGTTTAAGTTCCTGCAGCTTCACAAATAAAAGAAGATGAAGCATTAGCTATTCAGCTGCATGAACAGTTAAATAAAGAAGATGAAGAGAGGGAGAGGAAGAGAAAAGAAGAAGCCAAGTTCAGAATCACTGACTCTGAACTTGCTAAAGAAATGAGGGAAGAGTGGACTGAAGCTCTGATTTCTCAAGGTGAGGATGCAGACTACCTTGAGAAATTATCAAATAAAGAAATATACAGAGCTTTCATGAGACAACATGGTCAACTGGCAAATAAGAAAAGGGCTGAAGAAGAAGAAAAAGCCAAACAAAAAACCAGGAAGACCATTGCATTTTATGTCAGAACCCATGAAGAAAGGAAGGTCATGATGGACTTCCTGAAGGCTAGAGGTGAGAGTGGAAAGAGGCTGGGTCCCATGAGCTTCATGAACCTGCAAGTCTTATATGTCAAAGTTAAGAAGGAAGAGGAAGAGAGACTGGGGAAGACAGACTCAAAAAGAAGGGTAAACACTCAAACTGATGAAAGAAAATAAAAGAATCCCAAGCCTACTCTCTCATCCACTCCTTCCTCTGTCCAACAACCTTCCACTCTCCCTCCTAGACCTCCCTCCTCTCCACCCAAAGAGTCCAAATCCTCTCACCTAGCTCCTCCTTATCAACAGCCTCCCAAGAAGAAAATCAAACCTACTACCACACAAGAAGATTCAAGAGAAATTGTAGTATGGTTCTACAGCAATCAAGACTAATTGTTTGAAGTTTTCAAGGGAAGGGCAGAGGTAAAAAGTTCAATCTACAAATCTGTTGATGAGGTGATATAGCTTCCAGATTCTGATCTTCAGAGAATGATGGAGCTGGGTGAAGCTCATGAGCCTGAAAATGATAGTGGAAGACATCTGTTGTTGGTGATCAAGCATCACTTCAACCCTATCAAAGATGTGTTTTTTGATGTTAAACCTCTTCATCCCACTATCCATTTGTCAGTTGGTCCTACAATGCTGCTCAAGATGAGTACACTTTGATAGATGTCAGAGGTCAGAAGATGAGATGTTCAAGGAAGACCATCTTCAGCATGCCAAGCAAGGACATCAAGACTCTATCTGAACTCCCTCTTGACAATCCAAGCATGGACCCCAGAGGCTATGAGACAGCAAGGATTGTTACCCACATGCAAAAGCTTCGGCAACAAAGGCAATAAGAGAGTTTTGGTAGCATCAGTCTAGGGGGAGTTTGTAGAGATAAAGACTAATGACTACAAAATTCTATAAGTAAGATTGTTGCGGACTCCACAATTTTGCTGTTGACTTACAAGTTGCTGCAGATAAGGCTAAATGCTGCAGATAGTTATGTTCTCCTGCTGATGAACAAGTTTCCTGTGGATAGCCTTATCTGCTAAAGTCCAAAGTTGTTGCTGATAGACTTCTCATCAGTATCAAACATTAATGTTGCTGATAGGCAAATCATTAGCAGCTTTGACTTTACTACTGACACCTTTTGCTGCAACACTGACACACATATCACCAGAAGGAATGTTATTGGTGTAGAGAACAAAAGACAATGCTCATATTCTGATCTGTCCTGCAATGATTACTGAGAAGACCTTAGTTTTGTTGTTGTCTTTTCGTTACAGAAGTCTTTTCACTGCAGTTGTCTTTTAGCTACTTGTCTTTTTGTTGTCTACCAATATTAGTGTAACTTGTAACTGTCAAAGATCAACGGCTTGTGTTTGATCTGATCCTTAGAATCAAGGGTCTGTCTTGATTCTAAGTTCCTTTAAATGTATTGTATCTTCTATTTGTACAAGTGAGCTTCCCAAGTGTTTTCTCTGTAACTTGTAAACCTTGAAGATTAATACAACTTGCATTTATTAGTATTATCATTTTTTACTTGTATACATTGATTAGTTGTTATTATTTCCGCCAATCTCAACTAAGAACATAATCATCTTGTAAACACCGATCCTACACCATTAATTCCAGTTCTCTCTCGAGACCTCGATCATGCTCGGTTCTTTCTAATCTTAGCTTCTTGATAACAAAAGATGTTGACTCATTTAAATTCAACCTATAAACAATTTTTATCTACACAAACTGATCCACAAATATAAAAGAGTAAACTCCGGTTTTAGTCCCTGTGGTTTGCACCAATTCCCTATTTACATCCAATGGTTTAAAAATCCCAATTTACATCCAATAGTTTCACCATTTGTCTCTATTTTAGCTAATCCACTAACCTCCATCCAATTTTCTGTTAAGTTTTAACTGAAAAGACCAAAATACCCAATAAAAAAACAAAAAAAATCTTTTTAAAAATACAGAAACTCAGAAGCCAACACCCACTTCCACTCTCTTTCTCACCCACCCTCCCCAGCCCTAAATCAAGTAGCCGCTACCCTTCATCGCCAGTTGCCACCTTCAGCCGCTACCCTTCAACGCCGCCGTCATCACCGTTCAGGTTGCCAAAAAACGAACCACCACAGCCGCCGCGTAGATCTATTCACTTGAAAACGACCACCACCACTTCTTGCTCTAGCATGCGTCTTTTCAGTTCAAAAACCCTAGATCGATGGTGCCAGTGGTTGTGGGATGTTGGTGGCGGTGGCGGTGTAGTGAATGGTGGGTGCTGGGAAGACTCTAATGACGACCATATCTTCTTAGCCACATCAGAGGAACGAATGTTAACAATCAGACGTTAATGACGACCACCGTGCAAACACCCAATTTCTCTGTAAAATCATCTTCCGCCATGGAAGACGATAGCTTCTGTTTCACCCTGTGCCGGAGAGACGCCAACTGCAACTGCAAAATCTGCCAAGCTAGCATCAATGCAACCCTTGATTTGCTTCCAATAAGCACCCAATGAAGCTCTCTCACTAAGATCTCATATTCGAAACCATCTCCACCTGAAACCCCTATTTTCTTTAACCCTTGCACAGTGTCCACTCCTAAATCTGAGACTTCTAGTCTCATCGTGTCTCCGCCGGTAAATTCAACGGTCAGGACTGATTTGCCGTTGAAGCTCGAGAGGAAGAAGACATAATTTGGATATGGTTTAATGATGATGAAATCTGCTCTGCTGCTTCTGTGTTTGAGTTTGGTAGGGAAATTAGGGTTTTCAATTTGGATATGCTTCTGTATTTTTAAAAAGATTTTTTTTGGTTTTTTATTATTAACGGTATTTTGGTCTTTTCAGTTAAAACTTAACAGAAAATTGGATGGAGGTTAGTGGATTGGCTAAAATAGAGACAAATGGTGAAACTATTGGATGTAAATCGGGATTTTTAAACTATTTGAATAAAATAGGGAATTGGTTCAAACCACAGGGACTAAAACCGGAGTTTACTCAATATAAAACTATGAAATTTTTTTAACAACATAATAAATAACAAAACAAAAAACAGCCAGCATGTGATTATCTAGCTTTCGCTTACTTTCAATCAAGTGATTATCAATTCTGATTATAATTTCTAATAATGAAATAATCACGTCAATATGACATATCCAGACATCCCCTTTAACTTCAAATTAACAAGAATTACTACTATTCAAGAAAGCATAAAATCCAAAAAATGATCTTCAAAGTAGACCATAATCACAGCTTACATCTTCACCCAAAAACAATAAACATTAGAATCCACAAATATAGCCACTACAAGCTCGTAATATTTAAAATCAAAGCTAGATTCTAAGGAATGAACATGGTATTACAAAATCAATTGAAATAGAAGAAAAAAAACCTAAACCAATATTATCTAATATTAAACCCCCATTCATCAAAATCATCCAGTAATCAAACATAAATTCAATACCTTGGAAAGGGTGTGATTCCAAACAGAAACTATAAATCCACGACGAAGCAAGTTCATGACCATGGCTTTCCTCATTATTGGCATCCCCAAAAACCCAATTCCTCCATCATTTTTCTTGATTTTAAAGTCTGATCGGTTTGAGGAAGAGAGGCGATAAGTTTGGGGAAGAGCGATTAGGGTTTGTGTCACACCCTGAAATTCCACAGCGGGTTACCCGCGGGTTGTGACTGTCAAGGATCATCAGTCCCGGTCATTTCGAACGACCTCTAACTGGTTTTCGAAAAGACATTCCGTTTGAACATCATACAAAATTAAATAGTAATACAGAGTTTGAAAATGCGGAATGTAAAGTGCGGAAGCAAAAGTAATGTTGCAAAATACAGAAGCATGACCAACTAGGTTCCCATAAACCTAAGCTTCTAAATGAAAACATGCTGTGAGACTCTTGGAGTGCAATCCTAGTCCGTGCATGAATGCTTAGCGACCTGAGATAAACATGCTTAAGGTGTCAACACAGGGTTGGTGAGTTCACAGGTTTAAGTAACAGAAACAGAAATGAAAACAGTGTAACAGTACGCATGTATACTATTGATTCGATTGTTGATCAGACAATAAACATTAACTATATAAGCAACACCGAAACCGAAGCTCAACGAAGGAATGCAGAAACTAGCATTTTGCCTCTTACGTGCCCAGCACGCAATGGATTAGGTCAATTATGCACCCGTTTGACTCCCAGTCAGAGTTAGCGCGACTAACCCGGGTGGGGGTTGTTAAACCCAATAGTACTATTCATGAATCACCTCGCTTTGTGTAATAATTAACGGTTCGAATATGAGAGGACTTTATGTGCGGGAAATGCACCCACTTATATAAATTAAAGCGAAATCAAAGTAATTGTCATACGACCAAGTAAGAAAATGGTTTAGCATGTATCTCCCCCAAATGGAAAAGTAAGTAAAATGGGGCCGTGAAAACTCACCTAGAAATGCGGTGAATGAGAAATGGGAGTAACGAGAGGAGTCGAGTAACTCCGGGTAACCGACCTAACCGAGCCCTAAGAATTAATAAGGCTATAAGGTCTATGAAAGTAAACATGGTTTATGTAACCACATTCATCCAAACGACTCAACGTTGAAAGGTTACATTGACGTTTTGAAAAGGTTTGACCAAAGTTGACCGAGGTTTGACCGAGGTTTGACCAACTTTGACCAAGGTTTGACCAACTTTGACCAAGTTTGACTAATGTTGACTAATGTTGACCAATGTTGACTAGTGTTGACCAATGTTGACCAAGTTTGACCAATGTTGACTAATGTTGACCAATGTTGACTCATATTGAAGTCATGTATAAACAACACACAAGTAACATATAAGTTGTAAACATGTAACACATAAGCATCATACAAGTTATACATGTGTAGCACTTAAGTAGCATATAAGTTGTACATGTGTGACACATAAAGAACATATAAGTTGTACCTAAGTAATGTATAAGTAACCCCTTGTGACATAACATACAAGCTTCAACTAGTTGTATAAGAAACTAACATGTGATAAGTGACATAGCATTTGCACATCTTTATGGCACATTTCATACACATAATTCATGTCATCATATTAATAACCTATTAGTATCATTTCAACACTTTCAAACAAGTAGCATAATATGTCATTGCAAAATTCCATAACTCTTAACACAATAAAGTTTCCATTTTTGACAATTAGGGTTTTAGTGCACTTGAGGTGCCATAGCCCAAACAAACAAGTTATACATGAAATTATAATAGTAACATATTAGTAACATGATTCTATGCATTTACTTTCTATTTCAAGCAATTATGAAGTTTCTCAACAAATAAAGTTTCCTTATTTAGCAAGGTTCACCAAAACTTGTCATTACACCATTCCAAATCACATATTCTTTCATAAGTCATCTATTCATATTGTAATAAGGCCATATAACCTACTTTAAACATTTATAGCCTACACATACAAATTATGAACAATTAAAGTTTCCTTTTTAGGAAAGTGGTCCAAACGACCCTATTGCACATGTGTAACCTCAAATAACTCTTTTTACTACTTTAATATATATTATAGAACCATAATATCAAGTTTTTATCCAATAGAAACTCATAACACAAAATATGCAAAATTAAAGTTTCCTTAAATAGTAAGTCACCATAACCTAGTGAAAAACGACATTTCAACCAAAAAGATTATATTTCCTACTTATTCTACTATTATGAGTACCATTTAAACTAACAAACGTATCACACATCAAGTTTTGCAAAAATGCATCCAACAAAGTTTCTATAAATAGAAACGAGCAAATAACCATCTAAACAAGTATTTCAAACCATAAAATGTGCATATATGTGTCAACAACCTTATTTTATGAAAACTTTTAGTTAGAAACATGCATTATAACACTTGAATCAACAAAAATCGTTTGGATAGAGGTGTTTCCCATTTTGGCCGAATATAATAAGAAAAAGTATGAATGGGATGCTTACAAAACCAAGGTATGGTGTAGATATGGTCTTGCACTAGCTTGAATCCTCCTTGTATCACCTTGAAACACCTTGAATGGAGCTTGAAATGGATGAACAATTTTGAGAGGGGTGGTGGCTAGGAGGTGGTGGTGGCGGCCGAAAATGAGAGGAGAGGGGAGAGATTAGGTTTAGGGTTTAGGTGGAAATGAGGGATTAGTGAGTGTAAGGGAGTTTTAGTAAAAAGTGTTGGGCTTTTTGAGTCTTTAAGGCTTTTTAACTAATATGGGCTTCTAATATGGATTACCCATTTTAATTTGCTGAATTATTTAGTCCAAATAATAAATCCATCATTTTTATAAAATCTAAAGTAGTGTTGTTGGCACATATCGCGTATCCGCTTAAAGAGCGTTAATTTAAAAGTTGCTCTAAAAATTCCGGAAAAATTCACATAAGCATGAAATATTAAATCACAGTATTACATATAATTTTTACACACCAAATATATGTCTAAATATTATTTCTAATATTCGTTAACGTTCGTGTGACAGGACGCGTGTGTGACCCGGTAATCCGTTCGATTACCGATGCATGAAATGAAATGAAACGAATGGACTTCCTATATGAAATATGTACTTAATTACTCTATAATTAAGTATGATGCAAGTGAAATCACGTGAATTCAAGTAATAGTCGGGTATGGATATTAACCTGAATTTGCCGGGTATCACATACTCCCCCTGTTAAAAGGAATTTCGTCCCGAAATTCAGTTCGCGTCACTGGTAGACGGTGTAGTTTTGAACAAGTGAGGGTATTTACGCTTGAATTGATCCTCGCGCTCCCAAGTGAACTCTGGTCCCCGTCTAGAATTCCAACGAACCTTAACTATGGGAATGCGGCTTTGTTTTAACTGTTTGACCTCGCGGTCCATGATCTCGACTGGTTTTTCGACGAAGTGAAGCTGATCGTCTATTTGAATTTCCTCCAATGGTATGACTAGTGTCTCGTCTGACAAGCACTTCTTCAGATTTGACACGTGAAACACGTCATGAACGCCACTGAGGGTTTCTGGTAGGTTGAGTTTGTAAGCAACAGGACCAATCCTTTTCAGAATCTCGAAAGGTCCAATGTAACGAGGATTAAGCTTTCCACGCTTGCCGAAACGTATCACTCCTTTCCATGGCGAGACTTTCAGTAGTACCTTGTCTCCCACTTGAAATTCTAATGGTTTGCGTCTCACGTCAGCGTAACTCTTTTGACGATCACGCGCGGCCTTGATACGTTCGCGTATCTGTACAATCTTCTCTGTAGTTTCATGAATAACTTCTGGACCTGTGAGTTGGCTATCTCCCACTTCTGTCCAGCAAATCGGCGATCTACACTTTCGTCCGTAAAGTGCTTCGAATGGTGCGGCCTTAATGCTAGTGTGGTAGCTGTTGTTGTATGAAAATTCGACCAACGGTAGATGGGCATCCCATCCGTTCCCGAAGTCAACCACACAAGCTCTGAGCATCTCCTCCAGGGTTTGGATGGTCCTTTCACTTTGACCGTCCGTCTGGGGGTGGTATGCAGTACTCATATCTAGCCGAGTACCCAAGGCTTTCTGTAAGGATTGCCAGAATCGGGATGTGAATCGACTATCCCTATCTGAAATGATGGAGATTGGCACTCCATGTCTTGTGACTACTTCCTTCAAGTAAGTTCTGGTTAGTTTCTCCATCTTGTCCGTTTCTTTAATGGGAAGGAAGTGCGCAGATTTGGTTAGTCTGTCGACAATTACCCAGATTGTGTCACAGCCATTTGAGGCCTTGGGCAATTTCGTGATGAAGTCCATTGAAATTTGTTCCCACTTCCACTATGGGATCTCTGGTTGTTGGAGTAACCCTGATGGTTTCTGATACTCTACCTTGACCTTAGCACAGGTCAAGCATTTACTGACGTAGGTAGCAATTTCGGCTTTCATGTTAGGCCACCAATAATGTTCCTTGAGGTCATGGTACATCTTGTCAGCACCGGGGTGGATCGAGTACCTGGACTTGTGTGCCTCGTCCATCACCAGATCCCTTAGATCCCCAAAGCTTGGTACCCAAATCCGATCCATGAAATAACGGATGTCATTGGATTTGACCTCAAATTGCTTGTCCATACCACGTAAGGACTCATGGCATAGGTTTACTTCCTTGATTGCTTCGAGTTGGGCGTCGCGGATTTGCATGGGTAAGTTCGTGTGGATGGTCAACTGTAACGCCCGCACTCGTCGCGGTTTGGGTTGATCCTTCCTGCTCAAGGCATCAGCCACGACGTTTGCCTTTCCAGGATGGTAACTGATAGCGCAGTCGTAGTCGTTTAGCAATTCGACCCATCGACGTTGCCTCATGTTAAGTTCCTTCTGATCGAAGATGTGTTGAAGGCTTTTGTGATCGGTGAAAATTGTGCACTTCGTGCCATACAAGTAGTGCCTCCAAATCTTCAGTGCAAATACTACCGCTCCCAGCTCCAAATCGTGGGTAGTGTAGTTTTTCTCGTGCACTTTCAGTTGTCGAGAAGCATAGGCTATGACCTTCTCCCTTTGCATTAACACGCACCCGAGCCCTTGATGTGACGCATCGCAGTACACCACGAAATCGTCTGTTCCTTCTGGTAACGATAGGATCGGCGCGCTGCAAAGTTTCTGTTTGAGTAATTGAAAAGCGGTTTCTGCCTTGTCATTCCATTCGTATTTCTTATCCTTGTGTGTCAGTGTGGTGAGAGGTTGGGCTATCTTAGAGAAATTTTCGATGAATCGTAGATAGTAGCCCGCAAGGCCTAAGAACTGTCGTACCTCAGTCGGAGTCTTAGGTGCTTCCCAATCCTTAATCGCCTCGATTTTGGATGGGTCAACATGTATGCCTTTCTCGTTGACCACGTGTCCAAGGAACTGTACTTCGCGAATCCAGAAGTCGCATTTCGAGAATTTGGCCTACAATTTCTCGGTTTTCAGCAACTCCATAATTAACTTCAAATGCTCGGCATGTTCCTCTTTGTTCTGTGAGTATATCAGGATATCGTCTATGAACACAATCACAAACTTGTCCAAGTAGGGCTTGCACACTCGGTTCATGAGGTCCATGAATACCACCGGTGCATTGGTTAACCCAAATGGCATGACCATGAACTCGTAGTGACCGTAACGAGTTCGGAAGGCGGTCTTTGGAATGTCGTCTTCCTGAATCCTTAGCTGATGGTATCCCGACCGCAGATCGATCTTTGAGTAATAGCTCGACCCTTGTAATTGATCGAACAGGTCATCGATCCTTGGTAGTGGATATCGGTTCTTGATAGTTACCTTGTTCAGTTCTCTGTAGTCGATACACATACGGAACGATCCGTCTTTCTTCTTAACGAACAAGACTGGTGCTCCCCAAGGCGAGAAGCTTGGTCTGATGAAGCCTTTATCTAACAGTTCCTGTAATTGGTTAGACAATTCCTGCATTTCCGATGGCGCCAGTCGGTAAGGTGACCTTGCTATCGGAGCAGCTCCGGGTGTGAGATCAATCCGGAACTCGACTTGTCGATGCGGTGGAAGTCCGGGCAAGTCGTCGGGAAATACTTCCGGATAGTCTCGGACGATCGGTATGTCTTTAATCTTATTTTCTTCTTCTTTCTTTTCCGTCACGTGTGCTAGGATCGCGTGATAACCCTTCCGCAAGTACTTTCGGGCTTTCATGCAGGTAATGATTCTTAACGTAGCACCACTCTGTTCTCCTTGAATGGTCAGTGTTTCTCCGTCCGACAGTGGAATGCGGACTATCTTCTCGTGACAGACGATTTCGGCTCGGTTCTTGGACAACCAGTCCATACCGACTACTATGTCGAAGCTTCCCAATGTTACTGGCAATAGGTCTATAGTGAAAGGATGATCGGCTAGTGTTAAGACACAACCTGGAATTACTTGTTCTGTCTCTATTAGCTTACCATCTGCTAGCTCTACCGTGTATAAGTAATCTAAGGCGATGGGAGTAATCCCAAGTAATGAGCTAAACTCAGTGGATACAAAACTCTTATCGGCACCCGTGTCAAATAAGATAGAAGCATAGCAGTTGTTTACGAGAAACGTACCAGTAACAATGTTGGGATCCTGCCTAGCCTCGCCGGCTCCAATGACAAATGCTCTGCCCCGAGTGTTTGTATTTCTAGGTTTCCGGTTCTTTGGGCAGTCTCTGCGGAAATGTCCGGGATCACCGCACCCGAAACATCCGCGGTTTCCCCCGCCAGCCGGGGCTTGTTCAACTGATCGGCAGCTCTGGGCAGTGTGTCCAAAACGTTTACACTTCTGGCACCGAGAATCTTCACAAGTACCATTGTGGTGAAACTGGCACTTGTTGCACTTAGGTAGGGTTCCAGTGTATGTCCCTCTTGGCCTTTTATCCGGTTGGTTAGCCACAAACACCCAGGCCGGTTCCTGCTTCTTCTGGTTACTCGGCACATAGGATTTGGCAGGAGCATTTTCCCACTTTCTCTTGTTGTCAAAGGTTTTCACAAAACTTTCTTTCTTGTTGAACAGTCCCTGACGGACTGCCTGATCCGTAAGATTATGAGCCAGCCTCACTGTGTTGTGGATAATTGTGGGTTCTGCAGAAGTAACCATGCTTTGTATTTGAGGTGCCAAACCCCAAATGTACCGCTCAATTCGTTTGTATTCCGGTGTAACCATGTGCGGTAGTAGTCTTGCTAAATCGTGGAATCTTGCGGTATATCCCGCGATGTCAGCACCCTCCATCCTTAGGTTCCAAAACTCCTGTTCCAACTTTTGGAGTTCGTTACGAGGACAGTACTCCTCTTTCAACATTTCCTTGAATTCTTCCCAAGGAATGGCGTTCGCATTATCCAGGCCCAGAGTCTGGATATAAGAGTTCCACCAGGAGAGGGCTTGGCCCTCGAGAGTCCCAGCTCCGTACATGACTCTGTTCTCCATTGTGCATTGGCTCATACTGAAGACCGATTCGATCTTTTCTATCCATCGTAGCAGTCCCACTGCTCCTTCCGTCCCGGTAAATGTATGCGGCTTGCAATCCATAAAGGATTTGTAGGTGCAAGCCTTTGTTCCATGCCCAGTTCCTGTGTGTCAATGATAGAGCGTAATTAGGTTAAATTTTCACGAGGTAGGGCTATGTTACTTGCAGTATATACTATTTCCGGTTTGTACTATACCTCTGCTCTCGCCGTGGCCTCCCGATCCTCCACTGGATCGATTGGCTTCGTGGTTAGCGAGTGCATCTGCCACGCGTTGGGCGATAAGGGCTTCAATTTGGGCAGTGGTCATGGAACTGGTGCCTTCTCCTGAGTTGCGGGGTGTCTTCCTTGGCGGCATGTTTCTTTATAATCATAATGATAACAAAGGTTAGATATTGCGTAATAAATAACAATCAACAAACGTGCATAAGACAACACCCAACAATCAACAATAAATCAACCATGCAATATAATCTAAAGACAACCACTTGATAAATAAGTTGTACCAAATACAAAGTATTTTTCAGGAGTAAACACTCCTCCAAAACAAGTAATATCTCAAAAATACTGCGTGAGCACAGCCCGCTCACGATAGGCTAATCAAATGGGTGGTGTAACAGTACCACTCTGCAAGAAGGTAAAAAGTAACAAGGCACAGAGAATCATCAGAACCCTGGCGGGTTCCAACTCTTCTCTTACCGTGTTAGCCGTAAGCTCTGCTGCTAAGGCTGTATAGTCAGCAAGTGAGGCTCGATGCTCGGCTACTGCTGCTTGCGGGTGTGCCATCCCCAACTGCTCCTCAGTCTGCTGGAGGCGGCTGGATAGTGCAGTGATCCTATCCGTCTCTCTCTGGCGATCCTCAAGTAGTCCTGCTACCTGCCCCTGTAATGCCTGTAGTGCAGTCTCAGTAGCTGTGGCCCTCTGTTCTGTCTCCCGAGCCTTTTCCTCCGCGGCCTCGATCCGGTCTCGTACTATCAGTAGTGCCTGGTCTGTCAGTGCCAACTCATCCTGGAGGGATGATATGTCAGCGTCATGTAACCTGCTGCGCGTCGCAAGTATCGGTAGTACCTCCCGGGTAGGCCAGAGCCAATAAGGTGGTGGATAGGATGGTCCAGTTGACTCTCCCGTAGATGAAGTGTCCGATGATGCAATTCGGGCCCTTTTGGCCGATGGTCCAGCAATGTCAGGGGAGTGGGCTGGTCGCTTTCCTCTGCGAATGTTCTTCTTCCGAGCTGTGAGTTTGGTCTTCGCTCCCACCGGTGCAAGTAATGGTGATGGCGGCGTCGGGTCCGCCAGACGAGGTGGTGAAGGTAGTATGGAGCCGTCGTCGGACGATGAGTCCCCGTGTAGTACGGAGTAGGGCACCGTCTCGCCCGAGTCGCTCCCCTCGCCGGCGTCTCCGTCACCTCCGGGGGCTGGTGCGTCGTCTTCCTCCTCCTCTAGATCCTCCTCAGGATCCTCCTCCGGGTCCTCCTCAGGATCCTCCTCAGGATCCTCTTCAGAATCCAACTCTACAAAATCCACTGAGTCATGTGTCTGCTCCTCATCCGTGGATGAGTGGGGTGATGAAGGTGGGGTGAGTGGCTCCACTGATGATGATGGGGTAGCTGGTGTGTACTCCTCAGAGTCCGAGATCACAATGGGGTCCGATGAGGTCGACATCCTGTAACAAGTCAATATCCAGTAATCCATTGTATTCATGTATGAAAATGCATGTATGATGTGATGTGAACTATGTGAGCCTACAGTTATAGTCTAAGTATACTAAATGCAACTTAGTTCTCTATAACCAGGGCTCTGATACCAATCTGTCACACCCTGAAATTCCACAGCGGGTTACCCGCGGGTTGTGACTGTCAAGGATCATCAGTCCCGGTCATTTCGAACAACCTCTAACTGGTTTTAGAAAAGACATTCCGTTTGAACATCATACAAAATTAAATAGTAATACAGAGTTTGAAAATGCGGAATGTAAAGTGCGGAAGCAAAAGTAATGTTGCAAAATACAGAAGCATGACCAACTAGGTTCCCATAAACCTAAGCTTCTAAATGAAAACATGCTGTGGGACTCTTGGAGTGCAATCCTAGTCCGTGCATGAATGCTTAGCGACCTGAGATGAACATGCTTAAGGTGTCAACACAGGGTTGGTGAGTTCACAGGTTTAAGTAACAGAAACAGAAATGAAAACAGTGTAACAGTACGCATGTATACTATTGATTCGATTGTTGATCAGACAATAAACATTAACTATATAAGCAACACCGAAACCGAAGCTCAACGAAGGAATGCAGAAACTAGCATTTTGCCTCTTACGTGCCCAGCACGCAATGGATTAGGTCAATTATGCACCCGTTTGACTCCCAGTCAGAGTTAGCACGACTAACCCGGGTGGGGGTTGTTAAACCCAATAGTACTATTCATGAATCACCTCGCTTTGTGTAATAATTAACGGTTCGAATATGTGAGGACTTTATGTGCGGGAAATGCACCCACTTATATAAATTAAAGCGAAATCAAAGTAATTGTCATACGACCAAGTAAGAAAATGGTTTAGCATGTATCTCCCCCAAATGGAAAAGTAAGTAAAATGGGGCCGTGAAAACTCACCTGGAAATGCGGTGAATGAGAAATGGGAGTAACGAGAGGAGTCGAGTAACTCCGGGTAACCGACCTAACCGAGCCCTAAGAATTAATAAGGCTATAAGGTCTATGAAAGTAAACATGGTTTATGTAACCACATTCATCCAAACGACTCAACGTTGAAAGGTTACATTGACGTTTTGAAAAGGTTTGACCAAAGTTGACCGAGGTTTGACCAACTTTGACCAAGGTTTGACCAACTTTGACCAAGTTTGACTAATGTTGACTAATGTTGACCAATGTTGACTAGTGTTGACCAATGTTGACCAAGTTTGACCAATGTTGACTAATGTTGACCAATGTTGACTCATATTGAAGTCATGTATAAACAACACACAAGTAACATATAAGTTGTAAACATGTAACACATAAGCATCATACAAGTTATACATGTGTAGCACTTAAGTAGCATATAAGTTGTACATGTGTGACACATAAAGAACATATAAGTTGTACCTAAGTAATGTATAAGTAACCCCTTGTGACATAACATACAAGCTTCAACTAGTTGTATAAGAAACTAACATGTGATAAGTGACATAGCATTTGCACATCTTTATGGCACATTTCATACACATAATTCATGTCATCATATTAATAACCTATTAGTATCATTTCAACACTTTCAAACAAGTAGCATAATATGTCATTGCAAAATTCCATAACTCTTAACACAATAAAGTTTCCATTTTTGACAATTAGGGTTTTAGTGCACTTGAGGTGCCATAGCCCAAACAAACAAGTTATACATGAAATTATAATAGTAACATATTAGTAACATGATTCTATGCATTTACTTTCTATTTCAAGCAATTATGAAGTTTCTCAACAAATAAAGTTTCCTTATTTAGCAAGGTTCACCAAAACATGTCATTACACCATTCCAAATCACATATTCTTTCATAAGTCATCTATTCATATTGTAATAAGGCCATATAACCTACTTTAAACATTTATAGCCTACACATACAAATTATGAACAATTAAAGTTTCCGTTTTAGGAAAGTGGTCCAAACGACCCTATTGCACATGTGTAACCTCAAATAACTCTTTTTACTACTTTAATATATATTATAGAACCATAATATCAAGTTTTTATCCAATAGAAACTCATAACACAAAATATGCAAAATTAAAGTTTCCTTAAATAGTAAGTCACCATAACCTAGTGAAAAACGACATTTCAACCAAAAAGATTATATTTCCTACTTATTCTACTATTATGAGTACCATTTAAACTAACAAACGTATCACACATCAAGTTTTGCAAAAATGCATCCAACAAAGTTTCTATAAATAGAAACGAGCAAATAACCATCTAAACAAGTATTTCAAACCATAAAATGTGCATATATGTGTCAACAACCTTATTTTATGAAAACTTTTAGTTAGAAACATGCATTATAACACTTGAATCAACAAAAATCGTTTGGATAGAGGTGTTTCCCATTTTGGCCGAAAATAATAAGAAAAAGTATGAATGGGATGCTTACAAAACCAAGGTATGGTGTAGATATGGTCTTGCACTAGCTTGAATCCTCCTTGTATCACCTTGAAACACCTTGAATGGAGCTTGAAATGGATGAACAATTTTGAGAGGGGTGGTGGCTAGGAGGTGGTGGTGGCGGCCGAAAATGAGAGGAGAGGGGAGAGATTAGGTTTAGGGTTTAGGTGGAAATGAGGGATTAGTGAGTGTAAGGGAGTTTTAGTAAAAAGTGTTGGGCTTTTTGAGTCTTTAAGGCTTTTTAACTAATATGGGCTTCTAATATGGATTACCCATTTTAATTTGCTGAATTATTTAGTCCAAATAATAAATCCATCATTTTTATAAAATCTAAAGTAGTGTTGTTGGCACATATCGCGTATCCGCTTAAAGAGCGTTAATTTAAAAGTTGCTCTAAAAATTCCGGAAAAATTCACATAAGCATGAAATATTAAATCACAGTATTACATATAATTTTTACACACCAAATATATGTCTAAATATTATTTCTAATATTCGTTAACGTTCGTGTGACAGGACGCGTGTGTGACCCGGTAATCCGTTCGATTACCGATGCATGAAATGAAATGAAATGAATGGACTTCCTATATGAAATATGTACTTAATTACTCTATAATTAAGTATGATGTAAGTGAAATCACGTGAATTCAAGTAATAGTCGGGTATGGATATTAACCTGAATTTGCCGGGTATCACAGTTTGAAAGAAACATTTCTTTCTCAAACGGGTTTCGTAAACGGAGCGCAATTGGTTATACGGGTAAATTAGGATCCACGTATGTAATACTTTGGGTTAAATGGCTTTGGGCAGGAAAATGGTTGCGAGAGTGAAGGAGGTGATGACACATGACAAAAATTGTAGTCATTTATTAGGTTAAGGATACAACAAAAATGATTCTAATCTTTCATAAGTTCTTTTCCAAGAGTCATCAAGTCTTCTCCATATTCGTACAATTGTTGTCCATAAATTTAGTTCTTGCTTTGTCCATTATCTTCTTTCTTGTTACTTCGTCCGTTTGGCGCAACGAACGGTCTAAACATTCGATAGGAGAAGAGGGCATACTTTTGTAGGTCCCTCGTGTGTGGCGGATCGTCACATGCAAGTGCGTTCCTGAGTCGGACCGGGTGCGGAATACCCGTGACTAGGTGGAGAGTCTTATAACACAAAGTAAACCAACAAGAGAATCACTTTAAACTTTCGTCTATTATAAACACTTTAAGGTTACAGAGAGAAATACTGAGTATACAAAGTCTGAGTATCTGCCTGCATACTTGTCTACTGTCAACCTATCCTATTTATACACGACCTGATCTCTGCACACTTAGCAAGTGCGCAGGGTAAATTGCTCATGCGTACTTAGCAAGTACGCAAGATATTTGCGTACTTGCTAAGTACGCAGGAACTAATTCCTGCGCACATACAAGTGCGTAAAACACTTAGAGATTTCAGCAACTATCATCATGCATTAGTAAATACAACTCGATAACTAATACATATAGACACTTACAAATAAAAAAAAATACATACAATGAAAGTACAAAACTAAGGCTCTATCCAGAGTGTTTGTCACACGAAAGTGCTTCAACAAACTCCCCCTTGCCAACAACTCTGGATCGTCTTCTGTCTTCAGTCTTCACAGCTCTACATCTTAAGCTTCCATCTTCTTCTTGTAGTCAAGGCAAAACTTGATCACCTTGTCATATTTAGAAGCAAGGAATTTCGTCCATTCGTCTGTATGCATGCAATACCTGTCTGCTAGTGCCTCCAGATCTTTCACAGAGAAGTTAATGAAGCAGACTTCATCAAAATACTCTGATTAGTTCCCTCGGCACTAAGCATCCACTTTCTGATCGTACCTTTCTTATCACCACAGCCTCGCCCATTTTAGGATCTACGTACCAGTACCACATGTCACCGAGAATATCCTGAGATAACTTGCTCAGGGGAATCTTGGTTTCACATAGCACTGGCTTGTATACCAGTTTCTTTAAGCATTTCTTAGTCACAGGATGTCTAGCATTCTTATCCTTGACTCGCTTGGGCACTTGAGGCTTGAACACTTCAAACTTCCTAGATCTTGCTTCCCGCTGTAGAACCTTCCACAAACCTATCGCTACTACGTGATTTAAGTGACCCAGTAGCTCTCGGTTTGCTAGGTTCACGAGGTCGTATTTAGGTAAGGAGTTGAATGCTTCACTGGTTGGTTTCAAGTATTGAACCCCCCTAGATCGTTTGATTGTGAACAACTGCTTATCTTCCTCGAACCTTACAGCTAAGATCATCCCTATTGCTCCTTGTTTGTCTATGATAGAAGTCTTTTGCCAAACAGGAGCTGGACCCTTTGATGAACTAGCAGGCATATCTTTATCTTTCGGTGCCTCTGGATCCACAGGTGTAGGGTCAAATGGGGAAGCTTCAGTCGATGCTTCAACGTTACTAGCAGTGTCAACTGAACCTGTGTCGAGCTGAGATTCAAAGGATGGCACTTCAAAGATCTCACCATCTTTGAACTCATACTCTCCTTCCCCATCACCCTTGGGAACTTCAATAACTACATCCTCATCATCTTCATCCCAATCATCACCAGAATTGATCTCTCATTCTTCAAGATTGTAGAGAGCATCGATCTGTGCTTCCTTAGAATAGTCAGGCTCTAAGTATAAGATCACCTCGTCAGATAGATCCTTTAGAACATCAGCCGCTGACTTTCCTTTGTCACCACCAGAGGTATCACCACCTTCCTGATGAGTAGACTCCCCCTCGGCCATTGGAATAGCAGAAATAGGCACGATTGCTAAAGCTTGGTGCTCACTTCCACTAGGACCGACTTCGAGATCCTTGTCTTCGTCATCATCCTTAGTCAAATCAACAGGATGACAAGGCTCATCACCAGTAGGTGTTGATGTCTTCTCTTTCTCTTTCTCTTTCTCTTTCTCCCCTTAAGCATCAAGCTTCTTGGTCAGATCAGCAATTAGTTTGACCATCAGTTCATGCTCTTTCTACTGCATATCAAACCTCAGCTCAAGAGATGACCTGTGTCCCAGAATCATATTATTTTTCTTGATTAGAAGTTCGTTGTGGGCCATTACATTCTTGAGTCTCTCGCCTATCCCTGTTCTATGGCTTCTTAGAATTCTAACTTCGTCCACCAACGAATTAATCTGTGCCTCTTGAGCGTCAGATTCCTCCTTTGACTTCCAAACAGTTTCCAGCAGACCAGCAACTTGGGTTTCCAGAAATTCTATCCTTTCTTCATTAGGATCAGGATGTCTGGATGTAGATGCTTCAACATTGTGAATTGGGGAGGAGAAGATAGTATCAAATTCAAACCCCTGAGTGAATTCTCCATAGTTGAAGGGTTGACTTATAGGTTCGGTGGTTGTAGGGATTGTGGATGTGATGATGGTTATAGGGGTGATGGAAGGTGTGATGGTGACTGACTCTGTGAGAATTGGAGTAGTCACCGCCACCTGGACAAATGTGACAGGGAGGGTCACTATCACAGGAACTTCCTCTTTGCTAGTAGTGACCGCCACATCAGGTTGTACCTGTGGCCTTCTCCTCTGTCGCCTGTATAATTGCTGTGAAGGTGGGGTAGAGGCTGAATCAGTACTTGCAACCGAAACTTGTACTTGCTGTTGGGTACTGACCTCCACCTCACTGGGAATAGCATGTTGCTGCCTATCTCCCCTGTTCTTGTTTATACTTTCACGCCTTTGTCTCTGAATAGCAGCGTCAGAGTCAGAATCTGGCTCATATTCACTGCTTGATGACTGTCGCTTTCTCTTTGAGGACAACTCGGGAAGAGTCACATTCGTCGTTCTCCTCGGGTGTGCCTGTGATGGTGCATCATCAGAATCAGAAGAATCAAAGGTGTGCCTGTGATGGTGCATCATCAGAATCAGAAGAATCAAACTCTGTCTCTTCGGAGTCGGATCCTTCAGCACCATCATGACCTGCTTCTTCGTCTCCACTTTCAGACGATTCATCCACACTTTCAGCCTCCTCTACTTGTTGTTGTTATTCATCCGAATGTACACTTAGCTCTGGCTCTGAGTCTTGGCTAAACCATCTCCAGTCAGCCGGTGCCACATACGCTTCGTTTATCAGGTGGCCAAAGAGTGCGGTGTGCTTATGGGTAGGTTCTACACTGCCTGGCTTCAAGAATTGTGCAAACACCCTCTTGTCCACCCTCTTAACTTGCAATCTCTCCCCAGAAGCAGGGAGGTTTGGCAACGCATCGTCAATCAGTAGTTGCACAAACCTTGGGTATAGAAAGAACCTGAACCTCTCAGCCGTGTTTATCTGATCATTTATGGCTTTGAAAATGTATCTTGAGAAGTTGTAGCCCTTGTTGAGAGATAAGCCAACCATGGCTGCAGCAAGATCATGACCCATTGCATCCTTTCCAGCCTTTCTTGAGGAGATGCACATGATCATGACGTGGGCAAAATATCTCCATTGATCGAGCACCCACATTTTCTTGTATGAAGCATAATCTCTAACACTAACATACCCCATTCGTTGCCTCCAACAACCATCCACAAAGTAGTCAGGATATGTTGTTGGGTCAGTGGAGAGGTCTCGGAATTGCAAGACGCGTCTAATTGTATATTCAGAAAAGGCGATGTCATGACCTGCCACGGTAGCCCTTATAACATTGGGGGTTACCGTGCAATCATGCTCCGCGGTCTCCCAGAACTGCTCGAGATATGGTCTTGAAACAATCGGGTCTGCTTAGCATAACTGATTCTTTGAACGGTTCAAGAAATCAACTATCTCTCGGTACTGCAGTGCAGCACCCTTCCACTCTTGTTCTGTATGTGCCAGGAGATTGAACTCATTTGTAAACGCACGAGCCATACCTGCAAAAACACACATAAGACACAATAAGAACAACAAGTTTCATTGGAATTGAAAACACCTGACACAGTATAGCTGTTACTCATTGAACTGAAATTTCAGACTTAGAAATTTTTACAAGTGTTGGTCCTGCGTATTTAGCAAGTACGCAGGTATTTGTTCTTGTGTACTTAACAAGTACGCATGAATTACTTCTTGCGTACTTGTTAAGTGCGCAAGAAACGTTATTGTACAATTTTCAGAAATCCAAAAATCTCAACAGATGTTCAACAATGATGTGGATTAGGTCAACACAAGGTCGGAATACATGATTCTAGCCTATGGGACTAATATCAACATCAAATAAGTGCTACATTTGTCACAATTTTGACCTAATTGACTACCCAGATGAATCATCGGTCAATCGAGGGTCAAAGGTCAAAATCAAAGGCTATTAAGGAATGATTAAGGGTCGATTACGGATTCTAAACAAGTTTTAATTATCATGTTTTACCAAAACAACCAAACATTTGACTAAAATCATGAATTAAACCCTAAAATTCTTTAAGTCTAAATCGGCCCATAACTTGTGATTTTGTGGATGGAATGTCATTAGATTCTCACCAAGAAATTGTAATACGATGATGATACTAGTAACGGGATGAAAAATCGGTTAAGAACACTCGAATTTTTGAGTAAAATTTGCAGAGGGAAATGAACAGGCGGAAGAAATTTGAATGCGATAAGAAGTCTGAAAGTTTTCTAAGTACTGTATATATACCCAACACAAAATGGTCTTGCGTACTTACTAAGTGCGCAGGACTTAACTCCTGCGTACTTACTAAGTACGCATGACTTAAGTCTTGCGTACTTGTTAAGTACGCAGGGTTTACCTCATGCGCACTTGTCAAGTACGCAGAAACCCTTGAGTGCGAAAACTTTCAACTCAAATTATGAAGATTTCAAGTCAAATAACGAACAAGATAAACAATATTCAATCAAGAGGATTCAAAATCAATTCAGGAAGGTTAAACACAAATATTTTTGGCTTTTCTAATTAAGACTGAACTTTACACAAACTTAAAATCTTTTTGATCTTTTCTAGATAGAAATATACACGTATTCACACAAACTATTTTTGATCAAAGACACGAGTAGAGGATCATATCAGGCTAACTTATAGCAAAAACGATATAATATAAACATCAAAGACTATGGGATCATGTCATGTATTACTATTTATTCATACGTAATAAGCACATAAACAAGTAATTCAAGTTGACAATATTATAAGATTTGAAACTATAAGCATCTTTGTATCACGTTCTTGTGTGTTAAGGTATTAATTATAAGATATACAACGTGTACCCCACTGATATGCTACAGTAATGTAAGTTGGACTATCTCAAGGCATCTAAGATTTTCCCAATGATTTTCTAAATTTTCAGAATGAAGTTACATCAATTAGCACAGGAAAAATCAAGCAGAATCCATAAGAATTATTAGGAATCATAAGATTCAGAATCGAGTGATTCATTTGTCTTGGTTTCATTTGATTTCTTCATTGAATATCGGTATGATGATTCAGGATAATGAATATGGTGTTTGAGTTTTAAGGTAAGGGAATCCAACTTTTATCTGGATTTGATTTCAATGAATCAGGAGTGATTCAAGGGTGAATACATGCTCCACGGTTGATGTTGAGACATGTCTTGATTCAATCTCTTATTGGATACTTGTGAGTATGGGCAGTGAGATGAACCGCATTAATTGTGCTAAAGGTATAACCCGAAACTGATCTCAGAAGAAAATTATTGCCAAAATCTATCATCCTATATCTGATAATGATCTTTTGCATTCTTTTACGCACACACAGCCTACTGACAATTCAAATTACTTGTAAATAAACAGATTAAAAACATAATAATTTAAACAATTAAGTAAGCATGATGCAATCATTTCCCATATGAGCAGTCTATGACGTTTAGATCATTTCTGATGTACTATCATTTCCTCTTTTCTCAAGTTAACATTGAAATTTTCTTCATTTTCTATTTTGTTTTTGATTTTGTAAAATATTTTGAAGATTAAAAGAACTATACAAAAAATTTAAAAGAAATAAAATTTAACTTTCATGAATTGAATTGATTTAAGAAAAACAAGTTTTCACTCAGGATTGAACATTCCTATCAAATTGACAAGATGCTCAAAACGGGATCGATCAAATGCCTTAGTGAAAAGGTCAGCAAGATTGCCATCCGTGTGAACCTTTACAAGTTTAATTAAATGCTTTTTCAGAACAATCACGGATGAAATGATGGCGAATTTCTATATGTTTAGTTTTGGAATGTTTCACCGGGTTATTTTGTGATGGACATGGTGGCATTGTTGTCAATGAACAGAGGAGTTCCAGTGAAGTTCAATCCGTAGTCTCTCAATTGCTATTGTATCCACAATATTTGAGAACAACCGCTCGCCACAGCAATGTATTCTGCTTCACAAGTTGAGACAGAAACCGTTGACTGCTTCTTACACTACCAGGAAACCAGTCTGTCTCCCAAGAATTGACATCCACCAGAAGTTGACTTTCTGTCAAGGTTACAACCGCCATAGTCTGAATTAGTGTAGGCTTTGAAGTCAAATGACTGTTGTTTAGAGTACCAAATACCCAATCGGGGTTTCCCTTTCAAGTATTTGAAAATTCTCTTCACAGCTATCATGTGGGACTCCTTCGGTTGTGACTGAAACCTTGAGCACAAGCACACAACAAACATTATATCGGGCCTTGAAGCTGTGAGATACATAAGATATCCGATCATCCCAAGGTACAATCTGCAATCCACATCCTTTCCATATTTGTCAGGATGCAGACCATGATTGACTAGGATAGGTGTGCCATAAGTACTGCTATCATTCATCTTGTATTTCGACAAGATGTCCTGCACATACTTTATTTGATGTAGATAAATGTCATCCTCTCTTTGACTAACTTGCAGACCCAGGAAGAACGACAATTCACCCATGTTACTCATTTCAAACTTGGACTTCATCACCTGTTCGAATTCCCTACACATCCCTTCATTTGTAGATCCAAAAATAATGTCGTCGACATACACTTGTACAAGAAGAATGTCACCTCCTGCTTTCTGTATGAAGAGGGTCGAGTCGATCTGTCCACGGTCGAAACCATTAGACAGTATATGCTTAGATAATGTCTCATACCATGCCCGCGGTGCTTGATGAAGACCATAAAGTGCTTTGTCAAGCTTATACACTTTCTTGATATTATGCGGATCTTCAAAGCCGGGAGAATGAGTGACATAGACCTCTTCATGAACTTTTCCATATAGGAAAGCACTCTTCACATCAAGTTGATAGACCTTGAAGCCAACATATGAGGCATAAGCCAGAAACAATCGAATGGCTTCAAGACTAGCAACTGGGGCATATATTCCGTGTAATCCAAGCCCTCTTGCTGATAATAACTCTGAACAACCAATCTTGCTTTGTTCTTCACCACAACATGACGATCATCCATCTTGCATTTGAACACCCATCTGGTGCCAATTGGTTGTACACCCCTTGGCAAGTCAACCAAATCCCACACATGCAACTTTTGGAATTGAGACAATTCATCTTGCATCGCCTCAATCCAGCAGTTTTCAGCGAGAGCCTCCTTCACATTCTTCGGCTCTAACTGGGACACGAATGCATCATGCAGACATGTTTCCATGACACCAGTGTCAAGTATCTCCGAGTACAGACTAGTGTTCTCAGTAATGGTTCGATGACGAGTTTGAACACCGGCATGAGGATCACCAATAATGTTGTCAATTGGATGATTCTAATACACTCTCGCCTCTGGTACGTTCGGTTCCTGAATTTTTGAATCGAGGTTCATGCTTAACTCCCCCATATCCTGTGTTCCAGAAGAAGAAGATTCAATGTTAATTGGATCAACTGGAGCTTCATTTCCTACACTAGTGTTAGGATTAGCTTGAGCGTCATTTCCTTCAACATGAACATCTTCACTGTTATCACCATTAAGAGTTCCAGATGCAGATGCAGCATTGGAATCAGGAGTTACAATCGGTACAGTAGCACGAGTTGAGAAACTGGAGTCATCACCGCCACCAAATAATTCATATACATTTGCGGCATCAATTGCAGACAAATCAGGAAGATTGAATGACTTGAATAGTGCATCATAATCAAAACCCCAAGCTGGACCAGTTGGTTTTGGTGGAATGTTGTGTTTACTACAATCCACTTCAAACCACTCCTCGACAGTACGAGTTCCTATGTTGTTCACTCTCTTGCAAGGCGAGTTGGCAACGTATCCTAAGAAGATGCCTTCCACTGCTTTTGCAGGAAACTTAGACTTGCGGTCTTTGTACGGTAGCAACAAGGAATAGGGACTACCAAAAGGAACTAGGTAATCAAGATTGGGAGTTTGATTTTTGATCAACTCGTAACAAGTCTTGTTGTGCCTCATCACAACCAGAACTCTGTTCAAGACGTGACAAGCTGTATTAACTGCTTCTGCCCAGAAAGTGACAGGAAGCTTTGCATCCGACAGCATTGTCCTTGCAGTCTCAATCAATGTTCTGTTCTTCCGTTCTGCAACTCCATTCTGCTGAGGTGTGTATGGGGCACTAAATTCGTGACGGATACCCTTCTTGAGACAGAAAAGTTCCATCAAATAATTCTTGAACTCAGTTCCGTTGTCACTCCTTATTCTTCTAACCTTCAGCTTGCATAGAGATTCCAAGCTCAGGATCCGGTATTGAAGAATGTCAGCAGTTTCGTCCTTCGTACCTAAAAAATGAACCCAAGAAAAACGTGAGAAATCATCAGTTACAACCAGACAAAATGACTTACCTCCAATACTCCTGATACTTATGGTGCCAAACAGATCCATATGTAATAGCTCCAAAGGGGTATCGATGGAGTTTTGGAGCTTGGGCTTGTGAGACTTCCGTTGCTGTTTGCCCTTTTTACAAGACATACAGTCATCTGCAACGGTAAATCTCAGCTTAAGAACACCGGTTACCAAACCGTTTTGGACCAAATGATTCATTTTACGATAAGAAATATGTCCGAATTTCCTATGCCACAAGATAGAGTCAAGTTCCGTCGCTTTGGTAAGCAAACAAGTAGCAACTGATGAGGTGGTTGTTCCCACGCTCATATCGATCTGATAGGTGTCGTTTGTCCTTGGCGCTCTCATCAGAATCCAATCTTCGGGAACCTCAAAACCAGGTTTGAGTATCAAGCATTCATTCTTGTCAAACATCACCGAGTACTCCTTGTCGCACATTTGGGAGACACTCAACAGGTTATGCTTCAGCTGCTCGCAAAAGTTGACATTGTCAAAACTGACACAACCATTTGATACCACGCCTTGACACGTGATACTGCTGCCTTTCTCTCCAGCAAAGGCCACATAGCCGCCTCTGAATGGTTTCACGTCTTGAAGCAAGGCCATGTTTCCTGTCATGTGCCAGGAGCATCCACTATCTACATACCAACGGTTAGAGATAGTACCCTTCGGATGTCCCTGCACGAGTCACAAAAAGAATTAGTTAGATTTGGAGACCCAAGCCATAGTGGTCTTGGGTCGTTCGTCTTTTGCAAAATAAACAACCTCTTTTAACTCACAGTCGTGACTGTTCAAAATGGATGAATCTTTAAAATAATTAGGACTAGGAGATTGAGAATTTTTAGATTTGTTAGTCCAGGACCTCTTATATTTCTTAACTGGAACAGTAGACTTAGGTTCAACAACAGCCGGTGAACTAATGGAAGCTTCACCTGATTGAACTCTAGTAAGCTGTTCTAGCTTTCTCAACCTCTTATTCCTTCTCCTCCTCTGTGGCTTAGAGAGTTTCACCACAGATTTCTCACCAGTAGGTGTACTACCAGAGGTAGATACACAAGGTTTAGCAGGTTGCTTTCCCTTTCTTGAAACAGATGGTTTAGCCTCAGAGATTATCCTTGGCTTTACCATCGGTTTTACTGGTGGTTTCACCACATTTGCTTTTGGACTTTTGGGATGGTTCACTGGTGGTGACTTAGGGATGACAGCCGGTTGTGAAACAATAGGCTGTTTCCCTTGGTTCTTAGAAGGACAGTTCACAAAAATGTGACCAACCGTACCACAGTGAAAGCAAGTCCTCTTGTCTGTGTAAGTCCTCCTATAAGGCTCATTAGATCTTGCATTAGATGACTCAGCATGATAAGCATGAGGAGTTGGTTTGTGAACAGGAGTTTGACCCGATATAGATTGGTTTTTGGGAGTATAGTATTTTTGCAAATTTTCTTTATAACCAAGCCCATAGTGAGCTGAAAAAGCTTCTTTCTTAACTTGATTAAGATTTTTATACCCCCCATAAAGCATTACCTTTAATTTATCATTTGATTCAATGATATCGGGTTCAGTTAAAATACAATTGTCACTATTAGTGATAATGTTTTTCTTAACCTTTTGCTCACATAACAACTCCTCAGATACTACTCCTTCTGGGCAGGTGTTAACCGACCCATCATCAGAAGCAGTAAAGAACTCCTCATCAGATGCGGAGTTGGCCTTACTTGAGGAATCATCTTTGTAAGAGGAATCATCCTTACCTGAGGACTCATCAAGGCAAGTTAGATCAATGTCTACTAAGCCGTTGACAAATTTCCCGCTAACTGGTGGAGGAATGGCATTAGTACCCAGCCCTAAGCCATTCATTTGTCTCACTACTGATTCGTAGTGTTCCACCACAAAACGTGAATTTTTCAACTTCTCATTAGTATGTTTCAACTGCAAGATCTCATTTTGCAGCTTGTTGATCTCATTGTTCCTTTTCTCTAACCCCTTGTATGCAATATCCAAGTGAAGTTGTTGATCGCTCATTTTAAGTGAGTAATCACGTTTTTCTTTCTTCAACGTTTCAATTGAATCTTTAAATCGTTTTTCGTTTTCTTTGTAGCTTAAAGATGCAATACGAAGGGGTTCGACTTCGTCTTGAAGCTTAGAGTTTTCAATTTTTAAGCCTAGACATTTGGAACAAGAAATGATTGAAAAAGGATTGGAATCTACCTCATTTGACGAACTTTTTGCCTCTCCAATAGCCATGAGGGAAACGACAGTAGTAGACTCTTCTAGATCAGCCACAGAAGCTTCCTTTTCATTAGCTTCCTTTTTCTCAGCTTCCATCATCTCCATGATCTCAGCCATGAGACCAACCTGAGTTTATGCAATGATGGCATCCTCCAGATGAACACCCCAATCAAAGCTTTCGTCCTGTTGAGCTACCAGTGCATTGGACGTTCCACTTTGGCTTTGATTGTGATTGTTTGAGTTGTTGTAGCCATGGCTGTTTCCTTGGATAGGTCTGGTGAAACCCAAAGCTGGTGCTATGTCCTTTTGACATTCACGAGCAAAGTGTCCAAAGTTCAGACACTTGTAGCACTTGGCCTTGGATTTGTCAAAACCAACCTTGGCATTAGAGTGCCCGCCAATGAACTTTCTTCCTGTTCTGTTTAGGAAACGCTTGGCTCTCCTTAATATCATGGCCATATTCCCCTGAATATCCATGTCCTTCATATCATCCGGATCCACCTGATTGAAGTCTTCTTCTATTATTTCAGGATCCGTTAGCTTGCCGCCAATGAAGTTCTCATAGGCAAGCATGCAAGAAGAGAAAAAAGCCACATGATCTTCAGCTATCTTGGCTATCGCTGATTGGTTAGCTGAAGATGTAGCGGGAGGATTTCTTGAGGGATGTTGTTGATGAGATCCAGAACCTGATCTGGATGCTGCATAGCATGCATGACCACCACAAGTCTTCACATTTTCTTCCTCGTGAGAGTTTCCAAAGAAAAGGGAAATTCCAGAGCCCAATGACTTGGTTGTAGAAGACGTCCCATGATACATAGAAGGGTCTTGTATCTGAGGTCTTCCTGAGCTCTCCTTTCTTTTTAGGTTCATGTCATGAGCTTGAACCTTTCCAATTTCATCATCAATTGTCATCTCATAGAATTTAGGATTCTCTCTCATCAGGGTTGTATACATCTCAAACTTGGCAGGCAAAGCATCCAGAAACTTTTCAACTAATTCTTCATCAGGATACTTCAGCTCAAAAGCTTTTAACTCAGTCTGCAGATGATAGAATCTAGAAATGAGTTCATCTATGGATTCATTCTCTAGAAATTTGAAGCACTCATACTCCTTCCTGAGAAGATCCCTTTTACTTTTCTTGATGTCACTATTGCCCTTGAATCTTTTCTGTAAAGCCTTCCAAAGATCCTTGGAGTTATCATATCCTATGAAACTATGGAATAACTCCCTAGTCAAGGCCATAGTGATCGAGCCGTGAGCCTTCTTCTCTCGATCATAAACTTTCTTTTCTTCTTCGTCGAGTTTATAGATAGGATTGGGCATTACTTCATCAAGGTAAATATGTGTGGGATGCTTATATCCCTCTAGAATAGGTATCCATAACGAAGAATCGGTATAAGAAATGTAATGCTCAAAGCGTGCTTTCCAATTAGAATAATCATTTACATTTAGCAACTTTGGCGGTTTCTGAGGTGTTCTGATCTCGTTGTCATAGTTCAGAAGGTTACTGAGGTTTTGAAGATTCGACATGGTGAACAATTAGTCAAATTTCAGAAAGGTCAGAGACACTTGCGCACTTGATATTGGCGTTGCGCACTTAGAGAAATGGTCTTGCGTAGTTAGGATTTGCTCTTGCGTACTTGGTAAGTACGCAGGAGTAAATGATAAGTACGCATGAGATAACTTAAGTATGCACAAGATTGGTCTTGCGTACTTGGTAAGTACGCAGCAAGACTGAACTTTTTGCCAGATATCGTAAGTACGCAGAACACCTTTTCACCAACTCTCACCAAACTATTCCGGTTACTGGAATCTCGCCGGAGATGGCAAAAATTGGACAAATGAACAAACAAAATGAGCCAAAGGGTCAGAAACAAGTTTCTAACCAACCTTTGCTGCTCAAAACACTCAAATACACAACAAAAGTCGGTTTTTGAGTGAGTTTTGCTTCTAAAATAGTGCTCAAGGGCTACCCCTATTTTATCACAAAAATCAACAAAAGTACCCACTTTTGCTTGTAAAAACTCTATAGAAAACTCTCTAAACACACTCACAACACTCGAAATCAGGAGCAATGCTCTGATACCACTTGTAGGTCCCTCGTGTGTGGCGGATCGTCACATGCAAGTGCGTTCCTGAGTCAGACCGGGTGCGGAATACCCGTGACTAGGTGGAGAGTCTTACAACACAAAGTAAACCAACAAAAGAATCACTTTAAACTTTCGTCTATTATAAACACTTGAAGGTTACAGAGAGAAATACTGAGTATACAAAGTCTGAGTATCTGCCTGCGTACTTGTCTACTTTCAACCTATCCTATTTATACACGACCTGATCTCTGCGCACTTAGCAAGTGCGCAGGGCAAATTGCTCATGCGTACTTAGCAAGTACGCAAGGTATTCTTGTGTACTTGCTAAGTACGCAGGAAGTAATTCCTACGCACATACAAGTGCGCAAAACACTTAGAGATTTCAGCAACTATCATCATGCATTAGTAAATATAACTCGATAACTAATACATATAGATACTTACAAACAAAGACAAATACATACAATGAAAGTACAAAACTAAGACTCTATCCAGAGTGTTTGTCACACGAAAGTGCTTCAACAACTTTTCGCATAACCATATTTAGGTGGGGGCTTACGGAGTCCCACCATAATATCATTATAAGAATTTTGGTATTCTGGAGGAGCTTGGAAATACTCTTTGAAAGGGCCATCATATGGATATTCAAGAAACATATAAGGATTGTACAAGACTGGGGATCCAGAATTATAAGATTGATAGTCACAATTATTTGAAACATGATTATTAAAAGGATAATTTTCAGGATTTTCAGAAGCAGGTCATATTGATGGGATTCTTCAGATGGATCCTCTTCTGCTGATGTGTTCTGTTGAGTATGACTAGATTCAGCTGTAGTAGTATTCCAATTGCTGAAATCAGATCCAGCATTCATCCATTGGCTAAAAGAGTCATAAGATTGAGGGTGGTATTTGGGAGAGTTGTTATTAGGGAGAATGGCAAATGGATCGTCGTTATAGTAGGGCGAAGAGATAGGGTTCATTCGAGATCCTAAAGGATGATACTCAGGTGACTCTTGTTTGATTAGGCGATTGGGGTCATAATAAACAAGTACAAAATTATCTCCAGACATCTGCAATCTTAAATTATTAGTACTTATCTTATTTTGGTCAAGACTTAGATACTAAGGCTAGTATCCTTATCTTAACTATAGCTCTACAAGGATGGTTATCTTCCCAGAGTAGTACCTCCAACAGAGATGTTCTCAGGTAAGAGCGACGGGTCTAGGAGAGATTTATATTGTCATCAGTGTTTGCGTGCCCATCCTGTGGACCGTTACCGTCCGTGACGGTCCATTACCGTTGAATTTTCATGTTTTCTACTTTTTGAACCTTGACCTATAGGTTATTTACACTTATAGTCCTTGTGGTTTGTACCTTACTCAAATCTTGGACATTTTCGGGGCAGGTGTTACATTCTCCCCACCTTGTTTTAATCTCGACCCCGAGATTTCTTAAACAAGTGAGAATATTTCTTTTTCATTTCTGACTCCAGTTCCCATGTATACTCAAGGCCACGTCTGGAGTTCCATTTCACTTTCACGATCATCAATTTCTTTCTTTTCAATTTCTTTTCCTGCCTGCCTTCGATTTGCAAGGGTTGTTCCATAAATCTTAATTTTTCATCTACTTCTACATCTTGTAGGGGCATTACCAGAGCTTTATCTACCAAACACTTGCGTAGATTTGATACATGGAATACACCGTGTACTCTATTCATCTCTTCTGGTAATTCGAGTTGATAGGCCACAGGCCCAACTCTTTTCAAGATTTTGAATGGTCCTACGAATCTAGGACTTAATTTTCCTTTCTTCCCAAATCTTACAACGCCTTTCCATGGTGAAACTTTCAACAGAGCATTATCACCGATGTTGAATTCTAATGGCTTTTGTCTCTTATCATCATAACTCTTTTGACTATCACGAGCCGCTTTCAATCTATCTTTTATTTGAATAATTTTCTTAGTTGTTTCCAAGACTATTTCAGGTCCGGATAACTGATTTTCTCCTATTTCAGACCAACAAATCGGAGTTCGACATTTATGACCATATAAGGCTTCAAAAGGAGCGGCCTGTATACTCGTATGACAGCTATTATTGTAGGAGAATTCCATTAGAGGTAAGTGGTCATCCCAGCTTCCTCCAAGTTTAATAACACAAGACCTTAACATGTCTTCAAGTGTTTGAATGGTTCTTTCACACTGCCCGTCCGTTTGAGGATGGTAGGCAGTGCTAAGATTCAATTTTGTACCTAGAGCTTTTTGGAAACTTTGCCAGAATCGAGAAGTAAATCTACTATCTCTATCTGATACGATAGATAGTGGCACACCATGTAATGATACAATTTTGTTAACGTATAACTGTGCCAACTTATCCATGCTGAACGTTTCTTTCATGGGAAGAAAATGAGCAGATTTAGTAAGTTTGTCAACAATAACCCAGATTGTATCATTCCCATGACTGGTTCAGGGAAGTTTAGTAATGAAATCCATGGTTATCATTTCCAATTTCCATACAGGAATTTCAAGTTGCTGTAATAAGCCAGAAGGCTTTTGGTGTTCAGCTTTTACTTGGGAACACGTTATACACTTTGCAACATAGATAGCGATATGTTTCTTCATTACTATATATCACGATAGGTTTTATGTCATAACATATGACAAAATTCGCTATGTTTTCTATGCGCTGACTTTTATAATTACGTGTGCACCCGTAATTACTCAAATCGTCGCATGGTCCGTATAGATCATCCCATTGTGTGCGGGTCAAGAGGGGACACAAAATCACTTAAATCATAACTATTGTTTCACACATGTGTTGCTAATAAATAACTATGCCCATAGATAACTTTGCTGGTAATCAAGTTCATAGTCTCTCGCACTCATGTTCATCATATACATTAAACCTGAGGTTTTATTAGTACTCTAGTTCGTGAGTAATATAGTCAATCATGTTCATGTTCACAGACGATTCGTGTAATCAAATTTCTTAGATAGTGTACAAAAGTAAACAATCAATTGCAAACAATCGAGTTTCATGTATAAAGTAAACAATCAATTCTTAGATGATCGAGTTTCGTGTATAATGTAAACAATTGAGTTTTATGGATAATGTGAATAATCAAATGTGAATAATCAAATCTCATAGGTAATGTAAATAATTGAATTTCATAGGTGGTCGAGCTTCGTGGACAAGCGTGTTGCTTGGTGTTCATGTACAATGCAGGTAGTCGAGTTTCAAATTTTTCAAATTCGTCAATGTTAATATGGATAGTCAACGCCCATGTGAAATGATTCATCTTCTTGAAGCTAGCTAGTAAGCTCATACATTTTCGAGGGTGCAAGATGATGGGATAGTTTGGTTACGGGGTTAGATCCAGATATAAGTCGATACGGGATTCAAATTGACGAACAAGAGGAGGACATGATAGATCTTTTGGGAACACATCCGGAAAGCCTCGTATGGTAGAAATGTCTTGATTGCTCACCACATGAGCTAAAGGCTACATATTCTCGTGTAAGTATTCTTGGGATATGGCACAAAATATGTGTTTCAAGCCTACTAGAAAACTCCTTTTCAAGGATTTACAATGTGCTACTCAACGGAAGGAGGTTTGGAATGTACTTCTCAAAACTAGAAATTTTGGCGCGAGGTTTGGGTAATCTTGATGATAATATGACGGATGTATTTTATGCTTGCAATATTAAATCAGCGAGTAATGGTATTCACATTAGATAATTGTAAGATAAAATTTTAACACTGAATGATAAAATGTCAAACACTTATTCCAAACATAGAGTAACGGTTTCAAACTAAAATTTAAAAACGAAGATAGAAAATCCAGCTAACATCGCAGGTAGGTTTCCACCAGGAAGAAGATGAGCACTAAGATGAACATCGTTATAGTTACTCGTATTGCAAATCAGGCCTCGGCTCTAGCTATTTCCGTACGAGCATCAAATATCTCCCTGTCTCCTTCCATCATGTCTAGTTGGGTACCTAGATTTGAAATTATGTCCTCCTGGCACCGCACTTGACTCGATAGGCCATCTATCCATTGACCTAGCAGGTCGTGCCTTATCTCATTCTCCATTCTCTGCCTCAGGAACTCCGTAGATCTCACATATTGGTGGGCGGCATCGACTAGAACTCCTATAGCACTGGTAGGTTCCATAGCTTGCCTTGTCCCTGAGTTTGGGTGGTATGGGTCATGTGCTATATAAGGGTGTCTCAGTGGGGGTGGTTTAGATACTCAGAGTCTCATGCCTGTGCTCCTAAGCGAATCTGCTCTGCGGTCAAATATGGATCTGGCAGTTGGTTGCGCCGGTGACCGGTTGGCTGGTGATGGGGATCCGAAGTCTTCTTCTTGCTCGGACTCTGTCTCGGGGTGATATTCCATGGAGTGAGGAGGGAAAGTGGCCATGTCTAGCACGAAAAGAAAAAAAACCGTAAGTGATAATAAAACGCTTAATGTTAAGTACAAAGGTTTTCATGAGTTTAAAATTTGACTAGAGTTCTCATAATAGTATGTTAGGAGTAACACTTGACTTATAAGTAGTGTACCCACGAAGAGAATTCCCAGGAAAGAGAGGTGGGTCACAAGGGACATACTTAAGTACCAGCCTTTCCTTAGCCAGAATCTTTCATGGAACTACACCCACTCTTCCAGCCATCGTGTACCATTAACACTATTATTTGAACTCATGGTTATGATGAGAATCATCATGAGTTGTGTCTTGTGGCTCAAAGGTGAGCTTCATCTATTCAAGCAGCTTCCTTTCCTTGCTTAGTAAGTGGGCTTCCCAAGTTTTTTTTAATAGGCACTAGGCCTAAGAGTTTGGATTCCTCACAAGTGATGATAAGGGTGACATAGTTCTCAAGACATAAGGATGAAAGGGGTGTAAGGACTTGGCTAGGAATAAGTGTATGATACGGTAATACTTACGATAGCATTTAGTGTAATCAAAATAGGAAATGATGTTTATGTAAATAATTGTGAAAGTAAATGAATGTTTTCGTTTGTTTTGTAAACCATCAAGTATGTGAATAACTAATTTATGTACTTTTGTTTATAAATCGGCAATTAAATGAATAACTAGTTTGCTCTTGTTTGTAAATAAATGAATAAATAAGTAAATAATAATTAGTTGAATAAAATAAATTATATATAAATAGTTTAATTAAAAGTATAAAATTTGGTTCAAAAGGGTTTCATATAACAAGTCATATATATAAAGAATGTGTAAGATAAAAGGGTTTATAAATATTAGTTTGTTAGAAATTAATGGTTTTAAATAAATTAAGTTTTATTAGGATTTTAAATCAAATAATAACAAAATAATTTGTTTTTCCTTGAAAACTTGTCAATTAAATTATTAAAACAACCCTGGGTTTTATAGGTTTTATAAATTAATTTTTATAAAACAATTCTAATGTTTAAAAAAAATGCTAAAAAAAAGATGTGGACTGCCCGGCTCGAACCAAGGTGGGTTTTGGGCAAGCCACACGCACAAACCACACGCAAAAACCACCAGACCCGTGGCCCAATAGTGTAATCAAGGTGATTCTAAAGTGTTTTAAGCGTGCACTAGGCAGGGACCGGGTTCTAAACTGGTACGCGCGCAAAAAGGAGGGGTGCGGGTGGGTTCGAACTCGTGACCGTATGTGGCCAAACGATTTAACCAGTGGATCAGGGCTATTACCTTGGTAAGAATAGGGTTGTTAAATTTTAAAACCATCTCCCCTAAACCCTCATCGTCTTCCCCAAACATCCGCCCCAAACCTTAGCCCCAAAATCCATCCGATTGGACACCGTTTGATCACGAAACCATGGGGCTTTCATTTCCTGGGTCAAGACTATTCTAATGATGTATCAATTACCTGGAACGACTATGAGAAGAAGTAGATCGATAGGAAGCTATGGTTCGAGTTCCCCGAAGCTTGATCATGCACCAGAGACGGCTAGAAGTGAAATCGTGGGTTCTGGAAGTGAGGAAGGAGTGTCGCGAAGGTGTATGAGTCTATGATATGGTTTGATTTCAATTGAAACGTTCAATTTAAACACCGATTAAAGGAGGCCGGTTACAGTTATGATTAGGAGTTTAAACTCTTTGATTGCACTTAAACTGGCTCGTTAAAATCATTTGAATTAGGCCGAGTAACGTTTGTGCACGATTTGTGTGTATTAACAGCATCAAACTCGTGGGTTTGGATTGATTTCATCCCTGTTGACTTTCACCAGGTCAAAATCGAAGGGGGGGGGGGGGTTCAATCCTTAAGAAAAGTCCAAATGAAAAGGTGGGGGGGGGGGGGGGGGGGGTTCAAAGGCATTGTGGAGGGTTCAACACCAATCTTTATTAGATTTTTATTCATTCTAATTATTTAATAAGTTGATCTTATAAAGTTTATAAAACTAAAACTTTTATAATGAATATTGTCATATATATATATATATATATATATATATATATCTTTGTTTAGAACCAAACAATTATTTTAATATGGTTTGTTTAATAATTTCAAATATAAATGTGTTTACATACATATATTTATAATTTATTACTTATATATCTATAAAAATATTTATATATATATATGAAAGAGTGAGATTACATGGTTAAAGTCCATATGTTAAATTCTTGATTTAAAAACATATATATATGTAGATATATTATAAAATATATCTATAGTGAAGGTATAACATGAAATTGTATAAATGTAACTCACAATGCAACGAACCAAAAATGAAATGTTATTATAGTATATAGCATAAGAAAATCATGGATGTTACATTGCGCATTTCCGATCCGAACAGAACCTCCGCGTGGTCCTCCCGGTGTCACGAACGAGTCTTCATTGCTCCCATGTAGTCTGTGTGCAAGATTTAAGAACAATAGTCAGTTTAGGGTTTTCTGAAAAGTGGGAAGGAACGAGTTGCAGGTTCACGAGGGAGGAGAGGGAGACGATTTTGAGAAGATGGGAATGGCGACTAGGTTAGGTGAATAACATTTTAGGTTTAATTAATTTTTCACTTTGGCCCCCTTGTTTTTTGGATAAATTATACTCTCATCCTTTTTAATTTGATTAGTTGATGAAGTGAAATACCAACTTTTTGTTCTTTGACAACTTCCATTCTAAACAAAATCTCGGGTTTTAAGTAAAAGAATTTTGGGATGTTACAAGTCTACCCACCTTATAAGAATATCGTGCTCGAAATTCGGTGCCTCTTATACACGATTAAAACTCTGTCTCTCATGGCTAGGTTGTCTCTTAGGTCTTGTGAACTCACCCGTTCTGCTTCGCGAAAGTGAGATGGACATTCTATGCCATATGTGAATTGCATGTAATTAGGGTTTTCATGTCCCTACTACCTCTTCTTCTCTGTAGCTAACATCTCGGATGTTATGTTGAGTAGTTTTACCTACTTCACTCTTGAGCGTGTCTCATGGGTGGACTTAACTCGGTTCCACTAAACACTTGCGTGGATCTAACATGTTAAGCAAGTCATGAATTCCTCTCAACACTTAGAAGTGTCTGTTTGGTATATTGTTTAAATTGTCTACTCTGTGCCCTAGGCAGTCGTTATTAGTTTCCTCCTAAACCGCCTTGGTTATTATGGGTACCTCATAAGCTTTCCTTGGCGCATTCGCTCTCGAAAGAACATACCATATCGTCTCCGAGTGAATCATACCATATCGTTCCCGAATGAGTCCCACTATCTCGTCCCCGTAGGAACCATATCATTTCGTTCCCGAAGGAATCATACCATTTCGTTCCCGAAGGAATCATATCGTTTCATTCCCGAAGGAACCATTGGAAGCATTACTTTATCATACTCAAACTTGTCGGGAAGGTATTCATTCAGACGGAACACTAGGTATACGATCTTTACATTCATATTCTTATATACATAACTCTCTTCTGGTGTTTATTTTAAGCATACTCGCCATGGTTTTACTTTTCTCATCATTAGTCTATTGTGCACCGCTTTTACTCCATATCACTGGATGGTCTTAGGGATTTGCATCCCCTTTGACTAACAGTATAATTCTCTAACCTGTCATGACCGTTAACATTTCTCGTATGGGATTCTTTCTAAACTATGTTCATAGGTTACGTTACGAGTAAATAACACGTTTGGGGATACTCGACCATTCCTTTCCTTTCTGGTCTCATTGGGTTCATTATTGGATTTTCAATTTCAGTAGTCTCACATGCTATTGACTTGACTTAATTATTGTAGCGTGTTTTCTGACTCATCTTGAGTTTTTACGGGTTCTTATGCTTTATTTCCCATCCTTTAACTAAACTTGTCCTTCACATTCATTCTGGATCAACAATTCCTGGTTCGGATTTTGTTTCATTTGGTTTAATCTACACGCCCTAATTAACATCGTGGTTCCTGTCACTTGTTGTCGTTGGTATATCTATCTTCCCGTTTCAGTGGATACTCATAGTAGTTCATCTGGGGTTGTCTTCTGCATGAAGAGATTTCATTTGTCCATTTGTGTATTTCTTGGATGTATATTCGTGTGGGTACTTCCTTCATACTCATGCATACTCCGACAGTAGACCAATGTTTATTCATCATATTGCATTTGTGTTAAGCATAGACAATTCTTGTTTAGAAGCAGTTCTCTAAACGTATGTTCGCCTGGCAAATGTAGTTCTCACATCTTGTACTAACGTGTAGTCCTTGGTAGCTTCTTTATCCATTCGAAACAAACGGGTGTTGAGTTTCTTAAATTCTACTTAATTGTCTCACCGTTCGCGGGTTGCCATGTGAAGCAATCTTCCCACTGGGGCTTGATAGGCTCTCATATCGCCCTCATACTAATTCTTTTCTAGTGCAGTCTTTTCATTTCATTGCCTTTGCTTGATTTAATACTCTCACCACTGTTGCATCAGGTTTCGGACCAAGTTTCGTCAATCTTTCTAAAATTGTTCCTTAGTGTTATTCAATTTAGCAAACTTCATTTAAAGTCTTTGTGATAACCTGAATTTTTACATTATAAAATAATAATAATAATAGTAAAATTAGTTATATTATAAAATACAACTATTTAATCGATTCTGTATCTTATAAAATTTTAATATCCAGAAACACTAAGAATTTATGTATTTTAATATAAGGTTTAATAAAATTTAAAGAAAAGTGAAAGGATTAATATGTAACATTTCCTGAAGAAAAAGGTGGCTTTTGAAACTTTGAAATATATACATATGAATGTATATGAAAGATTTCCAGGTCTTCAAAATCACACGGCTCAAAAATCAACCCGCGTAGCTGTAAAAACGATTCGTGTCATCTGCTCCGTTCGAAATAGCTATGATTTACAACAAGGCTGCCACGTTTTGCGTCAATTCACCCATTTTCCACCGAGTCATCTTTTTTCGACGACATGTGTCGAATTGACACAAACCAAAAACGATTATAAATGTAGTTCAAGGTCTCCGGACCTTATCATTTCATTTTCTCAAAGAGTTTTCTCGTTCTTGACCTATAACTCTCTAGAATCGTTTTTTATAAATTCTGATGTTACGTTATTTTTATATGAATTGATTCTGAAAACTCAAAACGTTTTTATTGAAACGTGTTTTGAGAAACTTAGCTTTTTACTGAAACAAAACATGCTATTTTATACCCTCTATCCGCTCACTGAGCAAAATTACTTTTGCTTAGACGTACCTTTTTATGTTTTCCTTCTTGTACGTCAGGTTATCAAGACAATCTGGGACGGGTCATGAAAGAGTGTTCGAGAGTAGGAAAAGACCTTGTGCAAATAAACTAATGTATTAGACTTTGTATTTCATATTAAGTTGTAAAACCTTATAATGAATAAGCATTTATGGAAATATGTTTTTGACCTGACTCTGTAAAAGTGACACGTCGGCCCACTCCGGGTCAGGGTGTTACAGTCTCATTCCTTCTCGTTCCACCTTTGGTATGCAGCTGTCGCCATCATCCCTCTTGCTAATTTAGTACAATCATCATTACTTACGTGACTAATCTCATAGTCATGGTTGGAATGATTTAATTATTTTCGGTGAAATATGTATTAATCCACACGATAAAGTTCATCAGTATGCACGAGCACCCGTAAATTCACAATTACGCGGATCCTGACGTAATCGCCAACTTACATTACTCGTGAATTCCTGACTCGTCTTATAATGCTTCATAATATGAATGTCTTCTATAAACGACGTCTAGTTGACGGGAGTCGTTCATGACTATTCGTTACTGATCTACTTGGACCGTTGATAATCCGTCTTCTTTCTTTCGTTGTGGTTTATCAAACTTCTACTCGTTTTTTGTGATTCACCTCACATGGATCGCACCGTTCTTATAATTTTTGAGTCATTCGAAGGACTATGCTAACTTCTCTTTCACTCTCTGTGATGAGTACATACGGCGGATGACAAATCGAGACACGTTTATACAGCAAAAACTTAATAACAGTAGCTACGTGTTATTAAACATTAATTGTACTTATGTGCTTAAATCGTCGACCATCGTATATGCTATGTGTAACTATTCATATTGGTAGTGACGTTGGTATCGAAGGCATGTGTTCTGTGTTAAGGCATCTACCCTAGGCTACGGGTATTAACCTTGCTACTTACTTACTGTTTTGGCGTTGACGTTGGCTACCCGTACTGACATCCTTGCTTTGGTCCCATTATCAGCTTGAGTCTAGACATTTAGGGATGTCTGAATCTCTCAAACTATTTCTCTGATACCAACTTGTAAGGCCCCAAACCCGGGAGACCTCACATGTTGGATTTACTCATAAACATAGTGATGAAAACTGAATGAACTATAACTTCTTAGAACATAGCAGAAGTGTACATCATTCTATTACATAAACAACGGAATTCTTAACATTTAAACATAAAACATTGTCTTAACATAATTTCAATTAACGGGATGTCAGTCTTGAGCTAGGTAGCCTTCATGCCTTCGCCCGTCTTTTTCTTCTTGTTACTTGAAGTGCATACTAAAAGTCAGCTAACGCTGGTGAGCTCTAGTTTTACAGCAAGTAGGTGTAAACATTATTTCTTGTTATACTTTCATAAGTATAAATATATATATATATATATATATATATATATATATATGTATATATTTACCATTTCAATTCTTTCTTTCGTGTTTATTCATGTATGAATACGTATATAGGTACATACATTCTAACATTCATTTGTACCTTCATTAGTCTTACATATAAGGGAGATCAACCCGTCATTGATTACGTGAGTCACAAAGACAAACGTTTCGGTCTACCGTCGTAGTTTGAGATGCTTACAACCGTCCGGCAACTAGTGTCCGTCCGTCATTACTTTCTTACAATCGTCCTACCGAAGTAGTCTGTCATATCTTACAACCGTCCTACCGTAGTAGTCCGTCATTTCTTACAACCGTCCTAACGTCGTAGTTCGTCATATCTTACAACCGTCCTACCGTAGTAGTCTGTCATTTCTTACAATCGTCCTACCATCGTAGTCCGTCATATTCGTTTGTTTGCCCTAAGGCATCCGTTTCCCACCCGAACTAATTATACAGCCGTGCATCGATTGAGGGACTGCTTCTACCATAGTAGCCTTAGTTTAGTCTACCTTTCTAGACTTTTAATTCTGGCTGCATAATAGTCGGGTGGTCTTCCGCCTACCGAAGTAGCCGTTATCATCGTTTCCGTCCATAACGTTTATTCATACACGGCAAGCAATATATACATGGATATAAAGCAAGATTTCATTCTTACATGTTATGTCATACTTTTCATACTTGGCAAGCAATATATACATGGATATAAAGCAAGGTTTCATTCTTATACGTTATGTCATACTTGGCAAGTAATATATGCATGGATATAAAGCAAGGTTTCATTCTTATACGTTATGTCATACTTTTCATACTTAGAAAGTAATATATACATGGATATAAAGCAAGATTCATTCTTATACGTTATGTCATACTTATATTTCTTTGTCCATAGACATACTTACATGTCAAGCAATATACATATGTATAAAAAGCAAGATTTCATTCTTATACGTTATGTCATACTTTCATTTCATTCTTTGTAGTCATTGGGTCCATTCTTTGTTCATCATTACTTTCATGTAACACGTATGATCATATTAACATTCATAACATTCATTCATTTAGTGTATATACTTCAGCCCCAAAACATTTAAAACGATTTGCACATAACACATAGGGGCACATAGAACTCACATGTCTACCGATATTCAACCCGAAGCTGATGTCTTACTATTTCTAGTGAGTATACCGATCTACACATAAGTCAAAGTAAGAATTATATTATTTAACGCAAGATTCGGCTGTGTCATTAGAGTGTCGGCCGAGAGAGTCGACAATCCCACTTGAGTGTCGGCTGGGAGAGTCGCCAGCCACACTTGAGTGTCGGCTAGGATAGTCGCCAGCCACACTCATAAGTGTCGCCTGAACTTGCGTTCAGGACTTGGTGTTGTGCTAGGGTCCTATGTTTTGTCAGTAAGTCTACAATCGACCCGGAGAGTCGGCCCGAATAGTCGACAGTCGACCCGGCTCTTGCCGGAAATTGCGTTCCGGACTTTTACTCAACAGTCGCTAACCAGGGGTTTAAGAAATGTACCTCCACGACGCGGTGCCTAGAATGAACCCGTATCGTTCCCGTAACTTGACCGTACAGACCTGAATTAGGTGATTCGAAGGCCTACGAACCCGTCTTGACATGTCGGTTACTACAAGGTTAACACTATCTTCGTCCAGATCATCATGCCCTTATCATTATTATCACAAACTTATTATATATATCATAATCTTTAAAAAACTTTAATCCATTCCATCAAGAATCAAATGGAGTGGGAGTTCTTACCCTTGATGCACCCAATTCATACTCAAACGAGACCGAGCCTCTTGCTCGAACGAACCCTGACCCGAACCCATTCAAGGCTGCTATCGAATTAGAAATGAAGTGATCGTAGTTTCATCTTCCACCATAAGTCACCACTAGCCACCATCATCTCCGCCACCGTGAGCCCCCTCCATGGGGCTGCCATGGTCACCACCCAAACCGTCTCAACATGACGAACCACCATCGTCAACCACCATCACTGTAAACTTCAATACAAGCCATCTTCATCATGAGATTCATACCACGATCACCATCATGAGGTCCATACCATCACTACCCTCGAGTCCGTACTACCACCTGAAGCTCCCTCCCGCCGGTTACCTGAGACAAAACATCACCATCCTCGTCGTTACACCATCACCATCTTCACGGCATGCTGTCTACGACCCCGTCGTCCGTGTATACGCAGATGCTGCTACTGTCGGAGTTATGGCAACAACTCTTACCCCTTCGTTACAGTATTCAACTTCCATGAACTAGCTGCTAATGACCTCCACCACTGTAGTGTTCCACCCAATCGTTCTCAATCTCCACGTGAGCCGTCGTTAACCACCATTACCATCAAGTTCGAACCACCACCAGCTTCTCTTCCGTCTTGCGTGTTTCCGATCCGAACAGAACCTCCGCGTTGTCGTTCCGGTGTCACGAACGAGTCTTCATTGCTCCCATGTAGGCCGTGTGCAAGATTTAAGAACAATAGTCGGTTTAGGGTTTTTGGAAAAGTGGGAAGGAATGAGTTGCAAGTTCATGAGAGGAAGACAGGGAGACGATTTTGCGAACATGGGAGTGGCGACTGGGTTGGGTGAATAGCATTTTAGGTTTAATTAATTTTTCACTTTGGCCCCCTTGTTTTTTGGATAAATTATACTCTCATCCTTTTTAATTTGATTAGTTGATGAAGTGAAATACCAAATTTTTGTTCTTTGACAACTTCCATTCTAAACAAAATCTTGGGTTTTAAGTAAAAGAATTTTGGGATGTTACATACATTTATTTTCATCTTATTTTAATTCATTCCCCAAAACTCAAACATCCAATTAATTATAATAAACATGTGGCCAGAATTTAATTTTTTGGTTTACAAGTTTAAAGTTGGTTCACATTTGAGTTAAAAAAACCGTGAAAACCCTATGTAAATTTTTTATTATTATTTTTTTTGAAATGTAGGTTTTATACCCATTTTCGTCACTTAAAAAAACAAAAAAGTGCCAAAGACTTTTTAAAAAAAAATCATGAAAATTGAAAAAAAATCCCGTTTTTTAGTGTAAATTCAGGTTGTTACATATGTAAATCAGGCTGTTACATATGTAAATTTTTTATAATTTTTTTTAAATGGCTCGGCGTTTTTAATTTTTTTTTTAAAGGTTATGAAATTATATATAGAAGCTACCCTGTAAAGCATTTTAATTTTTTTTAAGGTTTTCACGGGTTTTCTCAACTTAAGTGGGTTTGCATTATAACCAATCCCTATATATATATGGTAAGGATCAAATGTGAATTTGTAAACCAAAAATCAAATTCTAACCACACATTTATTTTCATCTTATTTTAATTCATTTCCCAAAAGTCAAACATCCAATTAATTATAATAAACATGTGGCAAGAATTTGGTTTTTTGGTTTACACAATTAAAGTTGGTTAATATTTGATCATTTACCTATATATATATAGGTAAATACGACGTATGTTACAAGCAGATACGACGTATGTCCAAACATGTGAGACGAGATTTTCTAAAACGGGATTTATTTAGTTTTGTAAGACGAGATTTTTTTCGTTTTTTTTTGCAATATGTCCAAGCAGATACGACGTATGTTACATATGTAGCTATGCTTGTTACATATGTAATTATTAATGGATTTACATAAAATGATTGTTACATATGTAGCTAGTCGAATCATTATTGCAGCGGAATAACTGAACAAATGATTATTATATATGGTTGTTACATAAATTGTCTGAAAGAGTGGAAATACATAGAAAGATACATGAACAAATGATTATTACATATGTAGCTAATCGAACAAATCAGAAAAGAGCGTAAAAGAACAAATATTACATGTGTACTACGGTTGTTACATATGTAACTATTAATTGCTTCTATTTTGTTACAACGTCGAAGTACCCAAATGAGACATTTTTTGATAGTAGCGGACATCTCTAGGGGAGTGAACTTCGTTTATAACTTGGTCAACTCTATCAGAAGGTTGAACAACAATGTAAAATATGTAACATTTCACCGGTTACTTATGTAACCAACTCAGTTCTCGGAATCCCGTAACCACATAGAATATGAAAATTATCAAGTAACGTCCACTTGATAACTCTATATTGACCTTGATTCCTTGTAGCAAACAGTCTTGCATCTGGATGCCATGGATAAATAAATGAGTAGTCAAGGTGAACTTCAATAGATGCAACTGGTTAGTATAGATCAATGACACATGTTATGGATAGAGTTAGACATGTTATGGAGAATTAACATATTATATGCACAGTGCACACATGTTAACCGTGTTACTTTTGTTATGTTGTTGAGTGTTACATGACATGGATTGTTACAGATGTACTTAAAGTGATTACATTAATTTTCAGAGCATTTGTTGACGTTGTAACATATGTAAAATGAAAAAAACAGAAAATTTGAAGTGGTTAAATTTTATAAAGAGTTGTTATGAAATATATGATATGGGGATAACGTTGTAACATATGTAAAATGAAAAAAATAGAAACAATTCAAGTGATTAAAGTATGAAAAAACAAAAAACTAATTTATAGTGATACATAATTTGTCGACAGTGCTATTTATGACAGTTGTTATGAAATATATAATATGGTGATAACGTTGTAACATATGTAAAATAAAAAAACAGAAATAGATGATGATGCGATCACGTGGTAACATATGTAAAATGAAAAAACAGTAATCTTAAGACAGGGATTATAATTTGCTGTAAGAATTTTATTACAGATGTTATGAAATATATAATATGGTGATAACGTTATAACATATGTAAAATCAAAAAACAGAAATAGATGATAAGGCGATCACATGGTAAATATGTAAAATAGAACAAAAACCAAATATTTAAGAGCAACTATAGTAAGTGTGTCAAACTCTTTGCTGGCTTGAGATGATGATACTTTCTTAACACTTCACCTTCTTTTAACACCAAAATGCTCCTAGAGATTTACACATAAATCATCAGTCCCTAAGGCTAAGAGTAACAATTATCTAAAAAACCAAAAGATCAGTAGGATAATCTAAAACTCTCTAAAATCCAAATCCACTAGATTAAATTAGACCAATCTGTACTACAAAGTCATGTGCATAAACAAACAGAAAGAATCATGACTGAAACACAACCGAATATGAAAGTAAATATCAAACCTTAAACACCCATTTCAATATAATCACCAAAACTAAAAACAACAAAAAATTCAAAGAAACAGAAATTGAAAAAAAGGCACATAAAAATACCTCATGATTTTGAGTCGGAGGTAAGTTCGAAGCTAAAAAAAAGCTCTTGCATCTGACCCAAATCAGCAAAATTACCATGAGAATACAAAAGGGTGTTTCAATAAAAAAAGCAATTTTCGATTTCGATTTCAGTTTTCAACAGTGAAGGAGAACAACTTGCGGTTCATGAATGGAAATCACCACCAGCTTCAAATGCATCCAGCATACTCTTACACTCATCAAGATGTGCAGGAACCCTCAATTCCGTTCGACATTACTTTGACGTCGTCTCTTTGCCTCCTTCGTCGTCGGTTTAATAGGTTACACCGCCTTCACTGCCTCCTTCGCCGCTGGCTCGTTTTTAGGGTCGGTGGTTTGGATGTCTTCAATAAACCATTTTAGATGTCATATCAGAGGTGGAGATTGAATGAAAAAAGTGGTGGAGATTGAGTGTCTATGGCCATAAATTCCCATCTCAAATAGGTTATGTAAGAGAGGTTGAAGAAAAAGTACAAAAAAGGACAAAGGGGTTATACATAATCTTGAAAAGATTTATTGGAAATTGATAGAATTGATGAAATTACTAGATTACCCTTGTAGACAAAAAGTAAGATTTTGTAAATGTAGATAGGTGGCATCATGAGAACTACACAATGGGTTTCCATAGTTTCCATAACTCCATGGGTTTCCAAGGTATACTTCCCATATATATATATATATATATAGGGGAGGGTTCCAGAGAAAACCACAAGTTAGGCGAAAACCGAGAAAACCATTAAAAAAACCAATTTTACCCAATCATATAATAATATTTTATTTTATTTTATTTTTATTTATTTATAAGAGTATCAATGTAATATTAAACATTTTTACCAAAAAACATTTTTACACATAGTGTTACGTATACGTAAACATAAAACAAAAAAATTGTGTTTACGTATACGTAAATCAAAACAATTATTTTTGAATACGTATACGTAAATAAAATTTTTTGCCTAAAATGATGTGTTTTTCTCAGTTTTCGCCTAACTTTGTGGTTTTCTCTTGATCCCTCCCCTATATATATATATATATATATAGACACACACTAGTTAGGAAACCCGCGCGATGCGGCCGTGGCGAAAATTTACAACGCGGTACTCGTTTTCTGTTAGTTTATCAATCATCTCGTGATATAGTGTATAGTACGTCTGTTAGTTTTCCTATTCGTAGCATCGGTGTGGTCTATCTATCAAGTAAGGAACCACCAAAGACAATATCTAATGATATAAATGAAAAACTTGTCAAATAGAGATGCTTTAATGTGTTTGGTGTCTAGCTCAAATAAGAAGAAAAATAGACATCAGTTGGTTTGAGAGTCGGTTTAGAGAAAGGGTGCAACCCTTCGCTGCAGGGCAGCAGTAGAGGAACCATGTTCTGTGTTCAAGGGGCTGTGATGTTTTGATCGCAGGTTGAAGTCATGAAAGCTGTCTCTATCTTTGATCGATTTGTTCTTGTGGAAATGAGATTAACTGGAGGCGCAGGAAAAACGGGCAGGAAGACATCAAAGCAGGAGGCTTTTATCCGGTTCGTGATGCGCGTGATAGAAGACGGTATATGGTGATTGGCATTTGATTTTTACAAGTTTGAAGAAATAAATGGTGAATTGATGTATTGTTTGTATGAATCAGTTGTGTGACACCCGGCAAAATCATGTTAATATCTATACCCGACTAACACATATATTATAGTATATGACAAGCATCTCACTTAATTTTATAGTAATTAAGTCCATTTCACACTTAGCAAGTCAATCCGTTTACACGTATCGGTAATCTGGAAGATTACCAAGTCAAACATGCATCCTACAGCACGACCGCTGGTGATATTCTAAAACAAATACCTAGACATATAATCCGTGTGTGTAAATTATATGTAACACTATGATTTAATTAATCATGCCTATGTGAATTTTTCGGTGATTTATAGAAATACTTTTATGTTTAACATAGTCTAATAGACACGCAGTGTGCACTAGCTAGGTGAATAATTATAAGCAGACACTTAGACACATATTTGGTGTGCACAAATTATATGTAATACTGTGATATGTTATTTCAACTGTCTGTGAATTTTTCAGGAATTTTCGGAGAAACTTTCTGTTTTAACGTAGTCCAGCCAGTCCGGAGTATGTACCGACAGTTTCAAGTAAAAATCTGAAATTTTTATATGTTAAACATACCAATATGATTCAAGTTATTTTTAAATAACTTCTTTCATACCCGTTCGGGAATTCCGTCAATAAATCGGTAACTATTCGTTTTCCACAATCCGGTATCAAAACCCCCTATAAAGACCCCTCTCCCCCCACCACTTTCACCATTCTCTCTCTCCCTTCTCTTCTTTCTTGGCCGAGAACCCCCACCACCACCATCATCTTCATTTTTTTGTGTTGTTGATCCATTCATCCAAATCCAAGCTCTAAGTGAAGATTATCAAGTTTGCAAGAGAAATCATCCATCATTTAATCACATTTTCGAGTTTGGTAAGATCAAAACCCACTTTTTCTCCATTTTCATCTTCATGTTCTTATGGACATGCATCCAAGAAAAAGTCATTTTTTTGAAAGATTAACCATGGATTCTTGAAAGAAATGAGTTTTCTAACAAAATGGAACATATTGTTGGTGGTTTTGGACTCGGGTTTTGTTCGGTTTCCATATAAGGAAACTTTATTGTACGAGCATTTGTTAGAGGATGTGTTCTTGATGATGGATTATGTTGTAGTAATGTTTATAGATGGATAATATGTGAAAACTTTGTTGTCAAAAGTGTTGGATGATACATGCATGCTCATTTTTGCTATTTATGGAAACTTTAATTTTGAGGTTTTTGTTAAAAGAGGTTATGATGTGATTTGTTTGGTGGAAATGATGTATAAACACTAGATATAGACATCGTATGATTTTTTTTCGGTAAAATCAAATGCTCATGATGTTTTTAGGCTCGTTTTCTATTTTTAGAAACTTTATTTCTTGACATGTATGAAAACTTGATGATTGGGTACATTTAAAGCATGAAACTAGTATAGTGAACATTATGGAAGTATGATTGACAAAAATGATGGGTTTAAATGCATGTGTATGGGTTCTAGAGCCCGGTTTGTAATTAAGGAAACATTATTTTTTTCAAGAGTTGTGTTTGTAAGTTGTTGACATGATTAGAAGGTTTAAATGACTTAGTAACATGTAACTAAGTGCATTGTATGATAATATATGTTGTCTATCCATAAACTTGACAATTTAACATGGTCTTGCTATAATAGGAAACTTTGATTATCTGAAACAAGCATGTTTGTCTATTTTTAGCATGTAAACATTGAAATGTTCTATATGTGTTATAACATGCATAATTTCATGTATGAACAGTAACTTTGCACAGTTGTCATGTTTAGGACTTGAAACTTGTCTTTCCAATTAAAGAAACTTTCATGTATCAAAAGTTGTGTTTCAAAACAACTTTTGCTTTATACTCTGGGGGAAAAACATGTAGAGTGTTACAAAACATACCAGCTTTATAAAGGCATACAGGCCTTACAAAGACACACAAGTTTTACAAAGTGCATACAAGTTTTACAAAAACATTCCAGTTTTACAAAGACATCAGTTTTACAAAAGCATATCAGTTTTACAAAGACATCAGTTTTACAAAGACATCATTTTTACAAAGACATCAGTTTTACAATAGCATATCAGTTTTACAAAGACATCAGTTTTACAAAGATATCAGTTTTACAAAAGCATATCAGTTTTACAAAGACATCAGTTTTACAAAGACATACGCGTTTTACAAAAACATACGATGTTCTCACTCCTACAAAGACTTACAAAAGCATGTACGGTTTTCACATGATAACGAGGTATTCCGATCTCAAATGGGTTACATGGGTTTACAAGGACATCACAACAAAAGTCCCTGGGAACACACATTATAATCATTAGCTATGGTGTTAGCCTAAGAATATATGAATAGTACTATTGGGATTGCACCCCCATTCATCAATTTGGTCGCGCCAACTATCAGTTTAATGGATGCATATTATCCGGAAATTTCACTTCAATGTTTGTGATGGAACATTGACGGGGAAAAAATCAGGAACCGTCTAGGGTTGATTATAGGCTCATGGTAATTGCATTACTTTTTGTTGATTCCTAGCTAGACAACAACAGATCACCTTAGGACTCGTTTATCACATTTATTATGCTTTCATTTTCCAATTTACCAAAAGCTTTCTAAGCATGTCCATCGTGATGTCCAACGACAAGTTCAACAAGATTATTAAACATGTGTTTATTATGCTTTCTGATAAAACGTTTTACAAACATTTCATGGGAATGTCCTATGGGAATTCCAATCCATATTATTCAATAAAACATTTTACAAATATTCCAAGGGAATGTCCTACGGGAATTCCAACTGCATTGTTTTCAAGATTTACAAAGGATAGTTTTACAAAATCCTTATGGTATGTTTCAAAAGTTTTTCACGAAAATGATCTTCCATTGTGGCACTAAAACCTGTGAACTCACCAACTTTATGTTGACATTTTTAAGCATGTTTTTCAGGTATTGTTTGGCTACGGCACGGTTGGAATAGTCTAGTCATTTGGATTAAACCCTAGAAGCCGAAGAGACCTGATTGTGAAACCTCGAGACAGATTTGACTTATATGGTTCTAGAACATTGTACTAGTTTATGTTAGTACTTGTAATGGTGTTCAACACTTTAGAAATCTTCATTTTAGCTTCCGCAACTATGTAATGATATCAGTCTTTACAACCTTGAGTTATTTATCAAGTAAATAATTTGGGGGTGTGACAGGTTGTAATTTTATATTTACTTTGTCTGTTAGTAGGATTGAGCTCTGCCGATTCAGTGGCCAAAAAATATACCCTAGAAAGGGTATTAGGTTTATCTGGTCTGACTCCCAGGCATAATATGTTTGCTTGATGCATTTGTGGTTTTGTAATTTGCTTGTATTTTGGTCTCTGTATGGAATCTGAATTTGTAAGCTTGTCTTTGCATTTTAGGTCTTTCTGTTTGCAAATTCCAAGTGTAAGAGGTTGTTTCATAACAAGTTGAAACCCTCTAAGTTGACATGGAATGCCATGTACCGAAAGCAGCACAAGAAGGTGAGAAAAGTTTGTTATACTTTTAAACAATGTTTTTGATTATTTTGTTGATGATGTGTTAATGGTTTTCAATAGGAGCTTGCACAAAAGGCTGTGAAGCAAAGGCGTTATCCTAAAATACCTTCTTTTCTTCACTTTTCTAGCACCTCCTTCTCGAGCCTCAACCCCTCCCTATCCTACTTCTCAACCTGAAACTCATAAATGGTAAATAGATGCATTCAGTAATTGCAATGACACGATTAATTACGAATAAATGGAGCTTCGTGAGTCAGTGGGTCTGTAGGTGAACGGGTCACGGGTCGAAGTTGTGGATCAGTTCACGGGTTTAGCAGATATTAATTTAGTAATTTATTTGTTTTGGTCACATGTTTTTGTTTCAAAATAGTAGTGGGTCAAAAGTTGCCAGGTATTTTCATTTTCTTTAGACCAAAACCCTCATATGAATATGCAGTTTTGAGGACATACATGGTATCTGATGTGTTGCAAAGCACACATCCTTTATTCCATTGTATTCGTGCATTTTAGATAGATTTATGTTCGTTTTTACTTGTTTTTGGTTGTATCTGAGTCTATGTCATGTTTCCAGCTCCTCATGTGGAATAGAAAGTAAAATCATGAAGAGATCGAGCACGAGAAGAAGTCCAAGAGAAAGATTGAAAAAAGTTGGAAAGTCATGCCTTCGCGTTACGCGAAGAGGGACTAGGAAGAGTCTCGCGGTAGGCGAGAGAAGTGATTTAGGCCCCTGACTGTTTTGGCCTTTGCGGTACGCGAAGGGCCTGGTGGATTGTCTCGCGGTACGTGAGGGACCTAAATTCCGCCAAACCCTAGAATTCGATTATTAGAAGATTTGTAATGCCATTATGAAGGGAGTTCGAGTTTTAGCCGTCAGAGAAGGATCTTTGGGCGATTATGAGGTTGGAGAAGTCAATCGGAGTTAAAGTTTGAAGCTTTTGATTTTGGGTTTGTTAGTTTTAAAATATTTGGTTTTCGATTCTTGTTATTTTATCTTTGATCAGTTTGTTTAAAACCATCATTCTGCCTATTACTTCTGTTTTGATGTTTTTTTATTAAGATTCTTGGCTAAACAATTGATACTGCCTAGGTTTGTGATCAATACTTAGTAAAGTTTGGATCTTTATTGGTTTTGGATATTTTATGATGGGTTGATGATATTGTAACGATTTTAGTTCAATTGTTATGATGTATGTGCATGCTTAATTCTGATTTGATGTTGATTATTACCCCGCATGTGTTCTTGTTGAATGTCTTTCAGTTATAGACGCATGTTTAGGTTGCTTGCTTAATTGTTTGTGACTGTGGTGGTATTGCTAGATGTAGTGATCCATAGGGGTATTAGTTGATGTTTCATCAGATTAAGTGTTCTTCTTATCTCGATACCCGAAAGGTGAGAGGTAGTCGGTTAGTCTTCTGTATTAGATGTCTAGTTGTAAACGCTCTGAGTGGAGGTTTTCCTAGGTTCTTAGTATTCATTGCTAGTCCGTGTCATAGCGTGTTGTTCTAAGATTACCCCATGCATTCCTTGAATGTACAGTGAAAGTGAGACCGATAGGTGATCTGTCTATAGGGTACTTTATTGTCGTTGGAGGGACTGAAAGGTAATCTAACATCTGGTGAGTGTTTTGCATCTTTAGAGTTTCCTTCTAGTGACACCCTGAGAGTAATTAGGGATCCACTAGGTTGTCTAGAGCTGTTATCCTTAGAAGCCCAGTTTCATCATAGTTTCCATAACCGGTAGAAGTCTGAGCCTTGCAAGTAGGATTCCTAACTAGGTACTGCTTTCTCTACCTTGATATTTCTGAAGTCCTTTGTCTAATTATTAGTGTCGTTCGTTAGTTCTAATTACTTTTGAATCATTAGTTTAATCAGTAGTAGTAGAAAACCCCCAAACCAATAATCTTAGTTCTAGTCATAGTCAAGTTTAGTTATATAGTGTCTCTAGGGTTCGATAATCCGGTTTACCATTAGGCTTTACTACATTCGATAGGTTCACTTACCTGTCAGTGCGGTCTAGTTTATAGGTTTTCTAGAGTATTACTAGTGTGTCTTGGTTAGGTTTTTAATATAGTTTTTATAGACCGTCTAGGCAACATCAAGTTTTTGGCGCCGTTGCCAGGACACTTGGCAATAGCAAAATTAGCTTTGATTAGTTCTTTGTTTTTATTTTCTCTTTGCTTTTAGTAGTTTGATTCTTTTCTTTATAGGTCTTATTTGTGTGCTTTGTCCTGCTTGATGCTTGTGTGTCTTATTTTAGGAGTGAGTCTTTCTGTGTCTTGAGTCTTTATTTATTTTTTTTGTTTTCTGTCAGTTTATGCAACGTACTCGCTCGCAGGGATCACCTGAGTTCACAGCATATTCAAAGCCCGAGCGAGAGCTTCACGAGTGCAACCGCGACCTTCGGGAACGTTTGAGAGTTTTGTGCGAGAAAAAAGGTACGTATCCCAGCCCTATTCCTATTGCTAACATGGGCGACGCTGACCCACCAGCGAGACGTAGCGTACACCAGAGAGCCAGTGATGGTGTTACTGGGGCCAGATCTTCGATCGCACGCCCAACTGTGCCTACTAACAACACTTGGCAAATCCCATCACATGTCATGAGTACAATCACTCACTCTACTCAATTTCATGGCCTCTAGGATGAGGATGCACCACGACATATGTCCCGCTTCATGCATATTTGTGATACCTTTAATATCACTGGTGTATCTGGGGACGCAATCTACTTGCGTCTCTTTCCATTCTTGTTCTCTGGGAGTGCTGCCACTTGGCTTGATACCCTCCCCGATGATTCCATCACCACTTGGGAGGATTTACAAGCCAAGTTTCTTAAAAAGTACTATCCACCTTCCAAGGCCGCTCGCCTAAGGGACCAGATTCACTCTTTCCGTATGGACCCTGACGAGCCCTATCACATGGCCTGGGAGAGGTTCAACGCCCTGTTGAGCCGATGTCCCAAGCATGGTCTTTCTGACTGGGTGATAATGGAGAAGTTCTATAATGGCCTCACTTTTGAGAAGCAGAAAATGTTCAATACTACTGCAGGAGGCCATATCATGGACAAGAAGGAGCCAGCTGAATGCAAAGAAATGTTTGAGAGCTTCGCTTTAGCCGAGCAGCAGCAACCACGTTCCATTAGGACTTTCATTCCTACTGCTAGGACATCCGCCTCTTCTGCTAGAGGTGTTCATCAGGTCACCCCCGATGCTAACGTGGCAGCTGCACTTGCAGCCATGGCGAAGGAGATCAAAGGGCTGAAGTTGAGTGCACAGAAATGTGAGGTGTGTAGAGGGGGCCACGACACCCGTGACTGCCCCGTAAATCAGCAAGAGCACGTGGATTATGTGAGTAACCAAAACCGAGGTTTTAATAATGCCTTTGGCAATACCTTTAACTCGGGATGGAGGTCTGGCGGAAACCCATCTGGGTTTCAGCAGCGTCAGAATCAGTATGGTGGAGGCGATTGTCACACCCCGGCCGACGACGGATTATACGCCGGGGCTGACGCGGTTGTTCATAAGCACATGATCATCTATTAAATATGATAATATTTATTCATCAATTTAAAAGCATCTGTTACAAAGGAAATGGAATATGAAGAGTTCAAGACAAGACAATATTTAAATTTAAACTAGGTCTAAGTCCTAGGTGAGCAAGTAGTGTCCTCAAATAGGTGCACCTGAAACATGTGAGTAAATTTCAACTACAAGTAGTTGTTGAGTAACATAGGTTTTGACGCCAAACAAAAGTTGAGTAAAAAGTATTTGAAATTCAATATGTTCAAAGCATAACTAAGGCATAAATGTGAAAACATACAAGGTTCCAAGCATACAATTCAATTTATAGTAAATGGAAAACTGGTAAGTACAATCCCACTAATTGTGTTTTGGAAAAAATAGTAATATGGTACACACAAAACCCGCCAATGTTCGTGTTAACTGGAATCGGATTCCCCTATAAATGATCATGTTAGGTACTACCTTAGGCCTGGGTAGCAGGTTAATGAATGTACTATCATGTACACATATAATGGTCACCAAGCAGTTTAAGACATAAAGCACATAGTAATTAGCATGAGAACATTGGTATTGAATTTGGTAAGTATAGTATGTAAACATGTTCCACCCGAGTATTTGTAAACAATAATAAAGAGAAAGGGGGCTATGAAACTCACTTATATTAAAGTTAGGAATGGTACGAACTGGTAGAGATTGTTAGGCCTCGCGAGGAACTCTCACAACACACCTACACATGTAATGGTAACCTAATTTCAATATTCGTCTACATGGTATTTAGGAGATATTGAGACATTTATGGTTTCATGGGAACTTGGGACTAGGCATGGGATTGGTACGTATTTTTATAGGAAAATATATGTTTATGACAATTATTGAAATGATAAAAATTGTTTGTTAGATTAATTAGAATTTATTAGAATCTCCAATTATTTATAAAGTGTTTATAGTAATAATGATTTATTGAATAAAATAATTAATAAATAGGTTATGGACTAGTAAAGGTTTAAATAATTGTTTCAAAAATAATTATTTAAACTATTTAAATAATCTTTTTTTTATACTAAAAACGATGAATAAAGAAATATTAAATTAGTATTAGTGCTAAATAAAATTAGTTCAATCTTGTATAACTATTTATCTAAAAATAATTATTTGAGTAATTCTTTAGACTTTTAAATGCTCTAAATAATTATTCTAACCAAATATTTATTTATGTGTTTTTAAAAGTTGGGTAAAAATGTTTAAACATTTATTTATAATTTAATTAATAACCATACAATTTTATAAACATAACTAGATCTATTTAAATAAAACATTGTTCATTTAAGATCCATAACATTTATAATATAAGTAAAACCTTATTCCTGTTTTCTGATCTTATAAACATTTTATTGGATTTATAAGGAAAAGTATTGAAACTTAAATTGCTAATTTAAGTAATAAACTAATCATAAAATTATTTAAAACAAAACAGAGAGAAAAAGAACGAAAAGGGGAGGCGCCGGGACTCGAACCCGCGACCTCGTGTCTGGGAGGCAAACGAGTTAACCGGACGATCTGGGCTTGAAGCCTTGATAGGGTTGGAACTGCTTATTATTTAACAATTGGAGTTAATCACCCGAATTCGAACGTTTGGAGAAGGGTTTGGAGTTCAGTTGACTTTCGAAGTCAAAATCGAAGAATGGGGGGGGGGGATAAACTAGATTTGCGCTTTAGTCCCTGGCTTCACAAGTTTGTTATTTCATGTGTAAACTTGGTTTTAAGTGGGATTAGAGTTTCAGAAATTTCAAAATGAACGCCGAACTTTTATAAAACATAAGATTATTAAATCTTTGTAATTTTTTACAAAATCTAATAAACGTAAGTGTTATGTTTAAATGTTAAAAAAATGAAAACTGTGATTTACTAAATATATATATATAAATTCTTATTTCTATTAAAAATCACATAAACTTTTATAACCCCAATTTTTATTTTATAATTTAGTTTTTATGTACATATATGTTTAGAAAATACCTTAGTACGTATATACATATTTATTTCATAGTATAGTAACAATTATTTACATAATAACTTATACAAATATTTATATTTTTTTTAATTTGAAGTAATTGCATTCGATGTATGTATATGTGTATAATCATGAAATATATTGGATAAATAGGATACGTTCATTGAAATGAATAGTTGCAAATCTTATAATAATGAAATCACAATAGCCGGAATAATTAAAATAGAGGTCCGAATTTTCGGGGGATTACAGTCTCCCCTACTTTAGGAAATTTCGTCCTGAAATTGATTAGGAAGAGGGTCCGGGAAACAGGTGTGGGTATTTGGCGTTCATTTGAACCTCACGTTCCCAAGTGAATTCAGGGCCACGCTTGGACTCCCACCGAACCTTAACAATAGTAATTCGACTTCGCTTGAGTTGCTTAACTTCTCGATCCATGATCTCCATGGGTTTCTCCACGAAGTGCATTGATTCGTCAATGTGAACCTCATCAAGTGGTATGTGGATGTTCTTGTCGGCTAAGCATTTCTTTAGGTTCTAGACATGAAATGTAGGATGGATGTTGCTGAGTTCTTTGGGTAAATCTAACTTGTAGGCTACTTTTCTAATCCGCTCAAGAACTTTAAAAGGACCTACAAATCTGGGTGCAAGTTTCCCTTTCTTTCCAAAGCGGACCACTCCTTTCCAAGGGGATACCTTGAGAAGAACCAGATCGCCGATTTGAAATTCTAAGGGTTTTCAACGTTTGTCGGCATAGCTCTTTTGTCGACTCCTTGCTACTAGCAGGTTGTCACGGAATAACATGATCTTATCGGAAGTCTCCAGAATGAGTTCGGGACCAGTGATTTGTGCTTCACCAATTTCGGTCCAACAGATAGGAGAGCAGCATTTCCCACCATAAAGTGCTTCGAAAGGAGCCATGTCAATGCCTGTGTGATAACTGTTGTTATACGAGAACTCGACTAAGGGTAGAGTAAATCCCAATTTCTCTTGAAGTCAATGACACAGGCTCTAAGCATATCCTAGAGGGTTTGAATCATTCGTTCGGATTGACCATCAGTTTGCGGATGGTAAGCCGTACTAAGATTCAATTGAGTGCCCAAAGCTGATTGTAAAGATTGCCAGAAACGAGAAGTGAATCGTCCATCACGATCAGAAAAATGTTGAGAGGTACACCGTGACGACTGACGATCTCATCAATATAGTTTCGAGCCAATTTTTCGACTCGATAGTCTTCACGTATGGGTAGGAAATTAGCAGACTTTGTCAAATGGCCGATGATTACCCAAATACTATCATGACCATGAGTTGTATGCGGGAGTTTGGTTACAAAGTACATGGTAATACATTCCCAATTCCATACGGGTATCTCGAGCTGTTCAAGTAAACCAGATGGACGTTGGTGCTCAGTCTTAACCTTCAAGCAAGTAAGGCACTTGGACACGTATAGCGCAATATCCTTTTCATACCAGGCCACCATTATTGGGTACGAAGGTCTTTGTACATCTTATCCGCACCGGGATGCACCGAATAACGAGTCTTGTGAGCCTCGTTCATGACAAAGGTACGGAGATTGTCACGGTCTGGAATCCAGATACGGTTCAGGAAGTAGAGTAATCCATTGGGTTTGGTTTTGAGTTGAAGTTCAGTACCACATGACATCTCGTTGTACATGTTTCCTTCAGTGACGTAAAGATGTTGTGCTTCAAGGATGCGAGTTTGAACGTCATTTTGGATTCAAATGCTATGGATCTTGATAGGTTCCTTACGAATAAGAGCATCGGCTACGACATTTGCCTTACCAGGATGGTAACGAATATTGAAGTCGTAGTCGTTTAGGAGTTCAACCCAACGCCTTTGCCTCATGTTGAGTTCTTTCTGGTTGAAAATGTGCTGGAGACTCTTATGATCGGTGAAAACCTCACACTTTGTACCATATAAGTAGTGCCTCCAGATTTTGAGAGCGAATACGACCGCTCCCAGCTCAAGATCGTGCGTCGTATAATTTATGACACCCGGCATTTCAGGTCAATATCCGTACATGTTATAAACGAGTTTATAGTATAATTGTTTTCGCGATTTACTTAATTTCATAAACAAGGACATTAAGGTCTAGCAAAAACCGTACATCGTCTCATTCATATTTGGTAATTCTAGGAGTTACCGGTTCACGTACCAGGATAACCCGACTAAATACGAACACTAGTGGTTAAATTAAATAACCAGAAAAATATATATATATATATATATATATATATATTACACAAAATTTACGTTGAACTATAATTTATTTTTAAGACTAAATCATATAATATACGTAAAACTAAAATAATGGACTTTTCGAAGACGTTACTATGTAGCGCCACCTTTAGGTACTCTTACCTACAAATAATCACCTCAACGAATTATACAACCCAAGATTTCAATATTTTCTTCAACGAGCCATAAACTTGATAAAATTATAATACCGTGAGAAATCTAAACCGAATTAATTTACCATTTAAAAACTCTAAATAATGTTAAGTTACACTTAAATCTTATTAGATAAATTAACCCCAACCCACCCTTGACTTTCTCGGCCGAAGCCAGAGAAGACCCCCCCCATTCACACTACCGTTTTCCTCTCATTCAAATTCTTTATCTTTAAACCCATACCTCATGACTTCAAAACTCAGATATAAACCATACCACCTCAATCAAATTCTTTATCTTTAAACCCATACCTCATGACTTCAAAACTCAGATATAAACCATACCACCTCAATCACCATTCTCACGAACCCCTTTTATCATTCTCACTATCTTACGGCAATCTCCCAAATTTTCTTCAAGTCGAAGTCAAGTTTTAAGGCAAAATCCACCATATTTCGGTATTATAAGGAGCTTTCAAGGATTTCTAACCAAGAGAATTCAAGACTATCTTCTCTGTTTCTCTCAAAAATCATCATCTCTGTTTAGAGGTAAAAAACTCAATATTATTCATATTATTTTCTTTAAAACCGTAGCTAAACATACAGTTTATTCGAACATAAGTAAAATAACCAGAAAAGTGTGTCGAATTCAAGATTTAAAACATGAATATACGCGTATATGTATGAATAAAGTTTTGAAACTGATTATGTCAATTTAAAATTTCAGTAATCGAAACTAGGAGTTTTGATACCTGTTTGCTCAATCGAAACTAGGTAGTTTCGATACCTATTACTCAATCGAAACTAGGTAGTTTCGATACCTGTTTACTCAATCGAAACTAGGTAGTTTCGATACCTATTACTTAATCAAAACCAGGTAATTTCGATACCTGTTTTGCTCAATCGAAACTTTGTTCTGTTCAATCGAAACTAAGAAAGTTTCGATACCTGTTCATCAGTCTCATGGGGCAGTAACTTAGAACTATTTTATAACGAAACAAGTGTTGAAAAACTAAAAAGATATTTAAACAAAAGCAATCAGATTTGCTAAGTCGGTGAACAATTTGCATATGAGACATTCGGTCATAACACGAATTACCCTTTTTGTAATTAGGGTACGAATAGTCAAGTTTGACTAGAACAATTATCATTGCAAGCATACACAAACTCAAGGTGAGTTTCACGGCCCCTTTTTACTGTTTTCAATATTTGGGGGAAGAACATACTTACAACTATTTTTATGTGATAACAAGAGAATAAATCTCGACTTTTATGTTTACATGAGTTAAACGATTTTAGGCCGCTAAAGTCCCCTGGAACAATTTAGTAACCATTAACTGTAGCCTAGGGTCCTATGAATAGTACTATGGAGAGTGACGTCTCCCGGTCATGGTTAGTCGCGTTAACCACAATCTGGAGGATTTATGGCCGCATAGAACCGGATAACGAAATTAGGGGCGAAGAACAATTGTCATGGTTTGGTTACGGCTCATGTAGGAACATATTATTTGTATTCTTAGCTAGTTTACAAATGGGTCAAACAATTCTTATTCTGATTATCACATGCACCTGAAACTATTTACGAACAATTGAATTTTACAAAGAACTATTTGATTAAACCTGTGAACTCACCAACCTAGTGTTGACATTTTCAAGTATGTTTTCAGGAAATTGAACGTGATCGCAAGGTTAGCAATGTAGATTACATGCATGCACGATGGATACAACTTTTGGGGGATTTCTCTTGTATAACTCATTGTAATAGAGTCATATTTGCGAAATCTTCACTTTTTGCAAACTCAATTTACATTTTGGAATGTAAAACTTTAAACTTGTTTATGTATCCATTTATCATGTATGTGTTTGCGGTAATCATATGCTTTGGAAACCATGAACGTTACGCCTCGCGTTTCTGCCTTGGCGGGGTGTGACAGATTTGGTATCAGAGCCATTGATTATAGCGAACTAGGTGTCTAAAATGGAACCTAGTCTATAATTTAAATGACTCACTAAAACGTTTTCATTGCATAAGTATTGCATAACCAGTCATCATGTCATGTGGATATTGTAGTCACAAGCATGTCGTCACATTCATACTCTGACCCCGTTTCTGCCTCTGAATCCAACGAGGAACTTTCCGCCACACGCCCCAAAAATCGAGTACAAGTTCGCAGCTCCACACCACCCAATGTTGCCCTGGGAGAACCGCCTATCGTCTACCGAAAGAAACGTGGAGCAACTCATAGCACAGCGAGTAACTGCTGCCATGGAGCAGTATGAGGCAAATCAAAATAGTGGAGGAGGAAACGGCAGTGGTACCGGCGGAGGATGTGACGTTTCGGATTTTTCGTTCTCGCACTTGTATTATAATTATCGTGTAATCATTCTCTATTTTAATAAAGTGTAAGAGTTTTATTTGGTTTTATACAAATAGGTATTTTATTTTACGGATTTAAACTAATTAGAATTTTGTAAATTTTAAAACTAATATAAAGTTTTATATAAAAATCTAAATTTAAAAAAAAAGAAGTTGTATATTTAAATAAGATAAATAACTTTTATAAAAATTATTTATAATAATAAAAAATAAAATAGGTTTATAAAAAAAAACATTTTTAAATTAATTTGATTTAAAAGAAATTAAATTAATTTATTTAAATAAAAGTTCAGGGGTCGTATTGTTATTAAACAAACTAGAAGGATTTAAGACAAAATCTGTTAAGGGGCTGTTTCTAGACAAATCAAACCACAGGGACCAATTTGTAATAACTCTCAGGGACTATTTTAAATCAAAAACAAACTCCAGGGACTGGTTTTGCCAACTTCCGATTCGCGTTTCCGACCGTCTTCCCCATTGACCGACGGTCCGAGCTTTTCTCCGGCGACTCCTCGACACGACTGTCCCCTACACCTCGACAGCCGAATTTGGTCTCCCCGACATACAGAAAGTTCGATCGTGTTTGTGGCCGAAAACCCACGCCACAAATTCGGCCCCGACGGTCAACCTCCACGCCTGCAAGATGGCTCGACAGCTTCGTCTCATCCAGACGAGTGTCGGGGCATGCTCAATTGCTTGTCTCTATATCAGGATCGAGCTCGGCTATAAAAAGCCATTACCGCACCTGCACGAGCTCGCTACCCCTCTTCCACCCAATTTCACTCCAAATTGAAGGCACCATTACAATCGCCATCTCGGTGTGAAGCTGTGACCAAGGTTGTAGAGGCTAATCCCATCCAGAAGCTCGATTCTCATTCTGGACATTCTCGGATTTAAGACTCTGCCGTCCAGCCCCTTTGCGACCACGTAAGAATCCTCAACTTCGTTTCTTTACTTTCTGTTATCATAAGGCAAACCGAACCAATCGAAGTCACGACTCCAAACCATCGATTACCGGACAAACTAATGTTCTAAAAGAATTACTGTTTTATTTGCTAAAGTCTGGGCCATCGAAACTACTTAGTTTCGATTGAGTAAATGGTCAATCGAAACTAATAGTTTCGATAGATGGTAGTTTCGACAGCCTGTGTATCACTTATAAATGATTAATCGAAACTAGTAGTTTCGATAGATGGTAGTTTCGACAGCCTGTGTATCACTTATAAATGATCAATCGAAACTAGTAGTTTCGATAGATGGTAGTTTCGACAGCCTGTGTATCACTTATAAATGGCAATCGAAACTAGTAGTTTCGATTGAACACAGTTTCGATACATGTCACAACTATAAAACAGTTTCGATCAAATCAGTAATTTCAAGTAAATCTGGACCAACTTTTATGAAAATAACACTGAGAAATGCTATTATACACAATTAAATACTAATACGCACATGTAAACATACAATAATACCCATTTATCTACATAGGGTATCAATGTGCTTAGGCTTCCACATACTTATCACCTACACGCGTGGAAAAAAACACCCGCTTGCAAAGTGAGTTACATAGCCCCTATTTTACATTTTTATACGTTTTGGGGTGAATCATTATACATGCTACTCACATTGTTTATACGTGTTATACATGAGACTATATGCTTATTCTTTGGATGTACATACATTTAAACACAAGACAACCAACTGTAATATTGATAGATCTTTTGTGCCTGACCAGCCCACCCGGTTAGGGTGTTTATTACTGCATACTCGGTTATAACCGCGTGTTATATTCAAACATATCGGATATAGTGGGTAACTATATTCAAACATACCGGACTTAGCTGTTGTGCTCTGTTCAAGCGCGTCAAACTCGGTTTGAATTGTGATTAAATAAATGATACATCATATATACTATGTTCAACAAGATAAACAATGAGTTGCAAAACGATTTACAACTATTATTTACCGGAATTACTAAACCTATGTACTCACCAACTTTTTAGTTGACACTTGATTTAAATAATGTTTCAGGTTTGGATATGTGACTACTTGCCGAAGATTTCTCCACTTAATAACTATGGACCTAGTTAAATAAATCAATGTTTTGGACTAGATTAGGTTATTTGGAATGTATCGTATTTGGATCTTGTTGTCTTTAAATTTAATTAATGAATTATGCAACCTTTTAGCTATCATGTGCTTTTGAACAAAAATATCATTGCCCGCCTCGATGATTCCGCCATCGGTCGGGGTGTGACAGATTGGTATCAGAGACATGGTTATAGGGAATTAGGTTATTAGACACGATGACCTAGACTATAACCCTAGGACTCCCTTTTATGTGTTATGTGCTAAATGATTAATTGCTACGTGAATTTTTTGTAGTTAGGTATTATTTGAATTTTCCCAAGTTTGGTACATGAGACTTATACATACAAGGCTTAAATACATGATACATACTTTACATACACATTTGACAAACAAACGTATGCGAACAAATACACTACCCATCCTTATCCATACTCTTTCCTAATCCATATTAATTGCAACATTCCTACACATTTTATACACATAAACTCTCAATTCTATTAAAATCTTGAAAATCTCGTCAACGACTTAATTTATTGAAACCAGTAAAGGACACGTGCAATCTGGAAGGGTGACACTTGTACATTGGGTTTTCTGTCTAGGAAAGCATTTCGTATAAATCCAAATAAACGGACCGTATGCTTTCCTGGGAATTCCTAAAGTGAGTGTTTACCTATAGGCTAAAGCATGTCTCTTTGAAAGTTTTGAGGAATTATTTAACATTGATAAGTCAATGTATTCGCAAGGATACGATCCGAACTTAAACTCAAAATTTGGGGACATTATAGCAAGATAGGAAGAACTAGACGAACATGCAAAGCAAATCATTATTACGGGTGCACACGTAATAACGATTTGTAGTGCATGCAAGTCCCGGCAATTCCTATTACGCGAATAATGATCTATAACATCATGTTCTATCCGGAATAGATGGCTTAGCTTCCCCCCCCATCAACTTTGAATAAATACACATGCACTAGCACGCATCATGATGAATCCCGTTTTTTCTGCTTACATTATTTCCCGCTATAACTCATATATATCCATCTTATCTAAAATATCATTGTCTTTTCTTATGGTGTTAGAATGCCTCCTCGACGTGCAAACTCTAGCACTTCCAACCCGGATCTTGCTACTCTTCTTGCCCAGCTGGTAGGGCAAATGACCCAAGCAAATAACAACAGTGACGGGTCTCACAACATCCAAGGGAACGGTGGTACCAACCCGCCTCACTGCACGTTTAAGCACTTTAACTCGTGCAATCCTACAAAATTCTTCGGGACTGAAGGTTCTACCGGCCTACTTCAATGGTTTGAAAGCATGGAAAGCACATTCCTAAACAGCGACTGTCCCGATAATCTTCGGGTTCGCTATGCCACAAGTGTACTTCAAAAGAGAGCCCTCACCTGGTGGAACGGTGAGAAACGCACTCGTGGTGCTAAGGTTGCTACATCCTTATCATGGGATGATCTGAAGAAGGCCATGACTGATGAATTCTGTCCTCGGAATGAAATGAGGAAGCTCGAGGCTGAGTTTTGGGATCTTGCCCAAGACAGCGGGGATAATCTGGCTTACACCACCCGGTTTCAAGAGCTAAGTCTGTTGGTGCCTCATATGATCACTCCCCTTGCTCGGGGAATTGAAAAATACATAGGCGGGCTGCCTATGCAAATTCAAGATGCTGTGCTAGGAAGCAATCCTCCTACACTAGAAGCTGCTATCCGTCTATCTACTACACTATCCGACAACCATGTCAAAGCCGGAACCTTAACAAGAAAGGCAAGAAGGTTGTTTCTACTCTTGCGGCCGTTAAAGATGTAAAACCTGAGTCTTCTAACCGCAACAAGAAACGAAAGGGTCGAAACTTCGCCGCCGTAACTCCCGCTGTACCTGCTATTCAAGCGGCCCCTTTGGGTCAAAACCCGAAAACTTATCAGGGCCCGAATCCCCAATGCTAGACCTGCAAGTACCATCATCCTGCCAACTTACCATGCTGATTGTGTTCAAGCTGCGGACGATATGGACACGTGGTCACTACTTGCCATGCCCGTCCTCCCGTCCATCAAGCTGCTCCAGCCAACCGCCCAATCTATCCGGCACCACTCAATGGTCGGGCATGTTACGAATGTGGAGACCCAAACCATTTCCGTGACCGATGCCCAAAACTTCATCATCAAGGTGGTCCTCAAGGACGAGCGTTTAACATAAACGCTAATGAGGCTCAAGCAAACAACGACGTGATAAACGGTACGTTTCTCGTAAACAATCATTATGCATCCGTTTTATTTGATACCGGTGCTGATAGGAGTTTTGTATCTCTTACCTTTGAATCTCGACTTGCTAAACAAAGAACGAAACTTGACAATTCTTATTCCGTGGAGATAGCAAACAGAAAATCTATTACTATAAATTCTGTTATCCGCGACTGCAATCTCGAGCTTAATAATCACAAATTCTCTGTTGATCTCCTTCCAATGCAATTGGGAAGCTTCGATATTATAATTGGCATGGACTGGTTATCCAAGCACCATGCCGAGGTTATTTGCTACGAAAAGTGTATTCGTATACCTCTCTCTTCGGGCAACACGTTAGTTATGTTCGGCGAAAAACCATGTTGTGGTCTTAAACTCATGTCTTGCACATTAGCACAAAAGTACTTGCGGAAAAAGTACGTTGCTTTCTTGGCCCACGTGGTTGACACGAAAGACAAGGGTAAGAAATTGCAAGATATTCCGATCATTCGAGACTTTCCCGAGGTATTCCCCGAGGATTTACCTGGTCTTCCTCCTCCTAGACAACTAGAGTTTCGTATTGACCTTGTGCCCGGAGCAACTCCCGTGGCAAAAGCCCCCTATCGTCTTGCACCTTCCGAGATGCAAGAGCTTGCAAGTCAATTACAAGAACTCTCATCCAAAGGATTCATCCGCCCGAGCCATTCACCTTGGGGTGCTCCCGTACTGTTCGTAAAGAAAAAGGATGGATCGTTTCGAATGTGCATCGATTATCGTGAACTCAACAAGCTTACAATTAAGAACCGTTATCCTTTACCCCGTATCGACGATCTTTTCGATCAGCTTCAAGGTTCAACATGTTTCTCCAAGATTGACCTTCGTTCCGGGTACCATCAACTTCGTGTTCTCGATGAAGACATTCCGAAGACTGCCTTTCGGACTAGGTACAGTCACTACGAGTTCATGGTCATGCCATTCGGTTTGACTAATGCACATGCGGTCTTCATGGACCTCATGAACCGTGTACGCAAACCTTATTTGGACAAGTTCGTGATCGTTTTCGTTGACGACATCCTCATCTATTCTAAAACGAAAGCGGAACATGAACAACATCTTCGTTTGATTTTGGAACTCTTGAAGAAAGAACAACTATACGCCAAGTTCTCCAAGTGTGAATTCTGGCTAAAAGAGGTTCAATTTTTGGGACACATAGTCAACGATAAGGGAATTCATGTGGACCTGGCAAAGATCGAGGCGGTAAAGAATTGGAGTACTCCTAAGACTCCTACCGAGATTCGTTCATTCCTTGGACTAGCAGGTTACTATCGTCGTTTCATCTCAAATTTCTCCAAGATTGCGGTCCCGCTCACTGCCTTGACTCACAAAGGTAAGCACTACGAGTGGGGACCCAAGCAAGAGGAAGCTTTCCAAACTCTAAAGCACAAGCTCTGCAATGCTCCTATTCTAACCCTTCCTAGTGGTAATGACGACTTTGTCATTTATTGTGATGCATCCAACCAAGGTCTTGGTTGTGTTCTTATGCAACGAGGTCAAGTAATTGCATATGCATCACGACAACTCAAAGTCCATGAGAAGAACTATACGACCCATGATCTCGAGCTTGGTGCTGTCGTTTTCGCCTTGAAAATTTGGAGACACTATCTATATGGCACCAAATGCGTGGTTTTCACCGACCACAAAAGTCTCCAACATATTTTCAATCAAAAAGAGCTTAATATGAGGCAACGACGATGGGTTAAACTTCTAAACGACTACGACTGCGAGATCCGCTACCACCCCGGCAAAGCAAACGTTGTAGCCGACGCCTTGAGTCAAAAAGAACGTATCATGCTTCATAGTGTTCATATTCATAACGATATCCAAGCCCATATTCTCAAAGCACAACACACCTCGGTTACCGAGGGAAACATGTATCAAGAGATGGCATGTGGCGTAGAACTCTTGCTAGAAACCAAAGCCAACGGTCTATTGTATTACTTAGACCGTATCTGGGTTCCCGATCGCAACGATCTTCGTATATTTTTTATGAACGAGTCCCACAAAACTCGATATTCGGTACATCCCGGAGCTGATAAGATGTACATGGGTCTCCGTCAGCAATATTGGTGGCCCGGCATGAAAAAGGATATTGCCCTCTTTGTGGCAAAATGCCTAACTTGTTCTAAAGTGAAGGCCGAACACCAGAAGCCTTCCGGTCTCCTCGAACAACCTGAAATTCCCGTGTGGAAGTGGGAGAACCTTGCTATGGATTTCATCACCAAACTCCCACGCACTTCTAGTGGGCACGATAGTATCTGGGTTATTATCGACCGACTTACAAAGTCTGCTCATTTCTTGCCTATTCGTGAGGACTATCGAGTCGAGAAATTGGCTCGGATCTACATTGATGAGATCGTAAGTCGTCACGGAATCCCTTTGAACATCATCTCCGATCGTGATTCGCGTTTTACTTCCCGATTTTGGCAATCATTGCAATCAGCACTTGGTACTCGTTTGGATTTAAGTACGGCTTACCATCCTCAAACTGATGGACAAACCGAACGAACAATCCAAACTCTTGAGGATATGCTTAGAGCTTGTGTCATTGACTTTGGTGGCAATTGGGATTCTCACCTACCACTGATCGAATTTTCCTACAACAACAGCTACCACACAAGTTATACATGGCACCGTTTGAAGCTCTTTATGGACGGAAATGTCGTTCACCGATTTGTTGGAACGAAATCACCGGTCCCGAGCTTATCCAAGAGACCACCGATAAAATCTTGCTTATCCGGGACAACATTCGAGTAGCAAGGAGTCGGCAAAAGAGCTATGCCGATAACCGACGAAAACCCTTGGAATTTCAAGTTGGGGATATGGTTCTTCTAAAGGTATCACCTTGGAAAGGCGTAGTCCGATTTGGAAAGAAAGGAAAACTTGCACCTCGATATGTGGGTCCATTCAAGATACTCGAAAGGATAGGAAAAGTGGCCTACAAACTCGATCTTCCTTCCGAACTCAATAACGTTCATCCGACCTTTCATGTATCTAATTTGAAAAAGTGTCTAGCCGATGAGAATCTCCACATCCCTCTTGATGAAGTACGTATTGATGAAAAAATGCACTTTGTTGAAAAACCCGTGGAAATCATGGACCGAGAAGTTAAGAAACTCAAGCGTAGCCGCATCCCCATTGTCAAGGTCCGTTGGGAATCTAAACGTGGACCCGAGTTCACTTGGGAACGTGAAGACCAAATGAAGACCAAGTATCCGCATCTCTTTTCATAGCCTCCACTAGTTGAATTTCGGGGCGAAATTCCTCTAACATGGGGAGACTGTGACGTTTCGGATTTTCGTTCTTGCACTTGTATTATAATTATCGTGTAATCATTCTCTATTTTAATAAAGTGTAAGAGTTTTATTTGGTTTTATACAAATAGGTATTTTATTTTACGGATTTAAACTAACTAGAATTTTGTAAATTTTAAAACTAATATAAAGTTTTATATAAAAATCTAAATTTAGAAAAAAAAAGTTGTATATTTAAATAAGATAAATAACTTTTATAAAAATTATTTATAATAATAAAAAATAAAATAAGTTTATAAAAAAAACATTTTTAAATTAATTTGATTTAAAAGAAATTAAATTAATTTATTTAAATAAAAGTTCAGGGGTCGTATTGTAATTAAACAAACTAGAAGGATTTAAGACAAAATCTGTTAGGGAGCTGTTTCTAGACAAATCAAACCACAGGGACCAATTTGTAATAACTCTCAGGGACTATTTTAAATCAAAAACAAACTCCAGGGACTAGTTTTGCCAACTTTCGATTCGCGTTTCCGACCGTCTTCCCCATTGACCGACGGTCCGAGCTTTTCTCCGGCGACTCCTCGACACGACTGTCCCCTACACCTCGACAGCCGAATTTGGTCTCCCCGACCTCGTCGTCCCCAAGCGAACAATAGCCCCCGGCCAATTGGTCTACCCGACATACAGAAAGTTCGATCGTGTTTGTGGCCGAAAACCCACGCCACAAATTCGGCCCCGACAGTCAACCTCCACGCCTGCAAGATGGCTCGACAGCTTTGTCTCGTCCAGACGAGTGTCGGGACATGCTCAATTGCTTGTCTCATTATCAGGATCGAGCTCAGCTATAAAAAGCCATTACCGCACCTGCACGAGCTCGCTACCCCTCTTCCACCCAATTTCACTCCAAATTGAAGGCGCCATTACAATCGCCATCTCTGTGTGAAGCTGTGACCAAGGTTGTAGAGGCTAATCCCATCCAGAAGCTCGATTCTCATTCTGGACATTCTCAGATTTAAGACTCTGCCGTCCAGCCCTTTTTAGACCACGTAAGAATCCTCAACTTTGTTTCTTTACTTTCTGTTATCATAAGGCAAACCCAACCAATCAAAGTCACGACTCCAAACCATCGATTTCCGGACAAACTAATGTTCTAAAAGAATTACTGTTTTATTTGCTAAAGTCTGGGCCATCGAAACTACTTAGTTTCGATTGAGTAAATGGTCAATCGAAACTAATAGTTTCGATAGATGGTAGTTTCGACAGCCTGTGTATCACTTATAAAAGATCAATCGAAACTAGTAGTTTCGATAGATGGTAGTTTCGACAGCCTGTGTATCACTTATAAATGGTTAGTTTTGATTGAACACAGTTTCGATACCTGTCACAACTATAAAACCGTTTCGATCAAATCAGTAATTTCAAGTAAATCTGGACGAACTTTTATGCAAATAACACTGAGAAATGCTATTATACACAATTAAATACTAATACGCACATGTAAACATACAATAATACCCATTTATCTACATAGGGTATCAACGTGCTTAGGCTTCCACATACTTATCACCTACACGCGTGGAAAAAAATACTCGCTTGCAAGGTGAGTTACATAGCCCCTATTTTACATTTTTATACGTTTTGGGGTGAAACATTATACATGCTACTCACATTGTTTATATGTGTTATACATGAGACTATATGCTTATTCTTTGGATGTACATACATTTAAACACAAGACAACCAACTGTAATATTGATAGATCTATTGTGCCTGACCAGCCCACCCGGTTAGGGTGTTTATTACTGCATACTCGGATATAACCGCGTGTTATATTCAAACATATTGGATATAGTGGGTAACTATATTCAAACATACCAGACTTAGCTGTTGTGCTCTGTTCAAGCACGACAAACTCGGTTTGAATTGTGATTAAATAAATGATACATCATATATACTATGTTCAACAAGATAAACAATGAGTTGCAAAACGATTTACAACTATTATTTACCGGAATTACTAAACCTATGTACTCACCAACTTTTTAGTTGACACTTGATTTAAATAATGTTTCAGGTTTGGATATGTGACTACTTGCCGAAGATTTCTCCACTTAAGAACTATGGACCTAGTTAAATAAATCAATGTTTTGGACTAGACTAGGTTATTTGGAATGTATCGTATTTGGATCTTGTTGTCTTTAAATTTAATTAATGAATTATGCAGCCTTTTAGCTATCATGTGCTTTTGAACAAAAATATCATTGTCCGCCTCGATGATTCCGCCATCGGTCGGGGTGTGACAGAGGAGGTGCAGGAGGTAGCGGTACAGCCGGAGGTAATAGAATAAATAAGTCATAACACATAGTCATGATCCGAATTAATGACGTTATGACTTGTAATTCTACAGATGCTCCAAATAGGAAGTGCTCCTACAAGGCCTTTCTATCTTGCAACCCCCGCAACTTCAATGGCACCGAGGGTGCAGTTGGGCTAATGAGATGGATAGAAAAGATGGAGTCGGTGATTGATATTAGTGAATGCACCGCGGACTGCATGTTGAAGTATTCTACATGCACGCTCACTGATAAGGCTTTAACTTGGTGGAATTCACAAGTGAAAACCCTGGGAAGGCAGATTACATACCAACTGACTTGGGAGGAGCTGAAAGCCATGATGACTGAGGAATACTGTCCTCGAAATGAGTTGCAAAAGATCAAATCTGAAATGTGGAATTTACAAATGATAGGAGATGATGTGGCTAGTTACACTGACAGATTCAATGAGTTAGCAAGTTTGGTTCCACACATGGTTACCCCAGAATACAAGAAGGTTGAAAGATATTTGTGGGGTCTTGCTCCTCAAATCCGAAGCCTGGTGACTTCATCGAACCCTATGGATGCCAAGAGCGCTATAATTCTAGCTTTCAAGCTAAGGGATAATGTTGTGCGTGATGGTTTGTTTGAGAAGAAGGAGACCGAGGATGGAAGGTATGGGGAAAAGAGGAAATGGTTTGGAAAACCAAGTAATCAAAACAAGAATCAGGCTTACAAGAGACCTGAAACTATGAAAGCCTATGCTGCCAACATTGAAGGACAAAATGGATATCTTGGAACACGACCGAGGTGTGACAAGTGTGGATATCATCACAGTGAAAAGTGTACCCAATGTGGAAAGTGTAAAAAGTATGGGCATCTAGCCCATAACTGTTGGAGCAATGCAAATCCTAATAAGATTAATCAAGTAGCAGGAAAGGTCAAACCAGGAACAGGAAGGATGAATCAGGGATGCTTTGAGTGTGGAGATCCAAAGCACTTCAGAAAAGATTGTCCAAGATTGAAGAACCGAAACGACAATCAGGCCCGTGGAAGAGCATTTGTGATGGGGGCTGGTGACGCTCGACAGGATCCGAACATTGTCACTGGTACGTTCCCGATAAATAATCACTATGCCTCTATACTTTTCGATACGGGTGCTGATATGAGTTTTGTGTCAAATGACTTTAAGTCCCAACTCGGTATTAAGCCCAGCAAACTAGACCAAAATTATACAATTGAATTAGCAAACGGGAAATTAATTAAAACTGGAGAAGTCATTCAGGGTTGTACCTTATGTTTTAAGAACCACACATTTAGTATAGACCTACTACCTGTTGACTTGGGAAGCTTTGACGTTGTTATTGGCATGGATTGGTTGTCGAAGAATCACGCCGAGATTGTTTGTTTTGAGAAGATTGTCCAAATTCCACTCCCGAACGGAGAAGTTCTTTCGATTCAAGGTGAGAAGAGTGGAGTAACATTAAGGATGATAAACTGCATGAAAGCTCGTAAGTATCTACGTAAAGGCTATTGCGTATTCCTGGCTCACGTCGTCGAGAAGAAACCCGAGGAACGTCGACTTGAAGACATACCAATCGTTAAGGATTACCCCGAAGTTTTTCCTGAAGACTTACCTGGATTACCACCACCGAGGCAAGTCGAATTCCGAATCGACTTGGTACCAGGAGCCGCCCCGGTTGCGCGATCACCGTATCGATTAGCACCTTCTGAAATGCAGGAATTATCAAATCAACTCCAGGAGTTGCTTGATAAAGGTTTCATAAGACCAAGTTTCTCACCTTGGGGAGCTCCGGTCCTATTCATAAAGAAAAAGGATGGAGCCTTTAGGATGTGTATTGATTACCGAGAATTAAACAAGCTTACAATCAAAAACCGATATCCACTTACTCGAATAGACGATTTGTTCGATCAACTACAAGGTTCTAGCTTCTACTCTAAGATCGATCTACGTTCGGGGTATCATCAACTAAGAATCCAAGAAGAAGATGTACCAAAGACGACATTTAGGACTCGTTATGGCCACTACGAATTCCTAGTTATGCCGTTTGGTTTGACGAACGCACCAGTTGTTTTTATGGATCTCATGAACCGAGTGTGCAAGCTATACTTGGATAAATTCGTGATAGTATTTATTGATGATATATTAATATATTCACGAGCCAAGGAGGATCATGAACATCATCTGAAATTAATTTTGGATCTACTCAGCAACGAGGATCTTTACATTAAATTCTCTAAGTGTGAGTTTTGGATCCGAGAAGTGCATTTTCTTGGACATGTCATCAACAAGGAAGGAATTCACGTTGATCCATCTAAAATAGAAGCGATCAAAAACTGGGAAGCACCAAAGACTCCGACCGAAGTGCGTCAATTTTTGGGCTTGGCCGGCTACTACAGACGATTCATTGAGAATTTTTCAAAAATAGCCCTGCCCTTAACCACATTAACCCAGAAAGAAAAGAAGTATGATTGGAGTGACAAGCAAGAGTCAACTTTCCAATTACTGAAGCAGAAGCTGTGTAGTGCAACGATCTTATCTCTTCCGGAGGGAATCAACAATTTTGTCGTATACTGCGATGCATCACACCAAGGACTTGGTTGTGTGTTAATGCAAAGAGACAAAGTCATCGCATATGCCTCACGACAACTAAAAGTGCACGAAAAGAATTATACGACCCACGACTTGGAGTTGGGTGCAGTTGTGTTTGCGCTCAAGATTTGGAGACATTATCTTTATGGTACGAAATGCACTATTTTTACTGATCACAAGAGTCTCCAACATATCTTTGATCAAAAAGAATTTAACATGAGACAACGTCGTTGGGTAGAACTACTAAACGACTATGATTGTGATATCAAGTACCATCCCGGGAAAGCCAATGTCGTAGCAGAATCCTTAAGTCGCAAAGAACGAGTTAAAACTCTTCGTGTTCGTGCCCTAGGATTAACAATTCATACGAGTCTTACTACTCAAATCCGAATGGCACAACAAGAAGCACTTAAAGAAAAGAACATCCAAAATGAGGCACTACGTGGAATGATAAAACAATTGGAGTTTAAGTCAGATGATACGTTTTACTTCATGGACAGAATTTGGGTGCCGAGTAAAGGTAACTTACGTGGGTTGATTATGGATGAAGCCCACAAGTCCAGGTACTCCATTCACCCGGGTTCAGATAAGATGTATAAGGATCTAAAAGAATTATATTGGTGGCCCAATATGAAAGGAGATATTGCCACATATGTCAGTAAATGCGTAACGTGTTCAAAAGTAAAAGCCGAACATCAGAAACCGTCTGGCTTGTTACAACAACCCGAAATTCCCCAATGGAAATGGGAACAGATTTCTATGGATTTCATCACGAAATTACCCAAGACGTCGAGCGGATATGACGTGATATGGGTAATTGTCGATCGTCTGACAAAATCAGCTCATTTTCTACCCATCAAAGAGACGGATAAAACCGAGAAACTTGCAAAGCTTTATATCAAGGAAATTGTGGCTAGGCATGGAGTGCCAATTTCTATTATCTCTGATAGAGACAGCAGATTCATGTCTAGAATCTGGAAATCATTACAAGAAGCCATGGGCACACGTCTTGACATGAGCACGGCATATCACCCACAAACAGATGGTCAAAGCGAAAGGACCATTCAAACTTTAGAGGATATGCTCCGTGCGTGTGTAATTGATTTCGGAGGAAATTGGGATACTCATTTACCGTTGGTAGAGTTTTCCTATAATAACAGTTACCACACGAGCATCAAGGCAGCTCCGTTTGAAGCTTTATATGGTCGTAAATGCCGCTCACTGCTATGTTGGACGGAAGTTGGTGAAAAACATTTGACAGGTCCTGAGATTGTCCAGGAAACCACTGATAAGATCTTCAAAATTAAGGACCGTTTGAAAGCGGCCCGAGACAGACAGAAGAGCTATGCTGATAACAGACGGAAACCATTAGAATTTCAAATTGGTGACCGAGTAATGTTAAAAGTCTCACCATGGAAAGGCGTTGCAAGGTTTGGTAACCGTGGTAAGCTCAACCCTAGATACGTTGGACCATTTGAAATACTGGCTAGGGTTGGCCCTGTAGCCTACAAGCTCAAGCTACCGCAAGAACTAAGCAACGTACACGATACATTTCATGTGTCTAATCTCAAAAAGTGTTTGTCAGACGAGACTTTGATCATACCGCGTAATGAAATTCACATTGATGATAAACTTCATTTCATCGAGGAACCGATTGAGATTTCAGATTGGAAAGTTCAAAAGCTGAGACGTAGTCGAATCAAACTGGTTAAAGTACGTTGGAACTCAAAATGTGGTCCTGAGTATACATGGGAACGAGAAGATCAAATGAAAATGAAATACCCCTCCTTGTTTAAGGATACACCAGTTCAAGATGGCATGAACTGAAATTTCGGGACGAAATTCTGTTAACATGGGGAGAATGTGACACCCGGCATTTCAGGTCAATATCCGTACATGTTATAAACGAGTTTACAGTATAATTGTTTTCGCGATTTACTTAATTTCATAAACAAGGACATTAAGGTCTAGCAAAAACCGTACATCGTCTCATTTCATATTTGGTAATTCTAGTAGTTACCGGTTCACGTACCAAGATAACCCGACTAAATACGAACACTAGTGGTTAAATTAAATAACCAGAAATATATATATATATATATATATATATATATATATATATATATATATATTACACAAAACTTATTTGAACTATAATTTATTTTTAAGACTAAATCATATAATATACGTAAAAGTAAAATAATGGACTTTTCGAAGACGTTACTATGTAGCGCCACCTTTAGGTACTCATACCTACAAATAATCACCTTAACGAATTATACAACCCAAGATTTCAATATTTTCTTTAACGAGCCATAAACTTGATAAAATTATAATACCGTGAGAAATCTAAACCGAATTAATTTACCATTTAAAAACTCTAAATAATGTTAAGTTACACTTAAATCTTATTAGATAAATTAACCCCAACCCACCCATGACTTTCTCGGCCGAAGCCAGAGAAGACCCCCCCCATTCACACTACCGTTTTCCTCTCATTCAAATTCTTTATCTTTAAACCCATACCTCATGACTTCAAAACTCAGATATAAACCATACCACCTCAATCAAATTCTTTATCTTTAAACCCATACCTCATGACTTCAAAACTCATATATAAACCATACCACCTCAATCACCATTCTCACGAACCCCTTTCATCATTCTCACTATCTTACGGCAATCTCCCCAATTTTCTTCAAGTCGAAGTTATGTTTTAAGGCAAAATCCACCATATTTCGGTATTATAAGGAGCTTTCAAGGATTTCTAACCAAGAGAATTCAAGACTATCTTCTCTGTTTCTCTCAAAAATCATCATCTCTGTTTAGAGGTAAAAAACTCAATATTATTCATATTATTTTCTTTAAAACCGTAGCTAAACATACAGTTTATTCGAACATAAGTAAAATAACCAGAAAAGTGTGTCGAATTCAAGATTTAAAACATGAATATACGCGTATATGTATGAATAAAGTTTTGAAACTGATTATGTCAATTTAAAATTTCAGTAATCGAAACTAGGAGTTTTGATACCTGTTTGCTCAATCGAAACTAGGTAGTTTCGATACCTATTACTCAATCGAAACTAGGTAGTTTCGATACCTGTTTACTCAATCGAAACTAGGTAGTTTCGATACCTATTTCTTAATCGAAACCAGGTAGTTTCGATACCTGTTTTGCTCAATCGAAACTAGGAAGTTTCGACATCTGTTCTGTTCAATCGAAACTAAGAAAGTTTCGATACCTGTTCATCAGTCTCATGGGGCAGTAACTTAGAACTATTTTATAACGAAACAAGTGTTGAAAAACTAAAAAGATATTTAAACAAAAGCAATCAGATTTGCTAAGTCGGTGAACAATTTGCATATGAGACATTCGGTCATAAAACGAATTACCCTTTTTGTAATTAGGGTACGAATAGTCAAGTTTGACTAGAACAATTATCATTGCAAGCATACACAAACTCAAGGTGAGTTTCACGGCCCCTTTTTACTGTTTTCAATATTTGGGGGAAGAACATACTTACAACTATTTTTATGTGATAACAAGAGAATAAGACTCGACTTTTATGTTTACATGAGTTAAACGATTTTAGGCCGCTAAAGTCCCCTGGAACAATTTAGTAACCATTAACTGTAGCCTAGGGTCCTATAAATAGTACTATGGAGAGTGACGTCTCCCGGTCATGGTTAGTCGCGCTAACCACAATCTGGAGGATTTATGGACGCATAGAACCGGATAACGAAATTAGGGGCGAAGAACAATTGTCATGGTTTGGTTACGGCTCATGTAGGAACATATTATTTGTATTCCTAGCTAGTTTACAAATGGGTCAAACAATTCTTATTCTGATTATCACATGCACCTGAAACTATTTACGAACAATTGAATTTTACAAAGAACTATTTGATTAAACCTGTGAACTCACCAACCTAGTGTTGACATTTTCAAGTATGTTTTTCAGGAAATTGAACGTGATCGCAAGGTTAGCAATGTAGATTACATGCATGCACGATGGATATAACTTTTTGGGGATTTCTCTTGTATAACTCATTGTAATAGAGTCATATTTGCGAAATCTTCACTTTTTGCAAACTCAATTTACATTTTGGAATGTAAAACTTTAAACTTGTTTATGTATCCATTTATCATGTATGTGTTTGCGGTAATCATATGCTTTGGAAACCATGAACGTTACGCCTCGCGTTTCCGCCTTGGCGGGGTGTGACATAATTTCTCTCATGGATTTTGAGTTGTCGAGACGCATAAGCGATCGCTTTGCCTCGTTGCATAAGAACACAACCAAGGCCTAAATGGGAAGTGTCACAGTAGACGCAAAGTCTTCGGTTCCATCGGGAAGAGTCAAGATAGGATCCTCACACAATTTTTGCTTCAGAGTTTGAAAGGCTTCTTCTTGTTTCGGTCCCCACCCATAGGGCTTGCCTTTATGTGTTAAGGATGTGAGTGGTATCGCGATCTTTGAAAAGTTTTCTATGAAGCGACGGTAATAGCCCACTAAACCAAGAAACGAGTGGACTGCTGTAGGGGTCTTTGGAGCTTACCAGTTCTTCACCGCTTCAATCTTAGCGGGATCCACGTGAATACCCTTCTCATTGACTATGTGTCCCAAGAACTGGAATTCTTTTATCCAAAATTCACATTTGGAGAACTTAGCATATAGTTGCTCCTTTTTTAAGAGATCCAAAACCAAACGCAAGTGTTCTTCGTGCTTTACTTTTGATTTTGAATAGATGAGGATATCGTCAATGAAGACGATCATGAATTTGTCCAAGTACAGTTTACACACGCGGTTCATAAGATCCATGAATACCGCGGGTGCATTGGTTAGTCCTAAGGGCATAACCATGAACTCATAATGACCGTATCTTGTACGAAAGGCTGTTTTGTGAATATCGGATTCAAGGACTCGTAACTAGTGATAGCCAGAACGAAGATCAATCTTAGAGAAATAAGTTGAGCCTTGAAGTTGATCAAATAAATCATAAATCCTTGGAAGTGGATAACGGTTCTTCACAGTGATCTTGTTGAGCTCCCGATAGTCAATGCACATCCGGAATGAACCATCCTTCTTCTCGACAAACAAGACGGGTGCTCCCTAAGGAGAAACACTAGGGCGAATAAATCCTTTGTCAGAAAGTTCTCGAAGTTGGCTTGAAAGTTCTTGCATTTCTGATGGTGCAAGACGATAAGATGACTTGGCCACGGGATTTGCTCCTGGCACTAGGTCAATACGAAATTTGACTTGACGTGCGGGTGGAAGACCGGGTAAGTCTTTGGGAAAAACTTTAGGAAAGTCTTTGATCACCGGAATGTCTTGGGGATTCTTGTCTTTGCCTTTTCGCTCCACAATATGGGCCAAGAATGCCACACATTTCTTCCGTAAGTACTTTTTTGCGGTAGTGCAAGACATAAGCTTGAGTCCTTTTGACGGCTTCTCACCATAAACGTCCAAAATGTTGCCGTCGAGAGGGATACGGATATACTTGTCAAAGCAGACGACTTCAGCATGATGCTTGGTCAGCCAATCCATGCCTACTATGATGTCGAAGCTTCCAAGAGCCATAGGGATAAGGTTGATTGAGAAGTCATGGTCGTTCAAGTTTAAGGTACAGTCTCTAATAATGGTATCACATGAAACAGAATATCCATCCGCTACTAATATATCAAAGGGTTTGTCTAACCTAGCACGAATCATAGCAAGTTGGGTTTCAAATTCAAAGGACACAAAACTTCTATCGGAACCAGTATCAAACAGGACAGAGGCATATTGTTGATTAATTAGGTACGTACCGTTCACTACATCGTTGTTAGCTTGAGCTTTATTGGAATTGATGTTTGATATGTCCTAAATTATACATGTTTTGCATGCATAATAATCCCCATGTAGTACTAATTGATTAATAACCTTGCAATTGATACTTAAAACGTTAATATTTCACAAATGCAGGTTATTCAGTATCCCAAAGATGAATAGAGCAAAAATCAGCTTAAAACATGAAGAAATCAAGCTTTTGGAGGACCAAACCCGAGTATTGACCCCGAAGAAGTCAAACCAGGTCAACACAAGTCAAACTAGCAGCTAAAAGACAAAACTGGGCAACAGGAAGGGGATGCATGGCCGTGCATCCCAATGCACAGGCGTGCATTGCCCTGTCTTGCTCCCCAATGTCTAGTACACTATCATGTGTACCCTGTTTGATTCCCGAGGTGTTTTCACGGCCGTGCAATCCAATGCATGGTCGTGCATTGCTCATTCTGAGGCCTACAAATAGATGGCTTGAGTTCTTCATTCCACACACCAATTCAGATCAAAGAACACCCATTCAGACCTCGTTTGAGAGTGCATTTCGTAGTTAGAGTAGAGAGTAGTGAGCGGAGGGGCTCTTCCTCCTTGTTCCGCAATAGGGGAGCCTATGAAACTCAGCGTTATACTAGTTAGTATGGCCATTCATGGCTAAACTCTTTGTATTGCTTGGGTGAAGATGAAGTTTGATGCATGTTAATGTTTAATGTATTAATCCAAGTGATGTGTTTATGTCTTTAACTATTCGTCCTTAAAACCACCATTTTGGTGGGGTTTTATTATTGTATAAATCCGTCTTTATATTTGTGAGTGTTCTTGATTTTTAAACTGTAAAAACTTTTTAATCAAACTTCTCTTGAAGCTTGTACGTCTTTATACAAGTAGAGATTGATATGCCAAGGCTTGGTTAACACTATTAAGATCGTACGTCTTTATACGGACTTATTATGTGACCAAGAATTGGTGAACTCATGTTGGGAACGGTATGTCTTTATACTTGGTCCCATTGTTACACCGCCTCCCGGTGAGCAAAATATAACCACCTATTTAACTTTAATACAAAGCATTTTACGTTCGATGTCTTAAACCAACCCGGAGATGACCATTCGAAGGGTTGAGGGTAATTGTTGTCCTTAACGGGAGGCACTACCACTTGTTAAAACTTTTAAATTTGCAAATCAAATGTCGTGAGGACGAGGCTCTAGAGGTGACCCGGGTCACACATTTGTAGTAGTCATATCACTGGATTAGTCAACTTAACATTATCACATACCAAGCAGATTTGAAATCCAAAGCAATACTATTCGTAACCTGATCATTTCTGACCTATTTACTTTCCTGTTATTTACTATTCTGTTCGTTACATTTCTGTTACACACTTCACGCACGTTTTTACTTTTCTGCTATTTACTTTACCGCCATTTATTTTTCTGTCATTTACTTTCCTGTTCCACAAGCACACAAAACTCACTCACAAATTAAACCGGCTAAACTTTAACGAAAGTCCAGTATTGGAATTCGACCGTGTCCATTGGTTCGATACTTTGTTCTTACCTAAACTACATTATGCTGCGATAGGTACACTTGCCTATTGTGTGTGTTTTTAAGTTAAAGTAATTATCATTTTATAAATTTAAAACCTGATCTCGTAACCATTCTAAAAATATATTTATTATATTTTTATATATTAAAACACTACGCATCAATTTTTTGGCGCCGTTGCTGGGGGCACGGTGATTTCAAGAAAAATTCAAGTTAACGGATTAACCTATCAACTTCCATTTATTTTTCTGTTACGTTTGTTGCATGTAGTGTATGATCCATAGCTCCAATACTGGTTTATATCAACCTTTAGAAGAGCTCGAAAGATTCCTTCACCGCCGAATACGAGAAAACCGTACTAGAAGAATGGCCGTTGAAAACCGCACTATTTCCGATTTCGCAAGACCGTCACTAGAGGCTTTGGGATCTAGTATCACAAGGCCAACAGTTGACGCTAACAACTTTGAGATCAAATCTCTTGTTATCCACATGATCCAGTCATCATGCACTTTCCATGGATTACCCGATGAGGATCCACATGCCAACATTGCAAATTTCCTTGAAATTTGTGACACTTTCAAACTGAACGGAGTGTCGAATGACGCAATTCACCTCCGAATGTTTTCCTTCTCCTTAAGGGAACGAGCTTAGGCATGGCTAAACTCTCTTCCTACCGGGTCAATCACTACATGGGATGATCTAGCTCAGAAATTCCTGTTAAAATACTTCCCGCCAGCTAAAACTGCTAAACTATGAAATGATATCACCACTTTCACTCAGGATGATGGTGAATCACTGTATGAGGCATGGGAACGCTTTAAGGACATGTTAAGGAAATGTCCTCACCATGGGCTAGAAGTTTAGTTACAAGTATCATCATTCTACAATGGGTTGCATAATCAAGCTCGTCAGACACTAGACACTACTGCAGGTGGTATTTTTGGAAACAAGAGACCACAAGAAGCTTACAACCTAATTGAGGAAATAACTATTAACATCTATCAATGGTACAGTCCAAGGAACACCGGGGGAGCCAGGCAAGGAGTTCATTCGGTCGATACTGTCACATCACTTTCTTCTTAAGTAGACGCCCTCACCACTCGACTCAATCAACTTAGTAAAGGCAAGACCGTCGCTGAGGCTACTGAAGAAGTAAAGAGTATCACCACTAATACCGAGCAGGTTGACTTTATCAGAACAAATCGCCAACAAAACAACCCCCATAGCAACACCAACAATCCTGGTTGGAGGAACCATCCAAACTTCAGCTGGAAGGATAACAACAATCGGGGACAATCCAGTTTTGGACAACAACAGCAACAGTTTCAACAAAGACCACCTCAAAACTATCAGCCTCATCAACAATTTCAAGGAACTAGCAAACCAAGCAACGGGTTAAGCTTGGAGGAAGCGGTAACTAAGTTGATCTATACAACTTAAAGTCAAGCCCTTCTAGCGGATTCCCGTCACAAACAATATGAGGAACGGTTTGGTCTTCATGAAGCTGAGTTCAAGACACAGAAAGCAACTCTACAGTCCACTGAAACACAATTAGGGCAAATTGCAAAACTTCTATCCGAAAGACAACCAAGATGTCTTTCGAGTAATATTGAAACCAATACAAAAGCAAATGTAAGTGCTATCACTCTGAGGAATAGCAAGGTTTATCCAGAGCCACCAATGCCAGACGAAGAGGTTCAATCAACAAGGAAAGAGATATTCACCGGGGTACCGCTTCGTCCACATATCATAGAAACAACTACCCAAGAACCACAATCAAAGATAACTCCACTTCCTGCTCCAGTAGATACCCCTCCAAAAGTTCCGCCAAAGAGAACGTTCCATTCCCACATACCTTACCCAGGAAGGCTAGTAAAGCAGAAGACTAACGAACAATATGAGAAATTCATCGAACTATTAAGCCAGATCCATGTCAGTCTTCCCTTCCTGAATATCATACAACAAATGCCTAAGTATGGACATTTCTTGAAAGATTTCCTTACAAACAAAAGAAACATGGTGGATGCAGTAAAAAGGACTAATCATTGTGTCGCTCTCATTGAAAGATGCCTTCAAAAGAAACTTTCAGATCCTTGAAAGTTCTCTCTACCTTGTTCTATCGGACCATTACCAATAACTTTTGCACTCGCTGACTTAGGAGCAAGTGTGAATGTAATGCCTTATGTCATGTTTAAAAAATTAAATATTAGGAATCCACGACCTGTCAATGCAACTATCGAACTCGCAGATGGATCAGTTAAATCACCCATAGGAGCCATTGAGAACTTACTGGTAAAAGTCGGCAAGTTTGTCTTCCCTGCCAATTTCATGGTTTTAGAAATGGGACCCGACTATTCCGTACCTCTGAAATTGGGTCGCCCATTTTTGCCACTGCTCGAGCCGTTATTGATATGAATGAAGGAATCTTGACACTTCGTGTAGGAAAACAATCAGTGACCTACAACATAGGGGGAAATGAATGCCTGTCTAATGATCCATTTGAGATTGCCTAATTCATCGATACTAATCTGGACTACCAACTAAAGAAAGCTAAGGAATCCAACAAAGGAAAGAAACTGAATCTTGGGAAGGATTTTGAAAACACTGACTGGATCGATGAGTACTTTGACAAGCTACCAAAACTGAAGGACTTGAATGAAGGAACAGGAGATACGGTGGAAGTCGATGGCTCCCACCCAAAGAAAGACTGATGAAACACGTACGGGTCGGGCTAAAGACCGTTAAATAAACGTAGCGCTTCCGGGAGGCAACCCAATGATCATGAATAAATTGAGAGGTTGGTGCATACGACAGAGTCATGGATATCAGGTTTGATCTTTCAAATTTAAGTTTCTCATACTTCAGCCCCAAGTATGCCCTCTCGATACTAGGACCTTAGTAGCTTAACTACTACCTTTTATTTTCCTTGTCTGCTTTTATGTTTTCCCTTATGTGTCAGGTAGAATAGCATCACCATATAGTGTCTCTACTTCTTTAAGGAATCACACTCCATCTCTACAACCTGAGGAATCGGAAACCACATCAAATTTCTTTGAAATTCGATGAAGTCTTTGAAGCAAGATGTTGACAGCACCAATAAGTTTTGGCCTTAGGTTATACACCGAATTGACCGGGGGAGTACCAGTTTCTTTTCCCTTAAAACTTCATGCATTTAAATTCCTGCATAGCATTTCATTACATGCATTTGTACATTGAGGGCAATGCACAGTTTTAAGTATGGGGTGGGGAATTAAGAGATTCAGGACTACTTGTAACCTCAAAGCAGTAAAGTTTCAACTTGTGATTTTCTACCCATTTGACTAAAACATAACAAAAAACCTACCTTTTGTAAAACCCGAAAAATTTTCAAAATTTTAAACCCTAATATTTAAAACCTCTTTGAGTTCGCACCTAATAAAGTAAAATGAATACATGGCAAGTAGAAACAAATGAATATTATGCATAACGAGTCGCTAAACCCTATTCAATCCGTTTTCATGTGAGGAAAATCAAGCCTATTACATAGCATCAAATTTTTGGCGCAATATATAATTATTTGCATGCTCTTTCGTTTAGCATTATTGAGTGTTTTTCGATTGAATTTTGTGCATAATTAGAACTTGTGTGACTTATACATATCAAGATCATGAACTAGTAGAAGTATGAAAGTGATTGAGGCACCTAGGACTTTATTACCCTTATCCTTAAATCCAAAAATATAATCCTCTTAGATAACCCTTTGAGCCTTAGCCTTTTATTTTCTACTACCTACAATTATCACCCAACCAGCTTCTCGTAAACATCGGTTATTGGCTACCTGTCTTCAAAATGAAAAAATTATCCTATGTCGTTATTTCAAGTTTATTACCATTGAGGCAACTTCGAAAAGAATCTGTTTTACTCAAAAGAGTTGGAATATACAGAAAGGTGGATGTATTAGAAAGAAACAGCCGAACTATCTGTAAGGAACTTATGGAAATATTATTTCAAAGAATTTGAGGAAAAAGAATTATTGAAGGAATTGTTTTGATGCAAAATTAAAAAAAAAAGAAGTTGGTCTTTTACCGGTTAGACCTTAAAGAGCTGGATATGCATTCTTTTGATTTCAATTTTCTTTTCCGTCTTTATTTCGCAAAGCCTGAATTACCGCCCGAACTCCGAGAGAAAGTTTTCAAAGCAACTAGTGATGTAAGAAAACGGTGGCGCAAGCAAGAACAACTGCTACCATTCTGCGGTCTGTCAAAAAGTGCCGCCAAAAGAAGAGCCAAAAGATACGAAAAATTTGTGAAGTGTGGCAACTGGAGCCACGACAGAAAATGTAGCAAGAATCAAACTCATTCCCAAAGTGAGTATACGCATCTGATCAAAGTAGGAGCTGTTAGGCTACAAGCCGAAAGTTCCATACGGAGAGGCAGCAATGTGTACTATGTAGTAAGGAAAGAGTTGGCACTAATAAGAGATCTTGGTCTTGGCAGTCTGACCATAAACGAGCCCTCGGATTAGTTATACCCTCATGATCTGAGTACTGTAAAGGGACCTGTTAGTATTTTCCATGTTAAGCCATGAAGTCATAGTTGTGTGTTTCACGATAGTTGCAGCCCTTCAAACCTTTTAAAACCCTAAAAACCCAAAAAGATTTTCATCTTCACCCCTTTATTTTTATTTTTAGCCACATTACAACCCTTTTCAAGTCCTCTTGATTCATGCATACTACTTAGTTAATTGGTGAAGACTTGATTTGCATACAAGCTTATGAAAATTGCATAATTTGATTCGAACTTGAGTGTTCCACTTAACTTACACTATCCATACATATATAACCCTAGAGATGAGTGAACATTTTTGAGGAGTGAAATTTTATGCATAATTGAAGTTCTAGTAGGCTTGTCATGGATTCCATCATAGAAAAATTCAAAAATAAAATAAGCAACTCAAGAGTTATCCCGGAGTGTTCAACTACTTGGAGTTCCATTTCCCTTGTAAAGTTTTTAGTTATGAGTATGATCATGCATGAGTTTGCTTGAGGACAAGCAAAGTTTAAGTGTAGAGTATTATGATATGTCCTAAATTATACATGTTTTGCATGCATAATAATCCCCATATTATGGTACTAATTGATTAATAACCTTGCAATTGATACTTAAAACGTTAATATTTCACAAATGAAGGTTATTCAGTATCCTAAAGATGAATAGAGCAAAAATCAGCTTAAAACGTGAAGAAATCAAGCTTTTTGAGAACTAAACCTGAGCATTGACCCCTAAGAAGTCAAACCAAGTCAACACAAGTCAAACTAGCAGCTAAAAGACAAAACTGGGAAGCAGGAAGGGGATGCACGGCCGTGCATCACAATGCACGGGCGTGCATTGCCCTGTCTTGCTCCCCAAGGTCCAGTACACTGTCCTGTGTACGCTGTTTGATTCCCGAGGTGTTTGCACGGCCGTGCATTGCTCATTCTGAGGCCTATAAATAGATGGCTTGAGTTCTTCATTCCACACACCAATTCAGATCAAAGAACACCCATCCAGACCTCGTTTGAGAGTGCATTTCGTAGTTAGAGTAGAGAGTAGTGAGCGGATGGGCTCTTCCTCCTTGTTCCACAATAGGGGAGCCTACGAAACTCGGCGTTATGCTAGTTAGTATGGCCATTCGTGGCTAAACTCTTTGTATTGCTATGGTGAAGATGAAGTTTAGTGCATGTTAATGTTTAACGTATTATTCCAAGTGATGTGTTTATATCTTTAACTATTCGTCCTTAAAACAACCATTTTGGTGGGCTTTTATTAATGTCTAAATCCGTTTTTATATTTGTGAGTGTTCTTGATTTTTAAAGTGTAAAACATTTTTAATCAAACTTCTCTTAAAGCTTGTACGTCTTTATACAAGTAGAGATTGATAAGCCAAGGCTTGGTTAACACTATTAAGATCGTACGTCTTTATACGAACTTATTATGTGACCAAGAATTGGTGAACTCATGTTGGGAACGGTAAGTCTTTATACTTGGTCCCATTGTTACACCGCCTTCCGAGCAAAATATAATCACCTATTTAACTTTAATGCAAAGCATTTTACGTTTGATGTCTTAAACCAACCCGGAGATGACCATTCGAGGGGTTGAGGGTAATTGTTGTCCTTAACGGGAGGCACTACCACTTGTTAAAGCTTTTAAATTTGCAAATCAAATGTCGTGAGGACGAGGCTCTAGCGGTGACCCGGGTCACACATTTGTAGTAGTTATATCACTGGATTAGTCAACTTAACATTATCACGTACCAAGCGGATTCGAAACCCAAAGCAATACTATTCATAACCTGGTCATTTCCGACCTATTTACTTTCCTGTTATTTACTATTCTGTTCGTTACATTTCTGTTACACACTTCACGCACGTTTTTACTTTTCTGCTATTTACTTTACCGCCATTTACTTTTTTGTCATTTACTTTCCTGTTCCACAAGCACACAAAACTCACTCACAAATTAAACCGGCTAAACGTTAACGAAAGTCGAGTATTGGAATTCGACCGTGTCCATTGGTTCGATACTTGGTTCTTACCTAAACTATATTACGCTGCGATAGGTACACTTGCCTATTTTGTGTGTTTTTAAGTTAAAGTAATTATCATTTTGTAAATTTAAAACCTGATCTCGTAAGACCATTCTAAAAATATATTTATTATATTTTTATATATTAAAACACTACGCATCAATGTTGAAGGCACGTCCACGGGCTACGGGGTTTGCATTCCCCTGGTTCACTTTTCCCCGGTTCATGTTCCCCTGATTCATATTTCCCTGAGACATGTTGCCCTGGTTCCTGTTGGCTTGGTTCACAATGACCAACCTAGGGCAACGGTTTCTGAAATGATTTGGGTCACCGCACTCGTAACAAGCACGACCCGGAGGGATAGCGGCGGGAGCAGGAATAGGAACTGCAGGTTGGTAGGCTTGGTTAACTCAGGGAGCAGTACGACAGATGTTAGCTGTTTGCCTAGAACGTCCACAATTGGTACATAATCGACATGGCATGTAGGTGGTATGATGGAGCTGGCAAGTATTGCATAAGGGTAGAGTTCCTACATAAGGTTTCTTGATGGGGTTGGAGGCAGTAAGAGCTACTTGGGCTAGAGGAGTGGCAGGTGTAACAATGGCAAAGTTCCTGCCCTTCCTTTTCTTGTTATTGAAGGAAGACTCAGACTTGGTCTCCCTGGTGGGTTCAGCAGTGGTTTTCTCAAGGGTCTTCTTGGCACCCTTTTTAGATAGAGTTCCTGCCTTAACATGATTTTCTGACAGGGCAGCAGCAAGATGGATGGCTTCTTCAAGAGTGGCTGGTTTGCTACCCAAAACAGTATCCTGAATTTGCATGGGCAGGCCATTGATGTATTTCTTAATAGCTCGGGAGAGAGGAGTGACCATATGAGGCACTAAAAGACTAAGTTCATGAAAACGGGTGGAGTAGGCAAGGCTTTCACCACTGTCTTGTTTGAGATCCCAGAACTCATCTTCTAGTTTCTTGATCTCGTTACGGGGGCAAAACTCATCAGTCATGAGCGTCTTGACATTAGCCCAAGGTAGAGCTAGAGCAACTTCAATTCCACGGTTACGTTTTTCCTTGTTCCACCAGGTGAGTGCCCTCTTCTGAAAGACACTGGTAGCATAACGGACTTTCAGGTTCTTGGGACAGTCAGCATTGATGAAGGTTCCCTCAATGCTTTCAAACCATTGGAGAAGGCCAGTGGCTCCCTCGTACCCGTAGACCTTGGTCGGGTTGCAGGAGTTGAAGTGTTTGAAAGTGCACACAGGGTTCCTTGGTGCATCATTTTGGTTCAGTTGGTTAACCATTGTTGGTAGGATCATAGCTATTTGCTGAATGATCCTGTTGGTGAGGTTGCCCCTACGTTCATGAAGGGGAGGCATTCTACAAAAGGGATGAATAGAAAGTTCATAAGATGTGAATCATGTATAAGAGTTTGTAAATTATTCATAAGGTACTTCATGCTTTAGCCTATAAGTGGACACTCATTCCAAGAATTCCCAGGAAAGCATAACTGGTCCATCGGTTGATTTAGATATATACGAAATGCTTTCCCAGGTAGAACTCCCAGTATACAGGCATCCACCCTTCCGGATTGCACAAGTTCTCATTCATTAGTTAGAGCCTACGTACCTTTGATAGTTTCATTTGGATTAGACTTTTAAGTCTAAGAGTAGAACTCATCTAGATCCTTTGTAGTTCATGTAGTTGTATCAGGTAGTCAGAAATAGATAGATGTAGGTAAGTATAGTATAGAGTGGAGTTCCTAATGAAAGACACGAGTTAAACTCATGTTTGGGACTCCTAGGTTATAGTCTAGGTCACGTGTGTCTAATAACCTAATTCCCTATAACCATGGCTCTGATACCAATCTGTCACACCCCGGCCGGCGGCAGATTATACGTCGGGGCTGACGCGGTTGTTCACAAGCACATGATCATCTATTAAATATGATTATTTATTCATCAATTTAAAAGCATCCGTTACAAAGGAAATGGAATATGAAATGTTCAAGACAAGACAATATTTAAATTTAAACTAGGTCCAAGCCCTAGGTGAGCAAGTAGTGTCCTTAAACAGGTGCACCTTAAACATATGAGTAATGTCAACTACAAGTAGTTGGTGAGTAACATATGTTTTGACACCAAACAAAAGTTGAGTAAAAAGTATTCGAAATTCAATATGTTCAAAGCATAACTAAGACATAAATGTGAAAACATACAAGGTTCCAAGCCTACAATTCAATCCGTAGTAAATGGAAAACTGGTAAGTACAATCCCACTGATTATGTTTTGGAAAAATAGTAATATGGTACACACAAAACCCGCCAAGGTTCGTGTTAACTGGAATCAGATTCCCCTATAAATGATTATGTTAGATACTACCTTAGGCCTGGGTAGCAGGTTAATGAATGTACTAGCATGAACACATGTAATGGTCACCAAGAAGTTTAAGACATAAAGCACATAGTAATTAGCATGAGAACATTCGTATTGAATTTGGTAAGTATAGTATGTAAACATGTTCCACCCCGAGTATTTGTAAATAATAGTAAAGAGAAAGGGGGCTATGAAACTTACTTGTATCAAAGTTAGGAATGGTACGAACTGGTAGAGATTGTTAGGCCTCGTGAGGAACTCTCACAACACACCTACACGTGTAATGGTAACCTAATTTCAATATTCGTCTATATGGTATTTAGGAGATATTGAGACATTTAGGGTTTCATAGGAGCTTGGGACTGGGCATGGGATTGGTACGTATTTTTGTAGGAAAATATATTTTTATGACAATTATTGAAATGATAAAAATAGTTTGTAAGATTAATTAGAATTTATTAGAATCTTCAATTATTTATAAAGTGTTTATAGCAATAATGATGTATTGAATAAAATAATTAATAAATAGGTTATGGACTAGTAAAGGTTTAAATAATTGTTTCAATAATAATTTAAACTATTTAAATAATCTCTTTTTTTATACTAAAAATGATGAATAAAGAGATATTAAATTAGTATTAGTGTTAAATAAAATTAGTTCAATCTTGTATAACTATTTATCTAAAAATAATTATTTGAGTAATTCTTTAGACTTTTAAATGCTCTAAATAATTATTCTAGCCAAATATTTATTTATGTGTTTTTAAAAGATGGGTAAAAATGTTTAAACAATTATTTATAACTTAATTAATAACCATACTATTTTATAAACATAACTAGATCTATTTAAATAAAATATTGTTTATTTAAGATCTATAACATTTATAATATAAGTAAAACCTTATTCCTGTTTTCTGATCTTATAAACATTTTATTGGATATATAAGGAAAAGTCTTAAAACTTAAATTGCTAATTTAAGTAATAAACTAATCAGAAAATTATTTAAAACAAAACATATAGAAAAAGAACGAAAAGGGGAGGCGCCGGGACTCGAACCCGCGACCTCGTGTCTGGGAGGCAAACGAGTTAACCGGACGATCTAGGCTTGAAGCCTTGATAGGGTTGGAACTACTTATTATTTAACAAACAGCCCCAAGCCCCTCTTCTTCCCTAATCGCGAAAACAAAACCCTAGTCCCACAATCAGCCATGAAAACAGGCAGATACGAACCCGAATCATTAGGGCTTTCGATCAGTGGGTTGAAACGAGTTCAACGACATGCGATTTACCTGCAATGGTTGGGTGACGGAGGAGATCAGCCGAGCAACACATATCGAAGTTCATCGGGTTTGATTGATCGATTGGGGTGAAGTGAATCATTTTCGCGAATTCAGAGAGTAAGTAGTATGTGTCGCTAATGATTATGATATGGTTTTATAGCCCAATTTTATCTAGAACTCGCGAATTGATTTGGGGGTTTGATTGGGACGGTTACGGAATGAATTCGGGTCCGTACACTTGATTACTGCTTAAATGCTTAATCGATTGTATTGGATGCAGATCGTATAACGGTTTCGTAACATCAATTGGAGTTAATCACCCGAATTCGAACGTTTGGAGAAGGGTTTGGAGTTCGGTTGACTTTTGAAGTAAAAATCGAAGAATGGGGGGGGGGGATAAACCGGTTTTGGACTTTAGTCCCTAGTGTTTCACAAGTTTGTTATTTCATGTGTAAACTTGGTTTTAAGTGGGATTAGAGTTTCAGAAATTTCAAAATGAACCCCGAACTTTTATAAAACATAATATTTTTAAATCTTTGTAATTTTTTATAAAATCTAATAAACATAAGTGTTATGTTTAAATGTTATAAATATGAAAACTGTGATTTACTAAATATATATATAAATTCTTATTTCTATTAAAAATCACATAAACTTTTATAACCCTAAATTTTATTTTATAATTTAGATTTTATGTATATATATATATATATATGTTTAGAAAATACCTTAGTACGTATATACATATTTATTTCATAGTATAGTAATAATTATTTACATAATAACTTATACAAATATTTATATATATTTTTTTAATTTGAAGTAATTGCATTCGATGTATGTATATGCGTATACTCATGAAATATATTGGATAAATAGGATACGTTCATTGAAATTAATAGTTGCAAATCTTATAATAATGAAATCACAATAGCCAGAATAATTTTCGGGGGATTACAGCGATGCAGGAGCGAATTCTGGGAGCAGTCTGGGGAATTAGAAGATAGAGGAGATGTTAGAAAATCAGACCCAGATGCTCGCCCATATAGTAGCAAGAGATAAGGAGACACAGTATAGATAGGATGCACATGACACGTTATTGAAGAATCAGCAATCTGCATTCCAAGATCTGCATCGCACGGTAGGATTCCAAGATCTGCATCGCATGGTTGGAGACATCGCGAAGAATCTCAAGGATAAGCAATCTTGCCTTATTTTTCACCACAATGTGTCGATCATTTGTTTTACACTTGAACACCCATCTAGTACCTATTGGATGTACACCTCTCGGCAGGTCAACTAGATCCCACACATGCAACTTTTGGAACTGAGACAACTCATCTTGCATAGCCTCTATCCAGCAGTTGTCAACGAGAGCCTCCTTCACATTCTTCGGCTCTATTTGGGATACAAATGCAGCATGCAAACATGTTTCCATGATACCTGTGTCAAGTATCTCAGCATAAAAACTGGTGCTCTCGGTAATGGATCTGTGACGAGTTTGAACACCGGCATCAGGATCACCAATGATGTTGTCGATTGGATGATTCTTATGCACTCTCGTCTCTGGTACAATTGGTTCATGGATATCTGATTCAAGGTTTGTGCTCAACTCCCCCACATCATGTGTACCAGAAGAAGATTCAATATTGATAGGATCAACTGGAGCTTCATTTCCTACACGAGTGTTAGGATCAGCTCGAGCATCGTTTCCTTCATCATTTGTTTCTTCTTCATTGTTACTGTCATGAGTCCCAGATGCAGATACAGCATTAGGAGTAGGAGTTGGGATGGGTACAGTAGATCTTGTTAAGAAATTGGAGTCATCGCCGCCGCTGCAGTGATTATACAGGTTGGCAGCATCTTCAGCAAATAAATCAGGAAGGTTGAAAGACTTGAAGAGAGTATCATAATCGAATCCCCAAGCTGGACTTGTTGGTTCTCGTGGAACGCTGTGTTTACTGCAATCCACTTCAAACCACTCTTAAACTGAACGAGTTTCAATATTGTACATCCTTTTGCATGGTGAATTGGCAACATATCCTAAGAAGATGCCTTCCACCGCTTTTGCATGAAATTTGGATTTGCGATCCTTGTACTATAACAATAATGAACATGGACTACCGAATGGGACTAGGTAGTCAGGATTGGGAGGTCGATTATTGATCAGCTCATAACATGTTTTCTTGTGTCTTTTCACCACCAGAACTCTATTCAAAACGTGACACGCTGTATTAACGGCTTTCGCCCAGAATATGATTGGAAGCTTGGCATATGACAGCATCGTCCTTGTAGTTTCAATTAAAGTTATGTTCTTCCTTTCTGCAACTCTGTTCTGCTGAGGCGTGTACGGAGCACTAAATTCATGACGAATTCCCTTCTTGAGATAGAAAAGCTCCATCATGTTGTGTGACACCCGACATTTCAGGTCAATATCCGTACATGTTATAAACGAGTTTACATTATAATTGTTTTTGGGATTTACTTAATTTCACAAACAAGGACATTAAGGTCTAACAAAAACCGTACATGGTCTCATTTCATATTTGGTAATTCTAGGAGTTACCGGTTCACGTACCAGGGTAACCCGTCTAAATACGAACACTAGTGGTTAAATTAAATAACCAAGAAAAATATCCAGACGTATGTATTACAGCAACCTTACGTTGGACAATAATTTATTTTTTTACACTAAAACAAATATACCGAATTAAATTACCATTTAAAACTCTAATTAATATTGATACACTTAATGAATTAATTTATTTACACCTAAATCTAATTATTAGATCAAATTAACCTAACCCCTTGACTTTCTCGGCCGAAGCCAGAGAAGACCCCCCCCCTTCACACTACTGTTTTTCCTCTCATTCAAATTCTTTATCTTTAAACCCATACCTCATGTCTTCAGGATTTAGATAAAAACCATACCACCTCAATCAAAAATCTCACGAACCCTTTTATCTCTCTCATTTCATACGGGAATCTCCCCAATATTCTTCAAGATTGAATTCGAGTTTTAAGGCAAAATCCACCATATTTCGGTGATTATAAGAAGAGTTCCAAGTGTTTTTCTCAAGAATCAAGCTAAGGAGCTCAAGATCATTCTCTGTTTCTCTCAAAAATCATCATCTCTGTCCAAAGGTAAAAACTCGATACCATCCATATTATTTTCTTTAAAACCGTAGCTAAACATACAAATCGTTCGAACGCAAGTAAGATAACAAGAAAAGTGTGTCAAATTCAAGATTAAAACATAAAAATATGCAGGACTGATTCTGTCAATCAAAAGTTCAGTAATCGAAACTATAGTTTCGATACCTGTTTACTCAATCGAAACTAGGTAGTTTCGATACCGGTTGTTCAATCGAAACTAAGTAGTTTCGATACCTATTGCCCAATCGAAACTAGGTAGTTTCGATACTCGTCTTGTCAATCAAAACTAGGTAGTTTCGATACCCAGTTTACTCAATCGAAACTAGGTAGTTTCGACATCTGTCCTGTTCAATCGAAACTAGGTAGTTTCGATACCTGTTCATCAGTCCCATTGGGCAGTAACTTAGAACTGTTTTATAACGAAACAAGTGTTGAAAAACTAAGAAGATATTTTAAACAAAAGCAATCAGATTTGTTAAGTCGGATGAACAACTTACGTATAAGACGGGTAGTTTTAACACATTAGTACCCTTGTGTGATTAGGGTACGGGTAGACAAGAACTAGCACAAGTTTGTTTGCTAGGATTTCATCGAACACAAGGTGAGTTCACGGCCCCCTTTCGCTTTTTAATGTTTTAGAAACATCAGGGGAGAAACATACTTGCATAACACGTTAGAAAACACGAAACATCATTACTTGATACATCTTAGAAAACATGGAACACATACTTATAAACATTTTCATATGGTAACTAGAAAACAAGACCCGACCTTTATGTTTGCATGAGTGAACACGTTTGGAGCTCGTAAAGTCCCCTGACCATCATATTTTATAACCATTAGCTAAGGATAGCCTGGGATTCTATGGATAGTACTATTGGGTCTGACACCCCCGGTCATGGTTCGTCGCGCTAACCATGGGTCCCCTTGGCCAAATGACCGCATAGTGTTCAAACATTCCTCGTGAGGTATGAGCGATGGGCAAAACACCTGTGTCATGGTTTGGTTGTGCCTCATGTATGTACATATTTTTTGTATTCCTAGCTAGTCTACAAATGGGTCAACATTACTTGTTTTGTTTATCATATTCATTGAAACGTTTTCGTGCAGATGGATCTGCCAATCACTTATACACCAATGGTTTTGCCATTCGTTTAAGTGGAAATGTTTTTATCAATGTTTTCAAGAAAAATGACTTGTTTTATGACTATGAAGTCATCACATGTTTTCATTGGGAAAACTACTCGTTTTATGACTATGAAGTCATCACATGTTTTCATTGGGAAAACTACTCGTTTTATGACTATGAAGTCATCACATGTTTTCATTGGGAAAACTACTCGTTTTCTGACTATGAAGTCATCACATGTTTTCGTTGGGAAAACTACTCGTTTTACGACTAGGAAGTCATCACATGTTTTCGAGGAAAACAACCTTACATTAAACCCGTGTACATATTTTCAAAGTTTTCAAGGAAAACAGTTTTGTATCATGGCCATGTACACAATATCAATGTTTTCAAGGAAAATCACTTTATATTGCAACAATCAAACCTGTGAACTCACCAACCTTTGTGTTGACACTTTTAAGTATGTTTTTCAGGTAATTCATAGCCATGGCACGGTTGGAATAGGCTAGCTATGTTGGATCAATTCCTAGTAGATGGAAGGACGTAGAATATCAAGCCTCAAGTCTATCGTTGATATAGAAGAACTTAGATCATAGTATTACTTAGTTTTAGTAATTATATATGTAATCAAGTCTTAGAAATCACTATTACAGCTTCCGCTATCGTGTAATGAACCAATCGTTGCAACCTGTATTTATTTAATAAGTAAATAAATTTGGGGGTGTGACAGATTGGTATCAGAGCAATGGTTTTAGCGAATTAGGTTTCCTTAGTGATACCTAGGCTCTAACCGGACTCATTTAGGGACCAAGATTTCTAAGACTTGCATCACACTAAAAACACCCAAGACTTGAGCATAGGAATTCCAACCGTTGCCTAACAATTTGTGTGGACTATTAGTGTATGGAGTTACACTAGGGTACCATTAGCTACACTAATACAATTACATGACACATGTAATGAACACTTAAACACATACAATAATGAGGAAATAATAAACACTTATAACATGTTACTGTTCGGATTACGAGTCAAGAATAACGGGTACTCAGCATACTGCAACCTTAGAAGATCGAGTTACGAGCTGAGCTTGGACGACGACGGTGGCGATCGTCAGTTACCGATCTTGGTATCACAACAGGCTGAACCCGTACCAGGATATGTACCTATGCCTGCACCACAACTACTCCAGCCATGGAGGCAACTATCTTTCTAACGTAATTGTGGTATAAATACTCTCCTTCATAAGTTGTCGGATCGGATGCCTAGACTCTCGCCATGATATATGGCAGGCATGATTGCCCAGACAGAAGGGAATTCAAGGTGAATAAGCAGGACTAAATGGGAGAGAACTCCAAGGGTCAGGAGACCCAGACATACATCAGGATCATGTGGATCCATGCATATATACAGACTTGGAGCAGGAGTTGCTCGACACTCATTTGAGGATCTCTGCCCAACACATAGTGCCTGAATTTCACCATACACATTTTATTTTAAGAGACACTGGTGGTGCCTCTCTACCATTGGCCTCATCCGACAACAGCCATATTCGGCAGAGTCATGAGTATTGGTACACATAATTAAGAGTAATCCGATAAAACAATACACACTCCTATACAAATGTGCAAACGCAATCTAATGATTATTTCAAATCCCTTTTGATTAAAAGCTAGGGATAGAAGGAACACTATAGGGATCATGCAAGGCAAATTATCATTACGGGTGCACACGTAATCATAATTTGCAGTGCATGGGAACTTTAGTGAGTCTTGCTGTCTAAGCTGATGATCAACCCATGTTCTCAATCACTTGATTAAGGATTGGATTTTAACAAATCAGACTTCTCAATTAGGTGCTCACAAAGCATTCTCCTAGTTTTGGAGGAACGAGAGAAATCAAATTGAATTCAACCAATCCTTAGTAAATCCTGAACGACGAAGGAATTCGCACATTCATTCTTTGAGATTCTACTTGTCAGGAATGCTTCAAATTGAGCGTTACCACAACTAACGCTTACAATAATTACACAATTATTGTGGGAGATTATAGCATAATCTCAAGATCCATCGTACAATTTAGTCTCACAAATACTTGAAATTTTCGTCAGGAGTGCCAGGCACTAACTCCGGTAATGGGGCAGAAAATATTTCTGACCCGCATACACATAGTACCTATGAGGTATTGTGGAAGCTCTATGTGAGACAAGTAGCTAATCTGACATTTCAGAATATCGGTCAAACAGGGTTGCTCTCGCAGCCATTGACATTCAATATACCTTTAAGTCTAACTATTCTCTCGGTAATGGATAAGTCGGGGTTGATGCTCAAGCGAATGCCAAAGAAACCTAAGTGTGGACTAACGACTATTGTCGCACTAACAGGGAAACGACATGCAAAACTCTTAAAGGAGTCCCAAATGCGGAATTTCATGCTAATCTCATTAGTTCATGATATGCATAAGGGACGTAAGCTCGAGCTATTCACAACAGGCCACTGTCCACAAAGAGTTGAGAAGAATAATTTATTACTCTTTTGTACTCGCACTTCCCCAAAGTTCATCTTGTTGGATGGATCCCAGATTTTAGCCTAGAAGAGAGGCGTGATCACATCTTTCACTCCTAGTTTTCTATAGTTGGAAAGCTCTAGAGCATCTATTGTTAAGAAATGATCTCCTGGAGTAGGCTCAGTTAGAATACAAAAGTCTCGACGTTCAACACTCATTACCTCAAGTTTATCCTTGTGCTAAGGATTTTGAGGCTATAACCTGAATGAGTGGAATACGTAATGGTAAGTCACCAAAGTACCATTCAAACACTAAGGGAGTGCATACACATTGTATGACTAATAGTTGGCTATCAACCCTTTCTGCCAACTTAATGGGTTGACAAACCCATAGCCCATTTTGGGGGAAAACACTAATACGATGAGACCATTCTCACAGTATCACTATTCATTTCCTCACATAGACAAAATGTGAATACTCCAAACAAACATCGAACTTCGTATGGTTTACATACTTTGAAGGTATGGTAGTCGAGACATGAGTTTACATATCAGGACGCTACAACCCAAAGGCTAGTCTGCCTCGAAAGGTAGTGCAAGCAAAGGGGTAAAGTGGTGATTAGACTCGAAGTTCGCAAATAAGAGCTCCCAAGGAACATCAAATCTTAGCTCCATGAAAGTACATGGAGAGGAAAATCCTAGAAAACATGAAACCTGAAATAAGAGAAAGGTCTTAGTCCGGGAAAATGCTTTCGAAAAGCATAAGAGGGACAAACATAAGGTTTTATTCTCATACTGTTTCATTACTACCCAATGTACAACAAAAACTTAGACACCTCGTCGAGTAATTCTTTCATAAGACCTATAGTGCGTAGACGAATAGAGGGTATGTGTCAACATACGCTCAAGATTACCAGGAATGAGCATCACATAATACTACCATATTAAGGGTAATCAAATAAAGGGATTCTTGTACGTTTAATGTCGTTAGTCGGGGAAGTACTCACTTTGCTTTCGAATACCGACTACCAAGTAAATGGAATCAAACAATTGAAGCCTAAGTTGGATGATACAAATATAATTTGGGTACCAGGTATCGGTAGCCTATGTGGGAGGTTATGGATGAAGTCCATAAGCCCAAGTACTCCGTTCATCCAGAATCGAATGAAACGTATAAGGACCCCTAGGAACTCCATTATGTGGCCAAACATGAGAGAAGAAATAGCTATCTATGCTAGGAGATACTTGGCAGTACAAGTAGAATGTTAGGAATCACCCGAGTGATCACAACAAACTCATATTTATCAATGGGAAGGGGAAGAGAATTCCACGGATTTCATTTCAAATCCACCCAGAACACCTAGCGACTATGATACTTAATGGTAATCGTCAGTCGTTTGAAGAAATCCGCGCATTCCCTACCAATAAAGGAGACAGCTAAAAGTAAGAAGCGTGCAAGGCTAAATATTAAGGGAATTAAGGCTAGGCTTGGTATGCCAGTTTCCATTTCACTAAAAGGGACAGTCGATTCATGTCAAGAACCTGGCAGTCTGTACAAGAAGCCTTGGGCACACGCCTTTACATGAGCACTGCATATCATCCCCAGATGAACGGTCAAAGTAAAAGGACCATCCAAACTTTAAAAGATGTGCTCCATGCGTGTGTAATCGATTTCAGAGGAAATAGTGATACTCACCGCCGTTGGCTGAGTTTTCATATAATACCAACTACAATACCAGCATTAAAGCCGCTTCATTGAGGCTTTGTATGGTTGTAAGTGTCACTCATCGCTATGTTGGGCGGAGGTTGGCGAAAAGCATTTGACTGGTCCTGATATTGGCTAGGAAACCACTGACAAGATCGTCAAAATAAAAGATCGTCTGAAAGCCACTTAAGACAGACGAAAGAGAGTTGTGCTAGCAACAGACGAAAGCCATTAAAATTCCAAGTAGGAGACAAAGTCATGTTAAAGGTCTCATCTTGGAAAGGAGTTGCAAGATTTGGCAACCGTGGCAAGCTTAACCCTAGGTACGTTGAACCATTTGAAATTTTGACTAGGGTTGGCCCTGTAGCCTACAAGCTCAAGCTACCGCAAGAACTAAGCAACGTACACGATACATTTCATGTGTCTAATCTCAAAAAGTGTTTGTCAGACGAGACTTTGATCATACCGCCTAATGAAATTCATATTGATGATAAACTTCATTTCATCGAGGAACCGATTGAGATTACAGATTGGAAAGTTCAAAGGCTGAGACGTAGTCGTATCAAACTAGTTAAAGTACGTTGGAACTCAAAGCGTGGTCCTGAGTATACATGGGAACGAGAGGATCAAATGAAAACAAAATACCCATCCTTGTTTAAGGATACACCAGTTCAAGAGGACACAAATTGAATTTCAGGACAAAATTCTTTTAACATGGGGAGAATGTGACACACGACATTTCAGGTCAATATCCGTACATGTTATAAACGAGTTTACATTATAATTGTTTTTGGGATTTACTTAATTTAACAAACAAGGACATTAAGGTCTAACAAAAACCGTACATGGTCTCATTTCATATTTGGTAATTCTAGGAGTTACCGGTTCACGTACCAGGATAACCCGTCTAAATACGAACACTAGTGGTTAAATTAAATAACCAAGAAAAATATCCAGACGTATGTATTACACCAACCTTACGTTGGACAATAATTTATTTTTTTACACTAAAACAAATATACCGAATTAAATTACCATTTAAAACTCTAATTAATATTGATACACTTAATGAATTAATTTATTTACACCTAAATCTAATTATTAGATCAAATTAACCCAACCCCTTGACTTTCTCGGCCGAAGCCAGAGAAGACCCCCCCCCCCTTCACACTACTGTTTTTCCTCTCATTCAAATTCTTTATCTTTAAACCCATACCTCATGTCTTCAGGATTTAGATAAAAACCATACCACCTCAATCAAAAATCTCACGAACCCTTTTATCTCTCTCATTTCATACGGGAATCTCCCCAATATTCTTCAAGATTGAATTCGAGTTTTAAGGCAAAATCCACCATATTTCGGTGATTATAAGAAGAGTTCCAAGTGTTTTTCTCAAGAATCAAGCTAAGGAGCTCAAGATCATTCTCTGTTTCTCTCAAAAATCATCATCTCTGTCCAAAGGTAAAAACTCGATACCATCCATATTATTTTCTTTAAAACCGTAGCTAAACATACAAATCGTTCGAACGCAAGTAAGATAACAAGAAAAGTGTGTCAAATTCAAGATTAAAACATAAAAATATGCAGGACTGATTCTGTCAATCAAAAGTTCAGTAATCGAAACTATAGTTTCGATACCTGTTTACTCAATCGAAACTAGGTAGTTTCGATACCGGTTGTTCAATCGAAACTAAGTAGTTTCGATACCTATTGCCCAATCGAAACTAGGTAGTTTCGATACTCGTCTTGTCAATCAAAACTAGGTAGTTTCGATACCCAGTTTACTCAATCGAAACTAGGTAGTTTCGACATCTGTCCTGTTCAATCGAAACTAGGTAGTTTCGATACCTGTTCATCAGTCCCATTGGGCAGTAACTTAGAACTGTTTTATAACGAAACAAGTGTTGAAAAACTAAGAAGATATTTTAAACAAAAGCAATCAGATTTGTTAAGTCGGATGAACAACTTACGTATAAGACGGGTAGTTTTAACACATTAGTACCCTTGTGTGATTAGGGTACGGATAGACAAGAACTAGCACAAGTTTGTTTGTTAGGATTTCATCGAACACAAGGCGAGTTTTACTCTTAGTTCATCGTCCCCTTGTGTGATTAGGGTACGGGTAGTTTTAACACATTAGTTCACGGCCCCCTTTCACTTTTTAATGTTTTAGAAACATCAGGGGAGAAACATACTTGCATAACACGTTTGAAAACACGAAACATCATTACTTGATACATCTTAGAAAACATGGAACACATACTTATAAACATTTTCATATGGTAACAAGAAAACAAGACCCGACCTTTATGTTTGCATGAGTGAACACGTTTGGAGCTCGTAAAGTCCCCTGACCATCATATTTTATAACCATTAGCTAAGGATAGCCTGGGATTCTATGGATAGTACTATTGGGTCTGACACCCCCGGTCATGGTTAGTCGCGCTAACCATGGGTCCCTCTGGCCAAATGACCGCATAGTGTTCAAACATTGCTCGTGAGGTATGAGCGAGGGGCAAAACACCTGTGTCATGGTTTGGTTATGCCTCATGTATGTACATATTATTTGTATTCCTAGCTAGTCTACAAATAGGTCAACATTACTTGTTTTGTTTATCATATTCATTGAAACGTTTTCGTCCAGATGGATCTCCCAATCACTTATACACCAATGGTTTTGCCATTCGTTTACGTGGAAATGTTTTTATCAATGTTTTCAAGAAAAATGACTTGTTTTATGACTATGAAGTCATCACATGTTTTCATTGGGAAAACTACTCGTTTTATGACTATGAAGTCATCACATATTTTCATTGGGAAAACTACTCGTTTTATGACTATGAAGTCATCACATGTTTTCATTGGGAAAACTACTCGTTTTACGACTAGGAAGTCATTACATGTTTTTGAGGAAAACAACCTTACATTAAACCCGTGTACATATTTTCAATGTTTTCAAGGAAAACAGTTTCGTATCATAGCCATGTACACAATATCAATGTTTTCAAGGAAAATCACTTTATATTGCAACAATCAAACCTGTGAACTCACCAACCTTTGTGTTGACATTTTTAAGTATGTTTTTCAGGTAATTCATAGCCATGGCACGGTTGGAATAGGCTAGCTATGTTGGATCAATTCCTAGTAGATGGAAGGACGTAGAATATCAAGCCTCAAGTCTATCATTGATATAGAAGAACTTAGATCATAGTATTACTTAGTTTTAGTAATTAAATATGTAATCAAGTCTTAGAAATCACTATTACAGCTTCTGCTATCGTGTAATGAACCAATCGTTGCAACTTGTATTTATTTAATAAGTAAATAAATTTGGGGGTGTGACATGTTGTTCTTGAATTCTGTGCCGTTTTCACTCTTTATTCTTCTAACCTTCAGCTTGCATAAAGATTCCATATTTAAGATAATGTATTGAAGAATTCCAGTAGTCTCATCCTTTGTACCTAAGAAATGCACCCTAAAGAAACGTGAGAAATCATCAATTACAACCAGAGAGTATGACTTACCTCCAATACTCCTGATACTTATGGGCCCGAACAAATCCATATGTAGGAGATCCAAAGGGGTATCGATGGAGTTTTGGGTCTTGGGCTTGTGAGATTTCTGTTTCTGTTTGCCCTTCTTACAAGGCATACAGTCATCTGCAACGGCAAACCTCAGCTTAGTAATCCCGGTTACCAAACCGTTTCGAACAAGATGATATATTTTATGATAAGAAATGTGTCAGAGTTTCCTATGCCACAAGATTGAGTCAAGTTCTGTCGCTTTGGTAAGTAAATTGTGACACCCAGTATTCCAGATCAATATCCATAGTCATATTTGCACATTCATATTCTATATTTCCTGGAATATTATCTTTGACATGGTATTGTCAGGGGTCTAGCAAAGGAACAACTGTCATATTTTAGTAATTCTAAGAATTACTAGGTCAAAAACATTTATTACCCGCAATGTACGGTCATTGGTGATTATCAAAGTTATACAAGTAAATTCTAGAAGTATATTTATTTTATACAAAGTATATATTGGTGACTAAATCTTTAAAGATTGACACAAAAATGTTTGTTCACATGGCCTTAATTTATTTCCTTTATGTGAACATGTACGAATAGTAAAGATATTAACTATGTCGGGATTCACTAGCAGATTATTATAGCTAGTCAAACAACACAAAATGTAGGATGTCTTAAAAATTAAAGATATTGAAACGGGTATTAATTTCGGTTAGTATACCGCGTCTAAATCAGTCACATCATCATGATGACTTTGCTTAAACTTCACTCAAGTGTCATAATCTTTATGATTATGACCAAGAGTGCAAGCAACCTCACCATCATTATATCTTTGTTTATACTCCACTCCAACATCAAGTCGTAATGATGATGACTTGTTGAGATCTACACTCAACCCCCGTTTCATCTAATATATATATATATATATATATGTATATATATATATATATATATAAATATCTAGGTATATAGGTATATAAAGTTTAAATCATTAAAGTTACTACACCGGGTAGTATGATACGGGATCACATACCGGGTTTACACTACCTTAGACCGACCTAACTAATAGTTAGAATGTAACTAACAAGTGGAACAAGACCCAACCCCCCACCCACTCCCCAATCTTGGCCGAAAGTGTGGGGATCACCCACACTTCACCACCAAACCCATCAAATCCCATCTTTGTGTCATGTTGAGCCCATACTCATTCACCCAAAGTTCAATCCAAAGTCTAGTCTATCAAATCTACTATGATATGTAATGATTTTGGAAGACTAAACACTCCAACTCTTTCCTTTTCTCTATATATATACGATACATACATATGCACACACAAATTCACTCTTTCAAAATTCTAAGAACACAAAGCCTAGAGTGATTTAGCTAGAGAATTGGAGATTCAAGGAAGTCTTAGAGGTTCAAGGATCGGTTTTGCTAGTATGTCGAGTCATCACCACCTTCTAACCGTTGTTCTTCACCTAACTTTGTCTAGTGGTATGAAACCGACACAATCTTTATCTTCATTTTTATTTTCAAGTTTAAAACTCGTTGTTCACCATGAAAATAAAGGATTTAAAAGAATAAAGAATTTTATAAAGTTTAATTTTATTAAGTTGAAAGCTATGGTTTTGTATAAACATATACATATGGTCAAAATTGGTATATATATATATATATATATATATATGTATATCTTGACGTTTTGATCTTGTGATGATAAGATTTAGGTGTTAAGTGAAAAGCGTGATTTATAATCTAAAAAGTATGGTTAATGCTTGATGAAAACTGGTATATATATACACACATATATATATATATAATCATGATTTAGATGTATAAATATGTGTATGTTTAAAGTTGGTAACTTGGGAGATTTAACAAAGTATGAGATTATGTGCATACATAAAGGGATCCAAAAATAGGTATACATATGCGTGATTATGAATGGACATTTGGAAATAATCAAGTAAGATATGCATGTAGAAAATCATGGTATATGTATATATGTATGTTCATAACTCGTCAACTTAGAAATTGTTAAATGGATGTACGCATAATTAGGAACCAAAAAGAATATATATATATATATATATATATGTGTGTGTGTGTGTGTGTGTGGTGTAGTTGGTAACATGGAGTTATTATATATACATGGAAATCAAAATAAATATATGGGTACATAATTATAATTATTAACTTGAAAATAAATTATGGACAATATTATATAATTATGTGTTGACATGAAACTTGTTATGATTAAAATGTTTAGGACATTGGGTAACTATAAAAAGCATATATGATGATGAAATAATCATAGGTGAATTCATGTGCATGAAATATAAAGACGTTCGATTAAAAATAAATGATCACATGTTATCGTGAAACATATTTAAGTGTATGTTGAAACACTTGTATGCATGTATTGGTAAAAATATAAATGCATGGCGAACGTAAACGAGCAAATAAATGTTGTTCGGAACATAATTACTTGAATGTGGACGTAGCATCGTGGTTTGTTCGTATGTGGAATAATTACATGCATAGAATATAGTCGAACGATATTTGAGATTATATAATTATTTTAAAGAAATAATTATATGTTTATACGCGAACTATGATATGAATATATTATAAGTTATATCAAAAATAATATTTACTTTTGGTACGCGTAACAAGTCACCAATATGGAAACACAATATTTTCTTGGAAAATATGTAAGCGTCTAGACTAGAATAATAATCACTAATGAGTCGTACCATGGAATACATTGTTTTTTTACTAAACAAAGAAGTACTTAACGGGATTCGTTAAGTCGGGTGAACAATTTGCATTTAAGACGGGTAGTCTTAACGCATTAGTACCCTTGTGTGATTAGGGTACGGATAGACATGAACGATTAGCAGACTGCTATTTGCTAGCATACATCAATCACCAGGTGAGTTCACGGCCCCATTATCGCTTTTTAATGTTTTGTAAACTGTGGGGGAGAAACATACTTACACATTATGTATTACAAGATTGTTTAATACATTTGGAAACATTGTTGAGAAAACATTGCAAACATTTTTTATTTGATAATAAGAAAACAAGACACCAACATTATGTTGTACATGAGGAACAATAGAGCGCTAAAAGTCCCCGGAACAACATTAACATTTTGTAATCATTAGCTATGGTCTTAGCCTGGAATTCTATGAATAATACTATTGGGGGTGACGCCCCCGGTCATGGTTAGTCGCGCTAACCAGGACTTGAATGGTCAAATTGCCGCATATTGTCTTATTCTCGTGGTATAGCGAGGGAGGGGCGTTCATTTTTCATGGTTTGGTTATGGTTTCATGTATGAACATAGATATTTGTAAGCCTAGCTAGCTTACGAATGGATCAATGACACTTGTTTTGTTTATCATATGCGTTTAGAATTATTTGTACTTATTTCATGACGGTAATGTTATGTGCATGTTTTCTGGAAAAACTACTAATTTTATGACGGTAATGTCATGTGCATGTTTTCGGGGAAAACTACTTATTTTATGACGGTAATGGCATGTGCATGTTTTCGGGAAGAACTACTTATTTTATGACGGTAATGTCATGTGCATGTTTTCGGGGAAAACTACTTATTTCATTACGGTAATGTCATGTGCATGTTTGTGGGAAAAACTACTTATTTTATGACGGTAATGTCATGTGCATGTTTTCGGGGAAAATTACTTATTTCATGACGGTAATGTCAAGTGCATATTTTCGAGAAAAACTACTTATTTTATGACGGTAATGTCATGTGCATGTTTTCGGAGAAAACTATTTATTTTATGACGGTAATGTCATGTGCATGTTTTCGGGGAAAACTACTTATTTTACGACGTTTTAGTCATGTTTATGTTTTCGGTGAAAACTACTTATTCTTTTGACGGTTAAGTCATGTATATGTTTTCGGTGAAAACTATTTACTTTTATGACTGTTAGGTCATTACATGTTTTCCGGGAAAACCACTTGCACTGAAATAACTAACTCTGTGAACTCACCAACCTTCCTGTTGACACTTTCAAGTATGTTTCTCAGGTAACCCTTAGCCATGGGGCGATTGGAATAGGCTAGCTATGTTGGATCAATTCCTAGTAGCTGGAAGGACTTAGATTATCAAGTCTCAAAACTATCGTTGATCTAGAAGAACTTAGATCATTATATTTCTTAGTCTTAGTATTCGTGTATGTATTCAAGTCTTAGAAATCACTATTACAACTTCCGCAATCGTGTAACGAACTAATCGTTGCAACATTTATTTATTTATTAAGTAAATAAATTTAGGGTGTGACAGATTGGTATCTGAGAAATGGTTTTAGCGAATTAGGTTTCCTTAGTGACACCTAGGCTCTAATCGGACTCATTTAGGGACCAAGATTTCTAAAACTTGCATCACACTAAGAACACCGAATACTTGAGTATAGGATTTCCAACCGTCGCCGAACAATTTGTGTAGACTATTAGTGTATGGAGTTACGCGAGGGTATCATTAGCTACACTAATATATAATATAATTACATGGTATATGTAACGTACACTTAAACACATACAACAATGTGAAAATAATAGACACTTACAACGTTTCTCAACAAAGTGTCACTATTTGGATTATGAGTCAAGAATAACCGGTACTCAGCATACTGCAACCCTAGAAGATCGAGTTACGAGCTGAGCTTGGGCGACGACGGCAACAATCGCCAGTTACCGATCTTGGTATCATAACAGACCGAACCCGTAGAGAATCTGTACCTATACCTGCACTACAACTACTCCAGCCGTGGAGGCAGTTTCTCCCTGACATATGTGCGGTATAAATACTTTCCTTCATGAGTTGACGGATCGGATGCCTAGACTTTCTCCAGGAGATATGGCAAACAGGGTTGCCTAGACAGAAAGGAACCCGAGGTGGATAAGCAGGACTAAACGGGAGAGAACTCCATGGGTCAGGAGACCCAGACATTCATTAGGATCATGTGGATCCATACGAACATACAGACTAGAGCAGGAGTTGCTCGACACTGATTTGAGGATCTCTGCCATACACATAGTGCTTGACTTCCACCATACACATCTTATTTTTGAGGGACACTGGTGGTGCCTCTCTACCCTTAACCTTATCCGGCAACGGCCATATTTGGCAGATTCACGAGTATTGGTACACATAATTAAGGGAATCCGGTAGAACAATACACACTCCTGCACAAGTGTGCAAACACGATCTAATGATCATTTCAAATCCTTTTGACTAAAATTTTGGGATAGAAGAAACACTACAGAGATCATGAAAAATAAATTATTATTGCGGGTGCACACGTAATCATAATTTGCTGTGCATGGGAACTTTAGTGAGTCTTACTGTCCAAGTTAATGATCAACCCATGTTCTCAGTCACTTGATTAAGGATTGGATCTTAACAAATTGGATTTCTCAATTAGGTGTTCACAAAGCATTCTCCTAGTTCGGGAGGAACAAGAGAAATTCAAATTGGATTCAACCTATCCCTGAACGAAGAAGGAATTCGCACATTCATTATTTGAGATTCTACTTGTCATGAAGGATTAAAATTGAGCGTTACCACAACCAACACTTACAATAAATGCACAATTATTGTGGGAGATTATATCATAATCTCATGATCCATCGTACAATTCAGTCTCACATTTACATAAAATTTACGTCAGGAGTGCTATGCACTAACTTCTGTAATGGGGCAGAAGATTATTCTGACCCGCATACACATGACACCTATGGCGTATTGTGGAAGCCCGACATGAGACAAGTAGGTAATATGACCTTTCAGAATATTGGTCAAACAGGGTTGCTCTCGCAACCATTGACATACAGTACACCTTTAAGTCCGACTATTCTTCCGCTGATGAATAAGCTGTGATTTATTCTCAAGAAAATGACAAAGAAACCTAAGTGTGGACTAACGACTGCTATTGAACTAACAGAAAAACAACATACAAAACTCTTAAAAGAGTCCCAAGTGCGGGATTTCTTGCTAATCTCATTAGTTCATGATGTGCGTAAAGGACGTAAGCACAAGTTGCTCACAATAGACCACTGTCCACAAGGATTCGAGAAGGATAATTTTATAGCCTTTTGTACCTGCACTTACCCAAAGATCATCTTGATGAATGGATCCCAGTTTTCAGCCTAGAAGAGAGGCGTGATCACATCTTTCACTCCCAATTTTCTATAATTAGGAAGATCTAGGGCATCTATTTTTAAGAAATGACTTCTTAACACAGCCCATGAAAAGTACAAAAATTTTGATGTTCAACACACATTACCTCAATATTATGACATGAGTCCTTGTACTAAGGACTTTGAGGCTATGACTGGTATGAGTGGAATATGTAATGGTAAGTCACTAAAGTACCATTCGAATGTCAGGGAAGTGCAGACACATTGAATGACTAATAGTTGGCAATTGTAAAACTTCCAAACCCTTTCTGCCAACTTAATGGGTTGACAAACCCATATCCCATTTTGGGGAAACACTAATTCTATAAGACCATTCTCACAGTCTCACTATTCATTTCCTCACCAAGACGGAATGTGAGTATTCCAAACAAACATAGAACTTCATATGGCTTACATACTTCGAGGGTATAGCAGCCAAGTCATGAGTTTACATATCAGGACGATACAACCCAAATGCTAGACTGTCGCGGAAAGGTAGTGCGAGCAAATGGGTAAAGTGGTGATTAGACTCGACCTTTGCTATGGAGAGCCTACGAGGAACCTCAAAATCTTAGGATCCATTACGACACATGGAAAGGAAGATCTGGGATAACACGAAACCTGAAATAAGAGTAAAGTCATAGTCCGGGAAAATGCTTTCGAGAAGCATAAGAGGGACAAATATAATGATTCATTTTCATATTGTGTCATTGCTACCCAATCTTCAACTAAAACCCGGACACCTCATCAAGTAATACTTTTCTCGGATCTATAGAGATCTGGCTATTGTGCATCATAATGCGTATATGAATAGAGGGTATGTGTCAGCATACACTCAAGATTCTCAGGCACCATTTATTTCATTATTAGGAATGAGTATCACAGAACCCCACCATATTGAGGGTAATCAAATATGGGGTTCTTGCACAACTAATATCAATAATCAGAGAAGTATTCACCTTGTTTTCGAAGACCGACCACCAGGAAACAATTAGAGCCTAAGTTGGATGATACAAACAGAATTTAGGTACCAAGTACCGGTAACCTATGTGTGTAGTTATGGATGAAGTCCATAAGTACAAGTACTCCGTTCATCCAGAATCGGATAAAACGTATAAGGATCTCGAGGAACTCTATTGTGTGGCCAAACACGAAAGGAGAAATTGCTATGGGAAATATCCGACAGTAAAGGCAGAATGCCAGGAATCACCGGGGTAATTACAACAACCTGAGATTCCTCAATGCAAATGGGAATAGATTTCCATGAATTTCATTACGAAGCTACCCAGAACATCTAGTGGCTATCATATTATATGGGTAATCGTCGATCGTTTGACGAAATCCGTTCACTTTCTGCCAATCAAGGAGACAGATAAAACTAAGAAGCGTGCAAGGCTAAATGTTAAGGAAAGTGAGGCTAGACATGGTATGCCAGTTTCCATTATCTCCAATAGGGACAGTCGATTCGTGTCAAGAATCTAGCAGTCAGTACAAGAAGCCTTGGACACACGCCTTGACATGAGCACTGCATATCATCCCTAGACAACCAGTCAAGGTGAAAGGACCATTCAAACTTTAGAGGATATGCTCCGTGCGTGTGTAATCAATTTTGGAGGAAACTGGGATACCCAATTACCGTTAGCTGAGTTTTCATATATTTAAAACTACCATGCCAGCATTAAAGCCGCTCTGTTTGAGGCTTGGTACGGTTGTAAATGTCGTTCACTGCTATGTTGGGCGGAGGTTGGCGATAAGCATTTAACTGGTCCTGAGGTTATCCAGGAGGCCACCGGCAAGATCTTCGAAATTAAAGATCGTCTGAAAGCTGTTCAAGATAGACAAAGGAGGTGTGCTAACAACAGACGAAAGCCATTAGAATTCCAAGTTAGAGACTAAGTTTTGTTTAAAGTCTCACCTGGAAAGGAGTAGCCAGGTTTGGAAATTGTAGCAAACATAACCACAGATACATTAGATCGTTTGAAATACGGGCTAGAGTGGGCCTCGTAGCCTATACAAGATTAAGTTGTCACGAGAACTAAGCAATATACATGATACGCTCATGTGTCCAATCTCAAGAAGTGAGGTCAAGACAAACACTAATCGTACCACCTGACGAAACTCACATAGGTGACAAACCACACTCTGTTAAGAAACGTATTTCAGGGAACATGGCGTAACCGTATTGAATTGGTTAAGATACGTTGGAACTCGAAGCGTGACCCTGAGAATACATAGGAACACGAAGATCAAATGAAAATGGAGTACCAGTCCTTGTTCACAAATACACCAATCCAAGATAACATTAACTGAATTTCGGGACGAAACTCTTTTTAACATGGGAAGAATGACACACCCAATATTCTAGATCAATATCCATAGTCATATTTGCACGTTCATATTTTATATTTCCTGGAATATTATATTTGACATGGTATTGTCAGGAATCTAGCAAAGGAACAAGTGTCATATTTTAGTAATTTTAAGAATTACTACGTCAAAAACATTTATTACCCGCAATGTACGGTCATTGGTGATTATCAAAGTTATACAAGTAAAGTCTAGAAGTATATTTATTTTATACAAAGTATATATTGGTGACTAAATCTTTAAAGATTGACACAAAAATGTTTGTTCACATGGCCTTAATTTATTTCCTATATGTGAACATGTACGAATAGTAAAGATATTAACTATATCGGGATTCACTAGCAGATTATTAAAGCTAGTCAAACTACACAAAATGTAGGACGTCTTAGTAATTAAATATATTGAAACGGGTATTAATTTCGGGTAGTATACCGCGTCTAAATCAATCACATCATCATGATGACTTTGCTTACACTTCACTAAAGTGTCATAATCTTCATGATTATGCCCAAGAGTGCAAGCAACCTCACCATCATTATATATTTGCTTATACTCCACTCCAACTTTAAGTCGTAATGATGATGACTTGTTGAGATCTACACTCAACCCCCGTTTCATCTAATATTTATATATATATATATATATATGTATATATATAAATATGTAGGTATATAGGTATGTAGATGCATAATATGTCCCTAATCCCTTGTAATATGTATTTCATCTATGTTTAATGTAATTATTTGATGTATTAATGAAATTACATGTTTATCCTTAATGTTTACTCATATATAATGACTGTGTATTAAACGATCTGATAAATAGCGATAACGTTGATCAATCGTGCTAATGAAAGGCCCATTCGCACGAATGGATCATGAGAATGATCCATTCGCGCGAATAGCTCATGAGAATGATTCATTCGCTAGAATAAGTCATGAGAATGATTCATTCGTACGAATGAACCATTCTGATGATTCATTCTTAAGAATGAACCATTCTGCTGATTCATTCGCACGAATGAGTCCATTCACATGGATCATTCGTACGAATGGGCTCAGCACTATATATAGAACCTTCACTTCATGAGCACCAACAACACAAAAAAGACAACAGAAATACAACACATATACACACAGAACCAGACTAAGCAAGAACACACAAACTCTTTGCACCTGTATTGTCGAATCTCTGTCCGTTGAGAGTTTCCAGGTCTTGTATCCAACTTCTCTACACCAAAGGGTCGATAGAAACCTTCGTTTCGACATCTAATCCACTCGTTTCTTAAGACCCGATCCGTGTCATAGATTGGATTGCCAATCAAATCGGATTCCGCACGATTTGGTTCGGTTAATGTGTTGAATCATTGGATCAAGGTAGATCCCGATCCAACAAAGTGGTATCAGAGCCTGATTGTGCTCTAGATTCAACATAGAAAGTCTAATCTTGCTTTTAATCTTGCCTTTTCTAGCTTCTTGAATGTTATAAAGATCACTTGATCGTTGTTTAGCCACGTTCAAAACTTGTGATTATTGCTTCTGAGTGATCTGATCGTCTCAGTTTTCAGATCTGATAAAAGGATCAAGCATTGGTGCTTTTTGGTGCAAAAAAGTCAAACAGCTCTCTGTCGTACGAATGGTTACTATGATGAACTTCATTCGCACGAATGGCTCCTACCATTCGCACGAATAGATCAAGTCTCCCGCTCATTTGTTCAAACTTCCAATCGCACGAATAGAACATTCCATTCGCACGAATAGAAAATTCCATTCGCACGAATAGAAAATTCCATTCGCACGAATAGAAAATTCCATTCGCACGAATAGAAAATTCCATTTGCACGAATAGAACATTCCATTCGCACGAATAGACCCATTCACATAAATCTCTTCAAAAAAAAATTTTGTGTCGAAAAACTTCGTTTTTTACCATGTCGGACTTAGCTTTTGTTGCCAGTCAGAACAGTAAAATCCAAAACTTGTTATTAATCGATAATGAAGCTGGAAATGCTAACAAAGCTCCAAAACTCATGACAATGGACGAATATCATCACTGGAAAAACAGGTTTGAGATACACATTAATGGAGTTGATACAAACTTATGGATGATGATAGAGAATGGATATCAAAAAGTGTTGAGTGAGGATGGAACTCCTGTTTTGGCTTCCCTTTTAAGCGAACAACAAAGAAAAGATTATGACTTAGAAAAGAAGGCATATGCTATCTTATCTCAGGCCATATCAAGAGAAATATTTCATCAATTCAGGCAGTTTACATCTTCAAAATCTCTGTGGGTTGCCTTAGAACAACGTCACGAAGGAAATGCTTCGTTGAAAGCTATCAATGCTAAGGCCATTAAGAAGGAATTTGATAATTTCATGTATATTGGGAATGAGTCCTTAGATGATCTATTTGAGAGATTCTATCACTTGATGAGTGAATTGCATGCCCATGAGATCAAAACAACGAAAGAAGAAAAGGTTCAATGCATGGCAGATGCGCTACCACCAAAATGGGATTCATTCTTGATGGTTCTCAAACAGAACAAGACTCTTGAAACCATTGATATCAATGAATTTCTTCAGAAATTGAGAGAACAAGAGGTGATGAATAAGTGAAAGTGAAAGTTAAAGAGAGGTGTACAAGCTCAGGATCCTTCATTGTACTATTCCACATCAACTCAACAAAATGCTCCTTTGCAGACTGCGTTTGTATCAAACATGTCAAATGTTTCAGCCAGCCAGTCTTCAACAGCTCATGCTTCAGTTTCATCAAGCTCAGTTCCACAGCAGGGAAATACTGCTAGTACTCCTACACCAAGCCCCATTAAATTGCAAACAGACAACTTCGACAAGGTTACTATCGAAGTGGCCAAGGAACACATGGCACTGTTGTCTACCGTTGTCAATTCATATGACAGTCTTGTTGCTGGACAGGTTGGAAACAGTCATCTGACAGCAGAAGACTATGCTCAGATTGATAAGGATGAAATGGATCGAATTGATATAATGTGGGCTCTTGCAAGTGCAATCAGAAGAGCGAGAGATTATGTAAAAAGGACAGGAAAAACTCTCGAAGGGAACAAAGACACTACTTATGGTTTTGATCTGTCTGCTGTTGTTTGTTTTAACTGTGGTGAGAAAGGGCATTTTGCTAGGCAATGTGAAAAGCCTAAACAGACTGGAAACCGCAACCCTTTCAACAACCGTCAAAGCCAACCGAAGCCACAAAATCAAAATACAGAAACAAACCTTGTTCCAGTTACTCTTGCACAAGATAAGGACACTTCAAGTGGAACAAAAGCTATGGTTGTTCAAACAGATGAGACTGTTGATTGGTCTTTTAAATTTGGAGCTGATGGTAGTTCAGGGGATAGAGCTTACATGGCAAAGGCTGTAGAAGTCAATGAAGAATCAGATTCTGATGCTGAGAGAGAGATTGCTTCAGAAAGTTCATCAGCTGCAGACGACACATCTTCAAACAGTTCTGGATTCACAGCTGAGAATGAAGATAAATCATCTGTTGTCTCTTCAAGTCAATCGACAGCTGATGTGGATGATAACAATTCCTCTTCTGAATCTACCTGTAGCTGTGCTTTTATGGTAAAAACATCCACAGGCATTCAGGTAAATTCTGACAGTTTTGAAAGTGAGTCTGAATCTCAACCGTGTTTAATTTGTGATGAACTTGAGAAGAAAGTTGAGACACTTAAAAGTCACAACACAGACTTAATTGCTGATTTAACTAATTGTCTTGAAGCAAACCATGTTTTAAAGGGAAACGAACTTGCCTTCAAAAACAAAATTGATCTTTTAAACAGGCAAGTTCATGAATTAGAAATCTGTGTTATCAACAAACAAAATGCCATCACTTTTTATTTAAACACGATTGATGAATCAAAGAAAAAGCTGGCGCTTGTCGAGTGTGATTATGAAACTTTAAATCAAAAGATGAAAAGTTATTCAAATTCTGCTTACATTCTTGATTACATGATTTCACGTCGTCCAGGAAAGAAAAATGCTGGGATGGGGTATAATAATTGTCCTCCACCGGTGTTGAATACTATGGTAAACACACCGGATGATAACCCAATCATTGACTTTAAGGTCAAAACGCCACTTGTCGTTGATCCAACCGAAAACAAAATTCCTCAACCAAAGGTTAACGATAATGGTGCTTCGACCTCGAAGTCCCAGTGTGTTGATGGAATGGTAGAAGAGTGGAATGAAGACGACGATGAGTGCCCTACTCGTGGTTTGGGACACAAAAGCTCGTCTGCTCCACAGAATGACAGCATTGGTATTTCAAAATCTGCTTCTAAAGATGTTTTTAAAATTAAACAAACCAATTGCCGTCCATCTTATCCCACTACTTCTGATCAGAAGAGTCAAGTAACCAAAGCCTCAATCAAAAAGGTTAATTTTGTTAAAGCTGGAGAGTCTGTTCAATCAAACAAGTCACTCTCTTCAGCTGAACAAAAAGAAGCTAAGGCTGGTGGTTCAAAAACTCACCAAAGTGAAAATCAATACAGATCTCCAAGGTTGGTTGAGCGGAGATACTGTTTTGAGTGCGGTACAAAAGGACACGTTGTTGTCAACTGTCCTTATCTTCAGAAGCCAAGTAAAAGAGTTAATCATTTTCCAGAAAATAAACAAAAGTTTTTAAAGTCAAAATATAACTCTTTTACCCAACAACAAGTGCATCAAAAGAAAGTTAAACAAAAGATGCATGACTTGTTGGTCACTGATTCGAGTTCCACACCTGTACAAATCGTTAAGCAATCCACTGTTTACCACAAACAGTCGTTGCACAAACAACATGTGTGGAAAGCAAAATCAGATGATGCTTCTGACGACTGTACTTCAAAGTCAAGTGGTTGTTCCAAAAATCCACAAGGACAGTGGATGGATTGTACTGTTGTAGACGAGACTGGGAAACCCAAGACCGTAAAGGCTTGGGTTCCTAACCTAAACTAATTATTTTCCTTATTGTGCAGGTTGTCCTTTATAATCCTATTAGCAATAATTGGATTATTGATAGTGGGGCATCCAGGCACATGACTGGGAACTTAGCTCTCCTTTTCGACGTCAGAAATATCAAAGGGGGCTATGTTTCATTTGCAGGCGATAAAGGTGGTTTTATCTCAGCTCAGGGAACACTGTCTAATGGAGCTGTCAGCTTTGAGAAGGTCAACTTTGTCAAACAGTTGGATAACAACTTACTTTCTGTTTCTCAAATCTGTGATAAGGAGTTCAAGGTTCTTTTTTATGACAAGCATTGTTATATCTTGAAAAAGGAGTTTATGATTCCAGAAGACATGGTGGTTATGTCTGCTCCAAGAATGAATGATCTTTATATTCTTGACATGTCACAAGCATCATCCTCAGTGTCCACAGCATCATGTTTTGTTTCAAAAGCCACTGAGAAGGATTCTATTTTATGGCACAAAAGAATGGGACATCTCAGTCTCAGAAAAATGAATCATTTGGTGCACAAAAATCTTGTTGAAGGAGTCATTGTGAAAAGTTTTCATCTTCCTGACGTGTGTGTTTCTTGCAAGAAAGGCAAACAAACCAAGAAATCTCACAAACCCAAATCTCAACATTCCATCACTATACCACTAGAGCTCTTACACATGGACTTGTTTGGTCCTATCAACCGGAAGAGTATTGCTGGAGACTTATATTGTTTGGATGTGACGGATGAGTATTCAAGATATTCTTGGGTGATGTTCTTAAAAGAAAAATCTAAAACTTTTGAATATGTGGAGATTCTGATTACCAAATTGGAGTCTTTGTATAAGTTAAAGGTTAGGAGGATCCGTTCGGACAATGGTACTGAATTTAAAAATCATCTTATGGAAACTTTCTGTCAAAAACTTGGTATTCACCATGAATTCAGTGCGCCATATGTTCCACAAATGAACGGTGTTGCTGAGAGGAAGAATCGGACCTTGATAGAAGTGGCAAGGACTATGCTCGCTGACTCACACTTACCCGTGCAGTTCTGGAATGAAGCTATTGCTAATGCGTGTTACACGCTCATCCGGGTTCTAGTTATCAAGCGTCACGATAAAACTTGCTTTGAATTGTTGCATCGACGGAAACCGAACTTACAGTATCTTGAACCGTTCGGCGCTCCATGTACCATGTTGAAAAAGGATGCTCATGGCAAGTTTAACGAGAAAGTAGAGGAAGGTTACTTCTTAGGGTACAGCACTCCCAATAAAAGAGTTTACAACAAAGCCTCTGGGAATGTAGAAGAATGGTACCATGTTGATGTTCAAAAGTATACCTCTCCTGCTGCTGGAAAAGGTCTTCCTTGGATGTTTGATTATGAAGAACTTTTTGCCTCGTTTAATCTTCCTCCAGAATGTTCAGATGAGGAGGTTGATGTTCAAATGATGTATGATGCTCAAAACGCACCTGATGAACATGTGCAACCTACTCCCTCATCATCTGACATTCCTGAGTCCTCCATTAACACACAAGTCACACAGGATGATGACTCTTCTTCTTCTTCAGAGTATGAGGGTTCTCGACAAGAAATAGACCAGGTGATTGAAGATCCTTCCCATGATGTTGTACAATTGAGTGATGATGTTTCACATTCTGTGGCAATTGAACAGAGTATCACAAACCTTGATCAAACTGTTGAGGTTCCTGCTCATCCTGTGGGTAGGATTGATAGAATTCATCCTCAACAGAACATTATTGGTGATCCCACATCTGGTGTTAAAACTAGGGGTCAGATCAATTCTGGAGTCTACTCAGAAATCATGGAATCTGGTGTGGTCAACGATTGTGCGCATTCATGTTTCGTCTCGCAAATCGAACCACGGTCTATAACAGATGCTTTAAAAGAAGAATCTTGGGTAAATGCAATGCAGGAAGAACTACTCCAATTTCAGAAGCTCGGAGTTTGGAAGTTAGTTGATTTACCAAAAGGAGCTAAGAAGATTGGTACTCGATGGGTTCTTCATTGCAAAAGGGATGATCAAGGAATAGTCATAAGAAATAAGGCTCGTTTGGTCGTTCAGGGATTTAGGCAAATTGAAGGTATAGATTACAATGAAGTGTTTGCACCGGTTGCTCGTCTGGAAGCAATTCGAATTTTTCTTGCTTATGCATCCTACAAAAGGTTCAAAGTCTATCAAATGGATGTAAAGAGTGCTTTCCTTCATGGAGAAATCAGTGAAGTCGTATACGTTAGTCAACCTCCCGGGTTTGAAGATCCTATGCATAGTGACCGTGTCTACAAATTGGACAAGGCACTGTACGGATTGCACCAAGCTCCGCGAGCGTGGTACGAGACACTTTCCACTCATCTTCTGAACAATGGTTTTAGAAGAGGTGTCATCGACTGCACGTTGTTTATTCGGGAAAAGGGTGGAGAACTTTTAATGGTACAGGTATACGTGGATGACATTATTTTCGGATCGACGAATGATGTTCTGTGCAAAGAATTTGAAAGAGTTATGCAGGACAAGTTCGAGATGAGTTCCATGGGAGAGATGAAGTTCTTTCTAGGGCTACAAGTAGATCAATCTGAGACAGGGATTTTCCTTCATCAAACAAATTATGTTGGAGACATACTGAGCCGATTCAGTATGACTGATGCCAAACCTGCTGGTACTCCATTGGCGATCAATCACGGGATTTCGCCTGATGACAAGGGGGAGTATATTGATGCTACTCTCTATTGAGCCATGATCGGATCTCTCATGTATCTCACAGCATCTCGACCAGACATCATGTTCACCACGTGTCTCTGTGCCCGATATCAGTCAAAACCAAAAGTCTCCCACTTAATTACTGTCAAAAGGATTTTTCGTTATCTGAAGGGTACTCCTGATCTTGGATTATGGTACTCTAATGATGATAACTTTGAGCTTACTGCATATAGTGATTCTGATTATGGTGGTTGCAAAACAGACTTCAAGTCTACATCTGCAGGGTGTCAGTTCTTTGGAAACCGTCTTGTGACATGGCAATGCAAAAAGCAGACTTCAGTGGCTACATCTACATGTGAAGCTGAATACATCGCTGCTGCCAGTTGCTGTTCACAGATTATCTGGATTCAACAGCAACTTCGGGACTACGGTTTGCAATTCTCTAACACTCCTATTTATGTAGATAATTCTGCTGCCATAGCTATCACTAAGAATCCGGTTCAGCATTCAAAAACCAAACACATCGGCATAAAATATCACTTCATTCGAGATTGTTTTGAAAAGAAACTTATTAATATGGTTCAAATTAACACTGATTTCCAAAAGGCAGACCTCTATACAAAAGCCTTTGACAAACCAAGATTTTTATTCTTGTTAGAGGTAAACGGCATGAAAAAGAAGGATGACGTTGTTCCGGACCAAGAGTCGAGTCAATAATCATTTTTATCAATTTCGTTCCTGTATATATATTTTCTTTCTTGCGTTTATTAAAAATCTCAAAAACTCAAAAAGATTTTTCATTTTAAGATTTTAGGGGGAGAAAATGTCAGTAAGAAAATGATCTCTCGCTGAGAAAAATGATAGTACACAGACGCTAGTTATCTGAGACTCCAAAAAGATTTCTATATTGTGTACAGTTATTTGTGTACAGTTTGTTTTAAAAAAAAAAAAAAAAAAAGATTTTCCATTTTTGTACAGTCTAAAACCCAAAAACATCTGAAAAACTCAAAAATGAGAAATCGTATCCAACCTTTGGGAAGTGATGGCACACTAACCATATGTATGAAGCACATTGCATTTAATGTCATAGTGAATAGTCACACTAAGTCGACATGTGATGCATTGATAGGCTTATCTTACTGAATCTCAACCATTGATGATCAATCTATACCATATTAGATATTGTCTTGTGAGTCACATAATGGTGAAAGGATTGACGAAAATCAACAATAGAAACTGAAGGTGTTTCTCATTCTGTGCACACCAGTTATCATCGGTTTAATGAGATATCAGAAAGTAGTTATAAAATTAAAAATTAGATTCCGAAGTCGTATACGTGCCATATTGCCTTGTAAATACCTGGTTGAAGCCGTCCATGCGATTAAGAATAAAATAAAAGTATGAATCCGAATCCGTATATGTGCCATATTACCGGGTTGCAGCCTGGTTGAAGCCATCCATGGGATAAGATGAACACAAACACCGTTAGCTGTATACGTGCCATATTGCCTTGTAAATACCTGGCTGAAGCCGTCCATGAGCTGATGGCTGTCACTGTGAATACTAAAAAAAAAAAAAAAAAAATTTGGTGTAGTAAAGAAGTACCAGGGAATAACTGAGATCTCATGAACTTATGATGACTGGTTAAGTAAGTTGTGCTGATTTGAAACATTAACATGTTTTGAAAAGTAATTCAAGTCAATTCTTAACTAGTGTGGGACACACTGACAATGGACTCAATCCTTCAAGATCATCTTGTAAGTGTTGAGAAGAGGTCTGCATAGGTTTAAGATGGACAAACATATCAATGATCGTATTTTGACTAAGTGTACTTAAAGCTCAGATAATTTGCAATGTTGCTGATTGCTATGAGTTTAGTACTGATCCTATGTTCGGATCTTTCTCACAAAAAGATGTGTAAATACCATTGTATAGTTGTATCTACAAAATTCAAAATGTCTCAGATCATTAGTCACTAAGTCTGTATGATTTCTCATAAGGATCATTCTTACTAAGACATGCGTGTATATATCTTGTTGATATTATTTTCAGCATTACATATTCAAAAATCTAAAAAGATTTTACTTTTCCTGAATTTTAGATTATCTGATAAGACTCGAACGACTGTCTGAAAATCAAAATTTGAAACCGCTTGACTTCCTGATTGATCAAATCGTTCCTTTACTTCATAAACTATTCCAAAACTTCATAATTGATCCCTCACTTCATAATTAAATGTAAATTACTTCATAATCAAATTGTTGTCAAGACCGATGTGGTCGGATACCCCATTTAACTTGAAAAGTTTAATTTGCATAAGGGGATTGTCCCATTCGTACGAATGGATGAGCAAAATGGCTCACTCGAACGAATGGATGAGGAGAATAGCTCATTCACACGAATGGACTGACCAGAATGGTCCACTCGTACGAATGAGTGACAGAATGAATCAAGTCTAGCTCATTCGCACGAATAGACTGACCAGAATGGTCCATTCATATGAATGAACCAGGCCATCCTATAAAAAGGCCATTCATTCGCATTCTCAGTCTCATTCGCACAAAACAGAAATCGCATTCGCACGTCTGTTTCATCCAATTCTGATTTTGAACAAAACTTCGTCAAATCACCGATCTAATCTTTCGATTTCATTTTACAGGTATAACCCCACAAGTATTCATCAAGTGTATACCGATTCGTGGACGTTCGACTAGATTTAGGGCTCAAAACCGAAAACAAAACCTAAAAAAAACGTAAAAAGTGACTTAATAAACCGATTAAAATGCTAAATACTGGTTGAAAACCATAATCGAGTGTTTTGGTGTCTTTTTCGGCAAATCTTTTCGTGTCTTGGTTGATTTTTGGACAATTTGGATCGCGACCCGTCTGTCGTACGAATGGACACACTCTTCATGTTCATTCGTACGAATGAAAACTCATTCACACGAATGAAACTCATTCACACGAATGAATACTCATTCATATGAATGAAACTCATTCGCACGAATGAATAAGCAGAATGATCCATTCGCACGAATGAACCAACTTTTAGGGTTCATTCGTACAAAGGGAAAATGGTCCAAAAGTTCATATTTCCAAAATCTTGCATGTACTGATCTGATGTGCTTCATGTTTTTGTGTTTACAGACTGATCGTCATGGCGAACAGAGCTCCAGTTGTTCTTAAGGCTTCCATTAAAAGCAACATATGTGCGTACATGATTCCTACATCAAATAATGCACGACCGTTTGTCGGCATGATCGAATTTCTGTCTAGATCAAGGATTGCTCATGCTATATCCTATCACTGCACTCCATATATGTCGCACCAAAGGGAGTTCTGGGCCTCTACCGAGATTGACTGCGAGGTATCTCCACCGGTCATACGCGGGAAGATCGCAGGTCAAGATGTGGTTGTATCGGCAGCTCACATTCGCCGATTGTGTCAATTCGGTGATCATCCTGAAGATCCAGTGACACTGGATAAATATCTGGTCCGCGTATGCTTCATGAGAATAAAGTACGACGGGAATGTTGCCGAAGGAGTTTTAAATAAAGCGAACCTCTGTCCGCAGTACAAGTATCTAGGACATGTTCCTCTACATTGCCTCAGTTCCCGTCGTGGCGGATTTGATGATATGCGCGAAACAATTCAGAGCGCATTCGTTGCATTGGTGTTGAACATTCCGTTCAACTTTTCCGAGATGGTATTCACACATCTTAAGGAAAACATCTATCTAAAAGGGGACAATGCGTATCTTATGTACCCCAGATTCTTACAGATGATAATAGATGACCAACTTCCTCTTCTGCCAAGGTCAGACATCGACATGATCAAGCTAGAACACATGACGGATGTCACTCTCAACAGGGTACAGACCTACAGGGGAAGACCAACAAAGCCACCTCACAAAAGACTTATTGGACATCTGGCAAATCCAGATTATGTGGCACCAACAAACAGAAAATGGCGTCATGATAACAGTGATTCTGACAGGGAGGATATTGTTGTACCTCCAGCTGACGACCAAGATGATGACGACCAAGATGGTCAGGGAGATGGTGGCAATGCTCCTAATGTTCCATCTACCGCTGCCACCACCCACACTGTTGCTGCTATAGATTCTTCCCTTCCAACTAACCCAGAAGACGTTAACCTAGACACCGTCCTGTTTACTGATTATGAGGACACTGAAGACGAATTTGTAATCAGTCAACAAGGGGCAAGATTGGTCGCAACAAAACGAAAAAGGGGAGCAGATCAAGGAAGCTCAAGGGTTGATGATGACGTCAGGGATGCTGACTTTGTCCCTGACTGTCCACAAGTATCTGCTGCTCCTTCTTCCCAATCTACCCCAGTCAAGAAAGGAAGAGTAAAGAGAATGGCCAAACGCCAAAAGTTTAAACTTGTCAGAAGGACGGAGAGCACCTCTGCTACTACAGCAACTGCCACCAGGTCTGAGGCTCCAATGTCAACATCTATGCCTCAGACACAAACTGTGCCTCCTCCCATCTACACGACTGCTCCTACATCACAGCCATCAACTATTCGAGCTGAATCTTCAATGTCACTGCCGACTGTCTCTCTACACGACCAGATCAGTACTTTAAACAGTTTGGTACTTCGTTTATTGGCTCAAAATGAAGAGCAATCAAAACGTATTGACCAACAGGGCTCGTAGATCAGTCAGTTGACTCTGCAAAATACTGAACAAGCCCAAGCCATCACAAGTCTTTCCACTAAATGCAATGATCAACAAGCCCTCCTTCTCACTGCTACAAACCAGAATCAAAAGTTGTCTACAACTGTTGATGCACATACTCAGAGGATACAAAGGCTAGAGGAGGAAAACAAAAAGCTGTTGGAAGACTTAGAAAGCAGAAGAGACCCGACACCCAGAATTGAGGGTGCTCGCAATGATGGTGATGATGATGATGATGATGACGATGATGATGATGATGATGATGATGACGATGATGATGATGATGACAATAATGACAAAGATAAGGATGATGGTGCCAATGCTGGTGCTGCATCAAGTTCTTCAAAGACACTAGAAGCAGAGGCACGCACAAAGCAAAAATCAGACAAATCAGAAGGCCCATCATCAGATACACAAAAGGGCACTGAAGGTTGATAGTTTTTGTTTTAAGTGTTTTAAGTTGTCTTATTGTAAATATTAGATTATTATGTAAATAATTTCAGTTTTATTTTGATTAAATCAATGAAACTTCAAATTCTCACATGTTTATTCTTTGTTTGTTTATGAAAATAGTTTTGGATGTGATGCCTCTCAAGCAACAACCTTCAAAGTTAACTTATGTGCTTGACATGCAAGGGATCATCCAACATTCAGTTATTTATGACAAAGAGGAAGGGGAAATCGTACATTGCTTGTCAAAAGAACAGATTGCCGAGCTATTTCAAATGAATCCCGACGAAGTCATTACTGAAGAGGCATCTGTTCCAACAACTGATTATCCCTCTTCTGACGAACTAGAAGACGTTGATGAGGTTGAAGTCGAAGACATCACTGATCAAGAATATCCAAAGTATACATCAGTAGATGGTGATGATCTTCCCTCCTTCGTGGACTTATTCACTCAGCAGTCCGACGAGGAGGTCAACCGCATTATCGACAACAAACAGGATGAAGCCAGTCCCTTCACTATTGACATTGACGAGCTGAATGAACGTAAAAGTCAGTGGATGGAATACATGGCCGAATTAAAGAAGAACTCAAAGCCCTCTCCTCCAACCAAGTACACTAAAGTTTATCGACTCAAAGGACACAAGTCTGATGGTCGTATAATCAGTTGGGCATACTTCAACAACTTAAGCTGCTATGCTATAAAAAGAGAGAAGGGCATACAATATTTCAGGTACCCTCATGATTTCAAGACGTTGCCCGCATTTGAAGTAAATCAATTGGCGCGTCTAAAGCTTCTATACAGCGAATCTTCCGGTCTATCCGAATGGTTTGAACGTCAATTACAATACGAATACCGGAAGAAGTGGGTGAACTTCAAGCCACAAATGCCTACACATTACATTCATAAGGAAAAGGTTCATCCAATCACCAAGAAGCCCCTAATTGTCTTAAAGTGGAAACCTCCAACGATCATGAAGAAGATTCCTTTAAGGAAAATGATCCAGGACTTCTCAGATCAGTTCAAATGGTGGTACTATGATGGGCGTACTGGTGAAGCTGTTATAGTGCTTTGTAAAGAAGGGTCATGGGAGACCATCAGGGTCTTTGATCCCTTGTGGCTGACCAACTTGTCTGAACAAGATGTTACAACTCTATACAAGTGTCAACCGTTTTTTGAAGTTGCAGATATAGACCAGGCGTTGCAGTATGTGAAAGTGATACGTATATGCTTTGCTTTTGACATACACGCCGGAGTTAACTGGAAAACTCGTACAAAAGAGATGTTGAAGACCAACTAATGTTAGTTAGGTCATTTTGAAGGGATCTAGGTCCAAGGGGGAGTATGTAGATGCATAATATGTCCCTAATCCCTTGTAATATGTATTTCATCTATGTTTAATGTAATTATTTGATGTATTAATGAAATTACATGTTTATCCTTAATGTTTACTCATATATAATGACTGTGTATTAAACGATCTGATAAATAGCGATAACGTTGATCAATCGTGCTAATGAAAGGCCCATTCGCACGAATGGATCATGAGAATGATCCATTCGCGCGAATAGCTCATGAGAATGATTCATTCGCTAGAATAAGTCATGAGAATGATTCATTCGTACGAATGAACCATTCTGATGATTCATTCTTAAGAATGAACCATTCTGCTGATTCATTCGCACGAATGAGTCCATTCACATGGATCATTCGTACGAATGGGCTCAGCACTATATATAGAACTTTCACTTCATGAGCACCAACAACACAAAAAACACAACAGAAATACAACACATATACACACAGAACCAGACTAAGCAAGAACACACAAACTCTTTGCACCTGTATTGTCGAATCTCTGTCCGTTGAGAGTTTCCAGGTCTTGTATCCAACTTCTCTACACCAAAGGGTCGATAGAAACCTTCGTTTCGACATCTAATCCGCTCGTTTCTTAAGACCCTATCCGTGTCATAGATTGGATTGCCAATCAAATCGGATTCCGCACGATTTGGTTCAGTTAATGTGTTGAATCATTGGATCAAGGTAGATCCCGATCCAACAAGGTATATAAAGTTTAAATCATTAAAATTACTACACCGGGTATTATGATACGGGATCTCCTACCGGGTTTACACTACCTTAGACCGACCTAACTAATATTTAGAATGTAACTAACAAGTGGAACAAGACCCCACCCCCCACCCACTCCCTAATCTCGGCCGAAAGTGTGGGGACCACCCACACTTCACCGCCAAACCCATCAAATCCCATATTTGTGTCATGTTGAACCCATACTCATTCACCCAAAGTTCAAGCCAAAGTCTAGTCTATCAAATCTACTATGATGTGCAATGATTTTGGAAGACTAAACACTCCAACTCTTTCCTTTTCTCTCTATATATATATACGATACATACACCCAAATTCACTCTTTCAAAAATCTAAGAACACAAAGCCTAGAGTGATTTAGCTAGAGAATTGGAGATTCAAGGAAGTCTTGGAGGTTCAAGGATCGGTTTTGCTAGTATGTCGATCACCAGCTTCTAACCGTTGTTCTTCACCTAGCTTTGTCTAGTGGTATGAAACCGACACAATCTTTATTAGCATCTTTTATTTTCTAGTTTGAAGCTCGTTGTTCACCATGAAAATAAAGGATTTAAAAGAATAAAGAGTTTTATAAAGTTTAATTTTATTAAGTTGAAAGCTATGGTTTTGTATAAACATATACATATGGTCGAAATTAGTATATATATATATATATATATGTATATCTTGACGTTTTGATCATGTGATGATAAGATTTAGGTGTTAAGTGAAAAGCATGATTTATAATCTAAAAAGTATAGTTAATGCTTGATGAAAAGTGGAATATATATATATATATGTATATACATATATATATATATATATATATATAATCATGATTTAGATATATAAATATGTGTATGTTTAAAGTTGTTAACTTGGGAGATTTGACAAAGTATGAGATTATGTGCATACATAAAGGGATCCAAAAATAGGTATACATATGCGTAATTATGAATGGTAATTTGGAAATAAACAAGTAAGATATGCATGTAGAAAATCATGGTATATGTATATATGTATGTTCATAACTCGTCAACTTGGAAATTGTTAAATGGATGTACGCATAATTAGGAACCAAAAAGAATATATATATATATATATGTGTGTGTGTGTGTGTGATTGGTGTAGTTGGTAACATGGAGTTATTATATATACATGGAAATCAAAATAAATATCGTACATAATTATAATTATTAACATGAAAATAAATTATGGACAATATTATATAATTATGTGTTGACATGAAACTTGTTATGATTAAAATGTTTAGGACATTGGGTAACTATAAAAAGCATATATGCATATATGATGATGAAATAATCATAAGTGAATTCATGTGCATGAAATATAAAGACGTTCGATTAAAAATAAATGATCACATGTTATCGTGAAACATATTTAAGTGTATGTTGAATTGTTGAAACACTTGTATGCATGTATTGGTAAAAATATAAATGCATGACGAACGTAAACGAGCAAATAAATGTGTTCGGAACATAATTACTTGAATGTGGACGTAGCATCGTGGTTTGTTCGTATGTGGAATAATTACATGCATAGAATATAGTCGAACGATATTTGAGATTATATAATTATTTTAAAGAAATAATTATATGTTTATACGCGAACTATGATATGAATATATTATAAGTTATATCAAAAATAATATTTACTTTTGGTACGCGTAGCAAGTCACCAATATGGAAACATAATATTTTCTTGGAAAATATGTAAGCGTCTAGACTAGAATAATAATCACTAATGAGTCGTACCATGGAATACATTGTTTTTTTACTAAACAAAGAATTACTTAACGGGATTCGTTAAGTCGGGTGAACAATTTGCATTTAAGACAGGTAGTCTTAACGCATTAGTACCCTTGTGTGATTAGGATAAGGATAGACAGGAACGATTAGCAGACTGTTATTTGCTAGCATACATCAATCACCAGGTGAGTTCACGGCCCCATTTTCGCTTTTTAATGTTTTGTAAACTGTGGGGGAGAAACATACTTACACATTATGTATTACATGATTGTTTAATACATTTGGAAACATTGTTGAGAAAACATTGCAAACATTTTTTATTTGATAATAAGGAAACAAGACACTAACATTATGTTGTACATGAGGAACAATAGAGCGCTAAAAGTCCCCGGAACAACATTAACATTTTGTAACCATTAGCTATGGTCTTAGCCTGGGATTCTATGAATAATACTATTGGGGGTAACGCCCCCGGTCATGGTTAGTCGCGCTAACCAGGACTTGAACGGTCAAATTGCCGCATATTGTCTTATTCTCGTGGTATAGCGAGGGAGGGGCGTTCATTTGTCATGGTTTGGTAACAGTTTCATGTATGAACATAGGTATTTGTAAGCCTAGCTAGCTTACGAATGGATCAATAACACTTGTTTTGTTTATCATATGCGTTTAGAATTATTTGTACTTATTTCATGACGGTAATGTCATGTGAATGTTTTCGGGTAAAACTACTTATTTTATGACGGTAATGTGATGTGAATGTTTTCGGGAAAAACTACTTATTTTATGACGGTAATGTCATGTGCATGTTTTCGGGGAAAACTACTTATTTCATGACGGTAATGTCATGTGCATGTTTTCGGGAAAAACTACTTATTTTATGACGGTAATGTCATGTGCATGTTTTCGGGGAAAACTACTTATTTCATGACGGTAATGTCATGTGCATGTTTTCGGGAAAAAAACTACTTATTTTATGACGGTAATGTCATGTGCATGTTTTCGAGGAAAACTACTTATTTTATGACGGTAATGTCATGTACATGTTTTCAGGGAAAACTACTTATTTTATGACGGTTAAGTCATGTATATGTTTTCGGTGAAAACTACTTATTTTTATGACGGTTAAGTCATGTATATGTTTTTGGTGAAAACTATTTACTTTTATGACTGTTAGATCATTACAAGTTTTCGAGGAAAACCACTTGCACTGAAATAACTAACTCTGTGAACTCACCAACCTTCGTGTTGAAACTTTCAAGTATGTTTCTCATGTAACCCTTAGCTATGGCGCGGTTGGAATAGGCTAGCTATGTTGGATCAATTCGTAGTAGCTGGAAGGACCTAGATATCGTTGATCTAGAAGAACTTAGATCATTGTATTTCTTAGTCTTAGTATTTGTGTATGTAATCAAGTCTTAGAAATCACTATTACAGCTTCCGCAATCGTGTAATGAACCAATCGTTGCAACCTTTATTTATTTATTAAGTAAATAAATTTGGGGGTGTGACATAAATAGGTAGCAACTGATGAGGTGGTTGTAGCCACGCTCATATCGATCTCATAGGTGTTGTTTGTTCTTGGAGCTCGCATCAGAATCCAATCATCTGGAACCTCAAAACCAGGCTTGAGAACCAAGCATTCAGACTTGTTAAACATAACCGAGTACTCCTTGTCGCACATTTGAGAGACACACAACAAGTTATGCGAGCTGCTCGCAAAAGTTGACGTTGTCGAAGCTAATACATCCATTATAAACCACGCCTTGACAAGTTATACTACCGCCCTTCTCGCCTGCAAAGGCCACATAGCCGCCTCTGAATGGTTTGACATCTTGAAGCAGGGCCATGTTGCCTGTCATGTGTCGGGAGCATCCACTATCCACATACCAACGGTTAGCAGTAGTTCCCTTCGGATGTTCCTACACGAGTCAAAAGAAATTAATTAGTTTTGGAGACCCAAGACATTGTGGTCTTGGGTCGTCCGTTTTTCTCAAAATATACAACCTCAATTAACTCGCAATCATGATTGTCAAAAATTGGTGAATCTTTTGGAGAGTCAGAATTAGAGAATTGAGAAATATCGAGTTTCTTTCTCCAAACTTGTTTCCTTTGAATAGTAGGCTTGCCTTTATCAACGACAGGTGAACTAGAAGAAGATTCACCTGGTCGACAGCCAGCTAGCTGTTGTTCAAGTTTCCCCAATCTCTTATTCCGCCTTCTCCGTTGTGGTTTAGATAGTTTCACCATAGACTTCTCACCAGTTTGTATACTACCAGAGGTAGATACACTGGGATTAGATGCTTTTCCCGTTTTGGAACAGATGGTTCAGCCACATATTTTGCTGGAGGCTTAACCATTTGCTTCACTGGTGGTTTCACCACTTTTGATTTTGGGCTTTTGGGTTGCTTCACTGGTGGTGTCTTAGGGAGTTAAGCCTGTTGTGGGACAACTGTTCTTTTCCCTTTATTCTTGTCAGGACAGTTCACCATGATGTGATTGATTGTACCATAGTGAAAGCAAGCTCTTCTTTCTTTGTAAACCCTCCTATAAGGCTCTCTGATTTTGGATGTAGATGATTCATGTTGATGAGTAATAGGAGTAGTTTGGTGAACATGAACAGCATCTTGTGCTTGAGTTGATGTTAATTGACTTTTGGGGGTGTAATGTTTTTCAATATTTTCTTGAAAATTATTTCCCAGTTTGTTTGAAAACAGTTCTTTTTTTGTTTGCTGAATGGATTTGAAACCTCCATAAAGCATCATTTTCAGTTTATCATTTGACTCAATTGTATCAGGTTCAGTTAAAATGCAATTATCACGATCAGTGACAACGTTTATCTCAATTTTATGTTCAACAATCAACTCCTCTGAGACAACACCCTCAACTTTGGTGTCCTCAGAACCTTCATCAAAATAGAACTCCTCATCAGAAGTAGAATCAGCCTTGCTTGAGGATTCATCTAAACAGGATAAGTCAATGTCGACTGGCCCGTTGACAAACTTGCCGCTCACTGGTGGGGGAATGGCATTATAACCTAAACCTTTTCCATTCACTTTTCGTACCATGGATTCGTAATGTTCCACCATAAAGCGAGAGTTGTTTAACTTCTCAAGTTTGCCACTTAACAGCAGGATCTCATTTTGCAGTCGGGTGATCTCAACATTTCTTTTCTCTAACCCCTTGTAGGCAACGTCTAAAGGAAACTGTTGTTCACTGATTTTAATTGAAAACTCATGACTTTCTTTCTTACGGTTTTCAATTGAATCTTTGAAATGTTTTTCATTCTCTTTGTAATTTAGAGCTGCCATACGTCGAGGTTCGAGTAGATCATGGATTCGATCATTCTCGTCCTTCAAGATTAAACATTTAAAACAAGAAACAACAACAAAAGAATTAGAGTCTACCTCAGTTGATGAACTGGACGCTTCTCCAATGGCCATTAGAGCAAGGGCAGATTCTAGTTGATCAGCAGCAGCTGCTTCCTGTTCCTTAGCTTCCATCATTTCAAAAATTTATGCCATTAACCCGAGCTAGGTTTGTGAAATAATGGCGTCTTCCAAGTGTACTCGCCAGTCAAAGCTATCATCCTGCTGAACTACCAATGCGTTGGGCGATGCTCCTTGAGTCTGACTGTGGTTATGCTGATTGTTGAAGTTCTGGTTATTTCCCTGACTTGGTCGAGTGAAACCTGAAGCTGGTCCTTTATCCTTTTGACATTCTCTTGCAAAGTGTCCAAAGTTCTGACACTTGTAGCACTTTGCCTTTGACTTATCAAATCCCACCTTAGCATTTGAGTGCCCACCGATAAACTTTCTACCAGTTCTGTTCAAAAACCGTTTCGCCCTTCTTAAAATCATGGCCATATTCCATTGAATATCCATATCCTCCATGTCATCTGGATCCACTTGGTTGAAATCTTCTTCGATAGTTTCGGGATCAGTCAGCATCCCACCGATGAAGTTCTCGTAGGCAAGCATACATGATGAGAATAATGCCACATGATCTTCAGCTAACTTGGCAATAGCAGTTTGGTGAGTTGAAGATGTAGATGTAGGACCTCTTAAAGAATGTTGATGGTATGAACCAGATCCCGATGCAGCAAAACAGGTATGACCACCACAACCATTAGAGTTTTCTTCATCCTGAGTAGGATTCCCTGAGAATAAAGCAATTCCATATCCTGATGACTTTGCTGTGGAAGAACCCCCATATTACATAGACGGATCTTGAATCTGAGGTCTTCTAGAGGTTTCTTTCTTCTTCAGGTTCATATCATGGGCTTGAACTTTTCCTCTCGCTTCATCAATCGTCATCTCATAAAACTTAGGGTTCTCTCTCAGTAAGGTAGTATACATGTCAAACTTTGGTGGCAATGAATCAAGAAACTTTTCCACCAATTCGTCATCAGGATACTTCAGTTCATAAGACTTCAGCTCAGTCTTCAAGTGATAGAATCTTGAAATAAGTTCATCAATAGATTCATTCTCTAAGTATCTGAAGCATTCATATTGTTTCCTTAGTAGCTCTCTCTTGCTCTTCTTGACGTCACTGTTACCCTCGAACCTCTTCTATAGAGCCTTCCAAAGATCTTTAGAAGTATCATAACCTCTGAAACTGTGAAATAAATCTCTAATCAATGTCATAGTTATAGAACCATGTGCCTTCTTTTCCAGGTCATAAGCTTTCTTTTCTTCTTTAGTGAGTCTAGAGATAGGTTTGGGAATAGTTTCCTCAAGAAATAGATGTGTAGGATGTTTATACCCTTCAAGGATGGGTATCCACATGGTAGAATCAGTGTACGAGACATAATCCTCAAATCATGTTTTCTAGTTAGAATAATCATTTACATTAAGCAGCTTTGGTGGTTTCTGTTGAGTTCCTATCTCGTTTTCATAGTTCAGCATACTACTAATGTTCTGAATGTTCGACATGTTGTTAAACTTAGTCAGAAATCAGAAATTCTGCACCACTTGCGTACTAAGGAACTGGCCTTGCGCACTTATGAAATGCTCTTGCGTACTAAGCAGGTACGCAAGAAGGAATGAAAAGTACGCAGGCACAAAAGTTAAGTACGCACAGATTTGGTTTTGCAACAGAAAGAGTTTTGCCAAATCAGGTAAGTACGCAGGTCACTTTATCCACCTGCTCCACCAACTTTTTCCGATCACCGAAAAATTCTCAGATCTTCAAATCTTGAAGTTATGAACGAATTAATCAAGCCAAAATGTGACACCCAGCATTTCAGGTCAATATCCATATTACATAAATGCACGTTCATACTTATTATTTCCTGATATTTTATTTTGACTAAGTAAAGTCAAGAAGTCTAGCAAAGGAGTTTATTCCAAGTCTAGTAAATCTTAAAGAATTACTAGAAAAAGTAAGCAGTATAACCCGACTAAATACGAACGTTAATGGTTAAATAAAATAACCAGAAAAAAAAAAATATATATATATATATATATATATATATTACACAAAATTTACGTTGAACTAAGATTTTAATATTCTCTTCAACGAGCCATAAACTGGTTAAAATTATAATACCGTGAAGAATCTAAACCGAATTAATTTACCTTTTAAAAACTCTAAATAATATTAAGTTACACTTAAATCAAATTAATTGATTTAATTAACTCCAAACCCAATCATCATATCGGCAGAGACAAGTGGGTTTTCCCCTCAATTTCCTTGACTTTCTCGACCAAACTTCAGAGAATGACCATACCTCATGCCTTCGAAATTCAAGTAAAACCATACCTCTTCAATCACTTTTCTCACAATTCCTTTCATCACTCTCATTTTCTTACGACAATCTTCCCATTTCTCTTCAAGTTGAATTTAAGTTTTAAAGCGAAATCCACATATTTCGGTGTTATAAGAAGAGTTCCAAGTGTTTTTCTCAAGAATCAAGCTAAGGAGCTCAAGATCATTCTCTGTTTCGCTCAAAATCATCATCTCTGTCCAGAGGTAAAAACTCGATACCATCCATATTATTGCTTTAAAACCGTAGCTAAACATACAAATCGTTCAAACGCAAGTAAGATAACAAGAAAAGTGTGTCAAATTCCAGATTAAAACATAAAAATATACAGGACTGATTCTGTCAATCAAAATTTCAGTAATCGAAACAAGGAGTTTCGATACCTGTGTTCAATCGAAACTAGGAGTTTCGATACCTGTGTTCAATCGAAACTAGGAGTTTCGATACCTGTGTTCAATCGAAACTAGGAGTTTCGATACATGTGTTCAATCGAAACTAGGAGTTTCGATACCTGTGTTCAATCGAAACTAGGAGTTTCGATACCTATTGTTCAATCGAAACTAGGAGTTTCGATACCTGTTTACTCAATCGAAACTAGGAGTTTCGATACCTGTTGTTCTATCGAAACTAGGTAGTTTCGATATATGTTTACTCAATCGAAACTTGGTAGTTTCGATACCTATTACTTAATTGAAACTAGGAAGTTTCGACCTCTGTTCTGTTAAATCGACACTAAGAAAGTTTTGATACCTGTTCAACAGCCCCATGGGGCAGTAACTTAGAACTATTTTATAACGAAACAAGTGTTGAAAAACTAAAAAAAATATTTAAACAAAAGTGATCAGGTTTTAAACAAAAGAGTTCTGATCAGGCTAAAGTGATCAGGTTTTAAACAAAAGAGTTCTGATCAGGCTAAAGTGATCAGGTTTTAAACAAAAGAGTTCTGATCAGGCTAAAATGATCAGGTTTTAACAATAGAGTTTTGATCAGGTTAAAGTGATCAGGTTTAACAAAGAGTTTTGATCGAAAAATGATCAGATTTAAACATTGGGTTTATGATAACTCTTTATAATAACTTGTGAACTCACCAACCTCGTGTTGACAGTTTTAAGTATGTTTTGAACGTGGCAATCAGGTTAGCAATGTAGGATACATGCATGCACGTGGATACGGCTTTCGGGAGGATTTCTCTTGTATAACTCATGGTCTTGAGTCATATTTGCGAAATCTTATACTTTTGTAAACTCAAGTTGATATTTTGTGATGTAAATATTTTAAACTCGATTATGTATCCAATTACATGTATGTGTTTGCGATAATCATATGCTTTGGAAACCAGTGAATGTCGCGCCTCGGGTTTCCGCCTTGGCGGGGTGTGACAGAACTTGGTATCAGAGCCATTGATTATAGCGAACTAGGTGTCTAAAAATGGAACCTAGTCTATAATTTGAATGACCCACTAAAACGTTTTCATTGCATAAGCATTGCATAACCAGTCATCATGTCATGTGGATATTGTAGTCACAAGTATGTCGTCACATTCACACTCTAACCCCTTCTCTGACCCTGAATCCAACGAGGAACTTTCCGCCCCACGCCCCAAAAATCGAGTACAAGTTCCCAGCTCGACACCACCCGATGTTGCCCTGGGAGAACCGCCTATCGTTTACCGAAAGAAAAGCGGAGGGCCAGTTATGGTAAAGAGTGCTAGGAAGAAAGTTCGATTTCCACGCAAAAGAACCCTGGCAGCCCGTGACCCGGAAAACTTAGAGACTGATGAAGAACCATCTAGGAAACGACCCTGTTACCACCCTACGATGGGGACTATCCGTTGGATGCCCCGTACTCTGGCACAATGGAGGGAGATGGAGAGCATTTCCTCTACCTTTGAGCTCGGAGAGTCCTCCAACTCCCCAACACCCTTACCCCACACTGGGGAAGCCATGGAGCTCACAGTGCCTACATTGGTAGCACGTGTTCATACGCACGAAGAGCGTCTTGATGATCTCCTAGATGATATTCGGGCACATGGGGATGCAGCCACGCGACTACATCAAGGGCTCGGATCTCGAGTACAGACTCTGGAGGACAACACCCGAGACATACAGGGTGCTACTAACTACCTCGAGCTGAGAGCTGATATGGACTGGCAGTTCACTCTCACGGTCCGAGACATGGTGGAGGCGCTGGAAGAAAGGACTTTGGCTGCAGAATTCGTGGCGAGAACTAGCCTTGTCATGGCGGGACTTGCCATGATGATTGGATTGTACTCCCACTTCTTCTTTTAAACCTATTATGGGCGGGTTGTGCCCATAGCACATTATGTAGTTTAAAACTTTAGTACTGATGTGGTCATGTGAACCCATCCCTTTTGTATCCTTGTCTTTTGGAACAATGTACTATGTATGTTTTAACTATGTATATGATGGCTTAGGTTGTGATGATGGTTGTTTACGTTTGATGTTGTTGTACCCTTATGTCATGATCTATCATTATTATTATATAATGTTGTTTCTTTTTAATTGATATGTTAGAAAGAACGTCATGGCACCTAAACGTGGGACACCCCGTAACACTACTGGTGACAACAACGAAACGATTTCCCCAAACATGGAACAACTCATAGCACAGCGAGTAGCTGCTGCCATGGAGCAGTATGATGCAAACCGAAATAGTGGTGGAGGAAACGGCAGTGGTACCGGCGCAGGAGGTGTAGGAGGTAGCGGTACAGCAGGAGGTTCCGGAGGTTCCGGAGGTAATAAAAATAAATAAGCCATAACACATAGTCATGATCCGAATGACATTATGACTTGTGATTCTACAGATGCTCCAAATAGGAAGTGCACCTACAAGGCCTTCCTATCCTGCAACCCCCGTAACTTCAATGGCACCGAGGGTGCAGTAGGTCTGATGAGATGGATAGAAAAGATGGAGTCGGTGATTGATATTAGTGAATGCACCGCTGACTGCATGGTGAAATATTCTACATGTGCACTCACTGATAAAGCTTTAACTTGGTGGAATACTCAAATGAAGACTTTGGGGAGAGAAACAGCGTACCAATTGTCTTGGGAAGACTTGAAAAACATGATGATTGAGGAATACTGTCCTCGAAACGAATTGCAAAAGATTGAAACTGAGATGTGGAACCTACAGATGATAGGAGATGATGTGGCGGGATACACCGACCGTTTCAATGAATTGGCGTTTCTAGTACCGCATATGGTCACACCAGAGCATAAGTGCGTTGAGAGGTATCTGTGGGGTCTTGCGCCTCAAATTCGTAGCATGGTAACATCATCTAATCTAGTAGATGCCAAGAGTGCTATAACTTTAGCATTCAAACTAAAGGATGATGCAGTACGTAATGGATTGTTTGAGAGGAAGGAGAACGAGGAAGGTAGATATGGGGAGAAAAGGAAATGGATGGGAAATTCAAGTAACAAGTCTGAGAAGCAAGGGTTTAAGAAACAAGGAACTATGAAGGCTTTTGCAGTCAACACAGTGGAAAGAAAGGAGTATGATAGGGGCCTACCGAGATGTAAGAAGTGTGGAAATCATCATGCCGGTGTGTGCATCAAGTGTGGAAAATGTGACAAGTTTGGTCACACCACACAAGCTTGTCAAACCAACAACCGAATGGGGAAAATTAAACCGGGATGTTTCATATGTGGTGACCTGAAGCACTTCAAGAGGGATTGTCCCAAGTGGAAGAATCAGAACAACGCTCAGGCACCAGGGAGGGCATTTGTGATGGGTGCAAGGGACGCACGCCAGGACCCGAACATCGTCACTGGTACGTTCCCGATAAATAATCACTATGCCTCAGTACTTTTTGATTCGGGTGTGGATATGAGCTTTGTGTCGAATGATTTTAAATCCTTACTCGGTATTACGGCCAGCAAACTAGATCAAAATTATACAATTGAATTAGCAAATGGGAAATTAATAGAAACCGGAGAGGTCATTAGGGGTTGTACCTTATGCTTAGAAAACCATACATTCAGTATAGACCTTCTACCCGTCGAACTAGGGAGTTTTGATATTGTTATTGGCATGGATTGGTTATCAAAGAATCGTGCCGAAATCGTATGCTTTGAGAAGATTGTACGTATCCCACTACCAAGCGGAGAAATTCTTTCAATTCAAGGCGAAAGGTGTAGAATGATGTTGAAGACGATAAACTGCATGAAAGCTCATAAGTATCTACGCAAGGGTTATTGTGCATTCCTGGCTCACATCGTCGAGAAGAAACCTGAAGAACGTCGACTTGAGGACATACCAATCGTCAGAGATTACTCGGAGGTATTTCCCGAGGACTTACCAGGATTACCAACATCAAGACAAGTAGAGTTTCGGATCGACCTAGTACCAGGAGCCGCACCAGTTGCACGATCGCCGTATCGTCTAGCCCCTTCCGAGATGCAGGAACTATCGAGCCAACTACAAGAATTACTTAACAAAGGTTTCATAAGACCGAGTTTCTCACCATGTTGAGCTCCGGTCCTGTTTGTAAAGAAAAAGGATGGAACATTTAGAATGTGTATTGATTACCGAGAATTGAACAAACTGACAATCAAAAATCGGTATCCTCTTCCTCGAATAGACGATTTGTTTGATCAACTTCAAGGTTCCAGTTTCTATTCTAAAATTGATCTACGATCAGGAAGAAGATATACCAAAAACGGCTTTTAGGACTCGTTACGGTCACTACGAGTTCCTAGTTATGCCATTTGGCTTGACTAATGCACCGGCCGTCTTCATGGATCTCATGAACCGCGTGTGCAAGCCGTACTTGGATAAATTCGTAATTGTGTTTATCGATGACATGTTGATATATTCACGAACCAAGGAGGAACATGAACATCATTTGAAATTAATCTTGGAACTACTCAGGAATGAGAAGCTTTATGCTAAATTCTCTAAGTGTGAGTTTTGGATCCGAGAGGTTCACTTTCTCGGACACGTCATCAATAAGAATGGTATCTATGTGGATCCATCCAAGATTGAAGCTATCAAAAACTGGGAAGCACCAAGAACTCCGACTGAGGTGCGTCAATTTCTGGGTTTGGCAGGCTATTACAGGTGATTTATCGAGAATTTTTCAAAGATAGCCTTGCCTTTGACCACGTTAACTCAGAAGGACAAAAAGTTTGATTGGACTGATAAACAAGAATCAGCTTTTCAATTACTGAAGCAAAAACTTTGCAGTGCACCAATCCTATCCCTTCCTGAAGGATCTGACAATTTCATCGTGTACTGCGACGCATCACACCAAGGTCTGGGATGTGTATTGATGCAGAGAGAAAAAGTCATAGCGTATGCATCCAGACAGCTAAAAGTACATGAGAAAAATTATACGACTCACGATCTGGAATTGGGTGCTGTCGTATTTGCACTCAAGATTTGGAGACATTACTTATACGGTACAAAATGTACTATCTTTACAGACCACAAGAGTCTCCAGCACATCTTTAATCAGAAAGAACTCAACATGAGGCAACGTCGTTGGGTAGAACTACTGAATGATTACGACTGTGATATCAAGTATCACCCTGGTAAGGCAAACGTCGTAGCAGATGCCTTGAGTCGTAAGGAACGGGTTAAAACACTCCGTGTTCGTGCCCTAGAATTGACAATTCATACGAGTCTCACGACTCAAATCCGGATGGCACAATAAGAGGCAATTAAGGAAGAAAACATTCAGAGTGAAGCTTTACGAGGAATGATAAAGCAGTTGGAACCAAAGTCAGATGACACTTTATACTTCATGAATAGAATTTGGGTGCCATGTTTTGGTAACTTACGGGAGTTGGTTATGGACGAAGCCCACAAGTCCAGGTACTCCATTCACCCAGGTTCGGATAAAATGTATAAGGATCTGAAAGAACTCTACTGGTGGCCGAACATGAAAGGAGAAATTGCTATTTATGTCGGTAAATGCTTGACATGTTCAAAAGTAAAGGCAGAACATTAGAAACCGTCAGGATTGTTACAACAACCCGAGATACCTCAATGGAAATGGAACAGATTTCAATGGATTTCATCACAAAGTTACCCAAGACGTCGAGCGGGTATGACACTATATGGGTAATCGTCGATCGTTTGACGAAATCAGCTCATTTTCTACCCATCAAAGAGAAGGATAAAATCGAGAAACTTGCAAGGCTTTATATTAAGGAAATTGTGGCTAGGCATGGAGTGCCAATTTCTATTATCTCTGATAGAGACAGCAGATTCGTGTCTAGAATCTGGAAATCATTACAAGAAGCCATGGGCACACGTCTTGACATGAGCACGGCATATCACCCACAAACAGATGGTCAAAGTGAAAGGACCATTCAAACTTTAGAGGATATGCTACGTGCGTGTGCAATTGATTTCGGTGGAAATTGGGATACTCATTTGCCGCTAGCTGAGTTTTCATACAATAATAGTTACCACACCAGCATCAAAGCCGCTCCGTTTGAGGCTTTGTATGGTCGAAAATGTCGTTCACCGCTCTGTTGGGCAGAAGTTGGTGACAAGCATTTAACCGGTCCCGAGGTTATTCAAGAAACCACGGACAAGATTTTTAAAATCAAGGATCGTCTGAAGGCCGCCCATGACAGAAAAGAGTTACGCGGATAACAGACGAAGACCTTTAGAATTCCAAGTGGGAGTCAAAGTCATGTTAAAGGTCTCACCTTGGAAAGGAGTTGCAAGATTTGGCAACCGTGGCAAGCTTAACCCTAGGTACGTTGGACCGTTTGAAATATTGACTAGGGTTGGCCCTGTAGCTTACAAGCTCAAGTTGCCACAACAACTAAGCAATGTACATGATACGTTTCATGTATCAAATCTCAAGAAGTGTTTATCAAACGAGACGTTAATTATACCGCCTGATGAGATTCACATAGACGACAAGTTGCACTTCATTGAGGAACCTATGGAAGTCACAGATTGGAAGATTCAGAGAACAAGGCACAGCCGTGTTAAGCTGGTCAAGGTACGTTGGAATTCAAAGCACGGCCCCGAGTATACGTGGGAGCGGGGAGATAAAATGAAATCCAAGTACCCATCCTTGTTTACAAACACTCCAAGTCAGAATGACAAGAACTGAATTTCGGACGAAATTCTCTGTAACATGGGGAGAATGTGACACCCAGCATTTCAGGTCAATATCCATATTACATAAATGCACGTTCATACTTATTATTTCCTGATATTTTATTTTGACTAAGTAAAGTCAAGAAGTCTAGCAAAGGAGTTTATTCCAAGTCTAGTAAATCTTAAAGAATTACTAGAAAAAGTAAGCAGTATAACCCGACTAAATACGAACGTTAATGGTTAAATAAAATAACCAGAAAAAATATATATATATATATATATATATATATATATATATATATATATATATATATATATTACACAAAATTTACGTTGAACTAAGATTTTAATATTCTCTTCAACGAGCCATAAACTGGTTAAAATTATAATACCGTGAAGAATCTAAACCGAATTAATTTACCTTTTAAAAACTCTAAATAATATTAAGTTACACTTAAATCAAATTAATTGATTTAATTAACTCTAAACCCAATCATCATATCGGCAGAGACAAGTGGGTTTTCCCCTCAATTTCCTTGACTTTCTCGACCAAACTTCAGAGAATGACCATACCTCATGCCTTCGAAATTCAAGTAAAACCATACCTCTTCAATCACTTTTCTCACAATTCCTTTCATCACTCTCATTTTCTTACGACAATCTTCCCATTTCTCTTCAAGTTGAATTTAAGTTTTAAAGCGAAATCCACATATTTCGGTGTTATAAGAAGAGTTCCAAGTGTTTTTCTCAAGAATCAAGCTAAGGAGCTCAAGATCATTCTCTGTTTCGCTCAAAATCATCATCTCTGTCCAGAGGTAAAAACTAGATACCATCCATATTATTGCTTTAAAACCGTAGCTAAACATACAAATCGTTCAAACGCAAGTAAGATAACAAGAAAAGTGTGTCAAATTCCAGATTAAAACATAAAAATATACAGGACTGATTCCGTCAATCAAAATTTCAGTAATCGAAACTAGGAGTTTCAATACCTGTGTTCAATCGAAACTAGGAGTTTCGATACCTGTGTTCAATCGAAACTAGGAGTTTCGATACCTATTGTTCAATCGAAACTAGGAGTTTCGATACCTGTTTACTCAATCGAAACTAGGAGTTTCGATACCTGTTGTTCTATCGAATCTAGGTAGTTTCGATATCTGTTTACTCAATCGAAACTAGGTAGTTTCGATACCTATTACTTAATCGAAACTAGGAAGTTTCGACCTATGTTCTGTTCAATCGAAACTAAGAAAGTTTCGATACCTGTTCAACAGCCCCATGGGGCAGTAACTTAGAACTATTTTATAACGAAACAAGTGTTGAAAAACTAAAAAAAGATATTTAAACAAAAGTGATCAGGTTTTAAACAAAAGAGTTCTGATCAGGCTAAAGTGATCAGGTTTTAAACAAAAGAGTTTTGATCAGGCTAAAGTGATCAGGTTTTAAACAAAAGAGTTCTGATCTGGCTAAAGTGATCAGGTTTTAAACAAAAGAGTTCTGATCAGGCTAAAGTGATCAGGTTTTAAACAAAAGAGTTCTGATCAGGCTAAAATGATCAGGTTTTAACAATAGAGTTCTGATCAGGTTAAAGTGATCAGGTTTAACAAAGAGTTTTGATCGGAAAATGATCAGATTTAAACATTGGGTTTATGATAACTCTTTATAATAACTTGTGAACTAACCAACCTCGTGTTGACAGTTTTAAGTATGTTTTCAGGAAATTGAACGTGGTAATCAGGTTAGCAATGTAGGATACATGCATGCACGTGGATACGGCTTTCGGGAGGATTTCTCTTGTATAACTCATGGTCTTGAGTCATATTTGCGAAATCTTAAACTTTTGTAAACTCAAGTTGATATTTTATGATGTAACTTTTTAAACTCGATTATGTATCCAATTACATGTATGTGTTTGCGATAATCATATGCTTTGGAAACCAGTGAACGTCGCGCCTCGCGTTTTCGCCTTGGCGGGGTGTGACACAAAAGGTTAGAAACTTGTTTCTAACAAACCCTTGATGATCAAAACACTCAAACAAACAACAAATGAGTCGAATTTTGAAGGATTTTTTCCTCTAAAACAGCGCTCAAGAGCTATTTCTTTTTTATCACAAAAATCAACAAAATCGGTCTCTTTTTCTTGTAATAAGGCTACTAAATGTGTTGAAAATGCTCCTAACACACTCACAACACTCGAAATCAAGAGCAGATGCTTTGATACCACTTGTAGGTCCCCAGGTGTCTCAGATCATCACATGCAAGTGTGTGGCTAGTTGAACAGGGTGCGGAATGCCCATGACTAGATGGAGTATCAACAACAACAAGTAAACCGACAACAAACAAGAGTCACTTTAAAACTTCGTTTGTTATCAATATCAGCCGATTACAAGTTACAGAATAAGAGCGTACATGTCAACTTCTACAATCAGATATATATACTAACAGACCTGATGCTTGCGCACTTAACAAGTGTGCAGGACTTTGTTCCTGCGTACTTAGCAAGTACGCAAACTTGTTCTTGCGTACTTGCTAAGTACGCAAGTTATACAACCTGCGCACTTGCTACGTGCGCACAACACTTAGAAAGAAGATTACAAGACAAGTACTTACAAACATGATTACAACTCGATAAAGCAATACATACAAAGTCAGAAATACAAGTACAAATACAAAAGGAACAACTACAAAAGCAGAGACAACATCTAGAGTGTTTGTCACACAATCATGCTCTAACAATATATTACTTTTAGCCACAAGTAAAACATTTTACCGTGACCATTTATCACTTTTTGTCGCACATAAATTCAAATAAATACCAATATGGCAGTTGGTCACATTTGGCCACACTTTTCTAGTATGGCTACTAAATATCATAGTTTTTTCTTTAAGTGTGGCTAATAGATGTGTTTTTGGTCACATGAAACAAATATTGTGGCCGTAGATCATATTTGGCCACACTATTCTAGTGTGGCTACTAAATGTCACAGTTTTTTCTTAAAGTGTGTCTAATAGATGTGATTTTTGTCACATGAAATAAATAATGTGGCCGTAGATCACATTTGGCCACACTTTTCTAGTGTGGCTCCCAAATTTCACAGTTTTTTCATAAAGTGTGGCCAATAGATGTGTTTTTGGTCACATGTATAAAAAAACAAACAAATACTATGGCCGTAGATCACATTTGGCCACACTTTTATAGTGTGGCTACTAAATGTCATAGTTTTTCTTAAAGTGTGACTAAAGTTTTTGAAATGTTATACATTGGTCACATGAATAAATAAAATGTGTGGCCAAAACTAGGATAAAAGGTTTTAAAATGTGATTAATGACCTTTAGCCACACATTTAATCGAAAGTGTAGCATGGCGTTTTTTGAATATGTGTGGCCGTAGGTCACTTTTGGCGTAGTGTTGGTAAACTCTTTAGCTTATGACTTGATTCAAAGTATTGAATATCACCATCAACCCTCTTAATCAAAGATATTTTCTTCTATTGATCATACTTCCATCCAAGTATCTGTCCAGTTAGTGCTTTCTTTGGACTTCTTATCTTTTGAGTAATCCTTTCAACAATAGAAGGTTTCTCGTTTTTCTTCCACCACAAACTCTTGTCAATAACATTCTGTTTTGGTGTAGAATTTGTTTGAGCTTCATCTTTGTCACTTTCTTCAGTTGGAATCTCAAAAGTATTCTTTCATCAACAATATTATCCATCTTGCCTATCACCGACCCACTCCTTCATCATATGTTTGTTTTTGTTCATATTAATACTTTGTATACTCTTTCTCAGTCGGACCTTCATCATCTGATTCAGATTCATTCAAACCAGTATCCATGTTTCCAGTACCATCACTGCTATGGTCATCATCTGAAGGTTTATCATCATCTTTCTTTTCCCTAGTAATTACAATCTCTTTGTCTTCTGTTTCCTCATTTTCCTTCTTTTCATTCTCTTTCTGTTTCACTCCTTCTTGATTATGAGTTTGACTATCAGCAATCTCTATACCTTCAACTTTTGGATTAAGTAATGCATCAACATCAAATAGATCTTGTGATCCAAAGATATCTACTTCAAGTTCAGAAGATTGCATCTTTTGAGAAGATGTAACATTTGACGATCCTTCTTGATTAAAATCTCTTTGTGCTTCAGTTGGATTGGGTTGAAGTTATACTTGAGTTTGTTGAGGTTGAAAACCAATATGTTTAATCAAATCTTGAACCAAACTTTGCAAATTATTGATTTGCATCTGTTTTTTGTAACATCCCAAAAATAAAACGACAGTTATAATAACGGAATAAACGAACGAGGCATGGCGGGTCGGGTCGGATGGATCAGCGGGCTATAAATAGCCTATGCCACCCCTCTTTCTCTCATTTGCAACTTTTAGAGAGAGAAACCGTAGAGAGAGAAAGTTGGCGAATTAACCCGAGACTTCAGCAAAGTGTTACTCCATAACTCGTGAGAGGAACCTCAGGATCAGAAACTCGATTCAGGTAACGATCTGACCTAAATCTGAGTTTTAGTTCGTTTTTGGGTTTTTCGGGTTTTGGATGAAAAGGAAAGGTTTGAACGGATGAAACTGAAAGATAATCAAGGATTTGAGTTCCTTAATGGAAAACGAACGTTTTGAATGCAACAGGTTCGGGATCTTGACATGATCAGACCCGAATGCGAAAGTTAGGGTTTTTCGCGAAGAACAGGTCGTGCGCATTTGCTAAGTGCGCACGAAGCAGGTCCTGCGCACTTGCTAAGTGCGCAGGAGGAGGGACGTGCGCACTTGCTAAGTGCGTAGGAGGAGGGACCTGCGCACTTGCTAAGTGCGCAGGCAGCAGGGTCTGCGCACTTGCTAAGTGCACAGGCAGCAGGGTCTGCGCACTTGCTAAGTGCGCAGACATCAGAACTGATTAAGTGAAGTCAGTATGTTAGAATGGTTAAACCGTTAGAGTCGGGATTGGTCTGAAGTGTATTTAACTAATCAATTCAGATCGGAAGTGACGTTGTTGGACCTTCGTTTAGGACAACCCATATTAGCGTATCAGGTGAGTTCTAGAGCCCTCTTTTAAATGTTTTGTTAATGTTTTTGAACTGGTGTGCATACTTACGAAATGATATTTTACGAAATGATGTTTAACGAAATGATGTTTAACGAAATGATGTTTTACGAAATGATGTTTAACGAAACGATGTTTACGAAAGGAAAGGTTTTGAAGTGTTTTTGCCAAAAAGGGTTACGAATGTTTTATGAACGGTCTAAATGAGGAAATGTTTAATGAGAAGAGAAAGTGGTAAAGGTTTTAAAGAAGTCATTACAAATCTAATCTGTCGAATGAATGGAATTGACGAATAAAGTCTGGGAAATGAGATTCCCAGCCTTGTGGTAGATTATGGACAGCGAGCCATAATTGCCATAAGAACAACAGGGGCATTATCTCTGTGGCATGTCAATGGTTATGATGTTGTACAACTGGTAAGGGAGTAACGACGGTTACTCAGGGGTTAACGTGACCCCATGTAAGGTTAAATTATGATCCGACGGTGTCATTGGCCGTGAGCCATGGCCGTCGATGCAAGTTGTCGGTTTATGGATATGAGAGCCACAAGGGCAACTGAATGGGTATTGTCGGTCCTCGCGCAGTTAGCCTTGGGGGCAATACCAAAAAGGGAATTGACGGAATGTATGGTATTGTCGGTCTTCGTGCAGTTAAGCCTTAGGGGCAATACCATACTGAATGACGGAACGAAGGGTAACACAGATTTAGATAAAAATGTATGACTTAAATGAATGTTAAAGGTTTTAATGAACGATCCGTTTAACGGTGTTTATGATTATGATGTTGATGATGATATGGGTACGAAACCTTTTTAAAGATGTTAGATTATTACATGCTTTTGTGAAAGGTTTTACTAAATGAATGATACGTTTTTGGCAAATGTTGATGTTAAAGTTTTTATGAAATGCTAGAACTCACCAGCGTAGATGACTTTTTAGTATGCACATTCAGGTTAAGGAAGGTATGGACGATGGACGGTGATGCTTGGCAAACGAGAAGAGTTACCCGGTCGATCATGAAGACTGGCATCCCGTTATGAGTTGTTTATGTTAAGTTTATGTAATTATGTTTTAAACAATGTTTACGCTTCCGCATGTATGAACAATGATGACGTTATGTTTGAATGAAATTTTCCGCTGCGTTATTTGATATTCATGTTTAAGAACTGTTTGTGAATGAGTAAATCCAACAAGTGAGGCCTCCCGGGTTTGGGGCCTTACAAGTTGGTATCAGAGCAATAGTTTGAGAGATTCGGACACTCCCAGTGTCTGAACTTAAACTTTGAATGGGACCGAAAGAGGATGCCGGTACGGGTAACTCGAGCCACAGCATCAGGTATGAAAAGTAGAGTATGTGTATGTAGTATGCCTTAGAAAGGGTTAGGAAAGGACTTGTGTTCTGATGGAATCACAAAGGTGGTCAAATAGAAATCGAAAGGTAGTGTAATGGTTAATTGCAGATGGTTAGTGTATATTAACATCTTACAGTACTTATTGAATTTTATTTGTTAACTAGCGTGATGACATTGGATTCCTTGTCTTATAGAACGAAATGGCAAGGAGAGGAAACGGAAGGCGTGGTGGGGGCCGTACCGGTGGTCGTACCGGCGGTCGAAATGGTGGGCTTGGCAGGATTCCTGCGCGCCAAGAGTACAGCGAAGAAGGAAGTGTTCACACTGAACCGACGGTTAGTGTGCGTGGAACTGAACAGACACAAGTTGCAAAACAACCTTTCACTTTTGAACCAGAAGTGAGAGCAGCCATAGCTCGAGAGTTCTCCGAGTTGATGAAGAATTCTCTGCCAAGTCTGTTGGCTGAAGCATTAAAGAAAGTTAGTGGGGAAGGCGGATCTAGTGCGGCAACTGGTGCCCAGAACAACGAGACCAACAACGCACCGCCTGCTCGCGGATGCGACTATAAGTCCTTTAAGGCATGTGACCCGCCGGTCCTGACTGGGAAGAAGGACGCGGTGGCTACTTTTGATTGGGTAATACGTATGGAAGCCGCCATCCGTCTGAGCGAGTGTCGAGCTAATCAAGTAGTGAAATTTGCTGCTAACTCCTTGAGGGAGGAAGCATCCCACTGGTGGGAAGGTGTACGTCAGGCTAAGGGGGATGAGGTTGTTGACTCGATGATGTGGGCTGACTTGAAAACCTTGGTGATCAAGAATTTCTACCCGAGGAACGAGATTGAGAAGGTAGAGAGGGAATTTCTGGGTTTGAAGGCCAGGAGCATGACGCACCGGCAGTACACAACCCGATTCAATGAACTGGCACGCCTGGTGCCACATCTTGTTACGACGGAGGAGAGAAAAGTTTCCTGCTACATTCAAGGGTTGCCGGACCAGGTCCGCACCTATGTTAAGGCAAACGCCCCTACTACCTACGATTCGGTAGTAGAACTGAGCGGCGTAGTATTTGATGATCTGGCACTGAATGTCGCCGCCATCGAGGAACCAAAGATGAGACCGAGCTTCTCAAACAAGCGAACTGGTGGAAAGATGTTTGGGGCTCGCGATAAAAGGGCTCGGGTGGATGAGCCGACTGTTTGTAAGAAGTGTGGAAAGGAGCATGTAGGTGAATGTAGACTGGGATCTAACTTGTGCTTTAAGTGTGGCAAGACCGGGCACTACTCACGTGAGTGCACACAACACTACAAGTGCTATAACTGTGGGAATGCCGGTCATATGAGCCGGGAATGCACCAAACCAAGAATGGGTGAAGCCGGGAAGGGGAAAGGCCCGGAGAAGAGGGAAGAGAGGCCCCGAGCAAAGACTCGTGCATACGCACTGACGCAAGACCAGGCCAGAATGGACCCCGACGTGGCGTCAGGTACGTTCGTCCTTGACAACACTCTTGTTTCTGTGTTATTTGATTCGGGTGCCAGTAAGAGTTTTATATCTGCGACTTTTTGTAAACGCGTGAAGTACACTGTCAGTATACTAGAAAGAACCTTTAGCGTAGAAACCGCTAAGGGTAGAACGGCGAGAGTGACCGAGGTAGTTGACAACTCTACGATAAAAATAGAAGGTCATAGGTTCCCTGTCAGATTGTTTGTTATGGTTTTGGGAGGGTTTGATGTCGTGCTGGGTATGGATTGGTTAACTGCCAACGAAGCACAAATCATATGTAAACGAAAGATAATCCGACTCAAGGCTCCGGATAGTAGCAAAGTCGAAGATTTTGGAGATCGTGACGTCCTGATGCCAAACGTCATCTCGATGATTAAGGCAACAGATTACTTGAGGCGCGGATGCGAGGCTTATCTGGTGTACGTGATTGACAAGTGTAAGGAAGTGAAGGAACTAGACGATGTACCCATGGTACGCGAGTACCCAGAGGTGTTTCCAGAGGATTTGCCTGGGATACCACCCGACAGAGAGATTGAGTTCCGAATCGACTTAGTACCAGATGCCCAGCCCGTGGCTAAGGCTCCATATCGACTAGCACCAGTGGAAATGAAAGAACTTATGGTACAACTAGACGAGTTACTTGAGAAAGGATTTATCCAACCAAGCATCTCACCTTGGGGTGCTCCGGTGTTGTTCGTAAAGAAGAAAGACGGTTCGATGAGAATGTGTATTGATTATCGCGAGTTGAACAAACGTACCGTGAAGAACAAGTACCCGTTACCAAGGATCGACGACCTGTTCGATCAATTACAAGGCGCAAGTTGGTTCTCAAAGATCGACCTTCGATCCGGGTACCATCAGTTGAAGGTGAGGGAAGAAGACATACCGAAAACGGCATTTCGCACACGTTATGGACACTTTGAGTTCCGCGTAATGTCTTTTGGATTGACGAACGCCCCTGCAGCGTTCATGGATTTGATGAATAGAGTTTGTCGACCAATGCTGGATCGGTCGGTAATCGTGTTTATCGGTGATATCCTCATCTATTCCAAGAATGAGGGTGATCACGCATGTCACTTAAAGGAGGTGTTGGAGGCTCTGAAGAAAGAAAAGTTGTATGCTAAGTTCTCCAAATGCGCGTTCTGGCTTAGGGAAGTCCAATTCCTAGGTCACGTCATTAACCCGAACGGCATTATGGTTGACCCAACAAAGATAGTAACGGTAAGGGAATGGAATGTTCCTAAGACGCCAACTGAAATCCGTAGTTTCTTGGGATTGGCGGGCTACTATCGGAGATTCATCCAGGATTTCTCAAAAATAGCTTCGCCGTTGACGAAGTTGACTTGGAAGGAGGTAAAGTATGAATGGGGTTCGGCACAGGATGAGGCGTTTAAGGAATTGAAAGAGAAGCTAACCCAAGCTCCAGTCTTGGCCCTTCCCGAGGGCAGTGAAGACCGGGTGGTATACTCTGACGCGTCGGGTCAGGGATTGGGATGCGTATTGATGCAACGCGGGAGAGTGATTGCATATGCGTCACGGCAGTTGAAGGTTCACGAAGTCAACTATCCAACTCATGATTTGGAACTTGCTGCTGTCGTATTTGCATTGAAAATTTGGAGGCACTACCTGTACGGGGTGAAGTTTACTATTTACTCCGACCACAAAAGTTTGAAGTACTTCTTTGAACAAAAGGAACTTAATATGAGGCAGAGGCGATGGTTGGAGCTCCTGAAGGATTATGACTGTGAGATCATGTACCATCCTGGAAAGGAAAACGTGGTGGCTTACGCTCTAAGCCGAAAGGATGTGCCTACTCCTATTAGAGTGAAAGCTTGCCAGTTGGTGGTAACATCGGATGTGATGAGAGAAATCGAAAGAGCTCAAGATGAGGCACTTAAAGAAGAAAACATAAAGAAGGAAATGATGGTTGGCCAACAGGACAAGTTGGAATATAACACCCTTGGTGTTAGGACACGTTTTGGACGGGTATGGATACCTATGGGTGGCGAGCTTAGAACCAAAATCTTGGATGAGGCTCATAAGTCTCGTTACTCTATCCATCCCGGTACCAATAAAATGTACCAAGATCTGAGAAAGGAATACTGGTGGCCTGGAATGAAACGTGATGAGACGAAGTATGTAAGCAAGTGCCTGACTTGCTCGCAAGTAAAGGCCGAGCACCAGAAACCGTATGGAAAGATTCAACCACTTGATATACCGCAATGGAAGTGGGAACACATTACCATGGACTTCATAACTAAGCTACCTCGCACAGCTAAAGGTCATGACACCATTTGGGTAATTGTGGACCGTTTAACGAAGAGTGCTCATTTCCTACCTATTCGCGAGACGTTCTCGTCGGAAAGGTTAGCGGAAGTATTTATTAACGAAGTAGTAGCACGGCATGGGATGCCTTTGACGATTGTATCTGACCGGGACACACGATTCACATCGAGGTTCTGGAAAAGATTTCACGAGGCGATGGGCACGAGGCTTAATATCAGCACAGCATACCACCCGCAAACGGATGGTCAGTCCGAAAGGACCATTCAGACATTGGAAGATATGCTCTGTGCTTGTATTATCGACTTCGGTGGCAGTTGGGACAGCCATCTGCCGTTAGCTGAATTTTCCTACAACAATAGTCATCACACGACGATAGGCATGCCGCCTTACGAAATGTTGTATGGGAGAAGATGTAGGACCCCGGTTTGTTGGGGTGAGATTGGACAGAAGGAATTAGGAAGTCTCGAAGTCGTAAGAGAGACGTCGGAAAGGTTTGATCAGATCAAAGCGCGAATGAAGGCCGCACAAGATCGTCAGAAATCCTATGCGGATAAACGACGAAGGCCTATTGAGTTTGATATTGGTGACAGAGTAATGCTGAAAGTGTCACCATGGAAGGGAATCATACGATTTAGAAAGAGAGGAAAGTTAAGTCCGAGGTTTGTCGGACCATTCAAGATAATGGCACGGGTTGGGGAAGTCGCTTATCGGTTGGAGTTGCCTGATGAGTTAAGTGGAATTCATCCTACTTTCCATGTATCACACTTGCGAAAGTGTTTGGCGGATGAATCGGCTCACGTACCACTTACTGACATCGAGGTTGACAACAGCCTTAATTACATCGAAGAACCCGTGGCCATCCTTGATCGGAAGGAGAAACGTTTACGTAATAAAGTTATCCAATTGGTTAAAGTCCAATGGAAGCATCGAAAGGGATCGGAAGCCACTTGGGAAACGGAGAAGGAAATGAGGGAGTCGTACCCTCATCTATTTGACTTATGATAGGTTTCGGGGACGAAACCTATTGTAAGGGGGGTAGACTTGTAACATCCCAAAAATAAAACGACAGTTATAATAACTGAATAAACGAACGAGGCATGGCGGGTCGGGTCGGATGGGTCAGTGGGCTATAAATAGCCTATGCCACCCCTCTTTCTCTCATTTGCAACTTTTAGAGAGAGAAACCATAGAGAGAAAGTTGGCGGATCGACCCGAGACTTCAGCAAAGTGTTACTCCATAACTCGTGAGAGGAACCTCAGGATCAGAAACTCGATTCAGGTAACGATCCGACCTAAATCTGAGTTTTAGTTCGTTTTTGGGTTTTTCGGGTTTTGGGTGAAAAGGTAAGGTTTGAACGGATGAAACTGAAAGATAATCATGGATTTGAGTTCCTTAATGGAAAACGAACGTTTTGAATGCAACAGGTTCGGGATCTTGACATTATCAGACCCGAATGCGAAAGTTAGGGTTTTTCGCGAAGAACAGGTCGTGCGCACTTGCTAAGTGCGCACGGAGCAGGTCCTGTGCACTTGCTAAGTGCGCGGACCTGCGCACTTGCTAAGTGCGCAGGCAGCAGGGTCTGCGTACTTGCTAAGTGCGCAGGCAGCAGGGTCTGCGCACTTGCTAAGTGCGCAGGCAGCAGGGTCTAAGCACTTGCTAAGTGCGCAGGCAGCAGGGTCTGCGCACTTGCTAAGTGCGCAGACATCAGAACTGATTAAGTGAAGTCAGTATGTTAGAATGGTTAAACCGTTAGAGTCGGGATTGGTGTGACGTGTATTTAACTAATCAATTCAGATCGGAAGTGACGTTGTTGGACCTTCGTTTAGGACAACCCATATTAGCGTATCAGGTGAGTTCTAGAGCCCTCTTTTAAATGTTTTGTTAATGTTTTTGGGCTGGTGTGCATACTTACGAAATGATGTTTTACGAAATGATGTTTAACGAAATGATGTTTAACGAAATGATGTTTTACGAAATGATGTTTAACGAAATGATGTTTTAACGAAACGATGTTTACGAAAGGAAAGGTTTTGAAGTGTTTTTGCCAAAAAGGGTTACGAATGTTTTATGAACGGTCTAAATGAGGAAATGTTTAATGAGAAGAGAAAGAGGAAAGGTTTTAAAGAAGTCATTACAAATCTAATCTGTCGAATTAATGGAATTGACGAATGAAGTCTGGGAAATGAGATTCCCAGCCTTGTGGTAGATTATGGACAGCGAGCCATAGTTGCCACAAGAACAATAGGGGCATTGTCTCTGTGGCATGTCAATGGTTATGATGTTGTACAACTGGTAAGGGAGTAACGACGGTTACTCAGGGGTTAACGTGACCCCATGTAAGGTTAAATTATGATCCGACGGTGTCATTGGCCGTGAGCCATGGCCGTCGATGGAAGTTGTCGGTTTATGGATATGAGAGCCATAAGGGCAACTGAATGGGTATTGTCGGTCCTCGCGCAGTTAGCCTTGGGGGCAATACCAAAAAGGGAATTGACGGAATGTATGGTATTGTCGGTCTTCGTGCAGTTAAGCCTTAGGGGCAATACCATACTGAATGATGGAATGAAGGGTAACACAGATTTAGATAATAATGTATGACTTAAATGAATGTTAAAAGTTTTAATGAACGATCCGTTTAACGGTGTTTATGATTATGATGTTGATGATGATATGGGTACGAAACCTTTTTAAAGATGTTAGATTATTACATGCTTTTGTGAAAGGTTTTACTAAATGAATGATACGTTTTTGGCAAATGTTGATGTTAAAGTTTTTATGAAATGCTAGAACTCACCAGCGTAGATGACTTTTTAGTATGCACATTCAGGTTAAGGCAGGTATGGACGATGGACGGTGATGCTTGGCAAACGAGAAGAGTTACCCGGTCGATCATGAAGACTGGCATCCCGTTATGAGTTGTTTATGTTAAGTTTATGTAATTATGTTTTAAACAATGTTTACGCTTCCTCATGTATGAACAATGATGACGTTATGTTTGAATGAAATTTTCCGCTGCGTTATTTGAAATTCATGTTTAAGAACTGTTTGTGAATGAGTAAATCCAACGAGTGAGGCCTCCCGGGTTTGGGGCCTTACATTTTTTATCCAATTGTTTTTGTTTTCTATGATCACGAGCCTTCATTTCTCTTATCTCTTTTGTACTCACTGCTTCTCTACTTTAAATATTTTCTATTTGGGTTTTTAACAAACTAACAGTGTTGGATGTCTCTTGGTTTGCAAAGTTTGCAAACTCCTCATCAATCAAACTATAATCTCTCGAAGCTTTATATTTTGCAGGTTCTGGATTCTCAATGCCTTTGCCTTTTCCAGTGTAACGCTTTGCCATTGTCTTCAATCTTTTCTTCTCAGGACTCTTGAATACGATACATTTAGACGGAGGAGGTCTAGAAGGCGCATTCTGTTCTGGTTCTGGTTTCTTTCTCTTGTTTGGTGTTTCTGTTGCAGTTGCTTCAGAAGTAATTACATCTTGTTCATTCTGTACTTGTTCTGTTTCTTTCACAGTCTCATTAACTTCCACATTTTCTTCTTCATTAACACCCTGGTCCTTCTTTCAGTAACAGCTGGTTGTTCAATATTATCAGGTTCTACATTCTCCACATTCATCTCTTGCTCTTGATTAACTTGAGCATTGACTGGTTGATCTATGACTTGTTCTGGATTAACTGGACCTGCACCATCATCACCACGATCACCAACATCATCATCTTACCATCATCACTGACATTATCTTCAACTCCACTACTTAGCAAGTCGTCAATCTCATCATCAATTCCAAAATCTGGATATGGGTTATCACCAAGCATGTTATGGAATAAATGTGTAACTTGACCACTAAACTTTGTCTTCTTTCTTATTGAACTCATGCTACTAAAGAGAGATTCAGACATGTGTTCCAAAGTCAATTCAACTCCATCATGTTGTAAATCAGGTAGCAACGAGTTGATAATCATCTGAATAAACCTAGGATACCATATAAACTTGTGATTCTGTCTTGGTCCCACAAAGTTGTTAATCATTGCTTCAAATATCATCCTTGAAAAGTTAAAACGTCTGTGAGTAGCCAGACACACCAATGCTCTGCTAAACACTTCACCGGTCTTATCAAACCTTCTAGTTCTTGGACCTAGACAATGTATGAACACATGAATCAAGTATCTCCATTGCTTGCCTAGCAAAGTCTTTGTAACTTTTCTTCTTCGGAACTCTCCTTCATAACCCATGGTTAAGATAATTCCAGATACTCTAGTATAACTCAGTCTATAAGGAAGCTCTGTTGTGTCTCTGAAATTAATTACTTCCCTTATCACTTGCTCATTAATCTTAATCTTTTTTCCACCGACAGTACGTTAAATCCAAATCTCTTTATCAACGTGCTTATACACCACATTCTTCCAGAATTCAGGAACTTGTGAGTTATAAACTTTGACGTGTGTAGATACTATAGTCAAAATCCTTGATTTTCTTAGAAAATTCACGATCTCTTCATATCCCCTTGACTTTCTACTATTTGCAATCAAACAAGCACATATATTATGCCTTGCATCAAACCTAAGAGGATTCATAGCTGCACGAAACAAAATTTCAAAAGTTAGAAAATTCTAAAATTTTACAACTCCAAAGATTTCGATCAAAAACTACTAACCGAAAACTTTTTCAATCGAAAACACACTTCTGATAAAAAAAACCCAACTTTCAAGATTTCGATCAAAAACTCATTTTCTGAATTAAAGATCAACACCTGATATTTCGAACGAAAACACTTGATCAAAAACTCATTTCGATAGAAAACTTTTTCGGACAAAACAGATAATGACTCTTCATCTTAATCCAAAAAAGATTTTGGTCCATTCAAACGAGATTTCGGACGATTCATAATAGATTTCGGATGATTCAAAAATTCTAAAATCTAGGTTTTGGATCTATCCTAATCTTAACTACGGGTTGAAAAAACGTACCTCTGATGTCGGAAAGCTTCCTATTTGAACAAATCTTGCACAAATCAACAATTTCAAGCGAAAACTTATGACTTCGAGAAAATCCGGGTATATCGCATAATGAATCGAAAACAGGTGGTGAAAACGAATTCAAACGAAATCCCCATATATATACCTTTCAAGATTTCAACCGGAAAACATTTAGAACAGGAGATTTCAATCGAAAACTTTTTCAGACAAAAGATTTCGGATGAAAAAGATTTCGGACAAAAACTTTTCGAACGAAAATTTTTAACTTTATTAAAATTTCAAATTTTATTCCACAATCCGATTTCAATATCATCAATACCTGTTCCAAAATTTTTTGTATACTAATATAACACACACACAAGAAATATAACACATAGCACTTTCTAACACACACAAACAAAACTATAAAAACAAAACTAGAATTTTAAAGACTAAAACAGACACAAACGAAAATACACGATCAACATTATTTACACTACAAAGATATAAACCACAACACATTTAAACACTTTTATTTCCTTTTCTTTATCTTTTTGGTGAACTGAAATTGGCATAGGATCATAAATACACACAGTGTTAATCACACTTCATATCAAATCAAGATCTATACAGTTCAACATTGATTGCCAGTATATTTGTCCACTTAAACTCATGCATCATATTTCAGCAAATTCCGTGTGACAATTAGGGTATTTTTTATCAATACAATGTGTACCCCACTATCGAGATGAAATGAACTAATAAACAATGTACGATTTCACTAGATCATAATCTAATCACCAGCATGAAGGTAGTATCCTTAGCACAGAAAAATGCAATCCAAGTGGATTTGAATGGGGAATCATATTGATTCAATTGTCTTGGTTTGTGAGTTTGATGAAACAAGGAATCCTGATGATTCAAATGAATATATTTAGGTACAAAGAATCAGATGATTCGAGTAACGGGTATCCAATTGTTATCTGGATATACATTGAATTCAGGAACTGAATCAAGGGAAAACAGACGGACTTCCTGGTTTCCATCGGAGATTTTCACCAGAACCATCAGCTGTATAAAATGGTGTTTAACTCTAATCATATATGTGACGGATATAGTCATAGAGTAAACAAAATGTGTTAAGGACGCATCAAGATCCTGGTCTCATGGTATGTCTAGATTCACCTAGCATTTGAATGATGAGATAACCGATGTTCGATGTGGGTAAAACGCAAAGATTGCAATTTAGTTAATCACACAAATATCACCTAGTTTGTTACATGTTGAGCCTACCGACATATCAAATATTGTAATTGATGTCACCATCATATCCAATTCATGCGGAAGCTTAGTATAACAAATACTATCATTTCCTATTTGCAAGTCAGTCAGTCACACATTTATAACATTCGGTGCTTCGATTTCGGGGTTTTTCTAGCAAGATTCAAATTCTTTCATATATTCATATTCACAAACATACACATATTCACACAACACAAAGTACACATATCACTTATTTTCTTTTTCATGCTTCATTTTCTTTTATTCTCCTCCTAAAATTGTGATGGACTCTATTAAACAAAACACAAATACTGCAAGATAACACAAAACAGTAAACATATTTACAACACCCAAAGTCACACAACACAATTTTATCACTAAAAGAAAAATCTTTTTGAGGAACAAACACGGTCTCTCAATCAAAATCAGACGTTATTCAAATATTTTGTGAAACGATTTTCCTCCAAAGTTTTATAATATATTTTTTTTAATCACAAATTTCAATCAAAAAGAAATCATCCCCAACATTTCTACCAGAGAGTTAAACCGATCAGTTAAAAATGCTTTTGTAAAAATATCGGCTTTCTGCTCTATGGTATCAACGTGGACCACCTTTATCAATCCATTATCAAAATAATCACGAATGAAATGTAACCTGATGGCGATATGCTTTGTTTTTGGATGTTGAATTGGATTTTTCACTATGCCCAACACTGCTTCATTGTCACAAAAGATAGGGGTTTCCATGAAGTTGATTCCAAAATCCAAAAGTTGATGTTGAATCCATATCACTTGTGAACAACAGCTCGAAGCAGCTGTGTATTCTGCCTCAGCAGTTGATATAGATACATTCGTCTGTTTCTTGCATTACCAACACACCAATCGCTCCCCCAAAAATTGACATCCACCTGATGTAGATTTTCTGTCTAAATTACATCCACCGTAATCACTATCAGTGTAAGCATAAAAATTAAAATCAGATTCTAATGGATACCAAAGACCAAGATTAACATTACCCTTAAGATACCTAAGAATCCTTTTGACAGTAGTTTCATGTGATTCCTTGGGAGCTGACTAATATCTAGCACAAGAATATACAGCAAACATGATGTTAGGCCGACTCGCGGTTAAGTACATTAGAGAACCACTCATGGAGCGATAAAATTTCTGATTAACTTCAACACCGGACGGATCTAATGTGAGAGGTTCATGAGGAGTTATGGGAGTGGACGCCGTCTTGCAATCATTCATGTTGAACTTTGTTAATATGTCTTTAATGTACTTTGCTTGATGAATGAGTATCCCGGCATCAGATTGTTCCACCTGCAATCCAAGAAAAAATTGCATTTGACCCATAAGACTCACTTCAAATTTGAGCTTAATGAATTTCTCGAACTCGCGATAAAGATTTTCATTTGTCGAGCCATAGATAATGTCATCAACATAAACTTGGACAATCAAGAGATCAGAATCAATCTTCTTCAAGAATAATGTCTTGTCGATAGTTCCACGAACAAAGCCATTCAATGTTGGATGAGTTGACAAGGTCTCATACCAGGCACGAGGTGCTTGATGTTAAGCATACAAAGCTTTATCGAGTTTGTACACCTGGAACCGGTGATCAGGATCTTCAAATCTAGGTGGTTAATTAACATAAAATTCTTCTTTGACAACTCCATAAAGAAATGTTGTCTTCACATCCATTTGATAAACTTTGAACTTCATGTACGAAGCATAAGCTAGAAAAATTCGAATAGCTTTAATTCGAGCAACCGGAGCAAATACATCGTCATAATCTAAACCCTCCTCTTGGTAAAATCCCTTGACAACAAGTCGAGCCTTGTTTAGAACAACTATGCCACGATCATCCTTTTTGTTTCAAAAAACCCATTTTGTACCAATCGGGTACTTTCTAACAGGAATATCCACAAGATGCCACACATCCAGCTTATTGAATTGTAGTAATTCTTCTTGCATTGCTTCGATCCAGTTTGGATCTTGAAGAGCAATTGTCACATTCTTCGCCTCTTCTTGAGATAAGAAGCATGAATACAAACACACATTAATATTCCTAGACTGACTTCAGGTCTTAACACCTTCTTTAATTGATCCAATTATATTTTCAACTGGGTGAGCTGAATGAATTCTAAAAATTGGAATGTCATCAACTTGAGTAGATTCTTGTAAGTTTGTAATATTGAGGTCAGGGGATTGGTCGATAGATTCATCAACACTAGGAGAGGTCGGTTGAACAATATCCTCAGCTGAAGAAGTATAATTCTCGGGCTGAAATTCAGAAATAACGGGTACATCATTTGTAACAGGAATCTGTACTTCAGAATCAGGGTTATTCACTGAATTTTCAATAACACCTTCTTTTTTCTGGGTAGAAGAAGTAACAGTATCAGAACTTTCATTTTGAACTGTCACTTGTTAAGGACCAACCATGAAATCATGAGCAGTTAGATCAAGTCTTGTAGATGAAGGCTCATCAACTGAATTTGAAGAACTTGCACCAGAAGAATCAATCAAGGTTTGTTGATCAAATGTTTTGAAAATGTCATCTGCATCAAAGAACCACTCTGGCCCATTCCGAACATGAGGAGAATTAGATTCTTACCATTCAACATAATATGATTCTCGAACAATTTTCGTCCTTTTGTTGTAGACTCTGAACGCCTTCTGATAAGAAGAATACCCTAGAAAGTAGCATTCATCACCCACAGCAGCAAACTTTGGCAACAAATCAGATGTATTAAGAAGAGTACACGAACATCCAAAAGCATGAAAGAACTTTATGTATGGCTTCCTTTTGAATATCAACTCATACAGAGTCTTTGAATGTTGCTTTACCATCAGAACTCTGTTCAACACATAACATGTCATGTTTACCGCCTCCGCCCAGAAAATAACCGGTAACTTGGAATCTACAAGCATTGTATGTGCTGCTTCAATTAAATTTCGATTCTTTCTCTCAGCAACTCCATTTTGTTGAAGAGTCCTGGCAGCACTAAATTGATGTGTAATACCTTTATCTGCACAGAATGAATTTATCAGTCCATTTTTAAATTCAGTACCATTGTCACTACGAATAATCGACACCTTGCTATCACAAATGTTTTCAATTCGTTTTACAAATTCAATAATAGTTTCAGGTGTCTCATCCTTAGATGCAAGGAAAAACACCACGAGAAACGTGAAAAATCATCTGTGATGACAAGACAATACGACTTTTTCACAATGCTTTTGACCCGAACCGGACCAAATAAATCCATATGAATTAAGAACAGGGGGTGAGTAAACGTGTTCACTTTCTTGACGGGATGAGATTTCTTGTGTTGTTTACCCTTCGCACATGATATGCAACATTCCTGAATAACAAATTATTTTCTAGGTAACCCACGCACTAAATCTTTATGAACCAGGTTGTTCATATTCTTGAGATTAACATGTCCCATTCACCTATGCCACAAATATGATTCAGAATCGGTGGCCTTTGACAACAAACATGATACACTTACGGGCGATGAATGATCATACATGTCTACCACATAAGTATTAAACTTTCTTGGAGCTCGCATTAAGATCATTTCTTCAGGTATCAGTAGTTCAGGCTTGAGAAATAAGCATTCTTTGGCTGTGAAATGAACTGGTATATCCTTATCACACACTTGCGAAATACTCAACAAGTTAAACTCCAACTATGATACGTAATTGACCTTCTCAAGAGTAATAAGATCATTAGCAACCGTTCCTTGGCCAGTGATCGTTCCACCTCTTTTATCTCTAGCAAAAGCAACGAAACCTCCATCAAAAGATCAAAAATCATTAAGAATTTCTTTTTGTCCTGTCATGTGTCTTGAGCAACCGCTATCAACATGCCAAGCATTATTAATAGTCCTCCCCGGTTTACTCTGCACATAAGAAGATTTCAATGAGAAACAGGTACCCAGATCATCTTAGACCTAGGTTGACTTTGACCTTTTACAGTCTTAGTCACATCGACATGTTCCTTCTTCTTCAAACTCAAATCAACTTTTGTTCCAAAGGTATATGAAGACGATTGTTCAGTTTTAATTTTCCAAAAACTATCATTATTTTTTTAATATTTCTTAGTAAACTTTTGTTTAGCAAAATAGCTTGAAATGATGGGTTCTTCACATATCTCGGACCTTTTTGGACTTTTCGGTCCACAAATTTTGGCAAAATATAAGCACGACACGCATTTGAATAATATTCACAATGATCTCTAGAAAACATATAATCACGGTTATATCTACGAATCAATCCGGACTCGGACACTTTATCGTTCTCGGACGCTTTCTTGTTTGTATAATTCTTTGATCGTTCATTGTAAACATTTGACTTTGACTCAAATGGTTTGTGCTTGCAATTTCTTGCAAAATGTCTAAGTTTGCCACATATGTAACAAGTGTAGTTTTAATCTTGGACTTTGACTTTGACTTTGAACTTTCGCCTACTTCAAACACTGACTTTCCTTTTTCACACTTTGACTTACACTGATTCCTCACTAACTTTCCTTTGTATTGAACAGGCTTATCTTTGACATCAATGAACTTGTCTTTGACATCAGTTGATTTACCTTTGACCCACACTTGATTTGACAATTTATTTTCATTTTGGATCTTTGTTGGTGCCTTGATTATAATCGGGACGGACTTTGTTATCAGGATGAGGTACTTTGTTATAACCTATACCATCATTGATAAAAACAAGTCTTTGTTTTGTTACACATTCATCCAAAATGTTCTTTTGCATTTTCCACTTTGAAATCAGAACTCGTTCTTTAATAAGATCGGTTTCAGAAGTAATTAATTTTTCAGTGAGATCTTTTATCAAAACATCCTTTTAATCCAAGTATTCTTTGAAAGTTACATTATCTTTCAATAATGCTTTAAGTTTTCTAGTGTAGGTGACCTCATTCTGTTTAACCTCCTTGTTAACCCTTTTCAGTTTATCATTCTCAGCAATCAAAAGCACATTTGCTGCATGATAATTCTGCATACATTCAATACAATCAAAAGAGCAAACGAATGAAGTATCATCAGAATTTACCTCACTATCAGATTCAGAAGTGTCTCTAGAATCAGATACAGCAGCTTTGCCTTTGTCATTTGCCTTCAGATCACTCTCAGCCACAACACATTCACTTTCACTTTCAACTTCTTTCACAGAACCTTCAACCTCAACCATTAACGCTTCATCATAGTACTCCTCAGCATCCCCAATCTCAGATTCCCACTCACAATTTCCAAGCTGCTTTGACATAAGAGCTGTTAGAGACTTCTTTGACTTATCATCTTCATCAATCAGCTCAATCAACTTGACACCATTGCCTTTAACCTTCTTTTTCTTCTCTTTTGGACACTCACGAGCAAAATGTCCCAATTATTGGCAATTGTAGCATCTTAATTTAGCCTTTTCAAAACCAACTGTCTTCCCAAATTGGAGCTTATCTTTCATAGTCTTTTGTAGATACTTCTTTGCACGAACAACAATCATGGCCATCTGCCATTGCAAATCCATGTACTCCAAGTCATCAGGGTTAATTTGGACCATATCCTCAGCATCTAGTACTGCTTGTTGAAGTTTCCCAGTAAACAAGTGTGTCATAGCTACTCATAAATGCACCAAACAAAGCAATCTGGTCCTCAGGAATCTGACCAGCTACCTTACTCTTCCCATTTCCAGTATTTTCAGAACCACACCAACTTTTTCCCTTATCAGCCTTTGAACCACCACTGCTACCTTCGCCACTCCTAGAAAATAAAGTTGCATTTGCTGAACTTCTATGATGTAACTTATCAGGGTTGTTCATTTCTCTTTTCTTTGTTTTCTAGCTCATAAGATTAAAGAAGGCAAATTCTGTCATTAAGGGTTTTGTTCTTCAAATCTGGTGTAGTGTTCTTAATCAGCATACATAGGATACTCCATGTGTCGAGTAACGAATCTAACAGCTTCTTGCATACTTCATACTCCTTTATTTCAACACCCATCTTTTTCATCCTATTGATCAGAGTGGTGAAACGAGTAACTTGTTCGCTCAGAGATTCACCCTTCTTGTAATTGAACATGTTGTACTGCTTCAGTAACAGATCATTTTGAAACAATCCCATCAGCATTTGCCATCTTTGGTATAAGAGGACCTTTCACAATCGAATCCCAAAGAATGTGCTCGGTAAATTGAAAGTACGCCTTCATTTGAATTTTCCAGTTGGAAAACTCAGATACAGATTTAAGCATTGGTGGTGACTTTCCCACAAACCTCTCAGTCTCGTAAACTTTTCCTGCCATATTAAAACGCTCGGTTAATCAAACACATATTTCTGGAAAAAAAAAATCTCAAGTCTGAATATTTCGATCGAAACCTTTTTCGAACGAAAACAATTTCTGACCAAACTTTTCGCTCGAAAACGTATTTCGAACAGGAGATTTCTGGAAGCTGATTTCGGACACTTCAAAATTTTTCGTACAGAGAATTCGATCGAAAACACTGATCGAAAAAGATTTCGGACAACCAGGAGATTTCGGACCTTTCAAACGAGATTTCGGACGATGCTTCCCAAGAACACCAAATCCGACCTACAACTTTCCGAATGTAAAATCAAGTCTCCAAATCAATCCCAACCTTTATCCCCATCAAAAATAGCACAGAATACTTGAAAATGACGATGAATTTCACACTGAAACGATCTCAATTGATGAAAAATAGCTTGAAAACCAAGAGCTTTAACCAACAGCTCTAATACCACTTATTATACCCTCTGATCATCTGGAATCAAGCAACCAAATAAGCAATTCACTTCTAGAAAGGCGGAATACAATCCAAGAGATAACGAGATCGAATACACCGGATCAAACACCGAAAAACGCACAAAACACCATAAGAACGAGATGAATCACAAAAGTAACTTCTTGTGTTGAACTTCCAATGATTACAATGTGCTAACTATGTGTAAATCACACCACAATTAGACTAATCACAATAATGCTTCAACTAAGACAAAATGACAAAAGCTTAATTACATTTCAAACAAAAAGCTATTTATAAGTAATAGAATTTGTCCGAAAACTTTCTCGACCGAAATAGCTTCAACCGAAAACTATTAACTTGTACAAAATTAGCTTAAAGGAATTGGATTTGATAGACTATTAGGTTCCAACACTTTTGTGTTCTTGTTCTTCAATCATTCGTATATAATGATTTCCGCTAGTTGTATTCGTCGTTTGATACCGTTATTGAAGATCCATCATGTGTTTGGTACTTACAATTGGTATCAGAGCTTGAATGCTCTTTGAAGGCTGTCACGATATCAAGATTCAAGGTATTAGTTTTATTTTTATTAATTATGTTTCTAATCGGTTTGCTCCTGTGATTAGAAAGATCTATGTGTTCTTAGGTTCTATTCATTATACATGATATCATCTTCGAGTTATTCGGTGTGTTCGAAATTTGAAACCACAGATTTGGTGAAGTTTCCTTACTTATTGGATTTTTGAAATTGGAAATAATATCTTAGGGATTTTGGAAACGGAGATCTCGGTAATTGGTTCAGGGTATTTATTTGAAATTGAAGCATTTATTTGAAATTGTAAGGAAGTTCACGGCATTTATGAAATTGAAGCTTTTATTTGAAATTGAATGGAAGTTCACGGCTTTTATTTGAAATTTAAGCATTTATTTGAAATTGAAAGGAAGTTCACGGCATTTATTTGAAATTGAAGCAAGCACATACGTGGAAATTAATTAAAGCTAGCGCACATGTTAATATTTTTTAAGCTAGCACACAGGTCAATTATTTTAAGCTAGCACACAGGTAAATTAAATTTTCACGGATGACTAGTTTTCGACATCTCTGCTCTCGATATTGCTAGTTCACAGTATTGCAAGTTCTCGTTAACAAGTTCACGGAATCTAGTTCTCGGCAACTGGATCTCGGTACCAAGGTTCTCGGCAAACTTCTAGTTCTCGGCTTCCTGGTTCTCGGAAACTTAAAAGTTCTCGTTAAAGTTTTCGCTTTCAAGTTCTTGTAAACAAGTTCTCGACACTACAGGTTTATTCTTGGGGTTGTGTGTACTCTGACTACAGTACTTTGGTTTTTACCGATTACTTCAAATCTGCTTAGTACTACTGATTTAAAATGTTTTCTCAATGTATTTTGCTCGAATAGATATTTGAAGGGTTCAATCACATTATAGGTGAAACCTTGGAAGCACATATCAATAGGTTTACCCAACTGATTACTGAAATGAAAGATGCATAAATTATAATATCAAATGGAGAAGTAAACAAGAAACTTCTAAATGCTCTGCCACGTAACTGGGATATTAATGTCTCTCTCATTAAGAAGGCAAAGGATTTGTACAGAACATCCTTGGATGAACTCATCTCTATAATCAACTCATATGATCTAGATGACAAGCAGAGGTCTCTAAATCATACAAGCACATTAAGCAATGCAGGAACTCAGAGTAACAACAGTGCTCTTCTCTCAAATATGACAAAGAATCAAGATACAAAGTTTTCTATGTTTGGAAGAGCGGGAACAGGTCCATCATCTTCTTCATCCACTTGCCAAAATCCTGCTGAATATGATTGTAAGGATCAGCTACAAGCCTTGGATTCCAAATTCAACCATGCTTTCATGATAGATGTTTCATAATCTTCTTTTGACGTAACCACTCATCTTTGTACACCTGTATGCATTGAAAAGGTAGAGAGGTATAGAAGTCACAATGAAGATTTAATAAATGAAATCACCAAACTTAAGTGTCTCAAATCTGAGCTTTCTAAAACTAAAAAGATGTATAAAGAGAAAATTAAAGCAGGAAAGAATGATGTTGCTGCACTTAAGGCCTAGATAAGTGAAAAGGATTGTATATATAGAGATGCTAAGATTAAAATTGAAGAATTAACAACTGAGTTAAATCAAGCCTTAGCAAATTTTGCTGAAGCTAAGTTTACTGTTGTGTAACATCTCGGTTTCTCGGATAAAAATGGGATTTTTATTATGTAATTAATTGTAAAGTGTTAGCAAGTGATTATCGAAAATTTAGTCAAGTTCCGTTCTAAATACGTAAAATGAATAAACGCGAGAAACCGTTTACGTGTGTGGGCCAAACCCGGCCCACAAAGGGGTGCCCTATATCGTACGACACAAGGGGGCTCCCCATTTGTGTCTTGCGGCTGCCGAGAGCAAGGGAGAAGAGGGAGAGAGCCGTTCGTCGTGTTTCATATCCAATCCAAGGTATTTTTCGTATCCATAATCCTCCTTTACGTGTTTTGATCCTCAGATAGTCGTGGTAAATGTTTTTGTGGTTCTAGGGTTTCGAAAGAAGCAAGCTTTCGAGGAAGATGAGTTTGTTGGTGATTCAATTCACACGAGTCACACGGATTAGAGGTATATTATCAAAAAACCATTAGGTTTATTTGTTTTTTGTGATCGGATGAGAGTTCCCATGCGCACGCATGGGATCGGCCGAACCCTAGGGTCGCCGATTGGATGGATGGGTGTCCGAGGAGGGCGCGAGGAACCGCGGAACCCGCGCAAGGCGCTCGTGCGGGTGAGTGTGGTTCACGATAGTCGTAAAAGGAGGCTCACAAGCTGGGTCACGCCACTACGGTGGCTTCGGAAGACGCGACAGCAGCATGAAGGGGGTTGGACGGCGGCTGAGGAAGCCAACCAAGGACTGTATGCGGGCGGAGATGGTGCCAGGTGGCCATGGCAGTCCTCCGAAGGGCTGTTCACGGCTATAATGGGACGGCGGGGGTACTCTAGGCCGTCGGGAAGTCAGGTAAGGAATGGTTTGGGATTAGCGGTGCATGGTGGGAACCGTATGTGAGAACCAGAGGTGACCGGTGACGTCGGGTCGTGAAACCAATGGCTTGTTGAATTGAGTAAACGTGTTGGAACCTCGGGTCGTGAGCGGGTATTAACATTTTCATTTCGGAATCTCTAACGGTTGAATCTTGTAGTAAGGTTTCTGATGCTCGTCCTTGAGCCACAAGCACGTCAAGCATTTACTCACATACTGAGTTACATCAAACTTCATCCCTGGCCACCAATAGTTCCTCTTCATATCATGATACATCTTCGTCGTTCCAGGATGAACCGAGTATCTTAACTTATGAGCCTCGTCAAGTACCTTTTCTCTAAACCCTCTGAACTTCGGTATCCACATACGGGCATCCTGAACCCACACACCCAGATTGTTCTCAGTCAATAGTTCACGTTGACCAAACATTCGCTCTTCCTTCAATCTCTCATTACATAAAGCTTCAGTCTGCACATCTTTTAACAACATCAGAAAGTCTGGTGTTATGACCAATTGACACGCTTTGACCCTAATCGGTGTGTGCTCCTCCTTACGACTCAACGCATCAGCAACTATATTCGCTTTACCGGGATGGTAAAGGATCTCAAAGTCATAGTACTTTATTAGCTCAAGCCACCTCCTCTGCCTCATATTCAACTCTTTCTGCTCAAAGAAATACTTTAGACTCTTATGGTCTGTATAGATAGTGAACTTAACCCCATAAAGATAACGCCTCCAAAGTTTGAGCGCAAATACTACTACCGCCAGCTCTAGGTCATGGGTAGGGTAGTATGCCTCACAGGTTTTCAAATGCCGTGACGCATGAGCGATCACTCTCCCTCGTTGCATCAGCGCACACCCTCACCCCAGGTATGATGCATCCGAGTATACCACCAGATCTTCATTCCCGTCAGGCAATGTTAACACTGGTGCCTCCATCAGTCTTCTCTTTAACTCTTGAAAAGCATTCTCTTGTTCCATTCCCTAAGCAAACTTTACCCCTTTGTGAGTCAACTTAGTTAAAGGCATTGCCAGAATAGAGAACTCCTGAATGAACTTCCTATAGTAACCAACCAATCCCAAGAAACTACGAACCTTGGTTGGAGTTTTAGGCACGCTCCACTTTACTACTGCTTCGATCTTTGTGTTGGACCATGTTTTGTGACAGTCAGTCTAGGTCTTGTATTGGTCATGTAATAGCTTGGTAGGATTAAACTTTGTAATCTTGTTTATAGCTTTTGTTATGTGCCTAGCGCACTTGACAACTGCGCTAGAGGTTGTTCTAGCATAGTTGTTAAGTACGCTAGTGTTTGGTCTAGCGTACTTGTTAACTGCGCTAGAGTTATTTGTAGCGCAGATGACAAGTGCGCTATATCTGATGTGTGAGTCTATAAATAGCTTAAGTTAGTTCTGATTTGTAAGCTTTCGATCAGTTCTCAATTTTGTACTCTGGAACTATTCCTCAGTGAATATATACGTGTTTTGTATATACCCTCTGTTCATCTTGTGTTCACGATTGATACGTAGGATTCCGCACTACGTATTCGATTGATTAACATCTGTATTGATCTGTGGTGAATCTAGGACTTTACACTTTGTAGGATCCACCATGATTCCTTCTGGGTTAATAACATGCCCCAGAAACTGCACTTCTCTCAGCCAAAACGCACACTTCGAGAATTTTACATATAGCTTTTCTCGTCTCAGAGTTTCCAATACTTCCCGTAAGTTCTTTCCATGCTCCTCTTCACTCTTAGAGTAAATTAATATATCATCAATGAATACAATCACCTATCCAGCATCGGCACACCTGGTTCATTAAGTCCATGAATGCTGCTGGAGCATTCGTTAAACCAAATGACATCACCAAGAATTCATAATGTTCGTAGCGCGTCCGAAACGCAGTCTTTGGAATGTCCTCCTCCCTAACCTTCAGCTGGTGATATCCCGACCTCAAATCTATGCGCGAGAACCACTTCGCTCCTTGTAGTTGATCAAACAAGTCATCGATACGTACTTGTTTTTTATCGTCAACTTATTCAGCTCCCGATAGTCTATGCACATACGCATGCTACCATCCTTCTTCTTAGCAAACAAGACCGGTGCACCCCCAGGCCGAGATGCTTGGTCTTATAAACCCTTTATCTAACAAAACTTGAAGTTGCTCCATCGGCTCCTTCATTTCCGTCGGTGCTAAACGATATGGCGCTTTAGCGATCGGTTGAGCTCCTGGTTGAAAATCAATATGGAACTCAATCTCCCTCTCTGGTGGTACCCATGTCAGATCGTCAGGAAAGACATCAGGGAAGTCTTGTGTCACCGGTACCTCTGACAACTCCACACTCTTGGCTTCGGTATTAGTGACATAGGCTAGGTACGCCCCGCATCCCCGCCTCAAAGACTTCACTGCTTTCATCATTGAAATGACTCTCGGTATAGTGCTTTCTCTATCACCGTACACCATCACTACCGTCCCCTCTAAAGATGTCAACTGTATCATCTTCTTTCGACAAACAATATCCGCATCGAATGCGGCTAACCAGTACATTCCCAACACTACGTCAAAGCCACCTAAAGTGATAATGAATAACCTAGCAGGGAATCTATGTCCCTAAAGATTAATATAACAATCGTCTAACGCTTCAATTACCCTAGTGGGTAATCCCACCGCAGTTTCAACGCTGAACGGCTTCTCAATCATTCTAGCCGTTCTACACAGGTTCTTACAGAAAGACGGGGCCACAAAACTCTTGCTAGCCCAAGAATCAAATAACACAGAAGCAGGTACATTATTGACAAGAAAAGTACCTAAGACCACATCCTGGTCGGTCTTATCTTCAGCCGTAGTCATAGTGAAGGCCTTCGCCTTTGCTTTGGGTTTCTCTTCTTCCTTCTTGGCTGGAGCCGTCCCCTTGCTCGACCTCGCATTCTGACCTGCTTTGCAATCTCTAGCAAGATGACCTACTTCTCCACACTGATAACATTTAGGGTAACCCGGGCAATCTTTAGAAAAGTGGCCCAACTTGCCACATCGATAACACAGAACAGAGTCAGCTTTGCACTCGCCCGAGTGCAACCATCCACACTTACGACATGGATCTGGACCCTCAGTCTTCACCTTTTTATTAAACGGGACCTTCTGGTCCTTACCAAACCTCTTCCTCGGTACAGTCCACTTCTTTTCCTTTGGTTTAGTTTCTTGCACCTCGGTACCCATGACATCATCATACAATGTCCCACTCAACTCAACTGCTTCGTCAAAGCTTGGTGGTTGCTGAGCGTTGACCAAATGTCTCACTCATTCTGGTAGACCAGCTATGTAAAGCTTTATCCACCATTCATCATTACCCGCCAAGTGTGGCACCAAACGTGTCATCTCAAAAAAACTTTGAAGTGTATTCGCGGTGCGTCAGCTTGCCCGCTTTGAGAGTCAAGAACTCCCGCTCTACCCTCTCTAGTTCCCCCGGAGCACATATTTTCTTCCTCACTAACCCTTTCAAATCTTCCCAAGTCATAACCTCAACCTCCTCGACAGTCTTCCTTTCCTTTACTGAGTTCCACCACTGCAGAGCCTTAGGAGAGAATGAATGTGAAACAAACTTCACAATTTGATTGGGCTTACATTCACTAATTGAGATAGTAGACTCCATCTCGGTGAGCCAGTGATATGTAGCCACTACATCATTGCGACCATCAAACTTTGGCGGATCACACTTTTTAAAGTGCCCATAGTCACAATTACCACCACCCCCAGACGATTTCTTCTTTTCGACTTCCTCCATGACTCTCTTCTCTAGCTCCTCAAAAGCAACCTTAACAATGTCGGGCAGATACTCATGGATCATACCCACCACTTCCTTTATAATAAAACGGTTTGGTATGAACCGACACCTCATCCTGATTAGTGTTCTTTCCACGAACACTCTTGCAACGTCCCCTTGTGTTGGTAACATTAGCAACTTTTTTCTTCGGTGCCATTACGTTACTGGAACAATACCAAACAGAGCAATTTCAGGTACAGTTTAAAACATTACGAGCAGTGCAACTAGTTAATGACGGTGGCCAATCGCCATTACCCATTCGCCTTGTTTTTCAGGTTTTAAACCTTCCCTATACTGCATCTTTGGCATAACACTCATGTCCTAACCTACTAACATGACACACACACACAGACTCATACCTGGCGCTCCTGGATTTTGGTTACCCGTGATGATATTCCCACTCATTGGTCCCATTCTCAGTCTAAGTCTAGGAATCGAGGATGCCCAGATTACTTAAATCACTGCTCTGATACCAACTTTTAAGGTCCCAAACCCGGGAACCCTACTTGTTGGCACAAACTAAGTAGTCTTAGACTTCAAGTAATCAAATAACATGCAACGAAAATACAAAATGTTAACCCATAATCGACGTCCAATCGTCAAAACATAACACAAGTCAACTACTAAATTCATCCAAACTCAAACAAACGGGAATGTCATTGTCATCACAAGCCAGTAACTAAATTACCATCCAAGAGCCGCCAAATTCACTCCTTCATTCCTGGCTTTTACCAAGCATGAACGAACCCAAACCAACCCTCCCCGGGTTCCCTACGGCTCTAAGCAGCCCCCGCCGCCCGTTTTTCGTCGCTAATACCAACCACGGCCACCTAGGGCCTTCGGCCGACCCACTCAGCCTCCTACGGCCTCCGGCCACTGCTGCCGTGAGCCCCCGGCTCCAACTCAGCCGTGAATGGCTTCCACCCGTGGCTGCCCCACACCGTTCGTCCTTGCCCGGCCACTGTACATGGTGCCGGGTCCTCCGGCTCCCATCTTCGGCCTCTCAACAACCACATCGGCCCCCCTTAGGGTTATCGACCAACTCCAAACTCGACTATCAAACTCCCCAAACGGTAAATAATGATTATACGGAAGGAACGAGTGATTATACCTTACAATCGGGTGGTTCGTGCCAAACGAATACCCGATCGAACCCACCTTCCTCGAGAATCACTTCTTGCGCGAACCCTAGAATCATAAACGTGTTAAACCACGTCGCTAAATGATGAAAACTGATGATCAAGGATCGAGAAAATACCATACCCGGCTTGGAATCATGATGAATGGCTTGCTCTCTTCTTCCTCCTCGCTCTCGGACGCAAACAAGACAAAGGGAGCCCCTGCTCCCTTGTCGTCGCATATAGTGTAGGGTTAAGTATTTTGAAGCTAAGTCATCAATGTATCTTGAAGAATTATGTTTTTTTTGTTAATTTCTGTTGTTAAGTAGTTTCTGCTTCCTTGTATTTTACTGTTTTGTTAGACTAAGTCTAGGCCATCGAAACTACTTAGTTTCGATTGTGGTTTGTTCAATCGAAACTAGTAGTTTCGATAGATAGGTTGTTTCGACAAGTGGTTCTTGTGTCTGATGTAAATGCTCAATCAAAACTAGTTGTTTCGATGAACATAGTTTCGATACTTGTCAACAGCCTCTATATATCTCAGTTTGAGAATGTTTAGGTTGTGAGTGACGGCTATAACCCTTACATTCCATTTTCATAGTTTCTTTGAGCAAATACAATCAGTGAAGTTATTCATTGTGTTCTTACACTTTCATATCTTTTTGTATTGTGTTCTTGAGTGTGGTTAGCCTGTTATCTTCACCATTCACTGTTGATTGTGTCTGTTTCACCACCATACACACCTATTCCGCGGGTGTGTGTGTGTGTGTAATCGATCTGTTTAGTTATTTTTGGATAAAATCAGGACCTACAGTTGGTATCAGAGCTTTATGCTCTTGATTTTCGAGTATTCTCAGGTTTTTGAGATTGATTTTAGGTGTATTTTCTTCTGAGATTCAAGTTTTCTGGTTCTGCAAGTTTGTGCACTGTTTCATTGGTTATTGGTACTATTTCATCAATTTTCGGGTTGTTTCTTTGTATTTCTCGAATTTGAAGATTATATCAGTGTTTAGGAACATCATAGGAAGATTTTCGCTGGATTAGATTGCTATTTTCATCACTTTGATTTCTGATTCTTCTCTAAAGCTGCCATTAATGGAGTCTGCCGAAGCTTGAAAAAGAAGGTATCGAAACTTGGAAGAGACATCTTCTGAATGTTGATTGGTCATCAAAACTACTGGGGAACATTTTATGTTTTTAGTTGATTATCGAAACTTCTTTTCTGTACTTGTTGTCTGAGAAAAGGTATCATCGAAACTTGTAATTTGGTCTTATATTTGTCGAAACTAACCCTTGCAACGAAACTTGAGCGATACCGAAACTAGTTTAAATCAAAAGTTGTAGTTTCTGTTATCAATCATCGAAACTTGTTGTTTTGATCAAGTTATTTCCTAGTGAAACTAGTTGTTTCGATCAAGTTATTTCTCAATCGAAACAACTTCTCAATCGAAACTAGTAGTTTTGATCCAGTCTTCTACTCATCGAATCTAGTTACTGCTCAGCTGAATTTTTCTGAGAAATGGTATCTTCAAGCAACAACGAGTATTCTGGAGGAAACAAACCACCTGCCTTAGTGTCCATAAGAGATTTTGATGATTGGACAAAGAAGAAGAAAACTTTCTTTCAGTTCCATGATCATATTCTCTTGTATTCAATCATTGATGGACCACACAAGCCAGTTCCTATTCAGGATCGGGATAAACCCAAGCCAACTCACCCAGCCTAGGCTGAAAGCAAGACTTAATAGACGAAAATTTATTTTTTGCTTATCCCTATCCCGATGAGCCGAAACCAAAGCTCTTAGATGTTCAGCGTCCCAAGACTGTTGCTGAATATGATGAGAAGGATATTGCACTAATTTCCAGAGATAACAAAGCTTATGGATCCATTGCTATGGCTCTTCCCATGGATGTGTTCAACACCTTTGCTGAATATACCACCGCCAAGGATCTTTAGGTGGCTTTATGTACTAGGTTCGAAGGAAGTGCTGAGGTAAGGGAAAGCAAGAGAGATTTGATCCAGAAGCAGTATGAGATGTTCAGTAGTGTTCCTAGAGAGCCTGTGTCTGAATTAATTAACCGGTTCTCAAGTATTGTCTCTAGGTTGAAAGTTATGGGAACTGAGTATCCCAGTGTGGAGATGAACAAAAAGCTGCTTGATTCACTTCCTGAAGAATGGAACATGTACAGAATCATGATCAAGAAGACTGAAAAGCTAAGCGATCTGTCATAACAGGAACTCTACAGCATTCTTGAGTCTTATGAATTAGAGATAAAGAAGGGTGCCATCACTCCAACAAATCATTCAGGGAACACCGCTCTTCTCGCTGGGCAAGGTTCTTCCAGTCAGTCCAGCAAATCAACCATGGCATACTACCAGACTGATGTTCCACCTTCAGTATCTGGAATTCAGCCTTCCAGCTCCTTTACCACACAAAAGCAGCCTCCCATGATCCCTGATGACTACCTACCCATTATGACTACCTTCATGTCATGATATGATGCTTTGATTTCAGGAAACCTAACACCGGTCAGTTTTCAATCTGATGACTTGGAGCAAATCAATTATGATGATCTGGAGAAGACGGATATTGATTGGTGTATGGCCATGCTAGCTCTGAGGACTAAGATATTTATCAAGGGAACTGGTTTGGACAGATTCAGAATGGGAAAGACTTTGGGATTTGATATCAAGAAGGTTAGATGCTACAATTGTGATCAGCTGGGTCACTTTGCTAGAAACTGCAAGGAGCCATCTTCTAAGGAGCATCAAGAGAAGAAGAATTCAAATGGGAAGCAAGCTACAAATTCTCCCACATACACTGCAACTTCCACCTCTAAGGCTCTGGTTTGTCAAGCTGATAGGCCTTATCACTAGGGAGATCAAAAAGAGGAGGCAGCTGACAAAGCTTTGATGGCTGACATTGAAGAGAAAGACAAGCGTGTTCTCATCCAACCTGCTGAGGATCTCACTGTTGTTCAAGCTGAGGTTATTTCTAAACTTTGCAAATCTCAATCTTGTTTAAATGAAACTCAGAAATATAGATTCATCAACCAAGCGCCGGTAGATGAACGTGATTATATAAAAGTCATGTATGATTCTGTGGCTAAGAATGAGAAACTTTATTTGAAGAAAATTCATGACATTTCAGCCGAAAACTGATCTTTAATTCCAAGTTACCACCAAAAATAACACTAATCAAGTTTTAATTGAAAAACTTCAAAATTTTGAAAAGGCAAATTTTCAAGTTGAAAACATGGTATGGATCAGAAAATTTTATTTGGAATCATTGACAAGCAAATCCATAAGAAAGTCACAGAAGGTATTGGGTATAACACACATCCTCCGCCGTATTCTAAGTCAGGTAGATTTGCTGATATGCCGACTCCTCATGTTCCTACACCATTTTTTTATACTTTATCTACTGATGATTACATTAAAACTTCAGATTCTGATGTTTTTGCTTCTTGTGCAGAGTCAGACTTTGTAAGTTCTGAAGATGATTGTGATGAGAGTACTAGTAAGAGGAGTGATTTAAATGAACATGAGTCGAATGATTGTAATAATATGTCCGTGTCAAAACCTAACATTTGTGAACACGTTGAAAACTTGTATTTTGATTTCATGCCTCCTGAGCATGACTGTTTTTGAAATGATATTTCTAAGTTTAAGGATGCTTTGCCTTTTGTTCCTAAGTCTATAAATGCTATGAGTTGTATTGCAAATTTTAAAAGTGCAGGAATTGTTATGACTGATCTTCCTCAAGAAACAATGAGCAATCAAGAGTTTTTCAGGTTAAAGAAAGATCAAATTCTTCAAGAAAGATTTGAAGAAGACAGAATTGCCTCTAGTCCTGATGCCTCAACATCTCAATCATCATCATCATCTTGTGATGACAATTATCAGGCTAAGCAGTCGTGTGGTGAAACCTGTTTCAGTTGTGGAGAACTCGGTCATGTTTTCAAGAGTTGTAATATCTCCACATATCAGAACGAGTCTTCTTCTGCGTTGTTTTCAAATGAATATAACTCAAATAGTTTGATTAATCAAAAAAACATTTCTAAATCAAAACATAGGAGGTGTTTGGAACGTAAAAGGCACAAGAGATTTATGAATGGTTTGAGAAAAACTTGGCAAGTAAAAATTTAAAGTTCTAATGATGACAGTAATTCTCTTAAAGAAGATTTTGATTATGATTTTCATGAAGTATGCTTTGATGAATGATTAAGAAATTCCAAGTCAGCAATGCCTTGGGTACCAAACTCTGATTGATATTCTATATGTAGGGGCAATCGAGGAGGACTGGAGACAACATCTGGCATGTCAACAGTGGTTGCTCAAGTCACATGACCGGCCAGTTTTCATTACTGCAAGATTATCAACCAATAGATGGAGAGTATGTTGCCTTTGCAGGCAATCCAAGAGGCAGAAAAATAGAAGGACAAGGAACCGTGTCCAATAGAGTAAATATTCTTGAAATAGTTAACTTTGTCCCGTAGCTGAAATACATCTGATGAGTGTGTCCCAGATCTATGACAAAGACTTCTGTGCTATTTTCAACTCAAGGGAGTGTTTCATTCTGAAACCTGGCGTGGTTATTCCTAAAGATATAATTCTTATGCGTGCTCCAAGAAGATTCAACACCTACAGTCTGGATATGAATAATCCATTAGGAATCGAATCCTGCTTTCTCTCGAAAGCGTCAGAAGATGAGTCCTTCCTATGGCATAGAAGATTGGGCCATGTCAACTTCAAAACCATGAATCGCCTCGTTCGTGGAAACCTTGTCACCGGTGTGCCTATCAATGACTTCTCTCCTATTGAACACTGCATTGCATGTTCTAAAAGCAAACAACACAAATCCTCTCACAAACCCAAGACCACTAACTCCATTGACTTTCCTCTCCAATTACTTCACATGGATCTTTTTGGTCCTGTGAGTGTCGTGAGTTATGGTAGAAAATCCTACTGCTTGGTAGTAACCGATAACCTCTCTCGGTTTACTTGGGTATTCTTTCTAGCCAGCAAAGATGAAACACCAAAAACTTTGAAGATGCATTTGCTGCAGATTGAGAACTTGTTCAATTTAAGAGTCAAGACAATCAGAAGTGATCACGGCACTGAATTTAAGAATGCCTCTCTAGATACTTTTTGTGAAAGTAAAGGTATCTCCCGGCAATTCAGCGCACCTCGTACTCTGCAACAAAATGGTGTAGCTGAACGAAGAAATCGTACGTTGATTGAAGCAGCAAGAACAATGATCGTTGATTCTAAGCTTCATGTCACCTTCTGGGCCGAGGCAGTCAATACCGCCTTTTTCGTTCAAAATCGTGTCCTCATTACAAAAAGTTGCAACAAGACCCCCTGTGATCATGTACAAGCGATAGCCTGTTATTGATTTCTTCAAAAAAATTGTATGTATGTGCACTATGTTGAACACTTCGGACCAGCTGAACAAGTTTGAAGCTAAAGCTGATGAATGTTATTTTGTGGGCTACTCTTCTAATAAGAGAGCTTATCGTGTCTACAACAAGAGAAGAAGAATTGTGCTAGAATCGATTGACATCAATTGGCGCAAAAGCAATCACTCAGACTCAGGGGACGGTCCTGATTGGCTTTTTGACGTGGAATCTTTGTTTAAATCATTTAATCTTCCTGTTTACTAATATCTCTGTTCCAGCTAATCCTTTCTTTTCTGTGGAAAACCTAGGTCCAATAAACGACTCAAGTTCATCTTCCACCAGTCAACCAGTGGATACCCCGCCTGTAATTTCTGCTCAATCCACTTTGGGTTCTTCTGTTTCTGTTGCAACAAGTGAAACTGTTGAGGAACAAACACCTCCAATAGTGGATGTTGGTCAACAGTCCTCAACTTCAAATATGGAAGTAGAAGCATCTGTTATTCCCGACAATAACATCACTAATCTGGAAGAAGATGTGATTCCACAATTAAGGGTTCACAAGAATCATCCTACCGATAATATCATTGGTCCTCTCAATGTGGGAGTCCAAACTCAAAGTGCCTCTGGAGCAATTAATGACGGTCTTTTCTCATGTTTCATTTCACAAGTCGAACCGAAGAACATCAAAGCTGCATTACTTGAAATTAGTTGGGTGGAGGAAATGCAGGAAGATTTACAACAATTCTCAAAGCTACACGTTTGTAATCTAGTTGACCTCCCAAAGAACAAAATCCCAATTGGTACGCGTTGGGTATTTCATAACAAGAAGGACGAATGAGGAATTGTCATTCAAAATAAAGCCCGTTTGGTAGTTCAGGGGTTTTATCAAGAGGAAGGAATTGACTTTGAGGAAGTATTTGCACCAGTAGATCGCTTGGAAGCCATAAGAATGTTTCTTGCCTACTTGGCCTATATGGACTTCACAGTCTATCAAATGGACGTTAAGAGTGCATTCTTTTATGGGAAGGTTCAAGAGGAAGTCTTGGTTAAGGAGCCACTCGGTTTCATTGATCCAACCTATCTAGACCGTATTTACAAACTTGACAAAGCATCGTACGGTCTTCATCAAGCCCCTCGTGCGTGGTATGAAACGTTATCCAAGAACCTGCTTGATAATGGTTTTACACGAGGGGCTATTAACCAAACTTTGTTTAAACAAAAGGATGGTCTGGATACCATTCTGGTGCAGATTTATGCTGATGATATCATTTTCGGATCCACTAATCTGAGGTTGTGCAAAGAATTTGAGGAAGTGGTGCGCTCTAAGTTTGAAATGAGTTCCATGGGGGAAATGAAGTTCTTTCTTGGTTTGCAAGTTGATCAGTCTGAGTCAGGCATTCGTATTCATTAAGAGAAATATGTCAAAGAAATTCTAACCATGTTCAAAATGTCTAACTCTCATCCATTCAAAACTCCTGTGGAAGTTTGACATTCTCTTTCTCCTGACATGGAAGGCGAAAGTGTTGATCAGCATCTCTATCATTCGATGATCGGTTCTCAAATGTATCTCACCGCCAGCAGGCTTGACATAATGTTTGCAATGTGCTTATGTGCACGTTTTTAGGCTAACCCAAAACTTTCTCATTTAACTGTTGTCAAACGCATTTTTAGATATTTAAAGTATAAGCCAAAACTTGGATTTTGGTATCCTAAGAATAACCTGTTTGATCTTGTTGCATATTCAGATTCAGACTATGGGGGATGCAACTTAGACAGCAAATCCACTTCTAGGGGTTGTCATTTTCTTGGCAATAGACTTGTGTCCTGGCAATGTAAGAAACAGACCACTGTTTCTCAATCCACAGTAGAAGCTGAATACATTGTCACATCCCTTTGTTGTTCCCAAGTTTGGTGGATACACCATCAGATGCTTGATTATGGCATCACATTTCATGAAACCCCTATTCTGTGTGCAACACTGTAGTTCCTCACATCACCAAAAATCATGTTCAGCACTCCAAAACCAAACACATTGAAATCAAACACCATTTTATCTGTGACTGTGTCGAGAAAAAGCATATCAAGATTGTTGAGGTCAAAACCGACAAGCAAACCGCTGACATCTTCACTAAAGCATTCGATTCTGCCAGATTTGAGAAATTGGTAGAAATACTCGGAATGCTCAATTTTCAGTAACCTTGTGCATAAGTCTTTTGAATAATTGTGCTTCACATCCCTTTCAGAAAAAATCTGTAAAAAATATATATCTGTTTAAACTTGTTAATCAGGAAGATTTTCAAAAATAGTTTATTTATGTACAGTTACTTTCGTATGTACTCAAAAACAAGAATTTTGGTGGAGAAATTATAAAAAGACTAGAAAGAAAAGAATTGTTTTGTATATAATTTTTGTTTGCTTAGTGAAGTGTTATCCTCAATCTCACATATGTTATTTGAAATTGTTTCAGGAAAATCTGATCCGACCCTGTGAGAAGTGATTAAGTTCAGTCATACTTCTTAAAGCATGGAATGGACCACAAGAGAAGGTGCTTACTGAGGAATAGCCGATAGGCCCAACATATGGTTATAACTCTTCAGTAGTGTAAAAATATAAATCTCAATTGTGCACGTGTGTTTGAACCCACATTTGAAACATCTAACCCATTTTAGATAAGATAACCAATTCAATCAGATATAGTCTTACGTGTTGGATTCTGATTCATACGCCAAGTGACCGTCAAAGTAGAGAAAATTACCGCCGATGACCCCGTCTGTTTTGCTTACGCAAAGATCTTGGGTGTTCATCTTTTTCGCATCCGTTTGGATGATTTGACCCCGTCTATTTTGCTTACGCAAAGATCTCGGGTGTTCAACTTTTTCCTATCCGCTTGGATAATTTTACGGCTTCTTCTATTTTGCTTACACAAAGATCTAGATTGCTCGTACTTTTTGAAATCCACTTGGATATTATTCATTTTACAACTTCTTAATCCACTTGGACGTTATTTTTCTTTTGGTGGTGAATTGGATTTACCAAGATGGTACCCTGGTTAACCGAAAAGATATGATAAGATGAATTTGGGTATTTCTTGAGGATTGATAGGTTTTCAAAACCATTTTATTTTAAAACGTGGGGTATGCCGTGTTTCGTGCTTAAATGGTACCTTATAATCACATGAAATCTTGTACAAACAAATGCTCGGGTACCTTGCACAAATATCAGCTATCTTCAGGGATTCACAGTAGCTGACTGCAAAAGGAAGTGTTTCAAGGGTTTGACTCAGACATGATCTCACGTTAGATCTTTTCCAAGGCTAAGTGTGTATATCCTTTTTGTTTGGTTTTTGCTTTTATCTTTTCCAAATGAAAATCAAATCTTCCTTATTAGCTTGTTTAAATAGTTGTACATATGTTAGTCTCTTTTGTATATAATTTTCAAGTGTTTCAGGTCTATCGAAACTTCTGAGCCATCGAAACTACCTGGTCAATCGAAACTACCCAGGCTATCGAAACTACCTAGTTTTAATAGGGGTATTTTGGTCTTTTGTCTACCTTTAAATTGAAAACTTCACTGAAAAGGTTCTCACGTCATGCTTTTCTTTCGAAACTCCATTGCACTCACATTTCACCCACAAATCAGTTTTTCAAGTGGTCTAAGTTGTAGATAATCGGTTTCTCTTTTCCGATTCCCCTCATCTTCATCAGTCTTAGGTAAACTGTGTTTCATCTATAGTCGTGGTTAAGGGATGTAACTAGGGTTTTGATCTTGAACTTTTTATGATTGAAAATATGTTTTTAGGCTTGATTGTTGCTTAAATCTTGTCTATAAGTTCATCATTGACTATTGCTTACTTCTTTGTTGTATATATTTGCAGAATTTTACAAAGCTACCTAGTAAGAAGAAGTTTTGACATAAACAGGCCTTTCTTACTCCTTTTTCTGTGTTAACTTAGTTTATCTGCCTTGCGAGATATATGTGTATATATTTGTCTAGTTTTCTTGCCTTTAAGTGTTTTTCTGCATATTCATTTTGAGGGTATCGAAACTACATGTTTCGGGAAATAGCATCTTTGTATAAAACTCAAGTTTTCTGTTTCAAACTAGTATTTTCAATTGAAAATAGTTGTTTCGATACCCCCCCCCCCCCTTTCTTCAATCAAAAGTAGTTGTTTCAATAGGTGCTTTGCCAATTGAAACTAGAAGTTTCGACATGTGTTTTTCTCTACCGAAACTTGTTATTTCGATGGGCTTGTCTCTAAGTTTAAATGTGTCACTTTAACTTTTCTGATAACTTGTGAAACTTATAATGTGCAGAATGGATCTTTTATTTATAAAGAAGCACAATATATGTGCATTCTTGAATGCTGCTGACCTAAAGAGTGAAGGTTTTGAGCCCGTTTTGAACTTTCTAGCAAATTCAAGGGTGAGCTTCGCTATAAGTCATAGCCCCTATATATGAGTCTACCATCAGACAGTTCTGGGAGACAGCTGCAAGAGTAATTGTCAACAATGTGGAGCACATCAGAGCCACAGTCTTTAATCAAGAAGTTCTTATCTCTGAGGCTGTAATCAGACAAGTGTTAATGTTCAATGACAACCCTGCTGCACCTAGTGAGTTTTCAAGCATCTTTATTCTTGAAAGCTTCAGAAGAATGGGTCATCCTGATGAATTTAAGAGTAGGAAAATTACTAAGACTTTCCTAGCCTCTCACTAGATATATATCGTCCATGTTTTCATTCACTGCATCTCCATCAGGAAAGGATGATTTGACTCTACAAATGCACAGGTAGCCTCTTCCATTTTGGGCTTGATCAAAGGCAGAGGCTACAACTTCTCAGGGCTTGTGTTTAAGCAGTTGTTGGAAAACATCACCGGGAAGATCAAGGACAAATTCCTTGTCTACCCAAGATTTCTTCAGATGATAATCAATCACCTTCTCCCAAACCTACCTCAAGAAGGAAACCTGCTGGTTCTTGATCACATGATTTCAAAGACTCTGAGCTACATGAAGAGCAGCAACTCCAGGAGCAATAGAATCATTATGAATGTTCCTCTATTTGGGAACATTATTGGTGAACCTGAACCCGAAATCCCAGACATTGATCCTGAAGAAGCCATCACTTCATCAGAAGAGGAAAAAGATATACAAGCTGAGGGTGAATAGGAACAAGAGGTTCATGCTGAAGCTAAAGAAGGTGGAATAGAAAAAAAAGCTCATCAAGAGCATGGAGAAGAACATCATGTTGAGGAAGCCCATTTTCATGATTTTGAAATGGAACAGTTGGACCCTTTAAACTTCCAGGCTCAACAAGATATTCAAATGGAAAACCCTGAGGCTGAGGGCCACATTGAGTCTGAAGAGGAGTCTGATGATGAGACTCTTGATGAGGCAATTTATGAGTCAGAAGAGACTGAGTCTGAGGATACAGTTGAACCTCCTCCTTCTTCCTCCAAAAGACCAGCTGACACTAAGTCTGATTATGAGCTTGAAGAACCCAAGGCCAAGAAGATCAAAACCGGTTTGGAATACATCCCATCTTCTTCGGGTTCTCTCACTGCCTCACCCAAGCAACCAACACCTCCACCATCACCCATTCATCATGTTTCTCCACCTTCTCCTAAACAACCTACACCTCAACCTAAATGTCAAGAAGCTAAATGACCAGTGGTTAAAGAAGGATGGGGAAATCAATAGCTTGAAGTCTGATCTGTTAGAACACAAAGAGGAAGTAAAAGATTTGAGGATTTAAGTGGCGACCTTAAAGAATCAGTTGGAACTTCAGCAAACTCAACTAGCTGAACAACACGAGCAGCTCATGAAACAACAACAGGCCTTATCAGATGTGACTGCTCTTGTGAACCAATTGAAAAAATCCATGGTTCAACCTTCACATCAAGCAAGCACCCCAAAAGAAACGGACTCTCAAGCTTAGGTGGAGTCACCGGTATCACCAACAGCAACTACCGGTGGTCCTTCCTCCCCTTCTTTTGTCACTAACCCTGAGTCTGCATTGATCCTTTACACAGGTAAAGATGTGACCCCAAAGGATAGCATAGAGTTCAAAATTGAAGAGCAAGAGTTTGACCGTCCATCTCTTAGCCAAAGACGGGCTGACAAAGGGAAAGGAAAAGCCAAAGAGTTTGAAACTGAAGTGGTTGTGTTAGATGAAGAGGAGATTGAATCAGATGGTGAATTGGTTGAGTTATTAAAGCAAATTGATGACTATGGAACCAATGATGACTTCCTAGAGATTGTGGCTCTCGATGAAGAGCATGGTGAGAAAGTCTGGTACATCACAGAAACCAGAGAAGAAATTAAAGCTTTATCTAAAGATGAAGAGGAGACCCATGTTATTAAAGTTACCTCTGCTGAGCTTGAAACCACTGCTGAGCCAGCAAGCACACCTCAAGAAGCTACAACAACAACTCCAACACCTCAAGAAGCAACAACAACAACCCCAACTGAACAGGCCTCCGATCTTAGAAGACATTGGTTTAAGAAGCCTGCAGCAGAAGAACCACCAAAGCACTATGAGTGGTTCGCAGAATATCAAGAGTTGAAGCAACCTCCTGTTGGATGAAAATATGATAAGGAGAGGTCATTGTACATTGTAAGAAGATACAAAGGTGGTGTAGAACACTTTAAAACACCACATGACTTCAGTTCCCTACCCAGATATGATTTGAGATCTCTTGCCAAACTCCCTCTACAGAATCTATGCAATGTTAGGGAAGCTAGAGATTTTGAGAACTTTCTTCGGAATCAAACTTTCAATGACTTTAGATCCATGAAGACAGCCAAGCCAAGAAGAGTTTTTTCAAAGACAAGAGTCCATCCTCAAACCTAGAAACCTTGGGTAAGTCTGAGGTACAAGCCGACAACAACTGTTATGTGATAACCGGCAATTTCAGTTAATATCCATACCCGACCATTACTTGATTTCATATGATTACATGTGTATCATGCTTAATTATAGAGTAATTAAGTACATATTTCATATAGCAAGTCCATTAGTTTCATTTCAATTAATGCATCGGTAATCTGGAGGATTACCGGGTCACACACGCGTCTTGTCACACGAACGTTGGTGAATTATAGAAATAATATTTAGGCATATATTTGGTGTGCAAAAATTATATGTAATACTGTGATTTAATATTTCATGCTTATATTAATTTTTCCGGAATTTTTAGAGCAACTTTTATTTTAACGTTTTTTAAGCGGATACACGATATGTGCCAACTCTAAATTGGATTTTATAAAAATAATGGTTTTATGATTTGGGCTTAAATAATTCAGCCTTTTAAATAATTAATCCATTTAGGAGCCCATCTTGTATTAAAAAGCCTTAAAAGAGTAGAAAAGCCCAAAATCCATTTAAATAAAACTCCCTTAAACACCACACTCCACCATTTTACCCTAAACCTAAAACACTCCCTCCCCTCTCCCTCTCTTGTTTCGGCTGCCACCCACACACCACCTAGCCACCATTTTTCAAACTTGTTTCATCCATCCAAGAGCTTGTAAGGCCATTCCAAGGTGATTCAAGGTGCTAGAAGCTAGTTTCACAACCATTTCTTCATCATACTTGAATTTGGTAAGAATCTATCAATAGTTTTCTCATTATTTTCAGCCCTTTGAGGTACCACAACCATCTAAACGAATTTTCATGTTATAAGTGTTCTAATCCATGTTTCTATCAATGGCTTTTCATAATATAGAGTTGTTGACACATATTGGTACATATGGTGGTTTGAAATGCTTGATTTGTTTGTATATTGCTCGGTGCTATTTATAGAAACTTTATTGGTTATGATTTTGTAGAAATGTGCATATGATATGTTTGAAAGCTTGAATGGTTCATGTATTAGTAGAATAAGTAGAAAACATGATTTTTTTTTTGTTGAAATGTTTGGTTTGTAACATTTTAGGTCGTTTCTATATATAGAAACTTTGTTGTTTGATATTTTGAGTTATTGAGTTATTAAGTAATATAACATGCTAAAATGGTTGTATAATATCTATTGATATGATATATAAGGAAATTTGAAGTTACACATGTGTAGGGGGTCGTTTGGACCACTTTCCTAAAAAGGAAACTTTAATTGAACATATTCTGTATGTGTATGCTATAAATGTCCAAAATAGGTTAAATGAATTTATTATCATATATATAGAGGATTTATGCAAGAATATGTGATTTAGAGTTTTGCTATGACTTGTTTTTGAAGACCTTGCTAATAAAGGAAACTTTATTAGTTTGGAACATTCATTTTTGCTTAAATGTAATATGTATGAATAGAACTATGTTGATAGCATTTTACTAGTATAATTTCATGTATAGTTTGTTAATTGAACTATGACACCTAAAGAGTACTAAAACCCTAACTGTCCAAAAAGGGAAACTTTATTATGTTATTTCCATTGTACAAAAATGTCATGCTATGTTATTTGTTCAATTGGGTTGAAATGGTATTACTAGATGACTAGTACAATAGCATGATTTATGTGGAGTGTCTGTTAACATGTTATGGAATATATTATAAGGATGTACAAATGTCATGTTACTTATTATATGTTATTCACTTATGCAATCATTTGAGACTATGTGTACTACTTATGACATAAACATATGCAAACCATGTTACTTATTATATGTTACCTACTTATGCGAATTACTTGAAGCATGTGTGTTATGTCATAAGGTGTTACTTGTACATGTCTACACCATATGTCACCAACGGGTCGTCGTGTCACACTTAGTCAAGGTTGGTCAACATTGGTCAAACTTGGTCAAACCTTGTCAACTTTGGTCAAACCTTTTCAAAACGTCAATGTAACCTTTCAACATTGAGTCGTTTGGATGAATGTGGTTACATAAACCACGTTTACCTTTCATAGACCTCATAGCCTTAATGTTTCTAGGGCTTGGATAGGTCGGTTGTCCGAACTTTGCTAGGATTCTTGTATTTGCTTTTCATACTTCATTCACCTCATTTCTAGGTGAGTTTTCACGGCCCCATTTTACTTACTTTTCTATTTGGGGGAGATACATGCTAAATCATTTTTCTTTCTTAGTTGTATGACGTTACTTTGATTTCGCTTTAATATATATAAGTGGGTGCATTTCCTGCACACAAAGTTCTCTCATAGTCGAACCGTTAATTATTCCACAAAGCGAGGTGATTCATGAATAGTACTATTGGGTTTAACAACCCCCACCAGGGTTAGTCGCGCTAACTCTAGCTAGGAGTCAAACGGGTGCCTAATTGAGCTAATCCATTGCGTGCTGGGCACGTATGAGGCAAAATGCTAGTTTCTGCATTCCTTCGTTTAGCTTCGGTTTCGGTGTTGCTTATATAATTAATGTTTATTGTCTGATCAACAATCAAAGCACTAGTATACATGCGTACTGTTACACGATTTTCATTTCTTTTTTCTTACTTAAACCTGTGAACTCACCAACCCTGTGTTGACACTTTTAAGCATTTTATCTCAGGTCGCTAAACATTCATGCATGGACTAGGGTTGCACTTCAGGAGTCACATTTCATGTTTTCATTAGAAGCTTAGGTTTATGGGAACCTAAATATTTATGCTTCTGTATTTTGATACTATTACTGTTGCTTCCGCACTTTACTTTCCGCATTTTCAAACTCTGTATTACTTATTTATTTTGGTATGATGTTCAAACGAAAAGTCTTTTCGAAAACCATTTAGAGGTCGTTCGAAATTACCAGGGCCGATGATGCGTAACAGTCACAACCCGCGGGTAAACCGCTGTGGAATTTCAGGGTGTGACAGATTGGTATCAGAGCCCTGGTTATAGAGAACTAAGTTGCATTTAATGTGCTTAGACTATAACTATTGGCTCACGTAGTTCACATCACATCATACATACATTATTATACATGAGTACATTAGATTACTGGATATTGACTTGTTATAGGATGTCTACATCATCGGACCCTATCGTGATCTCCGACTCTGAGGAGGACTACCATCCAGCCACACCACCATCACCCATAGAGCCACTGACTCCAGCGTCATCACCACACTCTTCTAGTAATGAGGAGCCGATGGAAGACCTTGAGGAGTTTGTCGAGATGGACTCTAAGGAGGAAGTCTAGGATATAGACCCCGAGGAGGATCCTGAGGAGGCAGATGATGTACTAGCCCACAGGGGCGATGGGAGTGATTCGTGCGAGTCAGTGCCCTACTCAGTATTACACGGCTACTTGTCGTCCGATGATGGCTCTATTCTGCCTTCACCACCCCGCCTGGCGGACCCGGCGCCACTATCACTGTTGCTTGCACATAGAGGAGAGAAGACCAAACTTACCGCTAGGAAGTGGAACATCCGCTTGGGAAAGCGACCCATCCGATCATCTGACGTTGCAGGAACATCGGCCAATAGGGCCCGAATTGCACCATCAGACACCTCATCTACGGGAGGGTCATCTGGACCATCCTACCACCACCCTACTGGCACCGGCCTACGAGGGAGGTGCTACCGATACTTGCGATGCGTAGCAAGTTACATGATGCTGACATTTCGTCCCTCAAAGACGAGATGGACTTGACCGACCAGGCACTTATGACTATGCGTGACCGGATCGAGGCTACAGAGGATAGAGCTTGAGAGGCGGAGCAGAGGGCCGCAACTACTGAGACCGCACTACAGACCTTGCATGTCACACCCCGAAAACGATGATTCGCAGCAGAAACGAGACGTAAGCATGGTGGTCACATAGGTTGGAGCCCAATGATAATAAGCAAACACGTTTATTTAAAACATCGGAAAGATTCAATGAAATAAAGATAAGTCTTACAATTATCCAAACTTGAAAGCATTAAAATTTAGAACAAGAGTTTTAATGATCCAACATATGAGGATCCAAAATAAAGTTAAAAATGTCCCAACAGAATTCCGATGCAAGTGTTTGCCCAAAAGCGCATTTTCATAACCGCGCGAGAGCATCTAAGTACATGGAAAACATGCTTAAAAACATCAACATAAAGTTGAGCGAGTTTCACGGGTTTAACGATAACATAAATGAATTTAACGAACTATCAAGTAACTTGGACAAACATGTGATATGTGATAAGCTTGCAAGGAATACAACATCATGACAGTACCTAGAGCTTATAATCAAACTGAGACACGAATACAACATGTCCCCATCAATCCTTTCAAAATATATTCTCTCGTACGAACAACCGATTAGCGCTACTGATCACGAGAGTGGGCAGTCAGTCCCAAATAGATCTATCAACACACCTTGCGGCCTAAATGAGGCTAATGATTATAACGGGGGGCTATTCATGAACGAATACATGAATACGTAACGAAAGCCCTTACTCGAGACCATCAAACGAACACATAACGTAAGTCCAGTATCATGATAAATGAAGGATAGCTTGTTCTTCCACCATAGTTTATAAAACAACAAAATAGTTTAAAAGGGGGCCGTGAAAAACTCACCTTGAAGTAACGAACGACGAAAAACGAGTGCTAGCAATTATACGCCAACGAAACACTAACGGTGCCCTAAACACGAGGGATACATTACTAATTGAACCTCAAGCCTTACAAGCAAGCTATTCACCCAACCTACTTAGACTTATTATATTTTTAAGAAAATATTTATTTAAGCGACCCATTGGTGACTTCGACACGCGGTTATTTTTTTACGAAAATGGTGGATCATACACACATACGAAGACATCAAGTGTTATTACTTGTCAATAACCAAAATGAAAGAATGAAACTAGTAACACATATATATATATATAAATATATATATATATACTCATACATATGCTTATAAGTTCTAAATCACGTGTGAAAACACTAAGATCACAATATTTGCACATAAGCATTTTTCAAGCAAAAACGACTAACTTATAAGGAACAAACTTCCAATTTCTAACGCATGAGTTCATATATCACCAAAATATACTTAATAAATTATATTTCATCAAACAAAATAATCTTTCATTATTTTGACATAAGGTACCTAAACATGGCAATTTCTAGTACATACGTGACAACCGAAACGTCAAACGACAAGTATAAACGCATATTTCATAACATGAACTCATTATATACCTTAAGAGCTGTATTTGATCATAAGATATACTCAAACTTACTGCTCAAAATCAGATTTAACAAATACTCATTTTTCATGTCGAAAACTACCGTTTTAATCGACTAGTTTAGCGTAAAACCTAACGAAACGCATCCAAACACCAAGAATCATACATATTACTAAAAATCTATATTTTAGACATAAAATATCATCATATTACATCCATGATTCCAGATTTACAAATCTATCTATTTTCATACAAAAATCTACCTTTTTAGCGTCTTTTAAGCAACATAAACATGTCATACACTTAGCAAATCATCACAACCTAAATAACACTTTTAGACCTGATTATTATTATCATAAAACATCACTTTTATCATCCTATTTCTAGATTTCAAACAATCTAAATGATCCATGCTAAACCCCTAGTTTAAATCATGCTTTTGGACAACAATCTTTAGCAATAAACACCTAAATCATCAATTCAATGATCCATGCATAAACTAACATATTTTTATGAAATAATATACCATTACTTACTGTTTGAAACAAACCATAACAAAACATTTGATTGCATGTAAAGATCAAGCCCTAATTCATCACTTTTTGCAAGATATGAGCATATAAACATACATGCATATACACGACATCCATACATACAAATAAATCCATGAAAATCTTCAATAAAGGCCCATTATTTTTTGATTTTAATAGTTCATAAAAATCATTTTATTAAAGGTGAACAATACTTGCAAAAATCAAAGCTTTCTTTAAGAAAAGTAAAGAAAGAGATGGAGATTCATACCACTTGACTAAATCAAGGAGAATACTAGAGAAATGCAAGATGATGGATGGTTTTCTTGAGTATTTGGCTCCACAACTCTTGAATCTTCAAGAAAATGCTCCAAGAACACCAAAAACTTAAGAACATTTAAAGAAAAGATGATAGAAAGGTGTGGGATTGAAGTGAAGATTGAAGGAGTATTTATAGGGGGTGGGGTGGATTTCGGCCAAGAGGGGGAGAGAGGAGAGAGATGGAGATTTGATATCTTCCATTAAAAATCCATGCAATTTGAATGATCAAATTTGATGGAGTGTAATTTTATACAAAGTGTGTAAGGAATCAAATGAGTGTGTTTAATACTTGATGGTGGGGTGTGGGACCCACTTTATGGCTGACTTTTGGGGAGAGAGGTCTTCTAGATCCTCATTTGTTTTATAAAAACTACAGCACACAAGTGTAGGTGACTTTTTTAAAAACTACAACACTTTTATAAAATTTTACCACTTTAAACATGGTTTTTCATCAAAATAAAAATATATAAAATACCCACTAATTATTTTCTATCATAATTAGTAAAAATAATAATTTTTTCTAACAGTTCATTTTAACTCATCCGGTACGCGATTGTACCGGGTAAAACGCAACGAAAATCACCGAAAGCGATATTTAACAAGTAGCACATAATTTTCACATATAATCCACTAATATAAACCAGTTTATCTAATTTTCATCAAAACTAATATTTTTAAGCTTAACCGGGTCGTCACCAACGCTAAATACGGACATTTTACCGATACGCGGTATCGAAATTACTGAAATTTCATGAAATGCAAACATATGCATACGGAGGGCTTTGCTAGACTTTATAATGACCTAATTAACTGAAATTAAGTATAAGACTCACATAATTAAATTATAAACGCGTTCCAATGTTATACGGTAAATAACCTGAAAATTGTCGGATGTCACACTACAGGGGCAGGTAGCGGGACTTATGGAGGACCGGCAGGGAAAGATAGCCCGGATCACTACCATATATAGGGATGGCACATCAGATAGCCGCTATTACGGAGCATCGAGCATCACTTGCCGATTCTACAGCCCTAGCAGCGGAGCTCAGGGCCAATACGGTCAGGGAGGAGTTGGAGCCCGCTAGGGTTCTGATCATTATCTGTGCCCTATTGCTCTCTGCCGCTTTGCAGGGTGGCACTTTTCCACCTTCAGTTTGATTAGCCTATCGTGAGCGGGCTGCGCTCACGCAATATTTTGAGATTTTACTTGTTTTGGAGGAGTGTTTGCTCCTGAAAATACTTTGTATTTTGTACAACCTATTTATCAAGTGTTTATCTTTTGATTATATTGCATGGTTGATTGATTGTTGTATGTTATCTTCTGCACATGTGTTGATTGTTATATATTAAGCAATATCTAACCTTTGTTATCATTGTGACTATAAAGAATCATGCCGCCCAAGAGGAATAGCCGCAACTCAGGAGGAAGCGGAACATCCATGACCGCAGCCCAGATAGAGGCTCTCATTGCCCAACGCGTGGCAGATGCGAATGCAGACCAGGAAGCCCATCGATCCAGTGGAGGATCGGGTGGTAATGGCGGGAATGGAGGATCCGGAAACGAGATCAGAAACTGTTCCTTCAAGGACTTTATATAGCCACATATTTACACTAAGGCAGAAGGACCAGTGGGACTGCTAAGGTTGATCGAGAAGATCGAGTCAGTGTTCAGCATGAGTCACTGTACATCAGAAAACCGAGTCATGTTTGGAGATGGAACTTTTGAGGGTCAAGCCCTCTCCTGGTGGAACTCCTACGTCTAAACTCTGGGGTTGGAAAATGCCAACTCCATCCCCTGGGAGGAATTCAAGGAAATGCTAAAAGAGGAATACTATCCGTGCAACGAGCTACAAAAGCTGGAACAGGAGTTCTGGAACTTGAAAATGGAAGGTGATGATATTACGGGATACACTGCTAGGTTTCACGACCTGGCACGGTTATTGCCGCATATGGTTATTCCCGAATTCAAGCGTATTGAGCGATACATTTGGGGTTTGGCGCCTCAAATACAGAGTATGGTCACTTCTGCTGAACCCACAGTTATTCACAACGCTGTGAGACTGGCTCATAATCTCATTGATCAGGTAGTCCGACAGGGACTGTTTTCCAAGAAAGAGAATTTGTGAAAGTCTTTGATAACAAGCGAAAGTGGGACAACACCCCTGCTAAATCGCAGGTGCAGAATGTTCAGAAGAGACAGGAACCAGCAAAGGTGTTTGTTGCTAATCAACCTGAGAAGAAAGCAAGGGGCGGATACACCGGAACTCTACCGAAATGCAATAGGTGTCAATTTCATCATAATGGCACTTGCAAAGATTCCAGGTGTAAAAAATGCATGCTTTTTAGCCACACGCCCCAGAACTGTCGGCTAGTTGAACAAGCCCCGACTGGTGGGGGAAACTGCGGATGTTTCAGGTGCGGTGATCCCGGACATTTCCGCAAGGACTGCCCAAATAACCGGAGACCTGGAAATGCAAATGCTCGGGGTAGGGCGTTTGTGATTGGAGCAGGCGAAGCTAGACAAGACCCCAACATTGTTACTAGTACGTTCCTTGTAAACAACTGCTATGCTTCTATCCTGTTTGATACGGGTGCCGACGAAAGCTGTGTGTCCACCAAGTTTAGTTTATTACTTGGTATTACACCGATTGCACTAGATTACCTGTACACGGTAGAACTAGCGGATGATAAGTTAATTGAGACAGAACAAGTAATTCCCAATTGTGATATGACGTTAGCTAACCACCCATTCACTATAGACCTATTGCCAGTAACACAGGGAAGTTTTGACATAGTCGTCGGAATGGATTAGTTGTCTAAGAACCGAGCTGAAATCGTATGTCACGAGAAGGTCGTTTGCATTCCACTTCCAAACGGAGAAACACTAGCAATTCAAGGAGAAAAGAGCGGTACAGCACTGAGGATCATTACCTGCATGAAGGCCTGAAAGTACTTACGAAAGGGTTACCATGCGATCTTAGCGCACGTGACAGAAAATAAAGTATAAGAGAGGAATATTACAGATATACCAATCGTCCGAGACTATCCAGAAGTATTTCCCGAAGATTTGCCCAGACTTCCACCACAATGGCAAGTCGAGTTTCGGATCGATCTCACACCAGGATCTGCTCCGATAGCAAGGTCACCCTACCGATTGGCGCCATCGGAAATGCAAGAATTGTCTAATCAATTACCGAAACTGTTAGACAAAGGCTTCATCAGACCAAGCTTCTTACCTCGGGGAGCACCGGTCTTATTTGTTAAGAAGAAGGACGGATCGTTCCGTATGTGCATCGACAACCGAGAACCGAACAAAGTGACAATCAAGAACCGATATCCACTACCAAGGATCGATGACCTATTCGAAGAATTCCAAGTTACCTCACGAATGCTTACACACCAATCCGAGTAGCACCGCTCCCAGGCCAAGATACGTCAACGCAACTCTTACCTGCAAAACAATCTAACGCCCACACAAAGTCAGCTACGTTGAGTGAGTTCTAATAGTTTAGTTTAACAAAAGCCAACTCGTCTTGTTTATTTTCTATCTCTACTCAAGACCCTTTGGTCATTAGAAAAGAGTTGTATAGATTTTCATCATATAAATAACCCCCGTTACCTCGTAATATCCCAAAAGATTCACCATCCCAGACTCTGGCCCACCATTTTAACTCAGTAAGTCTCTCCGACATGGAACGAGCTTACTACTCTGATAACACGCAATCTACTATACGTATATCAACCAATAACCTGACAACTCAACCAATCTCTAGACACCGACTTACTAGTCCTAACCAGGACTCTCATAACCCGACTGACTCAACTATTGTACATAATGTACTCATCCCGGCACAACGGTCAATCTAACTCGACACATCACATTGATTCCATCTATTTATCAAATCAATATCATCTCGTACAAAATTAATATAACTCATCACCTGCATGCAAATTAACACATATATATGCATACAAACACATACCTCGTCACTAATCCCTCGTGAGGGTTATCCCCGTCGGGATACTCGTCATAAGCTCAGCTACACCCTTGTTACAGGGCCCCGCCATTAATTATAGCGACACACTCGTCATCCATGATGACTACCCAGCCACCCACACTGTGACTATATCATCTACCATACGGTGACTGACATGTCGCACATACAATGATGACTCCAAAGGACTCCGTCCTCCACACCACTGTTGACCATACACACGGACAACGATGCAAGCACACAAAGCAACACATATATATATACATGACACTACCTGGACATGTACTACGACTCACCACCCTTTCACGGATAACTTACGTGTGTAAACCAACACATACTTTGGACGTATCCCTTTAACGTCTTGACACACTACCCAACTCTTTCCGAATAATTAATTATACGACACACAAACAACATACTGACTTCTAGACTGTATATACTATGGACACCCCATAGACCCATGCAAACACGATACCCATCGTGTCACGAGGACAACGACACATTACTCAAAACTTCAAGCACATGACGCATAACAACATACTAGCATCTACTTGACTCGTTAATGAACCACATACAGGTTCCCATGCTAACTCTCCTTATATACCCATCACAGGTTTAACTAAATTCCCGTCTAACTCATAAGATGACACACGCAGTTCATCACACTCTTGTACACTCATCCTAAGAACCCCACAACGACCCTTAGCTTCATTATTACATAACGATCTCAAAAAACACTTCATGTTTAAATCATAACTCGTAATATGTTCGTTTAATAAAACATGTGAATATGTACGATAGCCCCGAATCAAAATCCCAGCTCTGAACCTCGATTACTTGCTCAAACCCCGAACCTGTCAAACGCATGATCACATGATCAGGATACGTTTAAAGCAAATGTTGGGTTACATATAACAATATAAGAAAACCCCGACACTCGTCCCATTTACTTGTCAATCCAATTCCATGAAACCCTAGTTTCCCACGTTCAAGTAATCCAGACCGCCCATGATTCATTTGGAACATGCACCCGAACCGGCTTCCTCCCATGCATGCACAACGTGACCATGCAAACAATAATCCCACGAGAGCACACGTACTCGAACCGATTTTTCTCCCTTGCATGATAGCCATGCAACTAAACCCTAACCGGGTTACTCCGGAACCCACGTCGTGCACCACCATCCACTTGCCATCATCGTCGTCCTCGTATCCTTCCTCGTGCAAGGCTATCCGGTCTTCAACCTACACCACCACCGTGCACCACCTCCGTTTTTTGTTGCTGAGTTACTCCACCACCGCAGTCGTGCCGCCTTAACAGACGCCGGCTGCCGCCGATTACCGGTTGCACGACTATAGCCGTCACCACCCTTGACACCATCGTAGTCCGCTCCCACTGAAGTTGTCACCGGTCCCGTTATCCCTGTCGTCATCGTCTCCCCTGATCACCACTCCTCCGAACCACCATCACCGCCACATGCTACCGAGAACCACCGCTGCAGCGGTTACTCGTCCTCTCCAACCACACCTACAGCCTCTACCGGCCGACTCCCCCTTCTCGGATTCGTAAACATCCAACGAAACCCTAAATCACAATCCCATGCACACAATCGTAGGTGACGTAAAGAAATGTAAAAACGGAATTACCTTAGAGGAGTTGGGAGGTTGCGTTGCCGGAACTCGTCGCCGGATCACCCCCTCGTCGTCGTTCCTCTCTCCTTTTCCCTTTGATTTCTCTCTGCAGCAAACCCCCTAGGTCGATTAGCGGCCTAGGGTTCTCACTTAACGTGGGTTTTAAACCCCCACATTTTACATTCGGGTCCCTCTAATTCTGCTTTGCACGTTTCACTCTCTGCTTAATATTAAAACTATTCACGGGTCCTCCGAGTTCACAATTTAACTCCTCATATACCAAGAACTTGTTATCTCACTCATCAAATATAAGTTCGGGTCACTCGCTTACTTGAACCATTAACTTGAGGATTTTCGGGATGTTACAAGTCTATCCCCCTTAGAAGAGGATTCGTCCTCGAATCCCGCGTCGGCACAAACCAACACGACTTACCCTTCCATTCTCACTTGTGCACCAAGTCCTTCTGGTGCCAAACATTCACCTTGACACTACCTCGTTGCTCTTACCGTTCTTAACAACATCGTATGTACCATCCTTGGTACTATGTAACAACATTACCCTTTGTCCGCTCACTTGTCACATTTCATTTAAGCTCCCAGGAAAAATTGCCTATGTCTTTCGTATAGCCCTAATGAACTCGTCATTCCGACGATTGTCCTCCCAAGTAGGTCCTTGTATTTCACATACAGGAGTAATAGTTACTTTATTATCATGTGTCTGTCATGCTCCTTTTATTTCTATAATTGCCATCTTGCGATGATTCCTCAAACTCAAACCCATTGCCCTACCCATAAGGGCATCCCTAATGTCTTCCTCCGGTGATCTTCAGGAGCTCGTGCAAGGCTACCCTGGTCTCCACTAAATTTCTTTATCATAGCATCCCTTTACTTCATTATCACGCGTTCAATACGTCCCTTAGACTTGCACATACACCCAACACTAGGGCCATCTTCATTATCTCTCGATGTTTCTCAAGGTTCAATCCGTTTCCATCACCTAAGCGCTTGCTTTCCTTAAATGATTCACGGGAGCTCATTTTAAGCTGGCCTTGGATTTACTAGCGTAGGCATATCCTTTTTAGTCACTTACGTGCAATCTTGCACGTGCCCTCCCGGAGTTTCACCTTTCTCTAAGTTGCTCTACCATTACCATGCTCTCCCCCGAGCGCATCTCATTTATCATGTACGAACATGAAGTCCGCCTGCTCACATGTCTCAGCTATTCGTCGTCTCGTTCAAATAGAACATTCCCAATCCTTCTTGTATCTCACATCGACTGAATCCTTCATGTGGAACGTGTTCCGTGAAGGTCCTCTTTCAAATTTTTAACTCTGAAATCTTCTACATCGTTGTCACACCCCGACCAATGGCGGAATCATCGAGGCGGACACTAAATGATTGTTCATAAGCACATGATCTGCTAAGGTTGCATAATTCATTAATAAGATTTAAATATTCCATTACAATTCAAGTTACAACACCCTATTCTAGAATATTACACATAATTATTTTACTAGGTCCAAAAGCCTTATGTGTAGCACCTTCAACACATAGTCACACAATCACATATCTTCACCTGAAACGTAATCCAAAACAAGTGTCAACTACGAGAGTTGGTGAGTTTACATATGTTTGAATAAAAGTTTAATTAAAAACGTTTATACAATTCTTGGTTTGACATGGTAAGATACGGCATAATGTGGAGAATTCACTATGTGTATACCAATTGTAAGTATGTAAATATAAGCATATAGGTTTAACGTGATAGGCATGGAATCAAGACTATGTGGGTCACACACAGTTTAAAACCACCCTAAAAGTATCCAAAGCATGCAAGTATGTATAAGCACAAAGGTTTAACGTGATAGGTATGGAATCAAGACTATGTGGGTCACACACAGTTTATAAACCACCCTAAAAGTATCCATAGCATAACAAGTGACCACGCACAAAAGCACAATAATCTACGCATGTAAACACAAGTTGAATTGTATGTAAGTATGCACAGATTACGTCTCACCCAAAAATGTATAAAAATGTAAATAGGTTATATGTAACTCACCTTGCAGCGAGGGTTTTACTTCACGCGCGTTGGTTATATTTGTATTGTTGTTATGCATGATGTAATCCTATGTAAATAAATATGTATCAAATATGTATTCGCGTACGTGTACATTTGTTTAAATATATATGGGTCTGCAAACGGAACAACCTTGGCGAAAATGATATGTTTTAAAATCGTTGTGGGAACAAATATTAATTTTTGTAAGACTTTGTATTTTTATAAAAATTCCAAATTAAATATTTAAACTTCTTGGAAATATACTTTTTATAAAATTTGTATTTTTATAAGTCATAATTTGCATACTTTAAGTTACGTGGAAATATTATATTTTTAATAAATAATTTTGTGTATTTATTTTATTTATAAAATATTAGTCCATTAATTTTCATGCGTCAAAATGGGTAATTATTTTATAAAACATTGGGTTTATTATTTTATAAAAGTTTAACGGGTTTGAACCCGCGTAAAAAGTCGTTTGGTTTGTTTAAAGTAAACGAGACGAGTTTCGGGTTCGAAATAATTATTAGAGTGTTAAAAATAATATAAAATAATCAAAATAATTAAATTTAATTAAAATTGTGGACTGGGTCGGATCGGGTTGACCCAGACCAGAATCCAGGTCCAACGGTTAGGGTCAGGGGGGGGGGGTTTACAGGGTAACAAGGTCCAGGGGTTCAAGGGTCCACGGGGGTTCAAAAACATAAAATGAAAGAAAAAGGTGGAATCGGAGCTCGCGTGAATCGAACACGGGACCTGTGCAATTACCGGGTACACGCGTAACCAGCCGGGCTATCGCCCATTGCTGGTTATGTTTGATCCCAAAAATATATAACCGGCCTTGGTTTGTCTACTGGTTCTCGGCAACTCGCAGACCAAGTCACCGAGAACTTCTGTTTGCTCGGAAACGGTCAGAAATCGCTCGGTAATCGATATGCATTAGTTAGCCATTAGTAAAATGAAGGTAATAGGAACGAAATGCAGTGATAATACCTGAATTGAATTGGTCTGCGAAGTGGGGGTGAGGCTCGAAAATACTAGAAATCAATCGGAGGGGATTCGAGTTGTTTGAAAACCTAAGACCGATGGTATAGCTTTGTTTCGAAGAGACGAGTGCACTGGGCCTATTAATTTCGAGCGAGAGTGGACAGTGAAGGTGGTGTGTTCGAATGAAGACGGGTGTAGGCTTTTAAGGTCCAAATCCAAACCCGATGGTAAAGAGGGCAATTGGTCGCATAGGTAAACTCGGTGTGATGTGACGATCAGAACGAGGTTGTTTGCGGCTGTTAAGGTGCAGTACCTTGGCCGGATTTAGGGGTTGACCCTACGAGCATTAAATGAGTCGGGGGAATCCGATGATAGAAAGGAAAATTAGATGGGGGCTTTTGTTCGCAGGACACAGGCGAGTTCAGAGGTGCCAGCAAAAGGCATCGAGGTCGCGTGGTTGGGGAGCTCGAGGTCTCGCCAGAAAAAGGACGAGTTGCCGGCGTGGCCAGGTTGTCCGGGGAAGACCGCCGGAATTACGAATTGGGGTTTAACAATTTTGGTCCCTGTGGTTTCTCTTTCGTTTAAAAACACCCCTGAGATAATTATAAATCGAGTCCCTATAGTTTGGTTTAATTTAAATACAGACCCTAGACTTATTTTTAAAACAAAACCCTATGGTTTGAATAATTCTATTTTAAACCCTGAACTTGCAATAAAATGAATTAATTTAATTTCTTTTAAAATTAATTTAGATTAAATTAGATTTAAATGATTTTATAAACTTATTTTTATTAAAATCAATTATTTTAAATACTAAATTTATTAAAATAACTCATTAAATCTTTTATATTATTTATCTAATTTAATTTCTTTTTTTTCATTTTAAATAATTAATTTAATAAAATTATAAACCATAAATCTATTTATATAAATTATCAAATTCATTAAAATAGTTCATTTAGATTTCATATATTTTTAAAACTTAATTTAAAAATACATAAATTGAAATTTGTAAACACGCTAACTTGTATAATTATGATATAATATATGTGTGTATGTTTTGAAATGAAATGCCAAAATTTACCCGTTAAATTATATAAATGCTAAATTTTGAATTGTCACAGTCTCCCCATGTTGAAGGAATTTCGTCCCGAAATTCGATTAGCGAAGGTTATGGAAGCGGGAAAGAGATGCCAATGGACTTAGAATGGAATTATTCACCAGAGAAAGACTTAGCGGGAAATAACGTATGATAACGGATGACGACGTAAATTCGAGTCGAGTTGTCAATTAGTTGACCTAGTAGTATAATGAGATTTATGCATACAATTGTTCATACAACGCATGAATGTAAACTACTAGAAACCATACTTAACAATATTGGTGCCAATCACCTTGTGACATGGCATTTTCCTTTAAAACTACACCCCACGGGTATTCATATTTTCAAATTTTGCAAAAACATTTTCAAAAATCGGTCCTCCACCTAGTACTTATGCATGGTTTATACCTGTTATATCAAGTGGGTTTATGTATAGGGTGTACCAGCGGCTAACCCACCACCTCTTTGATATATCGGGGATTCCCCGTGCATAATTACTAGGATTTAGATCATTTTAATCGAATCACCTTTCTCAATTGATAATTGTACAATGAAATGCGTACAATTTGTAAATGTTATCACCTCTATGAGTGGTTTCATAGCACAAATATGTCTAACAATTCAAGAACCGATCCTCTTCCTAGTACTTATGCATGGTTTATACTCGTTATATCAAGTGGGTTTATGTATAGGGTGTACCAGCGGCTAACCCACCACCCCTTTGATATACCGGGGATTCCCGTGCATAATTACTAGGATTTAGATCTTCAACAATTCAAGTAAACTACCACAAAACTAGCAAGTTGTAAGACTAAATTTAAATATAACTGATTTGTTCCACAATAGTATAAGAATGAGATGCATGGTGAAAGCATAGCTGTTATACGCAATCACGGATTATAGAATTTATAGCAATGGGTTTCCCATCCGCTATTACCATGATATAAGAGTTATCAAATTTGGCTTGTTGTTTAGCAATATATTTGGTTAAAAGCAAGAGACACAAATTTCCATTGGCATGAGTATTGAATAAAACGGATGTATAAAGATAGTGAACAAAGGAACGTACCGTTGACGGTGTCGTCGTTGGCCGGAGCCTCATTAGCATTTATATTAAATGCTCGTCCACGAGGACCACCTTGATTTTGAAGTCTTGGACATTGGTTTCGAAAGTGGTTTGGATCTCCACATTCGTAACAGGCCCGTCCATAGGTGATAGCGAGAGGCACTGGATGATTGCCTTGAGTAGCTTGATTAACGATAGTGCGAGCACGACAAGTAGTAACAATGTGTCCATAGCGTCCATAATTTGAGCATAGACGGCATGCAGCATGCGGGGCATGGTGATACTTGCAAGTAGGGCATTGGGGAAATGAACCTACACAATTTCTCAGAATTTGACCCGCAGGGGTAACTTGGGTCACAGGCACGGCAGGAGTGATGGCCGTGAAGTTTTGGGCCTTACGCTTCCTATCATGATGGGAAGATTCGGGCTCTTCGTCTTTGTCGGACACGGAAGTAGCAGCTTTGTCGACCACTTTCTTGGTACCCTTCCTAGATAAGGTACTCGCTTTGACGTGATTGTCAGTCAACACAGCAGATAAACGGATAGCGTGTTCGAGAGTGGAGGGATTACTTCCCAATACGGTGTCTTGGATCGGCATAGGCAGTCCACCTATGTATTTTTCGATTCCCCGTGCTAAGGGAGTAACCATGTAGGGCACGAGCAGACTTAGCTCTTGAAAACGAGTGGTGTAAGCCAAATTCTCTCCGCTATCTTGGGTGAGATCCCAAAATTCAGCTTCGAGCTTCCTCATTTCGTTGCGAGGACAGAACTCGTCAGTCATAAGTCGTTTCATTTCGTCCCAAGACAAGGACATAGCAGATTCGTTGCCTCGAGTACGTTTCTCATTGTTCCACCAGGTGAGTGCTCGTTTTTGGAAGACGCTGGCAGCATAACGGACTTTGAGGTTGTCGGGACAATCGATGTTTAGGAAAGTACTCTCCATACTTTCAAACCATTGAAGAAGGCCAGTAGCACCTTCTGTCCCGAAGAATTTGGTGGGGTTGCAAGAATTGAAATACTTGAATGTGCAGTATGGTGGGTTTGCACCATTCCCTTGCGTGTTAGACCCATTGCTGTTGTTGTTAGCTTGGATCATTTGGCCTACTAGTTGGGTAAGTAGTGCAGCAAGGTCAGTGTTGGAATTGCTGGAGTTAGCATTAACTGCGCAACGAGGAGGCATTCTATAAAATACCATAAGAAAAGACAAGATTTTATGAGACTTCGGATAAAATGGACATATATGTGCCACAGTTGGTGGACTGTTCACAATAATGCAAGCAGAACGGGAGATGATACTCATCATGTCACGTAATAATGTATGTATGTTTTGACTAAAACTGATCACATAATTCATTCAAAATTTTATAACACAAAAGGGATAGGGGAAATAAACCATGAAATCCCTTCCTAGGAGGATACGATACCATAGATCAGTATTCGCGCAATAGGAATTACCAGGATTCGCATGCACTGCAAATCGTTATTACGTGTGCACCCGTAATAATAATTTGTTTTGCATGTTCGTCTAGTTCTTCCTATCTTGCTATAATGTCCCCTAGTTTGAGTTTATGTTCAGATCGTATTCTTTCGAATAAAGTGACTTATCAACGTTAAATAATTTATTAAAGTTTTCAAGGAGACATGCTTTAGCCTATAGGTAAACACTCACTTCGGGAATTCCCAGGAAAGCATACGGGTCCATTTATTTGGATTTATACGAAATGCATTTCCTAGACAGAAAACCCAAAGTACAGGTGTCACCCTTCCGGATTGCACGTGTCCTTTACTCATTTTAATAAATTCAAACACTGACAAGATATTTAAGATTATGAAGAAACACATAAGAGTAAAGCAATTAGTGTGGAAGAGGAAAGCAGGAATCTGGAATAAGGATGCGTAGTGTAACTGTTCGCGTACGTTTGTATAACAAGCATGTATCGTATGTGCAAGGTCTCGTGTGTATTCTATGTATAAGCATTATGTACCAACTTGGGAAAATTCAAATAATCACTTATTTACACATAAAATCACATAGCAGGTAACACATAAAAAGGTGTCCTAGGGTTATAGTCTAGGTCATCGTGTCTAATAACCTAATTCCCTATAACCATGGCTCTGATACCAATCTGTCACACCCCGACCGATGGCGGAATCATCGAGGCGGACACTAAATGATTGTTCATAAGCACATGATCTGCTAAGGTTGCATAATTCATTAATAAGATTTAAATATTCCATTACAATTCAAGTTACAACACCCTATTCTAGAATATTACACATAATTATTTTACTAGGTCCAAAAGCCTTATGTGTAGCACCTTCAACACATAGTCACACAATCACATATCTTCACCTGAAACGTAATCCAAAACAAGTGTCAACTACGAGAGTTGGTGAGTTTACATATGTTTGAATAAAAGTTTAATTAAAAACGTTTATACAATTCTTGGTTTGACATGGTAAGATACGGCATAATGTGGAGAATTCACTCTGTGTATACCAATTGTAAGTATGTAAATATAAGCATATAGGTTTAACGTGATAGGCATGGAATCAAGACTATGTGGGTCACACACAGTTTAAAACCACCCTAAAAGTATCCAAAGCATGCAAGTATGTATAAGCACAAAGGTTTAACGTGATAGGCATGGAATCAAGACTATGTGGGTCACACACAGTTTATAAACCACCCTAAAAGTATCCATATCATAACAAGTGACCATGCACTAAAGCACAATAATCTACGCATGTAAACACAAGTTGAATTGTATGTAAGTATGCACAGATTACGTCTCACCCCAAAATGTAAAAAAATGTAAATAGGGAATATGTAACTCACCTTGCAGCGAGGGTTTTACTTCACGCGCGTTGGTTATATTTGTATTGTTGTTATGCACGATGTAATCCTATGTAAATAAATATGTATTCGCGTACGTGTACATTTGTTTAAATATATATGGGTCTGCAAACGGAACAACCTTTGCGAAAATGATATGTTTTAAAATCGTTGTAGGAACAAATATTAATTTTTGTAAGACTTTGTATTTTTATAAAAAATCCAAATTAAATATTTAAACTTCTTGGAAATATACTTTTTATAAAATTTGCATTTTTATAAGTCATAATTTGCATACTTTAAGTTTTGTGGAAATATTATATTTTTAATAAATAATTTCGTGTATTTATTTTATTTATAAAATATTAGTCCATTATTTTTCATGCGTCAAAATGGGTAATTATTTTATAAAACATTGGGTTTATTATTTTATAAAAGTTTAACGGGTTTGAACCCGCGTAAAAAGTCGTTTGGTTTGTTTAAAGTAAACGAGAAGAATTTCGGGTTCGAAATAATTATTAGAGTGTTAAAAATAATTTAAAATAATCAAAATAATTAAATTTAATTAAAATTGTGGACTGGGTCGGATCGGGTTGACCCAGACCCGAATCCAGGTCCAACGGTTAGGGTCAGTGGGGGGGGGGGGGTTTATAGGGTAACAAGGTCCAGGGGTTCAAGGGTCCAGGGGGGGTTCAAAAACAGAAAATGAAAGAAAAAGGTGGAATCGGAGCTCGTGAGAATCGAACACGGGACCTGTGCAATTACCGGGTACACGCGTAACCAGCCGGGCTATCGCCCATTGCTGGTTATGTTTGATCCCAAAAATATATAACCGGCCTTGGTTTGTCTGCTGGTTCTCGGCAACTCACAGACCAAGTCACCGAGAACTTCTGTTTGCTCAGAAACGGTCAGAAATCGCTCGGTAATCGATATGCATTAGTTAGCCATTAGTAAAATGAAGGTAATAGGAATGAAATGCAGGGATAATACCTGAATCGAATTGGTCTGCGAAATGGGGGCGAGGCTCGAAAATACTAGAAATCAATCGGAGGGGATTCGAGTTGTTTGAAAACCTAAGACCGATGGTATAGCTTCGTTTCGAAGAGACGAGTGCACTGGGCCTGTTAATTTCGAGCGAGAGTGGACAGTGAAGATGGTGTGTTCGAATGAAGACGGGTGTAGGCTTTTAAGGTCCAAATCCAAACCCGATGGTAAAAAGGGCAATTGGTCGCGTAGGTACACTCGGTGTGATGTGACGATCCGAACGAGGTTGTCTGCGGCTGTTGAGGTGCAGTACCTTGGCCGGATTTAGGGGTTGACCCTACGAGCATTAAATGAGCCGGGGGAATCCGATGATAGAAAGGAAAATTAGATGGGGGCTTTTGTTCGCAGGACACAGGCGAGTTCAGAGGTGCCAGCAAAAGGCATCGAGGTCGCGTGGTTGGGGAGCTCGAGGTCTCGCCAGAAAAAGGACGAGCTGCCGGCGTGGCCAGGTTGTCCGGGGAAGACCGCTGGAATTGCGAATTGGGGTTTAACAATTTTAGTCCCTGTGGTTTCTCTTTCGTTTAAAAACACCCCTGAGATAATTATAAATCGAGTCCCTATTGTTTAGTTTAATTTAAAAACAGACCCTAGACTTATTTTAAAAACAAAACCCTATGGTTTGAATAATTCTATTTTAAACCCTGAACTTGTAATAAAATGAATTAATTTAATTTCTTTTAAAATCAATTTAGTTTAAATTATATTTAAATGATTTTATAAACTTATTTTTATTAAAATCAATTATTTTAAATACTAAATTTATTAAAATAACTCATTAAATCTTTTATATTATTTATCTAATTTAATTTTTTTTTTTTCATTTTAAATGATTAATTTAATAAAATTAGAAACCATAAATTTATTTATATAAATTATCAAGTTCATTAAAATAGTTCATTTAGATTTCATATATTTTTAAAACTTAATTTAAAAATACATAAATTGAAATTTGTAAACACGCTAACTTGTATAATTATGATATAATATATATGTGTATGTTTTGAAATGAAATGCCAAAGTTTACCCGTTAAATTATATAAATGCTAAATTTTGAAATGTCACAGTCGTCACCTAGATCTCATCATAAGCATTCTGGTCAAGCGTCCACGTAAACGCCTTCATCGTCTATTCTCTTAGCTCCGCCCATCGGCCTCGTGCTCTGAATTCCCGAGATATAAGCATAGGCATCTCATAAGAGCACCTCACTGGTCGCCTAGAAACTTGTCAAAACTCCTTGCATCACCTCGACGTATGAACGTCGAGAGAATCGTCAAGATAGAAATACCATACTTGAGCACACTAACCATCCGTCCTATGCATGACTAAGCGTGTACTATAAGGACACACACCGACATACATAACTACAGAACACACATTGTTCTACATATGTACTAGTAACTCAACCTTCTAACTCGCACAAAGTGCAGATACACAACTAGCTAGATCTGGGTAAATCTACGCGCATACAATATGACCTCATTATTTATAGACACGCAAGTATATCATGTTGTTTGGCCCAAAGGCACAAGCAACACGATCTCCCGCCTGACTGCCGTCAGATACAATAACATGTTGACAAATGTCAACACCGTATCAAGGTTACAATTGATCTCCCGCTGACTAATGCAAGACACAATATCAAGCTTGCGCTTGATCTCCCGCCTGACTAATGCCAGACACAATATCAAGCTGACGCTTGATCTCCCACCACAACTATTAAGTACGTGACACAAATAACTCATACTCATAAGCAACTCAATTAATGCCATACAAGTTTATTCACAAAACACTTTCATGTCCTTAAGCACCAAAACATTTACCTCGCGAAGATCTATGCCTTAAGATATAAAGACATTTAATATCATAATAAGGCCAAACATATCCTTTACACTTCACACATCGCCTAAACATAACACATAGTTGGCAGTACCTTAAGACCGTAGACACACACAATTTATCAAAACTCAGGTCTACACTGCCCTATTCATATAGTCTAATCAACCAAGTCATAGCATCACATCAAAGATTACGTTTAGTTTGAACTCACGTTGTTCAAAAGGTAATCACATAATCACACTTAATTAACATTGCACCATCAATAGGAAGCTATCACACATGTAACTATCATTTACTACGTTTTAAACCATCCCGTGGTAAGATTCACCGCCAAGTTTAAAATCAAGCAATTGAAAAACCAAGAACAAATATCTCGTCACAAAAGTGCCTGACAGCCACTACTCAAAATTCTCTAATCCTCTCGTGGCAATCACCACGCTCTAGTCATTGAACAAGTCGAAGTTATCCCCACTTGCTCCTCGTCATTGGATTCCTCTAACCATCCATTTCCTGATTCTGCGTAGTGTCTCGAGGGCTAACTCCTAACTGCAAATGCATTTCTTCCTCTCCTGTAAAAGGAACTACTGAGCCCGCCCCTCATATTTGCCTTGGTAGTATTGGGGGCATTTGGCGCCAGAAGCGCCAAGATCACCTCCTGTGCTGGTAGCTCCTGCTCGTACTCAGCCACCGGTGGAACCACCGTCAATGGAATAGGTGCTAAGACTCGTCTCCCTCCAATGATAATCATGCGAATGAAAGCCAAACATCTAGCCCGCCGCTCTGTCAACCTCCTTATAAGAGCTCCTCGCCTGACCCATCTAGTCCGAATCGTCATGGCCATCAGTACCTGCACAAGATAGAATGTTGGAGTGATTACTGTGGGCGTTAAATTCAGAATATGAGAGTAATCATAGACTGTCAAATCATGGTGATCAAATGCAATTTGGTGGTCCACATTACTGCTCAGATTCTAAACCTTCCCCATCATATTCACACCAGCTTTCTATCTTTCACACACCCCGGATGCACACACATCCCACACAACTCACATAGCACCACACAATAATCTGGCAAGTCATCGTCTTATCACAGTTTCACTCCATTCAAGGTTACACACAAACTTACTAAATCATACCGACACACCAAACTATCTCACATAGTTACAATTAAAGTTATTCAACGTTTCTCGGTTCACATTATAGTCTTATTCAATCACACCACACAACATCAAGTAGTTCTACATAATACTACAACACATATCACACCTCATGATCCCACACGGGACCATAAATCATTTACTCACACCAATTACTTTACCAAGTGTAACACTACACAAATGGTAAATAATAATTACTCCTCAACTCGAAAGACGTACCTCTTGGCTCGCGGTTACTCGTGGTGGCATTCGTTTCACCCTAGTCCCATTTTCAGTTTAAATTAAGGCATTTTATGTAATATCCGAGATATTCCGACGTATTAAAAAGGTCGATTTCGTATTAAAGTCATTCCTTAAAACAGTATATATTAATTTTAAAATAATTTATACTTGAACCATATATATATATAAATATGTATATGTATATGTGGAAAGTAAAAATATATATATATGTATCTATATAAAATCCTTAAAACATTACAAGGTGGTAATTTTATAAATAAAATTTCCCTAAACACTAGAAATTATCTTATGAACTCACGAAATAATAAAAACTTATAAAACAATTTAAATTTTTCTAAAATAAAACATATTTGTTTTATATAAAAGGATCGGGGACTAAAACTGTCATTATCGAATCTTGCTATAATCAGAAAGTTAACTGTTAACATAATATGTTAACCTTAGATACTTCAGGGACGAATTGTGTCATTTCACCAAAGTCCCAAAAACCCATTCAAGTCAAGGGTTCGACTCCCGCAAGGGGTGATTTGGGGCTCGATTTATCCAAAACGCGAATTTGTCCAGATTTAGCGAACCTCGGTCCTCGCCTCACGCGTGCGACCCAACCCCCGACGTCTTCAATGCTATAGCACGGCCCGAGACACGCGTAAATCCGAATTCAAAGCCGTCGGCTTCAACCCCCACCTCCTCAACCGTTCACGCATTGAATGCTCGAATTGCCTATAAATACCGACTAGAAACCTCAGTAACATCACACCACAACTCACTACACTCTCAATTCGTTCAAAACGAATCTACATTTGCCGATTTAGAGCCGCGACAGCCGACCTCGGCCTCAGCCTCATTCTCATTCATTTCGACACCAAACCAGGTAATTCCAATGGCCATTATACTCGTTTTCGTCCAAAGATCAATAACCCTCTGTCAATTTGCATAAACAAAGGGTTAATCGGGTCGTATTTAAGGGTTTTTGGTTCTAGGGTTCATACGGTAACTAGGGGCGATTTGGGATTGTGTTTATCAAATTCATTTTTCGGATAAAACGTAATAAGGCCCGTAGCAGGGATGGCTAAGATGTGTGTGTTTCGTGACCCGGCGGGCGACGCGGGTTCGATCCGGCCAACCCCCCCCCCCCCCATTTCCTTTATTTCGCATTTTTATGCTATTTAATCAGCTTTAAAAATTTTAATAAAATCTGTTAAATTCTTATGAACTTGATTATGATTTTTAATTATACTTTTGTATCCTGAAACGTTTTTAATTAAATAAAACTTAATTAAACTTATAATAATTAATTCTCTGAAAATAGTTTTAAACTCTTAAAAAAAACTATAAAAATACTTTTAAACTTTTCAAAACTTGTATTTTAAACAGAATATATTTTATAAAATTTGAAACCTTAATTCGTTATTATTTCTTTTCTGGAATAATACCTTTAATTGTTTAAAGCTTTAAATAAATTAATAAACTCTAATTAAAACAAGAAACTTGTAAACTTATACATTTATATAAAATTATATTAACTTGAACTTTCTTATTTATTCAAAAAAGACGGAAAACTTATTTAATTATTTATTTCAAGAAAATAAAAAAACACTTATAACTTGTAAACTTAAAAAAAAACGTTACCTTTTTGATTCGGAGATGCTAATCCTAAGTTCATTTTCAAGTTTCATCCGCAAAATCGTTACCTTTTTAGCCAAAACCTGAAAATCCTATAAAGTCATAAAAACTCAGATTATGTTCGAACGCTTACCTGGATTGGATTTCTGATTCGGAGAAGATGGTCACGAGCACAGCTGTAACGTGCTCCTCCAATCTCGTGACGATCCGTCGACTTTCTCTCTCTAGACCCGAGCTCTCCTTTCTCTCTCTAGAAGCTGCGTGAGTGTGGAATGAGCAGGGAAGAGGGTTGCCTTGCCTTATATATATACCTAGGCTTCCCTCGGCCCATTGAAGCCGAGCCCAAGCCCACTCCCTTTTGTTTAAATATTCCGACTAAATCACCGGTCTCGCTATATTTATTCGTTTTATTATTTTTGGGATGTTACAAGTCTACCCTCCTTAAAGAGGTTTCGTCCTCGAAACTGTTCATACGTTAAACAATTGAGGGTATAGTCCCCTCATCTCGTCTTCTTTTTCCCAGGTAGCTTCCGACCCTTTTCTGTGCTTCCATTGTATCTTGACTAACGGTATCGACTTATTGCGTAGTCGTTTCTCAGCTCGGTCAAGGATGGCTATTGGTTCCTCGACATAATTCAGACTGTTGTCCACCTCGATCTCATCGTAAGATATGTGGGCTGTGTCGTCAGCTAGGCATTTGCGTAAGTGTGACACATGGAACGTAGGGTGTATTCCACTAAGCTCAACGGGTAGGTCGAGTCTGTAAGCAACTTGACCCACCCTCGCTAGAATCTTGAAAGGTCCGACAAACCTTGGACTTAGTTTACCACGCTTTCTGAATCGGATGATTCCTTTCCATGGTGATACCTTTAACAGTACCATGTCCCCTACTTGAAACTCTAACTCCCTTCTTCTCTTATCTGCGTAGGATTTTTGTCTGTCTTTTGCGGCTTTCATTCGAGCCTTGATTTGATCAAATTTCTCGGAAGTAGCTTTGACCACTTCGAGACTTGCAAAATCCTTCTGCCCAATTTCCCCCCCAACAAACCAGGGTTCTGCATCTCCTCCCATACAACATCTCAAACGGCGGCAAGCCAATAGTTGAGTGATAGCTGTTGTTATATGAAAATTCTGCCAATGGTAGATGGCTGTCCCAGCTCCCACCAAAGTCAATGATACAGGCCCGGAGCATGTCCTCCAAGGTCTGAATGGTTCTTTCGGATTGACCATCGGTCTGAGGGTGGTAAGCGGTGCTGATGTTCAATCTATTGCCCATCGCTTCATTGAATTTCTTCCAAAACCTTGACGTGAATCTAGTATCCCTGTCAGACACAATCGACAGCGGCATACCATGTCTGCTCACAATTTCCTTGATAAAAATTTCTGCTAGTCTTTCTGATGAAGAAGTCTCACGCATTGGCAAGAAGTGAGCACTTTTCGTCAAGCGGTCGACGATCACCCAAATGGTATCATTGCCTTTAGCTGTTCGCGGTAGCTTGGTAATGAAGTCCATCGTGATCTCCTCCCACTTCCATTCTGGTATTGGTAAGGGTTGCATTTTATCGCATGGTTTCTGGTGCTCGGCCTTAACTAGAGAACACGTTAGGCACTTGCTCACGTATTCTGTCACATCATTCTTCATGCCAGGCCACCAGTATTCTTTCTTCAAGTCTTGGTACATTTTGTTTGTCCCGGGGTGGATAGAATAGCGAGACTTATGGGCCTCATCAAGTATTTTGGCTCTAAGCTCGCCAATCTTAGGTATCCACATTCGGCCAAACCTAGTTCGTACACCGTATGCATTTGCATCCAAGTTCCCTTGTTGTCCTGCTATTCTTTCCCGTTTCACATTTCTTTCTAACAGTGCTTCATCTTGTACTTTTGCTATTTCACCCATCAAATCTGGTGTTATAATCAGCTGACACGCTTTGATCCGGATGTCGATTCTTCCTTTCTACTTAAAGTGTCAGCCACTACGTTTGCCTTGCCTGGATGGTACAATATTTCACAGTCATAGTCTTTCAGTAGCTCTAACCACCTTCTTTGCCTCATGTTTAGTTCCTTTTGTTCGAAAAAATATTTCAAACTTTTGTGATCGGAGTAGATGGTGCATTTAACTCCATACAAGTAGTGCCTCCATATTTTCAACGCGAAAACTACTGCTGCTAACTCTAAATCGTGTGTTGGAAAATTAACCTCGTGAATCTTTAGTTGCCGCGATGCGTAAGCAATTACCTTTCCTCGTTGCATAAGTACGCACCCCAAACCCTGCCCCGAAGCGTCAGAATAGACTACCAAGTCTTCATTTCCCTCAGGTAGAGTTAAGACTGGAGCTTGGGTTAATCGTGCCTTAAGTTCCTCAAACGCGTTGTTTTGGGTTTGACCCCATTCATACTTCACTTCCTTCCGTGTCAACTTAGTAAGTGGCAAGGCTGTTCTTGAAAAATCTTGAATGAATCTTCGATAGTAGCCTGCCAATCACAGAAAACTTCGTATCTCTGTTGGTGTCTTTGGAACGTTCCATTCCTTTACTGTCTCGATCTTTGTAGGATCTACCATGATGCCTTTTGTGTTTATCACATGACCTAGGAATTGGACTTCCCTAAGCCAGAACGCGCATTTGGAGAATTTTGCATACAACCTTTCCTGCTTTAACACTTCCAAGACCTCTCTTAGGTGACAGTGGTGATCACCCTCGTTCTTCGAATAAACTAGTATGTCGTCAATGAAAACTATCACTGAGCGATCCAACATCGGCCGGCATACTCTATTCATCAAGTCCATAAAATCTGCTGGTGCGTTGGTCAACCCGAATGACATCACTAAAAACTCGTAATGCCCGTAACGCATACGAAACGCGGTCTTTGGTACATCTTCTTCTCTCACCTTGGTGATAACCCGACCTAAGATCGATCTTTGAAAACCAACTTGCACCTTGCAGTTGATCAAAGAGATCGTCTATTCTAGGCAATGGGTATTTGTTCTTTACTGTCCTCTTGTTCAATTCACGGTAGTCAATGCACATGCGCATGCTGCCGTCTTTCTTCTTTACGAATAGTACCGGAGCGCCCCATGGTGAAATGCTCGGTCTAATAAATCCTTTTTCTGTTAATTCCTGTAGTTGAGACATCAATTCTTTCATTTCTGACGGAGCCAATCGGTAGGGGGCTTTGGCAACGGGCTCAGCTCCTGGCAGTAAGTCAATCTGAAATTCTATTTCCCGATCAGGTGGCAACCCAGGTAGATCCTCAAGGAATACTTCCGGAAAGCTGCACACCACGGGTACATCCTTGAGTTCTTTCGTTTTCATTCTATCGTCAATAACATATGCCAGATAAGCTTCGCAACCGCGCCTCATGTAACTTTCGGCCTTCATCATCGAGATGACGTTCGGCATCGTGCAATTCCAATCCCCATAAACCGTAATTGGACTACCGTTAGGAGCTTTGAGGTGTATCCTCTTACGTTTACATATGATCTGAGCTTCGTTGGCAGCTAGCCAATCCATGCCCAATACTATATCGAATCCTCCTAAGGTGAGAAGGAACAATCTAGAAGGAAACTTATGTCCCTCTATTTCTATGACGCAATCCTCTGTTACTTGGAATACTGCCGAATTTTTACCAACGGCAGTTTGTACGCTAAAGGCCTTTACTATGGTGTTGATAGTGCAATCCAGTTTACGACTAAATGCATTTGATATGAAGCTTTTACTAGCACCAGAATCAAATAAAATAGCAGCACGTTCATCATTAACTAGAAACGTACTTGACACGACATCAGGATTTCCCCTTGCTTCTTCCTCAGTTAAGGCATAGGCCCGAGTCCTAGCCTGGGCTGTTCCTTTTCCCTCTCTTTTCCCGAACCAGATTGGCCGGCCTTCCTGCAGTTCTTTGTAGGATGTCCAAACAATCCACATACTTGACATTTGACGTCCTTCAAACAATCTCGGGAGTAGTGCCCCGGCCTCCCGCACTTATAACACACGGTGGTGCCGATTCGACACTCGCCCAGATGTTGCTTTCCACATCTCTTGCATGTTTCATATCCGTCCATCCTTGGTTTCTTAATTTCAGTTGTTTCTTTCCCTTTTCCGGTGCCTCTAAACGGGTTCTCCCACTTTCTCTTTTGTGTCTCAGGTGCCGGGTCTTCATTGGCATAATCGTCGTAGACGATTCCAGACAAGTTGACTACCGACTCGAAGGTCGAGGGTAGGTTGGCTTTTACATGGACACGGACCCTTTGCGGCAGACCCTTGACATAGTATTTGATCATACGTTCTTCGGTTTCCACCAAGTGTGGTACCAGTTGGGCCAGCTCGTTGAATCTTGAAGTATACTGGCGATGAGTCTTGTTGCCAGCCTTAAAGTTTAGGAACTCGTTCTCCACACGATCAATCTCATTCTGTGGGCAGAACTTTTGGATTACGAGCTTCTTCAGGTCTTCCCATGTCATTCTGGCAATAGCATTTGGCGACTTTGTTCTTTGAATGTTTCTCCACCAACCTAGTGCTTCATTGGTGAAAGAATGAGCAACATATTTAACCGCCTGGTCCGGTCGGCACTCGCTGATGTTGATTACAGCGTTCATCCTCTCAATCCATTCGAAAGTAGCCACCGAATCCTTGGTTCCATCAAACTTAGGTGGGTCTCCGTCCTTGAAACCTTTGTAAGTACACCCATGATTGCTTGATGCCACTTTTACTTCATCCCCGTCACTGTCATAAATTTTCTCTTCATTGTTCCCTTCATCCTCTTCTTTGCTTTTCTTTAGTGCCTCAGATAATAGGTCAGGCAATATGTTCTTCAGAGTAAGTACAACCTCGCGGGCAATAGCATACCTAACCTCGGGTTCCAACTGTATAGGCCCTTGATTGCCGTCCCCAGTTGGGGTCACATTAGTTTCGTGCACACTCTCTTCCTCTTCACTTCTTTGATTCAATGGAGGTCTACCCACTCGGCCAGTGCGACCGCCTCGGCGTCCAGTTCTTCCTCCTCCAGCCATAGTTCCTAGTTTTCCTGATGGTCATAAAGGGAATACATCAATGTCATTCTCTAAGATCATAGTCTTGAAACAGTAAGAACAAGGTAAATTTTTAATTACAGTGACCGGTTTGTGATTAGAAATTTACATTGCTTTTCGGGTTCCAAACTCTTCAAATTGGTCATGACATTGACATCTATTGGTTCTAGGTTTGAGTATCTATTCTTATCCAAGTGTATTAACCTTAGTACTTACTTATTGTGCTGGCGTTGGCGTTGGTTACCCATGACTGACATCCGTGCGTTGGTCCCATAATCAGTTTGAGTCCAGACATTTAGGGATGTCTGAATCTCTCAAACTATTGCTCTGATACCAACTTGTAAGGCCCCTTTCCCGGGTAACCTCACTTGTTGGATTTACTCATAAACATAGTCAATGATCACCTAACTTTTAATTAAAAACATTCAAACACAGCGGAAGCATACATCATTCAATAACATAACAGAGCAGCGGAAGTCTTATCATTAAACATAACATTGTCTTAACATAAATAAAAGTGGGATGTCAGTCTCGTGCCGGGTAACCTTCACGCCTTCGCACGACCCTTCCTTTCTGTACCTGAAATGTATACTAAAAGTCAGCTAACGCTGGTGAGTTCTAGTTTAAAGACAATCATACATAATATTTACCTTATCATGAATATAATGTATATATATATATATTCATACTTTTAAATATTCTTTACTTTACTGTTCTCACATAACATTCATTGAGGGTATATACATATGTACATACATACTTTCTTTTTGAGAGAACACTTATTGGCCACAATCTTAAGGGAGATCAACTCGTCATACTTGTCGCGAATGTCACAAAGACATCGCTGTCAGAACTACCGTCGTAGCCCATTTCATTACCCTCCGGCTCTAGAAAACCGTCCGTCATTCATTAATCCGTCCGGCAACCTTTGTCCGTCCGCTCTTTACCGTCCTACCGTCGTAGTCCGTCATTTTGTCTGTCTGCCCTAGGGCATCCGTTTCCCACGCGACCATTATGTATGCAACCGTTCTACATTATTTAAGGCATGTGCTTCGACCGTCCATTAATGCCTTTTCATACGTCCTAGCTTGCGAAGGAACCTTTTTGTCCCGGTTGCAAAATAGTCACGTGGTCGTCCGTCTACCGAAGTAGCCGTTGTCATAGAAGGGTTTATAACGTTTACATTCATTCATAGCATGCAATATATATGTAATATAAAGCAAGATTTCATTCTTTTACATTATGTCCTTCTTTCATTCATTCTTTAAAATCATACGCTTCTTTCTTTATTCATAATTCATTTTCATATATAAGTATTTATATATATACGTATGATCACATTGACATTTATAACATTTAATCATTTAGTGTATACACTTCAGCCCCAAAACATTTAAAATGATTTGCACATAACATAGAAAGGGGCACATAGAACTCACCTGATGAGTAGTTTCTGAAATACACTAAGCTGGCTACTAAGCGTCACTAATGTCACTCACGATCTGTATAATAAAGTCATACTCGTAAGGTAGTGCTCCTAGATGACATTAGACATTACTATGCTTTAACTCAGTAGTTTCGATGGATTTGCTTTATCGAAACTTGGTAGTTTCGATAGGTTGCTTCTGTCGAAACTTGGTAGTTTCGATAGGTTGCTTCTGTCGAAACTTGGTAGTTTCGATAGGTTGTTCTGTCGAAACTTGGTAGTTTCGATAGGTTGTTCTGTCAAAACTTGGTAGTTTCGACAAGTAACTTAGGTGTAATCTTAGCTTCGGATCGTGGCTCATATCGAAACTATGGTAGTTTCGATGGGTCTGCACATATCGAAACTGGGTAGTTTCGATGGGTCTGTACATATCGAAACTATGTAGTTTCGATGGTTCTGCACATATCGAAACTATGTAGTTTCGATGGTTCTGCACATATCGAAACTATGTAGTTTCGATAGGTCTGCACAGATCGTCTTCCCCAAAAATCCGAAGTTTTTGCATGCGCGTCTGATCGAGTCAATATCTCATTTTTCTTAGGTCAAAACGTTCGGTTTTCATTCTAGATGCTAATCCTAAGTTCATTTTCAAGTTTCATCCGCAAAATCGTTACCTTTTTAGCCAAAACCCAAAAATCCTATAAAGTCATAAAAACTCAGATTATGTTCGAACGCTTACCTGGATTGGTTTCTGATTCGGAGAATATGGTCACAAGCACAGCTGTAACGTGCTCCTCCAATCTCGTGACGATCCGTCGACTTTCTCTTTCTAGACCCGAGCTCTCCTTTCTCTCTCTAGAAGCTGCGTGAGTGTGGAATGAGCAGGGAAGAGGGCTGCCTTGCCTTATATATATATACCTGGGCTTCCCTCGGCCCATTGAAGCCGAGCCCAAGCCCGCTCCCTTTTGTTTAAATATTCCGACTAAATCACCGGTCTCGCTATATTTATTCGTTTTATTATTTTTGGGATGTTACAAACTACTTATTAAGAATGATTATCATAGATTTCTAATAATTATTTATTCTTTAATAAATGTTATTAATCTTGATTCTTTTGGTGCAACCTTATTTATAATACTTAGAAAACTACTTTAAACTATTAACACATGACTTGTGAAATCAATCGTTGTAAAACTTTTAGAATGTTATTATTCTAAACCACGAAGCTATTAAACTTTGATTTTCAAACTTTGTGAAACACTATTTAGAAACTTACATAAACTTTATAAACACAAATCATTCCCGTCTCCCATTTGGAACCCTAGTCAATCTTGAGCCCTAGATCCTTGTCTTAGACTTATGGAAATAAACTTGAAACTTTAGACTTATATTCTTAGGCTTATCGTGAGGATATTCTCCCTCCAAGTCTTGCAAGTACTTATCTGTGTCGGATACTATTCATCATCCATGTGAGTATACTTAACCCCTTTTTCATTTACATTCTTTTGGGGTGAAACATGTTCAAACTTTAAACTTATACAATTCTTGTACAACTATGACTAGATGCTTATTCTTATGTTAAACTTGAGACTTGTATGCTTAGATTAAACTTAAAACTAGCATATTCATTAACTTTGATCAAGCCTATGGTAACAATGATAGATCTATTGTATTTGACCAATCCACCTTGATTGATTGACCCTTCGGGGGGAGCCCTTGGTGTTTGTTACTAAACCAAACTTTTAAACTTGAGACTTATAAGGGTAACCTGCGGGTTATGCCTAAACTTGGTTGAGGATTGAATGTGCACAATGTTTAAGATACTTGTTTTCTCATGCTTACATTATAGAATGCATATATCATAGTGAATTGTAACTCTTTTCAAATACTTGTTAAACTGTGTCAAAACCTTTGTATCTCACCAACTATTTTGTAGTTGACAGATTCTTTCACATGTTTCAGGTTCTACAACATGAGACTTTATCGTGATCACATATGATGCTTGGACCTAGAATGCTTAATCAATTAGACTTGTATTCTTGCTATGTATTTGATTTATTCTTTGTATTGAACCCTTGAATCTGTTATTAATGAAATATTTAAACTTTAATAGTCAACCTTGTGCTATTGAACAACCGCGTCCGCCCCGACGTATAATCCGCCGTCGGTTGGGGTGTGACAGATTGGTATCAGAGCCTTGGTTATAGGGAATTAGGTTATTAGACACATGACCTAGACTATAACTTAGGAGACCCAAACATGAGTTATCTCATGTCCTTTACTAGGAACTTTCTCCTCATTCGATTCTTAAATCTTATACGTGAACGCTTGGAGATTCTACGATTCTACTTACCTACGTACTACAAGAGGCTACTACATCGAGGACACGTTCTTAGGCTTTAAGTATAATCCTCCACTAAACTCTCGTCAAGAATATTTAAGTTCTAGATAATGTGTGAGAACTTGTGCGGACCGGAAGGGTGAATACCTGTATTCTGGGAAATTCTGTCAAGGAAAGCATTTCGTATAAATCAAAATCAACCGTTGGACCCGTATGCTTTCCTGGGAATTCTTGGAATGAGTATCCACTTATAGGAATGCATGACTTCTCTAAACATTAGTGAGCTTAGATCTCTCTTGATATGTCAAAGTACTTACTTAGTGATATGCACTAAATGAGTACTATCTCAAATACTATAAACTTCATAAATTCTTGATTCAAAAAAAACTTTCCTCTATAACCTTTATTCTATGATTTTTAAGTCCCGTCTTGTCACATGACAGCATGCTTACTCGTCATGACCTGAAGGAGTTACCTTCAAGGAGAAATTCTTACGAAATTATACTTAAAAACTATATACATAGACTTATGTTTATAGATACTACCCAATAAACTTCGTGATCGTTGTAATACAACCCTTAAAACTATGTATTACCCTACAAATTCTTCTATAAAACTTCATTATTTTATAAATATGACACCTAAGAGGTAACCCTTGTATTCTTACCTTACCTCCTTGGCACTTAACCAAGTTTCACTTGATAACTAACTCAAAACTTTTGTTACACTTTTATACATCTCAAAACTTACACACGCCTTTAAACTTCATGATCCTTGTAATACTAGCACATTTAAAACCATGTATTATCCTACAAATCCTTTTACAAACTTCATTACTTTATAAGCTTGAGAAACTCTTGTGTTTTCATTTTACCACTCAAAACTTCATTTGATGATTTACTCAAACTTTGTCACACTTCTCAAAAACTTTCATTACATCTTTAAAACTTACACATCACCGTTTCTTGTAAACAAAACTTAACGTCTTTTAAATCTAAAGAACCTTAATAAAGAAGTTCGTGACCTAAGTAACTTCCTTATAGAGGAAGAAGCCTACCATGGAATAGACAAGCTCCACGTTTAAGACTCTAAACCCAAAATGAACCTCGACATAGTACCATAAACCCAAACATCGGTGACAACAACTGAGAGAAGTTGCAAGCCCATGAGAATGTTCTGGCTAGGGAAATAGGGTACTTAAGTGAGTCCTTGTGACCACCCCCTTCTTCCAGGAATTCTCCTCGTTAGCCCATCAACTTCCAATTAAAAACTATTTTTGAAAATATTACTGTGATGACTCAGTATTATGAATAAAAACCTTTTGAACATATTTAATCAACTTACTTACACACTTTAATTTTCCGTTTAAATTGTATTATGTAAGGGCTAGAAGCCCCAATTTTGAAACATCTAAACGGAAACCATTTTGAAATTTCATTTTGTCACCATTTACTAGTTTAAACTTTCCTTTCATCATTGTAAACTTAACACACCTGCCCAAACACTTTCGTCAAAAACAACTCACGTTAGTACTTGAAATAATTAACAACGTTGCATTAAACTATAAAAACCCTAAGTGACACGTGTACCTGAGGAATAAATCTTGAACAAATCTTTTAATTTGTAAGCACTTATTCAAAAACAACCCGACTTACGAATCATTACCCTAAACAACCATGACCCTTACTTCTTGTATAGACTTAACACTTGTAAACTTGACCAACTTTTCGCTTGACAATCACACCTATCTTCTATAAATCTTACTCGTACTACTTATCGATGCCTAACTCGTCATTTGTGAACATCTTAATTACATTCTATACAAAAGAAAACTATACTTTCTGTTATGAATCAAGATCATTTGTAAACACACTATCATAAACCTTATCGAAACTTTTCCCGTTGCCCTATGCTTGGAGACTTTCCTCATTCAATTCTTGTCACGTAAAAGACTTACTATAAATCACAACGGGGACTAAAAGCTTAAATACACGTTGCTAAAACATTAAACTTCGTATACATAACTATGAGGTCAGAGACTTTTGAGTCATGTAAAACTTGTATAAATACTCAATCCCGTGTTCTTAAAAACTAAACATGATCAATAAAGGATCGTGTAAAGCTTAATACTGAAACTTGAAACTCAACTGACTTATCCTATTTTCAAACTTATACTTGGATTCTTAGTCTTGAAAACTTTGTGTGTCCATCTTAACCAAACCCTATAAGACTTGATAAATGTACATTCCATATATATGAGAAACCTTCACTCTTGATACTAGACACTAGCAGGAAGGAGGACGTTACTCTCTTTAGCAGAGTACATCCCCTGACTCCTATCTAAACCAAACATCGGGATCCACTAACCTTCTGGACAACTCGAATCTTCTGTGAGAAAGCGTGTAACGGTTAATCCTGTTCCAAACACTGTCCCACACCTCTCTTAAACACTAGAGTATTTAGATAACCACTTTATACTCAAAACGTAATCATATACTTCTATACACTGAAGCTAAACTAAGAGACTTTAAGGCTATTCTATGTTTGACGTATTCTTGTTCAAACACAATTTAAACTACTCCATGTTTGACGTATTCTTGTTCAAACATGATGAACGTATGAGCCTTTAAACTACTCCATGTTTGACGTATTCTTGTTCAAACATGATGAACGTATGAGACTTTAAACTACCCCATGTTTGACGTATGCTTGTTCAAACATGATGAACGTATGAGACTTTACACTACTCCATGTTTGACGTATTCTTGTTCAAACATGATGAACGTATGAGACTTTAAACTACCCCATGTTTGACGTATGCTTGTTCAAACATGATGAACGTATGAGACTTTAAGCCACTCCATGTTTGACGCATGCTTGTTCAAACCCGATGGACGTATAAGACTTTAAGCTACTCCATGTTTGACGTATGCTTGTTCAAACACGATGGACGTATAAGACTTTAAGCTACTCCATGTTTGACGTATGCTTGTTCAAACATGATGGACGTATAAGACTTTAAACTATTCCATGTTTGACGTATGCTTATTCAAACATGATGAACGTATAAGACTTTTAAACTACTCAAGGTTTGATGTATTCTTGATCAAACGCGAGGAAAGTGTAAAGACTTTAAAATACTCAATGATTGAAGTATTCTTAATCAATCACGAGGAAACTTTGAAACCCTAAATCTTGTCACATTCTTCTCTTTAATTATTGAATGACGCTACTCTCTAAGGGACTCGTTAATCAATGATCACCCTTATGTGGAAACTCTAGTCGTGTGTTAAACAAATTCTTGTACTCTTTCTGGATCCACACACAAACGGAAGGACCTATGCGGACTATGCGACGATTTAAATGCTTGCGGGTGCACACGTAAGTATGAAGATCGACGTATGGGAAGGCCTAGTAAACTCTGTCGTGTGCTATGATCTAGCACTTATCGTAAAAGGTAGCCACGGAACTTAGGTACCGTAGCAATCCTAAAACGTATTAGTCTACAAACTCAAATTCTTGAACTATCATCGAACCCATCCTGAGTGATACGTCTCACTTTAAATCTTGGATAGAAATTCAACAGTCATCCTCTCCAATGCTTTTGAAAACGAATCTCCATCTACCTAAATAAAACTATATACTTCTTAGGGAAACCCTTGGCAACCGTATGCTTTGAAACTTAGAAACCCAAGCAAACTTTTTCTCATTATCCTTGTACGTATCATAGACTTAAATCCTGAACTAAACCCTTCTACTCTAATTTCGGGACGAAATTTCCTAGAGTAGAGGAGACTGTAATATCCGAGATATTCCGACGTATTAAAAAGGTCGATTTCGTATTAAAGCCATTCCTTAAAACAGTATATATTAATTTTAAAATAATTTATACTTGAACCATATATATATATAAATATGTATATGTATATGTATATGTGGAAAGTAAATATATATATATATATATATATATATATGTATCTATATAAAATCCTTAAAACATTACAAGGTGGTAATTTTATAAATAAAATTTCCCTAAACACTAGAAATTATCTTATGAACTCACGAAATAATAAAAACTTATAAAACAATTTAAATTTTTTGAAAATAAAACATATTTGTAAAAGGATCGGGGACTAAAACTGTCATTATCGAATCTTGTTATAATCATAAAGTTAACTGTTAACATAATATGTTAACCTTAGATACTTCAGCGACGAATTGTGTCATTTCACCAAAGTCCCAAAAACCCATTCCAGTCAAGGGTTCGACTCCCGCAAGGGGCGATTTGGGGCTCGATTTATCCAAAACGCGAATTTGTCCAGATTCAGCGAACCTCGGTCCTCGCCTCACGCGTGCGACCCAACCCCCGACGTCTTCAATGTTATAGCACGGCCCGAGACACGCGTAAATTCGAATTCAAAGCTGTCGGCTTCAACCCCCACCTCCTCAACCGTTCACGCATTGAATGCTCGAATTGCCTATAAATACCGACTAGAAACCTCAGTAACATCACACCACAACTCACTACACTCTCAATTCGTTCAAAACGAATCTACATTTGCCGATTTAGAGCCGCGACAGCCGACCTCGGCCTCAGCCTCATTCTCATTCATTTCGACACCAAACCAGGTAATTCCAATGGCCATTATACTCGTTTTCGTCCAAAGATCAATAACCCTCTGTCAATTTGCGTAAACAGAGGGTTAATCGGGTCGTATTTAAGGGTTTTTGGTTCTAGGGTTCATACGGTAACTAGGGGCGATTTGGGATTGTGTTTATCAAATTCATTTTTCGGATAAAACGTAATAAGGCCCGTAGCCGGGATGGCTAAGCTGTGTGTGTTTCGTGACCCGGCGGGCGACGCGGGTTCGATCCGGCCAACCCCCCCCATTTCCTTTATTTCGCATTTTTATGCTATTTAATCAGCTTTAAAAATTTTAATAAAATCTGTTAAATTCTTATGAACTTGATTATGATTTTTAATTATACTTTTGTATCCTGAAACGTTTTTAATTAAATAAATCTTAATTAAACTTATAATAATTAATTCTCTGAAAATAGTTTTAAACTCTTAAAAAAAACTATAAAAATACTTTTAAACTTTTCAAAACTTGTATTTTAAACAGAATATATTTTATAAAATTTGAAACCTTAATTCGTTATTATTTCTTTTCTGGAATAATACCTTTAATTGTTTAAAGCTTTAAATAAATTAATAAACTCTAATTAAAACAAGAAACTTGTAAACTTATACATTTATATAAAATTATATTAACTTGAACTTTCTTATTTATTCAAATAAGACGGAAAACTTATTTAATTATTTATTTCAAGAAAATAAATAAACACTTATAACTTGTAAACTTAAAAAAAAACAGAAAACATTAATTTAATGAATTTCAAACTTACATAATACTTATATTTATTTTGTTATATAAATAGGAAAATAAATATGCTTTGTTTATTTTCCTAAATATTTATAAGATTTAATAGAAACTTTACATATTTATAAACTTGTACACTTTAAAACCTATCATTTAAAATATAAGCTTTATAAGAAATCCTATTTTATAGAAACTTGACATTTATTTAAACTTATAAACATTACATATTACAAAACAATGTGTAAAATGAATACCTACTAAAGTCTTAAATACTTAATATAAATTATTTAATTGGATAAAGTAATTACCATTTTTAAATAATTATTTATCCTTGTCAAATAATTGTTATTCTTTAATAATTAATTATTCTTAAATAATTATTAAAACACTTAATAATTATTTGTTTATTCTTAGTCTTTAACTACTTATTAAGAATGATTATCATAGATTTCTAATAATTATTTATTCTTTATTAAATGTTATTAATCTTGATTCTTTTGGTGCAACCTTATTTATAATACTTAGAAAACTACTTTAAACTATTAACACATGACTTGTGAAATCAATCGTTGTAAAACTTTTAGAATGTTATTATTCTAAACCACGAAGCTATTAAACTTTGATTTTCAAACTTTGTGAAACACTATTTAGAAACTTACATAAACTTTATAAACACAAATCATTCCCGTCTCCCATTTGGAACCCTAGTCAATCTTGAGCCCTAGATCCTTGTCTTAGACTTATGGAAATAAACTTGAAACTTTAGACTTATATTCTTAGGCTTATCGTGAGGATATTCTCCCTCCAAGTCTTGCAAGTACTTATCTGTGTCGGATACTATTCATCATCCATGTGAGTATACTTAACCCCTTTTTCATTTACATTCTTTTGGGGTGAAACATGTTCAAACTTTAAACTTATACAATTCTTGTACAACTATGACTAGATGATTATTCTTATGTTAAACTTGAGACTTGTATGCTTAGATTAAACTTAAAACTAGCATATTCATTAACTTTGATCAAGCCTATGGTAACAATGATAGATCTATTGTATTTTACCAATCCACCTTGATTGATTGACCCTTCGGGGGGAGCCCTTGGTGTTTGTTACTAAACCAAACTTTTAAACTTGAGACTTATAAGGGTAACCTGTGGGTTATGCCTAAACTTGGTTGAGGATTGAATGTGCACAATGTTTAAGATACTTGTTTTCTCATGCTTACATTATAGAATGCATATATCATAGTGAATTGTAACTCTTTTCAAATACTTGTTAAATTGTGTCAAAACCTTTGTATCTCACCAACTATTTTGTAGTTGACAGATTCTTTCACATGTTTCAGGTTCTACAACATGAGACTTTATCATGATCACATATGATGCTTGGACCTAGAATGCTTAATCAATTAGACTTGTATTCTTGCTATGTATTTGATTTATTCTTTGTATTGAACCCTTGAATCTGTTATTAATGAAATATTTAAACTTTAATAGTCAACCTTGTGCTATTGAACAACCGCGTCCGCCCCGACGTATAATCCGCCGTCGGTTGGGGTGTGACATTTTATTTGTTTAAAAACAGCAGTTTTCTCTTAAACCTCGGCTCTGATGCCAACTTGTAAGGCCCCAAACCGGGCACTCTACAGTTGGTTCTCATAACGGGTTATACCCTTGAAAATACTCATTTTAGATATATTAAACTACAGCGGAAGTCTTTCTAAAAACATTAATTACTATTTAATGTCATTAAGTTACGTCACGAATGCTTGCACACCAATCCGAGTAGCACCGCTCCCCAAGACAAGATACGTCAATGCAACGCTTACCTGCAAAACAATCTATCGCACACACAAAGTCAGCTACACTGAGTGAGTTCTAATAGTTTAGTTTAACAAAAGCCAACTCGTCTTGTTTATTGTCTATCTCTACTCAAGACCATCTTGTCATTAGAAAATAGTTGTATAGATTTTCATCATATAAATAACCCCCGTTACCTCGTAATATCCCAAAGGATTCACTATCCAAGACTCTGGCCCACCATTTTAACTCAGTAAGTCTCTCCGACATGGAACGAGCTTACTACTCTGATAACACGCAATCTACTATACATATATCAACCATACACTGGATAACTCAACCAATCTCTAGACACCGACTTACCAGTCCTAACCAGGACTCTCATAACCCGACTGACTCAACTATTGTACACAATGTACTCATCCCGGCACAACGGTCAATCTAACTCGACACATCACATTGATTCCATCTATTTATCACATCAATATCATCTCATACACAATTAATATAACTCATCACCTGCATGCAAATTAACACATATATATGCATACAAACACATACCTCGTCACTGCTCCCTCGTCAGGGTTATCCCCGTCAGGATACTCGTCATAAGCTCAGCTACACCCTTGTTTCAGGGCCCCGCCACTAATTATAGCGACACACTCGTCATCCATGATGACTACCCAGCCACCCACACAGTGACTATATCATCTACCATACGGTGACTGACACGTCACACATACAATGATGACCCCGAAGAAATCCGTCCTCCACACCACTGTTGACCATACACATGGACAACAATGCAAGCACACAAAGCAACACATATATATACACATGACACTACCTGGACATGTACTACGACTCACCACCCTTTCACGGATCACTTACGTGTGTAAACCAACACATACTTTAGACGTATCCCTTTAACGTCTTGACACACTACCCAACTCTTTCTGAATAATTAATTATACGACACACAAACAACATACTGACTTCTAGACCGTATATACTATGGACACCCCATAGACCCATGCAAACATGATACCCGTCGTGTCACGAGGACAACGACACATTACTCACAACTTCAGGCACATGACGCATAACAACATACTAGCATCTACTTGACTCGTTAATGAACCACGTATAGGTTCCTATGCTAACTCTCCTTATATACCCATCACAGGTTTAACTAAATTCCCGTCTAACTCATAAGATGACACATGCAGATCATCACACTCTTGTACACTCATCCTAAGGACCCCACAACGACCCTTAGCTTCATTATTACATAACGATCTCATAAAACACTTCATGTTAAATCATAACTCGTAATATGTCCGTTTAATAAAACATGTGAGTATGTACGATAGCCCCAAAATAGTAAAACGTTTAAAAGAGGGGATTAGAAACTCACCGGTTAAGCCGAATCAAAATCCCAGCTCTGCACCCTGATTACTTACTCAAACCCCGAACATGTCAAACGCACGATCACATGATCAGGATACATTTAAAGCATACGTTGGGTAACGTATAACAATATAAGAAAACCCCGACACTCATCCCGTTTACTTGTCAATCCAATTCCATGAAACCCTAGTTTCCCACGTTCAAGTGATCCGGACCGCCCTTGATTCATTTGGAACCTGCACCCGAACCGGCTTCCTCCCATGCATGCACAACGTGACCATGCAAACAATAATCCCACGAGAGCACACGTACTTGAACCGATTTTTCTCCCTTGCATGCAAGCCACGCAACTAAACCCTAACCGGGTTACTCCAGAACCCACGTCGTGCACCACCATCCACTTGCCATCATCGTCGTCCTCGTATCCTTCCTCGTGCACGGCTATCCGGTCTTCAACCTACACCACCACCGTGCACCACCTCTGTGTTTTGTCACTGAGTTACTCACCACCGCGGTCGTGCCGCCTTAACAGACGCCGGCTACCGTCGGTTACCCGTTGCACGACCACAGTCGTCACCACCCTTGACACCATCGTAGTCCGCTCCCACCGAAGATGTCACCGATCTCGTTGTCCCAGTCGTCGTCTCCCCTAATCACCACTCCTCCGAACCACCATCACCGCCACATGCTACCGAGAACCACACCTATAGCCGCTACCGGCCGACTCCCCCTACTTGGATTCGTAAACATCCAACGAAACCCTAAATCATAATCCCATGCACACAATCGTAGGTGACGTAAAGAAATGTTAAAACGGAGTTACCTTAGAGGAGTTGGGAGGTTGCGTTGCCGGAACTCGTTGCCGGATCACCCCCTCGTCGTCGTTCCTCTCTCTTTTTCCCTTCGATTTCTCTCTGCCGCAAACCCCCGAGGTCGATTCGCGGCTTATGGTTATCACTTAACGTGGGTTTTAAACCCCCACATTTTACATTCGGGTCCCTCTAATTCTGCTTTACACGTTTCACTCTCTGCTTAATATTAAAACGATTCACGGGTCCTCCGAGTTCACAATTTCACTCCTCGTATACCAAGAACTTGTTATCTCACTCATCAAATAGAAGTTCGAGTCACTCGCTTACTCGAACCATTAACTTGAGGATTTTCGGGATGTTACATCGAGCCCAAGGAATTGCTAAAGTTCAAGCCTGAGGATCTGGAAGTTCTCTTCAACCATCCTATCCAGATTCTCAGTGAGGATGATGAAGCTGATGCTAAAGCATACCAGAGGGTTGTTACTATGAACGTAAAGCCTTTCTTTTTTAGATCACTACGGTCTGAAGACCTTGAAGACATTGATGCAATAGCTTAGGGGGAGATTGTAGGGTTAAGTATTTTGAAGCTATGTCATCAATGTATCTGGAACAATTATGTCTTTTGTTTGTTAATTTATGTTGTTAAGTAGTTTTTGCTTCCTTGTATTTTTCTGTTTTATTAGACTAAGTCTGGGCCATCGAAACTACTTAGTTTCGATTGAGGTTTGTTCAATCGAAACTAGTAGTTTCGATAGATAGGTTGTTTCAACAAGTGGTTCTTGTGTCTGATGTAAATGCTCAATCGAAACTAGTTGTTTCGATGAGCATAGTTTCGATACTTGTCAACAGCCTATATATAGCTCAGTTTGAGAATGTTTAGGGTGTGAGTGACGACTTTAACCCTTACATTCCATTTTCATAGTTTCTTTGAGCAAATACAATCAGTGAAGTTATTCATTGTGTTCTTACATTTTCATATCTTTTTGTATTGTGTTCTTGAGTGTGGTTAGCCTGTTATCTTCACCATTCACTATTGATTGTGTCTGTTTCACCACCATACACACCTATTCCGCAGGTGTGTGTGTGTAATCGATCTGTTTAGTGATTTTTGGATAAAATCAGGACCTACATATAAGGCATCCCACATGGGCCGGGTTTGGCCCATGCGCGTAAACAGTCCCTCATGTTATACCCTTTTTACGTATTTAGAACGTATTTTCACTAAATCTCGATTAACACTCGCTACTCCTTTACATAAATAAATACACATGTACAAAACCCGATTTTATCCGAGAAACCGGGATGTTACATGCCACCACCTACGTCTCTATCCCGGCCACCATCAGTCACCTCCACCCCGGCCACCATCACTCACCTCCACCCCGCCCCCGTCGCCTCCTGCTACACCCATGACCACCACAGCCGGCCACCAACACCATCTTCGTCTTTGCCGTCATCCACGATCAAGAAACCCAAACCCTAATCGGGTTTTCAAGCAAAAACAATAATGAAAATGCGTAAAAAACATAAACGAGGGTTACATTAGCTACGTATGAAGTTCCCCGCTCGAAACCACCCCGAAACCACCTTCTCCGGCCTCCTCCGTCGTCCCTCTCTCTTCCTCTTGTCGCTGCCGTCGCAAGATCCCTAGGCTTAATGGCCTAGGGTTTTCCCTTTAATTGAAATATAAACCTTGGATGGGTTTACATCTAAGTCCCCATGTTTCCTTTTCGCGAGTTTCGATTTCAAACCGTTCTCTTTTTGGCTAACCGGTTCCCTTTAATTCCTTTAAATTCGGTTTTTACGTGAAAACCTCCTTAACCGTCTCGTTAACAGGAGATTCAGGCCACCCATTAGCCCGAATCATCAATAGGTGGGTTTTCGATATGTTACATTTTGGTAGAAAACCCTAAAATTGGTCAATTGATGGAATGATTTGGATTAAATCTTGTATATAAGTTTTAATCTAGTGTTGCTAATATGGGAGAATCATGAATAACATCATTTAAACATCCAATTTGATGATTTGAAAATTAGGGTTCTTGAGGTGAAAATTGAGGTTTTTGATTTAGGGATGTTTAAATGATAAATTAAGGGTTGGTAAGTGTTTATGATGCTTGTAGACATAATATATTGTGAAATCCTCAATCAATTTGGTGATTTGTGAAATTTGGGATTTGGGTGGAAATGTGGAATATGGATAAAAACCTTAACGGGTCAAATGAGTAGTTTGGGTTGATTGAACTTGTTTATTAATGATTAATGGTGATTTTTGGGAGTTTGAGGTTTGGTTAAGTTGGATTGACCAAATTGATCATATGTGCAAATCTTTAATTCATAAGATTGTGTGTGTAACCTAACTGGTGATTGCATTGGGATCTTTTAGATTACTAAACAATAGTTGTGAATTGTTTATGTAATCGGATTGCTAAAGTTGAGAACAACCGAGATCATATAAGGCAAAAAGGTAAGTGTTTTTACACTTACTTAGTAAATGGTAGCTGGGTTATTACACCTAGTTTTGTTGTATTGATTATGTGTTTTGATGATTGGAATTACCCTTATGAATAATTAGATTACTTGATTATGTGTTGGGTGATTATAAGGTGAATTTCAAATATGTGTAGTTGTTTGCAAACTAATTGGTAAAGATGGTGTAATGTGAATTCTTGGTTCTCATAGAGGTTGTGAGAACTTGAACTTCACAGTTATAAATTGAATTCGTGGTTCTGAAGGAGGATGTGAGGATATAAATGTCAATGGTATAATACGGATTCAAGGTTCTTATGGAGGTTGTGAGAACTTGAACTTCATGGAAGTAAATTAAATTCATGGTCCTCATGGAGGTTGTGAGGACATGAATGTCAATGGTGTAACATGGATTCAAGGTTCTCATAGAGGTTGTGAGAACTTGAACTTCATGGAAGTAAATTGAATTCATGATCCTCGTGGAGGTTGTGAGGACATTGAACTTCAAATGGTGGAATATGAATTCATGGTCCTCATGGAGGTTGTGAGAACATGAATTTCATGGGGATAATATTTAAGTTCAAGTATTTCTTGGTTGACAATCTTGAAGGGTTGAGCTTCATGTTTTATAAACGAGACATAAGTCTTTCTTTGTGTTGCGTGAGTATCCTTCGGGATTGTAAATTGATTTGGGAAACAAGTATGGGGTGTTATATAAACCTTATTAAGGTTTAAACATGTTGGAATTGAACCAAATGGGTTGGATAAGTTGAAAAATGGATTTTTGGTGTGCATGACTTGCAGCGAGCATATCATACGCTGGGCCAGACGCTGGTTGAGCATATCATACGCTGGCAGCGTATGATACGCCCGAACGCTTCTGATAGACGCTGGCTCATACGCTGGTTTGGGATTTTTGGTCAATTTTTGCAGAATTCTCATGGGGTTGATTTTGAATTGACTAACCATTACTAATATGTTTTATGGGGTGTTTTTAGTGTAGGTAAAGCTCCGATTTAAGTTCGGGACTTCAAGTGCTCGGATTGGATTTCTCGGATTAACTTGCACATGTTTTGGTGTTGTTTTGATTAAACCTTGTTGTGAAGGTTTCAAACTTATGTTTTGATGAATATGTAATTATTATCTTAGTGTAAACAATTTGGTATTGACGTGTTATGTCAAAATTGTTGAAAAGTTTAAATTGGGGCCATTTTCTGCATGCGTTTTGAAAGTTAAAATTGTTTTCAAAATTTAGTGGTTACATTTGAAGGTTTAATAAAAGTTTATAAAATAAAGTAAATATGAAATCATATAAAATAAAAACGATTTTGAGAATTTAGTTAAACAGGAAATTGATTGTTTACATAATTAGATTTTAGTTATTTTTTTTGTGTTTAATCACATATTTCATAAAATACAATTTTGCCCTCTTAAACTTTTAAAAATTAATATATAAAGACAATTTCGTCTATTAAATGAGAAGACACATGTCATTCTCTGGTGCATTCTCAACATGTTTTTCCCGCATCTCTCTTTTATTAAATGAGAAGACACATGTCATTCTCTTGTGCCTACTGTCACACCCCCAATTTTATTTACTTAAAAAATAAATACAAGTTGCAACGATTGGTTCATTACACGATAGCGGAAGCTGTAATAGTGATTTCTAAGACTTGATTACATATACAATTACTAAAACTAAGTAATACAATGATCTAAGTTCTTCTAGATCAATGATAGACTTGAGACTTGATATTCTACGTCTTTCCAGCTACTAGGAACTGATCCAACATAGCTAGCCTATTCCAACCGCGCCATGGCTAAGGGTTACCTGAGAAACATACTTGAAAGTGTCAACACAAAGGTTGGTGAGTTCACAGAGTTAGTTATATCAGTGCTAATACTTTTTCCCGAAAACATCCCGAGTTAATACTTTTTCCATCATTCACACATATATATATAATATGACTTCTATTTATATATATTTACATGCATATTATTTCTAGTTTTACAACTTATAATCATGCACCCATATATGTATATATATAGTCCGGTTTCTACACATGCATACATATATTTAGAGATTCCATGTTAATCAACTAAAAATACACACATACATATACACTTTGGTTGCAATTTATATACACATATATTTCACTTATCCAAGTATTAACCATACTTCTCAAGTTAACATTTCCCTTTTATCATCAATTGCTCAAAGAAGAATATTTACACATAGATACATATACAAATTACAATCCTTATACATGTATCCATCTACTTGATCATTTTCAAATCATTAATCAAATCAAACATGTATACATATCTGTTTGCATATCTAGGCCTAAAAATATAGGTATACGTATTTTAGTTTTCCTTGTTTTTAAATCTTAATATCATGTGACTAACAACTTATCATAAAATGATCAAAACAACAATTGATACATGTACTTTTATTATTTTCGACCCATATATACATTTTTATACCAAAACCCTAATTTTTAAACTTAATAAGGTTAAGCTTCATAAAGACTATTTTAATCTTTAAAAATCCTTTGTTTTTCTTGGTGAACAACATGTTTTCAACAAGAACATGAAGATGAAAATAAAGGTTCATGACGGATTCATACCACTAGACAAAGCTAGGTGACGATTTACTAGTAGAAGATGATAGATGCTCGTTTTGCTACAAAAACCCGACTCCTAGCTCCAAATATTCCTTGAATCTCCAACCACTAAACCAAACTCTCTATATTTGTTCTTGGATGTTTGAGTGTGCAAGTGTGTGCATATGTGTGTGTATATGTATGTGTATGTCTATATATATAGAGAGAAAGATAAAGATGGTGTGTTGTTCCATCATAATCATTACAATGTAATAATGGAAGAAAAGGGGATTTGATGTGTGCATGATAAAAGGTTTGAATGGACATAACACTTACACAATCATCATTGCTAAGTATGGCTTGAAAAGTGGAGTAATCAAGTGGATGGCCCCACTTGGGTCATTTTCGGCCAAGAAAGGGTATGGGTGGGGGTTGGGTGTTGTTAGCTCGAGTCATTATTACCATGATTACTAGATAGTATTTTAGGTAGTGCAAGCCCGGTAGGTGATCCCGTGATCATATACCCGGTGTATGACCTTTTAGGATTAAAAACTTATATATATATATATATATATATTATGTACCTTGATTAGTTTTAATAGCCTACTAGTTAACCCGATCTAGTTATTACTTTAATTAATACATATACGTTTTCTCATAAAAATAACTTAACGTCGTGCAATAAACACTTAGACGTCAACTTTTAAGAGTTTAGTCACCAATATTTAAGTTTTTATATTATAAAACGTCACTAGACTTTATTTAAATAAAATCTTGTTAATCACCAACGAACGTACCTTGCGGGTTATCATTGTTTATTTCCTAGTAATTCTTAAAATTACTAAAACAATATGTTGTTACTTTGCTAGCCTCCTTGACAATACTATGTCAAAATAATAAACCAGGAAATATAAAATATGAACGTACAATTATGGATATGAATATTGACCTGAAATGTTGGGTGTCACACCTACTCACTTTTATTTTCTCGTTTCTCTTCTATATTAAATAACTAGGTTATAAGCCCCGTGTATTACATGGGTTGAATAAATGCAGTGTTATATACTTAGTATTAAAGATTTAGATATTACATATTTATGACATATTACATAGTTTTTTAATACAAATTTTATGAACGTTATATAGTTATTTTTTTAAAATTTTTTATAAAAAGAATGAAAAAAATGATCAATTTATAAAAATGTTTTATGAACAAACCTATTTTTTTAAAATAAAAAAGGTTTTATAAAAATAAATATAGAAATCATTATTTAATAGGAGAGAGAGACGGAAAACAAAAAATTATAACAACAATTAAAGAAATTTATATAATTAATAGCAGAGAGAGGCGGGAAAAAAAGAGTTTTGGATGCATAAGAGAGTGACAAGTGTCTCACCAAAACCTTTATTTATTATATAGAGTAAATTACAGAAATAGTCCTTTATGTTTATATCATTTTTCACTATATGTTCTTTAGCCTAAAAAATGTTAGATATCATCCTTTATGTTTACAAATCTTGCACGTTTCATCCTTTGTCCCTAACCCAGTTAAATTTTTCCGTTAAGTATGATTATGTGCAAAGCATATGAGGGTATATTAGTCTTTTTATCCCTTTATTATCTTAATAAAATATATATATATATAAACACACACAATCTCTTTCTATCTCTAAACACACACACTCTCTCTAAAGTACTCTCCCTCTCTCTCGTTCACGTGGACAACGAAAACCACCATCACAGCCGGCTAGCCACCTACCACCGCCAACAACCACCATCACAGCCATAAAAATGCTTCCAAAACAGCACAAACAGTAGCAACAAAATTCCCTTCTCTGATAAAATCTTACCCACCGTGTGAGTAATCTCCGGCGTCAGTTTCTACCCCTAATCGAACGGATTTAAGATGAATTTAGGGTCAAATTGATAGAAATCAAAGGATTGTTGGATCTTTGAAAACCCACAATCTGAAAACCCCCTTCTTCCATTTCACGCTCACGTTCAATCAAACCACAGAATATTCCTTTCTGAAAACCCTCAACTCCCCCCTTTCCCTTCTTCCTCTTACCTCACCCACCACAAAAACCCTACCTTAAACCTAAACATGCACACCATTTCATTTTCACCAAATAATTTTAATTCAACCGCCCTTCCCCCAACCACCGCCGTTGTCGCTATCACTGTCACCGGAAGCTTACACACACCCTTTGTTGCTCCTCCGAGAAGCACGAGAACAACATTTTCACCAATTTGAATGACATTGTGGAACTCCCGTCATTCCCTCTCCCACTCGTCCTCTTCCCCGGCGCAATCTTCCCGTTACAGATGTATGAATACGTTACCGGATTATGATGCACACTCTCCTCCAAACCGACCTCCGATTCGACGTTATTTACACCGATGCCACCACTAGTACGACAGACGTGGGGTACAGACGAAACCCTATCTGGTGGCGGAGGTGGTGTGGTTGGAGGACCGACCGTCGGGGAACGGTGAGGATGGGGATTTACGCTGGAATCTTTGAGGGATAAGATGGTGTACCACGATAGTGGTGGCTGTCGGTGGTCGGCTGGAGGGGGTGTTTGGTGGTTGGCTGGTGGTGGGCACCAGATCTGAGAGAGAGAGAGAGTTGAGAGAGAAAGAGTGTGTCTTTTTAAGAGAGAGAGTTTTTTGGGTTATATGCTTTAATTTTTTTGTTTTTTTATATATATGGGTAAAAAGAACAAAGTACCCTCATTTGCCTTGCACATTACCAAACTTAACGAAAAAAATTAACTGGGTTAGGAGCAAAGGACGTAACATGCAAGATTTGTAAACGTAAATGATGATCTCTGTCAATTTTTTGACTAAAAGACAATATCTGAAAAAAGGTATAAACATAAAGGACGATTTGTGTAATTTACTCTATTATATATTATAGATGATATTAAATAATAATAATATTAAAAAAAATATTTTTGAATACTTAATATAAATTTAATTATGGATTGTCATTATATCATTAACTAAATAAATTTAATATGAAATTAATTATAGATAGTTATAATTTTTGACGTTACTTATCAATTTTAAAAATTAAATTTGTATTATAGATAGTTATTATATCATTAATACTGTTTTTACATTTTAATAAACTCCACTATTTTAGAAAACTAGATTAATAAGTCGTTTCAATTTTTATCTATAATTTTTTTAATTAAAAATTTTGTTTATCATCAATTAAATTGTTTAATCATTTTATAATTTCTAAATCATCACTACTAATTACTATTTAATTTTTCTTTATTCAACCTGTGTAATATATACGTTTTCTAATCTAGTATAATATATATAAGTTTTCCATCTCCACTCTTTTTAGAAAAATAAAAAGTAAAAACTCTCAAAAATTACCCAAATCAAATACCGTTAGCCATCTAGTGCAATGGTAGCCCTAAAACTTTTCATATTGGAGGTCTTGAGTTCAAGTCTCACCTGAAGCAATTATTTGAGTTGAGTCAATGTGTTTTCCTAGTTATGAGTTTCCTCCTAGGTTAGAGGTTTGATCCGGATTGGTGGGATAGTTGGCCCGATTTAAATTTTTAGATTAAGAAACCAAAATTTGTACCAACACGGGCCCAATAGTTTTGACCCGTCGGAGAACCGGAGACGAAAAGATAGAAACCGTCTAATTCGAGTCTTTGGGTTTTCGAAAAACCCTAAACCCTAAAACGAATCTCAATCTCTTCTGGATCCTTCTCTTTGTCTATTATATTATTCTCTCTGTAGTCTCCATCCATTTCATATTTCATTTTCTGCACCACCGCCGTCAATCCGTCATGTATCGTCTCGCCGCCACTATCGCCTCCAAGTCAAGGTTAGTTTCTTTGTAACATTTTGTTTGACAACTAGAAACTTATCAATTGGATTGATTTTGTTGTTGTTTATTGATTGATATTCAGGATCGCAAGAAACAATGCTCATCAGGTATGCTCATTTATGTAATTGCTTAAGATTGGTTAACTTTTGTAAATCTGTTGGGTTGTGTGATTCAGATCAGCTCTAATTTGAGCTGGAGGCGAAACTATGCCGCCAAAGACATTAAATTTGGAGTGGATGCTAGAGCTTTGATGCTTAGGGGTGTTGAAGAGCTTACTGATGCTGTCAAAGTTACAATGGGTCCCAAGGTTCTTTCCTTTTACCGTTGAAATTTTACTTATTGCTGTTTTAGGTGAATTCAAATTGAATCTTTTGTTAAATATTGGTAAAATGAAAACACAGTTCTTGATAGTTTCATGTTGGATGGTATAAATTTAAAGGGAATTTAATATTTTTGATATGTATGATGTTGCAATTATCATTTTTTTGGTGTTTGGATAAAGAGGCTAACCTTTTGGTCCCCTAGTTCCCTTTATTCAGCAGAATTTTAGGGATTTCTATTCCAGACTTGATTAAGCTTGTTTTTTTCCTCATTAATGTCATTTCTGGTCAATTTATATTTTACTTCTTTAACTTGTTAAAAATCCTAATTGCAAAACCACATCCAAGACTAGCTTTTACAAATTACAACCGGTTGATTATCTGGTTCTGATTGTTAAATATCACATATTCACTTAAAAATTCACATTCAAACACCTTCATATCGTTCTGAGGTGGGAATATATTTCGTACATAGAGCTTCCCTTTTTCTTTTTTTTGCAGTTTCATGCATATTTGTAGTTTGCATGCGCTAATATAAACAATTATCCCGAATGGGATTCCAAATTGATCCTCTCAATCAGATGCACAATTACCTCCCTGCCTAATTTAAACAATTATCCCAAATTACCTCCATGTCTAATTTCAGCAACTATTTCAAAGGCTAAAATAAAGGGGAAGCTTCCAGCAATCCACATAATAAATAGGCCTAGAGTCATCTCTTTTTCTTTGTCTAGTTTTTTGATTATCGTGTTCTTATATTTGGAGATCTGCCTATCTCGAATCAGGCCAACTATCCCTTGTTTTACATATTTCAATTAATCGAATTTTCTAGTTTCTATCATGGTTCCATTGCCGGGAAACAATGGAGCAGACCCGGAGCAACAATACCCCACTAGAAGGGGGTTCTAATCTTGATCCGATTGTTGCACAACTTGCAGCCGTTGCCTCCCGATTGGAGGCCTTTGAAAGCTTGAAGGACGATGTCGCAACACTCAAATCACACGCCAATCCTAAACAGAAACCACACAGAGCTATGATGATGGAGGGTTCGAGCAATATGAAGAAGGGGAAAGTTCCTGGAGGCGCAGTCACCAGTATAGGCCATCTACAAAAATAATTTTCCCCACCTTCACTAGCGGTGACCCGCACGGCTGGATTTTAAAGGCAGACAAGTTCTGTCGATACTACGACATTCCCGACGAGGAGAAAGTTGATGTCGCTTCAATGCACTTAGAAGGTGACGCGCTAGATCTCTATTCATGGCTTTCTGCAGATCAACCAATTACCTTCTAGGAAGAATGGGTCAGTGCCCTCATAAAAATTTTTGGCCCCGTAGAATTGCAAAACCCTGACGAGTATCTATGCAACATTAAACAAAACGGGTCAGTCCAGGAGTTTAGGCAGGAGTTTGCTAAACGATCATATCGGGTTTCAAACTGGCCCGATCACTGCCTTTTGGGAGTATTCTTAAACGGGTTGAAGGAGGAACTAAGGGCGGATGCTCGAATCCACAAACCCCGTACAGTCTATAATGTTATGAGTTTAGCATTAGAATTCAAATAAAAGGCAGATTACAACCGATTCAATGGCTAGCCACCCTAAACACGGTTCGAGCAAATTGGGGTAAAAGATTTATGGAATTCACTATCAATGGTCGCGAACATAAGCTGCAAGGGCTGCAACCGGAAGCTCACAACTCTGCTACCTGCCACCAAAGTTTAAAAGAACGGAATCGCGCCTCGAGGCGTTTTCCCTTCGCCTCACGAGGCGTAAGCCTCGAGGCGAACCGAGGCGTAAGCCCGAGGCGGAATTAAAAATTAAATATAAAAATTATATATCTTACAAAAATAAAATACTAAACATCAAACATTGTTTGTATCTTGTTTGTTGACTACATCAACCCCTTCCAAACCTTTCCCAGGTGTGATGTGTGGGAGAAGAATGAGAAATTAGGTCAAATTAAGGAGAAGAATGAGAAAATAGGTCAAATTAAGGAGAACCAAACGCGAATTATGGACTTTTGACCCATTTGAGTTGTGTATTTCGTTAATAGAACGATATACACAGCTCAAATGGGTCAAAAGTCCAGTCAAAAGTCATTTTTTTCCATTTCTACCACTTCACCGCCTCAGCCCCGTTTTTCTACCGCCTCGCCTTGAGGCGCGCCTCGAGGCGTACGCCTCGATTGTTTTTTTAAACCATGCCTGCCACTACCTCGCCATCGAACCATTCGAGGAGCAATTGATGATTGGGACAGATCCGTTTTCGCTTAATCGACTTAAGGACAAGTCGTTTTACCCATAGTTGTCGAAGGCGCAAATCGCGGCAAAAAAAGTGCATGCCCGAGACAAACAAGGCGCAATAATATATATATATATATATATATATATAATATTAATATTACTCCCTAAATAAATTTATAAAACTAATATAATCAGCAATTAAAATCATCTTACCAGTATCAAAAATTTGAAGAACCTTTTTAATAATCAGATTTAAAAAAATTGTAACATATCTAATAGACTATTAGTATCCTAGCAATACTTGACCACGAGAAAAAAAATAAAAAAAGACATAAAATCCAGTGAAATCAACTCTTTTCTGCTGTTTTTTTACTCTGCTGATCGATGGGACAACAGCATGGGCCATGGAGCTGCTGTCAAGCAGGTTAAAGTGTGGGGTGTGTTTAAGGGTTAAACAGTGAGGTTTTATGTGAAGTGAAAGCTTTTCAGAATGTGTTGTCAAAGTTTAAGTTATTGACCAATAGACACTAAAATAAATACTAAACATAGGCCTTATTCTTCCTTTTCTCATCTTTCTTTTTTTTTTTCTTCTTCTTCTTCAACGTGGTTAACTGCATAGGCTGGTTTAGGCCAGTTCCAGGATGTTTTAGGCTGTTCCACACTAGTTTTTGATGTTCATACATGTTTTGGCCAGAATTTTCAAGAGTTTGCCGAAATTTCGCCGGAACCGCGCTTGGACTGCCACGAGGCGTTATTCTGGCGCTGCGCCTCACCTGAGCGTCTAGGCGCACGCCTAGTGTGCTTTTGACAACTATGGTTTTACTAGGTGGGAAGTAATGATAAAAACCGAATTGGAAGGATCAATGGAATATTGGAATAGCTACAATTTCGGATGGGATTCCAAAGTGATCCTCTCAATCAGATGCACAATTACCTCCCGACCTAATTTAAAAAATTATCCCAAATTACCTCCATGTCTAATTTCAGCAACTATTTAAAAGGCTAAAATAAAGGGGAAGCTTCCAGCAATCCACAAAATAAATAGGCCTAGAGTCCTCTCTTTTTCTTTGTCTAGTTTGTGATTATCGTGTTCTTATATTTGGAGATCTGCCTATCTCGAATCAGGCCAACTATCCCTTGTTTTCCCTATTTCAGTTAATCAAATTTTATAGTTTCTATCATTATATCTAAATTTCATTGTTGACTTTTAAAGGGACGTAATGTGGTCATAGAACAAAGTTATGGAGCTCCCAAGGTGACAAAAGATGGTGTCACTGTGGCAAAAAGTATAGAGTTTAAAGACAGGGTCAAGAATGTTGGTGCCAGTCTTGTGAAGCAGGTTGCTAATGCCACCAATGATGTTGCTGGTGATGGTGAGTTTTATTTTTCTTTTTTTCGTTTTAAGTTAAAGTTAACCATTTACTTAAAGCTGACACCATTCATTATATTTCAGGTACCACTTGTGCAACAGTTCTCACCCGGGCAATCTATTCTGAAGGCTGCAAGTCAGTTGCAGCTGGAATGAACGCCATGGATCTTAGACGTGGGATCACCATGGCTGTTGATTCAGTTGTCACAAACTTGAAGAGTAGAGCTAGGATGATCAGCACATCTGAAGAAATAGCACAGGTTTGTTTGTTTTTATTGATCTGAAAATTAATTTTAGTAAACATAATGAAAATAAATGATCCTATTAAGTATGTATTTGACTCTTTGCTATTAAAAGGTTGGTACAATATCAGCAAATGGAGAACGAGAAATTGGTGAGCTTATTGCCAAGGCTATGGAGAAAGTTGGCAAAGAGGGTGTTATTACCATTTCTGTAAGTGACTTATGAAGTTCTTGCTGTTATTAATTTTAATGATATAGTGATTATGCTTATGAGAGTTTGCTAGATATCTAGCATTGTAAACTCTTAAAAGCTTGCGATGTTTAAGTTATTTATCTGTTATACTCCTGTTATCTTTGATTTATGACTTATTTGTATCATGTTTACCTAAAGGTTTTACTAATTAGAACGTTTTCCATTTCTGGTTTATTACACCAGAATGCTACTTATTTTCACCTCTTTGTCTTTGTGTGCAAGTAACACTCCATAGCAGGTAATATGGTGGGCAATAGGTGGATTTTAGGAGTAGATTTTAGGGGGGGGGGTGTTCACCGTTCAAAAAGAAAGATAATATGGTGATGTGGTACACGTACACGTCATCAAGAAGCTGGTGCTGCGTTATCATTTTATGTGCTATAGAAAGGCTATTTACAAAAAAAGGGTAAAAGATTACAAACAATAGATAAAAATATAAAAACATTTTTTCTTACATACAATAACAAAGTTATGGAAGTTACTTAGTTCCATTTTGGTGTAATTAACCCTTCTATTTTCTGTTTTTAACGGGGTTAATCTTTACCACCAATGGGTTTGAACTGAATTTCATTCTCATGTTTATTCAATTGCTAACCTGTAATGTTTCTGTTTTCTGTTTTTAATGGGGCTGATCTTTACCACCAATGGCATTGAATTGAATTTCGTTATCATGTTTATTCAATTGCTAACTTGTAATGTTTGATATTTATGATGGTTTTAAAAGTAATTTTGTTCTGTTGCAGGATGGTAAAACACTTTACAATGAATTGGAAGTGGTCGAGGGAATGAAGTTGGATAGAGGATATATATCACCTTACTTCATCACCAACACAAAGAACCAAAAATGTGTAAGCATTAAAACTCTTCAAAATCCTTATTGAAATACTTTCTGTATAATATGCTACCTGATGTAACATTTTTTTGACGGTTTCTTCATTTCTACAGGAATTAGATGACCCTTTGATTTTAATACATGAGAAAAAAATCTCTAACTTAAATGCTATTGTTAAAGTTCTAGAGTTGGCTTTGAAGGTAATAAATTTATGCAATAGCAGATAATAAATACTTGTTTGTGATTTTTGGACCACTTGCTTACTATTTTTATGCATTTCAGAATCAAAGATCACTTTTAATTGTAGCTGAAGATATTGAAAGTGAGGCCTTAGCCACTCTTATTCTTAACAAACTCCGTGCTGGTATCAAGGTATCATCTATTAAAAGATATCTACAGGCAGAAATTTCAGCCCATTCACTAATGAACTAATTGATTTGTGTATTTTTGGTGCCTAAAATCTGTTAAGTCATTTTATCTGGAAATTGGAAATCCATATCATCTATAAATGTTACAGTTCTATACGAATGGTGGTTTGGGCCAACTTGACTCGACTGTTTTGACCCATGGCCCCATAAAAAGTTTACTCGATTTGAGTGTTTGACCTGCATTAAGAGTGAACAAGTCAAATGGGTTGAACAGGTCGAAAGTGGGTCAAAGTGTACATCTAATGCTTAAAACCTAACAAATATTTTTAAAAAGAAGTTGGATTATTATCAATTAGCATAACTTTTGCGATCACCGATTATGCACAAAATTTATGATGTTTGGACAAAAACTGGTTTGGGCCGACCTGACCAACTGTTTCAACCCGTACAAAAATTACCTTCCCGATCTGCCTATTTTGCCACCTTTAATCGTATCAAATTACTTTCTTTGTTTTGCATTATCCTCTCAACCTACTAAAACACATCTTTCTGTAGGTTTGTGCCATCAATGCCCCTGGATTTGGAGAAAACCGAAAGTCAAATTTGCAAGACCTTGCGACTCTCACCGGAGGAGAGGTGGTTTTTTTGTATCCAACCTTGATTCTCATTTATCCCATAATTTTCTCTACATGTTGCTCGTATTCTGATTCATAAATAATAATTTCTGTTCACAAATTTGTTTTAGGTCATAACCGATGAACTTGGCATGAACCTTGAAAAAATGGCACCAGAAATGCTAGGGACTTGCAAACGGGTAAATTTGGTTTTTCTACCACTACTCTTGCTTACTGACAAATGGAGTATGCGATATATGCTTATTTTTGGAAAATATTTTTAAATTTAGGTTACAATATCAAAGGACGATACGGTTATTCTTGATGGGGCTGGTGATAAGAAAGCCATTGAAGAAAGATGTGAACAGGTTTGTACTCTAACCCATAGTATTCAACATGTGACTCAATTGAGACGTGATATAAATAAATAAACAAGATAACTTGGTAAAAGAGTTGTATTGTATTATGATTGTGTAATTAGGAGAATACAATAGGACCTATATATAGATTTACACATAAATATTAGGGCCGGCTAATATGACTAATATATACTAAACATTCTGTCTAATATTCCCTCTCAAGCTAAGGCCGGGGACTAACTCTTAGCTTGGACTTCAAGAAGAGAAAACGATCTAATGAGAGTGGCTTTGTGAAGACATCAGCGATTTGATCATGTGTGGAGATAAACTGAACAAATAGCTTCCTTTGTGCAACCTTCTCGCGAACGAAGTGAAAGTCTACTTCTACATGTTTCATTCTAGCATGAAAAAATGGATTAGCAGATAGGTATGTGGCTCCCAAGTTGTCACACCAAAGGATTGGAGCCGAATGCATCGGGACATGTTCTCCCAGTAATGTTTCAAGCCAAGTCACTTCCGCTACCGTGTTAGCCAAGGCTTTGTACTCGGATTTAGTGGATGACCGGGATACATTCTTTTGTTTTCTGGCAGACCATGAAATAAGATTAGATCCGAGATAGATAGCATTCCCTCCGGTGGATCGACGGTCATCCGGGCATCCAGCCCAATCTGCATCAGAAAAGGTGGTTAATGATGGAAAAGTAACATCCGTATAGGCATGCAAGACAGGGGACGATGAGTTGGAAATCAAGAGACCATGATCAACAGTCCCGTGGAGATACCGTAAAATGCGTTTCACCGCCGACCAATGATTGTTAGTAGGAGAGTGCATGAACTGACAGACTTTGTTAACCGCAAACGTGATATCAGGCCGTGAGAGAGTAACATATTGTAATGCCCCAACCTTTTGTCTGTATTTTACCGGATCATCAAAAAGAGGGCTATCACTAAGAGAGAGGTGAGTTGTGGTGGTGCATGGTGGCGGAACTGGTTTGGACTGTGAGAGCTTTGCTCGGCCTAACAACTCTTGTATGTATTTCCGTTGTGAAAGAATGAGATCTGCCCTTTTACGGGCCACTTCAATAGGATAAGGGCCCCCTGTCTTGTATTGCAAACGACTGATTGAGGCGGTGCACCACATCACTAATAGTCTGATTGTTGTTCCTTGTCAAAATAATGTCATCGACGTACACAAGCATATACATAGTGTCCCGTTAGCCGAATAAATAAATAATGAGGGATCCGTTTTAGATCCTCGAAAACCGAGAGCAGTCAACGCCGAGGAGAGTCGATCAAACCAAGCTCGGGGTGCCTGTTTGAGACCATACAAAGACTTGTGAAGGAGGCACACATGAGTTGGCCTAGTAGGGTCAACAAAACCTTGTGGTTGTTTTAAGTAAACTGTTTCCTTTAGATCACCATGTAAAAAGGCGTTTTGCACATCAAGTTGTCTAAGGGACCATTGTCTGGTGGTGGCTAATGAGAGAACAACTCTGATGGTGGTGGACTTCACAACTGGACTAAAAGTTTCTGTGTAGTCGATACCGGGTTGTTGATTAAAACCCTTTGAAACCAAACGCGCCTTATAGCGCTTAATCACCCCATGTTGGTCTCGTTTAACTTTATAAACCCATTTGCAATCCACCACATTCGTGTTTGAAACACGAGGAACCAAGGTCATAGTACCATTACGGATAAGAGCCGAGTATTCATCCGCCATAGCCTTACGCCAGTTAGAATCTTTGTTGGCAATGATAAAGGAGGTGGGTTCGGTTTCGAGTGTAGTGGTGGAAGTGTGAAAAGATAAAGGACTGTATGGTTTGGACTGTGGTGGGTTAGACCGTAAACGGGTTGGTCGTTGGCGCTGGGGAGGTGGTGGTGGGGGTTGGGGGCGTGGCGATGTAGTGGTGTTGGAAGGTGGTTGGTCAGATGGTGGAGAAGAGGATGTTGGGTGGCTGGAATTGTTGTGGTTTGTGTGTATCGGTCAAAGGCAGGAATGGAAGATGTCGGCTGTGTTGTGGTCCGACGGGAGTAGGTATGGGCTGGTGGGAAGGGGGGTGGTGTAGGAATAGGGGAGGCAGATTCGGTTGGTGTGGGAGGATGAGTGGTTGAAGAAGAGGGTGAATCCATGGGATAGGAAGAAAAGTAAGGATGGGGAGAAGGTGATGTGGATGGATCAGTAGGTTTGGGCAAGAAGGGAAACGAACTTTCGTGGAACCGAACACGACGGGCAATGTAAATGCGTTCGGAGACGGGGTCAAAGCAGCGGTATCTGTGATGAGAGGTGCTATACCCGAGGAAAACACAAGGGGTAGACCGAAAATCCATTTTGTGTGGATTATACAGACAAAGATGAGGGTAGCATTGGCAACCGAAAACGCGAAGGAAGGAAAAGTCGGGTTTATGTTTGAACAAGTGTTCAAAGGGAGATATGTGGGAGGTGGTACGGGAGGGCATTTGATTGATTAGATAAACTGCAGTTTCAAAGGCATAGTGCCAAAAACGTTGAGGAACATTGGATTGTGCCATTAGAGTGAGACCGATTTCAACAACGTGACGGTGACGTCTCTCAACAACACTATTCTGTTCGCTGGTGTGAGGACAGGAGGGACGATGAATGATGCTATTGGAGGCAAAAAAGGAGGAGAGATTTCTGAATTCGCCCCCCCCAATCAGTTTGTACGGTTTTCAGTTTGGTGGAGAATTGGCGTTCAACCATAGTGATGAACCGTTAAATACTCCAGACACATCAGATTTTCGTTTTAATGGAAACAACCACATTAATTTTGAAAAATGATCAACCCATAGAAGAAAATAATTATGACCATCAAACGAGGTCACTGGTGCGGGCTTCCAAACCTCACAAAAGACCAAATCCAAATTATGAGTACTTTTATAATCAGAAGACAATAAACTAAGTTTGCAAGATTTTCTAACAGAACACGAATTACAATTGAAATCAAAAGTCTTTGTAGAAATAGGTAGACAATATTTAGAAAGCATAGTTTAAAACAACTGGGAATGTGGATGTTCCAATTGTTGATGCCTTGTGGTTGTTGTAGCACGAGTTGTTGAAAAAGTAAACTTTTGGAATTGGTTGCTTTATTGGAAGGTTGATGGAGTAGAGTCCACCGTCACTTGGACCCTTGAGGAGGGTAATGTGTGTAGACTTGTCCTTCGCAGAAAAAAAAGTTTCATGAAATTCAAAATAAACATGATTATCATGACAATTTTTGGACAGAAAGGTGTTTCTTAATAGCAGGTACGTGAAGGATATTTTTTAGGTAAAAGGTTTTGGTGGGTGAGTAAAGTCGTGAGGAACCGATATGTAAAATAGGGAGAGGCGTACCATTACCAACACGTAGATTATCATCACCGTAGTAGGACTCGGCGGAGTCAAAACCTGACATATTCGGTGCAACATGATTATTGGAGCCCGTATCCGGAAGCCATGAAGTAGACGCTTGTGAGCGAGAATCAGCATAATTAGCGGAGGGCTGTCTCATCCGGAAGGTGGATGGGTCTCGGTTCGTGCATTGAGACGGTGGGTGACCAATTCCACACCTGTTACACGTTCCATAAACTGTGTTTTGATTAAAAGCCTAATTTAACTGACCTGGGTTGCGATTGTTTTGTCCCTAATTACGGCTGTAATTGTTGTTTCCACGTCCACCACGGCCGAAACGAGGGCCTCCTCGACCCCTGCTGTAATTATTTTGAGGAGGCCCATTTGTGTAGAAGGCTTGAGGTGCTGGTGCTGGTGCGGGTGACGAGCCTGAGGACGGGTGCAGCTGAAAACCAAGACGAGAAACAAGCTGCTGAAGTGCCTGGATAGTGTCTAGCTGAACATGAGAGGAGCCTGACGACATCGTGTTCAGGCATGGGGCGGCCAATATTAGCAAGGGCATTCACGTACTCTTGGTCTCTGGCAAGATAGGCAGCAGAAGGCTCGTCCCCCTTCATCTGTATCTTTAGCAGCTGTGTTTTAATGTAAATTCTCGGGAAGAAGTGTGGGGGGCATAAGCACGTTCAAGGGCAAGCCAAAGATCTCGTGAAGTAGTACCTTGAACGTGATGAAAAGATGCCTCAAAGATGGTGGAGATAATTAACATACGAACATGAGCATCATTGGATAACCAAATCGCGTGATTAGGGTTAGGTCGGGTGATAACAGCCGCATCTGCAGAAGCTCCTGGTGAGGAGATTGTTGAAGGAGGACAGGGAATACTCCCATCAACATAACCGAATAAACCATTTGTTACAAGAAAAGGCTGGATCATAAGCTTCTGGTGTCCATAGTTGGTAGGAGACAACGTAAAACCAAACTTATGGGAGTTGTGTGAGGTTTTCTCAGTGGAGGAGAAGGCAAGAAGAGGGCTGCCATTTGTGATGAGCAGGCCTGGTCTGATTATCGGAGGAGAAGGAGAAAATTTTTTTTTTTTTTTTGGAGGGCCGGCACTGTAGCAGCGGTGCTGTAGCACGGTGGCACTGTAGCGGCGGCAGTAAATTTTTAGGGTTGGATCAATGCTCTGATACCAAGATAACTTGGTAAAAGAGTTGTATTGTATTATGATTGTGTAATTAGGAGAATACAATAGAACCTATATATAGATTTACACATAAATATTAGGGCCGGCTAATATGACTAATATATACTAAACATTCTGTCTAATATAACATATACCTAACGTGTATTTTGTTCTTCTTTAACAGTTGAGATCATCGATTGAATTAAGCACTTCTGATTATGATAAGGAGAAGCTTCAAGAGAGATTAGCAAAGCTTTCTGGTGGTGTTGCTGTTTTGAAGGTTTGATGTTTTAACGTACATATTTGATTTTGATTTCAGCAACTTTATTTAAATATGAAAATGAAAAAAAAAACATTTCATGAATTGATCAGATTGGAGGAGCTAGTGAAGCTGAGGTTGGTGAGAAGAAGGATAGGGTTACTGATGCTTTAAATGCCACAAAGGCTGCAGTTGAGGAAGGAATTGTACCAGGTAACTTAATATGTAGCTAAAATGAATTAGACATCCTAAAGTAGCAAGTGTATTCACAATGTATTAGACTTACTAAATTGTTCTATTTTAAAAATTGGATTATCATTGTGACTATAGTTCTTAATCATATTTAATACATTTAAAATTTTATAAAATTGGACACAAAAGTTATGGAGTTATTTGGATAAAACTGAATAAATAAAGGCTGAAAGATGTGACTTTAAAAGACTCACAAATAATCTCAAGTCCTAAACGACTAGAAACTGATCCTAATAAAAAATATTTCTATTTCCTAAGTATGTATAAGCATAATATTTCTTTTAATAGGAGAAAAATATGGATTGACATAACTATAAATAATTGATATTCAATGAAGAAAATAGATGACATTTTCTTCTCATAATGCCTTGGTTTTAAAAAGTGAGAAGCGCACAAAAGTGACAGGGTCTAAAACTGAGGCGCAAAAGCGGTAAGCTTTTCGTACGTGAGGCGCAAAATGATTATATAATTTTTTTATATATATCATAGATTTTTAGCATCCCCTATCCAAAATTTAACTATAATAAGCTTTATATATGTTTTAACATGTAAATTACCTACATGTACAACCTAAAAAGCCTGCTGTACAACATTCTGCTGCACAAAAAAAGCTCATATACATAAAGCACGCGCATCAGCTGCGCCTCAAGCCAATTTTTTGCCAAAAAATCGCGCCTCAGGTGCACTTTATGTTTACATGCTCCTTAAGTCACCAGAAGCGCTGCTCCTTGCGCCTGAGGTCGCCTCGCGACTAGGCGCACTTTTTAAAACTAACGCCATAAACAATCTTGATGCCAAGCCCAATCTCAATTCTGATCCACCATAAAAAATTCTAAGAAAAAGAGAAAAGTGATTGGGGGCCGCCTTGACCCACACTAAACTTGCTGATTTTGACTCAAACCCGATACACATGCTGCCCATCTTGCCACCTCTGCTGTAAGTTATTCTAGGTTAAATCTTTTTTTAATGTGTACCGTGATTTTTCATTATCCTGCTGTTTTCTAGTTTTATAACCTGTACATGCCCAGGTGGCGGTGTGGCTCTTCTATATGCTTCCAAGGAGCTTGATAACCTTCAGACAGCCAATTTTGATCAGAAGATTGGTGTTCAAATCATTCAGAATGCTCTCAAGGTAATTCTCATGCGTTATTAAGAATCATGGCTTCGCCGTGTGATTCCCCTATTCTTTTTCTTTGTGCTGTCTTTTTTGCTCACGTGAAAGTCGCTTGGCTTCGCCTGTGTGATTCCCCTATTCTTTTTCTCTGTGTTGTCTTTTTTGCTCACTTGAAAGTCTCTTGTTCTAATTCTATCATATGCTTGTATTGTTTACAAATAAGCAACATTTTCATTTGCTGACCTTTTATTATTATTTTGGTTTTCTATCTGCAGGCACCTGTTCACACGATTGCTACCAACGCCGGAGTCGAAGGCGCCGTCATTGTCGGAAAGCTATTGGAGCAGGATAACCCTGACCTTGGATATGATGCCGCTAAAGGTTTCTCTCTCTCCCTCACACACACACACACACACACCATCTTCTCTATCTTATGCTCGTCTGTCATGAAAGGGTTAAGGGTATGAACCTAGAAGATCACATGGAGACAGACATTAAGAGCTGATATATTATTCCCTTTCATGTACTTTTAAGTCCCTGCGCCCTGGCTGGAGGTGGCAAATTTGACCTACTTACTTGTGAGTGGGTTGATTCTGTTATGTTTAGGGGCAATTGCATGTATATCGAGTGGGTCAAACATGTAAAAAAGGGTTTGGCAAAAAGGAAACAGGTCAAACGGGCTGAAAGCATTCGAAGTGTATTTGTGTAATCATGTTTTGACACTTCTTTATTTATAAAAGAGCTAGGTTAGAAACCCATGTTTTACATGGGTTGAATAAAGGAAATATTAAATAGTTAGTAATGAAAATTTAGGAATTATAAAGGAAATATTAAATAGTAATGAAGATTTAGGAATTATTAAATGGTTAGTAATAAAGAAAAATAAGCGGGAAAAAGAATCTTGGGCTCACACAATTGTAACACGTGGCGTAACCAGTTACTTATTTATTAGGTATAGATTTGGATAAAAGCGTTTTCATCAATTGGTCTGTTACCTAACCCGCCAACCAATTTGCTACCTGTAGCCTTGACCCTTCATTATAACTTGTGATTTGGGTTGGGTTCAGGTTTGGCAGGTTTGTATCATCCAACCTGGACACACCCTGATTATCTACCCGTGCCAAAAAAAGTTGAACCCTAGACATGTGTAAACCAGTGTAACACATTTATGTAAACGGACAAACGCGTTGGCAGGGCCAATGGGCTGTAAACGGGTTGGCTGGTCAGGAACGGGTAGTCAGGTCAACCCGAATCAACAATTTATCAAAGGGTTAGCCATTTACGACCTATTTACAACACTAACTATAACTTGTTTAATCAGTGATGTCCGTGTTAGAATCGTCTGATTACTCTTCTATGCATTCATGGTTTTGCTCAGAACGGTTTTGATGCTTACTGTTATTATCTTGAAAATAGGTCAATATGTAGACATGGTCAAGGAAGGAATCATCGACCCCCTCAAAGTTATCAGGACAGCTTTAGTAGACGCTGCAAGGTAAATTTACCTTTACAAATCATACCTTTTTCACATACAAAAACTGACTTTCCTTTACTGCGGTTTACAGTGTTTCATCTTTATTAACCACGACTGAAGCTGTGATTGTTGAACTTCCTAAAGAAGAGAAGGAATCGCCAGCATTGCCTCCAGGCATGGGTGACTATTGAAGGCAGCAATAACTCATTTCATTTTTTTTCCATTTCATTTTTTTCCATATATTATGAGACTTTTTAATCTGTACAACGAATTGAGTTGGTACTTTTGATGGTTGTCGTTTAGATCCGATTCTCACCATTGGTTTGAGCATTTAGGGTTTTCTTTAGTTTCATTTACGGACATACAGCCATCATGTAATCATTTAGAGGGGTCAGATTATGATGGCCATGATCGAATCACTGTTGTTTTGGGTATGAAGTCACATTTTCGGTAATAAACTTGATTCATTAAACGGGTTTACTACCTAACTTTTCCTGATATTCATTGATATTATTTGAGCTAATTTCTTGACATTCTACTTTTGTGCGGTTGAGGGTAGAAGTGCACAAATCGGTTTTCAAACTGAACCGGTTTGAAATCAAACTGGTTTCGGTATCATCAACAAAAGTCAAAACTGGTTTTTGGTCAAAACGGTTCGGGTTGAAATTGGTTTGAGAAGGGGGTTTACCGGTTTAAAACCAGTTTTTGAGGTGGTTTTAACCGATTTGGTTTGGGTTAAACCGGTTTCAGTCAACAGGGTCACAAATTGACGGTTTGAACCAGTTTCCAACCGCTTTAACAATCGGTTTGGGTTGATTTTAAACCGGTTTGGGAACCCCCTAACCGGTATTTTTGTGCATCTCTAGTTGTGGGTAAACAAGTTGGGAAAAGGCTGAACCTCTCATAGGCCAGGTACATGGCGTGAAACCGTGAATAAATGGGTTATAAATAAGTTATAAACGTGTTATAAGTGTTACAAATAAGTTATTCAATTCTAAATCTTTTCAATATAATGTACTTTATGCAATTCTATATCTTTTACTAGTAAGCAGGTTATAAATAAGTTATAGAGTAAACTGTCATTTTCGTCACATGTGCTTTAGTCACTTTTGTCAGTTTTATTTAAAAATTTATTTTTCTCCTGTGTATCCTCGTGGTTTACAAAACTTGCCATTCTCATTCAATCAGTTAAGTTCATCCATATTTTAACGTTAAATGAGGGGTATTTAGGTTGTTTTATGCATTTCTTTATTTTATCAATATTTTAAACCCTTAGGCCTTAATTATTCCCCATCACCTTAAACCGGGAAAACGATCATAATTCAAGAAGGGGAGCCTGACGTTGGGAAATCGAGATTCAGTTACGATCGACTTTGAAGGATTGTTGACTGGGGCAAATACGATCGTAATTCAAAAAAATGATAGCCACATGGACGATCATAATTCAAAAAGATGATGGCCACATGGACAATCGTAATAGTGTAATTAGGGTTAATACGGTGTTAGTGGATGGAGGAATAATTAAGGGTTTAAAGATTGATAAATAAAGAAATACATAAAAAGATCTAAATACCCATTATTTAATGTTAAAATATGGATGCAGTTAAATAATTGGATGAAAATGAAGTTTTGTAAATCACGAGGATACACAAGAAAAAAATAAACTTTTTGAATGAAACTGACAAAAGTGACTAAATCACATAAACGAAAATGACAATTTACTCTAAGGTATAACGTGTTAAAGCGGGCTGATGGTTTACAATAAATGGGTTAAAGGGTCATAAAAATGGTTGACATGCTTAATTAAATGGGTTGGGTCGATTGGGTTAATTAGACGAGTTAAACATGTCATATCGAACATGACCATTAATTAAACATGTTAACCTAAACACACCCAGAATTTATACAAGTTACATATTGATAGGTCTAACACCTTATTATTTTCATGTTTCAAGTTAAGTTAGAAATTACCAATCCTAATAATATTTTGACGTGACACGTAATGTAATATACCATTATTTAACAAACTAGCATTTGATTCCCGCGCTCCGCGGCGGGTCGCAGGCTCGAACCAAAATATAAGCGATAACACGTAAAAGTAATAGAAAAATAAAATATTCATGCATATTGAAACAAAACCTACGAAAAAAAGTCGAGAAAAAAAAGTGGAATAAAAAATTTTAAAACATAAAAATGGCACCTCCAATACTCGAACCCAGGTGGATGGGGAGCAGGAGGCGTAGCCTTGCTGCTGAGCCAAGATGCTTTTTATGTTTAACCTCCTCCATTTGATCTTTTAAAGAGACGAAATAAAATATTTTTGGATACTGAAACAAATATTAAAACCTATGAAGAAAAGTTGAGTAAAAAACACTTGATTAAAAATAAAATAAAAAATTTAAAACATAAAAATGGCACCTCCAAGACTCGAACTCAGGTGAATGAGGAGCAGGAAGCGTAACCTTGCCGCTGGACGAAGAGGCATGTTTAATCTCCTCCAAATCCTATAAAGAGACAAAATATTTGTTGGAAATTAAAAAAAAAAAAAAAAAACTAAGCGAAACAAAAATTGGAGAAGACGGATTCGAACGTGGGTTTTGGGTGTGTGAAAGTGACTTTTATGCCACTAGGCTAGGTACTAACGTAGTTAACAAATCTGAATGAAATTTATTTATGTGAAAAGTGCATATCGAATAAAAAATGAATATATACACTGTACAAACCGACCTACGGTTTTTAATAGTAGTAATGCTATCGACATTTTACAAATTATAATATCAATCTGAAGTTAACATCTATATTGTTGCTACAATGAAAATGGAACTTGGATTGTGGAACGTGGTCCTCGTATGAGAGAGCTTTGGACCTGCTAAAAACAAAGAACATCGTTAGTTTCATCATAGGAGGGGCCTCCTGTGATCAGTCTCCAGCGTGAGAATAAGTATCGAGGTTTTATCAAGCGTGTAGGAGGGATTGAGAGTATTTTTTAATGATGAGTGTTGCATGTTAACTAAGAGGTTAATGCCTGTATTTATAGTGGTCTCATCCTCACCTTTGACCAGTCCAGGTCCGACTTATGCCACTATTTATGGTGAGGCTGCATGAGTGCTTTCCTAGCTCTGATCTTGGGACAATTTCCCTTTTCGGGTAACACCTTCCGGTCGTCGCGTGTGGACAAAGGTCCTGCCTCAGTTCCATTACCTGTGGCTTTAGGAGGATCAGGATTCCACTTGTCTATATAGTTGACTTTTGGAATATTCCTTGTGATGTCTCTTTCATATTTAATGTTTGCCTGAGCTTCATGTAACATCCCGAAAATTCAGAAGCTAATGGTTCGGGTTAGTGGACAACCTGAATCTTTATTAAATGTAATGATGAGCAAGGTTGATCAAATAAGGTGCGTTTAACTACCGAGATAGACACAGTTGGTCGTTTAAAAAGGGTTCGAGATTGAAACGCGTGAGATGGAAGTAGAGGGACCCGAAGCGTAATACGTGGAAGTATAAATACCACATTTGCGCAAACCCTAGGGCCATTATTGACCCTAGGTGACGGCAGGGAGAATGACGCGAGAAGAGAGAAACCGGAGAAAGAATAAGAGAGGCGGCGACAGAGAAGGAGGAGGACGATGGCGGAGGGTGCTCCGGCGTGTGTGACTTCCAGAATACGTCAAGGTAATCCCTTTTAAGTTGTTATCCTATTCTTGTTGTGTTTAGAATTGATTATTAGTGGAGATTAGCGACTGACGACGGCTGTGGTGGTCACGGTGGTGGCTATGGGTTGTAGCAGGTGACGACGACTAGCTGGTTGTGTTCTTAGTTTTCATAATTTCTTTGAGCAAATACAATTAGTGAAGTTATTCATTGTGTTCATACACTTTCATATCTTTTTATATTGTGTTATGGAGTGTGGTTAGCCAGTTATCTTCACCATTCACTGTTGATTGTGTCTGTTTCACCACCATACACACCTATTCCGCAGGTGTGTCTAATCAATATGTTGTTGGAGCACGTTTGTGTGATAAACATTCTGGATGTTGTCTCTGCCTTTGTAACTGTTCTTTTGTATTTGTACTTGTATTTCTGCCTTTGTATGTATTGGTTTATCGAGTTGTAATCATGTTTGTAAGCACTTGTCTTGTAATCGTCTTTGTAAGTGTTGTGCACACTTAGTAAGTGCGCATGTTGTATACCTTGCGTACTTAGCAAGTACGCAAGAACATGTCTGCGTACTTGCCAAGTACGCAGGAACAAAGCCCTGCGCACTTGTTAAGTGCGCAGGCATCAGGTCTGTTAGTATATATAGTTGATTGTAGAAGTTGATAAGTACGCTCTCATTCTGTAACTTGTAATCGACTGATATTGATAATAGACGAAGTTTATTGTGACCCTTGTTTTTTGTCGGTTTACTTGTTGTTGTTGACACTCCATCTAGTCGAGGGCATTCTGCACCCTGTTCGACTAGCCACACACTTGCATGTGACGATCCGAGACACCCGGGGACCTACAAGTGGTATCAAAGCGTTTGCTCTTGATTTCGAGTGTTGTGAGTGTGCTAGGAGCATTTTCGACACATTTAGTAGCCTTATTACAAGATAAAGAGACCGATTTTGTTGATTTTTGTGATAAAACAAAGGTAGCTCTTGAGCGCTGTTTTAGAAGCAAAAATCCTTCAAAATTCGACCTTTTTATTGTTTGTTTGAGTGTTTTAATCATCAAGGGTTTGTTAGAAACAAGTTTCTAACCTTTTGGCTTGATTAATTCGCTCATAACTTCAAGATTTGGCATTTTCCGACGATCGGAAAAAGTTGGTGGAGTAAGTGGATAAAGTGACGTGCGTACTTACCTGATTTGGCAAAATTCTTCCTGTTCCTGCGTACTTGTTAAGTACGCAAGACCAAATCTATTCGTACTTAACTTTTGTGCCTGCGTACTTGTCATTCCTTCTTGCGTACTTGCTAAGTACGCGAGAGCATTTCATAAGTGCGCAAGGCCAGTTCCTTAGTACGCAATTTGTGCAGAATTTTTGATTTTTGACTAAGTCTAACACCATGTCGAACATTCAGAACATTAGTAGTATGCTGAACTATGACAACGATATAGGGACTCCACAAAAACCACCAAAGCTGCTTAATGTAAATGATTATTCGAACTGGAAAGCATGCTTTGATGAGTATATCTTGTACACTGATTCTTCATTGTGGATACCCATTCTTGAGGGATATAAACATCCTACCCATCTGTTTCTTGATGAAACCGTTCCCAAACCTATCTCCAGACTGGATGAAGATGAAAAGAAGGCTTATGACCGAGAAAAGAAGGCACATGGTTCTATAACTATGGCCTTGACTAGAGAGTTATTTCACAGTTTCAGAGGTTATGATACTTCTAAGGATCTTTGGAAGGCTCTGCAGAAGAGATTCGAGGGTAACAGTGACGTTAAGAAGAGCAAGAGAGAGCTACGAAGGAAATAGTACGAATGCTTCAGATACTTGGAGAATGAATCTATTGATGAACTTATTTCAAGATTCTATCAATTGAATACTGAGCTAAAGTCTTATGAACTGAAGTATCCTGATGACGAGTTGGTGGAAAAGTTTCTTGATTCTTTGCCACCAAAGTTTGACATGTATACTACCTTACTGAGAGAGAACCCCAAGTTTTATGAAATGACGATTGATGAAGCAATAGGAAAGGTTCAAGCCCATGACATGAACCTGAAAAAGAAAGAAAGTTCTGGAAGACCTCAGATTCAAGATCCTTCTATGTATTATGGAGTGTCTTCCATAACAAATTCATCGGTTTCTGGAATTGCCTTGTTCTCTAGGACTCCTCAAGAAGAAGAAAATTCTAATGGTTGTGTTCATACTTGTTTTGCTACATCGGAATCTAGTTCATACCATCAACATTCCTCCAGAGGCCCTACATCTACCTCTTCAGCCAACCAAACTGCTATTGCTAAGTTAGCTGAAGATCATGTGGCATTATTCTCATCTTGCATGCTTGCCTACGAGAACTTCATCGGTGGGAAGCTGACGGATCCTGACACCATTGAGGAAGATTTTAATCAGGTGGATCCAGATGATATGGAGGATATGGATATTCAATGGAATATGGCCATGATCCTAAGGAGGGCTAAGCGTTTCTTGAACATAACTGGTAGAAAGTTCATTGGTGGGCATTCTAATGCCAAGGTTGGATTTGATAAATCTAAAGCTAAGTGCTACAAGTGTCAAAACTTTGGACATTTCGCAAAAGAACGTCAGAAGGATAAAGCACCAGCTTCAGGTTTTACTAGACCAAGCGAGGGACACAACCAAAGCTACAACAATCGGAACATCCGTAGTCAGACTCAAGGAGCATCGTCCAACGTACTGGTGGTTCAACAGGATGATAGCTTTGACTGGGGAGTACACTTGGAAGATGCCATTATTTCACAAAACCAGCTCGGGTTAATGGTAGAGATTGTTGAGATGATGAAAGCTGAAGAACGAGAAGCACCTGTTGTGACCAACCTGAATCTGCACTTGCTCTAATGGCCATTGGAGAAGCATCCAGTATGTCAACTGAGGTAGATTCTAATTCTTTTGCTGTTGTTTCTTGTTCCAAATGTTTAATCTTAAAGGACGAGAATGATCGAATCCATGATCAACTCGAACCCTTACGTAGTGCAGCTCTAAACTACAAGGTAAATGAAAAAACATTTTAAAGACTCAATTGAAAACCTTAAGAAGGAAAGACATGAGTTTTCATTTAAAATCAGTGAACAACAGTTTCATTTAGACGTTTCCTACAAGGGGTTAGAGAAAAGAAATGTTGAGATCACCCGACTGCAAATTGAGATCCTGCAGTTAAGTGGCAAACTTGAGAAGTTAAAAAACTCTTGCTTTGTGGTGGAACACTACGAGTCAGTGGTGAGAAAAGTGAGTGGCAAAGGTTTAGGTACTAATGCCATTCCTCCACCAGTTAGCGGCAAGTTTGTCAACGGGCCGGTCGACATTGATTTGTCCTTTTTGGATAATTCCTCGAGTAAGGATGATTCCTCAAGTAAGGCTGAGCCAGCTTCTGATGAGGAGTTCTTTTCTGATGAAGGCTCTGAGAACACCAAAGTTGAGGGTGTGGTCTCAGAAGAGTTGCTTGATGAACATAATGTTGAGAAAACCATTGTCACCGATCGTGACAATTGCATTTTAACTGAACCTGATACAATTGAGTCAAGTGATAAGCTAAAAATGATGCTTTATGGAGGTTTCAAATCCATAAAGCAAGTTAAGAAAGAAGCTTTTGCTAATCATTTGGGCAAGAATTTTCAAGAAAACATGGACAAACATTACACCCTAATGAGTCAATTAAAATCAGGTCAAGCACAAGATGCTGTTAATGTTCATCAAACAACTCCCATTGCTCATCAAGCTAATTCGTCTGCTTCCAAAATCCAAGAGCCTTCCAGAAGGATTTACAAAGAAAGAAGAGCTTGCTTTCACTATGGTACAGTCGGTCACATCATGGTGAACTGTCCTGAAAAGAATCAAGGGAAACGGCCAGTTGTCCCACAACAGGCTGAACTCCCTAAGACACCACCAGTGAAGCAACCCAAAAGCCCATGATCAAAAGTGGTGAAACCACCAATGAAGAAAATGGTTAAGCCTCCAGCAAAACATGTGGCTGAACCATCTGTTCCAAAATGGGAAAAGCAATCTGCTAATCCCAGTGTATCTACCTCTGGTAGTACACAATCTGGTGAGAAGCCTGTGGTGAAACTCTCTAAGCCACATAGGAGAAGAAGGAACAAAAGATTGAGAAAGCTTGAACAACGGCTAGTTGGTTGCCAACCAGGTGAAGCTTCTACTAGTTCACCTGCGGTTGACGAGAGCAAGCCTACCGTTCAAAAGATTCAAAAGAAAAGTTCCTGGAGAAAGAAAACCAAAAGTTCTCAATCTTCGGATTCCAAATCTACAAAGGATTCACCAATTTTTAACAGTCATGATTATGAGTTAATTGAAGTTGTATATTTTGAGAAAAACGGACGACCCAAGACCACAGTGGCTTGGGTCTCCAAAACTAATTAATTTCTTTTGACTCCTGTTGGGACATCCGAAGGGAACTATCTCTAATCGTTGGTATGTGGATAGTGGATGCTCCCGGCACATGACATGCAACATGGCCCTGCTTCAAGATGTTAAACCATTTAGAGGTGGCTATGTGGCCTTTGCAAGAGAGAAAGGCGGTAGTATAACTTGTTAATGCGTGGTATCTAATGGATGTATTAGCTTCGACAATGTCAACTTTTGCGAGCAGCTGAAGCATAACTTGTTGAGTGTCTCTCAAATGTGCGACAAGGAGTACTCGGTTATTTTTAACAAGTCTGAATGCTTGGTTCTCAAGCCTGGTTTTGAGGTTCCGGAAGATTGGATTCTGATGCGTGCGCCAAGAACAAACGACACCTATCAGATTGATATGAGCGTGGCAACAACCACCTCATCAGTTGCTACCTGTTTACTCACTAGAGCGACAGAACTTGACTCAATCTTGTGGCATAGGAAACTCGGACACCTTTCTTATCGTAAAATGAATCATCTTGTCGGAAAACGATTTGGTAACCGGGATTCCTAAACTGAGATTTTCCGTTGCAGATGACTGTATGCCTTGTAAGAAGGGCAAACAGCAACGGAAATCTCACAAGCCCAAGACCCAAAACTCCATCGATACCCCTTTGGAGCTCCTACATATGGATTTTTTCGGGCCCATAAGTATCAGGAGTATTGGAGGTAAGTCATACTGTCTGGTTGTAACTGATGATTTCTAATGTTTTTCTTGGGTGCATTTCTTAGGTACAAAGGATGAGACTGCTGAAATTCTTCAATACCTGATCTTAAATCTGGAATCTTTATGCAAGCTGAAGGTTAGAAGAATAAGGAGTGACAACGACACCGACTTCAAGAACAACATGATGGAACTTTTCTGTCTCAAGAAGGCAATTCGTCATGAATTTAGTACTCCGTACACGCCTCAGCAGAACGGAGTTGCAGAAAGGAAGAACATAACTTTAATTGAAACTGCAAGGACGATGCTGTCAGATGCTAAGTTTCCAATCACATTCTGGGCGGAAGCCGTTAATACAGCGTGTCACGTTTTGAATAGAGTTCTGGTGGTGAAAAGACACAACAAAACATGTTATGAGCTGATCAATAATTGACCTCCCAATCTTGACTACCTACTCCCATTTGGTAGTCCCTGTTCATTATTGTTACAATACAAGGATCGCAAATCCAAATTTCATGCAAAAGCGGTGGAGCGCATCTTCTTAGGATATGTTGCCAGTTCACCATGCAAGATGGTGTACAATATTGAAACTCGTTCAGTTGAGGAACCAACAGGTCCAGCTTGGGGATTCGATTATGATGCTCTCTTCAAGTCTTTCAACCTTCCTGATTTATCTGCTGAAGATGCTGCCAACATGTACAATCACTGTTGTGGCGGCGATGACTCAAATTTCTCAACAAGATCTATTGTACCAATCCTCACTCCTAATCCTAATGCTGCATCTGCATCTGGGGATCTGACGGTAACAATGAAGAGGAAACAAATGATGAAGGAAACGATGCTCGAGCTGATCCTAACAGTCGTGTAGGAAATGAAGCTCCAGTTGATCCTATCATTATTGAATCTTCTTCTGGTACACATGATGTGGAGGAGTTGAGCACAAACCTTGAATCAGATATCCATGAACCAATTGTACCAGAGACGAGAGTGCATAAGAATCATCCAATCGACAACATCATTGGTGATCCTGATGCCGGTGTTCAAACTCATCACAGAACCATTACCGACCAGTTTGTATGCTGAGATACTTGACACAGGTATCATGGAAACATGTTTGCATGCTGCATTTGTATCCCAATTAGAGCCGAAGAATGTGAAGGAGGCTCTCGCTGACAATTGCTGGATAGAGGCTATGCAAGATGAGTTGTCTCAGTTCCAAAAGTTTCATGTGTGGGATCTAGTTGACCTGCCGAGAAGTGTACATCCAATAGGTACCAGATGGGTGTTCAAGTACAAAACAGATGATCGACACGTTGTGGTGAAAAACAAAGTAAGGTTGGTTGTTCAGGGTTTTTATCAGTAAGAGGGCTTGGATTACACTGAGGTGTATGCCCTGGCATCCGACTGTTTTTGGCTTATGCCTCATTTGTTGGTTTCAAGGTCTATCAACTAGACGTGAAGAGTGCTTTCCTATATGGACAGGTACATGAAGAAGTCTATGTCACTCAACCACCTGGTTTTGAAGACCCGCTTAATCCTCATAAAGTATATAAGCTCGATAAAGCACTTTATGGTCTTCATCAAGCACCAAGGGCGTGGTATGAGACTCTTTCAAAGCATTTACTGTCCTATGATTTCGACCGAGGGCAAATTGACTCGACTCTCTTCATAAGGAAAGCAGGAGGTGATATTCTAGTTGTGCAAGTATACGTTGATGACATTATCTTCGGGTCTACAAATGAAGAGATGTGTAGGGAGTTCGAGCAGGTGATGAAGTTCAAGTTTGAAATGAGCAACATGGGTGAAGTGTCATTTTTTCTGGGTCTGCAAGTCAGTCAAAGGGAGGATGGAAATTATCTACATCAGACTAAGTATGTACAGGACATTTTGTCAAAGTACAAATTGAATGATTGTACTACTTATGGCACTCCAATCCCAGTCAATCATAGTCTGCATCCAGACAAAGATGGAAAAGATGTAAATTGTAAATTGTACCATGGGATGATTGGATCTCTTATGTATCTCACTACTTCTAGACCTGACATAATGTTTGCAGTTTGCTTGTGCTCGAGGTTTCAGTCACAATAGAAGGAATCTCATCTGATAGCTGTAAAGAGGATCTTCAGATACCTGAAAGGGAAACTCCGATTGGGTCTTTGGTACTCCAAGCAGCAATCTTTTGACATCAAAGCATATACTGATTCTGATTATGGCGGTTGTAACCTCGATAGAAAATCAACCTCAGGTGGATGTTAATTCTTGGGAGACAGGCTGGTCTCCTGGCAGTGTAAGAAGCAGTCAACAGTTTCTATATCTACATGTGAAGCAGAGTACATTGCTGCTGCTAGCTGCTGTTCTCAAATAATGTGGATTCAACAACAATTGAGAGACTATGGCTTGAACTACACTGGAACTCCGTTGTTCATTGACAACAATGCCACCATGTCCATCACGAACAACCCGGTGAAACATTCCAAAACTAAGCATATTGAAATTCTCCACCACTTCATCCATGACTGTGCTGAAAAGCACCTTGTTGAACTTGTTAAAGTTCACACGGATGACAACTTTGCTGACCTTTTCACCTGGGTGTTTAATCGTACCCGTTTTGAACATCTTGTCAACTTAATAAGAATGTTCAATCCTTAGTGAGAAAACTTTTTCATATCAAAACATTTCATGGAAGTTGTTTTTATTTTTATCTTTTCTCTTCTGTACATTTCTCTTTCTTTGAAAAATTAAAAAAAAAAATTAGAAAAACGTGTAAATTTCAAAGTCATTTGAGGATAAGAGGAAATGATAGCACATCAGTAAGTGATCTAGACGTCTTAGACTGCACGTATGGGAAATGATTGCGTCATGATTACTTGAGCCTTAAATTTGATTATCTTGTTTTAATTTGAATTTTTGTAAGTAATTTGAATTGTCATTAGTCTATAAGCATTTCTGGATCATTAGTAGTGTGAAAACTAAATTTAAGCTTCTACAACTGTGATTTGAACCCATGTTTTGCACGTGTGTGTGTAAAAGAATGCAAAAAGATCATTATTAGATAAAGGATGTAAGATTTTGGCAAGTATTTTCTTATGAGACCAGTTTCAGGTTATGTCTTTAACATAATTTTTTGTTTCTCTTCACTGCCCATACTCACAAGTATGCAATGAGAAGTTGAGCCAAGATATGTCTTGACAGCAACCGTCAAGCATAAGCTACACCTTGGATCACACCTTATTCATTGAAGACATATCCAGATAACAGTTGGATCCCCTTACCCAAATCCACAGACTCCATATCTATTAACCTGAATCATCATCTGATATTCACAGAAGAACAACCTATCAAACCAAGACAAATGAATCACTCGATTCCGAATCTATGATTCTTGATAATCCTTATGGATTCTGCTTGATTTTTTCTGTGCTAAACGATGTAACTTCATTCTGGAGATTTGGAAATCATTAGGAAAATCTTGGATGCCTTGAGATAGTGCAAGTTAAATCTCTATAGCATAACTGTGGGGTACACGTTGTATATCTATAATTAATACCTTAACTCACAAGAACGTGATACAAAAATGCTTATGGTTTCAAATCTTATAATATTGCCAACTTGAATTGACTTGCTTGTGTTGCATATTACGTATGAATAAGTAGTAGTTCATGACATGATCCCATACTCTTTGATGTTTATCCTGTATCATTTATTGCTAGAAATTAGCCTGATATGATCCTCTGCTCATGACATTGACCAAAAAGAGTTTGCGTGTGTATATTCCTGTATATTCGAATATGTATCTTGTGCATATTATCGGTTATTCAGAAAAGAACAAAAAGATTTTCCTGTTTGTACAGTTCAAACATTGAAAAATGACAAAAAGATTTTAAGTACAGTTTGTGAAAATTTTAGAAAAACCAAAAATATTTTTCGTTTAACTTCCTTAGATCGTCTTTGAGAACCTCTGGATTGAATACTCTTATCCGGTTCGCTATTTGACGTGACTATCTTCATAATTTGAGTTGATTTCTGAGCATGCTAAGTGTTCTACGTACTTAGCTAAGTACGCAAGAAGGAACTTCTGCGTACTTAGCCAAGTACGCAGGACTTAGTCATGCGTACTTAGTAAGTACGCAAGAGTAATTTCCGGCGCACTTAGTTAAGTATGAAAGGCCTTTAGCAAGGGGTATATATATAAGTGTAAGTCATTTTCATCAGTATCATCAAGTACAAACCATAGACTACTGTTGTATACTCTCGTGCTCATATTTCACTCGAAAATTTGTGTGTTCCTACAATATTTTTCGTCGCGTTTCTAGTTTCATCATCACCTTACAAACAATTGGTGAGAATCTTGGACCATTTCATCCACACAATCTCGTGTTTTCGACTGATTCATGATGCTTTGAACTTAGGGTTTGATGATCAAATTTCAACGGATTTTGGATGTTCTTAAGCGAAATTAAGACCTAAAATCTATATCTTTACATCATTCAACCCTTAAAATACCGAATTAGTCCTTAACATTGTTGATTTGAGGTTTGACCCCCTGGGTAACTGGAAACTCTTGTCGGACTGGCGTTATGGTCAAAATGGCTATGGTTAAGCTTGACATTGGTGTTGATTTAGGTCCCATATGTCTTAAACATGCTTTTCGACAATGTGGTGACCAAAATCCATCACCAACACAACTGATCTTGAGATTTAGATTTTCAAAAATGTTCTAAGTGCAGGGTTCATGCGTACTTAGTAAGTACGCAAGAATTAATTCATGCGTACTTACTAAGTACGCAAGGCCATTGTCCTGCGTACTTGTTAAGTACGCAGGAGATGCAATTCTGAAATTTTTCTAAGTCTGGAATTTAGTTTAGTGTGCTGGTGCTATACCATGTCATGTTAGTTCCATTCAAATGATTCTATTTGTTCTAATGTTATTTATCTTGTGTTCTTGCAGAGATGGCTCGTGCATTCACTAATGAATTCAATCTGTTAGCACTTACTCATCCAGAATGGAAGGGTGCTGCATTAGAGTATAGTGAGGTTGTGGATTTCTTGAACAGATCAAAGATCAGTTATGCAATTTCTGCTGATCCAGTTGTTTTTCGACAATACATGGAGCAGTTCTGGAATACTGCAGATCATGACTGTACAGTAACCCCAAACATCATTAGGGCTACTGTGGCAGGTTATGAAATTGCCATTTATGAAGATACCATCCGAAGAGTTCTATAGTTTAGGGATCTACCTGATGATCCAGTAGCTTACCCTGACTACTTTGTTGATGGATGCTGGAGACAGAGGATAAGATACGTTGGAAGCACTGACTATGCCTCATACAAGAAGATGTGGGTACTCGATCAGTGGCGTTACTTTGCACACGTCATGATCATGTGCCTATCTGCAAGGAAGGCGGGAAAGGATGCTATGGGTCATGACTTGGCAACCGCAATGGTTGGCCTATCTCTGAACAAGGGTTACTACTTCTCCAAGTACATCTACAAGTCTATGACTGATTAGATTAATGCAGCGGAGAGTTTCAGATTTGTTTTGTACCCAAGGTTTGTGTAGCTGTTGATTAATGATGCTGTGCCCAATCTACCTCAGATTGGAGAGAGACTACAAGTCAAACGGGTGGACAAGAGGGTGTTCGTCCAATTTCTAAATCCAGGCAGTGTAAAACCTATCCCTGAGCACACTCCCTTCTTTGGCCACCTCATAAACGAAGCATATGTGGCCCCTCCCAACTTCCGATGGTATAGTGCTGACTCTGAACCAGAACTTAGCGAACACTCTGATGAACAACAAGAAGAACAACAAGAGGAGGAAGAAGAAGAAGTGAGTGAGTCTGATGGTGATGAATCTAGAGATGGAGGTGAAGAAGAAGAAGGAGGTGCTGGTGCTGAAGAGTTAGATTCTAAAGCAACTGAATCTGATTCATCTGAATCTGATGATGCATCAGAACAAACACACCCAAGGAGAATGGCGAAGTTTTCCCTTCCCGAGTCGTCCTCCAAAAGGAGACAACAAGACAGTCCTTGCAGTGACTATGAACCAGAGTCAGAGACTGAAGTACAGAGACAAAGGACAGAAAGAAGAGTAAAGCAGAAAAATGACAGACCCTTTGATGTTGTCATAAGAGATCTTAAGTTTCGTGCTCAGCGTCAAACGGTTGCTACTCAAGCTTCAACCCAGCTTTATCAAAGGAGGAGGCAGCCACATGTTACAAGTGAGGTGACTGCTACTACTATCTCAGAGGAGGTGCCTGAGATAGTATCCCTCCCAATTGTAACTATCCATCAGGTGATGGTGACGGCTCCTGCACAGACTGAGTCAGTCATAATCACCCCAACCACCATTGAAACATCAACCATCTCATCCACAATCCTAACTACCACCCTTCAGCCCATCAGTCAACCCTACAACTTTGGAGACTTAACTCAAGGGTTTGACTTTGATCAACTATTCTCCTTCCCTCCCCATACAGCTGAAGCATCCTCATCCAAGGATCCCGATCCTCGTGATGCTAGGATTATACACTTGGAGACTCAGGTCGCCGCATTTCTTGAAACCGTTCATAAATCACATAGTAAGTCCGAAGCACAAAATGTTTGGATAAACTCATTGGAGGATGAAGTCACGTGACTGAGACACCAAGGGGAGGGAACCCAAGAGCAGCTTAGATCATTGATGCAACAAAAATAAATGCTTCTCAAAGTCAATGAATCTATCTTCGCCCACAGGCAGACCGTAGAAGCAAGATTTCTACTACAAAACGAACAACATAAAAAAATGGTTGCCCTAGTGGAAGAGTTGTCCGCCAAGCTTGCTGCTCAAGGGGAGAAGGAGAAAGAGAAAGAAAAGCCAAAGCCGAGTGATGATGAGGCCTTGTCATCCTGTTGATCTGTCAAAGGATAATGACAAAGACAAGGATCCTAAAGCCGGTCCTAGTGGAGGTGAGCAACAAGCTTTAGATATTGTTCCAATCTCTGCTGTGTCTATGGCTGAGGGGGAGTCTACTAAGCATGGCGGTGATGGTGATACTTCTGGTGGTGGTGGTGGGAGTGATAAAGGAAAGTCCGTGGCTGAGGTCTTACACGATTTATCTTACGATGTTCCCAAAGGGCGATGGTGAGGGAGTTTATGAGCTTGAGGACGGAGAGATCTTTGAGGCTCCAACCTTTGAAGCTACTTTTACTACGGGTTCAGTCGAGCCTGAGAATGTTGCAGAGGCTAGTAGAGCAGCAACCTCGACTGAAGCCTCTCCTACCGATCCCCAACCTGCTGATGCTGATGACTGGATGAACAAGTATCCTCAGGGATGGTTCAAAAAGGGTCAGCCTCCTGCTTGGCAAAAGTCTTCAATTATAGACAAGCATTGTGACACCTCAAATTTTTTTTATTATTCTAATTTTCGGGACGAAAATTCTTTCAACTAGGGGATGATGTGACAATCCGGACTTTCAGGTTAACTCCGTTAACCAAATCCATTTAAAGTTAACCTAATTAACTTAACTCAAAACTCAAGGGCCAAATCTGTCATTATCTAAATCTCATTACACTTGAAACTACAGGGACTGATTGTGCAACTAAGCAAATTTCAATCTGTTGACTTCTCAAAGTCAAAATCAAATAGATTTTGTTCCTGTTGACTTTTAGAGTCAAACCCGCAACCACATTCAATCCAATTCAAGCTCAACGATTGTTTTTTGTTTGAATTTGTAACTATTTTGCACATCAAGGTCATTAACGATCGTTATTACAGCTTTAATCATCCATAAATCACGAATTAAACCCAATTACGACATTAACCTCATAACCGAAGGCCATTATCATTTAACCATCGAATTCGACAAATTCTCATATCATTCTCACGAATTGGAACTCTGCACACCTCAAACGAAACCCTGTGAAGCTGTTTCACGCGTCAATTCAAACAGAGGTGGAACCAGACTCGCCGGAGTTGAAGTTGTTCATAGTCGGAGTTCAGTTTTAGTCGGACACCTACAATCCGACATCAATTCTGGTAATTACCTATACAATTACCTTCATTTTAGTGTCTAGATCATAAGCCCTATGCTAATTAGGGCTTACAACAACGGATTTAACAAGAACCGATTCTAGGGTTCTTAACATTCCAGGATTTGATCGAACCACCCCTGACTTTGTTTAAATCCAATTAAATGGCATGGTTAGCTTCGCAACCTCATGCTCTTTGAAAGCCCCATGCTAATTGAATCAATCACTATTGAATTGATCTCGATCCGGAATCTAGGGTTTGTTTATATTTTAATTTCGGGGTTTTGATCTTAGGCTTAACCTCAATCCAATTAAACCACAGGGTTGGATTCGCAACCTTCTGTTTGTCAAAATCCATATGATTCCAATCACTTTCATCGTCAAATCTAACTAATTCGATATGTGTTCATAAACCTAGGGTTTTTGGCAATTTCAAACCAAAATTTACGAGTCTAATCATGTTGGTTTTGCAATTAAAAACAACCTTTAGATTCGCTAACACCTGATTTACAAAACCCCTATACTCCTGTATTTAATCGTCATCGAGATCGATGGATCTTGGACTGGTTTTGGCTTCGATATGCAAAGAGGGAAGAACACAGGGAGCATACGTGTTAAAATCATCTGATCCGGGTTCTTTTGCGATGACCCTAGCGGGCGAATTGATTAAGTGTGTGTTGGTGGGGAGGAGACCTGGGTTCGAGTTTCCCCACCCCTGTTTTTTGGGTTTTTATTATTTTAAACTATTATTTTAATATTAAACCTATCCCTATATTAATATATTAATATATTAATGTGTTTTAGCCCGGGAAACCACCCGTAGGCTCGGTTTGAATTTATAACTCATATTTATGATATTTTCACTTTTAAAATAATATATATTTATATTATTTTCAAACCACGACTTCGTATAAAATAATATATTTATATTATTTTCAACCTGTGACTCCAATTAAAACTAATATATATTTAGATATTATTTTCACCTCGTTTATAAAATTCGTGTAACGTTCCAAACTAAAAAATAATATAATTATTTATATTATTTACCCACGATCTTATCCTTGAATAAAAATAATATATTTATTATTTTTGACACATAAATGATCATTTTATTAGTCCTACGAACTTAAAATAATAGGCAATCCAGGTGAGTTTACTAATCATGTTGGTTTTGCAATTAAAAACAACCTTTAGATTCGCTAACACCTGATTTACAAAACCCCTATACTCCTGTATTTAATCGTCATCAAGATCGATGGATCTTGGACTGGTTTTGGCTTCGATATGCAAAGAGGGAAGAACACAGGGAGCATACGTGTTAAAATCATCTGATCCGGGTTCTTTTGCGATGACCCTAGCGGGCGAATTGGTTAAGTGTGTGTTGGTGGGGAGGAGACCCGGGTTCGAGTTTCCCCACCCCTGTTTTTTGGGTTTTTATTATTTTAAACTATTATTTTAATATTAAACCTATCCCTATATTAATATATTAATATATTAATGTGTTTTAGCCCGGGAAACCACCCGTAGGCTCGGTTTGAATTTATAACTCATATTTATGATATTTTCACTTTTAAAATAATATATATTTATATTATTTTCAAACCACGACTTCGTATAAAATAATATATTTATATTATTTTCAACCTGTGACTCCAATTAAAACTAATATATATTTAGATATTATTTTCACCTCGTTTATAAAATTCGTGTAACGTTTCAAACTAAAAAATAATATAATTATTTATATTATTTACCCACGATCTTATCCTTGAATTAAAATAATATATTTATTATTTTTGACACATAAATGATCATTTTATTAGTCCTACGAACTTAAAATAATAGGCAATCCAGGTGAGTTTACTACGCTTGACACATAAAATAATATATTTATTATTAGACCGTTCACAGGCAATCCAATTGTGGATTCTATTGCACCCTTGTGCGGTGCTATTTACTACGCTTACACAACTAAGGTGAGTTTTCCCGACCCCTTTTACCCTTTTGAATTGGGGGAGAAACATGTATACAAACGAACATCATTTTACTTGTTTTCCCGTTGGGGAGAAACATGCATATAAACAAACATCATTTTACTTGTTTTCCAGTTGGAGAGAAACATGCATACAAACGAACATCATTTTTACTTGTTTTCCTGTTGGGGAGAAACAAGCTTGCAGACAAACATCCTTTTACTTGTTTTTCCGTTGGAGAGAAACATGCACACAAACAAACATGGATCACATAGTATTTCACTACCACTTGTGTACTTAAGCGTAAACTCTATCATGAAAGTCCTCACATCGAACCGTTAATATGGACTTAGCGAGGTAATGTTTAGTAGTACTACTGGGTTTGACAAACCCCACCCAGGCTAGTCGTCTAGTTCGATTGGAGGTCGAACGTGTGTAATATTGACCTAAACATATTGCAATGGTTGATAGACCTGGCGGGAGGCATTCAAAATCAAATAGTCAACTTCGGTTGCGGGCGCTTAGAGTAACTTGTACATTGTCTAGCTAGCAATAGGTGTGAGTTACGTATGTGGATCCTACAAACACACAAACAGTTTATTTACTTACAAACCTGTGAACTCACCAACCTCGTGTTGACACTTTTTCTTACATGTTTCTCTGGTCGCTAAGGCACAGGTTGCACCTCTAGGACATGCATGGAGTCCTACTATCATTGCATTCTTATGCAAACATTTAAAACAATTCACTGGCTTTTATTAAACTAAACTTGGGCAAGTGTGTTTTGCGTAGTAACTAATTGACATAAACCTCTTCCGCATTTAACTCTGAACTTTTATGATATTTCATTTATGTCCCATATAGTGTCGTTTGATGTAACTAATGTCTGAGATCCTGGTTTGTCACATGCCAAAAGGTAAAACTCAGTTAGTGGAATTTGGGGGTGTGACAGATTGGTATCAGAGACATTGGTTATAGCAAACTAGGAATTGCATACTAGACTATAACCCACACACATTAGTTACACGACACAGACACTCATACATGCTACACGTAGCATCTACACATACATTGCATTGCAGGCATGTTGACATCATCCATATCACCCTCTGCTGACGAGGGGCAAGTCATTTGCATTGCATCATCATTCCCAGTGGCGGCACTCGGGAAATCATCAAAACAACATCCACTCCCGTCTTAGGACATCAAGACGGAGCCTTCGGAGGAGTCTCCCACACCACCATCATCTGTCGGGTATGGTGGGCCTTCTCAGGACAGTGTTAGGGATGACACCCAGCACTGGCACATATCTCTTTGGGAGTTGGGTTCGTCGGAGGCGAGTCCCTCCTGCACCCACTAGCAACAATACTCTGATCTCACTAGCTTTACTCTACTTCAAGCCCGAACCCATGGACCTCTCTTGAGGTACACCGTGTAGAGGTAGGCCGTTGCACGTATTATGGTAGAAATTCATTAACACATAGATGTCATCACTTTCCCGAGCCGTGGGCTCGCGCTTTGGTCGATATTCTGTGGAAGAAAGATTGACCACAAGGTTGAGAACGCCTTGCTCATTGCATACTCAAACCCTACCCTGACTCAGTTAGAAGGACGACTACTTTGCTTCTTCCAGCAACGCATATCCATGAACTAGTATTACTTCTCAAAGTCGCATTTCATATGCATGTTTATTTCAAGTGCATGTTCCCATCTACAATCCGTCGGATTGGACTCTCGTATTGTGTTTCAACTCAAGTGAATACTCGGATCGAACGATTCCCGACTACTCATCCTGATATAAGTCCTAGTTGATCAAATTGTGGTTGATGACTAAGCCTTTCGATGACTCATCATCTCTAACACACAATGAACTCAGTAATAAACTGAGGGACATTTCGACATGAAACAGGGAGAATTAGGGTGAGCATGTAAGGCAAATTATCATTCCGAGTGCACACGTAATAGTAATTTGAGGTGCATGTAAGTCCTGGTGAAACCTAGTGTGTGGATAAATGGTTCTAATCAGTGATTTACAGACTTAAGTTTCCACTGTCAGTAGAAGTTCTTGTAAACCACTCAACGACTAGTTGGTATCGTAAAACCCGTTCAACAGTTGATAGACGCAACTATCAGGTTGAAGATGTTTACAGACACACTGAACTATCATCAATAGGATCCATCATTTAATCTCACTCATGTAAGAGTCTTAGTGAAATTAAGACTCTCATCCAAACGTGATCACAGAAACCAACTCGATTGAAACTCTGGTAGAACCTCATGGTAAACCCATCGACTCCAACTATGTAAGCGAAATTTGAGGAATTCTTTCTAAACTAGAATGTTATTCCTTACACTCCAACAATAGATTCCATTTGACCTTTTTACCTCATCCTGTGACTAATCCTTGGTCTAATTTTATTTATACCCCAACATATCTAGTTATTTCAATGACCACACAAATTTCTTACTAGTACGGTCGTACTCCAACCCTACTAGAAGGTAAGTATACCATAGAAATAGCGGATGAACAAATATTTGAAGCAACTCAAATTCTTAAGGGCTGTAAACGTGGATTGGCTGGTCATGAACTTGACATTGACCTTATGCAGTCACACTTGGCAATTTCGACGTAATTGTCGGTATGGATTGGTTTTCCAAGAATCAAGCCGAAATTATTTATCATGAGAAAATTGTTCGCTTTCCTCTTCCGAGTGGAGAAACCCTTTCTGTCCAAGGCGAAAAGAGTGGTGTTGTCGTGGGCATCATATCTTTCATGAAAACACAAAAGTGTCTACGTAAGAGTCATACTGCCATTTTGGCTGTCGTAGCCGAGCAGCCATCTGAGGAGAAGAGGATTGAAAACATTCCGAATGTTCATGATTATCCAGAAGTATTTCCCGAAGACTTGCCTGGTCTTCCACCACATCGTCAAGTCGAATTTCAAATTGATCTAGCACCCGGAGCAACATCTATTGTTCGGGCACCCTATAGACTCGCACCCAGTGAATAAAAGGAACTATTTACACAACTGCAAGAGTTGTTGGATAAAAGTTCCATCCGACCTAGCTCATCGCCATGAGGAGCTCCATTCCGCATGTGCATCGACTACCGTGAGCTGAACAAAGTGACGATCAAGAACCGTTATCCTCTACCCCGCCTTGATGATCTATTTGATCAACTCCAGGGATCAAGCTTCTATTCCAAGATATATCTTAGATCCGGTTATCATCAGTTGAGAGTCCGAGAGGAGGAAATCTCAAAGACGGCATTCAGAACTAGGTATGGTCACTACGAATTCATGGTCACGCCATTCGGACTGACCAACGCACCCGCGAATTCATGGATCTCATTAACCGTGTGTGTAAACCCTACCTCGATCAGTTCATCATTGTTTTCATTGATGACATCCTCATCTATTCTAAGAACGAAGAAGAACATGAGGAGCATTTGCATTTGATTCTGGAATTGCTAAAGCAAGAGCAGTTGTGTGCTAAATTCTCTAACTGTGAATTATGGATTCGTGAGGTACAATTCCTTGGACATGTGGTCAATGAGAAGGGAATACATGTCGATCCATCCAAGATAGAAGCCATCAAGAATTGGACGGCACCGACAACTCCGACAGAGGTGCGACAATTTCTAGGATTGGCAGGCTATTACCGTCGTTTCATTGAGGGATTCTCCAAGATCGCTCAACCCCTCACTGCCATAACTCAAAAGGGTAAACCCTATAACTAGAATGATACCCAGGAATCGGCATTCCAACTTCTGAAGCATAAACTCTGCAGTGCACCCATCCTATCTCTTTCAGAGGGAACGGATGATTTTGTGGTGTATTGTGATGCGTCTATTCAAGGTCTTGGTTGTGTACTAATGCAACGCGAGAAGGTTATTGCAAACGCTTCTTGTCAACTAAAAATCCACGATAACAACTACACAACTCATGACTTAGAGTTGGGAGCTGTAGTATTTGCACTAAAGATATGGAGACATTACTTGTACGGTACCAAGTGCACCATCTACATCGATCACAAGAGTCTTCAACACATCTTTGAGCAGAAAGAGTTGGACATGCGACATCATTGTTGGGTCGAACTCTTAAACGACTATGACTGTGCAATCAGATATCATCCGAGAAAGGATAATGTGGTAGCCGATGCCCTATACCGTAAGGACACCAAACCCAAAAAATTTCGAGCATTACAACTTACTATTCACACTAGATTACCTGACAAAATCTGAGGTGCCAACTCGAAGCCCTTAAAGAGGAGAACCTTCCGTTGGAGGCCACACGCAGTATGGAAGATCAAATGGAGGTCAAATCAGACAGCATTCGCTACTTCGTGGAGGGAATATGGGTTCCAGTGTACGGAAATCTAAGAGAACTGGTTATGGATGAAGCTCATAAATCTCGATACTCTATTCATCCATGTCTGACAAGATGTACCATGACCTAAAGGTGCTATATTGGTGGCCAAAGATGAAGGCTGATATAGCCACCTACGTAAGCAAGTGCCTGACTTGCACAAAGGTCAAAGTGGAATACCAAAAGCCTTCTGGCTTACTTCAACAACCAGAAATACAATGTGGAAATGGGAGCAAATTTCTATGGATTTTATCACCAAATTGCCCCGAACTCCTAGCGGATGCGACCCCATCTGGGTGATCGTAGATCGCTTGACAAAATCCGCTCACTTCTTAGCCATCAAAGAGACTGACAAGATGGAAAAACTTACCCGTATTTACTTAAAGGATATAGTCTCTCGGCACGGAGTGCCAATTTCTATTATTTTGGATCGAGACGCTCGATTCACATCACGTTTCTGGCAATCTTTACAAAAAGCTTTAGGTACGCGTCTAGATATGAGCACGGTGTACTATCATCAAACAGATGGCTAAACGGAACGTACCATCCAAGCCTTAGAGGGTATGCTACGAGCTTGCGTGATCGATTTTGGTAACACTTGGGAGTCCTACCTGCCTCTGGTGGAGTTTTCCTATAATAACAGTTATCACACTAGCATCAAGGCAACACCATTCGAGGCATTATACGGACGTAAATGCCGATCTCCTAACTTTTGGGCTGAAGTTGGGGATAGCCAACTTACAGGTCCCGAACTTGTATTCGAAACCTCCGAAAAGATCATTTAAATCCGAAACCGTATGGCGTCAGCTCGTGATCGTCAAAGGAGCTTTGCCGATAAGTGTCGAAAGCATTAGAATTTCAACTAGGCGATATGGTTCTACTAAAAGTCTCATCTTGGAAAGGTGTGATTCGCTTCGGGAAACGAGGCAAACTGAATCCTCGTTATGTTGGACCGTTCAAGATAGTGAAGAGAATTGGTCCAGTAGCGTATCAACTGGACCTACCTGAAGGACTTAGTGGTGTACACAACGTCTTTCATGTCTCGAACTTGAAGAAATGTCTAGCAGACGAGACACTCACGGTTCTTCTTGAGGAGTTGCACATCGATGAACAATTGCTGTTCGTTGAAGAACCGGTAGAAATCATGGATAGGGAAGTCAAAACGCTCAAGTGCAGTAAAATCCCTATTGTCAGAGTTCGTTGGAACTCGAAACGTGGACCAGAATTCACATGGGAGCATGAGGATCAGACGATGCGCAAGTATCCTCATCTGTTCAAGCAATCCACGTCAAACACTTAAGGTACTATTCTAATTTTTATTATTTCAACTAGGGGATGATGTGACGCCTCAAAATTTTTTTTTATTATTCTAATTTTCGGGACGAAAATTCTTTCAACTAGGGGATGATGTGACAATCCGAACTTTTAGGTTAACTACGTTAACCAAATCCAGTTAAAGTTAACCTAATTAACCTAACTCAAACCTCAACAACCAAATCTGTCATTATCTAAACCTCATTACACTTGAAACTACAGGGACTGATTATGCAATTAACCAAATTTCAATCTGTTGACTTCGCAAAGTCAAAATCAAATAGATTTTGTTCCTGTTGACTTTTGGAGTCAAACCCGCAACCACATTCAATCTAATTCAAGCCCCACGATTGTTTTCTGTTTAATTTGTAACTGTTTTGCACATCAAGGTCATTAACGATCGTTATTATAACTTTAATCATCCATCAATCACAAATTAAACCCAATTATGGGCATTAACCTCATAACCGACGACCATTATCATTTAACCATCGAATTCGACAAATTCTCATATCGTTCTCACGAATTGGAACTCTGCACACCTCAAATGAAACCCTGTGAAGCTGTTTCACGCGTCAATTCAATCGGAGGTGGAACCAGACTCGCCGGAGTTGAAGCTGTTCATAGTCGGAGTTCAGTTTTAGTCGGACACTTACAATCCGACATCAATTCTGGTAATTACCTACACCATTACCTTCGTTTTAGTATCTAGATCATAAGCCCTATGCTAATTAGGGCTTACAAAAACGGATTTAACAAGAATCGATTCTAGGGTTCTTAACATTCCAGGATTTGATCGAACCCTACCCCTGACTTTGTTTAAATCCAATTAAATGGCATGGTTAGCTTCACAACCTCATGCTCTTTGAAAGCCCCATTCTAATTGAATCAATCAATATCGAATTGATCTCGATCCGGAATCTAGGGTTTGTTCATATTTTAATTTGGGGGTTTTGATCTTAGGCTTAACCTCAATCCAATTAAACCACAGGGTTGGATTCGCAACCCTCTGTTTATCAAAAGCCCTATGATTCCAATCACTTTCATCATCAAATCTAACTAATATGATATGTGTTCATAAACCTAGGGTTTTCGGCAATTTCAAACCAAAATTTACGATTCTAATCATCTTGGTTTTGCAATTAAAAACGACCATAGATTCGCTAACACCTGATTTACAAAACCCCTATACTCCTGTGTTTAATCGTCATCGAGATTGATGGATATGGGACTGGTTTTGGCTTCGGTTTGCAAAGAGGGAAGAACACAGGGAGCATACGTATTAAAATCATCTGATCCGGGTTCTTGTTGCGATGACCTTAGCGGGCAGATTGGTTAAGTGTGTGTGTTGATGGGGAGGAGACCCGGGTTTGAGTCTCCCCACCCCTGTTTTTTGTGTTTTTATTATTTTAAACTATTATTTTAATATTAAACCTATCCCTATATTAATATATTAATGTGTTTTAGCCCGGGAAACCACTCGTAGGCTCGGTTTGAATTTATAACTCATATTTATGATATTTTTACTTTCAAAATAATATATATTTATATTATTTTCAAACCATGACTTCGTATAAAATAATATATTTATATTATTTTCAACCCGTGACTCCAATTAAAAATAATATATATTTAGATATTATTTTCACCTCGTTTATAAACTACGTGTAACGTTTCAATCTAATAAATAATATAATTATTTATATTATTTACCCACGATCTTATCCTCAAATAAAAATAATATATTTATTATTTTTGCCACATAAATGATCATTTTATTAGTCCTACGAACTTAAAATAATATATATAGATATATTATTTTCTTAGGCCATTGTTAAACGGTACAAACGTATGAATATATTTACATATTAATATTATTCGTAATTAGAGACGTTTAAAACGAAACACTTTTATCTTAATTATTATATTGAGAAATCCCTATTCTCGTGGACAAGTTCGTCTACTCGTTGATCCTAAATATGTTCTAGGACGTTCAAATCTTCCGTGTCGTCGTCACAAAACCCCTTTGTATCCCTAACTATTAGGTTTATAATTCTAAGGCATTCGTAGACCGTTCACAGGCTATCCATTTATCGATTCTATTGCTGTGCGGTGCTATTTACTACCCTTACACAACTCAGGTGAGTTTTCACGGCCCCTTTTACTGTTTTAAATTGGGGGAGTAACATGCATACAAACGAACATCAATTTACTTGTTTCCCCGTTGGGGAGAAACATGCATACAAACAAATATCATTTTACTTGTTTTCCCGTTGGGGAGAAACATGCATACAAACGAACATCATTTTTACTTGTTTTCCCATTGGGGAGAAACATGCTTGCAGACAAACATCCTTTTACTTATTTTTCCGTTGGGGAGAAACATGCACACAAACAAACATGGATCACATAGTATTTCACTACCACTTGTGTACTTAAGTGTAAACTCTATCATGAAAGTCCTCACATCAAACCGTTAATATGGACTTAGTGAGGTAATGTTTAGTAGTACTACCGGGTTTAACAAACCCCATCCAGGCTAGTCGTCTAGTTCGATTGGAGGTCGAACGGGTGTAATATTGACCTAGACACATTGCCATGGTTGATAGACCCGTCGGGAGGCATTCAAACTCAAACAATCAGCTTTGGTTGCGAGCGCTTAAAGTAACTCGTACATTGTTTAGCTAGCAATAGGTGTGACTTACGTATGTGGATCCTGCAAACACACAAACAATTTATTTACTTACAAACCTGTAAACTCACCAACCTCATATTGACACTTTTTCTTACATGTTTCTCAAGTCGCTAAGGCACATGTTGCATATCTAGGACATGCATGGAGTCCTACTGTCATTGCATTCTTATGCAAACATTTAAAACAATTCACTTGATTTTATTAAACTAAACTTGGGCGCGTTTGTTTTGCGTAGTAACTAATTGACATAAACCGCTTTCGCATTTAACTCTGAACTTTTATGATATTTCATTTATGTCCCATATAGTGTCGTTTGATGTAACTAATGCCTGAGATCTTGATTTGTCACACGCCAAACGGTTAAACTCCGTTAGTGGAATTTGGGGGTGTGACAAGCGTTGAGCAATAAGAATGATCTTATGTGTTCGTTTCGATGATGACAAGAACTTGTTTGCCATCAAACGCGCTGGAGGGGTTCAATACTTGAAACCAACCAGTAAGGCATTCAGTTCTCTGCCCAAATATGACTTGGTGAACCTAGCAAATCGTGAGCTACTTAGTGATACAAGTCACGCGGAAGCAAAGGGTTTGTGGGGAACACTGCAACGGGAAGGTAGATATGGGAACTTTGATATGTTTAACCCTCAAATGCCCAAGAGAGTCCAGGACAAAAATGATAGACATCCCGTGATGAACAGAAGCTTAAGGAAGTTGGTCTACAACCCCGTGTTATGTGAGACCAGGATTCCCCTTAGCAAGTTATCTCAGGATATCCTTGGTAGCATGTGGTACTGGTACGTGGACCCGAAGTCGGGTGAGGCAGTGGTGATGTTTAAGCCTCAAATGCCCAAGAGAGTCCGGGACAAGAATGTTAGACAACCCGTGATGAACAGAAGCTTAAGGAAGTTGGTCTACAACCCAGTGTTATGTGAGACTAGGATTCCCCTGAGCAAGTTATCTCAGGATATCCTTGGTAGCATGTGGCACTGGTACGTGGACCCGAAGACGGGCGAGGCGGTGGTGATGGGCAAGTTAAGGTCCAAAGGCGGTAATACAGAACCAAGAGAACTGATCAAGGTTTTTGATGAGATCTGTTTCATCAATTTCTCTGTGAAAGATCTGCTGGTTCTAAACGACAAGTTTTGCATCTACACGGATGAATGGACGAAGCTTCCGGCATCGAGATATAACAGATTGGTCAAGTTTTGCCTTGCCTACAAGATGAAGATGCGAAGCTAAAGCTGAAGGAGTTTGAAGATCGAACACAATACAGAGCTGTTGTGTCACACCCGTAACACAGAACAACTATCTACCAGAGTAGTACTTCCAACAGATATGTTCCCAGGTAAGAGCGATGGGTCTAGGAGAGATTTATACACCGCTCTTTCCTAGACAGAACATTCCGTTTGTCAGATAACTACATACCGGTTGAAGGTCGCCTTCTAGTTACTGTGGCATTGATACCAAAAACACACATACAACGGAAGACTTGACATTATAAAACTATTTCATTTCATCTATGTAACAATGTTTTACAACAAGGATTGACTAGTAATTACAATACAAAATTCTGGACTTATAGTTTAAGAAGAACGTGCCAATCACTCAGGCCTTATGGTCGCCCCGGGACCTGCCCTCAGTCATCCCTATGTCAAAACATTTGTACCTTTCCTGGAATGCCAACTATTTGCTAGGGTTCACCAATTCTCAAAAAACATTTGAAAACATTTTGGATCAGCTTAATGGTGGTGAGTTCATAAACAAAATCATTTTCACTGTAATCTTTGATACATGAATGAATGCCCCGACAGGTCATATAGTTATCCTTTCCAATCCATCACCCGAATCGCCCTTAGATTCTGAGTTTACAACATACATATATTCAGGAACCTTCCGGGCGCGCTGGTCACCCTTAGACCAGATCTAACCAAGAGGATCAATCTTGTCCCTAGGTCCCATCCCAATCATGGCCATAATAAGTACTTATTATAGGACATATGCACGGATAGTATTGGAATCTCAGATAAAATCATTTACAAAACATTTCATAGAGCACAGTTTAGAGGAACTCACCTTAACCAGAACCTCCTCCTGTATTGAATATAATAATCAACACTTCGACAGAAGCGTAGATCATGTCCGATATTATCATAAATAAAATTCCTATCTTAGGTTTATAAGAAAAAACCTAAGGGTGTTCATAAATCTTACCTCGGTACAATCTATGGCAGTTTGTAGACGAATTGCGAGAAACCGGACTCTCGGAAGAGTGGTGTTGTCGTGGGCATCATATCTTTCATGAAAACACAAAAGTGTCTACGTAAGAGTCATACTGCCATTTTGGCTCTCGTAGCCAAGCAGCCATCTGAGGAGAAGAGGATTGAAAACCTTCCGATTGTTCGTGATTATCCAGAAGTATTTCCCGAAGACTTGCCTGGTCTTCCACCACATCGTCAAGTCGAATTTCAAATTGATCTAGCACCCGGAGCAACACCTATTGCTCGGGCACCCTATAGACTCGCACCCAGTGAATAAAAGGAACTATTTACACAACTGCAAGAGTTGTTGGATAAAAGTTCCATCCGACCTAGCTCATCGCCATGAGGAGCTCCATTCCTATTCGTCAAGAAGAAAGACGGGACTTTCCGCATGTGCATCGACTACCGTGAGCTGAACAAAGTGACAATCAAGAACCGTTATCCTCTACCCCGCCTTGATGATCTATTTGATCAACTCCAGGGATCAAGCTTCTATTCCAAGATATATCTTAGATCCGGTTATCATCAGTTGAGAGTCCGAGAGGAGGAAATCTCAAAGACGGCATTCAGAACTAGGTATGGTCACTACGAATTCATGGTCACACCATTCGGACTGACCAACGCACCCGCGATATTCATGGATCTCATTAACCGTGTGTGTAAACCCTACCTCGATCAGTTCATCATTGTTTTCATTGATGACATCCTCATCCTCATCACCCTGTAAACCGGACTCTCGGAAGCGGACCAGAACCTCGAGAATCGAGCTACCAGAGCTTAGGTGTGTGAATTGAAAGTGTTTGTGTGTGAAAAATGTGCTGAAGTCGAGCTTCTATTTATAGGGTGAGCTTGAGGCCCGTAGCGGACCGCTAAGCAAGGGTGTGGCGGTCCGCCACCCCTTGTGGCGGCTTATTCTGCTTGGAGCCTACCTAGCGGACCGCTAAGGTTAAGGCTGGCGGTCCGCCACCCTTCCACGCGTCAGATTTCAATCAGTGAGTCATAGGGACACGTGTCTACTCCCGGTGGTTTCCTTAGTCCACACGTAGCGGACCGCTAAGGCTTAGGGTAGCGGTCCGCTACCCCTTCTATTTTCAGATTTAGTCCTTTATCTTCGGGGAATTAAAGTTCAACCCCTGGACTTTTTATTTTGACACTTTTGGCCCTTGGGAGTTATCCGGGTGTTACAAATCTCCCCTCCTTAAAAGAATTTCGTCCTCAAAAATCAAGATCAATTAAATAGATGGGATACTTAGCTTTCATCTGCTCTGTTAATTCCCAAGTTTTGTCGGCACCCTTCGACCTTGCCACTTTACTAGTACCATTGGTATAGTTTTCTTTCGGAGCTTTCGATCTTGTGTTCCTAAGATTTTAATAGGTTGCTCGGTGAAATGGAGCTTATTATCGATGTGTACATCATCTAATGAGATTTCTTGATTGGGATCTGCTAAGCATTTACGTAAACATGGCCCGTGAAACGTGTTATGAATACCTTGTAATGTTTCAGGTAACTCAAGTTTATATGCTACCGCTCCAACTCTTTCTATGATTGTAAGGTCCAATATACCTTGGCTCTAATTTCCACGTTTCCTGAAACGTACAACACCCTTCCAGGGTGATACTTTTAACAGAACATAGTCATCTACTTGAAATTTTAACGGCCGTCGTCGTTTATCTTCAAAACTTTTCTGCCGATCTTGTGTAGCTTTCAATCATTGCTTGATCTGGACTATCTTATCAGTCGTTTCTTGTAAGATTTCTGGTCCAGATAGTTGGCTATCTCCAACTTCAGTCCAACAAATTGGAGTTATGCATTTTCTACCGTATAATGCTTCAAACGGTGCATCTTTTATACTTGAATGATAGCTGTTGTTGTAAGAAAATTATATTAATGGTAGATAATTATCCCAGCTACCTCCAAATTCTATGCTACAAGCCCTCAACATATCTTCTAGGGTTTGGATTATTTTTTCACTTTGTCCGTCGGTTTGAGGGTGATATGCCGTGCTCATATTGATTCGTGTTCCCAACTCTTTCTGGAAATTGGTCCAAAATCTGGATGTGAACCAACTATCTCTATCAGAGATAATAAATAGTGGTATACCATGGTGGCTCACAATCTCATTGATGTAAAGTCGGGTTAATTTATCCATTGCATAATTCTCATTGATAGGAGTAAAGTGTGTCGATTTGGTTAGTCTGTCAACCACAACCCAAATAGCATCATGCCCTTTCTGGGTTCTCGGTAGTTTCGTGACAAAATCCATAGTAATCCTATCCCATTTCCACACAGGTATCTCCAACTGTTGCAGTTGACCTGTGGGTTTCTGATGTTCAATCTTGACTTGATGGAAAGTCAAACAATTTTCTATATATTGTGCTATAGATCTCTTCATGTTCGGCCACCAGAACTGAGCCTTTAAATCTTTATACATTTTATTTGCCCCGGGATGTATCGAGTATTTAGATTTGTGAGCTTCGTCCATCACCTTTGTTTGGATTTCCCCAATTTTAGGAATCCAAATTCTGCTTCCAAATCGTAGGATTCCATCATTGCCTTTGTTTAGTAACTTCTCCTTACCAACCATGCGCTCCTTTTAATGTTATCTTCATGGAGTGCTTGGGTTTGAGTTTCTTTAATCTGATCCATCCAGTTTATCTTGATTTGTAACCTTAAGGCCCTAATCTTGATAGGCTTAATTCTCTCCTTCCGACTTAATGCATCTACTACAACATTGGCTTTCCCGGGATGGTATTTAATTTCACAATCATAATCATTAATGAGTTCCATCCATCTTCTTTGTCTCATATTCAATTCCTTCTGATTGAATATATGCTGGAGACTTTTGTGGTCTGTATATATCACACATTTAGTACCATATAGATAGTGTCTCCAAATCTTTAGAGCAATCACTATGGCACCAAGTTCGAGATCGTGTGTGGTATAGTTTTTCTCATGAACCTTAAGTAGTCGTGATGCGTAGGCTATAACCTTTTCTCGTTGCATCAATACACAACCTAGACCAATACAGGAAGCATCACAATAGATGATGAAGTCATCATTCCCTTCGGGTAGTGCTAAGATTGGTGTGGTACAAAGTTTCTACTTAAGAGTTTTTAATGCCTCTTCTTGATTTTGACTCCATTCAAACTTTATAGCTTTCTGAGTTAGAGTAGTTAGTGGAGTAGCGATTTTGGAGAAATCTTGTATGAATCTTCGGTAGTATCCGGCTAGTCCAAGAAAGCTTCGAACCTCAGTCAGTGTCTTTGGAGTCTCCCATTTCATAATAGCTTCCATCTTGGTTGGATCTACTTGGATTCCCTGATGATTTATGACATGCCCTAAGAATTGTACCTCTTGTTTCCAAAACTTGCATTTGGAAAACTTAGCGTACAACTTCTCTTTTATAAGAGTTTCTAGGATTATCTGAAGATGTTTGGCATGTTCTTTTTGGGTTTGAGAATAGATAAGGATATCGTCTATGAACACTATAACGAATTTGTCCAAGAATGGTTTACAAACTTGGTTCATTAGGTCCATAAATGCTGCAGAGGCGTTAGTTAGACCAAATGACATAACTAAGAATTCATAGTGTCCGTATCGGGTTCTAAAGGCAGTCTTAGGTATGTCTTCTTCCTGTACCTTTAACTGGTGATATCCAGATCTAAGATCTGTCTTCGAGAATTATTTAGCTCCTTGCAACTGATCGAACAAATCATTTATTCTTGGTAATGGGTATTTGTTCTTAATAGTGAGTTTGTTTAATTCTCGATAATCTATACACATCCGCATACTTCCATCTTTATTCTTTACAAATAACCTCGGTGCTCCCCAAGGTGACGTACTTGGACGTATTAAACCTCTGTCCAATAGTTCTTGAATCTGCTTCATCACTTCTTTTAATTCTGATTGTGCTAAACGATATGGTGCCTTAGCCATGGGTTTCGCTCCGGGAATGAGTTCGATTTGGAATTTGATTTGTCTATCTGGTGGTAGACCAGGTAATTCTTTCGGAAATACATCCGAGTGATTACATACTACAGGAATGTCCGTAATATGCTATTCGGGTTTAGAATCTAAAGCATAAACTACAAATATACTACACCCTGTATTCATATATTTAGCCTTAGCTATAGAAATTGTTTCAATCTTATTCTCATCCCTATCGCATTGTATCAACATAAACTTTTTGTTAGGCCTATAAATCCTAATAGTTCGTTGATCACAATCGATCTGAGCATGGTATTGGTTTAACCAATCCATTCCAATGATAACATCGTACTTGATCATACTCATTGGCATTAATTCAATCATTGAATTTGCGTTACCCAGAGTCATCTTGCAATTCGTGTATGATTCGATTATCCTAATTTGCTCACCACTCGCCGTCTCAACTATGTAAGCATGCTCAAGTGGAATTGGTTTCATGCCTAAATGCAAACTAAAGGCATCTGAAACAAAACTTATATTCGCTCCCGTATCAAACATGATTTTAGCATAAACATTATTAACTAGGAACGTACCGGCTACCACTTTGGCATTGTCATTCCTTCATTCTTCTCCTATCATAAACACTCGACCTTTAGCCCCTCCCCTGGGCTTCTGCTGAATTGGTTTGGTACAATTTCTTGCCAGATGTCCCACTTCATTACAGTTGAAACACTTAAAAGATGGACAGTTCATTGCAACGTGTCCCGGCTTTTGACATCTACCGCATCTTGTTTCTTGGGGATTTCTAACGAAATTGTTTCCCTCTCTCCTGGGAAATTTGAAGTTTCTCGGTTTGAATTGATACATTAAGTCCTCACTTTTTCTTTTTGTTTCTACAGGCTTTACTTCTATCGCCTTCTCAGCCTTCTCCTTGGCTTCTTGAGCTGTCACATCATAATAAACTGTGGCACTTATTGCTAAAGCCGCATCCATTGTTTGAGGTGTAGAGGTTTTCACCAAGGTACGCACCTTGCGTGGTAAACCCCTAATAGAATGTTTGATTCTTCTAGGTTCAGGTGTCACTAGATGTGGTACTAGTTTGGACATTTCATCGAACTTAGTCGAGTACTCCTGATGTGTCATAGTTCCAGCCTCCAAACGCTGAAACTCCTCCTCAAGCTTATCAAGTTCATTATGTGGACAAAAACGTTGCAGAACCAGTTCCTTGAACTCATTCCACTTCATATTATCCATAACTTGTTCTCCTCTGGTTTGCTTCACAGATCCCCATCAATCCAGTGCGGTGGTTTCCAAGGAATTGGCAGCAAACTTGACTGTCTGATTGCTTCTGCATTCACTGAGCTTGATCACAGCCTTCATCTTTGTAATCCACTGAGTAGTATCAATTGCTCCCTTCTTGCCATCAAATGGCTTAGGTTTGCATCCTCCGAAGGATTTGTAAGTACATTCTTCGTGATTCTCAGTTCTCGTGGTTGAGCTAGCATTGACATTTCCATTTGTTCCTCCGGTGTTGTTATTGGTTTCTCCTCCGACAGTTCCAATACCCATCCTCCTCCTGAGGACTTCATCTAATAAACCAGGTAGTGTTGTTCTTAATGACTTTGTTACTTCACTAGACACATCATCTTAAAACTGGGCCTCAGACATAACTACTTCTTCGGCATGAGTATTTGCATTATTGTCATTTGCTTCATGATGGTCGTTAGTGTCGGCGTTATTTTCAGTGTGCTTATGGCTCCTAGTAATCGGAGTATGACATGTTCCCCTACCTCTTCCTTTTCCTCGTCCAAACATTGTGTAGGTCCCTTCGTGTGTGTCGGATCGTTGCATGCAAGTGGTCTACTAGTCGAACCGGGTGCGGAATACCCGTGACTAGGCGGAGAGTCTAACTAAAACAAAGTAAACCAAACACGAGAGTCACAATAAAAGCTCTTTCTATTATAAACACTCGACGGCTACAGAGAGATTACAAATTGCGTACTTAACAAACTGAGTTCGTCTAAGATATGAGTTCTGCGTACTTATCCTCTGTGAACCAAACCTATTTATACAGACCTGATGCCTGTGCACTTAGCAAGTGCGCAGGACCAAATGCTCTTGCGTACTTAGCAAGTACGCATGGGTCTTTTTGCGTACTTGCTAAGTACACAGGAGCTTTCTCCTGCGCACATGTAAGTGCGCAAAACACTTATAAGAAATGCAACATACACTATGTAAAAGTAAATACAACTCGATAAACTATTACATAACGACTCTTACATACAAAGACAAATTACAGACATTAGAAATACAAACTAAGACTCTATCCAGAGTGTTGTCACATGAAAGTGCATCAACAAACTACCCCTTGACAACAGCTCGGGATCTTCATCGTCTTCAGTCTTCAATCTTCAGTCTTCACAGCACTGGTTCCTTAGCTTCCATCTTCTTTTTGTAATCAAGACAGAACTTGATCAACTTGCCGTATTTGGCAGAAAGAAGCTTTGTCCATTCGTCAGTGTAGATGCATTACTTGTCGGTTAGTACCTCCAGATCGTTCACAGAAAAGTTGATGAAGCAGACTTCATCAAATATCCCGATCACTTCCTTTGGCACCATGTTTCCACTTGCTGACTTACCTTTACCCATAACCACAACCTCGCCCGTTTTTGGATCAACGTACCAGTACCACATGTCACCAAGAATATCCTGAGGTAACTTGCTAAGGGGAATCTTAGTTTCACATTGCACTGGCTTGTATACCAATCTCTTTATGTGCTTCTTAGTCACAGGATGTACAGCGTGCTTATCCTTGACTCTTCTGGGCACTTGAGGCTTGAAGTATTCAAATTTCCCTGATCTTGCTTCCCGCTGTAGTGTTACCCACAAACCCATTGCTATTGCATGACTCTAGTGACTCAGCAGGTCGCGGTTTGCGAGGTTCACAAGGTCGTACTTGGGCAAAGAATTGAACGCCTCACTGGTTGGTTTCAAGTATTGAACCCCCCCAGATCTTTTGATGGCGAACAACTGCTTGTCCTCCTCGAACCTAACAGCCAAGATCATACCTATAGCTCCGTGCTTGTCTGTGATGGACGTCTTTTGCCACACGGGAGCTAGACCTCTAGATGATGCAGAAGGCATGTCTTTATCTTTTGGTGCCTCGGGGTCCACAGGTGTAGGGTCGACTGGGGAGGCTTCAGTTGTAGCTTCAACATTACTTGCCATGTCAACTGAGCCTGTTTCGAGCAGAGATTCGAGCGATGGTACTTCAAAGATCTCACCATCCTCTAACTCGTACTCTCCTTCCCCGTCGCCCTTGGGAATCTCTATTACCACATCCTCATCTTCATCATTCCAGTCATCACTAGAGTCGATCTCTCCTTCTTCTAGATTGAAGAGAGCATCGATCTGTGCTTCTTTAGAGTAGTTAGGTTCTAGATATAGGATCTCATCATCAGATAAGTCCTTAAGTACTTCAGCCACTGACTTCCCTTTATCACCACCACCACCAGATGTATCACCACCCTCTTGCTGAGTAGACTCCCCCTCAGCCATTGGAATAGAAGAGATAGGCACAATCGCCAAAGCTTGGTGCTCACCTCCACTAGGACCGGCTTCAGGATCCTTGTCTTTATCATCATCCTTAGTCAAGTCGACTGGATGACAAGGCTCATCACCAGTGGATTTATTTTCTTTCTCCTTCTCTTTCTCTTTCTCTTTTTCTTTCTCTTTCCCTTTCTCCCCCTGAGCATCAAGCTTCTTGGTCAGTTCTTCAACTAATTTGACCATCGCTTCGTGCTCTTTTCTCTGTAAATCCATCCTTAGCTCAAGTGAAGTTCTGTGGCCTAGAATCATTTCATTGGTTTTCATCAGCAGCTCGTTCTGTGCCATAACATTCTTCAATTGCTCATTTGTCCCTGTTCTCTAGCTGTGGAGAATCCTAACTTCATCGGCCAGGGAATTAATCTGTGCTTGTTGAGCATCAGACTCCTCTTTTGACTTTTGAATGGTCTTCAACAGTTTAGCAACTTGGGTCTCTATGACATTTATCCTTGCTTCATACGGATCAGAATGCCTAGATGATGAGGCTTCAGCATTATGGATGGGGGTGGAGAAGATTGTGTCAAAGTCAAACCCTTGTGAGAAATCACCATAGTTGAAGGGTTGACCTGACGTCTTAGTAGTGTGAGGTGGGTGTGGGGATGTAATGATGGGAGTGGGTGTTATGGTTGGGGTGATGGTGACTGACTCCGTGAGAATTGGAGTAGTCACCGTCACCTGGACAGTTGGAGTAGGGAGGGTCACCGTCACAGGAATCTCCTCTGTGACCTCCGTGACTGCCACATTACCTTGTACTAGTGGCCTTCTCCTCCTTCTGTACAGTTGCTGTGCTGGTGGGGTAGATTCTGACTCTGGACTGTCAGCCGCAGGTTGTACTTGCTGCACAGTCGGGGTCTCTACAACCCTGGGGATAGCAACCTCTTGCCTATCGCCCCTCTTCTTGTTGGAACTCTCTTGCCTTTGTCTTTGTAGAGCAGCGTCAGAGTCAGAAGTCGGCTCATATTCGCTGCTCGAGCTTTGTCGCTTTCTTTTAGAAGACGACGCAGATAGGGTTACCTGTGCCGATCTCCTCGGGTGTGCCTGGGATGGTGCGTCATCGGAATCAGAAGAATCTGATTCTGTTGCTTCTGAATCGGATTCCTCTGCACCACCATCCCCACCTTCGTCATCACCTCCATCACTTTCATTCTCTTCTTCTTGTTGTTCATCAGAATCATCACTCATCTCTGGTGCCGAATTGGGACTATACCAATTCCAATCTTCTGGTGTGACATATGCTTCATTAAGCAGGTGGCCAAAGAGTTCAGTATGCACAGGGGTAGGATTGACACTGCCCGGCTTTAGAAACTGAGCAAATACTCTCTTGTCCACCCGTTTTACTTGCAGTCTCTCCCCGATAGCACGTAGGTTTGGCAATGCATCATCAATCAAAAGTTGCACAAACCTCAGGTACAATAGGAACCTAAACTTCTCTGCTGTATTGATCTGATCATTGATTGCTTTGAAGATGTAGCGAGAGAAGTTGTAGCCCCTATTAAGAGATAAGCTCACCATGGCTGCTGCAAGGTCATGACCCATGGCATCTTTCCCCGCTTTTCTTGACGAGATGCACACGATCATGATGTGGGAAAAATATCACCATTGATCCAAAACCCACATCTTCTTGTAAGAAGCATAGTCCCTCGCTCTGATATATCCCATTCTATGCCTCCAACATCCATCCACATAGTAATCTGGATAGGATGTCGGGTCGGTAGCGAGATCTCCGAACTGCAGGACCCTTCTTATTGTATCCTCAGAGAAAGCAATAGCCCGACCATCAACGGTAGCCCTTATGACATTAGGGGATACCGTGCAGTCGTTCTCTGCTGTCTCCCAGAATTGCTCCAAGTAAGGTCTTGAGACTGTTGGGTCAGCAGAGATTGCATAACTTATTTTTGATTGGTTCAAAAAATCAATGATCTGCCGATACTGCAAAGCTGCCCCTTTCCACTCAGGTTGAGTGTTCGCTAACAAGTTGAACTCATCAGTGAATGCCCGAGCCAAAGTCTGCAGAAACACACAGAAAACACAATCAGAACAACGTATATTATTCAAGATGAACAAACATGACACGGTATAGTAGGTACAGTATGAACAAAAATTTCAGACTTGAAAATTTTTCTAAGTGTTGGTCCTACGCACTTAGCAAGTGCGCAGGCTTTTCCTCTTGCGTACTTAACAAGTACGTAGGAATTGCTTCTTGCGTACTTGTTAAGTGCGCAAGAACAACACTTGGCAAAAATTTCAGAATTTTAACAAAATCACAGATTGCTCAAAGACTGGGTCAAGTAGGTCGCCAATAGGTCAGAATCGAGGATTCGAACTTATGGGACCATTATTAACACCAGTAACTACCAAACCAAGACCAATTTCGACTCAAAAACGTCGCCCAATCCCACTGTCGATTAAGATTCCACCGACGCCTAGAATCGAGGACGAAATGGATGAATATGGAGTCGATTAAGAATCCTATTAGCATAGAGATGTCAATAAGTTACCCAAACAACCCCAATTTTACCGAAAATATTTCGGATTTAACCTAAAAATTTCTAAGTCAGAATCGGTCCAATGTCACGATTTAATGGATGGAAATCGCCTAGATTCTCACCAATGAGATGAAATGAGATGATGAAAGTATAGACGGGACGAAAAAATGGTTTAGACACACTTGATTTTGAGTTAAATTTGCAGAGGGAAAAAAGATCAACTTGAACGCTTGAAACTGAAGAGTTTTTCTAAGTGTCACTTTTATACCCGTCACTTATCGGTCGTGCGTACTTGTTAAGTGCGCACGAGTTAACTCTTGCGTACTTACAAGTACCAAGGACTTAACTCTTGCGCATTTACAAGTGCGCAAGACTAACTCTTGCGTACTTGCTAAGTGCGCAAGGTTTACTTCGTGCGAACTTGACAAGTAGCACAAGCCTTAAGTGCGCAAATTTGAAACTCAGATTTATGAAGATTTTCAGATCAAATAACGAACAAGATAAAAATATTCAATCACGAGGTTTCAAATACAATTCATGAAGGTTAAACATAAAATATTTTTGGCTTTTTCTGATTAAACTTGAACAATGCATAAACTTAAAATCTTTTTGTTCTTTTCTAGATAGGTATATACAAGTATTCACACAAACTATTTTTGATTAAAGACACGAGCATAGGATCATATCAGGCTATCTTTTAACAAAAACGATACAAAATAAACATCAAAGAATATGGGATCATGTCATGGATTACTCTTTATTCTTACGTAATAAGTACATAAACAAGTAATTCAAGTTGACAATATTATATTATTTGAAACTATACGCATCTTTGTATCATGTTCTTGTGTATTTAGGTATTAATTATAATATATACAACGTGTACCCCACTGAAATTCTATTTTAACTTGCACTATCTCAAGGCATCTAAGATTTTCCCAATAATTTTCTAGATTTTCATAATGAAGCTACATCTATTAGCACAGGAAAAATCAAGCAGAATCCATAAGGATTATCAGGAATCATAAGATTCAGAATCGAGTGATTCATTTGTCTTGGTTTCATGTGATTTTCTTCTTTGAATATCGGGATGATGATTCAGGATAATAGATATGGTGTTTGATTATCAGGTAAGGGGATCCAACTTTTATCTGGATTTGATTTCAATGAATCAGGAGTGATTCAAGGGTGAATACATGTTCAACGGTTAATGTAGAGACATGTCTTGATTCAATCTCTCCTTGCATACTTGTGAGTATGGGCAGTGAGATGAACCGCATTAATTGTGCTAATGACATAACCCGAAACTGATCTCAAAAGAAAATTATTGCCAAAATCTAACATCCTTTATCTTATAATGATCTTTTCTATTCTTTTACGCACACACACTTGCAAACATGGGTTCAAATCACGGTTGTAATTTAGATTTAGTTTCCACACTACTAGTGATTCAAAGACGCATACAGCCTACTGACAATTCAAATTACTTGTAAATAAACAGATTAAAAACATAATAATTTAAACAATTAAGTAAACATGACGCAATCATTTCCCATATGAGCAGTCTATGACGTTTAGATCATTTCTGATGTACTATCATTTCCTCTTTTCTCAAGTTAACTTTGAAATTTTCTACATTTTCTATTTTGTTTTTGGTTTTTTGTAAAATTTAAAAAAAAAACTAAAAGAACTATACAGAAAATTTAAAAGAATAAAAAATTTAACTTCCATGAATTGAATTGAGTTAAGAAAACTTAGTTTTCACTCAGGATTGAACATTCCTATCAAGTTGACAAGATGCTCAAAACGGGATCGATCAAATGCCTTTGTGAAAGGTCAGCAAGATTGTCATCCGTGTGAACTTTTACAAGTTCAATTAAATGCTTTTCAGCACAGTCACGGATGAAATGATGGCGAATCTCTATATATTTAGTTTTGGAATGTTTCACCGGGTTATTTGTGATGGACATGGTGGCATTGTTGTCAATGAATAGAGGAGTTCCAGTGAAGTTTAAGCCGTAGTCTCTCAACTGCTGCTGAATCCACAGTATCTGAGAACAACCGCTCGCTGCAGCAATGTATTCTGCTTCACAAGTTGAGACAGAAACAGTTGACTGCTTCTTACACTGCCAGGAGACCAGTCTATCTCCTAAGAATTGACATCCACCAGAAGTTGACTTTCTGTCAAGGTTACAACCGCCATAATCTGAATCAGTGTAGGCTTTGAAGTCGAATGACTGCTGCTTAGAGTACCAAAGACCTAATCGGGGTTTCCCTTTCAGGTATCTAAAAATTCTCTTCACGGCTATCATATGTGACTCCTTCGGTTGAGACTGAAACCTTGAGCACAAACATACAGCAAACATTATATCGGGTCTTGAAGCTGTGAGATACATAAGTGATCCGATCATCCCACGGTACAATCTGCTGTCTACATCCTTTCCATCTTTGTCAGGATGCAAACCATGATTGACTGGGATAGGTGTTCCATAAGTACTGCTATCATTCATCTTGTATTTTGATAAGATGTCCTGCACATACTTAGTTTGATGTAGATAAATGCCATCCTCTCTTTGACTGACTTACAGACCCAGGAAGAACGACAATTCACCCATATTACTCATTTCAAATTTGGACTTCATCACCTGCTCGAATTCCCTACACATCCCTTCATTGGTAGACCCAAAAATGATGTCGTCGACATATACTTGTACAAGAAGAATGTCACCTCCTGCTTTCCTAATGAAGAGAGTCGAGTCAATCTGTCCACGGTCGAAACCATTAGACAGTAAATGCTTAGATAATGTCTCATACCATGCCCGCGGTGCTTGATGAAGACCATAAAGTGCTTTGTCGAGCTTATACACTTTATTGATATTATGCGGATCTTCAAAACCGGGAGGCTGAGTGACATAGACTTCTTCATGAACTTTACCATATAGGAAAGCACTCTTCACATCAAGTTGATAGACCTTGAAGCCGATATATGTGGCATAAGCCAAGAACAGTCGAATGGCTTCAATTCTAGCAACTGGGGCATATACTTCCGCGTAATCCAAGCCCTCTTCCTGATAAAAACCCTGAACAACCAATCTTGTTTTGTTCTTCACAACAACATGACGATCATCCGTCTTGCATTTGAACACCCATCTGGTTCCAATTGGCTGAAAGCCTTTTGGCAAGTCGAGCAAATCCCACACGTGCAACTTTTGAAATTGAGACAATTCATCTTGCATCACCTCAATCCAGCAGTTGTTAGTGAGAGCCTCCTTCACATTCTTCGGCTCTAACTGGGACACGAATGCAGCATGCAGACATGTTTCCATGACACCATTGTCAAGTATCTCTGTGTAGAGACTGGTGTTCTCAGTGATGGTTCGATGACGAGTCTGAACGCCGGCATAAGGATCACCAATAATGTTGTCGATTGGATGATTCCTATGCACTCTCGTCTCCGGTACAATCGGTTCTTGAATTTCTGGATCTAGATTCGTGCTTAACTCCCCCATTTCCTGTGTTCCAGAGGAAGAAGATTCAATGTTAATTGGATCAGCTGGAGCTTCATTTCCTACAGTTGTGTTAGGATTAGCTGGAGCGTCATCTCCAACGACAAGAACATCTTCACTGTTATCACTGTCATGAGTTCCAGATGCAGATGCAGCATTAGAATCAGGAGTTACAATCGGTACAGTAGCACGAGTAGAGAAGCTGGAGTCATCGCCGCCACCCAATAAATCATAAACATTTGCAGCGTTGTATGCAGATATATCAGGAAGATTGAATGACTTGAATAGCGCATCATAATCAAAACCCCAAGTTGGACCTGTTGGTTCTGGTAGAATGCTGTGTTTACTACAATCCACTTCAAACCATTTCTCGACAGTACGAGTTCCTATATTGTACACTCTCTTGCAAGGCGAGTTGGCAACGTATCCTAAGAAGATGCCTTCCACCGCTTTTGCATGAAACTTAGACTGGCGGTCTTTGTACTGTAGCAACAAGGAACAAGGACAACCAAAAGGAACTAGGTAATCAAGATTGGGAAGTCGATTGTTGATCAACTCGTAACAAGTCTTGTTGTGCCTTTTCACAACCAGAACTCTGTTTAAGACGTGACACGCTGTATTAACTGCTTCTGCCCAGAAAGTGACAGGAAGCTTTGCATCCGACAACATAGTCCTTGCAGTCTCAATCAGTGTTCTGTTCTTCCATTCAGCAACTCCATTCTGCTGAGGCGTGTACGGCGCGCTGAATTCGTGACGGATCCCTTTCTTGAGACAGAAAAGCTCCATCAAATTATTCTTGAACTCAGTTCCGTTTTCGCTCCTTATCCTTCTAACTTTCAGCTTGCAAAGAGATTCCAAGCTCAGGATCAAGTATTGAAGGATATCAGCGGTATCGTCTTTAGTACCTAAAAAATGCACCCAAGAAAAATGTGAGAAATCATCAGTTACAACTAGACTGAACGACTTACCTCCAATACTCCTGATACTTATGGGGCCAAACAGATCCATGTGTAATAGCTCCAAAGGGGTATCAATAGAGTTTTGGAGCTTGGGCTTGTGAGACTTCCGTTGCTGTTTGCCCTTTTTACAAGGCATACAGTCATCTGCAACGGTAAACCTCAGCTTAGGAACCCCGGTTACCAAACCGTTTCGGACAAGATGATTCATTTTACGATACGAAATATGTCCGAGTTTCCTATGCCACAAGATAGAGTCAAGTTCTGTCGCTTTTGTAAGCAAACAAGTAGCAACTGATGAGGTGGTTGTTGCCACGCTCATATCGATCTGATATGTGTCATTCGTTCTTGGTGCTCTCATCAGAATCCAGTCTTCGGGAACCTCAAAACCGGGTTTGAGAATCAGGCATTCTGACTTGTCAAACATGACCGAGTACTCCTTATCACACATTTGGGAGACACTCAACAGGTTATGCTTCAGCTGCTCGCAGAAGTTGACATTGTCAAAGCTGACAAAACCGTTTGAAACCACGCCTTGACACGTGATGCTGTCGCCTTTTTCTTCGGCAAAGGCCACATAGCCACCTCTGAATGGTTTAACGTCTTGAAGCAGGGCCATGTTTCCTGTCATGTGCCTGGAACATCCACTATCTACATACCAGCAGTTAGAGAATGTACCCTTCGGACGTCCCTGCACGAGTAACAAAGGAATTAGTTAGATTTGGAGACCCAAGCCATTATGGTCTTGGGTCGTCCGTCTTTCTCAAAATAAACTACTTCTTTCAACTCACAGTCATGATGACTGTTCAAAATTGGTGAATCTTTGGAGGATTTGGGAACAGGAGATTGAGAACCTTTTACTTTCTTGTTCCAGGATCTCTTTTGATTCTTAACCAGAACAGGAGACTTTGGCTCAACCACAACTGGTGAACTTGTGGAAGCTTCACCTGATTGAGCTTTAGTCAGCTGTTCCAGCTTTCTCAACCTCTTATTCCTTCTTCTTCTCTGTGGCTTAGAGAGTCTAGCCACATATTTCTCATCAGTACGTGTACTACCAGATGTAGATACACGAGGTACAACAGGTTGCTTTACCTTTCTTGTAACAGATGGTTTGGCCTCAGATTTGATCTTTGGCTTTGCCATCGGTTGGACTGGCGGTTTCACCACATTCTGCTTTGGATGTTTGGAAGATGGTTTCACTGGTGGCGACCTGGGAATAACAGCTGGTTGTGAAACAACATGCCGTTTCCCTTGGTTCTTAGAAGGACAGTTCACAAAAATGTGACCAACCAAGCCACAGTGAAAACAGTTCCTCTTGTCTACATAAGTTCTCTTGTAAGGCTCATTAGATCTTGCCTTAGAAAACTCTCCATTTTGAGCAGGAGGAGTTGGATTCTGAACAGCAGTCTGAACCTTAGCAATTTGATTTTTGGGAGTATAGTATTTTTCCAAATTTTCTTTGTAACCAAGACCAAAGTGAGCTGAAAAAGCCTCTTTCTTTACTTGGTTAAGGTTTTTATACCCCCCCATAAAGCATTACCTTAAGTTTATCATTTGATTCAATGACATCAGGTTCAGTTAAAATGCAATTATCACCATTAGTGATAATGTTTTTCTTGACTTTCTGTTCAGTCAACAACTCCTCAGATACTACTCCTTCAGGGCAAGAGTTAACCGACCCATCTTCAGAAGCAGTAACAAACTCCTCACTAGATGTGGAGTTAGCCTTACTTGAGGATTCATCCTTTTTAGGGGAATCATCCTTATCAGAGGACACATCTAGACAAGTGAGATCAATGTCTAATAAGCCATTGACAAACTTCCCACTGATTGGTGGAGGAATGGCATTGGTACCAAGACCTAGACCATTCATTTTCCTCACTACAGATTCGTAGTATTCCACCACAAAGCGAGAGTTTTTCAACTTCTCATTAGTGCATTTTAACTGCAAGATCTCATTTTGCAGTTTGTTGATTTCATTGTTCCGTTTTTCTAACCCCTTTTAAGCAATACCCAAGTGAAGCTGTTGATCGCTCATTTTTAAAGAATACTCACGTTTTTCCTTTGTCAATGTGTCAATAGATTCTTTAAAACGTTTTTCGTTTTCTTTATAGTTTAGAGCTGCCATACTTAGGGGTTCGATTTTGTCTTGGAGCTTAGAGTTTTCAAGTTTTAGCCCTAGACACTTAGAACATGAAACAATAGAAAAGGGATTAGAGTCTACCTCATGAGATGAACTTTTTGCTTCTCCAATGGCCATGAGAGCAACAGCATTCGACTCCTCTTTCTCAGCTACAGAAGCTTCCTTTCCTTCAACTTCCTCCTCTTCATCTGTAGCAGCAGTAGTAGACTCTTTTGGGTCAGCAATAGAAGCTTCCCTTCTCTCTGCTTCCACAATTTCCATGATCTCAGCCATGAGACCAACCTGTGTTTGTGTGATGATGGCATCCTCAAGATGAACGCCCTAATCAAAGCTGTCGTCCTGTTGGGCTAGCAGTGCATTGGACGTTCCACCTTGGCTTTGATTGTGGTGGTTTGGATTGTTTTGGCCATGGCTGTTTCCTTGGTTGGGTCGGGTAAAACCAGAGGCAGGTGATCTGTCTTTCTGACACTCACGAGCAAATGGTCCATAGTTCAGACACTTGTAGCATTTGGCCTTAGATTTGTCAAACCCGACCTTGGCATTAGGATGCCCGCCAATAAACTTTCTTCCTGTGCTGTTCAGGAAACGCTTGGCTCTCCTCAAAAGCATGGCCATATTCCATTGAATATCCATGTCCTCCATGTCATCAGGATCCACTTGATTAAAATCTTCTTCAATAGTCTCTGGATCAGTAAGCTTGCCACCTTTGAAATTTTCATATGCAAGCATACAAGATGAGAATAAAGCTACATGATCTTCAGCTATTCTGGCTATAGCTGAGTTGTTAGCTGAAGACGTAGCATGATGATTTCTTGAGGTATTTTGATGATGAGACCCCAACCCTGATCCTGAATCATAGCAAGCATGACCACCACATCCAGTTGAGTGGTGTTCTTCAGTAGGATTTCCAGTGAAGAGGGCAATTCCAGAGCCAGATGACTTGGATGTAGAAGTCGTCCTATGACACATAGAAGGGTCTTGTATCTGGGGTCTTCCAGAGCACTCCTTTCTTTTCAAGTTCATTTCATGAGCTTGAATCTTTCCTATTGCTTCCTCTACTGTCAACTCATAGAATTTAGGATTTTCCCTCATCAGGGTTGTGTACATCTCAAATTTGGGTGGTAAGGCATCCAAAAACTTTTCCACCATCTCTTCATCTGGATACTTGAGGTCAAAAGCATTTAACTCAGTCTGTAATTGATAGAACCTAGAGATGAGGTCATCTAAAGATTCGTTCTCAAAGAATCTGAAGCACTCATACTGCTTTCTGAGAAGATCCCGCTTACACTTCTTGATGTCACTATTTCCTTCTAATCTCTTCTGTAAGGCTTTTCGGAGATCCTTAGAATTGTCATACCCTCGAAAACTGTGGAACAATTCCCGAGTTAATGCCATAGTGATCGAACCAAGTGCCTTCTTTTCTCGATCATAAGCTTTCTTTTCTTCGTCAGAAAGTTTAGAGATAGGCTTGGGCAATTCATCATCAAGATAGATGTGTGTTGTAACATTTCTGATTTTAGTATTCATATTTTCAATTCAATGTAATGCATTTCGAACTCAATACTCGTGCACTGTCTTGTTCTATTTTTCCGCCTCAAATTAAATGCAATGATTCAATACAAATTCACAAGTTTTGCTCGATTATTACACTTAAACATTATACTAGTAACTATTTAGTTCAAACTTATAGAACCTGAAAAGTCAAGAATTAAAGTTGAACAAAATACCAAGAAACCCTAATTAGCACGGTCGTGCTTCGTCCTGGCACGGTCGCGCCAAGTGCCTCGGCATGATCGCGTGACTGGTCCTGGAACGATCGTGCCCGGTGCCTAAGCACGGTCGCGCCTGCGTAACAGTCAAAATGTAAATGCAGTTTCAAAACGCTTGGTCGTTTGAATTCGAATCCGTTGTGCGTTTCACTTTCAGTATCAAAGAAAATAATTGTCAATTTCGATCATTACCATCCAATTACGAATTCTCTCAAGAAAAACCGTCCAAAATTTCTCCCAAGCCTAGAATCATTCTTTTCAATCCTGTTGCTAGCAACTAATCAAGAAACTCGATCCTCCGAGCATCTCTAAGTTTTCTGAAGCGTTGGAACAGCCGGAATCGCAGCAGTAGACGCGGAAGCCATTCTCACCGTCGCCGGAACTCTTTTCTGCCGTTCACTATCAATTCGATACGCTTCAGGGTAACTATAATCTTTTCCTCAGTCGATTCAGTCTCTTTATCAAAAGCCCCTTATCAATTTGGGCTTTCAATATGTAAATCATCCCGAATCAGAATTATTATTTTAATAAAAAAATGATTTAATCGAACCCATTCTTAAACATGATTTCTATACAATTAATGTATTTAAATAGACTCGTAACAACTCAGTAATCAAAAGCCCTAACAATTCCAACGCTATAAATACAAGATTTGTTCAATTCGTGTCTGATTTGGAAGAGACACGATCGCGCTAATCATCTAGCGCGGCCGTGCCTCACGAAACGCGGCCGTTCCAAGTAGCAGCGCGGTCGTGTCCTCCTGTCCAGACCTAATCATGCCCTTTGGGCTAATCCCTGTTGTGTCAAAGAATCTTGGACACGACCGTGCCAGGCCAAGGCACGGTCGTGCCTCTTGATTTGTTTAGTTTATGCCCTCTGTTGGTCAACCCGGTCGCGCCCCGACTAGCGCGGTCGCGCCCGTGGCTTGAGCACGATCGTGCCCCTCAGAGGCACGGTTGTGTGTGAGTCAGATTTTTGGCAGAATTATAAATTTTATATTTTTCAATCAGTAATGTTTCAGATTTTATAAAAAAAAAGTGTGCTTTATTTATTTAAAAAGGATTAAAAGTTTAATCTTGGAATAAATATTATTTATTTAAAGTTATAAAAAAATTGAATTTATATTTATTGTAAAATCTTACACTTAAATGATATTTTAAATGTTTAGGTTACAAATTTTTATAAATGAAGAAGATAATGACTATTTATTTAATTTATGTTTAAACAAAATCAATTATTTATTTATACTTAATTACATTTAAATACTTACATTATTTTCCTAAGCAATAATTTTATACTTTACTTAATTATTTATTCAAACTCAAACCTTAATCAAAATGTTTTGATAATATTCATTTTAAACTTTATATTTTATTCAACACATCCAAGTTCAAATCAATAACATTTTACTCAAGTCCAAACCATTATTTAACTTACACTTTTGGGCACACTATTTGATACAACATACATTACTCTTTAGGTTAATTGGCGCACTCGAGGACCTTTATTTTTCTATCTATTATCCTCGTTAGCTACACCTCCTTATCATGTGAGTATTTCATAGCCCCTTTTACTCTTTTACACTTTTGGGGTGAAACATGAACATTATTCAAATTACACATTACATTTACACAAACAACACAAGTACAAATCCTATTTACATTCATGTGTGCAATTTGAGCTTTATGCCCGAGTGCTAGGTGTGTTAACCTTTGTATGCGATTATGTGCAATCATTAACTATACAAGCCGACGGTTTTCAATGATGGATCTATTGAGTCTGACAAACCCACCCAGATTGGGGTGATTGATACCGACAACACAATTTTTGCATGCTAGTTACAAAGTTTTGGTTGTACATGGTTACACAATAGCTGCTCCCATAAATGCCTTATTTATCATGATATGTATGGATTTGTTTTACAACTATATGCTATCTATATAAACCTGTGTTATACTCACCAACTTTTTAGTTGACTTTATTTTATTCATGTTTCAGGTTCTAATGTGTGAGATTGTTCAATACGTGCTACATATAGGCTTGGACTTAGTTAACTTAAATAAAAGAACACTTTGTATTTCAATTTTATGCTATCTTGGATGTGATTGTATTTGGATTACTTGCAATGGAAATTGATGTTTAATATATGCAATTTAGTCAACCTTGTGCTCATGAACAGTCTACATGTCCCGCCCCGATGATTCCGCCATCGGTCGGGGTGTGACAGATTGGTATCAGAGCCTTGGTTATAGGGAATTAGGTTATTAGACACCTTGACCTAGACTATAACTTTAGGACACCCACTTATACCATGCTTCATGTTTATATGATTATATGCTACATTATATGTGTTACATGCTATGTGCTACATGCTTATTATGATTAGTTATTATTTTATTTGATGACTTATTTATAAAAAAATCCATGACTTATTAGCATATACTTAAATAATAAATTAAATAAACAATATCCTTTCCTATATCCTAAAACCTCATAATATTCTTATCTTCCTTCTCTATCTTTATCTTTCTAAGCATGTGGAAACTTCATGAAGCTAAATTCATAAAAATTTCTTTATTTTCTCGTTAAGGTTTTTAAGCTTTGTTAATTATTTGAGGACACGTGCAATCTGGAAGAGTGACACCTGTATTTTGGGTTTTCTGTCTAGGAAAGCATTTCGCATAAATCCCAATCAACCGAGGGACCCGTATGCTTTCCTGGGAATTCCCGAGATGAGTGTTTACTTATAGGCTAAAGCATGTCTCCTTGAAAATTATATAAGTTTAATTAACCTTAATGTGTCATGGTATTCGAGTGATTATATCACTATTTGAGTACAATCCAAACTATAATTATCTATTTATTTTGTTATCTTATTCTATTAAATCCAAACAATCCTCATGAGTTCTTACATATTTCCTTGTCTTGTGAAAATATGTAGAATGCCTCCTCGTCGTGCTCCCGCCGCCAACACCAATACCGACATTGCTGCTATTCTTGCACAACTCGTGACACAACTCACTCAAGCTAATAGTGCCACCAATGGCAACAATGGTGGAAATGGTAGTAATAGTGGTAATGCTGGAAATGGTGGAAATGGTGGTAACAACCCATCTCAATGCACCTTCAAGCATTTCAACTCGTGCAATCCCCTCAAGTTCTATGGTACTGAAGGAGCTACTGGACTCCTTCAATGGTTCGAAAGCATTGAGAATACCTTTCTCAATAGTGACTGCCCCGACAACCTTCGTGTTCGTCATGCCACAAGTGTCCTACAAAAACGGGCACTCACGTGGTGGAATGGGGAGAAAAGAAATAGGGGTGTGGAAGTAGCAATGGCCTTACCTTGGGATGAGGTTAAAAGGCTAATGACCGAGGAATTCTGTCCTCGAAATGAAGTGAAGAAACTTGAAGCTGAGTTTTGGGATCTTGCCCAAGATAGTGGTGAAAACTTGGCATACACAACTCGGTTCCATGAGTTGAGTCTTCTTGTGCCCCACATGGTCACTCCTTTGTCCCGCTGCATTGAAAAGTATATTGGGGGACTACCTAGGCAAATTCAAGATACTGTCCTAGGAAGGAATCCCGCAACACTTGAAGATGATATCCGCTTATCCGCCACCTTAACTGATAACCATGTGAAAGCGGGAACACTTACTAAGAAGGGTACCAAGAAAGTTTCTGACACTATAACCCCTCCTACCCACAACAAAGAAGCCACAACTGAACCCCCCCACAATAATATGAAAAGGAAGACTAGAAACTATGCTGTGGTCACTCCAGCTATTCCTGTTATCCAAGCTGCACTTATGGCTCAAACACCGGTCAAAAAGCCATATGTTGGAATTTACCCGCTTTGTGTCACCTGCAACTACCATCATCCTCAAAGCATCCCATGTCGCCTTTGTACTTATTGTGGGAGATATGGTCATATAGTTAGTGTATGTAGGACCAAAGCTCTTGCGGGCCAAGTCAACCCACCAAACCAAACCAACACCCAAGTGGCTAATCAAGGGGTACCCGCTATTGCAAATGGGCGAGCATGTTATGAGTGTGGTAACCCGAACCATTTCCGTGATCAATTCCCAAAGTTGGTCAATGCTAGACAAGGTGGAGCTCGTGGGCGTGCTTTCAACATAAACGCCAATGAAGCTCAAGCCAACAATGATGTGGTTAATGGTACGTTTCTTGTTAATAGTCAATATGCCTCCATTTTATTCGATACTGGTGCTGATAAAAGTTTTGTGTCACTTAATTTTGAACCCTTACTTGCAAAGACACGATCCCAATTAGAGAAAACCTTCACCGTTGAAATAGCAAATGGTGACTCCCTTACAATTGAGTCCATTATCTATGATTGCTCTTTAGAACTTAATGATCACACATTCCCAATCAACCTTGTTCCAATGCCACTAGGGAGCTTTGATATCATCATAGGCATGGATTGGCTCTTGAATCATCATGCCGAAGTCATTTGCTTTGAGAAATGTATTCGAATACCCCTACCATCGGGAGAAACGTTAAGAGTCTTTGGTGAAAAGCCTTGCAAAGGACTTAAATTAATGTCATGCACTACTGCTCAAAAGTACCTACGAAAGAAGTACGTGGCCTTCTTAGCTCATATTGTCCAAAAAGATGTCAAAAAGAAGAGTATACAACACATTCCCATCATTCGGGATTTTCCCAAAGTATTTCCGGAAGACTTATCCGGTCTTCCACCCGTTCGACAAGTAGAATTTCGCATTGATCTTGTGCCCGGAGCTAACCCCATGGCTAGAGCTCCTTATCGTCTTGCACCTTCCGAAATGTAAGAACTTGCAAGTCAACTTCAAGAGCTCTCCGACAAGGGATTCATCCGTCCGAGTCATTCACCGTGGGGTGCACCCGTCTTATTCGTCAAAAAGAAGGATGGATCATTTCGCATGTGTATTGACTACCGCGAACTCAACAAGCTTACTATCAAAAACCGTTATCCTTTGCCTGGAATTGATGACCTCTTTGATCAACTTCAAGGTTCTACTTACTTCTCAAAGTTTGATCTTCGATCTGGTTATCACCAACTCCGTGTGCAAGAAGACGATATTCCAAAGACTGCCTTTCGAACAAGGTATGGTCATTACGAGTTCATGGTTATGCCTTTTGGACTAACCAATGCACCCGCAGTTTTCATGGACCTCATGAATGGTGTGTGCAAACCGTACCTCGATAAATTCATGATAGTTTTCATCGATGATATCTTAATCTATTCCAAAACTAAAGCCGACCATGAGCAACATCTTAGATTGGTTTTGGATCTCTTGAAGAAGGAACAACTATATGCCAAATTCTCCAAATGTGAATTTTGGTTAAAAGAAGTTCAATTTCTTGGTCATATTGTCAACGACAAGGGTATTCATGTTGACCCTACTAAAATCGAAACGGTTAAGAATTGGAATGCCCCGAAGACCCCCACTGAAGTTCGTTCATTTCTTGGTCTTGCGGGATATTACCGTCGTTTTATCTCCAACTTCTCCAAGATTGCTGTCCCCCTTACCGCTTTGACCCACAAGGGTAAGACTTATGAATGGGGACCAAAGCAAGAAGAAGCTTTTCAAACCCTTAAGCAAAAGTTGTGCAATGCTCCCATTTTGACTCTCCCTAATGGGAATGATGATTTAGTTGTCTACTGTGATGCTTCTAACCAAGGTCTTGGTTGTGTCCTCATGCAACGAGGCAAAGTAATCGCCTACGCATCACGACAACTTAAAATTCATGAGAAGAATTATACGACGCACGATCTCGAGTTGGGTGCGGTCGTATTCGCGTTAAAGATTTGGACACATTATCTCTATGGTACAAAATGTGTGGTGTTCACCGACCACAAAAGTATTCAACATATCTTTAACCAAAAAGAACTCAATATGAGGCAACGACGTTGGGTTGAACTCCTTAACGACTATGACTGCGAGATTCGTTACCATCCCGGAAAATCGAATGTTGTAGCCGACGCTTTGAGTCGAAAGGACCATGTTATGCTTCATTGTGCCCGAATTCAAACCGATATTCAAACCCGCATCTTAGAAGCTCAACACGTCTCAGTCACCGAGGGTAACATGTACGAGGAAATGTCGTGTGGTGTTGAACTTCTGCTTGAATCAAAACCCAATGGCTTACTTTATTACTTGAACCGTATTTGGATTCCCGATCGCGATGATCTCCGTACATTTATCATGAACGAGGCTCACAAGACTCGTTATTCCATTCATCCTGGTGCGGATAAAATGTACCAAGATCTTCGCCAACAATATTGGTGGCCCGGTATGAAAAAGGACATTGCTCTTTATGTTGCCAAATGTTTAACCTGCTCCAAAGTCAAAGCCGAACATCAACGTCCTTCTGGTTTGCTTGAACAACCGGAAATTCCCGTGTGGAAATGGGAGAACTTAGCCATGGACTTTATTACCAAACTCCCTCACACCTCGAGTGGTTATGATAGTATTTGGGTGATCATTGATCGTCTCACCAAGTCTGCTCATTTCTTGCCTATACGTGAAGACTATCGGGTTGAGAAACTAGCCCGAATTTACATCGACGAAATCGTGAGCCGTCATGGTGTTCCCTTGAACATAATATCTGATCGAGATGCCCGGTTCACTTCTCGATTTTGGCAATCTCTCCAAAATGCTCTTGGTACTCGATTGGATTTGAGCACGGCTTACCATCCCCAAACTGATGGTCAAACCGAGCGAACAATCCAAACTCTTGAAGACATGCTTCGAGCTTGCGTAATCGATTTTGGTGGCAATTGGGATTCACATTTATCCCTCATTTGAGTTCTCTTACAATAATAGCTATCACACAAGTATCAACATGGCTCCATTCGAAGCTCTTTATGGGAACAAGTGTCGTTCTCCTATCTGTTGGAACGAGATTGGTGAAGCACAAATCACCGGTCCCGAGCTAATTCAAGAAACATCCGACAAGATTATTCAAATCCGTGACAATATTCGAGTAGCGAGGAGTCGGCAAAAGAGTTATGCCGACAAACGTCGAAAACCCTTGGAATTCCAAGTCGGTGATCTTGTTCTTCTTAAGGTGTCTCCGTGGAAGGGTGTGATCCGTTTTGGGAAGAAAGGCAAGTTAGCACCTCGTTATGTTGGTCCATTCAAGATTCGTGAAAGGATTGGGAAAGTGGCTTACAAACTCGAGTTACCTCCATCTCTTGGCAATGTGCATCCTACATTTCATGTATCTAACCTGAAGAAATGTCTCGCCGATGAGAACCTCCGTATACCGCTTGATGACGTGCACATTCATTTTATACTTTACTTAATTATTTATTCAAACTCAAACCTTAATCAAAATGTTTTAATAATATTCATTTTAAACTTTATATTTTATTCAACACATCCAAGTTCAAATCAATAACATTTTACTTAAGTCCAAACCATCATTTAACTTACACTTTTGGGCACACTATTTGATACAACATACATTACTCTTTAGGTTAATTGGTGCACTCGAGGACCTTTATTTTTCTATCTATTATCCTCGTTAGCTACACCTCCTTATCATGTGAGTATTTCATAGCCCCTTTTACTCTTTTACACTTTTGGGGTGAAACATGAACATTATTCAAATTACACATTACATTTACACAAACAACACAAGTACAAATCCTATTTACATTCATGTGTGCAATTTGAGCTTTATGCCCGAGTGCTAGGTGTGTTAACCTTTGTATGCAATTATGTGCAATCATTAACTATACAAGCTGACGGTTTTCAATGATGGATCTATTGAGTCTGACAAACCCACCCAGATTGGGGTGATTGATACCGACAACACAATTTTTGCATGCTAGTTACAAAGGTTTGGTTGTACATGGTTACACAATAGCTGCTCCCCATAAATGCCTTATTTATCATGATATGTATGGATTTGTTTTATAACTATATGCTATCTATATAACCGGTGTTATACTCACCAACTTTTTAGTTGACTTTATTTTATTCATGTTTCAGGTTCTAATGTGTGAGATTGTTCAAGACGTGCTACATATAGGCTTGGACTTAGTTAACTTAAACAAAAGAACACTTTGTATTTCAATTTTATGCTATCTTGGATGTGATTGTATTTGGATTACTTGCAATGGAAATTGATGTTTAATATATGCAATTTAGTCAACCTTGTGCTCATGAACAGTCTACATGTCCCGCCCTGATGATTCCGCCATCGGTCGGGGTGTGACATGTGTGGGATGCTTATATCTCTCAAGGATTGGTATCCATAATGATGAGTCGGTATATGAAATGTAGTGCTCAAAACGTGCCTTCCAATTGGAATAATCGTTTACGTTTAGCAACTTAGGTGGTTTCTGAGGTGTACCGATCTCATTATTATAGTTTAACATGTTTCCAAGATTTTGAAGGTTCGACATAGTGAACACTTAGTCAAAACTCAGGAAAAATCAGACACTGTTGCACACTTGAGAAATAGTCTTGCGTATTTAAGACTTACTCTTGCGTACTTGTAAGTACGCATGAGGAAATGATTAAGTACGCAAGATATAACTTAAGTTCGCACAAGTTCAGTCTTGCGCACTTGTAAGTACGCAGGAGATAGCTCTTGCGTATTTAGTAAGTACGCAGAAGACTGTACTTTTTGCCAAAAATGGTAAGTACGCAGGATACCTTTTCAGCAACTCTCACCAACCTTTTTCGGTGACATGAAAATCGCCGGAGATGGTAAAAGTTGGTCTGATGATTAATGCAAATGAGCCAAAGGGTCAGAAACTTGTTTCTAACCAACCTTTGATGCTCAAATAACTCAAATACACAACAAAAATTGGTTTTTGAGAGATTTTTGCTTCTAAAAAAGTGCTCAAGAGCTACCCCTTTTTATCACAAAAATCAACAAAAATACATCTTTTTGCTTGTAACACTCGGTAAAAACGTCTCCAAACTCACTTACAACACTCGAATTCAAGAGCAATGCTCTGATACCACTTGTAGGTCCCTTCGTGTGTGTCGGATCGTTGCATGCAAGTGGTCTACTAGTCGGACCGGGTGCGGAATACCCGTGACTAGGCGGAGAGTCTAACTAAAACAAAGTAAACCAACACGAGAGTCACAATAAAAGCTCTTTCTATTATAAACACTCGACGGTTACAGAGAGAATACAAATTGTGTACTTAACAAACTGAGTTCGTCTAAGATATGTGTTCTGCGTACTTATCCTCTGTGAACCAAACCTATTTATACAGACCTGATGCCTGCGCACTTAGCAAGTGCGCAGGACCAAATGCTCTTGCGTACTTAGCAAGTACGCATGGGTCTTCCTGCGTACTTGCTAAGTACGCAGGAGCTCTCTCCTGCGCACATGTAAGTGCGCAAAACACTTAGAAGAAATGCAACATACACTATGTAAAAGTAAATACAACTCTATAAACTATTACATAACGACTCTTACATACAAAGACAAATTACAGACATTAGAAATACAAACTAAGACTCTATCCAGAGTGTTGTCACAGGAAAGTGCATCAACAAAGCACATAAACAAGTAATTCAAGTTGACAATATTATAAGATTTGAAACTATACGCATCTTTGTATCACGTTCTTGTGTATTAAGGTATTAATTATAAGATATACAACGTGTACCCCACTGATATGCTATTCTTACATGCACTATCTAAGATTTTCCCAATGATTTTCTAAATTTTCAGAATGAAGCTACGTCTATTAGCACAGGAAAAAATCAAGCAGAATCCATAAGGATTATCAGGAATCATAAGATTCAGAATCGAGTGATTCAGTTGTCTTGGTTTCATTTGATTTTCTTCATTGAATATCAGAATGATGATTCAGGATAATATATATGGTGATTGAATAAGGTAAGAGGATCCAACTTTTATCTGGATTTGATTTCAATGAATTAGGAGTGATTCAAGGGTGAATACATGCTCAACGGTTAATGCAGAGACATGTCTTGATTCAATCTCTCCTTGCATACTTGTGAGTATGGGCAGTGAGATGAACCGCATTAATTGTGCTAACTACATAAACCGAAACTGATCTCAAAAGAAAATTATTGCCAAAATCTAACATCCTTTATCTGATAATGATCTTTTCTATTCTTTTACGCACACACACTTGCAAACATGGGTTCAAATCACAGTTGTAATTTAGATTTAGTTTCCACACAACTAGTGATTCAAAGACGCATACAGCCTACTGACAATTCAAATTACTTATAAATAAACAGATTAAAAACATAATAATTTAAACAGTTAAGTAAACATGACGCAATCATTTCCCAAATGAGCAGTCAACGACGATTAGATCATTTCTGATGTACTATCATTTCCTCTTTTCTCAAGTTAACTTTGAAATTTTCTCCATTTTCTATTTTGTTTTTTTTTTTGATTTTTTAAAAATATTTTAAAAACTAAAAGAACTATACAGAAAATTTAAAAGAATTAAAAATTTAACTTCCATGAATTGAATTGAGTTAAGAAAACTTAGTTTTCACTCAGGATTGAACATTCCTATCAAGTTGACAAGATGCTCAAAACGGGATCATTGTCATCCGTGTGAACTTTTACAAGTTCAATTAAATGCTTTTCAGCACAATCACGGATGAAATGATGGCGAATCTCTATATGTTTAGTTTTGGAATGTTTCACCGGGTTATTTGTGATGGACATTGTGGCATTGTTGTCAATGAATAGAGGAGTTCCAGTGAAGTTTAAGCCGTAGTCTCTCAACTGCTGCTGAATCCACAGTATCTGAGAACAACCGCTCGCTGCAGCAATGTATTCTGCTTCACAAGTTGAGACAGAAACAGTTGACTGCTTCTTACACTGCCAGGAGACCAGTCTGTCTCCTAAGAATTGACATCCACCAAAAGTTGACTTTCTGTCAAGGTTACAACCGCCATAATCTGAATCAGTGTAGGCTTTGAAGTCGAATGACTGCTGCTTAGAGTACCAAAGACCTAATCGGGGTTTCCCTTTCAGGTATCTGAAAATTCTCTTCACGGCTATCATATGTGACTCCTTCGGTTGAGACTGAAACCTTGAGCACAAACATACAGCAAACATTATATCGGGTCTTGAAGCTGTGAGATACATAAGTGATCCGATCATCCCACGGTACAACCTGCTGTCCACATCCTTTCCATCTTTGTCAGGATGCAAACCATGATTGACTGGGATAGGTGTGCCATAAGTACTGCTATCATTCATCTTGTATTTTAACAAGATGTCCTGCACATACTTAGTTTGATGTAGATAAATGCCATCCTCTCTTTGACTGACTTGCATACCCAGGAAGAACGACAATTCACCCATATTACTCATTTCAAATTTGGACTTCATCACCTGCTCGAATTCCCTACACATCCCTTCATTGGTAGACCCAAAAATGATGTCGTCGACATATTCTTGTACAATAAGAATGTCACCTCCTGCTTTCCTAATGAAGAGAGTCGAGTCAATCTGTCCACGGTCGAAACCATTAGACAGTAAATGCTTAGTTAATGTCTCATACCATGCCCGCGGTGCTTGATGAAGAGCATAAAGTGCTTTATCGAGCTTATACACTTTATTGATATTATGCGGATCTTCAAAACCGGGAGGCTGAGTGACATAGACTTCTTCATGAACTTTACCATATAGGAAAGCACTCTTTACATCAAGTTGATAGACCTTGAAGCCGACATATGTGGCATAAGCCAAGAACTGTCGAATGGCTTCAATTCTAGCAACTGGGGCATATACTTCCATGTAATCCAAGCCCTCTTGCTGATACCCTGAACAACCAATCTTGCTTTGTTCTTCACAACAACATGACGATCATCCGTCTTGCATTTGAACACCCATCTGGTTCCAATTGGCTGAAAGCCTTTTGGCAAGTCGACCAAATCCCACACGTGCAACTTTTGGAATTGAGACAATTCATCTTGCATCGCCTCAATCTAGCAGTTGTCAGTGAGAGCCTCCTTCACATTCTTCGGCTCTAACTGGGACACGAATGCAGCATGCAGACATGTTTCCATGACACCAGTGTCAAGTATCTCTGTGTAAAGACTAGTGTTCTCAGTGATGGTTCGATGACGAGTCTGAACGCCGGCATAAGGATCACCAATAATGTTGTCGATTGGATGATCCCTATGCACTCTCGTCTCCGGTACAATCGGTTCCTGAATTTCTGGATCAAGATTCGTGCTTAAATCCCCCATTTCCTGTGTTCCAGAGGAAGAGGATTCAATGTTAATTGGATCAGCTGGAGCTTCATTTCCTATAGTTGTGTTAGGATTAGCTGGAGCGTCATCTCCAACGACAAGAACATCTTCACTGTTATCACTGTCATGAGTTCCAGATGCAGATGCAGCATTGGAATCAGGAGTTACAATCGGTACAGTAGCACGAGTAGAGAAGCCGGATTCATCGCCGCCACCCAATAAATCATAAACATTTGCAGCGTCATCTGCAGATATACCAGGAAGATTGAATGACTTGAATAGCGCATCATAATCAAAACCCCAAGCTGGACCTGTTGGTTTGGGTGGAATGCTGTGTTTACTACAATCCACTTCAAACCATTCCTCGACAATACGAGTTCCTATGTTGTACACTCTCTTGCAAGGCGAGTTGGTAACGTATCCTAAGAAGATGCCTTCCACCGCTTTTGCATGAAACTTAGACTGGCGGTCTTTGTACTGTAGCAACAAGGAACAAGGACTACTGAAAGGAACTAGGTAATCAAGATTGGGAAGTCGATTGTTGATCAACTCATAACAAGTCTTGTTGTGCCTCTTCACTACCAGGACTCTGTTTAAGATGTGACACGCTGTATTAACTGCTTCTGCCCATAAAGTGACAGGAAGCTTTGCATCCGACAGCATAGTCCTTGCAGTCTCAATCAGTGTTCTGTTCTTCCGTTCAGCAACTCCATTCTGCTGAGGCGTGTACGGCGCGCTGAATTCGTGACGGATCCCTTTCTTGAGACAGAAAAGCTCCATCAAATTATTCTTGAACTCAGTTCCGTTGTCGCTTCTTATCCTTCTAACTTTTAGCTTGCAAAAAGATTCCAAGCTCAGGATCAAGTATTGAAAAATATCACCAGTCTCGTCTTTAGTACCTAAAAAATGCACCTAAGAAAAACGTGAGAAATCATCAGTTATAACTAGACAGAACGACTTACCTCCAATACTCCTGATACTTATGGGGCCAAACAGATCCATGTGTAATAGCTCCAAAGGGGTATCAATAGAGTTTTGGAGCTTGGGCTTTTGAGACTTCCGTTGCTGTTTTCCCTTTTTACAAGGCATACAGTCATCTGCAACGGTAAACCTCAGCTTAGGAACCCCGGTTACCAAACCGTTTCGGACAAGATGATTTATTTTATGATAAGAAATATGTCCGAGTTTCCTATGCCACAAGATAGAGTCAAGCTCTGTCGCTTTTGTAAGCAAACAAGTAGCAACTGATGAGGTGGTTGTTGCCACGCTCATATCGATCTGATATGTGTCATTCGTTCTTGGTGCTCTCATCAGAATCCAGTCTTTGGGAACCTCAAAACCGGGTTTGAGAATCAGGCATTCTGACTTGTCAAACATCACCGAGTACTCCTTATCACACATTTGGGAGACACTCAACAGGTTATGCTTCAGCTGCTCGCAGAAGTTGACATTGTCAAAGCTGACACAACCGTTTGAAACCGCGCCTTGACACGTGATGCTGCCGCCTTTTTCTCCGGCAAAGGCCACATAGCCGCCTCTGAATGGTTTAACGTCTTGAAGCAGGGCCATGCTTCCTGTCATTTGCCTGGAACATCCACTATCTGCATACCAGCGGTTAGAGATAGTACCCTTCGGACGTCCCTGCACAAGTAACAAAAGAATTAGTTAGATTTGGAGACCCAAGCCATTATGGTCTTGGGTCGTCCGTCTTTCTCAAAATAAACTAATTCTTTCAACTCACAGTCATGATGACTGTTCAAAACTGGTGAATCTTTGGAGGAATTGGGAACAGGAGATTGATAACCTTTTACATTCTTTTCCCAGGATCTCTTTTGATTCTTAACCAGAACAGGAGACTTTGGCTCAACCACAGCTGGTGAACTTGTGGAAGCTTCACCTGATTGAGCTTCAGTCAGCTGTTCCAGCTTTCTCAACCTCTTATTCCTTCTTCTTCTCTATGGCTTAGAGAGTCTAGCCACAGATTTCTCACCAGCACGTGCACTACCAGATGTAGACACACGAGGTACAGCAGGTTGCTTTACCTTTCTTGCAACAGATGGTTTGGCCTCAGATTTGATCTTTGGCTTTTCCATCTGTTGGACTGGTGGTTTCACCACATTCTGCTTTGGATGTTTGGGAGATGGTTTCACTGGTGGCGACCTGGGGATAACAGCTGGTTGTGAAACAACAGGCCGTTTCCCTTGGTTCTTAGAAGGACAGTTCACAAAAATGTGACCAATCAAGCCATAGTGAAAACAGTTCCTCTTGTCTACATGAGTTCTCTTGTAAGGCTCATTAGATCTGGTCTTAGAAAACTCTCCATTATGAGTAGGAGGAGTTGGTTTCTGAACAGCAGTCTGAGCCTTAACAATTTGATTTTTGGGAGTATAGTATTTTTCCAAATTTTCTTTGTAACCAAGCCCAAAGTGAGCTGAAAAAGCCTCTTTCTTTACTTGGTTAAGGTTTTTATACCCCCCATAAAGCATTACCTTAAGTTTATCATTTGATTCAATGACATCATGTTCAGTTAAGATGCAATTATCACCATTAATGATAATGTTTTTCTTGACTTTCTGTTCAGTCAACAACTCCTCAGATACTACTCCTTCAGGGCAAGAGTTAACCGACCCATCTTCAGAAGCAGTAACAAACTCCTCACTAGATGTGGAGTTAGCCTTACTTGAGGATTCATCCTTTTTAGGGGAATCATCCTTATCAGAGGACTCATCTAGACAAGTGAGATCAATGTCTAATAATCCATTGACAAACTTCCCACTGATTGGTGGAGAAATGGAATTGGTACCAAGACCTAGACCATTCATTTTCCTCACTACAGATTCGTAGTGTTCCACCACAAAGCGAGAGTTTTTCAACTTCTCATTTGTGCATTTTAACTGCAGGATCTCATTTTGCAGTTTGTTGATTTCACTGTTCCGTTTTTCAAACCCCCTGTATGCAACACCTAAGTAAAGCTGTTGATCACTTATTTTTAAAGAATATTCACATTTTTTCCTTTTTCAACGTTTCAATAGAATCTTTAAAACGTTTTTCATTTTCTTTATAGTTTAGAGCTGCCAATCTTAGGGGTTCGATTTTGTCTTGGAGCCTAGAACATTCAAGTTTTAGCCCTTGACATTTAGAACATGAAATAACAGAGAACGGGTTAGAATCTACCTCAGACGATGAACTTGTTGCTTCTCCAATGGCCATGAGAGCAACAGCAGTGGTCGATTCCTCTTCATCAGCTACAGGTGCTTCCATTTCTTCAGCTTCCTTCACCTCCTCTGTAGCAGCAGTTGTAGATTCTTCTAGGTCAGCCATAGAAGCTTCCCTTTTCTCTGCTTCCATCATCTCAGCCATGAGACCAACCTGGGTTTGTGCAATGATGGCATCCTCAAGATGAACACCCCAGTCAAAGCTGTCGTCCTGTTGTGCTACCAGTGCATTGGACGTTCCACTTTGGCTTTGATTGTGGTGGTTTGGATTGTTGTGGCCATGGCTGTTTCCTTGGCTGGGTCGGGTGAAACCAGAGGCAGGTGCTCTGTCTTTCTGACACTCACGAGCAAAGTGTCCATAGTTCAGACACTTGTAGCATTTGGCCTTGGATTTGTCAAACCCGACCTTCGCATTAGGATGCCCACCAATAAACTTTCTTCCTGTTCTGTTCAGGAAACGCTTGGCTCTCCTCAAAAGCATGGCCATATTCCATTGAATATCCATGTCCTCCATGTCATCAGGATCCACTTTGTTAAAGTCTTCTTCAATAGTTTCAGGATCCGTAAGCTTGCCACCTATGAAGTTTTCATATGCAAGCATGCAAGATGAGAATAGTGCTACATGATCTTCAGCTATTCTGGCTATAGCTGAGTTGTTAGCTGAAGACGTAGCAGGAGGATTTCTTGAGGTATTTTGATGATGAGACCCCAACCCTGATCCTGAAGCATAGCAAGCATGACCACCACACCCAGTTGAGTGGTCTTCTTCCGTAGGATTTCCAGTGAAGAGGGCAACTCCAGAGCCCGGTGACTTGGATGTCGAAGTCGTCCCATGATACATCGAAAGGTCTTGTATCTGGGGTCTTCCAGAGCTCTCTTTTCTTCTTAGGTTCATGTCATGAGCTTGAACCTTTCCTATTGCCTCTTCAACTGTCAGCTCATAGAATTTAGGATTTTCCCTCATCAGGGTTGTGTACATCTCAAATTTGGGTGGTAAAGCATCCAAAAACTTTTCCACCATCTCTTCATCCGGATACCTGAGTTCAAAAGCCTTCAACTTAGACTGTAAATGATAGAACCTAGAGATGAGGTCATCTAAAGATTCGTTCTCAAAGAATCTGAAGCACTCATACTGCTTCCTGAGAAGATCCCGCTTACTCTTCTTGATGTCACTATTTCCTTCGAATCTCTTCTGTAAAGCTTTCCATAGATCCTTAGAATTGTCATACCCTCAGAAACTGTGGAACAATTCCTGAGTTAATGCCATAGTGATCGAACCAAGAGCCTTCTTTTCTCGATCATAAGCTTTCTTTTCTTCATCTTCAAGCTTAGAGATAGGCTTTGGCATCACCTCATCAAGATAGATGTGTGTGGGATGCTTATATCCCTCATGTATTGGTATCCATAGCGATGAGTCGGTATATGAAATGTAGTGCTCGAAACATGCTTTCCAATTAGAATAATCGTTCACGTTCAGCAACTTTGGTGGTTTCTGTGGTGTACCGATCTAATTATCATAATTTAACATGTTTCCCAAATTCTGAAGGTTCGACATGGTGAACACTTAGTCAAAATTCAGAAAAATCAGACACAGTTGCGCACTTGGGATTGGCCTTGCGCACTTGAGAAATAGTCTTGCGTACTTAAGACTTGCTCTTGCGTACTTGTAAGTACGCAGGAGGAAATGATTAAGTACGCAGGATATAACTTAAGTTCGCACAATTTCTGTCTTGCGCACTTGTAAGTACGCAGGAGATAACTCTTGCGTATTTAGTAAGTACGCAGATGACTGTACTTTTTGCCAAAAAGGTAAGTACGTAGGATACCTTTTCAGCAACTCTCACCAACCTTTTCCGGTGACCTGAAAATCGCTGGAGATGGTAAAAATTGGTCTGATAATTAATGCAAATGAGCCAAAGGGCCAGAAACTTGTTTCTAACCAACCTTTGATGCTCAAATAACTCAAATACACAACAAAAAATGGTTTTTGAGAGATTTTTGCTTCTAAAAAAGTGCTCAAGAGCTACCCCTTTTTTATCACAAAAATCAACAAAAATACCTCCTTTTGCTTGTAACACTCAGTAAAAACGTCTCCAAACTCACTTACAACACTCGAATTCAAGAGCAATGCTCTGATACCACTTGTAGGTCCCTTAATGTGTGTCGGATCGTTGCATGCAAGTGGTCTACTAGTCGGACCGGGTGCGGAATACCCGTGACTAGGCGGAGAGTCTAACTAAAACAAAGTAAACCAAACACGAGAGTCACAATAATAGCTCTTTCTATTATAAACACTCGACGGTTACAGAGAGATTACAAATTGCGTACTTAACAAACTGAGTTCGTCTAAGATATGAGTTCTGCGTACTTATCCTCTGTGAACCAAACCTATTTATACAGACCTGATGCCTGCGCACTTAGCAAGTGTGCAGGACCAAATGCTCTTGCGTACTTAGCAAGTACGCATGGGTCTTCCTGCGTACTTGCTAAGTACGCATGAGCTTTCTCCTGCGCACATGTAAGTGCGCAAAACACTTATAAGAAATGCAACATACACTATGTAAAAGTAAATACAACTCGATAAACTATTACATAACAACTCTTACATACAAAGACAAATTACAGACATTAGAAATACAAACTAAGACTCTATCCAGAGTGTTGTCACAGGAAAGTGCATCAACACATTGTTACCTATACACACAAATGAATGATATCAGAATTCATATAACTGGTGATAATCCAGAAAATCAGAAATTAAAGACATTTGTCCAAGAATGCATTTAATTATCTGTTTCCTCGATATTACCCACTATATTCATAATGAAAATCAACATCTCAACCTATGGCACTTCTTATGGCATTCCAGCTACCTTATAGAATCCTAGTTTAAGTCTAGATACTAACCTCCTACTAGTATCTAAATCCCTTAAACTGATGCTCTGATACCAACTTCTCACACCCGTAACACAGAACAGTTATCTACCAGAGTAATACCTCCAACAGATCTGTTCCCAGGTAAGAGCGACGGGTCTAGGAGAGATTTATACACCGGTCTTTCATAGACAGAACATTCCGTTCGTCAGATAACTACATACCGGTTGAAGGTCGCCTTCTAGTTACTGTGACATTGATACCAAAAACACACATACAGCGGAAGACATGACATTATGAAACTATTTCATGTCATCTATGTATCATTGATTTACAACAAGGACTGACTGGTAATTACAACACAAAATTCTGGACTTATAGTTCAAGAAGAACGTGCCAATCACTCTGGCCTTATGGTCGCCCTGGGACCTGCCCTCAGTCATCCCTATGTCAAAACATCTGTACCTTTCCTGGAATGCCAACTATCCGCTAGGGTTCACCTGTGCTCAAAAACATTTGAAAACATTTTGGATCAGCTTAATGCTGGTGAGTTTATAAACAAAATCATTTTCACTGTTATCTTTGATACAAGAATGAATTCCCCGACAGGTGTAATAGTCATCCTTTCCAATCCATCACCCGAATCGCCCTTAGATTCTTAGTCTACAACATGCATATATTCAGGAACCTTCCGGGGGTGCTGGTCACCCTTAGACCAGATCTAACCAAGAGGATCAATCTTGTCCCTAGGTCCCATCCCAATCATGGCCATAATAAGTACTTATTATAGGATATATACACGAATAGTATTGGAATCTCAGATAAGATCATTTACAAAACATTTCATAGAGCACAGTTTAGAGGAACTCCCCTTAACCAGAACCTCCTCCTGTATTGAATATAATAATCAACACTTCGACAGAACCGTAGATCATGTCCGATATTATCATAAATAACATTCCTATCTTAGGTTTATACAAAGAAACCTAAGGGTATTCAGAAATCTTACCTCGGTACAATCTATGACAGTTTGAAGACGAATTACGAGAAACCGGACTCTCGGAAGCGGACCAGAACCTCGGGAATCGAGCTACCAGAGCATAGGTGTGTGAATTGAAAGTGTTTATGTGTGCAAAATGTGCTGAAGTCGAGCTTCTATTTATAAGGTGAGCTTGGGGCCCGTAGCGGACCGCTAAGCAAGGGTGTGGCGGTCCGCCACCCCTTGTGGCGGCTTATTCTGCTTGGAGCCTACGTAGCGGACCGCTAAGGTTAAGGCTGGCGGTCCGCCACCCTTCCACGCGTCAGATTTCAATCAGTGAGTCACAGGGACACGTGTCTACTCCCGATGGTTTCCTTAGTCCACACGTAGCGGACCGCTAAGGCTTAGGGTAGCGGTCCGCTACCCCTTCTATTTTCATATTTCGTCCTTTATCTTTGGGGAATTAAAGTTCAACCCCTGAACTTTTTATTTTGACACTTTTGGCCCTTGGGAATTATCCGGGTGTTATATGTTGTCAAGGGGGAGTTTGTTGGAGCACGTTTGTGTGACAAACACTCTAGATGTTGTCTCTGCCTTTTTAACTGTTCTTTTGTATTTGAACTTGTATTTCTGACTTTGTATGTATTTGTTTATCGAGTTGTAATTATGTTTGTAAGCACTTGTCTTGTAATCGTCTTTGTAAGTGTTGTGCGTACTTAGCAAGTACGCAAGAACATGTTTACGTACTTGCTAAGTACACAGGAACAAAGCCATGTGCACTTGTTAAGTGCGCAGGCATCAGGTATGTTAGTATATATAGCTGATTGTAGAAGTTGGTAAGTACACGCTCATTCTATAACTTTTAATCGGCTGATATTGATAATAGACGAAGTTTATAGTGACTCTTGTTTGTTGTCGGTTTACATGTTGTTGTTGACACTTCATCTAGTCACGGGCATTCCGCACCCTGTTCGACCAGCCACACACTTGCATGTGACGATCCGAGACACCCGAGGACCTACATTTGTTTAGTGATTTTTGGATAAAATCAGGACCTACATATAGGGCATCCCACATGGGCCGGGTTTGGCCCATGCGCATAAACGGTCCCTCATGTTATACCCTTTTTACGTATTTAGAACGTATTTTCACTAAATCTTGATTAACACTCGCTACTCCTTTACATAAATAAATACATATGTACAAAACCCGATTTTATCCGAGAAACCGGGATGTTACACGCCACCACCTACGTCTCCATCCCGACCACCATCACTCACCTCCGCCTCGCCGCTGTCACCTCCTGCTACACCCGTGACCACCACAGCCGACCACCAACAACGTCTTCATCTTTGCCGTCATCCACGATCAAGAAACCCTAACCCTAATATGGTTTTCAAGCAAAAACAATAATGAAAATGCGTAAAAAGCATAAACGAGAGTTACATTAGCTACGTATGAAGTTCCCCGCTCGAAACCACCCTGAAACCACCTTCTCCGACCTCCTCCATCGTCCCTCTATCTCTCTTCCTCTCGTCGCTGCCGTCGCAATATAAACCTTTTCATGAGTTTCGATTCCAAACCGTTCTCTTTTTGGCTAACAGGGTCCCTTTAATTTCCTTAAATTTGGTTTTTACGTGAAAACCTCCTCAACTGTCTCGTTAACAGGAGATTCGGGCCACCTATGAGCCTGAACCATCAATAGGTGGGTTTTCGGGATGTTACATTTTGATAGAAAACCCTAACATTGGTCAATTGATGGAATGATTTGGATTAAATCTTGTATATAAGTTTTAATCTAGTGTTGCTAATATTGGAGAATCATGAATAACATCAATTAAACATCCAATTTGATGATTTGAAAATTAGGGTTCTTGAGGTGAAAATTGAGGGTTTTGATTTAGGGATGTTTAAATGATAAATTAAGGGTTGGCAAGTGTTTATGATTAACTAAGAGGTTAAAATTGGGGGTTTTGATTTTTGCATGTTAACTAAGAGGTTAATGCCTGTATTTATAGTGGCCTCATCCTCACCTTTGACTAGTCGAGGTCCGACTTCTGCGACTATTTATGGTGAGGCTGCATGAGTGCTTTCCTAGCTCTGATCTTGGGAAAATTTCCCTTTTCGGGTAACTCCTTCTGGTCGTCGCGTGTGGACAAAGGTCCCACCTCAGTTCCATTACCTGTGGCTTTAGGGGGATCAGGATTCACTTGTCTATACAGTTGACTTCTGGAATATTCCTTGTGATTTCGCTTTCATATTTAATGTTTTCCTGAGCTTCATGTAACATCCCGAAAATCCAGAAGCTAATGGTTCGGGTTAGTGGACAACCCGAATCTTTATTAAATGTAATGATGAGCAAGGTTGATCAAATAAGGTGCGTTTAACTACCGAGATAGACACAGTTGGTCGTTTAAAAAGGGTTCGAGATCGAAATGCTTGAGATGGTAGTAGAGGGACCTGAAGTGTAATATGTGGAAGTATAAATACTATATTTGCACAAACCCTAGGGCCATTATTGACCCTAGGTGACGGCAGGGAGAACGACACGAGAAGAGAGAAACCGGAGAAAGAATAAGAGAGGCGGCGACGAAGATGGAGGAGGACGATGGCGGAGGGTGCTTTGGCGTTTGTGACTTCCAGATTACGTCAAGGTAATCCTTTTTACATTGTTATCCCATTCCTGTTGTGTTTAGCATAAATGATTATCGGTGGAGATTAGCGACCGACGACGGCTGTGGTGGTCACGGTGGTGGCTATGGGTTGTAGTAGGTGACGACGATGACTAGCTGGTTGCGCGTGACGGTGACGGACGACAAGGAGGGGTCACGGTGGTGCCAAGTTGGTGTGGTGGTCAGCTGCCACGAGAGAGAGAGAGAGAGAGAGAGGGACGAGTTACGGAGGAGCGATGAGGAGGCGAAGACGTCTGTGGCGGCGGCTGTAATGAAGCACAATGGCGGGGGATGATGATGGTGTTGTTTTCGACGTGTAAGGTGGCTCGGGTGGAGTCCATCAGCAATGGTAGTGGAGGTGTTGGCCGACTAGGGTTTGGTCACGGCGGGGAAGATGAAGACGACGAGCATGCACAGTGGAGGTGGCGGAGGACGACATTGATGGCCGGTTAGGGTTTTTCATGGCGGTTACGTGCATGCATGGGAACCCAGCTCGGGCGTGTGTGTATCCGAGGAGCTAGGGTTTGATGATTGGAATGACGAGTGGTTGATACAGAGTGTGGGGTTTATGTTTTACACTATTCGACGTATGATTAGAACGTATTCTGATCATGTGATCATACGTTTGGCAGGTTCGGGCTCGTGCGTGTACGAACGGATTTCAGCGCAAGAGTTGGATCTTCGTAACCAGTGAGTTTCTAATCCCCTTTTTACTTGTTTTTGGGCCTATCGTACATACTTGCATGTTTTATCGTATAAATGAACGTGTTACGAGAAATGGGTTAAACCGTTGAGTTTTACGAGTCAATTATATCTTTTACATAAAGCTAAAGGTCAGGGTGGTGTCCCTAGGTTACGTGGGTTATATGTCGGTATAACACCGGGGTGTCGGGCTATGACTTGCGGGATAAGTCAGGAGTTGTGAGGGTGTGTCTAGGGTATGTGCTTAGTTATATACGAAAGTGGTCAGTGTAAGGACGGTAAGTTGTAGTACATGCCCAGGTAGTGTCATGTGTATATAAGTTGTTGTTTTGTGTGCTTGCATCGTTGTCCATGTAATACGGCCAACAGTGGTGGGAAGGAGTAAATCCTTCGGGTGTTGTCCCTTTGTGTTGACATGGAATTTTGTAAGGTCCTAGATTCTCCAACAGATCAATACGAAATCTTGACAATCGAATACGTAGTGCGGAATCCTACGTAACAATTGTGAACACAAGATGAACAGACAGTAAATACAAATCTCGCCTATATTCACTGAGTAAAAGTTACTGAGTTACAAACTTGACAACTAATCAAAAGCTACTAAAACAAAACTAAACACAGTTATTTATAGACCCCAATATCAGACATAGTGCACTTGTCATCTGAGCTATAAACATCTCTAACGCAGTTAACAAGTGCGCTAGACCAAACTCTAGCGTACTTAACAACTACGCTAGAACAACCTCTAGCGCAGTTGTCAAGTGCGCTAGGCACAATACAAAAACTAAAAACATGATTACAAGTTTAATCCTACCAAGCTATTACAAGATCAATACTAGACCTAGACTGACTATCACAAAACATGGTCCAACAGACTACCCCTTGACATCAGCTCTCGGTCTTCTTGAGCTGCAATCATTTCCATTTGCTTGGCAAAAGACTCCACGCATGAATCCCATACTTTACACAAACTCTGACAATCTTTTCAAACTGTCCAGCCATGTGCTTTCCCCAAGCATCCCCATACATCGACGTCTTGTCATGTAGGATTAACAAGTCATGTCCAGAATAGTTAATCAGAGTCATCGGGTCATAGACTCTGATCAACTCTTTGTCATCAGCTTTAATCTCCCTTTCTTCTCCAGTCACCAGCTCATTCACATCTCTCTCAATCATAACAGCTTCTCCTGTGCACCAATCAATATACCAATGTTTCAGATTCCCAAGGATACCTTGCGGAATCTTCTTCATCGGAATCTTCTTTAAACACATAACAGGCTTGTACACAAACTTTTTCTGATACTTCTTGATAACCGGATCATACTTGCTCTTATCCAACACTCTTCGACCCACCTGAGGCATAAAATACTCAAACTTCTTCTGATACACTTCCTGCTTCAATGTCGACCATAAACCTTCAGCTACCCCATGAGATCCTCTAATAATAAGATATCTCTGAGCTAAACTACACAGTTCAATGTCTGGCAATGAATTAAAAGAATCAACATTAGGCTTCAGGTATTGTACACCATCAAGTCGTTTCAAAGCAAACAATATCAATTCCAGGTCAAATAATACAGATATAATCATTCCCACAAACTCTTTCTTTTCCACATATTTCTTTTTGAGAACCGGAGATGGTGGTGGAACTGGCAACTTCTTAAACCAAGTTTTCTTCCACTCCAGCCACTCTTCTTTAGTTTTACCATCTCTAAAAATAACACACTCAACAGAAACAGGCTTAGGAACATCCTCATCTATATGTTCTTCCTCTTGAGAAACCGAAGCTTCAAAATTGGGTTCTAGAATGTCTTCCATCTCAATTTCAGAAACAAAATCGTCAATAGTACGAGCAGTGAACTCAGTACCATTCTCTTACAAATACACAACCTCCTCATTATCCTTTTCTACCTCAATCTCCACATCCGAATCATTCACATTCCATTCCAACTCCAACACCTTCTGTACACCTTTCTCACTAGCTCCTAAACCTTCAACCTGGTGAGTCGACTCCCCCTGAAACATAGAAATGGGAGTGACATCGAACGGAGCTTGATGCTCACCACCTCTTCCAGAATCGGAATCATCTTACCTTTGATCACCTATCAAATCAGTTTGATGACAAGCATCAATCATTCTTGGTCTACGGCTGCTCTCCCCCTAAGCATCAAGCCGTTGTACAAGAGATTGAACTAATGCTCTCATCTCGATAATATTTGATTGCTGAGCATCGACCTTGTCTTCATAAGAACTATTCTGCTTATTCATACATTCAATAATTTTCAAATGAAGCTCGCAGTGCTCATGTAAAGTTGTTATCTGTTGCCGTTGACTCACAGATTGGCTTCTCAAGCTTGTCATTTCATTCACCAATGTGCTAACTTGGGATTCCAAGTAAGCAATCTTAGCATCCATCGGATCAGCCTGAAAGGATGAGGATGTTCCAACATGCAGAATATTAAGAATAGTATGAAGATCATCACCCATCTGAGATAGTGGAGTTGTAGCTTGAGCCGGAGACGACACGACTGGAGGAGTAGAAACTGGAATAGTAAGACTTGTAAGCTTCATACTTTTAGATGCTTGAGCTGCAAAAGAATGCAAAGCAGCAACTTTCTAGGCTTGAACAAGATCATCAACTTTCTTCTTTGAAAGTCTTTCATGAGCCTCTGACTCAGATGAATCAGACGATTCTGGATTAAACTCAGAATCTGTTTCATCAGCTTTTCGTTTCTGAGAAGACGAATCGGGAGAAGGACCCTTTGTCTTTTTATGTGCGATACTCTTGACCCTACGAGGTTTTGACTGGTTCTCAGGTGCATCATTGGACCCAGTACTCTCGGAATCAGAAGAATCACTAGAACTCGATGTATCTTCAATTTCAACATCTTCACCACCCACATTACCCTCTGGAATATCAGCAACAAACGGAGCATCCTAAACTTGTTCTTGATCATGCACTAGCTCTTGCTCTTGTTGTTGTGGTGGAATCTCATCATCAGATTCATCATCAACATGCTCATTATCAGACTCTAGATTGAACCAATTATCATTCATTGGTGCCACATAATTCACATCCAAAATATGACCAAACAACGGTGTATGAACTGGCTCCCTTCCCTCTGCTGGGTTAGACTTTAGAAATTGAGCAAACACTCGCTTATGAATAGTCTTCACTTGCAAACTTGGGGCCACAACTGGTAGATTAGGAATCAAAAAATTCAGGATTACTTGAATAAATCTTGAAAACAACAGAAATCTGTAGACTGGAATGGCATCTATCTGATTGTGAATTTCTCTGAAGACATACTTGGAGAAATTATATCCTTTATTCAAAGATAGACCAACCATTGCAGAAGTTAAGTCTGAAGCTAAACTATCCTTGCCCCCTTTCCTGGATGATACACACGAGATCATAACATGAGCGAAGTATCTCCACTGATCTATTAACCATCTCTTCCTGTATTGACCATCACCTTCCATACTAACATAACCCATTCATTGTCTCCAGCAACCCTCAATCAAAACCCCATTGTATACCACTGGATCATTAGCATCATCTCCAAATTGCAATTCCAGATGGACTGTCTCTTCAGAAATTGCTAAATCTTGATTATTCACACGAACTCGAATCACACTCGGAGTAACAGTGCAATCAAATCTAGCAGACTCCCAAAACTGATCTATATACGGCCTTAGTATCACTAGGTCAACGGTCAATGCATATGCAATCCTCGATCTCTTCAGAAATCCGATAATCTCCTGGTAATCCATCATAGCTCCTTTCCATTCCGGATTCAACAATGCAATCTAATTATGATCACTAAAAAAATTCATGAACTTAGTCAAATTTTCAACTTCAACCCTGTTCAAACATGAACTTCAACATCAATCCAGCAAACTTGATATTTCAAAATCATGTGAAATAAAATAATAAAATTTTCATGGAAGCCGAGAAATAAAATCTTTTTGGTTTTTTTAAAACTTTATATCAAACACATCTAAAATATTTTTGGATTTTTTAAATTAAAAAAAATGTAAAATGTAAAATGTAAAATGTAAAATGTAAAATGTAAAGAAATTATTTTTGGATTTTCCCTGTACATACAGAATCACATATTTTTGGTCAAACACTGCGAGTATGAAGATCATATCAGTATCTTTGATGAATCACACACACATTCTGGATCTAGTATCCCAAGCAGATCTAAGGGTGACCTATGATATTTTGTGTACCCATGGTTATCTCAGCTCACCAAACAAGCAACTTTATGCTACAATTATGATATCTCAGCAATGAAATTTTCAGAACTAACAATTCAATCTATCACAGACTATCAAATCTTTTGAATTTTCTAATCAGATAAGATCTCAACGATATCACAACACTATTTTTCACATTATTTTTCATAATTTTTCTTTTTCACAACCAGAAATTTATGAAATGATACGCGATAAACTTCAAAGTAAACAAGATCAGATCATGACTTCCTAACTTATTCGTACAGAATTTGCAATACACTACATGCTAATACAAGTTGTCAGCATTATAAGATTTGAAACCAAAAGTGTTTTTACCCCACGCTCTTGTGAGTTAGTACCATTTATATGAAAACAACACGTACCCCACAAGTATGCCAACATAAAGTAAATTGCACTATCTTCAAGACATATGAGACGTATGCAAAGATAAAATCAATCTCCACGATGAAATTATCTCAATTAGCACAGGAAAAGAAGAAAAATCCCAAAGGATATAAAGAATCAGAATGATTCAAAATCGATTGATTCATATTACTTGGTTTGGATGAAGTATCATGATTCATAGTAACATAAAGATTGTACCGATAAAATTCTTCAACATAAGAATGATCAAGGAATTGATTGATTCAATGACACAGGGTAGCGTGATCCAACTGTTATCTGGATATATTCAATGGAATCAAGATAATTGATCCAAGGGCTAGCATATGTTCTAACAAATGTCGTCAGAAACATAACTTAGTCCAAATTCACATTGCATGTTTTTCGGGGCATGTGAAGTGAAGTGAACCGAAAAATTGTGCTAATCAATATAGTCCGATAGTGGTGCCATGAAACACTTGAAGCCTCATATTCTATATCTGATAATGATCTTTTAACACACACACCCAGCATACCATGGGTTCAAATCACAGTTGTGACATAGAACATTATGTTTCACACTACTAATGGTTTAAAAACGCTTCTAGCCTCACAATTTAAATTACATGCAAATATCCAAATTAATAAATTATAGAGTCAATGTCAAGCAGTCATGAAGCTATCATTTCCTGTTTGTGCAAACTAAGAATTTTAGATCAAATCATGTAGAAGCATGTTTTGGTAACTATAGATAAAATTCTATGTATCGGTGCACTTAACTAGTACACAGGAGAATGTTCCTGCGTGCTTAGTAAGTTCACCGGTTGATACTGCATACTTAGTAAGTACGCATGGCTTTTTGCCTTGCGTACTTAACAAGTACGCATGACCAATTCACTGCGTACTTAGACAAGTTCGTAGGTATGGTTCCCTATTAATTGAGGTGTTGGCCTCAGTTGTAAAGTGTGGAACAGAATGTGAGAATTGAGGGAGGTCTGGCCGGGATGAGCTCTCCCGGCCCCTGAACCGTGAGCATAAATAAGAGATGTATACTCCTTCGGTATGTAATCTGTAATGACAACGTTGTTATGGATTGTGTTTCGTTTCTGTTGATTCTCTTGTTTATGTGTTTCTGTTCTTGTTTTGTCAATGTCGTTTCTTCATCTGTTCCCCCACAAATCACGAGCTGATCCGCCTACATTATCATTTTCTTCCTTCCACTGCGCACGACCGAGGCCCCCAGGACCTACAAGTGGTATCAGAGCAGTTGCTCTTCTTTCCGAGTGTTGTGAGTGTGTTAGGAACACTTTCCAACAAAGTGTTGTACTGATTACACATCCATTGAATATGCATTGGTGATTTCAGAACCTTGTTCATATACTTGTTCATCTTTGAAGATCCCAACATCCATCTTTGTGTTGTTGTTGTTTGGATGATCCATTCATCAAAAGCTGATTAGAATCAAGAAGCTGATTCATTGATTATACTACATTGTTCATACACAACAACCAGTTCAGATCACTATTTGATCAGACAAGTGGATGCACTTGTTCAAAAAGTGACTGATTCCTGCGTACTTATCAACAATGCATACTTATCAATTCATGCGTACTTAAATAAGTACGCAAAGGCCAAAATTTGTGCGTAGTTATTTTGTTCATGCGCACTTATTAAGTACGCACACTCATTTTTGTTCATGCGTATTTAACAAATACGCAAGACCAGATTCATAAACGCAAGTTGGATTGAATTTCTAAGTTTTTGACTAAGTTTTACACAATGTCAAACCTTCAGAACATCAGCAGCATGTTGAATTATGATAATGAAATAGGAACTCCACAAAAACCACCTAAGTTATTAAACGTAAATGACTATTCCAACTGGAAAGCTAGGTTCGAGGAGTATGTTTCATACATAGATTCCAACATGTAGATACCCATTTTAGAGGGGTATAAACATCCAACACATGAATTTCTTGGTGAAATCCAACCTAAACCAATTTCTAGGCTTGAAGTAGATGAAAAGAAGGCTTAAGACCTAGAAAAGAAAGCACATGGTTCCTTAACCATGGCACTGACACGGGACTTATTTCACAGCTTTAGAGGTTACGACACGTCAAAAGATCTTTGGATAGCTTTACAGAAACGGTTTGAGGGTAACAGTGATGTCAAAAAGAGTAAGAGAGAGCTGTTGAGGAAGCAGTATGAATGTTTCAGATACTTGGAGAATGAATCCATTGACGACCTTATTTCTAGATTCTATCATCTAAGGACTGAACTAAAGTCTTAAGAATTAAAATATCCTGATGATGAACTTGTGGAAAAGTTTCTTGATGCTTTACCACCAAAATTTGACATGTACACAACATTACTAAGAGAAAATCCTAAGTTCTATGAGATGACTATTGACGAAGCAATAGGAAAGGTTCAAGCACATGATATGAATTTAAGAAAGAAAGAGACCACTAGTAGACCTCTAATTCAAGAACCATCAATGTACTTTGGAACCTCTTCCACAGCAAAAACATCTGGCTCAGGAATTGCTCTATTCTCTGGGAATACTACTCAAGATGAGGAGAATTCTAAGGGTTGTGGTAGTTCTACATGTTTTATGGCATATCATCCGCATTCATCAAACCTACGTCTACTCACAAAAGTCAGTTGCCAAGATTGCTAAAGATCATGTAGCATTATTCTCATCATGCATGCTTGCCTACGAAAACTTTATCGGTGGGAAGCTTACAGATCCTGAAACAATTGAAGAAGATTTTAACCAAGTGGATCCCGATGATATGGAGGATATGGATATTCAATGGAATATGGCATGATCTTAAGAAGGGCGAAGCATTTTCTAAACATAACTGGAAGAAAGTTCATTGGTGGACACTCAAATGCGAAAGTCGGGTTTGACAAGTCAAAGGCCAAGTGTTACAAATGTCTGAACTATGGCCATTTTGCAAGAGAATGTCAGAAAGATAAAGCACCAGCCTCAGGTTTCACTCGACCAAGTCCAGGAAGCAACCAGAATTTCAACAACCAGAACAACTGCAGTCAAAATCAAGGAGCATCGTCCAATGCACTGGTAGTTCAAAAGGATGACATCTTTGACTGGGGAGTTCATCTAGAAGATGTTGATGGCAGAAATTGGTGAAATGATGAAAGCTGAAGAAATGGAAGCAACCGCTGCTGAACAACAGGAATCTGCACTCGCTCTTATGGCAATCGGAGAAGCGTCCAGTTCATCAACTGAGGTAGATTTTAATTCTTTTATTGTTGTTTCTTGTGCTAACTGTTTAATCTTAAAAGGCGAGAATGATCGAATCCATGATCAACTCGAACCTCTACGTAGAGCAGCTCTAAACTATAAAAAAAATGAAAAACGTTTTAACGATTCTATTGAAAATCTTAGAAAAGATAAACAAGATTTTTCAATTAAAATCAGCGAACAACAATTTCATTTAGATGTTGCCTACAAAGAGTTAGAGAAAAAGAATGTCGAAATAGCCAAACTACAGAATGAGATTCTGAAGTTAAGTGGCAAACTTGAAAAGTTGAAAAACTCTCGTTTTGTGGTGGAACACTACGAGTCTGTCGTACGAAAAGTGAATGGCAAAGGTTTAGGTACTAATGCCATTCCTCCACCTGTTAATGGCAAGTTTGTCAATGGGCCAGTCGACATTGATTTGTCATTTTTATATGAGTCTTCTGGTAAGGCTAATTCATATTCTGATGAAGAGTTCTATTCCGATGAATGTTCTGAGGACAACAAAGTCGAGGGTGTTGTCTCAGAGGAGTTGCTTGATGAACCCAAAATCAACAAAAACATGGTCACTAACCGTGATAATTGCATTTTAACTGAGCCTGATATGATTGAAACCGATGAAAAATTAAAAATGATAATTTATGGGGGTTTCAAAACCATAAAGAAAGCAAAGAAAGAAACATTTGCAACCAAATTGGGAAGGAATTTTCAAGAAAATATTGAAAAACGTTATACTCCCAAAAGTCAATCAACATCAAGTCAAGCACAACCGGGTGGTAATCAAACCACTCTTGCTACTCATCAGGATGAATAATCAACATCCAAAACCAGAGAGACTTACAGGAGAGTTTTTAAAGAAAGAAGGACTTGCTTTCACTGTGGTACAGTCGGTCACATTCTTGTGAACTGTCCAAACAAAAATCAGGAAAAATGGCCAGTTGTCCCACAACAGGCTAAATCCCCTAAGAAACCATCAGTGAAGCAATCTAAGAGTCCCGTTCCAAAATCGGTGAAACTTTCTGGTAAGAAGCCAGGCAACCTGCTGTTCCTGGTGTATCTACCTATGGTAGTATACATTCTAGTAAGAAGCCTGTGGTGAAACTTTCTAAGCCACAAAGGAGAAGGCGGAATAAGAGATTGAGGAAACTTGAACAATAGCTAGCTGGTTGTCGATCGAGTGAAGCTTCTACTAGTTCACCTAGCAAGACTACTGTTCATAAGAAACAAGTCTAGAGAAAGAAACTTAAAAGTTCTGAAATATCTAATTCTGACTCTTCAAAAGAGTCACCCATTTTTGACCGACATGATTGCGTGTTAATAGAAGTCGTTTACTTTAAGAAAAAATGGACGACCCAAGACCACAATGGCTTGGGTCTCCAAATCTAATTAATTTCTTTTGACTCGTGCAGGGACATCCGAAAGGACCTATTACAAACCGTTGGTATGTTGATAGTGGATGCTCCCGGCACATGACAGCAACATGGCACTGCTTCAAAATGTTAAACCATTCAGAGGCGGCTATGTGGCCTTTGCAGGAGAAAAGGGCAAAAGTATCACAAGTCAAGGCGTAGTATCAAATGGATGTATTAGCTTCGACAACATCAACTATTGTGAATAACTCAAGTATAATTTGTTAAGCGTATCACAAATGTGTGACAAGGAGTACTCCGTAATGTTCGACTAGTCTGGATGCCTAATTCTCAAACCAGGCTTTGAGATTCCTAAAGACTGGATTCTGATGCGAGCACCGAGAATAAACGACACATATCAGATTGATATGAGTATAGCAAAATGTAACATCCATGATTTTCTGGTCTTATTTTATTTTATTTCATACAATAATAACACTCCATTTAAATCCCTTACTTGTTCAACACAAAATGTCACATTTTAATAGGTATCAATCAAATTTTCAACCTTTCATTTACATATTAATTCTCTATTACGTACATGTAGGTATATTTTTATATATATAAGTAAACATTTTGTTATGATAAATACATATATCAAAATAAAACATGTGAGTTTTAACCATGTAACTACATCCTTCATTTTTATCATATGTAAACGTATTTAATTATGAATATATATATATATATATATAATTGATGTTACTAAATAAATAAGTATACAACTTTAATTTTATAAAAGTTAGACTTATGAGCTTAAATCATGTATTTACATCTTTTAAAAAATATACATATATTTATAAATAAATATTTAAATATATGTATATACTTTTGATTTTGTTAAATAAACCAATTTATAATAAAACAATTAATGTTTAGTTTTTATTAATTTTTACAAAAAACATTTTTTATAAACAAATAAATGATTTAGAAACTAAATGGCTTTGATCTTAACCCCCCCCCCCCCTCCCAACCCCCCTCAAACCATTTTGAACCCTTCATAACCTTTGAACCCTTACTTGAACCCCATTTTAAATTAGTTGAACCCTGGAACTGATCCTTGACAATTTTGACTTCAAAAGCCAAAACTCATTCAAAACTTCCATCAAGAACCTACAACTACGGGATGCAAACTCTCCCAAATCAGTTTCTTTTTCATTAATGACCGTTAAGAACTTGAAATCGTGCAAAATGATTGTGTAATCAAGAAGTTAAGACCCGAAATAGAAGTTTCGTCGTGGGTTTCAATGCCCATAAAAACCAAGCTCAAATCCCGCAAACTCTTGACGGTCACAAGTTTTACACATATTCTACTCGTCCTTAATGTGATTCCTAACATCAGTCAAATCAAAAACGAACCAAAATCAGTCTCTTTTCCCTCTCCTCTCGATCGTGACCAAGGACATAGAACAAGCCCGTTTCTTCCTCCGCTGAGCAAGCCAATTCCAGGTAATTTCAATCACTTTCCACTCGTGTTGATTCTTTGATCAAAAGCCCTATCATATTGTTGATTATCTGTGGGAAATTTGAATAGATTTAGGGCTAGGGTTCGGTTTGGGCAAATGGGGAAGAAGGAGTCATGGGAACTGTTAGTTAAAAATGTAAACGAACTCACCCCCTTAACAAAGCTCATGCAAGTCCAGCCGGTTAGATCCTCCCCCTCCCTCGCATGAGGTCTCGGGTTCAAACCCGGCCTCCGCCTGTTTTCATTCTTTTTATCTCCTTTAATTGTTGTTATACTCTTTTTCACATCCACACACTCACCTACACATATATATACATTTTCACATGTATTCTTATGGACTGGAAAAGGGGAAATCACATATTAATGATTATAGCCTACAAATAATCTTAACATTTATACTTGTGTTATAATTTTTATGATTTCTTTTGCAAATGATTTTATACAATGAAACTATAAGTATCAAGTAATAGTTTATGAACATCGTTATGTTCGAATATGTATTAATCCAATTCCACGATATATTTCAAAAACATGACAAAGGTTTGTACTTTTCCATAAACCCTATCATTTTTTTACATATAACTCTAAAATTATATATAATGGTTGCAACGTCATGACATTCATTAAACAAACGGAGCTACATGAATATATATATATATATATATATATATATATATATATATATTTAACTACACTTTTACAACGACATGATCCATGATTAATATTAAAATTTGTGTTATTAGTACCACAATTGTTTCAATCACATTATTATTAATACTTTCACAATTATTAAAAATCCTTTCAAAAATTTGATTTTCATAAACAATAAATTTAGCTATTTCAAATTATATCATATTATAATATTCCATCATAGTGACAATTCCTTTTTTTTTTGTTTACCTAATTGTCCTAATGAGATATTTATTTATATCACATTTATAATTTATACTTATTGTTGACACCTAAACCTTTTCATAAATATAAATTTATAAAACATCATTTCATGTAACTTGATTTATATATTTAACTTGTTGCTGAAACGAATCAAATCATTAATGTTTTTCCGTCCGTTCACTCGTTCCAAATCCTAAAATCCCAATCATCCCATTCTTATTTCTTTTAATCATTTCTATGTTAAAGAAATGCAAATTATTGACACACTTATAACATCAAACATAGGTTAACCTTGTGGTTAGCTAGAACATTTGTGCAACAACAAATTAGTTATGTGACATCCAAGCCTCTTATTACAAGGTGAGTTACATAGCCCCTCTTTTTACTTTTTACATATTTTGGGGTGAATCAATATACTTTGAAAACTATTTACAATACATTATACAATTCTACATTTATGAACATATGTGCAATTTGTGCTTGAATACTATGAGTTGAAACTACATATACATTACATACTCGTGCAATCATTAACTCTATACATGCCAACGGTAACATTGATAGATCTATTGTGTCTGACAAACCAACCCAAGTAGGGTGATTGTTACCGACATTACATTAGGGTAACCTGCGTGTTATGCCTTAGTCACAAGGTTTGACTGTACACCTAGTTTGACTATAGTGATTCTCCATAAATGCCTTATTTGCCACGATTCATATGAAATGTACACAAACATTTGGAAAACTACTTGTGGTGTTAAAACCTATGTATACTCACCAACTATTTTTAGTTGACCTTGTTTTTATCATGTTTCAGGTGCAAATCTTTGAGTTCACTTTTCAAGTTGCTACATATAGGACCTAGTTGAAATAAACAAATTAGACATGTTGATGTATTTCATTTTCTTTAATTGTTTGTATTTGTTGAACAATGTCATGAAATTGAGTAAATTTAATAATGAAACGTTAGTTGAATCATGTGCTTATGAACAGTCTACATGTCCCGCCCTAACATATTCCGCCGTCGGTTGGGGTGTGACACGAAAACTACCACATCAGTTCCTACCTGTTTATTTACAAAAGCAACAGAGATTGACTCAATCTTGTGGCACAGGAAACTCGGACACATTTCTTTTAGAAAAATGAATTACCTTGTCCAACACGGTTTAATAACCGGGGTTCCTAAGTTGAGATTTTCCGTTGCAGATGACTGTATGCCTTGTAAAAAGGGCAAAATGAAATGAAAATCTCACAAGCCCAAGACCCAAAACTCAATTGATACCCCTTTGGAGCTATTACACATGGATTTATTTGGCCCCATAAGTATCAAGAGTATTGTTGGAAAGTCATATTACCTTGTTGTTACTGCTGATTACTCACGTTTCTCTTGGGTTCATTTTCTAGGTACAAAGGACGAGACTACTGAGATTCTTCAATATCTTATTCTAAGCTTGGAAAACTTATGCAAATTAAAGTTCAGAAGAATCAAAAGTGATAACGACACAGAGTTCAATAATAACATGATGGAGCTTTTCTGTCTCAAGAAGGGTATTCGTCATGAGTTCAGCACGCTGAATACACCACATCAGAATGGAGTGGCAGAACGGAAGAACAAAACTCTAATAGAAACTGCATGGACTATGCTGGCAGATGCCAAACTACCAATTACTTTTTGGGTTGAAGCGGTAAATACAGCATGTCATACTTTGAATAGAGTTCTTGTGGTGAAACGTCACAACAAAACTTGTAATGAGTTAATCAACAACCGACCACCAAATCTGGACTACTTAATTCCTTTTGGTAGTCCATGTTCTTTGTTGTTACAATCCAAAGATCGTAAATCAAAATTTCATAAGAAAGCAACAGAAGGAATCTTCATTGGATATGTTGCCAATTCTCCTTGTAAGAGGGTTTACAACAAAGAAACACGCTCAGTAGAAGAACGGTTTAAGGTGGATTGCAGTAAACATAGCATTCCTTCTGAACCAACAGGTCCAGCGTGGGGTTTTGATTATGATACTCTTTTCAAGTCTTTCAATATTCCAGTCATATATGCTGAAGATGCTGCCAGATTGTATGAACGTTGTAGTACCAATGATCACTCCACATTCTCAACAAGGTCCACGGTACCGATTCCTACCACTGATGTCACACCCCGGCCGTCGACGGATTATACGCCGGGGCTGACGCGGTTGTCATAAGCACATGATCATCTATTAAAAAATGATAATATTATTTCATCATAATTAAAGCATCTGTTACAAATAGAAATGGAAAACAAGGAGTTCAAACATAAAACAAGTTAAAATCAATGTTTATTAAAGCTAGGTCCATAGTCCTATGTGATCATGTAGTGTCCTCGAACTAGTGCACCTGAAACATGTGAGTAAATGTCAAAAACAAGTAGTTGTTGAGTAACATAGGTTTTGACACCAAACAAAAGTTGTAAACAGGATTTGAAATTCAATATGTTCAAAGCATTAACTAAGGCATAAATGTGAAAACATACAAGGTTTCAAGCGTACAATTCAATCCATAGTAAATGGAAAACTGGTAAGTACAATCCAGCTGATTGTGTTTTGGAAAAATAGTAATATGGTACACACAAAACCCGCCAAGGTTCATGTTAACTGGAATCGGATTCCCCTATAAATGATCATGTTAGGTACTACCTTAGGCCTGGGTAGCAGGTTAATGAATGTACTAGCATGAACACATGTAATGGTCACCAAGCAGTTTAAGACATAAAGCACATAGTAATTTGCATGAGAACAATGGTATTGAATCTGTTATGTAATGTATGTAAACATGTTCCACCCCGAGTATTTGTAAACAATAGTAAAAAGAAAGGGGGCTATGAAACTTACCTTGTAATGGGTAGTAGTGAATGCCACACAAGTACGTTGTTTATTGCACAAGGTTCAAGCAAATCGCTGACCAACCTGCAATTAGGCTTTGTTTTCGTCCTGCAACTGGAAACTGATCTCCATGCCTGATCGCGACGAGAGGGAGGTGTGGAGTGGGTTTGGGTGACTGAATTTCAGTGGCAACAAATTGGGTATGTACAGATGGTTTTGGTAACGCCTTTCCAGCCGTAATTGATTGGAATTTGGGGAGTTTGAGGTTTGTTACAAAAGGCTTTAAGAGAACATAAACGAAGCTCTTAATTGGATCTCTTAAATCTTGATTTCTCAATCATAACCGACGGTTTCAGGTTCAAACGTTTGCAATTGCGTGGCAAAATGATTTGGGTAGGTTTAATTTCCAACATAACCATTATGGATGAATCTTGAAATTGATTTTGACTTTAGGAAGTCAAGGTTCATGTATTGGGATACCCAGGGTTCACATAAGGGGTTCAAAGCAATTTTTGAGGGTTCAAAGGTAATTGAGGGGGTTCATATGTTGGATAAAGGGTTTAATATCCAATTATTTGATTTTAAAAAATCATTTTATTCATTTCAATAAGATGTTTTTATAAACTTTGAAAAATCTAAATAATATTGTATTATTATTAATTAATAAAGGAAATGTCACACCCCAACAGACGGCGAAAACGTCTGGGCGGGACATGTAAACTGTTCATGAGCACATGGTTAGCTAAATTGTAATATATTAAATTATTTCATTTCAATCCATACAAAATTCAAACAATTACAAGAAATTGAAAATACATAATGAGTTCACAATTTAATTAACTAATTCCTCAAACTTAAGTGAAAGCAACTTGTTCAACTCATTTCTTTGTACCTGAAACATGATTTAAAAACAGGGTCAACTAGAAAGTTGGTGAGCGTACATGAGTTTTGGCATCAAAAAAATGATTTCAAAATGTTTTATACAATTCATATGATACATGGCATATAAGGCACTTATGGAGAATCTATAGTTATACTAAGTGTACAATCAAACCATGTGACTGAAGGGCATAACCCACATGTTATCCTAATGTAGGGCATAACGCCTAGTGTTATCCTGATGTGTTGTCGGTAACAAACACCCTACCCGGGTGGGTTTGTCAGACTCAATAGATCTATCTTTGTTAACCGTTGTCTTGTACGGAGTTAATGATTGTACGAGCTGCGTCATGTATGTGTAATATTAACTCATAGTATTCAAGCATAATGCACAAATAGTCACATGAATTCATAATGTAGAATTGTATTGTGTAATATTGCAAATAGTTTCAATGTAAATCATGTTCACCCCAAAATGTACAAAAATAAAAAAACTGGTTATATAAACTCACTTGTAATAATGGTGTAGATAGCACGAACTATAGGTAGCAGAAGTGATTCTTGCCAATCACAAAGTTATCCTAGAGTGAAAATGTATGAACTTGAATTATTATCATGTACAAAGTCTAAGGCAAGTCTAGGGTTCAACGGGTTTCGGTATGTGTGGATTTGTATGAGGATTGTGTCATTTTATAAGTCGTCAAAAGTTTAATATAAACTTGAAAGTTCACGGTATCATATGAAAATATTATTTGTCTTTAGGGTTTAATAACTAAAATAATTTAAATAAATAAATTTCTTTTTATTCACTTAAATAATGTACCTAAAGAGGTAATGTAAATATATATTGGTTTATATATTTAGGAAAATATAGTTTAAACCCTAATGGATTATTATTGAAAAAGGGAGTTGTTTTAATTAAATAAATTCTTTCATTTGTTTTTAATATGCTTAAGTTAATAGAAAAAGAATGATTTATAAAGTTTTGAAAACTTTAAAATTTTTATATAAAAATGGGTAGTATAAAAGTATTAATTAAAACTAATGATTTTAATTAACATAATTTATTTATAATGCGAGTGAGGTCTCAAAATCATTTAAATGGTAAAGATATTAATTCTCTATTTAAAATCGGTTTATTTTTGCACAAAATAGTTCCAATTGGTATGGGGTCTTATAAAATAATTTTTATACATCAAAACGATTTAAAAAAAATAAAAACGGGCCACCCGGCTCGAACCTGGGTTGTCCGTGTGTGAGTCGATGAGGTTACCAGTGGACTAGGGGTCTAATCCGCGTATGGATCAGAGTTGTTTAGGTATTAACAGAGAACTCAATAGGGGCCGGGTTTGGTCAAGAGGAAGTGCGCAAAAAGGACCGGATGTACGGGTTTCGAACCCGCACCACTCGGTCCAATGGTGCAGTGTCATAACCAGTTGGACCAGGTGGTTTCGCTGGTCTAATAAGGAACCCACTTGTATTTAACAACTACTGGAATCAAGTCAAAGTCGGCCCAATTCGTAAGAACTGATCAGGAACCCTAAATCAAATTGGTTCCGATAGGTTTTGTCACCACAAATTAATAAGGGGTATTGACAAGGACTCGATTACGAATCAAACGAGCTAAGTGTTACCTGGTATGGTGGATTATCAAGGGTTGTCGGCTAGAGAGTTAGAATCAAAGTTCCAGGTGCTAGATAAAAATGGAGAGATGTAATGCGGCTTGTATGAGTGTTATGAAAGTTTGTAGAAGGTTTAGCGATGGTGAGGGAGTATATTAATTTGTTCAATATTCCTTTAAGGCCGCGATTCGCTTAATATTGGAAAGTGACAGCCGTGAGAACGAATTACGCGTTAGTTACATTGATTGGGAATGAATTGGGTCGTGCTATGGGTCTGAATACACGCGAGGTGAATCAAGGCGTGATTTGCGGGTTGCAAACGCGTTTAAATCTTTGTTTTGAGACTGTGATTGGCTCGGTTTGACTCCAAGGAGTCAAACCTGTTCGAATGGGTTTGAATTTCAGAATTAGCCACACACGTTGTTGATTTGGGATGTTATTAGAGCTTGCACGGGTCGGTAAACGACTTGGTAATCATGGGAAATCCATGCTAATTGGATTTGGTCGATTCCTGCTTTGATTTGTAGGGCTTTGGAGCTGTTTTGACTTTTAAAAGTCAAAATAGTACATAGGCTTTGATTTGGGTCAAATTCGTGGTCAACGGGTTCAAGGTCAAGGGTGGGGGTTCAAATTGAAGGTTCAAGTGTTTAGACGGGTTTGAAAACTAATTTATCCAAATTGTAAATATTTATATGTAAATATTTATAAAGTGATTTTTTTTAAAACTTTATAAATTTTATAATTAAACAAGTTGTGATATGTTTTAGTATAAAAATGAAAATAACTTTCATTTACATATTTTTTCGTATGAAACAATATATATATATATAAAATGAATATGTATAAGAAAAATATTAACTTACTTTAAAATGTGTGTGTATATGTAAAAATTTGAGATTGTATTTGAATGAGACCTTGGATTAAAATGTTTGCATAGATAATACAAAGTATTGCAATAGAATTGGAAATTGAGAGGTTGTTTATTGCACTAAGACAAATACAAGGAAAATCAGAAATGTTACAGTATCCCCATGTTAAGGTAATTTCGTCCCGAAATTCAACTAGTTGTGGTTACTGAATTAGCAAAGAGGTGTGGATACTTGAGCTTCATTTGATCATCACATTCCCAAATAACCTCGGGACCACATTTAGAATCCTAATGAACTTTGAAAATTGAGTTGCGGAGTACGATTGATAACCAGATTCAGGTGTGTCTCTCTAGGTCAGGTATGAATGATGATAATGAATTTTGTTTTGAAATAAACCTAAGGAGAAATGGATATTAATTTAGATCCTAAAGGTGAAATGCATTACATGGAATGGATTCGATGGGAATTTGATGATTAGGGTTTGTTTAAGATGTAGTCTAATATGCTCAAGAATTGTCTGTGGATAAGAGATTTCACAAACATTGGCCCGTCAAACAACTTAAAACTTTACGTGACACGAATAACACTACTTTTGATAATATGACAGGAACACTTATATATAGGAAGTACCAGCGGCGTATCCACCATGCCCTTTTAATATCTCATTAGTTTCGTTCTTATATATCATGATAGGTTTCATGTCACAACACATGACATAATTTGCTATGTTTTTCATGCGCTGATTTTTATGATGTGTGCACCTGTAATTATCCAAAATCGTCGCATGGTCCGTATAGTTCATCCCATTGTGTGTGTGGGTCAAGGGGGGGGGGGGGGTAACATAAAAACACCTAATTCGTAACTATTGTTTTTACGTATATGTTGCTAACAAGTAACTATGCCCATAGATAGTAGAGTCAATCAGGTACTAAAGAGTAATAACGTGGCATAATTTAGGGTTCCATAGCTTCCTCGTGTTTGAACATTAATACGTTAAACCCCGAGTAGCTTTCATGGATAAGGTGAATAATCATGCCTTGTGTATGATGTACTTAATCAATTGCAACAATGTAAACAGTCTAATTTCGTGTATAATGTAAGCACTCAAGTTTCCATGTGTGATCTAATGTTATGTACATTGTACGCAAATAGGTTGCATGTATATACTGAGAATAGTTTAGTACCACGTATATAGTAAACAAATGAGTTTTATGTATAAGGTGAACAATTTAGTATTTATGTATTTTGTACACCAACAAGCTTCATGTATAATGCAAACAATGTACTATCATGTATATTGTATAGGGTGCACAATTTAGTATCATGTATTTTATAAACGAATGAGTTTCATGTATTATGTGATCAATCCAGTATAATGTGCATTGCAAACAAACAAGTTTCATGTATTAAGTGATCAGTGTAATGTTATGTATATTGCAAGCAACTAAGCTTCAGGTATCATGTGAATGTTCATATGTAAGTTATTGGATCTCATGAGTAATGTAAACTATTGAATTTTGTAGGTAGTCGAGTGTTGAAGACAAGCGTGTTGTTTGGCGTTCATGTATAATGTGGTTAGTTGAAATTTAGCTTTTAAGTCTTGTTGAGGTTTATAAGGATGGCTAATGCCTACGTGAAATGATTCATCTCATTGTAGTGCCTAGTACAATCATGCATTTCTGAAGGAGTAAGATAACGAGAAGGTTGTGTAGATATTTAGAGTAGTGTGCTTACGAATAACTGATTTGTGCTCTTTGTTTGTAAATAAACAAGTAGTTGTAATTTATTATTGTTTGTAAATAAATTAGTGAGAAATAGTTGAATATTTAACTATATTGATAATTAAATGAAGACCTTTTTATTTATTTATTTTATTATAAGGAGACTATTTTTAAGAGAAAACAATGGCAAGATTATTTAATAATGTTTAATAATTAATTTAACGAGAAAAATCATAATTAATTATCAATTAAAAATAATGTTCTTATAAAACAAGTTGTATTAAGTTTCCTTACAAGGTAAAAATGTTTATAGAAAATTTATATTTCAGATACTATCTAAAGGTTTGATAAACGTCTTGTTTGAACAAAATAACGACGTTGTTAAATCAAATGATAAAATGATTAGTTTGCAAAGAAGGCTTATGTACGTGTATTAAATTGTAATAAATAAAACGATGGTGTTTAGATTGTACTTCATTTGGTAACATAATCAAATGGATACTTTGACAAATCAAAGTGATTCAAATTCTTACACTTTCAAGAAGACATGCTTTAGCCTATAGGTGAACACTCACTTCGGGAATTCCTAGGAAAGCATACGGATCCTTCGGTTGGATTGGATTTATATGAAATGCTTTCCTAGACAGAAGACCCAAAGTATAGGCATTCACCCTTCCGGATTGCACATGTTCTTTACTAGTTTTCAGAACTCAAAACATTGACGGGATTCTAAAATCTTATTAGGCTTAGGCCAAAGGGTTTAAATTTTTATTCACAAATGATGATGGTGACATGTGTGCAAGAATGAGGGTGCATAATGGATTAGGTGTGAATAAGTGTGTGATAAAACTTAGGATAACACTTAATAAAATCAAATAGGTTGCATGTAGATAGCAATGCTTATAAACATAAAAGTTATCAAGTAGTGTAGTACATAGGCTATCAGGTACTGCATCATGCGATGTAACACTTAGAGTAGCATGTAAAAATATTCACATAAAGTAGTAATCATGTAGCATGTAGTAAGATGACTAATGTTATGTACATAAAGCATGGCATAATATGGGTGTCCTAAGGTTATAGTCTAGGTCAAAAGTGTCTAATAACCTAATTCCCTATAACCAAGGCTCTGATACCAATCTGTCACAACCCCAACCAAGGCTCATGTAAACTGTTCATGAGCATATGTTGGCTAAATTGTAATATATTAAATTTCTTCATTTCAATCCGTACAAAATTCAAAAAATTACAAGAAATTGAAAATACATAATGAGTTCACAATTTAATTAACTAGGTCCTGAAACTTAAGTGAAAGAAACATGTTCAACTCATTTCTTTGTACCTGAAACATGATTTAAAAACAGGGTCAACTAGAAAGTTGGTGAGCGTACACAAGTTTTCGCATCACAAAAATGATTTCAAAATGTTTTATACAATTCATATGATACATGGCATATAAGGCACTTATGGAGAATCTATATTTATACTAAGTGTACAATCAAACCTTGTGACTGGAGGGCATAACCCTCAGGTTATCCCAATGTAGGGCATAACACCTAGTGTTATACTGATGTATTGTCGGTAACAAACACCCTACCCGGGTGGGTTTGTCAGACTCAATAGATCTATCTTTGTTAACCGTTGGCTTGTACGGAGTTAATAATTGTACGAGTTGCGTCATGTATGTGTAGTATTAACTCATAGCATTCAAGCATAATGCACAAATTGTCACATGAAATCATAATGTAGAATTGTATTGTGTAATATTGCAAATAGTTTCAATGTAAATCATGTTCACCGCAAAATGTACAAAAATGAAAAGGGGGTTATGTAAACTCACTTGTAATAATGATGTAGATAGCATGAACAATAGGTAGCAGAAGTGATTCTTGCTAATCACAAAGTTATCCTATAGTGAAAATGTATGAACTTGAATTATTACCATCTACAAAGTCTAAGGCAAGTCTAGGGTTCAACGGGTTTCGGTATGTGTGGATTTGTATGAGGATTGTGTCATTTTAAAAGTCGTCAAAAGTTTAATATAAACTTGTAAGTTCACGGTATCATATGAAAATATTATTTGTCTTTAGGGTTTAACAACTAAATGAATTTAAATAAATAAATTTCTTTTTATTCATTTAAATAATGTACCTAAAGAGGTAGTGTAAATATATATTGGTTTATATATTTAGGAAAATATAGTTTAAACCCTAATAGGTTATTATTGAAAAAGGGAGTTGATTTAATTAAATAAATTCTTTCATTTGTTTTTAATATGCTTAAGTTAACAGAAAAAGAATGATTTATAAAGTTTTGAAAACTTTAAAATTTTTATATAAAAATGGGTAGTATAAAAGTATTAATTAAAACTAATGATTTTAATTAACATAATTTATTTATATTGCGAGTGAGGTCTCAAAATCATTTAAATGGTAAAGATATTAATTCTCTATTTAAAATCGGTTTATTTTTGCACAAAATAGTTCCAATTGGTATGGGGTCTTGTAAAATAATTTTTATACATCAAATTGATCATCAAAACGATTTAAAAAAAATAAAAACGGGCCACCCGGCTCAAACCCGGGTGGTCCCTGTGTGAGTCGGTGAGGTTACCACTGGACCAGGGGTCTAATCCGCGTATGGATCAGAGTTGTTTAGGTATTAACAGAGAACTCAGCAGGGGTCGGGTTTGGTCAAGAGGAAGCGCGCAAAAAGGACCGGTTGTACGGGTTTCGAACACGCGCCACTCGGTCCATTGGTGCAGTGTCATAACCAGTTGGATCGGGTGGTTTTGCTGGTCTAATAAGAAACCCACATGCATTTAACAACTACTGGAATCAAGTCAAAGCCTCCCCAAATCGTAAGAACTGATCAGGAACCCTAAATCAAATTGGTTCCGATAGGTTTTGTTACCACGAATTGATAAGGGGCTATTGACAAGGACTCGATTACGAATCAAACGAGCTAAGTGTTACCTGGTATGGTGGATTATCAAGGGCTGTCGGCTAGAAAGTCAGAATCGAAGTTCCAGGTGCTAGATCGAAAAGCAGAGATGTAATGTGTAACATCCCAAAAATAAGACGACAATTAAAATAACGGGTTATACATGAGACGAAAGGAATAAATGAACAAGGCGTGACGGGCCGGGCCAGATGGGCTGGCAAACTTGAGGGGAGGAGTCCCTTCCCTTTAAATAGCCAACACACTCCACCATTCTCTCACTTGCAAGTTCTAGAGAGAGAAACCGTAGAGAGAGAAAGTTGGCGGATCAACCCGAGATTGAAGAAATGTGTTACTCCATAGCTCGTGAGAAGAACCTCCGAATCAGAAGCTCTATACAGGTAACGATCTGGCCTAGATCTGAGTTTTTGTTCTTTTTGGGGTTTTGGATGAAAAGGTAACGTTTTTACAGATGAAACTGGAAGAAAAACATAGATTTGAGTTCTTAAACGAAAAGCAAAAAGGATCGGTTGTTTAGGTATTAACAGATAACTCAGCAGGGGTCGGGTTTGGTCAAGAGGAAGCGCGCAAAAAGGATCGGTTTAAAAAAAATAATAAAAACGGGCCACCCGGCTCAAACCCGGGTGGTCCCTGTGTGAGTCGGTGAGGTTACCACTGGACCAGGGGTCTAATCCCTGTGTGAGTCGGTGAGGTTACCACTGGACCAGTCGGTGAGGTATGTGTGGATTTGTATGAGGATTGTGTCATTTTAAAAGTCGTCAAAAGTTTAATATAAACTTGTAAGTTCACGGTATCATATGAAAATATTATTTGTCTTTAGGGTTTAACAACTAAATGAATTTAAATAAATAAATTTCTTTTTATTCATTTAAATAATGTACCTAAAGAGGTAGTGTAAATATATATTGGTTTATATATTTAGGAAAATATAGTTTAAACCCTAATAGGTTATTATTGAAAAAGGGAGTTGATTTAATTAAATAAATTCTTTCATTTGTTTTTAATATGCTTAAGTTAACAGAAAAAGAATGATTTATAAAGTTTTGAAAACTTTAAAATTTTTATATAAAAATGGGTAGTATAAAAGTATTAATTAAAACTAATGATTTTAATTAACATAATTTATTTATATTGCGAGTGAGGTCTCAAAATCATTTAAATGGTAAAGATATTAATTCTCTATTTAAAATCGGTTTATTTTTGCACAAAATAGTTCCAATTGGTACGGGGTCTTGTAAAATAATTTTTATACATCAAATTGATCATCAAAACGATTTAAAAAAAATAAAAACGGGCCACCCGGCTCAAACCCGGGTGGTACCTGTGTGAGTCGGTGAGGTTACCACTGGACCAGGGGTCTAATCCACGTATGGATCAGAGTTGTTTAGGTATTAACAGAGAACTCAGCAGGGTCCGGGTTTGGTCATGAGGAAGCGCGCAAAAAGGACCGGATGTACGGGTTTCGAACCCGCGCCACTCGGTCCAATGGTGCAGTGTCATAACCAGTTGTACTGGGTGGTTTCGCTGGTCTAATAAGGAACCCACTTGTATTTAACAACTACTGGAATCAAGTCAAAGCCGCCCCAAATCGTAAGAACTGATCAGGAACCCTAAATCAAATTGGTTTCGATAGGTTTTGTTACCACAAATTGATAAGGGGCTATTGACAAGGACTCGATTAAGAATCAAACGAGCTAAGTGTTACCTGTTATGGTGGATTATAAAGGGCTGTCAGCTAGAAAGCTAGAATCGAAGTTCCAGGTGCTAGATCGAAAAGCAGAGATGTAATGTGTAACATCCCAAAAATAAGACGAAGATTAAAATAATGGGTTATACGTGAGACGAAAGGAATAAATGAAAGAGGAGTGACGGGCCGGGCCAGATGGGCCGGCGAACTTTTGGGGAGGAGTCCCTTCCCTTTAAATAGCCAACACACTCCACCATTCTCTCACTTGCAAGTTCTAGAGAGAGAAACCGTAGAGATAGGAAGTTGGCGGATCGACCCGAAATTGAAGAAGTGTGTTGCTCCATAGCTCGTGAGAAGAACCTTCGAATCAGAAGCTCGATACAGGTAACGATCTGGCCTAGATCTGAGTTTTTTTTTCGTTTTGGGGTTTTGGATGAAAAGGTAACGTTTTTACAGATGAAACTGGAAGAAAAACATAGATTTGAGTTCTTAAACGAAAAGCAAACGTTTTGAGGGATCTTGACATGATCAGATCCGCATGCGAAAGTTAGAGTTTTTGCGGGGAAGCAGATCCTGCGTACTTATCAAGTACGCAAGAAGAAGGTTCTGCGTACTTATCAAGTACGCAAGAAGAAGGTTCTGCGTACTTATCAAGTACGCAAGAAGAAGGTCCTGCGTACTTATCAAGTACGCATGAAGCAAAACCTGCGTACTTATCAAGTACGCATGAAACGAATTCTGCGCACTTATTAGGTGTGCAAGAACAAGGCCCTGCGCACTTGCTAAGTGCGCAGGCATCATGCTAGTTAGTGAAGTCAGTATGTTCTCCTAATTTAGTATGATTAAACCGTTAGAGTCGGGATTGAGTCTGATGTGTATTTAACTACCTAATTCAGATCGTACGTGACGTTGTTGGGCCTTTGTTTAGGACAACCAAGACTGGCTTATCAGGTGAGTTCTAGAAGCCCTTCTTTAAATGTTTTAATTAAACATTTTTGGGTTTGTGTGCATAAATACGGAATGATGTTTTTAAAATGAGGTTTACGAAATGATCTTTACGATATGATGTTTACGAAATGATGTTTACGAGATGATGTTTATGAAATGTTTTGCCAAATGAAGTTTACGAAAGGTGTACGAAAGAGATGATGTTTTGTTTAATAAAACGTATGAATACTTTAACTAAAATGAGGTAAAGGTTTTTAAGAAAGTCACGAATGAAGGAATCTGCCACGAGTTCCTACGGGAGCTAAGGTATATATGTGTGAATGGGCCTTACCCTTGTGGGGGGGCCTATGTAACATTTCTGATTTTTAGTATCCGTATTTCAATTCAATGTAATGCATTTCAAACTCAATTCTAGTGCACTGTTTTGTTCTATTCGTACCATCAATTAAATACTATACTTCAATGCAAATCCAAAAATTTTACTCGGTTATATTCTATTAAAACACTACATAAGTATCTATTTATACAAATACGTCAAAGACTAAAGTTACAAGGTCTGATGTTGAAAAATAGCAAGAAACCCTAATAGGCATGGTCGCGCCTCGTTTTGGCACGGTCGCGCCAAGTGCTTGGGCACGGTCGCGCCTCGTTTGGGTACGGTCGCGCCTAGTACCAGTTGAAACGTAAAATCAGTTTTAATCGCCCGATCATTGAGTTCCGTAACCGATTTACATTTCATTACCATTAACGAAAGCAATAACATTTTCAATTACAATAAACGTCCTAGTTTAATTCCACCAGACTCAAAAAAATCCCTCAAGCATTTCAAAGAAAACACAAACCCCCCCTTTCGATCCGAATTCTCCCAATCAAGCAAAAGAGTCACGCTACTCGATTCTCCCTAAAACTTCTAGACTCTCTGGTCTAGCCGGAATCGCAGCAGAAGATGCCGGAAGCCACTCTCGTCATCGCCGGATGTAACATCCCGAGTTTTAGAGCACGAGAGAATTCACGAGGAATTAAAACTTAAATAAAAAGAAAGGAAGCGGGCTTGGGCCGGGGTGTATGGGCCGAAAGGGACAAGGGTTTGGGCCCTTATAAGTCTCAAGACCAGCCCCAAACCCTCATTTGCAACACCATTTTCGGAATTCTAGAGAGAGAAAGCGAGAGAGAGCCTAGAGAGAGAAAGTCCCGGTTTTCGGACTAGAGCTTCAAGGATCGTTAGCAAGAGTCTCGTGAGTGTTTATCAACGAAAAGGAAGCGATTTCAGGTAACCATTTGTTCCAGATCTGCATTTTTATATTATATCGGGTTTTGAAGGAAAAATCAAGTAAAGGTTGGGTTTTTATGTTTAAAAATGAAAACGAAGTATAGATCTAGACTCTCGGTTAGAAAACACAAGTTTTGAATGTAAAAAGTTCGGATCTTGACGATGTCAGATCTGCTTGCGAGTTAGGGTTTTGTGGGGAAGAAGACTGGTCTGGGACATGTATCGAAACTAGGTAGTTTCGATAGTCAACATATGTCGAAACTAGGAGTTTCGATAGTCAGCATGTATCGAAACTAGGAGTTTCGATAGGTCTGCAGGTACCGAAACTAGGAGTTTCGATAGGTCTGCAGGTACCGAAACTAGGTAGTTTCGATAGGTCACATGTATCGAAACTAGGTAGTTTCGATAGTCAGCATGTATCGAAACTAGGAGTTTCGATAGTCAGCATGTATCGAAACTAGGAGTTTCGATAGGTCTGCAGGTACCGAAACTAGGAAGTTTCGATGAGTCTGATATGTGACGAATTTTTATGATTGTACAGATTGTGTGAGATTCCAGTAGGACATCCCCGCTAAGATACCAAGTGAGTTCTAATCCCTTTTTTGCCTTCTTTAGGGGTGGTGTGCATACTTAGTGTAAAGTGTTTATTATATTTTATATATTATAAACTGAAGAGAAAAGCTATGTTTTAGTGAAAGGTTTAAAAGAGGCAAAAGTATGTTTTTCAGCAAAGTAAGATATATCATTTGGCAAGCGTTTACTATATTTTTATATACATAAACAAAGGCATGATATATATGATAAGCTATGTTTTAGAAAGCAAGATGTATTTTATGATAAGCTATGTTTTAGAAAGAAAGATATATCATTTGGCAAGCGTTTACTATATTCTCATATACATAAACAAAGGCATGATATATGTGCTAGTATGTTTTCAGTAAAGTAAGATATATCATTTGGCAAGCGTTTACTATATTTTCATATACATAAACAAAGGCATGATATATATGATAAGCTATGTTTCAGAAAGTAAGATGTATTTTTATGATAAGCTATGTTTCAGTAAAAGCAAAGATATATCATTTGGCAAGCGTTTACTATATTTTTATATACATAAACAAAGGCATGATATATGTTAAGTTATGAGCAAGATTTACAGAAATATTTATGAACAGTAAAGTGAACAGTTTTCCTTCGGGAATATGTACCAGCTATAAAGGTCCTTGGGACAGATGTTACTTGTACAAGATGTCAGATATGGGTTCTACCCATTAGTAAGAACCTTTGTGGTTCGTTAACGGTTGTACAACTGGGATGAGTGACGGCGGTTGCTCGGGAGGTCCACGCAACCTCCCCTTAGCGTTAAGCGGTATTGTCGGTTCATGGACGTGAGCCATGGGGGCATTGACCAGGGTATTGTCGGTTCATGGATGAATCCATGGGGGCATTGACCAGGTACTCGTCGGTTCATGGATGAATCCATGGGGGCGGTACAGTAGTGACAAGGAATTGACGGATAAGCGGTATTGTCGGTTCATGGTCGTTGATCATGGGGGCATTGACCAGGTACTTGTCGGTTCATGGATGTAAGCCATGAGGGCAGTACAGTAAAGAGGAATTGACGGTTTATTATACGTTTTAAACTGTTTGAAAAGTAAAGTGTGTTAAGTTTAGCCTTAATGGCAGTATATATATATGTTTGAAAAGTAAAGTGTGTTAAGTTTAGCCTTAATGGCAGTATATATATGTTTTGAAAAGTAAAGTATGTAAAGTTTTGGCCTTAAGGGCAGTATGTATGTAATAGTAAATCTTTTGTAAAATTGATTTAAAGTAAACGTTAGAACTCACTCAGCGTTGCTGATTTTTAGTATGCACATCAGTTAAGTGTAGGTGGCAGTAGATGGAAGTGGATGCTTGGCTTGGCGAGAAGAGTTACCCGAAGACCAGAGTCTGGCATCCTGTTTATGTTATTGTTTTAGTTGATTCAGACAAGTTTCAGTTGTATGTTGACAAGATATGTTTAGACATGTTATGTATTTCCGCTGCGTATGTTGAAGTTTTAAATCGTTTCCGCTGTGTTAATGAATGTCTTATGATTAAGTTCTATGTGTTGATGAGTAAATCCAATAAGTGAGGCCTTTCAGGAAAGGGGCCTCACAAGTTGGTATCAGAGCCATAGTTTGAGAGATTTGGACATCCCCGATGTCCAGACTTAAACTGAGAATGGGACAGGTAGCGGATGCCAGTAACGGGTAACTCAAGCCAAAGCACCAGATATGTTTAGTAAGTAAAGTTTCTTTCATTGTTTAGAGTGTCAAGATAAGAATAGAGGCTTTAGTGGAAGCATGAAAGCGAATAAATAGAAAACAAGAAGTGATGTAATGGTTAATTGCAGATGGCCAGTGTATATTAACATCTTACCTTACTTATTGTGTTCTACATATTCCCTAGCATGATGAAATTAAATCTTTTGTTCTCTATCTTTCAGTTAGAAATGGCTAGACGTGGAGGAACTAGAGGGGGTGGAGGAGGAAGACGTGGTGGGCGTACAGGCCGCCACGGTGGAGCTAGCACAAACCAAGTGATTGAAGGGAGTGTTCACACTACCCATACTGATACGGTGGTCAGTCAGCACAATGTTGAACATGCGGCAGAAGATGATCAGACATTCGAGTTCGAGCCGGCCGTGCAAGCAGCTATTGGCCGTGAGTTTACCCGGCTGTTGAAGGAAACCTTACCGGCCATACTAGATGAAGCCTTGAGGAAAGCCAAGGAGAACCCCAACCCAATTTCAGCCACTGAAGAGCCTGTGGTGCTCCCAGCAATGGGAGGACCAAACCTGGTACAGCATGTTGCGCCGCCTGCTCGAGGCTGCGACTACAAGGCGTTTCGGGGTTGTGATCCACCCGTGCTTACTGGGGAAAAGGAAGCATCAGATACCTTAGATTGGATTAACGGCATGGAGTCGACCATTCGTCTTAGTGAATGTCGACCGGAACAAGCAGTCATGTTCGCTGCAAAGTCATTGAAAGGGGAAGCCGCACACTGGTGGGAAACTGTGAAACAGGCTAAGGGTGACCAAGCGGTCGGATTGATGAGGTGGAGTGACCTGAAAGCGTTGGTAACTGAAAAGTTTTGTCCTAAGAATGAGGTCCACAAGGTGGAAAGGGAATTCTTGACTCTGCAAGCCGGACTCATGACTCACCGGCAATATACTTCAAAGTACAATGAGTTGGCGCGTCTGGTGCCTCATCTTGTAACGTCAGAGGAGAGGAGGATTCATTATTATGTTCAGGGGTTGCCTCCAAAGATACGTACCTTTGTAAAGGCCAACACACCGAGTACCTTTGAGTCGGTGGTTGTTCTGAGCGGAGTTGTCTATGATGACATTGCCTCTGAAGTCATTGCTGAAGCACCCAAGAAACAAGCAGCTAAGCGCACTGCTGAGGAACTCCAGGGTCCTAACGATAGGAGGGCGAGGGTAGAAGCAGAGGGTCTATGCGGTAAATGTGGGAGGAGACATGGAGGTGAATGTAAGGCGGGTCAGGTGGGATGTTTCAGGTGTGGCAAGTTTGGACACCAATCACGGGACTGCCCGGAAAGGCCAAGATGCCACAATTGTGGGGGACAGGGACACGTGAGCCGAGATTGTAGGAAGCGCAAAGAGCCGGAAGCGGGAGGATCCGGAAAGGGTAAGGGTGCAGAGAAAGAACCTTACATCAACAAGGCCACAGCAAGGGTTTACCAGATGACTCAGTAAGGTACGTTGCAAACTCTTATTTGTGATATGCCAAGTTTATGATTTTATTTCCTTGAATGATTAGTTAGCCCCATCAGCTTAGGAGCCTTAGAACTAGATATTACCCGGATTAGATCCTCAGCGGTAGTTAATCACAATGGCCTTCATGACCAAGCTGCCTTGCATAGCTACGGTTTATGCCACCCATTCTGTGATTTACTATCGGTATAGCTTATGGCAGGTTTCGAGGACGAAACCTATTGTAAGGAGGGTAGACTTGTAACATCCCGAGTTTTAGAGCACGAGAGAATTCACGAGGAATTAAAACTTAAATAAAAAGAAAGGAAGCGGGCTTGGGCCGGGGTGTATGGGCCGAAAGGGACAAGGGTTTGGGCCCTTATAAGTCTCAAGACCAGCCCCAAACCCTCATTTGCAACACCATTTTCGGAATTCTAGAGAGAGAAAGCGAGAGAGAGCCTAGAGAGAGAAAGTCCCGGTTTTCGGACTAGAGCTTCAAGGATCGTTAGCAAGAGTCTCGTGAGTGTTTATCAACGAAAAGGAAGCGATTTCAGGTAACCATTTGTTCCAGATCTGCATTTTTATATTATATCGGGTTTTGAAGGAAAAATCAAGTAAAGGTTGGGTTTTTATGTTTAAAAATGAAAACGAAGTATAGATCTAGACTCTCGGTTAGAAAACACAAGTTTTGAATGTAAAAAGTTCGGATCTTGACGATGTCAGATCTGCTTGCGGGTTAGGGTTTTGTGGGGAAGAAGACTGGTCTGGGACATGTATCGAAACTAGGTAGTTTCGATAGTCAACATATGTCGAAACTAGGAGTTTCGATAGTCAGCATGTATCGAAACTAGGAGTTTTGATAGGTCTGCAGGTACCGAAACTAGGAGTTTCGATAGGTCTGCAGGTACCGAAACTAGGTAGTTTCGATAGGTCACATGTATCGAAACTAGGTAGTTTCGATAGTCAGCATGTATCGAAACTAGGAGTTTCGATAGTCAGCATGTATCGAAACTAGGAGTTTCGATAGGTCTGCAGGTACCGAAACTAGGAAGTTTCGATGAGTCTGATATGTGACGAATTTTTATGATTGTACAGATTGTGTGAGATTCCAGTAGGACATCCCCGCTAAGATACCAAGTGAGTTCTAATCCCTTTTTTGCCTTCTTTAGGGGTGGTGTGCATACTTAGTGTAAAGTGTTTATTATATTTTATATATTATAAACTGAAGAGAAAAGCTATGTTTTAGTGAAAGGTTTAAAAGAGGCAAAAGTATGTTTTTCAGCAAAGTAAGATATATCATTTGGCAAGCGTTTACTATATTTTTATATACATAAACAAAGGCATGATATATATGATAAGCTATGTTTTAGAAAGCAAGATGTATTTTATGATAAGCTATGTTTTAGAAAGAAAGATATATCATTTGGCAAGCGTTTACTATATTCTCATATACATAAACAAAGGCATGATATATGTGCTAGTATGTTTTCAGTAAAGTAAGATATATCATTTGGCAAGCGTTTACTATATTTTCATATACATAAACAAAGGCATGATATATATGATAAGCTATGTTTCAGAAAGTAAGATGTATTTTTATGATAAGCTATGTTTCAGTAAAAGCAAAGATATATCATTTGGCAAGCGTTTACTATATTTTTATATACATAAACAAAGGCATGATATATGTTAAGTTATGAGCAAGATTTACAGAAATATTTATGAACAGTAAAGTGAACAGTTTTCCTTCGGGAATATGTACCAGCTATAAAGGTCCTTGGGACAGATGTTACTTGTACAAGATGTCAGATATGGGTTCTACCCATTAGTAAGAACCTTTGTGGTTCGTTAACGGTTGTACAACTGGGATGAGTGACGGCGGTTGCTCGGGAGGTCCACGCAACCTCCCCTTAGCGTTAAGCGGTATTGTCGGTTCATGGACGTGAGCCATGGGGGCATTGACCAGGGTATTGTCGGTTCATGGATGAATCCATGGGGGCATTGACCAGGTACTCGTCGGTTCATGGATGAATCCATGGGGGCGGTACAGTAGTGACAAGGAATTGACGGATAAGCGGTATTGTCGGTTCATGGTCGTTGATCATGGGGGCATTGACCAGGTACTTGTCGGTTCATGGATGTAAGCCATGAGGGCAGTACAGTAAAGAGGAATTGACGGTTTATTATACGTTTTAAACTGTTTGAAAAGTAAAGTGTGTTAAGTTTAGCCTTAATGGCAGTATATATATATGTTTGAAAAGTAAAGTGTGTTAAGTTTAGCCTTAATGGCAGTATATATATGTTTTGAAAAGTAAAGTATGTAAAGTTTTGGCCTTAAGGGCAGTATGTATGTAATAGTAAATCTTTTGTAAAATTGATTTAAAGTAAACGTTAGAACTCACTCAGCGTTGCTGATTTTTAGTATGCACATCAGTTAAGTGTAGGTGGCAGTAGATGGAAGTGGATGCTTGGCTTGGCGAGAAGAGTTACCCGAAGACCAGAGTCTGGCATCCTGTTTATGTTATTGTTTTAGTTGATTCAGACAAGTTTCAGTTGTATGTTGACAAGATATGTTTAGACATGTTATGTATTTCCGCTGCGTATGTTGAAGTTTTAAATCGTTTCCGCTGTGTTAATGAATGTCTTATGATTAAGTTCTATGTGTTGATGAGTAAATCCAATAAGTGAGGCCTTTCAGGAAAGGGGCCTCACAAGTTGGTATCAGAGCCATAGTTTGAGAGATTTGGACATCCCCGATGTCCAGACTTAAACTGAGAATGGGACAGGTAGCGGATGCCAGTAACGGGTAACTCAAGCCAAAGCACCAGATATGTTTAGTAAGTAAAGTTTCTTTCATTGTTTAGAGTGTCAAGATAAGAATAGAGGCTTTAGTGGAAGCATGAAAGCGAATAAATAGAAAACAAGAAGTGATGTAATGGTTAATTGCAGATGGCCAGTGTATATTAACATCTTACCTTACTTATTGTGTTCTACATATTCCCTAGCATGATGAAATTAAATCTTTTGTTCTCTATCTTTCAGTTAGAAATGGCTAGACGTGGAGGAACTAGAGGGGGTGGAGGAGGAAGACGTGGTGGGCGTACAGGCCGCCACGGTGGAGCTAGCACAAACCAAGTGATTGAAGGGAGTGTTCACACTACCCATACTGATACGGTGGTCAGTCAGCACAATGTTGAACATGCGGCAGAAGATGATCAGACATTCGAGTTCGAGCCGGCCGTGCAAGCAGCTATTGGCCGTGAGTTTACCCGGCTGTTGAAGGAAACCTTACCGGCCATACTAGATGAAGCCTTGAGGAAAGCCAAGGAGAACCCCAACCCAATTTCAGCCACTGAAGAGCCTGTGGTGCTCCCAGCAATGGGAGGACCAAACCTGGTACAGCATGTTGCGCCGCCTGCTCGAGGCTGCGACTACAAGGCGTTTCGGGGTTGTGATCCACCCGTGCTTACTGGGGAAAAGGAAGCATCAGATACCTTAGATTGGATTAACGGCATGGAGTCGACCATTCGTCTTAGTGAATGTCGACCGGAACAAGCAGTCATGTTCGCTGCAAAGTCATTGAAAGGGGAAGCCGCACACTGGTGGGAAACTGTGAAACAGGCTAAGGGTGACCAAGCGGTCGGATTGATGAGGTGGAGTGACCTGAAAGCGTTGGTAACTGAAAAGTTTTGTCCTAAGAATGAGGTCCACAAGGTGGAAAGGGAATTCTTGACTCTGCAAGCCGGACTCATGACTCACCGGCAATATACTTCAAAGTACAATGAGTTGGCGCGTCTGGTGCCTCATCTTGTAACGTCAGAGGAGAGGAGGATTCATTATTATGTTCAGGGGTTGCCTCCAAAGATACGTACCTTTGTAAAGGCCAACACACCGAGTACCTTTGAGTCGGTGGTTGTTCTGAGCGGAGTTGTCTATGATGACATTGCCTCTGAAGTCATTGCTGAAGCACCCAAGAAACAAGCAGCTAAGCGCACTGCTGAGGAACTCCAGGGTCCTAACGATAGGAGGGCGAGGGTAGAAGCAGAGGGTCTATGCGGTAAATGTGGGAGGAGACATGGAGGTGAATGTAAGGCGGGTCAGGTGGGATGTTTCAGGTGTGGCAAGTTTGGACACCAATCACGGGACTGCCCGGAAAGGCCAAGATGCCACAATTGTGGGGGACAGGGACACGTGAGCCGAGATTGTAGGAAGCGCAAAGAGCCGGAAGCGGGAGGATCCGGAAAGGGTAAGGGTGCAGAGAAAGAACCTTACATCAACAAGGCCACAGCAAGGGTTTACCAGATGACTCAGTAAGGTACGTTGCAAACTCTTATTTGTGATATGCCAAGTTTATGATTTTATTTCCTTGAATGATTAGTTAGCCCCATCAGCTTAGGAGCCTTAGAACTAGATATTACCCGGATTAGATCCTCAGCGGTAGTTAATCACAATGGCCTTCATGACCAAGCTGCCTTGCATAGCTACGGTTTATGCCACCCATTCTGTGATTTACTATCGGTATAGCTTATGGCAGGTTTCGAGGACGAAACCTATTGTAAGGAGGGTAGACTTGTAACATCCCGAGTTTTAGAGCACGAGAGAATTCACGAGGAATTAAAACTTAAATAAAAAGAAAGGAAGCGGGCTTGGGCCGGGGTGTATGGGCCGAAAGGGACAAGGGTTTGGGCCCTTATAAGTCTCAAGACCAGCCCCAAACCCTCATTTGCAACACCATTTTCGGAATTCTAGAGAGAGAAAGCGAGAGAGAGCCTAGAGAGAGAAAGTCCCGGTTTTCGGACTAGAGCTTCAAGGATCGTTAGCAAGAGTCTCGTGAGTGTTTATCAACGAAAAGGAAGCGATTTCAGGTAACCATTTGTTCCAGATCTGCATTTTTATATTATATCGGGTTTTGAAGGAAAAATCAAGTAAAGGTTGGGTTTTTATGTTTAAAAATGAAAACGAAGTATAGATCTAGACTCTCGGTTAGAAAACACAAGTTTTGAATGTAAAAAGTTCGGATCTTGACGATGTCAGATCTGCTTGCGAGTTAGGGTTTTGTGGGGAAGAAGACTGGTCTGGGACATGTATCGAAACTAGGTAGTTTCGATAGTCAACATATGTCGAAACTAGGAGTTTCGATAGTCAGCATGTATCGAAACTAGGAGTTTCGATAGGTCTGCAGGTACCGAAACTAGGAGTTTCGATAGGTCTGCAGGTACCGAAACTAGGTAGTTTCGATAGGTCACATGTATCGAAACTAGGTAGTTTCGATAGTCAGCATGTATCGAAACTAGGAGTTTCGATAGTCAGCATGTATCGAAACTAGGAGTTTCGATAGGTCTGCAGGTACCGAAACTAGGAAGTTTCGATGAGTCTGATATGTGACGAATTTTTATGATTGTACAGATTGTGTGAGATTCCAGTAGGACATCCCCGCTAAGATACCAAGTGAGTTCTAATCCCTTTTTTGCCTTCTTTAGGGGTGGTGTGCATACTTAGTGTAAAGTGTTTATTATATTTTATATATTATAAACTGAAGAGAAAAGCTATGTTTTAGTGAAAGGTTTAAAAGAGGCAAAAGTATGTTTTTCAGCAAAGTAAGATATATCATTTGGCAAGCGTTTACTATATTTTTATATACATAAACAAAGGCATGATATATATGATAAGCTATGTTTTAGAAAGCAAGATGTATTTTATGATAAGCTATGTTTTAGAAAGAAAGATATATCATTTGGCAAGCGTTTACTATATTCTCATATACATAAACAAAGGCATGATATATGTGCTAGTATGTTTTCAGTAAAGTAAGATATATCATTTGGCAAGCGTTTACTATATTTTCATATACATAAACAAAGGCATGATATATATGATAAGCTATGTTTCAGAAAGTAAGATGTATTTTTATGATAAGCTATGTTTCAGTAAAAGCAAAGATATATCATTTGGCAAGCGTTTACTATATTTTTATATACATAAACAAAGGCATGATATATGTTAAGTTATGAGCAAGATTTACAGAAATATTTATGAACAGTAAAGTGAACAGTTTTCCTTCGGGAATATGTACCAGCTATAAAGGTCCTTGGGACAGATGTTACTTGTACAAGATGTCAGATATGGGTTCTACCCATTAGTAAGAACCTTTGTGGTTCGTTAACGGTTGTACAACTGGGATGAGTGACGGCGGTTGCTCGGGAGGTCCACGCAACCTCCCCTTAGCGTTAAGCGGTATTGTCGGTTCATGGACGTGAGCCATGGGGGCATTGACCAGGGTATTGTCGGTTCATGGATGAATCCATGGGGGCATTGACCAGGTACTCGTCGGTTCATGGATGAATCCATGGGGGCGGTACAGTAGTGACAAGGAATTGACGGATAAGCGGTATTGTCGGTTCATGGTCGTTGATCATGGGGGCATTGACCAGGTACTTGTCGGTTCATGGATGTAAGCCATGAGGGCAGTACAGTAAAGAGGAATTGACGGTTTATTATACGTTTTAAACTGTTTGAAAAGTAAAGTGTGTTAAGTTTAGCCTTAATGGCAGTATATATATATGTTTGAAAAGTAAAGTGTGTTAAGTTTAGCCTTAATGGCAGTATATATATGTTTTGAAAAGTAAAGTATGTAAAGTTTTGGCCTTAAGGGCAGTATGTATGTAATAGTAAATCTTTTGTAAAATTGATTTAAAGTAAACGTTAGAACTCACTCAGCGTTGCTGATTTTTAGTATGCACATCAGTTAAGTGTAGGTGGCAGTAGATGGAAGTGGATGCTTGGCTTGGCGAGAAGAGTTACCCGAAGACCAGAGTCTGGCATCCTGTTTATGTTATTGTTTTAGTTGATTCAGACAAGTTTCAGTTGTATGTTGACAAGATATGTTTAGACATGTTATGTATTTCCGCTGCGTATGTTGAAGTTTTAAATCGTTTCCGCTGTGTTAATGAATGTCTTATGATTAAGTTCTATGTGTTGATGAGTAAATCCAATAAGTGAGGCCTTTCAGGAAAGGGGCCTCACACCGGAACTCATTTCTATCGAACGCTATCTATCCATCGTCATTCCGGGTAATTGAAATCTTGTCCTCAATCTATTTGGTCGCTATATCAAAAGCCCCATATCAATTTGGGCTTACAATATAGAAATCATCCTGAACCCGAATCCATATTTTATTAAAAATGGTTTAATCGATTTCGACCCAGAACATGTTGTTAATACAATTAAAACATCTCAACATACTCGTAACATCACTATGAATAAAAGCCCTATGATTTCAAACACTAACAATTTAAGAATCAGTCAATTCGTGTCTGTTTTGGAAGAGACACGGTCGCGCTAATCATCTAGCGCGGTCGTGCCTCATGAGACGCGGTCGTGCCGATTACCAATGCGGTCGTATCCTCTTGTTTAGACCCAGTCATGCCCTTTGGCTAATCTCAGTCGTGTCTCAGAATCATAGACACGATCGTGCCGAGCCAAGGCACGGTCGTGCCTAGTGATTTATCTAGTTATGTCTCTATTTGATCAACACGGTCGCGCCCTAACTAGCGCGGTCGCGCCCGTGCTTCGAGCAAGATCGTGCCCTTCCCAGGCACGGTTGTGTGTGAGTTAATTTTTTGGCAGAATTATAATTTTATATATTTTTCAAATAATAAATATTTCTGATTAAATTACAAAATAAAAATAGTTGATTTTTATAAAAATGCATTTAATTCTATTTAGAAAGATCAAATATTTAATCTTGGAATAAATATAAAATCATTTATTTAAAGTTTATAAAAAAAATTAACTTTACAATTATTGCTAAACCTTTCATTTAAAAAGTATTTAAATGGTTAAGTTACATTTTATAAATAAATAAATAAAATAATGATTATTTATTTACTTTATATTTAAACAAAGACATTTATTTATTTACACTTAATTACATTTAACACTTACAATATTTTCACAAACGATAATTATTTAATTTACTTAATTAATTATTCAAACTCAAACCTTAAACAAAATGCTTCAAAAATGTTTATTTCAAAACCTTATATTTTATTCAATACTTTTAAGTACAAATCAATGGTCTTATACACAAATTCAAATTCAACTTTAAACTTAAACTTTTGTGGACACTATTGATACAATACGCATTACACACTAGGTTAACTTGTGCATTTCAAGGATCCTTATTCTATCTAGTATCTTTGTTAGCTACGCCTTCAAACCAAGTGAGTATTTCATAGCCCATTTTTACTCTTTTACACTTTTGGGGTGAAACATGAACTCTATCAAATTACATGTTTACATTTACACAAACAACACAAGTAAAAATCCTCTTTACATTCATGTGTGCAATTTGAGCTTTATACCCGAGTCCTATGTGTGCTAACTTTTGTGAACACTTATGTGCAATCATTAACTATTCAAGCCGACGGTTTTCAATGATAGATCTATTGAGTCTGACAAACCCACCTAGTTGAGGTGATTGATACCGACAACACAATTTGCATGCTAGTTACAAAGGTTTGATTGTACTTGGTTACACAATAGCTGCTCCCCATAAATGCCTTATTTATCATGTTATGTAAGGATTTGTTTTACAAACTATATGCTACCTATATACAAACCTGTGATATACTCACCAACTTTTTAGTTGACTTTATTTTATTCATGTTTCAGGTTCTAATGTGTGAGATTGGTCAAGATGTGCTACACATAGGCTTGTACTTAGTTAATTTAAATAAAAGAACTCTATGTATTTCAATTTTGTTCTATCTTGGATTTGGTTGTGTTTGGATTACTTGTAATGAAATTTGATGTTTAATATATTCAATTTAGTCAACCTTGTGCTTATGAACAGTCTACATATCTCGCCCAGATGATTCCGCCATCGGTCGGGGTGTGACAGATTGGTATCAGAGCCTTGGTTATAGGGAATTAGGTTATTAGACACCTTGACCTAGACTATAATTTTAGGACACCCACTTATGCTATGCTTCATGATTATGTGTTTTGTGCTACATGCTTACTATGATTAAATATTATTTCATTTTTTGATGCATTACTTGTTAAAAATTCATGACTTATTAGGATATCCTTAAATAATAATTAAATAAATAGTATCCCTTCCTATATCCTAAAACCTCATAATACTCTTATCTCCTTCTCTATCTATATCTTTCTTAGCATGTGGAATCTTCATGAAGCTAAATCCATAAAATTTTCTTTATTTCCTCGTTAAGGTTTTTAAACTTTGTTAATTATTTGAGGACACGTGCAATCTGGAAGAGTGACACCTGTATTTTGGGTTTTCTGTCTAGGAAAGCATTTCGCATAAAACCCAATCAACCGAGGGACCAGTATGCTTTCCTGGGAATTCCCGAGATGAGTGTTTACTTATAGGCTAAAGCAAGTCTCCTTGAAAATTATATGAGTTTAATTAACCTTAATGTGTCATAGTATTCAAGTGAATATATCACTATTTGAGTACAATCTAAACTATGATTAACTATTTTATTTCATTATCTTGTCCTTTTAATCCAAGCAACTCTCATAAGTTCTTACATCTTTTCTTGTCTTGTGAAAAAATGTAGAATGCCTCCTCGTAGTGCTCCAGCGGCCAACACCAATACCGACATTGCTGCCATTCTTGCACAACTCGTGACACAACTCACTCAAGCTAATGGTGCCACCAATGGAAACCATGGTGGAAAAGGTAGTAATAGTGGAAATGGTGGTAATGGTGGAAATGTGTGACACCCGACATTTCATGTCAATATCCGTACATGTATTAAACAAGTTTACATTATCATTATTTTTGTGATTTACTTAATTCCACAAACAAAGACATTAAGGTCTAACAAAGACCGCACATTGTCTCATTTTATATTTTTGGTAATTCTGGGAGTTACCGGTTCACATACCCGTACAACCCGACTAAATACGAAAGTTAGTGATTAAAATAAATAACCAGAAATATATATATATATATATATATATATATATATATATATTACACAAACTTTACGTGGAACAATAAATTATTTTTAGAATAAATTTATAATACCGTACAAAATATTCAAACGCAAGTAAGATAACAAGAAAAGTGTGTCAAATTCAAGATTTAAAACATAAAAATATGCAGGAGTGATTCTGTCAAATTAAAGTCCAATAATCGAAACTATAGTTTCGATACCAGATTAACTCAACCGAAACTAGGAGTTTCGATACCTGTCATACTCAATCGAAACTAGGTAGTTTCGATATCCAAGTACTCAATCGAAACTAGGTAGTTTCGATACCCAACTACTCAATCGAAACTAGGTAGTTTCGATACCCAACTACTCAATCGAAACTAAGAAGTTTCGATACTCAACTGCCCAATCGAAACTAGGAAGTTTCGACACCTGTTCAACAGTCACATTGGGCAGTAACTTAGAACTGTTTTTATAACAAAACAAGTATTGAAAATCTAAGAAGACATTTAAACAAAAGCAACCAGATTTACAAGGTCGGTGAACAATTTGCAATATGAGACGTTCGGTCTTAACACAATTTACCCTTTGGTATCTAGGGTACAAATAGTCAAGTTTGACTACAACAAGTATCATTACAAGTATACACGAACTCAAGGTGAGTTTCACGGCCCCTTTTTACTGTTTTCTATATTTGGGGGTAAAACATACTTACAACTATTTTATGGGATAACAAGAGAATAAGGCACGACTTTTATGTTTACATGAGATGAGAACAACAAGTCGAGGCCGCTAAAGTCCCCTGGAACAACGTAGTAACCATTAACTGTAGCCTAGGGTCCTATGAATAGTACTATGGAGAGTGACGTCTCGCGGTCATGGTTAGTCGCGCTAACCACAATCTGGAGGATTTATGGCCGCATAGAACCGGATAACGAAATTAGGGACGTGTACAATTGTCATGGTTTGGTTACGCCTCATGTATGAACATATTATTGGTATTCCTAGCTAGTTTACAAATGGGTCAACAATTCTTATTCTGTTTATCACAAGCACCTGAAACTATTTACGAACAATTGAATTTTTCAAAGAACTATTTGATTAAACATGTGAACTCACCAACCTAGTGTTGACAATTTTAAGTATGTTTTTCAGGAAATTGAACGTGATCGCAAGGTTAGCAATGTAGATTACATGCATGCACGATGGTTACAACTTTTGGGGGGATTTCTCTTGTATAACTCATTGTAATAGAGTCATATTTGCGAAATCTTCACTTTTTTTGTAAACCCAATTACATTTTGGAATGTAAAACATTAAACTTGTTTATGTATCCATTTATCATGTATGTGTTTGCGGTAATCATATGCTTTGGAAACCATGAACGTCGCGCCTCGCGTTTCCGCCTTGGCGAGGTGTGACAGATTTGTTATCAGAGCCATTGATTATTGCGAACTAGGAGTCTACAATGGAACCTAGTCTATAATCTAAATGACTCACTAAAACGTTTTCATTGCATAAGCATTGCATAACCGGTCATCATGTTATATGGATATTGTAGTCACAAGCATGTCGACACATTCACACTCTGACCCCGTCTCTGACACTGAGTCAAACGAGGAACTTTCCGCATCACGTCCCAAAAATCGAGTACAAACCCGCAGCTCCACACCACCCAATGTCGCTCTGGGAGAACCGCCTATAATCTACCGAAAGAAAAGCGGAGGACCAATTAAAGTACAAAGTGCTAGGAAGAAGGTTCGACTTCCGCGCAAGAGAAACCTGGCAGCCCGTGACCCGAAAGACTTGGAGACCGATGAGGAACTATCTAGGAAACGACCTTGCTACCACCCTACTGCGGGAACTATCCGTTGGATGCCTCGAACTCTGGCACGATGGAGGGAGATGGAGAGCATCCCATCTACCTATGAACTCGGAGAGTCCTCCAACTCCCCAACACCCCTACCCCACACTGGGAAGCCATGGAGCTCACAGTGCCTACTTTAGTAGCACGCGTTCATACGCACGAGGAGCATCTTGATGATCTCCTAGATGATATTCGAGCACATGGGGATGCAGCCACGCGCTTACGTCAAGGGCTCGGATCTCGAGTACAGACTCTGGAGGACAGCACTCGAGACATACAGGGTGCCACTGACTACCTCGAGTTGAGAGCTGACATGGACTGGCAGTTCACTGTTACAGTCCGAGACATGGTGGAGGCGCTGGAAGAAAGGACTTTGGCTGCAGAATTTGTGGCGAGAGCTAGCTTTGTCATGGCAGGACTTGCCATGATGATTGGATTGTACTCCCACTTTTTCTCTTAAACCTATTATAGGCGGGTTGTGCCCATAGCGCATTATGTAGTTTAAAACTTTGGTACTGATGTGGTCATGAGAACCCATCCCTTTTGTATCCTTGTCTTTTGGAACAATGTACTATGTATGTTTTAACTATGTATGTGATGGTTTATGTTGTAATGATGGTTGTTTACGTTTGATGTTGTTGTATCCTTATGTCATGATCTATCGTTATTTTTATATAATTTTGTTTCTTTTTAATTGATATGTTAGAAAGAACGTCATGGCACCTAAGCGTAGGACAACCCATAACACTACTGGTGACAACAACGAGGCGATTTTCCCAAACGTGGAACAACTCATAGCACAACGAGTAGCTGCTGCCATGGAGCAGTATGAGGCAAATCAAAATAGTGGAGGAGGAAACGGCAGTGGTACCGGCGGAGGAGGTGCAGGAGGTAGCGGTACAGCCGGAGGTTCCGGAGGTAATAGAATAAATAAGCCGTAACACATAGTCATGATCCGAATTAATGACGTTATGACTTGTAATTCTACAGATGCTCCAAATAGGAAGTGCTCCTACAAGGCCTTTCTATCTTGCAAACCCCGCAACTTCAATGGCACCGAGGGTGCAGTAGGTCTAATGAGGTGGATAGAAAAGATGGAATCGGTAATCGATATTAGTGAATGCACCGCTGACTGCATGGTGAAGTATTCTACATGCTCACTCACTGATAAAGCTTTAACCTGGTGGAATTCACAAGTAAAGACTTTGGGAAGGCAGACAGCATATGAGTTGTCATGGGAAGACCTAAAAGCCATGATGATCGAGGAGTACTATCCTTGAAATGAGTTGCAAAAGATCGAATCTGAAATGTGGAATTTACAAATGATAGGAGATGATGTGGCTGGTTACACTGACCGATTCAATGAATTAGCAAGTTTGGTTCCACACATGGTTACCCCAGAATACAAGAAGGTTGAAAGATATTTGTGGGGCCTCGCACCTCAAATCCGAAGCCTGGTGACTTCATCGAACCCCATGGATGCCAAGAGCGCTATAACTCTAGCATTCAAACTAAGGGATAATGCTGTGCGTGATGGTTTGTTTGAGAAGAAGGAGACCGAGGAAGGAAGGTCTGGGGAAAAGAGGAAATGGTTTGGAAAACCAAGTAATCAAAACAAGAATCAAACTTACAAGAGACCTGGAACTATGAAAGCTTATGCTGCCAACATTGAAGGACAAAAAAGGATATCTTGGAACACGACCAAAGTGTGACAAGTGTGGGTATCATCACAGTGAAAAGTGTACCCAATGTGGAAAGTGTAAAAAGTATGGGCATCTAGCCCATAACTGTTGGAACAATGCGAACCCTAATAAGATCAATCAAGTAGCAGGAAAGGTCAACCCAGGAGCAGAGAGGATGAATCAGGGATGCTTTGAGTGTGGAGATCTAAAGCACTTTAGAAAAGACTATCCAAAGTTGAAGAACCGAAACGACAATCAGGCCCGTGGAAGAGCATTTGTGATGGGGGCTGGTGACGCACGACAAGATCCGAATATTGTCACTGGTACGTTCCTGATAAATAATCACTATGCCTCTATACTTTTTGATACGGGTGCTGATATGAGTTTTGTGTCAAATGACTTTAAGTCCATACTCGGTATTAAGCCCAACAAACTAGACCAAAATTATACAATTGAATTAGCAAATGGGAAATTAATTAAAACCGAAGAAGTCATTCAGGGTTGTACCTTATGTTTTAAGAACCACACATTTAGTATAGACCTGTTACCCATTGACTTAGGAAGTTTTGATGTTGTTATTGGTATGGATTGGTTGTCGAAAAATCACGCCGAGATTGTTTGTTTTGAGAAGATTGTCCAAATCCCACTCCCGAACGGAGAAGTTCTTTCGATTCAAGGTGAGAAGAGTGGAGTAACATTAAGGATGATAAACTGCATGAAAGCTCGTAAGTACCTACGTAAAGGCTATTGCGTATTCCTGGCTCACGTCGTCGAGAAGAAACCCGAGGAACGTCGACTTGAGGATATACCAATCGTTAAGGGTTATCCTGAAGTTTTTCCTGAAGACTTACCTGGATTACCACCACCGAGACAAGTCGAATTTCGAATCGATTTAGTACCAGGAGCCGCCCCGGTTGCGCGATCACCGTATCGATTAGCACCTTCTGAAATGCTGGAATTATCAAATCAACTCCAAGAGTTGCTTGATAAAGGTTTCATAAGACCGAGTTTCTCACCCTGGGGAGCTCCGGTCCTATTCGTAAAGAAAAAGGATGGAACCTTTAGGATGTGTATTGATTACCGAGAATTAAACAAGCTTACAATCAAAAACCGATACCCACTCCCTCGAATAGATGATTTGTTCGATCAACTACAAGGTTCTAGCTTCTACTCTAAGATCGATCTACGTTCGGGGTATCATCAACTAAGAATCCAAGAAGAAGATGTACCGAAGACAGCATTTAGGACTCGTTATGGCCACTACGAATTCCTAGTTATGCCGTTTGGTTTGACGAACGCACCAGCTGTTTTTATGGATCTCATGAACCGAGTGTGCAAACCATACTTGGATAAATTCGTGATAGTTTTTATTGATGATATATTAATATATTCACAAACCAAGGAGGATCATGAACATCATCTGAAATTAATTTTGGAACTACTCAGCAACGAGAAACTTTACGCTAAATTCTCTAAGTGTGAGTTTTGGATCCGAGAAGTGCATTTTCTTGGACATGTCATCAACAAGGAAGGAATTCACGTCGATCCATCAAAAATTGAAGCGATCAAAAACTGGAAAGCACCAAAGACTCCGACAGAAGTACGTCAATTTTTAGGCTTGGCCGGCTACTACAGACGATTCATTGAGAATTTTTCAAAAATAGCCCTGAACCACATTAACCCATAAAGAAAAGAAGTATGATTGGAGTGTCAAGCAAGTGTCAGCTTTCCAATTACTGAAGCAGAAGCTGTGTAGTGCACCGATCTTATCCCTTCCTGAGGGAATCGACAATTTTGTCGTATACTGCGATGCATCACACCAAGGACTTACTACTCAAATCAGGATGGCACAACAAGAGGCAATCAAAGAAGAAAACATTCAGAATGAAGCTTTACGAGGAATGATAAAGCAGTTGGAGCCAAAGTCAGATGACACTTTATACTTCATGAATAGAATTTGGGTGCCATGTTTTGGTAACTTACGGGAGTTGGTTATGGACGAAGCCCACAAGTCCAGGTACTCCATTCACCCAGGTTCAGATAAGATGTATAAGGATCTAAAAGAATTATATTGGTGGCCCAATATGAAATGAGATATTGCCACATATGTCAGTAAATGCCTAACGTGTTCAAAAGTAAAAGCCGAACATCAGAAACCGTCTGGCTTGTTACAACAACCTGAAATTCCCCAATGGAAATGGGAACAAATTTCTATGGATTTAATCACGAAATTACCCAAGACGTCCAATGGCTATGATACCATATGGGTAATTGTCGACCGTATAACAAAATCAGCTCATTTCCTACCTATCAAGGAGACGGATAAAACCGAGAAACTTGCAAAGCTTTATATCAAAGAAATTGTGGCTAGGCATGGAGTGCCAATTTCTACTATCTCTGATAGAGACAGCAGATTCGTGTCTAGAATCTGGAAATCATTACAAGAAGCCATGGGCACACGTCTTGACATGAGCACGACATATCACCCACAAACAGATGGTCAAAGCGAAAGGACCATTCAAACTTTAGAGGATATGCTCCGTGCGTGTGTAATTGATTTCGGAGGTAATTGGGATACTCATTTACCGTTGGCAGAGTTTTCCTATAATAACAGCTACCACACGAGCATTAAGGCAGCCCCGTTTGAAGCTTTATATGGTCGTAAATGCCGCTCACCGTTATGATTGGGCGGAAGTTGGTGAAAAACAATTGACAGGCCCTGAGATTGTCCAGGAAACCACTGATAAGATCTTCAAAATTAAGGACCGTCTGAAAGCGGCCCGAGATAGACAGAAGAGCTATGCTGATAACAGACGGAAACCATTAGAATTTCAAATTGGTGACCGAGTAATGTTCAAAGTCTCACCATGGAAAGGCGTTGCAAGGTTTGGTAACCGTGGTAAGCTCAACCCTAGATACGTTGGACCGTTTGAAATACTGGCTAGGGTTGGCCCTGTAGCTTACAAGCTCAAGTTGCCACAAGAACTAAGCAATGTACATGATACGTTTCATGTATCAAATCTCAAGAAGTGTTTATCAGACGAGACGCTAATTATACCGCCTGACGAGATTCACATAGACGACAGGTTTCATTTCATCGAGGAACCGATTGAGATTTCAGATGGGAAAGTTCAAAGGCTGAGACGCAGTCGAATCAAACTGGTTAAGGTACGTTGGAACTCAAAACGTGGTCCTGAGTATACATGGGAACGGGAGGACCAAATGAAAACAAAATACCCCTCCTTGTTTAAGGATGCACCAGTTCAAGATGACACGAATTGAATTTCGGGACGAAATTCTTTTAACATGGGGAGAATGTGACACCCGACATTTCAGGTCAATATCCGTACATGTATTAAACAAGTTTACATTATCATTATTTTTGTGATTTACTTAATTTCACAAACAAAGACATTAAGGTCTAACAAAGACCGCACATTGTCTCATTTTATATTTTTAGTAATTCTGGGAGTTACCGGTTCACATACCCGTACAACCCGACTAAATACGAAAGTTAGTGATTAAAATAAATAACCAGAAATATATATATATATATATATATATATATATATATTACACAAACTTTACGTGGAACAATAAATTATTTTTAGAATAAATTTATAATACCGTGGAGAACCTAAACCGAATTAAATTACCCATTTAAAAACTCTAAATGATATTAAGCTACACTTAAAACTAATTGTTTGATTAATTAACCCAAACCAACCCACCCTTGACTTTCTCGACCGAAACTCAGAGAAGGCCATTCCCACATTTTTCTTCACTCACATCCAAATTTTTTATACTAAAACCCATACAGCCTACTTGCGAGAATTCAGATAAAACCTTACCCCCTCAATAAAAAATCTCACAATTCCTTTTTATCTTTCTCATTTTCTTACGGCAATCTTCCCCATTTCTCTCCAAATCGAAGTCAAATTCTAAGGCAAAACCTACCATAATTCGGTGTTTTAAGAAGAATTTCAAGTGTTTCTAAAGGAAATTTAACAGAAGAATCAAGATCATTCTCTGTTTTCTCTCATCATCTTCATCTCTGTTTTAAGGTAAAAACTCAATACTATCTACATTATTTTCTTCAAAAACCGTAGCTAAACATACAAAATATTCAAACGCAAGTAAGATAACAAGAAAAGTGTGTCAAATTCAAGATTTAAAACATAAAAATATGCAAGACTGATTCTGTCAAACAGAAGTCCAGTAATCGAAACTATAGTTTCGATACCAGATTAACTCAACCGAAACTAGGAGTTTCGATACCTGTCATACTCAATCGAAACTAGGTAGTTTCGATACCCAATTACTCAATCGAAACTAGGTAGTTTCGATACCCAATTACTCAATCGAAACTAGGTAGTTTCGATACCCAACTACTCAATCGAAACTAGGTAGTTTCGATACCCAACTACTCAATCGAAACTAGGAAGTTTCGATACTCAACTGCCCAATCGAAACTAGGAAGTTTCGACACCTGTTCAACAGTCACATTGGGCAGTAACTTAGAACTGTTTTTATAACAAAACAAGTATTGAAAATCTAAGAAGACATTTAAACAAAAGCAACCAGATTTACAAGGTCGGTGAACAATTTGCAATATGAGACGTTCGGTCTTAACACAATTTACCCTTTGGTATCTAGGGTACAAATAGTCAAGTTTGACTACAACAAGTATCATTACAAGTATACACGAACTCAAGGTGAGTTTCACGGCCCCTTTTTACCGTTTTCTATATTTGGGGGTAAAACATACTTACAACTATTTTATGGGATAACAAGAGAATAAGGCACGACTTTTATGTTTACATGAGATGAGAACAACAAGTCGAGGCCGCTAAAGTCCCCTGGAACAACGTAGTAACCATTAACTGTAGCCTAGGGTCCTATGAATAGTACTATGGAGAGTGACGTCTCGCGGTCATGGTTAGTCGCGCTAACCACAATCTGGAGGATTTATGGCCGCATAGAACCGGATAACGAAATTAGGGACGTGTACAATTGTCATGGTTTGGTTACGCCTCATGTATGAACATATTATTTGTATTCCTAGCTAGTTTACAAATGGGTCAACAATTCTTATTCTGTTTATCACAAGCACCTGAAACTATTTACGAACAATTGAATTTTTCAAAGAACTATTTGATTAAACCTGTGAACTCACCAACCTAGTGTTGACAATTTTAAGTATGTTTTTCAGGAAATTGAACGTGATCGCAAGGTTAGCAATGTAGATTACATGCATGCACGATGGTTACAACTTTTGGGGGGATTTCTCTTGTATAACTCATTGTAATAGAGTCATATTTGCGAAATCTTCACTTTTTTTGTAAACCCAATTACATTTTGGAATGTAAAACATTAAACTTGTTTATGTATCCATTTATCATGTATGTGTTTGCGGTAATCATATGCTTTGGAAACCATGAACGTCGCGCCTCGCGTTTCCGCCTTGGCGGGGTGTGACAAAATGGTGGTAACAACCCATCTCAATGCACCTTCAAGCATTTCAACTCGTGTAATCCCCTCAAATTCTATGGTACCGAAGGAGCTACGGGACTCCTTCAATGGTTCGAAAGCATTGAGAATACCTTTCTCAATAGTGACTTCCCCGACAATCTTCGTGTTCGTCATGCCATAAGTGTCCTACAAAAACGGGCACTCACGTGGTGGAATGGGGAGAAAAGAAATAGAGGGGTGGATGTAGCAATGGCCTTACCTTAGGATGAGGTTAAAAGGCTAATGGCCGAGGAATTTTTTCCTCGAAATGAAGTGAAGAAACTCGAAGCTGAATTTTGGGATCTTGCCCAAGATAGTGGTGAAAGCTTGGCATATACGACTCGGTTCCATGAGTTGAGTCTTCTTGTGCCCCACATGGTCACTCCTTTGTCCCGCTGCATTGAAAAGTATATTGGGGGACTACCTAGGCAAATTCAAGATACTGTCCTAGGAAGGAATCCCGCAACACTTGAGGATGCTATCCGTTTGTCTGCTACCTTAACCGATAATCATGTGAAGGCGGGGACTCTTACTAAAAAGGGCACCAAGAAAGCTTCTAACACCGCAACTCCTCCTACCCACAACAAAGAATCCACAACTGAGCCCTCCCGACACAATAAGAAGAGAAAGGCTAGAAATTTTGCTGTGGTCACTCTTGCTATTCCTGTTAATCAAGATGCACCTATGGTTCAAGCACCAGCCAAAAAGCCATATGTTGGGATTTACCCACTATGTGCCACATGTAACTATCATCACCCCAAAGCATCCCATGTCGCCTTTGCACTTATTGTGGGAAATATGGCCATACGGTCAATGTTTGTAGGGCCAAAGCTCTTGCGGGCCAAGTCAACCCACCAAACCGAAATAACCCGCAAGTGGCTCATCAAGGTGTTCCTGCTATTGCAAATGAGCGTGCTTGTTATGAATGTGGCGACCCAAATCATTTCCGTGATCAATGCCCAAGGTTAGTCAATGCTAGACAAGGTGGAGCTCGTGGGCGTGCTTTCAATATAAACACCAATGAAGCTCAAGCCAACCATGATGTAGTCAATGGTATGTTTCTTATGAATAGTCAATATGCCTCCATTTTATTTGATACATGTGCCGATAAAAGCTTTGTGTCACTTAACTTTGAACCTTTACTTGCAAAGACACGATCCCAATTAGAGAAAACCTTTACCGTTGAAATGGAAAATGGCGACTCTCTTACAATCGACTCCATCATCTATGATTGCTCCCTAGAACTTAATGATCATGCGTTTCCAATCAACCTTGTACCAATGCCACTAGGAAGTTTTGATATCATCATAGGCATGGATTGGCTATCAAATCATCATGCCGAAGTCATCTGTTTTGAGAAGTGCATCTGAATACCTCTACCATCGGGAGAAACACTAAGAGTCTTTGGTGAAAAGCCTTGCAAAGGGCTTAAATTAATGTCATGCACTACTGCTCAAAAGTACTTACGAAAGAAGTACGTGGCCTTTTTGGCTCATATCGCTCAAAAGGATGTCAAAAAGAAGAGTATTCAATACATCCCCATTATCCGAGATTTTCCCGAAGTGTTCCCCGAAGATTTATCCGGTCTTCCTCCCGTTCGTCAGGTAGAGTTTCGCATTGATCTTATACCTGGAGATAACCCCGTGGCTAGAGCTCCTTACCGCCTTGCACCTTCTGAAATGCAAGAACTTGCAAGCCAACTCCAAGAGCTCTCCGACGAAGGTTTCATTCGTCCAAGTCATTCACCGTGGGGTGCACCCATCTTGTTCGTCAAGAAGAAGGATGGATCATTCCGCATGTGTATTGACTACTGCGAACTTAACAAGCTTACTATCAAAAACCGTTATCCCTTACCTAGAATTGATGACCTCTTTGATCAGCTCCAAGGTTCTACTTGCTTCTCGAAGATTGATCTTCGATCTGGTTATCACCAACTCCGTGTGCAAGAGGATGATATTCCAAAGACTGCCTTTCGAACAAGGTATGGACACTATGAGTTCATGGTCATGCCTTTTGGGCTAACCAATGCACCCACAGTTTTCATTGACCTCATGAATCGTGTGTGCAAACCGTACCTTGATAAATTCGTGATCGTCTTCATTGATGATATCTTAATCTATTCCAAGATAAAAGCCGACCATGAGCAACATCTTAGTTTGGTTTTGGATCTCTTGAGAAAGGAGCAACTATATGCCAAATTCTTCAAATGTGAATTTTGGTTAAAGGAAGTTCAATTTCTTGGTCATATCGTCAACGACAAGGGTATTCATGTTGACCCTGCTAAGATCGAAACGGTTAAGAATTGGAATGCCCCGAAGACTCCCACTGAAGTCCGTTCATTTCTTGGTCTTGCGGGATATTACCGTCGTTTCATCTTAAACTTCTCTAAGATTGCTGTCCCCCTTACCGCTTTGACCCACAAGGGTAAGACTTATTAATGGGGACCAAAACAAGAAGAAGCTTTCCAAACCCTCAAGCAAAAGTTGTGCAATGCCCCTATTTTGACTCTCCCTGATGGGAATGATGATCTAGTTGTCTACTGTGATGCTTCTAACCAAGGTCTTGGTTGTCTCCTCATGCAACGAGGCAAAGTAATCGCTTATGCATAAAGGCAACTTAAAATTCACGAGAAGAATTATACAACGCACGACCTTGAATTGGGTGCGATTGTATTCGCATTGAAGATTTGGAGACATTACCTCTATGGCACAAAATGTGTGGTGTTCACCGACCACAAAAGCCTTCAACACATCTTCAATCAAAAGGAACTCAATATGAGGCAACGATGTTGGGTTGAACTCCTTAACGACTACGACTGCGAGATTCGTTACCATCCCGGCAAAGCGAATGTTGTAGCCGAGGCTTTGAGTCGAAAGGACCATGTTATGCTTCATTGTGCCCGAATTCAAACCGATATTCAAATCTGCATCTTAGAAGCTCAACACGTCTCAGCCACCGAGGGTAACATGTACGAAGAAATGTCGTGTGGTGTTGAACTTCTGCTTGAATCAAAACCCAATGGCTTACTCTAAAACTTGAACCGTATTTGGATTCCCGATCACGATGATCTCCGTGCAATTCTCATGAACGAGGCTCATAAGACTCGTTATTCCATTCATCCTGGTGCGGATAAAATGTACCAAGATCTTCGCCAGCAATATTGGTGGCCCGGTATGAAGAAGGACATTGCCCTTTATGTTGCCAAATGTCTAACTTGCTCCAAAGTCAAGGCCGAACATCAACGTCCTTCTGGTTTGCTTGAACAACCGGAAATTCCCGTGTGGAAACGGGAGAACTTAGCTATGGATTTCATTACCAAACTCCCTCGCACCTCAAGTGGTTATGATAGCATTTGGGTGATCATTGACCGTCTCACCAAATCTGCTCATTTCTTGCCTATCCGTGAAGACTATCGGGTTGAGAAACTAGCCCCAATTTATATCGACGAAATTGTGAGCGGTCATGATGTTCCATTGAACATAATATCCGATCGAGATGCCCGGTTCCCTTCTCGATTTTGGCAATCTCTCCAAACTGCTCTTGGCACACGATTGGATTTGAGCACGGCTTACCATCCTCAAACTGATGGTCAAACCGAGTGAACAATCTAAACTCTTGAAGACATGCTTAGATCTTGTGTAATCGATTTTGGTGGCAATTGGGATTCACATTTATCTCTCATTGAGTTCTCTTACAATAATAGCTACCACACGAGTATCAACATGGCTCCATTTGAAGCTCTTTATGGTCGCAAATGTCGTTCTCCGATCTGTTGGAATGAGATTGGTGAAACACAAATCACCGGTCCCGAGCTAATTCATGAAACATCCGATAAGATCATTCAAATCCGTGACAACATTCGAGTAGCGGGGAGTCGACAAAAGAGTTATGCCGACAAACGTAAAAAACCCTTGGAATTCCAAGTCGGTGACCTTGTTCTTCTTAAGGTGTCTCCGTGGAAGGGTGTGATCCGTTTTGGAAAGAAAGGCAAGTTAGCACCTCGCTATGTTGGTCCATTCAAAATCCTTGAAAGGATTGGGAAAGTGGCTTACAAACTCGAGTTACCTCCATCTCTTGGAAATGTGCATCCTACATTTCATGTATCTAATCTGAAGAAATGTCTCGCTGATGAGAATCTTCATATACCGCTTGATGACGTGTGCATTGATGAAACGATGCACTTCGTTGAGACACCGGTAGAAATTATGGATCGTGAAATCAAACAACTCAAGCGAAGTCGTATTCCTATTGTCAAAGTTCGTTGGGATTCTAAGCGTGGCCCCACCTTTTTACTGATGTCGTAGCTTCCTCTAACTAAATTTCGGGACGAAATTCCCTCAACATGGGGAGACTGTAACATTTCTGATTTTTAGTATCCGTATTTCAATTCAATGTAATGCATTTCAAACTCAATTCTAGTGCACTGTTTTGTTCTATTCGTACCATCAATTAAATACTATACTTCAATGCAAATCCATAAATTTTACTCGGTTATATTCTATTAAAACACTATATAAGTATCTATTTATACAAATACGTCAAAGACTAAAGTTACAAGGTCTGATGTTGAAAAATAGCAAGAAACCCTAATAGGCATGGTCGCGCCTCGTTTTGGCACGGTCGAGCCAAGTGCTTGGGCACGGTCGCACCTCGTTTGGGCACGGTCGCGCCTAGTACCAGTTGAAACGTAAAATCAGTTTTAATCGCCCGATCGTTGAGTTCCGTAACCGATTTACACTTCATTACCATTAACGAAAGCAATAACATTTTCAATTACAACAAACGTCCCACCAGACTCAAAAAAATCCCTCAAGCATTTAAAGAAAACACAAACCCCCCCTTTCGATCCGAATTCTCCCAATCAAGCAAAAGAGTCACGCTACTCGATTCTCCCTAAAACTTCTAGACTCTCTGGTCTAGCCGGAATCGCAGCAGAAGACGCCGGAAGCCACTCTCGTCGTCGCCGGAACTCATTTCTATCGAACGCTATCTATCCATCGTCATTCCAGGTAATTGAAATCTTGTCCTCAATCTATTTGGTCGCTATATCAAAAGCCCCATATCAATTTGGGCTTACAATATAGAAATCATCCTGAACCCGAATCCATATTTTATTAAAAATGGTTTAATCGATTTCGACCCAGAACATGTTGTTAATACAATTAAAACATCCCAACATACTCGTAACATCACTATGAATAAAAGCCCTATGATTTCAAACACTAACAATTTAAGAATCAGTCAATTCGTGTCTGTTTTGGAAGAGACACGGTCGCGCTAATCATCTAGCGCGGTCGTGCCTCATGAGACGCGGTCGTGCCGATTACCAATGCGGTCGTGTCCTCCTGTTTAGACCCAGTCATGCCCTTTGGCTAATCTCAGTTATGTCTCAGAATCATAGACACGATCGTGCCGAGCCAAGGCACGGTCGTGCCTAGTGATTTATCTAGTTATGTCTCTGTTTGATCAACACGGTCGCGCCCTAACTAGCGCGGTCACGCCCGTGGTTCGAGCACGATCGTGCCCTTCCCAGGTACGGTCGTGTGTGAGTTAAATTTTTGGCAGAATTATAATTTTATATATTTTTCAAACAATAAATATTTCTGATTAAATTACAAAATAAAAATAGTTGATTTTTTATAAAAATGCATTTAATTCTATTTAGAAAGATCAAATATTTAATCTTGGAATAAATAGAAAACCTTTTATTTAAAGTTTATAAAAAAATTAAATTTACAATTATTGCTAAACCTTTCTTTTAAAAAGTATTTAAATGGTTAAGTTACATTTTATAAATAAATAAATAAAATAATGATTATTTATTTACTTTATATTTAAACAAAGACATTTATTTATTTACACTTAATTACATTTAACACTTACAATATTTTCACAAACGGTAATTATTTAATTTACTTAATTAATTATTCAAACTCAAACCTTAAACAAAATGCTTCAAAAATGTTTATTTCAAAACCTTATATTTTATTCAATACTTTTAAGTACAAATCAATGGCCTTATACACAAATTCAAATTCAACTTTAAACTTAAACTTTTGTGCACACTATTGATACAATACGCATTACACACTAGGTTAACTTGTGCATTTCAAGGATCCTTATTCTATGTAGTATCTTTGTTAGCTACGCCTTCAAACCAAGTGAGTATTTCATAGCCCCTTTTTACTCTTTTACACTTTTGGGGTGAAACATGAACTCTATCAAATTACATGTTTACATTTACACAAACAACACAAGTACAAATCCTATTTACATTCATGTGTGCAATTTGAGCTTTATACCCGAGTCCTATGTGTGCTAACTTTTGTGAACACTTATGTGTAATCATTAACTATTCAAGCCGACGGTTTTCAATGATAGATCTATTGAGTCTGACAAACCCACCTAGTTGAGGTGATTGATACCGACAACACAACTTGTATGCTAGTTACAAAGGTTTGATTGTACTTGGTTACACAATAGCTGCTCCCCATAAATGCCTTATTTATCATGTTATGTAAGGATTTGTTTTACAAACTATATGCTACCTATATACAAACCTGTGTTATACTCACCAACTTTTTAGTTGACTTTATTTTATTCATGTTTCAGGTTCTAATGTGTGAGATTGGTCAAGATGTGCTACACATAGGCTTGGACTTAGTTAATTTAAATAAAAGAACTCTATGTATTTCAATTTTGTTCTATCTTGGATTTGGTTGTGTTTGGATTACTTGTAATGAAATTTGACGTTTAATATATTCAATTTAGTCAACCTTGTGCTAGCTAACGGTTGTACAACTGGTTGATGATGGGGTGACGACGGTCACCCATGGGATTACCAGGATCCCCGATGGAAGGTACTATTCCTTGCGAGGAAATAGTGCCTATGTTATGTTTTGTCCACCTAGATGTAACGAGCCTTAGGAGACATATTTTTGGTCCACCTAGAGGTAACGAGCCTTAGGAGACCCGGTGACGGGTGACTTAGAGGTAATGAGCCTTAAGTTTATCCGCTGGTATGTGATGTATGGGATTGACGGTTACGAGAAGGCGTAGATTCGTTTATGTTGACTTATGTTATGATGCTATGTTACACTATTATGATGATGTTAAGTTATTGCATGTTTTACGTACGCTTTTGTTAAATAATTGTATGTTATGTTTTTGGCAAAATGTTTATGTTAAGGTTTTATGTAAAGCTAGAACTCACCAGCGTAGCTGACTTTTAATATGCACATTCAGGTTAAGGACAGGTACGAAGGGACAGTGATGCTTGGCAAGCGATGAAGAGTTACCCGGCTGATACGATGACTGGCATCCCGTTTGTTATGTTTTATGTTATGTAATGAATGTTTTAGACAATGTTACGCTTCCGCATGTTGAACAATGTTGATGTTATGTTTTAAATGAAAGTTTTTCCGCTGCGTTATTTGATATTCAAGTTTAAGAACTGTTTGTGAATGAGTAAATCCAACAAGTGAGGCCTCTCAGGTTTGGGGCCTTACAAGTTGGTATTAGAGAAATAGTTTGAGAGATTCGGACACTCCCAGTGTGTGAACTTAAACCGTGAATGGGACCTAAAGCGGATGCAAGTACGGGTAACTCGAGCCACAGCATCATGTATGAAGGTAGTATATATTTACATATATAGTATGCCTTAGAAAGGGTTAGGCAAGGACTTGTGTTCTGATGGAATCACAATGGTGGTCAAATAGAAATTGAAAGGTAGTGTAATGGTTAATTGCAGAAGGCCAGTGTATATTAACATCTTACAGTGCTCCTTGGATTCTATTTGTTAACTAGCGTGATGACATTAGATTCCTTGTCTTATAGAACGAAATGGCGGGACGAAAGAGCGGAAGGCATGGTGGGGGCCGTATCGGTGATGGTAATGGTGGGCGCGACAGGACCCCTACATGCCAGGAGTACAGTGAAGAAGGAAGTGTTCACACTAAGCCAGAAGTTAGTGTGCACGGGACTGAGCCGACTCATGTCGAAGAACAAAAATTCACTTTTGAAATGGAAGTGAGAGCGGCTCTAGCACGCGAGTTCACTGAGTTGATGAAGGTTTCTTTGCCAGGACGGTTGGCAGAAGCGTTAAAGAAGGCTAATGATACAGGTGGGTCTAACACGGCGGTTGGTACCCCGAACACTGAGGCAATCAACGCACCGCTTAACCGTGGTTGCGACTATAAGTCCTTTAAGGCATATGACCCGCCAGTCCTGACTGGGAAGAAGGATGCGGTGGCTACTTTTGATTGGGTAATCCGTATGGAAGCTGCCATTCATCTCAGCGAATGCCAGCGAGTCAAGTCGTGAAGTTTGCTGCTAACTCCTTGAGGGAGAAAGCATCCCATTGGTGGGAAGGTGTACGTCAGGCTAAAGGGGACGAGGTTGTTGACTCAATGATGTGGAATGACTTGAAAACTCTGGTAATCAAGAATTTCTGCCCGAGGAACGAGATTAAGAAGGTAGAGAGGGAATTTCTGGGTTTGAAGGCCGGGAGCATGACGCACCGGCAGTACACAACCCGATTCAATGAACTGGCACGTCTGGTGCCACATCTTGTCATGACTGAGGAAAGAAAGGTTGCCTGCTACATTCAGGGGCCGCCGGATAAGGTCCGCACCTACGTTAAGGCAAACACTCCTATCACCTACAATTCGGTCGTAGAACTGAGTGGCGTGGTATTTGATGATTTGGCACTGAATGTTGTCGCTACTAATGAGCCGAAGAAGAAACCAAGTTTTCCGGCCAAACGATCTGGCGGGAGACTGTTTGGAGCTCGAGAGAAATAGGCTAGAGTTGGTGAGGCCACGGTATGTGGGAAGTGTGGCAGTAGGCATATAGGTGAATGCAGGATATGGACAAATTTGTGCTACAAATGTGGTAAAACTGGGCACTACTCACACGAATGCATGCAAGGCATTAAATGTTATAATTGCGGTGAAAGCAACCATATGAGCCGGTAATGCACTAAACCATGAATGGGTGAAGCGGGAAAAGAAAGTACACAGGCCCCGAGCGAAGACTCGAGCCTATGCGATGACGCAGGAACGAGCCAGGGTGGACCCCGAGGTGGTGTCAGGTACGTTTATCCTTGACAACACTTTTGTATCTGTGTTATTTGATTTGAGTGATAGTAAGAGTTTTATATCTGCGACCTTTTGTAAAAGAGTAAAGTACACTGTAAGTAAGCTAGAAAGGGGCTTTAGCGTAGAAACCGATGAGGGTAGAAATGCCAGGGTGACTGAGGTAGTTGACAATTCCACGATAAAAATAGAAGGCCATAGATTCCCCGTCAGGCTGTTCATTATGGTTTTGGGTGGGTTCAATGTCGTGTTAGGTATGGATTGGCTAACTGCCAATGAAGCGCAAATTATATGCAAACAAAAGATAATCCGACTCAAGGCTCCGGATTGTAGCGAAGTCGAGGTTTTTGGAGATCATGATGCCCCGATGCCAAACGTCATCTCGATGATTAAGGAAACAGTTTACTTGAGGCGCGGATGCGAGGCTTATCTGATGTACGTAATTGATAAGTGTAAGGAAGTGAAGGAACTAGACGATGTACCCGTGGTACGTGAGTACTCGGAGGTGTTTCCAGAGGATTTGCCTGGGATACCACCCGACAGAGAGATTGAGTTCCGAATCGACTTAGTACCAGATGCCCAGCCCGTGGTTAAGGCTCCATATCGACTAGCACCAGTGGAGATGAAAGAACTTATGGCCCAATTAGACGAACTACTTGAAAAGGGATTTATACAACCGAGCATCTCACCTTGGGGTTCTCCGGTGTTGTTTGTGAAGAAGAAAGATGGTTCAATGAGAATGTGTATTGATTATCGCGAGTTGAACAAACGTACGGTGAAGAACAATTACCCTTTACCAAGGATCGATGACCTGTTCGATCAAAAAATCGACCTTCGTTCCGGGTACCATCAGTTGAAGGTAAGGGAAGAAGACACACCGAAAACAGCATTTCGCACGCGTTATGGACATTTCGAGTTCCACGTAATGTCTTTTGGATTGCCGAACGCCCCCGCAGCGTTCATGGATTTGATTAATAGAGTTTGTCGACCAATGCTGTATCGATCGGTAATCGTGTTCATCGATGATATCCTTATCTACTCCAAGAATGAGGGTGATCACGCATGTCACTTAAAGGAGGTGTTGGAGGCTCTGAAAAAGGAAAATTTGTATGGTACGTTCTCCAAATGCGCGTTTTGGCATAGGGAAGTCCAATTCCTAGGTCACGCCTTTAACCCGAACGACATTATGGTTGACCCAGCAAAGATAATGACGGTAAGGGAATGAAATATTCCTAAGACGCCAACTGAAATCCGCAGTTTCTTGGGATTGGCAGTCTACTATCCAGGATTTCTCGAAAATAGCTTCGCCGTTGACAAAGTTGACTCGAAAGGAGGTAAAGTACGAATGGGGTTTGACCCAGGATGAGGCGTTTAAGGAATTGAAGGAGAAGCTAACCCAAGCTCCAGTCTTGGCCCTTCCCGAGGGCAATGAAGACTTAGTGGTATACCCTGACGCTTCGGGTTAGGGATTGGGATGCGTATTGATGCAACGCGGGAGAGTGATCACGTATGCGTCATGGCTGTTGAAGATTCACTAAGCTAATTATCCGACTCAAGATTTGGAACTTCATGCTAGAGGCACTACCTTTACGGGGTGAAGTTTACTATTTACTCCGACCATAAAAGTTTGAATTACTTCTTCAAACAAAGAGAGCTTAATATGAGGCAGAGACGATGGTTGGAACTCCTGAAAGATTATGATTGTGAAATCATATACCATCCTGGAAAGGCAAACGTGGTGGCTGACGCTCTAAGCTGAAAGGATGTGCCTACTCCTATTAGAGTGAATGTTTGCCAGTTGGTGGTAACATCAGATGTGATGAGGGAAATCGTAAGAGTTTAAGATGAAGCACTTAAGGAAGAAAACATAAAGAAGGAAAGGATGGTTGGCCAACAGGACAAGTTGGAATATAACACCCTTGGTGTTTGGACACGTTTTGGACAGATATGGATACCTATGGGTGGCGAGCTTAGAACCAAAATTTTGGATGAGGCTCATAAGTCTCGGTACTCTATCCATCCTGGTACCAATAAAATGTACCAAGATCTGAGGAAGGAATAGCGGTGGCCTGGAATGAAACATGAGGTGACAAAGTATGTAAGCAAGTGCTTGACTTGCTCACAAGTAAAGGTCGAACACCAGAAATCGTATGGAAAGATTCAACCACTTGATATACCGGAATGGAAGTGGGAACACATTACCATGGACTTCATAACCAAGCTACCTCGCACAGCTAAAGGTCATGACACCATTTGGGTAATTGTGGACCGTTTAACGAAGAGTGCTCATTTCCTACCTATTCGCGAGACGTTCTCGTCGGAAAGGTTAGCGGAAGTATTTATTAACGAAGTAGTAGCACGGCATGGGATGCCTTTGACGATCGTATCGGACCGGGACACACGATTCACATCGAGGTTCTGGAAAAGATTTCACGAGGCGATGGGCACGGGACTCAATGTTAGCACGGCATACCACCCACAAACGGATGGTCAGTCCAAAAGGGCCATTCAAACATTGGAGGTTATGCTTCGTGCTTGTATTATCGACTTCGGTGGCAGTTGGGACAGTCATCTGCCGTTAGCCGAATTTCCTACAACAATAGTCATCACACGACTATAGGCATGCTGCCTTACGAAATGTTGCATGGGAGAAGATGCGGGACCCCTGTTTGTTGGGGTGAGATTGGACAGAAGGAATTAGGAAGTCTTGAAGTCGTAAGAGAAACATTGGAAAGGTTTGATCAAATCAAAGCATGAATGAAGGCCGCACAAGATCGTCAGAAATCCTATGCGGATAAACGACGAAGGCCTATTGAGATTGATGTTGGGGACAGAGTAATGTTGAAAGTGTCACCCTTGAAGGGAATCATATGATTCAGGAAGATAGGAAAGTTAAGTCCGAGGTTTGTCGGACCTTTCAGGATAATGGCACGGGTTGGTGAGGTCGCTTATCGGTTAGAGTTGCCTGATGAGTTAAGTGGGATTCATCCTACCTTCCATGTATCACACTTGCGAAAGTGTTTGGCGGATGAATCGGCTCATGTACCCTAATGGGTTATTATTGAAAAAGGGAGTTGTTTTAATTAAATAAATTCTCTCATTTGTTTTTAATATGCTTAAGTTAATAGAAAAAGAATGATTTATAAAGTTTTGAAAACTTTAAAATTTTTATATAAAAATGGGTAGTATAAAAGTATTAATTAAAACTAATGATTTTAATTAATAAAATTTATTTATATTGCGAGTGGGGTCTCAAAATCATTTAAATGGTAAAGATATTAATTCTCTATTTAAAATCGGTTTATTTTTACACAAAATAGTTCCAATTGGTATGGGGTCTTATAAAATAATTTGTATACATCAAATTAATCATCAAAACGATTTAAAAAAAATAAAAACGGGCCACCCGGCTCAAACCCGGGTGGTCCCTGTGTGAGTCGGTGAGGTTACCACTGGACCAGGGGTCTAATCCGCGTATGGATCAGAGTTGTTTAGGTATTAACAGAGAACTCAGCAGCGGTCGGGTTTGGTCAAGAGGAAGCGCGCAAAAAGGACCGGTTGTACGGGTTTCGAACACGCGCCACTCGGTCCATTGGTGCAGTGTCATAACCAGTTGGATCGGGTGGTTTTGCTGGTCTAATAAGAAACCCACATGCATTTAACAACTACTGGAATCAAGTCAAAGCGTCCCCAAATCGTAAGAACTGATCAGGAACCCTAAATCAAATTGGTTCCGATAGGTTTTGTTACCACGAATTGATAAGGGGCTATTGACAAGGACTCGATTACGAATCAAACGAGCTAAGTGTTACCTGGTATGGTGGATTATCAAGGGCTGTCGGCTAGAAAGTCAGAATCGAAGTTCCAGGTGCTAGATCGAAAAGCAGAGATGTAATGTGTAACATCCCAAAAATAAGACGACAATTAAAATAACGGGTTATACGTGAGACGAAAGGAATAAATGAACAAGGCGTGACGGGCCGGGCCAGATGGGCTGGCGAACTTGAGGGGAGGAGTCCCTTCCCTTTAAATAGCCAACACACTCCACCATTCTCTCACTTGCAAGTTCTAGAGAGAGAAACCGTAGAGAGAGAAAGTTGGCGGATCAACCCGAGATTGAAGAAATGTGTTACTCCATAGCTCGTGAGAAGAACCTCCGAATCAGAAGCTCTATACAGGTAACGATCTGGCCTAGATCTGAGTTTTTGTTCTTTTTGGGGTTTTTCGGGTTTTGGATGAAAAGGTAACATTTTTACGGATGAAACTGGAAGAAAAATATAGATTTGAGTTCTTAAACGAAAAGCAAACGTTTTGAATGTAAACAAGTTCGGGATCTTGACATGATCAGATCTGCATGCGAAAGTTAGGGTTTTTACAGGGAAGCAGATCCTGTGTACTTATCAAGTATGCAAGAAGAAGGTTCTGCGTACTTATCAAGTATGCAAGAAGAAGGTCCTGCGTACTTATCAAGTACGCATGAAGCAAAACCTGCGTACTTATCAAGTACGCATGAAACATAGTCTGCGCACTTATTAAGTACGCAAGAACAAGGCCCTGCGCAAGTGCGCAGACATCATGCTGGTTAGTGAAGTCACTATGTTCGCCTAATTCAGTATTATTAAACCGTTAGAGTCGGGATTGGGTCTTATGTGTATTTAACTACCTAATTCAGATCGTACGTGACGTTGTTGGGCCTTTGTTTAGGACAACCAAGACTAGCTTATCAGGTGAGTTCTAGAAGCCCTTCTTTAAATGTTTTAATTAAAGGTTTTTGGGCTGGTGTGCATATATACGGAATGATGTTTTTAAAATGAGGTTTACGAAATGATGTTTACGAAATGAATTTTTCGATATGATGTTTACGAAATGATGTTTATGAAATGTTTTGCCAATTGAAGTTTACGAAAGGTGTACGAAAGAGATGATGTTTTGTTTAATAAAACATTTGAATGCTTTAACTAAAATGAGGTAAAGGTTTTTATGAAAGTCACGAATGAACAAATCTGCCACGAGTTCCTACGGGAGCTAAGGTATGTATGTGTGAATGGGCCTTACCCTTATGTGGGCCTATGTGGCTGGCTAACGGTTGTACAACTGGTTGATGATGGGGTGACAACGATCACCCATGGGATTACCGGGATCCCCAATGGAAGGTACTATTCCTTGCGAGGAACTAGTGCCTATGTTATGTTCTGTCCACCTAGAGATAACGAGCCTTAGGAGACATATGTTTGGTCCACCTAGAGGTAACGAGCCTTAGGAGACCTAGTGACGAGGGACTTAGAGGTAACGAGCCTTAAGTTCATCCGCTGGTATGCGATGTATGGGACTGACGGTTACGAGAAGGCGCAGATTCGGTTCATGTTGACTTATGTTATGATGCTATGTTACGATGTTATGATGACGTTAAGTTATTGCATGTTTTATGTATGCTTTTGTTAAATAAATGTATGTTATGTTTTTGGCTAAATGTTTATGTTAAGGTTTTATGTAAAGCTAGAACTCACCAGCGTAGCTGACTTTTAGTATGCACATTCAGGTTAAGGACAGGTACGAAGGGACGGTGATGCTTGGCAAGCGATGAAGAGTTACCCGGCTGATACGATGACTAGCATCCCATTTGTTATGTTTTATGTTATGTAATGAATGCTTTAGACAATGTTACGCTTCAGCATGTTGAACAATGTTGATGTTATGTTTTAAATGAATATTTTTCCACTGCGTTATTTGATATTCAAGTTTAAGAACTCTTTGTGAATGAGTAAATCCAACAAGTGAGGCCTCCCAGGTTTGGGGCCTTACATAATGCGGCTTGTATGAGTGTTCTGAAAGTTTGTAGAAGGTTTTGCGAAGGTGAGGGAGTATATTAATTTGTTCAATATTCCCTTAATGCCGCGATTCGCTTAATACTGGAAAGTGACAGCCGTGAGAACGAATGTAAGGCCCCAAACCCGGGAGGCCTCACTTGTTGGATTTACTCATTCACAAACAGTTATTAAACTTGAATATCAAATAACGCAGCGGAAAATTTCATTAAAACAAACTCATAACATTGTTCAACATGCGGAAGCGTAACATAGTCTAATATATAAACAAGACATAAACTAATCATAACGGGATGCCAGCCTTCATGATCAACCGGGTAACTCATCTCGATTGCCAAGCATCACCGTCCATCATCCATACCTGCCTTAACCTGAATGTGCATACTAAAAAGTCAGCTACGCTGGTGAGTTCCAGTTTTTCATTCGATTTAATAAATGGTTCATCATTCAATAATTCATTAGGGTTTAACATCATGTACAAGAAAACAGGGCCTTTCGTTCATCATTAAAAACCTTCAAACATTTATCATCATCATAAACACATTGAATGGATCGTTCATTTAAAACATGTAACATTCATTTAAGTCATACATTACTATCTAAATCTATGTTACCATTCGTCTCGTCATTTAGTATTGTATTGCCCCTAAGGCTTAACTGCACGAAGACCGACAATACAATACATTCCGTCAATTCCCTTTTGTATTGCCCCCAAGGCTTAACTTCACGAGGACCGACAATACCCATTTAGTTGCCCCTATGGCTCTCATGTCCATAAACCGACAACTTCCATCGACGGCTATGGCTCACGGCCATAACACCGTCGAATCATAATTTAACCTTCATGGGGTCACGTTAACCCCTGAGTAATCGTCGTTACTCCCATACCAGTTGTACAACATCATAACCATTGGCAGGCCACCAAGACATTGCCCCTGTTGTTGTTATGGCAACTATGGCTCGCTGTCCATAATCTACCACAAGGCTGGAAATTACATTCCCAGACTTCATTCGTCAATTCTATTCATTCGAAAGATTAGATTTGTAATGACTTCTTTAAAACCTTGGCCCTTTTTCTTTTCTTTTCATAAAACCTTTCATTCATTTTCGAAACCCCTTTACCTTTAGTTTATAAACCATTTCTTTATAAACATTTCGTTCGTAAACATTCCATTCATAAAACTTTATTTCCATAAACCGTTCATTCCAAATCATTTCATTTCGCAAACATAGTTTCATAAGCATCATTTTATAAACATAGTTTCATAAACATCGTTTCGTAAAACATCATTTCATATGTATGCACACCAGCCCGAAAACATTATATAAAACATTTAAAAGAGGGCTTCTAGAACTCACCTGATAAGCTAATCCGGGTTGTCCTAAACAAAGGTCCCACTACGTCACTTCCGATCTGAATTGATTAGTTAAATACACATCAGACCAAATCCCGACTCTAACGGTTTAACCTTCTAAACATACCGACTTTACCTAATCAGCCTGATGCCTGCGCACTTAGCAAGTGCGCAGGGCCTTGCTCTTGCGTACTTAATAAGTGCGCAAACCTCGCTCCATGCGTACTTGATAAGTACGCATGATCCTCTTCTTGCGTACTTGATAGGTACGCAGGACCCTCTTCCTGCGTAATTGATATGTACGCAGGATCTGCTTCCCCGCAAAAACCCTAACTTTTGCATTCGGGTCTGATCTCGTCAAGATCACGAACTTGTTTACATTCAAAACGTTTGCCTTTCATTAAGGAACTCAAATCTATGTTTTTCTTCCAGTTTCATCCGTAAAAACGTCACATTTCGTCCAAAAACCCGAAAAACCCTAAAACGAACAAAAACTCAGATTTAGGTTGGATCGTTACCGGTATCGAGCTTCTGATTCGGAGGTTCTTCTCACGAGCTACGGAGCAACGCACTTCTTCAATCTCGGGTCGATCCGCCAACTTTCTCTCTCTACGGTTTCTCTCTTTATAACTTGTAAATGAGAGAAATGTGGAGTGACTTAGGCTATTTATAGAGGAAGCTCCCCTATGTTCGCCCGTTCAAGCCCATCGGCCCATCCGGCCCGGCCCGTCATGCCTCATTCGTTTATTCTGTTATTATATTTGCCGTTTTATATTTTGGGATGTTACAAGTCTACCCCCTTACAATAGGTTTCGTCCCCGAAACCTATCATAAGTCAAATAGTTGAGGGTACGACTCCCTCAATTCCGTCTCCGTCTCCCAAGTAGATTCCGATCCCTTTCGGTGCTTTCATTGGTCTTTAACCAATTGAATAATCTTATTACGCAAGCGCTTCTCCTTTCTGTCTAAGATGGCCACGAGTTCTTCGATGTAGTTAAGGTTGTTGTCGACTTTGATGTCAGTAAGTGGTACGTGAGCCAATTCATCCGCCAAACACTTTCGCAAGTGTGATACATGGAAGGTAGGATGAATCCCACTTAACTCATCAGGCAACTCTAGCCGATAAGCGACTTCACCAACCCGTGCCATTATCCTGAATGGTCTGACAAACCTCGGACTTAACTTTCCTCTCTTACTGAATCGTATGATTCCCTTCCAGGGTGACACTTTCAACATTACTCTGTCCCCAACATCAAACTCAATAGGCCTTTGTCGTTTATCCGCATAGGATTTCTGACGATCTTGTACGGCCTTCATTCGTGCTTTGATTTGATCAAACCTTTCTGACGTTTCTCTTCTCCTCCCACATAACATTTCGTAAGGCGACATGCCTATAGTGGTGTGATGACGATTGTTCTAGGAGAATTCGGCTAACAGCAGATGACTGTCCCAACTGCCGCCAAAATCGATAATACAAGCACGAAGCATATCCTCCAATGTCTGAATGGTCCTTTCGGACTGACCATCCGTTTGTGGGTGGTATGTCGTGCTGATATTAAGCCTCGTGCCCATCGCCTCGTGAAATCTTTTCCAGAACGTCGATGTGAATCATGTGTCCCGGTCAGATACGATCGTCAAATGCATACCATGCCGTGCTACTACTTCGTTAATAAATACTTCCGCTAACCTTTCCGACGAGAACGTCTCGCGAATAGGTAGGAAATGGGCACTCTTTGTTAAACGGTCCACAATTACCCATGTAACATTCTGTTTTTTAGTATTCATATTTCAATTCAATGTAATGCAATTTCGAATTCAATACTCGTGCACTGTCTTATTATTTTCTCGCCCTAAATTAAATGCAAAGATTCAATACAAGTTCGCAAGATTTACTCGATTATATACACTTAAACTCTATGCAAGAAACTATTTATTTCAAACTTATCAAACCTGAAAAGTCAAGGACTAAAGTTGAAAAATAACAAGAAACCCTAGCTAAGCACGGTCGTGCTTGTCCCGGCACGGTCGCGCCGAAGTGCTCTGGCACGATCGCGCGACTAGCGTTGGAACGATCGCGCCCGGTGCCTTGGCACGGTCGCGCCTGCGTAACTGTCAAAACGTAAATACACTTTTAATCACTGATCGTCAAGAATCCGTAACCGCCCACCGTTTTCTTTTTCATTTACGTGAGTAATGCAAATTTCAAATTCTCAAATGCTCCATCTTAATCCTATCAATCTCGAAAAACTCTCTCAAGCTTTCCATAAACTAGAATCTGCTGTTCGATCCGAATCCTCTCAATCCAGCAGCAGAGTCTCGATACTCAATCGTCCCTGAAGTTCCCAGGCTATTTGGATTGGCCGGAGTTGCAGTAAAGATCGCCGGAACTCAAGCCGTCGACGCCGGAACTCCTTCTTGCCGATCTCTATCAATCCTCTACTGTTTCGGGTAATTAAAATCATTTATTTCAGTTAATTAGTCTCTATATCGAAAGCCCCATAATAATTTAGGCTTCCATCATAGAATTTACCCCGAATCAGAATCGATGTTTTATTTAAAATATTTTAATCGAATCCACTGTTAAAAATGTTGTTAATACAATTAAAATATCCCAAAAGACTCGTAACAACCCAGTAATCAAAAGCCCTAACAATTCCAACGCTATAAATACAAGATTTGTTCAATTCGTGTCTGATTTGGAAGAGACACGGTCGCGCTAATCATCTAGCGCGGCCGTGCCTCATGTAGCGCGGTCGTGTCGAATAGCGGCGCGGTCGTGTCCTCCTGTCCAGACCTTGTCATGCCCTCTGGGCTATTCTCTGTTGTGTCTAAAGATCATAGACACGACCGTGCCGGACCAAGGCACTGTCGTGCCTGTTGACTTGTCTAGATTGTGCTCCTGTTGATCAACCTGGTCGCGCCCCGACTAGCGCGGTCGCGCCCGTGGCTTGAGCACGATCGTGCCCTTCCGAGGCACGGTCGTGTGAGATTCAAAACTTTTAACAGAATTATAATTTTATATATTTTAATCAGTAAATGTTTCAGATTTTATAAAAATATGTTTTCTGTATTTAAAAATGGATTAAAAGTTTAATCTTGGCATAAATATATTTTATTTAAAAGTTTATGAAAATTAAATTTATATTTACTATCTTACACTTAAATGATATTTTAAATAATTAATTTACAAAATTTATAAATAAATAAGATAATGATTATTTATTTAATTTACATTTTAAATCAAAATCATTTATTTATTTATACTTAATTACAATTAATATTTACATTATTTCATAAACTATAATTATATATTTATTCAATTATTCAATTCAAACCTAATCAAATTGTTTCAAAAATATTTTACTTCAAACTCTATATATTTTATTCAATACTTTTTAAATACAAATCAATAGTTTTATACACAAATTCAACTTTCATTTTAGACTTAAACTTTATGCATCTATTTGATTCAATACACATTACTCTTTAGGTTAAATTGTGTATTTCGAGGATCATATTTGCTATCTATAATCTTTGTTAGCTACACTTCCATACCAAGTGAGTATTCACAACCCCTTTTTACTCTTTTACACTTTTGGGGTGGAACATGAACTCTATACACATTACACATTACACATTTACATTTACGCAAACAACACAAGTGCAAAAATCCTATTTACATACATGTGTGCAAAATTTGAGCTTTGTGCCTGAGTGCTAGTTGTGCTAACCTTTGTATGCGATTATGTGCAATCATTAACTATACAAGCCGACGGTTTTCAATGATAGATCTATTGAGTCTGACAAACCCACCTATGGTGCGCGGTGATTGAAACCGACAACACAATTTTTGCATGCTAGTTACAAGGTTTGGTTGTACATGGTTACACAATAGCTGCTCCCCATAAATGCCTTATTTTATCATGTTTTGTAAAGGATTTGTTTTCAACTATATGCTATCTACATACAACTGTGTTATACTCACCAACTTTTTAGTTGACTTTATTTTATTCATGTTTCAGGCCCCAATATGTGAGATTGGATTCAAGACGTGTTCAACATAGGATTTGGACTTAGCAATTTAAATCAAGAATTTTATGAGTTGTTTTATGTTTCTTGTTTGGATTTGGTTTGTACTTGGATTATTTGTAATGGAAATTTGACTTTAATATATTTCAATTTAGTCAACCTTGTGCTATGAACAGTCTTACATGTCCCGCCCCGATGATTCAGCCATCGGTCGGGGTGTGACAGATTGGTATCAGAGCCTTGGTTATAGGGATTTAGGTTATTAGACACCTTGACATAGACTATAACTTTAGGACACCCACTTATACTATGCTTCATGATTTTGTGCTATGTGTTACATGCTATATGTTACATGCGTAGTGTGATTATCTATTATTTCATTTTAATGAATTATGTGTTTAGAATTCATGACTTATTAGGATATTCTTAACTAATAATTAAATAAATAATACCCTTTCCTATATCCTAAACCTCTTAATATTTCTATCTTCCTTTCTATCCTTATCATTCTTAGCATGCGGAAAAATTCTTGAAGCAAAATTAAAAAATAAAAAATCTTTAAAAAATTTTATTTCTTCGTTAAGGTTTTTAAACTTGTTAAATTATTTGAGGACACGTGCAATCTGGAAGGGTGACACCTGTATTTTGGGTTTTCTGTCTAGGAAAGCATTTCGCATAAATCCCAATCAACCGAGGGACCCGTATGCTTTCCTGGGAATTCCCGAGATGAGTGTTTACTTATAGGCTAAAGCATGTCTCCTTGAAAATTATATAAGTTTAATTAACCTTAATGTGCCATAGTATTCAAGTGACTTTGTCACTTTTGAGTACAATCCAAACTATGAATATCTTTTTTTATTTTATTTTGTTATCTCATTCTATTAAATCCTAGCAATTCTCATAAGTTCTTATAATCTTTTCTTGTCTTGTGAAAATCTGTAGAATGCCTCCTCGTCGTGCTCCCGCAACCAACGCCAACACCGACATTGCTGCTATTATTACCCAATTGGTGACACAACTCACCCAAGCCAATGGTGCCACCAATGGCAATGGTGGAAATGGAAGCAATAGTGGTAATAATGGTGGTAATGGTGGAAATGGTGGTAATAATCCATCTCAATACACCTTCAAACACTTCAACTCATGCAATCCCCTCAAGTTTTATGGAACCGAAGGAGCTACTGGACTCCTTCAATGGTTTGAAAGCATTGAGAATACCTTTCTCAATAGTGACTGTCCCGACAACCTTCGTGTTCGTCATGCTACAAGTGTCCTACAAAAACGGGCACTTACTTGGTGGAATGGGGAGAAAAGAAATAGGGGTGTTGATGTAGCTATGGCCTTACCTTGGGATGAGGTCAAAAGGCTTATGAGCAAGGAGTTCTGCCCTCAAAATGAAGTGAAAAAGTTAGAAGCTGAATTTTGGGATCTTGCCCAAGATAGTGGGGAAAGTTTAGCATATACAACTCGGTTCCATGAGTTGAGTCTTCTCGTGCCCCACATGGTCACTCCTTTGTCCCGTTGTATCGAAAAGTATATTGGTGGGCTACCAAGACAAATCCAAGATACTGTCTTAGGTAGAAATCCTGCTACTCTGGAGGATGCTATTCGTCAATCTGCTACCTTAACTGATAATCATGTGAAAGCTGGAACTCTTACCAAAAAGGGTTCTAAGAAAGTTTCTGAAAACGTAACCCTCCTACCCACAACAAAGAAGCCACAACTGAACCCTCTCGCAATAACAAAAAGAGGAAAGTTAGAAATTTTGCTGTGGTTACTCCTGCTGTTCCCGTTAATCAAGTTGCACCCGTAGTTCAAGCACCGGCCAAAAAGCCTTATGTTGGGATCTACCCTCTTTGTGCCACCTGCAATTATCATCATCCTCAAAATATCCCATGTCGTCTTTGTACTTATTGTGGGAGATATGGTCATACAGTTAGTGTTTGTAGGACCAAAGCTCTTGCGGGCCAAGTCAACCCTCCAAACCGAGCCGTACCTCAAGTGGCTAACCAAGGTGCTCCCGCCATTGCTAATGGGCGTGCTTGCTATGAGTGTGGTGACCCGAACCATTGTTTTTATCAATGTCCAAGACTTGCAAATGCTAGACAAGGTGGAGCTCGTGGGCGTGCGTTCAACATAAACGCCAACGAAGCTCAAGCCAACAACGACGTGGTTAATGGTATGTTCCTTGTTAATAGTCAATATGCCTCCATTTTGTTCGATACCGGTGCCGATAAAAGTTTTGTGTCACTTAATTTTGAGCCTTTACTTGCAAAGACATGATCCCAATTAGAGAAAACCTTCACCGTTGAAATAGCAAATGGTGACTCCCTTACAATTGAGTCTATTATCTATGATTGCTCCTTAGAACTTAATGATCATACATTCCCAATCAACCTTGTTCCAATGCCACTAGGAAGCTTTGATATTATCATAGGTATGGATTGGCTATCAAATCATCATGTCGAAGTCATTTGCTTTGAAAAGTGTATCCGAATTCCGCTACCATCGGGAGAAACCTTAAGAGTTTTTTTGTGAAAAGCCTTGCAAGGGACTTAAGTTGATGTCGTGTACTACCGCTCAAAAGTACTTACGAAAGAAGTACATTGCTTTCTTAGCTCATATTGTTCAAAAGGATGTCAAGGAGAAGAATATCCAAGACATTCCGATCATTCGGGATTTCCCCGAAGTTTTTCCTAAGGATTTATCCGGTCTTCCTCCTGTTCATCAAGTAGAGTTTCGTATTGACCTCATACCTGGAGCTAACCCCGTTGCTAGAGCTCCTTATCGTCTTGCACCTTCCGAAATGCAAGAGCTTACGAGTCAACTTCAAGAGCTCTCCGACAAAGGTTTCATTCGCCCAAGTCATTCACCGTGGGGTGCACCCGTCTTATTTGTTAAGAAGAAGGATGGATCGTTTTGCATGTGTATTGACTACCGTGAAATCAACAAGCTTACTATCAAGAACCGTTATCCTTTACCTAGAATCGATGATCTCTTTGATCAACTTCAAGGTTCTACTTGCTTCTCGAAGATTGATCTTCGATCCGGTTATCATCAGCTTCGTGTTCAAGAAGATGACATTCCTAAGACTGCTTTTCGAACAAGGTATGGTCATTACGAGTTCATGGTTATGCCTTTCGGGTTAACCAATGCACCCGCAGTTTTCATGGATCTTATGAATCGTGTGTGCAAACCGTACCTTGATAAATTCGTGATTGTCTTCATTGACGATATCTTAATCTATTCCAAGACTAAAACCGATCATGAACAACATCTTAGACTGGTTTTAGACCTCTTGAGAAAAGAACAACTATATGCCAAATTCTCCAAATGTGAATTCTGGCTAAAGGAAGTTCAATTTCTTGGTCACATCGTCAATGACAAGGGTATTCATGTTGATCCTGCTAAGATTGAAACGATTAAGAATTGGAATGCCCCGAAGACTCCTACCGAAGTTCGTTCATTTCTTGGTCTTGCGGGTTATTATCGTCGTTTCATCTCAAACTTCTCAAAGATTGCTGTCCCTCTTACCGCTCTGACCCACAAGGGTAAGACTTATGAATGGGGACCGAAACAAGAAGAAGCTTTTCAAACCCTCAAGCAAAAGCTGTGCAATGCTCCCATATTGACTCTCCCCGATGGAAATGATGATTTAGTTGTCTATTGTGATGCTTCTAACCAAGGTCTTGGTTGTGTTCTCATGCAACGAGGCAAAGTAATCGCTTATGCATCAAGGCAACTCAAAGTTCATGAGAAGAATTATACGACGCACGATCTCGAGTTAGGTGCGGTCGTATTCGCGTTAAAAATTTGGAGACATTACCTATATGGCACGAAATGTGTGGTATTCACCGACCACAAAAGTCTTCAACATATTTTTAACCAAAAAGAACTCAATATGAGGCAACGATGTTGGGTCGAACTCCTTAACGACTATGACTGCGAGATTCGTTACCATCCCGGCAAAGCGAATGTTGTAGCGGATGCTTTGAGTCGAAAGGACCATGTTATGCTTCATTGTGCCCGTATTCAAACCGATATTCAAACCCGTATCTTAGAAGCTCAACACGTCTCGGTAACCGAGGGTAACATGTATGAAGAAATGTCGTGTGGAGTTGAACTTCTTCTTGAATCAAAACCCAACGACTTACTCTATTACTTGAACCGTATTTGGGTTCCCAATCGCGACGATCTCCGTACATTTCTCATGAACGAGGCTCATAAGACTCGTTATTCTATTCATCCTGGTGCGGATAAAATGTACCAAGATCTTCGCCAACAATATTGGTGGCCCGGTATGAAAAAGGACATTGCTCTTTATGTGGCCAAATGCTTAACTTGTTCCAAAGTCAAAGCCGAACATCAACGTCCATCTGGGTTACTCGAACAACCGGAAATTCCCGTGTGGAAATGGGAGAATCTAGCTATGGATTTTATTACCAAACTCCCTCGCACTTCGAGTGGATATGATAGTATATGGTTGATCATTGACCGTCTCACTAAATCCGCTCATTTCTTGCCTATCCGCGAAGACTTCAAAGTGGAGAAACTAGCCCGAATTTACATTGATGAAATTGTGAGCCGTCATGGTGTTCCCGTGAACATAATATCCGATAGAGACGCTCGGTTAACCTCTCGATTTTGGCAATCTCTCCAAAAGGCTCTTGGTACTCGATTGGATTTGAGCACGGCTTACCATCCGCAAACTGATGGTCAAACCGAGCGAACAATCCAAACTCTTGAAGACATGCTTAGAGCTTGTGTAATCGATTTTGGTGGCAATTGGGATTCACATCTATCCCTCATTGAGTTTTCTTACAACAATAGCTACCACACAAGTATCAACATGGCTCCATTCGAAGCTCTCTATGGTCGCAAGTGTCGTTCTCCTATTTGTTGGAGTGAGATTGGTGAAGCACAAATCACTGGTCCCGAGTTAATTCAAGAAACATCCGACAAGATTATTCAAATCCGTGACAATATTCGAGTAGCGTGGAGTCGGCAAAAGAGTTATGCCGACAAACGTCGAAAACCCTTGGAATTCCAAGTCGGCGATCTTGTTCTTCTTAAGGTGTCCCCGTGGAAGGGTGTGATCCGTTTTGAAAAGAAAGGCAAGTTAGCACCTCGTTATGTTGGTCCATTCAAAATCCTTGAAAGGATTGGGAAAGTGGCTTACAAGCTCGAGTTACCTCCATCTCTTGGAAATGTGCATCCTACATTTCATGTATTTAATCTAAAGAAGTGTCTCGCCGATGAAAATCTCCATATACCGCTTGACGACGTGCGCATTGATGAAACGATGCACTTCGTTGAGAAGCCGGTGGAAATTATGGATCGTGAAGTCAAGCTGCTCAAGCGAAGTCGCATTCCTATCGTTAAAGTTCGTTGGGAATCTAAGCGTGGTCCTGAGTTCACTTGGGAACGAGAAGACCAAATGAAGCTCAAGTACCCTCATCTTTTTACCGATGCCGTCGCTTCCTCTAACTAAATTTCGGGACGAAATTCTCTCAACATGGGGAGACTGTAACATTCTGATTTTTAGTATTCATATTTCAATTCAATGTAATGCAATTTCGAATTCAATACTTGTGCACTATCTTATTATTTTCTCGCCCTAAATTAAATGCAAAGATTCAATATAAGTTCGCAAGATTTACTTGATTATATACACTTAAACTCTATACAAGAAACTATTTATTTCAAACTTATCAAACCTGAAAAGTCAAGGACTAAAGTTGAAAAATAACAAGAAACCCTAGCTAAGCACGGTCGCGCTTGTCCCGGCACGGTCGCGCCGAAGTGCTCGGGCACGATCGCGCGACTAGCCTTGGAACGATCGCGCCCGGTGCCTTGGCACGGTCGCGCCTCTTTTGGGCATGGTTGCTCCTGCGTAACTGTCAAAACGTAAATACACTTTTAATCACCGATCGTCAAGAATCCGTAACCGCCCACCATTTTCTTTTTCATTTACGTGAGTAATGCAAATTTCAAATTCTCAAACGCTCCATCTTAATCCTATCAATCTCGAAAAACTCTCTCAAGCTTTCCAAGAAACTAGAATCCGCTGTTCGATCCGAATCCTCTCAATCCAGCAGCAGAGTCTCGATACTCAATCATCCCTGAAGTTCCCAGGCTATTTGGATTGGCCGGAGTTGCAGTAAAGATCGCCGGAACTCAAGCCGTCGACGCCGGAACTCCTTCTTGCCGATCTCTATCAATCCTCTACTGTTTCGGGTAATTGAAATCATTTATTTCAGTTAATTAGTCTCTATATCGAAAGCCTCATAATAATTTAGGCTTCCATCATAGAATTTACCCCGAATCAGAATCGATGTTTTATTTAAAATAATTTAATCGAATCCACTGTTAAAAATGTTGTTAATACAATTAAAATATCCCAAAAGACTCGTAACAACCCAGTAATCAAAAGCCCTAACAATTCCAACGCTATAATGTAACATCCCAAATAATGACAAGACAAATAGAAAAGGGAAATAAAGTGGGCTTGGCCAAAATTTCGGCCCATGGGCCGAAAAGAAAAGGGGGAAACCCCATTACAAAACAGCAGCTTCAACCCAAACCCCTCTCATTTCATCTTCCTGCGCAAGAATACTAGAGAGAGAGAGAGAGAGAGCGATCGGCTTGTGAAGAAAACCGCAAGGAGAAGACTCAAGGGCTCGGGAATCATCCGACTCCACCATTTCAGCGCATAGCAACAGAAATCGGGCCTGTTGAGGTAAGCATCGCCTCTGATTCTGAGTCTTTGCATGTCTCGGGTTTAAATCAAATAAAGATACGATTTTTGCATATGAAACTTGAAACAAATCACGTATTTGAACTCAAGAACGATAAAGGAAGGTGTTTAACGTAAAATGTTCAAGGTTTAATCGATTGGAAATAAGTTGGCTGGAGCAAGGTTCTGGTCAGGGAAGATGCAGACCCATGACTCGAAACTATAGTTTCGATACATGCAGACCCATCGAAACTACTCTAGTTTCGATAGTCATGTTTGACTCGAAACTATCTAGTTTCGATAGCAGCCAATGACTCGAAACTACTATAGTTTCGATAGGAACTCAGGACTCGAAACTACCTAGTTTCGAGTGTCACCTTGAACCTAAACTAAGATTTTTCATAAGTTAATGACTCGAAACTACCTAGTTTCGAGTGTAAGACCATAGCTCGAAACTACCATAGTTTCGATGCGACCCACCTCCCGAAACTACTGAGTTCAAGAACAGTAATGTCTAGTGTCATTTAGGAGCCCTACCTTATATGTATGACTTTATTATACAGATAGTGGGTGACCTTAGTGACGTTTCGAAACCAGCTATTATACTTCAGGGACCCGCCCATCAGGTGAGTTCTATGTGCCCCCTTCTAAGTTATGTGCAAATGATTTATAAATGTTTTGGGGCTGAAATGTATACACTAAATGAATAAATGAAATGAATGTCAATGTGACCATACGTGATATATTAAGGTATATGTGTAGATACATATGAAAGTGAATAATGAATTATGAACAAAGAACAACACGTATGTTTACAAAGAATGAATGAATGAATGGTATAACGTAAATAAATGAAATCTTGCTTTATAAATATATATATTGCATGCTAAGAATGTAAGTATACGTTATGGACGGAAACGAAGCTAACGGCTACTACGGTAGACGGACGACCACTTGACTATTATGCAGCTAGAGAAGGAAGTCTAGAAAGTTAGACTAATTAAAGGCCACTACGGTGGAGTAAGTCGCTAAAACAATATGCGGCTGCATAATTAGCTCAAGTGGGAAACGGATGCCTTATGGCAGACGGGCGAATATGACGGACTACGACGGTAGGACGGTAAAGATATGACGGACTACTTCGGTAGGACGGTAAAGATATGACGGACTACTTCGGTAGGACGGTAAAGATATGACGGACGGTTTCTAGTGCCGGACGGTTAAGTAAAAGGGCTACGACGGTAGCTCGAGGGCGTATGTCTTTGTGATATACGTACCGTAAGATGGGTTGATCACCCTTATGTGTATGACCAATAAATGGTAAAGAAAGTAAAGGTGAATGCATATCTATGTAATCACGTAAGAAAGATAAGGAAAGAATGTTAAGAAAAGTGAAAAGAAAAAGGGTGAACGCATATATATATATATATGTAATCACCTTAATAAAGATAAAGAAAGATGAAAGAAAAGCAAAAGTTATGAATACGTATTTATATGAATGACTTTATAATAATGCTTACTTATGAAGTAAAGAAAAGAATGTTTATATCTAAACGCATTAAACTAGAACTCACCAGCGTTAGCTGACTTTAGTATACATTTCAGGTAAAGGAAGAAAAGGTCGTGCGATGGCGTGAAGGTTACCCGGCACAAGACTGACATCCCACTTTTGTTTGTTAAGAATATGTTATGTTTTATTCGTAAAGACTTCCGCTGTTTTGATTATGTAATTGAATGATGAATGTTTTAAATTTAAGTTCAGTATTTATGACTATGTTTATGAGTAAATCCAACAAGTGAGGTCACCCGGGAAAGGGGCCTTACAAGTTGGTATCAGAGCAATAGTTTGAGAGATTCAGACATCCCTAAATGTCTGGACTCAAACTGATTATGGGACCAACGCACGGATGTCAGTATGGGTAACCAACGTCAACGCAGCACGGTAAGTAAGTACTAAAGCTAATGCTCTAAATAAGGATAGATACCTTAACTTAGAACAAATAGATGTCAATGTCACAACCGATTTGAAGAGTTTTGAACCCGAAAAGCAATGTAAATTAGTAATCACAAACCGATCACTGTAATTAAAAATTTACCTTGCTCGTACTGTTCCAAACTATGATCTGAAGTAATGACATTGATGTATTCCCTTTATGACTATCAGGAAATTTAGAAATTATGGCTGGCGGAGGAAGAACTGGACGCCGAGGCGGTCGCACTGGCCGACGAGGTAGACCTCCGTTGAATCAAAGACTAGAAGAAGAAGAGAGTGTGCACGCGGAACACACCGAGAGTGTACACGAAACAGAAGTGACCCCAGCTGGAGACGACAATCCAGGGCCGATACAGTTGGAACCCGAAGTCAGGGATGCTATTGCCCGTGAAGTTGTGCTCACACTGAAGAAGGTATTGCCTGATCTACTATCTGAGGCAATAAAGAAAAGTAAAGAGGAGGATGAAGGGAACAATGAAGAGAAAATTTATGATAGTGACGGGGATGAAGTAAAAGTGGCAGCAAGCAATCGTGGGTGTACTTACAAAGGATTCAAGGACGGAGACCCACCTAAGTTTGATGGAACCAAGGATTCGGTGGCCACGTTCGAATGGATCGAGAGGATGAACGCAGTCATCAACATCAGCGAGTGTCGACCAGACCAAGCTGTTAAATATGTTGCTCATTCTTTCACCAATGAAGCACTAGGTTGGTGGAGAAATATTCAAAGAACAAAGTCACCACATGCTCTTGCCAGAATGACATGGGAGGACTTGAAAAAGCTCGTAATCCAAAAGTTCTGCCCACAAAATGAGATTGATCGTGTGGAGAACGAGTTCCTGAACTTCAAGGCTGGCAACAAGACTCATCGCCAGTATACATCAAGATTCAATGAACTGGCTCAACTAGTACCACACCTGGTGGAAACTGAAGATCGTTTGATCAAGTACTATGTTAAGGGATTGCCACAGCGGGTCCGTGTTCATGTAAAAGCTAGCCTACCCTCGACCTTCGAGTCGGTAGTGAATCTGAGCGGAATCGTCTACGACGATTATGCCAATGAGGACCCACCAACAGAGACCCAAAAGAGAAAGTGGGAGAACCCGTCTAGAGGCACAGGAAGAGGGAACGTAACAACTGAAACTAAGAAGCCAAGGTCGGACGAATATGAAACATGCAAGAAATGTGGAAGGCAACATCTTGGCGAATGTAAAATCGGCACCATCACATGCTATAAGTGCGGGAAGCCGGGGCACTTCTCTCGAGAATGTGTAAGAGACGTCAAGTGTCAAGTATGTGGATTGTTTGGACATCTGACAAAGAACTGCAGGAAGGCCGGCCAATCTGGTTCGGGAAAAGAAAAGGAAAAGGAACAGCCAAAGGCTAGGACTCGGGCCTATGCTTTAACCGAGGAAGAAGCAAGAGGAAACCCTGACGTCGTGTCGAGTACGTTCCTAGTAAATGATGAACATGCTGCTATTCTGTTTGATTCTGGTGCTAGTAAAAGTTTTATATCCACTGCATTTAGCCGCAAATTAGACTGCACAATCACTAGCCTTATAAGGGCCTTTAGCGTACAAACTGCTATTGGTAAAAACTCAGTAGTCATCCAAGTGACTGACGATTTCATGGTAGAAATAGAGGGCCATAAGTTTCCATCTAAATTGTACCTTCTAACCTTAGGAGGATTCGATGTAGTGTTGGGCATGGATTGGTTAGCTGCCAACGAAGCTCAAATCATATGTAAACGAAAGATGATACATCTCAAGGCCACTGACGGCAGTCCGATTACGGTTTATGGTGACTGGAATAGCACAATGCCGAACGTCATCTCGATGATCAAGGCCGAAAGTTACATGAGGCGCGGTTGCGAAGCTTATCTGGCGTATGTTATTGACGATAGAATGAAAACGAAAGAGCTAAAAGATGTACCCGTGGTGTGCAATTTTCCAGAAGTGTTCCCAGAGGACCTACCTGGTTTGCCGCTCGATCGGGAAATAGAATTTCAGATTGACTTACTGCCAGGAGCTGAGCCCGTTGCCAAGGCACCATACCGATTGGCTCCGTCAGAAATGAAAGAATTAATGTCCCAACTTGAAGAATTAACAGAGAAAGGATTTATCAGACCGAGCATCTCACCATGGGGCGCTCCGGTATTATTTGTAAAGAAAAAGGACGGCAGCATGCGCATGTGCATCGACTACCGTGAACTGAACAAGAGAACAGTAAAGAACAAATACCCACTGCCTAGAATAGACGACCTCTTTGATCAATTACAAGGCGCGAGTTGGTTCTCAAAGATTGATCTCAGGTCGGGTTACCACCAATTGAAAGTAAGAGAGGAAGATGTACCGAAAACTGCGTTTCGTACGCGTTATGGGCATTATGAATTTCTCGTGATGTCCTTCGGATTAACTAACGCACCAGCAGCATTTATGGATTTAATGAACAGAGTATGCCGACCCATGTTGGATCGATCAGTAATAGTTTTTATAGATGACATCCTCATATATTCAAAGAATGAAGGTGATCACCACTGTCACCTAAGAGAAGTATTGGAGGTGCTAAAGCAGGAAAAGTTGTACGTAAAATTCTCCAAATGCGCGTTCTGGCTTAGGGAAGTCCAATTCCTAGGTCATGTAATAAACCCAAACGGCATCATGGTGGATCCTGCAAAGATCGAGACAGTAAAGGAATGGAACATCCCAAAGACACCAACAGAGATACGAAGCTTTCTAGGGTTGGCAGGCTACTATCGAAGGTTCATCCAAGATTTCTCAAGAATTGCCTCGCCGCTAACCAAACTGACACGGAAGGAAGCAAAGTATGAATGGGGTCCAACCCAAAACAACGCGTTTGAGGAACTTAAGACACAATTAACTCAAGCTCCAGTATTAACACTACCTGAGGGAAATGAAGACTTAGTAGTCTACTCTGACGCTTCAGGGCAAGGATTAGGGTGCGTACTCATGCAACGAGGAAAGGTAATTGCTTATGCATCGCGGCAACTAAAGGTTCATGAAGTTAACTACCCAACACATGATCTAGAATTAGCAGCAGTAGTTTTCGCGTTGAAAATATGGAGACACTACTTGTATGGAGTTAAATGCACCATCTACTCCGATCACAAAAGCTTGAAATACTTTTTCGAACAAAAGGAACTAAACATGAGGCAAAGAAGATGGTTAGAGCTACTGAAAGACTATGACTGTGAGATATTGTACCATCCAGGCAAGGCAAACGTAGTGGCTGACGCTTTAAGTAGAAAGGAAGAATCGGCACCTATCCGGATCAAAGCGTGTCAGTTAATTATAACGCCAGACTTAATGGGTGAAATATCAAAGGCACAAGATGAAGCATTGTTAGAAAGAAATGTGAAACGGGAAAGAATAGTAGGACAACAAGGGAACTTAGATGCGAATGCATACGGGGTACGAACTAGGTTTGGCCGGATGTGGATACCTAAGATTGGTAAGCTTAGAGCCAAAATACTCGATGAGGCCCATAAGTCTCGCTATTCTATCCACCCCGGGACAAACAAAATGTATCAAGACTTGAAGAAAGAATACTGGTGGCCTGGCATGAAGAATGATGTGGCAGAATACGTGAGCAAGTGCCTAACGTGTTCTCTAGTTAAGGCCGAGCACCAGAAACCATGCGGTAAAATGCAACCTTTACCAATACCGGAATGGAAGTGGGAGGAGATCACGATGGACTTCATTACCAAGCTACCGCGAACAGCTAAAGGCAATGATACCATTTGGGTGATCGTCGACCGCTTGACAAAGAGTGCTCACTTCTTGCCAATACGAGAAACTTCTTCTTCTGAAAAGCTAGCAGAAGTATTTATCAAGGAAATTGTGAGCAGACATGGTATGCCGCTGTCGATTGTGTCTGACAGGGATACTAGATTCACGTCAAGGTTTTGGAAGAAATTCAATGAAGCAATGGGCACTAGACTGAACATCAGCACCGCTTACCACCCCCAAACCGATGGACAATCGGAAAGGACCATTCAGACCTTGGAGGACATGCTCCGGGCCTGTATCATTGACTTCGGTGGGAGTTGGGACAGCCATCTACCATTGGCAGAATTTTCATATAACAACAGCTATCACTCGACTATTGGCATGCCGCCATTTGAAATGTTGTATGGGAGGAAATGTAGGACCCCGGTTTGTTGGGGGGAAATTGGACAGAAGGATTTTGCAAGTCTCGAAGTGGTCAAAGCTACTTCTGAGAAATTTGATCAAATCAAGGCTCGTATGAAAGCCGCAAAAGACAGACAGAAATCATACGCGGATAAGAGAAGGAGGGATTTAGAGTTTCAAGTAGGGGACATGGTACTGTTGAAAGTATCACCGTGGAAAGGAATCATTCGGTTCAGAAAGCGTGGCAAACTAAGTCCAAGGTTTGTCGGACCTTTCGAGATTGTAGCAAGAGTGGGTCAAGTTGCTTACAGACTCGACCTACCCGTCGAGCTTAGTGGAATACACCCTACATTCCACATATCACACTTACGCAAGTGCCTTGCTGACGATACGGCTCACGTACCTTATGACGAAATCGAAGTGGATAACAGCTTGAACTATGTAGAAGAACCAATAGCTATTCTTGACAGAGCCGAGAAACGATTACGCAATAAGTCGATCCCTTTAGTCAAAATACAATGGAAACACAGAAAGGGGTCCGAGGCTACTTGGGAGAAAGAAGACGAGATGAAGGAACTGTATCCCCAGTTGTTTAACGTGTAACAGGTTTCGAGGACGAAACCTCATTAAGGAGGGTAGACTTGTAACATCCCAAATAATGACAAGACAAATAGAAAAGGGAAATAAAGTGGGCTTGGCCAAAATTTCGGCCCATGGGCCGAAAAGAAAAGGGGGAAACCCCATTACAAAACAGCAGCTTCAACCCAAACCCCTCTCATTTCATCTTCCTGCGCAAGAATACTAGAGAGAGAGAGAGAGAGAGCGATCGGCTTGTGAAGAAAACCGCAAGGAGAAGACTCAAGGGCTCGGGAATCATCCGACTCCACCATTTCAGCGCATAGCAACAGAAATCGGGCCTGTTGAGGTAAGCATCGCCTCTGATTCTGAGTCTTTGCATGTCTCGGGTTTAAATCAAATAAAGATACGATTTTTGCATATGAAACTTGAAACAAATCACGTATTTGAACTCAAGAACGATAAAGGAAGGTGTTTAACGTAAAATGTTCAAGGTTTAATCGATTGGAAATAAGTTGGCTGGAGCAAGGTTCTGGTCAGGGAAGATGCAGACCCATGACTCGAAACTATAGTTTCGATACATGCAGACCCATCGAAACTACTCTAGTTTCGATAGTCATGTTTGACTCGAAACTATCTAGTTTCGATAGCAGCCAATGACTCGAAACTACTATAGTTTCGATAGGAACTCAGGACTCGAAACTACCTAGTTTCGAGTGTCACCTTGAACCTAAACTAAGATTTTTCATAAGTTAATGACTCGAAACTACCTAGTTTCGAGTGTAAGACCATAGCTCGAAACTACCATAGTTTCGATGCGACCCACCTCCCGAAACTACTGAGTTCAAGAACAGTAATGTCTAGTGTCATTTAGGAGCCCTACCTTATATGTATGACTTTATTATACAGATAGTGGGTGACCTTAGTGACGTTTCGAAACCAGCTATTATACTTCAGGGACCCGCCCATCAGGTGAGTTCTATGTGCCCCCTTCTAAGTTATGTGCAAATGATTTATAAATGTTTTGGGGCTGAAATGTATACACTAAATGAATAAATGAAATGAATGTCAATGTGACCATACGTGATATATTAAGGTATATGTGTAGATACATATGAAAGTGAATAATGAATTATGAACAAAGAACAACACGTATGTTTACAAAGAATGAATGAATGAATGGTATAACGTAAATAAATGAAATCTTGCTTTATAAATATATATATTGCATGCTAAGAATGTAAGTATACGTTATGGACGGAAACGAAGCTAACGGCTACTACGGTAGACGGACGACCACTTGACTATTATGCAGCTAGAGAAGGAAGTCTAGAAAGTTAGACTAATTAAAGGCCACTACGGTGGAGTAAGTCGCTAAAACAATATGCGGCTGCATAATTAGCTCAAGTGGGAAACGGATGCCTTATGGCAGACGGGCGAATATGACGGACTACGACGGTAGGACGGTAAAGATATGACGGACTACTTCGGTAGGACGGTAAAGATATGACGGACTACTTCGGTAGGACGGTAAAGATATGACGGACGGTTTCTAGTGCCGGACGGTTAAGTAAAAGGGCTACGACGGTAGCTCGAGGGCGTATGTCTTTGTGATATACGTACCGTAAGATGGGTTGATCACCCTTATGTGTATGACCAATAAATGGTAAAGAAAGTAAAGGTGAATGCATATCTATGTAATCACGTAAGAAAGATAAGGAAAGAATGTTAAGAAAAGTGAAAAGAAAAAGGGTGAACGCATATATATATATATATGTAATCACCTTAATAAAGATAAAGAAAGATGAAAGAAAAGCAAAAGTTATGAATACGTATTTATATGAATGACTTTATAATAATGCTTACTTATGAAGTAAAGAAAAGAATGTTTATATCTAAACGCATTAAACTAGAACTCACCAGCGTTAGCTGACTTTAGTATACATTTCAGGTAAAGGAAGAAAAGGTCGTGCGATGGCGTGAAGGTTACCCGGCACAAGACTGACATCCCACTTTTGTTTGTTAAGAATATGTTATGTTTTATTCGTAAAGACTTCCGCTGTTTTGATTATGTAATTGAATGATGAATGTTTTAAATTTAAGTTCAGTATTTATGACTATGTTTATGAGTAAATCCAACAAGTGAGGTCACCCGGGAAAGGGGCCTTACAAGTTGGTATCAGAGCAATAGTTTGAGAGATTCAGACATCCCTAAATGTCTGGACTCAAACTGATTATGGGACCAACGCACGGATGTCAGTATGGGTAACCAACGTCAACGCAGCACGGTAAGTAAGTACTAAAGCTAATGCTCTAAATAAGGATAGATACCTTAACTTAGAACAAATAGATGTCAATGTCACAACCGATTTGAAGAGTTTTGAACCCGAAAAGCAATGTAAATTAGTAATCACAAACCGGTCACTGTAATTAAAAATTTACCTTGCTCGTACTGTTCCAAACTATGATCTGAAGTAATGACATTGATGTATTCCCTTTATGACTATCAGGAAATTTAGAAATTATGGCTGGCGGAGGAAGAACTGGACGCCGAGGCGGTCGCACTGGCCGACGAGGTAGACCTCCGTTGAATCAAAGACTAGAAGAAGAAGAGAGTGTGCACGCGGAACACACCGAGAGTGTACACGAAACAGAAGTGACCCCAGCTGGAGACGACAATCCAGGGCCGATACAGTTGGAACCCGAAGTCAGGGATGCTATTGCCCGTGAAGTTGTGCTCACACTGAAGAAGGTATTGCCTGATCTACTATCTGAGGCAATAAAGAAAAGTAAAGAGGAGGATGAAGGGAACAATGAAGAGAAAATTTATGATAGTGACGGGGATGAAGTAAAAGTGGCAGCAAGCAATCGTGGGTGTACTTACAAAGGATTCAAGGACGGAGACCCACCTAAGTTTGATGGAACCAAGGATTCGGTGGCCACGTTCGAATGGATCGAGAGGATGAACGCAGTCATCAACATCAGCGAGTGTCGACCAGACCAAGCTGTTAAATATGTTGCTCATTCTTTCACCAATGAAGCACTAGGTTGGTGGAGAAATATTCAAAGAACAAAGTCACCACATGCTCTTGCCAGAATGACATGGGAGGACTTGAAAAAGCTCGTAATCCAAAAGTTCTGCCCACAAAATGAGATTGATCGTGTGGAGAACGAGTTCCTGAACTTCAAGGCTGGCAACAAGACTCATCGCCAGTATACATCAAGATTCAATGAACTGGCTCAACTAGTACCACACCTGGTGGAAACTGAAGATCGTTTGATCAAGTACTATGTTAAGGGATTGCCACAGCGGGTCCGTGTTCATGTAAAAGCTAGCCTACCCTCGACCTTCGAGTCGGTAGTGAATCTGAGCGGAATCGTCTACGACGATTATGCCAATGAGGACCCACCAACAGAGACCCAAAAGAGAAAGTGGGAGAACCCGTCTAGAGGCACAGGAAGAGGGAACGTAACAACTGAAACTAAGAAGCCAAGGTCGGACGAATATGAAACATGCAAGAAATGTGGAAGGCAACATCTTGGCGAATGTAAAATCGGCACCATCACATGCTATAAGTGCGGGAAGCCGGGGCACTTCTCTCGAGAATGTGTAAGAGACGTCAAGTGTCAAGTATGTGGATTGTTTGGACATCTGACAAAGAACTGCAGGAAGGCCGGCCAATCTGGTTCGGGAAAAGAAAAGGAAAAGGAACAGCCAAAGGCTAGGACTCGGGCCTATGCTTTAACCGAGGAAGAAGCAAGAGGAAACCCTGACGTCGTGTCGAGTACGTTCCTAGTAAATGATGAACATGCTGCTATTCTGTTTGATTCTGGTGCTAGTAAAAGTTTTATATCCACTGCATTTAGCCGCAAATTAGACTGCACAATCACTAGCCTTATAAGGGCCTTTAGCGTACAAACTGCTATTGGTAAAAACTCAGTAGTCATCCAAGTGACTGACGATTTCATGGTAGAAATAGAGGGCCATAAGTTTCCATCTAAATTGTACCTTCTAACCTTAGGAGGATTCGATGTAGTGTTGGGCATGGATTGGTTAGCTGCCAACGAAGCTCAAATCATATGTAAACGAAAGATGATACATCTCAAGGCCACTGACGGCAGTCCGATTACGGTTTATGGTGACTGGAATAGCACAATGCCGAACGTCATCTCGATGATCAAGGCCGAAAGTTACATGAGGCGCGGTTGCGAAGCTTATCTGGCGTATGTTATTGACGATAGAATGAAAACGAAAGAGCTAAAAGATGTACCCGTGGTGTGCAATTTTCCAGAAGTGTTCCCAGAGGACCTACCTGGTTTGCCGCTCGATCGGGAAATAGAATTTCAGATTGACTTACTGCCAGGAGCTGAGCCCGTTGCCAAGGCACCATACCGATTGGCTCCGTCAGAAATGAAAGAATTAATGTCCCAACTTGAAGAATTAACAGAGAAAGGATTTATCAGACCGAGCATCTCACCATGGGGCGCTCCGGTATTATTTGTAAAGAAAAAGGACGGCAGCATGCGCATGTGCATCGACTACCGTGAACTGAACAAGAGAACAGTAAAGAACAAATACCCACTGCCTAGAATAGACGACCTCTTTGATCAATTACAAGGCGCGAGTTGGTTCTCAAAGATTGATCTCAGGTCGGGTTACCACCAATTGAAAGTAAGAGAGGAAGATGTACCGAAAACTGCGTTTCGTACGCGTTATGGGCATTATGAATTTCTCGTGATGTCCTTCGGATTAACTAACGCACCAGCAGCATTTATGGATTTAATGAACAGAGTATGCCGACCCATGTTGGATCGATCAGTAATAGTTTTTATAGATGACATCCTCATATATTCAAAGAATGAAGGTGATCACCACTGTCACCTAAGAGAAGTATTGGAGGTGCTAAAGCAGGAAAAGTTGTACGCAAAATTCTCCAAATGCGCGTTCTGGCTTAGGGAAGTCCAATTCCTAGGTCATGTAATAAACCCAAACGGCATCATGGTGGATCCTGCAAAGATCGAGACAGTAAAGGAATGGAACATCCCAAAGACACCAACAGAGATACGAAGCTTTCTAGGGTTGGCAGGCTACTATCGAAGGTTCATCCAAGATTTCTCAAGAATTGCCTCGCCGCTAACCAAACTGACACGGAAGGAAGCAAAGTATGAATGGGGTCCAACCCAAAACAACGCGTTTGAGGAACTTAAGACACAATTAACTCAAGCTCCAGTATTAACACTACCTGAGGGAAATGAAGACTTAGTAGTCTACTCTGACGCTTCAGGGCAAGGATTAGGGTGCGTACTCATGCAACGAGGAAAGGTAATTGCTTATGCATCGCGGCAACTAAAGGTTCATGAAGTTAACTACCCAACACATGATCTAGAATTAGCAGCAGTAGTTTTCGCGTTGAAAATATGGAGACACTACTTGTATGGAGTTAAATGCACCATCTACTCCGATCACAAAAGCTTGAAATACTTTTTCGAACAAAAGGAACTAAACATGAGGCAAAGAAGATGGTTAGAGCTACTGAAAGACTATGACTGTGAGATATTGTACCATCCAGGCAAGGCAAACGTAGTGGCTGACGCTTTAAGTAGAAAGGAAGAATCGGCACCTATCCGGATCAAAGCGTGTCAGTTAATTATAACGCCAGACTTAATGGGTGAAATATCAAAGGCACAAGATGAAGCATTGTTAGAAAGAAATGTGAAACGGGAAAGAATAGTAGGACAACAAGGGAACTTAGATGCGAATGCATACGGGGTACGAACTAGGTTTGGCCGGATGTGGATACCTAAGATTGGTAAGCTTAGAGCCAAAATACTCGATGAGGCCCATAAGTCTCGCTATTCTATCCACCCCGGGACAAACAAAATGTATCAAGACTTGAAGAAAGAATACTGGTGGCCTGGCATGAAGAATGATGTGGCAGAATACGTGAGCAAGTGCCTAACGTGTTCTCTAGTTAAGGCCGAGCACCAGAAACCATGCGGTAAAATGCAACCTTTACCAATACCGGAATGGAAGTGGGAGGAGATCACGATGGACTTCATTACCAAGCTACCGCGAACAGCTAAAGGCAATGATACCATTTGGGTGATCGTCGACCGCTTGACAAAGAGTGCTCACTTCTTGCCAATACGAGAAACTTCTTCTTCTGAAAAGCTAGCAGAAGTATTTATCAAGGAAATTGTGAGCAGACATGGTATGCCGCTGTCGATTGTGTCTGACAGGGATACTAGATTCACGTCAAGGTTTTGGAAGAAATTCAATGAAGCAATGGGCACTAGACTGAACATCAGCACCGCTTACCACCCCCAAACCGATGGACAATCGGAAAGGACCATTCAGACCTTGGAGGACATGCTCCGGGCCTGTATCATTGACTTCGGTGGGAGTTGGGACAGCCATCTACCATTGGCAGAATTTTCATATAACAACAGCTATCACTCGACTATTGGCATGCCGCCATTTGAAATGTTGTATGGGAGGAAATGTAGGACCCCGGTTTGTTGGGGGGAAATTGGACAGAAGGATTTTGCAAGTCTCGAAGTGGTCAAAGCTACTTCTGAGAAATTTGATCAAATCAAGGCTCGTATGAAAGCCGCAAAAGACAGACAGAAATCATACGCGGATAAGAGAAGGAGGGATTTAGAGTTTCAAGTAGGGGACATGGTACTGTTGAAAGTATCACCGTGGAAAGGAATCATTCGGTTCAGAAAGCGTGGCAAACTAAGTCCAAGGTTTGTCGGACCTTTCGAGATTGTAGCAAGAGTGGGTCAAGTTGCTTACAGACTCGACCTACCCGTCGAGCTTAGTGGAATACACCCTACATTCCACATATCACACTTACGCAAGTGCCTTGCTGACGATACGGCTCACGTACCTTATGACGAAATCGAAGTGGATAACAGCTTGAACTATGTAGAAGAACCAATAGCTATTCTTGACAGAGCCGAGAAACGATTACGCAATAAGTCGATCCCTTTAGTCAAAATACAATGGAAACACAGAAAGGGGTCCGAGGCTACTTGGGAGAAAGAAGACGAGATGAAGGAACTGTATCCCCAGTTGTTTAACGTGTAACAGGTTTCGAGGACGAAACCTCATTAAGGAGGGTAGACTTGTAACATCCCAAATAATGACAAGACAAATAGAAAAGGGAAATAAAGTGGGCTTGGCCAAAATTTCGGCCCATGGGCCGAAAAGAAAAGGGGGAAACCCCATTACAAAACAGCAGCTTCAACCCAAACCCCTCTCATTTCATCTTCCTGCGCAAGAATACTAGAGAGAGAGAGAGAGAGAGCGATCGGCTTGTGAAGAAAACCGCAAGGAGAAGACTCAAGGGCTCGGGAATCATCCGACTCCACCATTTCAGCGCATAGCAACAGAAATCGGGCCTGTTGAGGTAAGCATCGCCTCTGATTCTGAGTCTTTGCATGTCTCGGGTTTAAATCAAATAAAGATACGATTTTTGCATATGAAACTTGAAACAAATCACGTATTTGAACTCAAGAACGATAAAGGAAGGTGTTTAACGTAAAATGTTCAAGGTTTAATCGATTGGAAATAAGTTGGCTGGAGCAAGGTTCTGGTCAGGGAAGATGCAGACCCATGACTCGAAACTATAGTTTCGATACATGCAGACCCATCGAAACTACTCTAGTTTCGATAGTCATGTTTGACTCGAAACTATCTAGTTTCGATAGCAGCCAATGACTCGAAACTACTATAGTTTCGATAGGAACTCAGGACTCGAAACTACCTAGTTTCGAGTGTCACCTTGAACCTAAACTAAGATTTTTCATAAGTTAATGACTCGAAACTACCTAGTTTCGAGTGTAAGACCATAGCTCGAAACTACCATAGTTTCGATGCGACCCACCTCCCGAAACTACTGAGTTCAAGAACAGTAATGTCTAGTGTCATTTAGGAGCCCTACCTTATATGTATGACTTTATTATACAGATAGTGGGTGACCTTAGTGACGTTTCGAAACCAGCTATTATACTTCAGGGACCCGCCCATCAGGTGAGTTCTATGTGCCCCCTTCTAAGTTATGTGCAAATGATTTATAAATGTTTTGGGGCTGAAATGTATACACTAAATGAATAAATGAAATGAATGTCAATGTGACCATACGTGATATATTAAGGTATATGTGTAGATACATATGAAAGTGAATAATGAATTATGAACAAAGAACAACACGTATGTTTACAAAGAATGAATGAATGAATGGTATAACGTAAATAAATGAAATCTTGCTTTATAAATATATATATTGCATGCTAAGAATGTAAGTATACGTTATGGACGGAAACGAAGCTAACGGCTACTACGGTAGACGGACGACCACTTGACTATTATGCAGCTAGAGAAGGAAGTCTAGAAAGTTAGACTAATTAAAGGCCACTACGGTGGAGTAAGTCGCTAAAACAATATGCGGCTGCATAATTAGCTCAAGTGGGAAACGGATGCCTTATGGCAGACGGGCGAATATGACGGACTACGACGGTAGGACGGTAAAGATATGACGGACTACTTCGGTAGGACGGTAAAGATATGACGGACTACTTCGGTAGGACGGTAAAGATATGACGGACGGTTTCTAGTGCCGGACGGTTAAGTAAAAGGGCTACGACGGTAGCTCGAGGGCGTATGTCTTTGTGATATACGTACCGTAAGATGGGTTGATCACCCTTATGTGTATGACCAATAAATGGTAAAGAAAGTAAAGGTGAATGCATATCTATGTAATCACGTAAGAAAGATAAGGAAAGAATGTTAAGAAAAGTGAAAAGAAAAAGGGTGAACGCATATATATATATATATGTAATCACCTTAATAAAGATAAAGAAAGATGAAAGAAAAGCAAAAGTTATGAATACGTATTTATATGAATGACTTTATAATAATGCTTACTTATGAAGTAAAGAAAAGAATGTTTATATCTAAACGCATTAAACTAGAACTCACCAGCGTTAGCTGACTTTAGTATACATTTCAGGTAAAGGAAGAAAAGGTCGTGCGATGGCGTGAAGGTTACCCGGCACAAGACTGACATCCCACTTTTGTTTGTTAAGAATATGTTATGTTTTATTCGTAAAGACTTCCGCTGTTTTGATTATGTAATTGAATGATGAATGTTTTAAATTTAAGTTCAGTATTTATGACTATGTTTATGAGTAAATCCAACAAGTGAGGTCACCCGGGAAAGGGGCCTTACATATAAATACAAGATTTGTTCAATTCGTGTCTGATTTGGAAGAGACACGGTCGCGCTAATCATCTAGCGCGGCCGTGCCTCATGTAGCGTGGTCGTGTTGAATAGCGGCGCGGTCGTGTCCTCCTGTCCAGACCTTGTCATGCCCTCTGGGCTAGTCTCTGTTATGTCTAAAGATCATAGACACGACCGTGCCGGACCAAGGCACGATCGTGCCTGTTGACTTGTCTAGATTGTGCTCCTGTTGATCAACCCGATCGTGCCCTTCCGAGGCACGGTCGTGTGAGATTCAGAACTTTTAACAGAATTATAATTTTATATATTTTAATCAGTAAATGTTTCAGATTTTATAAAAATATATTTTCTGTATTTAAAAATGGATTAAAAGTTTAATCTTGGCATAAATATAATTTATTTAAAAGTTTATGAAAAGTAAATTTATATTTACTATCTTACACTTAAATGATATTTTAAATAATTAAGTTACAAAATTTATAAATAAATAAGATAATGATTATTTATTTAATTTACATTTTAAATCAAAATCATTTATTTATTTATACTTAATTACAATTAATATTTACATTATTTCATAAACTATAATTATATATTTATTCAATTATTCAATTCAAACCTAATCAAATTGTTTCAAAAATATTTTACTTCAAACTCTATATATTTTATTCAATACTTTTTAAATACAAATCAATAGTTTTATACACAAATTCAACTTTCATTTTAGACTTAAACTTTATGCATCTATTTGATTCAATACACATTACTCTTTAGGTTAAATTGTGCATTTCGAGGATCATATTTGCTATCTATAATCTTTGTTAGCTACACTTCCATACCAAGTGAGTATTCACAACCCCTTTTTACTCTTTTACACTTTTGGGGTGGAACATGAACTCTATACACATTACACATTACACATTTACATTTACGCAAACAACACAAGTGCAAAAATCCTATTTACATACATGTGTGCAAAATTTGAGCTTTGTGCCCGAGTGCTAGTTGTGCTAACCTTTGTATGCGATTATGTGCAATCATTAACTATACAAGCCGACGGTTTTCAATGATAGATCTATTGAGTCTGACAAACCCACCCATGGTGCGCGGTGATTGAAACCGACAACACAATTTTTGCATGCTAGTTACAAGGTTTGGTTGTACATGGTTACACAATAGCTGCTCCCCATAAATGCCTTATTTTATCATGTTTTGTAAAGGATTTGTTTTCAACTATATGCTATCTACATACAACTGTGTTATACTCACCAACTTTTTAGTTGACTTTATTTTATTCATGTTTCAGGCCCCAATATGTGAGATTGGATTCAAGACGTGTTCAACATAGGATTTGGACTTAGCAATTTAAATCAAGAATTTTATGAGTTGTTTTATGTTTCTTGTTTGGATTTGGTTTGTACTTGGATTATTTGTAATGGAAATTTGACTTTAATATATTTCAATTTAGTCAACCTTGTGCTATTAACAGTCTTACATGTCCCGCCCCGATGATTCCGCCATCGGTCGGGGTGTGACAACCCAAATGTTTGTGATTGGCTCGGTTTGACTCCAAGGAGTCAAACTTGTTCGAATGGGTTTGAATTTCGGAATTAGCCGCGCACATTGTGGATTTGGGATGTTATTAGAGCTTGCACTGGTCGGTAAATGATTTGGTAATCATGGGAAGTCCATGCTAATTGGATTTGGTAATCATAGGAAGTCCATGCTAATTGGATTTGGTCGATTCCTGCTTTGATTTGTAGGGCTTTGGAGCTGTTTTGACTTTTAAAAGTCAAAACAGTACATAGGCTTTGATTTGGGTCAAATTCGTGGTCAACGGGTTCAAGGTCAAGGGTGGGGGTTCAAATTGAAGGTTCAAGTGTTTAGATGGGTTTGAAAACTAATTTATCCAAATTGTAAATATTTATATGTAAATATTTATAAAGTGATTTTTTTAAACTTTATAAATTTTATAATTAAACAAGTTGTGATATGTTTTAGTATAAAAATGAAAATAACTTTCATTTACATATTTTTCGTATGAAACAATATATATATGTAAAATGAATATATATAAGAAAAATATTAACTTACTTTAAAATGTGTGTGTATATGTAAAAATTTGAGATTGTATTTGAATGAAACCTTGTATTAAAATGTTTGTATACATAATACAAAGTATTGCAATAGAATTGGAAATTGAGAGGTTGTTTATTGCACTAAGACAAATACAAGGAAAATCAGAAATGTTACAGGAAAGATTTCCATTTTTATAAAATTACAAATTATATAAATGGTTGATTTAAATATATACCTATTTACAATTAATTACATAGATTTAAGCACACTATTAACGCTCATAAGTTTTATTTAAAGTTGTATCATCAATTTCTTTAGCATAATAAAATATATTTATATATATATTTACACATAAAATATGTGTGTATGATGAAAATAAAAGATGCAGTTACATTTGTTATATATATATATATATATATATATATATATAGGAAATAATATGGAAATTGCGAGATTGAAACTTTAAATTAGTACCTGATAAAAATAAAGATTTATGTAACACTTGACGAGCAGCAAGAAATTGTCATTATGGTATAAAATAAAAAAATTAACCCCGGGAAATCGTGGATGTTACAACTTATCCTAATGTATCATCCACATCGGGAACTCTTGATGGTGACACTAAAGAAGACTCAAATGTTGAAGGAAACAATGCTCAAGCTGATCCTGAGAATTTGGAGGGAGATGAAGCTCAAGTTGATCCTATTAGTATTTCTTCTTCCGATACTCATAATGTGGAGGAAGTTAGTATGAATCTTGATACAGTTATCCAGGAACCAGAGATAACAGAAACAAGGGTGCATCAGAATCATCCAATTGACAACATCATTGGTGATCCTAATGCTGGAGTTCAAACTCGGAGTCGAACAATTACTGAGAACACTAGTCTGTACGCGGAGATACTTGATACATGTATCATGGAGAAATGCTTGCATGTTGCATTTGTATCCCAAATGGAGCCAAAAAACGTGAAAGAGGCTCTCACAGACAACTGCTGGATTAAGGCTATGCAAGATGAATTGTCACAATTCCGCAAGTTGCATGTATGGGATTTGGTTGATTTGCCAAAAGGAGTACACCCCATTGGTACTAGATGGGTGTTTAAATGTAAAACAGACGATCGATGTTGGAGCACGTTTGTGTGACAGACACTTTGGATGTTGTCTATGCTTTTGTATCTGTCTTTCTGTATTTGTATTTGTAAGTCAGAGTCTGTACCTATTGGTTTATCGAGTTGTAAACACGTGTTTAGGTACTTGTCAATGTTTTGACTTTGTTAAGTGTTGTGCGCACTTAACAAGTGTGCAGGTTCTATTACCTGCGTACTTAGCAAGTACGCAAGAACATTGTCTGCGTACTAGCTAAGTACGTAGGAACAAAGCCCTGCGCACTTAGCAAGTGCGCAGGTAGCAGGTCTAATATATATAGCTGGTTTGTGGAGTTGTTATGTACGCACTCATTTGCACATTATAACCCGTTGTGATTATCAATAGACTAAGTTTAAAGTATCTTGTGTTTGTTGTCAGTTTACTTGGTGTTGTTTGATTCTCCACCTAGTCACGGGCATTCCGCACCCGGTTAGACTAGTCACACACTCGCACGTAACAATCAGAGACACCCGGGGACCTACAACATACTTGTGTGACATTCAAGCTACTCATTGCAAGGTGAGTTTACATAGCCCCTTTTTTCCTTTTTATACCTTTGGGGTGAAACATGTTTACAATTACATTACATACACAATTCAATACCTTTGTTCTTATGCTATGGTCTTTATGCTTTATGTCTTAAACAACTTGGTGACCATACATATGTTCATGTCTAGTACAATCATTAACTTGCGTGGCAGGCCTAATGTAGTAGCTAACATGATCATTTATAGGGGAAACCGATACATTACTTAACACGAACCTTGGCAGGTTAGTGTATACATTTTGGTACTTCACGCAGTTCGGGGGACTGTGCATACATATTACACAGTTTGATTGTACACTTTGGACCCTCGTGTGTTTTCACATTTATGCTTTAGACATTCTTTGAACATACTGAATTATAAACTTTACTTAACTTTGTTTGGGTCAAAACCTATGTTACTCACCAACTACTTGTAGTTGACATTTACTCACATGTTTCAGGTGTAGCAGTTGAGGACACTACATGATCACATATGACTATGGACCTAGCCTTAATAAAGATTGAATTTAACTTGTGTTATGTTTGAATTCCTTGTTTTCCATTTCTACTTGTAACAAAATTTTTAATTTTGTTGAAATAATATTATCACTTATTAATAGATGATTATGTGCTTATGAACAACCGCTTCAGCCCCGGCGTATAATCCGCCGCCAGCCGGGGTATGACAGATTAGTATCAGAGCTATGGTTATAGGGAATTAGGTTATTAGACACACATGACCTAGACTATAACCTAGGAGTCCCCAAACATTAGTTTAACTCGTGTCTTCTATTAGGAACTCCATTCTATACTCATTTATACACATGCTTACCTACATCTATCTACTTCTGTTTACATGATACAATTCCATGAACTACAACATCCCAAGGACTACATGGAACTATTCAAAACAACGTGGATTACTTGAAGCGTATTCTTAGTCTATACTCTATAACCTTAGGAGACCCTTGTGTAATCTTAGTCATTACATTGCACGATACAACATGTGTTACCTAATGTGCCATGTTACATGTTTACAAAGACTACTACTCATGTGATACCTTATTTGCTACACTATTTGATTTGTCTGCATAATACATATTTAATACCACTAAATGCTATCCTAAGTTCTCTCATTTAAAATCCCGTCAAAGTTTTGGGTTCTGAAAACTAATAGAGAACATGTGCAATCCGGAAGGGTGAATGCCTGTACTTTGGGTCTTCTTTCTAGGAAAGCATTTAATATAAATCCAAATCAATTGAAGGGTCAATATGCTTTTCTGGGAATTCCCGAAGTGAGTGTTCACCTATAGGATAAAGCATGTCTTCTTGAAAGTATATGAATTTAATTCACTTTGATTTGTCACAGTATCCATTGGGTTATGTCCCAAATGAATACAACCTAAACATCATCCGTTTAAATACTACAATTTGGTACATATGTCTAAACCTCCATATTTTGATTCTTACATTTAATCTTATTTAAGTTCCTATACCTTCCATCCTTATGCCTTGAAAATCTTATCATCCTTATCATCTCTTGTGAGAGATATACACCCTTAGACCCCACCATCCAAGAAAAGGAAGTTGCTTGAATGGATGAAACACACCCTTGAGCCACAAGACAAAATCCCTAACTGTCACACCCCGCCAAGGCGGAACCGCGAGGCGTAACATTCACTGGTTTCCAAAGCATATGATTACCGCAAACACATACACGTAATTGGATACATAATCGAGTTTAAAATATTTACATCATAAAATATCAACTTGAGTTTACAAAAGTTTAAGATTTCGTAAATATGACTCAAGACCATGAGTTATACAAGAGAAATCCTCCCAAAAGTCGTATCCACGTGCATGCATGTAACCTACATTGCCAACCTGATGACCACGTTCAATTTCTTGAAAACATACTTAAAAAATGTCAACACGAGGTTGGTGAGTTCACAAATTATTATAAAGAGTTATCATAAATCCAATGTTTAAATCTGATCATTTTCCAATCAAAACTCTTTAGTCAAACCTGATCACTTTAACTTGATCAGAACTCTTTTATTTAAACCTGATCACTTTAACCTGATCAGAACTCTTTTACTTAAACCTGATCATTTTAACCTGATCAAATCTTTTACTTAAACCTGATCATTTTAACCTGATCAGAACTCTTTTACTTAAACCTGATCATTTTAACCTGATCAAAACTCTTTTACTTAAACTTGATCAAAACTCTTTTACTTAAACCTGATCATTTTAACCTGATCAAAACTCTTTTACTTAAACCTGATCATTTTAACCTGATCAGAACTCTTTTACTTAAAACCTGATCACATTAACCTGATCAGAACTCTTTTGATTAAACCTGATCATTTTAGCCTAATCAAAACCCTTTTGCATGTATTACCAATGAATATGAATACTAATCCGATCTATTGACCCCATTTGTAAGCTTGCAAGGAATACAAAATAGTATGTAATGTACGAGACTGTAACCAAACCCCAACATTCTGTGCCTCGCCCCGCCTTTCTGTGAGTAAGACAATATGCGGTCATTCGGCCATTTGGACCCCTGGTTAGCGCGACTAACCATGACCGGAGGCGTCACCACCAATAGTACTATTCATATAATCCCGGGCTAAGTCCATAGCTAATGGTTATTAATTTATTTAGAGGACTTTAAGCGCTTTACTTTTCCCTTAATACACACATACGGTCAGATCATTAGTTCAATTCATTTACATACAATAGTCTTTTACAAGTATGTTTCCACCCCAAATCATTTCAAAACTTTAGAAAAAGGGGAATTAGTGAAACTCACCTCGACAGTATGAATGCTAGCAAATATTTGAATAACAGCAGACTCGCCTATCCGTATCCTAATTACACAAGGATAACATACACGTTAAGACTACCTGTCTTAAACGCAAGTTGTTCACCCGACTTAGAAGATCTGATTGCTTTTGTTTAAATATCTTTTTTAGTTTTTCAACACTTGTTTCGTTATAAAATAGTTCTAAGTTACTGCCCCATGGGACTGATGAACAGGTATCGAAACTTTCTTAGTTTCGATTGAACAGAACAGATGTCGAAACTACTTAGTTTTGATTGAGTAAATTGGGTATCGAAACTACCTTGTTTCGATTGGCAAAATTAGTATCGAAATTACCTAGTTTAGATTGGCAATAGGTATCGAAACTCCCAGTTTCGATTGAACAACGGGTATCGAAACTCCTAGTTTCGATTGAACAACAGGTATCGAAACTCCTAGTTTCGATTGAACAACTGGTATCGAAACTCCTAGTTTCGATTACTGAAATTTTGATTGACAGAATCAGTCCTGTATATTTTTATGTTTTAATCTTGAATTTGACACATTTTTCTCGTTATCTTACTTGCGTTTGAACGATTTGTATGTTTAGCTACGGTTTTAAAGCAAATAATATGGATGGTATCGAGTTTTTACCTCTGGACAGAGATGATGATTTTGAGAGAAACAGAGAAGTGGTCTTGAATCTTTTGCTAAACTCTCTTTAGGAACACTTGAAATTCTTCTTAAAACACCGAATTATGGTGGATTTTTCCTTAAAACTTGATTTTGACTTGTAGAGAATTGGGAAGATTGCCGTAAGAAAATGAGAGTGATGAAAGGAATTGTGAGAAAAGTGATTGAAGTGGAATGGTTTATATCAGAATTCTCACGATTAGGGTATGGTTTCTCTCTGAAACTTGGTTAAGAAAGTCAAGGAGTTGGGGGGAAAAACCCACTTGTCTCGCCAATTGATTTATTTGGGTTTAGAGTTAATTGAATCAATTAATTTGATTTAAGTGTAACTTAATATTATTTAGAGTTTTTAAAAGGTAAATTAATTCGGTTTAGATTTCTCACGGTCTTATAATTTTAACCAGTTTATGGCTCGTTGAAGAAAATATTGAAATCTTGGTTTGTATAATTCGTTGAGGTGATTATTTGTAGGTGTGAGTACCTAAAAGTGGCGCTACATAGTAACGTCTTCGAAAAGTCCATTATTTTACTTTTACGTATATTATATGATTTAGTCTTAGAAATAAATTATAGTTCAACGTAAATTTTGTGTAATATATATATATATATATATATATATATATATATATATATATATATTTTCTGGTTATTCTATTTAACCATTAACGTTCGTATTTAGTCGGGTTATACTACTTACTTTTTCTAGTAATTCTTTAAGATTTACTAGACTTGGAATAAACTCCATTGCTAGACTTCTTGACTTTACTTATTCAAAATAAAATATCAGGAAATAATAAGTATGAACGTGCATTTATGTAATATGGATATTGACCTGAAATGCTGGGTGTCACATTCTCCCCATGTTACAGAGAATTTCGTCCCGAAATTCAGTTCTTGTCATTCTGACTTGGAGTGTTTGTAAACAAGGACGGGTACTTGGATTTCATTTTATCTTCCCGCCCCCACGTATACTCGGGGCCGCGCTTTGAATTCCAACGTACCTTGACCAGCTTAACACGGCTGCGCCTTGTTCTTTGAACCTTCCAATCTGTGACTTCCATAGGTTCCTCAATGAAATGCAACCTGTCGTCTATGTCAATCTCATCAGGCGGTATAATTAACGTCTCGTCTGATAAACACTTCTTGAGATTTGATACATGAAACGTATCATGTACATTGCTTAGTTCTTGTGGCAACTTGATCTTGTAAGCTACAGGGCCAACCCTAGCCAAAATTTCAAACGGTCCAACGTACCTAGGGTTAAGCTTGCCACGGTTGCCAAATCTTGCAACTCCTTTCCAAGGTGAGACCTTTAACATGACTTTGTCTCCCACTTGGAAATCTAAAGGTCTTCGTCTGTTATCCGCGTAACTCTTTTGTCTGTCGCGGGCGGCCTTCAGACGATCCTTGATTTTGAAAATCTTGTCCGTGGTCTCTTGAATAACCTCGGGACCGGTTAAATGCTTGTCACCAACTTCTGCCCAACATAGCGGTGAACGACATTTTCGACCATACAAAGCCTCAAACGGAGCGGCTTTGATGCTGGTGTGGTAACTATTATTGTATGAAAACTCAGCTAGCGGCAAATGAGTATCCCAATTTCCACCGAAATCAATTGCACACGCACGTAGCATATCCTCTAAAGTTTGAATGGTCCTTTCAATTTGACCATCTGTTTGTGGGTGATATGCCGTGCTCATGTCAAGACGTGTGCCCATGGCTTCTTGTAATGATTTCCAGATTCTAGACACGAATCTGCTGTCTCTATCAGAGATAATAGAAATTGGCACTCCATGCCTAGCCACAATTTCCTTGATATAAAGCCATGCAAGTTTCTCGGTTTTATCCGTCTCTTTGATGGGTAGAAAATGAGCTGATTTCGTCAAACGATCGACGATTACCCATATAGTGTCATACCCGCTCGACGTCTTGGGTAACTTTGTGATGAAATCCATTGAAATCTGTTCCCATTTCCATTGAGGTATCTCGGGTTGTTGTAAAAATCCCGACGGTTTCTGATGTTCTGTCTTTACTTTTGAACACGTCAAGCATTTACCGACATAAATAGCAATTACTCCTTTCATGTTCGGCCACCAGTAGAGTTCTTTCAGATCCTTATACATTTTATCCGAACCTGGGTGAATGGAGTACCTGGACTTGTGGGCTTCGTCCATAACCAACTCCCGTAAGTTACCAAAATATGGCACCCAAATTCTATTCATGAAGTATAAAGTGTCATCTGACTTTGGTTCCAACTGCTTTATCTTTCCTCGTAAAGCTTCATTCTGAATGTTTTCTTCCTTGATTGCCTCTTGTTGTGCCATCCGGATTTGAGTCGTGAGACTCGTATGAATTGTCAATTCTAGGGCATGAACACGGAGTGTTTTAACCCGTTCTTTACGACTCAAGGCATCTGCTACGACGTTTGCCTTACCAGGGTGATACTTGATATCACAGTCGTAATCATTCAGTAGCTCTACCCAACGACGTTGCCTCATGTTGAGTTCTTTCTGATTAAAGATGTGCTGGAGACTCTTGTGATCTGTAAAGATAGTACATTTTGTACCGTATAAGTAATGTCTCCAAATCTTGAGTGCAAACACGACAGCACCCAATTCCAGATCGTGAGTCGTATAATTTTTCTCATGGACTTTCAGCTGTCTGGATGCATACGCTATGACTTTTTCTCTCTGTATCAACACACATCCCAGACCTTGGTGTGATGCGTCGCAGTACACGATGAAATTGTCAGATCCTTCAGGAAGGGATAGGATTGGTGCACTGCAAAGTTTTTGCTTCAGCAATTGAAAAGCTGATTCTTGTTTATCAGTCCAATCAAACTTTTTGTCCTTCTCAGTTAACGTGGTCAAAGGCAATGCTATCTTTGAAAAATTCTCGATAAATCGCCTGTAACAGCCTGCCAAACCCAGAAATTGACGCACCTCAGTCGGAGTTCTTGATGCTTCCCAGTTTTTTATAGCTTCAATCTTGGATGGATCCACATGGATACCATTCTTATTGATGACGTGTCTGAGAAAGTGAACCTCTCGGATCCAAAACTCACACTTAGAGAATTTAGCATAAAGCTTCTCATTCCTGAGTAGTTCCAAGATTAATTTCAAATGATGTTCATATTCCTCCTTGGTTCGTGAATATATCAATATGTCATCGATAAACACAATCACGAATTTATCCATGTACGGCTTGCACACGCGGTTCATGAGATCCATGAAGACGGCCGGTGCATTAGTCAAGCCAAATGGCATAACTAGGAACTCGTAGTGACCGTAACGAGTCCTAAAAGCCGTTTTTGGTATATCTTCTTCCTGAATTTTCAGTTAATGATACCCTGATCGTAGATCAATTTTAGAATAGAAACTGGAACCTTGGAGTTGATCAAACAAATCGTCTATTCGAGGAAGAGGATACCGGTTTTTGATTGTCAGCTTGTTCAATTCTCGGTAATCAATGCACATTCTAAAGGTTCCATCCTTTTTCTTTACAAACAGGACCGGGGCTCCCCATGGTGAGAAACTCGGTCTTATAAAACCTTTGTCAAGTAATTCTTGTAGTTGGCTCGACAGTTCCTGCATCTCGGATGGGGCTAGACGATACGGCGATCGTGCAACTGGTGCTGCTCCTGGTACTAGGTCGATCCGGAACTCGACTTGTCTTGATGATGGTAATCCTGGTAAGTCCTCGGGAAATACCTCCGAGTAATTTCTGACGATTGGTATGTCCTCAAGTCGACGTTCTTCGGGTTTCTTCTCGACGATGTGCGCCAGGAATGCATAATAACCCTTGCGTAGATACTTCTGAGCTTTCATGCAGTTTATCGTCTTCAACATCATTCTACACCTTTCGCCTTGAATTGAAAGAATTTCTCCGCTTGGTAGTGGGATACGTACAATCTTCTCGAAGCATACGATTTCGGCACGATTCTTAGATAACCAATCTATGCCAATAACAATATCAAAACTCCCTAGTTCGACGGGTAGAAGGTCTATACTGAATGTATGATTTTCTAAACATAAAGTACAACCCCTAATGACCTCTCCGGTTTCTATTAATTTCCCATTTGCTAATTCAATTGTATAACTTTGATCTAGTTTGCTGGCCTTAATACCAAGTAAGGATTTAAAATCATTCGACACAAAGCTCATATCCGCACCCGAGTCAAAAAGTACAGAGGCATAGTGATTATTTATCGGGAACGTACCAGTGACGATATTCGGGTGTCACACCCCGCCAAGGCAAAAACACGAGGCGCGACGTTCACTGGTTTCCAAAGCATATGATTATCGCAAACACATACATGTAATTGGATACATAATCGAGTTTAAAATATTTACATCACAAAATATCAACTTGAGTTTACAAAAGTTTAAGATTTCGCAAATATGACTCAAGACCATGAGTTATACAAGGGAAATCCTCCCGAAAGCCGTATCCACGTGCATGCATGTATCCTATATTCCTAACCTGATTGCCACGTTCAATTTCCTGAAAACATACATAAAACTGTCAACACGAGGTTGGTGAGTTCACAAGTTATTATAAAGAGTTATCATAAACCCACTGTTTAAATCTGATCATTTTCCGATCAAAACTCTTTGTTAAACCTGATCACTTTAACCTGATCAGAACTCTATTGTTAAAACCTGATCATTTTAGCCTGATCAGAACTCTTTTGTTTAAAACCTGATCAGTTTAGCCTGATCAGAACTCTTTTGTTTAAAACCTGATCACTTTAGCCTGATCAGAACTCTTTTGTTTAAAACCTGATCACTTTAGCCTGATCAGAACTGTTTTGTTTAAAACCTGATCACTTTAGCCTGATCAGAACCCTTTTGTTTAAAACTTGATCACTTTAGCCTGATCTGAACTCTTTTGTTTAAAACCTGATCACTTTAGCCTGATCAGAACTCTTTTGTTTAAAACCTGATCACTTTAGCCTGATCAGAACCCTTTTGTTTAAAACCTGATCACTTTAGCCTGATCAGAACTCTTTTGTTTAAAACCTGATCACTTTAGCCTGATCAGAACTCTTTTGTTTAAAACCTGATCACTTTAGCCTGATCAGAACTCTTTTGTTTGTATTACCAATGAATATGAATACTAATCCGATCTATTGACCCCATTTGTAAGCTTGCAAGGAATACAAAATTGTATGTAATGTACGAGACCGTAACCAAACCCCAACATTCTGTGCCTCCCCTCCCCTTTCTGCGAGTAAGACAATATGCGTCATTCGGCCATTTGGACCCCTGGTTAGCGCGACTAACCATGACCGGAGGCGTCACCCCCAATAGTACTATTCATATAATCACGGGCTAAGTCCATAGCTAATGGTTACTAATTTATTCCGAGGACTTTAAGCGCTTTATTGTTCCCTCAATACATACATACGGTCAGATCATTAGTTTCATTCATTTACATACGAAAATTCTTTACAAGTATGTTTCCACGCCAAATCATTTCAAAACTTTAGAAAAAGGGGGATTAGTGAAACTCACCTCGACAGTATGAATGCTAGTAAATATTTGAATAATCAGCAGACTCGCCTATCCGTATCCTAATTACACATGGATAGCATACACGTTAAGACTACCCGTCTTAAACGCAAGTTGTTCACCCGACTTAGCAGATCTGATTACTTTTGTTCAAATATCTTTTTAGTTTTTCAACACTTGTTTCGTTATAAAATAGTTCTAAGTTACTGCCCCATGTGGCTGTTGAACAGGTATCGAAAATTTCTTAGTTTCGATTGAACAGAACAGAGGTCGAAACTTCCTAGTTTCGATTAAGTAATAGGTATCGAAACTACCTAGTTTCGATTGAGTAAACAGATATCGAAACTACCTAGTTTCGATAGAACAACAGGTATCGAAACTCCTAGTTTCGATTGAGTAAACAGGTATCGAAACTCCTAGTTTTGATTGAACACAGGTATCGAAACTCCTAGTTTCGATTGAACACACGTATCGAAACTCCTAGTTTTGATTGAACACAGGTATCGAAACTCCTAGTTTCGATTACTGAAATTTTGATTGACAGAATCAGTCCTGTATATTTTTATGTTTTAATCTGGAATTTGACACACTTTTCTTGTTATCTTACTTGCGTTTGAACGATTTGTATGTTTAGGTACGGTTTTAAAGCAATAATATGGATGGTATCGAGTTTTTACCTCTGGACAGAGATGATGATTTTGAGCGAAACAGAGAATGATCTTGAGCTCCTTAGCTTGATTCTTGAGAAAAACACTTGGAACACTTCTTATAACACCGAAATATGTGGATTTTGCTTTAAAACTTGAATTCAACTTGAAGAGAAATGGGAAAATTGTCGTAAGAAAATGAGAGTGATAAAGGAATTGTGAGAAAAGTGATTGAAGAGGTATGGTTTTACTTGAATTTTGAAGGCATGAGGTATGGTCATTCTCTGAAGTTTGGTCGAGAAAGTCAAGGAAATTGAGGGGAAAACCCACTTGTCTCTGCCGATATGATGATTGGGTTTAGAGTTAATTAAATCAATTAATTTGATTTAAGTGTAACTTAATATTATTTAGAGTTTTTTAAAAGGTAAATTAATTCTGTTTAGATTCTTCACGGTATTATAATTTTAATCAGTTTATAGCTCGTTGAAGAGAATATTAATATCTTAGTTCAACGTAAATTTTGTGTAATATATATATATATATTTTTCTGGTTATTTTATTTAACCATTAACGTTCGTATTTAGTCGGGTTATACTGCTTACTTTTTCTAGTAATTCTTTAAGATTTACTAGACTTGGAATAAACTCCTTTGCTAGACTTCTTGACTTTACTTAGTCAAAATAAAATATCAGGAAATAATAAGTATGAACGTGCATTTATGTAATATGGATATTGACCTGAAATGCTGGGTGTCATATTCACCCCATGTTACAGAGAATTTCGTCCAAAAATTCAGTTCTTGTCATTCTGACTTGGAGTGTTTGTAAACAAGGACGGGTACTTGGATTTCATTTTATCTTCCCGCTCCCACATATACTAGGGGCCGCGCTTTGAATTCCAACGTACCTTGACCAGCTTAACACGGCTACGCCTTGTTCTCTGAACCTTCCAATCTGTAACTTCCATAGGTTCCTCAATGAAGTGCAACTTGTCGTCTATGTGAATCTCATCAGGCGGTATAATTAACGTCTCGTCTGATAAATACTTCTTGAGATTTGATACATGAAACGTATCATGTACATTGCTTAGTTCTTGTGGCAACTTGAGCTTGTAAGCTACAGGGCCAACCCTAGTCAATATTTCAAACGTTCCAACGTACCTAGGGTTAAGCTTGCCACGGTTGCCAAATCTTGCAACTCCTTTCCAAGGTGAGACCTTTAACATGACTTTGTCTCCCACTTGGAAATCTAAAGGTCTTCGTCTGTTATCCGCGTAACTCTTTTGTCTGTCACGGGCGGCTTTCAGACGATCCTTGATTTTAAAAATCTTGTCCGTGGTTTCTTGAATAACCTCGGGACCGGTTAAATGCTTGTCACCAACTTCTGCCCAACAGAGCGGTGAACGACATTTTCGACCATACAAAGCCTCAAACGGAGCGGCTTTGATGCTGGTGTGGTAACTATTATTGTATGAAAACTCAGCTAGCGGCAAATGAGTATCCCAATTTCCACCGAAATCAATTGCACACGCACGTAGCATATCCTCTAAAGTTTGAATGGTCCTTTCACTTTGACCATCTGTTTGTGGGTGATATGCCATGCTCATGTCAAGACGTGTGCCCATGGCTTCTTGTAATGATTTCCAGATTCTAGACACGAATCTGCTGTCTCTATCAGAGATAATAGAAATTGGCACTCCATGCCTAGCCACAATTTCCTTGATATAAAGCCTTGCAAGTTTCTCGGTTTTATCCGTCTCTTTGATGGGTAGAAAATGAGCTGATTTCGTCAAACGATCGACGATTACCCATATAGTGTCATACCCGCTCGACGTCTTGGGTAACTTTGTGATGAAATCCATGGAAATGTGTTCCCATTTCCATTGAGGTATCTCGGGTTGTTGTAACAATCCCGACGGTTTCTGATGTTCTGCCTTTACTTTTGAACATGTCAAGCATTTACCGACATAAATAGCAATTTCTCCTTTCATGTTCGGCCACCAGTAGAGTTCTTTCAGATCCTTATACATTTTATCCAAACCTGGGTGAATGGAGTACCTGGACTTGTGGGCTTCGTCCATAACCAACTCCCGTAAGTTACCAAAACATGGCACCCAAATTCTATTCATGAAGTATAAAGTGTCTTCTGACTTTGGTTCCAACTGCTTTATCATTCCTCGTAAAGCTTCACTCTTAATGTTTTCTTCCTTAATTGCCTCTTGTTGTGCCATCCGGATTTGAGTCGTGAGACTCGTATGAATTGTCAATTCTAGGGCACGAACACGGAGTGTTTTAACCCGTTCCTTACGACTCAAGGCATCTGCTACGACGTTTGCCTTACCAGGGTGATACTTGATATCACAGTCGTAATCATTCAGTAGCTCTACCCAACGACGTTGCCTCATGTTGAGTTCTTTCTGATTAAAGATGTGCTGGAGACTCTTGTGATCTGTAAAGATAGTACATTTTGTACCGTATAAGTAATGTCTCCAAATCTTGAGTGCACACACGACAGCACCCAATTCCAGATCGTGAGTCGTATAATTTTTCTCATGGACTTTCAGCTGTCTGGATGCATACGCTATGACTTTTTCTCTCTGTATCAACACACATCCCAGACCTTGGTGTGATGCGTCGCAGTACACGATGAAATTGTCAGATCCTTCAGGAAGGGATAAGATTGGTGCACTGCAAAGTTTTTGCTTCAGCAATTGAAAAGCTGATTCTTGTTTATCAGTCCAATCAAACTTTTTGTCCTTCTGAGTTAACGTGGTCAAATGCAAGGCTATCTTTGAAAAATTCTCGATAAATCGCCTGTAATAGCCTGCCAAACCCAGAAATTGACGCACCTCAGTCGGAGTTCTTGGTGCTTCCCAGTTTTTTTAGCTTCAATCTTGGATGGATCCACATGGATACCATTCTTATTGATGACGTGTCCGAGAAAGTGAACCTCTCGGATCCAAAACTCACACTTAGAGAATTTAGCATAAAGCTTCTCATTCCTGAGTAGTTCCAAGATTAGTTCCAAATGATGTTCATGTTCATCCTTGGTTCGTGAATATATCAATATGTCATCGATAAACACAATCACGAATTTATCCAAGTATGGCTTGCACACGCGGTTCATGAGATCCATGAAGACGGCCGGTGCATTAGTCAAGCCAAATGGCATAACTAGGAACTCGTAGTGACCGTAACGAGTCCTAAAAGCCGTTTTTGGTATATCTTCTTCCTGAATTTTCAGTTGATGATACCCTGCTCGTAGATCAATTTTAGAATAGAAACTGGAACCTTGAAGTTGATCAAACAAATCGTCTATTCGAGGAAGAGGATACCGATTTTTGATTGTCAGTTTGTTCAATTCTCGGTAATCAATACACATTCTAAAGGTTCCATCCTTTTTCTTTACAAACAGGACCGGAGCTCCCCATGGTGAGAAACTCGGTCTTATGAAACCTTTGTCAAGTAATTCTTGTAGTTGGCTCGATAGTTCCTGCATCTCGGAAGGGGCTAGACGACACGGCGATCGCGCAACTGGTGCGGCTCCTGGTACTAGACGATCCGAAACTCTACTTGTCTTGATGGTGGTAATCCTGGTAAGTCCTCGGGAAATACCTCCGAGTAATCTCTGACGATTGGTATGTCCTCAAGTCGACGTTCTTCGGGTTTCTTCTCGACGATGTGAGCCAGGAATACACAATAACCCTTGGGTAGATACTTATGAGCTTTCATACAGTTGATCATCTTTAATATCGTTCTATACCTTTCGCCTTGAATTGAAAGAATTTCTCCACTTGGTAGTGGGATACGTACAATCTTCTCGAAGCATACGATTTCGGCACGATTCTTTGATAACCAATCCATGCCAATAACAATATCAAAACTCCCTAGCTCGACGGGTAGAAGGTCTATACTGAATGTATGATTTTCTAAACATAAAGTACAACCCTTAATGACCTCTCCGGTTTCTATTAATTTCCCATTTGCTAATTCAATTGTATAACTTTAATCTAGTTTGCTGGCCTTAACACCGAGTAAGGATTTAAAATCATTTGACACAAAGCTCATATCCGCACCCGAATCAAGAAGTACAGAGGCATAGTGATTATTTATCGGGAACGTACCAGTGACGATATTCGGGTCCTGGCGTGCGTCCCTTGCACCCATCACAAATGCCCTCCCTGGTGCCTGAGCGTTGTTCTGATTCTTCCACTTGGGACAATCCCTCTTGAAGTGCTTCAGGTCACCACATATGAAACATCCCGGTTTAATTTTCCCCATTCGGTTGTTGGTTCGACAAGCTTGTGTGGTGTGACCAAACTTGTCACATTTTCCACACTTGATGCACACACCGGCATGATGATTTCCACACTTCTTACATCTCGGTAGGCCCCTATAATACTCCTTTCTTTCCACTGTGTTGACTGCAAAAGCCTTCATAGTTCCTTGTTTCTTAAACCCTTGCTTCTCAAACTTTTTACTTGAATTTCCCATCCATTTCCTTTTCTCCCCATATCTACCTTCCTCGTTCTCCTTCCTCTCAAACAATCCATTATACACTGCATCATCGTTTAGTTTGAATGCTAAAGTTATAGCACTCTTGGCATCTACTGGATTAGATGATGTTACCATGCTACGAATTTGAGGCGCAAGACCCCACAGATACCTCTCAACGCGCTTATGTTCTGGTGTGACCATATGCGGTACTAGAATCGCCAATTCATTGAAACGGTCGGTGTATCCTGCCACATCATCTCCGATCATCTGTAGGTTCCACATCTCAGTTTCAATCTTTTGCAATTCGTTTCGAGGACAGTATTCCTCAATCATCATGTTTTTCAAATCTTCCCAAGACAATTGGTACGCTGTCTTTCTCCCCAAAGTCTTCATTTGAGTATTCCACCAAGTTAAAGCTTTATCAGTGAGTGCACATGTAGAATATTTCACCATGCAGTCAGCGGTGCATTCACTAATATCAATCACCGACTCCATCTTTTCTATCCTTCTCATCAGACCTACTTCACCCTCGGTGCCATTGAAGTTACGGGGGTTGCAGGATAGGAAGGCCTTGTAGGTGCATTTCCTATTTGGAGCATCTGTAGAATCACAAGTCATAACGTCATTAATTCGGATCATGACTATGTGTTATGGCTTATTTATTTTTATTACCTCCGGAACCTCATGCTGTACCGCTACCTCCTGCACCTCCTGCGTCGGTACCACTGCCGTTTCCTCCACCACTATTTCGGTTTGCTTCATACTGCTCAATGGCAGCAGCTACTCGCTGTGCTATGAGTTGTTCCATGTTTGGGGAAATCGTCTCGTTGTTGTCACCAGTAGTGTTACGGGGTGTCCCACGTTTAGGTGCCATGACGTTCTTTCTAACATATCAATTAAAAAGAAACAACATTATATAATAATAATAATGATAGATCATGACATAAGGGTACAACAACATCAAACGTAAACAATCATCATCACAACATAAGCCATCATATACATAGTTAAAACATACATAGTACATTGTTCCAAAAGACAAGGATACAAAAGGGATGGGTTCACATGACCACATCAGTACTAAAGTTTTAAACTACATAATGTGTTATGGGCACAACCCGCCCATAATAGGTTTAAAAGAAGAAGTCAGAGTACAATCCAATCATCATGGCAAGTCCCGCCATGACAAGGCTAGTTCTCGCCACGAATTCTGCAGCCAAGGTCCTTTCTTCCAGCGCCTCCACCATGTCTCGGACCGTGTGAGTGAACTGCCAGTCCATATCAGCTCTCAGCTCGAGGTAGTTAGTAGCACCCTGTATGTCTCGGGTGTTGTCCTCCAGAGTCTGTACTTGAGATCCGAGCCCTTGATGTAGTCGCGTGGCTGCATCCCCATGTGCCCGAATATCATCTAGGAGATCATCAAGACGCTCTTCGTGCGTATGAACACGTGCTACCAATGTAGACACTATGAGCTCCATGGCTTCCCTAGTGTGGGGTAAGGGTGTTGGGGAGTTGGAGGACTCTCTGAGCTCAAAGGTAGAGGAAATGCTCTCCATCTCCCTCCATCGTGCCAGAGTACGGGGCATCCAACGGATAGTCCCCACCATAGGGTGGTAACAGGGTCGTTGCCTAGGTGGTTCCTCATCAATCTCCAAGTTTTCCGGGTCACGGGCTGCCAGGGTTCTTTTACGTGGAAGTCGAACCTTCTTCCTAGCACTCTTTACCATGACTGGTCCTCTACTTTTCTTTCGCTAAATGATAGGCGGTTCTCCCAGGGCAAAATCGGGTGGTGTCGAGCTGCGAACTTGTACTCGATTTTTGGGGCGTGTGGCGGAAAGTTCCTCGTTGGATTCAGGGTCAGAGTGTGAATGTGACGACATGCTTGTGACTACAATATCCACATGACATGATGACCGGTTATGCAATGCTTATGCAATGAAAACATTTTAGTGAGTCATTCAAATTATAGACTAGGTTCCGTTTTAGACACCTAGTTCGCTATAATCAATGGCTCTGATACCAAGTTCTGTCACACCCCGCCAAGGCGGAAACGCGAGGCGTGATGTTCACTGGTTTCCAAAGCATATGATTATCGCAAACACATACATGTAATTGGATACATAATCGAGTTTAAAATATTTACATCACAAAATATCAACTTGAGTTTACAAAAGTTTAAGATTTCGCAAATATGACTCAAGACAATGAGTTATACAAGAGAAATCCTCCCGAAAGCCTTATCCACGTGCATGCATGTATCCTACATTGCTAACATGATTGCCACGTTCAATTTCCTGAAAACATACATAAAACTGTCAACCCGAGGTTGGTGAGTTCACAAGTTATTATAAAGAGTTATCATAAACCCAATGTTTAAATCTGATCATTTTCTGATCAAAACTCTTTGTTAAACCTGATCACTTTAACCTGATCAGAACTCTATGGTTAAAACCTGATCATTTTAGCCTGATCAAAACTCTTTTGTTTAAAACCTGATCACTTTAGACTGATCAGAACTCTTTTGTTTAAAACCTGATCACTTTAGCCTGATCAGAACTCTTTTGTTTAAAACCTGATCACTTTAGCCTGATCAGAACTGTTTTGTTTAAACCCTGATCACTTTAGCCTGATCAGAACCCTTTTGTTTAAAACCTGATCACTTTAGCCTAATCAGAACTCTTTTGTTTAAAACCTGATCACTTTAGCCTGATCAGAACTCTTTTGTTTAAAACTTGATCACTTTAGCCTGATCAGAACCCTTTTGTTTAAAACCTGATCACTTTAGCCTGATCAGAACTCTTTTGTTTAAAACCTGATCACTTTAGCCTGATGAGAACTCTTTTGTTTAAAACCTGATCACTTTAGCCTGATCAGAACTCTTTTGTTTAAAACCTGATCACTTTAGCCTGATCAGAACTCTTTTGTTTGTATTACCAATGAATATGAATACTAATCCGATCTATTGACCCCATTTGTAAGCTTGCAAGGAATACAAAATAGTATGTAATGTACGAGACCGTAACCAAACCCCAACATTCTGTGCCTCCCCTCGCCTTTCTGCGAGTAAGACAATATGCGGTCATTCGGCCATTTGGACCCCTGGTTAGCGCGACTAACCATGACCGGAGGCGTCACCCCCAATAGTACTATTCATATAATCCCGGGCTAAGTCCATAGCTAATGGTTACTAATTTATTTCGAGGACTTTAAGCGCTTTATTGTTCCCTCAATACATACATACGGTCAGATCATTAGTTTCATTCATTTACATACGAAAATTCTTTACAAGTATGTTTCCACCCCAAATCATTTCAAAACTTTAGAAAAAGGGGGATTAGTGAAACTCACCTCGACAGTATGAATGCTAGCAAATATTTGAATAATCAGCAGACTCGCCTATCCGTATCCTAATTACACAAGGATAGCATACACGTTAAGACTACCCGTCTTAAACGCAAGTTGTTCACCCGACTTAGCAGATCTGATTACTTTTGTTCAAATATCTTTTTAGTTTTTCAACAATTGTTTCGTTATAAAATAGTTCTAAGTTACTGCCCCATGGGGCTGTTGAACAGGTATCGAAACTTTCTTAGTTTCGATTTAACATAACAGAGGTCGAAACTTCCTAGTTTCGATTAAGTAATAGGTATCGAAACTACCTAGTTTCGATTGAGTAAACAGATATCGAAACTACCTAGTTTCGATAGAACAACAGGTATCGAAACTCCTAGTTTCGATTGAGTAAACAGGTATCGAAACTCCTAGTTTCGATTGAACACAGGTATCGAAACTCCTAGTTTCGATTGAACACAGGTATCGAAACTCCTAGTTTCGATTGAACACAGGTATCGAAACTCCTAGTTTCGATTACTGAAATTTTGATTGACAGAATCAGTCCTGTATATTTTTATGTTTTAATCTGGAATTTGACACACTTTTCTTGTTATCTTACTTGCGTTTGAACGATTTGTATGTTTAGCTATGGTTTTAAAGCAATAATATGGATGGTATCGAGTTTTTACCTCTGGACAGAGATGATGATTTTGAGCGAAACAGAGATTGATCTTGAGCTCCTTAGCTTGATTCTTGAGAAAAACACTTGGAACTCTTCTTCTAACACCGAAATATGTGGATTTCGCTTTAAAACATGAATTCAACTTGAAGAGAAATGGGAAGATTGTCGTAAGAAAATGAGAGTGATGAAAGGAATTGTGAGAAAAGTGATTGAAGAGGTATGGTTTTACTTGAATTTCGAAGGCATGAGGTATGGTCATTCTCTGAAGTTTGGTCGAGAAAGTCAAGGAAATTGAGGGGAAAACCCACTTGTCTCTGCCGATATGATGATTGGGTTTAGAGTTAATTAAATCAATTAATTTGATTTAAGTGTAACTTAATATTATTTAGAGTTTTTTAAAAGGTAAATTAATTCTGTTTAGATTCTTCACGGTATTATAATTTTAACCAGTTTATGGCTCGTTGAAGAGAATATTAAAATCTTAGTTCAACGTAAATTTTGTGTAATATATATATATATATATATATATATATATATTTTTCTGGTTATTTTATTTAACCATTAACGTTCGTATTTAGTCGGGTTATACTGCTTACTTTTTCTAGTAATTCTTTAAGATTTACTAGACTTGAAATAAACTCCTTTGCTAGACTTCTTGACTTTACTTAGTCAAAATAAAATATCAGGAAATAATAAGTATGAACGTGCATTTATGTAATATGGATATTGACCTGAAATGCTGGGTGTCACATCGGGTCCTGGCGTGCGTCCCTTGCACCCATCACAAATGCCCTCCCTGGTGCCTGAGCGTTGTTCTGATTCTTCCACTTGGGACAATCCCTCTTGAAGTGCATCAGGTCACCACATATGAAACATCTCGGTTTAAATTTCGCCATTCGGTTGTTAGTTCGACAAGCTTGCGTGGTGTGACCAAACTTGTCACATTTTCCACACTTGATGCACACACCGGCATGATGGTTTCCACATTTCTTACATCTCGGTATGCCCCTATCATACTCCTTTCTTTCTACTGTGTTGACAGCAAAAGCTTTCATAGTTCCTTGTTTCTTAAACCCTTCTTTCTCAGACTTGTTACTTGAATTTCCCATCCATTTCCTTTTCTCCCCAGATCTACCTTCCTCGTTTTCCTTTTTCACAAACAATTCATTACGTACCGCATCATCCCTTAGTTTGAATGCTAAAGTTATAGCACTCTTGGCATCTACTGGATTAGATGATGTTACCATGCTACGAATTTGAGGCGCAAGACCCCACAGATACCTCTCAACGCGCTTATGTTCTGGTGTGACCATATGCGGTACTAGAATCGCCAATTCATTGAAACGGTCGGTGTATCCTGCCACATCATCTCCGATCATCTGTAGGTTCCACATCTCATTTTCAATCTTTTGCAATTCGTTTCGAGGACAGTATTCCTCAATCATCATGTTTTTCAAGTCTTCCCAAGACAATTGGTACGCTGTCTCTCTCCCCAACGTCTTCATTTGAGTATTCCACCAAGTTAAAGCTTTATCCGTGAGCGCACATGTAGAATATTTCACCATGCAGTCAGCGGTGCATTCACTAATATCAATCACCGACTCCATCTTTTCTATCCATCTCATCAGACCTACTGCACCCTCGGTGCCATTGAAGTTACGGGGGTTGCAGGATAGGAAGGCCTTGTAGGTGCACTTCCTATTTGGAGCATCTGTAGAATCACAAGTCATAACGTCATTAATTCGGATCATGACTATGTGTTATGGCTTATTTATTTTCATTACCTCCGGAACCTCCTGCTGTACCGCTACCTCCTGCACCTCCTCCGTCGGTACCGCTGCCGTTTTCTCCGCCACTATTTCGATTTGCTTCATACTGCTCCATGGCGGCAGCTACTCGCTGTGCTATGAGTTGCTCCACGTTTGGGGAAATCGTTTCGTTGTTGCCACTAGTAGTGTTACGGGGCGTCCTTCGCTTAGGTGCCATGACGTTCTTTCTAACATATCAATTAAAAAGAAACAACATTATATAATAATAATGTTAGATCATGACATAAGGGTACAACAACATCAAACGTGAACAACCCTCATTACAACATAAACCATCACATACATAGTTAAAACATGCATAGTACATTGTTCCAAAAGACAAGGATACAAAAGGGATGGGTTCACATGACCACATCAGTACCAAAGTTTTACATTACATAATGTGCTATGGGCACAACCCGCCCATAATAGGTTTAAAAGAAGAAGTGGGAGTACAACCCCATCATCATGGCAAGTCCTGCCATGACAAAGCTAGCCCTAGCCACAAATTCTGCAGCCAAAGTCCTTTCCTCCAGTGCCTCCACCATGTCTCGGACCGTAACAGTGAACTGCCAGTCCATATCAGCTCTCAGCTCTCAGCTCTAGGTAGTTAGTAGCACCCTATATGTCTCGGGTGTTGTCCTCTAGAGTCTGTACTCGAGATCCGAGCCCTTGACGTAGTCGCGTGGCTGTATCCCCATGTGCCCGAATATCATCTAGGAGATCATCGAGACGTTCCTCGTGCATATGAACACGTGCTACCAATGTAGGCACTGTGAGCTCCATGGCTTCCCCAGTGTGGGGTAGGGGTGTTGGGGAGTAGTAGGACTCTCCGAGCTCAAAGGTAGAGGGAATGCTCTCCATCTCCCTCCATCGTGCCAATGTACGGGGTATCCAACGAATAGTCCCCACCGTAGGGTGGTAACAGGGTCATTGCCTAGGTGGTTCCTCATCAATCTCCAAATTTTCCGGGTCACGGGCTGCCAGGGTTCTTTTGCGTGGAAATCGAACCTTCTTCCTAGCACTCTTTACCATAACTGGCCCTCCGCTTTTCTTTCGGTAGACGATAGGCGGTTCTCCCAGGGCAACATCGGGTGGTGTCGAGCTGCGAACTTGTACTCGATTTTTGGGGCGTGTGGCGGAAAGTTCCTCGTTGGATTCAGGGTCAGAGACGGGGTCAGAGTGTGAATGTGACGACATGCTTGTGACTACAATATCCACATGACATGATGACTGGTTATGCAATGCTTATGCAATGAAAACATTTTAGTGAGTCATTCAAATTATAGACTAGGTTCCGTTTTAGACACCTAGTTCGCTATAATCAATGGCTCTGATACCAAGTTCTGTCACACCCCGCCAAGGCGGAAACGCGAGGCGTGATGTTCACTGGTTTCCAAAGCATATGATTATCGCAAACACATACACGTAATTGGATACATAATCGAGTTTAAAATATTTACATAATAAAATATCAACTTGAGTTTACAAAAGTTTAAGATTTCGCAAATATGACTCAAGACAATGAGTTATACAAGAGAAATCCTCCCGAAAGCCTTATCCACGTGCATGCATGTATCCTACATTGCTAACATGATTGCCACGTTCAATTTCCTGAAAACATACTTAAAAAATGTCAACACGAGGTTGGTGAGTTCACAAATTATTATAAAGAGTTATCATAAATCCAATGTTTAAATCTGATCATTTTCCGATCAAAACTCTTTAGTCAAACCTGATCACTTTAACTTGATCAGAACTCTTTTATTTAAACCTGATCACTTTAACCTGATCAGAACTCTTTTACTTAAACATGATCATTTTAACCTGATCAAAACTCTTTTACTTAAACCTAATCATTTTAACCTGATCAGAACTCTTTTACTTAAACCTGATCATTTTAACCTGATCAAAACTCTTTTACTTAAACCTGATCATTTTAACCTGATCACATTAACCTGATCAGAACTCTTTTGATTAAACCTGATCATTTTAGCCTGATCAAAACCCTTTTGCATGTATTACCAATGAATATGAATACTAATCCGATCTATTAACCCCATTTGTAAGCTTGCAAGGAATACAAAATAGTATGTAATGTACGAGACCGTAACCAAACCCCAACATTATGTGCCTCCCCCCGCCTTTCTGTTAGTAAGACAATATGCGGTCATTCGGCCATTTGGACCCCTGGTTAGCGCGACTAACCATGACCGGAGGCGTCACCCCCAATAGTACTATTCATATAATCCCGGGCTAAGTCCATAGCTAATGGTTACTAATTTATTCAGAGGACTTTAAGCGCTTTACTTTTCCCTCAATACACACATACGGTCAGATCATTAGTTCAATTCATTTACATACAATAGTCTTTTACAAGTATGTTTCCACCCCAAATCATTTCTTTTAAACTTTAGAAAAAGGGGAATTAGTGAAACTCACCTCGACAGTATGAATGCTAGCAAATATTTGAATAACAGCAGACTCGCCTATCCGTATCCTAATTACACAAGGATAACATACACGTTAAGACTACCTGTCTTAAACGCAAGTTGTTCACCCGACTTAGCAGATCTGATTGCTTTTGTTTAAATATCTTTTTAGTTTTTCAACACTTGTTTCGTTACAAAATAGTTCTAAGTTACTGCCCCATGGGACTGATGAACAGGTATCGAAACTTTCTTAGTTTCGATTGAACAGAACAGATGTTGAAACTACTTAGTTTCGATTGAGTAAATTGGGTATCGAAACTACCTAGTTTCGATTGGCAAAATTAGTATCGAAACTACCTAGTTTCGATTGGCAAGAGGTATCGAAACTCCCAGTTTCGATTGAACAACAGGTATCGAAACTCCTAGTTTCGATTACTGAAATTTTGATTGACAGATCAGTCCTGTATATTTTTATGTTTTAATCTTGAATTTGACACACTTTTTTCGTTATCTAACTTGCGTTTGAACGATTTGTATGTTTAGCTACGGTTTTAAAGCAAATAATATGGATGGTATCGAGTTTTTACCTCTGGACAGAGATGATGATTTTGAGAGAAACAGAGAAGTGGTCTTGAATCTTTTGCTAAACTCTCTTTAGGAACACTTGAAATTCTTCTTAAAACACTGAATTATGGTGGATTTTTCCTTAAAACTTGATTTCAACTTGTAGAGAATTGGGAAGATTGCCGTAAGAAAATGAGAGTGATGAAAGGAATTGTGAGAAAAGTGATTGAAGAGGTATGGTTTATATCAGAATTCTCACGATTAGGGTATGGTTTCTCTCTGAAACTTGGTTAAGAAAGTCAAGGAGTTGGGGGGAAAAACCCACTTGTCTCGCCGATTGATTTATTTGGGTTTAGAGTTAATTGAATCAATTAATTTGATTTAAGTGTAACTTAATATTATTTAGAGTTTTTAAAAGGTAAATTAATTCGGTTTAGATTTCTCACGGTCTTATAATTTTAACCAGTTTATGGCTCGTTGAAGAAAATATTGAAATCTTGGTTTGTATAATTCGTTGAGGTGATTATTTGTAGGTATGAGTACCTAAAAGTGGCGCTACATAGTAACGTCTTCGAAAAGTCCATTATTTTACTTTTATGTATATTATATGATTTAGTCTTAGAAATAAATTATAGTTCAACGTAAATTTTGTGAAATATATATATATATATATATTTTTTTCTGGTTATTCTATTTAACCATTAACGTTCGTATTTAGTCGGGTTATACTGCTTACTTTTTCTAGTAATTCTTTAAGATTTACTAGACTTGAGTCCAATTACGCGCTATTCCAACTGTAATGGTATGAATTGGGTCGTGTAATGGGTTTAGATACATGCACGTTCAGTCTTAGCATGATTTCCGGGATTGGGACGCGTTTAATTTATCGAATTGAAACCGAATTGATTCGGCTTTGACTCCACAAAGTCAATTGATTTAAATTTTGAATTCAGCCGCGTGATAGATGAATTTGGGCTGCGACTTGGGTCAGGGTAGGGCCGATTCACGATTTTGTGCGTAATGGAAGTCCATAACAACAGGCTTAATCGATTTCATAAGTGGGATTTCATAGATTTGGGCTTGTTTGACTTTTAAAGTCAAAATTGACGAATGGGGGTCCAATTTGAGCCATATGGGGTCCAATCTAGATCAAAGGTTCAATTGAGGGTGTGGGGGTTCATGTTTTTTATTAGGGTTCAAGGACTTTGGGGAGGAGGTTCAAGACCAATTTGCTTATAAAAATATATATTATTATTTTTTTTATAAAACTTGTAATAAAGTTTAAAACATTATATATATAATAGAAAATAATATGTTTATTGAAAGGTTGAAAATTTCAAATTAATACCCGTTAAGGTAATAATTAATGTGACATGAGGTGTTAGGCAAAAATTGGATTTCAAAAGCTTGAATAATAAATTGATTAACGAAAGATTTATGGCTTGAAAATCATGGATGTTACACCAACGAATATCGAGCTTCATCTTGAAAACACTTAATAGAATCTAACACAAAGTCATGCTCAGCAGTGATCATCATGTATCCAATCTCTAATACCCTTTAATAAGATCTTCATTCCTTGTTAACATCTCCTAATCGGTAACATTCACCCTGGTGAAGTCCCATAACTATGTTGTATATCTGTATTCCACCCAGATCCCAAATGAGAAATCCAATCATAACTAAATCACACCAAATTTTGAACACAATCTTGACCAATGAGCACGCAAAGAAAAAGAAAAGAAAAATAGAGTTTACAAAGAAATCTTGGGAAAGTGTCATTTGAAATTTTATCCCCCTCATTTCTCTGTAAACTATGACCAGATTCACCACCGCTTCACCCGATTCCTCTAAAAACATAACTAGTCAACTCTAGGATTTTATTCCTTTGCAAAGATCCAAAACAGCACTTCGTTGGGTTCAAGTTGTTACAGTATTCATCCCCTATTATAGAAGTATCATAGATACTCGTAGCCAACATATTCATGTTTGAATACCTAAACAATATGATTCTTTTTCCAAATACCGAAAGAAGCAACATCTTCACAAGTAAAACAACGAGACTTTTAGCCGATGACGACCCAGTTGCTCAAATTGATTCAGCATTCATTCCCTATTATAGAAGTATGAAATATACTCGTAGCCAACATTTTCAAGTTTGAACACCTAAGCAATCTGACAATTGGTATCATCCAACAAAAATCTCGACCTTGTTTCGCTATGCTACTTTATATACAAATTTCAGTCCCGAAAAACCAAAATCACTATCTTTTGAAAAATGGCTCGAAACAAGCATACAAATGATCCCTAAAAAACTTGGCAAAGTAAAGTTTTTCCGCCAAAAAACTTTTTTTTTATCCCAGATGCTAGTTGACGAGCAAACACACATGACAGATATTTCTTACGTACATAGTAAGTACGGAGATAGATAAGTTCGCACATCAATGAGTCATGCATACTTGTCTTCATGCGTACTTGTCTTCATGCGTGTGCTTTTAATCATGCGTACTTGTCTTCATGCGTGGGCTTTTAATCATGCGTACTTGTCCAGCAGTACACTAACGTACTTGTCTGATCTTGAGGAAAATTTTTCAGAAACGGTTGGATTTCTAAAATTTATGTTTCCAAAGGGTTAGAAATCATATTCTAACAAACCTGTAGCCTTCCAAACCTCAAATGAAGCGATAACAAAGACAAATTTTTGGATTTTGTTCTAAACATGTAGAGACTTTCATAAGTAGGCAGGAACTTTAAAAGGCTAAAATCAAAATCTGGAACACAAATCAACGAACACCGAGGCTCTGATACCAGTTGTAGGTCTCGGGGGCCTCGTTCGAGCACAGCGGAAGACTGAGATACGACAACGTAGACCTGTTTGATGATTCGTGGGGGGAACAGAAGGCAGAAACGACGTTGACAATAGAAGAACAATAAGAACATAAACAAGAGAATCAACAATCCATAACAACGTTGTCATTACAGATTACATACCGAAGGAGTATACATCTCTCTTTACACTCACGGTCCACGGGCCGGGAGAGCTCATCCCGACCCGACCTCTCTCAAATCTCACATTCTGTTCCATACCCTACAACTAAGCCCAACACCTCTATTTATAGGGGCCGGAACAACCATCCTGCGTACTTGTCTAAGTACGCAGGACATTTGGTCATGCGTACTTGTTAAGTACGCAAGACAAAAAGTCATGCGTACTTACTAAGTATGCAGGACCAAATGGAGAACTTGCAAAGTACGCAGGAACATTCTCCTGTGTACTAGCTAAGTACACCGATATATAGAATTTTATCTATAGTTACTAAAACATGCTTCTACCCAAGAATATAAGCAAACATCAAGAACTCCAGTATCTCTAAGTTTAGAATATAAACAAGTATTTTCAAATAAAGAACGAGTTTGGACTCCAGCCTGCAGATTCCCAATGATATTTGTCATCGGATGATCTTTGAATTCTTTTATGGAAGCCACCTCAGGAACAGGTAGTACATCAACTTGAGTAGTTTCCTCTTGAGAAAGAACATTTTGAGTAACTGGTATCACAGACTCCAGATTGGTAGGAAGCTCCCCCTGAACATGTGTAGAAGTGGACGAATCATCAACAATAAACGGATCAGCCGAAGAATCCTGGAAAATTGCTTCATCATCTTCACTTTCACACTCGTGAGTTCCCGAACTAGATGCTGCATTCGAATCAGGCATAGAGGAAGGTGAAACTGATAATGGAACCTTTGATCTTAGTAGAAAACTGCAATCTTGGTCACCATGACAAGACTCATATAACACTACAACTTCTCTACCAGACAAAATAGGAGCAAAATTGAAAGACTTGAACAAACTATCATAATCAAATGCCCACTCTGGACCAACCGCCTTCTAAGGAATAGATCAATTAGAATAATCGATATGGAACCATTCTTCGATCTTTCGTGTTTCCTCGTTATATACTCTTTCATTCAATGAATTGGCAACATACCCCAGAAAAATTCCTTCGATCGCCTTTTCACTAAACTTGGTAGAAGCATCCCTGATCTTTAGAAGAGTACATGGATTCCCAAAAAGAAGAAGATAATTCAAATTAGGCTTCCGATTGTTTAACAATTCATAACACGTCTTGTTATGTCGCTTCACGGTCAGAAATCGATTCAGGACATGACAAGCAGTATTCACAGTTCAGCCCAAAAAGTTACCGGTACCTTAGAATTGGCCAACATTGTTCTTGCTGCCTCAATCAATGTTCTGTTCTTTCGCTCAGCAACCCCATTTTGTTGAGGAACATATGGCGCGCTAAACTCATGATGAATACCCTTTTGCAAACAAAAGAAACCCATCTTACTATTTTTGAACTCGCTGTCATTGTCACTTCTTATACGCCTAATTTTCTACTTACAAATTTACCCAGAGGCGAAGTAGATAAGTTCGCTTCAAACCCCTTAAGCGAACTTGTCCCAAGCAAACTAGATAAGTTCGCCTAAACAAGAATTTTTGCTAAGTTCGCCTGTAACTGAATTCAGGCTAAGTTCGCCTGTTCTAGCTGAAAAATCTCAGGAAGATGAACTCTTCAACCAAAACAGGAACCAAAACTTTCAAAAATCATCATAACTTGCTGAATTGATGAAATTTGATAAAATTGAAACATAGGATTGAGTGTAATATGAAATAGAACACTTTTAATGGATCAATTTCTTCAAAAACGTCTTCAATTTGATGAATTCAGCCCCCAAAATCTTCTCAAGAACTTGAGAACTCCATGGATATGAAAATCAAGCAAAACTCAGACTGTTTGATGTCAAATCATACACAAACCAACACAAATCAGTCACAAATCACGAGCACTGTTTGTTGTCAAATCAATCACATGTAGGTCCCCTAAGGTCTTCTACGGATCTAACTCGAGACGTGACGTATCAAACATACGGATTGCAGAATCCAACCGTACGCATGACTGTGTATACGAGACAATCACAATGATAACAATCAATACACAATGTAAATAATCTTCAATTTGATTTCCACCAAAACACAGAGTTTACAGAACTTGAATATAAATTACAAAGCTATTCAAGCTAACATGTAAACTCCTATTTATAGACACATTCTGCCATGCATGCGAACTTATTAATTTCGCCAAAACTAGGCCTAGGCGAACTTGTTAAGTTCACCTATTACAGAACATAACCAAACATTACAAAAACATAGATATATAAGATCTAAACTATTACAAGGCCTATTGTCACACTTCTATGTCCTAACAGACTCCCCTTGACAATAGCTTGATCTTCTGTCTTCATGCTGAGCTCTTCCACTTATCTGGTAGTTTACTCCCTGCATATACTCCATGTTTCACACAAATCTCCAATACACGCTTATATTGTAATCCCTGCTCACGCCATTCACTTGTAAACATAATCTCCTTTCTTTCCAGCATCAGTTAGTCTTTCTTTGAGAAGTTTATAAGATTCATAGCATCATAGAAACATACTATGACCTTATTATCTTGATCTTCAATCCTTGCTTCTCCAGTGTTCACATCCACATACCACTTCATATTACCTAGACAGTCTTGTGGTATTTTCCTCAAAGGTATCTTCTTCACTACCTTGACTGGTTTAAACTTGTAATTCCAAATCACTTTACCAGTTTTAGGATCAACACTCTTTATTCTCTTTCGCTTTTGTGGTTTAAGCTTTTCATACTTTCCGGAACCACCTTCCATCCTAATCAACAATACCATGCTTAGATCTATTGATTAAATACTTTGTTGCCAGATCGTTCATCTTACATCTAGGAAAAGTATTGAAGTACCTTAGCCTTGGCTTCAAATATTGTACACCGTCAGATCTTTTCAAAGCAATAAGTTTAATTTCTTCATCAAAGAACTAACTTATAATTCTACCAACACACCTTTCTTTGTGCACATACTTTTCCTTAAGAACAGGTGGTGACGATGAAGCAGGTAATACTTTCTTCCAACTCTTCACCAATTCTAGCCATTTCTCTTTGGTCATGCATGTATCCCTATACATCATAGGCTCTTCAGTTGTCTTTGTCTGAGTAGTGTCAGATCTTCAGTAGAGTCCATAGAGTCAGCCATTACATTAGAAGTAACTTCAGGAATAACATCATATTGGATGAAATCAAAAGGCACATTAAGACCATCACAGGCTTCATAAGTCAACCTTGTTGTATCTTTAGAAATCTCCAATTCCACTATCTCTCCTTCTTCTATCTCTGAGTCATTCTCTTCATCTTCTAAGTCATCAAACAACTCATCTAGACCATCTAAGCAGTCTATCTTTTCAGCTTCATCAAGATTAGAGTCATCTCTAAAGAATTCTAGAAGCAATACCTCTTCATTTTCTCCTAGACTTTTATCACCAGAAGCTTCAACTTTATTTGAAGTAGAGTCCCCCCTGAAACTGAGATACCGGATCAACGTCAGAGTATTGACGATTACCCTTGTTCCCACTGGGATCATTATCTTCATCATCATTCCTTTGAACTACCTCTGTATGACAAGCATATTTAACCACTACAGGAATCTCCCCTTGAGCGTCAATACGCTCTACTAACTGTGATACAAGAATCTGCATCTTAGCTAGTTGTTTGCTTTGAGATTGAAGAACTTGCTCTCTCTGAAAATCATTAGCCCTTAATACATCTACTTGACCTTTAAGACCCATAATTTGGGCTTCTAGGAAAAAGACTTTGCCTTGTAAAGCAGCAATCTTAGCATCTTTTGATGTAAACGGACCAGCTTGTGAAGAAGTATGAGGAGGAATTAGAGCAGGAGTAACTTATGGAGAAGTAGTCTGAGACGGTTGTGGTGATATAATCAATGAGTCCACAAAATCCACGTCATCAGCTACATGATTACTAGCAGCAGTCATAGAAGCAGACATAAGCTTCTATGACTTTGGAGAAGGAATATACTCCGAATCAGACGATGATTCATCTCGTAATGTTCTTTTTCCATGTACTGCACCAGGAGGAAGACCCTGAGCAGAGTTGCATCTTGGTTTCTTTAACTTTCTTGTACTTACAGACTTCATTCTTTTCCCAGCATTAGCCATCGGAATGCTAGCAAGTCTGTCATAATGATCTGAGATGAAATCCTTAATATCTTCGGAATCAAAATTAGACTCATCATCATTAGCAGGATCAGAAGAACTTGTGTTAGTATCATTTACATTCCCTTCTTGATCCTATGGAGGAGATTGGACTTGTTCTTCTTCATTATTATGCTTATTCTCCTCATTTTGATCAACATAATCATCTACTTGAACCTCATCATGAACCTCCACATTTGGTTCTATGACATTCTCTTGAACTTTATCTTGAATAGGTTCTTGAACTTGTTGTGGTTGGACTTGAGGTTGTTGTGCTTGTTGTTGTGTTTGTTGCAGTTGTTCTTACTGTTGTTGTTGTTGTGCTACTAGCTCTTCCGAATGAATCCAATTATCATGAGGTGGTGCAACATAATCAGGATTAATTATGTGCCCAAATAAAGGTGTTGAAACTGGTATCAGTGCCGGATTCTGTTGCTTAACAATGTTACAATTAGTAAATATCCTCTTGGTCATCTGGGTGAGTGTAAGACATTATGGAAGCTAAGGTAGGTTTGGATTGAGATGATTTAAAATCATTTGAAATCCTTGACCTTCTGGCGGTGTAATTTGTGCAACGATCTCCTTGTAGAAATAATGTGCAAAGTTGAAACCTCTGTTAAGTCTAAGAGCCACCATGGCTGATTGTAAAGAAGTCTTCAACCCGTTAGTTCCAGCTTTCCTCGGTGAGAGACACTGAATGAGTACATGCTTAAAATACCCCCATTGACCCACTAAGCCACCGTTCCGTGCTTAAGTATCATTAGCCTTTCCCTTGTATCCCATCCTGTGAAAGCATCCCATAATCAACTGAGACGGTAACCCCAATGTGTAACATCCCAAAAATAGTAAAAAAGTTATTAATAAAGCGATAGAGATTTAATAGTCAAAAATGAAAGAAAAATGGATGGGCTTGGGCTCGGCTCCAACGGGCCGAGGGAAGCCCAGGTATATAAGGGCCAAGACAGCCTTGAATCTCTCATCTCTTCCAAAATTTACAATCTAGAGAGAGAAAGGAGAGCTCGGGCCTAGAGAGAGAAAGTTGACGGATCAACCGAGAATTGAAGGAGCACGTTACTATTGAGCTCGTGAGCAAAACCTCTGAATCAGAATCACAATCCAGGTAATGATTCGACCTTAAACTGAGTTTTTCTTCGTTTTGGGGTTTTTCGGGTTTTAGCTAAATAGGAGACATTTTTATGGATGAAACTTGAAAATAAGCTTAGAACTAGCATCTAGAATGAAAACCGCACATTTTGATCAAAGAAAATTGTAAGATTGGCATGATCAGGTTAGCATGCAAGAATTTCGGACTTGTTCAGGAAACAGGTCTTGCGTACTTATCAAGTACCAAGAAGGATGCCCTAAGTACTTATCAAGTACGCATGAGGAAGATCCCGCGTACCTATCAAGAACGCAGGAGGAAGATCCTGCGTGCTTATCAAGTACGCAAGAAGAATGTTCTGCGCACTTGTCAAGTAGCTAAGTACGCAGGCATTAGGCTAGATAGTGAAGTCAGTATGTTCGCCTAATTCAGTATGATTAAACCGTTAGAGTCGGGATTGGGTTTGATGTGTATTTAATTACCTAATTCAGATTGTACGTGACGTTGTTGGGCCTTTGTTTAGTACAACCAAGACTAGCATATCAGGTGAGTTCTATGTGCCCCCTTCTATGTTATGTGCAAATCATTTTAAATGTTTTGGGGCTGAAGTGTTTACACTAAATGAATAAATGATATGAAGGTCAATGATATCATACGTGATATACTAAGTTATATTTATATATATATGAAAATGAATTATGAACAAAGAATGAAACGTATGTTTACAAAGAACGAATGAAAGAATGGCATAACGTAAATAAATGAAATCTTGCTTTATAATTATATATTGCATGTTATGAATGCATGTATACGTTATGGACGAAAACGAATCTAACGGCTACTACGGTAGACGGATACCACTTGACTATTATACAGCCAGAAAAGAGAGTCTAGAAAGGTAGACTAAATAATGGCCACTACGGTGGAGTAAGTCCCTAAATAGATGCATGGTTGTATAATTAGTTCAAGTGGGAAACGGATGCCTTAGGGCAGACGGGCGAATATGACAGACTACGACGGTAGGACGGTTAAGACGTACGGCCGAAGGTTGGCCGGACGGAAGTTAAGGAGACGGTTTCTAGGACCGGAAGAATAAAAGGGCTACGACGGTAGCTTAAGGGCGTATGCCTTTGTGATATACGCAGTAAAAGACGAGTTGATCACCCTTAAGTGTATGACCAATGAATGTTAAGGAAAGTAAAGGTGAATGCATATCTATGTAATCACATAAGAATGATGAAAAAAAAGCAAAAGCTATGAATACCTATTTATATAAATGTATATATAATTATGCATACTTATAAAGAAAAGAATGTTCATACTAAATAGTTTTAAACTAGAACTCAACAGCGTTAGCTGACTTTTAGTATACATTTCAGGTAAAGAAAGGAAGGGTCGTGCGAAGGCGTGATGGTTACCCGGCAAGCGACTGACATCCGACTCTTAATTGTTAAGAAAATGTTGTATTTTTAATTGTTAAGACTTCCGTTGTTATGTTATGTATTTGAATGATGTTTGTTTTCCCTATTCTCAAATGTTTTTAATTTAAGTTCAGTATTTATGACTATGTTTATGAGTAAATCCATCAAGTGAGGTTACCCGGGAAAGGGGCCTTACAAGTTGGTATCAGAGCAATAGTTTGAGAGATTCAGACATCCCTAAATGTCTGGACTCAAACTGATTATGGGACCAACGCACGGATGTCAGTAACCAACGCCAATGCCAGCACGGTAAGTAAGTACTAAAGTTAATACACTTGGATAAGAATAGATACCTTAACTTAGAATAAATAGATGTCAACGTCACAACCGATTTGAAGAGTTTTGAACCCGAAAAGCAATGTAAATTAGTAATCACAAACCGATCACTGTAATTAAAAATTTACCTTGCTCATACTATTCTAAAACTATGATCTGACGGAAAGGCATTGATGTATTCCCTATATAACTATCAGGAAACTAGGAGCTATGGCTGGAGGAGGAAGAACAGGACGCCGAGGCGGACGCACTGGCCGAGTAGGTAGACCTCCATTGAATCAAAGACATGAAGAAGAAGAGAGTGTGCACGCAGAACACACTGAGAGTATGCATGAAACAGATGTGACCCCAACTGGGAACCACAATCACGGGCCTCTACAGTTGGAAACCGAGGTCAGGATGCTATTGCCCGCGAAGTTGTACTCACTCTGAATAAAGAATTGCCTGATCTACTATCCGAGGCATTAAAGAAAAGTAGAGAGGAGGATGATAGAGACCATGAAGAGAAAGTGTATGACAGTGATGGGGATGAAGTGAATGTGAGATCAAACAATCGTGGGTGTACTTACAAAGGTTTCAAGGACGGAGAGCCACCCAAGTTTGATGGTAACAAGGATTCGGTGGCTACGTTCGAATGGATTGAGAGGATGAACGTTGTAATCAACATCAGCGAGTGTCGACCGGACATGGCGGTTAAATATGTTGCTCATTCTTTCACCAATGAAGCACTAGGTTGGTGGAGAAACATTCATAGAACAAAGTCGCCAAACGCTCTTGCCAGAATGACATGGGAACACCTGAAGAAGTTCATAATCCAAAAGTTCTGCCCACAGAACGAGATTGATCATATGGAGAACGAGTTCCTAAACTTCAAGGCTGGCAACAAGACTCATCACCAGTATACTTCAAGATTCAACGAGCTGGCCCAACTGGTACCACACTTGGTGGAAACTAAAGACCGTCTGATCAAATACTATGTCAAGGGTCTGCCGCAAAGGGTCCGGGTCCATGTGAAAGCTAACCTACCCTCGACCTTCGAGTCGGTAGTGAATCTCAGTGGAATCGTCTACGACGATTATGCAAATGAGGACCCGGCACCTGAGACACAAAAGAGGAAGTGGGAGAACCCGTCCAGAGGCACCGGAAAAGGGAATATAGCAACTAAAATTAATAAACCTAGGTCGGATGAATATGAAACTTGCAAGAAATGTGGAAGGCAACATCTTGGCGAGTGCCAGATCAGCACCACCACATGCTATAAGTGCGGGAAACCAGGTCACTTCTCCCGAGAATGCGTAAAAAACGTCAAGTGTCAAGTATGTGGATTGTTTGGACATTAGCAAAGAACTGCAGGAAGGCCGGCCAATCTGGTTCGGGAAAAGAGAGGGAACAAGAACAACAAAAGGCAAGGACTCGGGCCTAAGCCTTAACTGAGGAAGAAGCAAGAGGAAACCCTGATGTCGTGTCAGGTACGTTTCTAGTAAATGATGAACATGCTACTATTTTATTTGATTCTGGTGGTAGTAAAATCTTTATATCAAATGCGTTTAATCGTAAATTGGATTGCACTATCAACACCATAGTAAAGGCCTTTAGCGTACAAACTGTCGTTGGTAAAAATTCGGCAGTATTCCATGTAACAGAGGATTGTATCATAGAAATAGAGGGCCATAAGTTTCCCTCTAGATTATTCCTTCTCACTTTAGGGGGATTCGATATAGTATTGGGTATGGATTGGCTAGCTGCCAACGAAGCTCAAATCATATGTAAACGTAAGAGGATACACCTCAAAGCTCCTAGCGGCAGTCCAATTACGGTTTATGGGGATTGGAATTGCACGATGCCGAACGTCATCTCGATGATCAAGGCCGAAAGTTACATGAGGCGCGGTTGCGAAGCTTATCTGGCATATGTTATTGACGATAGAATGAAAACGAAAGAACTCAAGAATGTACCCGTGGTGTGCAACTTTCCGGAAGTATTCCCCGAGGATCTACCTGGGTTGCCACCCGACCGGGAAATAGAATTTCAGATTGACTTACTGCCAGGAGCTGAGCCCGTTACCAAAGCCCCCTACCGATTGGCTCCGTCAGAAATGAAAGAATTGATGTCTCAACTAGAGGAATTAACAAAAAAAAAGGATTTATCAGACCGAGCATTTCACCATGGGGAGCTCCGGTACTATTTGTAAAGAAGAAGGATGGAAGCATGCGCATGTGCATTGACTACCGAGAATTGAACAAGAGGATAGTAAAGAACAAATACCCACTGCCTAGAATTGATGACCTTTTTGATCAACTGCAAGGTGCGAGTTGGTTCTCAAAGATCGATCTTAGGTCGGGTTACCATCAGTTGAAAGTAAGAAAAGAGGACGTACAAAAGACCGCATTTCGCACGCGTTATGGGCATTATGAGTTTCTCGTGATGTCCTTCGGATTGACCAACGCACCAGCAGCGTTCATGGACTTGATGAATAGAGTATGTCGACCCATGTTGGATTGATCAGTGATAGTTTTTATAGACGACATACTGGTATATTCGAAAAGCGAGGGTGATCACCACTGCCACCTAAGAGAGGTTCTGGAGGTGCTAAAGCAGGAAAAGTTGTACGCAAAATTCTCCAAATGCGCGTTCTGGCTTAGGGAAGTCCAATTCCTAGGTCATGTCATAAACCCAAATGACATCATGGTAGATCCTGTAAAGATCGAGACAGTAAAGGAATGGAATGTCCCAAGGACACCGACAGAGATACGAAGTTTTCTGGGATTGGCAGGCTACTATCGAAGGTATTATCAAGACTTCTTAAGAATAGCCTCGCCACTAACTAAACTGACACGGAAGGAAGTAAAATATGAATGGGGTCAAACCCAAAACAACGCGTTTGAGGAACTTAAGACACGATTAACCCATGCTCCAGTCTTGACACTACCTGAGGGAAATGAAGACTTAGTAGTCTACTCTGACGCTTCGGGGCAGGGTTTATGGTGCGTACTTATGCAACGAGGAAAGGTAATTGCTTATGCCTCGTGGCAACTAAAGATTCACGAGGTTAACTACCCAACTCACGATCTAGAGTTAGAAGTAGTAGTTTTCGCGTTGAAAATATGGAGACACTATCTGTATGGAGTTAAATGCACCATCTACTCCGATGACAAAAGCCTGAAGTACTTTTTCGAACAAAAGGAATTAAACATGAGGCAAAGGAGGTGGTTAGAGCTACTAAAAGACTATGACTATGAGATATTCTAACTTCCAGGCAAGGCAAACGTAATGGCTGACGCTTTAAGCAGAAAGGATGAATCGGAATCTATACGGATCAAAGCGTGTCAGCTGATTATAACGCCAGATTTGATGAGTGAAATATCAAAGGCACAAGATGACGCACTATTAGAAAGAAATATTAAATGGGAAAGAATAGTAGGACAACAAGGGAATTTAGATGCAAATGCATACGGTGTACGAACTAGGTTTGGCCGGATGTGGATACCTAAGATTGGTGAGCTTAGAGCCAAAATACTCGATGAGGCCCATAAGTCTCGCTACTCTATCCACCCCGAGACAAAGAAAATGTATCAAGACTTGAAAAAAGAGTATTGCTGGCCCGGCATGAAGAACGATGTGACCGAGTACGTGAACAAGTGCCTAACGTGTTCACTAGTTAAGGCCGAGCACCAGAAACCATGCGGTAAAATGCAACCTTTACCAATACCAGAATGGAATTGGGAGGAGATCATGATGGACTTCATTACCAAGCTACCACGAACAACTAAAGGCAATCATACCATTTGGGGATTGTCGACCGCTTTACGAAAAGTGCTTACTTCTTGCCAATACGTGAGACTTCTTCGTCAGAAAGACTAGCAGAAATATTTATCAAGGAAGTTGTGAGCAAACATGGTATGCCGCTGTCGATTGTGTCCGACAGGGATACTAGATTCACGTCAAGGTTTTGGAAGAAATTCAATGAAGCAATGGGCACTAGACTGAACATCAGCACCGCTTACTACCCCCAAACCGATGGACAATCGGAAAGGACCATTCAGACCTTGGAGGACATGCACCAGGCCTGTATAATTGACTTTGGTGAGAGCTGGGACAGCCATCTACCATTGGCAGAATTTATATAACAACAACTATCACTCAACTGTTGGCATGCCGCCATTATAAATGTTGTATGGGAGGAGATGTAGGACCCCGGTTCGTTGGGGGGAACTTGGACAAAAGGATTTTGCAAGTCTCGAAGTGGTCAAAGCTACTTCCGAGAAATTTGATCAAATCAAGGCTCGAATGAAAGCCGCAAAAGACAGACAGAAATCATACGCGGATAAGAGAAGAAGGGATTTAGAGTTTCAAATAGGGGTCATGGTACTGTTAAAGGTATCACCATGGAAAGGAATCATCCGATTCAGAAATCGTGGCAAACTAAGTCCAAGGTTTGTCGGACCTTTCAAGATTTTAGCGAGAGTGGGTCAAGTTGCTTACAGACTCGACCAACCCATTGTGCTTAGTGGAATACACCCTGTAGAACCAAAGACTGATTGCTACCAAATTATTCTAAGTACAAATGCTGCTGATAGGCTTATCAGCAGCATTCATCACATATGGCTGCTGATAGGCTTATCAGCAGCATTAAACTCTTGTTGCTGCTGATAGTCTTATCAGCAGCATTCAACACTTGTTGCTGCTGATAGGCTTATCAGCAGCATTCAACACAAGTTGTTGCGGATAGGCTTATCAGCAGCATCCAACACTTGTTGCTGCTGATAGTCTTATCAGCAGCATTATTCTCATCTCTGCTGCTGATAGCTTTATTCACTGAAGACCAAACGTTGCAGCTGACTACCCATGTGAAGCGCCTCTGACACCTTTCTGCAAAAGCAACTGCCACACTCCAAGCAGAAGAAACCTCAGTGGTGCAACCAATAAAGGACAATAACGTGCTTCTCCAAGCATGCAAACAATGATGCCAAAGAAGACGTTTCAATAAAGTTAACTAGATTAGCCTTTGCGTGTAATTTAGTTTAATAAACAAGATCAACGGCTTGTGTTAGATCTGATCCTTAGAATCAAGGGTCTGTCTTGATTCTAAGTTACTATATATATCTTGTAAACACTTCAAACAAAGTGTGCTTGTGCTTATACCTAACAGTGCTTCTTGATAGTGTTTTACTTGTAAACTTATAATCTCAGAAGTTTAATACAACAGTGCATTTATCAATATCCTTGCTGTTTACTTGTTTACTCTGTTGGTTGTTATTGTTTCCGCCAATATCAACTAGAATAGGATCACCTTGTAATCTTACGATCCTACAAGTGGTATCAGAGCTTTGGCTCAAGATTAAACAAACTAACATTTGTTTAATCACTTTCTGATTCTATTCAAAACTCTATCTTTGATCAAGTCACACAAACAAAATGGCACAAAGTCATGGATCTGAAGACATCGGCAGTATCAACCGACCACCGAGGTTGGTGTCTGGGGAGGACTATGATATGTGGAAGAACCGTATGGAAAGCTTCTTCTGCTACCATGAATACGGAATGTGGAAATCCATAAGGGATGGACCTTATGTTCCCATGGTGGCCTCTGCTGACTCTGGAGGACCACTAGTTCCGAAGGAACCCTCCAAGTATTCTGAAGAAGACATCAAGAAAATGGAGGTGGACTTCAAGGCATTAGGAGCTATCCAAATGTGCCTTCCAAATGAAGTTTTTCACAACTTCAAGGCTCACAAAACTGCAAAGGAGTTATGGGGAGCCTTGGAAAAAATGTTTGCTGGATCTGAGGAGGTCAAGGAGAACAAACGTGACATTCTCAAGCAACAGTATGAAAACTTCGTCTGGAAGGAAGGTGAGTCACTAACAGTTTTATATAACAGGTACACGTACCTGGTTGGAGAACTGCAGTGCTCCAAGGTAAAGCTGGAGAATGAAGACATTCTCAAGAAGTTCATAAGATCTCTTCCCAGTTGTTGGACATTATATACAGTGTCCATCAGAAGAACAGAAAATCTGAAGACTCTTCAGATGACTGAGCTCTTTGGCATGCTCAAAATCTATGAATTAGAAATGATTCAAGCTAAAGAGAGGAGCACCAGTTATCAATCAGCTACCACCTCCTCCACCACCACATCAGCGCTTCACTCTGATCATTCTGGTCCCAGTGCAAGAAACTACTATCCTCCCATCGTTACTCATCCTCAAACACTAATTGCTTCACAATCCAACCCATCACCATTTCTTCTTGAGGCACCTCCTCAACAGTCAACCTCTACTGCTTTTGTCTCTGACAACTCAAGCAGCATGTACTTCATAAAGGAGGATCTGGAATGCTTTCATCCAGATGATCTTGAAGAAATGGATATTCAGCACTCATATGCCATGCTCTCCCTCAGAGCAAAAAGGTTCTATTCTAGAACCGGGAGATCAGTTCCAGGCAACAACTCAAACACCAGAGTTGGGCTTGATAAAAGCAAGATCCGATGTTACAATTGTAACCAAATGGGTCATTTCGCTAGGGGATGCAAGTCACCTAAAGCCAATCAGGGTGCAAGCCATCAAAGACAAGCTTACCAAGGTCAGCCCAGGCAGCAGCAGCAGCAAGGAACTCCTTCAGCACAAACTGCAGCCTGTGCAAATGTTGGAACTTCAGACTTTGACTGGAGTTTTCAATATGAAGATGTTCCTGCCTCCAACCAAGCACTTATGGCAGACAATGCAGAGATACCACCTCATGTATTTGAACATCTTTGCTCTCAAGCTTGCATTGACAAAGTTTTAGGTTATAGAAAGCATAACCAAAATCTAATAGATCAAAATGAAGATTTTCATCAAATGAAGTCTGAATTCAAAAAGGTCGAAGATACTTACAAAGAAAAGATTAACTGCCTTAAGAAAGAGATTTCTTCATTAAAACATGAACAAACCAATCTTGAAACTCAGATTGATGATCTATTAGTAAAACTTAAAGCTACCAGAGCTGAACTGGCTGAACAGAAAGTTCATGTTGAAAAATATGAATTTTCATCTAAAAAGTTACAAAGATTGTTAGACATTCAAGTCCATGAAAGGGTAAAAACCGGACTTGGATATCATAGTGACGAGTACCAGACAGTTCCTCATCCTGCTGATTATGTTGCCATTCACCAACCAAGCTTCAATACTACAAACCTTGACATGGCAAACCGAAACCTTGATCCTTCAATGGATGCATGTTTTGTGGAAGACTGCTCCACCTCTTCAGAACCTGAGTCAACCTGCTCCGACCACTGTGAAACTAGTGCAGTCCCATCTGCTCCTCTCTCTGAAGCCGGTTGTTCTGTTGTTACTTCTACCATTCCAGCTCCCATCCCATTCAAACAAATCAAGATTAGCTATCCTCCAGGTGGAAGAAAGCTAATCATTGAAAAGGGAGAGACATCAGGTTACACCAACCCCAAATCTCAGTCAAAGTCAAAGGCGTTTGATATTTCTCATACACCTAGAGAAAAGGGCCCATATGTTCAAAGGACACTAGAAGAAGCCACCTTTGAACATAACAAGGCTCTTCCCTGGAACTTCAAAGATTTGTTTAAAAGTAAGAACTATGTAGAATCTCACAGGGACAAGATAGCTGTATCATGCTTTGTGTGTGGCAAATACAATCACACTGCCAGCACCTGCTTTCACTACCGAGAACACCAAAGAAACTCAAAGCAGCATGCCTTTGAGAAAACAAACAGAAACAAATAGGTGAGAAGCTATGATGCAAAGGCAACAAAGTTCAGAGAATCTCTATCCCCTCAAAGAGTGAAGATGCAGAAACCTCAACAAACTTGCATCATATGTGGGGAATCTAACCACTTTGCTGCTACATGCAAGTTCAACCCTTTTAACCAAGTTACAAATCGTTTATCTGTGTTCAACCCATCAGCAGCAAACAAAATCGCTGCTGATAGAGTAAAGTCCAGGAAACCAAAGGCAAAACCTTCAGCAGCAAAAGTCTCTGCTGCTGACAAAGCACAATAAAAAACAACGGCATCAGTAGCAAAAGTATCTGCTGCTAACAAAGCAAAATCCAAAACAAAGCTTCCAGCAGCAAAAACTGCTACTGCTCCAGCAAAGCCTTCAGCAGCAAAATCGGTTGCGAATAAGCCAGAATTGTCAGCAACAACATCTTCTGCAGACAATGTAAAGAAAGCTAGAAAACCACCAGCACAGCAATGGAGGGCCAAACAATCTCCAAGCATAACAAATGGTTCCATTGACTGCAAGCTTGCTGAAAATGGCAAATCAGCAACAATTATCTACAATGCTGCAAGCTACAATGTTCCTCCCACTAATTAGATATTTCCCATGTGCAGGGACAGCTAGGCAACAAACACAATACTTGGGTGGTAGATAGCGGGTGTTCCAGGTACATGACAGACAACAGGTCCATCCTCTCCAACTTCAGACATTTCAATGGAGGATATGTTGCCTTTGGGAGTGACTCAAAAGGTGGATCTATCACTGGACAAGGAACTGTGTCCAATGAAAGGATGAGTATTGAAAGAGTCAACTATGTTAAAGAACTTGACTTCAATCTCATGAGTGTTTCCCAAGTATGTGATCAAAAGCATTGGATGCTCTTCACTGACAAAGAATGTTTCGTGTTAGCTCCTGGCCTATCTAAACCCCCTCCAGAGAAGATTCTCCTAACTGCTAATAGAAAGGACAACTTATATGTGCTTGACATGAATGAAGTCACTCCCTCTGGTAGTGTTTCATATTTTCTGTCAAAGGCATCAGTTGATGAATCCGCTCTCTGGCACAGAAGGTTAAGCCATTTTAACATCAAAACAATCAATAAATTAGTGAAGGACAATCTTGTCAGAGGGCTTCCTGACAAAGAATTCCAGCTAGATGATCACTGCATTGCCTGCTTGAAGGGAAAACAACACAAGAGTTCCCACAAGCCCAAGACATTGAACACAAATGACACCCCTCTCCAGCTACTGCATATGGATCTCTTTGGTCCTACAAATGTCATGTCAATGGGCAAAAAGTCATACTGTCTGGTGATAACTGATGACTTCTCCAGATTCTCATGGGTATTCTTCCTAAGAACAAAAGATGAAACTGCTGAGATTCTCAAATCCTATATTCTTAGGGTAGAGAATCAAAGCAATCTAAAGGTAAAGATCATAAGGTGTGATCAGGGAACAGAGTTCAAAAATCACACTCTGAACAGTTTCTGTGAGAGCAAGGGCATTGAAAGGCAATACAGTGCTCCAAGAACCCCTCAACAAAATGGGGTTGCTGAAAGAAGAAACAGGACTCTGATTGAATCAGCAAGATCTATGCTGGCTGACTCAAATCTGCCCCTTACTTTCTGGGCGGAAGCAGTAAGCACAGCTTGTTATGTGCAGAATAGAGTCCTTATTGTTAAGCCTCTCCAGAAAACACCCTATGAACTATGGCTCAAAAGAGTTCCCTACATTGGCTTCCTGAAGCCCTTTGGATGTCTATGTACCATACTCATCACACATGGAATTCTTCCTAAATTCGGTGCAAAGTCTGATGAAGGTTGCTTTGTGGGTTACTCCTCTCAATCAAAGGCCTACCGAGTGTTCAATTCTAGGACTCGGATTGTGGAAGAATCTGCTAATGTGGAATGCAGGGAACATGTTGTCTGTGAACAAGGCAAAGGTCCTAACTGGCTCTTTGATATAGACTCCTTCACCCAGATATTCGAGCCTCTCATTTTCTCAAATATGGAGTGTTCTTCTTCAAAATCAACATCTTCTGCTTCAACCTCTTCTACTGACTACAGACTGGATTTTCCCAGTCCCTACATCAGGATGAAAAGGCCATCCATTGATCCTCCATCAGTGGCAGAAGCTATTGAAGCCGGTACAGGTGAAGCCAGTACTTCCAACACCACAAGCAGCAATCTCTCTGACCAAGAAATCTTTAATGAAGCCTCCTCAATCCATGCTGAAGAGGCCTCTGATGCTAATACTGCTGACACTGTGGAACTCAATGATCAGAACCTCCAAGCTCCTCTCCTCACAACTGAAGACAATCCTGATCTAAACCAAAGTAATCTTGAAGAGGGAATACGGCTGGAAGTGATCCCAGCACAAAGAATAAACAAAGAGCATCCTCTGGAAAACATCATTGGCCAAATACACACAGGTATCCAGACAAGAAGTAAGTCTCACGAAGCCAACATTTGTTTGTTCTCTTGCTTTCTATCTCAGGTGGAACCCAAGAAGATTGATGAAGCTCTCAAACACAACAGCTGGATTGAAGCAATGCAGGAAGAATTGCTACAATTCAAAAGACAAGATGTTTGGAAGCTTGTTGATCTTCCACCTGGTCAAACAGCCATTGGAACAAGATGGGTCTTCAGAAACAAGCAAGATGAAAGGGGCATCGTGGTCAAAAACAAAGCCAGACTGGTAGCTCAAGGTTACACTCAAGAAGAAGGCATTGACTATGATGAAGTCTTTGCTCCTGTTGCCCGTCTGGAAGCCATCAGAATCTTTCTGGCATATGCAGCATCCAAATACTTTATGATCTATCAAATGGATGTGAAGAGTGCCTTTTTGTATGGAAAGATTGGTGAAGAAGTCTATGTCAAACAGCCTCCAGGCTTTGTGGATCCTGCACATCCAAATAAGGTCTTAAAACTGGACAAAGCTCTCTATGGCTTACACCAAGCCCCAAGAGCCTGGTACGAAACTTTATCTGGATATCTACTTAGCAACAACTTCAGAAGGGGGGCCATTGATCAGACATTATTCATCAAAGATGAAGGGGGAGAAATTTTGTTGGTCCAGATTTATGTTGATGACATCATCTTTGGATCTACAAGAAAGAAGCTCTGCAAAGACTTTGAAGTTCTGATGCATTCCAAATTTGAAATGAGTTCAATGGGTGAACTAAATTTCTTTTTAGGACTTCAAGTCAAACAGGTACCAAATGGAATCTTCATAACTCAATCCAAGTATGTCAAAAGCATCTTGGAAAGGTTCAAGATGGCTGACTGCTCTGCTGCAAGAACTCCTATGCAAGTGCACCATCAATTATCTCCGGATAAAGAAGGACAAGACACTGATCAACATCAGTACAGAGCAATGATAGGTTCTCTCATGTATCTCACTGCCTCAAGACCAGATATCATGTTTGCAGTTTGTCTCTGCGCAAGATTTCAAGCTGCTCCAAAAGTGTCTCATCTTCAAGCTGTCAAAAGGATCCTTAGATACCTAAAGGGAGCTCCAAAACTTGGGCTATGGTATCCAAAGAATGGAAATGTCAATCTCTATGCCTACACTGACAGTGACTATGGGGGTTGTAACTTGGACAAAAAGTCCACATCTGGGGGATGTCAATTTCTTGGAGGAAGGCTCATCTCATGGCAATGCAAAAAGCAAACATGTGTCTCTACTTCAACAGCTGAAGCAGAATACATTGCAGCTTCAAGCTGCTGTGCACAGGTCATCTGGATCCAAAATCAAATGCTTGACTATGGAATGACCTTCATGCAGACTCCAATTCACATTGACAACATGAGTGCTATCTCTATCACGAATAATCCAGTGCAGCATTCCAAGACTATGCACATCGACATCAGGTATCACTTTATCAGAGATCAAGCTGAGAAAAAGAGAATTGTCTTATCCAAGGTTCACACAAATGAGCAAAATGCTGATTTGTTCACTAAACCTTTTGATGAAGCAAGATTTCGATATCTAGTTGAATCAATTGGCATGATGAACTTTGAATAAAACATGTCTCTAATTGTTTATCTTTCCTTGTAAATATGTCTATGTTTTTGTTCTTAATAAAAGGTTATAGTCAGCAGCACTTTTTCACTGTTGACAGTCTTACTCTTCAGTAGCAAAGCCTTTGCCACTGATCGCTTTAAGTTATCAGCAGGAACAAGTTTCCTGCGGACAACCTTAAGGCGGTCAGCAGCAACCTTTTTGCTACGGAATGAATGCAACAGTCAGCAGCAACCAAATCTGCTGCTGAAAGACTTAACTATCCGCAGCAACCAAGTTTGCAGTGGATAGCTCACCATCAGCATGTGACACCCGACAATTCAGGTCAATATCCGTACATGTTATAAACAAGTTTACATTATAATTGTTTTTGTGATTTACTTAATTTCACAAACAAGGACATTAAGGCCTAACAAAAACCGTACATGGTCTCATTTCATATTTTGGTAATTCTAGGAGTTACCGGTTCACGTACCAGGATAACCCGACTAAATACGAACACTAGTGGTTAAAATTACACTTAAATCAAATGGTTTGATTTATTTAAATCCCAACCCACTTGCCTGACTTTCTCGACCGAAAGTCAGGGGAGCCATTCCCCCACTTGCTAATTCACTCAAATTCAGATAAAAACCATACCTCCTCAATCGAAATCCCACAATCCCTTTCATACTTCTCATTTTCTTACGGCAAATTCCCAATTCTCCTTCAAGTCGAAGTCCAGTTTAAGGTAAAAATCCACCGTATTTCGGTGCTATAAGAAGAGTTCCAAGTGTTGTCTCAAGAATCAAGATAAGGAGCTCAAGATCATTCTCTGTTTCCCTGAAAATCATCATTCTCTGTTTGAGGTAAAAACTCGATATTATCCATTTCATTTTCTTTAAAATCGTAGCTGAACATACAAATCGTTCAAACGCAAGTAAGATAACAAGAAAAATGTGTCAAATTCAAGATTTGAACATAAAAATATACAGGACGAATTCTGTCAATCAAAGTGCAGTAATCGAAACTAGGAGTTTCGATACCTATTCAATCGAAACTAGGAGTTTCGATATAAGTTTACTCAATCGAAACTAGGAGTTTCGATACTAGTTGTTCAATCGAAACTAGGTAGTTTCGATACATATTGCTCAATCGAAACTAGGTAGTTTCGATACCCTTCTTGCCAATCGAAACTAGGTAGTTTCGATACCAGTTTTTGCTCATTCGAAACTAGGAAGTTTCGATATCTAATCTGCGCAATCGAAACTAGGAAGTTTCGACATCTGTTCATCAGTCACTTTGGGCAGTAGCTAAGATCTGTTTTATAACAAAACAAGTATTGAACAACTTACGTATAAGACGGGTAGTTTAACACATTAGTACCCTTGTGTGATTAGGGTACGGATATACAAGAACTAGCACAAGTTGGTTTGCTAGGATTTCATCGGACACAAGGTGAGTTCACGACCCCCTTTTAACTATTTACTGTTTTGTAAACATCGGGGGAGAAACATACTTACTTGTTATATTTTGAAAACATGAATTACATTGCTTATACATTTGACAATATGAACATTTTGGTTTAACTCCTTGTGAGTTTCACTAATTCCCCTTTTTCTAAGTTTTTGAAATGATTTGGGGTGGAAACATACATGTAAAAGACTTTTGTGTATAAATGAATGGAACTAATGATCTGACCGTATGTATGTATTGAGGGAACAATAAAGCGCTTAAAGTCCTCGTAATAAATTAGTAACCATTAGCTATGGATTTAGCCCGGGATTATATGAATAGTACTATTGGGGGTGACGCCTCCGGTCATGGTTAGTCGCGCTAACCAGGGGTCAAAATGGCCGAATGACCGCATATTGTCTTACTCGCAGAAAGGCGAGGGGAGGCACAGAAAGTTGGGGTTTGGTTACGGTCTCGTACATTACATACTATTTTGTATTCCTTGCAAGCTTACAAATGGGGTCAATAGATCGGATTAGTAATCATATTCATTGGTAATACATACAAAAGGGTTCTGATCAGGTTAAAGTGATCAGGTTTTACACAAAAGGGTTCTGATCAGGTTAAAATGATCAGGTTTTACACAAAAGGGTTCTGATCAGGTTAAAATGATCAGGTTTTACACAAAAGGGTTCTGATCAGGTTAAAATGATCAGGTTTTACACAAAAGAGTTCTGATCAAGGTAAAGTGATCAGGTTTATCAAAAGATTTCTGATCAAGGTAAAATGATCAGGTTTTACACAAAAGAGTTCTGATCAAGGTAAAGTGATCAGGTTTTACACAAAAGAGTTCTGATCAAGGTAAAATGATCAGGTTTTACACAAAAGTGTTCTGATCAGGGTAAAGTGATCAGGTTTAAAGTAAAGAATTCTGATCAGGTTAAAATGATCATGTTAAACATTGGAGTTATGACGATTAAGTCATGGTAATGTTTTCAAAGGAAAACTACATATTTTATGACGGCTAAGTCATGGTAATGTTTTCAAAGGAAAACTACTTATTTCATGACGGATAGGTCATGGGCATGTTTTCAAAGGAAAACTACTTATTTTATGACGGTAAAGTCATGAACAGGTTTTTGGGGAAAAACTATAAGCACTAATATAACTAACTCTGTGAACTCACCAACCTTTGTGTTGACAATTTTAAGTATGTTTCTCAGGTGACCTCTAGCCATGGCGCGGTTGGAATAGGCTAGCTATGTTTGATCAATTCCTAGTAGCTGGAAGGACGTAGAATATCAAGTCTCAAGTCTGTCGTGATCTAGAAGAACTTAGATCATAGTATTTCTTAGTTTTAGTAATTGTATATGTAATCAAGTCTTAGAAATCATTATTACAGCTTCCGCTATCGTGTAATGAACCAATCGTTACAACCTGTATTTATTTAATAAGTAAATAAAATATGGGGGTGTGACAGATTGGTATCAGAGCAATGGTTTTAGCGAATTAGGTGTCCTTAGTGATACCTAGGCTCTAACCGGACTCATTTAGGGACCAAGATTTCTAAGACTTGCATCACATTAAAAACACCCAAGACTTGAGCATAGGAATTCCAACCGTTGCCGAACAATTTGTGTAGACTATTAGTGTATGGAGTTACACTAGGGTACCATTAGCTACACTAATACAATTACATGGCACATATAGTGAACACTTAAACACATACAATAAAGTGAAAATAATAAACACTTATAACATGTTATTGTTCGGGTTACGAGTCAAGAATAACGGGTACTCAGCATACTGCAACCTTAGAAGATCGAGTTACGAGCTGAGCTTGAACGACGACGGCGGCGATCGTCAGTTACCGATCTTGGTATCACAACAGGTTGAACTCGTACCAGAATCTGTACCTATACCTGCACCACAACTACTCCAGCCATGGAGGCAACTATCTTTCTAACGTATTTGCGATATAAATACTCTCATTCATAAGTTGTCGGATCGGATGCCTAGACTCTCGCCATGATGTATGGCAGGCATGATTGCCCAGACAGAAGGGAATTCAAGGTGAATAAGCAGGACTAAATGGGAGAGAACTCCAAGGGTCAGGAGACCCAGACATACATCAGGATCATGTGGATCCATGCATATATACAGACTTGGAGCAGGAGTTGCTCGACACTCGTTTGAGGATCTCTGCCCAACACATAGTGCCTGAATTTCACCATGCACATTTTTTTTAAGAGACACTGGTGGTGCCTCTCTACCCTTAGCCTCATCCGACAACTGCCGTATTCGGCAGATTCATGAGTATTGGTACACATAATTAACAGTAATCCGATAAAACAATACACACTCATGTACAAATGTGCAAACGCAATCTAATGATCGTTTCAAATCACTTTTGATTAAAAGCTAGGGATAGAAGAAACACTATAGGGATCAGGCAAGGCAAATCATCATTACGGGTGCACACGTAATCATAATTTGCAGTGCATGGGAACTTTAGTGAGTCTTGCTGTCTAAGCTGATAATCAACTCATGTTCTCCATCACTTGATTAAGGATTGGATCTCAACAAATCAGACTTCTCAATTTGGTGCTCACAAAGCATTCTCCTAGTTTTGGAGGAACGAGAGAAATTCAAATTGAATTCAACCAATCCTTAGTAAATCCTGAACGACGAAGAAATTCGCACATTCACTCTTTGAGATTCTACTTGTCAGGAATGCTTCAAATTGAGCGTTACCACAACTAACACTTACAGTAATTGCACAACTATTGTGGGAGATTATGGCATAATCTCAGGATCCATCATATAGTTCAATCTCACAATTGCTTGAAAGTTACGCCAAGAGTGTTATGCACTAACTTCAGTAATAGGGCAGGGTATTATTCTGACCCGCATACACATGGCACTTATGGATATTGTGGAAGCTCGTCATGAGACAAGTAGGAAATCAGACATTTCAGAATGTCGGTCAAACAGGATTGCTCTCGCAACCATTGACATTCAATATACCTTTAAGTCTGACTATTCTCTCTGCAATAGATAAGCCGGGGTTGATGCTCAAACGAATGCCAAAGAAACCTAAGTGTGGACTAACGACTATTGTCGCACTAACCAAAACGACATGCAAAACCCTTAAAGGAGTCCCAAATGCGGAATCTCATGCTAATCTCATTAGCTCATGATATGCATAAAGGACGTAAACTCGAACTATTCACAATAGGCCACTGTCCACAAAGAGTTGAGAAGAATAATTTATTACTCTTTTATACTCGCACTTCCCCAAAGTTCATCTTGTTGGATGGATCCCAGATTTAGCCTAGAAGAGAGGTGTGATTGCATCTTTCACTCCTAGTTTTCTATAATTGGGAAGCTCTAGAGCATCTATTGTTAAGAAATGATCTCTTAGAGTAGACTCAGTTAGAATACAAAAGTCTCGACGTTCAACACTCATTACCTCAAGTTTATCCTTGTGCTAAGGATTTTAAGGCTATAACCTGAATGAGTGGAATACGTAATGGTAAGCCACCAAAGTACCATTCAAACACTAAAGGAGTGCATACACACCGTATGACTAATAGTTGACTATCAACTCTTTCTGCCAACTTAATGAGTTGACAAACCCATAGCCCATTTTGGGGAAAACACTAATTCGATGAGACCATTCTTACAGTATTATTATTCATTCCCTCAGCTAGACGGAATATGAATATCCCAAACAAACATCAAACTTCATATGGCTTACATACTTTGAAGGTATGGTAGTCGAGACATGAGTTTACATATCAGGACGCTACAACCCAAAGGCCAGTCTGCCTCGAAAGGTAGGGCGAGCAAAGGGGTAAAGTGGTGATTAGACTCGAAGTTCGCAAATAAGAGCTCCCGAGGAACATCAATTCCTAGCTCCATGAAGGCACATGGAGAGGAAAATCATAGAAAACATGAAATCTGAAATAAGAGAAAAGTCTTAGTCCGGGAAAATGCTTTCGAAAAAGCATAAGAGGGACAAACATAAAGTTTCATTTTCATACTTTTTCATTTCTACCCAATATACAACAAAAGCTTGGACACCTCGTCGAGTAATTTTTTTCATAAGACCGAGTTTCTCACCATGGGGAGTTCCGGTCCTGTTTGTAAAGAAAAAGGATGGAACCTTTAGAAGGTGCATCAATTATCGGGAGTTGAACAAGCTGACAATCAAAAACCGGTATCCTCTTCCTCGAGTAGACGATTTGTTTGATCAACTTCAAGGGTCCAGTTTCTATTCTAAAATTGATCTACAATCAGGATATCCTCAACTGAAAATTCAGGAAGAAGATATAACAAAAACGACTTTTAGGACTCGTTACGGTCACTACGAGTTCCTAGTTATGCCATTTGGCTTGACTAATGCACCGGCCGTTTTCATGGACCTAATGAACCGCGTGTGCAAGCCATACTTGAATAAATTCGTGATTGTATTTATCGATGACATATCAATATATTCACAAACCAATGAGGAACATGAACATCATTTGAAATCAATCTTGGAACTACTCCGGAATGAGAAGCGTTATGCCAAATTCTCTAAGTGTGAGTTTCGGATTCGAGAGGTTCACTTTCTCGGACACGTCATCAATAAGAAGGGTATTAACGTAATCCCAACCAAGATTGAAGCTATCAAAAACTGGGAAGCACCAAGAACTCCGACTGAGGTGCGTCAATTTCTGGGTTCGGCAGGATATTACAGGCGATTTATCGAGAATTTTTCAAAGATAGCCTTGCCTTTGACCACGTTAACTCAGAAGGACAAAAAGTTTGATTGGACTGATAAACAAGAATCAGTGTTTCAATTGTTGAAGCAAAAACTTTGCAGTGCACCAATCCTATCCCTTCCCGAAGGAACTGACAATTTCATCGTGTATTGCGACGCATCACACCAAGGTCTGGGATGTGTATTGATGTAGGAAGAAAAAGTCATAGCGTATGCATCCAGACAGCTAAGAGTACATAAGAAAAATAATACGACTCACGATCTGAAATTGGGTGCTGTCGTGTTTGCACTCAAGATTTGGAGACATTTTTTTTATATGGTACAAAATGTACTATCTTTACAAACCACAAGAGTCTCCAGCACATCTTTAATCAGAAAGAACTCAACATGAGTCAACTTCGTTGGGTAGAACTACTGAATGATTACGACTGGGACATCAAGTATCACCCTGGTAAGGTAAATGTCGTAGCAGATGCCTTGAGTCGTAAGGAACGAGTTAAAACTCTCCGTGTTCGTGCCCTAGGATTGACAATTCATGCGAGTCTCACGACTCAAATCCGGATGGCACAACAGGAGGCAATCAAAGAAGAAAACATTTAGAGTGAAGCTATACGAGGAATGATCAAACAATTAGAGCCAAAATCAGATGATACTTTATACTTTGCAAATAGAATTTGGGTGCCATGTTTTAGTAACTTACGGGAGTTGGTTATGGACGAAGCCCACAAGTCCAGGTACTCCATTCACCCAGGTTCGGATAAAATGTATAAGGATCTGAAAGAACTCTACTGGTGGCCGAACATGAAAGGAGAAATTGCTATTTACGACTGTAAATGCCTGACATGTTCAAAGGTAAAGGCAGAACATCAGAAACTGTCGGGATTGTTATAACAACCCGAGATACCTCAATGGAAATGGGAACAAATTTCAATGGATTTCATTTCAAAGTTACCCAGAACACCTAGCAACTATGATACTATGTGATAATCGTCAGTCGTTTGACGAAATCCGCGCATTCCCTACCAATAAAGGAGACAGATAAAAGTAAGACGCGTGCAAGGCTAAATATTAAGGGAATTAAGGCTAGGCATGGTATGCCAGTTTCCATTTTCACAAAAAGGGACAGTCGATTCATGTCAAGAACCTGACAGTCTGTACAAGAAGCCTTGAGCACCCGCCTTTACATGACCACTGCATATCATCCCCAGATGAACGGTCAAAGTAAAAGGACCATCCCAAATTTAAAAGATGTGCTCCGTGTGTGTGTAATCGATTTCAGAGGAAATAGGGATACTCACCGCCGTTGGATGAGTTTTCATATAATACCAACTACCATACCAACATTAAAGCCGCTCCGTTGAGGCTTTGTATCGTTGTAAGTGTCACTCATCGCTATGCTGGGCGGTGATTGGCGAAAAACTTTTGACTGGTCATGATATTGACTAGGGAACCATTGACAAAATCGTCGAAATAAAAGATCGTCTGAAAGTCACTCAAGACAGACGAAAGAGAGTGGAGCTAGCAACAGACGAAAACCATTAGAATTCCAAGTGATAGACAAAGTCACGTTGAAGGTCTCACCTTGGAAAAGAGTGGCAAAATTTGGCAACCGTGGCAAGCTTAACCCTAGGTACGTTGAACCATTTGAACGAGAGGATCAAATGAAAAAAAAAATACCCATCCTTGTTTAAGGATACAACAGTTCAAGAGGACACAAATTGAATTTCGGGACGAAATTCTTCTAACATGGGGAGAATGTGACACCCGACAATTCAGGTCAATATCCGTACATGTTATAAACAAGTTTACATTATAATTGTTTTTGTGATTTACTTAATTTCACAAACAAGGACATTAAGGCCTAACAAAAACCGTACATGGTCTCATTTCATATTTTGGTAATTCTAGGAGTTACCGGTTCACGTACCAGGATAACCCGACTAAATACGAACACTAGTGGTTAAAATTACACTTAAATCAAATGGTTTGATTTATTTAAATCCCAACCCACTTGCTTGACTTTCTCGACCGAAAGTCAGGGGAGCCATTCCCCCACTTGCTAATTCACTCAAATTCAGATAAAAACCATACCTCCTCAATCGAAATCCCACAATCCCTTTCATACTTCTCATTTTCTTACGGCAAATTCCCAATTCTCCTTCAAGTCGAAGTCCAGTTTAAGGTAAAAATCCACCGTATTTCGGTGCTATAAGAAGAGTTCCAAGTGTTGTCTCAAGAATCAAGATAAGGAGCTCAAGATCATTCTCTGTTTCCCTGAAAATCATCATTCTCTGTTTGAGGTAAAAACTCGATATTATCCATTTCATTTTCTTTAAAATCGTAGCTGAACATACAAATCGTTCAAACGCAAGTAAGATAACAAGAAAAATGTGTCAAATTCAAGATTTGAACATAAAAATATACAGGACGAATTCTGTCAATCAAAGTGCAGTAATCGAAACTAGGAGTTTCGATACCTATTCAATCGAAACTAGGAGTTTCGATATAAGTTTACTCAATCGAAACTAGGAGTTTCGATACTAGTTGTTCAATCGAAACTAGGTAGTTTCGATACATATTGCTCAATCGAAACTAGGTAGTTTCGATACCCTTCTTGCCAATCGAAACTAGGTAGTTTCGATACCAGTTTTTGCTCATTCGAAACTAGGAAGTTTCGATATCTAATCTGCGCAATCGAAACTAGGAAGTTTCGACATCTGTTCATCAGTCACTTTGGGCAGTAGCTAAGATCTGTTTTATAACAAAACAAGTATTGAACAACTTACGTATAAGACGGGTAGTTTAACACATTAGTACCCTTGTGTGATTAGGGTACGGATATACAAGAACTAGCACAAGTTGGTTTGCTAGGATTTCATCGGACACAAGGTGAGTTCACGGCCCCCTTTTAACTATTTACTGTTTTGTAAACATCGGGGGAGAAACATACTTACTTGTTATATTTTGAAAACATGAATTACATTGCTTATACATTTGACAATATGAACATTTTGGTTTAACTCCTTGTGAGTTTCACTAATTCCCCTTTTTCTAAGTTTTTGAAATGATTTGGGGTGGAAACATACATGTAAAAGACTTTTGTGTATAAATGAATGGAACTAATGATCTGACCGTATGTATGTATTGAGGGAACAATAAAGCGCTTAAAGTCCTCGTAATAAATTAGTAACCATTAGCTATGGATTTAGCCCGGGATTATATGAATAGTACTATTGGGGGTGACGCCTCCGGTCATGGTTAGTCGCGCTAACCAGGGGTCAAAATGGCCGAATGACCGCATATTGTCTTACTCGCAGAAAGGCGAGGGGAGGCACAGAAAGTTGGGGTTTGGTTACGGTCTCGTACATTACATACTATTTTGTATTCCTTGCAAGCTTACAAATGGGGTCAATAGATCGGATTAGTAATCATATTCATTGGTAATACATACAAAAGGGTTCTGATCAGGTTAAAGTGATCAGGTTTTACACAAAAGGGTTCTGATCAGGTTAAAATGATCAGGTTTTACACAAAAGGGTTCTGATTAGGTTAAAATGATCAGGTTTTACACAAAAGAGTTCTGATCAAGGTAAAGTGATCAGGTTTATCAAAAGATTTCTGATCAAGGTAAAATGATCAGGTTTTACACAAAAGAGTTCTGATCAAGGTAAAGTGATCAGGTTTTACACAAAAGAGTTCTGATCAACGTAAAATGATCAGGTTTTACACAAAAGTGTTCTGATCAGGGTAAAGTGATCAGGTTTAAAGTAAAGAATTCTGATCAGGTTAAAATGATCATGTTAAACATTGGAGTTATGACGATTAAGTCATGGTAATGTTTTCAAAGGAAAACTACATATTTTATGACGGCTAAGTCATGGTAATGTTTTCAAAGGAAAACTACTTATTTCATGACGGATAGGTCATGGGCATGTTTTCAAAGGAAAACTACTTATTTTATGACGGTAAAGTCATGAACAGGTTTTTGGGGAAAAACTATAAGCACTAATATAACTAACTCTGTGAACTCACCAACCTTTGTGTTGACAATTTTAAGTATGTTTCTCAGGTGACCTCTAGCCATGGCGCGGTTGGAATAGGCTAGCTATGTTTGATCAATTCCTAGTAGCTGGAAGGACGTAGAATATCAAGTCTCAAGTCTGTCGTGATCTAGAAGAACTTAGATCATAGTATTTCTTAGTTTTAGTAATTGTATATGTAATCAAGTCTTAGAAATCATTATTACAGCTTCCGCTATCGTGTAATGAACCAATCGTTACAACCTGTATTTATTTAATAAGTAAATAAAATATGGGGGTGTGACAGATTGGTATCAGAGCAATGGTTTTAGCGAATTAGGTGTCCTTAGTGATACCTAGGCTCTAACCGGACTCATTTAGGGACCAAGATTTCTAAGACTTGCATCACATTAAAAACACCCAAGACTTGAGCATAGGAATTCCAACCGTTGCCGAACAATTTGTGTAGACTATTAGTGTATGGAGTTACACTAGGGTACCATTAGCTACACTAATACAATTACATGGCACATATAGTGAACACTTAAACACATACAATAAAGTGAAAATAATAAACACTTATAACATGTTATTGTTCGGGTTACGAGTCAAGAATAACGGGTACTCAGCATACTGCAACCTTAGAAGATCGAGTTACGAGCTGAGCTTGAACGACGACGGCGGCGATCGTCAGTTACCGATCTTGGTATCACAACAGGTTGAACTCGTACCAGAATCTGTACCTATACCTGCACCACAACTACTCCAGCCATGGAGGCAACTATCTTTCTAACGTATTTGCGATATAAATACTCTCATTCATAAGTTGTCGGATCGGATGCCTAGACTCTCGCCATGATGTATGGCAGGCATGATTGCCCAGACAGAAGGGAATTCAAGGTGAATAAGCAGGACTAAATGGGAGAGAACTCCAAGGGTCAGGAGACCCAGACATACATCAGGATCATGTGGATCCATGCATATATACAGACTTGGAGCAGGAGTTGCTCGACACTCGTTTGAGGATCTCTGCCCAACACATAGTGCCTGAATTTCACCATGCACATTTTTTTTAAGAGACACTGGTGGTGCCTCTCTACCCTTAGCCTCATCCGACAACTGCCGTATTCGGCAGATTCATGAGTATTGGTACACATAATTAACAGTAATCCGATAAAACAATACACACTCATGTACAAATGTGCAAACGCAATCTAATGATCGTTTCAAATCACTTTTGATTAAAAGCTAGGGATAGAAGAAACACTATAGGGATCAGGCAAGGCAAATCATCATTACGGGTGCACACGTAATCATAATTTGCAGTGCATGGGAACTTTAGTGAGTCTTGCTGTCTAAGCTGATAATCAACTCATGTTCTCCATCACTTGATTAAGGATTGGATCTCAACAAATCAGACTTCTCAATTTGGTGCTCACAAAGCATTCTCCTAGTTTTGGAGGAACGAGAGAAATTCAAATTGAATTCAACCAATCCTTAGTAAATCATGAACGACGAAGAAATTCGCACATTCACTCTTTGAGATTCTACTTGTCAGGAATGCTTCAAATTGAGCGTTACCACAACTAACACTTACAGTAATTGCACAACTATTGTGGGAGATTATGGCATAATCTCAGGATCCATCATATAGTTCAATCTCACAATTGCTTGAAAGTTACGCCAAGAGTGTTATGCACTAACTTCAGTAATAGGGCAGGGTATTATTCTGACCCGCATACACATGGCACTTATGGATATTGTGGAAGCTCGTCATGAGACAAGTAGGAAATCAGACATTTCAGAATGTCGGTCAAACAGGATTGCTCTCGCAACCATTGACATTCAATATACCTTTAAGTCTGACTATTCTCTCTGCAATAGATAAGCCGGGGTTGATGCTCAAACGAATGCCAAAGAAACCTAAGTGTGGACTAACGACTATTGTCGCACTAACCAAAACGACATGCAAAACCCTTAAAGGAGTCCCAAATGCGGAATCTCATGCTAATCTCATTAGCTCATGATATGCATAAAGGACGTAAACTCGAACTATTCACAATAGGCCACTGTCCACAAAGAGTTGAGAAGAATAATTTATTACTCTTTTATACTCGCACTTCCCCAAAGTTCATCTTGTTGGATGGATCCCAGATTTAGCCTAGAAGAGAGGTGTGATTGCATCTTTCACTCCTAGTTTTCTATAATTGGGAAGCTCTAGAGCATCTATTGTTAAGAAATGATCTCTTAGAGTAGACTCAGTTAGAATACAAAAGTCTCGACGTTCAACACTCATTACCTCAAGTTTATCCTTGTGCTAAGGATTTTAAGGCTATAACCTGAATGAGTGGAATACGTAATGGTAAGCCACCAAAGTACCATTCAAACACTAAAGGAGTGCATACACACCGTATGACTAATAGTTGACTATCAACTCTTTCTGCCAACTTAATGAGTTGACAAACCCATAGCCCATTTTGGGGAAAACACTAATTCGATGAGACCATTCTTACAGTATTATTATTCATTCCCTCAGCTAGACGGAATATGAATATCCCAAACAAACATCAAACTTCGTATGGCTTACATACTTTGAAGGTATGGTAGTCGAGACATGAGTTTACATATCAGGACGCTACAACCCAAAGGCCAGTCTGCCTCGAAAGGTAGGGCGAGCAAAGGGGTAAAGTGGTGATTAGACTCGAAGTTCGCAAATAAGAGCTCCCGAGGAACATCAATTCCTAGCTCCATGAAGGCACATGGAGAGGAAAATCATAGAAAACATGAAATCTGAAATAAGAGAAAAGTCTTAGTCCGGGAAAATGCTTTCGAAAAAGCATAAGAGGGACAAACATAAAGTTTCATTTTCATACTTTTTCATTTCTACCCAATATACAACAAAAGCTTGGACACCTCGTCGAGTAATTTTTTTCATAAGACCGAGTTTCTCACCATGGGGAGTTCCGGTCCTGTTTGTAAAGAAAAAGGATGGAACCTTTAGAAGGTGCATCAATTATCGGGAGTTGAACAAGCTGACAATCAAAAACCGGTATCCTCTTCCTCGAGTAGACGATTTGTTTGATCAACTTCAAGGGTCCAGTTTCTATTCTAAAATTGATCTACAATCAGGATATCCTCAACTGAAAATTCAGGAAGAAGATATAACAAAAACGACTTTTAGGACTCGTTACGGTCACTACGAGTTCCTAGTTATGCCATTTGGCTTGACTAATGCACCGGCCGTTTTCATGGACCTAATGAACCGCGTGTGCAAGCCATACTTGAATAAATTCGTGATTGTATTTATCGATGACATATCAATATATTCACAAACCAATGAGGAACATGAACATCATTTGAAATCAATCTTGGAACTACTCCGGAATGAGAAGCGTTATGCCAAATTCTCTAAGTGTGAGTTTCGGATTCGAGAGGTTCACTTTCTCGGACACGTCATCAATAAGAAGGGTATTAACGTAATCCCAACCAAGATTGAAGCTATCAAAAACTGGGAAGCACCAAGAACTCCGACTGAGGTGCGTCAATTTCTGGGTTCGGCAGGATATTACAGGCGATTTATCGAGAATTTTTCAAAGATAGCTTGCCTTTGACCACGTTAACTCAGAAGGACAAAAAGTTTGATTGGACTGATAAACAAGAATCAGTGTTTCAATTGTTGAAGCAAAAACTTTGCAGTGCACCAATCCTATCCCTTCCCGAAGGAACTGACAATTTCATCGTGTATTGCGACGCATCACACCAAGGTCTGGGATGTGTATTGATGTAGGAAGAAAAAGTCATAGCGTATGCATCCAGACAGCTAAGAGTACATAAGAAAAATAATACGACTCACGATCTGAAATTGGGTGCTGTCGTGTTTGCACTCAAGATTTGGAGACATTTTTTTTATATGGTACAAAATGTACTATCTTTACAAACCACAAGAGTCTCCAGCACATCTTTAATCAGAAAGAACTCAACATGAGTCAACTTCGTTGGGTAGAACTACTGAATGATTACGACTGGGACATCAAGTATCACCCTGGTAAGGTAAATGTCGTAGCAGATGCCTTGAGTCGTAAGGAACGAGTTAAAACTCTCCGTGTTCGTGCCCTAGGATTGACAATTCATGCGAGTCTCACGACTCAAATCCGGATGGCACAACAGGAGGCAATCAAAGAAGAAAACATTTAGAGTGAAGCTATACGAGGAATGATCAGACAATTAGAGCCAAAATCAGATGATACTTTATACTTTGCAAATAGAATTTGGGTGCCATGTTTTAGTAACTTACGGGAGTTGGTTATGGACGAAGCCCACAAGTCCAGGTACTCCATTCACCCAGGTTCGGATAAAATGTATAAGGATCTGAAAGAACTCTACTGGTGGCCGAACATGAAAGGAGAAATTGCTATTTACGACTGTAAATGCCTGACATGTTCAAAGGTAAAGGCAGAACATCAGAAACTGTCGGGATTGTTATAACAACCCGAGATACCTCAATGGAAATGGGAACAAATTTCAATGGATTTCATTTCAAAGTTACCCAGAACACCTAGCAACTATGATACTATGTGATAATCGTCAGTCGTTTGACGAAATCCGCGCATTCCCTACCAATAAAGGAGACAGATAAAAGTAAGACGCGTGCAAGGCTAAATATTAAGGGAATTAAGGCTAGGCATGGTATGCCAGTTTCCATTTTCACAAAAAGGGACAGTCGATTCATGTCAAGAACCTGACAGTCTGTACAAGAAGCCTTGAGCACCCGCCTTTACATGACCACTGCATATCATCCCCAGATGAACGGTCAAAGTAAAAGGACCATCCCAAATTTAAAAGATGTGCTCCGTGTGTGTGTAATCGATTTCAGAGGAAATAGGGATACTCACCGCCGTTGGATGAGTTTTCATATAATACCAACTACCATACCAACATTAAAGCCGCTCCGTTGAGGCTTTGTATCGTTGTAAGTGTCACTCATCGCTATGCTGGGCGGTGATTGGCGAAAAACTTTTGACTGGTCATGATATTGACTAGGGAACCATTGACAAAATCGTCGAAATAAAAGATCGTCTGAAAGTCACTCAAGACAGACGAAAGAGAGTGGAGCTAGCAACAGACGAAAACCATTAGAATTCCAAGTGATAGACAAAGTCACGTTGAAGGTCTCACCTTGGAAAAGAGTGGCAAAATTTGGCAACCGTGGCAAGCTTAACCCTAGGTACGTTGAACCATTTGAACGAGAGGATCAAATGAAAAAAAAAAATACCCATCCTTGTTTAAGGATACAACAGTTCAAGAGGACACAAATTGAATTTCGGGACGAAATTCTTCTAACATGGGGAGAATGTGACACCCGACAATTCAGGTCAATATCCGTACATGTTATAAACAAGTTTACATTATAATTGTTTTTGTGATTTACTTAATTTCACAAACAAGGACATTAAGGCCTAACAAAAACCGTACATGGTCTCATTTCATATTTTGGTAATTCTAGGAGTTACCGGTTCACGTACCAGGATAACCCGACTAAATACGAACACTAGTGGTTAAAATTACACTTAAATCAAATGGTTTGATTTATTTAAATCCCAACCCACTTGCTTGACTTTCTCGACCGAAAGTCAGGGGAGCCATTCCCCCACTTGCTAATTCACTCAAATTCAGATAAAAACCATACCTCCTCAATCGAAATCCCACAATCCCTTTCATACTTCTCATTTTCTTACGGCAAATTCCCAATTCTCCTTCAAGTCGAAGTCCAGTTTAAGGTAAAAATCCACCGTATTTCGGTGCTATAAGAAGAGTTCCAAGTGTTGTCTCAAGAATCAAGATAAGGAGCTCAAGATCATTCTCTGTTTCCCTGAAAATCATCATTCTCTGTTTGAGGTAAAAACTCGATATTATCCATTTCATTTTCTTTAAAATCGTAGCTGAACATACAAATCGTTCAAACGCAAGTAAGATAACAAGAAAAATGTGTCAAATTCAAGATTTGAACATAAAAATATACAGGACGAATTCTGTCAATCAAAGTGCAGTAATCGAAACTAGGAGTTTCGATACCTATTCAATCGAAACTAGGAGTTTCGATATAAGTTTACTCAATCGAAACTAGGAGTTTCGATACTAGTTGTTCAATCGAAACTAGGTAGTTTCGATACATATTGCTCAATCGAAACTAGGTAGTTTCGATACCCTTCTTGCCAATCGAAACTAGGTAGTTTCGATACCAGTTTTTGCTCATTCGAAACTAGGAAGTTTCGATATCTAATCTGCGCAATCGAAACTAGGAAGTTTCGACATCTGTTCATCAGTCACTTTGGGCAGTAGCTAAGATCTGTTTTATAACAAAACAAGTATTGAACAACTTACGTATAAGACGGGTAGTTTAACACATTAGTACCCTTGTGTGATTAGGGTACGGATATACAAGAACTAGCACAAGTTGGTTTGCTAGGATTTCATCGGACACAAGGTGAGTTCACGGCCCCCTTTTAACTATTTACTGTTTTGTAAACATCGGGGGAGAAACATACTTACTTGTTATATTTTGAAAACATGAATTACATTGCTTATACATTTGACAATATGAACATTTTGGTTTAACTCCTTGTGAGTTTCACTAATTCCCCTTTTTCTAAGTTTTTGAAATGATTTGGGGTGGAAACATACATGTAAAAGACTTTTGTGTATAAATGAATGGAACTAATGATCTGACCGTATGTATGTATTGAGGGAACAATAAAGCGCTTAAAGTCCTCGTAATAAATTAGTAACCATTAGCTATGGATTTAGCCCGGGATTATATGAATAGTACTATTGGGGGTGACGCCTCCGGTCATGGTTAGTCGCGCTAACCAGGGGTCAAAATGGCCGAATGACCGCATATTGTCTTACTCGCAGAAAGGCGAGGGGAGGCACAGAAAGTTGGGGTTTGGTTACGGTCTCGTACATTACATACTATTTTGTATTCCTTGCAAGCTTACAAATGGGGTCAATAGATCGGATTAGTAATCATATTCATTGGTAATACATACAAAAGGGTTCTGATCAGGTTAAAGTGATCAGGTTTTACACAAAAGGGTTCTGATCAGGTTAAAATGATCAGGTTTTACACAAAAGGGTTCTGATCAGGTTAAAATGATCAGGTTTTACACAAAAGGGTTCTGATCAGGTTAAAATGATCAGGTTTTACACAAAAGAGTTCTGATCAAGGTAAAGTGATCAGGTTTATCAAAAGATTTCTGATCAAGGTAAAATGATCAGGTTTTACACAAAAGAGTTCTGATCAAGGTAAAGTGATCAGGTTTTACACAAAAGAGTTCTGATCAAGGTAAAATGATCAGGTTTTACACAAAAGTGTTCTGATCAGGGTAAAGTGATCAGGTTTAAAGTAAAGAATTCTGATCAGGTTAAAATGATCATGTTAAACATTGGAGTTATGACGATTAAGTCATGGTAATGTTTTCAAAGGAAAACTACATATTTTATGACGGCTAAGTCATGGTAATGTTTTCAAAGGAAAACTACTTATTTCATGACGGATAGGTCATGGGCATGTTTTCAAAGGAAAACTACTTATTTTATGACGGTAAAGTCATGAACAGGTTTTTGGGGAAAAACTATAAGCACTAATATAACTAACTCTGTGAACTCACCAACCTTTGTGTTGACAATTTTAAGTATGTTTCTCAGGTGACCTCTAGCCATGGCGCGGTTGGAATAGGCTAGCTATGTTGGATCAATTCCTAGTAGCTGGAAGGACGTAGAATATCAAGTCTCAAGTCTGTCGTGATCTAGAAGAACTTAGATCATAGTATTTCTTAGTTTTAGTAATTGTATATGTAATCAAGTCTTAGAAATCATTATTACAGCTTCCGCTATCGTGTAATGAACCAATCGTTACAACCTGTATTTATTTAATAAGTAAATAAAATATGGGGGTGTGACACAGCAGCAACCAAGTTTGCTGCTGATGGGTAAAACAAGTCTACATTAACTTTTACTTGCGGTAAAAACTACTCTCAGTCTTTACCATGACTGTTCGAGTGCTTTACAGCTGTAACAATGAAAAGTGAAACAGGTTGTACTGTACAAGTGAAGTTGCTTTTTCTTCGTCTGCCGTTATATCACAATCTCAAACGTTCCCACCACCTCTTCATTTTCAATTTCAAACCCTAACCTTCCATCACTTTCTCTCCCGTCCCCACAGCATTCAAAGCCCTCCATAATCAACCACCATTCAAACACCCTTCTCTTTTCCCTCCAAATCCATAACAATGGCAGGCGCAGACATAAACAACCCAAACGACAAGTTTTCCCCATATCACAACCTCACCGCATACCTAATAAAAGGCAAGAAATCCGAAGGTTTCGATGATATGATCGACTTCCTTTGTCGGTCCAAAATCCTCCATGCCCTAACAGTCAACCCAACCATCTACACTTCCCACATGGAAGATTTTTGGAGCTCAGCCGTGTATTCTACTGAACAGGGCACTCCCCAAATCAAAGGAACAGTAGACGGCAAAGAGATAATCATCACTGAAGCAAAGCTCCGCCAACACCTCAAGCTTCAAGATGAAAGGGACGCCACCTCTTACCCACGAGACGTATACATGAGGACCTTTGTATCCATAGGGTACACTGGGAATCAAACAGAGTATACGATAGAGAAGGCACTCATGGGTCCCAAATGGAAGTATCTCTGCCACACTCTTCTCCAATGCATATCCCAGAAGAGAAGTGGTTGGAACCAATTCAGCTCCGGACTTGCGTCGGCAATTCACGGTATGATAACTGGAGCGGATTTCAATTTTTCCCACCTCATTCTTGAAGGTTTGAGATATAACCTTCAAGAAGGGGTGAAATCACAGTTCTTCATGTACCCAATATTCTTGCAGGAAGTGTTCAACATCGAGCACCAAGATCTTTTAAAAACTGCAAGAATCTACTCAATTCTGGGGCATAAGAACAATATTTTTCAAAGCATGAGAACAATTTCATCAAAGTTCTCAGGGGCCGATGTTCCATTGTTGTCTACAATGTTGAACACGCAAAGTGCCCAGGGTGACAGTTCAGCAAACCCAACTGATACTGATCCCACACCCTCCACCTCACTGCCACAAACTCAAACTACTGTTTCCCTTGATCGAACCCCTGTGCATTCTACTGAGGATGCACAGGCACATACATTACTCACCCACAGTTTGATTGCTCAATCGGAACACAGGGCCCCCGTTGCAGCCAAGTATACAAGGAAAAGGGGCAAGAGAACTCCTTTTTCTCTTGCCTCCAAGGCCCAAACCCAAGCCAACATCCCTCACTCAGAATCACAACATTCTAGTGAGAATATCATAAGGGAAAGCCACACTGTTAGGGAGACTCCTTCGGAAGTCTCTCTATTAGGATTAGGATCACTTCCCGGATCCATAGAACAGCCCTTCAAGCCATTCCTGTCTTCTTTGGACTTAAGTGTTGAGGAACCTGACCAAAGTGATGTACCTTTTCCAACTACCACTATCAAGGAGGTACTGATTGGTCTTGCTTCCGAAACACCCAACCCAAGTTCTTCACCCTTGAAGGTCCACTCTGGGAGTAATGAAAGAGTGGATGTGGACGAGGCTGTCACTACTGCTGGTCCATCAACTGACCAGGAGGACAGTGACAACATCTTTAAGACCTCAACCACGGCAACTCATGGTGAGGGTGTTTCCTTGGAAACTCCCTTCACTGAGAGGAATCCCAGGCGCCAAGAAACCACGGGTGATGGGGATGCTGAGACTCGGCCTACGGCCCCATCTGGGTCCAAGGATTCCACAACTGTGGATGAGGACAGACTGAAACTTCATAACTTGGAATTGACGGCCAGGGTGGCTATGCTAGAGGCTGGAATGTCCAAAATAAGACACTAAGTCGCTATGCATGAAGCCCATAAATGCCTAACTTTAGCCACTCTCTCTCTTGTATCAGTAGGCACCCAAACTGATGCTTACATGTCTGCTGATGCAACCAAAAAGGGGGAGATGGTTTCTATGGAAGAAGATACAGACAGTCTTGACGACTGGATTCAAGAGCAATTTGTACTTCAAAGCTCACAATTCAAGCCAGCTTTTGTCCAAGTACATGACTTGCCAGTCCCAGATAATGAAGACGAAGAAAAATCTGAAGACTGGAAGTTGGTCGTCAGGGCTGTCGATGAAATGCTGAATGGTTCTGAAGACACAGAACAAACTAATACACCATTCAGCATCTTCCCTGAAGCAGCAGCCATCATTGGTCAATCCTCAACCCCCCAACTATTCAGATCATCAAAGAAGCTAGAATTTGACTCCATTCTAGCTTGGGGGTATGATGGATCATCTGAGAGGTTTTGGATTGGATGGGAGTTCAGCGGAGTAGAAGAGCTGAACTGGAACTCTCTCAATGCCCTCCAAGTCCTACATCTGCATTTAACTAACTGCATCAACACCTCAACAGACCTCTCAGCAGAACTTGCCATTGGCAGGTTCCATGACCTGATGGAGGATAATCTACCCAGGTTCCAAAGATTCCTACAAGCAGCACATCGGGTAGCCTATCCTGAATCCTCGGCAGCCGCAGAAAGGAGACTGCCTCCTAGCAATCTTGAAATAACAAGGAGCAGTCTTCTCAATGAAGAAGAAGTTCTGGGCCTTCGAAGATTCCTGTATGCCTTCCTGGTCAAGGACTTGGACGTGCTAGGTTGGGTGAGCACTAAGTCCCTTGACCACACTCTCCTGCTCAGCAACGGCTCCTCTCTCATCATCAACACCAGGAACATCCTTCAGCTGCCCTCAGACTTCCTATTCAAGATTTTGCAGCTCAGAGCCAACATCTGCAATATTAACTCACTGGAGAGCCAGGCAATGATGGTTATCATCAAAGCCCATCTTGAAAAAGAAGGACTGATTCCTCAAGAAGAGACTGTGTCAACTTCTGATGCTGACTCCAACTCAGATACTCCACAAGTTGAAGCCACATCTGCAGCATCTGGCACAAGATCTTCTCTTAGGGATCAGCTGAGGGAAATAGAAGGTCCTGAGTATCAACTTGATGAAGAAAGTGATCATCCCTTGTCAATCCCTCATCTTGCAAATGAAGCTGAGGCAGAGATCCCAATAGCAGCAGCATCATCATCTGCTGTTGTGGTCAGTGAAGCTGAAGCAGAGGCACCTACTATAAACAAAGGGAAGGGGGTCATGACAGAGGAAGATGAAGAGAGGTTGCTTAAAGAGAAAAGAGAGAGGGAAGAGAAAAGAAGAAAAAGAGAAGAAGAGGAGATGGCTGACATGAAAAAAGCTCAAGAAAGAAAAAGAGCCATTCTCCTAAGAGAACAAACCATCCAGCAGTATGCTAAACAGCTGGATGAACTAAAAAGAAAGATTCCTGCAGTTGACCGGATTGAAGAAGATGCAGCTCTTGCTCGTCAACTGCAGGAATAGTTCAATAAAGAAGAGGAAGAATTGAAGAAGAAGAAGAAAGAAGAAGCTAAGTTCAGGATAACCGATTATGAACTAGCTAAAGAAATGAGGGAGGAGTGGGTAAAGACTCTAGTCTCTCAAGGTGAGGATGCAGACTACCTTGAGAAACTTTCAACCAAAGAGATTTACAGAGCCTTCATGGGTCAGCAGGGTCAATTGGCTAAGAAGAAAAAGGCTGAAGAAGAAGAGAAAGCCAAGCTACAGTCGAAGAAGACCATTGCCTTTAATAAAAGGACCCATGAAGAAAGGAAGGTCATGATTGACTTCCTTAAGGCCAGAATAGATAGTGGAAAGAGGCTAGGTCCTATGAATTTCATGAACCTGCAAGCCCTCTACTTCAAAGTTAAAAAGGATGAGGAAGAAAGACTAGGGAAGAAGGGCGCCAAGAAAAGGGTACTTATCAAAGAAGAAGAAAAACCAAAGACAAAGAAACCCAATCCTTCTCCCTCACCTACCTCTTCCTCAGTCCATCATCCTTCCACTCTCCTCCCCAAACCTTCCACTCCTCCACCCAAAAAGTCCAAATCATCCCACCCAGCTCCCACTCATCAACAGCCTCCCTTGAAGAAATCCAAACCCTCATATGAACCTGAAGACTCAAGGGACATAGTTGAATGGGTCTACAATCCACAGGGTCAAAGGTTTGAGATCTTCAGGGGGAGAACTGAAAGAAGAAGATCTACATACAGGTCTGTTGATGAGGTTCTGCAACTACCAGATTCAGACCTACGAAGAACTTTGGAGATGGGTGAAGCTCATGAGCCTGCAAATGAGAGTGGGAAACATCTTATGCTAGCAATCAGACACTACTTCAACCCTAGCAAAGATGTGGTCATGAACATCAAACCACTCAAGTCCCACTCTCCATTTGTATCTTGGTCCTACAATGCTGATCTGGATGAGTTCACTCTGATTGATGTAAAGAAGCAGCAGATGAGATGTTCAAGCAAAGCAATCTACAAAATGCCACACAAAGACATCAAGACTCTGTCTGAACTTCCACTGAACAATCCCAGCAAGGATCCAAGAGGCTATGAGGTTGAAAAGATAGTCAGCCACATGCAAAAGCTTCAGCAGCAAAGTGATTAGAAGAATTTTGGTTGCATCAGTCTAGGGGGAGTTTGTAGAACCAAAGACTGATTGCTACCAAATTATTCTAAGTACAAATGCTGCTGATAGGCTTATCAGCAGCATTCATCACATATGGCTGCTGATAGGCTTATCAGCAGCATTAAACTCTTGTTGCTGCTGATAGTCTTATCAGCAGCATTCAACACTTGTTGCTGCTGATAGGCTTATCAGCAGCATTCAACACAAGTTGCTGCTGATAGGCTTATCAGCAGCATCCAACACTTGTTGCTGCTGATAGTCTTATCAGCAGCATTATTCTCATCTCTGCTGCTGATAGCTTTATTCACTGAAGACCAAACGTTGCAGCTGACTACCCATGTGAAGCGCCTCTGACACCTTTCTGCAAAAGCAACTGCCACACTCCAAGCAGAAGGAACCTCAGTGGTGCAACCAATAAAGGACAATAACTCGCTTCTCCAAGCATGCAAACAATGATGCCAAAGAAGACGTTTCAATAAAGTTAACTAGATTAGCCTTTGCGTGTAATTTAGTTTAATAAACAAGATCAACGGCTTGTGTTAGATCTGATCCTTAGAATCAAGGGTCTGTCTTGATTCTAAGTTACTATATATATCTTGTAAACACTTCAAACAAAGCGTGCTTGTGCTTATACCTAATAGTGCTTCTTGATAGTGTTTTACTTGTAAACTTGTAATCTCAGAAGTTTAATACAACAGTGCATTTATCAGTATCCTTGCTGTTTACTTGTTTACTCTGTTGGTTGTTATTGTTTCCACCAATATCAACTAGAATAGGATCACCTTGTAATCTTACGATCCTACACACCCTACGTTCCACGTGTCGCATTTACGCAAGAGACTAGCTGACGACACAGCTCACATACCTTATGACGAGATCGAAGTGGATAACAGTCTAAATTATGTAGAGGAACCGATAGCCATCCTTGACCGAGCTGAGAAACGACTACGCCCAGGTATATAAGGGACAAGACAACCTTGAATCTCTCATCTCTTCCAAAATTTACAATCTAGAGAGAGAAAGGAGAGCTCGGGCTTAGAGAGAAAGTTGACGGATTGACCCGGAATTGAAGGAGCACGTTACTACTGAGCTCGTGAGCAAAACCTCCGAATCAGAATCACAATCCAGGTAACGATTCGACCTTAAACTGAGTTTTTCTTCGTTTTGGGGTTTTTCGGGTTTTATCTAAATAGGAGACGTTTTTATGGATGAAACTTGAAAATAAGCTTAGAACTAGCATCTAGAATGAAAACCGCACATTTTGATCAAAGAAAATTGTAAGATTAGCATGATCAGGTTAGCATGCAAGAATTTCGGACTTGTTCAGGAAATAGGTTTTGCGTACTTATCAAGTACGCAAGAAGGATGTCCTGCTTATTTATCAAGTACGCATGAGGAAGATCTTGCGTACTTGTCAAGTACGCATGAACCAGGCCCTGCGCACTTCCTAAGTGCGCAGGCATCAGGCTAGATAGTGAAGTCAGTATGTTCGCCTAATTCAGTATGATTAAACCGTTAGAGTCGGGATTGGGTCTGATGTGTATTTAATTACCTAATTCAGATTGTACGTGACGTTGTTGGGCCTTTGTTTAGGACAACCAAGACTAGCTTATCAGGTGAGTTCTATGTGCCCCCTTCTATGTTATGGGCAAATCATTTTAAATATTTTAGGGCTGAAGTGTATACACTAAATGAATAAATGATATGAATGTCAATGTGATCATACGTGATATACTAAGGTATATTTATATATATATATGAAAATGAATTACGAATAAAGAATGAAACGTATGTTTACAAAGAATGAATTAAAGAATGGCATAACGTAAATAAATGAAATCTTGCTTTATAATTATATATATTGCATGTTATGAATGTATGTATACGTTATGGATGGAAACGAAGCTAACGGCTACTACGGTAGACGGACGACCACTTGACTATTATGCAGCCAGAAAAGAGAGTCTAGAAAGGTAGACTAAATAATGGCCACTACGGTGGAGTAAGTCCCTAAATCGATGCACGGTTGTATAATTAGTTCAAGTGGGAAATCAATGCCTTAGGGCAGACGGGCGAATATGACGGACTACGACGGTAGGACGGTTAAGACGTACGGCTGAAGGTTGGCCGGACGGAAGTTAAGGCGGATGGTTTCTAGGACCGGACGAGTAAAAGGGCTACGACGGTAGCTTAAGGGCATATGTCTTTGTGATATACGCAGTAAAAGACGGGTTGATCACCCTTATGTGTATGACCAATGAATGTTAAGGAAAGTAAAGGTGAATGCATGTCTATGTAATCACATAAGAATGATGAAAGAAAAGCAAAAGCTATGAATACGTATTTATATAAATGTATATATAATTATGCGTACTTATAAATAAAAGAATTGTTCATACTTAATCGTTTTAAACTAGAACTCACCAGCCTCAGCTGACTTTTAGTATACATTTCAGGTAAAGAAAGGAAGGGTCGTGCGAAGGCGTGATGGTTACCCGGCAAGCGACTGACATCCCATTCTTAATTGTTAAGAAAATGTTGTCTTTTTAATTGTTAAGACTTTCGCTGTTATGTTATATATTTGAATGATGTTTGTTTTCCCTACTCTCGAATGTTTTTAATTTAAGTTCAGTATTTATGACTATGTTTATGAGTAAATCCAACAAGTGAGGTTACCCGGGAAAAGGGCCTTACACAACGGTTCTTCATTATTACCTCCAAGATGCAGAGCTTGTCTGATAGTGTCAAAAGAGATTGCCACTTCAATATTGTTGAGAGTAGCTCTAATCACATTTGGATCAAAAGTGCAATCATGTTGTGCTGTATCCTAGAATTGTTGCATATAATTCACGCTGATGTACGGATTTGCAGATAAAGCAACACTGATTCTTGGTATATTCAGAAAATTTATTATTTCACGGTAGTTCACGGCTTCAAACATGTTTGGATCCAATAACGCCACCTGGTTATGCTTATATTCCACTCTAGATCCATCGGTAAATAGAAATAATGAAATAGCAAATTCACAAACATGTTATTACAGATTAAAAACAATACAGAAAGAAATAAAATAAATGTTTTTTAAAAAAAACAACACTTTGAAATATTTTTTTGCTAAGTCAAAACACTACTGCACACTGAGGCGAACATAATAAGTTCGCTTAGAGTTGCACGAGGCGAACTTATTAAGTTCGCCGGAGCAAGTTTGCTCCAAGCACTTAACACAGATCAGAAATCCAACTTGTTCAATCGATGAAATCCGAAGCAATTAACCACACAAATAGCAACTATAACCACCGATAAGTCGATTTCAAGCATAAATTTCAGTTTATAATACCAACAACTCACATTTTATGGACAAAACAAAACCAACACACCAAAACCCTAAGAACATATTCTAAACATGATCAAAATGAACGATTCAATGGTTATAAACATGTGAATCTACCTCGGTTTGATGCGCAGACATTTGTTTAGCATTAAAACAACTCAAAACAACCGATTTACCCACTCAAAAAATTCACACAGACATGTTCGCTCAACCAATGTGCAAGTTCGCTCTATAAGTTCCCTGTGATTTTGAAAATGGGTAAATGAACAAGTTCGCCTGAACTTATATATATACACAGTCACTAAGTTTGCTTACCAGGCGACTTGGTAAGTTCGCTTAATCTCAAACACTTAGAGAATTTTTTAAATTTCATCCTTTTTATGCTTCAACTTTCAAACACCGATCATTTTGTCTTCCACCTGGAACATGTATCCGATCCAATCCCGAACATTTTAAAAAATAAAAAGTTAGAATTTTCATGGAAGCCCGAAAGAAAATCTTTTTGGATTTTTGAATGTATTTGAAAAATGAAATTGAAAACTAATAAACAAACGAAAATGCACATCTTTTTGGATTTTATTTATACAAACAGAAACACATATTTTTGGATTTTTGAAATGAAACAACAAAATCACATATTTTTGTTCGAACATCATGAGTAAGAAGATGATATCAGTAAACGAGAAATCCGTCACACAATCTAATTAAATCTACGGGTAACCTATGATACATATTCTCATATATCACTGTTGAATATCTTACAAACCATTCAGATCATATTCTTTTCAATTTATACATTTAGCCTTGAAATGGTACGCGATAAATCTCAAAGTAAACAAGATCAGGTCATAAAATGCTCAAGTATTCACACCGAATTTGCAATATAAAGCATGTAAACCTAGGTTGTCAATATTATAGAATTTGAAACTATAAGCATTTTTCTTGCATGTTCTTGTGAGTTAAGGTACCAATTTGATGAAACACAACGCGTACCCCACATATATGCCAACAGAAATATAAATTTTCACTATCTTTAAGATATATGAAACTTATGCAAAGACAATATCAATCTCCAGGATGAAACTATCTCAATTAGCACAGGAAAAGAAACAGATCCCGAAGGATATAAGGAATCAGAATGATTCAAATTGCTTGGTTTTGGATTAATATCATGATTGATTGTAACAGAAGAACTCTTCAGTAGAATGAATGATTAAAGAATTGATTGATTCAATAATATAGGGTAATGTGGTCCCACAGTTATCTGGTTATTCAATGGAATCGAGATATTGATCCAAGGGCGAGTATATGTTCCAACAGATGTTGTCAGAAACATATCTTATTTCAGTATCACATTGCATGTGTTTCGGGGCATGGGTAGTGAAGTGAACTGAAAAATTGTGCTAATCAATATAGTTCGATACTGGTCTCATGAAATACTTTAAGCCTCATATTCTATATCTGATAATGATCTTTTAACACACACATCTTGTAACATTTCTGATTTTCATTATCTATATTTCAATTCAATGTGATACATTTAATACCAAATTCTAGTACACTGACTTGTTCTATTTGTACCAACAATTAAATACTATGTTTCAATGCAAACCCATAAATGTGCATCCTACTTTCCACGTGTCTAATCTGAAGAAATGTCTTGCTGATGAGAATCTCCACATACCTCTTGACGACGTGCACATTGACGAAACGATGCACTTCGTTGAGAGACCAGTGGAAATCATGGATCGCGAAGTCAAACAGCTCAAACGAAGTCGTATTCCTATTGTCAAAGTTTGTTGGGAATCTAAACGTGGTCCTGAGTTTACTTGGGAACGAGAGGACCAAATGAAGCTTAAGTACCCCCATCTCTTCACTAATGCCGTCGCCTCCACTAGCTAAATTTCGGGACGAAATTCCCTCAACATGGGTGTCACACCCCGACCGATGGCGGAATCATCGAGGCGGACAATGTAATGATTGTTCAAAAGCACATGATAACTAAAATGTTGCATAATTCATTAATTAAATTTAAAGACAACAAAGATCCAAATACAATACATTTCAAATAACCTAGTCTAGTTCAAAACATTGATTTATTTAACTAGGTCCATAGTTCTTAAGTGGAGAAATCTTCGGCAAGTAGTCACATATCCAAACCTGAAACATTATTTAAATCAAGTGTCAACTAAAAAGTTGGTGAGTACATAGGTTTAATAATTTCGGTAAATAGTAGTTGTAAATTGTTTTGCAACTCATTGTTTATCTTGTTAATCATAGTATGTAGGATGTAACATTTATTTAATCACAATTCAAACCGAGTTTGACGCGTTTGAACAGAGCACAACAGCTAAGTCCGGTATGTTTGAATATAGTTACCCACTATATCCGATATGTTTGAATATAACACGCGGCTATATCCGAGTATGCAGTAATAAACACCCTAACCGGGTGGGCTGGTCAGGCACAATAGACCTATCAATATTACAGTTGGTTGTCTTCTGTTTAAATGTATGTACATCCAAAGAATAAGCATATAGTCTCATGTATAACACGTATAAACAATGTGAGTAGCATGTATAATGTTTCACCCCAAAATGTATGAAAATGTAAAATAGGGGCTATGTAACTCACCTGGCTAGCGGATATGATAATCCACGATTGCGGGTGATAATTATGTTGAAACCTAAGCGTGTTGGGACCCTATGTGGATAAATAGGTATTATTGTATGTTTATATATGTGTGTATTCGTATTTAAATGTGTATAGGCTTTATAATAATATTCCGTAATATTTATTTGTATAAAATATGGTAGAAAAATGATAATGATTTTGTAAAACTTTAACTTATAAAAATATTTATATTGTTAAAATATTATATTTTTAAATAAGTAGTTATTATGTATTTATAAAAGTTTCTATTTATTTATTTATATTATCATTATTATATATATATTTTTTTGCAAATTGGTTATTAGTGCATTACAAATCTTTTTATACTAAATTATAATAAAATCTTTATTGTTTTCTTATGTTATTAATAGACCAAAATGACCTACTAATATGTTTATAAAAAGTAATGACTAATACTTAACCATTATAACCATAATAACATTTAGGATTTTATATCCTATGATTTCTAATCTTTACGTTATATCCGTCTTTTATACGTCATTTAAAATACGAACCGGGTATAACCGTGTTATAAATATATCACCAACTAAGTTAATGATGATAAAAATAGGTTAGGGTGCTCACGTAAATAGTCGTGAAAGAAGGTGACGGAGTAACTGCGACACCCGAAATCAACGGTCGATGACCCGTATCACCCGATTAGCACCCGGGAACACTTAGTAAACTCGTATGCTTGAGACCCGAAGTTGATAAAGAGGTGTTTTGGAGTTCGAACCGTGAACCCGCAAGGATAGAAACAAGTGATCGCATGAACCGGTGAAGCGGGATGGTGGGGTGCGTTGGCTGCCGTGACCGAACAGGAGGAGAGGGTGGTGTTCGACGGAGGTCGGTGGTGCGTAATATTGCTGCTGTCGTTGAGGGCTGAATTGGGAAGGAGGAGGGTGGTGGTGTTGGGGCTGTGGTGTTGCCGAGAGAAGAGAGGGAGAGAGTGTTGGTTGTGTTGTGAGCAAGATGAAGGGGTGGTGGATTGCATGGGTCTCCTTCTATTTATAACTCCTCAATGGTGTAATGCCCAAAGGTTTGTGTGTCTCACGGAGACAAAGTTGTCTTCATAAGACAAAAGTGTTGGGGAGCATGTTGGTGTCTTGGGGAACAAAAGGAGAAACACCACTTGTTTGGTGCTTTCGGCCGTGAGGGAGTAGACGGGGGGGGGGGGGGGGGTAGGGTAGGAAGGGTAGGGTAGTGGCTTGAGGTGTTTAATGTTAGGTGTTGTACCCGGTAGAATACCCGCTAAGTGTAACCCGGTTTTTAATAGTCGTTACGTGGTCGTTAGAGTACGAGTCGGATAAAAAAAAAGTATACGTTAAATAGTTTTGACATTATATGTGCTTGTGTAAAACATTTAAGATTTTATTTTTATCCGGGTAGGCATTCCCTACTAATAAAAATAAAGAGAATGTTTCGAGATGTTTACATTTTTATTTTTAATTTATCACCAACGCGATGTTGGGTTCGATGTGTCTCTGAAATTTCTAATATTGCCATCATAAGTTGCATATTGGGTGGACTCTGCTAAACCCGGTAAGACCTAATTAATTAATATTAAGTAAAAACACTTGCATTTCATTCAATAGAAGATGTTTACATGACATATAATATAAACGCGTGAATAAAAACCCGGAATGTCACAGTCTCCCCATGTTAAAGGAATTTCGCCCCGAAATTCAACTAATGGAGGCTATGAAAAGAGATGCGGATATTTGGTCTTCATTTGGTCTTCACGTTCCCAAGTGAACTCGGGTCCACGTTTAGACTCCCAACGGATTTTGACAGTGGGGATGCGACTACGTTTGAGTTTCTTGACTTCACGGTCCACTATTTCCATGCGTTTTTCAACAAAGTGCATTTTTTTGTCAATACGTACTTCATCAAGAGGGATGTGGAGATTCTTGTCGGCTAGGCAATTTTCCAAATTTGATACGTGAAAAGTCGGATGAACGTTGCTGAGCTCTGAAGGAAGATCGAGTTTGAAGTCCACTTTCCCTACCCTTTCGAGTATCTTGAATGGACCCACATATCGAGGTGCAAGTTTTCCTTTCTTTCCAAATCGGACTACGCCTTTCCAAGGTGATACCTTTAGAAGAACCATATCCCCAACTTGAAATTCCAAGGGTTTTCGTCGTTTATCGGCATAGCTCTTTTGCCGACTCCTTGCTACTCGAATGTTGTTACAAATAAAAGAGATTTTATCGGTGGTCTCTTGGATAAGCTCGGGACCGGTGATTTGTGCTTCACCAATTTCGTTCCAACAAATCGGTGAACGACATTTTCGTCCATAAAGAGCTTCAAACGGTGCCATGTTAATACTTGTGTGGTAGCTGTTGTTGTAGGAAAATTCGATCAGTGGTAGGTGAAAATTCCAATTGCCGCCAAAGTCAATGACACAAGCTCTAAGCATATCCTCGAGATTTTGGATTGTTCGCTCGGTTTATCCATCGGTTTGGGGATGGTAAGCCGTGCTTAAGTCCAAACGAGTACCAAGCGCCGATTGTAATGATTGCCAAAATCGGGAAGTGAAACGCGAATCACGATCGGAGATGATGTTCAATGGGATTCCGTGACGACTTACGATCTCATTAATGTAGATCCGAGCCAATTTCTCAACTCGATAGTCCTCACAAATAGGCAAGAAATGAGCAGACTTTGTGAGTCGATCGATAATAACCGAGATACTATCGTGCCCACTAGAAGTGCGTGGGAGTTTGGTGATGAAGTCCATAGCAAGGTTCTCCCATTTCCACATGGGAATTTCAGGTTGTTCGAGAAGTCCGGAAGGCTTCTGGTGTTAGGCCTTTACTTTAGAACAAGTTAAGCATTTTGCTACAAAGAGGGCAATATCCTTTTTCATGCTGGGCCACCAATATTGTTGACGAAGACCCATGTACATCTTATCAACTCCGGGATGTACCGAATATCGAGTCTTATGGGACTCGTTCATCAAAAACATACGAAGATCGTCGCGATCGAGAACCCAGATACGATTTAAGTAATACAATAGGCCGTCGGCTTTAGTTTCTAACAAGAGTTCCACACCACATGACATCTCGTGATACATGTTTCCCTCGGTAACCGAGGTGTGTTGTGCTTGGAGAATGCGTGCTTAGATATCGTTATGAATATGAACACTATGAAGCATGATACGTTCTTTGTGACTCAAAGCGTCGGCTACAACGTTTGCTTTGCCAGGGTGGTAGCGAATCTCGCAGTCGTAGTCGTTAAGAAGTTCGACCCATCGTCGTTGCCTCATATTCAGCTCTTTTTGATTGAAAATATGTTGGAGACTTTTGTGGTCGGTGAAAACCACGCATTTGGTACCATATAAATAATGTCTCCAAATTTTCAAGGCGAAGACGACGACACCAAGCTCGAGATCATGGGTCGTATAGTTCTTCTCATGAATTTTGAGTTGACGTGATGCATATGCAATTACTTGGCCACGTTGCATTAGAACACAACCAAGACCTTGGTTGGATGCATCACAATAAACGACAAAGTCGTCATTACCACTAGGAAGAGTTAGAATAGGAGCATTGCAGAGCTTGTGCTTGAGAGTTTGAAAAGCTTCCTCTTGCTTGGGTCCCCACTCGTAAGATTTACCTTTGTGAGTCAAGGCAGTGAGCGGAACCGCAATCTTGGAGAAATTTGAGATGAAGTGACGATAGTAACCTGCTAGTCCAAGGAATGAACGAATCTCGGTAGGAATCTTAGGAGTACTCCAATTCTTTACCGCCTCGATCTTTGCCGGGTCCACATGAATTCCCTTATCGTTGACTATGTGTCCTAAAAGTTGAACTTCCTTTAGCCAGAATTCACACTTGGAGAACTTGGCGTATAGTTGTTCTTTCTTCAAGAGTTCCAAAATCAAACGGAGATGTTGTTCATGCTCTGCTTTTGTTTTAGAATAGATGAGAATGTCGTCAATGAAAATGATCACGAACTTGTCCAAATAAGGTTTGCATACACGGTTCATGAGGTCCATGAAGACCGCAGGTGCATTAGTCAAACCGAATGGCATGACCATGAACTCGTAGTGACCATATCTAGTCCGAAAGGCAGTCTTCGGAATGTCTTCATCGAGAACACGAAGTTGATGGTATCCGGAATGAAGGTCAATCTTGGAGAAACATGTTGAACCTTGAAGCTGATCGAAAAGATCGTCGATACGGGGTAAAGGGTATCGGTTCTTAGTTGTAAGTTTGTTGAGTTCACGATAATCGATGCACATTCGAAATGATCCATCTTTTTTCTTTACAAACAGCACGGGAGCACCCCAAGGTGAATGGCTCGGGCGGATGAATCCTTTGGATGAGAGTTCTTGTAATTGACTTGCAAGCTCTTGCATCTCGGAAGGTGCAAGACGATAGGGGGCTTTTGCCACGGGAGTTGCCCCGGGTGCAAGGTCAATACGAAACTCCACTTGTCTAGTGGGAGGAAGACCAGGTAAATCCTCGGGGAATACCTCGGGAAAATCTCGAATGATTGGAATGTCTTGCAATTTCTTACCCTTGTCTTTTGTGTCAACTATGTGGGCCAAGAAGGCAACGTACTTTTTCTGCAAGTATTTTTGTGCCATAGTGCAAGACATGAGTTGAAGACCACGACACGGTTTTTCACCGAAAATAACTAACGTGTCACCCGAAGGGAAAGGTATACGAATGCACTTTTCATAGCAAATAACCTCGGCATGATGCTTGGATAACCAATCCATGCCAATTATAACATCGAAGCTTCCCAATTGCATTGGAAGGAGATCAACAGAGAATTCATGATTATTAAGCTCGAGATTGCAGTTGCGGATAACAGAGTTTATAGCAATAGATTTCCCGTTTGCTATCTCCACGGAATAAGGATTGTCAAGTTTCGTTCTTTGTTTAGCAAGTTGAGATTCAAAGGTAAGAGACACGAAACTCCTATCGGCACCGGTATCAAATAAAATGGATGCATAATGATTGTTTACGAGGAACGTACCGTTTATCACGTCGTTGTTTGCTTGTGCCTCATTAGCGTTTATATTAAACGCTCGTCCTTGTGGACCACCTTGATGATGAAGTTTTGGGCATCGGTCACGGAAGTGGTTTGGGTTTCCACATTCGTAACATGCCCGACCATTGAGAAGTGCCGGATAGTTTGGACGGTTGGCTGGAGCAGCTTGGTGGACGGGAGGACGGGTACGGCAGGTAGTGACCACGTGTCCATATCGTCCGCAGCTTGAACACAATCGGCATGGTAGGTTGGCAGGATGATGGTACTTGCAGGTCTGACTTTGGGGATTTAGACCCAAATAAGGTTTCGGGTTTTGACCCAAAGGGGCCACTTGAAGAGCAGGTACAACGGGAGTTACGGCTGCGAAGTTTCGACCCTTACGTTTCTTGTTGTGGTTAGAAGGCTCGGGTTTCACATTTTTGACGGCCGCAAGAGTAGACACAACCTTCTTGGAACCCTTTCTGGTTAAGGTTCCGGCTTTGACATGGTTGTCGGATAGTGTAGCAGATAGACGGATAGCAGCTTCAAGAGTAGGAGGATTGCTTCCTAGCACAGCATCTTGAATTTGCATGTAACATCCCAAATAATGACAAGACAAATAGAAAAGGGAAATAAAGTGAACTACCTAGTTTTGATATGTGCAGGCCCATCGAAACTACCTAGTTTCGATATGTGCAGGCCCATCGAAACTACCATAGTTTCGATATGTAACATCCCAAATAATGACAAGACAAATAGAAAAGGGAAATAAAGTGGGCTTGGCCAAAATTTCGGCCCATGGGCCGAAAAGAAAAGGGGGAAACCCCATTACAAAACAGCAGCTTCAACCCAAACCCCTCTCATTTCATCTTCCTGCGCAAGAATACTAGAGAGAGAGAGAGAGAGCGATCGGCTTGTGAAGAAAACCGCAAGGAGAAGACTCAAGGGCTCGGGAATCATCCGACTCCACCATTTCAACGCATAGCAACAGAAATCGGGCCTGTTGAGGTAAGCATCGCCTCTGATTATGAGTCTTTGCATGTCTCGGGTTTAAATCAAATAAAGATACGATTTTTGCATACGAAACTTGAAACAAATCACGTATTTGAACTCAAGAACGATAAAGGAAGGTGTTTAACGTAAAATGCTCAAGGTTTAATCGATTGGAAATAAGTTGGCTGGAGCAAGGTTCTGGTCAGGGAAGATGCAGACCCATGACTCGAAACTATAGTTTCGATACATACAGACCCGTCGAAACTACTCTAGTTTCGATAGTCATGTTTGACTCGAAACTATCTAGTTTCGATAGCAGCCAATGACTCGAAACTACCATAGTTTCGATAGGAACTCAGGACTCGAAACTACCTAGTTTCGAGTGTCACCTTGAACCTAAACTAAGATTTTTCATAAGTTAATGACTCGAAACTACCATAGTTTCGATAGGATCTCATGACTCGAAACTACCTAGTTTCGATAGAAGGATTATGACTCGAAACTACCTAGTTTCGAGTGTAAGACCATAGCTCGAAACTACCATAGTTTTGATGCGACCCACCTCCCGAAACTACTGAGTTCAAGAACAGTAATGTCTAGTGTCATTTAGGAGCCCTACCTTATATGTATGACTTTATTATACAGATTGTGGGTGACCTTAGTGACGTTTCGAAACCAGCTATTATACTTCAGGGACCCGCCTATCAGGTGAGTTCTATGTGCCCCCCTTTCTATGTTATGTGCAATGATTTATAAATGTTTTGGGGCTGAAGTGTATACACTAAATGAATAAATAATATGAAGGTCAATGTGATCATACGTGATATAGTAAGGTATATGTGTAGATACATATGAAAATGAATTATGAACGACGAACAAAGAACGACACGTATGTTTACAAGGAATGAATGAAAGAATAGTATAACGTAAATAATGAAATCTTGCTTTATAAACATATATTGCATGTTAAGAATGTATGTATACGTTATGAACGGAAACGAAGCTAACGACTACTACGGTAGCCGGACGACCACTTGACTACTATGCAGCTAGGAAAGAAAGTCTAGAAGGGTAGACTAAATAAAGGCCACTACGGTGGAGTAAGACGCTAAATCAATATTCGGCTGTATAGTTAGTTCAAGTGGGAAACGGATGCCTTAGGGAAGACGGGCGAATATGACGGACTACGACGGTAGGACGGTAAAGAAGGACGGCCGAAGGTTGGCCGGACCAAAGTTAAGGCGGACGGTTTCTAGGACCGGACGAGTAAAAGGGCTACGACGGTAGTTCGAGGGCGTATGTCTTTGTGATATACGTACCGTAAGATGGGTTGATCACCCTTATGTGTATGACCAATGAATGTTAAGGAAAAGAAAAGGTGAATACATATCTATGTAATCACATAAGAATGAAGAAAGAAAAGTAAAAGCTATGAATACGTATTTGTAGAAATGTATGTATATAATTATGTATACTTATAAAGAAAAGAATGGTCATACTTAATAGTTTTAAACTAGAACTCACCAGCGTTAGCTGACTTTTAGTATACATTTCAGGTAAAGGAAGAAAAGGTCGTGTGATGGCGTGAAGGTTACCCGACACAAGACTGACATCCCACTTTAATATATGTGTTAAGACTTCCGCTGTCAAGTTATGTTATGTTATGTAATTGAATGATGAATGTTTTTAATCTAAGTTCAGTATTTATGACTATGTTTATGAGTAAATCCAACGAGTGAGGTTACCCGGGAAAGGGGCCTTACAAGTTGGTATCAGAGCAATAGTTTGAGAGATTCAGACATCCCTAAATGTCTGAACTCAAACTGATAATGGGACCAACGCATGGATGTCAGTACGGGTAGCCAACGCCAACGCCAAAACAAGTAAGTAAGTATCAATGTCAACATATGTAACTCAGTGTAGATGCCTTAGCTTAGGACACATGCCTTAGTTACCAATGTCACTACTGATATGAATAGTTACACATAGGACATATGATGGTAGACAATTTGAGCACATGAGTACAGTAAATGGTTAATAATAACACGTAGCTACTGTTATCAATCTTTTACTGTGTATGTGTGTCTCGATTTGTCGTCCGTCGTATGTACTCACCGTAGAGAGCGAAAGAGATGTTAGTCTAATACTATGAAATGCACATGAATTATAAGAACGGTGAGATCCATGTGAGGTGAATCACAAACAACGAGCAGAAGTTCGATAAACCACAAAGAAAGAAAGATGGCGGAATATCAACGGTCCAAGTAGATCAGTAACGAACATTCATGAACGACTTCCGTCAACAAGGAGTTCAAAAAGGGAAGAACGATACATGGATTAAACATCGTTTATAGAAGACATCTAAATTATGAAGCATTATAAGATGAGTCAGGAACTCACAAGTAAGGTAAGTTGGCAATTACGTCAGGATCCACGTAATTGTAAATTTACATGTGCTCGTGCATACTGATGAACCTTATCGTGTGGATTAATACACATGTCACCAAAAACAATTTAATCACTCCAACCAAGACTATGAGATTAGTCACCTAAGTAATGGCGATTGTAACGAATTAGCAAGACGAATGATGGCAACAACGACACACCAAAGGTGGAATGAGAAGGAATGGAACCCTAAATGAAGTTTACTGAATTTGAGTGACATGAAGAAACAAGTTTAGAAAGATTGACGAAACCTGGTCCGGAACCTGATGCAACAGTGATGGAAGTAGTAAATCAATCAAACACAAAGAAATGGAAAGATTTGCACTAGAAGAGGATTAGTATGAGGATGATGAGAGGGCCTATCAAGCCCCAGTGAGAAGGTTGCTTCGCATGGCAGCCCGCAAACGAAGAAGACCAATTAAGTAGAATTTGAGGAACTCAACACTTGTTTGTTTCGAATTGGGAAAGTAACTACCAAGGATTACACGTTAAGTATGAGACATGAGTGCTACATATGTCAGACAAGCACACGTTTAGAGAACTGCTTTTGAACAGGAATTGTCTATGCTTAACACAAACACCATATGATGAATAAACATTGGTCTACTGTCTAAGTATGCAAGAGTATGAAGGAAATAAGCACACGAGTATATGTCCAAGAAATATATGAGTGCACGAATACACAAATGGCATCTCTCCATGCAAAATACAACCCCAGATAAACTACTATGAGTATTCGCTGAAACGAGAAGATAGACATACAAACGACAACAAATGACTAGAACCGTGATGTTAATTAGGGCGTGCAGGCAAAACCAAATGAAACCAGATCCAACCCAAGGATTGTTGTTCAGGATGGATGTGAAAGGCAAGCCCAATAGTGTGAAGTAAGGCGTAAGTGGAAGCAAGGACTCAAGACGAGTCAGAAAACACTCTACGATGATTAAGTCAAGTCAAGAGCACGTGAGACTACTGAAATTGAAAGGCCAGTAAGGAACCTAATGAGACCAGAAAGGAAAGGAATAAATCGAGTATCACCACACGTGTCAACTAATTAAACAAACCTACGAATGAAATTCTAAAAGAATAACATACGGAAACTGTTAACGGTCACGAAAAGTTATAAAATATATATTTTTGGTCACAAGGGATGCCAATCCCTAAGACCATCCAGTGATATGAAGTAAGAGTGGTACGTAATAGACTAATGATGAGAAATGTGAAGCCATGATGAGTATGTTTTAAAGAAAGACAAGAATGGAGTTACGTGTATAGGAATATGAATGTAAAAAAAAAAAAAAATCGTATACCTAGTGTCCGTCTGAATGAATACCTTCCCGACAAGTTTGGTATGATAAAGTAAGGATTCATATGGTTCCTTCGGGAACGAAGCAATATGGTTCCTTCGGGAACGCAACAGTATAGTCCCTACGGGAACAAAACGATAAGGTTCCTTCAGGAACGAAATGATACGGTTCCTTCGGGAACGAGATAATAGGATTCATTCGGGAACGACATGGTATGCTCTTTCGAGAACGAATACACCAAGGATAATATATGAAGTACACGTAATAACCGAAGCAACTTAGAAAGAGAATGATAACAACTACCTAGAGCATATAGTAGGCAATTTAAACAAGATACTAGAATATCAAAGGGACGCTTCTAAGTGTTGATAAGAGTTCATGGCCCGCTCAGCATGACTAATCCACGCAAATGCTTGGTGGATTCGAGTTAAGCCCACCCACGAGAGGTACATCAGATTAAAGTAAGTTATACCATTCAATACAACATCCGAAGAAACCATAATAAAGGAGAAGAGGTAGTAGTAACGTGTAAACCCTAACTACACGCAATTCACCTGTGGCATCGAATGTTTATATTATTTTCATGAAGCAGAACAAGTGAGTTACAGAAACTTAAGAGACAACCTAGTCATGACGGACAGATTTATAATCATGTATAAGAGACATCCCAAATCTATTTCTACTTAAAACACGAGACCCGTTTAGGACTTAGGTTGTCAAGGAACAAAAAGAGAAGGTGTTAGACTTTAATAAACAAAATGTATCAAGACTTGAAGAAAGAGTACTGGTGGCCTGGCATGAAGAATGATGTGACAGAATACGTGAGCAAGTGCCTAACGTGTTCTCTAGTTAAGGCCGAGCACCAGAAACATGCGGTAAAATGCAACCTTTACCAATACCGGAATGGAAGTGGGAAGAGATCACAATGGACTTCATTACCAAGCTACCGCGAACAGCTAAAGGCAATGATACCATTTGGGTGATCGTCGACCGCTTGACAAAGAGTGCTCACTTCTTGCCAATACGAGAAACTTCTTCTTCTGAAAAGCTAGCAGAAGTATTTATCAAGGAAATTGTGAGCAGACATGGTATGCCGCTGTCGATTGTGTCTGACAGGGATACTAGATTCACGTCAAGGTTTTGGAAGAAATTCAATGAAGCAATGGGCACTAGACTGAACATCAGCACCGCTTACCACCCCCAAACCGATGGACAATCGGAAAGGACCATTCAGACCTTGGAGGACATGCTCCGGGCCTGTATCATTGACTTCGGTGGGAGTTGGGACAGCCATCTACCATTGGCAGAATTTTCATATAACAACAGCTATCACTCGACTATTGGCATGCCGCCATTTGAAATGTTGTATGGGAGGAAATGTAGGACCCCGGTTTGTTGGGGGGAAATTGGACAGAAGGATTTTGCAAGTCTCGAAGTGGTCAAAGCTACTTCTGAGAAATTTGATCAAATCAAGGCTCGTATGAAAGCCGCAAAAGACAGACAGAAATCATACGCGGATAAGAGAAGGAGGGATTTAGAGTTTCAAGTAGGGGACATGGTACTGTTGAAAGTATCACCGTGGAAAGGAATCATTCGGTTCAGAAAGCGTGGCAAACTAAGTCCAAGGTTTGTCGGACCTTTCAAGATTGTAGCAAGAGTGGGTCAAGTTGCTTACAGACTCGACCTACCCGTCGAGCTTAGTGGAATACACCCTACGTTCCACGTGTCGCACTTACGCAAGTGCCTAGCTGACGACACAGCTCACATACCTTACGACGAGATCGAAGTGGATAACAGTCTAAATTATGTAGAGGAACCAATAGCCATTCTTGACCGAGCTGAGAAACGATTACGCAATAAGTCGATTCCTTTAGTCAAAATACAATGGAAACACAGAAAGGGGTCCGAGGCTACTTGGGAGAAAGAAGACGAGATGAAGGAACTGTATCCCCAGTTGTTTAACGTGTAACAGGTTTCGAGGACGAAACCTCATTAAGGAGGGTAGACTTGTAACATCCCAAATAATGACAAGACAAATAGAAAAGGGAAATAAAGTGAACTACCTAGTTTTGATATGTGCAGGCCCATCGAAACTACCTAGTTTCGATATGTGCAGGCCCATCGAAACTACCATAGTTTCGATATGTAACATCCCAAATAATGACAAGACAAATAGAAAAGGGAAATAAAGTGGGCTTGGCCAAAATTTCGGCCCATGGGCCGAAAAGAAAAGGGGGAAACCCCATTACAAAACAGCAGCTTCAACCCAAACCCCTCTCATTTCATCTTCCTGCGCAAGAATACTAGAGAGAGAGAGAGAGAGCGATCGGCTTGTGAAGAAAACCGCAAGGAGAAGACTCAAGGGCTCGGGAATCATCCGACTCCACCATTTCAACGCATAGCAACAGAAATCGGGCCTGTTGAGGTAAGCATCGCCTCTGATTATGAGTCTTTGCATGTCTCGGGTTTAAATCAAATAAAGATACGATTTTTGCATACGAAACTTGAAACAAATCACGTATTTGAACTCAAGAACGATAAAGGAAGGTGTTTAACGTAAAATGCTCAAGGTTTAATCGATTGGAAATAAGTTGGCTGGAGCAAGGTTCTGGTCAGGGAAGATGCAGACCCATGACTCGAAACTATAGTTTCGATACATACAGACCCGTCGAAACTACTCTAGTTTCGATAGTCATGTTTGACTCGAAACTATCTAGTTTCGATAGCAGCCAATGACTCGAAACTACCATAGTTTCGATAGGAACTCAGGACTCGAAACTACCTAGTTTCGAGTGTCACCTTGAACCTAAACTAAGATTTTTCATAAGTTAATGACTCGAAACTACCATAGTTTCGATAGGATCTCATGACTCGAAACTACCTAGTTTCGATAGAAGGATTATGACTCGAAACTACCTAGTTTCGAGTGTAAGACCATAGCTCGAAACTACCATAGTTTTGATGCGACCCACCTCCCGAAACTACTGAGTTCAAGAACAGTAATGTCTAGTGTCATTTAGGAGCCCTACCTTATATGTATGACTTTATTATACAGATTGTGGGTGACCTTAGTGACGTTTCGAAACCAGCTATTATACTTCAGGGACCCGCCTATCAGGTGAGTTCTATGTGCCCCCCTTTCTATGTTATGTGCAATGATTTATAAATGTTTTGGGGCTGAAGTGTATACACTAAATGAATAAATAATATGAAGGTCAATGTGATCATACGTGATATAGTAAGTTATATGTGTAGATACATATGAAAATGAATTATGAACGACGAACAAAGAACGACACGTATGTTTACAAGGAATGAATGAAAGAATAGTATAACGTAAATAATGAAATCTTGCTTTATAAACATATATTGCATGTTAAGAATGTATGTATACGTTATGAACGGAAACGAAGCTAACGACTACTACGGTAGCCGGACGACCACTTGACTACTATGCAGCTAGGAAAGAAAGTCTAGAAGGGTAGACTAAATAAAGGCCACTACGGTGGAGTAAGACGCTAAATCAATATTCGGCTGTATAGTTAGTTCAAGTGGGAAACGGATGCCTTAGGGAAGACGGGCGAATATGACGGACTACGACGGTAGGACGGTAAAGAAGGACGGCCGAAGGTTGGCCGGACCAAAGTTAAGGCGGACGGTTTCTAGGACCGGACGAGTAAAAGGGCTACGACGGTAGTTCGAGGGCGTATGTCTTTGTGATATACGTACCGTAAGATGGGTTGATCACCCTTATGTGTATGACCAATGAATGTTAAGGAAAAGAAAAGGTGAATACATATCTATGTAATCACATAAGAATGAAGAAAGAAAAGTAAAAGCTATGAATACGTATTTGTAGAAATGTATGTATATAATTATGTATACTTATAAAGAAAAGAATGGTCATACTTAATAGTTTTAAACTAGAACTCACCAGCGTTAGCTGACTTTTAGTATACATTTCAGGTAAAGGAAGAAAAGGTCGTGTGATGGCGTGAAGGTTACCCGACACAAGACTGACATCCCACTTTAATATATGTGTTAAGACTTCCGCTGTCAAGTTATGTTATGTTATGTAATTGAATGATGAATGTTTTTAATCTAAGTTCAGTATTTATGACTATGTTTATGAGTAAATCCAACGAGTGAGGTTACCCGGGAAAGGGGCCTTACAAGTTGGTATCAGAGCAATAGTTTGAGAGATTCAGACATCCCTAAATGTCTGAACTCAAACTGATAATGGGACCAACGCATGGATGTCAGTACGGGTAGCCAACGCCAACGCCAAAACAAGTAAGTAAGTATCAATGTCAACATATGTAACTCAGTGTAGATGCCTTAGCTTAGGACACATGCCTTAGTTACCAATGTCACTACTGATATGAATAGTTACACATAGGACATATGATGGTAGACAATTTGAGCACATGAGTACAGTAAATGGTTAATAATAACACGTAGCTACTGTTATCAATCTTTTACTGTGTATGTGTGTCTCGATTTGTCGTCCGTCGTATGTACTCACCGTAGAGAGCGAAAGAGATGTTAGTCTAATACTATGAAATGCACATGAATTATAAGAACGGTGAGATCCATGTGAGGTGAATCACAAACAACGAGCAGAAGTTCGATAAACCACAAAGAAAGAAAGATGGCGGAATATCAACGGTCCAAGTAGATCAGTAACGAACATTCATGAACGACTTCCGTCAACAAGGAGTTCAAAAAGGGAAGAACGATACATGGATTAAACATCGTTTATAGAAGACATCTAAATTATGAAGCATTATAAGATGAGTCAGGAACTCACAAGTAAGGTAAGTTGGCAATTACGTCAGGATCCACGTAATTGTAAATTTACATGTGCTCGTGCATACTGATGAACCTTATCGTGTGGATTAATACACATGTCACCAAAAACAATTTAATCACTCCAACCAAGACTATGAGATTAGTCACCTAAGTAATGGCGATTGTAACGAATTAGCAAGACGAATGATGGCAACAACGACACACCAAAGGTGGAATGAGAAGGAATGGAACCCTAAATGAAGTTTACTGAATTTGAGTGACATGAAGAAACAAGTTTAGAAAGATTGACGAAACCTGGTCCGGAACCTGATGCAACAGTGATGGAAGTAGTAAATCAATCAAACACAAAGAAATGGAAAGATTTGCACTAGAAGAGGATTAGTATGAGGATGATGAGAGGGCCTATCAAGCCCCAGTGAGAAGGTTGCTTCGCATGGCAGCCCGCAAACGAAGAAGACCAATTAAGTAGAATTTGAGGAACTCAACACTTGTTTGTTTCGAATTGGGAAAGTAACTACCAAGGATTACACGTTAAGTATGAGACATGAGTGCTACATATGTCAGACAAGCACACGTTTAGAGAACTGCTTTTGAACAGGAATTGTCTATGCTTAACACAAACACCATATGATGAATAAACATTGGTCTACTGTCTAAGTATGCAAGAGTATGAAGGAAATAAGCACACGAGTATATGTCCAAGAAATATATGAGTGCACGAATACACAAATGGCATCTCTCCATGCAAAATACAACCCCAGATAAACTACTATGAGTATTCGCTGAAACGAGAAGATAGACATACAAACGACAACAAATGACTAGAACCGTGATGTTAATTAGGGCGTGCAGGCAAAACCAAATGAAACCAGATCCAACCCAAGGATTGTTGTTCAGGATGGATGTGAAAGGCAAGCCCAATAGTGTGAAGTAAGGCGTAAGTGGAAGCAAGGACTCAAGACGAGTCAGAAAACACTCTACGATGATTAAGTCAAGTCAAGAGCACGTGAGACTACTGAAATTGAAAGGCCAGTAAGGAACCTAATGAGACCAGAAAGGAAAGGAATAAATCGAGTATCACCACACGTGTCAACTAATTAAACAAACCTACGAATGAAATTCTAAAAGAATAACATACGGAAACTGTTAACGGTCACGAAAAGTTATAAAATATATATTTTTGGTCACAAGGGATGCCAATCCCTAAGACCATCCAGTGATATGAAGTAAGAGTGGTACGTAATAGACTAATGATGAGAAATGTGAAGCCATGATGAGTATGTTTTAAAGAAAGACAAGAATGGAGTTACGTGTATAGGAATATGAATGTAAAAAAAAAAAAAAATCGTATACCTAGTGTCCGTCTGAATGAATACCTTCCCGACAAGTTTGGTATGATAAAGTAAGGATTCATATGGTTCCTTCGGGAACGAAGCAATATGGTTCCTTCGGGAACGCAACAGTATAGTCCCTACGGGAACAAAACGATAAGGTTCCTTCAGGAACGAAATGATACGGTTCCTTCGGGAACGAGATAATAGGATTCATTCGGGAACGACATGGTATGCTCTTTCGAGAACGAATACACCAAGGATAATATATGAAGTACACGTAATAACCGAAGCAACTTAGAAAGAGAATGATAACAACTACCTAGAGCATATAGTAGGCAATTTAAACAAGATACTAGAATATCAAAGGGACGCTTCTAAGTGTTGATAAGAGTTCATGGCCCGCTCAGCATGACTAATCCACGCAAATGCTTGGTGGATTCGAGTTAAGCCCACCCACGAGAGGTACATCAGATTAAAGTAAGTTATACCATTCAATACAACATCCGAAGAAACCATAATAAAGGAGAAGAGGTAGTAGTAACGTGTAAACCCTAACTACACGCAATTCACCTGTGGCATCGAATGTTTATATTATTTTCATGAAGCAGAACAAGTGAGTTACAGAAACTTAAGAGACAACCTAGTCATGACGGACAGATTTATAATCATGTATAAGAGACATCCCAAATCTATTTCTACTTAAAACACGAGACCCGTTTAGGACTTAGGTTGTCAAGGAACAAAAAGAGAAGGTGTTAGACTTTAATAAACAAAATGTATCAAGACTTGAAGAAAGAGTACTGGTGGCCTGGCATGAAGAATGATGTGACAGAATACGTGAGCAAGTGCCTAACGTGTTCTCTAGTTAAGGCCGAGCACCAGAAACCATGCGGTAAAATGCAACCTTTACCAATACCGGAATGGAAGTGGGAAGAGATCACAATGGACTTCATTACCAAGCTACCGCGAACAGCTAAAGGCAATGATACCATTTGGGTGATCGTCGACCGCTTGACAAAGAGTGCTCACTTCTTGCCAATACGAGAAACTTCTTCTTCTGAAAAGCTAGCAGAAGTATTTATCAAGGAAATTGTGAGCAGACATGGTATGCCGCTGTCGATTGTGTCTGACAGGGATACTAGATTCACGTCAAGGTTTTGGAAGAAATTCAATGAAGCAATGGGCACTAGACTGAACATCAGCACCGCTTACCACCCCCAAACCGATGGACAATCGGAAAGGACCATTCAGACCTTGGAGGACATGCTCCGGGCCTGTATCATTGACTTCGGTGGGAGTTGGGACAGCCATCTACCATTGGCAGAATTTTCATATAACAACAGCTATCACTCGACTATTGGCATGCCGCCATTTGAAATGTTGTATGGGAGGAAATGTAGGACCCCGGTTTGTTGGGGGGAAATTGGACAGAAGGATTTTGCAAGTCTCGAAGTGGTCAAAGCTACTTCTGAGAAATTTGATCAAATCAAGGCTCGTATGAAAGCCGCAAAAGACAGACAGAAATCATACGCGGATAAGAGAAGGAGGGATTTAGAGTTTCAAGTAGGGGACATGGTACTGTTGAAAGTATCACCGTGGAAAGGAATCATTCGGTTCAGAAAGCGTGGCAAACTAAGTCCAAGGTTTGTCGGACCTTTCAAGATTGTAGCAAGAGTGGGTCAAGTTGCTTACAGACTCGACCTACCCGTCGAGCTTAGTGGAATACACCCTACGTTCCACGTGTCGCACTTACGCAAGTGCCTAGCTGACGACACAGCTCACATACCTTACGACGAGATCGAAGTGGATAACAGTCTAAATTATGTAGAGGAACCAATAGCCATTCTTGACCGAGCTGAGAAACGATTACGCAATAAGTCGATTCCTTTAGTCAAAATACAATGGAAACACAGAAAGGGGTCCGAGGCTACTTGGGAGAAAGAAGACGAGATGAAGGAACTGTATCCCCAGTTGTTTAACGTGTAACAGGTTTCGAGGACGAAACCTCATTAAGGAGGGTAGACTTGTAACATCCCAAATAATGACAAGACAAATAGAAAAGGGAAATAAAGTGAACTACCTAGTTTTGATATGTGTAGGCCCATCGAAACTACCTAGTTTCGATATGTGCAGGCCCATCGAAACTACCATAGTTTCGATATGTAACATCCCAAATAATGACAAGACAAATAGAAAAGGGAAATAAAGTGGGCTTGGCCAAAATTTCGGCCCATGGGCCGAAAAGAAAAGGGGGAAACCCCATTACAAAACAGCAGCTTCAACCCAAACCCCTCTCATTTCATCTTCCTGCGCAAGAATACTAGAGAGAGAGAGAGAGAGCGATCGGCTTGTGAAGAAAACCGCAAGGAGAAGACTCAAGGGCTCGGGAATCATCCGACTCCACCATTTCAACGCATAGCAACAGAAATCGGGCCTGTTGAGGTAAGCATCGCCTCTGATTATGAGTCTTTGCATGTCTCGGGTTTAAATCAAATAAAGATACGATTTTTGCATACGAAACTTGAAACAAATCACGTATTTGAACTCAAGAACGATAAAGGAAGGTGTTTAACGTAAAATGCTCAAGGTTTAATCGATTGGAAATAAGTTGGCTGGAGCAAGGTTCTGGTCAGGGAAGATGCAGACCCATGACTCGAAACTATAGTTTCGATACATACAGACCCGTCGAAACTACTCTAGTTTCGATAGTCATGTTTGACTCGAAACTATCTAGTTTCGATAGCAGCCAATGACTCGAAACTACCATAGTTTCGATAGGAACTCAGGACTCGAAACTACCTAGTTTCGAGTGTCACCTTGAACCTAAACTAAGATTTTTCATAAGTTAATGACTCGAAACTACCATAGTTTCGATAGGATCTCATGACTCGAAACTACCTAGTTTCGATAGAAGGATTATGACTCGAAACTACCTAGTTTCGAGTGTAAGACCATAGCTCGAAACTACCATAGTTTTGATGCGACCCACCTCCCGAAACTACTGAGTTCAAGAACAGTAATGTCTAGTGTCATTTAGGAGCCCTACCTTATATGTATGACTTTATTATACAGATTGTGGGTGACCTTAGTGACGTTTCGAAACCAGCTATTATACTTCAGGGACCCGCCTATCAGGTGAGTTCTATGTGCCCCCCTTTCTATGTTATGTGCAATGATTTATAAATGTTTTGGGGCTGAAGTGTATACACTAAATGAATAAATAATATGAAGGTCAATGTGATCATACGTGATATAGTAAGGTATATGTGTAGATACATATGAAAATGAATTATGAACGACGAACAAAGAACGACACGTATGTTTACAAGGAATGAATGAAAGAATAGTATAACGTAAATAATGAAATCTTGCTTTATAAACATATATTGCATGTTAAGAATGTATGTATACGTTATGAACGGAAACGAAGTTAACGACTACTACGGTAGCCGGACGACCACTTGACTACTATGCAGCTAGGAAAGAAAGTCTAGAAGGGTAGACTAAATAAAGGCCACTACGGTGGAGTAAGACGCTAAATCAATATTCGGCTGTATAGTTAGTTCAAGTGGGAAACGGATGCCTTAGGGCAGACGGGCGAATATGACGGACTACGACGGTAGGACGGTAAAGAAGGACGGCCGAAGGTTGGCCGGACCAAAGTTAAGGCGGACGGTTTCTAGGACCGGACGAGTAAAAGGGCTACGACGGTAGTTCGAGGGCGTATGTCTTTGTGATATACGTACCGTAAGATGGGTTGATCACCCTTATGTGTATGACCAATGAATGTTAAGGAAAAGAAAAGGTGAATACATATCTATGTAATCACATAAGAATGAAGAAAGAAAAGTAAAAGCTATGAATACGTATTTGTAGAAATGTATGTATATAATTATGTATACTTATAAAGAAAAGAATGGTCATACTTAATAGTTTTAAACTAGAACTCACCAGCGTTAGCTGACTTTTAGTATACATTTCAGGTAAAGGAAGAAAAGGTCGTGTGATGGCGTGAAGGTTACCCGACACAAGAATGACATCCCACTTTAATATATGTGTTAAGACTTCCGCTGTCAAGTTATGTTATGTTATGTAATTGAATGATGAATGTTTTTAATCTAAGTTCAGTATTTATGACTATGTTTATGAGTAAATCCAACGAGTGAGGTTACCCGGGAAAGGGGCCTTACATTGCATAGGCATGCCGCCTATGTATTTTTCAATTCCCCGAGCAAGGGGAGTGATCATATGAGGTACCAGTAGGCTCAGCTCTTGAAATCGGGTGGTGTAAGCCAGATTATCCCCGCTGTCTTGGGCAAGATCCCAAAACTCAGTCTCGATCTTCCTCATTTTATTCCGAGGACAGAATTCATCAGTCATGGCTTTCTTCAGATCATCCCATGATAAAGATGTAGCAACCTCAACACCACGAGTGCATTTCTCACCGTTCCACCAGGTGAGGGCTCTCTTCTGAAGTACACTTGTGGCATAGCGAACCCGAAGATTATCGGGACAGTCACTGTTTAGGAACGTGCTTTCCATGCTTTTAAACCATTGCAGTAGGCCGGTAGCACCTTCAGTCCCGAAGAATTTTGTAGGATTGCACGAGTTAAAGTGCTTAAACGTGCAGTGAGGCGGGTTGGAACCACCGTTTCCTTGGATGTTGTGAGACCCATCACTGTTTTTATTGGCTTGGGTCATTTGTCCCACCAGTTGGGCAAGGAGAGTAGCAAGATCCGGGTTGGAAGTGCTAGAGTTTGCACGTCGAGGAGGCATTCTAACACCAAAAGACAATGATATTTTAGATAAGATGGATATATGAGTTATAGCGGGAAATAATGTAAGCAGAAAAACGGGATTCATCATGACGCGTGCCAGTGCATGTGTATCTATTCAAAGTTGATGGGGGAAACTAAGCCATCTATTCCGGATAGAACATGATGTTATAGATCATTATTCGCGTAATAGGAATTGTCGGGACTTGCATGCACTACAAATCGTTATTCCGTGTGCACCCGTAATAATGATCGCTTTGCATGTTCGTCTAGTTCTTCCTATCTTGCTATAATGTCCCCAAATTTTGAGTTTAAGTTCAGATCGTATCCTTGCGAATACATCGACGTATCAACGTTAAATAATTCCTCAAAACTTTCAAAGAGACATGCTTTAGCCTATAGGTAAACACTCACTTCAGGAATTCCCAGGAAAGCATACGGGTCCGTTTATTTGGATTTATACGAAATGCTTTCCTAGCCAGAAAACCCAATGTACAGGTGTCACCCTTCCAGATTGCACGTGTCCTTTACTAGTTTTAATAAATTAAGTCGTTGACGAGATTTTCAAGATTTTAATAGAATTGAGAGTTTATGTGTATAAAATGTGTAGGAATGTTGCAATTAATACGGATTAGGAAAGAGTATGGATAAAGATGGGTAGTTTGTTTGTCAAATATGTATGTAAAGTATGTATTATGTATCAAAGTCTTGTATGTATGTGTATAAGTCTCATGTACCAAACTCGGGAAAATTCAAATAATACCTAACTACAAATAATTCGCGTAGTAATTAATCATTTAGCACATAACACATAAAGGGAGTCCTAGGGTTATAGTCTAGGTCATCGTGTCTAATAACCTAATTCCCTATAACCATGGCTCTGATACCAATCTGTCACACCCCGAACGATGGCGGAATCATCGAGGCGGACAATGTAATGATTGTTCAAAAGCACATGATAACTAAAATGTCGCATAATTCATTAATTAAATTTAAAGACAACAAAGATCCAAATACAATACATTTCAAATAACCTAGTCTAGTTCAAAACATTGATTTATTTAACTAGGTCCATAGTTCTTAAGTGGAGAAATCTTCGGCAAGTAGTCACATATCCAAACCTGAAACATTATTTAAATCAAGTGTCAACAAAAAAGTTGGTGAGTACATAGGTTTAATAATTTCGGTAAATAGTAGTTGTAAATTGTTTTGCAACTCATTGTTTATCTTGTTAATCATAGTATGTGGGATGTAACATTTATTTAATCACAATTCAAACCGATTTTGACGCGTTTGAACAGAGCACAACAGCTAAGTCCGGTATGTTTGAATATAGTTACCCACTATATCCGATATGTTTGAATATAACACGCGGCTATATCCGAGTATGCAGTAATAAACACCCTAACCGGGTGGGTTGGTCAGGCACAATAGATCTATCAATATTACAGTTGGTTGTCTTGTGTTTAAATGTATGTACATCCAAAGAATAAGCATATAGTCTCATGTATAACACGTATAAATAATGTGAGTAGCATGTATAATGTTTCACCCCAAAATGTATGAAAATGTAAAATAGGGGCTATGTAACTCACCTGGCTAGCAGATATGATAATCCACGAATGCGGGTGATAATGATGTTGAAACCTAAGCGTGTTGGGACCCTATGTGGATAAATAGGTATTATTGTATGTTTATATATGTGTGTATTCGTATTTAAATGTGTATAGGCTTTATAATAATATTCCTTAATATTTATTTGTATAAAATATGGTAGAAAAATGATAATGATTTTGTAAAACTTTAACTTATAAAAATATTTATATTGTTAAAATATTACATTTTTAAATAAGTAGTTATTATGTATTTATAAAAGTTTCTATTTATTTATTTATATTATCATTATTATATATATTTTTTTTTGCAAATTGGTTATTAGTGCATTACAAATCTTTTTATACTAAATTATAATAAAATCTTTATTGTTTTCTTATGTTATTAATAGACCAAAATGACCTACTAATATGTTTATAAAAAGTAATGACTAATACTTAACCATTATAACCATAATAACATTTAGGATTTTATATCCTATGATTTCTAATCTTTACGTTATATCCGTCTTTTATACGTCATTTAAAATACGAACCGGGTATAACCGTGTTATAAATATATCACCAACTAAGTTAATGATGATAAAAATAGGTTAGGGTGCTCACGTAAATAGTCGAGAAAGAAGGTGACGGAGTAACCGCGACACCCGAAATCAACGATCGATGACCCGTATCACCCGATTAGCACCCGGGAACACTTAGTAAACTCGTATGCTTGAGACCCGAAGTTGATAAAGAGGTGTTTTGGAGTTCGAACCGTGAACCCGCAAGGATAGAAACAAGTGATCGTATGAACCGGTGAAACGGGATGGTGGGGTGCGGTGGCTGCCGTGACCGAACAGGAGGAGAGGGTGGTGTTCGGCGGAGGTCGGTGGTGCGTAATGTTGCTGCTGTCGTTGAGGGATGAATTGGGAAGGAGGAGGGTGATGGTGTTGGGGTTGTGGTGTTGTCGAGAGAAGAGAGGGAGAGAGTGTTGGTTGTGTTGTGAGCAAGATGAAGGGGTGGTGGATTGCATGGGTCTCCTTCTATTTATAACTCCTCAATGGTGTAATGCCCAAAGGTTTATGTGTCTCACGGAGACAAAGTTGTCTCCATAAGACAAAAGTGTTGGGGAGCATGTTGGTGTCTTGGGGAACAAAAGGAGAAACACCACTTGTTTGGTGCTTTCGGCCGTGAGGGAGTAGACGGGGGGGGGGGGGGGGTAGGGTAGGAAGGGTAGGGTAGTGGCTTGAGGTGTTTAATGTTAGGTGTTTTACCCGGTAGAATACCCGCTAAGTGTAACCCGGTTTTTAATAATCGTTACGTGGTCGTTAGAGTACGAGTCGGATAAAAAAAAAGTATACGTTTAATAGTTTTGACATTATATGTGCTCGTGTAAAACATTTAAGATTTTATTTTTATCCGGGTAGGCATTCCCTACTAATAAAAATAAAGAGAATGTTTCGAGATGTTTACATTTTTATTTTTAGTTTATCACCAACGCGATGTTGGGTTCGATGTGTCTCGGAAATTTCTAATATTGCCATCATAAGTTGCATATTGGGTGGACTCTGCTAAACCCGGTAAGACCTAATTAATTAATATTAAGTAAAAACACTTGCATTTCATTCAATAGAAGATGTTTACATGACATATAATATAAACGCGTGAATAAAAACCCGGAATGTCACAATGGGGATACTGTAACATTTCTGATTTTCATTATCTATATTTCAATTTAATGTGATACATTTAATACCAAATTTCTAGTACACTGACTTGTTCTATTTGTACCAACAATTAAATACTATGTTTCAATGCAAACCCATAGATTTTACACGAGTATACCATATTAAACTATACATAAGTCCATATTTATACAAATCTGTCAATACTGAAACTTGCAAGGTCTGATTTTTATAAATTAACAAGAAACCCTAATAGGCACGGTCGCGCCTCGTTCTGGCACGGTCGCGCCAAGTGCTATGGCACGGTCACGCGCCTTGCTTTGGAACGGTAGTGCCCGGTGCCTTGGCACGGTCGCACCGCTCGTCAATTGAAACGTAAATGCAGCCTTTAATCGCGGAATCGTTTGATTTCGTAACCATTGCGCACGTTTCTACCATTAACAACCCAATTAAGAATGTTAATCATCGTACTTACAACAAATAAACACAATTATACCGATTCCTCTCAAAACCGTCAACCCACTTTAGCAAGACCATGAATTCCTCCATTACGTTCCAAATTCTCTCAAGCAAACACACGATACCCACTACTCGATCCTCTCTAAGGCTTCTGGACACGTGAATTAGCTGGAGCTGCAGCAAAGGACACCGGAAACCAAACCCGTCACCGCCGGAACTCGTTCTACCCGCACAACATCGATTCATCACCATTCCGGGTAATTGAAACATTCCACATCTACGTTTTAGTCTATAGATCAAAAGCCCTAATCTAATTTGGGCTTACAATGTGAGAATCATCATGAACCCGAATCTATTTTTCGTTCAAAATGGATTTAATCGAACACTGCTTTGAACGCGTTTTAAATACAATTAAATTATTTCAATAGACTCGTAATAACCTTATATATGAAAGCCCTATGAATCCCAACATTTACAATATAAGATTTAAGCAATTCGTTCCTGTTTTGGAACAGACACGGTCGCCCTAGTCTTCTAGCGCGGTTGTGCTTCATGAGACACGGTCGTGCTAATCCCAGCACGGTCGTGCCTCACACACTCAGACCCTGTCATGCCTCTTGACTAGACTTGGTAGTGCCTCAAAACCCTAGACACGGTCGTGCCTGGCTAAGACACGGTCATGCCTAGTGAACAACTTTGTTATGCCTTCTGTTTGATCAACACGGTCGCGCCCGTGGTTCTAGCACGATCGTGCCTTGTCCCAGGCACGGTAGTGTGTGCGAGAAAAATCTTGACATAATAATTATTCTTATATTTTAAAAACAATAAGTATTTCAGATTAATTTTCAAATAAAAATAATTGATTTTATAAATATTTATATTAACTTTATTTAAAAAGATCAAATTCTTAATTCTAAAATAAATAGAAGTTATTTATTTACATTTACAAAATTAAATTTATACTTATTGTTAAACCCTACACTTAAATATTATTTACACAACTTATTTACACATCTTTATGAAAATAAAGTAAAGAAATTTATATTTAATATAAAACATCCGATACATTTTTATAACTAAATGACTAAGTTACATATATTATAAATAAGGTAACAATTATTTATTTAATTTACATCTAAACAAAAAATTTTTATTTAGGTTATACTTAATTACCCCTAATACCTATATCATCTTTATAACTAAGTGAATAAATAATAATTATGTAATTTATTTATTTAGTTATTCAAACTCAAACCTTAATCAAAATGTTCTAAAAATATCCATTTCAAATATTTCATTTTATACAATCTTTCCAGTACAAACCACAAGCTTTATACACACATCTAATTCAACCCTATACTTAGACATAGACTATTGTGCACACTATTAATTCAATATATATTTCACACTAGGTTAACGTTGTGCATTACAAGGATCATATTACTATCTAGTATCTCGTGTTAGCTACGCCTTTGAAACAAGTGAGTATTACATAGCCCCTTTTACTCTTTTACACTTTTTGGGGAGGAACATGAACACTATACAAACTATTGCTTACATTTACACAAACTACACAAATACAAATCCTCTTTACATTCATGTATGTAATTTGAGCTTTATGCCTGAGTGCTAGTTGTGCTAACTTTTGTGTGCAATTTATGTGCAATCATTAGCTATTCAAGCCGACGGTAAACAATGATAGTTCTATTGAGTCTGACAAACCCACCCAGATTGGGGTGATTGTTACCGACAACACAATTTTGCATGCTAGTTACAAAGGTTTGATTGTACTTGGTTACACAATAGCTGCTCTCCATAAATGCCTTATTTTATCATGTTATGTAAGGATTTGTTTGTTCATAATCTATATGCTATCTATATACAAACCTGTGTATGCTCACCAACTTTTTAATTGACCTTATTTTATTCATGTTTCAGGTACTAATGTGTGATTTTGATCAAGACTTGCTACACATAAGTTTTGGACCTAGATAATTTTAAATAAAGGATTATGTATTTCGTTTTATGTACTTGGTTTGATTTGGTTTTGTCTTGAATACTTGAAATGAATTTGAATGATTAATATATTTCAATTTAGTCAACCTAGTGCTCATGAACAGTCTACATGTCCCGCCCCGATTGTTCGATCGTTAAAGTACAAGATGGTTATGTTCTTAGTTGAGATTGGCGGAAACAATAACAACTACACAAGTATAATCGAGTAAACAGAATGAATACTAGTAAGAACACTGTTGTATTAAGCTTTGTGAATAAATGATTACAAATGAAAAACTCATTGAAGAAGCACAAAAAGCACACTTACAATGAAGTGTTTACATATTGTTTATACTCACTTAGAATCAAGACAGCCCCTTGATTCTAAGAATCAGATCTAACACAAACCGTTGATTTGCTGTATCTAGCTAACTATTACACGTTTTGTCTATATCTAGTTAACTTTATTAAAGCGTCTTCTTTATGCATCATTACTTTTATGCTTAGAGAAGAGCATTGTTGTCCGTCATTGGTTGTGCCATTGAGGTTCCTTCTCCTTTGAGTGTGTCAGTTGCTTTTGTAGAAAGTTGTCAGTGACGCTTGGTATGGATAGTCAGCTGCAACGATTTGTCTTCAAGGCACACGGCTGTCAGCAGCAAAGATGTTGATCAACAGCAAGATGTAACCATCCAGAGCTGCTGATGATTTGCCTGTCAGCAGCATCAAGTGTTGATGCTGCTGAGAAGCTTATCCGCAGCAACTTTGGTCTTCAGCAGATAAGGCTATCCGCAGCAGATTTGTTCTCCAGTAGGAGAACAAGTATCTGCAGCAGATAAGCTTGTCCGCAGCAGATTGTTGGTCAGCAGCAAACTCTGAGATCAGCAGCATTTGTACTTAGAGAATTTTGTAGCCATCAGTCTTTGGTTCTACAAACTCCCCCTATACTGATGCTACCAAAATTCTCTTATTGCCTTTGTTGCTGAAGCTTTTGCACATTTCTGACTATTCTTTCAACCAATGGAAAAAGCTTCGAAAACAGCCATCTTGTAATTTGAAATACAGCCTGCAGTCGTCAAAGCTGTCTAAGTCTTTCTCCATTGGGACCATCTCCCCCTTTTTGGTTGCATCAGTGGACAAATAAGCATCAGTTTGGGTGTCCACTGATACAAAGGAGGGAGTAAGAAAAGTTGGGCATTGATGTGCCTCTATCATATTCACCCTGGCCGTCAATTCCAAGATATGAAGTTTCAGTCTGTCCTCATCCACAGTTGTGGAATCCTTGGATCCATATGGGGCCTTAGGCCTAGCCTCTTCATCCCCATCACCCATGGTTTCTTGGCACCTGGGATTCCTCTCAGTGAGAGGAGTTTCCAAGGAAACATCCTCACTGTGAGTTACCGTGGTTGAGGACTTAGCAATGTTGTCACTGTCCTCCTGGTTATTTGATGGACCAGCAGTAGTGACAGCCTCTTCCACCTCCATTCTGTCATAACTCCTAGAGTGGACCTTCAGGGTAGAAGAACTTGGGATGGGTGTGTTGGAAGCAAGATCAATCAGTACCTCCGAGATGGTGGTAGTTGGAGAAGGTACATCATCTTGATCAGGTTCCTCAACACTTAAGTTCAGAAGAGAAAGGAAAGGCTCAGGGGGCTGTTCTATAGATCCGAGAAGTGATCCTGATCCTAATAGAGAGACATCCAAAGGAGTCTCCCTAATAATGTGGCTTTCCCTTATGATATTCTCACCAGAATGTTGTGATTCTGAGTGAGGGCTGTTAGGTTGGGTTTGGGCCTTGGAGGCAAGAGAAGAAGGAGTTCTCTTGCCCCTTTTCCTAGTATATATCGTTGCAACCAGGGGTTCGAATGGTTGAAGCAGACTGTTGTTCAGGATGTGAGGTGGAGGGTGTGGGATCAGTATCAGCTGGGATTGCTAAACTGTCATCCGGGGTACTCTGTATGTTCAGCATTGTAGATAAGAATTGAACATTGACCCCTGAGAACCTTTTGGAAACAGTTCTCATGTTATCACTTTAGATCGGCGAAAATGCAGATCTTCGTGAAAACCCTAACGGGTAAGACGATCACGTTTGAGGTCGAATCCTTGGACACAATCGACAACGTGAAGGCAAAGATCCAAGACAAGGAAGGTATTCCGCCAGATCAGCAGCGTCTATTCTTTGCCGAAAAACAGCTCGAGGACGGCAGAACCCTAGCTGATTACAACATCCAGAAGGAGGCAAATCTTCTCCTCGTCCTTCTTCTCGGTGGTGGCAAGAAGAAGACCATAGAAGACGGAGACAAGTGCGGAGCTTACCTGATGACATCCGTTTCTTTTCTGAGATATGCATTGGAGAAGAGTGTGGCTTCCGAGATGGGGATATCCTTGCCGTCTTCCTTGGCTTTGATTTGGGGAATCCCTTGTTCGGTAGAGTAGACGGCGGTACTCCAGAAATCCTCCATATGAGGGATATGTGTGACATGTTTGGTTGTGAGGGCAAATTAGATCTTTGATTGACATAAGAAGTCGATCATATCATTGAATCCTTCGGATGTCTTTCACTTGGTTGGGTATGACAGTGAGGGATGATGGGCTTTGAAAGTGATGGGGGCTTGATAGAAAGTGATGTTGGTTTAGGGAGAAGTGGAAGGTGAAGAGGTGGAAATTTGATTTGTTTTATAATGGCAAAGGAGAGAAAAAGCAAAATGATTTGTATAGTACAACCCAATTCACCTTTTATTTTTACAGTTGTAATGCACCGAGGCAGTCATGGTAAAGACTGACAGGATTTTTAACAGCGGGTAAAGGTTAATTTGGATTTAAATTTACCAATCAGCAGCAAACTTGATTGTTGTGGATGCGGAAGGTTAAGTCTGTCAGTAGTAAACTTATCTGCAGCTGATGGATTTAATAATCCGCAGCAAGGATGTTGCTGCTGACAGTCTTAAAGAAATCCGCAGGAAGCCTGTTCCTGCTGATAACTTAAAGCAGTCAGCTGCAAATCTTTTTGCTGCTGAGGATTAAACCTGTCAGCAGCTGAAGGACAAAAATGCTGCTTACTTATAACTTTTATTTACAACATAAGACAAAACACAAAAATTGAGTGGAGAAGAATTTTAATCAAAGTTCATCATACCAATTGATTCAACTAAATATTTAAATCTAGCTTCATCAAAAGGTTTTGTAAACAAATCAGCATATTGCTCATTCGTATGAACTTTGGTTAAAATAATCCTCTTTTTCTCAGCTTGATCTCTTCTAAAATGATACCTGATGTCAATGTGCTTTGTCTTTGAGTGCTGAACCAAATTTTTTGTGATTGAGATAGCACTCATGTTGTCAATGTGAATTGGAGTTGCCATGAAAGTCATCCCATAATCCCACATTTGATTTTGTATCCAGATGACTTGTGCACAGCAACTTGAAGCTGCAATGTATTCTGCTTCAGCTGTAGAAGTTGCAACACATGTTTGCTTCTTGCACTACCATGAAATCAATCTCCCTCCCAGAAACTGACATCCCCCTGTAGTCCAAGTCTTGGGGCACCCTTTAGGTATCTAAAGATTCTCTTGACAGCCTGAAGATGTGAAACTTTTGTAGCTGCTTGAAATCTTGCACAGAGGCATATTGCAAACATGATATCTGGTCTTGAGGCAGTGAGATACATGAGAGACCCTATAATTGCCCGATATTGATGTTGATCAGTGTCTTGGCCATCTTTGTCTGGAGTCAGTTGATGATGCACTTGCATGTGGGTTCTTGCAGCAGAGCAGTCAGCCATTTTGAATCTTTCCAGAATGTTCTTTACATATTTGGATTGGCTGATGAAGATTCCATTTGGGACCTGTTTGACTTGTAGACCCAAGAAGAAATTTAGTTCACCCATTGAACTCATTTCAAACTTTGAGTGCATCAGAGTCTCAAAGTCTTTGCACAGCTGTTTCCTTGTTGATCCAAAGATGATATCATCAACGTAAATTTGAACTAGTAAGATTTCTCCCCCTTCATCTTTGATAAATAGGGTCTGGTCTATGGCACCTCTTCTAAAGTTGTTGCTTAGTATATATCCGGACAAGGTTTCATACCAGGCTCTTGGTGCCTGATGTAGGCCATACAGAGCTTTGTCCAGTTTGAACACTTGAGTAGGGTGTGCAGGATCTATAAAGCCTGGAGGCTGTTTGACGTATACTTCCTCACCAATCTTCCCATACAGAAAGGCACTTTTGACATCCATTTGATAGACAGTGAAATTCTTGGATGCAGCATATGCCAGGAAGATTCTGATGGCCTCTAGTCTGGCAACAGGACCAAAGACTTCATCATAGTCAATCCCTTCTTCCTGAGCCTTGAGCTACAAGTCTGGCTTTGTTCTTGACTACAATGCCTCTCTCGTCTTGTTTGTTCCTGAAAACCCATCGTGTGCCAATAGCATATTTACCTGGTGGAAGATCAACAAGTTTCCAGACATCTTGCCTCTTGAATTGCAGCAATTTTTCCTGCATTGCTTCAATCCAGCTGCTGTGTTTGAGTGCTTCATCTATCTTCTTGGGTTCCACCTGAGATAAGAAACAAGAAAACAGGCATATATTGGCCTCATGAGATTTGCTCCTTGTGAGAACTCCTTGGTGTATTTGACCAATAATATTCTCTTGAGGATGTTCTTTGTGTATCCTCTGTGCCGATACCACCTCTAGCTGTTTCCCTTGCTCTAGATTGCTTTGATTTTGATCAGGGGCCTCTTCATTCATGGTGGAAGAGTCTTCAACCGCATTGTCCATATCAATGTTTTCTACAAGAGCATTAGCAGCATCTACAGCATTTACCGAAGAGTCTTCATTTAGATTTTCAGTTTCAGACAGGCTGTTGCTGGTGATATTAGACTGTCTTGTTCCTACTTCACTTGCTTCAATTGCTTCCACAACTGATGGAGGATCAATTGATGGTCTTTGCAGACTGACAGAAGATTTTGGAAAATCAAGTCTGTAGTCAGTGGATGAAGTGGAGGCAGGTGTTTGTGTAAACATAGACTCCATATTTGAAAAGGTGAGAGGCTCAAATATTTGGGAGAATGAGTCTATGTCAAAGGGCCAGTTTGGTCCTCTTCCCTGCTCACAGACAATGTGTTCTCTGCATTCCACATTTGCTGATTCTTCAACAATTCTTGTTCTTGAATTAAATACTCGATAGGCCTTTGATTGAGAGGACTAGCCTGCGAAATATCCTTCATCAGATTTGGCACCAAACTTAGGAAGAATCCCATGTGTGATGAGAATGGTGCATGGACACCCAAAAGGTTTTAGAAACCCAATATAGGGAATTCTTTGAAACCAAAGTTCATAGAGTGTTTTGTTGAGAGGTTTGACAATTAGAACTCGGTTTTGCACATAACAGGTTGTGCTAACTGCTTCTGCCCAGAATGTGAGTGGCAGTTTTGAGTCGGCCAACATAGATCTTGCTGACTCAATAAGAGTTCTATTTCTTCTTTCAGCAACTCCATTTTGTTGAGGAGTTCTTGGAGCACTGTATTATCTTTCTATCCCCTTGCTTTCACAGAAAGAGTTCAAGGTGTGGTTCTTGAACTCTGTGCCTTCATCACACCTTATGATCTTCACCTTTTGATTACTTTGATTCTCTACCCTAAGAATGTAGGATTTGAGAATTTCAGCAGTTTCATCTTTAGTTCTCAAGAAGTATACCCATGAGAATCTGGTGTAGTCATCAGTTATCACCAAACAGTACGACTTCTTGCCCATTGACATGACATTTGTAGGACCAAAGAGATCCATATGCAGCAGTTGCAGTGGAGTGTCATTTGTATTCCAGGTCTTGAGCTTGTGAGAGCTTTTGTGTTGTTTCCTCTTTAAGCATGCAATGCAGTGGTCTTCCAGCTAAAATTCTTTGTCAGGAATCCCTCTGACAAGATTATTCTTCACCAATTTGTTGATAGTTTTGATATTAACGTGGCTTAATCTCTTATGCCAGAGAGCTGATTCATCAACTGAGGCCTTTGATAAAAAGCAGGAAACACTCCCAGATGGAGTGACTACATTCATGTCCAGTACATAGAGATTTTCTTTTCTTTCAGCAGTTAATAAAATGCTCTTTGGAGGAGGTGTGGATAAGCCTGGAGTTAGTACAAAACATTCTTTATCTGTGAAGAGCATCCAATGCTTTTGGTCGTAGACTTGGGAAATACTCATGAGATTGAAGTCCAATTCTTTAACATAGTTGACCTTATCAATGCTCATTCTTTCGTTGGACACAGTTCCTTGTCCAGTAATGGATCCTCCCTTTGAGTCACTTCCAAAGGCAACATATCCTCCATTGAAATGTCTGAAGTTTGAGAGGATGGATCTGTTGCCTGTCATGTGCCTGGAACACCCACTGTCTACCACTCAAGTGTTATTCTTGTGACCTGGCTGTCCCTGCACATGATATATTTCTAATTAGTAGAAGGAACCCAAGAGTCTGCAGACTTGAAAAAGCTTGTTGTTAGTTTATCCTTTTCAGTATGTTTGCAGTCAATAGAACCAATGACAGTGCTTGAAGATGGTTTGACTTTCCATTACCTTGTTGGTGATTTTCTAGTTTTCCTCACACTATCAGCAGCAGATTTTGCTACTGATATTTCTGGCTTGTTGACAGCAGATCCTGCTGTTGATAGCTTTGTTGAAGTGTCAGCATTCTTTTCTACTGTGGGCTTTGACTTGGATTTTGCCTTATCAGCAGTGGACACTCTTACTGCTGATGTCTTTGCCTTATCAGCAGCAAATTTTGCTGTGGAGGATTTTAGTTTGTCAGCAGCAGATTTGGTTGCTGCTGAAAGCTTTTGCTTTGTTTTCTTGAGCTTAACTGGACTGACAACCGATGTATGCTGATCCTTCTTTACCCTTTGTCCTTGAGGGGCTTGGTGAGGGATCTGGTTGAAAGGGTTAAACTTACAGTTTGCAGCAAAGTGGTCTGATTCACCACAAATGATGCAAGTTTGTTGAGATTTAGGCAGCTTCACTCTTGAGGGAGATAGAGATTTTCTGAACTTTGTTGCTTTGTCTTCGTAACTTCTTACCTTCTTATTTTTGTTAGTCTTTTCAAAGGCATGCTTCTTTGAATGTCTTTGATATTCCAGGTAATGAAAGCAGGTGCTGGCAGTGTGGTTATATCTGCCACACACAAAGCATGATTTTGCCAGTTTGTCTCTTGAAAGGTAAACATAGTCCTTTCTTTGGAACAGATCCTTGAAGTTCCATGGATGAGCTTTGTTATGTTCAAAGGTGACTTCTTCTAGGGTCCTTTGAACATATGGACCATTTTCTTCAGGCTTACGACATATATCGAATACCTTTCTCTTTGTGATTGGCATGAACTGAGGCTTGGGGTTTGTGGGTTCTAATGTCTGTCCCTTTTATAGCTTTCTTCCATCTGGAGGACAGCTGATCTTGATCTGTTTGAATGGTACCGGGGCTAGAACAGCTGGAAGAACAGCAGGAACTGCAACTCTATTCAGAACAGCTTCAGATGGGACTGCACTAGTTTCATCATGGTTTGAGTGAGTTGACTCAGATTCCGATGAGGTAGTGCAGTCTTCGATGAAAGGTTCATCCGTTGAAGGATCAAGGTTTCGGTTTGCAGTGTCAAGATTTTCAACATTGAAGCTTGGTTCGTATATAGCAATATAGTCAGTAGGAGGAGGAACACCATTGTACTGATCATTGTTATACCCAAGTCCAATTTTTACCTTCTTATGGACTTGAATATCTAAAAGTCTTTGTAACTTTTTGGAGGAAAATTCATATTTTTCAACATGAACTTTCTGTTCTGCCAGTTCAGCTCTGGTAGCTTTTAGTTTGACCAGTATATCATCAATCTGAGTTTCAAGATTAGTTTGTTCGTGTTTTAGCGATGAAATCTCTTTCTTAAGGTAGTTAATCTTTTCTTTATAAGTATTTTCAACCTTTTTGAACTCAGACTTCATCTGATGAAACTCTTCATTTTGATCTATAAGGTTTTGGTTGTGCTTTCTATAACCCAAAACTTTATCAATACATGCTTGAGAGCAAAGATGTTCAAATACCTGAGGTGGTATCTCTGTAGTGTCTGCCATTAGAGCTTGATTGCTGACGGGCAGTTCTTCATATTGAAAGCTCCAGTCGAACTCAGAAGTTCCAACAGTTGCACAGGCTGCAGTTTGAACCGGAGGAGTAGCTTGATGTTGTTGTCTAGGTTGGGCTTGGTGAGCTTGTCTTGACTGAGAAGTGACTGGATTTGCTCTTGGTGCCTTGCATTCTCTAGCAAAGTGACCCAGTAGGTTACAGTTGTAACATCTGAGTTTGCTTTTATCCAAGCCAACTCTGGTGTTGGAGTTGTTACTTGGAATGGGTCTTCCGGTTCTAGAGTAGAACCTCTTTGCTCTGATAGAGAGCATGGCATATGAGTGCTGTATGTCCATTTCTTCTAAATCATCTGGACAAAAGCATTCCAGATCCTCCTTGATAAAGGACATATTGTTTGAGCTTTCAGAAACAAAAGCAGCAGAGGTTGATGTTTGAGGAGGAGCTTCTAGGAGAAATGGTGAGCTGTTTGTTTGAGAGATTGGAATTTGAGGATGGGTGATGATGGGAGGATAGTAGTTACTTGAACTAGGACCCGAGTGCTCAGAATGGAGGGTAGAGGAGGTGGTGGTGGATGTTGAGGCTGTTCGGTAGCTTGAGCTTCTTTCTTTTGCCTGAATCATCTCTAGCTCATAAGTTTTTAGCATTCCAAAGAGCTCAGTCATCTGGAGAGTCTTCAGATTCTCCGTTCTTCTGATTGACACTGTGTAAAGTGTCCCGTAGCTTGGTAGAGACCTGATGAACTTCTTGAGAATATCTTCATCCTCTAGCTTCACCTTTGAGCACTGCAGCTCCCCTACAAGATAGGTAAATCTGTTGTATAAAACAGTTAGAGACTCACCTTCCTTCCAGACGAAGTTTTCATACTGCTGCTTCAGGATGTCTCTTCTGTTCTCTTTGATTTCCTCCGAGCCAGCAAACATTTTCTCAAGAGCTTCCCAGAGCTCTTTGGCAGTTTTGTAACTTCTGAAGTTATGAAAAACTTCATTTGGAAGGCACATTTGGATAGCTCCTTGTGCCTTGAAATCCACCTCCATCTTTTTTATATCCTCTTCTGAGTACTTGGAGGGATCCTTTGGAACTGATGGGCCTCCAGAGTCAGCAGATGCCACCATGGGAATGTAGGGTCCATCCCTGATGGATTTTCACATTCCGTACTCCTGATAGCAGAAAAAACTTTCCATGCGATTTTTCCACATGTCGTAGTCTTCTCCAGACACCAATCTTGGTGGTCGGTTGATGCTGCCGATGTCTTCAAACCCGTTTCTTTGTGCCATTTTTGTTCTTGGTGACTTGATGAAAGATAGAGAGTTTAGAATAGAACCAGAGGTGATTAAACAAGTGTGAGTTTGTTTAATCTGAGCCAAAGCTCTGATACCACTTGTTCGATCGTTAAAGTACAAGATGGTTCTGTTCTTAGTTGAGATTGGCGGAAACAATAACAACTACACAAGTATAATCGAGTAAACAGAATGAATACTAGTAAGAACACTGTTGTATTAAGCTTTGTGAATAAACGATTACAAATGAAAAACTTGGTGAAGAAGCACAAAAAGCACACTTATAATGAAGTGTTTACATATTATTTATACTCACTTAGAATCAAGATAGCCCCTTGATTCTAAGGATCAGATCTAACACAGACCGTTGATCTGCTGTATCTAGCTAACTATTACACGTTTTGTCTATATCTAGTTAACTTTATTGAAGCGTCTTCTTTATGCATCATTACTTTTATGCTTGGAGAAGAGCATTGTTGTTCGTCATTGGTTGTGCCATTGAGGTTCCTTCTGCTTTGAGTGTGTCAGTTGATTTTGCAGAAAGTTGTCAGTGACGCTTGGTATGGATAGTCAGCTGCAACGATTTGTCTTCAAGGCATACGGCTGTCAGTAGCAAAGATGTTGATCAGCAGCAAGATGTAAACATCCAGAGCTATTGATGATTTTCATGTCAGCAGCATCAAGTGTTGATGCTGCTGAGAAGCTTATCCGCAGCAACTTTGGTCTTCAGCAGATAAGGCTATCCGCAGCAGATTTGTTCTTCAGCAGGAGAACAAGTATCCGCAGCAGATAAGCTTGTCCGCAGCAGATTGTTGGTCAGCAGCAAACTCTGAGATCAGCAGCATTTGTACTTAGAGAATTTTGTAGTCATCAGTCTTTGGTTCTACACCGATGATTCCGCCGTCGGTTGGGGTGTGACACATCCAGGCATAAAATGGGTTCAAATCACAGTTGTTATCAAGAATCATTATGTTTTCAAACTACTAATGGTGCAAAAATGCTTCTAGTCTACTGACAATCTAAATTACATACACATATCTAAATTAAACATAAAATAGATTTTTCAAGATTAGAGCATTTATCACACTTTGAAATTTAGATCAAATCAAATGAACATAAACACAAATTATCATATAATATCAACTGGACATCTATGGTCATGTGTGATAGATTTTCACCTGATGTACTATCATCTCTTCTCTATCTTCGAATGATGTCGATTTTTATCTTTTTCATTTTGTTTGTATTTTTTTTTATAAATAACAACTTTTAGAATAGAAAGTAAAGTGCAGAAAAGTAGTAAAGAAATAAAAGAAAATAAAAATAAAATCTTCCATGAAAATTATTTTTGAAAACCTTTTATTCGGGATTGATCATACCAATCATTTTTACCAGAAAATCAAACCTGGTTTGATCAAATGCCTTGGTGAAGAGGTCTGCAAAATTTTCATCAGTGTGTACCTTCACCAGCTCAATCAACCTTTTATCTGTACAATCACGAATAAAATGATATCTTTTTTCAATGTGCTTAGTTTTATTGTGCTTAACAAGATTGTTAGTTATGGACATTGTGGCATTGTTATCTATGAACATAGGGGTGCAAGCAAAATTCAAACTGTAGTCTCTTTATTGTTGCTGGATCCATAAAATCTGGGAACAACAACTTGAAGTTGTGTTAGGACATAGTTTGTAATGACAAAAGCTTGTAATAGTTAGATTTTATGTCCTTATGTTTTTGTTATGTAAATGTCAAATGTCACTAAGTGTTTTACAAGTATAGCCTAGAGGCGAACTTGTTAAGTTCGCCTGGTCTATCAGAGGCGAACTTAATAAGTTAGCTTAAGTCTAACTGAGGCGAACTTGTTAAGTTCGCTTAAGCTGTTAGAGGCGAACTTGATAAGTTCGCCTATATCAGGTCAGTTATCTATATATATATGTTTACAGAGTCAGTCGTTCAATAGAGATCAGAACAGAACCAAATAGAACAGAGAAGTCCGATTGAGTCTGTAAACATCATTGTGATTTGAAATACGAATTGAGAAGGTTATTTACTTGCTTGTTTGCATTGTCTTATATGCGTATAAACGTTGACTCGTTGGATTCCGCACTCCGAGTAAACGTCATGTCTTATCACGAGATCGATCCGTAGACGCGCCATTGGGACCTACAAGTGGTATCAGAGCTTTTGCTCGTGATTCTTGTTGATTCTAGACGATTTTATATGCAAATTGACATCAAATTCATCATTTTTGAGTTTTTCATTTCAATGGAGTTTTCAAGACTGATTTTGATCTGATTTGGTGTTTTTGAAGAGGATTATGATGAAATTGATCCGATAGAAAGCTTCTAATTGACAAATTACACGATCCTACGGTCCAATTTTGTTTAATTCCTTCAATTCAGTGATTAATGATTATTTTTGGATGTTCTTGGTTCGTGATTTTGGTCTGAAGAAGTTCTTGATCTTGATTCTATTACGGCAAGCGAACTTGCTGATTTCTGTGCAGGCGAACTTAGCAAGCGAACTTGTCAAGTTCGCTTCTCACAGGGTTAAGCGAACTTAATCAGATTGTTGAATTCTGATTTAAGCAAACTTATTAAGTTCGCTTCTCATTAAGTTCGCTTGGGTGTATTATAGGCGAACTTATTATCTTCGCCTGAGGGTAAGACTGTTCACAACATGGAAATTTTTCAGAAATTTTTTTTTAAAATGGAAAATATGGTTCAAGTCACGAATATGTTCAATTATGACAATGAGACGTACATCTCAAAAACCTCTGAAGTTTATGAATCTAGCTGATTATTCTAATTGGAAAGATCGGTTTGACCAGTTCGTATCTTTTACCGATACTAGTTTGTGGATTCCGATTTTGAAAGGATATACGCATCCTACTTATTCGTGGATGGGAAAGGATGATGTTCCGAAGCCGGTGCCAGCATTAACTACTGAAGAGAAGTTGTTATTTGATAGGGAAAAGAAAGCGATGGCTAGTATTTCGATGTCTCTTCTAAAGGAAATATATCACAGTTTTAAACAGTTCAAGTCTTCTCAACAATTGTGGGAAGCATTACAGAAAAGGTGTGAAGGAAGTTTGGATGTGAAGAAGAGTAGAAAGGAGTTACTAAAGAAGCAGTTCCTGGTCTTTAAATATTTTCAAAACGAATCCTTGGATGATCTTGCTACAAGATTCTATCATCTTCTTAGTGAACTGGTTAGTGCGTCTGTGTTGTATGAGACTGAGGAAATCAATGATAAATTCTTGGAGGCTTTACCATCAAAATTTGATGTGTATTCGGTTTTAATCAAAGAGAATATTAAGTTCAAAACCATGTCTCTTGAAGAAGTTCTAGGGAAGATTCAATTGCATGACATGAATATGAAGAAGAAAGAGACTAATATGGAGCATATCCAGGATCCCTCAATGTATTTTTCCAAATCTACTGGTAAATCTAGTACTGGAGTGGCATTCTTTTCTGGTGATGCTCAAGAGTCTTCAAATGATCAGTGTTCTGGAGTTCCAACTTATTCTGGTCATTCAAGCCATTCTGGATTTTCTGCGACTACAACTTCAACATCATCTGGATCTCATTTGAATCAGAAAGTTGCTGATGATTATCTTGCTATGTTTTCATCTTTCATGGCATCATATGAGAATTTTATTGGAGGGAAAATACATGATCCGGATGTTATAGAAGAAGATTTCAGACAGATTGACCCTGTTGATCTGGAAGAAATGAATATCCAATGGAATATGGCTATGTTGATGCGCCAAGCTAAAGATTTCTTAAAGAAAACTGGCAGAAAATATATTGGTTCAAATAATCGATCTCGTATGGGTTTTGATAAGAGCAAAGTTCGTTGTTACAACTGCCAAGAGTATGGTCACTTTGCTAAGGAGTGTGTGAAGCCGAAGGTAGAATTTGATTCTCAAAAGAAGCAGAATAATTTTCAAAACAATCATTCTAACTTTCAGCATAATCGGAATCAATCACATGGTTCTTCTGGTAATACAAATCATGCATCTGCTTCATCGGCATTGGTTGCTCAGAACGACGAAAACTATGACTGGGGCATTCATCTGGAAGACTTGGTGGGTGCTGTAAGTCAGGCTTTTGTTGCAGAAATTCATTCTGAAAAACCAGAGGAGTCTACTGATGTTGAAAGTTCTAGTGATGATTCGTGTGATAGTGATAGTGTTCCAAGCGTTGATGATGAGGTAGAACAAGGGCAGAATATTGATTCTGATGCTGCATCAGGGGTTGCTGAGGAGGATATTGTTCTTACAGAAAATGCTTCAGTTGGTGATGATTCAGAGAATATTCCCATTGCCAAAGTATTCATGGCAGACATGTCTGATCCATCTAAGGTAAAAGACTATGTTTGTCATATTTACTGTTCTAACTGCATTTCTGTTAAAGATAAACTGCAAAAGGTCATGGATGATAACACAAACTTGATTTGTGACATGAAATCAATGCATTCAGTTAATCAGAAACTGAAAGATAATGATAAGCTGTGCATTGATAGAATTGAGTCTTTGAAAAGAGACTTAAATTCTCTTGGGCTAAAATACAAAGAGCAGGGTTATCATCTAGATATGGCTTATGCTGAATAGAAAAATGTAATGAAGCTGTTGCCCAAAAGAATAAAGAAATATCTGATAAAGAGTCTGAGGTGATCAAACTTCATCGAAAGTTGGAACAATTTGAAAGTTCTTCAGTTGTTTTGGATTATTTCAACTCAAATGCTGATCCTACTAAGCGTGTTGCTGGTATTGGATTTATTCCTCCACCGTTTAATGCAAATTATTTGGTGGAACCTGAAATCATAAATGAAGAGGAGATAGATCCAAAAACTGTGTTAAAGGTGAATCCGGTAACTGGGAAGGATATGGTGTATGAGTATGATTCTGAAGATGAGGTGTTTGATGAAAAGAAGGTCGAGGGCATTCCAAAAGAAGTGAAAATTGATTACCCAACAGTTGTTAAATCTGTTACCCGAGATAGATGTATTATGACTGAACCCGAAGAGGTGAAAGTTGGTACTTCTAAACTTTCTCCAATCTTAAAGTCAAGTGGGTTTGTTGCGGCTGGTTATCAAAAAGTGAATTCTTCAAAGGTGCCAACACATACTTATGTTCCAAAGAAGCCGATAAATTGTTTTGGACATTCCTCTTAAGCTTAATCCTCTGATGGATTCTCAAATTCAAAGAAAACTTCTTATTTCAGAACTTATCAAGAAAGAAGAGTGTGTTTTCATTGCAATGAAGCTGGTCACATTCTAATCAACTGTCCATACAAGAACCAAGGTAAAATGAAGATTGTTCCTTCACAACCGAAAGTGGTGAAGATTCTGAAAAGAAAAAATGAGGGAAAGTCGTCATCTAGCTTGGAGAAAAATTTGCCTGTTCAATCTTTTGTTAAATCCTCTGGATTTAAACAACATGATAAATTGAATTCTAAATCTTTTGTATGCAAAGAGAAACTTGAGATTCCTCATGTTGGAATTTCAAAAGATTCTCCACAGGAAGTTAAACTGTCTAGACCTCAAAGGAGAAGACGAAACAGAAAATTAAAGAAAATTTTGGAAACATCTGAAACTGACAATAATATATCAAACAATGTTTTTCAAAATAATAAAAATGGATCTTCTTTGAAAAAGTCTGATTGTCAAACTTCTGTTCCAAAAGTGAATGATAAGATTGATTGTAAATTACAAGAAGTTGTTTATTTTGATCAATCTAGACGACCCAAGACCACGATGGCTTGGGTTCCTATTTCTAACTGATTCTCGTTGTTTATGTAGGGACAACCAAGGAGGACTATCAACAATACATGGTATGTGGATAGTGGTTGCTCTCGACATATGACAGGGAATGTTAGATTGCTTGAGGATGTTAAACAAATTGATGGTGGTTATGTCGCTTTTGCGGGTAATAAAGGCGGGTACATAACTGGACAGGGAACGTTAAAGAATGACAAAGTCAAATTTGAAAAGGTGAATTATGTTGAGCAGCTGGAACACAATCTTTTAAGCGTATCACAAGTCTGTGACAAGAAGTTTTCGTTCCATTTCAACGATATTGAATGCTATATTCTGAAACCGGGCTTCGTGATTCCTGATGAATGGATTCTCATGAAGGCACCAAGGAGAAATGACACGTATGTCCTTGACATGAGTGTCGCCACTACAACGGATTCAATTCCTACCTGTTTACTCTCCAAGGCGTCTGAATCTGATTCAATATTGTGGCACAGGAAGCTAGCTCACGTTAACTATCGGAAGATGAACTATATTGTTCAGAATGATCTTGTTCTTGGTATTTCGAAGATGAAATTCTCAGTTCCTGATGACTGTATTCCTTGCAAGAAGGGGAAGCAAAGAAAGAAATCTCACAAATCCAAATCGACAAATTCTATCGTAACTCCTTTAGAGTTGCTGCATATGGATTTGTTCGGTCCTATCAGTATTAGGAGCATTGGTGGGAAATCATACTGCTTGGTAGTAACTGATGATTACTCCAGGTTTTCATGGGTTAAGTTTCTTTCCTCTAAAGCTGAAACCACTGAGTTGGTGCAATACTTAATCCTGGGTTTGGAGAATTTGTTCAATCTGAAAGTCAGAAGAATCAGGAGTGACAATGACAGCGAATTTAAGAATAGCAAAATGGGCTTATTCTGTCTACAAAAAGGAATTCATCATGAATTCAGTGCGCCATATGTTCCTCAACAAAACGGTGTCGCTGAACGAAAGAACAGGACTTTGGTCGAAACACCTCGCACGATGCTTGCAGATTCTAAGCTTCCAGTCACCTTTTGGGCTGAAACTGTGAATACTGCGTGTCATGTTTTGAACAGGGTCTTGACCGTCAAGCGACATAACAAGACTTGCTGTGAATTGCTGAATAATCGAAAGCCGAATCTGTATTATTTACTACCTTTTGGTAATCCTTGTACCCTATTGAAAGTTAGAAATGTCCCAAAAAAATTCAGTGCGAAGGCTATTGAAGGGATTTTTCTAGGGTATGTGGCTAATTCGACAACCAAGAGGGTTTATAACAAAGAGTCGCGCCAAGTTGAAGAATGGTTCCATATTGACTGTTCAATTCGGTCTTTAGCACAAATGGCGATTGGTCCGGATTGGGCATTTGATTATGAAAACTTATTCAAGTCTTTTAATTTACCTTCTGATATTTCTGCTGAAGATGCTGCTGTTCTTTATGATTCTTGTCAGGATGCACAACACAATGGATTTCTACCAAATGCAGTTCCAAATTCATCGATTGCATCAACTTCTGCTCCTGATCAAAATGTTGCTTCTTGTTTAGGTCCATAAGATTCAGAGAGTGAGGAGGATAATGCTATTTTTCAAGATTCTTCTGCTGAACCGTTGTTGGGTGATGATCCATTATCTTCGACACAGGCTCAGGCGGAGATTCCTACAAATTTAGACTCGGATATTCCTTTTAATCAAGATTATTCTTATCAATCTGATTCTACTCAAGTTGACGTGTTGCCGGTTCCTGAGGTTGCATCCATCAAGGAACTCAAAGATCATCCCGTGACGAATATAATTGGAAATATACAGGATGGAGTGAAAACACGTTCTCTTGTTGACAATACTTGTTTGTATACCTGCATTAAAGATTCTGGTGTTCTTGATGATTGTTCACATTCATGCTTTATTTCGCAGGTTGAACCCAAGAATGTTGAGATGGCTTTAAATGACAACAATTGGATAGAATCTATGCAGGAAGAACTTGCTCAATTTGACAAACTTAAGGTTTGGAATCTTGTTGATCTTCCGAAGGGTGCGTATCCGATAGGAACAAAATGGGTGTTTAAATGTAGGAAAGACGATCGAGGTGTCGTGGTACACAACAAGGCAAGATTAGTTGTCCAGGGCTTTAATCAACAGGAAGGAATTGATTACACCGAGGTTTATGTGCCAGTTGCGAGGCTCGAAGCTATAAGGATGTTTCTAGCTTTTGCTTCCTTTAAAGGTTTTAAGGTGTTTCAATTAGACATAAAAAGTGCATTTTTATATGGTAAGGTCAAGGAGGAAGTCTATGTATGTCAGCCGCCGGGGTTTGAAGATCCGCTTCATCCGAACATGGTGTTCAAGCTTGATAAGGCCCTCTATGGTCTTCGTCAGGCTCCTCGTGCGTGGTATGAGACTTTATCCACACATCTTTTGGCGAATGACTTTGTTCGTGGAAAGATAGACTCGACCTTATTCATAAGGAAATCAGGGGGAGATTACCTAATGGTGCAGATTTATGTGGACGATATTATTTTTGGCTCAACAAACGAAGGGTTATGTAAAGACTTTGAGGGTGTTATGAAGTCGAAATTTGAAATGTCTACTATGGGAGAGTTATCGTTTTTCTTAGGTTTACAAGTAAATCAAAAGGAAGATGGTTTCTTTATTCATCAGTCCAAGTATGTCAAAGACATCTTGAGCCGGTTCAAGATGGAGGACTGTACCCCATATGATACTCCAATTCCGGTCAATCATAAGTTGAATTCTGACCCGGAAGGAAAAGATGTGGATTGTCGACTTTACAGAGCTATGATTGGATCCCTCATGTACTTAACCACTTCAAGGCCAGATATAATGTTCGCCGTGTGTATCTTATCCAGATTCCAGGAAAAGACAAAAGAATCTCACTTAATCGCTGTGAAAAGAATCTTTCGGTATTTAAAAGGAAAACAACGTTTAGGGCTATGGTATCCTCATGGTTCTAACTTTGATTTCAATGCTTATACTGATTCAGATTTTGGTGGTTGTTGTCTGGACAGGAAATCTACAACAGGTGGTTACCAGTTCTTAGGTAATCGACTTGTGTCATGGCAATGCAAAAATCAAACCACAGTCTCGATTTCAACATGCGAAGCAGAATATATCGCTGCTGCAAGTTGTTGTTCACAGATCCTGTGGATACAACAGCAATTGAGAGATTACGGTTTGAATTTCACAGGAACCCCCATGCTTATTGATAATAATGCTACTATGTCCATAACTAATAATCCTGTTAAACATAGTAAAACTAAGCACATCGAGATTCGATATCATTTTATTCGTGATTGTTCAGAGAAAAGATTGATTTGAGCTGGTCAAGGTACACACTGACGATAATTTTGCTGATTTGTTTACCAAGGCATTTAATCGTACCAGGTTTGAATTTCTAATTAAAATGATTGGTATGATCAATCCCGAATAAAAGTTTTTCAAAATCAGAATTTCATAGAAAATTTTTATTTTTAATGTCTTTTACTGCTTTATTACATTTTTGCATTTACATTTTAGTCAAAAAGTTGTTAACTTATAAAAAGTCAAAACAAAGTGAAAAATATAAAATTTGACATCATTTGAAGTTAGAGAAGAAATGATAGTACTTCAGTAATTATTTCATTGCACATGACCTTAGTAGACCTTTGATTTATGATTGCTTAAAATGAATTGATTTGATCTAAATTTCAAAGTCTGCATAAATGAGAAATGATAGTGTTGTGAATGCTCTAATCTTGATAATTTGATTTTCAAATTTGTGTATGAGTTTTGAAACTTGAATTGTCAATAGACTAAAAGCGTTTTGAAATCAATAGTAGTGTGAAAATTAAATAAGATATGATTACATCTGTGATTTGAATCCATTATATGCCTGTGTGTGTGTAAAAGATCATTATCAGATAAAGAATATATGGTTTTAAATAATTTCATGAGACCAATATCGAATTATATCTTTAGCACAAATTTATTTGAGTTCACTTCACTGCCCATGCCCTGAAAAACATGCAAGGTGTTGTTGAACTAAGATATGCTTTCAAAATCTGTTGAAACATATATTCGCCCTTGGATCAGTTAGATACATCATCTAGTCTGACTCCATTGAATTTTATCCAGATAAGAGTTGGATCCTCATACCTGAATCTATTGATTCTCATTATACAGCCAATCCATTAGAATCTTCTGATTCTGAATCATCATGATTCTTATATCCTTTGGAATCTGCTTCTATACTTGTGCTAAAAGAGATAATTTCATCTTGGAAATTGATCTAATCTTAACATAAACTGTATATGTCTTGAAGATAGTGCAATTTATCTTTTTGTTTGGCACATATGTGGGGTACACGATGTTTTTCATCTAAATGGTACTAATCACATGAATTTGGAGAATAAACGCTTATAGTTTCAAATTTTATAATATTGACAAATTTAAGAATTCATCCTTTATATTTCAAATTCGGTATAAGTGCTTTTATAACCTGATCTTATTTACTTTGAAATTTATCGCGTATCATTTCAAATATTATTCACATTGAATGAGTTTCAAAATGAAAAAGATGCAAAGTGCACAAGACTGAGTTGGATGGTTTCATATTATAGGTTACCATTTGTTATTGTTAAAATGTGTGATGAATTAATTGGATACTGATATGATCTTCTTGCTCATGATGATCATTCAAAAATATGTGTTTCCTTTTGTACAGATAAAATCCAAAAATATGTGTTTCCTTTTGTACAGATAAAATCCAAAAATATGTGATTCCGTTTGTATAGATAAAACTCAAAAAGATTTTGATTTTTATTTTCCATGAAAATTCTAAACTTTTATTAAAATTTTTCGGGATTGGATCGGATACATGATGCTGACGGAAGTTCAAGATTTGAAAGGTTGAAGTTGGTAAAATTTTGTTCACGGCAAAAGTGAATAGGTATTAAGTTCGCCTGTGTACAGTGTAGCGAACTTAATAAGTTCGCTTAAGATCAGTGAAGCGAACTTAATCTGTTTACCTGTGTACAGTGAAAGTTCGCTTAAAAACAGTGAAGCGAACTTAATCTGGTTGGCTGTGGATGGTGAAGCGAACTTATCAAGTTCGCCGATGGCTTGTTAAGCGAACTTAACAAGTTCACCTAAATAAGCGAACTTAATGTGTATAAGACTCTTGGTCAAGCGAACTTCACAGTCATCGTCTTCATTCGTTCGAAGCGAACTTGTCTGAAATTTTTCAAAAATTTTAATCTGTGTTGTTGGAGTTGTTTACCGATTCTATCATATTCCAAATTGAATTGCGAACACAACCAAGGTAATTTTGTTGAATTTCATCCGTTCAATTGTGAGAATTTGATGATTTTCTTCTCGGTTTCTGTCAAATATTTGAACGAACGGTTTTTGACTAATTTTGACCGAACTTATAAAATTGATCATTCTAATTGGTTGTTAATTGATATTCGACTGATGTTCATTGTTTATTCCATGAGTTTAACTCGATTTGTTGATTTTTGAACGTCTGTGTTTGAATGTGAATCGTCACAGGTTCAGGCGAACTTGTTCCAAGAGAACTTGTTTGAAGCGAACTTGTCCAGGCGAACTTAATAAGTTCGCCTCTTGCAACACTAAGCGAACTTATTAAGTTCGCCTAGGGGTCACGGAAGATTTGGACTTGTAAATTTTTTGTGTGTTGAAAATATTTTTTTTTGTTTAAAATTTTTTTGTTTTGTTGTTTGTTCGTGTTTGTTATTTTTGCTACTATGTTTGTTGTCCAACTTTTTCAGATGGCTCGACGTGTCGAATATAAACATAATCAAGTGGCATTGTTAGATCCTAACATGTCCGAGGCTGTAAATTTTCAAGGCATTATAGGATTTTTGAACAGATCACGTCTTCACGTTGCTTTATCTGCTGATCCTTACATAAGTCTCGTGTACATACAGCAATTTTGGGACACAGTACATCAAGATACGGACGTTGAACCTCATGTTCTTCGTGCCACTGTTAATAATACCGAGATTGCCATTTCTGAAGAGACGATTCGTGCTGCTCTTGATTTGGGTGGAAATGCTAAAGATCCGTTATCTTATCCAGGAACTCTTATTCTGGGTTGTTTTCAAAGAATGGGATATCGTGGGAAACAGAATGATACACAATCACGTAAAGGTGGCTTAGTTGGTGAATGGAGGTACTTTATGCATGTGCTTATTCAGTGCATCTATCCTCGCAAAGCTGGTACCGATGGCTTGAAGATGGCTCTTCAAACTGCAATGGTTGCTTTAACGTTGAATAAGCGATTCAATTTTGCACTTTACTTCTATAGAGAGATGGTCATGCAAATTAATCAAGCTGAAGGTCAAGGATTTCTGATGTATCCTCGTTTTATTCAACTGATTCTTAATCATCTAATTCCGGATCTTTCCACAACATCCTATAAGATTAACTTTGACTCCGATGTCAAAGCATATCTTTACTGATTGTACAAAAGTTAAACAGCAGAATGCCGCATTGATACCAGTTCCTGCTCCATTGTTTGGGTACTTAATCAATCCTGATTTTGATGCACCACTGAATGACAATTGGTTTCATCCAGAAGAAATTGCTCAGGTTCCAGGCTTCAACGTTCAACAACAACAACAGCAACAACCACAACAACCAGCACAACAACAAGTTCCACAACAACAAATACCAGTTCAACAAGTACAAGTTCCTGTACAACCACAAATTCCAATTCCTGAACAAGTTCCTATTCCACAAGCTGAGGTTGAAATACCTATTCAGGAACCAGTTCAAGAAGAGGTCGTTCATGACCTGAACACGATCTAGGAATGAACATGGATGATTTCGTTGATGATGCTATGAACTCATCCATTTAAGAAGCTGAAGGGAATGTGGTGACTGATGATGAATCTAGTTCCAGCTCAAGTGAGACGATATTACCTGTTACTGAAGCTACTGACTCTGATGAATCTAGGGATTTTTCCTCAGATCATTATGAGCAGTTTGCTACAATTCCACTGGCCAATGCTGGAAAACGCATTAAATCTCATGCCAGACGTCCAAGAAGAAAGTCTGTTCGGGATCCTCCTTCCGGTTCCGTACTTGGAAAAAGATCCTTGGTTGATGAAAGTACTGAGTCTGATAGTGACTTTAATCCGGATCCCAGGACTCAAAAGTTAATGTCTGCATCCATAGCTGCTGCTAAATCTTCACAGGGAGTAGAGGATGCATAGTTTGTTGCTTCCTTGATTATTACTCCTCCACCATCTAAGGATCCATCTTCGGTGATTACTCCTGTTCCTCTAGTCATTCCTACTACTACAAGTCCTTAAGTTCCACAATCGACAGCTGGTACGTCTAAGCCTTCTGCTTCTGAAAGGATTACTTTCCTTGAATCTCAAGTGCTTACACTACAAGCTTAGGTAGATACTCTTGTGTCTACTGATTCACAACGATAGCTGGTGATTCAGACTCAAGCTCAACAGATAGCTGATATGCAAGCATTGGTGACTAAACTCGTTCAGCATCTTGACGCTCAGGGGGAGTTGAGGATACCTGATACTTGTCACACAGAGTCTATTCAAAGACGTTATGATGAAGACAATGATCCTGATGGAAATAGTGAGGGTGATCGTCAATACACTGACGCTAATCCTATTCTAGGGTTCAGGGGGAGTCGACATCACAATCACTTGAAGGAAACAAAGATACTTCTGGTACTAAATTGGAGTTCTTTCATGATTCAGAAGAAGAGGAAGCTGAAAAGATTGCATGTCTTGATGACATTGATGATTTATTCAATGACATGGAAGATGATATGTCGGATAATGAGATAGAAGAAGGAGAAATAGTAGAGATTGAGATAGAGAAAGATAAAGATAGTGTTACTTATAATGGCTGTGATGGTCTTAAAGTGCCGTATAACTTCATCCAAGATGATGTTATTCCTAAATTTACTTATGAAGGAGTAACAGACTCTATGGACTCTGCTGAAGACATCACAATGCCTGAAGATACGGTTGATTCAAAGATGGATACTGATAAAGATGCTGAAACTGAAACTACTCACACTGAGTCTCCGAAGGTTAATGAAGAACCTGTGATGTATAGAAATACAGGGATAACACGAGAACAGTGGAGAGAAGTTGTAAACAGTTGGATGAAGGTGCTACCCAAGTCTCCAGCACAACCTGCTTAGAAAGAGAAATATGTGAATAAAGAGCAGTGTGTAGGAAGGATCATAAGTTGGTTCTATGATGATGAATCAAAATTATTTGCAATTAAACGATCTGACGGTGTTCAATACTTAAAGCCTAGGATCAAGTATTTCAATACCTTGCCAAGGTGTGAAATGAATGGTCTAGCTTCAAAGCCTCTTCTTAATAGATCGAAGAATGGTTTGGCTGATGTGATAGCAAACTTGATCAAGAGAGAAGATAGTTCAGGAAAGTATGAAAGACTGAAACCACAAAAAGGAAAGAGAGTGAAGAACACAGATCAGAAGACTGGGAAGGTGACCTGGAGTTACAAGTATAAACCAGTACGTGTTGTACACAAGATACCGTTGAAGAAGATTTCTCAAGACTTTCTTGGGAATATGAAATGGTGGTATGTCGATGTCAATACTGGTGAAGCAAGGATTGAAGATAAAGACAATAAGGTCATTGTATGTTTCTATGATGCAATGAATCTTATAATTTTTTCAAAGAAAGATCAGAATACGTTGTGAAAGAATGAAATAATGTTCACTGATGAATGGAAAGAACAAGGATTACAGTACAAGAGAGTTTTGGAGATATGCAGAAGATATGGAGTGCATGCTGGCATCAGACTACCGGATAACTGAAAGAGTTCAAGATAAAGACTGAAGACTGAAGATCAAGCTATTGTCAAGGGGGAGTCTGTTAGGACATAGTTTGTAATGACAAAAGCTTGTAATAGTTAGATTTTATGTCTTTATGTTTTTGTTATGTAAATGTAAAATGTCACTAAGTGTTTTACAAGTATAGCCTAGAGGCGAACTTGTTAAGTTCGCCTGGTCTATCAGAGGCGAACTTAATAAGTTCGCTTAAGTCTAACTGAGGCGAACATGTTAAGATCACTTAAGCTTTTAGAGGCGAACTTGATAAGTTCGCCTATATCAGGTCAGTTATCTATATATATGTTTACAGAGTCAGTCGTTCAATAGAGATCAGAACAGAACCAAATAGAACAGAGAAGTCCGATTGAGTCTGTAAACATCATTGTGATTTGAAATACTAATTGAGAAGGTTATTTACTTGCTTGTTTGCATTATCTTTTATGCGTATAAACGTTGACTCGTTGGATTCCGCACTCCGAGTAAACGTCATGTCTTATCACGAGATCGATCCGTAGACGCGGCATAGGGACCTACAAGTTGCGATGTATTCTGCTTCACATATTGATATGGAAACTGTGGTTTGGTTTTTACACTTCCATGAAATAAGCCGATTACCCAGAAATTGGTAACCTCTTGTCGTAGATTTCCTGTCCAAACAACAACCTCCGAAATCTGAGTCAGTATAAGCATTAAATTCAAAATTAGAACCATGCGAAAACCATAATCCTAATCTCGGCTTCCCTTTCAGGTAACGAAAAATACGTTTGACTGCAAACAGATTAGTTTCCTTTGGTTTTGCTTGAAATCTGGAACATAGACACACGACAAACATTAAATTTGGCATTGATGGGGTTAAGTATATGAGAGATCCAATCATTGCCCTGTATAAGCGGCTGTCAATATCCTTTCCTTCCGGATGTGCATTCATCTTGTGATTTACAGGAATGGGAATATCATAGGGGTACAGTCTTCCATCTTGAACCGGCTCAAGATTTCTTTCACGTACTTAGACTGATGAGAAAAGAAACCATCATCTTTTTGATTAACTTGCAATCCTAAAAATAACGACAACTCTCCCATAGCCGACATTTCGAACTTCAATTTCATAACACTCGCAAACTCTTTACATAACTCATCCTTTGTTGAACCAAATATAATATCTTCCACATAGATCTGAACCATCAGGTAATCTTCCCGTGTTTTCTTGATGAACAAGGTTGAGTCAATTTGATCACGATCGAAACCATTGTCCAAAAGATGCTACGACAACGTTTCATACCACGCACGGGGTACTTGATGAAAACCATAAAGAGCCTTATCTAGCTTGAACACTCTTGAGGGATACAATGGATCCTCAAACCCCAGTGGTTGACACACATCACATACACTTCTTCTTTAGCTTTTCCATACAAGAAAGCCCTTTTGACGTCCAATTGATATACCTTAAATCCTTTAAACGATGCAAATGCAAGAAACAAACGAATTGCCTCCGACCGTACAACAGGTGTGTATACCTCAATTTAATCTGTACCCTCTTATTGATTGAACCCTTGAACAACCAATCCTGCTTTGTTCCTCACCACGACACCCCGATCAACTTTTTTACACTTAAAAACCTATTTAGTGCTGATCGGATACACGCCCTTTGGAAGATCAACCAAATTCCACACCTTTAGCTTATCAAATTGTGCAAGCTCCTCTTACATTGCTTCAATCCAATTGTTATCTTGTAACGCCATCTCCACATTTTTAGGTTATATCTGATAAATAAAACAAGAATATAAGCAAACATCAAGAACTCCAGTATCTCTAAAGTTAGAATATAAACAAGTATTTTCAGATAATGAACGAGTTTGGACCCCATCTTGCAAATTCCCAATGATATTTGTCACCGGATGATCTTTCAATTCTTTTATGGAAGCCGTATCAGGAACAGGTAGTACATCAACTTGAGTAGTTTCCTCTTGAGAAAGAACATTTTGAGTAACTGGTATCACAGACTCCAGATTGGTAGGAAGCTCCCCTTGAACATGTGTAGAAGTGGACGAATCATCAACAATTAACGGATCAGCCGAAGAATCCTAGAAAATTGCTTCATCATCTTCACTTTCAGACTCGTGAGTTCCCGAACTAGATGCTGCATTCGGATCAGGCATAGAGGAAGGTGAAACTGATAACGGAACCGCTGATCTTGGTAGAAAACTGCAATCTTGGTCACCATGACAAGACTTATATAACATTACAACTTCTCCAGCAGACAAAATAGGACCAAAATTGAAAGACTTGAACAAACTATCATAATCAAATGCCCACTCTGGACCAACCGCCTTCTAAGGAATAGATCGATTAGAACAATCGATATGGAACCATTCTTTGATCTTTCGTGTTTCCTTGTTATATACTCTTTTATTCAATGAATTGGCAACATACCCTAGAAAAATTCCTTCGATCGCCTTTTCACTAAACTTGGTAGAAACATCCCTGATCTTTAGAAGAGTACATGGATTCCCAAAAGGAAGAAGATAATTCAAATTAGGCTTCCGATTGTTTAACAATTCATAACACGTCTTGTTGTGTCGCTTCACGGTCAGAACTCGATTCAGGACATGACATGCAATATTCACAGCTTCGCCTGTAACTGAATTCAGGCTAAGTTCGCCTGTTTTAGCTGAAAAATCTCAGGAAGATGAACTCTTCAACCAAACACACGAACCAAAACTTTCAAAAATCATCATAACTTGCTGAATTGATGGAATTTGATAAAATTGAACCGTAGGATTGAGTATAATATGAAATAGAACACTTTTAATGGATCAATTTCTTCAAAAACGACTTCAATTTGATGAATTCATCCCCCAAAATCTTCTCAAGAACTTGAGAACTCCATGGATAAGAAAATCAAGCAAAACTCCGACTGTTCAAATCAATCACAAATCACGAGCACTGTTTGGTGTCAAATCAATCACATGTAGGTCCCCTCAGGTCTTCTACAGATCTAACTCGAGACGTGACGTATCAAACATACGGAGTGCCGAATCCAACCGTACGCATGACTCTGTCGAGACAATCATAACGATAACAATCAACACACAATGTAAATAATCTTTTCTTTGATTTCCACCAAAACACAGAGTTTACAAAACTTGAATACAAATTGCAAAGCTATTCAAGCTAACATGTAAACTCCTATTTATAGACACATTCTGCCATGCAGGCGAACTTAACAAGTTCGCCTAAACTAGGCCTAGGGGAACTTGTTAAGTTCGCCTATTACATAACTTAACCAAACATTACAAAAACAAAGACATATAAGATCTAAACAATTACAAGGCCTATTGTCACACTTCTATGTCCTAACATGTGGTTGTGATAAAATTATTTAGGATAATAATTAAACCGCAGAATTTTTATAAAACTTTTGACACAATTTTAAATGACAAGATTATTAAATTGTTTATTTTTCTCGGAAAGGTAATTAAATAAAAAAGGTGTTTTATTTAAAAGTAAAAACAAGTTTTAAATTTAATAGTTTTATTTAAAACAATTTTAAATTAATTAAAGAGTTGATTAGTTTAAAATCAGTTCGCGACAAATGACCAATTTAGATTAAATAAGGTATTTGAAATTGGATCGTGTCGAGTGTTGAAAGTGTTTCACAAACTAATAATTAGTAAAATCGATTTACTAAAATTGCGCGACTTGTATCATGCTACTCGTCGACCAAAATGTTTTTGACCCGAAACGGTAATATTTAAAAACATTAAAGAAATCCCAATATATTTATAAAAATCGATATTTTTGCGCCGCCCTTAATTGTAACAGTTCAACTAATTTATCCGAACCCCCGGGGTTAGTGAATTACCCTGCATCCGGCCCTACGGTTTTGGTAGAAGGTAGAACCGTGTTTCCTGAGTCACTTAGGCCGGGTCTACAGTTGTAATTGAAGGACAAATATCACTTTAAGTCATTTAAGTGGGCGTAGTTGAGGGAAACGTATTCAAAGCTTGACATTACTCGTCATGCCCCTCAAACCAAGAGTTGTATAGTTGATACAATCAGTAATCATTACCTACCTGTCTAGCTGTCACACCCCCAAATTATTAAATAAATAAATTAAGGTTGCAACGATTGGTAACATTACACAACAGCGGAAGCTAATTGAAGACTTCTAAAATAATTGAACACCTTTACAATACTAATAGAAATATTATATTGACTTAAATCCCTACAAGTCAACATGACTTGTGGTTAGACGACAATGCATCTTCCCAATAATGCACTATCTAAAAGCCTATCTTGATCAAATACGGTCTTCGGCTTCTAGAGTTTAATCCAATTGGTTAACCTATTCCAACCATGTCATAGTTATGAATTACCTGAAAAACATACTTAAAAATGTCAACACAAAGGTTGGTGAGTTCACAGGTTTGATTGTTGCAATGTAAAGTGATTTTCCTTGAAAACATTGATATTGTGTACATGACCATGATACGAAACTGTTTTCCTTGAAAACATTGATATTGTGTACATGACCATTGGTGTATAAGTGATTGGCAGATCCATCTGCACGAAAACGTTTTAATGAATATGATAAACAAAACAAGTAATGTTGACCCATTTGTAGACTAGCTAGGAATACAATTAATATGTACATACATGAGGCATAACCAAACCATGACACGGGTGTTTTGCCCCTCGCTCATACCTCACGAGCAATGTTTGAACACTATGCGGTCATTTGGCCAGAGGGACCCATGGTTAGCGCGACTAACCATGACTGGGGGTGTCAATCCCAATAGTACTATCCATAGAATCCCATGCTAACCTATAGCTAATGGTTATAAATATGATGGTCAGGGGACTTCCAGCGCTCTATATGTGTTAACTCATGCAAACATAAAGGTCGGGTTTTGTTTTCTTACTACCATATGAAAATGTTTGTAAGTACGTTTTATGTTTTCCCGAATGTATCAGGCAATGATGTTCCCAACTGTAGTAAACAATGATGTCTCATGTTTTCAAACTTGTAAGCAAGTATGTTTTCCCCCCGGTGTTTCTAAAACATTTAAAAGTTAAAAGGGGGCTGTGAAACTCACCTGATTACGTGTCAAGAACACCAATGTCCTTCTGATAATAATGGAAACTAATGTTCACATGATGATCACGGGTTACGTCCTACGATACCTGTAGGCACTTAATAAGTTTTATAGACTAACCCTAATAATGTACAACGAATCTAAACTCGAATCGAGTTATCGCGTGTGCGGTTGAGCCATGTTGTCGAATTAGTGATTGGTGATAATTGATATTTAGGTTGAATCGACATTCTCAACATATTTATGTTCCAATGGTCATGTTCGAACGTAATAGTTTATCAAGCTCACTGTGGTGAATAACCATGTGTATTTATACTTAATAATCACAATTCTCGTTCGTATAGTTCTTAACAGAATGTGTGCAACTCTATGTTTTATAATATACACGTGTTAATATATATATATATATATATATATATATATATATATATATATATATATATATATATATATATATATATATATATATATGTATGTATAATCAAAACCCTAAAATATGTTTATACCCTTCATGTATCCCTCAAGTAAATATTTAGGTTCATGTAAAGGCATACTTAAGTTTGTTTGTCAATCTTAATATATACATGTGTGTGTGTGTATATATATATATTTGTGCGTATGAGTTTACAGTTAAGCGTTGCGTTGTATAATATTTAACGGTTTATAGAAAATATAAACATTTATAACTATACGTTTAAATATAAATACTATCACATACACGTGACAAAATACTTGTCCGAGTTTACAAAAGTTTAAGATTTCATACTCATTCGAAACGTATTCGTTTAGGTCCCCAATTGTTCGCGTAATTTATCTAACGCGCTAATTGATAGGTAAATATGCCTCACATTTAAGTATATGAATATACATGTATACGTTTTGAGACTAAACATCTAGTTTCTCAAATAATCATTTAATTTTCTATAAGATAGGAATATTCATTTTCATATATGTATTTATATATTTATGTGGCACGTTTATATTTATTTAAATTATAGTTGTATCGACGTTTGTTATTTGTCAAAACTTAATTTAGTCCTTCGGCTTATATATTTAATTACCATTCAAATAGAATCTCAAATAGATAGATAGATATATATATACACACGTTCGTACAAATTCGTGACGTTAACGTCATTCCAACCGTATCTAAATTGTATAAACCCGTTTTATATCACAATTATAATATAATTATTTTTACACTCATGTAACTATTATAATATGTATCGGTTCTCAAGATTCTCATTTAATAACAATTTTATCTTTTAGTCGGAACGGACTCTCTAGATCGACTATACGTATTTGCGGTCTGTTAATAGTAATTATTAAGTTAATATTTACTTTTATCGTTAACCAATTGTTTAGGCTCAATGCAATTCGACCGCACGTGCGTTTAACTTTTGAAATATTAAACGGAAAACGTTTAGTGTGCATTTTTACCTTTCGTGAGTCTCGTTTATGAACCGACGCGTCCTAAACCTCACGGTTTTCATATCGGCCATGTTTGACCACGTTTGACTGGGTTTGACCAGCGTTGACTATTATTGACCGAAACCCGGGACTATCGGGAACGACCCGAAAAGTCCCGCCTATCCGGGTGTAAGGCCCCAAACCCGGGAGGCCTCACTTATTGGATTTACTCATTCACAAGCAGTTCTTAAACATGAATATCAGATAACGCAGCGGAAATTTCATTTAAACATAACTTAATCGTTGTTCATACATGCGGAAGCGTAAACATAGTTTAAAACATATTTACATCATAACTAAACATAACGGGATGCCAGTCTTCAAAAGCAGTCGGGTAACTCTTCATCTCTAGCCAAGCCTCACCGTCCATCCTCAGAACCTACCTTAACCTGAATGTGTACGCTTAAAAACGTCAGCTACGCTGGTGAGTTCTAGTTTTCGTTCGTTTTAAGAAATGGTTCATCATTCAAACATTCAATAGGGTTTAACATTCGTATAAGAAAACAGGGCCTTTCATTCGTAAACCTTCGCATATTTAAACACAATCATTTGTTTAAAACATTAACATTCATTTAAGTCATACATTATTATCTAAATCTGTATCGTTACGCGTCACTATGTCCCCGTAGGAACCTTTAATGTTGTGGGCAACCGTTACGTATCGCCGTCATTGCCACAACCATACCACTACGTTGGGTCAACCGTTACGTATCGCCGTCATTGCCCATCCCTTCAATGCGTGGGGTCAACCGTTACGTATCGCCGTCATTGCCCAACACGCATCTTTCCTTTGGAAATCAACCGTTACGTATCGCCGTCATTGATTTCCCATTACCTCGTTCGCTTAGGATGATCGTCATCACCCGAGTAACCGTCGTTACTCCCTTACCAGTTGTACAACATCAAAACCATTGACATGCCACAAAGACATTGCCCATGTTGTTCTTGTGGTAACTATGGCTCGCTGTCCATAATCTACCACAAGGCTGGGAATCACATTCCCAGACTTCATTCGTCAATTCCATTCATTCGACAGATTAGATTTGTAATGACTTCTTTAAAACATTTGCCCCTTTTTGTTTTCTTTTCATAAAACCTTTCCTTCACTTTCAAAACCCTTTACCTTTTCATTAAACCATTTCTTTATAACATTCGTTCGTAAGCATTTCGTTCATAAACTTTCTTTCCATAAACCCTTCGTTCCAAATCATTTCCTTTCGTAAACGTAGTTTCATAAACATCATTTTATAAAACAACATTTCATACGTGTACACACCAGCCCGAAAACATTATATAAAAACATTTAAAAGAGGGCTTCTAGAACTCACCTTATAAGCTAGTCTCGGTTGTCCTAATCAAGGGTCCAACCACGTCACTTCCGATCTGAATTGAGTAGTTACATACACATCAGATCATTACCGACTCTAACGGTTTAACCATTCTAGACATACTAATCTCTACTCAACAGCCTGATGTATGCGCACTTAGCAAGTGCGCAGACCCTACTGCCTGCGCACTTAGCAAGTGCGCAGACCCTGCCTCCTGCGCACTTAGCAAGTGCGCAGGTCCTTCCTCCTGCGCACTTAGCAAGTGCGCAGGTTCCTCCTCCTGCGCACTTAGCAAGTGCGCAGGACCTGCTCCGTGCGCACTTAGCAAGTGCGCACGACCTGTTCTTCGCGAAAAACCCTAACTTTCGCATTCGGTCTGATCATGTAAAGATCCCGAACATGTTGCATCCAAAACGTTCGTTTTCCCTTAGGGATCTCAAATCTATGATTATTTATCAGATTCATCCGTTCAAACCTTGCCTTTTCACCCAAAACCCGAAAAACCCAAAAACGAACTAAAACTCAGATTTAGGTCGGATCGTTACCTGAATCGAGCTTCTGATCCGGAGGTTCTTCTCACGAGTGCAAGAGACACGAGCGGGTGCAATCTTGTGCGATTCCGACACTTTCTCTCTCTACGGTTTTCTCTCTCTAGAATTGCAAATGAGAGAAACATGTGGTGACCCTGGCAATTTATAGGGGAGACCTCCCCAAGCCCGGTTCGCGACTGACCCGGCCCGACTTCGGCCCGCTTGAACTCGTTAACTTTATTTCTCGACATTTTGGGATGTTACAAGTCTACCCCCCTTATAATAGGTTTCGTCCCCGAAACCTATCACAAGTCAAATAATTGAGGGTACGACTCCCTCATCTCCGCCTCCGTTTCCCATGTAGCCTCCGATCCCTTTCGGTGCCTCCATTGGACTTTAACCAATGGAATAACTTTATTACGCAAACGCTTTTCCTTTCGGTCTAAGATAGCCACGGGTTCTTCGATGTAATTAAGGCTGTTGTCGACCTCGATGTCAGTAAGTGGTACGTGAGCTGATTCATCCGCCAAACACTTTCGCAAGTGTGATACATGGAAGGTAGGATGAATCCCACTTAACTCATCAGGCAACTCCAACCGATAAGCGACTTCACCAACCCGTTCCATTATCCTGAACGGTCCGACAAACCTCGGACTTAACTTTCCTCTCTTTCTGAATCGAATGATTCCCTTCCACGGGGACACTTTCAACATTACTCTGTCTCCAACATCAAACTCGATAGGCCTTCGTCGTCTATCCGCATAGGATTTCTGACGATCTTGTGCGGCCTTCATTCGTGCTTTGATCTGATCAAACCTTTCCGACGTCTCTCTTACGACTTCGAGACTTCCTAATTCCTTCTGTCCAATCTCACCCCAACAAACCGGGGTTCTACATCTTCTCCCATACAACATTTCGTAAGGCGGCATGCCTATCGTCGTGTGATGACTATTGTTGTAGGAGAACTCGGCTAACGGCAGATGGCTGTCCCAACTGCCACCGAAGTCAATAATACAAGCACGGAGCATATCCTCCAATGTCTGAATGGTCCTTTCGGATTGACCATCCGTTTGTGGGTGGTATGCCGTGCTGATATTCAGCCTCGTACCCATCGCCTCGTGAAATCTTTTCCAGAACCTCGATGTGAATCGTGTGTCCCGGTCAGATACGATCGTCAAGGGCATCCCATGCCGCGCTACTACTTCGCTGATAAATACCTCTGCTAACCTTTCCGACGAGAACGCCTCGCGAATAGGTAGGAAATGAGCACTCTTCGTTAAACGGTCCACAATTACCCAAATGGCGTCATGACCTTTAGCTGTACGAGGTAGCTTAGTTATGAAGTCCATGGTAATGTGTTCCCACTTCCATTCTGGTATGTCAAGTGGTTGAATCTTTCCATACGGTTTCTGGTGTTCAGCCTTTACTTGCAAGCAAGTCAAGCACTTGCTTACATACTTCGTCACATCACATTTCATTCCAGGCCACCAGTATTCCCTCTTCAGATCTTGGTACATTTTATTGGTACCGGGATGGATAGAGTAACGAGACTTATGAGCCTCATCCAAGATTTTGCTCCTAAGTTCGCCACCCATAGGTATCCATATCCGTCCATAACGCGTTCTAACACCGAGGGTGTTATATTCCAACTTGTCCCGTTGGCCAACCATCCTTTCTTTCTTTATATTTTCTTCCTTCAAAGCTTCATCTTGAGCTCTCTCAATTTCCTTCATCACATCCGATGTTACCACCAACTGGCAAGCTTTCACTCTAATAGGAGTAGGCACATCCTTTCGGCTTAGAGCGTCAGCCACCACGTTTGCCTTTCCAGGATGGTACATTATTTCACAGTCATAGTCCTTCAGGAGTTCCAACCATCTCCTCTGCCTCATATTAAGCTCCTTTTGTTCGAAGAAGTACTTCAAACTTTTGTGGTCGGAGTAAATAGTAAACTTTACCCCGTACAGGTAGTGCCTCCAGATTTTCAATGCAAATACGACAGCAGCAAGTTCCAAATCGTGAGTCGGATAGTTGACTTCGTGAACTTTCAACTGCCGCGACGCATATGCAATCACTCTACCGCGCTGCATCAACACACACCCCAATCCCTGACCCGAAGCGTCAGAGTATACCACCAAATCTTCACTGCCCTCGGGAAGGGCCAAGACTGGAGCTTGTGTTAGCTTCTCTTTCAATTCCTTAAACGCCTCATCCTGGGTCGAACCCCATTCGTACTTTACTTCTTTCCGAGTCAACTTTGTCAACGGCGAAGCTATTTTCGAGAAATCCTGGATGAATCTCCGATAGTAGCCTGCCAATCCTAAGAAACTGCGGATTTCAGTTGGCGTCTTAGGAATGTCCCATTCACTTACCGATACTATCTTTGCTGGGTCAACCATAATGCCGTTCGGGCCAATGACGTGACCTAGGAATTGGACTTCCCTAAGCCAGAACGCGCATTTGGAGAACTTAGCATACAACTTCTCCTTCTTTAGAGCTTCCAACACTTCCTTTAAGTGACATGCGTGATCACCCTCGTTCTTGGAGTAGATAAGGATATCATCGATGAACACAATTACCGATCGATCCAGCATCGTTCGACACACCCTATTCATTAAATCCATGAACGCTGCGGGGGCGTTCGTCAATCCGAAAGACATTACGCGGAACTCGAAATGTCCATAACGCGTGCGAAATGCAGTTTTCGGTATGTCTTCTTCCCTCACCTTCAACTGATGGCACCCGGACCGAAGGTCGATTTTCGAAAACCAACTTGCGCCTTGCAACTGGTCGAACAGGTCATCGATCCTTGGTAAAGGGTACTTGTTCTTCACCGTTCGTTTATTCAACTCGCGATAATCGATACACATTCTCATCGAACCATCTTTCTTCTTTACAAACAACACCGGAGCACCCCACGGCGAGATGCTCGGTTGAATAAATCCTTTCTCAAGTAACTCGTCTAGTTGGACCATAAGTTCCTTCATTTCCACTGGTGCTAGTCGATATGGAGCCTTAGCCACGGGCTGGGCATCTGGTACTAAGTCAATTCGGAACTCAATTTCTCTATCGCGTGGTATCCCAGGCAAATCCTCTGGAAACACCTCCGGGTACTCGCGTACCACGGGTACATCGTCTAGTTCCTTCACTTCCTTACACTTGTCAATCACATATACCAGATAAGCCTCGCATCCGCGCCTCAAGTAATTCGTTGCCTTAATCATTGAGATGACGTTTGGCATCGGGGCGTCACGATCTCCAAAGACTTCGACTTTGCTACCATCCGGAGCCTTGAGTTGGATTATCTTTCGTTTACATATAATTTGCGCTTCATTGGCAGTTAGCCAATCCATACCCAACACCACATCGAACCCTCCCAAAACCATAACGAACAATCTGACGGGAAATCTATGACCTTCTATTTTTATCGTGGAGTTGTCAACTACATCGGTTACTCTTGCAGTTCTACCCTCAGCGGTTTCTACGCTAAAGGCCCTTTCTAACTTACTAACAGTGTACTTCACTCGTTTACAAAAAGATGCAGATATAAAACTCTTACCGGCACCCGAATCAAATAACACAGAAACAAGAGTGTTGTCAAGGACGAATGTACCTGACGCCACATCGGGATCCGCCCTGGCTTGTTCTTGCGTCAGTGCGTACGCACGAGTCTTTGCACGAGATCCTTCTCCCTTCTTTTCCGGGCCCTTTCCTTTCCCGGTTTCCCCCATCCTGGGCTTGGTACATTCTCGGCTCATATGGCCGAAATCCCCACAGTTGTAGCATTTGTAACCTTGCGGGCATTCTCGAGAGTAGTGCCCGGTCTTGCCACACTTATAGCACAAGCTAGATCCCAGTCTGCATTCACCTACATGCTCCCTTCCACACTTCTTACAAACAGTCGGCTCACCTACCCGAGCCCTCTTATCACGAGACCCAAACATCTTTCCCCCAGTTCGCTTGTTTGAGAAGCTCGGTCTCTTCTTTTGCTCTTCAACGGCAACAACATCCAGTGCCAGATCGTCAAATACTACGCCACTTAGCTCTACTGCCAAATCATAGGTAGTAGGGGCGTTTGCCTTAACATAGGTGCGGACCTGGTCCGGCAACCCTTGAATATAACAGGCAATCTTTCTCTCTTCTGTAGTGACAAGGTGTGGCACCAGACGTGCCAGTTCATTAAATCGGGTTGTGTATTGCCGGTGCGTCATGTTCCCGGCCTTCAAACCCAGAAATTCCCTCTCTACCTTTTCAATCTCGTTCCTTGGGCAGAAATTCTTGATTACCAAAGTTTTCAAGTCAGCCCACATCATCGCATCCACAATCTCGCTCCCTTTAGCTTGACGTACACCTTCCCACCAGTGGGATGCTTCCTCCCTCAAGGAGTTAGCAGCAAACTTCACTACTTGATTAGCTCGACACTCGCTCAGACGGATGGCGGCTTCCATACGTATTACCCAATCAAAAGTAGCTACCGCGTCCTTCTTCCCAGTGAGTATCGGCGGGTCACATGCCTTAAAGGACTTATAATCACATCCGCGAGCTGGCGGTGCATTGTCGGTCTCATTGTTCTGAGCACCAATTGCCGCGCTAGACCCACCCGCCCCATTGACCTGCTTCAACGCTTCAGCCAACAGACCTGGCAGAGAATTCTTCATCAATTCTGTGAATTCTCGAGCTATTGCTGCTCTCACTTCTGGTTCAAAAGTGAAAGGTTGCTCTTCAACCTGTGTCTGCTCAGCTTCATGCACACTAACCGCCGGTTCAGTGTGAACACTTCCTTCTTCACTGTGTTCTTGGCGCGCAGGAATCCTGCCACGCCCACCATTTCGACCGCCGGTACGGCCACCACTCCTTCCGTTCCCTCTCCTCACCATTCCATTCTATATGACAAGAAATCCAATGTCATCACGCTAGTTAACAAATAAAATTCAATAAGTACTGTAAGATGTTAATATACACTGGCCATCTATAATTAACCATTACACTACCTTTCGATTTCTATTTGACTACCTTTGTGATTCCATCAGAACACAAGTCCTTTCCTAACTCTTTCTAAGGCATACTATATACGTAAATATATACTACCTTCATATCTGATGCTGTGGCTCGAGTTACCCGTACTGGCATCCGCTTTCGGTCCCATTCAAAGTTTAAGTTCAGACACTAGGAGTGTCCGAATCTCTCAAACTATTGCTCTGATACCAACTTGTGAGGCCCCAAACCCGGGAGGCCTCACTTATTGGATTTACTCATTCACAAGCAGTTCTTAAACATGAATATCAGATAACGCAGCGGAAATTTCATTTAAACATAACTTAATCGTTGTTCATACATGCGGAAGCGTAAACATAGTTTAAAACATATTTACATCATAACTAAACATAACGGGATGCCAGTCTTCAAAAGCAGTCGGGTAACTCTTCATCTCTAGCCAAGCCTCACCGTCCATCCTCAGAACCTACCTTAACCTGAATGTGTACACTTAAAAACGTCAGCTACGCTGGTGAGTTCTAGTTTTCGTTCGTTTTAAGAAATGGTTCATCATTCAAACATTCAATAGGGTTTAACATTCGTATAAGAAAACAGGGCCTTTCATTCGTAAACCTTCGCATATTTAAACACAATCATTTGTTTAAAACATTAACATTCATTTAAGTCATACATTATTATCTAAATCTGTATCGTTACGCGTCACTATGTCCCCGTAGGAACCTTTAATGTTGTGGGCAACCGTTACGTATCGCCGTCATTGCCACAACCATACCACTACGTTGGGTCAACCGTTACGTATCGCCGTCATTGCCCAACCCTTCAATGCGTGGGGTCAACCGTTACGTATCGCCGTCATTGCCCAACACGCATCTTTCCTTTGGAAATCAACCGTTACGTATCGCCGTCATTGATTTCCCATTACCTCGTTCGCTTAGGATGATCGTCATCACCCGAGTAACCGTCGTTACTCCCTTACCAGTTGTACAACATCAAAACCATTGACATGCCACAAAGACATTGCCCATGTTGTTCTTGTGGTAACTTTGGCTCGCTGTCCATAATCTACCACAAGGCTGGGAATCACATTCCCAGACTTCATTCGTCAATTCCATTCATTCGACAGATTAGATTTGTAATGACTTCTTTAAAACATTTGCCCCTTTTTGTTTTCTTTTCATAAAACCTTTCCTTCACTTTCAAAACCCTTTACCTTTTCATTAAACCATTTCTTTATAACATTCGTTCGTAAGCATTTCGTTCATAAACTTTCTTTCCATAAACCCTTCGTTCCAAATCATTTCCTTTCGTAAACGTAGTTTCATAAACATCATTTTATAAAACAACATTTCATACGTGTACACACCAGCCCGAAAACATTATATAAAAACATTTAAAAGAGGGCTTCTAGAACTCACCTTATAAGCTAGTCTCGGTTGTCCTAATCAAGGGTCCAACCACGTCACTTCCGATCTGAATTGAGTAGTTACATACACATCAGATCATTACCGACTCTAACGGTTTAACCATTCTAGACATACTAATCTCTACTCAACAGCCTGATGTATGCGCACTTAGCAAGTGCGCAGACCCTGCTGCCTGCGCACTTAGCAAGTGCGCAGACCCTGCCTCCTGCGCACTTAGCAAGTGCGCAGGTCCTTCCTCCTGCGCACTTAGCAAGTGCGCAGGTTCCTCCTCCTGCGCACTTAGCAAGTGCGCAGGACCTGCTCCGTGCGCACTTAGCAAGTGCGCACGACCTGTTCTTCGCGAAAAACCCTAACTTTCGCATTCGGTCTGATCATGTAAAGATCCCGAACATGTTGCATCCAAAACGTTCGTTTTCCCTTAGGGATCTCAAATCTATGATTATTTATCAGATTCATCCGTTCAAACCTTGCCTTTTCACCCAAAACCCGAAAAACCCAAAAACGAACTAAAACTCAGATTTAGGTCGGATCGTTACCTGAATCGAGCTTCTGATCCGGAGGTTCTTCTCACGAGTGCAAGAGACACGAGCGGGTGCAATCTTGTGCGATTCCGACACTTTCTCTCTCTACGGTTTTCTCTCTCTAGAATTGCAAATGAGAGAAACATGTGGTGACCCTGGCTATTTATAGGGGAGACCTCCCCAAGCCCGGTTCGCGACTGACCCGGCCCGACTTCGGCCCGCTTGAACTCGTTAACTTTATTTCTCGACATTTTGGGATGTTACACCGGGTGACGTCCCGTCTTTGCCGTACATGTCCAAAATTCAAAAGAATACATGGGAATGAAACCCGGCCATTCAAAATTACTAGATTTATAACGGAATGACCAATTATCAAAGATAAACCCTAAATCTCAAAACAACCCTCGGGGATTGTAGATCGGAATGGTAGTACAGTCGATAATGGGGATCAAACCTGCTGCTCGTCGGATCTGGGCCGGAAGTCAGAGGCAAGAAGGTGAAAATGGCATTTGTTACTGATGGTTGTCCGATCCACTCACGTTCCCGTCTCACGCGGTGGTGCTAGATCGCCGGCAGACACCCCTGTTTCCCGGAATCATTCAAAAAGATATTTAACATTCAAAATGTGTAGATCTGAGTTCGTATGACAAGAAAATGAGAAAGGACTTACTGGAACCCTAATGTAAGTATTAGATCTCGCCAAAAAAACTGAGGATGGCCGCAAATACTCATTGTTCGCGGGAGTTTATAGTTAAGAAGGTAGTTTTGCGCGCATCGTTGTCTGTGACGGTGTAATCCTCGTCGGAATATCATGGATTGCTGGAAAAATGACCGCCGGAAGCCACCATCTGCCCCTATCCCGTCCTCGTCTACCGCCGCGTTGACGGCGGCTTTGTCGCCGGGAGGAGCCAGACCCGCTTGTTTAGTCTTCTGCCGCCACCGTCCTCCCTGCTCCACCGCGCCGCTTCGATCTGCTGTGTCTCCCCGTTTCTCTGTCGTGGATCGCCGGAGTTGATGGGAGGAGCCGCCGGAGGTGGCCGGCCTCCTCCCCTTAAACTGTCATCTCTCTCTCTCGAGTTCTTTCTCTCTCTCTAAGTGTGGTGGCTGGGATTTGAACAAATGAAGGAAAGAGGAGGATGAGACCCTTTTATATCTAGGGTTTCAAGTGGTTGAGAAAGTGTAGTGGGACCAAGACTCATAACTTAAAACATCACGCTTTGTAAGGTTTGCGTTAAATAATGTTTACTTCGTATAATATTAATAATTATACATAGTTAATATTATTAATCATTTAATCTACGAGAATCTCGCTCCGACTCTCGTACCGCGTATTTACGTGTTCGTCCGATTAAACATTCTGCACTCTGGTATAACTATTATTATTTCACTAGTAATATTAAAATAAATATTTATCATATTGTTGTATCAAAATACGTATCTGTAAGAACCGTACTTTTATCGTAAACTTTACGAGCATCTGACATGTTTTAACGTTCGTATACATGCACCACGCGGGCCTTTATCCGAATAGTCTTTCAAATGAATATTAATACTTAATCTTAATAATTCATTATCTTGCTTAATCGTGTTTCCTAACGTCTGTTTATAAACCGATGCCTGACGCGTTTAACGTTTAAATTTCTGAATCGCGTAAAGAGTCATTGGATGAACCGTGTGACTAATATGATGTTTGGATTATGTAAATTGGAACCTCTAACGGGCTTGGATCCTTATTGGGTCTTAAATTGGCTTGGATTTCTATTGGACCTAGTTGGGCACAGCCCAACAACTAGGTTTTAAGTGCGGGAATTTTTGCAGGTGTCACATTCTCTCCTTGTCACACCCCCAAATTTCCTCTAACGGAGTTTTACCGTTTTGGAGGGTGACCAACCAGGATCTCAGACATCAGTTACTTCAAACGACACTATATGTGACTTGAAATGTAATAACATAACAGATCAAGGTTCAGAGTGTATATGCGGAAGCGTTAAACGAAAGTAAATGCTCAAAACAACGCGCCCAAGTCCAATTACAAACAAAACATAAATATTATTCAATAGATAATTATTTCAATTGAAGTCCAAGACACATGCAAAACTTAACATGATCCTGAGTGCCAACCTGAGAAAACATGTAAGAAAACGAGTCAGCACTAGGTTGGTGAGTTCACATGTTTCAATCATTTCAAATAAATCGTTTACGGATTATGTACATTCAATATATATATCAATAGGTTGCATGCCTATATTCATGTTTTACTAAAGCGCTCGCAACCGAAACTGACAGTGTGTTTGTTTGTTTGCCTCCAGCCAGGTCTATCAACTCGGACTAATGTGTTAAGGTCAATATAACACCCGTTCGACCTCCAATCGAGTTAGCGCGACTAACGCGGGTGGGGTTTGTCAAACCTAGTAGTACTACCAAAATCACCTCGTTCATACCATATTAACGGTCTGATGTGTGTGAGGACTTTTCATGATAGTGTGTTACGCTTAGCCTCAACAGTGATATCATATGAATTACAATAACCCAAAAAGGGTTGTGACATGTTTTCTCCCCCAAATAAAAACAGTAAAAGGGGCCGTGAAACTCACCTACGTTGCGTAGTAGGTAGTATCACACAAGTATGAAGTGTTAGCCTGCACGGCTTACGTATGCCCTATAATTATAAACACATAAGTTAGTGACATATGTGATTTGTGACGACGACACGGAAGATTAGAACGTCTTAAAACATTCTAAGGATCAAAGAGTAGATGAATGTGTCTACGGAAATATATATATTTCTTAATATAATAAATAAATTAATGCATTACGTGTCGAACGTTAATCACGAATAAAAATTTAACAATTACATAAATTCGTACGTTTGATTCGTTTACAAAAGTTAGGAAAATAATATAATTTAATATATTATTTTTAGGTTCGAAGGATTAACTAAAATAGTCATTTGTGTGGAAAAATAATAAATATATTATTTTTAATCGAGTATATAAACGTGGGTAAATAATATAACAATTATATTATTAATTGGTTTGAAACTTCACACGAGGTATAAAACGATACGAAATAATATAAACTATATATTATTTTATAACACAAATCACGGGTTGAAAATAATATAAATATATTATTTTATATGAAGTTATGGTTTGAAAATAATATAAATATATTATTTTAAAAGTGGATAATTAATATAAAAATGGGTTATAAAATCAAAACCGAGCCTACGGTTGTTTTCCGGGTATAAAACACTTTAATATATTAATATAATAACATGGGGTTGGGTTTTAATATCAAAATAATATTAAAAATTGGTTTTAAAAATAAAACAGTGGGGAGTGATTCGATCCCGGGTCTCTCCCCTACAAGCACCAAGTCTTAACCATCTCAGCCGCTAGGCCATCGCAACAGGAATTGAAATGGATGGGTTTTAACACTCAGTCAAGGTGTTCACCCTCCCCCTATCGAGGCCGAACCTAAACCCAATCCCGATTCCACCAAATCGGTCGCGGTCAATCGAAAAATCAAGGGGGTTTTGTAAAACAGGTATAAGCGATTGTGTGATAAAGTTTAATTGAAAGATTATCGAGTTTAAGTTTGTTTAATTCTGGATTCAAGAACCGAACCCTAGAACAAGGTCATGAAATCGATTTGAGCAATTCTGATGTTAGAATTTATTGAAAACATAGGGCTTTTAGAGAATAAAGGATTTCGGACCTGGTCATGATGTTTAATTAGATTGAGATTAAGTTTATGACCATAAACCCCAAATCGAACTTATGATGAACCCTAGATTTGGGATCAAGATCAATTCGATGATATAAGCCCCGGATTTCATAGGGCTTTGAATCCATACGTAGAGAAGACTCTGAGGATGTGTTCAATTTCATTATTTGATATCGAATTGTTAAGGTTCGACTAAAACGAAACAATATGAACCCTAGCTATTTGATCGAGTTAAATCCGATAATTTGAACCCAAATTATGTTAGGGCTTTTGTTTAGTAGGTTAAAGCGAATCTATGGATGAGATCAATTACCAGAATTGGTGATGGATTGGTGGTGTTCGGCAACCGCGTCGACTGCGATTAGGTTGGTCTCCGGCAACCGCGGCTTCGATTCTGATGGAATTGATGAGTGCAACAGCTTCTGAGAGACTCTTCTACGGTGCGCAGGTGCGTGATTAGTGAGGGGAATACAAGAATTTGCCGAATTCGATGATTATTGATAAAGGGTCAACGGTTATGAAATTAATAATCATAATTCGGTTTAATTCGATTAATAATGCTAATTAAGTTGATGGTTATTGTCGTTAATGACTCAAACGTGCGATTACAGTTACGAATTTGAATCCATATCAGTTATGGTAGTTGAATTTGAGTCAACAGTGATACTAGTTTGACTCTCGAAAGTCAACAGGAACAAATTCGATGGGTTTGACCTTTTCTGAGTCAACAGGAATAAAAATGACGATTTTGACTTTAAAAAGTCAATTAGAATTGGGTTTTGCCTAATTACACAACTAGTCCTTGTAGTTTTAATATTAAATACTGGCAGGAATGGTCCCTGAGGTTCAAGATTAAGTTAACCGGGTTACTAGATGACTGGATTTGGATTATCGGAACTAACGGAAAATTGAAGGATGTCACATCATCCCCTAGTTGAAAGAATTTTCATCCCGAAAATTAAATAAATAAATAAATAAAAAATTTCCGGATGTCACATCATCCCCTAGTTGAAAAAATTTTCGTCCCGAAAATTAAAATAGTACCATAAGAATTTGACGTGGAGTGCTTGAACAGATTAGGATACTTGCGCATCATCTGATCATCGCGCTCCCACGTGAATTCCGGTCCGCGTTTCGAGTTCCAACGAACTCTGACAATAGGGATTTTACGGCGTTTCAGCGTTTTGATTTCCCTATCCATGATTTCCACCGGTTCTTCAATGAACCACAGGTGTTCATCGATGTGTAGTTCCTCAAAAGGAACCGCGAGTGTTTCGTCGGCTAGACATTATTCAAGTTCGAGACATGAAAGACATCGTGTACACCACTAAGTCCTTCAGGTAGGTCCAGCTGATACGCTATTGGGCCAATTCTCTTCATTATCTTGAATGGTCCATTATAACGAGGATTCCGTTTGCCTCGCTTCCCGAAGCGAATTACACCTTCCCAAGGTGAGACTTTGAGTAGAACCATGACGCCTACTTGAAGTTCTAACAGTTTACGACGCTTATCGGCGTAGCTCTTTTGACAATCACGAGCTGCCGCAATACGGTTTCGGGTTTGAACGATCTTTTCAGAGGTTTTGAATACTAGCTCGGGACCTGTAAGTTAGCTATCCCCAACTCCAGCCCAACAGATAGGAGATCGGCATTTACGCCCGTATAATGCCTCGAATGGTTCCGCCTTAATGATAGTGTGATAACCATTAATGTAGGAGAACTCCACTAGAGGTAAGTGAGACTATTATTTGTGTATTTATGAAGGTTATGATGCCCATAATAGCACCACTCCTTTCGCCTTGGACGGAGAGGGTTTCTCCATTGGGAAGAGGAAGGCGAACGATTTTCTCACGACAGATAATCTCGTCTTGGTTCTTAGATAATCAGCCCATTCCGACAATTACTTCGAAACTACCGATTGTGACCGGCATGAAATCAAAGTCAAATTTATGACTAGTCAGTTCAAGTTTACAACCCTTAAGAACATAGGTTGCTTCTATTATTTGTCCGTCGGCTATTTCTATGGTGTATTTGTCCTCTAAAAGGGTTGCGATTTTTCTTAGTAGGTTACAAAGTTTATTAGTCATAAAACTCCTATCAGCACTAGTGTCAAATAGTACAGAAGCAAAATAGTTGTTTAAAAGGAACTTACCGGTAAGCACGTTGTGGTCATAACGAGCTTCTCCGGATCCTAGCACAAAGGCTCGCCCCTTGGCACCATTCCCTACATTATTTCCCTGGTTGTTATTATTGCCTTGGTGGTTGTTGTTGTTATCGTTTCCACCCTTCTTTAATTGTGGACAATCCTTTCGGAAGTGTCCCTCTTTTCCACATTCAAAACAACCCTTGGTAAGACCTAGTTGTTGGAAGGGCTGCTTGGCTTGTAATTCCCCTCTGGAGTCTTTGGCAGCATGCTCCACCTTGCCACACCACTGGCAACGGTTTTTTTCACAAGAACCGAGGTGGTGGTAATTACATTTGTCACACCTAGGGTGTCTCCCAATATAACCACTCTGATGCTGACCCGAAGAGGTCGACTGGTTGAAGTTCTTCGTAGGTTAAAACCTACGCTGTTGTTGTTGCGGTGGTTGATTTGGCTGAAATCCCATGTTGTTATTGCTACTGTCAAACTTCCTCTTGTTGTTGTCAGTAGACTTGGATGCTGACTTTCTGGGAGGTAGTGTCCCTTGGGTAACGGCTTGGTCCGTCAGTTTTTGAGCAAGACGGATGGTTTGTTGAATGGTAGTGGGGTTGGATGAAGTAACCATGCTCTGGATTTGTGGTACTAATCCACTGATAAACATTTCAATCCGCTTGTAGGATGGTGTAACCATGTGAGGACACATCCCCGCTAGCTCGTGTGAGTAAGTAGTGTAGAGTTCTATTTCAGAACCCTCCATTTTCAGATTCCAGAATTCTCCCTCGAGTTTCTGAATTTCATCCCTGGGACAATACTCTTCCTTCATCAGAATCTTGAAGTCTTCCCATGGTGATGCATTGGCCATGTCCAGACCTAGCATCTGGACCTGTGCATTCCACCATGTGAGGGCAGGACCCTCTAGAGTTCCCGATGCAAATTTGACTCGGTCGGCCACAGGGCAGTTACACATGGAGAACACATATTCAATCTTTTCAAACCATCGGAGTAATCCGACAGCTCCCTCAGCTCCACTGAATGTGTGGGGCTTGCAGTCCATAAATGTCTTGAAGGTACAGACATGCTGATTGTTTTGTGGATTGTTCGCTTGCCCTGCAACGTGTGCTGCTAAGGCTTCATCAACACTGTTATTAATTAACGCGGCCAGTTCGGCTGGTGTCAGGTTGATATTTCCACGACCGCCGTTGCGACCGCCACGTCCACGTCCGGCCATGTTTCTTCATATTCACAAGCACAAGAAATGAGTAAATACATCGCATATTAACATCATTCAAGTGTAAGAAAACAGAAGGATATGTGTAAAGACATGCAGGTTTATGATTTTAGTACAAGGCTAACTTAAATCATAAGGCCATAGAATAAATAGTTCAACTCAAACAGATGACTAAGATTTTATTAGAATGGGAACATCCTTACCCATTTAGGCTTTTATTTAAAACATAAAGAAATGACAAAATAAGATAAGATAGAATAGAATGGAATATCAAGCTCCACTGCCGGCGGATGAGATGACTGACTCAGCATCATCCTCCTCTACTTCCTCGGGCTCATCTTCAGGCTCAAAATTGGGTACTTCAGCTGGCTCTAGAGCTGCTGCAAGTTGTATCTCTAACTCTCCAATTCTTTCTTGGGATTCTACCTCAGCCTCCTCGAGTACATTCACTCTAGCCTGTAACGCCCTTACCTCGTCCACTAATGCATTATGTAAGCGGTCAATGCCTGCCAGTTCCGCTACTAGCAGATCCATCTTTTGATCCGTTTGTTTCTCCCCTCTTAACAAACATGTGATCGCTCCTGCTGCGTCTCTCATATTCCGGATCTCTCGATCCATAGTTGCTACAAATGCTGCAAAGGCTTGCTCCAAGTGACAAGGTAGCAATGGTAAACGTGGTTCTGATGACGATGAAGCTCCAAAGTAAGGTGATGGAACTCGTTCCTGCCTAACCCATTTGCTCAGTAAACCGGGATACCAGTCCCAGTCACTCCCATTCCGGATATGCATAGGCTCTCCATATATAATAGAGTTATTAATGGGCTTAAGCCTACGCCTCTTGGGCTCCGGTGATGCAATGACAGGAATGTCATGTTCCTGAATGGTAGGTGGTGAAGATGGTGGTGTAGACATAATTCCTGAAACATAAGGATTAAGTGTCTGTGCCAAGTAACTAATGTGTGTGGCTATAGTCAAGAATGCAGTCCTAGTTCTCTATAACCTGGCTCTGATACCAATCTGTCACACCCCCAAATTTCCTCTAACGGAGTTTTACCGTTTTGGAGGGTGACCAACCAGGATCTCAGACATCAGTTACTTCAAACGACACTATATGGGACTTGAAATGTAATAACATAACAGATCAAGGTTCAGAGTGTATATGCGGAAGCGTTAAACGAAAGTAAATGCGCAAAACAACGCGCCCAAGTCCAATTACAAACAAAACATAAATATTATTCAATAGATAATTATTTCAATTGAAGTCCAAGACACATGCATGACTTAACGTGATCCTGAGTGCCAACCTGAGAAAACATGTAAGAAAACGAGTCAACACTAGGTTGGTGAGTTCACAGGATTCAATCATTTCAAATAAATCGTTTACGGATTATGTACATTCAATATATATATCAATAGGTTGCATGCCTATATTCATGTTTTGCTAAAGCGCTCGCAACCGAAACTGACAGTTTGTTTGTTTGTTTGCCTCCAGCCAGGTCTATCAACTCTGTCTAATGTGTTAAGGTCAATATAACACCCGTTCGACCTCCAATCGAGTTAGCGCGACTAACGCGAGTGGGGTTTGTCAAACCCAGTAGTACTACCAAAATTACCTCGTTCATACCATATTAACGATCCGATGTGTGTGAGGACTTTTCATGATAGTGTGTTACACTTAGCCTCAACAGTGATATCATATGAATTACAATAACCCTAAAAGGGTTGTGACATGTTTTCTCCCCCAAATAAAAACAGTAAAAGGGGCCGTGAAACTCACCTGCGTTGCGTAGTAGGTAGTATCACACAAGTATGAGATTTAGAATCTCAAGTGTTAGTCTGCACGGCTTACGTATGCCCTATAATTATAAACACATAAGTTAGGGACATATGTGATTTGTGACGACGACACGGAAGATTAGAACGTCTTAAAACATTCTAAGGATCAAAGAGTAGATGAACGTGTCTACGGAAATATATATATATTTCTTAATATAATAAATAAATTAATGCGTTACGTGTCGAACGTTAATCACGAATAAAAATTTAACAATTACATAAATTCGTACGTTTGATTCGTTTACAAAAGTTAGGAAAATAATATAATTTAATATATTATTTTTAGGTTCGAAGGATTAACTAAAATAGTCATTTGTGTGGAAAAATAATAAATATATTATTTTTAATCTAGTATATAAGCGTGGGTAAATAATATAACAATTATATTATTAATTGGTTTGAAACTTCACACGAGTTATAAAATGATACGAAATAATATAAACTATATATTATTTTATAACACGAATCACGGGTTGAAAATAATAAAAATATATTATTTTATACGAAGTTATGGTTTGAAATTAATATAAATATATTATTTTAAAAGTGGATAATTAATATAAAAATGGGTTATAAAATCAAAACCGAGCCTACGGTTGTTTTTCGGGTATAAAACACTTTAATATATTAATATAATAACATGGGGTTGGGTTTTAATATCAAAATAATATTAAAAATTGTTTTTAAAAATAAAACAGTGGGGAGGGATTCGAACCCGGGTCTCTCCCATACAAGCACCAAGTCTTAACCATCTCAGCCGCTAGGCCATCGCAACAGGAATTGAAATGGATGGGTTTTAACACTCAGTCAAGGTGTTCACCCTCCCCCTATCGAGGCCGAACCTAAACCCAGTCCCGATTCCACCATATCGGTCGCGATCAGTCAAAAAATCAAGGGGGTTTTGTAAAACAGGTATAAGCGATTCTGTGATAAAGTTTAATTTAAGGATTATCGAGTTTAAGTTTGTTTAATTCCGGATTCAAGAACCGAACCCTAGAACAAGGTAATGAAATCGATTTGAGCAATTCTGATGTTAGAATTTATTGAATACATAGGGCTTTTAGAGAATAAAGGATTTCGGACCTGGTCATGATGTTTAATTAGATTGAGATTAAGTTTATGACCGTAAACCCCAAATCGAACTTATGATGAACCCTAGATTTGGGATCAAGATCAATTCGATGATATAAGCCCCAGATTTCATAGGGCTTTGAATCCATACGTAGAGAAGACTCTGAGGATGTGTTCAATTTCATTATTTGATATCGAATTGTTAGGGTTCGACTAAAACGAAACAATATGAACCCTGGCTATTTGATCGAGTTAAATCCGATAATTTGAACCTAAATTATGTTAGGGCTTTTGATTAGTAGGTTAAAGCGAATCTAAGGAGGAGATCAATTACCAGAATTGGTGATGGATTGGTGGTGTTCGATCAAAACCGACGTCGACTGCGATTAGGTTGGTCTCCGGCAACCGCGGAATTGATTCTGATGGAATTGATGAGTGCAACAGCTTCTGAGAGACTCTTCTACGGTGCGCAGGTGCGTGATTAGTGAGGGGAATACAAGAATTTTCCGAATTCGATGATTATTGATAAAGGGTCAACGGTTATGAAATTAATAATCATAATTCGGTTTAATTCGATTAATAATGCTAATTAACTTGATGGTTATTGTCGTTAATGACTCAAACGTGCGATTATAGTTACGAATTTGAATCCATATCAGTTATGGAAGTTGAATTTGAGTCAAGAGTGATACTAGTTTGACTCTCGAAAGTCAACAGGAACAAATTCGATGGGTTTGACCTTTTCTGAGTCAACAAGAATAAAAATGACGATTTTGACTTTAAAAAGTTAATTAGAATTGTGTTTTGCCTAATTACACAACTAGTCCTTGTAGTTTTAATATTAAATACTAGCAAGAGTGGTCCCTGAGGTTCAAGATTAAGTTAACCGGGTTACTAGATGACTGGATTTGGATTATCGGAACTAATGGAAAATTGACGGATGTCACACTCCTCCTTAAAGAAATCTCGTCCTTGAAATTTGTAATGGGTACATGGATTAGGATTTCGTGTCCTTGCTCCATTTTCGGATTCTTAGAGAGAATGTTGGCTTATTCCAAATAGCAGTCGATAATCTAAATAAAGTGGATATCTCATAACTAATGATATTGGATGTCAAACAATAAACTCGAGACAATGAAAATTTTGTAGTACCATTGAATCATCCATATTATTTATTTAATTTTTTTTGTCCAGATTACTATAATTTATCTAAAGATGGAAGTGAAATCTCAATGAAAAAAAATGTCAAAGTATTTGGGAATAGTGTAATTGATATGTCTCAACAAATGCTAAAGGTGAGTGACGCTCCACGGAGTTCAAAGAAAATGTTTGAGAATGGTCTAGCTTTCGTTGGCTAAGATTGAGTTTGATACTTCATTAATCACTGTTTACACCGTACCTCTACTACAGTCTAGCATTTTAGTTGTGATATCATGATTTATGAATCCATGACTTGGCTATCATGTCCACGAGGTAGGTAAAACTTAAGAAGTTATGTGTTCGTTTAGAAAAGTCAAAGTTCGTCTAGATAGGGAAGTAGAAGTCATATCTTGGAAATAGTCTCATAGAAGTAGCGTTTCTTGAAACCGATTCCGGATTTGTCAATCATTAAATTGGTAGACTTTGATGTAATAGCATTATTAATTTAGTCTGGGGCTTGGCTCTCCCTAGGTGGATGCAAAAAAAAAATGCACGAGAATCAAGTATATCTCCCGAAAATTTGTCGAACGTGGGGACGTCATGCTCTTAGGTTCCTTAGAAAGGAAAATGTATAAATATCTCACAAAGACCTTGGAAAAAGAGCGAATATACATTAAAAAGGAATTTCAGAAGTCGAAAAGTTGTATATGTGCAGGCTTTCCAGTAATGTCAACTACGATTCATCCCTTGCTCATGCCCCGGGTAGCGTACAATTTTAAACGGTTAATAATCGTAGAATACAAAAATAAATCCTCAAGTTTTGCCATAGGTCCTTGATTTCGCATTAAGGTAGGTTGAAATGGATCATAAGGTTTCAGGATTTTCTTCGTGATCTTAACAATGAAGGGGGGTCGAATTGATTATTTGCCAATAACTCGTGGTACAGTATGCATGTAATGTTCTTGGCTTTCGAATGGTATCATCACGACTTACCATTTCATGCTTCACCTATATCGGCTATAGCCTTTAAAGTCCCTAGCACAAGTGTTTAAGCCATAAAATTAGGGTAATGAGTGTTAAGTGTCAGAGATTTGTATTTTCTCTAGGCACGTTTAAGAGTTTGTATGTCAACCTCATGCTTTGAAAGATAGGTAACAAAATAGAAAAGAGGAAATCTATAGCTGAATCTCAAGAGTTGAAGTAGTACTTTACAGAAGATTTCCAGATTCGTTCCAAATACCGAGGTCAAATCAACAGAGACTAGACATTTTCAGTGTTTTGGTCAAAACTGTCATGCCAATGATGTCTCAATAAGAGTTTTAGATCTATTAGAATTCGAAGATGAAGGAGATGATGTACATTTCCAATAGCCCATCGCATCACCTGATGCCTTTTTGGATCAACTCTTTGGTTATTATCATTTTGATCATTAATAGAGTGACTGGGATTTGAGATTAGGAATACGAATTAATCATGAACATTAGCTCGGACAGTAAGACTCACTAAAGTTCTTATACACTGCAAATTATGATTACGTATGCACCTGCAATGATAATTTACTTTGCATGGTCCCTATAGTGTTTCTCATATTCTAAGCTCTTGGTCAAAGGGGTTTGAAATGTTCATTAGATTGTGTCATCGTTGCACTCTCGCGTAAGAGTGTGTATGTTCTATCGGATTACTCTTAGTCGTACGCACCAATACCCATGAATCTTCCGTCTAAGGCTGTTGCCGGATGGAGTTAATGGTAGAGACGCACTACCGATGCCTTCTAATAACATGATGTGTGTGGTGGAAGTCAATCACTATGTTTCGGTAGAGATCCTCAAATCAATGTCGAGCAACTTATGCTCCAAGTTTGTATGTACGGGTGGATCCACATGATCTCGATGAGTTTATGGGTCTCCTGACCCGTGGAGTTCTCTCACGTTTAGTCATGCATATCCACCTCAGGTTTCCTTCTCCTTGGGCAGTCTTGTCTGTGATATCTCATGGCAAAGGTTAGTCATCTAATTCAAAAATTCATGACGTAGAGTATATATATATACCGCACCAAATGAAGACAACATATGTCAGAAAGAAAGTTGACTCCATAATTGGAGTAGACGTAGGTGTGGTGCAAGTACATGTATAGATTTAGGTACGGGTTCAGCCTGTTGTGATACCAAGATAGGTAACTGACGATTACTACCGTCGTCGTCCAAGCTCAGCTCGTAACTCGATCTTCTAGCGTTACAGTGGGCTGAGTGCCCGTCATCCTTGATTCGTAATCCAAACAGTGATACTCTATTGGGTCATGTTGTAGGTGTTTAATATTACCACATTATTGTACGTATACGGTGTTTGTTACGTATACCACGTAATTGTATTTAGTATTAATATAGCTAATGATACCCAAGTGTAACTACATACACTAATGGTCAACACAAGTTGTTCAGCAACGGTTGGAATTTCTATACTCAAGTCTTGGGTGTTCTTAGTTTGATGCAAGTCTTAGAAACCTTGGTCCCTAAATGAGTCTGGTTAGAGTCTAGGTGTCACTAAGGAATCCTAATTCGCTAAAACCATTGGCTCTGATACCAATCTGTCACACCCCCAAATTATTAAATAAATAAATTAAGGTTGCAACGATTGGTAACATTACACAACAGCGGAAGCTAATTGAAGACTTCTAAAATAATTGAACATATTTACAATACTAATAGAAATATTATATTGACTTAAATCCCTACAAGTCAACATGACTTGTGGTTAGACGACAATGCATCTTCCCAATAATGCACTATCTAAAAGCCTATCTTGATCAAATACGGTCTTCGGCTTCTAGAGTTTAATCCAATTGGTTAACCTATTCCAACCGTGTCATAGTTATGAATTACCTGAAAAACATACTTAAAAATGTCAACACAAAGGTTGGGGAGTTCACAGGTTTGATTGTTGCAATGTAAAGTGATTTTCCTTGAAAACATTGATATTGTGTGCATGACCATGATACGAAACTGTTTTCCTTGAAAACATTGACAAAAACATTTCCACGTAAACGAATGGCAAAACCATTGGTGTATAAGTGATTGGCAGATCCATCTGTACGAAAACGTTTTAATGAATATGATAAACAAAACAAGTAATGTTGACCCATTTGTAGACTAGCTAGGAATACAATTAATATGTACATACATGAGGCATAACCAAACAATGACACAGGTGTTTTGCCCCTCGCTCATACCTCACGAGCAATGTTTGAACACTATGCGGTCATTTGGCCAGAGGGACCCATGGTTAGCGCGACTAACCATGACCGGGGGTGTCAATCCCAATAGTACTATCCATAGAATCTCAGGCTAACCTATAGCTAATGGTTATAAATATGATGGTCAGGGGACTTCCAGCGCTCTATATGTGTTAACTCATGCAAACATAAAGGCCGGGTCTTGTTTTCTTGCTACCATATGAAAATGTTTGTAAGTACGTTTTATGTTTTCACGAATGTATCAGGCAATGATGTTCCCAACTGTAGTAAACAATGATGTCTCATGTTTTCAAACTTGTAAGCAAGTATGTTTTCCCCCCGGTGTTTCGTAAACATTTAAAAGTTAAAAGGGGGCTATGAAACTCACCTGATTACATGTCAAGAACACCAATGTCCTTCTGATAATATTGGAAACTAATGTTCACATGATGATCACGGGTTACGTCCTACGATACCTGTAGGCACTTAATGAGTTTTATAGACTAACCCTAATAATGTACAACGAATCTAAACTCGTATCGAGTTATCGCGTGTGCGGTTGAGCCATGTTGTCGAATTAGTGATTGGTGATAATTGATATTTAGGTCGAATCGAGATTCTCAACATATTTATGTTCCAATGGTCACGTTCGAACGTAATAGTTTATCAAGCTCACGGTGGTGCATAACCATGTGTTTTTATACTTAATAATCACAATTCTCGTTCATATAGTTCTTAACAGAATGTGTGCAACTCTCTGTTTTATAATATACACGTGTTAATATATATATATATGTATAATCAAAACCCTAAAATATGTTTATACCCTTCATGTATCCCTCAAGTAAATATTTAGGTTCATGTAAAGGCATACTTAAGTTTGTTTGTCAATCTTAATATATACATGTGTGTGTGTGTATATATATTTGTGCGTATGAGTTTACAGTTAAGCGTTGCGTTGTATAATATTTAACAGTTTATAGAAAATATAAACATTTATAACTATACGTTTAAATATAAATACTATCACATACACGTGACAAAATACTTGTCCGAGTTTATAAAAGTTTAAGATTTCATACTCATTCGAAACGTATTCGTTTAGGTCCCCAATTGTTCGCGTAATTTATCTAACGCGCTAATTGATAGGTAAATATGCCTCACATTTAAGTATATGAATATACATGTATACGTTTTGAGACTAAACATCTAGTTTCTCAAATAATCATTCAATTTTCTATAAGATATGAATATTCATTTTCATATATGTATTTATATATTTATGTGGTACGTCTATATTTATTTAAAATATAGTTGTATCGACGTTTGTTATTTGTCAAAACTTAATTTAGTCCTTCGGCTTATATATTTAACTACCATTCAAATAGAATCTCAAATAGATAGATAGATATATATACACACGTTCGTACAAATTCGTGACGTTAACGTCATTCCAACCGTATCTAAATTGTATAAACCCTTTTATATCACAATTATAACATAATTATTTTTACACTCATGTAACTATTATAATATGTATCGATTGTTGATCGCGCTCAAGATTCTCATTTAATAACAATTTTATCTTTTAGTCGGAACGGACTCTCTAGATCGACTATACGTATTTGCGGTCCGTTAATAGTAATTATTAAGTTAATATTTACTTTTATCGTTAACCAATTGTTTAGGCTCAATGCAATTCGACCGCACGTGCGTTTAACTTTTGAAATATTAAACGGAAAACGTTTAGTGTGCGTTTTTACCTTTCGTGAGTCTCGTTTATGAACCGGCGCGTCCTAAACCTCACGGTTTTCATATCGGCCATGTTTGACCACGTTTGACTGGGTTTGACCAGCGTTGAATATTATTGACCGAAACCCGGGACTATCGGGAACGACCCGAAAAGTCCCGCCTATCCGGGTGACGTCCCGTCTTTGCCATACCTGTCCAAAATTCAAAAGAATACACGGGAATGAAACCCGGCCATTCAAAATTATTAGATTTATAACGGAACGACCAATTATCAAAGATTAACCCTAAATCTCAAAACAACCCTCGGGGATTGTAGATCGGAATGGTAGTACAGTCAATAATGGGGATCAAACCTGCTGCTCGTCGGATCTGGGCTGGAAGTCAGAGGCAAGAAGGTGAAAATGGCATTTGTTACTGATGGCTGTCCGATCCACTCACGTTCCCGTCTCACGCGGTGGTGCTAGATCGCCGGAAGACGCCCTTGTTTCCCGGAATCATTCCAAAAGATATTTAACATTCAAAATGTGTAGATCTGAGTTCGTATGACAAGAAAATGAGAAAGGACTTACTGGAACCCTAATGTAAGTATTAGATCTCGCCGGAAAAATGACCGCCGGAAGCCACCATCTGCCCCTACCCCGTCCTCGTTTACTGCCGCGTTGACGCCGGCTTTGTCGCCGGTAGGGAGCCAGACCCACCTGTTTAGTCTTCTTCCGCCACCGTCCTCCCTGCTCCACCGCGCCGCTTCGATCTGCTGTGTCTCCCCGTTTCTCTGTCATGGATCGCTGAAGTTGACGGGAGGAGCCGCCGGAGGTGGCCGGCCTCCTCCCCTTAAACTGTCATCTCTCTCTCTCGAGTTCTTTCTCTCTCTCTAAGTGTGGTGGCTGGGATTTGAACAAATGAAGGAAAGAGGAGGATGAGACCCTTTTATATCTAGGGTTTCAAGTGGTCGAGAAAGTGTAGGGGGATACCGCGTGTCAAGACTCGTAACTTAAAACATCACGCTTTGTAAGGTTTGCGTTAAATAATGTTTACTTCGTATAATATTAATAATTATACATAATTAATGTTATTAATCATTTAATCTACGAGAATCTCGCTCTGACTCTCGTACCGCGTATTTACGTGTTCGTCCGATTAAACATTCTGCACTTTGGTATAACTATTATTATTTCACTAGTAATATTAAAATAAATATTTATCATATTGTTGTATCAAAATACGTATCTGTAAGAACCGTACTTTTATCGTAAACTTTACGAGCATCTGACATGTTTTAACGTTCGTATACACGCACCACGCGGGCCTTTATCCGAATAGTCTTTCAAATGAATATTAATACTTAATCTTAATAATTCATTATCTTACTTAATCGTTTTTCCTAACGTCTATTTATAAACCGATGCCTGACGCGTTTAACGTTTAAATTTCTGAATCGCGTAACGAGTCATTGGATGAACCGTGTGACTAATATGATGTTTGGATTATGTAAATTGGAACCTCTAACGGGCTTGGATCCTTATTGGGTCTTAAATTGGCTTGGATTTCTATTGGACCTAGTTGGGCCCAGCCCAACAACTAGGTCTTAGATGCGGGAATTTTTGCAGGTGTCACACTAGCTATGCCAGTGAAGAGTGCTCAGCAATTAACTGAGACATGGGGAACCAGGATCTCATTCCTAATCATATTTTTGCAATTGGGTCATAAAATTCTATTAGGAAATGAAAATACTAAAACTTGTATTTTGAATTTTGTAGATGTCTAACGAATCTAATACAAATTCCTCATTCTCCCTGAAATCTATCTGTAGGTCCACTCGGGTCTTCTAAGGATCTAACTCGAGACGTGACGTATCAAACATACGGAGTGCGGAATCCAACCATACGCACGACTGTGTATACGAGACAATCACAATGATTACAATCAACACACAATGCAAATAATCTTCTCTTTGATTTCCACAATACATAGAGTTTACAGAACTTGAGTACAAATTGCAAAAGCTTTTCAAACTAACATGTAAACTCCTATTTATAAACACCTTCTGCCATGCAGGCGAACTTAACAAGATCGGCTAAACTAGGCCTAGGCGAACTTGTTAAGTTCGCCTATTACAGAACTTAACCAAACATTATAAAAACATAGAAATATCTAAACATGTGAATCTACCTCGGTTTGATGTGCAGACACTTGTTTAGCACTAAAACAACTCAAAACAACCGATTCACCCACTAAAAAAATTCACACAGACATGTTCACTCAACCAATGTGCAAGTTCGCCCTATAAGTTCCCTGTGATTTTGAAAATGGGTAAATGAACAAGTTCGCCTGAACTTATATATATACACAGTCACTAAGTTCGCTTACGAGGCGACTAGGTAAGATCACTTAATCTCAAACACTCAGAGAATTTTTAAAATTTCATCCTTTTCATGCTTCAACTTTCAAACAACGATCCTTTTGTCTTCCACTTGGAGCATGTATCCGATCCAATCCCGAACATTTTAAAAAATAAAAAGTTGGAATTTTCATGGAAGCCCGAAAGAAAATCTTTTTGGATTTTTGAATGAATTTGAAAAATGAAATTGAAAACTAATAAACAAACGAAAATGCACATCTTTTTGGATTTTATCTATACAAACAGAAACACATATTTTTGGATTTTTGAAATGAAACAACAAAATCACATATTTTTGTTCGAACATCATGAGTAAGATCATATCAGTAAACGAGAAATCCGTCACACAATATAATTAAATCTACGGGTAACCTATGATACATATTCTCATATATCACTGTTGAATATCTTACAAACCATTCAGATCATATTCTTTTCAATTTATACATTTAGCCTTAAAATGATACGCGATAAATCTCAAAGTAAACAAGATCAGGTCATAAAATGCTCAAGTATTCTCACCGAATTTGCAATATAAAGCATGTAAACCTAGGTTGTCAATATTATAGAATTTGAAACTACAAGCATTTTTCTTCCATGTTCTTATGAGTTAAGGTACCAATTTGATGAAAAACAACGTGTACCCCACATATATGCCAACAGAAATATAAATTTTCACTATCTTCAAGATATATGAAACTTATGCAAAGATAATATCAATCTCCAGGATGAAACTATCTCAATTAGCACAGGAAAAGAAACAGATCCCGAAGGATATAAGGAATCTGAATGATTCAAATTGCTTGGTCTTGGATGTAATATCATAATTGATTGTAATAGAAGAACTCTTCAGTAGAATGAATGATTAAAGAATCAATTGATTCAATAATATAGGGTAATGTGGTCCAACTGTTATCTAGTTATTCAATGCAATCAAGATATTGACCCAAGGGAGAGTATATGTTCCAACAGATGTTGTCAGAAACGTATCTTAGTTCAGTATCACATTGCATGTGTTTCAGGGCATGGGCAGTGAAGTGAACTGGAAAATTGTGCTAATCAATATAGTTCAATACTGGTCTTATGAAATACTTTAAGCCTCGTATTCTATATCTGATAATGATCTTTTAACACACACATCCAGGCATAAAATGGGTTCAAATCACAGTTGTTATCAAGAATCATTATGTTTTCACACTACTAATGGTCCAAAAATGCTTCTAGTCTACTGACAATCTAAATTACATACACATATCTAAATTAAACATAAAATAGATTTTTCAATATTAGAGCATTTATCACACTATCATTTCTTGTTCATGCAGACTTTGAAATTTAGATCAATTCAAATGAACATAAACACAAATTATCATATCATATCAACAGGTCATCTATGGTCATGTGTGATAGATTTTCAACTGATGTACTATCATCTCTTCTCTATCTTTGAATGATGTCGATTTTTATCTTTTTCATTTTGTTTGTAATTTTTTTTTATAAATAACAACTTTTTGACTAGAAAGTAAAGTGCAGAAAAGTAGTAAAGCAATAAAAGAAAATAAAAATAAAATCTTCCATGAAAATTATTTTTGAAAACCTTTTATTCGGGATTGATCATACCAATCATTTTTACCAGAAATTCAAACCTGGTTCGATCAAATGCCTTGGTGAAGAGGTCTGCAAAATTGTCATTAGTGTGTACCCTCACCAGCTCAATAAACATTTTATCTGCATAATCATGAATAAAATGATATCTTTTTTCAATGTGCTTAGTTTTATTGTGCTTAACAGGATTGTTAGTTATGGACATTGTGGCATAGTTATCTATGAACATAGGGGTGCAAGTAAAATTCAAACCGTGGTCTCTTTATTGTTGCTGGATCCACAAAATCTGGGAACAACAACTTGAAGCTGAGATGTATTATGCTTCACATGTTGATATGGAAACTGTGGTTTGGTTTTTACACTACCATGAAACAAGCCAATTACCCAGAATTTGGTAACCTCCTGTCGTAGATTTCCTGTCCAAACAACAACCTCCGAAATCTGAGTCAGTATAAGCATTAAATTCAAAATTAGAAACATACGGAAACCATAATCCTAATCTCGGTTTCCCTTTCAGGCAACGAAAAATGCGTTTGACTGCAATCAGATGAGATTCCTTTAGTTTTGCTTGAAATCTGGAACATAGACACGACAAACATTATATTTGGCCTTGATGCGGTTAAGTACATGAGAGATCTAATCATTGCCCTGTACAAGCGGCTGTCAATATCCTTTCCTTCCGGATATGGATTCATCTTGTGATTTACAGGAATGGGAATATCATAGGGGTACAGTCTTCCATCTTGAACCGGCTCATGATTTCTTTCACGTACTTAGACTGATGAGAAAAGAAACCATCATCTTTTTGATTAACTTGCATTCCTAAAAATAACGACAACTCTCCCATAGCGGACATTTCGAACTTCAATTTCATAACACTCGCAAACTCTTTGCATAACTCATCCTTTGTTGAACCAAATATAATATCTTCCACGTAGATCTGAACCATCAGGTAATCTCCCCATGCTTTCTTGATGAACAAGGTTGAATCAATTTGACCACGATCGAAACCATTGTCCAAGAGATGCTACGACAACGTTTCATACCACGCACGGGGTGCTTGATGAAGACCATAAAGAGCCGTATCTAGCTTGAACACTCTTGAGGGATACAATGGATCCTCAAACCCCGGTGGTTGACACATATCACATACACTTCTTCTTTAACCTTTCCATACAAGAAGCACTTTTGACGTCCAATTGATATACCTTAAATCCTTTAAATGACGCAAATGCCAGAAACAAACGAATTGCCTCCAACCGTGCAACATGTGCGTAAACCTCAGTTTAATATATACCCTCTTGTTGATTGAACCCTTGAACAACCAATCTTGCTTTGTTCCTCACCACGACACCATGATCATCTTTTTTACACTTAAAAACCTATTTGATGCCGATCGGATACACGCCCTTTGGAAGATCAACTAAATTTCACACCTTTAGCTTATCAAATTTTGCAAGCTCCTCTTGAATTGCTTCAATACAATTGTTATCTTGTAACGCCATCTCCACATTTTTAGGTTCTATATGAGAAATAAAACAAGAATATAAACAAATCAAGAACTCCAGTATCTCTAAAGTTAGAATATAAACAAGTATTTTCAGATAAAGAACGAGTTTGGACTCCATCCTGTAGATTCCCAATGATATTTGTCACCGGGTGATCTTTCAATTCTTTTATGGAAGCCACCTCAGGAACATGTAGTACATCAACTTGAGTAGTTTCCTCTTGAGAAAGAACATTTTGAATAACTGGTATCACAGACTCCAGATTGGTAGGAAGCTCCCCCTGAACATGTGTAGAAGTGGACGAATCATCAACAATTAACGGACCAGCCGAAGAATCCTAGAAAATTGCTTCATCATCTTCACTTTAAGACTTGTGAGATCCCGAACTAGATGCTGCATTCAGATCAGGGAAAGAGGAAGGTGAATCTGATAACAGAACCGCTGATCTTGGTAGAAAACTGCAATCTTGGGGGGTGGGGGGGTTTGGGTCTTGACATTTCACTAGTCTAAGTTTATGTATTAGTTAGGTTTTTTTTAGGTAGGGTATACTCGGTAGGTGCTCACGTGATATAAAACCCGGTTTATGAACTTTTATGATTAAAAACTCTATATATTTTGTATCTCGACTATTTTTAATAGTCTACTAATTAAATCCGTCATAGTTAATACTTTAACTATAATATATATGTATACACACAAAAATAACTTGTCACCATGAAATAAACATTTTTTGTCCACTCTTAATAGTTTTGTCACCAATATTTATGTTTTTATATCAAGACATATTACTAGACTTTACTGGAATAAAAATCTTATTAATCACCAACGAATGTACCTTGCGGGTTAAAATTACTTATTTCCTAGTAATTCTCAAAAATTACTAATTATACTGTGTGTTACTTTGCTATACTCCCTGACAATACTTTGTCAAAATAATAAACGAGGAATATAAAATATGAAAATGAAATTTTGAATATGGATATTGACCTGAAATGCTGGGTGTTGCATTCTCCCCATGTTAAAGAGAATTTCGTCCCGAAATTCAGTTGTTGTTATCTTGACTTGGTGTGTTCGTGAACAAGATGGGTACTTGGCTTTCATTTGATCTTCTCGTTCCCACGTATACTCGGGGCTATGCTTTGAATTCCAACGTACCTTAAGCATTTTAACACGGCTACGCCTTGTTTTATGAACCTTCTAATCTATAACTTCAATGGGTTCCTCAACGAAGTGCAACTTTTCATCTATGTGAATCTCATCAGGCGGTATAATTAATGTCTCGTCTGATAAGCACTTCTTGAGATTTGACAAATGAAACGTATCATGTACATTGTTTTGTTCTTATGGTAACTTGAGCTTGTATGCTACAGGGCCAACCCAAGCCAATATTTCAAATGGTCCAATGTACCTAGGGTTAAGCTAGCCACGGTTGCCAAATCTTGCAACTCCCTTCCAAGGTGAGACCTTCAACATGACCAGGTCCCCAACTTGGAATTCTAATGGTCTTCGTCTGTTACCCGTGTAACTCTTCTGCCTATCACGGGCGGCCTTCAGACGATCCTTGATTTTGAAAATCTTGTCAGTGGTCTCCTGAATAACCTCAGGACCAGTTAAGTGCTTGTCGCCAACCTCCACCCAACATAGCGGTGAACGACACTTTTGGCCATATAAAGCCTCAAACGGAGCGGCTTTTATGCTGGTGTGGTAACTGTTATTGTATGAAAACCAGCCAACGGCAACTGAGTATCCCAATTACCTCCGAAATCAATTGCACACGCACGGAGCATATCCTCTAATGTTTGAATGGTCCTTTCACTTTGGCCATCTATTTGTGGGTGATATACCGTGCTTATGTCAAGACGTGTGTCCATGGCTTCTTGTAATGATTGCCAGATTCTAGACACGAATCTGCTGTCTCTATCAGAGATAATAGAAATTGGCACTCAATGCCTTGCCACAATTTCCTTGATATAAAGTCATTCAAGTTTCTCGGTTTTATCCGTCTCTTTGATGGGCAGAAAATGAGCTGATTTCGTTAAATGATCGACGATTACCCATATGGTGTCATACCCGCTCGACGTCTTGGGTAACTGTGTAATGAAATCCATGGAAATCTGTTCCCATTTTCATTGAGGTATCCCGGGTTGTTGTAACAATCCCGACGGTTTCTGATGTTCTGTCATTACTTTTGAACACGTTAGGCATTTACCGACATAAAAATCAATCTCTCCAATCATGTTCGACCACCAATAGAGTTCTTTCAGATCCTTATACATTTTATCCGAACCTGGGTGAATGGAGTACCTGGACTTGTGGGCTTCGTCCATAACCAACTCCCGTAAGTTACCAAAACATGGCACCCAAATTCTATTCATGAAGTATAAAGTATCATCTACTTTTGGCTCTAACTGTCTGATCATTCCTCGTAAAGCTTCATTTTGAATGTTCTCTTCTTTGATTGCCTCTTGTTGTGCCCTCCGGATTTGAGTCATGAGACTCGTATGAATTGTCAATCCTAGGGCACGAACACGAAGAGTTTTAACTCGTTCCTTATGACTCAAGGCATCGGCTACGACGTTCGCCTTACCAGGGTGATACTTGATATCACAGTCATAATCATTCAGTAGTTCTACCCAACGGCGTTGCCTCATGTTGAGTTCTTTCTGATTAAAGATGTGCTGGAGACTCTTATGATAGGTAAAGATAGTACATTTTGTACCATATAAGTAATCTCGCTAAATCTTGAGTGCAAACACGACAGCACCCAATTCCAAGTCGTGAGTCGTATAATTTTTCTCATGGACTTTCAGCTGTCTAGATGCATAGGCTATGACTTTTTCTCTCAGCATCAGTGTACATCCCAGACCTTGGTGTGATGCGTCGCAGTACACGACGAAATTGTCGGTTCCCTCAGGAAGGGAAAGGATTGGTGCACTTCAAAACTTATGCTTCAGCAATTGAAAAGCTGATTGTTGTTTATCAGTCCAATCAAACTTTTTGTCCTTCAGGGTTAACGTGGTCATAGGCAGGGCTATTGTTGAAAAATTCTCAATGAAACGCCTGTAATAGCATGCCAAACCCAGAAATTGACGCACCTCAGTCGGAGTTCTTGGTGCTTCCCAGTTTTTGATAGCTTCAATCTTGGACGGATCCACTTGGATACCCTTCTTATTGATGACATGTCCTAGAAAATGAACCTCTCGGATCCAAAACTCACACTTAGAGAACTTAGCATAAAGCTTCTCATTCCTGAGTAGTTCCAAGACTAATTTCAAATGATGTTCATGTTCCTCCTTGGTTCGTGAATATATTAATATGTCATCGATAAACACAATCATGAATTTATCCAAGTAGGGCTTGCACACGCGGTTCATGAGATCCACGAAAACTGTCGGTGCATTAGTCAAACCAAATGGCATAACTAGGAACTCGTAGTGACCATGATCGGTAAAGATAGTACATTTTGTACCATATAAGTAATGTCTCCAAATCTTAAGTGCAAACACGACAACACCCAATTCCAAGTCGTGAGTCGTATAATTTTTCTCATAGACTTTCAGCTGTCTAGATGCATAGGCTATGACTTTTTCTCTCAGCATCAGTATACATCCCAGACCTTGGTGTGATGCGTTGCAGTACATGACGAAAATGTTGGTTCCCTCAGGAAGTGATAGGATTGGTGCACTACAAAACTTCTGCTTCAGCAATTGAAAAGCTGATTGTTGTTTATCAGTCCAATCAAACTTTTTGTCCTTCAGGGTTAACGTGGTCATAGGCAGGGCTATTGTTGAAAAATTCTCAATGAAACGCCTGTAATAGCATGCCAAACCCAGAAATTGACGCACCTCAGTCGGAGTTCTTGGTGCTTCCTAGTTTTTGATAGCTTCAATCTTGGACGGATCCACTTGGATACCCTTCTTATTGATGACATGTCCTAGAAAATGAACCTCTCGGATCCAAAACTCACACTTAGAGAACTTGGCATAAAGCTTCTCATTCCTGAGTAGTTCCAAGACTAATTTCAAATGATGTTCATGTTCCTCCTTGGTTCGTGAATATATTAATATGTCATCGATAAACACAATCATGAATTTATCCAAGTAGGGCTTGCACACGCGGTTCATGAGATCCACGAAAACTGCCGGTGCATTAGTCAAACCAAATGGCATAACTAGGAACTCGTAGTGACCATGATCGGTAAAGATAGTACATTTTGTACCATATAAGTAATGTCTCCAAATCTTAAGTGCAAACACGACAACACCCAATTCCAAGTCGTGAGTCGTATAATTTTTCTCATAGACTTTCAGCTGTCTAGATGCATAGGCTATGACTTTTTCTCTCAGCATCAGTATACATCCCAGACCTTGGTGTGATGCGTTGCAGTACACGACGAAAATGTTGGTTCCCTCAGGAAGTGATAGGATTGGTGCACTACAAAACTTCTGCTTCAGCAATTGAAAAGCTGATTCTTGTTTATCAGTCCAATCAAACTTTTTTTCCTTCTAGGTTAACGTGGTCATAGGCAGGGCTATTTTTGAAAAATTCTCGATGAAACACCTGTAATAGCCTGCCAAACCCAGAAATTGACGCACCGCAGTCGGAGTTCTTGGTGCTTCCCAGTTTTTTATAGATTCAATTTTGGACGGATCCACTTGGATACCCTTCTTATTGATGACATGTCCGAGAAAATGAACCTCTCGGATCCAAAACTCACACTTAGAGAACTTGGCATAAAGCTTCTCATTCTTGAGTAGTTCCATGTGTTAGGACATGTTTTGTAACTGTTGATAAAATTCTATATAAGTTCTCAGAGAGGCAAACTTAACAAGTTCTCCTAAGAATATTTAGGAGCGAACTTGTTAAGTTCGCCAAGCCTATTAGAGGCTAACTTAATAAGTTCGTCGAAGCATATTTGAGGCGAACTTGTTAAGTTCGCCTATAGCAGGTTTCTGTCTATATATAGATGTTTACAGATTCAGTGAGACGCAGAGGAGCAGAGAGCGTTGAACAGAAGTGAACGAATTGTATGATTGAGTCTGTAAACTCTATGATTGTTGGAATACAAGCTTGAATTGTTATTTACGTGATTGTTTCTATTGTCTTTTGTGTATACAATTGTTGATTCGGTTGGATTCCACACTCCGCGTTAACAATACGTCTTATCACGAGAACGATCCGTAGAAGAGCCATGTGGACCTACAAGTGGTATCGGAGGTTATGCACGTGATTCTTGGTGATTTTAGACGGTTTTGTATGCAAATTGACAAGAAATTCATCATCTTTGAAATTTTCATTTCCATAGAGTTTTCAATCTTATTTTGCTGCTGATTTGGTGATTTTGAAGTGGATTTTGAGGAAATTCATCCGATAGAAGTGTTATAATTGATAAAATACATAATCCTACAGTTCACTTTTGTCTAATTCCTTCAAATCAGTGAGATATGAAGATTTTTGGTAAATCTTTGTTCGTATTTTTGGGTTGAAGCTGTTCCTGAGTTTGATTCTGCTGAAGCAATCGAACTTGCTGAATCTGTGTGCAGGCGAACTTAGCAGGCGATGTCACACCCCCAATTTCAACTAACGGAGTTTTACCGTTTTGGGAAGTGACATACCAGGATCTCAGAAACTAGTTACATTGAACGACTCTACATGGGACTCAAAATGAAAATATCTTTTAAATCAAAGTATCAATGCGGAAGCGTAAAGAAAGTAAATGCGCAAAATACACGCGCCCAAAACCAGAGTCCAAAAGTCTCAAAAGTCCAATCGTCCAAACCAAACAAAGTACAATAAAATAATTCAACCAAACATAAATAGACACAAGCAAAGCAGTTGAATCCCATGCATGCCCTAACGTGCACCTGTGTCTTAGCTTAGCGTCCTGAGAAAACATGTAAGAAAAAGTGTCAACACGAGGTTGGTGAGTTCACAGGTTTCAATATATAAATAACGTTTACCAGATTTATTGTACAATCAACATATATATACCAATGAGTAGCTAACCCATGTTCATGTTTGCTATTACGCTCGCAACCGTAAACTGACTGTTTGTATTGCCTCCCACCAGGTCTATCAACCACAGTGCACGTTTAGGTCAATATTACACCCGTTCGATATCCAATCGAGTTAGCGCGACTAACGCGGGTGAGGTTTGTCAAACCCAGTAGTACTACCCAACATACCTCGCTATATTCATATTTAAACTGTTCGATGTGAGGACTTTCATGATAGAGTTTATGCACAGTCATAACAATTGATATAAAATGAAGTACAAAAATCAAAAGAGTTTGTATCATGTTTTCTCCCCCAGTTTAAAAGTAGTAAAAAGGGACCGGGAAACTCATCTGAGCTTGAGTAGAGATTTGGATCACACAAGGAAAAAGTTGGAACCACGAGTGTAAGTCTCAGACGACTTACGTATGCCCTAAAATTATAAACATATAAATTAGGGACAAATTGGGATTTGTGACGACGACACGGAAGATTTAATGCCTTAACGTATTCTAGAAATTTAAGAGTAGACGAACGTGTCCACGAGAAAATAATTCTTTAATTAATAATTAAGATATATACGATACGCGACGAATGATAAAATAATATATAATAAATAAACACTTCCAATCGTCTTCGACATTAAGTAATGATTTAGAAAAATAATATTTATATATTATTTTTACACTCACATAGTTAATACGATAACTATTTATGTGGTAAAATAATAATATATTATTTTATTCGAGAATGTAATTACGGGTAAATAATATAAATATTTATATTATTTATAACTTTGAAACGTTACAAAAAAATGTTTTATAATATGGGGGAAATAATATATAAAATATATTATTTTTAGTTTGTGCCACAGTACAAAATAATATGAACATATTATTTCATAATTAGATTTTAATAACAAATATGGTTTGCAAGACCAAACCCGAGTCCACGGGTGGTTTCCAGGTTCAAAACATATTTATATATTAGTATAATAATATGGAATTTGATTTTTATATTAAATTATTAGTTAAAATAATTTTTAAAAACAAAAGGTTGTGTAGAGACTCGAACCCGGGTCTCTCCCACAACACACCACAGCTTTAACCAGTCGACCCACTTGGGCGATCGTGTACTAGACCCGAACCAATTGGTTTTAACACTTAAGTCCGGATAGTTCCCTCCCCACATACACATTCGATCGAATCCCAGCCCTAATCCAACCAATTCGACAAGGATTTAACACCAAAGTATAGGGGTTTAGAAAATCGGAGATTTGCGAATCTGTGTGTTCATTTAATTGTAAAACGGTTAAGAGTATGGTCGTTTAATTCTCAGTTTTAAACCCGAAACCCTAAGTTAAGAACATGAATTCAATTAGGTCAAATTCGATAATAGAATTAGTTAAAAGCTTAGGGCTTTTACAGATTGGAACATTGCGAAACTACCCCTTTGGTTTAATTGGATTGAGGTCGAGTCTAGGATCAAAAGCCCCAAATCGCACATGAACGAACCCGAGATTACTGGATCGAGTTTAATTTGATATTGTTAGGTGAAATTGATAAGGGGGTTTTAATGTATTCGAGATTGCGAAACTGTTGATGTAAGTTAATTTGATTGAGATTGGGATTAGGGTCGAAACCCCCAAATCAAGTTTATGATGAACCCTAGGTTATGGATCGTGTTAAATTCGATGACATGAGCCCTGGATTTCATAGGGCTTTCAATCCAGTTGAAGGGACGACTCTAAGGATATGTTCAATTTAATTAATCGATATCGGATTGCTAGGGTTCGACCAAACTAGAAACGTATGAACCCTAGGTTATTGATCGTGATCAATCCGATATTGGATGTCCACATTAAGATAGGGCTTTTGATTAACAGGATAAAACGAGTCTAAAGACTATATCAATAACCAGAATAAACGATGTATTGCCGGAGTTCGATTACACCACAGTCGCGGTCCGACACGTTGATCTTCGGTGATCCTAGTTCTATCTCCGATTGAATTGGTGTGTGCAGAAGTTTCTTCAGGTTTCGTACAAGCTACGCAGGAGTTGAATTTCCGAATTTGATACAAGCATTTGCTCAATTTGATGTGTAAACGACGGGGGTCGACGGTTACGAGGTTTATGGCCATTATTGATATTAATTTGGTAAATTAACTAAGATTGGATGTACAATGATGGTCGTGATTAACATTGAAGTCGATTTCGGTTATGAATTCCAACAGACATGATCGAGATATTCGGATTTGAGTTGATTTGGTTATGGTTTGACTTTTAACAGTCAACAGAATTGGTTGCTTTTGATTTTGACTTTGAGAGTCAAAATATAGAGTTTACGGACTGGGCAGAACTAGTCCCTGCAGTTAGAGTTCGGGTTATTGACAGAATTAGACCCTCAGGTTAGATTTAACTGGTTTCAGTTAGGATATTTAACGAAATTGTTAACTGAGTTAACCTGAAAAGTCGGGTTGTCACATCATCCCCTAGTTAAAAGAATTTTCGACCCGAAAATTAAACAATAATAAAAAAAAAATTTCCGGATGTCACATCATCCCCTAGTTAAAAGAATTTTCGTCCCGAAAATTTGAATAATACCTTAAGAGTTTGACGCGGAGTGCTTGAACAGATTAGGATATGTGCGCATCATCTGATCCTCGCGCTCCCACGTGAATTCCGGTCCGCGTTTCGAGTTCCAACGGACTCTAACAATGGAGATTTTGCTGCTCTTTAACGTTTTTACTTCCCTATCCATAATTTTGACAGGTTCTACGATGAAACGTAACTGTTCATCAACATGTAGTTCCTCCAGAGGAACTGCGAGTGATTCGTCTGCCAGGAATTTCTTTAAATTTGAGACGTGAAAGACGTTGTGTACACCACTAAATCTTTCAGGTAGGTCCACTTGATACGCGACTGGTCCAATTCTCTTCATTATTTTGAAAGGTCCAACATAACGAGGATTCAGTTTACCTCGTTTCCTGAAATGAATGACACCCTTCCAAGGTGAGACTTTGAGTAAGACCATGTCACCTACTTGAAACTCCAAAGGTTTACGACGCTTGTCTGCATAGCTCTTTTGACTATCACGAGCTGCCGCCATACGGTTTCTAATTTGGACGATCTTTTCGGAAGTTTCAAATACAAGTTCAGGACCTGTGAGTTGGCTATCTCCAACCTCTGTCCAACAAATGGGAGAACGCCATTTTCGTCCATAAAGTGCTTCAAATGGAGCTGCCTTGATGCTAGTGTGATAGCTGTTGTTACAGGAGAACTCCACCAACGGTAGGTGAGACTCCCAAGTGTTACCGAAATCAATCACACAAGCTCGTAGCATGTCCTCCAGAGTTTGGATAGTACGTTCAGTTTGACCATCGGTTTGAGGATGGTAAGCTGTGCTCATATCTAGACGCGTGCCTAAGGCCTTATGTAATGACTGCCAGAAACGAGAAGTGAATCGTGCATCACGATCCGAAATAATAGAGATTGGCACTCCGTGCCGAGAGACTACTTCTTTCAAGTATATTCGAGTGAGTTTATCCATTTTGTCGGTTTCTTTGATTGCTAGAAAGTGAGCAGATTTTGTTAGTCGATCAACAATTACCCAAATGGTATCGCATCCAGTAGGAGTTCGTGGTAATTTGGTGATGAAATCCATGGATATTTGTTCCCATTTCCACATGGGAATTTCTGGTTGCTGCAGGAGACCGGATGGTTTTTGATATTCAACTTTGACCTTCGCGCAGGTCAGACACTTGCTAACATAGGTGGCTATATCGGCCTTCATCTTCGGCCACCAATATAGTACTTTTAGATCATGGTACATTTTATCGGAGCCCGGATGAATGGAGTAACGAGATTTATGAGCTTCATCCATGATTAGTTCCCTTAAATTTCCGAACACTGGAATCCATATTCGTTCGACAAAGTAACGAATTCCGTCAAATTTTACTTCAAGTTGTGCTTCCATGCCGCGAGTACCTTCAAACGGTAGGTTATCTTCTTTCAAGGCTTCAAGTTGAGCACTACGGATTCTGTCAGGCAATCCAGGGTGAATAGTAAGTTGTAATGCTCGAACTCGTTTGGGTTTTATTTCCTTTCGTCTTAGTGCATCAGCCACAACGTTAGCTTTACCCGGATGATACCGGATCACACAGTCGTAATCATTTAAAAGTTCAACCCAACGACGTTGTCGCATGTTCAACTCCTTCTGCTCGAAAATATGCTGAAAACTCTTGTGATCGGTATAGATGGTGCATTTGGTGCCGTACAAGTAATGTCTCCATATCTTAAGTGCGAAAACTACTGCTCCCAACTCTAGGTCATGAGTGGTGTAGTTTTTCTCGTGAACCTTTAACTGACGTGAAGCGTATGCGATTACCTTTTCGCGTTGCATTAAGACACAACCCAGTCCTTGAATGGATGCATCACAATACACCACAAAATCATCGGTTCCTTCCGGAAAGGCTAAAATGGGTGCACTGCAAAGTTTCTGTTTGAGGTGCTGGAAAGCTGACTCTTGGTTATCGCCCCAATTATAGGCTTTTCCTTTTTGAGTTAGGGCGGTGAGAGGTTGAGCAATTTTGGAAAATCCTTCGATGAATCGACGGTAATATCCAGCCAATCCTAGAAATTGTCGCACCTCAGTCGGAGTCGTCGGTGCTGCCCAATTCTTGATGGCTTCTATTTTGGATGGGTCGACATGTATCCCTTTATCATTTACCACATGCCCTAGAAACTGAACTTCCCGGATCCAAAATTCACACTTGGAAAACTTAGCATACAGTTGTTGTCGCTTAAGTAGTTCTAAAATTAGGTGTAGATGTTCCTCATGTTCCTCCTTGTTCTTGGAATAGATGAGGATGTCGTCGATGAAAACGATAACAAACTGGTCAAGGTAAGGCTTACACACACGGTTCATGAGGTCCATGAATACCGCGGGTGCGTTGGTTAAACCGAAAGGCATGACCATAAATTCGTAATGGCCGTACCTTGTCCTGAAAGCAGTCTTAGAGATATCCTCATCTCGGACTCTCAGCTGATGATAACCAGATCTAAGGTCTATTTTGGAATAGAAACTTGACTCTTGGAGTTGATCGAAGAGGTCATTAATACGCGGCAGAGGATAACGATTTTTGATAGTTACCTTGTTCAATTCCCGGTAATCAATGCACATACGGAAAGTACCGTCCTTCTTTCTAACAAACAGGACTGGAGCTCCCCACGGTGATGAACTAGGTCGGATGAAACCTTTATCTAACAACTCATGTAACTGTGTAGATAGTTCTTGCAATTCACTGGGTGCTAATCGATAAGGTGCCCGAGTGATCGGCGCTGCTCTAGGTGCTAAATCGATTTGAAATTCCACTTGACGGTGCGGTGGTAAGCCAGGTAAATCTTCAGGAAAAACTTTCAGAAATTCCCGTACAATTGGGATATCTTCAATCATCTTCTCTTCGGATGGCTGTTCGGCAACGAGAGCTAAGATAGCGGCATGTCCTTTCCGAAGACATTTTTGTGCTTTCATGAAGGATATGATACCCATGACAGCACCAACCCTTTCGCCCTGAACTGAAAGGATTTCTCCACTCGGGAGGGGTATGCGAACGATTTTCTCATGACAAATGATTTCCGCTTGATTTTTAGACAACCAATCCGTGCCGACGATTACGTCAAAACTACCAAGTGTGACCGGCATAAGGTCGATGTCAAGAATATGGCTAGCTAAATCAAGCTTACAATCCTTAAGAATGTGGGTTGCTTCAATTGTTTGGCCATCAGCTATCTCAATTACATACTTAGCTTCTAATAGAGTTGGGGTTCCTTTTATCATAACACTAAGTTTCTTAGATATAAAACTCCTATCAGCAGTGTCGAAAAGGACAGAAGCAAAGTAATTGTTTAAGAGAAACTTACCGGTGACCACGTTATGATCGTAGCGAGCTTCTCCAGATCCCAGTAAAAAAGCTCTTCCTTTCGCCCCATTTCCTCCATTACCACCGTTATTACAGTTATTAGCGTTATTGTTGTTCTGATTGGGGTTGTTACCATTGTTGCCCTGGTTATTACCGTTACTACTACCACTGCCATTTCCATTTCCACTCCTCTTCAACTGAGGACAATTCCTTTGAATGTGCCCCTCCTTGCCCCACTGAAAACATCCTCTCGTGAATCCATGTGATTGAAATGGTTATTTGTTCGGGAGTGCAACCCTACAGTCCTTCGCAGCGTGGCCCATCTTACCACACCGCTGGCAACGTTGTCGGTCACAAGTGCCCGTGTGGTGATAGCCACATTTGTTGCACTTGGGGTACCTCCCAGCATATTCTCCCTGATTCGGACCTGATGAGGTCGTTTGATTAAAGTTTCTAGCAGGCTCAAACTTTCGCTGTTGTTGGTGCTGAGGTTGGTTGGGTTGGGATCCTTTAGAATTAGAGTGGGAGTGGGAGTGGTGGTCGAACTTGCGCTTATTGTTGTCGGTGGGTTTAGAAACCGAACCTCTTGGAGGTAAAGTTCCTTGTGTCACCGCCTGATCGGTCAATTTGTGAGCAAGTCTGATGGTCTGTTGGATAGTGGTAGGGTTGGATGAGGTCACCATGCTTTGAATCTGAGGTACCAAACCTCCAATGTATAGTTCAATCCGTTTGTAATCCGGAGTCACCATGTGTGGGCACATGGTAGCAATTTCAATTTCCGAACCTTCCATCTTAAGGTTTCAGAATTCTCCTTCTAGCTTTTGGATTTCATCTCGTAGGCAGTATTCTTCCTTCATCATTGCTTTAAATTCCTCCCACGGGAGTCCATTTGCCATTGCTAGTCCCAACATTTGAACTTGGGCATTCCACCATGTTAGGGCCGGGCCTTCTAAAGTTCCAGCAGCAAACTTCACTTGGTTAGCCACGGGGCAGTTGCACATGGCTATTACTAATTCAACCTTCTCAAACCAGCGGAGTAATCCAACGGCTCCTTCAGCTCCACTAAAGGTGTGGGGCTTGCAGTCCATGAATGCCTTGAAAGTGCAGGCTGGCTGTTGATTTTGCTGATTATGCTGGCCTGGATTTAGAAATACAAATTGAATTGGAATTATAGAGTTTAGAAGAATGTCTTTAGGAGAGGGATTGACACTATTAGTCCATAGTTAAAGTATTTACCTGCAGCATTCTGTGTTGCTAGGGCCTCTGCCACACTATTATTTATCAAAGCTGCTAGCTCTGCTGCCGTCATGTTAATGGTACCACGACCACCGGCACGACCTCCTCGTCCTCTCCCACACATGATTCTTCACAATCACAAATGAAAAACAATGAGAAATATATCGCATATTAAACATTATTCAGGTACGAGTAAGGAAATACAACATCTAATATTTTGAAAATTAAATAAATTGTAAGGCTACAAAATAAATAACTCAAATATTAAACTTCTCATGCTTTTATTGGATGGGAACAACCTTACCCATCTAGGTTTGAAAAGAGAAATAACATAAGCAAAAAAAACATGAAAAGAAGATAGATTAGGAAGATCCTCAAACATCCTCATCGTCAGAAGAGACGTATGACTGAGCATCATCGATCTCCACTGCTCTTCCTCAGCTGGCTCCCCCTCTAAAGGCTCCTCCTCGAAGGGCTCCTCTTCAAAGGGCTCCTCTTCAAAGGGCTCCTCCTCAAAGGGCTCCTCCTCAAAGGGTTCCTCCTCATCGTCAGATACTGGAATGTCTTCAGGGAATAGGGCCGCTTGCAGTTGGGCTTCCAAGTGAGTCACCCTCTCTTGAAGGCCTTCAGCAGTGTGGTTTGCCACATGTAGCTGAGCTTCCATAGCAGCTAATCTCTCCAGAACTCCTTCCATGTCATCATCCATAGTGTCAGCCCTCGTCTCTAGATGTGCCACACGATCCACTAAAAGGTTGTGGACATGGTCCGTTGCAGCTAATTCGGTAGTCAAATGTTCTATTCCTACCTTATTCTTCTCTACTTGGGGTCCATTCTCCAGAAGTTTAGGTATCTCCTCGGTGGCATCTTGTACAAAACTTAATTCCTTTAACATATAAGATACGAATGATGCGAAGGCTTGTCCCATGGTGCATGGTAAGCTAGGTAGTGTAGATGATGAAGACGCGGATCCAAAGTACGGTGATGGAACATCTCCCATTTCGATCCACCTTTGGATCATATGTGGGTATACATCCCAATTGAGAGCATAATCCAATGCTCGTGCGTTGCTCGGTTCGCCTTGGTCAATTGAGGTAGTCCGGCTCCTTTTGGGCTCTGGGGATGAGAGTACAGGTGCCTTATGCCCTGATGCGTTAGGTGATGGAGGTGGGGTTGACGACATGATCCTGCAACATTTTGTATAAGTACCAAACATCCAAATGACATGTAACTAATGTGTGAGGCTATAGTCTAGTATGAAATCCTAGTTCTCTATAACCAATGGCTCTGATACCAATCTGTCACACCCCCAATTTCAACTAATGGAGTTTTACCATTTTGGGAAGTGACATACCAGGATCTCAGACACTAGTTACATTGAACGACTCTACATGGGACTCAAAATGAAAATATCTTTTAAATCAAAGTATCAATGCGGAAGCGTAAAGAAAGTAAATGCGCAAAATACACGCGCCCAAAACCAAAGTCCAAAAGTCTCAAAAGTCCAAACGTCCAAACCAAACAAAGTACAATAAAATAATTCAACCAAACATAAATAGACACAAGCAAAGCAGTTGAATCCCATACATGCCCTAACGTGCACCTGTGTCTTAGCTTAGCGTCCTGAGAAAACATGTAAGAAAAAGTGTCAACACGAGGTTGGTGAGTTCACAGGTTTCAATATATAAATAAACGTTTACCAGATTTATTGTACAATCAACATATATATACCAATGAGTAGCTAACCCATGTTCATGTTTGCTATTACGCTCGCAACCGTAAACTGACTGTTTGTATTGCCTCCCACCAGGTCTATCAACCACGGTGCACGTTTAGGTCAATATTGCACCCGTTCGATATCCAATCGAGTTAGCGCGACTAACGCGGGTGAGGTTTGTTAAACCCAGTAGTACTACCCAACATACCTCGCTATATTCATATTTAAACGGTTCGATGTGAGGACTTTCATGATAGAGTTTACGCATAGTCATAACAATTGATATAAATGAAGTACAAAAATCAAAAGAGTTTGTATCATGTTTTCTCCCCCAGTTTAAAAGCAGTAAAAAGGGGCAGTGAAACTCACCTGAGCTTGAGTAGAGATTTGGATCACACAAGGAAAAAGTTGGAACCACGAGTGTAAGTCTCAGACGACTTACATTAGCCCTAAAATTATAAACATATAAATTAGGGACAAGTTGGGATTTGTGACGACGACGCGGAAGATTTAATGCCTTAACGTATTCTAGGAATTTAAGAGTAGACGAACGTGTCCACGAGAAAATAATTCTTTAATTAATAATTAAGATATATACGATACGCGACGAATGATAAAATAATATATAATAAATAAACACTTCCAATCGTCTTCGACATTAAGTAATGATTTAGAAAAATAATATTATTATATTATTTTTACACTCACATAGTTAATACGATAACTATTTATGTGGAAAAAGAATAATATATTACTTTATTCGAGAATGTAATTACGGGTAAATAATATAAATATTTATATTATTTATAACTTTGAAACGTTACAAAAAAAATGTTTTATAATATGGGGGAAATAATATATAAAATATATTATTTTTAATTTGTGCCACAGTACAAAATAATATGAACATATTATTTCATAATTAGATTTTAATAACAAATATGGTTTGCAAGACCAAACCCGAGTCCACGGGTGGTTTTCAGGTTCAAAACATTTTTATATATTAGTATAATAATATGGAATTTGATTTTTATATTAAATTATTAGTTAAAATAATTTTTAAAAACAAAAGGTTGTGGAGAGACTCGAACCCGGGTCTCTCCCACAACACACCACAGCTTTAACCAGTCGACCCACTAGGGCGATCGTGTACTAGACCCGAACCAATTGGTTTTAACACTTAAGTCCGGATAGTTCCCTCCCCACATACACATTCGATCGAATCTCAGCCCCAATCCAACCAATTCGACAAGGATTTTACACCAAAGTATAGGGGTTTAGAAAATCGGAGATTTGCGAATCTGTGTGTTCATTTAATTGTAAAACGGTTAAGAGTATGGTCGTTTAATTCTCAGTTTTAAACCCGAAACCCTAAGTTAAGAACATGAATTCAATTAGGTCAAATTCGATAATAGAATTAGTTGAAAGCATAGGGCTTTTACAGATTGGAACATTGCGAAACTACCCCTTTGGTTTAATTGGATTGAGGTCGAGTCTAGGATCAAAAGCCCCAAATCGCACATGAACGAACCCTAGATTACTGGATCGAGTTCAATTTGATATTGTTAGGTGAAATTGATAAGGGGGTTTTAATGTATTCGAGATTGCGAAACTGTTGATGTAAGTTAATTTGATTGAGATTGGGATTAGGGTCGAAACCCCCAAATCAAGTTTATGATGAACCCTAGGTTATGGATCGTGTTAAATTCGATGACATGAGCCCTGGATTTCATAGGGCTTTCAATCCAGTTGCAGGGACGACTCTAAGGATATGTTCAATTTCATTAATCGATATCAGATTGCTAGGGTTCGACCAAACTAGAAACGTATGAACCCTAGGTTATTGATCGTGATCAATCCGATATTGGATGTCCAGATTAAGATAGGGCTTTTGATTAACAGGATAAAACGAGTCTAAAGACTATATCAATTACCAGAATAAACGATGTATTGCCAGAGTTCGATTACACCACAGTCGCGGTCCGACGTGTTGATCTTCGGTGATCCTAGTTCTTTCTCCGATTGAATTGGTGTGTGCAGAAGTTTCTTCAGGTTTCGTACAAGCTACGCAGGAGTTGAATTTGCGAATTTGATACAAGCATTCGCTCAATTTGATGTGTAAACGACGGGGGTCGACGGTTACGAGGTTTATAGCCATTATTGATATTAATTCGGTAAATTAACTAAGATTGGATGTACAATGACGGTCGTGATTAACATTGAAGTCGATTTCGGTTATGAATTCCAACAGACATGATCGAGATATTCGGATTTGAGTTGATTTGGTTATGGTTTGACTTTTAACACTCAACAGAATTGGTTGCTTTTGATTTTGACTTTGAGAGTCAAAATATTGAGTTTAGGGACTTGGCAGAACTAGTCCCTGCAGTTAGAGTTCGGGTTATTGACAGAATTAGACCCTTAGGTTAGATTTAACTGGTTTCATTTAGGATATTTAACGAAATTGTTAACTGAGTTAACCTGAAAAGTCGGGTTGTCACATCATCCCCTAGTTAAAAGAATTTTCGTCCCGAAAATTAAACAATATTAAAAAAAAAATTTCCGGATGTCACATCATCCCCTAGTTAAAAGAATTTTCGTCCCGAAAATTTGAATAATACCTTAAGAGTTTGACGCGGAGTGCTTGAACAGATTAGGATACTTGCGCATCATCTGATCCTCGCGCTCCCACTTGAATTCCGGTCCGCGTTTCGAGTTCCAACGGACTCTAACAATGGGGATTTTGCTGCGCTTTAACGTTTTTACTTCCTTATCCATAATTTCGACAGGTTCTTCGATGAAACGTAACTGTTCATCAACATGTAGTTCCTCCAGAGGAACTGCGAGTGATTCGTCTGCCAGGCATTTCCCGAAATGAATGACACCCTTCCAAGGTGAGACTTTGAGTAAGACCATGTCACCTACTTGAAACTCCAAAGGTTTACGACGCTTGTCGGCATAGCTCTTTTGACGATCACGAGCTGCCGCCATACGGTTTCTAATTTGGACGATCTTTTCGGAAGTTTCAAATACAAGTTCAGGACCTGTGAGTTGGCTATCTCCAACCTCGGTCCAACAAATGGGAGAACGGCATTTCCGTCCATAAAGTGCTTCAAATGGAGCTACCTTGATGCTAGTGTGATAGCGGTTGTTGTAGGAGAACTCCACCAACGGTAGGTGAGACTCCCAAGTGTTACCGAAATCAATCACACAAGCTCGTAGCATGTCCTCCAGAGTTTGGATAGTACGTTCTGTTTGACCATCGGTTTGAGGATGGTAAGCTGTGCTCATATCTAGACGCGTGCCTAAGGCCTTATGTAATGACTGCCAGAAACGAGAAGTGAATCGTGCATCACGATCCGAAATAATAGAGATTGGCACTCCGTGCCGAGAGACTACTTCTTTCAAGTATATTCGAGTGAGTTTATCCATTTTGTCGGTTTCTTTGATTGCTAGAAAGTGAGCAGATTTTGTTAGTCGATCAACAATTACCCAAATGGTATTGCATCCAGTAGGAGTTCGTGGTAATTTGGTGATGAAATCCATGGATATTTGTTCCCATTTCCACATGGGAATTTCTGGTTGCTGCAGGAGACCGGATGGTTTTTGATATTCAACTTTGACCTTCGCGCAGGTCAGACACTTGCTAACATAGGTGGCTATATCGGCCTTCATCTTCGGCCACCAATATAGTACTTTTAGATCATGGTACATTTTATCGGAGCCCGGATGAATGGAGTAACGAGATTTATGAGCTTCATCCATGATTAGTTCCCTTAAATTTCCGAACACTGGAATCCATATTCGTTCGACAAAGTAACGAATTCCGTCAGATTTTACTTCAAGTTGTGCTACCATGCCGCGAGTACCTTCTAACGGTAGGTTATCTTCTTTCAAGGCTTCAAGTTGAGCACTACGGATTCTGTCAGGCAATCCAAGGTGAATAGTAAGTTGTAATGCTCGAACTCGTTTGGGTTTTGTTTCCTTTCGGCTTAGTGCATCAGCCACAACGTTAGCTTTACCCAGATGATACCGGATCGCACAGTCGTAATCATTTAAAAGTTCAACCCAACGACGTTGTCGCATGTTCAACTCCTTCTGCTCGAAAATATGCTGAAGACTCTTGTGATCGGTATAGATGGTGCATTTGGTACCGTACAAGTAATGTCTCCATATCTTAAGTGCGAAAACTACTGCTCCCAACTCTAGGTCATGAGTGGTGTAGTTTTTCTCGTGAACCTTTAACTGACGTGAAGCGTATGCGATTACCTTTTCGCGTTGCATTAAGACACAACCCAGGCCTTGAATGGATGCTTCACAATACACCACAAAATCATCGGTTCCTTCCTGAAGGGCTAAAATGGGTGCACTGCAAAGTTTCTGTTTGAGGTGCTGGAAAGCTGAGTCTTGGTTATCGCCCCAATTATAGGCTTTTCCTTTTTGAGTTAGGGCGGTGAGAGGTTGAGCAACTTTGGAAAATCCTTCAATGAATCGACGGTAATATCCAGCCAATCCCAGAAATTGTCGCACCTCAGTCGGAGTCATCGGTGCTGCCCAATTCTTGATGGCTTCTATTTTGGATGGGTCGACATGTATCCCTTTCTCATTTACCACATGCCCTAGAAACTGAACTTCCCGGATCCAAAATTCACACTTGGAAAACTTAGCATGTAGTTGTTCTCGCTTAATTAGTTCTAAAATTAGGCGTAGATGTTCCTCATGTTCCTCCTTGTTCTTGGAATAGATGAGGATGTCGTCGATGAAAACGATAACAAACTGGTCAAGGTAAGGCTTACACACACGGTTCATGAGGTCCATGAATACCGCGGGTGCGTTGGTTAAACCGAAAGGCATGACCATAAATTCATAATGGCCGTACCTTGTCCTGAAAGCAGTCTTAGAGATATCCTCATCTCGGACTCTCAGCTGATGATAACCAGATCTAAGGTCTATTTTGGAATAGAAACTTGACCCTTGGAGTTGATCGAAGAGGTCATCAATACGCGGCAGGGGATAACGATTTTTGATAGTTACCTTGTTCAATTCCCGATAATCAATGCACATACGGAAAGTACCATCCTTCTTTCTAACAAACAGGACTGGAGCTCCCCACGGTGATGAACTAGGTCGGATGAAACTGTAACATCCCGAGTTTTAGAGCACGAGAGAATTCACGAGGAATTAAAACTTAAACAAAAAAAAGGAAGCGGACTTGGGCCGGGGTGTATGGGCCGAAAGGGTAAGGGTTTGGGCCCTTATAGGCCTCAAGAACAACCCAAAAGCCTCATTTCCATCCTCATTTCTGGATTCTAGAGAGAGAGAGAGAGAAAGTCCCGGTTTTCAGATTTAAGCTTCAAGGATCATTAGCAAGAGTCTCTTGAGTGTTTAGCAACGAAAAGGAAGTGATTACAGGTAACCGATTCTCCTAGATCTGAGTTTTAGTTCATTTTTGGGTTTTTTGGGTTTTGGGTGAAAAGGTTATGTTTAATCGGATGAAACTGAAGGATAAGCATAGATTTGAGATCCTTAATGGAAAACGAACGTTTTGAATGCAAACAGGTTCGGGATCTTGAAGTGATCAGACCCGAATGCGAAAGTTAGGGTTTTTTGCCAAGAACAGGTCGTGCGCACTTGCTAAGTGCGCACAGAGCAGGTCCTGCGCACTTGCTAAGTGCGCAGGAAGAGGAGCCTGCGCACTTGCTAAGTGCACAGGAAGAGGAACCTGCGCACTTGCTAAGTGTGCAGGAAGGGAAGTCTGCGCACTTGCTAAGTGCGCAAGAAGCAGTGTCTGCGCACTTGCTAAGTAGGCAGGCATCAGGCTGGTAAAGTCAGTATAGTCGCCTAAATCAGAATGGTTAAACCACTTAGTGTTGAGTTAAGTCTGATACGTGTCAATTGTTATGATTGATCAGATTGTGTGAGATACAGTAGACAATTGCAGCTAAGATACCAGGTGAGTTCTAATCCCCTTTTTGCCTTCTTTAGGGGTGGTGTGCATACTTAGTGTAAAGTGTTTATTATATTTTATATATCATAAACTGAAGTGAAAAGCTATGTTTTAGTGAAAGGTTTAAAAGAGGCAAAAGTATGTTTTCAGTAAAGTAAGATATATCATTTGGCAAGCGTTTACTATATTTTCATATACATAAACAAAGGCATGATATATGTGCTAGTATGTTTTCAGTAAAGTAAGATATATCATTTGGCAAGCGTTTACTATATTTTCATATACATAAACAAAGGCATGATATATATGATAAGCTATGTTTCAGAAAGTAAGATGTATTTTATGATAAGCTATGTTTCAGAAAGTAAGATGTATTTTATGATAAGCTATGTTTCAGTAAAAGCAAAGATATATCATTTGGCAAGCGTTTACTATATTTTTATATACATAAACAAAGGCATGATATATGTGTTAAGATATATTTCAGTAAAAGAAAAGATATATCATTTGGCAAGCGTTTACTATATTTTTATATACATAAACAAAGGCATGATATATGTTAAGTTATGAACAAGATTTACAGAAAGATTTACGAACAGTAAAGTGAACAGTTTTCCTTTGGGAATATGTACCAGCTATAAAGGTCCTTGGGACAGATGTTACTTGTACAAGATGTCAGATATGGGTTCTACCCATTAGTAAGAACCTTTGGGTTCGTTAACGGTTGTACAACTGGGATGAGTGACGGCGGTTGCTCGGGAGGTCCACGCAACCTCCCCTTAGCGTTAAGCGGTATTGTCGGTTCATGGACGTTAGCCATGGGGGCATTGACCAGGTACTCGTCGGTTCATGGACGTTAGCCATGGGGGCGGTACAGTAGTGACAAGGAATTGACGGATAAGCGGTATTGTCGGTTCATGGACGTTAGCCATGGGGGCATTGACCAGGTACTCGTCGGTTCATGGTCGTTGACCATGGGGGCGGTACAGTAGTGACAAAGGAAATTGATGGTTAAGCGGTAGTGTCGGTTCATGGTGTAAGCCATGGGGGCATTGACCAGGTACTTGTCGGTTCATGGATGTAAGCCATGAGGGCAGTACAGTAAAGAAGAATTGACGGTTTATTATACGTTTTAAACTGTTTGAAAAGTAAAGTGTGTTAAGTTTAGCCTTAATGGCAGTATATATGTTTGAAAAGTAAAGTGTGTTAAGTTTAGCCTTAATGGCAGTATATATGTTTTAGTAAATCTTTTGTATAATTGATTTAAAGTAAACGTTAGAACTCACTCAGCGTTGCTGATTTTTAGTATGCACATCAGTTAAGTGTAGGTGGCAGTAGATGGAAGTGGATGCTTGGCTTGGCGAGAAGAGTTACCCGAAGACCAGCAGTTGGCATCCTGTTTATGTTTTCTTTTTATTATGTTGATTAAGACAAGTTTCAGTTGTGTTTGACAAGTTATGTTTAGACATGTTATGTTTCCGCTGCGTATGTAGAGATTTAAATCGTTTCCGCTGTGTTAATGAATGTCTTATGTTTAAAAGTGCTATGTGTTGATGAGTAAATCCAATAAGTGAGGTCTCCCGGGTTCGGGGCCTCACAGAAACCTTTATCTAACAACTCCTGTAACTGTGTAGATAGTTCTTGCAATTCACTAGGTGCTAATCGATAAGGTGCCCGAGCGATCGGCGCTGCTCCAGGTGCTAAATCGATTTGAAATTCCACTTGACGGTGCGGTGGTAAGCCAGGTAATTCTTAAGGAAAAACTTCCAGAAATTCCCATACAATTGGGATATCTTCAATCTTCTTCTCTTCGGATGGCTGTTCGGCAACGAGAGCTAAGATAGCGGCATGTCCTTTCCGAAGACATTTTTGTGCTTTCATGAAGGATATGATACCCATGACAGCACCAACCCTTTCGCCCTGAACTGAAAGGATTTCTCCACTCGGGAGGGGTATGCGAACGATTTTCTCATGACAAATGATTTCCGCTTGATTTTTAGACAACCAATCCATGCCGACGATTACGTCAAAACTACCAAGTGTGACCGGCATAAGGTCGATGTCAAGAATATGGCTAGCTAAATCAGGCTTACAACCCTTAAGAATGTGGGTTGCTTCAATTGTTTGGCCGTCAGCTATCTCTATTACATACTTAGCTTCTAATAGAGTTGGGTTCCTTTTATCATAACACTAAGTTTCTTAGATATAAAACTCCTATCAGCACCAGTGTCGAAAAGGACAGAAGCAAAGTAATTGTTTAAGAGAAACTTACCGGTGACCACGTTATGATCGTAGCGAGCTTCTCCAGATCCCAGTACAAAAGCTCTTCCTTTCGCCCCATTTCCTCCATTACCACCGTTATTACCGTTATTACCGTTATTGTTGTTCTGATTGGGGTTGTTACCATTGTTGCCCTGGTTATTACCGTTACTACTACCACTGCCATTTCCATTTCCACTCCTCTTCAACTGAGGACAATTCCTTTTAATGTGCCCCTCCTTGCCGCACTGAAATCATCCTCTCGTGAATCCCTGTGATTTAAATGGTTGTTTGTTCGGGAGTGCAACCCTACAGTCCTTCGCAGCGTGGCCCATCTTACCACACCGCTGGCAACGTTGTCGGTCACAAGTGCCCGTGTGGTGATAGCCACATTTGTTGCACTTGGGGTACCTCCCAGCATATTCTCCCTGATTCGGACCTGATGAGGTCGTTTGATTAAAGTTTCTAGCAGGCTCAAACTTTTGCTGCTGTTGGTGCTGAGGTTGGTTGGGTTGGGATCCTTTAGAATTAGAGTGGGAGTGGGAGTGGTGGTCGAACTTGCGCTTATTGTTGTCGGTGGGTTTAGAAACCGAACCTCTTGGAGGTAAAGTTCCTTGTGTCATCGCCTGATCGGTCAATTTGTGAGCAAGTCTGATGGTCTGTTGGATAGTGGTAGGGTTGGATGAGGTCACCATGCTTTGAATCTGAGGTACCAAACCTCCAATGTATAGTTCAATCCGTTTGTAATCCGGAGTCACGATGTGTGGGCACATGGTCGCAAGTTCGTGCGAACGGGTGGTGTAGAGTTCAATTTCCGAACCTTCCATCTTAAGGTTCCAGAATTCTCCTTCTAGCTTTTGGATTTCATCTCGTGGGCAGTATTCTTCCTTCATCATTGCTTTAAATTCCTCCCACGGGAGTCGATTTTCCATTGCTAGTCCCCATATTTGAACTTGGGCATTCCACCATGTTAGGGCCGGGCCTTCTAAAGTTCCAGCAGCAAACTTCACTTGGTTAGCCACGGGGCAGTTGCACATGGCTATTACTGATTCAACCTTCTCAAACCAGCGGAGTAATCCAACGGCTCCTTCAGCTCCACTAAAGGTGTGGGGCTTGCAGTCCATGAATGCCTTGAAAGTGCAGGCTGGCTGTTGATTTTGCTGGCCTAGATTTAGAAATACAAATTGAATTGGAATTATAGAGTTTAGAAGAATGTCTTTAGGAGAGGGATTGACACTATTAGTCCATAGTTAAAGTATTTACCTGCAGCATTCTGTGCTGCTAGGGTCTCTGCCACACTATTATTTATCAAAGCTGCTAGCTCTGCTGCCGTCATGTTAATGGTACCACGACCACCGGCATGGCCTCCTCGTCCTCTCCCACACATGATTCTTCACAATCACAAATGAAAAACAATGAGAAATATATCGCATATTAAACATTATTCAGGTACGAGTAAGGAAATACAACATCTAATATTTTGAAAATTAAATAAATTGTAAGGCTACAAAATAAATAACTCAAATATTAAACTTCTCATGCTTTTATTGGATGGGAACAACCTTACCCATCTAGGTTTGAAAAGAGAAATAACATAAGCAAAACAAACATGAAAAGGAAGATAGATTAGGAAGATCCTCAAACATCCTCGTCTTCAGAAGAGATGTATGACTGAGCATCATCGATCTCCACTGGCTCTTCCTCAGCTGGCTCCCCCTCTAAAGGCTCCTCGTCGAAGGGCTCCTCTTCAAAGGGCTCCTCTTCAAAGGGCTCCTCCTCAAAGGGCTCCTCCTCAAAGGGTTCCTCCTCATCGCCAGATACTGGAATGTCTTCCGGGAATAGGGCCGCTTGCAGTTGGGCTTCCAAGTGAGTCACCCTCTCTTGAAGGCCTTCAGCAGTGTGGTTTGCCACATGTAGCTGAGCTTCCATAGCAGCTAATCTCTCCCGAACTCCTTCCATGTCATCATCCATAGTGTCAGCCCTCGTCTCTAGATGTGCCACACGATCCACTAAAAGGTTGTGGACATGGTCCGTTGCAGCTAATTCGGTAGTCAAATGTTCTATTCCTACCTTATTCTTCTCTACTTGGGGTCCATTCTCCAGAAGTTTAGGTATCTCCTCGGTGGCATCTTGTACAAAACTTAATTCCTTTAACATATAAGATACGAATGATGCGAAGGCTTGTCCCATGGTGCATGGTAAGCTAGGTAGTGTAGATGATGAAGACGCGGATCCAAAGTACGGTGATGGAACATCTCCCATTTCGATCCACCTTTGGATCATATGTGGGTATACATCCCAATTGAGAGCATAATCCAATGCTCGTGCGTTGCTCGGTTCGCCTTGGTCAATTGAGGTAGTCCGGCTCCTTTTGGGCTCTGGGGATGAGAGTACAGGTGCCTTATGCCCTGATGCGTTAGGTGATGGAGGTGGGGTTGACGACATGATCCTGCAACATTTTGTATAAGTACCAAACATCCAAATGACATGTAACTAATGTGTGAGGCTATAGTCTAGTATGCAATCCTAGTTCTCTATAACCAATGGCTCTGATACCAATCTGTCACACCCCCAATTTCAACTAACGGAGTTTTATAGTTTTGGGAAGTGACATACATGGATCTCAGACACTAGTTACATTGAACGACTCTACATGGGACTCAAAATGAAAATATCTTTTAAATCAAAGTATCAATGCGGAAGCATAAAGAAAGTAAATGCGCAAAATACACGCGCCCAAAACCAAAGTCCAAAAGTCTCAAAAGTCCAAACGTCCAAACCAAACAAAGTATAATAAAATAATTCAACCAAACATAAATAGACACAAGCAAAGCAGTTGAATCCCATGCGTGCCCTAACGTGCACCTGTGTCTTAGCTTAGCGTCCTAAGAAAACATGTAAGAAAAAGTGTCAACACGAGGTTGGTGAGTTCACAGGTTTCAATACATAAATAAACGTTTACCAGATTTATTGTACATTCAACATAGCTAACCCATGTTCATGTTTGCTATTACGCACGCAACCGTAAACTGACTGTTTGTATTGCCTCCCACCAGGTCTATCAACCACGGTGCACGTTTAGGTCAATATTGCACCCGTTCGATATCCAATCGAGTTAGCGCGACTAACGCGGGTGAGGTTTGTCAAACCCAGTAGTACTACCCAACATACCTCGCTATATTCATATTTAAACGGTTCGATGTGAGGACTTTTATGATAGAGTTTACGCATAGTCATAACAATTGATATAAAATGAAGTACAAAAATCAAAAGAGTTTGTATCATGTTTTCTCCCCCAGTTTAAAAGCAGTAAAAAGGGGCCGTGAAACTCACTTGGATCACACAAGGAAAAAGTTGGAACCACGAGTGTAAGTCTCAGACGACTTACGTATGCCCTAAAATTATAAACATATAAATTAGGGACAAGATGGGATTTGTGACGACGACACGGAAGATTTAATGCCTTAACGTATTCTAGGAATTTAAGAGTAGACGAACGTGTCCACGAGAAAATAATTCTTTAATTAATAATTAAGATATATACGATACGCGACGAATGATAAAATAATATATAATAAATAAACACTTCCAATCGTCTTCGACATTAAGTAATGATTTAGAAAAATAATATTATTATATTATTTTTACACTCACATAGTTAATACGATAACTATTTATGTGGCAAAATAATAATATATTATTTATAACTTTGAAACGTTACAAAAAAAATGTTTTATAATATGGGGGAAATAATATATAAAATATATTATTTTTAATTTGTGCCACAGTACAAAATAATATGAACATATTATTTCATAATTAGATTTTAATAACAAATATGGTTTGCAAGACCAAACCCGAGTCCACGGGTGATTTCCAGGTTCAAAACATTTTTATATATTAGTATAATAATATGGAATTTGATTTTTATATTAAATTATTAGTTAAAATAATTTTTAAAAACAAAAGGTTGTGGAGAGACTCGAACCCGGGTCTCTCCCACAACACACCACAGCTTTAACCAGTCGACCCACTAGGGCGATCGTGTACTAGACCCGAACCAATTGGTTTTAACACTTAAGTCCAGATAGTTCCCTCCCCACATACACATTCGATCGAATCCCAGCCCCAATCCAACCAATTCGACAAGGATTTAACACCAAAGTATAGGGGTTTAGAAAATCGGAGATTTGCGAATCTGTGTGTTCATTTAATTGTAAAACGGTTAAGAGTATGGTCGTTTAATTCTCAGTTTTAAACCCGAAACCCTAAGTTAAGAACATGAATTCAATTAGGTCAAATTCGATAATAGAATTAGTTGAAAGCATAGGGCTTTTACAGATTGGAACATTGCGAAACTACCCCTTTGGTTTAATTGGATTGAGGTCGAGTCTAGGATCAAAAGCCCCAAATCGCACATGAACGAACCCTAGATTGCTGGATTGTGACATCCGGCATTTTCAGGTTAACTCCGTTAACTCAAACCTCGTTAGTTCAAACATTTTTCGTTACAAACTCAGTTAACTTAGTTCGTCACACATACATTGCATTTAATTAGGATTAATTAAATGTGTCAGTTAGTTCACACACATCGGAGCACACACGAGTCGAACCCGGAACGTTGGTGATAAACAATAAATAATAATTCAAGCAATAAATAATTTATAATGAATATAAATTATGTGCTTTTACGTGCTACGTGAATTATCTGTGAATTACGTAAATTTTCGTTAAATCGCGTAGATTTACCGGACTGCTTATTTATCTGCTATTTTATAAAGATTGTATTTTTATAAAATAAATTAGTTAAAGGGTTTTAATTATTAATTAGTTAAAGTTAAATTAAAAGCCCGTAATTACCCAAACCCGTTAGTAAAAGCCCGTACAAGATTTATAAAAAGATTTTTATAAAAGTTTCTAACCTAAATCACTCTCTCTCTCAATCTCGCCGTCTCTCTCTCTCTCTCTCACCCTCTCTCACGAAATTGAACCTGCAACCAAGCAAGGATCGCTCATTCAAGCTTCAATCTTGGAACTAAACGCGTATTCGGAATCCTCTTTGCGTTTCTAACATCCACACGTAAGTTGTTTCGACCGATTTGAATACTTTTTGATTCTTACAGTTAGATCAGACCTTAGATCCATCCAAACATGATGATTTTCATAATAAAGTTGCAAGCTTGATTGGTATTTGATGATAATTGTTGATTTATGATGTTTTGCTAAACCCTAGTGTTATTTGATTGATTAATTGTTGAATAATGAAACTAGTAATGTTATAATGGTGTAGAACATGATAAAAGTCAAGAACTTTACTGATGAAATCGTTGTATTGCATGAGAAACGGCTAAACCCTAATGTTTAAAACAATTTGCTGAATTTTAACCCTCTAGCGTACCGCGAGGGCCTTCGGAACATTCTCTCGCGCACCGCGAGAGACAAAATAGTCGGGACTGGTTTTTGGTTCTCTCGCGTACCGCGAGGCACCAAGGTCACATCTCTCGCGTACCGCGGGAGACAAGCTAACCTGGGCGAGTTCCTAATCTTCTCGCGTACCGCGAGGGAGAACCCTCTCATCTATCGCGTACCGCGAGGGATCGTTGTTAACAGAAAGATAATTTAGTTTTTCAGTTTTTCAATCTTTCACTTGTTTTGAATTCTATTGCTTCTTGATGATGGTTTTGTACTTGACATGACATGATAATGTGTGTAAACTTGATTGATGATTATATAACGCGCATGCTCATCATAGGTTGCTAAAAATAGAAACTTTATCGGAACCAAGTCAAACATGCTAAGTAGAATAGAATTGTTGTAGGATATGATGATTGCTATGTGCTACTTGAATTGAAACCTGCAAGCATATGATAACAATGATGTGAAACCCGAACATGGTTACTATTTATAGAAACTTACCAATTATGGAAACCTGCCATTAATGGAAACATGCTATCTTTCTAGAACAAATAGGATTTGTTGCTACGTGCCATCGTATGATCAATTGTGTGCTATGTGTTCGTATGCAACTCAAACATTAAAACACAAACGTGTCACCAACGGGTCGTCGTGTCAAACTTGAGTCGCACTTGCAAACTATTTTCTAAAACCTTTAACAACAACATTGTTTGGATATATGGGTCTATATCGAACATCACGAACACGCACTTATAGACTACGGTTATAGGTGGCAGTTAGAAGTCCAGCAGTTGCTTCTTAGCTTTCATACTTGCATACGCACTCAGGTGAGTTTCATAACCCCTATTTTACTTGTTTTCCTTTTTGGGGGAGAAAACATGCTTTCAAACATTTCAAATATTATGGGATTCTGTATTACTGTTTTACCGCTTGCGTACTGAAAGTGCACAAACATACCAAACAAGTCCTTACATTTCGAACCGTTAGTATTGGGGAATAGCGAGGGGATTTTGAGTAGTACTACTGGGTTTTGACAAAGCCCCACCCGAGTTAGTCGCTCTAACTATGATTGGAGGTCAACGGGTGTAAAATTTGCCTAAACATTAGCCAGTGTTCGGTAGACATGGCTGGAGGCATTCAAACATACAAATAGTCAGCTTCGGTTGCGAACACTTAAAGTAGCAATGCATTAGACTAGCTATCTATCGGTAAACAATAATTACTTTATCTGACAAACATTGAGCATGGGATGCTTGCGTTAAACAATTGGATTTACTTACATTACTTTATGAACTCACCAACCATTGTGTTGACACTTTCTAGCATGTCTTTCTCAGGTCACTAAGGTATCCAAGCACGAGCATAGGGCATGCATGGAGTCTTATCACTATCGAACATTGAATTTACGTTATTTACTTAAACTGCATGGTTTTGGGCGCCTTGTTTTGCGCAACTTACTTTTACTTACATTGGTTTATGTTTACGCTTCCGCAACGTTTTCAAACTTGAACTTTTGTTGTCTCGTGACTATGAGCAGCATTAGTGGTTTATTTAAATTCATATAGAGTCGTTCCGTGTAACTAATGACTGAGATCCTGATGTGTCACCTTCCAAAACGGTAAAACTCCGTTAGTGGGATTTGGGGGTGTGACAGATTGGTATCAGAGACATTGGTTTTAGTGAACTAGGAATTGCATTGCATTCTAGACTTTAACCACACACTTGCATTAGTTACACAACACTTACACTCATACAGTACACTGACTCATCACACTACAAGAAATGTCTCATTCACCCAAGTCACCAGATTCCCCGATCGAGCAGGAACCCGAGGTTCCAACAGTACCTTCACCCGAGCCAAAGAGGCGAAGGATGACGCCCATTGATGATACTAGAGTGTATGGCGAGCCATTCCATGTGCGTATTAGAGACGACACGGAGCATTGGGATTGGTATCCCGACATGATTAGGAGTTGGATCCGCGAGGAGCAGGTTCCACCTCCACTTGCTGCTGACATTCCTACTTCTTCCTCTTCTACTTCGCGAACTTTGCCACCGTTGAGATATCCACCTGAGCAGGTTCTAGCTGCATTTGTAGCTAAGATGGACCGAGAGATCAGAAACATGCGCGAGGCTGCTGGTGAGATCACCGGGCTACTACAGCGTGGATACAAGACTGACCAGAGAGTGGAGAAGCTGCTTAACAACCAGGGAAGGTTGAACACTGTGCAAGACCAACTAGCAGCAGCATACTATGAGTTACGAGATCAAGTGAACGTCCAGCGCCTTAACCTCGAGGCAGCAGAGGCTAGGATTGAGCAGCTGGAGGAGCAGCTTGAGGCTGCCAATGCTGCAGAGGTTGAGCAGGAGGAGGAGCAGGGTGAGGATGAAGAGCAGGGTGATGATGAGGAACAGGATGAGGATGAGGATACTGTTTCTGGTGTGACTTCAGTTGACAGTGATGATGACTGATAGACTATCTTTTGAGTTATTTTGCTTTTATTTAAACCTAGATGGGCAGGGTTGTTCCCATCCAACAGATATTTCTGGATTTTGATGTTTGATTGAAAGTACTTTGTAGCCTTTACAATTTATTTTATCAAGTATTATTATTGAAATGTTAGATGTTGTGGTTTAATTTTCTGTTATTTACTTATACTTGTATGACAATGATATGCGATGTATTTTTGCTCATGATTTTGTATTTGTGAATGTGAAGAACATGTCTGGACGAAGAGGTGGACGTAACGCCGGGCGTGGTAGCATCAATCTGACCCCAGCAGAGCTTACTGCTATGATTAACGAGCGTGTGGCTGAGGCTTTGACAGCCAACCCGAATGGAGGTAAATCTATCATCTGTCGACTTTAACGAGTCAACATTCATTCTGAACTCACTTCCGAATCTTATTTGTCCCTGAACGCATTCTTTATATTTAATCCAGGTCAGAACAACCACCAACAGGCCTGCACTTATAAGACATTTATGGACTGTAAGCCCCACACTTTTAGTGGAGCCGAAGGAGTTGTAGGTCTACTCCGCTGGATGGAGAAGACAGAGTCTGTCTTTGCTATGTGCAACTGCCCACAAGCCAACCAGGTGAAGTTTGCATCTGGCACACTGGAGGGTCCAGCCATCACCTGGTGGAACGCCCAGGTACAAATGCTGACTCTAGAAATGGCAAATGCTTTGCCATGGAATGAGTTCAAGACTATGTTAACAGAGGAGTACTGCCCTCGCGATGAGGTGCAGAAGCTTGAGGTCGAGTTCTGGAACCTCAAGATGGAAGGGTCAGAGATCGAAGCCTACACTACCCGCTCTCATGAACTAGCTACTTTGTGCCCACAGATGGTGACTCCAGTGTACAAGCGCATTGAGAGGTTTATCGAGGGTCTAGTCCCTCAAATTCAGAGTATGGTGACATCATCCAACCCCACCACTATCCAGCAAACCATCCGTTTGGCTCACAGGTTGACCGATCAGGCGGTCGCACAGGGTACACTTCCTCCCAGGAGAGCACTTTCTAAGCTGGCAGATAATAAGCGTAAGTTTGAAAGTCCACATTTCAAGTCTTCTCAGTCCAATCCGCCTCAACAGCAGCATCATCAGCAACGAAAGTTCGAGCCTGCTAAGAGCCATTCACAGTCTAACTCGGCTCAGCAGAATCAGGGATCTTATGCTGGTAAGTACCCTAAGTGTAATAAATGCAACTTTCATCATACTGGGGCGTGCGACAGGTACCGTTGCCAGAGGTGCGGGAAGATGGGCCATTCGGCCAAGGATTGTAGAGGGGATCTACAAGCTAAACAGGCACCGACTGGTGAGGCGCCTAAAGGGTGTTTTGAGTGTGGCAAGGAAGGGCACTACAAGCGGGATTGCCCTCAACTGAAGAAAGCTGGTAATGGGAACGGAAACGGCAACCATCAGGGTGGTAATGGTAATGGCAACGGTAATGGTGCGAAGGGTCGGGCCTTCGTAATTGGTTCAAGTGAAGCTCGTAAAGATCAAAATGTTGTCACTGGTATGTTTCCTTTAAACGATCATTTTGCTTCTGTTCTCTTTGATACTGGTGCCGATAGGAGCTTTATTTCCGAAAACTTTAGTAAACACTTAGAGCTGACCAAAACCCCGTTAGAGCACAAATATTCCATAGAAATAGCTGACGGTAAACTAATCGAGGCAACTCATATCCTCGAGGGGTGTAAGTTGGGACTATCTGGTCACAAACTCGACATCGATCTCATGCCAGTTACACTTGGCAGTTTCGACATAATAGTTGGCATGGATTGGTTGTCCAAAAACCAAGCCGAAATCATCTGTAGGGACAAAATCGTTCGTATCCCTTTACCTAGTGGAGAGATTCTTTCTGTGAAAGGCGAGAAGAGTGGTGCCGTCGTGGGCATCATATCTTACATGAAAGCGCAGAAATGCCTACGCAAGGGTCATACTGCGATACTAGCCCTTGTCGTTGACAAACCTTCCGAGGAGAAGAAAATTGCAGATATCCCTATTGTTCGCGACTTCCCAGAAGTCTTTCCTGATGACTTACCCGGTCTTCCACCCCATCGACAGGTCGAATTTCAGATTGACCTAACCCCCGGAGCAGCACCTATTGCCAGAGCACCTTATAGACTTGCACCAAGTGAGCTGCAGGAGTTGTCCACACAGTTGCAAGAACTGTTGGATAAGGGTTTCATCCGACCCAGTTCATCACCATGGGGAGCCCCAGTCCTATTTGTCAAAAAGAAAGATGGGACTTTCCGTATGTGTATTGACTACCGAGAGTTGAACAAGGTAACCATCAAGAACCGCTACCCACTTCCCCGCATTGACGATCTATTCGACCAACTTCAAGGGTCGAGTGTTTACTCAAAAATCGATCTAAGATCTGGATATCATCAGCTACGAGTTCGTGATGAGGATATATCCAAAACCGCTTTCAGAACCCGGTACGGCCATTACGAGTTTTTGGTCATGCCATTTGGATTAACCAACGCACCCGCGGTGTTCATGGACCTCATGAACCGTGTGTGTAAGCCCTACCTCGATCAATTCGTCATTGTATTCATTGACGATATCCTTATCTATTCTAAGAGTAAGGAAGAACACGAAGAACATTTGCGCTTAATCCTTGAACTGCTTAGGCAGGAGCAGCTATACGCGAAGTTTTCCAAATGCGATTTTTGGATTCGCGAGGTTCAATTCCTTGGACATGTAGTCAACGAGAAGGGAATACATGTCGACCCATCCAAAGTAGAGGCCATTAAGAATTGGGCAGCACCAACGACTCCGACTGAGGTGCGACAATTTTTGGGATTGGCTGGCTACTACCGCCGGTTTATCGAGGGATTTTCTAAGCTCGCTCAACCCCTCACCGCCTTAACTCAAAAAAGGTAAACCTTATACCTGGAGCGAAACCCAAGAATCAGCATTCCAACTTTTGAAACAGAAACTTTGCAGCGCACCCATCCTATCCCTACCTGAAGGAACCGATGATTTCATAGTGTATTGCGATGCATCGATCCAAGGTCTCGGTTGTGTGCTTATGCAACATGAGAAAGTTATCGCATACGCTTCCCGACAATTGAAAATCCACGAGAAGAACTACACGACTCACGACTTGGAGTTGGGAGCCGTGGTGTTCGCACTGAAAATCTGGAGACACTACTTGTACGGTACCAAGTGCACCATTTACACCGATCACAAGAGTCTTCAGCACATATTCGAGCAGAAAGAGTTGAACATGCGACAGCGTCGCTGGATCGAACTTCTAAATGATTATGATTGTGCAATCAAATACCATCCGGGCAAAGCTAACGTGGTAGCCGATGCCCTAAGCCGAAAGGAAACTAAACCCCGACGAGTTCGAGCGTTGCAACTCACTATTCATACAGGATTACCCGAACAAATCCGCAATGCTCAACTTGAAGCACTAAAGGAAGAGAACTTAACTCTGGAAGCCACCCGTGGTATGGAGAAACAACTAGAGGTTAAATCCGATGGTATTCGCTACTTCGCAGAGCGAATATGGATTCCAGTGTACGGAAACCTGAGAGAGCTCGTATTGGATGAAGCTCACAAATCCCGATACTCTGTTCACCCGGGATCTGACAAAATGTACCACGATCTGAAAGTGTTGTATTGGTGGCCAAACATGAAAGCCGACATAGCCACCTATGTGAGCAAGTGTCTTACTTGTTCAAAAGTTAAGGTGGAGTATCAAAAACCATCCGGATTGCTTCAACAACCGGAGATTCCAATGTGGAAATGGGAACAAATTTCCATGGACTTTATTACCAAATTACCCCGAACTCCAACCGGTTGTGACACAATTTGGGTAATAGTGGATCGTCTGACCAAGTCCGCACACTTCCTTGCTATCAAAGAAACAGACAGAATGGAGAAGTTAACTCGCATTTACCTGAAGGAAGTAGTCTCTCGGCACGGAGTGCCAGTTTCAATCATCTCCGATAGAGACGCTCGTTTTACTTCGCGCTTCTGGCAATCACTGCAGAAAGCTCTAGGCACGCGCCTGGATATGAGCACAGCGTACCATCCTCAAACAGATGGCCAGAGTGAGCGTACCATTCAAACCCTAGAAGATATGCTACGAGCTTGTGTGATCGATTTTAGTAACAGTTGGGAGACTCACTTGCCTTTAGTGGAGTTCTCTTACAATAACAGCTATCATACTAGCATCAAAGTCGCACCGTTTGAGGCTTTGTATGGACGAAAGTGTAGATCACCACTTTGTTGGGCTGAAGTTGGAGATAGTCAACTTACTGGTCCTGAACTTGTGCACGAAACCTCAGAGAAAATCGTGCAAATCCGAAACCGTATGGCGGCAGCGCGTGACCGTCAAAAGAGTTATGCAGACAAGCGTAGAAAACCGCTAGAATTCCAAGTGGGAGACAAAGTTTTATTAAAAGTTTCACCTTGGAAAGGTGTGATTCGTTTTGGGAAACGAGGAAAGTTAAACCCCCGTTATGTTGGACCATTCGAGATAGTGAAAAGGATTGGTCCAGTAGCATATCAGTTGAACCTGCCAGATACACTCAATGGGGTGCATAATGTCTTTCATGTCTCAAACCTAAAGAAGTGCCTATCAGATGAGACTCTTGTAGTTCCACTCGAGGAGTTGGAAATTGATGAACAGCTACGTTTTGTTGAGGAACCAGTTGAGATCATGGACCGAGAGGTCAAAACCCTCAAGCGCAGTAAGATACCTATTGTCAGAGTTCGCTGGAACTCGAAGCGTGGACCTGAGTTCACGTGGGAACGCGAGGATCAGATGATGAAAAAGTATCCTCACCTGTTCAAACATTCAACGGCAAACACGAAAGGTACTAACTAAATTTCGAGACGAAATTTCTTTCAACAAGGGGATGATGTGACAACCCAAACTTTTGTTTCAGAAATTTAACGACTTCGCTTAATTTTCGGGACGAAAATTCTTTCAACAAGGGGATGATGTGACATCCGGCATTTTCAGGTTAACTCCGTTAACTCAAACCTCGTTAGTTCAAACATTTTTCGTTACAAACTCAGTTATCTTAGTTCGTCACACATACATTGCATTTAATTAGGATTAATTAAATGTGTCAGTTAGTTCACACACATCGGAGCACACACGAGTCGAACCCGGAACGTTGGTGATAAACAATAAATAATAATTCAAGCAATAAATAATTTATAATGAATATAAATTATGTGCTTTTACGTGCTACGTGAATTATCTGTGAATTACGTAAATTTTCGTTAAATCGCGTAGATTTACCGGACTGCTTATTTATCTGCTATTTTATAAAGATTGTATTTTTATAAAATAAATTAGTTAAAGGGTTTTAATTATTAATTAGTTAAAGTTAAATTAAAAGCCCGTAATTACCCAAACCCGTTAGTAAAAGCCCGTACAAGATTTATAAAAAGATTTTTATAAAAGTTTCTAACCTAAATCACTCTCTCTCTCAATCTCGCCGTCTCTCTCTCTCTCTCTCACCCTCTCTCACGAAATTGAACCTGCAACCAAGCAAGGATCGCTCATTCAAGCTTCAATCTTGGAACTAAACGCGTATTCGGAATCCTCTTTGCGTTTCTAACATCCACACGTAAGTTGTTTCGACCGATTTGAATACTTTTTGATTCTTACAGTTAGATCAGACCTTAGATCCATCCAAACATGATGATTTTCATAATAAAGTTGCAAGCTTGATTGGTATTTGATGATAATTGTTGATTTATGATGTTTTGCTAAACCCTAGTGTTATTTGATTGATTAATTGTTGAATAATGAAACTAGTAATGTTATAATGGTGTAGAACATGATAAAAGTCAAGAACTTTACTGATGAAATCGTTGTATTGCATGAGAAACGGCTAAACCCTAATGTTTAAAACAATTTGCTGAATTTTAACCCTCTAGCGTACCGCGAGGGCCTTCGGAACATTCTCTCGCGCACCGCGAGAGACAAAATAGTCGGGACTGGTTTTTGGTTCTCTCGCGTACCGCGAGGCACCAAGGTCACATCTCTCGCGTACCGCGGGAGACAAGCTAACCTGGGCGAGTTCCTAATCTTCTCGCGTACCGCGAGGGAGAACCCTCTCATCTATCGCGTACCGCGAGGGATCGTTGTTAACAGAAAGATAATTTAGTTTTTCAGTTTTTCAATCTTTCACTTGTTTTGAATTCTATTGCTTCTTGATGATGGTTTTGTACTTGACATGACATGATAATGTGTGTAAACTTGATTGATGATTATATAACGCGCATGCTCATCATAGGTTGCTAAAAATAGAAACTTTATCGGAACCAAGTCAAACATGCTAAGTAGAATAGAATTGTTGTAGGATATGATGATTGCTATGTGCTACTTGAATTGAAACCTGCAAGCATATGATAACAATGATGTGAAACCCGAACATGGTTACTATTTATAGAAACTTACCAATTATGGAAACCTGCCATTAATGGAAACATGCTATCTTTCTAGAACAAATAGGATTTGTTGCTACGTGCCATCGTATGATCAATTGTGTGCTATGTGTTCGTATGCAACTCAAACATTAAAACACAAACGTGTCACCAACGGGTCGTCGTGTCAAACTTGAGTCGCACTTGCAAACTATTTTCTAAAACCTTTAACAACAACATTGTTTGGATATATGGGTCTATATCGAACATCACGAACACGCACTTATAGACTACGGTTATAGGTGGCAGTTAGAAGTCCAGCAGTTGCTTCTTAGCTTTCATACTTGCATACGCACTCAGGTGAGTTTCATAACCCCTATTTTACTTGTTTTCCTTTTTGGGGGAGAAAACATGCTTTCAAACATTTCAAATATTATGGGATTCTGTATTACTGTTTTACCGCTTGCGTACTGAAAGTGCACAAACATACCAAACAAGTCCTTACATTTCGAACCGTTAGTATTGGGGAATAGCGAGGGGATTTTGAGTAGTACTACTGGGTTTTGACAAAGCCCCACCCGAGTTAGTCGCTCTAACTATGATTGGAGGTCAACGGGTGTAAAATTTGCCTAAACATTAGCCAGTGTTCGGTAGACATGGCTGGAGGCATTCAAACATACAAATAGTCAGCTTCGGTTGCGAACACTTAAAGTAGCAATGCATTAGACTAGCTATCTATCGGTAAACAATAATTACTTTATCTGACAAACATTGAGCATGGGATGCTTGCGTTAAACAATTGGATTTACTTACATTACTTTATGAACTCACCAACCATTGTGTTGACACTTTCTAGCATGTCTTTCTCAGGTCACTAAGGTATCCAAGCACGAGCATAGGGCATGCATGGAGTCTTATCACTATCGAACATTGAATTTACGTTATTTACTTAAACTGCATGGTTTTGGGCGCCTTGTTTTGCGCAACTTACTTTTACTTACATTGGTTTATGTTTACGCTTCCGCAACGTTTTCAAACTTGAACTTTTGTTGTCTCGTGACTATGAGCAGCATTAGTGGTTTATTTAAATTCATATAGAGTCGTTCCGTGTAACTAATGACTGAGATCCTGATGTGTCACCTTCCAAAACGGTAAAACTCCGTTAGTGGGATTTGGGGGTGTGACATGGATCGAGTTCAATTTGATATTGTTAGGTGAAATTGATAAGGGGGTTTTAATGTATTCGAGATTGCGAAACTGTTGATGTAAGTTAATTTGATTGAGATTGGGATTAGGGTCGAAACCCCCAAATCAAGTTTATGATGAACCCTAGGTTATGGATCGTGTTAAATTCGATGACATGAGCCCTGGATTTCATAGGGCTTTCAATCCAGTTGCAGGGATGACTCTAAGGATATGTTCAATTTCATTAATCGATATCGGATTGCTAGGGTTCGACCAAACTAGAAACGTATGAACCCTAGGTTATTGATCGTGATCAATCCGATATTGGATGTCCAGATTAAGATAGGGCTTTTGATTAAGAGGATAAAACGAGTCTAAAGACTATATCAATTACCAGAATAAACGATGTATTGTCGGAGTTCGATTACACCACAGTCGCGGTCCGACGCGTTGATCTTCGGTGATCCTAGTTCTTTCTCCGATTGAATTGGTGTGTCCAGAAGTTTCTTCAGGTTTCGTACAAGCTACGCAGGAGTTGAATTTGCGAATTTGATAAAAGCATTCGCTCAATTTGATGAGTAAACGACGGGGGTCGACGGTTACGAGGTTTATGGCCATTATTGATATTAATTCGGTAAATTAACTAAGATTGGATGTACAATGATGGTCGTTATTAACATTGAAGTCGATTTCGGTTATGAATTCCAACAGACATGATCGAGATATTCGGATTTGAGTTGATTTGGTTATGGTTTGACTTTTAACAGTCAACAGAATTGGTTGATTTTGATTTTGACTTTGAGAGTCCAAATATAGAGTTTAGGGACTTGGCAGAACTAGTCCCTGTAGTTAGAGTTCGGGTTATTGACAGAATTAGACCCTTAGGTTAGATTTAACTGGTTTCAGTTAGGATATTTAACGAAATTGTTAACTGAGTTAACCTGAAAAGTCGGGTTGTCACAGGCGAACTTGTAAAGTTCGCTTCTCTCAAATTAGGCGAACTTAATCAGATTTTTGGATTCTGGTTTAAGCGAACTTATTAAGTTCGCTTGGGGTTAAGTTCACTCAGTGAAGTTCAGGCGAACTTATTAAGTTCACTTATGTAGTATCAGGCGAACTTATCTAGTTCGCTAGTGTTCTTTAAAAAAAATTGTATCAGAAACTGATGAAAATTTTTGGAGACCAATATCAGAAGGATATGTGCATCCTACTTTTAACTTTCTGGAATTTAGTGATGTTCCTAAACAAGTGACAGCTCTTACTAAAGTAGAAAAGCAGAATTTTGATCGAGAGATGAAAACGTGTGAAACTTTAACGATGTCTTTACCAAAAGAAATCATTCATAGTCTCGGGAAGTGTCCAACTTCAAGAGATCTATGGGAAGCTTTGAAGAAAAAGGGTGAAGCTACTACTCAAGCGTTTGTGGTCTTGATCAATGATGTATTGGAGAAGCAGGGTGATTCTCAAAGTGATTCTTCTGCAGAATTAACTGATAGTGAGAGTATTCGTTCTGGTGAAAGTACTCAGTCTACCGAGAGTGATATGATGACTGAAGTAGGCTTTCAGACAGTTGAAGATGGTCTGAGTGAATCAGAAATTGATACAGAGTCTGTCATTGTTGATCAAAAGGGTGAAGCTGATGATGATGTATTCATGGCTCCTGGTGCATCTTCTTTAGAAGTAAAACCTGAGGTAGTTTCTAACTCTGAAACGTTTTGATCTAACTGTATTTCAGTGAAGGATAAAATGATGAGGGTTATGGATGACAACGTAAACCGCATTTGTGATATAAATCAATGCACACGGTAAATCAGAAATTAAAAGATAATGAGAATGTGTGTATTGAGAGAATAGAATCACTGAAGAGTGATATAAGTTCTCTGACTTTGAAGATCAAAGAGTAGGCATATCACCTGGATATGTCCTTTGCAGAAATTGAGAAAAGAAATAATGGTCTTGTTGAGAAAGATAAGGAAATAGCTGAATCTAAAGCAGAGGTAATCAAATTGCATAGAAAGTTAGAAAGCTTTGGAAATTCATCATTCTTATTAGGAAATTATCATAATAATACTAAAGAGGGGAAGGGAACTAATGGTATTGCTTATGTTCCTCCACCATTCAACGAAAATTATTCTGTTACACCTGAGATTATAAACGTTGAGGATTTAGATCCTAAGACTGTGTTGAAGGTGAATCCAGTAACAGGGGAAGATATGGTGTATTCTGATGAGAGTGATGATGAATATTTTGATGAAGCTAAGGTAGAGGGGATACCGAAAGAGATTAAGAAAGAAGACTCAAAGGTTGATTCTAATTCATCTAGAAATTATACACTTGGAAGTTCTTCAAATTCAAGGAGAGTTCCATATGTCAGAGATTATAAAGGCAGGCGTACATGCTTTCATTGTAATGAGATTGGACACATTGTGGTGAACTGTCCTTACAAAAATAAAGGGAAGAAGCATGTAGTTCCTAAGAAGATGAAGCCTGAATCAAAACCTGTTGTAAAATCTGGAGTTCCAGAGAAAATAAAGCCAAAAGAAGTTCATGTAGGAGAATCTTCTTCAAGTGCATCTTATCATGTGAAGATTCCTTATATGAGAGATTATCGTGAGACGAGATCTTGCTTTTCTTGTGGTCTTGTTGGTCACATTCGGATTGCTTGTCCTCACAACGCCAGAGGTAACCGACATGTTACTTCAGAAAAGGTAAGAACTCATGGTAAGCCTTATGTTAACCCAAATGTGGTTAAACCTCATGATATACCAAAGGGTAATTCAAAATCTGAGGTTAGGCTTTCTAGACCTCAAAGACGGAGGAGAAACAGAAGATTGAGAAAACTTTTAGAACAACAAGAGTTTTCACAATCTAAACATTTTTCAAATGAACAAGATTGTTCAAACACTTCACATTTTAAGCAAAAAGAACTTAATGAAAAGAAGTATGTTTGGAAATCTAAAGTTTCTGTTTCTGACTTGTCGGAACAATCTCCGAAAATCGATGAGAGATTCGATTGTGAATGGAGTGAGGTTTATTATTTTGATACAGATGGACGACCCATGACTACCATGGCTTGGGTCCCAATTTCAGATTAATGTTTCTTGTTAGATGTGCAGGATTAACCAAGAGGGACTATTAATACCATTTTGGTTGTTGATAGTGGTGGTTCTAAGCACATGAAAGGGATTGACATTTGCAAAGAGTAAAGAGTTGTTGATAACTGAGAATATATTTGATTCAACGACTTGATGCTCAAGGGGGAGAATATGTCACACACAATGTTTTGGAAAGAGTTTTACAAAGTCCAAGGATAACCTGAAACTTAGGATGACAATGGTGAGCATAAAGTCGTTGATGCAACCATTTGACTAGTTGAGGGAGAGTCTATAGGACAAGAGGACAGAACTGTGTTGGTGACAAAGGCAAAGACATTCAATTACATGATTACATCGGTTTGAGTTTTTAATTGATTGAATTGCTTAATCCTGAGTAACCAAGTAAAATGTTTTTCTTAAAATGTTTTCATGGAAGAGTTTATTTTCGTTTGTTTTACTTTCTTTGAAAAATATTTTGAAAAGGCTAAACAAATTGAAAAACATAAAATTGACATTACTTGAAGTTAAAGAAGAGATGATAGTACATCAGTAGATGTTCTTTCACACATGACCTTAGATTGACTGGTTGGTGCTTTATTAATATATCTGAATTATATGTTTTGATCTAAACTTCAGAAACTACACAAATAGGAAATGATAGTGTTGTGTATGCATAGAATTTGAATTGTCAGTAGACTAAAAGCGTCACTGAACCATTAGTAGTGTGAAAACATAATTGCATATGTTACAACTGTGATTTGAACCCATTTTATGCCTGGGTGTGTGTGTTAAAAGATCACTATCAGATATAGAATATTAGCTTTTAATAAGGATTGTCCTATGAGATCAGTTTCGGGTTATGTCCTTAGCACTATTCATTCGATTTGCTTCAATGCCCATGTCCCGAAAAGCATGCAATTTGAAGTATAATCAAGATATGTACTTGACAACATCTGTCAAACATATACTAGCCCTTAGATCATATTGATAAATCATCTTTACTGATTCCATTGAATTCATAATCCAGAAAACAGTTGGATCCACGTACCTGAATCTTATGATTCCACATATATAAGCCAAAACATTGAATCATTCGATTCTGAATCTCATTGATTCCTATACAATCCAATTTGGATTCTGCTATTCATGTGCTAAGTGATGTCTCCTCATTCTGGAAATTCGGATAATCTTTAATAAAATCTCATATGTCTTGAAGATAGTGCATTTACTTTCTGTTGGCATACTAGTGGGATACACGTTGTATTTCATACTTAAATGGTACCTTAACTCACAAGAAAGTGGGAATGAGATGCTTTTTCAAATCTTATAATATTGATAATTTGAATTTGTGTGTCATAGCCTGATCCTATTTTCTTTTAATGTTTATCGCGTATCATAACATGCAATATGAAAGTCTTGAAAAGATAGAGTGTGATAATCTTGAAAGATATTGGTTTGATTGGTCAAGGTTTGAAAGAATGACATAGGATACCATTTGATATTATATGGACTTTATATCCAAGATGTGTGACTGATATCTCATATATACTTATATGATCTTCTTACTCGTGATGTTCAACCAAAAAGATGTGATTTTGTATTTTACATTTCAGTTTATATAGAGAAAAACCAAAAATATTTTATTTTTTCAACTTCCATGGAAATCTTAATTGTTGGTTATTCTTGGTTGTTCTCCTTTGTAAAAACTGAATATTGCAGACAGAAGGTGACAAGGGGTTCTTCTCTCAAGTGTCACACCCCAACCGACGGCGGAAACGTCGGGGCGGGACATGTAGACTGTTCATAAGCTCATGGTTTGCTAAAGTTGTAATAATTAGACAGTAAATTTCATTTCATAACTCAAGTAATCATTTACATCATTTACAAGAATTTAAGAATACATGAATCTCCGTATTAAAATTTAAGACTAGGTCCTCAACCCTAAGTGAAGTAGCTTGAATCATAACTCAAACAACTGTACTTGAAACATGATATAATGAGAGGGTCAACTATAAATAGTTGGTGAGCATACATAGGTTTTGACACCACAAGTAAAGTTCAAGTGTTTTGTGTACAATTCATATGATGCATGGTTTATAAAGCATTTATGGAGAATCTAAGTTAAGCTAGTTGCACAAATGAAACTTTGTAATTGAAGGGCATAACAACACATGTTATCCAAATGTAGGACATAACAACACATGTTATCCTGATGTAAATGTAGGGCATAACAACGCATGTTATCCTGATGTAATGTAGGGCATAACAACAAATGTTATCCTGATGTAATGTGTTAATGATTGCACAAGTGTAATATGTATATGTAGCCTTAACAATTAGCATTCAAGCATAAAGCATAAATAAACACATATGATCACATTGTAGAATTGTACATGAGTAATTGCAAATAGAGTTTGAATGTAATCATGTTTCACCGCAAACATGTAAATGAGAAAAGGGGGCTATGTAAACTCACCTTGCAAGTTTAGAGGGTTGAACTTGAACTTGTAGTAACTTGGATTCAATGCCTTAAGGATTGCCTAAGTTAAGTTTGTTACGTTAGAAACACGTTATGGATAGTCAAGGGGTTGACAGTGTAATTAGTTGAAAGTGGTTGTTGTACACTAGAGTGGTTATCATTCCAGAGTAGTACCTCCAACAGAAAAGTTCCCAGGAAAGAGTTGGCCGGATCAGAACCCCGTCTTTTCCTAGCCAGAACTTTAATGTTTGTCAGATAACTACATACTGGTTTGAAAGTTACTCTATTTGCATACTTAACCAAGTTTAGGGTGAGTTTGGTAAGCTTGGAAAGTATAAGCGCTAAAGTGAAAATATGAGTTTAGTAAAGATAGAAATAAATTTAGTTGAATATTAAAGGGTTTTAAAAATAAGGAGTTTTGGTAAAAACATGATTTTTTTGAAATGGAAAGGAATATAAAGATCAAAACCAAGTTTTTAAATAAAGTTTGAACATGTTTAATTAAAATAAGGCATTTGATCTTGGATAGATCTATGATTATAACATAAACATGTTAGGGATCATAGATCTAGCTAGTTATGATGAACTTTTAAAAAGAAAAGTACGAACAAGTAAGAACATAAGAAGAACTTACTTAGAATGGAAGGATTTAAACTAGAATCTTCCAAAAGATGAGAAGAACAACCTTTAGTTGCTAGAGAGCCTTAGAGGATTGTTGAGGTGTGAAAATGAATGAGGTTTAAGGCTCTATTTATAGGTGAGACTAAGTGACTTATTCGCAAAAATCAATTTTTTGATAAGGACTAGGATTGCAAAAGGTGAAGAATAGTATTTAATGCTCATTAATGTTATGTTTGACTCCATAATTCATATTTAAAATTTTTTTTATAAAGTTTATAAAATCTTAAATATGTTACTTGTTTAATTACAAATGTTTATAAAAAAATGTCTTTCATTTTTATAAAGACTACAATTTGTGTAAATGGTTTACTAAAATAGATATATGTTTACATATTTATTTAAAATTAAATACATACATTTAGAAAATATAAACTCTTGATTAATGCTCATAATTTTAAAACTTACAATTTGTATAGATGATTAATTTAATAACATCAAATACATATATCATATATACATATTTATAATTAGATTCCTATATCTATATAGAACAATATGTAAAAACGTGATTAAAGATGTATAAGTCCTATATCAAAAGTTGTATAATTAATTTATTTGATATAATCATATATAATATATATATATATATATATATATATATATATATATATATATGAATGTACATACATATGTTATATATATAATAGGAGGGTAATATTTAAATGTAAGATCAAAAATCTAAATTGATAGATGTTAAAATAATAATTAAAGTGACATATTGTTTTGAACAAGTATGGGGTTCATTAGGAGTGTCGTTACTGTATAAAGTAAAATAATGTAGTATTAGAAAAATCTTGGATGTTACAGTTTCCCCAAGTTGATGGAATTTCGTCCCGAAATTCAATTGTTTGGAGACTACTGAATCAGGAAGGAGGTGAGCTTGGATTGTCGGTTTGAGGAGTATAGCTGATGTCAAGGTTCAAGTCTGGTCATCGTGTCAGGCATAGATGGTGGTAGTGGGTTTAGTTTGAATGAAATTAAGGGGAAAACTGTTGAAGAATATTTTGGATTCTACAGATGGAATGTATTACTTAGAATGGAATTGATGGGAACTAGATGATCAAGGTTTGTTGAGATGTAATCGAATATGTTCAAGGATTATCAGTGTATAAAGGATTTCACAAACATTAGCCCCGTCAAACAACATAAAACTTTACGTGGCAGAATAACGCTACTTCTGATTTTATGACAGGAATACTTATATATAGGAAGTACCAGCGGCGTATCCACCATGTCCTTATCATATCCCATTAGTTTTTGTTACTATGTACCACGATAGGTTTCATGTCATAACACACGACAGATTTCACTATGTCTTCCATGCGCTGATCTTTATAATTACGTGTGCACCCGTAATTATCCAAATCATCGCATGGTCCACATAGTTTATCCCATTGTGTGTGGGGTCCAGGGGGTAACATAAAAACACTTAATCCGTAACTATTGCTTTCACGTATGTGTTGCTAACGAATAACTATGTCCATAGATGCTTGAGTCAATCAAATACTAAAGAGTAATAACGTGGCATAATTTAGGATCCCATAGCATTCCTCGTGTCACACCCCGACCGATGGCGGAATCATCGAGGCGGACAATGAAATGATTGTTCAAAAGCACATGATAACTAAAAAGTTGCATAATTCATTAAATAAATTTGAATACAACAAAGATCCAAATACAATACATTTCAAATAACCTAGTCTAGTTCAAAACATTGATTTATTTAACTAGGTCCATAGTTCTTAAGTGGAGAAATCTTCAGCAAGCAATCACATATCCAAACCTGAAACATTATTTAAATCAAGTGTCAACTAAAAATTTGGTGAGTACATAGGTTTTTGTAGTTCCGATAAGTAGTAGATAAAACGTTTTGCAACTCATTGTTTATCTTGTTAAACATAGTATATATGGTGTATCATTTATCTAATCACAATTCAAACCTTGTTTGACGCGCTTGAACAGAGCACAACAGCTAAGTCCGGTAATGTTTGAATATAGTTACCCACTATATCCGGTATGTTTGAATATAACACGCGGCTATATCCGAGTATGCAGTAATAAACACCCTAACCGGGTGGGCTGGTCAGGCACAATAGATCTATTAATATTACTGTTGGTTTTCTTGTGTTTAAAGTAAATGTATGTACACCCAAGATAATAAGCATATAGTCCACATGTATAACACGTATAAACAAAGTGAGTAGCATGTGTAATGTTTCACCCCAAAATGCGTAAAAATGTAAAATAAGGGCTATGTAACTCACCTTGCAAGCGGGTATTTTTCCACGCGTGTAGGTGATAAAGATGTTGAAGTCTAAGCACGTTGAAACCCTAAGTAGATAAATGGGTATTATTGTATGTTTACATGTGCGTATTAGTATTTAATTGTGTATAGGTTTATAATAACATTTCTTAGTGTTATTTGCATAAAAGTTGGTCCAGATTTACTTGAAATTACTGATTTGATCGAAACTGTTTATAGTTGTGACAGGTATCGAAACTGTGTTCAATCGAAACTACTATTTTCGATTGACCATTTACAAGTGATACACAACTGTCGAAACTACTATCCATCGAAACTACTAGTTTCGATTGATCATTTATAAGTGATACACAGGCTGTCGAAACTACCATCTATCGAAACTACTAGTTTCGATTGACCATTTACTCAATCGAAACTATGTAGTATCGATGGCCCAGACTTTAGAAAATAAAACAGTAATTTTTTTCAGAACAATAGTTTGTCCGGTAATCGATGGTTTGGAGTCGTGACTTCGATTGGTTCAGCTTGCCTTATGATAACAGAAGGTAAAGAAACGAAGTTGAGGATTCTTACGTGGTCGCAAAGGGGCTGGACGGCAGAGTCTTAAATCCGAGAATGTCCAGAATGAGAATCGAGCTTCTGGATGAGGTTAGCCTCTACAACCTTGGTCACAGCTTCACACAGAGATGGCGATTGTAATGGTGCCTTCAATTTGGAGTGAGATTGGGTGGAAGAGGGGTAGCGAGCTCGAGCAGGTCCGACTATGGCTATTTATAGTCGAGTTCGTTTCTTATGACAAAGCGTGCAATTGGGCAAGTCCCGACACTCGTCTGGACGAGACGAAGCTAACGAGCTATTAAATACGCGTGGAGGTTGACTGTCGGGCTCGAATTCGAGGCGTGGGTTCTCGGACACCAACAAGATTAGGCGATTCGTATGTTGGGGAGACCAATTGGTCGGGGCCTTTTGTTCGCATGGGGAAGACGAGTTCAGGGATGCCTGTAGCGGCTGTCTAGGTGCAGGGAACAGCCCTGTCGGGGTGTTCGCAAGAAAAACGCTTTACCCGCCGGACCAAGGATCATGGTGACCGGGAAGTCGATTTGGGAATTGGCAGAATTGGTCCTTGTAGTTTGGTTTTGATTTAATTCGACCCCTGAGATATTTACGGATGAGTCCTTGTAGTTTGATTTGTACAGAAATAGTCCCTCAACTGATTTTTGCTTAAAACCTTCTAGTTTGAAAAGTTTCAAAACAATCCCTAACTTTTATAAAAATAATTAGTTTAATTTCTTTAAATTTTCAAATATATTTTATAAACTTATATTATTATCATTGTTATAAACAATTTTTATAAGAGTTAGTTATCTTATTTTAAATAGGTTATTTTATTAAATCTGAAACTTTTTAAATTTAGATTTTTATATAAGTTTAAAACGTATTTATTTTTAATTATTTTAAATCCATAAAATAAAAATAAATATATATTTTGTACAAAATTAAATAAAACACTTGCATTTCATTTAGTTGAAAATGATTACATGATATATATTACAAATGCGCGAATAAAAATCTGGAATGTCACACCTCGTGTTTGAACAAAAATACGTCAAACACCGAGTAGCTTTCATGGATAAGGTGAATAATCATGCCTTGTGTATGATGGATTTAATCAATTGTCACAATGTAAACAATCTAGTTCAGTGTATAATGTAAGCACTCAAGTTCATGTATGATCTACTGTCATGTACATTGTAAACAAATGGGCTTTATGTATACTTTAAGCAATTTAGTATCAAGTATATTGTAACCAAAGAAGTTTCATGTATAATGTGAGCAATGTAGTATCATGTGTTTAGCATCATGTATAAATGTAGTATCATATATATCGTAAATAAATAAGTTTCATGTATAACGCGAACAATTTTAGTATTATGTGTTTAGTATCATGCATAAATGTAGTATCATATACATCGTAAATAAATAAGTTTCATGTATAATGCGAACAATTTTAGTATTATGTGTTTAGTATCATGTATAAATGTAGTATCATATATATCGTAAATAAATAAGTTTCATATATAATGCGAACAATTTTAGTATTATGTATTTTGTAAATAAATATGTATAATGTAAACAATTTAGTATAACGTATTTTGTAAATAAATAAGTTTTCATGTATAATGTAAACAATTTAGTATCAATAAGTTTTCATGTATAATGTAAACCATTTAGTATAATGTATTTTATAAATAAATAAGTTTTCATGTATAATGTAAACAATTTAGTATCAATAAGTTTTCATGTATAATGTAAACTATTTAGTATAATGTATTTTGTAAACAAATAAGTTTTCAGGTATGATGTAAACAATTTAGTATTATATATTTTGTAAATAAACATATATAATGTAAACAATTTAGTATAATGTATTTTGTGAATAAATAAGTTTTCATGTAAAATGTAAACAATTTAGTATAACGTATTTTGTAAATAAATAAGTTTTTATGTATAATGTAAACAATTTAGTATCAATAAGTTTTCATGTATAATGTATTTTGTAAATAAATAAGTTTTCATGTATAATGTAAACAATTTAGTATCAATAAGTTTTCATGTATAATGTAAACAATTTAGTATAATGTATTTTGTAAACAAATAAGTTTTCAGGTATGATGCAAACAATTTAGTATTATATATTTTGTAAATAAACATATATAATGTAAACAATTTAGTATAATGTATTTTGTAAATAAATAAGTTTTCATGTATAATGTAAACAATTTAGTACAATGTATTTTGTAAATAAGTTTCATGTATATTGCAAACAAACAAGTTTCATGTATCATGTGATCAATCAAGTACCATGCATATTGTGAATGTTCATATGTAAGTAATTGAATCTCTTGTGTAACGTAAACTATCAAATTTTGTAGGTGTTCGAGTGTTGCGAACAAGCGTGTTGCCTGACGTTTATGTATAATGCGGGTAGTTGGGTTATAATTTTTTTTTTCAATCTTGTTGAGGTTTATATGGTTGGTTAACGCCTACGCGAAATGATTTATCTCCTTGTAGTGCCTAGTATACATTTTCGAATGTGTAAGATAACGAGAAGGTTGTGTAGATATTCAGAGTAGTGTGCTAATGAATAACTAATTTGTGCTCTTTGTTTGTAAATAAACAAGTAATTGTAATTTGTTCTTTTTTGTAAATTAATAAAATAGTGAAAATAATAAGTTGAATAACTAGATAGATGAATAAATAAATAAAAACTTTTTATTAAATTTTTAATCATCGTAAAGAGAATGTTTCAAGGGAAAATAATGGCTAAGTTATCTAATAATTAAGCAACAGTTTAATAAAAGTTAATTTAACGAAATAAAAGTCATAAATAATTATTAATTAAGATAATGCTTTTATGAAACAAGTTGTATTAAGTTTCATTACAAGATGAAAATGTTAATAGAAAATGTCTATTTCTAATACTATCTAAAGGTTTGATAAACGTTTTGTTTGAATAAAATAACGATGTTGTTTAATTCAGATAATAAAATGATTAGTTACAAAGAAAGCTTAGGTACGTGTAGTAAATTGTAATAAACGAAACGATGGTGTTTAGATTGTACGCATTTGATAATATAATCAAACGGATATTTTAACAAATCGAAGTGATTCAAATTCTTATATTTTCAAGAAGACATGCTTTAGCCTATAGGTGAACACTCACTTCGGGAATTTCCAGGAAAGCATACGGATCCTTCGGTTGATTTTGATTTATATGAAATGCTTTCCTAGACAGAAGACCCAAAGTACAGGCATTCACCCTTCCGGATTGCACATGTTCTTTACAAATTTTCAGAATTCAAAACTTTGACGGGATTTTAAAATCTTAATAGGCTTTAGGCCTAAGAGTTTAAAATTTTGTTCACACATGATGATGATGACATGAGTGCAAGAATGAGGGTGCATAAAGGGTTAGATGTGAATAGGTGTGTGATAAGACTAAGGATAGCATTTAAGGGCCTCAAATAAGCAACATGTAATCAAGAAGTGGTAAAGAAAGTATTATATAGGTAGCAATGTTTTTAAGAATACGAGTTATCAAGTAGTGTAGCATATAAACTATCATGTATTGTATCATGTGAAGTAACACTTAGAATAACATGTAAGAAGATTACACATAATAGTGAACATGTAACACGTAGCAATGTGGCAAAAATCATATAACATAGAGCATGGCATTTGATGGATGTCCTAAGGTTATAGTCTAGGTCAAAGTGTCTAATAACCTAATTCCCTATAACCAAGGCTCTGATACCAATCTGTCACACCCCAACCGACGGCGGAAACGTCGGGGAGGGACATGTAGACTGTTCATAAGCTCATGGTTTGCTAAAGTTGTAATAATTAGATAGTAAATTTCATTTCATAAATCAAGTAATCATTTACATCATTTACAAGAATTTAAGAATACATGAATCTCTGTATTAAAATTTAAGACTAGGTCCTCAACCCTAAGTGAAGTAGCTTGAATCATAACTCAAACAACTGTACCTGAAACATGATAAAATGAGAGGGTCAACTACAAATAGTTGGTGAGCATACATAGGTTTTGACACCACATGTAAAGTTCAAGTGTTTTGTGTACAATTCATATGATGCATGGTTTATAAAGCTTTTATGGAGAATCTAAGTTAAGCTAGTTGCACAAATGAAACTTTGTAATTGAAGTGCATAACAACACATGTTATCCTAATGTAGGGCATAACAACACATGTTATCTTGATGTAAATGTAGGGCATAACAACGCATGTTATCCTGATGTAATGTAGGGCATAACAACAAATGTTATCCTGATGTAATGTGTTAATGATGGCACAAGTGTAATATATATATGTAGCCTTAACAATTAGCATTCAAGCATAAAGCATAAATAAACACATATGATCACTGTAACATCCCAAAAATAAAACGACAGTTTTAATAATGGAATAAACGAACGAGGCATGACGAGTCGGGTCGGATGGGTCAGCGGGCTATAAATAGCCTATGCCACCCCTTTTCTCTCATTTGCAACTTTTTAGAGAGAGAAACCGTAGAGAGAGAAAGTTGGAGGATCGACCCGAGACTTCAGCAAAGTGTTACTCCATAACTCGTGAGAAGAACCTCCGGATCAGAAACTCGATTCAGGTAACAATCCGACCTAAATCTGAGTTTTAGTTCGTTTTTGGGTTTTTCGGGTTTTGGGTGAAAATGTAACATTTTAACGGATGAAACTGAAGGATAAACATAGATTTGAGTTCCTTAATGGAAAACGAACGTTTTGGATGCAAACAGGTTCGAGATCTTGACGAGATCAGACCTGAATGCGAAAGTTAGGGTTTTTTCGCGAAGAACAGGTCGTGCACACTTGCTAAGTCCGCACGGAGCAGGTCCTAAGTGCGCAGGAGGAGGGACCTGCGCACTTGCTAAGTGCGCAGGAGGTGGGACCTGTGCACTTACTAAGTGCGCAGGAAGAGGTGTCTGCGCACTTGCTAAGTGCGCAGGCAGCAAGGTCTGCGCACTTGCTAAGTGCGCAGGCATCAGGCTGATTAAGTAAAGTTAGTACGTATAGAAGGGTTAAACCGTTAGAGTCAGTATTGGTCTGATGTGTATGTAACTAATCAATTCAGATCGGAAGTGACGTTGTTGGGCCTTTGTTTAGGACAACCGAGACTAGCTTATAAGGTGAGTTCTAGAAGCCCTCTTTTAAATGTTTTAATAATGTTTTCGGGCTGGTGTGCATACGTAACGATATGACTATTTTATAAAATGATGTTTATGAATGTGGTATGTGACGTTTTATAAAATGATGTTTATGAACGATGTTTTGGAAGGAAGGGTTATGAAAGAAGTGTTTATGAAATATTTTGCCAAAAGAAGTTTATGAAGTGTTTATGAATGAATGAATGTTTTTAATAAAACGTACGAATGCTTTAACTGAAGTTTTGAAGTAAAAGAAGTGAAGGTTTACGAAAGTCACAAACGAACGAATCTGCCAATATTCCTTAGGGAATGAAGGTTAAGGGTAAGGGAAGTTTGTTATGGGCCTTTACCTTTTAGGGGCCTTTGTGGCTGGCCAACTGTTGTACAACTGGGGCGATGACGGTCGCCAAGGGGATTATCGTGATCCTTGAAGTTTGGTACGATTTACCTTACGGGGTAGTCGTGCTTGAAGTTTGGTACTTGCGCCTTACGGGGCGCAGTGCTTGAAGTTTGGTACGTGTCATCCTTGTGATGCCGTGCTTGAAGTAGTGTTGGATAACCTAAGTATCGGGCCCTAGGAGTTCTTCACCCGAAGGACAGTACGGTGATTGATGGGCCTAGTGGTGGTGATCTTTAGGTTATTCAACCAGTATGTAACGTATGGATTTGACGGTTACGAGAATGCACAGATTTGATATGTTCGTTGACTTATGTTTTAGAAGTGTTATGTTTTGTTATTGCATTATTTTACGTACGCTTTTTATTAAATGAAGTGTGAAGTTATGATTTTGGCAAATTATTTGAAGTTAAAGTTTTATGTTAAAACTAGAACTCACCAGCGTAGCTGACTTTTTAGTATTCACATTCAGGTTAAGGCAGGTATGGATGATGGACGGTGATGCTTGACAAGCGAGAAGAGTTACCCGGTTGATCATGAAGACTGGCATCCCGTTATGATTAGATTATGATATGTTTGTGTAATAGATTATGTTACGCTACCATTGTTAAACAATGTAATGGTTATGTTTTATTGAAGTATTTTCCGCTGCGTTATTTAATATTCATGTTTAAGAACTGTTTGTGAATGAGTAAATCCAACAAGTGAGGCTTCCTGGGTTTGGGGCCTTACAAGTTGGTATCAGATCAATAGTTTGAGAGATTCGGATACTCCCAGTGTCTGAACTTAAACTTTGAATGGGACCGAAAGCGGATGCCAGTACGGGTAACTCGAGCCACAGCATCAGGTATGAAAAGTAGAGTATGTGTATGTAGTATGCCTTAGGAAGGGTTAGGAAAGGACTTGTGTTCTGATGGAATCACATAGGTGGTCAAATAGAAATCGAAAGGTAGTGTAATGGTTAATTGCAGATGGCCAGTGTATATTAACATCTTACAGTACTTATTGAATTTTATTTGTTAAGTAGCGTGATGACATTGGATTCCTTGTCTTATAGAGCGAAATGGCAAGGAGAGGAAACGGAAGGCGTGGTGGGGCCGTACCGGTGGTCGTACCGGCTGTCGAAATGGTGGGCCTGGCAGGACCCCTGCGCGCCAAGAGCATAGCGAAGAAGGAAGTGTTCACACTGAACCGGCGGTTAGTGTGCATGGAACTAAGCAGACACTTGTTGAAGAACGACCTTTCACTTTTGAACCAGAAGTGAGAGCTGCTATAGCTCGAGAATTCACCGAGTTGATGAAGAATTCTCTGCCAGGTCTGTTAGCTGAAGCATTGAAGAAGGTTAGTGGGGAACGTGGGTCTAGCGCGGCAACTGGTGCCCAGAATAACGAGAATGACAGCGCGCCGCCTGCTCGCGGATGCGACTATAAGTCATTCAAGGCATGTGACCCGCCGATCCTGACTGGGAAGAAAGACGCTATGGCTACTTTTGATTGGGTAATCCGTATGGAAGCTGCCATTCGCCTGAGCGAGTGCCGAACGGATCAGGGTGTGAAATTTGCTACTAACTCCTTGAGAGAAGAAGCATCCCATTGGTGGGAAGGTGTACGTCAGGCAAAAGGGAGCGAGGTTGTGGATGCGATGATGTGGGCTGACTTGAAAACCTTGGTGATCAAGAATTTCTGCCCAAGGAAGGAGATTGAGAAGGTAGAGAGGGAATTTCTGGGTTTGAAAGCCGGGAACATGACGCACCGGCAATACACAACCAGATTCAATGAACTGGCACGTCTGGTACCACATCTTGTCACGACCGAGGAAAGAAAGATCGTATGCTACATACAAGGACTGCCAGACCAGGTCCGCACCTATGTTAAGGTAAACACCCCTACTACCTATGATTCGGTAGTAGAACTGAGCGGCGTGGTATTTGACGATCTGGCGCTGAATGTCGTTGCCATTGAAGAGCCCAAGAAGAAGCTGAGTTTTCCCGCTAAGCGATCGGGTGGGAAGTTGTTTGGGGCTCGGGACAAGCAGGCCAGGGTAGGCGAGGCGGCAGTTTGTGGAAGGTGTGGGGTAAGACACACGGGTGAATGTCGGTTAGGGTCTAATCTATGCTTTAAATACGGCAAAACCGGACACTACTCCCGTGAATGCCCGCAAGGCTTCAAATGCTACAACTGTGGGTAGGGTGGACATATGAGCCGGGAATGCACCAAGCCCAGGATGGGTCAAGCCGGGAAAGGGAAAGGCCCGGAGAAGACAGAAGAAAGACCCCGAGCAAAGACTCGCGCCGACGCAGGAACAGGCCAGAGCGGACCCCGATGTGGTGTCAGGTACGTTCGTCCTCGACAACACTTTTGTTTCTGTGTTATTTGATTCGGGTGCAAGTAAGAGTTTCATATCTGCGACTTTTTGTAAACGAGTGAAGTACACTGTCAGTAAACTAGAAAGGGCCTTTAGCGTAGAAACCGCTGAGGGTAGAACTGCGAGGGTGACTGATGTAGTTGACAACTCCACGATAAAAATAGAAGGCCATAGATTTCCCGTCAGGTTGTTTGTCATGGTTTTGGGTGGGTTCGATGTCGTGTTAGGAATGGATTGGCTAACTGCCAATGAAGCACAAATTATATGTAAACGAAAGATAATCCGACTCAAGGCTCCGGACGGTAGCAAAGTCGAGGTTTTTGGAGATCGTGACGCCCAGATGCCAAATGTCATCTCGATGATTAAGGCAGCAGATTACTTGAGGCGCGGATGCGAGGCTTATCTGGTATACGTCATTAACGAGTGTAAGGAAGTGAAGGAACTAGACAATGTACCCGTGGTACGCGAGTACCTGGAGGTGTTTCAAGAGGATTTGCCTGGGATACCACCCGACAGAGAGATCGAATTTCGAATCGACTTAGTACCAGATGCCCAGCCCATGGCTAAGGCTCCATATCGACTAGCACCATTGGAGATGAAAGAGTTAATGGCACAACTAGACGAGTTACTTGAGAAGGGATTTATCCAACCGAGCATCTCGCCGTGGGGTGTTCCGGTGTTGTTTGTGAAAAAGAAAGACGGTTCGATGAGAATGTGTATTAATTACCGCGAGTTGAACAAACGTACGGTGAAGAACAAGTACCCTTTACCAAGGATCGACGACCTGTTCGATCAATTACAGGGCGCAAGTTGGTTCTCAAAAATCGACCTTCGATCCGGGTACCATCAGTTGAAGGTGAGGGAAGAAGACATACCGAAAACCACATTTCGTACGCGTTATGGACATTTCGAGTTCCGCGTAATGTCTTTCGGATTGACGAACGCCCCGACAGCGTTCATGGATTTGATGAATAGGGTGTGTCGACCGATGCTGGACCGATCGGTAATCGTGTTCATCGATGATATCCTCATCTACTCCAAGAATGAGGGTGATCACGCGTGTCACTTGAAGGAAGTATTGGAAGCTCTGAAGAACGAAAAGTTGTATGCTAAGTTCTCCAAATGCGCGTTCTGGCTTAGGGAAGTCCAATTTCTAGGTCACGTCATTAACTCGAACGACATTATGGTTGACCCAGCGAAGATAGAGACGGTAAGAGAATGGAATATTCCTAAGACGCCAACTGAAATCCGTAATTTCTTGGGATTGGCAGGCTACTATCGGAGATTCATCCAGGATTTCTCAAAAATAGCTTCGCCGTTGACAAAGTTGACTCGGAAAGAGGTTAAGTATGAATGGGGTTCGACCCAAGATGAGGCGTTCAAGGAATTGAAAAAGAGGCTAACCCAAGCTCCAGTCTTGGCCCTTCCCGAGGGCAATGAAGACTTAGTGGTATACTATGACGCTTCGGGTCAGGGATTGGGATGCGTGTTGATGCAACGCGGAAGAGTGATCGCATATGCGTCACGATAGTTGAAGATTCACGAAGCTAATTATCCAACCCATGATTTGGAACTTGCTGTTGTTGTATTCGCATTGAAAATCTGGAGGCACTACCTTTACGGGGTGAAGTTTACTATTTACTCTGACCACAAAAGTTTAAAGTACTTCTTCGAACAAAAGGAGCTTAATATGAGGCAGAGACGATGGTTGGAACTCCTGAAGGATTATGACTGTGAGATCATGTACCATCCTGGAAAGGCAAACGTGGTTGTTGACGCCCTAAGCCGAAAGGATGTGCCTACTCCTATTAGAGTGAAAGCTTGCCAGTTGGTGGTAACATCAGATGTGATGAGGGAAATTGAAAGAGCTCAAGATGAAGCACTTAAAGAAGAAAACATTAAGAAGGAAAGGATGGTTGGCCAACAGGACAAGTTGGAATATAACACTCTTGGTGTTAGGACACGTTTTGGACGAGTATGGATACCTATGGGTGGCGAGCTTAGAACCAAATTCTTGGATGAGGCTCATAAGTCTCGATACTCTATCCATCCTGGTACCAATAAAATGTACCAAGATCTAAGGAAGGAATACTGGTGGCCTGGAATGAAGCATGAAGTGACAAAGTATGTAAGCAAGTGCTTGACTTGCTCACAAGTAAAGGCCGAACACCAGAAACCGTATGGAAGGATTCAACCACTTGATATACCGGAATGGAAGTGGGAACACATTACCATGGACTTCATAACCAAGCTACCTCGCACAGCTAAAGGTCATGACACCATTTGGGTAATTGTGGACCGATTAACGAAGAGTGCTCATTTCCTACCTATCCGCGAGACGTTCTCGTCAGAGAGGTTAGCGGAAGTGTTTATTAATGAAATAATAGCACGGCATGGGATGCCATTGATGATCGTATCTGACCGGGACACCCGATTCACATCGAGGTTCTGGAAAAGATTTCACGAGGCGATGGGCACGAGGCTTAATATCAGTACGGCAGACCACCCACAAACGGATGGTCAGCCCGAAAGGACCATTCAGACATTGGAGGATATGCTTCGTGCTTGTATTATCGATTTTGGTGGCGGTTGGGATAGTCATCTGCCGTTAGCCGAATTCTCCTACAACAATAGTCATCACACGACGATAGGCATGCCGCCTTACGAAATGTTGTATGGGAGAAGATGTAGAACTCCAGTTTGTTGGGATGAGATTGGACAGAAGGAGTTAGGAAGTCTTGAAGTCGTAAGAGAAACATCGGAAAGGTTTGATCAAATCAAGGCACGAATGAAGGCCGCACAAGATCGTCAGAAATCCTATGCGGATAAACGACGAAGGCTTATTGAGTTTGATATTGGTGACAGAGTAATGCTGAAAGTGTCACCATGGAAGGGAATCATACGATTCAGAAAGAGAGGAAAGTTAAGTCCGAGGTTTGTCGGACCGTTCAGGATAATGGCACGGGTTGGTGAAGTCGCTTATCGGTTAGAGTTGCCTGATGAGTTAAGTGGGATTCATCCTACCTTCCATGTATCACACTTGCGAAAGTGTTTGGCGGATGAACCGGCTCACGTACCACTTACTGACATCGAGGTCGACAACAGCCTTAATTACATCGAAGAACCCGTGGCCATCCTTGATCGAAAGGAGAAACGTTTACGTAATAAAGTTATCCTATTGGTTAAAGTCCAATGGAAGCATCGAAAGGGATCGGAAGCCACTTGGGAAACGGAGAAGGAAATGAGGGAGTCGTACCCTCATCTATTTGACTTATGATAAGGTTTCTGGGACGAAACCTATTGTAAGGGGGGTAGACTTGTAACATCCCAAAAATAAAACGACAGTTATAATAACGGAATAAACGAACGAGGCATGACGGGTCGGGTCGGGTCGGATGGGTCAGCGGGCTATAAATAGCCTATGCCACCCCTTTTCTCTCATTTGCAACTTTTTAGAGAGAGAAACCATAGAGAGAGAAAGTTGGCGGATCGACCCGAGACTTCAGCAAAGTGTTACTCCATAACTCGTGAGAAGAACCTCCGGATCAGAAACTCGATTCAGGTAACAATCCGACCTAAATCTGAGTTTTAGTTCGTTTTTGGGTTTTTCGGGTTTTGGGTGAAAATGTAACATTTTAACGGATGAAACTGAAGGATAAACATAGATTTGAGTTCCTTAATGGAAAACGAACGTTTTGGATGCAAACAGGTTCGAGATCTTGACGAGATCAGACCTGAATGCGAAAGTTAGGGTTTTTTCGCGAAGAACAGGTCGTGCACACTTGCTAAGTGCGCACGGAGCAGGTCCTGCGCACTTGCTAAGTGCGCAGGAGGAGGGACCTGCGCACTTGCTAAGTGCGCAGGAGGTGGGACCTGCGCACTTGCTAAGTGCGTAGGAAGAGGTGTCTGCGCACTTGCTAAGTGCGCAGGCAGCAGGGTCTGCGCACTTGCTAAGTGCGCAGGCATCAGGCTGATTAAGTAAAGTTAGTACGTATAGAAGGGTTAAACCGTTAGAGTCAGTATTGGTCTGATTTGTATTTAACTAATCAATTCAGATCGGAAGTGACGTTGTTGGGCCTTTGTTTAGGACAACCGTGACTAGCTTATAAGGTGAGTTCTAGAAGCCCTCTTTTAAATGTTTTAATAATGTTTTTGGGCTGGTGTGCATACGTAACGATGTGACTATTTTATAAAACGATGTTTATGAATGTTGTATGTGACGTTTTATAAAATGATGTTTATGAACGATGTTTTGGAAGGAAGGGTTATGAAAGAAGTGTTTATGAAATATTTTGCCAAAAGAAGTTTATGAAGTGTTTATGAATGAATGAATGTTTTTAATAAAACGTACGAATGCTTTAACTGAAGTTTTGAAGTAAAAGAAGTGAAGGTTTACGAAAGTCACAAACGAACGAATCTGCCAATATTCCTTAGGGAATGAAGGTTAAGGGTAAGGGAAGTATGTTATGGGCCTTTACCTTTTAGGGGCCTTTGTGGCTGGCCAACTGTTGTACAACTGGGGCGATGACGGTCGCCAAGGGGATTATCGTGATCCTTGAAGTTTGGTACGATTTACCTTACGGGGTAGTCGTGCTTGAAGTTTGGTACTTGCGCCTTACGGGGCGCAGTGCTTGATGTTTGGTACGTGTCATCCTTGTGATGCCGTGCTTGAAGTAGTGTTGGATAACCTAAGTATCGGGCCCTAGGAGTTCTTCACCCGAAAGACAGTACGGTGATTGATGGGCCTAGTGGTGGTGATCTTTAGGTTATTCAACCAGTATGTAACGTATGGATTTGACGGTTACGAGAAGGCGCAGATTTGATATGTTCGTTGACTTATGTTTTAGAAGTGTTATGTTTTGTTATTGCATTATTTTACGTACGCTTTTTATTAAATGAAGTGTGAAGTTATGATTTTGGCAAATTATTTGAAGTTAACGTTTTATTTTAAAACTAGAACTCACCAGCGTAGCTGACTTTTTAGTATTCACATTCAGGTTAAGGCGGGTATGGATGATGGACGGTGATGCTTGACAAGCGAGAAGAGTTACCCGGTTGATCATGAAGACTGGCATCCCGTTATGATTAGATTATGATATGTTTGTGTAATAGATTATGTTACGCTACCATTGTTAAACAATGTAATGGTTATGTTTTATTGAAGTATTTTCCGCTGCGTTATTTAATATTCATGTTTAAGAACTGTTTGTGAATGAGTAAATCCAACAAGTGAGGCTTCCCGAGTTTGGGGCCTTACAATCACATTGTAGAATTGTACATGAGTAATTGCAAATAGAGTTTGAATGTAATCATGTTTCACCCCAAATATGTAAATGAGAAAAGGGGCTATGTAAACTCACCTTGCAAGTTTAGAGGGTTGAACTTGAACTTGTAGTAACTTGGATTCAATGCCTTAAGGATTGCCTAAGTTAAGTTTTTTACGTTAGAAACACGTTATGGATAGTCAAGGGGTTGACAGTGTAATTAGTTGAAAGTGGTTGTTGTACACTAGAGTGGTTATCATTCCAGAGTAGTACCTCCAACAGAAAAGTTCCCAGGAAAGAGTTGGCCGGATCAGAACCCCGTCTTTTCCTAGCCAGAACTTTAATGTTTGTCAGATAACTACATACTGGTTTGAAAGTTACTCTATTTGCATACTTAACCAAGTTTAGGGTGAGTTTGGTAAGCTTGGAAAGTATAAGGGCTAAAGTGAAAATATGAGTTTAGTAAAGATAGAAATAAATTTAATTGAATAATAAAGGGTTTTAAAAATAAGGAGTTTTGGTAAAAACATGATTTTTTTTAAATTGAAAGGAATATAAAGATCAAAACCAAGTTTTTAAATAAAGTTTGAACAAGTTTAATTAAAATAAGGCTTTGATCTTGGATAGATCTATGATTATAACATAAACATGTTAGGGATCATAGATCTAGCTAGTTATGATGAACTTTTAAAAAGAAAAGTATGAACAAGTAAGAACATAAGAAGAACTTACTTAGAATGGAAGGATTTAAACTAGAATCTTCCAAAAGATGAGAAGAACAACCTTTAGTTGCTAGAGAGCCCTAGATGATTGTTGAGGTGGGAAAATGAATGAGGTTTAAGGCTCTATTTATAGGTGAGACTAAGGGACTTATTCGCAAAAATCAATTTGTTGATAAGGACTAGGATTGCAAAAGGTGAAGAATAGTATTTAATGCTCATTAATGTTATGTTTGACTCCAAAATTCATATTTAAAATTGTTTTTATAAAGTTTATAAAATCTTAAATATGTTACTTGTTTAATTACAAATGTTTATAAAAAAATGTCTTTCATTTTTATAAAGACTAGAATTTGTGTAAATGGTTTACTAAAATAGATGTATGTTTACATATTTATTTAAAATTAAATACATACATTTAGAAAATATAAACTCTTGATTAATGCTCATAAATTTTAAAACTTACAATTTGTATAGATGATTAATTTAATAACATCAAATACATATATCATATATACATATTTATAATTAGATTCCTATATAGAACAATATGTAAAAACGTGATTAAAGATGTATAAGTCCTATATCAAAAGTTGTATAATTGATTTATTTGATATAATCATATATAAATATATATATATATATATATATATATATATATATATGAATGTACATACATATGTTATATATATAATAGGAGGGTAATATTTAAATGTAAGATCAAAAATCTAAATTGATAGATGTTAAAATAATAATTAAAGTGACATATTGTTTTGAACAAGTATGGGGTTCATTAGGAGTGTCGTTACTGTATAAAGTAAAATAATGTAGTATTAGAAAAATCTTGATTATTACACCAAGTTTTCTTCTAGAAATAAAGAGAGAAAGTGCAGATGAATAAGACGAAGACTACAGTGTGTTTGATGATATATGAAGACTGATGACAATCTTCTGAAGCTGTTGTCAAGGGGGAGTCTGTTGGAGCATATTCTGGTGACAACGAGCTTGAAGATATTATGTCTTAGTCTTAGAGTCTTTGACTTGTAATTGATAGATTTGTTAGCAACAGTTAAAGGGGAGTCTGTTAGGACATGTTTTGTAACTGTTAATAAAATTCTGTATAAGTTCTCAGAGAGGCGAACTTAACAAGTTCGCCTAAGAATATTTATGAGCGAACTTGTTAAGTTCGCCTAGCCTATTAGAGGCGAACTTAATAAGTTTGCCTAAGCATCTTTGAGGCGAACTTGTTAAGTTTGCCTATAGCAGGTTTCTGTCTATATATAGATGTTTACAAATTCAGTGAGAATCAGAGGAGCAGAGAGCGTTGAACAGAAGTGAACGAATTGTCTGATTGAGTCTGTAAACTCTATGATTGTTGGAATACAAGCTTTAATTGTTATTTATGTGATTGTTTCTATTGTCTTTTGTGTATATAATTGTTGATTCGGTTGGATTCCGCACTCCGCGTTAACAATACGTCTTATCACGAGAACGATCCGTAGAAGAGCCATGTGGACCTACACCAAGACTAATTTCAAATGATGTTCATGTTCCTCCTTAGTTCGTGAATATATTAATATGTCATCGATAAACACAATCATGAATTTATCCAATTATGGCTTGCACACGCGGTTCATGAGATCCACGAAAACTGCCGGTGCATTAGTCAAACAAAATGGCATAACTAGGAACTCGTAGTGACCATAACGAGTCCAAAAAGTCGTTTTAGGTATATCTTCCTCCTGGATTCTCTGTTAATGATACCGTGATCGTAGATCGATCTTAGAGTAGAAGCTGGAACCTTGAAGTTGATCCAATAAATCGTCTATTCGAGGAAGAGGATACCGGTTTTTGATTGCTAGTTTGTTCAACTCCAGGTAATCAATACACATTCAAAAGGTTCCATCCTTTTTCTTCACAAACAAGACCGGAGCTCCTCAGGGTGAGAAACTCGGTCTTATAAAGCCTTTATCAAGTAACTCTTGCAGTTGACTTGATAATTCTTGCATCTCAAAAGGTGCTAGACGATACGGTGATCGCGCAGGAGCGGCTCCTAGTACTAGGTCGATCCAGAACTCGACTTGTCTAGGTGGCGGTAAACCAGGTAGTCTTCGGGAAATACCTCGGGGTAATCCCAAACGATCGGTATGTCCACAAATCGAAGTTCCTTGGGTTTCTTCCCGACAACATGGGCTAGGAATGCGCAATAACCCTTACGTAAATACTTATGAGATTTCATACAGTTTATCATCTTCAACATCGTTCTACACCTTTCACCTTGAATTGAAATAATTTCTCCGCTTGGTAGTGGGATACGTACAATATTTTCAAAGCACACGATCTCGGCATGATTCTTCGATAACCAATCCATGCCAAAAACAATGTCAAAACTCCCCAGGTCAATAGGTAGAAGGTCTATACGAAATATATGGTTTTCTAGACATAAAGTCCAACCCTTAATAACCTCCCCGGTTTCTATCAATTTCCCATTTGCTAATTCAATTGTATAACTTTATTCTAGTTTGCTGGCCTTAATACCGAGTAAAGATTTAAAGTCATTTGACACAAAGCTCATATCAACACCCGAATAAAAAAGTACAAAGGCATAGTGATTATTTATCAGGAACATACCAGTGACAATATTCGGGTCCTAGCGACGTCCCCTGCACCCATCACAAATGCCCTCCCCGATGCCTGAGCATTGATCTGGTTCTTCCACTTGGGACAGTCTTTCTTGAAGTGCCCCAAATCACCACACTTAAAACATCCTTGCTTTGCTTTGCTTTGCCCGCGGGGTTGGTGTTGACTCTACAGTTCTGTGTGGTATGTCCAAACTGACTACATTTACCACACTTGATGCACCCACCCCCATGGTGACATCCACACTTGTTACACCTCGGTAGGCCCCTATCATACCCCTTCCTTTCCACAGTGTTGGCTGCAAAAGCCTTTACTGTTTCCTGCTTCTTAATTCCTTGTTTCCCAGACCTGTTACTCAAATTTCCCATCCATTTTCTCTTCTCCCCAGATTTACTTTCCTCATTCTCTTTCTTCCCAAACAATCCATTACGCACAACATCATCTCTTAACTTGAATGCTAAAGCTATAGCACTCTTGGCGTCCATCGGATTGGATGAAGTTACCATGCTGCTAATTTGAGGCGCAAGGCCCCACAAATAACTTTCCACACACTTATGTTCTGGTGTGACCATGTGGGGTACCAGAATTGCCAATTCAATGAAATGATCGGTGTTCCCAGCCACATCATCTCCTACCATCTGTAGATTCACATCTCTGTCTCGATCTTTTGTAACTCATTTCGAGGACAGTATTCCTCGATCATCATGTTTTTTAGATCTTCCCATGATAACTGATATGTTGTCTGCCTTCCCAAAGTCTTTACTTGCGAATTCCACCAGGTTAAAGCTTTATCGGTGAGCGTGCAAGTAGAATACTTCACCATGCAGTCAGCGGTGCACTCACTGATGTCAATCACCGCATCTTTTCTATCCACCTTATCAAGCCTACTGCACCCTCGGTGCCATTAAAGTTGTAAGGGTTGCAGGATAGGAAGGCCTTATAGGTGCACTTCCTTTTCGAAGCATCTGTAGGATCACAAGTCACTTATTTTAATAACGTCATTAATTTGGATCATGACTATGTGTTACGGCTGTGATTATTTATTCTATTAACTCTAGAACCTCCAGCTGTGCCGCTACCTCCTGCACCTCCTCCGCCGGTACCACTGCCGTTCCCTCCGCCACTATTTCCATTGGCTTCATACTGTTCCATGGCGGCAGCTACCCGTTGTGATATGAGTTGCTCCACGTTTGGGGCGATCGTCTCGTTGTTATCACCAGTGGTGTCATGGGGCATCCTTCGCGTAGGTGCCATAGTGTTTTTTCTAACATAACATTTAAAAAGAAACAACATTATATAATAATAATGATATAACATGACATAAAGGATACAACAACATCAAATGTAAAAAACCATCATCACAACATAGACATCACATACATAGTTAAAACATACACAGTACATTGTTCCAAAAGATCAGGATACAAAAGAGATGGGTTCTCATGACCACATCAGTACCAAAGTTTCAAACTACATAATGTGTTACGGGCATAACCCGCCTGTAATAGGTCTAAAAGTAGGAAGGTAATCTCGGTGGGGCAGCAACTGCAGTGATCATAGCCTCTACACGTGCCTCAGCTAAGGTGGCCCGGAGATCAGCCTCAGTCGCCCTCTGCTTAGCTGCCTCCGCCCTCTGCTCAGCAGTCTCCGTTCTCTGCTCGGCAGCAGTGGTCCTCGACTCCTTCTCAGCTAGTCTCCTGTCGACCTCCACCAGACGGTTAGCTGCTTGCTCAAGGGACTAGTCGTACAGCTCCTGATCCTCCATCACTCCCAGAACGTGCAGCTTCAGTTGATGTATGCATGCCATGTCTTCCTGGAGATATCCCGCGTCGGTCTCTAAATAGCTGATCTTCTCCCCATGAGTGTTGCTACAAGTAACTAGTACAGGGATGGTGCATCCTACGCACTCCCCCGTGAGCGGCACGGGTGGTAGTAAGCAGGCTAGCCCAGCGGGGTCGCACGTCGTCGGAAAATCCTCCTCTACCCTCCATATCCGAATAGCCCGGGTCAACCAATCCCAATCGGACACGTACACCCTAGGTCCTTTGGGTGCAGGTACGCCTGAAGATGCTGCCATCTTGTGAACTACTACGGTATCTTGACAATGCTCGGTCGTCTCGAATGGTGGACTGAAGTTAGGGTGGGGGTTAGTGTGTGACTTGAGGTGACTACATTATGCATATGACATGATGAATGGTTATGCAATGCTTATGCAATGAAAAAGTTTTAACGAGCCATTTAAATTATAGACTAGGCTCAGTTTTAGACTCCTAGTTCGCTATAATCAATGTCTCTAATACCAAGTTCTGTCACACCCCGCCTAGGTGGAAACGTGAGGTGTAACTTTCACCGGTTTTCAAAGCATATGATTACCACAAACACATACATAATGATTGGATACATAATCCTTATTCTAATAAATGATTCCAAACAATGCCACATGTCATCGCGCTATTTTTTCTTATTAAAACCTTCTAATTTTCCCTATTTTAAGTAAGTTTGAATATTTTGAAAATTAATTATTTTAATGTTTTTATTTTTCAAAAAATATAATATAAAATTTGAATTCTAATTATTACTTAATTAAGGAAACAAAGAATTGTATTTCTTGTTTTACACATTATTTTAATTTTTTTACACATTATTATACTTTCATTTTTCTATTAAACAACCCCATGTAATACATGAGTATATAACCTAGTCAAATATAAAGTTTTACATCCCAAAATATCTATTTGAGTTTACAAAAGATTAAGATTTCACAAATATGACCCATAACGATGAATTATACAAGGGAAATCTCCCAAAAGCCGTATCCATTCATGCATGCATGTAATCCTACATTGCTAACCATTGCAACCACGTTCAATTTCCTGAAAACATACTTAAAAATGTCAACAAGAGGTTGGTGAGTTCAGAGGTTTTGATCAAATATTATTGTAATTCCAACGTTTACAAACGTTCAAATGAATATGTTTTTTCCGATCAAATAGTGTATTTATATAACCAATGAATTGAACGTTTCCTGACTAATTGACCTTATTTGTAAGCTTGCAAGGAATACAAATAACATGTAATGCACGAGACCGTAACCAAACCATGACAATGAATGCCCCCCCCCCCCCCCGCTATACCGCGAGAATAAGACGATATGCGGTCAATTGGCCATATGGACCGCACGATTAACCATGACCGGGGGCGTCACCCCCAATAGTACTATCCACATAATCCCAGGCTAATACTATAGCTAATGGTTACCTTACATGTTAAGACTAACAGTCTTAGACGCAAGTTGTTCACCCGACTTAACGAATCCCATTAAGTACGTCTTTAATTAACAGTCTTAGACGCAAGTTGTTCACCCCCAATAGTACTATCCACATAATCCCAGGCTAATACTATAGCTAATGGTTACCTTACATGTTAAGACTAACAGTCTTAGACGCAAGTTGTTCACCCGACTTAACGAATCCCATTAAGTACGTCTTTAATTAATAAAACAGTGTTTAAATGCGACGACTCGTTGGTGATTATTATTCCAGTCTAGACGCTTACTTATTTTCTGAGAAATTATTGTATTTCCATATTGGCGACTTGTTACGTTTATCAAAAATAAATATTATTTTTACAACATCTTATAATATATTCATATTATAGTCTACGTGTAACCATATAATTATTTCTTACCAATAATAATATAAAATCACAAATATCATTCAAGTATGTTCTTCGCATGTCAATTACCCTACGTCCAAATAAACTACGTTAACACGTCCACATGAAATTACTTGTTCCGAACGACATTTATTAATTTGTTTCTATTCAACATGCACTTATTTATACCAATATATGCACACAAGTATAACCATATTTCAACATGCGCTTAAATATGTTTCATGATAACATACGATCATTTATTTTAAACCGAACGTCTTTAGATTTTATGTACTCATGTCCATGTTCTATGTTATCAACTATAAACAAGTTATAAACATATATACGATTTAAATTATTTAGTCGTTTCATAACTCATTCCGAGTTAACAATTTTCCATCATTCATATATATACATATATATTTACATGCATATGTTTAACAACTTTTCAAGTTCTACCATTTATGTTCAGACACACATATATCTATATGTGTCGGTTTCTAAACAAGTATACATACACTAGATCATTCATCCAAATATACATTTAACCCCTTTACATGAATACATACTTTCATGCTTAACAATTTTCTAAGTTTCCAAATTTAAACACACACACACACACACACATATATATATATATATATATATATCATACGATTACATATATATATATACACATATATTTGACTTTTTCATCAAGTATTAATTTAGAATTTTACTAATCTATAATTTATTAACATAATCATCCAAACATCAAGAATACATCCATATATATATACTAAATTAAAATTCTTATACGTGTATCCATATATTTGATCATTTCCAAATCAATAACCAAATCAAACATATATATTTATGCATGCATATCTCGGCCTATATATATATATAGGTATACATATTCTAGTTTTTCTTGTTTTTAAATCTTAATATCCTATGATCAAACAACAACTTGTCATAAATGATCAAAACAACCAATTATGCATATAATCTCATTATTTTCGGTCCATATTGTAACATCCCTTATTTTCAGGCCATAAATATATATACATAATTAGTTACTCTTTTAAACAAGTTGGTTTGAACCCTTTTGATCATATGAACCCCCACCCTTAAACTTGAACCCTTGAACCTAGACTTTGACTCTATAATCAAATTTGACTATTAAAAGTCAAACATGGCCTTGCCTTGGTGCAAATCAACACCCAAAACACATTCAACTCGATGGTAATGGATTTCTCTATGCGGGTAGTCAACAATCGGTCCCATCTTGACCAAAGTTGCAGTCCAATTCAATCATCTAAATAGATAATTCTGAATTCGCATAAGTTTGACTTCTCTAAGCCAAGCCCGTAACAATCAACCTTCAATTCGTGCAAATCAACCCGTCCTAAGTCCCGTAAATCACGCGAATCGATCCTATCACGAATGTAGACCCTCTCCTAGACTCAATTCATTCGCATTTCATTCAAATTAATGCGTATTTCGCTCGACAGTTGTCATACTCAAACTCATAAACGAATCATGCATTTAAGGTTGTAACATCCCAAAAATAATAAAACAAATAAATATAGCGAGACCGGTGACTTAGTCGGAATATTTAAGCAAAAGGGAGCGGGCTTGGGCTCGGCTTCAATGGGCCGAGGGAAGCCCAGGTATATATATAAGGCAAGGCAGCCCTCTTCCCTGCTCATTCCACACTCACGCAGCTTCTAGAGAGAGAAAGGAGAGCTCGGGTCTAGAGAGAGAAAGTCGATGGATCGTCACGAAATTGGAGGAGCACGTTACAGCTGAGTCCGTGAGCAAAACCTCCGAATCAGAATTACAATCCAGGTAACGATTCGATCACATTATGAGTTTTTGTTCGTTTTGGGAAGTTTCGGGTTTTGGCTAAAAAGATAGAGATTTTGCGGATGAAACTTGAAAGTGAACTTAGGTATAGCATCTAGAATGAAAAACGAACGTTGTGATCAAAGAAAAATTTAGATATTGACTTGATCAGACTTGCATGCAAAAACTTCAGATTTTTGGGGAAGACGATGTGCAGACCCATCGAAACTACTTAGTTTCCATATGTGCAGACCCATCGAAACTACTCAGTTTCGATATATGTATACCCATCGAAACTACCATAGTTTCGATATAAGCCCACGATCCGAAGCTAAGGTTACACCTAAGTTACTTATCGAAACTACCAAGTTTCGACAGAAGCAACCTATCGAAACTACCAAGTTTCGACAGAAGCAACCTATCGAAACTACCAAGTTTCGACATAAGCAACCTATCGAAACTACCAAGTTTCGATAAAGCAAATCCATCGAAACTACTAAGTTCAAGCATAGTAATGTCTAATGTCATCTAGGAGCACTACCTTACGAGTATGACTTTATTATACAGATCGTGAGTGACATTAGTGACGCTCAGTAGCCAGCTTAGTGTATTTCAGAAACTACTCATCAGGTGTGTTCTATGTGCCCCCTTTCTATGTTATGTGCAATGATTTATAATTGTTTTGGGGCTGAAGTGTATACGCTAAATGAATAAATAATATGAAGGTCAAAGTGATCATACGTGATATAGTAAGGTATATGTGTAGATACATATGAAAATGAATTATGAACTACGAACAAAGAACGACACGTATGTTTACAAAAAATGAATGAAAGAATGGTATAACGTAAATACATGAAATCTTGCTTTATAAACATATATTGCATGTTAAGAATGTATGTATACGTTATGATCGGAAACGAAGTTAACGACTACTACGGTAGACGGACGACCACTTGACTACTATGTAGCTAGGAAAGAAAGTCTAGAAAGGTAGACTAAATAAAGGCCACTACGGTGGAGTAAGATGCTAAATCAATATTCGGCTGCATAATTAGTTCAAGTGGGAAACGGATGCCTTAGGGCAGACGGGCGAATATGACGGACTACGACGGTAGGACGGTAAAGAAGGACGGCCGAAGGTTGGTCGGACCAAAGTTAAGGCGGACGGTTTCTAGGACCGGACGAGTAAAAGGGCTACGACGGTAGTTCAAGGGCGTATGTCTTAGTGATATACGTACCATAAGAAGGGTTGATCACCCTTATGTGTATGACCAATGAAAGTTAAGAAAAGAAAAGGTGAATACATATCTATGTAATCACATAAGAATGAATAAAGAAAAGGTGAATACATATCTATGTAATCACATAAGAATGAATAAAGAAAAGGTGAATACATATCTATGTAATCACATAAGAATGAAGAAAGAAAAGTAAAAGCTATGAATACGTATTTGTAGAAATGTATGTATATAATTATGTATACTTATAAAGAAAAGAATGATCATACTTAATAGTTTTAAACTAGAACTCACCAGCGTTAGCTGACTTTTAGTATACATTTCAGGTAAAGGAAGAAAAGATCGTGCGAAGGCGTGAAGGTTACCCGGCACAAGACTGACATCCCATATTTATATATGTTAAGACAAATGTTATGTACTAAATTTTAAAAGACTTCCGCTGTTATGTCATGTCATGTTACGTTATGTAATGAATGAATTCGAATATTTTAAATTTTAGCTCAGTGATTATGACTATGTTTATGAGTAAATCCAACAAGTGAGGTCACCCGGGAAAAGGGGCCTTACAAGTTGGTATCAGAGAAATAGTTTGAGAGATTCAGACATCCCTAAATGTCTGGACTCAAACTGATTATGGGACCAACGCACGGATGTCAGTATGTGTAACCAACGCCAACGCCAGCACGGTAAATAAGTAATAAAGTTAATGCTCTTGCATAAGAATAGATACCATAACTTAGAACAAATATATGTTAATGCCATGACTGATTTGAAGAGTTTTGAACCCGAAAAGCAATGTAAATTAGTAATCACAAACCGGTCACTGTAATTAAGAATTTACCTTGCTCGTACTGTTCGAAACTACAATCTGAAGAAATGACATTGATGTATTCCCTCTATGACTATCAGGAAATTAAGAATTTATGGCTGGTGGAGGAAGAACAGGACGACGAGGCGTCGCACTGGCCGAGTAGGTAGACCTTCGTCGAACCAAAGAATTGAAGAAGAAGAGAGTGTGCACGCAGAGCACACCGAAAGTGTGCACGAAACAGAAGTGACCCCAATTAGGGACGACAGTCCAGGGCCTATACAGTTGGAACCTGAAGTCAGGGATGCTATTGCTCGTGAAGTTGTGCTCACTTTGAAGAAGGTATTGCCTGATCTACTATCTGAGGCAATAAAGAAAAGCAAAGAAGAGGATGAAGGGAACAATCAAGAGAAAATTTATGATAGTGACGGGGATGAAGTAAAAGTGGCATCAAGCAATCGTGGGTGTACTTACAAAGGATTCAAGGACGGAGACCCACCTAAGTTTGATGGAACCAAGGATTCGGTGGCCACGTTCGAATGGATCGAGAGGATGAACGCTGTCATCAACATCAGCGAGTGTCGACCAGACCAAGCTGTTAAGTACGTTGCTCATTCTTTCACCAACGAAGCACTGAGTTGGTGGAGGAACATTCAAAGAACTAAGTCCCCCAATGCTATCAACAAGATGACATGGGAAGACTTGAAAAAGCTCATAATTCAAAAGTTCTGCCCACAGAATGAGATCGATCGTGTGGAGAACGAGTTCCTGAACTTCAAGGCTGGCAACAAGACTCATCGCCAGTATACATCAAGATTCAATGAACTGGCTCAACTAGTACCACACCTGGTGGAAACTGAAGATCGTTTGATCAAGTACTATGTTAAGGGATTGCCGCAACGGGTCCGTGTTCATGTAAAAGCTAACCTACCCTCGACCTTCGAGTCGGTATTGAATCTGAGCAGAATCGTCTACGATGATTATGCCAATGAGGACCCACCAACAGAGACCCAAAAGAGAAAGTGGGAGAACCCGTCTAGAGGCACCGGAAGAGGGAACGTAACAACTGAAACTAAGAAGCCAAGGTCGGATGAATATGAAACATGCAAGAAATGTGGAAGGCAACATCTTAGCGAATGTAAAATCGGCACCACCACATGCTATAAGTGCTGGAAGCCGGGGCACTTCTCTCGAGAATGTGTAAGAGACGTCAAGTGTCAAGTATGTGGATTGTTTGGACATCTGACAAAGAACAGCAGGAAGGCCGGCCAATCTGGTTCGGGAAAAGACAAGGAAAAGGAACAGCCGCAGGCTAGGACTCGAGCCTACGCACTGACTGAGGAAGAAGCAAGAGGAAACCCTGATGTTGTGTCGGGTACGTTTCTAGTAAATGATGAAAATGCTGCTATTTTATTTGACTCTGGTGCTAGTAAAAGCTTCATATCAAATGCATTTAGCCGTAAACTGGATTGCACTATCAACACCATAGTGAAGGCCTTTAGCGTACAAACTGCCGTGGGTAAAAAATCGGCAGTATTCCAAGTAACAGAGGATTGTATCATAGAAATAGAGGGCAATAAGTTTCCTTCTAGATTATTCCTTCTCACCTTTGGAGGATTCGATATAGTATTGGGTATGGATTGGTTAGCTGCCAACGAAGCTCAAATCATATGTAAACGTAAGAGGATACACCTCAAAGCTCCTAGCGGGAGTCCAATTACGGTTTATGGGGATTGGAATTGCACGATGCCGAACATCATCTCAATGATCAAGGCCGAAAGTTACATGAGGCGCGGTTGCAAGCTTATTTGGCATATGTTATTGATGATAGAATGAAAACGAATGAACTCAAGAATGTACCCGTGGTGTGTAACTTTCCAGAAGTATTTCCTGAGGATCTACCTGGGTTACCACCCGATCGGGAAATAGAATTTCAGATTGACTTACTGCCAGGAGCTGAGCTTGTTGCCAAAGCCCCCTACCGATTGGCTCCGTCAGAAATGAAAGAATTGATGTCTCAACTAGAGGAACTAACCGAGAAAGGATTTATTAGACCGAGCATCTCACCATGGGGCGCTCCGGTACTATTCGTAAAGAAGAAGGACGACAGTATGCGCATGTGCATCGACTACCGTGAATTAAACAAGAGGACAGTAAAGAGCAAATACCCGCTGCCTAGAATAGATGACCTTTTTGATTAACTGCAAGGTGCGAGTTGGTTCTCAAAGATAGATCTTAGGTCGGGTTACCATCAGTTGAAAGTGAGAGAGGAAGACGTACCAAAGACCGCGTTTCGCACGCGTTATGGGCATTATGAGTTTCTCGTGATGTCCTTCGGATTGACTAACGCGCCAGCAGCGTTCATGGATTTGATGAATAGAGTGTGTCGACCAATGTTGGATCGATCAGTGATAGTTTTTATAGACGACATACTGGTATATTCGAAAAACGAGGGTGATCACCACTGTCACCTAAGAGAAGTACTAGAAGCGCTAAAGCAGGAAAAGTTGTACGCAAAATTCTCCAAATGCGCGTTCTGGCTTAGGGAAGTCCAATTCCTAGGTCATGTAATAAACCCAAACGACATTATGGTGGATCCTGCAAAGATCGAGACAGTAAAAGAATGGAACGTCCCAAAGACACCAACTGAGATACAAAGTTTTCTGGGATTGGCAGGCTACTATCGAAGGTTCATTCAAGATTTTTCAAGAATAGCCTCGCCACTAACTAAATTGACACGGAAAGAAGTGAATATGAATGGGGCCCAACCCAAAACAACGCATTTGAGGAACTTAAAACACGTTTAACCCAAGCTCCAGTCTTGACTCTACCTGAGGGAAATGAAGACTTGGTAGTCTACTCTGACGCTTCGGGGCAGGGTTTGGGTTGCGTACTTATGCAACGAGGAAAGTTAATTGCTTATGCCTCATGACAACTAAAGATTCACGAGGTTAACTACCCAACGCACGATCTAGAGTTAGCAGCAGTGGTTTTCGCGTTGAAAATATGGAGGCACTACTTGTATGGAGTTAAATGCACCATCTACTCCGATCACAAAAGCTTGAAATACTTTTTCGAACAAAAGGAACTAAACATGAGGCAAAGAAGGTGGTTAGAGCTACTGAAAGACTATGACTGTGAAATATTGTACCATCCAGGCAAGGCAAACGTAGTGGCTGACGCTTTAAGTAGAAAGGAAGAATCGACACCTATCCGGATCAAAGCGTGTCAGTTGGTTATAACACCAGACTTGATGGGTGAAATATCAAAGGCACAAGATGAAGCATTGTTAGAAAGAAATGTGAAACGGGAAAGAATAGTAGGACAACAAGGGAACTTAGATGCAAATGCATACGGAGTACGAACTAGGTTTGGCCGGATGTGGATACCTAAGATTGGCGAGCTTAGAGCCAAAATACTCGATGAGGCCCATAAGTCTCGTTATTCTATCCACCCCGGGACAAACAAAATGTATCAAGACTTGAAGAAAGAATACTGGTGGCCTGGCATGAAGAATGATGTGACCGAGTACGTGAACAAGTGCCTAACGTGTTCACTAGTCAAGGCCGAGCACCAGAAACCATGCAGTAAAATGCAACCATTACCAATACCGGAATGGAAGTGGGAGGAGATCACGATGGACTTCATTACCAAGCTACCGCGAACAGCTAAAGGAAATGATACCATATGGGTAATCGTCGACCGCTTGACGAAAAGTGCTCACTTCTTGCCAATACGTGAGACTTCTTCATCAGAAAGGCTAGCATAAATTTTTATCAAGGAAATTGTGAGCAGACATGGTATGCCGCTATCAATTGTGTCCGACAGGGATACTAGATTCACATCAAGGTTTTGGAAGAAATTCAATGAAGCAATGGGAACTAGATTGAACATCAGCACCGCTTACCACCCTCAGACCGATGGTCAATCTGAAAGAACCATTCAAACCTTGGAGGACATGCTCCGGGCCTGTATCATTGACTTTGGTGGGAGCTGGGACAGCCATCTACCATTGGCAGAATTTTCGTATAACAACAGCTATCACTCAACTATTGGCATGCCGTCGTTTGAGATGTTGTATGGGGGGAGATGCAGAACCCCGGTTTGTTGGGGGAAAATTGGGCAGAAGGATTTTGCAAGTCTCGAAGTGGTCAAAGCTACTTCCGAGAAATTTGATCAAATCAAAGCTCGAATGAAAGCCGCAAAAGACAGACAGAAATCATACGCAGATAAGAGAAGAAGGGATTTAGAGTTTCAAGAGGGGGACATGGTACTGTTAAAGGTATCACCATGGAAAGGAATCATCCGATTCAGAAAGCGTGGCAAACTAAGTCCAAGGTTTGTCGGACCTTTCAAGATTTTAGCAAGAGTGGGTCAAGTTGCTTACAGACTCGATTTACCCGTTGAGCTTAGTGGAATACACCCTACGTTTCACGTGTCGCACTTACGCAAGTGCCTAGCTGACGACACAGCTCACATACCTTACGACGAGATCGAAGTGGATAACAGTCTAAATTATGTAGAGGAACCGATAGCCATTCTTGACAGAGCTGAGAAACGACTACGCAATAAGTCGATACCGTTAGTCAAGATACAATGGAAGCACAGAAAAGGGTCGGAAGCTACGTGGGAAAAAGAAGACGAGATGAGGGGACTATACCCTCAATTGTTTAACGTATGAACAGTTTCGAGGACGAAACCTCTTTAAGGGGGGTAGACTTGTAACTTCCCAAAAATAATAAAACAAATAAATATAGCGAGACCGGTGACTTAGTCGGAATATTTAAGCAAAAGGGAGCGGGCTTGGGCTCGGCTTCAATGGGCCGAGGGAAGCCCAGGTATATATATAAGGCAAGGCAGCCCTCTTCCCTGCTCATTCCACACTCACGCAGCTTCTAGAGAGAGAAAGGAGAGCTCGGGTCTAGAGAGAGAAAGTCGACGGATCGTCACGAAATTGGAGGAGCACGTTACAGCTGAGTCCGTGAGCAAAACCTCCGAATCAGAATTACAATCCAGGTAACGATTCGATCACATTATGAGTTTTTGTTCGTTTTGGGAAGTTTCGGGTTTTGGCTAAAAAGATAGCGATTTTGCGGATGAAACTTGAAAGTGGACTTAGGTATAGCATCTAGAATGAAAAACGAACGTTGTGATCAAAGAAAAATTTAGATATTGACTCGATCAGACTTGCATGCAAAAACTTCAGATTTTTGGGGAAGACGATGTGCAGACCCATCGAAACTACTTAGTTTCGATATGTGCAGACCCATCAAAACTACTTAGTTTTGATATGTGCAGTAGTTTCGATATGTGCAGACCCATCGAAACTACTCAGTTTCGATATATGCATACCCATCGAAACTACCATAGTTTCGATATAAGCCCACGATCCGAAGCTAAGGTTACACCTAAGTTACTTATCAAAACTACCAAGTTTCGACATAATCAACGTATCGAAACTACCAAGTTTCGACAGAAGCAACCTATCGAAACTACCAAGTTTCGACAGAAGCAACCTATCGAAACTACCAAGTTTCGACAGAAGCAACATATCGAAACTACCAAGTTTCGACAGAAGCAACTTAATGAAACTACAAAGTTTCGACAGAAGCAACCTATCGAAACTACCAAGTTTCGATAAAGCAAATCCATCGAAACTACTAAGTTCAAGCATAGTAATGTCTAATGTCATCTAGGAGCACTACCTTACGAGTATGACTTTATTATACAGATCGTGAGTGACATTAGTGACGCTCAGTAGCTAGCTTAGTGTATTTCAGAAACTACTCATCAGGTGAGTTCTATGTGCCCCCTTTCTATGTTATGTGCAATGATTTATAAATGTTTTGGGGCTGAAGTGTATACGCTAAATGAATAAATAATATGAAGGTCAAAGTGATCATACGTGATATAGTAAGGTATATGTGTAGATACATATGAAAATGAATTATGAACTACGAACAAAGAACGACACGTATGTTTACAAAGAATAAATGAAAGAATGGTATAACGTAAATACATGAAATCTTGCTTTATAAACATATATTGCATGTTAAGAATGTATGTGTACGTTATGATCGGAAACGAAGTTAACGACTACTACGGTAGACGGACGACCACTTGACTACTATGCAGCTAGGAAAGAAAGTCTAGAAAGGTAGACTAAATAAAGGCCACTACGGTGGAGTAAGACGCTAAATCAATATTCGGATGCATAATTAGTTCAAGTGGGAAACGGATGCCTTAGGGCATACGGGCGAATATGACGGACTACGACGGTAGGACGGTAAAGAAGGACGGCCGAAGGTTGGCCGGACCAAAGTTAAGGCGGACGGTTTCTAGGACCGGACGAGTAAAAGGGCTACGACGGTAGTTCAAGGGCGTATGTCTTAGTGATATACGTACCGTAAGATGGGTTGATCACCCTTATGTGTATGACCAATGAAAGTTAAGGAAAGAAAAGGTGAATACATATCTATGTAATCACATAAGAATAAATAAAGAAAAGGTGAATACATATCTATGTAATCACATAAGAATGAATAAAGAAAAGGTGAATACATATATATGTAATCACATAAGAATGAATAAAGAAAAGGTGAATACATATCTATGTAATCACATAAGAATGAAGAAAGAAAAGTAAAAGCTATGAATATGTATTTGTAGAAATGTATGTATATAATTATGTATACGTATAAAGAAAAGAATGATCATACTTAATAGTTTTAAACTAGAACTCACCAGCGTTAGCTGACCTTTAGTATACATTTCAGGTAAAGAAAGAAAAGATCGTGCGAAGGCGTGAAGGTTACCCGGCACAAGACTGACATCCCATATTTATATATGTTAAGACAAATGTTATGTACTAAATTTTAAAAGACTTCCGTTGTTATGTCATGTCATGTTACGTTATGTAATGAATGAATTCGAATATTTTAAATTTAAGCTCAGTGATTATGACTATGTTTATGAGTAAATCCAACAAGTGAGGTCACCCGGGAAAAGGGGCCTTACAAAGGTGGAATGGAACGAATTAACTGGAGACACACCTTCGTACAACCTTCTTCAAACTCTCCCAACCCTTAATTTAAACGCATTTCATCTCTGGAACCCTGACAAGCACCGAGAACGCCGAACCTGTGCGACCTAGCCGAGCACCACCATCCCTCAACCATTTCAAGTAAGCTCAATATTTATAAATTCGTTTTTATCCGGGGATCAAAAGCCCCATGATTTCGAGATCGGTCGTGTATCTATTCGACCGAATTGAGGGCTAGGGTTTTTAGGAACACGGTTGGGGAAGGAGATGGGTTGGGGCTTTGTATCTAAAACATTTTACACCTGCCCTTAGTCAAGGATTCAAGTCTTGTTCAACCGGTTATGATCCCTCTCCCCTACACACCTGATTCCGAGTTCGAAACCCATAACCGGTATTTTTTTTAATTCATTTTGATACTGGAACCCGGCCTCCTTACAACGACACATTAATACGAATTCGGAACGACTCTGTGACAGGGATGCTTCCCTGGTCCAGTGGTTGATGCTTAATGCCTTCACCAGGCAGACCCGGGTTCGACCCGGGTAAATCCCAATTAATTTTTAAAAACGATTTTAACACTCCAAAAATTCTACAAAAAAAAAAATTTCTTTATAAACCCAACATATTCTAGATCAGATTATAACTACTTTACATATTTTTGCATAAAACATCTATATTTTTACAAACTCAGTTTAATTTAAAAAAAATTATAAAATAAAATAAAATAAAATAAATAAATATATATATATATATATATATAAAGATCTTAGATCCCTTGTTAAATTATTAAACAAAGTGTTTTAAGTACCAAATTTTATAAATATTGTGATAAGTTTTTAAAAAAAAATACCTTCCTTTGAAACAAGGGTTATAGATCATTGATAAATTTAATCTATATTTAAAACAAATAAAATATTTTCTAAATATAAATGTATATATTTTTTTTAGTACATACCATTTTAAATGATAAATAAATAAATTTATTTATTATTTATACATTTTACATTTACAAATCCTCTTAGAGTTTGAATTGTTTTAGTATTAGTTTCTTAGATACTAATATATATTTTCATAAGTAAATGAATAAAACGAAGTTATTTATTTAAATAGAATATAATTTCACACTACTTTCTAAATAAATGAATAGAGGGAGCTTATTTAATTTATTTAGTTATTCAAACCTAAACCCAAAATCATTTATTATTAAAAACATATACTTAAAACTTACATTTTTATTAAAACTCTAATTCAAATACAAACACAAACACATACACATCCCCTTGCAAAATACAAACACGAACTCGTTGTACAAGTCTCTACACTCACATCCATTGAAACCCTAGACTCTACCATAGTCATAATACCCAATGTTAACCCAAATTCATACACCTTCACTCTAGGTAACTTTGTTGAATTACAAGGATCACTTTGCTACCTATCCTCTTATGCTATCTACACCATCATTACAGGTGAGTTTTACATAGCCCTTTTTCACTGTTTTTACATTTTGGGGTGAAACATAATCACAATTTATAATGATTTACATAAACTACACAATACAAATCCACTTTACAATTTGTGTGTAATTTGAGCTTTATGTTTGAGTGCTAGGTGTGTTAACTACTTATGTGCAATTACATGTACAATCATTAACTAATCAAGACGACGGTAAACAATGATAGATCTATTGAGTCTGACAAACCCACCCAGATTGGGGTGATTGTTACCGACAACACAATTTTTGCATGCTAGTTACAAAGGTTTGATTGTACTACTTGGTTACACAATAGTAACTCCCCATAAATGCCTTGTTAATCATGACTTGTATGGATTTGTTTACACACAACACTTTAATACTATTTAGAGTCAAAACCTATGTATGCTCACCAACTTTTTAGTTGACCTCGTTTTCATCATGTTTCAGGTACAAAATATGAGTTGATCAAGTTTGCTTCACTTAGGTTGTGGACCTAGTTAATTGAACAAGAATGAACATGTTATGTATTTCAATGCTCATGTATTATGGAAATTGTTTTGTTGAAGTTATGAATGGAAATTTAATGTATTAATCTATTTCAATTTAGTCAACCATGTGCTCATTAACAGTCTACATGTCCCGCCCCGACGTTTCCGCCGTCGGTTGGGGTGTGACAGATTGGTATCAGAGCCTAGGTTATAGGGAATTAGGTTATTAGACACTCTTGACCTAGACTATAACCTTAGGACACCCATACAATGTCATGCTACTACATGTTACATGATTACTTCTTGTAGAAATATTTCTACATACTATCATAAGTAATTACACTACATGATGCAATGTATGATGACTTATGTGTCACACTACTTGATAACTTTCGTGCTTACATTCATTACTATCTACATGCTACCTATGTGTCTCATTAAATGCTATCCTAAGCTTAACACACACACATACACACCAAATTCTTCATACACCTTTGAACACACATGATATCATCACTTTTTGTAAACAAAGACTTAAACTATTGGGCCTAATACCCATTAATAATAAAATAAGAAGCTCACCTATTCTCCAAGAAGAAGAAGTCCACTAAAATGCATAAACCTTACATTTGGGCCCCAATGCCCAATCCACAATAAGTCTCATCATGACCATGAGCCCAACAATAGTACTATTAATACAGGATGGCTGGAAGAGTGTGTAGGCGCATGAGGGATTCTGGCTAAGGAAAGACAGGGTACTTAAGTGTGTCTTAGTGACCCACCCTTCTTTCCTGGGAATTCTCCTCAGGGATGCATTACTTATAGGTCAAGTGTATTTCTAAAATACTATTGTGAAGGCTCGGTGTTATGACTAGTCAAAATCTGAACTTATGAGAACTCCTACGCCTAACACTCAATATTTCATTATCAGTTAAAACCTTTTCATTATTTTCTGCTAGACATGGACTCCTACTCTCCTTCCTCCCCGGTTTACCGTCCTGGAGCAGAGTCTGATTGGGAAGAAGACATCGGGACACCCGTGCATCGGTCACCAACACCCCCAGCTGCTAGACCAAGGTTTGAGGTAAGGGCAGATTGGATTAGGAACACCGGCCCAAGACTTCGAACATCTGGATCACCCTCACCCAGAAACCCGTATCAGACACCCCATCTCCACAATCAGTTACCACCCCCCCACTAAGAGAACCATATCTAATGCCCGACCCGTACCATCCTAACCCTTGGGTAAGGCATACCACGGCACCCACTAGTGTTATGGGAATTCCAACCAATGACATTCACCAATATGTAAGGACCTCAGAATTTGAGAGGCAAAGGATGGAGCAGGGGGTAATGCACGACTTGCAAGGACAAAGAATGGATAGCCTAGCAAACCAATTAGGGTACCAAAAGAAGTTAATCTCCATCCTCGAAAAAGAAATACTGGAGCATCGCATGGAGACAGCTAAAGCTGAAGCCAGATCGGCTACCAGAGTGACTATAGCGGCGCTTGTCTTGGCAATTATCTTCCTTCTAGTGGAAAGCTATAAGAGACGTTAACAAAAAGAAAATTTATTTATTGTCTTTAAATTCTCAGTTTGAGAGCCATTTCCCTATGTTTTGAATAATGTTTACCATTCCATCATTTAATAAATTTTATATTTTCCAACTCTAAAGTTATTATTCATTGATTTAATACGTTAAATGTGAATTCCATCCATCATATTTTCATCAAGATTCTCCAAGTATCACCTTCTTCGTTCACCACGATTTAGTACACCACCGGCAATCTCCTTCGTAAACAAATCACCCCATTATTTGATTTAAACAACCTCGTTATTTTGTTCAAACAAAACGTTTATCAGACTTTTAGATAATACTTAAAATATAAATGTTCTATAAACATTTTCACCATGTAAGGGAACTTAATACAACCTGTTTTATAAAAATATTATTTCGAATTGATAAATAAATATGATTTTCCTCCTTAAAGTAATTATTTCTAAACCATATACGACTACTAGTTTAGCCAATATTTCTTCTTAAAAATATTCTCTTATTAATAATTGAAAATTTAAATTAAAAGATTTTTCCTATAAATTGTCTATTTATTTAGATTATTTAACTCAATATTTTCATTACTTTATATATCTATAACCAAGAATAATTTACAATTTCCCATTTTCAAACAAAGATCAGTTATTTGTAAACATATTTCCCTGGGTGTTTTCAAAACCCCTCGTTACCTTTCACTTGCCGCATCAAGAGACGATCCATACCGCGTAGAAGGTAACCATCCCCATCAACCTCAACGAGATTTAAAGAGCTAGAACCTAACTACCACATTATACATGAATGCCAAACAACACGCTTCTCCGCAACACTTGATCACATACAAAACTCGTTAGCATATGCCTCACATGAGACTCAATAACTTACGTATGCACGTTTACAATATACACAACCCAATCACATAATACATGAAACTTAGTTATTTTCAATGTATCCAATACTACACCGACTACATAATACATGGAACTTGATTATTTACAATACACGCCCTACTGGATTGATTACGGAATACATGAAGCATAGTTGTTCGTAATATACACTAAATTGATCACATGATACATAACAATTGATTGTTTGAATTACAATACTTGATGGATCACATTGAACGTGAAACTTATTTTGGATACCAAGTACATGATACTATATGATACTGAGTTATTAACGCCATACATGAAATTCAGTTCTTACGATACACATGACACTATGTTGCTTACATTACACATGAGAGCTTATACATGATGCTAAGTGGTTATGTTACACATAAAACCTATTTGATTACAAGCTACATGACTCTAGATCATACATGAGACTTGTGTGTTTATATTATACATGAAACTAAGTTGCTTACGATTGTTGCAATTGAGTGATCATAAAATACATGAAGTATGGTCATACACCTTGTTCACCAAACTTGAAAATCCTAACACATTGAAACAACTCGGGGTTTGACGTATTCTGGTTCAAACACGAGTAAACTATGGGGCCTTAGGTAACACTACTTTATTATCATTTAGTTGCTAACTGACTTGCCTATTTAAGGATATAGTTACTTATTAGTAACTCATATGTGAAAGCAATATACATGAACTAAGTGAATTTGTGTCTCCTCTTGACCCACACATAACAGAATGATCTATACGGATCATGCGATGATTTGAGTAATTACGGGTGCACACGGAATTATAAAAAAAATCAGCGCATGGAAAACATAGTGAATTTTGTCGTGTGTTGTGACCTAAAACTTATCATGATATGTAACAACGAAACTGATGTGATATGACAAGGGCATGGTGGATACGCCGATGGTACTTCCTATATATAAATGCCCTATCATATTATCAGAAGTAGCGTTGTTCGTGTCACGTGAAGTTTTGACCCAGACTAACGTTTATGAAATCTTTTATCCACTGACAATTTTGAGCACATTAGACTACATCTTACACAAACCCTAATTGTCAAGATCCCATAAAATTCATCCCGGGTAATGTATATCACCTTTGGAATCCAAATTTGTTAGTCGACAATTTTACTCCTTAAATCCACGTCAAAGCTAAATTCATTATCACCATTCATATCCGACCTTGAATATCAAAATCTGTGTCTTGTCACCAGTATACTCCTTAAACCAACCTTCATAGCGCATTGGAAACCCAAAGCTCCCACCTCTTTCATGATCCAGTAACCTTCACTAGCGAAATTTCGGGACGAAATTCCCTCAACAGAGGGATACTGTTACATCCCTGATTTTCTGGCCATAAATATATATAGATAATTAGTTACTCTTTTAAACAAGTTGGTTTGAACCCTTTTGATCATATGAACCCCCACCCTTAAACTTGAACCCTTGAACCTAGACTTAGACTCTATAATCAAATTTGATTATTAAAAGTCAAACATGGCCTTGCCTTGGTGCAAATCAACACCCAAAACACATTCAACTCGATGGTAATGGATTTCTCTATGCGGGTAGTCAACAATCGGTCCCATCTTGACCAAAGTTGCAGTCCAAATCAATCATCTAAATATATAATTCTGAATTCGCATAAGTTTGACTTCTCCAAGCCAAGCCCGTAACAATCAACCCTCAATTCGTGCAAATCAACCCATCCTAAGTCCCGTAAATCACGCGAATCGATCCTATCACGAATGTAGACCCTCTCCTAGACTCAATTCATTCGCATTTCACTCAAATTAACGCGTATTTCGCTCGACAGTTGTCATACTCAAACTTATAAACGAATCATGCATTTAAGGTGGAATGGAACGAATTAACTGGACACACACCTTCGTACAACCTTCTTCAAACTCTCCCAACCCTCAATTTAAACGCATTTCGTCTCTGGAACCCTGACAAGCACCGAGAACGCCGAACCTGTGCGACCTAGCCAAGCACCACCATCCCTCAACCATTTCAGGTAAGCTCGGTATTCATAGATTCGTTTTTATTCGGGGATCAAAAGCCCCATGATTTCGAGATCGGTCGTGTATCTATTCGACCGAATTGAGGGCTAGGGTTTTTAGGAACACGGTTGGGGAAGGAGATGGGTTGGGGCTTTGTATCTAAAACATTTTACACCTGCCCTCTGTCAAGGATTCAAGTCTTGTTCAACCGGTTATGATACCTCTCCCCTACACACCTGATTTCGAGTTCAAAACCCATAACCGGTATTTTTTTTAATTCATTTTGATACTGGAATCCGGTCTCCTTACAACGACACATTAATACGAATTTGGAACGACTCTGTGACAGGGATGCTTCCCTGGTCCAGTGGTTGATGCTTGATGCCTTCACCGGGCAGACCCGGGTTCGACCCGGGTAAACCCCAATTAATTTTTAAAAACGATTTTAACACTCCAAAAATTCTACAAAAAAAAAATTCTTTAAAAACCCAACATGTTCTAGATCAGATTATAACTACTTTACATATTTTTGCATAAAACATCTATATTTTTACAAACTCAGTTTAATTTAAAAAAAATAAGATAAATATATATATATATATAAAGATCTTAGATCGCTTGTTAAATTATTAAACAAAGTGTTTTAAGTACCAAATTTTATAAATATTGTGATAAGTTTTTATAAAAAAATACCTTCCTTTGAAACAAGGGTTATAGATCATTGATAAATTTAATCTATATTTAAAACAAATAAAATAGTTTCTAAATATAAATGTATATATTTTTTTTAGGACATACAATTTTAAATGATAAATAAATAAATTTATTTATTATTTATACATTTTACATTTACAAATCCTCTTAGAGTTTGAATTGTTTTAGTATTAGTTTCTTAGATACTAATATATATTTTAATAAGTAAATGACTAAAATGAAGTTATTTATTTAAATTATATTTGAATAGAATATAATTTCACATTACTTTCTAAATAAATAAATACAGGGAGCTTATTTAATTTATTTAGTTATTCAAACCTAAACCCTAAATCATTTATTATTAAAAACATATACTTAAAACTTACATTTTTATTAAAACTCTTATTCAAATACAAACACAAACACATACACATCCCCTTGCATAATACAACACGAACTCGTTGTACAAGTCTCTACACTTACATCCATTGAAACCCTAGACTCTACCATAGTCATAATACACAATGTTAACCCAAATTCGTACACCTTCACTCTAGGTAACTTTGTTGAATTACAAGGATCACTTTGCTACCTATCCTCTTGTGCTATCTACACCATCATTACAGGTGAGTTTTACATAGCCCCTTTTTCACTGTTTTTACATTTTGGGGTGAAACATGATAACAATTTACAATGATTTACATAAACTACACAATACAAATCCACTTTACAATTTGTGTGCAATTTGAGCTTTATGTTTGAGTGCTAGGTGTGTTAACTACTTATGTGCAATTACATGTACAATCATTAACTAATCAAGTCGACGGTAAACAATGATAGATCTATTGAGTCTGACAAACCCACCCAGATTGGGGTGATTGTTACCGACAACACAATTTTTGCATGCTAGTTACAAATGTTTGATTGTACTACTTGGTTACATAATAGTAACTCCCCATAAATGCCTTGTTAATCATGACTTGTATGGATTTGTTTACACACAACACTTTAATACTATTTAGAGTCAAAACCTATGTATGCTCACCAACTTTTTAGTTGACCTCGTTTTCATCATGTTTCAGGTACAAAATATGAGTTGATCAAGTTTGCTTCACTTAGGTTGTGGACCTAGTTAATTGAACAAGAATGAACATGTTATGTATTTCAATGCTCATGTATTATGGAAATTGTTTTGTTGGATTTATGAATGGAAATTTAATGTTTTAATCTATTTCAATTTAGTCAACCATGTGCTCATGAACAGTCTACATGTCCCGCCCCGATGTTTCTGCCGTCGGTTGGGGTGTGACAGATTGGTATCAGAGCCTTGGTTATAGGGAATTAGGTTATTAGACACTCTTGACCTAGATTATAACCTTAGGACACCCATACAATGCCATGCTACTACATGTTACATGATTACTTCTTGTAGAAATATTTCTATATACTATCATAAGTAATTACACTACATGATGCAATATATGATGACTTATGTGACACACTACTTGATAACTTTCGTGCTTACATTCATTACTATCTACATGCTACATATGTGTCTCATTAAATGCTATCCTAAGCTTAACACACACACATACACACCAAATTCTTTATACACCTTTGAACACACATGATATCATCACTTTTTGTAAACATAGTTTTAACATATATATATATATATATATATATATATATATATATAACATAGTTTTTAAACTTAATAAAGTTAAGCTTTTATAGAAACTTATTAACTCTTTAGATCTCTTTAATTTTTATGGTGAACAACATGTTTTAACCGAGAATATAAAGATGAAAATAAAGATTCGTGTCGGTTTCATACCACTAGTCAAAGCTAGGTGAAGATCTACTAGTAGAAGATGATGGATGCTCTTTTGCTATCAAGACTCGACTTCTAGGCTCCAAATCTTCCTTGGATCTCCAAAGCTTCTAGCTAACTTGCTAGACTTGTGTTCTTGGATGGTGTAAGAGTGAAATGAGTGTGTGAGGCTTCCATCGATTTTTACAAGGCAAATGAGGGGATGGGTTGAGTGTTAGGTTCACCAAAATCATTGCTAGTCATGTTTGATGAGATGCATAGACCTTCGGGTGGATTTGGACTTGAAAGAGCATGGTTCTTATGACATGATAAGAAAGAGTAGTTGGTTTGGTGAGTGGGTGGCCCCAATTGGGTGGGTTACGGCCGATAAGAAGGTTAGGGGGGGTGTTTATGACAACCCTGAAGTTAGGGTCAATTACCTCTGATTGTTAACTTGACATAAACGAGTCCAGCCCATTAATAGCCCAGTTGCAGGCCCAATAGGTGAACTTGATTGTGACTTGGCATGACGGATCACCGAAGATTCGAGACCATATAATTAATACCTTGTTGTGAGGTGTACGATTAAATAGTTTAATGCGCGCACAGTTAGTAACAGATAACCGACACAACATCTATCAAATATTAAATATTAATAATAGTTATTCATATTTAGTCGAATGATTAAACTAAGAACAATTATGCGTGAGTATATGACGTGGGATGCACAATTACGACAAATACCGAAGTAAACAAAATCTAGTATTTATTACCTAGTATAATTAAATAATTTAAATAATTGTTAATGATATTTTAATCATTATTGAATTACCATTATCATTATTATTGAGAAATAATAATTTTATTAGAGCGTGAAACGCTTAAACGAGTGAACGTGTCAACACGCTGTACAGACGCGTTCCGATCTAGACAACAGTCGAAGCAGAGATTTCATAAATTAAATATTCAAACAATATACATATTTACGTTACATAATTCTAATAGTTTTAAGATAGTGATTTGGGAATTTTAGGCGTGTCGAGAAATCGAGAAAATACGCGTTATTCTTAAGTCAGTATTTCTTTCTCTTAAAAGTCCCCCACCTTTGGACTCGGTTTGCATAAACTTATGTCTAGTGCACAATAAAATTATAAGTACCTAACCTTATCACCAAAACTATATACTAACTAATTAATATATATATATATGTATATATATTTATATATTTATATATATGACAATTGTTATTAATATTTTTTGAAATCCATAAATGAAAAAGGATGAGATAAGCTTGTCATTCCATCAATTCATGTAACATCCCAAATAATGACAAGACAAATAGAAAAGGGAAATAAAGTGGGCTTGGCCAAAATTTCGGCCCATGGGCCGAAAAGAAAAGGGGGAAACCCCATTACAAAACAGCAGCTTCAACCCAAACCCCTCTCATTTCATCTTCCTGCGCAAGAATACTAGAGAGAGAGAGAGAGAGCGATCGGCTTGTGAAGAAAACCGCAAGGAGAAGACTCAAGGGCTCGGGAATCATCCGACTCCACCATTTCAACGCATAGCAACAGAAATCGGGCCTGTTGAGGTAAGCATCGCCTCTGATTATGAGTCTTTGCATGTCTCGGGTTTAAATCAAATAAAGATACGATTTTTGCATACGAAACTTGAAACAAATCACGTATTTGAACTCAAGAACGATAAAGGAAGGTGTTTAACGTAAAATGCTCAAGGTTTAATCGATTGGAAATAAGTTGGCTGGAGCAAGGTTCTGGTCAGGGAAGATGCAGACCCATGACTCGAAACTATAGTTTCGATACATACAGACCCGTCGAAACTACTCTAGTTTCGATAGTCATGTTTGACTCGAAACTATCTAGTTTCGATAGCAGCCAATGACTCGAAACTACCATAGTTTCGATAGGAACTCAGGACTCGAAACTACCTAGTTTCGAGTGTCACCTTGAACCTAAACTAAGATTTTTCATAAGTTAATGACTCGAAACTACCATAGTTTCGATAGGATCTCATGACTCGAAACTACCTAGTTTCGATAGAAGGATTATGACTCGAAACTACCTAGTTTCGAGTGTAAGACCATAGCTCGAAACTACCATAGTTTTGATGCGACCCACCTCCCGAAACTACTGAGTTCAAGCATAGTAATGTCTAGTGTCATCTAGGAGCACCATCTTATGTGTATGACTTTATTATACAGATCGTGAGTGACATTAGTGAAGCCCAGTAGCCAGCTTAGTGTATTACAGAAACTACTCATCAGGTGAGTTCTATGTGCCCCCTTCTATGTTATGTGCAAATGTTTTCAAATGTTTTGGGGCTGAGATGTATACACTAAGTGAATAAATGTTATGAATGCCAATGTGATCATATGTGTTATACAAGTATATATATATATATACCTATACATGAAAGAGAAATTATGAATAAAGAATGAAAAGCATGATTATCAAGAATGAATGAAAGTATAACACAATATGAAAGAATGAAATCCTGCTTTATATCCATGTATATATTGCTTGCCAAGTACAGAAAATGTTATGGACGCTTCGATGATAACGGCTACTTCGGTAGACGGACGACCATGTGACTATTTTATAATCGGGACAAGTGCGCTCCTTCATCGGCTAGGACGTACGAATGCCATTAATGGACGGTCGAAGCAATTGGCATATTATAGTAGAACGGTTGTATAAATAATAGTCGCATGGGAAACGGATACCTTCGGGTAGACGGGCGAATTACGGCCTACGACGGTAGGACGGTTGTAAGTCATGACGGACGGACAAAGATTGCCGGACGGTTGTAAGAATAAAATGACGGACGGCACTAGTTGCCGGACGGTTGTAAGTATAGGTGGGCCATGACGATGGACCACGGCGATTGTCTTTGTGACATTCGTAAGCAAATGACGGGTTGATCACCCTTATATAGTATGACCCATGAAATTAAAGAAAGAAAGAAAAGAAAGAAAAGGGTGAATGCATATATATATATGAAATCACAAAAATACAGAAAAGAAAGATGAAAAGAAAGACAAAAGTTATGAATACGTATTTATATGAATGACTATACAGTAATGCATACTTATAAAGTAAAGAATAGAATGTTTATATCAAATTGCATTAAACTAGAACTCACCAGCGTTAGCTGACTTTTAGTATACATTTCAGGTAAAGGAAGAAAAGGTCGTGCGATGGCGTGAAGGTTACCCGGCACAAGACTGACATCCCACTTTTGTTTGTTAAGACAATGTTGTGTTTTTAATTGTTAAGACTTCCGCTGTTATGTAATGTAATTGAATGGTTAATGTTTTAAATTTAAGTTCAGTATTTATGGCTATGTTTATGAGTAAATCCAACAAGTGAGGTCACCCGGGAAAGGGGCCTTACAAGTTGGTATCAGAGCAATAGTTTGAGAGATTCAGACATCCCTAAATGTCTGGACTCAAACTGATTATGGGACCAACGCACGGATGTCAGTATGGGTAACCAACGCCAACGCTAGCACGGTAAGTAAGTCATAAAGTTAATACTCTTGCATAGGAATAGATACCTTAACTTAGAACAAATAGATGTTAATGCCACGACTGATTTGAAGAGTTTCGAACCCGAAAAGCAATGTAAATTAGTAATCACAAACCGGTCACTGTAATTAAGAATTTACCTTGCTCGTACTGTTCCAAACTATGATCTGAAGAAATGACATTGATGTATTTCCTTTTCATATCAGAAATTTCTAGAAAACTATGGCAAGTAGAGGAAGAACTGCACGCCAAGGCGGCCATACGGGCCGAGTAGGTAGACCGCCAATGAACCAAAGACAAGAGAAAGAAGAAAGCATGCACGTGAAATACACCGAGAGAGTGCATGACACTAATGTGACCCCACCGGGAGGTGACAATGAAGGGGCACTACGATTGGAACCCGAACTTAGGGATGCTATTGCCCGTGAGGTTGTACTGACACTAAAGAGCATATTGCCTGGTCTATTACCTGAGACACATAAAAGGAAAAGGGAAAACGCGTCTAAAGGAACTGGAAAGGGGAACTATATAGCTGAGGCTAAGAAGCCAAGAACTGAAAAATACGAAGCTTGTAAGAAATGTTTGAGGAAACACCAAGGCGTGTGCCTAGTTGATTCCACCGTCTGTTATAGGTGTGGGAAGGCGGGGCACTATTCTCGCGAATGTTTAAGAGACACTAAATGCCAAGGTTGTGGACTATTTGGACACCTAACCAAGAATTGCAAGAGAACTAGACAATCTGGTTCGGGAAAAGAAAAGGAACAATAGAAGGCGAGGACTAGAGGCTACGCCCTGACTGAAGAGGAAGCAAGGGGAAACCCTGATGTTGTGTCAGGTACATCCCTAGTTAATAACGAACATGCTGCTATTTTATTTGACTCTGGTGCTAGTAAAAGCTTTATATCAAATGCCTTTAGTCGAAAACTGAATTGCACTATCAACACAGTAGTAAAGGCCTTTAGTGTACAAACTGCCGTTGGTAAAAATTCGACAGTATTCCAAGTAACAGAGGATTGCATAATAGAAATAGAGGGTCATAAATTTCCTTCTAGATTATTCCTTCTCACCTTAGGAGGATTCGATATAGTATTGGGTATGGATTGGCTAGCTGCCAACGAAGCTCAAATCATATGTAAACGTAAGAGGATACACCTCAAAGGTCCTAGCGGCAGTCCAATTACGGTTTATGGGGATTGGAATCGCACAATGCCGAACGTCATCTCGATGATTAAGGCCGAAAGTTACATGAGGCGCGGCTGCGAAGCTTATCTGGCATATGTTATAGATGATAGAATGAAAACGAAAGAACTCAAGAATGTACCCGTGGTGTGCAATTTTCCGGAAGTATTCCCTGAGGATCTACCTGGGTTGCCACCCGATCGGGAAATAGAATTTCAGATTGATTTACTGCCAGGAGCTGAGCCCGTTGCCAAAGCCCCCTACCGATTGGCTCCGTCAGAAATGAAGGAATTGATGTCCCAACTAGAGGAACTAACCGAGAAAGGATTTATTAGGCCGAGCATCTCACCATGGGGCGCTCCGGTACTATTTGTAAAGAAGAAGGACGGCAGTATGCGCATGTGTATCGACTACCGCGAATTGAACAAGAGAACAGTAAAGAACAAATACCCACTGCCTAGAATAGACGACCTTTTTGATCAACTGCAAGGCGCGAGTTGGTTCTCAAAGATTGATCTCAGGTCGGGTTACCATCAATTGAAAGTAAGAGAGAAGGATGTACCGAAAACTGCGTTTCGTACACGTTACGGGCATTATGAATTTCTTGTGATGTCCTTCGGACTAACCAACGCACCAGCAGCATTTATGGATTTAATGAACAGAGTATGCCGACCCATGTTGGATCGATCAGTAAAAGTTTTTATAGATGACATCCTCATATATTCAAAGAATGAAGGTGATCACCACTGTCACCTAAGAGAAGTATTGGAGGTGCTAAAGCAGGAAAAGTTGTACGCAAAATTCTCCAAATGCGCGTTCTGGCTTAGGGAAGTCCAATTCCTAGGTCATGTAATAAACCCAAACGGCATCATGGTGGATCCTGCAAAGATCGAGACAGTAAAGGAATGGAACATCCCAAAGACACCAACAGAGATACGAAGCTTTCTAGGGTTGGCAGGCTACTATCGAAGGTTCATCCAAGATTTCTCAAGAATTGCCTCGCCGCTAACCAAACTGACACGGAAGGAAGTAAAGTATGAATGGGGTCCAACCCAAAACACCGCGTTTGAGGAACTTAAGACACGATTAACTCAAGCTCCAGTATTAACACTACCTGAGGGAAATGAAGACTTAGTAGTCTACTCTGACGCTTCAGGGCAAGGTTTAGGGTGCGTACTCATGCAACGAGGAAAGGTAATTGCTTATGCATCGCGGCAACTAAAGGTTCATGAAGTTAACTACCCAACACATGATCTAGAATTAGCAGCAGTAGTTTTCGCGTTGAAAATATGGAGACACTACTTGTATGGAGTTAAATGCACCATCTACTCCGATCACAAAAGCTTGAAATACTTTTTCGAACAAAAGGAACTAAACACGAGGCAAAGAAGATGGTTAGAGCTACTGAAAGACTATGACTGTGAGATATTGTACCATCCAGGCAAGGCAAACGTAGTGGCTGACGCTTTAAGTAGAAAGGAAGAATCGGCACCTATCCGGATCAAAGCGTGTCAGTTAATTATAACGCCAGACTTAATGGGTGAAATATCAAAGGCACAAGATGAAGCATTGTTAGAAAGAAATGTGAAACGGGAAAGAATAGTAGGACAACAAGGGAACTTAGATGCGAATGCATACGGAGTACGAACTAGGTTTGGCCGGATGTGGATACCTAAGATTGGTGAGCTTAGAGCCAAAATACTCGATGAGGCCCATAAGTCTCGCTATTCTATCCACCCCGGGACAAACAAAATGTATCAAGACTTGAAGAAAGAATACTGGTGGCCTGGCATGAAGAATGATGTGACAGAATACGTGAGCAAGTGCCTAACGTGTTCTCTAGTTAAGGCCGAGCACCAGAAACCATGCGGCAAAATGCAACCTTTACCAATACCGGAATGGAAGTGGGAAGAGATCACAATGGATTTCATTACCAAGCTACCGCGAACAGCTAAAGGCAATGATACCATTTGGGTGATCGTCGACCGCTTGACAAAGAGTGCTCACTTCTTGCCAATACGAGAAACTTCTTCTTCTGAGAAGTTGGCAGAAATTTTTATCAAGGAAATCGTAAGCAGACATGGCACGCCGTTAACGATCGTGTCGGACAGGGACACTCGATTCACGTCAAGGTTTTGGAAGAAATTCAACGAATCCATGGGCACTAGGCTAAACATCAGCACAGCTTACCACCCTCAAACCGATGGTCAATCGGAAAGAACCATTCAGACCTTGGAGGACATGCTCCGGGCCTGTATCATTGACTTCGGTGGTAGCTGGGACAGCCATTTGCCCTTGGCAGAATTTTCATATAATAACAGCTATCACTCAACCATTGACATGCCGCCATTTGAGATGCTGTATGGGAGAAGATGTCGAACCCCGGTCTGTTGGGGGAAATTGGACAGAAAGACTTTGCAAGTCTCGAGGTGGTCAAAGCTACTTCTGAAAAATTTGACCAGATAAAAGCACGTATGAAAGCCGCAAAAGACAGACAGAAATCATACGCGGATAAGAGAAGGAGGGATTTAGAGTTTCAAGTAGGGGACATGGTACTGTTGAAAGTATCACCGTGGAAAGGAATCATTCGGTTCAGAAAGCGTGGCAAACTAAGTCCAAGGTTTGTCGGACCTTTCAAGATTGTAGCAAGAGTGGGTCAAGTTGCTTACAGACTCGACCTACCCGTCGAGCTTAGTGGAATACACCCTACGTTCCACGTGTCGCACTTACGCAAGTGCCTTGCTGACGATACGGCTCACATACCTTATGACGAAATCGAAGTGGATAACAGCTTGAACTATGTAGAAGAACCAATAGCTATTCTTGACAGAGCCGAGAAACGATTACGCAATAAGTCGATTCCTTTAGTCAAAATACAATGGAAACACAGAAAGGGGTCCGAGGCTACTTGGGAGAAAGAAGACGAGATGAAGGAACTGTATCCCCAGTTGTTTAACGTGTAACAGGTTTCGAGGACGAAACCTCATTAAGGAGGGTAGACTTGTAACATCCCAAATAATGACAAGACAAATAGAAAAGGGAAATAAAGTGGGCTTGGCCAAAATTTCGGCCCATGGGCCGAAAAGAAAAGGGGGAAACCCCATTACAAAACAGCAGCTTCAACCCAAACCCCTCTCATTTCATCTTCCTGCGCAAGAATACTAGAGAGAGAGAGAGAGAGCGATCGGCTTGTGAAGAAAACCGCAAGGAGAAGACTCAAGGGCTCGGGAATCATCCGACTCCACCATTTCAACGCATAGCAACAGAAATCGGGCCTGTTGAGGTAAGCATCGCCTCTGATTATGAGTCTTTGCATGTCTCGGGTTTAAATCAAATAAAGATACGATTTTTGCATACGAAACTTGAAACAAATCACGTATTTGAACTCAAGAACGATAAAGGAAGGTGTTTAACGTAAAATGCTCAAGGTTTAATCGATTGGAAATAAGTTGGCTGGAGCAAGGTTCTGGTCAGGGAAGATGCAGACCCATGACTCGAAACTATAGTTTCGATACATACAGACCCGTCGAAACTACTCTAGTTTCGATAGTCATGTTTGACTCGAAACTATCTAGTTTCGATAGCAGCCAATGACTCGAAACTACCATAGTTTCGATAGGAACTCAGGACTCGAAACTACCTAGTTTCGAGTGTCACCTTGAACCTAAACTAAGATTTTTCATAAGTTAATGACTCGAAACTACCATAGTTTCGATAGGATCTCATGACTCGAAACTACCTAGTTTCGATAGAAGGATTATGACTCGAAACTACCTAGTTTCGAGTGTAAGACCATAGCTCGAAACTACCATAGTTTTGATGCGACCCACCTCCCGAAACTACTGAGTTCAAGCATAGTAATGTCTAGTGTCATCTAGGAGCACCATCTTATGTGTATGACTTTATTATACAGATCGTGAGTGACATTAGTGAAGCCCAGTAGCCAGCTTAGTGTATTACAGAAACTACTCATCAGGTGAGTTCTATGTGCCCCCTTCTATGTTATGTGCAAATGTTTTCAAATGTTTTGGGGCTGAGATGTATACACTAAGTGAATAAATGTTATGAATGCCAATGTGATCATATGTGTTATACAAGTATATATATATATATACCTATACATGAAAGAGAAATTATGAATAAAGAATGAAAAGCATGATTATCAAGAATGAATGAAAGTATAACACAATATGAAAGAATGAAATCCTGCTTTATATCCATGTATATATTGCTTGCCAAGTACAGAAAATGTTATGGACGCTTCGATGATAACGGCTACTTCGGTAGACGGACGACCATGTGACTATTTTATAATCGGGACAAGTGCGCTCCTTCATCGGCTAGGACGTACGAATGCCATTAATGGACGGTCGAAGCAATTGGCATATTATAGTAGAACGGTTGTATAAATAATAGTCGCATGGGAAACGGATACCTTCGGGTAGACGGGCGAATTACGGCCTACGACGGTAGGACGGTTGTAAGTCATGACGGACGGACAAAGATTGCCGGACGGTTGTAAGAATAAAATGACGGACGGCACTAGTTGCCGGACGGTTGTAAGTATAGGTGGGCCATGACGATGGACCACGGCGATTGTCTTTGTGACATTCGTAAGCAAATGACGGGTTGATCACCCTTATATAGTATGACCCATGAAATTAAAGAAAGAAAGAAAAGAAAGAAAAGGGTGAATGCATATATATATATGAAATCACAAAAATACAGAAAAGAAAGATGAAAAGAAAGACAAAAGTTATGAATACGTATTTATATGAATGACTATACAGTAATGCATACTTATAAAGTAAAGAATAGAATGTTTATATCAAATTGCATTAAACTAGAACTCACCAGCGTTAGCTGACTTTTAGTATACATTTCAGGTAAAGGAAGAAAAGGTCGTGCGATGGCGTGAAGGTTACCCGGCACAAGACTGACATCCCACTTTTGTTTGTTAAGACAATGTTGTGTTTTTAATTGTTAAGACTTCCGCTGTTATGTAATGTAATTGAATGATTAATGTTTTAAATTTAAGTTCAGTATTTATGGCTATGTTTATGAGTAAATCCAACAAGTGAGGTCACCCGGGAAAGGGGCCTTACAATTCACTATGCAAAACATTGTCATAAATCTCCGATGTCTAACCTATCACATTTGAAACACCCAAACCCCCTCCCTCACCCTTCCTACGGCTGAATTGCCACACACACACATTTTAATTGTTTTGTTCACTTCAACACTCAAATACCTCACCTATCCTTGACTTTTAGTACAAGAACCATACCATAAATATCTAGATCATTGATAACATTCATTCTACACTTCAATTATAAAAAAAATCAGCCAAGAAGTTCTCTCCTTCTTCTCCCTTGAAACCGAAAATAAACACTAAATTCTGGACAGATTCGGACAGAAAACTTAGTCGACTTCGTATGGTCACATCTCCCTTGTTTCTTGGCCAAATTACCCCATTTTGCTCTTGAAACAAAGCTTTATGAGTCCTTTAACAAACCTAACTGGAATCCCTCAAATCCATGAAGGATTCAACCTCCAAACAGCCGTCACAAGACAACCACGTCGAACAGCCCGATTCTGGATATCTCTTTTTTTTTATTATTTTGAGGTACCTACAAAACTCCAAACCTTGTGATTCCTTTTGCTATGTGTTCTTACTTCAATAAACTTGATTTTAGGAGGAAATCCCAAGTCATTTGGGTTTCTAAAACTACCAAAATCCTGCTCCAAAATCACTTAAAATCCTGAGCTGGTTTTGCTTGGATTGAAGCTTAGAACTCAAGATCAAAAATCCAACTTTCATTTACCTTGGGGTATACTCTCTTAATCTTGTAGTAGTTCAGTTTCTTAGGATCATCCATGTTCTTGAGCAAGAATCCATGAAATATATATGTGTATAACATGACAATGTTCTAGTTTTCAAAGAATTCAAGTAATGTCTTTATAATCATGAACTTATAAATTGAAATAAAAAAAAGGAGATGATATAATTAGATCATAAACTAAAAGCCTTGATTTTGATCATCTAGGTTATATGGAAAGTTAATATAATTATTGATCTAACAAAAGTTATGGGTAAAAGAAATTATGTTGGTGATTGTGTCGAGTTTTATGGAAATATATTTATATTTGAAGATATGGAAACTAAAATATATATACAAGATCATGGATGTATAAATAAAGGTTTTATACAAGTATATCAAAGTATTTAAAGTCTTGGATCATGAACTTTTACTAAACGAAGTGTTAAACGAGTTTACTAGTTCAAATGATCACTCATAAAACTATATATATTTTTATAAAAAGAAAGTATTTGGACTAAAAACTCTAAAGTAATATCACCAATGGCTTGGTTAATGGATTCATAAGAAAAATATATGTACACATAAGTATATACATATAAGATGGATTTTGTTCAAGAAAGCATGGATTATGATTAGAATCATGCATTTACACGTCACGGGACGTATACATATAGATCGTAGAATCTTTGGTGAAATAGGTTCGTATGATCGTTCTCACCTTTGGATTGAGTTAATATACATTATTGTTGTGATGGGATTTGATATTGCGATTTAAAACGGACTTTTGTCGTTTGGGACAACTCCGATTTACAGTTGTTATAATGCCGAAATTTCATAAAAGTATAACACTTTGTTTTTTTTTGGAATGCATTTTGTGAAAGTATATTATTTTTCAAAATAATAACTGAGTTCACAAACTAGGACGTGTTTAGGATTCGGGGAAATTCGACACGAAACGAATAGATTTTAGAAGTTCGCCGTTACTCGAGAAAACATACTTTTGACGAAAACAATCTTCGAACGACATTACTTACATTTTCAATAAACAATATCCTAAATCCATCACAATAATAATAAATTTGTTTCATAAGTATTTAGACGAGGTATTAGAAGACTCTAAGCCATTAAGACGTCTAAATTAGTGTTGGCTATGTGAGAGTCGACGCCATGGTAACGTGCATTTAGCAACACCGGTAGTGAAACACTAAGATATGCATGTAGACATTCGGGTTGGTCCTTAAGTCTCAATAGTATATAATTACTTTTGTAGAAAGTGGGTAGGACCAAGGCCGACAAACATCATTAATTGGAATTCACAGTACAGAAGAAATTCAGGTGAGTTTCACTGCCCCCTTTTAACTTTTAAACGTTTTAGAAAACATCGGGGGGAGAACCATACTTATAAACATTTCCATATGGTAACAAGAAAACAAGACCCGACCTTTATGTTTGCATGAGTTGACACATATAGAGAGCGCTGGAAGTCCCCTGACCATCATATTTATAACCATTAGCTATAGATTAGCCTGGGATTCTATGGATAGTACTATTGGGATTGACACCCCCGGTCATGGTTAGTCGCGCTAACCATGGGTCCCTCTGGCCAAATGACCGCATAGTGTTCAAAAAATTGCTCGTGAGGTACGAGCGTGGGGCAAAACACCTGTGTTATGGTTTGGTTATGCCTCATGTATGTACATATTATTTGTATTCCTAGCTAGTTTACAAATGGGTCAAACATTACTTGTTTTGTTTATCATATACGCAAGAAACCACTAATTGTTTTAGTTACTAGTCTCATCCTTAACTACTTCTTTAAAATGGGATTGACATGGGCATAATTTCATTAACATGTTTTCATTGGGAAAACTACGCATTTAATGACTAAGAAGTCATCACATGTTTTCGAGGAAAACAGTTTCATATAATACCCATGTACACACTATTAAAGCTTCGAGGAAAACGATTTTACATTTTGGCCACGTATATATCATCATTGTTTTTCAGGAAACAGCTCTACATTGCAATAATTAAACCTGTTAACTCACCAACCTTTGTGTTGACACTTTTAAGTATGTTTTTCATGTAATTCATAGCTATGGCACGGTTGGAATAGGTTAACCCTTCAGATCAAAACCTAGAAGTCGAAAAAGCATGATTGTCAAACCTCGAGTCGGTTTTGACCTATATGGTTCTAGGTCATTGCACTATTTCATTTTAGTTTTGTAATGGTGTTTAATATATTTAGAAGTCTTTACTTTAGCTTCCGATGTTGTGTAATGTTACCAATCATTGCAACCTTGATTTTTTTAATTATTATTAAGTGAATAAATTTGGGGGTGTGACAGATTGGTATCAGAGCCAATGGTTTTAGCGAATTAGGTTTCCTTACGGTTTCCTAGGCTCTAACCAGACTCGTATAGGGACCAAGATTTCATGTGCTTACACTAAGAACACCCAAGACCTTGAGTATAGAAATTCCAACCGTTGCCGAATAACTTGAGTTGACTATTAGTGTATGTGATTACCCTAGCGTATCATTAGCCATATTAATACTAAATACAATTACATGGTATACGCGATGAACATCTAATATGTGTAACAATGTGTAAACAATAAACACCTACAACATGACCTAGCAGAGTATCATTGCTCGGATTACGAATCAAGGTTGATGGGTACTCACCACACCATAACCCTAGAAGATCGAGTTACAAGTCAAACTTGGGCGACGTTAGTAGTAATCGTAGTTACCGATCTTGGTTGCACAACAGACTGAACCCGTACCTGAATATGTACCAGTACCAAACCTACATCTACTCCAGCCGTGGAGTCAGTTTTCTTTCTGACACATGTTGTCTTCATTCGAGGTGGTATATATACATACCTTCTTTCATGAATTGTTGGAATGGATGACAAAAATCTTCGCCATAAGATATGCCAGGTGAAACTGCCCTGTCAGAATGGAACCCGAAGTGGATAAGCAGGACTAAACGGGAGAGAAATCCACGAGTCAGGAGACCCATATACTTATCGGGATCATGTTGATCCACACGTACATACAAAACTGGAGCATGATGTGCTCGACACAAATTTGAGGATCTATGCCCTAACATAGTACCTGACTTCCACCGCACACGTCCTACTATTAGAAGACACTAATTGTGTCTCTCTACCATTAACTCCATCCAGCAATAGCCTTAGTCGAAGTTTTCATGAGTATTGGTACATATGATCGAGAGTAACCCGATAAAACATATACATTGTACGCAAGAGTGCAACACGATGACACGATCTAATGAATGTTTTAGCTTCCTTTTTAGCTGAGAGCTTGAGATAGAGAAAACACTAGAGGGACCATGCGAAGTAAATTATCATTACGGGTGCACACGTAATCATAATTTGCAGCGCATGAGAAGTCTGGTGAGTCTTACTGTCCGAGCTAATGTTCATGTTTAATCCATATCTCTGATCTAAATTCCGAGTCACTCGATTAATGATCGGACCATAACAATTCGGACTCCTCAGATTAAATATTCACGTAATATTCTCGTAGTTCTAGAAAAACAAGAGAAATTCAAGTTGTATCTAACTAGCCCTTAGTGAATCTCGAGCTGCTAAGATTTTTGTTCACCCATTTCTACTTGTTAATTCATATCCTTAGATATTTTACTTGCCACGAAAACCTGATGTTACTCCTTGCAACGATCAACACTTACAGCAATTGTACAACTATTATTGGAGATCACGGTATAATCTCAGGGTCTATCTTACAATCTATTACCACACTTATTTGAAGTTTACATCGGAAGTGTTAGGCAGTAACTTCTATAATGAGGTTGAAATTTATTTCGACACTCTTACATGTGACATCTATAAGGTATTGTGGAAGCCCGACTCGAGACAAGTGGATAATCTTACGTCATTTTGTACTTACATTTCCTTAAGGATCATTTTCTTTGTTGAATCTTTGATTTCAGCCTACAGGAGAGACATGTTCACACCTCTTAATCCTAGCTTTCAATAGTTAAAGAGCTCTAGAGCATCTATCGTTAGGAAACGACTCCTTAACACATGCTCAGAGAAAATATAAAACTTTGATATTTAACACTCATTACCTAAATTTTATGGCGTAAACCTTTGAGCTAAAAACGAACAAATGATGAATCATAAATGACTACGCTCTCTCAAGGGACTATTCTCTTCCACATATTTCGATTCCTCGTGTTCCTTTTATTATTATATTCGCTCTTTTTTTTTCAAGATTTTTATGAGAAATCTATACATTTTCTCTAAGGAACCTAAGGAGATGACGTCCTCACATTTGGAAAACCCATAATCAATCTCGGGGGGGACACTGTTCCTATGAGGCTATTTAGGTGACGCCAATGCTTATTTCCCGACCTAGACGAATTGTCACTTTTCCAAACGAACATAGAACTTCTTAAGACATACATACCACGTGGACATGATAGCCAAGTCATGAATTCACAAATCATGATATCACAACATAAGTACTAGACTGAAGTAGAGGTACGGTGCAAACAGTGGTTAATGGAGTATAGAACCTAATCTTCGCCAACGAATGCTAGACCATTCTCAAACACTTTTCTCTGAACCCCATGAAGATTCATTTGCCTTTATTAACTGTCGAGCCAAATTGTTTTGACGATCCATAAATACATCAGCATTTCTTCCTTCTTCATCTAGATTCACCCTCATTTTTAGATGAATCATAGAAATTTGGATGATTAAAAAAAAAATCCAGATGATTCGATACACCACGAGATTTTGATAACTCAAGAAGATGACCCGACAACTATTTCGTCAAAATTTCAGACTAAACGAGGGTCAATCTCAGGAAATGATAATTCCATGAAACTTTATTCCATATCATAAATGTCTACTTCATCTAGTACTTCAAAACTACCAATACCAAGTGTGCCTACGTCACGCTTGGACTACTCACATAACTTATCCTTCCGATTCAAATATTAAACCAACTACTTATTCCTAGACGATAACTTCTCAATTTTCGTTTCGCATCTGGGTCCTGAAATAATTGTTCACATCCTGATGATAAATTCATAAGGAAATGCTTGTCCCTATTATTAATAATCTTGATTTAGGAATACTCACGCATTCCATTTCCATCCACAAGTAGTCATTAATTACAAGTGGCGGATATCATACACCACCGAATGAAACAAAACTGAAGATTCTACCTAAGAAATAGAAATGAACTTGCGATGCAAAACCCTCGCCAGAGTAAGTCGAGGCGATCCCCGAAGCTAACTTAAATTAAGTTTCGAGGACGACACTTCTTTAACAAGGGGAGAATATGACAACCCTGAAGTTAGGGTCAATTACCTCTGATTGTTAAGTTGACATAAACGAGTCCAGCCCATTAACACCCCAGTTGCAGGCCCAATAGGTGAACTTGATTGTGACTTGGCATGACGGATCACCGAATGATTCGAGACCATATAATTAATACCTTGTTGTGAGGTGTACGATTAAATAGTTTAATGCGCGCACAGTTAGTAACAGATAACCGACACAGCATCTATCAAATATTAAATATTAATAATAGTTATTCATATTTAGTCGAATGATTAAACTAAGAACAATTATGCGTGAGTATATGACGTGGGATGCACAATTACGACAAATACCGAAGTAAACAAAATCTAGTATTTATTACCTAGTATAATTAAATAATTTAAATAATTGTTAATGATATTTTAATCATTATTGAATTACCATTATCATTATTATTGAGAAATAATAATTTTATTAGAGCGTGAAACGCTTAAACGAGTGAACGTGTCAACACGCGGTACAGGCGCGTTCCGGTCTAGACAACAGTCGAAGCAGAGATTTCATAAATTAAATATTCAAACAATATACATATTTACGTTACATAATTCTAATAGTTTTAAGATAATTATTCGAGAATTTTAGGCGTGTCGAGAAATCGAGAGGATACGCGTTATTCTTAAGTCAGTATTTCTTTCTCTTAAAAGTCCCCCGCCTTTGGACTCGGTTTGCATAAACTTATATCTAGTGCACAATAAAATTATAAGTACCTAACATTATCACCAAAACTATATACTAACTAATTAATATATATATATATATATATATATATATATATATATTTATATTTATATATATGACAATTGTTATTAATATTTTTAGAAATCCATAAATAAAAAAGGTTGAGATAAGCTTGTCATTCCATCAATTCACTATGCAAAACATTGTCATAAATCTCCGATGTCTAACCTATCACATTTGAAACACCTAAACCCCCTCCCTCACCCTTCCTACGGCTGAATTGCCACATACACACACATTTTAATTGTTTTGTTCACTTCAACACTCAAATACCTCACCTATCCTTGACTTTTAGTACAAGAACCATACCATAAATATCTAGATCATTGATAACATTCATTCTACACTTCAATTATCAAAAAAAATCAGCCAAGAAGTTCTCTCCTTCTTCTCCCTTGAAACTGAAAATAAACCCTAAATTCTGGACAGATTCGGACAGAAAACTTAGTCGACTTCGCATGGTCATATCTCCCTTGTTTCTTGGCCAAATTACCCCATTTTGCTCTTGAAACAAAGCTTTATGAGTCCTTTAACAAACCTAATTGGAATCCCTCAAATCCATGAAGGATTCAACCTCCAAACAGCCGTCACAAGACAACCACGTCGAACAGCTCGATTCTGAATATCTCTTTTCTTTTGATTGTTTTGAGGTACCTACACAACTCCAAACCTTGTGATTCCTTTTGCTATGTTTTCTTACTTCAATGAACATGATTTTAGGAGGAAATCCCAAGTCATTTGGGTTTCTAAAACTACCAAAATCCTGCTCCAAAGTCACTTAAAATTCTGAGCTGGTTTTGCTTGGATTGAAACTTAGAACTCAAGATCAAAAATCCAACTTTCATTTACCTTGGGGTATACTCTCTTAATCTTGTAGTAGTTCAGTTTCTTAGGATCATCCATGTTCTTGAGCAAGAATCCATGAAATATATATGTGTATAACATGACAATGTTCTAGTTTTCAAAGAATTCAAGTAATGTCTTTATAATCATGAACTTATAAATTGAAATAAAAAAAAGGAGATGATATAATTAGATCATAAACTAAAAGCCTTGATTTTGATCATCTAGGTTATATGGAAAGTTAATATAATCATTGATCTAACAAAAGTTATGGGTAAAAGAAATTATGTTGGTGATCGTGTCGAGTTTTATGGAAATATATTTATATTTGAAGATATGGAAACTAAAATATATATACAAGATCATGGATGTATAAATAAAGGTTTTATACAAGTATATCAAAGTATTTAAAGTCTTGGATCTTGAACTTTTACTAAACGAAGTGTTAAACGAGTTTACTAGTTCAAATGATCACTCATAAAACTATATATATTTTTATAAAAAGAAAGTATTTGGACTAAAAACTCTAAAGTAATATCACCAATGGCTTGGTTAATGGATTCATAAGAAAAATATATGTACACATAAGTATATACATATAAGATGGATTTTGTTCAAGAAAGCATGGATTATGATTAGAATCATGCATTTACATGTCACGGGACGTATACATATAGATAATAGAATCTTTGGTGAAATAGGTTCGTATGATCGTTCTCACCTTTGGATTGAGTTAATATACATTATTGTTGTGATGGGATTTGATATTGCGATTTAAAACGGACTTTTGTCGTTTGGGACAACTCCGATTTACAGTTGTTATAATGCCGAAATTTCATAAAAGTATAACACTTTGTTTTTTTTTGGAAAGCATTTTGTGAAAGTATATTATTTTTCAAAATAATAACTGAGTTCACAAACTAGGACGTGTTTAGGATTCGGGGAAATTCGACACGAAACGAATAGATTTTAGAAGTTCGCCGTTACTCGAGAAAACATACTTTTGACGAAAACAATCTTCGAACGACATTACTTACATTTTCAATAAACAAAATCCTAAATACATCACAATAATAATACATTTGTTTCATAAGTATTTAAACGAGGTATTAGAAGACTCTTAGCCATTAAGACGTCTAAATCAGTGTTGGCTATGTGAGAGTCGACGCCATGGTAACGTGCATTTAGCAACACCGGTAGTGAAACACTAAGATATGCATGTAGACATTCAGGTTGGTCCTTAAGTCTCAATAGTATATAATTACTTTTGTAGAAAGTGGGTAGGACCAAGGCCGACAAACATCATTAATTGGAATTCACAGTACAGAAGAAATTCAGGTGAGTTTCACTGCCCCCTTTTAACTTTTAAACGTTTTAGAAAACCTCGGGGGGAGAACCATACTTATAAACATTTCCATATGGTAACAAGAAAACAAGACCCGACCTTTATGTTTGCATGAGTTGACACATATAGAGAGCGCTGGAAGTCCCCTGACCATCATATTTATAACCATTAGCTATAGATTAGCCTGAGATTCTATGGATAGTACTATTGGGATTGAAACCCCCGGTCATGGTTAGTCGCGCTAACCATGGGTCCCTCTGGCCAAATGACCGCATAGTGTTCAAACAATTGCTCGTGAGGTACGAGCGAGGGCAAAACACCTGTGTTATGGTTTGGTTATGCCTCATGTATGTACATATTATTTGTATTCCTAGCTAGTTTACAAATGGGTCAAACATTACTTGTTTTGTTTATCATATACGCAAGAAACCACTAATTGTTTTGGTTACTAGTCTCATCCTTAACTACTTCTTTAAAATGGGATTGACACGGGCATAATTTCATTAACATGTTTTCATTGGGAAAACTACGCATTTAATGACTAAGAAGTCATCACATGTTTTCGAGGAAAACAGTTTCATATAATACCCTTGTACACACTATTAAAGCTTCGAGGAAAACGATTTTTCATTTTGGCCACATATATACCATCATTGTTTTTCAGGAAACAGCTCTACATTGCAATAATTAAACCTGTGAACTCACCAACCTTTGTGTTGACACTTTTAAGTATGTTTTTCAGGTAATTCTTAGCTATGGCACGGTTGGAATAGGTTAACCCTTCAGATCAAAACCTAGAAGTCGAAAAAGCATGATTGTCAAACCTCGAGTCAGTTTTGACCTATATGGTTCTAGGTCATTGCACTATTTCATTTTAGTTTTGTAATGGTGTTCAATATATTTAGAAGTCTTTACTTTAGCTTCCGCTGTTGTGTAATGTTACCAATCGTTGCAACCTCGATTTATTTAATTATTATTAAGTGAATAAATTTGGGGGTGTGACAGTGTTGGGTCCTGTCATTTTACTAGTCTAAGTCTATGTATTAGTTAAGTTGTTTTTAGGTAGGGTATACTCGGTATGTGTTCCCGTGATATAAAGCCCGTTGTATGCACTTTTAGGATTAAAAACTCTATATATTTTGTATCTTGACTATTTTTAATAGTCTACTAATTAAACCCGTCATAGTTAATACTTTAACTATAATATATATGTATACACACAAAAATAAAATGTCACCATGAAATAAACATTTTTGTGTCCACTCTTAATAGTTTTGGCACCAATATTTATGTTTTTATATCAAGACGTATTACTCGACTTTACTGGAATAAAAATCTTGTTAATCACCAACGAACGTACCTTGCGGGTTAAAATTACTTATTTTCTACTAAATCTAAAAAATTACTAATTATACTGTGTGTTACTTTGCTAGCGTCCCTGACAATACTTTGTCAAAATAATAAACCAGGAATATAAAATATGAACGTGAAATTTTGGATATGAATATTGACCTGAAATGCTGGGTGTCACACATAGAAGCAGATATAAGCTTCTGTGACTTTGAAGAAGCAATATACTCCGAATCAGAGGATGATTCATCTCGTAATGTTCTTTTACCAAGTACTACACCAGGAGGAAGACCCTGAGCAGACTTGCGTTTTGGTTTCTTTTCCTTTCTTATACTTACAGAATTCATTTTTTTCCCAACATTAGAAATCGAAATGCTAGCAAGTCTGTCATAATGAACTGAGCTGAAATATTTAGTAGCTTCGGAATCAGTATCAGACCCATCATCATTAGCAGGTTCAGAAGAACTTGTGCTAGTATCTGTTACATTCCCTTCTTGATCCTGTGGAGGAATTGGACTTGTTCTTCATCATTGTTATGCACGTTCTCCTCATTTTGATCAACATGATCACCTACTTGAACCTCATCGTGAACCTCCACAATTGGTTGTATGAAATTCTCTTAAACTTCATCTTGAACAGGTTCTTGTACTTGTTGTGGTTGGACTTGAGGTTGCTGTACTTATTGTTGTTGTTGTTGTTGTTCTTGGGCTTGTTGTTATGCTACTAGATCTTCCGGAAGAATCTAATTATCATGAGGTGGTGCAACATAACCAGGATTAATTATGTGCCCAAATAATGGTGTTGGAACTGGTATCAATGTCGGATTCTATTGCTTAACAGTGTTACAATTAGTAAATATCCTCTTTGTCATCGGGGTGAGAGTAAGACGGCGTGCTAGCTGAGGTAGGTTTGGAATGAGATGATTTAAAATCATTTGAATGAACCTAGGGTACATCAGAAAGCCTTGACCTTCTGGCGGTGTAATTTGTGCAACGATCTCCTTGTAGAAATAACGTGCAAAGTTGAAACCTCTGTTAAGAGTAAGTGCCACCATGGCTGATTGTAAAGAAATCTTCAACCCGTCAGTTCCAGCTTTCCTCGGTGATAGAAACTGAATTAGTACATGCATAAAGTATCTCCATTGACCCACTAAGCCACCCTTCCTTGCTTGAGTATCATTAGCCTTTCCCCTGTATCCCATCCTGTGAAAGCATCCAATAATCAACTGAGACGGTAACCCTAACGGTTCTTCATTATTACCTCTAAGATACAGAGCCTGTCTGATAGTGTCAACATAGATTGCCACTTCAGTATTGTTGATAGTAGCGCTAATCACATTCGGATCAACAGTGCAATCATGTTGTGATGTATCCCAGAATTGTTGAATATAATTCAAGCTGATGTAGGGATTTGTAGATAAAGCAACACTGATTCTTGATCTATTCAGAAAAGTTATGATTTCATGGTAGTTCACGGCTTCAGACATGTTTGGATCCAATAACGCCACCTGGTTATGCTTATATTCCACTCTACGATCCATCTGTACACAGCAATAATGAAATAGCAATGTCACAAACATATTAAAACAATATAGAAAGAAATAAAATGAAAAAAAAATTTAAAACAAAACAACACTTAAAAAATGCTTAGTCAAAACACTATTGCACACTGAGGCGAACTTAATAAGTTCGCTTAGAGTTGCAAATAAGTTCGCGTGAGCAAGTTCGCTCCAAGCACTTAACACAGATCAGAAATCCAACCTGTCCAATCGATGAAATCCGAAGCAATTAACCACACAAATAGCAACTATACCCACTGATACAACATAATACACCTTCAATTTCATTATCAAGCCACAACAACACCTCTATAATCGACAAAACAGGTCCGACACACTAAAACCTAAGGTCAGAACCTAAACATGATCAATATGAACAATTCAATGGTTAAAAGATCCTGAATCTACCTTGGTTTGAAGCGCAAACACTTTCTTATCAAGAGATTAACACACATCAACTGATTCACAACCACATATTTGAAACCGATCAAGTTCGCTAAAAAAATGCGTAATTTCGCTTTATAAGTTCGCTGTGATTTGAAATTGGGTAAATGAACAAGTTCGCCTGAACTTATATATATACACAATCACTAAGTTCGCTTACTAGGCGAACTTGGTAAGTTCGCTTAATCTCAAACACTTAGAAAATTTTTAAAATTCATCCTTTTAATGCTTCAACTTTCAAACACCGATCCTTTTGTCTTCCACCTGAAACATGTATCTGATCCAATCCCAAACATTTAAAAATAAAAGATTGGAATTTTCATGGAAGCCCAAAAGAAAATCTTTTTGGCTTTTTAAAAGTATTTGAAACAATTGAAATTTAAAACTAATAAATGAAACAAAAAAACATATCTTTTTGGATTTTATCTATATAAACAGAAACACATGTTTTTGGATTTTTGAAATAAAACAACATAATCTCATATTTTTGTTCGAACATCATGAGTAAGAAGATCATATCAGTAAACGAGAAATCCGTCACCCAATCTAATTAGATCTATGGGTAACCTAAGATACATATTTTCATATCTCACTGTTGAATATCTTACAAACCTTTCAGATCATATTCTTTTCAATTTATACACTTAGCCTTGAAATGATACGCGATAAATCTTAAAGTAAACAAGATCAGCTCATAAAATGCTCAAGGATTCACACCGAATTTGCAATATAGAGCATGTAAACTTAGGTTGTCAATATTATAGAATTTGAAACTACAAGCGTTTTTCTTCCATGTTCTTGTGAGTTAAGGTACCAATTTGATGAAAAACAACGTGTACCCCACATATATGCCAACAGAAATATAAATTTACACTATCTTCAAGACATATGATACTTATGCGAAGATAATATCAATCTCCAGGATGAAACTATCTCAATTAGCATAGGAAAAGAAACAGATCCCGAAGGATATAAGGAATCAGAATGATTCAATTGCTTGGTTTTGGATGTATATCATGATTGAGTGTAACAGAAGAACTCTTCAGTAGAATGAATGATTAAAGAATCGATTGATTCAATAATATAGGGTTATCTGGATATTCAATGGAATCAAGATATTCATCCAAGGGCGAGTATATGTTTCAATAGATGTTGTTAGAAACATAACTTAGTTCAACATCAAATTGCATGTTTTTCAGGGCATAGGCAGTGAAGTGAACTGGAAAATTGTGCTAATAAATATAGTTCGATACTGGTCTCATGAAATACTTTAAGCCTCATATTCTATATCTGATATTGATCTTTTAACACACACACCCAGGTATAAAATGAGTTCAAATCACAGTTGTAATCAAGAATCATTATGTTTTCACACTACTAATGGTCCAAAAACCCTTCTAGTCTACTGATAATCTAAATTACATAAACATATCCAAATTAAACATAAAATAGATTTTCAAGGTTAGAGCATTTATGACACTATCATTTCTTGTTCATGCAGACTTTGAAATTTAGATCAAATCAAATGAACACAACACACAAATTATCATATCATATCAACAGGTCATCTATGGTCAAGTGTGATAGATTTTCAACTGATGTACTATCATCACTTCTCTAACTTCGAATGATGTTGATTTTTATCTTTTTCATTTTGTTTGGAATTTTTATAAATAACAACTTTTTTACTAGAAAGTAAAGTGCAGAAATATAGTAAAGCAATAAAAGAAAATAAAAATAAAATCTTCCATGAAAATTATTTTTGAAAAACGTTTTATTTGGGATTTATCATACCAATCATTTTTACCATAAATTCAAACCTGGTTCGATCAAATGCCTTGGTGAAAAGGTCTGCAAAATTGTCATCAGTGTGTACCTTCACCAGCTCAATCAACCTTTTATCTACACAATCATGAATAAAATAATATCTTATTTCAATGAGCTTAGTTTTATTGTGCTTAATAGGATTGTTAGTTATGGACATTGTGACATTGTTATCTATGAACATAGGGGTGCATGTAAAATTCAAACTGTAGTCTCTTAATTATTGCTGGATCCACAAAATCTGGGAACAACAACTTGAAGCTACTATGTATTCTGCTTCACATGTTGATATGGAAACTGTGGTTTGCTTTTTACACTTCCATGAAACAAGTCGATTACCCAGAAATTGGCAACATCCTGTCGTAGATTTCCTGTCCAAACAACAACCTCCGAAATCTGAGTCATTATAAGCATTAAATTCTAAATTAGAACCATGCGGAAACCATAATCCTAATCTTGGTTTCCCTTTCAGGTACCCGAAAAAAAGTTTGACTGCAATCAGATGAGATTCCTTTGGTTTTGCTTGAAATCTGGAACATAGACACACGGAAAACATTATATCTGGCCTTGATGCGGTTAAGTACATGAGATATCCAATCATTGCCCTGTAAAAGCGACTATCAATATCCTTTCCTTTTGGATCTGGATTCATCTTGTGATTTATAGGATTGGGAGTATCATATGGGGTACAGTCTTCCATCTTGAACCAGCTCAAGATGTCTTTCACGTACTTAGACTGATGAATAAAGAAACCATCATCTTTTTTATTAACTTGCAATCCTAAAAAGAATGATAACTCTCCTATAGCGGACATTTCGAACTTCAATTTCATAACACTCGCAAACTCTTTGCATAACTCATCCTTTGTTGAACCAAATATAATATCTTCCACGTAGATCTGAACCATTAGGTAATCTCCCCATGCTTTCTTGATGAACAAGGTTGAATCAATTTGACCACGATCGAAACCATTGTCCAAGAGATGTTGCGACAATGTTTCATACCACGCACAGGGTGCTTGATGTAGATCATAAAGAGCCTTATCTATCTTGAACACTCTTGAGGGATACAATGGATCCTGAAACCCCGGTGGTTGACACACATACACTTCTTCTTTAACCTTTCCATACAAGAAAGCACTTTTGACGTCCAATTGATATACCTTAAATTCTTTAAACGACACAAATGCTAGATACAAACGAATTGCTTCCAACCGTGGAACAGGTGCATATACCTCAGTATAATCTATACCCTCTTGTTGATTGAACCCTTGAACAACCCTTTGGAAGATCAACCAAATTCCACACCTTTAGCTTATCAAATTGTGCAAGCTCCTCTTGCATTGCTTCAATCCAGATGTTATCTTATAATGCCATCTCCACATTTTTAGGTTCTATCTGAGAAATAAAACAAGAATATAAGCAAACATCAAGAACTCCAGTATCTCTAAAGTTAGAATATAAACAAGTATTTTAAGATAAAGAACGAGTTTGGACTCAATCCTGCAGATTCTCAATGATATTTGTCAGCAGATGATCTTTCAATTCTTTTATGGAAGCCACCTCAGGAACAGGTAGAACATCAACTTGAGTAGTTTCTTCTTGAGAAAGAACATTTTGAGTAACTGGTATCACAAACTCCAGATTGGTAGGAAGCTCCCCCTGAACATGTGTAGCAGTGGAAGAATCATCAACAATTAATGGACCGCCAAAGAATCCTAGAAAAATGCTTCATCATCTTCACTTTCAGACTCGTGAGTTCCCGAATTAGATTTGCATTTGGATCAGGAATAGAGGAAGGTGAAACTGATAACGGAACTGCTGATCTTGGTAGAAAACTGCAATCTTGGTCACCATGACAAGACTCATATAACACTGCAACTTCTCCAGCAGACAAAACAACAACAAAATTGAAAGACTTGAACAAGCTATCATAATCAAATGCCAATTTTGGACCAACCGCCTTCTGAGGAATAGATCGATTAGAATAATCGACATGGAACCATTCTTCGATCTGTCGTGTTTCCTTGTTATATACTCTTTTATTAAATGAATTGGCAACATATCCCAAAAAAATTCCTTCAATCGCCTTTTCACTAAACTTGGTAGAAACATCCATGATCTTCAGAAGAGTACACGGATTCCCAAAAGGAAGATAATAATTCAAATTAGGATTTCGATTGTTTAACAATTCATAACAAGTCTTGTTGTGTCGCTTCACGGTCAGAACTCGATTCAGGACATGGCATGCAGTATTCACAGCTTCGGCCCAAAAAGTTACCGGTAGCTTAGAATCTGCCAACATTGATCTAGCTGCCTCAATCAATGTTATGTTCTTTCGCTCAGCAACCCCATTTTGTTTAGGAACATATGACGCGCTAAACTCATGATGAATACCCTTTTGCAAACAAAAGAAACACATCTTGCTATTTTTAAACTCGCTGCCATTGTCACTTCTTATACGCCTAACATTCTGCTTACAAAGAGTCTCCAAACCAAGAATCAAGTATTGAACTGTCTCAGTTGTTTCAGCCTTGGTTGCTAAGAACTTGACCTAAGAAAATCAGGAAAAATCATCCGTTACCACCAAACAATACGATTTTCCTCCAATGCTTCGAATACTTATTGGCCCGAAAAAATCCATATGAAATAGCTCCAGAGTAGTAACAATATAATTTTGCATCTTCGATTTGTGGGACTTTCTATGCTGCTTACCCTTCTTACAAGGAATACAGTCATCAGGCACAGAGAATTTCATTTTCGGAATACAAGAAACCAAATCATTATTCACTAAGTAATTCATTTTTTTTTCTTTTCCTTTTTAAAAAAAAAGTTGATGTGAGCTAGCTTCTGATACCAAAGAATAGAGTCAGATTCAGATGCTTTCGAGAGTAAACATGTAGGAGTTGAATCCGTTGTTGTAGAAACACTCATGTCTAAAACATATGTGCCATTTCTTCTCAGAGCCTTCATCCGAATCCGTTATTCTAGTATTACAAATCTCGGCTTCAGAATATAACATCCAGAATCATTGAAATGGAATGAAAACTTCTTATCACACACTTGAGATACGCTGAGTAGATTATGCTCGAGTTGCTCAACATAATTGACTTTCTCAAATTTCACCTTTTCATTCTTCAGCGTTCCTTAGCCTGTTATGTACCCACCCTTATTACCCGCAAAATCAACATCACCTCCATCAATTTTAATAATATCTTCAAGCAAACGAACATTTCCTGTCATATGTCGGGAGCAACCATTATCCGCATAACAAGTATTGTTGATAGTCCTCCTTGCTTGACCCTACACAAATAAAGGAAATCAGTTCAAAACAGGGACCTAAGCCATTGTGGTCTTGTGTCTACTATTAGCATCAAAATAAACTACTTCAAACAACTCACAATCTCTATTATTGTGACATTCAACAATTTTCCGGTTATTACCGTATAACCTTAGAACGCGTTTATAATTTAATTATGCGAGTCTTAGACTTAATTTCAGTTAACTACATCATTATAAAGTCTATGAAAGCCCTTCGTATGCATAGGTTTGCATTTCATGAAATTTCAGAAATTTCGGTACCGCGTATAAGTAAAATGTCCGTATTTAGCGTGGGTGACGACCCGGTTAACCTTAAAAATATCAATTTTGATGAAAATTATATAAATTGGTTTATATTAGTGGATTATATGTGAAAATTATGTGCTACTTGTTAAATATCGTTTTCGGTGATTTTCGTTGCGTTTTACCCGGTACAATCGCGTACCGGATGAGTTAAATGGACTGTTAGCAAAAAATATTATTTTTACTAATTATGATAGAAAATAATTAGTGGGTATTTTATATATTTTTATTTTGATGAAAAACCATGTTTAAAGTGGTAAAATTTTATAAAAATGTTGTAGTTTTAATAAAAAGTCACCTACACTTGTGTGGTGTAGTTTTTATAAAACAAATGAGGATCTAGAAGACCTCTCTCTCTAAAAATCAGCCATAAAATGTGGGTCCCACACCCTAATCAAGTATTAAACACACTCATTTGATTCCTTACACACTTAACCCAACTCCACACTCCACAAATGTGATCATATCCTTGCATGGTTTTTGTGTGGAGCATGTCAAATCTCCATCTCTCTCCTCTCCCCCTCTCTTGGCTGAAATCCTATAAATACCCCTTCAATATTCATTTGCAACTCCACACCATTTCTATCATCTTTTCTCTAAGTGTTTTTACAAGTATTCTTGAGTTTTGGTGTTCTTGGAGCATTTTCTTGAAGATTCAAGAGTTGTGGAGCCAAATACTCAAGAAAACCATCCATCATCTAGCATTTCTCTAGTATTCTCCTTGATTTATTCAAGTGGTATGAATCTCCATCTCTTTCTTTACTATTCTTAAAGAAAGCTTTGACTTTTGCAAGTATTGTTCACCTTTAATAAAAGAATTTTTTATGAACTATTAAAATCAGCAAATAATGGGTCTTTATTGATGATTTTCATGGATTTATTTTTATGTATGCATGTCGTTTATATGCATGTATATTTATATGTTTATATCATTCAAAAAGTGATGAATTAGGGCTTGATCTTTACATGCAATCAAATAATTTGTTATGGTTTGTTTCAAACAGAAAATAATGGTATATTATTGCGAAAAAAACATGTTAGTTTATGCATGGATCATTGAATTGATGATTTAGGTGTTTATTGCTAAAGATTGTTGTCCAAAAGCATGATTTAAACTAGGGTTTTAGCATGGATCATTTAGATTGTTTGAAATCTGGAAATATGATGATAAAAGTGATGTTTTATGATAATAATAATAATAATCAGGTCTAAAAGTGTCATTTAGGTTGTGATGATTTGCTAAGTGTGTTACATGTTTATGTTGCTTAAACGACGCTAAAAAGGTAGATTTTTGCATGAAAATAGATAGATTTGTAAATATGGAATTATGGCTATAATATGATGATATTTTATGACTAAAATATATATTTTTAGTAATATGTATGATTCTTGGTGTTTGGATGCGTTCCGTTAGGTTTTACGCTAAACTAGTCGATTAAAACGGTAGTTTTCGACATGAAAAATGAGTATTTGTTAAATCTGATTTTGAGCAGTAAGTTTGAGTGTATTTTATGATTAAAATACAGATCTTAAGGTATATAATGAGTTCTTGTTATGAAATATGTGTTTGTACTTGTCGTTTGACGCATCGGTTTTCACGTATGTGGTAGAAATTGCCATGTTTAGGTACTTTATGTCAAAATAATGAAAGATTGTTTTGTTTGATGAAATATAATTTATTAAGTATATTTTGATGATATATGAACTCATGCATTAGAAATTTGAAAGTTAGTTCCTTATAAGTTAGTCGTTTTTGTTTGAAAAGTGCTTATTTGCAAATATTGTGATTTTAGTGTTTTCACATGTGATTTAGAACTTATAATCACATGTATGAGTGTATATATATATGTGTTACTAGTTTCATACTTTCATTTTGGTGGTTGATAAGTAATAACACTGGATGTCTTCGTATGTGTGTATGATCCACCGTTTTTCGTTAAAAACATAACCGCGTGTCATAGTCACCAACGGGTCGTTTAAATAAATATTTTCTTAAAAATATTAAAAGTCTAAGTAGGTTGGGTGAACAACTTGCTTGTAAGACATAAGGTTCAATTAGTAATGTATCCCTCGTATTTAGGGCACCGTTAGCGTTCGTGGGCGTATTTTTGCTAGCACTTGTTTTCCGTCGTTCGTTACTTTGGGTGCGGAGTAGAGGTCGAAGGGGAAAATTTCCCTATCGATCTCATTCCTATGACAATGAGATAGTTTGATGTAATTTTCGGGATGGACTGGCTTTCTAAATATAAGGCCAATATTTTGTGTGGACCTAAGGCGATTCAACTAGTTTCGCCGTCAGGAAAGACCTTATATATTCGGGGTGAGAGAACTAGCAGTCTTTTGATATGTTCCTATCTTCAAGCAATGAAGTATGTTGCTCATGGGTGTAAAGCGTTTCTAGCTTGTGTCACGGACTCAAGTCGAGATGTAGTAAAATTGCACAATGTTCCGATTGTGAATCAATTTGTGGATGTTTTCCCTGAAGAACTATCGGGGATTCCACCCGAAAGGGAAGTAGAATTTGGGATAGAACTTACTCCGGGAGCAAAACCGATTGCCAAGGCACCCTATCGGTTAGCCCCACCAGAAATGAAAGAGTTGATGACTCAAATCCAAGAGTTGTTGGATAAGGGCTTCATTCGTCTGAGTGTCTCTCCTTGGGGTGCTCCCGTTCTCTTTGTCAAAAAGAAATATGGAAGTATGCGTATGTGTATAGATTATCGGGAATTGAATAAGTTAACTATCAAAAATCGGTATCGATTACCTCGGATCGATGATCTTTTTGATCAATTACAAGGAGCTTCATGGTTTTCCAAGATTGATTTGAGATCCGGGTACCATCAATTGAAAGTGAAGGAGGAGGATGTTCCTAAAACGGCTTTCCGTACTCCTGTGGTCATTACGAGTTCACGGTAATGCCTTTCAGCTTAACCAACGCACCCGCGGCTTTCATGGACCTTATAAACTGGGTGTGTAGACCATTCCTTGGTCGTTCTGTAATTGTCTTCATCGATGACATCCTTATCTACTCGCGTGACGAGGGTGATCATGCTTGTCATCTTCGTGAAATCCTTGAGGTTCTTCATAAAGAGAAACTTTTCGCTATGTTCTCCAAGTGTGCCTTTTGGCTCCCGGAGATTCAATTCTTGGGTCACGTGGTAAACGCGGAAGGAAGTTCCGTCGACCCTTGCAAAATAGAAGCGGTAAAAAGTTGGTTGTCGCCGAAAACGCCTACAGAAATTAAAAGTTTTTTCGGCTTAGCGGGCTATTATCGTCGATTCATTAAAAACTTTTCTTGTATTGCCTTTCCTATGACGAAATTGACTCGCAAGGATATGGAATTCGTGTGGGGTCCCGATCAGGGGTTGGCCTTTCAACTTTTGAAAGAAAAGTTGACCAAAGCACCTATTCTTTCTTTGCCTGAAGGGACTGAGGATTTTGTTGTGTATTCGGATGCCTCGCATGTTGGACTTGGTTGTGTCCTTATGCAAAGGGGTAAGGTAATTGCCTATGCTTCTAGGCAAATAAAACTACATGAGGCGAATTATCCTACCCACAACTTGGAGTTGGCCGCCGTGGTCTTTGCACTCAAGATATGGAGGCATTATCTCTATGGAGTGCATTGTACAATTTACACGGACCACAAGAGTCTCAAGTACTTCCTCGACCAAAAAGATCTCAATTTGAGACAAAGGAGGGGGCTTGAATTGGTCAAGGATTATGATTGTGAGATACTCTATCATCTGGGTAAGGCCAATGCGGTGGCGGATGCTCTCAGTCGGAAGGTTAGTCATATATTAAGGTGAAGTCATTTAAAATGACTATCTCTTCATCTCTTGTTGATCAAATCAGAGAGGCTCAAATTTTAGCACTTGGAGGAGATTTGAAAAAGGAAAGAATGGTTCCATATGTAACAAAGCTTGAATAGAATGGCATGGGGTTGAAGTCATGTTTTGGTAGAATATGGATTCCTAGGTTGTCAAACGTTTTGAATACCATACTTGACGAAGCGCATAAATCCAAATATTCTATCCACCCGGGAGCTACTAAAATGTTTTAAGACTTAAGGTTTAACTTTTGGTGGCCGGGTATGAGGAGAGATATCATGAAGTATGTCGAAAAGCGTCTTACGTGCCTAAGGGTGAAGACCGAACACCAAAAACCTTACGGGAAACTCCAATCTCTTGAAGTACCTCAATGGAAGTGGGAAAATCTTGCTATGGATTTGATCACTAAACTTCCTAAGACCCGGAAGGGCTATGATGCAATTTAGGTAGTGGTTGATCAGTTGACTAAAAGTGCACAATTTCTTCCGATCAATGAAACTTATTCCTCGGAAAGATTGGTGGATGTCTACATAAAGGAAATTGTGTCATGTCATGGTGTGCCTATTTCAATTGTGTCGGATAGAGACACACGGTTCACTTCCAGATTTTGGAAGAAATTTCACGAGGAACTGGGAACAAGTCTAAATCTTAACACTACTTATCATCCACAAACGGATGGACAAAGCGAGAGGACGATTCAAACGCTTGAAGATATGCTTCGAGCGTGTGTGCTAGATTTTGGTGGTAGTTGGGACGACCATTTACCATTAGCGGAATTTCCGTACAACAATATCTACCATTCAAGTATTGGTATGCCTCCGTTTGAAATGTTGTACGGAAGACGGTATCGAACCCCAGTTTGTTGGGGTGAAATTGGTCAGCGAGAACTTGGTAGCAAGGAGATGGTGGCAGGTGTGGCGGAAAGGATTGACCAAATTAAAGCACGCTTGAAAGCCACTCAAGACCGCCAAAAGTCCTATGTATTATTCTAAAAATGAGGGTTGTATTGAGTAAATTGTTGATAAGGGTGATTATTCTAGTATTACTAAAGCTAGATGAACAATAGATTCAAGTTCATTTCATTTAATTACAAGTTTGATAATTAAGGTTCTTGAGACCCAAAATTGGGGGTTTTTGAATCTGGGATGTTTGATTGTGTATTTGATTATGTTTTAATGTTTGTAAGGTTAGATAAACACAATTGCATATAAAAAACCTTTTGGCTTTGGTGAATCATGATTTGCATTGAAATAGAGAATGTTGGGTGAAAACCCTAACGGGTCAAATGGGTAAAGTTTGGTTTGTATGATTAAAAGATTGGGTATGGCTTGGTTAATCAAGTCTTGTAGTAGAATGAAGTGAATAAAGTCTTGGGAGGGTGTAAGTACCTAAATTAGTGATTAACAAGATCATATATTACTAAACTAAGTGTGAATTGTTTAGGTAATCGATTGGTCAAAGCCGAGGAGCAACCGGGAGCTTCTAACACCAAAAGTAAGTGCTTGGCACTTATTTAGTACTAGATATGTTAATTGTGTTAAGTAACTTTGTGTTACATTACTTACTTGTCAATGTTATAATTGAATTGTATGAAGTGGTTGAATGTACGTTTAAACAATTGAGAAATATGAGATTAGGAGTTTAATCCTAAATAAATGGAAACGGGCTATTGCACTCGGGGCAGAGTAACCAAAATACTGAATCCTTACATGTTAGTATGTTGGGCAACCTAAATTGATGTTTAACATATAGATATGTACCATATTAGTTTGAAAATGCAAACGGGTCACTTGACGGAAAGTTGCAAAAGCTGGAAAACTGAAAATTGGCCATTTTGACCTGATGCTGGCGTCCTATACACCCAGACCGGCGTCCCATACGCCCACTGGCGTACGGTACGCCCAAACGAGTCTGGGAGGCGCCGGGAAAAGTGTGATTTTGGGATTTTGGCTTGTTTTTCTTGTAGGGACTTGTTAGGAGTCCAAAGGAGTAATTACCTTTACTAATCTTGTTTGTTTTGATGTTGTGAATGTAGGAAAAGCTCCGTCATGATCTCGGGTCTCACCACAGATGGATAGTTGGATTCTCGACCTTTCTTTTGGAAGTTGTTTACTTCAAAACTAACTCTTAAAAAGGAATACTTTCTTGCAGGGTCTTTTGGTGTATGTTTTAGCCTCAAACTTGTTAAACACTTTCATTGTGAAGCTTTTGTTAATCCTATGTTAAAGAAAATAGTGAAACTAAGTTTTATTTAACGTGAATGTTATCTAGAACCTAAATTCCGCTTTACTTAAAAAGTTTTTAATTGGTTTACAAATTCCAGGTGTTACATTCGTAGTGCCGAATCCAAACGAATAAACGCGCCTCGTACAGATAAGAACACAATACGAACACACAAGACACGATTCTCTGAAAGCTCTCTGTATTACTCTGCAAAATGTGCTTACAAGTACAAAATCTGTTTAAGTTCTACCACTAAGCACTATTTATAGGTAAACAAACTCTGCCACAGGCGAACTTAACAAGTTCGCCACACCCATGGCTTAGGCGAACTTGTTAAGTTCGCCATTCACAAAACTTAACCATTCAAGACACATTACAATGATAAAGACTACAAAAGACCTATTCTATTACACAAGGCTACATGTCACACAAAATACTCCAACAGACTCCCCCTTGACATTAGCTTGGTCTTTTAATCTTTAATTGTTCTTCTGACTCTCCAGCACCTTGCTTCCAGCATGTACTCCTTTACTTATACATACCTGTAACACTCTCTTGTATTGCATGGCATGTGCTCGCCATTCATTTGTATACATAATCTCTTTTCTCTTCAATGTCAGTTGATCTCTCTTTGAAAGTTTATCAGAATCAATGCATCATAGAAACGAAATAGAATCTTTTCTTCTTTATCCTCTATAACAGCCTCTCCAGTGTCCACATCTACAAACCACCACTTAATTTTTCCAATAAAATCTCTTGGGACTTTCTTCAATGGAATCTTCTTTAGTGCTTTCACTAGTTTGAACTTGTACTTCCCAACTTTCTTGTTTGTCTCTGGATCTTTAACTCTAACTCTCACTCCCTTCTGAGGTTTTAAGTATTCATACTTTCCAGCCATACTTTCTCTCCTTATCAGTCTAGCAATTGCATCAGCAATACCATCTCTTGATCTGTTAATCAATGGTTTAGTTGATAAACCATTAACTTCATATCTAGGCAAAGAGTTCAAATACTTCAATCTTGGCTTTAAGTACTGAACACCATCAGTCCTCTTGATCACTATTAGCTTAAACTCTTTTTCATAGAAGCAACTTAATATTCTTCCACTGCAATGACCTTCATCCACATATCTTTCCTTTTGAACATGTGATGGTGGTGCCACAGGCAATTCCTTTTTCCAACTTCTCACTACCTCTAACCGCCTTTCTTTTTTCATTTCAGTTTCTTCGTATAAAACAGGCTCTTCATTCACAATACTTGGAGTATCAGACTTTGTAACTTCAGGTTCTTTATTCACAGACTCATCTAAATCATCAGAACTAGTCTCATGAATCATATTGTCTTGAACAAAGTCTAGAGTGATATTAACTCCATCACAGCCTTGATAAGATATATCAGCTTCATCTTTTTCTATCTCCACCTCCACAATCTCCCCTTTTTCAATCTCAGACAACTCCTCCTCATCATCAATTAGTTCATCTAAATCAGAAAGACATTCAAGCTTTTCAGCAATATCTAGATCAGAATCAGAATCTTCATAGAATGAATCATCTAACATGTCGATAATAAATTGTATATCTTTATCGTGTTCATTTTCCTTTGATGCATCATCATCAACATCAGATTCTCCTTGAATCACAGATATAGGAATTATATCAAGAGCACCACCAGTAGTACCAATAGTGTCTTGACGTTCACCATGCTTATCTGCATTGGAGTAATCTTCATCATTATCATCATCATCATCATCTTTATGTACTTCTGGTGAATGACAAGTATCATTCCTAGGCTTCTCCCCCTGAGCGTCAAGGCGCTCAAACAACTGTGATACAAGAATTTGCATCTCATCAATTTTCCTGTTTTGGGAATTGATCTGTTGTTGATGTTGAGAATCACTGGTTTGTAACACATCAATCTGTCCTTGAAGCCCCACTACTTGTGCTTCAAAAGTAGATACTTTCTGTTCCAGGACATTAATCTTCTTGTCTTTCTCATCTGAGGATAAATCAGCTTGTGTTGTATAAGTATGAGGAATGGATGGAGTATCAACAGGAGTAAGATTAAGTGAGTTTGTTGGAGTGAAAAGCAAAGTATCCACAAATTCAACATTTTCATCAACGTAAGTACTTATTGCAGCTTTTGACTTCTTTGATTTAGGAGGGTCGGGAACATACTCTGAAACGGAAGATTCATCTTGTAATTGTATTTTTCCTAGTACAACACCAGGAGGAGGACCCCATATTGACTTTCTCCTTGGTAACGTCTTCCTTATTCTTGGAAGTTTAACCAACTGAGCATAGTGCTCATGACTAAAGTCTTGTTCAGTCGCTTCTGGGTCGGTTGACTCATTTCCTTTTTCAGCATTTTCACCTGAACTTGAACTAGAACTAGTATCAACAGCTTCTACATTCTCAGCTAGATGGGGTGATGGAGAATTAACTTCCACATTATCTATATTCTCCTCATGGTCCATATGTTCAACATTTTCAACATTATCAGCTTCAGCTTCTTGTTCAATCACATTCTCATCCGCAAGTTCATTTTGTTGGGTAATTGCTTGATTAGGTTGTTCTTGTTGTGGTTGTTCTAAAGATTATCAGCATGTATCCAGTTATTATTCGGTGGAGCTACATAATTAGGATTAACTATGTGTCCAAATAAAGCAGTAGGCAATGGAATCAATGATGGATTTTGTTGCTTCATGTTGTGACAGTCTGTAAAAAGTCTCTTTGTCATCGGATTCAACGGTGGTAGATTAGGAATGAGATGGTTGATAATGACGTGTAAAAACCTAGGGTACATGATGAAACCCTGTCCCTCAGGTGGTGTGATTTGTGCGACCAACTCCTTGTAGATATACAAAGCATAATGGAATGATCTGTTTAGTGTTAAGGCAACCATAGCTCCTTGTAATGCAGACTTAAGACAATCAGTTCCTGCTTTTCTAGGTGATAAGCATTGAATGATGACGTGCATCAAATACCTCCATTGACCAACGAGACCTCCTTTACGTGCCTGTGAATCATTAGCCCTGCCTCTATAACCCATTCTATTAAAGCATCATGTGATTAAAGTAGTAGGCTAGCTAATTGGATCTATATCAGCACCTCCTAAGCTCAAAGCTTCTCTGATAGTTTCCACAGAAATTGCAATATCTTGATTGTTGATGGTAGCTCGAATCACATTTGGGTCAATAGTACAATCATGGTCAGCTGTATCCCAGAACTGCTAGATGTATTGTAGACTGATAACTGGATTAGAAGATGACGCTACTCTCAATCTTGATCTGTTCAAAAATGTGATTATTTCTCTGTAGTTAACAGCTTCAGGCAAATCCGGATCAAGTAAAGCCACCTGATTATGTTTGTACTCAACCCTTCTATTCATGATCTACACAAGTTAATTGATTAGACATTTGCAAACAAAAAATAAAAAGATATAAAACAAAACAAAGTTAAAAAAAATTGCTAAGTCTGAATCAGTGAAGGACCGATAGGCGAACTTAATAAGTTCGCTAAGAATCCCTGTGGCAAACTTATTAAGTTCGCCTGAACAAGTTTGCTAGAACTCTCGAGCAACCTAAAAATCTGAACACCTCAAATCTAATGATAATCAACAGAAAAATTGCATTAAACACACTCGCAAACACTCGAATAACACTGATGTACCATCAATTTCAGTTTCAAATACCAAACAACCCATGCCAAGCATGCAACAGACCTAAAGCATAAACCCTAAGTCTAGAACACTCAATTCAAGCTAATTACTGGATGAACATGACTGATTTTACCTTCAATGAATGAGCAACTGAAAATGGAATAAGACACTATCACAAAAAACACAAGAATCAAGGAGAATGAAGATCAAAGACAAGTTCACACAAGTCAGACTAAGTTCGCTAAAAGGAAGTTCGCTCAAGTCAAACATTGTAAAACGAACAAGTTCGCTATCCTGTGCAAATAATACCCTTCTGATAAGTTCGCCAACCAAGCAAACATAGTAAGTTCGCCACCCCAGGCGAACTTAAGTACATTCTAAAACCACAAGTTCGCTAGTTCAAATTTCTAAGTGAAAAATATGTATTATTTCAAAATCCAACAGAGTTTTCATTCCGATCATCTTCCAAACTGCAACCTGTAAAAATAAAATGCAAATCTTGTAAGTTATGATTTCATGAAAGTTAAAAATAAAATATTTTTAGATTTTTCAAAAAGAAGTAAAGTAGTAAAACAATAAAAGCAAATCTTTTTGGTTTTTATCTGTATATACTGAATTGAAGTAAAGTAGTAAAACAACAAAAAGCAAATCTTTTTATTTTTTATCTGTACATACTGAATCACATGTTTTTGGTAGAATAATGTTAGTAAAAAGATCATATCAGTATATATGATGAAACACACACACACACATTTCTGATATAAAATCCCTAGCATATCTAAGGGTGACCTATGGTATTCTGTGTTCATATAAATCTTGACTCATCAATTATGTAACACGAACAATTCTCATCACAAATTTTCAAACATTTTGAAGATCATGAAATGATACGTGATAAACTTCAAAGTAAACAGTATTAGATCATGACATGTTACCTTATTCGTACCAAATTTGCAATATACTACATGTCAATTCAAGTTGTCAGCATTATAAGATTTGAAATCAAAAGCGTTTTTATCCCACGTTCTTGTGAGTTATTACCATTTATATGAAAACAACGTGTACCCCACAAGTATGCCAACAGAAAGTAAATTGCACTATATTCAAGACATATACGACTTTGTGTAGAAGAATATATATATCAATCTCCAGGATGAAATTACATCAATTAACACAGGAAAAGAAGCAGATCCCGAAGGATATAAGGAATCATAAAAATTCAGAATCAAGTGATTCATATAAGATTGGTTTGGCTTTGATGATTCTCAATGATATCATGTAACAGATGAAAGATTGAATAAAGAATCGATTGATTCAATAATTTAGGGTAATGTGGTCCAACTGTTATATGGATCTCTTTAATGAATCAGGATAATCAAGTGATTTTGATTCAAGGGCTGGTATATGCTTGACAGATGTTATCAAGACATATCTTAGTTCAACAACACATTGCATGTTTTTCGGGGCATGGGCAGTGAAGTGAACTGAAAAATTGTGCTAATGACATAATCCGATACTGGTGTCATGAAATTCTTAAAGTCTCATATTCTATATCTGATAATGATCTTTTAACACACACCTGACATATCATGGGTTCAAATCACATTTGTGACATAGAACATTATGTTTTACACCCTACTAATGGTCTAAAAACGCTTCTAGCCTACTAACAGTTCAAATTACATGCAAATATTCAAATTAAAAAGTTATAAACATGTAAAGGTAAGTCATGAAGCTATCATTTCCTGTTTGTGCAAACTAAGAAGTTTAGATCAAATCATATACGCACAAACTTTAATCATAAATACATAAACCAGGTAGTCATTCTATGGTCATGTGTATGTGATCACCTACTGATGTACTATCATTTCTTTTCTAACTTCAAGCAGTGCCGATTTTATCTTTTTCAATTTGTTTATTTTTCTAAAGAAAATTTTAAGAAAGAAAATAAATTTATCTACACTAAAGGAAAATACACAAAAAATTCCCATGAAAATCATTTTGAAAACCTTTTTCAAGCAGGATTAAATATTCCAATCATTTGAGTAAGAAATTCAAACCGTGAGCGATCAAATGCTTTGGTAAACAAGTAAGAAAAGTTGTTATCCGTGTGGACTTTCACCAACTCAATCAATCTTTTCTCTGCACAATCTCGAATGAAATGATGACGTATCTCAATATGCTTTGTTTTCGAGTGCTTCACTGGATTGTTTGTGATGGACATCATGGCAGTGTTGTCAATGAACATTGGTGTCTCTGTGAAGTTCAGACCATAATCCCTTAATTGTTGCTGAATCCACAGGATTTGAGAACAACAACCGGCTGCTGCAATGTATTCTGCCTCGCACGTTGAAATTGTAACCGATATTTGCTTTTTGCATTGCAAGGACACGAGTCTGTTCCCTAAGAATTGACAACCAACAGACGTCGATTTTCTATCCAAACTGCAACCTCCATAATCTGAATCTGTAAAAGCTTTAAAATCAAAGTCAGAATTATTAGGATACCACTACCCCAACCTTGGTTTACCCTTTAAGTATCGAAAGATCTGCTTTACGACAATCAGATGAGATTCCTTCGGCTTGGATTGAAACCTCGAACACAAGCATACTGTGAACATAATATTAGGTTCAAAATCAATTGGCACAAGATGGGTATTTAGGTCCACTCTGGTCTACGAATCGATCTCTCATGTATAACACACGACGTATATTTGTAGTGGGGAATCCAAACGAATAAACGCGTCTCGAACAGATAAGAACACAATACGAACACACAAGACAAGATTCTCTGAAAGTGTGACAACCCAAACTTTTGTTTCAGAAATTTAACGACTTCGCTTAATTTTCGGGACGAAAATTCTTTCAACAAGGGGATGATGTGACATCCGGCATTTTCAGGTTAACTCCGTTAACTCAAACCTCGTTAGTTCAAACATTTTTCGTTACAAACTCAGTTATCTTAGTTCGTCACACATACATTGCATTTAATTAGGATTAATTAAATGTGTCAGTTAGTTCACACACATCGGAGCACACACGAGTCGAACCCGGAACGTTGGTGATAAACAATAAATAATAATTCAAGCAATAAATAATTTATAATGAATATAAATTATGTGCTTTTACGTGCTACGTGAATTATCTGTGAATTACGTAAATTTTCGTTAAATCGCGTAGATTTACCGGACTGCTTATTATTCTGCTATTTTATAAAGATTGTATTTTTATAAAATAAATTAGTTAAAGGGTTTTAATTATTAATTAGTTAAAGTTAAATTAAAAGCCCGTAATTACCCAAACCCGTTAGTAAAAGCCCGTACAAGATTTATAAAAAGATTTTTATAAAAGTTTCTAACCTAAATCACTCTCTCTCTCAATCTCGCCGTCTCTCTCTCTCTCTCTCTCACCCTCTCTCACGAAATTGAACCTGCAACCAAGCAAGGATCGCTCATTCAAGCTTCAATCTTGGAACTAAACGCGTATTCGGAATCCTCTTTGCGTTTCTAACATCCACACGTGGCAGTTAGAAGTCCAGCAGTTGCTTCTTAGCTTTCATACTTGCATACGCACTCAGGTGAGTTTCATAACCCCTATTTTACTTGTTTTTCCTTTTTGGGGGAGAAAACATGCTTTCAAACATTTCAAATATTATGGGATTCTGTATTACTGTTTTACCGCTTGCGTACTGAAAGTGCACAAACATACCAAACAAGTCCTTACATTTCGAACCGTTAGTATTGGGGAATAGCGAGGGGATTTTGAGTAGTACTACTGGGTTTTGACAAAGCCCCACCCGACTTAGTCGCTCTAACTATGATTGGAGGTCAACGGGTGTAAAATTTGCCTAAACATTAGCCAGTGTTCGGTAGACATGGCTGGAGGCATTCAAACATACAAACAGTCAGCTTCGGTTGCGAACACTTAAAGTAGCAATGCATTAGACTAGCTATCTATCGGTAAACAATAATTACCTTATCTGACAAACATTGAGCATGGGATGCTTGCGTTAAACAATTGGATTTACTTACATTACTTTATGAACTCACCAACCATTGTGTTGACACTTTCTAGCATGTCTTTCTCAGGTCACTAAGGCATCCAAGCACGAGCATAGGGCATGCATGGAGTCTTATCACTATCGAACATTGAATTTACGTTATTTACTTAAACTGCATGGTTTTGGGCGCTTTGTTTTGCGCAACTTACTTTTACTTACATTGGTTTATGTTTACGCTTCCGCAACGTTTTCAAACTTGAACTTTTGTTGTCTCGTGACTATGAGCAGCATTAGTGGTTTATTTAAATTCATATAGAGTCGTTCCGTGTAACTAATGACTGAGATCCTGATGTGTCACCTTCCAAAACGGTAAAACTCCGTTAGTGGGATTTGGGGGTGTGACAGATTGGTATCAGAGACATTGGTTTTAGTGAACTAGGAATTGCATTGCATTCTAGACTTTAACCACACACTTGCATTAGTTACACAACACTTACACTCATACAGTACACTGACTCATCACACTACAGGAAATGTCTCATTCACCCAAGTCACCAGATTCCCCGATCGAGCAGGAACCCGAGGTTCCAACAGTACCTTCACCCGAGCCAAAGAGGCGAAGGATGACGCCCATTGATGATACTAGAGTGTATGGCGAGCCATTCCATGTGCGTATTAGAGACGACACGGAGCATTGGGATTGGTATCCCGACATGATTAGGAGTTGGATCCGCGAGGAGCAGGTTCCACCTCCACTTGCTGCTGACATTCCTACTTCTTCCTCTTCTACTTCGCGAACTTTGCCACCGTTGAGATATCCACCTGAGCAGGTTCTAGCTGCATTTGTAGCTAAGATGGACCGAGAGATCAGAAACATGCGCGAGGCTGCTGGTGAGATCACCGGGCTACTACAGCGTGGATACAAGACTGACCAGAGAGTGGAGAAGCTGCTTAACAACCAGGGAAGGTTGAACACTGTGCAAGACCAGCTAGCAGCAGCATACTATGAGTTACGAGATCAAGTGAACGTCCAGCGCCTTAACCTCGAGGCAGCAGAGGCTAGGATTGAGCAGCTGGAGGAGCAGCTTGAGGCTGCCAATGCTGCAGAGGTTGAGCAGGAGGAGGAGCAGGGTGAGGATGAAGAGCAGGGTGATGATGAGGAACAGGATGAGGATGAGGATACTGTTTCTGGTGTGACTTCAGTTGACAGTGATGATGACTGATAGACTATCTTTTGAGTTATTTTGCTTTTATTTAAACCTAGATGGGCAGGGTTGTTCCCATCCAACAGATATTTCTGGATTTTGATGTTTGATTTAAAGTACTTTGTAGCCTTTACAATTTATTTTATCAAGTATTATTATTGAAATGTTAGATGTTGTGGTTTAATTTTCTGTTATTTACTTATACTTGTATGACAATGATATGCGATGTATTTTTGCTCATGATTTTGTATTTGTGAATGTGAAGAACATGTCTGGACGAAGAGGTGGACGTAACGCCGGGCGTGATAGCATCAATCTGACCCCAGCAGAGCTTACTGCTATGATTAACGAGCGTGTGGCTGAGGCTTTGGCAGCCAACCCGAATGGAGGTAAATCTATCATCTGTCGACTTTAACGAGTCAACATTCATTCTGAACTCACTTCCGAATCTTATTTGTCCCTGAACGCATTCTTTATATTTAATCCAGGTCAGAACAACCACCAACAGGCCTGCACTTATAAGACATTTATGGACTGTAAGCCCCACACTTTTAGTGGAGCCGAAGGAGCTGTAGGTCTACTCCGCTGGATGGAGAAGACAGAGTCTGTCTTTGCTATGTGCAACTGCCCACAAGCCAACCAGGTGAAGTTTGCATCTGGCACACTGGAGGGTCCAGCCCTCACCTGGTGGAACGCCCAGGTACAAATGCTGACTCTAGAAATGGCAAATGCTTTGCCATGGAATGAGTTCAAGACTATGTTAACAGAGGAGTACTGCCCTCGCGATGAGGTGCAGAAGCTTGAGGTCGAGTTCTGGAACCTCAAGATGGAAGGGTCAGAGATCGAAGCCTACACTACCCGCTCTCATGAACTAGCTACTTTGTGCCCACAGATGGTGACTCCAGTGTACAAGCGCATTGAGAGGTTTATCGAGGGTCTAGTCCCTCAAATTCAGAGTATGGTGACATCATCCAACCCCACCACTATCCAGCAAACCATCCGTTTGGCTCACAGGTTGACCGATCAGGCGGTCGCACAGGGTACACTTCCTCCCAGGAGAACACTTTCTAAGCTGGCAGATAATAAGCGTAAGTTTGAAAGTCCACATTTCAAGTCTTCTCAGTCCAATCCGCCTCAACAGCAGCATCATCAGCAACGAAAGTTCGAGCCTGCTAAGAGCCATTCACAGTCTAACTCGGCTCAGCAGAATCAGGGATCTTATGCTGGTAAGTACCCTAAGTGTAATAAATGCAACTTTCATCATACTGGGGCGTGCGACAGGTACCGTTGCCAGAGGTGCGGGAAGATGGGCCATTCGGCCAAGGATTGTAGAGGGGATCTACAAGCTAAACAGGCACCGACTGGTGAGGCGCCTAAAGGGTGTTTTGAGTGTGGCAAGGAAGGGCACTACAAGCGGGATTGCCCTCAACTGAAGAAAGCTGGTAATGGGAACGGAAACGGCAACCATCAGGGTGGTAATGGTAATGGCAACGGTAATGGTGCGAAGGGTCGGGCCTTCGTAATTGGTTCAAGTGAAGCTCGTAAAGATCAAAATGTTGTCACTGGTATGTTTCCTTTAAACGATCATTTTGCTTCTGTTCTCTTTGATACTGGTGCCGATAGGAGCTTTATTTCCGAAAACTTTAGTAAACACTTAGAGCTGACCAAAACCCCGTTAGAGCACAAATATTCCATAGAAATAGCTGACGGTAAACTAATCGAGGCAACTCATATCCTCGAGGGGTGTAAGTTGGGACTATCTGGTCACAAACTCGACATCGATCTCATGCCAGTTACACTTGGCAGTTTCGACATAATAGTTGGCATGGATTGGTTGTCCAAAAACCAAGCCGAAATCATCTGTAGGGACAAAATCGTTCGTATCCCTCTACCTAGTGGAGAGATTCTTTCTGTGAAAGGCGAGAAGAGTGGTGCCGTCGTGGGCATCATATCTTACATGAAAGCGCAGAAATGCCTACGCAAGGGTCATACTGCGATACTAGCCCTTGTCGTTGACAAACCTTCCGAGGAGAAGAAAATTGCAGATATCCCTATTGTTCGCGACTTCCCAGAAGTCTTTCCTGATGACTTACCCGGTCTTCCACCCCATCGACAAGTCGAATTTCAGATTGACCTAACCCCCGGAGCAGCACCTATTGCCAGAGCACCTTATAGACTTGCACCAAGTGAGCTGCAGGAGTTGTCCACACAGTTGCAAGAACTGTTGGATAAGGGTTTCATCCGACCCAGTTCATCACCATGGGGAGCCCCAGTCCTATTTGTCAAAAAGAAAGATGGGACTTTCCGTATGTGTATTGACTACCGAGAGTTGAACAAGGTAACCATCAAGAACCGCTACCCACTTCCCCGTAGTGACGATCTATTCGACCAACTTCAAGGGTCGAGTGTTTACTCAAAAATCGATCTAAGATCTGGATATCATCAGCTACGAGTTCGTGATGAGGATATATCCAAAACCGCTTTCAGAACCCGGTACGGCCATTACGAGTTTTTGGTCATGCCATTTGGATTAACCAACGCACCCGCGGTGTTCATGGACCTCATGAACCGTGTGTGTAAGCCCTACCTCGATCAATTCGTCATTGTATTCATTGACGATATCCTTATCTATTCTAAGAGTAAGGAAGAACACGAAGAACATTTGCGCTTAATCCTTGAACTGCTTAGGCAGGAGCAGCTATACGCGAAGTTTTCCAAATGCGATTTTTGGATTCGCGAGGTTCAATTCCTTGGACATGTAGTCAACGAGAAGGGAATACATGTCGACCCATCCAAAGTAGAGGCCATTAAGAATTGGGCAGCACCAACGACTCCGACTGAGGTGCGACAATTTTTGGGATTGGCTGGCTACTACCGCCGGTTTATCGAGGGATTTTCTAAGCTCGCTCAACCCCTCACCGCCTTAACTCAAAAAGGTAAACCTTATACCTGGAGCGAAACCCAAGAATCAGCATTCCAACTTTTGAAACAGAAACTTTGCAGCGCACCCATCCTATCCCTACCTGAAGGAACCGATGATTTCATAGTGTATTGCGATGCATCGATCCAAGGTCTCGGTTGTGTGCTTATGCAACGTGAGAAAGTTATCGCATACGCTTCCCGACAATTGAAAATCCACGAGAAGAACTACACGACTCACGACTTGGAGTTGGGAGCCGTGGTGTTCGCACTGAAAATCTGGAGACACTACTTGTACGGTACCAAGTGCACCATTTACACCGATCACAAGAGTCTTCAGCACATATTCGAGCAGAAAGAGTTGAACATGCGACAGCGTCGCTGGATCGAACTTCTAAATGATTATGATTGTGCAATCAAATACCATCCGGGCAAAGCTAACGTGGTAGCCGATGCCCTAAGCCGAAAGGAAACTAAACCCCGACGAGTTCGAGCGTTGCAACTCACTATTCATACAGGATTACCCGAACAAATCCGCAATGCTCAACTTGAAGCACTAAAGGAAGAGAACTTAACTCTGGAAGCCACCCGTGGTATGGAGAAACAACTAGAGGTTAAATCCGATGGTATTCGCTACTTCGCAGAGCGAATATGGATTCCAGTGTACGGAAACCTGAGAGAGCTCGTTATGGATGAAGCTCACAAATCCCGATACTCTGTTCACCCGGGATCTGACAAAATGTACCACGATCTGAAAGTGTTGTATGGGTGGCCAAACATGAAAGCCGACATAGCCACCTATGTGAGCAAGTGTCTTACTTGTTCAAAAGTTAAGGTGGAGTATCAAAAACCATCCGGATTGCTTCAACAACCGGAGATTCCAATGTGGAAATGGGAACAAATTTCCATGGACTTTATTACCAAATTACCCCGAACTCCAACCGGTTGTGACACAATCTGGGTGATAGTGGATCGTTTAACCAAATCCGCTCATTTCCTTGCTATCAAAGAGACCGACAAAATGGAAAAGTTAACTCGCCTCTATCTTAAAGAAGTAGTATCCCGACATGGAGTGCCAATCTCCATCATCTCCGACAGAGACGCCCGATTCACCTCACGTTTCTGGCAATCATTACAGAAAGCTCTAGGCACGCGCCTGGATATGAGCACAGCGTACCATCCTCAAACAGATGGCCAGAGTGAGCGTACCATTCAAACCCTAGAAGATATGCTACGAGCTTGTGTGATAGATTTTAGTAACAGTTGGGAGACTCACTTGCCTTTAGTGGAGTTCTCTTACAATAACAGCTATCATACTAGCATCAAAGCCGCACCGTTTGAGGCTTTGTATGGACGAAAGTGTAGATCACCACTTTGTTGGGCTGAAGTTGGAGATAGTCAACTTACTGGTCCTGAACTTGTGCACGAAACCTCAGAGAAAATCGTGCAAATCCGAAACCGTATGGCGGCAGCGCGTGACCGTCAAAAGAGTTATGCAGACAAGCGTAGAAAACCGCTAGAATTCCAAGTGGGAGACAAAGTTTTATTAAAAGTTTCACCTTGGAAAGGTGTGATTCGCTTTGGGAAACGAGGAAAGTTAAACCCCCGTTATGTTGGACCATTCGAGATAGTGAAAAGGATTGGTCCAGTAGCATATCAGTTGAACCTGCCAGATACACTCAATGGGGTGCATAATGTCTTTCATGTCTCAAACCTAAAGAAGTGCCTATCAGATGAGACTCTTGTAGTTCCACTCGAGGAGTTGGAAATTGATGAACAGCTACGTTTTGTTGAGGAACCAGTTGAGATCATGGACCGAGAGGTCAAAACCCTCAAGCGCAGTAAGATACCTATTGTCAGAGTTCGCTGGAACTCGAAGCGTGGACCTGAGTTCACGTGGGAACGCGAGGATCAGATGATGAAAAAGTATCCTCACCTGTTCAAACATTCAACGGCAAACACGAAAGGTACTAACTAAATTTTGAGACGAAATTTCTTTCAACAAGGGGATGATGTGACAACCCAAACTTTTGTTTCAGAAATTTAACGACTTCGCTTAATTTTCGGGACGAAAATTCTTTCAACAAGGGGATGATGTGACATCCGGCATTTTCAGGTTAACTCCGTTAACTCAAACCTCGTTAGTTCAAACATTTTTCGTTACAAACTCAGTTATCTTAGTTCGTCACACATACATTGCATTTAATTAGGATTAATTAAATGTGTCAGTTAGTTCACACACATCGGAGCACACACGAGTCGAACCCGGAACGTTGGTGATAAACAATAAATAATAATTCAAGCAATAAATAATTTATAATGAATATAAATTATGTGCTTTTACGTGCTACGTGAATTATCTGTGAATTACGTAAATTTTCGTTAAATCGCGTAGATTTACCGGACTGCTTATTATTCTGCTATTTTATAAAGATTGTATTTTTATAAAATAAATTAGTTAAAGGGTTTTAATTATTAATTAGTTAAAGTTAAATTAAAAGCCCGTAATTACCCAAACCCGTTAGTAAAAGCCCGTACAAGATTTATAAAAAGATTTTTATAAAAGTTTCTAACCTAAATCACTCTCTCTCTCAATCTCGCCGTCTCTCTCTCTCTCTCTCACCCTCTCTCACGAAATTGAACCTGCAACCAAGCAAGGATCGCTCATTCAAGCTTCAATCTTGGAACTAAACGCGTATTCGGAATCCTCTTTGCGTTTCTAACATCCACACGTGGCAGTTAGAAGTCCAGCAGTTGCTTCTTAGCTTTCATACTTGCATACGCACTCAGGTGAGTTTCATAACCCCTATTTTACTTGTTTTTCCTTTTTGGGGGAGAAAACATGCTTTCAAACATTTCAAATATTATGGGATTCTGTATTACTGTTTTACCGCTTGCGTACTGAAAGTGCACAAACATACCAAACAAGTCCTTACATTTCGAACCGTTAGTATTGGGGAATAGCGAGGGGATTTTGAGTAGTACTACTGGGTTTTGACAAAGCCCCACCCGACTTAGTCGCTCTAACTATGATTGGAGGTCAACGGGTGTAAAATTTGCCTAAACATTAGCCAGTGTTCGGTAGACATGGCTGGAGGCATTCAAACATACAAACAGTCAGCTTCGGTTGCGAACACTTAAAGTAGCAATGCATTAGACTAGCTATCTATCGGTAAACAATAATTACCTTATCTGACAAACATTGAGCATGGGATGCTTGCGTTAAACAATTGGATTTACTTACATTACTTTATGAACTCACCAACCATTGTGTTGACACTTTCTAGCATGTCTTTCTCAGGTCACTAAGGCATCCAAGCACGAGCATAGGGCATGCATGGAGTCTTATCACTATCGAACATTGAATTTACGTTATTTACTTAAACTGCATGGTTTTGGGCGCTTTGTTTTGCGCAACTTACTTTTACTTACATTGGTTTATGTTTACGCTTCCGCAACGTTTTCAAACTTGAACTTTTGTTGTCTCGTGACTATGAGCAGCATTAGTGGTTTATTTAAATTCATATAGAGTCGTTCCGTGTAACTAATGACTGAGATCCTGATGTGTCACCTTCCAAAACGGTAAAACTCCGTTAGTGGGATTTGGGGGTGTGACAGAAAGCTCTCTGTATTACTCTGCAAAATTTGCTTACAAGTACAAAATCTGTTTAAGTTCTACCACTAAGCACTATTTATATGTAAACAAACTCTGCCACAGGCGAACTTAACAAGTTCGCCACACCCATGGCTTAGGTGAACTTGTTAACTTCGCCATTCACAAAACTTAACCATTCAAGACACATTACAATGATAAAGACTACAAAAGACCTATTCTATTACACAAGGCTACACGTCACACAAAATATTCCAACATTGACGAACATCTAAAGAAATGTGGGATAATTTCTCAACTTACTCCACCAGGAACACCTTAACATAACGGTGTATCCGAAAAGAGAAATCAAACTCTATTAGATATGGTTCGGTCCATGATGTGTCGTACAAACCTCCCACACTCCTTCTGGAGTTTTGCACTTGAGGCTGCCACGAGAATCATAAATCTAGCTCCTAAAAAGAAGGTGGACAAGACGCCTTATGAGATTTGGCATGGGGAGAAACCCAAAGTGTCCTAACTTAGGGTTTGGGGATGTAATGCATATTTTACAAGTGAATCTATGGATAAACTAAATCCTCGTGGCGATAAAGTTGTTTTCGTCGGATACCCTAAAACAATCGGTTACTACTTCTACAATCCTGCTAAAAATCGAGTTTTCATTAAACGCTAGCTACTTTCTTGGAGAAAGAACTTCTTGTGAGAGGGATTGGAGATAACTTTGTGGATATGAATGAGATCCAAGAACCACAACCTGAACCTGCCGTTTAGCATGAGACTGCTGAAACTGAATCTAGAAATGTTCAAGATTCAATGGTGAGACAAACTGTTCGTAGAAGTACTAGGGGTCGTCATGAACCCGACCGGTATATCGGGATTCACCAGATTGAAGAGATCTTGATAGTTGATCAGGCATAGCCCACTAGTTACAAATCTGCAATCTTAGATTCTGATTCTAAGAAATGGCTTGAAGCCATGGATTCTGAAATCCAATCCATGTACGACAACATGTATGGGACTTGGTTGATCTTCCTCCCGAGAGTCGGACCGTAGGAGGCAAGTGGATTTTCAAGAAGAAAATCGACATGGATGGGTATGTGCAAACCTTCTCGCCCGTAGCCATGCTTAAGTCTATTAGGATCTTGCTTGCCATTGCCGCACATTATGACTACGAGATATGGCAAATGGATGTCAAAACCTCGTTCCTAAATGGGCATCTTACTTAAGATGTCTATATGGTTCAACCGGAAGGTTTTGAAAATTTAGAAAATCCTACTAAGGTATGCAAGTTAAACAAATCCATCTATGGATTAAAACAGGCAGCCAGAAGCTGGAATCTTCGCTTTGACCAGAAATTCAAAGAGTTTGGTTTTATCAAGAACGAAGATGAACCATGTGTTTACAAGAAGGCAAATGGGAGCCATGTGATTTTTCTGATTCTGTATGTAGATGACATACTGCTCATTGGAAACCATATTCCTATGCTAAAAGACGTAAAGTCTTGGTTAGGAAAATGTTTCTCAATGAAATATCTTGGTGATACTGCTTATATTCTGGGAATAAAGATCTATAGAGATAGATCAAAGCGGCTTATAGGTTTAAGTGAAAGTACATACATTGATAAGGTCATTCGATGCTTTTTCATGCAAGACCCTAAGAAAGGGTCTTTGCCTATGGAGCATGGAACCATACTGAATAATAATCAGTGCCCTCAGACTGACGAGGACAAGAAGAAAATGGAAAAGGTTCCATATGCTTCTGCAATTGGTTCCATCATGTATGCCATGCTATGTACTAGACCTGACGTATCGTACGCTTTAAGCATGGCAAGCAAATATCAACAGAATCCTGGTGAGAGTCACTAGATAGCTGTAAATAACATACTAAAGTACTTGTGAAGAACTAAGGACATGTTCCTGATATATGGAGGACTAGAAGAAGAAGTAGTTGTTAAATGTTACACTGATGCTAGCTTCCAGACTGAATTAGATGATTCTCGATCACAAATGGGATTTGTATTTGTTTTGAATGGTGGTTCGATCACTTGGAAAAGTATTAAGCAAATTGTTGTTGGTCAATCCACCACCGAGTCAGAATACATTGCTGCTTCGGAAGCTGCAAAGGAGGCTGCTTAGATGAAGAAGTTCATTGCTGATCTCAGAATAATGCCTAGTATTCAGAAACCGATCGAGATACTATGTGACAATACCGGTTCCATTGCTTAAGCTAAGGAACCAAGGCCACACCACAACACTAAGCACATACTCAGAAGATTTCATTATATCCGGGATATAATTGAACGGGGAGACATCGTGTTAAACAAAGTTCACACAGATCATAATCTATCTGACATGTTCAATAAGCCTATGCATCATTCTAAACACGAGGAGCATGCTGACAAGATAGGCCTTAGATTTTCTAAACAGTGGGTTTGATCTGTATTTAGTATTTGGTGTTTCAAATAATACAGTTACATTATTTTGAATATATGATTTAATGGTTAAATGCATTATTATTAGATGTTACTGTGTTCGATAGTTTGTACGTTTTAGAAATCCTTGAATATGTAGATTATTCTAAATGTCCGTAGTCGATCAGATTAATGGGAATCAATCGGAACGTATGAGTATTGTGAAGCGGATGGTTGGTTCATTATGAATGAAAGACCAAGAAGTTGGAAACCATATTCACAGATAATTATTAGAGAATAATTATTGGACGTAACTCGTTTCAAAACTATCTTCATGGATATATGTCTTGAGATGTTTTGAATAAAGTAAGATCTATCGATCCTCGACCCAAGGCACTCACTAGAACTAACTCTGACTAAAGTGTCACACCCCCATATTTTATTTACTTATTAAATAAATACAGGTTGTAACGATTGGTTCATTACACGATAGCGGAAGCTGTAATAATGATTTCTAAGACTTGATTACATATACAATTACTAAAACTAAGTAATTCTATGATCTAAGTTCTTCTAGATCAACGACAGACTTGAGACTTGATATTCTACGTCGTTCCAGCTACTAGGAATTTATCCAACATAGCTAGCCTATTCCAACCGCGCCATGGCTAAAGGTCACCTGAGAAACATACTTGAAAGTGTCAACACAAAGGTTGGTGAGTTCACAGAGTTAGTTATATTAGTGCTTATAGTTTTTCCCCGAAAACCTGTTCATGACTTTACCGTCATAAAACTAAGTAGTTTTCATTTGAAAACATTATCATGACTTAACCGTCATAAAATATGTTTAAACCTGATCATTTTAACTAATCAGAACCCTTTTGTATAAACATGATCATTTTAACCGGATCAAAACTCTTTTGTTTAAATTCAATTGTTCATAAATAGTTTCAGGTGTATGTGATAAACAGAATAAGAATTGTTGACCCATTTGTAAACTAGCTAGGAATACAAATAATATGTTCATACATGAGGCGTAACCAAACCATGACATGTGTGAGCCCCTAATTTCGTTATCCGGTTCTATGCGGCCATAAATCCTCCAGATTGTGGTTAGCGCGACTAACCATGACCGGGAGACGTCACTCTCTATAGTACTATTCATAGGACCCTAGGCTACAGTTAATGGTTACTACGTTGTTCCAGGGGACTTTAGCGACCTCAACTCGTTGTTCTCATCTCATGTAAACATAAAAGTCGTGCCTTATTCTCTTGTTATCCCATAAAATAGTTGTAAGTATGTTTCCCCCCCCCAAATCGTTGAGTGTTGTTCATCCGAACAATCGTTGTGTGTTGTTCATCCTAACAATCGTTGTGTGTTGTTCATCCGAACAATCGTTGTGTGTTGTTCATAAGAACAATCGTTATATGTTGTTCATCTGAACAATCGTTGTGTGTTGTTCATCTGAACAATCGTTGTGTGTTGTTCATCTGAACAATCGTTGTATGTTGTTGTGTCCAGATGTTTAGTTGAGCAAGTTTTCTCCCCGTTTGTTTAAAAACAATTTAAAAACCAGTAGTAAAAGTGGGGTTGGGAGACTCACAAGAAGTTAAACCAAAATGTTCATATTGTCAAACGTATAAACAATGTAATTCATGTTTTCAAAACATAACAAGTAAGTATGTTTCTCCCCCGATGTTTACAAAACAGTAAAGAGTTAAAAGGGGGCCGTGAACTCACCTTGAGTTTGTGTATGCTTGCAATGATAATTGTTCTAGCCGAACTTGACTATTCGTACCCTAATTACAAGAAGGGTAATTCGTGTTATGACCGAATGTCTTATATTGCAAATTGTTCACCGACTTTGTAAATCTGGTTGCTTTTGTTTAAATATCTTTTTAGTTTTTCAACACTTGTTTCGTTATAAAAACAGTTCTAAGTTACTGCCCAATGTGACTGATGAACAGATGTCGAAACTTCCTAGTTTCGATTGGGCAATTAAGTATCGAAACTTCATAGTTTCGATTGAGTAGTTGGGTATCGAAACTACCTAGTTTCGATTGAGTAGTTGGGTATCGAAACTACTTAGTTTCGATTGAGTATGACAGTTGTCGAAACTTCCTAGTTTCGATTGCGCAGATTAGATATCGAAACTTCCTAGTTTCGAGTGAGAAAAACTGGTATCGAAACTACCTAGTTTCGATTGGCAAGAAGGGTATCGAAACTACCTAGTTTCGATTGAGCAATATGTATCGAAACTACCTAGTTTCGATTGAACAACTAGTATCGAAACTCCCAGTTTCGATTGAGTAAACTGGTATCGAAACTCCTGGTTTCGATTACTGGACTTCTGTTTGACAGAATCAGTCCTGCATATTTATGTTTTAAAACTTGAATTTGACACACTTTTCTTGTTATCTTACTTGCGATTGAACATTTTGTATGCTTAGACACGGTTTTAAAGAAAATAAAGTGGATAGTATTGAGTTTTTACCTCTGGACAGAGATGACGATTTTTGAGAGAAAAAGAGAATTATCTTGACTTCTCCTGCTAAAAACCTTTGAGAAAACACTTGGAACTCTCCTTATAGCACCGAAATAAAGGATTCGAGTCTTCGATTATGGAAGAACCCCAAAAGAAAGTGGAGATAGGTATTCTTGTTGTTGTCGTAGAAGAAGAGAGAGATGACAGGGGTTGAGGGTTTTTTTTTTTTGCTCTTGATGAGTTGATAGAAAATGAGGTGGTATGGGAGATTGCTTAAGTAAGTAGAAGATGTTGAAATTTAGGGTGTGGGATGGACCCACATGGCCTTGAGGCCGAGATTTCTGGTCAATGGGAGTGGGTGGGGTTAAATAAATCAAACCATTTGATTTAAGTGTAAATTTAACCACTAGTGTTCGTATTTAGTCGGGTTATCCTGGTACGTGAACCGGTAACTCCTAGAATTACCAGAATATGAAATGAGACCCTGTACGGTTTTTTTTTGTTAGACCTTAATGTCCTTGTTTGTGAAATTAAGAAAATCACAAAACAATTATAATGTAAACTTGTTTATAACATGTACGGATATTGACCTGAATTGTCGGGTGTCACATTCTCCCCATGTTAAAAGAATTTCGTCCCGAAATTCAATTTGTGTCCTCTTGAACTGTTGTATCCTTAAACAAGGATGGGTATTTTTTTGTTTTCATTTGATCCTCTCGTTCAAAGGTTCAACGTACCTAGGATTAAGCTTGCCACGGTTGCCAAATCTTGCAACTCCTTTCCAAGGTGAGACCTTCAACGTGACTTTGTCTCCCACTTGGAATTCTAATGGTTTTCGTCTGTTGCTAGCTCAACTTTCTTTCGTCTATCTTGAGTGGCTTTCAGACGATCTTTTATTTCGACGATCTTGTCAGTGGTTTCCTAGCCAATATCAGGACCAGTCAAATGCTTTTCGCTAACCTCCGCCCAACATAGCGATGAGTGACACTTATAACCATACAAAGCCTCAACGGAGCGACTTTAATGCTGGTATGGTAGTTGATATTATATGAAAACTCATCCAACGGCGGTGAGTATCCCTATTTCTTCTGAAATCGATTACACACACACGGAGCACATCTTTTAAAGTTTGGATGGTCCTTTTACTTTGACCGTTCATCTGGGGATGATATGCAGTGGTCATGTAAAGGCGTGTGCTCAAGGCTTCTTGTACAGACTGCCAGGTTCTTGACATGAATCGACTGTCCCTTTTTGCGAAAATGGAAACTGGCATACCATGCCTAGCCTTAATTCCCTTAATATTTAGCCTTGCACGCTTCTTACTTTTATCTGTCTCCTTTATTGGTAGGGAATGCGTGGATTTCGTCAAACGACTGACGATTATCATATAGTATCATAGTTGCTAGGTTTTCTGGGTAACTTTGAAATGAAATCCATTGAAATTTGTTCCCATTTCCATTGAGGTATCTCGGGTTGTTATAACAATCCCGACGGTTTCTGATGTTCTGCCTTTACCTTTGAACATGTCAGGCATTTACCATCGTAAATAGCAATTTCTCCTTTCATGTTCGGCCACCAGTAGAGTTCTTTCAGATCCATATACATTTTATCCGAACCTGGGTGAATGGAGTACCTGGACTTGTAGGCTTCGTCCATAACCAACTCCCGTAAGTTACCAAAACATGGCACCCAAATTCTATTTGCAAAGTATAAAGTATCATCTGATTTTGGCTCTAATTGTCTGATCATTCCTCGTATAGCTTCACTCTGAATGTTTTCTTCTTTAATTGCCTCCTGTTGTGCCATCCGGATTTGAGTCATGAGACTCGCATGAATTGTCAATCCTAGGGCACGAACACGGAGAGTTTTAACCCGTTCCTTAGGACTCAAGGCATCTGCTACGACATTTTCCTTACCAGGGTGATACTTGATATCCCAATCGTAATCATTCAGTAGTTCTACCCAACGAAGTTGACTCATGTTGAGTTCGTTCTGATTAAAGATGTGCTGGAGACTCTTGTGGTTTGTAAAGATAGTACATTTTGTACCATATAAAAAATGTCTCCAAATCTTGAGTGCAAACACGACAGCACCCAATTTCAGATCGTGAGTCGTATAATTTTTCTCATGTACTCTTAGCTGTCTGGATGCATACGCTATGACTTTTTCTTCCTGCTTCAATACACATCCCAGACCTTGGTGTGATACGTCGCAGTATACGATGAAATTGTCAGTTCCTTCGGGAAGGGATAGGATTGGTGCACTGCAAAGTTTTTGCTTTAGCAATTGAAAAGCTGATTCTTGTTTATCAGTCCAATCAAACTTTTTGTCCTTCTGAGTTAACGTGGTCAAAGGCAAGACTATCTTTGAAAAATTCTCGATAAATCGCCTGTAATATCCTGCCAAACCCAGAAATTGACGCACCGCAGTCGGAGTTCTTGGTGCTTCCCAGTTTTTGATAGCTTCAATCTTGGTTGGGACTACGTGAATACCCTTCTTATTGATGACGTGTCCGAGAAAGTGAACCTCTCGAATCCGAAACTCACACTTAGAGAATTTGGCATAACGCTTCTCATTCCGGAGTAGTTCCAAGATTGATTTCAAATGATGTTCATGTTCCTCCTTGGTTTGTGAATATATTAATATGTCATCGATAAATACAATCACGAATTTATCCAAGTATGGCTTGCACACGCGGTTCATTAGATCCATGAAAATGGCCGGTGCATTAGTCAAGCCAAATGGCATAACTAGGAACTCGTAGTGACCGTAACGAGTCCTAAAAGTCATTTTTGGTATATCTTCTTCCTGAATTTTCAGTTGATGATACCCTGATCGTAGATCAATTTTAGAATAGAAACTGGAACCTTGAAGTTGATCAAACAAATCGTCTACTCGAGGAAGAGGATCGGTTTTTGATTGTCAGCTTGTTCAACTCCTAATAATTGATGCACCTTCTAAAGGTTCCATCCTTTTTCTTTACAAACAGGACCGGAACTCCCCATGGTGAGAAACTCGGTCTTATGAAAGTATTACTTGACGAGGTGTCCAAGTTTTTGTTGTATATTGGGTAGAAATGAAAAAGTATGAAAATGAAACTTTATGTTTGTCCCTCTTATGCTTTTCGAAAGCATTTTCCCGGACTAAGGCTTTTCTCTTATTTCAGGTTTCATGTTTTCTATGATTTTCCTCCCCATGTGCCTTCATGGAGCTAGGAATTGATGTTCATTGGGAGCTCTTATTTGCGAACTTCGAGTCTAATCACCACTTTACCCCTTTGCTCGCACTACCTTTCGAGGCAGACTAGCCTTTGGGTTGTAGCGTCCTGATATGTAAACTCATGTCTCGACTACCATACCTTCAAAGTATGTAAGCCATACGAAGTTCGATGTTTGTTTGGAATATTCACATTCCGTCTAGATGAGGGAATGAATAGTAATACTGTGAGAATGGTCTCATCAAATTAGTGCTTTCCCCAAAATGGGCTATGGGTTTGTCAACTCATTAAGTTGGCAGAAAGAGTTGATAGTCAACTATTAGTCATACGGTGTGTATGCACTCCCTTAGTGTTTGAATGGTACTTTGGTGACTTACCATTACGTATTCCACTCATTCGGGTTATAGCCTTAAAATCCTTAGCACAAGGATAAACTTGAGGTAATGAGTGTTGAACGTCGAGACTTTTGTATTCCAACTGAGTCTACTCCAAGAGATCATTTCTTAAGAATAGATGCTCTAGTGCTTCCCAATTATAGAAAACTAGGAGTGAAAGATGCAGTCACACCTCTCTTCTAGGCTAAATCTGGGATCCATCCAACCAGATGAACTTTGGGGAAATGCGAGTACAAAAGAGTAACAAATTATTCTTCTCAACTCTTTGTGGACAGTGGCCTGTTGTGAATAGCTCGAGCTTACATCCCTTATGCATATCATGAACTAATGAGATTAGCATGAAATTCCGCATTTGGGACTCCTTTAAGAGTTTTGCATGTCGTTTTGGTTAGTGCGACAATAGTCGTTAGTCCACACTTAGGTTTCTTTGGCATTCGCTTGAGCATCAACCCCGGCTTATCCATTGCAGAGAGAATAGTCAGACTTACAGGTATATTGAATGTCAATGGCTGCGAGAGCAATTCTGTTTGACCGACATTCTGAAATGTTCGATTTCCTACTTGTCTCATGTCGAGCTTCCACAATATCCATAGGTGCCATGTGTATGCGGGTCAGAATAATATCCTGCCCTATTACTGAAGTTAGTGCATAACACTCTTGGCGTAACTTTCAATCAATTGTGAGATTGAACTGTATGATGGATCCTGAGATTATGCTATAATCTCCCACAATAGTTGTGCAATTACTGTAAGTGCTAGTTGTGGTAACGCTCAATTTGAAGCATTCCTGATAAGTAGAATCTCAAAGAATGAATGTGCGAATTTCTTCGTCGTTCAGGATTTACTAAGGATTGGTTGAATTCAATTTGAATTTCTCTCGTTCCTCCAAAACTAGGAGAATGCTTTGTGAGCACCTAATTGAGAAGTCTGATTTGTTGAGATCCAACCCTTAATCAAGTGATTGAGAACATGAGTTGATCATCAGCTTAGACAGCAAGACTCACTAAAGTTCCCATGCACTGCAAATTATGATTACGTGTGCACCCGTAATGATAATTTGCCTTGCCTGATCCCTATAGTGTTTCTTCTATCCCTAGCTTTTAATCAAAAGGGACTTGAAATAATCATTAGATTGTGTTTGCACATTTGTACAGGAGTGTGTATTGTTTTATCGGATTACTCTTAATTATGTGTACCAATACTCATGAATCTGCCGAATATGGCAGTTGTCAGATGAGGCTAATGGTAGAGAGGCACCACCAGTGTCTCATAAAATAAAATGGGTATGGTGAAATTCAGGCACTATGTGTTGGGCAGAGATCCTCAAACGAGTGTCGAGCAACTCATGCTCCAAGTCTGTATATATGCATGGATCCACATGATCCTGATGTATGTCTGGGTCTCCTGACCCTTGGAGTTTCTCTCCCATTTAGTCCAGCTTATTCACCTTGAATTCCCTTCTGTCTGGGCAATCATGCCTGCCATATATCATGGCGAGAGTCTAGGCATCCGATCTGACAACTTATGAAGGAGAGTATTTATACCGCAAATACGTTAGAAAGATAGTTGCCTCCATGGCTGGAGTAGTTGTGGTGCAGGTATAGGTACAGATTCTGGTACGAGTTCAGCCTGTTGTGATACAAAGATCGGTAACTGACGATCGTTGTCGTCGTAGTCCAAGCTCAGCTCGAAACTCGATCTTCTATGGTTGCAGTATGCTGAGTACCCGTTATTCTTGACTCGTAATCCGAACAGTAACATGTTGTAAGTGTTTATTATTTACACAAATTGTTCGGCAACGGTTGGAATTCCTATGCTCAAGTCTTGGGTGTTTTTAGTGTGATGCAAGTCTTAGAAATCTTGGTCCCTAAATGAGTCCGGTTAGAGCCTAGGTATCACTAAGGACACCTAATTCGCTAAAACCATTGCTCTGATACCAATCCGTCACACCCCTATATTTTATTTACTTATTAAATAAATACAGGTTGTAACGATTGGTTCATTACACGATAGCGGAAGCTGTAATAATGATTTCTAAGACTTGATTACATATACAATTACTAAAACTAAGTAATTCTATGATCTAAGTTCTTCTAGATCAACGACAGACTTGAGACTTGATATTCTACGTCCTTCCAGCTACTAGGAATTGATCCAACATAGCTAGCCTATTCCAACCGCGCCATGGCTAAAGGTCACCTGAGAAACATACTTGAAAGTGTCAACACAAAGGTTGGTGAGTTCACAGAGTTAGCTATATTAGTGCTTATAGTTTTTCCCCGAAAACCTGTTCATGACTTTACCGTCATAAAACTAAGTAGTTTTCATTTGAAAACATTATCATGACTTAACCGTCATAAAATATGTTTAAACCTGATCATTTTAACTAATCAGAACCCTTTTGTATAAACATGATCACTTTAACCGGATCAAAACTCTTTTGTTTACATTCAATTGTTCGTAAATAGTTTCAGGTGTATGTGATAAACAGAATAAGAATTGTTGACCCATTTGTAAACTAGCTAGGAATACAAATAATATGTTCATACATGAGGCGTAACCAAAACATGACATGTGTGAGCCCCTAATTTCGTTATCCGGTTCTATGCGGCCATAAATCCTCCAGATTGTGGTTAGCGCGACTAACCATGACCAGGAGACGTCACTCTCCATAGTACTATTCATAGGACCCTAGGCTACAGTTAATGGTTACTACGTTGTTCCAGGGGACTTTAGCGACCTCAACTCGTTGTTCTCATCTCATGTAAACATAAAAGTCGTGCCTTATTCTCTTGTTATCCCATAAAATAGTTGTAAGTATGTTTCCCCCCCCCACAAATCGTTGAGTGTTGTTCATCCGAACAATCGTTGTGTGTTGTTCATCCGAACAATCGTTGTGTGTTGTTCATCCGAACAATCGTTGTGTGTTGTTCATCCGAACAATCGTTATATGTTGTTCATCTGAACAATCGTTGTGTGTTGTTCATCTAAACAATCGTTGTGTGTTGTTCATCTGAACAATCGTTGTATGTTGTTGTGTCCAGCTGTTTAGTTGAGCAAGTTTTCTCCCCGTTTGTTTAAAAACAATTTAAAAACCAGTAGTAAAAGTGGGGTTGGGAGACTCACAAGAAGTTAAACCAAAATGTTCATATTGTTAAACGTATAAACAATGTAATTCATGTTTTCAAAACATAACAAGTAAGTATGTTTCTCCCCCGATGTTTACAAAACAGTAAAGAGTTAAAAGGGGGCCGTGAACTCACCTTGAGTTTGTGTATGCTTGCAATGATAATTGTTCTAGCCGAACTTCACTATTCGTACCCTAATTACAAGAAGGGTAATTCGTGTTATGACCGAATGTCTTATATTGCAAATTGTTCACCGACTTTGTAAATCTGGTTGCTTTTGTTTAAATATCTTTTTAGTTTTTCAACACTTGTTTCGTTATAAAGACAGTTCTAAGTTACTGCCCAATGTGACTGATGAACAGATGTCGAAACTTCCTAGTTTCGATTGGGCAATTAAGTATCGAAACTTCATAGTTTCGATTGAGTAGTTGGGTATCGAAACTACCTAGTTTCGATTGAGTAGTTGGGTATCGAAACTACTTAGTTTCGATTGAGTATGACAGTTGTCGAAACTTCCTAGTTTCGATTGCGCAGATTAGATATCGAAACTTCCTAGTTTCGAGTGAGCAAAACTGGTATCGAAACTACCTAGTTTCGATTGGCAAGAAGGGTATCGAAACTACCTAGTTTCGATTGAGCAATATGTATCGAAACTACCTAGTTTTGATTGAACAACTAGTATCGAAACTCCCAGTTTCGATTGAGTAAACTGGTATCGAAACTCCTGGTTTCGATTACTGGACTTCTGTTTGACATAATCAGTCCTGCATATTTATGTTTTAAAACTTGAATTTGACACACTTTTCTTGTTATCTTACTTGCGATTGAACATTTTGTATGCTTAGACACGGTTTTAAAGAAAATAAAGTGGATAGTATTGAGTTTTTACCTCTGGACAGAGATGACGATTTTTGAGAGAAAAAGAGAATGATCTTGACTTCTCCTGCTAAAAACCTTTGAGAAAACACTTGGAACTCTCCTTATAGCACCGAAATAAAGGATTCGAGTCTTCGATTATGGAAGAACCCCAAAAGAAAGTGGAGATAGGTATTCTTGTTGTTGTCGTAGAAGAAGAGAGAGATAACAGGGGTTGAGGGTTTTTTTTTTTGCTCTTGATGAGTTGATAGAAAATGAGGTGGTATGGGAGATTGCTTAAGTAAGTAGAAGATGTTGAAATTTATGGTGTGGGATGGACCCACATGGCCTTGAGGCCGAGATTTCTGGTCAATGGGAGTGGGTGGGGTTAAATAAATCAAACCATTTGATTTAAGTGTAAATTTAACCACTAGTGTTCGTATTTAGTCGGGTTATCCTGGTACGTGAACCGGTAACTCCTAGAATTACCAGAATATGAAATGAGACCCTGTACTTTTTTTTATTTTTTGTTAGACCTTAATGTCCTTGTTTGTGAAATTAAGTAAATCACTAAACAATTATAATGTAAACTTGTTTATAACATGTACGGATATTGACCTGAATTGTCGGGTGTCACATAAAGGTTGTTCTTTGATCTTATCTAACGTTGTACCTTAACAGGCAGCAATAAGGGTATGATCAGGAGTGATCCGAATTTTAGTGGGAGTTGTACGTGGCCAATGGAATTCTGTTCTACATTAATTAGGAGCTAGACATTCTGGCGCCCTCGTTGATTCAAGCTAGTGTGAAACGCATGGCCATGCTCAAACTAAAAAGTAGTTTGTTTAGACCACTTTGAATTAGAGAACGAGAACAAGAATAGTTGCACCACATATGAGAAGTGAATTGTATCCATTTCTCATGTTCAACGGATGCCCTAAACAGAAAGGATGCATATGCTTACTAGGACTGTTAGACCTGGTAAAGTAAAGGTTACTTGTACATAAGCAAATACTTTGACGATTGTAAATACATCATACCTTCCTAGGGGCAGTGATATGCAGCTAGGCGTCCATCACTATCTACGTTGAACCGATTAATTGAAGAATCGACCAAGTGGGAGATTGTCGGATATATGATGTCACATCATCAATTAAGTCAATGTTACTATTAAGGTACGATCCAAAGAGTTACACCTTAGGCAACGAACAAATATATAATATGTAATTGTTAAATATTATTCACGAAAGATGGAAATAATAAATGGTGAATAAATATTTAGAGAAATATTTATCGGAGATTGAGATAATTAATTATCTGATTAATTAATTATTTATGGGGAATAAATGTATAATCAGTTAAACATTTAAGGGTTAGATTTTTACTAATTATATTATGATTAGTAAATACAAGGATTATAATAATTAAAGGTTAATTATTACTAGGGTATTAAGTGTTAATATCATAGGGGACCAGTGTGTAAATATAATGGTTATAAATATATCATAAAGATCAAAACCCTAACCTAATCCCACTACACCTAAAATCGGCTCCACGGCCCCCTCTCCTTACGAGTTCGGCCGACCACTTCCACCGCTGTGCGCCGCCGTGAAGCGGCCTCCACTGCCGGAACCCCCTACTACCGTCGCACGCCTCCACCGCTGTGACCGGGTTCCCCTCTGCATAACCGTGTGACGTTTTGCTGCGGGTATTTCGTGTACGAGTCAACTAGCGTGACGTTCGTTGAACTGAGGTGTTTCGGATCTGGTTATCATCAAAGGTATAAATCTGAACATCCTATGGTTGGTTATTTAATATTTTTTATGCGCGTGTAATCGGATCACGGAAAGGAATCCAGATCTGATCTGGTAAAGGTACTATTTAATCGCTACCGCAAAATATATCTGATTTATTTAAAAGGTTTAAATAATTATTGTTTTAAAAGTAAGAACTGGTACCATGATTCCCAACAAAAACGTGTCTAATTAGTGATGTTTTGGTAGACCCAACTAGCTAGTAAAGCTTAAATGTTTGTGTTGTTTAGGAATTAGTTGAATTTTAAAATCATGATATCTTGTGGGTATTCATCTTAGAGTAATCGGTAATACTGAAACTATCAACATACGGTGATAGGTACCACGTTAAGTTAACATTTATAGGTTTTTAAAATTTTTGGCACACCACTCTCTTTTAATGAGAATAAATCCGAGTGTCGGTATCCATAAATTCAATGTTCATGAGTTTATTTGTTATAATACTGAGTTTTGCTTATGTGTTACCCTTTGGGATGACCACTTGGAGAAAAACATCCCTAAGTGATACTTATGTGCGTTATTGAATATAACTTAGTCTATGTGTTACCTTCCGGGATAGTGAGCTGGTTGAAACGCCTCTAGATTAAGTTTAATTTACTTATTAATGCTTGTATTCATTCCATTTAGTCATATTCTATCTGATTTCTAAAACCTGTAAATTTTAGTTTAACGTGGTGGGTGAAATCTATATGGTTTGATCCGTGCCTAGACATGACCGTGAGACGGGATTATGTAGAGCTGTAACTTCTAAGTGTGTGAGTCACATAGGTTGATTGATAACTGTATAAAATGGAATTAGAACACATTACGGGGGCTTAAAAGTTGGTGGTTGGGTTTAATCGGATAGAAATATTGATTGTAGCTTTTTAACGCGTGAGTATGTTTTGCTAATTGGTAATTGATTAGTGTTGAAGTTAGATCTGAGTTATGATTCCATTACAGCTTTTTCAGGGATGAAAAAAGGTTAAGTGTGGGGATGTTTGATGTAGTGTGAAGCACACGTCTTTATTCCTCTTGTTTTCATGTATTTTTGATTAGTTTTATCTTTGTTTTGAGTCGTTTTTGTATACTATTGAGTTGTTGTTATGTCTATAGGTGCTCGTGAAGGTTACAAGTGAAAACCAGAAGAAACCGAGCAAGAGAATGAAGCCCAAGAAACAAAAGTCAAAAAGTGGGATATTCAAGTCCTCGCGGTACGTGAAGACTCAGCTCCAAGCTCTCGCGGTATGCGAGGGAATCTAGAAAGGGCCGCGACTAATTTGTTCCTCACGGTACGTGAGGAACCCATACAAATCTTTCGTGATAGGCGAGAGACATAAATCCATGAAAAACACTAAATCGACTTTTAATAGGATTCTAATGGCATTATTCAATAGAGTTCGAATTATTGCCATCCAGAGAAGAGAAAGAGGCGATTTTGGGAGCTTAGAAGGCAATCGGAGTGAAAAGGTTAGAGCTTTGCTTCAGGGTTCGTTAGATTTAGCGTTTTTGGTTTCAAGATTCGATTTTTATCTTTGAATCGCTAAGTTTGATTCCATGATGACGTCTTATACTTCTTTTTTGATGTGTTTGAACATTATTGTTGGCTAAATATTTAGTACTGCCTAGGTTACATGATGATTACTTCGGAAAGTTATGATTTTTATCGGTTTTGGATTCGATTAATGGTTTAATGATTTTGTAAACAGTTTCTTGATGTTAATTGTGATGAATATGTATGCTCTGATATGATTGGTGTTTGATTATGATTTCATACGTTGATTGTGGTTGTCTTCCAATTTGATTTGCGTATCTAGGTCATAGACTTTAGGGTTTGTGATTGTTTGTGTTGTTTGCTAGAAGTAGTAGTCATAGGAGTTGTGATTGAGTGTTATTTAGATCTGAGTGTTCATCCTGTCTCAATACCGGAGAAGTGAGAGATAGTCGTTGTCACACCCGTAACACATGACAGTCATGTAACCAGAGTAGTACCTCCAACAGATAGGTTCCCAAGTGAGAGCGACGGGTCTAGGAGAGATTTATACACCCCTCTTTCCTAGACCGAACATCCCGTTCATCAGATAACTACATACCAGTTGAAGGTCGCCTTCTAGTTACCATGACGTTGATACCAAAAACACACAGCGGAAGACTTAACATCATAAACTTATTTTATTTTGTAACATAACGTTTGTACAATAGGGACTGACTGGCAAAATACAACACAAACAAACTCTAGACTTATAGCTCACGAAGAACCATGCCATTTACTCAGGCCTTATGGTCACTCTGGGACCGGCCATCAGTCATCCCTATATCCAACCTCTGTACACCTCCTGGAATGCCAACTAACAGCTACGGTTCACCTGTGCTCAAAAACATTTGAAAACATTTTGGATCAGCTTACGCTGGTGAGTTCATAAATAAAATCGTATTTACGGTAATCTTTGATACATGGATGAATGCCTCGACAGGTCTTACAACCATACCCTCCGATCCATCACCCGAATCGCCCTTAGATTCTGAGTCTACAACATAGATATATTCAGGAACCTTCCGGGCGCGCTCGTCACCCTTATACCAGATCTAACCAAGATGATCAATCTTGTCCCTAGGTCCCACCCCAATCATGGCCATAATAAGTACTTATTATAGGATATATGCACGGATAGTATTGGGTATCTCAGACAAAAATCATTTCATAGAGCATAGTTTAGAGGAACTCACCTTAAGCAGAACCTCCTCCTTTATCGAATATAACACTCAACACTTTGACAAAACCCTAAATTATATCCCACATTATCATAATCAATACCTCTATCTTAGGTTTACACGAAGAAACCTCATGGTGTTTAGAAACCATACCTCGGCACTATCTATGGCAGTTTTGTGGACGAATTGTGAAACCCTACTCTCGAAAGTGGATCAGAACTTCGAGAAATAAGCCACCAGAGCTCTAGTGTGAGTTTGTGATGTGTTTGTGTTGTGCAAATGAGCCAAGATCGATCAAGTATTTATAGGGTGATCATCTGGCCCGTATAGGACCGCTAAGCAAGGGTGTGGCGGTCCGCTACCCCTTATGGCGGCTTAATCTGCTTGAAGTCCACGTAGCGGACCGTTAAGGTTAAGGCTGGCGGTCCGCCATCCATCCACGCGTCAGATTTCAAATGGTGTGTCACAGGGACACGTGTCAACTCCCGGTGGTTTCCTTAGTCCACACGTAGCGGACCGTTAAGACTTAGGGTAGCGGTCCGCTTCCCCTTTCTCTTTCAAAATTTTCATTTTTGGTCTTTTAACTTTAGAGAATTAAAGTTCAACCCCTGAACTTTATATTTTGACACTTTTGGCCCCTTGGGAATTATCCGGGTGTTATAAATCTCCCCTCCTTAAAAGAATTTCGTCCTCGAAATTTAGGGTCAGTTAAAATAGATGAGGATACTTATCTTTTATTTGTTCTGTTAATTCCCATGTTTTGTAGGCTCCTTTCCGACCTTGCCATTGTACCAATACCTTTGGTATAGTTTTCTTTCTCAATTTTCAATCTTGGGTTCCTAAGATTTTAATGGGTTGCTCGGTAAATTGAAGCTTATCATTAACATGTTCGTCGTCTAATGAGATTGCCTGATCTGGGTCTGCTAAGCACTGGCGTAAACATGACACATGAAATGTGTTATGAATACCTTGCAATGCTTCAGGCAATTCAAGTTTGTATGCTACAGCTCCCACTCTTTCTATGATCTTATAAGGTCTAATGTACCTTCGGCCTAATTTTCCACGTTTCCTGAAACGTACAACACCTTTCCAAGGTGATACTTTCAATAGAACATAGTCGCCTACTTGGAATTCTAACGGCCGTCGTCGTCTGTCTGCATAACTCTTCTGTGGATCTTGTGTAGCTTTTAACATTTGTTTGATTTGAACTATTTTATCAGTCATTTCCTGTAATATTTCTGGTCCAGATAGTTGGCTATCTCCAACTTCCATCCAACAAATTGGAATTCTACATTTTCTACCGTATAATGCCTCAAACGGTGCAGCCTTTATACTTGAATGATAGCTGTTGTTGTAAGAAAATTCTATTAAGGGTAGATGAATATCCCAGCTACCTCCAAATTCTATTGCACAAGCCCTTAGTATATCTTCTAGGGTTTGGATTGTTCTTTCACTTTGTCCATCTGTTTGAGGGTGATAGGTTGTACTCCTGTTGATTCATGTTCCCAACTCTTTCTGCAAAACTAGTCCAGAATCTGGAAGTGAACCGACTATCTCTATCAGAGATAATAGATAGCGGTATACCATGGCGACTCACGATTTCATTGATGTAGAGTCGGGCTAACTTATCCATTGAATAGTTCTCATTGACAGGAATAAAGTGTGCTGATTGGGTTAATCTGTCAACCACAACCCAAATAGCATCATGCCCTTTCTAGGTTCTTGGTAATTTTGTAACAAAATCCATAGTAATTCTATCCCATTTCCACACAGGTATCTCTAACTGTTGTAGTTGACCGGCGGGTTTCTGATGTTCATTTTGACTTGAAGGCAAGTTAAACATTTTTCTATGTACTGGGCTATGGATATCTTCTTATTCGGCCACCAGTAATGAGTCTTCAAGCCTTTATACATTTTATCAGCTCTAGGATGTATTGAGTATTTGGATTTGTGAGCTTAATCCATCACTTTTGTAACCTTAAGTCTAGGAATCCAAATTCTATTTTCAAATCATAGGATTCCGTCATTGCCTTTGTTTAGTAACTTCTCCTTACCAACCATGCGCTCCTTCTTGATGTTATCTTCATGGAGTGCTTGGATTTGAGTTTCTTAAATCTGATCCATCCAGTTTATATTGATTTCTAACCTTAAGGCTCTTATCTTGCTAGGCTTAGTTCTCTCCTTCCGACTTAATGCATCTACTACAACATTAGCTTTCCCGAGATGGTATTTAATCTCACAATCATAGTCATTAATAAGTTCCATTCATCTTCTCTGTCTCATATTCAAATCCTTCTGACTGAATATATGCTGGAGACTTTTATTGTCTGTATATATCATACACCTAGTACCATATAGATAGTGTCTCCAAATCTTTAGAGCAAACACTATGGCACCAAGTTCGAGATTATGTGTGGTATAGTTTTTTTCATGAACCTTAAGTTGTCGTGATACTTAGGCTATAACCTTTTCTCGATGCATCAATAGACATCCTAGACCAATACGTGAAGCATCACAATAGATGACGAAGTCATCATTTCCTTAAGGGTTTTGAACGCCTCTTCTTGCTTTTGACTCCATTCAAACTTTACAGCTTTCTGAGTTAGGCTAGTTAATGGAGTAGCAATTTTGGAGAAATCTTGTATAAACCTTCGGTAGAATCCGGCTAGACTAAGAAAACTTCGAACCTCAGTCGGTGTCTTTGGAGTTTCCCATTTCATAACAACTTCGATTTTGGTTGGATCTACTTGGATTCCCTGTTGATTTATAACATGCCCTAAGAATTGTACCTCTAGTTTCCAAAACTCGCATTTGGAAAACTTAGCGTACAGTTTCTCTTCTCTAAGAGTTTCTAGAATTATCTGAAGGTGTTTAGCATGATCTTCCTGAGTTCGGGAGTAGATAAGGATATCGTCTATGAACACTATAACGAATTTGTCCAACAATGGTTTATAAACTCGGTTCATTAGGTCCATAAATGCTGCGGGAGGATTAGTTAGACCGAATGATATAACTAAGAATTCGTAGTGTCCATATCGGGTTCTAAAGGCAGTCTTAGGTATGTCTTCCTCTTGTACCTTCAACTGATGATATCCAGATCTAAGATCTATTTTCGAGAAGTATTTAGGTACTTGCAACTGATCGAACAAATCATCTATCCTTAGCAATGGACATTTGTTCTTCACAGTGAGTTTATTCAATTCTCGATAATCTATGCACATCCGCATGCTTCCGTCTTTCTTTTTTACAAACAAGACCGGTGCTCCCCAAGGTGAAGTACTTGGGCATATAAAGCCTTTATCTAATAATTCTTGAATCTGCTTCATCAGCTCTTTTAATTCTGAAGGTGCTAGATAATAAAGTGCTCTAGCCACGGGTTTAGCTCCAGGAATGAGTTCGATTTGGAATTCGATTTGTCTATTCGGTGGTAGACCAGGTAAATCTTCCGGAAATACATCCGGGTGATCGCATACTATGGGAATGTCCGCAATCTGCTGTTCGAGTTTTGACTCTAAATCATAAACTACGAATACACTACATCCTGTATTCATACATTTCTTAGCCTTAGCAACAGAAATTGTTTTAATCTTATTTTCATTACTATCACATTGTATCAACATGGACTTTCGTTAGGCCTACAAATCCTAACAGTTCGTTGATCACAATCGATCTGAGCATGGCATTGGTTTAACCAATCCATTCCAATGATAACATCGTACTTGCTTATATTCATTGGCATTAATTCAATCATTGAATTTTCGTTGCCTAGAGTCATCTTGCAATTCGCGTACGATTCGGTTATCCTAATTTGCTCACCACACGCCGTCTCAACTACGTAAGCATGCTCAAGTGGAGTTGGTTTCATGCCTAAATGCGAACTAAAGGTATTTGAAACAAAACTTCTATTTGCTCCTGTATCAAATAGAATTTTAGCATAAATATCGTTAACTAGAAACGTACCAGCTACCACCTTAGCATTTTCGTTTCTCTTTCCTTCACCTACTACAAATACTCGACCTTTAGCCCCTACCCCGGGCTTCTGCTGAACAGGTTTTGTACAATTTCATGCCAGATGTCCCACCTCATTACAATTGAAACGCTTAAAAGATGTACAATTTGTTGCAACATGTCCCGACTTTTGACATCTACCGCATTTCATCTCTTGGGGATTTCTAACGAAATTGTTTCCCTCTCTCCTAGGGAATTTGAAATTTCTTGGTTTAAATCGGTACGTCACTTCCTCACTCTTTCTCTTTGTTTCTAAAGGTTTTACTTCCGTAGCCTTCTTAGCTTTCTTCTTGGCTTCTTGAGCTGCCACATCATCATAAATCGTGGCACTCAATGCTAAAGCTGCATCCATTTTTTGAGGTGCAGAGGTCTTTACCAAGGTACCCTAATAAAATGCTTAATTCTTCTAGGTTCTGGTGTCACCAGATGTGGCACCAGTTTAGACATCTCATCAAACTTTTTTGCATACTCCTGATGCGTCATAGTCCCAACCTCCAAACGCTGAAATTCTTCCTCAAGCTTATCAAGTTCATTCTGAGGACAAAAACGTTGTAGAATCAGTTCCTTGAAGTCATTCCATTTCATACTTTCCACCGCTTGCTCCCCGTTGGCTTGTTTATAGACTTCCACCAGTCTAGTGCTGTGGTTTCCAAAGAACTGGCAGCAAACATAACTGCCTGATCGCTTCTGCATTCACTCAGCTTGATCACAGCCTCCATCTTTGTGATCCATTGAGTCGTATCGATGGCTCCTTTCTTGCCATCGAATGACTTGGGTTTGTATCCTTCAAAGGATTTGTAGCTGCATCCTTCGTGATTCTCAGTTCTTGTCACTAAGCTAGTATTAGTGTTTCCATTTCTACCTCCGGTATTGTTATTGATTCCTCCTCCAGCATTTCCAGTACCCATCCTTCTTGTAAGAACGTCGTCTAATAGTCCGGGTAGTGTGTTTCGTAAAGCATGTAGAAATAAAGACTGATGGATACAAAATTCTCTAAGTCCAACTGTTGTGGACCTCAGAGTTTGCTGCAGATCGACAAACTGCTGCGGATAAGCTTATCTGCTGCGGATACTTGTTCTTCTGCTGAAGAACAAATCTGCTGCAGATAGCCTTATATGCTGAAGACCAAAGTTGCTGCTGATAGGAAAATCATCAGCAGCTGTGGACAGTTGTGTCTTACTACAGATCAACAACATTTCTGCTGATAGCCATTCCCTCTGAAGATCAAACGTTGCAGCTGACTGGCTTCGATAAAGCAACCATTACCACTGACAACTTTCTGCTGCAACACTGACACACTCCACGCAGAAAGAATGTTACTGGTGCAAGACAATAAAAGGCAACGACGCTCTTCTTCCAAGGACTCAAGCAATGATGCCTAAGAAGACGTTTGAGAAAAGATAAATTTTGTAGTATTTATTGTCGTTACATGTAGAATAGCTTAAATACAATATCAACGACTTGTGTTAGATCTGATCCTTAGAATCAAGGGTCTGTCTTGATTCTAAGTTACTATATAAGTAGTACTTAGACTCATTTTATAAGTGTGCTTTTTCTTAAGAGTTTTCTCTGTAATCTTGTAATCTTTGAAGCTTAATACAAATTGCGTTTATCAGTATTCTTCTTGTTTACTTGTTTACATTGCTTAGTTATGATTGTTTCCGCCAATCTCAACTAGAATAGAACCATCTTGTATTCACCGATCCTACAAATCCTTTGTTACTTCACTGGCCACATGATCATGGAACTGGGCCTCAAACATAATTACTTCTTCAGTATAAGTATTGGTATTATTGTCGTTCTCATTTGCCTCATGATGATCGTTAATACTGCCGTTATTTTCCGCCTGCCTATTACTCCTAGTAACTGGAGTTCAACCTGTTCCTTTACCTCTTCCTCGTCCAACCATTGTTACCTATACGCACAGATGTATGACATCAGAATTCATATAACTAGTTATGATCCAGAAAATCATAAATTAAAGATATTTGGCCAAGAATGTAATTAATATCTGTTTTCTCGACATTTCCTATTATATTCATATTGATAATCAACATCTCAACTTATATCCTGTTGGCATTCCAGCTATTCTCAGAGCTCTTAGTTTAAGTCTAGATACTAATCTTTCCTCTTAGTATCTAAATCCCTTAAACTGCGGCTCTGATACCAACTTGTCACACCCGTAACATAGGACAGTCATCTAACCAGAGTAGTACCTCCAACAGATATGTTCCCAGGTGAGAGCGACGGGTCTAGGAGAGATTTATACACCGCTCTTTCCTAGACAGAACATTTCGTTCGTCAGATAACTACATATCGGTTGAAGGTCGCCTTCTAGTTACTGTGACGTTGATACCAAAATCACACAGCGGAAGACTTAACATCATAAACTTATTTTATTTCATAACATAACGTTTGTACAATAGGGAGTGACTAGCAAAATACAACACAAACAAACTCTGGACTTATAGCTCACGAAGAACCATGCCATTTACTCATGCCTTATGGTCACTCTGGGACCGGCCCTCAGTCATCCCCATATCCAACATCTATACACCTCCTGAAATGCCAACTAACAGCTAGGGTTCACCTGTGCTCAAAAACATTTGAAAACATTTTGGATCAGCTTATGCTGGTGAGTTCATAAACAAAATCGTATTTACGGTTATCTTTGATACAGGGATGAATGCCCCGATAGGTCTTACAACCATCCCCTCCAATCCATCACCTGAATCGCCCTTAGATTCTGAGTCTTCAACATACATATATTCAGGAACCTTCCGGGCGCGCTGGTCACCCTTAGACCAGATCTAACCAAGAGATTCAATCTTGTCCCTAGGTCCCACCCCAATCATGGCCATAATAAGTAATTAGTGTAGCATATATGCACAGATAGTATTGGATATCTTAGACAAAAATCATTTCATAGAGCACATTTAGAGGAACTCACTTTAAGCAGAACCTCCTCATTTATCGAATATAACAATCAACACTTTGATAGAACCCTAAATTATATCCAACATTATCATAATTAATACCCCTATCTTAGGTTTACACGAAGAAACCTCAAGGTTTTCAGAAACCTTACCTCGACACTATCTATGGCAGTTTTGCGAACGAATTGTCAGAAATGAGAGCCCTAGTGTGAGTTTGTGAAGTGTTTGTGTTGTGTAAATGAGCCTAGATCGATCAAGTATTTATAGGGTGATCATCGGGCCCATAGCGGACCGCTAAGCAAGGGTGTGGCGGTCTGCTACCCCTCGTGGCGTCTTATTCTGGTTAGCGTCCACTTAGCCTACTGTTAAGGTTAAGGCTGGCGGTCCGCCGCCCTTCCACGCGTCAGATTCAAACGGTGAGTCACAGGGACACGTGTCAACTCCTGGTGGTTTCCTTAGCCCACACGTAGCGGACCGCTAAGACTTAGGGTAGCGGTCCGCTACCCCTTTCTCTTTCAAAATTTTCAATTTTGGTCTTATAACTTTAGAGAATTAAAGTTCAACCCCTGAACTTTATATTTTAACACTTTTGCCCCCTTGGGAATTATCCTAGTGTTACAGTCATTTAGTCTTTGTAATTAGGAATCTGAGTGTCAACTGTCTGAGAAGAAGTTGGTTTAGGTGTCTAGTGATTGTTGCTATTCCGAGTCATAGTAGTTATCTTGAGATTACCCTGTACATTCTTCGAATGTATTGTGGACAGTGAGACTGGAAGGTGATCTGTCTTTTGGGTACTTTATCATTGTTGGAAAGACCGAAAGGTAATCCACTATCTGGTGAGTTATTACATCTTTAGGTTCCTTAGTTGCTGACACCTTGAGAGTGATTAGGGATCCACTAGGTTGTCTAGAGTTTTTTCCTTAGAAACCCAGATCCATCTTAGTTCCAGAACCGGTAGAAGTTGTGCTTTTCAAGTAGGATTCCGACCTAGGAAGTATTCTTCCCATCTCTGATTTCTTCCTTAGTCTTTATCTTGTTAGTTTGAGTCGACTTTGTTTGCTGCATTGGTATTTAATCCTTAGTGTAGTCAACCCCCTTCAATCAATCTTTAGTCAGAATCTAGTATAGTTATAGTAGTGTCTCTAAGGTTCGATAACTCGGTTTACCATTAAACTGTGCTACACTCGATATGTCCACTTTCCTGTCAGTGCGGTTTAGTCGAAGGTACTCCATTTATTACTTAGGAGTCTAGGTTAGGTTTTGTTAGTTTTTATATAGACCGTCTGGGCGACACCATTAATGCACGTCATTGCGTGTCTTTTTAATCTTTTCTTTTGTAAATATATTTAGGAAACTCGCAACCCCTTTGTGACGGGACTATGGTTATGTGCAATCCTGAACAAGATGGGTGTACACTTATCAACTATCTTTATCTTTGTCACTAAGTTGTAGTTTACTGTTTGAAATGCTGAGCCTACATATATGTCCTTATAGTATAACCGCTTCTTCCTTTCTGTCCTATTCATGCAGTGACCAAGTCAAGTCAGTTTAACTATCATTTCCCACAAAAACAGTTATGCAAACACAACATAAACTTATTTTTTCCATTCTTTTCTTTCTATGCAAACTATCCCCCGAAACTTTTATTTATAGACAACCTTCTTTAAATGGAATATTAAAAAATAAAAGATGAAAAATGTTTTTACAGCTCAAATTCCAAGTCAATTCTGTCAAGAAAATAATTTGGAGTTTTCAGGATGAACATAAACAGAGATATGTACAAATAAACACACAACAAAGGGATAGAAGATGTTACTCAAAGTTCAATAATCCAAGTTTCTTGACAAGATCTAGAAACTTAGATTTATCGAAAGCCTTCGTGAATAAGTCAGCCTTTTGATCATTTGTATTCACCGGAAGGACTTGAATGTATTCCTTTTCATATGCATCCCTGATAGCATGAACCTGCACATCAATGTGCTTTGTTTTGGAGTGATAGATTGGGTTCTTGACGATCTTCACACACGCTTCATTATCAATAAACATCGGAGTCTGCTTCAAATTGATCCCATAATCCATCATCTGATGTTGGATCCATAGGATTTAAGAATAGCAAACAGAAGCAGTGACACACTCAGCTTCAGCGGATAAGATGGAGACAAAAGTTTGTTTCTTGCACTGCCAAGATACTAACTAGTGTCCCAAATACTGACATCCTCTTGACATGGATTTCCTATAAAGATGACATCCTCTATGATCGCTATCAGAGTAAGAAACCAAATCGAAACTGTTGGACTTTGGGTACCAAAACCCAACTTGGGAGTGCCTTTCAAGTAGCGGAAGATTCTTTTCACGGCGATGTCATGGGATTCTTTGGGATTAGCTTGATATCGAGCACAATAGCAAACTGCAAACATAATGTGTGGACTGTTGGATGTGAGATACAACAAGGAGCCAATCATTGAACGGTAATGATGTCTATCAACGGGTTTCCCTTTCAGGATCAGAAGTCAAAGGTTTTTAAGCAGTAGAAGGTGTTGTGGCTGCCTTACTATCAGTCATCCGGAACTTTTGGAGCTTGTCTTCAACGTAGTTTGCCTGATGAATCAATGTTCCTTCATTTGACTACTTAACCTCTAATCCGAGAAAGAAGGTGAGCTCGCCTATTCTACTCATTTCGAATCTAGATTTCATCACATTCTCAAACTCCATGCATAGCGTCTCATTAGTAAAACCAAAGATTATGTCGTCCATAAATCTGCACAAGCATGATGTCTTTTCTGATTTTCTTCTTAAACAAAGTCATATCAATCTTCCCCCGTACGAAGCCATTCTGTAGAATATACTTAGAGAGAGTATCATACCAAGCGCTTGGGGCATGATGTAGTCCATACAAGGATTTGTCTAGTTTGTAGACTAGGTCTGGATTATCTGGATCTTCAAACCTAGGAGGCTCGCGCACATACACTTCCTCCTTCACCTTCCCATATAAGAACGCGCTTTTTACGTCCATTTGATATACATTGAAATTCTTGTGACAAGCGTAAACTGTTGGAACCTAGTAGTCCATCCAATTCAAGATCTTTAGTTCAGAATTGCTTAAGTATAAAGTTTTTGGACGATATAGTTTTCGGATGAAGACTTTGTACTATATATATATGTGTTGTTTTGAATTGTGTTTAGAACTAGAACTTGACAGAACTTTGATTACAATCTGTAATTGTATTTTGATTGTGCTTAGTGTGATTAGTCTGAGTTTGTAATCAGCAATCTTATCATCAATACAAGTAAAGCGTTTGTGGTTATCTCGTTCAGATGGCGGTTTATTCTTTATTCGTCGGTTGATTCGTCGGTTTCGATCTTATTATCTCTCGGATTGTTTCTGCCTTTCCTGGAGATATTCGGTGTTTGGATAGCTTGGAATATAGCAGACCGGGAGGACTAACAAGTGGTATCAGATGGATGTGAAAAACTGCATTTTTATACGGGGTGGTTAAAGAGGAAGTTTATGTAAATCAACCACCAGGATTTGAAGATCCTGAGCACCCGTTTCAAGTTTACAAGCTGGATAAAGCGCTTTATGGTTTGCATCAGGCACCTCGTGCTTGGTATGAAACTCTATTCACGTATCTGGTTACAAATGGTTTTTCACGAGGAACAATTGACAAGACCTTGTTTCTTAAGAAGTTTGGAGATGATCTGTTACTGGTTCAAGTTTATGTGGATGACATTATCTATGGTTCGATGAATGAGAATTTGAATAGAGAATTCAAAGATGTCATGAAGCTAAAATTCGAAGTAAGTCTTATGGGTCGGATGCAGTTTTTCCTTGGTCTACAAGTACAGCAATCAGAGTCGGGTATACTCATTCATCGGGCGAAGTATATCAACGACATCATGACAAAGTTTAATATGAAAGACTGTAAAGCTGCTTCTACTCCCATTGCTCCACATGAACCTCTCTCTGGATCCAACCGGAGTTGAAGTTAATCATAAGTATTACCGCTCCATCATCGGATTTCTTATGTACTTAACTTCCATTCGACCAGACGTCATGTCCGTTGTATGCTCGTGTCACCATGAGAATCTCATGAGATTGCTGTTAAGCGGATTCTGCGTTATCTGAAAGGTCGTGTCAATCTTGCTCTTTGGTACCCATCGGAGTCTGATTTTAATCTGTATGCTTTTACTGACAGTGATTATGGAGGTTGTGGTTTAGATCGTAAATCTACATCTTGTGGATGTCAGTTTTTGGGGAAGCGATTGGTGTCATGGTAGTGCATTAAACAGACAAACGTCTCCACATCAACTACTGAAGCAGAATACATAGCTGCATCGAGCTATTGCTCTTAAGTAATCTAGATTCAGTATCAACTCTTGGACTTCGGGATAAATTCTTGGACACACCCATTTTCTGTAATAATAAAGCCTTGCTTGGCATTGTGAAGAATCCAATCCAACATTCCAAAACCAAACACATTGTGATCAGGTTACATTTTATTCGTGATTGTTTCGGTAATGGCTTGATAAAGGTGGTACACGTTGATACCTTAGAGTAGAAAGCAGATATTTTTACAAAAGTTTTTTCAACTAATCGGTTTAACTCTCTGGTTATAATGTTAAGGATGATTTCTTTTTTATGACAGTTTTGTGTTAAAATTAAAAAAAAATTAAATACATAAATAAAATAAAATAAAATTTAATTGTTGAATAATGTCTGAATTTGATTGAAAGACCACGTTTGTTCCACAAAAAGATTTTTCTTTTAGTGATAAAACTGTGTTGTGTTACTTCGGTTTAGTATCGTGTTATGTTTACTTTGTGATTTTATTTTGCAATGATTGTGTTTAGTTAAATAAAGTACATCACAATTTTCAAGCCACCGGAAAAACATTCCTTGTCTCTTGTGGACAAGTTTCAAGCCACCGGAAATAGTACTATCCAAGGTTGATTAGTTCCCCGGTCCTATATCCTTTTTCTTTGTTTAGGATTTTCTATACACGAGGCCTGAGAATCCAACATGCAAGTTATCCTTTTCACATGTCAGATCTGATGTCTGCCTCTCACATTTTTCATCACATTTTTATTCGTTACCTGAAAACAATTTGAAAATAAAACGTCAGCGCGAACGCCGATGAATACAATTATCTTGACAGAAAATTATTTGGCACAAACATGTATTAATTTTATAATCATAACTTTATGTTCATTCCAACATTTAGCAGGCCCGTCTTGTTTAATCGCACCACAGTATATACTAGCGTCATAGCTTATCACAACGGACAGGTCTACGCCTCCGAATTGGTTATAAGAGAAGCACGAGCCGCAATCCGAGAATTTCACACTTAGACCCGTGTATCCCTTGCAAGTTTTACATATACCTATGGCCTGAATGCTTCCACGTAGAAGAACGTTGAGCATTATTCCCTTAACCTTTATTTGGAAATTTTCGTAAATGTAAATGTTCACCTTGAGTATTAGAATGAGCCTTGAGTGTTCACCTTGAGTATTAGAATGAGCCTCTATGATGAGAATCTATAAACTCAGCTTCCTAGCTTGGTTTTTCAGGCATTTCAACTTTTCTACGAGCGTTTCTTCCTTAACCTGGCATTACAGAGAGTGGGAATCGAACCGGGATCGTCAGGAGTGGGCTGGAGATCTCCTGGAACAGAATGTGAGAGTTGGAATTTGTTTTTGTTGTGAGAAATGAGTTGAATTCGATCAGCTATTTATAGGGTGCAATCTAGCCCTGTAGCGGACCGCTACGTAGGCGGGTGACGGTCCGACACCGTCCTTGATTGCGTCAGCCCTAAATGTCATCTCCTGATTGGGCCGTTTATGGTTTTGCGGCTAGCGGACCGTCGTCAAGAAGCATAGCGGTCTGCCACCTTTCTACGTGGCGAATTCTGGTTACTTTGCGGCTGGCAGGCCGTTAAAACTTGGTGTGACGGTCCGCCACGAATACACGTGTCAAAATAAATGACCATTAGTCACTATACACGTGTCGTCCGCGGATTGTTTCCTTAGTCACCAAGTAGCAGACCGTTACCCTGTATGGTGGCGGTCTGCCACCCAACTACTCAGGGTGGGGTTCCTTAGCAGACCTCTAGCTTGTTTCCTGCACCCGTAGCGGACCGTTAGGCATGACCTTAGCGGTCCGCTAAAGACTAAAGATCCATATTATCAATTTAAACCCTGGACTTATGTATTTTAGATACAACAAGTCCTTTAGGTTCTAACCTTGGCATTCCTTGGACATTTTTGTGCAGGTGTTACATCCTCACCACCTTGTTTTGATCTCGTCCTCGAGATTACTTGAACAAGTGAGGATATTTCTTTTTCATTTTAGACTCCAGTTACCATGTGTACTCAAGTCCACGTCTGGAGTTCCATTTTATTTTCACAATCAGTTTCTTTCTTTTTAATCTCTTTTCCTGCCTGTCCTCGATTTGCAAAGGTTGTTCCATAAACTTAACTTTTCATCTGCCTCTACATCTTGTAGAGGCATTACCAGTGAATCATCTCCCAAACATTTACGTAGGTTTGACACGTGGAATACATCGTGTACTCCATTCATTTCTTCTGGTAATTTGACTTGATAGGCTACAGGCCCAACTCTTTTCAAGATTTTGAATGGTCCTACGAATCTAGGACTTAATTTCCCTTTATTTCCAAATCTTACAATGCCTTTCCACGGTGAAACTTTCAACATAACGTTATCACCGACGTTGAATTCTTATCAGCGTAACTCTTTCAATCTAATTTTTATTTGATTAACTTTTTCAGTTGTTTTGGTAAGGCCCCAAACCCGGGAGGCCTCACTCGTTGGATTTACTCATTCACAAACGGTTCTTAAACATGAATATCAAATAACGCAGCGGAATCATTCATTCAACATAACTAAAAACTTGTTCATACATGCGGAAGCGTACATTGTCAAATACATAATTACATAAACTTAACATAAACAACTCATAACGGGATGCCAGTCTTCGTGATCGACCGGGTAACTCTTCTCGCTTGCCAAGCATCACCGTCCATCGTCCATACCTGCCTTAACCTGAATGTGCATACTAAAAAGTCAGCTACGCTGGTGAGTTCTAGCATTTCATAGAAACTTTAACATCAACATTTGCCAAAAACGTATCATTCATTTAGTAAAACCTTTCACAAAAGCATGTAATAATAACATCTTTAAAAAGGTTTCGTACCCATATCATCATCAACATCATAATCATAAACACCGTTAAACGGATCGTTCATTAAAACTTTTAACCTTCATTTAAGTCATACATTATTATCTAAATCTGTGTTACCCTTCGTTCCGTCATTTAGTATGGTATTGCCCCTAAGGCTAACTGCACGAAGACCGACAATACCATACATTCCGTCAATTCCCTTTTTGGTATTGCCCCCAAGGCTATCTGCACAAGGACCGACAATACCCATTCAGTTGCCCTTATGGCTCTCATGTCCATAAACCGACAACTTCCATCGACGGCCACGGCTCACGGCCAATGACACCGTCGGATAATAATTTAACCTTACATAGGGTCACGTTAATCCCTGAGTAACCGTCGTTACTCCCTTTACAAGTTGTACAACATCATAACCATTGACATGCCATAGAGACAATGCCCCTGTTGTTCTTGTGGCAACTATGGCTCGCTGTCCATAATCTACCACAAGCCTGAGAATCTCATTTCCCAGACTTCATTCGTCAATTCCATTCATTCGACAAATTAGATTTGTAATGACTTCGTTAAAACCTTTACCTCTTTCTCTTCTCATTAAACATTTCCTCATTTAGACCGTTCATAAAACATTCGTAACCCTTTTTGGCAAAAACACTTCAAAACCTTTCCTTTCGTAAACATCGTTTCGTTAAAACATCATTTCGTTAAACATCATTTCGTTAAACATCATTCCGTAAAACATCATTTCATTAAAACATCATTTCGTTAAACATCATTTCGTTAAAACATCATTTCGTTAAACATCATTTCGTAAGTATGCACACCAGCCCAAAAACATTAACAAAACATTTAAAAGAGGGCTCTAGAACTCACCTGATACGCTAATATGGGTTGTCATAAACGAAGGTCCAACAACGTCACTTCCGATCTGAATTGATTAGTTAAATACACATCAGACCAATCCCGACTCTAACGGTTTAACCATTCTAACATACTGACTTCACTTAATCAGTTCTGATGTCTGCGCACTTAACAAGTGCGCAGACCCTGCTGCCTGCGCACTTAGCAAGTGCGCAGACCATGCTTCCTGCGCACTTAGCAAGTGCGCAAGTCCTTCCTTCTGCGCACTTAGCAAGTGCGCAGGTCCCTCCTCCTGCGCACTTAGCAAGTGCGCAGGACCTGCTCCGTGCGCACTTAGCAAGTGCGCACGACCTGTTCTTCGCGAAAAACCCTAACTTTCGCATTCGGGTCTGATCATGTCAAGATCCCGAACCTGTTGCATTCAAAACGTTCGTTTTCCATTAAGGAACTCAAATCCTTGATTATCTTTCAGTTTCATCCGTTCAAACCTTACCTTTTCACCCAAAACCCGAAAAACCCAAAAACGAACTAAAACTCAGATTTAGGTCGGATTGTTACCTGAATCGAGTTTCTGATCCGGAGGTTCTTCTCACGAGTTATGGAGTAACACTTTGCTGAAGTCTCGGGTCGATCCGCCAACTTTCTCTCTCTACGGTTTCTCTCTCTAAAAGTTGCAAATGAGAGAAAAAGGGTGGCATAGGCTATTTATAGCCAGCTGACCCATCCGACCAGACCCGCCATGCCTCGTTCGTTTATTCCGTTATTATAACTGTCGTTTTATTTTTTTGGATGTTACAAGTCTACCCCCCTTACAATAGGTTTCGTCCCCGAAACCTATCATAAGTCAAATAGATGAGGGTACGACTCCCTCATTTCCTTCTCCGTTTCCCAAGTGGCTTCCGATCCCTTTCGATGCTTCCATTGGACTTTAACCAATTGGATAACTTTATTACGTAAACGTTTCTCCTTCCGATCAAGGATGGCCACGGGTTCTTGGATGTAATTAAGGCTGTTGTCAACCTCGATGTCAGTAAGTGGTACGTGAGCCGATTCATCCGCCAAACACTTTCGCAAGTGTGATACATGGAAAGTAGGATGAATCCCACTTAACTCATCAGGCAACTCCAACCGATAAGCGACTTCCCCAACCCGTGCCATTATCTTGAATGGTCCGACAAACCTCGGACTTAACTTTCCTCTCTTTCTGAATCGTATATGTCACCAATATCAAACTCAATAGGCCTTCGTCGTTTATCCGCATAGGATTTCTGACGATCTTGTGCGGCCTTCATTCGCGCTTTGATCTGATCAAACCTTTCCGACGTCTCTCTTACGACTTCGAGACTTCCTAATTCCTTCTGTCCAATCTCACCCCAACAAACTGGGGTCCTACATCTTCTCCCATACAACATTTCGTAAGGCGGCATGCCTATCGTCGTGTGATGACTATTGTTGTAGGAGAATTCAGCCAACGGCAGATGGCTGTCCCAACTGCCACCGAAGTCGATAATACAAGCACGGAGCATATCCTTCAATGTCTGAATGGTCCTTTCGGACTGACCATCCGTTTGCGGGTGGTATGTTGTGCTGATATTAAGCCTCGTGCCCATCGCCTCGTGAAATCTTTTCCAGAACCCCGATGTGAATCGTGTGTCCCGGTCAGATACAATCGTCAAAGGCATTCCATGCCGTGCTACTACTTCGTTAATAAATACTTCCGCTAACCTTTCCGACGAGAACGTCTCGCGAATAGGTAGGAAATGAGCACTCTTTGTTAAATGGTCCACAATTACCCAAATGTTATCATGACCTTTAGCTGTGCGAGGTAGCTTGGTTATGAAGTCCATGGTAATGTGTTCCCACTTCCACTCCGGTATATCAGGTGGTTGAATCTTTCCATACGGTTTCTGGTGCTCGGCCTTTACTTGCGAGCAAATCAAGCACTTGCTTACATACTTCGTCACATCACGTTTCATTCCAGGCCACCAGTATTCCTTCCTCAGATCTTGGTACATTTTATTGGTACCAGGATGGATAGAGTACCGAGACTTATGAGCCTCATCCTAGATTTTGGTTCTAAGCTCGTCACCCATAGGTATCCATATCCATCCAAAACGTGTCCTAACACCAAGGGTGTTATATTCCAACTTGTCCTGTTGGCCAACCATCTTTTCCTTCTTTATGTTTTCTTCTTTAAGTGCCTTATCTTGAGCCTTTTCAATTTCTCTCATCACATCATATGTTACCACCAACTGGCAAGCTTTCACTCTAATAGGAGTAGGCACATCCTTTCGGCTTAGAGCGTCAGCCACCACGTTTGCCTTTCCAGGATGGTATATGATTTCACAGTCATAATCTTTCAGAAGTTCCAACCATCGTCTCTGCCTCATATTAAGCTCTCTTTGTTCGAAGAAGTATTTCAAACTTTTGTGGTCGGAGTAAATAGTAAACTTCACCCCATAGAGGTAGTGCCTCTATATTTTCAATGCAAATACGACAGCAGTAAGTTCCAAATCATGAGTCGGATAATTGACTTCGTGAACTTTCAACTGCCGCGACGTATATGCAATCACTCTCCCGTTGACAGATTCTTGTGTAGTCTTGACTATACCTCTCTCGTTCTTGATAGACGTTATCTTTTTCAGCATCGTACATCCCTAGTCGGTCTTTCACATCTAACCGTTAGGGTTTTATATCGTCATTCTATGTGAAATGTCTTATCAAACTCGGAGTCGTCCACAGGAGACTCCATGGCCATAATTTCAACTCCTCGTTAAGGTTATCTACCTTGCCATCTGGACGGTTACTATCGATCGTCTCTTGACTATTTGGATCCTTGTGTATACCTCATAAGCTGTCCATGGTGCATTCGTCCTTGAAGGACTATACCCATTCCCGAATGATTCCTACTATCAAGTTTTCGAAGGTACCGTACCATCTCATTCCCGAAGGAACCACATCGTCTCGTTCCCTAAGGAACCATATCGCTTCATTCCAGAAGGAACCGTATCGCTTCGTTCCAGAAGGAACCGTGTCGCTTCATTCCCGTAGGAACCGTATCGCTTCGTTCCCGTAGGAACCGTATCTCTTCGTTCCCGTAGGAACCGTATCGCTTTGTTCCCGTAGGAACCGTATCTCTTCGTTCCCGTAGGAATCGTATCAGGTATCCCCCAAACATATGAGGTATCCCCTATCACACTCAACTTGTCGGGAAGGTATTCATTCAGATGGCACACTAGTCACTCGAACTTTTCATTCATATTTTCATACACAATCTCCTTCTTGTTTTTCTTTCAAACGTACTTGTAAGGTTTTACATTTCACATCGTTGGTTCATTGAACACCATTCTTCGTACATATCACTGGATGGTCTTAGGGATTGGCATCCCATCTGACCGACAATATATATTCTCTAGCTACTCATTTCCGTTAGCCTTTTCTGCATGCATTTCTTCTAAAGTCACATTCATTGGTCTTACTACGGATAAATGACACGTACGGTGACACTTGTACTTTCATTTCCTTTCTAGTTTCAGTGGGTCCCTCAACGGCTTTCCAATTCTAACAACACTCGCAGCTATTGATTAGACTTAGACATAGTAGAGCGTTCTCTGAGTCGCCTTGAATTTCTTCTTAGTGCACATGGCTTACTTCACATTGTTGGTCAAAACTTGTCCTTCACATTCATTCTAAACAAACAATCCTTGGGTCGGATCTGGTTTGGTTTGGTTTAGCCTGCACGCCCTAATTAACATCGCGGTTCCCGTCTCTTGTTGTTGTTAAAATATCTATTTTCTCGTTTCAGCAGATACTCTTATTAGTTGTCTTGGACTGTCTTCTACATGGAAAGATGCCATTTGTGCATTCGTGCACTCATATATTCTTTAGACCTACACTTGTGAGGTTATTTCTTTCATGCTCATGCATACTTCAACAGTAGACCGATTCTTATTCATCATAACGTGTTTGTGCTAAGCGTAGTCCACCCTAGCTCTTTGGAATCCTTCATGCGTATGCTCCTCTGACTTGGGTAAACCGAAGTTTCATTCCTCCTCGTCCTGTCCGTGGCTCGTACTCGTTGACATCATTCACCTCTGTAAGGTATACCATTTCTGACATCGTTACTATTACTAACGATGTTCATCAATCTCTTTAAATCGCTACTCGGGTGACTAACATCTCGTAGTCGTGGTTGAGTAATTGGATCAACTCTGATACGTAAGCATTAATCAACACCATAAAATTCGCTATCATGCACGTGCACCTGTAAATTCACAATTTCATGGATCCAAACGAAATTACCAATTTACCTTACTCGAGCATTCTAGTTCCTCTTATAATACTTCCTAATACTCGCGTCTCTCCAAAGTTGAGATTTTGTCCCGGTATTCTCCTCGACACCTCTTACCACTTTCGCGCTAAGTCAACACAACGGAGGACATCTCGCATCACACTCGTATGGTCTCATGCACACTACCTTCCGGTTCCGTAAGAACTCTTGCCTTTTTACTATAAACTTGGTGGGCGGGAATCCTACCGTGTCATCCGGTACGACCCTCACCACGCCTTCCGCCTATTCTACCCTCCATTTCGTTCTTAAAAGACAAGGAATCTAAGGTCATCACGCTAGTTAAAAAATAAAATTCAACAAGTACTGTAAGATGTTAATATCCACTGGCCATTTGCAATTAACCATTACACTACCTTTCGATTTCTATTTGACCACCTTTGTGATTCCATCAGAACACAAGTCCTTTCCTAACCCTTTCTAAGGCATACTACATACACATACTCTACTTTTAATACCTGATGCTGTGGCTCGAGTTACCCGTACTGGCATCCACTTTCGGTCCCATTCAAAGTTTAAGTTCAGACACTGGGAGTGTCCGAATCTCTCAAACTATTGCTCTGATACCAACTTGTAAGGCCCCAAACCTGGGAGGCCTCACTCGTTGGATTTACTCATTCACAAACAGTTCTTAAACATGAATATCAAATAACGCAGCGGAATCATTCATTCAACATAACTAAAAACTTGTTCATACATGCGGAAGCGTACATTGTCAAATACATAATTACATAAACTTAACATAAACAACTCATAACGGGATGCCAGTCTTCGTGATCGAACGGGTTACTCTTCTCGCTTGCCAAGCATCACCGTCCATCGTCCATACCTGCCTTAACCTGAATGTGCATACTAAAAAGTCATCTACGCTGGTGAGTTCTAACATTTCATAAAAACTTTAACATCAACATTTGCCAAAAACGTATCATTCATTTAGTAAAACCTTTCACAAAAGCATGTAATAATAACATCTTTAAAAAGGTTTCGTACCCATATCATCATCAACATCATAATCATAAACACCGTTAAACGGACCGTTCATTAAAACTTTTAACCTTCATTTAAGTCATACATTATTATCTAAATCTGTGTTACCCTTCGTTCCGTCATTTAGTATGGTATTGCCCCTAAGGCTAACTGCACGAAGACCGACAATACATTCCGTCAATTCCCTTTTTGGTATTGCCCCCAAGGCTATCTGCACGAGGACCGACAATACCCATTCAGTTCCCCTTATGGCTCTCATGTCCATAAACCGACAACTTCCATCGACGGCCACGGCTCACGGCCAATGACACCGTCGGATAATAATTTAACCTTACATAGGTTCACGTTAACCCCTGAGTAACCGTCGTTACTCCCTTTACCAGTTGTACAACATCATAACCATTGACATGCCACAGAGACAATGCCTCTGTTGTTCTTGTGGCAACTATGGCTCGCTGTCCATAATCTACCGCAAGGCTAGGAATCTCATTTCCCAGACTTCATTCGTCAATTCCATTCATTCGACAGATTAGATTTGTAATGACTTCTTTAAAGCCTTTACCTCTTTCTATTCTCATTAAACATTTCCTCATTTAGACCGTTCATAAAATATTCGTAACCCTTTTTGGCAAAAACACTTCAAAACCTTTCCTTTCGTAAACATCGTTTCGTTAAAACATCATTTCGTTAAACATCATTCCGTAAAACATCATTTCGTTAAAACATCATTTCGTTAAACATCATTTCGTTAAAACATCATTTCGTTAAACATCATTTCGTAAGTATGCACACCAGCCCAAAAACATTAACAAAACATTTAAAAGAGGGCTCTAGAACTCACCTGATACGCTAATATGGGTTGTCCTAAACGAAGGTCCAACAACGTCACTTCCGATCTGAATTGATTAGTTAAATACACATCAGACCAATCCCGACTCTAACGGTTTAACCATTCTAACATACTGACTTCACTAAATCAGTTCTGATGTCTGCGCACTTAGCAAGTGCGCAGACCCTGCTGCCTGCGCACTTAGCAAGTGCGCAGACCATGCTGCCTGCGTACTTAGCAAGTGCGCAGACCATGCTTCTTGCGCACTTAGTAAGTGCGCAGGTCCTTCCTCCTGCGCACTTAGCAAGTGCGCAGGTCCCTCCTCCTGCGCACTTAGCAAGTGCGCACGACCTGTTCTTCGCGAAAAATCCTAACTTTCGCATTCGGGTCTGATCATGTCAAGATCCCGAACCTGTTGCATTCAAAACGTTCGTTTTCCATTAAGGAACTCAAATCCATGATTATCTTTCAGTTTCATCGGTTCAAACCTTACCTTTTCACCCAAAACCCGAAAAACCCAAAAACGAACTAAAACTCAGATTTAGGTCGGATCGTTACCTGAATCGAGTTTCTGATCCGGAGGTTCTTCTCACGAGTTATGGAGTAACACTTTGCTGAAGTCTCGGGTCGATCCGCCAACTTTCTCTCTCTACGGTTTCTGTCTCTAAAAGTTGCAAATGAGAGAAAAAGGGTGGCATAGGCTATTTATAGCCAGCTGACCCATCCGACCCGACCCGCCATGCCTCGTTCGTTTATTCCGTTATTATAACTGTCGTTTTATTTTTTTGGGATGTTACATGTTTCTAGAACTATTTCAGGTCCAGACAATTGATTTTCTCCTATTTCATACCAAGAGATCGGAGTTCGACACTTACGACCGTATAAGGGTTCAAAAGGAGCGGCATGTATACTCGTATGATATCTATTGTTATAGGAGAATTCCATTAGAGGTAAGTGGTCATCCCAACTTCCTCCAAGATCAATAACTCAAGCCCTTAACATGTCTTCAAGGGTTTGAATGGTTCTTTCGCTCTTCCCATCCGTTTGAGGGTGATAGGCAGTGCTAGGATTTAGTTTCGTAACCAGGGCTTTTTGAAAGCTTTGCCAGAATCGAGAAGTAAATCTTGTAACAACCATGATTTTCATACCATAATTTTTATATTCTTTATTTTATTAGACACTTGAAACCCCGCACTTATTCGACGCCTTATGTCACATTACTTATTATTCTACGAATGTATTAACTCAATTCTTTTTAAACTTTGCATCACATACTAATATTTTTTTATAACACATGTTCATATATATATATAAATATATATATATATACAAATATATCCATGAATTGAAGTTTATTAATTAAACGTCATAAGAATGTTTTAGCAAATATGTAACTAACATTTTAAATTATAATATAGTTAGTTTTATAAATTATATAAAAGAGAGACCCAAATTTTATAAAGTTTTAACAAAAAAAAAATCAAATTATAAATGTGTACATATGTATATTTGCAACTTAAATAAACTAGTAAACTCTCTAAACATCTTGAACCCTCATCTTTGAAATTCAACCCTTTCATCCAATTTTGACCCCACCCACAAGTCCTTGGCCTATTTTGACCCTTGACAGTCAACGAAGCCCAAATCACAAAATTTCAACATCCAAAATCGTTAAATACATTGTTAGGGATTTCCCAGTCGTTAGTGATCGTTTATAGACCACACCCAAGTCCGTTACATTTTCAATTTGATCAAAATCGCGGCTATAATTCAAATTTCAAACAGTTTGACTTCTCAGAAGTCAAAACGCGTTCAATTCAGTCCTAAATCAAGTAATCAGACGGAATTAGCACCGCAAATCACGCATAGACTCACTCCTTACGCATCCAACCCAATTTCGCGACCAAATTCATCCACATTCAAACGAATTTACGCGTAATCACAGTTGACAGTCGTACTCATTAAACCCGAATCAATTCACACATTTCATATGGAATTAAACCTCATTTTGGAATCAAACAGCATCGCAACACCTTCCCTTTACTTCTGGTACTCTCAAACCTGCATCAATTCACCTCTGAATCACTATATCCGGCCGACGAACTCGAACCCGCACACCTGAGTCGTCCTCTTTCATCGCGTGGCCGTTCCAGGTAATTCGTGTAACCGTAACTTCGTTTTGATGTAGAGATCAAAAGCCCCATGGTTTGGGGAATGATCTCTACCGCCTTGCGTTAAATTTGGGGGCTAGGGTTTCGGGCACAAAATGGGGAAGAAAGAGGGTTTGGGTGGGTTGTTAAAATCATTTCATATTAGTAGCAATTCAAGGTTGATGCGAAGGTTATTTAGTTAAGCACTAGTCCCCTCTCAGACCAAGTTGCAGGTTTGAAACCCACTCAGCCGACCCTTTTTGCGCGATCCATATTACCAGATCCGGCCCATTCTCCAGTTTAGATTAAAACATGTCCTGACCGAATTGATATGTGTATCAGTTAACTAGTCTAGTGGTAAACCACTTTGCTCACACAGAACCCACCCGGGTGAGCCACTTTATTTTAAAAAAAAAACCTTTTAATAGTAGAATTAATCTAAAAAAAATTATTATTTTATAAAACCTTCATCACTTAGAGCTTGTTTATACAAAAATAAGCCGATTTTAATTAAGATGTAGTATTTTTACAATTTAAAAGATTTTAAGGCCTCATTTACCATAAAAAATAAATTAAGGCGAAATCGATATTTTTCTTCGCTAAAATTATTGGTTTTAATTAAAGCCGACCTATTACATATTTTATAGAAATGATGACAAAATTTTTATAAAATAAAATACATCATCATTTAAATAAGTTCATAAAGCAATTTTATAAACCATTTCATTTATTACATGTAAATAATAAGGTTTAAACTCTATTCAAACAAATATTACCCTCCTAAATATATATTAATATATATATTTTCACTTTCTATATTTTTTTATTTTAAGGACATATTGTTCTAATAATAAATAAATAAAAATAATTTATTTATTTAATCTAGTTATTCATCGTAGTACAACCCTAAGTCAAATATTATTTAATTCTTATACTTTGACTTTACGTTTAAAATCTTTATACAAATACGAACATCAATCCGCATACATCCGTTACATGAAATTACACAACTCCTGGTACAAACCCACACCTACCAAAACCCGATGAACATTAGATCTTGTTTTAGACTTCGTACATGTTATTAATTCAAATCCATACATTTTCACTCTAGGTTAACTTAGTGATTTACAAGAATTCCTTTTGCCACCTATTGTTCGTGCTATCTACACCATCAATACAGGTGAGTTTTACTTACCCCCTTTTCACTATTTTTACATTTTGGGGTGAAACATGATCACAACTTACAATGATTTACAGAAACTACACAATACAAATCCACTTTACAATTTGTGTGCACTTTTAGCTTTATGTTTGAGTGCTAGGTGTGTTAACTACTTATTTGCAATTACATGTACAATCATTAACTAATCAAGCCGACGGTTAACAATGATAGATCTATTGAGTCTGACAAACCGACCCAGATTGGGGTGATTGTTACCGACAACACAATTTGCATGCTAGTTACAAAGGTTTGATTGTACTACCTGGTTACACAATAGTAACTCCCCATAAATGCCTTATTAATCATGACTTGTATGGATTTGTTTACACACAATACTTTGATACTATTTAGAGTCAAAACCTATGTATGCTCACCAACTTTTTAGTTGACCTCGTTTTCATCATGTTTCAGGTATAAAAGTTTTAGTTGATCAAGTTGCTACACTTAGGTTATGGACTTAGTTAATTGAAATAAATGGATATGTTATGTAATTCAAGTATTCTTGTATTGTTTTATTTGGAAATTGTGAATGGAAATGTAACGTTTTAATATATTAAATTTTAGTCAACCATGTGCTCATGAACAGTCTACATGTCCCGCCCCGACGTTTCCGCCGTCGGTTGGGGTGTGACAGATTGGTATCAGAGCCTTGGTTATAGGGAACTAGGTTATTAGACACCCTTGACCTAGACTATAACCTTAGGACACCCCTACTATGCCATGCTATTACATGTTACATGATTACTTCTTAGGTGAATATTTTACATGTTATCCTAAGTAATTTTAATACATGCTACAATACTTAATAGTTTATGTGTCACACTACTTGATAACTCTTGTGCTTACATTCATTACTATCTACATGCTACCTACTTGATTTATTTAAAGTGCTACCATATGTTTCCACACACACTCATACACACTTAGTTCTTCATGCACCCTTAATCTCACACACAAAATATCACCATCTCTTATGATCAAAATCTAAACCATTGGGCCTAATATCCATTAACAATAAACTAAGAAGCCCACTTATCCTCCAAGAAGAAGAAGCCCGCTGCAATAAATAAACCTCACTTTTGGGCCTTAAAGCCCAGTACACAACAATTCTCATCATGACCATGAGCCCAACAATAGTGTTATTAATATACGATGGCTGGAAGAGTGTGTAGGCCCATGAGGGATTCTGACTAAGGAAAGACAGGGTACTTAAGTGTGTCCTAGTGACCCACCCCTCTTTCCTGGGAATTCTCCTCAGGGATGCATTGCTTATAGATCAAGTGTATTTCTAAAATACTATTGTGAAGAGTCGGTGTTATGACTAGTCAAACTCTAAACCTATAAGAACTCCTATATTTAACACTCGGTATTTCATTATCTCTTACAACCTTTTCATTGTCTCTTTGCTAGATATGGACTCCTACTCTCCTTCCTCCCTGGTATACCGTCCCGGAGCAGAATCTGATTAGGAAGAAGACACTGGGCCACCCGTGTATCGGTCACCAACACCCGTAGCCGCTAGACCAAGGTTTAATGTAAGGCCAGACTGGATTAGGAACGCTAGCCCGAGACTTCGAACACCTGGATCACCCTCACACAGAAACCAGTACCAAACACCCCCCCTACACACTCAACTACCACCCCCACTAAGAGACCCGTATCTAGTGCCCGACCCGTATCATCCTAACCCTTGGGTAAAGCATACCATGGCACCTACTAGTGCTATGGGAATTCCAACCAATGACATTCACCAATATGTAAGGACCTCAGAATTTGAGAGGCAAAGGATGGAGCAGGGGGTAATGCACGACTTGCAAGGACAAAGAATGGATAGCCTAGCAAACCAATTAGGGTACCAAAAGGAGTTAATCTCCATCCTCGAAAAAGAAATACTGGAGCATCACACGGAGACAGCTAAAGCTGAAGCCAAATCGGCTACCCGAGTGACCATAGCGGTGCTTGTCTTGGGAATTATCTTCCTTCTAGTGGAAAGCTACAAGAGACGTTAACAGAATTTTCTTTTATTTATCTATTGTCTTTAAATTTTCAGTTTGAGAACCATTTCCCTATGTTTTGAGTAATGTTTAACATTTAAGCATTTAATCAATTTTATATGTTCCAACTCTAAAGTTATTATTCATTGATTTGACATGTTGAGTGTGAATTACACCCATCATATTTTCATCAAAAAAATCTCCCAAGTATCACCTTATTCATTCAATACGATTTAGTACACTACCGACAATCTCCTTCGTAAACAACTCATCCTATTAGACTTAAACCACCTCGTTATTTTCAAACCAAACGTTTATCAAACTTTTAGAGAGTATCAGGAATATAAATTTTTCCATAAACATTTTCACCTTGTAAGAAAACTTAATACAACCTATTTTATAAAAGCATTATTTCAAATTGATAAATAATTTTGACTTGTTCTCATTAAATTAATTATTTCTAAATCTTGGCTAAATTAATATACAACTACTTGTTTAGCCATTAATTTCTCTTAAAAATATTTTCCTTATAATAATTGAAAATTTTAATAAAAAGGTTTTCCTATAAATTGTCCAATTATATAGATTATTCAACTAATTAGTTTCACTGCCATATTTATCTACAAACAAGAACAAATTACAATCACCTATATACAAACAAAGATTAGTTATTTGTAATCATATTTTCCCTGAGTGTTTTCAGAACCTCCTCGTTACCTTTCACTTGCCGCTTCAAGAGACGATCCATACCGCGTAGACGTTAACCATCCCCATCAACCTCAATGAGATTTGAAGAGCTAGAACCTAACCACCACACTATACATGAACGCCAAACAACACGCTTCTCCGCAATACTTGATCGCATATGAAACTCGTTAGTATATGTCACACATGAAATTCAATAACTTACGTATGCACGTTCACCAGATACATAGCACGATCACATAACACATGAAACTTGTTCAATTGCAATACACATGCTACCAGATTTAACACATAATACATGAAACTTGGTTGTTTACAATATACATGATACATAACAATTGATTGTTTGATAAACAATACTTGATTGATCACATTGAACATGAAACTTATTTTGGTTACAAAGTACATGATACTACATGATACTAAGTTGTTAACACCACACATGAAATTCATTTCTTACAATACACATGACACTATGTTGCTTACCTACACATGAGAGCTTATACATGATGCTAAGTGGTACGTTACACATAAAACCTATTTGATTACAAGCTACATGACGCTAGATCATACATGAGACTTGTGTGTTTACATTATACATGAAACTAAGTTGCTTACAATTGTTGCAATTGATTGATCACAGCATACATGAATATGGTCATACGCCTTGTTCACCAAACTTGAAAATCCTAACACATTGAAACAACTCGGAGTTTGGCGTATTCTTGTTCAAACACGAGTAAACTATGGGGCCTTAGGTAACACTACTCTATTATCCTTTAGTTGTTAACTGACTTGCCTATTTAAGGATATAGTTACTTATTAGCAACTCATATGTGAAAGCAATATACATGAACTAAGTGAATTTGTGGCTCCTTTTGACCCGCACACAACAGAAGGATCTATACGGACCATACGATGATTTGAGTAATTACGGGTGCACACGGAATTATAAGCATGAAAAACATAGTGAATTTTGTCATGTGTTGTGACCTAAAACTTATCATGATATGTAACAACCAAACTGATGTGATATGACAAGGGCATGGTGGATACGCCGATGGTACTTCCTATATATAAGTGCTCTATCATATTATCAGAAGTAACGTTGCTCGTGTCACGTGAAGTTTTGACCTAGACCAATGTTTGTGTAACCTTTTGACCACTAACAATTTTAAGCATATTTGACAACATCTTAAACAAGCCCGGATCGTTAAGCCTCATCAAACCCGTTCCAAGTAACGCATTTCACCTTTTAGATTCTTCAACGGATCTCTCCTTAACTCACTTGAAACTAAAATCCATTGATATCATTAATACTTAACATGAGCTTTAGACCTAAATCTTGTTATCTGTCATACTCCTCAAAATGGTAATCAAAACTCTAAATTCCTTCCTGATTCAGTAGTCTCCACTAGTTCAATTTCAGGACAAAATTCCCTTAACATAGGGAGACTGTAACATCCATGATTTTCATACCATAATTTTTATATTCTTTATTTTATTAGACACTTGAAACCCCGCACTTATTCGACGCCTTATGTCACATTACTTATTATTCTACGAATGTATTAACTCAATTCTTTTTAAACTTTGCATCACATACTAATATTTTTTTATAACACATGTTCATATATATATATATAAATATATATATATATATATATATATATAGATATATACATATATATGTATAATTATTTATTCATAAATATATGTATACAAATATATCCATGAATTGAAGTTTATTAATTAAACGTCATAAGAATGTTTTAGCAAATATATAACTAACATTTTAAATTATAATATAGTTAGTTTTATAAATTATATAAAAGAGAGACCCAAATTTTATAAAGTTTTAACAAAAAAAAATCAAATTATAAATGTGTACATATGCATATTTACAACTTAAATAAACTAGTAAACTCTCTAAACATCTTGAACCCTCATCTTTGAAATTCAACCCTTTCATCCAATTTTGACCCCACCCACAAGTCCTTGGCCTATTTTGACCCTTGAGAGTCAACGAAGCCCAAATCACAAAATTTCAACATCCAAAATCGTTAAATACATTGTTAGGGATTTCCCAGTCGTTAGTGATCGTTTATAGACCACACCCAAGTCCGTTACATTTTCAATTTGATCAAAATCGCGGCTATAATTCAAATTTCAAACAGTTTGACTTCTCAGAAATCAAAACGCATTCAATTCAGTCCTAAATCAAGTAATCAGACGGAATTAGCACCGCAAATCACGCATAGACTCACTCCTTACGCATCCAACCCAATTTCACGACCAAATTCATCCACATTCAAACGAATTTACGCGTAATCACAGTTGACAGTCGTACTCATTAAACCCGAATCAATTCACGCATTTCATATGGAATTAAACCTCATTTTGGAATCAAACAGCATCGCGACACCTTCCCTTTACTTCTGGTACTCTCAAACCTGCATCAATTCACCTCTGAATCACTATATCCGGCCGACGAACTCAAACCCGCACACCTCAGTCGTCCTCTTTCATCGCGTGGCCGTTCCAGGTAATTCGTGTAACCGTAACTTCGTTTTGATGTAGAGATCAAAAGCCCCATGGTTTGGGGAATGATCTCTACCGCCTTGCGTTAAATTTGGGGGCTAGGGTTTCGGGCACAAAATGGGGAAGAAAGAGGGTTTGGGTGGGTTGTTAAAATCATTTCATATCAGTAGCAATTCAAGGTTGATGCCCAGGTTATTTGGTTAAGCACTAGTCCCCTCTCAGACCAAGTTACAGGTTCGAAACCCACTCAGCCGACCCTTTTTGCGCGATCCATATAACCATATCCGGCCCATTCTCCAGTTTAGATTAAAACATGTCCGGACCGAATTGATATATGTATCAGTTAACTAGTCCAGTGGTAAACCACTTTGCTCACACAGAACCCACCCGGGTTCGACCCGGGTGAGCCACTTTATTTTAAAAAAAAAACCCTTTTAACAGTAGAATTAATCTAAAAAAAATATTATTATTTCATAAAACCTTCATCACTTAGAGCTAGTTTATACAAAAATAAGCCGATTTTAATTAAGATGTAGTATTTTTACAATTTAAAAGATTTTAAGGCCTCATTTACCATAAAAAAAATAAATTAAGGCGAAATCGATATTTTTCTTCGCTAAAATTATTGGTTTTAATTAAAGCCGACCTATTACATATTTTATAGAAATGGTGACAAAATTTTTATAAAATAAAATACACCATCATTTAAATAAGTTCATAAAGCAATTTTATAAACCATTTCATTTATTACATGTAAATAATAAGGTTTAAACTCTATTCAAACAAATATTACCCTCCTAAATATATATTAATATATATTTTTTCACTTTCTATATTTTTTATTTTAAGGACATACTGTTCGAATAATAAATAAATAAAAAGAATTTATTTATTTAATCTAGTTATTCATCGTAGTACAACCCTAAGTCAAATATTATTTAATTCTTATACTTTGACTTTACGTTTAAAATCTTTATACAAATACGAACATCAATCCGCATACATCCGTTACATGAAATTACACAACTCCTGGTACAAACCCACACTTACCAAAACCCGATGAACATTAGATCTTGTTTTAGACTTCGTACATGTTATTAATTCAAATCCATACATTTTCACTCTAGGTTAACTTAGTGATTTACAAGAATTCCTTTTGCCACCTATTGTCCGTGCTATCTACACCATCAATACATGTGAGTTTTACATAGCCCCTTTTTCACTATTTTTACATTTTGGGGTGAAACATGATCACAACTTAGAATGATTTACAGAAACTACACAATACAAATCCACTTTACAATTTATGTGCAATTTTAGCTTTATGTTTGAGTGCTAGGTGTGTTAACTACTTATTTGCAATTACATGTACAATCATTAACTAATCAAGCCGATGGTTAACAATGATAGATCTATTGAGTCTGACAAACCCACCCAGATTGGGGTGATTGTTACCGACAACACAATTTGCATGCTAGTTACAAAGGTTTGATTGTACTACCTGGTTACACAATAGTAACTCCCCATAAATGCCTTATTAATCATGACTTGTATGGATTTGTTTACACACAATACTTTGATACTATTTAGAGTCAAAACCTATGTATGCTCACCAACTTTTTAGTTAACCTTGTTTTCATCATGTTTCAGGTACAAATGTTTGAGTTGATCAAGTTGCTACACTTAGGTTATGGACCTAGTTAATTGAAATAAATGGATATGTTATGTAATTCAAGTATTCTTGTATTGTTGTATTTGGAAATTGTGAATGGATAACGTTTTAATATATTAAATTTTAGTCAACCATGTGCTCATGAACAGTCTACATGTCCCGCCCCGACGTTTCCGCCGTCTGTTGGGGTGTGACAAATCTACTATCTCTATCTGACACGATAGATAGCGGCACACCATGTAATGTTATAATTTCATTAATGTATAGCTGTGCCAGACTATCCATGCAGAATGTTTCTTTCATGTGGAGAAAATGAGCAGACTTAGTAAGTCTGTCAACAATAACCCAGGTTGTATCATTCCCACGACTGGTTCGGGGAAGTTTATTAATGAAATCCATGGTTATCATTTCCTATTTCCAGACATGAATTTCAAGTTGCTGTAACAAGCCATGGGGCTTTTGATGTTCAGCTTTAACTTGAAAACAGGTTAGGCATTTTGAAACATAGATAACAATATGCTTCTTCATTCTTATCCACCAATAATTGGCTTTTAGGTTTTTGTACATTTTATCGTTACCAGGATGCATCGTATACTTAAACTTATGAGCTTCTTCAAGAATCTCTTTACATATATTTCCATAGATAGGAACCCAAATCCTTTTATTCATTCTAAGAATTCCATCATCTGCTTTGACCAACTAGTCAATCGTTCCTCCCAATCCTTCTTTCTCAAGATTGGATTCTTGCAAAGCAAGCTTTTGAGATTCCTTAATACGAGTGATAAGATCGAATTGAAGATTGAGTCTTAGAGCACATTGTCACACCCCCAAATTTATATACTTAATAAATAAATAAAGGTTGCAACGATTGTTTCATTACACGGTTGCGGAAGCTGTAATAGTGATTTCTAAGACTTGAATACATACACAATTATTAAGACTAAGTAATACAATGATCTAAGTTCTTCTAGATCAACGACAGACTTGAGACTTGATAATATATGTCCTTCCAGCTACTCGGAATTGATCCAACATAGCTAGCCTATTCCAACCGCGCCAAGGCTAAGGGTTACCTGAGAAACATACTTGAAAGTGTCAACACAAAGGTTGGTGAGTTCACAGTGTTAGTTATTTCAGTGCTAGTAGTTTTTCCCGAAAACATGTACATGACTTTACCGTCTTAAAATAAGTAGTTTTCCCGGAAAAACTATACATGACTTAACCGTCATAAATAATATGTAGTTTTCCCCGAAAACGTATACATAACTTAACCGTCATAAAATAAGTAGTTTTTCCCCGAAAACGTATCCATGACTTAACCGTTATAAAATAATATGTAGTTTTCACAGAAAACGTATACATGTCTTAATCGTCATAAAATAAGTAGTTTTTCCCCGAAAACGTATCCATGACTTAACCATCATAAAATAATAAGTAGTTTTCCCCGAAAATGTATACATGACTTAACCGTCATAAAATAAGTAGTTTTTTCCCGAAAACGTATCCATGACTTAACCGTCATAAAATAAGTAGTTTTCTCTGGAAACTTATTCATGACTTAACTATTATAACAATAAGTAGTTTTCACTGAAAACGTATACATGACATTACCGTCGTAAATAAGTTTAAATGAGTAACCAATTCATTGAACCATGGGTACTTAACCGACCCATTAAACCCTTTATAAATACCCAATGCATTGAACCATGAATGAACGACAGACATACCCCATTTGTAAAGTAGCTAGTAATACAAATAATAATATTTTAATACATGATAACCTAACCAAACCATGACAAATGAATGCCCCTCCCTCGCTATACCACGAGAATAAGACGATATGCGGTTAATTAGCCATATGGACCCCTGGTTAGTGCGACTAACCATGACCGGGGGCGTCACCCCCAATAGTACTATTCACATAATCCCAGGCTAAGACCATAGCTAATGGTTACAAAATGTTAATGTTGTTCCGGGGACTTTTAGCGCTCTATTGTTCCTCATGTAAACATACGGTCTAGTCTTTGTTCTTTCATTATATTAAAAATGTTACAAATATGTTTTCCTCCCCAAAACATTTCAGAACCAGGAAAAGGGGACAGTAAAACTCACAAGGAGTTAAACCAGAGTATTCATGTTTTCAAAACATATTAAGTAAGTATGTTTCTCCCCCGACGTTTACAAAACAGTAAAAAGATAAAAAGGGGCCGTAAAGTCACCTTGTGTCCGATAAAATCATAGCAAATAACAATGTGCTAACAGTTCCTGCCTATCCGTACCCTAATCACACAAGGGTACTAAGGTGTTAAGACTACCCGTCTTAAATACAAATTGTTCACCTGACTTAACGAATCCCGTTAAGTACGTCTTTGTTTATTAAAACATTGTTTCCAAGTGACGACTCGTTAGTGATTATTATTCTAGTTTAGACGCTTATATATTTTCCAAGAAAATATTATGTTTCCATATTGGTGACTTGTTAGGTGTACCAAAAATAAATATTATTTTTGCATCGACTCATAATATATTCATATTATCGTTCGCATATAAACATATAATTATTTCTTAAAAATAATTATATAAAATCACAAATAGCGTTCAAGTATGTTCTATGCATGTTATTTATCCTACGTGCACATAAACCATGTTAACACGTCCGCATGCAAATACTTGTTCCGAACGACATTTATTATCCTGTTTAGGTTCGTCATGTATTTATATTTTTACCAATACATGCATACAAGTATCTTATTAATCCAACATATATTTAAATATGCTTCACGATAATATGTGAACATTTATTTTTTAACCTAAACGTCTTTAATCTCATACACGTAAATATTTATTTATTTTTCGACCTCATGTACTCATGTCCACGCTCCATGTTATCAACTATAAACAAGTTATAAAGACATATATATGATTTCAACTATTTAGTCATTTCATGACTTCTATATATATATATTTGCATGCATATACTTAACAACTTTCCAAGTTCTACAACTTATGATCATACACACACACACACACACACACACACACATATATATATATATATATATATATATATATATATATATATATATATATATATATATATATATATATATATATATATATATAGGTTTCTAAACATGCATAAATACAATTAATCATTTTCCCATTTAACAACTATAATCATGCATATTTATACCCATTTTTGATCTCTTTATATGAACACATAATCTCATGCTTAACAATCTTCCAAGTTAACCCAACTTTAAACACTCACATCCATTACATACAAACCACGATTTTACATATATATGTATATTTATACTTCATTTTTCATCGAGTATTAACCATCTCTTTTGATTATTCATAATGTTTTTAACTTAACCTAGATCTTACCATCATATAATAAAACACAACCAAGTATACATATAAACATACAATTTTCGATTTCTTATATATATATATATATTTATACAAAACCCTAGTTTTTAAACTTAATAAAAACTCTTTAACCCTTTAAATCCTTTATTTCCATTGGTGAACAACGAGCTTTGAACAAGAAATAGAGACGAAAGTAAAGTGTAGTGTCGGTTTCATACCGCTAGACAAAGCTAGGTGAAGAAACACAAGTAGAAGATGGTAGAGAATTGATACACTAGCAAAACCGACCTTGAACCTTCAAGAACTCCTTGGATCTCCAATTCCTTAGCTAAAACCCTCTAAATTTGTGTTCTTGGATTTTAAAAGAGTAAGTCTATATGTGTGTAGATATGTCGACATATATATAGAGAGAGAAAGAGATTGAGTGTTGTAGTGAACAAAATGATGACTAATGATGATGGATTTGATGTTAGCTTAATCCACACTCGAGTAGGGATGGCCTCTTATGACGCAAGTATGGTACACATGGAAAAAGACAAGTGGGTGGGTCCCACTTGGCCATACCTTGGCCGAAATATGGGGTAGGGTGGGGGGTTGGGTCTTGTCACATCAAGAGTCATCATTACTAAGCATGGACGATTTGACTTGATTGGACTTTTCACTTGACCATGCATGGGTTTCATGATGACACAAGTATGGTGATGGGATTTGTGATGACTAGTGGGTGGCCCCACATTGTGGCCAAAATAAAGGGGTAGGGGGTTAGGTGGTGTCACCTCATGTGTCATCATTACAATGTTTAGGTAGATGGTACATAGGTAGTGTATACCCGGTAGGTTATCCCGTGATCATATACCTGGTGTATGACCCTTTATGATCGAATAACTTTATATATTTTGTATCTTGACTAGTTTTAATAATCTACTAGTTAAACCCGACCTAGTTATTACTTTAACTATAACATATACGTTTTCACATAAAAATAACTTTACACCATGTAATAAACATTTTTATATCAACTGTTAATAGTTTAGTCACCAATAATTATGTTTTGATATTAAAACGCGTCTCTAGACTTACTTGAATAAAATCTTGTTAATCACCAACGAACGTACCTAGTGGGTTATTATTGTTTCTTTCCTAGTAATTCTTAAAATTACTAAAATATATAGTGTGTTCCTTTGCTAGACTCCTTGACATTACTATGTCAAAATAATAAACCAGGAAATATAAAATATGAACGTGAAATTTTGGATATGGATATTGACCTGAAATGTTGGGTGTCACATACAGACCCGTTTAGGTTTCTCATGTTCTTGTCTGCTTAAAGCATCGGCTACAACATTGGCTTTTCCTTCATGATAACAGATTTCACAATCGTAATCATTCAAGACATCCATCCAACGTCTTTGCCTCATATTCAGTTCCTTCTGAATGAATATATATTTTAGGCTTTTATGATCAGTGAAGATAGTGAATTTGACTTCATAAAGGTAGTGCCTCCATAATTTAAGTGCAAAGATTATGGCGCCTAATTCTAAATCGTGAGTCGTATAATTTTTTTCATGAGTTTTCAACTGTCGAGAAGCATAAGAATAACCTTGCTTCCTTACACTAACACACATCCAAAACCGGTGTGTGAAGCATCACAGTAAACTGAAAAGACTTCGTTTCCATCTGGCAAAGCTAGTATGGGTGCTTATGTAAGTTTCTGTTTCAAAGTTTCAAAAGCTTCTGATTGTTTTGGACCCCATTCATACTTAACTGACTTGCGAGTCAGAGAAGTTAATGGTACAACAATTCGTGAGAAATCTTGGATAAATCTCCGATAGTAACCAGCCAAACCGAGAAAACTACGGATTTCAGTTGGTGATTTCGGGGTTTCCCATTTGGATATTACTTTGATTTTAACAGGATCGACTTGGATGCCATTAGCGTTAATGACATGTCCCAGGAACTGAACTTTTGTCAGCTAGAATTCACATTTCAAGAATTTTACATACAACTTCTAGTTTCTCAGGATTTCAAGCAAAGTCCTTAGATGAGTTGCATGCTCTTCCTACCTTTAGGAGTAAATAAGGTTATCGTCAATGAATATGATGAGGAATTTATCCAAGTAAGGTTTACAAACTCGATTCATCATATCCATGAAAGTTGCTGGTGCATTAGTAATTCCAAATGACATTACCGTGAACACATATTGACCATATCGAGTTCTGAAGGCAGTTTTAGGAATATCTTCTTCCTGGACTTTCAATTGGTGATCGCTAGAACATAGATCGATTTAGAAAAACAAAAAGCTCCTTGTAGTTGATCGAAAAGATCGTCGATTCTAGGAAGTGGATAACGGTTCTTTATCGTAACCTTATTTAGTTCACGATAATCCATACACATACGCATCGAACTGTCTTTCTTTTTGACAAATAAGATCGGAGCTCCCCAAGGCGACGAGCTTGGTCTTATGAATCCCTTTTCAAGCAATTCGTCTAATTGCTTCTTCAATTCTGCCATTTCATTTGGAGCTAATCTGTACGGGGCTTTAACAATAGGTGTTGTACCGGGTACTAGATTAATTCTGAACTCCACTTCTCTCTCAGGTGGAATTCCAGGAGGTTCATTAGGAAAGACATTAGGAAATTCAGCTACAACCGTCACATCTTCAATCTTCTTTTTGGTGTCGGCGGTTACAGATACAAGGTATGCTAAGTATCCTTTGCGTAGATATTTAGTGGCTTTCAACATAGAAATTATTCCAACAGAGTTAGACAATTTATCACCACTTATTTTAAGAATATCACCTTTTAGTGAACATAGTTCAATGGCTTTCTTATCACACAAGATACGGGCTTGGTTAGAAGCTAACCAATCCATTCCTAGAACTATGTCAAAACCTGCCAAGGTCATTGGCAATAGTCTTGTAGGTATAACATGTCCTGAGAGTGTGATATGGCAATCATTCAGAATTTCAGATATTTGGACGAGGTCACCGTTGGCAGTCTCTACCACGTATTTCTTGTCTAATTTAGCTAGAGTTTTATTTAACAGTCTACAGAATCTATGATCTATAAAACTTTGGTTTGCACCAGAGTCAAACAAAACTCGTGCATAAATATTATTGACAAGAAATGTACCCGTAATGACATCGGGCATACATGCGGCTTCATGTGTATTGAGAACGAATGCTCGTGCTTTCTTCTTAATCTCACCAGCAGGCTTTGGACCTGTCCCTTCAGGCGTATTCAATTTGGGATAATAAGTTTTGATGTGGCTAGCCTCACCACATTCAAAACAAGTGATTTGCTTCTTTTTTAAACAATCCTCTATTTTTTGACCAGATATCTTGCAGAAATTGCAATAACGTCCAAATTTACACTATCCCAAGTGCCTTCTCTTGCATCGTGGACATTCATGGATGTAAGAGTTGTTGTTTCGGGGAGTAAAGGTTGACTTCTTGGCTCCACTTGGGCATTGCCCAGATACTTCTTTCATCTTCCTTCCGTCCTCCTGATTCCTAATCAAGCTACTTGTTAATGATGCTCCCAAATCCATAGCATCATCAAGATTTTCACAATTTGCGATCTTGACCATGTCGTGAATTTCGCCCATCAAACCCCAAAATATAACACTTTATCAGAATTGAGTCGGGAGTGGCAAGATGTGGAACTATTATGGCATATTCAAGGAGTTTGGTGGAATATTCTAGATGATTTGTTCCAATCATCTTAAGAATTAAGAATTTCCCTTCAATCTGTTCCCACTCATTGGCATATTCAATGAGTTTGGTGGAATACTCCTGATGATTTGTTCCAATCATCTTAAGACTTAAGAATTCCCCTTCAATTTGTTCCCTCTCATTCTAGGGAACGTATTTCTTCTCTACCCTTGTTTTTGAGGCATTCAAGTCCATTGTATAGGCTGCTTCTCTTCCTTTGGCAGCAACAATGTTGTTCCACCATTCTAAAGCTTGATCCTTAAATAAATTAGAAGAATAAAGAACCTTGTCTTCTTCTACACATTTGCTGATAGCCAACACAGACTCCGTCTTCTCAATCCACCTTAGTGTGGCAATTCCTCCTTCCCTTCAAGAGAAGTTATAATGTGAATCCCTCTAATCCGGTGATAAACAAGCCTCTAATCAACAACAACACTTATGAATAGGCTGAAACAATCCAGAAATCAACAATAATCGAGCAAATCGAATAAAGCACGAACAAGAACGAAAACTGCCACATAAACGAGATGTAACATCAAACACAATGATTCCATTAACAAAACTTGTGATTATAATGAATAAGACTAGAGAGAATACAAGATTACTAAGATATTCAATTTGACAACAAAACATACAATGAGTAATCTCTACATTCAAGTTCAAAACAACAAACTATATATAGAATAAAGATTTCGACCAAAATCTTCTGATCGAAACCGTTTTTGACCGAAATACATTTCGACCGAAAACTCTAAACTTGTACATTTAAGCCTAAAGTTTGATTTCTATGGATTGCTAGGTTCCAACAATCTCCCCATAGTCCATAGAACATCAAGTCTTCAGTTGTTGTCAGCTGTAGGCTTGGCTTCAACCTTCACTCTCTTTGATTGCAACTCAGCAAGTCTTTTCTTGATCACCATCACTTCATATCTCATTGATAGGCACCTAGCAACAACCCTCATATATAGCTTAGCTTCAGTATTGATCTTTAAGCTCATGTCACATTGGATCGGGTTATGATACAAAATCTTCAGAACATCATCAGAAAAACTAAAGAGATCCATCGGATCGAAGACTCTAACCTCTGGCATGTCATGTTGTGTGATCACAGCTTCATGAGTTAAACTGTCACACTCCCATCTTTTAAATGCCTTGATAAAGACTTCTTTTCTTGCTAGGATGTATACAGTAGTCACTATATCTGCAGGCTTGACAATGTTCCTGAAATGCCTCTTACCATCTTTGTCTTTCTTCTTCAGCTTAACACATTTTGGCCTCTGAGGCTTGAAGCTATCAAACTTATCCAACTCACATTGATTCCTTAAGAATTTCTCAAAATTTTCAGCATACTTATTCTTTGACGGATTGATCATCTTCAAATGACTTAATTCTCTAATATCCCAAGTTGGCAATATCTTCAACTTACTACAGCTATCAAAGTACTGAATATCACCTTCTCCCCTCTTAATCACATACATCTTTTTCTTTTCATCATACATCCAGCTTAGAATCTCACCGGTCAAAGCTTTCTTTGGATTTCTGATCTTCTGTGTTATCTTTTCAACAATTTACAGTTGTTCACGAACATTCCACCACTGACTCTTATCTATACCAGTTGTCTTTGGAACTTCAGCAGTCTGTTCTACTTCTTCAGGAACTTGAAATGATTCATGATCACTTACCAATCTGTCCATCTTTCCAATCACAGACCCATCGCCTTCAACATATTTTTGCTTCTGCTCATACTCATACTTTTCATAAAATTTATTCGACTCACCTTCATCACTTGACTCTTGTTCATTAGAACCATCACTAATATTACCAATACCATCACTACTACTATCATCGTCATCAGAAGGCTTGTCTTCATCTTTTCTTTCCAAGTAATAACAACTTCCTCCTCTTCCTCTTCCTCCTTCTCTTTATCTTCCTCTTTCTCTTTCTCTATGTCATCAGTAATCTCCATTCCTTCACCTTGATTATTAAGCAAAACATCCACATCAAACTTGTCTTGTGATCTATACATTGTTGCTTCATTTATCGGTGAACTAATAGGTTCTGTTGTAGCAGGGATTTCTTGATTTTTCAACATTTGTTGTAGGGGTGACATTCTTAGTAGTATTTTGAAGACCAAGATGGTTTATCAAGTCCTGTACCATTCTTTGTAGTTGATCAATCTGCTGTTGTTGCTTGTGAATAACACCTTGCTGTCAACTACTTTCTGCTCTCAATTCTCTTATTTCTCTTGAGTTAGCAACTTCTCTACTTTGAAGATTTGCAATCTGAGTCTTCAATTGACTCACAACATTTTTAGTTTCTCTTTTTTACATAGTTTAAGAGTTCTTCATCAACAAGATTGTAATCTTTTGAAGGATTATACTTCTGCTTCTCAGGAATCACCTTTTCTTTGCCTTTGCCTTTATCTGTTGTATCTCTTCTACCCATTGTCTTAAGTCTTTTGCTTTCAGGAGTTTTGAACACAATACCCTTAGACGAAGGAGGTCTAGAATGCACGTTCTTTTCAGTTTCTACTTATTTCCGTTTCTTTGTTGGTGGTGTTTCAGTTGCTTGTACTTCAGGAGTTTGCACATTTTCATCAATAAAATGATCTTCATTATGAACCTCTGACTCAACATTCTTTGTTTCAGCAGGTTTGTTGATAGTTTCACTCACTTCATCAATCGGTTGCTCAACATTTTCAGGTTCTTCTTGATTGGCTTGTTGATTAACCTCTAAATTTTTATTAGCCTGTTCAGCATTTCCAGCATCATTGTCATTGTTATCATTTACATCGTCACCATCATCACCATCATCTTCATCTTCAACATTCTCTACATCACTATCCATTATATCATCAACTTCATCATCTATATTGAAGTCTGGATCTTCTACAATCATATTTGGAAATAACGGTGTTACGGTGCCACTGAACTTGCTTCCTTTCCTATTGTTGTTTATACTGCTGAAAATAACTTCTTACATTTTTTCCAAAGGTAACTCAATCCCATCATTAGGTAAATCAGGCAATAAGGTGTTTATGATTATCTGTACAAATCTGGGATACATCAAGAATTTGTAGTTTTGTCTTGGACCAAATAAATTTCTTATCATAGCTTCAAAGATCATTCTTGAAAAGTTGAATCTTCGATGAGTAGCTAGACATACTAATGCATGACTAAAAACTTTTCCAATTTGATCAAAAGCTGTTGTCCTTGGACTCATGCAATGAATAAGGACATGAACTAGATACCTCAATTGCTTACCAAGCATTGTCTTTGTAACCTGTCTTCTTTGAAAGTCTCCTTCTTACCTCATAGTCATAACAATCCAAGATACTTTTGTATAGCTCATTTTGTATGGGAAATTCGGTGAATCTCTGAAATTTAGCACCTCCCTGATCACATGCTTAGTAATTTTGATTGTTTTCCCTCCAACTGTGCTTTCTATCCATATCTCTTTGTTGACATGACGGTACACAACATTGTTCCAGAACTCTCGAACATGAATTTCATATACTAGAACTTGAGTAGATATTGCTGTGTGAATCCTGGATTAATTCAAGAATATGACAATCTCCTCATATCCTCTTGACTTTCGTGTTCATGAAGTCAAGCAAGCATAGATGTTATGCCATGGCTCGAAGTTTAACTGATTCATGCATTGACAAACATCAAGTATTAGAAAATTTTGAAAATTTCTGAAATTTTACAACTCCAAACATTTTGATCGAAAACTCTTAGTCGACAACACTTTTCGATCGAAAACTCTTATCAAAACAAACCATAATACATGACATTTTGATCGAAAACTCCAATGATACAAAACAAACTACATTTCGATGGAAAACTTCTGAAATTCTGAAAAACTTCCAACTTTAAACTTTTCGATAAAAAATGGTTCAAAAACACTTTTCGATCAAAAACACTTTTCAGACATATCAGTGTTTCTTCATTTCCATCCGAAATAGATTTCGATCCATTCAAACAACTTTTCGATTGATTTATCAGAGATTTCGAGCAATTCAAGTTCAAAATTAAACTACAGCTTTGGATCTATCCTAGATACCTCTATGAGTCCTGAAAAACATACATCTATGATCGGAAACACTTGAGAAACTCGATGACGTCACAACCACGGGATTTCGCTCGAAAACTTTGGACTCGTGAAAATCGCCAAACAATCAATCGAAAACTAGGAATGGTGGTGAAATGTTTTCGATCGAAATATCCAAAATATATAGCATACAAGATTTCGACCAGAAACAATTTCGGACATGACTTTTCGATCGAAAACTATTTCGGTCAAAATATTTCGACCAAAAACTTTGTACTTATGAAAATTTAAATTTTTATTTTCTTTATCCAATCCTGATATCATTAAAACTGTTCCAAAATTTTAATGCTTTCAAATACGAACAACAACAAAGAAAAACAATTTATACTTCATACATAAACACTTAAAAAAACACCTATATTTTTAGAAAACCTAGCTTTTTTACATGTTGATAAACTGAATTGAAATAGGATCATAAATGCACACAGTCTTAATCACACTTCATATCAAATCAGGATTTACTCAGTTCAACATTGATTGCTTGTATATTTATCCACATAAACTCATGCATCATGTTTCAGCAAATACTGTGTGACATTTAAGGTAAGATTAATCAATACAATGTGTACCCCACAATCGAGATGGAAAGAACTAAGAATCAACACAAAATTTCACCAGATCATGATCCAATCACCAGCATGAAGGTAGCATTCTTAGCACAGGAAAAACAATCCAAGTGGATTTAATTGGAATCAATTCAGAATCATTTTGATTCATTATCTTAGTTTCTGAGATAGTACGGAATCATATTGATTCATATGAGACGTGGAGAGTATATATGAAGAATCATGAATGATTCGGGTATGCGGATATCCGTAAGTTATTGGATATGTCAATTGAAATCACGAATGATTCAAAGGGCCAAACAAACTAACTTCCTGGCTTCCATCGGATATTTCCACCAGAACCATCAGTTGTATAAAGTTGTTTAACTCTAAATCATATATTTCACCGGTATAGTCAATAGAGCAAACAAATTGTGCTAAGAACTCATCACGATCCTGGTCTCATTGTATGATTAGATTCACTTTGCATTCGAATGATGAAAGTATCGATATTCGATATGGGTAAAACACAAAGATTGCAGTTTAGTTAATCACATAAATATCACCTAATTTATACATGCAGAGCCTATCAACATATCAATAATCGTAACCAATGTCACCATCATATCCAATTCATGCGTAAGCTCAGTTTACAAATATACTATCATTTCATATTTGGAAGTCAACCAGTCACATAATTTTCACAGTTAATCATCAAACTACACAAATTTTAAAACTCAATATATGCACACTTTCACATTTTCTCATATTTTCTCTTTTTTTTATTCTCCCCCTAAAATTGTGATACAAATTATTCAATCTTTGACAAAACAAATAAACATTCATATCAACACAATTTTAAACACTAAAAGAAAATATTTTGGAGGAACAATATGGTGTTTCAATCAAAATAGAATATTATTATTATTAATTTTTTTTTATTTTTTTGTTACTATCAGTAAAATCAGAAAGATATCACCCCCAACATTTCCACCAAAGAGTTAAACCGATCAGTTGAAAATGCTTTTGTAAAAATATCGGCTTTTTGATCTAAGGTATCAACGTGGACCACCTTAATCAGACCATTATCAAAACAGTCACGAATAAAATGTAACCTGATGGGGATATGCTTTGTTTTCGAGTGCTGAATTGGATTCTTTACTATGCCCAGCACATCTTCATTGTCACAGTAAATCGGGGTCTCCAAGAAGTTGATTCCAAAATCCATAAGTTGATGTTGAATCCAAATGACTTGTACAACAGCTCGAAGCAGCTGTGTATTCTGCCTCAACAGTTGAAGTTGACACATTAGTTTGCTTCTTGCATTACCATGACACTAACCGCTCTCCTAAAAACTGACATCCACCAGATGTGGATTTCCTGTCTAAATTGCAACCCCATAATCACTGTCAGTATAAGCATAAAAGTTAAGGTCAGAATTAGAAGGATACCATAATCCAAGGTTAACATGACCCTTAAGATACCGAAAGATTCTCTTGATAACTGATTCATGGGATTCTTTGGGAGCAGACTGATATCGAGCACAAAAGCAAACAGCAAACATAATATCAGGCCTACTTGCAGTAAAAAAACATCAATGAGCCAATCATGGAGCGATACAACTTTTGATTAACTTCAACACCGGAAGGATCCACTGTGAGAGGTTCATGAGGAGTAATGGGGGTGGATGCTGCTTTGCAATCACTCATATTAAACTTTGTCAGAATATCCTTAACATATTTTGCCTGATGAATAAGAATTTCAGCATCAGATTGTTCCTCCTGCAACCCTACAAAGAATTGCATTTGACCCATCAAATTCACTTCAAATTTTAACTTCATGACCGTCTCGAACTCACGATAATGATTCTTATTTATCGAACCATAGATGATATCATCAACATAAACTTGAACAATCAAAAGATCCGAATCAATCTTATTTAAGAATAAAGTCTTGTCAATGGTGCCAAGAACAAAACCATTTGTTGTAAGATGTGTCGACAAGGTTTCATACCAAGCACGAGGCGCTTGATGCAAACCATACAAGGCTTTATCGAGTTTGTATAGTTGAAACGGATGATCAGGATCTTCAAAACCAGGTGGTTGATTGACATATACTTCTTCCTTGACAACCCCATAAAGAAATTCAGTCTTCACATCCATTTGATGAACCTTAAACTTCATGTACGTAGCATAGGCTAAAAATATACGAGTGGCTTTGATCCTAGCAACAGGAGCAAAAACATTTTCATAATCCAACCCTTCTTCCTGATAAAAACCTTGAACAACAAGTCGAGCCTTGTTCCAAACCACAATACCCCGATCGTCTTTCTTATTACGGAAAACCCACTTAGTTCCAATCGGGTACTTGCCATCAGGAAGATCTACAAGATGCCAAACATAAAGCTTTTTAAACTGGAGAACCTCCTCTTGTATCACTTCAATCCAGTTTGGATCTTGAAGAGCAATTGTAACGTTCTTTGTTTCCTCTTGGGATAAGAAACATGAAAACAAACAAACATTTATATTTCCTGATTGGCTTCTTGTTTTAACAAAATCTTCAATTTGACCAATAATGTTTTCAATTAGATGAGTTGAATGAATTCTAAGAGTCGGAATATCATCAACCTGAACTGATTCTGGCATATTTGTATCATTAAGATCAGGGTATTGGTCACTAGAATCATCAACACTAGAAGAATTAAATAGATTAGCATCCTTAGTTGGATTATTAGAACTCTTCGACTGATCTTCAGATACAACTGGTTCTTCATTAGTAACAGGAACTTGTACCTCAAAATCAGCATTTGTAACTGAAATTTCAATAGATTCTTCTTGTGTCTGAGTTGAAGAAGTAACAGCATCAGAACCTTCATTTTGAACTATCACTTGTTGAGGACCAACCATGAAGTCATGAACAGTTTGATCAAGTCTTGTTGAAGACTCATCACTTGAATTTTAAGAACTGGCACCAGCCGAATCACATAAAGATTGTTGATCAAAAGTCTTGAAAATTACATCCGCATCAAAGAACCATTCTGGCCTACTTTGAACCAGAGGAACATTCGATTCTTGCCATTCCACGTAATAAGATTCTTGAACAATCTTTGTTCTCTTGTTATAAACTCTGAACGCTTTCTGATATAAAGAATATCCCAAGAAATAACATTCATCACCCACTGCAACAAACTTTGGCAATGAGTCTTGAGTGTTCAGAAGTGTACACGTGCATCCAAAAGCTCTGAAAAACTTGATATATGGCTTCCTTTTGAAAAATAACTCATATGAAGTCTTCGTATGCTGCTTCACCATTAGAACTTTGTTCAACACATAACACGCCGTGTTTACTGCCTCTTCCTAGAAAATAATGGGTAACTTTGAATCCACAAGCATTGTATGAGCAACTTCAATTAAAGTTATGTTCTTTCTTTCAGCCACTCCATTTTGTTGCGGTGTCCTGGCTGCACTGAATTGATGAGTTATGCCTTTTCTACACAAAATGAATTTATCAGTTTATTTTTAAACTCAGTTCCATTATCACTGCGAATAATTGACACTTTACTATCACAGATGTTTTCAATACGTTTGACAAATTCAATTATTGTTTCAGGTGTCTCATCCTTTGTTGCAAGGAAAAACACCTAAGAAATCTAGAAAAGTCATATGTGATAACAAGACAGTAAGATTTCTTCTCAATACTCTTTACTCGAACAGGACCAAATAAGTCCATATGAATAAGAAATAAAGGTCGAGTAAATGTCGTCATGGTCTTCTTCGGATGGGATTTCTTGTGCTGCTTTCCTTTTGCACAAGACATGCAACTCTCTTGAATAATGAATTCTTTTCTTGGCAATCCTTGCACCAGATCCTTATGAACCAAATTGTTCATGTTTTTCAAATTTACATGTCCGAATCTTCTATACCACAAATAAGACTCCGAGCCTGTGGCCTTTGACAACAAACAAGATACGCTCACTGGTGTTGAATGATCATTCATAACAACAACATAAGTGTTGAATTTTCTTGGAGCACGCATCAAAATCATATATTCTTGAATAACCAGTCCTGGCTTTAAGAAAAATCTCTCCTTTGCTATAAAATGAACCGGTATATCTGTATCGCACACTAAGCAGATTAAACTCCAATTATGACACATAGTTGACTTTCTCAAGAGTGATTAGATCATTTGAAACTGTTCCCTGACACGTAATCTTCCCACCCTTTTGTCTCCATCAAAAGCAACGAAACCACCATCAAAGGATCGAAAATCATTCAGAATCTCTCTTTGTCCCGTCATATGCCTTGAGCAACCGCTATAAACATGTCAAGCGTTATTAATAGTCCTCCCGGTTTGACTCTACACATTTTAAGACATTTTAATGAGAAACAGGTACCCAGATCGGGCTGACTTTGACTTTTTATAGTCTTAGTCACCATGACTTGTTCCTTCAAATTCACAACATTCTTTGTTCTAACGATATGTGAAGTTTGTTCATTTTTAACTTTCCAAAAACAACCAACATTTTCCCCATATTTCTTAGTAGATTTTTCTTTAGCAAAATAACTTAGTTGGTTAGTTTTTTTCACATATCTCGAACTGTTTTGGACCCTTTTGTTCACAAACTTTGGCAACATATAATCACGACATGCATTTGAATAAAGTTCACTACGATCCCTAAAAAGCATGTAATCACGACTGTAACAACGAATCACTCCGGACTCTGACACTTTGTCGTTTTCAGACGCCTTCTTGTTAACATGACTTTTTTATCTTTCTTTGTAAAATTTAAACTTTGTCTTATTTGACTTGTGTTTGCAATTTCTAGCAAAATGTCCAACCTGGCCACAAGTAAAGCAATTGTAGCTTTTAGTCTTGACTTTGACTTTGATTTAGAACACTCACCAACTTCAAACAAAGACTGTCCTTTATCACACTTTGACGGACACACATTCTTTACTAAGTTCTCTTTGCTTTGAGCAGGCTTATCTTTGACATCAATGAACTTGTCTTTGACATCGACTGATTTGCCTTTGATACTCACTTTATTTGACACTTTTATCTCACTTTGAATCTTTGTCTGTGCACTGATTTTAACTTGGACAGACCTTTTACTCTCTTAATCACTCATAAGTATATGATTCTCATGAGCTATGAAATCATCTTTCTTAGGCTTTTCGTGTGAGAGGTCATATTCTTAAATCAATGGATTCTCAAATTTATCTAACACGACATCTTCAGCTAGAAATGAATCTTTGTGAATTGGAATATACTCTCTAGCTGTGTGCACCACTTTATCAAAGAAAGTAGATGTGGAAGAAACCTCAGACACATAATCAGAAGCATCATACACAGAATTAGTAGAACATGTAGAAACATTAGAAATATCAAATTCAGAACAATTTTCTAAATCATGCTTGTCACAAGCATTTACATATTTTTTAAGATTACACTTAAAATCCAAGTACTGCTTGCAATCCCTTATGAATTCTATAGTACACTATTTATTGAAAGCTGAAAAACTCTTAACACCGTCTATGTCAATCTCATCCTCACCACAACCTGTTTTCACATCTGCACGTACATACATATCATGAAAATTAGAATCACTCGCACTTATCAAATCATTTGATTTATGCGCTTTAGGAAAAGGCACAAAATTATCAGGATGAGGTACTTTGTTATAACCTAAACCATCTTTGATGTACACTTTTCTTTGTTTATTCACACATTCATCCAAAACATTTCTTTGCATTTTCGACTCTGCAATAATTACCCGTTCTTTGATTAAATCAGTTTCAGACCCTTTTGTTCACAAACTTTGGCAACATATAATCATGACATGCATTTGAATAAAGTTCACTATGATCCCTAAAAAGCATGTAATCACGACTGTAACAACGAATCACTCCAGACTCTGACACTTTGTCGTTTTCAGACGCCTTCTTGTTAACATGACTTTTTTATCTTTCTTTGTAAAATTTAAACTTTGTCTTATTTGACTTGTGTTTGCAATTTCTAGCAAAATATCCAACCTGGCCACAAGTAAAGCAATTGTAGCTTTTAGTCTTGACTTTGACTTTGATTTAGAACACTCACCTATTTCAAACAAAGACTGTCCTTTATCACACTTTGACGGACACACATTCTTTACTAAGTTTTCTTTGCTTTGAGCAGGCTTATCTTTGACATCAATGAACTTGTCTTTGACATCGACTGATTTGCCTTTGACACTCACTTTATTTGACACTTTTATCTCACTTTGAATCTTTGTCTGTGCACTGATTTTAACTTGGATAGACCTTTTACTCTCTTAATCACTCATAAGTATATGATTCTCATGAGCTATGAAATCATCTTTCTTAGGCTTTTCGTGAGAGAGGTCATATTCTTAAATCAATGGATTCTCAAATTTATCTAACATGACATCTTCAGCTAGAAATGAATCTTTATGAATTGGAATATACTCTCTAGCTGTGTGCACCACTTTATCAAAGAAAGTAGATGTGGAAGAAACCTCGGACACATAATCAGAAGCATCATACACAGAATTAGTAGAACATGTAGAAACATTAGAAATATCAAATTCAGAACAATTTTCTAAATCATGCTTGTCACAAGCATTTACATATTTTTTAAGATTACACTTAAAATCCAAGTACTGCTTGCAATCCCTTATGAATTCTCTAGTACACTATTTATTGAAAGCTGAAAAACTCTTAACACCGTCTATGTCAATCTCATCCTCACCACAACCTGTTTTCACATATGCACTTACATATATATTGTAGAAGCATGTTTTGTAACTATAGATTAAATTCTATGTATCGGTGTACGTGGCTAGTACGTAGGAGGGTGTTCCTGAGTACTTAGCCCGCACACCAGTTTGGTCCTGCGTACTTAGTAAGTACGCAAGGCTTTTGCCTTGCGTACTTGTCAAGGACGCATGACCAAACCATGCGTACTTAGTAAGTACGCAGGAAGTGTTCCTGCCCCTATAAATAGAAGACTTGTGTTCATTTGTAGGTGGAACTCTGGAACTAGGTTTATCCGGGTCGGGAAGAGCTCTCCCGACCCCTGGACCGTGAGCTTAGATGAGAGATGTGTGTTCCTTCGGTATGTAGTCTGTAATACGGGATGACTTCTTTGTTATGGATTACGTTTCGTTTCATCGTCTTTTGTCTGTGTTCGTGTTTCTCTGTCTAGTTTCTTTGTTCCCACACAAATCACATAACAGATCGTGTTATTTCCGCTGCGCGACGAGGCTCCCGGGACCTACACATATCATGAAAATTAGAATCACTCGCACTTATCAAATCATTTGATTTATGCGCTTTAGGAAAAGGCACAAAATTATCAGGATGAGGTACTTTGTTATAACCTAAACCATCTTTGATGTACACTTTTCTTTGTTTTTTTACACATTCATCCAAAACATTTCTTTGCATTTTCGACTCTGCAATAATTACCCGTTCTTTGATTAAATCAGTTTCAGAGGTAATAAGTTTATTAGAAAGATCTTTGATTAAAACATCCTTTTTATCACAATATTCTTTAAATATGACATTATCTTTTAGTAAAGCTTTGATTTTTCTTGTGTAGGTGACCTCATTTTGTTTTAATTCCTTATTCATCCTCTTCAATTTATCATTTTCAGAAATCAAGAATGTGTTTGTTGCATGATAATTTTGCATTTTATCAATACAATCAGGAGAACAAATAGAATACTCACCCTCAGAAGTTACCTCACTATCAGATGAAGTCTCAACATCATCAGCATCAACTTTGCCTTTTCCTTTGTTGTCAGTTTTCAAGGCACATTCACTTTCACTTTCAGCTGCCCTTTCAAAAACTTCAATCTCAGCCATTAGAGCCTCATCAAATTCTTCTTTAGCATCTTCAAATTCTGCCTCCCACTCACAGTTACTCAGTTGTTTTGACGTTAAGGTTGTTGGGGCTTTCTTTGATTTTTCATCTTCTTCAATCATTTCAATCAATTTTACTCCACTGCCATCATTTTTCTTCTTCTTATCCTTTGGACACTCGCTAGCAAAATGTCCAAGTTGCTGGCAGTTGTAACATCTCAGCTTTGCCTTATCAAACCCAACTTTCTTTCTAAACTGTAGCTTGTCTTTTCCAACATTCTGAAGATACTTTTTGGCCCTCACAGCGATCATGGCCATTTTCCATTGCAAATCCATATATTCTAAATCATCAGGATTTATTTGCACAAGATCCTCAACATCATGAACAACCGTTTGTAGTTTTCCAGTCACTAATGCATCATAACTACTCATGAAAGCTCCAAATAATGCAATTTGATCCTTAGGAATTTGACCAGTTGCTTTCCCTTTCTTTCCTGCAGAATGTTCTGAACCATAACAACTCTTACCCTTCTCAGATTTTGATCCACTGCTACCTTCACCATTTCTTGAAAACAATGTTGCATTGGCTGAACTTGTGCTATTAGGTTTGTCTGGATTATTCAGCTCACTCTTCTTTGCATCAAGTTCATAAGACTCTAACAAGCAAATTATGTCATCAAGAGTTTTGCTTTTCAAATCTGGAGTAGTGTTCTTTATCAGCATGCACGGTATGCTCTAGGTATCAGGTAAAGAATCAAGTAGACAATTCATACTCCTCAAACTTAACACCCATCTTTCTCAACCTGTTGATCATTGTAGTAAATCTTGTGACTTGCTTACTCAAGGTTTCATTTTCTTGTAGTTAAACATATTATACTACTTCAATAACAGATCAGTGCGACTCTCTTGCAATGCTGCATTTCCCTCAAATGTTAGACACAAAGCATTCCACAATCCTTGATTTGTCTCGTGCTGCTCAAAATTCAGATAAAGTTCAGTCGGGGAGAGCTAGAATGATTGATCCCAACGCCTTGTTGTCTCTTTCAATCAATTTCTTAACCTCTTCAAAATATAAGTCTGGATCAACAATTGGAACTAATCCATCAGCATTTGCAGTCTTTGGCACATGCGGGCCTTTTACTATGGACTCCCACAAAGTATGCTCAGTAAACTTAAAGTAAGCTTTCATCATGATTTTCTAGTTAGAAAACTCTGAAATGGATTTTATCATCGGTGGCGACTTTCCCACAACATGCTCAGTATCATACACCTTACCCGCCATTCCACAAAAACAAGTAAACACAGGTCAAAACTCTGAAAATCTTTCAAATAAGAACTTTTCGATCGAAAACTTTTTCGATCAAAACTATTTCGGTCAAGATTTTTTGGTCAAAAAGTCTAGATTTTGGGCACTAGAGATTTCGGATACTTCTGAGATTATGGACACACTTTTCGGTCGAAAAACTGCTGACCAAAAAGATTTTTCGATCGAAAAGAGATTTCGGCTTCTTCAACAAGACTTTTCGATCTCTTCTTCTTTAGAACACCAAAAATCAACCCGCAACAATCCGGATGCAAAATCAGACCTCCAAATCACTTGCAAACTTCATTTTCGTCAATTTTGACTCTGAAAACTCAAAAATGGCGTGGAATAACACTCTGATTCGATAGAATTTGTTGAACAACCGCTTGAATATCACGAGCTATAACCAACAGCTCTGATACCACTTGTGAATCCCTCTAATCCGGTGATAAACAAGCCTCTAATCAACAGCAACACTTCTGAATAGGCGGAACCAATCCAGAAATCAACAATAACTGAGCAAATCGAATCAAGCATGAACAAGAACGAAAACCGCCACATAAACGAGATGTAACATCAAACACAAAGATTCCATTGATAAAACTTGTGATTACAATGAATAAGACTAGAGAGAATACAAGATTACTAAGATATTCAATTTGATTACAAAACATACAATGAGTAATCTCTACATTCAATTTCAAAACAACAAACTATATATAGAATAAAGATTTCGACCAAAATCTTCTGATCGAAAACGTTTTCGACCGAAATATATTTTTACTGAAAACTCTAAACTTGTACATTTAAGCCTAAAGTTTGATTTCTATGGACTACTAGGTTCCAACATATAAGTTTTACAATCCTGAAACATTTTGTAGGTACATCCAACTACCTTTTCTCTTTTTCTCTACATGGCCATAGTTATTACCCATTCCTTCATCTTTTGATGAGTTAGGATAATATTCTTCTCTCTCCGTCTTCTTGGTCTTCTGGGTAGTAGAGCCTTCAGGTTTTAGAATGACGGGTATGTATTGAGTAATTGTTCGGGTATGTTGACAATGAATGGATTATGGAATTGATGGCTGAATAGATAATTTGTCGGCCTGTCTATTTTCCAGTTCCTCAAAGATCATTGGAAGAGAATCCTTGATTCCTTCCGCAATCATCTTTTGGAATTCTTTGTGAGAATTATTATTTTCAGCAGCGTTTTCAACTACTGCTTGCTTTTTCTTTCGTCTCGTGTTTTGGGAAGGTCCGGTTTGCATAGACATATTGGTCATACAAACCCCCAAGAAGGATGCTCACACTCGCTCCAAGATCCAACAACGCCTTGTTCATTTTAAAATCACCCACTTGTATAGAAATTATGGGTGCTCCTGGATCTTGGAGTTTTGGTGGAAGAGTGCCAGTTAAAATGGCACTAACTCGGGCATTCAAATCATGGGCGCTCCTGAATCTTGTAGTTATGGGTGCTAAGGAATTTTGTTGTGCCATTTTTGAGTTCACAAATCTTTCAGATACTTGGCATAAACAGGCAGTAGGGGTAGATTAATTTTTACATGTTTAAAGATTTCCCAAGAGGAGAAGTTTAGTCTTTACGAAGCTGAGTTTAGGACACAAAAAGTAACTCTTCAGTCCATTGAGACGCAATTAGGACAAATTGCAAAACTTCTGTCTGAAAGACAATCAGGATGTCTCTCGAGCAAAACTGAAACCAATCCAAAAGCAAGCGTAAGTGCTATCACTCTTAGAAATAGCAAGGTCTATCTAGAACCACCAATGCCAGAAGAAGAAGTTCAATCACCAAGGAAAGAAGTATTCACCGGAGTACAACTTCGTCTGCACATCGTAGAAACAACTACTCAAGGACCACATTCAAATGTGATCCCACCTCCAACTCTAGTTGGTACCCCTCCAAAAGCTCCGACAAAAAGAGCGTTTAATTCTCACATATCATACCGAGGAAGGTTATTGAAGTAGAAGACTGACAAACAATATGAGAAATTCATTGAGCTATTAAGTCAAATCCATGTCAATCTTCCCTTCCTTGACATTATACAACAAATGCCCAAGTATGGACGTTTCTTAAAGGATTTCCTTACAAACAAAAGAAACATGTAAGAGGCGGTAAAGAGGACCAACCATTGTGTCGCTCTTATTGATAGATGTCTTCCGAAGAAACTTTCAGATCCTAGAAAGTTCTCTCTACCATGTTCTATCGGACCACTCCCGATAACCTTCGCGCTCGCTGATCTTGGAGCAAGTGTGAATGTAATGCCATATGTCTTGTTTAAAACACTAAAAATTGGAAATCCACGACCTGTCAATGCAACTATTGAACTCGCGGATGGATCAGTCAAATCACCTATAGGATTCATTGAGAACTTACTAGTGAAAGTCGGCAAGTTTGTATTCCTAGCCGATTTCATGGTTTTAGAAATGGGACCCGACTATTCAGTACCTTTGATTTCGGGTCGTCCATTTTTAGCTACTGCCCGACCCGTCATTGACAGGAATGAAGGAATTTTGACACTTAGTGTTGGAAAACAATCAGTGACCTACAACATCGGAGGAAATGAGTGCTTATCCAATGATCCCTTTGAAATTGCACAATTCATTGATACTAATCTGGACTACCAGCTGAAGAAAGCCCAAGAATTAAACAAAGGAAAGAAACTAGATCTTAGCAAGAGTTTTGACAACACTAACTAGATCGATGAGTACTTTGATAAGCTACCAAAACTGAAGGACTTGAATGAAGGAACAAGAGATACGGTGGAAGTCGATGGCTCCCACCTAAAGAAACACTGATGAAGCACGTACGGGTCTGGCCAACGACCCTTAAATAAATGTGGCGCTTACGGGAGGCAACCCGTTGATCATGAATAAATTGAGAAGTTGGTGCATACGGCAGAACATATGGACCCAGGTTTGTTTACATATTCAAAAGTTTCACGTACTTCAGCCTCCAGGTACGCCTTCTCGATACTAGGAACTTAGTAGCTTAACTACTACCTTTTATTTTCCTTGTCTACTTTTACGTTTTCCTTTATGTGTCAGGTAGCATAGCAGTGGCCAGATAGTCTCTCTACTTCTTTGAGGAATCACACTCCATCTCCACAACCTGAGGAATCGAAAACCACATCAAATTTCTTTGAAATTCAATGAAGTCTTTGAAAAAACGTGTTGACAAGCAGTTGATAGGCACAGCCTAACAGTGGCAATAAGTTTTGGCCTTAGGTTATACACCGAATTGACCGGGGGATTACCTGTTTCTTTTCCCTTAAAACTTCATACATTTAAATTCCTACATAGCATTTCATTACATGCATTTGTACATTGAGGACAATGCACAGTTTTAAGTGTGGGGTGGGGAATTAGAGATTCAGGACTACTTGTAACCTCAAAGCAGTGAAACTAAACTCGTGATTTTCTACCCATTTGACTAAAACCTTACTAAAAACCTACCTTTTGAAAACACCAAAAATTTTCAAAAATTTTAAACCCTAAAATTTAAACCTCTTCGAGTTCGCGCTTAATTAAATAAAATGAAAACATGGCAAGTAGAAACAAATGGATATTATGCATAACAAATCACTAAACCCTATCCCATCCGTTTTCATGTGAGAATAATCTGAGCCTTTTCACGAGCATTATTATCATTATTTTCGCATGCACTTTCGTTTGGTATATTGAGTGTTTTCGATCGAATTTTATGCATAATTAGAACTTGTGTGACTTATACATATCGAGACCATGAACTAGTAGAAGTGTGAATATGATTGAGGCACCTAGGACTTTATTACCCTCAAATATTATCCTTAAACATAAATTACCAAAAACAATATACACCTAGAAAGCTCTTTGAGCCTTAGCCTTTTCTTTTCTACTACCCACATTTATCACCTAACCAGTTTTCGTAAACACCGGTTATTGGCTAACTGTCTTCGAAATGGAAAAAATTATCCTATGTCGTTATTTCAAGTTTATTACCATTAAGGCAACTTTGGAAAGAATCTGCTTTACTCAAAGAACTGGAATATACAAAAGGTGGATCTATATTAGGAAGAAACAGCCGAACTATCTGCAAGGAATTTATGAAAAAATTATTTCAAAGAAATTGAGGAAAAATAATTATTGAATAATTTGTCTTGATACAAAAAGAAAATAAAAAAATAGAAAAAGGAGAAAAGAAAAGGAAAGAGAGAAGTTGGTCTTTTACCGGTTAGACCTTAAAGAGCTGGATATGCATTCTTTTGATTTCAGTTTGCTTTCTTATATTCATTTCGCAAAGCTTGAATTACCATCCGAACTCCGAGAGAAGATTTTCAAAGCAACAAGTGATGTAAGAAAACGGTGGCGCAAGCAAGAACAACTTCCACCATTCTGCGGCATGTCGAAAAGTGCCACCACAAGAAGAGCCAAAAGATACGGAAAATGTGTGAAGTGTGGCAAATGGAGCCACGAAGAAAAGTGTAGAAAGAATCAAACTTATTCCCAAAATGAGTATACACATCTGATCAAAGTATGAGTTGTTAGGATACAAGCCAAAAGAACCATACGGAAAGGCAGTAATGTGTACTACGCAGTGAGGGAAGAGTTGGCAATGATGAAAGATCTTGGTCTTGGCAATCTGACCATAAACGAGCCCTCAGATTAGTTATACCCTCATGATATGAGTACTGTAGAGGGACTTGCTAGTATTTTCCATTTTGAGCCATGAAGCTGTAGCTGTGTGTTTCACGATAGCTGCAGCCCTTCAAATCCTTTAAATCCCTAAAAATCCAAAAAGATTTTCATTTTCACCTATTATTTTTATTTTAGCCACATTAAAACCCTTTTTAAAGTCCTCTTGATTCATGCATACTACTTAGTTAACTGGTGGAGACTTGATTTGCATACAAGCTTATGACCATTGCATAATTCGATTCGAACTTGAGTGTTCCACTTAACTCACATTATTCATACATATATAAACCTAGAGTTGAGTGAACATTGTGAGGAGTGAAAGTTTATACATAATTGAAGTTCTAGTAGGCTTGTCATGGATTCCATCATAGAAAAACACAAAAATAAAATATGCAACTCAAGAGTTATCCCGGAGTTTCCAACTACTTGGAGCTCCATTTCCCTTGTAAAGTTTTTAATTATGGGTCTGATCATGCATGAGTTTGCTTAAGGTTAAGCAAAGTTTAAGTGTGGGGTATTATGATATGCCCTAAATTATACATGTTTTACATACATAATAATCCCCATATTATGGTACTAATTGACTAATAACCTTGAAAATGATACTTAAAGCGTTTATATTTTACAATTGCAGGTTATTCGGTGCCCCAAGATAAACTGTCACACCCCGACCGATGGCGGAATCATCGGGGTGGGACATGTAAGACTGTTCATAGCACATGGTTGACTAAATTGAAATATATTAAAGTCAAATTTCCATTACAAGTAATCCAAGTACAAATCAATTTCAAACAAAGAACATAAAATAACTCATAAAATTCTTGTTTTGTTTTGCTAAGTCCAAATCCTATATTGAGCACATCTTGAGTCATTCTCACATATTGGGGCCTGGAACATGAATAAAATAAAGTCAACTAAAAAGTTGGTGAGTATAACACAGTTGTATATAGATAGCATATAATTTGTAAACCAAATCCTTTACATAACATGATAAATAAGGCATTTATGGGGAGCAGCTATTGTGTAACCAAACGTACAATCAAACCTTTGTAACTAGCATGCAAAACAAAGTGTGTTGTCGGTTTCAATCACCGCGTACCATGGGTGGGTTTGTCAGACTCAATAGATCCATCATTGAAAACCGTCGGCTTGAAAAGTTAATGATTGCACATAATAGCATACAAGAGGTTAACACACCTAGCACTCGGGCATAAAGCTCAAATTGCACACATGAATGTAAGTAGGATTTGTACTTGTGTTGTTTGCGTAAATGTAAACATGTAAGTTGAATAGTGTTCATGTTTCACCCCAAAAATGTAAAAGAGTAAAAAGGGGTTGTGAATACTCACATGTTTCGAAGGCGTAGCTAGCACAAATACTAAGTAGTATAATGATCCTTGAGATGCACAAGATAACCTAAAGTGTAATATATATTGCATTAATAATGCACAATAGTCTAAGTTTACGTCTATGGTTGAATTGGATGGAGTTAGTGATTTGGTACTTGAAAGTAAAATTGAAGGTTCGAAATGGATATTTTTAGAACATTTTAAATAAATGTTGAGTTTGGGATAATTACTTAAGTAGATTAAATAATTATTGTTTATGGAAATAATGTAGGTATTATATGTAATTTAGTATAACTAAATAAATGTTTTTGTTTACTTATAAATCAAATAAATAATTATTAACGTATTCATTTATTTATAAAAAAAATGTAACTTAAACATTAAAATATTATTTAAGAGTAGGATTTATAAATTAAATGTTTGAACTTTTAAATAATTTCCATTTATCTTAAGATTAAACATTTGATCTTTTATAAATAAAATAATACTGATTTTTATAATTTCAATCACTTTTATTTTAGAAATTAATCTGAAATACTATGTGTTTAAAAAAAAATAAAAGTTATAAATATTCTGCCAACACACACGACCGTGCCAGCTAAGGGCACGATCGTGCTAGGTCGGGCGCGACCGATCGAGACAGGGCGCGACCGCGCTGGTCAAACAGAGGACAACTAGCCAAGACACTAGGCACGACCGCGCCTCGGACAGGCACGACCGTGTCTATGCTCCAGGGGCACAACCAGAACTAGCCAGCGAGCATGTCTGGGTCTGAGCAGGAGGCACGACCTCGTTGTATGTCAACACGACCGCGTCTCCCGAGGCACGACCGACCGCGCTAGATGATTAGCGCGACCGTGTCTCTTTCAAAACAAACACGAATTGGTTGATCCTTATATTGATGGAGTCAGAATTGATAGGGCTTTCATTCACAAGGTTATTACGAGTCTGTTGGTGTAGATTAATTGTGTTTAAAACATGTTTATGACCGGATTTGATTAAACTATTTTGAATGAAAATATGGTTTCGGGTTCGAGTAGATTTCGATATTGAATGCCCAAATTAGTTTGGGGCTTTTGATCTATAGAATAAATCGACTGAGGGGAAGGTTTCAATTACCCGACAGGACGACGAATTGATAGCGGACGGGTAGAACAAGTTCCGACGTCGGCGGTGTGGTCTCCGGTGCTCTCTGCCGCAACTCCGACCAAAATGATGTCTTCTGAAGCCTTAGGGAGGATCGATTAATGTGTTGGTTTGCTTGGTTGAGAGGATTTACAATGAAACGATGAATTTGATGGTCACAAAGGAGAGTCTTGATACTTTGGAAAATGATCGATCAAGACGGGTTCATTGGCTATAATGAAAATGATTTAAACTCTTAATTGTTTGTTAATGTGAGAAAAGGTTACGAAACCGAACGGTCCAGCGATTAAAGGCTGTTTTTACGTTTCAACTGGTGTGAGGCGCGACCGTGCCTATAAGAGGCGCGACCGTGCCAGACGAGGCGCGACCGTGCCAAAACGTGGCGCGACCGTGCCGGAAGAGGCGCGACCGTGCCAAAACGTGGCGCGACCGTGCCTACTAGGATTTCTGGTTATTTACAAAATCAGCCCTTGCAAATTCAGCTTTGACAGAATTAGCTTGGTTAGGATTTAACAGAACACCTAACGGGATTACTAACTGAGTTAACTCTAGGAGGTGTTACCACGTGATTTGAGTTCTAAAACTTCGGATTTAAAAATGCGTTTAGCTAAAAATTGATGAGGTGTGGGTTTGAACAAGTACAAAGTTTAATGATGTACCGTTATTTTATTAATTTAAATAAATTAAAATAGGGTTGGAAAATCGGGAATGTTACAGTCTCCCCATGTTAAGGGAATTTCGTCCCGAAATTTAACTAATGGAGGCTACTAAAAATCAAGAAAAAGGGTGGGAGTTTTGGGTTCTCGGTGAGTTTGACCGTTGATATGATTTAGGCCTGATACTCAAGGTTGAATATGAATGATGACAATGAATTTAGTTTTTGAAATGGACTTAAGGAGAAGATTGTCGAATAGCAATTTGAATTCTAGATGTAAGATGTATTACTTGGAACAAATTTGATGAGATTTTGAAATTTTGAGTTTGTGTAAGATGTAGTCTAACGTGCTCAAAATTGTTAGTGGGTAAAAGATTTCATAAACATTGGTCTAGGTCCAAACTTCACGTGACACGAACAACGCTACTCCTGGTAATATGATAGGACACTTATATATAGGAAGTACCATCGGCGTATCCACCATGCCCTCGTCACATTACATCTGTTTCGTTGTTACACATCATGAAAAGTTTTAGGTCACAACACACGACAAAATTTGACTATAGTTTCCATGCGCTGATTTTCATAATTCCGTGTGCACCCGTAATTATTCAAATCATCGTATGGTCCGTATAGATTGTTTCGTTGTGTGTGGGTAAGGGGGTACAATTTCGCTATGATCACGTCTATTGTTTACACATAGAAAGTCGCTAACAAGTAACTAAGTCCCTAATCAGGTCAGTTCGCAACTAAAGAGTAGTAAAGTAGTAACACTTCAAGTTTCTTAGTTTGCTCGTGTTTGAACAAGAATACGTCAAACCCCGAGTCGTTTCAATGTATTATGGTCTTCAACTTTGGTGTACAAAGTGCATGACCATGTCTTGTGTATAATGTAATCAATCCATTGCAATAATTGTAAGCAAATTTTGTTTCGAGTATATAGTAAGCACACAATCCTCATGTATGATCTAGTGTCACGTAGTTTGTAATCAAACAGGTCTCATATATAGCGTAAATAATTTAGCCTCTTGTATTTTGTAAATCAATAAGCTCTAATGTGTAATGTAAACCACATAATATTATGTGTATTGTAGGAAATGGATCTCGTGTATAGTGTAAGCAACTTAGCATCATGTATTTTGTATAATGTACACCGTTTAGTATAAGGTACTTTGTAATCAAATAAGTTTCATGTACAGTGTGGTCAATCTAGAATTATGTATCAATAAAGCAATTCTTATGTATCACGTAGATTGCAAACAATCTAAGTTCCGTGTATCATGTGCTCGATCCAATAGCATATGTATTGCAAATAAACATGTTTCGTGCATTACGTGATCAATCGAGCAAATTGTAATTTGTAGGCAAATAGTTTCATGTATCATGTGGTTGCGTTGGGTATATTGTAAACGGGCATACATGAGTTTTGAACTTCGCGTGCGATGTGTACTAACGGGTTTTGCATGTGATCGAGTGCTGCGGACAAACGTGTTGTTTGGCGTCCTTGATCATGTGGTAGTTAGGTTCAAGTCCTCAAATCTCATTGATGTTGGTGGGAAAGGTTAACGTTTACGCGGTATGGATCGTCTCTTGAAGCGTCGAGTGAAAGGTAACGAGGAGGTTTTGGAAATATTCGGGAATTTGTGTTTACAAATACGGGCCTTTGTTTGAATATAGAAAGTGGGAAAATGTCTTTGGTTGAAGATATATAAAGTAGTGAGATCATTGAATCGCATATTTTAAATGGATATGCAATTTATGAAAAAATATTTTTTTTAACTTAAATTTTCAACTATTGGCTAACTAAGTTGTAGTATATTAATTTAGCCAACTTTAGAAATATTTACTTTAATGAAGAAAAATCAAAATTATTTATCAGTAGAAAGAAATTAATATTTTTATAAAAATGGTTGCATTAACCTTTCCTATTAGGTAAAAAGTTTTATGGAAAATTTATGTTTTTGGTATTATCTAAAATTTCGTTAAACATTTTATTTAAACAAGATAACGAGGTTTTGTTTAAATAAAAAAAATAGGATGATTTATTTAATGAAAGAGATTGTTGGTAATGTACTAAATCATGTTGAATGAAAGAAGTAATATTTGAGAAGGTTTGATGAAAATATAACAGGTGTAATTTACGTTCCACGGGTCAAATCAATGAAAAATAACTGTAGAGTTGAAATATATGGAATTGACTGAATACTGAAATGTTAAACATTATTCAAAACATAGGGTAATGGTTTTCAAATTGAAAATTTAAAGGAAATCAGTAGAAGCTTCTTCTAACGTCGCTGGTAGCCTTCCACTAGGAAGAAGATAATTGCCAAGATGAGCACCGCTATAGTCACTCGAGTAGCAGATCTGGCTTCAGTCCTGGCGGTCTCCGTGCGATGTTCTTGTACTTCCTTTTCGAGGATGGAGATTAACTCCTTTTGGTACCCTAATTGGTTTGCTAGGCTATCCATTCTTTGTCTTTGCAAGTCGTGTATCACTCCCTGCTCTATCCTTTGCCTCTCAAATTCTGTGGTTCTTACATATTGATGGAGGTCATGGGTTGGAATCCCCATAACACTAGTGGGTGCCATGGTTTGTCTTACCCAAGGGTTAGGATGGTATGGGTCGGGCATTAGGTATGGGTCTCTTAGTGGGGGTGGCAATTGATTATGGAGGTGAGGTGTATGATACGGGTTTACGGGTACGGGTGATTCAGGTGTTCGAAGTCTCGGGCCGGTGTTCCTAATCCAGTCCGCCCTTACATCAAACCTTGGCCTAGCAGTTGGGAGTGTTGGTGACCGATACATGGGTGTCTCAGTGTCTTCTTCCCAATCAGATTCTGATCCTGGACGGTAAACCGGGGAGGGAGGAGGGTAGGAGTCCATGTCTAGCAGAAAAACAATGAAAAAAGTTGTAAGTGATAATGAAATGTTGTGGTTTGAACATAGGAGTACTTATAGGTTTTAGAGTTTGACTAGTCATAACACCGAACCTTTCACGATAGTATTTTAGAAATACACTTGACCTATAAGCAATGTATCCCTGAGGAAAATTCCCAGGAAAGAGGGGTGGGTCGCTAAGACACACTTAAGTACCCTATCTTTTCTTAGCCAGAATTCCTCATGGGCTTACACACTCTTCCAGCCATCATGTATTAATAATGCTATTGTTGGGCTCATGGTTATGATGGGAGTTGTTGTGGGCTGGGCTTTGAGGCCCAAAAGTGAGGTTTATTTATTGCAGCGGGCTTCTCATTCTTGGAGGATATATGGGCTTCTTAGTTTATTATTAATGGGTATTAGGCCCAATAGTTTAAGCCTTTGTTTACATAAAGTTATGGTATCATGCGTGTGAGTTCAAAGGTGTATGGAGATTTTGGTGTGTATGTGTGTGTGTTTAACTTAGGATAACACTTTAGTGAAACACATAGGTAGCATGTAAACAGTAATGAATGTAAGCACAAGAGTTATCAAGTAGTGTGACTCATAAACTATCAAGTATTGTAACATGTATTGAAATTACTCAGGATAACCTGTAAAATATTCACATAAGAAGTAATCATGTAACAAGTAATAGCATGGCATAGTATGGGTGTCCTAAAGTTATAGTCTAGGTCAAGAGTGTCTAATAACCTAATTCCCTATAACCAAGGCTCTGATACCAATCTGTCACACCCCGACCGATGGCGGAATCATAGGGGTGGGACATGTAAGACTGTTCATAGCACATGGTTGACTAAATTGAAATATATTAAAGTCAAATTTCCATTACAAGTAATCCAAGTACAAATCAATTTCAAACAAAGAACATAAAATAACTCATAAAATTCTTGTTTTGTTTTGCTAAGTCCAAATCCTATATTGAGCACATCTTGAGTCATTCTCACATATTGGGGCCTGAAACATGAATAAAATAAAGTCAACTAAAAAGTTGGTGAGTATAACACAGTTGTATATAGATAGCATATAATTTGTAAACCAAATCCTTTACATAACATGATAAATAAGGCATTTATGGGGAGCAGCTATTGTGTAACCAAACGTACAATCAAACCTTTGTAACTAGCATGCAAAACAAAGTGTGTTGTCGGTTTCAATCACCGCGTACCATGGGTGGGTTTGTCAGACTCAATAGATCCATCATTGAAAACCGTCGGCTTGAAAAGTTAATGATTGCACATAATAGCATACAAGAGGTTAACACACCTAGCACTCGGGCATAAAGCTCAAATTGCACACATGAATGTAAGTAGGATTTGTACTTGTGTTGTTTGCGTAAATGTAAACATGTAAGTTGAATAGTGTTCATGTTTCACCCCAAAAATGTAAAAGAGTAAAAAGGGGTTGTGAATACTCACATGTTTCGAAGGCGTAGCTAGCACAAATACTAAGTAGTATAATGATCCTTGAGATGCACAAGATAACCTAAACTGTAATATATATTGCATTAATAATGCACAATAGTCTAAGTCTACGTCTATGGTTGAATTGGATGGAGTTAGTGATTTGGTACTTTAAAGTAAAATAGAAGGTTCGAAATGGATATTCTTAGAACATTTTAAATAAATGTTGAGTTTGGGATAATTACTTAAGTAGATTAAATAATTATTGTTTATGGAAATAATGTAGGTATTATATGTAATTTAGTATAACTAAATAAATGTTTTTGTTTACTTATAAATCAAATAAATAATTATTAACTTATTCATTTATTTATAAAAAAAATGTAACTTAAACATTAAAATATTATTTAAGAGTAGGATTTATAAATTAAATGTTTGAACTTTTAAATAATTTCCATTTATCTTAAGATTAAACATTTGATCTTTTATAAATAAAATAATACTGATTTTTATAATTTCAATCACTTTTATTTTAGAAATTAATCTGAAATACTATGTGTTTAAAAAAAATAAAAGTTATAAATATTCTGCCAACACACACGACCGTGCCAGCTAAGGGCACGATCGTGCTAGGTCGGGCGCGACCGATCGAGACAGGGCGCGACCGCGCTGGTCAAACAGAGGACAACTAGCCAAGACACTAGGCACGACCGTGCCTCGGACAGGCACGACCGTGTCTATGCTCCAGGGGCACAACCAGAACTAGCCAGCGAGCATGTCTGGGTCTGAGCAGGAGGCACGACCGCGTTGTATGTCAACACGACCGCGTCTCCCGAAGCACGACCGCGCTAGATGATTAGCGCGACCGTGTCTCTTTCAAAACAGACACGAATTGGTTGATCCTTATATTGATGGAGTCGGAATTGATAGGGCTTTCATTCACAAGGTTATTACGAGTCTGTTGGTGTAGATTAATTGTGTTTAAAACATGTTTATGACCGGATTTGATTAAACTATTTTGAATGAAAATATGGTTTCGGGTTCGAGTAGATTTCGATATTGAATGCCCAAATTAGTTTGGGGCTTTTGATCTATAGAATAAATCGACTGAGGGGAAGGTTTCAATTACCCGACAGGACGACGAATTGATAGCGGACGGGTAGAACAAGTTCCGACGTCGGCGGTGTGGTCTCCGGTGCTCTCTGCCGCAACTCCGACCAAAATGATGTCTTCTGAAGCCTTAGGGAGGATCGATTAATGTGTTGGTTTGCTTGGTTGAGAGGATTTACAATGAAACGATGAATTTGATGGTCACAAAGGAGAGTCTTGATACTTTGGAAAATGATCGATCAAGACGGGTTCATTGGCTATAATGAAAATGATTTAAACTCTTAATTGTTTGTTAATGTGAGAAAAGGTTACGAAACCGAACGGTCCAGCGATTAAAGGCTGTTTTTACGTTTCAACTGGTGTGAGGCGCGACCGTGCCTATAAGAGGCGCGACCGTGCCAGACGAGGCGCGACCGTGCCAAAACGTGGCGCGACCGTGCCGGAAGAGGCGCGACCGTGCCAAAACGTGGCGCGACCGTGCCTACTAGGGTTTCTGGTTATTTACAAAATCAGCCCTTACAAATTCAGCTTTGACAGAATTAGCTTGGTTAGGATTTAACAGAACACCTAACGGGATTACTAACTGAGTTAACTCTAGGAGGTGTTACCACGTGATTTGAGTTCTAAAACTTCGGATTTAAAAATGCGTTTAGCTAAAAATTGATGAGGTGTGGGTTTGAACAAGTACAAAGTTTAATGATGTACCGTTATTTTATTAATTTAAATAAATTAAAATAGGGTTGGAAAATCGGGAATGTTACATAAACAGAGCAAAAACTAGCTTAAAACATGAAGAAATCAAGCTTTTGGAGGACCAAACCCGAGCATTGACCCTAAGAAGTCAAACCAGGTCAACAGAAGTCAAACCAGCAGCTAAAAGACAAAAATGGGGAGCAGTAGGGCAATGCACGACCGTGCAATGCCATGCATGACCGTGCAAACCCTATCTTGCTTTCCAAGTCTAGTACACTGTCACCTGTACCCTGTTTGATTCATGAGGTGTTTGCATGCCTATACAATCCAATGCATGGTCGTGCATTACTCATTTTGAGGTCTATAAATAGATGGCTTGGGTTCTTCATTCCCCACACCATAACACACCCATCCATACCTCAAGAACACACCAGAGAGAGCTTATTTCGTAGTTTAGAGTAGAGAGTAGTGAGTAGAGGGGCTCTTCCTCCTTGTTCCACAATAGGGGAGCCTACGAAACCCAGCATTACGCTAGTTAGCATGGCCATTCGTGGCTAAGCTTCTTGTATTGGTAGGGTGAAGATGATGTTTGGTGCATGTTAATGTTTGATGTATTAATCTACTGGTATGTTTATGTATTTAGTTATTCGTCCTTAAAACCACCATTTGGTGGGCTTTTAATATTGTCTAAATCCGTCTTTATATTTGTGAGTGTTCTTGATTCTAAATAGTAAGATCATAAAACCTTTTTAATCAAACTTCTTTTGAAACTGGAACGTCTTTATACAAGCATAGATTGATAAGCCAAGGCTTGGTCAACATTATTAAGGTCGTACGTCTTTATACGAACTTATTATGCGACCAAGAATTGGGGAACTCATGTTGGAAACGGTACGTCTTTATACTTGGTCCTATTGTTACACCACCTCCCGGTGAGCAAAATATAATCACCTATTTAACCTTAATACAAAGCATTTACGTTCGATGTCTTAAACCAACCCGGAGATAACCATTCGAAGGGTTGAGGGTAACTGTTGTCCTTAACGGGAGGCACTACCATTTTAATTTAAAGATTTTAATTCGTTAATCAAATGTCATGAGGAGGAGGCTCTAGCGGTGACCCGGGTGACAAGTTTGTAGTAGTCATATCACTAGAATAGTCAACTTAACATTATCACGTACCAAGCGGATTCAAAGCCCAAATCAATACTTTTCGTGACCTGATCATTTCCAAGATATTTACAATCCTGCAATTTTCTATTTTGCTCGTTACATTTCTATTACACACTTCATGCACATTTTTACTTTTCTGTTATTTACTTTACCGTTATTTACTTTTCTGTCATTTACTTTTCTGCGTCACAAGCACACAAAACTCACTCACTAAATAATCCGACTAAACGATAACAAAAGTTGAGTATTGGAACTCGACCGTGTCCATTGTTTCGATACTTAGTTCTTACCTAAACTATATTACGCTGCGATATGTACACTTGCCTATTGTGTGTGGTTTTAAGTTAAAGTAATTATCATTTTATAAATTTGAAACCTGATCTTGAAAAACCATCATAAAAATATATTATATTTTTATATATAAAAAACGACACATCAACGCTCTTCTTCTTCGGGATCACATCTATTCTCACAAGGCATTTCAGCATATCCCTCATGAAAATTTTGTGAATATATAGGAGTGATATTATAGCTTCCCGCAGTAGGAGAAAAATGAAAGCTTATAGAAGGATTATAGGGAACATCTAGGTTTCCTATTTCTCCGAGGCTTCTGAAAGTAGAACTTTCAGTTTCTTCATTATTTTCTATAGTCGTTTCATTCATTTTACATTCAAAATAACTAGCTGGAGCAAATTTGCGAAGAAAACTAGGACCTTTGCCGTTTCCAACCATTCTAAAAATAAACAAAACGATATTTATTATTATAAGAAGATATTACATTATAAAACAAAATACAACAAAAGATATCAAACCTTCTTGAGCTCCATTCCAAGGGTCATCAAGTCTTCTCCATATTCGTATACTTGTTTTCCATAGAATTTAGTCCTTGCCTTATCCATTATCTTTTCCCTTGTTATCTCGTCCATTTGGCGTAACGAACGTTCTAAACATTCGATAGGGGAAGAAGGCATATTGTGCTCTTAACCATATTTTGGTGGAGGTTCACGAAGTCCAACCATAATATCATTATAAGCATTTTGGTATTCCGGAGGAGCATGGAAATAATTTTTGAAAGGACCATCATAAGGAGGTTCAGGATTCATATAAGAATCCTACAAGACTGGGGATCCATAGTTGTAAGATTGATAGTCCGAACTATTTGAAACAAGATTATTAAAAGGATAATCATCAGGGTTTTCAGAAACAAGTTCAAAATGTTGGGATTCCTCAGATGGATCTTCCTTCGTTGATAAGTTTTGTTGAATTTGGCTTGATTGTGCCTCATTTTCTTGTAGGAGTGGGGCACCAATATTCCAGTTGCTGAAATCAGATCCAGCATCCATCCATTTACTAGAAGAGTTATGGGATTGAGGATGGTATTTGGGAGAGTTATGATCGGGAAGTACGGCAAACAGATCGTCATTATAGTAGGGTGAAGATATATGATTCATTTGAGATCCTAAAGGATGATATTATGAAGATTCTTGTTTGATTGGGATCATAATAAGGAACGGAATTATCTCCAGACATCTGCAATCTTAACACATTAGTACTTATCTTATTTTTGTCAAGAATTAGATACTAAAGCCAGTATCCTTATCTTAACTAAAGCTCTACAAGGATGGTTATCTTCCCAGAGTAGTACCTCCAACAGATATGTTCCCAGGTAAGAGCGATGGGTCTAGGAGAGATTTATACACCACTATTTCCTTAGACAGAACACTTCGTTTCTCAGATAACTACATACCGGTCAGAAGGATTCCTTAATGGTTGAAGCCTAGTTACTATATTCAAGTATCTAATTCGCTAAAACATGTGGCTCTGATACCAAGCCTGTCACACCACGCCTCAGGCACCCCCTGGACGTGTGCGACAAATGATTGGTACCTGCTTTGATTTTAGAGTTTTTATAAAACACAGCGGAAGTCTCTTTCACAAGGATCATTTCATCATTTGTTCAACCTCAAGGGTTGTAATTGTAAATACCAAAACTCAGTTGGAAAACAAAAGTCTTGTATTTACTTTATAAACATAGGGATTTAAATACCCTTTCATTTGATTACAAAACCAAGTTGAAATCAAATACATTCCTTGTCTCTTGTGGACAAGTTTCAAGCCACCAGAAATGGTACTATCCAAGGTTGATTAGTTCCCCGGTCCTATCTCCTTTTTCATCACATTTTTATTCGTTACCTGAAAACATTTTGAAAATAAAACGTCAGCACGAACGCCGGTTAATACAATTATCTTGACATAAAATTATTTGGCACAAACAAGTACTAATTTTATAATCATAACTTTATGTTCATTCCACACATTTAGCAGGCCCGTCCTGTTCAATCGCACCACAATGTACACTTGCGTCATAGCTTATAACAACGGACAGGTCTACGCCTCTGAATTTGTTATAAGATAAGCACCAGCCGTAATCCGGGAATTTCACCCGAGACCCGTGTATCCCATGCAAGTTTTATGTATACCAATGGCCTGAATGCTTCCACGTAGAAGAACGTTGAGCATTATTCCCTTAACCTTTATTTGGGCATTTTCGTAAATGTAAATGTTTGACACAAGTTTTGAAAGAGATAAAGTATTCACCTTAGGTATTGGAATGTGCCTCTAGATGAGAATCTATAAAGTCAGCTTCCTAGCTTGGTTTTTCTAGCGTTTCAACTTTTCTACGAGCGTTTCTTCCTTAACCGGTCACTACAGCTAGCGGGAATCGAACCGGGATCGTCGGGAGTGGGCTAGATATCTCCTGGGACAGAATGTGAGATTTGGAATTCGTTTTTCTTGTGAGAAATGAGCTGAATTTGATCAGCTATTTATAGGGTGCAATCTGGTCCCGTAGCGGACCACTACGTAGGCGGGTGATGGTCCACCACCATCCTTGATTGCATCAGCCCTAAATGTTATCTCCTGATTGGACCGTTTATGGATTTGCGGCTAGCGGACCATCATCAGGAAGCATAACGGTCCGCCACCTTTCTACGTGGCGAATTCTGGTGACTTTGCGACTGGCGGACCGTTAACACTTGGCGTGGCGGTCCGCCACGAATACACGTGTCAAAATAAATAACCATTAGTCACTATACACGTGTCGTCCGTGGATTGTTTCCTTAGTCACCAAGTAGCGTACCGTTACCCTGTATGGTGGCGGTCCGCCACCCAACTACTCAGATGGGGTTCCTTAGCGGACCTCTACCTTGTTTCCAGCACCCGTAGCGGACCGTTAGGCTTGACCTTAGCGGTCCACTAAAGTCTAAAAATCCATATTTTTAATTTAATCCTTGGACTTAGGTATTGTAAATACAACTAGTCCTTTAGGTTCTAACCTTGGCATTCCTTTTGTGGCAGGTGTTACAATTGTGGTCATCCTACATGGTTAGATGACGCCACATGGACTTTCATTTCACTTTCTGAATCATCAATTTTGATTTTGACTTCAACTGCTTTAGTCACCGATTTTAACTCACAATTGGATTCATTGTTTGATTCGAGTGACTCTTCAGTGGAGTGTTCTAAGTCATACTCGATTTCTTCACCATCCATTGTAGATAGATAGTCTGAATCACTTTTACTATCACCATGACTTATTGATGTGGGTGTAGATTGGAATCTCTTCTGTCATGAATCTTTCAAACTGATTTCTTGCTTTTGATACAATGGAATCATCAGAATTTAAAACATTAATAGAATTGAAAATATTACAGCTATTGAGTTCATTATGATCAGAGTTTAACCTGTCTGTACTAGAATTAGACTCACTATCACTACCCCCACCGAATCAGACATACATGATTCTGCTTCTTTGAATTTAAATGCGAAAGATTAATGGACTCCCTATTGCACTCACTATTACCTAATCCAACACCACAATCTTCTTGAACCTCATCATCTTGCCCTTTAGTTAAACCTGCAATATTTACATTAGTAGCAGACACAAAGACACTAGCAAGATCATTTTTGGGATTATGTGAAAGAATAGGGCTGTAATGACCCTCAGTAGGGGGATGAAACAATTTCCTTTCAAAATCAGTGGAGTCCAAATAACCGACTCCCTTTTTCACAAATCCAGGCTGCTAACAATCAATCATTGTGTTGTAACATTTCTGATTTTCATTATCTGTATTTCAATTCAATGTGATACATTTCAAACCCAATTCTAGTACACTGATTTGCTCTATTCGTACCAACAATTAAATACTATGTTTCAATGCAAATCCACAAATTTTACACGAGTATATCCTACTAAATTCTACATAAGTTCATACTTATATAAATCTATCAAAACTGAAATTTGTAAGGACTGATTTTATAAATTAACAAGAAACCCTAATAGGCACGGTCGTGCCTCGTTCTGGCGTCCAATCAAGTGTCCAATCAAGGTGTTCCGGCTATTGCAAATGTGGTAACCCAAATCATTTTCGTGATCAGTGCCCAAGGTTCATCAATGCTAGACAAGGCTGAGCTCGTGGGCGTGCTTTCAACATAAACGCCAATGAAGCTCAAGCCAACAATGATGTGGTCAACGGTACGTTCCTTGTTAATAGTCAATATGCCTCCATTTTATTTGATACCGGTGCCGATAAAAGTTTTGTGTCACTTAACTTTGAACTCTTACTTGCAAAGACACGATCCCAATTAGAGAATGGTGACTCCCTTACAATTGACTCTGTTATTCACGACTGCACTCTAGAACTTAATAATCATACATTTCCAATCAACCTTGTACCAATGCCACTAGGGAGTTTTGATATCATCATATGCATGGATTGGCTATCAAATCACCATGCCGAAGTCATCTGTTTCGAGAAGTACATCCGAATACCTCTACCGTCGGGAGAAATGTTAAGAGTCTTTGGTGAAAAGCCTTGCAAAGGACTCAAGTTAATGTCATTCACTACCGCCCAAAAGTACTTACGAAAGAAGTACGTAGCCTTCTTAGCTCATGTTGTTCAAAAGGATGTCAAATAGAAGAGTACCCAAGACATTCCCATCATTCAGGATTTTCCCGAAGTATTTCCCGAAGATCTATCCGGTCTTCCACCCGTTCGACAAGTAGAATTTCGCATTGACCAAATACCCGGAGCTAACCCCATGGCTAGAGCTCCTTACCGTCTTGCACCTTCTGAAATGCAAGAACTTGCAAGTCAACTCCAAGAGCTCTCCGACAAGGGCTTCATTCGTCCAAGTCATTCACCGTGGGGTGCACCCGTCTTATTAGTCAAGAAGAAGGATGGATCATTCCGCATGTGTATTGACTACCGCGAACTCAACAAGCTTACTATCAAGAACCGTTATCCTTTACCTAGAATTGATGATCTCTTTGATCAACTTCAAGGTTCTATGTAAGGCCCCTTTCCCGGGTGACCTCACTTGTTGGATTTACTCATAAACATAGCCATAGATACTGAATAATTACATTGAATACTTTCTAAACGTAGCGTGAGCTTACATCATTCGATTACATAGCCATAACAGCGGAAGTCTTAATCATTTAAACATAACACATTGCTTTAACAAAAATTAAAGTGGATGGGATGTCAGCCCTTGATCGGGATAGCCTTCACTCCAATGCACGACCTTTCTTCTTTTTACCTGAAATGTATACTAAAAGTCAGCTAACGCTGGTGAGTTCTAGTTAAAAACATTTAGGTATGAACATTATTCATTTATAAATACTTACGTATAAATATATAAATATAAATACACATTTATATATTCTTTGCTTTCTTTTATCATTCGTATGTGAGCACATAAATATGCATTCACCTTTACTTTCATTAACATTTATTGGTCATACTCATAAGAGTGATCAGCCAACATTCATTTATGCGTAAGTCACGAAGACATACGCCCGTCCTACCGTCGTAGTCCGTCCTCCACAACATCCGGCAAACCTTCGGCCATCTGTTATGCTATACCGTCCGGCAAACCTTCGGCCGTCCGTCTTAACCGTACTACCGTCGTAGTCCGTCATATTCGCCCGTCTGCCCTAAGGCATCCGTTTCCCACGTGAACTATTATATATGCAACCGTTCTACTTATCATTGATAAGGCAATTGCTTCGACCGTCCATTAGTGCCTTTCACACGTCCTAGCTAATGAAGGAACGTGTTTGTCCCGATTGCAAAATAGTCACGAGGTCGTCCGTCTACCGAAGTAGCCGTTATCATCGAAGCGTCCATACATTTACATGCATTCGTAACAAGCAATATATAAAATATAAAGCAAGATTTTCTTCTTTTTCGTTATGTCGTTCGTTCATTCATTCTTTGTATACATTCGTTTCATTCTTGTTCATCATTATTTTACGTATGATCATATTAACATTCATATATATATAAGTATCACATATGATCACATTGGCATTCATAACATTTATTCATTTAATGTATACACTTCAGCCCCAAAACATTTAAAATGATTTGCACATAACATAAAAAGGGGAACATAGAACTCACCTGATAGGCGGGTCCCTGAAGTATAATAGCTGGTTTCGAAACGTCACTAAGGTCACCCACAATCTGTATAATAAAGTTATACATATAAGGTAGGGCTCCTAAATGACACTAGACATTACTATTCTTGAACTCAGTAGTTTCGGGAGGTGGGTCGCATCAAAACTATGGTAGTTTCGAGCTATGGTCTTACACTCGAAACTAGGTAGTTTCGAGTCATAATCCTTCTATCGAAACTAGGTAGTTTCGAGTCATGAGATCCTATCGAAACTATGGTAGTTTCGAGTCATTGGCTGCTATCGAAACTAGATAGTTTCGAGTCAAACATGACTATCGAAACTAGAGTAGTTTCGACGGGTCTGTATGTATCGAAACTATAGTTTCGAGTCATGGGTCTGCATCTTCCCTGACCAGAACCTTGCTCCAGCCAACTTATTTCCAATCGATTAAACCTTGAGCATTTTACGTTAAACACCTTCCTTTATCGTTCTTGAGTTCAAATACGTGATTTGTTTCAAGTTTCGTATGCAAAAATCGTATCTTTATTTGATTTAAACCCGAGACATGCAAAGACTCATAATCAGAGGCGATGCTTACCTCAACAGGCCCGATTTCTGTTGCTATGCGTTGAAATGGTGGAGTCGGATGATTCCCGAGCCCTTGAGTCTTCTCCTTGCGGTTTTCTTCACAAGCCGATCGCTCTCTCTCTCTCTCTCTAGTATTCTTGCGCAGGAAGATGAAATGAGAGGGGTTTGGGTTGAAGCTGCTGTTTTGTAATGGGGTTTCCCCCTTTTCTTTTCGGCCCATGGGCCGAAATTTTGGCCAAGCCCACTTTATTTCCCTTTTCTATTTGTCTTGTCATTATTTGGGATGTTACAAGTCTACCCTCCTTAATGAGGTTTCGTCCTCGAAACCTGTTACACGTTAAACAACTGGGGATACAGTTCCTTCATCTCGTCTTCTTTCTCCCAAGTAGCCTCGGACCCCTTTCTGTGTTTCCATTGTATTTTGACTAAAGGAATCGACTTATTGCGTAATCGTTTCTCGGCTCTGTCAAGAATAGCTATTGGTTCTTCTACATAGTTCAAGCTGTTATCCACTTCGATTTCGTCATAAGGTATGTGAGCCGTATCGTCAGCAAGGCACTTGCGTAAGTGTGATATGTGGAATGTAGGGTGAATTCCATCGAGCTCATCTGGTAAGTCGAGTTTGTAAGCCACTCGGCCAACTCTTGCTATGATTTTGAAAGGCCCGACAAACCTTGGGCTTAATTTGCCACGTTTTCTGAATCGGATAATCCCCTTCCAGGGTGACACTTTCAATAGTACCATGTCCCCTACTTGAAATTCTAAATCCCTTCTTCTCTTGTCCGCGTATGATTTTTGTCTGTCTTTTGCGGCTTTCATGCGTGCTTTTATCTGGTCAAATTTTTCAGAAGTAGCTTTGACCACCTCGAGACTTGCAAAGTCTTTCTGTCCAATTTCCCCCCAACAGACCGGGGTTCGACATCTTCTCCCATACAGCATCTCAAATGGCGGCATGTCAATGGTTGAGTGATAGCTGTTATTATATGAAAATTCTGCCAAGGGCAAATGGCTGTCCCAGCTACCACCGAAGTCAATGATACAGGCCCGGAGCATGTCCTCCAAGGTCTGAATGGTTCTTTCCGATTGACCATCGGTTTGAGGGTGGTAAGCTGTGCTGATGTTTAGCCTAGTGCCCATGGATTCGTTGAATTTCTTCCAAAACCTTGACGTGAATCGAGTGTCCCTGTCCGACACGATCGTTAACGGCATGCCATGTCTGCTTACGATTTCCTTGATAAAAATTTCTGCCAACTTCTCTGACGAAGAAGCCTCACGTATAGGTAAGAAGTGAGCACTTTTCGTCAAGCGGTCGACGATCACCCAAATGGTATCATTACCTTTAGCTGTTCGCGGTAGCTTGGTGATGAAGTCCATCGTGATCTCCTCCCACTTCCATTCCGGTATTGGCAAAGGTTGCATTTTACCGCATGGCTTCTGGTGTTCGGCCTTAACTAGTGAACAAGTCAGGCACTTGCTCACATATTCAGTCACATCGTTCTTCATTCCAGGCCACCAGTAGTCTTTCCTCAAGTCTTGGTACATTTTGTTTGTCCCGGGGTGAATAGAGTAGCGAGACTTATGGGCCTCGTCAAGGATTTTGGCCCTAAGTTCACCAATCTTAGGTATCCACATCCGGCCAAAACGAGTTCGTACACCGTACGTATTGGTCTCCAGGTTGCTCTGTTGTCCAATTATTCTTTCTCGTTTCACATTTCTTTCTAATAGTGCCTCATCTTGTGCCTTTACTATTTCATTCATTAAATCTGGTGTTATAATCAACTGACACGCCTTGATTCTAATAGGTGTCGACTCTTCCTTCCTGCTTAAGGCGTCAGCCACTACATTTGCCTTGCCTGGGTGGTATAATATTTCGCAATCGTAGTCTTTTAGTAGTTCCAACCACCTTCTTTGTCTCATGTTTAATTCCTTCTGCTCGAAGAAGTACTTCAGGCTCTTGTGATCGGAGTAGATGGTGCATTTAACTCCGTACAGATAATGCCTCCATATCTTTAATGCGAAAACTACGGCCGCCAACTCCAGATCGTGAGTCGGGTAGTTAACTTCATGAATCTTTAACTGTCGCGAGGCATAAGCAATTACCTTTCCTCGTTGCATAAGTACACAACCCAATCCTTGCCCCGAAGCGTCAGAGTAGACTACCAAGTCTTCGTTTCCCTCAGGTAAGGTCAAGACTGGAGCTTGGGTTAATCGTGTCTTCAACTCTTCGAACGCATTGTTTTGGGTTGGTCCCCATTCATACTTTACTTCCTTACGTGTCAGCTTTGTCAGTGGCGAGGCTATTCTCGAGAAATCCTGAATGAACCTCCGATAGTAGCCTGCCAACCCCAGAAAACTTCGTATATCAGTTGGCGTTTTCGGGATGTTCCATTCCTTTACCGCTTCGATCTTAGCAGGATCCACCATAATGCCGTCCGGGTTTACGACATGGCCTAGGAATTGGACCTCCCTAAGCCAGAACACGCATTTGGAGAATTTTGCATACAACTTCTCCTGCTTTAGAACCTCCAATACTTCTCTTAGGTGACAGTGGTGATCACCTTCATTCTTTGAATATATGAGGATGTCATCTATAAAAACTATTACTGATCGATCCAACATGGGTCGGCATACTCTGTTCATTAAATCCATAAATGCTGCTGGTGCGTTGGTTAGTCCGAAGGACATCACAAGAAATTCATAATGCCCGTAACGTGTACGAAACGCAGTTTTCGGTACATCCTTCTCTCTTACTTTCAATTGATGGTAACCCGACCTGAGATCAATCTTTGAGAACCAACTCGCGCCTTGTAATTGATCAAAGAGGTCGTCTATTCTAGGCAGTGGGTATTTGTTCTTTACTGTTCTCTTGTTCAATTCACGGTAGTCGATGCACATGCGCATGCTGCCGTCCTTTTTCTTTACAAATAATACCGGAGCGCCCCATGGTGAGATGCTCGGTCTAATAAATCCTTTCTCTGTTAATTCTTCAAGTTGGGACATTAATTCTTTCATTTCTGACGGAGCCAATCGGTATGGTGCCTTGGCAACGGGCTCAGCTCCTGGCAGTAAGTCAATCTGAAATTCTATTTCCCGATCGAGCGGCAAACCAGGTAGGTCCTCTGGGAACACTTCTGGAAAATTGCACACCACGGGTACATCTTTTAGCTCTTTCGTTTTCATTCTATCGTCAATAACATACGCCAGATAAGCTTCGCAACCGCGCCTCATGTAACTTTCGGCCTTGATCATCGAGATGACGTTCGGCATTGTGCTATTCCAGTCACCATAAACCGTAATCGGACTGCCGTCAGTGGCCTTGAGATGTATCATCTTTCGTTTACATATGATTTGAGCTTCGTTGGCAGCTAACCAATCCATGCCCAATACTACATCGAATCCTCCTAAGGTTAGAAGGTACAATCTAGATGGAAACTTATGGCCCTCTATTTCTACCATGCAATCGTCAGTCACTTGGATGACTACTGAGTTTTTACCAATAGCAGTTTGTACGCTAAAGGCCCTTATAAGGCTAGTGATTGTGCAGTCTAATTTGCGGCTAAAGGCAGTGGATATAAAACTTTTACTAGCACCAGAATCAAACAGAATAGCAGCATGTTCATCATTTACTAGGAACGTACCCGACATGACGTCAGGGTTTCCTCTTGCTTCTTCCTCGGTTAAAGCATAGGCCCGAGTCCTAGCCTTTGGCTGTTCCTTTTCTTTTTCTTTCCCCGAACCAGATTGTCCAGTCTTCCTGCAATCCTTAGTAGCGTGCCCATACCAACCACAGTTCTGGCACTTGATGCCCTTAGTACAATCCTTCGAGTAGTGCCCCGGTCTTCCACATTTAAAACACATGGTTGAGCCGGCCAAACATTCACCGCGGTGCTGTTTCCCGCATTTTGTGCAAATTTCGTACTCATCATTCCTTGGCTTCTTTGCCTCAGCAGTAACATTTCCTCTTCCAGTCCCCTTAGACGAGTTCTCCCACTTCCTCTTTGCTCTTCTTTAGTGCCTCAGATAACAGATCAGGCAGTACTTTCTTCAGAGTTAGTATGACCTCACGGGCAATAGCATCTCTAACTTCGGGTTCCAGTCGTAGAGATCCTTCATTGCCCTCAGCTGGTGGGGTTACATTTGTTTCATGCACGCTCTCAGTGTGTTCCACGTGCACACTCTCCTCTTCCTCATATCTTTGGTTCAATGGCGGTCTACCGACTCGGCCAGTGCGACCGCCTCGGCGTCCAGTTCCTCTTTTACGAGCCATAGTTTTCTAGATTTCCTGTTGAGTAAAAAGGTATACATCAATGTCATTCCTTCAGATCATAGTTTAGAACAGTACGAGCAAGGTAAATTCTTAATTACAGTGACCGGTTTGTGATTAATAATTTGCTTTGCTTTTCGGGTTCGAAACTCTTCACATCAGTAGTGACATTGACATCTAAGCGTTCTAAGTTAAGGTATCTATCCCTAACTATAGGCATTAACTTTATGACTTACTTACTGCACTGGCGTTGGCGTCGGCTACCCAGACTGACATCCGTGCGTTGGTCCCATTATCAGCTTGAGTCCAGACATTTAGGGATGTCTGAATCTCTCAAACTATTGCTCTGATACCAACTTGTAAGGCCCCTTTCCCGGGTGACCTCACTTGTTGGATTTACTCATAAACATAGCCATAGATACTGAATAATTACATTGAATACTTTCTAAACGTAGCGTGAGCTTACATCATTCGATTACATAGCCATAACAGCGGAAGTCTTAATCATTTAAACATAACACATTGCTTTAACAAAAATTAAAGTGGATGGGATGTCAGCCCTTGATCGGGATAGCCTTCACTCCAATGCACGACCTTTCTTCTTTTTACCTGAAATGTATACTAAAAGTCAGCTAACGCTGGTGAGTTCTAGTTAAAAACATTTAGGTATGAACATTATTCATTTATAAATACTTACGTATAAATATATAAATATAAATACACATTTATATATTCTTTGCTTTCTTTTATCATTCGTATGTGAGCACATAAATATGCATTCACCTTTACTTTCATTAACATTTATTGGTCATACTCATAAGAGTGATCAGCCAACATTCATTTATGCGTAAGTCACGAAGACATACGCCCGTCCTACCGTCGTAGTCCGTCCTCCACAACATCCGGCAAACCTTCGGCCATCTGTTATGCTATACCGTCCGGCAAACCTTCGGCCGTCCGTCTTAACCGTACTACCGTCGTAGTCCGTCATATTCGCCCGTCTGCCCTAAGGCATCCGTTTCCCACGTGAACTATTATATATGCAACCGTTCTACTTATCATTGATAAGGCAATTGCTTCGACCGTCCATTAGTGCCTTTCACACGTCCTAGCTAATGAAGGAACGTGTTTGTCCCGATTGCAAAATAGTCACGAGGTCGTCCGTCTACCGAAGTAGCCGTTATCATCGAAGCGTCCATACATTTACATGCATTCGTAACAAGCAATATATAAAATATAAAGCAAGATTTTCTTCTTTTTCGTTATGTCGTTCGTTCATTCATTCTTTGTATACATTCGTTTCATTCTTGTTCATCATTATTTTACGTATGATCATATTAACATTCATATATATATAAGTATCACATATGATCACATTGGCATTCATAACATTTATTCATTTAATGTATACACTTCAGCCCCAAAACATTTAAAATGATTTGCACATAACATAAAAAGGGGAACATAGAACTCACCTGATAGGCGGGTCCCTGAAGTATAATAGCTGGTTTCGAAACGTCACTAAGGTCACCCACAATCTGTATAATAAAGTTATACATATAAGGTAGGGCTCCTAAATGACACTAGACATTACTATTCTTGAACTCAGTAGTTTCGGGAGGTGGGTCGCATCAAAACTATGGTAGTTTCGAGCTATGGTCTTACACTCGAAACTAGGTAGTTTCGAGTCATAATCCTTCTATCGAAACTAGGTAGTTTCGAGTCATGAGATCCTATCGAAACTATGGTAGTTTCGAGTCATTGGTTGCTATCGAAACTAGATAGTTTCGAGTCAAACATGACTATCGAAACTAGAGTAGTTTCGACGGGTCTGTATGTATCGAAACTATAGTTTCGAGTCATGGGTCTGCATCTTCCCTGACCAGAACCTTGCTCCAGCCAACTTATTTCCAATCGATTAAACCTTGAGCATTTTACGTTAAACACCTTCCTTTATCGTTCTTGAGTTCAAATACGTGATTTGTTTCAAGTTTCGTATGCAAAAATCGTATCTTTATTTGATTTAAACCCGAGACATGCAAAGACTCATAATCAGAGGCGATGCTTACCTCAACAGGCCCGATTTCTGTTGCTATGCGTTGAAATGGTGGAGTCGGATGATTCCCGAGCCCTTGAGTCTTCTCCTTGCGGTTTTCTTCACAAGCCGATCGCTCTCTCTCTCTCTCTCTAGTATTCTTGCGCAGGAAGATGAAATGAGAGGGGTTTGGGTTGAAGCTGCTGTTTTGTAATGGGGTTTCCCCCTTTTCTTTTCGGCCCATGGGCCGAAATTTTGGCCAAGCCCACTTTATTTCCCTTTTCTATTTGTCTTGTCATTATTTGGGATGTTACAAGTCTACCCTCCTTAATGAGGTTTCGTCCTCGAAACCTGTTACACGTTAAACAACTGGGGATACAGTTCCTTCATCTCGTCTTCTTTCTCCCAAGTAGCCTCGGACCCCTTTCTGTGTTTCCATTGTATTTTGACTAAAGGAATCGACTTATTGCGTAATCGTTTCTCGGCTCTGTCAAGAATAGCTATTGGTTCTTCTACATAGTTCAAGCTGTTATCCACTTCGATTTCGTCATAAGGTATGTGAGCCGTATCGTCAGCAAGGCACTTGCGTAAGTGTGATATGTGGAATGTAGGGTGAATTCCATCGAGCTCATCTGGTAAGTCGAGTTTGTAAGCCACTCGGCCAACTCTTGCTATGATTTTGAAAGGCCCGACAAACCTTGGGCTTAATTTGCCACGTTTTCTGAATCGGATAATCCCCTTCCAGGGTGACACTTTCAATAGTACCATGTCCCCTACTTGAAATTCTAAATCCCTTCTTCTCTTGTCCGCGTATGATTTTTGTCTGTCTTTTGCGGCTTTCATGCGTGCTTTTATCTGGTCAAATTTTTCAGAAGTAGCTTTGACCACCTCGAGACTTGCAAAGTCTTTCTGTCCAATTTCCCCCCAACAGACCGGGGTTCGACATCTTCTCCCATACAGCATCTCAAATGGCGGCATGTCAATGGTTGAGTGATAGCTGTTATTATATGAAAATTCTGCCAAGGGCAAATGGCTGTCCCAGCTACCACCGAAGTCAATGATACAGGCCCGGAGCATGTCCTCCAAGGTCTGAATGGTTCTTTCCGATTGACCATCGGTTTGAGGGTGGTAAGCTGTGCTGATGTTTAGCCTAGTGCCCATGGATTCGTTGAATTTCTTCCAAAACCTTGACGTGAATCGAGTGTCCCTGTCCGACACGATCGTTAACGGCATGCCATGTCTGCTTACGATTTCCTTGATAAAAATTTCTGCCAACTTCTCTGACGAAGAAGCCTCACGTATAGGTAAGAAGTGAGCACTTTTCGTCAAGCGGTCGACGATCACCCAAATGGTATCATTACCTTTAGCTGTTCGCGGTAGCTTGGTGATGAAGTCCATCGTGATCTCCTCCCACTTCCATTCCGGTATTGGCAAAGGTTGCATTTTACCGCATGGCTTCTGGTGTTCGGCCTTAACTAGTGAACAAGTCAGGCACTTGCTCACATATTCAGTCACATCGTTCTTCATTCCAGGCCACCAGTAGTCTTTCCTCAAGTCTTGGTACATTTTGTTTGTCCCGGGGTGAATAGAGTAGCGAGACTTATGGGCCTCGTCAAGGATTTTGGCCCTAAGTTCACCAATCTTAGGTATCCACATCCGGCCAAAACGAGTTCGTACACCGTACGTATTGGTCTCCAGGTTGCTCTGTTGTCCAATTATTCTTTCTCGTTTCACATTTCTTTCTAATAGTGCCTCATCTTGTGCCTTTACTATTTCATTCATTAAATCTGGTGTTATAATCAACTGACACGCCTTGATTCTAATAGGTGTCGACTCTTCCTTCCTGCTTAAGGCGTCAGCCACTACATTTGCCTTGCCTGGGTGGTATAATATTTCGCAATCGTAGTCTTTTAGTAGTTCCAACCACCTTCTTTGTCTCATGTTTAATTCCTTCTGCTCGAAGAAGTACTTCAGGCTCTTGTGATCGGAGTAGATGGTGCATTTAACTCCGTACAGATAATGCCTCCATATCTTTAATGCGAAAACTACGGCCGCCAACTCCAGATCGTGAGTCGGGTAGTTAACTTCATGAATCTTTAACTGTCGCGAGGCATAAGCAATTACCTTTCCTCGTTGCATAAGTACACAACCCAATCCTTGCCCCGAAGCGTCAGAGTAGACTACCAAGTCTTCGTTTCCCTCAGGTAAGGTCAAGACTGGAGCTTGGGTTAATCGTGTCTTCAACTCTTCGAACGCATTGTTTTGGGTTGGTCCCCATTCATACTTTACTTCCTTACGTGTCAGCTTTGTCAGTGGCGAGGCTATTCTCGAGAAATCCTGAATGAACCTCCGATAGTAGCCTGCCAACCCCAGAAAACTTCGTATATCAGTTGGCGTTTTCGGGATGTTCCATTCCTTTACCGCTTCGATCTTAGCAGGATCCACCATAATGCCGTCCGGGTTTACGACATGGCCTAGGAATTGGACCTCCCTAAGCCAGAACGCGCATTTGGAGAATTTTGCATACAACTTCTCCTGCTTTAGAACCTCCAATACTTCTCTTAGGTGACAGTGGTGATCACCTTCATTCTTTGAATATATGAGGATGTCATCTATAAAAACTATTACTGATCGATCCAACATGGGTCGGCATACTCTGTTCATTAAATCCATAAATGCTGCTGGTGCGTTGGTTAGTCCGAAGGACATCACAAGAAATTCATAATGCCCGTAACGTGTACGAAACGCAGTTTTCGGTACATCCTTCTCTCTTACTTTCAATTGATGGTAACCCGACCTGAGATCAATCTTTGAGAACCAACTCGCGCCTTGTAATTGATCAAAGAGGTCGTCTATTCTAGGCAGTGGGTATTTGTTCTTTACTGTTCTCTTGTTCAATTCACGGTAGTCGATGCACATGCGCATGCTGCCGTCCTTTTTCTTTACAAATAATACCGGAGCGCCCCATGGTGAGATGCTCGGTCTAATAAATCCTTTCTCTGTTAATTCTTCAAGTTGGGACATTAATTCTTTCATTTCTGACGGAGCCAATCGGTATGGTGCCTTGGCAACGGGCTCAGCTCCTGGCAGTAAGTCAATCTGAAATTCTATTTCCCGATCGAGCGGCAAACCAGGTAGGTCCTCTGGGAACACTTCTGGAAAATTGCACACCACGGGTACATCTTTTAGCTCTTTCGTTTTCATTCTATCGTCAATAACATACGCCAGATAAGCTTCGCAACCGCGCCTCATGTAACTTTCGGCCTTGATCATCGAGATGACGTTCGGCATTGTGCTATTCCAGTCACCATAAACCGTAATCGGACTGCCGTCAGTGGCCTTGAGATGTATCATCTTTCGTTTACATATGATTTGAGCTTCGTTGGCAGCTAACCAATCCATGCCCAATACTACATCGAATCCTCCTAAGGTTAGAAGGTACAATCTAGATGGAAACTTATGGCCCTCTATTTCTACCATGCAATCGTCAGTCACTTGGATGACTACTGAGTTTTTACCAATAGCAGTTTGTACGCTAAAGGCCCTTATAAGGCTAGTGATTGTGCAGTCTAATTTGCGGCTAAAGGCAGTGGATATAAAACTTTTACTAGCACCAGAATCAAACAGAATAGCAGCATGTTCATCATTTACTAGGAACGTACCCGACACGACGTCAGGGTTTCCTCTTGCTTCTTCCTCGGTTAAAGCATAGGCCCGAGTCCTAGCCTTTGGCTGTTCCTTTTCTTTTTCTTTCCCCGAACCAGATTGTCCAGTCTTCCTGCAATCCTTAGTAGCGTGCCCATACCAACCACAGTTCTGGCACTTGATGCCCTTAGTACAATCCTTCGAGTAGTGCCCCGGTCTTCCACATTTAAAACACATGGTTGAGCCGGCCAAACATTCACCGCGGTGCTGTTTCCCGCATTTTGTGCAAATTTCGTACTCATCATTCCTTGGCTTCTTTGCCTCAGCAGTAACATTTCCTCTTCCAGTCCCCTTAGACGAGTTCTCCCACTTCCTCTTTGCTCTTCTTTAGTGCCTCAGATAACAGATCAGGCAGTACTTTCTTCAGAGTTAGTATGACCTCACGGGCAATAGCATCTCTAACTTCGGGTTCCAGTCGTAGAGATCCTTCATTGCCCTCAGCTGGTGGGGTTACATTTGTTTCATGCACGCTCTCAGTGTGTTCCACGTGCACACTCTCCTCTTCCTCATATCTTTGGTTCAATGGCGGTCTACCGACTCGGCCAGTGCGACCGCCTCGGCGTCCAGTTCCTCTTTTACGAGCCATAGTTTTCTAGATTTCCTGTTGAGTAAAAAGGTATACATCAATGTCATTCCTTCAGATCATAGTTTAGAACAGTACGAGCAAGGTAAATTCTTAATTACAGTGACCGGTTTGTGATTAATAATTTGCTTTGCTTTTCGGGTTCGAAACTCTTCACATCAGTAGTGACATTGACATCTAAGCGTTCTAAGTTAAGGTATCTATCCCTAACTATAGGCATTAACTTTATGACTTACTTACTGCACTGGCGTTGGCGTCGGCTACCCAGATTGACATCCGTGCGTTGGTCCCATTATCAGCTTGAGTCCAGACATTTAGGGATGTCTGAATCTCTCAAACTATTGCTCTGATACCAACTTGTAAGGCCCCTTTCCCGGGTGACCTCACTTGTTGGATTTACTCATAAACATAGCCATAGATACTGAATAATTACATTGAATACTTTCTAAACGTAGCATGAGCTTACATCATTCGATTACATAGCCATAACAGCGGAAGTCTTAATCATTTAAACATAACACATTGCTTTAACAAAAATTAAAGTGGATGGGATGTCAGCCCTTGATCGGGATAGCCTTCACTCCAATGCACGACCTTTCTTCTTTTTACCTGAAATGTATACTAAAAGTCAGCTAACGCTGGTGAGTTCTAGTTAAAAACATTTAGGTATGAACATTATTCATTTATAAATACTTACGTATAAATATATAAATATAAATACACATTTATATATTCTTTGCTTTCTTTTATCATTCGTATGTGAGCACATAAATATGCATTCACCTTTACTTTCATTAACATTTATTGGTCATACTCATAAGAGTGATCAGCCAACATTCATTTATGCGTAAGTCACGAAGACATACGCCCGTCCTACCGTCGTAGTCCGTCCTCCACAACATCCGGCAAACCTTCGGCCATCTGTTATGCTATACCGTCCGGCAAACCTTCGGCCGTCCGTCTTAACCGTACTACCGTCGTAGTCCGTCATATTCGCCCGTCTGCCCTAAGGCATCCGTTTCCCACGTGAACTATTATATATGCAACCGTTCTACTTATCATTGATAAGGCAATTGCTTCGACCGTCCATTAGTGCCTTTCACACGTCCTAGCTAATGAAGGAACGTGTTTGTCCCGATTGCAAAATAGTCACGAGGTCGTCCGTCTACCGAAGTAGCCGTTATCATCGAAGCGTCCATACATTTACATGCATTCGTAACAAGCAATATATAAAATATAAAGCAAGATTTTCTTCTTTTTCGTTATGTCGTTCGTTCATTCATTCTTTGTATACATTCGTTTCATTCTTGTTCATCATTATTTTACGTATGATCATATTAACATTCATATATATATAAGTATCACATATGATCACATTGGCATTCATAACATTTATTCATTTAATGTATACACTTCAGCCCCAAAACATTTAAAATGATTTGCACATAACATAAAAAGGGGAACATAGAACTCACCTGATAGGCGGGTCCCTGAAGTATAATAGCTGGTTTCGAAACGTCACTAAGGTCACCCACAATCTGTATAATAAAGTTATACATATAAGGTAGGGCTCCTAAATGACACTAGACATTACTATTCTTGAACTCAGTAGTTTCGGGAGGTGGGTCGCATCAAAACTATGGTAGTTTCGAGCTATGGTCTTACACTCGAAACTAGGTAGTTTCGAGTCATAATCCTTCTATCGAAACTAGGTAGTTTCGAGTCATGAGATCCTATCGAAACTATGGTAGTTTCGAGTCATTGGCTGCTATCGAAACTAGATAGTTTCGAGTCAAACATGACTATCGAAACTAGAGTAGTTTCGACGGGTCTGTATGTATCGAAACTATAGTTTCGAGTCATGGGTCTGCATCTTCCCTGACCAGAACCTTGCTCCAGCCAACTTATTTCCAATCGATTAAACCTTGAGCATTTTACGTTAAACACCTTCCTTTATCGTTCTTGAGTTCAAATACGTGATTTGTTTCAAGTTTCGTATGCAAAAATCGTATCTTTATTTGATTTAAACCCGAGACATGCAAAGACTCATAATCAGAGGCGATGCTTACCTCAACAGGCCCGATTTCTGTTGCTATGCGTTGAAATGGTGGAGTCGGATGATTCCCGAGCCCTTGAGTCTTCTCCTTGCGGTTTTCTTCACAAGCCGATCGCTCTCTCTCTCTCTCTCTAGTATTCTTGCGCAGGAAGATGAAATGAGAGGGGTTTGGGTTGAAGCTGCTGTTTTGTAATGGGGTTTCCCCCTTTTCTTTTCGGCCCATGGGCCGAAATTTTGGCCAAGCCCACTTTATTTCCCTTTTCTATTTGTCTTGTCATTATTTGGGATGTTACATTCTACCTGCTTCTCGAAGATTGACCCTCAATCTGGTTATCACCAACTCCGTGTAAAAGAGGAAGATATTCCAAAGACTGCCTTCCGAAGAAGGTATGGTCACTACGAGTTCATGGTCATGGCCTTTTGGGCTAACCAATGCACCCGCAGTTTTCATGGACCTCATGAATCGTGTGTGCAAACCGTACCTTGATAAATTCGTGATCGTCTTCATTGATGATATCTTAATCTACTCCAAGACTAAAGCCGACCATGAGCAACACCTTAGACTGGTTTTGGACCTCTTGAAGAAGGAACAACTATATGCCAAATTCTCCAAATGTGAATTTTGGCTAAAGGAAGTTCAATTTCTTGGTCATATCGTCAACGACAAGGGAATTCATGTTGACCCTGCTAAGATCGAAGCGGTTAAGAATTGGAATGCCCCGAAGACCCCCACCGAAGTTCGTTCATTTCTTGGTCTTGCGGGATATTATCTTCGCTTCATCTCAAATTTCTCTAAGATTGCTGTCCCTCTTACCGCTTTAACCCATAAGGGTAAACCTTATGAATGGGGACCAAAACAAGAAGAAACTTTCCAAACTCTCAAGCAAAAGTTATGCAATGCTCCTATTTTGACTCTCCCTGATGGAAATGAAGATCTAGTTGTCTACTGTGATGCTTCTAACCAAGGTCTCGGTTGTGTTCTCATGCAACGAGGCAGAGTAATCGCTTATGCATCAAGACAACTCAAGATTCACGAGAAAAATTATACGACGCACGACCTCGAGTTGGGTGCGGTCGTATTTGCATTAAAGATTTGGAGACATTACCTCTATGGCACAAAATGTGTGGTGTTCACCGACCACAAAAGTCTCCAACGCATCTTCAATCAAAAAGAACTCAATATGAGGCAACGAAGTTGGGTTGAACTCCTTAATGACTATGACTGCGAGAGTCGTTATCATCCCGGCAAAGCGAATGTTGTAGCCGACGCTTTGAGTCGCAATGACCATGTCATGCTTCATTGTGCCCTAATCCAAACCGACATTCAAAACCGCATCTTAGAAGCTCAACACGTCTCAATCACCGAGGGTAACATGTACGAGGAAATGTCGTGTGGTGTTGAACTTCAGCTTGAATCAAAACCCAATGGCTTACTTTATTACTTGAATCGTATTTGGGTTACCAATCGTGATGATCTCCGTACATTTCTCATGAAAGAGGCTGATAAGACTCGTTATTCTATTCATCCTGGTACGGATAAGATGTACCAGGCTCTTCGCCAACACTATTGGTGGCACGGTATGAAGAAAGACATTGCTCTCTATGTTGCCAAATGTCTAACTTGCTCCAAGGTCAAAGCCGAACATCAACGTCCTTCCGGTCTACTTGAACAACCGGAAATTCCCGTGTGGAAATGGGAGAACTTAGCCATGGATTTCATTACCAAACTCCCTCGCACCTCAAGTGGTTATGATAGCATTTGGGTAATCATTGACCGTCTCACAAAATCTGCTCATTTCTTGCCTATCCGTGAAGACTATCGGGTTGAGAAACTAACTTGAATATACATTGACTAAATTGTGAGCCGTCACGGTATTCCCTTAAACATAATATCTGATAGAGATGCTTGGTTCACTTCCCGTTTTTGGCAATCTCTCCAAACTGCTTTTGGTACACGATTGGATTTGAGCACGGCTTACTATCCCCAAACTGACGGTCAGACCGAGCGAACAATCCAAACTCTTGAGGATATGCTTAGAGCTTGTGTAATTGATTTTGGTGGCAATTGGGATTCACATCTATCCCTAATCGAGTTCTCCTACAATAATAGCTACCACACGAGTATCAACATGGCTCCATTTGAAGCTCTCTATGGTCGCAAGTGTCGTTCTCCTATCTGTTGGAACGAGGTTGGTGAAGCAAAAATCACCGTTCCCGAGCTAATTCAAGAAACATCTGACAAGATTATCCAAATCCGTGACAACATTCGAGTAGCGAGAAGTCGGAAAAAGAGTTATGCCGATAAACGACGAAAACCCTTGGAATTCCAAGTCGGTGACTTTGTTTTTCTAAAGGTGTCTCCGTGGAAGGGTGTAATCCGCTTTGGAAAGAAAGGCAAGTTAGCACCTCGCTATGTGGGTCCATTCAAGATCCTTGAAAGGATTGGGAAAGTGGCTTACAAACTTGAGTTACCTCCATCACTTGGCAATGTGCATCCTACATTTCATGTATCTAATCTGAAGAAATGCCTTGCTGATGAAAATCTCCATATACCTGTTGACGACGTGCGCATTGACGAAACGATGCACTTCGTTGAGAGACCGGTAGAAATCATCGATCGTGAGATCAAGCAGCTCAAGCGAATTCGCATCCCTATTATCAAAGTTCGTTGGGAATCAAAACATGGTCCTGAATTTACTTGGGAACGTGAGGACCAAATGAAGCTCAAGTACCCCCATCTCTTCACTGATGCCGTCGCCTCCACTAGCTAAATTTCGGGACGAAATTCCCTCAACATGGGGATACTGTAACATTTCTGATTTTCATTATATGTATTTCAATTCAATGTGATACATTTCAAACCCAATTCTAGTACACTGATTTGTTCTATTCGTACCAACAATTAAATACTATGTTTCAATGCAAATCCGCAAATTTTACACGAGTATATCCTATTAAATTCTACATAAGTTCAGACTTATATAAATCTATCAAAACTGAAATTTACAAGGACTGATTTTATAAATTAACAAGAAACCCTAATAGGCACGGTCGCGCCTCGTTCTGCACGGTCGCGCGCCTTGCTTTGGAACGGTCGCGCCCGGTGCCTTTTCACGGTCGCGCCTCTTATGGGCACGGTCGCGCCTCTCATCAGTTAAAACGTAAATACAGCCTTTAATCGCAAGGACGTTCGAATTTGTAACCATTACACACGTCACTACTATTAACGAGCACAATTAAGTTTTTAATCACCGTAATTACAACAAATAAATCCAATTAAGTCGATTCGTCTCAAAACTGTCGAATTATTTCATGAGACGATTTCTCCATTCTGATTTGCAATTCCCCCAAACAAATACATCATCGACCCTCTCTAAAGCTCCCGAGAACATTGAGGCAGCCGGAGTTGCAGCAAAGAGCACCGCAAATCAAACCCGTCATCGCCGGAACTCGTTCTATCTGTACGCCATCGATTCATCATCCTTCCGGGTAATTGAAACCTCCTACACCTTCATTTTAGTCTATAGATCAAAAGCCCCAACCTAATTTGGGCTTACAATAGCTAATTTAACACGAACCCGAATCTAGGGTTCATTCTAAAATGGGTTAATCGAATACAACTTTGGAGATGTTTTAAATACAATTAATCTAAATAAAAAGACTCGTAATAACCTAATGGGTGAAAGCCCTATGATTTCCAACATTAACATCATAATATTTAAGCAATTCGTTTCTGTTTTGGAACAGACACGGTCGCGCTAATCTCCTAGCGCGGTCGTGCCTCATGGAGACACAGTCGTGCCAATCCAAGTGCGGTCGTGCCTCAAACACTCAGACCCGTTCATGCCCCTTGACTAGACTTGGTCGTGCCTCAGAACCCTAGACACGGTCGTGCCTCGCCCAGACACGGTCGTGCCTGGCCCAGACACGGTCGAGCCTAGTGAACAGCTTAGTTATGTCTTCTGTTTGATCAACACGATCGCGCCCGTGGTTCAAGCACGATCGTGCCTTGTCCCAAGCACGGTCGTGTGTGTGAGAAAATCTTGGCAGAATACTAAAATTTATATTTTAAAATCAATAAGCATTCCAAATGAATTTTCAAATAAAAATAATCGATTTTATAAAGATTTATATTAACCTTATTTAAAAAGATCAAATGCCTATTTCTAGAATAAATAGAAGTTATACATTTAGATCTACAAAATTATATTTACACATATTTATAAAAATAGATTAACAAAAGTTAATTATTAAATTATAATTAATATAAAACACCCGATACATTTTTATAATTAAAAGACTAGGTTACATATTCTATAAATAATTAAATAAGGTAAAAATTATTTATTAAATTTATATTTAAGAATTATTTATTTAAATTATACTTAATTACCCCTAATACCTACATTATTTTTATAACTAAGTAAATAAATAATAATTTTGTAATTTATTTATTTAGTTATTCAAACTCAAACTTTGATCAAAATGTTCTAAAAATATCAATTTCAAACCTTTCATTTTATGCAATACCTTCCAAGAACAAACCACTAACTTTATACACACGTCCAATTCAACCCTAGACTTAGACATAGACTATTGTACACACTATTAATCCAATATACATTCCAGTCTAGGTTAACGTTGTGCATTACAAGGATCATATTACTCTCTAGTCTCTTGTGTTAGCTACGTCTTTTGAATCAAGTGAGTATTACATAGCCCCTTTTACTCTTTTACACTTTTTGGGGTGGAACATGAACACTATACAAACTATTGCTTACATTTACACAAACTACAAAAATACAAATCCTCTTTACATTTATGTGTGCAATTTGAGCTTTATGACTGAGTGCTAGTTGTGCTAACTTTTGTGTGCAATTTATGTGCAATCATTAACTATTCAAGCCGACGGTAAACAATGATAGATCTATTGAGTCTGACAAACCCACCCAGATTGGGGTGATTGTTACCGACAACACAATTTTGCATGCTAGTTACAAAGGTTTGATTGTAGTTGGTTACACAATAGCTGCTCTCCATAAATGCCTTATTTTACCATGTTATGTAAGGATTTGTTTATTCATAATCTATATGCTATCTATATACAAACCTGTGTATGCTCACCAACTTTTTAGTTGACTTTATTTTATTCATGTTTCACGTGCTAATGAGTGAGTTTGATCAAGGCATGCTACACATAGGCTTTGGACTTAGTTAAATTTAAATAAAGACTATTATGTATTTCGTTTATGTACTTGTTTGAATTTGGTTGTGTTGAATTATTTGAAGTTAAATTTGATGATTAAAATATTGAAATCTAGTCAACCTTGTGCTCATGAACAGTCTACATGTCCCGCCCCGACGTTTCCGCCGTCGGTTGGGGTGTGACATGTGTCGTGTAACTTTTTACTAACATTCCATTGTCAGGGATTTTTTCAAGTTTAACAGTCTCACTTCGTGAGTCAGTCAGAATTTTAGTTAGATCGGTGATTAAAAACTCTATTTTGTACACAAATTCTTTAAAGGTTTGGATTTCATCTTGAGCCTGATTTAAACTGATTTTTAGAGAAACCTCACACTTCTTAATTTGGTTAAGGAGACCAAAAGCATCGTCCTTTTCATGAATGATAAGATCGTTCAAAGTATGATAGTGAATGATCATGTCAACACAATCAGAAGAACATAAACGATATTTTACCTTTGACGGAATTAGCTCAGCAGCAGTCTTCCGGCAGATGCATCCATGAATTGAGCTTCCATCACCATTGGTTTGAGTTCCATCACAAGTACTCATTGGAGAGTCAACTCGATCCATTGAGTCGGAACTACAGCAAACATTCTTCTTCTTCTTCACAAGCATTCTTTTCATCAACACACTTCCCTATCTCTGTCTTGATATTTGCATTGTGCTTCATGCTTCCTTCAGAGTCTATCACTTGAATTTATGTTCCTTGGACAACAAATTGTTTCAAATTGGCAGCTGGTCCGATAGAATCTTTATTGATCACAATCTTTCTAAGAACATCTTTCCTTTCTTCTTCAACCAGGCTAGCTTCCATACCGTGAACTACGAACTGTGTTGAGGGAACATTAGCCATAAGAGCCTTGCAAATATCAACCTGAGCTTCCTCGATCTCATCACTCCATTCGAAGTCATTAACGACCAGTGCATTAACCGGTTCCTTTGCCTTATCGGTTTGTTCATTCCCTTCGGCAACAATGGTAGGAAGGGGAAGGGCATTAGTGATTGGATGAGGACATTCCCTTTTGAAGTGACCCAGTTGCTTGCAATTGTGACATCTAGGTTTGGATTTATCAAAACCAGTAGATTTACCTCCCAAACGTTTCTTTCTCGTGCAATCCATGAACCTTTTGGCTCTCAGAGTCAACATAGCCATTTGTCAATGTAGATCAACTTCTTCCATATCGTTAGGATCCACCTGATACACATCCTCAATATGACTGGCACCGGCTTTCAAATCTCCAACAAGAAGTGCCTCATAGTTGTTAACAAAAAGGCCAAACAATGTCATATGCTCATAAGATAGACTTGAAACAGAATTATTGATCTGACTTCCATTAGATGCAGTATTTGACGAGTTTTGATGATTAGAGGAAGGTGAGGAAACCATAGCTCGAACAACTCCTGAGGAACTTCCAGGATTACTTGAAGAGGTAGGAGTAATGAATGCTGCATTAGCCGGTGCCATGCTTTTGCTGTATCCAAGTTGGTTCATTTGGCTCTTCTCCATATACATTTCAAAGTGTGGATTACATCGGACAGAGTTGATGCTTCATTAAGATATTACCTTTTTATCATCATGCATTAGATACTCCACTCCTGAGGTAACGAATCCAACAGTTTCTTGATAAGATCATAGTTTCTGTATACAACCCCGACTTGCTTTAGTTTGCTAGAAATTTCCATAAATCTGGCAATGTGTTTTGACAGACCTTCACCTTTGATGCTACCGAAGGTATCATACTGTTTTTGAATCTTATCTTTCTTCCCTTCCTTCAGATCCGCATTTCCTTCATACAATACGCAAAACGCTTCCCATAGAGTCTGTGCAGTCCGGTATTCTTCAAACATGTTCATTATATCGGAGGGAATTGCCATGTTTAATGCACCAAAAGCTTTTTAATCACGAGTGATTAAAGTTCTATCATTCTCGATATATTATGCGGGGTCAGTTTGCTGAGCCACACCATCGGTTCCGGTAGTCATAGGACAGTGAGGTCCGTTAGTTATGGAGATCCATTGACCAAAATCAGTAAGATAGAAGTACGCCTTCATTCTGTTTTTTCAGTTTGAAAATTCATCGGGTGACAGGAGCTTTGGGGGTCTTGACATGGAGTCGGTTTCCATGTCAGCTTGAGTAACGGAAGTAACAGACATCTTGAAAGACAGAGAATCAGAAATAAATCAAAAAGGAGTGAAAATCATATATTCGGCTGGATCAAACAGAGAGTCGGCTCGAAAGAGTTGGCTCGTAAGAGTCGGGTGATCAAACTCAGTAACTATGAACTATAATGCACAAGAGTTGTAAACTTGCGTTTACTAAGAGAGTCGACAGAAGAAGCAACAGTCGGCCCAGAAAATCGGCCAATCAAGGGAAGAGTCGGCAGTACAAGTATATAGTCAGCCAGACAATCGGCTAGACAATGCAACAGTCGGCTCCAGAAAGAGAGTCAGCTCGGGAGAGTCGGATCAATAACAAAACGCACTCTTTTTCACAAAACTTCACAAAATCAATCCCTGAATGCTCGAATCTAAACCAAAATGCAAATAAGATCTGTCAAACTCCTCAAAAACAAGTTTCTTAATGAATTTTATACAAATCAGTCAAGTAAATATCAGATCTATCCAATTTCTGAACTTGATACAAATCAGACCCAGAAATGAAGAAATTCAGATCTATCCAAAAACAACAGAAATACCAAACAAATCACTAAAATCAAGAGCACAAAAGCTCTGATAACAAATTATAGGTCCTAAACAGTAGGATCCTTGTGCTAGAATGATTCTAGACAGGATAAGATCAACAAATCAGCTATTAAGAAGCAGTTTGTTGATGAATCAATGAAAAAAAAGATGAAGAGAAAGAGAAAATGAACACAAAATACTCAGATTCTCATTAAACATCCACTGAAATGGTTACAGATTAGCTCCTAGATACAAATAATTACAAAACCCCTCTAACAGGCTATCCAAACTAAGATTATAACAATGCACAATCAAAAGGTTCGATTGTTAAGATTTTGGTAAGCTATTTATAGAACATAGCAGGATTCGACCAAGCAGATTGCCGACTCTCAGCGAGAGTCGGCCGTAACCGACCTAGCGACTCTTTAACCAAAATCCTAACTTTACAATAAATATAATCTAGCCCATATACTATGTCTGGAATACAACGGTTTGATAGGTTCCAACAAAGCACAAGAAGATGTGCCTAAGACGGAATTCAGAACTGTGACGGACATTATGAATTTGTGGTGATGCCTTTTGAAGTGACGAATGCTTAGGCAATTTTCATGGATTTCATGAATAGAGTATGCCGGTCGAAGTTAGACAAGTTTGTTATTGTCTTCATTGTTGACATCTTGATTTTATTCAAGGAATGAAGAAGAACATGCATGACAAATTCATGAAGTTCTTACTACTTTACGAAGGGAGAAATTATACACAAAATTCTCAAAATGTACGTTCTGGTTGAGAGAATTTCAATTTCTAGGCTATGTTATAAATGCTGAAGGCATCTCTGTAGACCCAGCAAGGGTAGAGGCTGTAATGAAATGGTCTCCACCTAAGAATCCATCAGAAGTTAGAAGTTTATTGGGGTTAGCTGGCTATTATAGAAGATTCATCCAGGACTTCTCCAAGATAGTCACCCCATTAACTAAACTAACTTAGAAGAATTCAAAGTGTTAATGGAATGTAGAACAAGAGAAGGCATTCCAAACCCTGAAAGAAAGACTAACACAAGCTCTAGTACTATCACTGCCAGAAGGGTTGGAAAATTTTGTGGTATATTCCGATGCCTCAAAACTTGGGTTAGGATGTTTTTTTAATGCAAAGAGGAAAAGTAATAGCCTATGCCTCTCGGCAATTAAAGACACAAGAAGAAAATTACCCAACCCAGGATCAAGAACTAGATGCGGTAGTTTTTTCTTTAAAGGTCTGGAGGCATTATTTATACGGAATGAAATGTATGATTTACACGGACCACAAAACTCTCAAGTATTTCTTTGACCATAAACATTTAAACATGAGACAACGAAGATGGCTGAAACTGCTCAAGGATTACAACTGTGAGATTTTATATCATCCCAGGAAGGCTAATGTAGTAGCCGATGCCTTGAGCCGTAAGGAATGACATCATCCTATTCGGGTGAAACCATATAAGTTAATATTAAATCCTGATTTCATGAGATAGCTTCGAGAGCCACAAATCGAAGCATTGAAAAATGAAAATATCGAGAAAGAAAGAATGGTTGGTCAGGAGAAATTTCTGGAAGAAAATGCATATAAAATCAAGCCTCGATTTGGTCGTATGTGGATAGCACGATTAGATGAATTTAGGCATAAGATTCTCGATGAAGCTCATAAATCACGATATTCAATTCATCCGAGTACTATGGAAATGTACCAAGATCTTCTCAAGGATTATTGGTGGCCCGGAATGAAGTTCGATATCATAAAATATGTGGCTAAATGTTTGACTTGTCTATAAGTTAAAGCAGAACATAAGAAGCCGTATGGGAGATTACAACGATTAGAAATCCCTGAATGGAAGTGGGAACATCTCACTATGGACTTCATAAAAAAAGCTACCAAAGATAGCTAGGGGTTATGATACCATTTGGGTGGTTGTAAATAGGCTAACTAAGAGTGCTCATTTCTTAGCAATACGAGAGACGTACTCTTCAGAAAATTTAGTTGATCTATTCATTTAAGAATTCGTTTCACGACATAGAGTGCCAGACTCGATTGTTTCTGATCAAGATACTCGTTTCACTTCATGTTTGGGGAAGAAATTCCACGAAGAGATGGGATATAGATTATTAATCCAACGGCATATCATCATCAAACTGATGGTCAAAGTGAGAGGGCGATACAAACTCTCGAAGATATGCTACGTGCTTGTATAATCTATTTCGGTGGGAGTTGCAATAATCATCTTCCATTAGCAGAATTCTCGTACAATAGCAGCTACCATTCCGTCATTGGTATGCCACCATACGAGATGATACATGGCAGAAAATGTAGAACCCCCGTATGTTGGGGAGAAGTTGGTCAGAAAGAGTTTAGAAGTAAAGAAATTGTTCAAGCTATGGCTAAAAAGCTTAACCTGATCAAGGCATGTTTAAAAGCTACACAAGATAGACAGAAGTCATACGCAGATAAGAGACGTAGACCAATAGAATTCCAAGAACATGCACGACATATTCATGAAGTTCTTACTATTTTACGAAGGGAGAAATTATACACAAAATTCTCAAAATGTACGTTCTGGTTGAAAGAAGTTCAATTTCTAGGCCATGTTATAAATGCGGAAGGCATCTCGGTAGACCCAACAAAGGTAGAGGCTGTAATGAAATGGTCTCCACCTAAGAATCCATCAGAAGTTAGAAGTTTATTGGGGTTAGCTGGCTATTAAAGAAGATTCATCCAGGACTTCTCCAAGATAGTCACCCCATTAACTAAACTAACTCAGAAGAATTCAAAGTGTGAATGGAATGCAGAACAAAAGAAGGCATTCCAAACCCTGAAAGAAAGATTAACACAAGCTCTAGTACTATCACTGCCAGAAGGGTTGGAAGATTTTGTGGTATATTCCGATGCCTCAAAACTTAGGTTAGGACGTTTTTTAATGCAAAGAGGAAAGGTAATAGCCTATGCCTCTCGACAATTAAAGACACATGAAGAAAATTACCCAACCCAGGATCTAGAATTAGGGTGGTTTTCGCTTTAAAGATCTGGAGGCATTATTTATACGGAATGATATGTACGATTTACACGGACCACAAAAGTCTCAAGTATTTCTTTGACCATAAACATTTAAACATGAGGCAACGATGATGGCAAAAACTGGTCAAGGATTACGACTGTGAGATTTTATATCATCCCGGGAAGGCTAATGTAGTAGCCGATGCCTTGAGCCGTAAGGAATGACATCATCCTATTTGGGTGAAACCATATAAGTTAGTAATAAATCCTGATTTCATGAGCTAGCTTCGAGACCCACAAATCGAAGCATTGAAAAATGAAAATATCGAGAAAGAAAGAATGGTTAGTCAGGAGAAATTTTTAGAAGAAAATGCATATAAAATCAAGACTCGATTTGGTCGTATGTGGATACCACGATAAGATGAATTTAGACGTAAGATTCTCGATGAAGCTCATAAATCACGATATTCAATTCATCCGAGTACTACAAAAATGTACCAAGATATTCTCAAGGATTATTGGTGGCCCGGAATGAAGTTCGATATCATAAAATATGTGGCTAAATGCTTGACTTGTCTATAAGTTAAAGCATGTTGAAGCACTTTCCTGTGACAAACACTCTGGATAGATAGAGTCTTAGTTTGTACTTTAATGTTTTTAATTGTCTTTGTATGTAAGAGTCTTTATGTATTAGTTTATCGAGTTGTATTTACTTTTACATAATGAATGTTGCAAAATTCTCTAAGTTTTTTGCGCACTTGTATGTGCGCAGGAGAAAGCTCCTGCGTACTTAGCAAGTACGCAAGAATACCTTTGCGTACTTGTTAAGTACGCAAGAGTATTTTGCCCTGCGCACTAGGCATCAGGTCTTGTATAAATAGGAATGGTTGACAGAAGTTAAGTACGCAGACATAGGCAGTCACAGTAGCAAATACGCAAATTGTAATCTCAGTACTTCTCTCTGTAACCTTCAAGTGTTTATAATAGAAAGAACGTTTAAATTGATTCTCTTGTTGGTTTACTTTGTGTTGTTTGACTCTCCACCTTGTCACGGGTATTCCGCACCGGGTCCGACTAGTAGAACCACTTGCATGTGACGATCCGCCACACCCGATGGACCTACAAGTGGTATCAGAGCTTTGCTCCTGATTTCGAGTGTTGTGAGTGAGTTTGAAGAGCTTCTACAGAGATTTTACAAGCAAAAGGAGGTATTTTTGTTGATTTTTATGATAAAATAGGGGTAGCTCTTGAGCACTATTTTAGAAGCAAAAATCACTCAAAAACCGAATTTTGTTGTGTATTTGAGTGATTTGAGTATCAAAGGTTGGTTAGATGTTTCTAACCCTTTGGCTCATTTGCATTGTTCATCAGCCCAATTTTTACCATCTCCGGGGATTTTCTAGTGACCGGAATAGTTTGGTGAAAGTTGCTGAAAAGGTGTTGTGCGTACTTACCATTTCTGGCAAAAAGTTCAGTTATGTTGCGTACTTTCTAAATACGTAAGACTTATCTCCTGCGTACTTACAAGTGCGCAAGACTGATCTTGTGCGAACTTAAGTTATATCCTGCGTACTTATCATTTACTCCTGCGTACTTATCAAGTATGCAAGAGCAAATCTAAATACGCAAGACCATTTCTCAAGTGCGCAAGGCCAAAATCAAGTGCGCAACTGTGTCAGATTTTTCTGAAATTTGACTAAGTGTTCACTATGTCGAATCTTCAGAATCTTGGAAACCTGTTAAACTATGATAATGAGATCGGTACACCACAGAAACCGCCAAAGTTGCTAAACGTAAACGATTATTCTAATTGGAAAGCACGTTTTGAGCACTACATTTCTTATACCGACTCATCGCTATGGATACCAATCCTTGAGGGATATAAGCATCCCACACACATCTATCTTGATGAAGCCATGCCCAAACCTATCTCCAAACTTTCTGACGAAGAAAAGAAAGCTTATGATCGAGAAAAGAAGGCACTTGGTTCAATCACTATGGCATTAACTCGGGAATTGTTCCACAGTTTCCGAGGTTATGACAATTCTAAAGATCTTTGGAAAGCTTTACAGAAAAGATTCGAAGGAAATAGTGATATCGAGAAGAGTAAGAGGGATCTACTCCGAAAGCAGTATGAATGCTTCAGATTTTTAGAGAACGAATCTTTAGATGACCTCATCTTTAGATTCTATCATCTATAGACTGAGCTGAAGGCTTTTGAACTCAGGTATCCAAATGAAGAGATGGTGGAAAATTTTTTGGATGCTTTGCCACCCAAATTTGAGATGCACACAACCCTGATGAGGGAAAATCCAAAATTCTTTGAGTTGACAGTAGAGGAGGCAATAGGAAAGGTTCAAGATCATGCCATGAACCTAAAAAGAAAGGAGAGCTCAGGAAGACCTAAGATACAAGACCCTTCTATGTATCATGGGATGACTTCTACATCCAAGTCATCGGGCTCTGGAATTGCCCTTTTTACTGGAAACTCTACTGAGGAAGATCACTCAAATGGTTGTGGTGTTCATCAACATACCTCAAGAAATCCTCCTACTGCGTCTTCAGCTAACCAATCAGCTATAGCCAGAATAGCTGAAGATCATGTAGCACTATTCTCATCTTGTACGCTTGCGTATGAGAATTTCATAGGTGGCAAGCTTACAGATCCCGAGTCGATTGAATAGGATTTTAATCAAGTGGATCCTGATGACATGGAGGACATGGATATTCAATGGAATATGGCCATGCTATTGAGGAGAGCCAAGCGTTTCCTGAACAGAACAGGAAGAAAGTTTATTGGCGGGCATCCTAATGCCAAGGTCGGGTTTGACAAATCTAAGGCCAAATGCTATAAGTGTCTAAATTTTGGACACTTTGCTCGTGAGTGTCAGAAAGACAGAGCACCAACTTCTGTTTTTACTAGACCTAGCCAAGGAAACAGCCATGGCCACAACAACCCAAACCACCACAATCAAAGCCAAGGTGGAACATCCAATGCACTGGTAGCTCAACAGGACGAAAGCTTTGATTGGGGTGTTCATCTGGAGGACGCCATCATTGCTCAAACTCAGGTTGGTCTCATGGCTGAGATCATGGAGAAGATGGAAGCTGAGAAAAAGGAAGCTTCTATGACTGATCTAGAAGAATCTACTACTGCTGCTACAGAGGAGGAAAAGGAAGCTTCTGTAGCTGATAAAGATGAATCGACTACTGCTGTTTCTCTCATGGCCATTGGAAAAGCAACAAGTTCATCTTCTGAGGTAGATTCTAATCCTTTTTCTGTTATTTCATGTTCCAAATGTCTAGGGCTAAAACTTGAAAACTCTAGGCTTCAAGACAAAATCGAACCCCTAAGTATGGCAGCTCTAAACTATAAAGAAAACAAAAAACGTTTTAAAGATTCTATTGAAACGTTGAAAAAAGAAAAATGTGAATATTCTCTAAAAATAAGCGATCAACAGCTTCATTTAGATGTTGCATACAGGGGGTTGGAAAAACGGAACAATGAAATCAACAAACTGCAAAATGAAATCTTGCAGTTAAAATGTTCTAATGAGAAGTTGAAAAACTCTCGTTTTGTGGTGGAACACCACGAATCTGTAGTGAGACAAATAAATGGGTTAGGGCTGCGTACTAATGCCATTCCTCCACCAGTAAGCGGGAAGTTTTTCAATAGCTTAACAGACATTGATCTCACTTGTCTAGATGAGTCCTCTGATAAGGATGATTCCCCTAAAAAGGATGAATCCTCAAGTAAGGCTAACTCCACATCTAGTGAGGAGTTCGTTACTGCTTCTGAAGATGGGTCGGTTAATACTTGCCCTAAAGAAGTAGTATCTGAGGAGTTGTTAACTGAACAGAAAGTAAAGAAAAACATTATCACTAATGGTGATAATTTCATTTTAACTGAACCCGATATCATTGAAACAAATGATAAACTAAAGGTAATGCTTTATGGGGGTTATAAAGTCTTAACCAAGTAAAGAAAGAGGCTTTTTCAGCTCACTATGGGCTTGGTTACAAAGAAAATTTGGAAAAATACTATACTCCTAAAAACCAAACTGTAAAGGTTCAGACTCCTATTCATAAACCAACTCCTCCTGCTCATAATGCTGAGTTATCTAAGGCCAGATCTAATGAGCCTTACAGGAGAACTTATGTAGACAAGAGGAATTGTTTTCACTGTGGCTTGGTTGGTCACATTCTTGTGAACTGTCCTTCAAAGAACTAAGGGAAATGGAATGTTGTTTCACAACTAGCTATTATCCCTAAGTCGCCATCAGTGACCCCTCCCAAATGTCCAAAGCAAAATGTGGTGAAACCACCAGTCAAACCGATGGTAAAGCCTAAGATCAAATCTTAAGCTAAACCATCTGTTTAAAGAAAGGTAACGCAACCTGCTGTACCTTGTGTATCTACCTCTGGTAGTACACGTACTGGTGAGAAACCTGTGGCAAGACTCTCTAAACCACAGAGAAGAAGAAGGGACAAGAGGTTGAGAAAGCTAGAACAGCTAGTTTCAGTTCAATCAGGTGAAGCTTCCATAAGTTCACCTGCTGTAGTTGAATCAAAGTCTCATATTCTGGTTAAGAAACAGAAGAGATCCTGGACTGCCAAATCCAAAAATTCTCAATCTCCTAGTTCTAATTCTTTTAAAGATTCATCAACTTTGAACAGTCATCACGACTGTGAGTTAAAAGAGGTAGTTTATTTTGAAAAGGATGGACGACCAAAGACCACAATGGCTTGGATCTCCAAATCTAACTAATTATTTTGTGACTCGTGCAGGGATGTCCGAAGGGTACTATCTCTAACCGCTGGTATGTAGATAGTGGATGCTCTCGGCACATGACAGGAAACATGGCCTTGCTTCAAGACGTGAAACCATTCAGAGGCGGCTATGTGGCCTTTGCTGGAGAAAAAGGCGGCAGTATCACGTGTCAAGGCGTGGTTTCGAAAGGTTGTGTCAGCTTTGACAATGTCAACTTTTGCGAGCAGCTGAAGCATAACCTGTTGAGTGTCTCCCAAATGTGCGACAAGGAGTACCCGGTGATGTTTGACAAGTCAGAATGCCTGATTCTCAAACCTAGTTTTGAAGTTCCTGAACATTGGATCCTGATGAGAGCGCCAAGGACAAACGACACCTATCAGATCGATATGAGCGTGGCAACAACCACCTCATCAGTTGTTACCTGTTTGCTTACCAAAGCGACAGAGCTTGACTCTATCTTGTGGCATAGGAAACTCGGACATATTTCGTATCGTAAAATGAATCATCTTGTCCGAAACGGTTTGGTAACCGGGGTTCCTAAGCTGAGATTTACCGTTACAGATGACTGTATGCCTTGTAAAAAGGGCAAACAGCAACGGAAGTCTCACAAGCCCAAGCTCCAAAACTCTATTGATACCCCTTTGGAGCTATTACACATGGATCTGTTTGGCCCCATAAGTATCAGGAGTATTGGAGGTAAGTCGTTCTGTCTGGTTGTAAATGATGATTTCTCACATTTTTCTTAGGTGCATTTTTTAGGTACTAAAAACGAGACTGCTGATATTCTTCAATACCTGATCCTGAGCTTGGAATCACTTTGCAAGCTGAAGGTTAGAAGAATAAGGAGTGACAACGGAACTGAGTTAAAGAATAACTTGATGGAGCTTTTCTGTCTCAAGAAAGGGATCTGTCACGAATTCAGCGCGCCGTACACGCCTTAGCAGAATGGAGTTGCTGAACGGAAGAACAGAACACTGATTGAGACAGCAAGGACTATGCTGTCGGATGCAAAGCTTCCTGTCACTTTCTGGGCAGAAGCCATTAATTCAGCTTGTCACGTCTTAAACAGAGTTCTGGTTGTGAAGAGGCACAACAAGACTTGTTACGAGTTGATCAACAATCGACTTCCCAATCTTGATTACCTAGTTCCTTTTGGTAGTCCGTGTTCCTTGTTGCTACAGTACAAAGACCGCCAGTCTAAGTTTCATGCAAAAGCGGTGGAAGGCATCTTCTTAGGATACGTTGCCAACTCGCCTTGCAAGAGAGTGTACAACATAGGAACTCGTACTGTCGAGGAACAGGTATAGCTTTGGGTTCGAAGTGGATTGTAGTAAACACAGCATTCCACCCGAACCAACAGGTCTAGCTTTGGGTTTGGATTATGATGCGCTATTCAAGTCATTCAATCTTCCTGATCTATCTGCAGTTGACGCCGCAAATGTTTATGAATTATTGGGTGGCGGCGATGACTCCAGTTTCTCTACTCGTGCTACTGTACCGATTGTAACTCCTGATTCCAATGCTGCATCTGCATCTGGAACTCATGACAGTGATAACAGTGAAGATGTTCATGTTGATGGAGATGACGCTCAAGCCAATCCTAACACAACTGTAGGAAATAAAGCTCCAGCTGATCCAAATAACATTGAATCCTCTTCCTCTGGAACACAGGAAATGGGGGAGTCAAGCACAAATCTCGATTCAGAAATTCAGGAACCGATTGTACCGGAGACGAGAATGCATAGGAATCATCCAATCGACAACATTATTGGTGATCTTTATGCCGGTGTTTAGACTCGTCATCGAACCATCACTGAGAACACCAGTCTTAACACAGAGATACTTGACATTGGTGTCATGGAAACATGTCTGTATGCTGCATTCGTGTCCCAGTAACAGCCGAAGAATGTGAAGGAGGCTCTCACTGACAACTGCTGGATTGAGGCGATGCAAGATGAATTGTCTCAATTCCAAAAGTTGCATGTGTGGGATTTGGTTGACTTGCCAAAAGGCTTTCAGCCAATTGGAACCAGATGGGTGTTCAAATACAAGACGGATGATCGTCATGTTGTTGTGAAGAACAAAGCAAGATTGGTTGTTCAGGGTTTTTATCAACAAGAGGGCTTGGATTACATGGAAGTATATGCCCCAGTTGCTAGAATTGAGGCCATTCGACTGTTCTTGGCTTATGCCACATATGTCGGCTTCAAGGTCTATCAACTTGATGTGAAGAGTGCTTTCCTTTATGGTAAAGTTCATGAAGAGGTCTATGTCACTCAACCTCCCGGCTTTGAAGATCCGCATAATATCAATAAAGTGTATAAGCTCGACAAAGCACTTTATGGTCTTCATCAAGCACCGCGGGCATGGTATGAGACATTATTTAAGCATTTACTGTCTAATAGTTTCGACCGTGGATAGATTGACTCGACTCTCTTCATTAGGAAAGCAGGAGGTGACATTCTTCTTGTACAAGTATACGTCGACGACATTATTTTTGGATCTACCAATGAAGGGATGTGTAGGGAATTCGAGTAGGTGATGAAGTCTAAGTTTGAAATGAGTAATATGGTGAATTGTCGTTCTTCCTGGGTCTGCAAGTCACTCAAAGAGAGGATGGCATATATCTACATCATACTAAGTATGTGCATGACATCTTATCAAAATACAAGATGAATGATAGCAGTACTTATGCCACACCTATCCCAGTCAATCATGGTGTGCATCTTGACAAAGATGGAAAGCGATACGGATCATGGCCCAGTAATGGAACCGACGAGCCCATCAAACAGTGGCTAAAGGCTACCGGCCCTTTAGCCTCATCCATCCAAGCCTTTTTATGTTTTGTTTATTTTTCTGTAAGTTTAGGAAAATTGACTTGTGGATGTTTATCTCTTTTCTTTGGTTGTTCCTTGTTTTTAGTACTCTGTTGCTATTTGGACGTGTAATGCATGGTTGGATGGATCAGTTGATTTGAATAAGAATTTTCGTGGAACAATATTTGTTCTTTGTCTTTCGGGTATTCGAAGACATGTTACTACGCTAGGGTTCTAGCGTCCATTTGTATACGAATCCGTATCAAGTGGTATCAGAGCCTCAGGTTCTTCTGGATGTCCGTGTATGGGAGAGATCGTCGTCAACACCATCGATTCGCCGCCGGAGGCAACGGGTATGAACAACGTGATCCTCGCGACGTTGCTGAAATTGAACGCCTTCAACAGCGGATTCGGGAATTAGAAATCAATCAGATTAACAGGGATGATGAATCAAGAACAAACTCAGTTGTATGGGACGATGACGGACATGATTTTCACAACGTGTTCGGCCGCCACCATCATCATCAAACACCACCATCGGACCCTATTCGGGCTCTGGGTATCCGTATGGAAGTTCCAGAATTCGAAGGCAATATGCAACCGGATGATTTTATTGACTGGCTTCAAACAGTGGAACGAATATTCGACCTTCGTGATGTACCAGACCACTTAAAGGTAAAACTCGTTGCTATAAAATTAAAAAAAATACGCATCGTTGTGGTGGGAACACGTACAAAAACAACGTTATCGGGAGGGTAAACACAAAGTTGAGTCATGGGACAAGATGAAAAGGCTATTAAAATCCAAATTCTTACCTGTTAACCACCGCCAAAACTCTTTTTTGGAGTACCATAACATGCAACAACACACGTCATCAGTGGAGGATTTTATTAATCAATTTGAGCGCATGCGTATGCGTTGTGGTGTCGAGGAAGACGATGAACAGGTTGTTTCTCGGTTCTTGGGAGCTCTTCGGTCCGACATTTCTAATGTTGTCCAGTTACAACAGTACTGGTCGTTTAATGATGTATGTAGGCTCGCATTACAGGTTGAAAAACAATTGTCAGGCCGCACCAAAACTGCCACACGAACCCAAAATTCTTCACGGGTTACAGCCTCTTCATCACAATCCCGGGTCGGCCCAATCAAAGCCGACCCACCGATTACAACAGTGGCTCCATCCGGACCTAGTACAACAACCCCTCGTTGTTTTAAATGTTAGGGCATTGGTCATCTTAAATGGGAATGCCCCAATAAACAGGTTCTTGCTTTCGTGGATGAGCCCGCACCAACATATGATACTACCGAGGATGAGGAAGAAACTGATATTATTTACCCCGATCGGGGTGAAGCACTCGTGATTCAACGCATTCTTAATACATCCGTTGCCACATCGTCCGATGACACACAATGGCTTCGTACCAACATCTTCCGCACAAAGTGTACCTCAAAAGGTAAAGTTTGTACAGTTATTGTTGATGGAGGCAGTTGTGAAAATATGGTTGCTAGTGCCATGGTGGAAAAGCTCAAATTACCACTCCAAGACCACCCCGATCCATATCAGCTTACGTGGTTAAAGAAAGGAAATCTCTTGAAAGTTACTCAGGGGTGCTTAGTTCCGTTCTCCATTGGTAATAAATATACGGACGAACTGTGGTGTGAAGTCATCCCGATGGATGCATGTCATCTTCTATTGGGTCGTCCTTGGCTTTATGACCGTCGCGTAAAACACGACGGTTTTCGGAATACTTATTATTTTAAAAAGGATGGCCTAAATATCACCTTGGCACCTTTGGATCCTAGACAAGAGGAATCCTCGTCACTGTTAATGGCAAAAGCTGAATTCACAAGCTTAAACAAAAATAACAATCACCTTATTTTTGGCCTACTGATTGCGGAAGAAAACCCCACGGTCCCCCTAGTCCCACCACAAGTACAACCTCTCTTGACCGAATTTAGGGATGTTTTCCCATCTGACATCCCAACGGGTCTTCCATTAATACGGGAAATCCAACATTGTATCGATTTTTTTCCGGGAGCGAGCATTCCAAATAAACCAGCATACCGAATGAATCCCAAGGAGTTTACGGAATTACAACGCCAAGTAACCGAATTGTTGGAGAAAGGACTTATCCGGGAAAGTATGAGCCCATGCGCCGTCCCGGCTCTCCTAGTGCCCAAGCCAAATGGTACGTTTCGAATGTGTATTGATAGTCGGGCCGTTAACAAAATCACCATAAAGTATCGATTTCCTATTCCACGTTTTGATGATTTACTCGATCACTTACATGGCGCCAAGATCTTTTCTAAGATTGATTTACGTAGTGGGTATCACCAAATTCGCATGCGACCAGGTGACGAGTGGAAAACAGCGTTAAAGACTCGAGATGGATTATATGAATGGATGGTGATGCTGTTTGGGTTGTCCAACGCACCAAGCACATTTATGCGGTTAATGAATCATGTTTTCAAACATCTAATAGGTCGGTGCATTGTCGTTTATTTCGATGACATATTGGTATTCAGTGATGACGTCGCCACACATTTGAAGCACTTACGGGACGTTTTTGTGATATTGCGGGAACAAAAGCTTAATGCCAATGCATCAAAATGCCATTTCTTAACAAATGAGGTACTATTTTTGGGTTATATAGTAGCTGGTGACGGCATAAGAATGGACGAATCAAAAGTTTCTGCAATTACATCGTGGCCGACCCCAAAGTCCGTTCATGAGGTTCGAAGTTTTCACGGCCTCGCCTCTTTCTACCGCCGGTTCATTCACAACTTTAGCACCATTGTAGCTCCTATTACGGAGTGTTTAAAGAGCAGCAAGTTTGCATGGTCCAACCCAGCCCAATGTTCGTTTGATGCTCTCAAAACGGCTGTCACAAACGCACCGGTTCTAGCCTTACCAAACTTTGAATTCGTTTTTTCATGTCGAGTGTGATGCTTCGGGGATCGGCATCGGGGGCGTTTTAAGCCAACAACAGCGTCCAATTGCGTTCTTTAGCGAAAAACTAAGTGACACGAGAAGACGATATAGCACATATGACAAAGAATTCTATGCCATCGTTAGAAGTCTTGAATAATGGCGTCATTATCTACTACCCAATGAGTTCATTCTTTATTCGGACCATCAGGCGCTTAAATTCATTCACGGTCAAGCAAAGTTAAATCCACGCCACGCCAAATGGGTCGAAACACTACAAGATTTTAATTTCGTTATTCGCCACAAAGCAGGGTCGGCCAACTCAGTTGCGGATGCTTTAAGCCGCCGACCAAATTTTTTAACCACTATGGTTGTTCAGGTTACCGGCTTTGAATCTTTTTCTAACTTATACCAAGAAGACCCGGACTTTCATGTCATGTGGGAAAGGAGTAAACATGCACCATATCAATCTTTCATTCAAAAAAATGGTTTACTGTACAAGGGAAAATGTTTGTGTGTCCCTAAATCTTCATATAGAGAAGCTATTATTGTTGAGTGCCATCAAGGGGCATTGTCGGGTCATTTTGGGAGAGCCAAAACGGTGTCTCTAGTCCAAGATCGCTTCTTTTGGCCAAAACTGATACGGGACGTTTCCATGATTTTGAAAAGATGTCGTGTTTGTCACATTGCAAAAACCCACGGTACAAACCAGGGCTTATACACTCCGTTACCCACACCTACGAGACCATGGGAGGATGTTAGCCTCGATTTTGTCTTGGGGTTACCTGTGACACAACGTAAGAAAGACTCGATTATGGTGGTTGTTGATCGTTTTTCTAAGATGGCTCATTTTATACCGTGTGTAAAGACGTTTGATGCTTCACAAGTGGCACGGCTTTATTTTGCAGATATCGTCCGCTTGCATGATGTCCCAAAAACGATTACCTCTGATAGAGACGTAAAATTTATTAGCCATTTTTGGCGAACATTGTGGAAGCGTTTGGGTGCGAAGTTAAAATTTAGTAGTTCCCACCACCCGCAAACGGATGGACAAACAGAAGTGACTAACAGGAGTTTGGGTAATTTATTACGGGCACTTGTTGGTGATAACCCGAAACGGTGGGATTTAGTGTTGCCTCAAGCCGAGTTCGCGTATAATCGATCTAACCATAGTACAACGGGTCGCAGCCCATTCTTCGTTGTGTATGGAAGGAATCCTTTCACTCCTTTGGATTTGGCTCCTCTTCCGGAACTCGAACATTATAGTGCAGATGGTGATGAACGGGCCACCCAAATTCAGAAGCTACATGAACAAGTTCGGGAGCAGATTGTTACACATAATTTGCAGCATCAGACAAAAGTTAATAAGTATCGCAGACAGGTTGTTTTTAACGAAGGTGATCTCGTTTGGGTTTACTTAAGACGCGAGTGTTTTCCCCAAGGCCGTTCGGGAAAGCTTCAACCACGAGCGGATGGACCTTTTCGTGTCCTACGCCGTATTAATGATAATGCTTATAAAATCGACCTCCCGGGGCACTATAAGGTGTCCGCCACTTTCAATGTCGCAGATTTAGCTCCATACGTTCCCGGGGAAGAAGATGACTCGGGGTCGAGTCCATTTTTAGAGGGGGAGGATGATACGGATCATGGCCCAGTAATGGAACCGACGAGCCCATCAAACAGTGGCTAAAGGCTACCGGCCCTTTAGCCTCATCCATCCAAGCCTTTTTATGTTTTGTTTATTTTTCCGTAAGTTTAGGAAAATTGACTTGTGGATGTTTATCTCTTTTCTTTGGTTGTTCCTTGTTTTTAGTACTCTGTTGCTATTTGGACGTGTAATGCATGGTTGGATGGATCAGTTGATTTGAATAAGAATTTTCGTGGAACAATATTTGTTCTTTGTCTTTCGGGTATTCGAAGACAGGTTACTACGCTAGGGTTCTAGCGTCCATTTGTATACGAATCCGTATCAGAAAGGATGTAGATAGCAGATTGTACCGTGGGATGATCGGATCACTTATGTATCTCACAGCTTCAAGACCCGATATAATGTTTGCTGTGTGCTTGTGCTCAAGGTTTCAGTCTCAACCGAAGGAGTCACATATGATAGCCGTGAAGAGAATTTTCAGATACCTGAAAGGGAAACCCCGATTAGGTCTTTGGTACTCTAAGCAGTAGTCATTCGACTTCAAAGCCTACACTGATTCAGATTATGGCGGTTGTAACCTTGACAGAAAGTCAACTTCTGGTGGATGTCAATTCTTAGGAGACAGACTGGTCTCCTGGCAGTGCAAGAAGCAGTCAACGGTTTTTATCTCAACTTGTGAAGCAGAATACATTGCTGCGGCGAGCGGTTGTTCTCAGATATTGTGGATTCAGCAGCAATTGAGAGACTACGGCTTAAACTTCACTGGAACTCCATTATTCATTGACAACAATGCCACCATGTCCGTCACAAATAACCCGGTGAAACATTCCAAAACTAAACATATAGAAATTCACCATCATTTCATCCATGATTGTGCTGAAAAGCATTTAATTGAACTTGTAAAAGTTCACACGGATGACAATCTTGCTGACCTTTTCACAAAGGAATTTGATCGATCCCGTTTTGAGCATCTTGTCAACTTGATAGGAATGTTCAATCCTGAGTGAAAATTAATTTTTCTTAAATCAATTCAATTCATGGAAGTTAAACTTTATTTCTTTTAAGATTTCTGTATAGTTCTTTTAATTTTCAAAATATTTTACAAAATCAAAAACAAAATAGAAAATGGAGAAAATTTCAAAGTTAACTTGAGAAAAGAGGAAATGATAGTACATCAGAAATGATCTAAACGTCACAGACTGCTCATATGGGAAATGATTGCGTCATGCTTACTTAATTGTTTAAATTATTATGTTTTTAATCTGCTTATTTACAAGTAATTTGAATTGTTAGTACGTTGTATGCGTCTCTGAATCACTAGTAGTGTGGAAACTAAATCTAAATTACAAATGTGATTTGAACCCACGTTTGCAAGTATGTGTGCATAAAAGAATAGAAAAGATCATTATCAGATAGAGGATGTTATATTTTGGCAATAATTTTCTTTTGAGATCAGTTTCGGGTTATGTCGTTAGCACAATTAATGCGGTTCGTCTCACTGCCCATACTCACAAGTATGCAAGGAGAGATTGAATCAAGACATGTCTCTACATCAACCGTTGAGCATGTATATACCCTTGAATCACTTATGATTCATTGAAATCAAATCCAGATAAAAGTTGGATCCCCTTACCTTATTCAAACACCATATACATTATCCTGAATCATCATACCAATATTCAATGAAGAAAATCAAATGAAACCAAGACATATGAATCACTCGATTCTGAATCTTATGATTCCTGATAATCCTTATGGATTCCGCTTGATTTTTCCTGTGCTAATAGATGTAACTTCATTCTGAAAATTTAGAAAATCATTGGGAAATTCTTAGATGCCTTGAGATAGTGCAATTTACATTATTGTAGCATATCAGTGGGGTACACGTTGTATATCTTATAATTAATACATTAATACACAAGAACGTGATACAAAGATGCTTATGGTTTCAAATCTTATAATATTGTCAACTTGAGTTGCTTGTTTATGTGCTTATTACGTATGAATAAATAGTAATCCATGACATGATTCTTTGATGTTTATATTGTATCGTTTTTGCTAAAAAGAAAGCCTGATATGATCCTCTACTCGTGTCTTTGATCAAAAATAGTTTGTGTGAATACCTGTATATTTCTTTGAGAAAAGATCAAAAAGATTTTAAGTTTATGCATAGTTCAATTTCATTCAGAAAAGCCAAAAATATTTGTGTTTAACCTTCCTGAATTGTATTTGAATCCTCCTGATTGAATATTTTTATCTTGTTCTTTATTTGACTTGAAAAACTTCATAAATTTGAGTTGAAAGTTTGCGCACTTAAGGGTTTGTGCGTACTTGTAAGTGCGCATGAAGTAAGCCCTGCGTAAGTAACAAGTACGCAAGAGTTAAGTCTTGCGCACCTGTAAGTACGCAAGAGTTATAGCGTGCGCACTTGCTAAGTACGCACGGCCTTTTGGTGTTGGGTATAAATATGGGACTTAGAAATTTTCAGAGTTTTTCATCGCATTCAAACTGATTTTTTCCCTCTGCAAAATTACTCAAAAATTCATGTGTTCCAATCCGATTTCTAGTTCCATTACAAGTTTCATCATCTCATAACATCCATTCGGTGAGAATCTAGGCTCAATCCATCCGCAAAAACTCGTGATTTTGGACCGATTCATCTTAGGTTTTTGTTCGAGATTTTTAGACAATTTTTGGGTTGTTTGGGTAAAACCTAATAATTAAAAATTGTTAAGAATCATTAATCGATCACCTATGAGACCTTAATCGTCCAATTTCGTCTTTAATTCTGACCCTGTGCTTGAATTTGAACCGACAGTGGTTCGGTCGACCGTTTTAGGTCAAAATGTGGCTAATGTAGCAGAGTGTTAGTGTTGATGTTGATCCCATAGGCTAGAATCATCGATTCCGACCTAGTGGCGACCTAATCGACCTGAGTTATGAACTCCTGTTGAATTTTTCAATTTCTGGAATTTTTCACCAAGTGCGTTTCCTGCGCACTTAACAAGTACGCAAGAAGCAATTCATGCGTACTTGTTAAGTACGCAAAAGGAAATGCCTACGTACTTGCTAAGTGCGCAGGACTAACACTTGGGAAAAATTCTAAGTCTGAAATTTCAGTTCAAAGAGTAACTGCTATACTGAGTCATGTTTATCCATTTCTAATGATACGTGTTGTTCTGATTATGTTTTCTATGTGTTTTTGCAGATCATGGCTCGGGCGTTTACTAACGAAGTCAACCTGTTAGCTAACACTGAACCAGAATGGAAGGGTGCAGCACTGCAGTATAGAGAAATAGTTTATTTCTTGAACCGTTCAAGAATCAGCTACGCTATTTCTGCTGACCCGATCATGTCAAGACCCTATCTGGAGCAGTTTTGGGAGACTGCGGAGCATGATTGCATGGTAACTCCCAACGTTATAAGGACTACCATTGCTGGTCATGCTATCACTTTCTCTGAAGATACTATTAGAAGGGTCCTTCAATTCAGAGATCTCTCGACCGACCCGACAGCCTATCCAGACTACTTTGTGGACGGCTGTTGGAGGCAAAGAATGGGTTATGTCGGTGCGAGAGACTATACTTCATATAAGAAGATGTGGGTATTAGACCAATGGAGATACTTTGCTCACGTCATGATCATGTGCATCTCATCAAGGAAAGCTGGAAAAGATGCCATGGGTCATGACCTTGCAGCAGCCATGGTGGGCCTATCTCTCAATAAGGGCTACAACTTCTCCCGCTACATATTCAAAGCCATCAATGACCAGATCAACACGGCGGAGAGGTTTAGGTTCTTATTATACCCTAGGTTTGTGCAACTATTGATTAATGACGCATTGCCAAACCTATCTGCTATAGGGGAGAGACTGCAAGTAAAAAATGTGGACAAAAGAGTGTTCGCACAATTCTTAAAGCCAGGCAGTGTAGAACCTACCCCTGTTCATACAGAACTCTTTGCCCACCTCATCAATGAAGCATATGTGGCACCAGGTGACTGGAGATGGTATAGTCACAATTCGGAGCCTGAATTGAGTGAACACTCCGATGAAAAACAGCAACAACAACAACAGGAGGAAGTGGACAGTGATGATGGATCATCTGATGATGGAGACGAAGAAGGAGGAAATGATGGTGCTGAGGGATCCGACTCAGAAGAGACAGAGTCAGATTCTTCTGATTCCGATGATGCACCATCGCATGTACACCCAAGGAGAACGGCAAAGGTAACCCTACCTGAGTGTCCTCCAAGAGAAAGCGACAGTCTTCTAGTAGCGAATACGAGCCAGACTCTGACTCTGACGTTGCTATACAGAGACAAAGAAGAGAAAGCATTCACAAAAACAGGGGCAATAGGCAACAACTTTCTATCCCTAGTGAGGTGGAGGCTCAGCAGCAAGTACAAGTTTCAGCTGCTAGTCCTGATTCAACCTCCACCCCACCTTCACAACAACTATACCGCAGGAGGAGGAGGCCATAGGTGCAACTTGACGTGGCCGTCACTTCAATCACAGAGGTGATTCCTGTGATAGTGACCCTCCCTACCACAACCGCTCAGGTAGCGGTGACTACTCCAATTCTCACGGAGTCAGTCACCATCACCCCTACCATAACTCCTACAACCCTTATCACATCCTCAATCCCAACCACCACCATTGAGCCTTTAAGTCAAACCTCCCATTATGGAGATTTCACACAAGGGTTTGAATTCGATACCATATTCTCCTCCCCTATTCACAATGCCGAGGCGTCATCATCCAGACATCCTGATCCGAATGATGCAAGGATAGATGTTCTGGAAACCCAAGTTGCTGGATTACTAGAGACTATTCGGAAATCGAAGGAGGAGTCTGACGCTCAACAAGCACAGATTAATTCTTTGGTAGACGGAGTTAGAATCCTACGTAGCAAGAGAACGGGGACTGATGAAAGATTGAAGAACGTCATGGCCTAGAACGAGCTCCTAATCAAGACAAATGAAATGATTCTAGGTCATAGGTCGTCCTTGGAGCTGAGGTTTGAAACTCAAAGGAAAGAGCATGAGTTGATGGTCAAACTAATCACAGATCTGACCAAGAAGCTTGATGCTCAGGGGGAGAAAGAGAAAGAGAAAGAGAAAGAGAAGGAGAAAACTACTAGTGATGAGGCTTGTCATCCTGTCGACTTGACTAAGGATGACGACAAAGACAAGGATCCCGAAGCCGGTCCTAGTGGAGGTGAGCACCAAACTTTAGCAATCGTGCCCATCTCTGCTATTCCAATGGCTCAGGGGGAGTCTACTCATCAAGAGGGTGGTGATACCTTTGGTGGTGGTGGTGAGAAAGGAAAGTCAGCGGCTGAAGTGCTTAAGGACTTATCTGATGATGAGATCCTATACCTAGAGCCTGACTATTCCAATGAAGCACAAATCGATGATATCTTTAATCTAGAAGAAGGAGAGATCGACTCTGGTGACGATTGGGATGTTGTAATTGAAATTCCCAAGGGTGACGGGGAAGGAGAGTACGAGTTAGAATATGGAGAGATCTTTGAATTTCCATGCTTCGAATATCCGCTCGACACAGATTCAGTCTAGCATGCTAGTAATGTGGAAGCCTCGACTGAAGCCTCCCCAGTTGACCCTACACCTGTGGACCCAGAGGCACCGAAATAAAATTATATGCCTTCTACTTCATCAAAGGGTCCAGCTCCTGTGTGGCAAAAGACGTCGATAATAGACAAACAAGGAGCAACAGGGATGATCTTGGCTGTAAGGTTCGAGGAGGATAAGCAGCTGTTCGCTATCAAAAGATCTGGTGGGGTTCAATACTTGATCAAGCTATGGCTGAAAAGCTTAACCTGATCAAGGCATGTTTAAAAGCTACACAAGATGGACAGAAGTCATACGCAGATAAGAGACGTAGACCAATAGAATTCCAAGAAGGAGATTACGTTTTGTTAAAAATGTCTCCTTTGAAAGGTCTAATTCGATTCAAGAAACGTGACAAACTAAGTCCATGATTCATTGGTCCTTTCAAAATCATCAAACGAGTTGGAAAGGTGGCTTATCAACTAGAGCTACCTGATGAATTAAATAAGATACACAATACATTTCACGTATCTTATTTAAGAAAATGTTTGGCAAACGAGACTGGTTATATCCCTCTAGAAGAAATAGAGGTTGATGAAAAACTAACATACGTCGAAGAACCAGTAAAGATTCTAGACGCTAAGGAGAAGCAGTTACGTCACAAAACGATTAAACAAGTGTTAGTTTAATGGAGACACAAAAAGGGATCAGAAATGACCTAGGAAATTGAAGAGGAAATGAGGAAGAATTATCCTCAGATATTCCAGTATGAGCAGGTTTTGAGGACGAAACCTAATTTAAGGGGGGGAGAGTTGTAACATCTCAAATTTTAAGACTCAAGAAACAAGAACAACAAATAACACAAGTCCAAGGGCAAAAATGAAAATTTAAAATTTGAGCAGTAACGGACCGTCATGGACGGTAACGGTCCGTTACAAGCCATGACGGACCATCACAAGGGATAACGGTCTGTTACGGGTTGGCTAAGGACTTGATCAGAGAATGACACGTGTCTTGTGACTCATCAATCTGATTTGACGCGTGTAAACCCTATGACAGACTGTCACGATGGGTAACCGTCCGTACGAGTTATGACAGGTCGTCATGGAAGACAACGGTCCGTTACGTGGTCGCCAAGTACGAAGCCGCCAAGAAAACAATGATGGACCGTCACCATTGGTAATGGTCAGTTACGGACCCGCAGTGGCAACTATAAATAGATGGTACCGGATGTTCATTTTAAAACATCATAAACAGCACCACACACACACAAACGGTTCTATGAAGATCTAAGAGACCTGGTGCAACACGTTTACGTAGGAGTGCGGTACGCTACGAGTGTGGTTCGAGTCTAGAGAAACATTTAAGCAAGGAACGAGGGTAGGAAACAACCCGAGGTTACAGTAAGTACACTGAACCCGTACCTTAGATAAAATCATTATGTGATTATATGTTGTATGATATGTGGGGAACTAAGGTACGAGGTAATGGGGATTTAATCTAGACACTAAACTGGAATAATAGAGAAGTCACGAGATATCAAAGGGGTGGTGGATACGCCGCTGGTACTTCCCATATATAAACCTCTTTGATACTTTGTGGTGAAACCATTACAAAGTTTTAGGGATATAGACTAAGAATAAATGGCATGTCACGAATGCATGCTAAATAAACAAGAATGAATAATGGAGGGCTTAATTCCAATTAAAGGAATATCCATGACGCGTTAAGGGGGTGGTGGGTACGCCGCTGGTACTCCCTATATATAAATCTCTTTAATGCATCATGGAGAAGCCTTTATGAGGAATTAGAGCAAGAATTGGATAAAAGCAAAAGGAAGTCTCACTATTAAATAAATAGGAATAAGGGGAAAAGCTCCATTCTAAGTAAAGGAGTATTCAAGAGATGTTAAATGGGTGGTAGATACGCCGCTGATACAATGTATATATAAACCTCTTTTACGTAACATGGAGAACCCTTTTCGAAGAATTAGAGCAAGGATGAAAGCATGACAAGAGGACGTGCTATGCATGATATGCAAACATGTAATATATTCTAAGTATGAATATATAAATGCATGATAAGAAGTCATTCTACACGTGTTAAATGTGAATGTGTGATGGAAATGAGTCTAAGTCTTAAAATGAAATAACGGAGTACTCACGAAGTGCTAAAGATGTAAGGCCCCTTTCCTGAAAGGCCTCACTTATTGGATTTACTCATCAACAAATAGAACTTAATCATAAGACATTCTTTAACACAGCGGAAACGATTTAAAACTTTAACATACGCAGCAGAAACACATAACATGTCTAAACATAACTTGTCAACATACAAACTGAAACTTGTCTGAATCAACTAAAACAATAACATAGACAGGATGCCAGACTCTGGTCTTCGGGTAACTCTTCTCGCCAAGCCAAGCATCCACTTCCATCTACTGCCACCTACACTTAACTGATGTGCATACTAAAAATCAGCAACGCTGAGTGAGTTCTAACGTTTACATTAAATCATTTATATAAAAGATTTACTAATACATACATACTGCTCTTAAGCAAAACTTTACATACTTTACTTTTCAAAACATATATATACTGCCATTAAGGCTAAACTTAACACACTTTACTTTTCAAACAGTTTAAAACGTATAATAAACCGTCAATTCCTCTTTACTGTACTGCCCTCATGGCTTACATCCATGAACCGACAAGTACCTGGTCAATGCCCCCATGATCAACGACCATGAACCGACAATACCGCTTATCCGTCAATTCCTTGTCACTACTGTACCGCCCCCATGGATTCATCCATGAACCGACGAGTACCTGGTCAATGCCCCCATGGATTCATCCATGAACCGACAATACCGCTTATCCGTCAATTCCTTGTCACTACTGTACCGCCCCCATGGATTCATCCATGAACCGACGAGTACCTGGTCAATGCCCCCATGGATTCATCCATGAACCGACAATACCCTGGTCAATGCCCCCATGGCTCACGTCCATGAACCGACAATACCGCTTAACGCTAAGGGGAGGTTGCGTGGACCTCCCGAGCAACCGCCGTCACTCATCCCAGTTGTACAACCGTTAACGAACCCAAAGGTTCTTACTAATGGGTAGAACCCATATCTGACATCTTGTACAAGTAACATCTGTCCCAAGGACCTTTATAGCTGGTACATATTCCCGAAGGAAAACTGTTCACTTTACTGTTCATAAATATTTCTGTAAATCTTGCTCATAACTTAACATATATCATGCCTTTGTTTATGTATATAAAAATATAGTAAACGCTTGCCAAATGATATATCTTTGCTTTTACTGAAACATAGCTTATCATAAAATACATCTTACTTTCTGAAACATAGCTTATCATATATATCATGCCTTTGTTTATGTATATGAAAATATAGTAAACGCTTGCCAAATGATATATCTTACTTTACTGAAAACATACTAGCACATATATCATGCCTTTGTTTATGTATATGAGAATATAGTAAACGCTTGCCAAATGATATATCTTTCTTTCTAAAACATAGCTTATCATAAAATACATCTTGCTTTCTAAAACATAGCTTATCATAAAAATACATCTTACTTTCTGAAACATAGCTTATCATATATATCATGCCTTTGTTTATGTATATGAAAATATAGTAAACGCTTGCCAAATGATATATCTTACTTTACTGAAAACATACTAGCACATATATCATGCCTTTGTTTATGTATATGAGAATATAGTAAACGCTTGCCAAATGATATATCTTTCTTTCTAAAACATAGCTTATCATAAAATACATCTTGCTTTCTAAAACATAGCTTATCATAAAAATACATCTTACTTTCTGAAACATAGCTTATCATATATATCATGCCTTTGTTTATGTATATGAAAATATAGTAAACGCTTGCCAAATGATATATCTTACTTTGCTGAAAAACATACTTTTGCCTCTTTTAAACCTTTCACTAAAACATAGCTTTTCTCTTCAGTTTATAATATATAAAATATAATAAACACTTTACACTAAGTATGCACACCACCCCTAAAGAAGGCAAAAAGGGGATTAGAACTCACTTGGTATCTTAGCGGGGATGTCCTACTGGAATCTCACACAATCTGTACAATCATAAAAATTCGTCACATATCAGACTCATCGAAACTTCCTAGTTTCGGTACCTGCAGACCTATCGAAACTCCTAGTTTCGATACATGCTGACTATCGAAACTCCTAGTTTCGACATATGTTGACTATCGAAACTACCTAGTTTCGATACATGTGACCTATCGAAACTACCTAGTTTCGGTACCTGTAGACCTATCGAAACTCCTAGTTTCGGTACATGCTGACTATCGAAACTCCTAGTTTCGATACATGTCCCAGACCAGTCTTCTTCCCCACAAAACCCTAACTCGCAAGCAGATCTGACATCGTCAAGATCCGAACTTTTTACATTCAAAACTTGTGTTTTCTAACCGAGAGTCTAGATCTATACTTCGTTTTCATTTTTAAACGTAAAAACCCAACCTTTACTTGATTTTTCCTTCAAAACCCGATATAATATAAAAATGCAGATCTGGAACAAATGGTTACCTAAAATCGCTTCCTTTTCGTTGATAAACACTCACGAGACTCTTGCTAACGATCCTTGAAGCTCTAGTCTGAAAACCGGGACTTTCTCTCTCTAGGCTCTCTCTCGCTTTCTCTCTCTAGAATTTTGAAAATGGTGTTGCAAATGAGGGCTTTTGGCTGATCTTGAGGCTTATAAGGGCCCAAACCCTTGTCCCTTTCAGCCTATACACCCCGGCCCAAGCCCGCTTCCCTTTTCTTATATAAGTTTTAAATTTTTCGTGAATTCTTTCACACTCTAAAACTCAGGATGTTACAAGTCTACCCTCCTTACAATAGGTTTCGTCCTCGAAACCTGCCATAAGCTATACCGATAGCAAATCACAGAATGGGTGGCATAAACCGTAGCTATGCAAGGCAGCTTGGTCATGAAGGCCATTGTGATTAACTACCGCTGAGAGCTTATCTTCGGGCGATCTCAAATTCTAAGGCATCTAGACTAACGGGGCTAACTAATTTAGTAAGGGAATAATAACATAAACTTGCCATATCACGAATAAGAGCTTGCAACGTCAGGAACTCTCTCTCCACCTTGTGGACTTCGTTCTTAGGACAAAACTTCTCAATTACTAACGCTTTCAGATCATTCCACCTCATTAGTTCGACCGCTTGGTCACCCTTTGCCTGCTTCACCGTCTCCCACCAGTGTGCTGCTTCTCCTTTCAATGACTTTGCAGCGAACATGACTGCTTGTTCCGGTCGACATTCACTAAGACGAATGGTCGACTCCATGCCATTAATCCAATCTAAAGTATCAGCTGCTTCTTTCTTTCCAGTTAGCTCAGGGGGATCACAACCACGAAATGCCTTGTAATCGCACCCGCGAGTAGGCGGTGCAACATTCTCTACCAGAACTGGTCCTCCCGTAGCTGGAAGCACCACAGGCTCTTCAGTTGTGTTAGGGCTCTCCTTGGCCTTCCTCAAGGCTTCGTCTAGTATGGCCGGTAAGGTTTCCTTCAACAGTCGGGTAAACTCACGACCGAGAGCTGCTTGTACGACTGGTTCAAACTCAAACGTCTGATCATCTTCTGCCGCATGTTCAACATTGTGCTGACTGACTACCGTATCAGTATGGGTAGTGTGAACACTCCCCTCAATCTCTTGGTTGGTTCTAGCTACACCGCGGCGGCATGTACGCCCACCACGTCTTCCTCCTCCACCCCCTCTAGTTCCTCCACGTCTAGCCATTTCTAACTAAAAGATAGAGAACAAAGGGATTTAATTTCAGCATGCTAGGGAATATGTAGAACACAATAAGTAAGGTAAGATGTTAATATACACTGGCCATCTGCAATTAACCATTACATCACTTCTTGTTTTCTATTTATTCGCTTTCATGCTTCCACTAAAGCCTCTATTCTTATCTTGACACTCTAAAAGTTAAACTTTACTTACTATACGCTTCTGATGCTTTGGCTTGAGTTACCCGTACTGGCATCCGCTTCTTGTCCCATTCTCAGTTTAAGTCTGGACATCGGGGATGTCCAAATCTCTCAAACTATGTCTCTGATACCAACTTGTAAGGCCCTTTTCCTGAAAGGCCTCACTTATTGGATTTACTCATCAACAAATAGAACTTAATCATAAGACATTCTTTAACACAGCGGAAACGATTTAAAACTTTAACATACGCAGCAGAAACACATAACATGTCTAAACATAACTTGTCAACATACAAACTGAAACTTGTCTGAATCAACTAAAACAATAACATAGACAGGATGCCAGACTCTGGTCTTCGGGTAACTCTTCTCGCCAAGCCAAGCATCCACTTCCATCTACTGCCACCTACACTTAACTGATGTGCATACTAAAAATCAGCAACGCTGAGTGAGTTCTAACGTTTACATTAAATCATTTATATAAAAGATTTACTAATACATACATACTGCTCTTAAGCAAAACTTTACATACTTTACTTTTCAAAACATATATATACTGCCATTAAGGCTAAACTTAACACACTTTACTTTTCAAACAGTTTAAAACGTATAATAAACCGTCAATTCCTCTTTACTGTACTGCCCTCATGGCTTACATCCATGAACCGACAAGTACCTGGTCAATGCCCCCATGATCAACGACCATGAACCGACAATACCGCTTATCCGTCAATTCCTTGTCACTACTGTACCGCCCCCATGGATTCATCCATGAACCGACGAGTACCTGGTCAATGCCCCCATGGATTCATCCATGAACCGACAATACCGCTTATCCGTCAATTCCTTGTCACTACTGTACCGCCCCCATGGATTCATCCATGAACCGACGAGTACCTGGTCAATGCCCCCATGGATTCATCCATGAACCGACAATACCCTGGTCAATGCCCCCATGGCTCACGTCCATGAACCGACAATACCGCTTAACGCTAAGGGGAGGTTGCGTGGACCTCCCGAGCAACCGCCGTCACTCATCCCAGTTGTACAACCGTTAACGAACCCAAAGGTTCTTACTAATGGGTAGAACCCATATCTGACATCTTGTACAAGTAACATCTGTCCCAAGGACCTTTATAGCTGGTACATATTCCCGAAGGAAAACTGTTCACTTTACTGTTCATAAATATTTCTGTAAATCTTGCTCATAACTTAACATATATCATGCCTTTGTTTATGTATATAAAAATATAGTAAACGCTTGCCAAATGATATATCTTTGCTTTTACTGAAACATAGCTTATCATAAAATACATCTTACTTTCTGAAACATAGCTTATCATATATATCATGCCTTTGTTTATGTATATGAAAATATAGTAAACGCTTGCCAAATGATATATCTTACTTTACTGAAAACATACTAGCACATATATCATGCCTTTGTTTATGTATATGAGAATATAGTAAACGCTTGCCAAATGATATATCTTTCTTTCTAAAACATAGCTTATCATAAAATACATCTTGCTTTCTAAAACATAGCTTATCATAAAAATACATCTTACTTTCTGAAACATAGCTTATCATATATATCATGCCTTTGTTTATGTATATGAAAATATAGTAAACGCTTGCCAAATGATATATCTTACTTTACTGAAAACATACTAGCACATATATCATGCCTTTGTTTATGTATATGAGAATATAGTAAACGCTTGCCAAATGATATATCTTTCTTTCTAAAACATAGCTTATCATAAAATACATCTTGCTTTCTAAAACATAGCTTATCATAAAAATACATCTTACTTTCTGAAACATAGCTTATCATATATATCATGCCTTTGTTTATGTATATGAAAATATAGTAAACGCTTGCCAAATGATATATCTTACTTTGCTGAAAAACATACTTTTGCCTCTTTTAAACCTTTCACTAAAACATAGCTTTTCTCTTCAGTTTATAATATATAAAATATAATAAACACTTTACACTAAGTATGCACACCACCCCTAAAGAAGGCAAAAAGGGGATTAGAACTCACTTGGTATCTTAGCGGGGATGTCCTACTGGAATCTCACACAATCTGTACAATCATAAAAATTCGTCACATATCAGACTCATCGAAACTTCCTAGTTTCGGTACCTGCAGACCTATCGAAACTCCTAGTTTCGATACATGCTGACTATCGAAACTCCTAGTTTCGACATATGTTGACTATCGAAACTACCTAGTTTCGATACATGTGACCTATCGAAACTACCTAGTTTCGGTACCTGCAGACCTATCGAAACTCCTAGTTTCGGTACATGCTGACTATCGAAACTCCTAGTTTCGATACATGTCCCAGACCAGTCTTCTTCCCCACAAAACCCTAACTCGCAAGCAGATCTGACATCGTCAAGATCCGAACTTTTTACATTCAAAACTTGTGTTTTCTAACCGAGAGTCTAGATCTATACTTCGTTTTCATTTTTAAACGTAAAAACCCAACCTTTACTTGATTTTTCCCTCAAAACCCGATATAATATAAAAATACAGATCTGGAACAAATGGTTACCTGAAATCGCTTCCTTTTCGTTGATAAACACTCACGAGACTCTTGCTAACGATCCTTGAATCTCTAGTCCGAAAACCGGGACTTTCTCTCTCTAGGCTCTCTCTCGCTTTCTCTCTCTAGAATTCCGAAAATGGTGTTGCAAATGAGGGCTTTTGGCTGATCTTGAGGCTTATAAGGGCCCAAACCCTTGTCCCTTTCAGCCTATACACCCCGGCCCAAGCCCGCTTCCCTTTTCTTATATAAGTTTTAAATTTTTCGTGAATTCTTTCACACTCTAAAACTCAGGATGTTACAAAAGAGGTGGTGGATACGCCGCTGGTACTTACTATATATAAACCTCTTTAGTGCATCGTGGAGAAACCGTTATGAAGTTTTAAGGTGATGACTGGTTGGAACTAAGTCAAGCATATACATGCATGATACATGATAAAAATAAATGCTTGACAAATTGGGAGGCTGTGAGTCAATGATAGTCAAGATCCCAATGGGAAACAAGGTTGCCAAGCCTACGAGGAGGAAGGGTCCTGAAAGAACCTACGGGGTTAAAAAGGGTGCCAAGTCTACGGGACGGAAGGGCCCTATGAATAAAATTAAAAAGGTGCCGAGTCTACGGGATGGAAGGACCTTATGAATGGGAATGGATAGGTGCCAAGCCTACGGGGAAAAGGGCCTAAATAAAAAAGTTGCCAAGTATATAGACAGAAGGGCGTGATAATGGTGCCGAGTCTATGAGGCAAAAGGACCTGAGAATAAATAATAAAATAAACGACACGCTACACTTACTTAGCGTAAACTAACGTAAAAACGTTTTTCCAACATTGTAGGAAAAAGGCACGTGAAATGAGAGTTGCTAAGGACATGTCCAGTCGTAGCGAAGGATCCTTAGTTATGTGTAATAGAATATTGTATGTAAAATAATAATTATAAATAAAATATACGTGTGTCATCTTAACGACAAGGTTTTGAAAGATCTGGGACAATTTACCATATTAAAACTGAAATACCGGTAATACAAGAAATATAGAATAAAAGTTATTAATAATAATTTGAATATTATCAATAAAGCTAAAACAAATATATTAATATTTATTAATTAAGAATTTAAAAGGAAACGAAATTACGTTGAAGTAAATCATAGGTTAAATTTGTGAAGTTCACTAAAGAGGAGGGGAGCTCTGTGAAACTTCAGAAATTTATTATACACATTCTCATATTGCCGTGAAATTTCTAAGAAGCATGTTATTATCGGACCCGGAGACCCGCATTCCATCTTCTTTGAACCGAATACCGTGACCGGGTTAATCCTCTTTGACCCACGTTTTCAGCCCAACATGATTTTCTGCGCATTATATTCCATTCACTCACGTATCAAATGCTGGTTTTAAGTATATGAAAACCCTAAGCGGCTGTGACGAAACCCTCACCTCACTCCTCTCTCACGATCACTCTGCTAAACAAAACTCACGGCCGGCGATTTCCTATGAAGGGTATAATCACTGCTGAGCGACCACCAAAACGACCCCCGCAACCTAAGACTGGCAACACCACCATGCGGACGAACTTATGTGTTGGTGAGACACCGACGGATCACTATGGACAAGTCCGACGAGTCTGCGCCGCTCCAACTGGGCCATCGTTTCGACACAAGGTAACCTCTAACAACCTTTGTTTATATTGTATGCACATTGTTCGTTTTTGCTGCGGCGTATCTCAAACAATCAAATAATAAATCTCCGGCGAGAGGTAATATAAGTTATGGAAAGACCTAGACACGGAGAATACGGTAAACAATCATACAATCTTGTTTCATATAAAGAGTAGTTTAAGGCTTGGTATTTTGACTGATATTTACTTGAGAATGAAATCAATTAAAGTGCAAGTAAATTAACAGTAGCTAGTACAATTTCTCTTATGTTTCTTATTAAAAATAGAATATGTTAATAAAACTAATGGAATGATAGTTTCGAACATTTGAAGAAGTAATCATGAATTTATGAAGTTCTGTGATATGAATTTGTACATATGTTTATTATGTTTAAAAAATTCAAAGAGTAGGACTAAATATTTGTTCAAGCATGTTTCTGTGACAGACACTCTCGATCTTGTCTTAGCTTTTATACTTGTCTTTATTTATTTGTATTTGTATTTAAGTATCTGTATGTATTGTTTATCGAGTTGTAATCACATATGTATGTACTTAGTCTTGTATGTTTTCGTTAAGTGCTATGCGCACTTAGTAAGTGCGCAGGATGTATATCCTACGTACTTGGCAAGTACTTGTCTTTATGTATTTGTATTTGTATTTAATTTCTCTTCCTGCGTACTTAACAATTACTCATGCGTACTTTCTAAGTACGCAAGAGCAAATAGTAAGTGCGCAAGACCAATTTCTTAAGTGCGCAAGGCCATTCTTAAGTGCGCAAGTTGTGTTAACTTTCTAAGTTTTTGACTAAATTTAACACTATGGCAAATCTTCAGAATCTTGGTAACCTACTTAACTATGATAACGAGATAGGTACTCCGTAAAAACCGCCAAAGCTGCTGAATGTTAATGATTATTCGAATTGGAAAGCACGCTTTGAGCATTATATTTCATACACTGATTCCTCTTTGTGGATACCTATACTTGAGGGTTATAAGCATCAGACTTATACATATCTTGATAAGATTGTTCCCAAACCAATATCTAAGCTAGATGAAGAAGAAAAGAAATTTTATGACAGAGAAAAGAAGGCACATGGATCTATCAAAATGGCCCTAACTAGAGAGCTATTTCACAGCTTCATAGGATATGATAATTCTAAATATCTCTGGAAGGCATTGCAGAAAAGATTTAAGGGGAACAGTGACATCAAGAAAAGCAAAAGAGATCTCTGAGAAAAGCAGTATGAGTGCTTCAGATACCTGGAGAATGAATCTACAGATGAACTTGAATGGTTTGGGAGTCATACATGCTTTACAGCATCTGGATCTGGTCCTCACCACCAACATTTCTCAAGAAATCCTACCTCCACATCTTCAGTTAACCAGACTGCTATAGCCAAGATAACTGAAGATCATGGAGCATTCTTTTCATCGTGTATGCTTGCCTTTGAGAACTTCATTGGTGGCAAGCTTACGGATCCTGAAACCATTGAAGAAGATTTTAATCAGGTGGATCCAGATGACATGCAGGACATGGACATTCATTGGAATATGGCCATGATCTTGAGAAGGGCCAAGCGTTTCTTGAATAGAACTGGCAGGAAGTTTATTGGTGGGCATTCAAATGCCAAGGTGGGTTTTGATAAATCTAAAGCCAAGTGCTACAAGTGTCACAACTTTGGACACTTTTCTCGTGAATGTTAGAAGGATAAAGCACCTGCGTCAGGTTTCAGCAGACCAAGCCAGGGAAACAACGAAGGAAATGGTCAAGGGTACAACAATTCTAACAACCACAATCAAAGTCAAGGTGGAATGTCCAATGCTTTGGTAGCTCAACAGGACGAAAGCTTTGATTGGGGTGTTCATTTGGAGGATGCCCATATTGCTCAAACACTTGGTCTAATGGCTGAGATCGTAGAGATGATGGAAGCCGAAGAACGGGAAGCTTCTGTAGCTGACCAAAGGGAGTCTACAACTGCATTTGCCCTCATCGCTATTGGAGAGGCATCAAGCTCATCAACTTAGGTAGACTCTAATTCTTTTGTTGTTATTTCTTGTTCCAAATGTCTTGGCTTGAAAGAAGAGAATTCTAAGTTTCTGGACAAGGTCGAACTCCTTCATATTGCAACTTTAAGCTACAAAGAAAATGAATAACGTTACAAAGATTCAATTGAAACTTTAAAGAATGAAAAACGTGATTTTTCACTTAAAATCAGTGAACAACAGTTTCATTTGGATGTTGCCTACAGGGGTTGGAAAAGAGAAATAATGAAATTACCAAGCTGTAGAATGAGGTCTTGCAGTTAAATGGTAAAATTGAGAAGTTGAAAAATTCTCGCTTTGTGATGGAACATTATGAATCAGTAGTGAGACAAGTGAATGGCTTAGGGTTGGGTACTAATACCATTCCTCCACCAGTAAGCAGAAAATTTGCCAACGGTTTAATTGACCTTGACTTGTCATGCCTTGATGAATCCTCAAGTCAGGATGATCCCTCTAACAAAGATGATTCCTCAAGTAAAGCTGACTCTGCTTCTGATTAGGACTTCTTCACTAATGAAGGCTCTGAGATATCCATCCCTGATGATGCTGTCTCAGAGGAGTTGATTGGGGAACACAAAGTTGTAAAAAATATTGTCACTGATCGTGATAATTGTATTTTGACTGAGCCCGATACCAATTAAACAAATGATAAACTAAAAGTTACGCTTTATGGGGGTTATAAGAATATTAACCAAGTTAAGAAAGAAACCTTTGCAAATCATTATGGGCTTGGTTATAAAGCAAATTTAGAAAAATACTACATTTCCAAAAATGAATCAACATCAGGTACATCAAAAACCACTACTCATGTTCACCAAACAACTTCTCATGTTCATCATGCTGAGTCATCAAACGTCAAATCAAATGAGCCCTGCAGGAGGATTTATAAAGAAAAGCATGCTTGCTTTCACTGTGGTATGGTTGGTCACATCCTTGTGAGCTGCCCTGCTAAGAACCATAGGAAACGGCCAATTGTTTCACAACCGACTGTTATCTCTAAGTTATCACCAGTGAAGCAACCCAAGAATCCCAAATAAAATTTGGTGAAACCACCAGTGAGACCTATGGTGAAGCCAAAGACCACATCTGAGGCTAAGCCGTCTGTTCCAAAAAGGGAAAAGCAACTTCTAAACCCCGTGTGTCTACCTCTTGTAGTGCACCAACTGGTGAGAAGCATGTGGTTAAACATTCTAAACCACAGAGGAGAAGAAGGAACAAGAGATTGAGAAAGCTCGAACAACTTGCTGGAATTCAATCAGGTGAAGCTTCTACTAGTTCACCTGATGCTTCTGAATGGAAGCCCAATGTTCCAGTAAAACAAAAGAAAAGGTCTTGGAACAAGAAAACCAAAAGTTCTCAATCTTCTGATCCCAAATCTTCTAAGGATTCACCAATTTTTGATAGTTATGACTGTGAATTAATTGAAGTAGTTTATTTTGAGAAAGATGGACAACCCAAGACCACCATGGCTTGGGTCTCCAAATCTAATTAATTTCTTGTGACTCGTGCAGGGATATCCGAAGGGAACTATCTCTAATCGTTGGTATGTAGATAGTTGTCACACCCCAACCGACGGCGGAATACGTCGGGGCGGGACATGTAGACTGTTCATGAGCACAATGTGATATCCCGGAAATTTTATTTTATTTTATTCTTTAATTTTCGGGACAAAAATTCTTTCAACTAGGGGATGATGTGACAATCTGGACTTTTCCAGTTAACTCCGTTAACAAAATCCAGTTAAAGTTAACTAAAATTAACTTTACTCAAACTCAAGGGACTATTTCTGTCAATATTTCAAACTTAAACTCGAGGGATTAGTTATGTAATAACCCTAGTCTTCTATGTTGACTTTTAGAAAGTCAAAATCTAAATCCTTTGACTTTATTAGTCAAACTAACCAAACCCTTGACCTAGTTAACCAAAGCTAAACCCTAGGGACCATTTCTGTCAAGTTTCAAACTTCAATGCATGAAAACAGAAGGACTAATCCTGTAATTAACCCAATTTTGATTTTGTTGACTTTTGAAAGTCAACTCGTGATGTTCTTGATTGACATTGAATTCCAACATTCGAATTCTATTCAATTCGCGACGGTTATGCATTGAAATAATAATCACGACCCTATACGAATCGTTTTAATGTGTTTTAACACCCATCATGGTTGTAATTAAACCACATCAATTCCATTTAACCGAAACCATTGAAACCTTAGCAAAATTGGATCAATTCGATCATTATACTCGTAATCAAACATCTGCACACCTTGAACGAACTCCACTGAACCTGTAACACCATTCAACTTCATCGGAGAAGCAACGGAAGTCGCCGGAGATCAAATGACTCACAGTCGGCACCTGTTTCAGTCGAACACCACCAAATCAGCACTCATTCTGGTAATTGATCTCATCCTTAGCTTCGCCTGAGTCTATTAAACGAAATCCCTATGCCAATTTGGGCTTATATCATCGGTTCGATCAAAATCCAAATGCTAGGGTTCATATGAACCCAGTTTGATCGAATTCGACTCTAGACTCCGTTTCAGTCTAATTAAACTACTTGAATAGTTTCGCAAACCCCCTCTAATCGAAAGCCCTATGGTAATTTAAACAAGTGACATCGAATTCTGTAACATCCAGATCCTAGGGTTTGTTCATATGATAGATTGGGGGTTTTGATCTTAAACACAACTTCATTACTATTAAATCACATATTCGGATTCGCAATCACTTGTTTATTGAAAACCCTATGAATCCAACATCTTTTAATATCAGAATGGATCATATTGATTCCCTGTTCATACCTAGGGTTTTGACTATTGAATCGACTATAGAAAGATTGTAAACGGGATGATTTTCAAATTAAATCCACAAACATACTCGCCATGCACCGATTTACAAAACCCCTATGATTCTTAGCTCTATCGCGATTGAAATCGATGGAGTTGGGACTAGATTGGGGACGAGTCGCGATAGGGGAAGAGACCTCAGGAACGTCGCACGTTAAAAGATTTCCAAGCCGGATTCTTGTGCGATGGCCCTAGCGGGTGGACTGGTTAAAACTCAGTGCGTGTGTGGGAGAGACCCGGGTTCGAGACCCGGCTCCCACATTCATTTTTGAAACAGTTTTTCTGGATTATTAAATTAATAAAAATCAAACCTTTTGATATTGTATTATTATATAAATGAGTTTTAATCCGAAAAACAACCCGTAAGCTCCGGTTTGAAATATTAGTTTGTTTTTATAAATTATACCCACTTTTATAATTTATACATTATTATTATTAATAAGTAAAAATAATATATTTATATTATTTTTAAGTCATAAACTCGTGTAAAATAATATGTTTATAATACTCTCAAATTGTGACCCGTATTATTAAATAATATATATATTTATATTATTTCAGATCATTTTATAACGCCGTAAATCAATCAAGACTAAATAATAATATAACTAATTATATTATCCACTCGTATATATATATATTTATTTATGTCGTTCGTCGCGTAAAGTAATTCCTAAACCCGTGGACACGTTCGTCCACTCTCGTTTATTGTAGCGGTTCTTTAAGACGTTCCTTCCGTTTCACAGTCACAATTCCCATTATCGTTCCTAATTTATATGTTTATAATTTTAGGACATTCGTAGGACTTTTGAGACTTACACTCGTGGTTCCAACTTACTTCTAGTGTGAAACTACCTTCAACGCCAAGCAGGTGAGTTTCACGGCCCCTTTTTACCTGTTTTACTATTGGGGGAGAAACATGCTTACACACAAACATATTTTACTTGTTCTCCTGTTGAGGAGAAACAAACATGAACACCAACTATCATACTCTTACTTGTTTTCCCCGTGAGGGAGAAACAGGTACACAGACAAACATTTTGTTACATGTTTTTCCCGTCGGGGGAGAAAACATGACACAACTATTTTAGATTATTGTAATTCATATGTTATTACTGTTGAGGCTAAGCGTAACACACTATCACAGAAAGTCCTCATCTTATATCGGACCGTTAATATGGATCTTAGCGAGGTAATGTTTAGTAGTACTACTGGGTTTGACAAGCCCCACCCGCGTTAGTCACGCTAACTCGATCGGATATCGAACGGGTGAAATGTTAGCCTACTCACATTGGCCAGAGTTGATAGACCTGGCAGGAGGCAGACAAACACAGTCAGCTTCGGTTTCGAGCTCTTTAGTAAGACATGAACATAGGTTAGCTACCTATAGATATGCATTTTGAATGTACATAATCTGGCAAACACTCTCTTGTTACAAACTTGAAACATGTGAACTCACCAACCTCGTGTTGACACTTTTTCTTACATGTTTCTCAGGTTGCTATGGCACAGGTTGCACACTTAGGACATGCATGGAGTCCTACTGTCATATCATCCATTTCAAACATTTGAAACAGTTTACGTACTTACATTGATTGACGCCTATTGCGTGTATTACTTTTGATTTCATATTAACGTTTACGCTTTCGCATTAACTCTGAACTTTTATGTTATGACATTTCAAGTCCCATATAGTGTCGTTTGATGTAACTAATGACTGAGATCCTGGTGTGTCACCTTCCAAATGGTAAAACTCCGTTAGTTGAAATTGGGGGTGTGACAGATTGGTATCAGAGCCATTGCATACTAGACTATAACCTCACACATTAGTTACACGGCACAAACACTTATACCTGATACATATAGCACCTATACATACATTGCAGTGCATGCATGTTTATACCAGCCGTATCACCCTCAGTTGGTGAGGGACACATCATTCGCATTGCATCATCATTCCCAATGGAGACACTCGAGGAATCACCGGAACATCATCCACTCCCGCTCGAGGGCAGCGAGACGGAGCCTTCGGAGGAGTCACTTACATCACCATCACCTGTTGGGTATGGTGGGCTTTCTCAGGTCCATGTTATGGACGACACTCAGCACTAACGCATATCTCTTTGGGAGTTGGGATCGTCGGAGGCGAGTCCCTACTGTACCCGCCAGCAACAATACGCCGAATGAAGGCAGACCGTTGCACGCATTATTGTAGAATCCATTGACATGTAGATGTCATCACTTTCCCGAGCCATGGGCTCGCATCTTTGTTCGATATTCTGTTGAGAATAGATTGACCACAAATCTGAGAACGCATTGCTCAATGCATACTCAAACCCTATCTTGACTAAGTTGAAAGGACGGCTACCTTGCTGCTTTCTGTAACTTGTATTCAGAAAATCAGTTTCATTTTTCGAAGTCGCATTTCATGTACATGGTTGTTACATTTTTTCATTTACAATCCGCTGGATTGGACTCTCGTATTGTGTTTCGACTCGAGTGAATACTCGGATCAAACGATTCCTGACTACACATCCTGATATGAGTTCTGGTTGATCAACTTATAGTTGATGACTGAGCTTTTCGATGACTTATCATATCTGACAACACTCTGTACTCAGCAATACAAACTAAAGGACATTTTTACACAGGACAGGGAAAACTAGGGTGAGCATGCAAAGCAAATTATCATTACGGGTGCACACGTAATAATAATTTGAGGTGCATATAAGTCCTGGTGAAACCTAGTGTGTGGATAAATGGTCCAAATCTGTGATTTACAGACTGAAGTTTCCACTATCCGTAGAAATACCCGTAACCCGCTCAACGACTAATTGATATCATTAAACTCGTTCAACAGTTGATAGGCGCGACTATCAGGTTGAAAATGTTTACGGACATACTGAACTATCGTTAATGGAATCCATCATGTTATTTGCACTCATGTAAGAGTCTTAGTGACCTTACGACTCTCATTCAAACTTGATCAAGGAAACAATCTCGATTGAAACTTTAATAGAACCTCATGGTAAACCCACCAACTCCAACTTTGTAAGCAGGAAATTGTGGAATCCTTTCTAAGCTAACACGTTTTCCCTTACGCTCTAACAATAAATCTCATTCGACCCTATTGCCTTATCTGATGACTAATCCTTAGTCTAATACGAATTATACCCAGCATATTCAATCCTGTAAACGAATTTCTTTCTTCACGAAATGATTTCGTTGATCCAATGACATTAGGAAACGAAGATTTAACCTAACCAACCGTCAGTTGAACGCAATTACTTAAACATACATCCTATCTCTTATCTTACTGGAATCTATATCTCATTAGACTTTCCTTTCTTACATGTGAACCTCTCCCTTAGCCTATGCAATGACTAACACTTGCTTTATAAGCATGGGTCTCACTAGAAGTCTCAGTATGACTTCACAAATCCCATATTAGTGTGTCATGCTCCAACTCTATTAAAAGCCAAGTATGCTATTGAGATAGCAGACGCTCAGAAAATCGAAACAACTCGTATTTTACTGATGTAAACTAGTATTGGTTAGTAATAAACTTGACATTGACCGTCTGCCAGTTACACTTGGCAGTTTCAACCTTATTGTCGGTATGAATTGGTTATCCGAGAACCAACCTGAGGCCATCTGTTGTGACAAAAATGTTTGCCTTCCTCTCCTTAGAGTGGAAATCCTTTCTGTCCAAGGCAAAAGGAGCGGGGCAGTCATTGGCATCATATCCTTCATGAAAGTACAGAAATATCTTCGAAAGGGGCATACGGCTATTTTGGCCCTTGTTGCTGAGCAGCCCTCAGAAGAGAAGAAGATCGAAAATATTGCCGTTGTGTGTGAATTTTTGGAAGTGTTTCCCGAGGATCTACCTGGTCTACCACCGCACCGTCAAGTTGAATTCTAAATTGATCTAGCACCCGGAGCAGCACCGATTGCTCGGGCACCTTACAGACTGGTACCTAGTGAATTGCAGGAACTGTCCACTCAATTGCAAGATTTATCGGATAAAGGTTTCATTCGACCTAGTTCATCACCGTGGGGAGCTCCGGTATTATTTGTCAAGAAGAAGGACAGTACTTTCCGTATGTGTATTGATTACCGGGAGCTGAATAAAGTCACAATCAAGAACCGCTACCCTTTACCTCGCATAGATGACCTTTTTGATCAACTCCAATGATCAAGTTTCTATTCCAAAATAGATCTGAGGTCCGGCTATCATCAGTTAAGAGTCAGAGAAGAAAATATCTCTAAGACTGCATTCAGAACGAGGTACGTCCATTACGAATTTATGGTCATGCCTTTCGGTTTAACCAACGCACCCGCGGTATTCATGGACCTCATGAACCGTGTGTGTAAGCCTTACCTTGACCAGTTCGTTATCGGTTTCATCGACGACATCCTCATCTATTCCAAGAACAAGGAGGAACATGAGGAACATCTACGCCTAATTTTGGAACTACTCAAGCGAGAACAACTGTATGCTAAGTTTTCCAAGTGTGAATTTTGGATCCGGGAAGTTCAGTTTCTAGGGCATGTGGTTAATGAGAAAGGGATACATGTCGACCCATCCAAAATAGAAGCCATCAAGAATTGGGCAGCACCGACGACTCCGACTGAGGTGCGACAATTTCTGGGATTGGCTGGATATTACCGTCGTTTTATCGAAGGATTTTCAAAGATTGCACAACCTCTCACCGCCCTAACTCAAAAAGGAAAAGCCTATAATTGGGGCGATAACCAAGAGTCAGCTTTCCAGCACCTCAAACAGAAACTTTGCAGTGCACCTATTTTAGCTCTTTCGGAAGGAACCAATGATTTTGTAGTGTATTGTGATGCATCTATTCAAGGTCTGGGTTGTGTCTTAATGCAACGCGAGAAGGTAATCGCATACGCTTCACGTCAGTTAAAAATTCACGAGAAAAACTACACCACTCATGACCTAGAATTGGGAGCAGTAGTTTTTGCACTTAAGATATGGAGACATTACTTGTACGGTACCAAATGCACCATCTACACCGATCACAAGAGTCTTCAGCATATCTTCGAGCTGAAGGAGTTGAACATGCGACAACGTCGTTGGGTTGAACTTTTAAATGATTACGACTGTGCGATCCGATACCACCCGGGTAAAGCTAACGTTGTGGCTGATGCACTAAGCCGAAAGGAAACGAAACCCAAACGAGTTCGAGCGTTACAACTTACTATTCACCCTGGATTGCCTGACAGAATCCGTAGTGCTCAACTTGAAGCCTTGAAAGAAGATAACCTACCGTTAGAAGGTACACGCGGCATGGAAGCACAACTTGAAGTAAAATCTGACGGAATTCGTTACTTCGTCGAACGAATATGGATTCCAGTGTTCGGAAATTTAAGGGAACTAATCATGGATGAAGCTCATAAATCTCTTTACTCCATTCATCCGGGTTCCGATAAAATGTACCATGATCTAAAAGTACTATATTGGTGGCCGAAGATGAAGGCCGATATAGCCACCTATGTTAGTAAGTGTCTGACCTGCGCGAAGGTCAAAGTTGAATATCAAAAACCATCCGGTCTTCTACAACAACCAGAAATTCCTATGTGGAAATGGGAACAAATATCCATGGATTTCATCACCAAATTACCACGAACCCCTACTGGATGCGATACCATTTGGGTAATCGTTGATCGTTTAACAAAATCCGCCCATTTCTTAGCCATCAAGGAAACCGATAAGATGGAAAATCTTACTCGTATTTACTTAAAAGAAGTAGTATCTCGGCACGAGGTGCCAATCTCTATCATTTCGGATCGTGATGCACGATTCACCTCTCGTTTCTGGCAGTCATTACATAAAGCTTTAGGCACGCGTCTAGATATGAGCACAGCTTACCATCCTCAAACCGATGGTCAAACAGAACGTACTATCCAAACTCTGGAGGACATGCTACGAGCTTGTGTGATCGATTTCGGTAACACTTGGGAGTCTCACCTACCGTTGGTGGAGTTCTCCTACAACAACAGCTATCACACTAACATCAAGGCAGCTCCATTTGAAGCACGTTATGGACGGAAATGCCGTTCTCCTATTTATTGGACTGAGGTTGGGGATAGCCAACTCACAGGTCCTGAACTCGTATTTGAAACTTTCGAAAAGATCGTTCAAATTAGAAACCGTATGGCAGCAGCTCGTGATCGTCAAAAGAGCTATGCTGACAAGCATCGTAAACCTTTGGAGTTTCAAATATGTGACATGGTCTTACTCAAAGTCTCACCTTAGAAAGGTGTCATTCGTTTCGGGAAACAAGGCAAGCTAAATCATCGTTATGTTGGACCATTTAAAATAATAAAGAGAATCGGACCAGTAGCGTATCAACTGGACTTACCTGAGGGACTGAGTGGTGTACACAACGTCTTTCACGTCTCAAATTTGAAGAAATGCCTAGCAGACGAGTCTCTCGCGGTTCCTCTCGAGGAACTACACATTGATGAACAGCTGCGTTTCATCGAAGAACCCGTGGAAATCATGGATAGGGAAGTAAAAACGTTAAAGCACAGTAAAATCCCTATTGTTAGAATCTGTTAGAACTCGAAACGCGGACCGGAATTCACGTGGGAGCGCGAGAATCAGATAATGTGCAAATATCCTAATCTGTTCAAGCACTCCGCGTCAAATTCCTAAGGTACTATTTAATATTCGGGACGGAAATTCTTTCAACTAGGGGATGTTGTGATATCCCGGAAATTTTTTTTATTTTATTATTTAATTTTCGGGACGAAAATTCTTTCAACTAGGGGATGATGTGACAATCTGGACTTTTCCAGTTAACTCCGTTAACAAAATCCAGTTAAAGTTAACTAAAATTAACTTTACTCAAACTCAAGGGACTATTTCTGTCAATATTTCAAACTTAAACTCGAGGGATTAGTTATGTAATAACCCTAGTCTTCTATGTTGACTTTTAGAAAGTCAAAATCCAAATCCTTTGACTTTATTAGTCAAACTAACCAAACCCTTGACATAGTTAACAAAAGCTAAACCCTAGGGACCATTTCTGTCAAGTTTCAAACTTCAATGCATGAAAACAGAAGGACTAGTCCTGTAATTAACCCAATTTTGATTTTGTTGACTTTTGAAAGTCAACCCGTGATGTTCTTGATTGACATTGAATTCCAACATTCGAATTCTATTCAATTCGCGACGGTTATGCATTGAAATAATAATCACGACCCTATACGAATCGTTTTAATGTGTTTTAACACCCATCATGGTTGTAATTAAACCACATCAATTCCATTTAACCGAAACCATTGAAACCTTAGCAAAATTGGATCAATTCGATCATTATACTCGTAATCAAACATCTGCACACCTTGAACGAACTCCACTGAACCTGTAACACCATTCAACTTCATCGGAAAAGCAATGGAAGTCACCGGAGATCAAATGGGTCACAGTCGGCCCCTGTTTCAGTCGAGCACCACCAAATCAGCACCCATTCTAGTAATTGATCTCATCCTTAGCTTCGCCTGAGTCTATTAAATGAAATCCCTATGCCAATTTGGGCTTATATCATCGGTTAGATCAAAATCCAGATGCTAGGGTTCATATGAACCCAGTTTGATCGAATTCGACTCTAGACTCCGTTTCAGTCTAATTAAACTACTTGAATAGTTTCGCAAACCCCCTCTACTCGAAAGCCCTATGGTAATTTAAACAAGTGACAACGAATTCTGTAACATCCAGATCCTAGGGTTTGTTCATATGATAGATTGGGGGTTTTGATCTTAAACACAACTTCATTACGATTAAATCACATATTCGGATTCACAATCACTTGTTTATTGAAAACCCTATGAATCCAACATCTTTTAATATCAGAATGGATCAAATTGATTCCCGGTTCATACCTAGGGTTTTGACGATTGAATCGACTATACAACGATTGTAAACGGGATGATTTTCAAATTAAATCCACAAACATACTCGCCATGCACCGATTTACAAAACCCCTATGATTCTTAGCTCTATCGCGATTGAAATCGATGGAGTTGGGACTAGATTGGGGACGAGTCGCGATAGGGGAAGACACCTCAGGAACGTCGCATGTTAAAAGATTTCCAAGCCGGATTCTTGTGCGATGGCCCTAGCGGGTGGACTGGTTAAAACTCAGTGCGTGTGTGGGAGAGACCCGGGTTCGAGACCGGGCTCCCACATTCATTTTTGAAACAGTTTTTCTGGATTATTAAATTAATAAAAATCAAACCTTTTGATATTGTATTATTATATAAATAGTTTTAATCCGGAAAACAACCCGTAGGCTCGGGTTTGAAATATTAGTTTGTTTTTATAAATTATACCCACTTTTATAATTTATACATTATTATTATTAATAAGTAAAAATAATATATTTATATTATTTTTAAGCCATAAACTCGTGTAAAATAATATGTTTATATTACTCTCAAATTGTAACCCGTATTATTAAATAATATTTATATTTATATTATTTCAGATCATTTTATAACGCCGTAAATCAATCGAGACTAAATAATAATATAACTAATTATATTATCCACTCGTATATATATATTTATTTATGTCGTTCGTCGCGTAAAGTAATTCCTAAACCCACTCTCGTTTATTGTAGCGGTTCTTTAAGACGTTCCTTCCGTGTCACAGTCACAATTCCCATTATCGTTCCTAATTTATATGTTTATAATTTTAGGACATTCGTAGGTCTTTTGAGACTTACACTCATTGTTCCAACTTACTTCTAGTGTGAAACTACCTTCAACGCCAAGTAGGTGAGTTTCACGGCCCTTTTTTACCTGTTTTACTATTGGGGGAGAAACATGCTTACACACAAACATATTTTATTTGTTTTCCTGTTGAGGAGAAACAAACATGAACACCAACTATCATACTCTTACTTGTTTTCCCCGTGGGGGAGAAACAGGTACACAGACAAACATTTCGTTACATGTTTTTCCCGTCGGGGGAGAAAACATGACACAACTATTTTAGATTATTGTAATTCATATGTTATTACTGTTGAGGCTAAGCGTAACACACTATCAAAGAAAGTCCTCATCTTATATCGGACCGTTAATATGGATCTTAGCGAGGTAATGTTTAGTAGTACTACTGGGTTTGACAAGCCCCACCCGCGTTAGTCGCGCTAACTCGATCAGATATCGAATGGGTGAAATGTTAGTCTACTCACATTGGCCAGAGTTGATAGACCTGGCAGGAGGCATACAAACACAGTCAGCTTCGGTTGCGAGCGCTTTAGTAAGACATGAACATAGGTTAGCTACCTATAGATATGCATTTTGAATGTACATAATCTGGCAAACACTCTCTTGTTACAAACTTGAAACCTGTGAACTCATCAACCTCGTGTTGACACTTTTTCTTACATGTTTCTCAGGTTGCTAAGGCACAGGTTGCACACTTAGGACATGCATGGAGTCCTACTATCATATCATCCATTTCAAACATTTGAAACAGTTTACGTACTTACATTGATTGACGCCTATTGCGTGTATTACTTTTGATTTCATATTAACGTTTACGCTTCCGCATTAACTCTGAACTTTTATGTTATGACATTTCAAGTCCCATATAGTGTCGTTTGATGTAACTAATGACTGAGATCCTGGTGTGTCACCTTCCAAACGGTAAAACTTCGTTAGTTGAAATTGGGGGTGTGACACACAAGGTTGACTAAATTTCAGTACGTTTAAACATCACATTTCATTTCAATAAAATTCAACATGTACATGAAATTGAGAATACATAACAAGTTTCTTTTTAAATATCTAGGTCCACATCCTAAGTGTAGCAAACTTGTTCAACTCACTTTTGTACCTGAAACATGAATAAAATAAGGTCAACTAAAAAGTTGGTGAGCATACACAGGTTTGTACATAGGTAGTATATATATATGTGAATAAACAAATCCTTACATAACATGATAAAATAAGGCATTTATGGGGAGTAACTATTGTGTAACCAAAGTACAATCAAACCTTTGTAACTAGCATGCAAAATTGTGTTGTCGGTAACAATCACCCCAATCTGGGTGGGTTTGTTAGACTCAATAGATCTATCATTGTTTACCGTCGGCTTGAATAGTTAATGATTGCACATAAATTGCACATAAGTAGTTAACACACTTAGCACTCAAACATAAAGCTCAAATTTTGCACGCATGAATGTAACGAGGATTTGTATTTGTGTAGTTTGTGTAAATTTAAATAGTTGTGAGTACAGAGTTCATGTTTCACCCCAAAATGTGTAAAAGTGTAAAAGGGGCTATGTAATACTCACTTGATTCAAGGGTGTAGCTAGCATGTGAAACTAGGTAGCAAAATGATCCTTGCAACTCACCACGTTAACCTAGTGTGTAATGTATATCGAGTTAATAGTGTGTACAATAATCTAAGTCTAAGTCTAGGATTTAATTGGATGTGTGTACAAAGGGTTGTATAGGAGCGTAAGAAATTGTGGTTTGTACTTGAAAAAGTGTTGTATAAAGTGAAAGATTTGAAATAAATAGTTTAAAAGCATTTTAATTAGGGTTTGGGTTTTGAATAACTAAATAAATTAAATAATTTTTATTTATTTATTTAGTTACAAAAATAATGTGAGAAATATATTTATTCAAATATGATTTAAACAAATATCTTTATTTCATTTATTTATTTATAAAAGTGTGTATAAATAAATTTAAAAACTAATGGCTATTAAATTTTAAAAATCCAGAATGTAGATTATATAAACAATCACTAAATTTATTTGTTTATTTACTATTTAAAATAGTTATGGCTTAAAAGGGGTTTTTGTTAGTTTTAAATCAAGTTTAAAAATTTAATAAGGTTTTATAAACTTTTCTTTCAAGGGAAGATAATTTTTATAAAATCTTGTGACAATAAGTATTTAATTTAGTAATCAATTTCTTTTAATTATTTAAAATCCTATATTTTGTTTTAAATAATTAATATATGATTTTAACAATAAATTCGTAAAAAAAATGAGTTTATAATGAAAATAGGCAAATTTGGTTTCATTCTGTTCAAAATATTGTGAGGTTTATAAAAATAATTTTTATAGAATTTTTGGAGTTTTAAAAACGAGTAAAAAAAATATAAGTAGTCCACCCGGTTCGAACCCGGGTGGCTACTGTGCGAGACATGGGTTCTAACCACCAGACCGAGGGCGTATCCCTGACCCAAATCCGAAACAGAATACCCTTAACCTGGATCCTATAGTGGGCCGGGTTGAGTTTCATGGTTTGCGCAAAAAGGCTCGGTGTTTATGGGTTTCGAACCCACGCCACCTGGTTCGGCGGCGCAGTGACTTACCGGCCGGACCAGGTGGTTTCGCTGGTCTATAATGAAAACCAAAAACTTAAATCCCATACCAGATTCAAATCAGGAAAATCACCTTGAACCCGTATGAACATGTATTGAATTTCGGATGCATTTGCGTTTGATGCCCTCTGTTCGATGAAATTGACAGAGGGCTTTCGTTCAATAAGTGATTACGAACCTAACGACATAGCACTTACTTGATTTGGTTGCGTAGGGAGGGCCGACGGCTGGAGTAACAGGATTGATGTTCTTGGTATTCGATCGACTTGCAGAGAGGTAATGCGGGTCAATTGAGCGCTCTGAAAGTTCATAATAGGTCGTGCGACGGTGAGGGATAGGTTTAATTGAATTGATTCTATCCTAATTGCTCGGTTTAATTACGAGTTGGCGTATAACAGCTGTCGGGATTAAATTACGCGATTACGGTTTAATTTCGGATGAACCGAGTCGTGATTAAGGTTTGAATACACTCGAGAATAATTGGTGCGTGATTTCCGGGATTCATTACACGTTAGTTACACGAACTGATTAAAATTTGATACGGTTTGACTTGAGAAGTCAAATTCGTTTGAATTTGAATTATGCCCGCTTAATTGGACGGATTTTCTCGATGATTGGGCCGGGATTGGACCGAACTGTGCTTGTCTAACCATAGTGGGTCAATCCAGCAAGAGCCCGGTCGCTTATAGTCTGGGATTGATAGGAAATCGGCATGTTTGACTTTTTAGAAGTCAAACTTAGTCAATTATTATCGAGTTGAGGTAAAAACTGAGTCAAGGGTCTATATTTGTGGGTGACGGTTCAATTGAGGGTTCGGATTTGGTTAAGAGTTCAAACCAAAATGGCGCTCTTTGCTAATTGATTACAACTATGGGTATTTTGCATGCATTTGTATATATAGATGATTATACATACATTTATATATATATATATATACACACATTTGTATCTATAGGGTTTGAATGGTGTTTATAAGTGTAAATCTCACGGATTTGCATTGAAACTAGGGTTTAGTTGATCGTACGAATGGAATAAACATTGCACTAGAATTGGGTTTTCAATTTGTGTTACATCGAATTGAAAACAAAAGTAATAAAAATCAGAAACGTTACAGTATCCCCATGTTGAGGGAATTTCGTCCCGAAATTTAGGTAGTTGAGGCGACTGAATCAACAAAAAGGTGAGAGTCTTGGGTTCTCAATGTGCTATGACGGTTGGTTTAGGGAGCATAACTGGTGATAAAACACATATTTTTTACATATTCAAGGTCGGATATGAATGATGATGATGAACTTAGTTTTGAAGTGGATTTAAGGAGTAAAACTGTCAAATAACAATTTGGATTCTAGAGGTGATATACATTAGTTGAAATGTATTCGATGGAAATTTGATGATTAGGGTTTGTTTAAGATGTAATCCAATATGCTCAGGTGTTGTTAGTGGATAAGAGAGTTTACAAACACAGGCCTAGGTCAAAACTTCACGCGACATGAACAACGCTACTTTTGATAATATGACGGAGCACTTATATATAGGAAGTACCATCGGCGTATCCACCATGCCCTCGTCATATCACATCAGTTTCGTTGTTGCATATCATGATAAGTTTTAGGTCACAACACACGACAAAATTTACTATGTTTTCCATGCGCTGATTTTTATAATTCCGTGTGCACCCGTAATTACTCAAATCATCGCATGGTCCATATAGATCCTTCCGTTGTGTGGGGAACAAGAGGGGCACAATTTCACTCAGTTCATGTCTATTGTTTTCACATATGAGTTGCTAATAAGTAACTATATCCCCTAAATAGGCAAGTCAGTTAGCAACTAAAGGATAATAAAGTAGTGTTACCTAAGGCCCCATAGTTTACTCGTGTTTGAACAAGAATACGCCAAACCCCGAGTTGTTTCAATGTGTTAGGATTTTCAAGTTTGGTGAACAAGGTGTATGACCATACTTCATGTATATCGTGATCAATCAATTGCAACAATTGTAGGTATCCTAGTTCCATATATAATATGAACACACAAATCTCATGTATGATCTAGTGTTATGTAGTTAGTAATCAAATAGGTTTCATGTATAACGTGAACAACTTATCATCATGTATCTTGTAAAATCAACTAAACTTGTATTGTAAGTAATGCAGTATCATGTGTATTACTAGCAAAGAATTTCATGTATGGTGTTAACAACTTAGTACCACGTATTTGTAAACCAACAATCTTTCATGTGTAATGTCAGTAATGTAATATCGTGTATCTTGTAACCAAATGAGCTTCATGTTCAATGTGGACAATCAAGTATTATGTATCAAACCAACGATTGTTATGTATTGTGTGATCATTTTAGTATATGTATATTACAAACAACTACGTTTCATGTATTACATAATCAATCCAGTAGAACGTGTGTTGCAACTAATCAAATTTCACGTATCATGTAATCAGTGTAGCATTGGGTGTATTGGAAGTAACTGGGTTTCATGTACCATGTGATCGTGTTGTGTATATTGTGAATGTGCATACGCATATTATTAAATTTCAAGTGTGACGTGTACTAACGAGTTTTGCATGTGGGTAAGTGTTGCGGAGAAGCGTGTTGTTTGGCGTTCGTGTAAAAAGGTGGTAGTTAGATTTTAGCTCTTCTGTTGAGGCTTGTAGGGGTAGTTGACGTCTATGCGGTATGGATCGTTTCTTGGAGCGGCAAGAGAACGATAACGAGGAGGTTTTGAAAACACTAAGGGAAATGTGTTTACAAATAACTGATCTTTGTTTGAAAATAAGAAATTGTAAATTGTTCTTGGTTGTAGATATATAAAGTAATGAAACTATTGAGTTAAATAATCTAAATAAATAGACAATTTATAGAAAAAATCTTTTTATTAAAATTTTCAATTATTATACAGAATTTATTTTTAGGAGGAATTAATGGCTAAACAAGTAGTTGTATATTAATTTAGCCAAGATTTAAAAATAATTAATTTAATGAGAACCAGTCATAAGTATTTATCTATTTGAAATAATGCTTTTATAAAATAGGTTCTATTAAGTTCCCTTGCAAAGTGAAAATGTTTATGGGAAATTGATATTTCTGATACTCTTTTAAAAGTTTGATAAACATTTGGTTTGAAAGTAACGAGGTTGTTTAAATCTAATATGATGATTTGTTTACGAAGGAGATTAAATCGTATTGAACAAAGAAGGTGATACTTGAAGGATCTTGATGAAAATATGATGGGTGAAATTTACATTCAATCGTATTAAATCATTGAATAATAACTTTAGAATTGGAAAAATATAAAATTTATTAAATGCTAAAGTGTTAAACATTATTCAAAACATAGGTGAATGGTCCTCAAACTGAAAATTTAAAGATAATAAATAGAAATTTCTGCTAATGTCTCTGGTAGTTTCCCACTAGAAGGAAGATAATCCCTAAGACGAGCACCGTTATGGTTATTCGGGTAGTTGATCTGGCTTCAGCCCTAGCTGTTTCCGTGCGATTCTCAAGCATTTCTCTTTCGAGGATGGAAATTAACTCCTTTTGGTGCCTAATTGATTCACTAGGCTATCCATTCTCTGTCCTTGCAAGTCATGTATTACCTCGTGCTCCATCCTTTGCTTCTCAAACTCTGAGGTCCTCACACATTGGTGAATGCCATTGATTGGAATTCCCATAGCACTAGTGGGTGTCATGGTATGCCTTACCCAAGGGTTAGGATGATACAGGTCGGGCACCAGATACGGGTCTCTTAATGGGGGTGATCTAGGTGTTCGAAGTCTTGGGCTGGTGTTCCTAGTCCAATTTTTCCTTACATCAAACCTTGGCCTGGCGGCTGGGGGTGGTGGTGACCGATACACAGGTGACCCGGTGTCTTCTTCCCAATCAGATTCTACTCCGGGACGGTATACTGGGGAGGAAGGAGTGTAGGAGTCCATATCTAGTAGAGAAACAATGAAAAGGTTGTAAGCGATAATGAAATACCGAGTGTTAAATATAGGAGTTCTCATAGGTGTAGAGTTTGACTAGTCATAACACGGAGTCTTCACAATAGTATTTTAGAAATACACTTGACCTATAAGCAATGTACCCCTGAGGAGAATTCCTAGGAAAGGGGGTGGATCACTAGGACACACTTAAGTACCCTGTCTTTCCTTAGTCAGAATCCCTCATGGGCCTACACACTCTTCCAGCCATCGTATATTAATAACACTATTGCTGGGCTCATGGTCATGATGAGAATTGTTGTGGACTGGGCCTTGAGGCCCGAAAGTAAGGTTTATGCATTTCAGTGGACTTCTTCTTCTTGAAAGATAGATGGGCTTCTTAGTTTATTATTGGTGGGCCTTAGGCCCAATAGTTTAGATTTAGATCACAAGGGTGGTGACATTATATGTGTGAGTTTAAGGGTGTATGAAAAATTTGGTGTGTATGTTAGTGTGTTTAAAACTTAGGATAGCACTTAATGAAACACATAGGTAGCATGTTGATAGTAATGAATGTAAGCACAAGGGTTATCAAGTAGTGTGACACATAAACTATCATGTATTGTAGCATGTATTGAAATTACTTAGGATAGCACGTAAAAATGTTCACACAAGTATCAATCATGTAATCATATAGTAGCATGGCATATTGTGGGTGTCCTAAGGTTATAGTCTAGGTCAAAAGTGTCTAATAACCTAATTCCCTATAACTAAGGCTCCGATACCAATCTGTCACACCCCAACCGACGGCGGAATACGTCGGGGCGGGACATGTAGACTGTTCATGAGCACAAGGTTGACTAAATTTCAGTATGTTTAAACATCACATTTCATTTCAATAAAATTCAACATGTACATGAAATTGAGAATACATAACAAGTTTCTTTTTAAATAACTAGGTCCACATCCTAAGTGTAGCAAACTTGTTCAACTCACTTTTGTACCTGAAACATGAATAAAATAAGGTCAACTAAAAAGTTGGTGAGCATACACAGGTTTGTACATAGGTAGTATATATATATGCGAATAAACAAATCCTTACATAACATGATAAAATAAGACATTTATGGGGAGTAACTATTGTGTAACCAAAGTACAATCAAACCTTTGTAACTAGCATGCAAAATTGTGTTGTCGGTAACAATCACCCCAATCTGGGTGGGTTTGTCAGACTCAATAGATCTATCATTGTTTACCATCGGCTTGAATAGCAAATAAATTGCACATAAGTAGTTAACACACCTAGCACTCAAACATAAAGCTCAAATTTTGCACACATAAATGTAAAGAGGATTTGTATTTGTGTAGTTTGTGTAAATCTAAATAGTTGTGTGTATAGAGTTCATGTTTCACCCCAAAATGTGTAAAAGTGTAAAAGGGGCTATGTAATACTCACTTGATTCAAGGGTGTAGCTAGCACGTGAAACTAGGTAGCAAAATGATCCTTGTAACTCACCACGTTAACCTAGTGTGTAATGTATATCGAGTTAATAGTGTGTACAATAATCTAGGTCTAAGTCTAGGATTTAATTGGATGTGTGTACAAAGGGTTGTATAGGAGCGTAAGAAATTGTGGTTTGTACTTGAAAAAGTGTTGTATAAAGTGAAAGATTTGAAATAAATAGTTTAAAAGCATTTTAATTAGGGTTTGGGTTTTGAATAACTAAATAAATTAAATAATTTTTATTTATTTATTTAGTTACAAAAATAATGTGAGAAATATATTTATTCAAATATGATTTAAACAAATATCTTTATTTTATTTATTTATTTATAAAGTGTGTATAAATAAATTTAAAAACTAATAGATATTAAATTTTAAAAATCCAAAATGTAGATTATATAAACAATAACTAAATTTATTTGTTTATTTACTATTTAAAATAGTTATGGCTTAAAAGGGGTTTTTGTTAGTTTTAAATCAAGTTTAAAAATTTAATAAGGTTTTATAAACTTTGCTTTCAAGGGAAGATAATTTTTATAAAATCTTGTGACAACAAGTATATAATTTAGTAATCAATTTCTTTTAATTATTTAAAATCCTATATTTTGTTTTAAATAATTAATATATGATTATAACAATAAATTCGTAAAAAAAATGAGTTTATAATAAAAATAGGCAAATTTGGTTTCATTCTGTTCAAAATATTGTGAGGTTTATAAAAATAATTTTTATAGAATTTTTGGAGTCTTAAAAACGAGAAAAAAAATATAAGTAGTCCACCCGGTTCGAACCCGGGTGGCTACTGTGCGAGACATGGGTTCTAACCACCAGACCGAGGGCGTATCCCTGCCCAAATCCGAAACAGAATTCCCTTAACCTGGATCCTATAGTGGGCCGGGTTGAGTTTCATGGTTTGCGCAAAAAGGCTCGGTGTTTATGGGTTTCGAACCCACGCCACCTGGTTCGGCGGCGCAGTGACTTACTGGCCGGACCAGGTGGTTTCGCTGGTCTATAATGAAACCCAAAAACTTAAATCCCATACCAGATTCAAATCAGGAAAATCACCTTGAACCCGTATGAACATGTATTGAATTTCGGATGCATTTGCGTTTGATGCCCTCTGTTCGATGAAATTGACAGAGGGCTTTCGTTCAATAAGTGATTACGAACCTAACGACATAGCACTTACTTGATTTGGTTGCGTAGGGAGGGCCGACGGCTGGAGTAACAGGATTGATGTTCTTGGTATTCGATCGACTTGCAGAGTGGTAATGCGGGTCAATTGAGCGCTCTGAAAGTTCGTAATAGGTCGTGCGACGGTGAGGGATAGGTTTAATTGAATTGATTCTATCCTAATTGCTCGGTTTAATTACGAGTTGGCGTATAACAGCTGTCGGGATTAAATTACGCGATTACGGTTTGATTTTGGATGAACCGAGTCGTGATTAAGGTTTGAATACACTCGAGAATAAGTGGTGCGTGATTTCCGGGATTCATTACATGTTAGTTACACGAACTGATTAAAATTTGATACGGTTTGACTTGAGAAGTCAAATTCGTTTGAATTTGAATTATGCCCGCTTAATTGGACGGATTTTCGCGATGATTGGGCCGGGATTGGACCGAACTGTGCTTGTCTAACCATAGTGGGTCAATCCAGCAAGAGCCCGATCGCTTATAGTCTGGGATTGATAAGAAATCGGCATGCTTGACTTTTTGGAAGTCAAACTTAGTCAATTATTATCGAGTTGAAGTAAAAATTGAGTCAAGGGTCTAAATTTGTGGGTGACAGTTCAATTGAGGGTTCGGATTTGGTTAAGAGTTCAAACCAAAATGGAGCTCTTTGCTAATTGATTACAACTATGGGTATTTTGCATGCATTTGTATATATATATGATTATACATACATTTATATATATATATACACACATTTGTATCTATAGGGTTTGAATGGTGTTTATAAGTGTAATTCTCACGGATTTGCATTGAAACTAGGGTTTAGTTGATCGTACGAATGGAATAAAACATTGCACTGGAATTGGGTTTTCAATTTGTGTTACATCGAATTGAAAAAAAAAGTAATAAAAATAAAAAACGTTACAATAGTGGATGCTCCTGGCACATGACAGCCAACATGGCCCTACTTCAAGATGTAAAAGCATTCAGAGGGGGATATGTGGCCTTTGCAGGCGAGAAAGGCGACAGTATTACGTGTCAAGGCATGGTTTCGAATGGATGTGTAAGCTTCGACAACGTCAACTACTGCGAGCAACTAATGCATAACCTGTTGAGTGTTTCTCAGATATGTGATAAGGAGTACTCAGTCATGTTTGACAAATCTGATTGCATGATTCTCAAACCTGGGTTTGAGGTTCCTAAAGACTGGATTTTGATGCGTGCGCCAAGAACGAATGATACCTATCAGATTGACATGAGCGTGGCGAAAACCACATCTTCAGCTGCTACTTGTTTGCTTACCAAAGCGACAGAGCTTGACTCAATCTTGTGAAATAGTAATCTCGGACATATTTCTTACAGAAAAATTAATCATCTTGTCCCAAACGGTTTAGTTATCGGGGTTCCTAAGCTGAGATTCTCCGTTGCATATGACCGTATGCCTTGTAAAAAGGGCAAACAGCAACGGAAGTCTCACAAGCCCAAACTCCAAAACTCCATCGTTACCCCTTTGGAGCTCTTACATATGGATCTGTTTGGGCCCATAAGTATCAGGAGTATTGGAGGGAATTCATACTGTCTAGTTGTAACTGATGATTTCTCACGTTTTTCTTGGGTGCATTTTTAGGTACCAAGGATGAGACTGCTGATATTCTTCAGTACCTGATTTTAAGCTTAGAATCTTTAAGCAAGTTGAAGGTTGGAAGAATAAGGAGTGATAATGGAACTGAGTTCAAGAATAATATGATAGAGCTTTTCTGTCTCAAGAAGGGTATTCGACACGAATTTAGTGCCCCGTACACACCTCAGCAGAACGGAGTTGCATAAAGGAAGAACATAACCTTGATCGAGACTGCAAGGAGAATACTGTCAGATGCAAAGCTTCCTGTCACTTTCTAGGCAGAAGCAGTCAACACAGCGTGTCACATCTTGAACACGGTCCTGGTTGTTAAGAGGCACAATAAAAACTTGTTATGAGTTGATCAACAATCGACCTCCAAATCTTGACTACCTAGTACCTTTTGGTAGTCCCTGCTCTTTATTGTTACAGTACAAAGACCGCAAGTCTAAGTTTCATGCAAAAGTGGTGGAAGGCATCTTCTTAGGATATGTTGCCAACTCGCCATGCAAAAGAGTGTACAACATTGAGAGTAGGTATGTAGAGGAATGGTTCGAAGTGTACTGAAGTAAACACATCATTCCACCAGAACCAACTGGTCCTGCTTGGGGATTTTATTATGATGCTATGTTCAAGTCTTTTAATCTTCCAGATTTATCTGCCGATGATGCCGCAAATTTGTACGATTTCATTAATAGGGGCGATGACTCCAACTTCTCAACCCGTGCCACCGTACCTATTGTAACTCCCGATTCCAATGTTGCTTCTTCATCTGGAACTCAAGAAAGTGATGACATTGAAGTTGTTCATAATGATGGAATTAACGCTCAAGCTGATCCTAACAACCACGTAGGAAATGAGGCTCCAGCTGATCCAATCAACATTGAATCTTTTTCTTCTGGAACTCAGTATATGGGGGAGTTGAGCACGAATCTAGATTCAAACATCTAGGAACCGCAAGTACTAGAGTTGAGAGTGCATCGTCCTATTGAGAACATTATTGGTGATCCTGATGCCGGTGTTCAAACTCGTCATAGAACCATTACTGAGAACACCAATCTGTACGCTGAGATACTTGACACAGGTGTCATGGAAACGTGTCTGCATGCTGCTTTCGTATCCCAATTGGAGTCGAAGAATGTGAAAGAGGCTCTCGCTGACAACTGTTGGATAGAGGCGATGCAAGATGAATTGTCTCAATTCCAAAAGTTGCACGTGTGGGATCTGGTTGACCTTCCTAAGGGTATGCATCTGATTGGAACCAGATGGGTGTTCAAATGTAAGACGGATGATCGACATGTTGTATTGAAGAATAAAGTAAGGTTGGTTGTTTAGGGTTTTTATCAGCAAGAGGGCCTTGATTACACAGAAGTGTATGCCCCAGTTGCTAGACTTGAGGCCATTCGACTGTTTCTGGCTTATGCCTCCTTTGTCGGCTTCAAGGTCTATCAACTTGATGTGAAGAGTGCTTTTGTATATGGGAAAGTTCATGAAGAGGTCTATGTCACTCAACCACCCAATTTTGAAGATCTGCATAATATCAATAAAGTGTATAAGCTCGACAAAGCACTTTGTGGTCTTCATCAAGCATATCAGGCATGGTATGAGACTTTATCAAAACATCTACTGTCCAATGGTTTTGACCGTGGACAAATTGACTCGACTCTCTTCATTAGGAAAGCTGGAGGTGATATTCTTCTTGTACAAGTCTATGTCGACGACATTATCTTTGGGTCTACAAATGAAGGGACGTGTAGGGAATTCGAACAGGTAATGAAGTCCAAGTTTGAAAAGAGCAACATGGGTGAATTTTCGTTCTTCCTGGGTCTGCAAGTCAGTCAAAGAGAGGATGACATTTATCTACATCAAACTAAGTATGTGCAGTACATCTTGATAAAATATAAGATGAATGATAGCAATACTTATGGCACACCTATCCCAGTCAATCATGGTCTGCATCCAGACAAAGATGGAAAGGATGTGGATTGCAAATTATACCGTGCGATGATCGGATCCCTTATGTATCTCACAGCTTCAGGGCCCGACATAATGTTTGCTGTATACTTGTGCTCAAGGTTTCAGTCACAACCAAAGGAGTCTCACATGATAGCTGTTAAGAGGATCTTCAGATACTTGAAAGGGAAACCCCGATTGGGTCTTTGGTACTCGAAACAGCAGTCATTCGACTTCAAAGCTTATACCGATTTTGATTATGGCAGTTGTAACCTTGATAGAAAATCAACCTCAGGTGGATGTCAATTCTTGGGAGACAGGCTGGTCTCCTGGTAGTGTAAGAAGTAGTTAACGGTTTCTGTCTCAACATGTGAAGCAGAGTACATTGCTGCCGCGAGCTGTTCCTCTAAGATGTTGTGGATCCAGCAACAATTGAGAGATTATGGCTTGAACTACACTGGAACTCCTCTATTCATTGACAACAATGCCACGATGTCTATCACGAACAACCCGGTGAAACATTCCAAAACTAAGCATATTGAGATTCGCCATCATTTCATCCGTGATTGTGCTGAAAAGCATTTGGTTGAGCTTGTCAAAGTTCACACGGATGACAATTTTGCTGACCTTTTCACTAAGGCATTTGATCGAACCCGTTTTGAACATCTTGTCAACTTGATAGGAATGTTCAATCTTGAGTGAAAATTTCTGTTTTCGAAATCAAATCATTTCATGGAAGTTAATCTTTATTTCTTTTAAATTACTTCTGTATAGTTCTTCTTAATTTTCAAATATTTTACAAAAAAATTCCAAACTAAATAGAAAATCTTGAAAAATTTCAAAGTCTTTTGAAGGTAAGAGGAAATGATAGTACATCAGTAATTGATCTAAACGTCTTAGACTACACATATGGGAAATGATTGCTTCATGATTACTTGAAAGTTGAAGTTGTTTGAGTTTTATTTGAATATTTGCAAGTAATTTGAATTGTCAATAGGCTATAAGCAATCTTGAATCATTAGTAGTGTGGAAACTAAATCTAGACTACAACTATGACTTGAACCCATGTATGCATGTGTGTGTGTGTAAAAGAATATAAAAAGATCATTATCAGAGAAAGGATGTAAGATTTTGGCAAATATTTTCTTATGAGACCAGTTTCAGGTTATGTTGTTAGCATAATTTTTCGGTTCAGTTCACTGCCCATACTCACAAGTATGCAATGGGAAGTTGGGCCAAGATATGTCTTGACATCAACCGTTAATATATTCACCCTTGAATCATACCTGATTCATTGAAATCAAATTCAGATAAAAGTTGGATTCCCTTACCCAAATACATAGATTCCATATCTATTAACCTAAATCATCATATGATATTCACTGAAGAAAAACCAATCAAACCAAGACAAATGAATCACTCGATTCTGAATCTTATGATTCTTGATAATCCTTATGGATTCTGCTTGATTTTTTTTCTGTTCAAAATGATGTAACTTCATTCTTGAGATTTGAAAATCATTGCGAAAATCTTAGATGCCTTGAGATAGTGCAGTTTAAATTTCTGTAGCATAACTATGGGGTACACGTTGTATATTTTATAATTCATACCTTAACACACAAGAACGTGATACAAATATGCTTATGGATTCAAATCTTATAATATTGACAACTTGAGTTAACTTGTTTATATTGCATATTACGTATGAATAAGTAGTCAACCATGACATGATCCCATATTCTTTGATGTTTATTGTGTATCATTTTTGCTTTTAATAGCCTGATATGATCCTCTGCTAATGACTTTGTCCCAAAAATAGCTTGTGTGTATATTTGTGTGTATATTATCTTCATTCAGAGAAGCTCAAAATGATTTTAAGTTTATGTACAGTTCAATTATTATCAAAAATGCCAAAAATATTTGTGTTTAACTTCCTTGAATTGCTTTTGAAACCTCTTGATTGAATGTTTTTATCAGGTTCGTTATTTGACTTGACTGTCTTCATAATTTGAGTTGAAATTGGATTTCACAAGGGTTTCTACGTACTTGTCAAGTGCATAGGAATTAAACCTTGCGTACTTGTAAGTACGCAAGACTTAAGTCATGCGTACTTGCTAAGTACGCAAGAGTTAGTCTTGTGCACTTGTTAAGTACGCAAGACCCGAATGTGTGGGTATATATAGTGGACTTAGAAAAATTCTCAGACTTTATCTCATTTGAAACACAACCACTGTGAAATTCCCTCCAATCCTTATTTCCTCAAAATTTGTGTGATTCCAAACGATTTTTTCGTTTCGTTCGTTGTTTCACCTTCACTTAACAAGCATTCGGTGAGAATCGTAGCCGATTTCATCCTCAAATCGTCATGTTTTGGACTGAATCTTGACTGTTCTTGAGCCTAGGGTTAGATGTCAAGATTGAGACAAGTTTTCGAATAATCTTTAATGAATCTAAGACCGAAATATTGTTTATGTTCTTTAATCGAACCATAATCACTCAAAGATCGTCCTTAACATCGTTTGATTTTGACTCTGGGCTTGGTCTGGCCGTTGGTTGAGGTCAGAATAGGTTTAGGTCAAAATTGACCTGGTTTTAGCATGATTTTGGTGTTGGACTTGATCCTAAGAATTCTAAATGCATTTTTCAAAGTTGTGGTGACCTTGAACAACATCAAATTCGTTCATTCGTTGACTTGGAAATGACTGCTTTTTGTTCAAGTGTTAAACCTTGCGCACTTGGTAAGTACGCAAGATATAACTCTTGCGTACTTACTAAGTACGCAAGGTTTAAACCCTGCGTACTTGCTAAGTATGCAGGAAGCCAACTTGCAAATTTTTCTAAGTCTGGAAAATTCTTTCTTGTGAATGTGCTATACCGTGTCATGTTTGTACATTTCCAGTAATCATTCTTGTTCTAATTGTGTTCATTGTATGTTTTTTAAGTGATGGCTCGTGCTTTTACTAGCGAATTCAATCTTCAGGCTCTAACACAACCCGAGTGGAAGGGTGCTGCACTTGAATACAGGGAGATAGTTGATTTCCTGAACCGCTCAAAGATCAGCTATGCTATCTCTGCATATCGTATCGTATCAAGACCATACATGGATCAATTCTGGGCAACAATAGATCATGAATGTACAGTAACCCCGAACGCCATTAGGGCTACTGTAGCAGATCAACATATAACCATATCCGAAGACACCATCAGGAAGGTGTTACAGTTCCAGGATCTTGCAACTGACCCAATTACTATCCTGATTACGTTGTCGATGGTTGTTGGAGGCAGAGAATGGGATATGTCGATGCAACGGATTATGCTTCGTATAAAAAGATGTGGGTACTCGGTCAATGGCGCTACTTTGACCACATCATGATCATGTGCATCTCTTCAAGGAAAGCAGGCAAGGATGCCATGGGTCATCACTTAGAGGCTGCAATGGTGGGCTTATCTCTCAACAAGGGCTATAATTTCTCTAAGTACGTATACAAGGCCATAACTGACCAGATCTATACGGCGGAAAAGTTTAGATTCATGTTGTATCCAAGATTTATCCAGCTGCTAATCAATGATGCGTTGCCAAATCTACCGGCAATTGGGGAATGATTACAAGTGAAGCGAGTCAACAAGAGAGTATTTGCTCAATTCTTAAAGACATGTAGTGTAGAACCTACCCCTGTGCATACTCTACTCTTTGGCCACCTGATCAATGTAGAGTATGTGGCACCAGCAAATTGGAGATGGTATAGTGCAGATTCGGAGCCCGAACTCAATGAACAAAATGATGAACAACAGGAAGAGGAGGAAGTTGAAGGTGATGATGAATCTGAAAATGAAGGAGACGAAGAAGAAGGAAGTGCTGGTGCTTAAGAATCTGACTCTGAAGCAACAGAATCTGATTCATCTGATTTTGATGATGCACCAGACCAATCACACCTGAGAAGAACGACAGTGGTGACCCTTCCTAAGTCGTCTTCTAAGAGAAAGAGACAAGATAGTACAAGCAGTGAGTATGAACCTGACTCTGATTCAGATGATGCTATACAAAGGCAAAGACGAGAAAGTACTAACAAGCGTCAGGGGGATAGGCCGTTCCAGGCTATCTTTAATGAAATAGAGGTCAGTGCTCAGAGGCAACCAGTAACTGAGCCTGCGAGTACTGCTTCTACCTCTACTTCGCCTTCACAACAGCTTTACCGGCGACAACGGAGGAGGCAGCCACATGTGAGTGCTGAGATGGCAGCCACTACTGTCACAGAGGAGGTTACTGTGATAGTATCCCTCCCACTACAACCTGTCTAGGTGACAGTGACGACTCCAATCCTCACTAAGTCGGTCACTAGCACCCCAACCACCATTGCAACATCTACCATACCAACTTTCATCCCAACCACTATTCCAACTACAACCCTTCAACCAATCAGTGAGCCCTTTTCATATGGTGATTTCACCCATGGGTTCGACTTTGATGACATCTTCACTTTCCCCACTCATACAGCCGGAGCCTCTACTACATCTAGGGATCCAGATCCACGGGATGCAAGGATTACTTAGGTGGAATTCCAGGCAGTTCATCGGGAAAAACATCGAGAAATTCAGCCACAACCGGCACATTTTCAATCTTCTTTTTGGTGTCGATAGTTACAGGTACGAGGTATGCTAAGCACCCTTTACGTAAATACTTTATTGTTTTTAACATAGAAATTATTCCAACAGAGTTGGATAATTCATCACCATTTATAGTCAGGATATTGCCTTTTGGCGAACGAAGTTCTATGGCTTTCTTATCACACAGGATATGGGCTTGGTTAAAGGCTAACCAATCCATTCCTAAGACAATGTCAAAACCTGCCAAAGTCATTGGCAACAATTGTGCACGAATAACATGTCCTGAGAGTGTGATATGGCAATCGTTTAGGATTTTAGAGATTTGGACTAGGTCACCGTTGGCAGTCTCTACTACGTATTTCTTGTCCAATTTAGCTACAGTTTTATTTAACAGTCTATTAAATCTATGATCTATAAAACTTTGGTTTGCACAAGAGTCAAATAAAACTCGAGCATAAATATCATTGACAAAAAATGTACCCATAATAACATTGGGCATACCTTCCACTTCATGAGAATTGAGAACGAATGCTTGAACATTCTTCTTTACTCCACTTGCAGGGTTGGGACATGTCCCATCGGGCTTTTTCAATTTGGGACAAGAGTTTTTGATGTGGCTAGTCTCACCACATTCAAAACAAGTGATTTGCTTTTTCTTGAAACAATTCCCTGTTTTTTGACCGGACATCTTGCAAAAGTTGTAGAAAAGCCCAGTACGACATTGTCCTAAGTGCCTCTTTCCACACTTGGGACATTCCGGAATGGAAGAGTTGTTGTTTCGGGGGTAAAATTGGATTTCTTTCATCCACTTGGGCCTTGCCCAGATTCCTTCTTCTTCTTTCCTTCCTCCTGGTTTCTAAGCAGGCTACTGGTCAAGGATGCTCCCAAATCCATAGTATCATCCTGTGACACCCGACTTTTCCAAGTCTATATCCGTACACATTTTAAACGCGTTCACATCTCTTGTTTCCTGATCTACTTAGTTTCAACTAATAATATTATGAGCCTAGCAAAAATCATGTGTTACACAATTTGTATTTTTGGTAATTAGGATAATTACCAATACATGAACACTATGACCCGCACAGTATGAACGTTGGTGATTAAATTAAATAACCAGAATAATACCTAAACATATATAACGCATGAACTTACGTCAAGATAATAATAATAATCTTATTTTTTTTTGGCTAAAACTTATGATTCAAAAAAAAATAATAATAAATATAATAAAATTTTATAACGAAATCTTTCAATGATTTTATAGCTTGTTGTCACCTTTAGACGCATGTATATATATATATATATATATGTATAAGTTAAACAACACATAAACTAGACGTTTTTCATCCAACTAGTCACTAACTAGTTAGATACTAATCCGAATGTCGTTAAGGAACCTAAACCAAGTTAAAACGCCATTTCATGTACTAACCAAGATCAAACACCTAACCACCTAAATATCTAACCTCTAAACACAATTATTAAAGTGATTAATCCAACCCCCCAACCTCTTGACCCTCATCTGCCGAGAAGCCCAAGTAGGCCCCCCTTTTGCCATTTTTCTTCTTGGATGGATTGATAAGCAATGCCCCATACTCCTTTCACCATAAAATTATCCATATAATCATTTCATGTACCTTCCACCATCATTCAAAATGACGAAAATTCTATCTTTAAAATTCTTGTGCCACTCCTTTTTCCATTCTTTCTTACGGCTCAACAACAATGGAAAAAGCTCCTCCTTGTTTCCTTGTTCTCACGACAACAACAAAAATATACCTTCTCGTTTCTTCCTTATGGCTCAACATCATCATTCTTATACTTTTTTTTAAGTTTCTAGCTAAATCTAGTGAAGGCCAAGTGAAGTTTTCAAGGTCCCAAGAGTTACAAGTGATATTGGAGCACCCACAAGCCATTCAAATCTCATTCATCCATCCCCTTTAGTATCTTTCCTAGCTTGCCTAGTGGTAAAAATTTCATCTATTGTTTTATGAAAGATTATAGATGATAAAGCATGAGTAGTTAGAAAAAAAATATTTTTGAGTAAGTATTTATATACAAGGGCGTATGTAGTTGTGTATTTGGTACTTGATTATAAAAGTTGTAAAAGCAAAATATACATATACAAAGATGCTTTGTTAAAAATAGGGGTTTGAATGTCTAACTCGTACTAAAAATGTGTAGATCTAAATATATACAAAATATTAAGTATAAAAATATGCATGTTTATAAAAATTATTTTTGTGACTTTATGACCTTAAAAATAGTTTTAATAAAATTATGCAATTTTTATATATTAGAGACGTTTTAAAAATAATAAAATATAAAAGGTAGTTTATAACAAAAATGGATATTATAAAACCCGAGTATTAGTTTGGAAATTGCTAAATCGTTAAGCCGTTGAGTTTAATCATGACGGGATTTTTTTTAATAAACTATATGTATTAGTTGAGTAATTGTGAATGTGTGTGTGTATATATATATATATATATATATATAATGTGTGTGTTAGTCACAATATCTAATCGGGTGTTACCTCGTGAAATTTATTTATTAAAGAAATACATAATGTAATAATAAATATATTATTTTACGCAAAACACATTAATATTGGATCATTCAACTAAAAATAATTATATGTTTCGTCAAGAATATAAATATTTGATAATAGTGACATACTATTTTTATGCTTGCCGATATGTGAAATATATATACTTATAGAGTAAAAATTAATCACCAACGGGTCGTAACACAAAATATCTTTTACTTAAACGAAAACATTACTAACCGGATGTGCTAAGTTAGGTGAACAACTTGCATATGAGACATCCGGTCTTAACACTAAAATGCCCTTTTGTATTAGGGTACGGGTAGTCAAGTGTTCCTAGAACCAAGTATTATTTGCTAGCATACTCAGATCTCGAGGTGAGTTTCACTAACCCCTTTTTATTAAGTTTTTGAAATGTTTTAGGGTGGAGACATACTTGTATAGAATTTTTGTATGTAAATGAATGAACTAATGATCAGACCGTATGTGTGTATTGAGGGAAAAATAAAGCGCTTAAAGTCCTCGAAATAAAAGTTAGTAACCATTAGCTATGGACTTAGCCCAGGATTTTATGAATAGTACTATGGGGAGTGACGTCCCCCGGTCATGGTTAGTCGCGCTAACCGCAATCTGGAGGATTTATGGCCACATAGCATCTGATAACAAATGAGAGGGGCAAAGGAACAATTGTCATGGTTTGGTTACGCCTCATGTATGAACATATTATTTGTATTCCTAGATAGTTTACAAATGGGTCACACATTACTTATTCTGATTATCACGTACACCTGGAACTATTTATGAACAATTGAATTTACAAAGAACTATTTGATTAACCCTGTGAACTCACCAACCTAGTGTTGACATTTTAAGTATGTTTTTCAGGAAATTGAACGTGGTCGCAAGGTTATCAATGTAGGTTACATGCATGCACGATGGATACGACTTTTGGGGGATTTCTCTTGTATAACTCATTGTATATGAGTCATATTTGAGAAATCTTAACTTTTTGTAAACTCAAATGACATTTTGGGATGTAAAACTTTAAACTTGTTTATGTATGCATTTATCATGTATGTGTTTGCGGTAATCATATGCTTTGGAAACCATGAACGTTATGCCTCGTGTTTCCGCCTTGGCGGGGTGTGACAGATTGGTATCAGAGCCATTGATTATAGCGAACTAGGAGTAAAAAAAAAGTTGAACCTAGTCTATAATTCAAATGACTCACAAAAACTTTTTCATTGCATAAGCATTGCATGACCATTCATCATGTGACATGGATATTGTAGTCACATCATGTCACACACTAACCCCCACCCTAACTTCAGTCCACTGTTCGAGGCTACCGAGTATTGCCTAGACACTACGGTAGTTCACAAGATGCCAGAGTCTTCAGGCGTACTAGCACCCAGACCATCTAGAGTGTGCACGTCTGATTGGGATTGGTTGATTCGGGCTATTCGGATGTGGAAGGTTGAGGAGGACCTTCCGACAACGTGCGACCCAGTTGGACTATCCTGCTTGCTACCACCCGTGCCGCTCACAGGAGAGTGTGTAGGATGCACCATCCCTATGCTAGTTTCTCGTAGCTACACTCATGGGGAGCAAATCGGCTATTTAGAGACCGACGTGGGATATCTCCAGGAGGATTTAGCATGCATACATCAGCTGAAGCTGAATGTTCTAGGAGTGATGGAGGATCAGGAGCTGTACGACCGGTCCCTTGAGCAATCAGCTAACCGTCTGGTGGAGGTCAAGAGGTGACTAGCTGAGATGGAGTCGAGGACCACTGCTGCCGAGCAGAGAGTGGAGGCTGCTGAGCAGAGAGCGGAGGCTGCTGAGTAGAGAACGGAGGCAGCCGAGCAGAGGGCGACTGAGGCTGAGCTCCGAGCCACCTTAGCCGAGGCACGTGTAGAGGCTATGATCACTGCAGTTGCTGCCCCACCGAGTGTACCTTCCTACTTCTAGACCTATTACGGGTGGGTCAACACATTATGTAGTTCAAACTTTGGTACTGATGTGGTCATATGAACCCATCTCTTTTGTATCCTGATCTTTTGGAACAATGTACTGTGTATGTTTTTAACTATTTATGTGTTGGTTTATGTTGTGATGATGGTTTTTTACGTTTGATGTTGTTGTATCCGTATGTCATGTTATATCATTATTATTATATAATGTTGTTTCTTTTCAAATGTTATGTTAGAAAGAACACCGTGGCGCCTAAACGAAGGATGCCCCGTGACACCACTGGTGAAAACAACACAATGATTTCCGCAGAAGTGGAGCAACTCATATCACAACGTGTAGCAGCCGCCTTGGAACAATATGAAGCAAATCGTAATAATGGCGAAGGAAATGGAAGTGGCACAGCTGGAGGTTCCGGAGATACTTCGAATAAGAAATGCACTTTTAAGGCATTCTTGTCATGCAACTCCCGTAGCTTCAATGTCACTGAGGGTGCAGTTGGTCTTATGCGCTGAATCGAAAAGATGGAGTCGGTACTAGATATCAGCGAATGCACGGCTGACTGCATGGTAAAGTACGCTACCTGTACGCTTATTGACAAAGCGTTAACTTGGTGGAGTTCACAGATGAAAACCCTTGGAAGGCAGATTGCGTACCAACTGAATTGGGAGGAGCTGAAAGCCATGATGATCGAGGAGTACTGTCCTCGAAATGAGTTGTAAAATATCGAATCTGAAATGTGGAATTTACAGATGATAGGAGATGATGTGGCTAGTTACATTGACCGATTCAATGAGTTAGCAATCTTGGTTCCACACATGGTTACCCCAGAATACAAGAGGGTTGAAAGATATTTGTGGGGTCTTGCACCTCAAATCCGAAGCATGGTGACTTCATCGAACCCTATGGATGCCAAGAGCGCTATAATTCTAGCTTTCAAGCTAAGGGATAATGCTGTGCGTGATGATTTGTTTGGGAAGAAGGAGACCGAGGAAAGGAAGTCTGGGGAAAAGAGGAAATGGTTTGGAAAACCAAGTAATCAAATCAAGAATCAAGCTTACAAGAAACATGAAACTATGAAAGCCTTTGCCGCCAACACTGTGGAACAAAATGGATATCTTGGGACATGACCGAGGTGTGACAAGTGTGGATATCACCACGGTGGAAGGTGTACCCAATGTGGAAAGTGTAAAAAGTTTGGGCATCTAGCCCATAATTGTTGGAGCAATGCGAACCCTAATAAGATCAATCAAGTAGCAGGAAAGGTCAACCCAGGAGCAGAAAGGATGAATTAGGGATGCTTTGAGTGTGGAGATCCAAAACACTTTAGGAAAGATTGTCCAAAGTTGAAGAACCAAAACAACAATCAGGCCCGTGGAAGAGCATTCGTGATGGGAGCAGGGAATGCACGCCAGGACCCCAACATCGTCACTGGTACGTTCCCGATAAATAATCGATATGCCTCTATACTTTTTGATATGGGTGCTGATATGAGTTTTGTGTCAAATGACCTTAAGTCCTTACTTGCTATTAAGGCCAGCAAACTAAATCAAGTTAAACAATTGATTTAGCAAATGAAAAATTAATTAAAACCGGATACGTTATTCAAGTTTGTACCTTAGACTTAGGAAACCATACTTCCAGTATAGACCCTCTACCTGTTGAACTGGGAAGTTTTGATATCGGTGTTGGTATGGATTGGTTATCAAAGAACTACAATGAAATCGTCCGTTTTGAAAAGATTGTATGCATTCGACTTCTGAACGTAGAAGTTCTTTCGATACAAAGAGAAAAGAGAGGAACGACACTTAGAATGGTTAACGGCATGAAAGCCCGCAAGTACCTACGCAAGGGTTTTTGAGCATTTCTGGCTCACATTGTTGAGAAGAAAACGAAGGAGCGTCTACTCGAGGATATACCTGTCGTTAGGGATTATCCCGAAGTGTTTCCTAAAGACCTGCCTGGATTACCGCCACCAAGACAAGTCGAATTCCAAATCGATTTCGTATCTGGAGGCGCAGCGGTTGAACGATCGCCGTATCAATTAGCACCTTCTTAGTTGAAGGAACTGTCAAGTCAACTGCAAGAGTTACTTGACAAAGGCTTCATAAGACCAAGTTTCTCGCCTTGGGGAGCTCTGGTCTTATTCAAATATCACCCTGGAAAGGGCAATGTTGTATCAGACACCTTAAGTCGCAAAGAATGAGTTAAAACTCTTCGTGTTCATGCCCTAGGATTAACAATTCATACGAGTCTCACTACTCAAATACGATTGGCATAACAATAGGCGTTTCAGGAAGAAAACATACAAAATGAAGCACTACGCGGGATGATCAAACAGTTGGAGCCTAAGACGGATGACACGTTATACTTCATGAACAGAATTTGGGTGCCGAGTACCGGTAACCTACGCGAGTTGGTCATGGACGAGGCACATAAGTCCAACTACTCGAAACACCCAGGCTCAGGAAAAATGTATAAAGATCTCAAGGAACTTTATTGGTGGCCAAATACGAAAGAAGATATTGCCTTGTATATATGTAAATGTTTAACGTGTTCAAAAGTAAAGGCAGAATATCAGAAACCGTCTGGGATATTACAACAGCCTGAGATTCCTCAGTGGAAATGGGAACAGATTTCCATGGATTTCATTACGAAATTAACTAAGACATCAAGCGGTTATGACACTATATAGGTAATCGTCGATCGTTTGACGAAATCCGCTCACTTTCTAGCAATCAAGGAAACCGACAAAACCGAGAAACTTGCAAGGTTGTACATCAAATAAATTTTGGCTAGACACGGGGTACCAATTTCCATTATCTCCGACAGAGATAGCCGCTTCGTGTCAAGGATTTGGCAATCCTTACAAGAAGCCCTAGGCACACGCCTAGACATGAGCACAACATATCACCCGCAAACGGACGGCCAGAGTGAAAGGACTATCCAAACATTAGAGGATATGCTCCATGCGTGTGTAATTGATTTTGGAGGAAATTGGGATACTCACTTACCATTGGCTGAGTTTTCCTACAATAATAGCTACCATACAAGCATTAAAGCTGCACCGTTTAGGGCTTTGTACGGTCGAAAATGTCGTTCACTGCTATGTTGGCAGAAATCGGTGATAAACACTTGACAGGTCCTGAGATTATTTAGGAAACCACCGATAAGATCTTCAAGATTAAGAATTGTCTGAAAGCAGCCCGAGATAGACAAAAGAGTTATGATGACAACAGACGTAAACCATTAGAATTCCAAGTTGGAGACCGAGTGTTGTTGAAAGTCTCACCTTGGAAAGGTGTTGCAAGGTTTGGCAACCATGGCAAACTTAACCCTAGATACATAGGACCGTTTGAAATACTAGCTAGGGTTGGCTATGTAGCTTACAAGTTCAAACTACCGCAAGAGCTAAGCAACGTACACAATACATTTCATGTGTCAAATCTAAAAAAATACTTATCAGATAAGACCTTGATCATACCGCCTGATGAAAGTCATATTGATGATAAACTTCATTTCATCGAAAAACCGATTGAGATCACAGATTGGAAAGTTCAAAGGCTGAAGCGTAGTTGTATCAAACTGGTTAGAGTACGTTAGAACTCAAAGTGTGGTCCCGAGTACACATGGGAACGCGAAGACCAAATGAAAGACAAGTACCATTCTTTGTTCAAGAATACACCAGTTCAAGATGGTAGAACATGAATTTCGAGACGAAATTCTTCTAACATGGGGAGAATGTGACACCCGACTTTTCCAGGTCTATATATGTACACATTTTAAACGCGTTCACATCTCATGTTTCCTGATCTACTTAGTTTCAACTAATAATATTATGAGCCTAGCAAAAATCATGTGTTACACAATTTGCATTTTTGGTAATTAGGATAATTACCAATACATGAACACGTATGACCCGCACAGTATAAACGTTGGTGATTAAATTAAATAACCAGAATAATACCTAAACATATATAACGCATGAACTTACGTCAAGATAATAATAATAATCTTATTTTTTTTTGGCTAAAACTTATGATTCAAAAAAAATAATAATAATAAATATAATAAAATTTTATAACGAAATCTTTCAATGATTTTACAGCTTGTCGTCACCTTTAGACGCATGTATATATATATATATATGTATAAGTTAAACAACACATAAACTAGACGTTTTTCATCCAACTAGTCACTAACTAGTTAGATACTAATCTGAATGTCGTTAAGGAACCTAAACAAGTTAAAACGCCATTTCAAGTACTAACCAAGATCAAACACCTAACCACCTAAATATCTAACCTCTAAACACAATTATTAAAGTGATTAACCCAACCCCCCAACCTCTTGACCCTCATTCTGCCGAGAAGCCCAAGTAGGCCCCCCTTTTGCCATTTTTCTTCTTGGATGGATTGATAAGCAATGCCCCATACTTCTTTCACCATAAAATTATCCATATAGTCATTTCATGTACCTTCCCCCATCATTCAAAATGACGAAAATTCTATCTTTAAAATTCTTGTGCCACTCCTTTTTCCTTTCTTTCTTACGGCTCAACAACAAAGGAAAAAGCTCCTCCTTGTTTCCTTGTTCTCACGACAACAATAAAAATATACCTTCTCGTTTCTTCCTTACGGCTCAACATCATCATTCTTATACTTTTTTTAAGTTTCTAGCTAAATCTAGTGAAGGCCAAGTGAAGTTTTCAAGGTCCCATGAGTTACAAGTGATATTGGAGCACCCACAAGCCATTCAAATCTCATTCATCCATCCCCTTTAGTATCTTCCCTAGCTTGCCTAGTGGTAAAAATTTCATCTATTTAATCCTTGTATCCATGTTATTTTCTTTAAAAACTATGGTTTAACATGCATTTTGTTCACCTTGAAAAAGGATACCTTCATAAACTTTTCTGATACAAATAATATGACAAGTACAGTGTACTAAACACACGGTTTAAAACATAGGTATATACATACATGCATGTGTGTCGTACACGTGTATATGTGTGAATCCATATGGTTTATTGTTTTATGAAAGATTATAGATGATAAAGCATGAGTAGTTAGAAAAAAAATATTTTTGAGTAAGTATTTATATACAAGGGCGTATGTAGTTGTGTATTTGGTACTTGATTATAAAAGTTGTAAAAGCAAAATATACGTGAGTAGGAAAATATACATATACAAAGATGCTTTGTTAAAAATAGGGGTTTGAATGTCTAACTCGTACTAAAAATGTGTAGATCTAAATATATACAAAATATTAAGTATAAAAATATGCATGTTTATAAAAATGATTTTTGTGACTTTATGACCATAAAAATAGTTTTAATAAAATTATGCAATTTTTATATATTAGAGACGTTTTGAAAATAATAAAATATAAAAGGTAGTCTATAACAAAAATGGATATTATAAAACCCGAGTATTAGTTTGGAAATTGCTAAATCGTTAAGCCGTTGAGTTTAATCATGACGGGATTTTTTTTAATAAACTATATGTATTAGTTGAGTAATTGTGAATGTGTGTGTGTATATATATATATATATATATATAATGTGTGTGTTAGTCACAATATCTAATCGGGTGTTACCTCGTGAAATTTATTTATTAAAGAAATACATAATGTAATAATAAATATATTATTTTACGCAAAACACGTTAATATTGGATCATTCAACTAAAAATAATTATATGTTTCGTCAAGAATATAAATATTTGATAATAGTGACATACTATTTTTATGCTTGCCGATATATGAAATATATATACTTATAGAGTAAAAATTAATCACCAACGGGTCGTAACACAAAATATCTTTTACTTAAACGAAAACATTACTAACCGGATGTGCTAAGTTAGGTGAACAACTTGCATATGAGACATCCGGTCTTAACACTAAAATGCCCTTTTGTATTAGGGTACGGGTAGTCAAGTGTTCCTAGAACCAAGTATTATTTGCTAGCATACTCAGATCTCGAGGTGAGTTTCACTAACCCCTTTTTATTAAGTTTTTGAAATGTTTTGGGGTGGAGACATACTTGTATAGAATTTTTGTATGTAAATGAATGAACTAATGATCAGACCGTATGTGTGTACTGAGGGAAAAATAAAGCGCTTAAAGTCCTCAAAATAAAAGTTAGTAACCATTAGCTATGGACTTAGCCCAGGATTTTATGAATAGTACTATGGGGAGTAACGTCCCCCGGTCATGGTTAGTCGCGCTAACCGCAATCTGGATGATTTATGGCCGCATAGCATCTGATAACAAATGAGAGGGGCAAAGGAACAATTGTCATGGTTTGGTTACGCCTCATGTAAGAACATATTATTTGTATTCCTAGCTAGTTTACAAATGGGTCACACATTACTTATTCTGATTATCACATACACCTGGAACTATTTATGAACAATTGAATTTACAAAGAACTATTTGATTAACCCTGTGAACTCACCAACCTAGTGTTGACATTTTAAGTATGTTTTTCAGGAAATTGAACGTGGTCGCAAGGTTAGCAATGTAGGTTACATGCATGCACGATGGATACAACTTTTGGGGGATTTCTCTTGTATAACTTATTGTATATGAGTCATATTTGTGAAATCTTAACTTTTTGTAAACTCAAATGACATTTTGGGATGTAAAACTTCAAACTTGTTTATGTATCCATTTATCGTGTATGTATTTGCGGTAATCATATGCTTTGGAAACCATGAACGTTACGCCTCGTGTTTCCGCCTTGGCGGGGTGTGACACATCCAGATTTTCACAATTTGCGACTTTGGCCATGTCGTGAATTTCTCTGATTAAACCCCAAATATAACGCTTTATCAGATTTTCTTCAGGGGTAGCAAGATGTGGAACTATTCGAGCATACTCGATGATTTTAGTCGAATATTCTTGTTGATTTTTTCCATTCATCTTTAGGCTTAAAAACCTTTCTTCAATCTGTTCCCTCTCATTCTGGGAACGTATTTCTTTTCTACCCTTGTTTTAAAGGCATTACTGCCCATTGCATAGGCTGCTTCTCTTCCCTTGGCAGCAACAATGTTGTTCCACCATTCTAATGCTTAATCCTTAAATAAATTTGAAGCATAAAGAATCTTGTCTTTTTCTGCACATTTACTGATAGCCAGCACAGCTCTGTCTTTTCAATCCATCTCACAGTGGATATCCCTCCTTCTCTCCCAAAGAAGTTATATGGCTTGCAGTCTTGAAACATCTTATACGTACAACCAATCATCTCTCTCTTCTTCTGCACATGACCATAGTTATTACCAATATTCTCATCTTCAGAAGAGTTATGGTAATATTCTTCTTTCCCAGTTTTCTTGGTTTTATGAGTAGCAGATCCTTCGGGTCTAAGAGTAATAGGCTTGGATTGAGTGATAGTACGATTATGCTGGGTTAAAGGTTGAGAATTAACTAATTTTTGATTTGTTGGCTGAACGGATAGCCTATCGGCTTGTCTCTTTTCCAACTCAGTAAAGATCATTGGAAGAGATTCTTTGATTCCTTCCGTGATCATTTTCTGGAGATCTATACGAGAATTAGGATTTTCAGCAGCGTTTTCAGTCGTTATTTGTTTCCTTTTTCCTCTCGTGTTTTGAGAAGGTCCGGCATTTTTCGACATTCTACAGAAGAAATAGGATTGGAATAAAAAAAATCTTTTTATTGATAAGAATATATCACAATACATATAGAAATCATTATTCCTAGAAATTTCTAAAATTTCTTTTCTTCAAGAGCTTGCATTAGCAAAGCATTCCAATCTTCAACTTCATCTTTCTCTCATTCCAATTCTGCTATTCGCTCAACAATTTTTGTTCCCCTTTACTTCCCGATGCATTCTCATTTATATGAGGAGCAGGGATGGGAATCGTCTCATAGTACAAAATGTAAGGTTTATTAGAGTCAGCACGTTCTTCTTTTTCAGGATTATTCTCACAAGGCATAGCGGCATATCCCTCATGAAAATTTCGTGAATATATAGGAGTGATATTATAGCTTCCTGCGGTAGGGGCAGAATAAAAACTTATAGAAGGATTATAGGGAACACCTATTTCTCCGAGGCTTTAGAAAGTTGAATTTTCAGTTTACTCATTATTTTTTATAGTTGTTTCATTTGTTTTTCGTTCATGATAATTAGCTGGAGCAAATTTATGAATAAAGCTAGGACCCTTGCCTTTTCCAACCGTTCTGTAAAATAAACAAAACGATATTTTATATTATAGAAATATATTACAAAATACAACAAAAACGATTATAATCTTTCATAAGTTCTTTTTCCAAGAGTCATCAAGTCTTCTTCATATTCGTATACTTGTTGTCCATAAAATTTGGTTCTTGCTTTGTCTATTATCTTCTTTCTTGTTACTTCATCCGTTTGGCGCAACGAACGGTCTAAACATTTGATAAGAGAAGAGGACATAATTTCCGCATAACCAAATTTAGGTGGGGGCTTACGGAGTCCCACCATAATATCATTATAAGCATTTTGGTATTCTGGAGGAGCTTGGAAATACTCTTTGAAAGGGCCATCATATGGAGGTTCAGGAAATATATAGGGAGACATCATTGATAGCACTTACATTTGCTTTTGGATTGGTTTCAGTATTACTTGGGAGACATCCTGGTTGTCTTTCGGATAGAAGTTTTGCAATTTGTCCTAATTGTGTCTCAATGGACTGAAGAGTTGCTTTCTGTGTCCTAAACTCAGCTTCATGAAGACTGAATTTCTCCTCATATTGTTTGTGACTGGAGTCTGCTAGAAGGGCTTGACTTTCAATTATAGAAATTAACTTAGTTACCGCATCCTCCAAGCTTAACCCATTACTTGGTTTGTTAGTTCCCTGGAATTGTTGACGTGTCTAGAAGTTCTGAAGTTGTCTTGGTTGAAACTGTTGTTGTTGTCCGAAACCAGATTGTCCTTGATTGTTATTATCCTTCCGGCTGAATTTTGGATGATTCCTCCATCTAGGATTATAAGTGTTGCTGTAGGGGTTGTTTTGCGGGCGGTTTGTTCTGATAAAATCAACTTGCTCAGTATTGCCGGTGATGCTTTTTTACTTCTTCAGTAATCTCAGTGATCGCTTTGCCCTTGCTAAGCTAATTGAGTCAAGCGGTGAGGGCATCTACTTGAGCAGAAAGTGAAGTGACAGTATCAATAGAGTGAACTCTTTTCCTGGCTCCCCTGTTACTCCTTGGATTGTACCATTGATATTTTTTCATAGCTATTTTCTCTATTAGGTTGTAAGCTTCTTGTGGCCTCTTGTTTCCAAAAATACCACCTGCAGTAGTGTCGAGTGTCTGACGAGCTTGATTATGCAACCCATTGTAGAATGATGATACTTATAACCAGACCTCTAGCCATGATGTGGACATTTCCTTTAGATGTCCTTAAAACGTTCCCATGCCTCATATAGTAATTCACCATCTTTCTGGGTGAAAGTGGTAATATCATTTCTCAGTTTTGCAGTTTTTGCTGGCGCGAAGTATTTTGACAGGAATTTCTGAGCTAGATCATCCCATGTAGTGATCGACCCTGTAGGAAGAGAGTTTAGCCATGCCTTAGCTCATTCCCTTAAGGAGAAGGGAAGCATTCAGAGGCGAATTGCGTCATTCGAAACTTCGTTCAGTTTGAAAGTGTCACAAATTTTGAGGAAATTTGCAATGTGGGCATGTGGATCTTCATTGGGTAATCCATGGAAAGTGCATGATGACTGGATCATGTGGATAACATGAGATTTGATCTCAAAGTTTTTAGCGTCAACCGTTGGCCTTGTGATACTAGACCCCAAAGCCTCTAGTGACGGTCTTGCGAAATAAGAGATAGTGCGTTTTTCTACGGCCATTCTACTCGTGCGGTTTTCTCGTATTCGGCGGTGAAAGAATCATACCCGTTAACTTGAATTTTTCTTTAAATCACCGTGTTCCCGGCAACGGCGCCATAAACTTGATGTGTTGTGTAGATATAGTAAATAGAATATATATAAATATATATTTATTTTAGATATGATTTCATAAGATCAGGTTTTAAATTTATAAAATGATAAATACTCAAACTTAAAACACACACAATAGGTAAGTGTACCTATCACAGCGTAATATAGTTTAGGTAAGAACCAAGTATCGAACCAATGGACACGGTCGAGTTCCAATACTCAACTTTTGTTATCGTTTAGCCGGTTTAATTAGTGAGTTAGTTTTGTGTGTTTATGAAGCCGAAAAGTAAATGACAGAAAAGTAAAAACGTGCGTGAAATGTGTAACAAAAATGTAACGAACAGAATAGTAAATAGCAATAAGGTAAATATCTTGGAAATGATCAGGTCATGAAGTGTATTGCATTGGACTTCGAATCCGCTTGGTACGTGATAATGTTAAGTTGACTAATCCAGTGATGTGACTACTACAAACTTGTGGGTTACCGCTAGAGCCTCGTCCTCATGACATTTTATTTGCAAATTAAAATCTTTAAAAACTAGTAGTGCCTCCCTTTAAGGACAATATTTACCCTCAACCCTTCAAATGGTCATCTCCGGGTTGGTTTAAGACATCGAACGTAAAATGCTTTGTATTAGAGTTAAATAGGTGATTATATTTTGTTCACGGGGAGGCGGTGCAACAATGGGATCAAGTATAAAGATCCCAACATGAGTTCACCAATTCTTGGTCACATAATAAGTTCATATAAAGACGTACGACCTTTGTAGGTCCCTAATTCGTTGCGTGACGGATCTCTAGACTCGCGGTTAGACACGGTGATAAAGTGCGGAATCCATGATCAACGTGCTCGTGTGACTCAATCAACAACGGTGTAAATAAACGCTCTTTTTATTCCACTACAATATCAGTTTACACAATTTACAGAATTCTCAGTCCCTCCTGATATCGTCCAAGTCTCTCCTCTGTTTTTAAAACTACATCTCTGTTTCTGCTGAACTGTTCTATTTATAGACACTGAACAGTATTAGGCGAACTTGTTAAGTTAAGTTCGCCTCTGATAGACTAAGCGAACTTGTTAAGTTCGCCTCTGATAGACTAGGCGAACTTAACAAGTTCGCCTCTAGCAGAACTTACACAGAATTTTATCAACAGTTACAAAACATGTCCTAACAGACTCCCCTTTAACTGTTGCTAACAATTCTATCAATTACAAGTCAAAGAATCTAAGACTAAGACATAATATCTTCAAGCTCGTTGTCACCAGAATATGCTCCAACAGACTCCCCCTTGACAACAGCTTCAGAAGATTGTCATCTGTCTTTATATCATCAAACAAGTTGAAGTCTTCGTCTTGTTCATCTGCACACTCTCTCTCTTTCTAGACGAAAACTTGGGAGAAGGACCCCTTGTCAACTTCTGTCTGCAATATTCAGTTTTTGCAAAGGAGAACAACCAAGAATAACCAACAATTAAGATTTCCATGGAAGCTGGAAAAATAAAATCTTTTTGGTTTTTCAAACATAAAAAACACAAAATCTTTTTGGTTTTTCTCTGTATAAACTGAAATGTAAAATACAAAATCACATCTTTTTGGTCGAACATCACGAGTAAGAAGATCATATCAGTAAAAACAATGCATCAATCACACATTTTGGATAAACATCCCTAAACATTCTAAGGGTATCCTATCCATATTCATTATTTCTTTTTATCAGATAAGATCAAATCTTTTAAGCTTCAACCAAAACATGTAATGATACGTGAAGAACTTTAAAGAAGATGAGATCAGATCATAACATGCTTATTACATACGAATTTGCAACACATAACATGTCAATCTAAGTTGTCAATATTATAAGAATTGAAACCATCAGTATCTTTGTCCCATGTTCTTGTGAATTAAGGTACCATTTATTTTGTAATACAACGTGTACCCCACAAATATGCCAACAGAAATTTAAATGTGCACTATCTTCAAGACATATAAGATCATTGCAAGATAATATTCAATCTCCAGGATGAATTATACCGATAAACACAGGATAATATCAAGCAGAGAATCAGAATGATTCAGAATCGAATGATTCGAATGTCTTGGTTTGGATGAAGTATCATGATTCATAGTAACAGAAAGATTGATCAAGGAATCGATTGATTCAATGACATAGGGTAGCGTGATCCAACTGTTATCTGGATATATTCAATGGAATCAGGATATTGATCCAAGGGCTAGTATATGTTCCAACAGATGTTGTCAGAAACATATCTTAGTCCAACAACACATTGCATGTTTTTCAAGGCATGGGCAGTGAAGTGAACTGAAAAGTTTGTGTTTAACGACATAACCGATACTGGTCTCATGAAGTACTTTAGATCTTATATTCTTTATCTGATAATGATCTTTTACACACACACCCGGCATACCATGGGTTCAAATCACAGTTGTCACAAAGATCATTATGTTGTCACACTACTAATGGACCAAAGATACTCATAGCCTATTGACAATTCAGACTACATACTAGTATCTAAATTAAAATATAAGCATCAAGCATCAATTTTTATTAAGCATAAGCAGTTATGAAGCTATCATTTCTCATACTGTGCAGTCTAAGAAGTTCTGATCAAAACATTTATCACAGATATGTTAGATAAGCATCATAAAGTCCAACTAAGGTCATGTGTGACTGAACATCTACTGATGTACTATCATCTCTCCTTTAACTTCAAGTAATGTCGATTTTATCTTTTTCAATTTGTTTGGCTTTTTCAAAATCTTTTTCAAAGAAAGTAAAACAAACAAAAATAAAATCTTCCATGAAAACATTTTAAGAAAAACATTTTACTTGGTTACTCAGGATTAAGCAAGTCAATCAATTAAAAAGTCAAACCAATGTAATCCTGTAATTGAATGTCATTGCCTCTGTCACCAACACAGTTCTGTACTCCCCCTGTCCTGTAGACTCCCCCTCAACTAGTCAAATGGTTGCATCAATGAATTTATGCTCACCATTTTCATCCTAAGTTTCAGGTTATCATTTGGACTTTGTAAAACTGTTTCCAAAACATTGTGTGTGACATATTCTCCCCCTTGAGCATCAAGTCGTTGAAACACATAGATTCTCAGTTATCAACAACTCGTTACTCTTGAAGATGTCATTCCCTGTCATGTGCTAAGAAGAACCACTATCAACAACCAAAATGGTATTAATAGTCCCTCTTGGTAAATCCTGCACAACTAACAAGAAACATTAATTTGATATTGGGACCCAAGCCATGGTAGTCATGGGTCGTCCATCTGTATCAAAATAATAAACCTCACTCCACTCACAATCTAATCTGTCATCGATTTTCGGAGATTGTTCCGACGAATCCGAAACAGAAACTTTATATTTCCAAACAAACTTCTTTTCATTTATTTCTTTTTGCTTAAAATGTGAAGTGTTTGAAAATTTTCTTTCATTTGAAAAATGTGTAGATTGTGAAAACTCTTGTTGTTCTAAAAGTTTTCTCAATCTTCTGTTTCTCCTCCGTCTTTGAGGTCTAGAAAGCCTAACCTCAGATTTTGAATTACCCTTTGGTGTAACATGAGGTTTAACCACATTTGGGTTAACATAAGGCTTACGAGGAGTTCTTACCTTTTCTGGAGTAACATGTCGGTTACCTTTGACGTTGTGAGGACAAGCAATCCTAATGTGACCAACAATACCACAAGAAAAGCAAGATCTCTTCTCACGATATTCTCTCATATAAGGAATATTGACACGATTAGATGCACTTGAAGAAGATTCTCCTACATGAACTTCTTTTGGCTTTATTTTCTCTGGAACGGCAGATTTTGCAACAGGTTTTGATTCAGGCTTCATCTTCTCAGGAAATACATGCTTCTTTCCTTTATTTTTGTAAGGACAGGTCACCACAATGTGTCCCGTCTCATTACAATGAAAACATGTACGCCTGTCTTTATAATCTCTGACATATGGAACTCTCCTTGAGTTTGAAGAACTTCCAAATGTAGAATTGGAAGATGAATTAGAATCAACCTTTGAGTCTTCTTTCTTAACAGCTTTCGGTATACCCTCTACCTTAGCTTCATCAAAATATTCATCATCACTCTCATCAGAATACACCATATCTTCACCTGTGACTGGATTCACCTTCAATACAGTCTTAGGATCTAAATCCTCATCTTTTATAATCTCAGGTGTAACAGAATAATTTTCGTTGAATGGTGGAGGAACATATCCAATACCACTAGTTCCCTTCCCCTCTTCAGTATTCTCATGATAATAACCTAATAAGAATGATGAATTTGCAAAGCTTTCTAATTTTCTATGCAATTTGATTACCTTTGCTTTAGATTCAGCTAGTTCTTTATCTTTCTCAATAAGATCATTATTTCTTTTCTCAATTTCTGCAAAGGACATATCCAGGTGATATGCCTGCTCTTTGATCTTTAAAGTCAGAGAATTTATATCCCTCTTCAGTGATTCTATCCTCTCAATACACACATTCTCATTATCTTTTAATTTCTGATTTACTGTGTGCATGGATTTCATATCACAAATGAGGTTTACATTGTCATCCATAACCCTCATCATTTTATCCTTCACTGAAACACAGTTAGAACAAAACGTTTCAGAGTTAGAAAGTACCTCGGCTTTTTCTTCTGAAGAAGATGCACCAGGAGCCATGAATATGTCATCATCAGCTTCACTCTTTTGATCAACAATGACAGGCTCTGCATCAGTTTCTAATTCACTCAGATCATCTTCAACTGTCTGAAAACTTTCTTCACTCATCACATCAATCTCAGTAGATTGAGTACTTTCACCAAAACGAATACTCTCACTATCAGTTAAATCTGCAGAAGAATCACTTTGAGAATAACTCGGCTTCTCCAATACTTCGTTGATCAAGACTACAAACGCTTGAGAAGTTGCTTCACCCTTTTTCTTTAATGATTCCCATAGATCTCTTGAAGTTGGACACTTCCCGAGACTATGAATGATTTCTTTAGGTAAAGACAGTGTTAAAGTTTCACGCGTCTTCATCTCTCGATCAAAATTCTGCTTTTCTACTTTAGTAAGAGCTGTCACTGGTTTAGGAACATCATAATATCCCATATAGTCAAAAGTAGGATGAATATATCCTTCAAATATGGATGTCCAAAAGTTTTCATCAGTGACTGATACGAACTGTTCGAACCGGACTTTCCAGCTACGAAAATATGATATGCACAAAAGTCTCGGTGGCATGGTTCCAATATCAATATTATCACATGAAATTGACATTTTGAAATTTTTGCGAAAGTATCCGGAAAAAATTTTCCCGCCAAAATACTCTTTAAAAAATTTCGAAAATTCAAAATTTCAAAAACGATTCAAAACGACCATATAAGCTTTCCGTAAAAAATTTGGACAAGGTGAATTTTCCCGCCAAAATACTCTTTTTAAAAAATTTCGAAAATTCAAAATTTCAAAAACGATTCAAAACGACCATACAAGCTTTCTAATTTTTTTTTTTTTTTTTTTTTTTTCAAGCGAACTTAAGAACACTGGCAAACAGATAAGTTCGCCTGATACTGTTCAAGCGAACTTAATAAGTTCGCTTAAATCAGAATTCAAAAATCCGATTAAGTTCGCCTAAAATAAATTCGCTTAATCCTGTGAGAAGCGAACTTGACAAGTTCGCCTGCTGCTAAGTTCGCCTGCACATATTTCAGCAAGTTCGCTTGCTCCAACAGAATCAAACTCAGGAACATATTCGAATCAGTTTCGCGAACCAAGATCAACCAGAAATCGTCATAATTCACTGATTTGAAGGAACTAATCAAAATTGGACCGTAGGATTGTGTAATTTCGCAATTAGAACCTTTCTATCGGATCAATTTCTTCAAAATCCTCATCAAAAATACCAAATCAGTAAAGATTTCTCCATTTTTGCAAGAACACGAAAAAGATGAAAAATCCTCAAAATCTCTGAACTTTGATGTTGATTGGACACGAAAACACCACGAATCTTTTGCTAATCAAGAGCAATAGCTCTGATACCACTTGTAGGTCCCTAATTCGTTGCGTGACGGATCTCTAGACTCGCGGTTAGACACGGTGATAAAGTGCGGAATCCATGATCAACGTGCTCGTGTGACTCAATCAACAACGGTGTAAATAAACGCTCTTTTTATTCCACTACAATATCAGTTTACACAATTTACAGAATTCTCAGTCCCTCCTGATATCGTCCAAGTCTCTCCTCTGTTTTTAAAACTACATCTCTGTTTCTGCTGAACTGTTCTATTTATAGACACTGAACAGTATTAGGCGAACTTGTTAAGTTCGCCTCTAATAGGCTAAGCGAACTTAACAAGTTCGCCTCTGATAGACTAAGCGAACTTGTTAAGTTCGCCTCTGATAGCCTAGGCGAACTTAACAAGTTCGCCTCTAGCAGAACTTACACAGAATTTTATCAACAGTTACAAAACATGTCCTAACAGACTCCCCTTTAACTGTTGCTAACAATTCTATCAATTACAAGTCAAAGAATCTAAGACTAAGACATAATATCTTCAAGCTCGTTGTCACCAGAATATGCTCCAACAACCTTAATAGTGTTGACCAAGTCTTGGCTTATCAATCTGTGCTTATATAAAGACGTACAAGTTTCAAAATAAGTTTGATTAAAAAGGTTTTACGATCATACACTTTAAAATCAAGAACACTCACAAATATAAAAACGGAATTAGACAATAATAAAAGCCCACCAAGTGGTGGTTTTAAGGACGAATGATTAACGACATAAGCACATCACTTGGATTAATACGTTTAAACATTAACATGCACCAAACTAACATGCAATACAAAGAAGTTAGCCACGAAAGGCCATACTAACTAGCATAACGCTGAGTTTTGCAGGCTCCCCTATTGCAGAACATGGAGGAAGAGCCCCTTTACTCATTACTCTCTACTCTACTACGAAATTTTATGGGTGGCTGTTGTAAGGTGTGTTTAATGAAGAACTCATGCAATCTATTTATAGGCCTCAAAATGAGCAATGCACGACCGTGCATTGGATTGCACAGGCGTGCAAACACCTCGGGAATCAAACAGGGTACACGGGACAGTGTACTGGAACCTTGGGGAGCAAGATAGGCAATGCACAACTTTCCAATGGGTTGCACGGTCGTGCAACCCTCCTCTGCTTCCCAGTTTTGTCTTTTAATTGTTGTGTTGACTTCGTTTGATCTGGTTTGACTTCTTGGCGGTCAATGCTAGGGTTTGGTCCTCCGAAAGCTTGATTTATTCATGTTTTAAGATGGTTTTTGCTCTGTTTATCTTAGGGCACCGAATAACCTGCAATTGTGAAATATTAACATTTTAAGTATCAATTGCAAGGCTTTTGTTTGATTAATACCATAATATGGGGATTATTATGCATGCAAAATATGTATAATTTAGGACATATCACCTTGCAAGTTTTACGCATACCTATGGCCTGAATGCTTTGTTCGTAGTAGAACGTTGAGCGTTATTCCCTTAACCTTTATTTGGCTATTTTCATAATTAGAGAGATAAAGTATTCACCTTGGTTTATAGGAATGAGCCTCTAAGTTGAAAGCTTATAGACTATCTTCTTAACTTGGTTTATCTAGCGTTTTGACCTTTTTACGAGCGTTTCTTCATATACCGAGCACTACAACGAGCGGGAATCAAACTGGGATCGTCGGGAATCGTCAAGGAAGTCTCTAGAATGAAATTTGAATGTGATTGTCGTTTGTGGGATGAGAAAAATGAATGAGCTTGACCATCTATTTATAGGGCAATTCCTGAGACCGTGACGGACCGTTACGGGTGGTGACGGTCCGTCACCAGATTTGGGTTCGCGAGTCATCAGACACGTGTCGCCGTCTGGTCAGTTTGTTGTGTGACGGACCGTTACCAGGCGTGACGGTCCGTTACGGAGTGATACGTGGCACACTCGGGTGAATTTGGGGCTGTTACGGACTGATACCAGTCGTGACGGTCTGTTATAGGGTTTCCATGCGTCAGAATTCGTTCATTAGTCAACGGACACGTGGTGCGTCATTAGTGTTTGCGTGCTCAGCTCATAACAGACCGTTACCGCCCGTGACGGTCCGTTACCGTTGAATTTTCATGTTTTTCACTTTTTGAACCTTTATCTATAGGTTAATTACGTTTTATAGTCCTTGTGGTTTGTATCTTTGTCATATCTAGGATATTTTTATGGACGGTGTTACATAAGTGCACTTGGTCGATCATTTGGATCTTCCTTTTTAACGGGGTAAGGTGATATGTCACAATACCCGAGAGTCTTAGGTCGGATATCACATGTCTGTAAAGCAAGACGACTTATAACTCGACTTTGTGACAAGTGCACTTGGCTAATTTCAAAGGGCAGGTTGGCATAAAACGGGATCAAACGTGCCAAAATTTATCTTTACAATTGTTAACGAATCCCAAGAGTCTAAGAGTTGCAAGTGAGCAATTGGTTATCAAACCTACCAATCAACTTAATTCTTGTGACAAGTGCGCAGGCCAATTACAAGAAGTTAAGGGTGATGTGGATCTTAGCCCCATTAACAAATTAAGTTTTTATAAATAAAACATGGGTAATTAATTGTTAAAGGATTTAAATATCGAAAGTACTAAAACCTTAACTTTGCTTCTGTAGATAATCTCAAACTCATGTATCACAACTCCTTCCTCATTTAATCCGCGGTCCATATTGGACCAAGAAATTCTTAACGGCACAACTTCATGGAATGATGTCATAATCTTAGAATTGTGCTTATGCACGAAAAGAAGTAGTATGTTGTTGACGGACCTCAGCCTCAGGCATCATTATACAACACCTCCAAGGTAATGGAGGATGCGTGGGCAAAACACATGAATTATTCATTCAAGGTGTGTTATCATAGCCATAAAAGAACCAAATCTTGTAAGGTATTTGGTGTCTTTAAGGCATATATAAGATTAATGAGTAATTGAAGTGTATGCTACAACAAAAGGCTCAACACGAGAGCTTCAACACATGAAGGCTCTCATGGACTGCCTAATGCTAGAAGGATCTTGTGTTATCCCTTATGTAGTTACAATGAAGGGTTACATTGAACAACTGGAAAGGATCAGATTCTCTTATGGGAATGACCCTTGTATCATTTTGATACTAATTCAGTACCCAATAAATAGTCCATCTAGTGATGGGTTACATCTTATATGGATGTGTGGATACTCTCAGAGTTGCATGATATGCTAGAAGCTTCCAAGAAGAGCAATCTGATCAAGACTTGTCCATAGTTGATGATTATAGATGGAAAGTCAATAAAACCAAGTTTCCAAGAGAAGAGTTAATGAAGAGCACTGCGGATGGGGCTAGCTCCTCAAGTATCTATATGGTAGAGTTACTTGTTTTTCTGATAACTCATGGGTGTTTAACACTTGGTGTTATACTCATATTTGAAATGTTATTGCATGAGTTAAAGAAAGCTAAAAGAGCTAAAATAAGGCGTTTTGGTACTCCATGTTTGCAATGGAGCTCATGTTGCGGTTAAAACCGTAGGACGATATTCAATGTTGTAACCAAACAACTTATACTTAACATTAAACAGTGTTTGTTTTGTATCTAGTCTAACTAGAAATGTTAACTCAGCTGCCTGATTGTATGAACAAAGATTTACCCTTGTTTTCATGAAGGAAACAATTTTATATGAACGATGAATTTTATTTTGAGACTTGCCCTCATAATGAAATTTGTGAAGTTGATATAAGTAGCTCATACAATGATAACTCTATATATGCATGAAACACCAAATGATCAAAGTCTTACTTTGATCAACTTTATCTATGACATTGTCAACTTGGGCACACAATTAAGAAACGTGTGTTAAAACTCTAAACTAGTGAAATCTTGGATTTCACCGGTTGGGAATCTTTTGACGTATGTGAATCTTACTCTTGTGACAAGATGACTAAGACACCTTTCTCTAGTATAGATAGATAGGTTGATGATCTAAAAAGACTTATACACACTGATGTATGTGGTCTTATAGAAAAATGTCAAGATGTGGTTAAAGATACCTATTAATATCTTCTAATGACTTCAATGGATATAGTTTGATACATGATGAGTCATACTAACTTTCTTAACTCGTTTTCGAATTATATCTTGAAAACAATTGCTCACATAGTTGATATGTTTACAACCAAGAAGGTGGACAAAATAACATATGCAATATAGCATGGAAAGACTCGAAGCTTATCTTACCTACGGGTATGGGGTTGTGAAGTCTACGTGGAATGTTAGACTTACAAGAAGTTAAAACCTAGAAACGAGAAGTGTATTTTCGTTGAATACTCCAAGGATATGAAAGCATATTATTTCTATAATCCTGCTGAGAATAAAGTTTTATTTCTTTCAATAGTGACAAATAGAAATAATGTGGAACTTGAAAAACTTCAAGAACCACAAAATGTTTAACCTAAGGTTGTGACTATCAATCAACAAGAAATTGTTTAGCCTGAACTTGTAATGATACAAATACCAGTTTTAACACATGACATTTGCAGATGTGGTATAATTTGTCAAGAACTTAAGAGATATTTTTAAGGGTGATGACAAAGTTTATAACCACAAATCTGCTACATCAGATAATCTGATAAATAGCTTGAAGCATGGATACTGAGAAATAGTCCATACAAGATAACTAAGTCTGGGATTTGGTTGATCTTCCTCCTAACAGCAAGGCTATTGTAAGTAAGTATGTTTTCAAAAGGAAAATTGTCATTGATAGAAAGGTGCATATATTCAGGGCAAGGCTAGTAGCAAAAGGCTTTGCTCAGACTCGAGGAATTGATATGAGGAAAACTGTCATCAAGTCCGCCGGTTATCCATTATTCATTATTCAGACTAAGATTATCTAATGACTTACGTACGTCATGTCTTGTAACTTTCTTTGGAAAGTTGAAATGCGTAACTCCCTCTAGAGCTACTTTATGAACGTCGGACCTAACAAATTATGTTCTTAAATAGTTGTCTTTACTTACATTATTATTTTAAATAAATAAGACTTTCATTCTCTAGATCAAACCCCATGGCTCCCGCTAGAAGTCCTCTGCAAGCCGACACAAGAGAAGTAAAGAAATACCGACAAAAGCCGCCCGATCTGGTTAGGGCTTAAACAGCCTGCTGAATACCCAAACCTCCAAACAACCCATAATATTAAATCTATACTACCCGGCCGTTGTTAGCACCAAGATTTGTATATAGACCGTACAAACTCGAATAAGCTTCCCAAACAAGAAGTCTTGCTTAAGTAACTTACAAGATTTAAGATTATTAGATTGGTTTAAAGATCACTTATTCTTGTCTTTTTAAGATAACTCATAGTAAAGACTTTAAAAAGGAAAATAAACAACGAAGCTAAAACGGACCAAAACCGAGAGAGTTCCGGCTCTTAGCAGAGCACTAAGGCCTTCCCTACTCTTGATCTTAGACACATAAAACACTATAATGAGCTTGCTATTTATAGGCTAAGATTTTGGCAATGCACGGCCGTGCATTGGATTGCACGGGCGTGCAAAGTACCCTCTTCTTTCATGTGCGGAATCTGTTAGCTTTTGGGAGTACAAGGAGCTAAGATTTTTGCAATGGACGACCGTGCATTGCCACATCTTGTCCCTGTTGACTTTTTAACCTCCAAGTTTGACCTTCTGCGTTCGGTTTCGTTCAATTGGCCCCTGAATGCTGATTTCACATTGATTTTGAGTGTTTTCTTCATTTTTTTGCATATCCGGGTCAATTATCCTTTCGGAACACAAATGGATGGATTAGGCATCAATTATTATCATATTATCTCTAATTGTGATGATTTCAGGGATAATTATGCGTGCAAAACATGTATAATTTACATCATATCAGAGCATCATTATTTTCTTGATCTTATCCATTAGTGATATGCTAACGATATTCTAACCTTGAAGGATATTATGTCTTGCCATGGAAGTGTTTCGTAATGAAAGATCTAGGTGAAGTCGTATATATTCTAGGAATATATATCTATCAAGGCAAATCAAAGCAGCACAGGTCAGAGTGCGCTTAACCTACTGCACTGTATACTTTAAGTATGATAAGCCGTTACAAGAAAAAATGTGAAGTGAGCTGTGAGATTACTATCAAGAATATTCTCTAGTATCTTCGGAGGACTAGGAGTATGTTCTTGATGTATGGAGGAGTGGAAGTAGAACTTACCGTGAGATGAAACAAGGATATTGGTTTCTAAATCAATCGAGGTGACTCTCGATCACAATTGAGATATGTTTTCATTCTCAATGGAGTATGAATACATAGTTAATTCATAAGCAGTAGAGGAGACGGCTTGGATGAAGAAATTCATAGCTAACCTCCTGGTGATGTTAAGCATCAAGAGACCTATCAAGGTATATAGTGACAACTCTGGTGCTATAACTTAGGCTATTGAACAAAGTTTACATCGTAGAACTAAGTGTGTCTTGATTAAGTTCCATTATGTTTGAGAGTTATTGGAACAATGAGAAATAATCATTAGCAAAGTATATATACAGATCTGCATCTAGCGAATCCATTCACCAAGCTTATACCTCGGATGTAACATGAGGTGCATGATAGTTTTAGGACTTAATTTTTACTAAAGTTATTAGATTTGATTTGTACTTAATACTTGGATATTTCTAGACTATATAGCAGTATCATTCTATCTGAATAGACGTGTTGGATATTGTCTTTGACATTGTCTAAGTCTACTCTTTGACCAGGTAGTAATAAGGGCTTTCGTTGGGAATAATGTGATGTGTAGTGAGAGGCGTATGTAGTCAAAACGGGATCTGTTCCTTTACAAGGTTGATATCTTTGGGCCCCAAGTTAATTCAGCCTGGTTTAAATGCATGGCCATGCTCAAGCTGAAGTTTGATATTAATCACGTTGAATCTAGATCGAGAACATCATAGATGAACACCATATGAGATTGATGCCAATCCATATCTCATGTTCAATGAGATATCTATTACAGAAGGATAATTGATAGCTTACCATATACCATTGCCTTTAAGCTGAAGCGCTGTAATCGGATAGTTACTGTGGATGCCATTAAGTCTTATGTCATTGGGGGCAGGGAGATGTTGCTAGACGTCCACCACTGTCTATGTTGAATCTTGTGCAAGTGGGAGATTGTTGGAACTATATGCCCAAAACACAACATGTGACAATATTGCCATTGACATATGATCCCAAAAGGTCACACACTAAGCACTTATTCCAAGTACACATTTAAACTCGGTTTTAACATGGACAACCCTGTTAATGTCAAGTATATTATTATTAAGTGAAATAATAATATAAAATGAATCGTTACATAATATATATTTTATGGAGTGAAATAATATATATATATAATGTAAATATATAAATGTATATTTATATGAATGATTCAAAAGGAAAGTAAAGTGAAACATCAACAAATATTTTATACAACTTCTTATAACCTTAGGTATGCTATTAAAATATCAAATTACATTTGATATTTATATATCATATGATTTATATATATATATATATATATATATATATATATATATATGTTTATATATAAGTTGCAAGATTTAATAATAAAACTAAATGGTTCAAATCAAGATGGATCTAACCATTACTTACCTTATCCTTCATGGATTTACTCCACCTCTTTTTTTCTTTGTACCTACGGCTGTTACAAAAGAGGTTTACTCCTATTTGGACTTTTGACTTTCAAAAGTTTGTGTCACACCCCCAATTTCAAACTAACGGAGTTTTACCATTTCGGGAAGTGACAAACCAGGATCTCAGTCATTAGTTACATTGAACGACTCTACATGGGACTCAAATGAAAATATCATATCAATCAGAGTTAATGCGGAAGCGTAAAGAAAGTAAATGCGCAAAACACACGCGCCCAAAATAGTAGCCCAAAAGTCCAAACCAAACACAATTCAAAATAGTCCATACAGTTTAATAAAACATAAATCAAAGGCAGAATTCCATGCATGTCCTATTGTGTGCACCTGTGCCTTATCTTAAGCGACCTTAGAAAAACATGTAAGAAAATGTCAACACGAGGTTGGTTAGTTCACAGGTTTCAATTTATAGAAGCGTTTAACAGATTAATGTACATTCAATATATAAATCAATAGGTAGCTAACCCATAAGCATGTTAACTAATGCGCTCGCAACCAACATCTGACTGTTTATATGCCTCCCACCATCATGGTGCATGTTTAGGTCAATATTGCACCCGTTCGACATCCAATCGAGTTAGCGCGACTAACGCGGGTGAGGTTTGTCAAACCCAGTAGTACTACTCAAATTACCTCGCTATGTTCATATTAACGGTCCGATGTGAGGACTTAAATGATAATGTGTACGCACAGTCATACAAGTGATATCATATATGAATTACAAAAATCAAAAGCATTTACGCAATGTTTTTTTCCCCAGTTTAAAAACCGTAAAAAGCGGGCGTGAAAACTCACCTGCGTTGCGTAGTAGGTAGTATCACACAAGAGATAAGTTGAAACCACAAGTGAATGTCTCAGACGACTTACGTATGCCCTAAAATTATAAACACATAAATTAGGAACAAGTTGGGATTTGTGACGACGACACAGAAGATTGAACGTCCTAAGGAAACGCTCTAATGATTAAGAGTAGACGAACGTGTCTACGGGGATAAGAATTTTTTAATTAGTAATTAAGATGTATACGTTACGCAACGGATGACAAAATAATATAATAATTATATTCGAGCGATTTCGTCATTACATAATGGCCTACGAAAATAATATAATACATATATTATTACAATAATTAATTATGCGATAAAATAATAAATTTATTATTTTATTCGAAGATAATAACGAGTGTAAAATATTATAAATAACTACATTATTTATTATTTTAAAACGTTACACGAAACTAGTAAACGAGGCGAAATAATATAAAAATATATATTATTTTATACTAAGAGTCACAGGTTGATAATAATATAAATATATTATTTTATACGAGGTTATGGCTTGAAAACAATATAAATATACTATTTTTAAAAGTGGAATTAATAATGAAAATAGAACATAAATCCAAACCCGAGCCTACGGGTGGTTTCCCGGGCTAAAACATATTAATATAATATTATAATAATATAGGGTTTGATTTTTAATAATTTAATATAATCAAAAGTGCCTCAAAAATAAAATGTGGGAGCCCGGTCTCGAACCCGGGTCTCTCCCACACACGCACACTGTCTTAACCATTCCCGTCCGCTAGGGTATCGCGTTAGATACCCGGTTCAAATGATTTTATCAATAAGTTCCAGTGTATCCCTCTCCCTACACATACAAGTTCGAAACCAGTCTAATACCCATAATTTCGACCGCGATTTAACAAGATTGAATAGGGGTTTTAATGATCGAGTCATGGCGAGTTTGTGTGTGGGTTTAATTGCAAAACTAACGAGTTTAATATCATTAGATTACATGATGTAGGGCCGAAACCCTAGTTTAAGAACACAAGATTGAATCGGTAAAATCTGATATTAGATGTTGTTGTAATCATAGGGTTTTCATAAAATAAAGGATTACGAATCTAGTGATATAGTTTAATTGAATTTAAACGGGGTCTAGATTATAGTTTGATTAAACTGGTTTCTCATGAACCCTAGAATCTGGTTCATGCCGAATTTGATGTTTTAAGCCCCAATAACCATAGGGCTTCTATTCTAAAGACTGAAACGAAGCTAACGGTATAAGAGATTACCAGATTGGATGTCGGATTGATGGGATTCGACTAAAACGAGTGCCGACGGCTTGCGGGTTAGTTTCCGGCGACTTTTGCTGTAACTCCGACCAATTCCACTTGTGTAAAAGCTTCAGAGGAGTTCGTCTAAAGTGCGCAGGTTGCTGAATCGTGAGAATGATACATGGATTTTCCGAATTTATATGAACATAGAGGGTGTCGACGGTTACGACTTAATGTGCAATAATTGGGATTTAATTCGCGATGAATGCAGCTTTTAGTTGCCCTAATGATGATCGTTAATGATATGGTTGTGAGTTTCAGTTACAAAATCACACGAAGATTGGTTCTTGAATTTGAATTTGAAATCAAAAGTCACGATTTTGACTTTACAAAGTCAAACGTGATTCAAATATCTTGATTTTGAATTTCAGAGTCAACAATTCAAGTTTTGGGATTTGGCAGGACTAGTCCCTGTTGTTTAAGATTAATCATGTGAAAGAAATAGTCCTTGAAGTTTTAGATTAGATTAACTAGGTTAGGATTTAACGGAATACTTAACGGGATTGCTAACGGCGTTAACTTTGAAATGTCGGATTGTCACATCCTCCCCTAGTTGAAAGAATTTTCGTCCCGAAAATTTAAATAATTTTTTTTTCCGGATGTCACATCATCCCTAGTTGAAAGAATTTTCGTCTCGAAAATTAAATAGTACCTTAAGAGTTTGAAGTGGATTGCTTGAACAGATAAGGATACTTGCGCATCATCTGGTCTTCGCGCTCCAAAGTGAATTCCTGTCCGCGTTTCGAGTTCCAACGGACTCTGACAACAGGGATTTTACTGCGTTTTAATGTTTTGACCTCCCTATCCATAATTTCCACAGGTTCTTCGATGAAACGTAATTGTTCATCAATGTGTAGTTTCTCAAGAGGAACCGCGAGTGACTCGTCTGCTAGACATTTCTTCAAGTTTGAGACGTGAAAGACGTTGTGTACACCACTAAGTCCTTCAGGTAGGTCCAGTTGATACGCTACTGGACCAATTCTCTTCACTATCTTGAATGGTCTAACATAATGAGGATTTAACTTGCCTCATTTCCCAAAACGATTGACACCCTTCCAAGGCGAGACTTTTAACAAGACCATATCCCCTACTTGAAATTCTAACGGTTTACGACGCTTATCGGCATAGCTCTTTTGACGATCACGAGCTGTTGCCATACGGTTTCTAATTTGAACGATTTTCTCAGAAGTTTAAAGTATGAGCTCAAGACCTGTAAGTTGACTATCCCCGACTTCGGCCCAAGAAATAGGAGAACGACATTTTCGTTCATATAATGCTTCAAATGGAGCTGCCTTGATGCTAGTGTGATAATTGTTGTTGTAGGAGAACTCCACCAACGGTAGGTGAGACTCCAAGGTGTTACCGAAGTCAATCACACAAGCTCGTAGCATATCCTCCAGAGTTTGAATAGTACGCTCTGTTTGGCCATCAGTTTGAGGATGGTATGCTGTGCTCATATCTAGACGTGTGCCTAAAGCTTTATATAACGATTGCCAGAAACGAGAGGTGAATCATGCATCATGATCCGAAATGATAGAGATTGGCACCCCATGCCTAGATACTAATTCTTTCAAATAAATACGAGTAAGCTTATCCATTTTGTTGGTTTCCTTGATTGCTAAGAAGTGAGCAGACTTTGTTAAACGATCAACGATTACCCAGATGGTATCACATCCGGTAGGAGTTCGTGGCAATTTGTGATAAAGTCCATGGATATCTGTTCCCATTTCCACATGGGAATCTCTGGTTGTTGGAGAAGACCAGAAGGCTTTTGATATTCAACTTTGACCTTCGCGCAAGTAAGGCACTTACTCACATAGGTGGCTATATCGGCCTTCATCATTGGCCACCAATACAACACCTTTAGGTCATGATACATCTTGTCGGAACCTGGATGAATAGAGTAACGAGATTTACGAACCACATCCATGACTAGTTCCCTTAAATTTCCGAATATTGGAACCCATATTCGTTCAGCGAAGTAGCGAATACCGTCTGATTTGACCTCGAGTTGTGCCTCTATACCGCGCGTGGCTTCCAGCGGTAAGTTTTCCTCTTTCAGAGCTTCAAGTTGAGCACTACGGATTTTTTCAGGTAATCCGGGGTGAATAGTAAGCTGTAATGCTCGAACTCGTTTGGGCTTGGATTCCTTTCGACTTAGGGCATCAGCTACAATGTTAGCTTTACCCGGATGATACCGGATCGCACAGTCATAATCATTCAAGAGCTCGACCCAACGACGTTGTCTCATGTTCAGCTCTTTCTGCTCGAAGATATGCTGAAGACTCTTGTGATCGGTGTAGATGGTGTACTTGGTACCGTACAAGTAGTGTCTCCATATCTTAAGTGCGAAAACTACAACTCCCAACTCTAGGTCATGAGTGGTGTAGTTTTTCTCATGAATTTTTAGTTGACGAGAAGCGTATGCGATCACCTTTTCTCGTTGCATTAATACACAACCTAGACCCTGAATGGATGCATCACAATACACCACAAAATCATCTTTACCCTTCGGAAGGGCTAGGATAGGTGCACTGCAAAGTTTCTGTTTAAGATGTTGGAATGCTGACTCTTGGTTATTGCCCCAGTTATAGGCTTTATCCTTTTGAGTTGAGGCAGTGAGAGGTTGTGCATTTTTTGAATATCTTTCGATGAATCGACAGTAATAACCAGCCAATCCCAGAAATTGTCGCACCTTAGTCGGAGTCGTCGGTGCTGCCCAAATCTTGATGGCTTCTATCTTTAATGGATCGACATGTATCCTTTCTCGTTAACCACATGTCTTAAGAATTGAACTTCCCGGATCTAGAATCCACACTTGGAAAACTTAGCATACAGTTGCTCCTGCTTATGTAATTCCAAAATTAGGCATAGATGTTCCTCATGTTCCTCCTTGTTCTTGGAATAAATGAGAATGTCATCGATGAAAACGATGACAAACTGATCAAGGTATGGTTTACACACACGGTTCATGAGGTCCATGAATACCGCAGGTGCGTTGGTTAATCCAAAAGGCATGACCATAAACTCGTAATGGTCGTAACTTGTCCTGAAAGCAGTCTTAGAGATATCTTCATCTCGGACTCTCAATTGATGGTAGTCGGACCTAAGATCTATCTTGGAATAGAAGGTTGATCCTTGGAGTTGATCAAAGATATCATCTATACGAGGCAGAGGATAACGATTCTTGATTGTGACTTTATTCAGTTCACGGTAGTCGATACACATACGGAAAGTTCCGTCCTTCATCTCGACAAACAGGACTGGAGCTCCCCATGGCGATGAGCTAGGTCGGATGAAAACTTTATCCAACAATTCATGTAACTGAGTAGATAGCTCTTGCATTTCACTAGGTGCCAGTCTGTAAGGTGCCCGAGCGATCGGTGCCGCTCCGGGTGGCAGATCGATTTGAAATTCAACTTGGTAGTGTGGAGGCAGACCAGGCAAATCTTCGGGAAATACTTCCAGAAAATCACGAACGATGGGAATATCATCAATCTTCTTCTCTTCTGAGGGCTGCTCAGCAACGAGAGCCAAAATAGCAGTATGCCCTTTTCAAAGGCATTTCTGTGCTTTCATAAAGGATATGATGCCCATGACTGCACCAAGTTTTTCACCCTGAACGGAAAGGGTTTCTCCACTCGGGAGAGGAATGCGAACAATTTTATCACGACAAATAATTTCGGCTTGGTTTTTAGATTACCAATCCATGCCGACAATTACATCAAAACTACCAAGCGTGACCGGCATAAGGTCGATATCAAGTTTATGACTAGCTAGCTCAAGCTTACAACCCTTAAGAATGTGGGTTGCTTCAATTATTTGGCCATCAGCTATCTCCATTATATACTTAGCTTCTAACAGAGTTGGAGTTCCTTTGATCATATCACTAAGTTTTCTAGATATAAAACTCCTATCAGCACCGGTGTCAAAAAGGATAGAAGCAAAGTAATTTTTTAAGAGAAACTTACCGGTGACCACATTATGATTATAATGAGCTTCTCCAGATCCTAGCATGAAAGCTCGTCCTTTCGCACCACTCCCTCCATTATTGGCATTATTGCCACCACTGTTGTTGCCTTGATTGTTGTTGCCGTTACCATTGTTACCCTGGTTATTCCTGTTACCATTACCATTTCCATTCCCATTTCCATTCCCATTTCCATTACCATTCCTCTTCGACTGAGGACAATCCCTCTGAATATGTCCCTCCTTGCCGCATTGAAAACATCCCCTTGTGGACCCTTGCGGTCGGAATGGTTGCCTATTCTGAAGATCCACTCTACAATCTTTTGCAGCATGGCCCATCTTGCTACACTGTTGACAACGGTTACAAGCACCGATGTGGTGGTAATTGCACTTGTTGCACTCGGGGGCTCTTCCCACATAATTACCTTGATTTTGACCTGAAGAGGTCGTCTGATTGAAGTTCTTAGCAGGCTTAAAATTTCGCTGCTGCTGGGGTTGATTGAATTGCGGTCCTTTAGAGGTGGAGTCAGTGTTGGAGTGTGATCAAACTTGCTTTTATGATTGTTGGTGGATTTAGAGACTGAACCTCTCGAGGGTAAAGTCCCTTGAGTCACCGCCTGATTGGTTTGCTTGTGGGCTAGTCGGATCGTCTGCTGGATGGTAGTAGGGTTGGACGAAGTAACCATACTTTGAATTTGAGGCACTAGACCTCCAATATACAGCTCAATTCTCTTGTAGTCTGGAGTCGCCATATGTGGGCACATGATGGGAGCGTGTGGTATACAACTCAATTTCATAACCTTCCATTTTCAGGTTCCAAAATTCACCTTCCAACTTCTTAATTTCATCACGAGGACAGTACTCCTCCTTCATCATCGTCTTAAACTCCTCCCATGGGAGTCCATTTTCCATGACTAGACCCAACATATGGACCTGGGCGTTCCACCACGTGAGAGCCGGGGCCTCCAAAGTTCCAGCGGTAAACTTAACCTGATTGGCCACTGGGCAGTTGCACATGGCAATCACCGATTCTACCTCTTTGAACCACCGGAGTAGTCCAATAGCTCCTTCAGCTCCACTAAAAGTGTGGGGCTTACAGTCCATAAATGTCTTGAATGTGCATGCTAGTTGCTGATTCTGCTGGTTTTGCTGGCCTGAATTTAGAAATAACATAGGATTGTGATTATAGAGCTTAGGAAAGGCGCTTTAAGAGATGAATTGACCTCATTAGTCAATAGTTAAAGCATTTACCTGCAGCATTCTGTGCTGCTAGAGCCTCAGCCACACTATCGTTGATTAGTGCCGCCAACTCCGATGCTGTCATGTTGATGGTACCTCGGCCACCAGTACGACCTCCACGTCCTCTTCCCGACATGATTCTTCACATTCACAAATACAAACAATGAGAAATATATCGCATATTAAACATTATTTATGTACCAGTAAAGAAATACAACATCTAATATTTTGAAAATTAAATAAATTGTAAGGCAACAAAATAAATAACTCAAACATTAAACTTCTCATGCTTTTATTGAATGGGAACCACCTTACCCATCTAGGTTTGAAAAGAGAAATAACATATGCAAGACATGAATGAAAAGGAAAGATAGAATAGAAAGATCATCAAGCATCCTCGTTATCGGAAGAAACGTATGATTGTGCATCGTCGATTTCCACCGGTTCCTCCTCGGGTGGCTCCTCCTCTAGGGGCTCATCCTCGAAGGGCTCCTCGTCGAAAGGCTCCTCTTCGTCGTCCAAAAGTGGAATGTCTTCCGGAAATAGGGCTGCTTGCAGTTGGGCTTCTAAGTGAGTCACTCTCTCTTGAAGTCCTTCAGCAGCATGGTCTGCTACTTGCAGCTGGGCTTCCAGATTATCCACTCCCTCCAGAATCCCTCCTACCTCAAAATCTGAGGTGTCCACCCTCGTCTCCAGATGTGTAACCCGATCTACCAAAACATTATGGAACTGATCCGTCACTGCTAGCTCAGCAGTCAAAAGCTCAATTCCTACCTTGTTCTCCTCTATTTGTGTCTCTCGCTGCAGAATGTCAGGTATCTCATCAGTAGCATCTTTCATAATGCTCAACTCCCTAGACATGTAAAGTACAAAAGCTGCAAAAGCTTTTTCCATAGTGCAGGGCAAGCTAGGTAAAGTAGATGATGAGGAAGTGGAACCAAAGTAGGGCGATGGAACATTTCCCATCTCGATCCACCTTTGGATCATTTGTGGGTATGCATTCCAATTGCGAGCAGGATTCGTTGCTTGCGCGCTACTCGGTTCACCCTGATCAACCGAATAGTCACTAGAACTAGTCTGACGCCTTTTGTGCTCCGGGGATGATAAGTTAGGTGCATCGTGTCCTCTGCCTTAGGTGATGGTGGCGGAGTTGACGACATGATCCTGTAATATTAAATATAAGTGCCAAACATCCAAGGTTTATGACATGTAACTAATGTGTGATGTTATAGTCTAGTATGCAATCCTAGTTCTCTATAACCAATGGCTCTGATACCAATCTGTCACACCCCCAATTTCAAACTAACAGAGTTTTACCGTTTCGGGAAGTGACAAACCAGGATCTCAGTCATTAGTTACATTGAACGACTCTACATGGGACTCAAATGAAAATATCATATCAATCAGAGTTAATGCGGAAGAGTAAATAAAGTAAATGCGCAAAACACGCGCCCCCAAAAGAATAGTCCAAAAGTCCAAACCAAACACAATTCAAAATAGTACAAATATTTTAATAAAACATAAATCAAAGGCAGAATTCCATGCATGTCCTATTGTGTGCACATGTGCCTTATCTTAAGCGACCTGAGAAAAACATGTACGAAAATGTCAGCACGAGGTTGGTGAGTTCACAGGTTTCAGTTTATAGAAGCGTTTAACAGATTAATGTACATTCAATTTATAAATCAATAGGTATCTAACCCATAAGCATGTTAACTAATGCGCTCGCAACTGACATCTGACTGTTTATATGCCTCCCACCATCATGGTGCATGTTTAGGTCAATATTGCACCCGTTCAACCTCCAATCAAGTTAGCGCGACTAACGCGGGTGAGGTTTGTCAAACCTAGTAGTACTACTCAAATTACCTCGCTATGTTCATATTAACGGTCCGATGTGAGGACTTAAAGGATAATGTGTACGCACAGTCATACAAGTGATATCATATATGAATTACAAAAATCAAAAGCATTTACGCAATGTTTTTTTCCCCCAGTTTAAAAACGGTAAAAAGCGGCCGTGAAAACTCACCTGCGTTGCGTAGTAGGTAGTATCACACAAGAGATAAGTTGAAACCACAAGTGAAAGTCTCAGACGACTTACGTATGCCCTAAAATTATACACACATAAATTAGGAACAAGTTGGGATTTGTGACGACGACACGGAAGATTGAACGTCCTAAGGAAACGCTCTAATGATTAAGAGTAGACAAACGTGTCTACAAGAATAAGAATTCTTTAATTAGTAATTAAGATGTATACGTTACGCGACGAATGAAAAAATAATATAATAATTATATTCGAGCGATTTCGTCATTACATAATGGCCTACGAAAATAATATAATACATATATTATTATAATAATTAATTATGAGATAAAATAATAAATTTATTATTTTATTCGAAGATAATAACGAGTGTAAAATATTATAAATAACTACATTATTTATTATTTTAAAACGTTACACGAAACTAGTAAACGAGGCGAAATAATATAAAAAATATATATATTATTTTATACTAAGAGTCACAGGTTGAAAATAATATAAATATATTATTTTATACGAGGTTATGGCATGAAAACAATATAAATATACTATTTTTAAAAGTAGAATTAATAAGGAAAATAGAACATAAATCCAAACCCGAGCCTACGGGTGGTTTCCCGGGCTAAAACATATTAATATAATATTATAATAATATAGGATTTGATTTTTAATAATTTAATATAATCAAAAGTGCCTCAAAAATAAAATGTGGGAGCCCGGTCTCGAACCCGGGTCTCTCCCGTACACGCACACTGTCTTAACCATTCCCGCCCGCTAGGGTTATTGCGTTAGATACCCGGTTCAAATGATTTTATCAATAAGTTCCAGTGTATCCCTCTCCCAACACATACAAGTTCGAAACCAGTCTAATACCCATAATTTCGACCGCGATTTAGCAAGATTGATTAGGGGTTTCAATGATCGAGTAATGGCGAGTCTGTGTGTGGGTTTAATTGCAAAACGAACGAGTTTAAGATCATTAGATTACATGAATTAGGGTCGAAACCCTAGTTCAAGAACACAAGATTGAATCGGTAAAATCTGATATTAGATGTTGTTGTAATCAGAGGGCTTTTAACAAGAATGGAATTTCGAACCTGATGGTATAAATTAATTGGATTTAAAACAAGTGTAGATTAGGATTCGATTAACCAGAAAACTCATGAACCCTAGATCTTTGATCTTGATTAATTCGTTAATAAAGATTTGAATTGGCATAGGGCTTTCATAAAATAGAGGATTACGAATCTAGTGATATAGTTTAATTGAATTTAAACGGGGTTTAGAGTATAGTTTGATTAAACTGGTTTCGCATGAACCCTAGAATCTGGTTCATGCCGAATTTGATGTTTTAAGCCCCAATAACCATAGGGCTTCTATTCTAAAGACCGAAACGAAGGTAACGGTATAAGAGATTACCAGATTGGATGTCGGATTGATGGGATTCGACTAAAACGAGTGCCGACGGCTTGCGGGTTAGTTTCCGGCAACTTTTGCTGTAACTTCGGCCAATTCCACTTGTGTAAATGCTTCAGAGGAGTTCGTCTAACGTGCGCAGGTTGCTGGATCGTGAGAATGATACATGGATTTGCCGAATTTGATATGAACATAGAGGGTGTCGACGGTTACGGCTTAATGTGCAATAATTGGGATTAATTCGCGATGAATGCAGCTTTTAGTTGCCCTAATGATGATCGTTAATGATATGGTTGTGTGTTTCAGTTACAAAATCACACGAAGATTGGTTCTTGAATTTGAATTTGAAATCAAAAGTCATGATTTTGACTTTACAAAGTCAAACGTGATTCAAATATCTTGATTTTGACTTTCAGAGTCAACTATTCAAGTTTTGGGATTTGGCAGGACTAGTCCCTGTTGTTTAAGATTAAACATGTGACAGAAATAGTCTCTAAAGTTTTAGATTAGATTAACTGGGTTAGGATTTAACGGAATACTTAACGGGATTACTAACAGCGTTAACTTTGAAAAGTCGGATTGTCACAGTTTTTGAGTTCTAAGTGGCCTTAGAAGTTGTTGGGTGGTATCGTGTTTCACTCTTATTAGATAGATAAGTCACTTTCATCAAAGAACCACTCTAAAAATCTCTTAATAAAATCTACGGCAGTAGACTTGAAAAAAGATAAAAATCCTTCTTTTGATCTTTGAATGAAATGCACTTCCACACATGTTTTATGTAATTAAAAATCAAGATCACCCACTAACTATCCTTTAGTTAGTGAGCCGTGAGTTTTAAAGGAACAAAAATGGAGTTAATATTTGTTCTTTAAAATCGTTTTGAGAGAGTTGAAACTGAAAGCATCTTGAAGGTGCGAGAATTCGGTTTTGGTGTTCTTATGGGAGACTAATTCGTGAGCTTCTAAGTTAAGGAGCAATTTTTAGTATTTTTGAAGATTTGAACACAAAGAAACAACACAAACATCTTAATCTCATAAGAGTGTTTGTTTAGGTTTATCATGGTGTTCATATTACTTGCAAAATATTAATAACAAAATAGATTCACCAACAAAAGAGAGTGTTCGTGTTGTTGTGTTCTTCGCATTTAACAGGTTGTAGTGACTAGCATCATTTGGAGCTTAAACTTGCTTGGTGTGGATACATTTTGGAGAAGAAACATTTGGATCTTTGTTCATCCATCTTCATCAACGAGCTACCACTTCTCTACAAAGGTTGTTATGCTAAACACCCTATGTATGGTTTTAAGTTTCAAGATTACTCATATATGGATCTTTTGGTGGGTTTTGTTTCTAAAAGTTTTATTAGATCTACATGTTAAAAACGCTTCCGTTGCTAAATGATTTTAAAAAGGGCATGTATAAAACCCAACATGGGACTTAGCTCTGCCATAGTGTTTGTAGCTGTGCCTAAGGTACAGATAATATGATTTATTCTACTATATGTAGTGGATCAGGCTTTAATCTCTATTGTACTTACTTTTAAAATTCTGCCATAAATAAGTTTTTAACTGATCTGTCCGTTATGATTAGTTGTTTTGTATATGACTCTGTATCTACATACCACTGATAACAGACCCGTTTCAGTTTCATGAATCTTATTACTTGGCTTACTTTAGGATTTAGTTTTCTTTTTTGTACTTTTAGATTGTTTATACATGACTTCTTAGTTAACTTGCTTGACTAGGTAATTGTTAGCAATTACTTTCCTTTACATTTATTTAGTTTTAATTATATTAATATTAATTGCTAACGTGAACTCTGAATTCTCATACCCGGGCACACTTTCTATGGGTGTTCCATCGACTTGTCATTGTGGCATCAATGACATGGCACCATCTGTGGCGGTGTGATTAGACCACAACGTCTCCATTATATCCGTTATTTCTGTGTGCTCAGAGAAGCACTTGGCCACATCTGTTAGGAGACGTATGAATCGATCCTAGGATATTTATGTATCTAGTGGATGGTGAGTGTATGCCAACACCCCATCGCACACATCTGGTACTTAGGGTCTGCAGCCCTAAGTAAACCATGGTTACTATTACTGTTATGTTACCTGGCACACTTGGTATTTCTGTTAATCCGTATGCACTGATAAGTTTGAAATCTGAAAATCTGAAGTTTGTTAACTCTGATATATATGTTAACATTTAATATGAATCTGTTAATCTGAGTTATGTTAAACGTTGCGACCCGTTATTCTGAATCTGAAAGCTTACATATAAAATCAGTAATATATTGCTCTGGCATGTTTATCTGAAATCTGAAATCAGTAATATGTATATGTTATCATGCTAATCTGGGTGTAGTTCGAAATTCTACATTCTATTAATCGGTGCAATCTAGTTAGTTTCAAATCGGTTAATTTGTTCGTATGTAATATGTTAATCAAGAATTTGTTAGTAAAATATGTTAATATGAGATCTTATAAGTAATCAACTAACCTAAGATCTATTAAATAAATTGTTAATTTGATATATGCTAAGTAATATGCTAATATGACATTTGTTAGGTAATCTGCTAATATGAGAGTTCACATAGTTATCCAATAATCTGACATCTGTTAAGTACTCTGTTAACCGAAGACCTGTTAAGTAATTTGTTAATCTGAAATAGGGTAATCAACTAATATCGTACTTTGTTGATAGGTAATTAGTTGATATGTAATTAAGTATGTATAAATTGTAAATCTGTAAACCTTTGTAACTGAAATCTGAAATCCATTCGTTCATTTGTTAATATGTGTGTATGTAATCTTTATTCTAGAACATGTTAAGCTATCTAAATGTTCTTTTAATATGTTCCTTTAAAAGCTAATAATTTGTTATTATGGAATTGAAATATGAAATCTGTAACTGTGCAAGTCTATTACTATGTTCATGTGTTTAATGTGTTGTATTTATTAAGTTTGAAGTTATATTTAATTAAAATTTAATTGTCTTTGATTCTGTAAAGGTGACACGTCGGTCCATTCCGGGTTGGGGAGTTACAAAAACTCTGGTAAAATAATAAGAAATAAGTGGGGTACTTCAAATAGGAAGACCCGGTTAGCCTCTTAATGTACAGTTTGAGATCGAAATGCACGAGATGGAAACACAGGGAGCCGTATGTAAATCCTAGTGGTTTAAATACCACATTAACACAAACCCTAAACCATAATCGGTCTAGGGGAGTGCGACGGCAGCCAAGAGAAGCCGCAAAGGAGAAACTGGCGACGAGGTGGTCGGAAGAAAGAAACAGAGGCAGAGGCGCGATGGCTTTCTACCGGGATCCTCCAAAACGCGTTAAGGTAATCCTTGTTTGCATTATTTCGCTTTATATTGTTGGTTCTTGCAGAGGTTTCGTTTATGGTTATCGAGTAGTACTGCGGCGGCCGATGGTGGCCGTAGGTGTTGATGGTGACGGTGAACAACCACTATCACGGTGGTTCTTAATGGCGTGTGACGGCACCACAAGGGTGGTGCTCGATAGTGTTGATGAGGGTGAGGTGCAACTGGTGACGGTGGTTTGTCATGGTGAAGCCGCGGCGGCAAAGGTTGGTGACGGTCGTAGGTGATGATCGGCAAAGGTGGAGCCCACAGTGATGGCTATTGTTGTTATGATAGCTCTCGATGGTGGTTGTAGCCGACGAAGGGGACACGGTGGAGGCAATGGAGATGGAACGACGGTGTGCGGTGATGGAGCATGGAGACGGTGGGGTGGTGTTAGCCAATTAGGGTTGGCATGATGGAGAAGATGAAAACGACGAAAGCAAGTGGTGGCTTCGGTGGTTGTGAGCAATGGCGGCGGTGGCCGATGTGGTGAGGGAACGATGATGGAATTCGACAGAGACGGCGATGGGATACGATTTATCTCCATGGTGAAGAGACGGTACACGGTGGAGTACGACGGGAATGGTGGTGGTCGCAGTGGTGGTGCATGACAATGTTGGTGGTACCAGTAGTGGTGCATGGACGAGACCGGGTGTGAGTTGGGGCAAACTAGGGTTTGCATGGGGACGTTTTTGTGATTAGGGTTTTGCATGGCACACGTACATGCATGCATGAAACCCGGTTTGAGCTTTCGGTTTCTAAACGGGTCAAGGAAGATCAGATACGTGTGTTCATGGGGCTAAGGGTTCGGTGAATCGGAAGGACGAGCAGATGAGACCCCGTGTCGAGATTGTTATTACTTTTATACATTATTCGACGTATGTTTAGAATATATTTGATCATGTGATCGAACGTTTGACAGGTTTGTGTTTCGAGTGGGAGGACGGTTGCAAAGCAAGGACTTGGATCTTCACAACCGGTGAGTTTCTAATCCCCTCTTTAATGTTTTTACCATTTTGGGGCTATCGTACATACTTACAAATGTTATGTTATAAATTAAACGTATTACGAGTTTTGGGTTAAACCTGAAGAGTTTATGAACTAAAATATTTGATAACGAGGCTAAGTGTCTATGTGTTGTCCTTAGGATGTATGGGCTAGAAGTCTGTATGATGTTGTGTGTTGTATAATGACTTATACGGGAGGAGTCGAATAATGGGTCTAGACTTTATGAGGGTACTTCTAGAGTATGAGTTTGGTTACACACGTAGGTGATCCGTGTAAGGGCGATGGGTGATAGAACTTGTTCATGTAGTGTCATGTGTGTTTAACTTGTTGATTTTTGTGCTTGCATTGTTTCCCGGGTATACGACCAACGATGATAGGAAGGAGTCGGTCCTTCGGATGTTGTCACCATATAGGTGGCCTGGCAGTCATCATAGATGACGAGTGTGTCACTATGACATGTGACGGGGCCCTGTGAGGGCAATATTGAAACCCGAATGGGGGTTCTACGAGGTGGTATGAATATCCCGATGAGGGTAGCTATGACGAAACTGGTGAAATCCTTCAAAGGTAATTTTTGTGTGCATCATGTTGATTTAATTGCATGCACGTGTGATATGTCATAATTTATACATGTTTTGCATGAATAATAATCCTCATATTATGGTACTAATTGATTAATAACCTTGCAATTGATACTTAAAACGTTTATATTTTGTAATTGCAGGTTATTCGGTGCTGAAAACATAAATCAAGATAAAACCTATCAAAAACACCAACAAATCAAGCCTTTTGGAAGATCATTCCCGAGCATTGATCCCCAAGAAGTCAAAATTGGACCACTAGGAGCTAAAAGACAAAACTGGGCAGCAGAGGGGGGATGCACGGGCGTGCAATGCCTAATTCTGCTCCCGAGTACTCAGTACACTTGCAATTGTACCCTGTTTGATTCCCAAGGTGTTTGCACGCCCGTGCATTGCTCATTCTGAGGCGTATAAATGGGAGGCTTGGGTTCTTCATTCCACACACCTCAATACACCATTCCATAGCTCAAGATAGAGAGAATAGTTCGTTTCTAGTAGTAGTAGAGTAGTAGTAGTGAGTGGAGGGGCTCTTCCTCCTTGTTCCACAATAGGGGAGCCTACGAAACTCAGCGTTAAGCTAGCTAGTATGGCCATTCGTGGCTAAACTTCTTGTATTGCTAGGGAGAAGATGAAGTTTGGTGCATGTTAATGTTTGACGTATTAATCTAGTGGTATGTTTATGTCTTTAATTATTCATCCTTAAAACCACCATTTGGTGGCCTTTTATTATTGTCTAAATCCGTCTTTATATTTGTGAGTGTTCTTGATTTTAAAGCGTAAGATCGTAAAACCTTTTTAATCAAACTTCTTTTAAAACTTGTACATCTTTATACAAGCAAAGATTGATAAGCCAAGGCTTGGTCAACATTATTAAGGTCGTACGTCTTTATACGAACTTCTTATGCGACCAAGAATTGGTGAACACATGTTGGGAACGGTACGTCTTTATACTTGATCCCATTATTACACCACCTCCCGGTGAGCAAAATATAATCACCTACTTAACCTTAATACAAAGCATTTACGTTCGATGTCTTAAACCAACCCGGAGATGACCATTTGAATGGTTGAGGGTAACTGTTGTCCTTAACGGAAGGCACTACCATTTTAATTTAAGGATTTTAATTCATGAATCAAATGTCATGAGGACGAGGCTCTGGGGGTGACCCGGGTCACAAGTTTGTAATAGTCATATCACTGGATTAGTCAACTTAACATTAACACGTATCAAGCGGATTCGAAGCCCAAAGCATTACTCTTCGTGACCTGATCATTTCCAATATATTTTCTTTCCTGCTATTTACTATTTTGTTCATTACATTTCTGTTACACACTTCACACACATTTTTACTTTTATGCTATTTACTTTACCATCATTTACTTTTCTGTCATTTACTATTTTGCTTCACTAGCACACAAAACACTCTCACTAATTAATCCGGCTAAACGATAAAAAAGTTGAGTATTGGAACTCGACCGTGTCCATTGGTTCGATACTTGGTTCTTACATAAACTATATTACGCTGCGATAGGTACACTTCCCTATTGTGCATTTTTATGTTAAAGTAATTATCATTTTAAAAATTTAAAACCTGATCTCGTAAAACCATCATAAAAATATATTATATTTTTATATATAAAAAATGACACATCAACGTGTTAATTGATATTCATTGTGTTGTGATGTTATTGCTTTGGTGTGAGCATTAGATTGACCATTGTGTTAGAATGATGTCGTGTTACGACTGATGTGTTAGTAGACTTTGTGAGAGTCTTGATTAGATCTGGTCAGGTCTATGTCTAGGGGTTGGGACGAGTCGTAGGTTGTGGGACCCTTATGGGAAATGGTAGGTAATATGGGTTACCGATATGCTAATAAATGACAAACCATTTTATAAAGGGTTTGTATGTCTTGAGTTGATGTAAATGATATTTTTGACGAGATGGTTTCTACTTAAAATTAACTGTTAGAACTCACTCGACGTAGCTGACTTTTTATGTACTTTTTATGTATGTTAGATTGTTTTGCAGGTGAGTTCACATGATGAGGTATCTTGGCTAGGGAGCGGTGCTACTCAGATTTTTGTGCATGCATTCATAATGTAATGTTAAGAACGATAATGATTTTAAATGAATAACACTATTTTGAGTAAGACTTCTGTTGTATGTTTTATAATGAGTTAAGTGTTTTTAAAAGAATACATTGTGATGAGAACCAACTACAGGGTGCCCGGTTTGGGGGTCTTACAATTATAGATATAGTAATCGTTTAATTCTCGTCTTCCAATGTATATCAATGATAAACTGCGAAAATCCAACAAGAATCGGTGAAAAACAGTGAAAATCCTAATTGACCGAGTTGGACTGAGTTAGACCGAGTCGGAGTAATGTTGACCTAGTTAAAGAAAAGTACCTCGGCACCCTACCATGTACTGAGTACTCGTTGAGTACTCTGGTGCCTAGGCCGAGTTTTACAACACTAATGAGATTTATCCAATGGACAAGTTATCCAGATTATACATCAATGAGATTGTGAGCCGCCATGGTATACCGTTGTCTATTATCTCTGGTAGAGATAGTCGGTTCACATCTAGATTCTAGACTAGTTTCCAAAGAGAATTGGGAACACGGATTAGCATGAGTACAACATATCACCCTCAGACTGATGTATAGAGTGAAAGAACAATTCAAACCTTGGAGGATATGCTAAGAGCTTGTGCGATTGGTTTTGGAGGTAGCTGGGATCATCACTTACCGCTAATCGAATTTTCCTACAATAACATCTACAACTCAAGTATTAAAGTTGCGCCTTTCGAGGCATTGTATGGACGGAAATGCAGAACTCCAGTCTGTTGGACAGAAAGTGGAGATAGTAAAAACTACCCAAGACAGGTAGAAGAATTACGCAGATAGACGTCGAAGACCTGTAGAATTTCAAGTCTGCGATTATTTCATGTTAAAAGTATCTCCTTGGAAAGTTATTGTATGATTCAGAAAACGAGGAAAATTGTGACCGAGATATATTGAACCCTATAAGATCACTTCAAGAGTCGGGGCAGTATCATACAAATTAGTATTGCCTAAAGTGTTGCCAGGTATCCATGACACTTTCCACGTGTCTTGTTTACGCAAGTGCTTGGCAGATCCAACTCAAGCGATTACATTAGATGATGTGCATATTTACGATAAACTTTATTTCACCGAGCAACCTAATAAGATTTAGGAACGCAAGATCATAAACAGAGAAAGAAGACAATAACAATGGTATTAGTTCAATGGCAAGGTCGGAAGGGTGCGGTGCCGACCAAACCTAGGAGTTAACCAAACAAATGAAAGCTAATTGTCAACATTTGTTCAAGTAATATTGAATTTAGAGGAGGAAATTCCCAAGAATATGAGGACTAAAAATGCCAATAAATCAAAGTTGAGGGGGCTAACAAAAGTTTAATCCAAAGTACAAGGACCAAAAATGAAAATTCTATTTTTTGGACGGTAGCGGACCGCTACCACAGTCCCTGGCGGTCCGCTACTTGGAGAAGAAGGCAGTAATCATGACACGCCACGTGTCTGATGACTAGCGGGTGAAACTGACGCGTGTAAACCCTAACACAGACCGTCACCTAGTCCATAACGGTCCGCCACAGGATAAAGGGGCTAGCGGACGGCTTAGCGGTCCGTTACATGGGCCCGAAGCAAAGAAATTGCGGCTGGAGGTTATGGCAGACCGCCACCATTCTTGTTAGCGGTCCGCTAAGGACTTGGATTCAGTATATAAATAGAAACCCAATGCTCGACCATTTTGCAACCTACACCCACCAACACACCTTTACACACACACACTTAAGCTCTGATCTCAAGTATTCCATGCTCAGTTAGTATACGCGATAGTCCGGTTTCTCACAAATCGTCCGCAAATTGTCGTAGATAGTACCGAGGTAAGATTTCTTTTTATCCTTGGTTCGATTATGTAAACCTACGACAGTGGTGCTAATTATAATAATGTCGGTATGATCTAGGATATACCCTAGGTATTGATTTTTTAGTAAACAAGGGGAAGTACTTTAAGGTGAGTTCCTCTAAACTTTGCTCGATGTAAAATGTTTTCAAATTATTTTTATATCTTGAAACAAGTTGTGTTTCAAAGGTGATCCCTATGATATTCCATGTATATATACCCATAAATAACGCTTATTACAGTCGAGGTAGGATGAGACTGACGGGCGAGACTGATCCTCTTGTTATGGCCGGTACTTGTGATGCAGGTAGCCACGGAGTCGCCAGTATATATATATATATATATATATATATATATATATATATATATATATATACATACATATATATATATACAATAAAAGCTTAGAGCCAAGTTGGAGCTACTAGGTGGGAATTTGGTAAGGATGGTTGTTTCGTATCGTGGATACAATTATGAAAACATGATTTTTCTTATCAACTCACAAACGTTATGTTGACCCAAATGTTTTAAAATGTTTTTTAGCATAGGTGATCACTAGCTTAAAGGCTTGTAGCTTGTCGTTATTCCAGGTGGTGGATATAAAGATGATGTTTTGGGCAAGATTGACTGGAGGCAAGTTTGAAAATAAATGTAAGGCCTGAGTGATAGCGGGTTTATGGAACCATAAGACCAATGTTGTAAGTTCATGTTAGGAACCATGTTTTTTAATTTAGTCAGATCTAGTTTGAAAAACAATATTATTATAATAAAATTTTGAGGTTTTAGTCTTCCGTTGTCTGTTGCTGTATCAACGTCACCTTAATCGGTATCTGTGAACTGGAGTGTGACAGTAATTTCTTTATGCATGGCCTCTTGCCAAGCAGGATGTGTAGCAGCTTCTTAATAAGTAGTGGGTTCTTTGAAAGTGTCAATATTAAGCAAAAGATGTTCAGATGATGGGGACATATCAACAAGATTGACAACAAAAGAAGTCGTGCACACATTAGTGATAGAATGAAAATAATGGGAAGAGGTAGATGCAGAATTTCAAACATAATCATGTAGATATGAAGGTGGAATAGAAGTGTGAATAGATTTTCTAGTCGGGATAGAAGAAGGTTGAGGAGTAGGCGCAGAAGTAGAAACAGAAGGATGTAAAGGAGGAGGAGGAACAATAAGATCCGAATTGTCAAACGGATGATCGAGGTCATGAAAAGTCGGAAAAATAAAAGAAGGATCAGAAGTTGATAAAGAAGGGAAAATATGTTCATGAAAAATCACATATCTTGAGATAAGGATTTTTCGAGTAAGAATATTATAGAGCTTGTAAGCTTTCTTCTTAAAAGGATAAACAACAAATACACAAGCTTGAGCTCGCGGTTGAAACTTGTCTCTTCCTTGTGTAGAATTAGAAGCAAAGCATAAACATCCAAAAGTTCTTAGATGAGTATAAGATGGAGATTTCTCATAAAGAACCACATAAGGAGTTTTGTTTTGAAGGAAACTGTATGGGGAATATGTTAATCTAATACGAAGCAGTAAGAACACAGTCTCCCCAAAAGTTAATAGATAATTTAGATTGAAACATAAGAGTTCTTGCAGTTTTAAGAAGGCATTTATGTTTTCTTTCAACAACATCATTTTGTTGAGGTACTCCAGGACAAATAATTTAATGAATAATGCTCTTTTGTTAGAAATAATGTAACATCCCAGAAATCCAGAAGCTAATAATCCGGGTTGGTGGACGACCCGAACCCTCATTTAACAAAGTAATGAGTAGAGTTAGCCGAAGGAGTTACGATTAACTACCGAAATAGACCTGATTGGTCATAAGCGAGTACCTCAAGTTAAAAATAAGTAATTAAGGAATGTACGAGGAGCCGGATGCAACTATTGGATATATAAATACAAGTTAAAGGGAAACCCTAGACCATTTTGGCTAGGTTTCGTGCGACAGTAGTAGGTATCGAGAGAGAGTTGCCGGAGAAGAGAACATGAGCTTGCTCGGTTTTGTGTTTTATTTTATTTTTGTGGTTGTGATATAATTATTTAGGATAATAATTAAACCGCAAAAAAAATTATAAAACTTTTGACACAATTTAAAAACGATGAGATATTTAAATTGTTTATTTTTCTCGAAAAGGTAATTAAATAAAAAGGTGTTTTATTTAAAAGTAAAAACAAGTTTTAAATTTAATGGTTTTATTTAAAAAAAATTATATTAATTAAAAGTGTTGATTAGTTTAAAATCGGTTCGTGGCGAATGACCAATTTAGATTAAATAAGTTATTTGAAATTGGATCGTGTCGAGTGTTGAAAGTTTTTTCACGAACTAAAACTAGTAAAATCGGTTTACTAAAATTGCGCGACTTGTATTAGGCTACTCGTCGTCCAAAGTGTTTTTGACCCGTAACGGTAATATTTAAAAACATTAAAGAAATCCCAATATATAAAATCGATATTTTTGCGCTACCCTAAATTACAACACTTCAACTAATCTATCCGAAACCCCGGTGTTAGTGAATTACCCTACATCCGGCCCTAGGGTTTTGGTTGAAGGTAGAACCGCGATTCCTGAGTTACTTAGACCGGGTCTATAGTTATAATAGAAGGACCAATATCACTTAAGTCATTTAAGTGGGCGTAGTTGAGGGAAACGTATCCAAGCTTGACAATAATCGTCATGCAACTCAAACCAAGAGTTGTATAGTTGATACAATTGGTAATCGTTACCTACTTGTCTAGCTATGCCAGTGAATAGTTCTCAGCCATTCACTGAGACATGGGCAACCGGGATCTCATTCCTAATTATATAATTTTGCTATTGGGTCATAAAATTTTAATTAGGACGTTATGCAAGCAAATACTAAAACCTTTATTTTGAATATTGTAGATATCTAACGAATATAATACAAATTCCTCATTCTCCCTAAAATCTATCCTTGAGATGGATAAGCTTGAAAATGCCAACTTACTGGTACCGAAACTTGAAGATTGTCATCAAGGCTAAGAATAAACTGTATCTTCTCGAGGAACCAATCCCAGATGAACCAGTTACTGCTACAGCCCAAGCCCGTAAGACCTAGGATAAGCATGTTGATGACACTATCAAGATCTCTTGCTTGATGATGGCGTCTATGATACAAGAACTTTAGAAGAATCGGGTGGACATGCAAGCATACGATATGATTAGGCAACTGCTGGAAATGTTCCAGCAGCAAGCCTGTCATGAACGCTTTGGCGTCTATGATACCAGAACTTCAGAAGAATCTAGTGGACATGCCAGCATATGATATGATTAGGCAACTGCAGGAAATGTTCCAGCAGTAGGCCCGTCATGAACGCTTTGAGGTGATAAAATCACTAATAAGTTGCCGTATGCAAGAAGGTTCTTCTGTCACACCCCGCCAAGGCGGAAACGCGAGGCGTAACGTTCACTGGTTTTCGAAGCATATGATTATCGCAAACACATACATGTAGTTGGATACATAATCGAGTTTAAAATATTTACATCACAAAATATCAACTGGAGTTTACAAAAGTTTAAGATTTCGCAAATATAACTCAAAACCATGAGTTATACGAGAGAAATCCTCCAAAAGTCGTATCCGCATGCATGCATGAAATCCTATATTGCTAACCTGAAGACCACGTTCAATTTCCTGAAAACATACTCAAAAATGTCAACACGAGGTTGGTGAGTTCACAAATTATTATAAAGAGTTATCATAAACCCAATGTTTAAATCTGATCCTTTTCACCTGATCAAAACCCTTTATTTAAACCTGATCACTTAAACCTGATCAGAACTCTTTGGTTTAAAACCTGATTACTTTATCCTGATCAAAACCCTTTGTTTAAACCTGATCACTTAAACCTGATCAGAACTCTTTGGTTTAAAACCTGATCACTTTATCCTGATCAAAACCCTTTGCATGTATTACCAATGAATTTGAATACTAATCCGATCTATTGACCCCATTTGTAAGCTTGCAAGGAATACAAAATAGTATGTAATGTACGAGACCGTAACCAAACCCCGACCTTTTGTGCCTCCCCCTCGCCTTTTTGCGAGTAAGATAATATGCGGTCATTCGGCCATGTGGACCCCTGGTTAGCACGACTATCCATGACCGGAGGCGTCACCCCCAATAGTACTATCCATATAATCCCGGGTTAAAATAGCTAATGGTTACTAACTTATTCAGAGGACTTTAAGCGCTTTACTTTTCCCTCAATACACACATACGGTCAGATCATTAGTTCAATTCATTTACACACAAAAGTCTTTTACAAGTATGTTTCCACCCCAAATCATTTGAAAAACTTAGAAAAAGGGGTTAGTGAAACTCACCTCGACAGTATGACTGCTAGTAAACACTTGAATAACCGTAAACCCCGCTTATCCGTACCCTAAATACACAAGGATACCTTACATGTTAAGACTAACCGTCTTAAACACAAGTTGTTCACCCGCCTTAACGAATCCTGTTAAGTGCGTTTTTGTTTAATAAAACCGTGTTTTAACGTGACGACCCGTTGGTGATTATTATTCCAGTCTAGACGCTTTACTTATAATATATTTTCATATTGGTGACTAGTTACGTTTGTCAAAAATAAATATTATTTTTGCATCACAATATAATATATTTATATTATATCTCACGTATCATCATATAATCATTTTGTATTAATAATTATATAAACCACAAATGTCGTTCAAGTATGTTCTAAGCATGCGAGTCGTCCTACGTGCACATAATCCATGTTAACACGTACTCATACAATTTACTCGTTCCGAACGACATTTATTAACGTGTTTACGTTCAACATGCATTTATTTATATCTATTTATGCACACAAATATAATCATGTTTTAATAATCCAATATATATTTAAACAAGTTTCACGATAACATACGATCATTTATCCTTAATCCGAACGTCTTTATAATTTATTACTCGTGTCTAAGTTCTATGTTATCAACGTGTTCTAAATATATATTATTACATTTATTTATTCGTTTCATATTTCATTTCGATTTAACAAGTTTCCGTTGTTTACAAATATATATTATGACTTTTATATATATTTACATGCGAATGTTAAATCATTATTCGAGTTCTACAACTTAAAATCATACACCCACATATACATTTAACATATACTTTCACACTTAACCATTTTCCAAGTTAACAACTTAAACACATATACATCTAGGTATATTCCATAGAATTTTTACATGTATACATACACTTATATTTTCCTTTTTCCTCAAGTATAATTTCATACTATTTATGAATCCAACTATTTGATTATTTCTCAACCATTTATCAAATCAAACACAAACATATAGATGTTTATTTCAATCCATTTATATATATGCATGTATGTTCTAGTCTCCATTTATATATATGAAATCATACACTTCTAAGTCTTAACCAACTCAAACATGTATAAACATATGCATGTATATTTTCGACCAACATACATATATATATTCATCTATTTTAGTTTTAATTTACTTTTATCACAAGATTATATAATACTAATCAAACCAACAAATTTTACATTTATCTTTAATATTTTCGACCCATTTATATATATTTATACAAAACCTTAACTTTTATTCTTTATAAAGTTAAATTCTTAAGAAAACTCTTTTAATCTTTCAACCTCTTTGTTTATTATCATGAACAACATGTTTAGATTAAGAAAAAGAGATGGAATTAGGGTTGGGTGTCGGTTTCCTTACCACTAGTCAAGCTAGGCGACGATTTCACTAGTGAACGTTGATGGATGCTCGTATTGTTGTCAAAACCCGACTCCCTAGCTTCAAGACTCTTGATCTTTCCCCCAAGTTCCAACTTCTAAATCTCTAGACTTTGTTTCTTGAACTTGGTATGTGAATGTGTGTGCATGTGTGTGTGCCGTATGTGTATATATATATATAGAAGAGAGTTTGAGTGTTGGATGCTTCAACACTCCATCATCATTATCCTTCATGATTGATTTGAGATTGATTTGACCTTGAGTTGTCTTAACACTTGAATGGGAATGGTCTCTATGACATGATTTGATGTAGTTAGTGGATTTGGTGGATAGTGGGTGGTGGGTGGGTGCTCTCGTGATCTAATACCCGATATATGAACTTTTATGATTAAAACTCTTTATATTTCGTATCTCGACTATATTTTAATAGTCCGCCAATTTAACCCGTCATACTTAATGTTTAACTATAATATATACGTGCACTCGTAATAATAACTCGTCATCATGAACTGATATCGTTGTGTTCATTTTTAATAATCTTGTCACCAATATATATATGTTTTTATATCAAAGCGTATTACTAGACTTTTCCGGAATAAATATTTGTTAATCACCAACGACGTTCCTTGCGGGTTATAACCGTTACTTCCTAGTAATTCTAAAAATTACTAAAGTATAATATTTGTTTCTTTGCTAGACTCCATGAAAACACTATGTCAAAATTATAAACCAGGAAATATAATTAATGAACGTGCAATTATGAAATATGGATATTGACCTGGTATGCTGGGTGTCACATTCTCCCCATGTTAAAGAGAATTTCGTCCCGAAATTCAGTTGTTGTCCTTTTGACTTGGAGTGTTCGTGAACAAGAATGGGTACTTGGCTTTCATTTTATCTTCCCGCTCCCACGTATACTCGGGGCCGCGCTTTGAGTTCCAACGTACCTTAACCAATTTAATCCGGCTACGCCTTGTTCTCTGAACCTTCCAATCTGTGACTTCAATGGGTTCCTCAACGAAGTGCAGCTTGTTATCTATGTGAATCTCATCAGGCGGTATAATTAACGTCTCGTCTGATAAGCACTTCTTGAGATTGGACAAATGAAACGTATCATGTACATTGCTTAGTTCCTGTGGCAACTTGAGCTTGTATGCTACAGAGCCAACCCTAGCCAATATTTCAAATGGTCCAACGTACCTAGGGTTAAGCTTGCCACGGTTGCCAAATCTTGCAACTCCCTTCCATGGTGAGACCTTCAACATGACCCGATCCCCAACTTGGAATTCTAATGGTCTTCGTCTGTTATCCGCGTAACTCTTCTGCCTGTCACGGGCGGCCTTCAGACGATCCTTGACTTTGAAAATTTTATCGGTAGTCTCCTGAATAATCTCAGGACCAGTTAAATACATGTCGCCAACCTCCACCCAACATAGCGGTGAACGACACTTTCGACCATACAAAGCCTCAAACGGAGCGGCTTTGATGCTGGTGTGGTAACTGTTATTGTATGAAAACTCAGCTAGCGACAAATGAGTATCCCAATTTCCATCGAAGTCGATTGCACACACACGGAGCATATCCTCTAAGGTTTGAATGGTCCTTTCGCTTTGACCATCGGTTTGTGGGTGATATGCCGTGCTCATGTCAAGACGTGTACCCATGGCTTCTTGTAATGATTTCCAGATTCTAGACACGAATCTGCTGTCTCTATCAGAGATAATAGAAATTGGTACCCCATGCCTAGCCATAATTTCCTTGATATAAAGCTTTGCAAGTTTCTCGGTTTTATCCGTTTCTTTGATGGGTAGGAAATGAGCTAATTTTGTCAAACGATCGACAACTACCCATATCGAGTCATATCCGCTCGACGTCCTGGGCAACTTTGTAATGAAATCCATGGAAATTTGCTCCCATTTCCATTGAGGTATCTCGGGTTGTTGTAACAATCCCGATGGTTTCTAATGTTCTGCCTTTACCTTTGAACATGTCAGGCATTTACCGACATAAATGGCAATTTCTCCTTTCATGTTCGGCCACCAATAGTGTTCTTTCAAATCCTTATACATCTTATCCGAACCTGGGTGAATGGAGTACCTGGACTTGTGGGCTTCGTCCATAACCAACTCCCGTAAGTTACCATAACATGGCACCCAAATTCTATTCATGAAGTATAAAGTATCATCTGACTTTGGTTCCAACTGCTTTAACATCCCTCGTAAAGCTTCATTCTGAATGTTTTCTTCTTTGATTGCCTCTTGTTGTGCCATCCGGATTTGAGTCGTGAGACTCGTATAAATTGTCAATCCTAGGGCACGAACACGAAGAGTTTTAACCCGTTCCTTACGACTCAAGGCATCTGCTACGACGTTTGCCTTACCAGGGTGATACTTGATATCACAGTCGTAATCATTCAGTAGCTCTACCCAACGGCTTTGTCTCATGTTGAGTTCTTTCTGGTTAAAGATGTGCTGGAGACTCTTGTGGTCTGTAAAGATAGTACATTTTGTACCGTATAAGTAATGTCTCCAAATCTTGAGTGCAAACACGACAGCACCCAATTCTAGATCGTGAGTCGTATAGTTTTTCTCATGGACTTTCAACTGCCTGGATGCATATGCTATGACCTTTTCTCCCTGCATCAATACACATCCCAGACCTTGGTGTGATGCATCACAGTACACAATGAAATTGTCAGTCCCTTCGGGAAGGGATAGGATTGGTGCACTGCAAAGTTTCTGCTTCAGCAATTGAAAAGCTGATTCTTGTTTATCAGTCCAATCAAACTTTTTTTCCTTCTGAGTTAGCGTAGTCATAGGCAAAGCTATCTTTGAAAAATTCTCGATAAATCGCCTGTAATATCCTGCCAAACCCAGAAATTGACGCACCTCAGTCGGAGTTCTTGGTGCTTCCCAGTTTTTGATAGCTTCAATCTTGGACGGATCTACGTGAATACCATTCTTATTGATGACGTGTCCGAGAAAGTGAACCTCTCGGATCCAAAATTCACACTTAGAGAATTTGGCATAAAGCTTCTCATTCCTGAGTAGTTCCAAGATTAATTTCAAATGACGTTCATGTTTTTCCTTGGTTTGTGAATATATCAATATGTCATCGATAAACACAATCACGAATTTATCCAGGTACGGCTTGCACACGCGGTTCATGAGATCCATGAAAACAGCCGGTGCATTAGTCAAGCCAAATGGCATAACTAGGAACTCGTAGTGACCGTAACGAGTTCTAAAAGCCGTCTTTGGTATATCTTCTTCTTGAATTTTCAGTTGATGATACCCTGATCGTAGATCAATTTTAGAATAGAAACTGGAACCTTGAAGTTGGTCAAACAAATCGTCTATTCGAGGAAGAGGATACCGATTTTTGATTGTCAGCTTGTTCAATTCCCGGTAATCAATACACATTCTAAAGGTTCCATCCTTTTTCTTTACAAACAGGACCGGAGCTCCCCATGGTGAGAAACTCGGTCTTATGAAACCTTTGTCAAGTAATTCTTGTAGTTGGCTTGACAGTTCCTGCATCTCGGAAGGGGCTAGACGATACGGAGATCGTGCAACTGGTGCGGCTCCTGGTACTAGGTCGATCCGGAACTCGACTTGCCTTGATGGTGGTAATCCAGGTAAGTCTTCGGGAAATACTTCAGGGTAATCCCTAACGATTGGTATGTCCTCAAGTCGACGTTCCTCGGGTTTCTTCTTGACGATGTGAGCCAGGAATGCACAATAACCCTTGCGTAGATACTTATGAGCTTTCATGCAGTTTATCATCTTCAACACTGTTCCACCTCTCTCCTTGAATAGAAAGAATTTCTCCGCTCGGTAGTGGGACACGTATAATCTTTTCGAAACACACGATTTCGGCATGATTTTTCGATAACCAATCCATGCCAATAACAATATCAAAACTTCCCAGATCCACTGGTAGAAGGTCTATACTAAATGCATGTTTTTCTAGACATAAATTACAACCCTTAATGACCTCCCCGGTTTCTATTAATTTCCCATTTGCTAATTCAATTGTATATCTTTGTTCTAGTTTACTGGCCTTAACACCGAGTAATGATTTAAAATCATTTGACACAAAGCTCATATAAGCACCCGAATCAAAAAGTACAGAGGCATAGTGATTATTGAATGGGAACGTACCAGTGACGATATTCGGGTCCTGGCGTGCGTCCCTTGCACCCATCACAAATGCCCTTCCTGGTGCCTGAGCGTTGTTCTGGTTCCCCCACATGGGACAATCTTTCTTGAAGTGCCCCAGATCACCACACTTGAAACATCCTTGCTTTGCTTTACCCATACGGTTGGTGTTGGTTTGACAATTTTGTGTGGCGTGACCAAATTTGTCACACTTTCCACACTTGATGCACCCACCAGCATGATGATATCCGCACTTTTTACACCTCGGTAGGCCCCTATCATACCCTTTCCTTTCCATTGTGTTGGCTGCAAAAGCCTTCACAGTTTCTTGTTTCCTAAACCCCTGTTTCCCAGAGTTGTTATTTGAATTTCCCATCCACTTCCTTTTCTCTCCCAATCTACCTTCCTCATTCTCCTTCCTTCTAAACACTCCATTACGCACTGCGTCATCCTTCAGTTTGAATGCTAAAGTTATGGCACTCTTGGCATCCATTGGATTAGATGATGTTACCATACTACGAATTTGAGGCGCAAGGCCCCACAGATACCTTTCCACACGCTTATGTTCTGGTGTGACCATATGAGGTACCAGAATTGCCAATTCATTAAAACGGTCGGTGTATCCCGCCACATCATCTCCGATCATTTGTAAGTTCCACATCTCGGTCTCAATCTTTTGCAATTCGTTTCGAGGACAATATTCCTCGATCATCATGTTTTTCAAGTCTTCCCAAGACAATTGATACGCTGTCTCTCTCCCCAAAGTCTTGACTTGTGAATTCCACCAGGTTAAAGCTTTATCAGTGAGTGTGCATGTAGAATACTTCACCATGTAGTCAGCGGTGCATTCACTAATATCAATCACCGACTCCATCTTTTCTATCCATCTCATTAGACCTACTGCACCCTCGGTGCCATTGAAACTGCGGGGGTTGCAGGATAGGAAGGCCTTGTAGGTGCACTTCCTATTTGGAGCATCTGTAGAATCACAAGTCATAACGTCATTAATTCGAATCATGACCATGTGTTATGGCTTATTTATTTTATTACCTCCGGAACCTCCTGCTGTACCGCTACCTCCTGCACCTCCTCCGCCGGCACCGCTGCCGTTTCCTCTGCCACTATTTCGATTTGCTTCATACTGCTCCATGGCGGCAGCTACTCGCTGTGCTATGAGTTGTTCCACGTTTGAGGAAATCGTCTCGTTGTTGCCACTAGTAGTGTTACGGGGCGTCCTTCGCTTAGGTGCCATGACGTTCTTTCTAACATAACATTTAAAAGAAACAACATTATATAATAATAATGATAGATCATGACATAAGGATACAACAACGTCAAACGTAAACAACCATCATCACAACATAAACCATCACATACATAGTTAAAACATACATAGTACATTGTTCCAAAAGACAAGGATACAAAAGGGATGGGTTTACATGACCACATCAGTACCAAAGTTTTAAACTACATAATGTGCTACGGGCACAACCCGCCCGTAATAGGTCTAGAAGAAGAAGTGGGAGTACAACCCAATCATCATGGCAAGTCCTGTCATGACAAAGCTAGCCCTAGCCACAAACTCTGCAGCCAAAGTCCTCTCCTCCAGCGCCTCCACCATGTCTCGGACCGTGATAGTGAACTGCCAGTCCATATCAGCTCTCAACTCTAGGTAGTCAGTGGCACCCTGTATGTCTCGGGTGCTGTCCTCCAGAGTCTGCACACGAGATCCGAGCCCTTGACGTAGTCGTGTGGCTGTATCCCCATGTGCCCGGATATCATCTAGGAGGTCATCAAGACGCTCCTCGTGCGTATGAACACGTGCTACCAATGTAGGCACTGTGAGCTCCATGGCTTCCCCAGTGTGAGGTAGGGGTGTTGGGGAGTTGGAGGACTCCCCGAGCTCAAAGGTAGAGGGGATGCTCTCCATTTCCCTCCATCGTGCCAGTGTACGGGGCATCCAGCTGATAGTCCCCACAGTAGGGTGGTAGCAGGGTCGTTGCCTAGGTGGTTCCTCATCAGTCTCCAAGTCTTCCGGGTCACGGGCTGCCAGAGTCCTCTTGCGTGGAAATCGAACCTTCTTCCTAGCACTCTTTACCATAACTGGTCCTCCACTTTTCTTTCGGTAGACGATAGGCGGTTCTCCCAGGGTGACATTGGGTGGTGTGGAGCTACGGACTTGCACTCGACTTCCAGGGCGTGCGGTGGGAAGTCTCTCGTTGGAGTCAGAGGCAGAGACGGGGTCAGAGTGTGACGACATGCTTGTGACTACAATATCCATATTACATGATGACTGGTTATGCAATGCTTATGCAATGAAAACATTTTAGTGAGTCATTCAAATTATAGACTAGGTTCCATTTTAGACTCCTAGTTCGCTATAATCAATGGCTCTGATACCAAGTTCTGTCACACCCCGCCAAGGCGGAAACGCGAGGCGTAACGTACACTGGTTTTCGAAGCATATGATTATCGCAAACACATACATGTAGTTGGATACATAATCGAGTTTAAAATATTTACATCACAAAATATCAACTGGAGTTTACAAAAGTTTAAGATTTCGCAAATATAACTCAAAACCATGAGTTATACGAGAGAAATCCTCCGAAAGTCGTATCCGCATGCATGCATGAAATCCTATATTGCTAACCTGAAGACCACGTTCAATTTCCTGAAAACATACTCAAAAATGTCAACACGAGGTTGGTGAGTTCACAAATTATTATAAAGAGTTATCATAAACCCAATGTTTAAATCTGATCCTTTTCACCTGATCAAAACCCTTTATTTAAACCTGATCACTTAAACCTGATCAGAACTCTTTGGTTTAAAACCTGATCACTTTATCCTGATAAAAACCCTTTGTTTAAACCTGATCACTTAAACCTGATCAGAACTCTTTGGTTTAAAACCTGATCACTTTATCCTGATCAAAACCCTTTGCATGTATTACCAATGAATTTGAATACTAATCCGATCTATTGACCCCATTTGTAAGCTTGCAAGGAATACAAAATAGTATGTAATGTACGAGACCGTAACCAAACCCCGACCTTTTGTGCCTCCCCCTCGCCTTTTTGCGAGTAAGATAATATGCGGTCATTCGGCCATGTGGACCCCTGGTTAGCGCGACAAACCATGACCGGAGGCGTTACCCCCAATAGTACTATCCATATAATCCCGGGCTAAAATAGCTAATGGTTACTAACTTATTCAGAGGACTTTAAGCGCTTTACTTTTCCCTCAATACACACATACGGTCAGATCATTAGTTCAATTCATTTACACACAAAAGTCTTTTACAAGTATGTTTCCACCCCAAATCATTTGAAAAACTTAGAAACAGGGGTTAGTGAAACTCACCTCGACAGTATGACTGCTAGCAAACACTTGAGTAACCGTAAACCCCGCTTATCCGTACCCTAAATACACAAGGATACCTTACATGTTAAGACTAACCGTCTTAAACACAAGTTGTTCACCCGCCTTAACGAATCCTGTTAAGTGCGTTTTTGTTTAATAAAACCGTGTTTTAACGTGACGACCCGTTGGTGATTATTATTCCAGTCTAGACGCTTTACTTATAATATATTTTCATATTGGTGACTAGTTACGTTTGTCAAAAATAAATATTATTTTTGCATCACAATATAATATATTTATATTATATCTCACGTATCATCATATAATCATTTTGTATTAATAATTATATAAACCACAAATGTCGTTCAAGTATGTTCTAAGCATGCGAGTCGTCCTACGTGCACATAATCCATGTTAACACGTACTCATACAATTTACTCGTTCCGAACGACATTTATTAACGTGTTTACGTTCAACATGCATTTATTTATATCTATTTATGCACACAAATATAATCATGTTTTAATAATCCAATATATATTTAAACAAGTTTCACGATAACATACGATCATTTATCCTTAATCCGAACGTCTTTATAATTTATTACTCGTGTCTAAGTTCTATGTTATCAACGTGTTCTAAATATATATTATTACATTTATTTATTCGTTTCATATTTCATTTCGATTTAACAAGTTTCCGTTGTTTACAAATATATATTATGACTTTTATATATATTTACATGCGAATGTTAAATCATTATTCGAGTTCTACAACTTAAAATCATACACCCACATATACATTTAACATATACTTTCACACTTAACCATTTTCCAAGTTAACAACTTAAACACATATACATCTAGGTATATTCCATAGAATTTTTACATGTATACATACACTTATATTTTCCTTTTTCCTCAAGTATAATTTCATACTATTTATGAATCCAACTATTTGATTATTTCTCAACCATTTATCAAATCAAACACAAACATATAGATGTTTATTTCAATCCATTTATATATATGCATGTATGTTCTAGTCTCCATTTATATATATGAAATCATACACTTCTAAGTCTTAACCAACTCAAACATGTATAAACATATGCATGTATATTTTCGACCAACATACATATATATATTCATCTATTTTAGTTTTAATTTACTTTTATCACAAGATTATATAATACTAATCAAACCAACAAATTTTACATTTATCTTTAATATTTTCGACCCATTTATATATATTTATACAAAACCTTAACTTTTATTCTTTATAAAGTTAAATTCTTAAGAAAACTCTTTTAATCTTTCAACCTCTTTGTTTATTATCATGAACAACATGTTTAGATTAAGAAAAAGAGATGGAATTAGGGTTGGGTGTCGGTTTCCTTACCACTAGTCAAGCTAGGCGACGATTTCACTAGTGAACGTTGATGGATGCTCGTATTGTTGTCAAAACCCGACTCCCTAGCTTCAAGACTCTTGATCTTTCCCCCAAGTTCCAACTTCTAAATCTCTAGACTTTGTTTCTTGAACTTGGTATGTGAATGTGTGTGCATGTGTGTGTGCCGTATGTGTATATATATATATAGAAGAGAGTTTGAGTGTTGGATGCTTCAACACTCCATCATCATTATCCTTCATGATTGATTTGAGATTGATTTGACCTTGAGTTGTCTTGTGAGGCCCCTTTCCTGAAAGGCCTCACTTATTGGATTTACTCATCAACACATAGCACTTTAAACGTAAGGCATTCATTAATACAGCGGAAACGATTTAATCTTCTTTACATACGCAGCGGAAACACATAACATGTCTACATACAAACTGAAACTTGTCTGAATCAACTAAAACAATAACATAGACAGGATGCCAGACTCTGGTCTTCGGGTAACTCTTCTCGCCAAGCCAAGCATCCACTTCCATCTACTGCCACCTACACTTAACTGATGTGCATACTAAAAATCAGCAACGCTGAGTGAGTTCTAACGTTTACATTAAATCATTTATATAAAAGATTTACTAATACATACATACTGCTCTTAAGCAAAACTTTACATACTTTACTTTTCAAAACATATATATACTGCCATTAAGGCTAAACTTAACACACTTTACTTTTCAAACAGTTTAAAACGTATAATAAACCGTCAATTCCTCTTTACTGTACTGCCCTCATGGCTTACATCCATGAACCGACAAGTACCTGGTCAATGCCCCCATGATCAACGACCATGAACCGACAATACCGCTTATCCGTCAATTCCTTGTCACTACTGTACCGCCCCCATGGATTCATCCATGAACCGACGAGTACCTGGTCAATGCCCCCATGGATTCATCCATGAACCGACAATACCCTGGTCAATGCCCCCATGGCTCACGTCCATGAACCGACAATACCGCTTAACGCTAAGGGGAGGTTGCGTGGACCTCCCGAGCAACCGCCGTCACTCATCCCAGTTGTACAACCGTTAACGAACCACAAAGGTTCTTACTAATGGGTAGAACCCATATCTGACATCTTGTACAAGTAACATCTGTCCCAAGTACCTTTATAGCTGGTACATATTCCCGAAGGAAAACTGTTCACTTTACTGTTCATAAATATTTCTGTAAATCTTGCTCATAACTTAACATATATCATGCCTTTGTTTATGTATATAAAAATATAGTAAACGCTTGCCAAATGATATATCTTTGCTTTTACTGAAACATAGCTTATCATAAAAATACATCTTACTTTCTGAAACATAGCTTATCATATATATCATGCCTTTGTTTATGTATATGAAAATATAGTAAACGCTTGCCAAATGATATATCTTACTTTACTGAAAACATACTAGCACATATATCATGCCTTTGTTTATGTATATGAGAATATAGTAAACGCTTGCCAAATGATATATCTTTCTTTCTAAAACATAGCTTATCATAAAATACATCTTGCTTTCTAAAACATAGCTTATCATATATATCATGCCTTTGTTTATGTATATAAAAATATAGTAAACGCTTGCCAAATGATATATCTTACTTTGCTGAAAAACATACTTTTGCCTCTTTTAAACCTTTCACTAAAACATAGCTTTTCTCTTCAGTTTATAATATATAAAATATAATAAACACTTTACACTAAGTATGCACACCACCCCTAAAGAAGGCAAAAAAGGGATTAGAACTCACTTGGTATCTTAGCGGGGATGTCCTACTGGAATCTCACACAATCTGTACAATCATAAAAATTCGTCACATATCAGACTCATCGAAACTTCCTAGTTTCGGTACCTGCAGACCTATCGAAACTCCTAGTTTCGATACATGCTGACTATCGAAACTCCTAGTTTCGATACATGCTGACTATCGAAACTACCTAGTTTCGATACATGTGACCTATCGAAACTACCTAGTTTCGGTACCTGCAGACCTATCGAAACTCCTAGTTTCGGTACCTGCAGACCTATAGAAACTCCTAGTTTCGATACATGCTGACTATCGAAACTCCTAGTTTCGACATATGTTGACTATCGAAACTACCTAGTTTCGATACATGTCCCAGACCAGTCTTCTTCCCCACAAAACCCTAACTCGCAAGCAGATCTGACATCGTCAAGATCCGAACTTTTTACATTCAAAACTTGTGTTTTCTAACCGAGAGTCTAGATCTATACTTCGTTTTCATTTTTAAACGTAAAAACCCAACCTTTACTTGATTTTTCCTTCAAAACCCGATATAATATAAAAATGCAGATCTGGAACAAATGGTTACCTGAAATCGCTTCCTTTTCGTTGATAAACACTCACGAGACTCTTGCTAACGATCCTTGAAGCTCTAGTCCGAAAACCGGGACTTTCTCTCTCTAGGCTCTCTCTCGCTTTCTCTCTCTAGAATTCCGAAAATGGTGTTGCAAATGAGGGTTTGGGGCTGGTCTTGAGACTTATAAGGGCCCGACCCTTGCCCCTTTCGGCCCATACACCCCGGCCCAAGCCCGATTCCTTTCTTTTTATTTAAGTTTTAATTCCTCGTGAATTCTCTCGTGCTCTAAAACTCGGGATGTTACAAGTCTACCCTCCTTACAATAGGTTTCGTCCTCGAAACCTGCCATAAGCTATACCGATAGCAAATCACAGAATGGGTGGCATAAACCGTAGCTATGCAAGGCAGCTTGGTCATGAAGGCCATTGTGATTAACTACCGCTGAGGATCTAATCCGGGTAATATCTAGTTCTAAGGCTCCTAAGCTGATGGGGCTAACTAATCATTCAAGGAAATAAAATCATAAACTTGGCATATCACAAATAAGAGTTTGCAACGTACCTTACTGAGTCATCTGGTAAACCCTTGCTGTGGCCTTGTTGATGTAAGGTTCTTTCTCTGCACCCTTACCCTTTCCGGATCCTCCCGCTTCCGGCTCTTTGCGCTTCCTACAATCTCGGCTCACGTGTCCCTGTCCCCCACAATTGTGCCATTTTGGCCGTTCCGGGCAGTCCCGTGATTGGTGTCCAAACTTGCCACACCTGAAACATCCCACCTGACCCGCCTTACATTCACCTCCATGTCTCCTCCCACATTTACCGCATAGACCCTCTGCTTCTACCCTCGCCCTCCTATCGTTAGGACCCTGGAGTTCCTCAGCAGTGCGCTTAGCTGCTTGTTTCTTGGGTGCTTCAGCAATGACTTCAGAGGCAATGTCATCATAGACAACTCCGCTCAGAACAACCACCGACTCAAAGGTACTCGGTGTGTTGGCTTTTACAAAAGTACGGATCTTTGGAGGCAATCCTTGAACATAGTAATGAATCCTCCTTTCCTCTGTGGTCACAAGATGGGGCACCAGACGTGCCAACTCATTGTACTTTGAAGTATACTGCCGGTGAGTCATGAGTCCGGCTTGCAGAGTCAGAAATTCCCTTTCCACCTTGTGGACCTCGTTCTTAGGGCAGAACTTCTCAATTACTAAAGCTTTCAGATCATTCCACCTCATCAACTCGACCGCTTGGTCACCTTTAGCTTGTTTCACAGTTTCCCACCAGTGTGCTGCCTCTCCCTTCAATGATTTCGCAGCGAACATGACCGCTTGATCTGGCCGGCAGTCACTGAGGCGGATGGTGGATTCCATGCCATTAATCCAATCTAAAGTATCAGCTGCTTCTTTCTCCCCAGTTAGCTCAGGTGGATCACAACCCCGAAACGCCTTGTAGTCGCAGCCTCGAGCAGGCGGCGCAACATGCTGTACCAGGTTTGGTCCTCCTATTGCTGGGAGCACCACAGGCTCTTCAGTGGCTGAAATTGGGTTGGGGTTCTCCTTGGCTTTCCTCAAGGCTTCATCTAGTATGGCCGGTAAGGTTTCCTTCAACAGCCGGGTAAACTCACGGCCAATAGCTGCTTGCACGGCCGGCTCGAACTCGAATGTCTGATCATCTTCTGCCGCATGTTCAACATTGTGCTGACTGACCACCGTATCAGTATGGGTAGTGTGAACACTCCCTTCAATCACTTGGTTTGTGCTAGCTCCACCGTGGCGGCCTGTACGCCCACCACGTCTTCCTCCTCCACCCCCTCTAGTTCCTCCACGTCTAGCCATTTCTAACTGAAAGATAGAGAACAAAAGATTTAATTTCATCATGCTAGGGAATATGTAGAACACAATAAGTAAGGTAAGATGTTAATATACACTGGCCATCTGCAATTAACCATTACATCACTTCTTGTTTTCTATTTATTCGCTTTCATGCTTCCACTAAAGCCTCTATTCTTATCTTGACACTCTAAACAATGAAAGAAACTTTACTTACTAAACATATCTGGTGCTTTGGCTTGAGTTACCCGTTACTGGCATCCGCTACCTGGTCCCATTCTCAGTTTAAGTCTGGACATCGGGGATGTCTAAATCTCTCAAACTATGGCTCTGATACCAACTTGTGAGGCCCCTTTCCTGAAAGGCCTCACTTATTGGATTTACTCATCAACACATAGCACTTTAAACGTAAGGCATTCATTAATACAGCGGAAACGATTTAATCTTCTTTACATACGCAGCGGAAACACATAACATGTCTACATACAAACTGAAACTTGTCTGAATCAACTAAAACAATAACATAGACAGGATGCCAGACTCTGGTCTTCGGGTAACTCTTCTCGCCAAGCCAAGCATCCACTTCCATCTACTGCCACCTACACTTAACTGATGTGCATACTAAAAATCAGCAACGCTGAGTGAGTTCTAACGTTTACATTAAATCATTTATATAAAAGATTTACTAATACATACATACTGCTCTTAAGCAAAACTTTACATACTTTACTTTTCAAAACATATATATACTGCCATTAAGGCTAAACTTAACACACTTTACTTTTCAAACAGTTTAAAACGTATAATAAACCGTCAATTCCTCTTTACTGTACTGCCCTCATGGCTTACATCCATGAACCGACAAGTACCTGGTCAATGCCCCCATGATCAACGACCATGAACCGACAATACCGCTTATCCGTCAATTCCTTGTCACTACTGTACCGCCCCCATGGATTCATCCATGAACCGACGAGTACCTGGTCAATGCCCCCATGGATTCATCCATGAACCGACAATACCCTGGTCAATGCCCCCATGGCTCACGTCCATGAACCGACAATACCGCTTAACGCTAAGGGGAGGTTGCGTGGACCTCCCGAGCAACCGCCGTCACTCATCCCAGTTGTACAACCGTTAACGAACCACAAAGGTTCTTACTAATGGGTAGAACCCATATCTGACATCTTGTACAAGTAACATCTGTCCCAAGTACCTTTATAGCTGGTACATATTCCCGAAGGAAAACTGTTCACTTTACTGTTCATAAATATTTCTGTAAATCTTGCTCATAACTTAACATATATCATGCCTTTGTTTATGTATATAAAAATATAGTAAACGCTTGCCAAATGATATATCTTTGCTTTTACTGAAACATAGCTTATCATAAAAATACATCTTACTTTCTGAAACATAGCTTATCATATATATCATGCCTTTGTTTATGTATATGAAAATATAGTAAACGCTTGCCAAATGATATATCTTACTTTACTGAAAACATACTAGCACATATATCATGCCTTTGTTTATGTATATGAGAATATAGTAAACGCTTGCCAAATGATATATCTTTCTTTCTAAAACATAGCTTATCATAAAATACATCTTGCTTTCTAAAACATAGCTTATCATATATATCATGCCTTTGTTTATGTATATAAAAATATAGTAAACGCTTGCCAAATGATATATCTTACTTTGCTGAAAAACATACTTTTGCCTCTTTTAAACCTTTCACTAAAACATAGCTTTTCTCTTCAGTTTATAATATATAAAATATAATAAACACTTTACACTAAGTATGCACACCACCCCTAAAGAAGGCAAAAAAGGGATTAGAACTCACTTGGTATCTTAGCGGGGATGTCCTACTGGAATCTCACACAATCTGTACAATCATAAAAATTCGTCACATATCAGACTCATCGAAACTTCCTAGTTTCGGTACCTGCAGACCTATCGAAACTCCTAGTTTCGATACATGCTGACTATCGAAACTCCTAGTTTCGATACATGCTGACTATCGAAACTACCTAGTTTCGATACATGTGACCTATCGAAACTACCTAGTTTCGGTACCTGCAGACCTATCGAAACTCCTAGTTTCGGTACCTGCAGACCTATAGAAACTCCTAGTTTCGATACATGCTGACTATCGAAACTCCTAGTTTCGACATATGTTGACTATCGAAACTACCTAGTTTCGATACATGTCCCAGACCAGTCTTCTTCCCCACAAAACCCTAACTCGCAAGCAGATCTGACATCGTCAAGATCCGAACTTTTTACATTCAAAACTTGTGTTTTCTAACCGAGAGTCTAGATCTATACTTCGTTTTCATTTTTAAACGTAAAAACCCAACCTTTACTTGATTTTTCCTTCAAAACCCGATATAATATAAAAATGCAGATCTGGAACAAATGGTTACCTGAAATCGCTTCCTTTTCGTTGATAAACACTCACGAGACTCTTGCTAACGATCCTTGAAGCTCTAGTCCGAAAACCGGGACTTTCTCTCTCTAGGCTCTCTCTCGCTTTCTCTCTCTAGAATTCCGAAAATGGTGTTGCAAATGAGGGTTTGGGGCTGGTCTTGAGACTTATAAGGGCCCGACCCTTGCCCCTTTCGGCCCATACACCCCGGCCCAAGCCCGATTCCTTTCTTTTTATTTAAGTTTTAATTCCTCGTGAATTCTCTCGTGCTCTAAAACTCGGGATGTTACAAGTCTACCCTCCTTACAATAGGTTTCGTCCTCGAAACCTGCCATAAGCTATACCGATAGCAAATCACAGAATGGGTGGCATAAACCGTAGCTATGCAAGGCAGCTTGGTCATGAAGGCCATTGTGATTAACTACCGCTGAGGATCTAATCCGGGTAATATCTAGTTCTAAGGCTCCTAAGCTGATGGGGCTAACTAATCATTCAAGGAAATAAAATCATAAACTTGGCATATCACAAATAAGAGTTTGCAACGTACCTTACTGAGTCATCTGGTAAACCCTTGCTGTGGCCTTGTTGATGTAAGGTTCTTTCTCTGCACCCTTACCCTTTCCGGATCCTCCCGCTTCCGGCTCTTTGCGCTTCCTACAATCTCGGCTCACGTGTCCCTGTCCCCCACAATTGTGCCATTTTGGCCGTTCCGGGCAGTCCCGTGATTGGTGTCCAAACTTGCCACACCTGAAACATCCCACCTGACCCGCCTTACATTCACCTCCATGTCTCCTCCCACATTTACCGCATAGACCCTCTGCTTCTACCCTCGCCCTCCTATCGTTAGGACCCTGGAGTTCCTCAGCAGTGCGCTTAGCTGCTTGTTTCTTGGGTGCTTCAGCAATGACTTCAGAGGCAATGTCATCATAGACAACTCCGCTCAGAACAACCACCGACTCAAAGGTACTCGGTGTGTTGGCTTTTACAAAAGTACGGATCTTTGGAGGCAATCCTTGAACATAGTAATGAATCCTCCTTTCCTCTGTGGTCACAAGATGGGGCACCAGACGTGCCAACTCATTGTACTTTGAAGTATACTGCCGGTGAGTCATGAGTCCGGCTTGCAGAGTCAGAAATTCCCTTTCCACCTTGTGGACCTCGTTCTTAGGGCAGAACTTCTCAATTACTAAAGCTTTCAGATCATTCCACCTCATCAACTCGACCGCTTGGTCACCTTTAGCTTGTTTCACAGTTTCCCACCAGTGTGCTGCCTCTCCCTTCAATGATTTCGCAGCGAACATGACCGCTTGATCTGGCCGGCAGTCACTGAGGCGGATGGTGGATTCCATGCCATTAATCCAATCTAAAGTATCAGCTGCTTCTTTCTCCCCAGTTAGCTCAGGTGGATCACAACCCCGAAACGCCTTGTAGTCGCAGCCTCGAGCAGGCGGCGCAACATGCTGTACCAGGTTTGGTCCTCCTATTGCTGGGAGCACCACAGGCTCTTCAGTGGCTGAAATTGGGTTGGGGTTCTCCTTGGCTTTCCTCAAGGCTTCATCTAGTATGGCCGGTAAGGTTTCCTTCAACAGCCGGGTAAACTCACGGCCAATAGCTGCTTGCACGGCCGGCTCGAACTCGAATGTCTGATCATCTTCTGCCGCATGTTCAACATTGTGCTGACTGACCACCGTATCAGTATGGGTAGTGTGAACACTCCCTTCAATCACTTGGTTTGTGCTAGCTCCACCGTGGCGGCCTGTACGCCCACCACGTCTTCCTCCTCCACCCCCTCTAGTTCCTCCACGTCTAGCCATTTCTAACTGAAAGATAGAGAACAAAAGATTTAATTTCATCATGCTAGGGAATATGTAGAACACAATAAGTAAGGTAAGATGTTAATATACACTGGCCATCTGCAATTAACCATTACATCACTTCTTGTTTTCTATTTATTCGCTTTCATGCTTCCACTAAAGCCTCTATTCTTATCTTGACACTCTAAACAATGAAAGAAACTTTACTTACTAAACATATCTGGTGCTTTGGCTTGAGTTACCCGTTACTGGCATCCGCTACCTGGTCCCATTCTCAGTTTAAGTCTGGACATCGGGGATGTCTAAATCTCTCAAACTATGGCTCTGATACCAACTTGTGAGGCCCCTTTCCTGAAAGGCCTCACTTATTGGATTTACTCATCAACACATAGCACTTTAAACGTAAGGCATTCATTAATACAGCGGAAACGATTTAATCTTCTTTACATACGCAGCGGAAACACATAACATGTCTACATACAAACTGAAACTTGTCTGAATCAACTAAAACAATAACATAGACAGGATGCCAGACTCTGGTCTTCGGGTAACTCTTCTCGCCAAGCCAAGCATCCACTTCCATCTACTGCCACCTACACTTAACTGATGTGCATACTAAAAATCAGCAACGCTGAGTGAGTTCTAACGTTTACATTAAATCATTTATATAAAAGATTTACTAATACATACATACTGCTCTTAAGCAAAACTTTACATACTTTACTTTTCAAAACATATATATACTGCCATTAAGGCTAAACTTAACACACTTTACTTTTCAAACAGTTTAAAACGTATAATAAACCGTCAATTCCTCTTTACTGTACTGCCCTCATGGCTTACATCCATGAACCGACAAGTACCTGGTCAATGCCCCCATGATCAACGACCATGAACCGACAATACCGCTTATCCGTCAATTCCTTGTCACTACTGTACCGCCCCCATGGATTCATCCATGAACCGACGAGTACCTGGTCAATGCCCCCATGGATTCATCCATGAACCGACAATACCCTGGTCAATGCCCCCATGGCTCACGTCCATGAACCGACAATACCGCTTAACGCTAAGGGGAGGTTGCGTGGACCTCCCGAGCAACCGCCGTCACTCATCCCAGTTGTACAACCGTTAACGAACCACAAAGGTTCTTACTAATGGGTAGAACCCATATCTGACATCTTGTACAAGTAACATCTGTCCCAAGTACCTTTATAGCTGGTACATATTCCCGAAGGAAAACTGTTCACTTTACTGTTCATAAATATTTCTGTAAATCTTGCTCATAACTTAACATATATCATGCCTTTGTTTATGTATATAAAAATATAGTAAACGCTTGCCAAATGATATATCTTTGCTTTTACTGAAACATAGCTTATCATAAAAATACATCTTACTTTCTGAAACATAGCTTATCATATATATCATGCCTTTGTTTATGTATATGAAAATATAGTAAACGCTTTCCAAATGATATATCTTACTTTACTGAAAACATACTAGCACATATATCATGCCTTTGTTTATGTATATGAGAATATAGTAAACGCTTGCCAAATGATATATCTTTCTTTCTAAAACATAGCTTATCATAAAATACATCTTGCTTTCTAAAACATAGCTTATCATATATATCATGCCTTTGTTTATGTATATAAAAATATAGTAAACGCTTGCCAAATGATATATCTTACTTTGCTGAAAAACATACTTTTGCCTCTTTTAAACCTTTCACTAAAACATAGCTTTTCTCTTCAGTTTATAATATATAAAATATAATAAACACTTTACACTAAGTATGCACACCACCCCTAAAGAAGGCAAAAAAGGGATTAGAACTCACTTGGTATCTTAGCGGGGATGTCCTACTGGAATCTCACACAATCTGTACAATCATAAAAATTCGTCACATATCAGACTCATCGAAACTTCCTAGTTTCGGTACCTGCAGACCTATCGAAACTCCTAGTTTCGATACATGCTGACTATCGAAACTCCTAGTTTCGATACATGCTGACTATCGAAACTACCTAGTTTCGATACATGTGACCTATCGAAACTACCTAGTTTCGGTACCTGCAGACCTATCGAAACTCCTAGTTTCGGTACCTGCAGACCTATCGAAACTCCTAGTTTCGATACATGCTGACTATCGAAACTCCTAGTTTCGACATATGTTGACTATCGAAACTACCTAGTTTCGATACATGTCCCAGACCAGTCTTCTTCCCCACAAAACCCTAACTCGCAAGCAGATCTGACATCGTCAAGATCCGAACTTTTTACATTCAAAACTTGTGTTTTCTAACCGAGAGTCTAGATCTATACTTCGTTTTCATTTTTAAACGTAAAAACCCAACCTTTACTTGATTTTTCCTTCAAAACCCGATATAATATAAAAATGCAGATCTGGAACAAATGGTTACCTGAAATCGCTTCCTTTTCGTTGATAAACACTCACGAGACTCTTGCTAACGATCCTTGAAGCTCTAGTCCGAAAACCGGGACTTTCTCTCTCTAGGCTCTCTCTCACTTTCTCTCTCTAGAATTCCGAAAATGGTGTTGCAAATGAGGGTTTGGGGCTGGTCTTGAGACTTATAAGGGCCCGACCCTTGCCCCTTTCGGCCCATACACCCCGGCCCAAGCCCGATTCCTTTCTTTTTATTTAAGTTTTAATTCCTCGTGAATTCTCTCGTGCTCTAAAACTCGGGATGTTACATGTCTTAACACTTGAATGGGAATGGTCTCTATGACACGATTTGATGTAGTTAGTGGATTTGGTGGATAGTGGGTGGTGGGTGGGTGCTCTTGTGATCTAATACCCGATATATGAACTTTTATGATTAAAACTCTTTATATTTCGTATCTCGACTATATTTTAATAGTCCGCCAATTTAACCCGTCATACTTAATGTTTAACTATAATATATACGTGCACTCGTAATAATAACTCGTCATCATGAACTGATATCGTTGTGTTCATTTTTAATAATCTTGTCACCAATATATATATGTTTTTATATCAAAGCGTATTACTAGACTTTTCCGGAATAAATATTTGTTAATCACCAACGACGTTCCTTGCGGGTTATAACCGTTACTTCCTAGTAATTCTAAAAATTACTAAAGTATAATATTTGTTTCTTTGCTAGACTCCATGACAACACTATGTCAAAATTATAAACCAGGAAATATAATTAATGAACGTGCAATTATGAAATATGGATATTGACCTGGTATGCTGGGTGTCACATCTTCCGTCAGCACTAATGTGTTGAAGATGAAGGGATACAATGATCATCTAGCATGTCTTGACTCCCCTTTAAACAATGAATTGGTCGAGGATATTATCCTCAACTCACTGCCAAAGTCATATGATCAGTTCACTTTGAATTACAATATGAATGCTTGGGACAAGACCATCCTGGAGTTGCATATGATGCTAAAGACTTCCGAGATGAACATACCGACTCCTACTAAGTCTGGTCCAGTGCTGATGATCAAAGAAGGTCGAGTCAAGAAATCTGAAGCCAAGGGAAAAGGAAAGAAAAACTTCAAGAGCAAGGGCAAAGGCAAAGTTGTTGCCAAGAAACCTCTGAAGGATGTCAAGTTTTTTCATTGTGATGAAGTCGGACACTGGAGGAGGAACTGCCCAAAGTATCTAGCTGAGTTGAAGCAGAAGAAGTCTGCTGGAGGACAGTCCTCAGGTATGTTTGTTATCGATATCTTCTCTCTGTCTAGCAAATCTTGAGTGTTTAACACTGGATGTGGTTATCACATTTGTAATGATTGGCAGGGACTAAAGAAGGTTAGGAGGCTGAAGCAAGGCGACCTGGAGCTCCATGTGGGAAATGGACAAAAGGTTGATGTGAAGGCTGTAGGAGAATACACTCTTTTACTTCCTTCTGGTTTAGAACTTGTTTTGAACAATGTTTATTTCATTCCTATTGTGACTAGGAATATTGTTTCAGTATCCGCTTTGCGGGAACAAGGATTTAATTATGTTTTTGACAATGATTTTATTTCTGCATATTTAAATGGTTTTTTTTATTTTTCTGCAAAGCCTCACAATGGAATCTATGAGATAGAAGTCCATGATAATAATGTTCTATTTAATATCTCCTCCAAACGTACAAAATATGATTTCAATGATACGTATCTTTGGCATTGTAGACTTGGACACATAAACAAGAATCGCATGAAGAAACCCCAGACCACCAGAATTCTGAATTCTACTAGCCAAGACTCATTTGATGATTGCAAATCATGTTTAAGTGGAAAGCTAACCAAGGCTCCTTTTTCCAGTATGGGTCAAAGAGCTAAGGATCTGTTAGGACTTGTACATACTGATGTGTATGGTCCATTCAGAACAATGTCTAGAAGTGGAGAAGGATATTTCGTGACATTTACTGATGACTTCAGTAGATATGGTTATGTTTATCTTATGAAGTTGTAGGACCCTAATTCGGTGCGTGACGGATCTTTAGACTCGCGGTACGACACGGTGATAACGTGTGGAATCCATGATCAATGTGCTCGTGTAACTCAATCAACAACAACGGTGTAAATAAACTCTTTGTATTCCACCAAGATATCAGGTTACAAGAATTCACAGAATTTCTCTCGTCTCTAATCTGTCTTATGTGTTCTCTCTTAAACTGACTCTGTTCTGTCTATTTATAAACTACTGTTCTGCACCAGGCGAACTTAATAAGTTCGCCTTTAATAGGCTAAGCGAACTTAATAAGTTCGCCTCTGATAGACTAAGCGAACTTAATAAGTTCGCCTCCGATAAACCAGGCGAACTTATTAAGTTCGCCTCTGATAGGCTAGGCGAACTTATTAAGTTCGCCTCTAGCAGAACTTACACAGAATTTTATCAACAGTTACAAAACATGTCCTAACAGAAGTATAAACATGAAACGTTTGAAATGTTCAAACAGTACTAGAACGAAGTACAAAATCAGCTTGGTAAGACGATTAAGATGCTTCAATCTGATCGAGATGGTGAGTATCTTAATCAAGAGTTTGACGAACATCTAAAAAAACGTGGGATCATTTCTCAACTCATTCCGCCAGTAACACCACATCTTAATGGTGTGTCCGAAAGGAGAAATCAAACTCTATTAGATATGGTTTGATCTATGTGTGTCGTACAAACCTCCCACGCTCCTTCTGGAGTTTTGCTCTCGAGACTGCCACAAGAATCATAAATCTGGCTCCTACAAAGAAGGTGGACAAGACGTCTTATGCGATATGGCATGGGGAGAAAACAAAAGTGTCCTACCTTAGGGTTTGGGGATGTAACGCATATGTTATGTAGAGTCTTATTTTTTGTATAAGCTGTTGTCATCAATATACTTCTTTTGAACAATGTTTAGTTATGTTTTGATTACTTGTAATTTAATTTTATGTAATTTCATGTTTTATTTCTAAGTCTGGGCCATCGAAACTATCTAATTTTCGATTTATGTTTGTTCAATCGAAACTAGTAGTTTCGATAGATGGGAAGTTTCGATAGGTTGTTTCACACTTGTAAATGCTTTACCGAAACAAGTAGTTTTGGTGAGCATAGTTTCAAGCTTGTCATCTTCCTATAAATAGCCTAGTTTGAGAATGTTTAGGACGTGAGTAGTGGCTATAACCCTGAATTTTCTCTTTCACTATTCTTGAAAAATCAATACAATCTGCATTTGTTTAATGCTTTGTTCTTACATTTTCACACCATATTTGTGTTGATTCCTGTGTGGTTAGTTGTTATCTTCACAAATTCTGTTTCTACCCTATGTTTCACCAACATACACACAGATTCCGCCTGTGTGTGTGTAATCGATCTGTTGAGTGATTTCTAATTGAAATCTGGACCTACAATTGGTATCAGAGCTTTATGCTCTTGATTTCTGAGTACATTCAGGTTTTTGTGATCGATTTTAGGTGTTTTTCAGTATTTTATTGAAGTATTTCTGCATCTGAGTTTTTGGAGTACTGTTTCATCGATTTTCGGCTGTCTATGTTCGAGTTTTTCAGTTTAGAGGTTATTTTTGTTATCTGGAGTATTATAGGAAGCTTTTCGCTGGATTGGATTATTATTTCTTTGATATTGATTTGAAGCTGTTCTTCAATGGAGGTTTTCTGAAATTTGGGGAAGAAGGCATCGAAACTACTCGGAGACAATTTTTGCGTTTTGTTGGTCATCGAAACTTCTTGTCTGTACTCTTGTCTAGAGAAGGTATCATCGAAACTAAATATTTGTCCTGTTATATCGAAACTAACATTTGCAGATTGATCAACCGAAACTACTGCCCTATTGAAACTAGTTTCAATCGAAACTTGTAGTTTCTACTGCATTTGCTGGATTTTCTGCCATGTCTTCTTCATCGAAACTAGTGGTTTCTGGATTCTGTTTTCTCTATCGAAACTAGAAGTTTCGGGCAAGCCTTGATCTATCGAAACTAGGAGTTTCGGTCAGCTTTTCTCTATCGAAACTAGCTACTATTTGATTTCAAATTGTCTGAGTTATGGCATCTTCAAGCAACAATGAATATGCTGGAGGCAACAAACCAACTGTCTTGGTGTCCACTAGAGACTTTAATGATTGGACCAAGAAAATGAAGACTTTCTTTCAGTTCCATGACCATACTCTTCTGCAGTCAATCACTGATGGTCCACACAAGCAGTTACTACCACTGCAGATGTTCTGCGTCCCAAGCTTGTGTCTGAATATGATGAAAAGGATATTGCCTTAATTTCTAGAGATAACAAGGCTTATGGATCAATTGCTATGGCTCTTCCTATGGACGTGTTCAACATATTTGCTGAGTATACTACTGTCAAAGATCTTTGGGTTGCTTTATGTACCAGGTATGAGGGAAGTGCCGAGGTTAGAGAAAGCAAGAGGGACTTGATCAAGAAGCAGTATGAGATTTTTAGTAGTGTCCCTGTAGAACCCATGTCTGAATTGATCAACCGATTCTCAAGCATTGTCTCTAAGTTAAAGGTTTTGGGAACTGAGTATCCCACTGTTAGGTTAAACAAAAAGCTGTTCGATTCTCTTCCCGAGGAATGGAATATGTACCGAATTATGATCAAGAATACTGAAAAGCTAAGCGACCTATCGCAGCAAGAACTCTACAGCATTCTGGAATCTTATGAGTTGGAGATAAAGAAGGGTGCAGTCACTCCAACTACTCAGTCTAGAAACACAACTCTTCTTGCAAGTCAAGGTTCCTCCACTTCATCCAACAAAACTACAATGGCTTATTTTCAAACTGATGTCCCACCTTCAATTTCTGGAGTTCAGCCTACTACTTCATCCACATCTCAGAAGCCAACCACTATGATCCCCGATGAGTATCTGCCTATCATTATTGCCTTCATGTCGTGCTATGATGCACAGAATTTTGGAAAGCTTTCAACCTGATGACTTAGAGCAGATCAACCCAGATGATTTGGAAAAGATGGATATTGATTGGTGTATGGCTATGCTGACTTTGAGAGCCAAAAGATTCATCAAGAGGACTGGAATGGATAGATTCAAGCAAGGAAATACTCTAGGGTTTGACATCAAAAAGGTGAGATGCTACAACTGCGACCAGCTGGGTCATTTTTCAGGGAACTACAAGGAGCATCATCAAAGGAGCAGCATGAGAAGAAGAATTCATCTAGAAAGCAATCTGCCATCTCACCCAAATCCACTACAACTTCCAGCTCAACAGCTCTGGTCTGTTAAGCTGATGGACACTATCGTTGGGGATATCAAGAAGGGGAAGCAACTAACAAGGCACTGATGGTAGACATTGAAGAGAAAGAAAAATGTGTCATGATTGAACCAACTGTGGATCTCACCGCAATACCAGCTGAGGTAATGTCTAGACTTTGTAATGCTAAATCTTGTTTAAATGAAGTTCAAAAATATAGATTCATCAACCAGGCCTTGGTCGATGAACGAGATCACAAAAAGGTGATGTATGATTCTGTGGCTAAAAATGAGAAACTTTACTTAAAGAAAATTTGTGATATTTCTAGAGAGAATCGATCTTTGATTGTACAACTTACTACACAAAAAAATAATAATCAAATTATAACTGAAAGACTTCAAAAGGCTGAAACAACAAATTTTCAAGTTGAACACATGGGTATGGATCAGAAAATTCTTTTTGGAATCATTGATAACCAAATTCATAAAAAGGTCACAGAAGGCATCGGGTATAACTCTCACCCTCCTCCGTATTCCAAGTTTGGTAGATTTGCTGATATGCCAGCTCCTCATGTTCCCACACCTTTTGTTTGCAATTTATCTTCTGATGATTATATTCAAACTTCAGATTCTGACAGTTTTGCTTCCTGTGCGGAGTCAGGTTGGGTAGGTTCCGAAGATGATTGTCATGAGAATTCTAGTAAGGGAAATGTTTTAAATGAACTTGAGTCGGATTAATGTAATAATATGTCCGTCTCAAAACCAGATATTTGTGAACAAATTGAAAATTTGTATTTTGGTTCTGTGCCTTCTAAGCATGACAGTTTGAGAAATGCTATTTCTAAGTTTAAGAAAGCTTTGCCTTTTGTTCCTAAATCTGTAAATGCTATGAGTTGTATTGCAAATTTTAAAAGTGCAACGAGTTGCCTCTAGTTCTGATGTCTTGATATGACGTAAATTATACATGTTTTGCACGCACAATTATCCCCGAAATCATCACAATTAGAGACAATATGATAATAATTGATGCTTAATCCACTCATTTGTGTTCTGATAGGATAATTGACCCGGATTTGCAAAAAACATGAAGAAAACACTCAAATCATGGTGAAATCAGCATTCGGGGGCCAATTGAACGAAACCGATCGCAAAAGGTCAAAGCCGGTACTCAAAATGTCAACAGGGACCAAACTAGGGCATTGCACGGTCGTTCATTGCCTTGCATGACCGTGCAAACCCTAATTTGGGTCCCTGCACTCTCCTGTACTGCTAGATTCTGCACGTGAAAGAAATGGGTACTTTGCATGCCTGTGCAATCCAATGCATGGCCGTGCATTGCCAAAATCTTAGCCTATAAACAGCAAGTTCATTCTAGTGTTTTAGGTGTCCATTACCAAGGGTTGGGAAGGCCCTAGAGCTCTATTAGAGCCGGAACTCCCTCGGTTTTGGTCCGTTTTAGCTTTTCCTTTGTTTATTTTATGTTTTTAGTCTTGTAAAACGAAACGATTCTTCTTGTTCAAGCAAGCAAGAGACAACCTATACCTACTCTCCCTTGGTGTTGGAACACTTCCACACATTGTCTATGGGTTAGTGAAGTCACTTGTATGGTCATTCATGGCTAGTTCTCTTGTGTTGCTCGAGTTGGTTGAACTTTAATTAATTAATGAAGTATTTTTAGTATGTTATGTTTTTAGAGTCTTTAGTATGATTTATCTTAAAAATACAAGAATAAGTGATCTTTAAACCAATCTAATAATATTAAATCTTGTGAGTTACTCAAGCAAGACTTCTTGTTTGTGAAGCTTATTCGATGTTTGTACGGTCTATATATAAATCTTGGTGCTATCATGGCCAGTTAGTATAGATTTAATATTATGAGTTGATTGGAGGTTTGGGTATTCAGTAGGCCGTTTGAGCCCTAACCAGACCGGGCGGTTTGTGTCGGTATATTTTTACTTCTCTCGTGTCGGCTTGCAGAGGACTTCTAGCGGGAGCCATGGGGTTTGATCTTGAGAATGAAAGTCTTATTTATTTAAATTAATATTATAAGTAAAGACAACTATTTAAGAACATAATTTGTTAGGTCTGAGCATTCATAAAGTAGCTCTGGAGGGAGTTGCGCATTCCGACTTTCCAAAGGAAGTTACAAAACATGACGTACGTCAGTTACTGGATAATATTAGTCCGGATAATTAATTGTGAGATACCGACGGACTTGAGATCCCGTTTAGGGTCCATTATATTCATTAAGGAACAGCTGGCCGACCGTATCCATTGTTCCGTTACAAAATACTAACTCCCCTATCGAAAAGGGTTAGTACTAGTAACTATGATCAACCTTACTTTAAATATAACATTAGTTAACAAGGGATAACAACTAGAGTAACGTCTTAAACGAGATAACCTTTCTAATTACATTTCTTATCCGTTTATTTTCCTTGTGAAATAAAACCCATTTTCCAACTTATTATCCTAATCAGACAATAGCAAGGGTTGAGTACGGGATCCGTGTCCATGGTTCGATACTTGGTTCTTACCCATACTTTACTACGCTGCGATAGGTTCACTTGCCTATTGTGTGTGTATTTAGTTGAAGTAATTATCATTTTAATTTATAAATTTAAAACCTGATTTTGTGTAGCTCCAAATAGAATATATATTTATTACTAAAACTACGCCATCAAGTTTTTGGTGTCGTTGCCAAGGATATATATATTTATATTTTTATCTACATATAAAACACGCATCAACTTTTTGGCGCCGTTGCCGGGGACACGATAATTCTGCGAAAGATCTAAGTCGTTGAACTGACTATTTATTTATATTTTACTTTTGTTTTATTTCTACTTTATTTTTCATTTTGATTTTATCTTCATCTTTATTTTATTTTTGTTTTATTTTTACTTTATTTTTCCTTTTTAGTTTTTATTTTTACTTCTTTTATTTTTATTTTGGTAATTATGGTAGCTAATCTATCTTTGCAGAAAATTTCAAGGATCGCAACCTAGGAATTATTGTTAAGAAAAATGAACGGATACAAGTGACGTCATTCGAAAGCATTTTAAGAATAGATGTAACACTTTCGAACGGTTTTATGTGTTTAGATTTTACATTCTTCTTTATCTTCGATGATAACAAGTTTAATGCTTTGAAATTGGGTGCCGATAATCAAGGTACGTTTTCTAACATATAATCGGTATTTTGATGGTGACAATCTCCCTTGACCAATTTATTTTAATATTTTTAAATAAATTAGTACTTTAATAAAATCTAAATTAATTTTTATTAATCTATTAATTAATTTTTTTTTATTTTAAGAGTACTATTTTTGTTAAAAAAAAAAGTAAAAATTGGTCAACAGGGGGCATTGCACGGCCGTGCAACCCAATGCACGACCGTGCATTGGGCTTCGTGCGCGTCTGGTGTTAAAATTGAAGAAAAACTCATTTTCCTCAAAACCCCCACCTCCGAAAACGCTCGGTTCCAGCCAAAATCACCTCAAAACCTCCGATTTCTCACGGTTTCTCTTGATTTTTGCTTCCAATCTCTTCCCCGAGGTATGTAAACTTGTCCATTGTCAATTTTAGTGTGATTTATACTTCAAATGTGGTTAATCTTGTTCAAATGAGGCTAGGGTTTCGTTTGGAACTATGGTTTGAATATGGTTAAATATGAACTAAATGTTTGATCTAGATGCATATTTGACTAGGTAGGATCATAATGTAACACACTTTCGTCCTGTTTGGGTAGGATTTGTTTGAATTGTATGGATGGGTTTATGAATTTTGACTTAGAGTTCTTGAACTAGGAATTACAAATTGAAGCATGAATCTTGCTCGAATGTGTTTAGGTTTTAACATAGTTGGTGGGAAATTATTGATTATTTAAATTAGATCAAGAATTTTGGCGGGTTTGACTGTTGACCATCTATTTCGGTAGTCATATTACACTGTTTGAATTTGCACCTTGTTTGGTTGATTGCAATTGACCATTTTGGGACTCGAGAAACATAACCGTACCATAACCATGCATGAAATTATGTTCCCCTTATGTGGTCCAAAAATTATATACATATATATTTTTATAAAAACATGATTCTTATCAAGTTTTTGGCACCAATATGCATCGTACTTTACACACTATCAAGTTTTTGGCGCCGTCACAATATATATGATGAATCACTCTTGTTTCTATGAACTAACTCTTTTCTTTTGGTGATTATAGAGCATGGCGGAGTCATCCCGAGCTGCTGGGAAACGAAGGCGGATGAGGTCTTCATCCCGATCTAACCCGTCCCCAACTACGTCCGGAGGCAATGGATCTCCACCTTCTCCTCCATCACCACCATCACCCTACCACCCTCACCAAATGCCACAAGGACAGTTTGAATTGCATTCTTGGCTAGTGTTTGACCTAGATGATACTATAAAGTGGAAGCCTATCATAAGCTTCAGGAACTTCTAGGACAGGAGTTTGGCATCCACAAGACTATTTGCTACACCACTTTGGAAGAAATTGAGCTGCTAAATCAATGTGCTGAACTCATAACTAAACCATGGGAAATGTTCTTTGTATCCGAGACACTACTCATAACTAAACCTTGGAGTTCTTGGCCTCATTCTCATTTACGAGGCTAGTGATTAGTTTGGAGTTACATGATTGTGTCAGATTCAGGATGGCAGGGCATTAGCATGAGATGTCACTAGCCCAGTTTAGGGTGAGGATGGGAATGTATAGGCACAGAGAGATTACTCAGCCAGTATTCACTAAGAGCCACAATGAGTTTGGCAAGGGGGAGGCATCCCTATTCTGGGGAAGGATTGGGTCTGGACCATTCGACCCACATAGTCAAAAGAGCACCAAACTGAAACACCCGCTCCACCGATACCTTCACAGATGTATAGTCCTTACCCTGGGAGGAAGAAAGGACAGCACAGGGGTGGTAAGTCTTAGGGACCTCTTTCACCATCACTTCCTCATTGATCAGGTTGACGGCAACTTGGTTTACAGTTTAGCAAACTTTTTCACTAGACCTTCAGGATATTGATCTTCAAGCCACGTGTTTGGAGGGCCTTTCGTCACTCATTTGGCCTCCAACATAGGAGTTTTAACTCCTGCTCACCTTAGGACTCTACTTGAAATGAACCTTCCAGTCACCACTGTTGATAGCTAGATGCTAATCCGTATGGGAATGTTAAAGAAAATTAATAGAGTCTATCTGTTAATAAATCACAAAGGTAACATCTGGACAGGGGTAGTTGAAGAATCAGATGATGATGCAGGGGGAGGACACCTAGAGCTAGGAGGGGGGCACGGAGAACAACATGGGATACTGCCTATTTATCACACTACCGTGGATCCCTCTATGCTGGATTTGATGATCCGTATGGGTCAGCTAGGGTATACTGTGGACGGCATGCGGCAGGATTTTCACGATCATCTATAGGACCCGTATGCTCACCAACCCCATCAGCAGCCTCCTAGCCCATACCAGTAGTGGCCTCGCCCGTCATATCAGTAGCAGCTCTCTCTTCCTTTTGTTTATATAGTTTGTGGTCCTTGACTTTTGCGTTAGTTGACTAGACACGATACCATTTTTACCGGTTACAGGAGTAACCGTTGACATGGTGGCACTGCCACCAACCTTATTCGACCGCTTTATTAAGCGAAATTAGTTTAATTTTTCCTTTTAGTACTTACTTTATGTGTTGACCATCGCATAGCATTACATGTGATACAGATTTTGGTTCATGCCCGGAAATATGATCTAGGCGTTGATGAGAGTCATTCAGACGCGTGGTATTGACATCTCATCAGGGGAATATCAGTTTCACCACACTCTTATTATTCATGACGCATATCATATTGCATACATTCATATTGTCAGAAACTAAGTGTGGGGTGGAACCCCGTTGATATTTTGGCTACCAAATTTTGTCCTAAGTATTACGAGTGCATGACTAATAACTACCCAATCTATTGAATTAAAAGTTATATAGAAGTAATAAAAACATTTTCAAAAATAATCTTAAAGCAAAAGTCTTAAAAATCAGTTGGCACAAATGGGCTTATAAAAACATCAATTTGAAATATTGTTGAAGTGAATTAAGGAAACAAATAGGGAAGATTAGGGAGCACAACAGAAAGAAAGAAATATCTTTATGCACATTTTTACTTTATTACCCTTTTCCTTCCATTTAAATGTGAGAGATTTGCACCTATCCACGTATTATCACGAACACATCAAGTTATTGACGCCATTGATTATCACATGCTCATTTCATTTGTTAGAGTGATTGCTAACTATTGCTTTGCATATTAGAACTTGTGTAAAATATACATTTCAAGATCATGGACTAAAAGAATGCATAAAAATGATTGAGCCATTAGGATTAACCCCCTTTCTTTAGCCTTCTCTCATTCTCTCACCTACCCTAAATACTATCCCCTAGTTAGCCCCTTTGAGCCTAAACCTTTTCATTTCTAAACCCACATCTCAAAACCATTAAACCCAAAAAATTAGCCTTTTATCTTTTACCCCTTTTAGTTGAAAATTGACTTTGCTATGAATGAAGAAATGATTATCTACCGAAAGTTTATAGATCCATCTTAAGTTCAAAGAAAGAAACTCAATTGGTATGAAAAGAAGAACTATTGTGAAGATGAAGGGGCAACCAAAAGAAATTACTAAATCGGCCAAGCTAGTGAATAAATCTCATCAAAAGAGAATCAAACGTACTCGAAAAATTGGAGTATGCAAAGCTAATCAAAGTGGATGTATTAGGAAGAAACTGTCACACCCCAACCGACGGCGGAATCATCGGGGCGGGACATGTAGACTGTTCATGAGCACAAGGTTGACTAAATTGAAATATATTAATCATTCAAATTCATTTCAAGTATTCCAGACAAAACCAAATCAAACCAAGTACATAAAATGAAATACAAAATTCTTTATTTAAAATTATCTAGGTCCAAAACTTATGTGTAGCAAGTCTTGATCAAAATCACACATTAGTACCTGAAACATGAATAAAATAAGGTCAACTAAAAAGTTGGTGAGCATAGACAGGTTTGTATATAGATAGCATATAGATTATGAACAAACAAATCCTTACATAACATGATAAAATAAGGCATTTATGGAGAGCAGCTATTGTGTAACCAAGTACAATCAAACCTTTGTAACTAGCATGCAAAATTGTGTTGTCGGTAACAATTACCCCAATCTGGGAGGGTTTGTCAGACTCAATAAATCTATCATTGTTTACCATCGGCTTGAATAGTTAATGATTGCACATAAATTGCACACAAAAGTTAGCACAACTAGCACTCAGGAATAAAGCTCAAATTGCACACATGAATGTAAAGAGGATTTGTATTTGTGTAGTTTGTGTAAATGTAAGCAATAGTTTGTATAGTGTTCATGTTCCACCCCAAAAAGTGTAAAAGAGTAAAAGGGGTTATGTAATACTCACTTGCTTCGAAGGGGTAGCTAACACGAGATACTAGATAGTAATATGATCCTTGTAATGCACAACGTTAACCTAGTGTGAAATGTATATTGAATTAATAGTGTGCACAATAGTCTATGTCTAAGTCTAGGGTTGAATTGGATGTGTGTATAAAGCTTGTGGTTTGTACTTGAAAGGTATTGTATAAAATGAAAGATTTGAAATGGATATTTTTTAGAACATTTTGATCAAGGTTTGAGTTTGAATAACTAGATAAATAAATTACATAATTATTATTTATTCACTTAGTTATAAAGATGATATATGTATTAGGGGTAATTAAGTATAACCTAAATAAATAATTTTTGTTTAGATGTAAATTAAATAAATAATTGTTACCTTATTTATTTATTTATAAAATATGTAACTTAGTCATTTAGTTATAAAAATGTATTGGATGTTTTATATTAAATATAAATTTCTTTACTTTATTTTCATAAAGATGTGTAAATAAGTTGTGTAAATAATATTTAAGTGTAGGGTTTAACAATAAGTATAAATTTAATTTTGTAAATGTAAATAAATAACTTCTATTTATTTTAGAATTAAGAATTTGATCTTTTTAAATAAAGTTAATATAAATATTTATAAAATCAATTATTTTTATTTGAAAATTAATCTGAAATACTTACTGTTTTTAAAATATAAGAATAATTATTTTGCCCAGACTTTTCTCGCACACACGACCGTGCCTGGGACAGGGCACGATCGTGCTAGAACCACGGGGGCGACCGTGCTAGTCAGGGCGCGACCGTGTTGATCAAACAGAAGGCATAACAAAGCTGTTCACTAGGCACGACCGTGTCTAGGGTTCTGAAGCACGACAAAGTCTAGTCAAGAGGAATGACAGGGTCTGAGTGTGTGAGGCACGACCATGCTTGGATTAGCACGACCGTGTCTCATGAAGCACGACCGCGCTAGAAGACTAGCGCGACCGTGTCTGTTCCAAAACAGGAACGAATTGCTTAAATCTTATATTGTAAATGTTGGGATTCATAGGGCTTTCATCTATAAGGTTATTACGTGTCTATTGAAATAATTTAATTATATTTAAAACGTGTTCAAAGCAGTGTTCGATTAAATCCATTTTGAACGAAAAATAGAATCGGGTTCGTTATGATTCCCATATTGTAAGCCCAAATTAGATTAGGGCTTTTGATCTATAGACTAAAACGTAGATGTGGAATGTTTCAATTACCCGTAATGGTGATGAATCGATGTCGTGCGGGTAGAACGAGTTTCGGCGACGACGGGTTTGGTTTCCGGTGTCCTTTGCTGCAGCTCCGGCTAATTTACGTGTCCAGAAGCCTTAGAGAGGATCGAGTAGTGGGTATCGTGTGTTTGCTTGAGAGAATTTGGATCGTAATGGAGGAATTCGTGGTCTTGCTAAAGTGGGTTGACGGTTTTGAGAGGAATCGGTATAATTGTGTTTATTTGTTGTAAATACGATGATTAACATTCGTAATTGGGTTGTTAATGGTAGAAATGTGCGCAACGATTACGAAATCAAATGCTTCCGCGATTAAAGGCTGCATTTACGTTTCAGTTGATGAGCGGCGCGACCGTGTCCATAAGAGGCGCGACCGTGCCCAAGCACTGGGCGCGACCGTTCAAAAGCAAGGCGCTCGATCGTGCCAAGACACTTGGCGCGACCGTACCAGAACGAGGCGCGATCGTGCCTATTAGGGTTTCTTGTTAATTTGTTAAAATCAGTCCTTGTACATTTCAGTTTTGACCGATTTATATAATTATAAACTTATTTAGAATTTTAATAGGGTATACTCTTGTAAAATTTGCGGATTTGCATTGAAACATAGTATTTAATTGTTGGTACGAATAGAACAAGTCAGTGTATTAAAATGGGGTTTAAAATGTATCACATTGAACTGAAATACAGATAATGAAAATCAGAAATGTTACAGTATCCCCATGTTGCGGGATTTCTCCCTAAGACAGTATCTTGAATTTACCTAGGTAATCCACCAATATACTTCTCAATGAAGCGGGATAAAGGTGTGACCATATGGGGCACAAGGAGGCTCAACTCATGGAACCGAGTTGTATAAGCTAGACTTTCACCACTATCTTGGGCAAGATCCCAAAACTCGGCTTCCAGTTTCTTTACCTCATTTCGAGGACAAAATTCTTCGGTCATTATCCTTTTAACCTCATCCCAAGGTAAGGCCATTGCTACTTCCACGCCTCTAGTTCTCTTTTCCCCATTCCACCACGTGAGTGCCCTTTTTGTAAGACACTTGTGGCATGACGAACACGAAGGTTATCGGGGCAGTCACTATTGAGAAAGGTATTCTCAATACTTTCGAACCATTGAAGAAGTCCCGTAGCTCCTTCGGTACCATAGAACTTAAGAGGATTACATGAGTTGAAGTGTTTGAAGGTGCATTGTGGTGGGTTGGCACCACCACCCCCATTAGCTCCATGGTTACCATTGGTGGCCCCATTAGCTTGAGTGAGTTGGTTCACAAGTTGTGCAAGGATGGTAGCAATATCGGTGTTGTTGTTGGTCACGGTAGCACGACGGGGAGGCATTCTACAGAATTGCACAACACAAGAAAAGATGTAAGAACTTAAGAATGTTGTTTGGATTTAAAAGAATAAGACAACAAATAAAATAGTTAATCATGGTTTGGATTATACTCAAATAGAGACATAATCACTTGAATACTATGACACATTAAGGTTAATTAAACTCATATATTTTTTCAAAGAGACATGCTTTAGCCTATAAGTAAACACTCATCCCGAGAATTCCCCGAAAAGCATACGGGTCCCTCGGTTGATTGGGATTTATGCGAAATGCTTTCCTAGACGGAAAACCCAGAATACAGGTGTCACTCTTCCAGATTGCACGTGTCCTCAAATAATTAACAAGTTTAAAACCTTAACGAGGGCATAAAAAGATTTTTATAGTTTTAGATCCATGAAGTTTCCACATGCTAAGAAGATGATGATAGCGGAGTAGGTAAGAATATTATGAGGTTTTAGGGTATAGGTATGGGTATTGTTTATTTAATTACTATTTAAGTATATCTTAATAAGTCATGAATTTTTTTTTACAAGTAAGGAATCGAAACTAAATAATAACTAATCATAGTAAGCATGTAACACATAGCATGTAACACATAGCATGTAGCACATATCACATAAACATGAAGCATGACATAAGTGGGTGTCCTAAAGTTATAGTCTAGGTCAAGGGTGTCTAAAAACCTAGTTCCCTATAACCAATGCTCTTATACCAATCTGTCACACCCCAACCGACGGCGGAATCATCGGGGCGGGACATGTAGACTGTTCATGAGCACAAGGTTGACTAAATTGAAATATATTAATCATTCAAATTCATTTCAAGTATTCAAGACAAAACCAAATCAAACCAAGTACATAAAATGAAATACAAAATTCTTTATTTAAAATTATCTAGGTCCAAAACTTATGTGTAGCAAGTCTTGATCAAAATCACACATTAGTACCTGAAACATGAATAAAATAAGGTCAACTTAAAAGTTGGTGAGCATACACAGGTTTGTATATAGATAGCATATAGATTATGAACAAACAAATCCTTACATAACATGATAAAATAAGGCATTTATGGAGAGCAACTATTGTGTAACCAAGTACAATCAAACCTTTTTAACTAGCATGTAAAATTGTGTTCTCGGTAACAATCACCCCAATCTGGGTGGGTTTGTCAGACTCAATAGATCTATCATTGTTTACCGTTGGCTTGAATAGTTAATGATTGCACATAAATTGCACACAAAAGTTAGCACAACTAGCACTCAGGCATAAAAGCTCAAATTGCACACATGAATGTAAAGAGGATTTGTATTTGTGTAGTTTGTGTAAATGTAAGCAATAGTTTGTATAATGTTCATGTTCCATCTCAAAAAGTGTAAAAGAGTAAAAGGGGCTATATAATACTCACTTGCTTCGAAGGCGTAGCTAACACGAGATACTAGATAGTAATATGATCCTTGTAATGCACAACGTTAACCTAGTGTGAAATGTATATTGAATTAATAGTGTGCACAATAGTCTATGTCTAAGTGTAGGGTTGAATTGGATGTGTGTATAAAGCTTGTGGTTTGTACTTGAAAGGTATTGTATAAAATGAAAGATTTGAAATGGATATTTTTTAGAACATTTTGATCAAGGTTTGAGTTTAAATAACTAGATAAATAAATTACATGATTATTATTTATTCACTTAGTTATAAAGATGATATAGGTATTAGGGGTAATTAAGTATAACCTAAATAAATAATTTTTGTTTAGATGTAAATTAAATAAATAATTGTTACCTTATTTCTTTATTTATAAATTATGTAACTTAGTTATTTAGTTATAAAAATGTATCGGATGTTTTATATTAAATATAAATTTCTTTACTTTATTTTCATAAAGATGTGTAAATAAGTTGTGTAAATAATATTTAAGTGTAGGGTTTAACAATAAGTATAAATTTAATTTTGTAAATGTAAATAAATAACTTCTATTTATTTTAGAATTAAGAATTTAATCTTTTTAAATAAAGTTAATATAAATATTTATAAAATCAATTATTTTTATTTGAAAATTAATTTGAAATAGTTATTGTTTTTACAATATAAGAATAATTATTCTGCCAAGACTTTTCTCGCAAACACGACCGTGCCTGGGACAAGGCACGATCGTGCTAGAACCACGGGCGCGACCGTGCTAGTCAGGGCGCGACCGTGTTGATCAAACAAAAGGCATAACAAAGTTGTTCACTAGGCACGACCGTGTCTTAGCCAGGCACGACCGTGTCTAGGGTTCTGAGGCACGACCAAGTCTAGTCAAAAGGCATGACAGGGTCTGAGTGTGTGAGGCACGACCGTGCTGGGATTAGCACGGCCGTGTCTCATGAAGCACGACCACGCTAGAAGACTAGCGCGACCGTGTCTGTTCCTAAACAGGAACGAATTGCTTAAATCTTATATTGTAAATGTTGGGATTCATAGGGCTTTCATCTATAAGGTTATTATGAGTCTATTGAAATAATTTAATTGTATTTAAAACACGTTCAAAGCAGTGTTCGATTAAATCCATTTTGAACGAAAAATAGATTCTGGTTCATGATGATTCCCATATTGTAAGCCCAAATTAGATTAGGGCTTTTGATCTATAGACTAAAACGTAGATGTGGAATGTTTCAATTACCCGGAATGGTGATGAATCGATGTCGTGCAGGTAGAACGAGTTCCGGCGGCGACGGGTTTGGTTTCCGGTGTCCTTTGCTGTAGCTCCGGCTAATTTACGTGTCCAGAAGCCTTAGAGAGGATCGAGTAGTGGGTATCGTGTGTTTGCTTGAGAGAATTTGGATCGTAATGGAGGAATTTGTGGTCTTGCTAATGTGGGTTGACGGTTTTGAGAAGAATCGGTATAATTGGGTTTATTTGTTGTAAATACGATGATTAACATTCTTAATTGGGTTGTTAATGGTAGAAACGTGCACAACGGTTACGAAATCAAACGATTCCGTGATTAAAGGCTGCATTTACGTTTCAGCTGACGAGCGGCGCGACCGTGTCCATAAGAGGCGCGACCGTTCTAAAGCAAGGCGCGCGATCGTGCCAAGACACTTGGCGCGACCGTGCCAGAACGAGGCGCGACCGTGCCTATTAGGGTTTCTTGTTAATTTGTTAAAATCAATCCTTGTACATTTCAGTTTTGACAGATTTATATAATTATAAACTTATTTAGAATTTTAATAGGGTATACTCTTGTAAAATTTGCGGATTTGCATTGAAACATAGTATTTAATTGTTGGTACGAATTGAACAAGTCAGTGTATTAAAATGGGGTTTGAAATGTATCACATTGAACTGAAATACAGATAATGAAAATCAGAAATGTTACAGAAACAGCCGAACAATTCATGATGAATTGATAGCATTGAATATTTCGACAATAAGAAGAAGTTGACATTCTTGAAGGAAGGGATTTGGTCTTGACGATCTGACCTTAAAAGAGTCCTTAGAATAGTCACAATGTCTAATCTAAGTTGAATGAAGGAATCATTTACATATTTATCATTAGGCCAAGTCAGATTTTCAACATTTAGCCACTCTTCCCAAATACTTTCTACCCTAACCCTAAGCCAAACACTACAACCTTTACAAAGCCCTCTTGATTTATGCACATATTTTATGTCAGTTGATGGATATTTGATTTCTATACAAGCCTATGAGTATGAAAGCATTAATTATAGCATTGAGTGTTCTTCTTGACATACATTATCCATATATTTAACCCAAGTGTTGAGTGAACATTTGTGAAACTGTAATTTTATGCATAAAGATAGTTCCATCAAGTATGTTGGGATAGCTACCCTATTGTGGAGAAACACTCGAAAGGTATAATCACCAAATCATTGTTTTAAGAAAGCCATTCAGCCATTTGGGACAACATCTTTGGATTAACAATTAATCAATATCTTACTTCTACGGGTATAATCATGCACGAGTTTGCTTAAGGACAAGCAAAGTTTAAGTGTGGGGTATTATGATATGACGTAAATTATACATGTTCTACACACATAATTATCCCCTAAATCATCATAATTAGAGACAATATGATAATAATTGATGCCTAATCCACTCATTTGTGTTCCGATATGATAATTGACCCGGATTTGCAAAAACATGAAGAAAACACTCAAAATCAAGGTTAAATCAGCATTCGGGGGCCAATTGAACGAAACCTGACACAGAAGGTCAAAGTTGGAACTCAAAAATTCAACAGGGACCAAAATAGGGCATTTCACAGTCGTGCATTGCCTTGCACGGCCGTGCAAACCCTAATTTGGGTCCCTGTACTCTCCTGTACTGCCAGATTCCGCATGTGAACGAAATGGGTACTTTGCACGCCCGTGCATTGCCAAAATCTTAGCCTATAAATAGCAAGCTCATTATAGTGTTTTAGGTGTCCATTACCAAGGGTTGGGAAGGCCTTAGAGCTCTGCTACAGCCGGAACTCCCTCGATTTTGGTCCGTTTTAGCTTTTCCTTTGTTTATTTTATGTTTTTAGTCTTGTAATATGTAAGGCCCCAAACCCGGGAGGCCTCACTTATTGGATTTACTCATTCACAAACAGTTCTTAAACATGAATATCAAATAACGCAGCGGAAAATTTCATTTAAACATAACTTAATCGTTGTTCATACATGCGGAAGCGTAAACATTGATTAAAACATAATTACATCATAACTAAACATAACGGGATGCCAGTCTTCAAAAGCAGTCGGGTAACTCTTCATCTCTAGCCAAGCATCACCGTCCATCCTCATAACTTGCCTTAACCTGAATGTGTACACTTAAAAACGTCAGCTACGCTGGTGAGTTCTAGTTTTTGTTCGATTTAAGAAATGGTTCATCATTCAAACATTCATTAGGGTTTAACATTCGTATAAGAAAACAGGGCCTTTCATTCGTAAACCTTCGCACATTTAAACACATTGAACGGATCATTTGTTTAAAACATTAACATTCATTTAAGTCATACATTACTATCTAAAATCTGTATCGTTACGCGTCACTATGTCCCCGTAGGAACATTTAATGTTGTGGGCAACCGCTACGTATCGCCGTCATTGCCACAACCATTCATTACGTGGGGTCAACCGTTACGTATCGCCGTCATTGCCCAACACGCATCTTTCCTTTGGAAATTAACCGTTACGTATCGTCATCATTAATTTCCCATTAACATTCAATACGTGGGGTCAACCGTTACGTATCGCCGTCATTGCCCAACACGCATCTTTCCTTTGGGAATTAACCGTTACGTATCGCCGTCATTAATTTCCCATTACCCTTTCCCATAGGATGATCGTCATCACCCGAGTAACCGTCGTTACTCCCTTACCAGTTGTACACCATCAAAACCATTGGCAGGCCACTAAGACACTACCCCTGTTGTTCTTATGGTAACTATGGCTCGCTGTCCATAATCAACCACAAGGCTGGGAATCTCGTTCCCAGACTTCATTCGTCAATTCCATTCATTCGAAAGATTAGATTTGTAATGACTTCTTTAAAACCTTTGCCCCTTTTTGTTTTCTTTTCATAAAACCTTTCCTTCACTTTCAAAACCCTTTACCTTTTCATTAAACCATTTCTTTATAACATTCGTTCGTAAACATTCCGTTCATAAACTTTCTTTCCATAAACCCTTCGTTTCAAATCATTTCCTTTCGTAAACGTAGTTTCATAAACATCATTTTATAAAACAACATTTCATACGTGTACACACCAGCCCGAAAACATTATATAAAAACATTTAAAAGAGGGCTTCTAGAACTCACCTTATAAGCTAGTCTCGGTTGTCCTAAACAAAGTTCCAACAACTTCACTTCCGATCTGAATTGATTAGTTAAATACACATCAGACCAATCCCGACTCTAACGGTTTAACCATTCTAACATACTGACTTCACTTAATCAGTTCAGATGTCTGCGCACTTAGCAAGTGCGCAGACTCTGCTTCCTGCGCACTTAGCAAGTGCGCAGACTTCCCTTCCTGCGCACTTAGCAAGTGCGCAGGTCCCTCCTCCTGCGCACTTAGCAAGTGCGCAGGTCCCTCCTCCTGCGCACTTAGCAAGTGCGCAGGACCTGCTCCGTGCGCACTTAGCAAGTGCGCACGACCTGTTCTTCGCGAAAACCCTAACTTTCGCATTCGGGTCTGATCATGTCAAGATCCCGAACCTGTTGCATTCAAAACGTTCGTTTTCCATTAAGGAACTCAAATCCACGATTATCTTTCAGTTCCATCCGTAAAAACGTTGCCTTTTCACCCAAAACCCGAAAAACCCAAAAACGAACAAAAACTCAGATTTAGGTCGGATCGTTACCTGAATCGAGCTTCTGATCCGGAGGTTCTTCTCACGAGTTATGGAGCAACACACTTCTCAAATCTCGGGTCGATCCGACAACTTTCTCTCTCTACGGTTTCTCTCTCTAGAAGTTGCAAATGAGAGAAATGGGTTGTGACCTTGGCTATTTATAGGGGAGGCTCCCCTTCTAGCCCATCCGACCCGACCCGACATGCCTCGTTCGTTTATTCCGTTATTATATCTGTCGTTTTATTTTTGGGATGTTACAAGTCTACCCCCCTTACAATAGGTTTCGTCCCCGAAACCTTATCATAAGTCAAATAGATGAGGGTACGACTCCCTCATTTCCTTCTCCATTTCCCAAGTGGCTTCTGATCCCTTTCGGTGTTTCCATTGGACTTTAACCAATTGGATAACTCTATTACGTAAACGTTTCTCCTTTTGGTCTAAGATGGCCACGGGTTCTTCGATGTAATTAAGGTTGTTGTCGACCTCGATGTCAGTAAGTGGTACGTGAGCCGATTCATCCGCCAAACACTTTCGCAAGTGTGATACATGGAAAGTAGGATGAATCCCACTTAACTCATCGGGCAACTCCAACCGATAAGCGACTTCACCAACCCGTACCATTATCCTGAATGGTCCGACAAACCTCGGACTTAACTTTCCTCTCTTCCTGAATCGTATGATTCCCTTCCAGGGCGACACTTTCAACATTACTCTGTCCCCAACATCAAACTCGATAGGCCTTCGTCGTCTATCCGCATAGGACTTCTGACGACCTTGTGCGGCCTTCATTCGCAATTTGATCTGATCAAACCTTTCCGACGTCTCTCTTACGACTTCGAGACTTCCTAATTCCTTTTGTCCAATCTCACCCCAACAAACCGGGGTCCTACATCTTCTCCCATACAACATTTTGTAAGGCGGCATGCCTATCGTCGTGTGATGACTATTGTTGTAGGAGAATTCAGCTAACGGCAGATGGCTGTCCCAACTGCCTCCGAAGTCGATAATACAAGCACGGAGCATATCCTCCAACGTCTGAATAGTCCTTTTGGACTGACCATCCGTTTGCGGGTGGTATGCTGTGCTGATATTAAGCCTCGTGCCCATCGCCTCATGAAATCTTTTCCAGAACCTCGATGTGAATCGTGTGTCCCGGTCAGATACGATCGTCAAAGGCATCCCATGCCGTGCTACTACTTCATTGATAAACACTTCAGCTAACCTTTCCGACGAGAACGTCTCGCGAATAGGTAGGAAATGAGCACTCTTCGTTAATCGGTCCACAATTACCCAAATGGTGTCATGACCTTTAGCTGTGCGGGGTAGCTTGGTTATGAAGTCCATGGTAATGTGTTCCCACTTCCATTCTGGTATGTCAAGTGGTTGAATCTTTCCATACGGTTTCTGGTGTTCAGCCTATACTTGCGAGCAAGTCAAGCACTTGCTTACATACTTCGTCACATCACATTTCATTCCAGGCCACCAGTATTCCTTCCTCAGATCTTGATACATTTTGTTGGTACCAGGATGGATAGAGTAACGAGACTTATGAGCCTCATCCAAGATTTTGGTTCTAAGCTCGCCACCCATAGGTATCCATACCCGTCCATAACGCGTTCTAACACCAAGGGTGTTATATTCCAACTTGTCCTGTTGGCCAACCATCCTTTCTTTCTTTATATTTTCTTCCTTCAAAGCTTCATCTTGAGCTCTTTCGATTTCTCTCATCACATCTGATGTTACCACCAATTGGCAAGCTTTCACTCTAATAGGAGTAGGCACATCCTTTCGGCTTAGAGCGTCAGCCACCACGTTTGCCTTTCCAGGGTGGTACATTATTTCACAGTCATAGTCCTTCAGGAGTTCCAACCATCTCCTCTGCCTCATATTAAGCTCCTTTTGTTCGAAGAAGTACTTCAAACTTTTGTGGTCGGAGTAAATAGTAAACTTTACCCCGTACAGGTAGTGCCTCCAGATTTTCAATGCAAATACGACAGCAGCAAGTTCCAAATCGTGAGTCGGATAGTTGACTTCGTGAACTTTCAACTGCCGCGACGCATATGCAATCACTCTACCGCGTTGCATCAACACACACCCTAACCCCTGACCAGACGCGTCAGAGTATACTACCAGGTCTTCACTGCCCTCGGGAAGGGCCAAGACTGGAGCTTGTGTTAGATTCTCTTTCAATTCCTTAAACGCCTCATCCTGGGTCGAACCCCATTCGTACTTTACTTCTTTCCGAGTCAACTTTGTCAATGGCGAAGCTATTTTCGAGAAATCCTGGATGAATCTCCGATAGTAGCCTGCCAATCCTAAGAAACTGCGGATTTCAGTTGGCGTCTTAGGAATGTCCCATTCACTTACCGTTACTATCTTTGCTGGGTCAACCATAATGCCGTTCGGGCCAATGACGTGACCTAGGAATTGGACTTCCCTAAGCCAGAACGCGCATTTGGAGAACTTAGCATACAACTTCTCCTTGTTTAGAGCTTCCAACACTTCCTTCAAATGACAAGCGTGATCACCCTCATTCTTGGAGTAGATAAGGATATCATCGATGAACACGATTACCGATCGATCCAGCATTAGTCGACACACCCTATTCATTAAGTCCATGAACGCTGCGGGGGCGTTCGTCAATCCGAAAGACATTACGCGGAACTCGAAATGTCCATAACGCGTGCGAAATGCAGTTTTCGGTATGTCTTCTTCCCTCACCTTCAACTGATGGTACCCGGACCGAAGGTCGATTTTCGAGAACCAACTTGCGCCTTGCAACTGGTCGAACATGTCATCGATCCTTGGGAAAGGGTACTTGTTCTTCACCGTTCGTTTATTCAACTCGCGATAATCGATACACATTCTCATCTAACCATCTTTCTTCTTTACAAACAACACCGGAGCACCCCACGGCGAGATGCTCGGTTGGATAAATCCTTTCTCAAGTAACTCGTCTAGTTGGACCATAAGTTCCTTCATTTCCACTGGTGCTAGTCGATATGGAGCCTTAGCCACGGGCTGGGCATCTGGTACTAAGTCAATTCGGAACTCAATTTCTCTATCGCGTGGTATCCCAGGCAAATCCTCTGGAAACACCTCCGGGTACTCGCGTACCACGGGTACATCGTCTAGTTCCTTCCCTTCCTTACACTTTTCAATTACAAATACCAGATAAGCCTCGCATCCGCGCCTCAAGTAATTCGTTGCCTTAATCATTGAGATGACGTTTGGCATCGGGGCGTCACGATCTCCAAAGACTTCGACTTTGCTACCATCCGGAGCCTTGAGTCGGATTATCTTTCGTTTACATATTATTTGCGCTTCATTGGCAGTTAGCCAATCCATACCCAACACCACATCGAACCCTCCCAAAACCATAACGAACAATCTGACGGGGAATCTATGACCTTCTATCTTTATCGTGGAGTTGTCAACTACATCGGTTACTCTTGCAGTTCTACCCTCAGCGGTTTCTACGCTAAAGGCCCTTTCTAGTTTACTGACAGTATACTTCACTCGCTTACAAAAACTCGCAGATATAAAACTCTTACTGGCACCCGAATCAAATAACACAGAAACAAGAGTGTTGTCAAGGACGAATGTACCTGACGCCACATCGGGGTCCATTCTAGCCTGATCCTGCGTCAGTGCGTACGCCCGCGTCTTCGCACGAGATCCCTCTCCCTTCTTTTCCGGGCCCTTTCCCTTCCCGGTTTCCCCTATCCTGGGCTTCGGGCAGTCCCTACTCATATGACCATTTTCCCCACAATTGTAGCATCTGTAACCTTGCGGGCATTCTTAGGAGTAGTGCCCGGTCTTGCCACACTTAAAGCACAAGTTAGATCCCAGTCTGCATTCACCTACATGCTCCCTTCCACACTTCTTACAAACAGTCGGCTCACCCACTCGAGCCCTCTTATCACGAGCCCCAAACATCTTTCCCCCAGTTCGCTTGTTTGAGAAGCTCAGTCTCTTCTTTTGCTCTTCAACGGCAACAACATTCAGTGCCAGATCGTCAAATACCACACCGCTTAGCTCTACTGCCGAATCATAGGTAGTAGGGGCGTTTGCCTTAACATAGGTGCGGACCTGGTCCGGCAACCCTTTAACATAGCAGGCAATCTTTCTCTCTTCAGTAGTGACAAGGTGTGTCACCAGACGTGCCAGTTCATTAAATCGGGTTGTGTATTGCCGGTGCGTCATGTTCCCGGCCTTCAAACCCAGAAATTCCCTCTCTACCTTTTCAATCTCGTTCCTTGGGCAGAAGTTCTTGATCACCAAAGTTTTCAAGTCAGCCCACATCATCGCATCCATAATCTCGCTCCCTTTAGCCTGACGTACACCTTCCCACTAGTGGGATGCTTCCTCCCTCAAGGAGTTAGCAGCAAACTTCACTACTTGATTAGCTCGACACTCGCTCAGACGGATGGCGGCTTCCATACGTATTACCCAATCAAAAGTAGCCACCGCGTCCTTCTTCCCAGTCAGGACCGGCGGGTCACATGCCTTAAAGGACTTATAATCACATCCGCGAGCAGGCGGTGCATTGTCGGTCTCATTGTTCTGAGCACCAACTGCCGCGCTAGACCCACCCACCGCATTGACCTGCTTCAATGCTTCTGCCAACAGACCTGGCAGGGAAGTCTTCATCAACTCTGTAAATTCTCGAGCTATGGCTGCCCTCACTTCTGGTTCAAAAGTGAAAGGTTGTTCTTCAACCTGTGTCTGCTCAGCTTCATGCACACTAACCGCCGGTTCAGTGTGAACACTTCCTTCTTCACTATACTCTTGGCACGCAGGGATCCTGCCACGCCCACCATTTCGACCGCCGGTACGACCACCGGTACGGCCACCACGCCTTCCGTTTCCTCTCCTTGCCATTACGTTCTATAAGACAAGAAATCCAATGTCATCACGCTAGTTAACAAATAGAATTCAATAAGTACTGTAAGATGTTAATATACAATGGCCATCTGTAATTAACCATTACACTACCTTTCGATTTCTATTTGACCACCTTTGTGATTTCATCAGAACATAAGTCCTTACTTAACCCTTTCTAAGGCATACTATATACGTAAATACATATACTACCTTCATACCTGATGCTTTGGCTCGAGTTACCCGTACTGGCATCCGCTTTCGATCCCATTCAAAGTTTAAGTTCAGACACTGGGAGTGTCCGAATCTCTCAAACTATTGCTCTGATACCAACTTGTAAGGCCCCAAACCCGGGAGGCCTCACTTATTGGATTTACTCATTCACAAACAGTTCTTAAACATGAATATCAAATAACGCAGTGGAAAATTTCATTTAAACATAACTTAATCGTTGTTCATACATGCGGAAGCGTAAACATTGATTAAAACATAATTACATCATAACTAAACATAACGGGATGCCAGTCTTCAAAAGCAGTCAGGTAACTCTTCATCTCTAGCCAAGCATCACCGTCCATCCTCATAACCTGCCTTAACCTGAATGTGTACACTTAAAAACGTCAGCTACGCTGGTGAGTTCTAGTTTTTGTTCGATTTAAGAAATGGTTCATCATTCAAACATTCATTAGGGTTTAACATTCGTATAAGAAAACAGGGCCTTTCATTCGTAAACCTTCGCACATTTAAACACATTGAACGGATCATTTGTTTAAAACATTAACATTCATTTAAGTCATACATTACTATCTAAAATCTGTATCGTTACGCGTCACTATGTCCCCGTAGGAACCTTTAATGTTGTGGGCAACCGCTACGTATCGCCGTCATTGCCACAACCATTCATTACGTGGGGTCAACCGTTACGTATCGCCGTCATTGCCCAACACGCATCTTTCCTTTGGAAATTAACCGTTACGTATCGTCATCATTAATTTCCCATTAACATTCAATACGTGGGGTCAACCGTTACGTATCGCCGTCATTGCCCAACACGCATCTTTCCTTTGGGAATTAACCGTTACGTATCGCCGTCATTAATTTCCCATTACCCTTTCCCATAGGATGATCGTCATCACCCGAGTAACCGTCGTTACTCCCTTACCAGTTGTACACCATCAAAACCATTGGCAGGCCACTAAGACACTACCCCTGTTGTTCTTATGGTAACTATGGCTCGCTGTCCATAATCAACCACAAGGCTGGGAATCTCGTTCCCAGACTTCATTCGTCAATTCCATTCATTCGAAAGATTAGATTTGTAATGACTTTTTTAAAACCTTTGCCCCTTTTTGTTTTCTTTTCATAAAACCTTTCCTTCACTTTCAAAACCCTTTACCTTTTCATTAAACCATTTCTTTATAACATTCGTTCGTAAACATTCCGTTCATAAACTTTCTTTCCATAAACCCTTCGTTTCAAATCATTTCCTTTCGTAAACGTAGTTTCATAAACATCATTTTATAAAACAACATTTCATACGTGTACACACCAGCCCGAAAACATTATATAAAAACATTTAAAAGAGGGCTTCTAGAACTCACCTTATAAGCTAGTCTCGGTTGTCCTAAACAAAGTTCCAACAACTTCACTTCCGATCTGAATTGATTAGTTAAATACACATCAGACCAATCCCGACTCTAACGGTTTAACCATTCTAACATACTGACTTCACTTAATCAGTTCTGATGTTTGCGCACTTAGCAAGTGCGCAGACTCTGCTTCCTGCGCACTTAGCAAGTGCGCAGACTTCTCTTCCTGCGCACTTAGCAAGTGCGCAGGTTCCTCTTCCTGCGCACTTAGCAAGTGCGCAGGTCCCTCCTCCTGCGCACTTAGCAAGTGCGCAGGACCTGCTCCGTGCGCACTTAGCAAGTGCGCACGACCTGTTCTTCGCGAAAACCCTAACTTTCGCATTCGGGTCTGATCATGTCAAGATCCCGAACCTGTTGCATTCAAAACGTTCGTTTTCCATTAAGGAACTCAAATCCACGATTATCTTTCAGTTCCATCCGTAAAAACTTTGCCTTTTCACCCAAAACCCGAAAAACCCAAAAACGAACAAAAACTCAGATTTAGGTCGGATCGTTACCTGAATCGAGCTTCTGATCCGGAGGTTCTTCTCACGAGTTATCAAATTTCGGGTCAATCCGACAACTTTCTCTCTCTACGGTTTCTCTCTCTAGAAGTTGCAAATGAGAGAAATGGGTTGTGACCTTGGCTATTTATAGGGGAGGCTCCCCTTCTAGCCCATCCGACCCGACCCGACATGCCTCGTTCGTTTATTCCATTATTATATCTGTCGTTTTATTTTTGGGATGTTACATAATACGAAATGATTCTTCTTGTTCAAGCAAGCAAGAGACAACCTATACCCACTCTCCCTTGGTGTTGGAACACTTCCACACATTGTCTAAGGGTTAGTGGAGTCACTTGTATGGTCATTCATGGCTAGTTCTCTTGTGTTACTCGAGTTGGTTGAACTTTACTTAATTAATGAAATATTTTTAGTATGTTATGTTTTGAAGTCTTTACTATGATTTATCTTAAAAAGACATGAATAAGTGATCTTTAAACCAATCTAATAATCTTAAATCTTGTGAGTTACTCAAGCAAGACTTTTTGTTTGGGAATCTTATTCGATGCTTGTACGGTCTATATACAAATCTTGGTGATATCATGGCCAGTTAGTATAGATTTAATATTATGGGTTGATTGGAGGTTTGAGTATTTAGCAGGCCGTTTGAGCCCTAACCAGACCTGGCGATTTGTGTCGGTATTTCTTTACTTCTCTTGTGTCAGCTTGCAGGGGACTTCTAGCGGTAGCCATGGGGTTTGATCTTGAGAATGAAAGTCTTATTTATTTAAAATAATATTTTAAGTAAAGACAACTATTTAAGAACATAATTTGTTAGGTCCGAGCATTCAAAAAGTAGCTTTGGAGTGAGTTGCGCATTCCGACTTTCCAAAGGAAGTTACAAGACATGACGTACGTCAGTCACTGGATAATCTTAGTCCGAATAATGAATTGTGAGATACCGACGGACTTGAGACCCCGTTTGGGGTCCGTTATATTCATTAAGGAACAGTTGGCCGATCGTATCCACTGTTCCGTTAAACGAGATAACCTTTCTAATTACATTTCTTATCTGTTTATTTTCCTTGTAAAACAAAACCCATTTTCCAACTTATTATCCTTGTTAGACAATAGCAAGGGTTGAGTATGGGAACCATGTCTATGGTTCGATAATTGGTTCTTACCCATACTTTACTATGCTGCGATAGGTTCACTTGCCTATTATGTGTGTATTTAGTTGAAGTATTTATCATTGTAGTTTATAAATTTAAAACCTGATTTTTTGTAGCTCCAAATGGAATATATTTATTACTAAAACTACGCCATCAAGTTTTTGGTGTCGTTGCCAAGGATATATATATATATATATATATCTACATATAAAACACGCATCATGTCTCAACATCACAATCATCTTCATCATCTTGTGATGACAATTATCAGGCTTAGCCAACATGTGATAAAGTTTGTTTTAGTTGTGGGAAATCCAATCATGTTTTTAAGACATGTAAATTGTCTACATATCATTTTGAGGAAGAAAACGTACCATCTGTTATTCAAAATTCAGTTGATTGTGTTTCAAATGTTTTCTCTAAATCACAACATAGTAGAACTTTGCGATGTAAAAGGATTAAAAATGCTAAAAATTGGTCGAAAAAGGTTTGAAAAATTAAGAATAATGATATTTTTTAGAACACATTAAAGGAGGATTCTGACTATGATTTCTGAAATACATCTTGTAAAACTAAGAAGTTCCAAGTTAGCAATGACTTGGGTACCTATGTCTAAATGATTTATCTTTTGTAGGGACAATCAAGAAGGACTGGAGATAATATTTGACATGTCGACAGTGGTTGCTCAAGACATATGACTAGTCATTTTTCTTTATTGCAAGACTATCATCCAATAGACGGAGATTTTGTCGCCTTTGCAGGCAATCCAAGAGGAGGAAAGATTGAACGACAAGGAATTTTGTCCAACGGTGTAAATAGCCTGGAGAATGTCAACTTCGTCCCACAGCTAAAGTATAATCTGATGAGTGTGTCCCAGATTTGTGATAAAGACTTTTGTGCCCTCTACAACTCAAGAGAATGTTTTATTCTAAAGCCTTGAGTGGTTATTCCCGAAGACCTAATCCTCATGCGTGCTCCTCGAAGATTCAATACCTACAGTCTGGATATGAATAACCCATCAGGAATTGAATCATGCTTTCTTTCAAAAGCTTCAGAGGATGAGTCCTTTCTTTGGCACAAGATATTAGGACACGTGAATTTCAAGACAATGAACCGCCTTGGTCGAGGAAACCTTGTCACCGGTTTACCTCTAAAAGACTTCTCATCCGTGGAACATTGTCTCTGTTGTTCCAAGGGCAAGCAGCACAAATCATCTCACAAGCCCAAAACCACCAATTCCATTGACTCCCCTCTACAATTGCTTCACACGGTCCTGTGAGTGTCATGAGTCATGGAAGGAAATCCTATTGCTTGGTGGTAACCGATGACTTCTCTCGGTTTACTTGGGTATTCTTCCTAGAAAAGAAAGATGAGACGCCAGAGACTTTTGAAGATTCATCTTCTACAAATCGAGAATATGTTCAATGTAAGTGTGAAGACTATTCGCAGTGATCATGGCACAGGGTTCAAGAATGCCATTCTAGATTCTTTCTATGAAAGTAAGGGTTTCTCTCACCAATTTAGTGCACCTCGTACTCCACAACAAAATGGTGTAGCTGAACAATGAAATTGCACGTTGATAGAAGCAACAAGAACTATGATTGTTGATTCTAGACTTCTTGTCACGTTCTGGGCCGAGGCAGTCAATACCAGATGTTTTGTACAAAATCGAGTTCTCATCACCAAAAGTTGCAACAAGACACCTTATGAAATTATGTACAAGCGTAAGCCTGTTATTGATTTCTTCAGGAAGTTTGGGTGTGTTTGCACAATGCTGAATACTTCTGATCAGATGAACAAGTTTGAAGCCAAAGCGGATGAATTCTATTTTATGGGTTATTCCTCTAACCAAAGATCTTTTCGTGTTTACAACAAGAGACGAAGGATTGTGCTGGAGTCCATTGATATCTACTGGCATGAAAGCAATCATACGGACGCTGGGGACGGTCCTGATTGGCTTTTTGATGTCGATTCTTTGTTTAAATCATTTAATCTTCCTGATTTCACTAACATATATGTCTCAGCTAACCCTCTTATGTCTTTGAATATTCTAGGTACTTCTACTGCTTCAAGCTCCTCTTCATCATCCACTCAGGATTCTTCGAATTCTTTGGCAACAAGTGAAACTGTTGAGGAAGAAATTCTTCCAATAGTGGATGTTGCTCCACAGTCACCTGTTGAAGGTCCTATTATTGAGGAAGTTGTTCTTCCTGACAACAACATTACCAATCTTGATGACCACTTGGAATAGGATGAGATTCCACAGTTGAGAATTCACAAGGATCATCCTACAGACAACATCATTGGTCCACTAAATGTGGGAGTCCGAACTCATAGTGCTACCGAAGCAATGAATGACGGTCTCTTCACTTGCTTCATATCGCAAGTTGAACCTAAGAATATCAAAGCTGATTTACTTGAGAACAGTTGGGTAGAGGCCATGCAGGAAGAATTGCAGCAGTTCAGCAAGTTACATGTGTGAAATCTGGTAGACCTTCGACAGAACAAAGTCCCAGTCGGCACTCGTTGGGTATTTCGTAACAAAAAGGACGAAGGGGGAATCGTGATTCGAAACAAAGCCCGCTTGGTGGTTCAGGGGTTTTATCAAGAAGAAGGGATTGACTTTGAGAAAGTTTTTGCACCAGTGGCTTGCTTGGAAGCCATCAGAATGTTTCTCGCTTATACAGCCTATATGGACTTCACAGTTCATTAGATGGATGTCAAAAGCGCATTTCTGTATGGAAAAGTTCAAGGGAAGTTTATGTCAATCAGCCACCGGATTTCATTGATCCAACTTATCCTAACAGAGTTTACAAACTTGACAAGGCGTTATACGGTCTTCATCAAGCACCTCGTGCATGGTATGAGACGTTATCTAAGCATCTGCTCGATAATGGTTTCACACGAGGAGAAATTGACCAAACCTTGTTCAAACGAAAGGATGGTGTGGACACTATTTTGGTGTAAATCTAGGTTGATGATATCATTTTTGGATCCACAAATCGTCGGTTATGTAAAGAGTTCGAGGAAGTGATGCGTTCTAATTTTGAAATGATTTCTATGGGAGAAATGAAATTCTTTCTTGGTTTGCAAGTAGATCAGTCTGAGTCGGGAATTCTTATCCATCAAAAGAAGTACGTCAAAGAAATCATGACCAAGTTCAAAATGACTGAGCCTCATCCTTACAAAACTCCCGTGGAAGTTCGACACTGTCTGTCTCCTGATTTGAATGGTGAAAGTGTTGATCACCACCTGTATCGCTCGATGATAGGATCTCTCATGTATCTCACTGCTAACAGACCAGACATCATGTTCGCAATGTGCTGGCGTGCATGCTTTCAGACTAATCCTAAACTCTCTCATTTAATTGCTGTCAAACGTATTTTAAGATATTTGAAGTAGAAGCCAAAACTTGGGCTTTGGTATCCCAAAAATAACTTGTTTGATCTTTTGGCATATTCAGATTCAGACTATGGGGGATGCAACTTAGACCAAAAATCCACCTCTGGGGGTTGTAAGTTCCTTGGCAACCGCCTCGTCTCCTAGCAATGTAAGAAACAAACCACCGTTTTTCAATCCACAACTGAAGTCGAATACATTGCCGCAACCCTTTTTTGTTCCCAGGTAAGGTGGATCCACCATCAAATGCTTGATTACGGGATCACCTTCAATGAAACCCCCATCCTGTGTGATAACACCGCCGTTCCCCATATCACTAAAAATCCCGTTCAACATTCAAAAACCGAACACATTGAGATCAAACATCATTTCATCCGTGACTGTGTCGAAAAGAAACATATCAAAATCGTTGAAGTCAAAACCGACAAGCAAACCGCTGACATCTTTACAAAAGCATTTGATTCTGCCAGATTTGAGAAATTGGTGGAGATGCTCGGCATGATCAATTTTCAGTAACCCTTGTGCATATTGTTTTTTTATTTTTAAACTTGTTAATCGGGAAGATTTCCAAAAAGATTTTATTTTTCTGTATAGTTGTTTCCTTTTTCAGTTTGTGAAAGCAAACCTTTTGGGGGAGATATTGAAATTTGCAGTTAGTAAGAAAAAGATTTGCTTTGTATAGTCAAAAAGAAAAAGAAAAATATTTGATTTGTTAATTATTTGCTTAAGAAAAACTCACTGTAAGTATCATGTTTTGTTTCAGGAAAATTGGATCCGACCTTTTGAGAAATGATAGAGTCTGATCACACTTCTTGAACATGGAATGGACCGTAAGCGATGGTGCTTACTGAGGTATAGCCGGTAGGCCCGAAATATGGTTATAACCCATTTTTGAAACATCTAACCCATTTTAAACTAAGAAAACCGATTCAATCAGATATAGGCTTACGTGTTGGATTCTGATTCATGCGCCAGGTGACCGTCAAAGTAACGAAAGTTACCACCGATGACCCCGTCTGTTTTGCTTACGCAAAGATCTCAGGAGTTCAACTTTTTCCCATCCACTTGTATGATTTGACCCCGTCTGTTTTGCTTACGCAAAGATCTCGGGTGTTCAACCTTTTTCAATCCGCTTAGATAATTTTACGGCTTCTTCTATTTTGCTTACGCAAAGATCTAGAATGTTCGTACCTTTTATAATAGCCACTTGGATATTTTTCTTTTTACAACTTCTGATATCCAGTTGGATCTTATTTTACTTTTGGTAGTGATTTTGACTTACCAAGATGGTACCCTGGTTAACCTGTAAGAGATGATAAGATGAATGCGGCTATTTCTTGAGGATTGGCAGTTTTTCAAAACCATTTTATTTCAAAATGTGGGGTACGCTGTGTTTCGTGCTCAAATGGTACCACTTAATCATATGAAATCATTGTACAAGCAAATGTTCGGGTTTATCTTGCACAAATATCGACAATCTTTAGGGATTCACAGTAGCTGAGTGCAAAATGAAATGTTTCAAGAGTTTTGACCAGACATGATCTCACGTTGGATCTTTTCCAAGGCTAAGTGTTTATATCTTTTTTTACTTTTATTTTTTATTACAAATTTCTTAATCTTCCTTATTAGCTTGTTTAAATTGTGTACATATGAGAGTTTTCTTTTGTTTCTGTTCAAGTATTTCATGTCACCCGAAACTACCCTTCACCCGAAACTACTTTGCCCTATCGAAACTAGTAGTTTCGACAGGGCATTTTGGTCCTTTGGAAAACTCAAATTAAATGTCTTCATAATCAGGTTTCCTCTCATACTCATTCTCACTCTCGTTCCCCGAAACCTCTTCACACTTTCATCTTCACACACAAAATCTCAACACGGTCTAAGTTGCTTAATCAGTGTTGTTTATCTGATCCTCCGTCGTTTTCATCATCAGGTAACAAATTTATGTGGTCTCTATCATGATTTTCAGATGAACAAACCTAGGGTTTGATTTTTCAAAACTTTTACGTCTATTACTTCATTTTAAGGGACGATTAGGGCTTAGATCTTATCTATATAGTCATCATTATTGATATCTTACCTCCTTTTGTATATTCTTGCAGATTAAAGTTGATACATTGGGTAAGATGAAGTTTCGATTCTCACACGCTCTTCTTTTGTCCTCTTTTACTTAGTTTTAACGTTCTTTGCCTGTTTGATCTTGATTCTTTGAGTTTGTGTATAAGTTTTTGATCTTTTTTCTTTGATTATTGAGTCTGTATATATGTTCAGGGCTTAGGCATCGAAACTAGTTGTTTCGGTATAAAGGTGTTCTATCTCTTAAATCTTATTTTCAAAACATTGAACAGGTTTCCAACGAAACTAGTTGTTCTGATACCTAAGGATGCCCGAAACTAAGTAGTTTTGATTTAGTCAATTGCCCGAAACTAGTAGTTTCGATCGATCATTTTCATAATTTTTTCTAAGTGTCAGATTTTTTATGAAGTTGTTCTTTGCAGATATGGATCTTCTATTTGTCAAAAGGAACAATGTTTGTGCTTTCTTGAATGCCACCGATCCCAAGAATGCAGATTTCATACCAGTTCTCAATTTCTTAAGCAACTCCAACATCAGCTTTTCTATAAGCCACAATCTGCCAGTGTTTGAGTCTTCTATCAAACAATTCTAGGCTACTACCACAATAGTCTCCATCAACAATACAGAACACATTACAGCCACTGTTCAAAATCAAGAAGTGTTATTTTCTAAAGCAACTATCAGAGAGGTACTACAGTTCAATGATAACCATGTGGCCCCCGTAGAATTCACAAGCTTTTACATCCGAGAATGTTTCAGAAGAATGGGTCATCCAGATGAATTAAAAAGCAGGAAGATTATCAAGAATGCTCTTCCCCCTCTTTGGAGATACATTGTGCATGTATTTATACATTGCATTTCTATCAGGAAAGGAGGCTTTGACTCAGCAAATGCATTGGTAGCTTCAGCAGTTCTTAGATTAGTTAAAGGAAGGGAGTACAATTTCTCTGGACTCGTGTTCAGGCAGATGATTGAAAATTTAACTGGGAGAGTCCTAGACAAGTTTCTTGTCTACCCAAGATTTCTGCAAATGATTATCAACCATCTTCACCCAAATCTTCAACAAGATGGTACTCTCCTAATTTTTAACCATATGAATGCCAACACTTAGTTACATGAAGAGCTCGAGTTCCAGAACTAACAGAATCATTGCAGATGTCCTTCTTTTTGGGCACATTATTGGAGAAATTGAAGAAGTCATCCCTGATGTTGACCCAAATATTGAAGTCCTTGACTCATCTTCATCAGAAGAAGAAGAGCATGCCCAAGGGAACCAAGAGGCTGATATTAAAGTTGAGCAAAACATAGAACAAGAAATGGAGCAACCAGTTCAAGAAGCTCAGTTCATAAACCCAGAATTAGAAAATCAGGATCCTTTGGATTTCCAAGAGTATGTGGAAAACATAGAAGCTGAAGAAAATGTTAATGATGAAGTTTAGGAAAATGTTGAAGCTGAAGCTAATTCTAGTGAAACTTTGGACGAAGGTATCTATGGCACAAAATATGATCAATCTGACTATGAGTCTGAAGATGAGGAGCAGACTGAACCTCCTGCATCCTCCTCCAAGAGACAAGTTGAATCAAGTTCTGATTATGAAAAGGAAGAAACCCTGGCCAAGAAAATTAAAACAGGACTAGAGTCCTTAACCTCTTCTTCAGAATCACTGTTTGACATTCCTGAACACTTAACCCCCACTCACTCACCTACTCATATTCCACCACATTCACCACAACCATCTCCACTACATACACCTGTTCCTACACCACCTGCATCCCCTATCCCTGATTCATCACCTATTGTACCAAGAGTTAAAACCCTAAGCCTGGAGGTAAAGAGGTTACATGAAACAGTAACAAAGCAAGATGAAGTGATTGAGAAAATAAAGGCTAAACTAAAAGAGAGAAATGAAGAAGTGAAAGATCTTAAACTAGAAGTTGGCGGCTTACATACCCAACTTGATGTTCAGCAAACCCATCTAGAAACCCAACTGTTGAACAAATCAAGGCTTCAATGATTAAATCTTCTCAACAAGAAACCCCTTCAGCAGCTCAGGGGGAGACCACTTCTGCTGGTGGACCCTCTTCCCCTGTCTTTGTTTCAAACACTCAGTCTGCACTGACAATCTTCACTGGTCAAGTTGCCAAGACAAAGGATGTTGTGGAGGTCAAGATTGAAGAAACCGGGTATGATCTTCCATCAGTTAGTGAAAGGAGAGCCAATAAAGAAAGAGGAAAGGGAATAGAATCAAGTGTTGATGTGGTTATTCTTGTTGAAGAAGAAGTGGGATCGGATCATGAGCTGGATGAGTTGCTAAAGCAAGTTGATGACGTTGGAACAATTGAAGATTATCCTGAAATTGTTACCTTAGAAGAAGAATAGGGAGACAAGCTCAAGTTCTTTACTAAAGAAGGAAATGAGTTTGATGCTCCAACAGAACTTGAGCTAGAAGATCAAGACGTCACAGTGACCTTTGTTGAGCCTAAAAACACTGCTGGTGTAAGGCCCCTTTCCCGGGTGACCTCACTTGTTGGATTTACTCATAAACATAGCCATAAATACTGAACTTGAATTTAAAACATTCATCATTCAATTACATTACATAACAGCGGAAGTCTTAACAATTAAAAACACAACATTGTCTTAACAAACAAAAGTGGGATGTCAGTCTTGTGCCGGGTAACCCTCACGCCATCGCACGACCTTTTCTTCCTTTACCTGAAATGTATACTAAAAGTCAGCTAACGCTGGTGAGTTCTAGTTTAATGCAATTTGATATAAACATTCTATTCTTTACTTTATAAGTATGCATTACTGTATAGTCATTCATATAAATACGTATTCATAACTTTTGTCTTTCTTTTCATCTTTCTTTTCTGTATTTTTGTGATTTCATATATATATATGCATTCACCCTTTTCTTTCTTTTCTTTCTTTCTTTAATTTCATGGGTCATACTATATAAGGGTGATCAACCCGCATTCATTTATGCGTAAGTCACGAAGACATACGCCCGTCCTACCGTCGTAGTCCGTCCTCCACAACATCCGGCAAACCTTCGGCCATCTGTTATGCTATACCGTCCGGCAAACCTTCGGCCGTCCGTCTTAACCGTACTACCGTCGTAGTCCGTCATATTCGCCCGTCTACCCGAAGGTATCCGTTTCCCATGCGACTATTATTTATACAACCGTTCTACTATAATATGCCAATTGCTTCGACCGTCCATTAATGGCATTCGTACGTCCTAGCCGATGAAGGAGCGCACTTGTCCCGGTTATAAAATAGTCACATGGTCGTCCGTCTACCGAAGTAGCCGTTATCATCGAAGCGTCCATAACATTTTCTGTACTTGGCAAGCAATATATACATGGATATAAAGCAAGATTTCATTCTTATATGTTATGACATTCATTCATTTCATTCTTTGCAAGCAATATATACATGGATATAAAGCAGGATTTCATTCTTTCATATGGTGTTATACTTTCGTTCATTCTTTATAATCATGCTTTTCATTCTTTATTCATAATTTCTCTTTCGTGTATAGGTATATATATATACTTGTATAACACATATGATCACATTAACATTCATAACCTTTATTCACTTAGTGTATACATTTCAGCCCCAAAACATTTGAAAACATTTGCACATAACATAGAAGGGGCACATAGAACTCACCTGATGAGTAGTTTCTGTAATACACTAAGCTGGCTACTGGGCTTCACTAATGTCACTCACGATCTGTATAATAAAGTCATACACATAAGATGGTGCTCCTAGATGACACTAGACATTACTATGCTTGAACTCAGTAGTTTCGGGAGGTGGGTCGTATCAAAACTATTGTAGTTTCGAGCTATGGTCTTACACTCGAAACTAGGTAGTTTCGAGTCATAATCCTTCTATCGAAACTAGGTAGTTTCGAGTCATGAGATCCTATCGAAACTATGGTAGTTTCGAGTCATTAACTTATGAAAAATCTTAGTTTAGGTTCAAGGTGACACTCGAAACTAGGTAGTTTCGAGTCCTAAGTTCCTATCGAAACTATGGTAGTTTCGAGTCATTGGCTGCTATCGAAACTAGATAGTTTCGAGTCAAACATGACTATCGAAACTAGAGTAGTTTCGACGGGTCTGTATGTATCGAAACTATAGTTTCGAGTCATGGGTCTGCATCTTCCCTGACCAGAACCTTGCTCCAGCCAACTTATTTCCAATCGATTAAACCTTGAGCATTTTACGTTAAACACCTTCCTTTATCGTTCTTGAGTTCAAATACGTGATTTGTTTCAAGTTTCGTATGCAAAAATCGTATCTTTATTTGATTTAAACCCGAGACATGCAAAGACTCATAATCAGAGGCGATGCTTACCTCAACAGGCCCGATTTCTGTTGCTATGCGTTGAAATGGTGGAGTCGGATGATTCCCGAGCCCTTGAGTCTTCTCCTTGCGGTTTTCTTCATAAGCCGATCGCTCTCTCTCTCTCTCTCTAGTATTCTTGCGCAGGAAGATGAAATGAGAGGGGTTTGGGTTGAAGCTGCTGTTTTGTAATGGGGTTTCCCCCTTTTCTTTTCGGCCCATGGGCCGAAATTTTGGCCAAGCCCACTTTATTTCCCTTTTCTATTTGTCTTGTCATTATTTGGGATGTTACAAGTCTACCCTCCTTAATGAGGTTTCGTCCTCGAAACCTGTTACACGTTAAACAACTGGGGATACAGTTCCTTCATCTCGTCTTCTTTCTCCCAAGTAGCCTCGGACCCCTTTCTGTGTTTCCATTGTATTTTGACTAAAGGAATCGACTTATTGCGTAATCGTTTCTCAGCTCGGTCAAGAATGGCTATTGGTTCCTCTACATAATTTAGACTGTTATCCACTTCGATCTCGTCGTAAGGTATGTGAGCTGTGTCGTCAGCTAGGCACTTGCGTAAGTGCGACACGTGGAACGTAGGGTGTATTCCACTAAGCTCGACGGGTAGGTCGAGTCTGTAAGCAACTTGACCCACTCTTGCTACAATCTTGAAAGGTCCGACAAACCTTGGACTTAGTTTGCCACGCTTTCTGAACCGAATGATTCCTTTCCACGGTGATACTTTCAACAGTACCATGTCCCCTACTTGAAACTCTAAATCCCTCCTTCTCTTATCCGCGTATGATTTCTGTCTGTCTTTTGCGGCTTTCATACGAGCCTTGATTTGATCAAATTTCTCAGAAGTAGCTTTGACCACTTCGAGACTTGCAAAATCCTTCTGTCCAATTTCCCCCCAACAAACCGGGGTCCTACATTTCCTCCCATACAACATTTCAAATGGCGGCATGCCAATAGTCGAGTGATAGCTGTTGTTATATGAAAATTCTGCCAATGGTAGATGGCTGTCCCAACTCCCACCGAAGTCAATGATACAGGCCCGGAGCATGTCCTCCAAGGTCTGAATGGTCCTTTCCGATTGTCCATCGGTTTGGGGGTGGTAAGCGGTGCTGATGTTCAGTCTAGTGCCCATTGCTTCATTGAATTTCTTCCAAAACCTTGACGTGAATCTAGTATCCCTGTCAGACACAATCGACAGCGGCATACCATGTCTGCTCACAATTTCCTTGATAAATACTTCTGCTAGCTTTTCAGAAGAAGAAGTTTCTCGTATTGGCAAGAAGTGAGCACTCTTTGTCAAGCGGTCGACGATCACCCAAATGGTATCATTGCCTTTAGCTGTTCGCGGTAGCTTGGTAATGAAGTCCATTGTGATCTCTTCCCACTTCCATTCCGGTATTGGTAAAGGTTGCATTTTACCGCATGGTTTCTGGTGCTCGGCCTTAACTAGAGAACACGTTAGGCACTTGCTCACGTATTCTGTCACATCATTCTTCATGCCAGGCCACCAGTATTCTTTCTTCAAGTCTTGATACATTTTGTTTGTCCCGGGGTGGATAGAATAGCGAGACTTATGGGCCTCATCGAGTATTTTGGCTCTAAGCTCACCAATCTTAGGTATCCACATCCGGCCAAACCTAGTTCGTACTCCGTATGCATTCGCATCTAAGTTCCCTTGTTGTCCTACTATTCTTTCCCGTTTCACATTTCTTTCTAACAATGCTTCATCTTGTGCCTTTGATATTTCACCCATTAAGTCTGGCGTTATAATTAACTGACACGCTTTGATCCGGATAGGTGCCGATTCTTCCTTTCTACTTAAAGCGTCAGCCACTACGTTTGCCTTGCCTGGATGGTACAATATCTCACAGTCATAGTCTTTCAGTAGCTCTAACCATCTTCTTTGCCTCATGTTTAGTTCCTTTTGTTCGAAAAGTATTTCAAGCTTTTGTGATCGGAGTAGATGGTGCATTTAACTCCATACAAGTAGTGTCTCCATATTTTCAACGCGAAAACTACTGCTGCTAATTCTAGATCATGTGTTGGGTAGTTAACTTTATGAACCTTTAGTTGCCGCGATGCATAAGCAATTATCTTTCCTCGTTGCATGAGTACGCACCCTAAACCTTGCCCTGAAGCGTCAGAGTAGACTACTAAGTCTTCATTTCCCTCAGGTAGTGTTAATACTGGAGCTTGAGTTAATCGTGTCTTAAGTTCTTCAAACGCGTTGTTTTGGGTTGGACCCCATTCATACTTTACTTCCTTCCGTGTCAGTTTGGTTAGCGGCGAGGCAATTCTTGAGAAATCTTGGATGAACCTTCGATAGTAGCCTGCCAACCATAGAAAGCTTCGTATCTCTGTTGGTGTCTTTGGGATGTTCCATTCCTTTACTGTCTCGATCTTTGCAGGATCCACCATGATGCCGTTTGGGTTTATTACATGACCTAGGAATTGGACTTCCCTAAGCCAGAACGCGCATTTGGAGAATTTTGCGTACAACTTTTCCTGCTTTAGCACCTCCAGAACCTTTCTTAGGTGACAGTGGTGATCACCCTCGCTTTTTGAATACACCAGTATGTCATCTATAAAGACTATCACCGATCGATCCAACATTGGTCGACATACTCTATTCATCAAATCCATGAACGCTGCTGGTGCGTTGGTCAATCCGAAGGACATCACGAGAAACTCATAATGCCCATAACGCGTGCGAAATGCGGTCTTTGGAACGTCTTCTTCTCTTACTTTCAACTGATGGTAACCCGACCTAAGATCGATCTTTGAGAACCAACTCGCACCTTGCAGTTGATCAAAAAGGTCGTCTATTCTAGGCAGTGGGTATTTGTTCTTTACTGTTCTCTTGTTCAATTCGCGGTAGTCGATACACATGCGCATACTGCCGTCCTTCTTCTTTACAAATAGTACCGGAGCGCCCCATGGTGAGATGCTCGGCCTAATAAATCCTTTCTCGGTTAGTTCCTCTAGTTGGGACATCAATTCCTTCATTTCTGACGGAGGCAATCGGTAGGGGGCTTTGGCAACGGGCTCAGCTCCTGGCAGTAAATCAATCTGAAATTCTATTTCCCGATCGGGTGGCAACCCAGGTAGATCCTCAGGGAATACTTCCGGAAAATTGCACACCACGGGTACATTCTTGAGTTCTTTCGTTTTCATTCTATCATCTATAACATATGCCAGATAAGCTTCGCAGCCGCGCCTCATGTAACTTTCGGCCTTAATCATCGAGATGACGTTCGGCATTGTGCAATTCCAATCCCCATAAACCGTAATTGGACTGCCGCTAGGACCTTTGAGGTGTATCCTCTTACGTTTACATATGATTTGAGCTTCGTTGGCAGCTAGCCAATCCATACCCAATACTATATCGAATCCTCCTAAGGTGAGAAGGAATAATCTAGAAGGAAATTTATGACCCTCTATTTCTATTATGCAATCCTCTGTTACTTGGAATACTGCCGAATTTTTACCAACGGCAGTTTGTACACTAAAGGCCTTTACTACTGTGTTGATAGTGCAATTCAGTTTTCGACTAAAGGCATTTGATATAAAGCTTTTACTAGCACCCGAGTCAAATAATATAGCCGCATGTTCATCATTAACTAGGAACGTACCTGACACAACATCAGGATTTCCCCTTGCTTCCTCCTCAGTCAGGGCGTAAGCTCGAGTCCTAGTCTTTGGTTGTTCCTGTTCCTTTTCTTTTCCCGAACCAGATTGTCTGGCTTTTCTGCAATCCTTAGCCAGGTGACCAAACAGTCCACATACTTGGCATTTAGTGTCTCTCAAGCAGTCACGAGAGTAGTGCCCCGCCTTCCCACACCTGTAACAGACGGTGGAATCAACTAGGCACACGCCTTGGTGTTTCCTCAAACATTTCTTACAAGCTTCGTATTTTTCAGTTCTTGGCTTCTTAGCCTCAGCTATATAGTTCCCCTTTCCAGTTCCTTTAGATGCGTTTTCCCTTTTCCTTTTATGTGTCTCAGGTAATAGACCAGGCAATATGCTCTTTAGTGTCAGTACAACCTCACGGGCAATAGCATCCCTAAGTTCGGGTTCCAATCGTAGTGATCCTTCATTGCCCTCAGCTGGTGGGGTTACATTTGTTTCATGCACGCTCTCAGTGTGTTCCACGTGCACACTCTCCTCTTCCTCATATCTTTGGTTCAATGGCGGTCTACCGACTCGGCCAGTGCGACCGCCTCGGCGTCCAGTTCCTCTTTTACGAGCCATAGTTTTCTAGATTTCCTATTGAGTAAAAAGGTATACATCAATGTCATTCCTTCAGATCATAGTTTAGAACAGTACGAGCAAGGTAAATTCTTAATTACAGTGACCGGTTTGTGATTAATAATTTGCTTTGCTTTTCGGGTTCGAAACTCTTCACATCAGTAGTGACATTGACATCTAAGCGTTCTAAGTTAAGGTATCTATCCCTAACTATAGGCATTAACTTTATGACTTACTTACTGCACTGGCGTTGGCGTCGGCTACCCAGACTGACATCCGTGCGTTGGTCCCATTATCAGCTTGAGTCCAGACATTTAGGGATGTCTGAATCTCTCAAACTATTGCTCTGATACCAACTTGTAAGGCCCCTTTCCCGGGTGACCTCACTTGTTGGATTTACTCATAAACATAGCCATAAATACTGAACTTGAATTTAAAACATTCATCATTCAATTACATTACATAACAGCGGAAGTCTTAACAATTAAAAACACAACATTGTCTTAACAAACAAAAGTGGGATGTCAGTCTTGTGCCGGGTAACCCTCACGCCATCGCACGACCTTTTCTTCCTTTACCTGAAATGTATACTAAAAGTCAGCTAACGCTGGTGAGTTCTAGTTTAATGCAATTTGATATAAACATTCTATTCTTTACTTTATAAGTATGCATTACTGTATAGTCATTCATATAAATACGTATTCATAACTTTTGTCTTTCTTTTCATCTTTCTTTTCTGTATTTTTGTGATTTCATATATATATATGCATTCACCCTTTTCTTTCTTTTCTTTCTTTCTTTAATTTCATGGGTCATACTATATAAGGGTGATCAACCCGCATTCATTTATGCGTAAGTCACGAAGACATACGCCCGTCCTACCGTCGTAGTCCGTCCTCCACAACATCCGGCAAACCTTCGGCCATCTGTTATGCTATACCGTCCGGCAAACCTTCGGCCGTCCGTCTTAACCGTACTACCGTCGTAGTCCGTCATATTCGCCCGTCTACCCGAAGGTATCCGTTTCCCATGCGACTATTATTTATACAACCGTTCTACTATAATATGCCAATTGCTTCGACCGTCCATTAATGGCATTCGTACGTCCTAGCCGATGAAGGAGCGCACTTGTCCCGGTTATAAAATAGTCACATGGTCGTCCGTCTACCGAAGTAGCCGTTATCATCGAAGCGTCCATAACATTTTCTGTACTTGGCAAGCAATATATACATGGATATAAAGCAAGATTTCATTCTTATATGTTATGACATTCATTCATTTCATTCTTTACAAGCAATATATACATGGATATAAAGCAGGATTTCATTCTTTCATATGGTGTTATACTTTCGTTCATTCTTTATAATCATGCTTTTCATTCTTTATTCATAATTTCTCTTTCGTGTATAGGTATATATATATACTTGTATAACACATATGATCACATTAACATTCATAACCTTTATTCACTTAGTGTATACATTTCAGCCCCAAAACATTTGAAAACATTTGCACATAACATAGAAGGGGCACATAGAACTCACCTGATGAGTAGTTTCTGTAATACACTAAGCTGGCTACTGGGCTTCACTAATGTCACTCACGATCTGTATAATAAAGTCATACACATAAGATGGTGCTCCTAGATGACACTAGACATTACTATGCTTGAACTCAGTAGTTTCGGGAGGTGGGTCGTATCAAAACTATTGTAGTTTCGAGCTATGGTCTTACACTCGAAACTAGGTAGTTTCGAGTCATAATCCTTCTATCGAAACTAGGTAGTTTCGAGTCATGAGATCCTATCGAAACTATGGTAGTTTCGAGTCATTAACTTATGAAAAATCTTAGTTTAGGTTCAAGGTGACACTCGAAACTAGGTAGTTTCGAGTCCTAAGTTCCTATCGAAACTATGGTAGTTTCGAGTCATTGGCTGCTATCGAAACTAGATAGTTTCGAGTCAAACATGACTATCGAAACTAGAGTAGTTTCGACGGGTCTGTATGTATCGAAACTATAGTTTCGAGTCATGGGTCTGCATCTTCCCTGACCAGAACCTTGCTCCAGCCAACTTATTTCCAATCGATTAAACCTTGAGCATTTTACGTTAAACACCTTCCTTTATCGTTCTTGAGTTCAAATACGTGATTTGTTTCAAGTTTCGTATGCAAAAATCGTATCTTTATTTGATTTAAACCCGAGACATGCAAAGACTCATAATCAGAGGCGATGCTTACCTCAACAGGCCCGATTTCTGTTGCTATGCGTTGAAATGGTGGAGTCGGATGATTCCCGAGCCCTTGAGTCTTCTCCTTGCGGTTTTCTTCACAAGCCGATCGCTCTCTCTCTCTCTCTCTAGTATTCTTGCGCAGGAAGATGAAATGAGAGGGGTTTGGGTTGAAGCTGCTGTTTTGTAATGGGGTTTCCCCCTTTTCTTTTCGGCCCATGGGCCGAAATTTTGGCCAAGCCCACTTTATTTCCCTTTTCTATTTGTCTTGTCATTATTTGGGATGTTACAGCTGGGCCAACAGGCACAACTAGAGAAACTCTAACAGCTACTCCAGCACCAATTGTCACAGGATCCAATACTCCATATGTCCAGGCCTCAGATCCTAGAAGGTCTTGGTTCAAAGACATACAAGCTCAGGAACCACCAAAGCACTATGAATGGTTTGAAGAATACCAAGAGCTGAAAAGTCCACCAGTCGGGTGGAAGTACGACAAGGAACGCTCACTTTTTATTGTTAGAAGGTACAAAAGAGGAGTGGAGCACTTCAAATCTCCTCATGACTTCAGCTCCCTCCCTAAATATGATTTAAGAGCTCTTGCCAAGCTACCTCTCCAAAATCCTAGAAATGTGGGCATTGCAAAAGACTTTGAGACCTTCTTGAGAAATCAGACCTTTAATGATTTCAGATCCATGACCACTGCTAAGCCAAGAAGAGTTATCTCAAAGACGAGAATCCATCCTAGAACTCAAAGGCCTTAGGTAAGCCTTAGGTACAAGCCGACAGAAACTGTGAAATCTATCATACTTCCACGATTTGTACCTGTGCAGCTTCAAAACTTAAGAAAATGGTTTTACAACCCTACCATTGGAAGTGCAGTTATTGAGTGTGAAGGAATGGAGAACATCAACAGTTTTTAGCCCATGGAGCTACTAAAATTTCAACATGAGGATCTTGAAGTGTTATTCAACAACCATATCAAGATCTTTAGTGATGATGATGAAGCTGTTGCCAAGGCATATCAAAGGGTGGTGACTATTAATGCAAAACCTCACTTTCATAAACCAAGTCAAGCACCAACTGCTTAGAGAAGTTGAAGACATTGATGCAGCAGCTTAGGGGGAGATTGTAGAGTCTTATTATTTGTATAAGATGTTGTCATCAATGTATTTCTTTTAAACATTGTTTACTTTAAGTTTTGATTACTTGTAATTTCTTTTTATGTAAATTTATGTTTTATTTCAAAGTCTGGGCCATCGAAACTATCTAGTTTCGATTGAGGTTTGTTCAATCGAAACTAGTAGTTTCGATAGATGGGAAGTTTCGATAGGTTGTTTCACACTTGTAAATGCTCTACCGAAACTAGTAGTTTCGGTGAGCATAGTTTTGAGCCTGTCAGCTTCCTATAAATAGCCTAGTTTGAGAATGTTTAGGGCGTGAGTAGCAGTTGTAACCCTAAATTTTCTCTTTCACTGTTCTTGAAGAATCAATACAATCTGCATTTGTTTAATTCTTTGTTCTTACATTTTCACATCATATTTGTGTTGATTCCTGTGTGGTTAGTTGTTATCTTCACCAATTCTGTTTCTACCCTCTGTATCACCAACATACACACAGATTTCGCCTGTGTGTGTGTGTAATTGATCTGTTGAGTGATTTCTGATTGAAATCTGGACCTACATGTTACAAGTGAATCTACGGATAAGCTAAATCCTCGTGGCGATAAAGTTGTTTTCGTCGGATACCCTAAAACAATGGGTTACTACTTCTACAATCCTGCTGAAAATTGAGTTTTCATTAAATGCAGAGCTACTTTCTTAGAGAAAGAACTTCTTGCGAGAGGGATTGGAGATAACCGTGTGGATATGGATGAGATCCAAGAACCACAAACTGTACATATCGTTCAGCATGAGACTACTGAAACTGAATCTAGAAATGTTCAAGATTCAAATGTGACACAGGTTGTTCGCCGAAGTCCTAGGGATCGTCATGAACCCGACCGGTATATCGGGATTCACCAGAATGACGAGATCCTGATAGTTAATCAGGTAGAGCCCACTAGTTACAAATCTGTAATCTAAGATTCTGAATCCAAGAAATGGCTTGAAGCCATGGATACTGAAATCCAATCCATGTACGACAACCATGTACGGAACTTGGTTGACCTTCCTCCCAAAGGTCGGACCATAGGAAGCAAGTGGATTTTCAAGAAGAAAATAAACATGGATCAGAATGTGCAAACCTTCAAAGCAAGGCTGGTAGCGAAAGGCTTTACTCAGACTCAAGGAATTGATTATGATGAAACCTTCTCACCAGTAGCTATGCTTAACTCTATTAGGATCTTGCTTGCCATTGCCGCGTATTATGACTACGAGATATGGCAAATAGATGTCAAAACGCGTTCCTTAATGGGCATGTTACCGAAGATGTTTATATGGTTCAACCAGAAGGTTTTGAAGATCCAGAAAATCCTAATAAGGTATGCAAGTTTAACAACTCCATTTATGGATTAAAACAGGCATCCAGAAGCTGGAATCTTCACTTTGACCAGAAAATCAAAGATTTTGGTTTTGTCAAGAACGAAGATGAACCTAGTGTCTACAAGAATGCAAGTGGGAGCCATGTGACTTTTCTGATTCTGTATGTAGATGACATACTACTCATTGGAAACCATATCCCTATGCTGCAAGACGTAAAGTCCTTGCTGGGTAAATGTTTTGCAATAAAAGATCTTGGTGAAGCTGCTTATATTCTAGGAATAAGATCTATAGAGATAGATCAAAGTGGCTTATAGGTTTAAGTCAAAGTACATACAATAATAAATTCGTTCGATGCTTTTTCATGTAAGACTCTAAGACAGGGTATTTGCCTATGGCGCATGGAACCATACTGAATAACAAATAGTGCCCTCAGTCTGACGGGGAGAAGAAGAAAATAGACAGGGTTCCATATGCTTCTGCAATTGGTTCCATCATGTATGCCATGTTATGTACTAGACCTGACGTATCATACTCTTTAAGCATGACAAGCAAATATCAACAAAATCCTGGTGAGAAGAACATCCTTAAATACTTAAGAAGAACTAAGGACATGTTCTTAATATATGGAGGACTATAAGAAGAACTAGCTGTTAAATGTTACACCGATGCTAGCTTCCAGACTGATTGAGATGATTCTCGATCACAGACGGGATTTGTATATGTTCTGAACGGTTGTGCGATCACTTAGAAGAGTATTAAGCAAAGTGTTGTTGTTCAATCCACCACCGAATCAGAATACATTGCCGCTTCGGAAGCTGCAAAGGAGGCTGCTTGGATGAAGAAGTTCATTGCTGATCTCGGAGTAATGCCTAGCATTAAGAAACCAATCGAGATACTGTGTGACAATACTGGTGCCATTGCTCAAGCTAAGGAACCAAGGTCACACCACCGCACGAAGCACATACTCAGAAGATTTCACTATATCAGGGATATATTAGAACGGGGAGACATCGTGTTAAACAAAGTTCACACAGATCATAATCTAGCCGACCCGTTCACTAAGCCTATGCCTCATTCTAAACATGAGGAGCATGCTAATAAGATAGGCCTTAGATTTGTTAGACAGTGGGTTTGATCTGTATTTAGTATTTGGTGCTTTCGAACAATAAAGTTGCATTAGTTTTTATATTTGATTTAATGGTTAAATGCATTATAAATAGATGTTACTGTGATCGATAGTTTATACGTTTTAGAAATCCTTGAATATTTTATTCTAAATGTCCGTAGTCGATTAGATTCGTGGGAATCAATCTGAACGTAAGACTACTGTGAATCTGATGGTTGGTTCATTATGAATGAAAGACCAAGAAGTTGAAAATCATGTTCACATATAATTATTAAAGAATAATTATTGGACGTAACTCATTTCAAAACTATCTTCATGGATCAATGTCTTGAGATGTTTTGAATATGGTAAGATCTATCGATCCTAGACTCGAGGCACATACTAGAACAAACTCTGACTAAAGTTTGTTCTTTGATCTTATCTAACTTTGTACCTTGACAGGTAGTAATAAGTGTATGATCAGGAGTAATCTGAAGTTTAGTGAGAGTTGTGTATGGCCAAAGGAATTCTATTCTTCTTTAATTAGGAGTTGGACATTCTGGCGCCCTCGTTGATTCAAGTTGGTGTAAAACGCATGGCCATGCTCAAACTAAAGAGTAGTTTGTTTAAGACCACTTTGAATTGGAGAACGAGAACAAGAATAGTTGAACCACATATTAGAAGTGAATAGTATCCATGTCTCATGTTCAACGGATGCCCTAAACAGAAAGGATACATAAATATGCTTACTAAGACTGTTAGACTTGGTAAAGTAAGGTTACTTGTACACAAGGAAATAGTTTGCCGATTGTAATACATCATACATTGTTAGGGGCAATGAAATGCAGCTAGACGTCCACCACTGTTTATGGTGAACCGATTAATTGATGAATCATCCAAGTGGGAGATTGTTGGATATATGATGTCCGATCATAAATTAAGTCAACGTTACTAACGAGGTACGATCCAAAAAGTTACACTTTAGGCAAGGAACAAATCTATACTATATAATAAATAAAGGTTTTTTCATGCCACGTGTCGGCTCCATATTCATTCTCATCATTTTTTTTCCACATCTTTCTCTTATTAAATACACTTATATCTTTTAATAATAATATATATTTAAAGAAAATACTATTTATACTAACAAAACACATTTATTGAGTAAAGTACATGGATGGTCCCTATGGTTTATCAAAATTTTGGATTTAGTCCCTAGCTTTACCAAAATTACATGTATGGTCCCTGTGGTTTGCACTTTGTAACGCATTTAGTCCCCAGCCAACAAATCTAAAAGTTTTAGCAGGTCCAAGTCAGAGACTAAATGCGTTACAAAGTGCAAACCATAGGGACCATCTATGTACTTTTGGCAAAGTTTGGGGATTAAATGCATTACAAATTGCAAACCACGGGGACCATCCATGTACTTTTGGAAAGCTAGGGACCAAATTCAAAATTTTGATAAACCACAGGGACCATACGGGTACTTTACTCCACATTTATTTTAAATTATCCTTATTATAAGAAACTCTGAAATCTAATTATATAACTTTTATTTTCAATCAATTAATAAATGAAAATCAAATTACATTAAACAATAATTAACGTATTTTCAAAACCCAATTATATACTAATTTTTACATATTTTGAATTTTCTTTTCTATTGTTAGTATATGTAATACATTTTTACACCTGTAAAATATATACATAATGATTTAAGAAATTTAAGTATTGATATTTTTCACCCTATGTGTATTACACGGGTTCTAAGCTAGTATGTCATATTTAATTATTAAATATTATTCATGAAAGAGGGATCTATTAAACGGTGGATTAATATTTAGAGAAATATTTATCGGTGATTGAGATAAATAATTACTTGGTGAATTAATTATTTACGGGGAATAAATGTTTAAAGTGTTAAACATTTAAAGATTATATTTTTACTGATTATTTGTAATTAGTAAAATGCAAGGGTTAATGATTAATGGTTAATCATTACTAAGGTATTTACTGTTAATACCATAGGGTACCAGTGTGTAATTATAATGTTTATAAATATAACATTATAATCAAAACCTAAAACTAAAAACTGCATGAGTATCATCATCGTCCATTCTCACATTAGCAATAAACCTTTTAGTTTTGGTGAATCTGAAATCCTTTGGGAACCCAACCAACCTCTCACAATTGCTAGCAGTATGCCTAGGTTTTTTGCATTGATTACAAATAAGATTCTTTCTATTACCAGGTGTTCCATCAAACTGCCTTTGAACCGGAATGTTGACGTTCATTGATGCACTTTGAGAGTTAAATTGTGCAGTAGAGTGAAGTTCCTTTTGATTTTCATCCTGAATAAATAAAGCATATGTTTGGTTTAATGAGGGAATAGGTTGCATCATAATAATATTTCCTCTTATATTGTCATAACAAGGATTTAACCCTATAAGGAATTGCATCAATCTTTGATCAGCATTACGTTTAGCCATTATGTGAGCATTTCTATAAGTACGTGGTGGAATATTATCAAGTGCATTCAATTCATTCCAAATTAACTTAATTTTGGTGAAATAGGTTGTAATATCATCATTATTTTGAGATATTTCACACAGTTTTCTGCAACTGATAAAACTTTGCTCCATTTGATTGGTTATACCGATCATACAATTCATCCCACAGTTAATGCGTTGTTTCAGCATAAAGAACACCCTCAATAATTTCTCTTGACATAGTGTTTAGAATCCATGAAATCACCATATCATTATAGCGTTGCCAAAGAGCAATTTGTGAACAATCAATCGGTTGAGTAAGCTCTCCATTGACAAACCAAGCTTGTTCTTTGTTGAAAGTGCATAGTAATAGATTGTTTCCGAGCACCGAAACCTGAACCTTCAAAAGGTTTTGAAGCAATAATCATTCCATGATGATCTTGTGGATGAAGATATAGAGGATTCGATGAATCATAAACTATAAAAGTTGACCTTGTTGAACCACCAGTCGAGGTAGACATGATTTGATAAAGGAAATGATAAACAAACAGAACAAATCAGATGAGAAGAGGAAATCGAACTAAAACAAATTCGATGAGGAGGAGACGAAAAACGATTCAAACAGTGAATCGAAGAACAGACGCTATCGAGATGAAAGGAGTATAAGAACACAAAGAATAATCGATTAAATTAAGAACGATTATAGAAAACCTAAACAGAAAAATTGAACCAAATGTTCAATTCGATTCAAGGAAGCAGAGATGAAAATCAAAACAAAACTTGATTTGATGATGAAGATGAAGTAGAGATCAGATCGAAAATATGTCAGAATCGAGAGAGAGCAAAAGTCCTTGTTCTGATACCATGTTAACTAAGACAAGAATTGGGGAAAATTTGATTCATTATCAAACAGAAAAACATACAACTGAAAGAAACTATATATATATATATATATATATATATAATGTGGAAAATCCAAAAACTAACTAACTTAACAAACTGGAACTAAATACAAAATAATACATTCACAGTTCAAATCCATGGTCCGAAGTTTAAGTTCGGATAACACAACTTGTTCCGAAGTTCAAATTCGGATGGCAAAGTGTTTGTCTAGACCATTACCGTAGACTGCCCAGCAGGAGTCCGGATGCAAACCAATAAGAAAACAAACAACCATATGGGGTTAAAACTTTATACCTTTCGTGTAACCGGTTGAAGGTTTAAGCTCATCACTCTGAGACAATGATCCAGTCGCTAGGTCTGGTTTACATGAAACTCCTCCGGATTCGAACTCCTTCAAATCCAATACCCAATAGCTTGCAAAACAACCCGTAAATAACCCGTAAACATGTAACATGTTAGTAACATGGGTATATTAACCCGTAAACTGAACAAAAACAGAAAACCGATCAACACTAGAACTGGAACGGTGGCTCATGGATATGGTTCTACAGGAGTGGCGCAGCGACGACGCAAGGTGGCGGAGTGCGGCGGACCAGAGATAGCCTTGAAGGTGGTTGGCGAAGGCCTGAACGGTGGTGGATGGGAGCCGGCGGCGGAGTGGGTTTCGACGGCTAGGGTGGTTAGGGGAGGGGTTTAGGGTTCTTGCAACCTCTCTAAACCTGATTAGTTGTGTGTATTTTCCATCTCCTCTAAATTCCTATTTATAAGTCACCCTTAACTTGTTCTCCAAGATAAGGGTTTTAGGGATTTAACTAATTACAATTGAGTCCATATAATTATCCCATAATCACATTTAAGGAACTCCATTATTTTAATTGTCAATTAACAAACAATAAGTTGATTTAATTATAATCATATCCAATATAATTATAATCATAATTAAATATGTTCCTAACATATTTTCACTAGTTTATTATTAATCCAATTAATAATAATAATGATTATTTCATAAATAATCGTCTTGTCCAACCGTATTCGTTCGTCATGACAATTATTTCATAAATAATTGTCTCGCCTTTCGTTATATTCATGTGATGGACTATATTAACCGTTAATATATCTAATAATCGTAATCGTTGCCCAAAGTATAACCTTTTAGATCTTACCTCGTTAGCAGTATTGTCAAATGTCGTTACTCGGGCATACTGGTCCAACATGAACCTCCTGACCGCGGTTGGGCCGGCATTCACATTCAAAATCGAAGAAGTGTTGAAGACTAAAACTAAGCTGGGGAAGAAGAAGAAAAATCACGCCAGATCTTGAAAGAAAAAGCGCCGATGTTGGAAAAAATGTGGTCGGTTGAAAAGAAACGACGGTGCTTGCTTTGTGTTTAAAGTAGGGTTGTTGGAAAATGAAATTGTTGTGTTTGAAGATTTAAATGCTATGTTAAGCTGATTTGTGGATTTTTGGCTTAGTTGTTAGGTTAATCGGTTGTTTATGGGTTAAATGGGTCAAATGGGTCACGTGTCAGCATGTTAATAGGTCAAATGGGTCTGCAGTTTTCATTTCTTCATTAACTTTTAGATGTGTGTGTGTAGTGTGTGTAAACCAAGGGGGCATGAACCAACATGTAACGAACCAAAATTCAAAATAAATTATTATTTGCTTAAATAATATTATGACGGTGAAAATGGCTTAAATAAAAGTGGAGGGTTCCTTTTGTCGTTAAGCATTCTAGACTTTTGACAAAAATGGTCAAAAATGGAGGTGTAGGGGGTCATTTTGTAAACTGGAAAAATCATATTTTTATGTGTGTGTGGTAGCGACACACACTCTAGTGTGTGTGTGTGTGTGTTCGTGAATATTAAAGGGAGAAGAGAGGAACATAGCCAAATTCAATCTCTGGATTTTGAGCATGAAAGATTGAAGATTGAAGGTGTATGTGGCTAAATCAAACATAAAGTAAGTGTTGAAGTAATTCTTGTGACAAGCACTCTGAAGATTGTTTTTACTTATGTAATGTCTTTATGTATTTGTATGTCAGTATCTGTATGTATTGGTTTATCAAGTTGTAATCATGTTCGTAGGTACTTGTCGTTGTAGTTGTCTTTGTTAAGTGTTGTGTGCATTTAGTAAGTGCGTAGGATGTATATCGTGCGTACTTAGCAAGTATGCAAGAACAAAGTCTGCGTACTTGCTAAGTACGCGGGAGTTAAGCCCTGCGCACTAGCTAAGTGCGCAGGCAACAGGTCTAGTATATATAGCCAGTTAGTGACAGAATTATGTACGCACCCATTCTTTCTGTAACCGGCTGTGATTATCAATAGACGAAGTTTGAAAGTATCTTGTATTTTGTTATCGTTTTACTTTGTGTTGATTGATACTCCACCTAGTCACGGGCATTCCGCACCCGGTTCGACTAGGAACACACTTGCATCTGACGATCCGAGTCACCTGAGGGACCTACAAGTGGTATCAGAGCCTTTGCTCTTGATTTCGAGTGTTGTGAGTGTGTTGGGAGCATTTTCGACACAATATACAGCCTTTCTACAAGGAAAAGTGACCGATTTTGGTGATTAAAAGCAAAAATCCTTCAAAATTCGACATGTTTCTTGTTTGTTTTAGTGTTTTGATCATCAAGGGTTTGTTAGAAACAAGTGTCTAACCTCTTGGCTTGATGAATTTGTTCATATCTTCAAAATTTGAAGATCTAAGGTATTTCCGGCGATCGAAAAAAGTTGGTGGAGCAGGTGGATAAAGCATTCTGCGTACTTACCCTTTTTGGCATAAAGGACAGTCTTGTGCGTACTTGCTAAGTACGCAAGACCATTCTTGTACATATTTAATTTCTCTTCCTGCGTACTTAACAATTACTCATGCGTACTTGCTAAATACGCAAGAGCAAATAGTAAGTGCGCAAGACCAATTTATTAAGTGCGCAAAGCCATTCTTAAGTGCGCAAGTTGTGTTGACTTTCTGAGTTTTTTACTAAGTTTTACACTATGGCAAATCTTCAGAATGTTGGTAACCTACTTAACTATGATAACGAGATAGGTACTCCGCAAAAACTGCCAAAGCTGCTGAATGTTAATGATTATTCAAATTGGAAAGCACGCTTTGAGCATTATATTTCATACACTGATTCCACTTTGTGTATACCTATACTTGAGGGTTATAAGCATCCGACTTATACATATCTTGATAAGATTGTTCCCAAGCCTATATCTAAGCTAGATGAAGAAGAAAAGAAAGTTTATGACAGAGAAAAAAAGGCACATGGATCTATCACAATGGCCATAACTAGAGAGCTTTTTCACAGCTTCAGAGGATATGATAATTCGAAAGATCTCTGGAAGGCATTGCAGAAAAGATTTGAGGGGAATAGTGACATCAAGAAGAACAAAAGAGATCTCCTGAGAAAGCAGTATGAGTGCTTCAGATACCTGGAGAATGAATCTACAGATGAACTTATATCTAGATTCTATCATCTGCAAACTGAGTTAAAATGTTTTGAGCTAAAGTTTCCTGATGAGGAATTAGTTAAAAAATTTCTAAATGCGTTACCACCAAAGTTTGAGATGTATACCACTCTGCTGAGAGATAACCCCAAGTTCTATGAGATGACGATTGAAGAAGCAATTGGAAAGGTCCAAGCACACGATATAAACCTGAAAAGAAAATAAAGCTTAGGGAGACATCAAATCCAAGACCCTTTTATGTATTATGGGACGTCTTCCACAACTAAGTCATCGGGTTCAGGAATCGCCTTATTCTCAGGGAACTCTCATGAAGAAGATAACTCGAATGTTTGTGGTGGTCATACAAGCTTTACAGCATCTGGATCTGGTTCTCACCACCAACATTCCTCAAGAAATCCTACCTCCACATCTTCAGCTAACCAAACTGCTATAGCCAAGATAGCTGAAGATCATGTAGCATTGTTTTCATCGTGTATGCTTGCCTATGAGAACTTCATTGGTGGCAAGCTTACAGATCCTGAAACCATTGAAGAAGATTTTAATCAGGTGGATCCATATGACATGGAGGACATGGATATTCAATGGAATATGGCCATGATCTTGAGAAGGGCCAAGCGTTTCTTGAATAGAACTGGCAGGAAGTTCATTGGTGGGCATTCAAATGCCAAGGTGGGTTTTGATAAATCTAAACCCAAATGCTACAAGTGTCAGAACTTTGGACACTTTGCTCGTGAATGTCAGAAGGATAAAGCACCTGCTTCAGGATTCACTAGACCAAGCTAGGGAAACAACCAAGGAAATGGTCAAGGGTACAACAATTCTAACAACCACAATCAAAGTCAAGGTGGAACGTCCAATGCTTTGGTTGCTCAACAGGACGAAAGCTTTGATTGGGGTCTTCATTGGAGGATGCTCTTATTGCTCAAACACAAGTTGGTCTCGTGGTTGAGATCGTTGAGATGATGGAAGCAGAAGAAAGGGAAGCTTCTATAGCTGATCAAAGGGAATCTACAACTGCACTTGCCCTCATAGCTATTGGGGAGGCATCAAATTCGTCAACTGAGGTAGACTCTAACTCTTTTGCTGTTATTTCTTGTTCCAAATGTCTTGGCTTGAAAGAAGAAAATTCTAAGCTTCAGGACAAGGTCGAACCCCTTCGTATTGCAGCTTTAAGCTACAAAGAAAATGAAAAACGTTACAAAGATTCAATTGAAACATTAAAGAAAGAAAGACGTGATTTTTCACTTAAAATTAGTGAACAACAGTTTCATTTGGATGTTGCGTACAAGGGGTTGGAAAAGAGAAATAATTAAATTACCAAGCTGAAGAATGAGGTCTTGCAGTTGAATGGTAAAATTGAGAAGTTGAAAAATTCTCGCTTTATGGTGGAACATTATGAATCAGCAGGGAGACAAGTGAATGGCTTAGGGTTGGGTACTAATGCTATTCCTCCACTAGTAAGTGGGAAATTTGTCAACGGCGTAATTGATATTGACTTGTCATGCCTTGATGAATCCTCAATTCAGGATGATTCCTCTAACAAGGATGATTCCTCAAGTAAGGCTAACTCAGCTTCTGATGAGGAATTCTTTTCTGATGAAGGCTCTGAGAACACCAAAGTTGAGGGTGTTATCTCAGAAGAGTTGCTTGATAAACATACTGTTGAAACAAATGATAAACTGAAAATGATGGTTTGTGGAGGTTTCAAATCCATTAAGCAAATTACGAAAGAAGCTTTTCCTAATAATTTGGGGAAGAATTTTTAACAAAACATTAATAAACACTACACCCCAAAGAGTCAATTAAAATCAGGTCAAGCACAAGATGCTTGTAATGTTCATCAAACAAATCCTGTTACTCATCAAGCCGAGTCATCTGCATCCAAAAGTAGAGAGCCTTACAGGAGGACTTACAAGGAAAGAAGAGCTTGTTTTCATTGTAGTATGATCGGTCACATCCTAGTGAACTGTCCTTATAAGAACCAAGGGAAACGGCCAGTTGTTCAATAACAAACTGTTTCCCCTAAGACACCATCAGTGAAGCAACCTAGAAGTCCGAAATCAAAAGAGGTGAAACCACCAGTGAAACGTATGGTGAAGCCAAAGACCACATCTGAGGCTAAGCCATCTGTTCCAAAAAGGGAAAAGCAACCTGCTAAACCTAGTGTATATACCTCTGGTAGTACACAAACTGGTGAGAAGCATGTGGTTAAACTTTCCAAACCACAGAGGAGAAGAAGGAACAAGAGATTAAGAAAGCTGGAACAGCTGGCTGGAATTCAATCAGGTGAAGCTTCTACTAGTTCACCAGGTGCTTCTGAATGCAAGTCGACTGTTCTAGTAAAACAAAAGAAAAGGTCCTAGAACGAGAAATATAAAAGTTCTCAATCTTCTGATCCCAAATCTTCGAAGGATTCACCCATTTTTGATAGCCATGATTGTGAATTAATTAAGGTAGTTTATTTTGAGAAAAATGGACGACCCAAGACCACCATGTCTTGGGTCTCCAAAACTAATTAATTTCCTGTGACTCATGTAGGGACATTCGAAGGGCCATGACAGGAAACATGGCCCTGCTTCAATATGTGAAACCATTCAGAGGCGGCTATGTGGCCTTTGCAGGCGAGAAGGGTGGTAGTATTACTTGTCAAGGCATGGTTTCGAATGGATGTGTAAGATTCGACAACGTCAACTACTGCGAGCAGCTAAAGCATAACATGTTGAGTGTTTCTCAGATGTGTGACAAGGAGTACTCCATTATGTTTGACAAGTCAGAATGCTTGGTTCTCAAACCTGGTTTTGTGGTTCCTGACGATTGGATTCTGATGAGAGCGCCAAGGACAAATGACACCTATCAGATTGATATGAGCCTGGCTACAGCCACCTCATCAGTTGTTACTTGTTTCCTTACAAAAGCGAAAAAACATGACTCAATATTATGGCATAGGAAACTCGGACACATTTCTTATCGTTGTAGGTCCCGGGAGCCTCGTCGCACATCGGAGATAACACGGACCTGTTCTGTGATTTGTGTGGGAACCAAGAAAAAAGACAAAAGATAATGAAACGATACGTAATCCATAACATAGAAGTCATCCCGTATTACAGACTACATACCGAAGTAGCACACATCTCTCATCTAAGCTCACGGTCCAAGGGTCGGGAGAGCTCGTCCCGACCCGGACACCTCTCAACCTTGTTCCAGAAGTTCCACCTACAAATGAAGACAAGTCTTCTATTTATAGGGGCAGGAACACTACCTGCGTACTTGACTAAGTACGCGAGGCATTGGTTATGCTTACTTGCTAAGTACGCAAGGCAAAAGACTTGCGTACTTATTAAGTACGCAGGACCAACTGGTGAACAAGCTAAGTACGTAGGAACACCCTCTTGCGTACTAGCCTAGTACACCGATACATAGAGTTTAATCTATAGTTACAAAAACATGCTTCTATAATCGTAAAATGAACCATCTTGTCCGAAACGGTTTAGTTTCCGGGGTTCCTAAGCTGAGATTCTCCGTTGCAGATGACTGTATGCCGTGTAAAAAGGGCAAACAGCAACGGAAGTCTCACAAGCCCAAGCTCCAAAACTCCATAGATACCCCCTTGGAGCTCTTACATATGGATCTGTTTGGGCCCATAAGTATCCGGAGTATTGGTGGTAAGTCATATTGTCCAGTTGTAACTGATGATTTCTCACGTTTCTCTTGGGTGCAATTCTTAGGTATAAAGGATAAGACTGCTGATATTCTTCAATACCTGATTGTGAGCTTGGAAACTTTATGCAAACTGAAGGTTAGAAGAATAAGGAGTGACAACGGCACGGAGTTCAAAAACAACATGATGGAGCTTTTCTGTTTCAAGAAGGGCATTCGTCATGAATTCAGTGCGTGGTATACACCCCAGCAGAATGGAGTTGCAGAACGGAAGAACAGAACCCTAATTGAGACTGCAAGGACAATGATGTCTGATGCCAAGCTTCCCGTAACATTCTGGGCGGAAGCAATCAACACAACTTGTCACGTCTTAAATAGAGTTATGGTGGTTAAGAGGCACAATAAAACTTGTTATGAGCTGATCAACAATTGACCTCCAAATCTTAACTACCTATTTCCTTTTGGTAGTCCCTGCTCATTACTGTTACAGTACAAGGATCGAAAGTCTAAATTTCATGCAAAAGCGGTGGAGGGCATCTTCTTAGGATATGTTGCGAACTCACCATGCAAGAGAGTGTACAATATTGAGAGTAGGTCTATGGAAGAATGGTTCGAAGTGGACTGCAGTAAACACAACATTTCACCAGAACCAACTGGTCCTGCTTGGGGATTTGATTATGATGCTCTGTTCAAGTCTTTTAACCTTCCAGATTTATCTGCTGAAGCCGCTGACAAGTTGTATGATTTCTGTGGTGGAAGCGACGACTCCAACTTCTCAACCAGAGCAACGGTACCTATCCCAACTTCCGATTCCAATGCTGCATCTGCATTTGGAACTCTTGACATTGACAACAAAGATGAAGTTCATGTTGAAGGAAACGATGCTCAAGTTGATCCTAATGTTCATGTAGGAAATGATGCTCTAGTTGATCCAATCAACATTGAGTCATCTTCGGGTACACTTGATATGGGGGAGTTGAGTACTAAACTTGAGTCGGAAATTCAAGAACCAGAATTACCAGAGACGAGAGTGCATCGGAATCATTCAATTGAGAACATTATTGGTGATCCTGATGCCGATGTTCAAACTCGTCATAGAACCATTACTGAGAACACCAGTTTGTATGCTGGGATACTTGACACAGGTATCATGGAAACTTGCTTGCATGCTGCTTACATATCCCAATTGGAGCCGAAGAATGTGAAAGAGTCTCTTGCTGACAACTGCTGGATTGAGGCGATGCAAGATGAATTGTCTCAATTCCAAAAGTTACACGTGTGGGATTTGGTTGACCTTCCGAAGGGTATGCATCCGATTGGAACCAGATGGGTGTTCAAATGCAAGACGGACGATCGACATGTTGTAGTGAAGAATAAAGCAAGGTTGGTTATTCAGGGTTTTAATCATCAAGAGGGCCTGGATTACACAGAGGTGTATACCCCAGTTGCTAGACTTGAGACCATTCGACTGTTTCTGGATTATACCTCCTTTGTCGGCTTCAAGGTCTATCAACTTGATGTGAAGAGTGCTTTTCTATATGGGAAAGTTCATAAAGAGGTCTATGTCACTCAACCACCAGGTTTTGAAGATCAGCATAATATTAATAAAGTGTACAAGCTGGATAAGGCACTTTATGGTCTTCCTCAAGCCCCTAGAGCGTGGTATGAGACTTTATCAAAACATCTACTGTCCAATGGTTTCGACCGCGGACAAATTGACTCGACTCTCTTCATTGGGAAAGCAGGAGGTGATATTCTACTAGCGCAAGTTTATGTCGACGACATTATCTTTGGGTCTACCAATGAATAGATGTGTAGAGAATTCGAAAAGGTGATGAAGTCCAAGTTTGAAATGAGCAACATGGGTGAACTGTCGTTCTTTCTGGGTCTGCAAGTCAGTCAAAGGGGGAATGGCATTTATCTACATCAATCTAAGTATGTGAAGGACATTTTGTCAAAATACAAGATGAATGATTGTACTACTTAAGGCACACCAATCCCAGTCAATCATGGTCTGCAGCCGGATAAAGATGGAAATGATGTGGACTGTAAATTGTACCGCGGGATGATCGGTTCTCTAATGTATCTCGCAGCTTCAAGGCCCGACATTATGTTTGTTGTGTGTTTGTGCTCGAGGTTTCAGTCACAACCAAAGGAGTCTCACCTGATAGCTGTTAAGAGGATCTTCAGATACTTGAAGGGGAAACCCCGATTGGGTCTTCGATACTTGAAGCAGCTGTCATTTGACTTCAAAGCCTATACCGATTCTGATTATGGCGGTTGTAACCTCGATAGAAAATCAACCTCAGGTGGATGTCAATTCTTGGGAGACAGGTTGGTCTCCTGGTAGTGTTAGAAGCAGTCAACGGTTTTTGTCTCAACTGGAACTCCTTTATTCATTGACAGTAATGCCACTATGTCTATCACGAACAACGCGGTGAAACATTCCAAAACTAAGCATATAGAGATTCGCCATTATTTCATCCGTGATTGTGCTGAAAAGCATTTGGTTAAGCTTGTAAAAGTTCACACGGATGACAACCTTGCTGACCTTTTCACTAAGGCATTTAATCGGACCCGTTTTGAACATCTTGTCAACATGATAGGAATGTTCAATCCTGAGTGAAACTTTCTGTTTTCTAAAATCAATTCAATTCATGGAAGTTAATCTTTATTTCTTTTGAATTTATTTTGTACAGTTCTTTTTCTCTTTATTTAACATCTTCTGAAAAATCCAAACAAAACTAAAATAAAAAAAATAATAAAAAAATTCAAAGTCTTTTGAAGGTAAGAGGAAATGATAGTACATCAGTAATGATCTAAACGTCTTAGACTACACATATGGGAAATGATTGTGTCATGATTACTTGAAAGATTAAGTTGTTTCAGTTTTGATTTGAATATTTGCAAGTAATTTGAATTTTCAGTAAGCTATAAGCATTTTTGAATCATTACTAGTGTGGAAACTAAATCTAGACTACAACTGTGATTTGAACCCATGTATGCATGTGTGTGTGTGTAAAAGAATATAAAAAATCATTATCAGATAAAGGATGTAAGATTTTGGCAAATATTTTCTTATGAGACCATTTTCGGGTTATGTCTTTAGCATAATTTTTCGGTTCACTTCATTGCCCATACTCACAAGTATGCAATGGGAAGTTTGGCCAAGATATGTCTTGACATCAACCGTTAAGCATATATTCACCCTTGAATCATACCTGATTCATTTAAATCAAATCCAGATAAAAGTTGGATCCCCTTACCTAAATCCTCAGACACCATATTTATTAACCTGAATCATCATATGATATTCAAAGAAGAAAAACCAATCAAACCAAGACAAATGAATCACTCGATTCTGAATCTTATGATTCTTGATAATCCTTATGGATTCTGCTTGATTTTTTCTGTGCTAAACGATGTAACTTCATTCTGGAGATTTAAAAATCTTTGGGAAAATCTTAGATGCCTTTATATAGTGCAATTTAAATTTCTGTAGCATAATTGTGGGGTACACGTTGCATATCCTGTAATTAATACCTTAACACACAAGAACGTGATACAAAGATGCTTATGGTTTCAAATCTTATAATATTGACAACTTGAGTTCACTTGTTCATATTGCCTATTACGTATGAATAAATAGTAATCCATGACATGATCCCATATTCTTTGATGTTTATTGTGTATCATTTTTGCTTACAAATAGCCTGATATGATCCTCTGCTCATGACTTTAACCCAAAAATAGCTGGTGTGTATATTCTTTTGCATATTATCTTCATTCAAAAATTTCAAAAAGGTTTTAAGTACAGTTCATCAAAACTTAAGAAAATCCAAAAATATTTGTGTTTAACTTCCTTGAATTGTTTTTGAAACCTCTTGATTAAATGTTCTTATCCGGTTCACTTTTTGACATGACATTCTTCATAATTTGAGTTGAACTTTGAGTACACATCGATCTATGCGTACTTGTTAAGTGTGCATTAGGTAAAACCTGCGTACTTATGAAGTACGCAAGACATAAGTCATGCGTACTTATTAAGTACGCAGGAGTTAAATCCTCTGCACTTGTCAAGTACGCACGGCTAGTGTCTGTGGGGTATATATATGGGTGTTAGAATTTTTTCTAAGTTTCATCTCATTCATTCGCCTTAACACTGTTTGCATCCTCTGCTCGATTTCACTCAAATTTTCGTGTGTTTCCAAACCGATTTTTTTTGTCCCGATCATAGTTTCATCTTCACCTTTCTATCATTTGGTAAGTATCTTGGACCATTTCATCCGCAAAATCTCTTGTTGAGGACCGTATTCTTGCACTTGCGAGATTAGGGTTTTGGTGTTGAAATGTAGACCGGTTTTGGGTGTTTTTAAGTGAAATTAAGCCCTAAAACTAGTTTATGATCATCAGTCAAAGCTCTTGTATTCTAAATTCATCCTTAACTGCTCTTGATTTTGGGTTTGACCCCTTGGTGTCCGTGGTTTTGCATCGGACCGAGGTTAGGTCCAAATGATCAGGGTTTAGCTTTGCTTTGATGATGGTGTTGGTCCCATAAGTCTTAAACAGGTTTTTCAACATTGTGGTGACCGATATCATAATATATTACTTTGAATCTCTTGATTTTGTAAAAGTTCTAAGTGTTAGTTCTTGCGCAATTATTAAGTACACAAGAATTAGCTCCTGCGTACTTAATAAGTACGCAAGAACAATTTTCTGCATATTTGTTAAGTACGCAGGAAAGGCCCTCATAATTTTTTCTAAGTCTGAAAATCAGTTCAATGTGCAAGTATTATACCATGTCATGCTTGTTCTATTCCAATGATTCTGTTTGATCTAATGTTGTTTCTCGTATGTTCTTGCAGAGATGAATACTGATGGAGGTGATGAAGAAGAAGGAGGAGATGGTACTGAAGAGTCAGATTCTGAGGCAACTGAATCTGATTCATCTGACTTTGATGATGCACCAGACCAAACACACCCACGGAGAATGGTGAAGATTTCCCTTCTCGATCCATCCCACAAAAGACAAAGACAAGAGAGTTTAGACAACAAGTATGTTCCTGAACATGAGACTGATAGAAGGAAGAATAGGACTATTCAGGGATTCCCTCCTGAATCTTTCTATATACGTCATTTTGAGTTACTGACATGGGGCACGCTAGCCATACTGGCGTCGGTTTCACGGAGCTCAAATTTGACATAGTCATCCTTGAGCTCACGGATTTTGACCTTGGGGAACCTCTGGTCATGGAGCTCAAATTTGACATAGTCGTCCATGAGCTCATGGATTTTAACCTTGGGGAACCTCTGATACGACGTTGTTAGACAAATACAACCTGCATAAGAGACTAAAGACATCTCAAGAGCTGTTGTCAAGTGGAGTTTGTTGAAGCAAATCTTGTGACAATCACTCTAAAGCTGTTGCTAGAGACTAAAGACATCTCTAGAGCTGCTATCAAGGGGGAATTTATTGAAGCAATTCTTGTGACAAGCACTCTGAAGATTGTTTTTACTTATGTAATGTCTATATGTATTTGTATGTCGGTATCTGTATGTATTGGTTTATCAAGTTGTAATCATGTTCGTAGGTACTTGTCGCTGTAGTTGTCCTTGTTAAGTGTTGTGCGCACTTAGTAAGTGCGCAGGATGTATATCATGCGTACTTAGCAAGTACGCAAGAACAAAGTCTGCGTACTTGCTAAGTACGCAGGAGTTAAGCCCTGTGCACTTGCAAAGTGCGCAGGCAACAGGTCTAGTATATATAGACAGTTAGTGACAGAATTATGTACGCACTCATTCTCTCTATAACCGACTGTGATTATCAATAGACGAAGTTTGAAAGTATCTTGTGTTTTGTTGTTGGTTTACTTTGTGTTGATTGATACACCACCTAGTCACGGGCATCCGCACCCTGTTCGACTAGGAACACACTTGCATGTGACGATTCAAGACACCCAAGGGACCTACAGTAAGGTTCCATTCTCCATCTTCATCTCTTGAACCTCCATTAATGGAGTTTTATGGGTTTTGATAGGAAACCAATTTTGGGTTAATTGGTGTAGTGATTTGGGTTACATGTTGATTACAAAACTTAATCTAGTGTTAATGAAGTTGTAAATTCATGATTTACATGATTTAAACACCCAATTTGATGATTTAAAAAATTAGGGTTCTTGAGGTGAAATTGGGGATTTTTGAATTTGAGGTTGCTTGGATGGTAATTGGGGTTGGTAAGTGTTTGGGGTGTGATTAAACACATAACCAAGTAATAACCCTTAATCAAATTGGCGATTTAAGAAATTGGGAGTTTGGGTGAAATTGAGTGGAACCCAAACGGGTCAAAATGGGTGAATGATTGTGTAGGGAGGTTAACACTATTTTAAGGTGTAATTAATCAAGTTTAGAATGGGCGTAATTCGTAAGGTCTAGGGTGGTGTTAGACCTTAATTGGAAATGGCGAATTGGTGGATTGGAAGTTTGACTATAATGGGTCAAACGGGTCATTTGGGTTGAAAGGTGGTATTTGGGTGTTGGGGTTTGATTAAGGTCATGTTAATCAAACTAAATTAGGGTCTTGGTCTTTAGATCATAAAGGTGTGTTGGGTGTCAATCGTTGATCATTGGATTACTAACTGTAATGGGTTGTATATGTGATCAAATAGTAAGGAAGCTAGCTTGAAGGATCAAGCGGGGTCGTCTTTGGCAAAGGTAAGTGCCTTGCACTAACTTAGTAATGATAAGGTATAAGTATATTATATGCGGTTAATATATGCTTATGTATCGGTGAATGATGAATGGTGTTTAATTGTCGTTTATGTCGAATAAATAGGCATAATGTGGTTGGAATTGGTGTAGTTGACTATGTGGTATATAGTCAAACTAAAATGTAGAATAAGGTAAATTTGTGTAGTTGTCTAGTGTGGCATATAGTCAAACTAAAATATAGAATATGTTGATTTGTTGTAATTTGACTTATGTGGTAAAGAGTCAAACTAAATTGTGGAATGTGGTGTATTGGTGTAATTTGACTTATGTGGTAAAGAGTCAAACTAAATTGTGGAATGTGTTCTATTGGTGTAATTTGACTTAGTGCGGTATGAGTCAAACTAATATGTAAAATGTGGTGATTTGGTGTAATTTGACTAATATGTGGTAAGAGCCAAAATAAAATGCAATTTGGTGGAATTGAAGTCATTGAGCTTCACTTGTGTCGTTGCAGCTTGAAGTCTTTGAACTTTACTAACGTCGTTGTTGCTTGAAGTCTAAGAACCTCACACGAAAGTAATTTGAGGTCATGAACTTCACAAGGTTGTGTTGTGGCGTTTGAGGTCTTTAGAACCTTATATAAAGGAGTTTGAAGTCTAAAAACCTCACACGGGGGTTGATTGAGGTTATGAACTTCACAAAGTTGTTTTATGGTGTTTGAGGTCTTTAGAACCTCACAAAGAAGTAAGGTTAGGTTAGTGGTAGAGTAACTAACTGGTGTATACATACATAGGTGTAATGTATGTAAGGAGTTATATATGTTAGTTAGAGTCTGTCGGTGCTAACTGGTACGGGTTGGATAATGGGGCGATTGAAGTCCATAAACTTCATTAAGGAGGCAAAGGGGAGGGATTGGGATCATTAGAATCCCACTAAGTTGGTGTAATTCGGATAATAGAGGAATGCCAAACTTGAAGTATGCATATCTTGAGCTAGAAAATGAGTTACGAAAGTCGTAATATATGAATTCGGGGTGCCTCGACATGAGGAATTAAAAAAATAAAGTTTGTTGTGCAGGTGGGGGCGTAAGTTACGCCCTACCCGGCGTAGCCCACACTGGGTTGGTTTTGCCTTACGCCCTGGGCACTGACCTACGCTCCCCAAACGCCCTCCCCCTACGCTGAAACCCATTTTTTGGGTTTTTTTATGTTTAACTCATTAGAGGCTATGGGAACTTGTATATATCATTATTAACATGTTTTGTGGTGTTCTCATGTAGGTAAAGCTCCGGTTTGAGGTCTTGGGTCAAGCTTCATGGTGGATTGGATTCTCGGTTCTTTTGGGGTGTTTGTTGTTATTCGGAGTTAGAACACCTAGTTGAGAAGTCCTTGAACTTATTTTAAACTATCTTTTAGATGGTTAAACTTGTCGTTTTCCTTAAATTGTCGGTTGGTTGTTTTGAATCAATTTATCTCATTGTCGCTTTGTCGTAATTAACATATGTTGTTATCAAGAGTGTTTTGTGGGACCTACTTCCGCGCCGTTTTGAAAGTTTTAAGTTTGTAGAAATTTTGGGTGTTACACAACACTTGGTAGCAGAGAAAGGTGAAGATGGTGGAGCCGGTTTAAGAGTCGACTTTCAAAGGGGGGAGAGCCTTCAACTGCAGGGCTGTGAGAGCAGCGGAAGTAGTGAGTCGGTGACTGGTTTTTAGCTACAAAAGTGGGCTGTGATTGGGATTAGCAATGTATGTTAGTGTTTTTTCGGCGAGTGGCAGTGTTGTTTACAGCAACAATAAGTTGAGAACGTGTGATCAAAGGGTGTTGATCAAAATGGTTCTTGTGTTTCCGTGGTAACAGCGGGTCGCAACAACAGTGTGGCAACAAGTACTTCTGGCTCAGATCAGTGGCGGTCAACGATAGTGGTGACCGGTGATTAGAACATCGGAGGTGAGCGGTTTTAAAGTTGTGATCTGGGTAGCATCATAGACAACAAAAAAGGTTTGCTACTGAGTTGATTCGCAACCAGGAGAGGTTGCTGTGCAGAGGGTAGGCTTGTTCGGGTGATTAGAGGATTCTAATCGAGGTGTAGAAAAAACGGACAGGAAGAAATTAACGCAGGTGGCGTTGATTCAGTTCGTTTAGTGAGTGAAAGAAAACGGTAAACTCTGCAGCTTGTTTTCCTGATCGGTGGAATAGAACTCTCGGAACGAGGTCGAATTGAAGACTTTGGACGTAACTGGGATGAAGGTCGGGTGTCCGGGAGAGGTCGGGTTGCGGAAAGACTTTGGACGTGACCGAGGTGAAGGTCGGGTGTCCGGGAGAAGTCGAGTTGAAGCATATTTAAACGGAAAAGCTGTTGTGAATTAACGGTGTAAACAAACAATGATTACGGAGGTGATTGTTGGGTTAATCAGTTTTTTATGGGTCACATGGGTCAAATGGGTCACGGGTAGGTTAATGGTCATGGGTCTGCGGTTTTCATTTCATCATTAAATTTTAGTTGTGTGTGTACTGTGTGTAAACCAAAGTGGCCTGAACCAATATTAGCAAGCCCAATTGCAATATATTAAAAATATTAAAAACATTGGCTATAAAAGCACAACAATAAAATGAAAACATAATTAGTGTTATTTATATTTTATATATCATTTAATGCATTGTATTTTTATATTTCAAAAAATATATATTATTTATTACTTTATCCGGTTTTTAAATCCGGTCTAACCGTCCGACCATAGACCGGTAAGACGATCGGTTTAATGTCCGGTCCGGTTTTGAAAACATTAAAAAAATATATGAAAAAGGGAAATAATACAAAGAAATCATATACTTTAAACTAAAATTATTATTTTTCATTATTTTTAAAAAATACAAAGACATCATTTCAAAATAACTAAAAAAACAGCCTCATCATCCTAAATTCAAAATGCCCATATTTGAAAATTATATCTGGACTCTTTTCTTGGAGGGGGCCATCCTATTCTATTTCTTTCTTTTTTTTCTTTTCTTTTATATTTTCACAAATAAAAACAAATTTAAAAATAGAAAACAACATATACTATGAGTAGGAACCTTCCTTTTTTATCTGATTTATTTCTTGATTCCAAAAATTCCTAATATCTTGTGCTATTTTAGTGGCATCGGCAGAAACACCAGCAAGCCCTCTTCTTGTAAACCCTGCTGCATACAACCCACCTTTTCCTTTCCAACCATGTCCTTTGGGGAATCCATTTTTACCAAACAACTCACTCTCCTGTTCATCCAAAAGTCAAAAATTCAATTAATTAAACTGAATTTTTTCATAAAAAATGAGCAAAGATTCAATCTTTTAAGTACCTGTAGCCAGTAAGGGACCTTGCTGCAATACCCAGTTGCCAAGACAACCGCATCAAGTTCTAGAATGTCACCATCGATGAGCTCGACAGACGTATGATGAAATCTTTTTATTCCGGGAACAACTTTGATGTCACCTGATCGGATTCTTTTAAGTGCACCAATGTCGAGAAGGGTTTTTCCATGATTGTTCTTGACTTGTAACGGACCTAGAGATGGTCTTTTGATCCCATATTTTTGTGTGTTTCCGAGGATCAACCATGCCAAAATCAACACAATGTTATCTACCAGCCATAAAGGAAGCCATTTCATCATCATAATAGCCAAATCAAATGTAGATATTCCGAATATTTCTCTTGGTAATACATGAGCCTGTGAAGAAGTTTGAAAATTGGATTAGAAATCATTAATTGGTTTTTGTTTTCTTGGAATTAATATTTACTTACTGAGCTTCGAACCACCATCGATGGCTTTGCATTGTGGTTTGAGAGATCAAGAGAGAGTTCCATGCCGGAATTCCACAACCGACAAGCAAAACTTTCTTTCCGGTGTATTTTTCGCCGGACTTGTAGTCTTTTGCATGGATGACTCGCCGGAGAACTCCGGTAAGCCTTTGATTTCAGGTACTACCCCTTCAGCGTTTTCTCCGGTTGCCACAACAAGCATCTGACACATATACTCCGTCTCAGACTGGATCGAGCCCGTCGTTGATAAGGTTTTAACCCGCCAGATGCTACATTTCTCATCGTATTTTGCTGATTGGACACACTCGTTAAACTGTGGTTTGATGTCAAATTTACTCGTGTAATTCTCGAGATACTTGATGAATTGTTTCTTTGTTGGATACTCTGGATATTCATCCGGAAAGGGTAAATTTGGAAGCTGCCAGAATTTTTTCGGGAGGTGAAGTTTTAGGCGGTCATAGGTCGCTTTTGCCAAAGAGAAGCAATGCAGTCGGCTCTTTTAATTACTACAAAGGGGATGCCTTGTTCTTTTAAACAAGCGGAGACTGCAAGCCCTGAAGGCCCGGCTCCAACTATAACCGGCCGTTGACCCAAACACACCGGCCCGGTAATTTTTCTCAGAGAAGCCAAACATTTTGAGATTACGTGTGATGCATGTGATAAGGAATTGAAAAGGACATATTTTTAATGTAGAAAAGTATTGTATTTATTTCATTACAAGATAAAGTCATCAATCATAAATGATTGGATTGGATATTTATTTAGTTATTCTTATTTTTAATGCCTATCTTTTATTTATTATTTTATTTAACCATTTGTTGCTTTTCGAAAAAAAACTATTAGTTATTTAAATGATCAAGAATTTAATCATCATATTAGTTGTGTACTATACTAATATTTTACCTCAAAGTGATCTTTTGAAATTTAATAATTTATTCTACTTTGCGACGGACGGCGGATCAATATATTTCTTTGGAACGCAAAGATTTTATTAGCCGGATCAATATATGGGTGGGATATTGTATGAAATTAGTGGGGAACCCGTGTGCTGCGACGGAGTGTACAATTTATGAGTTTGTACTCGTCTTTCATTAGTTTATCAATTGGTTTATACTCAAGGTAATAGACTTTTACAACACATACCGTAGTGTCTATAATTAGAGCTGGTCCTGGGAATTCTCAAAACGTTTTGGCCCAGTGACATGTAAAAAAAACGGACCCTATAATATAAATTTAATAATCATATATAAAAAAAACATAATACGGGCTTATATATATAAATTTTTTAAAAAAAATTGGGCTTATACATATAGATTTTTTTTATTTATTGGTTTTGGTTTTAGATTTATAAACAATTTGACTTATATATATATATATATATATATATATATATATAAAAAACACATATATAATATAAAAAAATTAAAAACTTCGGGCCCTAGGGGAGACCGGGCCCTGGACCGTCGCCCTCCTCGCCCTCCCTCCGGGCCGGGCTTGTCTATGATCGGTAAACCTGCATGTTGCGACGGAGTAACGTGGTTTACAATGTAATTTATTGTAAGGCCTCAAACCCTGGAGATCTCACTTGTTGGATTTACTTATTCACAAACAGTTCTTAAACTTGAATATCAAATAACCCAGCGGAAAAAAATTTTCATTTAAACATCGTCAGACATGCGCAAGCGTAAACATTGTCTAAAACATTCATTACATAACATAAACATAACGTAACGGGATGCCAGTCATCGTATCAGTCGGGTAACACTTCATCGCTTGCCAAGCATCATCGTCTCTCCGTACCTGTCCTTAACCTGAATGTGCATACTAAAAGTCAGCAACGCTGGTGAGTTCTAGCATTACATAAAACTTTAACATTTACATTTGCCAAAAACATAACATTCATTCATTTAATAAAAGCGTACGTAAAAACATGCAATAACTTAATATCATCAAAACCCCGTAATCATATCATCATAACATAAGTCAACATGAACCGAATCTGCGCCTTTTCGTAATTGGCAATTCCATTCATCGCATACTGGCGGAGAAACCACGAGGCACGCCACCACTAGGCCCTTCGACACCGTACATTACATGTAGGCGGAGAAACCTAGGGCCCGATACCCTAATGTCGTTCAACACCAGAACCTTAGGAACGGTACCACAAGGATACACGCACCTTCACCTTAAGCACGACGTCCCAAGGGATAGCACGTACCTTCACCTTAGGCACTGTTCCCTCGCAGGGAATAGTACCTTCAATAGGGATCCCGGTAATCCCATGGTGACCGTCGTCACCCCTTTATCCACCCAGTTGTACAACAGTTGGCCAGCCACAAAGGCCACTAAAAGGTAAGGCCCATAACATACATGCATACCTTAGTTCCGGAAAGAACTCGTGGCAGATTCGTTCATTTTGTGACTTTTATAAAAATAACCATTACCGCCTTTACATCATTTCAGTTAAAGCATTCGTACATTTTATTATAAAACATTTCATCATTAAACCGTTCGTAAGCCATTCATAAACCTCTTTGGCAAAACACTTCATAAACACATTCCAACTTTCCTTTTGTAAACATCATTTCGTTAAACATAATTCCGTAAGTATGCACACCAACCCAAAACATTAATAAAACATTTTAAAGAGGGCTCTAGAACTCACCTGATAAGCTAATCTGGGTTGTCCTAAACAAAGGTCCAACAACATCACTTCCGATCTGAATTGATTAGTTAAATATACATCAGACCTAATCCCGACTCTAACGGTTTACTCGTTCTGCTTTAGGCGAACATACTGACTTCACTAACCAGCTATATATATACCCATAGACCTGATGCCTGCGCACTTAGCAAGTGCGCAGGGCTTTGTTTTTGCGTACTAAATAAGTACGCAGGCTTTGCTTCATGCGTACTAAATAAGTACGAAGGCTTTGCTTCTTGCGTACTTGATAAGTACGCAGGCTTTGCTTCATGCGTACTTGATAAGTACGCAGGACCTGCTTGCGGGCAGCCCGTGCCATTATACTGAGTGGTCCGACAAACCGATAACTAAGTACGCAGGACCTGCTTGCGGACCCACTTAACTCATCAGGCAACTCCAACCGATAAGCGACTTCACCAACCCGTGCCATTATACTGAGTGGTCCGACAAACCTCGGACTTAACTTTCCTCTCTTTTTGAATCGTATGATTCCCTTCCAGGGTGACACTTTCAACATTACTCTGTCCCCAACATCAAACTCAATAGGCCTTCGTCGTTTATCCTCTTAGGATTTCTAACGATCTTGGGCGGCCTTCATTCGTGCCTTGATCTGATCGAAACTTTCTGACGTTTCTCTTACGACTTCAAGACTTCTTAATTCCTTCTAACCAATCTCACCCCCAACAAACCGGGGTCCTGCATCTCCTCCCATACAACATCTCGTAAGGCTGCATGCCTATCGTCGAGTGATGATTGTTGTTATAGGAGAACTCGTCTAACGGCAGATGACTGTTCCAACTGCCACTGAAGTCGATAATACAAGCACGAAGCATATCCTCCAATGTTTGAATGGTCCTTTCGGACTAACCATCTGTTTTTGGGTGGTATGTCGTGCTGATATTAAACCTCGTGCCCATCCCCTCATGAAATCTTTTCCAGAACCTCGATGTGAATCGTGGGTCCCGGTTAGATACAATCGTCAAAGGCATCCGATGTCGTGCTACTACTTCATTAATAAATACTTCCGCTAACCTTTCTGATGAGAACGTCTCGCGAATAGGTAGGAAATGAGCACTCTTCGTTAAACGGTCCACGGTTACCCAAATGGTGTCATGACCTTTAGTTGTGCGAGGTAGCTTGGTTATGAAGTCCATGGTAATGTGTTCCCACTTCCATTCTAGTATATCGAGCGGTTGAGTCTTTCCATACGGTTTCTGGTGTTCAGCCTTTACTTACGAGCAAGTCAAGCACTTGCTTACGTACTCTGTCACTTCGTGTTTCATTCCAGGCCACCAGTATTCCTTCCTCAGATCTTGGTACATTTTGTTGGTACTGGGATGGATAGAGTAACGAGACTTATGAGCCTCATATAAGATCTTGGTTCTAAGCTCGCCACCCATAGGTATCCATACTCGTCCAAAACGTGTCCTAACACCAAGGGTGTTATATTCCAACTTGTCCTGTTGGCCAACCATCCTTTCCTTATTTATGTTTTCCCCTTTAAGTATCTCATATTTAGCCTTTTCAATTTCCCTCATCACATCCGATGTTACCACCAGTTGGCAAGCTTTCACTCTAATAGGAGCAAGCACATCCTTTCAGCTTAGAGGGTCAGCCACCACGTTTGCCTTTCCAGGATGGTATATGATTTCACAGTCATAATCTTTCAGGAGTTCCAACCATCGTCTCTGCTTCATATTAAGCTCCCTTTGTTCGAAGAAGTACTTCAAACTTTTGTGGCTGTAGTAAATAGTAAACTTCACCCCATAAAGGTAGTGCCTCCAGATTTTTAACGCAAACACGACAGCAGCAAGTTCCAAATCGTGAGTCGGATAATTGACTTCGTGAACCTTCAACTGTCGTGATGCATACGCAATCACTCTCCTGCGTTACATCATCACGCACCCCAATCCCTGATGTGACAATCCAGACTTTTCAAATTAACTCTGTTAATAATCCCGTTACATATCCTATCTAAAACTTAACCCCGTTAACTAAACCCAGTTAAATCTAACCCCAGGGTCTAATTCTGTCATTTTCTGATCTCAAACTTCAGGGACTGATCCTGCCAAATCTCTAAACTTGACCTGTTGACCTGCAAAGTCAAAATCAAAGGAAATTGATCCCTGTTGACTTTTAAAGTCAAACCCGTAATCAATTGACTCAAATCCGAATCCCACAATCGTTCCTGTTGAAATTCCGTAACCGTTATGCACATTATAGCCATAATCGATCATCATTAGATCATTAAACTCAGACATTGATTCGAATTAATCCCAATTGTTGGCATTAATCTCATAACCGTCGACTCCCACTATGAATTCATCAAATTCGGCAAATACTCGTATTATTTCCACAAATTGAATTCTCAGACACTTCATTCACATCCGTTAGAAGCTGTAACACGCATCAATTGGACCGGAATTGTAGCAGAAGTCGCCGGAATCTAACCCGCAAGCCGTCGGCACTCGGTTTAGTCGATCACCATCAATCCGTCAACGTTTCTTGTCACTAATTGCATCCTTAATTTCATTTGAGTCTATTAACAGAAAGCCCTATGAGTATTGGGGCTCATAACATCAAATTGATCGAAATCCAGAATCTAGGGTTCATACGAAATCCAATTTGGGGCTTTTGACTCTGGACTCAATCATAATTCAATAAAACCATATGGCTAGAATCGGAATCACTCGTTTAGTAGAAGCCCTATGTTAATTTGGACTTTCACGATCGAATTTAACTTAAATCGATTCTAGGGTTCATATCCATTCGGTTTAATCAAACCCTAACCTAGACACATTTGAAATACAATTAATTCATATCAGTAGATTCGCAACTCTCTGTGTAATGATAGCCCCATGTCAATTTGATCTCAAATCATCGAATTAATCAAGATCCTATAACAAGGGTTCGTTCATAATCTCTTTTAGGGTTTTTGATCTTAAACCTGTCCTTAATAAATTTAGTTACACCATCAGATTCGCAATGCTCTAATCAGTGAAAGCCCTATGATTCAAACAACTTTTAACATCAGATTTTATCAAATCGAATCTAAGCTTATAAACTAGGGTTTCAGATTCTAAATCAGGGATTAATCGACCCAGACTCAATGATTTCCAAATTAAACGCATTCACATACTCGCAAACACTCGTTTTACAAAACCCCTATACTGTTTTGATCGATCTGTATCGTCTTCGTTGGAATTGGGACTGGGTTCGATCGGATTTGCGTATGGGGGAAGAACCCACCGAACCTTGATGTTAAAACAATTTTGAACTGGTTGAGTTTGCGATTCCCTAGCGGGCGGGACTGGTTAAAGCTGTGTGCGTGTGTGGGAGAGACCCGGATTCGAGGCCGGGCTCCCACATTTTATTTTTTGAAGCATTTTTATTATATTTAATTATTGAAAATCAAACCCTATATTATTATAATATTATATTGATGTGTTTTAGCCCGGGAAACCACTCGTAGGCTCGGGTTTGGTTTTATAACCCATTTTTATATTATTTCCACTTTTAAAAATAATATATTTATGTTATTATCAAATAAAAATAATATATTTACATTATTTTTAAACCGTGACTCATAGTATAAAATAATATATAGTTTTATATTATTTCTTCTCGTTTAATTAATTCGTGTGACATTTTAAAATTTTAAATAATATAATCTGTTATATTATTTACCCACGTTTATAAATCCGATTAAAAATAATATATTTATTATTTTTCCATACAAATGATTATTTGGTTAATCCTACGAACCTAAGAATAATATATTAAATTATATTATTTTTCTAATTTTTGTAAACGACTCGAACATACGAATTTATTTATTTGTTTAATTATTATTCGTTATTAACAAACGACACGTAACGCTTCGATCGTAAATTTGGTATTAAAAATCTTTATTACCGTAGACACGTTCATCCACTCTTAAATCCTTAGAATGCGTTAAGACGTTCTAACCTTCCGTGTCGTCGTCACAAATCCTTTTGTGTCCCTAATTGTTATGTTTATATTCTAGGGCATACGTGATCCGTTTCAGGCTAACACTTGTGGCTTTAATCTCATACTTGTGTGATATACCTACTACGCAATGCAGGTGAGTTTTCACGGCCCCTTTTTATTTTTTTAACTTGGGGAGAGAACATGATTCAACTATTTTGAGATCTTTGTAATTCATGTGTTATCAATGTTAAAGCTAAGCGTAACACGCTATCACTAAAAGTCCTCAACACACATCGAACCGTTAATATGGATCATAGCGAGGTAATGTTTAGTAGTACTACTGGGTTTGACAAATCCCACCCGCGTTAGTCGCGCTAACTCGATTGGAGATCGACCGGATGAAATGCTAGCCTACTCACATCACCGGGGTTGATAGACCTAGCAGGAGGCAAATAAACAAACAGTCAGCTTCAGTTGCGAGCGCTTAAATTAAACATGAACATAGGTTAGCTACCTATAGATACATATTGAATGATCAATAATTTGTTAAACATTTATTTATATATTGAAACCTGTGAACTCACCAACCTCGTGTTGACATCTTTTCTTGCATGTTTTCTCAGGTCGCTAAGATAAGGCATAGGTGCACATATAGGACATGCATGGGATTCTCCTTTTTGATTGATGTCTTATTAAATTGTTTGGACTTTCTTTGGACTATGTTTGGTTTGGACTTTTGGACTTTTTGGGCGCGTGTGTTTTGCGCATTTACTTTTCTTTACGCTTCCGCATTAAACTCGGATTGTTATGATATTTTCATTTGAGTCCCACGTAGAGTCGTTCAAAGTAACTAATGACTGAGATCCTGGTTTGTCACTTCCCAAACGGTAAAACTCCGTTAGTTGAAACTGGGGTGTGACAGATTGGTATCAGAGACATTGGTTATAGAGAACTAGGATTGCATACTAGACTATAACCTCACACATTAGTTACATGTCATAAACATTTGGATGTTTGGCACTTATATGTTATATTACAGGAACATGTCGTCAACTTCACCACCATCACCTAAGGCACCTACCGTATCATCCCCGGAGCCCAAAAGGCGCCGGACTAGATCTAGTGACAACTCGGTGGAACAGGATGAACCTAGTAATGCACGAGCAAGGTGGATCGAGATGGGAAATGTTCCATCGCCCTATTTTGGTTCTACTTCCTCATCCGCTACTTTACCTAGCTTGCCATGCACCATGGAACAAGCTTTTGCAGATTTTGTGTTCATCATAACTAAGGAGTTAAAGGAGATGAAGGATTCCACTGATGAGATACCGGGCATTCTAGAGCGAAAGCCACAAGTGGAAGAAAACAAGGTAGGAATTGAGCTTGTGACTGCTGAGCTAGCAGTGACAGACCAAGTCCATAAACATTTGGTGGATCGGGTTACACATTTGGAGACGAGGGTGGACACCTCGGACCAGGATGTAGGAGGGATTCTGGAGAGGGTGACTCATCTGGAAGCCCAACTTCAAGTAGCAGATCATGCTGCTGATGGACTTCAGGAGAGAGTGACTCACTTAGAAGCCCAACTACAAGCAGCCCTATTTCCGTAGGACATCCCACTTTCGGATGACGAGGAGGAACCTTTCGAGGAGGAGCCCTTCGAGGATGAGCCCTTAGAGGAGGAGCCACCCGAGGAGGAACCGGAGGAGATCGACGATGCACAATCATACGTTTCTTCTGATGACGAGGATGTTTGATGATCTTTCTATTCTATCTTTCCTTTTCATTCATGCTTTGTTTATGTTATTTCTCTTTTCAAACCTAGATGGGTAAGATTGTTCCCATTCAATAAAAGCATGAGAAGTTTAATGTTTGAGTTATTTATTTTGTAGCCGTACAATTTATTTAATTTTCTAAATATTAGATGTTGTATTTCTTTACTCGTACATAAATAATGTTTAATATGCGATATATTTCTCATTGTTTTGTATTTGTGAATGTGAAGAATCATGTCGGGAAGAGGACGTGGAGGTCGTGCCGGGGGCCGAGGTACCATCAACATGACAGCAGCTGAGCTAGCGGCACTAATCAACGATAGTGTGGCAGAGGCTCTCTCAGCACAGAATGTTGCAGGTAAATGCTTTAGCTATTGACTAATGAGGTCAATTAATCTCTTAAAGCGCATTTCCTAAGCTCTATAATCCCAACCCTATATTATGCTTCTAAATCCAGGCCAACAGAATCAGCAGCCATCCTGCACCTTCAAAACATTTATGGACTGTAAGCCCCACATTTTTAGTGGAGCCGAAGGAGCTGTCGGACTACTCCGGTGGTTCGAAAAAGTAGAATCAGTGATTGCCATGTGCAACTGCCCAGTGGCCAATCAGGTCAAGTTCGCCGCTGGAACTTTGGAGGGCCCGACTCTCACGTGGTGGAACGCTCAGGTCCAGATGTTAGGTCTAGTCATGGCAAATGGACTCCCGTGGGAGGAGTTTAAGACAATGATGAAGGAGGAGTACCGTCCTCGCAATGAAATTCAGAAATTGGAAGTACAGTTCTGGAACCTGAAAAAGGAAGGTTCTGAAATCGAGCTGTATACCACTCGCTCCCATGAGCTTTCTACCATGTGCCCACATATGGTGACTCCGGACTACAAGAGGATTGAGTTGTATATTGGAGGTCTAATGCCTCAAATTCAAAGTATGGTTACTTCATCCAACCCTACTACCATTCAGCAGACGATCAGACTAGCCTACATGCTAACCGATCAGGCGGTGACTCAAGGGACTTTACCCCCGAGAGGTTCAGTCTCTAAATCCACAACAATCATAAACGCAAGTTTGATCACCACTCCAACTCTCACTCCAGCTCCAACGGACCCCAGCCCAACCAACCTCAGCAACAGCAGCAGCGTAGGTTTGAGCCTACTAAGAACTTCAACCAGACAACCTCTCCAAGTCAAAATCAGGGTGGTTACGCGGGGAAGTCTCCCAAGTGTAACAAGTGCAACTTTCATTACTTCGGGGTTTGCAATCGTTGCCAACGGTGTGGCAAAATAGGTCATGCTGCCAAAGATTGTAGGGGTGAGTTGTAAGCCAAGCAGCCTTTTCAACAGCCTGGGTCTACAAAGAGTTGTTTCGAGTGTGGGAAAGAGGGACCTTTTCAGAAGAATTGTCCTCAGTTAAAGAAGGGAGGTAATGGAAACCACAACCCTAATCAGAATAACAACAATGGTGGCAACACTGGCAATAACGGAGGAAATGGTGTGAAGGGACGAGCCTTCGTGCTAGGATCTGGAGAAGCTCGTTATTATCATAATGTGGTCACCAGTAAGTTTCTCTTAAATAATTACTTTGCTTCTGTCCTTTTTGACACTGGTGTTGATAGGAGTTTTATATCTAAGAAACTTAGTGATATGATAAAAGGAACTCCAACTCTGTTAGAAGCTAAGTATGTAATAGAGATAGCTGATGGTCAAATAATTGAAGCAACCCACATTCTTAAGGGTTGTAAGCTTGAATTACCTAGTCATAAACTTGATATCGACCTTATGCCGGTCACGCTTGGTAGTTTTGATGTAATTGTCGGCATGGATTGGTTATCTAAAAACTAAGCTAAGATCATCTGTCGTGAGAAAATTGTTCGCATTCCTCTCCCAAGTGGAGAAACCCTTTCTGTTCAGGGCGAAAAGGTTGGTGCAGTCATGGGCATCATATCCTTTATGAAAGCACAGAAATGCCTTCGAAAAGGGCATACTGCTATTTTGGCCCTCGTTGCTGAGCAGCCATCAGAAGAGAAGAATATTGATGATATTCCCATCGTTCGTGAATTTTTGGAAGTATTTCCTGAGGATTTTCCTGGTCTGCCACCACACCGTCAAGTTGAATTTCAAATCGATCTAGCACCCGGAGCGGCATCGATCGCTTGGGCACCTTATAGACTAGCACCTAATGAATTGCAAGAGCTATCTACTCAGTTACAAGAATTGTTGGATAAAGGTTTCATCTGATCTAGCTCATCGCCATGGGGAGCTCCAGTCCTGTTTGTCAAGAAGAAGGACGGAACTTTCCGTATGTGTATCGACTACCGTGAACTGAATAAAGTGACAATCAAGAACCGTTATCCTTTGCCTCGTATAGACGATCTCTTTGATCAACTCCAAGGATCAACTCCAAGGATCAAGTTTCTATTCCAAGATAGATCTTAGGTCCGGTTATCATCAATTGAGTGTCCGAGATGAGGATATCTCTAACAGCTTTCAGGACAAGGTACGGCCACTACGAGTTTATGGTCATGCCTTTCGGATTAACCAACGCACCTGCGGTATTCATGGACCTCATGAATCGTGTGTGTAAACCATACCTTGATCAGTTTTTCATCGTTTTCATCGACGACATTCTTATTTATTCCAAGAACAAGGAGGAACATGAGGAACATTTATGTATAATCCTGGAATTACTTAAAAAGGAGCAGCTATATGCTAAGTTTTCCAAGTGTGAATTCTGGATTCGAGAAGTTCAATTCTTAGGATATGTGGTTAACGAGAAGGGAATACATGTCGATCCGTCAAAGATTGAAGCCATCAAGATTTGGTAAGCACCGATGACTCCGACTGAGGTGCGACAATTTCTGGGATTAGTTAGATATTACCGTTGATTCATCGAGTGATTCTCTAAGATCGCACAACCTCTCACTAGCTTAACTCAGAAGGGTAAAGCCTATAACTGGGGCGATAACCAAGAGTCAGCATTCCAACATCTTAAGCAGAAACTTTGCAGTGCACCTATCCTAGCTCTTCCAGAGGGTACGGATGATTTTGTGGTGTATTGTGATGCATCCATTCAGGGTCTGGGTTGTGTTCTAATGCAACGAGAAAAGGTGATCGCATATGCTTCGCGTCAACTAAATATTCACGAGAAAAACTACACCACTCATGATCTAGAGTTTGGAGCCGTAGTTTTCGCACTTAAGATATGGAGACACTACTTATACGGTACCAAGTGCACTATCTATACCGATCATAAGAGTGTTCAGCATATTTTCGAGCAGAAAGAGCTGAACATGAGACAGCGTCGTTGGGTCGAGGTCTTGAATGATTATGACTGTGCGACCGGGTATCATCCGGGTAAGACTAATGTTGTAGCTGATGCCCTAAGTAGAAAGGAAACCAAGCCCAAACGAGTTCGAGCATTACAGCTTACCATTCACCCCGGATTACTTGAAAAAATCCGTAATGCTCAACTTGAAGCTTTGAAAGAGGAAAACCTACCGCTAGAAGGTACACGCAGTATGGAGGCACAACTCGAGGTCAAATCGAACGGTATTCACTACTTCCCTAAGCAAATATGGGTTCCAATATTCGGAAATCTAAGGGAACTGGTCATGGTGAAGCTCATAAATCTCGTTACTCTATTCATCCAGGTTCTGACAAGATGTATCATGACCTAAAGGTGCTGTATTGGTAGCCAAAGATGAAGGCCGATATAGCCACCTATGTGAGCAAGTGCCTGACTTGCGCGAAGTTCAAAGTTGAATATCAAAAGCCTTCTGGTCTTCTCCAACAACCAGAGATTCCCATGTGGAAATGGGAGCAGATATCCATGGACTTTATCACAAAATTGCCACGAACTCCTACCGGATGTGATACCATTTGGGTAATCGTTGACCGTTTAAAAAAGTCCGCCCACTTCTTAGCAATCAAGGAAACCGACAAAATGGATAAACTTACTCGTATTTACTTAAAAGAAGTAGTCTCTCGGCACGGGGTGCCAATCTCTATCATTTCGGATCATGATGCACGATTCACCTCTCGTTTCTGGCAATCATTACATAAAGCTTTAGGCACGCGTCTTGTTATGAGCACAGCATACCATCCTCAAACCGATGGCCAAATGGAGCGTATAATTCAAACTCTGGAGGATATGCTACGAGCTTGTGTGATTGACTTCGGTAACACCTGGGAGTCTCACCTACCGTTGGTGGAGTTCTCCTACAACAACAGTTATCACACTAGCATCAATGCAGCTCCATTTGAAACATTATATGGATGGAAATGTCGTTCTCCTATTTGTTGGGCCGAGGTTGGGGATAGTCAACTTACAGGTCCTGAACTCGTACTTGAAACTTCTGAGAAAATCATTCAAATTAGAACCGTATGGCAGCAGCTCGTGATCGTCAAAAGAGCTATGCCGATAAGCGTCGTAAACCGTTAGAATTTCAAGTAGGGGATATGGTCTTGTTAAAAGTCTCACCTTGGAAGGGTGACAATCGTTTTGGGAAACGGGGCAAGCTGAATCCTCGTTATGTTAGACCATTCAAGATAGTGAAGAGAATTGGTCCAGTAGCGTATCAACTGGACCTACCTGAAGGACTTAGTGGTGTACACAACGTCTTTCACGTCTCAAACTTGAAGAAATGTCTAGCAGACGAGTCACTCGCGGTTCCTCTTGAGGAACTACACGTTGAACAAATGATGGATAGGGAGGTCAAAGCGTTAAAACACAGTAAAATACCTATTGTCAGAGTTCGTTGGAACTCGAAACGCGGACCAGAATTCACTTGGGAACGCGAGGATCAAATGATGCGCAAATATCCTAATCTGTTCAAGCACTCCGCGTCAAATTCTTAAGGTACAATTTAATTTTCGGGATGAAAATTCTTTCAACTAGGGGATGATGTGACATCCGGAAATGTTTTTTTTATTATTTATTTTTCGGGACGAATATTCTTTCAACTAGGGGATGATGTGACAATCCGGACTTTTCAAATTAACTCCGTTAATAATCCCATTAAATATCTTATCTAAAACTTAACCTCGTTAACTAAACCCAGTTAAATCTAACCCCAGGGTCAAATTCTGCCATTTTCTGATCTCAAACTTTAGGGACTGATCCTGCCAAATCTCTAAACTTGACCTGTTGACTTGCAAAGTCAAAATCAAAGGAAATTGATCCCTGTTGACTTTTAAAGTCAAACCCGTAATAAATTGACTCAAATCTGAATCCCACAATTGTTCTTCTTGAAATTCCGTAACCGTTATGCACATTATAGCCATAATCGACCATCATTAGATCATTAAACTCAGACATTGATTCGAATTAATCCCAATTATCGGCATTAATCTCATAACCGTCGACTCCCACTATGAATTCATTAAATTCGGCAAATACTCGTATTATTTCCATAAATTGAATTCTCACACACTTCATTCACATCCGTTAGAAGCTGTAACACGCATCAATTGGACCGGAATTGTAGCAGAAGTCGCCGGAATCTAACCCGCAAGCCGTCGGCACTCGGTTTAGTCGATCACCATCAATCCGTCAACGTTTCTGGTAACTAATTGCATCCTAAGTTTCGTTTGAGTCTATTAACTGAAAGCCCTATGAGTATTGGGGCTCATAACATCAAATTGATCGAAATCCAGAATCTAGGGTTCTTACGAAATCCAATTTGGGGCTTTTGACTCTGGACTCAATCATAATTCAATTAAAACATATGGCTAGAATCGGAATCACTCGTTTAGTAGAAGCCCTATGTTAATTTTGGACTTTCACAGTAGAATTTAACTCAAATCGATTCTAGGGTTCATATCCATTCGGTTTAATCGAACCCTAACCTAGAAACATTTGAAATACAATTAATTCATATCAGTAGATTCGCAACTCTCTGTATAATGATAGCCCCATGCCAATTTGATCTCAAATCATCGAATTAATCAAGATCCTATAACTAGGGTTCGTTCATAATCTTTTTTAAGGTTTTTGATCTTAAACCTGTCCTCAATCAAATTAAGTTACACCGTTAGATTCGCAATGCAATAATCAGTGAAAGCCCTATGATTCAAACAACTTTTAACATCAGATTTTATCATATCGAATCTAAGCTTATAAACTAGGGTTTCAGATTCTAAATCAGGGATTAATCGACCCAGACTCAATGATTTCCAAATTAAACGCATTCACATACTCGCAAACACTCGTTTTACAAAACTCCTATACTGTTTTGATCGATCTGTATCGTCTTCGTTGGAATTGGGACTGGGTTCGATCGGATTTGCGTATGGGGGAAGAACCCATTGAACCTTAATGTTAAAACAATTTTGAACCGGTTGAGTTTGCGATTCCTTAGCGGGCGGGATTGGTTAAAGCTGTGTGCGTGTGTGGGAGAGACTCGGGTTCGAGGCTGGGCTCCCACGTTTTATTTTTTGAAGCATTTTTATTATATTTAATTATTAAAAATCAAACCCTATATTATTATTATATTATATTGATGTGTTTTAGCCCGGGAAACCACCCGTAGGCTTGGGTTTGGTTTTATAACCCATTTTTATATTATTTCTACTTTTAAAAATAATATATTTATGTTATTATCAAATAAAAATAATATATTTATATTATTTTCAAACTGTGACTCTTAGTATAAAATAATATTTAGTTTTATATTATTTTGCCTCGTTTAATTAATTCGTGTGACTCTTTAAAATTTTAAATAATATAATGTGTTATATTATTTACCCATGTTTATATATCCGATTAAAAATAATATATTTATTATTTTTCCATACAAATGATTATTTGGTTAATCCTACGAACCTAAGAATAATATATTAAATTATATTATTTTCCTAATTTTTGTAAACGAGTCAAACGTACGAATTTATGTATTTGTTTAATTATTATTCGTTATTAACATACGACACGTAACGCTTCGATCGTAAATTTGGTATTAAAAAACTTTATTCCCGTAGACACGTTCGTCCACTCTTAAATCCTTAGAATGCGTTAAGACGTTCTAACCTTTCGTGTCGTCGTCACAAATCCCTTTGTGTCCCTAATTGTTATGTTTATATTCTAGGGCATACATGATCCGTTTCAGGCTAACACTTGTGGCTTTAATCTCATACTTGTGTGATACTACCTACTATGCAACGCATGTGAGTTTTCACGGCCCATTTTTACTATTTTAACTTGGGGGAGAGAACAGGATTCAACTATTTTGAGATTTTTGTAATTCATGTGTTATCAATGTTAAAGCTAAGCGTATCACGCTATCACTGAAAGTCCTCAACACACATCGAACTGTTAATATGGATCTTAGCGAGGTAATGTTTAGTAGTACTACTGGGTTTGACAAATCTCACCCGTGTTAGTCGCGCTAACTCGATTGGAGATCGAACGGGTGAAATGTTAGCCTACTCACATCGTCGGGGTTGATAGACCTGGAAGGAGGCAAATAAACAAACAGTCAGCTTCGGTTGCGAGCGCTTAAATTAAACATGAACATAGGTTAGCTACCTATAGATACATATTGAATGGTCAATAATCTGGTAAACGTTTATTTTTATATTGAAACCTGTGAACTCACCAACCTCGTGTTGACATCTTTTCTTGCATGTTTTCTCAGGTCGCTAAGATAAGGCACAGGTGCACGTATAGGACATGCATGGGATTCTCCTTTTTGATTGATGTCTTATTAAATTGTTTGGACTTTCTTTAGACTATGTTTGGTTTGGACTTTTGGACTTTTTGGGCTCGTGTGTTTTGCGCATTTACTTTGCTTTACGCTTCCGCATTAAACTCTGATTGTTATGATATTTTCATTTGAGTCCCATGTAGAGTAGTTCAAAGTAACTAATGACTGAGATCCTGGTTTGTCACTTCCCAAACGGTAAAACTCCATTAGTTGAAATTGGGGGTGTGACACTTGACCCGAAGCGTTAGAGTATACCATCAAGTCTTCATTGCCCTCGGGAAGGGCCAAGACTGGAGCTTGGGTTAGCTTCTCCTTCAATTCCTTAAACGCCTCATCCTTGGTCGAACCCCATTCGTACTTCACTTCCTTCCGAGTCAGCTTTGTCAACCGCGAATCTATTTTTGAGAAATCCTGGATAAATCTCCGATAGTAGCCTGCCAATCCCAAGAAACTACAGATTTCAGTTGACGTCTTAGGAATATATCCCAATCTTTTACCGTCATTATCTTTGTTGGGTCGACCATAATGTTGTTCGGGTTAATGACGTGACCGAGGAATTGGACTTCCCTAATCCAGAACGCGCATTTGGAGAACTTAGCATACAACTTCTACTTCTTTAGAGCTTCCAACACTTCCTTCAAGTGACATGCGTGATCACCCTCATTCTTGGAGTAGATGAGGATATCATCGACGAACACTATTACCGATTGGTCCAACATCAGTCGACACACCCTATTCATTAAATCCATGAACGTTGCGGGGGCGTTTGTCAGTCCGAAGGACATTACGCGGAACTCGAAATGTCCATAGCGCGTGCGAAACACGGTTTTTGGTATGTCTTCTTCCCTTACCTTCAACTGATGGTACCCGGATCGAAGGTCGATTTTTTAGAACCAACTTGCGCCCTGCAATTGATCGAACAGGTCGTCGATCCTTGGTATAGGGTACTTGTTCTTCACGGTACGTTTATTCAACTCCCTGTAGTCGATACACATCCTCATAGAACCATCTTTCTTTTTCAAAAATAATACCGGAGCACCCCAAGGCGAGATGCTCGGTTGGATAAATCCTTTCTCAAGTAACTCGTCTAGTTGTGCCATTAGTTCTTTCATCTCCACTTGTGCTAGTCGATATGGAGCCTTAGCCACGGGCTGGGCATCTGGTACTAAGTAGATTCGAAACTCGATCTCTCTGTCGAGTGGTATCCCAGGCAAATCCTCTGGAAAAACACCTCCGGGTACTCGCGTACCATGGGTACATCGTCTAGTTCCTTCACTTCCTTACACTTTTCAATCACGTACACCAGATAAGCCTCGCATCCGCGCCTCAGGTAATATGCTGCCTTAATCATTGAGATGACGTTAGTCATCGAGGCGTCACGATCTCCAATAACCTCGATTTCGCTACCATCTGGGGCCTTGAGTCGGATTATCTTTCGTTTACATATGATTTGTGCTTCGTTGGCAGTTAACAAATCCATACCCAACATGACATCAAACCCTCCCAAAACCATAACAAACAATCTGACAGGGAACCTATGACCTTCTATTTTTATCGTGGAGTTGTCAATTACATCGGTCACTCTCGCAGTTCTACCCACAGCGGTTTCTACACTAAAGGCTCGTTCTATTTTACTAACCATGTACTTTACTCGTTTACAGAAAGCGGCGGATATAAAAATTTTACTGGAACCCGAATCAAATAATACGGAAACAAAAGTGTTGTCAAGGATGAACGTACCTGACGCCACATCGGGGTCTACCCTGGCTTGGTCCTGCGTTAGTGCGTACGCTCGGGTCCTTTCCCGGGGCATTTCATCCTTCTTTTCGGTGCTATTCCCTTTTCTAGTTTCCCCCATTCTTCACTTTGTGCAGTCCCTACTCAGATGCCCGGTTCCCCCGCAGTTATAGCACTTGTAGAGCTGGGGACATTCACGTGACTAGGGTCCAGTTTTGCCACACTTGAAGCATAGATTGGATCCCAGTCAGCACTCACCCATATGTTCCTTCCCACACTTATTACACATCGTTATCTCCTGCACTCGAGCCCTCTTATCACGAGCCCCAAACATCTTTCCACCTGTTCGTTTGTTTTGGAAGCTCGGTTTCTTTTTGGGTTCCTCGATGGCAACATAATTTAGTGTCAGGTCATCATACACTACACCACTGAGTTCCACCACCGAATCATAGGTGCTAGGGGTGTTTGCTTTGATGAAAGTACAGACCTTATCCGACAAACCTTGGATGTAGCAAGCAATTTTTCTCTCCTCAGTCGTGATCAGATGCGGCACTAAGTTCATTGAATCTGGTAGTGTATTGCCGATGTGTTTTACTTCCGGCTTTAAATCCCAGAAACTCTCTTTTCACCTTCTCGATTTCATTCCTCGGGCAGAAGTTCTTGATCACCAATGTTTTCAAATCATTCCACAGCATTGCGTCAACCGTCTCGTCCCCCTTAGCTTGACGTACACCTTCCCACCAATGGGATGTTTCCTCCCTCAAGGAGTTAGTAGCAAATTTCACAACTTGATTTGCTTGACACTCGCTCAGACGGATGGCGGCTTCCATATGTATCACCCAGTCAAAAGTAGCTATCACGTCTTTATTTCCAGTCAGAACCGGCGGGTCGCATGCCTTGAAGGACTTATAGTCGCAACCACGAGCATGCGGTGCTTTAACTACCTCAATGATCGGGGCATCAGCTGCCGTGTTGGACCCGCCCGCCTCATTAGCCTTCTTCAATGTTTCTACCAGCAGGTCTTGCAAGGTAGCCTTCATCAGCTCAGTAAACTCGCGTGCCAGGGCCGCCTTCACTTCCGGTTCGAAAGTGAAGTGTTGTTCTTCCACGGGAATCCGTTCAGTTCCATGCATGCTGATTTCTAGCTCCGTTTGGACACTTCCCTCTTCACTGTACTCCTGACGAGCAGGAGTCCTATTACGACCTCCGGTACGACCACCGGTACGGCCCCCACCACGCCTTCCGCTCTTTTGCCCCGCCATTTCGTTCTATAAGACAAGGAATCTAATGTTATCACGCTAGTTAACAAATATAATTCAACAAGTACTGTAAGATGTTAATATACACTAGCCATCTACAATTAACCATTACACTACCTTTTGATTTACATTTGACCACCTTTATGATTTCATCAGAGCACATATCCTAATCTATTACTTTCTAAGGCATACTACATAAACATACTATACTTTTTTTTCTTACCTGATGTTGTGGCTCGAGTTACCCGTACTGGCATCCGCTTTCGGTCCCATCGGGAGGCCTCACTTGTTGGATTTACTCATTCACAAACAGTTTTTAAACTTGAATATCAAATAACGCAGCGGAAAAAAACTTTCATTTAAACATAACAGTAACACTGTCAGACATGCGGAAGCGTAAACATTGTCTAAAACATTCATTACATAACATAAACATAACGTAACGGGATGCCAGTCATCGTATCAGCCGGGTAACTCTTCATCGCTTGCCAAGCATAATCGTCCCTCCGTACATGTCCTTAACCAGAATGTGCATACTAAAATTTATCCACGCTGGTGAGTTCTAGCATTACAAAAAACTTTAACATTTACATTTTCTAACAACATAACATTCATTCATTTAATAAAAGCGCACGTAAAAACATGCAATAACTTAACATCATCAAAACCTCGTAATCATATCATCATAACATAAGTCAACATGAACCGAATTTGCGCCTTTTTGCAACCTTCAATTCCATTCATCGCATACTGGCGGAGAAACCCCGAGGCACGCCACCACTTGGTCCTTCGACACCGTACATTACTTGTAGGCGGAGAAACCTAGGGCCCGATACCCCAAAGCCGTTCGACACCAGAACCTTAGGAACGGTATCACAAGGATACACGCACCTTCACCTTAAGCATGACGTCCCAAGGGATATCACGTACCTTCACCTTAAGCACTGTTCCCTCGCAGGGAATAGTACCTTCAATAGGGATCCTGGTAATCCCATGGTGACCGTCGTCACCCCTTTATCTACCCAGTTGTACAACAGTTGGCCAGCCACAAAGGCGCCTAAAAGGTAAGGCCCATAACATACATGCATACCTTAGTTCCGGAAAGAACTCGTGGCAGATTCGTTCATTTTGTGACTTTTATAAAAATAACCATTACCGCCTTTACATCATTTCAGTTAAAGCACTCGTACGTTTTATTATAAAACATTTAATCATTAAATCGTTCGTAAACCATTCATAAACCTCTTTGACAAAACACTTCATAAACACATTCCAACTTTTCTTTCGCAAACATCATTTCATAAAACATCATTTCGTTAAACATCATTTCGTAAGTATGCACACCAGCCCAAAACATTAATAAAACATTTTAAAGAGGGCTCTAGAACTCACCTGATAATCTAATATGGGTTGTCTTACAGGGTTTTGAAGAGGGTTATTAGTTTGCTAAGGATGGGCTCCCCAAGACTAGTTTTGCCTTATATGATGTGAACTGCCAAGAAGGTTTGGAGGAGAAATCCTTGGAATTTGATAACATGCTATTCCCTATTCTGAAGGAAATTGCGGATTGCACTGATCATGCTGACCTATCTCATCTACGCGCCATGTTTTCTGAAGAAGAGGATGTTGGACCCTTTGATCATGATCAAAAGGAAGAGGAGGATGAGGAGGTTGCGGGTGACGGTGGCTGTAAGGGTGTGGTAGAAAGTGGTGCTGCTTTACCTTTCTGAATTTTGGCCTGCGTGCCGTGTACGACCTTCGGGTCATGTTTGTTTGATGTTTTTCCAGCCTGCGTGCTATGTGACTTAGGCCATCGTGTCTCTAACTTTGAAATGTTTTGCCTGTTATGACTTTGTCCTTCGTGCCAACTATATATTACCTTCTGCATGTTTATGTGTTTCTTTGTGTCTGTTTATGTTTCTAGCAATGTCTAGCTTTATTGTTCTCATGAGCGTGCCTGTGTCTCAGGCGGCGTGTAATGCCGTGGACTTTGCCGTTAGGGGCAAAGGCCTTAGGTCTTATGCGCGTGCATGTGTCTCAGGCGGCATGTAATGCCGTGGACTTTGCCGTTAGGGGCAAAGGCTTTAGGTCTTATACGCGCGCATGTGTCTCAGGCGGCGTGTAATGCCGTGGACTTTGCCGTTAGGGGCAAAGGCTTTAGGTCTTATGTGCGCGCCTGTGTGTCATGCGGCGTGTAATGCCGTGGACTTTGTCGTTAGGGGCAAAGGCTTTAGGTCTTATGCACGTGCCTGTGTCTCAGGCGGCATGTAATGCTGTGGACTTTGCTGTTAGGGGCAAAGGCTTTAGGTCTTATGCGCACGCCTATGTCTCAGGCGGCGTGTAATGCCGTGGACTTTGCCGTTAGGGGCAAAGGCTTTAGGTTTTATGCGCGTGCCATTATTTCAGGCGGCGTGTATAAACGTGTCATGACAAAAGTAACTCAAAAGTACGATTTTCCTTCACTAGAAACACAAGGTGTTGTTCTTACAATGAGGCGTCGTGTGACACCACCCCCTTTTGTTTACATGTAACATTTCCGTAGTTGGGCGGCGTTCCAAGTTTTGGGCACTTCCTTCCCATCCAGCTCTGGCAGCGCATATTTACCTTTTCCTAACACCCCGCTGATCATATATGGCCCTTCCCATGTTGGGCCCAGTTTCCCTGTATTTTCTGCGCGGCTTGCTTGGTTACTTCTCAGTACGTATTCTCCTTCTTTGAATATTTATTCATGCACCCTCTTGTTGTATGTTTTCTCCATCCTATGTTTGTACCTTTCCTTGTTGATAGCTGCCGTTTCCCGACGCATTTCCAAGACATCCAGATTGGATCTTAACTCTGCCTCATTGTCTTCCCCTCCTGCGTTCAATCTTCGGGTTGTAGGTATGCCAACCTTCGCTGGAATCATGGCCTCTGTATCATATGTCAAGCTGAAAGGAGTTTCCCCATTGTTACTTTTTGGCATTGTCCTGTGTGCCCATAGGACGTGTGGGAGTTGTTCCAACCATGATGTTCCTTCTTCTTCCAAACGTGTTTTTATTCCTTCCACCACGCTTCTATTGGCTCTTTCAACTCGCCCATTTCCCCGCAGATGTGCTACAGAAGTGAATACCTGTACTATTTGCAGCTCCGCACACCATTCTTGTATAGTCCTATCCGTGAATTGTTTCACGTTGTCACTGACGATGTAGAGTGGGAGGCCAAAGCGGGAGATTATGTGCTCCCAGATGAACTTCTTGATGTTGGTCGCGGTGATGGTTGCAAGGGGTTTTGCCTCAACGCACTTGGTGAAATAGTCTATTGCTACTACTAGGAATTTTACACGTCCGGGTGCTTCTGGGAATGGTCCTACCAAGTCGATGCCCCATTTCTGGAAGGGCCATGCTGTCGAAACCGGGATGAGGTTATTTTTCGGCCTATGCACCATTGACGCATGTTTCTGGCAACTTTGGCACTTACGCAGTTCCTCTGTAGCATCTATATGCATTCCTGGCCAGTAGTAACCGGCGTTCATTAGCTTGGCCACTACCGCCCGCGGACCTGCATGGATTCCGCAAATTCCGAAGTGGATTTCCCTGATTAAGTAATTGGCTTCCGAACTGTCCACGCAACGTAATAATGGGCCTAGGAATGACCGCCGGTATAGCACCCCATCTTGGAGTTGATATTGCGCGGCTTTAGTATGTAACTTGTGTGCTTTGGATCTTTCAGGTGGTAAGGTTCCCGCGCCCATGTACTCATGGATTGGAGTCATCCAAGAATCTTCTTGCCGTGTGGTATTGACTTCCACTACCTCGATTGAAGGGATCTTTATTATCTCCAGGTAAATGGCTTTCATTGGGTCACTGAAGTTGCAGGCTATTTTGCTCAGCGCATCTGCTTTATTGTTCTGGCTTCATGGTATGTGGATTACTTCCCATGAGGTGAAGTATCTGAGTAAGTTCCTGCAGATGCTGAGGTACCTAATCATTATCGGACCCTTAGCTTCATAAATCTCGTTTATCTGGTTTGCCACCAGTAGCGAATCTACATGTGCACGTACGTGCCTTGCTTCTTTCTCCATTTCCCATCGAAGACCTGCTAAGAGTCCTTCGTACTCTGTTTCGTTATTAGATGTTTGAAATGACAATTTTAGTGCGCGTGTAAATTATGTCCCCTCCGGGCTGATGAGCAGTGATCCTACCCCTGATCCTTTGATGCACGATGCTCCGTCCGTAAATAACTCACGGGGAGTTTTCGTTCCTACGGCTTGCACTACTACCTTATCTTGCGATTCTTCTTTCATAGTTCCTGTGGGAACTTCCGTAAGAAAATCTGCTATGACTTTGCCTTTTACGGTGGATCGCGGCTTAAATGCTAGTTCAAACACCCCTAACTCAATTGCCCATCTGGTCATCCGCCCAGAAAGTTCCGGATGACGCAAGATCTGTTGTAAGGGAAAATTTGTCAGGACGTCCACATTGTGTCCTTGAAAATATCTGCGCAGTCGTCTAAAGGCATGTACTAGAGCCAGGACCAGTTTCTCTGTCATGGAGTAATTGACTTCCGATGCCGCCAGAACTCTACTGATATAGTAGATCGGGGTCTATGTGCCTGCGCGTTCAACCATAAGGAATGCGCTGACAATCTGATGTGACGCGGATAGATAGACTTTCAATCTCTTGCCTTTTGCTAGCACGGCCAGGGTGGGTAAGGTTGTCAAGTAATTCTTCAATTCTTGGAACGCCCGCTTCGGCGGACCACTTGAAATTGGACTTTGTTAAGTGGCGATAAAAGATAGAGACTTCTCCGCGTGTTTGGCCAAGAACCTGTTCATGGCTACTAGCCGCCCATTTAAAGTTTGAACCTCATTCAACGATCTGGGGGATGTCATACGCGTGATTGCGATGACCTTCTCTAGGTTTACCCTTATGCCCTCTTTAGTGACGATTACGCCTAAGAATTTCCCTTTCTCCATTCCTAACGAGCATTTCACTGTATTTAACTTAATACCAGATTTTTTCAGGCAAATAAACGTTTCTGATATATTCGCCAGCATGACCTTCTCATTCTTACTTTTGATTACTAGATCATCGACATACACCTCCAGGTTTTTCCCAATTTGATCCTTAAACACCTTATCCATCAAGCGCTGGTACGTGGCGCCGGCGTTTTTCAACCCAAATGACATCTTTGTGTAGCAAAAGATGCCAATGTCTGTATGGAAAGCGGTTTTCTCCTCATCTTCTAGGGCCATTTGCACTTGATGATACCCCTTGTAGGCGTCGAGGAATCATTTATATGGGAAGGACGCCAAAAAGTCAACTTTTGATTCAATTTTTGGGAGTGGGTATGCGTCTTTTGGCATGCCTTGTTCAAGTCCTTGAAATCCACGCACATTCTCCATGACCCGTCTAATTTTTTTTCCATGACGGGATTAGCAATCCATGTCTGGTATCTTACTTCCCTCAAGATCCATGCAGTCACCAATTTACGCACTTCCTCACCAATGCTTCGCGCCGCTCTGGCGCCACACTCCTTCTTTTTTGAGCTACTGGTTCAACTGATTTGTATGTGCGCAGTGCGTGTTCCGTTGTGTCCCGCGGAACTCCTAGCATAGCTGCTGGTTGGAAAGCGAACACGTCCAGGTTTGTGCACAGTAAGTCTTTCAAGTGTTGCCGGAAACATGCAGATATGGTATGTCCAATAGTGATGGTCTGTTCCGGGAAGGCGGGATTGATCACCCACTTTTCCGGTTCTGTGAGTGGAGGCAATGGTGGCGCTACTGTAGGCTCTATTACTGCACATTCCTGATCTGCCCAAACCTTGGACACGCCTTTAGGAGTTGGGAACATGATTAAACCCATCGATGTGGATACCGCCGCGGCCAAAATTCCCAAAGATGTTCTCCCAAAATGACGTTGTGTTGGGAATGCGCTGGTACTACCATAAATTGAAGTAGAACCGTGCGCACCTTGTCCCTATCCCCGATTGTTACCGGGAAGGTTATCTGACCCAACGGTTTGATCGTTTCCCCGGAAAATCCCATGATGGGCGCGTGCACTTCCTCCAGTCTTTCTTGATCTTCCTTATCCATTTGTCTTAAGCACTGTTCATACAGAATGTCCGAGGAACTGCCTATGTCGATGAAGATGCAGCGCATCCTGTAACGACCTACCAACGTCGTGATTGTCAAAGGGCCAACGTGATAATCCCCTATCTGAGGTGGGAAAGTCAGAGGCACCTCCATCCATGACTGTGTCGGTTCCGCGACTCTTTTTTTCTTCCCTCGCGGGGTATGTAGCACTCCTCAGATCATGTACATGTCGCGAACCCGGGTTTGGAACTCTGTTTCTTCCCCCTTCCCATTTCCCGAGCCAGCCTACTTGCTATCTTTAAGGAGGTGCGCCAATTTTCCTGTAAATCGATCTGCTTCTTTAGATGATAACATGTGTCTGTATCTTGTCCCATGGCCTTGTGATAGGCGCAATATGTCTTGTTATCTCGTGAGCTGCTTTCCCGAATGGGGCGTGGCTCTTCTAATTTCAAATTTTCTATTGCCAAGATTATACTCGGGGTTTTACTCAGCGCCAGGTAGGATAAAGTCGGGTATGGTCTATGAGATACACTGGATGTCTCTCGCCTGAGCAGGTACGATATGCGCGGGGGATACGAGTCCCTTGGTCTCTCTACCCTTGGGTAAGTGCTAGGCGTCAAGAACCGTGGCCCGTACCCTGAACTTTTCCGAATCTCTCCTGGCATACGCCTCAGATCCACTTTTTGTATCTCTTGGTTTCTCCCGCTCCCTATTTTGCGCCACGGACTTCTCGGCTTTGATGTATACTTTTGCTACTGTCATTAATGACCCATGGTTTGGGGCATGCCCTCCGGACCATGGAGGCGTCGTATAAGGTGGTCATCGCGTACTCCATTGATGAACCCTGCTATCATGAGATCTTCTGTGGCCACTGTATCTGAGAAAAAACTATTCTACTGTCTCATTATCACGACGCCGCATGTGGAGGATCTTAGTTTTGTCTTTCGTATGCCGTTTCTTTTGGCTGAACTGCTGCATGAATCTCTTGATCAGATCCTCAAAGTTGTCTATCCCCCTGGTGGGCAAGCTATCAAACCCTAGGCGCGCCCCCAATTAAGGTTTGAACAAACATATGGCACCACACAGGGACTGACCACTGTTCCACTCCTCCGGCGCTGACAAAGACATTTATGTGGTCATCCGGATCACCTTTTCCCTCATACTTACCCATCACGGATGGCATTCATAGCTTGGAAGGGAATTCCGCCTGTGCGATTCGTGCCGTGAACTTAGACCGCGCCACTAAAGTTGTGGGTTGATATGGCTTTGAGAAGTCGTCTGCCGCAGTTATAATGGTGTTCACGATGTGGGGTTGTGCTACCGGTCCAGCGGACGTGGCTGGGGTGGAAGTTCTTGGGACTCGGTAAAACATGGGGTTACTTGCCCCTGGCAGCCCTTCCCCACCGAACAGGCTCGTGCGCACGCTTGCCAGTTGGGATTCGCGCACCCATTGTCTGTATTGCTGCATCTGCCTTTGTTGTTCCATCCACCACGCCTAGGGCGGAAAGAGCATAGTGTTGTTTGTGAAGTTGGGTGGAAGTAATGGGTGAGAGGTTACAGTGGTTGAGCTTGGTAGGCTGGTATTAATTAGGTGTTGCGATGTGGGGGTAAAGGGTATGTATGGGTTGTTTGGAGTGAGTGGTGGGAAACCAAACTGTGCTTGTGGGGTTGGAAAGGGTGTTGAGTATGGTATTGTATCTGCTGCCGTCGTGGCCGGATTGACTGGACTTAGAATTTCTTCTTCCTCCCCCGCGTCAAAGATAGGTGGTAGGTTTAATCGCCCCGAGGACAAAGATGGGAGCGTCATTGGGTCTGGTCTTGAGGCCAACGGTGTACTAACAAGAATGGGTCTGGTTGCAAGTGTGGAGGTTGAAGAAGCCATGGGCTAAACAAAGGAGTGAACAGGAGATGGAATATGTTTTCAATACGGATGGCGCCAATGTAAATCCACACCTGATTGATAAAGGTTAATTCGGTGAATAGATTACACAAGCTCCGATGGGTTGCCCGATGGGTGTTATCTCTTCTAACTCCGGTCGTATCCTGCACAGAATAACAGCGCGTCAGGGCGTTACAGAGAGGGGATAATCTCTGTATCGCCCATACGGCATGAGAGTAAGTACCTCTAGGATAAAACATATATGTGTGAGAGTGAGGTGAGTGTTGCCTGCATACCTGAGTAATGGTGTGCTATTTATAGTGAATGGGTATATCCTGGTGTCACTTTCCTAGGGCTAACCTGGGCACCTGGCGCGATTGTTATTGGTGGAGAGGTCTCTATCGAGAATATCCTCTCTGTCCCCTAACTGATGACCGTTAGTGGGAACTTTGTCTTATATGACGGGACCACTGGAGTGCATGGTGGTGTCTTCTTTTGCGCGACATCTTCTGACTCTTCTGTGGGGTATCCTTTCTTGCGCGCAGATGTTCCTGACCTTTTATGAAGTACTGTTAGGTACGTTCCTTCCGCGGAAAGCTATGCTGCGCGGGGTGAATGTCCTTCCGTGAGGGACCTTACGTCTTCATGTATTAAGTCTAATTACTTTTTGATTTCCAAGAGTGCCACCCGAAGAGCGTGCAAATCACAAACTACCATGAGATAATCTAATTACAAAAGCAACATCAAGCATCTATCAATAATGAAATTATAATCAAGCATAGACAGAACTGGACTATAATTTTGTAGGGAATTTCTGCTTAAATGATGGAATTTCTACTTTAAGACCTGATATGGGGGTCAATACATAAAGATCAAGCAGTATAAGACTGTTAAAGGTGGTGAAAGCTGGTCACAAGTTTTGTATTTTATAATACTTTATTTCTTAATCATGTAACATGTGAAAAAAAAAGAAGAGAAAATATGGCAAAACTTAGAAAAGAAATAGCCGTGCAGAAGGCCAAACAGTACCTAAAAAACAAAGAATTCAAGCCCATCTACAAGATTCGAATTTACAGACTCAGTTACTCTTTACCATCCATCTGTTAGTTCCATGCTTGAACTTTCAGTGGCATTTGATGTCTCTGTATGTATCTGGTTATGCGCTACATTTCAACTGTATAGATGCTATACAAACTACCAAAGGAGAAGAAGGGGGAGCATCTCCTTCTAGAATTCTCTTCAAAGCTGATCTGTGACTATTGTGTTAACTTCTCTATCGTATCTATAAAAAATCATAAATAGCATTATCAGAAAAGTTCCTACCAACTTCTTAGAGTTCTCCCAACAAACCTTGGCTTTTGTTATTCCAATCAACATAGATCAAGTTTGCTCTTTGGACAATAACTCTAACTCCTTGAGGAGCTGCCATAAGCAAAGCAGTCAAATATTGACTGCTGATAGATACCCACAGTTTGGCCTGCATAAAAAGGCCAGAAAAATGATTATAGAAAGATGAAAAAATAGCAAGTTTCATGGCATCAGATGTTGATACTAAGTAAGTCACATGTCATTCCTTAGTAAGTTTGGCTGAACAAAATCAAGTGATCAGTGTATGTAAATAACTAAAATGGCTGAAATGTAACAATATGATGATACTAAGTAAGTCACATGTCATTCCTTAGTAAGTTTTGTAATAAAATAGTCCCATATGCATATCAACAAAGTTTAAAAGAACGGAATCGCGCCTCGAGGCATTTTCCCTTCGCCTCATGCCTCGAGGCAAACCGAGGCGGAATTAAAAAAATAAATATAAAAATTATATATCTTATAAATATAGAACTTTCCTTACTAACTTCATCATAGAAAATCTAAAATAGCATATAAAAATTATATATCTTATAAATATAGAACTTTCCTAACTAATTTCAACATCTAAACCCTAAAACAGCAAGAGACGCGCCTCGAGGCATACGCCTTTAACGTTTTTTTGAACGCGTCAACTCTTTGAGGTGTACGTGCAAAAATGTCCCCTGAGCCTTCGCCTCATACTCGTCAACCGTTTTTTTAAACTATGCATATCAGCATATGATACATGCATATACATGTGTGTATTATAGTAACGAATACTATGCTTTACTAAAGTTCATAAAGAAGCAAAGAAGATATAATTTTAATACCTTCTCAACATAAGTTTGAACCATCTTTACCATGTCTTCAACTATAGATTCTGGTTGTCCCTCTGCAAAAGAAATGGCTATTTATATCAAATGAAGCTAAGCTAAATCAGAATTATAAGGGAAAGGTGGAGCAAAGTACAAAGGAGGAAAATCTTACAATGTCAATAGACTATTTGTAATGCCACACTGCTATTTTGTTTTAAACGGGTAACGAACAGTAATATATGTATAAATGAAACCTAAGAAGGATTGTGAGAAAAAGGACAAAGTTAGTTAGTTGAGCAAATTCAGTAACAACACAGAACTCCTGTGGACTTTCAAAGGAATCTAACATCTGAATATTGTTTTCATGTTTTAGTTTTCTCAAGATCTGCAAATTGTAGGCATCATATGAGTTACGCCCATGTATCAAAGTCTATCATGCTATCATGATGACAAATCATGCTATTTTGACAGATTCATAAACTAAAATTTTATACTACCACAACCATAGAACATCAGCAGCCATTCAGACATTTAAAAGACACATTACATGTCCAGCATTTGCCTAACAGAATCAACTACTCTTCATAAATTCATCCATAAATCACACCATAATATAACATCTAACAACGCATTCACACTTCATAAACTTAATTTATTAAATTAAACCCACAATTCAAACAAAGAAAAGCAAGTATCCCATTCAAAAAAAGAACCACACTTTAATGAGTGAAACAGTTGAATGGGGGCTTTATTGACGTGGTAGGTTACGAAGACGAACCATCTCCGGCAAAGCCAAAGCGTCTCCGGCGTGATCGGCGGGAAGCAAGATTGTCGTCAGGCGTCTTAAAATCAGGAGAAGCAGGCGTCTTAAAATATTTGTGAAAAGTCCTTTTTGTCCTCCTAATCTCTTTTATAAAGGAGTATAGATATAGATAATGAATAATTTTTTCCTGTAAGCATCCGGGTATCAGGATGTAAAATTTGTTAAATTAATATGGTTTTAGACGCACCGTTGTAATGGTTTAGATACAATTGTGTAGTTAGTTGCGTCGGCCATGAACAAGTTAGACACAATGTTGTAACTGGTTTAAGCGCACCATTGCAATTACTTTAGACGCACCGTTGTTGCATCGACATTTTTAAAGAATGTCGTTTTTTAAATTTATATTAATATTTTACTCAAATTAAAAAATAATAAAATTCTTTATTATATAAAATAATTTTGTTAAAAGAATTAATGAAGTATATGTAAACGTCATTCGAGTTTAATTAAACTAATTAACATCTGTGTCTAGTTTCGTTTTTACCTTTTCAATTTTTTTTAACCTCTACGTAAGGAAAATGAGGCATTTTTTATTAAAAATATAATAAAAATAATAATGACGATGCTCTCGTCATTCTTGGGAAACAAACTAGTAAAATACCGTTTATAACAAATGAACGAACAAATATAAAATACAAATTTTATATAAAACTAACTTGATTTGAACCGGTGTTTTCAACGGATACTTCGACAACACTTGTTGAAGTATTATTTACTCGAGTTTTCAATACCTTGAGTCCTCAATTTTGTCATTGACTGCAACAACGAGCAAACTAATCGTTGACGGTGTTGATTGAGGCACGTTATCAATATGCTTCCCTGATTTCGTGTCCGCTCTTAGACGAGCGCATATTCCTTATAGGGTACAACAACTAGAGAAGTGTGTACTGTAAGACACGATTTAATATGTGGCTGTTATAATCTTTATCTAATTATTAAATCATCAAATATAATTATTTATTTTTTAATTAACCTATAGCTAGTAATTAGTTGATGGGCATAATTACTATTAAAGTGCCATTAATGTGTTTCCCCTTGGGTGTACATATAAATAGAGAGGTAATTAGAGGGAATTGACAAATGATTATTCAATTACCATCACCACTAAATCGTCCCTCTCTCTCTCCAAACCCATGAGCTCTCACAAACTCACCTAATACCATCCTAATCGTACATGATAAATGGGAACCCGATCTAGATCAAAGATTATGACGTCTTCCCTATAATCGGTGAACTTAGCAGGTATGTTTATATTATTGTTTTCCATTATATAGTTACAAGAACTGATCAACATGTGGTATCAGAGCAGATGTTGATTAATGAGTTCTTGTTTCTTTCTCTAAACTGAAATTAAAATCGGAGAACCTTAGTTCTGTTAAAACCATAAGAAAATCGTCCTTATCATTTTCACGGTTTTCTGTTTTTGTAAAAATATCACGTTTTTATCTCTTAAAATCGAGATCCATTAAAATTTTCAAAATCTGTTAAGTATTAATGTTCAAGATTTCGATTCCAGGTTTTTATCTGATATTATTGAAAAACAGTTTATCTTATTATCATAAATTGTTCTTAGTGTTCATCATTATTTTCGATGAAATCCCCTTAATTTGGGATAAGTTAAAACTTTGATTATGTTTCCAAAATTTGTGTAACTTTATCTCCACGTTTCACATTAAAATATTGATTTTATTATTTTAAATAATGAAACTTGGATATACTTAACACCCAAGATATTTTTGAAATCAAAAATATAATCAAATCCCTTAAATTTCGCACTGCCTTATCGTGTCTTAACCTTCATGGTTTGTGTTTACGGGTTATATTTTACGGTTTAGACATCACGTTTTACTTCACGGTTTATGATTCACGCAATCGCAGTTCACGGGTGTTCAATTTAACGGGTAAGGTTGACGGTTTAAGTTCACGGGTTGTTTTAAAGTTCATGGTTTGTGATTATGAGCCAACTAATCATTGACTGTGTTGATTGAGGCACGTTATCAATACGCTTCCCTGATTTCGTGTCTGCTCTTAGACGAGCGCATATTCCTTCTAGGGTACAACAACAGGAGAAGTGTGTACTGTAAGACACGATTTAATATGTGGCTGTTATAATCATTTATCTAATTATTAAATGATCAAATATAATTATTTATTTTTTAATTAACCTATAGCTAGTAATTAGTTGATGGGCATAATTACTATTAATGGGCTATTAATGGGTTTCCCCTTGGGTGTACATATAAATAGAGATATTATTAGAGGGAATTGACTAATGATCATTCAATTACCATCACCACTAAATCGTCCCTCTCTCTCTCCAAAACCATGAGCTCTCATGATCTCACCTAATACCATCCTAATCGTACATCCTAAATGGGAACCCGATCCAGATTGGAGATCATGACGTCTTCCCGATAATCGGTGAACTTAGCAGGTATGTTTATATTATTGTTTTTCATTATATAGTTACAAGAACTGATCAACATGTGGTATCAGAGCAGATGTTGATTAATTAGTTCTTGTTTCTTTCCATAAACTGAAATTAAAATCGGAGAACCTTAGTTATGTTAAAACCATAAGAAAATAGTCCTTATCATTTTCACGGTTTTCTGTTTTTGTAAAAATATCACGTTTTTATCTCCTAAAATCGAGATCCATTAAATCTGTTAAGTATTAATATTCAAGATTTCGATTCCAAGTTTTTATCTGATATTATTGAAAAACAGTTTATCTGATGTTCATAAATTCTTCTTAGTGTTCATCATTATTTTCGATGAAATCCCCTTAATTTGGGATAAGTTAAAACTTTGATTATGTTTCCAAAATTTGTGTAACTTTATCTCCACGTTTCACATTAAAATACTTATTTTAATATTTTAAATAATGAAACTTGGATATACTTAACACCCAAGATATTTTCGAAATAAAAAATATAATCAAATCCCTTAAATTTCGCACTGCCTTATAGGGTCTTAACTTTCACGGTTTGTGTTGACGGGTTATATTTCACGGTTTAGACATCACGTTTTACTTCACGATTTATGATTCACGCAATCGCAGTTCACGGGTGTTCATGTTCACGGGTAAGGTTGATGGTTTAAGTTCACAGGTTGTTTTAAAGTTCACGGTTTGTGATTATGAGCCAACTAATCGTTGATGGTGTTGATTGAGACACGTTATCAATACGCTTCCCTGATTTCGTGTCTACTCTTAGACGAGCGCATATTCCTTCTTGGGTACAACAATCGGAGAAATGTGTACTTTAAGACACGATTTAACATGTGACTGTTATAATCATTTATCTAATTATTAAATGATCAAATATAATTATTTATTTTTTAATTAACCTATAGCTAGTAATTAGTTGATAGGCATAATTACTATTAATGGGCCACTAATGGGTTTCCCCTTGGATGTACATATAAATAGAGAGATTATTAGAGGGAATTGACTAATGATCATTCAATTACCATCACCACTAAATCGTCCCTCTCTCTCTCCAAATCCATGAGCTCTCACGAACTCACCTAATACCATCCTAAATGGGAACCCGATCCAGATTGGATATCATGACATCTTCCCGATAATCGGTGAACTTAGCAGGTATGTTTATATTTTTTTTTTCATTATATAGTTACAAGAACTGATCAACATGTTGTATCAGAGCAGATGTTGATTAATTAGTTATTGTTTCTTTCCATAAACTGAAATTAAAATCGAAGAACCTTAGTTATGTTAAAACCATAAGAAAATCGTCCTTATCATGTTCACGGTTTTCTGTTTTTGTAAAAATATCACGTTTTTATCTCCTAAAATCGAGATCCATTAAAATTTTCAAAATCTGTTAAGTATTAATGTTCAAGATTTCGATTCCAAGTTTTTATCTGATATTATTGAAAAACAGTTTATCTGATGTTCATAATTTCTTCTTAGTGTTCATCATTATTTTCGATGAAATCCCCTTAATTTGGGATAAGTTAAAACTTTGATTATGTTTCCAAAATTTGTGTAACTTTATCTCCACGTTTCACATTAAAATACTTATTTTATTATTTTAAATAATGAAACTTGGATATACTTAACACCCAAGATATTTTCAAAATCAAAAATATAATCAAATCCCTTAAATTTCGCACTGCCTTATAGGGTCTTAACCTTCACGGTTTGTGTTTACGGGTTATATTTCACGGTTTAGACATCACGTTTTACTTCACGGTTTATGATTCACACAATCGCAGTTCACGGGTGTTCAAGTTCACGGGTAAGGTTGACGGTTTAAGTTCACGGGTTGTTTTAAAGTTCACAGTTTGTGATTATGAGCCGTGAACTCTTGATGAACTGTGAACCCTTACCTGATCCGTGAACCCTTAATGAGCCGTGAACTTTCACCTAAACCGTGAACTTTCACCTAAACCGTGAATCCTTATGAGTCGTGAATCCTTATGAGCCGTGAGCCCTTATGAGCCGTGAACCCTTATAGAGCCGTGAACCTAGCCTTATTTGTGCCTAAAATTCCTTTCGGGGCTCCGCCCCGAACCTCGGGCGGGTTTGCTATTAATAAATGCTTTTGTTTTGATAAACCTTAAACTTAAATGTTTTCAAAACTTTAAATAACTTACTTGAATAACACCTAATAGCTTCACTTCTGCCCAAAGGTGATGTGATGCATGTGTAAACTTATTCAAGCTTAAGTAAGCATTATAACTTAATGCATGTCATGATATTAAATTAGAAAACATGATTTACTTAAATAACACCTAAAGTTTCACTTCTGCCCAAAGGTGATGTGTTACGCTTGTAAAGTTGTTTAAGTCTAATTAAGCACTACTTTGCCTAATATAACTTATGTTTCTACTTCTGCCCAAAGGTGATGTGTCACATTTAATGTTCGCGAACCTAATTAATCTATTATTTTGGTGATTATAATAAATATTTATCACAGCTTCATTAATATAATGGTCTTTATTTCCACCTGCCTTAGTCTAAGTTACCCCATAGACACTCTAAGTTCTTCTTTAGCAATTAGTATCTTAATTTTTCTCGTAAAAAATCCACTGCAGCCCCTAACTTGGGAATCGAAACTTTGTTTGGTGCGAACTTTTCCTGTTAGAAAGATTCATTGATGATGTCTCTCGGCATGATGGAATTCGACCATGCACTCGACAAGCCTACACCTGCTGATCTTACTAACAAAAGCACTCCTCAGGACATTATAAAGCATAAGAAATGGACGAGGTGTAACCGCATGGCTCTTATCCTAATGAAGAACTCCATCAGTCCGATTATCAGAGGAGCTATACCTGATTCTAAATATGCCAAGACTTATCTGGATTCTGTGGAAGATCAATTCAAGGGAACTTCTAAGGCGCATGCTAGCACTCTAATTCTGAAGTTGGTGACTACAAATTATGACGGGATCAGCGGTATTCGTGAGCACATCATGATGATGTTTAACATCCCAAAAAAATGAGATATAAAGATAACGGGTGCAAGCGGGACGAACGGTACGAGCGGACAAAGGTGCGCGGGTCGGGGTTGGGCCGAATTGGTCGCGAGGTGGACTCGGGAAGGGGAGGCCCCTCCCATAAATACCCCACACTTGCACACACTTCTCTCATTTTGCATCTTTAGAGAGAGAAACCGTAGAGAGAGAAAGTTGACGGATCCATCCGAGATTGAAGGGAAACGTTACTACTGAACTCGTGAGCAGGACCTCCGAATCAGAATCTTGATTTAGGTAACAACTCGAGCTAGATTTGAGATTTTTGGTTATGTTGGGTTTTTCGGGTTTTGGGTAAAAATGTAACGTTTTTATGGATGAAACTTGAAAATAAGCTTAGGTCTAGCATCTAGAAGGGAAACCGAACGTTTTGAGCAAAGAAAGTTGGGATATTGGCATGATCAGATTCGCATGCAAGAACTTCGGTTTTTTTTTGGGGAAGATGACTGCACGACAAGTTCGCCTGGCAAGGTTGGGGCGAACTTATCAAGTTCGCTTGACAAGTTCTCTTAAGTCATCAAGGAGGCGAACTTATCAAGTCGCTTGACAAGTTCGCTTAAGTCATCAAGGGGGGGCGAACTTGGTTATGTTCGCTTGCTTATGTTCGCCTAGTCAAGTTAGGCGAACTTAGGAAAAGTTCGCCTATATGTTCGCCTAGACTATAGGCAACAAACTTAGCTTTAAGTTCACCTAGATCAGACTACGTAAAAGTGTTTAATTTAGATTAGGTCTGATGTATGTGTAATTAACCAATTCAGATCGGAAGTGACGTTGTTGGACCTTTGTTTACGACAACCCAGATTAGCTTATCAGGTGAGTTTTAGAGCTCTCTTTTAAATGTTTTGGGCTGGTGTGTATACTTACGAAATGATGTTTAATGAAATGATGTCTTATATTAAGTTCTCTGTGTGCCAAGAGTATAGTGAAGAAGGAAGTGTTCACACTGAACCGGTGGTTAGTGTGCATGGAACTGAGCAAACACAGGTTGAAGAACAACCTTTCACTTTTGAACCAGAAGTGAGAGCAACTATAGCTCGAGAGTTGATGAAGACTTCTCTGCCAGATCCATTGGTAGAAGCGTTGAAGAAGGTTAATGGGGAAGGTGGGTCTAGCACGACAACTGGTTCCAAAAACAACGAGACTGACAACGCGCTGCCTGCTCGCGGATGTGACTATAAGTCATTTAAAGCATGTGACCCGCCGGCCCTGACTGGAAAGAAAGACGCGGTGGCTACGTTTGACTGGGTAATCCGTATGGAGGCTGCCATCCGTCTCAGCGAATGCCGGAGGGATCAAGTGGTGAAATTTGCTACTAACTCCTTGAGAGAAGAAGCGTCCCATTGGTGGGAGGGATTGCGACAAGCTAAGGGAGATACAGCTGTTGACTCTATGTTATGGAATGATTTGAAGGCGTTAGTTATTAAGAATTTTTGCCCAAGGAATGAAATTGAGAAGGTGGAGAGAGAATTTCTGAATTTAAAGGCTGGTAACATGACTCACCGTCAATACACCACCCGGTACAATGAGTTGGCACGTCTGGTGCCACACCCGATTACTACCGAAGAGAGAAAGATTTCTTGTTATATCCAGGGACTGCCGAACAAGGTCCGCAGCTTTATCAAAGCAAACACTCCTACCACCTTCGATTCGGTGGTGGAACTCAGTGGTGTGGTGTATGATGATCTAGCATTAAACGATACCGCCATTGTGGAACCAAAGAAGAGACCGAGCTTCTCAAACAAGTGAACTGGTGGAAAGATGTTTGGGGCTCGCGATAAGAGGGCTCGGGTGGATGAGCCGACTGTTTGTAAGAAGTGTGGAAAGGAGCATGCAGGTGAATGTAGACTAGGATCTAACTTGTGCTTTAAGTGTGGCAAGATCGGGCACTACTCCCGTGAGTGCCCACAACACTTCATGTGCTATAACTGTGGGGATGCCGGTCATCTGAGTAGGGAATGCCCGAAACCGAAAATGGGTGAATCTGGGAAAGGGAAGAGTACCGAGAAGAAAAAAGAGAGGCCCTGAGCAAAGACTCGTGCGTACGCGCTGACGCAAGACCAGGCCAGGGTGGACCCCTACGTGGCGTCAGGTACGTTCATCCTTGACAACACTATTGTTTCTGTGTTATTTGATTTGGGTGCCAGTAAGAGTTTTATATCTGCGAATTTTTGTAAACGAGTGAAGTACACTGGCAGTAAGCTAGAATGGGCTTTTAGCTTAGAAACCGCTGAGGGTAGAACTACGAGAGTGACCGATGTAGTTGACAACTTTACGATAAAAATAGAAGGTCATAGGTTCCCTGTCAGATTGTTTGTTATGGTTTTGGGAGGGTTTGATGTCGTGTTAGGTATGGATTGGCTAACTGCCAATGAAGCGCAAATTATATGCAAACGAAAGATAATCCGACTCAAGGCTCCAGAGGTAGCAAAGTCGAGGTTTTTGGAGATCGTGACACCCCGATGCCAAACGTCATCTTGATGATTAAGGCAACAAATTACTTGAGGCGCGGATGCGAGGCTTATCTGGTGTACGTGATTGACAAGTGTAAGGAAGTGAAGGAACTAGATAATGTACCCGTGGTACGCGAGTACCCGGAGGTGTTTCCAGAGGAATTTCCTGGAATACCACCCGAAAGAGAGATTGAATTCCGAATCGACTTAGTACCAGACGCCCAGCCCGTGGCTAAGGCTCCATATCGACTAGCACCGGTGGAGATGAAAGAACTTATGGCCCATTTAGACGAACTACTTAAGAAGGGATTTATACAACCGGGCATCTTGCCTTGGAGTGCCTCGGTGTTATTTGTAAAGAAGAAGGATGGTTCAACGAGAATGTGTATTGATTATCGCGAGTTGAACAAACGTACCATGAAGAACAAGTACCCTCTACCAAGGATCGATGACCTGTTCAATCAATTACAGGGCGTAAGTTGGTTCTCAAAAATCGACCTTCGATCCGGGTACCATCAGTTGAAGGTGAGGGAAGAAGACATACCAAAAACCGCATTTCGCACGCGTTATGGACATTTCGAGTTCCGCGTAATGTCTTTTGGATTGACGAATGCCCCCCGCAACGTTCATGGATTTGATGAATAGAGTTTGTCGACCAGTTTTGAATCGATCGGTAATCGTGTTCATGATGATATCCTCATCTACTCCAAGAATGAGGGTGATCACGCGTGTCACTTAAAGGAGGTATTGGAAGCTCTGAAGAAGGAAAAGTTGTATGCTAAGTTCTCCAAATGTGCGTTCTGGCTTAGGGAAGTCCAATTCCTAGGTCACGTCATTAACCCGAATGGCATTATGGTTGACCCAGCAAAGATAATGACGGTAAGGGAATGGAATATTCCTAAGACGCCAACTGAAATCCGCAGTTTCTTGGGATTGGCAGGCTACTATCGGAGATTCATCCAGGATTTCTTAAAAATAGCTTCGCCGTTGACAAAGTTAACTCGGAAGGAGGTAAAGTACGAATGGGTTTCGACCCAAGATGAGGCGTTTAAGGAATTGAAGGAGAAGCTAACCCAAGCTCCAGTCTTGGCCCTTCCTGAGGGCAATGAATACTTAGTGGTATACTCTGATGCTTCGGGTCAGGGATTAGGATGCGTATTGATGCAACGCGGGAGAGTGATCACGTATGCGTCACGACAGTTGAAGATTTACGAAGCTAATTATCTGACTCACAATTTGGAACTTGCTGCTGTCGTATTCGCATTGAAAATCTGGAGGCACTACCTTTACGGGGTGAAGTTTACTATTTACTCTGACCACAAAAGTTTGAAGTACTTCTTCGAACAAAGGGAACTTAATATGAGGCAGAGACATTGGTTGGAACTATTGAAAGATTATTACTGTGAAATCATATACCATCCCGGAAAGGCAAACGTGGTGGCTGACGCTCTAAGCCGAAAGGATGTGCCTACTACTATTAGAGTGAAAGCTTGCCAGTTGGTGGTGACATCAGATGTGATGAGGGAAATTGAAAGAGCTCAAGATGAAGCACTTAAGGAAGGAAACATAAAGAAGGAAAGAATGGTTGGACAACAGGACAAGTTGGAATATAACACCCTTGGTGTTAGGACATGTTTTGGACGGGTATGGATACCTATGGGTGGCGAGCTTAAAACCAAAATCTTGGATGAGGCTCATAAGTCTCGGTACTCTATCCATCCCGGTACCAACAAAATGTACCAAGACCGGAAGAAGGACTACTGGTGGCCTGGAATGAAATATGATGTGACGAAGTATGTAAGCAAGTGCTTGACTTGCTCAAAAGTAAAAGCCGAACACCAGAAACCGTATGGAAAGACTCAACCACTTGAGATACCGGAATGGAATTGGGAATTCTCCTACAATAATAGTCATCATGCGACGATAGGCATGCCGCCCTACAAAATGTTGTATGGGAGAAGATGCAGGACCCCGATTTGCTAGGGTGAGATTGGACAGAAGGAATTAGCAAGTCTTGAAGTCGTACGAGAAACATCGGAAAGGTTTGATCAAATCAAAGCAAGAATGAAGGCCGCTCAAGATCGTCAGAAATCCTACGCGGATAAACGACGAAGGCCTATTGAGTTTAACGTTGGGGATCACGTATTGTTGGAGGTATTGCCCTGGAAGGGGATAATACGATTCAGGAATTGAGGAAAGTGCAGTCCGAGGTTTGTCGGACCATTCAGAATAGCTGCACGGGTTGGTGAGGTCGCGTATCGGTTGGAGTTGCCCGATGAGTTAAGTGGGATCCATCTTACCTTCCATGTGTCACACTTACGAAAGTGTTTGGAGGATGAATCAGCTCACGTACCACTTACTGACATCGAGGTCGACAACCGCCTTAACTACATTGAAGAACCCGTGGCTATCTTAGACCGAAAGGAGAAACGTTTACGTAATAAAGTAATCCAATTGGTTAAAGTCCAATGGAAGCACCGGAAGGGATCGGAGGCTACTTGGGAATCGGAGACGGAAATGAGGGAGTCGTACCCTTATCTATTTGACCTATGATAGGTTTTGGGGATGAAACCTATTGTAAGGGGGTAGACTTGTAACATCCCAAAAAAAATGAGAAATAAAGATAACGGGTGCAAGCGGGACGAACGGTACGAGCAGAAAAAGGTGCGCGGGTCGGGGTTGGGCCGAGTTGGTCGCGAGGTGGACTCGGGAAGGGGAGGCCCCTCCCATAAATACCCCACACTTGCTCATACTTCTCTCATTTTGCATCTTTAGAGAGAGAAACCGTAGAGAGAGAAAGTTGACGGATCGACCCGAGATTGAAGGGAAATGTTACTACTGAACTCGTGAGCAGGACCTCCGAATCAGAATCTCGATTCACGTAACAACTCGAGCTAGATTTGAGATTTTTGGTTATGTTGGGTTTTTCGGGTTTTGGGTAAAAAGGTAACGTTTTTACGGATGAAACTTGAAAATAAGCTTAGGTCTAGCATCTAGAAGGGAAACCGAACGTTTTGAGCAAAAAAAGTTTGGATATTGGCATGATCAGATTCACTTGCAAGAACTTCGGTTTTTTTTTGGGGAAGATGACTGCATGACAGGCGAATTTATCAAGTTCGCCTGGCAAGGTTGGGGCGAACTTATCAAGTTCACTTGACAAGTTCGCTTAAGTCATCAAGGAGGCGAACCTGTTAAGTTCGCTTGACAAGTTCGCTTAAGTCATCAAGGAGGCGAACTTATCAAGTTCGCTTGACAAGTTCGCTTAAGTCATCAAGGGGGGCGAACTTGGTTATGTTCGCCTGGCTATGTTCGCCTGGTCAAGTTAAGGGAACTTAGGACAAGTTCGCCTATTTGTTCACCTAGACTATAGGCAGCGAACTTAGCCTTAAGTTCGCCTAGATCAGACTACGTAAAAGTGTGTATTTAGATTAGGTCTGATGTATGTGTAATTAACCAATTCAGATTGGAAGTGACGTTGTTGGACCTTTGTTTACGAAAACCCAGATTAGCTTATCAGGTGAGTTCTAGAGCCCTCTTTTAAATGTTTTATTAATGTTTTGGGCTGGTGTGCATACTTACGAAATGATGTTTAACGAAATGATGTCTTATGAAATGATGTTTACGAAAGGAAAGTGAAATGTGTTTATGAAGTGTTTTGCTAAAGAGGTTTACGAACGGTTTAATGATGAAATGTTTTATAATAAATCGTATGAATGCTTTAACTAAAATGATGTGAAGGCGGTAACGGTTTTTATGAAAGTCACGAAATGAACGAATTTGCCACGAGTTCCTACGGGAACTAAGGTATGTATGCATGAATGGGCCTTACCCTTATGGGGGCCTTTGTGGCTAGCTAACAATTGTATAACTGGGTGGATAAAGGGGTGACGACGGTCTCCATGGGATTACCAGGATCCCTAATGAGATACCATTCTCCGTGAGGGAATAGTATTTATGGTGGTACGAGATATCCTTTGGGACGCCGTACTTGAAATGGTTAATGTGGGTACGTGTGCTCTATGGAGCACCTTACTCAAGGTCGGTGCGTGTACCCTATGAGGTACCGTGCTGTAATGAGGAATTGACGGTTACGAAAAGGCGCATATTCGGTTCATGTTGACTTATGTTATGATGATATGATTATGAGGTTCTGATGATGTTAAGTTATTGCATGTTTTTACGTACGGTTATATTAAATGAATGAATGTTATGTTTTTGGCAAATGTAAATGTTAAAGTTTTATGTAATGCCAGAACTCACCAGCGTTGCTGACTTTTTAGTATGCACATTCTGGTTAAGGCAGGTTATGAGGATGGACGGTGATGCTTGGCTAGCGAGAGGAGTTACCCGACTGAATATGAAGACTTGCATCCCGTTATGTTTTAGTTACAATGTATTTATGTTTTAGACAATGTTTACGCTTCCGCATGTTTAAACAATGTTGACGTTATGTTTGAATGAAATTTTCCGATGCGTTATTTGATATTCAAGTTCAAGAACTATTTGTGAATGAGTAAATCCAACAAGTGAGGCCTCCCAGGTTTTGGGCCTTACATGATGAATGACATGTCCCGTAAACTCAAGGGCTTAGACATGGAAATCAGTGACGGTTTTCTAGTGCACTTTATCATGACCTCTCTTCCTAAATCTTTTGAAGCTTTCAAGATCAACTACAACACACAGAAAGACAAGTGGACGATGAGTGAGTTGATTGCAATGTGCGTCCAAGAAGAAGAGCATCTGAAGCTAGAAAGACCAGATGTTGCTTATCTCATGTCCGTTGATTCAAAGAAAAGGAAGGGCAATTTTTTAAAGAAGGAATCTTATAAGGCCCAGAAACAAGATGCGAGTGGTGCTTCCAGCTCTAAGAACTTCAAAGGGAAGTCTCACTGCAAATTCGGCCGCAAGGCTGGACATAGGCAGAAAGACTGCCCAGACTTTAAGGAGTGGTTGAGCAAGCGAGGAAATAATCTTTACATGATACTTGAGTCCTATAATTTAAATGTTCCAAGTAATACATGGTGGTTTGATTCTGGTTCTATGGTTCATGTAACCAACTCCTTACAGGGATTCCTTACAATCTAGAAGCTGGAAAGAAACCGAAGAACACTTAAGATGGGGAATGGAGAAGAACTAGTTGTCAAAGCTGTGGGAACCTTAGAATTAATAATGAAAACTGGTTTATGTATTAAAATTTATGATACCCTATATATTCCTGAGATTACTCAGAATCTAGTATCAGGACCAAAGTTAGACATTAACGGTTTTGTTTGTTCTCATGGTCATGGCAAACTTTCTATTATGTTAAATTCGCAAGTGTTTGGACGTGGTTATCTGGATGATGGTCTCTATAGATTAGAACTAGATGATGAATTTTCCAAGTCTTTGTTATCATATAATATCAATAAAAACTCAACAACGACTAAACAAAAGCGAGACTTAGAAGCTTCATCCATGTTGTGGCATCAACGCTTAGGCCACATTTCACGAGAACGCTTATCTCGTCTCGTGAAGGATGAAGTGTTACCGTCTCTCGATTTCAATGATTTTGGAACATGTGTCAGTTGCGTTAAAGGTAAAATGACATCAACAAATAAGAAAGGTGCCACTACGAGCTCTAATTTTTTAGAACTCATTCACACTGATATTAGTGGCCCTTACCCCATTGCTGGTATAACAGGACATACTTCATTTATCACTTTTATAGATGATTATTCTGCCTATATGTACTTGTATCTAAGTAAAGAAAAATCTGAATCACTTACAACTTTTAAAGATTATAAAACTGAAGTTGAAAAACAACTTGATCTTCAAATAAAAGTTGTGAGATCATATAGAGGAGGTGAAAATTATGGTAGACATACTGATATGGGTCATGCTCATGGTCTATTTTAGGAGTTTTGTAAGGGTCAGGGGATCGTGAACCAGTACACCATGCCCGGTACTCCTCAGCAGAACAGTTTTGCTGAGAGAAGAAACATAACCCTAATGAACATGGTACGCAGTATGTTAGTCAACTCAGGTTTACCCTCATTCCTCTGGACCAAGGCCTTAAAAGCATCTGTTCATATACTCAATAGAGTTCCTTCAAAGTCTGTCCCTAGAACTCCTTATGAACTTTGGACAGCAAGGAAACTGAGTCTAAGATATATGAAAGCATGGGGCTGTCTTGCCGAAGCTAAACTCTATAATCCTTTCTTAAAGAAACTTGACATGAAAACTATCACATGTTACTTCATCGGTTATCCCAATCACTATAGGGTTATAGATTCTATTTTCCTTCTCACGTCACTTGAATTGTAGAAACCAAGCATGCCAAATTCCTTGAGGATTTTAAGGTCAGTGAGAGCAATGAAAACCCTTATCCAGATTTAGAAGAAGTACAAGATGCGGGGGGGGGGGGGGGATAGATTCGTCGCTTATTTTACCTCCGATTACTCCTCTTGTACATGACGCTGTATCGCACGTCACTGCACCACCTCCTCCTCGATCAGATCCTAATGCTACTCCTTTTATACCAGAGAATGAAGGCACATCAAACGACAAACATGAAGACAATGCCGAACCCGATAATCAACTCAGGAGGTCGTCTAGGACGAAAAGGCCTACTAACTTTAATGATTTTGTTACCTCCCTGACTGAAGCTGAATTGGATGCGGGAAAGCTTACAGATCCTACTTCTTATCATGAAACCATTAACAGTGATCAGTCTTCTAAATGGAATAAAGCTATGATTGACGAGCTTGATTCCATGAAGAAAAATGATGTTTGGGATTTAGTTGAATTACCCTACGGTGCTAAACTCGTAGGATGTAAATGGGTCTCCAAAACTAAACTACATCCGAATGGAAACATTGAACGCTATAAAGCGAGATTGGTTGCAAAGGGTTTCACTTAGAAAGAAAGAATCGACTATCAAGAGACCTTTTCTCCTGTTTCTCGAAAGGATTCATTAAGGATCGTGATGGCACTAGTAGGTCATTTATACTTAGTGCTACATCACATGGACGTCAAAATAATTTTCCTCAACGGCGACTTGAATGATGACCTGTTCATGAAACAGCCTGAAGGTCAAGAACCTCTAGTCTGTAAGTTGAAGAAATCCATATATGGGTTGAAGGAGGAATCACGTCAATGGTACCTAAAGTTTGATGAAGTCATAAAGAAACAAGGTTTCCTTAGGAATCAAGTGGATCAATGCACCTAGATCAAGATGAGTGGGAGCAACTTTACTATACTTGTCCTTTACGTAGATTACATTCTATTGGTAATTTTGCTGAGAGAAGAAACATGACCCTAAAGAACATGGTACGCAGTATGTTAGCCAACTTAGGTTTACCCTCATTCCTCTGGACCGAGGCCTTAAAAGCAACTGTTCATATACTCAATAGAGTTCCTTCAAAGTCTGTCCTTAGAACTCCTTATGAACTTTGGACAGGAAGAAAACCGAGTCTAAGATATATGAATGTATGGGGCTGTCTTGCCGAAGCTAAACTCTATAATCCTTTCTTAAAGAAACTTGACATGAAAACTGTCACATGTTACTTCATCGGTTATCCCAATCACTCAAAAGGTTATAGATTCTACTGTCCTTCTCACGTCACTCATATTGTAGAAACCAAGCATGCCAAATTCCTTGAGGATTTTAAGGTCAGTGGGAGCAGTGAAAACCCTTATCCAGATTTAGAAGAAGTAGAAAAGGGGGGGGGGGGAGATTCGTCGCTTATTTTACCTACGATTACTCCTCTTGTACATGACGCTGCATCGCACGTCACTGCACCACCTCTTCCTCAATCAGATCCTAATGCTACTCCTTTTATACCAGATAATGAAGGCACATCAAATGACCAACATGAAGACAATGCCGAACCCGATAATCAACTCAAGAGGTCGTCTAGGTCCAAAAGGCCTACTAACTTTGATGATTTACTTACCTCCCTGACTGAAGCTGAATTGGATGCCGGAAATTTTACAGATCCTACTTCATATCATGAATCCATTAGCAGTGATCAGTCTTCTAAATGGAATAAAGCTATGATTGACGAGCTTGATTCCATGAAGAAAAATGATGTCTGTGATTTAGTTGAATTACCCAACGGTGCTAAACATGTAGGATGTAAATGGGTCTTCAAAACTAAACTAGACCCGAATGGAAACATTGAACGCTATAAAGCGAGATTGGTCGCAAAGGGTTTCACTCAGAAAGAAAGAATCGACTATCAAGAAACCTTTTCTCCTGTTTCTCGAAAGGATTCATTAAGGATCGTGATGGCACTAGTAACTCATTTTGACTTAGTGCTACATTAGATGGACGTCAAAATCATTTTCGTCAACGGCGAGTTGAATGAAGACGTGTTCATGAAACAGCCTGAAGGTCAAGAACATCTAGTCTGTAAGTTGAAGAAATCCATATACGGGTTGAAGCAGACATCACGTCAATAGTACCTAAAGTTTGATGAAGCCATGAAGAAACAAGGTTTCCTTAAGAATAAAGTGGATCATTGCACCTACCTCAAGATGAGTGGAAGCAACTTTACTATACTTGTCCTTTACGTAGATTACATTCTATTGTCAATTTTGCTAAGAGAAGAAACATGACCCTAATGAACATGGTACGCAGTATGTTAGCCAACTCAGGTTTACCCTCATTCCTCTGGACCGAGGCCTTAAAAGCAGCTCTTCATATACACAATAGAGTTTCTTCATAGCCTGTCCCTAGAACTCCTTACGAACTTTGGACAGGAAGGAAACCGAGTCTAAGATATATGAAAGTATGGGGCTGTCTTGCCGAAGCTAAACTCTATAATCCTTTCTTAAAGAAACTTGACATGAAAACTGTTACATGTTACTTCATCGGTTATCCCAATCACTCAAAGGGTTATAGTTTCTACTGTCCTTCTCACGTCACTCGTATTGTAGAAACCAAGCATGCCAAATTCCTTGAGGATTTTAAGGTCAGTGGGAGCAGTGAAAACCCTTATCCAGATATAGAAGACGTACAAGACGCGGGGGGGGGGGGGATTCGTCGCTTATTTTACCTCGATTACACCTCTTGTACATGACACTGCATCGCACGTCACTTCACCACCTCCTCCTCAATCAGATCCTAATGCTACTTCTTTTATACCAGAGAATGAAGGCACATCAAACGACAAACATGAAGACAATGCCAAACCCGATAATCAACACAGGAGGTCGTCTAGGTCCAAAAGGCCTACTAACTTTGATGATTTTGTTACCTCCCTGACTGAAGCTGAATTGTATGCAAGAAAGTTTACAGATCCTACTTCTTATCATAAAGCCATTACCAGTGATCAGTCTTCTGAATGGAATAAAGCTATGATTAACGAGCTTGATTCCATGAAGAAAAATGATGTTTGGGATTTAGTTGAATTACCCAACGGTGCTAAACCCGTAGGATGTAAATGGATCTTCAAAACTAAACTAGATCCGCATGGAAACATTGAACGCTATAAAGTGAGATTGGTTGCAAAGGGTTTCACTCAGAAAGAAAGAATCGACTATCAAGAGACCTTTTCTCCTATTTCTCGAAAGGATTCATTAAGGATCGTGATGGCCCTAGTAGCTCATTTTGACTTAGTGCTACATCAGATGGACGTAAAAATCATTTTCCTCAATGGCGACTTGAATGAAGGCGTGTTCATGAAACAACCTGAAGGTCAAGAACATCTAGTCTGTAAGTTGAAGAAATCCATATACGGGTTGAAGCAGGCATCACGTCAATGGTACCTAAAGTTTGATGAAGTCATGAAGAAACAAGGTTTCCTTAAGAATCAAGTGGATCAATGCATCTACCTCAAGATGAGTGGGAGCAAATTTACTATACTTGTCCTTTACGTAGATTACATTCTATTTGCAATTTTGCTGAGAGAAGAAACATGACCCTAATGAACATAGTACGCAGTATGTTAGCCAACTCAGGTTTACCCTCATTCCTCTAGACCGAGGCCTTAAAAGCAGCTGTTCATATACTCAATAGAGTTCCTTCAAAGTCTGTCCTTAGAACTCCTTATGAACTTTGGACAGGAAGGAAACCGAGTCTTAGATATATGAATGTATGGGGCTGTCTTGCCGAAGCTAAACTCTATAATCTTTTCTTAAAGAAACTTGACATGAAAATTGTCACATGTTACTTCATCGGTTATCCCAATCACTCAAAGGGTTATAGATTCTACTATCCTTCTCACGTCACTCGTATTGTAGAAACCAAGCATGCCAAATTCCTTGAGGATTTTAAGGTCAGTGGGAGAAGTGAAAACCCTTATCCAGATTTAGAAGAAGTACAAGACGCAAGGGGGGAGAGATTCGTCGCTTATTTTACCTCCGATTACTCCTCTTGTACATGACGCTGCATCGCACGTCACTGCACCACCACCTCCTCAATCAGATCCTAATGCTACTCCTTTTATACTAGAGAATGAAGGCACATCAAACGACTAACATGAAGACAATGCCGAACCCGATAATCAACTCAGGAGGTCGTCTAGGTCCAAAAGACCTACTAACTTTGATGATTTTTTACCTCCCTGACTGAAGCTGAATTGGATGCCGAAAAGTTAGAGATCCTACTTCTTATCATGAAGCCATTAGCAGTGATCAGTCTTCTGAATGGAATAAAGCTATGATTGACGAGCTTGATTACATGAAGAAAAATGATGTCTGGGATTTAGTTGAATTACCCAATGGTGCTAAACCCGTAGGATGTAAATGGGTCTTCAAAACTAAACTAGATCCGAATGAAAACATTGAACGCTATAAAGCGAGATTGGTTGCAAAGGGTTTCACTCAGAAAGAAAGAATCGACTATCAAGAGACCTTTTCTCCTGTTTCTCGAAAGGACTCATTAAGGATCGTGATGGCCCTAGTCGCTCATTTTGACTTAGTGCTACATCAGATGGACGTGAAAATCGTTTTCCTCAACAACGACTTGAATGAAGACGTGTTCATGAAACAGCCTGAAGGTCAAGAACATCTAGTCTGTAAGTTGAAGAAATCCATATATGGGTTGAAACAGGCATCACGTCAGTGGTACCTAAAGTTTGATGAAGTCATGAAGAAACAAGGTTTCCGTAAGAATCAAGTGGATCAATGCACCTACCTCAAGATGAGTGGGAGCAACTTTACTATACTTGTCCTTTACGTATATTACATTCTATTGGCAAGTAATAGTTTAGACATGTTGCATGAGTCGAAGCGTTTACTATCGCATAATTTAGACATGAAGGATCTCAGAGAGGCTTCTTATGTTATAGGCATCAAAATACCCGAGATAGATCTAAGGGCATTTTGGGATTATCTCAGAATGCCTACATTGAACGGGTCCTCACACGTTACAATATGCAACACTGCTCTCCTTCTATAGCTCCAATAGTTAAGGGAGATGTTTTTGGTTCTTTCCAATGTCCGAAAACAGAGGTTGAGAAGGAGAAAATGAGAATGATACCTTATGCATCAGTAGTTGGGAGCCTCATGTATGCTCAAGTCTGTACTCGTCCGGATATCGCTTATATTACTGGAATGCTAGGCCGTTATCAGACTAATCCTGGCCTAGATCACTAGAAAGCAGCTAAGAAAGTACTTCGATATTTGCAAGGGACAAAAGACTATAAACTGAGTTATAGAAGAAGTTACAATTTAGAAGTGGTTAGTTATTCTGATTCTGACTTTGCTAAGTGCAAAGATGACAAGAAATCCACTTCGGGGTACATCTTTATGTTAGCCGGCGGACCTATCTCTTGGAAGAGTCATAAGCAACAGTTGACCACAACATCCACTATGATGGCAGAGTACATAGCTGTGTATAACGCGACCTGTCTTGGAATGTTGCTAAAGAATCTAATCACTGGACTCAAAATAGTTAATTCCATTTCTAGACCATTGAAGCTTTATTGTGATAACTCAGCTGCCGGTAGTTTCTCGAACAGTAATAGTTCGACTGGGGATGGATTATATCTTGATACAAAGTACTTGTTCGTACGTGAGCAAGTTGAGGAAAATAATATTTGTATTGAGTATATAAGTACTAAAGTTATGCTTGTGGATCCGATGACTAAAGGTCTCCCACCTAAAGTTTTCGAATAACATGTTTCGAAGATGGGTTTTTCTAAAGACCTTATTTAGTAGCATAATTGTACTTACGTTTATTAATGAAATTTTCTTAGTTATTTGAATTTGTTTGTCTCTAAATATGTTATGCATGCCTAATGACATATAGAAACTGATTATACAAATCATCGTTAAATGGCTTATTTATAAATTTGATCATAAGTTTACTTAAGTTTTAAATTGGGATTGTAGTATGACTAATGGGGTTCTTGAGTTAAATATTGATTCAATTACTGTATTTCTCTGCTACAGTTTTGGTTTAAAACTAAAATGAGTATTAAATCTATGCAGACTTACTAATGCTCATAATAAATGATTACCCAGTCAAGTGGGAGAATGTAATACACAATTTAATATGTGGCTCTTATATTCATTTATCTAATTATTAAATGATCAAATATAATTATTTATTTATTAATTAACCTATGGTTAGTAACTAGTTGATGGGCCTAATTACTCTTAATGGATCATTAATGAGTTTCCCCTTAGGTGTACATATAAATAGAGAGATTGTTAGAGGGAATTGACTAATGATCATTCAATTACCATCATCACTAAATCGTCCCTCTCTCTCTCCAAAACCGTGAGCTCTCACGAACTTAGCTAATACCATCCTAATCGTACACCATAAACGGGAACCCGATCCAGATAAGAGATCATGACGTCTTCCCTATCATCGGTGAACTTAGCTGGTATGTTTATATTTTTGTTTTCCATTATATAGTTACAAGAACTGATCAACATGTACTACCAGAGACGGCTCACACGCCCGATGTGTCACCGGGTTAAACGTATTCTTGTGTTTAATGGAAAGAAAGAGATGAAGAATACGATGAAAGAATTAGAGAGTGTTTCTCTCAATTTTTCTTGAAACAAAGACCGCAAAAAGGTCTCTTCTATTCTTTGATGATGGAAAGAAAACCGTTATTTTTCATGTATCTCTAAAATGAATCTACATGTTTATTTTATAGTTACTCGAGAAGAAACCCCATGTCAATTAATCTTGTAATTAACAAGACTTATTTGACAAAACTTAATGGTAAGAAAATGGATTTAAGTGCTCAAATCAAAATTGTAATTTTCCTTCATGACACGAGTTGAAACATTTCACTAAAAGGGTAGGTTTTTAACCGTAACCTGAAACCCAACACGAACAAAAGTGACCTGAACCCGATTAAACACAAACCCGAAGAATGAGTACAACCGAACCTGTGGTCTTGTATTTGGTCGGTATTCGACGCATGGAATGGGTAATTGGGCAAACCCGATCAAGCACTTAAATACAAATCCTATTTTTTCTAGGGGTTGGTTAATGGTATTTGTTATATACGGCAGTTAAAAATCTCGACATACGACACTTCTTTTTGCAACCTACAACACTTGAAATCCCATAACAGTGTGTTCAATCTTCATCCCAATCTCAATCGATTTCTTCCAAGTTCAATATTCAATTAATCCATTCAACCTATTAACATCAAGAGGTTCATGTTGGAAATATATATGTCCGGTCCCGATTATTTAACGCTACTAAATGAGTTGTGACCCGTAAGAGTTACACATAGGGAAACAAACATTAAATCCACTTAACCCGGTTAACTGGTAATTACGAACTGTTAGCGAGACAATATATTTTATATATATTAGTTACACGGGATTTATTATTTCTATAGGTTTATAAATAATAATTTATATTTATTTGTTTTAATCTTTTATTAAAACAAATTAAATGGTTTCGGGCTTGTCATTAACTATTGGGTTTTAGGCCTTGCACTGATTTAAAAGGGTTATAATATGATTAAGGGTTTTAATCTAAAATTATATATATAATTCTTTGAGATCGAAGGAGGTGAGAAGCAAAAAACAAAACTTTTGTTTTCTTGTTTTGCTTTTGCCAGCAGCCAAACCAAAAGAAAAATCGGACCCCCATTTGTCCCGATTCCGGCAGCTACCCAGCCACCGTCCGCCGCCGTCCAGCCCTGTTCCGGCCTGCTGCGCAACCGCAAGGGCTCCTCCCGGCCGCCACCCCCGGTTGCTCGCGTGTGTTCGTGATCTAGCATCGGTTCATTGTATCTTGGTGTCTCAACCGGTTAATTATTAACCATTAAGGTATAATTAATCTCAATGGTAGATTAAATATTTATTCCGTATTCGTATGTTTTGTAACACAAATTATGTCGGGTTTTACTTTTGTGTTGAATCGGTTTCATTCCGCTGCGTTTTAATAATTACTAAATAATTATTATTAATCTATAATTATTTATCAACCGTTTTTGATAACTAATCTAACTGATCTCCACTGAACAAAACCCAACAGTGGTATCAGAGCCTTGGGTACGACATGCGAATCGTATCCGGTCTTTTAACCGGTTATATATCACAAACTCTAACTTGTTTAAAGTTTCTGATCTAGATTTATTTTAGGGCAATTTTTTATTTATTTTTGTAAAAGTTTTTATTTATTTTATTTGACCAAAATGATTGCCCGGTTATTTGATTCTGTTAAATATGTAAAGCTGGGCCGACCTTGTCTTGTGTTTGTTTTCTGTTTTTTGTTTATGATTTTGGCCCATTTGATGGCTCAAAGTTGTAATAGGTTAGCTTTTATGTTTTAGGCCACTTTGATGGCTCAAAGTTGTAATAGTTTAGGGTTTTTTTTATTCTAAATAAATATTATAAAGATAAAGACACTAAAACAAAACTGAAGACGGCGACAGGATCTTGGATTTAGCGGAAGTCACACGAAACAGCTAGACGTATGCACGAAGTGCATACTTGTGGTTGTTTGTGTGTTGTGACCCCGTGACCTAGTTTGGTCTTGCTAAGGCTCTAGCAAGATCAAACACTTTTTACTTGGCCATATGATTTACATATTTTTGTGTTTGCTATTGTGTTTGCTTTTAATATAATTGTTATAACATACCGACCAAATACCAAATTTTTTTTACAATCAAATTAATAACAAGTTCCAAACTTTTTTTTACAACTTGTGGATATTTTATATTAAAACAAACAGTTTGTTTTAAAATAAATGATAACCAATGAAGTTTTGCAATTTAAAGTAACTTTAAATTTTCAAAACTAATAACTTAATATTTCATTTAAACTATTAACTTTTAATTGGTTAATTACATCGCGACAAACTTAGTTTTAATAGGTTATTTAAAATTAAGTGTCCTGAGAGATGAAAGAGTTCATCATATTGTCACGATCTAATATATAGTAAAACTGACTTTTACAATACACGTATGATTTATCATTCGTTGTGTTTGACTCTATTCGGTAAAACACTAAAATTAATCCCATATTTAAAAGCTTTAGTCTATGCCATCCTACTATAAGGAACACTTGGGGCATAACGCGAAACACCAGTGTTTGGAGCCACAGCACCGCACTTGGTGCGTAGTCTATCCCTTCAAGGTGCAAGGGTTTCGTTGACACATCCGGCCCTTCCACATGTACCTGTACTAGGGCGACTATTACTTTTCTCTCTTATATATGCCCCAGCTGTATGAAGACCAAAAGTGTGTATAGATGAGGCTAAACGTATCAATGGATAGACAATAGTTGTCTTAGCGGCCTCGTACTCGAGAATTGTGCATTTTTCCACAATTGGAAATTACTGTCAGTCTGCCTAAATCACTTACTAATGTTGCGTGCCACAACCGCCATTACTAATTGATAAAACCAGATTCTTTATTCTTATTCTATTCTTGCCATGAGTCATTAATATAAGAATTTATTACCTCCAAAATACTAACTAACATTTAATTTGCTTATTTAACAGATGTCTACTGAAAAAGAATCTCACTCCTCCTTCTCTCTCAAGTCTTTACTTGAGAACGAAAAACTGAATAACACCAACTTCATCGATTGGCATCGCAATCTGAGAATAGTTCTTAAGATGGCGAAAAAGCTCTATGTCATAGAAAGACCCGTTCTTAAAGAGCCCGAGAATAACACGGCCGCTGCTCGTAGGGCCTGGGATAAGCATAACGAGGATGCCATTGAGGTAGCTTGCCTTATGCAAGCCACTATGTGTTCCGATCTCCAGAAGAATATGAAAGACATATATACATATGACATGATAGTGCAGCTTAAGGGCATGTTTAAGACACAAGTTCGCCAAGAGCTCTACGACACTATGAAGAAGCTCATAGCCTACCGTATGCAAGAAGGCACCTCTGTCAGTGCTCATGTGGTTAAGATGAAAGGCTACATCAACCAAATGAACAAACTTGGCTATCCCATGCAGGATAAAATGGCAGCAGACTTCATTTTGAACTCTCTCCCTAGCTCCTATGACTAGTTCGTAATGAATTTCAATATGAACGGATGGGTCAAGACTATTCCTGAGATTCATGGTATGTTAAAAACTGCTTAGATGAATGTTCAAATCAACACTAATCAAGTGTTAATGGTCAGATCTGGTGGTGTTACCAAGCCCAAACCCAAGAGAAGGGTTAATAACAGTAAAGGCTCTAAAGTTAGTGTTGCTGCCAAGCCTGCCACCAACAATAACAAGCAAGTTGAAAAACCCAAACCACCTCCTCCTGAGGAGCATCAGTGCTTTGAATGCAACAAAATGGGGCACTGGAAATGTAACTGCCCTGAATATCTAGTTAAGCTGAGATCGAAGAGAGCCAATGGTGAAGGCACCTCTTCAGGAGCCTGAAAAGTGGAAGAAGCTGAAACAAGATGACATGGAACTCATCGTTGGTGATGGGAAGAGAGTACAAGTTCTTGCAGCTGGAACATTTCATCTTTCATGTCCTTCTGGCCTTGTAGTTATCTTAAATAACTATTTGTTTGCAACTGGTTTAACCAGAAACATTATTTCAGTTTCCTTATTGTTTAAACAAGGTTTTAAGTACGTTTTCAATGGAATTTTTATTTCTGCTTACTTAAATGATATTTTCTATTTTGAGGCTAAATCTCGAAATGGTATTTATGAGGTTGATGTTCAAACAAATAATAACATATACGGTCTTTCTAAATGTATCAAATCTAGCATTAATAATACATTTCTATTGCATTGTAGACTTGGTCACATAAGCAAGGCCCGCATGAAAAGGCTCCAATCCAAAGGGATCCTTGAATCCATCGGACATGACTCCTTTGAAGACTGCAAGTCTTGCTTAGCTGGCAAACTCACTAAAGGATCCTTCACCGGCATTGGTGAACGAGCCAAGGATCTGCTGGGAATCATACACACTGATATATGTGGCCCTTTCAGAACTATGTCTAGAAATCATGAAAGATACTTCGTTTCATTCATCGACGATTACAGTCGATATGCTTATGTCTATCTTATAAAACACAAGCATGAAACCTTTGAAAATTTCAAAGAGTTTCAAAACGAAGTAGAAAACCAACTCGGTAAAACGATTAAGGCACTTCGATCAGATCGAGGTGGCGAATATATCAGCTCAAAGTTCATCAAACATCTCAAGGAGCGTGAAATAATTTCACAGCCCACTCCACCTGGCACACCCCAACATAATGGCGTGAGCGAGAGGAGAATCGAACCCTACTTAATATGGTTCGATCGATGATGTGTAGAACAAACTTGCCTCACTCCTTCTAGAGTTATGCTCTTATGACCGTCGCACGCATTGTCAATTTGGCACCCACTAAGAAGGTAAACAAGACTCCATATGAGATATGGCATGGGTCTAAACCCAATCTGTCTTACCTTAGAGTATGGGGATGTGATGCATATGTCACCAGTGATTCTGATGACAAACTCGATCCTAGAGGCGAAAAGGTTGTTTTCGTCGGATACTATAATAGAAGCGGATATTATTTCTACCATCCTGATGCAAATTTTATTTCCATCAAAAGGAAGGGACACTTCCTCGAGAAAGAAATTCTTGAACAAGTAACTGGAGATAATATAGTGGATCTTGAAGAAATTTGAGAACCACAAACAACCGCTGATGAAGTCGGAGCGTCTAAATAACAAGAAGTTGTTGCTAATGAATCATATATAAACACAAGCGTTCGTAAAAGTGAAAGGACTCGCAAAGAACCTAACAGATACCTATGGCATCTTGAGGGTACCGAAGTCCTATTTCAGATATGCTATTTTAGATCCAAAATCTGCAAAATAGCTGGAAGCCATGAACGCCGAGATGCAATCTATGCGTGACAATAAAGTCTGGATCTTGGTTAAGCTACCCCCCGAATCTCGGGCAGTAGGGAGCAAATGGATTTTCAAGAGAAAAACCGACATGCATGGAAATACACACACCTATAAAGCACGACTAGTTGCTAAAGGTTTTACTCAGACTCAAGGCATTGACTATGATGAAACCTTCTCGCCCGTTGCTATGATCAAATCGATCAGGATATTGCTTTCCATAGCCGCGTACTATAACTACGAGATATGATAAATGAATGTCAAAACCGCTTTTCTTAATGGACATCTCTCTGAAGATGTCTATATGGTACAACCTGATGGTTTTGTTGATCCAAAATATCCTAATAGGGTGTGTAAACTGAATAAGTCCATTTACGGACTTAAACAAGCATCTCGAAGCTGGAATCTTCGTTTTGACCAAAAGATCAAAGAGTTTGGTTTTGTCAAAAATGAAGATGAGCCTTGTGTTTACAGAAAGGCTAGTGGGAGCACTATGTCATTCCTCATCTTGTATGTGGATGATATACTTATCATTAGAAATAACATCCCTATGCTTAACGAAGTTAAACACTGGTTGGGAACTTGTTTTGCAATGAAAGATCTTGGAGAAGCAACTTACATTCTAGGAATCAAGATCTACAGGGATAAATCTAAGCGACTTATAGGGCTAAGTCAAGGCACATACATAAGCAAAGTCATGGCACGCTTTCATATGGAAAACTCCAAAAAAGGAGGTGTTCCTATGACTATAGGCACCGTGTTGAACAAATCGCTTCTCCTTCAACGGACATTGAAACTAAGTATATGGAAGCAATTCCATATGCTTCGGCGATTGGTTCTATCATGTATGCTATGTTATGTACCAGTCCTGACGTCTCGTATGCTTTAAACATGACCAGTCGTTTTCAGCAAAGTCCTGGCATTGCCCATTGGACTGCAGTCAAGAACATCCTGAAGTACTTAAGAAGAACTAAAGACATGTTCTTAATATTTGGAGGAGTGGAAGAGGAGCTCACTATAAGATGTTAGACTGACGCCAGCTTCCAAACTGACTGAGATGACTCTCGCTCACAATCAGGATTCGTATTCACTCTAAATGGAGGAGCTATTTCCTAGAAGAGCTCCAAGCAGAGTGTGGTTGCGGATTTAACCACCGAATCTGAGTATATAGCTGCATCAGATGCTGCAAAGTACATTCTCAGAAAGTTCCATTACATACGGGAAATTGTGGAACGTGGTGACATCGTGATAAGCAAAGTAGACACAGATCAAAACCTAGCGGACTCATTCACTAAGCCGATGACTCAGGAGAAGCATGATCAGCAAAGAAATGCTATCGGTCTTAGTTTTGCTAGCGATATGTTTTGATTTAGTATTTGGATGTACAAACATTAAATAGTTGTACTTTTGAATTCAATTTGATTTACTAGTTAAATGCAACTTTGAATCTTATAACTGTGTTTGATTTTAATACGTTTAATCCATGAATATTGCATTCTTAATTATCCGTAGTCGATCAGAATCGTGGGAACGACTCTGAATTAAGACTATTATGAACTTGGACTCAAGTAGTTGACTTCCAATTTCAGAGACCTCATCATTGATGACGTTGGATGTAACTCGCTTCAAATCATCATGAATATTAATCATAAGATGTTTTCATATTGGTATACTCATTTGGTATCCTCTGACTTGAGATGCATACTAGAACTCTCGTTTACCAATGACTGCTCTTTATCACTGTCAACCGTTGTCGCGTAACTGCCAGTCATAAAGGCATTGGTTAGGAACAGATCTGAAGTTCAGTGGGAGTTGTATGTAGTCGATAAGGGATTCTGTAGTCTTACATGATATGTAACAGTTAGAAATCGTGGTGCCCTCGTGATTCAAAGTGGTAAAGTGTAAGGCCTTACCCAAACTGACTGTGTGTTTGATTGGACCACTATGAATCTTGAACGAGAACAATAATGATTGAACGCTATATGAGAATGAATCTAATCCATGTCTCATTGATTCAATTGATGTCTTTTAGAGAAAAGATAAATGACGATTATTACCATAAGTCTATTGTCTTGCAATATCAAGATGTTTTGGTTAATGACTTTAAAGTGTCATACCTTGTTAGAGGCAACCACGTAGCTAGAACACCGCTAGCTGTCTGCGTTACGGAACTTAATTGAAGGACAACCAAGTCGGAAACTGTTGGAAATATATATGTCCGGTCCTGATTATTTAACGCTACTAACTGAGTTGTGACCCGTAAGAGTTACACCTAGGGCAACGAACATTAAATCCAATTAACCCGATTAACTGGTAATTACGAACTGTTAGCTAGAAAATATATTTTATATATATTCGTTACACGGGATTTATTATTTATACATGTTTATAAATAATAACTTATATTTATTTGTTTTAATCTTTTATTAAAACAAATTAAATGGTTTCGGGCTTGTCATTAACTATTGGGTTTTAGGCCCTGTAGTGATTTAAACGGATTATAATATGATTAAGGGTTTTAATTTCTTTGAGATCGAAGGAGGTGAGAAGCAAAAAACAAAACTTTTGTTTTCTTGTTTTGCTTTTGCCAGCAGCCAAACCAAAAGAAAAATCGGACCCCCATTTGTCCCGATTCCGGCAGCTACCCAGCCACCGTCCGCCGCCGTCCAGCCCTGTTCCGGCCTGCTGCGCAACCGCAAGGGCCCCTCCCGGCCGCCACCCCCGGTTGCTCGCGTGTGTTCGTGATCTAGCATCGGTTCATTGTAACTTGGTGTCTCAACCGGTTAATTATTAACTAGTAAGATATAACTAATCTCATTGGTAGATTAAATATTTATTCCGTATTCGTATGTTTTGTAACCCAAATCCTGTCGGGTTTTACTTTTGTGTTGAATCGTTTTCGTTCCGCTGCGTTTTAATAATTACTAAATAATTATTGTTAATCTATAATTATTTATAAACTGTTTTTGATAACTAATCTAATTGATCACCACTGGCCAAAACCCAACAGTTCCAACTGAAACTACATTCTAGGTAAAAGTATATATTATCCTTTTTCTACTATAATATGGTTGTTTTAAAAATCTTATAAATTAAAGAAGTATTTTTCTTAAAAATCTTCGTATAAATTAGAGTACTATTTGCACTTGTTATGGTAAAAGTAATCGGGTTTCGGGTTCGTACGGTATATTACCAACCTACTGTAAGTAGCATTTGTGTTTAGTTATTTACAAACGTTTTTAGCAAAAAGAACATTATCATAACAGAAATTGGCACTTGTCTATCCATTTGCATAAAACCGGGGGGAGCTTATTGGAATGGTCAAGGATTTATTTGGCCGTGCAACATGTAAATTTTCTAATGTAAGTTTCTCATGTGCAGATAGATGGTGTATATTTGTTACTGGACTCCTACACTTGTCGAGCCACAGCTAGGTAGTAACCAGGTACGTAGCAAGCTTGGCAGGAACCAACAGACCAGTGGTGGCTCGGTAGCAACCGAAGTCGCGCACTAGCTCGGTATCAAATGAAGCCGCGCACTAGGTCTGTATCAACCACGATACTGACCTAAGTTGGTAGCAACTCTGGAGGTCGGTACGGACAGGTCGACAGATACCTCGCACAAACCTTAAAAAATACTAAGGCAGCTCGCGGTGACGCGAGTGTGCGAAGTGCAAAGTGCGCTAATTGCGCACTAGCTCGGTATCAAATGAAGCCGCACACTAGCTCTCTATCAACCACGGTACTGACGTGGGTCGGTAGCAACTGTCACACCCCCAAATTTATTTACTTAATAAATAAATAATGGTCGCAACGATTAGTTCATTACACAATAGCGGAAGCAGTAGTAGTGATTTCTAAGACTTGAGTACATATACAATTACTAATACTTAGTAATACAATGATCTAAGTCCTTCTAGGTTAATGATAGACTTGAGACTTGATAATCTATGCCTCTTCAGTTACTAGGATTTGATCCAACATAGCCAGTCTATTCCAACCGCGCCATGGCTAAGGGTTACTTGAGAAACATACTTGAAAGTGTCAACACAAAGGTTGGTGAGTTTACAGGTTTGGTTGTCTCAATGTAAAGCGGTTTTCCTTAAAAACATTGATATCGTGTACGTGGCCATAATATAAAACCGTTTTCCTCAAAACATATGATGACTTCAGAGTCATAAAGTAAAACCATTGAAAAGGTATACATGGCCATATTATGAAACCGTTTTCCCCGAAAACATATGATGACCTCATATTCATAAAGTGAGTCGTTTTCCCAATGAAAACAGGTGATGACATCATGGTCATAAAACGAGTGGTTTTCCCATTGAAAACAAGTGATGGCTTTATAGTCATAAACGAGTAGTTTTCGCAATGAAAGCATATCCAAATGTACACAAATAGTTCCGAGTGTATATGATAACAAAACAAGTATTGTTGTTCCATTCGTATGCTAGCTAGGCTTACAATAATATGTTCATGCATGAGCCATAACCAAACCATGATCGGTGAATGCCACTCCCTCGCTCCTCACTAGTATGTGTTAAGATAATACGCGGCCATTCGACCCTCCAAGTCGTTGGTTAGCGCGACTAACTATGACCGGGGGCGTCACCCCCAATAGTAATATTCATAGAATCCCAGGCTATAAAGCTAATGGTTATAAAGTTGGTGATGTTCAGGGGACTTTACGAGCTCTATAATTGTTCCCTCATGCTAATATAATGGTCGTGTCTTGTTTTCTTGTTATCATATAAAAATGTTTGTAAGTGTGTTCATTGTTTTCTTAAATGTATCAAACATTTACTTTTCATGCTTTTAGATATGTAAGCAAATATGTTAAGTAAGTATGTTTCTCCCCCGATATTTTTAAAACATTAAAAAGCTAAAAGGGGGCCGTGAACTTACATGGTGTCCGACGAAACCATAGCACAATATTTGTTCAAGAAATACTCGATTATACGAACCCTAAACACAAAGGGTATATAAGTGTTAAGACCTGTTGTTTTAAGTGCAAATTGTTCACCCGTTCTAGTAAGTCCGGTTAAGGGCGTGTTTGTTTTGGAAAAAAGGTGTTGTGTTACTATCCGTTGGTGACTAATACATATTCGCATCACATTTAAGTATGAATATGTATGTCATAGTCGACCAGTAGTTGTATACTTTCCAAATATATATATATATATATATATATATATATATATATATATATATATATATATATATATATATATATACACATATGTAACTATTTTTAGGGAAATATTCCACTTTCATCGCATAAGTGTAAATAATATAACTTGTATTATTTATACTTCTTAATATTTGTTTCAAATCAAGCTTCGGGATTAACACGAATATTTTTAACCAAACGTATGTTGACTAATAATTTGATATACTTATATATCGTGTCTTCACACCCATAATGTATTGTACGGCATATAATTATCTAAAATAACTATTTGACTCCTTTCAACGGTTTTATTCATCAAAATTGAATGCGTAGGTTTTCAATATTTATTTCGTTCCAAAAACATATTTAAGGTATTATTATTCAAAAATAACATCCATACGAGTTACTATGTTTTCTTAAAATATGTTTATAGTTATATAATATATGTTTCGTAAAGCTCGTTTTATTCGAAACGACAAAAACTATATGTTGTCAAAATCGTCACGTATCTTTTAGAACGACATTTAATGGTCTAAGTTTTATATAAATGTACGTTTTCAAATATCTAAACGTATAGATCCAAACATATATATATATATATATATTTAATCATTTGTATCCATAAAAATATTGTGAACAAATATATATATACATACGACTATGTTTACGTGTTTACGTATATTAGTAGATCTATACATCTTCCATGGTTTTAGATGACCAAAAGCCCAAAACTTTCAAGATCTAAACATCCATCTAACCGTTCTTGTAAACATTTATTTTTTAGAAAACTTTTATGTACAAAATTATATATGTACACATACATATATACTTACGGTTCACATATATACACATATTCATGTTTTAAACTTTGAATCTATCACACTTTTCTTGTTATTTAACTTAAGTTAGCAAGCTTTATGAAGACATCCCATTTTTTTTAGGGTGAACAAAGTGCATAATTAAACATGATTCAAGGAAATACATTAAATACAAAGATGAAATGGATGGAAATCTTTACCACTAGAGAAGCTAGGGAAGATACTAAAATAGATGAATGTAGGAGGCTTGAATGGTTTGTAGATGCTCCAAGAATACTTGTAAACTCTTGGAACTTTGAAAACTTCACTTTTTTTTTTGAAAGGCTCACTTCAGAAAAAGGCATGATATGAGAGGAGAAAGAGGGAGATTTTGAAATCTCATTTTGTGGTAGGTTATCATCCTTTTATAGTTAGAGATTGAGTGTGGGAATAGATGATGAAGATGATGATGTTGTTGGAGCCGAGGATGAGAGGAGAAAGAGGGAGATTTTGAAATCTCATTTTGTGGTAGGTTATCATCCTTTTATAGTTAGAGATTGAGTGTGGGAATAGACATAATCTTCATCATGAGATAGAGATGTGACATTGGTGTGGAGTGTAAGTGTCACACTCTAAAATTCCACTAACGGAGTTGTACCGTTTGGCGTGTGACAAACCAGGATCTCAGACATTAGTTATATCAAACGACACTATATGTGACTTAAAAGAAACATCATAAAAGTTTAGAGTAAGTGCGGAAGCGTTAAACAAAGAAAGTAGATGCGCAAAACAAACGCGCCCAAATTAAGTCCAAATAGAAAGCATAACAATTGTTTGATTGTTTGATATGTAGTAGTAATGATAAAGTGACACCATGCATGCCCTAGCGTGCACCTGCTTAACGACCTAAGAAAATATGTAAGAAAACGGGTCAACACTAGGTTAGTGAGTTCACAGGTTTCAATGTTTGTAATAAAAGCGTTTGCAGATTTTGTACATTCAATATAAATATCAATAGGTAGCTAGCCTATGTTCATGTCTACTAAAACGCTCTCAACCGAAAGCTGTCTGTTTATGTTTGAGTGCCTCCCACCATGTCTATCAACAATGGTGCGGTGTTTATGCCAATATTACACCCGTTCGACCTCCAATCGAGTTAGCGCGACTAACGCGGGTAGGGTTTGTCAAACCCAGTAGTACTACTAAACATTACCTCGCTAAGTCTATATTAACTGTTCGATGTGAGGACTTTCATGATAGAGTTTACGCTTAGTCATAACAAGTGATAATATATATAAATTACAAAAAATCAAAAGTGTTTGTGTCATGTTTTCTCCCCCAATTTAAAACAGTAAAAGGGGCTGTGAAACTCACCTGAGTTGAGTAGTAGATGGTACTGCACAGGAATGAGATTGGGACCACTAGAGTTAGCCTGTGAACGGCTTACGTATGCCCTAGAATTATAAGCATAATAGTTAGGGATACAATGGGATTTTTATGACGATGACACGAAAGATTTGAACGTCCTAGAACATACTTAGGATCAACGAGTAGACAAACTTGTCCACGGGAAAAAGGATTTCTTAATATAATAATTAAGATAAATGTTTTTCATGTCGAACGTCTCTAATTACGAATAATAGTATATAAATATTTATTCGTGTGATTGCACTATAAAATTGGTCTTAGGAAAATAATATAACTCCTTATATTATTTTTAAGTTCGTAGTACTAACCAAATAATTATTTATGTGGCAAATAATAAATATATTATTTTTATTCGAGAATATAAATGTGGGCAATTAATATAAATAATTACATCATTTATAAGTTTGGAGAGTTACACAATTTTTATTATTGTGGCGAAATAATATATAAATATATTATTTTTAATCGGAGTCACGAGTTGAAAATAACATAAATATATTATTTTAAAAGTGGGAAATAATATTAAAAATGGGTTATAAAACCAAAACCGAGCCTACGGGTGGTTTCCGAGGTTAAAACATATCAATATTATATTAATATATTAATATATTAATATAGGGAAGGTTTTTATATTAAAAATAATAATTTAAAAATAATATAAGGCAAAACAGGGGTGGGGAGACTCGAACCCGGGTCTCCTCCCCACCAGCACACACAATTAACCATCACAACCCGCTAGGGAATCGTATAAAAGTCCGGATTGAATTGGTTTTAACACAAAACTCCCCTGGGTTCCTAATCCCTATCAAAGCCGAAGCCAAGATCCATGCCAAAACCATCGAAATCGATATCGATTGAACCGAATGTCATATGGGTTTTGTTAATCTAAGACTTGCGATCCTCTGTGTGTGTGTTTAATTGTAAAAATAACGTGTTTAAGATCGTTTAATTACAGAAAGAAGGGCCGAAACCCTAGTTTATGAACATAGTTTCAAATCGAACAATTCAGATAATGGAATAGGTTGAATTCATGGGGCTATTACAGGTTAGAACATTACGAAACTGCCTATATAAGTTAATTGGATTGAAAACGTGACTAGATTGGTGTTCGATTAAACTGGATTCGCGATGAACCCTAGACATCCGATCGTGTTAAATTCGATAATGGAAGCCCGAATTATGATAGGGCTTATGTTCTAAGAGTGAAAACGAAGCTGTAGGTGTGATTAGATACCTGAATTGGTGTCGAATTGATCGAGGTCGACCAAAGCAGGTGCCGACTGTGAATATGTTGGTCTCCGGTGACTTCTGGTGCGATTCCGGTTAACTTCATGTGTGGGACAGCTTCTAGGATGCTTGATTAAGCTGCAAAGAGGTTCGATTGGGAGAATGATGATCGAATTCGATGGTTAAACGATGATAGTCGACGGTTATGACTTAATTTAGTCATTAAGTGGTTTAATTCGACAATGATGGTGATTAATTTAGTGGTTATGACCGTTAATGTCATGAACGTGCGAAATCAGTTACAAAATCAAACAGACATCGATTATAGAGCTTGGATTTGGATCAAATGTCACGAGTTTGACTTCTAAAGGTCAACAGGGCTATATTGCTCCTGATTTTGACTTTGTAGGTGAACAGATTAGGTTTTGGGACTTGGCAGAACTAGTCCCTGCAATTTTATGTGAATTAGAGTTTAGAGTTTGACAAAATTAGTCCCTACAGTTTAAGATTGAGTTAAATAGGTTAGGATTTAACAGAATTTGGTTAACGGAGTTAGCCTAAAAAGTCCGGATGTCACATCATCCCCTAGTTGAAAGAATTTTCGTCCCGAAAATTAAAATAAAATAAAATAAAATTTTGAGGTGTCACATCATCCCCTAGTTGAAAGAAATTTCATCCCGAGAATTAGAATAGTACCTTAAGTGTTTGACGTGGAGTACTTGAACAGATGAGGATACTTGCGCATCATCTGTTCCTCGCGTTCCCATGTGAATTTCGGTCCGCGATTCGAGTTCCAACGAACTCTGACAATAGGGATCTTACTGTGTTTGAGCGTTTTGACTTCCCTATCCATGATTTCTACCGGTTCTTCAACGAAACATAATTGTTCATCGATTTTTAGTTCCTTAAGAGGAACCGCGAGTGTCTCATCTGCTAGACATTTCTTCAAGTTCGAGACATGAAAGACGTCATGTACACCACTTAGTCCTTCAGGTAGGTCCAGTTGATAAGCTACTGGGTCAACTCTCTTCACTATCTAAACGGTCCAACATAACGAGGGTTTAGTTTGCCTCGTTTTCCAAAACGAATTACACCTTTCCAAAGTGAGACTTTCAATAGGACCATGTCGCCTACTTGAAATTCTAACGGTTTTTGACTTTTATCAGCATAGCTCTTTTGACGATCACGAGCTGCCACCATACGGTTTCTAATTTGAACGATCTTTTCTGAGGTTTCGAAAACATGTTCTGGACCCGTAAGTTGGCTATCCCCAACTTCAGTCCAATAAATAGGAGATCGGCATTTTCGTCCATATAATGCCTCGAATGGTGCTGCCTTGATGCTAGTGTGATAGCTATTATTGTAGGAGAACTCCACTAGAGGCAAGTGAGTTTCCCAACTATTACCGAAATCGATCATACAAGCTCACAACATATCCTCTAGGGTTTGAATGGTACGTTCCGTTTGGCCAAATGTTTGATGATGGTACGCCGTGCTCATATCTAGACGCGTGCCTAAAGCTTTTTGTAACGATTGCAAGAAACGTGAGGTAAATCGAGAGTCACGATCAGAGATGATTGAGATTGGCACTCCGTGCCGAGAGACTACTTCTTTCAAATAAATACGAGTAAGTTTCTCCATCTTGTCAGTCTCTTTGATTGCCAAAAAGTGAGCAGATTTTGTCAAGTGATCGACGATCACCCAGATGGTGTTGCATCCGCTAGGAGTTCGGGGCATTTTGGTGATAAAGTCCATAGAGATTTGCTCTCTGATGTGTGAATTTTGATGTAGTTAAATATTATATAATAATATTTAGAGATTATGGTTTCACGAGATCAGGTTTTAAATTTATAAAATGATAATTACTTTAACTTAAAACACACACAATAGGCTAGTGTACCTATCACAGCATAATATAGTCTAGGTAAGAACCAAGTATCGAACCAATGGACAAGGTCGAGTTCCAATACCCAACTTTTGTTATCGTTTAGCCGGATTAATTGATAAGTGGGTTTTGTGTGCTTGTGAAGCAGAATAGTAAATGACAGAAAAGTAAGTGACGATAAAGTAAATAACATAAAAGTAAGAACTTGCGTGTTGTGTGTAACAGAAATATAACGAACAGAATAGTAAATAGCAGAAAAGTAAATATCTCAGAGATGATCAGGTCACGGAGAGTATTGCTTCAGGATTCGAATTCGCTTGGTACGTGATAATGTTAAGTTGACTAATCTAGTGGTATGACTACTACAAATTGTGACCCGGGTCACCGCTAGAGCCTCGTCCTCACGACATTTGATTCACGATTTATAATCTTTACATTAAAATGGTAGTGCCTCCCGTTAGGGACAACATTTACTCTCAACCCTTCGAATGGTCATCTCCGGGTTGATATAAGACATCGAACTTAAAATGTTTTATATTAGAGTTAAATAGGTGATTATATTTTGCTCACCGGGAGGCGGTGTAACAATGGGACCAAGTATAAAGACGTATCGTTCCTAACATGAGTTCACCAATTCTTGGTCGCATAAGAAGTTCGTATAAAGACCTACGACCTTAATAATGTTGACCAAGCCTTGGCTTATCAATCTCTGCTTGTATAAAGACGTACAAGTTTCAAAATAAGTTTGATTAAAAAGGTTTTACGATCTTACGCTTTAAAATCAAGAACACTCATAAATATAAAGACGGATTTAGACAATAGTAAAAGCCCACCAAGTGGTGGTTTTAAGGACGAATAATTAAAGACATAAACATACCACTAGATTAATACGTCAAACATTAAAATGCACCAAACATCATCTTCACCCTAGCAATACAAGAAGTTTAGCCACGAATGGCCATGCTAACTAGCGTAACGCTGAGTTTCGTAGGCTCCCCTATTGTGGAACAAGGAGGAAGAGCCTCTCCACTCTCTACTCACTACTCTAACTACGAAATAAGCTCTCTCTGGTGTGTTCTTGAAGGGTGTAATGGTGTTGTAAGGTGTGTGGAATGAAGAACTCAAGCCTTCTTTTTATAGGCCTCAAAATGAGCAATGCACGGCCGTGCATTGGATGGCACGGGCGTGCAAACACCTCAGGAATCAAACAAGGTACAAATGGCAGTGTACTGAATCCTTGGGGAGCAAGTCTTGCATTGCACGACCGTGCAAAGTGATGCGCGGTCATGCATCCCTCCTCCTGCTTCATGTTTTGTCTTTTAGCTGTTGTTTGACTTGTTGTTAACCAATTTTGACTTCTTGGGGGTCAATGCTCGGGTTTGGTCCTCCGAAAGCTTGATTTTTTCATGTTTTAGCTAGGTTTTGCTCTGTTTATCTTGGGACACCGAATAACCTACAATTGTGAAATATTAACGTTTTAAGTATCAATTGCAAGGGTTTTAATCAATTAGTACCAAAATATGGGGATTATTATGCATGCAAAACATGTATAATTTAGGGCATATCATAACACCTCACACTTAAATTTGCCTGTCCTCAAGCAAACACATGCATGATCATACCCATAACTAAAAACTTTACAAAGGAAATGGAACTCCAAACAAGTCGAAGCTCCGGGATAACTCTTGAGTTGCTTATTCTGTTTTTGTATTTTTCTGTTTCAAAATGATGGAATCCATGACAAGCCTACTAGAACTTTAATTATGCATAACCTATCACTCCTCACAATGTTTAATCAACTCTTAGGGTTATATATGTATAGATAATGTAAGTTAAGTGGAACACTCAAGTTCGAGTCGAATTATGCAATGGTCATAAGCTTGTATGCAAATCAAGTCTCCATCAATTAACTAAGTAGTATGCATGAATCAAGAGGACTTTTGTAAAGATAAATACCGATGGCTACAAAGTCTCTAAGTATAGATGCTGCGGATTCTATAGTTTTGCTGACTTACAAGTTGCCATGGATAAGATATATGTTGCTGATGAACTACTAGGCTGTGGATAGCCTTATCTGCTGAAGCCCAAAGTTGCTGCTGATAGGCTTCTCAGCAGCATCAAACATTGATGCTGCTGATTGGCAAATCATCAGCAGCTTTGACTTTGCTACTGACACCTTTTGCTGCAACTCTGACACATCTATCAGCAGAAGGAATGTTATTGGTGCAGACGATTAAAGACAAAGGTACTACTTCTGAAGTGTCCTGCAAAGATTCCTAAGAAGACTTTTGACCTCATACTGTTTGCTGCAGTTTGTCTTTTAGTTGTCTACCAATTGTAGTGTAACTTGTAACTGTCAAATATCAACGGCTTGTGTTTGATCTGATCCTTAGAATCAAGGGTCTGTCTTGATTCTAAGTTCCTTTATATGTATTGTATCTTTTCATTTTACATGTGTGCTTCCTTAGAGTTTTCTTTGTAACTTGTAAACATTGAAGATTAATACACTTTGCATTTATCAGTATTATCATTGTTTCTTGTTTACATTGTATAGTTGTGATTGTTTTCGCCAATCTCAACTAAACAGAACCATCTTGTAAAACACCGATCCTACAAGTGGTATCAGAGCTTTGGCTCTTAGATTAAGCAAACTAACACTTGTTTAATCACTATCTGGTTCTGTTATCTCTTTGCTGCTAAACCATCTATCCAAAGTATGGCTCAGAATACTGGATTTGATGATGTTGGAAGCCTTCACAGACCACCAGGACTGGTGTCTAGAGAATATTATGACGTTTGGAAGAAAAGAACGGAAAGTTTCTTCGGCTACCAAGAATATGGAATGTGGAGATCCGTAATTGATGGTCCATGTGTGCCTATGGTGGCTTCTACTGACTCTGGAGGTCCATCTGTTCCTAAATAAGCCTCCAAATATTCTGAAGAAGACATCAAGAAGATGGAGGTAGATTTTAAAGATCTAGGAGATATTCAGATATGCTTGCCAAATGAAGTTTTTCATAACTTCAGAGAATACAAAACTGCCAAAGAGCTATGGGAAGCTCTTGAAAAGATGTTCGCTGGATCTGAAGAAGTGAAAGAAAATAGAAGAGACAATCTAAAGCAAGCTGGAGAATGAAGACATTCTCAAAAAGGTACACCTCTTGTGGGAGAGTTACAGTGCTCTAAAGTCAAGCTGGAGAATGAAGACATTCTCAAAAAGTTTATTAGATCTCTTTCAAGTTGCTGGACACTCTACACAGTGTCAATCAGAAGAACTGAAAACCTAAAGACTCTCCAAATGGCTGAGCTGTTTGGTATGCTGAAGACATATGAGTTGTAAATGATTCAAGCCAAAGAAAGAAGCTCAGGTCATTCATCCTCATCCTCATCAACCACCACTTCCTATGCACTACACTCTGACCACTCACTTCCAAGTTCAAGTAACAAATATCCTCCCATTGTTACCCATCCACAAACTCCCAACACACAAACTAGCAACTCACCTTTTCTTCTTGAAGCCCCGCTTCAAAATAACTCTGCTGCATTTGTCTCTGAAAACCCAAACAATATGTCATTTATCAAAGAAGATCTGGAGTATTTCCATCCAGATGACTTAGAAGAAATGGACATACAACACTCTTATGCTATGTTATCTCTTAGAGCTAAAAGGTTCTACTCTAGAACTAGAAGACCTATTCCAAGCAACAACTCTAACACTAGAGTTGGGTTGGACAAAAGCAAGCTAAGATGTTACAACTGTAACCAACTTGGTTGCTAGAGAATGCAAGGAACCAAAGGCAAACCCAGTTGATGCACAACCAAGACAAGCTCATCAAGGTCAAGCAATTCAAGGCAACACTCCAGCTGCTCAAACTGCAACATGTGCAGCTCAACACGTTGGAACAGCTAATTTTGACTGGAGCTTTCAGTATGAAGATCTTCCTACCAACAACCAAGCTCTCATGACAGAGACACAACAGAGATACCACCTCAGGTATATGAACACCTCTGCTCTCAGAATTGCATTGATAAGGTTCTAGGATATAGAAAGCATAATCAAAACCTTTGTAGGATCGGTAAATGCAAGATGGTTCTATTTAAGTTGAGATTGGCGAAAACAATCACAACTTAAGTAAAGTAAACAAGTAGACAAGAAGAATACTGATAATAGCAATTTGTATTAAGCTTCAAGTAATACGAGATTACAGAGAGAAATCTTTTGCAAAAAGTACTTTTACAACGAATCTAAGTACTACTTATATAGTAACTTACAATCAAGACAGACCCTTGATTCTAAGGATCAGATCTAACACAGACCGTTGATCTTGTATTGAAGCTATTCTACATATACAGACAATAATAATAACTATGCTAGTTAACTTTATTCAAACGTCTTCTAAGGCATCATTGTTTGCATGCTTGGAGAAGAACGTTGTTGTCTTTTATTGTCTTGTACCAATGACATTCCTTCTGCGTGGAGTGTGTCAGTGTAGCAACAGAAAGTTGTCAGTGGTAAAGGTTGCTTTATCAAGAAAAGTCAGCTGCAACGTTTGGTCTTCAGTGGAGATAGCTATCAGCTGCAGCTTTGGAGATCAGCAGCATATGCCTATCAGCTGCAACTTTGGTCTTCAGCAGATAAGTCCTATCCGCAGTAGATTTGTTCTTCAGCAGAAGAACAAGTATCCGCTGCAGATAAGTTTATCCGCAGTAGTTTGTGGATTAGCAGCAATCTTTGGGGTAAGCAGCAATTTTACTTAGAGAATTTTGTAGTCATCAGTCTTTATTTCTACAAACTCCCCCTAGACTGATGCTACCAAAATTCTCTTACTGCTTTTGTTGTTAAAGCTTTTGCATGTGGCTGACAATTCTTTCAACCTCATATCCTCTCTGGTCCTTGTTGGGATTGTTAAGAGGAAGCTCAAACAGAGTCTTGATGTCTTTGCTGGCCATTTTGAAGATAGCTTTGCTTGAACACCTCATCTTCTGTCCTTTAACATCTGTCAACGTGAACTCATCTTTTTCAGCATTGTAGGACCAGCTAATGAATGGAGAGTGGGATTGGAGAGGTTTGACATCAAGGATTTCATCTCTGCTGGGGTTGAAGTGATGTTTGATTGCCAGCAGCAGATGTCTCCCACCTTCATTCATGGGCTCATTGACTTCACCCAGCTCCATCATTCTTCTTAGATCAGAATCTGGAAGCTGTGGTACCTCATCAACAGATGTATAAATTGACCTTTTAACTTCTGTCCTCCCCCTACAAACTTCAAACCATTGGTCTTGAGAGCTGTATGACCATCTGATTATTTCTCTTGAGTCTTCTGGTTTGGAAGTAGGTTTGTTTTTCTTTTTGGGAGGTTGTTGATGAGTAGGAGCTGGGTGTGAGGATTTGGACTTTGAGGGTGGAGAGGAGGGAGGTCTAAGATGAAGAGTGGAAGGTTGTTGGATTGAGGAAGTGTTGGGTGAGGGAGAAGGCTTGGGTTTCTTTGTTTCTCTTTCTTCTTCTTGAATGATTACCCTCTTCTTGGAGCATTTCTTCCCAAGTCTTTCTTCCTCATCCTTCTTGGCTTTAAGGTAGAGGGCTTGCAGGTTCATGAAGTTCATGGGACCCAGCCTCTTTCCACTTTCTCCTCTAGCCTTAAGGAAGTCAATCATGATCTTCATTTCTTCATGGGATCTTTGGTTAAAAGCAATGGTCTTCTTGGACTTTTATTTGGATTTTTCTTCTTCTTCAGCCTTTTTCTTGTTTGCCAATTGACCCTGCATACAGCTGAATCTGTTGTTCTCTGAGGAGAATGACTATGAGTCTGTCTTGAGCTTTCTTTAGTTCAGCCATCTCCTCTTCTTCTCTTCTTCTTCTTCTATCCTCCTTTTCTTTCTTCTCCTTCTCAATTCTTTCTTCATTTTCTTTTGTCATTAGTCCCTTTCCCTTATCTTTGTTGGATGCCTCTGCTTCAGCTTGATGGACCACAACAGTAGGTGTAGTAGATGCTGTTGGGATCTCAGCTTCAGCTTCATTGACATGTTGGGGAATGGACAAGGGAAGGGAACTTTCTTCATCTTCTTTCCATTCCGTACCTGTCACTTCTTTCCATGCTTCTTTCATCTTTTCCTCGTCTATTCTCTTTGATTCTTCTTCTGTGTTCAGTCTAACTGTTGGAGAAGAGAGAAAGGATAGGTCTGAGTCAGATCCAGATTCCTCCTTATAAAGAGAAGCCTTGATGATTTTGATCATTTCTTGACTTTCTAAGGAGTTGACATTGAAGATGAGTGATCTGAGCTCAAAGACTTTGTTCAGGAAAGCAGAAGGTAGGAGTAAGATCTCTTTGATGTTGATTGAGAGAGAAGATCCATTGCTCAGGAAGAAGGTGAAATCAGAGGTAGGAGTGCTCACCCATACTAGCACTTCCAAGTCCCTGACCATTGTGCTGTATAGGAATCTTCACCAATAGATAACTTCTTCTTCAGTTAAAGCACTGCTCCTAATTAAGTCTTCTTGGAGCCAGTCTTTGTTCTGTTGTTGATGAAGATTCAGGATAAGCCACCCTTTTTGCTTCTATTAGTAATCTTTCAAACCAGGGCATATTATCCTCCATTAAGTCATAGAACCTGCTGATTGCAAGTTCTGCTGAGAGATCTGATAAAGTGATGACACATTTTGTCAGATACAGGTTGAGAACTTGGAGGGCATTAAGAGAGTTCCAGTTTAGATCTTCTACTCCACTAAACTTCCATCCAATCCAGAATCTCTCAGCTATTTCATCATACCCCCAAGCTAGAATGGAGCTTCTTTAAAATTAGGAAGAGTTAGGGGCTAGATGAATGACTTATTATGGCTGCAGCTGCAGGAAGAAGGCTGAATGATGGAGGTGTGTCTTCATTGAGAGTTTCTTCTTGTAGCACCTCATCAACAGCTCGAACAACTAACTTCCAGTCCTCATAGATATCTTCCTCTTCATCTATTGAGTCTGGCAAGTCATGGATTTGAACAAAGGCAGGTTTGTATAGGGAACTCTGAAACACAGTCTGCTCTTTTATCCATTCTTCGTGGTTGTCAGCATCATCTTCCTTAGTAACCACCTCCCCCTTTTTGGTTGCATCAGTGAAAAGGGATGTATCTGTTTGAGTTCCAACTGATACAAGAGAGGGAGTAGGCACAGTTGGGCATTGATGGGCTTCATGCATAGAGACTTGGTGTCTTAGTTTGGACACTTCAGCCTCTAGCATTGCCACCATGGCCGTCAATTCCAAGTTATGAAGTTTCAGTCTGTCCTCATCCACAGTTGTGGAATCCATGGATATAGATGGGGCCTTAGGCCTAGCCTCTGCATCCCCATCACCCTAGTTTTCTTGGTGCCTGGGATTCCTCTAAGTGAAGAGTGTTTCACATGAGGCATCCTCACTGTGAGTTGCCGTGGTTACGGTCTTAGTTATGTTATCACTGTCCTCCTGGGCAGTTGATGTACTAGGAGTAGTGATAGCCCTTTCCACATTCACTCTATCAATACTACCATAGTGAACCTTCTTGGGTGATAAACCTGGGTTGGGTTCACCAGCAGCCAAGTCAATCAATACCTCCGATATAGTGGTTGTTGGAGAAGGTATATCATCTTGACCAGGTGCTTCTGCACTTAGGTTCAGAGAAGAGAAATTATGGAATGGCTCAAGGGGTTGCTCTATGGATCCGGGATGTGATCCTGATCCTAATAGATAGGCTTCCAAAGAAGTCTCTCTAGTGTTGTGGCTATCCCTTTTGGTATTCTCATCAGAATGTTGGGATTCTGAATGAGGGCTTGGAGGTTGGGTTCGGGTCTTTGAGACCAGAAGAGAAGGAGTCTTCTTGCTTCTTTTTTCTGGTGTATGTCGTTGCAACTGGGGCCCTTTGGTCCAGTTGAACGATAACATCAAAAACAAATGTAAGTGATTTTTGTACCTGTGCATCCTTAGTAGTATGCATAGGGGTTCGAATGGTGGAAGCAGATTGTTGTTCAGGATGCGATGTGGAGGGTGTGGGATCAGTATCAGCTGGGATTGCTGAACTGTCACCCGGGGTACTTTGTATGTTCAGCATTGTAGATAACAATGGAACATTGACCCCTAAGAACTTTTTGGAAACAATTCTCATACTTTGAAAAATATTTATTTTTATGTCCCAACATGATGTAGATTCTTACAGGTTTTGAGAGTTCTTTTAGTTCCTGGTTGAAAACCTCTTGCAAGAATCTTGGGTACATAAAAAATTGTTGCTTTGCACCCTCTTGAAGGTTATATCTCAAACCCTCAAAGATGAGGTGTGCAAAGTTGAAACCTAGGCCAGTAATCATACCATGGAAGGCAAAGGCAAGTGCGGAGCTCACTTGATGCCATCCACTTCTCTTCTGAGATATGCATTGGAGAAGAGTGTGGCAGAGATACTTCCATGGAGGGCCCATCAGCGCCTTCTCGATTGTATACTCATTTGATTTCCAGTGTACCCTATGGATACAAAGGTCTTCATGTACTCGTCCTTTGAGTATGAGATGGCTGCTCCTTCATCCTGAAGATTAAGATGTTTTCGGAGGGTAGCTTCAGAGATGATGATGTCCTTGCCGTCTACTTTGGCTTTTATTTGGGGAATCCCCTATTCGGTAGAGTAGACGGCGGTATTCCAGAAATCTTCCATATGAGGGATATATATGGTGGGGTTGGTTGTGAGGGCAAAATGGATCTTTGATTGGCATAGGAAGTCGATCATATCATCGAATCCTTCGGATTTCTTTCCCTTGGTTAAGTATGCTGTAAGGTTGTGGTACGGGAAGAACTTATCATCAGGGTTATTGATGTCTGCCATTATAAGTTTTATTTCAGAGGGAAGGTTTGAAGGTTTTAAGGATGGAAGGCTTTGAATGTTTTGGGGACTTGAGAGAAAGTGATGTGGGTTTAGGGTGAAATTGAATGTGAAGAGGTGGTAAGAAAATTTGATTTGTTCTTATAACGGCAGAGGAGGGAAAAAGCAAAATGACTTGTACAGTACAACCTTATTCACTTTTTACTGTTACAGCTGTAATACACCGAGGCAGTCATGGTGAAGACTGATGTTAATTTTTACAACGGGTAAAAGTTAATTTGGACTTAAATTTACCCATCAGTAGCAAACTTGGTTGCTGTGGATGAATAAGCCTGTCCTTCGCAAGCTTGGTTGCTGCGGAAGGTTAAGTCTGTCTGCAGCAAACTCAATTGCTGCTGATGGATTCAATGATCTGCAGCAAGGATATTGCTGCTGACAGCCTTTAAGCTATCTGCAGGAAACCTTTTACTACAGATAACTTAAAGCAGTCAGTGGCAAATCCTTTGCTGCTGAAGATTCAACCTGTCAGCAGCTGAATGACAAAAATGTTGCTGACTCATAACTTTTATTTACAACAAAAGACAAAAAAAACATATTTTAAAACAGAATTTTAGAGATAGATTTTAATCAAAGTTCATCATGCCAAGGGATTCAACTAAATATCTAAATCTAGCTTCATCAAAAGGTTTCAAATCAGCATATTGCTCATTTGTATGAACTTTGGTTAAAATAATCCTCTTTTTCTCAGCTTGATCTCTTATGAAATGATACCTGATGTCAATGTGCTTTGTCTTGGAGTGCTGCACTGGATTGTTTTGTGATTGATATAGCACTCATGTTGTCAATGTGAATTGGAGTTGCCATGAAAGTCATCCCATAATCCAGCATTTGATTTTGTATCCAGATGAATTGTGCACAGCAACTTGAAGCTGCAATGTATTCTACTTCAGCTGTAGAAGTTGAAACACATGTTTGCTTCTTGCACTGCCATGAAATCAGTCTTCCTCCCAGAAACTAACATCCCCCTGATGTGGACTTTTTGTCTAAGTTGCATCCCCCATAATCACTGTCAGTGTATGCATACAGATTGAACTTGTCATTTTTAGAGTACCAAAGCCCAAGTCTTTGGGCTCCCTTTAGGTATCTAATAATTCTCTTGACAGCTTGAAGATGTGAGACCTTTGGAGCTGCTTGAAATCTTGCATAGAGACATAATGCCAACATAATATCTGGCCTTGAGGCAGTGAGATACATGAGAGACCCTATCATTGCACGGTACTGATGTTGATCAGTGTCTTGGCCATCTTTGTCTGGAGTCAGCTGATGGTGCACTTGTATAGGGGTTCTTACAGCAAAGCAGTCAGCCATCTTGAATCTTTCCAAAATGCTCTTTACATATTTGGATTGGCTGATGAAGATTCCATTTGGGACTTGTTTGACTTGTAGACCCAAGAAGAAATTTAGTGCATCATTTCAAACTTTGAGTGCATCAGAATCTCAAAGTCTTTGCACAGCTTTTTCCTTGTTGATCCAAAGATGATATCATCAACATAGATTTGAACTAGTAAGATTTCTCCCCGTTCATCTTTGATAAACAAGGTCTGGTCAATAACACCCCTTCGGAAGTTGTTGCTTAGTAGATATCCTAACAAAGTTTCATACAAGGCTCTTGGTGCTTGATGTAAGCCGTACAGAGCTTTGTCTAGTTTAAACACTTGAGTAGGATGTGCAGGATCTACAAATCCTGGAGGCTGTTTGACGTATACTTCCTCACCAATCTTTCCATATAGAAAGGCACTCTTTACATCCATTTGATAAACAGTGAAATTCTTGGATGCAGCATATGCCAGGAAGATTCTGATGGCTTTCAGCCTGGAAACAGGAACAAAGACTTCATCATAGTCAATTCTTTCTTCCTGAGTATAGCCTTGAGCTACAAGTCTAGCTTTGTTCTTGACTACAATGTCTCTCTCATCTTGCTTGTTCCTGAAAACCCATCGTGTGCCAATAGCATATTGACCTGGTGGAAGATCAACAAGTTTCCAGACATCCTGCCTCTTGAATTGCAGTAAGTCTTCCAGCATTGCCTAAATCCAGCTCTGTGTTTGAGTGCTTCATCTATCTTCTTGGGTTCAACCTGAGATAGAAAACATGAAAACAAGCATATATTGGCCTCGTGAGATTTGCTTCGTGTGAGAACTCCTTGGTGGACTTGGCCAATAATATTTTCTTGAGGATGTTTTTTGTGGATCCTTTGTGCTGGTACCACCATTTACCCCTTGCCCCAGATTGCTTTGATTTTGATCAGGGGTCTCTTCATTCATGGTGAAAGAGTCTTCAACATCAGCAGCCACATCAATATTTTCAGCGCTAGCATCAATAGCATCTACAACATTTACCGAAGAGTCTTCATCTAAATTTTTAGTTTCAGACAGGCTGCTGCTTGTGACATTGGAGAGCCTTGTTCCGGCTTCACTTGCTTCAATTGCTTCCACAACTGATGGAGGATCAATAGATGGTCTTCTCAGACGGATAGAAGGTTTGGGAAAATCCAGTCTGTAGTCAGTGGATGAAGTGGAGGCAGGTGTTTGTGTAGAGTTAGACTCCATATTTGAGAAGGTGAGAGGCTCAAATATTTGGGAGAAGGAGTCTATGTCAAAGAGCCAGTTTGGGCCTTGTCCCTGCTCACAAACGATGTGTTCTCTACATTCCACATTTGCTAATTCTTCCATAATTCTTGTTCTTGAATTGAATACTCTATAGGCCTTTGATTGAGAGGAATAGCCCACAGAATATCCTTCATCAGATTTGGCACCAAACTTAGGAAGAACCCCATGTGTGATGAGAATGGTGCATGGACATCCAAAAGGCTTTAGAAACCCAATGTAGGGAACTCTTTGAAACCAAAGTTCATAAGGTGTCCTGTTGAGGGGCTTGACGATGAGAACTCTATTTTGCACATAGCAGGTTGTGCTAACTGCTTCTGCCCAGAATGTGAGAGGCAGTTTTGAGTCAGCCAACATAGATCTTGCTGACTCAATTAGAGTTCTGTTTCTCCTTTCAGCAACTCCATTTTGTTGAGGAGTTCTTGGAGCACTGTGTCTTTCTATCCCCTTGCTTTCACAGAAACAGTTCAAAGTGTGGTTCTTGAACTCTGTGCCCTGATCACACCTTATGATCTTCACCTTTTGATTGCTTTGATTCTCTACCCTAAGAATGTAGGATTTGAGAATTTCAGCAGTTTCATCTTTAGTTCTCAAGAAGTATACCCATGAGAATCTGGTGTAGTCATCAGTTATCACTAGACAGTATGACTTCTTGCCCATTGACATGACATTGTAGGACCAAAGAGATCCATATGCAGCAGCTGTAGTGGAGTGTCATTTGTATTCAAGGTCTTGGGCTTGCGGAACTCTTGTGTTGCTTCCCCTTTAAACAAGCAATGCAGTGGTCTTCTAGCTGGAATTCTTTGTCAGGAAGCCCTCTAACAAGATTGTCCTTCACCAGTTTGTTAATAATTTTGATATTAACATGACTTAATCTCTTGTGCCAGAGAGCTGATTCATCAACAGAGGCTTTTGACAAAAAACAGGAAACACTCCCAGATGGAGTGACTTCATTCATGTCCAGTACATTGAGATTTTATTTTCTCTGAGCAGTTAATAAAATCTTTTCTGGAGGAGGTATGGATAAGCCTGGAGACAGTACGAAGCATTCTTTATCTGTGAAGAGCATCCAATACTTTTGGTCACAGACCTGGGAAACTCTCATGAGATTGAAGTCTAATTCTTTGACATAGTTGACCTTATCAATGCTCATTCTTTCGTTGGACACAGTTCCTTGTCCAGTAATGGATCCTCCTTTTGAGTCACTTCTAAAGGCAACATATCCTCCATTGAAGTGTCTGAAGTTGGAGAGGATGGATCTGTTTCCTGTCATGTGCCTGGAACAACCACTATCTACTACCCAGGTGTTATTCTTGTGACCTAGCTGTCCCTGCACATGATAGAGATCTAGTTAGTGGGAGGAGACCAAGACCTTGCATCCTTGAAGAAAAGGGTTCTTGGAATGTTAGATTCATCATGTGTGCATTCAATAGAGCCAATGATGATTCTTGGAGTGATAGAAACTGGGATCTTGGCTTTCCATTGTTGAGGAGATGGTCTTTCGGTTCTCTTTTCTTTGTCAGCAGCTGATTTTGCTCTGACTGCTGATGGATTTGCTTTATCAGCAGCATATTTTGCTGCTGAGGACTTTAGTTTATCAGTAGCAGATTTTGTTGCTGCTGATGGCTTTGGCTTATCAGCAGCAGATTTTGATGCTGATGATTTTGCTTGGGCAGCAGCAGATTTGGTTGCTGCTGGTGGTTTAGCTTATCAGCAGCAGATTTTGCTGCTGATGATTTTGCTTTGGCAACAGCAGATTTGGTTGCTGCTGAACGCTTGTCCTTTGTTTTCTTGGGCTTCACTTGATTTCCAACATTTTTGCTTTCTGCTGATGGATCAACAATCGATGCCTGCTGATCCTTCTTTACCTTGTTAACATAGGGCTTCTCTGTAGGAGTTCTTTTGCTGGTTAACTTTTGTTTATGAGGGGCTTGATGAAGAATCTGGTTGAAAGGGTTAAACTTACAATTTGCAGTGAAGTGGCCTGGTTCACCGCAGATTATGCAAGTTTGTTGAGGTTTTGACAACTGCTCCCTTGGTGGAGAAAGAGAGTTTATGAATTGAGTTGTCTTGACTTCAAATCTTCTTACCTGTTTGTTCTTCTTTGTCTTCTCAAAAGCATGTTGCTTGAGGTTTCTATGCTGCTGAAGGTAGTAGAAGCAGGTGCTGGCAGTGTGATTGTGTTTGCCATAGACAAAGCATGATTTAGCCAGTTTGTCCCTTGAAAGATAAACATAATCCTTTCTTTTGAAAATGTCTTTGAAGTTCCAAGGGTGAGCTTTGTTGTGCTCAAAGGTGGCTTCTTCCAATGTATTTTGAACATATGGAACTCTTTCTCCTGGAGCATGACATATGTCAAACACCTTTCTTTGAGGTTTGGAGTTGATGGAAGTTGAGGACTGTCCCTTTCAACAGTTAGCTTTCTTCCTTTTGGAGGATAGCTGATTTTGATTTGGCTGAAGGGCATGGGAACTTGAGCAGCTGGTACTTGTACTGAAGCTGGTACTTGTACTGAAGCTGGTACTTGTACTGAGAGAATGAAAGGAACAGTAGCACTTGTTTGAATGACTTCCAAGACAGGCAGTGCTGGTACTCGAGCTGTTGATGAGGCCTCCTCGGCTTTAGTGGACTCTAAACAAGTTGACTCAGAATCTGATGAGGTAGTGCCCTCTTGTACCAACGGTTCATGCCTTGAGGGATCAAGATCTCGGTTGGCCGTTTCAAGGTTTGAGAGATTGAAGCTTGGTTCATGGATGACAACGTCAGCAGGAGGTGCGATGGCTTGGTATTGTTCACCATGACACCCTAGACCAGTTTTTACCTTTTCATGAATTTGAGTATCTAAAAGTCTTTGCAGTTTTTTATATGCAAATTCATATTTATCAACATGAACTTTTTGTTCTGCCAATTCTGCTCTGGTAGCTTTTAATCTAGCCAGTAGATCATCAATCTGAGTTTCAAGATTGCATTGTTCATGTTTTAGTAATGAAATCACTTTCTTTAGGCAGTTAATTTTTTCTTTATAGCTGTTTTCTACCTTTATGAATTCAGATTTCATTTGATGAAACTCTTCATTTTGATCTATAAAGTTTTGATTATGCTTTTTGTAGCCTAACACCTTATCAATACAAGCTTGGGAACAGAGATGTTCATATACCTGAGGCGGTATTTTAGTTGTGTCTGCCATAAGAGCTTGGTTGTTGGCAGGCAGATCTTCATACTGGAAGCTCCAGTCGAAGTCAGAAGTTCCAACAGTTACACATGTTGCAGTTTGAACTGGAGGAGTAGCTTGTTACTGTTGTTGTCTAGGTTGGGCTTGGTGAGCTTTTCTTGGTTGAGGAGTAGCTGGATTGCCTCTTTGTACCTTGCATTCTCTTGCAAAGTGACCCAGTTGGTTACAGTTGTAACATCTTAGTTTGCTTTTATCCAATCCAACTCTGGTGTTAGAGTTGTTGCATGGAATGGGTCTTCCGGTTCTAGAGTAGAACCTTTTTGTTCTTATAGAGAGCATGACATACGAGTGATGTATGTCCATTTCTTCTAAAGTCATCTGGATGGAAGCATTCCAGATCCTCCTTGATAAACGACATGTTGCTTGAGTTTTCAAAAACAAAAGCAGCAGAGGTTGAGTTTTCAGAAACAAAAGGGGAGTTTCTAGGAGAAATGGCGAGGTGTTTGTTTGAGAGGTTGGAGTTTGTGGATGGGTGACAATGGGAGGATAGTAGTTGCTGGAACTAGGACCTAAGTGGTCAGAGTGGAGGGCAGAGGTGGTGGTGGATGTTTAGGTATTTTGATACCTGAATCATCTCTAGCTCATAGGTTTTCAGCATACCGAAGAGCTCAGTCATTTGGAGAGTCTTCAGATTTTCAGTTCTTCTAATGGACACTGTGTAGAGTGTCCAACAGCTAGGTAAAGACCTGATGAACTTTTTGAGAATATCTTCATTCTCCAGCTTCACCTTTGAGCACTGCAGCTCACCTACAAGATAAGTAAATCTGTTATATAAAATAGTTAGGGTCTCACCTTCCTTCCAGGCGAAGTTTTCGTACTACTATTTCAGAATGTCCCTTATGTTTTCTTTGACTTCCTCAGAGCCAGCAAACATCTTCTCAAGAGCCTCCCATAGCTCCTTAGCAGTTTGGTAACCTCTGAAGTTGTGAAAAACTTCATTTGGTAAGCACATCTGGATGGCTCCCAAGTCTTTGAAGTCTACCTCCATTTTCTTGATGTCTTCATCAGAGTACTTTGAGGGTTCTTTGGGAACCAGTGCACCTCCGGAATCAGCAGAGGACACCATGGGTATGTATGGTCCATCTTTAATGGATTTCCACATCCCATATTCCTGATAGCAGAAGAAGCTTTCCATTCTGTTCTTCCACATATCGTAATCTTTCCCAGACACCAGTCTTGGTGGTCTGTTGATGCTTCCAATGTCTTCAAATCCATTGTTTTGTGCCATTTTGATTTTTAGACAATGAGTGACTTTAGCAAAGAGATAAATAAGAATAGAACCAGAGAATGATTAAACAAATGTGAGTTTGTTTAATCTGTGAGCCAAAGCTCTGATACCACTTGTAGGATGGTAAATACAAGATGGTTCTATTTCAGTTGAGATTGGTGGAAACAATCACAACTTAAGCAAAGTAAACAAGTAGACAAGAAGAATACTGATAAATGCAATTTGTATTAAGCTTCAGGTATTACGAGATTACAGAGAGAACTCTTTTGCAAAAAGTACATTTACAATGAATCTAAGTACTACTTATATAGTAACTTAGAATCAAGACAGACCCTTGATTCTAAGGATCAGATCTAACACAGACCGTTGATCTTGTATTGAAGCTATTCTACATATATAGACAATAATAATAACTATGCTAGTTAACTTTATTCAAACGTCTTCTAAGGCATCATTGTTTGCATGCTTGGAGAAGAACGTTGTTGTCTTTTATTGTCTTGTACCAATGACATTATTTCTGCGTGGAGTGTGTCAGTGTAGCAGCAGAAAGTTGTCAGTGGTAAAGGTTGCTTTATCAAGAACAGTCAGCTGCAACGTTTGATGTTTAGTGGAGATAGCTATCAGCTGCAGCTTTGGAGATCAGCAGCATATGCCTATCAGCTGCAACTTTGGTCTTCAGCAGATAAGTCCTATCCGCAGCAGATTTGTTCTTTAGCAGAAGAACAAGTATCCGCTGCAGATAAGCTTATCCGCAGTAGTTTGTGGATCAGCAACAATCTCTGAGGTAAGCAGCAATTTTACTTAGAGAATTTTGTAGCCATCAGTCTTTATTTCTACAACCTTATAGATCAAAATGAAGAGTTTCATCAAATGAAATATGAATTCAAAAGGTTGAAACAGTTATAAAGAAAAGATTAACTGTCTAAAGAAAGAGATTTCATCATTAAAACATGAACCTATAAGCCCTTTACCTTAAGGTGAAAAAGGAAGAAGAAGAAGATAGGCTCTAAAAGAAGGGTAGACACTTACACAGAAGAAAGAAAACCAAAGAAACCCAAGTCTACTCCCTCAACCTCTCCTCCTTCTGTCCAACAACTTCCCTCTCACCCTCCTAGATCACTCTCCTCCCTTCCCAAAGAGTCCAAATCCTTCCACCATGCTGCCTCTCATCAACAGCCTCCCAAAAAGAAAACTAAACCTCCTACCACATCTGAAGAATCAAGAGAAATTGTGACATGGTTTTATAGTGAACCAGATCAATGGTTTGAAGTGTTTAGGGGAAAGGCAGAGATGAAGAGATCAACATACAAGTCTGTGGATGAAGTGATGCAACTTTCAGACTTTGATTTAAGGAGAATGATGAAGCTAGGTGAATCTCATGAGCCTGACAATGAAAGTGGGAGACATTTGTTGCTAGTGATCAAACATCACTTCAACCCCAGCAAAGATGTTGTCATTGATGCTAAACATCTCCAATCCCACTTTCCAATTGTCAAATGGTCCTATAGTGCTATCCAGGATGAATATAGACTAATAGATGTCAGAGGACAAAAGTTGAGATGTTCAAGCAAGGCTATCTTCAGCATGCCAAGCAAAGATATAAAATCTCTATCTGAAATTCCTCTTGACAATCCAAGCAAGGGTCCAAGAGGCTATGAGACTGCAAGGATTGTCATGAACATGCAAAAGATTAAGGAACAAAGACAGTAAGAGAAGTTTTGGTAGCATCAGTCTAGGGGAGTTTGTAAAGATAAAGACTGATAGCTACAAAGTTCTCTAAGTATAGATGTTGCGGACTCTACAGTTTTGCTGACTTACAAGTTTCTGCAGGTAAGATATATGCTGCTGATAGTTAAGTTCTCCTGCTGATGAACTACTAGGATGTGGATATCCTTATCTGTTGAAGTCCAAAGTTGCTGCTGATAGGCAAATCATCAGCAGCTTTGACTTTGCTACTGACACATTTTGCTGCAACTCTGAGACATCTATCACTGGAAAGAATGTTATTGGTGCAGATGATTAAAGACAAAGCTACTACTTTTGAAGTCTCCTGCAAAGATTCCTAAGAAGACTTTTACCTGATTCATACTGTTTGCTGCAGTTTGTCTTTTAGTTGTCTACCAATTGTAGTGTAACTTGTAACTGTCAAAGATCAACGACTTGTGTTTGATCTGATCCTTAGAATCAAGGGTCTGTCCTGATTCTAAGTTTCTTTATATGTATTGTATCTTTTCATTTTACAATTGTGCTTCCTTAGAGTTTTCTCTGTAACTTGTTAACATTGAAGATTAACACACTTTGCATTTATCAGTATTATCATTGTATCTTGTTTACATTGCATAGTTGTGATTGTTTCCGCCAATCTCAACTGAACAGAACCATCTTGTAAAACACTGATCCCACAACTTTAAAGGGATGTAATGTGGCTAAAATAAAAATAAAGGGTGAAAATGAAAATCTTTTTGGATTTTTAGGGATTTTTAAAGAGTTTGAAGGGCTGCAGCTATCGTGAAACACACAGCTACGGCCTCATGGCTTAAAATGGGAAATACTAGAAAGTCCATCTACAATACTCAAATCATGAGGGTATAACTAATCTGAGGGCTCGTTTATGGTCATATTGCCAAGACCAATATCTCTTATCATTCTCAACTCTTCCCTTACTTCGTAATACACATTGCTGCCTTTGCGCATGGATCAAATTTCGCGAACTTGAGGTTAAACTAGAAGGCTTTTGGTATTCCACCTTTTGATAAGGTCAGCCACTTTCTTACATAGGTGGCTATATCGGCTTTCATCTTCGGCCACCAGTATAGCACCTTTAGGTGATGGTACATTTTGTCAGAACCTGGATGAATGGAGTATCGGGATTTATGAGCTTCATCCATTACCAGTTCCCTTAAGTTCCTGTACACTAGAACCCATATTCGCTCCGCGAAGTAGCGAATGCCGTCTGATTTAACCTCAAGTTGGTTCTCCATACCACGTGTGGCTTCTGACGGTATGTTTTCCCCTTTAAGGGCCTCGTGTTGAGCAATACGGATTTTGTCAGGTAATCCGGTGTGAATAGTAAGCTGTAATGCTCGAACTCGTTTGGGCTTGGTTTCCTTTCGGCTTAGGGCATCGGCTACCACATTAGCCTTGCCCGGATGATACCTGATCGCACGGTCATAGTCATTCAAGAGTTCAACCCAACGACGTTGTCGCATGTTCAACTCTTTTTGTTCAAAGATGTGCTGAAGACTCTTGTGATCAGTGTAGATAGTGCACTTGGTACCGTACAAGTAATGTCTCCAGATCTTTAGTGCAAATACCACGGCTCCCAACTCTAAGTCATGACTCGTGTAGTTCTTTTCGTGAATTTTTAGCTGACGACAAGCGTATGCAATAACCTTCTCACGTTGCATCAGTACGCAACCAAGACCTTGAATGGATGCATCACAGAACACTACAAAGTCATCTATTCCCTCCGGAAGAGATAGGATAGGTGCACTGTAGAGTTTCTAGTTAAGAAGTTGAAACGCTGACTCCTGGGTGTCACCCCAGTTATAAGGTTTACCCTAATGAGTTAGGGTAGTGAGGGGTTGAGCAATCGTGGAGAATCCCTCGATGAAACCACGGTAATTGCCTGCCAATCCTAGAAATTGTCGCACCTCAGTCGGAGTTGTCAGTGCCGCCCAATCCTTGATGGCTTCTATTTTAGACGGATCGACATGTATTCCTTTCTCATTGACTACATGCCCTAATAATTGCACTTCAGGAATCCAGAATTCCCACTTAGAAAATTTGGCATACAATTGCTCTTGTTTCAGCAATTCCAGAATCAAACGCAGGTGTTCCTCATGTTCATCCCTACTCTTAGAATAGATGAGGATGTCATCAATGAAGACGATGACGAACTGATCAAGGTAAGGTTTACACACATGGTTCATGAGATCCATGAATACTATGGGTGCATTGGTCAGTCCGAATGGCATGACCGTGAATTCGTAGTGATCATACCTAGTTCTGAATGCCGTCTTTTAGATGTCTTCATCTCGGACTCTCAACTGATGATAACCGGATCTAAGATATATCTTGGAATAGAAGCTTGATACCTGGTGTTGATCAAACAGATCATCAATGCGGGGTGAAGGATAACGGTTCCTGATGATTACTTTGTTAAGCTCACGGTAGTCAATGCACATGCGAAAAGTCTCGTCTTTCTTCTTGACGAATAGGACTGGAGCTCTCCATGGCGATGAGCTATGTCACACCCCGACCGATGGCGGAATCATCGGGGCGGGACATGTAGACTGTTCATAGCACAAGGTTGACTAAATTGAAATATATTAAAGTCAAATTTCCATTTCACATAATCCAAGTACAAACCAAATCCAAACAAAGAAACAATAAACAACTCATAAACTTCTTGATTTAATATTGCTAAGTCCAAATCCTATATTGAGCACGTCTTGAATCATTCTCACATATTAGGGCCTGAAACATAAATAAAATAAAGTCAACTAAAAAGTTGGTGAGTATAACACAGTTGTATATAGATAGCATATAGTTGAAAACAAATCCTTTACAAGACATGAAAAATAAGGCATTTATGCGGAGCAGCTATTGTGTAATCAAGTACAACCAAACCTTTGTAACTAGTATGCAAATTGTGTTGTCGGTATCAATCACCTCCACTTGGGTGGGTTTATCAGACTCAATAGATCTATCATTGAAAATCGTCGGCTTGTATAGTTAATGATTGCACATAGTTTTCACAAAGACTAGCACAACTAGCACTCGGGCACAAAGCTCAAATTATGCATACATGTATGTAAGTAGGATTTTGCACTTGTGTTGTTTGAGTAAATGTAAATGTGAAATGTGTAATGTGTATAAAGTTCATGTTCCACCCCAAAAGTGTAAAAGAGTAAAAAAGGGTTGTGAATACTCACTTGGTATGGAAGTGAAGCTAACAAAGATTATAGATAGCAAATATGATCCTCGAAATGCACAAATTAACCTAAAGGGTAAATGTGTATTGAATCAAATAGATGCATAAAGTTTAAGTCTAAAATGAAAGTTGAATTTGGGTATAAAACTATTGATTTGTATTAAAAAAAAGTATTGAATAAATTATATAGAGTTTGAAGTAAAATATATTTGAAACAATTTGATTAGGTTTGAATTGAATAAATAAATATATAATTATAGTTTATGAAATAATGTAAATATTAATTGTAATTAAGTATAAATAAATAAATGATTTTGATTTAAAGTGTAAATTAAATAAATAATCATTATTTATAAATTTTGTAACTTAATTATTTAAATACCATTTAAGTGTAAGATAATAAATATAAATTTAATTTTTTTTATAAACTTTTCAATAAATTATATTTATGCCAAGATTAAACTTTTAATCCATTTTTAAATACAGAAAACATATTTTTATAAAATCTGAAACATTTACTGATTAAAATATAAAAATTATATTTCTGTTAAAAATTCTGAGTCTCACACGACCGTGCCTCGGGAGGACACGATCGTGCTCAAGCCACAGGCGCGACCGCGCTAGTCGGGGCGCGACCGGGTTGATCAACAGAAGCACAATCTAGACCAGTCAACAGGCATGACCGTGCCTTGTCCCGGGACGGTCGTGTCTATGATCTTTAGACACAACAGAGACTAGCCCAGAGAGCATGACAAGGTCTGGACAGGAGGACACGACCGCGCTGATATTCGGCACGACCGCGCTACATGAGGCAAGACCGCGCTAGATGATTAGCGCGACCGTGTCTCTTCCAAATCAGACACGAATTGACAATTTCTTGTATTTTAAACGCTGGATTTGTTAGGGCTTTTGATTAATGGGTTATTACGAGTCTTTTCATATAACTTAATTGTATGAACATCGCGTTTAAGTAGGGATTCGATTAAATCATTTTCAATAAAATATGAGTTCTGATTCGGATCGATTTCTATAATGGAAGCCCAAATTGAATAGGGGCTTTCGATACTGATACAGAAGAGAATGAAATAGAAGATTCAATTACCCGGAATAGAAGCGAATCGTTAGAGAATGGTAGGAAGGAATTCTGTCGTCGGCAAGCTTGGTTTCCGACGACCTATGCTGCGGTTCCGAATGTTTCAGCGGCTTCGGATGATTCAGAGATGGTCTGGAAATGCTTGACTGGATTGCTTGGAGAAAATTGAGAGAATTTGGGTTCTCCTTGAAATGTCCAAGCGTTTGGAATTTGGTAGAATAAAACCGAAGTGATTTCGAGTAATGGAAATGTTTATTGTGTTTGTTAATGTGAATAAAGTGTGTTGATGTTACGAATTTGAACGATCGGATGATTAAAGTCACAATTACGATTCAACTGTTACGCAGGTGCGACCGTGCCTAGGCACCGGGCGCGATCGTTCCAAAGCAGGTCGCGCGACCGTGCCAAAGCACCTGGCGCGACCGTGCTAGGACGAAGCACGACCGTGCTAGACTAGGGTTTGTTGACATTTTTCAATTTTAGTCCTTGACTTTTCAGATTTGATAAGTTTGAATAAAATAGTTTCTTGTATAGTGTCTAAATGTATATAACCGAGTAAGACTTGCGAATTTGTATAGAATCATTGCTTTTAATTTACGGCGAGAAAATAATGAGACGTTGCACGAGTATTGAATTCGAAATTGCATTACATTGAATTGAAATATGAATACTAAAAATCAGAGATGTTACAGTCTCCCCATGTTGAGAGAATTTCGTCTCGAAATTTAGCTAGAGGAAACAACATTATTAGTAAAAAGATGAGGGTACTTGAGCTTCATTTGGTCTTCTCGTTCCCAAGTGAACTCAGGACCACGCTTAGATTCCCAACGAACTTTAACGATAGGAATGCGACTTCGCTTGAGCTGCTTGACTTCCCGATCCATAATTTCTACTGGCTTCTCAACGAAGTGCATCGTTTCATCAATGTGCACGTCGTCGAGCGGTATATGGAGATTTTCATCGGCGAGACACTTCTTTAGATTAGATATATGAAATGTAGGATGTACATTGCCAAGAGATGGAGGTAACTCGAGCTTGTAAGCCAGTTTCCCAATCCTTTCAAGGATTTTGAACGGACCAACATAACGAGGTGCTAACTTGCCTTTCTTTCCAAAACGGACCACACCCTTCCATAGAGACACCTTTAGAAGAACAAGGTCACCGACTTGGAATTCCAAGGGTTTTCGATGTTTGTTGGCATAACTCTTTTGCCGACTCCTCGCTACTCGAATATTGTCACGGATTTGAATAATCTTGTCGGATGTTTCTTGAATTAACTCGGGACCGGTGATTTGTGCTTCACCAATCTCGTTCCAACAGATAGGAGGACGACACTTACGACCATAGAGAGCTTCGAATGGAGCCATGTTGATACTTGTGTGGTAGCTATTGTTGTACGAAAACTCAATAAGGGATAAATGTGAATCCCAATTGCCACCAAAATCGATTACACAAGCTCTAAGCATGTCTTCAAGAGTTTGGATTGTTCGCTCGGCTTGACCATCAGTTTGCGGATGGTAAGCCGTGCTCAAATCCAATCGAGTACCAAGAGCCTTTTGGAGAGATTGCCAAAATTAAGAAGTGAACCGAGCGTCTCTATCGGATATTATGTTCAATGGAACACCATGACGGCTCACAATTTCATCAATGTAAATTCGGGCTAATTTCCCCACTTTGAAGTCTTCACGAATAGGCAAGAAGTGGGCAGATTTGGTGAGTCGATCAATGATCACCCAAATACTATCATAACCACTCGAGGTGCGAGGGAGCTTGGTAATGAAATCCATAGCTAAATTCTCCCATTTCCACACGGGAATTTCTGGTTGTTCGAGTAAACCAGAAGGACGTTGATGTTCGGCTTTGACTTTGGAGCAAGTTAAGCATTTGGCCACATAAAAAGCAATGTCTTTCTTCATACCGGGCCACCAATAAAGTTGGCGAAGATCTTGGTACATTTTATCCGCACCAGGATGAATAGAATAACGAGTCTTATTAGCCTCGTTCATGAGAAATGCACGGAGATCATCGCGATCGGGAACCCAAATACGGTTCAAGTAATATAGTAAGCCATTGGGTTTTGATTCCATAAGAAGTTCAACACCACACGACATTTCTTCATACATGTTACCCTCGGTTACCGAGACGTGTTGAGCTTCTAAGATACGGGTTTGAATATCGGTTTGAATACGGGCACAATGAAGCATAACATGGTCCTTTCGACTCAAAGCATCGGCTACCACAATCGCTTTGCCGGGATGGTAACGAATTTCGCAGTCGTAGTCGTTAAGGAGTTCGACCCAACGTCGTTGCCTCATATTGAGTTCTTTTTGGTTGAAGATATGTTGAAGACTTTTGTGGTCGGTGAATACCACACATTTTGTGCCATATAGGTAATGTCTCCAAATCTTTAACGCGAATACGACCGCACCCAACTCGAGATCGTGCGTCGTATAATTCTTCTCATGAACTTTGAGTTGCCTTGATGCATAAGCGATTACTTTGCCTCGTTGCATGAGAACACAACCAAGACCTTGGTTAGAAGCATCACAATAGACAACTAAATCATCATTTCCATCGGGGAGAGTCAATATAGGAGTATTGCACAACTTTTTCTTGAGGGTTTGGAAAGCTTCTTCTTGTTTCGGTCCCCACTCATAAGTTTTACCCTTATGGGTCAAAGCGGTAAGAGGGACAGCAATCTTTGAGAAGTTTGAGATGAAACGACGATAATAACCCGCAAGACCAAGAAATGAACGAACTTCGGTAGGAGTCTTCGGGGCATTCCAATTCTTAACCGTTTCAATCTTAGCAGGATCAACATGAATACCCTTGTCGTTGACGATGTGACCAAGAAATTGAACTTCTTTTAACCAAAATTCACATTTGGAGAACTTGGCATATAGTTGTTCTTTCTTTAAAAGGTCCAAAACCAATCTAAGGTGTTCTTCATGGTCGGCTTTAGTCTTGGAATAGATTAAGATATCGTCAATGAAAACGATAACGAATTTATCAAGGTACGGTTTGCACACACGGTTCATGAGATCCATGAAAACTGCGGGTGCATTGGTTAACCCGAAAAGCATAACCATGAACTCGTAATGACCATACCTTGTTCGAAAAGCAGTCTTAGGAATGTCATCTTCTTGAACACGGAGCTGATGATAACCGGATTGAAGATCAATCTTCGAGAAGCAAGTAGAACCTTGAAGTTGATCAAAGAGATCATCGATTCTAGGCAAAGGATAACGATTTTTGATAGTAAGCTTGTTGAGTTCGCGGTAGTCAATACACATGCGAAATGATCCATCCTTCTTCTTAACAAATAAGACGGGTGCACCGCACGGTGAATGACTCGGGCGAATGAAACCTTTATCGGAGAGTTCTTGAAGTTGACTTGCGAGCTCTTGCATTTCGGAAGGTGCAAGACGATAAGGAGCTCTAGCAACGGGGTTAGCTCCATGTATAAGATCAATGCGGAACTCTACTTGACGGACGGGAGGAAGACCGGATAAATCCTTAGGAAAAACTTCGGGGAAATCCCGAATGATCGGAATGTCTTGGATACTCTTCTCCTTGACATCCTTTTGAACAATATGAGCTAAGAAGGCAATGTACTTCTTTCATAAGTACTTTTGAGCGGTAGTACAAGGCATCAATTTAAGACCCTTGCAAGGCTTTTCACCAAAAACTCTTAAGGTTTCTCCCGATGGTAGCGGAATTCGAATACACTTTTCAAAGCAAATGACTTCGGCATGATGATTTGATAGCCAATCCATACCTATGATAATATCAAAGCTTCCTAGTGGAATTGGAATAAGGTTGATTGGGAATGTATGATCATTAAGTTCTAAGGAGCAATCATAGATGATAGACTCAATTGTAAGGGAGTCACCATTTGCTATTTCAACGGTGAAGGTTTTCTCTAATTGGGATCGTGTCTTTGCAAGTAAAGGCTCAAAATTAAGTGACACAAAACTTTTATCGGCACCGGTATCGAACAAAATGGAGGCATATTGACTATTTACAAGGAACGTACCATTAACCACGTCGTTGCTGGCTTGAGCTTCGTTGGCGTTTATGTTGAACGCACGCCCACGAGCTCCACCTTGTCTAGCATTTGCAAGTCTTGGACATAGATTTCGAAAATGGTTCGGGTCACCACACTCATAACAAGCACGCCTATTAGCAATGGCGGGAACACCTTGATTAGCCATTCGCGGGTTGGGTTGGTTCGGTGGGTTGACTTGGCCCTCAAAAGCTTTGGCCCTACAAACATTGATAGTGTGACCATATATCCCACAATGAGTACAAAGGCGACATGGGATATTTTGAGGATGATGAAAATTGCAGGTGGCACAAAGAGGGTAGATCCCAACATATGGCTTTTTAGCCGGTGCTTGAACTACGGGTGCAACTTGATTAACGGGCACAGCAGGAGTAACCACAACAAAGTTTCTAACTTTCCTCTTTTTGTTATTGCGAGAGGGTTCAGTTGTGGCTTCTTTGTTGTGGGCAGGAGGGGTTACGGTTTCAGCAACTTTCTTAGATCCCTTTTTGGTAAGAGTCCCAGCTTTCACATGATTATCAGTCAGGGTAGCAGACAGGCGGATGGCATCTTCCAAAGTAGCAGGATTTCTACCTAAGACAGTATCTTGGATTTGTCTTGGTAGCCCACCAATGTACTTTTCGATACAACGAGATAACGGAGTGACCATGTGGGGCACGAGAAGACTCAACTCATGGAACCGAGTTGTATATGCTAAGTTTTCCCCACTATCTTGGGCAAGATCCCAAAATTCGGCCTCTAACTTCTTCACTTCATTTCGAGGACAGAATTCCTTGGTCATAAGCCTTTTGACCTCATCCCAAGGTAAAGCCATAGCTACATCAGTACCCCTATTCCTTTTCTCCCCATTCCACCATGTAAGTGCTCGCTTTTGGAGGACACTTGTAGCATGACGAACACGGAGGTTGTCGGGACAGTCACTATTGAGAAAAGTATTCTCAATACTTTCAAACCATTGAAGGAGTCCAGTAGCTCCTTCGGTTCCATAAAACTTTAGGGGATTGCACGAATTGAAGTGCTTGAAGGTGCATTGAGATGGATTGTTTCCACCATTTCCACCATTACCACCATTGTTACCACTATTGCTTCCATTTCCACCATTGCCATTAGTGGCACCATTGGCTTGGGTGAGTTGTGTCACCAATTGGGTAAGAATAGCAGCAATGTCGGAGTTGGCGTTGGTTGCGGGAGCACGACGAGGAGGCATTCTACAGATTTTCACAAGACAAGAAAAGATTGTAAGAACTTATGAGAATTGCTAGGATTTAATAGAATGAGAAAACCAAATAAAAGATAGATATTCATAGTTTGGATTGTACTCAAAAGTGATAAAATCACTTGAATACTAAGGCACATTAAGGTTAATTTAAACTCATATAATTTTCAAGGAGACGTGCTTTAGCCTATAAGTAAACACTCATCTCGGGAATTCCCAGGAAAGCATACGGGTCCCTCGGTTGATTGGGATTTATGCGAAATGCTTTCCTAGACAGAAAACCCAAAATACAGGTGTCACCCTTCCAGATTGCACGTGTCCTCAAATAATTTAAGAAGTTTAAAAAAACTTAACGAAGAAATAAAATATATATATTTTTTTTTAGATTTTTGCTTCAAGAATTTTCCACATGCTTAGAAAGGATAAAGATAGAAAAGAAAGTAGAAATATCATGGGGTTTTAGGATATAGGAAAGGATATTATTTATTAAATTATTATTTAAGAAGATCCTAATAAGTCATGAATTTCTAATAAGTAAGGTATCAAATATAATAACAATTTATCATGGTAAGCAGGTAGCACATAGCATGTAACACATAGCACAAAATCATGAAGCATAGTATAAGTGGGTGTCCTAAAGTTATAGTCTAGGTCAAGATGTCTAATAACCTAAATCCCTATAACCAAGGCTCTGATACCAATCTGTCACACCCCGACCGATGGCGGAATCATCGGGGCGGGACATGTAGACTGTTCATAGCACAAGGTTGACTAAATTGAAATATATTAAAGTCAAATTTCCATTTCACATAATCCAAGTACAAACCAAATCCAAACAAAGAAACAATAAACAACTCATAAACTTCTTGATTTAATATGCTAAGTCCAAATCCTATATTGAGCACGTCTTGAATCATTCTCACATATTAGGGCCTGAAACATGAATAAAATAAAGTCAACTAAAAAGTTGGTGAGTATAACACAGTTGTATATAGATAGCATATAGTTGAAAACAAATCCTTTACAAGACATGAAAAATAAGGCATTTATGCGGAGCAGCTATTGTGTAATCAAGTACAACCAAACCTTTGTAACTAGTATGCAAATTGTGTTGTCGGTATCAATCACCTCCACTTGGGTGGGTTTGTCAGACTCAATAGATCTATCATTGAAAACCGTCGGCTTGTATAGTTAATGATTGCACATAGTTTTCACAAAGACTAGCACAACTAGCACTCGGGCACAAAGCTCAAATTTTGCACACATGTATGTAAGTAGGATTTTGCACTTGTGTTGTTTGAGTAAATGTAAATGTGAAATGTGAAATGTGTAATGTGTATAAAGTTCATGTTCCACCCCAAAAGTGTAAAAGAGTAAAAAAGGGTTGTGAATACTCACTTGGTATGGAAGTGAAGCTAACAAAGATTATAGATAGCAAATATGATCCTCGAAATGCACAAATTAACCTAAAGGGTAAATGTGTATTGAATCAAATAGATGCATAAAGTTTAAGTCTAAAATGAAAGTTGAATTTGGGTATAAAACTATTGATTTGTATTAAAAAAAAGTATTGAATAAATTATATAGAGTTTGAAGTAAAATATATTTGAAACAATTTGATTAGGTTTGAATTGAATAAATAAATATATAATTATAGTTTATGAAATAATGTAAATATTAATTGTAATTAAGTATAAATAAATAAATGATTTTGATTTAAAGTGTAACTTAAATAAATAATCATTATTTATAAATTTTGTAACTTAATTATTTAAATACCATTTAAGTGTAAGATAATAAATATAAATTTAATTTTTTTTATAAACTTTTCAATAAATTATATTTATGCCAAGATTAAACTTTTAATCTATTTTTAAATACAGAAAACATATTTTTATAAAATCTGAAACATTTACTGATTAAAATATAAAAATTATATTTCTGTTAAAAATTCTGAGTCTCACACGACCGTGCCTCGGGAGGACACGATCGTGCTCAAGCCACGGGCGAGACCGCGCTAGTCGGGGCGCGACCGGGTTGATCAACAGAAGCACAATCTAGACCAGTCAACAGGCACGACCGTGCCTTGTCCCGGCACGGTCGTGTCTATGATCTTTAGACACAACAGAGACTAGCCCAGAGGGCATGACAAGGTCTGGACAGGAGGACACGACCGCGCTGATATTCGGCACGACCGCGCTACATGAGGCACGACCGCGCTAGATGATTAGCGCGACCGTGTCTCTTCCAAATCAGACACGAATTGACAATTTCTTGTATTTTAAACGCTAGATTTGTTAGGGCTTTTGATTAATGGGTTATTACGAGTCTTTTCATATAACTTAATTGTATGAACATCGCGTTTAAGTAGGGATTCGATTAAATCATTTTCAATAAAATATGAGTTCTGATTCGGATCGATTTCTATAATGGAAGCCCAAATTGAATAGGGGCTTTTGATACTGATACAGAAGAGAATGAAATAGAAGATTCAATTACCCGGAATAGAAGCGAATCGTTAGAGAATGGTAGGAAGGAATTCTGTCGGCGGCAAGCTTGGTTTCCGACGACCTATGCTGCGGTTCCGAATGTTTCAGCGGCTTCGGATGATTCAGAGATGGTCTGGAAATGCTTGACTGGATTGCTTTGAGAAAATTGAGAGAATTTGGGTTCTCCTTGAAATGTCCAAGCGTTTGGAATTTGGTAGAATAAAATCGAAGTGATTTCGAGTAATGGAAATGTTTATTGTGTTTGTTAATGTGAATAAAGTGTGTTGATGTTACGAATTTGAACGATCGGATGATTAAAGTCACAATTACGATTCAACTGTTACGCAGGCGCGACCGTGCCAAGATAGGTGCGACCGTGCCTAGGCACCGGGCGCGACCGTGCCTAGGCACCGGGCGCGATCGTTCCAAAGCAGGTCGCGCGACCGTGCCAAAGCACCTGGCGCGACCGTGCTAGGACGAAGCACGACCGTGCTAGACTAGGGTTTGTTGACATTTTTCAATTTTAGTCCTTGACTTTTCAGATTTGATAAGTTTGAATAAAATAGTTTCTTGTATAGTGTCTAAATGTATATAACCGAGTAAGACTTGCGAATTTGTATAGAATCATTGTTTTTAATTTACGGCGAGAAAATAATGAGACGTTGCACGAGTATTGAATTCGAAATTGCATTACATTGAATTGAAATATGAATACTAAAAATCAGAGATGTTACAAGCTAGGTCCAATGAAACCTTTATCCAACAACTCTTGCAGTTGTGTAGACAATTCTTGCAGCTCACTTGGTGCAAGTCTATACGGTGCCAGAGCAATAGGCGCTGCTCCGGGTGCTAGGTTAATTTGAAATTCGACTTGACGATGTGGCCGAAAACCAAGTAAGTCTTCGGTAAATACTTCTAGATAATCACGAATGATCGGAATGTTGTCAATCTTCTTCTCCTCAGATGGCTGCTCGGCGACGAGAGCCAGAATGGCAGTATGACCCTTACGTAGACACTTTTGGGCTTTCATGAAAAATATGATGCCCATGACAGCACCTCTTCTTTCGCCTTGGACAGAAAGGGTTTCTCCACTCGGGAGAGGAAGGCGAACAATTTTCTCACGACAAATAATCTCGGCTTGGTTGCTGGATAACCAATCCATACCGACAATTACGTCAAAACTACCGAGTGTGACTGGCATGAGGTCAATGTCAAGTTTATGACATGCCAGTTCAAGTTTACAACCCTTAAGATTGTGAGTTACTTCGATTATCCGACCGTATGTTATCACTATAGTGTACTTAGAAGGAATTCCTCAAATTTGGTGTTGGAGTGTAAGGAATAACGTGTTAGTTTAGAAAGAATTCCTCAAATTATGTTAGCATAGTTGGAGTCGGTGAGTTTACCATGAGGTTCTATTAAAGTTTCAATCGAGATGGTTTCATTGATCAAGTTTGGACGAGAGTCTTAAGTTCACTAAGGCTCTTACATGAGTGCAATCAAATGATGGATCATATGGATTATAGTTCAGTGTGTTCGTAAATATCTTTGACATGATAGTCACGTATATCAACAGTTGAACAGGTTTAACTATACCAACCAGTTGTTGAGCGGTTACGAGAATTTCTTCTGACAGTAGGAACATAAGTCTGTAAGTCACAGATTAGGACCATTTATCCACACACTAGGTTTCACCAGGACTTACATGCACCTCAAATTACTATTAAATGTGCACCCATAACGATAATTTGCTTTGCATGCTCATCCTAGCTTCTCCCTATCCTGTGTCAAAATGTCCCTCAATTTTTATGGCCGAGTACAAAGTGTTGTTAGAGACGATAAGTCATTGAAAGGCTCATTTATCAACCATAAGTTGGTCAACCAGGACTCATATCTGGATGAGTAGTCGAAAATCGTTTGATCCGAGTATTCACTCGAGTTGGAACATAATACGAGAGTCCAATCCAGTGGATTGTAGATGGGAACATGCACATGAAACAAACATGTACATGAAATGCGGCTTCGAGGAGTGAAACTAGTTCATGGATATGTGTTACTGGAAGAGGCAAAGTAGCCGTCCTTCTAACTAAGTCAGGATAGGGTTTGAGTATGCAATAAGCAAGGCGTTCTCAACCTTATGGTCAATCTTTCTTCAACAAAATATCGACCAAAGCGCGAGCCCACTGCTCGGGAAGGTGATGACATCTATGTGTCAATGAATTTTTACCATAATACGTGCAACGGTTTGCCTCCACACGGTGTACCTCAAGCGTGGTCCACGGGTTCGGGCTTGAAGTAGAGTAAAGCTAGTGAGATTGGAGTATTGTTGCTAGTGGGTGCAGGAGGGACTCGCCTCCGACGAACCCAACTCCCAAAGAGACATGTGATAGTGCTGTGTGTCTTCCCTAACACGGACTTGAGAAGGCCCACCATTCCCGATTGTGTCATCGATAGGCTCAAGACGATGTTATCTTCGGCTCTGATGGTGTAACAAGGGTGCAGATGATGATGGTGTGAGTGACTCCTCCAAAGGCTCCGTCTTGCTTCCTTCGGACAGGAATGGATGTTATTTTGGTGATTCCCCGAATTTCACCACTGGGAATAATGATGCAAAGCGAATGACTTGTCCCTCGTCAGCAGAGGTTGAAATGGATGATGTCAACATGCCTGCGATGCAATGTATGTATGGATGCTATGTGTATCATGTATTAGTGTTTGTGTCATGTAACTAATGTGTGTGGTTATAGTCTAGTATGCAATCCTAGTTCTCTATAACCAATGGCTCTGATACCAATGTGTCACACCCCCAAATTCCACTAACGGAGTTTTACCATTTGGCGTTTGACAAACCAGGATCTCAGACATTAGTTACATCAAACGACACTATATGGGACTTAAACGAAACATCATAAAAGTTTAGAGTAAGTGCGGAAGCGTTAAACAAAGAAAGTAGATGCGCAAAACAAACGCGCCCAAATTAAGTCCAAATAGAAAGCATAACAATTGTTTGATTGTTTGATATGTAGTAGTATTGATAAAGTGACACCATGCATGCCCTAGCGTGCACCTGCTTAACGACCTGAGAAAACATGTAAAAAACGGGTCAACAATAGGTTGGTGAGTTCATAGGTTTCAATGTTTGTAATAAAAGCGTTTGTAGATTTTGTACATTCAATAAAAATAAATAGTAGCTAGCCTATGTTCATGTCTACTAAAGCGCTTGCAACCGAAAGCTGACTGTTTAAGTTTGAGTGCCTCCCACCATGTCTATTAACAATGGTGCTGTGTTTAGGCCAATATTACACCCGCTCGACCTCCAATCGAGTTAGTGATCTATAATAACCATATGTGAACATCAATGACTGTAATTAACTCAATAAGCTTAAGCGACCATCATTAACCTAAACATACCATCTATGACCCTCGTCGATTCTAATTGAACAATGTTAACGCTAGTTGTCCATTGATGCATGTATTATCACTATATGACCATCAATCACCCTATTGGCTGTTACTGAGCATAAGTAACCACCACCGCAAGTCCACCACAGCCGATAAATAAATTATGATGACGCATTGAAAAACACCTTTTTTAACAAGTATTTTAATTATTTTACAAAATGAGAATAATCATACAACGTTTTGATAAAAAAACTATAATATATATATTTTTATTATTAGTATGTTGGTTTAATATATTAAACCCTTAATTAATACTTATAATAGAATTAATAAATTAAATTTTCCTTAAAATAACAATTCCTCAAAGGTTCGATCATATCTTGACTTTTAGGTTTTTTGTTTTGAACGGCAATTTGGATCACTTACGGGCCACTTACCCACCCGATCATCTCCACCTCCCTAAGGAGGAAACCCCCCATAGGTGAGAAATCCCACTGGCCCAACCTGGACCCCTTTTTTTTCACAAGTGGGACTTGAACCCAAAACCTCCCCATTTTAGTGAAGTCTCAGGTATACACCTTAACCACTAGGCTAAGCTAGTTGTTGTGACTTTTAGGTTTCATATGCGATTTTTTTGCTCCAGAAAATTTCATCAGCAGCAATTCAATTTTAAATTTTTTTGTTTCCCTCCATTCACCCTCAATCATATACGCTAATTGGAAATTACCAGCCATCTATGTGTTGTTCAATCCAATTCCAGAATTTGATTTAGCCAAACTGGTGTTCTCCAAATCCACCCTCTAAACGCATATTAGACCTAATTTCCAGTGTTCTATGTGTTGTTCAATTGCTAGAAGGATTCAATACCAGGTAATCATCTGCTGTCAATAGCCAGGAGCTGTTTGGATTCAATCACTGGTTAGAGTGGTTCCATCGTCTGTGGTTCAATCGCCAGGTCAATTATTGTTCTAAAATTCTTTTACCACTTTGAATAATTGAATTAAAATGGAACAGAATGAAGAAACATATTTGTAATCTATCTAAATGCAAGTTTAATGGAATCAACAGATTTTGATATTTTGTTTTTTATGCTAAACTGATTTTGGGCTTAATGAGACCATGTTTCTAAATTGGTATCAAACAGTTTGGTCTATATATTTTTGCATATCATCCTGCAATAGTAGTTGGCCTCATGTGGTTATGTTGATTTTCATTATCGATTGGTGAAACATTCATTATCATCCTGTTATGTTCACTACTTTCATTGAATGAAGGTTTTTTTATGGATTAGGAAAAAGGACTAATTTTAATACAATTGGTTATATACTTCAGTGTTATTCATCTTAGAAGTACACCAAATCTTATTATTTATCTAATTTATGTTGTGTTTCATCTCATAATGCCTACGAATGTACAAAACTATATGTTGTTGAATGGATTTGGTGGATTATGTAGATTAACTATCTTATTTCATTTGACTACATTGGAAATTCATGTGTGATTTGCATGCATTATTGGCCTCTACTTCTAAGAATTTGTGGTTTGGATTCTCAAAGTTGGTTTTTGATGTTTTACAAATTATTTGGAGTCGCTACAAGTTGTAGATAACTTGTGGGTGTTAACTTTTGATTAAACTACCACTGTGAAAAATATTGTAGTCTAATTCATCTTTATAAAACTAAAACGTGTGGATACGTTAAATTTTGTAATTGGGACCGCTTCCGCGTCGTATTTAAAAAGTTTAAATCGGTTTGAATTTTTGGGTGTTTACAACTTGGTATCAAAGCAATGGTTTGAGGGATTTGGTGAGCGAGACACCAAACTCAAACCTATAATGCTCTTGATATGGTCGGAGAAATGAGAATCCAATGATGGCGTGACCGAGACACGGAGCTTAAGGGGAAAGGTTAGTATTGATTATGTGTTGTTTGTTTTAATTGGTGTCCAATGTGAAGTAATTGTGCCGAAAGTTGTTAAGGGATTCATTATATGGAGGTAGTGAATGTAATTGGGCATATTACATTATCAATCATGCCTGGCAAGTATGATTCGTAATGTAACATGTGCGAATACCTTCATGATAACCATATGATGATGAACACCGACAATGAGCAAGTGAAGGTGGTTATATGTGTATATGTATATACTATATGTTTGTGCATAGGTGATTATGCAGGGGAAATAAATATACACATAGGAAGAAGTAGAGCCTTATAGAGTAAGAATAGAGGCCTATAAGTAGGTAGAACACCTACAAAATTATTAATTCACGGTCAGGGATGACTGGGGGGAATCATAACTTAGTGGGCGAAAATTGTAGATAGAATTTGATTGAAAGATTCAAAATTGAAGGAGTCTAAGTGGGTATCACCTCGAGGATGGGGATGAACTTTGATATAGTCGGGAGAAATGGAAAGCAACGTTTTAATGGAGGATGGCTAACACTTTCCATAATGTCGTGCCAAACTTCGTTCAAGGAAGGTGGGACTCCCTGGGGCAACCCTCTAGAGGAAGAGCGTAAAGCCTTGTGGACAGGAGGAATAACTTGGGCTAATACGAGGAGGAAGGAAACCTTGACTTCACAAGGGGTTCGTGGTTGTCACACCCCAACCAACGGCGGAATACACCGGGGCGGGACATGGAGATTGTACATAAGCACATGATTAAACTAAGTTCAATATATTTGTTAAAAACCAATATTTCATAACATAAATTCAAATGAAACAAACATCCAAACAAAAAGTTAAATAAATTATTCAAGTCATTGTTTAATCTAAGTCTCATCCCTAAGTGAAGCATCTTGGGTAAATCTCAAATATTTGCACCTGAAACATGTTGGAAAAACAAGGTCAACTAAAAATAGTTGGTGAGCATACATAGGTTTTGACTCTACAAATAAGTTCAAAATGTAGTGTACAATTCATTATGTCACATGGTATAGATTTGCAAATATGTATAAACAACTAAAGCAAACCGGGTGCACAATCAAACCTTTGTTGACATGTTAGGCATAACACGCATGTTACCCTTGTGTTTTCGGTAAACAATCACCCTACCTGGCAGTGTTGTAAAAATCGCTAGGCGATAGTCGGGCGGTGTGGGTGGGATTAATCGGTGCGTAGGCGGGATCAATCGGATTAGAAATTTTATATGTAATATATATATATATATAGTTATATACACATAAATACTTCAAACATAAACAATTAAAGACTAAATACTTCAAAATTCAAAGATTAAATAGTTGAAAACACACACATTAACATGCTACTAGATAAGTTCAAACACCACAAAGATCAAATGGTTCAAATTCATCATCGTCTTGTCCATATTGTTCATTGATTTGAACACCATCCGACTCATATTCAACCTCCTCATCTACATCCTCCTCGTCTACTTCCTCCTCATCCTCCGACTCAAAATCTTCATCAATAAGTTCTCTCGATACACTTGTCCTAGCACTTGTTCGATTACACAGTACTTCATCAACACCCGCGACTTCATTAACCGCCTCCCAAGTTAGCCCCGGCTCAACTTCTTCATCATCTAAACCATCAACAATCCATTCTTTAGCCCCACTACCATCTTTATCAACAAGAAATTCATGATTTCTCAACTTTCTTTTCTTGTTTTTCTCCATCAAATTTGCATTAAATTCAACAAAAACAACATCATTCAATTTACTCGCCTCTAGTCTATTTCTCTTTTTTGTATGTACCTAAGTTGTTCAAATTAATAATAAATTCAATAATAAGTTTAGTTACAACATATATTTATTAAATTGTTTAACATATAAAGTCACTAACCCCTTCAAATATGCTCCGATTTCTTTCACACCCGGATGAACTAGTATTCAAAGAAAGTATCCTTATAGAAATAATTTTCAAATTTGGAGTTGAGCTACCATAATTTTCCCACCAATTTGCTACAATGTTAATACAAACATTTTATGTTAAAATGACAAATATGAAATTTAAAACATAACTATTGTTAATTATTATAATTATTATTACCCGGATCAAAATTGTCATCGTTGACCTCACATGCTTTAAGTACGATTGAATGGTCAAATTTTTCTTGCTTACGCTTGTAGACTGGCAACTCAACCGACAAGATCTCTTTTTGCATGTCATAATCTTTGGGAAATAAAACACCAATACAATCAACTACCGCATCATTGGCATCTAAATCATCTCGAACCTCCGGATTACTATAAAAATAATATGGGTTTAGAATGTAGGCTGTCATATGTAAGCTCGTATCAAGCCTTTTGGATGACTTTTTGGATATAATATCCAAAATAGGCTCGTATGCACTTTTATTATCATTCAAAGCCTTGATAATTTCTTTTTTGACCTTTAAAAGCTCACCGTATATAAAACCCATTGACGGCTTCCAACCCGCATTAACCATTCGGAGGAGCTTGACTAATGGTGCAAAAATTTTCAAACATATTGTCACACCACTCCAAAATGCGGGAGATATAACAGTTCCATAAGCAACTTTCCCTTTCACCGTCTTTGCAAAGCTACAATTTTCCCATTCTTCACTAGTATACATAGCCCTAAGTTGAACCTTTTTTTTCCAAAATACTTTGTAAAGCAAGAAATGCGGAAGCAAATCTTGTAACTCGGTCTCAAAATATTTCTTTTCTTTTTATATTTTCTCATCATAGCCAATGTTTTTGTGATGAGAATAAATAGCCAATGTTTTTGTGATGAGAATAAATAAACACCGTTAGTTTTTTTGCTTGATCAAGGGTTTTCTTGTACCTTGCTAATCCAGCAATAGCTACAAAAAAAGTTATAAATATAAGTAGACAACTAAAAAAACAAATAAAGAAACAGTCATGAAATATTATTACCTTCAAGCATGAGATTAATGGTATGTGTTGCACATGATGTCCAAAAGATTGTTGGTCGTTTATCCTTCAACAATTTTGACGCACCCATATTATTAGATGCGTTATCAGTCACAACTTGAACTACATTTTTCGGACCAACTTCTTCAATGCACTTATCCACATACTCAAATATTTTTTCACTTGTGTGCGCTTCATCCGAACATTCTTTAGAAGACAAAAATATAGTACCCGAATTTGAATTGACACACAAATTCATGATGCTTCTTCTTGTTCTATCGGACCATGCATCCGTCATAATAGAGCATCCTATAAATCTCCATTTTTCTTCATATTTTTTCAAAGCGTTTTTAGTCCTTTCGGCCTCTTTTTTTAAGTAAGAATTTCCTATCTCATATCTAGTATGACGCATGGCATGAGGTCCAAATTGACCGATCGCCTCCATTAATACTTTGAAGCTATCCTTTTCAAAGGTATGAAATGGAATCGCACATTCATACGCCCACTTACAAACATATTCTTATACTTTTATCATTTGTTCTTTTCGAAAATGATTGTCAAGACCACTTTGTTTGCTATTTTCATTGAAGCCTTGGGAACTTGAAAATCTATGAATGGGACCGAAAGATCGAGGTTCCTTCAATTCTCCAAAACAATCATCTAGCTTAATTGTTTCATTACCAATGTTCACCTCGGCTCTTAAAGATGAATCACTATCTTGTTTAACCTTTTTCTTGCTTTTGGTCTCATTAAGAGCATTTCTAACCTTCAATTGATCAATTTTTGTTGCTTTTTTACAAGTCGTTACATTTCCTATTATACCCGCAATATGTGGTTTCACTCTATAAACTCCTCCGGACATTAACTTATCACATAGCTTACATTGAACTCTATCTTTATTATTTTCATCCACCAACTTCCCATATTCCCATCCAATATCATCCGATTTTCTTTTAAAACATTGACTAGCTGCTGTTGATTCCATGGATGCCATAAAACAGGAACAAAAAAACTAAACAAGAAACATAAATTAAATCAGGAACTTAAACTAAGTCAAAAAATTAAAATAAGCATGATGAACTTAAGTTAAATTGAAATTAATAAACTGAAATTAACAAACCAAACTTCATGAACTGAAATTATGTCAAAAAATCAAATTAGAAACTTGAACTTAAGTTAAATTGAGCATGATGAACCAGAATTTACCGATTAGAAGCACTGGAACGACGGTGAAGCAAGCGCAGCAGGCGGCAGGCAGCAGGCGGCGATGTGAAGCAGTCAACGATCGATGGTGAAGTAGTAACGATGGTGAGACGATGGTGAAGCAGTCATGCAGCAGCTTTAGGGTTTGAAAAGGAAAGTACCGATTAAGTAATTTACCCGATTTGGGCTAAAAATCATAAAAAAAGCCCAAAAAAGTGGGCCGACTACACCCGATTTGGGCCGCTTCGCCTGACAAGGATCACCCAGCGATTTTTGGACCGACTATGTCAAAATTACTTCTTCTATGCCCGCCTAGCGATTAATCGCCGCCTAGGCGTGATTTTTACAACACTGCTACTTGGGTGGTGTGTCATTCCAATAGATCTATCATTGTTACCGTCGGCTTGTACGGAGTTAATGATTGTATTTGTTATAATTGTAGTTTAACTAAAGTGTTCTAAACATAAAGCACAAAAATACACACACGTACACATTGTTTGAATTGTATAAATTTCAAATAGTTCAAAATGTAATCATGTTTCACCCCAAAAATGTAAAAATGAAAAATGTGGGGCTATGTAACTCACCTTGAATAGTGAAGGGATGAACTTGTAACTTCAAGTAATAAAATTCAAGAATACCCTATGTTAAATAAGATACGCCATTTATCATATGGAAATGATTAAAAGAGACAATAACGGAAATATTTGTGGACTTAGGGTTTTGGAATGGACGAGCGATTGAGAACACGAATGAAGTTTAAAAATGATGTTTTTATTTATAAAAGTGATTTAGGTGTCAATAACAAGTATTAATTGTAAAAAAATATAATGACCATAATATATTTAAGACAATGCCAAAAGTGATTAGGTTAAAATAATCATCATGGATAAATATTATTATGTAATAATATTTATAAGGATATTATTTGAAATAAATAAATTTGTTATGCGAATTTGTAATATTACTATTTATGAAAATTCAATTTGTAAGAATAATCGCTTCGGAATCATATATTTATTAATACCATAATATTTGTGAAAGTATTAACAATATGATTAAAACAATTTATTAAAATTAGTAACGCTAATAAAATCATAATATTATTAATAGATCATGTTTTTCATATTAATAATTTCAAAATAATGAAAATTGAACGTTTATTTATCAAAGGTAGAGCTAATTTATAAAAGTTTACTTATGCACTTGTACATTAATAAAATTCATAAAATAAAGTACACTAAAAAAAACAAAGCAAAACAATATATATATATTTGTGTGTGTGTGAGAGATTTGTATAATTATGTATTTTAAACCTTTAACTTTAAATAAGAAAAATATATGGATGTAAATGTAGATATATATATATATATATATATATATATATATGTGTGTGTGTGTGTAAGAGAAAAAGGGGAACAAAATATGCAAACAAGGAAAAGAAACAAAAAGAACGGGCAGAGCCGGGGTCGAACCCGTGATGCTCTGTGGGAGGGAAGTGACTTAACCGGTTACACTGGGCTTATGCCTTGTTAAAAATTCAGAAACATTTAGATTTAATATATGGGTGCTGAGACCGTTCTTCCCCAATCAAGCAACCGTAACCCTTACCCCAAATCATCTTCGATTAAACATAGATAGCAATCCACACATTAGGGCTTTGAATCGTAAAGTAAAAACGAATAGGAGGATGGTTTAATTGCCTGAAATGGTTGCAAGATGAGGGAGATCGATTGGAATCAAGGGTTCGACTTCTTCGGAGTTTGATCGGGTTCCGGAGGTGTTTTGAGGTGGTTTTGCGAGTTCAGAAAGTGGAAAAGAGGTGTCGCGAGCGTGTCTGGATCGATGTTATTGTTTGATTTCATTCAAAACAGTATAATTGATTTCGGTTTTTATAAAATGGTTACTGGAATGATTACGAGTTAAAATCTTTTGATTTCATTCAAATTGAATCATTATATTTGTGTTGAAATTGATTGCATAATGTATCCACAAGATTCGCATGAATTGTTAGACTTGAATTCACTGAATTGAAATTGGTTTGCTCGAAACTTGACTTTCCAAAGTCAAAATTGGTTTGAACTTGGATTTAGGGTTCAAGAGGGGGAGGGCGTTCATGATGGGATTCAGGTAAAAAGGAGGGGGTTTATGGTTAAATGAGGGTCCAAGGTAAATAGAATGGGTTCAAATAACATAAAAGGGTTTAAATGGAACAAAAATGGGTTCAAACCTCAAACTTTTGATATACTAACGTTTAAATTAAGAAACTCATTTTATAAAACTTAAAACTTATTTATTTATATTTATTAACTTTATTATTTTTATTATTATTATTTTTTTATAAAATAAACCGCACTTTTATAGACTTACAAGTTTACAATTAGTTTATAGAATATATATATATATATATATATATATATATATATATATATATATATGATATCTATATAAAATATAAAATAAAGGTTTAAAATCTCAAAACTTTGTGTCGTTATACGTTTGGAGGTAATAATTGTTATGACATAATGTAAAGTATAAGTACGTTATAACGAGGTTGAAATAAAATGTTATTATTGCACAAAATGAAATAAAATGATACAAGAAAAAGTCATGGATGTTACAGTGGTGGACGAGCCAAAGGAGCAATTTGGTGCAAGTTTATTCATTGATTAATCGACGATACCTCACTATTATGGTATTGGCTTGAAGCAGTCCATTGTGATGGACGGATGGAGTACTACTTCCGGAGAGTCAACTCCGGAAATTAGTGGATTATTTGGTTGGAAGTTCTCCACATGGAGAAAGGCTGAAAGGCGTAAAGGTAATGCAACAGGGTGAACTCGAGAGACGTTCTTGAGTTAGCTTTGTCCACAAGCTGTTGTGGATCTTGCAATTGGGAGTTTTCTTCACGTACGTTAGACCGGTGAAGTAATCAAAAGGTTGTGGGTATGTCGTATGACTAATTGTGGTCTTGCCCAAATCTTGGAGTATTAGAGGGAATGAAGATAGATCGGCCTTCTCGATGCTATTGGCTGACTTTTTAGAGTAGTTTCTCCTTCGTGGCGTACAACTCGGGTGGAGTTGATTATTATTTTATGATGCAATGAGATTAAACTCGGGAACCTAGTGGGGTGTGAGGAGGAGTTTGTGGTGGTTTCAAGAAAGCCAAATATTCTAGCCGAGCTAGAAATCCCTTTGGGAAGGCAATACTTGGTGTTCTCATATGTGTGGACGGGAAGTTACACAAGTGGAATGATGGGACACACTATGCCATAGTGTTCTTGTTAGGACATAGTTTGTAATGACAAAAGCTTTGTAATAGTTTAGATCTTATGTCTTTATGTTTTTGTAATGTAATAATGTTCTAAGTGTTTTATGCAAATTATGCTAGAGGCGAACTTGTTAAGTTCGCCTAGTCTAACAGAGGCGAACTTGTTAAGTTCGCTTAAGTCTATCTGAGGCGAACTTAATAAGTTCGCTTAGTCTGTTAGAGACGAACTTGTTAAGTTCGCCTAATGCAGGTCAGTAGTCTATATATAGATGTTTACAGAGTCAGTTTGAAATAGAACAGAATCGATCAGAACTAGAACAGAGTTGAACAATTGAGTCTGTAAACTCTATTGAGAATTGGAATACAAGCGTGAATGTCATTTACTTGATTGTCTATATTATCTTTTGTGTATACAATCGTTGATTCGTTGGATTCCGCACTTCGAGTTAACGACACGTCTTATCACGAGAACGATCTGTAGAAATGCCATGAGGACCTACAAGTAGTATCAGAGCTATTGCTCGTGATTCTTGGTGATTTGAGATGGTTTTGTATGCAAATTGACAAGAAATTCATCATCTTTGACATTTTCATTTCCATGGAGTTTTCAAGCTTAATTTGGTTATGATTTGGTGTTTTTGAAGAAATTGATCCGATAGAAAGGTTCTAATTGATAAATTACACAATCCTACGGTTTGATTTTGATTAAATCCTTCAAATCAGTGAATTATGAAGATTTTTGGTGATTCTTGGTTCGTGGGTTCTGGTTGAACTGTTCTTGATTTTGAATCTGCTGAAGCAAGCGAACTTGCTGATTTTGTGTGCAGGCCAACTTAGCAGGCGAACTTGTCAAGTTCGCTTCTCACAAATTAAGCGAACTTATTTTTAGGCGAACTTAATCAGATTTTCTAGTTTCTGGTTTAAGCGAACTTATTAAGTTCGCTTCATATTAAGTTCGCTTGGGTATCACAGAAGCGAACTTATTATCTTCGCCTAAGGGTAGTGAGTGTTCAACACTTGGAAATTTTTCAGAAAAATGGCAAATATGGTACAAGTAACGAATATGTTCAATTATGATAATGAGATTGGTACATCTCAAAAACCACCGAAGTTGTTGAATCTTGTTGATTATTCTAATTGGAAAGATAGGTTTGATCAGTTCGTATCTTTTACCGATACCATTATCTGGATTCCTATTTTAGAAGGTTATACGCATCCGACTTATTCGTGGATGGGACAGAATAATGTTCCAAAGCCGGTGTCAGCGTTATCGACTGAAGAAAAGTTGCTGTTTAATAGGGAAAAGAAAGCGATGGCAAGTATTTCGATGTCTCTTCCGAAGGAAATATATCACAGTTTCAAACAATTCAAGTCTTCTCAACAACTGTGGGAAGCATTACAGAAAAGATGTGAAGGCAGTTTGGATGTGAAGAAGAGTAGAAAAGAGCTACTGAAGAAGCAATTCTTGATCTTCAAACATTTTCAAAATGAATCCTTGGATGATCTTGCTACCAGATTCTATCATCTGCTTAGTGAACTGTCAAGTGCTTCTGTGGTGTATGAAACTGAAGAAATTAATGATAAATTCTTGGAGGCATTACCATCAAAATTTGATGTGTATACGGTTTTGATCAAAGAAAATATCAAGTACAAAACCATGTCTCTTGAAGAAGTTCTTGGGAAGATTCAATCGCATGACCTGAATATGAAGACGAAGGAGACTAACATGGAGCATATCCAGGATCCTTCAATGTATTTTGCCAACACTTCTGGTAAAACGGGTACAGGAGTTGCATTCTTTTCTAGCGATGCTCAAGATTCTTCTAATGATCAGTGTTCTGGAGTTCCTATTCATTCTGGTCATTCTAGTCATTCTGGATTTTCTACGACAACAGCTTCTATATCTTCTGGATCTCATATATGAAACACACCACTTTTTAAAAACAACAAAACTTTAACGCGCGGAAGACTTAAACCCAGGAAATTTTTTTTTTTTTTTTTCTGTCGCGTACCGCGACTCATACGTGCCACCCCAGTCGCGGCCCGCGAGGGGACCATTTTCACAGAAAGTTTCAGTTTTTCTGCAGGTTTCAGCACTTAACCATTTTTCCAACTTTTTCCATTTTTCAAGACACTAAAAATTCCCAACACTTGGGTTTTGACCAAAAACACATCAACAACAAGTAAATACACTAAAACATCATTTGTGTATCAAATTTACATCCATCTACGGGGTTTTCCCCAAAAATCCCCAAATTACCAAAATGCATACGAGAACCCTTCACGCCTTGGACTTGACTTGGACTACTTCGGAGCCTTTCCTACAACCATATAAACATATCACCATTAGTAATGAGATAAACATAACCAACAAGTATTTACAACTTGTTGTCACCCTTTTCACCCATTTGACCCGTTAACACCCGTTTGACCCGTTAACACCCATTTGGTCAATTAAGGATTTCATACACTTGTATATCACCTACAAGTTACTTCCATCATTTCATTATCACTTTTCCATTTCCATTATGGCACGTAGGCCATAACTTCATATCCCAAAGGATACGAGATCATAACTCCATAACTAATCTATCAATTATGGTACTTAGACCATAACTCCATATCCATTCTATCCATTATGGTTCATAGACCATAACTCCATATCCATTCTATTCATTATGGTTCATAGACCATAACTCCATATCCATTCTATCCATTATGGTTCATAGACCATAACTCCATATCAACATATCCATTATAGTATAAATACTATAACTACATTCCTTCAATTATGCATACAATTTCATGCTCATTCATACCACATAACTAATTATGCAACTTTACACATTATACATACAACCTTGCATAAAACTCATTTATCCCCGTTTCATTTATGATCAACACATGATCCATTTCCATTATAGCTTAACACTATAACTACATTCATTCATTGTACATACTAAATCATTCACAATTTATCATATCACAAGTATGCACACAATCACATAACACATAATACACAAAATTCACAACTTGTTTTCACACCTTCCACCCATTTGACCCGTTAACACCCATTTGGTCAATTAAGGATTTCATACACTTGTATATCACCCACAAGTTACTTTCATCATTCATAATTCCGTTTCATTTATGATCAACACATGATCCATTTCCATCATGGCACGTAGGCCATAACTTCATATCCCAAAGGATACGAGATCATAACTCCATAACCGATCTATCCATTATGGTATAAATACTATAACTACATTCCTTCAATTATGCATACAATTTTATGCTCATTCATACCACATAACAAATTATGCAACTTTACACATTATACATACAACATTGCATAAAACTCATTTATCATCATAACTAAGTAAGTGCAAAAGCACTTACCTTTCGGGTTAGGAGATCCCGCTCTGCCTTCTAGACCCACAATTTGATTACCTAAACATACACACCTAGTTTAGTAATCTAACATATACCAAAATTTCATTACAATTGAGTTCACAACTCAATTTCCCCAATTCCAACCCAAATTGACCCGTTTGGGTTATCCTCATAACCAAACACCCTCTTTAACCACAAACTCACCTACTTGAGTTTCGTTAACTTAATCTTAACACTAATTCTTCTTTCAAAAATTATCATTAAGTTAATTTGGTGTTTGTTCAAGTGTCTAACATCTTAAAAACACTTAATCTTCATTAATTCAACATTCTAGCATTATGATCCAAACACCCCCAATTTTCACCATATGAACCCTAACTTCTCATAATCAAAATCAAATGGTTCTAAGATGTTAATCATCATTCTTTAACTTTAGTTTAGCTAGATTATCAATAATCTAACACTAATTATCAACATGCAACATAAATTTCGGATTTCTACAAAACCCACCAATTAACACATCAATGGTGAAATCAAAAGAATGATTAACACTTACTTGATGTTAGAAGGATGATGTGCAAGCCAACACCTTCACAATCCAAGCTTCAATTGCACGATTTTGACTTCAACACCTTTTTCTCCCTTTTTTCTCTTGAGAGCATCAACCCACACACAAATGAGAGAAATCTGAATTTTGACTTCTTTTAGTCAAATATGGCAGATTTGCCATTTTACACTTTCAGTCCCTCAACTTCCATATCACCCATTTTCATTCCAAAATTAGTTAAAAACTAATATAACCCCATTACTAACTTGAAACCCACTTGTTTCAACTTATTTCTAAAATATTATTTTCACCATAATATTAATTAGAAATATTTATTTATTTGAAAACGAAACCCGGATTTTGGTTCGTTACAAATCACCTCCCCTTATTTGGGTTTCGTCCCCGAAACCCGACTTCACATAAAAAGGTTCGGATAATGTTTAAGCATTTCTTCCTCGGTTTCCCAAGTCATTTCCGTCCCCCCCCTTTCTATGCTTCCATCGAACCAATACTTGGCTAATCTCTCTATTACGCAACCGCTTCACTTTCCTATCTAAGATTGCCATCGGTTCTTCCACATAGTTCGTCTTTTCATCAATTTCTATATCATCCAATGGAACAAAAGTAGATTCATCCGCTAAACATTTTTGCAAATGAGACACATGGAACGTGTTATGAAGTCTACTTAGTCCCTCCAGTAACTCCAATCGATAAGCTACCGCACCCACCCTTGCCTTCACTTTAAACGGTCCAATGAAACGTGGGCTTAACTTCCCCCCGTTTCCTAAACCGTATCACCCCTTTCCAAGCAGAGACTTTCAATAGCATAAAGTCCCCCACTTGAAACTCAATCGCCCGCTTCCTATTATCCGCATAAGACTTTTGGCGATCTTGCGCCGCCTTTACTCTTAAGCACGTGAGACACCTCTCAACATACTTAACAACATCACGCCTCATACCCGGCCACCAAAAATGACACCTCAAATCATAAAACATCTTTGTGACACCCGGATGGATAGAATATTTAGATTTATGCGCTTCATCCAAAATAGTTGTCAAAACACTTGACAACCTAGGAATCCAAATCCTATCAAAGCATGTCTTCAAGCCCATGCTATTTTCACCAAGCTTATCAACATAAGCAACCATCCGCTCTTTCGTCAAGTCACCAACAAGTGCTAACATTTGAGCCTCTCGAATTTCGTCAATAAGAGACGATGAAATTGTCATCATGAATGACTTCACTTTAATGTAGTAACTCTATACGCCCTCGTTACTCCCCTAAGGTTATCTCCGACTTTAATGGTTCCTTTGACAACGATATGCAGTTTGTCTACTTTTTGCACCAATTAGTTCGCCCACTATCTAAGATATTCACTGATTCATTTACACGAAACGTTTATCATTTATCTCATCTTCACCATATGAAATAACAACAGTTCTATCCTCCTAACGCTTTCACGTATGGTCACGTAAAAAAATGCATTATGGAGTCCACTCATTTCAAAGGAAAACTTTTATAACGTCAAGTTTCCACTTGAATTTCAACACTCCTAACCATGAGATACTTGGATTTTTGAACCACTTTATACGAGTAGTCAACACGTTTGACAACTAAGGAAATCCAAGTTCTAATCCCACGTCACCCACCTCTTACATGGAAATTTCAAAACTTCCTTACCAATCGACCCATTGAGACTCAAGGTCTCAAATTCATACCTCTTGGGGTTCGAGGATCCCAATGCCCATACATAACACCCTTTGAAGCTCGAGTCTTCAACTCACCCATTCTTAACCGATAAAGCTTGCGACCTCCTCAAGTAAGGATACGACAACTTCCTTACTTGAATCCTCTTTTACAACACTGGAAGGAAGATCCCTATCCGTGACCCAAACACCCTAAGTATCTCCATTAACTTAATCATAAGTCATCCTTTGAGATTTAAGGATCTCAATCACCGAATCCAGCTTTGAAGTTCGAAAACTTTGATTTTAAACACCGATTGTGAAGTCCAAAAGACTTCCAACATCATTTACGAAGTTCTAGGACTTCAACCACCATTTATGTACACATTCCACCTATGTACATTTAACCCCTTTATATACATATTTCACCTATGTATATCACCGTTTGCGTACAATGTACATTTTAACATTTACCCCTTGACAAAAAAATCCACAACCGCGAGACCTTTAGTCAGTTTTATCCTACCACCGACTGTCAGTGACAATACGCACTCTTCCATTTTCCCTTTCCATCGAAAAGTTTATGTGCTTTAGAACAAAGCACACAGGTTCAATGACCCTTATCAAATCCTCTTTCTCAACTGGAATACTAAGTATCCCTTTTATATCCCCGGTTGATGTCAATGGCACAAGCCATGTATATACACCAGTTCGCATACCTCGTGTTTCACTGTCTCTAATGAGAACAGATTAACACGTCACCCATTTATCATACTAGACAATGATATGGTTACTAAGTAACCCAACACCTCTTTTACAATCATCGGATCAAAATCCATGTGATCGTTTCATCCACAACCTCATGTTATTAAAACATGTAAACATCAACATTATGACACCCTTAATGATGATCGCCCGAATCCACCGATCTGCTTAGCCTTTCATCAAACACAACGATCGAAAAGCTTCAGTCACGACTATGGTGATTAGAAATGCGTGACCCATAGGCCTAAGCAAATTTCAAATTTTCTCCCCATTTGTGTTATCCTCCAGACATATAGCAATGTCCAGCATTTCTTCCCATAAAGGGTTTCTAGCTCAGCTAGAATGTTTTGGCTTTCACGAAGCCACTTCTCATTTACTCTTCGTTTTCCACTTATCTCCTCACGAAGAATAATTCACCAATCCTCCGCCACGTCCCGGAGTCGACTCATCGTGCGTAATACGCCCTCTACCAATCACAATGGATTGCTTCAAAAGACAAGACCATCATAGTGATTCATCGTTAATTAATCAGCTATTAACTCTCACCCTTTAACTCCTTTGGTTCGCACACCACGAACCCTCTTGTGAAAACAAGGTTTTCCTTCCACTTCGGTTCACCAACCGTAGTTCTTCCCGCTCTTTAGGCTTCACACTGTTCCTCCCAAGGATCACCTCAAAGAGCCCTATCTTCCTTGAAGGAAGATCGATACAACATGATAGAAAGCTCTAGCCATTCTCCGCTAGATTGATGCATTCTTTTTCTCCCAACCTATTCCATGTTCCTCACCACCCACGAGGTGATACATGTCTAGACTCTAACATACTTGAGTCCTTAAGATGACTTTTATCCCCCATTTCTTTTACTTACACAAGTGCCCCTTAGTCTCCTCGACAAATTTTTAACTAAGTTGTAGATGTTCTACCTACTTATAGATCTTTAATCTACCCACTTGTTAAGGCACTATATCTTATCTATGTGTATATGTATTACCCCCATCTAATCATCCATATACATACATATATACATACACATATAACCACCTTCACCTACTCCTTGCTAATGTTCATTGTCATATGGTTATCATAAAATCTCTTGCACATTTCGTCTTATTAAACATATTGGCCAGACATGTTTAATAATACGCCATGCCCAATTGTAATTACCATCTCCATATAACAAGTCACAAAACAAGTTTCGGCACACATAACACCTTAACAACATTCATCATACATATATACATACACCATATATATATATTATCAATTTATCAAATCATTACTAACCTTTCATTTCCGCAAGCTCCGAGTCTTAGTCAAGTCCTTCTTGGATTCTCGTATCATTCCCCCATATCAAGAGCATCCGGTTTGAGTTTAGTGTCTCGCACACCAAATCCCTCAAACCATTGCTCTGATACCAAGTTGAAACACACCACTTTTTAAAAACAACAAAACTTTAACGCGTGGAAGACTTAAACCCAGGAATTTTTTTTTTTTTTTCTGTCGCGTACCGCGACTCATACGTGCCACCCCAGTCGCGGCCCGCGAGGGGACCATTTTCACAGAAAGTTTCAGTTTTTCTGCAGGTTTCAGCACTTAACCATTTTTCCAACTTTTTCCATTTTTCAAGACACTAAAAATTCCCAACACTTGGGTTTTGACCAAAAACACATCAACAACAAGTAAATACACTAAAACATCATTTGTGTATCAAATTTACATCCATCTACGGGGTTTTCCCCAAAAATCCCCAAATTACCAAAATGCATACGAGAACCCTTCACGCCTTGGACTTGACTTGGACTACTTCGGAGCCTTTCCTACAACCATATAAACATATCACCATTAGTAATGAGATAAACATAACCAACAAGTATTTACAACTTGTTGTCACCCTTTTCACCCATTTGACCCGTTAACACCCGTTTGACCCGTTAACACCCATTTGGTCAATTAAGGATTTCATACACTTGTATATCACCTACAAGTTACTTCCATCATTTCATTATCACTTTTCCATTTCCATTATGGCACATAGGCCATAACTTCATATCCCAAAGGATACGAGATCATAACTCCATAACTAATCTATCAATTATGGTACTTAGACCATAACTCCATATCCATTCTATCCATTATGGTTCATAGACCATAACTCCATATCCATTCTATTCATTATGGTTCATAGACCATAACTCCATATCCATTCTATCCATTATGGTTCATAGACCATAACTCCATATCAACATATCCATTATAGTATAAATACTATAACTACATTCCTTCAATTATGCATACAATTTCATGCTCATTCATACCACATAACTAATTATGCAACTTTACACATTATACATACAACCTTGCATAAAACTCATTTATCCCCGTTTCATTTATGATCAACACATGATCCATTTCCATTATAGCTTAACACTATAACTACATTCATTCATTGTACATACTAAATCATTCACAATTTATCATATCACAAGTATGCACACAATCACATAACACATAATCCACAAAATTCACAACTTGTTTTCACACCTTCCACCCATTTGACCCGTTAACACCCATTTGGTCAATTAAGGATTTCATACACTTGTATATCACCCACAAGTTACTTTCATCATTCATAATTCCGTTTCATTTATGATCAACACATGATCCATTTCCATCATGGCACGTAGGCCATAACTTCATATCCCAAAGGATACGAGATCATAACTCCATAACCGATCTATCCATTATGGTATAAATACTATAACTACATTCCTTCAATTATGCATACAATTTTATGCTCATTCATACCACATAACAAATTATGCAACTTTACACATTATACATACAACATTGCATAAAACTCATTTATCATCATAACTAAGTAAGTGCAAAAGCACTTACCTTTCGGGTTAGAAGATCCCGCTCCGCCTTCTAGACCCACAATTTGATTACCTAAACATACACACCTAGTTTAGTAATCTAACATATACCAAAATTTCATTACAATTGAGTTCACAACTCAATTTCCCCAATTCCAACCCAAATTGACCCGTTTGGGTTATCCTCATAACCAAACACCCTCTTTCACCACAAACTCACCTACTTGAGTTTCGTTAACTTAATCTTAACACTAATTCTTCTTTCAAAAATTATCATTAAGTTAATTTGGTGTTTGTTCAAGTCTAACATCTTAAAAACACTTAATCTTCATTAATTCAACATTCTAGCATTATGATCCAAACACCCCCAATTTTCACCATATGAACCCTAACTTCTCATAATCAAAATCAAAGGGTTCTAAGATGTTAATCATCATTCTTTAACTTTAGTTTAGCTAGATCATCAATAATCTAACACTAATTATCAACATGCAACATAAATTTCGGATTTCTACAAAACCCACCAATTAACACATCAATGGTGAAATCAAAAGAATGATTAACACTTACTTGATGTTAGAAGGATGATGTGCAAGCCAACACCTTCACAATCCAAGCTTCAATTGCACGATTTTGACTTCAACACCTTTTTCTCCCTTTTTTCTCTTGAGAGCATCAACCCACACACAAATGAGAGAAATCTGAATTTTGACTTCTTTTAGTCAAATATGGCAGATTTGCCATTTTACACTTTCAGTCCCTCAACTTCCATATCACCCATTTTCATTCCAAAATTAGTTAAAAACTAATATAACCCCATTACTAACTTGAAACCCACTTGTTTCAACTTATTTCTAAAATATTATTTTCACCATAATATTAATTAGAAATATTTATTTATTTGAAAACGAAACCCGGATTTTGGTTCGTTACAATATACATCAAAAGGTAGCTGATGATTATCTAGCTATGTTTTCCACATTCATGGCTTCGTATGAGAATTTTATTGGAGGGAAAATTCATGATCCTGAGGTTATTGAAGAAGATTTCAGACAGATTGACCCTGTTGATCTGGAAGAAATGAACATCCAATGGAATATGGCCATGTTGATGCGTCAAGCAAAGGATTTCTTGAAGAAAAATGGTAGAAAGTATATTTGATCTAATAGTCGATCACGCATGGGATTTGATAAATCAAAAGTGCGTTGTTATAACTGTCAAGAGTATGGTCACTTTGCTAAAGAGTGTGTGAAGCAAAAGGTTGAGTTTGATTCTCAGAAGAAGCAGAATAATTTTTAGAATAATCGTAATCAATCACATGGTTCATCTGGAAATTCAAATCATGCATCTGCATCATCGGCATTGGTTGCACAGAACGATGAGAACTATGACTGGGGTATTCATCTGGAAGATTTAGTGGGTGTTGTAAGTCAAGCCTTTGTAGCAGAAATTCATTCTGAAAAACCAGAAGAGGTGACTGATGATGACAGTTCGAGTGATGGTTCAAGTGAGGGTTCGAGTGATGGTTCCAGTGATGGTGAAAGTGTGCAGATTGTTGATGAAGAGATAGAACAAGTGCAAAATATTGATTCTGATGTTGCATCTGGTGTTGCTGAAGATGATATTGTTCTAACACAAAATGCTTCGGATGGTGCTGATTCAGAGAATATTCTCATTGCCAAAGTTTTCATGGCAGACATGTCTGATCCGTCAAAGGTAAAAGACTCTGTTTGTCATATTTACTGTTCTAACTGCATTACTGTTGAAGATAAATTGCAAAAGGTCATGGATGATAACACAAACTTGATTTGTGATATGAAATCGATGCATTCAGTTAATCAGAAACTGAAAGATAATGATAAATTGTGCATCGATAGAATTGAGTCTTTGAAAAGAGACTTAAATTCTCTGGGGTTGAAATATAAAGAACAAGCTTATCATCTGGATATGGCTTATGCTGAAATAGAAAAACGAATTGAAGTTGTTGCTCAAAAGAATAAAGAAATTTCTGACAAAGAGTCTGAGGTGATCAAACTTCATAGAAAGTTGGAAAATTTTACAAATTCTTCTGTTGTTTTGGATTATTTTAATTCAAATGTTGATCCTACTAAACGGGTTGCTGGTATTGGATTTGTTCCTCCACCATTTAATGCAAATTATGTGGTTGAACCTGAAATCATACATGAAGAGGAAATAGATCCAAAAATAGTATTGAAAGTGAACCCGGTAACTGGTGAGGATATGGTTTATGAATCTGATTCGGAGGATGAGGAATTTGATGAGAAGAAGGTCGAAGGTATTTCAAAAGAGGTGAAACTTGATGAACCAACAGTTGTAAAAACTGTTACCCATGATAGATGCATTCTGACTGAACCTGATGAGGTGAAAGTTGTTACACCTAAGCTTTCCCCAATTTTACAGTCAAGTGGTTTTGTCATTGCTGGTCATCAAAAAGTGCATTCATCAAAGGTGCCTACACAGGCTTATGTTCCAAAGAAATCAGTAAACTATTCTGGAAAATCTTCTGAAGCTTATTCCTCTGATGGATCCTCAAATTCAATAAATTCTTCTTACTTTAGAACTTTTAAAGAGAGAAGAGTTTGTTTTCATTGCAACGAAGCTGGTCACATTCTGGTCAATTGTCCTTATAAGAACAAGGGCAAATTGAAGACTGTTCTTTCACAACCAAAAGTGGTGAAGATTCTGAAGAGAACATATGAGGGAAAGTCATCATTTAGTTTGGAGAAAAATACGTCCTGTCGATCTTTTGTTAAATCCTCTGAATTTAGACAACAGTATAAATTGAATTCTAAATCATTTGTGTGTCAAGAGAAACTTGAGATTCCTCATGTTAGAATTTCAAAAGATTATCAATCTGAAATTAAATTGTCTAGACCACAAAGGAGAAGACGAAACAGAAAATTTTGGAAACATCAGAATCTGAAAATAAAATATCAAATAATGTTTTTCAAAATAATAAAAAAATGTCTCCTTTGAAAAAAGTCTGTTGGTAAAACTTCTATTCCAAAAGTTAATGATAACATTGATTGTGAATTGCTAGAAGTTGTTTATTTTGATCAATCTGGACGACCCAAGACCACAATGGCTTGGGTTCCTATTTCTAACTGATTTTTGTTGTTTATGTAGGGACAACCAAGGAGGACTATCAACAATACATGGTATGGGGATAGTGGTTGCTCTTGACATACGACAGGGAATATTAGATTGCTTGAAGATGTTAAAAATATTGATGGAGGTTATGTCGCTTTTGCGGGGAATAAAGGCGGGTACATAACTGGATAGGGTACTTTAAAGAATGATAAAGTCAAATTTGAGAAGGTGAATTATGTGGAGCAGCTTGAACACAATCTTTTGAGTGTATCACAAGTTTGTGACAAGAAGTTTTCGTTCCATTTTAATGATGCTGAGTGTTATATCTTGAAACCCGGTTTTGTTATTCCTGACGAATGGATTCTCATGAAGGCCCCGAGGAGAAATGACACGTATGTCCTTGACATGAGTGTCGCTACTACAATGGATTCAATTCCTACATGTTTACTCTCGAAGGCGTCGGAATCAGATTCTATTTTGTGGCACAGGAAGCTAGCTCACATCAACTATCGAAAGATGAACTATATTGTCAAGAATGATCTTGTTCTTTGTATTCCGAAGATGAAATTCTCAGTTCCTGATGATTGTATTCCTTGCAAGAAGGGGAAACAACGGAAGAAATCACACAAATCTAAATCGAAGAATTCTATCATAACTCCTTTGGAGCTGCTGCATATGGATTTGTTCGATCCGATTAGCATCAGGAGTATTGGTGGAAAATCGTACTGTTTGGTAGTAACAGATGATTTCTCTAGATTTTCATGGGTTAAGTTTCTTTCTTCTAAAGCTGAAACCACTGAGTTGGTACAATACTTAATCCTGGGTTTGGAGAATTTGTTTAATTTGAAGGTCAGAAGAATTAGGAGTGACAATGGCAGTGAATTTAAGAATAGCAAGATGGGCTTATTCTGTCTACAAAAGGGAATTCATCATGAATTCAGTGCGCCATATGCTCCTCAACAAAACGGTGTTGCTGAACGAAAGAACAGGACATTGGTTGAAACGGCACGCAAGATGCTTGCAGATTCTAAGCTTCCAGTTACTTTTTGGGCTGAAGCTGTGAATACTGCGCGTCACGTTTTGAACAGGGTCTTGACCGTCAAGCGACACAACAAGACTTGCTACGAGTTGCTGAATAATCGAAAGCCAAATCTGGATTATTTACTACCTTTTGGTAATCCGTGCACCCTGTTGAAAGTTCGAGATGTCCCAACAAAATTCAGTGCTAAGGCTATTGAAGGGATTTTTCTGGGGTATGTTGCTAATTCGACTACCAAGAGGGTTTATAACAAAGATACGCGCCAAGTTGAAGAATGGTTCCATATTGACTGTTCAAATCAGTTTTTACCTCAAATGGCGATTGGACGAGATTGGGCATTTGATTATGAAAATTTATTCAAGTCTTTTTCATTTACCTTATGATATTTCTCCTGATGAAGCTGTTGTTCTCTATGATTCATGTCAGGATACACAGCATAATGGCTTTCTACCAAATGCATTTCCACATTCATCGGTTCCATCTACTTCTGCTCCAGATCCTAATGTTGCTTCTTGTTCTGGACCACAAGATTCAGAGAGTGAGGAAGACAATGCTATTTTTCAAGATTCTTCTGCTGATCCTTTGTTGGGTGATGATCCATTACCTTCGACACAGGATTCGGGGGAGATTCCTACAAATTTAGACTCGGAAATTCCAATTAATCATGATTTGTCTTATCAATCTGATACAATTCATGTTGAAGTGTTTCCGGTTCCTGAGGTCGCTTCCATCAAGGAACTCAAAGATCATCCAGTGACAGATATAATCGGAAATTTGCACGATGGAGTGAAAACACGTTCTATTGTTGATAATACTTGTTTGTATACATGTATTAAAGATTCTAGTGTTCTTGATGATTGCTCACATTCATGTTTTATTTCTCAGGTCGAACCTAAAAATGTTGAAATGACTTTAAATGATAACAATTGGATAGAGGCTATGCAGGAAGAACTTGCTCAGTTTAACAAACTTAAGGTTTGGAATCTTGTCGATCTTCCGAAGGGTGTATATCCGATTGGTACTAAATAGGTGTTTAAATGTAAGAAAGATGATCGAGGTGTCGTGGTAAGAAACAAGGCAGGATTAGTTGTCCAGGGCTTCAATCAACAAGAGGGAATTAATTACACCGAGGTTTATGCGCCTGTTGCGAGGCTTGAAGCTATAGGGCTGTTTCTAGATTTTGCTTCTTATAAAAGTTTTAAGGTGTTTCAATTGGATGTGAAAAGTGCGTTTTTATATGGTAAGGTCAAGGAGGAAGTTTATGTTTGTCAGCCGCCGGGGTTTGAAGATCCACTTAATCCGAATATGGTTTTCAAGCTTGATAAGGCCCTCTATGGTCTTCATCAGGCTCCTTGAGCGTGGTATGAAACATTGTCCACACATCTTTTGGCAAATGATTTTGTTCGTGGTAAGATTGACTTGACCTTATTCATAAAGAAATCAGGGGGAGATTACCTACTGCTGCAGATATATGTGGACGATATTATTTTTGGCTCAACAAATGAAGGGTTATGCAAAGATTTTGAGAGTGTAATGAAGTCGAAGTTTGAAATGTCAGCTATGGGAGAGTTATCGTTTTTCTTAGGTTTAGAAGCAAATCAAAAGGAAGATGGTTTCTTTATTCATCAGTCCAAGTATGTCAAAGACATCTTGAGCCGGTTCAAGATGGAGGACTGTACCCCATATGATACTCCGATTCCGGTCAATCATAAGTTGAATTCTGACCCGGATGGAAAAGATGTGGATTGTCGACTTTACAGAGCAATGATTGGATCTCTCATGTACTTAACTGCTTCAAGGCCAGATATAATGTTTGTAGAAGCATGTTTTGTAACTATAGATTAAATTCTATGTATCGGTGTACGTGGCTAGTACGTAGGAGGGGGTTCCTGAGTACTTAGCCCGCACACCAGTTTGGTCCTGCGTACTTAGTAAGTATGCAAGGCTTTTGCCTTGCGTACTTGTCAAGTACGCATGACCAAACCATGCATACTTAGTAAGTACGCAAAGCTTTTTCCTTGCGTACTTGTTAAGTACGTAGGTAGTGTTCCTTCCCCTATAAATAGAAGACTTGTCTTCATTTGTAGGTGGAACTCTGGAACAGGATTGAGAGGTGTCCGGGTCGGGAAGAGCTCTCCCGACCCCTTGACCGTGAGCTTAGATGAGAGATGTGTGCTCTTTCGGTATGTAGTCTGTAATACGGGATGACTTCTATGTTATGGATTACGTGTCGTTTCATTATCTTTTGTCTTTGTTCGTGTTTTCTTTGTCTCGTTTCTTGGTTCCCACACAAATCACAGAACAGGTCCGTGTAAATCCGCTACGCGACGAGGCTTCCGGGACCTACAAGTGGTATCAGAGCCTCGGTGTTCGTTGATTTGTGTTCTAGTTTTGATTTTTTAGGGTTTCAAGCAGTTCGTACTTTTTGACCTAAAATCCTTAAAATCGAGTTTATTATCACTTCATTTGGTGTTTGGAAGGTTAAGGGTTTGTTAGAAGATGATTTCTAAGCTTTTGGAAGCATAAATTTATCAGATCCGCCACTTTTCGAGCATTCTCCTCAAGATCCGTCAAGAACGCTGTTACTTTTTGATAAGTACGCAAATTCAGCTTTTCTGCGTACTTACTAAGTACGCATGGGTTTTGTCCTGCGTACTTACTAAGTACGCAAGAGAAGTTGTCCTGCGTACTTGTTAAGTATGCATGAGTATTTTCCTCTGCGTACTTAGCATGTACGTATGGGCATTTTGCGAACTTATCAAATACGCATGAGCACCCTTTATGTGCGTATTTACTAAGTACGCATGGACTAGCATCTGGGATTCAAAAAAAAAAATTGTACGCGTTTTTTGGCGGGAAAACTTAGCTTGGCCAAAATTTTGTGTGATCATTTGTACGCGTGTTTCGGCCCATTCTTGAGAAGATAGTAATTTTGGTTTTTCCGGACCAGAATTTGTATACGATGTGGCTTAGCGAAACACGGACGAGATTTTTGTTGGATGATACCACTTGTCATACATTGTTTAAGAGTCCATACCTGAAAATGTAGGCTACGAGTATCCGGGATACTTATTTAATAGGGTATGAATGCTGAACTAATGGGAGCAATTGGGTCGTCATCGGCTAAAGGTCTCGTTCTATTTGTGAAGATGTGGCTGCTTTGGGTCTTTTGGAAAGAGAATCATATTGTTTAGGTATTCAAACCTGAATATGTAGGCTACGAGTATCTGGGATACTTATTTAATAGGGGATGAATACTGGAACAACTTGAACCCAGGGATTTGCTGTTTTGGATCTTTGCAAAGGAATAAAAGAATAAAATCCTGGAGTTGGCTAGTTGTGCTTTTTGAGGATTTAAGTGAAGTGGTGATGAAGCTGGTCATAGTTTACAGAGAAATGAGGGGGATAAAAAGTATTCATGAGACATTAAAGAGGTGGTAGAAAAGCCGTTGGTACTTCCTATATATATACCTCTTTGACGTAACATGGATCTCAACTATGATTTCTCGGGTAAACAATGTTTTTTGTGTTTGATTCTATCGTGTGTTTTCAAGATGAAGCTAGATATTCGTTGGATTATTAGTTGAAGATGGAACCTTTTATCATTGGCCGATGGGATAGGAAACATACCCTTGTTTCTGGTCTAGTCAGATGGAGCTTAAACTGAAAGGGGATATTGGAAATGAACATCTTCGAAAATTTGGTTGACTCGTGAAGATACAGGATAGAGTTGGACACATCTGGTTGAAGACCTAAGTTTATCTTACTGGAATTCCTATGAGAGCTGATTAGTTTGATACAGGTTATTAGAAACTCAAACTCTCTATCATATGCCAGCTGATTTGGAGTTGTCTTAGTCTACTATTGTTACCTGGTTAGGAAGACATTGTCAGACTCAGAGTCCTAAGTCAGGGTGGAGGTTGCTACTGCTGAGAGGATGAACTACAATGAGTTGTGTTGGGTTAGTTGGTTCCTATTGAAGCACTTGGTTTGATCTACAATGAAATCTACAGTTAGAGGGAGTCGGGTTTGTCATCACTCGGCAACTGAAGACTGAAGTTTGAAGATTTGAAGATCTCAAGTGGAATGCCAGAAGATCAAGTCTCGCCAGAAGACACGTGATGTCATTAGTTTAGAGGGAGTCTGTTAGGACATTCTTTGTAAACTGATATATATCAGTGTTAGAGATAGATAGAATTTGATGCTATTGTTAAGATGGACTTTGTAGAAGCATGTTTTGTAACTATAGATTAAATTCTATGTATCGGTGTACGTGGCTAGTACGTAGGAGGGTGTTCCTGAGTACTTAGCCCGCACACCAGTTTGGTCCTGCGTACTTAGTAAGTACGCAAGGCTTTTGCCTTGCGTACTTGTCAAGTACGCATGACCAAACCATGCATACTTAGTAAGTATGCAAGGCTTTTGCCTTGCGTACTTGTCAAGTACGCAGGTAGTGTTCCTTCCCCTATAAATAGAAGACTTGTCTTCATTTGTAGGTGGAACTCTGGAACAAAGTTGAGAGGTGTCCGGGTCGGGAAGAGCTCTCCCGACCCCTGGACCGTGAGCTTAGATGAGAGATGTGTGCTCCTTCGGTATGTAGTCTGTAATACGGGATGACTTCTATATTATGGATTACGTGTCATTTCATTATCTGTTGTCTTTGTTCTTGTTTTCTCTGTCTCGTTTCTTGGTTCCCACACAAATCGCAGAACAGATCGTGTTATTTCCGCTGCGCGACGAGGCTCCCGGGACATACAATGTTCGCTGTGTGCATCTGTTCCAGATTCCAGGCAAAACCAAAAGAATCTCACTTAATAGCTGTAAAAAGAATCTTTCGTTATTTGAAAGGAAAACAAAGATTGGGACTATGGTATTTACATGGTTCTAACTTTGATTTCAATGCTTATACTGATTCTGATTTTGGTGGTTGTTGTTTGGACAAGAAATCTACAACAGGTGGTTGCCAGTTCTTGGGTAATGGACTTGTTTCCTGGCAATGCAAAAAGCAAACCACAGTCTCCATATCTACATGCGAAGCAGAATACATCGCTGCTGCAAGTTGTTGTTCACAGATCCTGTGGATTCAACAGCAATTAAGAGATTACGGTTTGAATTTCACAGGAACCCCTATGCTTATTGATAATAATGCTACAATGTCTATAACTAATAATCCTGTTAAGCATAGTAAAACAAAGCACATTGAGATTAGATATCATTTTATTCGTGATTGTCCAGAGAAAAGGTTGATTGAGCTGGTAAAGGTTCACACTGATGATAATTTTGCTGATTTGTTTACCAAGGCATTTGATCGTACCAGGTTTGAATTTCTAATCAAAATGATAGGTATGATCAATCTCGAATAAAAGTTTTTCAAAATCAAATTTTCGTGGAAAATTTTGTTTTATTGCTTTATTACATTTCTGCATTTTAAATTTTCAGTCAAAAAGTTCTTAATTTATAAAAAGTCAAAACAAATTGAAAAATATAAAATTTGACATCATTTGAAGTTAGAGAAGAAATGATAGTACATCAGTGATTAGTTCATTTTACATGACCGTAGTAGACCTTTGATATATGTTTGATTAAACTGAGTTGATTTGATCTAAATTTCAAAGTCTTCATAAATGAGAAATGACAGTGTTGTGCATGCTCTAATCTTGATAATTTGTTTTCAAATTTATGTATGAGTTTTGAAACTTAAATTGTCAATAGACTAGAAGCGTTTTGAAACTAATAGTAGTGTGAAAATTAAATATGATATGATTACATCTGTGATTTGAATCCATTATATGCCTGGGTGTGTGTGTAAAAGATCATTATCAGATAAAGAATGTATGGTTTTAAAGAATTTTATGAGACCAATATCGAATTATATCTTTAGCACAAATCTATTTCAGTTCACATTACTGCCCATGTCCCGAAAAACATGTAATGTTTTGTTGAACTAAGATATGCTTTCAAAATCTGTTGAAACATATATTCGCCCTTAGATCAGTTAGATACATCATCTAGTCTGACTCCATTGAATCTTATCCAGATAATAGTTGGATCCTCATACCTGAATCTGTTGATTCTCATTATACAACCAATTCATTAGAATCTTCTGATTCTGAATCATCATGATTCTTATATCCTTTGGGATCTGCTTCTATTCTTGTGCTAAATGAGATAATTTCATCTTGGAAATTGATCCAATCTTAAAATAAAATTGTATATGTCTTGAAGATAGTACAAATTATATTTCTATTTGGCATATATGTGGGGTACACGATGCTTTTCATCTAAATGGTACTAAATCACATGAATTTGGAGAATAAACGCTTATAGTTTTAAATAATATAATATTGACAAATTTAAGACTTCATGCTTTATATTACAAATTAGGTATGAATAATTGAGCATTTCATAACCTGATCTTATTTACTTTGAAATTTATCGCGTATCATTTCAAATATTATTCAAATTGAATGATTTACAAATACTGAAAAAGATACATAGAGTACAAGATGAGTTGGAGTGTTTCATATCATAGGTTACCCTTGGTTATTGCTAAAATGTGTGATGAACTACTCGGATACTGATATGATCTTCTTACTCATGATGTTCATTAAAAAAAAATAAGTGATTCAGTTTATCAAGGTAAAAAAAAATAAAAAATATGTGTTTCTGTTTGTACAGATGAAAATCCAAAAATATGTGATTCCGTTTGTATAGATAAAATTCAAAAAGATTTTGTTTTATATTTTCCATGAAAATTTTAATCTTTTGTTAAATTGTTCGGGATTGGATCAAATACATGCTGCTGACGGAAGTTCAAGAAGTGACGGATTGAAAGTAGATGGCTCGTCGTGTCGAATACAAGCACAACCAGGTGGCATTGTTAGATCCTAACATGTCAGAGGCCTTAAACTTTCAAGGGATTATAGGATTTCTGAATCGTTCACGACTTCGTGTAGCATTATCTGCCGATCCATACATCAGTCTGGTGTATATTCAACAGTTTTGGGACACAGTTCATTCAGATACTGATGTAGAACCTCATGTTCTTCGTGCCACTGTCAACAATACAGAAATTGCTATATCTGAAGAAACTATTCATGCTGCTATTTCATTAGGTGGTGCTGCTGAAGATCCTATATCATATCCTAATCCTTTGATCATGGGTTGCTTTCAGAGGATGGGTTACCGTGGATGCCCTAATGACACACAAGCACGTAAAGGTGGTTTGGTGGGTGAATGAAGATACTTCATGCATGTCATTATTCAATGTCTCTCTCCTCGTAAAGCTGGTACAGATGGCTTAAAGACTGCTCTTTAAGCTGCAATGGTAGCTTTGACGTTGAACAAACGATTCAATTTTGCACAATATATCTATCGGGAGATGGTTATGCAAATCACACCTGCTGAAGGTCAAGGATTCCTTATGTATCCTCGGTTCATCCAGATGATTCTGAATCATATTCTTCCTAATCTCCCACAGCATCCGATTAGATTAACTTTGACGCCGATGTCCAAGCGTATCTTTACGGATTGCACTAAGGTGAAACAACAGAATCAAGCGTTGATTCCTGTTAATACTCCATTGTTTGGTCACTTAATCGATCCTGATTATGTTGAACCACCAAATGACAACTGGTTTCATCCTGATGAGATAGCTCAAGTACAAGGTCAGAATGTTCAACAACAACAACAACCACAACAACCTATTCCACAAGTACAAGTTCCCGTACAACAACAAATTCCTATTCAAGAACAAGTTCCAATTCCACAAGCTCAGGTTGATATACCTGTTAATGAACATGTTCTAGAAGAGGTCGTTCATGAACATGAACAAGATCAAGGGATGAATATGGATGACTTTGTTGATGACGCTGTGAACTCGCCCAATCATGAAGCTGAAGGGAATGTGGTGACAGATAATGAGTCGAGTTCTAGCTCAAGTGATACAATTCTACCTATTTCTGAAGACACTGATTCTGATGAGTCTAGAGATTTTCCATCAGATCATTATGAAAGGTTGGCTCGTATACCATTGGCTAATGCTGGTAAACGCCTTAAATCTACAGCCAAAAGACAAAGACGTAAGTCCGTTTGGGATCCTCCTTCCGGATCGGTACTTGGAAAAAGAACATTGTTGGATGAGATTTCAGATAGTGATTTTAATCCGGATCCTAAAGCTCAAAATCTTATAGCTGCTTCAATTGCTGTTGCTCAATCTTCACAAGGTGTAGAGGATGCTACGTTTGTTGCTTCCTTGATTGTCACTCCTCCAACTTCTAAAGAACAATCTCATGTTCAAACTCCTGTTCCTCCTGTGATTATTCCTACTCCTAGTACTTCAGTGCCTCAATCTTCAGCTGGTCCTTCTAAGCCTTCTGATTCTGATAGGATTACTTTCCTTAAATCTCAAGTGCTTGCTTTACAAACACAGGTGGATACTCTTGTATCTACTGATACTCAACGACAAATTGTTGCTATGCAGGCATTAGTGTCCAAGCTTGTTGAGCATCTTGACGCTCAGGGGGAGTTAAGGATACGTGATGCATGTCACACTGAGTCTATTCAAAGACATGATGATGAAGGCAATGATCCTTCTGGTAATATTGAGGGTGATCGTCAATACGCTGACGTTAATCCTATATCTAAGGTTCTGGGGAATCGACATCACAATCCATTGATGGAAACAAAGATTCTTCTGGAGTTAATGAAGAAGAAATCTTATTGTTGGAGTTCTTTGCAGAGTCTGAGGAGGAAGAAGCTGAAAAGATAGCATGTCTTGATGACATTGATGAATTATTCAATGACATAGAAGATGATGTGTCAGATACTGAAATAGAAGATGGAGAGATAGTGGAGATAGAGATAGAGAAAAGTCAAGATAAAGTGATTTATGAAGGCTGTGATGGTCTTAATGTCCCTTATAACTTCATCCAAGATGATGTTATTCCTGAGTTTAATTATGAAGGAGCAATAGATTCTATGGACTCATTTGAAGACATCACACTGCCTGAAGATACTGCTGATTCTAAGAGTGATACTGATGATGAAAACATTCAATCCAATAAAGATGCTGAAGCTGATACTACTCACACCGAGTCTCCAAAGTTAAATGAATAACTTGTGATGTACATAAATACAGGTATGACCAGAGAACAGTGGAGAGAAGTAGTGAATAGCTGGATGAAGGTGCTACCCAAGTCTCAAGCACAACCTGCTCAGAAAGAAAACTATGTGAATAAAGAGAGGTGTGTAGGAAGAATCATAAGTTGGTTTTATGATAATGACACAAAATTATTTGCAATTAAAAGATCTGATGGTCTTCAGTACTTAAAGCCGAGGATCAAGTATTTCAATACCTTGCCAAGGTGTGAAATGAATGGTCTAGCTTCAAAGCCACTTATTAATAGATCCAATATTAGTTTAGCTGATGTGATTGCAAATCTAATCAAGAGAGAAGGTGGTTCGGGGAAGTATGAAAGACTAAAGCCTCAAAAAGGAAAGAGAGTGAAGAACATAGATCAAAAGACTGGGAAAGTAACCTGGAAGTTCAAATTCAAACCAGTATGTGCTGTACACAGGATACCATTGAAAAAGATTCCTCAAGATTTCCTTGGGAATATGAAATGGTGGTATGTCGATGTTAATTCTGGTGAAGCAAGGATTGAATACAAAGATAATAAGGTCATTGTGTGTTTCTATGACGCAATGAATCTTATCAATTTTTCAAAGAAAGATAAGAGAACACTGAGAAAGAATGAAATCATGTTCACTGATGAATGGAAAGAACAAGGATTGAAGTACAAGCGAGTGTTGGAGATATGTAGAAGATATGGAGTGCATGCAGGAAGCAGATTACCGAATAATTGGAAGAGCTCATCATGATAACAGAAGACTGAAGATCAAGCTATTGTCAAGGGGGAGTCTGTTAGGACATAGTTTGTAATGACAAAAGCTTTGTAATAGTTTAGATCTTATGTCTTTATGTTTTTTAATGTAATAATGTTCTAAGTGTTTTAGGCAAGTTATGCTAGAGGCGAACTTGTTAAGTTCGCCTAGTCTAATAGAGGCGAACTTGTTAAGTTCGCCTAAGTCTATCTGAGGCGAACTTAATAAGTTCGCTTAGTCTGTTATAGGCGAACTTGTTAAGTTCGCCTAATGCAGGTCAGTAGTCTATATATAGATGTTTACAGATCCAGTTTGAAATAGAACAGAATCGATCAGAACTAGAACAGAGTTGAACAATTGAGTCTGTAAAACTCTATTGAGAATTGGAATACAAGCGTGAATGTTATTTACTTGATTGTCTATATTGTCTTTTGTGTATGCAATAGTTGATTTGTTGGATTCCGCACTTCGAGTTAACGACACGTCTTATCATGAGAACGATCCGTAGAAATGCCATGAGGACCTACAGTTCTAGTCCTAATAATGGGTGCCACGGTGGTTACAAGTCGGGACTCATTCGAAGTGAATGTCCCGAGTTAAAGTACACGAATGAAAATGAGGGGGGAAATTAAAATTTTGAGACTGTCGAGCCGAACATTTCTATCTACCAAAGACAGAACTGAAGTCTCTTGGTATTATTGTTGGATGAGAATCTTTGTGAATCGTTAGATTCGAAGGCAATCAACATTGCGGATTCATAATGTTGACAATTGTATGAATCGAAAGATGTGGGTGAAACATCACATGGAATGGAGTCCTACGGTTGTAGTGGAAATTATGTGGTTACTTAGTAACCGTATCAATGTCGTGTATGACTAAAGGGTGATGTGTCGACCCGTTCTCGCCTAGAGACGGTGAAACACGTGGCGCATGAATTGGTGTATGCCTGGCACATGCCATTGACACCAACCGGAGGAATGGAATACTTGATGTTCTAGTCGTGAAGAAGTTCATAAGGGTTCTATGCCCGAATGTCACTTCTAGGGGTGTAACCGTTCTCTTGAGGAAAAGAAGAATGGAAGAATGTATACGTACATTTATCGGGTTTGAACAGGTGTCTAAGTCCTAGTTCAACAATATAGGTAGAGGAAGACGTTATCCCATGAATGGTATCATTTTCGTTATGAATACTTTGGGAATGCGGATGTAACATCCTGGCTTATTATAAATTATGCGGTTTATGTGGATCAGTGTGAAAGGTGTGTAGAACCGTGTTTGCTAATACGGTGGTCGTTTATTCGACGATAATCGTTTTATCTTCGAAGCAAATTCGTTCAAACTCATTTTTCTTCTTGAGTTTCGTGAATTTCCCTGAAAGAAGAAGCCTTTCTTCGGAATGATTTGGTTTGCCATTTTGGTTTTTGTGGAAATCCATTATTGGTTGAAGCGGTGAATTCTGAAGACATTTATGTTGACCTGTCAATGATTGAAGTAATCAAGGGTTATAGGAAGATGGAGTCTTAGAACTTCATAGGTGGTGTTAGAAATCTTAGAACTTCACGACCGGTGATTGAAAATGAAGTCTTCGAAGTTCAGAGGGGATTGTAAGATTGAGATATTTGAATCTCAAAGGATGACTTTCGCTAAAGTCATTGGGATAATCAGGGTGTTGAATTTTGAAAGAGGATTTGACTATGGCATTTGGCGTGTCCTTCCTTAGGAAGACCGTATGCCGTGTCGGATGTCTTGGTGACTCGGGCATTAGACTCGATTATGTCTATATGCAATGAGGCAGGAGTATCGCATATTCTCCTAGTCAGTTGTGAGCCTCGTTGTAACAACTAATGTAGAGAACTTGGAGAGGGAACTGATAAATCTATACACGGGCGAGCGTTAGAAGGTTGAATTGAAGTCCTCAAACTTAATAGGTATTATTGAAGTCCTTGAACTTCATGAGTGATGAATGAGAATTATAGGTCTCATTAGTTGTTGTATGTTGTTTTGGAGTTTAACTTTTGGTGGCTAGGTATGAAAAGAGGCATAATCAAGTGTGTGGTTATAATGGTCTCACTTGCCTACGGGTTAAGGCCAAATACCAAAAGTGAACCTACTTTTCTGTGTGGTTGGAGAACTTTGGTTCAAGAAGTGTGTGATGCGACATAGTACATCTGTATCTGTTGAGTCGGTTTGAGCTGTTAGTTTATTCTTCGATTTGGAGGAACGAGGTGATTAATTTACCATTAGTTGAAAGATGGTGTCATCTTAACTACCATTGAATATTCATATGCCGAAAATTGAATTACTAAATGGTGAACGGTGTTAAATACTATTTGGTTGGGTGATGTTGGTTGTTGTGAAACTCTGAATCTATGGGGTGATTCAAGATCTAGCGTGAAAGACCTTGTTTTTTTTAGTATGAATGAAAAATCCACTCAAGGTGGATAGAAAACCCTAAGTGGATTTAGGGAGGAGGTGTATTGAATTCAGATAAGGAACTTTCGTGATATAAAAGTTTCCCTTATAAAGGGGGTGTATCGGGTTCGGAAATGTGGGAGGCTAAGTCCTCATTTTTGTTGGAGAGTTCAAACTTTATGTTAGTTAGGTAAGTGGTATACCGTTGAGAGTTACCTGAGGGAATTGAGTAAACTCTATGATACAGTTCACATGGACCATCGACGGAAATGTTTGGTGGGAGAAGTTGTTGTTGCTTCTCATGGTGTGTATGAGATATGATTTTGAATCTTGTGGAAGAACCGGTGATTATCCTTGATAGGTGGGGAGAACTAAATGTGAATTGAGGGTTCTACCATGTATTATTCCTTGAAAGCACAATGTAAGTGGAATTGACTTTGAGAAACTATATAGGAGGAATGTTGAGTTGCTACCCTAGTTTGATTATGTGGTGGCGGGTTTCGGGGACGAAACCCAAAATTAGGGAGGATGATTTGTAACGAACCAACTTTCAATTTTATTATATAATATGTGAAATCATATTATAGGGGTGTAAATAAATCATATGAAAGTGGAGGATTTTAATTGTTTATGAGCATTTCTTAACTTTTGGTTTTAATGGGTAAAAGACCAAAGTTGAGGGGGATTTATGTAAATTCCAAAAATCTGGATTTTAGACAAGGGAGGGGGCATTATACGCCATTTAGTGTATGTGTATGTGTGTGTATTCTTGTGTTGAGAAGAACCAAACAAGGTGGAGGAGGATTCAAGACACAAAGGTGTTAAATTGCATGAGAAATATGTTACTAAAGGAGTGTTCATCATCATCTAATCATCAAGTATGTTCCTTTCATCTCTTTGAACCTCCATTAATGGTGTTCATGGTGGGTTTTGGTCGAAACCCCAAATTGGGTCAATTGGGGGGTGATTAAGATTAAATCTGGTTTAAAAGCTTTAATCCAGTGTTAATGAAGTTGGAGAATCATGATTTACATGATTTAAACATCCAATTTGATGATTCAAGAATTAGGGTTCTTGAGGATGATTTGGGGGTTTTATAATAGGGGATGTTTACTTGATGTAATGATGGTTGGTAAGTGTTTATGGGGGTAATAAACACTTTAGTTGATAAGAAACCTCAATCAATTTGATGATTTAGAAATTAGGGTTCCTGAGAACCTAATTTGGGGGTTTTATAATTGGAGGTGTTTAAATGGTGAATTGAGTATGGATAAGTGTTTATGGTGTAATATAAACACTTTTTCTAGTATAAAACTCAATTGAATTGGTGAATTATGAATTGATGAAATTGTGTAAATTGGGTGAAATGGGTAGAATTGGATTAACAATGGTTGAAAGCTTGTATGGTGCTTAGTAACCAAGATTAGATGATAGTGAAGATCATAAGATCTTGGGTGGGTGTTAAACTCCAATTAATGTATGTTTTGGGGTAATTTAGATTACTAAAACATGTGGAATGTTTAGGTGATCAAGGTGTTAAAGATGTTAGTTTTGAAGACCAGTTGAATCTTCATATGCAAAGGTAAGTGCATTGCTGATGCGGGAGCATCCGGATTCAAACCCAGATCCGAAGATGACCCGGATGGACCGGTCAACCCAGTGGGCCAGGGTGGATGGTGGCGTTGCATCGGGTGGAGTTAATCTCCTAACTTCCTAATTAGGTGGATATGTTTACTTTATCTCTATCTATTTATTTTATCTCTATCTTTAGCTTGTTACTTTGTTTGTTTTGAGATTTAATTTTGTTAGGACATAGATTGTATGACAAAAGCTTTGTAATAGTTTAGGTCTTATTGTCTTTATGTTTTGTATGTACTTGTTTAGATTTGTCTAAGTATAAATACAAGTTCTGCTATAGGCGAACTTGATAAGTTCGCCTGGTCTATTAGAGGCGAACTTGTTAAGTTCGCCTAAGCATCTTTGAAGCGAACTTGTTAAGTTCGCCTATTGCAGAACATGTGTCTATAAATATAGAGTTTACAGAGTCTGTTCTGTACGCGTGAGATAGATTGAACAACAAAGTATTCTGTAAACTCTGTTTGGTGATATAAAAGAGAAAGTTTATTTACCTGTTGTTTCTATTGTCTATTGATATACAAAACGTTAATACGGTAGGATTCCGCACTCCACGTTAACGATACGTCCTATCACTAGATCGATCTAAGATGAGTCGTGTGGACCTACAAGTGGTATCAGAGGCATTTTTGTGTATAATTTGACAAGAACTTGAGCATTTTTGTATCCATGGAGTTTTTAAGTTCTTGAAATTGATTTTACTGCTGAATTCGTGAATTTGAGGTTGATTTTGGTGAAATTGATCCGATAGAAGTGTTCTAATTCATGCAATACTAAATCCTACGGTTCAATTTCTTCAAATTCCTTCTAATCTGTGAGAAATTATGATTTTTGGTGTTGTTTGTTCGTGTTTTGGTTAAAGTTCTTGCTAAGTTTGTTTCAGCTGTTTTAGGAGAACTTAGCAAAAGTTGTTGCAGGCGAACTTAGCAAGCGAACTTATTAACTTCGCTTTTCTTAGTTTAAGCTAACTTAGTAGGCGAACTTATCAGTAAGAGAACTTATTGGATTTCTTGGGTAAGCGAACTTGTCAAGTTCGCTTGATATCAAATTCGCTTGTTTGGCTGAAGCGAACTTATTATCTTCGCCTAAGGGAGTTTAGTGTTCAACACTTGGAAATGTTTTCTGAAAATGGAAAATATGGTGCAAGTGACTAATATGTTAAATTACGACAGCGAGATTGGTACATCTCCGAAACCGCCCAAATTGTTAAGTCTTGCAGATTATTCCAACTGGAAAGATTGGTTTGATCAGTTCGTATCTTTTACTGATACAGGCTTATGGATTCCAATCTTGGAGGGTTATACGCATCCGACATATACTTGGATGGGAAAGGATGATGTTCCGAAATCAGTATATGCGTTAACCACCGAAGAAAAACTATTGCTTGATAGAGAAAAGAAGGCAATGGCCAGTATCTCAATGTCTCTTCCTAAAGAAATTTATCACAGCTTTAAACAATTCAGAACTTCTCAACAATTGTGGGAGGCGTTACAAAAGAGGTGTGAAGGTAGTTTGGATGTTAAGAAAAGCCGAAAAGAATTACTGAAGAAGCAGTTCTTAGTATTCAAGCACTTTCAAAATGAATCTTTATTGCAACAAGATTCTATCATTTGCTGAGTGAGTTGTCAAGTGCTTCAGTGGTTTATGAGACTGAAGAGATAAATGATAAGTTTTTGGAGGCATTACCATCTAAATTTGATGTGTATGCTGCTTTGATTAAAGAGAATGTAAGGTATAAACAATGTGTCTTGAAGAGGTTCTCAGCAAGATTCAATCACATGATTTGAATATGAAGAAGAAGGAAACCAATATGGAGCATATTCAAGATCCTTCATCGTATTTTGCTAAGTCTTCTGGAAACACTGGTGCAGGTGTTGCGTTCTTTTCTGGTGATACTCAAGATGTTTCTCATGATCATTGTTCTGGGGTTCCAAGTCATTCAGGTTTCTCTACAAATACAACTTCTTCATCGTTTGGAACACATAATATGAATCAAAGGGTTGCTGATGATTATTTAGCTATGTTTTCTTCCTTTATGGCTTCTTATGAAAATTTTATTGGAGGAAAGATTCATGATCCAGAGGTTATTGAAGAGGATTTCAGACAGATTGATCATGTTGATCTAGAAGAGATGAACATACAATGGAACATGGCTATGCTGATGCGACAAGCAAAGGATTTTTTGAAGAAGACTGGAAGAAAGTATATTGGGTCTAACAGTCGTTCACGCATGGGATTTGATAAAACCAAAGTTCGTTGCTATAATTGTCAAGAGTATGGTCATTTTGCCAAAGAATGTGTGAAGCCGAAAGTTGAATTTGATTCTCAGAACAATCTTAATCAGTCACATGGTTCTTCTAATTCTGGAAATTCTAATCATGCATCTGCATCATCTGCTTTGGTTGCTCAGAATGATGAAAATTATGATTGGGGTATTCATCTTGAAGATTTGGTTGGTTCGGTAAGTCAAGCGTTTGTAGCTGAGATTCATTCTACTAAATCTGAAGAGTCAACTGATGATGATAGCTCAAGTGATGGTGAGAGTTTGTCGAGTGCTGATGAAGAAAGTGATCAAGTACAAAATGGTGAGACTGAGATTGCATCTAGTGTATCTGAAGATGATATTGTTTTAACTCAAAATTCTTCTGATGGTGCTGATTATGAAAATATCCCGATTGCAAAAGTCTTCATGGCAGATATGTCAGATCCTACAAAGGTAAAAGATTCTGTCTGTGTAAGGCCCCTTTCCTGAAAGGCCTCACTTATTGGATTTACTCATCAACAAATAGAACTTAATCATAAGACATTCTTTAACACAGCGGAAACGATTTAAAACTTTAACATACGCAGCAGAAACACATAACATGTCTAAACATAACTTGTCAACATACAAACTGAAACTTGTCTGAATCAACTAAAACAATAACATAGACAGGATGCCAGACTCTGGTCTTCGGGTAACTCTTCTCGCCAAGCCAAGCATCCACTTCCATCTACTGCCACCTACACTTAACTGATGTGCATACTAAAAATCAGCAACGCTGAGTGAGTTCTAACGTTTACTTTAAATCAATTTTACAAAAGATTTACTAAAACACATATACTGCCAATAAGGCTAAACTTAACACACTTTACTTTTCAAACATATATACTGCCATTAAGGCTAAACTTAACACACTTTACTTTTCAAACATATATACTGCCATTAAGGCTAAACTTAACACACTTTACTTTTCAAACAGTTTAAAACGTATAATAAACCGTCAATTCCTCTTTACTGTACTGCCCTCATGGCTTACATCCATGAACCGACAAGTACCTGGTCAATGCCCCCATGATCAACGACCATGAACCGACACTACCGCTTAACCGTCAATTCACTTGTTACATACTGTACCGCCCCCATGGATTCATCCATGAACCGACGAGTACCTGGTCAATGCCCCCATGGATTCATCCATGAACCGACAATACCCTGGTCAATGCCCCCATGGCTCACGTCCATGAACCGACAATACCGCTTAACGCTAAGGGGAGGTTGCGTGGACCTCCCGAGCAACCGCCGTCACTCATCCCAGTTGTACAACCGTTAACGAACCCAAAGGTTCTTACTAATGGGTAGAACCCATATCTGACATCTTGTACAAGTAACATCTGTCCCAAGGACCTTTATAGCTGGTACATATTCCCGAAGGAAAACTGTTCACTTTACTGTTCATAAATATTTCTGTAAATCTTGCTCATAACTTAACATATATCATGCCTTTGTTTATGTATATAAAAATATAGTAAACGCTTGCCAAATGATATATCTTTGCTTTTACTGAAACATAGCTTATCATAAAATACATCTTACTTTCTGAAACATAGCTTATCATATATATCATGCCTTTGTTTATGTATATGAAAATATAGTAAACGCTTGCCAAATGATATATCTTACTTTACTGAAAACATACTAGCACATATATCATGCCTTTGTTTATGTATATGAAAATATAGTAAACGCTTGCCAAATGATATATCTTTGCTTTTACTGAAACATAGCTTATCATAAAATACATCTTACTTTCTGAAACATAGCTTATCATATATATCATGCCTTTGTTTATGTATATGAAAATATAGTAAACGCTTGCCAAATGATATATCTTACTTTACTAAAAACATACTTTTGCCTCTTTTAAACCTTTCACTAAAACATGGCTTTTCTCTTCAGTTTATAATATATAAAATATAATAAACACTTTACACTAAGTATGCACACCACCCCTAAAGAAGGCAAAAAGGGGATTAGAACTCACTTGGTATCTTAGCGGGGATGTCCTACTGGAATCTCACACAATCTGTACAATCATAAAAATTCGTCACATATCAGACTCATCGAAACTTCCTAGTTTCGGTACCTGCAGACCTATCGAAACTCCTAGTTTCGATACATGCTGACTATCGAAACTCCTAGTTTCGACATATGTTGACTATCGAAACTACCTAGTTTCGATACATGTGACCTATCGAAACTACCTAGTTTCGGTACCTGCAGACCTATCGAAACTCCTAGTTTCGATACATGCTGACTATCGAAACTCCTAGTTTCGACATATGTTGACTATCGAAACTACCTAGTTTCGATACATGTGACCTATCGAAACTACCTAGTTTCGGTACCTGCAGACCTATCGAAACTCCTAGTTTCGATACATGTCCCAGACCAGTCTTCTTCCCCACAAAACCCTAACTCGCAAGCAGATCTGACATCGTCAAGATCCGAACTTTTTACATTCAAAACTTGTGTTTTCTAACCGAGAGTCTAGATCTATACTTCGTTTTCATTTTTAAACGTAAAAACCCAACCTTTACTTGATTTTTCCTTCAAAACCCGATATAATATAAAAATGCAGATCTGGAACAAATGGTTACCTGAAATCGCTTCCTTTTCGTTGATAAACACTCACGAGACTCTTGCTAACGATCCTTGAAGCTCTAGTCCGAAAACCGGGACTTTCTCTCTCTAGGCTCTCTCTCGCTTTCTCTCTCTAGAATTCCGAAAATGGTGTTGCAAATGAGGGTTTGGGGCTGGTCTTGAGACTTATAAGGGCCCAAACCCTTGTCCCTTTCGGCCCATACACCCCGGCCCAAGCCCGCTTCCCTTTTCTTATATAAGTTTTTAATTTTTCATGAATTCTTTCGCACTCTAAAACTCAGGATGTTACAAGTCTACCCTCCTTACAATAGGTTTCGTCCTCGAAACCTGCCATAAGCTATACCGATAGCAAATCACAGAATGGGTGGCATAAACCGTAGCTATGCAAGGCAGCTTGGTCATGAAGGCCATTGTGATTAACTACCGCTGAGAGCTTATCTTCGGGCGATCTCAAATTCTAAGGCATCTAGACTAACGGGGCTAACTAATTTAGTAAGGGAATAATAACATAAACTTGCCATATCACGAATAAGAGCTTGCAACGTCAGGAACTCTCTCTCCACCTTGTGGACTTCGTTCTTAGGACAAAACTTCTCAATTACTAACGCTTTCAGATCATTCCACCTCATTAGTTCGACCGCTTGGTCACCCTTTGCCTGCTTCACCGTCTCCCACCAGTGTGCTGCTTCTCCTTTCAATGACTTTGCAGCGAACATGACTGCTTGTTCCGGTCGACATTCACTAAGACGAATGGTCGACTCCATGCCATTAATCCAATCTAAAGTATCAGCTGCTTCTTTCTTTCCAGTTAGCTCAGGGGGATCACAACCACGAAATGCCTTGTAATCGCACCCGCGAGTAGGCGGTGCAACATTCTCTACCAGAACTGGTCCTCCCGTAGCTGGAAGCACCACAGGCTCTTCAGTTGTGTTAGGGCTCTCCTTGGCCTTCCTCAAGGCTTCGTCTAGTATGGCCGGTAAGGTTTCCTTCAACAGTCGGGTAAACTCACGACCGAGAGCTGCTTGTACGACTGGTTCAAACTCAAACGTCTGATCATCTTCTGCCGCATGTTCAACATTGTGCTGACTGACTACCGTATCAGTATGGGTAGTGTGAACACTCCCCTCAATCTCTTGGTTGGTTCTAGCTACACCGCGGCGGCATGTACGCCCACCACGTCTTCCTCCTCCACCCCCTCTAGTTCCTCCACGTCTAGCCATTTCTAACTAAAAGATAGAGAACAAAGGGATTTAATTTCAGCATGCTAGGGAATATGTAGAACACAATAAGTAAGGCCGAACACCAGAAACCATGCGGTAAAATGCAACCATTACCAATACCGGAATGGAAGTGGGAGGAGATCACGATGGACTTCATTACCAAGCTACCGCGAACAGCTAAAGGCAATGATACCATATGGGTGATCGTCGACCGCTTGACGAAAAGTGCTCACTTCTTGCCAATACGTGAGACTTCTTCATCAGAAAGACTAGCAGAAATTTTTATCAAGGAAATTGTGAGCAGACATGGTATGCCGCTGTCAATTGTGTCCGACAGGGATACTAGATTCACATCAAGGTTTTGGAAGAAATTCAATGAAGCGATGGGCACTAGGCTAAACATCAGCACAGCTTACCACCCTCAGACCGATGGTCAATCTGAAAGAACCATTCAGACCTTGGAGGACATGCTCCGGGCCTGTATCATTGACTTTGGTGGGAGCTGGGACAGCCATCTACCATTGGCAGAATTTTCATATAACAATAGCTATCACTCAACTATTGGCATGCCGCCGTTTGAGATGTTGTATAGGAGGAGATGCAGAACCCCGGTTTGTTGGGGGGAAATTGGACAGAAAGACTTTGCAAGTCTCGAAGTGGTCAAAGCTACTTCTGAAAAATTTGACCAGATAAAAGCACGCATGAAAGCCGCAAAAGACAGACAAAAATCATACGCGGACAAGAGAAGAAGGGATTTAGAATTTCAAGTAGGGGACATGGTACTATTGAAAGTGTCACCCTGGAAGGGGATTATCCGATACAGAAAACGTGGCAAATTAAGCCCAAGGTTTGTCGGGCCTTTCAAAATCATAGCAAGAGTTGGCCGAGTTGCTTACAAACTCGACTTACCAGATGAGCTCGATGGAATTCACCCTACATTCCACATATCACACTTACGCAAGTGCCTTGCTGACGATACGGCTCGCATACCTTATGACGAAATCGAAGTGGATAACAGCTTGAACTATGTAGAAGAACCAATAGCTATTCTTGACAGAGCCGAGAAACGATTACGCAATAAGTCGATCCCTTTAGTCAAAATACAATGGAAACACAGGAAGGGGTCCGAAGCTACTTGGGAGAAAGAAGACGAGATGAAGGAACTGTATCCCCAGTTGTTTAACGTGTAACAGGTTTCGAGGACGAAACCTCATTAAGGAGGGTAGACTTGTAACATCCCAAATAATGACAAGACAAATAGAAAAGGGAAATAAAGTGGGCTTGGCCAAAATTTCGGCCCATGGGCCGAAAAGAAAAGGGGGGAACCCCATTACAAAACAGCAGCTTCAACCCCAAACCCCTCTCATTTCATCTTCCTGCGCAAGAATACTAGAGAGAGAGAGAGAGCGATCGGCTTGTGAAGAAAACCGCAAGGAGAAGACTCAAGGGCTCGGGAATCATCCGTCTCCACCATTTCAACGCATAGCAACAGAAATCGGGCCTGTTGAGGTAAGCATCGCCTCTGATTCTGAGTCTTTGCATGTCTCGGGTTTAAATCAAATAAAGATACGATTTTTGCATATGAAACTTGAAACAAATCACGTATTTGAACTCAAGAACGATAAAGGAAGGTGTTTAACGTAAAATGTTCAAGGTTTAATCGATTGGAAATAAGTTGGCTGGAGCAAGGTTCTGGTCAGGGAAGATGCAGACCCATGACTCGAAACTATAGTTTCGATACATGCAGACCCATCGAAACTACTCTAGTTTCGATAGTCATGTTTGACTCGAAACTATCTAGTTTCGATAGCAGCCAATGACTCGAAACTACCATAGTTTCGATAGGAACTCAGGACTCGAAACTACCTAGTTTCGAGTGTCACCTTGAACCTAAACTACTAAGATTTTTCATAAGTTAATGACTCGAAACTTCCATAGTTTCGATAGGATCTCATGACTCGAAACTACCTAGTTTCGAGTGTAAGACCATAGCTCGAAACTACCATAGTTTCGATGCGACCCACCTCCCGAAACTACTGAGTTCAAGAACAGTAATGTCTAGTGTCATTTAGGAGCCCTACCTTATATGTATGACTTTATTATACAGATTGTGGGTGACCTTAGTGACGTTTCGAAACCAGCTATTATACTTCAGGGACCCGCCTATCAGGTGAGTTCTATGTGCCCCCCTTTCTATGTTATGTGCAATGATTTATAAATGTTTTGGGGCTGAAGTGTATACACTAAATGAATAAATAATATGAAGGTCAATGTGATCATACGTGATATAGTAAGGTATATGTGTAGATACATATGAAAATGAATTATGAACGACGAACAAAGAACGACACGTATGTTTACAAGGAATGAATGAAAGAATAGTATAACGTAAATAATGAAATCTTGCTTTATAAACATATATTGCATGTTAAGAATGTATGTATACGTTATGAACGGAAACGAAGCTAACGACTACTACGGTAGCCGGACGACCACTTGACTACTATGCAGCTAGGAAAGAAAGTCTAGAAGGGTAGACTAAATAAAGGCCACTACGGTGGAGTAAGACGCTAAATCAATATTCGGCTGTATAGTTAGTTCAAGTGGGAAACGGATGCCTTAGGGCAGACGGGCGAATATGACGGACTACGACGGTAGGACGGTAAAGAAGGACGGCCGAAGGTTGGCCGGACCAAAGTTAAGGCGGACGGTTTCTAGGACCGGATGAGTAAAAGGGCTACGACGGTAGTTCGAGGGCGTATGTCTTTGTGATATACGTACCGTAAGATGGGTTGATCACCCTTATGTGTATGACCAATGAATGTTAAGGAAAAGAAAAGGTGAATACATATCTATGTAATCACATAAGAATGAAGAAAGAAAAGTAAAAGCTATGAATACGTATTTGTAGAAATGTATGTATATAATTATGTATACTTATAAAGAAAAGAATGGTCATACTTAATAGTTTTAAACTAGAACTCACCAGCGTTAGCTGACTTTTAGTATACATTTCAGGTAAAGGAAGAAAAGGTCGTGTGATGGCGTGAAGGTTACCCGACACAAGACTGACATCCCACTTTAATATATGTGTTAAGACTTCCGCTGTCAAGTTATGTTATGTTATGTAATTGAATGATGAATGTTTTTAATCTAAGTTCAGTATTTATGACTATGTTTATGAGTAAATCCAACGAGTGAGGTTACCCGGGAAAGGGGCCTTACAGTCTGTCACATTTATTCCTCAAATTGCATAAGTATAAAAGTTAAAATGCAAAAAGTAATGGATGACAACACAAATTTAATTTGTGATATGAAATCGATGCATTTAGTTAATCAAAAATTGAAAGATAATGATAAATTGTGTATAGATAGCATTGAGTCTTTGAAAAGAGATTTAAACTCTTTGGGATTGAAATATAAGGAACAAGCATATCATCTAGATATGGCTTATGCTAAGATTGAGAAGCGAAATGAAATTGTCGCTCAGAAGAACAAAGAAATTTCTGATAAAGAATCTGAGGTGATCAAATTACATAGAAAGCTAGAAAACTTTGAAAATTCATCTGTGGTATTGGATTACTTTAATGCTAATGCTGATCCTACTAAGAGGGTTGCTGGAATTGGATTTGTTCCTCCACCATTCAATGCAAACTTTGTGGTTGAACAAGAGATTATTCATGAAGAGGAAATTGATCCAAAGACAGTGTTGAAGGTGAATCCAGAAACTGGTGAAGATATGATCTATGATTCTGATTCTGAGGATGAGGTGTTTGATGATAATAAGGTTGAAGGCATTCCAAAGGAAGTGTAAGTTGATGAACCAAAGGTAGTGAAGAATGTACCCGTGATAGATGCATTTTAATAGAACCGGATGAGGTGAAAGTTGTTCAACCTAATCTTTCAAAAATGCTACAATCAAGTGGATTTGTTGCTGCAGGTTATCAGAAGAAGAATTCATCGACGGTGACTAAACAAGTTTTTGTTCCAAAGAAGCCAGTCTACTGTTCAGAAAAATCTTCTGAAGCATGTTCATCAGACGGGTCATCAAATTCAAGAAAAACTCCTTATATCAGAAATCATCAAGATAGAAGATTTTGTTTTCATTGTAATGAGGCTGGTCATATTCTGATTCACTGTCCTTATAAGAATCAAGGCAAATGAAAGTGTGATCCCTCACAAAAACAGGTTGTGACGATTCTGAAAAGACAAACTGGGAAAAGTCTACGTGTAGTGTTGAAAAGACTATGCCTTGTCAATCATTTGCTAAATCTTCAGGATTTAAGCAACATGATAAGCGTATTTTTAAGCCTGTTGTTTTTCAAAAGAAGTTTGAGATTCCACATGTTGGAATTCCAAAAGAGTCTCAATCCGAGGTCAAACTTTCTAGACCAGAAAGAAGAAGACGTAACAGAAAACTAAAGAAATTTTTGGAAATACCTGAATCTGATAATCATAGATCTAATAATGTTTTTCCAACAAATCATACTATGTCTTCTTTGAGAAAGTCTAATCATAAATCTTATGTTCCAAAGGTTGATGACAATGTTGATTGTGAGTTGCTTGAAGTTGTTTATTTTGATCCATCTGAAAGACCCAAGACCACAATGGCTTGGGTTCCAATTTCTAACTGATTTTCTTTGTTTATGTAGGGACTACCAAGGAGGACTATCAACAATACGTGGTATGTGGATAGTGGTTGTTCTCGACATATGACAGGGAATATTTTTTTGTTGGAAGATGTGATTAATATTAATGGTGGTTATGTCGCTTTTGCTGGTAATAAAGGCGGGTACATAACTGGTCAGGGTACTTTAAAGAATGAAAAAGTCAAATTTGAGAAAGTGAACTATGTGGAGCAACTTGAACATACTCTTTTAAGTGTATCTCAAGTGTGTGACAAGAAATTTTCATTTCATTTCAATGATTCTGAGTGTTATATCTTGAAACCGGGCTTTGTGATTCCTGACGAATGGATTCTAATGAAGGCTCCAAGGATAAATGACACATATGTCCTAGACAAGAGTGTTGCTACTTCTACGGATTTAATTCCTACATGTCTACTCTCCAAGGCGTCTGAGTCAGATTTGATTTTGTGGCACAGGAAACTTGCTCACGTCAATTATCGGAAAATGAATTATATTGTGAAGAATGATCTGGTTTTTGGTGTTCCAAAAATGAAATTTTCAGTTCCTGATGACTCTATTCCTTACAAGAAGGGGAAACAAGACAAGAAGTCCCAAAAATCTAAGACAAAGAATTCTATTGTAACTCTGTTGGAGCTACTGCATATGGATTTGTTTGGACCGATTAGTATCAGGAGCATTGGTGGTAAATTTTACTTTCTAGTAGTAACAGATGATTTCACTAGATTTTCATGCGTTAAGTTACTTGCTTCTAAAGCTGAAACCACAGAGTTGGTACAATTCTTAATCCTGGGTTTAGAGAATTTGTTCAAACAGAAAGTCAGAAGAATTAGAAGTGACAATGGTAGTGAAGTTAAGAATAGCAAAATGGGGTTATTCTGTCTTTAAAAGGGAATTCATCATGAATTCAGTGCGCCATATGTACCTCAACCAAATGGTGTTGCTGAACAAAAGAACAGGACTTTAGTTGAAACTGCACGTACGATGCTTGCTGATTCTAAGCTTCCAGTAACTTTTTGGGCTGAGGCTGTGAATACTGCGTGTCATGTTTTGAACCGAGTCTTGACCGTTAAGCGACACAACAAGACGTGCTATGAGTTGCTTAATCATCGTAAGCCGAATCTGGAATATTTACTACCTTTTGGTAATCCATGCACCCTTTTGAAAGTTCGTGATGTTCCAACCAAGTTCAGTGCTAAGGCATTTGAAGGGATCTTTCTGGGGTATGTTGCTAATTCTACTACTAAGAGGGTTTATAACAAAGAGACTCGCCAAGTTGAAGAATGGTTTCATATTGACTGTTCTAATCGGTCTCTACCTCAAATGGCGATTGGACCAGACTGGGCTTTTGATTATGAGAATTTATTCAAGTCTTTTCATTTACCTTCTGATATTTCTCCTGTGGAAGCAATTGTTTTATATGACTCATGTCAAGATGCACAGAATAGTGGTTTTCTACCGCCTGCAATTCCACATTCATCTGTTCCTTCTACATCTGCTCCAGATCCTAATGCTGCTTCTTGTTCGGGAACACAAGTCTGACAGTGAAGATGAAAATGTTATTTTCCAAGATTCTTCTGCTGATCTGTTGATAGTTGATGAACCTTCTAATTTGTCACAGGATTAGGGGGAGATTCCTACAAATCTGGACTCGGGGATACCAGTTAATCAAGATCTGTCTTATCAATCTGATACAACTCAAGTTGATGTGTTGCCAATTCCTGAAGTTGCATCAATCAAGGAACTCAAAGCTCATTCGATTTCAAATATCATTAGGGATTTGCGTGATGGAGTGCAAACGCGTTCTACTCTTGACAACACTTGCTTGTATACAGGTTTTAAAGAGACTGGTGTTTTTGATGTATGCTCACATTCCTGTTTTATTTCTCAGGTCGAACCAAAGAATGTCGAAATGGCGTTGAGTGATAACAATTGGATAGAGGCCATGCAGGAAGAACTTGCTCAGTTTGACAAACTTAAAGTTTGGAATCTTGTATATCTTCCAAAGGGTGTGTATCCAATTGGTACGAAGTGGGTGTTTAAATGCAAGAAAGATGATCGAGGTGTTGTGGTACGAAATAAGGCAAGATTAGTTGTACAAGGTTTCAATCAACAAGAGGGAATTTATTACACCGAGGTTTATGCGCTTGTTGCTAGGCTTGAAGCTATAAGGTTGTTTCTTGCTTTTGCTTCATACAAAGGGTTTAAGGTGTTTCAATTAGATGTAAAAAGTGCTTTCTTATATGGTAAAGTCAAGGAGGAAGTTTATGTGTGTCAGCCGCCGGGGTTTGAAGATCCAATTAATCCGTCCAAAGTCTTCAAGCTTGATAAAGCTCTCTATGGTCTTCATCAAGCTCCTCGAGCGTGGTATGAAACTTTGTCTACACATCTTCTGGAAAATGATTTTGTTCGTGAACATATTGACTCGAATTTATTCATTAAGAAAGCAGGGGGAGAATTCCTACTCGTACAGATATATGTAGACGATATTATTTTTGGCTCTACAAATGAAGGATTATGCAAAGAGTTTGAGAGTATTATGAAATCAAAGTTTGAGATGTCAGCTATGGGAGAGTTATCATTTTTCCTAGGTCTTCAAGTTAATCAAAAGGAAGATGGTTTCTTTATTCGTCAGTCCAAGTATGTAAAGGACACCTTGAGCCGATTCAAGATGGAGGACTGTACCGCATATGATACTCCGATTCCGGTCAACCATAAATTGAATTCTGACCCGGATGGAAAAGAAGTTGATTGCCGACTCTACCGTGCAATGATTGGATCTCTCATGTACTTAACCGCTTCAAGACCAGATATAATGTTCGCTGTGTGTATTTGTTCCAAGTTCCAAGCAAAATCAAAAGAATCTCATTTGATTGCAGTAAAGAGAATCTTTCGTTATCTGAAAGGAAAACAAATATTGGGACTATGGTTTCTTCATGGTTCTAACTTTGAATTCAATGCTTACACTGAATCTGATTTTGGTGGTTGTTGTTTGGACAGGAAATCTACTACAAGTGGTTGCCAGTTATTGGGTAATCGTTTAGTTTCCTGGCAATGCAAAAAAGCAAACTACGGTCTCCATTTCAACATGCGAAGCAGAATACATTGCTGCTGCAAGTTGTTGTTCACAGATCTTGTGGATCCAACATCAATTAAGAGACTACGGTTTGAACTTTACAGGAACCCTCATGTTTATTGATAATAATGCTACAATGTCTATCACAAATAATCCTATTAATCATAGTAAAACAAAGCACATTGAAATTAGAGTGTAGATATGAAGTTGATTGAGCTGGTAAAGGTACACACAGATGACAATTTTACTGATCTTTTTACCAAAGCTTTTGATCGTACCAGGTTTGAATTTCTGATCAAAATGATTGGTATGATCAATCCCGAATAAAAGTTTTTCAAAACAATTTTCATGGGAGATTTTGTTTTTCAATTTCTTTTATTGCTTTATTACATTTCTGCATTTTAAATTTCAGTCAAAAATTGTTATTTATAAAAATTCAAAACAAAATGAAAAATTTAAAATTGACATCATTTGAAGTTATAGAAGAAATGATAGTACATCAGTGAATAATTCATTACACATGACCTTAGTAGACCTTTGATATATGAAAGTTTAAAATAATTTGATTTGATCTAAATTTCAAAGTCTACATAGATGAGAAATGATAGTGTTTTGAATGCTCTAATCTTGATAACATGTTTTAATTTGAATATGAGTTTGAAACTTGAATTGTCGATAGACTAGAAGCGTTTTTGAACCAATCGTAGTGTGAAAATTAAATATGATATGATTACATTTGTGATTTGAATCCATTATATGCCTGAGTGTATGTGTAAAAGATCATTATCGGATATAGAATATATGGTTTTAATAATTTCATGAAACCAATATCGAATTATGTCTTTAGCACAATCTCTTTCAGTTCACTTCACTGCCCATGCCCCGAAAAACATGCAATGTGTTGCTAAACTAAGATATGTTTCTGACACCATCTGTTAAAACATATATTCACCCTTAGATACATCATCTATTCTGATTTCATTGAAATTTATCCAGGTAATAGTTGGATCCTCTTACCTAAATCTATTGATTCTCATTATAAAGCCAATTCATTAGAATCATTCGATTCTGAATCATTCTGATTCTTATATCCTTTGGGATCTGCTATTCTATACTTGTGATAATAGAGATAATTTCATCTTGGAGATTGATCTAATCTTTCAATAAACTGTGTATGTATTGAAGATAATGCAAATTTAATTTCTGTTGGCATATATGTGGGGTACACGATGTTTTTCCATCTAAATTGTACTAACTCACATGAATTTGGAAGAAAAATTGAGAAATTTAAAACTTCATGCTTTGTATTGCAAATTCGGAATGAAAAATTGAGCATTTCATAACCTGATATTGTTTACTTTGAAATTTATCGCGTATCATTTCAAGTATTATTCAAATAGATTGCAAAAGTTTCATAACATTGAAAAAGTATTAGTTACATAAATATGAGTTTGATTGTTTCATATCATAAGTTACCCTTAATTGATTATAAACTATGTGATGAATTGCTCATATACTGATATGATCTTCTTGCTCATGATGTTCATCCAAAAATATGTATTTTAGTTTGCTCATATAAAAACCAAAAATATGTGTTTTCAATTTGTTCAGATAAAAACAAAAAATATGTGATTCCGTTTGTACAGATGAAATACAAAAATATTTTGTTTCTATCTTCCATGAAAATTTTATATTTTAAAATGTTTCGGGATTGGATTGGATACTTGCTACAGATGGAAGTTCACAAGAATGTGTCATGATTGAAAGTGAAGAATTTTGGTCAAAGGAAAAGGTTTGGAGCGAACTTAATATGTTCACCTGGTTCTGAGTAAGCGAACTTAATATGTTCGCCGGAGGCTTGTTAAGCGAACTTAACAAGTTCGCCTAATGGAGCGAACTTAATGGTGATTTAGTATTGTGTTCAGGCGAACTTATTCATTTATCCTATTCATTGTTTGAGCGAACTTATAAGAGCGAACTTACGGAATATTTTAGCAAACTTGTGATTTCAGATCTAGGGTTTCTGATTAGAATTTTGTGTGATTGTTTCTGAATCGGTTTTCGATTGCGAGTAATTCTAGGGAAAATTTTGAATTGAGAATTTATACTTGATTTAGACATGTTTGTGATTCTGTGTTGAATTTGTATCGACAGACAGGTTCAGGCGAACTTGTTCAGGGGAACTTGTTCAAGCGAACTTGTTTAGGAAAACTTATTATGTTCGCTTCTTGAAACACTAAGCGAACTTAGTAAGTTCGCCTAAGGGCTCAGGAGTGTTTTGGACTTGTGAATTTTTTGTGTTAAAATTATTTTAAATTTCTTTTTGTTTGTTTTGATTACTAATGTGTTTTTGTCCTCTACATTTACAGATGGCTCGTCGTGTTGAGTACAAACAAAATCCAGTGGCGTTATTGGATCCGAATATGTCTGAAGCTGTTAATTTTCAAGGAATTATCAACTTTCTAAATCGTTCAAGATTGCAAGTGGCTTTATCTGCTAATCCGTATATAAGTTTACCATATATTCAACAATTCTGGGATACCGTCCATCAAGATAAGGATGTTGAACCTCACGTACTTCGTGGTACAGTTAATAATACGAAGGTTGCTATTTCAGTGGAAACAATTCGTGCTGCATTGGCATTAGGAGGTGCTGTTGACGATCCTATGTCATATCCTGGAACACTAATAATGGGATGTTTTCAGCGGATGGGTTACAGAGGATGACCAAATGATACACAAGCAAGAAAAGGAGGTTTAGTTGGCGAATGTAGATATTTTATGCACGTCATCATACAATGTCTGTCTCCACGAAAGGCTAGTACTGTTGGGTTGAAGAGTGCACTACAAGCTACTATGGTTGCTTTGACACTCAACAAATGGTTTAACTTTGCTTTATACTTCTACCGTGAGTTGGTCATGCAAATAAATCCTCTAGAAGGACAAGGGTTCCTTATGTATTCTAGGTTCGTGCAAATGATTTTGAATCATTTAATTTCGGATTTACCTCAGCATCCAATCCGTTTGACTTTGACTCCTATGTCAAAAAGGATCTTTATTGATTGTACAAAGGTGAAACAACAAAATGCTGCTCTAATTCATGTTCCTACTCCTTTGTTTGGTCACATAATCAATCCTGATTATGTTGAGCCACCTAATGATAATTGGTTTCATCCTGAGGAGTTAGTACAAGGCCAGGTCTAGAATCAAGTTCCAATTCCACAGTCAGTTCAAGCTCAAGTACAACAAGTTCAATCTCAACAACAACAAGTTCCTACTCAACAAAAACAACAACAACAACATCAACAAGTTCCTATTCCACAAGAACATGTTCAAATTCCTGTTAATGAACCAGTTCAAGAAGAGATTGCTCAAGATAATGATCAAGAGTTGGGTATGAATATGGATGATTTTGATCATGAAGTTGTGAACTCACCTATTCATGAAATTGAAGGCAATGTTGAAGATACGAGTTCCGGTGATACTATCTTACCTGATTCTGAAGCTACGGATACTGATTCATCTATAGATTTTAGCTCAGATCATTATGCAAGGTTGGCTAAGTTACCATTGGCTAATGTGGGAAAACGTATTAAATCTACAGCCAGAAAACTGAGGCATAAGACTGTTCGGAATCCTCCTTCTGGATCAGTTCTTGGCAAGAGAACTTTAATAGATGAAAGTTCTGACTCGGATAGTGATGCTATTCCAGTTCCTAAAGCTCAGAATCTTATGTCTGCTTTTATTGCTGCTGCTCATTCATCTCAGGGTGTAGAGGATGCAATTTTTGTTGATTCCTTACTAATTACACCTCCTACTTCTAAACATACATCTCAAGTGCTTTCTCCACATGTTCCACACACATCTGAAGCTGGTCCTTCAAAGCCGTCTGATTCTGATCGAATTACATTCCTTGAATCACAGGTGCTAGCTTTACAGACTCAAGTAGATACTCTTGTGTCTACTGACTCTCAGAGACAGTTGGTTCTTCAAGCTCAAGCTACACATATTGCTGACATGCAATTATTGGTGTCTAAACTTGTTGAGCGTCTTGACGCTCAGGGGGAGTTAAGGCTACATGATACGTGTCATGCTGAATCAATTCAATGAAAAGATAATGATGACAATGATCCTAGTGGTAATGTTGAGGGTGATCGTCAATACGCTGACGTGAATCCAATATCCAGAGCTCAGGGGGAGTCGACATCACATACTATTGGATGAACCAAGCATGATTCTGGAGTGAATGAAGAAATATTGCTATTGGAATTCTTTCAAGATTTCGAAGAAGAAGAAGCTGAGAAATTAGAATGTCTGGATGATATAGACGAGTTATTTGATGATGAAGAAGATGTGTTGGATAATGATGTTGAAGAAGGAGAGATTGTAGATATTGAAATAGAAAAGAGTAAATCTAAGGTTACATATGAAGGATGTGATGGTCTGAATGTTTCGAATAACTTCATCCAAGATGATGTTATTCCTGAGTTTTCTTATGATGGAGTAACATATTCTATGGACTCTGTTGAAGACATCACTACACCTGATGATACTGCTCAATCCAAGATAGATTCTGATGTTGATACTACTCATACTGTGTCTCCTAAGCTGAATGAAGAACCTGTGATGTATAGAAATATAGGTATGACTAGAGAACAGTGGAGAGAAGTCGTTAAAAGTTGGATGAAGGTACTACCAAAGTCACCTATACAACCTGCTCAGAAAGAAAGATATGTGAATAAAGAGAGGTGTATTGGAAAGATCATAAGTTGGTTTTATGATGATGAAACTAAGTTGTTTACTCTTAAAAGATCTTATTGTGTTCAATACTTAAAGCCTAGGATCAAGTATTTCAATACCTTGCCAAGGTGTGAAATGAATGGTCTAGCTACGAAACCATTGATTAATATATCTAAGTGTGGATTAGCCGATGTGATTGCCAATTTGATAAAGAGAGAAGGTGGACCGGGGAAGTATGAGAGGTTAAAACCACAAAAGGGAAAAAGAGTGAAGATCGTAGATCAAAAGACTAAGAATGTGACTTGGAAGTATAAGTTCAAGCAAGTACGTTCTGTAAAGAAGATACCATTGAAGAAAATTCCACAAGATTTTCTGGGGAATATGAAATGGTGGTAGGTAGATATGAATACTGGTGAAGCTCGGATTGATGATAAAGATAATAAGGTCATTGTTAGTTTCTATGATGCAATGAATCTTATTAATTTCTCAAAGAAAGATCAGAGGAAGTTAAGAAAGAATGAGATCATGTTCACTGATGAATGGAGAGAACAAGGATTGCAGTATAAAAGAGTGTTGGAGATATGTCAAAGATATGGAGTGCATGCAGGAAGCAGATTACCAGACAACTGGAAGAGTTCATCATAAAGACTGAAGACAGAAGTGTAACATCCCAAAATAAATGAGGATTTTAAATAACGGGTTGAACCGGGACGAACGGGATAAAAGAACGAGGCGTAACGGGCCGGGCCGGTTGGGCCGGCAAACTTGAAGGAAGGGGGGGGGGGTTTCCTCCCTTTAAATAGCCAACACACACACCATTTCTCTCATTTGCAAGAATCTAGAGAGAGAAACCGTAGAGAGAGAAAGTTGGCGGATCGACCCGAGATTGAAGGAGCTTGTTGCTACTGAACTCGTGAGCAAAACCTCCGGATCAGAATCTCGAAATCAGGTAACACCCGAACCAAATCTGAGTTTTTGTTCGTTTTTGGGTTTTCGGGTATTTTTGTGAAAATGACGGGTTTTTATAAACCAAATGAGGAAAGGGTTATAAATCTGGAATCACGAAAGGAAAATACACGTTTTGAATACAAAAAGTCCGGATCTTGACAAGATCGGACCTGCATGCGAAAGTTAGGGTTTTTGGAGAAGATAGCTGAGTTCTGCAGTTGTCGAAACTAGAAGTTTCGAGTGACCTGCAGTTGTCGAAACTAGAAGTTTCGAGTGACCTGCAGTTGTCGAAACTAGAAGTTTCGAGTGACCTGCAGTTGTCGAAACTAGAAGTTTCGATGGGCCTGCACCTGTCGAAACTAAGTAGTTTCGATAGGTCTGCATCAGTAGGTGAAGTCAGTGTATTCACCTGTAACAGAACGAGTAAACCGTTAGAGTCGGGATTTAGGTCTGATGTGTATTTAATTAATCAATTCAGATCGGAAGTGACGTTGTTGGACCTTTGTTTAGGACAACCCAAGAGTAACTTATAAGTTGAGTTCTAGAAGCCCTTCTTTTAATGTTTTAATTAAATGTTTTGGGCTGGTGTGCATACATACGAAACGAGGTTTATGAAACGAGGTTTACGAAACGAGGTTTATGAACGATGCTTCCGAAGGGGGAAGACGAAACGAGTTAATGAGATGTTTACGAAACGAGGTTTACGAGATGAGGTTTATAAAATATTTTGCCAAACGAAGTTGTGAAAGGTTTACGAATGAAGTGTTATTTAATAAAACGTACGAATGCTTTAACTAAAACGAGGTAAAGGTTTTTATGAAAGTCACGAATGAACGAATCTGCCACGAGTTCCTACGGGAGCTAGAGTATGTATGTATGTATGTATTGGCCTTACCTTACGGGGGGCCTTTGTGGCTGGCTAACGGTTGTACAACTGGTTGAGGATGGGGTGACGACGGTCGCCCATGGGATTACCGGGATCCCGATGGAAGGTACTATTCCTTGCGGGGAAATATTGCCTATGGTATGTTTAGTCTTCCTAGAGGTAACGAGCCTTAGGAGACGTGTGTATGGTCTACCTAGAGGTAACGAGCCTTAGGAGACGTGTGTATGGTCTACCTAGAGGTAACGAGCCTTAGGAGACGTGTGTATGGTCTACCTAGAGGTAACGAGCCTTAGGAGACGTATGTTTGGTCCACCTAGAGGTAACGAGCCTTAGGAGACCTGGATGACGGATGACTTAGAGGTAGCGAGCCTTAAGTTCATCCGCTGGTATGCGATGTATGGATTTGACGGTTACGAGAAGGCGCAGATTCGGTTCATATTGACTATTGTTACGATGTTATGCTACGATGTTTTGATGATGTTAAGTTATTGCATGTTTTATGTACGCTTTTATTAAATGAAGTATGATGTTATGTTTTTGGCAAATATTCGATGTTAATGTTTTACGTTAAAACTAGAACTCACCAGCGTAGCTGACCTTTTTAGTATGCACATTCAGGTTAAGGAAGTTATGATGATGGACGGTGATGCTGGGCGGCTTGAGGAGTTACCCGGATGATATGAAGACTGGCATCCCGTTACGAGTTGTTTTTGTTATGTACATGTATTTGAAAATGTTATGCTTCCGCATGTTAAACGATGTAATGTTATGTTTGAAATGAAATTTTCCGCTGCGTTATTTGATATTCTAGTTTGAGAACTGTTTGTGAATGAGTAAATCCAACGCGTGGGGCCTCCCGGGTTTGGGGCCTGACAAGTTGGTATCAGAGCAATAGTTTGAGAGATTTGGACACTCCCTGTGTCTGAACTTAAACTGAGAATGGGACCGAAAGCGGATGCCAGTACGGGTAACTCGAGCCACAGCATCAGGTATGAAGGTAGTGTATATATATTTACATATATAGTATGCCTTAGGAAGTGTTAAGGTTAGGACTTGGGCTCTGATGGAAATCACAAAGGTGGTCAAATCGAAATCAAGAGGTAGTGTAATGGTTAATTGCAGATGGCCAGTGTATATTAACATCTTACAATGCTTGTTGAATTCTATTTGTTAACTAGCGTGATAACATTGGATTTCCTTGTCTTATAGAACGAAATGGCGAGGAGAGGAAACGGGAGGCGTGGTGGCCGTACCGGTGGTCGTACCGGCGGTCGAAATGGTGGGCGTGGCAGGATTCCTGCGCGCCAAGAACACAGTGAAGAAGGAAGTGTTCACACTGAACCGGCGGTTAGTGTGCATGAAGCCGAGCAGACACAGGTTGAAGAGCAACCTTTCACTTTTGAACCAGAAGTGAGAGCAGCTATAGCTCGAGAATTCACAGAATTGATGAAGAATTCTCTGCCAAGTCTGTTGGCTGAAGCGTTGAAGCAGGTCAATGGGGCGGGTGGGTCTAGCGCGGCAATTGGTGCTCAGAACAATGAGACCGACAATGCACCGCCTGCTCGCGGATGCGATTATAAGTCCTTTAAGGCATGTGACCCGCCAATTCTCACTGGGAAGAAGGACGCAGTGGCTACATTTGACTGGGTGATCCGTATGGAAGCTGCCATTCGTCTGAGCGAGTGTCGAGCTAATCAAGTAGTGAAGTTTGCTGCTAACTCCTTGAGGGAGGAAGCATCCCACTGGTGGGAAGGTGTACGCCAGGCTAAGGGGAACGAGGTGGTTGATTCGATGATGTGGGATGATTTGAAAACTTTGGTGATCAAGAATTTCTGTCCAAGGAATGAGATCGAAAAGGTAGAAAGGGAATTTCTGGGTTTGAAGGCTGGGAGCATGACGCACCGGCAGTATACGACACGGTTCAATGAACTGGCACGTCTGGTGCCACACCTTGTCACTACTGAAGAAAGAAAGATCGCTTGTTATATTCAAGGGTTGCCGGACAAGGTCCGCACATATGTTAAGGCAAACGCCCCTACTACCTACGATTCGGTAGTAGAACTGAGCGGCGTGGTATTTGATGATCTGGCGCTGAATGTCGTTGCCATTGAAGAGCCTAAGAAGAAGCTGAGTTTTCCCGCTAAGCGATCGGGTGGGAAGTTGTTTGGGGCTCAGGACAAACGGGCCAGGGTAAATGAATTAGCAGTCTGTGGGAAGTGTGGGGGAAGGCGTGCCGGTGAATGCCGGTTGGGATCGAATTTGTGCTACAAATGTGGCAAGACCGGGCACTACTCCCGAGAGTGCCCGAACGGTATCAAATGCTACAACTGTGGGGAGAGTGGCCACATGAGCCGGGAATGCACTAAGCCCAGGATGGGCGAGACCGGGAAAGGGAAAGGCCCAGAGAGGAGGGAGGAAAGGCCCCGAGCGAAGACTCGAGCGTATGCACTGACACAAGAACAGGCCAGGAAAGACCCCGACGTGGCGTCAGGTACGTTCATCCTTGACAACACTTTTGTTTCAGTGCTATTTGATTCGGGTGCCAGTAAGAGTTTTATATCTGCAACTTTCTGTAAACGAGTAAAGTACACGGTTAGTAAAATAGAACGAGCCTTTAATGTAGAAACCGCTGAGGGTAGAACCGTAATGGTAACCGAAGTAGTTGACGATTCCACGATAAAGATAGAAGGCCATAGATTCCCCGTCAGGCTATTTGTTATGGTTTTGGGAGGGTTTGATGTCGTGTTAGGTATGGATTGGCTAACTGCCAACGAGGCTCAGATTATATGCAAACGAAAGATAATCCGACTCAAGGCTCCGGATGGTAGCGAAGTTGAAGTACTTGGGGATCGCGATGCCCCGATGCCCAACGTCATCTCGATGATTAAGGCAGCAGATTACTTGAGGCGCGGATGCGAGACTTATCTGGTATACGTAATTGACAAGTGTAAGGAAGTGAAAGAACTGGACGATGTACCCGTGGTACGCGAGTACCCGGAGGTGTTTCCAGAGGAGTTGCCTGGGATACCACCTGACAGAGAGATTGAGTTTCGAATTGACTTAGTACCAGATGCCCAGCCCGTGGCTAAGGATCCATATCGACTAGCACCAGTGGAAATGAAAGAATTAATGGCACAACTAGACGAGTTACTTGAGAAAGGATTTATCCAACCAAGCATCTCGCCGTGGGGTGCTCCGGTGTTGTTTGTGAAAAAGAAAGACGGTTCGATGAGAATGTGTATCGATTATCGCGAGTTGAACAAACGAACGGTAAAGAACAAGTACCCTTTACCAAGGATCGATGACCTGTTTGATCAATTGCAAGGCGCAAGTTGGTTCTCGAAAATCGACCTTCGGTCCGGGTACCATCAGTTGAAGGTGAGGGAAGAAGACATACCGAAAACTGCATTTCGCACGCGTTATGGACATTTCGAGTTCCGCGTAATGTCCTTCGGATTGACGAACGCCCCCGCAGCGTTCATGGATTTGATGAATAGGGTGTGTCGACCGATGCTGGACCGATCGGTAATTGTGTTCATTGATGATATCCTCGTCTACTCCAAGAATGAGGGTGATCACGCATGTCATTTGAAGGAAGTATTGGAAGCTCTAAAGAAGGAGAAGTTGTATGCTAAGTTCTCCAAATGCGCGTTCTGGCTTAGGGAAGTCCAATTCCTAGGTCACGTCATTAACCCGAACGGCATTATGGTGGACCCAGCAAAGATAATAACGGTGAAAGATTGGGAGGTTCCTAAGACTCCAACTGAAATCCGAAGTTTCTTGGGATTGGCGGGCTACTATCGGAGATTCATTCAGGATTTCTCGAAAATAGCTTCGCCATTGACAAAGTTGACACGAAAGGAGGTAAAGTACGAATGGGGTCCGAAGCAGGATGAGGCATTTAAGGAGTTAAAAGAAAAGCTAACCCAAGCTCCAGTCTTGGCCCTTCCCGAGGGCAGTGAAGACCTGGTGGTATACTCTGACGCTTCGGGTCAGGGGTTGGGGTGTGTGCTGATGCAACGTGGAAGAGTGATCGCATACGCATCACGACAGTTGAAGGTTCATGAAGTCAACTATCCGACTCACGACTTGGAACTTGCTGCTGTTGTGTTTGCATTAAAAATTTGGAGGCACTACCTCTATGGGGTGAAGTTTACCATATACTCCGACCACAAAAGTTTGAAGTACTTCTTCGAACAAAAGGAGTTGAATATGAGACAGAGGCGATGGTTAGAACTTTTGAAAGATTATGACTGTGAAATCATATACCATCCTGGAAAGGCAAACGTGGTGGCCGACGCTCTAAGCCGAAAGGACATGCCAGCTCCTATTAGAGTGAAAGCTTGCCAGTTGGTGGTAACATCGGATGTGATGAGGGAAATCGAAAAGGCTCAAGATGAGGCGCTTAAAGAGGAAAACATAAAGAAGGAAAGGATGGTTGGCCAACAAGACAAGTTAGAATATAACACCCTTGGTGTTAGGACACGTTATGGTCGGGTATGGATACCTATGGGTGGCGAGCTTAGAACCAAAATCTTGGATGAGGCTCATAAGTCTCGTTACTCTATCCATCCCGGTACCAACAAAATGTACCAAGATCTAAGGAAGGAATACTGGTGGCCTGGAATGAAACACGAAGTGACGAAATACGTAAGCAAGTGCTTGACTTGCTCACAAGTGAAGGCCGAACACCAGAAACCGTATGGGAAAATTCAACCACTCGAGATACCGGAATGGAAATGGGAACACATTACAATGGACTTCATAACCAAGCTACCTCGCACAGCTAAAGGTCATGACACCATTTGGGTAATTGTGGACCGTTTAACGAAGAGTGCTCATTTTCTACCTATTCGCGAGACGTTCTCGTCGGAAAGGTTAGCGGAAGTATTTATTAACGAAGTAGTGGCGCGGCATGGGATGCCTCTGACGATTGTATCTGATCGGGACACACGATTCACATCGAGGTTCTGGAAGAGGTTTCACGAGGCAATGGGCACGAGACTCAATATTAGTACGACATACCACCCACAAACGGATGGTCAGTCCGAAAGGACCATTCAAACATTGGAGGATATGCTTCGTGCTTGTATTATCGACTTCGGTGGCAGTTGGGACAGTCATCTGCCGTTAGCCGAATTCTCCTACAACAACAGTCATCACACGACGATAGGCATGCCGCCTTATGAAATGTTGTATGGGAGGAGATGCAGGACCCCGGTTTGTTGGGGTGAGATTGGACAGAAGGAATTGGGAAGTCTTGAAGTTGTAAAAGAAACGTCGGAAAGGTTTGATCAGATCAAAGCACGAATGAAGGCCGCCCAAGATCGTCAGAAATCCTACGCGGATAGACGACGAAGGCCTATTGAATTTAATGTTGGGGACAGAGTAATGTTGAAAGTGTCGCCCTGGAAGGGAATCATACGATTCAGGAAGAGAGGAAAGTTAAGTCCGAGGTTTATCGGACCATTCAGGATTATGGCACGGGTTGGTGAAGTCGCTTATCGGTTGGAATTGCCTGATGAGTTAAGTGGGATTCATCCTACCTTCCATGTATCACACTTGCGAAAGTGTTTGGCGGATGAAACGGCTCACGTACCACTTACTGACATCGAGGTCGACAACAGCCTTAACTACATTGAAGAACCTGTGGCCATCCTAGACAGGAAAGAGAAACGTTTACGTAGTAAAGTTATCCAATTGGTTAAAGTCCAATGGAAGCACCGAAGGGGATCGGAGGCTACATGGGAAACGGAGACGGAAATGAAGGAGTCGTACCCTCAACTGTTTGACTTATGATAGGTTTCGGGGACGAAACCTATTGTAAGGGGGGTAGACTTGTAACATCCCAAAATAAATGAGGATTTTAAATAACGGGTTGAACCGGGACGAACGGGATAAAAGAACGAGGCGTAACGGGCCGGGCCGGTTGGGCCGGCAAACTTGAAGGAAGGGGGGGGTTTCCTCCCTTTAAATAGCCAACACACACACCATTTCTCTCATTTGCAAGAATCTAGAGAGAGAAACCGTAGAGAGAGAAAGTTGGCGGATCGACCCGAGATTGAAGGAGCTTGTTGCTACTGAACTCGTGAGCAAAACCTCCGGATCAGAATCTCGAAATCAGGTAACACCCGAACCAAATCTGAGTTTTTGTTCGTTTTTGGGTTTTCGGGTATTTTTGTGAAAATGACGGGTTTTTATAAACCAAATGAGGAAAGGGTTATAAATCTGGAATCACGAAAGGAAAATACACGTTTTGAATACAAAAAGTCCGGATCTTGACAAGATCGGACCTGCATGCGAAAGTTAGGGTTTTTGGGGAAGATAGCTGAGTTCTGCAGGTATCGAAACTAGAGTTTCGAGTGGCCTGCAGGTGTCGAAACTAGAAGTTTCGAGTGACCTGCAGTTGTCGAAACTAGAAGTTTCGAGTGACCTGCAGTTGTCGAAACTAGAAGTTTCGATGGGCCTGCACCTGTCGAAACTAAGTAGTTTCGATAGGTCTGCATCAGTAAGTGAAGTCAGTGTATTCACCTGTAACAGAACGAGTAAACCGTTAGAGTCGGGATTTAGGTCTGATGTGTATTTAATTAATCAATTCAGATCGGAAGTGACGTTGTTGGACCTTTGTTTAGGACAACCCAAGAGTAACTTATAAGTTGAGTTCTAGAAGCCCTTCTTTTAATGTTTTAATTAAATGTTTTGGGCTGGTGTGCATACATACGAAACGAGGTTTATGAAACGAGGTTTACGAAACGAGGTTTATGAACGATGCTTCCGAAGGGGGAAGACGAAACGAGTTAATGAGATGTTTACGAAACGAGGTTTACGAGATGAGGTTTATAAAATATTTTGCCAAACGAAGTTGTGAAAGGTTTACGAATGAAGTGTTATTTAATAAAACGTACGAATGCTTTAACTAAAACGAGGTAAAGGTTTTTATGAAAGTCACGAATGAACGAATCTGCCACGAGTTCCTACGGGAGCTAGAGTATGTATGTATGTATGTATTGGCCTTACCTTACGGGGGGCCTTTGTGGCTGGCTAACGGTTGTACAACTGGTTGAGGATGGGGTGACGACGGTCGCCCATGGGATTACCGGGATCCCGATGGAAGGTACTATTCCTTGCGGGGAAATATTGCCTATGGTATGTTTAGTCTTCCTAGAGGTAACGAGCCTTAGGAGACGTGTGTATGGTCTACCTAGAGGTAACGAGCCTTAGGAGACGTGTGTATGGTCTACCTAGAGGTAACGAGCCTTAGGAGACGTGTGTATGGTCTACCTAGAGGTAACGAGCCTTAGGAGACGTATGTTTGGTCCACCTAGAGGTAACGAGCCTTAGGAGACCTGGATGACGGATGACTTAGAGGTAGCGAGCCTTAAGTTCATCCGCTGGTATGCGATGTATGGATTTGACGGTTACGAGAAGGCGCAGATTCGGTTCATATTGACTATTGTTACGATGTTATGCTACGATGTTTTGATGATGTTAAGTTATTGCATGTTTTATGTACGCTTTTATTAAATGAAGTATGATGTTATGTTTTTGGCAAATATTCGATGTTAATGTTTTACGTTAAAACTAGAACTCACCAGCGTAGCTGACCTTTTTAGTATGCACATTCAGGTTAAGGAAGTTATGATGATGGACGGTGATGCTGGGCGGCTTGAGGAGTTACCCGGATGATATGAAGACTGGCATCCCGTTACGAGTTGTTTTTGTTATGTACATGTATTTGAAAATGTTACGCTTCCGCATGTTAAACGATGTAATGTTATGTTTGAAATGAAATTTTCCGCTGCGTTATTTGATATTCTAGTTTGAGAACTGTTTGTGAATGAGTAAATCCAACGCGTGGGGCCTCACGGGTTTGGGGCCTGACAAGAAGATCAAGCTATTGTCAAGGGGGAGTCTGTTAGGACATAGATTGTATGACAAAAGCTTTGTAATAGTTTAGGTCTTATTGTCTTTATGTTTTGTATGTAATTGTTTAGATTTATCTAAGTATAAATACAAGTTCTGCAAGAGGCGAACTTATCTATTACGGGCGAACTTGTTAAGTTCGCCTAAGCATCTTTGAAGCGAACTTGTTAAGTTTGCCAATTGCAGAACATGTGTCTATAAATATAGAGTTTGTAGAGTCTATTCTGTATGCGTGAGATAGATTGAACAATTAAGTATTCTGTAAAATCTGTTTGGTGATATAAAAGAGAATAATATAAGTTTATAAAATATATTTGAAAATTAAAAGAAATTAAACTAATTATTTTTATAAAAGTTAAGGGGTTGTTTTAAAACTTTTCAAACTAGAAGGTTTTAAGCTAAAATCAGTTGAGGGACTAGTTCTGTACAAATCAAACTACAAGGACTCATCCGTAATTATCTCAGGGGCCGAATTAAATCAAAACCAAACTACAAGGACCAAATCTGCCAATTTCCAAATCGACTTTCCGGTCACCATGTTCCTTGGTCCGACGGGTAAAGCGTTTTTCCGGCGAACACCCCGACAGGGCTGTTCCCTGCACATAGACAGCCACTACAGGCATCCCTGAACTCTTCTTCCCCATGTGAACAAAAGGCCCCGACCAATTGGTCTCCCCAACATACGAATCGCCTGATCTTGTTGGTGGCCGAGAACCCACACCTCGAATTCGAGCCCGATAGTCAACCTCCACACGTATTTAATAGCTCGTTAGCTTCTTCTCGTCCAGACGAGTGTCGGGACGTGCCCAATTGCACGCTTTGTCATAAGAAACGAACTCGGCTATAAATAGCAATAATCAGACCTGCTCAAGCTCGCTACCCCTCTTCCACCCAATCTCACTCCAAATTGAAGGCACCATTACAATCGCCATCTCTGCGTGAAGCTATGACCAAGGTTGTAGAGGCTAATCCCATCCAGAAGCTCGATTCTCATTCTGGACATTCTCGGATTTAAGACTCTGCCGTCCAGCCCCTTTGCGACCATGTAAGAATCCTCAACTTCGTTTCTTTACCTTCTGTTATCATAAGGCAAGCTGAACCAATCGAAATCACGACTCCAAAACATCGATTACCGGACAAACCATTGTTCTGAAAAATTACTGTTTTATTTTTCTAAAGTCTGGGCCATCGAAACTACCTAGTTTCGATTGAGTAAATGGTCAATCGAAACTAGTAGTTTCGATAGATGGTAGTTTCGACAGCCTGTGTATCACTTATAAATGATCAATCGAAACTAGTAAGTTTCGATAGATGGTAGTTTCGACAGCCTGTGTATCACTTATAAATGATCAATCGAAACTAGTAAGTTTCGATAGATGGTAGTTTCGACAGCCTATGTATCACTTATAAATGATCAATCGAAACTAGTAAGTTTTGATAGATAGTAGTTTCGACAGTTCTGTGTATCACTTGTAAATGGTCAATCGAAACTAGTAGTTTCGATTGACACAGTTTCGATACCTGTCACAACTATAAACAGTTTCGATCAAATCAGTAATTTCAAGACAAACTTTTATGCAAATAACACTAAGAAATGTTATTATAAACCTATACACAATTAAATACTAATACGCACATGTAAACATACAATAATACCCATTTATCTACATAGGGTTTCAACGTGCTTAGACTTCAACATCTTTATCACCTACACGTGTGGAAAAATACCCGCTTGCAAGGTGAGTTACATAGCCCCTATTTTACATTTTTACATACTTTGGGGTGAAACATTATTTCATGCTACTCAAGCAAATTGTTTATACGTGTTATTCATGTGGATTATATGCTTACTATCTTGGGTGTACAATCATTTGCTTTAAACACAAGAAAACCAACATTAATATTAATAGATCTATTGTGCCTGACCAGCCCACCCGGTTAGGGTGTTTATTACTGCATACTCGGATATAGCCGCGTGTTATATTCAAACATACCGGATATAGTGGGTAACTATATTCAAACATTACCGGACTTAGCTGTTGTGCTCTGTTCAAGCGCGTCAAACAAGGTTTGAATTGTGATTAGATAAATGATACACCATATATATACTATGTTTAACAAGATAAACAATGAGTTGGAAAACGTTTTATTTACTACTTATCGGAACTACAAAAACCTATGTACTCACCAACATTTTAGTTGACACTTGATTTAAATAATGTTTCAGGTTTTGATATGTGATTGCTTGCTGAAGATTTCTCCACTTAAGAACTATGGACCTAGTTAAATAAATCAATGTTTTGAACTAGAATAGGTTATTCGAAATGTATTGTATTTGGATCTTTGTTGTATTCAAATTTATTTAATGAATTATGCAACTTTTTAGTTATCATGTGCTTTTGAACAATCATTCCATTGTCCGCCTCGATGATTCCGCCATCGGTCGGGGTGTGACAGATTGGTATCAGAGCCATGGTTATAGGGAATTAGGTTATTAGACACGATGACCTAGACTATAACCCTAGGACTCCCTTTTATGTGTTATGTGCTAAATGATTAATTGCTATGTGAATTATTTGTAGTTAGGTATTATTTGAATTTTCCCAAATTTGGTACATGAGACTTATACACATACATACAAGGCTTAAATACATGATACATACTACACATACACATTTGACAAACAAACTTATGCAAACAAATACACTACTCATCCTTATCCATACTCTTTCCTAATCCATATTAATTGCAACATTCCTACACATTTTATACTCATAGACTCTCAAGTCTATTAAAATCTTGAAAATCTCGTCAACGACTTAATTTCTTGAAACCAGTAAAGGACACGTGCAATCTGGAAGGGTGACACCTGTACATTGGGTTTTCTGTGACAACCCGACTTTTCGGGTTAACTCAGTTAGTAAATTCCGTTAACTTGCTGTTAAAAACCTAACCCCGTTAACTATTCCGTTAAGTTTCTTATTAAAAACTTAACCCCGTTAATCAAATCTAACCCCAAGGATTAATTCGGTCATAATATCAACTCAAAACTACAAAGATAATTACCCTAAATCTATTTGATTAATTTTCTAAGTCAAAATTAAGAGTTTTGGGTTCAGTTGACTTTTAAAAGTCAAACCCGAAATCAAATCAACTCAAATCCGCATAATCTCGATCATACCTGTTGAAATTCATAACCGAAATCGAATTCAATACTAATCAGGATCATCATGACACTTTTAATTCGAGTATTGAATCGAATTAACGCTAATAATGCGAATGATCTCGTAACCGTCGACTTCATATCAAATTCAATCAAATCCACCATTTTCCGTATACCAATTCACGAATTGTTACGCTGCACACACTCAGTAATCCTCTCTGAAGCATTAGCACAATCCAAATTGGTCGGAGAAGCAGAAGACGCCGCCGGAAACCAAACAAGCCGAAGACGGAACCCGTTTTAGTCGATCTCAGTCGATTCACATTTGTTTCCGGTAATTGAATACACCTTCACTTTCGTTTTTACTCTCTAATGGAAAGCCCTATATCAATTAGGGCTTAAAACATTAAGATTAGCAAGAACCCGATTTTAGGGTTCGTGATAAAAACGTTTTGGGGCTTTTGATCCAAAACTCAACCTCCATCAAATTAAACCACTCAGTCATGTTCGAAATCCCTTGTTTATTAAAACCCCTATGCTAATTTAATATTTGAACATCGAATTTGTAAAAATCCAGAACCTAGGGTTCTTCGTAAAACGATTTGGGGGTTTCGACCCTAAACCCAATCTCAACCAAATTAACTTACATCAACAGTTTCGCAATCTCGAATACATTAAAAACCCCCTATCAATTTCACCTAACAATATCGAATTGAACTCGATCCAGTAATCTATGGTTCGTTCTTATTCGATTTGGGGCTTTTGACCCTAGACCCATTTTTAATCAAATTAAACCACAGGGTTCGATTCGGAATTAACTGTTTAGTAATAGCCCCATGATTCCATCGAGTTCTAATATCAAATTTAGTTGATTTGATTCCTTGTTTAAACTAGGGTTGTCAGTTCTTAATCGAGTAATTAAACCATCCCAAACGCGAAGATTTTTCAATTAAACTTAACCACAAAATCGTTCTTACTCGATTATCAAAACCCTTTAGCCATTGTAGCAAATCGCGACCGGATTCAAGGGTTTTGGGGCTGGGATCGATCGGTTGCATGTATGGGAAGGGGGTGCACTGGAAGCCTTTGATTAAAACCATTCCGATCCGAGATCTGTTGCGATAGCCTAGCGGCCGGGACTGGTTAAGACAGTGTGCGTGTGTGGGAGAGACCCGGGTTCGAGTCCGGGCTCCCACATTTCTTTTTAAACATTTTTCTAAACATATTTAATTAATAAAAATCATTCTTAATATTATTATATCATTATATAAATGGGTTTTAGAATATACACTTTTATTACTAATAAGTAAAAATAATATGTTTATATTATTTTAAACCGTAATCGCGTGAAAAATAATATGTTTATATTATTTTTGAATTGTGACCCGTATTATTAAATAATATATATTTATATTATTTCAAATCATTTTTTATATAACCCCGTGAACCAATCGAGACTAAATAATAATTAGTTATGTTAACCACTCGTATATATATATATATATATATATATATATATATATATATATATATATATATATATATATATATATATATATATATATATATATATATATTATTTATGTCGTTCGTCGCGTAAAGTAATTCCTGAACCCGTGGACACGTTCGTCCACTCTCGTTTGATTAGAGCGGTTCCTTAAGACGTTCTTTCCTAATCTCGGTCACGATTCCTTTATTCGTTCCTAATTTATATGTTTATAATTCTAGGACATCCGTAGGTCTTTTGAGACTTACACTCGTTGTTCCAACTTACTTCTAGTGTGAAACTACCTTCAACGCCAAGCAGGTGAGTTTCACGGCCCCTTTTTACTGCTTTTAACTTGGGGGAGAAAAATGCTTAAATTGATTTTTAGATTTTGTATTTCATATGCTATCAATGTTAAAGCTAAGTGTAACATGCTATCACAGAAAGCCCTCATCTTATTTCGAACCGTTAATATGGAGCTTAGCGAGGTAATGTTTAGTAGTACTACTGGGTTTGACAAATCCCACCCGCGTTAGTCGCGCTAACTCGATCGGATATCGAACGGGTGAAATGTTAGCCTATTCACATGGCCAGTATTGATAGAACCTGGCAGGAGGCAATAAACAAACAGTCAGTTTCGGTTGCGAGCACTTGAGCTAAAACATGAACATAGGTTAGCTACCTATAGATACATTTTGAATGATCATAAATCTGGTAACGCCTACTTATTTATTTGAAACCTGTGAACTCACCAACCTTGTGTTGACACTTTTTCTTACATGTTTTCTCAGGACGCTAAGCTAAGACACAGGTGCATGTTAGGGCATGCATGGGATTCAACTGCTTTGCTTTGTGTCTATTTATGTTGATTGAATTACTTTAATGTACTTTGTTTGGTTGGACGTTTGGACTTTTGGACTTTGGTCTTGGGCGCGTGTATTTTGCGCATTTACTTTCTTTACGCTTCCGCATTGATACTCTGATTTAAAAGATATTTTCATTTTGAGTCCCATGTAGAGTCGTTCAATGTAACTAGTGTCTGAGATCCTGGTTTGTCACTTCCCAAAACGGTAATACTCCGTTAGTTGAAATTGGGGGTGTGACAGATTGGTATCAGAGACATTGGTTATAGAGAACTAGGATTGCATACTAGACTATAGCCTCACACATTAGTTACATGTCATTTGGATGTTTGGTACTTATACATAATGTTGCAGGATCATGTCGTCAACATCACCTCCATCACCTAACACATCAGGGCATAAGGCACCTGTACTCTCGTCCCCGGAGCCCAAAAGGTGCCGGACTACCTCAATTGATCAAGGCGAACCGAGCAACGCACGAGCATTGGATTATGCTCTCAATTGGGATATGTACCCACATATGATCCAAAGGTGGATCGAAATGGGAGATGTTCCATCACCGTACTTTGGATCCACATCTTCATCGTCTACACTACCTAGCTTACCATGTACCATGGAACAAGCTTTCGCAGCATTTGTATCTTATATGTTGAAGGAGTTAAGTTTTGTACAAGATGCCACCGAGGAGATACCTAAAATCCTGGAGAATGGACCCCAAGTGGAGAAGAATAAGGTAGGAATAGAAAATTTGACTACCGAACTAGCTGCAACGGACCATGTCCACAACCTTTTAGTGGATCATGTGGCACACCTAGAGACAAGGGCTGACACTATGGATGATGATATGCAAGGAGTCCTGGAGAGATTAGCTGCTATGGAAGCTCAGCTACATGTGGCAAACCACACTGCTGAAGGCCTTCAAGAGAGGGTGACTCATTTGGAAGCCCAACTGCAAGCGGCCCTACACCCGGAAGACATTCCAGTATCTGACGATGAGGAGGAACCCTTTGAGGAGGAACTCTTTGAGGAGGAGCCCTTCGAGGAGGAACCCTTAGAGGGGGAACCAGCTGAGGAAGAGCCAGTGGAGATTGATGATGCACAGTCATATGTCTCTTCTGATGACGAGGATGTTTGAGGATCTTCCTAATCTATCTTGCTTTTCATGTTTGTTTTTGCTTATGTTATTTCTCTTTTCAAACCTAGATGGGTAAGGTTGTTCCCATCCAATAAAAGCATGAGAAGTTTAATATTTGAGTAATTTATTTTGTAGCCTTACAATTTATTTAATTTTCAAAATATTAGATGTTGTATCTCCTTACTCGTACCTGAATAATGTTTAATGTGAGATATATTTCTCATTGTTTTTCATTTGTGATTGTGAAGAATTATGTCTGGGAGAGGACGCGGAGGCCGTACCGGTGGTCTTGGTACCATTAACATGACGGCAGCAGAGCTAGCCGCACTGATAAATGATAGTGTAGCAGAGGCCCTAGCAGCACAGAATGCTGCAGGTAAATGCTCTAACTATTGACTAATAGTGTCAATCCTTCTCCTAAAAACATCTGTCTAAACTCTATAATTCCAACCCAATTGGTATTTCTAAATCCAGGCCAGCAAAATCAGCAAAATCAACAGCCAGCCTGCACTTTCAAGGCATTCATGGACTGCAAGCCCCACACCTTTAGTGGAGCTGAAGGAGCCGTTGGATTACTTCGCTGGTTTGAGAAGGTTGAATCAGTAATAGCCATGTGCAACTGCTACGTGGCTAACCAAGTGAAATTTGCTGCTGGAACTTTACAAGGCCCGGCCCTAATATGTGGAATGCCCAAGTTCAAATGTTGGGACTAGCAATGGCAAATGGACTCCCGTGGGAGGAATTCAAAACAATGATGAAAGAAGAATACTGCCCACGAGATGAAATTCAAAAGCTAGAGGGAGAGTTCTGGAATCTTAAGATGGAGGGTTCGGAAATTGAACTCTACACCACCCGTTCGCACGAACTTGCTACCATGTGCCCACACATGGTGACTCCGGATTACAAATGAATTGATCTATACATTGGAGGTTTGGTACCTCAGATTCAAAGCATGGTGACCTCATCCAACCCTACCACCATCCAACAGACCATCAGACTTGCTCACAAATTGACCGATCAGGCAGTGACACAGGGAACTTTACCTCCAAGAGGTTCAGTTGCTAAACCCACCGACAGCCACAAACGCAAGTTCGATCACCATTCCAACACCCACAACCACTCTAACTCCCACTCCAAAGGACCCCAACCCAACCAGCAACAGTTTAACCAACAGCAACAACAACAACAACAACAACGTAGGTTCGAGCCTACCAAGAACTTCAATCAGTCGACCTCCTCTTGCCAAAACCAGGGTGGTTATGCGGGAAAGTCCCCGAAGTGTAACAAGTGTAACTTACACCACTTTGGGTTCTGCAATCGTTGCCAGAGGTGCGGTAAAATAGGCCATGCTGGTAAGGACTGCAGGGGTGAATTACAAACTAAGCAACCCTTTCAACAACCGGGGTCTACTAGGGCTTATTCGGAAGAACTGTCCCCAGTTGAAGAAAGGGGGTAATGGAAATCACAACCCTAACCACAATAACAATGGGAATGGTGGTAATAATGGCAATGGGGGAGGAAATGGTGCGAAGGGACGAGCCTTCGTACTCGGATCTGGAGAAGCACGTTACGACCATAATGTGGTTACCGGTAAGTTCCTCGTAAATAATTTCTTTGCTTCTGTCCTTTTTGACACCGGTGCTGATAGAAGTTTTATATCTAAGAAATTTAGTAATATGATAAAAGGAACTTCATCTCTATTAGAAGATAAGTATACAATAGAGATAGCTGACGGTCAAATAATTGAGGCAACTGACATACTTAAAGGATGTAAACTTGAGCTAGCTACACATACATTTGATATCGACCTTATGCCGGTCATACTTGGTAGTTTTGATATAATTGTTGGCATGGATTGGCTATCTAAAAACCAAGCTGAAATTATCTGTCGTGAGAAGATTGTACGTGTACCTCTCTCGAATGGAGAAACCCTTTCCATCCAAGGCGAAAGAGTTGGTGCAGTCATGGGCATTATATCCTTCATGAAAGCACAAAAATGTCTTCGCAAGGGGCATACGGCTATTTTGGCCCTTGTTGCTGAACAGCCGTCAGAAGAGAAGAAGATCGAAGATATTCCCGTTGTGCGGGAATTTTTGGAAGTATTTCCCGAGGATCTGCCCGGTCTGCCACCACACCGTCAGGTTGAATTCCAAATTGACCTAGCACCCGGAGCAGCACCGATTGCTCGGGCACCTTACAGACTGGCACCTAGTGAATTGCAGGAACTGTCCACTCAATTACAAGACCTATTAGATAAAGGTTTCATCCGACCTAGTTCATCACCGTGGGGAGCTCCGGTATTATTTGTCAAGAAGAAGGACGGTACATTCCGTATGTGTATTGATTACCGGGAGCTGAAAGGTTACAATCAAGAACCGCTACCCTTTACCTCGTATTGATGACCTTTTTTATCAACTCCAAGGATCAAGTTTCTATTCCAAAATAGACCTTAGATCAGGTTATCATCAGCTGAGAGTCCGAGATGAGGATATCTCTAAGACTGCTTTCAGGACAAGGTACGGCCATTACGAATTTATGGTCATGCCTTTCGGTTTAACGCACCCGCGGTATTCATGGACCTCATGAACCGTGTGTGTAAGCCTTACCTTGACCAGTTTGTTATCGTTTTCATCGACGACATCCTTATTTATTCCAAGAACAAGGAAGAACATGAGGAACATCTGCGTCTAATTTTGGAACTACTTAAGCAAGAGCAACTTTATGCTAAGTTTTCCAAATGTGAATTCTGAATTCGAGAGGTTCAGTTTCTAGGGCATGTGGTAAATGAAAAAGGGATACATGTCGACCCGTCCAAAATAGAAGCCATCAAGAATTGGGCAGCACCGACGACTCCGACTGAGGTGCGACAATTTCTGGGATTGGCTGGATATTACCGTCGTTTTATCGAAGGATTTTCAAAGATTGCGCAACCTCTCACCGCCCTAACTCAAAAAGGAAAAGCCTATAATTGGGGCGATAACCAAGAATCAGCTTTCCAACACCTCAAACAGAAACTTTGCAGTGCACTTATTTTAGCTCTTCCGGAAGGAACCGATGATTTTGTGGTGTATTGTGATGCATCTATTCAAGGTCTGGGTTGTGTCTTAATGCAACGCGAAAAGGTAATCGCATACGCTTCACGTCAGTTAAAGTTTCACGAGAAAAACTACACCACTCATGACCTAGAGTTGGGAGCAGTAGTTTTTGCACTTAAGATATGGAGACATTACTTGTACGGTACCAAATGCACCATCTACACCGACCACAAGAGCCTCCAGCATATCTTCGAGCAGAAGGAGTTGAACATGCGACAACGTCGTTGGGTTGAACTTTTAAATGATTACGACTGTGCGATCCGGTATCATCCGGGTAAAGCTAACGTTGTGGCTGATGCGCTAAGCCGAAAGGAAACAAAACCCAAACGAGTTCGAGCATTACAACTTACTATTCACCCTGGATTGCCTGACAGAATCCGTAGTGCTCAACTTGAAGCCTTGAAAGAAGATAACATGCCGTTAGAAGGTACTCGCGGCATGGAAGCACAACTTGAAGTAAAATCTAACGGAATTCGTTACTTTGTCGAACGAATATGGATTCCAGTGTTCGGAAATTTAAGGGAACTAATCATGGATGAAGCTCATAAATCTCGTTACTCCATTCATCCGGGTTCCGATAAAATGTACCATGATCTAAAAGTACTATATTGGTGGCCGAAGATGAAGGCCGATATAGCCACTTATGTTAGTAAGTGTCTGACCTGCGCGAAGGTCAAAGTTGAATATCAAAAACCGTCCGGTCTCCTGCAACAACCTGAAATTCCCATGTGGAAATGGGAACAAATATCCATGGACTTCATCACCAAATTACCCCGAACCCCTACCGGATGTGATACTATATGGGTAATTGTTGATCGCCTAACAAAATCTGCCCACTTCCTAGCCATCAAAGAAACTGACAAAATGGATAAACTCACTCGAATATACTTGAAAGAAGTAGTCTCTCGGCACGGGGTTCCTATCTCTATTATTTCGGATCGTGATGCACGATTCACTTCTCGCTTCTGGCAGTCGTTGCATAAAGCATTAGGCACGCGTCTAGATATGAGCACAGCATACCATCCTCAAACTGATGGCCAAACTGAACGTACTATCCAAACTCTGGAGGACATGCTACGAGCTTGTGTGATCGATTTCGGTAACACTTGGGAGTCTCACCTACCATTGGTGGAGTTCTCCTACAACAACAGTTATCACACTAGCATCAAGGCAGCTCCATTTGAAGCATTTTATGGACGGAAATGCCGTTCTCCCATTTGTTGGACCGAGGTTGGAGATAGCCAACTCACAGGTCCTGAACTTGTATTTGAAACTTCCGAAAAGATCGTTCAAATTAGAAATCGTATGGCGGCAGCTCGTGATCGTCAAAAGAGCTACGCCGACAAACGCCGTAAACCTTTAGAGTTTCAAGTAGGTGACATGGTCTTACTCAAAGTCTCACCTTGGAAAGGTGTCATTCGTTTCGGAAAACGAGGTAAACTGAATCCTCGTTATGTTGGACCTTTCAAAATATTAAAGAGAATCGGACCAGTCGCGTATCAACTTGACCTACCTGAAAGACTTAGTGGTGTACACAACGTCTTTCACATCTCCAATTTGAAGAAATGTCTAGCTAACGAATCTCTCGCGGTTCCTCTTGAGGAACTACACGTTGATGAACAGCTGCGTTTCATCGAAGAACCCGTAGAAATCATGGATAGGGAAGTCAAATCGTTAAAACACAGTAAAATCCCTATTGTTAGAGTCCGTTGGAACTCGAAACGCGGACCGGAATTCACGTGGGAGCGCGAGGATCAGATGATGCGCAAATATCCTAATCTATTCAAGCACTCCACGTCAAATCTTTAAGGAATTATTTTAAATTTTCGGGACGAAAATTCTTTTAACTAGAGGATGATGTGATATCCGGGAAATTTTTTTTTATTTTAAGTTTCGGGACGAAAATTCTTTTAACTAGGGGATGATGTGACAACCCGACTTTTCGGGTTAACTCAGTTAGTAAATTCCGTTAACTTGCTGTTAAAAACCTAACCCCGTTAACTATTCCGTTAAGTTTCTTATTAAAAACTTAACCCCGTTAATCAAATCTAACCCCAAGGATTAATTCGGTCATAATATCAACTCAAAACTACATAGATAATTACCCTAAATCTATTTGATTAATTTTCTAAGTCAAAATTAAGAGTTTTGGGTTCAGTTGACTTTTAAAAGTCAAACCCGAAATCAAATCAACTCAAATCCGCATAATCTCGATCATACCTATTGAAATTCATAACCGAAATCGAATTCAATACTAATCACGATCATCATGACACTTTTAATTCGAGTATTGAATCGAATTAACGCTAATAATGCGAATGCATCTCGTAACCGTCGACTTCATATCAAATTCAATCTAATCCACCATTTTCCATATATCAATTCACGAATTGTTACGCTGCACACACTCAGTAATCCTCTCTGAAGCATTAGCACAATCCAAATTGGTCGGAGAAGCAGAAGACGCCGCCGGAAACCAAACAAGCCGAAGACGGAACCCGTTTTAGCCGATCTCAGTCGATTTACACTTGTTTCCGGTAATTGAATACACCTTCACTTTCGTTATATTAATTAGGGCTTAAAACATCAAGATTAGCAAGAACCCGATTTTAGGGTTCGTGATAAAAACGTTTTGGGGCTTTTGATCCGAAACTCAACCTCCATCAAATTAAACCACTCAGTCATGTTCGAAATCCCTTGTTTATTAAAACCCCTATTCTAATTTAATATTTGAACATCGAATTTGTAAAAATCCAGAACCTAGGGTTCTTCGTAAAACGATTTGGGGGTTTCGACCCTAAACCCAATCTCAACCAAATTAACTTACATCAACAGTTTCGCAATCTCGAATACATTAAAAACCCCCTATCAATTTCACCTAACAATATCGAATTGAACTCGATCCAGTAATCTAGGGTTCGTTCTTATTCGATTTGGGGCTTTTGACCCTAGACCCATTTTTAATCAAATTAAACCACAGGGTTCGATTCGGAATTAACTGTTTAGTAATAGCCCCATGATTCCATCGAGTTCTAATATCGAATTTAGTTGATTTGATTCCTAGTTTAAACTAGGGTTTTCGGTTCTTAATCGAGTAATTAAACCATCCCAAACGCGAAGATTTTTCAATTAAACTTAACCACAGAATCGTTCTTACTCGATTATCAAAACCCTTTAGCCATTGTAGCAAATCGCGACCGGATTCAAGGGTTTTGGGGCTGGGATCAATCGGTTGCATGTATGGGAAGGGGGTGCACTGGAAGCCTTTGATTAAAACCATTCCGATCCGAGATCTGTTGCGATAGCCTAGCGGCTGGGACTGGTTAAGACAGTGTGCGTGTGTGGGAGAGACCCGGGTTCGAGTCCGGGCTCCCACATTTCTTTTTAAACATTTTTCTAAACATATTTAATTAATAAAAATCATTCTTAATATTATTATATCATTATATAAATGGGTTTTAGACCGGAAAACAACCCATAGGCTTGAGATTTAAATATTCTGTTTATTTTTATTAATGATAACCATTTTTATAGAATATACACTTTTATTACTAATAAGTAAAAATAATATGTTTATATTATTTTAAACCGTAATCGCGTGAAAAATAATATGTTTATATTATTTTCGAATTGTGACCCGTATTATTAAATAATATATATTTATATTATTTCAAATCATTTTTTATATAACCCCGTGAACCAATCGAGACTAAATAATAATTAGTTATGTTAACCACTCGTATATATATATATATATATATATATATATATATATATATATATATATATATATATATATATATTATTTATGTCGTTCGTCGCGTAAAGTAATTCTTGAACCCGTGGACAGGTTCGTCCACTCTCGTTTGATTAGAGTGGTTCCTTAAGACGTTCTTTCCTAATCTCGGTCACGATTCCTTTATTCGTTCCTAATTTATATGTTTATAATTCTAGGACATCCGTAGGTCTTTTGAGACTTACACTCGTGGTTCCAACTTACTTCTAGTGTGAAACTACCTTCAACGCCAAGCATGTGAGTTTCACGGCCCCTTTTTACTGCTTTTAACTTGGGGGAGAAAACATGCTTAAATTGATTTTTAGATTTTGTATTTCATATGCTATCAATGTTAAAGCTAAGTGTAACATGCTATCACAGAAAGTCCTCATCTTATTTCGAACCGTTAATATGGATCTTAGCGAGGTAATGTTTAGTAGTACTACTGGGTTTGACAAATCCCACCCGCGTTAGTCGCGCTAACTCGATCAGATATCGAACGGGTGAAATGTTAGCCTATTCACATGGCCAGTATTGATAGAACCTGGCAGGAGGCAATAAACAAACAGTCAGTTTCGGTTGCGAGCACTTGAGCTAAAACATGAACATAGGTTAACTACCTATAGATACATAATGAATGATCAGAAATCTGGTAACGCCTACTTATTTATTTGAAACCTGTGAACTCACCAACCTTGTGTTGACAGTTTTTCTTATATGTTTTCTCAGGACGCTAAGCTAAGACACAGGTGCACGTTAGGGCATGCATGGGATTCAACTGCTTTGCTTTGTGTCTATTTATGTTGATTGAATTACTTTAATGTACTTTGTTTGGTTGGACGTTTGGACTTTTGGACTTTGGTCTTGGGCGCGTGTATTTTGCGCATTTACTTTCTTTACGCTTCCGCATTGATACTCTGATTTAAAAGATATTTTCATTTTGAGTCCCATGTAGAGTCGTTCAATGTAACTAGTGTCTGAGATCCTGGTTTGTCACTTCCCAAAACGGTAATACTCCGTTAGTTGAAATTGGGGGTGTGACATTTTCTGTCTAGGAAAGCATTTCGTATAAATCCAAATAAATGGACCCGTATGCTTTCCTGGGAATTCCTGAAGTGAGTGTTTACCTATAGGCTAAAGCATGTCTCCTTGAAAGTTTTGAGGAATTATTTAACGTTGATAAGTCAATGTATTCGCAAGGATACGATCCAAACTTAAACTCAAAATTTAGGGACACTATAGCAAGATAGGAAGAACTAGACGAACATGCAAAGCAAATCCTTATTACGGGTGCACACGTAATAACGATTTGTAGTGCATGCAAGTCCTGGCAATTCCTATTACGCAAATAATGATCTATAACATCATGTTCTATCCGGAATAGATGGCTTAGCTTTCCCCCCATCAACTTTGAATAAATACACATGCACTGGCATGCGTCATGATAAATCCCGCTTTTCTGCTTACATTATTTCCCACTATAATTCATATATATCCATCTTATCTAAAATATCATTGTCTTTTCTTATGGTGTTAGAATGCCTACTCGACGTGCAAACTCTAGCACTTTCAACCCGGATCTTGCTACTCTTCTTACCCAGCTAGTGGGGCAAATGACCCAAGCCAATAACAACAGTGACGGGTCTCACAACATCCAAGGAAACGGTGGTACCAACCCGCCCCAATGCACGTTTAAGCACTTTAACTCGTGCAATCCTACAAAATTCTTCGGTACTGAAGGTGCTACCGGCCTACTGCAATGGTTTGAAAGCATGGAAAGCACATTCCTAAACAGTGACTGCCCCGATAATCTTCGGGTTCGCCATGCCACAAGTGTACTTCAAAATAGAGCCCTCACCTGGTGGAACGGTGAGAAACGCACTCGTGGTGTTGAGGTTGCTACATCTTTATCATGGGATGATATGAAGAAAGCCATGACTGATGAATTCTGTCCTCGAAATGAAATGAGGAAGCTCGAGACTGAGTTTTGGGATCTTGCCCAAGACAGCGGGGATAATCTGGCTTACACCACCCGGTTTCAAGAGCTAAGTCTGTTGGTGCCTCATATGATCACTCCCCTTGCTCGGGGAATTGAAAAATACATAGGCGGGCTGCATATGCAAATTCAAGATGCCGTGTTAGGAAGCAATCCTCCTACACTTGAAGCTGCTATCCGTCTATCCGCTACACTATCCGACAACCATGTCAAGGCCGGAACCTTATCAAGAAAGGGTTCTAAGAAGGTTGTTTCCACTCTCGCGGCCATCAAAGATGTAAAACCCGAGTCTTCTAACCGCAACAAGAAACGAAAAGGCTGAAACTTCGCAGCCGTAACTCCCGCTATACCTGCTATTCAAGCGGCCCCTTTGGGTCAAAACCCGAAACCTTATCTGGGCCCGAATCCCCAATGCCAGACCTGCAAGTACCATCATCCTGCCAACTTACCATGCCGATTGTGTTCAAGCTGCGGACGATATGGACACGTGGTCACTACTTGCCGTACCCGTCCTCCCGTCCATCAAGCTGCTCTAGCCAACCGTCCAATCTATCCGGCACCTCTCAATGGTCGGGCATGTTACGAATGTGGAGACCCAAACCATTTCCGTGACCGATGCCCAAAATTTCATCATCAAGGTGGTCCTCAAGGACGAGCGTTTAATATAAACGCTAATGAGGCTCAAGCAAACAACAACGTGATAAACGGTACGTTTCTCGTAAACAATCATTATGCATCCATTTTATTTGATACCGGTGCCGATAGGAGTTTTGTGTCTCTTACCTTTGAATCTCGACTTGCTAAACAAAGAACGAAACTTGACAATTCTTATTCCGTGGAGATAGCAAACGGAAAATCTATTACTATAAATTCTGTTATCCGCGACTGCAATCTCGAGCTTAATGATCATGTGTTCTCTGTTGATCTCCTTCCAATGCAATTGGGAAGCTTCGATATTATAATTGGCATGGACTGGTTATCCAAGCACCGCGCCGAGGTTATTTGCTACGAAAAGTGCATTCGTATACCTCTCCCTTCGGGCGACACGTTAGTTATTTTCGGTGAAAAACCATGTCGTGGTCTTCAACTCATGTCTTGCACATTGGCACAAAAGTACCTACGGAAAAAGTACGTTGCCTTCTTGGCCCACGTAGTTGACACGAAAGACAAGGGTAAGAAATTGCAAGATATTCTGATCATTCGAGACTTTCCCGAGGTATTCCCCGAGGATTTACCCGGTCTTCCTCCTCCTAGACAAGTGGAGTTTCGCATTGACCTTGTGCCTGGAGCAACTCCCGTGGCAAAAGCTCCCTATCGTCTTGCACCTTCAGAGATGCAAGAGCTCGCAAGTCAATTACAAGAACTCTCATCTAAAGGATTCATCCGCCCGAGCCATTCACCTTGGGGTGCTCCCGTGCTATTCGTAAAGAAAAAGGATGGATCGTTTCGAATGTGCATCGATTATCGTGAACTCAACAAGCTTACAATTAAGAACCGTTATCCTTTACCCCGTATCGACGATCTTTTCGATCAGCTTCAAGGTTCAACATGCTTCTCCAAGATTGACCTCCGTTCCGGGTACCATCAACTTCATGTTCTCGATGAAGACATTCCTAAGACTGCCTTTCGGACTAGATATGGTCACTACGAGTTCATGGTTATGCCCTTCGGTTTGACTAATGCACCTGCAGTCTTCATGGACCTCATGAACCGTGTATGCAAACCTTATTTGGACAAGTTCGTGATCGTTTTCATTGACGACATTCTCATCTATTCTAAAACAAAAGCGGAGCATGAACAACATCTTTGTTTGATTTTGGAACTCTTGAAGAAAGAACAACTATACGCCAAGTTCTCCAAGTGTGAATTCTGGCTAAAGGAAGTTCAATTTTTGGGACACATAGTCAACGATAAAGGAATTCATGTGGACCCGGCAAAGATCGAGGCGGTAAAGAATTGGAGTACTCCCAAGACTCCTACCGAGATTCGTTCATTCCTTGGACTAGCGGGTTATTATCGTCGCTTCATCTCAAATTTCTCCAAGATTGCGGTTCCACTCAATGCCTTGAATCACAAAGGTAAACATTACGTGTGGGGACCCAAGCAAGAGGAAGCTTTTCAAACTCTCAAGCACAAGCTCTGCAATGCTCCTATTCTAACTCTTCCTAATGGTAATGATGACTTTATCGTTTATTATGATGCATCCAACCAAGGTCTTGGTTGTGTTCTAATGCAACGTGGCTAAGTAATTGCATACGCATCACGTCAGCCCAAAATCCACGAGAAGAACTATACGACCCATGATCTCGAGCTTGGCGCTGTCATTTTCGCCTTGAAAATTTGGAGACATTATCTTTATGGCACCAAATGCGTGGTTTTCACCGACCACAAAAGTCTCCAACATATTTTCAATCAAAAGGAGCTTAATATGAGGCAACGACGATGGGTTGAACTTCTTAACGACTACGACTGCGAGATTCACTACCACCTTGGCAAGGCAAATGTTGTAGCCGATGCCTTGAGTCGTAAAGAACGTATCATGCTTCATAGTGTTTGTATTCATAACGATATCCAAGCCCGTATTCTTCAAGCACAACACACCTCGGTTACCGAGGGAAACATGTATCAAGAGATGGCATGTGGTGTAGAACTCTTACTAGAAACCAAAGTGTAACATCCTAAAATGACGAGAAATAAAGTTAACGAGTTCAAGCGAGCCGAAGTCAGGCCGGGTCAGTCGCGAACCGGGCTTGGGGAGGTCTCCCCTATAAATAGCCCAAGGCCCTCATTTTTCTCCTCTCAACAATTCTAGAGAGAGAAAGTGTCGGAATCACGCAAGATTGCACCCGCTCGTGTCTCTTGCACTCCTAAAGGAAACCTCCAAATCAGAATCGTCATCCAGGTAACCATTCGAGCCAAAACTGAGATTTTTGCTTAGGTTGGGTTTCCGGGTGAAAATTGGACGTTTTTACGGATGAAACTTGAGAATAAGCTTGGGTTTAGTATCTGGAATGAAAACCAGTTGTTTTGAGGAAAGAAAGTTGAAGTTTTGACATAATCAAACCCAAATCCGAGAATTTCGGACTGTTTGGGGAAGATGACTGCTCGCCTGTTAAGTTCGCTTGGTGGAGGCGAACTTATCAAGTTCGCCTAGCAAGTTCGCTTAAAGCTTAAGTTCGCCTAACTAATTAAGTTCGCCTGGCCAAGAGAAGCGAACTTAGGACAAGTTCGCCTATAAGTTCGCCTAGGCCAGAGGAAGCGAACTTAGGCATTAAGTTCGCCTATGTCAGCTGTGTTAGGAATATAACTTGGTTTAGATCTGATACGGGTATAGTTAATTAATCCAGATCGTGTGCGGCGCTCATCAAACCGCAGATAGGACAGAACAGGACTAGCTGATCAGGTGAGTTCTATGTGCCCCCCCCCTCTATGTTATGTGCAAATGATTTATAAATATTTTTGGGGCTGAAGTGTATACACTAAATGAATAAATGTTATGAATGCCAATGTGAACATACGTGATATATAAATATATGAAAATGAATTATGAACAAAGATTGAAACGTATGTTTACAAAGTATGAATGAAATCTTGCCTTATATTATATATATATACTGCATGATATGAATATACGTGAATGTTATGGACGCTTCGATGCTAACGGCTACTACGGTAGACGGACGACCACGTCACTATCTTGCAACCGGGACAAAAACGTTCCTTCATCAGCAAGGAAATAAAAAGGGGAATAAATGGGCGGTCGAAGCAAATGCCAAATCATATGTAGAACGGTTGCAAACATGGTATCACATGGGAAACGGATACCTTCGGGTAGACGGGCGAAAAGGACGGCCTACGACGGTAGGACGGTATGACGGACGGCTGAAGGTTGGCCGGACGGTTTTATTATGGCGGACAGTTTCTAGGACCGGACGAGTCAAAGGGCTACGACGGTAGCTTCATGGCGTATGCCTTTGTGGCATACGTAGTAAAAGACGGGTTTATCACCCATATGTGTACGACCAAATGAATGTAAAAAAAAGTTAAGAATACGTATTTATGATCTTTATGTATAAACTTAAGAATACTTTTAAGGAAATAATGCTTATATCTAATCATTTTAAACTAGAACTCACCAGCGTTAGCTGACTTTTAGTATACATTTCAGGTAACAAAGAAAAGGGTCGTGCGAAGGCGTGAAGGTTACCCGGCTAAAGACTGACATCCCGATTTATGTTTTTGTTAAACACTGATGTATGTGTTAAATGTTAAGACTTCCGCTGTAATGTACTCAAATGTGAATGATTTTGGCTGTTAATTGAATATGTTAAATTTAAAGTTCAGTATTGATGACTTTGTTTATGAGTAAATCCAATAAGTGAGGTCACCCGGAAAAAGGGGCCTTACAAGTTGGTATCAGGGCAATATTTTGAGAGATTCAAACATCCCTAAATGTCTGAACTCAAGCTGATTATGGGACCAACGCACGGGTGTCAGTCTGGGTAGCCAACGCCGACGCCATCACTGTAAGTAAGTACTAAAGTTCATGTTTGTAGATAGGAATAGATTCCTTAACTTAGAACCAATAGATGTCAATGTCTTGACCAATTTGAAGAGTTTGGAACCTGAAAAGCAATGTAAATTTCTAATCACAAACCGGTCACTGTAATTAAAAATTTACCTTGTTCGTATTGTTCTAAAACTATGATCTGAAGAAATGGCATTGATGTATTCCCTTTATAACTATCAGGAAACTAGGAATTATGGCTGGTGGAGGAAGGATAGGACGCCGAGGCGGTCGTACTGGCCGAGTAGGTAGACCTCAACTGAATCCAAGACATCAAGAAGAAGAGGATGTGCACACAGAAAACACTGAGAGCGTGCACCAAACTAATGTCACCCCAACTGGGGGCGACCATCAAGGGTCTCTACAGTTGGAACCCGAGGTCAGAGATGCTATTGCCCGTGAGGTCGTGCTCACTTTGAAGAATGTATTGCCTGACCTACTATCGGAGGCATTAAAGAAAATCAAGAAAGATGATGAAGGGAACAATGAGGAAAAGGTATATGACAGCGATGGGGATGAAATAAAGGTGGGATCAAGTAAACGGGGGTGCACTTATAAAGGTTTCAAGGACGGAGACTCACCGAAGTTTGATGGGAACAAGGACTCGGTGGCCACCCTCGAGTGGATCGAGAGGATGAACGCTGTCATCAACATCAGCGAGTGTCGATCCGACCAAGCTGTTAAGTACGTTGCCCATTCTTTCACTAACGAAGCACTAAGTTGGTGGAGGAATGTTCAAAGAACTAAGTCACCCAATGCTATCAACAGAATGACGTGGGAAGACTTGAAAAAGCTTATAATCCAAAAGTTCTTCCCACAGAATGAGATCGATCGTGTGGAGAACGAATTCTTGAACTTCAAAGCTGGCAATAAGACTCATCGCCAGTATACTTCAAGATTCAATGAACTAGCTCAACTGGTACCCCACCTGGTAGAGACGGAAGAAAGACTGATTAAGTACTATGTGAAGGGCCTACCTCAAAGGGTCCGTGTTAATGTGAAAGCCAACCTACCCACGAACTTCGAGTCGGCAGTGAATCTGAGTGGAATCGTCTACGACGACTACGCCAATGAGGACCCGACACCTGAGACACAAAAGAGAAAGTGGGAGAACCCGTCTAGGGGCACCGGGAAAGGGAATGTGGTAGCTGAAATAAAGAAACCAAGGTTAGAGGAATATGAAACTTGCAAAAAGTGTGGAAAACGCCATTTTGGCGAGTGCCGAATCGGCACCACCATTTGTTATAAGTGCGGGAAGCCGGGGCACTTCTCTCGAGAGTGTTTAAAGGATGTCAAGTGCCAAAGTTGTGGAAAATATGGACACCATACTAAGGATTGCTGGAAAACCGGGCAGTCTAGCTCGGGAAAGGGAAAGGAAGTTGCAAAGGAACAACCGAAGGCTAGGACTCGAGCCTACGCCCTGACTGAGGAGGAAGCAAGGGGAAACCCTGAGGTCGTATCAGGTACGTTTCCAGTAAATGATGAACCTGCTGCTATCTTATTCGACTCTGGTGCTAGTAAAAGCTTTATATCCAATGCATTTAGTCGTAAACTAGATTGCACTATCAACACCATAGTAAAGGCCTTTAGCGTACAAACTGCCGTTGGTAAAAATTCGGCAGTATTCCAAGTAACCGATGATTGTATCATAGAAATAGAGGGCCATAAGTTCCCCTCTAGATTGTTCCTTCTCACATTAGGTGGATTCGATGTAGTACTGGGTATGGATTGGTTAGCTGCCAACGAAGCTCAGATCATATGTAAACGCAAGAGGATACATCTCAAGGCTCCAAGCGGCACTCCAATTACGGTTTATGGGGATTGGAATTGCACGATGCCTAACATTATCTCGATGATCAAGGCCGAAAGTTATATGAGGCGCGGTTGCGAAGCTTATCTGGCGTACGTTATTGACGAAAGGATGAAAACAAAGGAACTCAAGGATGTACCCGTGGTGTGCAACTTTCCGGAAGTATTCCCTGAGGATCTACCTGGATTGCCACCCGATCGGGAAATAGAATTTCAGATTAACTTACTGCCAGGAGCTGAGCCCGTTGCCAAAGCCCCCTACCGATTGGCTCCGTCAAAAATGAAAGAATTAATGTCTCAACTACAGGAATTAACAGAAAAAGGATTTATTAGACCGAGCATTTCGCCATGGGGTGCTCCGGTACTGTTTGTAAAGAAGAAGGACGGCAGCATGCGCATGTGCATTGACTACCGAGAACTGAACAAGAAGACAGTAAAGAACAAATACCCACTGCCTAGAATAGATGAACTCTTTGACCAAATGCAAGGTGCGAGTTGGTTCTCAAAGATCGATCTTAGGTCGGGTTATCATCAGTTAAAGGTGAGAGAAGAAGATGTACCGAAGACCGCGTTTCGTACGCGTTACGGGCATTACGAGTTTCTGGTAATGTCATTCGGGTTGACCAACGCACCAGCAGCGTTTATGGACTTGATGAATAGAATATGCCGACCGATGTCGGATCGATCAGTGATAGTCTTCATTGACGACATACTAGTTTATTCGAAAAACGAGGGTGATCACCACTGTCACCTAAGAGAAGTATTGGAAGTGTTAAAGCAGGAAAAGTTGTACGCAAAATTCTCCAAATGCTCTTTCTTGCTTAGGGAAGTCCAATTCCTAGGTCATGTGATAAACACGAAAGGCATCATGGTAGATCCTGCGAAGATTGAGATAGTAAAGGAATGGAACATCCAGAAGACACAAACAGAGATACGAAGTTTTCTGGGATTGGCAGGCTACTATTGCAGGTTCATTCAAGATTTCTCAAGAATTGCCTCGCCACTAACCAAACTGACACGAAAGGAAGTAAAGTACGAATGGGGTCCAACCCAAAACAACGCGTTTGAGGAACTTAAGACACGATTAACTCAAGCACCAGTCTTGACACTACCTGAAGGAAATGAAGACTTGGTAGTCTACTCTGACGCGTCAAGCCAAGGTCTGGGATGCGTACTTATGCAATGAGGAAAGGTAGTTGCTTACGCCTCACGACAACTAAGGATTCACGAGGTTAACTACCCAACCCACGATCTAGAGTTAGCAGCAGTAGTCTTCGCCCTGAAAATATGGAGACACTACCTATATGGAGTTAAGTGCACCATTTACTCCGACCATAAAAGCTTGAAGTACTTTTTCGAGCAAAAGGAATTAAACATGAGGCAAAGGAGGTGGCTAGAACTACTAAAGGACTACGATTGTGAGATACTGTACCATCCAGGCAAGGCAAACGTAGTAGCTGACGCCTTAAGTAGAAAGGAACAATCTGATCCTATCCGGATCAAGGCGTGTCAGCTGATATTAACGCCAGATTTGATGAGTGAAATATCAAAAGCACAAGATGAAGCACTATTAGAAAGAAATATAAAACGGGAAAGAATGGTAGGACAACCAGGGAATTTGGATGTAAATGCATACGGTGTACGAACTAGGTTTGACCGGATGTGGATACCTAAGATTGGCGAGCTTAGAGCTAAAATACTCGATGAGGCCCATAAGTCTCGCTATTCTATCCACCCCGGGACAAACAAAATGTATCAAGACTTGAAGAAAGAGTACTGGTGGCCTGGCATGAAGAATGATGTGACTGAGTACGTGAACAAGTGCCTAACGTGTTCACTAGTTAAGGCCGAGCACCAGAAACCATGCGGTAAAATGCAACCTCTACCAATACCGGAATGGAAGTGGGAGGAGGTTACGATGGACTTCATTACCAAGCTACCGCGAACAGCTAAAGGCAATGATACCATTTGGGTTATCGTTGACCGCTTAACGAAGAGTGCACACTTCTTGCCAATACGTGAGACTGCTTCGTCCGAAAAACTAGCAGAAGTTTTTATCAAAGAAATTGTGAGCAGGCATGGTATGCCGGTGTCGATTGTGTCTGACCGGGATACTAGATTCACGTCAAGGTTTTGGAAGAAATTTAACGAAGCAATGGGCACTAGATTGAACATCAGCACAGCTTACCACCCTCAAACCGATGGTCAATCTGAAAGGACAATCCAGACCCTAGAAGACATGCTCTGGGCTTGCATCATCGACTTCGGTGGGAGCTGGGACAGCCATCTACCATTGGCAGAATTTTCATACAACAACAGTTATCACTCGACGATTGGCATGCCGCCATTTGAAATGTTGTATGGAAGGAAATGTAGAACCCCAATCTGTTGGGGGGAAATTGGGCAGAAGGATTTTGCAAGTCTCGAAGTGGTCAAAGCTACTTCCGAGAAATTTGATCAAATCAAGGCTCGAATGAAAGCCGCAAAAGACAGACAAAAATCATACGCGGATAAGAGAAGAAGGGATTTAGAGTTTCACGTGGGGGACATGGTACTGTTAAAGGTATCACATGGAAAGGAATCATTCGATTCAGAAAATGTGGCAAACTAAGTCCAAGGTTTGTCGGACCTTTCAAGATTTTAGCGAGAGTGGGTCAAGTTGCTTACAGACTTGACCTACCCGTTGAGCTTAGTGGAATACACCCTACGTTCCACGTGTCGCACTTACGCAAGTGCCTATCTGACGACACAGCGCACATACCTTACGATGAAATTGAGGTGGATAGCAGTCTGAATTATGTTGAGGAACCAATAGCCATCCTTGACCGATCTGAGAAGCGACTGCGCAAGAAGTCAATCCCATTGGTCAAAGTTCAATGGAGGTACAGAAAGGGATCAGAAGCAACCTGGGAGAAAGAAGACGAGATGCGGGAACTATAACCTCGGTTGTTTAACGCATAATTGGTTTCGAGGACGAAACCTTTTTAAGGGGGGTAGACTTGTAACATCCTAAAATGACGAGAAATAAAGTTAACGAGTTCAAGCGAGCCGAAGTCAGGCCGGGTCAGTCGCGAACCGGGCTTGGGGAGGTCTCCCCTATAAATAGCCCAAGGCCCTCATTTTTCTCCTCTCAACAATTCTAAAGAGAGAAAACCGTAGAGAGAGAAAGTGTCGGAATCGCACAAGATTGCACCCGCTCGTGTCTCTTGCACTCGTGAAGGAAACCTCCAAATCAGAATCGTCATCCAGGTAACCATTCGAGCCAAAACTGAGATTTTTTCTTAGGTTGGGTTTCCGGGTTTTCAGGTGAAAATAGGACGTTTTTACGGATGAAATTTGAGAATAAGCTTGGGTTTAGTATCTGGAATGAAAACCAGTTGTTTTGAGCAAAGAAAGTTGAAGTTTTGACATAATCGAACCCAAATCCGAGAATTTCGGACTGTTTGGGGAAGATGACTGCTGGTGCAGGCGAACTTAGCAAGTTCGCTTAAAGCTTAAGTTCGCCTAACTAATTAAGTTCGCCTGGCCAAGAGAAGCGAACTTAGGACAAGTTCGCCTATAAGTTCGCCTAGGCCAGAGGAAGCGAACTTAGGCATTAAGTTCGCCTATGTCAGCTGTGTTAGGAATATAACTTGGTTTAGATCTGATACGGGTATAGTTAATTAATCCAGATTGTGTGCGGCGCTCATCAAACCGCAGATAGGACAGAACAGGACTAGCTGATCAGGTGAGTTCTATGTGCCCCCCCCCCTCTATGTTATGTGCAAATGATTTATAAATATTTTTGGGGCTGAAGTGTATACACTAAATGAATAAATGTTATGAATGCCAATGTGAACATACGTGATATATAAATATATGAAAATGAATTATGAACGAAGATTGAAACGTATGTTTACAAAGTATGAATGAAATCTTGCCTTATATTATATATATATACTGCATGATATGAATATACGTGAATGTTATGGACGCTTCGATGCTAACGGCTACTATGGTAGACAGACGACCACGTGACTATCTTGCAACCGGGACAAAAACGTTCCTTCATCAGCAAGGAAATAAAAAGGGGCATAAATGGGCGGTCGAAGCAAATGCCAAATCATATGTAGAACGGTTGCAAACATGGTAGCACGTGGGAAACGGATACCTTCGGGTAGACGGGCGAAAAGGACGGCCTACGACGGTATGACGGACGGTCGAAGGTTGGCCGGACGGTTTTTTTATGGCGGACGGTTTCTAGGACCGGACGAGTCAAAGGGCTACGACGGTAGCTTCATGGCGTATGCCTTTGTGGTATACGTAGTAAAAGACGGGTTGATCACCCATATGTGTACGACCAAATGAATGTAAAAAAAAAGTTAAGAATACGTATTTATGATCCTTATGTATAAACTTAAGAATACTTTTAAGGAAATAATGCTTATATCTAATCATTTTAAACTAGAACTCACCAGCGTTAGCTGACTTTTAGTATACATTTCAGGTAACAAAGAAAAGGGTCGTGTGAAGGCGTGAAGGTTACCCGGCTAAAGACTGACATCCCGATTTATGTTTTTGTTAAACACTGATGTATGTGTTAAATGTTAAGACTTCCGCTGTAATGTACTCAAATGTGAATGATTTTGGCTGTTAATTGAATATGTTAAATTTAAAGTTCAGTATTGATGACTTTGTATATGAGTAAATCCAATAAGTGAAGTCACCCGGAAAAAGGGGCCTTACACAAAGCCAACGGCTTATTGTATTACTTGGACCGTATCTGGGTTCCCGATCGCGACGACCTTCGTATATTTTTGATGAACGAGTCCCACAAAACTCGATATTCGGTACATCCCGGAACTGATAAGATGTACATGGGTCTTTGTCAGCAATATTGGTGGCCCGGCATGAAAAAGGATATTGCCCTCTTTGTGGCAAAATGCTTAACTTGTTCTAAAGTGAAGGCCGAACACCAGAAGCCTTCCGGACTCCTCGAACAACCTGAAATTCCCATGTAGAAGTGGGAGAACCGTGCTATGGACTTCATCACCAAACTCCCACGCACTTCTAGTGGGCACGATAGTATCTGGGTTATTATCGATCGACTCACAAAGTCTGCTCATTTCTTGCCTATTCGTGAGGACTATCGAGTCGAGTAATTGGCTCGGATCTACATTGATGAGATCGTAAGTCGTCACGGAATCCCTTTGAACATCATCTCCGATCGTGATTCGCGTTTTACTTCCCGATTTTGGCAATCATTACAATCTACGCTTGGTACTCGTTTGGATTTAAGTACGGCTTACCATCCTCAAACTGATGGACAAACCGAGCGAACAATCCAAACTCTCGAGGATATGCTTAGAGCTTGTGTCATTGACTTTGGTGGCAATTGGAATTCTCACCTACCACTGATCGAATTTTCCTACAACAACAGCTACCACACAAGTATTAACATGGCACCGTTTGAAGCTCTTTATGGACGGAAATGTCGTTCACCGATTTGTTGGAACGAAATTGATGAAGCACACATCACCGGTCCCGAGCTTATCTAAGAGACCACCGATAAAATCTCTCTTATTCGTGACAACATTCGAGTAGCAAGGAGTCGGCAAAAGGGCTATGCCGATAACCGACGAAAACCCTTGGAATTCCAAGTTGGGGACATGGTTCTTCTAAAAGTATCACCTTGGAAAGGCGTAGTCCGATTTGCAAGGAAAGGAAAACTTGCACCTCGATATGTGGGTCCATTCAAGATACTCGAAAGGATACGAAAAGTGGCCTACAAACTCGATCTTCATTCAGAACTCAACAACGTTCATCCGACCTTGACGAAGTGCGTATTGATGAAGTGCGTATTGACGAATCATGTATCTAATTTGAAAAAGTGTCTAGCCGACGAGAATCTCCACATCACTCTTGACGAAGTGCGTATTGACGAGAAAATGCACTTTGTCGAAAAACCCGTGGAAATAGTGGACCGTGAAGTCAAGAAACTCAAACGTAGTCGCATCCCCATTGTCAAAATCCGTTGGGAGTCTAAACGTGGACCCGAGTTCACTTGGGAACGTGAAGACCAAATGAAGACAAAATATCCGCTTCTCTTTTCATAGCCTCCATTAGTTGAATTTCAGGGCGAAATTCCTTTAACATAGGGAGACTGTGACATTTCGGATTTTTATTCACGCATTTGTAATATATATCATGTAATCATTTTCAACTAAATGAAATGTAAGTGTTTTATTTAATTTTGTACAAAATATATATTTATTTATTTTATGGATTTAAAATAATTAAAAGTAAATACGTTTTAAACTTATATAAAATTTTATATAAAAAAATCTAAATTTAAAAAGTTTCAGATTTAATAAAATAACCTATTTAAATAAGATAACTAACTCTTATAAAAATTATTTATAACAATAATAAAAATATAAGTTTATAAAATATATTTGAAAATTAAAAGAAATTAAACTAATTATTTTTATAAAAGTTAAGGGGTTGTTTTAAAACTTTTCAAACTAGAAGGTTTTAAGCCAAAATCAGTTGAGGGACTAGTTCTGTACAAATCAAACTACAAGGACTCATCCGTAATTATCTCAGGGGCCGAATTAAAGCGTGTTTCCGGCGAACACCCCGACAGGGCTGTTCCCTGCACCTAGACAGCCACTACAGGCATCCATGAACTCGTTTTCCCCATGTGAACAAAAGGCCCCGGCCAATTGGTCTCCCCAACATACGAATCGCCTGATCTTGTTGGTGGCCGAGAACCCACGCCTCGAATTCGAGCCCGACAGTCAACCTCCACACGTATTTAATAGCTCGTTAGCTTCTTCTCGTCCAGACGAGTGTCGGGACGTGCCCAATTGCACGCTTTGTCATAAGAAACGAACTCGGCTATAAATAGCAATAATCGAACCTGCTCGAGCTCGCTACCCCTCTTCCACCCAATCTCACTCCAAATTGAAGGCACCATTACAATTGCCATCTCTGCGTGAAGCTGTGACCAAGGTTGTAGAGGCTAATCCCATCCAGAAGCTCGATTCTCATTCTGGACATTCTCGGATTTAAGACTCTGCCGTCCAGCCCCTTTGCGACCACGTAAGAATCCTCAACTTCGTTTCTTTACCTTCAGTTATCATAAGGCAAGCTGAACCAATCGAAATCACGACTCTAAAACATCGATTACCGGACAAACCATTGTTCTGAAAAATTACTGTTTTATTTTTCTAAAGTCTGGGCCATCGAAACTACCTAGTTTCGATTGAGTAAATGGTCAATCGAAACTAGTAGTTTCGATAGATGGTAGTTTCGACAGCCTGTGTATCACTTATAAATGATCATTCGAAACTAGTAAGTTTCGATAGATGGTAGTTTCGACAGCCTGTGTATCACTTATAAATGATCAATCGAAACTAGTAAGTTTCGATAGATGGTAGTTTCGACAGCCTGTGTATCACTTATAAATGATCAATCGAAACTAGTAAGTTTCGATAGATAGTAGTTTCGACAGTTCTGTGTATCACTTGTAAATGGTCAATCGAAACTAGTAGTTTCGATTGAACACAATTTCGATACCTGTCACAACTATAAACAGTTACGATCAAATCAGTAATTTCAATACCAACTTTTATGCAAATAACACTAAGAAATGTTATTATAAACCTATACACAATTAAATACTAATACGCACATGTAAACATACAATAATACCCATTTATCTACATAGGGTTTCAACGTGCTTAGACTTCAACATCTTTATCACCTACACGCGTGGAAAAATACCCGCTTGCAAGGTGAGTTACATGGCCCCTATTTTACATTTTTACATACTTTGGGGTGAAACATTATTTCATGCTACTCAATCAAATTGTTTATACGTGTTATTCATGTGGATTATATGCTTACTATCTTGGGTGTACAATCATTTGCTTTAAACACAAGAAAACCAACAGTAATATTAATAGATCTATTATGCCTGACCAGCCCACCCGGTTAGGGTGTTTATTACTGCATACTCGGATATAGCCGCGTGTTATATTCAAACATACCGGATATAGTGGGTAACTATATTCAAAGATTACCGGACTTAGCTGTTGTGCTCTGTTCAAGCTCGTCAAACGAGGTTTGAATTGTGATTAGATAAATGATACACAATGTTAAACAAGACAAACAATGAGTTGCATAACGTTTTATTTACTACTTATCGGAACTACAAAAACCTATGTACTCACCAACATTTTAGTTGACACTTGATTTAAATAATGTTTCAGGTTTGGATATGTTATTGCTTGCTGAAGATTTCTCCACTTAAGAACTATGGACCTAGTTAAATAAATCAATGTTTTGAACTAGACTAGGTTATTTGAAATGTATTGTATTTGGATCTTTGTTATATTCAAATTTATTTAATGAATTATGAAACTTTTTAGTTATCATGTGCTTTTGAACAATCATTCCATTGTCCGCCTCGATGATTCCGCCATCGGTCGGGGTGTGACAATTTACCTGCTGTTTCTATTGCCTATTGATATACAAAACGTTAATACGGTAGGATTCCGCACTCCGCGTTAACGATACGTCCTGTCACGAGATCGATCTAAGATGAGTCATGTGGACCTACAATTTTTCTCCTTATCCGTTGAGATTGAACTTCAAATATGTTTTCTTTTGGTGTTGAAAACTTAATTTTTGGATTATTGAATTATGATTCTCTCAAAGTTTTGAGTTTGAAGCTTATTTGGATTAACAAGAGTTTGAGCCATTTGATTGTTTACGTTAAACAACATCATTTAGTATCAGAGCTTTTGGTTTTCAAATGGCTCGGCGTGAAGATAAATACTTGCTCGCTCGTAGAATCGCCGACAGAGGCAACGATAGGGGTGTAATCTGTACACGTGCTCATGGAGAAGATCAACCTTCAACTCGCAGAACCGCCAATAGAGGCATCGTGGTGGAGTTGGTCCCAACCCACGGGATCTTAAAATCAAAAGACTCCGGAAACGAGTTCTCGATCTTGAAACGCAACAAGAGATTAAACAGCTCCGACAACGAGTCCGAGATCTTGAGTTATAACGGGAGAGGCGCGTTAAGGAATCTAAATCGGGGACCATCGTCTGGGACGATGTGAACAAGGAAGAGGAGCATCAGTTTGGCCGTCACCCACCCAGTTTTTACGAACCAATCTCTCAGGAGTGTTTATCGGAAGACGAACCGAGATTCGATGAAGACGGGATTGATTTTGATGAAAACGAATGTCTATTTATAAAACAAGCTTTTAGCGGGACTAACGATCTAAATGAAGAACTAGTGGAAGAAAAGAAAAGGATGATCGAACGAACAACCCAACGATCACAGAAGGTGGGGACTTTGTTAAAGTAAAACATGAAATTAAACAAGAAATCGATCGACAAAGTGTTATGAGTAATAACAATGGCCAATCAGGTACAATTGGTGGCATATGCGTGAATGTGAGGACCAAGTTTCTATTTGCATCATTGGCATGTTGGTCAACCAAAGGGGTCGTTAACTTTCAACCACAGAACTATGATTCAATAAAAGAGGCCAAATTATCACACTTGTATGGAATTAATTTAGAAAATATGGCCCAAGTAAACCAGGTTTTTATTTCGAAAACAATGGTGAAAATTGAAGACCTACAAGTTGGACTTGGAGAGGAGGATGGGTTTAAATTCAAGTTATACATCAAAAAATATTATCTTCGAATTCATAAAAAACCGTTGGTCCGGAAAAAAAGGAGCCGATATTTTTTACGTTCTCAAGACTCGAGGATGAGTCTTTTTCGAAGATAGAGAGAATAAGGCATGGGAACCCGGTAACCCAATAGACCTGAGACCAGACGACCCAGATCCTGCCAACCCAGGTGGTACGAGGCCAGCACCCGACAACACAAACCGTGCAGGTACACTACTTAAATTGAACCAGGAATGCATATATGGTCCCTTCGACCCAGGTGGTTTTGGTCTAGATTCGTGTTGTCAAGCTTATGCAAAACTCGAGGATGAGTTTTTTTTTAAAGAAGGGGAGTATGATGCGGGAGCATCCAGATTCAAACCCAGATCCGAAGACGACCCAGATGGACCGGTCAACCTAGTGGCCCAGGGTGGATGGTGGCGTTGCATGGGGTGGAGTTAATCTCCTAACTTCCTAATTTGGTGGATATGTTTACTTTATCTCTATCTATTTATTTTATATCTATCTTTAGTTTGTTACTTTGTTTGTTTTGAGATTTAATTTCCTCCTTATCCGTTGAGATTGAACTTCAAATATGTTTTATTTTGGTGTTGAAAACTTAGTTTTTGGATTATTGAATCATGATTCTCTCAAAGTTTTGAGTTTGAAGCTTATTTGGATTAACAAGAGTTTGAGCCATTTGATTGTTTACGTTAAATTGCATCATTTGCACTTACTTAGTATTAGATAAGTAGTCTATGTATAAGTAGTTTATGTGGTATGTTATTTACATGTTGTTAATGTGTTTGACTTCCGTGGTATAAAGTCAATGTTTAATGGTTATGGTAGAACTTGTATGTTTGACCCAATGTGAAAATGTAGTCAAACTAAACCATTGATGTGTGATAATGTATGTAAATTGGCTTAAGTGGTATTTAGCCATACTATATTAACTAATGAGGATATTTGGAATAAAATGACCTATGTGGTAAAAGTCAAGGTAGTATACAAATTCTGGTTTGAATTTGGTGTAATGACTTATGTGGAAAAAGCCAAATTTGTGTGCATAATGTGGTTTGAATTTGGCGTAATGACTTAAGTGGTAAAAGTCAAGGTAGTATGCACATTGTGGTTTAAAATTTTGGTGTAAAGACTTATGTGGTAAAAGTCAAACTTATGCATAATGTGGTTTGAAATTGGCGTAATAACTTATGTAGTAAAGTCAAACGTGTATGCATAATGTGGTTTAAATTGATGTAGTTGACTATGTGGTATAAAGTCAAAAAAATGTGATAATTTGGTGAAATGGTGTATAGAAGTGTGGAATACTTCCAAGGGGGGACTTTGAGTCAAATACTCCAAGTACGGGTAATACGAGTTGTGATACTCGCACCGAGGGGTCGTAAACCAAATAAGAAGTGTGGAATACTTCAAAGGGTGGACTTGGAATCAAATACTCCAAGTATGGCTAAGAAGAGTTGTGATACTCGCACCAAGGGGTCGTAAACCCAATAAGAAGTATGGAATACTTCAATTGGCGGACTTGGAGTCAAATGCTCCAAGTACGGGTAAGACGAGTTGTGGCTCTCGCACCGAGGCGCTGTAAGCCAACTAAATGGTGATAAATGGGTGGGAGTAAACATGTGTGTGTGTGTTGTTGTTATACATGTTATATTGGTGTTGTATTGCACAATGATGCAAATGGGTTGGAATGGAAAACGAGTAGTGGTGCTCGTATTGGGGGTGAAAAACAAGTAAATATACGTTAGATACTTGTTATATGCCAAAAATTATAGAAATGATGAGAATGGAAGGTGCTGTTGTGTTCATCTGAACACAACCGTGTCAGCTACCTTGCTTTTTTTGGAGCTGAAGATGAACACGGTTGTGTTCATCTGAACACTCAGAAAATTTTATTCTTAAATTGACCTTTCTTGGGTTTTACCCATGAGGGGGGGGGGGGTTCTACAGACTTGGTAATCGTTGTGGGGACTTGTGGAAAGGTCCCTAAAACTACTTATCTTTACTAACCATATTCAAATTGTTGTTTTGAAAGTAGGAAAACCTCCGTAGTTATCTCGGGTCTCGCCTAAGGTGGATATTGTATTCTCAAAGTTGGTTTTTGATGTTTTACAAATTATTTGGAGTCGCTACAAGTTGTGGATAACTTTTGGGTGTTAACTTTTGATTAAACTACCACTGTGGAAAATATTGTAGTCTAATTCATCTTTGTAAAACTAAAACATGTGGATACGTAAATTGTTATAATTGGGACCGCTTCCTCGTCGTATTTAAAAAGTTTAAATCGGTTTGAATTTTAGGGTGTTACACTATAGAGGATGGCAATGCTACGATAGATCCTTTTTTGGTTGTAATGAACAAAGAGAAGTATGGATATCGTCGACTTTATGGTAGAGGCGTTACAAATACATTGATAAAAAAGTAGATGGTGCTTACACATCATACATGATTCTGGAGGGGCTGATGGAATCATTCAAAGCAAACTTTGAAGCTGAGAAAAACCAATTGCTTGAAATGCGTAAAGAATTTTAAGTTGACCGTGAAAGAAAAAAAGTTGAGCTCGAAGCTATGCAAAAAGATATGGACATCCAGTGAGAAAACTTGGAAGATATGATGCAGTAGGTTATGAAACAACTACCACTTAGAGATATAGATGAATAAAATGTTTTTATTTCTCTTTATTATTGTAATTGACACTTTGTGTTGACTATATTGTTATTTGAGTTTGGACAAAAATGTTAAAGTACACCATTTGACTATCAATGATATATTGGATATTATTGATTAGGAGTAATTGTGATTGAATGCGTATTAATTAATATCAATTGAATTTATTTTACAAGTTGCATTTGGGTTAAAAAAGGTTGCATTTACTATATCTAAAATTCGAAAAAATGTTGCATTTACTGTAAAAAAAAAGGTTGCATTTTTTCAATTTAAAAGATAATAATTGTTGCATTAAGTCTAGAAAAAGGTGGCATTTTTGTAACTAAACTATAATAAAGGTTGCATTTGAGTATAGAAAACATTGCATTTGAGTGTAGAAAAGGTTGCATTTTTGTAACTAAACTAAATTAAAAGTTACATTTGAGTATTGAAAAAGTTTTAGTTGAAAGTAAAAAAGTTGCATTAGAATGTAAAAAAGTTGCATACTGTAGGATCGGTAAATACAAGACGGTTCTATTGCGGTTGAGATTGGCGGAAACAATCACAACTCAATCAAAGTAAACAAGTAAACACAAGAAGTACTGATAAATGCAATTTGTATTAAGCTTCAATGGTTACAAAATTACAGAGAAATCTCTAAGTTAGCACTTGTATAACAATGACTCTAAGTACTACTTATATAGTAACTTAGTATCAGGACAGACCCTTGATTCTATGGATCAGATCCAACACAGACCGTTGATCTTATATTGAAGCTATTATACATGTACAGACAAAAATAATAACTATGCTAGTTAACTTTATTCAAACGTCTTCTAAGGCATCATTGTTTGCATGCTAGGAGAAGAGCGTTGTTGTCTTTTATTGTCTTGTACCAATGACATTCTTTCTGTGTAGAGTGTGTCAGAGTAGTAGCAGAAAGTTGTAAGTGGTAATGGTTGCTTTATCAAGAACAGTCAGCTGCAACGTTTGATCTTCAGTGGAGATGGCTATCAGCTGCAACTTTGGAGATCAGCAGAATATGCCTATCAGCTGCAACTTTGGTCTTCAGCAGCATATGCTTATCAGCTGCAACTTTTGTCTTCAGCAGCATATGCCTATTAGCTGCAACTTTGGTCTTCAGTAGATAAGGCCTATCCGTAGCAGATTTGTTCTTCAGCAGAAGAACAAGTATTCGCTGCAGATAAGCTTATCCGCAGCAGTTTGTGGATCAGCAACAATCTCTGAGGTAAGCAGCATTTGTACTTAGAAAATTTTGTAGCCATCAGTCTTTATTTCTACAAACTCCCCCTAGACTGATGCTACCAAAACTCTCTTACTGCTTTTGTTGCTGAAGCTTTTGCATGATGCTGACTATTCTTTCAACCTCATATCCTCTCTGGTCCTTGCTGGGATTGTTAAGAGGAAGCTCAGATAGAGTCTTGATGTCTTTGCTTGCCTTTTTTAAGATAGCCTTGCTTGAACACCTCATCTTCTGTCCTTTAACATTTGTCAGTGTGAATTCATCCTTTTCAGCATTGTAGGACCAGCTGATGAATGGAGAGTGGGATTGGAGAGGTTTGACATCAATTATTTCATCTTGTTGGGGTTGAAGTAATGTTTGATTACCAGCAATAGATGTCTCCCACCTTCATTCTCAGGCTCATTGGCTTCACCCAGCTCCATCACTCTTCTTAGATCAGAATCTGGAAGCTGCAATACCTCATCAACAGATGTATAGATTGATCTTCTTTCTCCTGTTCTTCCCCTGAAGACTTCAAACCTTTGATCTTTAGAGCTGTAGAACCAGTTGACAATTTCTCTTGAGTCTTCTGGTTTGATAGTAGGTTTGCTTTTCTTCTTAGGGGGTTGTTGATGAGTAGGAGCTGGGTGTGAAGATTTGGACTTTTTGGGTGGAAAGGAGGGAGGTCTAAGAGGGAAAGTGGAAGGTTGTTGGATAGAGGAAGGGGAGGATGAGGAAGTAGGCTTGGGTTTCTTTGATTCTCTGTCATCAACTAGAGTGATTACCCTTTTCTTGGAGCCTGTCTTCCCCAATCTTTCTTCCTCTTCCTTTTTGACTCTTAGGTAAAGGGCTTGCAGGTTCATGAAGTTCATGGGACCCAGCCTCTTTCCACTTTCTCCTCTAGCCTTTAGGAAGTCAATCATGACCTTCCTTTCTTCATGGGATCTTCTGTTAAAGGCAATGGTCTTCTTGGATTTTTGTTTGGCTTTTTCTTCTTCTTCAGCCCTTTTCTTGTTTGCCAATTGACTCTGCTGACCCATGAAGGCTCTGTAGATTTCTTTATTTGAGAGTTTCTCAAGGTAGTCTGCATCCTCACCTTGAGAAACCAGAGTGTTTATCCACTCCACTCTCATTTCTTTGGCTAGTTCAGAGTCAGTTATTCTGAACTTGGCCTCTTCCTTCTTCTTTTCTCTTTCTTCTTCTTCTCTATTAAATTGTTCCTGCAGTTGAAGAGTAAGAGCTTCATCTTCTTGAATTTGATAAACTGCAGGAATTTTGACTTTTAAATCATCCAGCTGTTTGGCATACAACTGGATCTGTTGTTCTCTGATGAGAATGGCTATTTTTCTGTCTTGGGCTTTTTGTACTTCAGCCATCTCCTCTTCTTCTCTTCTCCTTCTTCTTTCCTCTTTTTCTTTCTTCTCCTTCATTATCCTCTCTTCATCTTCTTTAGTCACGAGTCCCTTCCCCTTGTCTTTTCTGGATGCCTCTGCTTCAGCTTTATTGACCACAACAGCAGATGTAGTAGATGCTGTTGGTATCTCAGCTTCAGCTTCATTGGCAGAAAGAGGAGTAGACACAAAGGAAGAGACTGCTTCACTCTCTTCTTTTTCCCATTCACCACCATGTAGAGCTTTAAAAGCCTCTTTGACATTCTGAGCAGCCAGTCTTCTTGACTCTACAGCTGCACTCAGTATAACATTTGGTGAGGAGGGCAGGGATGAATCTGAGTCAGAGTCATTCATTGCAGACGATTCCTCCTTATAAATAGAAGCCTTGATGAGTTTGATCATTTCTTGACTTTCTAAGGAGTTGATGTTGCAGATGAGTGATCTGAGCTCAAAGACCTTGTGCAGGAAGTCTGAAGGAAGGAGTAGGATCTCTTTGATGTTGATTATGAGAGAAGATCCATTGCTTAGGAAGAAGGTGAAGTCAGAGGAATTAGTGCTCACCCATCCTAGCACTTCCAAGTCCCTGACCATGATTTTGTACATGAATCTTCTCCAGCAGATAACCTCTTCTTCAGTTAAAGCACTGCTCTTGATTAAGTCAAGTCTTCTTGGAGCCAGTCTTTGTTCTGCTGTTGATGAAGATTCAGGATAAGCCACCCTATTTGCTTCTGTTAGTATTCTTTCAAACCGGGGCAAATTATCCTCCATGAAGTCATAGAACCTGCTGATTGCAAGTTCTGTTGAGAGATCTGATGAAGTGTTGACACATCTTGTCATATACAAATTAATAACTTGGAGGGCATTGAGAGTGTTCTAGTTTAGCTCTTCTACTCCACTAAACTCCCATCCAATCCAGAATCTCTCAGCTATGCCATCATACCCCCAAGCTAGAATAGAGTCGAAATCTAGCTTGTTTGAAGACAGTGTGAATTTAGGGGTAGATGTTTGACTTATTATGGCTGCAGCTTCAGGAAGTATGCTGAAAGATGGAGGTGTGTCTTCATAGGGAGTTTCATCTTGCAACACCTCATCAACAGCTCGGACAACTAGCTTCCAATCCTCAGTGATATCTTCCTCTTCATCAACTGAGTCTGGCAAGTTATGGATTTGAACAAAAGCAGGTTTGTATAGCGAACTTTGAAACATAGTCTGCTCTTGTATCTATTCTTCTAGGCTGTGCGCATCATCTTCCTCGGTAATTACCTCCCCCTTTTTGGTTGCATCAGTGCATAAAGTGTTATCTGTTTGAGTGCCCACTGATATAAGGGAGGGAGTAGTCATAGATGGGATTCATGCATAGAGACTTGGTGCCTTAGTTTGGACACTTCAGCCTCTAGCATAGCCACCCTAGCCATCAATTCAAAATTATGAAGTTTCAGTCTGTGCTCATCAACAGTTGTGGAATCCTTGGAGCTAGATGGGGCCTTAGGCCTAGCCTATTCATCCCCAACACCCTGTTTTTCTTGGCGCCTGGGATTCCTCTCAATGAAGAGTGTTTCAAAGGAAACATCTTCAATGTGAGTTGTCGTGGTTAGGCTCTTAGCTATGTTGTCACTGTCCTCCTGGTCATTTGATGTACCAAGAGTATTGACAGCCCTTTCCACATTCACTCTGTCAGTACCACTAGAGTGAACCTTCTTGGTTTATGAACTTCGGTTGGGTGCATCAGCAGCCAGGTCAATCAATACCTCCAAGATAGTAGTTATTGGAGAAGGTATATCATCTTGACAAGGTGCTTCTGCACTTATGTTCAGAGAAGAAAAATGGAATGGCTCAGAAAGTTGTTCTATGGATCCGGGATGTGATCCTGATCCTAATAGAGAGGCTTTCAAGGAAATCTCTCTAATGTTGTGGCTATCCCTTTTGATATTCTCACCAGAATTTTGGGATTCTGAATGAGGGCTTTGAGATTGGGATTGGGCCTTTGAAACAAGAAGAGAAGGAGTCTTCTTGTTCCTCTTTCTTGTGTATGTTGTTGCAACCGGGGCCCTTTGTTCTAGTTGAACGATAACATCCAAAAGAGGTGTAAGTGATTTTTGTACATGTGCATCCTTAGTAGTTTGCACAGGGGTTCGAGCAATGGAAGCAACTTGTTGTTCAGGATGTTAGGTGGAAGGTGTGTGTAACATCCCAAATAATGACAAGACAAATAGAAAAGGGAAATAAAGTGGGCTTGGCCAAAATTTCGGCCCATGGGCCGAAAAGAAAAGGGGGAAACCCCATTACAAAACAGCAGCTTCAACCCAAACCCCTCTCATTTCATCTTCCTGCGCAAGAATACTAGAGAGAGAGAGAGAGCGATCGGCTTGTGAAGAAAACCGCAAGGAGAAGACTCAAGGGCTCGGGAATCATCCGACTCCACCATTTCAACGCATAGCAACAGAAATCGGGCCTGTTGAGGTAAGCATCGCCTCTGATTATGAGTCTTTGCATGTCTCGGGTTTAAATCAAATAAAGATACGATTTTTGCATACGAAACTTGAAACAAATCACGTATTTGAACTCAGGAACGATAAAGGAAGGTGTTTAACGTAAAATGCTCAAGGTTTAATCGATTGGAAATAAGTTGGCTGGAGCAAGGTTCTGGTCAGGGAAGATGCAGACCCATGACTCGAAACTATAGTTTCGATACATACAGACCCGTCGAAACTACTCTAGTTTCGATAGTCATGTTTGACTCGAAACTATCTAGTTTCGATAGCAGCCAATGACTCGAAACTACCATAGTTTCGATAGGAACTCAGGACTCGAAACTACCTAGTTTCAAGTGTCACCTTGAACCTAAACTAAGATTTTTCATAAGTTAATGACTCGAAACTACCATAGTTTCGATAGGATCTCATGACTCGAAACTACCTAGTGTCGATAGAAGGATTATGACTCGAAACTACCTAGTTTCGAGTGTAAGACCATAGCTCGAAACTACCATAGTTTTGATGCGACCCACCTCCCGAAACTACTGAGTTCAAGCATAGTAAGGTCTAGTGTCATCTAGGAGCACCATCTTATGTGTATGACTTTATTATACAGATCGTGAGTGACATTAGTGAAGCCCAGTAGCCAGCTTAGTGTATTACAGAAACTACTCATCAGGTGAGTTCTACGTGCCCCCTTCTATGTTATGTGCAAATGTTTTCAAATGTTTTGGGGCTGAGATGTATACATTAAATGAATAAATGTTATGAATGCCAATGTGATCATATGTGATACTTATATATATATGAATGTTAATATGATCATACGTAAAATAATGATGAACAAGAATGAAACGAATGTATACAAAGAATGAATGAACGAACGACATAACGAAAAAGAAGAAAATCTTGCTTTATATTTTATATATTGCTTGTTACGAATGCATGTAAATGTATGGACGCTTCGATGATAACGGCTACTTCGGTAGACGGACGACCTCGTGACTATTTTGCAATCGGGACAAACACGTTCCTTCATTAGCTAGGACGTGTGAAAGGCACTAATGGACGGTCGAAGCAATTGCCTTATCAATGATAAGTAGAACGGTTGCATATATAATAGTTCACGTGGGAAACGGATGCCTTAGGGCAGACGGGCGAATATGACGGACTACGACGGTAGTACGGTTAAGACGGACGGCCGAAGGTTTGCCGGACGGTATAGCATAACAGATGGCCGAAGGTTTGCCGGATGTTGTGGAGGACGGACTACGACGGTAGGACGGGCGTATTGTCTTCGTGACTTACGCATAAATGAATGTTGGCTGATCACTCTTATGAGTATGACCAATAAATGTTAATGAAAGTAAAGGTGAATGCATATTTATGTGCTCACATACGAATGATAAAAGAAAGCAAAGAATATGTAAATGAGTATTTATATTTTTATATTTATACGTAAGTATTTATAAATGAATAATGTTCATACCTAAATGTTTTTAACTAGAACTCACCAGCGTTAGCTGACTTTTAGTATACATTTCAGGTAAAAAGAAGAAAGGTCGTGCATTGGAGTGAAGGCTATCCCGATCAAGGGCTGACATCCCATCCACTTTAATTTTTGTTAGAGCAATGTGTTATGTTTAAATGATTAAGACTTCCCCTGTTATGGCTATGTAATCGAATGATGTAAGCTCACGCTACGTTTAGAAAGTATTCAATGTAATTATTCAGTATCTATGGCTATGTTTATGAGTAAATCCAACGAGTGAGGTCACCCGGTAAATGGGGCCTTACAAGTTGGTATCAGAGCAATAGTTTGAGAGATTCAGACATCCCTAAATGTCTGGACTCAAGCTGATAATGGGACCAACGCACGGATGTCAGTCTGGGTAGCCGACGCCAACGCCAGTGCAGTAAGTAAGTCATAAAGTTAATGCCTATAGTTAGGGATAGATACCTTAACTTAGAACGCTTAGATGTCAATGTCACTACTGATGTGAAGAGTTCCGAACCCGAAAAGCAAAGCAAATTATTAATCACAAACCGGTCACTGTAATTAAGAATTTACCTTGCTCGTACTGTTCTAAACTATGATCTGAAGGAATGACATTGATGTATACCTTTTTACTCAACAGGAAATCTAGAAAACTATGGCTCGTAAAAGAGGAACTGGACGCCGAGGCGGTCGCACTGGCCGAGTCGGTAGACCGCCATTGAACCAAAGATATGAGGAAGAGGAGAGTGTGCACGTGGAACACACTGAGAGCGTGCATGAAACAAATGTAACCCCACCAGCTGAGGGCAATGAAGGATCTCTACGACTGGAACCCGAAGTTAGAGATGCTATTGCCCGTGAGGTCATACTAACTCTGAAGAAAGTACTGCCTGATCTGTTATCTGAGGCACTAAAGAAGAGCAAGGAGGAGGAGGAAAACAACCATGAGGAGAAAGTTTATGATAGTGATGGGGATGAAGTGACAGTGAGATTGAACACCCATGGGTGTACCTACAAAGGATTTAAGGACGGTGATCCGCCCAAATTTGATGGAAACAAGGATTCGGTGGCTACGTTTGAATGGATCGAGAGGATGAATGGGGTAATCAACATAAGCGAATGCCGACCTGACCAGGCTGTAAAATATGTGGCTCACTCTTTCACCAACGAGGCACTAAGTTGGTGGAGGACTATCCAAAGAACTAAATCGCCAAACGCTCTCAAAAGAATGACTTGGGAAGATCTGAAAAAGTTGATAATCCAGAAGTTCTGCCCACAGAACGAGATTGATCGAGTGGAAAACGAGTTTCTAAATTTCAAGGCTGGCAACAAGACTCATCGCCAGTACACTTCAAGATTTAATGAGCTAGCTCAACTGGTACCCCACCTGGTAGAGACTGAGGAGCGATTGATTAAGTATTATGTCAAAGGCCTACCCCAAAAGGTCCGTGTTCATGTGAAAGCTAACCTACCCTCGACTTTCGAGTCGGTAGTGAATCTGTCCGGAATCGTCTATGACGATTATGCCAATGAGGACCCGGTGCCGGAGGCACCAAAGAGGAAGTGGGAGAACTCGTCTAAGGGGACTGGAAGAAGAAATGTTACTGCTGAGGCAAAGAAGCCAAGGAATGATGAGTACGAAATATGCACAAAATGCGGGAAACAGCACCGCGGTGAATGTTTGGCCGGCTCAACCATGTGTTTTAAATGTGGAAGACCGGGGCACTACTCGAAGGATTGTACTAAGGGCATCAAGTGCCAGAACTGTGGTTGGTATGGGCACGCTACTAAGGATTGCAGGAAGACTGGACAATCTGGTTCGGGGAAAGAAAAAGAAAAGGAACAGCCAAAGGCTAGGACTCGGGCCTATGCTTTAACCGAGGAAGAAGCAAGAGGAAACCCTGACGTCGTGTCGGGTACGTTCCTAGTAAATGATGAACATGCTGCTATTCTGTTTGATTCTGGTGCTAGTAAAAGTTTTATATCCACTGCATTTAGCCGCAAATTAGACTGCACAATCACTAGCCTTATAAGGGCCTTTAGCGTACAAACTGCTATTGGTAAAAACTCAGTAGTCATCCAAGTGACTGACGATTGCATGGTAGAAATAGAGGGCCATAAGTTTCCATCTAAATTGTACCTTCTAACCTTAGGAGGATTCGATGTAGTATTGGGCATGGATTGGTTAGCTGCCAACGAAGCTCAAATCATGTGTAAACGAAAGATGATACATCTCAAGGCCACTGACGGCAGTCCGATTACGGTTTATGGTGACTGGAATAGCACAATGCCGAACGTCATCTCGATGATCAAGGCCGAAAGTTACATGAGGCGCGGTTGCGAAGCTTATCTGGCGTATGTTATTGACGATAGAATGAAAACGAAAGAGCTAAAAGATGTACCCGTGGTGTGCAATTTTCCAGAAGTGTTCCCAGAGGACCTACCTGGTTTGCCGCTCGATCGGGAAATAGAATTTCAGATTGACTTACTGCCAGGAGCTGAGCCCGTTGCCAAGGCACCATACCGATTGGCTCCGTCAGAAATGAAAGAATTAATGTCCCAACTTGAAGAATTAACAGAGAAAGGATTTATCAGACCGAGCATCTCACCATGGGGCGCTCCGGTATTATTTGTAAAGAAAAAGGACGGCAGCATGCGCATGTGCATCGACTACCGTGAATTGAACAAGAGAACAGTAAAGAACAAATACCCACTGCCTAGAATAGACGACCTCTTTGATCAATTACAAGGCGCGAGTTGGTTCTCAAAGATTGATCTCAGGTCGGGTTACCATCAATTGAAAGTAAGAGAGGAAGATGTACCGAAAACTGCGTTTCGTACACGTTACGGGCATTATGAATTTCTTGTGATGTCCTTCGGACTAACCAACGCACCAGCAGCATTTATGGATTTAATGAACAGAGTATGCCGACCCATGTTGGATCGATCAGTAATAGTTTTTATAGATGACATCCTCATATATTCAAAGAATGAAGGTGATCACCACTGTCACCTAAGAGAAGTATTGGAGGTTCTAAAGCAGGAGAAGTTGTATGCAAAATTCTCCAAATGCGCGTTCTGGCTTAGGGAGGTCCAATTCCTAGGCCATGTCGTAAACCCGGACGGCATTATGGTGGATCCTGCTAAGATCGAAGCGGTAAAGGAATGGAACATCCCGAAAACGCCAACTGATATACGAAGTTTTCTGGGGTTGGCAGGCTACTATCGGAGGTTCATTCAGGATTTCTCGAGAATAGCCTCGCCACTGACAAAGCTGACACGTAAGGAAGTAAAGTATGAATGGGGACCAACCCAAAACAATGCGTTCGAAGAGTTGAAGACACGATTAACCCAAGCTCCAGTCTTGACCTTACCTGAGGGAAACGAAGACTTGGTACTCTACTCTGACGCTTCGGGGCAAGGATTGGGTTGTGTACTTATGCAACGAGGAAAGGTAATTGCTTATGCCTCGCGACAGTTAAAGATTCATGAAGTTAACTACCCGACTCACGATCTGGAGTTGGCGGCCGTAGTTTTCGCATTAAAGATATGGAGGCATTATCTGTACGGAGTTAAATGCACCATCTACTCCGATCACAAGAGCCTGAAGTACTTCTTCGAGCAGAAGGAATTAAACATGAGACAAAGAAGGTGGTTGGAACTACTAAAAGACTACGATTGCGAAATATTATACCACCCAGGCAAGGCAAATGTAGTGGCTGACGCCTTAAGCAGGAAGGAAGAGTCGACACCTATTAGAATCAAGGCGTGTCAGTTGATTATAACACCAGATTTAATGAATGAAATAGTAAAGGCACAAGATGAGGCACTATTAGAAAGAAATGTGAAACGAGAAAGAATAATTGGACAACAGAGCAACCTGGAGACCAATACGTACGGTGTACGAACTCGTTTTGGCCGGATGTGGATACCTAAGATTGGTGAACTTAGGGCCAAAATCCTTGACGAGGCCCATAAGTCTCGCTACTCTATTCACCCCGGGACAAACAAAATGTATCAAGACTTGAAGAAAGAATACTGGTGGCCTGGCATGAAGAATGATGTGACAGAATACGTGAGCAAGTGCCTAACGTGTTCTCTAGTTAAGGCCGAGCACCAGAAACCATGCGGTAAAATGCAACCTTTACCAATACCGGAATGGAAGTGGGAAGAGATCACAATGGACTTCATTACCAAGCTACCGCGAACAGCTAAAGGCAATGATACCATTTGGGTGATCGTCGACCGCTTGACAAAGAGTGCTCACTTCTTGCCAATACGAGAAACTTCTTCTTCTGAAAAGCTAGCAGAAGTATTTATCAAGGAAATTGTGAGCAGACATGGTATGCCGCTGTCGATTGTGTCTGACAGGGATACTAGATTCACGTCAAGGTTTTGGAAGAAATTCAATGAAGCAATGGGCACTAGACTGAACATCAGCACCGCTTACCACCCCCAAACCGATGGACAATCGGAAAGGACCATTCAGACCTTGGAGGACATGCTCCGGGCCTGTATCATTGACTTCGGTGGGAGTTGGGACAGCCATCTACCATTGGCAGAATTTTCATATAACAACAGCTATCACTCGACTATTGGCATGCCGCCATTTGAAATGTTGTATGGGAGGAAATGTAGGACCCCGGTTTGTTGGGGGGAAATTGGACAGAAGGATTTTGCAAGTCTCGAAGTGGTCAAAGCTACTTCTGAGAAATTTGATCAAATCAAGGCTCGTATGAAAGCCGCAAAAGACAGACAGAAATCATACGCGGATAAGAGAAGGAGGGATTTAGAGTTTCAAGTAGGGGACATGGTACTGTTGAAAGTATCACCGTGGAAAGGAATCATTCGGTTCAGAAAGCGTGGCAAACTAAGTCCAAGGTTTGTCGGACCTTTCAAGATTGTAGCAAGAGTGGGTCAAGTTGCTTACAGACTCGACCTACCCGTCGAGCTTAGTGGAATACACCCTACGTTCCACGTGTCGCACTTACGCAAGTGCCTAGCTGACGACACAGCTCACATACCTTACGACGAGATCGAAGTGGATAACAGTCTAAATTATGTAGAGGAACCAATAGCCATTCTTGACCGAGCTGAGAAACGATTACGCAATAAGTCGATTCCTTTAGTCAAAATACAATGGAAACACAGAAAGGGGTCTGAGACTACTTGGGAGAAAGAAGACGAGATGAAGGAACTGTATCCCCAGTTGTTTAACGTGTAACAGGTTTCGTCGACGAAACCTCATTAAGGAGGGTAGACTTGTAACATCCCAAATAATGACAAGACAAATAGAAAAGGGAAATAAAGTGGGCTTGGCCAAAATTTCGGCCCATGGGCCGAAAAGAAAAGGGGGAAACCCCATTACAAAACAGCAGCTTCAACCCAAACCCCTCTCATTTCATCTTCCTGCGCAAGAATACTAGAGAGAGAGAGAGAGAGCGATCGGCTTGTGAAGAAAACCGCAAGGAGAAGACTCAAGGGCTCGGGAATCATCCGACTCCACCATTTCAACGCATAGCAACAGAAATCGGGCCTGTTGAGGTAAGCATCGCCTCTGATTATGAGTCTTTGCATGTCTCGGGTTTAAATCAAATAAAGATACGATTTTTGCATACGAAACTTGAAACAAATCACGTATTTGAACTCAGGAACGATAAAGGAAGGTGTTTAACGTAAAATGCTCAAGGTTTAATCGATTGGAAATAAGTTGGCTGGAGCAAGGTTCTGGTCAGGGAAGATGCAGACCCATGACTCGAAACTATAGTTTCGATACATACAGACCCGTCGAAACTACTCTAGTTTCGATAGTCATGTTTGACTCGAAACTATCTAGTTTCGATAGCAGCCAATGACTCGAAACTACCATAGTTTCGATAGGAACTCAGGACTCGAAACTACCTAGTTTCGAGTGTCACCTTGAACCTAAACTAAGATTTTTCATAAGTTAATGACTCGAAACTACCATAGTTTCGATAGGATCTCATGACTCGAAACTACCTAGTTTCGATAGAAGGATTATGACTCGAAACTACCTAGTTTCGAGTGTAAGACCATAGCTCGAAACTACCATAGTTTTGATGCGACCCACCTCCCGAAACTACTGAGTTCAAGCATAGTAAGGTCTAGTGTCATCTAGGAGCACCATCTTATGTGTATGACTTTATTATACAGATCGTGAGTGACATTAGTGAAGCCCAGTAGCCAGCTTAGTGTATTACAGAAACTACTCATCAGGTGAGTTCTACGTGCCCCCTTCTATGTTATGTGCAAATGTTTTCAAATGTTTTGGGGCTGAGATGTATACATTAAATGAATAAATGTTATGAATGCCAATGTGATCATATGTGATACTTATATATATATGAATGTTAATATGATCATACGTAAAATAATGATGAACAAGAATGAAACGAATGTATACAAAGAATGAATGAACGAACGACATAACGAAAAAGAAGAAAATCTTGCTTTATATTTTATATATTGCTTGTTACGAATGCATGTAAATGTATGGACGCTTCGATGATAACGGCTACTTCGGTAGACGGACGACCTCGTGACTATTTTGCAATCGGGACAAACACGTTCCTTCATTAGCTAGGACGTGTGAAAGGCACTAATGGACGGTCGAAGCAATTGCCTTATCAATGATAAGTAGAACGGTTGCATATATAATAGTTCACGTGGGAAACGGATGCCTTAGGGCAGACGGGCGAATATGACGGACTACGACGGTAGTACGGTTAAGACGGACGGCCGAAGGTTTGCCGGACGGTATAGCATAACAGATGGCCGAAGGTTTGCCGGATGTTGTGGAGGACGGACTACGACGGTAGGACGGGCGTATTGTCTTCGTGACTTACGCATAAATGAATGTTGGCTGATCACTCTTATGAGTATGACCAATAAATGTTAATGAAAGTAAAGGTGAATGCATATTTATGTGCTCACATACGAATGATAAAAGAAAGCAAAGAATATGTAAATGAGTATTTATATTTTTATATTTATACGTAAGTATTTATAAATGAATAATGTTCATACCTAAATGTTTTTAACTAGAACTCACCAGCGTTAGCTGACTTTTAGTATACATTTCAGGTAAAAAGAAGAAAGGTCGTGCATTGGAGTGAAGGCTATCCCGATCAAGGGCTGACATCCCATCCACTTTAATTTTTGTTAGAGCAATGTGTTATGTTTAAATGATTAAGACTTCCCCTGTTATGGCTATGTAATCGAATGATGTAAGCTCACGCTACGTTTAGAAAGTATTCAATGTAATTATTCAGTATCTATGGCTATGTTTATGAGTAAATCCAACGAGTGAGGTCACCCGGTAAATGGGGCCTTACAGTGTGGGATCAGTATTAGTTGGGATTGCTGAACTGTCACCCTGGGTACTTTGTATGTTCACCATTGTAGATAACAATGGAACAGTGACCCCTGAGAACTTTTTGGAAACAGTTCTCATACTTTGAAAAATATTATTTTTATGACCCAGCATGATGTAGATTCTTGCAGGTTTTGAGAGATTTTTTAGTTCCTGGTTGAAAACCTCCTGTAAGAATCTGGGGTACATAAAAAATTGTTGCTTTGCACCCACTTGAAGGTTATATTCAAACCTTCAAAGATGAGATGTGCAAAGCTGAATCCCTGGTTAGTAATCATACCGTGAACAGCAGAGGCAAGTGCAGAGCTCACTTGATGCCATCCACTTCTCTTCTGAGATATGCGTTGTAGAAAAGTATGGCAGAGATACTTCCATGGAGGGCCCATCAGTGCCTTCTCGATTGTGTACTCATTTTGACTTCCAGTGTACCCTATGGATACAAAGGTCCTCATGTATTCTTCCTTTGAGTATGAGATGGCTGTCCCCTTCATCTTGAAGCTGAAGATGTTTGCGGAGAGTGGCTTCAGAGATGGTGATGTCCTTGCCGTCTACCTTGGCTTTAATTTGGGGAATCCCCTGTTCGGTAGAGTAGACAGCGGTATTCCAAAAATCCTCCATATGAGGAATGTATATGGTAGGGTTGACGGTGAGTGCATGGTGTATTTTTGATTGACAGAGAAAGTCGATCATGTCATCGAAACCGTCGGATTTCTTCTCTTTTGTTAAGTATGCCGTAAGGTTGTGATAGGCGGAGAACTTATCATCAGGATTGTTGATGTCTGCCATTTTTGTTGGATTTTGGAGGGAAAGAGGAAGGGTTTTGAAGGGTGGTTATGAATGGAAGGCTTTGAATGTTATGGGGGCTTGAGGGAAAGTGATAGGAGTTAGGGCGAAATTGAATGTGAAAGGGTGGTGAAGAAATTTGATTTGTTATTATAACGGCAGAGGAGGGAAAAGCAGAATGACTTGTACAATAAACCTTATTCACTTTTTACCGTTACAGCTGTAATACACTATAGCAGTCATGGTAAAGACTGAAAGGAATTTTTTACAGCGGGTAAAAGTTAATTTAGACTTATTTTTACCCATCAGCAGCAAACTTGGTTACTGCGAATGATTAAGCCTATCCGCTGCAAGCTTGGTTGCAGCGGATAGATAAGTCTGTCAGCAGCAAACACTGTTGCTGCTGATGGATGCAATGATCCGCAGCAAGGGTGTTGCTTCTGACTGCCTTAAAGCTATCCGCAGGAAACTTGTTCCTGCTGATAACTTAAAGCAGTCAGTGGCAAAAACTTTGCTGCTGATTATTAAACCTGTCAGCAGCAAAATTGGATGCTGCTGACTTGCAACTTTTATTTATAACAAAAGACAAACATATTTACAAAGACAAATTTTGGAGACATATTTTAATCAAAGTTCATCATACCAATGGATTCAACTAAATATCTAAATCTAGCTTCATCAAACGGTTTGGTAAACAAATCCGCATATTGCTCATTGGTATGAACTTTGGTTAAAATAATTCTCTTTTTCTCAGCTTGATCTTTTATGAAATGATACCTGATGTCAATGTGCTTTGTCTTGGAGTGCTGCACCGGATTGTTTGTGATTGATATAGCACTCATGTTGTCAATATGAATGGGAGTTGCCATGAAAGTCATCCCATAATCCAGCATTTGATTTTGTATCCAGATGACTTGTGCAAAACAACTTGAAGCTGCAATGTATTATGCTTCTACTGTAGAGGTTGAAACACATGTCTGCTTCTTGCACCGCCATGAAATAAGTCTTCCTCCCAGAAACTGACATCCCCCTGAGGTGGACTTTTTGTCCAAGTTACATCCTCCATAATCACTGTCAGTGTATGCATACAGATTAAACTTATCATTTTTAGAGTACCATAGCCCAAGTCTTGGAGCTCCCTTTAGGTATCTAAAGATTCTCTTGACGGCTTGAAGATGTGAAATCTTTGGAGCTGCTTGAAATCTTGCACATAGACATACTGCAAACATAATATATGGCCTTGAGGCAGTGAGATACATGAGAGACCCTATCATTGCATGGTACTGATGTTGATCAGTGTCTTGACCATCTTTGTCTGGAGTCAGCTGATGGTGTACTTGCATAGGGGTTCGAGCAGCAGAGCAGTCAGTCATCTTGAATCTTTCAAGAATGCTCTTGACATATTTAGATTGGCTTATGAAGATTCCATTTGGGACTTGTTTTACTTGAAGACCCAAAAATAAATTTAGCTCACCCATTGAGCTCATTTCAAACTTTGAGTGCAAAGGATCTCGAAATCTTTACACAGCTTCTTCCTTGTTGATCCAAATATGATATCATTTACGTAGATCTGAACCATTAAGATTTCTCCCCCTTCATCTTTGATAAACAAGGTCTAGTCAATGGCACCTCTTCTAAAGTTGTTTCTTAGTAGATATCCAGACAAAGTTTCATACCAGGCTCTTGTTGCTTGATGTAAGCCATATAGAGCTTTGTCTAGTTTGAACACTTAGTTAGGATGTGAAGGATCTACAAAGCCTGGAGGCTGCTTGACATATACTTCTTCACCAATCTTCCCATACAGAAAGGCACTTTTGACATCCATTTGATAGACCATGAAATTCTTGGATGCAGCATATGTCAGGAAGATTCTAATGCCTCCAGTCTGGCAACAGGAGCAAAGACCTCATCATAGTCAATTCCCTCTTCCTGAGTGTAGCCTTGAGCTACAAGTCTGGCTTTGTTCTTGACTACAATGCTTCTCTCATCTTGCTTGTTCCTGAATACCCATCTTGTGCCAATAGCAGATTGACTAGGTGGAAGATCAACAAGCTTCCAGACCTCCTGTCTTTTGAATTGCAGCAACTCTTCCTGCATTGCCTCAATCCAGCTGCTGTGTTGCAGAGCTTCATCTATCTTCTTGGGTTCCACCTGAGATAGAAAACATGAAAATAAACATATATTAGCCTCATGGGATTTGCTTCTGGTTAGAACTCCTTGGTGAACTCGGCCAATTATATTATCCAGAGGATGTTCCTTGTTGATCCTTTGAGCTGGTACCACCTCCAGCTGTATCCCTTGTTCAAGATTGCTTTGATTTTCATCATGTATTTCTTCATTCATGGTTGAAGAGCCTTCAAGATCAACAGCTACATCAGTGTTATCAGCATTAGTGTTTGTAGCATCTACAACATTTACCGAAGAGTCTGCATTAAAATTTTCATTTTCAGACAGGCTACTGCTGGTGACATTTGAGAGTGTGGTTCTGGCTGCACTTGCTTCAATGGCTTCCATAACAGATGGAGGATCAATGGATGGTCGTCTCATACTGATAGAGGATTTTGGAAAATCCAGTCTGTAGTCAGAGGAGGTGGAAGCAGGTGCTTGAGAGGAGGAAGACTCCATATTTGAGAAGGTGAGAGGCTCAAATATTTGGGTGAATGAGTCTATGTCAAAAAGCCAGTTTGGGCCTTTTCCCTGTTTAGAAATAATGTGTTCTCTGCATTCCACATTGGCTGATTCTTCCATAATTCTTGTTCTTGAGTTGAAAACTCTGTAGGCCTTGGATTGAGAGGAATAGCCCACAAAATATCCTTCATCAGATTTGGTACCAAACTTAGGAAGAACCCCATGTGTGATTAGAATTATGCATGGACATCCAAATGGTTTTAGAAATCCAATGTATGGAACTCTTTAGAACCATAGTTCATAAGGTGTCTTGTTGAGAGGCTTGATTATAAGAACTCTATTTTGCACATAGCAGGCTGTGCTTACTACTTCTGCCCAAAATGTGAGAGGCAATTTTGAGTCAGCCAACATAGATCTTGCTTACTCAATTAGAGTTCTGTTTCTTTTTTTCGGCAACTCCATTTTGTTGAGGAGTTCTTGGAGCACTGTATTGCCTGTCGATTCCCTTGCTGTCACAGAAACAGTTCAAAGTGTGGTTCTTGAACTCTGTGCCCTGATCACACCTTATTTTCTTCACCTTCTGATTGCTTTGATTCTCTACCCTAAGAATGTAGGATTTGAGAATTTCAGCAGTTTCATCTTTAGTTCTTAAAAAGTATACCCATGAGAATCTGGTATAGTCATCTGTTATCACCAGGCAGTATGACTTCTTACCCATTGACATAATGTTTGTGGGACCAAAGAGATCCATATGTGGAGTATCATTTGTATTCAAGGTCTTGAACTGTGAGAACTCTTGTGTTGCTTTCCCTTCAGACAAGCAATACAGTGATCTTCTAGTTGGAATTCTTTATCAGGAAGCCCTCTGACAAGATTGTCCTTCACCAATTTGTTGATGGTTTTGATGTTAACGTGGCTTAGTCTCCTGTGCCAGAGAGCTGATTCATCAACTGAGGCTTTTGACAGAAAACAGGATACACTTCCAGATGGAGTGACCTCATTCATGTCAAGCACATAAAGATTTTCTTTTCTGTGATCAGTTAATAAAATCTTCGCTGGAGGAGGTTTGGATAAACAAGGAGATATCACAAAGCATTCTTTGTCTGTGAAGAGCATCCAATGCTTTTGATCACATACCTGGGAAACACTCATGAGATTGAAGTCCAATTCTTTGACATAATTTACTTTATCAATACTCATTCTTTCATTGGACACACTCCCTTGTCCAGTAATAGATCCTCCTTTTGACTCACTCCCAAAGGCAACATATCCTCCATTGAAGTTTATGAAGTTGGAGAGGATGGATATGTTGCCTGTCATGTGCCTGGAACAACCACTGTCTACCACCCAAGTGTAGTTCTTGTGACCTGGCTGCCCCTGCACATGAGAAAGATCTAGTTAGTGGGTGGAAACCAAGAGCTTGCATCCTTGAATAAAAGGGTTCTTGGAATATCAGATTCATCATGTGTGCATTCAACAGAGCCAATGATGATTCTTGAAGGAATAGAAGTTGGGATCTTGGCTTTCCATTGCTGAGGAGATGGTTTTCCAGTTTTCTTTGCTCTGTCAGCAGCCGATCTTGCTTTGGCTGCTGATGGATTTGCTTTATTAGCAGCAAATTTTGCTGCTGAGGACTTTAGTTTATCAGCAGCAGATTTTGTTGCTGCTGATGGCTTCGACTTATCAGTAGCAGATTTTGCTGCTGATGATTTTGCTTGGGCAGCAGAAGATTTGGTTGCTGCTGAAAGCTTGTCCTTTGTTTTCTTGGGCTTCACTTGATTACCAACATTTTTGCTTGCTGCTGATGGATCAACAACCGATGCCTGCTGATCCTTCTTTACCTTGTTGACATAGGGCTTCTCTATAGAAGTTCTTTTTCTGGTTGGCTTTTGTTTATGAGGGGCTTGATGAAGGATCTGGTTGAAGGGGTTAAACTTACAATTTGCAGCAAAGTGGTCTGATTCACCACAGATGATGCAGGTTTGTTGAGGTTTTGACAACTGCTCCCTTGGTGGAGAAAGAGAGTTTCTGAATTGAGTTGTCTTGGCTTCAAACCTTCTTACATGTTTGTTCTTCTTTGTCTTATCAAAAGCATGTTGCTTGAGGTTTCTTTGCTGCTGAAGGTAGTAGAAGCAGGTGCTGGCAGTGTGGTTGTATTTTCCACAGACAACGCATGATTTGGCCAGTTTGTCCCTTGAAAGGTGAACATAGTCCTTTCTTCTGAATAGGTCTTTAAAGTTCCATGGTTGAGCTTTGTTGTGCTCAAAGGTGGCTTCTTCCAATGTCTTTTGAACATATGGAACTCTTTCTCCAGGCGCATGGCATATGTCAAACACCTTTCTTTAAGGCTTTGAGGTTGAAGACTGCCCCTTTTCAACATTTAGCTTTCTTCCTTCTGGAGGATAGCTAATTTTGATTTGGTTGAAAGGTATAGGAACCGGAGCGGCTGGTAAAGGAACATGAGTACTTGTTTGAATGACTTCAAGAACTGGCAGTTCTAGTACTTGTACTGGTGATGAGATCTCCTCAGTGTTAGTGGACTCTGAGCAAGTTGACTCAGATTCTGATGAGGTAGTGTATTCTTGCACCAGTGGTTCATATCTTGAAGGATCAAGATCTCGGTTGGCATTTTCAAGATTTGAGAGATTGAAGCTTGGTTCATGGATGGCAACGTAGTCAGCAGGAGGTGCAACGACTTGATATTGATCAGCATGATACCCCAGACCAGTTTTTACCTTTTCATGAATTTGAGCATCCAAAAGTCTTTGCAGTTTTTTGGATATAAATTCATATTTGTCAACATAAACTTTCTGTTCTGCCAATTCTGCTCTGGTAGCTTTTAATCTGGCTAGTAGATCATCAATCTGAGTTTCAAGATTGGTTTGTTCATGTTTTAGTGATAAAATCTCTTTCTTTAGGCAGTTAATTTTTCTTTATAACTGTTTTCTACTTTTGTGAATTCAGATTTCATAAGATTTCATTTGATGAAACTCTTCATTTTGATCTATAAGGTTTTGATTATGCTTTCTGTAGCCTAACACCTTATCAATACAAGCTTGGGAACAGAGATGTTCATATACCTGAGGCGGTATCTCAGTTGTGTCTGCCATAAGAACTTGGTTGTTTGCAAGTAGATCTTCATACTGGAAGCTCCAGTCAAAGTCAGATGTTCCAACGGCTGCACAAGCTGCAGTTTGAGCTGGAGGAGTAGCTTGTTGCTGTTGTTGTCGTGGTTGGGCTTGGTGAGCTTGTCTTGGTTGAGGAGCTGCTGGGTTTGCCCTAGGTGCCTTGCATTCTCCAGCAAAATGACCCAGTTGGTTACAGTTGTAACATCTTAGTTTGCTTTTATCCAAGCCAACTCTGGTGTTGGGGTTGTTACTTGGAATGGGTCTTCCGGTTCTAGAGTAGAACCTTTTTGCTCTTATAAATAGCATGGTATACGAGTGCTGTATGTCCATTTCTTCTAAGTCATCTGGATGGAAGCATTCCAGATCCTCCTTGATAAAGGACATGTTGTTTGAGTTTTCAGAGACAAAAGCAGCAGAGGTTGAGGTTTGAGGAGGGGCTTCTAGGAGAAATGGAGATGTGTTTGTTTGAGAGGTTGGAGTTTGAGGATGAGTGATGATGGGAGGATAATAGTTGCTTGAACTAGAACCTGAGTGGTCAGAATGGAGGGCAAAGGAGGTGGTGGTGGATGTTGAGGCTGTTTGGTAGCTTTCTTTCTTTTGCCTGAATCATCTCTAGCTCATAGATTTTTAGCATTCCAAAGAGCTCAGTCATCTTGAGAGTCTTCAGATTCTCAGTTCTTCTGATGGACACTGTGTAAAGTGTCCAGCAGCTTGGTAGAGACCTGATGAACTTTTTGAGAATATCTTCATTCTGCAGCTTCACCTTTAAGCACTGAAGCTCACCTACAAGATAGGTAAATCTGTTTTATAAAACAGTTAGAGACCCACCTTCCTTCCAGACGAAGTTTTCATACTGCTGCTTCAGGATGTCTCTTCTGTTTTCTTTGACCTCCTCTGACCCAGCAAACATCTTCTCAAGAGCCTCCCATAGCTTCTTTGCAGTTTTGTAACCTCTGAAGTTATGAAAAACTTCATTTGGTAAGCACATCTGGATGGCTCCCAAGGCTTTGAAGTCTACCTCCATTTTCTTGATGTCTTCATCAGAGTACTTGTAGGGTTCTTTGGGAACCAGTGCACCTCCGGAATCAGCAGAGGACACCATGGGTATGTATGGTCCAACTTTAATGGATTTCCACATCCCATATTCCTGATAGCAGAAGAAGCTTTCCATTCTTTTCTTCCACATATCGTAATCTTCCCCAGACACCAGTCTTGGTGGTCTGTTGATGCTTCCAATATCTTCAAATCCATTGTTTTGAGCCATTTTGATTTGTGATAGTGAGAGACTTTAACAAAGAGATAGTTTGGAATAGAACCGAAGAATGATTAAAAAAATGTGAGTTTGTTTAATATGTGAGCCAAAGCTCTAATACCACTTGTAGGATCGGTAAATACAAGACGGTTCTATTCCAGTTGAGATTGACGGAAACAATCACAACTTAATCAAAGTAAACAAGTAAACACAAGAAGTACTGATAAATGCAATTTGTATTAAGCTTCAATGGTTACAAGATTATAGAGAAATCTCTAAGTTAGCACTTGTATAACAATGTGTCACACCCCGACCGATGGCGGAATCATCGGGGCGGGACATGTAAGACTGTTCATAGCACATGGTTGACTAAATTGAAATATATTAAAGTCAAATTTGCATTACAATAAATCCAAGTACAAGATCAAATTCAAACAAGAAACATAAACAATTCATAAAATTCTTGATTTATTTTGCTAAGTCCAAATCCTATGTTGAACACGTCTTGAATCAATCTCACATATTGGGGCCTGAAACATGAATAAAATAAAGTCAACTAAAAAGTTGGTGAGTATAACACAGTTGTATATAGATAGCATATAGTTGAAAACAAATCCTTTACATGACATGATAAATAAGGCGTTCATGGGGAGTAACTATTGTGTAACCAAATGTACAATCAAACCTTGTAACTAGCATGCAAAACAAAGTGTATTGTCGGTTTCAATCACCGCGTACCATGGGTGGGTTTGTCAGACTCAATAGATCCATCATTGAAAACCGTCGGCTTGTATAGTTAATGATTGCACATAAGAGCATACAAAGGTTAAACACACCTAGCACTCGGGCACAAAGCTCAAATTTTTGCACACATGTATGTAAATAGGATTTTTTTTGCACTTGTGTAGTTTGTGTAAATGTAAATGTGTAATGTGTAATGAGTATAGAGTTCATGTTCCACCCCAAAAGTGTAAAAGAGTAAAAGGGGTTGTGAATACTCACTTGGTATGGAAGTGAAGCTAACAAGGAATATAGATAGCAAAAAGATCCTTGAAAAGCACACTTTAACCTAAATAGTAATATGCATTGAATCACATAGATGTATAAAGTTTAAAAATGAAAGTTGGATTTGTATATAAAACCATTGGTTTGTATTTAAAAAGGATTGAATAAAATATATAAAGTTTGAGGTAAAATATGTTTGAAACAATTTAATTAGGTTTGAATTAAATAAATAAGTGTATAACTATAGTTTATGAAATAATGTCAATATTAATTGTAATTAAGTATAAATAAATAAAACGATTTTGATTTAAAATGTAAAGTAAATAAGTCATCATTATTTATAAATTTTGTAACTTAATTATTTAAAATATCATTTAAGTGTAAGATGATAAATATAAATTTAATTTTTATAAACTTTTCAATAAATTACATTTATGCCAAGATTAAACTTTTAATCTATTTTTAAATACAGAAAACATATTTTTATAAAATCTGAAACATTTACTGATTAAAATATAAAAATTATAATTCTGTTAAAAATTCTGAGTCTAGCACGACCGTGCCTCGGAAGGGCACGATCGTGCTCAAGCCACGGGCGCGACCGCGCTAGTCGGGGCGCGACCGGGTTGATCAATCAGGAGCACAATCTAGACAAGTCATCAGGCACGACCGTGCCTTAGCCCGGCACGGTCGCGTATATGATTTTTAGACACAACAGAGACTAGCCCAAAGGGCATGACAAGGTCTGGACGGATGACACGACCGCGCTAAACGAGGCACGGCCGCGCTAGATGATTAGCGCGACCGTGTCTATTCCAAATCAGACACGAATCGAGAGTTTCTTGTATTTTGAACATAGGAATTGTTAGGGCTTTTGATTAATGGGTTATTAAGAGTCTTTTCATATAACTTAATTGTATGGAAATCGAGTTTAAGCATGGGTTCGATTAAATCATTTTTATTAAAATATGATTTCTGATTCTGATCGAATTCTATAATGGAAGCCCAAATTGAATGAGGGCTTTTGATAACGTTACTGAAATGAGTGAGATGGAGAGTATACTTACCCTGAAACGTAACGAATCGATGAAGAACGGCAGAGATGAGTTCCGGCGACGGAGGTAAAGGTTTCCGGTGACTTCGACTGCGATTCCGGCTAGGACAGAGAGTCCAGAGTCTTGGAGAGAGCCGGGAGATGATAAATCCTCTCTTGATCGGGAGAATTTGGGTTCCAGGAGGAAGACTCGAGTTTTGTTTGAATTGCTTGAGAGAGAATTCGAGATTGATGGAGAAAAACTGAGGCGTTGAGTAATTGAAAATGGTATAACTCGCGTTAAAGGAAAAGAAACGTAATCGGATTTGAAATTCGAACGATTGAGCGTTTTGAAATCACATTTACGTTTCGACTGTTTTGCAGGCGCGACCGTGCTTAGGAACCGGGCGCGATCGTTCCAGGACCAGCCGCGCGATCGTGCCGAGGCACTTAGCGCGACCGTGCTAGAACGAAGCACGACCGTGCTAACTAGGGTTTCTTGATAAATTTTCAACTTTAGTCCTTGACTTTTCAGATTTTATAAATTTGAAATATATAGTTACTTGTATAGCGTTTATGTGCATATAATCGAGTAAAACTTGCGAACTTGTATAGAATCATTGCATTTTATTTACCGTGGGAAAAATATTGAGACATTGCACGAGTATAGAACTTGAAATTTCATTACATTGAATTGAAATATGAATACTAAAAATCAGAAATGTTACAGTCTCCCCATGTTGAGAGAATTTCGTCCCGAAATTTAGCTAGAGGAAACAACATTAATAGTAAAAAGATGAGGGTACTTGAGCTTCATTTGGTCTTCTCGTTCCCAAGTGTACTCAGGACCACGCTTAGACTCCCAATGAACTTTGACGATAGGAATACGACTTCGCTTGAGTTGCTTGACTTCACGATCCATAATTTCCACCGGCTTCTCAACGAAGTGCATCGTTTCATCAATGCGCACATCGTCAAGCGGTATATGGAGATTTTCATCAGCGAGACACTTCTTTAGATTAGATATATGAAATGTAGGATGCACATTGCCAAGAGATGGAGGTAACTCGAGCTTGTAAGCCACTTTCCCAATCCTTTCAAGGATTTTGAATGGACCAACATAACGAGGTGATAACTTGCCTTTCTTTCCAAAACGGATCACACCCTTCCATGGAGATACCTTAAGAAGAACGAGATCACCGACTTGAAATTCCAAGGGTTTTCGACGTTTGTCGGCATAACTCTTTTGCCGACTCCTCGCTACTCGAATATTGTCACGGATTTGAATAATTTTGTCGGAAGTTTCTTGAATTAACTCGGGACCGGTGATTTGTGCTTCACCAATCTCGTTCCAACAGATCGGAGAACGACACTTGCGACCATAGAGAGCTTCGAATGGAGCCATGTTGATACTTGTGTGGTAGCTATTGTTATAAGAAAACTCAATAAGGGATAAATGTGAATCCCAATTGCCACCAAAATCGATTACACAAGCTCTAAGCATGTCTTCAAGAGTTTGGATTGTTCGCTCGGTTTGGCCATCAGTTTGGGGATGGTAAGCCGTGCTCAAATCCAAACGAGTACCAAGAGCAGATTGGAGAGATTGCCAAAATCGAGAAGTGAACCGAGCGTCTCTATCAGATATTATGTTCAAGGGAACACCATGACGGCTCACAATTTCATCAATGTAAATTCGGGCAAGTTTCTCCACTTTGAAGTCTTCACGAATAGGCAAAAAGTGGGCAGATTTGGTGAGTCGATCAATGATCACCCAAATACTATCATAACCACTCGAGGTGCGAGGGAGCTTGGTAATGAAATCCATAGCTAAATTCTCCCATTTCCACACGGGAATTTCCGGTTGTTCAAGCAAACCAGAAGGACGCTGATGTTCGGCTTTGACTTTGGAGCAAGTTAAGCATTTGGCAACATAAAGAGCAATGTCCTTCTTCATACCGGGCCACCAATAAAGCTGACGAAGATCTTGGTACATTTTATCCGCACCAGGATGAATAGAATAACGAGTCTTATGAGCCTCGTTCATGAGAATTGCACGGAGATCATCGCGATCGGGAACCCAAATACGGTTCAAGTAATATACTAAGCCATTGGGTTTAGATTCAAGAAGAAGTTCAACACCACACGACATTTCTTCATACATGTTACCCTCGGTAACCGAGACGTGTTGAGCTTCCAGGATACGGGTTTGAACATCGGATTGAATACGGGCGCAATGAAGCATAACATGGTCTTTTCGACTCAAAGCATCGGCTACAACATTCGCTTTGCCGGGATGGTAACGAATCTCGCAGTCATAGTCGTTAAGGAGTTCGACCCAAAGTCGTTGCCTCATATTGAGTTCTTTTTGGTTGAAGATATGTTGAAGACTTTTGTGGTCGGTGAATACCACACATTTCGTGCCATATAGGTAGTGTCTCCAAATCTTTAACGCGAATACGACCGCACCCAACTCGAGGTCGTGCGTCGTATAATTCTTTTCATGAATTTTGAGTTGTCTTGATGCATAAGCGATCACTTTGCCTCGTTGCATGAGGACACAACCAAGACCTTGGTTAGAAGCATCACAATAGACAACTAGATCATCATTTCCATCGGGGAGAGTCTAGATGGGAGCATTGCACAACTTTTGCTTAAGAGTTTGGAAAGCTTCTTCTTGCTTCGGTCCCCATTCAAAAGCTTTACCCTTATGGGTCAAGGCGGTAAGAGGGACAGCAATCTTTGAGAAGTTTGAGATGAAACGACGATAATAACCCGCAAGACCAAGGAACGAACGAACTTCGGTAGGAGTCTTCGGGGCATTCCAATTCTTAACCGTTTCAATCTTAGCAGGATCAACATGAATACCCTTGTCGTTGACGATGTGACCAAGAAATTGAACTTCTTTTAACCAAAATTCATATTTGGAGAACTTGGCATATAGTTGTTCTTTCTTTAAAAGGTCCAAAACCAATCTAAGGTGTTCTTCATGGTCGGCTTTAGTCTTGGAATAGATTAAGATATCGTCAATTAAAACGATCACGAATTTATCAAGGTACGGTTTGCACACACGATTCATGAGGTCCATGAAAACTGCGGGTGCATTGGTTAATCCAAAAGGCATAACCATGAACTCGTAATGACCATACCTTGTTCGGAAAGCAGTCTTAGGAATGTCATCTTCTTGAACACGGAGCTGATGATAACCAGATCGAAGATCAATCTTCGAGAAACACGTAGAACCTTGAAGTTGATCAAAGAGATCATCGATTCTAGTCAAAGGATAGCGATTCTTGATAGTAAGCTTATTGAGTTCGCGATAGTCAATACACATGCGAAATGATCCATCCTTCTTCTTTACAAATAAGACGGGTGCACCCCACGGTGAATGACTCGGGCGAATGAACCCTTTATCAGATAGTTCTTGAAGTTGACTTGCGAGCTCTTGCATTTCGGAAGGTGCAAGACGATAAGGAGCTCTAGCAACAGGGTTAGCTCCGGGCATGAGATCAATACGGAACTCGACTTGACGAACGGGAGGAAGACCGGATAAATCTTTAGGAAACACTTCGGGAAAATCTCGAATAATGGGAATGTCTTGGATACTCTTCTCCTTGACATCCTTTTGAACAATATGAGCTAGGAAGGCGATGTACTTCTTTCGCAAGTACTTTTGAGCAGTAGTACAAGACATCAATTTAAGACCCTTGCAAGGCTTTTCACCAAAAACCCTTAAGGTTTCTCCCGAAGGTAGCGGAATTCGGATGCACTTTTCAAAGCAAATAACTTCGGCATGATGATTTGATAGCCAATCCATACCTATGATAATGTCAAAGCTTCCTAGTGGCATTGGAATAAGGTTGATTGGGAATGCATGATCATTAGGTTCTAAAGAGCAATCATAGATAATAGACTCAATTGTAAGGGAGTCACCATTTGCTATTTCAACGGTGAAGGTTTTCTCTAATTGGGATCGTGTCTTTGCAAGTAAAGGCTCAAAATTAAGTGACACAAAACTTTTATCGGCACCGGTATCGAACAAAATGGAGGCATATTGACTATTTACAAGGAACGTACCATTAACCACGTCGTTGTTGGCTTGAGCTTCGTTGGCGTTAATGTTGAAAGCACGCCCACGAGCTCCACCTTGTCTAGTATTTGCGAGCCTTGGACATAGATTACGAAAATGATTCGGGTCACCACACTCATAACAAGCACGCCCATTAGCAATGGCGGGAGCACCTTGATTAGCCACTTGAGGTACGGTTTGGTTTGGAGGGTTGACTTGGCCCGTAAGGGCTTTGGTCCTACAAACATTAACCGTATGACCATATCTCCCACAATAAGTACAAAGGCGACATGGGATGTTTTGGGGATGATGATAGTTGCAGGTGGCACAAAGTGGGTAAATTCCACCATATGGCTTTTTGACGGGTGCTTGAACCATAGGTGCAGCTTGGTTCACGGGAACAGCAGGAGTAACCACAGCAAAATTTCTAACCTTCCTCTTTCTAGTGTTGCGAGAGGGCTCGGTTGTAGCTTCTTTGGTGTGGTTAGGAGGGGTTACGGTTTCAGCAACATTCTTAGAACCCTTTTTGGTAAGAGTTCTAGCTTTAATATGATTATCGGTTAGGGTAGCAGACAGGCGGATGGCATCTTCCAAAGTAGCAGGATTTCTACCTAAGACAGTATCTTGAATTTGTCTTGGTAGCCCACCAATGTACTTTTCGATGCAACGAGATAATGGAGTGACCATGTGGGGCACAAGAAGACTCAATTCATGGAACCGAGTTGTGTAAGCCAAGTGTTCCCCACTATCTTGGGCAAGATCCCAAAATTCGGCCTCTAACTTCTTCACTTCATTGCGAGGACAGAACTCCTCGGTCATAAGCCTTTTGACCTCATCCCAAGGTAAGGCCATAGCTACATCAACACCCCTATTCCTTTTCTCCCCATTCCACCATGTAAGTGCCCGCTTTTGAAGGACACTAGTAGCATGACGAACACGGAGGTTGTCGGGACAGTCACTATTGAGAAAGGTATTCTCAATACTTTCGAACCATTGGAGGAGTCCGGTAGCTCCTTCGGTTCCATAAAACTTTAGGGGATTGCACGAATTGAAGTGCTTGAAGGTGCATTGGGATGGATTACCACCATTTCCACCATTACCACCATTATTACCACTATTGCTTCCATTGCCATTAGTGGCACCATTGGCTTGGGTGAGTTGTGTCACCAATTGAGTAAGGATAGCAGCAATGTCGGAGTTGGCGTTAGCGGCGGGAGCACGACGAGGAGGCATTCTACAGATTTGAAACACAAGACAAGAGAGATTGTAAGAACTTATGAGAATTGCTAGGATTTAATAGAATGAGATAACAAAATAAAAGATAGATAATCATAGTTTGGATTGTACTCAAAAGTGACAAAAATTCACTTGAATACTAAGGCATATTAAGGTTAATTTAAACTCATATAATTTTCAAGGAGACATGCTTTAGCCTATAGGTAAACACTCATCTCGGGAGTTCCCAGGAAAGCATACGGGTCCCTCGGTTGATTGGGATTTATGCGAAATGCTTTCCTAGACAGAAAACCCAAAATACAGGTGTCACCCTTCCAGATTGCACGTGTCCTCAAATAATTTAACAAGTTTAAAAACCTCAACGAAGAAATAAAAATTTTATTTAAAGATTTTTGCTTCAAGAATTTTCCACATGCTTAGAAAGGATAAAGATAGAAAAAGAAGATAAGAATAATAAGAGGTTTAGGCCATAGGAAAGGATGTTATTTATTTAATTATTATTTAAGAATATCCTAATAAGTCATGCATTTCTAACAAAGAAGGTAGCAAATATAATAATAATTAATCATGGTAAGCATGTAGCACATAGCATGTAGCACATAGCACAAAATCATGAAGCATAACATAAGTGGGTGTCCTAAAGTTATAGTCTAGGTCAAGATGTCTAATAACCTAAATCCCTATAACCAAGGCTCTGATACCAATCTGTCACACCCCGACCGATGGCGGAATCATCGGGGGCGGGACATGTAAGACTGTTCATAGCACATGGTTGACTAAATTGAAATATATTAAAGTCAAATTTGCATTACAATAAATCCAAGTACAAGATCAAATTCAAACAAGAAACATAAACAATTCATAAAATTCTTGATTTATTTTGCTAAGTCCAAATCCTATGTTGAACACGTCTTGAATCAATCTCACATATTGGGGCCTGAAACATGAATAAAATAAAGTCAACTAAAAAGTTGGTGAGTATAACACAGTTGTATATAGATAGCATATAGTTGAAAACAAATCCTTTACGTGACATGATAAATAAGGCGTTCATGGGGAGTAACTATTGTGTAACCAAATGTACAATCAAACCTTGTAACTAGCATGCAAAACAAAGTGTATTGTCGGTTTCAATCACCGCGTACCATGGGTGGGTTTGTCAGACTCAATAGATCCATCATTGAAAACCGTCGGCTTGTATAGTTAATGATTGCACATAAGAGCATACAAAGGTTAAACACACCTAGCACTCGGGCACAAAGCTCAAATTTTTGCACACATGTATGTAAATAGGATTTTTTTTGCACTTGTGTAGTTTGTGTAAATGTAAATGTGTAATGTGTAATGAGTATAGAGTTCATGTTCCACCCCAAAAGTGTAAAAGAGTAAAAGGGGTTGTGAATACTCACTTGGTATGGAAGTGAAGCTAACAAGGAATATAGATAGCAAAAAGATCCTTGAAAAGCACACTTTAACCTAAATAGTAATATGCATTGAATCACATAGATGTATAAAGTTTAAAAATGAAAGTTGGATTTGTATATAAAACCATTGGTTTGTATTTAAAAAGGATTGAATAAAATATATAAAGTTTGAGGTAAAATATGTTTGAAACAATTTAATTAGGTTTGAATTAAATAAATAAGTGTATAACTATAGTTTATGAAATAATGTCAATATTAATTGTAATTAAGTATAAATAAATAAAACGATTTTGATTTAAAATGTAAAGTAAATAAGTCATCATTATTTATAAATTTTGTAACTTAATTATTTAAAATATCATTTAAGTGTAAGATGATAAATATAAATTTAATTTTTATAAACTTTTCAATAAATTACATTTATGCCAAGATTAAACTTTTAATCTATTTTTAAATACAGAAAACATATTTTTATAAAATCTGAAACATTTACTGATTAAAATATAAAAATTATAATTCTGTTAAAAATTCTGAGTCTAGCACGACCGTGCCTCGGAAGGGCACGATCGTGCTCAAGCCACGGGCGCGACCGCGCTAGTCGGGGCGCGACCGGGTTGATCAATCAGGAGCACAATCTAGACAAGTCATCAGGCACGACCGTGCCTTAGCCCGGCACGGTCGCGTCTATGATTTTTAGACACAACAGAGACTAGCCCAAAGGGCATGACAAGGTCTGGACGGATGACACGACCGCGCTAAACGAGGCACGGCCGCGCTAGATGATTAGCGCGACCGTGTCTATTCCAAATCAGACACGAATCGAGAGTTTCTTGTATTTTGAACACAGGAATTGTTAGGGCTTTTGATTAATGGGTTATTAAGAGTCTTTTCATATAACTTAATTGTATGGAAATCGAGTTTAAGCATGGGTTCGATTAAATCATTTTTATTAAAATATGATTTCTGATTCTGATCGAATTCTATAATGGAAGCCCAAATTGAATGAGGGCTTTTGATAACGTTACTGAAATGAGTGAGATGGAGAGTATACTTACCCTGAAACGTAACGAATCGATGAAGAACGGCAGAGATGAGTTCCGGCGACGGAGGTAAAGGTTTCCGGTGACTTCGACTGCGATTCCGGCTAGGCCAGAGAGTCCAGAGTCTTGGAGAGAGCCGGGAGATGATAAATCCTCTCTTGATCGGGAGAATTTGGGTTCCAGGAGGAAGACTCGAGTTTTGTTTGAATTGCTTGAGAGAGAATTCGAGATTGATGGAGAAAAACTGAGGCGTTGAGTAATTGAAAATGGTATAACTCGCGTTAAAGGAAAAGAAACGTAATCGGATTTGAAATTCGAACGATTGAGCGTTTTGAAATCACATTTACGTTTCGACTGTTTTGCAGGCGCGACCGTGCTTAGGAACCGGGCGCGATCGTTCCAGGACCAGCCGCGCGATCGTGCCGAGGCACTTAGCGCGACCGTGCTAGAACGAAGCACGACCGTGCTAACTAGGGTTTCTTGATAAATTTTCAACTTTAGTCCTTGACTTTTCAGATTTTATAAATTTGAAATATATAGTTACTTGTATAGCGTTTATGTGCATATAATCGAGTAAAACTTGCGAACTTGTATAGAATCATTGCATTTTATTTACCGCGGGAAAAATATTGAGACATTGCACGAGTATAGAACTTGAAATTTCATTACATTGAATTGAAATATGAATACTAAAAATCAGAAATGTTACAGTCTCCCCATGTTGAGAGAATTTCGTCCCGAAATTTAGCTAGAGGAAACAACATTAATAGTAAAAAGATGAGGGTACTTGAGCTTCATTTGGTCTTCTCGTTCCCAAGTGTACTCAGGACCACGCTTAGACTCCCAATGAACTTTGACGATAGGAATACGACTTCGCTTGAGTTGCTTGACTTCACGATCCATAATTTCCACCGGCTTCTCAACGAAGTGCATCGTTTCATCAATGCGCACGTCGTCAAGCGGTATATGGAGATTTTCATCAGCGAGACACTTCTTTAGATTAGATATATGAAATGTAGGATGCACATTGCCAAGAGATGGAGGTAACTCGAGCTTGTAAGCCACTTTCCCAATCCTTTCAAGGATTTTGAATGGACCAACATAACGAGGTGATAACTTGCCTTTCTTTCCAAAACGGATCACACCCTTCCATGGAGATACCTTAAGAAGAACGAGATCACCGACTTGAAATTCCAAGGGTTTTCGACGTTTGTCGGCATAACTCTTTTGCCGACTCCTCGCTACTCGAATATTGTCACGGATTTGAATAATTTTGTCGGAAGTTTCTTGAATTAACTCGGGACCGGTGATTTGTGCTTCACCAATCTCGTTCCAACAGATCGGAGAACGACACTTGCGACCATAGAGAGCTTCGAATGGAGCCATGTTGATACTTGTGTGGTAGCTATTGTTATAAGAAAACTCAATAAGGGATAAATGTGAATCCCAATTGCCACCAAAATCGATTACACAAGCTCTAAGCATGTCTTCAAGAGTTTGGATTGTTCGCTCGGTTTGGCCATCAGTTTGGGGATGGTAAGCCGTGCTCAAATCCAAACGAGTACCAAGAGCAGATTGGAGAGATTGCCAAAATCGAGAAGTGAACCGAGCGTCTCTATCAGATATTATGTTCAAGGGAACACCATGACGGCTCACAATTTCATCAATGTAAATTCGGGCAAGTTTCTCCACTTTGAAGTCTTCACGAATAGGCAAAAAGTGGGCAGATTTGGTGAGTCGATCAATGATCACCCAAATACTATCATAACCACTCGAGGTGCGAGGGAGCTTGGTAATGAAATCCATAGCTAAATTCTCCCATTTCCACACGGGAATTTCCGGTTGTTCAAGCAAACCAGAAGGACGCTGATGTTCGGCTTTGACTTTGGAGCAAGTTAAGCATTTGGCAACATAAAGAGCAATGTCCTTCTTCATACCGGGCCACCAATAAAGCTGACGAAGATCTTGGTACATTTTATCCGCACCAGGATGAATAGAATAACGAGTCTTATGAGCCTCGTTCATGAGAATTGAACGGAGATCATCGCGATCGGGAACCCAAATACGGTTCAAGTAATATAGTAAGCCATTGGGTTTAGATTCAAGAAGAAGTTCAACACCACACGACATTTCTTCATACATGTTACCCTCGGTAACCGAGACGTGTTGAGCTTCCAGGATACGGGTTTGAACATCGGATTGAATACGGGCGCAATGAAGCATAACATGGTCTTTTCGACTCAAAGCATCGGCTACAACATTCGCTTTGCCGGGATGGTAACGAATCTCGCAGTCATAGTCGTTAAGGAGTTCGACCCAACGTCGTTGCCTCATATTGAGTTCTTTTTGGTTGAAGATATGTTGAAGACTTTTGTGGTCGGTGAATACCACACATTTCGTGCCATATAGGTAGTGTCTCCAAATCTTTAACGCGAATACGACCGCACCCAACTCGAGGTCGTGCGTCGTATAATTCTTTTCATGAATTTTGAGTTGTCTTGATGCATAAGCGATCACTTTGCCTCGTTGCATGAGGACACAACCAAGACCTTGGTTAGAAGCATCACAATAGACAACTAGATCATCATTTCCATCGGGGAGAGTCAAGATGGGAGCATTGCACAACTTTTGCTTAAGAGTTTGGAAAGCTTCTTCTTGCTTCGGTCCCCATTCAAAAGCTTTACCCTTATGGGTCAAGGCGGTAAGAGGGACAGCAATCTTTGAGAAGTTTGAGATGAAACGACGATAATAACCCGCAAGACCAAGGAACGAACGAACTTCGGTAGGAGTCTTCGGGGCATTCCAATTCTTAACCGTTTCAATCTTAGCAGGATCAACATGAATACCCTTGTCGTTGACGATGTGACCAAGAAATTGAACTTCTTTTAACCAAAATTCACATTTGGAGAACTTGGCATATAGTTGTTCTTTCTTTAAAAGGTCCAAAACCAATCTAAGGTGTTCTTCATGGTCGGCTTTAGTCTTGGAATAGATTAAGATATCGTCAATGAAAACGATCACGAATTTATCAAGGTACGGTTTGCACACACGATTCATGAGGTCCATGAAAACTGCGGGTGCATTGGTTAATCCAAAAGGCATAACCATGAACTCGTAATGACCATACCTTGTTCGGAAAGCAGTCTTAGGAATGTCATCTTCTTGAACACGGAGCTGATGATAACCAGATCGAAGATCAATCTTCGAGAAACACGTAGAACCTTGAAGTTGATCAAAGAGATCATCGATTCTAGTCAAAGGATAGCGATTCTTGATAGTAAGCTTATTGAGTTCGCGATAGTCAATACACATGCGAAATGATCCATCCTTCTTCTTTACAAATAAGACGGGTGCACCCCACGGTGAATGACTCGGGCGAATGAACCCTTTATCAGAGAGTTCTTGAAGTTGACTTGCGAGCTCTTGCATTTCGGAAGGTGCAAGACGAAAAGGATCTCTAGCAACAGGGTTAGCTCCGGGCATGAGATCAATACGGAACTCGACTTGACGAACGGGAGGAAGACCGGATAAATCTTTAGGAAACACTTCGGGAAAATCTCGAATAATGGGAATGCCTTGGATACTCTTCTCCTTGACATCCTTTTGAACAATATGAGCTAGGAAGGCGATGTACTTCTTTCGCAAGTACTTTTGAGCAGTAGTACAAGACATCAATTTAAGACCCTTGCAAGGCTTTTCACCAAAAACCCTTAAGGTTTCTCCCGAAGGTAGCGGAATTCGGATGCACTTTTAAAGCAAATAACTTCGGCATGATGATTTGATAGCCAATCCATACCTATGATAATGTCAAAGCTTCCTAGTGGCATTGGAATAAGGTTGATTGGGAATGCATGATCATTAAGTTCTAAAGAGCAATCATAGATAATAGACTCAATTGTAAGGGAGTCACCATTTGCTATTTCAACGGTGAAGGTTTTCTCTAATTGGGATCGTGTCTTTGCAAGTAAAGGCTCAAAATTAAGTGACACAAAACTTTTATCGGCACCGGTATCGAACAAAATGGAGGCATATTGACTATTTACAAGGAACGTACCATTAACCACGTCGTTGTTGGCTTGAGCTTCGTTGGCGTTAATGTTGAAAGCACGCCCACGAGCTCCACCTTGTCTAGTATTTGCGAGCCTTGGACATAGATTACGAAAATGATTCGGGTCACCACACTCATAACAAGCATGCCCATTAGCAATGGCGGGAGCACCTTGATTAGCCACTTGAGGTACGGTTTGGTTTGGAGGGTTGACTTGGCCCGTAAGGGCTTTGGTCCTACAAACATTAACCGTATGACCATATCTCCCACAATAAGTACAAAGGCGACATGGGATGTTTTGGGGATGATGATAGTTGCAGGTGGCACAAAGTGGGTAAATTCCACCATATGGCTTTTTGACGGGTGCTTGAACCATAGGTGCAGCTTGGTTCACGGGAACAGCAGGAGTAACCACAGCAAAATTTCTAACCTTCCTCTTTCTAGTGTTGCGAGAGGGCTCGGTTGTAGCTTCTTTGGTGTGGTTAGGAGGGGTTACGGTTTCAGCAACATTCTTAGAACCCTTTTTGGTAAGAGTTCTAGCTTTAATATGATTATCGGTTAGGGTAGCAGACAGGCGGATGGCATCTTCCAAAGTAGCAGGATTTCTACCTAAGACAGTATCTTGAATTTGTCTTGGTAGCCCACCAATGTACTTTTCGATGCAACGAGATAATGGAGTGACCATGTGGGGCACAAGAAGACTCAATTCATGGAACCAAGTTGTGTAAGCCAAGTGTTCCCCACTATCTTGGGCAAGATCCCAAAATTCGGCCTCTAACTTCTTCACTTCATTGCGAGGACAGAACTCCTCGGTCATAAGCCTTTTGACCTCATCCCAAGGTAAGGCCATAGCTACATCAACACCCCTATTCCTTTTCTCCCCATTCCACCATGTAAGTGCCCGCTTTTGAAGGACACTAGTAGCATGACGAACACGGAGGTTGTCGGGACAGTCACTATTGAGAAAGGTATTCTCAATACTTTCGAACCATTGGAGGAGTCCGGTAGCTCCTTCGGTTCCATAAAACTTTAGGGGATTGCACGAATTGAAGTGCTTGAAGGTGCATTGGGATGGATTACCACCATTTCCACCATTACCACCATTATTACCACTATTGCTTCCATTGCCATTAGTGGCACCATTGGCTTGGGTGAGTTGTGTCACCAATTGAGTAAGGATAGCAGCAATGTCGGAGTTGGCGTTAGCGGCGGGAGCACGACGAGGAGGCATTCTACAGATTTGAAACACAAGACAAGAGAGATTGTAAGAACTTATGAGAATTGCTAGGATTTAATAGAATGAGATAACAAAATAATAGATAGATAATCATAGTTTGGATTGTACTCAAAAGTGACAAAAATTCACTTGAATACTAAGGCATATTAAGGTTAATTTAAACTCATATAATTTTCAAGGAGACATGCTTTAGCCTATAGGTAAACACTCATCTCGGGAGTTCCCAGGAAAGCATACGGGTCCCTCGGTTGATTGGGATTTATGCGAAATGCTTTCCTAGACAGAAAACCCAAAATACAGGTGTCACCCTTCCAGATTGCACGTGTCCTCAAATAATTTAACAAGTTTAAAAACCTCAACGAAGAAATAAAAATTTTATTTAAAGATTTTTGCTTCAAGAATTTTCCACATGCTTAGAAAGGATAAAGATAGAAAAAGAAGATAAGAATAATAAGAGGTTTAGGCCATAGGAAAGGATGTTATTTATTTAATTATTATTTAAGAATATCCTAATAAGTCATGCATTTCTAACAAAGAAGGTAGCAAATATAATAATAATTAATCATGGTAAGCATGTAGCACATAGCATGTAGCACATAGCACAAAATCATGAAGCATAACATAAGTGGGTGTCCTAAAGTTATAGTCTAGGTCAAGATGTCTAATAACCTAAATCCCTATAACCAAGGCTCTGATACCAATCTGTCACACCCCGACCGATGGCGGAATCATCGGGGCGGGACATGTAAGACTGTTCATAGCACATGGTTGACTAAATTGAAATATATTAAAGTCAAATTTGCATTACAATAAATCCAAGTACAAGATCAAATTCAAACAAGAAACATAAACAATTCATAAAATTCTTGATTTATTTTGCTAAGTCCAAATCCTATGTTGAACACGTCTTGAATCAATCTCACATATTGGGGCCTGAAACATGAATAAAATAAAGTCAACTAAAAAGTTGGTGAGTATAACACAGTTGTATATAGATAGCATATAGTTGAAAACAAATCCTTTACATGACATGATAAATAAGGCGTTCATGGGGAGTAACTATTGTGTAACCAAATGTACAATCAAACCTTGTAACTAGCATGCAAAACAAAGTGTATTGTTGGTTTCAATCACCGCGTACCATGGGTGGGTTTGTCAGACTCAATAGATCCATCATTGAAAACCGTCGGCTTGTATAGTTAATGATTGCACATAAGAGCATACAAAGGTTAAACACACCTAGCACTCGGGCACAAAGCTCAAATTTTTGCACACATGTATGTAAATAGGATTTTTTTTGCACTTGTGTAGTTTGTGTAAATGTAAATGTGTAATGTGTAATGAGTATAGAGTTCATGTTCCACCCCAAAAGTGTAAAAGAGTAAAAGGGGTTGTGAATACTCACTTGGTATGGAAGTGAAGCTAACAAGGAATATAGATAGCAAAAAGATCCTTGAAAAGCACACTTTAACCTAAATAGTAATATGCATTGAATCACATAGATGTATAAAGTTTAAAAATGAAAGTTGGATTTGTATATAAAACCATTGGTTTGTATTTAAAAAGGATTGAATAAAATATATAAAGTTTGAGGTAAAATATGTTTGAAACAATTTAATTAGGTTTGAATAAAATAAATAAGTGTATAACTATAGTTTATGAAATAATGTCAATATTAATTGTAATTAAGTATAAATAAATAAAACGATTTTGATTTAAAATGTAAAGTAAATAAGTCATCATTATTTATAAATTTTGTAACTTAATTATTTAAAATATCATTTAAGTGTAAGATGATAAATATAAATTTAATTTTTATAAACTTTTCAATAAATTACATTTATGCCAAGATTAAACTTTTAATCTATTTTTAAATACAGAAAACATATTTTTATAAAATCTGAAACATTTACTGATTAAAATATAAAAATTATAATTCTGTTAAAAATTCTGAGTCTAGCACGACCGTGCCTCGGAAGGGCACGATCGTGCTCAAGCCACGGGCGCGATCGCGCTAGTCGGGGCGCGACCGGGTTGATCAATCAGGAGCACAATCTAGACAAGTCATCAGGCACGACCGTGCCTTAGCCCGGAACGGTCGCGTCTATGATTTTTAGACACAACAGAGACTAGCCCAAAGGGCATGACAAGGTCTGGACGGATGACACGACCGCGCTAAACGAGGCACGGCCGCGCTAGATGATTAGCGCGACCGTGTCTATTCCAAATCAGACACGAATCGAGAGTTTCTTGTATTTTGAACACAGGAATTGTTAGGGCTTTTGATTAATGGGTTATTAAGAGTCTTTTCATATAACTTAATTGTATGGAAATCGAGTTTAAGCATAGGTTCGATTAAATCATTTTTATTAAAATATGATTTCTGATTCTGATCGAATTCTATAATGGAAGCCCAAATTGAATGAGGGCTTTTGATAACGTTACTGAAATGAGTGAGATGGAGAGTATACTTACCCTGAAACGTAACGAATCGATGAAGAACGGCAGAGATAAGTTCCGGCGACGGAGGTAAAGGTTTCCGGTGACTTCGACTGCGATTCTGGCTAGGCCAGAGAGTCCAGAGTCTTGGAGAGAGCCGGGAGATGATAAATCCTCTCTTGATCGGGAGAATTTGGGTTCTAGGAGGAAGACTCGAGTTTTGTTTGAATTGCTTGAGAGAGAATTCGAGATTGATGGAGAAAAACTGAGGCGTTGAGTAATTGAAAATGGTATAACTCGCGTTAAAGGAAAAGAAACGTAATCGGATTTGAAATTCGAACGATTGAGCGTTTTGAAATCACATTTACGTTTCGACTGTTTTGCAGGCGCGACCGTGCCAAGATTGGCGCGACCGTGCTTAGGAACCGGGCGCGATCGTTCCAGGACCAGCCGCGCGATCGTGCCGAGGCACTTAGCGCGACCGTGCTAGAACGAAGCACGACCGTGCTAACTAGGGTTTCTTGATAAATTTTCAACTTTAGTCCTTGACTTTTCAGATTTTATAAATTTGAAATATATAGTTACTTGTATAGCGTTTATGTGCATACAATCGAGTAAAACTTGCGAACTTGTATAGAATCATTGCATTTTATTTACCGCGGGAAAAATATTGAGACATTGCACGAGTATAGAACTTGAAATTTCATTACATTGAATTGAAATATGAATACTAAAAATCAGAAATGTTACATAATGACTCTAAGTACTACTTATACAGTAACTTAGAATCAAGACAGACACTTGATTCTAAGAATCAGATCCAACACAGACCGTTGATCTTGTATTGAAGCTATTCGACATGTACATACAAAAATAATAACTATGCTAGTTAACTTTATTCAAACGTCTTCTAAGGCATCATTGTTTGCATGCTTGGAGAAGAGCGTTGTTGTCTTTTATTGTCTTGTACCAATGACATTCTTTCTGCATGGAGTGTGTCAGAGTAGCAGCAGAAAGTTATCAGTAGTAATGGTTGCTTTATCAAGAACAGTCAGCTGCAAAGTTTGATCTTCAGTGGAGATGGCTATCAGCTGCAGCTTTGGAGATCAGCAGCATATGCCTATCAGCTGCAACTTTGGTCTTCAGCAGCATTTTCTTATCAGCTGCACTTTGGTCTTCAGCATCATATGCCTATCAGCTGCAACTTTGGTCTTCAGCAGATAAGGCCTATCCGCAGCAGATTTGTTCTTCAGCAGAAGAACAAGTATCCGCTGCAGATAAGCTTATCCGCAACAGTTTGTGGATCGGCAGCAATCTCTAAGGTAAGCAACATTTGTACGTAGAGAATTTTGTAGCCATCAGTCTTTATTTCTACACATACTAAAAAGGTTTCATTTGAAAAGTAAATGCAACACTTTCAAAAAAGGTTGGATTAGACCTTGAAAAAATTGCATTAGGTCTAATGCAACTGCTTCTAATGCAGCCCCCGATAAAAGGTTGCATTAGGCTTAATGCAACATTTTCAAGGCCTAATTCAACATTTTACCGGGGTTGTATTAGCTTCATTTTCTTGTAGTGTAAGACATGATACAATCAACAAATCAGCTATTATGAAGTTTATTGTTAATAAACTAAGAAAATCAAGATGAAGAGCAAGACACAATGAACATAAACAACCCAAATTCACATGAACATCCACTTATTTGATTAATAATAAGCACCTGGACAATGGAACGATTACAAAAATTTCCTAACCGGCTATCAATAGACTATAATAACGCCGTACAATCAAAGTTCTAAGTAGCTAGTATTTTGGACTGCTATTTATTGAAACATAGCAAGAGTCGCCATTCAGATTGCCGACTCTTAGCGAGTGTCAGCTGGCAACTGACCTCTAGCGACTCTCAGATCAAAACCCAGCTTTACCAAAGTTACACAAACAGCCCCTATAGTTTGTCAGAAATAAAATGGTTTATCAGGTTCCAACAACTGAGGATTACGTGGCAATGTTTTCGTCTTTGCTGGTATTTTATGAGAATTTTGTTGGTGGAAAGAATGCTGATCCAGAGGCCATTGAGGAAGATTTTATACAAATAGATCCAATTGAGTTGGAAGAGATGAACATTCAGTGGAATATGGCCATGTTCATTCGCCAAACAAAATAGTTTCCGAAGAAGACAAGATGAAAATTTATTGGAGCGAATAGAAGATCCAGAATGGGTTTTGATAAATCAAAAGTAAGGTGCCATAACTGTCAAGGTAATGGGCATTTTGCTAAAGAATGTGATAATCCCAAAGTCAATGATTCTGGAACACAAAAGAAAAATCAAGGGAACCGTCAAAATAATCAAAGTTTTGGAAATAATTCATCTGCACTGGTTGCTTAGGGAGATGAGAATTTTGATAGGGGTATTCATATTGATGATCTAGTTGGAAGTGGTAGTTAGGCGTTCATGGCCGAAATTCATTCCAATGAATCTTCTAAAGATGATAGGTCAGAAAGCTCAATTGATGAAGAAAGTTCTTCAAGTGATGTTGATAGTCAAGTTGTTGAGGCTGAAGAAATTGTTTATGAAGAACATGTAACTGAGGATGAGATGAGTCAAGAGAAAAGGGTATCTGAAAAGATAGAGATTCAAGAAGAGGTTGTTTCTAGAGAAGTTAAAGAACAAGTGATGTAGTGCGAAGCACACATCTTTATTCCTATTGTTTTCGTTCGTTTTGAATAATTTTATCATTGTTTTGAGGTTGTTTTTGTATACTAGTTATTAGATAAAGGATTCATCCGACCAAGTCATTCGCCATGGGGAGCGCCTGTCTTATTTATCAAAAAGAAAGACGGATCATTTCGTTTGTGTATCGACTACAGGGAGTTGAACAAAGTATCCCCTACCCAGAATCGATGATTTGTTCGACCAACTACAAGGATCGAGTTATTATTGCAAGATCGATTTACGGTCGAGATATCATCAGTTGAGAATCCAAGAGGAAGACATACCCAAGATGGCATTCCGAACTCGTTATGGACACTACGAGTTTTTGGTTATGCCATTCGGTTTGACCAACGCACCAGCGTTGTTCATGGATCTTATGAACCGTGTGTGTAAACCCTATCTAGACAAGTTTGTCATTGTGTTCGTTGATGACATCTTGATCTATTCCCATAACAAGGAGGAACACGAACACCTAAGGCTCATTCTAGAGTTGTTTGTGACACCCGACAAATTCTAGTTAATATTGTTAACTTAAACCCCGTTATCTCACTCTAAACCAGTTAGTTCAGTTAACTCAGTTACAAAACTCAGGGGCTATTTCTGTCATGATTCCAAACTCAAAAACCCATGAAATTCAGGGACTAGTTCTATAATTACCCCAATCTCGATTCGTTGACTTCGTAAAGTCAAAATCGAGTGTATTAAACTCAAATTCAAACCCGTAAATGATTAATTGTTCAAAGTTGTAACTGATTTACTTGTTATGTTCATAAACGATCATCATGGGAGCATTTAACATCTTTAACGACAGTGAATTAATCCCAATTATGGGTAATCATGTCATAACCGTCGAGTTCATTACTAATCCTCATCAATTCGCATCAAATCGTGAATCATTCCTCAATCAACTACCCTACGCACCTCTAAAGAATTCTTTAGAAACTGTTGCATCATCCAATTCGATCGAAAACACAGTCTGTTTCACCGGAGATCGAGTCGCGCAAGGCGGAGTTCATTCTAGCCGAGCACCACCAATTCGAAAACAATTCAGGTATCTAATCATACCCTCAGACTCGCCTTCATCCCTATAACGAAAGCCCTAACAAATCTAGGGCTTATAACAACAAATTAAACTCGAACCAATTCTAGGGTTCATAACCAATTCGGTTTAATCGAACGATACCCTTGACTCAGTTTCAATCAAATTAAATGATATGAGTAGGTTCGCAATTTCATACTCTTTGAAAGCCCCATGAATTCAACCACTTTTATTATCAGAATCAACAGATTTGATTTGTGTTCTTAACATAGGGTTTCTAATGTGTGAACATGAAATTAACAGTTTTAAACTCAACAATTTTTGTAATTAATCACATCCACTGATTCGTATTTCATCATAGAACAAAACCCATATGGTTTCTTGACATATCGCGATCCTTTCGATTGGTTTTGGGGACTGGGATCGGGTTCGGTTTCGAAAGGGGGGTGGAACACAGAGACTTTGGATGTTAAAACGAATCGATCCGGGTACTTGTTGCGATGACCCTAGCGGGCGGATTGGTTAAGGCAGTGTGTGTGTGGGAGACACCCGGCTTCGAGACCGGGCTCCTACATTTTATTTTTGGGGCCTTTTCTTGTAATATTTTAATATAAAAATCAAACCCTATAATATTATTGTCACACCCCGACCGATGGCGGAATCATCGGGGCGGGACATGTAGACTGTTCATAAGCACAAGGTTGACTAAATTGAATATTTTAAACGTCAAATTTCATTGCAAGTAATCCAAACACAACCAAATCCAAGATAGAACAAGATTGAAATACATAGAGTTCTTTTATTTAAATTAACTAAGTCCAAGCCTATGTGTAGCACATCTTGACCAATCTCACACATTAGAACCTGAAACATGAATAAAATAAAGTCAACTAAAAAGTTGGTGAGTATAACACATGTTTGTATATAGGTAGCATATAGTTTGTAAAACAAATCCTTACATAACATGATAAATAAGGCATTTATGGGGAGCAGCTATTGTGTAACCAAGTACAATCAAACCTTTATAACTAGCATGCAAATTGTGTTGTCGGTATCAATCACCTCAACTAGGTGGGTTTGTCAGACTAAATAGATCTATCATTGAAAACCGTCGGCATGAATAGTTAATGATTGTACATAAGTGTAAATAGGATTTGTTACTTTTACAGCTAAATATGCACACACAAAAAACACCTACTAAGTAATGATTATGTTTTACAATTATTCGGGTCATTTAGCTTTTATTATTTATGAAAATTTTCATAAGAGTAAAGTGTCATTTTTGTTCGTGTGGTTTAACCATTTTAGTCAGTTTCATTCAAAAAAAAAATTTTAGTTTTTGTTTCCGTGGCAATTTGGTCTTTTCAAATGTTTTCTACTCTCTATGGCCTTTAAGAAGGATTTTTAAAAAGAACAAATTGCCCTTGATTTAACGTTAAAATGTAGAGGGAGTTAGTCAGGTGAATAAAGTAAAATTGCACACATGAATTGCACACATTAATGTAAATAGGATTTGTATTTGTGTTGTTTGTGTAAATGTAAAAGGGGCTATGAAATACTCACGTGATTCGAAGGCGTAGCTAACACAAGATACCAAAAAGTAAAATGATTCCTTGAATTGCACAAGTTAACCTAAGGCGTAATGTATATTGTATTAATAGTAAGCACATGAGTCTATATCTAAGTCTAAAATCGAATTGGGTTTGCATATAAAGTTATTGATTTGTACTTGAAAGTATTGTATAAAATAAAAGATTTGAAATAAACATTTTTAGAATATTTTGATTAAGGTTTGAGTTTGAATAATTAAATAAATAATTTAAATAATTATTGTTTATGAAAATAATGTAAGCATTAAATGTAATTAAGTATAAATAACTAATTGTTTTTATTTAAATATAAATTAAATAAATAGTCATTACCTTATTTATTTATTTATAAAATATGTAACTTAACCATTAAATACTTTTTAAAAGAAAGACTTAATAATAATTAAAAATTTAATTCTTATAAACTTTAAATAAATAATTTTCTATTTATTACAAGATTAAATATTTGATCTTTCTAAATAGAATTAAATGCATTTTAAAAAAATCAACTATTTTTATTTTGAAATTTAATCAGAAATATCTATTGTTTGAAAAATATATAAAAATTATAATTCTGCCAAAAATTTAACTCACACGACCGTGCCTGGGAAGGGCACGATCGTGCTCGAACCACGGGCGCGACAGCGCTAGTCAGGACGCGACCGGGTTGATCAAACAAAGACATAACTAGATAAATCACTAGGCAAGACCGTGCCTTGGCTCGGCACGATCGTGTCTATGATTCTGAGACACGACTGAGATTAGCCAAAGGGCATGACTGGGTCTAAACAGGAGGACACGACCGCGCTAGTAACCAGCACGACCGCGTCTCATGAGGCATGACCGCGCTAGATGATTAGCGCGACCGTGTCTCTTCCAAATCAGACACGAATTGACTGATTCTTATATTGTTAGTGATGTAAATCATTGGGCTTTTATTTATAGTATTATTACGAGTATGATGGGATGTTTTAATTGTATTAACACCATGTTCAGGGTCGAAATCGATTAAACCATTTTGAATAAACTATAGATTCTGATTCTGGATGATTTCGATAATGGAAGCCCAAATTGATAAGGGGCTTTTGATATAGCGACTAAAAATATTGAGGACAAGATTTCAATTACCCGAAAAATAGCGAATTGATAGAGAACGGGTAGAATGAGTTCCGGTGTCGGCGAGCTTGGTTTCCGGCGTATTCTACTGCAATTCTGGTTGCTTCAAATGGTTCAGTGGCTTCTGGGAGAATCGATGGAGCGTTTAGTTGGGGGAATTTCACTCCAGGAAAGAAAATCGATGTTCAAGGAAGAGGATTTTCAAATGAGGAGTTTTGCTTTTCTTGAATCGGTTTTCTGATGTTAATTGTTACGATTGATAATATTATTGTCTTTGATACCGAAAGTGAAACGTATAACGGTTACGACAATCAACGATCTCGCGTTTAAAACTGATTTTACATTTCAACTGGTACTAGGCGCGACCGTGCCAAAACGAGGCGCGACCATGCCTATTAGGGTTTCTTGCTATTTTTCAACATCAGACCTTGTAACTTTAGTCTTTGACGTATTTGTATAAATAGATACTTATGTAGTGTTTTAATAGAATGTAACCGAGTAAAATTTATGGATTTGCATTGAAGTATAGTATTTAATTGATGGTACGAATAGAACAAAATAGTGCACTAGAATTGAGTTTGAAATGCATTACATTGAATTGAAAATACGGATACTAAAAATTAGAAATGTTACAGTCTCCCCATGTTGAGGGAATTTCGTCCCGAAATTTAGCTAGAGGAAGCTACGGCATCAATAAAAAGATGGGGTTACTTGAGCTTCTATTGGTCCTCTCGTTCCCAAGTGAATTCAGGACCACGCTTAGACTCCCAACGAACTTTGACAATAGGAATACGACTTCGCTTGAGCTGCTTGATTTCACGATCCATGATTTCTACTGGTCTCTCAACGAAGTGCATCGTTTCATCAATGCGTACGTCATCAAGCGGTATATGGAGATTCTCATCAGCGAGACATTTCTTCAGATTAGATACATGAAATGTAGGATGCACATTTTCAAGAGATGGAGGTAAGTCGAGTCTGTAAGCCACTTTCCCAATCCTTTCAAGGATCTTGAATGGACCAACATAACGAGGTGCTAAATTGCCTTTCTTTCCAAAGCGGATCACACCCTTCCACGGAGACACCTTAAGAAGAACAAGGTCACCGACTTGGAATTCCAAGGTTTTTCGACGTTTGTCGGCATTACTCTTTTGCCGACTCCTCGCTACTCGAATGTTGTCACGGATTTGAATGATCTTATCGGATGTTTCTTGAATTAGCTCGGGACCGGTGATTTGTCCTTCACCAATCTCGTTCCAATAGATAGGAGAACGACACTTGCGACCATAAAGAGCTTCGAATGGAGCCATGTTGATACTTGTGTGGTAGCTATTATTGTAAGAGAACTTAATAAGGGATAAATGTGAATCCCAATTTCCACCAAAATCGATTACACAAGCTCTAAGCATGTCTTCAAGAGTTTGGATTGTTCGCTCGGTTTGACCATCAGTTTGAGGATGGTAAGTCGTGCTCAAATCCAATCGTGTGCCATGAGCTGTTTGGAGAGATTGCCAAAATCGAGAAGTGAACCGAGCGTGTCTATCGGATATTATCTTCAAGGGAACACCGTGACGGCTCACAATTTCATCAATGTAAATTCGGGCTAGTTTCTCAACCTTATAGTCTTCGCGGATAGGCAAGAAATGGGCAGATTTGGTGAGACGATCAATGATCACCCAAATGCTATCATAGCCACTCGAGGTGCGAGGGAGTTTGGTAATGAAATCCATAGCTAAGTTCTCCCATTTCCACACAGGAATTTCCGGTTGTTCAAGCAAACCAGAAGGACGTTGATGTTCGGCTTTGACTTTGGAGCAAGTTAGACATTTGGCAACATAAAGGGCAATGTCTTTCTTCATACCGGGCCACCAATATTGCTGGCGAAGATCTGGGTAGATTTTATCCGCACCAGGATGAATGGAATAACGAGTCTTATGAGCCTCGTTTAAGAGAAATGCACGGAGATCATCGCGATTGGGAACCCAAATACGGTTCAAGTAATAGAGTAAGCCATTGGGTTTTGATTCAACCAGCAGTTCAACACCACACGACATTTCTTCATACATGTTACCCTCGGTGACTGAGACGTGATGAGTTTCGGGCGCAATGAAGCATAACCTGGTCCTTTCGACTCAAAGCGTCGGCTACAACATTCTCTTTGCCGGGATGGTGAGTTCAACCCAACGTCGTTTCCTCATATTGAGTTCCTTTTGATTGAAGATGTGTTGAAGGCTTTTGTGGTCGGTGAACACCACACATTTTGTGCCATAGAGATAATGTCTCCAAATCTTCAATGCGAATACGAACGCACCTAATTCGAGATCGTGCGTCGTATAATTCTTCTCATGAATTTTAAGTTGCCTTGATGCATAAGCGATTACTTTGCCTCGTTGCATGAGGACACAACCAAGACCTTGGTTAGAAGCATCACAGTAGACAACTAGATCATCATTCCCATCAGGGAGAGTCAAAATAGGGGCATTGCACAACTTTTGCTTGAGGGTTTGGAAAGCTTCTTCTTGTTTTGGTCCCCATTCATAAGTCTTACCCTTGTGGGTCAAAGCGGTAAGGGGGACAGCAATCTTAGAGAAGTTTGAGATGAAACGACGGTAATATCCCGCAAGACCAAGAAATGAACGGACTTCAGTGGGAGTCTTCGGGGCATTCCAATTCTTAACCGTTTCGATCTTAGTAGGGTCAACATGAATACCCTTGTCGTTGACGATATGACCAAGAAATTGAACTTCCTTTAGCCAGAATTCACATTTGGAGAACTTGTCATATAGTTGTTCCTTTCTCAAGAGATCCAAAACCAAACTAAGATGTTGCTCGTGGTCGGCTTTAGTCTTGGAATAGATTAAGATATCATCAATGAAGACGATCATGAATTTATTAAGGTACGGTTTGCACACACGATTCATGAGGTCCATGAAAACTGCGAGTGCATTGGTTAGCCCAAAAAGGCATGACCATGAACTTATAGTGTCCATACCTTGTTCGGAAGGCAGTCTTTGGAATATCATCCTCTTGCACACGGAGTTGGTGATAACCAGATCGAAGATCAATCTTCGAGAAGCAAGTAGAACCTTGGAGCTGATCAAAGAGGTCATCAATTCTAGGTAAGGGATAACAGTTTTTGATAGTAAGCTTGTTAAGTTCGCGATAGTCAATACACATGCGGAATGATCCATTCTTCTTCTTGACGAACAAGACGGGTGCACCCCACCGTGAATGACTTGGACAAATGAAACCTTTGTCGGAGAGCTCTTGGAGTTGGCTTGCAAGTTCTTGCATTTCAGAAGGTGCAAGGCGGTAAGGAGCTCTAGCCACGGGGTTAGCTCCAGGTATAAGATCGATGCGAAATTCTACTTGACGAACGGGTGGAAGACCGGATAAATATTCGGGGAACACTTCAGAAAAATCTCGGATAATGGGGATGTCTTGAATACTCTTCTTCATAAGTTAACCGATCAGGCGGTGACTCAAGGGACTCTACCTCCGAGAGGTTCGGTTTCTAAACCCACCGACAATCACAAACGCAAGTTTGATCACCATTCCAACACCCATAACCACTCCAACTCTCACTCCAAAGGACCCCAGCCCAACCAACCCCAGTTTAATCAACCACTGCAGCAACAACGTAGGTTTGAGCCTACAAAGAACTTCAACCAATCGACCTCTTCAGGTCAAAACCATGGTGGTTACGCGGGGAAGTCTCCGAAGTGTAACAGGTGCAACTTCCATCACTTCGGGTTTTGCAATCGTTGCCAGAGGTGTGGCAAGATAGGTCATGCTGCCAAAGATTGTAGGGGTGAGTTACAAGCTAAACTACCTTTTCAACAGCCTGGATTTACAAAGGGTTGTTTTGAGTGTGGAAAGGAAGGACATATTCGGAAGAATTGTCCTCAATTGAAGAAAGGGGGTAATGGAAACCACAACCCTAACCAGAATAACAATGGCAATGGTGGTAACAATGGCAATGGTGGAGGAAATGGTGCGAAGGGACGAGCCTTCGTACTAGGATCTGGAGAAGCCCGTTACGATCATAATGTGGTCACCGGTAAGTTTCTCTTAAATAATTACTTTGCTTCTGTCCTTTTTGACACTGGTGCTGATAGAAGTTTTATATCTAAGAAACTTAGTGATATGATAAAAGGAACTCAAAATCTGTTAGAAGCTAAGTATATAATAGATATAGCTGATGGCCAAATAATTGAAGCAATTCACATTCTTAAGGAATGTAAGCTCGAGCTAGCTAAACATATATTTGATATCGACCTTATGCCGGTCACACTTGGTAGTTTTGATGTAATTTTCGGCATGGATTGGCTATCTAAAAACCAAGTCGAAATTATCTATCATGAGAAGATTGTCCGTATTCCTCTCCCGAATGGAGAAATCCTTTCCGTTCAGGGCGAAAGAGTTGGTGCAGTCATGGGTATCATATCTTTTTTGAAAGCATAAAAATGCCTTCGAAAGGGGCATATGGCTATTTTGGCTCTCGTTGCTGAGCAGCCATCAGAAGAGAAGAAGATTGAAGATATTCCCATCATTCATGAATTTGTGGAAGTATTTCCCGAGGATCTGCAAGGCCTGCCACCGCACCGTCAAGTTTAATTCCAAATTGATCTAGCACCCGGAGCAGCACCGATTGCTCGGGCACATTACAGACTGGCACCCAGTGAATTACAAGAGTTATCCACTCAATTGCAAGATTTGTTGGATAAAGGCTTCATCCGACCTAGTTCATCGCCATGGGGAGCTCCGGTACTATTTGTCAAAAAGAAGGACGGAACTTTCCGTATGTGTATTGACTACCGGGAGCTGAATAAAGTCACAATCAAGAATCGCTACCCTTTGCCTCGAATAGATGACCTCTTTAATCAACTTCAATGATTAAGTTTCTATTCCAAAATAGATCTTAGGTCCGGTTACCATCAATTAAGAGTCCGAGAAGAGGATATCTCTAAGACTGCATTTAGAACAAGGTACGGCCATTACGATTTTATGGTCATGCCTTTCGGATTAACCAACGCACCTGCGGTATTCATGGACCTCATGAACCGTGTGTGTAAGCCTTACCTTGATCAATTTGTTATCGTTTTAATCGACGACATCCTCATTTATTCCAAGAACAAGGAAGAACATGAGGAACATCTACGCCTAATTTTGGAATTACTTAAACGAGAGCAACTGTATGCTAAGTTTTCCAAGTGTGAATTCTGGATTCGGGAAGTTCTGTTTCTAGGGCATGTGGTTAACGAGAAAGGAATACATGTTGACCCATCAAAGATAGAAGCCATCAAGAATTGGGCAGCACCGACGACGCCGACTGAGGTGCGACAATTTCTGGGATTGGCTGGATATTACCGTCGATTCATCGAAGGATTTTAAAAAATTGCACAACCTCTCACTGCCTTAACTCAAAAGGGTAAAGCCTATAATTGGGGCGATAACCGAGAGTCAGCATTCCAACATCTTAAACAGAAACTTTGCAGTGCACCTATTCTAGCTCTTCCAGAAGGAACCGATGATTTTGTGGTGTATTGTGATGCATCTATTCAGGGCATGGGTTGTGTCTTAATGCAACGCAAAAAGGTGATTGCATACGCTTCACGTCAACTAAAGGTCCACGAGAGAAACTACACCACTCATGACTTAGAGTTGGGAGTCGTAGTTTTCGCACTTAAGATATGAAGATATTACTTGTACGGTACCAAGTGCACCATCTACACCGATCACAAGAGTCTTAAACACATCTTCGAACAGAAAGAGTTGAACATGCGACAACGTCGTTGGGTCGAACTCTTAAACGATTATGACTGTGTGATCCGGTACCACCCGGGTAAAGCTAATGTTGTAGCTGATGCCCTAAGTCGAAAGGAAACGAAACCCAAACGAGTTCGAGCATTACAGCTTACTATTCACCCCGGATTACCTGAAAAAATCCGTAGTGCTCAACTCGAAGCCCTAAAACAAGAAAACCTACCGCTGGAAGTTACACTCGGTATGGAAGCACAATTTGAAGTCAAATCTGACGGTATTCGCTACTTCGCCGAGCGAATACGCGTTCCAGTATTCGGAAACCTAAGGGAATTAGTTATGGATGAGGCTCATAAATCTCGTTACTCGATACATCCAGGTTCTGACAAAATGTACCAAGATCTAAAGGTGCTATATTGGTGGCCGAAGATGAAGGCCGATATAGCCACCTATGTTAGTAAGTGTCTGACTTGCGCGAAGGTGAAAGTTGAATATCAAAAACCATCCGGTCTTCTCCAACAACCAGAAATTCCCATGTGGAAATGGGAACAAATATCCATGGACTTCATCACCAAATTACCACGAACTCCTACCGGATGTGATACTATTTGGGTAATTGTTGATCGATTAACAAAGTCCGCTCACTTCTTAGCAATCAAAGAAACCGACAAAATGGATAAGCTTACTCGTACTTACTTGAAAGATATTGTCTCTCGGCACGGGGTGCCAATCTCTATTATTTCGGATCGTGATGCACGATTCACCTCTCGTTTCTGGTAGTCGTTACATAAAGCTTTAGGCACGCGTCTAGATATGAGCACAGCATACCATCCTCAAACGGATGGCCAAACAGAACGTACTATCCAAACTCTGGAGGACATGCTACGAGCTTATGTGATTGATTTCGGTAACACTTGGGAGTCTCACCTACCGTTAGTGGAGTTCTCCTACAACAACAGTTATCACACAAGCATCAAGGCAGCTCCATTTGAAGCACTTTATGGACGGAAATGCCATTCTCCTATTTGTTGGACCGAAGTTGGGGATAGTCAACTTACAGGTCCTGAACTTGTATTTGAAACTTCCGAAAAGATCGTTCAAATTAGAAACCGTATGGCGGCAGCTCGTGATCGTCAAAAGAGCTATGCCGACAAGTGTCGTAAACCCTTAGAGTTTCAAATAGGTGACATGGTCTTACTTAAAGTCTCACCTTAGAAAGGCGTCATTCGTTTCGGGAAACGAGGCAAACTGAATCCTTGTTATGTTGGACCATTCAAGATAATGAAGAGAATCGGACCAGTAGCGTACCAACTGGACTTACCCGAAAGACTTAGTGGTGTACACAACGTCTTTCCGTCTCAAATTTGAAGAAATATCTAGCAGACGAATCATTCCCAGTTCCTCTTGAGGAACTACACATTGACGAACAGTTACGTTTCATCGAAGAACCCATGAAAATTATGGATAGGGAAGTCAAAACGTTAAAGCACAGTAAAATCCCTATTGTCAGAGTTCGTTGGAACTCGAAACGCGGACCGAAATTCACGTGGGAGCGCGAGGATCAGATGATGCGCAAATATCCTAATCTGTTCAATCACACCGTGTCAAATTCTTAAGGTACTATTTTAATTTTCGAGACGAAAATTCTTTCAACTAGGGGATGATGTGACACCAGAAAAAAAAATTATTATTTTAATTTTCGGGACAAAAATTCTTTCAACTAGGGGATGATGTGACACCTGACAAATTCCAGTTAATATTGTTAACTTAAACCCCGTTATCTCACTCTAACCCAGTTAGTTCAGTTACAAAACTCAGGGGCTATTTCTGTCATGATTCCAAACTCAAAAACCCATGAAATTCAGGGACTAGTTCTGTAATTACCCCAATCCGATTCGTTGACTTCGTAAAGTCAAAATCGAGTGTATTGAACTCAAATTCAAACCCGTAAATGATTAATTGTCCAAAGTTGTAACTAATTTACTTGTTATGTTCATAAACGATCATCATGGGAGCATTTAACATCTTTAACGACAGCGAATTAATCCCAATTATAAGTAATCATGTCATAACCGTCGAGTTCATCACTAATCCTCATCAATTCGCATAAAATCGTGAATCATTCCTCAATCAACTACCCTACGCACCTCTAAAGAGTTCTTTAGAAACTGTTGCATCATCCAATTCGATCGAAAACACAGTCTGTTTCACCGGAGATCGAGTCACGCAAGGCGGTGTTCATTCTAGCCGAGCACCACCAATTTGAAAACAATTCAGGTATCTAATCATACCCTCAGACTCGTCTTCATCCCTATAACGAAAGCCCTAACAAATCTAGGGCTTATAACAACAAATTGAACTCGAACCAATTCTAGGGTTCATAACCAATTCGGTTAAATCGAACGATACCCTTGACTCAGTTTCAATCAAATTAAATGATATGAGTAGTTTCACAATTTCATACTCTTTGAAAGCCCCATGAATTCAACCACTTTTATTATCAGAATCAACGGATTTGATTTGTGTTCTTAACCTAGGGTTTCTAATGTTTGAACATGAAATTAACAGTTTTAAACTCAACAATTTTTGCAATTAATCACATCCACTGATTCGTATTTCATCATAGAACAAAACCCATATGGTTTCTTGACATATCGCGATCCTTTCGATTGGTTTTGGGGACTGGGATCGGGTTCGGTTTTGAAAGGTGGGTGGAACACAAAGACTTTGGATGTTAAAACGAATCGATCCGGGTACTTGTTGCGATGACCCTAGCGGGCGGATTGGTTAAGGCAGTGTGTGTGTGTGGGAGAGACCCGGGTTCGAGACCGGGCTCCTACATTTTATTTTTGGGGCCTTTTCTTGTAATATTTTAATATAAAAATCAAACCCTATAATATTATATTATTATATAAATGTGTTTTAGCCCGGGAAACAACCCATTGGCTCGGGTTTGAATTGTTAACCTATTTTTATACTATTCCCATTTTTATAAATAAAATAGTATTGTTATTATCAAAAAATAATAATAATATGTTTATATTATTTTCAAACCGTAACTTCGTATAAAATAATATGTTTATATTATTTTCAAACCGTGACCCGTATTATTAATTAATATATATTTATATTATTTCGAATCATTTTATAACATCGTGAGTCGGTTGAGATTAAAAAAAATAATATAATTAGTTATATTATTTACTCGTATAGATATATATTATTATTTTCTTAACTTTTGTGAATGACAAAACACCCGATTATATTTATTATTATTTTTGTCATTCGTCGCTTAAAGTAATTATAATTTGATTATTTAAGGAATTCCTAACTCCGTGGACACGTTCGTCCACTCTTGAATATTAGAGCGTTTCGTTAATACGTTTCTCATTCCGTACACAATTCCCATTTTTATCCCTAATTTATGTGTTTATAATTTTAGGGCATTCGTAAGTCGTATGAGACTTACACACGTGGTTCCAACTTATCCTTTGTGTGATACTACCTACAACGCAACGCAGGTGAGTTTTCACGGGCCCTTTTACTGTTTTAACTTGGGGGAGAAAACATGATTAAAAAATTTTGGATATTTGTAATTCGTATGATATCAATTTCAAAGCTAAGTGTAACACGCTATCACAGAAAGTCCTCAACTTGTATCGGACCGTTAATATGGATATTAGCGAGGTAATATTTAGTAGTACTACTGGGTTTGACAAATCCCACCCGCGTTAGTCGCGCTAACTCGATTAGAGATCGAACGGGTGAAATGTTAGCCTACTCACACCGCTAGTGTTGATAGACCTGGCATGAGGCAAATAAACAAACAGTCAGCTTCGGTTGCGAGTGCTTGAGCTGAACATGAACATTGGTTAGCTACCTATAGATACGTACTGAATGAACATAAATCTGGTAAACGCTTATTTACATATATTGAAATCTGTGAACTCACCAACCTCGTGTTGACATATTTTCTTACATGTTTTCTCAGGTTGCTAAGATAAGACACAGGTGCACGTTAGGACATGCATGGGATTCAACTACTTTGATTATTACTTATTTATATTTGTTTGGATTATTTTATTGTACTTGGTTTGGTTGGACGTTTTGGACTTTGGTTTTTTGGGCGCATGTGTTTTGCGCATTTACTTTCTTTACGCTTCCGCATTGAAACTTTGATTAGTATGATATTTTCATTTTGAGTCCCATGTAGAGTCGTTCAAAGTAACTAATGTCTGAGATCATGGTTCGTGACTTCCCAAAGGGTAAAACTCCGTTAGTTGAAATTGGGGGCGTGACATTATTGAAAACTGAGAAGTTGTATACGAAGTTTTCTAAGTGCGACTTCTGGATCCGAGAAGTGCATTTTCTAGGGCATGTGGTCAACGAGATGGTCTTACACGTTGACCCAACCAAGGTCGAAGCAATAAGAAACTAGCGAACACCCAAAACCGCAACCGAAATACGACATATTTCGAGTTTTGCCAGATATTACAGATGGTTTATTGAAAATTTCTCAAGAATTGTGAAACCATTGACTAGTTTGACACAGAAAGACGTGAAGTATATTTTGGACGAAAGAACAGAAGAAGCATTTCAATTACTCAAACAAAAACTTTGCAGCGCACCGATCTTGCACCACCAAAAGGAAAAAACGATTTCGTAGTCTACTGTGATGCGTCACACCAAGGACTCGGTTGTGTACTGATGCAAAGGGAGAAGGTTATCGCATATGTTTCACGAAAACTCAAGATGCATGAGAAGAAATACACTACCCATGACCTGGAATTGGGAGCTGTGGTTTTTGCACTCAAAATTTGGAGACATTATCTGTACGGTACCAAATGTATGGTTTTCACAGACCACAAAAGTCGCCAACATATATTTGAGCAAAAGGAGTTTAACATGCGCCAGCACAGATGGGTCAAATAGCTTAATGATTATGAATGCGTAATCCGCTACCATCCGGGGAAAGCAAACGTAGTTGCTGATGCCTTGAGCCGAAAGGAACAAGTTTAACCGTAGTTGCTGATGCCTTGAGCCGAATCTACCTACCCAGATACGTGACACTCAGCTCGAGGCTCTCAATGAGGAGAATCTGAAGAATGAAGACTTACGAGGCATGGAGAAACTGTTTGAGATCAAATCCGATGATGTGCGTTACTACATGGATCGGATTTGGGTACCGAACTATGGGAACTTAAGGGACTTAGTGATGGATGAGGCACTTATTGTACCACTCGAGGAGATACAAATCGACAAACAACTATATTTCATCGAAGAACCCGAGGAAATTATGGACCGCGAGGTCAAGCAACTGAAGCAGAGTAACATCCCGATAGTTAAGGTCCGATGTAATTCCAGATGCGGACCAGAGTTCACATGGGAGCAAGAAGACCAGATAAAGCGCAAGTACCCACACTTATATGAGACCACACCATCTGCTAATACCGCAAGCTGAATTTCGGGATGAAATTCCTTTCAACGGGGGGATAATGTGACACGAGGAAAATTTCAGTTTAATATCCATACCCGGCTAAAATACATATTATATTATTTGACATGAATCACACTTAATTTTATGGTAATTAAGTTCATTTCACACTTAGCAAGTCAATTCGTTTAGACGTGTCGGTAATCCGGAAGATTAATAGGTTAAACACGCGTCCTTCAGCACACGGCCGTTGGTTATAAATTAAAACAAATACCTAGACATATAATCTGTGCGTGTAAATTATATATAACACTGTGATATAATTAATCATGCCTATATGAATTTTTCGGTAATTTTTGGAGACGCTTTTATTTTCAGCATAGTTCGGCACACACCCAATGTGCACTAGCTAGGTGATTAATTTAAGCAGACACTTAGACGTACATTTGGGGTGTACAAATTACACGTAATACTGTAAAATATTATTTAGGTCTTTGTGAAATTTTCTGGAATTTTCTGAGAAACTTTCTGTTTCAACGCAGTCCAGCCAATACGCAGTATGTACCGACATTTTCAAATAAAAATCTAAAAATTTTATATGTTAAACATACCAATATAAGTCAAATTATTTTGAAGTCATTTTATTTTTACTAGTTTGGGAATCCCGTAATTAAATCGGTGATCGTTCGTTTCTCATCACCCGATGTTAAAACCACCTATTTAAACCCCCATTCCCCCCCCCCACTTTCATATTTTTCACCACTCCCCTCTCCCTCTTCTATTTTTCGACCGAGTACACCACCACAACCTCCATTCTCCAATTTTTTTTTTTATCTTTGATCCTTCTTCCACCAAAAATCAAGCCTACATGGTGATTATCAAGCATTTGCAAGTGGAATCAACCATCCATCCACACATTTTTTATTTTGGTAAAATTCTATAAACTATTTTTTCTCCATTTTTCATCTTCATGTTCATATGAACATGCATCCAAACAAAAAACATTTTTTATGAATGTTTAACAAAAACCAACCATGGATTCTTGAATAAAATGAGTTTTGTAACAAAATGGTACATATTGTTGGTGGTTTGGGTTCGGGTTTTGTTCTTCGGCTCGGTTTCTATAATAGGAAACTTTATTGTATGAGCATATACTAGATGATGTGTTCGTTATGATTTGATGATGGATTATGTTGTAGTAATGTTTATAGATGGATAATATTTGAAAACCTTGTTGTCAAAATTGTTGGATCATACATGCATGCTCGTTTTTGCTTGTAACATCCCAAATAATGACAAGACAAATAGAAAAGGGAAATAAAGTGGGCTTGGCCAAAATTTCGGCCCATGGGCCGAAAAGAAAAGGGGGGAACCCCATTACAAAGCAGCAGCTTCAACCCCAAACCCCTCTCATTTCATCTTCCTGCGCAAGAATACTAGAGAGAGAGAGCGATCGGCTTGTGAAGAAAACCGCAAGGAGAAGACTCAAGGGCTCGGGAATCATCCGTCTCCACCATTTCAACGCATAGCAACAGAAATCGGGCCTGTTGAGGTAAGCATCGCCTCTGATTCTGAGTCTTTGCATGTCTCGGGTTTAAATCAAATAAAGATACGATTTTTTGCATATGAAACTTGAAACAAATCACGTATTTGAACTCAAGAACGATAAAGGAAGGTGTTTAACGTAAAATGTTCAAGGTTTAATCGATTGGAAATAAGTTGGCTGGAGCAAGGTTCTGGTCAGGGAAGATGCAGACCCATGACTCGAAACTATAGTTTCGATACATGCAGACCCATCGAAACTACTCTAGTTTCGATAGTCATGTTTGACTCGAAACTATCTAGTTTCGATAGCAGCCAATGACTCGAAACTACCATAGTTTCGATAGGAACTCAGGACTCGAAACTACCTAGTTTCGAGTGTCACCTTGAACCTAAACTACTAAGATTTTTCATAAGTTAATGACTCGAAACTACCATAGTTTCGATAGGAGCTCATGACTCGAAACTACCTAGTTTCGAGTGTAAGACCATAGCTCGAAACTACCATAGTTTCGATGCGACCCACCTCCCGAAACTACTGAGTTCAAGAACAGTAATGTCTAGTGTCATTTAGGAGCCCTACCTTATATGTATGACTTTATTATACAGATTGTGGGTGACCTTAGTGACGTTTCGAAACCAGCTATTATACTTCAGGGACCCGCCTATCAGGTGAGTTCTATGTGCCCCCCTTTCTATGTTATGTGCAATGATTTATAAATGTTTTGGGGCTGAAGTGTATACACTAAATGAATAAATAATATGAAGGTCAATGTGATCATACGTGATATAGTAAGGTATATGTGTAGATACATATGAAAATGAATTATGAACGACGAACAAAGAACGACACGTATGTTTACAAGGAATGAATGAAAGAATAGTATAACGTAAATAATGAAATCTTGCTTTATAAACATATATTGCATGTTAAGAATGTATGTATACGTTATGAACGGAAACGAAGCTAACGACTACTACGGTAGCCGGACGACCACTTGACTACTATGCAGCTAGGAAAGAAAGTCTAGAAGGGTAGACTAAATAAAGGCCACTACGGTGGAGTAAGACGCTAAATCAATATTCGGCTGTATAGTTAGTTCAAGTGGGAAACGGATGCCTTAGGGCAGACGGGCGAATATGACGGACTACGACGGTAGGACGGTAAAGAAGGACGGCCGAAGGTTGGCCGGACCAAAGTTAAGGCGGACGGTTTCTAGGACCAGACGAGTAAAAGGGCTACGACGGTAGTTCGAGGGCGTATGTCTTTGTGATATACGTACCGTAAGATGGGTTGATCACCCTTATGTGTATGACCAATGAATGTTAAGGAAAAGAAAAGGTGAATACATATCTATGTAATCACATAAGAATGAAGAAAGAAAAGTAAAAGCTATGAATACGTATTTGTAGAAATGTATGTATATAATTATGTATACTTATAAAGAAAAGAATGGTCATACTTAATAGTTTTAAACTAGAACTCACCAGCGTTAGCTGACTTTTAGTATACATTTCAGGTAAAGGAAGAAAAGGTCGTGTGATGGCGTGAAGGTTACCCGACACAAGACTGACATCCCACTCTAATATATGTGTTAAGACTTCCGCTGTCAAGTTATGTTATGTTATGTAATTGAATGATGAATGTTTTTAATCTAAGTTCAGTATTTATGACTATGTTTATGAGTAAATCCAACGAGTGAGGTTACCCGGGAAAGGGGCCTTACAAGTTGGTATCAGAGCAATAGTTTGAGAGATTCAGACATCCCTAAATGTCTGGACTCAAACTGATTATGGGACCAACGCACGGATGTCAGTATGGGTAACCAACGCCAACGCAGCACGGTAAGTAAGTACTAAAGCTAATGCTCTAAATAAGGATAGATACCTTAACTTAGAACAAATAGATGTCAATGTCACAACCGATTTGAAGAGTTTTGAACCCGAAAAGCAATGTAAATTAGTAATCACAAACCGGTCACTGTAATTAAAAATTTACCTTGCTCGTACTGTTCCAAACTATGATCTGAAGTAATGACATTGATGTATTCCCTTTATGACTATCAGGAAATTAAGAAATTATGGCTGGCGGAGGAAGAACTGGACGCCGAGGCGGTCGCACTGGCCGACGAGGTAGACCTCCGTTGAATCAAAGACTAGAAGAAGAAGAGAGTGTGCACGCGGAACACACCGAGAGTGTACACGAAACAGAAGTGACCCCAACTGGAGACGACAATCCAGGGCCGATACAGTTGGAACCCGAAGTCAGGGATGCTATTGCCCGTGAAGTTGTGCTAACACTGAAGAAGGTATTGCCTGATCTACTATCTGAGGCAATAAAGAAAAGTAAAGAGGAGGATGAAGGGAACAATGAAGAGAAAATTTATGATAGTGACGGGGATGAAGTAAAAGTGGCATCAAGCAATCGTGGGTGTACTTACAAAGGATTCAAGGACGGAGACCCACCTAAGTTTGATGGAACCAAGGATTCGGTGGCCACGTTCGAATGGATCGAGAGGATGAACGCAGTCATCAACATCAGCGAGTGTCGACCAGACCAAGCTGTTAAATATGTTGCTCATTCTTTCACCAATGAAGCACTAGGTTGGTGGAGAAATATTCAAAGAACAAAGTCACCACATGCTCTTGCCAGAATGACATGGGAAGACTTGAAAAAGCTCGTAATCCAAAAGTTCTGCCCACAAAATGAGATTGATCGTGTGGAGAACGAGTTCCTGAACTTCAAGGCTGGCAACAAGACTCATCGCCAGTATACATCAAGATTCAATGAACTGGCTCAACTAGTACCACACCTGGTGGAAACTGAAGATCGTTTGATCAAGTACTATGTTAAGGGATTGCCACAACGGGTCCGTGTTCATGTAAAAGCTAACCTACCCTCGACCTTCGAGTCGGTAGTGAATCTGAGCGGAATCGTCTACGACGATTATGCCAATGAGGACCCACCAACAGAGACCCAAAAGAGAAAGTGGGAGAACCCGTCTAGAGGCACAGGAAGAGGGAACGTAACAACTGAAACTAAGAAGCCAAGGTCGGACGAATATGAAACATGCAAGAAATGTGGAAGGCAACATCTTGGCGAATGTAAAATCGGCACCACCACATGCTATAAGTGCGGGACGCCGGGGCACTTCTCTCGAGAATGTGTAAGAGACGTCAAGTGTCAAGTATGTGGATTGTTTGGACATCTGACAAAGAACTGCAGGAAGGCCGGCCAATCTGGTTCGGGAAAAGAAAAGGAAAAGGAACAGCCAAAGGCTAGGACTCGGGCCTATGCTTTAACCGAGGAAGAAGCAAGAGGAAACCCTGACGTCGTGTCGGGTACGTTCCTAGTAAATGATGAACATGCTGCTATTCTGTTTGATTCTGGTGCTAGTAAAAGTTTTATATCCACTGCATTTAGCCGCAAATTAGACTGCACAATCACTAGCCTTATAAGGGCCTTTAGCGTACAAACTGCTATTGGTAAAAACTCAGTAGTCATCCAAGTGACTGACGATTGCATGGTAGAAATAGAGGGCCATAAGTTTCCATCTAAATTGTACCTTCTAACCTTAGGAGGATTCGATGTAGTATTGGGCATGGATTGGTTAGCTGCCAACGAAGCTCAAATCATATGTAAACGAAAGATGATACATCTCAAGGCCACTGACGGCAGTCCGATTACGGTTTATGGTGACTGGAATAGCACAATACCGAACGTTATCTCGATGATCAAGGCCGAAAGTTACATGAGGCGCGGCTGCGAAGCTTATCTGGCGTATGTTATTGACGATAGAATGAAAACGAAAGAGCTAAAAAATGTACCCGTGGTGTGCAATTTTCCAGAAGTGTTCCCAGAGGACCTATCTGGCTTGCCACCCGATCGGGAAATAGAATTTCAGATTGACTTACTGCCAGGAGCTGAACCCGTTGCCAAACCACCCTACCGATTGGCTCCGTCAGAAATGAAAGAATTGATGTCACAATTGGAAGAGCTAACAGAGAAAGGCTTTATAAGACCGAGCATCTCACCATGGGGCGCTCCGGTATTATTTGTAAAGAAGAAGGACGGCAGCATGCGCATGTGCATTGACTACCGAGAATTGAACAAACGAACAGTAAAGAACAAATACCCACTACCTAGAATAGACGATCTCTTTGATCAATTACAAGGCGCGAGTTGGTTCTCTAAGATCGATCTTAGGTCGGGGTATCATCAATTGAAAGTGAGGGAGGAAGATGTACCAAAAACTGCGTTCCGTACGCGTTATGGACATTATGAATTTCTCGTGATGTCCTTTGGACTAACCAACGCACCAGCAGCGTTTATGGATCTAATGAATAGAGTATGCCGACCAATGTTGGATCGATCAGTTATAGTTTTCATTGACGACATTCTCATCTACTCAAAGAACGAAGGTGATCACCGCTGTCACCTAAGAGAGGTATTAGAAGTTCTGAAGCAGGAGAAGTTGTATGCAAAATTCTCCAAATGCGCGTTCTGGCTTAGAGAAGTCCAATTCCTAGGTCATGTCATAAACCCAGGCGGCATTATGGTGGATCCTGCAAAGATCGAAACGGTAAAAGAATGGAACATCCCGAAAACGCCAACGGAAATACGAAGTTTTCTGGGATTGGCAGGCTACTATCGGAGATTCATTCAGGATTTCTCGAGAATAGCCTCGCCACTGACAAAGCTGACACGTAAGGAAGTAAAGTATGAATGGGGCCCATCCCAAAATAACGCATTTGAAGAATTGAAGACACGATTAACCCAAGCTCCAATTTTGACCTTACCTGAGGGGAACGAGGACTTGGTAGTTTACTCCGACGCTTCGGGTCAAGGATTGGGTTGTGTACTTATGCAAAGGGGAAAAGTTATTGCTTATGCCTCGCGGCAGCTAAAGATTCATGAAGTTAACTACCCGACTCACGATCTGGAGTTGGCAGCAGTGGTTTTCGCGTTAAAAATATGGAGACACTATTTGTACGGGGTTAAATGCACCATCTACTCCGATCACAAGAGCCTGAAGTACTTCTTCGAGCAGAAGGAATTAAACATGAGACAAAGAAGGTGGTTGGAACTACTAAAAGACTACGATTGCGAAATATTATACCACCCAGGCAAGGCAAATGTAGTGGCTGACGCCTTAAGCAGGAAGGAAGAGTCGACACCTATTAGAATCAAGGCGTGTCAGTTGATTATAACACCAGATTTAATGAATGAAATAGTAAAGGCACAAGGTGAAGCACTGTTAGAGAGAAATGTGAAACGCGAAAGAATAGTTGGACAACAGGGTAACCTGGAAACCAATACGTACGGTGTACGAACTCGTTTTGGCCGGATGTGGATACCTAAGATTGGTGAACTTAGGGCCAAAATCCTTGACGAGGCCCATAAGTCTCGCTACTCTATTCACCCCGGGACAAACAAAATGTACCAAGACTTGAGGAAAGACTACTGGTGGCCTGGAATGAAGAACGATGTGACTGAATATGTGAGCAAGTGCCTGACTTGTTCACTAGTTAAGGCCGAACACCAGAAACCATGCGGTAAAATGCAACCATTACCAATACCGGAATGGAAGTGGGAGGAGATCACGATGGACTTCATTACCAAGCTACCGCGAACAGCTAAAGGCAATGATACCATATGGGTGATCGTCGACCGCTTGACGAAAAGTGCTCACTTCTTGCCAATACGTGAGACTTCTTCATCAGAAAGACTAGCAGAAATTTTTATCAAGGAAATTGTGAGCAGACATGGTATGCCGCTGTCAATTGTGTCCGACAGGGATACTAGATTCACATCAAGGTTTTGGAAGAAATTCAATGAAGCGATGGGCACTAGGCTAAACATCAGCACAGCTTACCACCCTCAGACCGATGGTCAATCTGAAAGAACCATTCAGACCTTGGAGGACATGCTCCGGGCCTGTATCATTGACTTTGGTGGGAGCTGGGACAGCCATCTACCATTGGCAGAATTTTCATATAACAATAGCTATCACTCAACTATTGGCATGCCGCCGTTTGAGATGTTGTATGGGAGGAGATGCAGAACCCCGGTTTGTTGGGGGGAAATTGGACAGAAAGACTTTGCAAGTCTCGAAGTGGTCAAAGCTACTTCTGAAAAATTTGACCAGATAAAAGCACGCATGAAAGCCGCAAAAGACAGACAAAAATCATACGCGGAAAAGAGAAGAAGGGATTTAGAATTTCAAGTAGGGGACATGGTACTATTGAAAGTGTCACCCTGGAAGGGGATTATCCGATACAGAAAACGTGGCAAATTAAACCCAAGGTTTGTCGGGCCTTTCAAAATCATAGCAAGAGTTGGCCGAGTTGCTTACAAACTCGACTTACCAGATGAGCTCGATGGAATTCACCCTACATTCCACATATCACACTTACGCAAGTGCCTTGCTGACGATACGGCTCGCATACCTTATGACGAAATCGAAGTGGATAACAGCTTGAACTATGTAGAAGAACCAATAGCTATTCTTGACAGAGCCGAGAAACGATTACGCAATAAGTCGATCCCTTTAGTCAAAATACAATGGAAACACAGGAAGGGGTCCGAAGCTACTTGGGAGAAAGAAGACGAGATGAAGGAACTGTATCCCCAGTTGTTTAACGTGTAACAGGTTTCGAGGACGAAACCTCATTAAGGAGGGTAGACTTGTAACATCCCAAATAATGACAAGACAAATAGAAAAGGGAAATAAAGTGGGCTTGGCCAAAATTTCGGCCCATGGGCCGAAAAGAAAAGGGGGGAACCCCATTACAAAACAGCAGCTTCAACCCCAAACCCCTCTCATTTCATCTTCCTGCGCAAGAATACTAGAGAGAGAGAGAGCGATCGGCTTGTGAAGAAAACCGCAAGGAGAAGACTCAAGGGCTCGGGAATCATCCGTCTCCACCATTTCAACGCATAGCAACAGAAATCGGGCCTGTTGAGGTAAGCATCGCCTCTGATTCTGAGTCTTTGCATGTCTCGGGTTTAAATCAAATAAAGATACGATTTTTTGCATATGAAACTTGAAACAAATCACGTATTTGAACTCAAGAACGATAAAGGAAGGTGTTTAACGTAAAATGTTCAAGGTTTAATCGATTGGAAATAAGTTGGCTGGAGCAAGGTTCTGGTCAGGGAAGATGCAGACCCATGACTCGAAACTATAGTTTCGATACATGCAGACCCATCGAAACTACTCTAGTTTCGATAGTCATGTTTGACTCGAAACTATCTAGTTTCGATAGCAGCCAATGACTCGAAACTACCATAGTTTCGATAGGAACTCAGGACTCGAAACTACCTAGTTTCGAGTGTCACCTTGAACCTAAACTACTAAGATTTTTCATAAGTTAATGACTCGAAACTACCATAGTTTCGATAGGAGCTCATGACTCGAAACTACCTAGTTTCGAGTGTAAGACCATAGCTCGAAACTACCATAGTTTCGATGCGACCCACCTCCCGAAACTACTGAGTTCAAGAACAGTAATGTCTAGTGTCATTTAGGAGCCCTACCTTATATGTATGACTTTATTATACAGATTGTGGGTGACCTTAGTGACGTTTCGAAACCAGCTATTATACTTCAGGGACCCGCCTATCAGGTGAGTTCTATGTGCCCCCCTTTCTATGTTATGTGCAATGATTTATAAATGTTTTGGGGCTGAAGTGTATACACTAAATGAATAAATAATATGAAGGTCAATGTGATCATACGTGATATAGTAAGGTATATGTGTAGATACATATGAAAATGAATTATGAACGACGAACAAAGAACGACACGTATGTTTACAAGGAATGAATGAAAGAATAGTATAACGTAAATAATGAAATCTTGCTTTATAAACATATATTGCATGTTAAGAATGTATGTATACGTTATGAACGGAAACGAAGCTAACGACTACTACGGTAGCCGGACGACCACTTGACTACTATGCAGCTAGGAAAGAAAGTCTAAAAGGGTAGATTAAATAAAGGCCACTACGGTGGAGTAAGACGCTAAATCAATATTCGGCTGTATAGTTAGTTCAAGTGGGAAACGGATGCCTTAGGGCAGACGGGCGAATATGACGGACTATGACGGTAGGACGGTAAAGAAGGACGGCCGAAGGTTGGCCGGACCAAAGTTAAGGCGGACGGTTTCTAGGACCGGACGAGTAAAAGGGCTACGACGGTAGTTCGAGGGCGTATGTCTTTGTGATATACGTACCGTAAGATGGGTTGATCACCCTTATGTGTATGACCAATGAATGTTAAGGAAAAGAAAAGGTGAATACATATCTATGTAATCACATAAGAATGAAGAAAGAAAAGTAAAAGCTATGAATACGTATTTGTAGAAATGTATGTATATAATTATGTATACTTATAAAGAAAAGAATGGTCATACTTAATAGTTTTAAACTAGAACTCACCAGCGTTAGCTGACTTTTAGTATACATTTCAGGTAAAGGAAGAAAAGGTCGTGTGATGGCGTGAAGGTTACCCGACACAAGACTGACATCCCACTCTAATATATGTGTTAAGACTTCCGCTGTCAAGTTATGTTATGTTATGTAATTGAATGATGAATGTTTTTAATCTAAGTTCAGTATTTATGACTATGTTTATGAGTAAATCCAACGAGTGAGGTTACCCGGGAAAGGGGCCTTACATTGCTATTTAAGGAAACTTTAATTTCGGGTTTTATATTAGATGCCATGTTTTGGGTGATTTGATGTAGGGAAATGGTTGAATATGTGTTGAGAATGGATAAAATGAGTAGTTTTGTTAGTTACAATTTTTGGTCATATGAAATTTCATGCTTGGTTCTATTTATGAAAACTTTAATTTTTGGCTTTTTGTTAGGAGAGGTTATGGTGTGATTTTTTTGGTGAAAATGATTCATAAACACTAGATATATATTGTATGGATTTTTTTGGTAAAATCACTTGTTCATAATGTTTTTAGGCTAATTTTCTATTTTTAGAAACTTTATTTCTTAACACAGTGACACCCGGCAAATTTCAGGTTATTATCCATACTTGGCTAAAACATAGGTTATAGTATATGACATGTATCACACTTAATTTTATGGTAATTAAGTTCATTTCACACTTACCAAGTCAATCCGTTTACACGTGTCAGTAATCCGGGAGATTACCAGGTCAAACAAGCAACCTATAGCACGACCGTTAGTGATAATTTAAAACAAATATCTAGACATATAATCTGTGCATGTAAATTATATGTAACACTGTGATTTAATTAATCATTCCTATATGAATTTTTCGGTAATTTATAGAAATACTTTAATTTTCAGCAAAGTCCGGTAGACAAGCAGTGTGCACTAGCTAGGTGAATAATTCTATGTAGACACTTAGACGTATATTTGGTCTGCACAAATTACAAGTAGTACTGTGAAATGTTATTTTTACACTCTGTGAATATTTCGGGAATTTTGTGAGAAGCTTTCTATTTCAACGTTGTCCGGCCAATCTGAGTATGTACCGACATTTCCAAATAAAAATCTGAAAATTTTATATGTTAAACATATCAACATGAGTCAAAATATTATTAAATAATTTCATTCATACCAGTTCGGGAATTCTGTTAATAAATCAGTGACTATTCGTTTTCCACCACCCGGTACAAAAACCCCCTATATAAACCCCACCCCCCCCCCCCCCCCATTTCTCCATCTTTTTCACTACTCTCTCGCTTTTCTTCTCCTTTGGCTGAGAACCACCACACCACCACCATCTTCACCATTTTTTGTTCTTTTGATCTTGTTCTCTTCAAATCCAAGCTTCCAACATCAAGAATCAAGCATTTGCAAAAGATTTCATCCATCATTCCATCAAATTTCGAGTTTGGTAAGCATCAAAACTTCCATTTTTATCTTCATGTTCTTATGAACATGCATCCAAAGAAAACTTAATTTTATAAAAGTTTAACCATTGATTCTTGAATAAAACGTGTTTTATAACTAAAGGTTGGTGGTTTTGGACTCAGGTTATGTTCTTAGGCTCGGTTTCCATATAAGGAAACTTTATTGTATGAGCATATGTTAGATGATGTGTTTTTGATGATTTGATGATGAATTATGTTGTAGTAATGATTATAGATGAATAATATGTGCAAACTTTGTTCTCATAAGTGTTGGAAACTTTAATTTTGGGTTTCAGGAAACTTTTATGTTGTATTAATGGTTATAGATGAATAAATGCATCCTCGTTTTTGCTATTTTAGAAAACTTTAATTTTGGGTTTCATGTTAGATGCCATGCTTAGGGTGATTTGATGATGGAAAATGGTTGGATATGTATAAAGAATGGATAATATGTGTAGATTTGCTAGCTAGAACTTTTGGTCATATGAGATTTAATGCTCGGTTCTATTTATGAAAACTTTAAATTTTGAGTTTTTGCTAAAAGAGCTTATGGTGTGATTTGTTTGGTGGAAATGATGCATAAAGAGTAGACCTAGAGATTGTATGATTTTTTTTCGGTAAAATCACTGTCCACGATGCTTTTAGGCTCGTTTTCTATTTTTAGAAACTTTATTTCTTGGTATATATGAAAACTTGATGATTGGGTACATTTAAAGCATGAACCTAGTATAGTGAACATTATGGAAGAATGATTGACAAAGACGATGGGTTTAAATGCATGTGTATGTGTTCTACAGACCGGTTTCTAAATAATGAATCTTATTTTTCCAAAAGTTGTGTTTGCAAGTTGTTAACATGATTAGAAGGTTTAAATGACTTAGTAACACTTAACTAAGTGCATTATATGATAATATATGATGTTTATCCATAAACTTGACAATTTGACATGATCTTGCTATAATAGGAAACGTTTATTATCCAAAACTCGCATGTTTGTCTATTTTTAGCAAGTAAACATTGAAATGTTCTATATGTGTTATAACATGCCTAATTTCATATGTGAACATTAACTTTGCATAGTTGCCATGTTTAGGACTCAAAACTTGACTTTCCAATTAAGGAAACTTTAATGTATCAAAAGTTGTGTTTCAAATCTAAATTCCAATCGAATGTGCTAATGTGTTTATTAGAATGATAATAGACTATTTCAAAGGAGGTTTGAATTCTATATTAGGATTTGAATGTTTAAGTCCAACGTGTTACCAACGGGTCGTCAAGTCAAAACATCTTTGAAACGTCAAAGTCACTTTTCAAATAACTCATTTGTATGCATAGAGTTTATAATCAAACATTTACAATACTTAGACCTTAAAGTCCTAAATGTTTCCTAGGGCACGAGTAGGTCATCTCATTTAGCCGGATTTGCTAAGACTTTTCACATCATTTACCGGTTTGTCAGGTGTGTTCTCACAGCCCCATTTTACTCAATTTCCTTTTGGGGTGAGATACATGCTCAAGTATTACATTTTTCAATAATCATATTTTCCATGCTTACACAATTACATTAATTATATAAGTTGTACTTGTGTGTACAAAGTCATCTCAGAGGCAACCGTTAATTTTTTCATAAGCGAGGTGATCATGAACAATACTGTTGGGTTTAACAACCCCTACCCGGGTTAGTAGCACTAACTTCGACCGGAGGCCGAACGGGTACATTTTTGACCTAATCCATTCATGTGCAAGGCACAAAGAGGCGAACCACATCCTTTTCCTTTTTCAGTGGCTATAGTTGATCGTCGATTGATGGATTTATGATAATTTTTGGTTTTGTCTAATCAGCATTGATTGTGTAGAGTATATATGTTTTCCATACATTTTATAAATATGATTTTCATTACATTTAACCTGTGAACTCACCAACATTATGTTGACCCATTTTAGCATGTTTATCTCAGGTCGTTGATTGCATAGGATATGTGGCTAGGATTCACCCACAGGAGTCACACACTATTCATGCATCGGCATCCTATTTTGAAAAACAATATTTCATCATTTTTATTCCAAATGTTGTAAACTTTTAAACATTGCTTCCGCACATTTACTTTGAACTATGTCAAACTTATTTTGGGCTCGTTCGAGCCATGCATTAAAATTGGTATTTTGAAAACCATTTAGTGGTCGTTCAAAGTAATTCAATGGTAAATATCCTCTTGAGTCACGCCCCACGGGTATAGCCTGAAGTGGAATTTTGGGGGTGTGACAGACTGGTATCAGAGCCATTGGTTGCAGCGAACTATTTTGCACGTCGTGGACTTAGACTGTAACCGATGTCTCATTTGCATTTCACTTCCGCATGTACACTTAGTAACCTCACATACACTTAGAATGCCCACGTAAGATAGAAATAGGTGGTTGACCTGTTACAGGAATATGTCAGCTGCGAACCAGCTAATTGAGATTTCAGACTCCAAGGATGAGTATAAGTACATGTCATCGACACCAATTGACACCTCATCTGATGAGACAGTATTGGAGGACCCTGTCTCCACTACGCTACTACACGGGAGTAGGAATAAGAACCGACTGAGGATGATGAAACAGAGTCAAACACGGAGCCTGAGGCCCCGACAGCTGAGGAGACCCACGAGATAGCCACTTGCGACATCGCCTACCCACACCGACATCGCCCATATGGCCCGCTAGTCCAGCATACTCCGAGGAAGAGAGCACCACTCCCTCGTTGGAGCACGCTTGCCCCTGAGCCTAAGCGTAACAAGGCAAGGGTTGACGCGAGGAGGTGGACGTTAGTATCTGATACATATCGAGACTAGGCTAAGGAGGAAGGAACACCTCTAGTGTTTGAGATTGGCGAGTCTTCTCACGTACCGCGCGCTCTACCGATCACCGAGGAGCTGATTGAGCGCACTATCCCGAACTTGGTAGCACGATGCATCCGAAATGATTGATTACTAAAGAAACTCCGAAGGGGTCAGAAGAGGATGCATGGCGATTTAGAGCACCTGAAGGACCTTAAAGGAAGGGTTCTGTCACTAGAAGGTCTAGGGAAAGAGACTGATCAGAGGATTGAGCATTTACCTGCCCGAGCATCCGAGACTGCATTGCAGACGCTACATGAGCAGATGTCCCGACTGATGGAGGATCGACACAGGGAGTCTGCCAGTTTACCATATTATCTGACCGAGTAGTCGAGACGGAGAGGCACTTGAGCCTCGAGAGACCGAGGACCACCGTGGTGGAGCAGAGAGCTACACTATCTACCCAGAGAGCTGTTGCAGCAGAGCTCAGGGCGAATGCAATGGAGGAACAGTAGAGGCTACCAGGGCCCTTGCTGTGTTCTTCGCAATTTTGCTCTCGGCCGCTGTGCGGAACGGTACATTTACATGATCTATTTGATTTCCTATTCAGCCTATTGTGGGCGGGCTGTGCCCACATGATATTTGGAGTTTTAAACTTGTTATCTTTTGTGAAGGAGTGGATACTCCTACAATCTTTTTATATTTTGTGGTTGTTTGGTGATGTGATATGTTATTTTGTGTACATGTGTTGGTTGTATTTTACATATAGTCTAACTTTTGCTAAACATTATGATATGAAGAGACATGCCGCCCCGCCAAGCACCAATGATGGCAACACAAGTGGAGGCCCTGATTAATCAAAGAGTAGCTGTAGCTGTTGCAGCCTTGCCAAACAATCAAAATATAGGAGGATAAGGACAAAATCCCCTAGTATACACCTACAAGCTTTTCCTTGACTGCAAACTGCTCACTTTCAATGGGCGGGATGGAGCAGTTAACTTAGTACGATGGATCAAGAAAGTAGAGTCTACTTTCGACATGTGCAATTGTCTAGTAACTTCGAAGGTAAAATTTGCTACTGGAACTTTTGAGGGAGAAACCTTCACCTGGTGGAAATCCAATGTCCAAGAAATGGGTTTGGAAGCGGCGAATGCTATGCCATGGGCAGATTTCAAGAAGCTGTTAAGGGATGAATATTGTCTGTGAAATGAAATCCAGGATCGCGAAGAAAGGTTTTGGAATCTAAAAATGAATGGACCAGATGTAGTGGATTACACATCGAAATTTCATGATTTGGCAGGATTGTGTCCTTATATGGTGACACCTGAAGAGAAGCATATTGAGTGTTATTTGTGGGGACTGGCCCCGCAAGTTCAGGGTATGGTAACATCTTCTGAACCTACAATGATTCAGCAAGCAATCCGATTGGCACACAACGTGACGTCCCAGGCTGTTCGTCAGGAACTCTTTGACACACCCGCTGATAAAAAAAGAAAGTGTGAAGGTAGTTCTTCAAGGTCATTTAATCCGCCACCACCACCGAAAAGGCAAGAGACTACCAGAGCCTATACCGCATGCCAAGCTGACAATAAGCAAAGGAAAGCTTATATGGGAACCCTGCCAAAGTGCAATCGATGCAATTTTCACCACAATGGCACGTGTGAAGAGGCGAGGTGCCAAAAGTGTAAGAGGATTGGCTATGCGGCTAAGGATTATAGAATGAGAGGACCAAGTCCAAACAACGGAGCAACCCGTGCTTGTTACACTTGTGGGCAGAATGGACATTTTTCTAAGGATTGCCCAAAGAACAGGAAGGCAGGAAACAACAATGCCAAAGGGCGAGCCTTCGTGATTGGAGCAGGAGAAGCCAAATAGAACCCCGACACCATCACGGGTACGTTTCTTCAAAACCATCATTATGCATCTATGTTGTTCAATACCGGTGATGAGAGAAGTTTCGTGTCTAATGAGTTTAGTCCATTACTTGGTATCGAACCTACTGTTCTAGATAACGAGTACACCTTAGAACTAGCTGACAGTAAATTAATCAAAACCAACCACATTATTTCAAGCTGTGTCCTAGAACTAGCCAATCATTCCTTCGATATAGATCTACTACCCGTTAAACTAGGTAGTTTCAACATGATTATCGGTATGGACTGGATGTCCAAGAATGGAACGGAGATTGTATGCCGCGAAAAGGTTGTTAGACTTCCCCTACCAAATGGAGAAACACTCGTAATTCAAGGAGAAAAGAGCGGGATTCCTCTGAATATCATCTCGTGTATGAAAGCTCGGAAGTATCTATGAAAAAGATACCATGCCATCTTAGCTCATGTAACGGAGAACCGAATAGAAGAAAGGAAGGTCGAGGACATACCAGTTGTTCGTGATTTACCCGAAGTATTACCCGAAGGCTTACACGGACTCCTACCACAGCGACAAGTCGAGTTCCGAATCGACCTTACCCCAGAAGCTACTCCGATAGCGCGGTCACCGTACCGACTGGCGCCGTCAGAAATGCAAGAATTATCGAACCAACTACAGGAGTTGCTAGATAAAGGATTTATCCGACCAAGTCATTCATTTTTGGGAGCACCTATCTTATTCGTCAAAAAGAAAGACGGGTCATTTCATATGTGTATCAATTATAGGGAATTGAACAAGGTAACCATTAAGAACAGATATCCCCTACCCAGAATAGACGATTTGTTCGACCAACTACAAGGATCGAGTTATTACTCCAAGATCGACTTACGGTCAGGATATCATCAACTGATAATCCAAGAGGAGGACATACACAAGACGGCATTCCGAACTCGATATGGACACTACGAGTTTTTGGTTATGTAATTCGGTTTGACCAATGCACCCGCGGTATTTATGGATCTTATGTACCGTGTGTGTAAACCCTACCTAGACAAGTTTGTACTTGTGTTCATTGAATACATCTTGATCTATTCTCGCAGCAAGGAGGAACACGCTGAACACCTAAGGCTTATTCTAGAGTTACTGAAAACCAAGAATCTGTATGCTAAGTTTTCAAAGTTCGACTTCTGGATCAGAGAAGTGCATTTCCTAGGTCACGTGGTAAACGAGATGGGCTTAAACGTTGACCCAACCAAGATTGAAGCTATAAGAAACTTGCGAACATCGAAAACCGCAACCGAAATACGACAATTTTTGGATCTTGTCGCATATTACAGACGGTTTATCGAAAACTTCTCAAGAATTGCAAAACCATTGACTGCTTTGACACAGAAAGACGTGAAGTATAATTAGAATGAAAGAACTGAAGAAGCATTTCAGTTACTTAAGCAAAAAACATTGCAGCGCACCGATCATAGCACTACCTGAAGGAAATGACGATTTCGTGGTCTACTGCGATACGTCACACCAAGGAATCGGTTGTGTACTGATGCAAAGAGAGAAGGTTATCGCGTATGCTTCACGATAACTCAAGGTGCATGAGAAGAAGTACACTACCCATGACCTGGAATTGGGAACTGTTGTTTTTGCACTCAAAATTTGGAGACATTATTTGTATGGTACCAAATGTACGATTTTCACTGACCACAAAAGTCTCCAGCACATATTTGATCAAAAGGAGTTGAATATGCGCCAGCGCAGATGGGTCGAATTGCTTAATGATTATGACTGCGCAATCCGCTACCATCCGGAAAGGCAAACATCGTTGCTGATGCCTTGAGTAGGAAAGAGCAACTTAAACCGCGTCGGGTTCGAGCGCTAACCTTGATAATCCACACGAATCTACATATCCAGATACGTGACACTCAGCTCGAGGCTCTCAAGAAAGTAAATTTGGAAAATGAAGGCCTACGAGGCATGGAGAAACTGTTTGAGATTAAATCCGATGATGTACGTTACTACATGGATTGGATATAGGTACCGAACCATGGGAACTTACGAGACTTAGTGATGGATGAGGCACATAATTCGAGGTATTCAATCCACCCTAGTTCTAACAAAATGGATCAAGACCTCAAGACAAACTACCAGTGGCCAAACATGAATGTCGAGATTGACACATACGTCGGAAAATGTCTAACATGCGCCAAGGTTAAGACGGAATATCAAAAACCTTCAGGGTTACTACAGCAGTCGGAAATTCCATAATGGAAGTGGGAACAAATTTCAATGGACTTCGTTACAAAGTTACCCAAAACTCCAAGCGGATACAACACTATTTAGGTAATCGTGGATCGTTTAACCAAATCTGCACACTTCCTTCCAATCAAAGAGAATGACAAAATGGAAAAGTTGACTCGACTTTAGCTAAAGGAAATAGTTTCAAGGCATGGAGTGCAAATCTTCATAATCTCAGATAGGGATAGTGGTTTTACTTCCCGATTCTAGCAATCACTACAAAAAGCGTTGGGAACATGTTTAGTTTTGAGCACTGCCTATTACCCACAGAAAGATGGTCAAAGTGAACAAACCATCCAAACCCTAGAAGATCTACTAAGAGCTTGTGTGATAGATTTTGGCAACAGTTGGGATACTCACTTGCCATTGGTCGAGTTTTCTTACAACAATAGTTACCACACGAGTATCAAAGCAGCACCATTTGAAGCATTTTATGGAAGAAAGTGCAGGTCACCACTCTGTTGGGCTGATGTTGGAGATAGTCAACTCACTTGACCAGAGCTTGTCCACAAGACCACCGAGAAAATTTTCAAAATCCGAGATAGGCTGAAATCCACTAAAGACCGACAGAAAAGCTACGCTAATCAAAAGCGTAAACCAGTGGAGTTTCAAGTAGGTGTGAAAGTGTTACTAAAAGTTGCGCCTTGGAAAGGCGTAATCCGTTTTGGCAAACGAGGGAAACAGAACCTCCGCTACGTAGGACCATTTGAGATCTTGCAAAGGATTGGTCATGTTGCCTATCGACTCAACCTACCGAAAAAACTATAGAATATCCACAATGTTTTCCATATGTCCAACCTAAACAAGTGTCTACACAATGAGACACTACTGGTACCACTCGAGGAAAAACAAATCGATGAACAACTACATTTCGTCGAAGAACACGTGGAAATAATGGACCACGAGGTTAAGCAACTGAAGTAGACTCGCATTCCGATAGTCAAGGTCCAATAGAATTCCAGACGCGGAGCATAGTTCACATTGGAGTGTGAAGATCAGATGAAGCTCAAGTACCCACACTTATTTGAGACCACCCCATCCGCTATTACCGCTAGCTGAATTTTGGGACGAAATTCCTTTCAACCGGGGGATAATGTGACACCCGAAAAATTTTAGTTTAGTATCCATACTGGCTAAAACATAGGTTATAGTATATGACATGCATCACACTTAATTTTATGGTAATTAAGTTCATTTCACACTTAGCAAGTCAATCCGTTTACACGTGTCGGTAATCCAGAAGATTACCAGATCAAACAAGCATCATTCAGCACGACCGTTGGTGATAGTTTAAAACAAATGCCAAGACATATAATCTATGGGTGTAAATTATATGTAACACTGTGATTTAATTAATCATGCCTATAAGAACTTTTCGGTGATTTATAGAAATACTTTTATTTTCAGCACAGTGCGGTAGACACGAAGTGTGCACTAGCTAGGTGAATAATTCTAAGCAGACACTTAGACGTATATTTGGTGAGCACCAATTACATATAGTACTGTGATATATTATTTTAAGACTGTGAATTTTTCTGGAATTTTCTGAGAAACTTTCTGTTTCAACGCTGTCCGGCCAGTCTAAAGTATGTACCGACATTTCCAAATAAAAACCAGAATATTTTATATGTTAAACATACCAACATGAGTCAAAATATTTTTAAATAATTTCGTTCATACCAGTTCGGGATCTCCGTCAATAAATCGGTGACTATTAATTTTCCACCACCCAATACAAAAACCCCCTATATAAACCCTATTCCCCCCCCATTTCTCCATCTTTTTCACCACTCTCTCTCTCTCTCTCTCTTTTCTTCTCCTTTGGCCGAGAACCACCACACCACCATCATCTTCAACATTTTTTGTTATTTTGATCTTGTTCTCTTCAAATCCAAGTTTCCAACATCAAGAATCAAGCATTTGCAGGAGATTTCATCCATCATTCCATCAAATTTCGAGCTTGGTAAGCATCAAAACTCATCTTTTTCTTCATTTTTATCTTCATGTTCTTGTGAACACGCATACAAAGAAAACTTGATTTTATGAAAGTTTAACCATGGATTCTTGAATAAAATGAGTTTTATAACTAAAAGGGTACATATTATTGGTGGTTTTCGACTCGGGTTATGGTCTTGGGCTCGGTTTCCATATAAGGAAACTTTATTGTATGAGCATATGTTAGATGTTGTGTTTTTGATGATTTGATGATGGATTATGTTGTAGTAATGGTTATAGATGAATAATATGTGCAAACTTTGTTGTCAAAAGTGTTGGATGATACATGCATGCTCGTTTTTGCTATTTTTGGAAACTTTAATTTTGGGTTTCATGTTAGATTCCATGCTTAGGGTGATTTGTGTAATCTCCAGGAAATTTCCCGTTTTTATTCTAACTTTTCCGGCAATGTAAGTTCATTACTTTGGTGAATCGCATTTATGAAGAACCTTAATTACCTACTTCAAATTCATAACTAATAAATATTTATGTTATATGCTTTGTAAATAATTGTCACCATCCTATTCCATAAATATATAAGTACATACTAAGTCATTTCTAAAACTATATATACACACATGATATAAACAATTTATTATGAAAATATAACATTGCTAGTATTTTTAAATTACTAAAGGTAAATAAAACAAATATATATATAATTATATCTATAAACATATTAAATATGATTTATGATGAAATGAAGTCATGAACATAAAATTTATGAGCACTTAAGTTGAAATATGTGATGAAATTAAAAACTATTTTTCATATTTTACAATCTTAATCCCTATAACAAATTAAATTTTGTAAATAAACCCATGATACTACCCTATAAATAGACCCTCATTCTTCCCTCATTCTCACACCATATCAAGTTCTAATCCCTCTCTCAAGATTCAAAGTCGTTTCCATATTCATAAGTAAGTTCTTCTTATATTTTTGCTTGTTCATACTTTTCCTTTAAAAATCTCACATAACTAGCTAGATCTATGATCCCTAACATGTTTATGTTATAATCATAGACCTATCCAAGATCAAAAGCCCTATTTTAATTAAAATTGTGTCAAACTTTTATTTAAAAGCTTGGTTGATCATTCTTACTCCTTTCAATTTCAAAAATTATGTTTTTACTAAAAATCCTTATTTTCAAGTTAAATTATTTAATATTCAATTTCTATCTTTAAATAAACTTATATTTTCACTTTAGCCCATATACTTTTCAAACACAAATTAAACTTGGTTAAGTACGCAAATAGAGTAAATTTCAAACCAGTATATAGTTATCTGGCAAACATTAAAGTTCTGGCTGGAAAAGACGGGGTTCTGATCCGACCAACTCTTTCCTGGAAACTTTTCTGTTGGGGGTACTACTCTGGAATGATAACCATTCTAGTGTAGAACAACCACTTTCCACTAATTATGATTATAAACTCATTTCTTTATAAATATTTATACAAACTTTTATATAATTTATTTTTATTATATGAGAACATTTAAAACTCAATTCTATACTTTTAATTAATAATTAATTATGGTTTAATTATTAATTAATTAAAAAATTATTATACTTTAAATTTTGGTTTAATTACCAACTAATTAAATCATTATTTTTAACACTTGTTTTTCATAAATCAAATGAAAGTTTTCATTCATTTATTTATGTAGTAAATTATTTAATTACTCAACTAATTATTACTCATTTATTTATTCATCTATCTATCTATTAATTTATGCAATTACAAATAAAAGAAAACTAGTCATTTATTTATTTGTGTATTTATTTACAAACAAAAGAAACCTAATTATTTATTCATACGTTTATATAATTATTACAAACAAACAACATCGTTATTAATTCTTTCCTTTATTACAATACAAATATTTACCAAATATTTACATAAAATATTATTTGCAACTCAAATAATTATTTTATTATTAAAATGAGGATACTCACATCAATCTTCTCGCACAATAGGATTCTCTATTTCAGTTGTACAAATCATTGATATATATGTTCCATCAAACATAGGTTAACCTTGTGATTAGCTAGAACATTTGTGCAATATACTTGTGTGACATCCAAGCTACTCAATGCAACGTGAGTTTACATAGCCCCTTTTTACTGTTTTGCTTTTGGGGTGAAACATGTTATCAACTTTATCTATTTAAACAATTCAATATATCTTGTGCTTGATCTTTATGCTTTATATTTGAACTATTTGGTGACCATTGCATGTGTTTCATGCCAGTACATTCATTAACTTGCAGCCTAAGCCTAAGGTAATACCTAACATGATTATTTATATGGGAAACTAAAACTATAACTTACCACAGGACCTTAACGGGTTTTGTTGGGTATCAACTATAACTTGGAGTATCCGCTTGCTCCCTTTTTAAAATGACAATCAGTGGGATTGCATATCTAGGTTTCTATTATCAGGCTTGAATTGTACGCTTGGAACCTCGTATGTTCTCACATATATGCTTTAGACATGCGTTGGACATATTGAATTTTAATCTATACTAACTCTTTGGTGTCAAAACCTGTGTATCTCACCAACTACTTGTAGTTGACAGTTACTTAAATGTTTCAGGTGCACCTGTTTGAGGACTACTTGCTCACCTAGAACTTGGACCAAGTTTAATTTAAATTATGTTTTGAACGTTTCATTTTCCTATGTAACGGATGCTTTTAATTTGAATAATAAATATTATCATATTTAATAGATGATCATGTACTAACAACCGCGTCAGCCCCGACGTTTAATCCGCCGCCGGCCGGGGTGTGACAGATTGGTATCAGAGCCATGGTTATAGGGAATTAGTTTATTAGACACATGACCTAGACTATAATCTAGGAGTCCCAAACATGAGTTTAACTCGTGTCTTTTGTTAGGAACTCCACTCCATACTTACAATGCATACTTACCTACACTTACCTACTTCTGATTTCTTGATGTAACTACATGAACTACAATATTCAGGGGTCCACATGAAACTATTTGGGACTACTTGAACTACATGAAACTTACATTTAGACTTAATAGTCTGATCCGAATGAAACTCTCGTCAAAGGTATGTAAGTTCTAACTAATGAATGAGAACTTGTGCAATCCGGAAGGGTGGACGCCTGTATTCTAGAAGTTCTTTCTAGGAAAGCATTTCGTATAAATCCAAATCAACCGATGGACCAGTTATGCTTTCCTGGGAATTCTTGGGATGAGTTTCCACTTATAGGCTAACGCATGACTTCTCAAACGTTAGAAAGACTTAAAGTACCTTGATAAGTCTATGTGAAAGCCTTGCCTACACCACCCGCTTTCATGAGCTTAGCCTACTGGTGCCCCATATGGTCACTCCTCTCTCGCGAGCCATTGAGAAGTACATCAATGGTCTGCCCATGCAGATTCAGGACACTGTTTTGGGTAGTAACCCAGCCACTCTCGAGGAAGCCATCCGTCTTGCAGCAACCCTGTCAGACAATCATGTTAAGGCAGGGACTCTATCTAAAAAGGGTGCTAAGAAGACTTTTGAGAAAACCACCACTGAACCCCCTAAGGAGACCAAGTCTGAGTCTTCCTTCAATAACAGGAAAAGGAAGGGCAAAAATTTTGCCATTATCACACCCGCTACTCCTTTAGCCCAAGTGGCCCCTACTGCCTTCAACCCCACCAAGAAACAATATGCGGGGACTTCACCACTTTGTAATACCTGCAAACTTCACCACCCTGCTCACACAGAATGTTGTCTGTGCACTACTTGTGGACGTTATGGACATTGGGCTAACACATGTCGTATTCCACCAACTAATCAAGTCTACCAACCTGCTGCTCCTGTTCCTGTTCCTGGTGCTATCGCCCAGGGTCACGCTTGTTACGAGTGTGGTGACCCTAATCACTTTAGGAACCGTTGCCCTAGGCTAGTCATTGTGAATCAAGCAAATCTAAACTAGGGCAACATGGTCAAGGAAACATAAACCAAGGGAATATGAACCGAGGGAATGTGAATCAGGGGAATGCAAACCCGGTAGCTCGTGGACGTGCCTTTAACATCAATGCCAACGAGGCTCAAGCCAACAATGATGTGGTGAACGGAACGTTTCCAATTAATCAGCAATATGCTTCTATCCTGTTCGATACTGGTTCCGATAAGAGTTTCGTGTCCTTTGAATTTGAACCACAACTTGCTATGAGTCGAGCTAAGTTAGACAAACGCTTTGATATTTTAGTAGCGGATGGTTTTTCTGTTTCAAGTGACACCATTATTAAAGATTGTACCTTAACCTTGAGCGATCATGACTTTTCAATCAATCTTATTCCCATGGCTCTCGGAGGTTTCGACATCATAGTAGGCATGGACTGGCTGACCAAGCACCATGCTGAAGTCGTCTGTTTTGACAAGTATATCCGTATCCCTCTTGGATCGGGTGAAGTTTTGAACGTTTATGGTGAGAAACCGTCAAAGGGACTCAAGCTTATGTCTTGCACTACCGCACAGAAGTATTTACGAAAGAAATGTGTGGCATTCTTGGCCCATATTGTGGAACGAAAAGGCAAAGATAAGAGTTTCCAAGACATTCCTTTAATCAAAGACTTCTCTGAAGTTTTCCCCGAAGACTTACCTGGTCTTCCTCCTATACGCCAAGTCGAATTCCGTATTGACTTATTGCCAGGAGCAAAACCCGTGGCCAAGTCACCTTATCGTCTTGCACCATCAGAGATGCAGGAACTTTCAAGTCAACTCCGAGAACTTTCTGACAAAGGATTCATTCGTCCTAGCGTTTCCCCTTGGGGAGCACTTGTTCTATTCGTCAAGAAGAAGGATGGTTCTTTTCGGATGTGCATCGACTATCGGGAACTTAACAAGCTTACCGTGAAGAACCGTTATCCACTTCCTAGGATTGACGATTTGTTCGATCAGCTTCAAGGCTCGACTTATTTCTCTAAGATCGATCTTCGTTCTGGTTATCTCCAGTTACGAGTGCTCGAGTCCGATATCCCCAAGACAGCCTTTCGTACAAGATATGGTCATTACGAGTTCATGGTTATCCCATTCGGACTAACCAATGCACCCGCGGTATTCATGGATCTTATGAACCGCGTGTGTAAGCCGTACTTGGACAAGTTTGTAATCGTCTTCATTGACGACATTCTCATCTATTCAAAATCAAAAGCAGAACATGAGGAACACTTGCGTTTGGTTTTGGACCTATTGAAGAAGGAGCAATTATACGCTAAGTTCTCCAAATGTGAATTTTGGTTAAAGGAAGTCCAATTCTTGGGACACATAGTCAACGATAAGGGTATTCACGTGGATCCCGCTAAGATTGAGGCAGTAAAGAACTGACAAGCCCCAAAGACCCCTACCGAAGTCCGCTCATTTATAGGTTTAGCGGGCTATTATCGTCGTTTCATAGCGAACTTTTCAAAGATCGCGGTACCACTCACAGCCTTAACTCACAAAGGAAAACCCTAGGAGTGGGGACCAAAACAAGAGGAAGCCTTTCAAACCCTAAAACAGAAACTGTGTGATGCTCCTATCCTGACTCTTCTCGATGGGACCGAAGACTTTGTCGTTTACTATGACGCTTCCCACTTAGGCCTTGGTTGTGTACTAATGCAGCGAGGCAAAGTGATTGCTTATGCGTCCCGACAACTCAAAATCCATGCGAAGAATTATACGACGCACGATCTTGAGTTGGGTGCGGTCGTATTTGCTCTAAAAATTTGGAGACATTACCTATATGGTACCAAATGTGAGGTTTACACCGATCATAAGAGCCTCCAGCACATTTTCAATCAAAAAGAACTCAACATGAGGCCAAGGCGTTGGGTTGAACTCCTAAATGACTACGACTGTAATATTCGTTGTCATCCGGGTAAGGCGAATGTCGTGGCCGATGTTCTTAGCCGTAAGGAACCTATCAAGATCCACAACATTCGAATCCAAAATGATATTCAAACTCGCATCCTAGAAGCATAACATCTTTCTGTCACTGAAGGAAACATGTACGACGAAATGTCATGTGGTGCTGAACTCCAACTTGAAACCAAACCCAATGGGTTACTTTACTTTCTAAATCGTCTCTGGATTCCGGACCGTGACAACCTTCGTACCTTTATCATGAATGACGCTCACAAGACGCGTTATTCTGTGCATCTTGGTGCAGACAATATGTACATGGATCTCCGTACCCAATACTGGTGGCCTGGTATGAAGAAGGACATTGCCCTCTATGTGTCCATATGCCTTACTTGTTTGAAGGTTAAAGCCGAGCACCAGCGTCCATCTGGTTTACTTGAACAACCCGAGATTCCCGTATGGAAATGGGAGTGTATTACCATGGACTTTATAACCAAACTCCCACACACATCTCGTGGTCATGATAGCATTTGGGTAATCATCGACCGTCCGACAAAATCTGCTCATTTCATACCCATACGTGAAGACTATCGAGTGGAGAAACTAGCTCGAATCTATATTGATGAGATCGTTAGTCGTCACGGTGTACCTCTCAATATTATTTCTGATCGTGATGGACGATTCACCTCTCGCTTCTGGCAATCCCTGCAATCAGCTTTGGGCACTCAACTAAATCTTAGTACTGCTTATCACCCGCAAACTGATGGTCAATCTGAGCGAACGATTCAAACTCTCGAAGACATGCTTAGAGCCTGTGTCATTGACTTCAAGGGAAATTGGGATTTACATCTACCCCTAATCGAGTTCTTGTACAACAACAGTTATCACACGAGCATTAGCATGGCTCATTTTGAAGCACTTTATGGTCGGAAGTGCCGATCTCCTATCTGTTGGACTGAAATTGGTGAATCATAAATCACTGGTCCTGAACTTATTCAAGAGACTTCCGACAAGATAATATTAATCCGAGACAACCTTCTGGTAGCAAGAAGTCGGCAAAAGAGCTATGCCAACAAACGTCGAAAACCCTTAGAATTTCAAGTTGACGATCTGGTTCTTCTCAAGGTATCCCCTTGGAAAGGTGTAGTTCGTTTTGGAAAGAAAGGGAAACTTGCTCCAAGATTCGTAGGTCCTTTTAAAATCCTTGAGCGGATTGGGAAGGTAGCCTACAAATTGGATCTACCTGAAGGACTCAGTAACGTTCATCCAACATTTCATGTCTCAAACCTAAAGAAATGCGTAGCTGACGAGAATCTCCACATACCACTTGACGAGGTTTACATTGACGAAACAATGCACTTCGTGGAGAAGTCCGTGGAGATCATGGACCGAGAAGTTAAGCAACTCAAGCGAAGTCGCATTCCAATTGTTAAGGTTTGGTGGGAATCCAAACGTGGCCCTGAGTTCACTTGGGAACGTGAGGATCAAATGAATGCCAAATACCCACATCTGTTTCCAGGACCCTCTTCCTAATCAATTTCGGGGCGAAATTTTCTAAAGTAGGGGAGATTGTAATCTCCAGGAAATTTCCCGCTTTTATTTTAACTTTTTCGGCAATGTAAGTTCATTACTTTGGTGAATCGTATTTATGAAGAACCTTAATTACCTACTTCAAATTCATAAGTAATAAATATTTATGTTATATGCTTTGTAAATAATTGTCACCATCCTATTCCATAAATATATAGGTACATACTAAGTCATTTCTAAAACTATATATATACACACATGATATAAACAATTTATTATGAAAATATAACATTGCTAGTATTTTTAAATTACTAAAGGTAAATAAAACAAATAAATATATAATTATATCTATAAACATATTAAATATGAATTATGATGAAATGAAGTCATGAACATAAAACTATTTTTCATATTTTACAATCTTAATCACTATAACAAATTAAATTTTGTAAATAAGCCCATGATACTACCCTATAAATAGACCCTCATTCTCACACCATATCAAGTTCTAATCACTCTCTCAAGATTCAAAGTCGTTTCCATATTCATAAGTAAGTTCTTCTTATATTCTTGCTTGTTCATACTTTTTCTTTAAAAATCTCTCATAACTAGCTAGATCTATGATCCCTAACATGTTTATGTTATAATCATAGACCTATCCAAGATCAAAAGCCCTGTTTTAATTAAAATTGTGTCAAACTTTTATTTAAAAGCTTGGTTGATCATTCTTACTCCTTTCAATTTTAAAAATTATGTTTTTACTAAAAATCCTTATTTTCAAGTTAAATCATTTAATATTCAATTTCTATCTTTATATAAACTTATATTTTCACTTTAGCCCATATACTTTTCAAACACAAACTAAACTTGGTTAAGTATGCAAATAGAGTAAATTTCAAACCAGTATGTAGTTATCTGGCAAACATTAAAGTTCTGGCTAGGAAAAGACGGGGTTCTGATCCGACCAACTCTTTCCTGGGAACTTTTCTGTTGGAGGTACTACTCTGGAATGATAACCATTCTAGTGTACAACAACCACTTTCCACTAATTATGATTATAAACTCATTTCTTTATAAATATTTATACAAACTTTTATATAATTTAATTTTATTATATGAGAACATTTAAAACTCAATTCTATACTTTTAATTAATAATTAATTATGGTTTAATTATTAATTAATTAAAACATTATTATACTTTAAATTTTGGTTTAATTACCAACTAATTAAATCATTATTTTTAACACTTGTTTTTCATAAATCAAATGAAAGTTTTCATTCATTTATTTATGTAGTAAATTATTTAATTACTCAACTAATTATTACTCATTTATTTATTTATCTATCTATCTATTAATTTATGCAATTACAAATAAAAGAAAACTAGTCATTTATTTATTTGTGTATTTATTTACAAACAAAAGAAACCTAATTATTTATTCATACGTTTATATAATTATTACAAACAAACAACATCGTTATTAATTCTTTCCCTTATTACAATACAAATATTTATCAAAGATTTACATAAAATATTATTTGCAACTCAAATAATTATTTTATTATTAAAATGAGGACACTCACATCAATCTCCTCGCACAATAGGATTCTCTATTTCAGTTGTACAAATCATTGATATATATGTTCCATCAAACATAGGTTAACCTTATGATTAGCTAGAACATTTGTGCAATATACTTGTGTGACATCCAAGCTACTCATTGCAAGGTGAGTTTACATAGCCCCTTTTTACTGTTTTGCTTTTGGGGTGAAACATGTTATCAACTTTATTTATTTAAACAATTCAATATATCTTGTGCTTGATCTTTATGCTTTATATTTGAACTATTTGGTGACCATTGCATGTGTTTCATGCCAGTACATTCATTAACTTGCAGCCCAAGCCTAAGGTAGTACCTAACATGATCATTTATATGGGAAACTGAAACTATAACTTACCACAAGACCTTGACGGGGTTTTGTTGGGTATCAACTATAACTTGGAGTATCCGCTTGCTCCCTTTTTAAAATGGCAATCAGTGGGATTGCGTATCTAGTTTTCTATTATCAGGCTTGAATTGTACGCTTGGAACCTCGTATGTTCTCACATATATGCTTTAGACATGCGTTGGACATATTGAATTGTAATCTATACTAACTCTTTGGTGTTAAAACCTGTGTATCTCACCAACTACTTGAAGTTGACAGTTACTTACATGTTTCAGGTGCACCTGTTTGAGGACTACTTGCTCACCTAGGACTTGGACCTAGTTTAATTTAAATTATGTTTTGAACGTTTCATTTTCCTATGTAACGGATGCTTTTAATTTGAATAATAAATATTATCATATTTAATAAATGATCATGTGCTTATGAACAACCGCGTCAGCCTCGGCGTTTAATCCGCCGCCGGCCGGGGTGTGACAATTTGAAGATGGAAAATGGTTAGATATGTATAAAGAATGGATAATATGTATAGATTTGCTAGCTAGAACTTTTGGTCATAAGAGATTTCATGCTCGGTTCTATTTATGGAAAGTTTAAATTTTTGGTTTTTGCTAAAAGAGGTTATGATGTGACTTATTTGGTGGAAGTGATGCATAAAGAGTAGATATAGATATTGCATGATTTTTTTCGATAAAATCACTTGTCCATGATGCTTTTAGTCTCGTTTTCTATTTTTAGAAATTTATTTCTTCGTTTATATGAAAACTTGATGATTTGGTACCTTTAAAGCATGAAACTAGTATAGTGAATATTATAGAAGAATGATTGACAAAAATGATGGGTTTAAATGCAAGTGTATGTGTTCTAGAGCCCGGTTTCTAAATAAGGAAACTTTATTTTTCCAAAAGTTGTGTTTGCAAGTTGTTAACATGATTAGAAGGTTTAAATGACTTAGTAACACTTAACTAAGTGCATTGTATGATAATATATGATGTTTATCCATAAATTTGACAATTTGACATGATCTTGCTATAATAGGAAACTTTAATTATCCGAAACTTGTATGTTTGTCTATTTTTAGCAAGTAAACATTGAAATGTTCTATATGTGTTATAAAATGCCTAATTTCATGTGTGAACATTAACTTTGCATAGTTTCTATGTTTAGGACTCAAAACTTGACTTTTCAGTTAAGGAAACTTTAATGTATCAAAAGTTGTGTTTCAAATTCTAAATTCCAATCGAATGTGCTAATGTGTTTATTAGAATGATAATAAACTATTTCAAAGGTGGTTTGAATTCTATATTAGGATTTGAATGTTTAAGTCCAACGTGTCACCAACGGGTCGTCAAGTCAAAACATCTTTGAAACGTCAAAGTCACTTTTCAAACAACTCATTTGGATGCATACATTTCATAGTCAAACATTTACAATACTTAGACCTTAAAGTCCTAAATGTTTCCTAGGGCACGAGTAGGTCGTCTCATTTAGCAGGATTTGCTAAGACTTTTCACATCATTTACCTCTTTATCAGGTGAGTTCTCACAGCCCCGTTTTACTCATTTTCCTTTTGGGGTGAGATATATGCTCAAGTATTACATTTTTCAATAATCATATTTTCCATGCTTACACAATTACATTAATTATATAAGTTGTACAGCCGTGTACAAAGTCCTCTCAGAGTCAACCGTTAATATTTCAACAAGCGAGGTGATCATGAACAGTACTGTTAGGTTTAACAACCCCTAACCGGGTTAGTAGCGCTAACTTCGACTGGAGGTCGAACGGGTACATTTTTTACCTAATCCATTCATGTGCAAGGCACAAAGAGGCGAACCACATCCTTTTCCTTTTTCAGTGCCTATAGTTGAGCATCGGTTGATGGACTTATGATAATTTTTGGTTTTGTCTGATTAGCAATGATTGTGTAGAGTACATATGTTTTCCATACATTTTATAAATATGATTTCCATTACATTTAACTTGTGAACTCACCAACATTACGTTGACCCATTTTAGCATTTTTATCTTAGGTCGTTGATTGCGTAGGATATATGGCTAGGATGCACCCACAGGAGTCACACACTATTCATGCATGGGCATCCTATTTTGATAAACAATATTTCATCATTTTTATTCCAAATGTTGTAAACTTTTAAACATTGCTTCTACACATTTACTTGGAACTATGTTAAACTTATTTTGGGCTCGTTCGACCATGCATTAAAACAGGTATTTTGAAAACCATTTAGTGGTCGTTCAAAGTAATTCAATGGTAAAGATCCTCTCTGGTCACGCCCCATGGGTATAGCCCGAAGTGGAAATTCGGGGTTGTGAAAAACAAGTATGAAAACTTGATGATTGGGTACATTTAAAGCATGAAACTAGCATAATGAACATTATGGAAGAATTATTGACGGAAATGATGGGTTAAAATGCATATGTGTGAGTTCTACGGCTCGGGTTCTAAATAAGGAAACTTTATTTTTCCAAAAGTTATGTTTTCAAGTTATGAAAATGGTTCAACGGTTTAAGTGACTTAGTAACACTTAACTAAGTGCATTGTATGATAATATATGTTGTATGACCATAAACTTGGCGATTTGGCACTATCGTTCTATAATAGGAAACTTTAATTATCCGAAACCCGCATACTTGTCTATTTTTAGCAACAAAACATTGGAATGTTTTATATGTGTTATATGATGCTTAATTTCATGTGTGAATGTTAACTTTGCATAATTGCCACGTTTAGGACTCAAAACTTGACCTTCCAATTAAGGAAACTTTAATGTATCAAAAGGTGTGTTTCAAGTTCTAAATTCCAAGCGAATGTTCTAACGTGTTAATTAGATTGTTAATAGGCTATTGAAAAGGAAGTTTGAATTCTATGTTAGGATTTGAATGTTTTAAGTCCATAACGTGTCACCAACGGGTCGTCGAGTCAAAACATCTTTGAAATATCAATGCTACTTTTCAAATAACATGTTTGGATGTATATAGTTTCATGGTCAAACATTTACAATACTTATACCCTAAAGTCCTAAATATTTCCTAGGGCACAAGTAGGTCGTCTTACTTAACAGGATTTGCTAAGATTTTTCATATCATTTCACCGCTTTAACAGGTGAGTTCTCACAGTCCCGTTTTGCCCGTTTTACCCTTGGGACGAGATACATGCTCAAGTATTACATTTTTTGACAAACATATTTTCCATACTTACACAGTTACATTAATTATATAAGTTGGTACTGTTGAGTACAAAGTCCTCTCAGAGTCAACCGTTATTTTTTCCATAGCAAGTTAATCATGAACAGTACTGTTGGGTTTAATAACCCCTACCCGGGTTAGTAGCGCTAACTTAGACTGGAGGTCGAACAGGTACATTATTGACCTAATTCATCCATGTGCAAGGCACAAAGAGGCGAATCGAATCCTTTTAAGTGGCTACAGTTGAGCGTCGGTTGACGGGCTTAGTATAATTTTTGGTTTTGTCTGATCAACAATGCATGTGTATAGTACATATGATTTTCAATACATTCCTAATATGATTTCAATTACATTAAACCTGTGAACTCACCAACGTTATGTTGACCCATTTTATCATGTTTATCTCACGTCGTTGAATGATTAAACTACATGGCTAGGATGCACCCACTGGAGTCACACTTATCATGCATGGGCACCTTATTTTGACAAACGCTTTTTAATCATTTTTTTTCAAGCGTTGTAAACTTTTAAAACATTGCTTCCGCACAATTACTTTGAATTATGTTAAACTTTATTTTGGGCTCGTTTTAGCTTCATTTAAAACAGGTATTTAAAAACCATTTAGTTGTCGTTCAAAGTAACACATTGGTAGTTATCCTCTCGGGTCACGCCCCGCGGGTATACACCGCAGTGGAATTTGGGGGTGTGACATTACAGGGTGTGACGGTCAGTCATGGGTTGCCACACTTTAGATCTCGACCGTTAGTCATCTGACACGTGTCACACTATGATCATTTTGCGGCATAACGGACCGTTACCGTAGGTGACGGCCCGTCATAGGGTTTACACACGTCAAAACCCCACCATTAGTCACCGGACACGTGGCACGCCATCATTACCCTATTGCGCCACCCGTAAAGGAACCCGGCCATTAGTCACCGGACACGTGGCACGCCATCATTACCCTATTGCGCCACCCGTAACGGACCGTTACCGTCTGTGACGGTCCGTTACCATCCAAAAATTCGTATTTTTGCTTTTTGGTCCTTGTTCTTTCATTTTTGATAAATTTGGCACGAAATATTTTTACAAATGTTACATTAGCCTTCCAAATTGTTTACACTTTTGTGCGTGTTTCACTGAGAAATTAGGGTTTCCATTGTATTTTGTAAGGAGCTTATTGTAATTATTTGTTGGGCATTAATTTAAAGAGTTTTGTGGTTTGTTATCAAGTGTTCTTCATTATTTCTCTCTTTTACTCACTTTTGATCTTCAAATCACCTGATATATAGGTGTTTTGTGAATCTGGTTGTTGGTAGATACCATTTGTGATACATCTTACTTATTCAAGACCTATAGAGTCAGGATGTGTCGTTTTAGAAAATAGTTATTTTAGTTCAGGTCAAAACATGATAAAAATGGGTACGGGTCGAAATAAATCTCTCTGTGTTGGGTATAAAAATTAGAATGATATTATCAATTCAAAGATCCAGACGAAAACAAAGATTATAGTAGAGACACTAGCGGGCGACACTAAGTGTCTCCATGTGACACTAAGTGGTTCTTCAACAGAGGCGACTGACTTGAAGAACAAGGCTCAGGAGCTATAAATAGGGCATTAGGTCTCATTTGTTGTTGTTGGTTTTCTGTGAGCCACCACCCCGTGGGAGCTCACCCGGGGTGGATGAAAGTTATTTATTTTGTTGTCCAAAATGAATTAAAGATCGTAGCTTTATGTTTCTATCGTGTTTATTATTGTTATTATTTGTTTGTTTGGCTCACAACAACCCGTCTCTACCCATTTATATAAAAACAGAGTTGGAATCAAAATCTAGAGGACTATCAATTAGTATCAGAGCTTCGGTTGTCGATTTCAACTCTTTTTTGATCGGATCTTCATCAGAAACCAGCCTGAGACGTTAAACGAGTTTAGATATGAAGCTTTTTGGTGATTTTTCACGTTTTTGGGGTTGTTCAGTTCTTCGGGCGACACTGATCCTTCATCCAACGACACTGATCATTCATCCGGCGACACTGATCATTCATCCGGAGAAAATGATCATTCATCCGGCAACACTTGTCATTCATCTAGCGACACTAGTGTTTGGCGACAGTGAAATCTTGAACGAAAGTGCAGTTGGCGACACTGTTAATGTCTCCCGGTGACACTACTAGTGTCTCCAGGCGACGCTGCTAGTGTCTCTAGGTGACGCTGCTAGTGTCTCCAGGCGACACTGCTAGTGTCTCCTAAAATACTCTTAAATAAAAAAAGAGCATTTTGGAGAAATTTTCTTGGATGAATTTTTGGGAGGATATTGCAAAGAAAAGGGGGAGTATTGTCCAAAAACATGAAGACAACGTTTTCGGGTTTATGGAAATTTCGTTTCTTTGGCAATAGTGGATCCAGGGATGTTTGAAGATCTTTACAATTGTCTAAGACTTTAAATGTCTGACATGGATGTAACATCTGAGAGTATTTGGATCTTGAAATGTAGGCTGCGAGCATCTAGGATGCTTCTTTAAAGGGTGACAAGTAGTTGAAGATTTGGGATTTCATGGAATAGATTTAGAGGTTTGTCTTCTTCTGAAGAACTGGCTTCTTGGTACTCATCAGTGGAAGTTAACCTTTATCATATGCCTACTAAAATATTAGCCTTAATGAAGAGATACATCGCTTTAACAGATTACAAGTTAGGAGGATCTACACTTGAGGGGGAGAATCACAATTAAATGTATCGGATTATCAGTTATTTGTGAAGATGTGTGACAGAGTTGATCTTTGGATATTAGGATTTGAAGAATCATTAGATCATATGAAGATACATTGACAAAGTTAACCACCTTCGTGTTAAAGCTGGTTATTTGATGTTAATCGTTGGAAGTTCAAGCCTTATCTTACGCCTACAAGTTAAGAGGATCTACATCTGCTGGGGAGAATGACAATGAAAGACGTTGGGTTATCGGTAGATTCATGAAGATGCAAGACAATGTCAAAAGATATTGATAGTATCATTCTAGGAGGAGACTGTTGGGTATAAATAATAGAATGATATTATCAATCGAAAGATCCAGACGAAAACGAAGATTTTAGTAGAGACACTAGTGGGCGACACTGCTAGTGTCTCCATTCGACACTAAGTGGTTCTTCAGCAGAGGCGGCCGACTTGAAGAACAAGGCTCAGAAGCTATAAATAGGGCATTAGGTCTCATTTGTTGTTATTGGTTTTTCTGTGAGCCACCACCTCGGTGGAGCTCACTCGGGGTGGATGAAAGTTATGTATTTTGTTGTCCAAAATCAATGAAAGATCATAGCTTTATGTTTCTATCATGTTTATTATTCTGATTGTTTCTTTGTTTGGCTCACAACAACCCGTCTCTGCCCATTTCTATCAAAACAGAGTTGGAATCAAGTTTTTGAGAACTCTCTCTCTCCCTCTCTCCCCCTCCCCGTCCCCCTCTCCATCCTCGTCCCCCTCCCTCCCCCTCTCTCTCTCAAAGTATTAACTCTTTATCAAGACTCCAAAACCAAAGTTGAAGACAGAAGTATCACGACTACAGATGATGTAAAGTTTTAATGGAGGCATCAACAGTAGATGACAAGTGGTGAGGTTATATGGGAACAAAGTTGATGGGATCTTAGTTTTGATTTTCATCTTCAAATATTTTATGTTTTTGGTTTTAGAGATTAGTAGACTGTAAGGTGGGGGAGGGAGTTTGGCGGTAGTCAAAACGTTGGGTTGTGGTCAAGTTCACGTAGCTACTGGAGTCTGGTGGTGTTTGCTATGTATATGTTCGGTGTGTAATTTTATTAGCATATAATTTTAGGTTTTAACTTCCTATAACTTCATCTCTCTATTTTTATTATTGTGTATAAGTATAAAGTAAGACACCATCTCAACCTGTTCAATTGCTCAACCTGTTCAATAGCCCAATCTGACCCGTTTAGAAAATATTAACAAAATGTTGTAGGCCACTCTGACTCGTTGCATTAAAAACACCTAATCATTTCAACTTAAAAGCATGGAAAACTTGCCCACATCAACCTGTTTTGAAAACATCGGGCCAAGATTGCCCGGTGTATAATCTTTATTACAATTTTACTTGATCTTCACCTGATATTACATGCATTTTTCTCTAACAGTTGCAACTTCCTTCTATCATTAGGAAGGTCTTCGTCAATAGCAAGTTACACAGTACTTAATCTTTGATTAAATTTTGGGAACAAAACACCTTTCAATAGTTAGTTTAGTTCATTTACATCAATTGTAATGTTCAAAACATTCTCTTTCATGAAATCACCATTTAAAATTTTGGTTATTTTCACCAAGAACACACGTCCCTATTTCTTAATTTGGTTAGTGATGACGTTAGTAAGGCATTGACCGGAGTCAAACACATGGCCGAAAGACGAAGGTCAGCTTCAGACTCTTACGCTTCAAAGGAAAGGCTGGAGTGTAAGGCCCCCGAACCGGGCACCCTCAGTTGGGTCACATCATGGTGTATCCTTTTAAAACACTTAAATTTTTATAAAAAACATACAACAAAGTCTTAACTCAAAACAATATTTGTATTTTGAAATCCTTATTATTCTTTACCTTACCTTACGAATGCATACACATCAACCCGAGTAGCACCGCTACTAAGACAAGATACATCATCCCATGAACTCACCTATAAAACAGTCTAACGTACATACAAAGTCAGCTAAACTGAGTGAGTTCTAACAGTTTATTATAAATAGAAAACCTTCCCGTCACAACCGTCATTAAGTTAAAACTCAAAGACTTCATATCAGTTATAAAATATTTTGCCATATATTAACATAGTGGTAACCCATGATACCTATCACTTTTCAACTTCCCGAGGGTCTAACAAATCTCGACTCAACCCATAACCATAACTCGTATGTCTCTCCGATTTGGATCGAACTTACTAAACCACAAACCCATGACCTACCTCCCGTATTCACCTGAAGACTGGTTAACACAACCGACTCCTAGACATAGACCCGACAAACCTTAAGCAAGACTCTCATAAGGTCTACTAACCCCCTGTCATAAACATGACTTCACATTCATCAATATTAAACACACAAGCTAATGTTACTATCACATCATTGCCTCAACACTAAGGCCAAGCAAGATTTAATATACAAAAAATCATACACAAAAGACATACCTTCAAAGGGTTTCACCTGTCTCATTAACATCACCCTCGTCAGGGTTATCCCCGTCATGATATTCATATCACCTGTGAGAACCCCCTTCCATGTCTCAAGTTTTGCCCCACAAGGCCCCGTCACTTCACACAGTGACACACTCGTCATCCATGATGACTGCCTCGTCACCCATATGGTAAATGTCTTGGACTATGTTTTGTGATATTCAGTCTAGTAGTATTGATCTTGTAATAGCTTGGTAGGATTAAACTTGTAATCATGTTATTAGTTTTGGTATTGTGCCTTGTGCCCTTGACAACTGCGCTAGAGGTTGTTCTAGCGTAGTTGTTAAGTACGCTAGAGTTTGGTCTAGCGCACTTGTTAACTGCGCTAGAGATGTTTATAGCGCAGATGACAAGTGCGCTATGTCTGATGTTGGGGTCTATAAATAGCTGTGTTTTGTTCTGTTTTAGTAGCTTTTGATCAGTTGTCAAGTTTGTAACTCATGAACTTTTACTCAGTGAATATATAAGAGATTTGTATTTACTCTCTTTTCATCTTGTGTTCACAATTGTTACGTAGGATCCATCACTACATATTCGATAGTCAAGCTTTCGTATTGATCTGTTGGAGAATCTAGGACCTTACAATTGGTATCAGAGCTTTTGCTCGTGATTTGGAGTAGGTTTGCGATTGCTTTGAACAAGGATTGGATAGAATGCTAAGATTTCTAGTTCTAAGTTCAACTATAGACAATGGCCACAATGGCGTATTTTCGGTTTTGATTTTAATCAAATTGGAGTTTGTTGTTGATTGAATTGTGAAATTGATCTTTAAGGATTTGTTCTAAGCATTTTTCAAGATTGATTGTGCAATTTTTAAGTCAATTACAACATGTTTTTGAAGAATTTGAATTTGGCAGTGGTTGGTGTTCTTGACTGAAAGTTGAAGGTTAATTTCCCACCTAATCAACTATGTTATACCTGGTCTTAGCGCAGTTATAAGTTTGTTAAGATTTGTTATAGCGCAGTTAGCAAGTACGCTAGTTCTAGTTTCAAGCGTAGTTACAAGTACAGTATCAGTTGTTCAAGCGCACTTGATAAGTTCGATAGTGTTGGGATTGGCGCAGTTGCTAAGTACGCTACAAGGAAGCTAAGTTCGCTAATGAGAATCATCTGAACTATTCAAAGATGTCTTCTTCTAATCATGCTAGTGTGAACAACATGACTCATCTGTTGAATTATGATAACGAGATCGGTACTCCAACTAAGCCACCGAGTTGATGAATCTAAAAGATTATTCTAACTAGAAAAGTCGGTTTGAAAACTATGTGAACATTGTAGGATCGTGAAAGTACAAGATGGTTCTGTTCTTAGTTGAAATTGGCAGAAACAATAACAACTACACAAGTAAAATCGAGTAAACAGAAAGAATACTTATAAGAACATTGTTGTATTAAGCTTTTGCAAATAAACGATTACAAATGAAAACTCAATCAAAAAGCACACATACAATGAAGTGTTTACACTGTATTTATACTCACTTAGAGTCAAGACAGACCCTTGATTCTAAGGATTAGATCTAACACAGACCGTTGATCTGTTGTATATAGCTAACTATTACAAGTGTAGTCTAAGCTAGCTAACTTTATTGAAGCGTCTTCTTTATACATTATTACTTGCATGATTGGAGAAGAGCATTGTTGTCTATCATTGGTTGTGCCATTGAGGTTCCTTCTGCTTTGAGTGTGTCAGTTGCTTTTACAGAAAGTTATCAGTGATGCTTGGCATGGATAGTCAGCTGCAACGATTTATCTTCAAGGCAAAGGGCTGTTAGCAGCAAGGATGATGATCAGCAGCAAGATGTGACCATCCAAAGCTGCTGATGATTTGCCTATCAGCAGCATCAAGTGTTGATGCTGCTGAGAAGCCTATCTGCAGCAACTTTGGTCTTCAGCAGATAAGGCTATCTGCAGCAGATAAGGTTATCTACAGCAGATTTGTGCTTCAGCAGAAGAACAAGTATCCGATGCAGGTAAGCTTGTCCGCAGCAGTTTGTTGGTCAGCAGCAAACTCTGAGATCAGCAGCATTTGTACTTAGAGAATTTTGTAGCCATCAGTCTTTATTTCTACAAACTCCCCCTAGACTGATGCTACCAAAACTCTCTTACTGCTTTTGTTGCTGAAGCTTTTGCATGTTGCTGACTATCCTTTCAACCTCATATCCTCTCTGGTCCTTGCTGGGATTGTTAAGAGGAAGCTCAGATAGAGTCTTGATGTCTTTGCTTGCCATTTTGAAGATACCCTTGCTTGATCACCTCATCTTCCGTCCTTTAACATCTGTCAGAGTGAATTCATTCTTCTCAGCATTGTAGGACCAGCTGATGAATGGAGAGTGGGATTGGAGAGGTTTGACATTAATGATTTCATCTTTCTGGGGGTGAAGTAATGTTTGATTACCAGCAATAGATGTATCCCTCCTTCATTCTCAGGCTCATTGGCTTCACCTACCTCTATCATTCTTCTTAGATCAGAGTCTGGAAGCTGTAGTATCTCATCAACCGATGTATAAATTGATCTTTTAGCTTCTGTCCTCCCCCTGAACACTTCAAACCATTGGTCTTGAGGGTTGTATGACCATCTGATTATTTCTCTTCAGTCTTCTGGTTTGGAAGTGGGTTTGTTTTTCTTTTTGGGAGGTTCTTGATGAGTAGGAGCTGGGTGTGAGGATTTGGACTTTGAGGGAGGAGAGGAGGGAGGTCTAGGAAGGAGAGTGGAGGGTTGTTGGATTGAGGAAGTGTTGGGTGAGAGAGAAGGCTTGGGTTTCTTTGATTTCCGTTCTTCTTCTTGAATGATTACCCTTTTCTTGGAGCCTTTCTTCTCCAATCTTTCTTCCTCATCCTTCTTGACTTTGAAATAGAGGGCATGCAGGTTCATGAAATTCATGGGACCTAACCTCTTTCCACTCTCTCCTCTAGCCTTAAGGAAGTTAATCATGATCTTCCTTTCTTCATGGGTCCTTTTATTAAAGGCAGTGGTCTTTTTGTACTTTTGTTTGGCTTTTTCTTCTTCTTCAGCCTTTTTCTTCTTTGCCAATTGGCCTTGCTGACCCATGAAGGCTCTGTAGATTTCTTTATTTGATAGTTTCTCAAGGTAGTCTGCATCCTCACCTTGAGAAACTAGAGCCTTTACCCACTCCTCTCTCATTTCTTTGGCTAGTTCAGAATCTGTTATTATGAACTTAGCCTCTTCCTTCTTCTTCCTTTCTATCTCTTCTTCTTCTTTGTGGAATTGTTCCTGCAGTTGAAGAGCAAGAGCTTCATCTTCTTCAATCTGATAAACTGTAGGAATCTTTACTTTGAGCTCATCCAGTTGTTCTGCATACAGCTGGATTTGTTGTTCTCTGAGGAGAATGGTTGTGAGTCTATCTTGAGCTTTCTTTGTTTCAGCCATCTCCTCTTCTTCTCTTCTTCTTCTTCTTTCTTCCTTCTCTTTCTTCCCTCTTAGTAACCTCTCTTCATCTTCTTTGGTCATAATTCCCTTTCCCTTATCTTTGTTGGATGCCTCTGCTTCGGCTTCACTGATCACAACAGCAGATGATTGTGCTGCTGTTGGAATCTCAGCCTCAGCTTCATTGGCAATTTGAGAGGTTGATAAGGGAAGGTCATTAGCTTCATCTGATTTGCACTCATGACTTGTAAATTCTATCAGCATTTCTTTGACAGTGGATCTTGATTCATATGCACCAGCAAAGATGTCTAGTCGAGGGGAAGCTGAGTCAGAATCAGTGTCAGAATTTGACACATATACTGCCTCAGCAATCCTTCCTTCTTGTTCAAGCTGAGTCAGAGACTTGGTGTCTTAGTTTGGACACTTCAGCCTCTAGCATAGCCACCCTGGCCGTCAATTCCAAGTTATGAAGTTGCAGTCTGTCCTCATCCACAGTTGTGGAATCCTTAGATCTAGATGGGACCTTAGTCCTGGCCTCTGCATCCCCATCACCCATGGTTTCTTGGCGCCTGGGATTCCTCTCAGTGAGGGGAGTTTCCAAGGAAGCATCCTCACTGTGAGTTACCGTGTTTGAGGTCTTAGCGATGTTGTCACTGTCCTCCTGGTCATTTGATGGACCAGCAGTAGTGACAGCCTCTTCCACATCCACTATTTCATAACTCCTAGAGTGGACTTTCAGGGTAGAAGAACTTGGGTTGGTGTAACATTTCTAATTTTTAGTATCCGTATTTCGATTCAATATAGCACTTTTCAAACCTAATTCTAGTGCACTGATTTGTTCTATTCGTATCTACAATTAAATACAATGATTCAATACAAATACTCAAGTTTTACTCGGTTATATACTACGACACCCAGTATTTCAGGTCAATATCCATATTACATAAATGCACGTTCATAACATATATTTCCTGAAGTTTTATTTTGACTAAGTAAAGTCAAGGAATCTAACAAAGGAAATTATATCAAAACAATAATTTTTAAGAATTACTAGGAAAATAAGCAGTGATAACCCGCAAAGTACGGTCGTTGGTGATTAACAAGAACTTGACAGTAAAAGTCTAGTGAGACGTTTTAATAAATATAGATATTAAAGCAGGTATAAATCTCAGGTATTATACCACATCTAAAGATCACATCATCATCATGATTGCTTTGCTTACACAACACTCAAGCGTCATAATCATCATGATTATGACCAAAGATGCAAGCAACATAAAGATCATATCATCATCATGATTGCTTTGCTTACACAACACTCAGGCGTCATAATCATCATGATTATGACCAAAGATGCAAGCAACATAAAGATCACATCACCATCATTATATCCTTGCTTATACTCCACTCCAACATCAATTAGTAATGATGATGACTTGTTAAGATCTATACTCAAACCCCGTTTCATCTAATAATTATATATATATACATCTAGGTATATAGATATAAAGTTTTAATCACTAAAAAATTTTTTCCTACACCGAGTATTATATCACGGTATCACCCACCGGGTGTATCCTAACTAGAACCGACCTAACTAACCATTGGATCCTAACTACCAGATTTGACAACACCCAACCCCCCACCGATACCCTATTCTCGGCCGAATTGGCCCTAGAAGGGGGACCCACCTTGTCTTCTCCATGGCACCATCCCTTGTGTCATAATACACCATACCCTTTCAAGTGCAAGACAAGAAAGGGTCAAATCCATCAAACCTCCGATACCTTGTGATGATGAATATGGAACCAACACTCCATCTCCATCTCCATCTCTTCTCTCTATATAAATCGATACATACATACACACCCACACTTCACCACCAAACCCATCAAACTCCATCATTTTGTGTTATGAAACCCATATTCATTAAACCAAAAATCAAGCAAGAATCAAATCAAGATCTAGTCCATCAAATCTTCTATGATATGCAATGATTTTGCTAAGTTCAACACTCCAACTCTTTCCTTTTCTCTACATATATACGATTCCCACACACACACTCACACACTAGCAGTATTTCAAAATCCTAGAGAAAAAAGTGGAATGTTTTAGCTAAGAGCTTTGAAGTTTCAAGGCGTTTCAAGAGTGATTTCAAGAGTTCAAGCTTCCTACACCATTCCGTCCTTCTGTAGAGTTATATATTTTGTATAAGCTGTTGTCATTTATTGTATGATTAAACACTTTTAGACTAGTTTACTTTCTGTCATTTCATTATTGTAATTTCAGTTTTCTATAAATAGTCAAGTCTGGGCCATCGAAACTACTTAGTTTCGATTGAGTCTGTTCAATCGAAACTAGTAGTTTCGATAGATGGTAGTTTCGACAGGTCTAAGTATCATTTGTAAATGGTCAATCGAAACTATTGACCATAGTTTCGATACCTGTCACTACTATAAATAGCCTAGTTTGAGATTGTTTAGGGTGGTGTGTAGCGGCTGTAACCCTGAACTTTCTCTTTCATATTTTGCTTGAATCAATACAATCTACAGTTGTTTATTCACTTTGTTCTTACATTTTCATACCCTTTGATTGTTGATTCATACTGTGGTTAGCTGGTTATCTTCACCATCACTGTTTCGTTTATCAGTTTCACCTCCATATACACAGTTTCCGCCTGTGTATGTGTTAAATCGATCATATCAGTGACTTTCGATTAATTCTGGACCTACAATTGGTATCAGAGCTTTATGCTCTAGTGTTTTTTAGTGTTATCAGGTTATTGATTGATTCTAGGTGATTACAGAGGGTTTTCGTTGCTTATTTTGGGTTTTTGCACATTTTTCAAGGGTTTTTGCTCGTATTTTCGGAATCGGAGGTTGGATTCGTGATCAGGACAGTTAGACGAAGGTTTTCACTGGATTGGTTTGTTATTTTTGCACCTTTGATTTCTGGAGTTTTTCATCAATGGAGTATTTCTGTTTTGGAGAAGAAGGCATCGAAACTACGGGGAACAATTTCTGATTTCTGTTGATCATCGAAACTTCTTGTCTACGTTTTGTCGGGAGAAGGTACTATCGAAACTAGTTTTTTTTGTCTCTTATAGAAACTGTGGTTATCGAAACTAGTCTGTGAAATTTTCAGTATCGAAACTAGTTGTTTCGATAAAAGTTGTTTCGATAAAATTTGTTCTATCGAAACTAGTTGTTTCGATAATAGTTGGTCTATCGAAACTAGTCCTATCGAAACTAGTTGTTTCGATAATAGTTGGTCTGTCGAAACTAGTCCTATCGAAACTAGTTGTTTCGATAGAAGTTGACCTATCGAAACTAGTTACTGCTTTAGTTTCGATTCAAAACATTATGGCCACTTCAAGTTCAACAGAACATTCTGGGGGAAATAGACCACCTGTTCTTGTGTCCACAAGAGATTTTGATGACTGGACTAAAAAAATGAAGCTTTTCTTTCAATTTCACGATTATACACTGTTGAATTCTATCACCGATGGTCCCCACAAGCCCGTAACTACCACTGCTGATGTTCAACGTCCTAAGTTAGTGTCTGAATATGATGAGAAAGATCTTTCCTTGATTGCCCGAGACAACAAGGCCTATGGGACTATTTCCATGGCTCTTCCTATGGATATTTTCAACATCTTTGCTGAGTACACAACTGCCAAAGACTTATGGGCTGCACTGTGCACAAGATATGAGGGAAGTGAGGATGTCAGGGAAAGCAAAAGAGATCTGATCAAGAAACAATATGCGATGTTCAGCAGTGTAAGGGGAGAATCAATATCTGATTTGATCAACCGTTTCTCAAGCATTATATCAAGGTTGAAGGTAATGGGAGTCGAGTACCCTACTCTTGATCTAAACAAGAAACTCCTAGATTCTCTTCCTGAGGAATGGAATATGTATCGAATCATGATCAAAAAGACTGAGAATCTGAGTGCTCTGTCTCAACAGGAAGTCTATAGCATTCTTGAATCTTATGAAATTGAGATTAAGAAGGGAGCAGTCACCCCATCTAATCAGTCTGGAAACACAGCTCTCATTGCTGGATCAAGCTCATCCGGTAGCCCATACTTTCAGACTGATGTTCCTCCTTCAGCTGCTGCAATTAAGTCTACCAGCTCCTCTGCTCCTCAATAGACTATCACCATGATTCCTGATGAATATGTCCCAATCATGACTGCTTTCATGTCATGCTATGATGCACTGATCTTTGGAAATCTAACACCGGTTAGCTTTCAACCTGATGACTTGGAGCAGATTAATCCTGATGATTTGGAGAAAATGGACATTGACTGGTGCATGGCCATGTTGACCTTAATTGACTGGTGCATGGCCATGTTGACCTTAAGAGCCAAAAGATTCATCAAAAGAACTGGGATAGACAGATTCAAGCAAGGAAAGACGCTTGGGTTTGATATCAAGAAGGTGAGATGCTACAATTGTGATCAGCTGGGTCACTTTGCCAGAAATTGCAAGGAGCCGTCCTCCAAAGATCAGCAAGATAAGAAGATTTCCTCTGGTAAACAAGCTGCCAATTCTCCAAAGACAAACACAACTTCAAGTTCTACAGCTCTTGTGTGCCAAGCTGATGGACATTATCATTGGGGAGAACAAGCTGAGGAAGCTGCTGATAAAGCCTTGATGGCTGATGTGGAGGAAAATGGCAAGAGTGTCATGATTGAACCAGCTGAGGATCTCACTGATGTGCCTGCTGAGGTTACTTCTAAACTTTGTGATTCTAGATCTTGCTTAAATGAAATTCAAAAGTACAGATTCATCAATCAAGCCTTGATTGATGAACGAAATCACATTAAGGTGATGTATGACTCTGTGGCCAAAAATGAAAAACTTTAATTAAAGAAAATTCGTGATATTTCTGGTGAAAATCGTTCTTTAATTGTGCAACTCAATACTCAAACCATTAATAATACAATTTTAACAGAAAGAGTCCAAAAGGCAGAAAAAGCCAAATTATAGGTTGATCACATGGATATGGATCAGAAAATTCTGTTTGGAATAATTGACAAACAATTTAATAGAAAAGGCACAGAAGGTCTTGGGTATAACTCTCATCCACCTCCTTATTCTAAATCAGGGAAATTTGCTGATATGCCTACTCCACATGTTTCCACACCTTTTGTTTGCACATTATCTCCTGATGATTATATTACATCCTCTGATTCTGACAATTTTGCTTCTTGTGCAGAGTCAAATTGTGTAAAGTCCGAAGATGATTGTGATAAGAGTGCTAATGATAGAACTATTTTAAAAGAACTTGAGTCGGATGAATGTAATAATATGTCCGTGTCAAAACCAAATATTTGTGAACACGTTAAAAACTTGTATTTTGATTCTATGCCTGCTGAGCATACGGGTTTGGGATGTGATGTTTCTAAATTTCAAAATGCCTTGCCTTTTGTTCCTAAATCTTTGAATGTTATGCAATGTGTTACAAAATTTAAAAGTGCAGGAATTATTGTGAATGATGTACCACGTGAAACCATGAGCAACATGGAATTTTTCAGATTAAAGGAAGCACATCAGCTTCAAGACAAAGTTATTGATGAGAGAACCGTCTCATGTTCAGATTCCTCAACATCACAATCATCTTCATCTTGTGATGATTATTATCAGGCTAAGATATCTTGTAAAAACGTTTGTTTTAGTTGTGGTGCCTCAAATCATGTTTCAAAAAGTTGTAAATTGACAACCGCAAATTTTTATGAAGAATCACTTTCCCAAAGTTCATTAAATTCATATGTGTTGCCTAACTCTTCTCACAGTACGAAATCTAGGCGTAAAAGAATTAAAAATGCTAAAAATTATTTAAAATGAACTTGGAAAATTAAAAATAATGTTCTATTTGATGACCGTGCTTCATCAAAGGATGGTTGTACTTCTGATTCCAATGAGATATCATATCATGACACTAAAATCTCCTGATTGAAACATTTTTGGTCAAAACGTATAAATGGTTCGTTGTGTATAGGGTCAATCAAGAAGACCGGCGATAACATCTGGCATGTAGATAGTGGATGTTCAAGGCATATGACTGGGCACATTAACTTGCTGCAAGATTATCATCAGATTGATGGAGAGTATGTTGCTTTTGCTGGAAACCCTAGAGGAGGAAAGATTGAAGGACAAGGAACAGTGTCAAATGGAGTAAATAGTCTGGAATTTGTCAACTATGTTCCTCAGTTAAAATACAATCTGATGAGTGTTTCACAGATTTGTGACAAGGAATTTTGTGCTTTATTCAATTCAAAAGAATGTCTTATCTTAAAGTCGGGAGTGGTGATTCCGGAAGAACTTATTCTCATGCGTGCTCCCAGAAGATACAACACATATAGCTTGGATATGAACAATCCATCGGGAATTAAATCGTGTTTTCTCTCAAAGGCTTCCGAAGATGAATCTTTCCTGTGGCATAAGAGGTTGGGACATGTCAACTTCAAAACAATGAACCGACTGGTTCGAGGCAACCTAGTCACTGGATTACCTCTCAAAGATTTCACTCCTATGGAACACTGTATTTCATGTTCCAAGGGAAAACAACACAAATCTTCACATAAGCCTAAGACCACCAAATCCATTGACTCTCCTCTCCAATTGCTTCACATGGATCTTTTTGGTCCAGTGAGTGTCATGAGTCTTGGACGAAAGTCATACTGTCTGGTGGTAACAGATGATTTTTCTCGATTCACTTGGGTGTTTTTCTTAGCTAAGAAGGATGAGACGCCAGAGATTTTAAAAACCTATCTGCTTCAAATTGAAAACCTCTTCAGTTTAAGTGTGAAGACTATCCGCAGCGATCATGGAACAGAATTTAAGAATGCAACTCTTGATTCCTTCTGTGAAAGCAAAGGAATTTCTCGTCAATTTAGTGCACCTCGTACTCCTCAACAAAACGGTGTAGCTGAAAGGAGAAACCGCACCTTAATTGAAGTTGCACGGACTATGATTGTTGACTCTATGCTTCCCGTGACTTTCTGGGCTGAGGCAGTCAACACTGCATGTTTCGTGCAAAATCGGGTTCTTATCACTAAAAGCTGCAACAAGACACCATATGAGATCATGTACAAGCGCAAGCCAGTTATTGATTTCTTCAGAAAATTTGGGTGTGTGTGCACGATGCTGAACACTTCAGATAAGCTCAACAAGTTTGAAGCCAAAGCTGATGAATGTTATTTTGTTGGTTATCCCTCCAATCAACGTGCTTTTCGTGTCTATCATAAGCAGAAAAGAATAGTGCTGGAGTCCATTGATATCAATTGGCATGAAAATAATCACACGGACGCAGGAGACGGTCCCAATTGGCTATTTGACGTCGATTCAGTTTTTAAATCATTTAATCTTCCTGATTTCTCAATTGACTCAACTCATGCTAATCCTTATTTTTCTGTGAACAATTTAGGGAAATTAAATGATCAAGGTTCTTCCTCATATGCTTAGGTTGAAATTCCTGTGGTTGCAAATGCTGAATCTAATATGGAGTCTTCCGGTTCTGGTGAAGACAACTCCATTCCAACAGTAGATGTTGCACCACAATCATCTGCTGAAGATCATATTAATGATATTTCTGATCCTCCTGCTGAAAATCTTACCAATTTGGAAGAAGTCGTGGAAGAAGATGCAATTCCTCAACTGCGAATTCACAAGATTCATCCCACCAATAACATCATTGGACCACTCAATGTGGGTGTTAGTACCCGAAGTGCCTGTGAAGCATTTGAAAATAGCATGTTTTCCTGCTTCATCTCTCAAACTGAACCAAAGAACATTAAAGCAGCACTACTAGAAAACAGCTGGGTGGAAGCAATGCAGGAAGAGCTACAGCAATTCTCTAAGTTACATGTGTGGAATTTGGTGGATCTACCCAAGAACAAAGTTCCAATCGGTACTAGTTGGGTCTTTCGCAACAAAAAGGATGAAGGCGGCACTGTGATTCGTAACAAAGCTCGTCTGGTGGTTCAAGATTTCTATCAAGAAGAAGGGATTGACTATGAGGAAGTCTTTGCACCAGTGGCTCGCTTGGAAGCCATCCGAATGTTTCTCGCCTATGCAGCCTACATGGACTTCACCGTCCATCAAATGGATGTCAAAAGCGCATTTTTGTATGGCAAAGTTCAAGAAGAAGTATATGTCAAGCAGCCGCCGGGTTTCATTGATCCTAATTTTCCAGACCGTGTTTACAAGTTAGACAAAGCATTGTACGGTCTTCACCAAGCACCTCGTGCGTGGTATGAAACTTTATCAAAGCATCTGTTTGAGAATGGTTTCACACGAGGAGCAATTGACCAAACATTGTTCAAACGGAAGGAGGAAAAGGAAACAATCATGGTGCAAATTTATGTGGATGATATCATTTTTGGTTCTACAAATCCCCGTCTCTGCAAAGAATTTGAAGAAGTGATGCGATCTAAGTTTGAGATGAGCTCCATGGGGGAAATGAAGTTCTTTTTGGGACTACAAGTTGATCAGTTTGAGTCAGGAATCCTTATCCATCAAGAAAAATACGTAAAAGAAATCTTGACCAAGTTCAAAATGGCTGATTCCCATCCAGTAAAAAACTCCTGTGGAAGTTCGACATTGTTTGACTCCTGATATGGATGGGGAAAGCGTTGATCCGCATCTATATCGCTCTATGATAGGATCGCTCATGTATCTCACGGCCAGCAGAGCAGACATCATGTTTGTAGTGTGCTTATGTGCACGTTTTCAGGCTAATCCTAAACTCTCTCATTTATCTGCTGTAAAACGTATTTTGAGATATTTAAAATATAAGCCAAAATTGGGTCTGTGGTATCCTAAGACTGACTTGTTTGATCTTGTGGCTTATTCAGACTCAGACTACGGGGGTTGCAACTTAGACCGAAAATCCACTTCTGGAGGTTGTCAATTCCTTGGCAATCGCCTTGTCTCATGGCAATGTAAGAAACAGTCCACCGTTTCCCAATCCACCGCCGAAGCCGAATACATTGCCGCAGCCCTCTGTTGTTCCCAAGTCAGATGGATACACCATCAGATCCTTGACTATGGGATCACATTCCATGAGACACCCATTCTGTGTGACAACACCGCCGTTCCTCATATCACCAAAAACCCCGTTCAACATTCCAAAACCAAACACATTGAAATCAAACATCACTTTATCCGTGACTGTGTTGAAAAGAAGCATATTCAAATTGTTGAAGTCAAAACTCACAAACAAACCGCAGACATCTTCACAAAGGCTTTTGACTCTACCAGATTCGCCCAACTGGTGGAGATGCTTGGAATGATCAACTTTCAGTAAATAGTGTGAATAGTATTTTTTTATTTTTTATTTTTTGTTTATTATTCTGCTTACTTGACAAAAGAAAATTCCAAAAAGCTTTTATTTTTATTAACAGTTTTTACGCAACTCTTTTGGGGAAGAAATACTATATTGAAAAGAATTGCTGTGTATAAAATCTTACAAGTGGCTTAAAGTTGCAGGAAGAATTGAATCTGACATTTGAGAAATGATAGTGTCTGATCTCATCTCTTGGACATGGAATGGACCAAAAGCGATGGTGTTTACTGAGGTATAGCTGGTAGGCCCGACATATGGTTAAAACTTGTAAGTAGTGTGAAAAATCTAATATATATCTCATACTTCAAAACAATGAACCGACTGGTTCGAGGCAACCTAGTCACTGGATTACCTCTCAAAGATTTCACTCCTATGGAACACTGTATTTCATGTTCCAAGGGAAAACAACACAAATCTTCACATAAGCCTAAGACCACCAATTCCATTGACTCTCCTCTCCAATTGCTTCACATGGATCTTTTTGGTCCAGTGAGTGTCATGAGTCTTGGACGAAAGTCATACTGTCTGGTGGTAACAGATGATTTTTCTCGATTCACTTGGGTGTTTTTCTTAGCTAAGAAGGATGAGACGCCAGAGATTTTAAAAACCTATCTGCTTCAAATTGAAAACCTCTTCAGTTTAAGTGTGAAGACTATCCGCAGCGATCATGGAACAGAATTTAAGAATGCAACTCTTGATTCCTTCTGTGAAAGCAAAGGAATTTCTCGTCAATTTAGTGCACCTCGTACTCCTCAAAAAAACGGTGTAGCTGAAAGGAGAAACCGCACCTTAATTGAAGCTGCACAGACTATGATTGTTGACTCTATGCTTCCCGTGACTTTCTAGGCTGAGGCAGTCAACACTGCATGTTTCGTGCAAAATCGAGTTCTTATCACTAAAAGCTGCAACAAGACACCATATGAGATCATGTACAAGCGCAAGCCAGTTATTGATTTCTTCAGAAAATTTGGGTGTGTGTGCACGATGCTGAACACTTCAGATAAGCTCAACAAGTTTGAAGCCAAAGCTGATGAATGTTATTTTGTTGGTTATCCATCCAATCAACGTGCTTTTCGTGTCTATCATAAGCAGAAAAGAATAGTGCTGGAGTCCATTGATATCAATTGGCATGAAAATAATCACACGGACGCAGGAGACGGTCCCAATTGGCTATTTGACGTCGATTCAGTTTTTAAATCATTTAATCTTCCTGATTTCTCAATTGACTCAACTCATGCTAATCCTTATTTTTCTGTGAACAATTTAGGGAAATTAAATGATCAAGGTTCTTCCTCATATGCTTAGGTTGAAATTCCTGTGGTTGCAAATGCTGAATCTAATATGGAGTCTTCCGGTTCTGGTGAAGACAACTCCATTCCAACAGTAGATGTTGCACCACAATCATCTACTGAAGATCATATTAATGATATTTCTGATCCTCCTGCTGAAAATCTTACCAATTTGGAAGAAGTCGTGGAAGAAGATGCAATTCCTCAACTGCGAATTCACAAGATTCATCCCACCAATAACATCATTGGACCACTCAATGTGGGTGTTAGTACCCGAAGTGCCTGTGAAGCATTTGAAAATAGCATGTTTTCCTGCTTCATCTCTCAAACTGAACCAAAGAACATTAAAGCAGCACTACTAGAAAACAGCTGGGTGGAAGCAATGCAGGAAGAGCTACAGCAATTCTCTAAGTTACATGTGTGGAATTTGGTGGATCTACCCAAGAACAAAGTTCCAATCGGTACTAGTTGGGTCTTTCACAACAAAAAGGATGCAGGCGGCACTGTGATTCGTAACAAAGCTCGTCTGGTGGTTCAAGGTTTCTATCAAGAAGAAGGGATTGACTACGAGGAAGTCTTTGCACCAGTGGCTCGCTTGGAAGCCATCGGAATGTTTCTCGCCTATGCAGCCTACATGGACTTCACCGTCCATCAAATGGATGTCAAAAGCGCATTTTTGTATGGCAAAGTTCAAGAAGAAGTATATGTCAAGCAGCCGCCGGGTTTCATTGATCCTAATTTTCCAGACCGTGTTTACAAGTTAGACAAAGCATTGTACGGTCTTCACCAAGCACCTCGTGCGTGGTATGAAACTTTATCAAAGCATCTGCTTGAGAATGGTTTCACACGAGGAGCAATTGACCAAACATTGTTCAAACGGAAGGAGGAAAAGGAAACAATCATGGTGCAAATTTATGTGGATGATATCATTTTTGGTTCTACAAATCCCCGTCTCTGCAAAGAATTTGAAGAAGTGATGCGATCTAAGTTTGAGATGAGCTCCATGGGGGAAATGAAGTTCTTTTTGGGACTACAAGTTGATCAGTCTGAGTCAGGAATCCTTATCCATCAAGAAAAATACGTAAAAGAAATCTTGACCAAGTTCAAAATGGCTGATTCCCATCCAGTAAAAAACTCCTGTGGAAGTTCGACATTGTTTGACTCCTGATATGGATGGGGAAAGCGTTGATCCGCATCTATATCGCTCTATGATAGGATCGCTCATGTATCTCACGGCCAGCAGACCAGACATCATGTTTGCAGTGTGCTTATGTGCACGTTTTCAGGCTAATCCTAAACTCTCTCATTTATCTGCTGTAAAACGTATTTTGAGATATTTAAAATATAAGCCAAAATTGGGTCTGTGGTATCCTAAGACTGACTTGTTTGATCTTGTGGCTTATTCAGACTCAGACTACGGGGGTTGCAACTTAGACCGAAAATCCACTTCTGGAGGTTGTCAATTCCTTGGCAATCGCCTTGTCTCATGGCAATGTAAGAAACAGTCCACCGTTTCCCAATCCACCGCCGAAGCCGAATACATTGCCGCAGCCCTCTGTTGTTCCCAAGTCAGATGGATACACCATCAGATCCTTGACTATGGGATCACATTCCATGAGACACCCATTCTGTGTGACAACACCGCCGTTCCTCATATCACCAAAAACCCCGTTCAGCATTCCAAAACCAAACACATTGAAATAAAATATCACTTTATCCGTGACTGTGTTGAAAAGAAGCATATTCAAATTGTTGAAGTCAAAACTCACAAACAAACCGCAGACATCTTCACAAAGGCTTTTGACTCTACCAGATTCGCCCAACTGGTGGAGATGCTTGGAATGATCAACTTTCAGTAAATAGTGTGAATAGTATTTTTTTTATTTTATTTTTTTATTATTATTCTGCTTACTTGACAAAAGAAAATTCCAAAAAGATTTTATTTTTATTAACAGTTTTTACGCAACTCTTTTGGGGGAGAAATATTATATTGAAAAGAATTGCTGTGTATAAAATCTTACAAGTGGCTTAAAGTTGCAGGAAGAATTGAATCTGACATTTGAGAAATGATAGTGTCTGATCTCATCTCTTGGACATGGAATGGACCAAAAGCGATGGTGTTTACTGAGGTATAGCTGGTAGGCCTGACATATGGTTAAAACTTGTAAGTAGTGTGAAAAATCTAATATATATCTCATACTTGTGTGTTTGAACCCATTATTGAAACATCTAACCCATTTTTATATCTAAGAAAACCAATTCAATCAGATACAGGCTTACGTATTGGATTCCTATTCATACGCCAAGTGACCGTCAATATAACGATATTTACCACTGATGACCCCGTATGTTTTGCTTACGCAAAGATCTCGGGTGCTCATCCTTTTCCCATCCACTTGGATGATTTGACCCCGTCTGTTTTGCTTACGCAAAGATCTCGGGTGTTCAACATTTTTCTATCCGCTTGGATAATTTTACGACTTCTTCTGTTTTGCTTACGCAAAGATCTAGAATGCTCGTACCTTTTTAATATCTACTTGGATATTTTTTATTTTAATTTTCCAAATCCACTTGGATATACTATTTTATTTTGGTAGTACTTTGACATTACTAAGACGGTACCTTGGTTAATCAGAAAGAGATGATAGGATGAAGGTGGGTACTTCTTGAGGATTGATAGGTTTTCAAAATCATTTTATTTTAATATGTGGGGTACACCTTGTATAGTGCTTAAATGGTACCTTTTAATCACATGAAATCAAAATACAAACAAATGTTCGGGTTTACTTTGCACAAATATCAGCTATCTTCAGGGACTCACAGTAGTTAATTGCAAAAGGAAGTGTTTCAAGAGACCGACCAGATCTGATCTCATGTTGGATCTTTTTCAAGAAGAAAAAGTGTAAATATCTTGTGTATATATGTTAGTCTTATTTCTGTTACTATGTAAATATCGAAACTAGTTTGCCCTATCGAAACTACTATGTAAATATCGAAACTAGTTTGCTCTATCGAAACTACTCTGTAAATATCGAAACTAGTTTGCCCTATCGAAACTACTCTGTAAATATCGAAACTAGTTTGCTCTATCGAAACTACTCTGTAAATATCGAAACTAGTTTGCCCTATCGAAACTACTCTGTAAATATCGAAACTAGTTTGCCTATCGAAACTAGTTGTTTCGACAGGGGCATTTTTGTCTTTTGTTCCTCGCAATTTAAACGCCTGCATAAATGAATCCCTCCCTTCACTTCTTATTCACTCGTCTTTTTCGCAAACCCTATTCATCTTCTCCGTCTCTCACAACCTATCAAGCCTTGGTCTGAGTTGCAAGATATCAGTGATTATTCACCTGATTTTCCCGTTGTCACCAGCGTCTCCATCATCAGAAATCATACTCGCTTTCGGTATGGATCTCGTATTCGTGAAAAGGCACAATGTCTGTGCATTCCTTAATAGCAATGATCCGAAAGCTGCTGAATTTATTCCTGTCTTAAACTTTCTGGCAAACTCCAACATAAGTTTTGCCATCAGCCACAACCTGCCGGTTTTTGAAGCAACTATAAGACAATTCTGGGAAACTGCTGAGATAATAACAGTTGATAATGTGCAGCACATTAGGGCAACCGTACATGGCCAAGAAGTATTATTTTCTGAAGACACAGTTAGAGAAGCACTGCAGTTAAATGACAATCCAGAAGCACCCGTTGAGTTCCCAATCTTCTATGTGAAAGAATGCTTTAGAAGAATGGGTCATCCTGATGAGTTTAAGAATGGTCAAATAATCAAGAACTCTTTACCTAGCCATTGGAGATATATAGTGCATGTGTTTATTCACTGCCTATCAATAAGGAAAGGGGGTTTTGATTCAGCTAACAGTACTCTGGGATCAGCTATTTTGGGATTAACAAAGGGAAGAGACTACAACTTTTCTGGTTTCATATTCACTCAGCTGAAGTATAACTTAACAGGAGCAGTAAAGGAGAAATTTCTAGCATATCCTAGATTTCTACAAATTATCATCAATCATCTTCTTCCAGAGATTCAACAAGGTGGAAACACTTTTGTTTTTGATAACATAATAGCCAAAACTCTCAGCTACATGAAAAGCACCAGCAAAAGGACCAACAGGGCGATAGCTGACATTCCCCTGTTTGGTCATGTCATTGGAGAAGAAGAAGAGTTCATCCCTGAAAATGATCCTGACCTTGAAGAAGAAAACTTATCATCAGATGAAGAGCTGGAAGCTGAAATTGAAATAGACATTCCTGTTGTACAAGAAGAAGAACAGCAAATTCTTGAGCCTGTGATAGAGGCCCCCTTTGTTGAATAAATACAAGTAGTTCAAGAGCCAGCAGTCATTGCTGAAGCTGATGTATAGGAGGTTGAAGTAGAAGCTGCAGAGTCAAGTGGGACTCTTGATGCAGGAATCTATGGATCAGACTATTACAAGTCTGATTCAGATGATAGAAAAGAGCAACTTGCATCTTCCTCTAAAAGGCAAATTGAATCAGGGTCTGATTTTGAAGAGGAGGAGCCTAGAGCTAAAAGGATAAAGACTGGATTGGAGGATTTGTCATCCTCGTCAGATTCATCATTCACTACTCCAGAACCATCCCCACATCCAACTCCACCTACCTCTCCACAACAGGCACCCATACCTACACCTCCTACTTCTCCACAACAATCACCTATCCATACTCCTCCCACCTCACCACTTCATGGTTCTTCATCTCCTTTACCGAGAGTCAAGACTCTAAGTCTTGAAATGAAAAGACTTCAAGATAATCTTCAAAAGAAAGATACAGAGATTGAAGGATTGAAGTCCAAATTGAATGAGGTTAAGGAGGAAGTCAAAGACTTAAAGCTGGAGGTTGGAGGCTTACATACTCAAATAGATATTCAGCAGACTCAGCTCAAAACTCAACAAAGGCTGATAAGAAAGCAACAAGAAGATTTCAAAGCCTTAGCTGAAACAGTTAAGCAGCTCAAAGACTCAATACTCAAACCTACACCTCAACAGCCAACCACCTCAACAGGACAGGGGGAGACTACATCAGAAGTTGAACCATCGTCTCCTGCCTTTGTCACTAATCCTGAATCTGCATTAACTATGTATACCGGTCAAAGTACCAAGACAAAGGAGTCTGTTGAAGTAAAGGATGAGGAGATAGAGTCTGACCTTCCCTCAGCTAGTGAAAGAAGAGAAGCAAGGAAAAGAGGGAAGGGAGCTATGCCTGATATTGAAACTGTCATTCTGGATGAAGAAGATATACCATCTGATGATGAGCTGAATGCTCTTCTAGATGACATTGAAAACTTTGGCTATAATGACCTTCATCCAGAAATTCTAACCACTGAAGAAAAAGAAACTGAACGAACAAGATATTTTACTGAAGAAGGTGATGAGATTCAAACACTATCAGATGAAGAAGATGTTCAGATTAACCTCATCAAAAATATCATTCCTGAACCAACCATTCCAGTACCTGAAACAACTCCAGCACAAGATCAATCTTCAACTACACCTAAACCTCCTGTTTCAAGGAAGTCTTGGTTTAAAAAGATCATTCAGGAAGAGACTCCTCAAACCTATGAGTGGGTAGCCGAGCATCAAGAACTGAAAAGGCCTCCAATTGGATGGAAATACGATGCAGAAAGGAAGCTCTTTATCATCAGGAGATTTAGAGGGGGAGTTCAGCACTTCAAAACTATGACTGACTTCCAAACCCTTCCTTTCTATGACCTCAGGGATTTAGCAAAACTTCCACTTCAAAACCCTGGGAAGGTCATGATGGCTTATGACTTTGAGAAGTTTCTGCATTCTCAAGTCAACAATGATTTCAAAGGAATGAAGCCTAGGAAAACTCAGAAGAAGATCTCAAAGACTAGGTTTCATCCTAAAACTAAAAAGCCATATGTGTTCCTAAGATACAAGCCTGCCCAAACACACAAGACTATCACTATTCCAAAATCTGTACCTGTCCAGCTACAAACTTTCAGAAAGTGGTTCTATAACCCAGTCATTGGCAGTGCAGTTATTGAATGTGAGGGCAAGGAAGACATCACCATCTTTGATCCAATGGAGCTGTTAAAATTTCAACCGGAAGATCTGGAAGTACTTTTCCAGAATCACATTCAGGCTTACAGCGATGAAGATGAAGCTGATGCGAAGGCCTATCAAAGGATTGTCTCTCTCCATGTCAAACCTTTCATTCCAAGCACATCTGAAAGACCAGCTGCTTGAAGAAGAGCTGAAGACAGTAATGCAACAACTTAGTGGGAGATTGTAGAGTTATATATTTTGTATAAGCTGTTGTCATTTATTGTATGATTAAACACTTTTAGACTAGTTTACGTTCTGTCATTTCATTATTGTAATTTCAGTTTTCTATAAATAGTCAAGTCTGGGCCATCGAAACTACTTAGTTTCGATTGAGTCTGTTCAATCGAAACTAGTAGTTTCGATAGATGGTAGTTTCGACAGGTCTAAGTATCATTTGTAAATGGTCAATCGAAACTAGTAGTTTCGATTGACCATAGTTTCGATACCTGTCACTACTATAAATAGCCTAGTTTGAGATTGTTTAGGGTGTGTGTAGCGGCTGTAACCCTGAACTTTCTCTTTCACATTTTGCTTGACTCAATACAATCTGCAGTTGGTTATTCACTGTGTTCTTACATTTTCATACCCTTTGATTGTTGATTCATACTGTGGTTAGCTGGTTATCTTCACCATCACTGTTTCGTTTATCAGTTTCACCTCCATATACACAGTTTCCGCCTGTGTATGTGTTAAATCGATCATATCAGTGACTTTCGATTAATTCTGGACCTACAATTGGTATCAGAGCTTTATGCTCTAGTGTTTTTGAGTGTTATCAGGTTATTGATCGATTCTAGGTGATTACCGAGGGTTTTCGTAGCCCCTTTTACTCTTTTACACTTTTGGGGTGAAACATGAACTATATACAAATTACATGTTTACATTTACACAAACAATACAAGTACAAATCCTATTTACATTCATGTGTGCAAATTTGAGCTTTATGCCCGAGTGCTAGTTGTGCTAACTTTTGTGTGCGATTTATGTGCAATCATTAACTATTCAAGCCGGCGGTAAACAATGATAGATCTATTGAGTCTGACAAACCCACCCAGGTAGGGTGATTGTTACCGACAACACAATTTTTGCATGCTAGTTACAAAGGTTTGATTGTACTTGGTTACACAATAGCTGCTCCCCGTAAATGCCTTATTTATCATGTTATGTAAAGGATTTGGTTTACAACTATATGCTATCTATATACAAACCTGTGTTATACTCACAAACTTTTTAGTTGACTTTATTTTATTCATGTTTCAGGAACTAATGTGTGACTTTGTTCAAGATGTGCTACACATAGGCTTTGGACTTAGTTAAACTAAATAAAGAATTTTATGTATTCCAATTATGTTTATTTCTTGGATTTTGGTTTGTGTTTGAATATTTGTAATGGAATTTGACATTTAATATATTTCAATTTAGTCAACCTTGTGCTATGAATCGTCTACATGTCCCGCCCCGATGATTCCACCATCGGTCGGGGTGTGACAGATTGGTATCAGAGCCTTGGTTATAGGGAACTAGGTGATTAGACACTCTTGACCTAGACTATAACTTTAGGACACCCATACAATGCCATGCTACTACATGTTACATTATCAATTATTGTGTGATTATTTTTACATACTATCCTAAGTACTTACACTACATGATATAATACATAATGACTTATGTGTCACACTACTTGATAACTCTTGTGCTTACACTCATTACTACCTACATGCTATATGATTATTCTCCTATATGAATATTTTTACATGTTATACTATATGATTACATCACATGATACAATACCCAATAGTTTATGTGTCACGTTACCTGCCCACCTTTTCTTCTATTCATAGCTACCTACTTAATTTATTTAAAACACTATCCTAAGTTTAACACACACACATATACACCAAATTTATTCATACACCTCTGGATCCAAATACATGATACCATCACCCTTATGAGCAAAGCCTTAAACTATTGGGCATAATGCCCACCAACGATAAACCAAGAAGCCCATCTACCCTCCAAGAAGACGAAGCCCACTGAAATGCATAAACCCTACTTTTAGGCCTCAAAGCCCAGTTCACAACAATTCTCATCTTAACCATGAGCCCCACAATGGTATTATTAATACATGATGGCTGGAAGAGTGTGTAAACCCATGAGGAATTCTGGCTAAGGAAAGATAGGGTACTTAAGTGTGTCCTAGTGACCCACCCCTCTTTTCTGGGAATTCTCCTCAGGGATACATTGCTTATAGGTCAAGTGTATTTCTAAAATACTATCGTGAAGGTTCGGCGTTATGACTAGTCAAACTCTAAAACCCATAAGATCTTCTATATTTGACCCTTCATATTTCATTATCACTTACATCTTTTTCCAATGTTTTCCTGCTAAGCATGGACTCCCACTCTCCTCCCTCCCCGGTTTACCGTCCTGGAACAGAATCTGATTGGGAAGAAGACACTGAGATACCCGTGTATCGGTCACCAACACCCCTGGCTGCCAGACCAAGGTTTGAGGTAAGGGCGGACTGGATCAGGAATGCCGGCCCGAGACTTCGAACACCTGTATCACCCGCACCCATAAACCCGTATCATACACCCCATCTCCACAATCAATTACCACCCCCACTGAGAGACCCATATCTAATGCCCGACCCGTACCTTCCTAACCATTGGGTAAGGCATACCATGGCACCCACTGGTGTTATGGGAATTCCAACCATTGACTTCCCTCAATATGTAAGAACTTCATAATTTGAGATGCAAAAGATAGAGCAAGGAGTATTACACGACTTGCAAAGACAAAGAATGGATAGCCTAGCAAACCAATTAGGGTACCAAAAGGAGCTAATCTCCATCCTCGAAAAGGAAGTACAAGAACATCGCACGGAGACCGCCAGGACTGAAGCCAGATCTGTTACACGAGTGACCATAGCGGTGCTCATCTTGGCGATTATCTTCTTCCTAGTGGAAAACTACCAGAGACATTAAGCGAAAATTTTTATTTATTATCTTTAAATTCTCGATTTGAGGACCATTTCCCTATGTTTTGAATAATGTTTAACATTTCAGCCTTTAATCGATTTCATATGCGTCAACTCTAAGGTTATTAATTGTTTATTTGACCAATGGAGCGTGAATTTTCCCATCATATTTTTTTTACAAAAAAAAAAAAAATCTCAAGTATCACCTTCTTCATTCAAATACGATTTAGTACACTACCAACAATCTTATTCAAATCATCCTATTCTATGATTTAAACAAAACTTCGTTACCTTGTTTAATCAAAATGATTATCAAATTTTTAGATAATATCAAAAACATAAAATTTTTCATAAAACTTTTTCACCTGATAAGGAAAGTTAATACAACCAATTTTATAAAAATATATTTTTTTACTGATAGATAATTATGGTTTTTCTTCATTAAAGTAAATATTTCTAAAACTCTGGCTAAATCTTGTTTAAGCCAATAGTTGAAAATTTAACTTAAAATTTTTTTTTCCATAAATTGCATATTCATTTAAAATATATGATTCAATGATTTCACTACTTTATATATCTACAACCAAGAACAATTTACCATTTTCTATGTTCAAACAAAGACCAGTATTTGTAAACACAATTCCCGAATATTCCCAAAACCTCATCGTTACCTTTCACTTGACGCTTCAAGAGACGATCCATACCGCTTAGACGTTAACCTTTTCCACCAACCTCAACGAGATTTGAGGACTCGAACCTAACTACCACATTATGCAAGAACGCCAAACAACACGTTTGTCCGCAACACTCGATCACATGCAAAACCCGTTAATATACATCGCACGCGAAGTTCAATACTTACGTATACACGTTCATAATATATCCAACGTAACCACATGGTACATGAAACTCAAATACTCTCAATATATCCAATGCAACACATATTACATGATACATGAAACTAGTTTGCCTACAAATCAAAATTTACTCGATTGATTACGTAATGCACGAAACATGTTTATTTGCAATACACATGCTACTGGATTGAGCACATGATACACGAAACTTAGTTGTTTGCAATATACATGATACATAATAATTGCTTCATTGATACATAATTCTAGATTGACCACACTATACATGAAACTTATTTGGTTACGAAGTACATCACACTAAGCAATGCACATTGTACAATATACATGATGCTAAGTTGCCAATACCCTACATGAAATTCATTTCCTACTATACACAAAATACAATGTTGTTTACATTACACATCAGAATTCATTGACTTACAAAATGCAAGACGCTTAATTATTTACGCTATATATGAGACTTATTTGATTACGAGCTACGTGACACTAGATCATACATGAGACTTGTGTGCTTACTATATACTCGAAACAAAAATTTGCTTACAATTATTGCAATGGATTGATTACTTTATACACAAGACATGGTCATGCACTTTGTACACCAAAGTTGAAGACCATAATACATTGAAACGACTCGGGGTTTGACGTATTCTTATTCAAACACGAGCAAACTAAGAAACTTTAAGTGTTACTAATTTACTACTCTTTAGTTGCGAACTGACCTGATTAGGGACATAGTTACTTGTAAACGACTTTTTATGTGTAAAAATAGATGTGATCATAGTGAAATTGTGCCCCCCCCCTTTCCCGCACACAACGAAACAATCTATACGGACCATACGATGGTTTAAATAATTACGGGTGCACACGGAATTATAAAAAAATCAGCGCATGGAAACTATAGGGAAATTTTGTCGTGTGTTGTGACCTAAAACTTATCATCATGTGTAACAACGAAACTGATGTAATGTGACAAGGGCATGGTGGATACGCCGATGGTACTTCCTATATATAAGTGTCCTATCATATTATCATGAGTAGCGTTGTTCGTGTCACGTGAAGTTTTGACCCAGACCAATGTCTATGAAATCTCTTAACCACTGACAATCTTGAGCATATTAGACTACATCTTACGCAAACCCTAAATTTCAAAATCCCATCAAACTCATTCCAAATAATACAACTTACATCTAGAATTCAAAATTTCTATTCGACAAGCTCCCTCGCACCACGAGTGGTTATGATAGCATTTGGGTGATCATTGATCGTCTCACCAAATCTGCTCATTTCTTGCCTATCCAAAAAGACTATAAGGTTGAGAAACTAGCCCGAGTTTACATTGACGAAATTGTGAGCCGTCATGGTGTTCCCTTGAACATAATATCCGATAGAGATGCTCGATTCACTTCTCGTTTTTGGCAATCTCTCTAAACTGCTCTTGGTACACGATTGGATTTGAGCACCGCTTACCATCCCCAAACTGATGGTCAAACCGAGCGAACAATCCAAACTCTTGAAGACATGCTTCGAGCTTGTGTAATCGATTTTGGTGGCAATTGGGATTCACATTTATCCCTAATCGAGTTCTCTTACAATAATAGCTACCACACAAGTATCAACATGGCTCCATTCGAAGCTCTTTATGGTCGCAAGTGTCGTTCTCCTATCTGTTGGAACGAGATCGGTGAAGCATAAATCACCGGTCCCAAACTAATTCAAGAAACATCCGATAAGATCATTCAAATTCGTGACAATATTCGAGTAGCGAGGAGTCGGCAAAAGAGTTATGCCGACAAACGTCGAAAACCCTTGGAATTCCAAATCGGTGACCTTGTTCTTCTAAAGGTGTCCCCGTGGAAGGGTGTGATCCGCTTTGGAAAGAAAGGCAAGTTAGCACCTCGCTATGATGGTCCATTCAAGATCCTTGAAAGGATTGGGAAAATGGCTTACAAGCTTGACTTACCTCCATCTCTTGGCAATGTGCATCCTACATTTCATGTAGCTAATCTGAAGAAATGTCTCGCTAATGAGAATCTCCCTATACCGCTTGATGACGTGCGCATTGATGAGACGATGCACTTCGTTGAGAAACCGGTAGAAATCATGGATCGTGAAGTTAAACAACTCAAGCGAAGTCGTATTCCTATTGTTAAGGTTCGTTGAGAATCTAAGCGTGGTCCTGAATTCACTTGGGAACGAGAAGACCAAATGAATCTTTTTACTGATGCCGTCGCTTCCTCTAGCTAAATTTCGAGACGAAATTCTCTCAACATGGGGAGACTGTAACATTTCTAATTTTTAGTATCCGTATTTCGATTCAGTATAGCGCTTTTCAAACCTAATTCTAGTGCACTGATTTGTTCTATTCGTATCTACAATTAAATACAATGATTCAACACAAATACTCAAGTTTTACTCGGTTATATACTGCGACACCCAGTATTTCAGGTCAATATCCATATTACATAAATGCACGTTCATAACATATATTTCCTGAAGTTTTATTTTGACTAAGTAAAGTCAAGGAATCTAACAAAGGAAATTATATCAAAATAGTAATTTTTAAGATTACTACGAAAATAAGCAGTGATAACCCGAAAAGTACGGTCGTTGGTGATTAACAAGAACTTGACAGTAAAAGTCTAGTGAGACGTTTTAATAAATAAAGATATTAAAGCGGGTATAAATCTCAGGTATTATACCACATCTAAAGATCACATCATCATCATGATTGCTTTGCTTACATAACACTCAAGCGTCATAATCATCATGATTATGACCAAAGATGCAAGCAACATAAAGATCATATCATCATCATGATTGCTTTGCTTACACAACACTTAGGCGTCATAATCATCATGATTATGACCAAAGATGCAAGCAACATAAAGATCACATCAACATCATTATATCTTTGCTTATACTCCACTCCAACATCAATTAGTAATGATGATGACTTGTTAAGATCTATACTCAAACCCCGTTTCATCTAATAATTTTATATATATACATCTAGGTATATAGATATAAAGTTTTAATCACTAAAAAAAAATTCCTACACCGAGTATTATATCATGGTATCACCCACCGAGTGTATCCTAACTAGAACCGACCTAACTAACCATTGGATCCTAACTACCAGATTTGACAACACCCAACCCCCCACCCATACCCTATTCTCGGCCGAATTGGCCCTAGAAGGGGGACCCACCTTCTTGTCTTCTCCATGGCACCATCCCTTGTGTCATAATACACCATACCCTTTCAAGTGCAAGACAAGAAAGGGTCAAATCCATCAAACCTCCCATACCTTGTGATGATGAATATGGAACCAACACTCCATCTCCATCTCTTCTCTCTATATAAATCGATACATACATACACACCCACACTTCACCACCAAACCCATCAAACTCCATCATTTTGTGTCATGAAACCCATATTCATTAAACCAAAAATCAAGCAAGAATCAAATCAAGAGTCTAGTCCATCAAATCTTCTATGATATGCAATGATTTTGCTAAGTTCAACACCCCATCTCTTTCCTTTTCTCTACATATATACGATTCCCACACACACACTCACACACTAGCATTATTTCAAAATCCAAGAGCAAAAAGTGGAAAGTTTTAGCTAAGAGCTTTGAAATTTAAAGGCGTTTCAAGAGTTCAAGCTTCCTACACCATTCCATCCTTCTCCTTGCTTGCTTTATGTGAGTATTTCATAGCCCCTTTTACTCTTTTACACTTTTGGGGTGAAACATGAACTATATACAAATTACATGTTTACATTTACACAAACAATACAAGTACAAATCCTATTTACATTCATGTGTGCAAATTTGAGCTTTATGCCCGAGTACTAGTTGTGCTAACTTTTGTGTGCGATTTATGTGCAATCATTAACTATTCAAGCCGACGGTAAACAATGATAGATTTATTGAGTCTGACAAACCCACCCAGGTAGGGTGATTGTTACCGACAACTCAATTTTTGCATGCTAGTTACAAAGGTTTGATTGTACTTGGTTACACAATAGCTTCTCCCCATAAATGCCTTATTTATCATGTTGTGTAAAGGATTTGGTTTACAACTATATGCTATCTATATACAAACCTGTGTTATACTCACCAACTTTTTAGTTGACTTTATTTTATTCATGTTTCAGGTACTAATGTGTGACTTTGTTCAAGATGTGCTACACATAGGCTTTAGACTTAGTTAAACTAAATAAAGAATTTTATGTATTCCAATTATGTTTATTTCTTGGATTTTGGTTTGTGTTTGAATATTTGTAATGGAATTTGACATTTAATATATTTCAATTTAGTCAACCTTGTGCTATGAACAGTCTACATGTCCCGCGCCGATGATTCCGCCATCGGTCGGGGTGTGACAGTTGGGTGTGTTGGAAGCAAGATCAATCAGTACCTCCGAGATAGTGGTAGTTGGAGAAGGTACATCATCTTGATCAGGTTCCTCAACACTTAAGTTCAGAAGAGAGAGGAATGGCTCAGGGGTTTGCTCTATGGATCCGGGATGTGATCCTGATCCTAATTGAGAGGCTTCCGAAGAAGTCTATCTAGTGTTGTGGCTATCCCTTTTCATATTCTCATCAGAATGGTGGGATTATGAACGAGGGCTTAGAGGTTGGGTTTGGGCCTTGGAGGTAAGAGAAGAAGGAGTCCTCTTGCCCTTTTTCCTGGTATATGTCGTTGCAACCGGGGCCCTGTGTTCCGGCTGAACGATAACATCCAAAACAAGTGTAAGTAATTTTTATACCTGTGCATCCTTAGTGGTATGCACAGGGGTTCGAATGGTGGAAGCAGACTGTTGTTCAGGATGTGAGGTGGAGGGTGTGGGATCAGTATCAGCTAGGATTGTTGAACTGTCACCCGGGGTACTTTGTATGTTCAGCATTGTAGATAACAATGGAACATTGACCCCTAAGAACTTTTTGGAAACATTTCTCATGCTTTGAAAAATATTAATTTTATGTCCCAGCATGATGTAGATTCTTACAGGTTTTGAAAGTTCTTTTTGTTCTTGATTGAAAACCTCCTGCAAGAATCTTGGGTACATAAAAAATTATTGCTTTGCACCCTATTGAAGGTTATATCTCAAACCCTCAAAGATGAGGTGTGCAAAGTTGAAGCCTAGGTTAGTGACCATACCATGGAAGGCGGAGGCAAGTGCGGAGCTCACCTGATACCATCCACTCCTCTTTTGAGACATGCATTGGAGAAGAGTGTGGCAGAGATACTTCCATGGAGGGCCCATCAGCGCCTTCTCGATCGTATACTCGGTCTGATTTCCAGTGTATCCAATGGATACAAAGGTCCTCATGTATTCGTCCTTCGAGTATGAGATGGCTGCTCCCTCATCTTGAAGCTTAAGATGTTTTCTGAGTGTGGCTTCTGAGATGATGATATCCTTGCCGTCTACTTTGCCTTTAATTTGGGGAATCCCCTGTTCGGTTGAGTAGACGGCGGTACTCCAGAAATCCTCCATATGAGGAATATATATGGTAGGGTTGGTTGTGAGGGCAAAGTGGATCTTTGATCGACATAAGAAGTCGATCATATCATTGAATCCTTCGGATTTCTTTCCCTTTGTTAGGTATGCTATAAGTTTATGGTATGGGGAGAACTTATCGTCAGGGTTATTGATGCCTGCCATTTTTATATGATTTGGAGGGAAGGTTTAGAATATGGAAGGCTTTTAATGTTTTAAGGATGAAGGGCTTTGAATGTGGTGGAGACTTGAGAGAAAGTGATGTGGGTTTAGGGTGAAATTGAATGTGAAGAGGTGGTAAGGAAATTTGATTTGTTCTTATAACGGTAGAGGAGGGAAAAAGCAAAATGACTTGTACAGTACAACCTAGTTCACCTTTTACTGTTACAGCTGTAATACACCGATGCAGTCATGGTAAAGACTGACGTTAATTTTTACAGTGGGTAAAAGTTAATTTGGACTTAAATTTACCCATCAGCAGCAAACTTGGTTGCTGTGGATGAATAAGCCTGTCCGCTGCAAACTTGGTTGCTGCGGAAGGTTAAGTCTGTCAGTAGCAAACTCATCTGCTGCTGATGGATTTAATAATCCGCAGCAAGGATGTTGCTGCTGACAGTCTTAAAGAAATCCGCAGGAAACCTGTTCCTGCTGATAACTTAAAGCAGTCAGCTGCAAATCTTTTGCTGCTGAAGATTAAACCTATCAGTAGTTAACTCATCTGTTGCTGACGGATTTAATGGTCTGTAGCAAGGATGTTGCTGTTGACAGTCTTAAGGATATCCGCAGGAAACCTGTTCCTGCTGATAACTTAAAGCAGTCAGTTGCAAATCTTTTGCTGCTGAAGATTAAGCCTGTCAGCAGCTGAAGGACAAAAATGCTGCTGACTTATAACTTTTATTTACAACATAAGACAAAACACATTTTAAAAATAGAATTTTTAGAGATAGATTTTAATCAAAGTTCATCATATCAATGGATTCAACTAAATATTTAAATCTAGCTTCATCAAAAGGTTTTGTAAACAAATCAGCATATTGCTCATTCATATGAACTTTGGTTAAAATAATTCTCTTTTTCTCAGCATGATCTCTTATAAAATGATACCTGATGTCAATGTGCTTTGTCTTGGAGTACTGCACTGGATTGTTTGTGATTGATATAGCACTCATGTTGTCAATGTGAATTGGAGTTGCCATGAAAGTCATCCCGTAATCCAGCATTTGATTTTGTATCCAGATGACTTGTGCATAGCAACTAGAAGCTGCAATGTATTCTGCTTCAGCTGTAGAAGTTGAAACACATGTTTGCTTCTTGCACTGCCATGAAATTAGTCTCCCTCCCAGAAACTGACATCCTCCTGAAGTGGACTTTTTGTCCAAGTTGCATCCTCCATAGTCACTGTCAGTGTATGCATACAGATTAAACATGTCATTTTTAGAGTACCATAGCCCAAGTCTTGAAGCTCCCTTTAGGTATCTAAAAATTCTCTTGACGGCTTGAAGATGTGAAACTTTTGGAGCTGCTTGAAATCTTGCACAGAGACATACTTCAAACATGATACCTGGCCTTGAGGCAGTGAGATACGTGAGAGACCCTATCATTGCATGGTACTGATGTTGATCAGTGTCTTAGCCAACTTTGTCTGGAGTCAGCTGATGATGCACTTGCATAGGGGTTCTTGCAGTAGAGCAGTCAGCCATTTTGAATCTTTCCAAAATGCTCTTTACATATTTGGATTGGCTGATGAAGATTCCATTTGGGACTTGTTTGACTTGTAGACCCAAGAAGAAATTTAGTTCACCCATTGAACTCATTTCAAACTTTGAGTGCATCAGAATCTCAAAGTCTTTGCACAGCTGTTTCCTTGTTGATCCAAAGATGATATCATCAACATAAATTTGAACTAGTAAGATATCTCCCCCTTCATCTTTGATAAATAAGGTCTGGTCAATGGCACCTCTTCTGAAATTGTTGCTTAGTAGATACCCTGACAAGGTTTCATACCATGCTCTTGGTGCCTGATGTAGGCCATACAGAGCTTTGTCTAGTTTGAACACTTGAGTAGGATTTGAAGAATCTATAAAGCCTGAAGGCTGTTTGACGTATACTTCCTCACCAATCTTCCCTTACAGAAAGGCACTTTTTACATCATTTTGATAGATAGTGAAGTTCTTGGATGCAGCATATGCCAGGAATATTCTGATGGCCTCCAGCCTGGCAACAGGAGCAAAGACTTAATTATAGTCAATTCCTTCTTCCTAAGTGTAGCCTTGAGCTACAAGTCTGGCTTTGTTCTTGACTACAATGCCTCTCTCGTCTTGCTTGTTCCTGAAAACCCATCGTGTGCCAATAGCATATTTACCTCGTGGAAGATCAACAAGTTTCCAGACATCCTGCCTCTTGAATTGCAGCAATTCTTCCTACATTGCCTCAATCCAGCTACTGTGTTTGAGTGCTTCATCAATCTTATTTGGTTCCACCTGAGATAGGAAATATGAAAACAAGCACATATTGGCTTCGTGAGATTTGCTTCTTGTGAGAACTCCTTGGTGGACTTGGCCAATGATATTTTCATGAGGATGTTCTTTGTGGATCCTCTGTGATGGTACCACCTCCAACTGTATCCCTTGCTCCAGATTGCTTTGATTTTGATCAGGGGTCTCTTCATTCATTGTGGAAGAGTCTTCAACATCATTAGCCACATCAATATTTTCAGCAATAGCATCATCAGTATCTACAGCATTTACTGAGGAGTCTTCATTTAGATTTTCAGTTTCAGACAGGCTGCTGCTGGTTACATTAGACAGTCTTGTTCCTGCTTCAATTGCTTCCACAACTGATGGAGGATCAATTGATGGTCTTCTCAGTCTGATAGAAGATTTGGGAAAATCCAGTCTATAGTCAGTGGATGAAGTGGAGGCAGGTGTTTGTGTAGACGTAGACTCCATATTTGAGAAGGTGAGAGGCTCAAATATTTGGGAGAAGGAGTCTATGTCAAAGAGCCAGTTTGGACCTTTTCCCTGCTCACAGACTATGTGTTCTCTACATTCCACATTTACTGATTCTTCCACAATTCTTGTTCTTGAATTGAATACTCTATAGGCCTTTGATTGAGAGGAATAGCCCACAAAATATCCTTCATCAGATCTGGCACCAAACTTAGGAAGAACCCCATTTGTGATGAGAATTGTGCATGGACACCCAAAAGGTTTTAGAAACCCAATGTAAGGAACTCTTTGAAACCAAAGTTCATAGGGTGTCTTGTTGAGGGGTTTGACAATTAGAACTCTATTTTGCACATAACAGGCCGTGCTGACTGCTTCTGCCCAGAATGTGAGTGGCAGTTTTGAGTCAGCCAACATAGATCTTGCTGACTCAATAAGAGTTCTGTTTCTTCTTTCAGCAACTCCATTTTGTTGAGGAGTTCTTGGAGCACTGTATTGTCTCTCTATCCCCTTGCTTTCACAGAAACAGTTTAAAGTGTGGTTTTTGAACTCTGTGCCCTGATCACACCTTATGATTTTCACCTTTTGATTGCTTTGATTTTCTACCCTCAGAATGTAGGATTTGAGAATTTCAACAGATTCATCTTTAGTTCTCAGGAAGTATACCCAAGAGAATCTGGTGTAGTCATCTGTTATCACCAGACAGTATGACTTTTTGCCCATTGACATGACATTTGTAGGACCGAAGAGATCCATATGTAGCAGTTGCAGTGGAGTGTCATTTGTATTCAAGGTCTTGGGCTTGTGAGAACTCTTGTGTTGCTTCCCCTTTAGGCACGCAATGCAGTGGTCTTCTAGATGAAATTCTTTGTCAGGAAGCCCTCTGACAAGATTATTCTTCACCAATTTGTTAATAGTTTTAATATTAACATGGTTTAATCTCTTGTGCCAGAGAGCTGATTCATCAACTGAGGCTTTTGATAAAAAGCAGGAAACACTCCCAGATGGAGTAACTTCAATCATATCCAGTACATAGAGATTTTCTTTTCTCTGAGTAGTTAATAAAATGCTTTCTGGAGGAGGTGTGAATAAGCCTGGAGATAGTACAAAGCATTCTTTGTCTGCGAAGAGCATCCAATGCTTTTGGTCACAGACCTGCGAAACACTCATGAGATTGAAGTCCAATTCTTTGACATAGTTGACCTTATCAATGCTCATTCTTTCGTTGGACACAGTTCCTTGTCCAGTAATGGATCCTCCCTTTGAGTCACTTCCAAAGGCAACATACCCTCCATTGAAATGTCTGAAGTTGGAGAGGATGGATCTGTTTCCTGTCATATGCCTGGAACAACCACTGTCTACCACCCAGGTGTTATTCTTGTGACCTGGCTGTCCCTGCACATGATAGATTTCTAATTAGTAGGAGGAACCCAAGAGTCTGCAGACTTGAAAAAGATGGTTGTTAGTTTATCCTTTTCAGTATGTTTGCAGTCAATGGAACCAATTATAATGCTTGGAGATGGTTTGGCTTTCCATTGCTTTGTTGGTGATTTTCTAGTTTTCCTCACATTGTCAGCAGCGGATTTTGCTACTGATTTTTCTGGCTTATCAATAGTAGATCCTGCTGCTGATAGCTTTGCTGAAGTGGCAACATTCTTTGCTGCTTAAGGCTTTGCCTTGGATTTTTCCTTATCAGCAGTGGACACTTTTGCTGCTCATGGCTTTGCCTTATCAGCACCAGATTTTGCTACGAAGGATTTTAGCTTATCAGCAGCAGACTTGGTTGCTGCTTAAAGCTTCTGCTTTGTTTTCTTGGGCTTCACTTGACTACCAACATTTTTTCTGGCTGCTGAAGGTTTAACAACCGATGTATGCTGATCCTTCTTTACCTTTTGTCTTTGAGGGGCTTGATGAAGGATCTGGTTGAAGGGGTTACACTTATAATTTGCAGCAAAGTGGTCTGATTCCCACAAATGATTCAAGTTTGTTGAGATTTAGGCAGCTTCACTCTTGGGGGAGATAGAGACTCCCTGAACTTAGTTGCTTTGACCTAGTAGCTTCTTACCTTCTTATTTTTGTTAGTCTTTTCAAAGACATGCTGCTTTGAATTTCTTTGGTATTCCAGGTAATGAAAGCAGGTGTTGGAAGTTTGGTTATATCTGCCACACACAAAGCATGATCTTGCCAGTTTGTCTCTTGAAAGGTAGACATAGTCCTTTCTTTGGAACAGATCCTTGAAGTTCCATGGATGAGCTTTGTTATGTTCAAAAGTGGCTTCTTCTAGGGTCCTTTGAACATATGGAACTTTTTCTTCAGGCTTATGACATATATCAAATACCTTTGTGATCGGCTTTGATTGAGACTTGGGGTTTGTGGGTCCTGATGTCTGTCCCTTTTCAATGTTTAGCTTTTTTCCATCTGGAGGATAGCTGATCTTGATCTGTTTGAATGGTACAAGGGCTGGAATAGCTTGAGTAACAGCAGGAACTTCAACTCTATTTGGAACAGCTTCAGATGGGACTGCACTGGTTTCATCATGCTCTGAGCAGGTTGACTCAGATTCCGATGAGGTAGTGCATTCTTCAACGAAAGGTTCATCCATTGAAGGATCAAGGTTTCGGTTTGCAGTGTCAAGATTTGCAACATTGAAGCTTTGTTTGTGAATGGAAATATAGTCAGCAGGATGAGGAACGGATTTGTACTGATCACTGTTATACTCAAGTCCAGTCTTTACCTTTTCATGAACTTGAATATCTAAAATTCGTTGTAACTTTTTGGAGGAAAATTCATATTTTTCAACATGAACTTTCTGTTCCGCCAGTTCAGCTCTGGTAGCTTTTAGTTTGACCAGTAGATCATCAATTTGAGTTTCAAGATTAGTTTGTTCGTGTTTTAACAGTGAAATCTCTTTCTTAAGGCAGTTAATCTTTCCTTTATAAGTATTTTCAACCTTTTTGAACTCAGATTTCATCTGATGAAACTCTTCATTTTGATCTATAAGGTTTTGGTTATGCTTTCTATAACCCAAAACTTTATCAACACAGGCTTGAGAGCAAAGATGTTCAAATACCTGAGGTGGTATCTCTGTAGTGTTTCCCATAAGAGCTTGATTGTTGACAGGCAGCTCTTCATACTAGAAGCTCCAGTCGAAGTCAGAAGATCCAACAGTTGCACAGGCTGCAGTTTGAACTGGAGGAGCAGCTTGTTGTTGTTGTTATCTGGGTTGGGCTTGGTGAGCTTGTCTTGACTGAGGAGTAGCTGGATTTGCTCTTGGTGCCTTGCATTCTCTAGCAAAGTGACCCAGTAGGTTACAGTTGTAACATCTTAGTTTGCTTTTATCCTAGCCAACTCTGGTGTTGGAATTGTTATTTGGAATGGGTCTTCCAGTTCTAGAGTAGAACCTTTTTGCTCTTATAGAGAGCATGGCATACGAGTGTTGTATGTCCATTTCTTCTAAGTCATCTGGATGAAAGCATTCCAGATCCTCCTTGATAAAGGACATGTTGCTTGAGTTTTCAGAAACAAAAGCAGCAGAGGTTGATGTTTTGAGGAGGAGCTTCTAGGAGAAATGGAGGTGTTTGTTTGAGAGGTTGGGGTTTGTGGATGGGTGACAATGGGAGGATAGTAGTTGCTGGAACTAGGAACTGAGTAGTTGGAGTGGAGCGCAGATGAGATGGTGGAGGAAGAAGAGGCTGATTGATGATTGGAGCTCCTTTCCTTGGCTTGAATCATTTCTAATTCATATGTTTTCAGCATGCCAAAGAGCTCTATCATCTGGAGACTTTTTAAATTCTCCGTTCTTCTTATAGACACTGTATATAGTGTCCAGCAGCTTGGGAGAGATCTGATAAACTTTTTAAGAATATCTTCATTTTCTAGCTTTACTTTGGAGCACTGCAGTTCTCCCACCAGGTAAGTGTATCTGTTATACAAAACGGTTAGTGACTCACCTTCCTTCCATACGAAGTTTTCGTATTGCTGTTTCAGGACGTCCCTTCTATTTTCTTTGACTTCCTCTGAGCCAGAAAACATCTTCTCAAGAGCCTCCCAGAGCTCTTTAGCTGTTTTGTAACTTCTGAAGTTATGAAAAACTTCATTTGGAAGGCACATTTGGATAGCTCCCAGTGCATTGAAGTCCACCTCCATCTTCTTTATGTCCTCTTCGGAGTACTTTGAGGGCTCCTTTGGAACTAGTGGTCCTCCAGAGTCAGCGGAGGCCACCATGGGAGTGTAGGGTCCATCCCTGATGGATTTCCACATTTCGTACTCCTGATAACAGGAAAAGCTTTCCATGCGATTCTTCCACATGTCGTAGTCTTTCCCAGATACCAATCTTGGTGGTCGGTTGATGCTTCCGATGTCTTCAAATCCATTGCTCTGTGCCATTTTTGTTTTTGTGTTTTTTTTGGGTGACTTGATGAGAGAGAGAGTTTAGAATAGAACCAGAAGTGATTAAACAAGTGTGAGTTTGTTTAATCTGAGCCAAAGCTCTGATACCACTTGTAGGATCATGAAAGTACAAGATGGTTCTGTTCTTAGTTGAAATTGGCGGAAACAAAAAAAAACTACACAAGTATAATCGAGTAAACATAAAGAATCTTATAAGAACATTGTTGTATTAAGATTTTGCAAATAAACTATTACAAATGAAAACTCAATCAAAAAGCATACATACAATGAAGTGTTTACACTGTATTTATACTCACTTAGAATCAAGACAGACCCTTGATTCTAAGGATCAGATCTAACACAGACCGTTGATCTGTTGTATATAGCTAACTATTACAAGTGTAGTCTAAGCTAGCTAACTTTATTGAAGCGTCTTCTTTATGCATTATTACTTTCATGCTTGGAGAAGAGCATTGTTTTCCGTCATTGGTTGTGCCATTGAGGTTCCTTCTGCTTTGAGTGTGTCAGTTGCTTTTGCAGAAAGTTGTCAGTGACGCTTGGCATGGATAGTCAGCTGCAATGATTTATCTTCAAGGCAAAGGGCTGTCAGCAGCAAGGATGATGATCAGCAGCAAGATGTGACCATCCAAAGCTGCTGATGATTTGCCTATCAGCAGCATCAAGTGTTGATGCTGCTGAGAAGCCTATCCCTAGCAACTTTGGTCTTCAGCAGATAAGGCTATCCGCAGCAGATTTGTTCTTCAGCAGAAGAACAAGTATCCGCTGCAGGTAAGCTTGTCCGCAGCAGTTTGTTGGTCAGCAGCAAACTCTGAGATCAGCAGCATTTTTACTTAGAGAATTTTGTAGCCATCAGTCTTTATTTCTACAAACATCAGTGATACAAGTCTATGTATTCCAATTAGTGAAGGATACAAACATCCTAATCATACATATTTGAGAGTAGTAGATTCACCTAAAAAAGTTTCAGTTGTTACAATTAAAGTGAAAACTGTGTATGATCTAGAAAAAAAGGCTCTAGCAGCTTTATGCATGTGTTTGCCTCTTGATATTTACCACACATTCAAAAGTATAAAACTTCATGTGATCTTTGGGAAGGGTTATCCAAGAGATGCGAAGGAAGTACAGATATAAAGAAAAGCAGGAGAGAGTTGCTGAAGAAGCAGTTTAGTGTGTTCAAGCATTTTGATGGCGAAACAATTGATGAACTGATGTCCAGATATTATCATCTATTAAGTGAAATGGTGAACAATGAAATATAATACAAGAACAGGAAGTTGCTTGAGAAGTTTCTGGAGGCTTTACCTGCACATTTTGAGATGTATACTATTGTTATCAAAGAACAACCTAAGTTTGATGAGTTGAGTCTAGAAGATTTGATGGGAAAGATTCAATCGTATGATTTGAACAAACAGAAGAAGGATACAGTTTATCAAGATCTTGGCATTTATTTTGGAAAGGGAACATCTAATCAAAATTCTGGAGTTGCTTTGTTTTCTGGGGAAATATCTGAAGGTTCTAAGGAAAATTCTTGTAATGAAGGTTCATGTTTTGTTGCTTCAAGTTCGGGATGCTCTAAGAATTCCAAGTGTGAAACTCATTCGTGTTCTCAGAAGGTGTCTTCTAAAGCTACAGATGACATGATGGCTATGATTGATTCATTTTTGACCTCTTATGAAAATTTTATTGGTGGTAAGATAACCGACCCGGACATGATAGAGGAAGATTTCAAGCAGTTGGATAAAGATGCTCTTGAAGAGATGAATATCCAATGGAACATGGCATTGTGGATGCGTTAAGGAAAGGAACATCTGAAGAAAACTTGAAAGAAGTTTATTGGGGCGTCTAGCAAGACAAGAATATGATTAGATAAATCAAAGGTGAAGTGTTACAACTGTCAGGAGTTTGAACATTTTGCTAGGGAATGCACGAAGCCTAAAGTTCAGAGTTAGAATTCTTCAAGCAACCAAAATAATCAGATGAATCAGAAGTCTTCCACAGCATTGATGTCTCAACATCCTTAAAATCGAGTTTGTTATCACTTCATTTGGTGTTTAGAAGGCTAAGTGTTTGTTAGATGATGTTTTCTAAGCTTTTGGAAGCATTAATTTCTCAGATCCATCACTTTTCAAGCATTCTCCTCAAGATCCGTCAAGAACACTGCTGTACTGAACAAGTACGCAGAATCACCTTTTCTGCGTACTTGCTAAGTACGCATGGGTTAGCCCTGCGTACTTAGTAAGTACGCATGAGAAGTGACATGCGTACTTAGCTAAGTACGCAAGAGCATTTCTCTTCGCACTTGTCAAGTACACATGGGTACTTGGGTTTGCGTATTTACTAAATACGCATGAACACCCTTTATGTGCGTATTTACTAAGTACGCATGAACTAGCTTCTGGGACTAAAAAAAAAATATTTTAGGGATCATTTATACGCGTGTTTCGGGCCATTTTTGAGAAGATAGTAATTTTGGTTTTTCCGGACCAGAATTTGTATACGATGTGGCTTGGCGAAACACGGACGAGATTTTTGTTGGATGATACCACTTGTCATACATCGTTTAAGTGTTTATACCTGAAAATGTGGGCTACGAGTATCCGAGATACTTATTTAATAGGGTATGAATGCTGAACTAATGGGTGCAATTGGGTCATCATCGGCTAAAGGTCTCGTTCTATTTGTGAAGATGTTGTTGCTTTGGGTCTTTCGAAAAAAAAGAATCATCTTGTTTAGGTATTCAAACCTGAATATGTGGGCTACGAGTATCCGAGATACTTCTTTAATAGGGGATGAATACTGGAACAACTTGAACCCAAGGATTTGCTGTTTTGGATCTTTGCAAAGGAATAAAAGAATAAAATCCTGGAGTTGGCTAGTTGTGCTTTTTGAGGATTTGAGTGAAGTATGATGAAGCTGGTCATAGTTTACAGAGAAAATGGGGGGGGGGGATAAAATCTAGTATTGATGAGACATTAAAGAGTGGTGGAAAAGCCGTTGATACCTCCTATATATATACCTCTTTGACGTAACATGGATCTCAACTATGATTTCTCGTGTAAACTATATTTTTCGTGTTTGATTCTATCGTGTGTTTTCAAGATGAAGCTGGATATTCGTTGGATTATTAGTTGAAGATGGAACCTTTTATCATTTGCCGATGGGATAGGAAACATACCCTTGTTTCTGGTCTAGTCAGATGGAGCTTAAACTGAAAGGGGATATTGGAAATGAACATCTTTAGGAATTTGGTTGACTCTTGAAGATACAGGATAGAGTTGGACACATCTGGTTGAAGACTTAAGTTTATCTTACTGGAATTACTATAGGAGCTGATTAGTTTGATGCAGGTTATTGGAAACTCAAACTCTATCATATGCCAACTGATTTGGAGTTGTCTTAGTCTACTATTGTTACCTGTCTAGGAAGACATTGTCAGACTCAGAATTCTAAGTCAGGGTGGAGGTTGCTACTGCTGAGAGGATGAACTACAATGAGTTGTGTTGGGTTAGTTGGTTCTTATTGCAGCACTTGGTTTAGTCTACAATGAAAGCTACAGTTATGAGGGAGTCGTGTGTATCACTCGGCAACTGAAGACTGAAGTTTACAGATTTGAAGATCTCAAGTGGAATGCAAGAAGATCAATTCTCGCCAGAAGACACTTGATGTCATTAGTTTAGAGGGAGTCTGTTTGGACATTCTTTGTAAACTGATGCATATCAGTGTTAGTCATAGATAGAATTTGATGCTATAGTTAAGAGGGAGTTTGTAGAAGCATGTTTTTGTAACTATAGATTAAATTCTATGTATCGGTGTATGTGGCTAGTAGGCAGGAGCGTGTTCCTGAGTACTTAGCCTGCACACCAGTTTGGTCCTGCGTACTTAGTAAGTACGCAAGGCTTTTGCCTTGCATACTTGTCAAGTACGTATGACCAAACCCTGCGTACTTAGACAAGTACGCAGGTAATTTTACTTCCCCTATAAATAGAAGACTTGTCTTCATTTGTAGGTGGAACTTCTGGAACGAGGTCAAGAGGTGTCCGGGTCGGGACGAGTTCTCCCAACCCCTGGACAGTGAGCGTAGATGAGAGATGTGTACTTCTTTGGTATGTAATGTGAGATGACTTTGTTGTTGTGGATTACGTATCGTTGTTGTGTTGATTCTGTTATTTATGTTAAAGTGATTCTCTTTGTCTATTTCTTGGTTCCCAAACAAATCACAGAACATGTCTGTGTATTTCCGCTGCGCGACGAGGCTCCATTTGGAAGATATTGTTGCTCATGTCAGCCAAGCGTTTCTTGTTGAAGTTCATTCTGAAGATGGTACTAATAGTAGTTCTTCTGATGGTGACTCGATTGATTCTGGGAATTTTACCGAAAATGAAGATCCTATTAGTCAGCCTGCTGAAGCTAAAATTTCTACTGAAGAATTGATGAATGATAATGTGGCTATAGGGAAAGTGACTGAGAAAGTAGCTGAGATGTTTGTTGAAGCCAGTGGATTTATGGCTGATACTAAACAGGTAAATGAGGTTGTTTCTGTTTCATGTTCTAAATTCATTGATTCTGATTTAAAAATTCTGAGATTGTGTGATGACAATACTAACCTCATCTGTGACTTGAAGGCAAGCTACTTAACTAATCAAAATTTAAAAGAAAATGAGAAGCTTTTAAATACAAGAATTGAATCATTGAAAGATCATATTGAAGTTTTACAATAAAAAGTAAATAAACAAGCTTTTCACATTGATGTGGCATATTCTGAATATGAAAAAAAAAATGAACTTGCCCAATCACAGAGTGAAGTCACCAAATTGATGAGAAAGCTTGAGGGTTATAAGAATTCCAGTTTTCTGTTGGAATATTATAATGAGAAAGCTACTAGTGATAAAGTAGTTGTTGGAGTTAGTTATTGTTTACATTAGGATGATAAAGTTGTTGGGGGGGGTCGGTTCCTGTCCTCCATTCAATGGTAATTACACAACTCGAAGTGTTGAAAAAGTGACAGAAGAAGATCTAGATCCTAAAATTGTTCTTAAGGTTAATCCGATAACAGGAGAAGACATGGTTTATGATGACTCTAGTGATGATGAATTTTTTGATTCAGAACAGGTTGAAGGCATAGTGAAAGAGTGTAAGATTGATGAACCTATTATTGTGAAGAAAGTCACCAGAGATCGGTGCATCTTGATAGAACCTGATAAAGATATTGAACAACCAAAATCTAAACCTTTAAAACCATTTGTGTGGGTTTTCATTTCAAGAGATTAATAAAATTGAGAAAATTTAAATCATGGATTTATTAAAGAAAAGGTTAATTCAGATAAACCCAGGGTTGTTTAATCATCTAGCACTGTCTCTCGGTGTGAATCATCTAGTTCAAAAGGTATTTAGAAAGAAAGGCATGTTCGAGTTTACAGGGAGAGACGTGCATGTTTTCATTGAGGTGTGGTTGGTCACAGTTTGATGAATTGTCCAGACAAGAATGTAGGAAAGCGTTTGGAAGATCCTAAGTTAGGAAGACCTTTCATTGAACCACCAGCAAACCCGATGATGAAACATGTGGTAGTAAAGCCTGTTGAGGCTAAGTATGTGAAGAAACCTGTTGTTTCTAAACCTGAAGTCATAATTTCATCTGTTCGTGTGAAACCAAAGGTTGAGAAGGTTGATTCTTCTGGAGTTAAACCCAGTGGTCCATCAGTTGAAATTGAACAAGAGAGGGTCAAATTGTCAAGACATCAAAGAAGAAGAAGAAACAAAAGATTGAAGAAGATCTTTGAGCAATATGTTGTAAAAGACAATTATGAATCTTCTGAATCGTCAAAACAAAATGAAACTGTTCATGTTCAATCAAAATGGAAATCTAAGAAACTTGTTTCTGACTCTGAGAAACAATCACCTAAAATTGAGGAGAGATTTGATTGTGTCTTAAAAGAGATTGTTTATTTTGATGAGCCAGGCTGACCCAAGACCACAATGGCTTGGGTCTCCATTACTAATTGAATTTTAATGTCTGTGTGCAGGGAACTCCAAGGAGGACTGTAGGAAACCATTGGTATGTCGACAATGGATGCTCCCGGCACATGACATGAAATCGTAATTTATTGGAAAATGTGAAACACATTCAAGGCGGATATGTGGCCTTTGCAGGAAGGAAGGGAGGTAATATTTCCGGTCAAGGAACTGTATTGAATGGAAGATTGAGCTTTGAGAAAGTCAACTATGTGGAGCAGCTGGAACATAATCTGCTATCTGCTATCTGGAACATAAAGATTTCTCATTTCACTTTAACAAGTCATAATGCTTGGTGTTGAAGCCTGGATTTGAGATACCGAAAGATTGGATCCTAATGCGAGCTCCTAGGAAGAATGATATGTATATGCTTGATATGAGCACGGCGACGAAAACCTCGTCTATTCCGACGTGTCTTCTTTCTAAAGCTTCTAAGTCCGAATCAACTTTGTGGCACCAGAAAATGGCTGACATAAATGTCAGGAAAATGAACTATTTAGTGAAGAACGAGCTAGTTTCTGGTGTCCCTTCCATGAGGTTTCATGTGAACGAAGAATGTATTCCATGCAAGAAGGGGAAGCAGCACAGGAAATCTCACAAATCTAAGTTGATTAATTCAATTGTGACTCCTCTCGAGTTGGTGCATATGGATTTATTCGGACCTATAAGTGTCAAGAGTGAAGGCGGCAAATCATACTGTTTGGTAGTGACTGATGATTATTCAAGATTCTCTTGGGTGAAGTTTCTTATTTCAAAGGATGAGACTGTTGAAATTCTTAAGTTCCTAATCATGGGACTTGAGAGTTTATTCAAATAGAAGGTCAGAAAGATTTGTAGTGACAATGGGGTGGAATTAAAAAAAGGAAATATGGGTTTATTTTGTCTACAAAAAGGCATCCATCATGAATTCAACGCTCCTTATTTTCCTCAATAGAACGATGTGGCTCAACGGAATAATCGAACTCTGATGGAGATGGCTCGTACAATGTTATCCGACTCGAAGTTGCCAGTAACCTTTTGGGCAGAGGTGGTGAATACGGCTTGTCATGTTCTTAATCGAGTTTTGACCGTGAAGAAACACAACATGACGTGCTATGAACTGCTGAATAACCGAAAGCCTAATTTGGAGTATCTTTTGCCCTTTGGAAACCCATGCACTTTATTGAAGACTCGAGACGTTCCAATGAAGTTCAGTGAGAAGGCAATAGAGGGAATTTTCTTGGGATATGTTGCAAATTCTCATAACAAAAGGGTGTTCAATAAAGAGAGTAGACAAATTGAGGAGTGGTTTCACATTGATTGTGTTAATCGCTTGGTTCCTCAGGATGCGAAAGAACCTTCATGGGCTTTTGATTATGATGCTTTATTCAGATCATTCATCGTTCCTCCTGCAGGGTCTCCCGCTGAAGCAGAAATTTTGTATCACTCATGTTGTAACGATGATTCAATTATCGAGCCACGATCGGTTATACCAATTGTGGTTACTCCTCCTGTTGACCCGAATGTAGCTTCGACCTCGGGTACAACAAAAGACAGTGACTGTGATGATAATGAAACTTTGTTTCAGGAGACTTCTAATGATATCCAGAACATAGTTGATGATTCATCAGCACCGACACAGTCTGAGGGGGAGTTACCTTCTAATCTTGATGTTGTGATTTAAACTTCTGATATCCCTCAAACTCATGTGCATAAACACCATCCGACTGATAACATTATCGGTGATTTGAATGCAGGTGTTCCAACTAGACATCGTACACTTGCTGAAATTCATGTTTATATGCACAAATTGTGGATACAGGTATCACGGAGACGTGTTTGCATGCTTGCTTTATTTCTCAAACTGAGCCAAAGAATGTGGCTGAAGCGCTTGATGATGATTGTTGGATGGAGGCTATTCAAGAGGAGCTAGCTCAATTTGTAAAATTACATGTTTAGGATTTGGTTGACTTACCAAAGGGCTCAAGATAAATTGGAATAAAATGGGTGTTTAAGTGCAAACGTGATGATCGAGGCGTGGTGGTGCGCAATAAGGCAAGGCTTGTTGTTCAAGGATTTAACCAGCAAGAAGGTGTTGAATACACGGAAGTTTATGCTCCGGTAGCGAGGATTGAGGTGATCCGTCTATTTCTTACTTACGCATCTTTCAAGGGGTTTAAGATATTCCAGCTAGATGTGAAAAGTGCTTTTATGTATGGACAGGTGAAGGAATAAGTCTACGTGAAACAGCCGCCTGGTTTTGAAGACTGCAAGTTTCCAGACAAAGTGTTTAAATTTGATAAGGCGTTATATGGTCTTCATCAGGCTCCTCGTACCATGTATGAAACTTTGTCCGTGCACTTACTCGATAATGGATTTGAGCGTGGTCAGATCGACTCCACTCTTTTCATACGAAAAGCAGGGTGAGATATCCTACTAGTTCAAGTCTATGTGGACGACATAATTTTCGGGTCGACGAATGTTGATATGTGTAAAGACTTTGAGAGAGTGATGAAGCTGAAGTTTGAGATGAGCAGCATGGGAGAGTTATCTTTCTTTTTAGGTCATCAAGTTGAACAGAAAGAAGATGGATTTTTATATTCATTAAACCAAGTATGTGTCGGATATTTTGAAGAAATTTGAAATGTCAGATACCTTAGCGTTCAGTACTCCAATCCCTGTAAATCACAAGCTCGATTATGATTCGAAAGGGAAAGAAGTGGATTGTAGGTTATATAGAGGAATGATTTGTTCTTTAAAGTATTTGACTGCGTCCATGCCTGACATTATGTTCGCGGTATGATTGTGTTCGAGATTTCAGTCTAAACCGAAGGAATCTCATCTGATTGCTGTAAAGCGGATCTTTTGATACTTAAAGGGAAAACCAAGGTTGGGATTGTGGTATCCTATTAATTCTGACTTTGATTTCAAAGTTTTTACAGATTCAGATTATGGAGGTTGCGGATTGGATAGAAAGTAGACGTCTGGTGGTTGTCAATTCTTAGGAAACAGACTTGTGTCCTGGCAATGCAAAAAAGCAAACCTCGGTTGCAATTTTAACGTGCGAGGAAGAATATATTGCTGCAGCCAGTTGTTCCCAAACCCTTTGGATCCAACAACAATTAAGGGATTATGGTCTAAACTTCACAGAGACACCGATGTTCATTGACAATAATGCCACGATGTCCATCACAAACAATCCAGCGAAGCACTCGAAAACAAAGCATATTGAAATAAGGCATCATTTCATCCTAGATTGTGCAGAAAAGAAATTGATTGAGCTGGTAAAAGTTCACACTGATGACAGCTTTGCTAATCTGTATACCAAAGCGTTTGATCGCTCACGGTTTGAATTTCTTACTCAAATGATTGGGATGTATAATCCTGCGTGATAGTGGTGCTAAAAAGGTTTTTCATGGAAGTTTTTTAATTGTTTAAATTTTTTTTATATTATTACATGTTTTCTGAAAAACCCAAAAAAATTGAAAAAGATAAAATCAACATTGCTTGAAGTTAGAGAAGAAATGATAGTACATCAGTAGGTGATCGTACACACATGACCATAGAATGACTACCTAGTTTCTATATTTATGTTTGTAGTTTGTGCTTATATGATTTGTAGGTCCCGGGGGCCTCGGTCGTGCGCAGCGGAAGGAAGAAAACGATAATGTAGGCAGATCAGCTCAAGATTTGTGGAGGAACATATGAAGAAACGACATTGACAAAACAAGAACAGAAACACATAAAGAAGAGAATCGACAGAAACGAAACATAATCCATAACAACGTTGTCATTACAGATTACATACCGAAGGAGTATACATCTCTTATTTACACTCACGGTCCAGGGGCCGGGAGAGCTCATCCCGGCCAGACCTCTCTCAATTCTCACATTCTGTTCCACACTTTACAACTTAGGCCAACAGCTTAATTTATAGGGAACCATACCTGCGAACTTGTCTAAGTACGCAGTGAATTGGTCATGCATACTTGTTAAGTACACAAGGCAAAAAGCCATGCGTACTTACTAACTACGCAGGACCAACTGGTGAACTTACTAAGTATGCAGGAACATTCTCCTGCGTACTAGTTAAGTATACTGATACATAATAGTTACCAACACATGCTTCTACAGACTCCCTCTTAACTATAGCATCAAATTCTATCAATTACTAACACCGATAAACATCAGTTTACAAAGAATGTCCTAACAGACACCCTCTAAACTAATGACATCACGTGTCTTCTGGCTAGACTTGATCTTCTCGCATTCCACTTGTGATCTTATGATCTTCAATCTTCAATCTGCAGTCTTCAGTTACCGAGTAATCGTCAAGCACACCGACTCCCCTTTAACTGATGCTTGCATTGTAGATCAAACCAAGTGCTTCAATAAAAACCAATTAACCTAACACACCTCATTGTAGTTCATCCTCTCAGCAGTAGCTTCCTCCAATCTGACTTAGACTTCCTCCAAATCAACTAGCATATGATAGAGAGTTTGAATTTCCAATAACTTGCATCAAACTAATCAGCTCCCATAGGAATTCCAGTAATATAAACTTTAGTCTTCAAACCAGATGTGTCCAACTCTATCCTGTATCTTCACGAGTCAACCAAATTCCCGAACTTGTTCATTTCTAATTTCCCCTTTCAATTTAAGCTCTTCTTACTAGACCAGAAACAAGGGAATGTTTCCTATCCTATTGCAAATGATAAAGGTTCCATCTTCAACTAATAATCCAACGAATATCCAGCTTCATCATGACAATACTAGACATAATCTAACCCAAAATCATGCTCAGTAGTGATCATCCTGTATCCAAAGTCCAACATTCTTCAATTAGATCTTCATTCCTGGTTAACATCTCCTAATCTGTATACATTCACCATGGCGTGAAGTTCCATAACTAGGTTGTCTATCTGGATTCCGACCAGATCCCAAATGAGAAATCCAATCATAACTAAATCACATCAAATCTTGAACACAGGCTTGACTAGTGAGCATAAAAAGAAAAGGAAAAAAATATAGTTTACAAAGAAATCTCTGGAAAGAATCTCAATTGAAATTTTTATCCCCCTCATTTCTCTGTAAACTATGACCATATTCATCACCGCTTTACCTGATTCCTCAAAAACCACAACTAGTCAAATCTAGGATTTTATTTCTTTGCAAAGATCAAATAGCAAAACTATGGGTTCAAATTGTTATAGCATTCATCCCCTATTAAAGAAGTATCTCAGATACTCGTAGCCCACATTTTTTGGTTTAAATACCCAAACAATATGATTCAAAACCCCAAAGCAGCACATCTTCACAAATAAACCGAGACCTTTAGTCGATGACGACCAAGTTGCTCAAATTGATTCAGCATACATTCCCTATTAAAGAAGTTTCTCGGATACTCGTAGCCCACATTTTCAGGTTTGAATACCTAGGCAAAATGACAATTGGTATCATTCTACAAAAATCTTGACCTTGTTTCGCCATGCTACCTTATATACAAATTTCAGTCCCAAAAAACCAAAATCACTATCTTTTAAAAAAATGGCCAGAAACAAGCATACAAATGATTCCTAAAAAATTTGGCCAAGAAAAGTTTTCAAAAATGGCCCAAAACAAGCATACAAAAGTTTTTTATAATCATCCTAGAGATAACTATGCAAAACGACCAGTGCAGACCATGCGTATATACAAGTACACAAACCCAATTACCCATGCGTACTTAATAAGTACGCAGGACAATTACACCTTGCGTACTTAGTGTACAGACCTTGCATACTTGGTAAGTTCGCATAGCAAATGCTCTTGCGTACTTAGTAAGTACGCAGTACCTGTTCCTACGTACTTACGCAACAACACAACAGCGGACTTGTCTGATCTTTGAGGAAATTTTAGAAACTGTTGGATTTCTGAAATTGATGCTTCCAAAGGCTTAGAAATCATCTTCTAACAAACCAGTAGCCTTCCAAATATCAAATGAAGAGATAACTAAGAAGAAGTTTAGGATTTTGTTCTAAGAAAGTAGTGACTTCACAAGTATGTAGAAACTTCAAAAAGCTAAAACTCGAATCTGGAACACAAATCAACGAACACCGAGGCTCTAATACCAATTGTAGGTCCCAGGTGGGTGTGTGTCGGATCGTGATCGTGTGGGTGTGTAGCCTAGTCAACAAGAGTGCGGAATCCTCATGAATTGGTAGAACAAAATAAGATGACAAATGTAAACATGACAATAGCAAACACTCGTACTCAAAATACTCGGTCTATTATAGCAAACTGTTTATAAACACAAGTATAAACACTGAAATGACTTCTCAACTAAGCTTAATGTGTGCATACTTGTGTATGAGATTACACATGTGTAAAATGAGAAACAAACTTGGCTATTTATAGACGGTTGCCATGTGTACTTGTAAGTACGCGTGAACACACTTCATGTGTACTTACCTAAGTACGCATGGCCATTTTTGTGTACTTGAAAAATACGCAGGAGCATCTCCATGCGTATTTTTTTAGTACCCAAAATGTACTTACAACAGAAATACAAAAATCATACATTACAAGTTCAGACAAAAGCAAATTATAACTCAATAAACAGACAAATACAAGTATATACATAAACATAACGACTAAATTGTAGATAAACAAAAGCTTCAACGCATTATCCAGAGTGCCTGTCACAAAGATGCTTCAACAGACTCCCCCTTGACATCATCTCTGGATATCTTCAGTCTTTTCAAGAACCTCCAGCTTGACCTCCGCCATCCAATCCTGACTTGTATTCAAAACAAAATTTGACTAGCTTGTTGTAGCGTGTAGCCAGGAGCTTCGTCCATTCGTCTGTATGTATGAAGTATTTATCCACCAAAATCTCTAGATCTCTAACAGAAAAGTTGATGAAACTAATCTCATCAAATACCCTAACAATCTCCTTCAAACTGAGCTTCTCAATCATCACTGCCTCGCCGGTTACTGGGTCCACGTACCAATACCATAAGTTCCCCAACACATCCTGAGGAATTTTCCTCAAAGGTATGTGAGTCTCACATAGTACCGGTTTATAGAAAAGCTTTTTTAAGAACTTGCGTGTCACAGGATGTCTCTGTGTTTTGTCTTTGACACGCCTCGGCATTTGAGGCTTAAATACTTATAAGTTCCCAGAGCAACCTTCTCTTTGTAGTGCCCCTCATAGACCTTTTGCTACAGCGAAAGAAGTTTCGCCGACAAGTTCTCAGTTTACCAAATTGATAAGATCGTATTTGGGTAAAGAATTAAATGCTTCACTGGTCGGTTTGAGGTATTGAACACCTCCAGATCGTTTGATTTCAAATAATCCTTTATCATATTTGAAGCGCACTGACAAGATCATTCCTGTAGAGCCATGCTTATCTGTATACTGCGATTTGTACCAAGCGGCTGGCTGTGACTTTTTGATCAACTCTTGAGGAACCCTCCTCCAAGAGTTGCTGATGTCACTTGCTTCAGGAACAGGGGTGGTTTGGGAAGCTTTAGTTGTTGTTGCCATAACACTAACCAAGGCAATCTAAGGTACAACTGGCTTATTTATGGTATGGGCTTCAAAGATTTTCCCATCTTCTAATTCGTATACTCCCTCACCGTCCCCTTTGGGAAACTCAATCATTACATCTTCACCTTCCTCATCCCATTCATCACCAGAATCTATCTCGCCTTCCTCAATTTTTTCTAGGACTCCGATCATTACTTCATTGGTCAAATCCAAATCTGGCTCGATAGATAGATCTTCTAATACTTCGACCACAGACTTTACCTTTGTCACGTCCACCACCAGTGCTTGATTGTGTTGACTCCCCTTGTACCATAGGTACCATTGATAGTGAAGCTGAGACAGCTTGTTGCTCACTACTAGCACCACCAGAGGGGCCGGCTTCAGGATCCTTGTCTTCATCTTTGTCACCAGTTAGATCAACATGGTGACAGGCTTCTTCAGCTTGTTTGCTTGACTCCCCCTGAGCACCAAGTTGTTTTAGCAGCTCTTCCACAAGATTAACTATGACCTTATGTTCATATCTCTGCAACTGTAACTGAGCTTCTATTGCTTGCTTGTGAATAAGAATATAATCATTGAGTTTGAATTGAATTTATTGAAATTCCATTAATGATTTGAGTTGCTCTTGTGTGCTTTCCCATTGGTGTCAGAGGGCTGTGGTTTCATCAACAAGTGAGTTGATCCTTGCTTGTTGTGCCTCAGCTTCTATCTTTGAGTTAGCAGCATCTTTAAGCAAGGCTGTCACTTGGGCTTCTAAGTATGAAATGCATGCTTCTCGGGGATCAACTTCTCTAGCCGTTGAGGCTTCACCTGTCTCATGGACTGTGTCAGCAAAAAGTTCAGAAAAATCAAAGTGATGACCTATATCTCCAAATTCAATCGGATGAGTCATAGGGGGTAACGTGCCTGTAGTAACATCTACTGCAAAGGATGTTGTTGGGATGATTGTCGGTGCGGCTGTTGTTGCTACAATAATGGACTCAGCCATTATTGGTAGAGTGGTAGTTGGGATTGGAATTGTAACAGCCGGAAGAGAGACTATTGGTGGAGTCACCTCTTGCCTAGTAGAAACAACCATAGGCGTGATTGTTCGGCGTTTTTGACGGCTATATAACTATGAAGGTTCACCAGAACTTATCTGTGCTTGAAGGCGGGCAGTGATCTGTTCCATGACAATGTTCCATGGACGATCGGATCTAAACTTCTTACGTCTTTCTGCCAATTGTGCCTTTTCAGCCTCACTCTCTGAGCATTCATCATCGAGTACAAATTCGCTGTCTTAACTATCCTTTCTTTGACGTTTGGAGGATGATTCAGGAAGGGACCCCTGAACATTCCTTCTAGGATGTGCTTGATCGGGTGGATCATTGGATTCGGACGAGTCAGATTCAGTTCTTTCTGAGTCCGTTGCCTCTGCAACATCATCTTTATCACCTTCACTGTCTTCATCATCACTTTCACCATTATCAGAATCACTATCAACACCGTCACCGTCTTCTTCTTGTTGTTGTTCCTCATCTTAGTGTTCACTGGCTTCAGGTTCAGAATTAACGATGTACCATCGATCATCAGCAGGAGCAATATAAGCTTCATTTATTAAGTGGCCAAACATAGTTTTATGAACTGGAATGGGTTCTTCTGTTCTAGCTTTCATGAATTAAACAAATACTTGTTTGTCCACTCGTTTAACTTGTAACCTTTGTCCTATATGTGGAAGGTTTGGCAGAAAACGATTGATAAGTAATTGGATAAATCTTGGATATAAGAGAAACCTAAATCTTTCAGCTGCATCAATCTGTTCCAGCATGGATTTGTAGATATATCGTGAAGAGTTGTATCCTCTGTTTAGTGATAGACCGACCATCGCAGATGCAAGATCGTGTCCCATTGCGTCTTTACCAGCCTTTCGTGTAGAAATGCACATAATCATGATGTGGGCAAAGTATCCCCACTGATCTAACAACCAACCCTTTTTGTAAGATGGGTATTCGATTCTGGCAACATAACCCATTCGTTGCCTCCAGCAACCATCAATAACATAATTAGCATAAGCAGTTGGATCCGTTGCTTGATCATTGAACTGTAGAACTTGACGAATTGTGGCCTCGGAGATAGCTATCTAATGATTTGCCACAGTAGCTCTAATCATATTTGGAGTAACTCTTCAATCAAGTTCTGCCGTATCCCAGAACTGTTTAATATATGTTCAGGAGACTATCGGATTCGCTGAGATAGCATAAGAAATCTTGGAGCGATTCAGGAATGTTACTATCTCCTGATAGTTGACAGCGGCACCTCTCTTTTTAGGATCAGTGAGTGCCAACATATTGAACTCGTCTGTGTATGCACGTCTAGCCATACCTGTAATGAACACAAGAAAGAACAATATTAGAACAGTTAAAGATCAAAGAATTAGGCCTACATTAAAGGTAGATACACAAGTGTTGGTTTGAGACTTAGAAAATTTTAACAATCATCTTCATGCGTACTTACGTAAGTACACATAGGCAAAAATGGCCTTGCATACTTATCAAGTACGCATGCACAAAATGGCCTTGCGTACTTATAAGTACGCAGGTGCAATATTGTGTTCGGTTTTCTTAAGTTTCAAATCACCAATTCCGTGTTTTTGGTCTAAGATTCGAGTCCTCAAGGTGTCGAAAAAGTTGTAGGAACACAGTGTGATTGTTATCAACACCACTATCAAATAACCCTAAACTCATTTTGATCAAACAAGGGCCGACACAACTCACGGCTCAAACCCAAGATCAAAAACCAAATTAAACATTGTAAATGAAGAATTTTGTATCCAAAGACTTATTTTAATGATTACAAACATATTGTGCAACTCAACTTCGCATGCAAACATCAAAATGTTAAAGAATTTCATCATCATAAACCCTAATCTCCAAGAACACAAATATTCTTAATTTTGGTTTGTAACACCTAGATAATTCCAAAATCAAATAAAGGCTAAAAGTATCAAAATACAAAGTTCAGGGGTTAAACTGTATATTCTCCAAAGTTGGAGGGCTAAAAGTGAAAATTCTAAAAATGGACGGATGTCGGACGAACATCCGATCCATATCGGCCCGATATGTGTTGACAAAGGCATGAACCAGGTGTTGACACGTGTCCTATGAATCATCAGTTGAATTTTGACACGTGGCGCGATACCAGACCAATATCCAGGACAATTGCGGTCCGTTAGCCTAAGAATCAGGTGGGTCCAATGGGAGAGCGACGCATGTAGGGCTGACGCATATAAGGTTATATCAGACTGGTATCCCCCTACATGTCGGTCTGATATGGTACCAAAATCAACCTATAAATAGATGGCTCGATTTCAGACTTTGGCATACATAAACACTTCACAAACACACACTAGAGCTCTGGTGGCTCGATTCTCAAGGTTCTGGTCCGCTCTCGAAATTCCGGTTTCCCGCAATTTGTCTGCAAAACTGTCGTAGATAGTGCCGAGGTAAGGTTTCTGAACACCCAGAGGTTTCTTCGTGTAAACCTAATATAGGGGTATTGATTATAATAATGTCGGATATGATATAGGGTTCTGTCTAAGTGTTGATTATTATATTTGACAAAGGAGGAGGTTTTGCTTGAGGTGAGTTCCTCAAAACTATGCTCTATGAAAGGAGGAAGGAGGAACGACAATGCCAAAGTGGTAGCTGGTACGTTTCTAGTTAACGATATTTATGCTAAACTCCTGTTTGATACGGGAGCAAATAGAATTTTTGTTTCAGACGCCTTTGATTTGTATTTAGGCACAAAACCTACTCCACTTGAGCATGCTTACGTAGTTGAGACGGCAAGCAGTGAGAAAATTAGGATAACCGAATCGTATGGGAATTGCAAGATGACTCTTGGCAACGAGAATTCAGTAATTGAATTGATGCCAATGAGTATGAGTAAGTACGATGTTATCATTGGAATGGATTGGTTAAACCAATGTCATGCTCAGATTAATTGTGATAAAAAAACTATTAGGATTTGTAGGCCTAACGGAATGTCTATGTTAATACAACGCGATAGTGATGAGATTAAGATTGAAACAATTTCTGTAGTCAAAGCTAAGAAATGTGTGAATACAGGAGGAAGTGTATTCACAGTTTATGCCTTAAACTTTAAACCTGAATGGCAGATTGCGGACATTTCGGTAGTATGCGCTCACCCGGATGTATTTCAGGAAGAATTACCTTGTCTACCAACAGATAGAAAAATTGAATTCTGAATCAACCTTATTCCTAGAGCTAAACCCGTTGCTAGGGCACTATATCGTCTAGCACCATCTGAATTGAAAGAGTTGATGAAGCAGATTCAAGAATTATCAGACAAAGGTTTCATACGTCCAAGTACATCACCTTGGGGAGCACCAGTCTTGTTCGTAAAGAAGAAGGACGGAAGCATGCGAATGTGTATATACTATCGTAAACTAAACAAGCTCACCGTAAAGAACAAATATCCATTACCAAGGATATATGATTTGTTCGATCAGTTGCAAGGAGCTAAATACTTCTCGAAGATAGATATTAGATCTGGATATCATTAGTTGAAGGTACAGGAGGAAGACGTACCTAAGTCTGCCTCTAGAACCCGATATGGTCACTATGAATTCTTAGTTATGTCTTTCGGTCTAACTAATGCTCCCGCAGCATTTATGGACCTAATGAATTGAGTTTGTAAACCATTCCTGGAAAAATTTGTTATAGTGTTCGTAGACGGTATCCTTATCTACTCCCGAACTCAGGAAGATCATGCCAGACATCTTCAGATAATCCTGGAAACTCTTAGAAAAGAGAAGTTGTACGCTAAATTCTCCAAATGCGAGTTTTGGAAACAAGAAATACAATTCTTAGGGCATGTTATAAACCATCAGGGAATTCAAGTAGACCCAGCCAAGATTGAGGCCATTATAAAATGGGAGACTCCAAAGACCCCGACTGAGGTTCGAAGTTTTCTTAGTCTAGCCGGATACTACCAAAGATTTATACAAGACTTCTCCAAAATTTCTACTCCATTAACTACCTTAACTCAGAAAGCTATGAAGTTTGAATGGAGTCAGAAGCAAGAAGAGGCATTCAAGATTCTTAAGCAGAAACTAAGTTCAACACCGATCTTAGCATTACTTGAAGGGAATGATGACTTTGTCATCTATTGTGATGCTTCCCGAATTGGTCTAGGTTGTTTGTTGATGCAACGAAACAAGGTAATAACCTATGCATCACGACAACTTAAAGTTCATGAAAAGAACTACACTACACATGATCTTGAACTTGGTGCCATAGTGTTTGCTCTGAAAATTTGGAGACACTATCTATATGGTACTAAGTGTGTGATATATAAAGACCATAAAAGTCTCTAGCATATATTCAATCAAAAGGATTTGTATATGAGACAGAGAAGGTGGATAGAACTCATTAATGATTACGATTGTGAGATTAAATACCATCCCGGGAAAGCTAATGTTGTAGCAGATACACTAAGTCGAAAAGAGAGAATCAAGCCTATCAAAGTCAGGGCCTTAAGGTTAGAAATTAAGATAGACTGGATGGATCAAATCAAGGAAATTCAAACTCAAGCACTCTAAGAAGATAATATCAAGAAGGAAGGCATGGTTGGTAAAGAAAAGTTACTAACCAAAGGCGATGACGAAATCCTATGATTTGGAAGCAGAATTTGGATTCCTAAAGTTGGGGAAATCCAAACAAAGGTATTGGACGAAGCTCATAAATCCAAATATTCGATACATCCTGAAGCTGATAAGATGTATAAAGGCCTGAAGACTCATTATTGATGGCCAACTATGAAGAGATCCATAGCTCAGTATATATAAAAATGCTTAACTTGCCTTCAAGTCAAGATTGAGCATCAGAAACCCACAGGTCAACTACAACAGTTGGAGATACCTGTGTGGAAATGGGATTGGATTACTATGGACTTTGTCACGAAACTGCCGAGAACCCAGAAAGGGCATGATGCTGTTTGGGTTGTGGTTAATATACAAACCAAATCGACACACTTTATTCCTATTAGTGAGAACTATTCAATGGATAAACTTGCCCGACTCTACATCAATGAAATTGTATGCCGCCATGGTATACCGCTATCTATTATCTCTGATAGAGATAGTCGATTCACGTCCAGATTTTGGACCGGTTTTCAGAAAGAGTTGGGAACTCGAATCAATATGAGTACAACATATCACCCTTAAACCGATGGACAAAGTGAAAGAACAATCCAAACCTTAGAAGATATGCTAAGTGCATGTACAATAGAATTCAGAGGTTGCTGGGATAATCATCTACTAATGATAGAATTCTATTACAACAACAGTTATCATTCAAGCATAAGAGTTGCACCGTTTGAAGCATTATACGGTAGAAATGTAGAACTCCAATTTGTTGGACGGAATTTGGAGCTAGCTAACTATCTGGACCAGAAATCTTTCAGGAAACGACTGATAAGATAGTCCAGATCAAACAAAGATTAAAAGCAGCACAAGATCGGTAGAAAAGTTATGCAGACATATGACGAAGGCCGTTAGAATTTCAAGTAGATGACTATGTGATGTTGAAAGTATCACCTTAGAAAGGTGCTATGCGTTTCAGGAAATGAGGAAAGTTAGGGCCAAGGTATATTGGGCCTTACAAGATAATAGAAAGAGTTGGAGCAGTAGCAAAAAATTATAATTTCCTAAAGCAGTGCAGGGTATTCATAACACGTTTTAGGTGTCATGTCTATGCAAATGTCTAGCAGACCCCGATCAAGCAATCTCATTAGATGTGCACGTCGACGATAAACTCCAATTCACTGAGCAACCTATTAAAATCTTAGGAACCCAAGATCGAAAGTTGAGAAAGAAAACTATACCAATGGTATTAGTACAGTGGCAAGGTCGGAAAGGTGCCGACAAAACTTGGGAATTAACAGAACATATGAAAGTTAAATATCCCCATCTATTTGAATGATTCTTAAAATTTCGAGCACGAAATTCTTTTAAGGAGGGCAGATTTGTAACACCCGGATAATTCCAAAATCAAATAAAGGCTAAAAGTATCAAAAGACAAGTTCAGGGGTTAAACTATAAAATCTCAGAAGATGAAAGACTAAAAGTAAAAATTCTAAAAATGGACGGATGTCGGACCAACATCCTATACATATCGGTCCGATATGTGTTGAGAAAGGCATGAACCAGGTGTTGACACGTGTCCTATGACTCATCAGTTGACTTTCACATGTGGCTCGATAGCGGACCGATATCCAGAACCATTGCGGTCCGTTGGCCGCAAGAATCAGGAGGGTCTAATGGGAGAGCGATGTGTGTAGGGCTGACGCATACAGGGTGATATCAGACCGATATCCCTCTGCATGTCGGTCCGATATGCGACAAAAGTTAGCCTATAAATAGATAGCTCGATTTCAGACTTTGGCACACACAAACACTCTAGTGCCTAGATTACCGAGGTTCATGTCCGCTCTCGAAAGTCCGGTTTCTCGCAATTTGTCCTAAAACTGCCGTAGATAGTGCCGAGGTAAGGTTTCTTAACACCCTGAGGTTTCTTCGTGTAAACCTAAGATAGGGGTATTGATTATAATAATGTCGGATATGATCTAGGGTTCTGTCGAAGTGTTGATTATTATATTCGATACTGGAGGAGGTTTTGATTGAGGTGAGTTCCTCTGAACTATGCTCAATGAAACATTTTGTAAATGAATTTTATCTGAGATCCCAATACTATATGTGCATATATCCTATAATAAGTACTTATTATGGCCATGATTGGGGTGAGACTTAGGGACAAGACCGATCCTCTTGTTTTAGATCTGCTGCGTTTGGGACTAGCGCGTCTTAAGGTCTCTGTATATATGTATGTTGTAGACTTAGAACCTGAGTAAAGCAGAGGTTACTGGGTGATGGATTGGAGGGGATGGTTGTAAGACCCATGCGGGGCCTTCATCCATGTATCAAAGATAACCGTAAATATTATTTTGTGTATGAACTCACCAGCGTTAAGCTGATCCAAAATGTTTTCAAATATTTTTCAGCACAGGTGAACCCTAGCTGGTAGTTTGCTTTCCAGGGGAGGTACAAATGTTGTATATAGGGATGACTGAGGGCAGGTCCCTGTGTGACTATAAGGCCTAAATGGATGGCATGATTTTTCATGAGCTATAAGTCCAGAGCTGTTTATGTTGTATTTTGCCAGTCAGTCCCTATTTTACGAACGTTATGTTATGAAATAAAATAAGTTATGATGATAAGTCTTTCGCTATGTCTTTTCGGTATCAACGTCACAGTAACTAGAAGGCGTCCTTCAACCGGTATGTGTTTATCTAACAAACGGAATGTTCTGTCTAGGAAAGAATGGTGTATAAATCTGTCCTAGACCCGTCGCTCTTACCTTGGAACATCTCTGTTGGAGGTACTACTCTCCTGTGTTACGAGTGTGACATGGATGATTTAACGGTTGAAATGTGTTAAGATTCTCACCAAATGATCTAGAGATGATATTGTAACTAAATATGTGATTAAAAACGGTTTTGTAGGACAATGATTTCGAGTCGATGAGCGGGTTTTAAAGTCTGAAGAGTATAATGTTCAAATGAGGAGTAAATGCAAGTGTTGTTATATATACCCTCGACATCAGACCCTGCGTACTTGTGTAAGTGCGCACTACCAGAACCATGCGTACTTGTCAAGTACGCATGTTTATGCTTATGCGCACTTGTTAACTGCGCATGAGCAATAACACTTGCTCAAATCTATTAACTCAAAAATTGTTTAAGAAGTATTTGGAGACGAACTTGATATATACGTTCAATTCTAAGTGAAACAAAGATGTTTCTGGAAGTTATAAAAAATATTTTTGGTTTTTCTAAGAATTTTGAAATAGCTGTGCTTAAAATCTTTTGGTTTTTTTCAAAATTTAAGCTAAAACACGCTTGAAAATATTTTTGTAGTTTTTCTAATTGTATGTACAAAATACTGAATAACAAAATACTTACAGTGAACTTCTTTTTGTTCAAGTCATGAGTAGAGTATCATATCAGGTAAAACATGTAGCACAAATGATACAAGATAAATTTCAAAGAAATTGGGATCATATCATGACATACTTGCTTAAAATCAATTTGGAATACATATAAATTTCAAAGAAGTTGTCAATATTATAAGATTTGAAACTATAATCATTGTTGGATCAAATTCATATGAGTTAAGGTACCATTTAAAGTTCCACAACGTGTACCCCATGATTATGTTATCAAAAAGCAAATGCATTATCTCAAGACATCTAAGATTTTCCCAAGGATTATCAGAATCTCCAGGTTGAAGTTACATCGTTTATCAAAGAAAAATCAAGCAGAATCTATAAGGATTATCAAGAATTAAAAGATTCATAATTGAGTGATTCATTTGTCTTGGTTTGTGAGGTTTTTCTTTAGTGAATATTTGTAATGATTCCGGCTAATAGATATGGAATCCGAAGATTTGGGTAAGGGGATCCAACTATTATCTGGATATTTTCAACAGAACATATATGATCCAAGGGGGTAGTATATGCTTAACAGTTGTTGTCAAGACATATCTTGGCTCAACTTCCCATTGCATACTTGTGAGTATGGGCAGTGAAGTGAACCAAAAAATTATGCTATAGACATAACCCGAAACTGGTCTCAAAAGATAATACTAGCCAAAATCTTACATTCTATTTCTGATAATGATCTTTTAATTAATCTTTTACACACGCACACAACATAATATGGGTTCAAATCACAGTTGTAGTAGAGATATTTAGATTTTCACACTACTAATGTTTTAATGAATGCTTCTAGCCTACTGATAATTCAAATTAAATGATAATTTATTAACAGATTAAGTAGTTATGATGCAATCATTTTCCAATCATGCAGTCTAAGAAATTTAGATCACATACTGATGTATTATCATTTCCTCTTAACTTCAAATGACTTTGATATTTTTATAATTTTATATTTTGTTTGGTTTTTCTTGAAAATTTTAACAGGAAATAAACTGAACAGAAAGTAAAATTGAAAGGAAAATAAATTTAACTTCCAAGAAACAAGTTTGTTTTGAAAAATGTTTTTCACTCAGGATTGAACATTCCTATCATGCTGACGAGATGTTCAAAACGAGAACGATCAAAGGCTTTTGGCAAAAGGTCGGCATAATTGTCATCCGTATGAACTTTTACATGTTCAACTAAGCGCTTTTCAGCACAATCACGGATAAAGTGGTGACGAATTTCAATATGCTTAGTTTTGGAATGCTTCACCGGGTTATTCGTGATATACATGGTAGCATTGTTGTCAATGAACATTGGAGTTCTAGTGTAATTCAAGCGATAATCTCTGAGTGATACAGAAACCGTCGATTGCTTCTTACACTGGAGTTCTAGTGGAATGCTTCCTGAACATTGTTGAATCCATAAGATTTGAGAACAACAGCTTGCAGCAGCAATGTATTCGGCTCACAAGTTGATACAGAAACCGTTGATTGCTTCTTACACTGCCAGGAGACGAGCCTATCTCCCAGAAATTGACATCCACCCAGAAGTTGATTTCATGTCGAGGTTACAACCACCGTAGTATAAATCTGTGTATGCTTTGAAATCAAATGACAGGCAGTGCCAGGAGACGAGCCTATCTCCCAGAAACAACAGATTGATGCTTGGGATACCAGAGACCTAATTGGGGTTTCCGTTTTAGATATCTGAATATCCTTTTCATAGCAATCAAAAGTGACTCTTTTGGTTGTGATTGAAACCTTGAACAGAAGTATACAGCAAACATAATGTCAGGTCCTGATGTTGTTAAGTACATTAGAGAACCAATCATCCCATGATATAATTTGCAATCTACGTCCTTTTCGTCCTTGTCTGGACTTAGCTTGTGGTTGACTGGGATTGGTGTGCAATAAGTAGAACATTAATTCATCTTGTATTTTTTCAAGATGTCATGTACATACTTAGTCTGATGTAGATAAATGTCGTCCTCCCTCTGATTGACTTGCAATCCTAAGAAAAATGACAGTTCACCCATGTTGCTCATTTCGAACTTCAATTTCATCACCGTTTCTCTACACATTTCTTCGTTTGTTGACCCGAAAATAATGTCATCTACATAGACTTGTACTAAAAGAATATCACCTTCCGCTTTCCTTATGAAGAGAGTCGAATCTATCTATCCACGATCAAAACCATTAGACAGTAGATGCTTGGATAACTTCTCATACCATGCCCGTGGTGCTTGATGAAGACCATAAAATGCTTTATCCAACTTGTACACTTTATTCGGGAACTGTGGATCTTCAAATCCAGGTGGTTGAGTGACGTAGACCTCTTCATGAACTTTACCGTATAGGAAAGCACTCTTCACATCAAGTTGATAGACTTTGAAGCCAACGTATGAGGCATATGCCAAGAATAATCTGATGCTTCAATTCTAGCAACTAGGGTATACACCTCGGTGTACATGCTCTCTTGTTGATAAAAACCCTATACAACTAGCTATGCCTTGTTTCTTATGACAACATGCCGATCGTCTGTTTTACATTTAAACACCCATCTAGTACCAATGGGGTGTACTCCTTTTGGCAAATCAACCAAATCCCATACATGCAACTTGCGGAATTGAGACAATTCATCTTGCATAACCTCAATCTTGCAATTGTCTGTGAGAGCCTCTTTCACGTACTTTGGCTCCATTTGGGATACAAATGCAACATGCAAGCATTTCTCCATGATACCTATATCAAGTATCTCCGCGTACAAACTAGTGTTCTCAGTAATTGTTTGACTCCGAGTTTGAACTCCAGTATTAGGATCACCAATGATGTTGTCAATTGGATGATTCCGATGCACCCTTGTTTTTGTTATATCTGGTTCCTGGATAACTGTATCAAGATTCGTACTAAATTCCTCCACGTTATGAGTATCTGAAAAAGAAATATTAATAGGATCAACTTGAGCTTCATCTCCATCCAAATTCTCAGGATCAGCTTGAGCATTGTTTCTTTAACATTTGAGTCTTCTTCAGTGTCACCATCAAGAGTTCCTGATGTAGAGGATACATTAGGATCAGTGGTAGGAATAGGTACCGTGGACCATGTTGAGAATGTGGAGTGATCATTGCTAATATGTCCTCGGGTGTCTCAGATCGTTACGTGTGAGTGTGTGGCTAGTCTAACAAGGTGCGGAATGCCCGTGACTAGGTGGAGAATCAAACAACACCAAGTAAACTGATAACAAACACAAGATACTTTAAACTTCGTCTATTGATAATCACATCCGGTTAAAGTGTGCAAATGAGTGCGTACATAACAACTCCACAAACCAGCTATATATACTAGACCTGCTTCCTGTGCAGTTGCTAAGTGCGCAGGGCTTTGTTCCTGCGTACTTAGCAAGTACACAGACAATGTTCTTGTGTACTTGCTAAGTACGCAGGTAATAAAACTTGCGCACTTGTTAAGTGCGCACAACAGTTAGCAAAGTCAAAACATTGACAAGTACCTACATACGTGTTTACAACTCGATAAACAAATACGTACAGACTCTGACATATGAATACAAATACAGAAAGACAGATACAAAAGCATAGACAACATCCAGAGTGTCTTTCACACAAACGTGCTCCAACAAACTCCCCCTTGACAACAGCTCTGGATTGTCTTCGGACTTCTAACTCCAACAGCTTTAGCTTCCCATCTTCAGCTTGTAGTCAAGGCAAAACTTGACTAACTTGTTGTATCTTGATGCTTGAAGCTTCGTCCATTCGTCTGTGTAGATGCAGTACTTGTCATTTAGAGCCGTCAGATCTTTCATAGAAAAGTTGATGAAAGTGATTTCATCAATGACTCTGATCAGTTCCTTAGGCTCCAAGCTTCCACTTACAGACCTCATCTTTCCCATAACCACCGCCTCGCCCGTCTTTGGGTCCACCTAGCAGTACCACATGTTACCAATGATATCCTAAGATAACTTGCTCAGAGGAATCCTGGTTTCACATAGCACTGGGTTATAGACCAGTTTCCTTAGGATTATGTTAGTTAAAGGATGTCTCACATTCTTATCTCGGACTCTCTTGGGCATTTGAGGCTTGAACATCTCGAAGTTCCCAGATCTTCTCTCTCTTTGTAGTGCACTCCACAAACCCTTTGCTAATGCATGACTAGTGTCACCAAGCAGCTCACGATTTACAAAGTTCACCAGATCGTACTTCGACAATGAGCTGAACGCCTCACTGGTTGGCTTCAAGTATTGAACCCCACCAGCTCGTTTGATGGCAAACAGCTTCTTGTCGTCGTCGAACGTAACAGAGAAGATCATACATGTTGATCCATGTTTGTCTACGATAGATGTCTTTTGCCAAACTGGAGGTTAATCCTTAGTGAACCATCCTTACGGATATCTGTTCTTCCATGCTTTGGGATCAACATGTTGGGGATCGGTGGGAGAGGCTTCAGTCGAGGTTGCTGCACCACTAGCCTCAGCAACATTGTCAGGCTCGACTAAACATGTGTGGAAAGCAGCTTCAAAGGATGGAGCCTAAAATATCTCTCCATTCTCAAACTCATACACTCCTTCACCGTCACCCTTGGGAAACTCCACCACCACATCTTCATCTTCCACATCCCACTCATCATCAGACTCTATCTCTCTTTCTTCTAGATTACTGAGAGAATCGATCTGTGCTTCCTTGGAATAGTCTGGCTCAATCATTAAGATGACCTCATCAGATAGGTCATATAACACATCATCCACAGACTTTCCTTTCTCACTCCCACCACCAGTAGTTGAAGTATCACCTCTACCTTGATGCTGAGTAGACTCCCCCTTAGCCGATGACACAGGGGAAATTGGAACAATATCAAAAGCTTGTTGCTCACTTCCACTAGGACCGGCTTCAGGATCCTTGTCTTTGTCATCATCCTTGGTTAGATCAACTGGATGACAAGCCTCATCATCGCTAGGCTTTGATGGTTTTTCTTTCTCCATCTCCATCTCTTTCAATCTCTCCCCCTGAGCAGCAATCTTATCGGTCAATTTGTAGACAAACTTGACCATCATATAATGTTATTTATGCTGCTTGTCAAACCTCACCTCTAAAGAATTTATGTGTCCCAGAATCAGCTCATTAGTTTTTATCATAAGTTCATTCTGGGCCAACACATTCTTCAGTCTCTCTTTAGTTCCGGTCCTCTAGCTTTTAAAACTTAACTTCATGCACCAAGGAATTTATCTGAGCCTATTGTGTCTTAGATTCTTCCCTTGACTTCCGAACGGTTTCAAGAAGACCAGCGACCTGAGATTCCAGAGTAGCAATCCTGGCATCACGAAGATTCGAATCCCTGGATGAAGAGGCTGCGGCTGTATGAGTGGGAAAAGAAAATAACTCATCCAAGTCAAACCCCTGGGTGAAGTCACCAAATGTATAGGGTGGACCGATGGGTTGAAGGGTGTGTTGAAGCACTTTCCTGTGACAAACACTCTGGATAGAGTCTTAGCTTGTATTCTCATGTTTGTAATTGTCTTTGTATGTAAGAGTTTCCTGTGACAAACACTCTGGATAGAGTCTTAGTTTGTATTCTCATGTTTGTAATTGTCTTTGTATGTAAGAGTCTGTATGTATTAGTTTATCGAGTTGTATTTACTTTTACATATTGAATGTTGCATTTTTCTCTAAGTGTTTTGCGCACTTGTATGTGCGCAGGAGAAAGCTCCTGCGTACTTAGCAAGTACGCAAGAATACATTTGCGTACTTGCTAAGTACGCAAGAGCATTTTGCCCTACGCACTTGCTAAGTGCGCAGGCATCAGGTCTTGTATAAATATGATAGGTTGACAGAAGTTAAGTACGCAGACATAGGCAGGCACAGTAGCAAATACACAAGTTGTAATCTCAGTACTTCTCTCTGTAACCTTCAAGTGTTTATAATAGAAAGAACGTTTAATGTGATTCTCTTGTTGGTTTACTTTGTTTAGTTTGACTCTCCACCTAGTCACGGGCATTCCGCACCCGGTCCGACTAGTAGACCCACTTGCATGTGACGATCCGCCACACCTGAGGGACCTACAAGTGGTATTAGAGCATTGCTCCTGATTTCGAGTGTTGTGAGTGAGTTTGGAGAGTTTCTACTGAGTTTTTACAAGCAAAAAGAGGTATTTTTGTTGATTTTTGTGATAAAATAGGGGTAGCTCTTGAGCACTATTTTAGAAGCAAAAATCACTCAAAAACTGATTTTTGTTGTGTATTTGAGTGTTTTGAGCATTAAAGGTTGGTTAGAAACAAGTTTCTGACCCTTTGGCTCATTTGCATTGTTCATCAGACCAATTTTTACCATCTCCGGCGATTTTCCAGTGACCGGAATAGTTTGGTGAGAGTTGCTGAAAAGGTGTTGTGCGTACTTACCATTTCTGGCAAAAAGTACAGTTCTGTGCGTACTTACTAAATACGCAAGACTAATCTCCTGCGTACTTACAAGTGCGCAAGACTGATCTTCTACGAACTTAAGTTATATCCTGCGTACTTATCATTTACTCCTGCGTACTTATCAAGTACGCAAGAGCAAACCTAAATACGCAAGACCATTTCTCAAGTGCGCAACTGTGTCTGATTTTTCTGAAATTTGACTAAGTGTTTACTATGTCGAATCTTCAGAATCTTGGAAACCTGTTAAACAATGATAATGAGATCGGTACACCACAAAAACCGCCAAAGTTGCTGAACGTAAACGATTATTCTAATTGGAAGGCACGTTTTGAGCATTACATTTCTTATACCGACTCATCGCTATGGATACCAATCCTTGAGGGATATAAGCATCCCACACACATCTATCTTGATGAAGCCATGCCCAAACCTATCTCTAAACTTTCTGACGAAGAAAAGAAAGCTTATGATCGAGAAAAGAAGGCACTTGGTTCAATCACTATGGCATTAACTCGGGAGTTGTTCCACAGTTTCCGAGGTTATGACAATTCTAAGGATCTTTGGAAAGCTTTACAAAAAAGATTCGAAGGAAATAGTGATATCAAGAAGAGTAAGCGGGATCTACTCCGGAAGCAGTATGAATGCTTCAGATTTTTAGAGAACGAATCTGTAGATGACCTCATCTCTAGATTCTATCATCTACATACTGAGTTGAAGGCTTTTGAACTCACGTATCCAGATGAAAAGATGGTGGAAAAGTTTTTGGATGCTTTGCCACCCAAATTTGAGATATACACAACCCCGATGAGGGAAAATCCAAAGTTATATGAGTTGACAGTGGAGGAGGCAATAGGAAAGGTTCAAGCTCATGACATGAGCCTAAAAAGAAATGAGAGCTCAGGAAGACCTCAGATACAAGACCCTTCTATGTATCATGGGACGACTTCTACATCCAAGTCATCGGGCTCTGGAATTGCCCTTTTCACTGGAAACCCTACTGAAGAAGACCACTCAAATGGTTGTGGTGTTCATGCATGCTATGCATCTGGATCAGGGTTGGGGTCTCATCATCAACATACCTCAAGAAATACTCCTGCTGCGTCTTCAGCTAACCAATCAGCTATGGCCAGAACAGCTGAAGATCATGTAGCACTATTCTCATCGTGTATGCTTGCGTATGAAAATTTCATAGGTGGCAATCTTACAGATCCCGAGATGATTGAAGAAGATTTTAATCAAGTGGATCCTGATGACATGGAGGACATGGATATTCAATGGAGTATGGCCATGCTATTGAGGAGAGCCAAGCGTTTCCTGAACAGAACATGATGAAAGTTTATTGGCGGGCATCCTAATGCCAAGGTCGGGTTTGACAAATCTAAGGCCAAATGCTATAAGTGTCTAAATTTTGGACACTTTGCTCGTGAGTGTCAGAAAGACAGAGCACCGGCCTCTGGTTTTACCAGACCTAGACAAGGAAACAGCCATGGCCACAACAACCCAAACCACCACAATCAAAGCCAAGGTGGAACGTCCAATGCACTGGCAGCTCAACAGGACGAAAGCTTTGATTGGGGTGTTCATCTGGAGGATGCCATCATCGCACAAACTCAGGTTGGTCTCATGGCTGAGATCATGGAGATGATGGAAGCAGAGAAAAGGGAAGCTTCTATGGCTGACCTAGAAGAATCTACAACTGGTAGTGCAGAGGAGGTGATGGAAGCTGAAGAAAAGAAAGCTTCTGTAGTTGATAAAGAGGAATCGACTACTGCTGTTGCTCTCATGGCCATTGGAGAAGCAACAAGTTCATCTTCTAAGGTAGATTCTAATCCCTTTTCTGTTATTTCATGTTCCAATTATCTAGGGCTAAAACTTGAAAATTCTAGGCTTCAAGACAAAATCGAACCCCTAAGTATGGCAAATCTAAACTATAAAGAAAATGAAAAACGTTTTAAAGATTCTATTGAAACGTTGAAAAAGGAAAAATGTGAATATTCTCTAAAAATAAGCGATCAACAGCTTCATTTAGATGTTGCATACAGGGGGTTGGAAAAACGGAACAATGAAATCAATAAACTGCAAAACGAGATCTTGCAGTTAAAATGTTCTAATGAGAAGTTGAAAAACTCTTGTTTTGTGGTGGAACACTACGAATCTGTAGTGAGGCAAATGAATGGGTTAGGGCTGGGTACTAATGCCATTCCTCCACCAGTAAGCGGGAAGTTTGTCAATAGCTTAATAGACATTGATCTCACTTGTCTAGATGAGTCCTCTGATAAGGATGATTCCCCTAAAAAGGATGAATCCTCAAGTAAGGCTAACTCCACATCTAGTGAGGAGTTCTTTACTGCTTCCGATGATGGGTCGGTTAACACTTGCCCTGAAGGAGTAGTATCTGAGGAGTTGTTAACTGAACAGAAAGTAAAGAAAAACATTATCACTAATGGTGATAATTATATTTTAACTGAACCCGATATCATTGAAACAAATGATAAACTAAAGGTAATGCTTTATGGGGGTTATAAAAGTCTTAACCAAGTAAAGAAAGAGGCTTTTTCAGCTCACTATGGGCTTGGTTACAAAGAAAATTTTGAAAAATACTATACTCCCAAAAACCAAACTGTAAAGGTTCAGACTCCTGTTCATAAACCAACTCCTCTTGCTCATAATGCTGAGTTATCTAAGGCCAGATCTAATAAGCCTTACAATAGAACTTATGTAGACAAGAGGAATTGTTTTCACTGTGGCTTGGTTGGTCACATTCTTGTGAACTGTCCTTCAAAGAACCAAGGGAAACGGCATGTTGTTTCACAACCAGCTGTTATCCCTAAGTCACCATCAGTGACCCCTCCCAAATGTCCAAAGCAAAATGTGGTGAAACCACCAGTCAAACCGATGGTAAAGCCTAAGATCAAATCCGAAGCTAAACCATCAGTTTCAAGAAAGGTAACTTAACCTATTGTACCTCGTGTATCTACCTCTGGTAGTACACGTACTAGTGAGAAACCTGTGGCAAGACTCTCTAAACCACAAAGAAGAAGAAGGAACAAGAGGTTGAGAAAGCTAGAACAGCTGACTTCAGTTCAATCAGGTGAAGCTTCCACAAGTTCACCTGCTATTATTGAATCAAAGTCTCCTGTTTCGGTTAAGAAACAGAAGAGATCCTGGACTGCCAAATCCAAAACTTCTCAATCTCCTAGTCCTAATTCTTTAAAAGATTCATCCGTTTTGAACAGTCATCACGACTTGAGTTAAAGGAAGTAGTTTATTTTGAAAAGGATGGACGACCCAAGACCACAATGGCTTGGGTCTCCAAATTTAACTAATTCTTTTGTGACTCGTGCAGGGACGTCCGAAGGGTACTATCTCTAACCGCTGGTATGTAGATAGTGGATGCTCCCGTCACATGACAGGAAACATGGACTTGCTTCATGACGTGAAACCATTCAGAGGTGGCTATGTGGCCTTTGCTGGAGAAAAAGGCAGTAGTATCACGTGTCAAGGCGTGGTTTCAAACGGTTGTGTCAGCTTTGACAATGTCAACTTTTGCGAGCAGCTGAAGCATAACCTGTTGAGTGTCTCCCAAATGTGTGACAAGGAGTACTCGGTGATGTTTGACAAGTCAGAATGCCTGATTCTCAAACCTGGTTTTGAAGTTCCCGAAGACAGGATCCTGATGAGAGCGCCAAGAATAAACAACACCTATCAGATCGATATGAGCGTCGCAACAACCACCTCATCAGTTGTTACTTATTTGCTTACCAAAGCCACAGAGCTTGACTCTATCTTATGGCATAGGAAACTCGGACATATTTCGTATCGTAAAATGAACCATCTTGTCCAAAACGGTTTGGTAACCGGGGTTCCTAAGCTGAGATTTACCGTTGCAGATGACTGTATGCCTTGTAAAAAGGGTAAACAACAATAGAAGTTTCACAAGCCCAAGCTCCAAAACTCCATTGATACCCTTTTGGAGCTATTACACATGGATCTGTTTGGCCCCATAAGTATCAGGAGTATTGGAGGTAAGTTGTTCTGTCTGGTTGTAACTGATGATTTCTCATGTTTTTCTTGGGTGCATTTTTTAGGTACTAAAGACGAGACTGCTGATATTCTTCAATACTTGATCCTGAGCTTGGAATCTCTTTGCAAGCTGAAAGTTAGAAGAATAAGGAGTGACAACGGAACTGAGTTCAAGAAAAATTTGATGGAGCTTTTCTGTCTCAAGAAAGGGATCCGTCATGAATTCAGCGCGCCGTACACGCCTCAGCATAATGGAGTTGCAGAATGGAAGAACAGAACACTGATTGAGACTGCAAAGACTATGCTGTCAGATGCAAAGCTTCCTGTCACTTTCTAGGCAGAAGCAGTTAATACAGCTTGTCACGTCTTAAACAGAGTTCTGGTTGTGAAGAGGCACAATAAGACCTGTTACGAGTTGATCAACAATCGACTTCCCAATCTTGATTACCTAGTTCCTTTGGTAGTTCGTGTTCCTTGTTGCTATAGTACAAAGACCGCCAGTCTAAGTTTCATGCAAAAGCGGTGGAAGGCATCTTCTTAGGATACGTTGCTAACTCGCCTTGCAAGAGAGTGTACAACATAGGAACTCGTACTGTCGAGGAATGGTTTGAAGTGGATTGTAGTAAACTCAGCATTCCACCCGAACCAACAGGTCCAGCTTGGGGTTTTGATTATGATGCGCTATTCAAGTCATTCAATCTTCCTGATCTATCTGCAGTTGATGCTGCAAATGTTTATGAATTATTGGGTGGCGACAATGACTCTAGCTTCTCTACTCGTGCTACTGTACCGATTATAACTCCTGATTCCAATGCTGCATCTGCATCTGCATCTGGAACTCATGACAGTGATAACAGTGAAGATGTTCATGTTGTTGGAGATGACGCTCAAGCTAATCCTAACACAACTGTAGGAAATGAAGCTCCAGCTGATCCAATTAACATTGAATCTTCTACCTCTGGAACACAGGAAATGGGGGAGTTAAGCACGAATCTTGATTCAGAAATTCAGGAACCGATTGTACCGGAGACGAGAGTGCATAGGAATCATCCAATCGACAACATTATTTGTGATCCTTATGCCGGTGTTCAGACTCGTCATCAAACCATCACTGAGAACACCAGTCTTTACACAGAGATACTTGACACTGGTGTCATGGAAACATGTATGCATGCTGCATTCGTGTCCTAGTTAGAGCCAAAGAATGTGAAGGAGGCTCTCACTGACAACTGCTGGATTGAGGCGATGCAAGATGAATTGTCTCAATTCCAAAAGTTGCACGTGTGGGATTTAGTTGACTTGCCAAAAGGCTTTTAGCCAATTGGAACCAGATGGGTGTTCAAATGCAAGATGGATGATCGTCATGTTGTTGTGAAGAAAAAAGCAAGATTGGTTGTTCAGGGTTTTTATCGACAAGAGGGCTTGGATTACACGGAAGTATATGCCCCAGTTGCTAGAATTGAGGCCATTCGACTATTCTTGGCTTATGTCACATATGTCGGCTTCAAGGTCTATCAACTTGATGTGAAGAGTGCTTTCCTTTATGGTAAAGTTCATGAAGAGGTCTATGTCACTCAACCTCACGGCTTTGAAGATCCGCATAATATCAATAAAGTGTATAAGCTCGACAAAGCACTTTATGGTCTTCATCAAGCACCGCGGGCATGGTATGAGACATTATCTAAGCATTTACTGTCTAATGGTTTCGACCGTGAATAGATTTATTCGACTCTCTTCATTAGGAAAGCAGGAGGTGACATTCTTCTTGTACAAATATACGTCGATGACATTATTTTTGGATCTACCAATGAAGGGATGTGTAGGGAATTCGAAAAGGTGATGAAGTCCAAGTTCGAAATGAGTAACATGGGTGAAGTGTCATTCTTCCTGGGTCTGCAAGTCAGTCAAAGAGAGGATGGCATTTATCTACATCATACAAAGTATGTGCAGGACATCTTGTCAAAATACAAGATGAATTATAGCAGTACTTATGGCACACCTATCCCAGTCAATCATGGTCTGCATCCTGACAAGGATGGAAAGGATGTAGATAGCAGATTGTACCGTGGGATGATCGAATCACTTATGTATCTCACAGCTTCAAGACCCGATATAATGTTTGCTGTGTGCTTGTGCTCAAGGTTTCAGTCTTAACCGAAGGAGTCACATATGATAGCCGTGAAGAGAATTTTCAGATACTTGAAAGGGAAACCTCGATTAGGTCTTTGGTACTCTAAGCAGTAGTCATTCGACTTCAAAGCCTACACTGATTCAGATTATGGCGGTTGTAACCTAGACAGAAAGTCAACTTCTAGTGGATGTCAATTCTTAGGAGACAGACTGGTCTCCTGGCAGTGCAAGAAGCAGTCAACGGTTTCTGTCTCAACGTGTGAAAGAATACATTGCTATGGCGAGCGGTTGTTCTCAGATATTGTGGATTCAGCAGCAATTGAGAGACTACGGCTTAAACTTCACTGGAACTCCTTTATTCATTGACAACAATGCCACCATGTCCATCACAAATAACCTTGTGAAACATTCCAAAACTAAACATATAGAGATTCGCCATCATTTCATCCGTGATTGTGCTGAAAAACATTTAATTAAACTTGTAAAAGTTCACACGGATGACAATCTTGCTGACCTTTTCACAAAGGCATTTGATTGATCCCGTTTTGAGCATCTTATCAACTTGATAGGAATGTTCAATCCTGAGTGAAAATTAATTTTTCTTAAATCAATTCAATTCATGGAAGTTAAACTTTATTTCTTTTAAATTTTCTGTATAGTTCTTTTAATTTTCAAAATATTTTACAAAATCAAAAAAAAAATAGAAAATGTAGAAAATTTCAAAGTTAACTTGAGAAAAGAGGAAATGATAGTACATCAGAAATGATCTAAACGTCACAGACTGCTCATATGGGAAATGGTTGCGTCATGCCTACTTAATTATTTAAATTATTATGTTTTTAATCTGCTTATTTACATGTAATTTGAATTGTCAGTAGGCTGTAGGCGTCTTTGAATCACTAGTAGTGTGGAAACTAAATCTAAATTACAACTGTGATTTGAACCCATGTCTGCAAGTGTGTGTGCGTAAAAGAATAGAAAAGATCATTATCAGATAAAGGATGTTAGATTTTGGCAGTAATTTTCTTTTGAGGTCAGTTTCGGGTTATGTCGTTAGCACAATTAATGTGGTTCATCTCACTTCCCATACTCACAAGTATGCAAGGAGAGATTGAATCAAGACATGTCTCTACATCAACCATTGAGCATGTATTCACCCTTGAATCACTCCTGATTCATTGAAATCAAATCCAGATAAAAGTTAGATCCCCTTACCTTATTCAAACACCATATATATTATCCTGAATCATCATACCGATATTCAATGAAGCAAATCAAATGCAACCAAGACTAATGAATCACTCGATTCTGAATCTTATGATTCCTGATAATCCTTATGGATTCTGCTTGATTTTTCCTGTGCTAATAGATGTAACTTCATTCAGAAAAATTATGAAAATGATTGGGAAAATCTTAGATGCCTTGAGATAGTGCAATTTACATTATTGTAGCATATCAGTGGGGTACACGTTGTATATCTTATAATTAATACCTTAATACACTAGAACGTGATACTAAGATGCTTATAGTTTCAAATCTTATAATATTGTCAACTTGAATTACTTGTTTATGTGCTTATTACGTATGAATAAAGAGTAATCCATGACATGATCCCATATTCTTTGATGTTTATATTGTATCGTTTTTGCTAAAAGATAGCCTGATATGATCCTCTGCTCGTGTCTTTGATCAAAAATAGTTTGTTTGAATACTTGTATATTTCTATGAGAAAAGCTCAAAAAGATTTTAAGTTTATTCATAGTTCAATTTTATTCAGAAAAGCCAAAAATATTTGTGTTTAACCTTCCTGAATTGTATTTGAATCCTCCTGAGTAACGTAAGCTATCAAATTTCGTAGGTGATCGAGTTTTGCAGACAAGTGTGTTGCTTGACATTCATGTATCATGTAGGTAGTTGGATTTTAAGTTTTCAATTTTTGTTGAGGTTTTTATGGGTGGTTAACGCCTATGCGAAATGTTTCATCTCCTTGAAGTGACAAGTAAGCTCATACATTCCCGAAGGTGCAAGGTAATGGGAAAGTTTTGCTGGTAATTAGAATAATGTGTACATGAATAACTAATTTGTGATTTTTGTTTGTAAAGTAATTGAAATTTTACTCTTGTTTGTAAATTAAAAATTAAGTGGAAATAATAATTTGAGTGGATGGATAATTGGATAAATAAAAACCTTTTAATTCCATTATCATAACGAAAATATTTCAAAAGATAATAATGGCCTTATTATTTAATAATTAAGCCAAGATTTAAATAATAATTAGTTTAACGGAATAAATAGTCAATATAAAATAATTAATCAAGTTATTATTAAAAGGATGAAATATTTGTTAATACTTTTATACAACAATTTGTATAAGACGGGTATTAAGTTTCCTTACGAGGTAAAAGGGTTTGTAAATAGTTTATACTCTAGATAAAATCTATAAACCAATGGTTTGGTAAAGATTGTGTTTGAACAAAATAACTATATTAGTTAAATCGAGAAATAACAAAATAATTAGTTTACAAGGAAGGTTTAGATGTCAACCACTAAGGCTAGCCAATAATATTATTTATATTTGGGTACGGGATGTTGATTTCAAATTAAAATTTTTTGAAAATGAGGAATAGAGTATCCGACTAATGTCTTCGATGGTTTTTCACCAAGAAGCAGATGGGCAACAAGACGATCATCGTTGTGGTTATTCGTATTGCAAACCGGGCTTCAACTCTAGTTATGTAAGTATTCTCTGGGCTCCATTGCTTATCTCAAAAACGCTGCGTTCTTTACATATAGGTGAGCAGTATTAGCTGGAACTCCTATTGCACTGGTAAGTCTCATGACTTGTCTTGCTCTTGGTTTTGGAGGGTTTAGGTTAGGTGCTGGATAAGGGTCTCTCGGAGGAGATGATTCAGCTGCTCGGAGTATCACGCCTGCTCCTAAGCCAATCTGCTCTGCGGTCAAACATGGATCTGGTAGCTAGTCGTGCCGGTGACTGGTTATCTGGTGATTGGGACACAAAGTCTTCCTCTTGTGTTGACTCTGCTTCAGGGTGATTCTCAGGGGAGTGATGAGGGTAAGAGGCCATGTCTAGCACGAAAAGGTCGTAAGTGTAAAGATAAGGGTTAAAGGTTCTTATGAGTTTAGATTTTAACTAATCATAACACCGAGTTCTTATAATAATATATCAGGGGTAACAATTGACCTATAAGTAGTGTACCCACAAAAAGGATTCCAGGGAAAGAGAGGTGGGTCACTTCGGGAATTCCCAGGGAAGCATACGGATCCTTCGATTGATGTGGATTTTTATGAAATGCTTTCCTAGGCAGAAGACCCAAGGTACAAACATCCACCCTTCCGGATTGCATATGTTCTCTACTAATTTTCAGAACCCAAAACTTTGACGGGATTTTAAAATTTTAATTGGCATTGGGTATAGGAGTTTGATTCTTTCCATAAGTGACTTATGATGATGTGTAAAGATGAAGGTGTGTATGGCAAAACTTAGGATATCATCTAGTGATATCAAATAGGTATTGTGCAAACAATTCAAATAGTATAGCTAATAAGGTATCACAGGAGTAGTAGTTTTTGTAAACATGTAGGTTATCAAGTAACATAGCACATAAGAGAATTTGTGTTGTATCATGCAATGTAATACGCTAGATAATATGTAGCACAATTATACAAGGGTATCCTAAGGTTATAGATTATAGACTAAAAATATGTTTCAAGTAGTCCATGTAGTTTCAAGTAGTTTCATGTAGTCTTTTGAATGTTGTAGTTCATGTATTTGTACTACATAGATAGAAATAGGCAGATGTAGACAGGTAAGTGGATGTATGTATAATGAGTATAGAGTGGAGTTCCTAGTAAAAGACATGAGTTAAACTCATGTTTGGGGACTCCTAGGTTATAGTCTAGGTCATGTGTGTCTAATAACCTAATTCCCTATAACCATGGTTCTGATACCAATCTGTCACACCCCAACCGATGGCGGAATACGTCGGGGCGGACGTGTAGACTGTTCATAAGCACATGAACAAGCTAAAGTTTCATATATTAATTACATCAAGATTTCATTACTTAAGTTTAATCAACATCCAAAATCAAATACATCAACATGATTAAATTCTTTGTTCACTAAGTCCAAATCCTATATGTAGTTCCTTGTATATGATCTCATACACTAGTACCTGAAACATGATGAAAACAGGGTCAACTAAAAATAGTTGGTGAGCATACATAGGTTTTGACACCACAAGTAATATTCAAGGTTTGTGTACAATTCATATGATATCATGGTTTAATAAGGCAATTATGGAGAACCACTATAGTTTAAAATAGGGCGCACAATCAAACCTTGTGACTGATAGACATAACACAAATGTTATCCTTAAGTGTTTTCGGCAACAATCACTCTAACCGGGTGGGTTGGTCAGACACAATTGATCTATCATTGTATATTGCCAGCTTGTACAGAGTTAATGATTGCACTTGCACTATGCACAAAAATTATGTAAATGTTGTTTGCACAAATAGTGTTCAAGCATAAGGCACAAATTGCACACATAATCATAATGTTTGAATTATAGTAATTGTAAATAGTTTGCATGTAATCATGTTTCACTCCAAAGATGTAAAAGTGAAAAGGGGCCTATGTAAACTCACATTGCCATGAGTAGCTTGAATGTCACACAAGTATGTTGTTTGTTGCACGAATGTTCTAGCTAACCACAAGGTTAACCTATGTTTGTTGGATAATATGTATCAATGATTGGTACAAATAAAATAGGGAATCCTAATGTGCGAGGAGATTGATGTGCGTGTCCTCATTTTAATGATAAAATATTTATTTGAGTTGCAAATAATATTTTATGTAAATTTTTGATAAATAATCGCATTGTAATAAGTGAAAAAATGAATAAGGATTTTGTTTGTAAATAAATACACAAATAAATAAATGAGTAGTTTTCTTTTATTTGCAATCGCATAAATTAAAAAATGGATAAATAAATAAATGTGTAATAAGTAATTAAATAATTTACTACATAAATAATTGAATAAAATCTTTCATTTGATTTATGAAAAATAAATGTTAAAAATAATGATTTAATTAATTGCTAATTAAACCAAAATTTAAAGTATAATAATAATGTTCTAATTAATTAATAATTAAACCATAATTAATTATTAAACAAAAGTATAGAATTGTGTTTTAAATGTTCTCATATAATAAAAAAAATTATATAAAAGTTTGTATAAATATTTGCAAGAAAGGGGTTTATAATCATAATCATAATTAGTTGAAAGTGGTTGTTGTACACTAGAATGGTTATTATTACATAGTAGTATCTCCAACAGAAAAGTTCCCAGGAAAAAGTTGGTCGGATCAGAACTCCGTCTTTTCCTAGCCAGAACTTTAATGTTTGCTAGATAACTACATAATGGTTTGAAATTTACTCTATTTGCATACTTAACCAAGTTTAGGGTGTGTTTGGAAAGTATATGGGCTAAAGTGGAAATATGAGTTTAGTAAAGATAGAAATTGAATATTAAATATTTTAATTTGAAAATAAAGAGTTTTAGTAAAAACATGATTTTTAAAATTGAAATGAACAAGAAAGATCAAACCAAGTTTTTAAATATAAGTTTGAACAATTTTGATTAAATAAGGCTTTTGATCTTGGATAGGCCTATGATTATAACATAAACATGTTAGGGAATCATAGATCTAGCTAGTTATGAAGAATTTTGAAAGAAAAAGTATGAACGAGCAAGAACACGAGAAGAACTTACTTAGAATGAAAAGATTTAAACTAGAATCTTCCAAAAGATGAGAGGAACGACCTTTAGTAGCTAGAGAGCCCTAAAGGATCGTTGAGGTGCGAAGAATAATGGAGGAATAAAGGTTCTATTTATAGGGTGGGATGGGTGACTTATTCGCAAAATTTAAATAGATATTTGGACTAGGATGCAAAAGATGAAGAATAGTTTTTAATATTCTAACTTAAGTGCTCATTAATTTTATGTTTCAACATAATTCATATTTAAAGTGTTTGATAAATGTAATTATATACTTATTTGTTTTATCACACTAATTCTATAAAAGGAAAAAGTTTCTATTTTTTTATAAAATTATAAAGTTGTATAAATGTTTTATTTATTGCAAACAAATACATATTTACATATATTTATAAATAAATACTTATATATATATATATATATATATATATAATGTAAATACATGATTTAAAGCTCGTAGTTCTTATAACAAAGTATATATATATATATATATACATATGTTATATATGTACAATTAGAAAATATTGTGTTACAATAAAAATGAAACATGGAATTAATACTCGTTAAAATAATAATTAATGTGATAAGTACGAGTTTGAAATGAAGTGTTATTTTTATCTAAAATAGAATGGAATAATGCTAGAAAATCGTGGAGGTTACAAAATCCCTAAACTTTAATACTGTCTTGATGGTGTCTTCTGAGATTGCAATATCATGACCTACTACAGTAGCCCTAATAACATTTGGGGTTACTTTACAGTCATGATCAGCCGTGTTCCAGAACTGCTCGAGGTAAGGACGTGAGACATTGGGATCAGCCGATATAGCATAGCTGATCTTGGATTGATTTAGAAAATCAGCAATCTGTCTGTACTCTAGTGCAACACCCTTCCATTCTGTATGAGTGAGAGCAAGTAGATTGAACTCACTTGTAAAAGCTCGAGCCATCACTGCAAGGACACAAAATGAACACAATTAGAACAAATAAACTCTTTGGAATGGACCAAATATGACCTGATATAGCTCTTACACACTGAACTGTTTTTCAGACTTAGAAAATTTTCAAGCTGCCCTTTCCTGCGCACTTAGCAAGTACGTAGGTGGTTGTTCTTGCGTACTTAGCAAGTACGGAGGAATTACTTCTTGCGTACTTGTTAGGTATGTAGGAGCTGATATTTAGAAAATTTTGAAATTCCAAAATCCAAAGAATGTAAGTTTAGTGTGTATGATGGTCACCACAAGGTCGAAAAACATGTTTAGGTCCTATGAGACCAAGACCAGCACCAAACTCGAGCTAAGACCTGGTCATTTTGACCTAACCCTTGTCTGACGTAGAACCACAGTGACACAAGGGTCAAAATCAAAACAAGTTAAGGATCAAAATGAGTTTCTAGAGCTCCGGTTAATGGTGTTAAACATGTTATAGGGCTTAATTTTACTCAAGAACACCCAAAATCGGTTCAAATTTCATCATCTAAACCCAAGGTTCTAAAAGTAAAGAAATCGATCCAAAACTCATGATTTTGTGGATGAAATGCTCTGAGATTCTCACCAACTGTTAGTTAGATGATGTTGAAACTAGAAATGGGACGAAAAATCTCTTTGGAAACATACGAATTTTTGAGGAAAATTTGAGTCAGGAGAATAATACAATGTTAGATCGTTTGAATGTGATGTACAGATGAAAGTTTCTAACACCCGTATATATACCATACACACACATGCCTTGCGCACTTGGTAAGTGCACAGGAATTAACTCCTACGTACATGACAAGTACGTCATGCGCACTTGCTAAGTACGCGAGGTTTAACTCTTGCGCACTTAACAAGTACGCAGAGACCAGTGTGTTCTAAAATTTCAACTAAAATTATGAAGGCTGTCAAGCCAAATAGCAAACTGGATATGAACGTTAAATCAAGTGGTTTCAAAAGCAATTCAAGGAAGTTAAACACAAATATTTTTGGCTTTTCTTAACTTTTGATAAACTGTACTGAAATTCTTTTTGTCATTTTTGATAATGATTGAAATGTACATTAATTTAAAATCTTTTTAAGCTTTTCTGAATAAAGATAATATGCACAAGATTCAGATACAGATATACAGGAATATACTCATAGTCTATTTTTGGTCAAGGTCATGAGCAGAGGATCATATCAGGCTATTATAAGCAAAAATGATACAAAATAAACATCAAAGAATATAGGATCATGTCATGGATTACTACTTCTTAATATGTAATATGCAATATAAGCAAGTTAACTCAAGTTGGCAATATTATAAGATTTGAAACCATAAGCATCTTTGTATCACGTTCTTGTGTGTTAAGGTATTAATTTTAGATATACAACGTCTACCCCACACTTATACTACAGAAATTTAAATTGCACTATCTCAAGGCATCAAAGATTTTCCCAAAGATTTCCAAATCTCCAGAATGAAGTTACATTGTTTAGCATAGAAAAAATCAAGCAGAATCCATAAGGATTATCAAGAATCATAAGATTCAGAATCGAGTGATTCATTTGTCTTGGTTTAATAGGTTTTTCTTCTGTGAATATCAGATGATGATTTAGGTTAATAGATATGGAGTCTTTGGATTTGGGTAAGGGGATCCAACTGTTATCTGGATATGTCTTCAATGAATCAGATGTGATCTAAGGGGTAGCATATGCTTGACGGTTGCTGTCAAGACATATCTTTGCCCAACTTCCCATTGCATACTTGTGAGTATGGGCAGTGAAGTGAACCAAAAAATTATACTAAATACATAACCCGAAACTGGTCTCATAAGAAAATAGTTGCCAAAATCTTACATTCATTATCTGATAATGATCTTTTAGCATTCTTTTACACACATACACATGCAAACATGGGTTCAAACCACAGTTGTAGTAGATTGATTTAGTTTCCACACTACTAATGATTCAAAGACGCTTATAGCATACTGACAATTTAAATCACTTGCAAATATTCAAATTAAAACTGAAACAACTTAAACTTTCAAGTAAGCATGACGCAATCATTTCCCATATGTGCAGTCTAAAACATTTAGATCAATTACTGATGTACTATCATTTCCTCTTATTCTCAAATGACTTTGAAATTTTTCTTGTTTTTCTATTTTGTTTGAATTTTCTAAAAATGTTAATTAAAGAGAAAAGGAACTGTACAGAAAACATTTAAAAGAAATAAAGTTTAACTTCCATGAAATGATTTGATTATGAAAAAGAGTTTTCACTCAGGATTCAACATTCCTATCAAGTTGACCAGATGTTCAAAACGGGTACGTTCAAACGCCTTGGTGAAAAGGTCAGCAAAGTTGTCATCCGTGTGAACTTTGACAAGTTCAATCAAATGCTTTTTAGCACAGTCACAGATGAAATGATGGCGAATCTCTATATGCTTAGTTTTGGAATGTTTCATCGGGTTGTTCGTGATGGACATGGTGGCATTATTGTCAATGAATAAAGGAGTTCCAGTGTAGTTCAAGCCATAATCTCTCAATTGCTGCTGGATCCACAATATCTGAGAACAACAGCTCGCGGCAGCAATGTATTCTGCTTCACAAGTTGAGACAGAAAAAGTTGACTGCTTCTTACACTGCCTAGAGACCAGCCTGTCTCCCAAGAATTGACATCCACCTGAGGTTGATTTTCTATCGAGGTTACAACTGCCATAATCAGAATCGGTATAGGATTTGAATTCAAATGACTGCTGCTTGGAGTACCAAAAACCCAATCGGGGTTTCCCTTTCAGGTATCTGAAGATCCTCTTCACAGCTATCAAGTGAGATTCCTTCGGTTGTGACTGAAACCTCGATTACAAGCAGACAGCAAACATAATATCGGGCCTTGAAGCTGTGAGATACATTAGAGAACCGATCATCCCGAGGTATAATTTAAAGTCCACATCCTTTCCATATTTCTCTAAATCTCTACACATCTCTTCATTTGTAGATCCAAATATGATGTCATCGACGTACACTTGCACAAGTAGAATATCACCTCCTACTTTCCTTATGAAGAGAGTCGAGTCAATTTTTCCTTGGTCAAAACCATTGGACATCAGATGTTTTGATAGTCTCATACCATGCCCTAGGTGCTTGATGAAGACCATAAAGTGCTTTATCCAGCTTGTACACTTTATTGATATTATGCATATCTTCAAAATCTAGAGGTTGAGTGACATAGACCTCTTCATGAACTTTCCCATATAGAAAAGCACTTTTCACATCAAGTTGATAGACCTTGAAGCCGACAAAGGAGGCATAAGCCTGAAACAGTCGAATGGCTTCAAGTCTAGCAACTGGGGCATACACCTCTGTGTAATCCAAGCCCTCTTACTGATAGAAACCCTGAACAACCAACCTTGCTTTGTTTTTCACCATAACATGCCGATCGTCCGTTTTGCATTTGAACACCCATCTGGTTCCAATTGGATGTACACCTCTCGGAAGGTCAACCCAATCCCACACGTGCAACTTTTGGAATTGAGACAATTCATCTTACATCGCCTCTACCCAACAGTTGTCAGCGAGAGCCTCTTTCACATTCTTTGGCTCTAATTGGGATACGAATGCAGCATGCAACATGTTTCCATGATACCTGTATCAAGTATCTCAGCATACAAGTTGGTGTTCTCGGTAATGGTTCTGTGACGAGTTTGAACACCGGCATCAGGATCACCAATAATGTTGTCAATTGGATGATTCCGATGCACTCTCGTCTCTTGTACTTGAGGTTCTTGAATAGCTGACTCAAGGTTTGTGCTCAACTCCCCCATATCAAGTGTAGCCGAAGATGAATCAATGTTGATTGGATCAACTGGAGCATCATTTCCTACATGAACATTAGGATCAGCTTGAGCATTGTTTCCTTCAACATGAACTTCATCTTCGTTGTCCCTATCGAAGGTTCCAGATGCAGATGCAGCATTGGAATTGAAAGTTGGGATAGGTACCGTTGCTCTGGTTGAGAAATTAGAGTCGTCGCCGCCAGAACATAACTCATACAACTTGGCAGCGCCTTCAGCAGATAAATCGGGAAGGTTAAAAGACTTGAACAAAGCATCATAATCAAATCCCCAAGCAGGACAAGTTGGTTCTGGTGGAATGTTGTGTTTACTGTAGTCCACTTCGAACCATTCTTTCACAGACCTACTCTCAATATTGTACACTCTCTTGCATGGAGAATTGACAACATATCCTAAGAAGATGCCGTCCACCGCTTTTGCATGAAATTTAGACTTGTGATCTTTGTACTGTAACAATAATGAGCATGGACTAGCAAAAGGAACTTGATAGTCAAGATTTGAAGGTCGATTGTTGATCAGCTCATAACAAGTTTTGATGTGCTTCTTAACCACCAGAACTCTATTTAAGACGTGACAAGCTGTGTTGACTGCTTCCGCCCAGAACATTACGGGAAGCTTGGCATCTGACTGTATTGTCCTTGCAGTCTCAATTAGGGTTCTATTCTTCCGTTCTGCAACTCCATTCTGCTGGGGTGTATACGGTGCACTAAATTCATGACGAATGCCCTTCTTGAGACAGAAAGGCTCCATCATGTTGTTCCTAAACTCCGTGCCATTGTCACTCCTTATTCTTCTAACCTTCAGCTTGCATAAAGATTCCGGACTCAAGATCAGGTATTGAAGAATTTCAGCAGTCTCATCCTTGGTACCTAAAAAGTGCACCCAAGAAAAATGTGAGAAATCATCAGTTACAACCAGACAGTATCACTTTCCTCCAATACTCCTGATACTTATGGGCCCAAACAAATCCATGTGTAGGAGCTCCAAAGGGGTATCGATGGAGTTTTGGGTCTTGGGCTTGTGAGATTTCCGTTGCTATTTGCCCTTTTTACAAGGCATCCAGCCATCTGCAATGGCAAACCTCAGTTTAGGAATCCCGGTTACCAAACCATTTCAGACAAGATGATTCATTTTTCGATAAGAAATGTGTCCGAGTTTTCTATGCCACAAGATCGAGTCAAGTTCTGTCGCTTTTGTAAGTAAACGGGTAGCAACTGATGAGGTGGTTGTGGCCACGCTCATATCGATCTGATAGGTGTCATTTGTCCTTGGCGCTCTCATCAGAATCCAATCATCAGGAACCACAAAACCAGGCTTGAGAACCAAGCATTCAGACTTGTTAAACATAACCGAGTACTCCTTGTCGCACATTTGAGAGACACTCAACAGGTTATGCTTCAGCTTCTCACAGTAGTTGACATTGTCGAAGATTATACATCCATTGGAAACCACGCCTTGACAAGTAATACTGCCTCCCTTCTCTACTGCAAAGGCCACATAGCCGCCTCTGAATGGTTTAACATCTTGAAGCAAAGCCATATTGCCTGTCATGTGCCTGGAGCATCCACTATCCACATACCAACGGTTAGAGATAGTTCCCTTCGATGTACCTCCATGTGTCACAAGAAATTAATTAGATTTGGAGACCCAAGCCATGGTGGTCTTGGGTCGTCCGCTTTTCTCAAAATAAACCATCTCAATTAATTCACAATCATGACTGTCAAAAATGGGTGAATCCTTTGGAAATTTAGGATCAGAAGATTCAAAAGTTTTGGTTTTCTTTTTCCAAGAACTTTCCTTTTGAATCTTTTGAACGGTAGGCTTGATCTCGTCAACCGCAGGTGAACTAGTAGAAGCCTCGCCTGGTTGGCAACTAGCTAGCCGTTGTTCAAGATTTCTCAATCTTTTTCTCCTTCTTCTACTTTGTGGCTTAGAAAGTTTCACCACAGGCTTCTCACCAATTTGTGTACTACCAGAGGTAGATACACTAGGTTTAGCAACTTGCTTTACCCCTTTAGGAACAGATGGTTCATCGACATGTTTTGTTGGTGGCTTGACCATTGGTTTGGTGCTCTTGGGTTGCTTCACTTGTGGTGTCTTAGGGATAACAGCTTGTTGTGGGACAAATGGCCGTTTCCCTAGATTCTTTTCAAGACAGTTCACCAGAATGTTACCGACCATACCACAGTGAAAGCAAGCTCTTTTCTCTTTGTAAACTCTCCTGTAAGGCTCCTTGGTTTTGGAAGTCAATGATTCAGCTTGATTAGCATGAGTTGTTTGATGAACATCAGTTTCAACTTGACCTGATTTGATTTTGGGAGTAAAATGTTTTTCCATGTTTTCATGATGATTCTTACTCAAATGATTAGAAAAAGCTTCTTTCTTTACTTGCTTTATGGACATGAAACTTCTATAAAGCATCATTTTCAGTTTATCATTGGACTCAATTGTATCAGGTTCAGTTAAAATGCAATTATCACGATTAGTGACAATGTTTTTCTCAATTATATGTTCATCAATCAACTCTTCTGAGACAACACCCTCAACCTTGGTGTTTTCTGAACCTTCATCAGAGAAGAACTCCGCATCAAAAACTGACTTAGCCTTACTTGAGAATTCATCCTTGATAGAGGATTCTTCCTTGCCCGAAGAGTCATCCAAGAAAGACAAATCAATGTCCACCGGCCCGTTGACAAACTTTCCGCTTACTGGTGGAGGAATGGCATTAGTACCTAAACCTTTGCCACTCACTTTTCTCACCACGGACTCGTAGTGTTCAACCATAAACCGAGAGTTTTTCAACTTCTCAAGTTTGCCACTCAACTGCAGGATCTCATTTTGCAGTCTGGCGATCTCGACATTTCTCTTTTCTAACCCCTTGTATGTAACATCTAAGTGAAATTGTTGTTCACTGATTTAATAGAAAACTCGTGTCTTTCTTTCTTAAGATTTTCAATTGAATCTTTAAATCATTTTTCATTTTCTTTATAACTTAGAGCTGCAATACGTTAGGGTTTAAGTTGATCATTGATACGATCATTCTCGTTGTGACATCCGGCAATTTCAGGTTAACTCCGTTAACTCAAACACGTTATCTCAAACAGTTATTTCATTCAAACACGATACCACGAACAGTTATTGATTCAAACTCAGTTACCTCAAACAGTCATGCATGCATCACATTTAATTAAGATTAATTAGATGTGTCGGTTTTGCACTAACACTCACGTATCGGTAAATCGTAGAATTACCGGATCACACACGAGTCGAACCCGGAACGTTGGTGATAAGCAATAAATAATAATTCAAGCAATAAATAATTTATAATGAATATAAATTATGTGTTTTTACGTGCTACGTGAATTATCTGTGAATTACGTGAACTTTCGTTAAATCGCGTAGATTTACCGGACTGCTTATTTATCTGCTATTTTATAAAGATTGTATTTTTATAAAATAAATTAGTTAAAGGGTTTTAATTATTAATTAGTTAAAGTTAAATTAAAAGCCCGTAATTACCCAAACCCGTTAGTAAAAGCCCGTACAAGATTTATAAAAAGATTTTTATAAAAGTTTCTAACCTAAATCACTCTCTCTCTCAATCTCGCCGTCTCTCTCTCTCTCTCTCACCCTCTCTCACGAAATTGAACCTGCAACCAAGCAAGGATCGCTCATTCAAGCTTCAATCTTGGAACTAAACGCGTATTCGGAATCCTCTTTGCGTTTCTAACATCCACACGTAAGTCGTTTCATCCGATTTGATTTCCTTTTGATTATTGCAGTTAGATCAGACCCTAAATCCATCCAAACATGATGATTTTCTTAATGTAGTTGCAAGCTTGATGTGTTTTGTTGAATATTGTTGATTTATGATGTTTTGCTAAACTCTAGCGATGTATGACTAATTAGTTGTTGATTATTGAAACTAGTAATGTTAGAATAGTGTAGAACATGATTAAAGTCGATAACTTTGCTACTGAAATCGTTGGATTGCATGAGAAACGGCTAAACCCTAATGTTTAATTTACCTTGCTGTCGAACAGGCTCTTCGCGTACCGCGAAGACCCGCGGGCGAGTCTTTCGCGTATCGCGAGAGACAATTTAGTCGGGCCTGATTTTTGGTCCTCTCGCGTACCGCGAAAACCCAGGTCCAATTCTATCGCGTACCGCGAGAGACAAGTAAACCGGGCGAGTCCTGAAACCTCTCGCGTACCGCGAGGGAGACCCCTCTCCTCTCCCGCGTACCGCGAGGGACATCTCTTAACAGAAAGTTAATTTCAATTTTCACTTTTTCACCCGCTCACTCGTTTTGAATTCTATTGCTTCTTGATGATGGTTTTGTACTTGACATGACATGATAATGTGTGTAAACTTGATTGATGATTATATAACGCGCATGCTCATCATAGGTTGCTAAAAATAGAAACTTTATCGGAACCAAGTCAAACATGTTAAGTAGAATAGAATTGTTGTAGGATATGATGATTGCTATGTGCTACTTGAATTGAAACCTGCAAGCATATGATAACAATGATGTGAAACCCGAACATGGTTACTATTTATAGAAACTTACTAATTATGGAAACCTGCCCTTAATGGAAACATGCTATCTTTCTAGAACAAATAGGATTTGTTGCTACGTGCCATCGTATGATCAATTGTGTGCTATGTGTTAGTATGCAACTCAAACATTAAAACACAAACGTGTCACCAACGGGTCGTCGTGTCAAACTTGAGTCGCACTTGCAAACTATTTTCTAAAACCTTTAACAACAACATTGTTTGGATATATGGGTCTATATCGAACATCACGAACACGCACTTATAGACTACGGTTATAGGTGGCAGTTAGAAGTCCAGCAGTTGCTTCTTAGCTTTCATACTTGCATACGCACTCAGGTGAGTTTCATAACCCCTACTTTTACTTGTTTTCCTTTTTGGGGGAGAAAACATGCTTTCAAACATTTCAAACATTTTGGATTTTGTATTACTGTTTTACCGCTTGCGTACTGAAAGTGCACAAACATACCAAACAAGTCCTTACATTTCGAACCGTTAGTATTGGGGAGTAGCGAGGGGATTTTGAGTAGTACTACTGGGTTTTGACAAAGCCCCACCCGAGTTAGTCGCACTAACTATGATTGGAGGTCAACGGGTGTAAAATTTGCCTAAACATTAGCCAGCGTTCGGTAGACATGGCTGGAGGCATTCAAACATACAAACAGTCAGCTTCGGTTGCGAACACTTAAAGTAGCAATGCATTAGACTAGCTATCTATCGGTAAACAATAATTACTTTATCTGACAAACATTGAGCATGGGATGCTTGCGTTAAACAATTGGATTTACTTACATTACTTTATGAACTCACCAACCATTGTGTTGACACTTTTAACATGTCTTTCTCAGGTCACTAAGGTATCCAAGCACGAGCATAGGGCATGCATGGAGTCTTATCACTATCGAACATTGAATTTACGTTATTTACTTAAACTGCATGGTTTTGGGCGCTTTGTTTTGCGCAACTTACTTTTACTTACATTGGTTTATGTTTACGCTTCCGCAACGTTTTCAAATTTGAACTTTTGTTGTCTCGTGACTATGAGCAGCATTAGTGGTTTATTTAAATTCATATAGAGTCGTTCCGTGTAACTAATGACTGAGATCCTGATGTGTCACCTTCCAAAACGGTAAAACTCCGTTAGTGGGATTTGGGGGTGTGACAGATTGGTATCAGAGCCATTGGTTTTAGTGAACTAGGAATTGCATTGCATTCTAGACTTTAAACCACACACTTGCATTAGTTACACAACACTTACACTCATACAGTACACTGACTCATCACACTACAGGAAATGTCTCATTCACCCAAGTCACCAGATTCCCCGATCGAGCAGGAACCCGAGGTTCCAACAGTACCTTCACCCGAGCCAAAGAGGCGAAGGATGACGCCCATTGATGATACTAGAGTGTATGGCGAGCCATTCCATGTGCGTATTAGAGACGACACGGAGCATTGGGATTGGTATCCCGACATGATTAGGAGTTGGATCCGCGAGGAGCAGGTTCCACCTCCACTTGCTGCTGACATTCCTACTTCTTCCTCTTCTACTTCGCGAACTTTGCCACCGTTGAGATATCCACCTGAGCAGGTCCTAGCTGCATTTGTAGCTAAGATGGACCGAGAGATCAGAAACATGCGCGAGGCTGCTGGTGAGATCACCGGGCTACTACAGCGTGGATACAAGACTGACCAGAGAGTGGAGAAGCTGCTTAACAACCAGGGAAGGTTGAACACTGTGCAAGACCAACTAGCAGCAGCATACTATGAGTTACGAGATCAAGTGAACGTCCAACGCCTTAACCTCGAGGCAGCAGAGGCTAGGATTGAGCAGCTGGAGGAGCAGCTTGAGGCTGCCAATGCTGCAGAGGTTGAGCAGGAGGAGGAGCAGGGTGAGGATGAAGAGCAGGGTGATGATGAGGAACAGGAACAGGATGAGGATACTGTTTCTGGTGTGACTTCAGTTGACAGTGATGATGACTGATAGACTATCTTTTGAGTTATTTTGCTTTTATTTAAACCTAGATGGGTAGGGTTGTTCCCATCCAACAGATATTTCTGGATTTTGATGTTTGATTGAAAGTACTTTGTAGCCTTTACAATTTATTTTATCAAGTATTATTATTGAAATGTTAGATGTTGTGGTTTAATTTTCTGTTATTTACTTATACTCGTATGACAATGATATGCGATGTATTTTTGCTCATGATTTTGTATTTGTGAATGTGAAGAACATGTCTGGACGAAGAGGTGGACGTAACGCCGGGCGTGGTAGCATCAATCTGACCCCAGCAGAGCTTACTGCTATGATTAACGAGCGTGTGGCTGAGGCTTTGGCAGTCAACCCGAATGGAGGTAAATCTATCATCTGTCGACTCTAACGAGTCAACATTCATTCTGAACTCACTTCCGAATCTTATTTGTCCCTGAACGCATTCTTTATATTTAATCCAGGTCAGAACAACCACCAACAGGCCTGCACTTATAAGACATTTATGGACTGTAAGCCCCACACTTTTAGTGGAGCCGAAGGAGCTGTAGGTCTACTTCGCTGGATGGAGAAGACAGAGTCTGTCTTTGCTATGTGCAACTGCCCACAAGCCAACCAGGTGAAGTTTGCATCTGGCACACTGGAGGGTCCAGCCCTCACCTGGTGGAACGCCCAGGTACAAATGCTGACTCTAGAAATGGCAAATGCTTTGCCATGGAATGAGTTCAAGACTATGTTAACAGAGGAGTACTGCCCTCGCGATGAGGTGCAGAAGCTTGAGGTCGAGTTCTGGAACCTCAAGATGGAAGGGTCAGAGATCGAAGCCTACACTACCCGCTCTCATGAACTAGCTACTTTGTGCCCACAGATGGTGACTCCAGTGTACAAGCGCATTGAGAGGTTTATCGAGGGTCTAGTCCCTCAAATTCAGAGTATGGTGACATCATCCAACCCCACCACTATCCAGCAAACCATCCGTTTGGCTCACAGGTTGACCGATCAGGCGGTCGCACAGGGTACACTTCCTCCCAGGAGAGCACTTTCTAAGGTGGCAGATAATAAGCGTAAGTTTGAAAGTCCACATTTCAAGTCTTCTCAGTCCAATCCGCCTCAACAGCAGCATCATCAGCAACGAAAGTTCGAGCCTGCTAAGAGCCATTCACAGTCTAACTCGGCTCAGCAGAATTAGGGATCTTATGCTGGTAAGTACCCTAAGTGTAATAAATGCAACTTTCATCATACTGGGGCGTGCGACAGGTACCGTTGCCAGAGGTGCGGGAAGATGGGCCATTCGGCCAAGGATTGTAGAGGGGATCTACAAGCTAAACAGGCACCGACTGGTGAGGCGCCTAAAGGGTGTTTTGAGTGTGGCAAGGAAGGGCACTACAAGCGGGATTGCCCTCAACTGAAGAAAGCTGGTAATGGGAACGGAAACGGCAACCATCAGGGTGGTAATGGTAATGGCAACGGTAATGGTGCGAAGGGTCGGGCCTTCGTAATTGGTTCAAGTGAAGCTCGTAAAGATCAAAATGTTGTCACTGGTATGTTTCCTTTAAACGATCATTTTGCTTCTGTTCTCTTTGATACTGGTGCCGATAGGAGCTTTATTTCCGAAAACTTTAGTAAACACTTAGAGCTGACCAAAACCCCGTTAGAGCACAAATATTCTATAGAAATAGCTGACGGTAATCTAATCGAGGCAACTCATATCCTCGAGGGGTGTAAGTTGGGACTATCTGGTCACAAACTCGACATCGATCTCATGCCAGTTACACTTGGCAGTTTCGACATAATAGTTGGCATGGATTGGTTGTCCAAAAACCAAGCCGAAATCATCTGTAGGGACAAAATCGTTCGTATCCCTTTACCTAGTGGAGAGATTCTTTCTGTGAAAGGCGAGAAGAGTGGTGCCGTCGTGGGCATCATATCTTACATGAAAGCGCAGAAATGCCTACGCAAGGGTCATACTGCGATACTAGCCCTTGTCGTTGACAAACCTTCCGAGGAGAAGAAAATTGCAGATATCCCTATTGTTCGCGACTTCCCAGAAGTCTTTCCTGATGACTTACCCGGTCTTCCACGCCATCGACAGGTTGAATTTCAGATTGACCTAACCCCCGGAGCAGCACCTATTGCCAGAGCACCTTATAGACTTGCACCAAGTGAGCTGCAGGAGTTGTCCACACAGTTGCAAGAACTGTTGGATAAGGGTTTCATCCGACCCAGTTCATCACCATGGGGAGCCCCAGTCCTATTTGTCAAAAAGAAAGATGGGACTTTCCGTATGTGTATTGACTACCGAGAGTTGAACAAGGTAACCATCAAGAACCGCTACCCACTTCCCCGCATTGACGATCTATTCGACCAACTTCAAGGGTCGAGTGTTTACTCAAAAATCGATCTAAGATCTGGATATCATCAGCTACGAGTTCGTGATGAGGATATATCCAAAACCGCTTTCAGAACCCGGTACGGCCATTACGAGTTTTTGGTCATGCCATTTGGATTAACCAACGCACCCGCGGTGTTCATGGACCTCATGAACCGTGTGTGTAAGCCCTACCTCGATCAATTCGTCATTGTATTCATTGACGATATCCTTATCTATTCTAAGAGTAAGGAAGAACACGAAGAACATTTGCGCTTAATCCTTGAACTGCTTAGGCAGGAGCAGCTATACGCGAAGTTTTCCAAATGCGATTTTTGGATTCGCGAGGTTCAATTCCTTGGGCATGTAGTCAACGAGAAGGGAATACATGTCGACCCATCCAAAGTAGAGGCCATTAAGAATTGGGCAGCACCAACGACTCCGACTGAGGTGCGACAATTTTTGGGATTGGCTGGCTACTACCGCCGGTTTATCGAGGGATTTTCTAAGCTCGCTCAACCCCTCACCGCCTTAACTCAAAAAGGTAAACCTTATACCTGGAGCGAAACCCAAGAATCAGCATTCCAACTTTTGAAACAGAAGCTTTGCAGCGCACCCATCCTATCCCTACCTGAAGGAACCGATGATTTCATAGTGTATTGCGATGCATCGATCCAAGGTCTCGGTTGTGTGCTTATGCAACGTGAGAAAGTTATCGCATACGCTTCCCGACAATTGAAAATCCACGAGAAGAACTACACGACTCACGACTTGGAGTTGGGAGCCGTGGTGTTCGCACTGAAAATCTGGAGACACTACTTGTACGGTACCAAGTGCACCATTTACACCGATCACAAGAGTCTTCAGCACATATTCGAGCAGAAAGAGTTGAACATGCGACAGCGTCGCTGGATCGAACTTCTAAATGATTATGATTGTGCAATCAAATACCATCCGGGCAAAGCTAACGTGGTAGCCGATGCCCTAAGCCGAAAGGAAACTAAACCCCGACGAGTTCGAGCGTTGCAACTCACTATTCATACAGGATTACCCGAACAAATCCGCAATGCTCAACTTGAAGCACTAAAGGAAGAGAACTTAACTCTGGAAGCCACCCGTGGTATGGAGAAACAACTAGAGGTTAAATCCGATGGTATTCGCTACTTCGCAGAGCGAATATGGATTCCAGTGTACGGAAACCTGAGAGAGCTCGTTATGGATGAAGCTCACAAATCCCGATACTCTGTTCACCCGGGATCTGACAAAATGTACCACGATCTGAAAGTGTTGTATTGGTGGCCAAACATGAAAGCCGACATAGCCACCTATGTGAGCAAGCGTCTTACTTGTTCAAAAGTTAAGGTGGAGTATCAAAAACCATCCGGATTGCTTCAACAACCGGAGATTCCAATGTGGAAATGGGAACAAATTTCCATGGACTTTATTACCAAATTACCCCGAACTCCAACCGGTTGTGACACAATTTGGGTAATAGTGGATCGTCTGACCAAGTCCGCACACTTCCTTGCTATCAAAGAAACAGACAGAATGGAGAAGTTAACTCGCATTTACCTGAAGGAAGTAGTCTCTCGGCACGGAGTGCCAGTTTCAATCATCTCCGATAGAGACGCTCGTTTTACTTCGCGCTTCTGGCAATCACTGCAGAAAGCTCTAGGCACGCGCCTGGATATGAGCACAGCGTACCATCCTCAAACAGATGGCCAGAGTGAGCGTACCATTCAAACCCTAGAAGATATGCTACGAGCTTGTGTGATCGATTTTAGTAACAGTTGGGAGACTCACTTGCCTTTAGTGGAGTTCTCTTACAATAACAGCTATCATACTAGCATCAAAGCCGCACCGTTTGAGGCTTTGTATGGACGAAAGTGTAGATCACCACTTTGTTGGGCTGAAGTTGGAGATAGTCAACTTACTGGTCCTGAACTTGTGCACGAAACCTCAGAGAAAATCGTGCAAATCCGAAACCGTATGGCGGCAGCGCGTGACCGTCAAAAGAGTTATGCAGACAAGCGTAGAAAACCGCTAGAATTCCAAGTGGGAGACAAAGTTTTATTAAAAGTTTCACCTTGGAAAGGTGTGATTCGTTTTGGGAAACGAGGAAAGTTAAACCCCCGTTATGTTGGACCATTCGAGATAGTGAAAAGGATTGGTCCAGTAGCATATCAGTTGAACCTGCCAGATACACTCAGTGGGGTGCATAATGTCTTTCATGTCTCAAACCTAAAGAAGTGCCTATCAGATGAGACTCTTGTAGTTCCACTCGAGGAGTTGGAAATTGATGAACAGCTACGTTTTGTTGAGGAACCAGTTGAGATCATGGACCGAGAGGTCAAAACCCTCAAGCGCAGTAAGATACCTATTGTCAGAGTTCGCTGGAACTCGAAGCGTGGACCTGAGTTCACGTGGGAACGCGAGGATCAGATGATGAAAAAGTATCCTCACCTGTTCAAACATTCAACGGCAAACACGAAAGGTACAAACTAAATTTCGAGACGAAATTTCTTTCAACAAGGGGATGATGTGACAACCCAAATTTTTGTTTCAAACAGCTAGCGACTTGGATTAATTTTCGGGACGAAAATTCTTTCAACAAGGGGATGATGTGACATCCGGCAATTTCAGGTTAACTCCGTTAACTCAAACACGTTATCTCAAACAGTTATTTCATTCAAACACGATACCACGAACAGTTATTGATTCAAACTCAGTTACCTCAAACAGTCATGCATGCATCACATTTAATTAAGATTAATTAGATGTGTCGGTTTTGCACTAACACTCACGTATCGGTAAATCGTAGAATTACCGGATCACACACGAGTCGAACCCGGAACGTTGGTGATAAGCAATAAATAATAATTCAAGCAATAAATAATTTATAATGAATATAAATTATGTGTTTTTACGTGCTACGTGAATTATCTGTGAATTACGTGAACTTTCGTTAAATCGCGTAGATTTACCGGACTGCTTATTTATCTGCTATTTTATAAAGATTGTATTTTTATAAAATAAATTAGTTAAAGGGTTTTAATTATTAATTAGTTAAAGTTAAATTAAAAGCCCGTAATTACCCAAACCCGTTAGTAAAAGCCCGTACAAGATTTATAAAAAGATTTTTATAAAAGTTTCTAACCTAAATCACTCTCTCTCTCAATCTCGCCGTCTCTCTCTCTCTCTCTCACCCTCTCTCACGAAATTGAACCTGCAACCAAGCAAGGATCGCTCATTCAAGCTTCAATCTTGGAACTAAACGCGTATTCGGAATCCTCTTTGCGTTTCTAACATCCACACGTAAGTCGTTTCATCCGATTTGATTTCCTTTTGATTATTGCAGTTAGATCAGACCCTAAATCCATCCAAACATGATGATTTTCTTAATGTAGTTGCAAGCTTGATGTGTTTTGTTGAATATTGTTGATTTATGATGTTTTGCTAAACTCTAGCGATGTATGACTAATTAGTTGTTGATTATTGAAACTAGTAATGTTAGAATAGTGTAGAACATGATTAAAGTCGATAACTTTGCTACTGAAATCGTTGGATTGCATGAGAAATGGCTAAACCCTAATGTTTAATTTACCTTGCTGTCGAACAGGCTCTTCGCGTACCGCGAAGACCCGCGGGCGAGTCTTTCGCGTATCGCGAGAGACAATTTAGTCGGGCCTGATTTTTGGTCCTCTCGCGTACCGCGAAAACCCAGGTCCAATTCTATCGCGTACCGCGAGAGACAAGTAAACCGGGCGAGTCCTGAAACCTCTCGCGTACCGCGAGGGAGACCCCTCTCCTCTCCCGCGTACCGCGAGGGACATCTCTTAACAGAAAGTTAATTTCAATTTTCACTTTTTCACCCGCTCACTCGTTTTGAATTCTATTGCTTCTTGATGATGGTTTTGTACTTGACATGACATGATAATGTGTGTAAACTTGATTGATGATTATATAACGCGCATGCTCATCATAGGTTGCTAAAAATAGAAACTTTATCGGAACCAAGTCAAACATGTTAAGTAGAATAGAATTGTTGTAGGATATGATGATTGCTATGTGCTACTTGAATTGAAACCTGCAAGCATATGATAACAATGATGTGAAACCCGAACATGGTTACTATTTATAGAAACTTACTAATTATGGAAACCTGCCCTTAATGGAAACATGCTATCTTTCTAGAACAAATAGGATTTGTTGCTACGTGCCATCGTATGATCAATTGTGTGCTATGTGTTAGTATGCAACTCAAACATTAAAACACAAACGTGTCACCAACGGGTCGTCGTGTCAAACTTGAGTCGCACTTGCAAACTATTTTCTAAAACCTTTAACAACAACATTGTTTGGATATATGGGTCTATATCGAACATCACGAACACGCACTTATAGACTACGGTTATAGGTGGCAGTTAGAAGTCCAGCAGTTGCTTCTTAGCTTTCATACTTGCATACGCACTCAGGTGAGTTTCATAACCCCTACTTTTACTTGTTTTCCTTTTTGGGGGAGAAAACATGCTTTCAAACATTTCAAACATTTTGGATTTTGTATTACTGTTTTACCGCTTGCGTACTGAAAGTGCACAAACATACCAAACAAGTCCTTACATTTCGAACCGTTAGTATTGGGGAGTAGCGAGGGGATTTTGAGTAGTACTACTGGGTTTTGACAAAGCCCCACCCGAGTTAGTCGCACTAACTATGATTGGAGGTCAACGGGTGTAAAATTTGCCTAAACATTAGCCAGCGTTCGGTAGACATGGCTGGAGGCATTCAAACATACAAACAGTCAGCTTCGGTTGCGAACACTTAAAGTAGCAATGCATTAGACTAGCTATCTATCGGTAAACAATAATTACTTTATCTGACAAACATTGAGCATGGGATGCTTGCGTTAAACAATTGGATTTACTTACATTACTTTATGAACTCACCAACCATTGTGTTGACACTTTTAACATGTCTTTCTCAGGTCACTAAGGTATCCAAGCACGAGCATAGGGCATGCATGGAGTCTTATCACTATCGAACATTGAATTTACGTTATTTACTTAAACTGCATGGTTTTGGGCGCTTTGTTTTGCGCAACTTACTTTTACTTACATTGGTTTATGTTTACGCTTCCGCAACGTTTTCAAATTTGAACTTTTGTTGTCTCGTGACTATGAGCAGCATTAGTGGTTTATTTAAATTCATATAGAGTCGTTCCGTGTAACTAATGACTGAGATCCTGATGTGTCACCTTCCAAAACGGTAAAACTCCGTTAGTGGGATTTGGGGGTGTGACACTCGTCCTTCAAGACAAGACATTTGGAATAAGAAACAACAGCAAAAGGATTAGAATCTACCTTAGTCGACGAACTGGATGCTTCTCCAATAGCCATGAGAGCAAACGCAGATGCAGATACTTGTTGGTCAGCAATAGATGCTTCCATCTCCTCAGCTTCCATCAACTCAACAATCTCTGCCATTGAACCTATTTGAGTCTGTGCAAGTACAACATCTTCCAGATGAACACCCCAATCAAAGCTCTCGTCCTGTTGAACCACTAATGCACTAGACGTTCCACCTTGACTCTGATTGCGGTTGTTCTGATTGTTGTATCCTTGGTTGTTTCCCTGGATTGGTCTAGAGAAACCCAAAGCTGGTGCTTTATCCTTTTGACATTCCCTTGCGAAATGTCCAAAGTTATTACATTTGTAGCACTTAGCTTTGGATTTATCAAATCCAGCCTTGGCATTAGAATGCCCACCAATGAACTTCCTACCTGTTCGGTTTAGAAAATGCTTAGCCCTCCTCAAAATCATGTCCATGTTCTATTGAATATCCATATTCTCCATATCATTCGGATCCACCTGATTAATGTCTTCTTCAATGGTTTCAGGATCCGTTAGCTTCCCACCAATGAAGTTCTCATAGGCAAGCATGACCACCACAACCATTAGAATTATCTTCAGCTATCTTGGCAATAGCAGATTGGTTTGCAGATTGGTTTGCTGAAGGGGTAGAGATAGGGCTTCTTGAGGAATGTTGGTGGTATGAACCAGATCCTAATGCAACTAAACAAGTATGACCACCACAACCATTTGAATTATCTTCTTCCTGAGGAATCCTAGAAAACAAGGCAATTCCATAACCCGATAACTTTGCTGTGGAAGACACTCCATAATACATAAAAGGATCTTGAATCTGAGGTATTCCAGAACTTTCTTTCTTTTTTAGGTTCATTTTGTGTGCTTGAACCTTTCCAATTGCATCATCAATTTTCATCTCATAAAACTTTGGGTTCTCTCTCAATAGTGTGTTATACATGTCAAATTTTGGTGGTAAAGAATCAAGAAACTTCTCCGCCAATTCATCATCAGAATACTTGAGTTCATAAGGGTTTTGCTCTGTTTTCAGGTGATAGAATCTAGAAATAACTTCATCAATAGATTCATTCTCTAAATATCTGAAGCACTCATACTGCTTCCTCAGTAGCACTTTCTTACTATCCTTGACGTCACTTTTTCCCTCGAACCTCTTCTGCAAAGCCTTCCAAAGATCCTTAGAAGTATCATAACCTCTGAAAACTGTGAAATAGATCCCTAGTCAAGGCCATAGTTATAGAGCCATGTGCCTTATTTTCTCGATCATAAGCCTTCTTCTCTTCTTCATCTAGCTTAGAAATAGGTTTGGGAACAGTTTCATCAAGAAACAGATAAGTTGGATGTTTATATCCCTCAAGAATGGGTATCCATAAGGTGGAATCAGTATACGAGATATACTCATCAAAATGTGCTTTCCAGTTCGAATAATCATTTACATTAAGTAGCTTTGGTGGTTTCTGTGGAGTCCCTATCTCGTTGTCATAGTTCAGCATACTACTAATGTTCTGAATAGTTGACATATTGATTTACTTAGTCAAAAATCAGAAATTTTGCACAACTTGCGCACTTGTGAAAATGGTCTTGTGCACTTAAGGTTGATCTTGCGTACTTATCAAGTACGCAGGAACACAAGAGTAAGTACGCAGTCACAAAAGCTAAGTACGCAAAGAATTGGTCTTGCGTACTTATCAAGTACGCAGGAAATATAGTCTTTTTTGCCAAAAAAGCTAAGTATGTAGATCACTTTTTAACTGCTCCACCAACTATTTCTGATCGCCGGAAAATGCTCAAATCTTCAAATCTTGAAGTTTTTAACGAATTGATCAAGCCAAAAGGTTAGACACTTGTTTCTAACAAACCCTTGATGATCAAAACACTCAAACAAACAACAAAAAAGGTCAAATTTTGAAGGATTTTTGCTTCTAAAACAGCGCTCAAGAGCTACCTCTGTTTTATGACAAAAATCAACAAAAATTGGTCTCCTTTTCGTGTAAAATGCTACCAAATGTGTTGAAAATGCTCCTAACACACTCACAACACTCGAAATCAAGAGTAAATGCTCTGATACCACTTCTAGGTCCCCGGGTGTCTCGGATCATTACGTGCGAGTGTGTGGCTAGTCTAACCGGGTGCGGAATGCCCGTGACTAGGTGGAGAATCAAACAACACCTAGTAAACTGACAACAAACACAAAATACTTTAAACTTCGTCTATTGATAATCACAACCGGTTAAAGTGTGCAAATGAGTGCGTACATAACAACTCCACAAACCAGCTATATATACTAGACGTGCTGCCTGCGCAGTTGCGAAGTGTGCAGGGCTTTGTTCCTGCGTACTTAGCAAGTACGCAGACAATGTTCTTACGTACTTGCTAAGTCGCAAGTAATAAAACCTGCGCACTTGTTAAAATAATGGTCGGAATTTCCTAGGGATTAAAGAGATTACCTGATGGTTCAGATCTACGTGGATGATATTATATTTGGTTCAACAAACGAACAGTTATGCGAAGAGTTTGAGAGTGTTATGAAATTGAAGTTTGAAATGTCCCCTATGGGAGAGTGGTCGTTCTTTTTAGGATTGCAAGTTAATAAAAAAGAAGATGGTTTTTTTATTCAAAAGTCTAAGTACGTGAAATACATCTTGAGCCGGTTCAAGATGGAAGACTGTACCCCATATGATACTCCCATTCCTGTAAATCACAAGATGAATCCAGATCTGGAAGGAAAGGATATCGACAGCCGCTTGTACAGGGCAATGATTGGATCTCTCGTGTAATTAACCGCATCAAGGCAAGATATAATGTTTGTAGTGTGTCTATGTTCCATATTTCAAGCAAAACCAAAGGAATCTCATCTGATTGCAGTCAAACGTATTTTCCGGTACCTGAAAGGGAAACCGAGATTAGGATTATGGTTTCCACATGGTTCTAATTTTGAATTTAATGCTTATACGGACTCAGATTTCAGAGGTTGTTGTTTGGACAGGAAATCTACGACAGGAGGTTGCCAATTTCTGGGTGGTAATCGGCTTGTTTCATGGCAGTGTAAAAAGGAAAGCACATTTTCCATATCAATATGTGAAGTAGAATACATCGTAGCTTCAAGTTATTGTTCCCAGATTTTATGGATCCAGCAACAATTAAGAGGCTACGGGTTGAATTTTACTTGCACCCCTATGTTCATAGACGGGATCTGCCATGTATTGGTGTTTGGAATAGCGGGGCGTGTAATCGAAGATCTCGCCCCGGTGAACCCGTCACTGGCCCTCTAGTGCACGGTACGCCTCGTTGGTGGGTTAGCGTCACCCATGATAGGAAATGGAATTAGGCTAGTAGAACATACCTGGGATTTACACAGCTCTTTAAAATGCTCCCGGAAGTCGCGGGTGAGCTCATGTAGCTCTCGTTCGGGCTCTGAATAAGGTGGTGATCCCTGCGAATGAGTATTGTGCATAAACTGACACAAGAACAAAAGAAAATAAATAATGACTCAAAAACAGAATGACTCTGTAGGTCCCTTGGGGCATGACAAATCTTCTAGACTCGCAGTACGACATGGTTATAACGTGAGGAATCCATGATCAACGTGCAATGTGTAAAGCAATCAACAACACCAGGTAAATAAACGCTTTGTATTTCCCTCACAAACACTGTTTACAAACTCTCTCAGATATGTTCTTGACTTCTAATATCTAAGGTCTGTGTTATTCACTCTAAGACTTGTAAACACCTATTTATAGGGAAACCACAAAGACCCACAAAACCATAGGCGAACTTAACACGTTCGCTCATAAAGATGCTTACGCGAACTTGTTAAGTTCGCCTATCTAAGAACTTATACAGAATTTTGTCAACAGTTACAAAACATGTCCTAAAAGGCTCGATCCTATATTAGACACTCAGATAAACCAAAAATCAAACTAAGAACTAGTCAAAGTCAATATTGCTATTGCCAAGAGTCCCCAGCAACGGCGCCAAAAACTTGATGTCGCCAGACGGTCTATATAAAAACAAACAAAACCTAACCTAGACTCCTAAGTAATAAATGGAGTACCTGCGACTAAACCGCACTGACAGGGAAGTGGACCTATCGAGTGTAGCACAACTTAATGGTAAACCGAGTTATCAAACCCTAGAGACACTACTATAACTATACTAAACTCTGACTCGGACTAAAGATTGATTAATGGGGGTTGACTACACTAAGGATTAAATACTAATGCAGCAAACAAATTTGACTCAAACTATCAAGATAAAGACTAAGGAAGAAATCAGAGATGGGAAGAATACTTCCTAGGTCGGAATCCAACTTGCGAAGCACAACTTCTACCGGTTCTGGAACTAATATGGATTTGGGTTTCTAAGGAAACAACTCTAGACAACCTACTGGATCCCTAATCACTCTCAGGGTGTCACCAACTAAGGAACCTAAAGATGTAATAACTCACCAGATAGTGGATTACCTTTCGGTCTCTCCAACAATGATAAAGTACCCAAAAGACAAATCACCTTTCAGTCTCACTCTTCACAATACATTCGAAGAATGCACGGGGTAATCTCAAGATAACAACTATGACTCGGAATAGCAACAATCACTAGACACCTAAACCAATTTCCTCTCAGACAGTTGACACTCGGATTCCTAATGACGAAGACTAAAAGACTATCTCTCACTTCTCGGGTATTGAGACAGGATGAAAACTCAGATCTAAATAACACTCAATCACAACTCCTATGGCTACTACTTCTAGTAAACCACACAAACAATCACAAACCCTAAAGTCTATGACCTAGATACGCAAATCAAACTAGAAGACATCCACAATCAACATACAGAATCATAATCAAACACTAATCAGGTCAGAGCATACATATTCATCACAATTAACATCAAGAAACTGTTTACAAAATCATTAAACCATTAATCGAAATCAAAACCGATAAAAATCATAACTTTACAAAGTAATCATCGTGTAACCTAGGCAGTAGTAAAGATTTAACAATCATGTTCAAACACATCAAAACAGAAGTATAAGACATCATCATGGAATCAAACTTAGCAATTCAAAGATAAAAATCGAATCTTGAAACCGAAAACGCTAAATCTAACGAACCCAGAAGCAAAGCTCCAACCTTTTCACTCTGATTGCCTTCCAAGCTCCCAAAATCGCCTCTTTCTCTTCTCTGGATGGCAATAATTCAAACTCTCTTGAATAATGGCATTAGAATCCTATTAAAAGTCGATTTAGGGTTTTTCACGGATTTTATGTCACTCGCATACCGCGAAAGATCGCGTACCGTGAGGAACAAATTAGTCGCGGCCCTTTCTGGATTCCCTCGCGTACCGCGACGACTTGAATTTCCTACTTTTTTACTTTTGTTTCTTAGGCTTCATTCTCTTGCTCGGTTTCTTCTGGTTTTCACTTGTAACCTTCACGAGCACCTGTAGACATAACAACAACTGAATAGTATATAAAAACGACTCAAAACAAAGATAAAAGTAATCAAAAACACATGAAAACAATAGGAGTAAAGATGTGTGCTTTGCACTACATCAATTAAGTAAATAAAAGACACGCAATGGCGTGCAATTGCAAAAGACACCAATATTGTGCATCTTAGAGCTATTTTGATATGCAAAGCATAAACTCTTGAGCAAAAAGACACGCAATGTTAGTGATGTGTATTAGGAATGAAAATCAAAAGATACACGATGTTAGTGTGTGTGTATATATATATATATATACGTATATATTTTTCACTTTTGGGTTCTTGTGATTGTTTAAGGGATTTTGTTGTCAAAAAAACATGGCTTTTAAGTCCAACATGCAAGTAAGTCCAACCTTATTTCATAAATCAGGGCACTTAAGTCCGTTGTGTTGTGCTCCTGAGCAAAAACTTTTAAAGATACCCTGAACTGAACACAGACCCATGCTAGTTATGCTCATTTAGCTATTTTAGGATTCCTTATGATCATCTTCTTTGATTATGCGAAGGCATATACCTGAAGGTCTCATCATCTTACTTAAAATACCATGAGGATGGGTAGGTTATACCTGACAAGTGTGGGGAACAATGACTTCATCTCAAAATTACCAAAACATGATAAACAATCAGTGGTTGAACGTCAAAATTCATGGTGCATGGGCTTAAGAGGATAAGCATACCAACAGTCGTTCGTAAGTCTTGGACATCCAAATGCAAGATGAATAGTTTGAGCGACAAGTTAAGTCGGTATGATTCCACAAAATCAGGTTTGCACGTTCTAAAGTTTTGCCTTGAAGGTTTCATCTTGAAATATTTGGTTCTCTACTTCAAAGTATATATTTTGGAAGTTTCATCTTGAAATATGGGTATTAAAACAAAATATTGTTTGAGAAACAAGTCGTGTTGGTCAAATTTCATTTTCTTTTGATTTTAAGCTTAAGCCAACTCTTAGGCCGACTGTTGAGAGTTGGCCCCTCAAAATTCTTCGGTATATATATGTTTTTGAATGTCATGTGCATTTACTATATTGCCCTAATCTTCTTTCCACCTCTGGCGATTCTATCTCTAACCTAGAACCTCCATTTTCTCCAATTAAAGCTTGTGTCTGTGGGTTCTACTTCATTTAAAGAACATGGCTGATGAACAACTTGCTAGTGATAGCCGCCATACCATGGCTATTATATTTCCCGAACCATTCCCGGAGGAATTCTAGGATGTTATTAGATGGCTGCGACAAAGTAAAATCTCTTATGCTATCTCATGGAATGAAGTTGTTTACAAGGAGCTGATTGAGGAGTTCTAGATCAACTCTGAGATCAAAGTCAACGAAGCTACAAAGATTCAGCATATTACATCTATCGTCTGTGGGAAGAAGGTGTTAATTATAGAGGACAAAGTCAGAAAAACATTAAGGATAGGAGACAACCTGAATGATCCACATACAATAGATGAAGTGGATGTTAGAAAGCGTTTTACTGAAGATCTTGGATATGAATGAACTTTTAGAAAGAATGAGATAATGATACGATACTTTTCCAAAGACTGAAAGGCCATTTATATGTTTTCATCCACTCATTGTCTCACAGAAAAAGAGGATACGATGCACTGGGAATGCAATAGGGTGGCATCATGTTGAAAATATGTGGCGGTGAAAAATTCAATATTTCTCATCATATTTTTAATCATATGTGCAGTAGGGCACAAGATAACAAATGGATGCTATATCCTCGATTCATTCAAATGATACTCAATTTCATAATCAAGAATCCTTCGCCGAGTGGAAATCTGATAGTATTTTCAAAAGTCGACCTTCGAATTTACACAGACTTATTGAGTAAGCATCATGAATGTTCGGGCAAATGGACACCACTCTTCGATAGCATGTACAGTAAAGAAAGTTTATCCTCATTCAAAATGGCTTCAGAAAAGAAGAAGAAAGAAACAAAGATGGAAAGTGATGATGAAATTCGTAGGAGAAAGGAAAAAGGTAAGGCTATTGATCAAAAAGGAAATAGTAAGAAAAGGTTAAGAACTGGAGGGAATGGTGAAGGCCTGACAAAGGCAACAGTAACATAATCTTTTAGAAGCATTAGTTCCTCATCCTGAAGAATTCTCTCAGGAAATTATCGAAGCAGATTTTTTGGCACATGCTTCTCTAGATGCTACAGGGCATCCTCCGCCCAAGCAAATAGAGGGAGCATCCGGTTCAAGACACTCCGCTACTCAGAAACAATCCCCCTCTCAAGAAAATACTCCTAAGAGAATAAAGACTTTGGCAAGAAAAGGAATGAAACCATCAGGAAAACAAGTTCCTCCTCAGAAAAGGATGTCATTGGGTCAGAAAAGGTTGATGAAAGAAATTCAAGCTTTAAGAAATTCTTTAACAGAACAAACAAGGAAATTGAGAGCTTGAAACTACAGTTGGAAAAACAAAAGAAGAAAAACAAAACCCCAATAAGTAACTTGAATGACATTGCTAAAGCCTTGGCTGTGATGAGAAGAGGTGGGTCTATAATATTGAAAGAACTAAATCATCTAAGAAGGATTAGGAATGAAGAACCCATATCCTTTGATGACTTCTTTGATGAAGAAGGTGTAGAGGACAAAGATGTTTTTGGATCTGAAGATGAAAATGAATCAGAGGAAGAAAAGGAAGCTCCAGTAATCACAAAGCCCAACACTCGGCCAAAAAGAAAGAAGGTTAAAGTGAAGCCCAAGGATCCAGCAGACGAGAGGCCCAAGGAAGACTGATAAGTCCGATATGCAACGGTTTCGGGGGAAATTGTTGGAACTTGTCAAACCGTTGTATTCTAGACATAGTATAGGGGCTAGATTATATTTATTGTAAAGTTAGGATTTTGGTCAGAGAGTCGCTAGTGACTCTCAAGACTCTCAAGAGTCGCTAGGTCGGTTACAACTGACTGTCGATGAGAGTCGGTAATCTGCTTGGTCGACTCTTGCTATGTTCTATAAATAGCTGACCAAAATCTTAGCAATTAGAGCTTTTGAATGTGTGTCGTTATAATCTTAGTTTGGATAGCCGGTTAGAGGGGTTTTGTAATCGTTTGTATCCAGGAGCTAATCTGTAACCATTTCAGTAGATGTTTAATGAAAATCTGAGTATTTTGTGTTCATTGTCTCTTGCTTTTCATCTTTGTTTTTCATTGATTCATCAACAAACAGCTTCCTAATAGCTGATTTGTTGATCTTATCCTATCTAGAATCATTCAAGCACAAGGATCTTACTGTTCAAGACCTACACACCTTAAGTTGGTGACAACCGGATCTTAAATCAATTTTATAAAACCAACTTGATCCTTGCAACTGATCGAACAGATCATCAATTCTAGGTAAAGGATACCTATTCTTGATAGTCAACTTGTTCAATTCTTGGTAGTTTATACACATTCTCATACTACCGTCTTTTTTCAAGAATAAATTGGTGCACCCCAAGGGGATACACTTGGACGTACGAATCCCTTGTCTAACAACTATTGTAGTTGTGACATCAATTCCTTCATTTCAGTTGGTGCTAACCGATATGGAGCTTTTGCCACCAGCTTAGCTTCAAGAATTAAATCGATTATGAACTCGATCTCTCTTTCTTAGGTGGTGCACATGGGAGATCATCTGGAAATACTTCTTGGAATTCATTCACTACTAGAACTTGATCTACTTCCTTCCATTTCATCTTTAAATCAGCTATATAGGCTAAGAAGGCATGGTGACCTTGCCTCATATAGCTATTTATCTTAGCCATCGTACATAACATAATATGGTTCTGACGTTTGCCAATGACATTAACTTCTTTTCTTGCAGATGTCATGAATCGTATAATCTTTTGAATGCATATGATTGTTGCAGTATGTGAGGATAACTAATTTATTCCAATGATCATGTTGAATTCTTGTATTGGCATCGGAATTAAGTCGACGAGACATTCCACTCCTTTGATCAATAGTTTGCAATCTCGACATACGTCGGTTACTACGCAGTTTCTATCACTCACGATTTCAACCTCTAATGCCTTAGCCAACTTATTTTTAATGAAGTTTCTAGAATTCAAATATTTTAATGAAACAAATGATCGACTAGCTCCCGTATCAAATAAGACACAAGTAGGTAGGAAATTCAAGAGGAAGTTACCTCATACGATGTCAGGGACTTCTTTTGCTTCCGCGGTCGTGATCTGAAAATCCCTACCCCTTGGAGCCTCTATCCGTTTGATTTCATTATCCGCTACTCTCGACCCTTCACCGGTCTTCTCTGTCTGACATCGGAGTTCAGGACATTCCCTGCTAAAGTGTCATGGCTTGTAACAGTTATAACCTAATTTAACTGGACTCATGCACTAGCGTGTTAGATGTCCAGTCTTTCCAAACATCATACAATTGAGAGGCCTGAGCCGGCACTCTCCTGGATGTCTCCGTCCATAAGTTCTACAATCCCTCACCTCTTTCTTCTGAGAGGGACTGTTTCCAGGTTTCCTAAATTTGAATTTCTCAAGAGGCATAGACGATGTATAATTCTCCCTCTTCCTCTTCCTGTCTCCTTCCCTTTGTCTTCTGAGCTCTGTTTCTCGTTCTCGAGCCTAGTCTATTATTTCCTCCAAGTTTGCACACTTGGACGGATGAATAAATTCTCTATTATCCATTTTTAGAATGAGATGGTATCGTGTCATCCACATCTCAGGAGTTGTTAAAAGTGCAGGACGGAATCTGGCTTTGTCTAAGAAAATGCCAGTGATCTCGTCTATAGATTCATTTGTCTGACGAAGTTGAAGGAACTCCTCAGTGATTCTGTCTATTGCCGTTGATGGGCAATAATGCTTTAGGATGATGTCTTTAAACTCTTCCCACTTCATTTCTCTGATTTTATATCTTCCTTTCTCTCTCTTAACTACGCCCCACAAATCATTAGCTCTTTCTTTTAACTAGTTGGTGGCAAAGGTTACTTTGTCTTCCTTGTGTAGGTCCACTCGTCTCTCCTATGGATCAAGCTCGAGACATGACGTAACAAGAACACGGAGTGCGGAATCCAACCGTGTTAATGACTGTGTATATGAGACAATTCTAACAATGATAATCACACACAGTGTAAATAATCACTCTTTCAATAGCACCTCAATATAGAGTTTACAGAATGTCAATTACCAAAGCTCTATAAAACTGAACAAGAAAACATCTATTTATAGTCCTGCATTTTGCCACATGCGAACATAACAAGTTCGCCTAAACTAGGCCAAGGCGAACTTATTAAGTTCGCCTATTGCAGAACTTAACTAAAACATTACAAAACATAGACATATCAGATCTAAACTATTACAAAGCCTATTGTCATACTTCTATGTCCTAACAGACTCCCCCTTGACAATAGCTTTATCTTTTGTCTTCAAGCTGAGCTCTTCCGCATCTCTGGTAATTTGCTCCTTGCATATACTCCATGTTTCACACAGATCTCCAACACATGTTTAAATTGTAATCCTTATTCACGCCATTCACTTGTAAACATAATCTCCTTTCTTTTCAGCATTAGTTGGTCTTTCTTTGAAAAGTTTATAAGATTCATAGCATCATAGAAACATGCTATAACCTTATTATCTTGATCTTCAATTCTTGATTCTCCAGTGTTCACATCCACATACCACCACTTCATATTACCCAGACAGTCTTGTGGTATTTTCCTCAAAGGTTTCTTCTTCACTACCTTGATTTGTTTGAACTTCTAATTCCAAATCACCTTACCAGTTTTAGAGTCAACACTCTTTATTCTCTTTCCCTTTTGTGGTTTAAGCTAATTTATACTTTCCAGAACCACCTTCTATCCTTATCAATTTTGCAATCAAATCAGCAATACCATACTTAGATCTATTGATTAAACACTTTGTTGCCAGACCATTCATCTCACATCTTGGTAATGTATTGAATTATCTTAGTCTCGGCTTCAAATATTGTACACCATCAAAGAACCAACTTATAATCCTCCCAACACATCTATCTTTGTTCACATACTTTTCCTTAAGAACAGGTGGTGATAATGAAACAGGTAATACTTTCTTCCAACTCTTTATCAACTCTAGCCATTTCTCTTTAGTCATGCATGTCTCCCTATACACCACAGACTATTCAGTTGTCTTTGTTTGAGCAGTGTCAGAACTAGAAACAGGCTTTGTGACATCTTCAGTAGAGTCCATAGAGTCAGTCATTCCAACATAAATGACTTCAGGAATAATATCATCTTGGATAAAATCAAAAGGCACATTAAGACCAGCACATACTTCATACGTCAACCTTGTTGTATCTTTAGTAATCTCCAATTCTACTATCTCTCCTTCTTCTATCTCTTAGTTATTCATTTCATGTAGATCAACTAAACAATTTATCTTTTCAGCTTCATCAAGATCAGAATCTTCTCTAAAGAATTCTAGAATCAATACCTCTTCATTTTCTCCTATACTTTTATCACCCGAAGCTTCAACTTGATTTGAAGTAGACTCCCCCTAAAATTGAGATACCGGAGCAACGTCGGAGTACTGGCGATCACCCTTGTTCCCACTAGGATCATTATCTTCATCGTCATTTCTTTGAATTGCCTCTATTTGACAAGTATATTTAACCACTACATGCATCTCCCCATGAGCGCCAATACGCTCTATTAACTGTGAAACAATAATCTGCATCTCAGATAGTTGTTTGCTTTGAGATTTAAGAACTTGCTCTCTCTGAAAATCATTAGCCCTTAATACATCTACTTGACCTTGAAGACCCACAACTTGAGCTTCTAGGTAAGAGACTTTGCCTTGTAGAGAAACAATCTTAGCATCCTTTGATGTAGACGGACCAGCTTGAGAAGAAATATGAGGAGGAATTGGAGTAGGAGTAACTTGTGGAAAAGTAATCTGAGACGGTTGTCATGATATAATTAGTGATTCCACAAAGTCCACGTCATCAGCTACCTGAGTACGAGCATCAGCTATAGAAGCAGACATTAGCTTCTTTGATTTTGGAGAGGGAATATACTCGGAATCAGACGACGATTCATCCCGTAATTTTATTTTACCAAGTACTGCACCAGGAGGAGGACCCCGAGCATACTTGCGTCTTGGTTTCTTTAATTTTCTTGTACTTGCAGACTTCATTCTTTAGTAGCTTCCGAATCAGAATCAGACTCAACATCACTAGCAGATTCAGAAGAACTAGTGCTAGTATCATTGATATTTCCATCTTGATCCTGTGGAGGAGAGTGTATTTGTTCTTCTTCAATGTTATGCACATTCTCCTCATGTTGATCATCATGAACATCAGCTTGAACCTCATCATGAACCTCCACATTTGGTTCTATTACATTTTCTTGAACTTCAACTGGTTCTTGAACTTGTTGTTGTTGTACTTGAGGTTGCTGTTGATGTTGTTGTTGCTATTGTTGTTGCTGTTGTTGTTGTTGTTGCTTTTGTTGTTGCTGTTGCTATTCTTTTGGATTAATCCAATTATCATGAGGTGGTGCAACATAATCTGGAATAATTATGTGCCCAAATTGTCACACCCCCAATTTCAACAAACGGAGTTTTACCGTTTTGGGAAGTGACAAACCAGGATCTCAGACATCAGTGACATTGAACGACTCTACATGGGACATAAGTATAATATAATCAAAGTTCATAGTTCAAATGAGGAAGCGTAAAGAAAATAAATGCGCAAAATACACGCGCCCCAAAAAGAAAGTCCAAACGTTCAAGTCCAAACAGTAATAAAACGAAAACAATCAAAGTAGCAAGACATAAATAAATCAGGAGCATCCCATGCATGATCCTAGTTGTGCACCTGTGTCTTAACTTAGCGACCTGAGAAAACATGTAAGTAAAAATGTCAACACGAGGTTGGTGAGTTCACAGGTTTCAATATATAAATAAACGTTTACCAGATTTATTGTATAATCAACATATATATACCAATGAGTAGCTAACCCATGTTCATGTTTGCTATTACGCTCGCAACCGTAAACTGACTGTTTGTATTGCCTCCCACCAGGTCTATCAACCACGGTGCACGTTTAGGTCAATATTGCACCCGTTCGATATCCAATCGAGTTAGCGCGACTAACGCGGGTGAGGTTTGTCAAACCCAGTAGTACTACCCAACATACCTCGCTATATTCATATTTAAATGGTTCGATGTGAGGACTTTCATGATAGAGTTTACGCATAGTCATAACAAGTGATATAAAATGAAGTACAAAAATCAAAAAGAGTTTGCATCATGTTTTCTTCCCCAGTTTAAAAGCAGTAAAAAGGGGCCGTGAAAACTCACCTGCGTTGCGTAGTAGGTAGTATCACACAAGTATGAGATTTAGAACCTCAAGTGTTAGCCTGCACGGCTTATGTATGCCCTAGAATCATAAACACATAAGTTAGGGACACACTGGGATTTGTGACGACGACGCGGAAGGTTAGAACGTCTTAACATATTCTAAGGATCAATGAGTAGACGAACTTGTCTACGAGAATATAGGGTTTCTTAATATAATTATTAAGATAAATACGTTTTGTGTCGAACGTTTCTTAATTACGAATATAATAATAATTAAATATATCCGTGCGTTTGTACCATTCAATAATGGTTTAAGAAAATAATATAATTAATATATTATTTTTGAACTCGTATAAAATATACGATAATCATTTACGTGACAAAAATAATAAATATATTATTTTTATTCGAGGATATAAACGTGAGTAAATAATATAAACTTTTATATTATTAATTTGTTTGAAACGTTACACGAGGTAAATAAACGAGGCGAAATAATATAAAAATATATATTATTTAATAATAGAAGTCATGGATTGAAAATAATATAAACATATTATTTTATTTGAATTCGTGGTTTTGAAAATAATATAAATATATTATTTTAAAAGTGGGAATAATATTAATTTTAGGTTATAAAACCAAACCCGAGCCTACAGGTCGTTTCCCGGCTAAAACACTTTATTATTTTAGTATACTTAATATAGGGTTAAGTTTTTATATTAAATAATATTTAAAAATCTGTTTTAAAAGAAAAGGGAGTTGGAGGACTTGAACCCGGGTCTTCTCCCCCACACACCAATGACTTAACCACTACGCCCGCTAGGGTCATCGCGTTAGAAACCTGGTTCCATATATTTTTATTAATCAGTTCAAGTGGTTTCCCCTTCCTAACCATACCTGCGATCGAATCCCATCCCAAACCCCCTCGATGCGTTTCTGTTTGCACAACAAGGCATCAAGGTTTTGTTAATAGGCCTAAGGCGAGCCTATGGTGACAGTTAATTGCAAATATCAATTGGATTTGGCTCGATTAATTGAAGATTTAGAAACCGAAACCCTAGACATGATTCCATAATCAATTTGATTAATTTCGATATTAAAATCAGTTGAAATTATGGGGCTTTCAAAGAGTAACAGATTTCGAATCTGTTCATATAAATTAATTGAATTTAAAACGTGTTTAGGCCAGTGTTCAATTAAACCCGATAGTGTATGAACCTAGCATTAGTTCTTGATCGTTTTGATGTTATGGATTTGAATTAGCAAAGGGCTATCATTGAGTAGGATATCTCGAAGCTGCCTATATAATTTAATTGGATTTTGATAGAGTCTAGGGTGGTGTTCGGCTAATCTCGAATGGGTATGAGCCCTAGAATCCAATTATGGTTAATTCGATCATGTAAGCATTCAAAAGGTTAGGGCTTTAAATATATACACACATGCGAAACTAAGCACGTAAACAATTACCAGAATGGATTTCGGGTTGATAATGATCGAGTAATTGGGGTCTCGGCTCGACGGGTTTGATCTTCAGTGATTCTCGCTTTGCTTTCGAACGAATTTGTGTGTGAAACTGATTCTCCGAGATTCGCTAGAGGTGCGCAGGGTAGATGATTGAGGAATGATTCACGAATTTGTGTGAATCGGTGATAATTAGTGAAGAACTCGACGGTTATGGGTTAATTACTCATAATTGGAATTAATTCGCGCAATTACGTACCATAATGCTATAATGGTGAACGGTTTAGTCATTACTACACATTACCGTTACGAATTTGGGCAGATTTTCGAGTGTGAATTCGGATTAAGACCAAGAACACAAATGGTTTGACTTTTAAAAGTCAACAGGAACTAGTTACACTCAATTTTGACTGTACATGGTCAACAAATTGAGTTTGGGTTAATTACAACTTTGATCCCTGAAGTTTGAATTCAGATATTGGCAGGATTAGTCCTTGGGGTTTGAATTTAACTGGATTAGCTAACGGGGTTAGGTTTTTAACAGGAAGTTAACGGAATTTACTAACCGCGTTAACCTGAAAAGTCGGGTTGTCACATCATCCCCTAGTTAAAAGAATTTTCGTCCCGAAAATTAAATAAATAAAAAAAAATTTCCGGATGTCACATCATCCCCTAGTTAAAAGAATTTTTGTCCCGAAAATTAGAATAGTACCTTAAGAATTTGGCGTGGAGTGCTTGAACAGATTAGGATATTCGCGCATCATCTGATCCTCGTGCTCCCACGTGAATTCTGGTCCGCGTTTTGAGTTCCAACGAACTCTAACAATAGGAATTTTGCTGCGCTTTAACGTTTTGACTTCCCTATCCATAATTTCGACAGGTTCTTCGATGAAACGCAACTGTTCATCAATGTGTAGTTCCTCCAGAGGAACCGTGAGTGACTCGTCTGCTAGAAATTTCTTCAAGTTTGAGACGTGAAAGACGTTGTGTAAACCACTAAGTCCTTCAGGTAGGTCTAGTTGATACGCTACTGGGCCAATTTTCTTTACTATCTTGAATGGTCCAACATAACGAGGATTTAGCTTGCCTCGCTTCCCAAAACGAATGACACCCTTCCAAGGTGAGACTTTTAATAAGACCATATCCCCTACTTGAAATTCTAATAGTTTATGACGCTTATCGGCATAACTCTTTTGACGATCACGAGTTGCTGCCATACGGTTTCTAATTTGGATGATTTTCTCAGAAGTTTCAAGTACAAGTTCAGGACCTGTAAGTTGACTATCCCTAACCTCGGCCCAACAAATAGGAGAACGACATTTCTGTCCATATAATGCTTCAAATGGAGCTGTCTTGATGCTAGTGTGATAACTGTTGTTGTAGGAGAACTCCACCAGCGGTAGATGAGACTCCCAAGTGTTACCGAAATCAAACACACAAGCTCATAGAATGTCCTCCAGAGTTTGAATAGTACATTATGTCTGACCATCAATTTGAGGATTGTATGTTGTGCTCATATCTAGATGCGTGCCTAAAGCTTTATGTAACGATTGCCAGAAACGAGAGGTGAATCGTGCATCACGATCCGAAATGATAGAGATTGGCACCTCGTGCCGAGATACTACTTCTTTCAAGTAATACGAGTAAGCTTATCCATTTTGTCGGTTTCCTTGATTGCTAAGAAGTGAGCGGACTTTGTTAAACGGTCAATGATTACCCAAATGGTATCACATCCTGTAGGAGTTCGTGGCAATTTTGTGATAAAGTCCATGGATATCTGCTCCCATTTCCACATGGGAATCTCTGGTTGCTGGAGTAGGCCGGAAGGCTTTTGATATTCAACTTTGACCTTCGCGCAAGTCAGGCACTTGCTCACATAGGTGGCTATGTCGGCCTTCATCTTTGGCCACCAATACAGCACCTTCAGGTCATGATACATCTTGTCGGAACCTGAATGAATGGAGTAACAAGATTTATGAGCTTCATCCATGACCAGTTCCCTTAAGTTACCGAATGCTGGAACTCATATTCGCTCGATGAAGTAGCGAATACCGTCAGATTTGGCCTCGAGTTGTGCTTCCATACCGCGTGTACCTTGCAGTGGTAGGTTTTCCTCTTTCAGAGCTTCAAGTTGAGCACTTTGGATTTTATCTGGTAATCCGGTGTGAATAGTATTTTGTAATGCTCGAACTCATTTAGGTTTGGTGTCCTTATGACTTAGGGCATCGGCTACCACATTAGCCTTCCCTGGATGGTATCTGATTGCACAGTCATAGTCGTTTAAGAGTTCAATCCAACGACGCTATCGCATGTTCAACTCTTTCTATTCAAAGATATGCTGAAGACTCTTGTGATCGGTGTAGATAGTGCATTTGGTACCGTATAAGTAATGTCTCCAGATCTTTAGTGCAAATACCGTGGCTCCCAACTCTAAGTCATGAGTCGTGTAGTTTTTCTCGTGGATTTTCAATTGACGAGAAGCGTATGCGATCACTTTCTCGCGTTGCATCAACACACAACCAAGACCTTGAATGGATGCATCACAATACACCACAAAATCATCCGTTCCCTCTGGAAGAGATAGGATTTGGTGCACTGTAGAGATAGGGTTTACCTTTTTGAGTTAAGGCCGTGAAGGGTTGGGCAATCTTGGAGAGTCCTTCAATGAGACGATGGTAGTAGCCAGCCAATCCCATAAATTGACGCACCTCCGTCGGCGTTGTAGGTGCTGCCCAATTCTTTATTGCTTCTACTTTAGCTGGATTGACATGTATTCCCGTCTTGTTGACTACATGTTCTAAGAATTGTACTTCTCAAATCCAGAGTTCGCACTTTGAAGGTTTGGCATACAATTGCTTTTGTTTTAGCAATTCTGAAATCAAACGCAGGTGTTCCTCATGTTCATCCCTATTCTTGGAGTAGATGAGGATGTCATCGATGAAGACGATAACTAACTGATCGAGGTACATTTTACATACACGGATTATGTGGTCCATGAATGCCGCGGGTGCATTGGTCAATCCGAAGGGCATGACCATGAATTCGTAGTGACCTTACCTAGTTCTGAATGCCGTCTTTGAGATGCCCTCGTCCCAGACTCTCAGTTGATGATAACCGGATCTAAGATATATCTTGGAATAGAAGCTTGATCCATAGAGTTGATCAAACAAATCATCGATGCGGGGTAAAGGATAGCGGTCCTTGTTGGTTACTTTATTAAGTTCACGGTAGTCGATGCACATGCGGAAGGTCATGTCCTTCTTCTTGACAAATAGGACCGGAGCTACCCATGGTGATGAGCTAGGTCTAATGAAACCTTTATCCAACAACTCTTGCAGTTGTGTGGATAGCTCTGGCAACTCACTAGGTGCAAGTCTACAGGGTGCCCGAGCAATAGGCGCTGCTCCGGGTGCGAGATCAATTTGGAATTCGACTTGACGATGTGGTGGAAGACCAGGCAGGTCTTTGGGAAATAATTCCGGATAATCACGAACGATCGGTATGTCGTCAATCTTCTTCTCCTCATATGGCTGCTCGGCGACGAGAGCCAGAATGACAATACGACCTTTACGTATATGCTTTTGTTCTTTCATGAAAGATATGATGCCCACGACAACACCACTCTTTTCGCCTTGGACAGAAAGGGTTTCTCCACTCGGGAGAGGTAGGCGAACAAATTTGCTCACGACAAATAATTTCGGCTTGGTTCTTAGATAACCAATCCATACCGACAATTACGTCGAAGTTGCCGAGTGTGACTGGCATAAGGTCAATGTCAATATTTTGACCAGCCAATCCTAGTTAACACGCCTTAAGATTGTGAGTTGTTTCGATTATTTGACCGTCTTCTATCCCTATAGTGTACTTAGTTGCTAATAGAGTCGGAGTACGACCGCACCAACATGAAATTCATGAAGTCATGCTGAGACTTCTAGTGAGACCAGTGTTTATAAGGCAAGTGTCAGCCAATGCATAGGCTAAGGGAAGAGGTTCACATGTAAGGAAGAAAAGTCTAATGAGATATAGATTCCAGTAGCATAAGAGGTAGGGTGTATGTTTAAGTAGTTGCGTTCAACTGATGGTTGGTTAGGTTAAATCTTAATTTCCTAATGTCATTGGATCAACGGGATCATTTCGTGAAGAAAGAAATCCGTTTACAGGATTGAATATGCTGGAGTAAAATTCGATGTTAGACTAAGGATTAGTCACAGGATGAGATAACAAGTTCAAGTGGGATCTATTGTAGGATTGTAAGGAATAACGTGTTAGCATAGAAAGAATTCCTCAAATTCTGTATACATAGTTGGAGTCGGTGGTTTTACCCTGAGGTTCTACTAGAGTTTCACTCTAGGTGGTTCCATTGATTAAGTTGGAATGAGAGTCGTAAGGTCACTAAGACTCTTACATGAGTGAAAATAATATTGATGGATTTCATTAATGATAGTCCAGTGTGTCTGTAAACACCTTCAACCTGATAGTCACGTCTATCAATTGTTGAACGGGTATATACCAACTAGTCGTTGAGTGGGTTACAAGAACTTCTACTGACAGTGGAAGTTTAAGTTTATAGATCACTGCTTAGGACCATTTATCCACATAATAGGTTTCACCAGGACTTACATGCACCTCAAATTACTATTATGTGTGCACCCGTAATGCTAATTTGCTTTGCATGCTCACCCTTGTTCTTCCTGTCCTGTGTCATAATGTCCTTTAGGTTATATTGTTGAGTACAGAGTGTTGTCAGATATGATAAGTCATTGAGAAGCTTAGTCATCAACCATAAGTTGATCAATTAGAACTCATATCGAGGTGAGTAGTCGAGGATGGTTTGCTCCGAGTATTCACTCGAGTGAAACACAATACAGGAGTCCAATCCAGCGGATTGTAAATGAGAACATGTAACAAACATGTACATGAAATGCGACTTCGAAAAATGAAACTGATTTCCTGAATACAAGTTACAGAAAGCAGCAAGGTAGCTGTCCTTTCAACTTAGTCAAGATAGGGTTTGAGTATGCATTGAGCAATGCGTTCTCAGATTTGTGTTCGATCTATTCTCAACAGAATATCGACCAAAGACGCGAGTCCATGGCTCGGGAAAGTGATGACATCTATGTGTCAATAGATTCTGCAATAATGCGTGTAACGGTCTGCCTTCAGTCGGCGTATTGTTGCTAGCGGGTACAGTAGGGACTCGCCTCCGACGATCCCAATTCCCAAAGAGATATGCGTTAGTGCTTAGTTTCGTCCATAACATGGACCTGAGAAATCCCACCATACCCAACGGGTGATGGCGATGTAATTGACTCCTCCGAAGGCTCCGTCTCGCTGCCCTCGAACGGGAGTGGATGATGTTCCGGTGATTCCCCGAGTGTCGTCACTGGGAATGATGATGCAATGCAAATGATGTGTCCCTTGCCAACTGAGGGTGATACGGATGGTGTTACATGCCTGCACTGCAATGTATAGTTGCTATATGTATCACGTATAAGTGTCTGTGCCGTGTAACTAATGTGTGAGGTTATAGTCTAGTATGCAATCCTAGTTCTCTATAACCAATGTCTCTGATACCAATCTGTCACACACCCAATTTCAACTAACGGAGTTTTACCATTTTGGGAAGTGATAAACCAGGATCTCAGACATCAGTTACATTGAACGACTCTACATGGGACATAAGTATAATATAATCAAAGTTCAGAGTTCAAATGCGGAAGCGTAAAGAAAATAAATGCGCAAAATACACGCGCCCCAAAAAGAAAGTCCAAACGTTCAAGTCCAAACAGTAATAAAACGAAAACAATCAAAGTAGCAAGACATAAATAAATCAGGAGCATCCCATGCATGATCCTAGTTGTGCACCTGTGTCTTAACTTAGCGACCTGAGAAAACATGTAAGTAAAAATGTCAACACGAGGTTGGTGAGTTCACAGGTTTCAATATATAAATAAACGTTTACCAGATTTATTGTACAATCAACATATATATACCAATGAGTAGCTAACCCATGTTCATGTTTGCTATTACGCTCGCAACCGTAAACTGACTATTTGTATTGCCTCCCACCAGGTCTATCAACCACGATGCACGTTTAGGTTAATATTGCACCCGTTCGATATCCAATCGAGTTAGCGCGACTAACGCGGGTGAGGTTTGTCAAACCCAGTAGTACTACCCAACATACCTCGCTATATTCATATTTAAACGGTTCGATGTGAGGACTTTCATGATAGAGTTTACGCATAGTCATAACAAGTGATATAAAATGAAGTACAAAAATCAAAAAGAGTTTGCATCATGTTTTCTCCCCCAGTTTAAAAGCAGTAAAAAGGGGCCGTGAAAACTCACCTGCGTTGCGTAGTAGGTAGTATCACACAAGTATGAGATTTAGAACCTCAAGTGTTAGCCTGCACGGCTTACGTATGCCCTAGAATCATAAACACATAATGTCACACCCCGCCAAGGCAGAAACGCGAGGCGCGACGTTCACTGGTTTCCAAAGCATATGATTACCGCAAACACATACACGTAATTGGATACATAATCGAGTTTAAAATATTTACATCGCAAAATATCAACTTGAGTTTACAAAAGTTTAAGATTTCGCAAATATGACTCAAGACCATGAGTTATACAAGAGAAATCCTCCTCAAAAGCCGTATCCACGTGCATGCATGTATCCTACATTGCTAACCTGATTGCCACGTTCAATTTCCTGAAAACATACTTAAAACTGTCAACACGAGGTTGGTGAGTTCACAAGTTATTATAAAGAGTTATCATAAACCCAATGTTTAAATCTGATCATTTTACGATCAAAACTCTTTGTTAAACCTGATCACTTTAACCTGATCAGAACTCTATTGTTAAAACATGATCATTTTAGCCTGATCAGAACTCTTTTGTTTAAAACCTGATCACTTTAGCCTAATCAGAACTCTTTTGTTTAAAACCTGATCACTTTAGCTGATCAGAACTCTTTTGTTTAAAACCAGATCACTTTAGCCTGATCAGAACTCTTTTGTTTAAAACCTTATCACTTTAGCCTGATCAGAACCCTTTTGTTTGTATTACCAATGAATATGAATACTAATCCGATCTATTGACCCCATTTGTAAGCTTGCAAGGAATACAAAATAGTATGTAATGTACGAGACCGTAACCAAACCCCAACATTCTGTGCCTCCCCTCGCCTTTCTGCGAGTAAGACAATATGCGGTCATTCGGCCATTTGAACCCCTGGTTAGCGCGACTAACCATGACCGGAGGCGTCACCCCCAATAGTACTATTCATATAATCCCGGGCTAAGTCCATAGCTAATGGTTACTAATTTATTCCGAGGACTTTAAGCGCTTTACTATTCCCTCAATACATACATATGGTCAGATCATTAGTTTCATTCAATTACATACGAAAATTCTTTACAAGTATGTTTCCACCCCAAATCATTTCAAAACTTTAGAAAAAGGGGGATTAGTGAAACTCACCTCGACAGTATGAATGCTAGCAAATATTTGAATAATCAGCAGACTCGCCTATCCGTATCCTAATTACACAAGGATAACATACACGTTAAGACTACCCGTCTTAAACGCAAGTTGTTCACCCGACTTAGCAGATCTGATTACTTTTGTTTAAATATCTTTTTAGTTTTTCAACACTTGTTTCGTTATAAAATAGTTCTAAGTTACCGCCCCATGGGACAGATGAACAAGTATCGAAACTTTCTTAGTTTCGATTAAACAGAACAGATGTCGAAACTACTTAGTTTCGATTGAGTAAATTGGGTATCGAAACTACCTAGTTTCGATTGGCAAATAGGTATCGAAACTCCTAGTTTCGATTGAACAACAGGTATCGAAACTCATAGTTTCGATTGAACACATGTATCGAAACTCCTAGTTTCGATTACTGAAATTTTGATTGACAGAATCAGTCCTGTATATTTTTATGTTTTAATCTGGAATTTGACACACTTTTCTTGTTATCTTACTTGCGTTTGAACGATTTGTATGTTTAGCTACGGTTTTAAAGCAATAATATGGATGGTATCGAGTGTTTACCTCTGGACAGAGATGATGATTTTGAGCGAAACAGAGAATGATCTTGAGCTCCTTAGCTTGATTCTTGAGAAAAACACTTGGAACTCTTCTTATAACACCGAAATATGTGGATTTCGCTTTAAAACTTGAATTCAACTTGAAGAGAAATGGGAAGATTGTCGTAAGAAAATGAGAGTGATGAAAGGAATTGTGAGAAAAGTGATTGAAGAGGTATGGTTTTACTTGAATTTCGAAGGCATGAGGTATGGTCATTCTCTGAAGTTTGGTCGAGAAAGTCAAGGAAATTGAGGGGAAAACCCACTTGTCTCTGCCGATATGATGATTGGGTTTAGAGTTAATTAAATCAAATAATTAGATTTAAGTGTTAATTTATTAATGGTATTAGTATCAATTAGAGTTTTAAAGGGGTAATTTAATTCGGTTTAGATTCTTCACGGTATTATAATTTTTAACAAGTTTATGGCTCGTTGAAGTAAATATTGAAATCTTGGTTTTTGTAATATATATATATATATATATATTTATATATTTTTCTGGTTATTTTATTTAACCATTAACGTTCGTATTTAGTCGGGTTATACTGCTTACTTTTTCTAGTAATTCTTTAAGTTTTACTAGACTTGGAATAACTCCTTTGCTAGACTTCTTGACTTTACTTAGTCAAAATAAAATATCAGGAAATAATAAGTATGAACGTGCATTTATGTAATATGGATATTGACCTGAAATGCTGGGTGTCACATTCTCCCCATGTTACAGAGAATTTCGTCCCGAAATTCAATTCTTGTCATTCTGACTTGGAGTGTTTGTAAACAAGGACGGGTACTTGGATTTCATTTTATCTTCCCACTCCCACGTAAACTCGGGGCCGCGCTTTGAATTCCAACGTACCTTGACCAGCTTAACACGGCTGCGCCTTGTTCTCTGAACCTTCTAATCTGTGACTTCCATGGGTTCCTCAATGAAGTGCAACTTGTCGTCTATGTGAATCTCATCAGGCAGTATAATTAACGTCTCGTCTGATAAACACTTCTTGAGATTTGATACATGAAACGTATCATGTACATTGCTTAGTTGTTGTGGCAACTTGAGCTTGTAAGCTACAGGGCCAACCCTAGTCAATATTTCAAACGGTCCAACGTACCTAGGGTTAAGCTTGCCACGGTTGCTAAATCTTGCAACTCCTTTCCAATGTGAGACCTTTAACATGACTTTGTCTCCCACTTGGAATTCTAAAGGTCTTCGTCTGTTATCCGCGTAACTCTTTTGTCTGTCACGGGCGGCCTTCAGACGATCCTTGATTTTAAAATCTTGTCCGTGGTTTCTTGAATAACCTCGGGACCGCTTAAATGCTTGTCACCAACTTCTGCCCAACAGAGCGGTGAACGACATCTTCGACCATACAAAGCCTCAAACGGAGTGGCTTTGATGCTGGTGTGGTAACTATTATTGTATGAAAACTCAGCTAGCGGCAAATGAGTATCCCAATTTCCACCGAAATCAATTGCACACGCACGTAGCATATCCTCTAAAGTTTGAATGGTCCTTTCACTTTGACCATCTGTTTGTGGGTGATATGCCGTGCTCATGTCAAGACGTGTGCCCATGGCTTCTTGTAATGATTTCCAGATTCTAGACATGAATCTGCTGTCTCTATCAGAGATATTAAAAATTGGAACTCCATGCCTAGCCACAATTTCCTTAATATAAAGCCTTGCAAGTTTCTCGGTTTTATCCGTCTCTTTGATGGGTAGAAAATGAGTTGATTTCGTCAAACGATCAACAATTACCCGTATAGTGCCATACCCGCTCGACGTCTTGGGTAACTTTGTAATGAAATCCATGGAAATTTGTTCCCATTTCCATTGAGGTATCTCGGGTTGTTGTAACAATCCCGACGGGTTCTGATGTTCTGCCTTTACTTTTGAACATGTCAAGCATTTACCGACATAAATAGCAATTTCTCCTTTCATGTTCGGCCACCAGTAGAGTTCTTTCAGATCCTTATACATTTTATCCGAACCTGGGTGAATGGAGTACCTGGACTTGTGGCCTTCGTCCATAACCAACTCCCGTATGTTACCAAAACATGGCACCCAAATTCTATTCATGAAGTATAAAGTGTCATCTGACTTTGGTTCCAACTACTTTATCATTCCTCGTAAAGCTTCACTCTGAATGTTTTCTTCCTTAATTGCCTCTTGTTGTGCCATCCGGATTTGAGTCGTGAGACTCGTATGAATTGTCAATTCTAGGGCACGAACATGGAGTGTTTTAATCCGTTCTTTACGACTCAAGGCATCTGCTACGACGTTTGCCTTACTAGGGTGATACTTGATATCACAGTCGTAATCATTCAGTAGTTCTACCCAACGACGTTGCCTCATGTTGAGTTCTTTCTGATTAAAGATGTGCTGGACACTCTTGTGATCTGTAAAATAGTACATTTTGTACTGTATAAGTAATGTCTCCAAATCTTGAGTGCAAACACGACAGCACCCAATTCTAGATCGTGAGTCGTATAATTTTTCTCATGGACTTTTAGCTGTCTGGATGCATACGCTATGACTTCTTCTCTCTGCATCAATACACATCCCAGACCTTGGTGTGATGCGTCGCAGTACACGATGAAATTGCTAGTTCCTTTGGGAAGGGATAGGATTGGTGCACTGCAATGTTTTTGCTTCAGCAATTGAAAAGCTGATTCTTGTTTATCAGTCCAATCAAACTTTTTGTCCTTCTGAGTTAACGTGGTCAAAGGCAAGGCTATCTTTGAAAAATTCTCGATGAATCGCCTGTAATAGCCTGCCAAACCCAGAAATTGACGCACCTCAGTCGGAGTTCTTGGTGCTTCCCAGTTTTTGATAGCTTCAATCTTGGTTGGATCCACATGGATACCATTCTTATTGATGACGTATCCGAGAAAGTGAACCTCTCGGATCCAAAACTCACACTTAGAGAATTTAGCATAAAGCTTCTCATTCCTGAGTAGTTCCAAGATTAATTTCAAATGATGTTCATATTCCTCCTTGGTTCGTGAATATATCAATATGTCATCGATAAACACAATTACGAATTTATCCAAGTACGGCTTGCACACGCGGTTCATGAGATCCATGAAGACGGCCGGTGCATTAGTCAAGCCAAATGGCATAACTAGGAACTCGTAGTGACCGTAACGAGTCCTAAAAGCCGGTTTTGGTATATCTTCTTCCTGAATTTTCAGTTGATGATACCCTGATCGTAGATCAATTTTAGAATAGAAACTGGAACCTTGAAACAAATCGTCTATTCGAGGAAGAGGATACCGATTTTTGATTGTCAGTTTGTTCAATTCTCGGTAATCAATACACATTCTAAAGATTCCATCCTTTTTCTTTACAAACAGGATCGGAGCTCCCCATGGTGAGAAACTTGGTCTTATGAAACCATTGTCAAGTAATTCTTGTAGTTGGCTCGATAGTTCCTGCATCTCGGAAGGGGCTAGACGATACGGCGATCGTGCAACTGGTGCGGCTCCTGGAACTAGGTCGATCCTGAACTCGACTTGTCTTGATGATGGTAATCCTGGTAAGTCCTCGGGAAATACCTCCGAGTAATCTCTGACGATTGGTATGTCCTCAAGTCAATGTTCTTCGGGTTTCTTCTCGACGATGTGAGCCAGGAATGCACAATAACCCTTGCGTAGATATTATGAGCTTTCATGCAGTTTATCATCTTCAACATCATTCTACACCTTTCGCCTTGAATTGAAAGAATTTCTCCACTTGGTAGTGGGATACGTACAATCTTCTCGAAGCATACGATTTCGGCACGATTCTTTGATAACCAATCCATGCCAATAACAATATCAAAACTCCCTAGCTCGACGGGTAGAAGGTCTATACTGAATGTATGGTTTTCTAAACATAAAGTACAACCCTTAATGACCTCTCCGGTTTCTATTAATTTCCCATTTGCTAATTCAATAGTATAACTTTGATCTAGTTTGCTGGCCTTAATACCGAGTAAGGATTTAAAATCATTTGACACAAAGCTCATATCCGCACCCGAATCAAAAAGTACAGAGGCATAGTGATTATTTATCGGGAACGTACCAGTGACGATGTTCGGGTCCTGGCGTGCGTCCCTTGCACCCATCACAAATGCCCTCCCTGGTGCCTGAGCGTTGTTCTGATTCTTCCACTTGGGACAATCCCTCTTGAAGTGCTTCAGGTCACCACATATGAAACATCCCGATTTAATTTTCCCCATTCGGTTGTTGGTTCGACAAGCTTGTGTGGTGTGACCAAACTTGTCACATTTTCCACACTTGATGCACACACCGGCATGATGATTTCCACACTTCTTACATCTCGGTAGGCCCCTATCATACTCCTTTCTTTCCACTGTGTTGACTGCAAAAGCCTTCATAGTTCCTTGTTTCTTAAACCCTTGCTTCTCAGACTTGTTACTTGAATTTCCCATCCATTTCCTTTTCTCCCCATATCTACCTTCCTCGTTCTCCTTCCTCTCAAACAATCCATTACGTACTGCATCATCCTTTAGTTTGAATGCTAAAGTTATAGCACTCTTGGCATCTACTGGATTAGATGATGTTACCATGCTACGAATTTGAGGCGCAAGGCCCCACAGATACCTCTCAACACGCTTATGTTCTGGTGTGACCATATGCGGTACTAGAATCGCCAATTCATTGAAACGGTCGGTGTATCCTGCCACATCATCTCCGATCATCTATAGGTTCCACATCTCAGTTTCAATCTTTTGCAATTCATTTCGAGGACAGTATTCCTCAATCATCATGTTTTTTAAATCTTCCCAAGACAATTGGTACGCTGTCTCTCTCCCAAAAGTCTTCATTTGAGTATTCCACCAAGTTAAAGCTTTATCAGTGAGTGCACATGTAGAATATTTCACCATGCAGTCAGCGGTGCATTCACTAATATCAATCACCGACTCCATCTTTTCTATCCATCTCATCAGACCTACTGCACCCTCGGTGCCATTGAAGTTACGGGGGTTGCAGGATAGGAAGGCCCTGTAGGTGCACTTCCTATTTGGAGCATCTGTAGAATCACAAGTCATAACGTCATTAATTCGGATCATGACTATGTGTTATGGCTTATTTATTTTTATTACCTCCAGAACCTCCTGCTGTACCGCTACCTCCTGCACCTCCTGCGCCGGTACCACTGCCGTTTCCTCCACCACTATTTCGGTTTGCTTCATACTGCTCCATGGCAGTAGCTACTCGCTGTGCTTTGAGTTGTTCCATGTTTGGGGAAATCGTCTCGTTGTTGTCACCAGTAGTGTTACGGGGTGTCCCACATTTAGGTGCCATGACGTTCTTTCTAACATATCAATTAAAAAGAAACAACATTATATAATAATAATGACAGATCATGACATAAGGGTACAACAACATCAAACGTAAACAACCATCATCACAACCTAAGCCATCATATACATAGTTAAAACATACATAGTACATTGTTCCAAAAGACAAGGATACAAAAGGGATGGGTTCACATGACCACATCAGTACTAAAGTTTTAAACTACATAATGTGCTATGGGCACAACCCGCCCATAATAGGTTTAAAAGAAGAAGTGGGAGTACAATCCAATCATCATGGCAAGTCCCGCCATGACAAGGCTAGTTCTCGCAACGAATTCTGCAGCCAAAGTCCTTTCTTCCAGCGCCTCCACCATGTCTCGGACCGTGAGAGTGAACTGCCAGTCCATATCAGCTCTCCACTCGAGGTAGTCAGTGGCACCCTTTATGTCTCGGGTGTTATCCTCCAAAGTCTGTACTCGAGATCCGAGCCCTTGACGTAAGCGCGTGGCTGCATCCCCATGTGCCCGAATATCATCTAGGAGATCATCAAGTCGTTCTTCGTGCGTATGAACACGTGCTACCAATGTAGGCACTGTGAGCTCCATGGCTTCCCTAGTGTGGGGTAAGGGTGTTGGGGAGTTGGAGGACTCTCCGAGCTCAAAGGTAAAGGAAATACTCTCCATCTCCCTCCATCGTGCCAGAGTACGGGGCATCCAACGGATAGTCCCCACCGTAGGGTGGTAACAGGGTCGTTGCCTAGGTGGTTCCTCATCAATCTCCAAGTTTTCCGGGTCACGGGCTGCCAGGGTTCTTTTAGTGGAAGTCGAACCTTCTTCCTAGCACTCTTTACCATGACTGGTCCTCCGCTTTCCTTTCGGTAAACGATAGGCGGTTCTCCCAGGGAAACATTGGGTGGTGTCGAGCTGCGAACTTGTACTCGATTTTTGGGGCGTGTGGCGGAAAATTCCTCGTTGGATTCAGGGTCAGAGACGGGGTCAGAGTGTGAATGTGACGACATACTTGTGACTACAATATCCACATGACATGATAACCGGTTATGCAATGCTTATGCAATGAAAACATTTTAGTGAGTCATTCAAATTATAGACTAGGTTCTGTTTTAGACACCTAGTTCGCTATAATCAATGGCTCTGATACCAAGTTCTGTCACACCCCGCCAAGGAGGAAACGCGAGGCGCGACGTTCACTGGTTTCCAAAGCATATGATTACCGCAAACACATACACGTAATTGGATACATAATCGAGTTTAAAATATTTACATCGCAAAATATCAACTTGAGTTTACAAAAGTTTAAGATTTCGCAAATATGACTCAAGACCATGAGTTACACAAGAGAAATCCTCCTCAAAAGCCGTATCCACGTGCATGCATGTATCCTACATTGCTAACCTGATTGCCACGTTCAATTTCCTGAAAACATACTTAAAACTATCAACACGAGGTTGGTGAGTTCACAAGTTATTATAAAGAGTTATCATAAACCCAATGTTTAAATCTGATCATTTTCCGATCAAAACTCTTTGTTAAACCTGATCACTTTAACCTGATTAGAACTCTATTGTTAAAACCTGATCATTTTAGCCTGATCAGAACTCTTTTGTTTAAAACCTGATCACTTTAGCCTGATCAGAACTCTTTTGTTTAAAACCTGATCACTTTAGCCTGATCAGAACTCTTTTGTTTAAAACCTGATCACTTTAGCCTGATCAGAACTCTTTTGTTTAAAACCTGATCACTTTAGCCTGATCAGAACCCTTTTGTTTGTATTACCAATGAATATGAATACTAATCCGATCTATTGACCCCATTTGTAAGCTTGCAAGGAATACAAAATAGTATGTAATGTACGAGACCGTAACCAAACCCCAACATTCTATGCCTCCCCTCGCCTTTCTGCGAGTAAGACAATATGCGGTCATTCGGCCATTTGGAACCATGATCGGAGGCGTCACCCCCAATAGTACTATTCATATAATCCCGGGCTAAGTCCATAGCTAATGGTTACTAATTTATTCCGAGGACTTTAAGCGCTTTACTATTCCCTCAATACATACATACGGTCAGATCATTAGTTTCATTCATTTACATACGAAAATTCTTTACAAGTATGTTTCCACCCGAAATCATTTCAAAACTTTAGAAAAAGGGGGATTAGTGAAACTCACCTCGACAGTATGAATGCTAGCAAATATTTGAATAATCAGCAGACTCACCTATCCGTATCCTAATTACACAAGGATAACATACACGTTAAGACTACCCGTCTTAAACGCAAGTTGTTCACCCGACTTAGCAGATCTGATTACTTTTGTTTAAATATCTTTTTAGTTTTTCAACACTTGTTTCGTTATAAAATAGTTCTAAGTTACTGCCCCATGGGACTGATGAACAGGTATCGAAACTTTCTTAGTTTCGATTGAACAGAACAGATGTCGAAACTACTTAGTTTCGATTGAGTAAATTGGGTATCGAAACTACCTAGTTTCGATTGGCAAATAGGTATCGAAACTCCTAGTTTCGATTGAACAACAGGTATCGAAACTCCTAGTTTCGATTGAACACAGGTATCGAAACTCATAGTTTCGATTGAACACAGGTATCGAAACTCCTAGTTTCGATTGAACACATGTATCGAAACTCCTAGTTTCGATTACTGAAATTTTGATTGACAGAATCAGTCCTGTATATTTTTATGTTTTAATCTGGAATTTGACACACTTTTCTTGTTATCTTACTTGCGTTTGAACAATTTGTATGTTTAGCTACGGTTTTAAAGCAATAATATGGATGGTATCGAGTGTTTACCTCTGGACAGAGATGATGATTTTGAGCGAAACAGAGAATGATCTTGAGCTCCTTAGCTTGATTCTTGAGAAAAACACTTGGAACTCTTCTTATAACACTGAAATATGTGGATTTCGCTTTAAAACTTGAATTCAACTTGAAGAGAAATGGGAAGATTGTCGTAAGAAAATGAGAGTGATGAAAGGAATTGTGAGAAAAGTGATTGAAGAGGTATGGTTTTACTTGAATTTCGAAGGCATGAGGTATGGTCATTCTCTGAAGTTTGGTCGAGAAAGTCAAGGAAATTGAGGGGAAAACCCACTTGTCTCTGCCGATATGATGATTGGGTTTAGAGTTAATTAAATCAAATAATTAGATTTAAGTTTTAATTTATTAATGGTATTAGTATCAATTAGAGTTTTAAAGGGGTAATTTAATTCGGTTTAGATTCTTCACGGTATTATAAATTTTAACCAGTTTATGACTCGTTGAAGTAAATATTGAAATCTTGGTTTTTGTAATATATATATATATATATATATATATATATATATATATTTATATATTTTTCTGGTTATTTTATTTAACCATTAACGTTCGTATTTAGTCGGGTTATACTGCTTACTTTTTCTAGTAATTTTTTAAAATTTACTAGACTTGGAATAACTCCTTTGCTAGACTTCTTGACTTTACTTAGTCAAAATAAAATATCAAGAAATAATAAGTATGAACGTGCATTTATGTAATCTGGATATTGACCTGAAATGCTGGGTGTCACACATAAGTTAGGGTCACACTGGGATTTGTGACGACGACATGGAAGGTTAGAACGTCTTAACGTATTCTAAGGATCAATGAGTAGACGAACGTGTCTACGAGAATATAGGGTTTCTTAATATAATTATCAAGATAAATAAGTTTTGTGTCGAAGGTTTCTTAATTACGAATATAATAATAATTAAATATATCCGTGCGTTTGTACCATTCAATAATGGTTTAGGAAAATAATATAATTAATATATTATTTTTGAACTCGTATAAAATATACGATAATCATTTACGTGACAAAAATTTTAAATATATTATTTTTATTCGAGGATATAAACGTGAGTAAATAATATAAACATTTATATTATTAATTTGTTTGAAACGTTACACGAGGTAAATAAATGTGGCGAAATAATATAAAATATATATTATTTAATAATAGAAGTCATGGGTTGAAAATAATATAAACATATTATTTTATTTGAATTCGTGGTTTTGAAAATAATATAAATATATTATTTTAAAAGTGGGAATAATTTTAATATTAGGTTATAAAACCAAACCCGAGCCTACGGGTCGTTTCCCGGCTAAAACACTTTATTATTTTAGTATACTTAATATAGGGTTAAGTTTTTATATTAAATAATATTTAAAAATCTGTTTAAAAAGAAAAGGGAGTTGGAGGACTCGAACCCGGGTCTTCTCCCCCACACACCAACGACTTAACCACTACGCCCGCTAGGGTCATCACGTTAGAAACCCGGTTCCATATATTTTTATTAATCAGTTCAAGTGGTTTCCCCTTCCCAACCGTTCCTGCGATCGAATCCCATCCCAAACCCCCTCGATGCGTTTCTGTTTGCACAACAAGGCATCAGGGTTTTGTTAATAGGCCTAAGGCGAGCCTATGGTGACAGTTAATTGCAAAGATCAATTGGATTTGGCTCGATTAATTGAAGATTTAGAAACCGAAACCCTAGACATGATTCCATAATCAATTTGATTAATTTCGATAGTAAAATCAGTTGAAATTATGGGGCTTTCAAAGAGTAACAGATTTCGAATCTGTTCATATAAATTAATTGAATTTAAAACGTGTTTAGGCCAGTGTTCAATTAAACCCGATAGTGTATGAACCCTAGCATTAGTTCTAGATCGTTTTGATGTTATGGATTTGAATTAGCAAAGGGCTATCATTGAGTAGGATATCTCGAAGCTGCCTATATAATTTAATTGGATTTTGGTAGAGTCTAGGGTGGTGTTCGGCTAATCTCGAATGGGTATGAGCCCTAGAATCCAATTATGGTTAATTCGATCATGTAAGCATTCAAAATGTTAGGGCTTTAAATATATACACACATGCGAAACTAAGCACGTAAACAATTACCATAATGGATTTCGGGTTGATGATGATCGAGTAATTGGGGTCTCGGCTCGACGGGTTTGATCTTCAGTGATTCTCGCTTTGCTTTCGAACGAATTTGTGTGTGAAACTGATACTCAGAGATTCGCTAGAGGTGCGCAGGGTAGATGATTGAGGAATGATTCACGAATTTGTGTGAATCGGTGATAATTAGTGAAGAACTCGACGGTTATGGGTTAATTACTCATAATTGGAATTAATTCGCGCAATTACGTACCATAATGCTATAATGGTGAACGGTTTAGTCATTACTACACATTACCGTTACGAATTTGGGCAGATTTTCGAGTGTGAATTCGGATTAAGACCAAGAAAACAAATGATTTTACTTTTAAAAGTCAACAGGAACAAGTTACACTCAATTTTGACTGTACATGGTCATCAGATTGAGTTTGGGTTAATTACAACTTTGATCCCTGAAGTTTGAATTCAGATATTGACAGGATTAGTCCTTGGGGTTTGAATTTAACTGGATTAGCTAACGGGGTAAGGTTTTTAACAGGAAGTTAACGGAATTTACTAACCGCGTTAACCTGAAAAGTCGGGTTGTCACACAAATTATGGTGTAGGAACTGGGATTAGTGCCGGATTATGTTGCTTAATTGTGTTACAATCAGTAAAAATCCTCTTTGTCATTGGGGTGAGAGTAAGATGGTGTTGTAGCTGAGGTAGATTTGGAATGAGATGATTCAAAATCATTTGAATGAACCTCGGGTACATTAAGAAGACTTGACCTTCTGGCGGTGTAATTTGTGCAACGATCTCCTTATAGAAATAATGTGCAAAGTTGAAACCTATGTTAAGAGTGAGAGCAACCATGGCTGACTGTAAAGAAGTCTTCAACCTATCAGATCCAGCTTTCCTCAGTGATAAACACTGAATAAGTACATGCATAAAGTACCTCCATTGACCCACTAAGCCACCTTTCCGTGCTTGAGTATCATTACCTCTTCCCCTGTAACCCATCCTTTGAAAACATCCCATAATTTGAGCTGGTAACCCCAACGGTTCTTCATTATTACCTCCAAGATGCAGAGCTTGTCAGATAGTGTTAACATATATTGCCACTTCAGTGTTGTTGACAGTAGCTCTAATCACATTTGGATCAACAATTCAATCATGTTGTGCTATATCCCAGAATTGTTGAATATAATTCAGGCTGATGTAGGGATCTGCAAATAAAGCAACACCGATTCTTGATCTATTCAGAAAATTTATGATTTCACGGTAGTTCACGGCCTCAGACATGTTTGGATCTAATAATGCCACCTGGTTATGCTTATATTCCACTCTACGATTCATCTGTACATAGCAATGATGAAATAGCAAAGTCACAAACATTTTAACAAAAAAATTTAAAAAAAATTTGCTAAGTCAAAACACTACTGCACACTGAGGAAAACTTACTAAGTTCGCTTAGAGTTTTCAAGAGGCGAACTTAATAAGTTCGCTTGAGCAAGTTCGCTCCAAGCACTTAAACCAGATCAGGAATCTAACTATTCCAATCGATGAAATCTGAAACACTTTGCCACCCAAATAGCTACTATACCCACCGATACAACATAATACACCTTCAATTTCATTATCAAGCCACAACAACACCTCTATAATTGACAAAACAGATACGATGCAATAAAACCTAAGGTCAGACAAAAAAAAATGATCCATGGGAACAATTTGACGGATAAAAGATCCTGACTCTACCTTGGTTTGAAGCGCAAACATTTTAATATCAAGAGATTAACACACAACACTGATTTTTCATCCACAAAATTCAAACAAAACAAGTTCGCTCAAAAACTCGTAAGTTCGCTTTATAAGTTCGCTGGAATTTGAAATTGGGTAAATGAACAACTTCGCCTGACCTTACATATATACACTGTCACTAAGTTCGCTTACTAGGCGAACATGATAAGTTCGCTTAATCTCAAACACTTCGAGAATATTTGAAACTTCATCATTTTCAAGCTTCAACTTTCAAACAGCGATCCTCCTTTTTTTTTCACCTGAAACATGTATCTGATCCATTCCCGAACATAAAAAAATGGAATTTACATGAAAGCCCGAAAGAAAATCTTTTTGGATTTTTGAAATCATTAAAAAAATGAAATTAAAAACTAATAAACGAAACAAAAAAAAATCTTTTTGGATTTTATCTATACAAGTAACCAAATCATTCTTCACTAAGTAATTCATTTTTCTGAAGTTGATGTGAACTAGCTTCCGATGCCAAAGAATAGAGTCAGATTTAGATGCTTTCGATAGTAACCATGTAGGAATTGAATCCGTTGTTGTAGCAACACTCATGTTTAAAACATATGTGTCATTTCTTCTCGAAACCTTCATTAGAATCCATTCTTCAGGTATCACAAATCCCGACTTCAAAAAGTAACATTCAGAATCATTGAAATGGAAGCAAACTTCTTGCCGCACATTTGGGATACGCTAAGGAGATTGTGCTCGAGTTGCTCTACATAATTGACTTTCTCAAACTTCACCTTTTCATTCTTCAGCGTTCCTTGGCCTGTTATGCAACCACCTTTATTCCCAACAAAGGCGACATAACCACCATCAATTTTAATAACATCTTTAAGCAAAAGTATATTTCCTGTCATATATTTGGAGCAACCACTATCCCCATACTAAGTATTGTTTATAGTCCTCCTTGGTTGACCCTACACAAACAAAGGAAATCAGTTAGAAATGGGGATCCAAGCCATTGTGGTCTTGGGTCTACCATTAGCATCAAAATAAACAACTTCAAGTAATTCACAGTCTCTATATCATTCACCCTTGGTGATTTAGGCAAATCAGAATCAGACATCCTGGATTTTGAAACATTCTTTTTTCTTATCAAAATTTGATTGATTTTGTGATTCAGATTCAAGTTGATCAGTTTCTAAAAGTTTTCATAACCGTCTGTTCCTTCTTCGCCTTTGAGGTCTTGAAAGTTTGACCTCAGGTTGTGAATACTTTGTGAATCCAACTTTAGGATTCTCAACAAACTTATTAAAAACAACATTTTTTCTAACACTAGATTGGGCAAACTCTTGTTTAGAACCAACAAATCTATCTTGAACATGTTGTGTCATCTCTTTCTTAAACCCAGAAGATTTTGTAACATGCTGCTTAGGCAAATTTTCCTTGACAGATTGTTTCATCACATTATCAGATGTACGCTTTCCCACTTTCGGTCTTTGCAGAATTTTTACTACTCTTGATTGCCCATGAACAACAGCTGGTATAACTTTCTCTGAAATAAGACAATTCTTCTCTTTGTTTTTGTAAGGAAAATATAACACTATATGCCCCACTTCATTACAATGAAAGCAAACTCTCTTATCCTTGTATTCTCTGATATAAGGAACCATTTTTGAATTTGAGGAACTTCCTGATGAATAACCTTTAGTAGATTTAACATCACTACCTCCTTTTTTCTTGGGAACATAAATCTTTCTTGATGGTTCACCAACATAAATATTTGAAACTTGAGACTGATCAACTTTAGGTTTTCCCATATTCACCTTCTGTTTAATGAAATCACTTGTTGATTTATTTTCAACTTTTGAAACCTTCTTCTTGATCTCACCAGCACTTATAAAACCACTTTTAGATAAATTTGGTGAAATAGTTGGTTGTTCAAATTCATCAGGCTCTGTTAGAATACATCGATCTTTTGTGACTTGTTTTACCACTTTTGGTTCATCAGTCTTCACATCTTTAAGAACACCATCAATTTTCCGAGCATCAAATATCTCATCATCACTATCAGAATCATAGACCATTTCTTCCCCTGTGACTTGATTAATCTTCAAAACTGTCTTTGGATCAATATCCTCTTCAGTAATGATCTACGATTCTACAACATAGTTTCCATTAAATGGTGGAGGAGCAAATCTAATTCCAGTTGTTTTCTTAACAGGATCAGCATTGTCATTGAAATAAGCCAACAATAGTGATGAATTTCTAAAACTTTCCAGTTTTCTATGTAAACTGATCACCTTACCTTCTTTGTTTGAAATTTCTTTGTTTTTCTCAGCAACAATTTCATTTCTCTTTTCAATCTCTACATAGGCCATATCCAAACAATATGCATGTTCCTTAATCTTCAAAGTCAGAGAATTAATATCTCTCTTGAGTGATTCAATTCTGTCAATACACAACTTATCATTGTCCTTTAATTTCTGATTCACTGTGTGCATCAATTTCATATCACAGATCAAGTTTGTGTTATCATCCATGACTTTTATCATTTTTTCCTTCACCAAAACACAGTTAGAACAATATATATCACAGATAACATCTTTTACCTTTGATGGATCAGACATGTCAGCCATGAAGACTTTTGTAGTTGGAATCTCTTCAGTCATCTCAGGTACCCTTTTAGTCAACAAACTCTCATCTTCAGATACACTTGTTGTGGAAACATTATCTTCAGAATGAACTTCATCAGCACTTTCAGTATCATTTTCTTCAAAAGTTTCTTCTGTAGTGAAATTCTCAGAAGATTAATCATTCTGACTTTCTACTTCACTCCCTGAGCTTTCTTCATCACTTGAATTATCATCCTCGGATGTCTCATCAGTATGAATTTCAGCCATGAAAGCTTGACTCACAGCACCAACTAGATCCTCTAAGTGAATTCCCCAGTCATAGTTATCATCTCTTTGAGCAACCAAAGTAGATGATGTTGAAACATTTGCTGAACTACCAGAACTGCCAGATCCTTGTTGTTGATTTTTGTTGTTTTGATAAATGTTCTTATTTTGAGAATCAAATTCAACCTTTGGCTTGTTACATTCCTTAGCAAGGTGACCATATTCTTGACAATTGTAACACCGAAATTTTGTTTTATCAAAACCCATTCTTGTTCTGCTGTTTGATCCGATGTACTTTCTTCCAGTTTTTTTAAGAAAATCCTTTGCTTGCCTCATCAACATTTTCATGTTCCCTTGAATATTCATCTCGTCTAAATCAACAGGATCAATCTGACGATAGTGTCTTTAATTGCTTCTGGATCATGAATCTTCCCTCCGATAAAGTTTTCATACGAAGCAACAAAGGATGAAAACATCGCCATATAATCTTCAGCTACCCTCTGATTAACATGTTATGAATTAGATGGTTGTGATCCAGATGAAGGAATAGATGTATTTGCAGAAAATCCCAATTGATAAGAATATCCATAAACATTCTCATTTGAATTATCTTGACCATCTCCAGAAAACAATGCAACTCCAGATCCATATTTTCATGATGTTTTAGCAAAGTACATTGAAGGATCTTGAATATGCTCCATATTAGTTTCCTTCTTCTTCAAATTTAAGTCATGAGATTGTATCTTTCCCAACACATCTTCAAGAGACATAGTTTTGTATTTGTCATTCTCTTTGATTAGAACTGAATACACATCAAACTTGGATGGTAAAGCTTCCAAAAACTTGTCATTTATCTCTTCAGGTTCGTAAACAACCTTGGTAACTCACTCAGTAAATGATAAAATCTTGTTGCTAGATCATCCATAGATTCATTCTGTAAATGTTTGAATACCAAGAATTGCTTTTTCAATAACTCCTTTCGACTTTTCTTCACATCCAGACTTCCTTCACATCGTTTTTGTAAAGCTTCCCATAACTGCTTGGAAGATTTAAACTGTTTGAAGCTGTGATAAATCTCTTTTGGTAATAACATAGAAATGCTCGCCATTGCCTTCTTTTCACGATCAAATAACAACTTTTCTTCAGTTGTTAATGCAGATACATGCTTAGGAACATTATCACTATCCATCCATGAATAAGTAGGATGAGTATATCCTTCCAGAATAGGAATCCATAAACTAGTATCAGTGAATGACACGAATTGATCAAAACGATCCTTCCACTTTGGATAATCAGCAAGACTTAGCAGCTTTGGTTTTTTCTGAGAAGTACCAATCTCATTGTCGTAGTTGAACATGTTTGTAACCTGCACCATGTTAGCCATAACAACAAATACACAAATATCATAAGTAAAAATAAAGGTTTAGAAAATGATAAGTAAAAAAATACCCTGAGGCGAACTTGATAAGTTCGCTTCACACCCTTCAAACGAACTTGATCCAAGCGATTTTGATAAGTTCGCTTAACCAAGAATTTGCACTAAGTTCGCCTAATAAGTTCTCCTGTAACTAACTTCTTGATTAAGTTCGCCTGTTTTAGCTGAACAAACTAAGGAAGAAGAACTCTTCAGCCAAAACACGAACTAGAACCTCCAAAAATCATCATAACTTGCTGAATTGATGGAATTTGATGAAATTGAACCGTAGGATTGAATATTATAAGAAATAGAACACTTTTAATGGAACAATTTCTTCAAAAACACATCCCAATTGATATACCAATAGGCATCTCATAAGAGCACCTCATTGATCATCTGGAAAAGTGTCAAAATATCTCGCACCTCCTCGATACGTCAAACGTCGAGAAAAACACCAAGAAGGAAGTACTCTACACAATCCCACAGACCACCTGTCCTATACACGACTAATCGTGTACTGACATAACAGGATAACAAAACATTCTATGTCCAATGTAAAAATAGATATATAGTAACCCAACCTCCCGACTCGCACAATGTGCATACATAAATCGCTTGACTTGAGTAAATTCATACACATATGACATGGCCACCGCCATTCATGATTACACAGAACTTCTGAACCCTAACAACTACTCATCTCAATGGTGGCTCCTTCACACGTCGTTACACACTCATACGAAGTCTACACGGTCGTATCCTACTCGGGCCGTACCAATGGTTCAGAATACACACTACTCAGCCTAGACTGTTACGACATGTTTTGTAACTGTTTTTAAAATTCTATGTTGTAAGTTAGTGCACTTGTTAAGTTTGCATAATCTTCTTAGAGAGGCGAACTTAACAAGTTCGCCTAAGCATCTTAAGGGGCGAACTTGATAAGTTCGCTTGTGGTGCATGTGGTCTTTGTGGTTTCCCTATAAATATACGTTTACATGTCATATTAGATAGACAAGTAGAGAGAGTCCCAGAGCTTTGTAAACAGTGTTTTGTAGTGGAAATACAAAGAGGATTATTTACTATGTGTTGTTAATTGCTTTACACGTTGCACGTTGATCTTGGATTCCGCACGTTATCACCGTGTCGTACCGCGAGTCTAGAGATCCATCATGCCTACCGAGACCTACATAGACACACAGACACCATCCTATGGGTTACAACACATACGTCACACACCGAACATCATCTTAACCTTTCATACATATATAACATGTATAATCATCATCTCTCACAGGACCCCGTCCTAAACACCCATACATACAAAAGATGTATGATAATCTCCCCACATCGAACCCCGTACTGAATATTCATACAAGGTGCAATACACCCATTGCACTCTGAACATCACCTAGACATTAGCACTTAGGTGCCAATATCTTAAAACTGTAGACACAGACAAATTTAGAACTCATGTTTATACGAGTCTACTCATATAATCCAATCAATCATGCTCTAGTAGCACAACAAAGATAACATTTAATACGAACTCATGCCATTTAAAATGTAATCACATAATCACACATTACGGCACATAATCAACGATCGTAGGCACAATCGTACACATTCATAAACACAATTAGAATCAATCACATCACAATCCACAGGCGTTAAAACTCACAATCAAAATCACTGTGAAATAACAAATACTGAGATAAAGATCCCATAACGTCAACGTTAAATCAATGTCTACGTCGAAACTCCCCAAAATCTCTCATAATAACCGTCACAGTAACTAATCATCAAATCACAACAAATATCCAAACGATGTCCTCAAAATGTAACACCCTAATTTTTAAAGAAATATAAGTGGAGGGACTAAAGTTGTCATTTGATAAAACCCTAGGGGTTAAATGAGATTATATTAAAGTATAAGGGGTTAAAATGCTATTGAATCAAAGTTCAGGTACTAAAAGTGAAAATTTATGAAAGTAGACAGATGTCGGACCGACATCTGTAGAATATCGGTCCGTTATGTTGGGCGGAAGGGATCATTCAGGAGGTGACACGTGTCGGGTGACTAATCACTGAAAACTAACACGTGGAGGATCGATATCGAACAGATATGGAATCCGTTGCTGTCCGCTAGCCTCAATCTATTCCTTGCGGACCGACATGAGAAGTATAACTGTCCGTTATGTGCCTGTTAAGCAAATTACACCGCCATACATGGATAGTGGACCGACATGTATATAGATAGTAGTCCTCTATAAATAGTTGGACTTGTGAGTCGATTTTAGAGCATTCACACAGTCCCAACACACTTAGAAGCACACACTTAGCTTCGGTAAGCATGCCAAGAAGCCCCGGTTCGCGTAGGGAGGCCTGGTTTCCAGCTTTTCAGTCCCAATTCAAAAGAGATAGTGCTGAGGTAAGGTTCCGACTAGTTCCTAATGACTTGGTTATTTTCACAAAGTTAGGAACTTATGATTAAGTAATGTTGTACTGACTTAGGATCTTGATCCAGGTTGTTGTGCTATTTATATAAGCATGTACAGATCATTTGAGAGAGAAGGAACCTAGAGGTAAGTTCTATGAGGCCTTTTTTTTAAATGTTTTGGGCCAGTATGCATGCTAGAAAGATTTACAAAAATGCTATATACCTTGATTTAAATATTTGGTTTATCATTCATGTTGCAAGAGGTTATGTATGAAAGATGTTTAAATCTTAAAACTAAGTAACGGAGTACTCATGAAATATCAAGGATGGGTTAGGTAACCATCCGACCAGTATGTTGTTATCTGGCAAACAGAATGTCCTGTCTAAGGAAAGAATGGTGTATAAATCCCTCCTGGATCCGTCATTCTTTTCTGGGAACATTTCTGTTGGAGGTACTACTCTAGAAAGATAACTGCCTTGTCTTCTATGATATATCATGAAAAACCATTACAAGGATTTATGATAGAAACAGCTTTTGAAAGTAATAAAGAAAGAGATGAACACCTGCCTTTTGGCATGGTTTCATAAAAGTAAATATTTTGAGAAAGGAAATGGTTTTGACACGTAAAACGTTTTAGAACTTATCATGGTGTGCCCAGATAAGTAATGGTAGAGAAGCCAGGGTTTTACCTTGACTTGCAGAAGTCTTGACAATTATTGTCTTGACAAAGAGTAAAGAGAAAGTGATAGAGTTTTGGCATGTTTTGCCATGTCAAATATTTGGACCATATTGGTCTGTAACGAAAGAAAAGATTTTGTAACGTCTGGACAAATTCCACATAATATCTTGCAACTTAGACGCAGTACTGCATTCCTTTGTGGAATGTCGTATAGACACCTTGTGCAAGGGTATGTATAAGTGGTGATGACCGCTTGGGGGTTAACGTGACCTCAGAAAGACAAGTGTGCAAGTATAAAGTATTATGTTTAGAAAAGAAGTTAATGTGATATTTTAATATGTGTCATATAAATCCATTTATGAATGAGACAGAGGCAAAGACATTTTTTACTAAAACTTAGAACTCACCAGCGTAAAGCTGACAGATGTTTAAGCATGTGTATCAGGAAAAGAAGTAGCCAGCTGTAGTAGAGGCAAGGGACAAGAATAGAGGCATCGTGCAGGCTATCTTGCATCCTCTGATGAGCTGGCATTAGAATAGTTATGTTGTACTTTCTTTAGAATGTACATTAAGACAAATTTTATGATATAAAATAGTATTTTAATGTCTTCCACTTTGTATGATCTCTATTTTACTATATGTTCATGAGTAAATCCGACAAGTGGCCGACATCTTGAAAGAACCGGGATGTGGGTGTCACACTAAACCACCAATAGACTACATCAAGGTGCATCTGACGTGCCCTCCACATGAGTCTCTTCTAGTTCCTGCTCATCACTTCCCGAGTCATCCACCAAGTCCTCCTGGAGCAGAGGTCTTTGAACTGTTGCAAGGGATCGATCTCTCAACCATGTTGGTCCATAACTTGGAGGGAAATCACGTATTTCTAACACCGCCCACCTTTTTCTTCTAGTCTTTCTAAACATAGCAGCACATGGCATGTCGCCAACTGAAGCTCTAGTCACACTCGTCGCGGGAAGCTCCAACACTACTCCTAACTCACTAGCAGTTCCATCTGCAATAGTCGTCATCTTGGCTTGTCGTTCTACATTCCTCCTAGCAAGAGCTCCACGTCTGTACGATCTTGCATACTTCAACTTAGTCATTTAATCCTACTCAAGATATAACATTTATGTGATTATTACAGGCAACAAATTCATAATATAAGAGTAACAATAAGCCGCCGAATCACGGTGATCAAATGTGATCGGTCATCCATGTCGCTACTTGGATTCTAAATGTTCCCCACGATACTCACACTAATTTTCTACCTTCCACGCAATGAATGCACATGCATCTCACACAATCCACACAAACACAATGCAATAACCACCAAGCAGTTACACGTAATACCATTCTACAATACGTATATACAAAACATAACTACACACTGAGTCACCAATCCACCTACACATACTAAACAACTTCACGTAATGTAACATCATACACATAATATTCTAATGATTAAACCAACTCGAAAAACGTACCTCTTGGCCCGTGGTTACTCGTGGTGGCATTTGTTTACTTTCGTCCCATTTTCAGTTTAGGTATTTAAAAACACCGGTTCTCTTTTAAACCATGGCTCTGATACTAACTTGCAAGACCACCAAACCGGACATCCTATAATTGGTTCTCATCACAGTGTATTCTTTTAAAAACACTTAATTCATTATAAAACATACAGCGGAAGTCTTACTCAAAATAGTGTTTATCATTTAAAATCATTATCGTTCTGAAAATTACCTTACAGATGCATGCACACCAATCCGAGTAGCACCGCTCCGAAGCCAAGATCCCTCATCATGTGAATTGACCTGCAAAACAATCTAACGTACATACAAAATCAGCTGTTGTGACACCTCGTAAATTTCATGTCAATATCCATACCCGGCTAACACATATATTATAGTATATGACATGCATCCCACTTAATTTTATAGTAATTAAGTTCATTTCACACTTAGCAAGTCAATCCGTTTACACATGTCGGTAATCCGGAAGATTACCAGGTCAAACACGTGATGCAGCACGACCGTTGGTGATAATTTAAAACAAATACCTAGATATATAATCTGTCCGTGCAAATTATAAGTAACACTGTGATTTAATTAATCATTCCTATATGAATTTTCGGTGATTTATAGAAATACTTTTATTTTCAGCACAGTCTGGTAGACACACAGTATGCACTAGCTAGGTGAATAATTTTAAGCAGACGCTTAGACATATATTTGGTGTGCACAAATTACATTTAATACTCTGATATGTTATTTTAAGTCTCTGTGACTTTTTTGGTAATTTTCGGAAAAACTTTCTGTTTTAACACAATCCAGCCAGTCCGGAGTATGTACCGACAGTTTCAAATAAAAATCTGAAAATTTTATATGTTAAACATACCAATATGAGTCAAATTATTTTTTAATAATTTCGTTCATACCAATTAGGGATTTCCATCAATAAATCGGTAACTATTTGTTTTCCACCACCCGGTATCCCAAGACCCTATAAATACCCCCCTAACTCCCCCATTCCACCATTTCACCATCTCTCTCTCTCCTTCTTCTTCCTTTTGGCCGAGATCACCCACACCACCACCATCTTCACCATTTTTTTGATTTTTGATCTTGTTTTCTTCAAATTCAAGCTTCCAACATCAAGAATCAAATATTTGCAAGAGATTTTATCCATCAATCCATCCATTTTCAAGTTTGGAAAGCATAAAAACCCACTTTTCCTCCATTTTCATCTTCATGTTCTTATGAACATGCATCCAAGAAAAAGTCATTTTTATGAAAGTTTAACCATGGATTCTTGAAAGAAATGAGTTTTCTAAGAAAATGGTACATATTGTTGGTGGTTTTGGACTCAGGTTTTGTTCTTTAGCTCGGTTTCCATATAAGGAAACTTTATTGTATGAACATTTGTTAGATGTTGTGTTCTTGAATATTTGATGATGGATTATGTTGTAGCAATGATTGTAGACGGATAATATGTGAAAACTCTGTTGTCAAAAGTGTTGGATGATACATGCATGCATGTTTTTTCTATTTATGGAAACTGAAAATTTTGGGTTTTTGAAGAGGTTATGATGTGATTTGTTTGGTGTAAATGATACTAGATATAGAGACTGTGTGATTTTTTTCGGTAAAATCACTTGTCCATGATGCTTTTAGGCTCGTTTTCTATTTTTAGAAACGTTATTTCTTGACATGTATGAAAACTTGATAATTGGGTACATCTAAAGCATGAAACTAGTATAGTGAACATTATGGAAGTATGATTGACAAGAATTATGGGTTAAAATCCATGAAACTTGATGATTGGGTACATCCAAAGCATGAAACTAGTTCTAGAGCCCGGTTTCTAAATAAGGAAACTTTATTTTTCCAAGAGTTGTGGTTGCAAGTTGTTGACATGATTAGAAGGTTTAAATGAGTTAGTAACATGTAACTAAGTGCATTGTATAATAATATATGTTGTATATCCATAAACTTGACAATTTGACATGATCATGCTTTAATAGGAAACTTTAATTATCCGAAACTAGCATGTTTGTCTATTTTTAGCAAGTAAACACTGAAATGTTCTATATGTGTTATAACATACCTAATTTCATGTGTGAACATTAACTTTTCATAGTTGCCATGTTTAGGACTCGAATCTTGACTTTCCAATTAAGAAAACTTTCATGTATCAAAAGTTGTGTTTCAAGTCCTAAATACCAATCGAATGTGCTAATGTGTTTATTAGAATGATAATAGACTATTTCAAAGGAGGTAAGAATTCTATTTTAGGATTTGAATGGTTAAGTCCAACGTGTCACCAACGGGTCATCAAGTCAAAACATCTTTGAAACGTCAAAGTCACTTTTCAACTCATTTGGATGCATAGAGTTCATAGTCAAACATTTGCAATACTTAGACCTTAAAGTCCTAAATGTTTCCTAAGGCACGAGTAAGTCATCTCATTTAGCCAGATTTGCTAAGACTTGGCACATCGTTTCACTACTTTATCAGGATACCAACTTGTAAGGCCCCAAACCCGGGAGGCCTCACTCGTTGGATTTACTCATTCACAAACAGTTCTTAAACATGAGTATCAAATAATGCAGCGGAATCATTCATTCAACATAACTAAAAACTTGTTCATACATGCGGAAGCGTACATTGTCAATTACATAAACTTAACATAAACAACTCATAACGGGATGCCAGTCTTCATGATCGACCGGGTAACTCTTCTCGCTTGCCAAGCATCACCGTCCATCGTCCATACCTGCCTTAACCTGAATGTGCATACTAAAAAGGTCAGCTACGCTGGTGAGTTCTAGCATTTCATAAAAACTTTAACATCAACATTTGCCAAAAACGTATCATTCATTTAGTAAAAACCTTTCACAAAAGCATGTAATAATTTAACATCTTTAAAAAAAAGGTTTCGTACCCATATCATCATCAACATCATAATCATAAACACCGTTAAACGGATCGTTCATTAAAACTTTTAACATTCATTTAAGTCATACATTATTATCTAAATCTGTGTTACCCTTCGTTCCGTCATTTAGTATGGTATTGCCCCTAAGGCTTAACTGCACGAAGACCGACAATACCATACATTCCGTCAATTCCCTTATGGTATTGCCCCTAAGGCTTAACTGCACGAAGACCGACAATACCATACATTCCGTCAATTCCCTTTTGGTATTGCCCCCAAGGCTAATTGCGCGAGGACCGACAATACCCATTCAGTTGCCCTTATGGCTCTCATGTCCATAAACCGACAACTTCCATCGACGGTTATGACTCTCAGCCATAACATCGTCGGATCATAATTTAACCTTATATGGGGTCACGTTAACCCCTGAGTAACCGTCGTTACTCCCTTTTATCAGTTGTACAACATCATAACCATTGGCATGCCACAAAGACATGCCCCTGTTGTTCTTGTGGCAACTATGGCTCGCTGTCCATAATCTACCACAAGGCTGGGAATCTCATTCCCAGACTTCATTCGTCAATTCCATTCATTCGACAGATTAGATTTGTAATGACTTCTTTAAAACCTTTACCTCTTTCTCTTCTCATTAAACATTTCCTCAATTAAACCGTTCATAAAGCATTCGTAACCCTTTTTTTGGCAAAAACATTTCAAAACCTTTCCTTTCGTAAACATCGTTTCAACATTTCAAAACCTTTCCTTTCGTTAAACATCATTTCGTTAAAACATCATTTCGTTAAACATCATTTCTTTAAACATTTCGTAAGTATGCACACCAGCCCAAAAACATTAACAAAACATTTAAAAGAGGGCTCTAGAACTCACCTTATAAGCTAGTCTCGGTTGTCCTAAACAAAGGTCCAACAACGTCACTTCCGATCTGAATTGATTAATTAAATACACATCAGACCTAAATCCCGACTCTAACGGTTTACTCGTTCTGTTACAGGTGAATACACTGACTTCACTTACTGATGCAGACCTATCGAAACTACTTAGTTTCGACAGGTGCAGGCCCATCGAAACTTCTAGTTTCGACCACTGCAGGTCACTCGAAACTTCTAGTTTCGACAACTGCAGGTCACTCGAAACTTCTAGTTTCGACACCTGCAGGCCACTCGAAACTCTAGTTTCGATACCTGCAGAACTCAGCTATCTTCCCCAAAAACCCTAACTTTCGCATGCAGGTCCGATCTTGTCAAGATCCGGACTTTTTGTATTCAAAACGTGTATTTTCCTTTCGTGATTCCAGATTTATAACCCTTTCCTCATTTGGTTTATAAAAACCCGTCATTTTCCTGAAAATACCCGAAAACCCAAAAACGAACAAAAACTCAGATTTGGTTCGGGTGTTACCTGATTTCGAGATTCTGATCCGGAGGTTTTGCTCACGAGCTCAGTAGCAACAAGCTCCTTCAATCTCGGGTCGATCCGCCAACTTTCTCTCTCTACGGTTTCTCTCTCTAGATTCTTGCAAATGAGAGAAATGGTGTGTGTGTTGGCTATTTAAAGGGAGGAAACCCCCCCCCCTTCCTTCAAGTTTGCCGGCCCAACCGGCCCGGCCCGTTACGCCTCGTTCTTTTATCCCGTTCGTCCCGGTTCAACCCGTTATTTAAAATCCTCATTTATTTTGGGATGTTACAAGTCTACCCCCCTTACAATAGGTTTCGTCCCCGAAACCTATCATAAGTCAAACAGTTGAGGGTACGACTCCTTCATTTCCGTCTCCGTTTCCCATGTAGCTTCCGATCCCTTCCGGTGCTTCCACTGGACTTTAACCAACTGGATAACTTTGTTACGTAAACGTTTCTCTTTCCTGTCTAGGATGGCCACAGGTTCTTCGATGTAGTTAAGGCTGTTGTCGACCTCGATGTCCGTAAGTGGTACGTGAGCCGATTCATCCGCCAAACACTTTCGCAAGTGTGATACATGGAAGGTAGGATGAATCCCACTTAACTCATCAGGCAATTCCAACCGATATGCGACTTCACCAACCCGTGCCATAATCCTGAATGGTCCGATAAACCTCGGACTTAACTTTCCTCTCTTTCTGAATCGTATGATTCCCTTCCAAGGCGACATTTTCAACATTACTCTATCCCCAACATTAAACTCAATAGGCCTTCGTCGTTTATCCGCATAGGATTTCTGACGATCTTGATAGGTAGGAAATGAGCACTCTTCGTTAAACGGTCCACAATTACCCAAATGGCGTCATGACCTTTAGCTGTGCGAGGTAGCTTGGTTATGAAGTCCATGGTAATGTGTTCCCACTTCCATTCTGGTATGTCAAGTGGTTGAATCTTTCCATACGGTTTCTGGTGTTCAGCCTTTACTTGCGAGCAAGTCAAGCACTTGCTTACATACTTCGTCACATCACATTTCATTCCAGGCCACCAGTATTCCCTCTTCAGATCTTGGTACATTTTATTGGTACCGGGATGGATAGAGTAACGAGACTTATGAGCCTCATCCAAGATTTTGGTCCTAAGCTCGCCACCCATAGGTATCCATATCCGCCCAAAACGTGTCCTAACACCAAGGGTGTTATATTCCAACTTGTCCTGTTGGCCAACCATCCTTTCCTTCTTTATGTTTTCCTCTTTAAGTGCCTCATCTTGAGCCTTTTCAATTTCTCTCATCACATCTGAAGTTACCACCAACTGGCAAGCCTTCACTCTAATAGGAGTAGGCACATCCTTTCGGCTTAGAGCGTCAGCCACCATGTTTGCCTTTCCAGGGTGGTATATGATTTCACAGTCATAATCTTTCAGAAGTTCCAACCATCGTCTCTGCCTCATATTAAGCTCTCTTTGTTCGAAGAAGTATTTCAAACTTTTGTGGTCGGAGTAAATAGTAAACTTCACCCCATAGAGGTAGTGCCTCCATATTTTCAATGCAAATACGACAGCAGTAAGTTCCAAATCGTGAGTCGGATAATTGACTTCGTGAACTTTCAACTGCCGCGACGTATATGCAATCACTCTCCCGTTGACAGATCCTTGTGTAGTCTTGACTATACCTCTCTCGTTCTTGATAGACGTTATCTTTTTCAGCATCGTACATCCCTAGTCGGTCTTTCACATCTAACCGTTAGGGTTCTTATATCGTCATTCTATGTGAAATGTCTTATCAAACTCGGAGTCGTCCACAGAAGACTCCTTGGCCATAATTTCAACTCCTCGTTCAGATTATCCACCTTTCCATCTGGACGGTTCCTATCGATCGTCTCTCAACTATTTGGATCATTGTGTATACCTCATAAGCTGTCCATGGTGCATTCGTCCTTGAAGGACCATACCATGTCGTTCTCGAATGAATCATAATATCCCGTTCCTGAATGATTCCTACTATCAAGTTTCCTAAGGTACCGTACCATCTCATTCCCGAAGGAACCACATCGTCTCATTCCCTAAGGAACCATATGCTTCATTCCAGAAGGAACCTTATCGCTTCGTTCCCGTAGGAACCGTATCGCTTCGTCCCCGTAGGAACCGTATCGCTTCATTCCCATTGGAACCGTATCGGGTATCCCCCAAACATATGAGGTATCCCTTATCACACTCAACTTGTCGGGAAGGTATTCATTCAGATGGCACACTAGTCACTCGAACTTTTCATTCATATCTTCATACACAATCTCCTTCTAGTCTTTCTTTCAAACGTACTTGTCAGGTTTTACGTTTCACATCGTTGGTTCATTGAACACCCTTATTCCTACATATCACTGGATGGTCTTAGGGATTGGCATCCCATCTGACCGACAATATATATTCTCTAGCTACTCGTTTCCGTTAGCCTTTTCTGCATGCATTTCTTCTAAAGTCACATTCGTTGGTCTTACTATGGATAGATGACACGTACGGTGACACTTGTACTTTCATTTCCTTTCTAGTTTCAGTGGGTCCCTCAACGGCTTTCCAATTCTAGTAACACTCGCAGCTATTGATTAGACTTAGACATAGTAGAGCGTTCTCTGAGTCGCCTTGAATTTCTTCTTAGTGCCCATGCCTTGCTTCACATTGTTAGTCAAAACTTGTCCTTCACATTCATTCTAGACAAACAATCCTTGGGTCGGATCTGGTTTGGTTTGGTTTGGTTTAGTCTGCACGCCCTAATTAACATCGCGGTTTCCGTCTCTTGTTGTTGTTGGTATATCTATTTTCTCATTTCAGCAGATACCCTTATTAGTTGTCTTGGACTGTCTTCTACATGGAAAGATGCACTTTGTGCATTCGTGCACTCATATATTCTTTGGACATACACTAGTGTGGTTATTTCTTTCATGCTCATGCATACTTCAACAGTAGACCGATTCTTATTCATCAGAACGTGTTTGCGCTAAGCGTAGCCCATCCTAGCTCCTTGGCATCCTTCATACGTATGCTCGTCTGACTTAGGTAAACCGAAGTTTCATTCCTCCTCATCTTGTCTGTGGCTCGTACTTGCTGACATCATTCACCGTTGTAAGGTACACCATCTTTGACATCATTACCATTACTAATGATGTTCATCAATCTCCTTAATCGTTACTCGGGTGACTAACATCTCGTAGTCGTGGTTGAGTAATTGGATCAACTCTGATACGTAAGCATTAATCAATACCATAAGATTCACCATCATGCACGTGCACCTGTAAATTCACAATTTCGCGGATCCAAACGAAATTACCAATTTACCTTACTCGAGCATTCTAGTTCCTCTTATAACACTTTCTAATACTCGCGTCCCTTCAAAGTTGAGATTTTGTCCCGGCATTCTCATCGACACCTCTTACCACTTTCGCTCTAAGTCAACACAATGGAGGACATTTCGCATCACACTCGTACGGTCTCATGCACACTACCTTCCGGTTCCGCAAGAACTCTTGCCTTTTCACTATAAACTTGGTGGGCGGGAATCCTACCGTGTCATCCGGTACGACCCTCACCACGCCTTCCGCCTATTCTTCCCTCCATTTCGTTCTTAAAAGACAAGGAATCTAATGTCATCACGCTAGTTAACAAATAAAATTCAATAAGTACTGTAAGATGTTAATATACACTGGCCATCTGTAATTAACCATTACACTACCTTTCGATTTCTATTTGACCACCTTTGTGATTCCATCAGAACACAAGTCCTTTCCTAACTCTTCCTAAGGCATACTACATACACATACTCTACTTTTCATACCTGATGCTGTGGCTCGAGTTACCCGTACTGGCATCCGCTTTCGGTCCCATTCAAAGTTTAAGTTCAGACATTAGGGGTGTCCGAATCTCTCAAACTATTGCTCTGATACCAACTTGTAAGGCCCCAAACCCGGGAGGCCTCACTCGTTGGATTTACTCATTCACAAACAGTTCTTAAACATGAGTATCAAATAATGCAGCGGAATCATTCATTCAACATAACTAAAAACTTGTTCATACATGCGGAAGCGTACATTGTCAATTACATAAACTTAACATAAACAACTCATAACGGGATGCCAGTCTTCATGATCGACCGGGTAACTCTTCTCGCTTGCCAAGCATCACCGTCCATCGTCCATACCTGCCTTAACCTGAATGTGCATACTAAAAAGGTCAGCTACGCTGGTGAGTTCTAGCATTTCATAAAAACTTTAACATCAACATTTGCCAAAAACGTATCATTCATTTAGTAAAAACCCTTCACAAAAGCATGTAATAATTTAACATCTTTAAAAAAAAGGTTTCGTACCCATATCATCATCAACATCATAATCATAAACACCGTTAAACAGATCGTTCATTAAAACTTTTAACATTCATTTAAGTCATACATTATTATCTAAATCTGTGTTACCCTTCGTTCCGTCATTTAGTATGGTATTGCCCCTAAGGCTTAACTGCACGAAGACCGACAATACCATACATTCCGTCAATTCCCTTATGGTATTGCCCCTAAGGCTTAACTGCACGAAGACCGACAATACCATACATTCCGTCAATTCCCTTTTGGTATTGCCCCCAAGGCTAATTGCGCGAGGACCAACAATACCCATTCAGTTGCCCTTATGGCTCTCATGTCCATAAACCGACAACTTCCATCGACGGTTATGACTCTCAGCCATAACATCGTCGGATCATAATTTAACCTTATATGGGGTCACGTTAACCCCTGAGTAACCGTCGTTACTCCCTTTTATCAGTTGTACAACATCATAACCATTGGCATGCCACAAAGACATGCCCCTGTTGTTCTTGTGGCAACTATGGCTCGCTGTCCATAATCTACCACAAGGCTGGGAATCTCATTCCCAGACTTCATTCGTCAATTCCATTCATTCGACAGATTAGATTTGTAATGACTTCTTTAAAACCTTTACCTCTTTCTCTTCTCATTAAACATTTCCTCAATTAAACCGTTCATAAAGCATTCGTAACCCTTTTTTTGGCAAAAACATTTCAAAACCTTTCCTTTCGTAAACATCATTTCAACATTTCAAAACCTTTCCTTTCGTTAAACATCATTTCGTTAAAACATCATTTCGTTAAACATCATTTCTTTAAACATTTCGTAAGTATGCACACCAGCCCAAAAACATTAACAAAACATTTAAAAGAGGGCTCTAGAACTCACCTTATAAGCTAGTCTCGGTTGTCCTAAACAAAGGTCCAACAACGTCACTTCCGATCTGAATTGATTAATTAAATACACATCAGACCTAAATCCCGACTCTAACGGTTTACTCGTTCTGTTACAGGTGAATACACTGACTTCACTTACTGATGCAGACCTATCGAAACTACTTAGTTTCGACAGGTGCAGGCCCATCGAAACTTCTAGTTTCGACCACTGCAGGTCACTCGAAACTTCTAGTTTCGACAACTGCAGGTCACTCGAAACTTCTAGTTTCGACAACTGCAGGTCACTCGAAACTTCTAGTTTCGACACCTGCAGGCCACTCGAAACTCTAGTTTCGATACCTGCAGAACTCAGCTATCTTCCCCAAAAACCCTAACTTTCGCATGCAGGTCCGATCTTGTCAAGATCCGGACTTTTTGTATTCAAAACGTGTATTTTCCTTTCGTGATTCCAGATTTATAACCCTTTCCTCATTTGGTTTATAAAAACCCGTCATTTTCCCGAAAATACCCGAAAACCCAAAAACGAACAAAAACTCAGATTTGGTTCGGGTGTTACCTGATTTCGAGATTCTGATCCGGAGGTTTTGCTCACGAGCTCAGTAGCAACAAGCTCCTTCAATCTCGGGTCGATCCGCCAACTTTCTCTCTCTACGGTTTCTCTCTCTAGATTCTTGCAAATGAGAGAAATGGTGTGTGTGTTGGCTATTTAAAGGGAGGAAACCCCCCCTTCCTTCAAGTTTGCCGGCCCAACCGGCCCGGCCCGTTACGCCTCGTTCTTTTATCCCGTTCGTCCCGGTTCAACCCGTTATTTAAAATCCTCATTTATTTTGGGATGTTACAGTTTTACGGCCCCTTTTTACATGCTTTATACTTTGGGGGAAAAACATGCAGAGTCTTACAAAACTTACCCGCTTTACAAAGACATTTCAGTCTTACCAAGACATTCCAGCTTTACAAAGACAATTCAGTCTTACGAAGACATTCCAGATTTACAAAGACATTCCAGCTTTACAAAAGACATTTCAGTCTTACAAAGACATTCTAGTTTTACAAAGACATTCCAGGTTTACAAAGGCATTCGAGTTTTACAAAGACATTCCAGTTTTACAAAGACATTTCAGTCTTACAAAGACATTCTAGTCTTGCAATGACATTCTAGTCTTACAATGACATTCCAGTTTTACAAAGACATTCCAGTTTTACAAAGACATTCGAGTTTTACAAAGACATTCCAATTTTACAAAGACATTTCAGTCTTACAATGACATTCTAGTCTTACAATGACATTCCAGTGTTACAAAGACATTTCAGCTTTACAAAGGCATTCCAGTTTTAGAAAGACATTCCAGTCTTACAAAGACATTCCACTTTTACAAAGACATTTCAGTTTTACAAAGACATTCCAGTTTTACAAAGACATTCCAGTCTTACAAAGACCTTCCAGTTTTACAAATACATTTCAGTCTTGAAAGACATTCCAATTTTACAAAGACATTCCAGTTTTACAAAGATATTTCAATCTTACAAAGACATTCCATTCCAGTTTTACAAAGACATTTCAATCTTACAAAGACATTCCAGCTTTACAAAAACATATGATGTTTTCAATCATACAAAGTTTACAAAGACATACAAGGTCTTCACATGATAACGAGGTATTCCGATCTCAAATGGGTTACATGGGTTTACAAGGACATCACAACCAAAGTCCCTAGGAACACACACTATAACCATTAGCTATGGAGTTAGCCTAGGAATATATGAATAGTACTATTGGGTTGACACCCCCATTCATCAAGTTGGTCGTGCCAACTATCAGTTAAAGGATGCATATTTTCCAAAAATTTTACTTCAATGTTTGTGATGGAACATTGACGGGGCAAAAATCAAGAACTGTCTAGGGTTAGTTATAGGCTCATGGTAATTGCATTACTTTTTGTTGATCCTAGCTAGACAACAATAGATCATCCAAGGACTCGTTTATCACAGTTATGATATTTCATTTTTCCAATTTATCAAAAGCTTTCCATACATGTCCATCATGATGTCCAACGATGAGTTCAACAAGATTTTAAACATGTGTTTATCATGCTTTTGACGAAACATTTTACAAGCATTTCAAGGGAATGTCCTATGGGAATTCCAACCATATTATCTAATAAAACATTTTACAAATATTCCAATGGAATGTCCTACGGGAATTCCATCTACATTGCTTTCCAGATTTACAAAGAAAAGTTTTACAAAATCCTTAGGGTATGTTTCATAAGTTTTCAAGGAAATAAACTTCTATTGTGGCACTTAAACCTGTGAACTCACCAACTTTATGTTGACATTTTTAAGCATGTTTTTCAGGTATTGTTTGGCAATGGCACGGTTGGAATAGGCTAGTCATTTGGATTAAACCCTAGAAGCCGAAGAGACATGATTGTCAAACCTCGAGACAGATTTGACCAATATAGTTTTAGAACATTATACCAGTTTATGTTAGTACTTGTAATGTTGTTCAACACTTTAGAAATCTTCATTTTAGCTTCCGTAACTATGTAATGATATCAGTCGTTACAACCTTGAGTTATTTATCAAGTAAATATTTTTAGGGGTGTGACAGATTGGTATCAGAGCCAGTGGTTTTAGTGAATTAGGTTTCCTTAGTGATACCTAGGCTCTAACCGCACGTTTCTAGGGACCGAGATTTCATAGACTTGCACTATACCAGGAACACCTAATACTCGAGTATAGAAATTTCAACCGTTGCCAGACCATTTGAGTCAATTGTCTGTGTATATGATTGCACTAGGATAACATTAGCGACATTGACACTAGGAACAATTATGTCTCATACGTGGCTAACATCTAACATACGTATCAATAAGAAAACAATAGGCATCTACATTGTGACTCACTACAGGAGAATACTAGAGTGATCAAGTGAAGTAAATTGACAATTACACTTGATATCACGTAATTGTGAATTTACATGCACTCGTGAATTCTGGGAAATCCTAAGGTGATGACCTAAGTAGGAAGAAATAATTAGCTACTACTAATGACGCAAGCGCAACCATAAGCATATGCATTATCTCGACGTCGTAATTTCGACCTCCTATTCAGCAGTTTAAACAAACCGGCAATATGCATTAGAAATCTTGACGACCTTGTCTACTATTCTTTAGTAATTACTCTATCACTTTTGATGGTAATCTTATTCTAATGATACAAACCTATTACCTTGAACGTGTCTTCAGTTCTTATGTTATACAACCCCATGGCGATGTAGGATCTGACCCTTATTCATATTCAAGCCCTATTTCAACTCTTCGGACACACTGACCATATTTTCTAACTAGACGCTCTACAAAGTCCTACAGGGATTGCTAATAATGGAGACGGCTCTGACGGACACTTCAACTGGCCATGACCATGATGAACTCATCCAACTTTTATCCTTATTAAATCGTTTCTATTACTACAACTCCTTTACTGTGACTTTCTACCAACTTGTGACATCGATTGTAACTTATGCATGCACCTTCGTATGCCTAATTTCATCTCTTTCATTCAAATAATTACTATCAATTTTCCTAATACGTTTTGGGGTTATATTAATGGTGCATATTGAATTCAATTACACTTCGGTACGCTTCCCATGCTCTATCACATCGAATCTTAACGGATGTCATTTCAAGTACTGATTAGAGACACAGACATAAAGGAGTGACGAGCAAGGTCTACATGGAAGTCTAGCCCAGAAGTCTTCAACCCCTGAGCACAAAACCCTGAGTGAACTATTATGATTCACCTCTCTTAGCAATCTTTAAATTCATACATGTACGCAAAATGAGCCTTGGAAATCAAACATAAGTTACATGTTCCTACCTTATCTAAGACTGACCAATTATATACAAGAAATGTCACACCTACGTGAAATCTTGTTAGCATCCCTTTGACGCATAATTCTTGTCACCGCATGAGAAGAAAAACATCTTCAACAACTGATTAGTTGTGAAGGTTATAGACGACAATACTATTTCCGCAAATAGTACGCCAACTAACTATGACCTCGACTTGTAAACATCACCTGGTCATGCTTCCCCACAAGGGGGCAAACTCATAATTGCAAATTTTGATAGTAGGGATGTTCACATTCCTCATGCTTAATGTCACACCCCGCCAGGGCGGAAACGCGAGGCGCAACGTTCACTTGTTTCCAAAGCATATGATTATCGCAAACACATACATGTAATTGGATACATAATCGAGTTTAAAATATTTACATCAAAAAATATCAACTTGAGTTTACAAAAGTTTAAAATATCGCAAATATGACTCAAGACCATGAGTTATACAAGAGAAATCCTCTCAAAAGCCGTATCCACGTGTATGCATGAATCATACATTGCTAACCTGATGGCCACGTTCAATTTCCTGAAAACATACTTAAAACTGTCAACACGAGGTTGGTGAGTTCACAAGTTATCATAAAGAGTCATCATAAACCCAATGTTTAAATCTGATCTTTTCCCGATCAAAACTCCTTTCTTTAAACCTGATCATTTTAACCTGATCAGAACTCTTTTGTTTAAACCTGAACACTTTAACCTGATCAGAACTCTTTTGTGTAAAACCTGATCACTTTAACCTGATCAGAACTCTTTTGTGTAAAACCTGATCACTTTAACCTGATCAGAACTCTTTTGTGTAAAACCTGATCACTTTTGCCTGATCAGAACTCTTTTCTTTAAAACCTGATCACTTTAGCCTGATCAGAACTCTTTTGTATGTATTACCAATGAATATGATTACTAATCCGATCTATTGACCCCATTTGTAAGCTTGCAAGGAATACAAAATAGTATGTAATGTACGAGACCGTAACCAATATGTGCCTCCCCTCGCCTTTCTGCGAGTAAGACAATATGCGGTCATTCGGCCATTTTGACCCCTGGTTAGCGCGACTAACCATGACCGGAGGCGTCACCCCCAATAGTACTATTCATATAATCCCGGGCTAAATCCATAGCTAATGGTTACTAATTTATTCCGAGAACTTTAAGCGCTTTACTTTTCCCTCAATACACACATATGGTCAGATCATTAGTTCAATTCATTTACATAAAATAGTCTTTTACAAGTATGTTTCCACCCCAAATCATTTCAAAACTTTAGAAAAAAAGGGATTAGTGAAACTCACCTCGACAGTGTGAATGCTAGCAAATATTTGAATAACTGCTGATTCGCCTATCCGTATCCTATTTACACAAGGATAACATGCACGTTAAGACTACCCGTCTTAAACGCAAGTTGTTCACCCGACTTAGCAGATCTGATTGCTTTTGTTTAAATTATCTTTTTAGTTTTTCCCAACACTTGTTTTGTTATAGAAATAGTTCTGAGTTACTGCCCTATGGGGCTGATGAACAGGTATCGAAACTTTCTTAGTTTCGATTGAACATAACAGATGACGAAACTACTTAGTTTCGATTGAGTAAATTGGGTATCGAAACTACCCAGTTTCGATTGGCAAAAATAGTATCGAAACTACCTAGTTTCGATTGTACACAAGTATCGAAACTCCTAGTTTCGATTGAGTAAATAGATATCGAAACTCCTAGTTTCGATTGAACAACTGGTATCGAAACTCCCAGTTTTGACTCAACAGGTATCGAAACAACTAGTTTCGATTGAACAACAGGTATCGAAACTCTTAGTTTCGATTACTGCACTTTGATTGACAGAATTCGTCCTGTATATTTTTATGTTTTAATCTTGAATTTGACACACTTTTCTTGTTATCTTACTTACGTTTGAACAATTTATATGTTTAGCTACGGTTTGAAAGAAAATGAAATGAATAATATTGAGTTTTTACCTCAAACAGAGAATGGTGATTTCTGAGATAAACAGAGAAGATAGTCTTGATTTCTTTTACTAAGCTTTCTTCAAGAACACTTGAAATTCTCCTTATACACCGAATTATGGTGGATTTCGCTTTAAAACTTGAATTCGATCTTGAAGAGAAATGGGGAATTTGCCGTAAGAAAGTGAGAAAGCTTAAAAGAGATTGTGAGATTTCGACTGAGGAGGTATGGTTTTTAATCTGAGATTGAGTGAATTTGCAAGTGGGAGAATGGCTCACCTGACTTTCGGTCGAGAAAGTCAAGGAAGTGGTTTGGGGTTAATGATAACTAAATTTAAGTATTATTTATTAATGGTATTAGTATCAATTAGGGTTCCAAATGGTAATTTAATTCGGTTTAGATTCTTCACGGTATTATAATTTTAACCGGTTTATGGCTCGATGAAGAAATTATTGAAATCTTGGTTTGTATAATTCGTTGAGGTGATTATTTGTAGGTATGAATACCTAAAAGTGACGCTACATAGTAACGTCTTCGAAAGTCCATTATTTTACTTTTTCGTATGTTATATGATTTAGTCTTAACTATAAATTATAGTTCACGTAAACTTTGTGTAACATATATATATATATATATATATTTTTCTGTTTATTTTATTTAACCATTTACGTTCGTATTTAGTCGGGTTATTCTGCTTACTTTTTCTAGTAATTCTTTAAGATTTACTAGACTTGGAATAAACTCCTTTGCTAGACTTCTTGACTTTACTTAGTCAAAATAAATATCAGGAAATAATAATTATGAACGTGCGTTTATGAAATGTGGATATTGACCTGAAATGCTGGGTGTCACATTCTCCCCATGTTACAGAGAATTTCGTCCCGAAATTCAGTTCTTGTCACTCTGATTTGGAGTTTTTGTAAACAAGGACGGGTACTTGGATTTCATTTTATCTTCCCGCTCCCATGTATACTCAGGGCCGCGATTTGAATTCCAACGTACCTTGACCAGCTTAACACGGCTGCGCCTTGTTCTCTGAACCTTCCAATCTGTGACTTCCATAGGTTCCTCAATGAAGTGCAACTTGTCGTCTATGTGAATCTCATCAGGCGGTATAATTAGTGTGTTGCCTGATAAGCACTTCTTGAGATTTGACACATGAAACGTATCATGTATATTGCTTAGTTCTTGTGGCAACTTGAGCTTGTAAGCTACAGGGCCAACCCTAGCCAATATTTCAAACGGTCCAACGTACCTAGGGTTAAGCTTGCCACGGTTGCCAAATCTTGCAACTCCTTTCCAAGGTGAGACCTTTAACATGACTTTGTCTCCCACTTGGAATTCTAAAGGTCTTCGTCTGTTATCCGTGTAACTCTTTTGTCTGTCACGGGCGGCTTTCAGACGATCCTTGATTTTGAAAATCTTGTCCGTGGTCTCTTGAATAACTTCAGGACTGGTTAAATGCTTGTCACCAACTTCTGCCCAACATAGCGGTGAACGACATTTTCGACCATAAAAGCCCCAAACGGAGCGGCTTTGATGCTGGTGTGGTAACTATTATTGTATGAAAATTCAGCTAGTGGCAAATGAGTATCCCAATTTCCACCGAAGTCAATTGCACACGCACGGAGCATATCCTCTAAGGTTTGAATGGTCCTTTCACTTTGACCATCTGTTTGTGGGTGATTTGCTGTGCTCATGTTAAGACGTGTGCCCATGGCTTCTTGTAATGATTTCCAGATTCTAGACACGAATCTGCTGTCTCTATCAGAGATAATAGAAATTGGCACTCCATGCCTAGCCACAATTTCCTTGATATAAAGCCTTGCAAGTTTCTCGGTTTTACCCGTCTCTTTGATGGGTAGAAAATGAGCTGATTTCTTCAAACGATCGACGATTACCCATATAGTGTCATACCCGCTCTACGTCTTGGGTAACTTTGTGATGAAATCCATAGAAATCTGTTCCCATTTCCATTGAGGTATCTCGGGTTGTTGTAACAATCCCGATGGTTTCTGATGTTCTGTCTTTACTTTTGAACATGTCAGGCATTTACCGACATAAATAGCAATTTCTCCTTTCATGTTCGGCCACCAGTAGAGTTCTTTCAGATCCTTATACATTTTATCCGAACCTGGGTGAATGGAGTACCTGGACTTGTGGGCTTCGTCCATAACCAACTCCCGTATGTTACCAAAACATGGCACCCAAATTCTATTCATGAAGTATAAAGTGTCATCTGATTTTTGTTCCAACTGCTTTATCATTCCTCGTAAAGCTTCATTCTGACTGTTTTCTTCTTTGATTGCCTCTTGTTGTGTCATCCAGATTTTAGTCGTGAGACTCGTATGAATTGTCAATTCTAGGGCACGAACACGGAGTGTTTTAATCCGTTCTTTACGACTCAAGGCATCTGCTACGACGTTTGCCTTACCAGGGTGATACTTGATATCACAGTCGTAATCATTCAGTAGCTCTACCCAACGACGTTGCCTCATGTTGAGTTCTTTCTGATTAATGATGTGTTGGAGACTCTTGTGGTCTGTGAAGATAGTACATTTTGTACCGTATAAGTAATGTCTCCAAATCTTGAGTGCAAACACGACAGCACCCAATTCCAGATCGTGAGTCGTATAATTTTTCTCATGTACTTTTAGCTGTCACCCAATTCCAGATCGTGAGTCGTATAATTTTTCTCATGTACTTTTAGCTGTCTGGATGCATACGCTATGACTTTTTCTCTCTGCATCAATACACACCCCAGACCTTGGTGTGAAGCGTCGCAGTACACGATGAAATTGTAAGTTCCTTCGGGAAGGGATAGGATTGGTGCACTGCAATGTTTTTGCTTCAGCAATTGAAAAGCTGATTCTTGTTTATCAGTCCAATCAAACTTTTTGTCCTTCTGAGTTAACGTGGTCAAAGGCAAGGCTATCTTTGAAAAATTCTCGATAAATCGCCTGTAATATCCTGCCAAACCCAGAAATTGACGCACCTCAGTCGGAGTTCTTGGTGCTTCCTAGTTTTTGATAGCTTCAATCTTAGATGGGTCTACGTGAATACCATTCTTATTGATGACGTGTCCGAGAAAGTGAACCTCTTGGATCCAAAACTCACACTTAGAGAATTTGGCATAAAGCTTCTCATTCCTGAGTAGTTCCAAGATTAATTTCAAATGATGTTCATGTTCATCCTTGGTTCGTGAATATATCAATATGTCATCGATAAACACAATCACGAACTTATCCAAGTACGGCTTGCACACGCGGTTCATGAGATCCATGAAGACGGCTGGTGCATTAGTCAAGCCAAATGGCATAACTAGGAACCCGTAGTGACCGTAACGAGTCCTAAAAGCCGTTTTTGGTATATCTTCTTCCTGAATTTTCAGTTGATGATACCCTGATCGTAGATCAATTTTAGAATAGAAACTGGAACCTTGAAGTTGATCAAACAAATCGTCTATTCGAGGAAGAGGATACCGATTTTTGATTGTCAATTTGTTCAACTCCCGATAATCAATGCACATTCTAAAGGTTCCATCCTTTTTCTTTACAAACAGGACCGGGGCTCCCCATGGTGAGAAACTCGGTCTTATGAAACCTTTGTCAAGTAACTCTTGTAGTTGGCTCGACAGTTCCTGCATCTCTATCGTGCAACTGGTGCGGCTCCTGGTACTAGGTCGATCCGAAACTCGACTTGTCTTGATGGTGGTATTCCTGGTAAGTCTTCGGGAAATACCTCCGAGTAATCTCTGACGATTGGTATGTCCTCAAGTCGACGTTCTTCGGCTTTCTTCTCGACGATGTGAGCCAGGAATGCACAATAACCCTTGCGTAGATACTTATGAGTTTTCATGCAGTTTATCATCTTCAACATTATTCTACACCTTTCGCCTTGAATGGAAAAAATTTCTCCGCTTGGTAGGGAAATACGTACAATCTTCTCGAAGCATACGATCTCGGCACGATTCTTTGATAGCCAATCCATGCCAATAACAATATCAAAACTCCCTTGTTCGACGGGTAGAAGGTCTATACTGAATGTATGGTTTTCTAAACATAAAGTACAACCCCTAATGACCTCTCCGGTTTTTATTAATTTCCCATTTGCTAATTCAATTGTATAATTTTGATCTAGTTTGCTGGCCTTAATACCGAGTAAGGATTTAAAATCATTCGACACAAAGCTCATATCCGCACCCGAATCAAAAAGTACAGAGGAATAGTGATTATTTATCGGGAACGTACCAGTGACGATGTTCGGGTCCTGGAGTGCGTCCCTTGCACCCATCACAAATGCCCTCCCTGGTGCCTGAGCGTTGTTCTGATTCTTCCACTTGGGACAATCCTTCTTGAAGTGTTTCAGGTCACCACATATGAAACATCCCGGTTTAATTTTCCCCATTCGGTTGTTGGTTCGACAAGCTTGTGTGGTGTGACCAAACTTGTCGCATTTTCCACACTTGATGAAAACACCGGCATGATGATTTCCACACCTCTTACATCTCGGTAGGCCCCTATCATATTCCTTTCTTTCCATTGTGTTGGCTGCAAAAGCCTTCACAGTTCATTGTTTCTTAAACTCTTGTTTTCCAAATTTGTTACTTGAATTTCCCATCCATTTCCTTTTCTCCCCAGATCTACCTTCCTCGTTCTCCTTCCTCACAAACAATTCATTACGCACCGCATCATCGCTTAGCTTGAATGCTAAAGTTGTAGCACTCTTGGCATCTACTGGATTAGATGATGTTACCATGCTACGAATTTGAGGCGCAAGGCCCCACAGATACCTCTCAACGCGCTTATGTTCTGGTGTGACCATATGCGGTACTAGAATCGCCAATTCATTGAAACGGTCAGTGTATCCCGCTACATCATCTCCTATCATCTGTAGGTTCCACATCTCAGTTTCAATCTTTTGTAATTCGTTTCGAGGACAGTATTCCTCAATCATCATGTTTTTTAAATCTTCCCAAGACAATTGGTACGCTGTCTCTCTCCCAAAAGTCTTCATTTGAGTATTCCACCAAGTTAAAGCTTTATCAGTGAGCATGCATGTAGAATACTTCACCATGCAGTCAGCGGTGCATTCACTAATATCAATCACCGACTCTATCATTTCTATCCATCTCATTAGACCTACTGCACCCTCGGTGCCATTGAAACTGCAGGGTTTGCAGGATAGGAAGGCCTTGTAAGTGCACTTCCTATTTAGAGCATCTGTAGAATCACAAGTCATAACGTCATTAATTCGGATCATGACTATGTGTTATGACTTATTTATTTTTATTACCTCCGGAACCTCACGAACCTCCTGCTGTACCGCTACCTCCTGCACCTCCTGCACCGGTACCGTTGCCGTTTCCCCCGCCACTATTTCGGTTTGCTTCATACTGCTCCATGGCATCAGCTACTCGTTGTGCTATGAGTTGTTCTATGTTTGGAGACATTGTCTCGTTGTTGCCACTAGTAGTGTTACGGGGCGTCCTTCGCTTAGGTGCCATGACGTTCTTTCTAATATATCAATTAAAAAGAAACAACATTATATGATAATAATGATAGATCATAACATAAGGATACAACAACATCAAACATGAACAACCATCATTACAATATAAACCATCACATACATAGTTAAAACATATATAGTACATTGTTCCAAAAGACAAGGATACAAAAGGGATGGGTTCTTATGACCACATCAGTACCAAAGTTTTAAACTACATAATGTGCTATGGGCACAACCCGCCCATAATAGGTTTAAAAGAAGAAGTGGGAGTACAACCCAATCATCATGGCAAGTCCTGCCATGACAAAGCTAGCCCTAGCCACAAACTCTGCAGCTAAAGTCCTTTCTTCCAGCGCCTCCACCATGTCTCGGACTGTGAGAGTGAACTACCAGTCCATGTCAGCTCTCAACTCTAGATAGTCAGTGGCACCCTGTATGTCTCGAGTGCTATCCTCCAAAGTCTGTACTCGAGATCCGAGCCTTTGACGTAAGCGCATGGTTGCATCCCCATGTGCCCGAATATCATCTAGGAGATCATCAAGACGCTCTTCGTGCATATGAACGCGTGCTACCAATGTAGGCACTGTGAGCTCCATGGCTTCCCCAGTGTGAGGTAGGGGTGTTGGAGAGTTGGAGGACTTTCCGAGCTCAAAGGTAGAGGGAATGCTCTCCATCTCCCTCCATCGTGCCAGGGTACGGGGCATCCAATGGATAGTCCCCACGGTAGGGTGGTAACAGGGTCGTTTCCTAGATGGTTCCTCATCGGTCTCCAAGTCTTTCGGGTCACGGGCTACCAGGTTTCTCTTGCGTGGAAGTCGAACCTTCTTCCTAGCACTTTGTACTTTAATCGGTCCTCCTCTTTTCTTTCGGTAGATGATAGACGGTTCTCCTAATGCAACATTAAACATTTCCTCAATTAAACCGTTCATAAAGCATTCGTAACCCTTTTTGGCAAAAACATTTCAAAACCTTTCCTTTCGTAAACATCGTTTCAACATTTCAAAACCTTTCCTTTCGTTAAACATCATTTCGTTAAAACATCATTTCGTTAAACATCATTTCTTTAAACATCATTTCGTTAAACATCATTTCGTTAATCATTTCGTAAGTATGCACACCAGCCCAAAAACATTAACAAAACATTTAAAAGAGGGCTCTAGAACTCACCTTATAAGCTAGTCTCGGTTGTCCTAAACAAAGGTCCAACAACGTCACTTCCGATCTGAATTGATTAATTAAATACACATCAGACCTAAATCCCGACTCTAACGGTTTACTCGTTCTGTTACAGGTGAATACACTGACTTCACTTACTGATGCAGACCTATCGAAACTACTTAGTTTCGACAGGTGCAGGCCCATCGAAACTTCTAGTTTCGACAACTGCAGGTCACTCGAAACTTCTAGTTTCGACGACAACTGCAGGTCACTCGAAACTTCTAGTTTCGACGACAACTGCAGGTCACTCGAAACTTCTAGTTTCGACAACTGCAGGTCACTCGAAACTCTAGTTTCGATACCTGCAGAACTCAGCTATCTTCTCCAAAAACCCTAACTTTCGCATGCAGGTCCGATCTTGTCAAGATCCGGACTTTTTGTATTCAAAACGTGTATTTTCCTTTCGTGATTCCAGATTTATAACCCTTTCCTCATTTGGTTTATAAAAACCCGTCATTTTCTCGAAAATACCCGAAAACCCAAAAACGAACAAAAACTCAGATTTGGTTCGGGTGTTACCTGATTTCGAGATTCTGATCCGGAGGTTTTGCTCACGAGCTCAGTAGCAACAAGCTCCTTCAATCTCGGGTCGATCAGCCAACTTTCTCTCTCTACGGTTTCTCTCTCTAGATTCTTGCAATTGAGAGAAATGGTGTGTGTGTTGGCTATTTATAGGGAGGAAACCCCCCCTTCCTTCAAGTTTGCCGGCCCAACCGGCCCGGCCCGTTACGCCTCGTTCTTTTATCCCGTTCGTCCCGGTTCAACCCGTTATTTAAAATCCTCATTTATTTTGGGATGTTACAAGTCTACCCCCCTTACAATAGGTTTCGTCCCCGAAACCTATCATAAGTCAAACAGTTGAGGGTACGACTCCTTCATTTCCGTCTCCGTTTCCCATGTAGCTTCCGATCCCTTCCGGTGCTTCCACTGGACTTTAACCAACTGGATAACTTTGTTACGTAAACGTTTCTCTTTCCTGTCTAGGATGGCCACAGTTTCTTCGATGTAGTTAAGGCTGTTGTCGACCTCGATGTCCGTAAGTGGTACGTGAGCCGATTCATCCGCCAAACACTTTCGCAAGTGTGATACATGGAAGGTAGGATGAATCCCACTTAACTCATCAGGCAATTCCAACCGATATGCGACTTCACCAACCCGTGCCATAATCCTGAATGGTCCGATAAACCTCGGACTTAACTTTCCTCTCTTTCTGAATCGTATGATTCCCTTCCAAGGCGACATTTTCAACATTACTCTATCCCCAACATTAAACTCAATAGGCCTTCGTCGTTTATCCGCATAGGATTTCTGACGATCTTGGGCGGCCTTCATGCGTGCTTTGATCTGATCAAACCTTTCCGATGTTTCTTTAACGACTTCGAGACTTCCCAATTCCTTCTGTCCAATCTCACCCCAACAAACCGGGGTCCTGCATCTTCTCCCATACAACATTTCATAAGGCGGCATACCTATCGTCGTGTGATAACTGTTGTTGTAGGAGAATTCAGCTAACGGCAGATGGCTGTCCCAACTGCCACCGAAGTCGATAATACAAGCACGAAGCATATCCTCCAATGTCTGAATGGTCCTTTCGGAATGACCATCCGTTTGCGGGTGGAATGCTGTGCTGATATTAAGCCTCGTGCCAATCGCCTCGTGAAATCTTTTCCAGAACTTCGATGTGAATCGTGTGTCCCGGTCAGATACGATCGTCTATGGCATCCCATGCCGTGCTATTATTTCATTAATAAACACTTCCGCTAACCTTTCCGACGAGAACGTCTCGCGAATAGGTAGGAAATGAGCACTCTTCGTTAAACGGTCCACAATTACCCAAATGGCGTCATGACCTTTAGCTGTGCGAGGTAGCTTGGTTATGAAGTCCATGGTAATGTGTTCCCACTTCCATTCTGGTATGTCAAGTGGTTGAATCTTTCCATACGGTTTCTGGTGCTCGGCCTTTACTTGCGAGCAAGTCAAGCACTTGCTTACATACTTCGTCACGTCACATTTCATTCCAGGCCACCAGTATTCCCTCTTCAGATCTTGGTACATTTTATTGGTACCGGGATGGATAGAGTAACGAGACTTATGAGCCTCATCCAAGATTTTGGTCCTAAGCTCGCCACCCATAGGTATCCATATCCGCCCAAAACGTGTCCTAACACCAAGGGTGTTATATTCCAACTTGTCCTGTTGGCCAACCATCCTTTCCTTCTTTATGTTTTCCTCTTTAAGTGCCTCATCTTGAGCCTTTTCAATTTCTCTCATCACATCTGAAGTTACCACCAACTGGCAAGCCTTCACTCTAATAGGAGTAGGCACATCCTTTCGGCTTAGAGCGTCAGCCACCACGTTTGCCTTTCCAGGGTGGTATATGATTTCACAGTCATAATCTTTCAGAAGTTCCAACCATCGTCTCTGCCTCATATTAAGCTCTCTTTGTTCGAAGAAGTATTTCAAACTTTTGTGGTCGGAGTAAATAGTAAACTTCACCCCATAGAGGTAGTGCCTCCATATTTTCAATGCAAATACGACAGCAGTAAGTTCCAAATCATGAGTCGGATAATTGACTTCGTGAACTTTCAACTGCCGCGACGTATATGCAATCACTCTCCCGTTGACAGATCCTTGTGTAGTCTTGACTATACCTCTCTCGTTCTTGATAGACGTTATCTTTTTCAGCATCGTACATCCCTAGTCGGTCTTTCACATCTAACCGTTAGGGTTCTTATATCGTCATTCTATGTGAAATGTCTTATCAAACTCGGAGTCGTCCACAGAAGACTCCTTGGCCATAATTTCAACTCCTCGTTCAGGTTATCCACCTTTCCATCTGGACGGTTCCTATCGATCGTCTCTCAACTATTTGGATCATTGTGTATACCTCATAAGCTGTCCATGGTGCATTCGTCCTTGAAGGACCATACCATGTCGTTCTCGAATGAATCATAGTATCCCGTTCCTGAATGATTCCTACTATCAAGTTTCCTAAGGTACCGTACCATCTCATTCCTGAAGGAACCACATCGTCTCGTTCCCTAAGGAACCATATGCTTCATTCCAGAAGGAACCTTATCGCTTCGTTCCCGTAGGAACCGTATCGCTTCATTCCCGTTGGAACCGTATCGGGTATCCCCCAAACATATGAGGTATCCCTTATCACACTCAACTTGTCGGGAAGGTATTCATTCAGATGGCACACTAGTCACTCGAACTTTTCATTCATATCTTCATACACAATCTCCTTCTAGTCTTTCTTTCAAACGTACTTGTCAGGTTTTACGTTTCACATCGTTGGTTCATTGAACACCCTTATTCCTACATATCACTGGATGGTCTTAGGGATTGGCATCCCATCTGACCGACAATATATATTCTCTAGCTACTCGTTTCCGTTAGCCTTTTCTGCATGCATTTCTTCTAAAGTCACATTCGTTGGTCTTACTATGGATAGATGACACGTACGGTGACACTTGTACTTTCATTTCCTTTCTAGTTTCAGTGGGTCCCTCAACGGCTTTCCAATTCTAGTAACACTCGCAACTATTGATTAGACTTAGACATAGTAGAGCGTTCTCTGAGTCGCCTTGAATTTCTTCTTAGTGCCCATGCCTTGCTTCACATTGTTAGTCAAAACTTGTCCTTCACATTCATTCTAGACAAACAATCCTTGGGTCGGATCTGGTTTGGTTTGGTTTGGTTTAGTCTGCACGCCCTAATTAACATCGCGGTTTCCGTCTCTTGTTGTTGTTGGTATATCTATTTTCTCATTTCAGCAGATACCCTTATTAGTTGTCTTGGACTGTCTTTTACATGGAAAGATGCACTTTGTGCATTCGTGCACTCATATATTCTTTGGACATACACTAGTGTGGTTATTTCTTTCATGCTCATGCATACTTCAACAGTAGACCGATTCTTATTCATCAGAACGTGTTTGCGCTAAGCGTAGCCCATCCTAGCTCCTTGGCATCCTTCATACGTATGCTCGTCTGACTTAGGTAAACCGAAGTTTCATTCCTCCTCATCTTGTCTGTGGCTCGTACTTGCTGACATCATTCACCGTTGTAAGGTACACCATCTTTGACATCATTACCATTACTAATGATGTTCATCAATCTCCTTAATCGTTACTCGGGTGACTAACATCTCGTAGTCGTGGTTGAGTAATTGGATCAACTCTGATACGTAAGCATTAATCAACACCATAAAATTCGCTATCATGCACGTGCACCTGTAAATTCACAATTTCGCGGATCCAAACGAAATTACCAATTTACCTTACTCGAGCATTCTAGTTCCTCTTATAACACTTTCTAATACTCGCGTCCCTTCAAAGTTGAGATTTTGTCCCGGCATTCTCATCGACACCTCTTACCACTTTCGCTCTAAGTCAACACAACGGAGGACATTTCGCATCACACTCGTACGGTCTCATGCACACTACCTTCCGGTTCCGCAAGAACTCTTGCCTTTTCACTATAAACTTAGTGGGCGGGAATCCTACCGTGTCATCCGGTACGACCCTCACCACGCCTTCCGCCTATTCTTCCCTCCATTTCGTTCTTAAAAGACAAGGAATCTAATGTCATCACGCTAGTTAACAAATAAAATTCAATAAGTACTGTAAGATGTTAATATACACTGGCCATCTGTAATTAACCCTTACACTACCTTTCGATTTCTATTTGACCACCTTTGTGATTCCATCAGAACACAAGTCCTTTCCTAACTCTTCCTAAGGCATACTACATACACATACTCTACTTTTCATACCTGATGCTGTGGCTCGAGTTACCCGTACTGGCATCCGCTTTCGGTCCCATTCAAAGTTTAAGTTCAGACACTGGGAGTGTCCGAATCTCTCAAACTATTGCTCTGATACCAACTTGTAAGGCCCCAAACCCGGGAGGCCTCACTCGTTGGATTTACTCATTCACAAACAGTTCTTAAACATGAGTATCAAATAATGCAGCGGAATCATTCATTTAACATAACTAAAAACTTGTTCATACATGCGGAAGCGTACATTGTCAATTACATAAACTTAACATAAACAACTCATAACGGGATGCCAGTCTTCATGATCGACCGGGTAACTCTTCTCGCTTGCCAAGCATCACCGTCCATCGTCCATACCTGCCTTAACCTGAATGTGCATACTAAAAAGGTCAGCTACGCTGGTGAGTTCTAGCATTTCATAAAAACTTTAACATCAACATTTGCCAAAAACGTATCATTCATTTAGTAAAAACCTTTCACAAAAGCAGGTAATAATTTAACATCTTTAAAAAAAAAAGGTTTCGTACCCATATCATCATCAACATCATAATCATAAACACCGTTAAACGGATCGTTCATTAAAACTTTTAACATTCATTTAAGTCATACATTATTATCTAAATCTGTGTTACCCTTCGTTCCGTCATTTAGTATGGTATTGCCCCTAAGGCTTAACTGCACGAAGACCGACAATACCATACATTCCGTCAATTCCCTTATGGTATTGCCCCTAAGGCTTAACTGCACGAAGACCGACAATACCATACATTCCGTCAATTCCCTTTTTGGTATTGCCCCCAAGGCTAATTGCGCGAGGACCGACAATACCCATTCAGTTGCCCTTATGGCTCTCATGTCCATAAACCGACAACTTCCATCGACGGTTATGACTCTCAGCCATAACATCGTCGGATCATAATTTAACCTTATATGGGGTCACGTTAACCCCTGAGTAACCGTCGTTACTCCCTTTTATCAGTTGTACAACATCATAACCATTGGCATGCCACAAAGACATGCCCCTGTTGTTCTTGTGGCAACTATGGCTCGCTGTCCATAATCTACCACAAGGCTGGGAATCTCATTCCCAGACTTCATTCGTCAATTCCATTCATTCGACAGATTAGATTTGTAATGACTTCTTTAAAACCTTTACCTCTTTCTCTTCTCATTAAACATTTCCTCAATTAAACCGTTCATAAAGCATTCGTAACCCTTTTTGGCAAAAACATTTCAAAACCTTTCCTTTCGTAAACATCGTTTCAACATTTCAAAACCTTTCCTTTCGTTAAACATCATTTCGTTAAAACATCATTTCGTTAAACATCATTTCTTTAAACATCATTTCGTTAAACATCATTTCGTTAATCATTTCGTAAGTATGCACACCAGCCCAAAAACATTAACAAAACATTTAAAAGAGGGCTCTAGAACTCACCTTATAAGCTAGTCTCGGTTGTCCTAAACAAAGGTCCAACAACGTCACTTCCGATCTGAATTGATTAATTAAATACACATCAGACCTAAATCCCGACTCTAACGGTTTACTCGTTCTGTTACAGGTGAATACACTGACTTCACTTACTGATGCAGACCTATCGAAACTACTTAGTTTCGACAGGTGCAGGCCCATCGAAACTTCTAGTTTCGACAACTGCAGGTCACTCGAAACTTCTAGTTTCGACGACAACTGCAGGTCACTCGAAACTTCTAGTTTCGACAACTGCAGGTCACTCGAAACTCTAGTTTCGATACCTGCAGAACTCAGCTATCTTCTCCAAAAACCCTAACTTTCGCATGCAGGTCCGATCTTGTCAAGATCCGGACTTTTTGTATTCAAAACGTGTATTTTCCTTTCGTGATTCCAGATTTATAACCCTTTCCTCATTTGGTTTATAAAAACCCTTCATTTTCTCGAAAATACCCGAAAACCCAAAAACGAACAAAAACTCAGATTTGGTTCGGGTGTTACCTGATTTCGAGATTCTGATCCGGAGGTTTTGCTCACGAGCTCAGTAGCAACAAGCTCCTTCAATCTCGGATCGATCCGCGAACTTTCTCTCTCTACGGTTTCTCTCTCTAGATTCTTGCAATTGAGAGAAATGGTGTGTGTGTTGGCTATTTATAGGGAGGAAACCCCCCCTTCCTTCAAGTTTGCCGGCCCAACCGGCCCGGCCCGTTACGCCTCGTTCTTTTATCCCGTTCGTCCCGGTTCAACCCGTTATTTAAAATCCTCATTTATTTTGGGATGTTACACAAGAAAAGTGTGTCAAATTCAAGATTAAAACATAAAAATATACAGGACGAATTCTGTCAATCAAAGTGCAGTAATCGAAACTAGGAGTTTCGATACCTGTTGTTCAATCGAAACTAGGAGTTTTGATACCTGTTGAGTCGAAACTGGGAGTTTCGATACCAGTTGTTCAATCGAAACTAGGAGTTTCGATATCTATTTACTCAATCGAAACTAGGAGTTTCGATACCTGTGTACAATCGAAACTAGGTAGTTTCGATACTATTTTTGCCAATCGAAACTAGGTAGTTTCGATACCCAATTTACTCAATCAAAACTAAGTAGTTTCGACATCTGTTCTGTTCAATCGAAACTAAGAAAGTTTCGATACCTGTTCATCAGCCCCATAGGGCAGTAACTCAGAACTATTTCTATAACAAAACAAGTGTTGGGAAAAACTAAAAAGATAATTTAAACAAAAGCAATCTGATCTGCTAAGTCGGGTGAACAACTTGCGTTTAAGACGGGTAGTCTTAACGTGCATGTTATCCTTGTGTAAATAGGATACGGATAGGCGAATCAGCAGTTATTCAAATATTTGCTAGCATTCATACTGTCGAGGTGAGTTTCACTAATCCCCTTTTTTCTAAAGTTTTGAAATGATTTGGGGTGGAAACATACTTGTAAAAGACTATTTTATGTAAATGAATTGAACTAATGATCTGACCGTATGTGTGTATTGAGGGAAAAGTAAAGCGCTTAAAGTCCTCGGAATAAATTAGTAACCATTAGCTATGGATTTAGCCCGGGATTATATGAATAGTACTATTGGGGGTGACGCCTCCGGTCATGGTTAGTCGCGCTAACCAGGGGTCAAAATGGCCGAATGACCGCATATTGTCTTACTCGCAGAAAGGCGAGGGGAGGCACATATTGGTTACGGTCTCGTACATTACATACTATTTTGTATTCCTTGCAAGCTTACAAATGGGGTCAATAGATCGGATTAGTAATCATATTCATTGGTAATACATACAAAAGAGTTCTGATCAGGCTAAAGTGATCAGGTTTTAAAGAAAAGAGTTCTGATCAGGCTAAAGTGATCAGGTTTTACACAAAAGAGTTCTGATCAGGTTAAAGTGATCAGGTTTTACACAAAAGAGTTCTGATCAGGTTAAAGTGATCAGGTTTTACACAAAAGAGTTCTGATCAGGTTAAAGTGATCATGTTTAAACAAAAGAGTTCTGATCAGGTTAAAATGATCAGGTTTAAAGAAAGGAGTTTTGATCGGAAAAAGATCAGATTTAAACATTGGGTTTATGATGACTCTTTATAATAACTTGTGAACTCACCAACCTCGTGTTGATAGTTTTAAGTATGTTTTCAGGAAATTGAACGTGGCCATCAGGTTAGCAATGTAGGATTCATGCATGCGCGTGGATACGGCTTTTGAGAGGATTTCTCTCGTATAACTCATGGTCTTGAGTCATATTTGCGAAATCTTAAACTTTTGTAAACTGAAGTTGATATTTTGTGATGTAAATATTTTAAACTCGATTATGTATCCAATTACATGTATGTGTTTGCGATAATCATATGCTTTGGAAACAAGTGAACGTTGCGCCTCGCGTTTCCGCCCTGGCGGGGTGTGACAGAACTTGGTATCAGAGCCATTGATTATAGCGAACTAGGTGTCTAAAACGGAACCTAGTCTATAATTTGAATGACTCACTAAAACGTTTTCATTGCATAAGCATTGCATAACCAGTCATCATGTCATGTGGATATTGTAGTCACAAGCATGTCATCACATTCCCACACTGACCCAGTCTCTTACCCTGAATCCAACGAGGAACTTTCTGCCACACGTCCCAAAAATCGAGTACAAGTTCGCAGCTCCACACCACCTAAAGAGAAAGAGGTAAAGGTTTTAAAGAAGTCATTACAAATCTAATCTGTCGAATGAATGGAATTGACGAATGAAGTCTGGGAATGAGATTCCCAGCCTTGTGGTAGATTATGGACAGCGAGCCATAGTTGCCACAAGAACAACAGGGGCATGTCTTTGTGGCATGCCAATGGTTATGATGTTGTACAACTGATAAAAGGGAGTAACGACGGTTACTCAGGGGTTAACGTGACCCCATATAAGGTTAAATTATGATCCGACGATGTTATGGCTGAGAGTCATAACCGTCGATGGAAGTTGTCGGTTTATGGACATGAGAGCCATAAGGGCAACTGAATGGGTATTGTCGGTCCTCGCGCAATTAGCCTTGGGGGCAATACCAAAAAGGGAATTGACGGAATGTATGGTATTGTCGGTCTTCGTGCAGTTAAGCCTTAGGGGCAATACCATAAGGGAATTGACGGAATGTATGGTATTGTCGGTCTTCGTGCAGTTAAGCCTTAGGGGCAATACCATACTAAATGACGGAACGAAGGGTAACACAGATTTAGATAATAATGTATGACTTAAATGAATGTTAAAAGTTTTAATGAACGATCCGTTTAACGGTGTTTATGATTATGATGTTGATGATGATATGGGTACGAAACCTTTTTTTTTTAAAGATGTTAAATTATTACCTGCTTTTGTGAAAGGTTTTTACTAAATGAATGATACGTTTTTGGCAAATGTTGATGTTAAAGTTTTTATGAAATGCTAGAACTCACCAGCGTAGCTGACCTTTTTAGTATGCACATTCAGGTTAAGGCAGGTATGGACGATGGACGGTGATGCTTGGCAAGCGAGAAGAGTTACCTGGTCGATCATGAAGACTGGCATCCCGTTATGAGTTGTTTATGTTAAGTTTATGTAATTGACAATGTACGCTTCCGCATGTATGAACAAGTTTTTAGTTATGTTAAATGAATGATTCCGCTGCATTATTTGATACTCATGTTTAAGAACTGTTTGTGAATGAGTAAATCCAACGAGTGAGGCCTCCCGGGTTTGGGGCCTTACATCTTGTTATCTTACTTGCGTTTGAACAATTTATATGTTCAGCTACGGTTTGAAAGAAAATGAAATGAATAATATTGAGTTTTTACCTCTAACAGAGAATGGTGATTTCTGAGATAAACATAGAATATAGTCTTGATTTCTTTTACTAAGCTTTCTTTAAGAACACTTGAAATTCTCCTTATACATCGAATTATGGTGGATTTCGCTTTAAAACTTGAATTCGATCTTGAAGAGAAATGGGGAATTTGTCGTAAGAAAGTGAGAAAACTTAAAAGAGATTGTGAGATTTCGACTAAGGAGGTATGGTTTTTAATCTGAGATTGAGTGAATTTGCAAGTGGGAGAATGGCTCACCTGACTTTCGGTCGAGAAAGTCAAGGAAGTGGTTTGGGGTTAATGATAACTAAATTTAAGTATTATTTATTAATGGTATTAGTATCAATTAGGGTTCCAAATGGTAATTTAATTCGGTTTAGATTCTTCACGGTATTATAATTTTAACCGGTTTATGGCTCGATGAAGAAATTATTGAAATCTTGGTTTGTATAATTCGTTGAGGTGATTATTTGTAGGTATGAATACCTAAAAGTGACGCTACATAGTAACGTCTTCGAAAAGTCCATTATTTTACTTTTTCGTATGTTATATGATTTAGTCTTAACTATAAATTATAGTTCATGTAAACTTTGTGTAACATATATATATATATATATATTTTTTCTGGTTATTTTATTTAACCATTTACGTTCGTATTTAGTCGGGTTATTCTTCTTACTTTTTCTAGTAATTCTTTAAGATTTACTAGACATGGAATAAACTCCTTTGCTAGACTTCTTGACTTTACTTAGTCAAAATAAATATCAGGAAATAATAATTATGAACGTGCGTTTATGAAATGTGGATATTGACCTGAAATGCTGGGTGTCACACTTAACATTGTTAACTGAGATCAAATGTTACACTTGTGAATCATTGAAATATAATCTCTTATCTGTTCTTACAACGCAAATGTCTACCCATTCTAACATCAAACACTAAGTGTAAGAATGAGACTGAAGTCAAGAAGCATTCCTTTACAAAACACTCAAGTTCAACTTCAAGTACATATGTCTGTCATATCTGTTGCCTAAAATAATTAATGATGAGAGCCATGATAGCGAATGTCATGTACAGATTCTAGTTTCCTGACTCATTTAAAGATTATGTTTTGACTGTAAAGTCACGAGTACGTGATTCGTGACCGTACATCCTTAAAATCAAGCTCTTGAAAACATGGCTTGTGTTAAATCACTAACTACCTGTTGAATAGAAAAGTGTGAAGGAAACGATATATCTAAACAAAAGTAGAACTTTATAACTAGCAGTCGATGCTCGAGGACGAGTACCATATTCGTTTCCTTGGGAACACCCTTTGCCTTCACCTGGATACCTAATTTTTCCTTCCAATTTCACATTCACTTGTCCTTATTCTTCGTTCAAACCTATCCTTTTTCCTTAGCAAAACACCGAACCAAACTAAATGTGTTCCTCACATTTGACTCTTCTAACTGGATTATTTAATTTCCACCTTGCCATAAACCTTGACTTGAATCACCTTACCTATCCATAGCAATAACCGATCCCACACCAGAAAATGACTGACATTATCCGACTTCTCTATAGTTCGGATTATGATTAACCCTATTCTCAGTCGGCGTCTCATGGTGTGAATGATCATTATACGTCGATATATGCTAAAAAGGTACATTATGAATCACAATAGCTTTGGCTAACGACATGTCACCTCGACGACTATGTCGAGTAATATGCTCACCTTTAGAAATGGTGGCTAGCTCATAGTCTAGTCCCAGGTTCCGAAAACCTGATACAGGACATAACTAATGTTATGGGTATATCAGTTCATAGGCTTGTCTATGAAAATATTCAGTTGGAAATTTCATTCAGAATAACTCCCAACTTCAAGTATGGACAAATTTCATTGAGCCATCTATCAAAGACGTAAATTATGTTTATGACCACACTTTGATCTATGAGCATTCAAGGCGAATGTTTCATGAAAGATCAAACATTCATACGATGGTATTCATGAGATCTGAAAGGTAACTTCGTTACCCGAGGAGTATAAATCTCGTAGTGACACCCGGCAAATTTCAGGTTGATATATATTCCTGACTGAGAAACATATTACATTAGTAGACATGCATCACACTTAATTTTATAGTAATTAAGTCCATTTCACACTTAGCAAGTCAATCCGTGTCACACCCCAACCGACGGCGGAATCATCGGGGCAAGGTTGACTAAATTGTAATATGTTAAATCCATTTCCATTCAAACAAACATAAATCAAGTTCCAAGTACATAATGAAATACAATTTGTTTTTGAATTAAGATTAACTAGGTCCAAAGCCTATGTGTAGCATGTCTTGATCAAACTCATATGAAAGCACCTGAAACATAAATAAAATAAGGTCAACTAAAAAGTTGGTGAGCATAACACAGGTTTGTATATAGATAGCATATAGTTTGTAAAACAAATCCTTACAAAACATGATAAATAAGGCATTTATGGGGAGCAGCTATTGTGTAACCAAGTACAATCAAAGCTTTGTAACTAGCATGCAAAATTGTGTTGTCGGTATCAATCACCCCAATCTGGGTTGGTTTATCAGACTCAATAGATCAATCATTGAAAACCGTCGGCTTGAAAAGTTAATGATTGCACATAATCGCATACAAAAGGTTAGCACACCTAGCCCTCGGGCATAATGCTCAAATTGCACACATGAATGTAAATAGGATTTGTACTTGTGTTGTTTGTGTAAATGTAAACATGTAAGTTGAATAGTGTTCATGTTTCACCCCAAAAATGTAAAAGAGTAAAAGGGGCTATGTATACTCACTTGATTCGAAAGCGTAGCTAACACGAAATACGAGATAGTAATGTGATCCTTTGTATTGCACAATGTTAACCTATAGTGTAATATATATTGCATTAATAATGCACAATAGTCTAAGTCTATATCTAAAGTTAAATTGGATAAAGTTAGTGTTTGGTACTTGAAAGTATTGTATAAAATAGAAGATTTGAAATGAATATTTTTAGAACATTTTTTAATGAGGTTTGAGTTTGAAATAATTAAATATGTAAACTAAATAATTACTGTTTATGAAAATAATGTAAGTGATAGATGTAACTAAATAAATGTTTTTGTTTAATTATAAATCAAATAAATATTTATTACCTTATTCATTTATTTGTATAATGTAATTTAGACATTTAAAATATTATTTAAGTGTAGGGTTTATAAATTAAATGTTGAACTTTAAATAATTTTCATTTATTTTAAGATTAAATATTTGATCTTTTCTAAATAAGAATAATACAGATTTTTATAAATTCAATTATTATTATTTTAGAAATTAATATGAAATACTAATTGTTTAGAAATATAAAAATTAATAACATTCTGCCAACACACACGACCGTGCCTAGGATAGGGCACGATCGTGCTAGGGCGGGCGCGACCGTGTTGGTCAAACAGAGGACAACTAGCCAAACGACTAGGCACGACCGTGCCTTCGATAGGCACGACCGTGTCTATGCTTCTTGGGTACGATCAAGTCTAGCCAACGAGCATTGACTGGGTCTGAGCAGGAGGCACGGCCGCGCTGGAAGTCGACACGACCGCGTCTCCCGAGGCACGACCGCGCTAGATGATTAGCGCGACCGTGTCTCTTTCAAAACTGAAACGAATTGATTGATTCTTATATTAATAGTGCTGGAATGTATAGGGCTTTCATTCACAAGGTTAGTACGAGTCTGTTGATGTAGATTAATTGTGTTTGAAACATGTTTAAAGCAATATTCGATTAAATCATTTTGGAATGAACCCTAGATTCGGTTTAGTGTTAAATTGTATATTGTAAGCCCAAATTAGTTTGGGGCTTTTGATCTATAGACTAAATCGAAAGTGTAGGATCAATTACCCGGAAAGACGATGAATTGATAGCGTACGGTAAAGATGAGTTCCGGCGATGACGGGTTTGATCTCCGGCGTCTTCTGCTGCAACTCCGGCTAACTCAATGTGTTCTGAAGGTTTAGGGAGGATCGTATATCGTGAATCTTCTGTTTGGTTGGGAGGATTCGGATCGAAGAAAAGGTTTATGTTTTCTTTGAAATGTTTGAACGATTTTTCGAGTCCGAAGGAATTAAACTGGGACGTTTGTGTAATTGAAAATGCTATTACTCTCGTAAATGGAACTGAAGTGAGGAACGGTTACGGAACTCAACGATCGAGCGATTAAAACCGCATTTACGTTTCAACTGGTGTGAGGCGCGACCGTGCCTATAAGAGGCGCGACCGTGCCACACGAGGCGCGACCGTGCCAAAACGTGGAGCGACCGTGCCAGACAAGGCGCGACCGTGCCTACTAGGGTTTCTGGTTATTTACAAAATCAGCCCTTGTAACTCCAGTTTTGACAGAATTAGCTTGGTTAGGATTTAACAGAACACCTAACGGGATTACTAACTGGATTAACTCTAGGAGGTGTTACCACTTGATTATGAGTTCTACATCCTTGAATTGAATACGATCGGCTAACGATTAATGAGGTGTAGGTTTGAACAAGTATATGATTCAATGTCGTGTTGTTATTTTATTAGTTAAAAATAAGTTAAAATAGGGTCGAAAAATCAGGGATGTTACAGTCTCCCCATGTTAAGGGAATTTCGTCTCGAAATTTAACTAATGGAGGCTATTAAAAGTCAAGAAACAGGTGAGAGTTTTGGGTTCTAGGTGAGTTTTGATTATTGTATTCTGGGGAGTGTAACCCTTGACATGGCTTAGGCCTGATACTTAAAGTTGAATATGAAGGGTGATAATGAATTTTGTTTTGAAATGAATTTAGGAGGAGATTGTCGAATAATAATTCTGAATTCTAAATGTGAGATGTATTATTTGGAATGAATTTGATGGAATCTTGATAATTAGGGTTTGTGTAAGATGTAGTATAATATACTTTAAAATTGTCAGCGGGTAAAAGATTTCATAAACATTGGTCTAGGTCAAAACTTCACGTGACACGAGCAACGTTACTTCTGATAATATTATAGGACACTTATATATAGGAAGTACCATCAACGTATCCACCATGCCCTTGTCATATCACATTAGTTTCGCTGTTACATATCATGATAAGTTTTAGGTCACCACACACGACAAAATTTCACTATGCTTTCCATACGCTAATTTTCATAATTCCGTGTGCACCCGTAATTACTCAAATCATCGCATGGTCCGTATAGGTCATTCCGTTGTGTTCGGTTCAGGGGCAAAATTTCACTCCGCCCATGTCCATTGTTTTCACATAAAAGTCGCTAACAAGTAACTATGTCCTTAAGCAGGTAAGTTCACGACTAGAGAGTAGTAAAGTAGAATAACTTAAAGTTTCTTAGTTTGCTCGTGTTTGAATAAGAATACGTCAGACCCCGAGTCGTTTCCATGTATTATGGTTTTCAATTTTGGTGAACAAAGTGCATGACCATATCTTGTGTATAATGTAATCAATCAATTGTAATAATTGTAGGCAAATTTCGTTTCATGTGGAATCATCGGGGCGAGACATGTAGATTGTTCATGAGCTCAAGGTTGACTAAATTGTAATATGTTAAATCCATTTCCATTCAAACAAACATGAATCAAGTTCCAAGTACATAATGAAATACAATTTGTTTTTGAATTAAGATTAACTAGGTCCAAAGCCTATGTGTAGCATGAACAGCTAGTATTATGTATTTTGTAAATCAACGAGCTCTCACGTGTAATGTAAACGATATAGTATCATGTGTAATTAGTATCATGTATATTGCATAATGTGCACAGTTTAGTATGATGCCCTTTCTAACCAAATGAGTTTCATGTTAATGTGGTCACTCTAGGGTTATGTATCAAACAAACAAAGGTTATGTGTCATGTATATTGCAACCAACTACGTTTCGTGTATTATGTGCTCAATCTAGTAGCATGTGTATTGCCATTAAGCATGTTTCGTGTGTTATGTGATCAATCCAGTAAATTGTGATTTGTAGGCAAACTAGTTTCATGTATTATGTAATTTGGGTATCATTTGGTATATTGATAATAATTGGGTTTCATGCACCATGTGGTTACGTTGGGTATATTGTGAACGTGCATGTGTAGGTTATTGAATTTCGAGTGTGTTGTATACTAACGGGTTTTGTATGTGGTTAAGCGTTGCGGACGAGCGGGTTGTTTGGGGTTCTTGTATAATGTGGTAGTTAGGTTGTAGCTCTTAATTCTCATTGAGGTTGATGGATATGGTTAACGTCTACGCGGTATGGATCGTCTCTTGAAGCGACAAGTGAAAGGTAATGAGAAAGTTCTGAAAACGTTCGGGGAAATGTGTTTACAAATACTGATCTTTGCTTGAAAATAGAAAGTGGTAAATTGTTCCTTGTTGTAGATATATAAAGTAGTGAATCTATTGATTCACATAATTTAAATAAATAGACAATTTATGGAGAAATCTTTTAATTTAAATTTTCAGTTATAAATAAAAGGATATTTCTAAGCGGAATTATTGGCTAAACAAGTAGTCGTATACTAATTTAGCCAGGGTTTAGGAATATTTTTCTTTAATGAGGAAAATCATAATTATTTATCTGTAAGGCCCCAAACCCGGGAGGCCTCACTCGTTGGATTTACTCATTCACAAACAGTTCTTAAACATGAGTATCAAATAATGCAGCGGAATCATTCATTCAACATAACTAAAAACTTGTTCATACATGCGGAAGCGTACATTGTCAATTACATAAACTTAACATAAACAACTCATAACGGGATGCCAGTCTTCATGATCGACCGGGTAACTCTTCTCGCTTGCCAAGCGTCACCGTCCATCGTCCATACCTGCCTTAACCTGAATGTGCATACTAAAAAGGTCAGCTACGCTGGTGAGTTCTAGCATTTCATAAAAACTTTAACATCAACATTTGCCAAAAACGTATCATTCATTTAGTAAAAACCTTTCACAAAAGCAGGTAATAATTTAACATCTTTAAAAAAAAGTTTCGTACCCATATCATCATCAACATCATAATCATAAACACCGTTAAACAGATCGTTCATTAAAACTTTTAACATTCATTTAAGTCATACATTATTATCTAAATCTGTGTTACCCTTCGTTCCGTCATTTAGTATGGTATTGCCCCTAAGGCTTAACTGCACGAAGACCGACAATACCATACATTCCGTCAATTCCCTTATGGTATTGCCCCTAAGGCTTAACTGCACGAAGACCGACAATACCATACATTCCGTCAATTCCCTTTTGGTATTGCCCCCAAGGCTAACTGCGCGAGGACCGACAATACCCATTCAGTTGCCCTTATGGCTCTCATGTCCATAAACCGACAACTTCCATCGACGGTTATGACTCTCAGCCATAACATCGTCGGATCATAATTTAACCTTATATGGGGTCACGTTAACCCCTGAGTAACCGTCGTTACTCCCTTTTACCAGTTGTACAACATCATAACCATTGGCATGCCACAAAGACATGCCCCTGTTGTTCTTGTGGCAACTATGACTCGCTGTCCATAATCTACCACAAGGCTGGGAATCTCATTCCCAGACTTCATTCGTCAATTCCATTCATTCGACAGATTAGATTTGTAATGACTTCTTTAAAACCTTTACCTCTTTCTCTTCTCATTAAACATTTCCTCAATTAAACCGTTCATAAAGCATTCGTAACCCTTTTTGGCAAAAACATTTCAAAACCTTTCCTTTCGTAAACATCGTTTCAACATTTCAAAACCTTTCCTTTCGTTAAACATCATTTCGTTAAAACATCATTTCGTTAATCATTTCGTAAGTATGCACACCAGCCCAAAAACATTAACAAAACATTTAAAAGAGGGCTCTAGAACTCACCTTATAAGCTAGTCTCGGCTGTCCTAAACAAAGGTCCAACAACGTCACTTCCGATCTGAATTGATTAATTAAATACACATCAGACCTAAATCCCGACTCTAACGGTTTACTCGTTCTGTTACAGGTGAATACACTGACTTCACTTACTGATGCAGACCTATCGAAACTACTTAGTTTCGACAGGTGCAGGCCCATCGAAACTTCTAGTTTCGATACCTGCAGGCCCCTCGAAACTTCTAGTTTCGACACCTGCAGGCCGCTCGAAACTTCTAGTTTCGACACCTGCAGGCCGCTCGAAACTCTAGTTTCGACACCTGCAGGCCGCTCGAAACTCTAGTTTCGATACCTGCAGAACTCAGCTATCTTCCCCGTGAAAAACCCTAACTTTCGCAATGCAGGTCCGACCTGGTCAAGATCCGGACTTTTTACATTCAAAATGTGTATTTTCCCTTCGTGATTCCAGATTTATAACCCTTTCCTCATTTGGTTTATAAAAACCCGTCATTTTCCCGAAAATACCCGAAAACCCAAAAACGAACAAAAACTCAGATTTGGTTCGGGTGTTACCTGATTTCGAGATTCTGATCCGGAGGTTTTGCTCACGAGCTCAGTAGCAACAAGCTCCTTCAATCTCGGGTCGATCCGCCAACTTTCTCTCTCTACGGTTTCTCTCTCTAGATTCTTGCAAATGAGAGAAATGGTGTGTGTGTTGGCTATTTAAAGGGAGGAAACCCCCCCTTCCTTCAAGTTTGCCGGCCCAACCGGCCCGGCCCGTTACGCCTCGTTCTTTTATCCCGTTCGTCCCGGTTCAACCCGTTATTTAAAATCCTCATTTATTTTGGGATGTTACAAGTCTACCCCCCTTACAATAGGTTTCGTCCCCGAAACCTATCATAAGTCAAACAGTTGAGGGTACGACTCCTTCATTTCCGTCTCCGTTTCCCATGTAGCTTCCGATCCCTTCCGGTGCTTCCACTGGACTTTAACCAACTGGATAACTTTGTTACGTAAACGTTTCTCTTTCCTGTCTAGGATGGCCACAGGTTCTTCGATGTAGTTAAGGCTGTTGTCGACCTCGATGTCCGTAAGTGGTACGTGAGCCGATTCATCCGCCAAACACTTTCGCAAGTGTGATACATGGAAGGTAGGATGAATCCCACTTAACTCATCAGGCAATTCCAACCGATATGCGACTTCACCAACCCGTGCCATAATCCTGAATGGTCCGATAAACCTCGGACTTAACTTTCCTCTCTTTCTGAATCGTATGATTCCCTTCCAAGGCGACATTTTCAACATTACTCTATCCCCAACAGTAAACTCAATAGGCCTTCGTCGTTTATCCGCATAGGATTTCTGACGATCTTGGGCGGCCTTCATGCGTGCTTTGATCTGATCAAACCTTTCCGATGTTTCTTTAACGACTTCGAGACTTCCCAATTCCTTCTGTCCAATCTCACCCCAACAAACCGGGGTCCTGCATCTTCTCCCATACAACATTTCATAAGGCGGCATACCTATCGTCGTGTGATAACTGTTGTTGTAGGAGAATTCAGCTAACGGCAGATGGCTGTCCCAACTGCCACCGAAGTCGATAATACAAGCACGAAGCATATCCTCCAATGTCTGAATGGTCCTTTCGGACTGACCATCCGTTTGCGGGTGGAATGCTGTGCTGATATTAAGCCTCGTGCCCATCGCCTTGTGAAATCTTTTCCAGAACTTCGATGTGAATCGTGTGTCCCGGTCAGATACGATCGTCTATGGCATCCCATGCCGTGCTATTATTTCATTAATAAACACTTCCGCTAACCTTTCCGACGAGAACGTCTCGCGAATAGGTAGGAAATGAGCACTCTTCGTTAAACGGTCCACAATTACCCAAATGGTGTCATGACCTTTAGCTGTGCGAGGTAGCTTAGTTATGAAGTCCATGGTAATGTGTTCCCACTTCCATTCCGGTATATCAAGTGGTTGAATCTTTCCATACGGTTTCTGGTGCTCGGCCTTTACTTGCGAGCAAGTCAAGCACTTGCTTACATACTTCGTCACGTCACATTTCATTCCAGGCCACCGGTATTCCCTCCTCAGATCTTGGTACATTTTATTGGTACCGGGATGGATAGAGTAACGAGACTTATGAGCCTCATCCAAGATTTTGGTCCTAAGCTCGCCACCCATAGGTATCCATATCCGCCCAAAACGTGTCCTAACACCAAGGGTGTTATATTCCAACTTGTCCTGTTGGCCAACCATCCTTTCCTTCTTTATGTTTTCCTCTTTAAGTGCCTCATCTTGAGCCTTTTCAATTTCTCTCATCACATCTGAAGTTACCACCAACTGGCAAGCCTTCACTCTAATAGGAGTAGGCACATCCTTTCGGCTTAGAGCGTCAGCCACCACGTTTGCCTTTCCAGGGTGGTATATGATTTCACAGTCATAATCTTTCAGAAGTTCCAACCATCGTCTCTGCCTCATATTAAGCTCTCTTTGTTCGAAGAAGTATTTCAAACTTTTGTGGTCGGAGTAAATAGTAAACTTCACCCCATAGAGGTAGTGCCTCCATATTTTCAATGCAAATACGACAGCAGTAAGTTCCAAATCATGAGTCGGATAATTGACTTCGTGAACTTTCAACTGCCGCGACGTATATGCAATCACTCTCCCGTTGACAGATCCTTGTGTAGTCTTGACTATACCTCTCTCGTTCTTGATAGACGTTATCTTTTTCAGCATCGTACATCCCTAGTCGGTCTTTCACATCTAACCGTTAGGGTTCTTATATCGTCATTCTATGTGAAATGTCTTATCAAACTCGGAGTCGTCCACAGAAGACTCCTTGGCCATAATTTCAACTCCTCGTTCAGGTTATCCACCTTTCCATCTGGACGGTTCCTATCGATCGTCTCTCAACTATTTGGATCATTGTGTATACCTCATAAGCTGTCCATGGTGCATTCGTCCTTGAAGGACCATACCATGTCGGGACGGCATACCGGGGAGGTAGGAGAGTAGAAGTCCATACTTAGCAGGAAAACAATGGAAAGGTTGTAAGCGATAATAAAATACTGAGTGTCAAATGTAGGAGTTCTCATTGGTTTAGAGTTTGACTAGTCATAACGCCGAACCTTCACAATAGTATTTTAGAAATACACTTGACCTATAAGCAAGCATCCCTTAGGAGAATTCCCAGGAAAGAGGGGTGGGTCACTAGGACACACTTAAGTACCCTATCTTTCCTTAGCCAGAATCCTTCACGGGCCTACACACTCTTCCAGCCATCATGTATTAATAACACTATTGTTGGGCTCATGGTCATGATGAGAATTGTTGTGAACTGGGCCTTGTGGCCCGAAAGTAAGGTTTATGCATTTCAGTAGGCTTTTGCTTCTTGGAGGATAGATGGACTTCTTAGTTTATTATCGATGGACATTAGGCCCAATAGTTTAAAATTTGTTGTTCACGAGAGGTGTGGTATTATGTATGTGAGTTTAGGGGTGCATGAAAAACTAAGTGTGTATGAGTGTGTGTGGAAACTTAGGATAGCACTTTTCAATAAATTAAATAGGTAGCAATGAATAAGAGGAAAAGTTGGCAGGTAATGTGACACATAGATTATTAAGTATTGTTATCATATGATGTAGCTATATAGTATAACATGTAAGAATATTCACATAAAAAAAATAATCATATAGCATGTAGATAGTAATGAGTGTAAGCACAAAAGTTATCAAGTAGTGTGACACATAAGTTAATATGTATCGTATCACATAGTGTAAATACTTATGATAGCATGTAAAAATACTTACACAAGAACTAATAATGTAACATGTAGTAGCATGGCATTGTATGGGTGTCCTAAAGTTATAGTCTAGGTCAAGGGTGTCTAATAACCTAGTTCCCTATAACCAAGGCTCTGATACCAATCTGTCACACCCCAACCGACGGCGGAATCATCGGGGCGGGACATGTAGACTGTTCATGAGCTCAAGGTTGACTAAATTGTAATATGTTAAATCCATTTCCATTCCAACAAACATGAATCAAGTTCCAAGTACATAATGAAATACAATTTGTTTTTTAATTAAGATTAACTAGGTCCAAAGCCTATGTGTAGCATGTCTTGATCAAACTCATATGAAAGCACCTAAAACATGAATAAAATAAGGTCAACTAAAAAGTTGGTGAGTATAACACAGGTTTTTATATAGATAGCATATAGTTTGTAAAACAAATCCTTACATAACATGATAAATAATGCATTTATGGGGAGCAGCTATTGTGTAACCAAGTACAATCAAACCTTTGTAACTAGCATGCAAAATTGAGTTGTCGGTATCAATCACCCTAATCTGGGTGGGTTTGTCAGACTCAATAGATCTATCATTGAAAACCGTCGGCTTGAAAAGTTAATGATTGCACATAATCGCATACAAAAGGTTAGCACACCTAGCCCTCGGGCATAAAGCTCAAATTGCACACATGAATGTAAATAGGATTTGTACTTGTGTTGTTTGTGTAAATGTAAACATGTAAGTTGAATAGTGTTCATGTTTCACCCCAAAAATGTAAAAGAGTAAAAGGGGCTATGTATACTCACTTGATTCAAAAGCGTAGCTAACACGAGATACGAGATAGTAATGTGATCCTTTGTATTGCACAATGTTAACCTAGAGTGTAATGTATATTGCATTAATAATGCACAATAGTCTAAGTCTATATCTAAAGTTAAATTGGATAAAGTTAGTGTTTGGTACTTGAAAGTATTGTATAAAATAGAAGATTTGAAATGAATATTTTTAGAACATTTTTGAATGAGGTTTGAGTTTGGAATAATTAAATATGTAAACTAAATAATTACTGTTTATGAAAATAATGTAAGTGTTAGATGTAACTAAATAAATGTTTTTGTTTAATTATAAATCAAATAAATAATTATTACCTTATTCATTTATTTGTATAATGTAATTTAGACATTTAAAATATTATTTAAGTGTAGGGTTTATAAATTAAATGTTGAACTTTAAATAATTTCTATTTATTTTAAGATTAAATATTTGATCTTTTCTAAATAAGAATAATACAGATTTTTATAAATTCGATTATTATTATTTTAGAAATTAATATGAAATACTAATTGTTTAGAAATATAAAAATTAATAACATTCTGCCAACACACACGACTGTGCCTAGGATAGGGCACGATCGTGCTAGGGCGGGCGCGACCGTTCTAGACAGGGCGTGACCGTGTTGGTCAAACAGAGGACAACTAGCCAAACGACTAGGCACGACTGTGCCTTCGATAGGCACGACCGTGTCTATGCTTCTGGGGTACGATCAAGTCTAGCCAAAGAGCATTGACTGGGTTTGAGCAGGAGGCACGACCACGCTGAAAGTCGACACGACCGCGTCTCCCGAAGCACGACCGCGCTAGATGATTAGCGCGACCGTGTCTCTTTCAAAACTGAAATGAATTGATTGATTCTTATATTAATAGTGCTGGAATGTATAGGGCTTTCATTCACAAGGTTAGTATGAGTCTGTTGGTGTAGATTAATTGTGTTTAAAACATGTTTAAAGCAGTATTCGATTAAATCATTTTGGAATGAACCCTAGATTCGGGTTCGTGTTAAATTGTATATTGTAAGCCCAAATTAGTTTGGGGCTTTTGATCTATAGACTAAATCGAAAGTGTAGGAGGTTTCAATTACCCGGAAAGACGATAAATTGATAGCGTACGGTAAAGATGAGTTCCGGCGATGACGGGTTTGATCTCCGGCGTCTTCTGCTGGAACTCCGGCTAACTCAATGTGTTTTGAAGCTTTAGGGAGGATCGTATATCGTGAATCTTCTGTTTGGTTGGGAGGATTCGGATCGGAGAAAAGGTTTATGTTTTCTTTGAAATGTTTGAACGATTTTTCGAGTCCGAAGGAATTAAACTGGGACGTTTGTGTAATTGAAAATGCTATTACTCTCGTAAATGGAACTGAAGTGAGGAACGGTTACGGAACTCAACGATCGAGCGATTAAAACCGCATTTACGTTTCAACTGGTCTGAGGCGCGACCGTGCCTATAAGAGGCGCGACCGTGCCACACGAGGCGCGACCTTGCCAGACGAGGCGCGACCGTGCCAAAACGTGGCGCGACCGTGCCTATTAGGGTTTCTGGTTATTTACAAAATCAGCCCTTGTAACTTCAGTTTTGACAGAATTAGCTTGGTTAGGATTTAACATAACACCTAACGGGATTACTAACTGGATTAACTCTAGGAGGTGTTACCACTTGATTATGAGTTCTAAATCCTTGAATTGAATACTATCGGCTAACGATTAATGAGGTGTAGGTTTGAACAAGTATATGATTCAATGTCGTGTTGTTATTTTATTAGTTAAAAATAAGTTAAAATAGGGTCGAAAAATCAGGGATGTTACAATCCGTTTACACGTTTCGGTAATCCGAAAGATTACCCGGCCAGACACGCATCCTGCAGCACGACTGTTGGTGATAATTTAAAACAAATACCTAGACATATAATCTATGTGCAAAAATTATATGTAACATTGTGATTTAATTAATCATGCCTATATTAATTTTTTGGTGATTTATGGAAATACTTTTATTTTCAGCACAGTCCGGTAGACACGCAGTGTGCACTAGCTAGGTCCATAATTCTAAGCACACACTTAGACATATATTTGATATGCACAAATTATATGTAGTACTGTGATATGTTATTCCAAGACTCTGTGAATTTTTCAGGAATTTTCTGAGAAACTTTCTGCTTTAACGCTGTCCGGCCAGTCTGCAGTAGGTACCAACATTTTCAAATAAAAATCTGAAAATTTTATATTTTAAACATACCAATATGAGTCAAATTATTTTTAAATAATTTCGTTCATAGCTATTCGGGATTTTCGTCAATAAATCGGTAACTATTCGTTTTCCACCACTCGGTATTAGAAAACCCTATAAATACCCCCACTCTTCCCCAGATTTCCACCACCACTCCTTCACTTTCTCTCTCCCTTCTTCCTCCTTTGAGCCGAGATCTACCCCCACACCTCCATCCCCACCATTTTTCCATTTTTTGATCTTTCAATCATCAAATCCAAGCTTCCAAGATCAAGAATCAAGCATTTGCAAGAGATTTCATCCATCATTCCATCCATTTTCCAGTTTGGTAAGATCAAAACCCTCTTTTTTTCATTTTTCATGTTCATATGATCATGCATCCAAAGAAAACTCATTTTTATGAAAGATTAGCCATTGATTCTTAAAGGAAATGTGTTTTAAAACTCAAATGGTACATATTGTTGGTGATTTTGAACCCAGATTTTGTTCAAAGGCTCGGTTTCCATTTAAGGAAACTTTATTATGTATGCATGTGCTAGATGATGAGATTTTGTTGGTTTGATGATGGATTATGTTGTAATAATAGTTGTAGATGATTAATATGTGAAAACTTTGTTGACAAAAGTGATGGATGATACATGCATACTCGGTTTTGCTATTTTAGGAAACTTAAATTTTGTGTTTCATGTTAGATGTCATATTTAGGGTGATTTAATGATGGAAAATGGTTAGATATGCATAAAGAATGGATAATATGTGTAGATTTTCTATCTAGAACTTTTCCTCATATGAGATTTCATGCTCGGTTCTATTTTTAGTAACTTTAATCTTCGGGTTTTTGTTAAAAGAGGTTATGATGTGATTTGTTTGGTGGAAATGATGCAAAAACACTAGATATAGAGACTGTAAGATTTTTTTCGGTAAAATCACATGTCCCTAATGCTTTTAGGCTCGTTTTCTATTTTTAGAAACTTTATTTCTTGAAATGTATGAAAACTTTGTGTTTGGGTATATTCAAAGCATGAAACTAGTGTAATGAACATTATGGAAGAATGATTGACCAAAATGATGGATTAAAATGCATGTGTATGAGTTTTAGAGCCCGGTTTCTAAATAACGAAACTTTATGTTTCCACAAGATGTGTTTGCATGTTGTTAACATGATTAGAAGGTTTAAATGACTTAGTAACACTTAACTAAGTGCATTGTATGATAATACAAGATGATTATCCATGAACTTGACAATTTGACATGATCTTGCTTTAATAGGAAACTTTAATTATCCGAAACTCGCATGTTTGTCTAGTTTTAGCAAGTAAACATTGAAATGTTCTATATATGTTATAGCATGCCAAATTTCATGTGTGAACATCAACTTTACATAGTTGCCATGTTTAGGACTCAAAAACTTGACTTTCCAATTAAGGAAATTTTAATGTATCAAAATTTGTGTTTCAAGTTCTAAATTCCAATCGAATGTGCCAATGTGTTTATTAGACGATAATAGACTATTTCAAAGTAGGTTTGAATTCTATATTAGGATTTGAATGATTATGTCCAACGTGTCACCAACGGGTCGTCAAGTCAAAACATCTTTGAAACGTCAAAGTCACTTTTCAAACAACTCTTTGGATGCATAGTGTTCATAGTCAAGCACTTACAATACTTAGACCTTAAAGTCCTAAATGTTTCCTAGGGCACGAGTAGGTCATCTCATTTTGGCGGATTTGCTTAGACTTGCATATCATTACTGTGACACCCGACATTTCAGGTCAATATCCGTACATGTTATAAACAAGTTTACATTATAATTGTTTTCGAGATTTCCTTAATTTCACAATCAAGGACATTAAGGTCTAACAAAAACCGTACATTGTCTCATTTCATATTTGGTAATTCTAGGAGTTACCGGTTCACATACCCGTATAACCCGACTAAATACGAACGCTAGTGATTAAATTAAATAACCAAGAAAAATATCTATACATATATATTACACGAACTTTACGTTGGACAATAATTCATTTTTAGACTAAAATATATAAAATACGTAATAAGTAAACTAACAAACTCTTTCGAAGATATTACCTGGTAGCGTCAACTTTAGGTATCTATACCTACAAATAATCACCTCAACGAATTATACAATCCAAGATTTCAATATCTTTCGTTAACGAGTCATAAACTTAATAAAGTTATAATACCGTGGAAAACCCAAACCAAATTAAATTACCGTTTGAAACTCTAATAAATATTAATACACTTAATGAATTACACTTAAATCTAATTATTTGATTAATTAACCCAACCCATCCCCTTGACTTTCTCGGCCAAAGCCAGAGAAGACCCCCCCCATTCACACTATCGTTTCCCTCTCATTCAAATTCTTTATCTGTAAACCCATACATCATGACTTCAAAACTAAGATATAAACCATACCACCTCAATCACCATTGTCACGAACCCCCTTTCATATTTCTCACTTTCATACGGCAATCTCCCCAATTTTCTTCAAGTTGAATTCAAGTTTTAAGGCAAAATCCACCATATTTCGGTGTTATAAGAAGAGTTCCAAGTGTTTTTCTCAAGAATCAAGCTAAGGAGCTCAAGATCATTCTCTGTTTCTCTCGAAATCATCATCTCTGTTTAGAGGTAAAAACTCAATATTATTCATATTATTTTCTTTAAAACCGTAGCTAAACATACAGTTTACTCGAACGTAAGAAAAATAACCAGAAAAGTGTGTCGAATTCAAGTTTAAAACATAAAAATATGCAGGACTGATTCTGTCAATCAGAATTTCAATAATCGAAACTATAGTTTCGATACCTGTTTACTCAATCGAAACTAGGAGTTTCGATACCTGTTTGATCGAAACTAGGTAGTTTCGATACCTATTACTCAATCGAAACTAGGTAGTTTCGATACCTGCTTATTCAATCGAAACTAGGAAGTTTCGATACCTATTACTTAATCGAAAACAGGAAGTTTCGATACTTGTTGCTCAATCGAAACAAGGTAGTTTCGATACCTTTCTTTCCCAATCGAAACTAGGAAGTTTCGACATCTGTTCTGTTCAATCGAAACTAAGTAGTTTCGATACCTGTTTCAGGCCCATTGGGTAGTAACTTAGAACTATTTTATAACGAAACAAGTGTTGAAAAACTAAAAAGATATTTAAACAAAAGCAATCAGATTTGCTAAGTCGGTGAACAATTTGCATATGAGACATTCGGTCATAACACGAATTACCCTTTTTGTAATTAGGGTACGAATAGTCAAGTTTGACTAGAACCATTACCATTGCAAGCATACACAAACTAAAGGTGAGTTTCACGGCCCCTTTTTACTGTTTTGTACTATTTGGGGGAAGAACATACTTATAACTATTTTTATATGATAACAAGAAAACAAGACCCGACCTTTATGTTTGCATGAGTTGATACATTTGGAGCTCTTAAAGTCCCCTGACCATCATATTTATAACCATTAGCTATGGATTAGCCTAGGAATCTATGGATAGTACTATTAGGTCTGACACCCCCGGTCATGGTTAGTCGCGCTAACCATGGGTCCCTCTGGCCAAATGACTGCATAGTGTTCTAATATTGCTCGTGAGGTACGAGTGAGGGGCAAAACACCTGGTCTTGGTTTGGTTATGTCTCATGTATGTACATATTATTTGTATTCCTAGCTAGTTTACAAATGGGTCAAACATTACTTGTTTTGTTTATCATATACGTAAAATCATTTTCATGCAATTGTTTTGCTCATTGTATTCATATATAAAACCTGTGAACTCACCAACCTAGTGTTGACATTTTCAAGTATGTTTTTCAGGAAATTAATCGCGGCAACAAGGGTAATACTACGTAGGGTTCATGCATACTTGGTGGATACTACTTCTAAAGATTTTTCTTGTATAACCCATAATGTTTGGGTCATATTTGCAAAATCTTAATATTTTGTTTCAACTACTATTTTGGGCTGTAAAACCTTAAACTTAATTTATGTATCCAGTTGTATGTATGCGTTTGCAATAATTATATGCTTTGAAAAACCATGAACGTTACGCCTCGCGTTTCCGCCTTGGCGGGGTGTGACAATTACCACTTTATCAGGTGAGTTCTCACAGCCCCGTTTTACTCATTTTCCGTTTGGGGTGAGATACATGCTCCAGTAGACATTTCCGATTGTCACATTTTCCATACTTACACAGTTACATCAATTATATAAGCTGTACATGGTGTGTACAAAGTCCTCTCAGAGTCAACCGTTATTTTTTCCACAAGCGAGGTGATCATGAACAATACTGTTGCGTTTAACAACCCCTGCCCCGGTTAGTAGCGCTAACTTCGACTGGAGGTCGAACGGGTACATAATTGACCTAATCCATTCATGTGCATGGCACAAAGAGGCGAACCACATCCTTTTCCTTTTTCAGTGGCTACAGTTGAGCTTCGGTTGGCGGACTTATGATAATTTTTGGTTTTGTCTGATCAACAATGATTGTGTAGAGTACATATGCTTTTCCATGAATTTTAAACATATGTTTTTCCATGCATTGTCAATATATGATTTTCCAAAACATTTCATGATATGGTTTCCATTACATATAACCTACGAACTCACCAACTTTATGTTGACCCATTTTAGCATGTTTATCTCAGGTCATTGAATGCATAGGATATGTGGCTAGGATGCACCCACAGAAATCACACAGGAATCATGCATGGCATCCTATTTTGATAAACAATATTTTATCATCCTTATTTTCAAATGTTCTAAACATTTAAACATTGCTTCCGCACTGTTACTTTGGACCATGTCAAACTTTATTTTGGGACTCGTTCGAGTCATGCATAAAATAGGTATTTTCAAAACCATTTAGTGGTCATACAAAGTAATTCAATGGTAAAGATCCTCTCGAGTCACGCCCCTCGGGTATAGCCCGGAAGTGGAATTTGGGGGTGTGACACTCGCGCAATCGAAGGATTGATCTCCGAACCTCCTATAGTCAGTACACTATGGTGTTAACCACCTCAAGGGCTTTACTCGGCAGCATTGCATGATAATGTACGAGTTATCATGTATTGACAATACAGCTGCTGGTTGCAGATACATTATTACCCTATACCGGTACGTATTATTCATGGATGTCTAGTGTAACCTTGTCACTTTTAGAATCTAGTACAAATACAAGCACATCTCAGTTCAATGACCCTTCAATTACCTGATTATGTGACTAACACACAATCATTTCATTAAACCCTCCGATCTATCGTCACTGAACTTTCAATTATTCTCTTTTAACATCTATCATGATTTGGTTCCCATGAGAAGAAACACAGATACAAACTTGGAGTATGTGTCCGCATACTTTCAGAAACCCATGGGCATGAATGCACATCTACCTCTCGTTACTAAGTATGGTGATCGTACTGTACCACGCTGAGGAGAACGATCACATAATGAAATGCTTCGGCATCAAATCCTTGATGGTTTACTCTTGTATGTGAATTCACTTGATTTGTGAAAACTCGCTATTTTTCACACCGAGTAAACATCCTTTTCGTGACTTACTCACTATACGAAAAGAACCCGGCTGGTTTTAAACTCTTTTGTTTATGGAACTCTAATGATGAGTCTATGACCTCGGGGTATAGCTGACGTCGTTCGTTTGGCGACATAATCAAAGGTGTGACACCCAGCAAATTCCAGTTAACTTAGTTAACTCGGTTAGAAACCTCAGGGACTAACCCTTCCATTTCTCAAAACTCTAATTCACATAAAACTACAAGGACTAGTAGTGTAATTAGTCAAAACCCATTCTGTTGACTGTGAGGTCAAAATCAAATGTTTTTGTACTCCTCTTGACTTTTGAAAGTCAAACAAACTTGTCCTTAACTTTAATTCAAACCTCAGGGACTGACTCCACTTTCCAAACTCTAATGCATGAAATCGCAGGGACTAATGTTGTAAGTTAACCAATTTTGACTTGGTTGACTTTGAAAGTCAAATCAGTGTGATCTTAGTCCAAATCCAAGTCCAAACAATCGAAATCCGATCGATTAGTAACTGATATGCACTTCAATGCCTTAAACGACCATCATTAGGGCATTAACATCACATTTATGCGCAAATTAAACCCAATTATGGGTAGTAAAACCTTAACCGTCGACTTTGTTGATATTGCACACGAATTCATACCAATTCGACCATCATTCCTGGAATTAAACCCCTGCACACCTTCATCGCACATTCTTGAACCTTTTACACACGTAAATTCCATTAGAGAAGTGGTCGGAGTCATCGGGGACCAAAGCCGTCGAGGTCGGAACACGTTTTAGTCGAACTCCATCATCACGACATCGATTCAGGTAATTGAACACACCTCTAGATTCATTTTCACCTCTGTAATGAAAGCCCTAACCTAATTTAGACTCACAATACCGAATTAAACACGAACCAGTCCTAGGGTTCTTACGAATTTGGTTTGGTCAGGCTCCACTCTAAATTCAAATTTAATTCAATCAAAATACATGGACAGATTCGTCATCCCCTATTCTTTGAAAACCCCATGATTTCAACAACCTTTATCATCTGATTTGATCGTTTTGTATTTGTGTTCTAAATCTAGGGTATTGGCATTTCAATCCAAAATTTAACTACCTAAAGCTTAATAACTTTGCAATTAACTGCACCCTCAGGTTCGAAATCCATAGACCAACAAAAGCCCTATGATATATAAATGGAATTTAGGGTGAGTTCGATCGGGTTTGCGTGAAGGGGATGAACACGGGAGAGTTAAAGGTTAATACCTATTTTTATCTGGGTTATTAACGTGATACCCTAGCGGGCTGTGATGGTTAGGACTGTTGGCTGTGAGGGAGGAGACCCGGGTTCGAGTCCCTTCACCCCCATTTCGTTTTTAAATTAGTTTTTATTATTATTTTAAATATAAAAACTCTTTCAATATTATTATATTATTATATTAACGTGTTCTAGCCTCGTAAATCACCCGTAGGCTCGGGTTTAGTTTTATAACCCAAACTTATATTATTTTCCCCACTTTCAAAATAATATATATTTATATTACTTTCAAACCACGACTTCGTATAAAATAATACATTTATATTATTTTCAACCCGTGACTCCGATTTAAAAATAATATATTTATATATTATTTTCACCACGTTTATAAACATTGTGTAACGCTTCAAATTTATAAATAATATAATTATTTATATTATTTACCCACGTTTATATCCCCGAATAAAAAATATTTTTATTATTCCTGCCATATAAATGATTATCATGTTATTTCTTCAAACTTAAAAATAATATAAAGAGTTATATTATCTTCTTAAAACATTATTTAATGGTGCAAACACGCTAAGTTTTATTTAAATAAATATTATTTGTATTTAGAAACTCTCGATTTGAAACGCGCCTATCTTAATTATTATATTAAGGAAAACCCTTATTCACGTGGACAAGTTCGCCTACTCGTTAATCATTAGTATATCCTAGGACACCCAATCCTTCCCGTGTCGCCGTCACAATGTCCCACGTGTTTCTAACTATTGTAAATCATTCTAGGGCATACGTAGACGGTTCACAGGCAAACTCTTATGTTTTCCATTGCATCCTTGTGTAGTGATACTCGTACACAACTCAGGTGAGTTTACATAGCCCCTTTTTTCATATTTACATCTTTGGGGTGAAACATTATTTTCATTTGAAACTATTTACAACTTATACAATTCAAACATTATGATCATGTGTGCAATTTGTGCCTTATACTTGAACACTATTTGTGAAAACAACATTTATATACTTTTTGTGCATAGTGCAAGTGCAATCATTAACTCCGTACAAGCCGACGGTATACAATGATAGATCTATTGTGTCTGACCAACCCACCCGGTTAGGATGATTGTTGCCGAAAACTGTAAGGCCCCTTTCCCGGGTGACCTCACTTGTTGGATTTACTCATAAACATAGCCATAGATACTGAATAATTACATTGAATACTTTCTAAACGTAGCGTGAGCTTACATCATTCGATTACATAGCCATAACAGCGGAAGTCTTAATCATTTAAACATAACACATTGCTTTAACAAAAATTAAAGTGGATGGGATGTCAGCCCTTGATCGGGATAGCCTTCACTCCAATGCACGACCTTTCTTCTTTTTACCTGAAATGTATACTAAAAGTCAGCTAACGCTGGTGAGTTCTAGTTAAAAACATTTAGGTATGAACATTATTCATTTATAAATACTTACGTATAAATATATAAATATAAATACACATTTACATATTCTTTGCTTTCTTTTATCATTCGTATGTGAGCAGATAAATATGCATTCACCTTTACTTTCATTAACATTTATTGGTCATACTCATAAGAGTGATCAGCCAACATTCATTTATGCGTAAGTCACGAAGACATACGCCCGTCCTACCGTCGTAGTCCGTCCTCCACAACATCCGGCAAACCTTCGGCCATCTGTTATGCTATACCGTCCGGCAAACCTTCGGCCGTCCGTCTTAACCGTACTACCGTCGTAGTCCGTCATATTCGCCCGTCTGCCCTAAGGCATCCGTTTCCCACGTGAACTATTATATATGCAACCGTTCTACTTATCATTGATAAGGCAATTGCTTCGACCATCCATTAGTGCCTTTCACACGTCCTAGCTAATGAAGGAACGTGTTTGTCCCGATTGCAAAATAGTCACGAGGTCGTCCGTCTACCGAAGTAGCCGTTATCATCGAAGCGTCCATACATTTACATGCATTCGTAACAAGCAATATATAAAATATAAAGCAAGATTTTCTTCTTTTTCGTTATGTCGTTCGTTCATTCATTCTTTGTATACATTCGTTTCATTCTTGTTCATCATTATTTTACGTATGATCATATTAACATTCATATATATATAAGTATCACATATGATCACATTGGCATTCATAACATTTATTCATTTAATGTATACACTTCAGCCCCAAAACATTTAAAATGATTTGCACATAACATAAAAAGGGGAACATAGAACTCACCTGATAGGCGGGTCCCTGAAGTATAATAGCTGGTTTCGAAACGTCACTAAGGTCACCCACAATCTGTATAATAAAGTTATACATATAAGGTAGGGCTCCTAAATGACACTAGACATTACTATTCTTGAACTCAGTAGTTTCGGGAGGTGGGTCGCATCAAAACTATGGTAGTTTCGAGCTATGGTCTTACACTCGAAACTAGGTAGTTTCGAGTCATAATCCTTCTATCGAAACTAGGTAGTTTCGAGTCATGAGATCCTATCGAAACTATGGTAGTTTCGAGTCATTGGCTGCTATCGAAACTAGATAGTTTCGAGTCAAACATGACTATCGAAACTAGAGTAGTTTCGACGGGTCTGTATGTATCGAAACTATAGTTTCGAGTCATGGGTCTGCATCTTCCCTGACCAGAACCTTGCTCCAGCCAACTTATTTCCAATCGATTAAACCTTGAGCATTTTACGTTAAACACCTTCCTTTATCGTTCTTGAGTTCAAATACGTGATTTGTTTCAAGTTTCGTATGCAAAAATCGTATCTTTATTTGATTTAAACCCGAGACATGCAAAGACTCATAATCAGAGGCGATGCTTACCTCAACAGGCCCGATTTCTGTTGCTATGCGTTGAAATGGTGGAGTCGGATGATTCCCGAGCCCTTGAGTCTTCTCCTTGCGGTTTTCTTCACAAGCCGATCGCTCTCTCTCTCTCTCTCTCTAGTATTCTTGCGCAGGAAGATGAAATGAGAGGGGTTTGGGTTGAAGCTGCTGTTTTGTAATGGGGTTTCCCCCTTTTCTTTTCGGCCCATGGGCCGAAATTTTGGCCAAGCCCACTTTATTTCCCTTTTCTATTTGTCTTGTCATTATTTGGGATGTTACAAAAACATTTAAGGATAACTGTTGTGTTATGCCTCGCACTTAAGGATAACCCTTGTGTTATGCCTAACATTTAAGGATAACTGTTGTTTTATGCCTAACACTTTAGGATAACTGTTGTGTTATGCCTATCATTTAAGGATAACTGTTGTGTTATGCCTATTAGTCACAAGGTTTGATTGTACGCCCCAGTTTAAACTATAGTGGTTCTCCATAATCGCCTTATTAAACCATGCATCATATGAACTGTACACAAACTATTTATATTACATGTGGTGTCAAAACTTATGTATGCTAACCAACTATCTTTAGTTGACCCTGTTTTTATCATGTTTTAGGTACTAGTGTTTGAGATCATATGCAAGATACTACATATAGGGTTTGGACTTAGTGAACAAAGAAAATGAACATGTTGATGTATTGGATTTTTTGTTGTTTATTGAACTTATGTAATGAAATCATGATTTAATGAACATATGAAATTATAGTTGATCATGTGCTTATGAACAGTCTACACGTCCGCCCCGACGTATTCCTCTGTCGGTTGGGGTGTGACAAAAGGATTCCCTAACTCAACTCATTCGCTTTAATACATGCTCAACAATAACGTTATAATGTTATTTGATACAAAGACATCTCAATTCCTTACACAACCAATATCATTAGTTGATGAGATATCCACTTTATCTACATTACCGTCTATTGTTTGAAATAAGTGAAAATTCTCCCTAGGCATCCGGAAATAAAGATAGATTTAGAAAGCATAATCCGAGTAAGCTTAATAAATTTCAAGTACGAAATTTCTTTAAGAAGTGGAGAATGTGACACCCCGCAAATTTCAGGTCAATATCCATACCGGGCTAACACACATATTATAGTATATGACATGCATCCCACTTAATTTTATAGTAATTAAATTAATTTCACACTTAGCATGTCAATCCGTTTACACATGTCGGTAATTCAGAAGATTACCAGGTCAAACACGCCTCCTACAGCACGACCGTTGGTGATAATTTAAAACAAATATCTAGACATACAATCTGTGCATGTAATTTATATGTAACACTGTGATTTAATTAATTATGTCTATATGAATTTTTCGGTGATTTATAGAAATACTTTTATTTTCATCACAATCTCGTAGACACGCAGTGTGCACTATCTAGGTCCATAATTCTAAGCACACACTTAGACATATATTTGATATGCACAAATTATATGTAGTACTGTGATATGTTATTCCAAGACTCTGTGAATTTTTCAGGAATTTTCTGAGAAACTTTCTGCTTTAACGCTGTCCGGCCAGTCTGCAGTATGTAGCGACATTTCCAAATAAAAATATGAAAATTTTATATTTTAAACATACCAATATGAGTCAAATTATTTTTAAATAATTTCGTTCATAGCTATTCGGTATTTTTGTCAATAAATCGGTAACTGTTCGTTTTCCACCACTCGGTATTAGAAAACCCTATAAATACCCCCACTCTTCCCCAGATTTCCACCACCACTCCTTCACTTTCTCTCTCCCTTCTTCCTCCTTTGTGCTGAGATCAACCCCCACACCTCCATCCTCTCCATTTTTCCATTTTTTGATCTTTCATTCATCAAATCCAAGCTTCCATGATCAAGAATCAAGCATTTGCAAGAGATTTCATCCATCATTCCATCCATTTTCAAGTTTGGTAAGATCAAAACCCTCTTTTTTTTTCATTTTTCATGTTCATATGATCATGCATCCAAAGAAATCTCATTTTTATGAAAGATTAGCCATTGATTCTTAAAGGAAATGTGTTTTAAAACTCAAATGGTACATATTGTTGGTGATTTTGAACCCAGATTTTGTTCAAAGGCTCGGTTTCCATTTAAGGAAACTTTATTATGTATGCATGTGCTAGATGATGAGATTTTGTTGGTTTGATGATGGATTATGTTGTAATAATAGTTGTAGATGATTAATATGTGAAAACTTTGTTGACAAAAGTGATGGATGATACATGCTTACTCGGTTTTGCTATTTTAGGAAACTTTAATTTTGTGTTTCATGTTAGATGTCATGTTTAGGGTGATTTAATGATGGAAAATGGTTAGATATGCATAAAGAATGGATAATATGGGTAGATTTTCTATCTAGAACTTTTGCTCATATGAGATTTTATGCTCGGTTCTATTTTTAGTAACTTTAATCTTTGGGTTTTTGTTAAAAGAGGTTATGATGTGATTTGTTTGGTGGAAATGATGCATAAACACTAGATATAGAGATTGTAAGATTTTTTTCGGTAAAATCACATGTCCGTAATGCTTTTAGGCTCGTTTTCTATTTTTAGAAACTTTATTTCTTGACATGTATGAAAACTTTGTGTTTGGGTATATTCAAAGCATGAAACTAGTGTAATGAACATTATGGAAGAATGATTGACCAAAATGATGGATTAAAATGCATGTGTATGAGTTTTAGAGCCCGGTTTCTAAATAACGAAACTTTATGTTTCCACAAGATGTGTTTGCAAGTTGTTAACATGATTAGAAGGTTTAAATGACTTAGTAACACTTAACTAAGTGCATTGTACGATAATACATGATGATTATCCATGAACTTGACAATTTGACATGATCTTGCTTTAATAGGAAACTTTAATTATCCGAAACTCGCATGTTTGTCTAGTTTTAGCAAGTAAACATTGAAATGTTCTATATATGTTATAGCATGCCAAATTTCATGTGTGAACATCAACTTTGCATAGTTGCCATGTTTAGGACTCAACAACTTGACTTTCCAATTAAGGAAATTTTAATGTATCAAAATTTGTGTTTCAAGTTCTAAATTCCAATCGAATGTGCCAATGTGTTTATTAGACGATAATAGACTATTTCAAAGTAGGTTTGAATTCTATATTAGGATTTGAATGATTAAGTCCAACGTGTCACCAACGGGTCGTCAAGTCAAAACATCTTTGAAACGTCAAAGTCACTTTTCAAACAACTCTTTGGATGCACAGAGTTCATAGTCAAGCACTTACAATACTTAGACCTTAAAGTCCTAAATGTTTCCTAGGGCACGAGTAGGTCATCTCTTTTTTCCGGATTTGCTTAGACTTGCATATCATTACCACTTTATCAGGTGAGTTCTCACAGCCCCGTTTTACTCATTTTCCGTTTGGGGTGAGATACATGCTCCAGTAGACATTTCCGATTGTCACATTTTCCATACTTACACAGTTACATCAATTATATAAGTTGTACATGGTGTGTTCAAAGTCCTCTCAGAGTCAACCGTTAATTTTTCCACAAGCGAGGTGATCATGAACAATACTGTTGGGTTTAACAACCCCTGCCCCGGTTAGTAGCGCTAACTTCGACTGGAGGTCGAACGGGTACATAATTGACCTAATCCATTCATGTGCATGGCACAAAGAGGCGAACCACATCCTTTTCCTTTTTCAGTGGCTACAGTTGAGCTTCGGTTGGCGGACTTATGATAATATTTGGTTTTGTCTGATCAACAATGATTGTGTAGAGTACATATGCTTTTCCATGAATTTTAAACATATGTTTTTCCTTAAAGAGGTTTCGTCCTCGAAACTGTTCATACATTAAACAATTGAGGGTATAGTCCCCTCATCTCGTCTTCTTTTTCCCACGTAGCTTCTGACCCTTTTCTGTGCTTCCATTGTATCTTGACTAACGGTATCGACTTATTGCGTAGTCGTTTCTCAGCTCGGTCAAGAATGGCTATTGGTTCCTCTACATAATTTAGACTGTTATCCACTTCGATCTCGTCGTAAGGTATGTGAGCTGTGTCGTCAGCTAGGCACTTGCGTAAGTGCGACACGTGAAACGTAGGGTGTATCCCACTAAGCTCGACGGGTAGGTCGAGTCTGTAAGCAACTTGACCCACTCTTGCTAAAATCTTGAAAGGTCCGACAAACCTTGGACTTAGTTTGCCACGCTTTCTGAACCGATTGATTCCTTTCCACGGTGATACTTTCAACAGTACCATGTCCCCCACTTGAAACTCTAAATCCCTTCTTCTCTTATCCGCGTATGATTTCTGTCTGTCTTTTGCGGCTTTCATTCGAGCCTTGATTTGATCAAATTTCTCAGAAGTAGCTTTGACCACTTCGAGACTTGCAAAATCCTTCTGTCCAATTTCCCCCCAACAAACCGGGGTCCTACATCTCCTCCCATACAACATTTCAAATGGCGGCATGCCAATAGTCGAGTGATAGCTGTTGTTATATGAAAATTCTGCCAATGGTAGATGGCTGTCCCAACTCCCACCGAAGTCAATGATACAAGCCCGGAGCATGTCCTCCAAGGTCTGAATGGTCCTTTCCGATTGTCCATCGGTTTGGGGGTGGTAAGCGGTGCTGATGTTCAGTCTAGTGCCCATTGCTTCGTTGAATTTCTTCCAAAACCTTGACGTGAATCTAGTATCCCTGTCGGACACAATCGACAGCGGCATACCATGTCTGCTCACAATTTCCTTGATAAATATTTCTGCTAGCTTTTCAGAAGAAGACGTTTCTCGTATTGGCAAGAAGTGAGCACTCTTTGTCAAGCGGTCGACGATCACCCAAATGGTATCATTGCCTTTAGCTGTTCGCGGTAGCTTGGTAATGAAGTCCATTGTAATCTCTTCCCACTTCCATTCCGGTATTGGTAAAGGTTGCATTTTACCGCATGGTTTCTGGTGCTCGGCCTTAACTAGAGAACACGTTAGGCACTTGCTCACGTATTCTGTCACATCATTCTTCATGCCAGGCCACCAGTATTCTTTCTTCAAGTCTTGATACATTTTGTTTGTCCCGGGATGGATAGAATAGCGAGACTTATGGGCCTCATCGAGTATTTTGGCTCTAAGCTCACCAATCTTAGGTATCCACATCCGGCCAAACCTAGTTCGTACTCCGTATGCATTCGCATCTAAGTTCCCTTGTTGTCCTACTATTCTTTCCCGTTTCACATTTCTTTCTAACAATGCTTCATCTTGTGCCCTTGATATTTCACCCATTAAGTCTGGCGTTATAATCAACTGACACGCTTTGATCCGGATAGGTGCCGATTCTTCCTTTCTACTTAAAGCGTCAGCCACTACGTTTGCCTTGCCTGGATGGTACAATATCTCACAATCATAGTCTTTCAGTAGCTCTAACCATCTCCTTTGCCTCATGTTTAATTCCTTTTGCTCGAAAAAGTACTTCAGGCTTTTATGATCGGAGTAGATGGTGCATTTAACTCCATACAAATAGTGCCTCCATATTTTCAACGTGAAAACCACTGCTGCTAACTCTAGATCGTGCGTTGGGTAGTTAACCTCATGAACCTTTAGTTGCCGCGATGCATAAGCAATTACCTTTCCTCGTTGCATGAGTACGCACCCTAAACCCTGCCCTGAAGCGTCAGAGTAGACTACCAAGTCTTCATTTCCCTCCGGTAGTGTTAAGACGGGGGCTTGATTTAATCGTGTCTTAAGTTCCTCAAACGCGTTGTTTTAGGTTGGACCCCATTCATACTTTACCTCCTTCCGTGTCAGTTTGGTTAGCGGCGAGGCAATTCTTGAGAAATCTTGGATGAACCTTCGATAGTAGCCTGCCAACCCTAGAAAGCTTCGTATCTCTGTTGGTGTCTTTGGGATGTTCCATTCCTTTACTGTCTCGATCTTTGCAGGATCTACCATGATGCCGTTTGGGTTTATCACATGACCTAGGAATTGGACTTCCCTAAACCAAAACGCGCATTTGGAGAATTTTGCGTACAACTTTTCCTGCTTTAGCACCTCCAGAACTTCTCTTAGGTGACAGTGGTGATCACCCTCGCTTTTTGAATACACCAGTATGTCATCTATAAAGACTATCACCGATCGATCCAACATTGGTCGACATACTCTATTCATCAAATCCATGAACGCTGCTGGTGCGTTGGTCAATCCGAAGGACATCACGAAAACTCATAATGTCCATAACGCGTGCGAAACGCGGTCTTTGGTACGTCTTCTTCTCTTACTTTCAACTGATGGTAACCCGACCTAAGATCGATCTTTGAGAACCAACTCGCACCTTGCAGTTGATCAAAAAGGTCGTCTATTCTAGGCAGTGGGTATTTGTTCTTTACTGTTCTCTTGTTCAATTCGTGGTAGTCGATGCACATGCGCATGCTGCCGTCCTTCTTCTTCACAAATAGCACCGGAGCGCCCCATGGTGAGATGCTCGGTCTAATAAATCCTTTTTCTGTTAGTTCCTCTAGTTGAGACATCAATTCTTTCATTTCTGACGGAGCCAATCGGTAGGGGGCTTTGGCAAAGGGCTCAGCTCCTGGCAGTAAATCAATCTGAAATTCTATTTCCCGATCGGGTGGTAACCCAGGTAGATCCTCAGGGAATACTTCCGGAAAATTGCACACCACGAGTACATTCTTGAGTTCTTTCATTTTCATTCTATCGTCTATAACATATGCCAGATAAGCTTCGCAGCCGCGCCTCATGTAACTTTCGGCCTTAATCATCGAGATGACGTTCGGCATTGTGCAATTCCAATCCCCATAAACCGTAATTGGACTGCCGCTAGGACCTTTGAGGTGTATCCTCTTACGTTTACATATGATTTGAGCTTCGTTGGCAGCTAGCCAATCCATACCCAATACTATATCGAATCCTCCTAACGTGAGAAGGAATAATCTAGAAGGAAACTTATGACCCTCTATTTCTATTATGCAATCCTCTGTTACTTTGAATACTGCCGAATTTTTACCAACGGCAGTTTGTACACTAAAGGCCTTTACTACTGTGTTGATAGTGCAATTCAGTTTTCGACTAAAGGCATTTGATATAAAGCTTTTACTTGCACCCGAGTCAAATAATATAGCCGCATGTTCATCATTGACTAGGAACGTACCTGACACAACATCAGGGTTTCCCCTTGCTTCCTCCTCAGTCAGGGCGTAAGCTCGAGTTCTAGTCTGTGGTTGTTCCTGTTCCTTTTCTTTTCCCGAACCAGATTGTCTGGTTTTTCTGCAATCCTTAGTCAGGTGACCAAACAGTCCACATACTTGGCATTTAGTGTCTCTCAAGCAGTCACGAGAGTAGTGCCCCGCCTTCCCACACCTGTAACATGTGGTGGAGCCGACCCGGCACTCGCCAAAATGTTGCCTTCCACATTTCTTGCAGGTTTCATATTTGTCTGACCTTGGTTTCTTATTTTCAGTTATTACGTTCCCTCTTCCGGTGCCTCTAGACGGGTTCTCCCACTTTCTCTTTTGGGTTTCTGTCGGTGGGTCCTCATTGGCATAATCGTCGTAGACGATTCCGCTCAGATTCACTACCGACTCGAAGGTCGAGGGTAGGTTGGCTTTCACATGGACACGGACCCTTTGAGGTAGGCCCTTCACATAATACTTGATCATTCGCTCTTCTGTCTCCACCAGGTGGGGTACCAGCTGTGCCAACTCATTGAATCTAGAAGTATACTGGCGGTGTGTCTTATTGCCAGCTTTAAGGTTTAGGAATTCATTTTCCACTCGATCAATTTCGTTCTGGGGACAGAACTTTTGAATTACCAGCTTTTTCAGTTCTTCCCATGTCATTCTCGCAAGAGCGTTTGGGGACTTTGTCCTCTGGATGTTCCTCCACCAACCTAGGGCCTCGTTGGTGAAAGAATGAGCAACATATTTAACAGCCTGGTCTGGTCGACACTCGCTGATGTTGATTACAGCACTCATCCTCTCAATCCATTCAAGCGTTGCCACTGAATCTTTGCTCCCATCGAACTTGGGTGGGTCTTCGTCCTTGAAACCTTTGTAAGTGCACCCACGATTGCTCGATCCTATCTTTATTTCATCCCCATCACTATCATATACTTTCTCTTCATTGTCTCCTTCATCCTCCTCTTTGCTTTTTTTATTGCCTCGGATAGTAGATCAGGCAATACCTTCTTCAAAGTGAGCACAACTTCACGGGCAATAGCATCCCTGACTTCAGGTTCCAACTGTATAGGCCCTGGACTGTTGTTCCCAGTTGGTGTCACATCTGTTTCGTGCACACTCTCAGTGTGTTCTGCGTGCACACTCTCTTCCTCTTCCTGTCTTTGTTTCAATGGGGGTCTACCTACTCGGCCAGTGCGACCGCCTCGGCGTCCCGTTCTTCCTCCACCAGCCATAATCCTTAATTTCCTGATAGTTATAAAGGGAATACATCAATGTCATTTCTTCAGATCATAGTTTGGAACAGTACGAGCAAGGTAAATTCTTAATTACAGTGACCGGTTTGTGATTACTAATTTACATTGCTTTTCGGGTTCGAAACTCTTCAAATCAGTCTGGCATTAACATCTATTTGTTCTAAGTTAAGGTATCTATTCCTATGTAAGAGCATTAACTTTATGACTTACTTACCGTGCTAGCGTTGGCGTTGGTTACCCATACTGACATCCGTGCGTTGGTCCCATAATCAGTTTGAGTCTAGACATTTAGGGATATCTAAATCTCTCAAACTATTGCTCTGATACCAACTTGTAAGGCCCCTTTCCCGGGTGACCTCACTTGTTGGATTTACTCATAAACATAGTCGTAAAATACTGAATTTATATTAAAAACATTCGTCATCCAATTACATAATCATAACAGCGGAAGTCTTTACAATTAAAAACATAACATTGTTCGAAGACATATAAAACAAAAGAGGGATGTCAGTCTCGTGCCGGGTAACCTCCACGCCATCGCACGACCTTATCTTCCTTTACCTGAAATGTATACTAAAAGTCAGCTAACGCTGGTGAGTTCTAGTTTAATGCGATTTGATATAAACATTCTTTTCTTTACTTTATAAGTATGCATTACTGTATCGTCATTCATATAAATACGTATTCAGAACTTTTGTCTTTCTTTCATCTTTTTTTTCTGTATCTTTGTGATTTCATATATATATATATATATATGCATTCACCCTTTTCTTTCTTTCTTTTCTTTCTTTCTTTACTTACATGGGTCATACTATATAAGGGTGATCAACCCGTCATTTGCTTACGAATGTCACAAAGACAATCGCCGTGGTCCATCGTCATGGCCCACCTATACTTACAACCGTCCGGCAACAAGTGTCGTCCGTCATTTTATTCTTACAACCGTCCGGCAACCTTTGTCCGTCCGTCATGACTTACAACCGTCCTACCGTCGTAGGCCGTAATTCGCCCGTCTACCCGAAGGTATCCGTTTCCCATGCGACTATTATTTATACAACCGTTCTACTATAATATGCCAATTGCTTTGACCGTCCTTTAATGGCATTCGTACGTCCTAGCTGATGAAGGAACGCACTTGTCCCGGTTGTAAAATAATCACATGGTCGTCCGTCTACCGAAGTAGCCGTTATCATTGAAGCGTCCATAACATTTTCTGTACTTGGCAAGCAATATATACATGGATATAAAGCAGGATTTCATTCTTTCATATTGTGTTGAACTTTCATTCATTCTTTATAATCATGCTTTTCATTCTTTATTCATAATTTCTCTTTCATGTATAGGTATATATATATATATACTTGTATAACACATATGATCACATTGACATTCATAACATTTATTCACTTAGTGTATACATCTCAGCCCCAAAACATTTGAAAACATTTGAACATAACATAGAAGGGGCACATAGAACTCACCTAATGAGTAGTTTCTGTAATACACTAAGCTGGCTACTGGGCTTCACTAATGTCACTCACGATCTGTATAATAAAGTCATACACATAAGATGGTGCTCCTAGATGACACTAGACATTACTATGCTTGAACATAGTAGTTTCGATTGATTAGCTTATATCAAAACTTGGTAGTTTCGATAGGTTGTTTCTGTCGAAACTTGGTAGTTTCGATAGGTAGTTTCGATAGGTAGTTTCGATAAGTAACTTATGTATTATCTTAGCTTCGGATCGGGGCTCATATCGAAACTATGGTAGTTTCGATTGGGCCTGCATATATCGAAACTGGGTAGTTTCGATAGGTCTGCACATATCGAAACTAAGTAGTTTCGATGGGTCTGCACATATCGAAACTAAGTAGTTTCGATGGGTCTGCACTTATCGCCTTCCCCAAAAATCCGAATGTTCTGCATGCGAATCTGATCATGTGGATATCTAGATTTTCTTTGATCAAAACGTTCGTTTTTCATTCTAGATGCTATACCTAAGTTCACTTTCAAGTTTCATCCGCAAAAATCGTTATCTTTTAGCCAAAACCCGAAAACTCCCAAAACGAACAAAAACTCATAATGTGATCGAATCGTTACCTGGATTGGATTTCTGATTCAGAGGATATGATCACGAGAACAGCAGCAACGTTCTCCTGAATTCCCGAGTTGATCCGTCACTTTCTCTCTCTAGACCCGAGCTCTCCTTTCTTTCTCTAAAAGCTGCGTGAGTTGGGGAAATGAGCAGGGAAGAGGGCTGCCTTGCCTCTTATGTGCATGGGCTTCCCTCGGCCCATTGAAGCCGGGCCCAGGCCTGCTCCCTTTTTGTTTAAATATTCCAACTAAATCACCGGTCTCACTATATTTATTCATTTTATTATTTTTGGGATGTTGCAGCCATACTATATTCCACAAAGGAATGCAATATATCTCTCCGTCTTAAGTTGCAAGATATTATGTGGCATTTGGCCAGACGTGGCAAAACTTTCTGTTGAAGCAGTTTCCTGTGACAACACTCTGGATAGAGTCTTAGTTTGTATTTTCATGTCTGTAATTGTCTTTGTATGTAAGAGTCTTTATGTATTAGTTTATCGAGTTGTATTTACTTTTACATATTGAATGTTGCATTTCTTTCTAAGTGTTTTGCGCACTTACATGTGCGCAGGAGAAAGCTCCTGCGTACTTAGCAAGTACGCAAGAATACCTTTGCGTACTTGTTAAGTACGCAAGAGCATTTTTCCCTGCGCACTTGCTAAGTGTGCAGGCATCAGGTCAGGTATAAATAGGATAGGTTGATAGAAGGTAAGTACGCAGTCCAGATAGCAAATACGCAGATTGTAACCTCAGTGCTTTTCTCTGTAACCTTCATGTGTTTATAACACAAAGAACGTTTAAAGTGTTTTCTCTTGTCGGTTTACTTTGTTTAGCTAGACTCTCCACCTAGTCACAGGCATTCCGCACCCAGTCCGACTAGTAGACCCACTTGCATGTGACAATCCGCCACACCCGAGGGACCTACAAGTGGTGTCAGAGCACTTGCTCCTGATTTCGAGTGTTGTGAGTGAGTTTGGAGAGTTTTTACAAGCAAAAAGTGGTATTTTTGTTGATTTTTGTGATAAAATAGGGGTAGTTCTTGAGCACTATTTTAGAAGCAAAAATCACTCAAAAACTGATTTTTGTTGAGTATTTGAGTGTTTTGAGCATCAAAGGTTGGTTAGAAACAAGTTTCTGACCCTTTGGCTCATTTGCATTGATCATCAGACGAATTTTTACCATCTCCGGCGAGTTTCAGGTGACCGGAAAAGTTTGGTGAAAGTTGCTGAAAAGGTATCCTGCGTACTTACCATTTTTGGCAAAAAGTACAGTTCTGTGCGTACTTACTAAATACGCAAGACTTATCTCCTGCGTACTTATAAGTGCGCAAGACTGAACTTGTGCGAACTTAAGTTATATCCTGCGTACTTACATTTACTCCTGCGCACTTGTTAAGTACGCAAGAGAAAATCTAAATACGCAAGACCATTTCTCAAGTGCGCAAGGCCAAAACCAAGTACGCAACTGTGTCTGACTTTTCTAAAATTTGACTAAGTGTTCACTATGTCGAATCTTCAGAATTTGGGAAACATGTTAAATTATGATAATGAGATCGGTACACCACAGAAACCACCAAAGTTGCTGAACGTGAACGATTATTCTAATTGGAAAGCACATTTTGAACATTATATTTCGTATACCGACTCATCGCTATGGATACCAATCCTTGAGGGATATAAGCATCCCACACACATCTATCTTGATGAAGCCATGCCTAAACCCATCTCTAAGCTTGATGATGAAGAAAAGAAAGCTTATGATCGTGAAAAGAAAGCACTTGGTTCGATCACTATGGCATTAACTAGGGAATTGTTCCACAGTTTCCGAGGTTATGACAATTCCAAGGATCTTTGGAGAGCTTTATAGAAAAGATTCGAAGGAAATAGTGACATCAAGAAGAGTAAGAGGGATCTTCTCAGGAAGCAGTATGAGTGTTTCAGATTTTTAGAGAACGAATCTTTAGATGATCTCATCTCTAGATTTTATCATTTACAGACTGAGTTGAAGGCTTTTGAACTCAGGTATCCAGATGAAGAAATGGTGGAAAAGTTTTTGGATGCTTTACCACCCAAATTTGAGATGTACACAACCCTGATGAGGGAAAATCCTAAATTCTATGAGTTGACGGTAGAGGAAGCAATAGGTAAGGTTCAAGCTCATGACATGAACCTAAGAAGAAAAGAGAGCTCTGGAAGACCCCAGATACAAGAACCTTCGATGTATCATGGGACGACTTCTACATCCAAGTCATTGGGCTCTGGAATTGCCCTCTTCACTGGAAATCCTACTGAAGAAGACCACTCAACTGGGTGTGGTTGTCATGCTTGCTATGCTTCAGGATCAGGGTTGGGGTCTCATCATCAAAATACCTCAAGAAATCCTCCGGCTACAACAGCTATAGCCAAAATAGCTGAAGATCATGTGGCATTACTCTCATCATGTATGCTTGCCTATGAGAACTTCATTGGCGGCAAGCTTACAGATCCCGAGACCATTGAAGAAGATTTTAATCAGGTGGATCCGGACGACATGGAGGACATGGATATTCAATGGAATATGGCCATGCTTTTGAGGAGAGCCAAGCGTTTCCTGAACAGAACATGAAGAAAGTTTATTGGCGGGCATCCTAATGCCAAGGTCGGGTTTGACAAATCTAAGGCCAAGTGCTACAAGTGTCTGAACTATGGACACTTTGCTCGTGAGTGTCAGAAAGACAGAGCACCTGCCTCTGTAAGGCCCCAAACCCGGGTGACCTCACTTGTTGGATTTACTCATAAACATAGTCATTAATTACTGAACTTTTAATTAAAAACATTCAAACACAGCGGAAACATTCAACATCTGAGTACATTACAGCGGAAGTCTTAGCATTCAAAACATTATCCATTGTCTAAACAAAAAATAAGGTGGGATGTCAGTCACATGTCGGGCAGCCTTCACGCCTTCGCACGACCCTTTCCTTTGTTACCTGAAATGTATACTAAAAGTCAGCTAACGCTGGTGAGTTCTAGTTTAAAACTATTAAGTATGATCATTCTTTTCTTTATAAGTATACATAATTTTGTACATACATTTTTACAAATACGTATTCATAGCTTTTACTTTTCTTTCTTCATTCTTATGTGATTACATAGATATGTATTCACCTTTTCTTTATTCATTCTTATGTGATACATAGATTTGTATTCACCTTTTCTTTCCTTAACATTCATTGGTCATACACATAAGGGTGATCAACCCATCTTATGGTACGTATATCACAAAGACATACGCCCTTGAGCTACCGTCGTAGCCCTTTTACTCGTCCGGTCCTAGAAACCGTCCGCCTTAACTTTAGTCCGGCCAACCTTCGGCCGTCCTTCTTTACCGTCCTACCGTCGTAGTCAGTCATAGGCATCCGTTTCCCATGCGAACTATTATTTATGCAACCGTTATACTATTTTAGCATTTACTTCGACCGCCCTTTTATGTTTTTTGTACGTCCTAGCTTGCGAAGGAACGTATCTTTCCCGGTTGCAAAATAGTCACGTGGTCGTCCGTCTACAGAAGTAGCCGTTAGCTTCGTTTCCGTCCATAACGTATACATACATTCACAACATGCAATATAAATAATTATAAAGCAAGATTTCATTTACTTACGTTATGCCATTCTTTCCTTTATTCTTTGTAATCATACGTTTCATTCTTTGTTTATAATTCATTCTCATATAAATATAACATATATATTAGTACATCACGTATGATCATATTAGCATTCATATCCTTTATTCATTTTGTGTATACATTTCAGCCCCAAAACATTTAATAAGGTTTGCACATAACATAGAAGGGGGCACATAGAACTCACCTGATAAGCTTCTCTAGGTTGTCCTAAACGAAGGTCCAACAATGTCACTTCTGATCTGAATTGAGTAGTTAAATACACATCAGACTTAATCTCGACTCTAACGGTTTAATCGTTCAAAACATACTGACTTTACTTAACCATTCTGATGCCTGCGCACTTAGCAAGTGCGCAGGGCCTTGGTCATGCGTACTTGACAAGTACGCAGACTTTACTTCATGCGCACTTGGTAAGTACGCAGACTTTACTTCATGCGTACTTGGTAAGTACGCAGACTTTACTTCATGCGCACTTATTAAGTACGCAGAACCCTTCTTCCTGCGTACTTGATGAGTACGCAGGATCTGATTCAGGCGCAAGAACCCTAACTTTTTGCATGCGGGTCTGATCATGTCCATATCTAAATTTTTCTTAGATCAGAACGTTCGGTTTTTATTCTAGATGCTAGATATTTGTTCATTTTCAATTTTCATCCATAAAAACTTCACCTATTTAGCTAAAACCAAAAATCCTAAAATAATCATAAAAACTCAGATTATGATCGAACGCTTACCTGGATTGGAGTTATGATTCAGAGAAGATGATCACGAGCACAGTAGCAACGTTCTCCTGAATTCCCGAGTCGATCCGTCACTTTCTCTCTCTATACCCGTGCTCTCTTCTCTCTCTCTAAAACTTGAGATTGGTGGAAAATGAGAAGTTTGGGCAGCCCTTGCCCTTATATACTTGGGCTTCCTTCGGCCCGTTGGAGCCGAGCCCAAGCCCATCCATTTTTCTTTCGCCATTTGAAAATTATAATTTCGATCGTGCCATTATTTATTTATTACCAGTTTTGGGATGTTACAGCCTCTCTTTTACCCGTCCCAGCCAAGGAAATAGCCATGGCCAAAACAACTCAAACCACCACAATCAAAGCCAAGGTGGAACGTCCAATGCACTGGTAGCCCAACATGACGAAAGCTTTGATTGGGGTGTTCATCTGGAGGATGCCATCATCGCACAAACACAGGTTGGTCTCATGGCTGAGATCATGGAGATGATGGAAGCAGAGAGAAGGGAAGCTTCTTTGGCTGACCTAGAAGAATCTACAACTGCAGCTACAGAGGAGGTGAATGAAGCTGAAGAAATGGAAGCACCTGTAGCTGATGAAGAGGAATCGACCACTGTTGTTGCTCTCATGGCCATTGGAGAAGCAACAAGTTCATCGTCTGAGGTAGATTCTAACCCTTTCTCTGTTATTTCATGTTCTAAATGTCTAGGGCTAAAACTTGAATATTCTAGGCTCCAACACAAAATCGAACCCCTAAGTTTGGCAGCTCTAAACTATAAAGAAAATAAAAAAACATTTTAAAGATTCTATTGAAACGTTGAAAAAGGAAAAATGTGAATATTCTTTAAAAATAAGTGATCAACAGCTTCATTTAGACGTTGCATACAGGGGGTTAGAAAAACGAAACAATGAAATCAACAAACTGCAAAATGAGATCTTGTAGTTAAAATGCACTAATGAGAAGTTGAAAAACTCTTGCTTTGTGGTGGAACACTACGAGTCTGTGGTGAGACAACTTAATGGGTTAGGTTTGGGTACTAATGCCATTCCTCCACTAGTGAGCAAGAAGTTTGTCAATAGCTTAATGGACATTGATCTCACTTGTCTAGATGAGTCCTCTGATAAGGATGATTCCCCTAAAAAGAATGAATCCTCAAGTAAGGCTAACTCCACATCTAGTGAGGAGTTTGTTACTGCTTCTGAAGACGGGTCGGTTAACTCTTGCCCTGAAGGAGTAGTATCTGAGGAGTTGTTGACTGAACAAAAGGTAAAGAAAAACATTATCACTAATGGTGATAACTGCATTTTAACTGAACCCGACATCATTGAAACAAATGATAAACTAAAGGTAATGCTTTATGGGGGGTATAAAAGTCTTAACCAAGTAAAGAAAGAGGCTTTTTCAGCTCGCTATGGGCTTGGGTATAAAGAAAATTTGGAAAAATATTATGCTCCCAAAAACCAAACTGGTAAGGTTCAGACTAATGTTCATAAACCAACTCCTCCTTCTCATAATGCTGAGTTATCTAAGGCCAGATCTAATGAGCCTTACAAGAGAACTTATGTAGACAATAGGAACTGTTTTCACTGTGGCTTGGTTGGTCACATTTTTGTGAACTGTCCTTCTAAGAACCAAGGGAAACGGCCTGTTGTTTCACAACCAGCTATTATCCCCAGGTCGCCACTAGTGAAACCTTCTCCCAAACATCCAAAGCAAAATGTGGTGAAACCACCAGTCAAACCGATGGTAAAGCCTAAGATCATAACTGAAGCTAAACCATCTGTTCCAAGAAAGGTAACGCAACCTGCTGTACCTCGTGTATCTACCTCTGGTAGTACCCGTACTGGTGAGAAACCTGTGGCAAGACACTCTAAGCCACAGAGGAGGAGATGGAACAAGAGGTTGAGAAAGCTTGAACAGCTGACTTCAGTTCAATCAGGTGAAGCTTCCACAAGTTCACCTGTTGTAGTTGAACCAAAGTCTCCTGTTCCGGTTAAGAAACAGAAGAGATCCTGGATTGCCAAATCCAAAACTTCTCAATCTCCTAGTTCTATTTCTTCTAAAGATTCATCAATTTTGAACAGTCATCATGACTGTGAGTTAAAGGAAGTAGTTTATTTTGAAAAGGATGGATGACCCAAGACCACAATGGCTTGGGTCTCCAAATCTAACTAATTCTTTTGTGACTCGTGCAGGGACGTCCGAAGGGTACTATCTCTAACCGCTGGTATGTAGATAGTGGATGTTCCAGGCACATGACAGGAAACATGGCCCTGCTTGAAGATGTTAAACCATTCAGAGGCGGCTATGTGGCTTTTGCCGGAGAAAAAGGCGGCAGTATCACGTGTCAAGGCGTGGTTTCGAACGGTTGTGTCAGCTTTAACAATGTCAACTTTTGCGAGCAGCTGAAGCATAACCTGTTGAGTGTCTCCCAAATGTGTGAGAAGGAGTACTCGGTGAAGTTTGACAAGTCAGAATGCCTAATTCTCAAACCCGGTTTTGAAGTTCCGGAAGATTGGATCCTGATGAGAGCGCCAAGAACAAACGACACCTATCAGATCGATATGAGCGTGGCAACAACCACCTCATTGGTTCCTACCTGTTTGCTTTCTAAAGCGACAGAGCTTGACTCCATCTTGTGGCATAGGAAACTCGAACATATTTCGTATCGTAAAATGAATCATTTTGTCCGAAACGGTTTGGTAACCGGGGTTCCTAAGCTGAGGTTTACCGTTGCCGATGACTGTATGCCTTGTAAAAAGGGCAAACAACAACGGAAGTCTCACAAGCCCAAGCTCCAAAACTCTATTGATACCCCTTTGGAGCTATTACACATGGATCTGTTTGGCCCCATAAGTATCAGGAGTATTGGAGGTAAGTCGTTCTGTCTAGTAGTAACTGATGATTTCTCACGTTTTTCTTGAGTGCATTTTTTGGGTACTAAAGACGAGACTGCTGATATTCTTCAATACTTGATCCTGAGCTTGGTATCTCTTTGCAAGCTGAAAGTTAGAAGAATTAGGAGTGACAACGAAACTGAGTCAAAGAATAACTTGATGGAGCTTTTCTGTCTCAAGAAAGGGATCCGTCACGAATTCAGCGCGCCGTACACGCCTCAACAGAATGGAGTTGCTGAGCGGAAGAACAGAACACTGATTGAGACTGCAAGGACTATGCTGTCGGATGCAAAGCTTCCTGTCATTTTCTGGGCAGAAGCCGTTAATACAGCTTGCCACGTCTTAAACAGAGTTCTGGTTGTGAAGAGGCACAACAAAACTTGCTACGAGTTGATCAACAATCGACTTCCCAATCTTGATTACCTAGTTCCTTTTGGTAGTCCTTGTTCCTTGTTGCTATAGTACAAAGACCGCCAGTCTAAGTTTCATGCAAAAGCGGTGGAAGGCATCTTCTTAGGATACGTTGCCAACTCGCCTTGCAAGAGAGTGTACAACATAGGAACTCGTACTGCCGAGGAATGGTTTGAAGTGGATTGTAGTGAACACAGCATTCCACCCGAACCAACAGGTCTAACTTGGGGTTTTGATTATGATGCGCTATTCAAGTCATTCAATCTTCCTGATTTATCTGCAGTTGACGCCGCAAACGTTTATGAATTATTGGGTGGCGGTGATGACTCCAGCTTCTCTACTCGTGCTACTGTACCAATTATAACTCCTGATTCCAATGCTGCATCTGCATCTGGAACTCATGACAGTGATGACAGTGAGGATATTCTTGTTGTTGGAGATGACGCTCAAGCCAATCCTAACACATCTGTAGGAAATGAAGCTCCAACTGATCCAATTAACATTGAATCTTCTTCCTCTGGAACACAGGAAATGGGGGAGTTAAGCACGAATCTTGATCCAGAAATTCAGGAACTGATTATACCAGAGACGAGAGTGCATAGGAATCATCCAATCGACAACATTATTGGTGATCCTTATGCAGGTGTTCAGACTCGTCATCGAACCATCACTGAGAACACCAGTCTTTACACAGAGATATTTGACACTGGTGTCATGGAAACATGTCTGCATGCTGCATTCGTGTCCCAGTTAGAGCCGAAGAATGTGAAGGAGGCTCTCACTGACAACTGCTGGATTGAGGCGATGCAAGATGAATTGTCTCAATTCAAAAAGTTGCACGTGTGGGATTTGGTTGACTTGCCAAAGGGATTTCAACCAATTGGAACCAGATGGGTATTCAAATGTAAGACGAAGGATCGTCATGTTGTTGAGAAGAACAAAGCAAGATTGGTTGTTCAGGGTTTTTATCAGCAAGAGGGCTTGGATTACACGGAAGTATATGCCCCAGTTGCTAGAATTGAGGCCATTCGACTGTTCTTAGCTTATGCCACATATGTCGGCTTCAAGGTCTATCAACTTGATGTGAAGAGTGCTTTCCTTTATGGTAAAGTTCATGAAGAGGTCTATGTCATCCAACCTCCCGGCTTTGAAGATCCGCATAACATCAATAAAGTGTACAAGCTCGACAAAGCACTTTATGTTCTTCATCAAGCACCGCAAGCATGGTATGAGACATTATCTAAGCATTTACTGTCTAATGGTTTTGACCGTGGACAGATTGACTCGACTCTCTTCATTAGGAAAGCAGGAGGTGACATTCTTCTTGTACAAGTATACGTCGACGACATTATCTTTGGATCTACCAATGAAGGGATGTGTAGGGAATTCGAGCAGGTGATGAAGTCCAAGTTTGAAATGAGTAATATGGGTGAACTGTCGTTCTTCCTGGGTCTGCAAGTCAGTCAAAGAGAGGATGGCATTCATCTACATCAAACCAAGTATGTGCAGGACATCTTGTCAAAATACAAGATGAATGATAGCAGTACTTATGGCACACCTATCCCAGTCAATCATGGTCTGCATCCTAACAAAGATGGAAAAGATGTAGATAGCAGATTGTACCGTGGGATGATCGGATCACTTATGTATCTCACAGCTTCAAGACCCGATATAATGTTTGCTGTGTGCTTGTGCTCAAGGTTTCAGTCTCAACCGAAGGAGTTACATATGATAGCCGTGAAGAGAATTTTCAGATACCTGAAAGGGAAACCCTGATTAGGTCTTTGGTACTCTAAGCAGCAGTCATTCGACTTCAAAGCCTACACTGATTCAGATTATGGCGGTTGTAACCTTGACAGAAAGTCAACTTTTGGTGGATGTCAATTCTTAGGAAACAGACTGGTCTCCTGGTAGTGTAAGAAGCAGTCAACGATGTCTGTCTCAACTTGTGAAGCAGAATACATTGCTGCAGCGAGCGGTTGTTCTCAGATACTGTGGATTCAGCAGCAGTTGAGAGACTACGGCTTAAACTTCACTGGAACTCCTCTATTCATTGACAACAATGCCACAATGTCCATCACAAATAACCCGATGAAACATTTCAAAACTAAACATATAGAAATTCTCCATCATTTCATCCGTGACTGTGCTGAAAAGCATTTAATTGAACTTGTAAAAGTTCACACGGATGACAATCTTGCTGACCTTTTCACAAAGGCATTTGATCGATCCCGTTTTGAGCATCTTGTCAACTTGATAGGAATGTTAAATCCTGAGTGAAAAATAATTTTTCTTAATTCAATTCAATTCATGGAAGTTAAACTTTATTTCTTTTTAAATTTTCTGTATAGTTCTTTTATGTTTCAAAATATTTTACAAAAACAAAAACAAAAATAGAAAATGGAGAAAATTTCAAAGTTAACTTAAGAAAAAGAGGAAATGATAGTACATCAGAAATGATCTAAACGTCATAGACTGCTCATATGGGAAATGATTGCGTCATGCTTACTTAATTGTTTAACTTATTATGTTTTTAATCTGTTTATTTACAAGTAATTTAAATTGTCAGTAGGCTGTATGCTTCTTTGAATAACTAGTAGTGTGGAAACTAAATCTAAATTACAACTGTGATTTGAACCCATGTTTGCAAGTGTGTGCGTAAAAGAATAGAAAAGATCATTATCAGATATAGGATGTTAGATTTTGGCAATAATTTTCTTTTGAGGTCAGTTTCGGGTTATGTCGTTAGCACAATTAATGCGGTTCATCTCACTGCCCATACTCACAAGTATGCAAGGAGAGATTGAATCAAGACATGTCTCTACATTAACCGTTGAGCATGTATTCACCCTTGAATCATTCCTGATTCATTGAAATCAAATCCAGATAAAAGTTGGATCCCCTTACCTTATTTAATCACCATATATATTATCCTGAATCATCATTCCGATATTCAATGAAGAAAATCAAATGAAACCAAGACAACTGAATCACTCGATTCTGAATCTTATGATTCCTGATAATCCTTATGGATTCTGCTTGATTTTCCTGTGCTAATAGATATAGCTTCATTCTGAAAATTTAGAAAATCATTGGGAAAATCTTAGATGCCTTGAGATAGTGCAAGTTAGAATAGCATATCAGTGGGGTACACGTTGTATATCTTATAATTAATACCTTAATACACAAGAATGTGATACAAAGATGCGTATAGTTTCAAATCTTATAATATTGTCAACTTGAATTACTTGTCTATGTGCTTATTACGTAAGAATAAAGAGTAATCCATGACATGATCCCATATTCTTTGATGTTTATATTGTATCGTTTTTGCTAAAAGATAGCCTGATATGATCCTCTGCTCGTGTCTTTGATCAAAAATATTTTGTGTAAATACTTGTATATTTCTATGAGAAAAGATCAAAAATACTTTAAGTTTATGCATAGTTCAATTTTATTTAGAAAAACCAAAAATATTTGTGTTTAACCTTCCTGAATTGTATTTGAATCCTCTTGATTGAATATTTTTATCTTGTTCGTTATTTGACTTAAAATCTTCATAATTTGAGTTGAAAGTGTGCGCACATAAGGGTCTCTGCGTACTTGATAAGTGCGCATGAGGTAAACCCAAGGTGATCAAGTTCTGCCTTGAATACAAGAAGAAGATGGAAGCTAAGGCTGGATAGCTGTGAAGACTGAAGATTGAAGACTGAAGACGATGAAGATCCCGAGCTGTTGTCAAGGGGGAGTTTGTTGAAGCACTTTCCTATGACAACACTCTGGATAGAGTCTTAGTTTGTATGTTCATGTCTGTAATTGTCTTTGTATGTAAGAGTTTTATGTATTAGTTTATCGAGTTGTATTTACTTTTACATATTGAATGTTGCATTTCTTTCTAAGTGTTTTGCGCACTTACATGTGCGCAGGAGAAAGCTCCTGCGTACTTAGCAAGTACACAAGAATACCTTTGCATACTTGTTAAGTACGCAAGAGCATTTTGCCCTGCGCACTTGCTAAGTGCGCAGGCATCAGGTCAGGTATAAATAGGATAGGTTGACAGAAGTTAAGTACGCAGTCCATATAGTAAATACGCAGATTGTAACCTCAGTGCTTTTCTCTGTAACCTTCAAGTGTTTATAATACAAAGAACGTTTAAAGTGTTTTCTCTTGTCGGTTTACTTTGTTTAGCTAGACTCTCCACCTAGTCACGGGCATTCCGCACCCGGTCCGACTAGTAGACCCACTTGCATGTGACGATCCGCCACACCCGAGGGACCTACACTTTCCTTTCTTTACAGACAAATATGGTCAAAATGTTTGGCATGGCAAAACATGCCAAAACACTATCTCTTTCTCTTTACTCTTTGTCCAGACAATAAATGTCAAAACCTCTACAAGTCAAGGTAAAACCCTGACTCCTCTGTCATTACTTATCTGGGCTTACCATGATAAGTTATAAAATGTTTTACGTGTCAAAACCATTTCTTTTTCAAAATTTTTTTAATGTGAAATCATGCCAAAAGGAAAGTTTCAATTCTAACCATTCCTTTCAAAACCAGTCCTTATCCTAAATCCTCGTAAAGGTTTCTCCGTGGTATATTAAAAAGACAAGGTGGTTATCCTCCCATAGTAGTACCTCCAACAGAGATGTTCCTAGGAAATAATGACGGGTCCAGGGGGGATTTATACACCACTCTTTCCTTAGACAGAATATTATGTTTGCCAGATAACTACATACTGGTCGGATGGTTACCCAACACTTCTTTGATATCTCATGAATACCCCGTTACTTAGTTTTAAGATTTAGACATGTTTTATACATAACCTCCTGCAACATGAATGCTATCCCAAATATTTAAATCAAGGTATATAGCATTTATGTAAATCTTTCGAGCATGAATACCGGCCCAAAACATTTAAAGTAAAACATAAAAAAAGGGCCTTAAAGAACTCACCTCTAACTTCTTTCCTGTTTAGATAACCTTTAAGCACAACGACTTGGATTAATGTCCTAACTCATCATAACATTACTTAGTCATAATTTCCTAGCTTAGTGAAAGTAACCAAGTCATTAGGAACTAGTCGGAACCTTACCTCAGAACTATCATTTGCGTATTGGAACTGAAAAGCTGGAAACCAGACTTCTCTACGTGAACCGGGGCTCGGGCCACGCTTCCCTAGGTTAACTAGGTGTTTAAAAGTGTGTTTTGTTGTGTACGATGGTAAAAAACCGAGCTCTTTGTCCTCACATTTCATTTCAATAAAATTCAACATATCAGTGGGGTACACGTTGTATATCTTATAATTAATACCTTAATACACAAGAATGTGATACAAAGATGCGTATAGTTTCAAATCTTATAATATTGTCAACTTGAATTACTTGTCTATGTGCTTATTACGTAAGAATAAAGAGTAAACCATGACATGATCCCATATTCTTTGATATTTATATTGTATCGTTTTTGCTAAAGGATAGCCTGATATGATCCTCTGCTCGTGTCTTTGATCAAAAATATTTTGTGTAAATACTTGTATATTTCTATGAGAAAAGATCAAAAATACTTTAAGTTTATGCATAGTTCAATTTTATTCAGAAAAACCAAAAATATTTGTGTTTAACCTTCCTGAATTGTATTTGAATCCTCTTGATTGAATATTTTTATCTTGTTCGTTATTTGACTTAAAATCTTCATAATTTGAGTTGAAAGTGTGCGCACATAAGGGTCTCTGCGTACTTGATAAGTGCGCATGAGGTAAACCCAAGGTGATCAAGTTCTGCCTTGAATACAAGAAGAAGATGGAAGCTAAGGCTGGATAGCTGTGAAGACTGAAGATTGAAGACTGAAGACGATGAAGATCCCGAGCTGTTGTCAAGGGGGAGTTTGTTGAAGCACTTTCCTATGACAACACTCTATGTTCATGTCTGTAATTGTCTTTGTATGTAAGAGTCTTTATGTATTAGTTTATCGAGTTGTATTTACTTTTACATATTGAATGTTGCATTTCTTTCTAAGTGTTTTGCGCACTTACATGTGCGCAGGAGAAAGCTCCTGCGTACTTAGCAAGTACACAAGAATACCTTTGCATACTTGTTAAGTACGCAAGAGCATTTTGCCCTGCGCACTTGCTAAGTGCGCAGGCATCGGGTCAGGTATAAATAGGATAGGTTGACAGAAGTTAAGTACGCAGTCCATATAGTAAATACGCAGATTGTAACCTCAGTGCTTTTCTCTGTAACCTTCAAGTGTTTATAATACAAAGAACGTTTAAAGTGTTTTCTCTTGTCGGTTTACTTTGTTTAGCTAGACTCTCCACCTAGTCACGGGCATTCCGCACCCGGTCCGACTAGTAGACCCACTTGCATGTGACGATCCGCCACACCCGAGGGACCTACACTTTCCTTTCTTTATAGACAAATACGGTCAAAATGTTTGGCATGGCAAAACATGCCAAAACACTATCTCTTTCTCTTTACAAAAGTTTCAATTCTAACCATTCCTTTCAAAACCAGAACAAGCAGTCATGTTCGCTGCAAAGTCATTGAAAGGAGAAGCAGCACACTGGTGGGAGACGGTGAAGCAGGCAAAGGGTGACCAAGCGGTCGAACTAATGAGGTGGAATGATCTGAAAGCGTTAGTAATTGAGAAGTTTTGTCCTAAGAACGAAGTCCACAAGGTGGAGAGAGAGTTCCTGACGTTGCAAGCTCTTATTCGTGATATGGCAAGTTTATGTTATTATTCCCTTACTAAATTAGTTAGCCCCGTTAGTCTAGATGCCTTAGAAGTTGAGATCGCCCGAAGATAAGCTCTCAGCGGTAGTTAATCACAATGGCCTTCATGACCAAGCTGCCTTGCATAGCTACGGTTTATGCCACCCATTCTGTGATTTGCTATCGGTATAGCTTATGGCAGGTTTCGAGGACGAAACCTATTGTAAGGAGGGTAGACTTGTAACATCCCGAGTTTTAGAGTGCGAAAGAATTCACGAAAAATTAAAAACTTATATAAGAAAAGGGAAGCGGGCTTGGGCCGGGGTGTATGGGCCGAAAGGGACAAGGGTTTGGGCCCTTATAAGTCTCAAGACCAGCCCCAAACCCTCATTTGCAACACCATTTTCGGAATTCTAGAGAGAGAAAGCGAGAGAGAGCTTAGAGAGAGAAAGTCCCGGTTTTCGGAGTGAGCTTCAAGGATCGTTAGCAAGAGTCTCGTGAGTGTTTATCAACGAAAAGGAAGCGTTTACAGGTAACCGATTCTCCTAGATCTGAGTTTTTCTTCATTTTGGGGTTTTTCGGGTTTTGAGTAAAAAGATGGTGTTTTTGCGGATGAAACTGAAAGAAAAGTAAAGATTTGAGTTCTTAAACGAAAAACAAACGTTTTGAATGTAAAAAAGTCCGGATCTTGACAAGGTCGGACCTGCATGCGAAAGTTAGGGTTTTTCACGGGGAAGAAGGCTGGTCTGCGCAGGTCGAAACTAGAAGTTTCGATAGGTCTGGGACATGTATCGAAACTAGAAGTTTCGATAGGTCTAGGACATGTATCGAAACTAGAAGTTTCGATAGGTCTGGGACATGTATCGAAACTAGGTAGTTTCGATAGTCAGCATGTATCGAAACTAAGTTTCGATAGTCAGCGTGTATCGAAACTAGAAGTTTCGATAGGTCTGGGACATGTATCGAAACTAGAAGTTTCGATAGTCAACCTGTATCGAAACTAGGTAGTTTCGATAGTCAGCATGTATCGAAACTAGGAGTTTCGATAGGTCTGCAGGTATCGAAACTAGGAAGTTTCGAAGAGCCTTAAGTTCAGAAATAGTGAAACAGTTCAGTGTCGAGTTAAGTCTAATACGTGTCGAATTGTTATGATTGTTTAGATTGAGTGAGATCCGGTAGATCATACCAGCTAAGATACCAGGTGAGTTCTAATCCCCTTTTTGCCTTCTTTAGGGGTGGTGTGCATACTTAGTGTAAAGTGTTTATTATATTTTATATATTATAAACTGAAGAGAAAAGCCATGTTTTAGTGAAAGGTTTAAAAGAGGCAAAAGTATGTTTTCAGTAAAGTAAGATATATCATTTGGCAAGCGTTTACTATATTTTCATATACATAAACAAAGGCATGATATATATGATAAGCTATGTTTCAGAAAGTAAGATGTATTTTATGATAAGCTATGTTTCAGTAAAAGCAAAGATATATCATTTGGCAAGCGTTTACTATATTTTCATATACATAAACAAAGGCATGATATATGTGCTAGTATGTTTTCAGTAAAGTAAGATATATCATTTGGCAAGCGTTTACTATATTTTCATATACATAAACAAAGGCATGATATATATGATAAGCTATGTTTCAGAAAGTAAGATGTATTTTATGATAAGCTATGTTTCAGTAAAAGCAAAGATATATCATTTGGCAAGCGTTTACTATATTTTTATATACATAAACAAAGGCATGATATATGTTAAGTTATGAGCAAGATTTACAGAAATATTTATGAACAGTAAAGTGAACAGTTTTCCTTCGGGAATATGTACCAGCTATAAAGGTCCTTGGGACAGATGTTACTTGTACAAGATGTCAGATATGGGTTCTACCCATTAGTAAGAACCTTTGGGTTCGTTAACGGTTGTACAACTGGGATGAGTGACGGCGGTTGCTCGGGAGGTCCACGCAACCTCCCCTTAGCGTTAAGCGGTATTGTCGGTTCATGGACGTGAGCCATGGGGGCATTGACCAGGGTATTGTCGGTTCATGGATGAATCCATGGGGGCATTGACCAGGTACTCGTCGGTTCATGGATGAATCCATGGGGGCGGTACAGTATGTAACAAGTGAATTGACGGTTAAGCGGTAGTGTCGGTTCATGGTCGTTGATCATGGGGGCATTGACCAGGTACTTGTCGGTTCATGGATGTAAGCCATGAGGGCAGTACAGTAAAGAGGAATTGACGGTTTATTATACGTTTTAAACTGTTTGAAAAGTAAAGTGTGTTAAGTTTAGCCTTAATGGCAGTATATATGTTTGAAAAGTAAAGTGTGTTAAGTTTAGCCTTAATGGCAGTATATATGTTTGAAAAGTAAAGTGTGTTAAGTTTAGCCTTATTGGCAGTATATGTGTTTTAGTAAATCTTTTGTAAAATTGATTTAAAGTAAACGTTAGAACTCACTCAGCGTTGCTGATTTTTAGTATGCACATCAGTTAAGTGTAGGTGGCAGTAGATGGAAGTGGATGCTTGGCTTGGCGAGAAGAGTTACCCGAAGACCAGAGTCTGGCATCCTGTCTATGTTATTGTTTTAGTTGATTCAGACAAGTTTCGGTTTGTATGTTGACAAGTTATGTTTAGACATGTTATGTGTTTCTGCTGCGTATGTTAAAGTTTTAAATCATTTCCGCTGTGTTAAAGAATGTCTTATGATTAAGTTCTATTTGTTGATGAGTAAATCCAATAAGTGAGGCCTTTCAGGAAAGGGGCCTTACAAGTTGGTATCAGAGCCATAGTTTGAGAGATTTAGACATCCCCGATGTCCAGACTTAAACTGAGAATGGGACCAGGTAGCGGATGCCAGTAACGGGTAACTCAAGCCAAAGCACCAGATATGTTTAGTAAGTAAAGTTTCTTTCATTGTTTAGAGTGTCAAGATAAGAATAGAGGCTTTAGTGGAAGCATGAAAGCGAATAAATAGAAAACAAGAAGTGATGTAATGGTTAATTGCAGATGGCCAGTGTATATTAACATCTTACCGTACTTATTGTGTTCTACATATTCCCTAGCATGATAAAAATTAAATCCTTTTGTTCTCTATCTTTCAGTTAGAAATGGCTAGACGTAGAGGAACTAGAGGGGGTGGAGGAGGAAGACGTGGTGGGCGTACATGCCGCCGCGGTGTAGCTAGAACCAACCAAGAGATTGAGGGGAGTGTTCACACTACCCATACTGATACGGTAGTCAGTCAGCACAATGTTGAACATGCGGCAGAAGATGATCAGACGTTTGAGTTTGAACCAGTCGTACAAGCAGCTCTCGGTCGTGAGTTTACCCGACTGTTGAAGGAAACCTCACCGGCCATACTAGACGAAGCCTTGAGGAAGGCCAAGGAGAGCCCTAACACAACTGAAGAGCCTGTGGTGCTTCCAGCTACGGGAGGACCAGTTCTGGTAGAGAATGTTGCACCGCCTACTCGCGGGTGCGATTACAAGGCATTTCGTGGTTGTGATCCCCCTGAGCTAACTGGAAAGAAAGAAGCAGCTGATACTTTAGATTGGATTAATGGCAAGGAGTCGACCATTCGTCTTAGTGAATGTCGACCAGAACAAGCAGTCATGTTCGCTGCAAAGTCATTGAAAGGAGAAGCAGCACACTGGTGGGAGACGGTGAAGCAGGCAAAGGGTGACCAAGCGGTCGAACTAATGAGGTGGAATGATCTGAAAGCGTTAGTAATTGAGAAGTTTTGTCCTAAGAACGAAGTCCACAAGGTGGAGAGAGAGTTCCTGACGTTGCAAGCTCTTATTCGTGATATGGCAAGTTTATGTTATTATTCCCTTACTAAATTAGTTAGCCCCGTTAGTCTAGATGCCTTAGAATTTGAGATCGCCCGAAGATAAGCTCTCAGCGGTAGTTAATCACAATGGCCTTCATGACCAAGCTGCCTTGCATAGCTACGGTTTATGCCACCCATTCTGTGATTTGCTATCGGTATAGCTTATGGCAGGTTTCGAGGACGAAACCTATTGTAAGGAGGGTAGACTTGTAACATCCCGAGTTTTAGAGTGCGAAAGAATTCACGAAAAATTAAAAACTTATATAAGAAAAGGGAAGCGGGCTTGGGCCGGGGTGTATGGGCCGAAAGGGACAAGGGTTTGGGCCCTTATAAGTCTCAAGACCAGCCCCAAACCCTCATTTGCAACACCATTTTCGGAATTCTAGAGAGAGAAAGCGAGAGAGAGCTTAGAGAGAGAAAGTCCCGGTTTTCGGAGTGAGCTTCAAGGATCGTTAGCAAGAGTCTCGTGAGTGTTTATCAACGAAAAGGAAGCGTTTACAGGTAACCGATTCTCCTAGATCTGAGTTTTTCTTCATTTTGGGGTTTTTCGGGTTTTGAGTAAAAAGATGGTGTTTTTGCGGATGAAACTGAAAGAAAAGTAAAGATTTGAGTTCTTAAACGAAAAACAAACGTTTTGAATGTAAAAAAGTCCGGATCTTGACAAGGTCGGACCTGCATGCGAAAGTTAGGGTTTTTCACGGGGAAGAAGGCTGGTCTGCGCAGGTCGAAACTAGAAGTTTCGATAGGTCTGGGACATGTATCGAAACTAGAAGTTTCGATAGGTCTAGGACATGTATCGAAACTAGAAGTTTCGATAGGTCTGGGACATGTATCGAAACTAGGTAGTTTCGATAGTCAGCATGTATCGAAACTAAGTTTCGATAGTCAGCGTGTATCGAAACTAGAAGTTTCGATAGGTCTGGGACATGTATCGAAACTAGAAGTTTCGATAGTCAACCTGTATCGAAACTAGGTAGTTTCGATAGTCAGCATGTATCGAAACTAGGAGTTTCGATAGGTCTGCAGGTATCGAAACTAGGAAGTTTCGAAGAGCCTTAAGTTCAGAAATAGTGAAACAGTTCAGTGTCGAGTTAAGTCTAATACGTGTCGAATTGTTATGATTGTTTAGATTGAGTGAGATCCGGTAGATCATACCAGCTAAGATACCAGGTGAGTTCTAATCCCCTTTTTGCCTTCTTTAGGGGTGGTGTGCATACTTAGTGTAAAGTGTTTATTATATTTTATATATTATAAACTGAAGAGAAAAGCCATGTTTTAGTGAAAGGTTTAAAAGAGGCAAAAGTATGTTTTCAGTAAAGTAAGATATATCATTTGGCAAGCGTTTACTATATTTTCATATACATAAACAAAGGCATGATATATATGATAAGCTATGTTTCAGAAAGTAAGATGTATTTTATGATAAGCTATGTTTCAGTAAAAGCAAAGATATATCATTTGGCAAGCGTTTACTATATTTTCATATACATAAACAAAGGCATGATATATGTGCTAGTATGTTTTCAGTAAAGTAAGATATATCATTTGGCAAGCGTTTACTATATTTTCATATACATAAACAAAGGCATGATATATATGATAAGCTATGTTTCAGAAAGTAAGATGTATTTTATGATAAGCTATGTTTCAGTAAAAGCAAAGATATATCATTTGGCAAGCGTTTACTATATTTTTATATACATAAACAAAGGCATGATATATGTTAAGTTATGAGCAAGATTTACAGAAATATTTATGAACAGTAAAGTGAACAGTTTTCCTTCGGGAATATGTACCAGCTATAAAGGTCCTTGGGACAGATGTTACTTGTACAAGATGTCAGATATGGGTTCTACCCATTAGTAAGAACCTTTGGGTTCGTTAACGGTTGTACAACTGGGATGAGTGACGGCGGTTGCTCGGGAGGTCCACGCAACCTCCCCTTAGCGTTAAGCGGTATTGTCGGTTCATGGACGTGAGCCATGGGGGCATTGACCAGGGTATTGTCGGTTCATGGATGAATCCATGGGGGCATTGACCAGGTACTCGTCGGTTCATGGATGAATCCATGGGGGCGGTACAGTATGTAACAAGTGAATTGACGGTTAAGCGGTAGTGTCGGTTCATGGTCGTTGATCATGGGGGCATTGACCAGGTACTTGTCGGTTCATGGATGTAAGCCATGAGGGCAGTACAGTAAAGAGGAATTGACGGTTTATTATACGTTTTAAACTGTTTGAAAAGTAAAGTGTGTTAAGTTTAGCCTTAATGGCAGTATATATGTTTGAAAAGTAAAGTGTGTTAAGTTTAGCCTTAATGGCAGTATATATGTTTGAAAAGTAAAGTGTGTTAAGTTTAGCCTTATTGGCAGTATATGTGTTTTAGTAAATCTTTTGTAAAATTGATTTAAAGTAAACGTTAGAACTCACTCAGCGTTGCTGATTTTTAGTATGCACATCAGTTAAGTGTAGGTGGCAGTAGATGGAAGTGGATGCTTGGCTTGGCGAGAAGAGTTACCCGAAGACCAGAGTCTGGCATCCTGTCTATGTTATTGTTTTAGTTGATTCAGACAAGTTTCGGTTTGTATGTTGACAAGTTATGTTTAGACATGTTATGTGTTTCTGCTGCGTATGTTAAAGTTTTAAATCATTTCCGCTGTGTTAAAGAATGTCTTATGATTAAGTTCTATTTGTTGATGAGTAAATCCAATAAGTGAGGCCTTTCAGGAAAGGGGCCTTACATAAAATGTTTTACGTGTCAAAACCATTTCTTTTTCAAAAATTTTTTAATGTGAAATCATGCCAAAAGGAAAGTTTCAATTCTAACCATTCCTTTCAAAACCAGTCCTTATCCTAAATCCTCGTAAAGGTTTCTCCGTGGTATATTAAAAAGACAAGGTGGTTATCCTCCCATAGTAGTACCTCCAACAGAGATGTTCCTAGGAAATAATGACGGGTCCAGGGGGGATTTATACACCACTCTTTCCTTAGACAGAATATTATGTTTGCCAGATAACTACATACTGGTCGGATGGTTACCCAACACTTCTTTGATATCTCATGAATACCCCGTTACTTAGTTTTAAGATTTAGACATGTTTTATACATAACCTCCTGCAACATGAATGCTATCCCAAATATTTAAATCAAGGTATATAGCATTTATGTAAATCTTTCGAGCATGAATACGGCCCAAAACATTTAAAGTAAAACATAAAAAAAGGGCCTTAAAGAACTCACCTCTAACTTCTTTCCTGTTTAGATAACCTTTAAGCACAACGACTTGGATTAATGTCCTAACTCATCATAACATTACTTAGTCATAATTTCCTAGCTTAGTGAAAGTAACCAAGTCATTAGGAACTAGTCGGAACCTTACCTCAGAACTATCATTTGCGTATTGGAACTGAAAAGCTGGAAACCAGACTTCTCTACGTGAACCGGGGCTCGGGCCACGCTTCCCTAGGTTAACTAGGTGTTTAAAAGTGTGTTTTGTTGTGTACGATGGTAAAAAACCGAGCTCTTTGTCCTCACATTTCATTTCAATAAAATTCAACATATCAGTGGGGTACACGTTGTATATCTTATAATTAATACCTTAATACACAAGAATGTGATACAAAGATGCGTATAGTTTCAAATCTTATAATATTGTCAACTTGAATTACTTGTCTATGTGCTTATTACGTAAGAATAAAGAGTAATCCATGACATGATCCCATATTCTTTGATGTTTATATTGTATCGTTTTTGCTAAAGGATAGCCTGATATGATCCTCTGCTCGTGTCTTTGATCAAAAATATTTTGTGTAAATACTTGTATATTTCTATGAGAAAAGATCAAAAATACTTTAAGTTTATGCATAGTTCAATTTTATTCAGAAAAACCAAAAATATTTGTGTTTAACCTTCCTGAATTGTATTTGAATCCTCTTGATTGAATATTTTTATCTTGTTCGTTATTTGACTTAAAATCTTCATAATTTGAGTTGAAAGTGTGCGCACATAAGGGTCTCTACGTACTTGATAAGTGCGCATGAGGTAAACCCAAGGTGATCAAGTTCTGCCTTGAATACAAGAAGAAGATGGAAGCTAAGGCTGGATAGCTGTGAAGACTGAAGATTGAAGACTGAAGACGATGAAGATCCCGAGCTGTTGTCAAGGGGGAGTTTGTTGAAGCACTTTCCTATGACAACACTCTGGATAGAGTCTTAGTTTGTATGTTCATGTCTGTAATTGTCTTTGTATGTAAGAGTCTTTATGTATTAGTTTATCGAGTTGTATTTACTTTTACATATTGAATGTTGCATTTCTTTCTAAGTGTTTTGCGCACTTACATGTGCGCAGGAGAAAGCTCCTGCGTACTTAGCAAGTACACAAGAATACCTTTGCATACTTGTTAAGTACGCAAGAGCATTTTGCCCTGCGCACTTGCTAAGTGCGCAGGCATCAGGTCAGGTATAAATAGGATAGGTTGACAGAAGTTAAGTACGCAGTCCATATAGTAAATACGCAGATTGTAACCTCAGTGCTTTTCTCTGTAACCTTCAAGTGTTTATAATACAAAGAACGTTTAAAATGTTTTCTCTTGTCGGTTTACTTTGTTTAGCTAGACTCTCCACCTAGTCACGGGCATTCCGCACCCGGTCCGACTAGTAGACCCACTTGCATGTGACGATCCGCCACACCCGAGGGACCTACACTTTCCTTTCTTTACAGACAAATATGGTCAAAATGTTTGGCATGGCAAAACATGCCAAAACACTATCTCTTTCTCTTTACTCTTTGTCCAGACAATAAATGTCAAAACCTCTACAAGTCAAGGTAAAACCCTGACTCCTTTGTCATTACTTATCTGGGCTTACCATGATAAGTTATAAAATGTTTTACGTGTCAAAACCATTTCTTTTTCAAAAATTTTTTAATGTGAAATCATGCCAAAAGGAAAGTTTCAATTCTAACCATTCCTTTCAAAACCAGTCCTTATCCTAAATCCTCGTAAAGGTTTCTCCGTGGTATATTAAAAAGACAAGGTGGTTATCCTCCCATAGTAGTACCTCCAACAGAGATGTTCCTAGGAAATAATGACGGGTCCAGGGGGGATTTATACACCACTCTTTCCTTAGACAGAATATTATGTTTGCCAGATAACTACATACTGGTCGGATGGTTACCCAACACTTCTTTGATATCTCATGAATACCCCGTTACTTAGTTTTAAGATTTAGACATGTTTTATACATAACCTCCTGCAACATGAATGCTATCCCAAATATTTAAATCAAGGTATATAGCATTTATGTAAATCTTTCGAGCATGAATACGGCCCAAAACATTTAAAGTAAAACATAAAAAAGGGCCTTAAAGAACTCACCTCTAACTTCTTTCCTGTTTAGATAACCTTTAAGCACAACGACTTGGATTAATGTCCTAACTCATCATAACATTACTTAGTCATAATTTCCTAGCTTAGTGAAAGTAACCAAGTCATTAGGAACTAGTCGGAACCTTACCTCAGAACTATCATTTGCGTATTGGAACTGAAAAGCTGGAAACCAGACTTCTCTACGTGAACCGGGGCTCGGGCCACGCTTCCCTAGGTTAACTAGGTGTTTAAAAGTGTGTTTTGTTGTGTACGATGGTAAAAAACCGAGCTCTTTGTCCTCACATTTCATTTCAATAAAATTCAACATATCAGTGGGGTACACGTTGTATATCTTATAATTAATACCTTAATACACAAGAATGTGATACAAAGATGCGTATAGTTTCAAATCTTATAATATTGTCAACTTGAATTACTTGTCTATGTGCTTATTACGTAAGAATAAAGAGTAATCCATGACATGATCCCATATTCTTTGATGTTTATATTGTATCGTTTTTGCTAAAGGATAGCCTGATATGATCCTCTGCTCGTGTCTTTGATCAAAAATATTTTGTGTAAATACTTGTATATTTCTATGAGAAAAGATCAAAAATACTTTAAGTTTATGCATAGTTCAATTTTATTCAGAAAAACCAAAAATATTTGTGTTTTACCTTCCTGAATTGTATTTGAATCTTCTTGATTGAATATTTTTATCTTGTTCGTTATTTGACTTAAAATCTTCATAATTTGAGTTGAAAGTGTGCGCACATAAGGGTCTCTGCGTACTTGATAAGTGCGCATGAGGTAAACCCAAGGTGATCAAGTTCTGCCTTGAATACAAGAAGAAGATGGAAGCTAAGGCTGGATAGCTGTGAAGACTGAAGATTGAAGACTGAAGACGATGAAGATCCCGAGCTGTTGTCAAGGGGGAGTTTGTTGAAGCACTTTCCTATGACAACACTCTGGATAGAGTCTTAGTTTGTATGTTCATGTCTGTAATTGTCTTTGTATGTAAGAGTTTTATGTATTAGTTTATCGAGTTGTATTTACTTTTACATATTGAATGTTGCATTTCTTTCTAAGTGTTTTGCGCACTTACATGTGCGCAGGAGAAAGCTCCTGCGTACTTAGCAAGTACACAAGAATACCTTTGCTTACTTGTTAAGTACGCAAGAGCATTTTGCCCTGCGCACTTGCTAAGTGCGCAGGCATCAGGTCAGGTATAAATAGGATAGGTTGACAGAAGTTAAGTACGCAGTCCATATAGTAAATACGCAGATTGTAACCTCAGTGCTTTTCTCTGTAACCTTCAAGTGTTTATAATACAAAGAACGTTTAAAGTGTTTTCTCTTGTCGGTTTACTTTGTTTAGCTAGACTCTCCACCTAGTCACGGGCATTCCGCACCCGGTCCGACTAGTAGACCCACTTGCATGTGACGATCCGCCACACCCGAGGGACCTACACTTTCCTTTCTTTACAGACAAATATGGTCAAAATGTTTGGCATGGCAAAACATGCCAAAACACTATCTCTTTCTCTTTACTCTTTGTCCAGACAATAAATGTCAAAACCTCTACAAGTCAAGGTAAAACCCTGACTCCTTTGTCATTACTTATCTGGGCTTACCATGATAAGTTATAAAATGTTTTACGTGTCAAAACCATTTCTTTTTCAAAAATTTTTTAATGTGAAATCATGCCAAAAGGAAAGTTTCAATTCTAACCATTCCTTTCAAAACCAGTCCTTATCCTAAATCCTCGTAAAGGTTTCTCCGTGGTATATTAAAAAGACAAGGTGGTTATCCTCCCATAGTAGTACCTCCAACAGAGATGTTCCTAGGAAATAATGACGGGTCCAGGGGGGATTTATACACCACTCTTTCCTTAGACAGAATATTATGTTTGCCAGATAACTACATACTGGTCGGATGGTTACCCAACACTTCTTTGATATCTCATGAATACCCCGTTACTTAGTTTTAAGATTTAGACATGTTTTATACATAACCTCCTGCAACATGAATGCTATCCCAAATATTTAAATCAAGGTATATAGCATTTATGTAAATCTTTCGAGCATGAATACGGCCCAAAACATTTAAAGTAAAACATAAAAAAGGGCCTTAAAGAACTCACCTCTAACTTCTTTCCTGTTTAGATAACCTTTAAGCACAACGACTTGGATTAATGTCCTAACTCATCATAACATTACTTAGTCATAATTTCCTAGCTTAGTGAAAGTAACCAAGTCATTAGGAACTAGTCGGAACCTTACCTCAGAACTATCATTTGCGTATTGGAACTGAAAAGCTGGAAACCAGACTTCTCTACGTGAACCGGGGCTCGGGCCACGCTTCCCTAGGTTAACTAGGTGTTTAAAAGTGTGTTTTGTTGTGTACGATGGTAAAAAACCGAGCTCTTTGTCCTCACATTTCATTTCAATAAAATTCAACATATCAGTGGGGTACACGTTGTATATCTTATAATTAATACCTTAATACACAAGAATGTGATACAAAGATGCGTATAGTTTCAAATCTTATAATATTGTCAACTTGAATTACTTGTCTATGTGCTTATTACGTAAGAATAAAGAGTAATCCATGACATGATCCCATATTCTTTGATGTTTATATTGTATCGTTTTTGCTAAAGGATAGCCTGATATGATCCTCTGCTCGTGTCTTTGATCAAAAATATTTTGTGTAAATACTTGTATATTTCTATGAGAAAAGATCAAAAATACTTTAAGTTTATGCATAGTTCAATTTTATTCAGAAAAACCAAAAATATTTGTGTTTTACCTTCCTGAATTGTATTTGAATCTTCTTGATTGAATATTTTTATCTTGTTCGTTATTTGACTTAAAATCTTCATAATTTGAGTTGAAAGTGTGCGCACATAAGGGTCTCTGCGTACTTGATAAGTGCGCATGAGGTAAACCCAAGGTGATCAAGTTCTGCCTTGAATACAAGAAGAAGATGGAAGCTAAGGCTGGATAGCTGTGAAGACTGAAGATTGAAGACTGAAGACGATGAAGATCCCGAGCTGTTGTCAAGGGGGAGTTTGTTGAAGCACTTTCCTATGACAACACTCTGGATAGAGTCTTAGTTTGTATGTTCATGTCTGTAATTGTCTTTGTATGTAAGAGTTTTATGTATTAGTTTATCGAGTTGTATTTACTTTTACATATTGAATGTTGCATTTCTTTCTAAGTGTTTTGCGCACTTACATGTGCGCAGGAGAAAGCTCCTGCGTACTTAGCAAGTACACAAGAATACCTTTGCTTACTTGTTAAGTACGCAAGAGCATTTTGCCCTGCGCACTTGCTAAGTGCGCAGGCATCAGGTCAGGTATAAATAGGATAGGTTGACAGAAGTTAAGTACGCAGTCCATATAGTAAATACGCAGATTGTAACCTCAGTGCTTTTCTCTGTAACCTTCAAGTGTTTATAATACAAAGAACGTTTAAAGTGTTTTCTCTTGTCGGTTTACTTTGTTTAGCTAGACTCTCCACCTAGTCACGGGCATTCCGCACCCGATCCGACTAGTAGACCCACTTGCATGTGACGATCCGCCACACCCGAGGGACCTACACTTTCCTTTCTTTACAGACAAATATGGTCAAAATGTTTGGCATGGCAAAACATGCCAAAACACTATCTCTTTCTCTTTACTCTTTGTCTAGACAATAAATGTCAAAACCTCTACAAGTCAAGGTAAAACCCTGACTCCTCTGTCATTACTTATCTGGGCTTACCATGATAAGTTATAAAATGTTTTACGTGTCAAAACCATTTCTTTTTCAAAAAATTTTTAATGTGAAATCATGCCAAAAGGAAAGTTTCAATTCTAACCATTCCTTTCAAAACCAGTCCTTATCCTAAATCCTCGTAACGGTTTCTCCGTGGTATATTAAAAAGACAAGGTGGTTATCCTCCCATAGTAGTACCTCCAACAGAGATGTTCCTAGGAAATAATGACGGGTCCAGGGGGGATTTATACACCACTCTTTCCTTAGACAGAATATTATGTTTGCCAGATAACTACATACTGGTCGGATGGTTACCCAACACTTCTTTGATATCTCATGAATACCCCGTTACTTAGTTTTAAGATTTAGACATGTTTTATACATAACCTCCTGCAACATGAATGCTATCCCAAATATTTAAATCAAGGTATATAGCATTTATGTAAATCTTTCGAGCATGAATACCGGCCCAAAACATTTAAAGTAAAACATAAAAAAAAGGCCTTAAAGAACTCACCTCTAACTTCTTTCCTGTTTAGATAACCTTTAAGCACAACGACTTGGATTAATGTCCTAACTCATCATAACATTACTTAGTAATAATTTCCTAGCTTAGTGAAAGTAACCAAGTCATTAGGAACTAGTCGGAACCTTACCTCAGAACTATCATTTGCGTATTGGAACTGAAAAGCTGGAAACCAGACTTCTCTACGTGAACCGGGGCTCGGGCCACGCTTCCCTAGGTTAACTAGGTGTTTAAAAGTGTGTTTTGTTGTGTACGATGGTAAAAAACCGAGCTCTTTGTCCTCACATTTCATTTCAATAAAATTCAACATATCAGTGGGGTACACGTTGTATATCTTATAATTAATTCCTTAATACACAAGAATGTGATACAAAGATGCGTATAGTTTCAAATCTTATAATATTGTCAACTTGAATTACTTGTCTATGTGCTTATTACGTAAGAATAAAGAGTAATCCATGACATGATCCCATATTCTTTGATGTTTATATTGTATCGTTTTTGCTAAAGGATAGCCTGATATGATCCTCTGCTCGTGTCTTTGATCAAAAATATTTTTTGTAAATACTTGTATATTTCTATGAGAAAAGATCAAAAATACTTTAAGTTTATGCATAGTTCAATTTTATTCAGAAAAACCAAAAATATTTGTGTTTAACCTTCCTGAATTGTATTTGAATCCTCTTGATTGAATATTTTTATCTTGTTCGTTATTTGACTTAAAATCTTCATAATTTGAGTTGAAAGTGTGCGCACATAAGGGTCTCTGCGTACTTGATAAGTGCGCATGAGGTAAACCCAAGGTGATCAAGTTCTGCCTTGAATACAAGAAGAAGATGGAAGCTAAGGCTGGATAGCTGTGAAGACTGAAGATTGAAGACTGAAGACGATGAAGATCCCGAGCTGTTGTCAAGGGGGAGTTTGTTGAAGCACTTTCCTATGACAACACTCTGGATAGAGTCTTAGTTTGTATGTTCATGTCTGTAATTGTCTTTGTATGTAAGAGTCTTTATGTATTAGTTTATCGAGTTGTATTTACTTTTACATATTGAATGTTGCATTTCTTTCTAAGTGTTTTGCGCACTTACATGTGCGCAGGAGAAAGCTCCTGCGTACTTAGCAAGTACACAAGAATACCTTTGCATACTTGTTAAGTACGCAAGAGCATTTTGCCCTGCGCACTTGCTAAGTGCGCAGGCATCAGGTCAGGTATAAATAGGATAGGTTGACAGAAGTTAAGTACGCAGTCCATATAGTAAATACGCAGATTGTAACCTCAGTGCTTTTCTCTGTAACCTTCAAGTGTTTATAATACAAAGAACGTTTAAAATGTTTTCTCTTGTCGGTTTACTTTGTTTAGCTAGACTCTCCACCTAGTCACGGGCATTCCGCACCCGGTCCGACTAGTAGACCCACTTGCATGTGACGATCCGCCACACCCGAGGGACCTACACTTTCCTTTCTTTACAGACAAATATGGTCAAAATGTTTGGCATGGCAAAACATGCCAAAACACTATCTCTTTCTCTTTACTCTTTGTCTAGACAATAAATGTCAAAACCTCTACAAGTCAAGGTAAAACCCTGACTCCTCTGTCATTACTTATCTGGGCTTACCATGATAAGTTATAAAATGTTTTACGTGTCAAAACCATTTCTTTTTCAAAAAATTTTTAATGTGAAATCATGCCAAAAGGAAAGTTTCAATTCTAACCATTCCTTTCAAAACCAGTCCTTATCCTAAATCCTCGTAACGGTTTCTCCGTGGTATATTAAAAAGACAAGGTGGTTATCCTCCCATAGTAGTACCTCCAACAGAGATGTTCCTAGGAAATAATGACGGGTCCAGGGGGGATTTATACACCACTCTTTCCTTAGACAGAATATTATGTTTGCCAGATAACTACATACTGGTCGGATGGTTACCCAACACTTCTTTGATATCTCATGAATACCCCGTTACTTAGTTTTAAGATTTAGACATGTTTTATACATAACCTCCTGCAACATGAATGCTATCCCAAATATTTAAATCAAGGTATATAGCATTTATGTAAATCTTTCGAGCATGAATACCGGCCCAAAACATTTAAAGTAAAACATAAAAAAAAGGCCTTAAAGAACTCACCTCTAACTTCTTTCCTGTTTAGATAACCTTTAAGCACAACGACTTGGATTAATGTCCTAACTCATCATAACATTACTTAGTAATAATTTCCTAGCTTAGTGAAAGTAACCAAGTCATTAGGAACTAGTCGGAACCTTACCTCAGAACTATCATTTGCGTATTGGAACTGAAAAGCTGGAAACCAGACTTCTCTACGTGAACCGGGGCTCGGGCCACGCTTCCCTAGGTTAACTAGGTGTTTAAAAGTGTGTTTTGTTGTGTACGATGGTAAAAAACCGAGCTCTTTGTCCTCACATTTCATTTCAATAAAATTCAACATATCAGTGGGGTACACGTTGTATATCTTATAATTAATTCCTTAATACACAAGAATGTGATACAAAGATGCGTATAGTTTCAAATCTTATAATATTGTCAACTTGAATTACTTGTCTATGTGCTTATTACGTAAGAATAAAGAGTAATCCATGACATGATCCCATATTCTTTGATGTTTATATTGTATCGTTTTTGCTAAAGGATAGCCTGATATGATCCTCTGCTCGTGTCTTTGATCAAAAATATTTTTTGTAAATACTTGTATATTTCTATGAGAAAAGATCAAAAATACTTTAAGTTTATGCATAGTTCAATTTTATTCAGAAAAACCAAAAATATTTGTGTTTAACCTTCCTGAATTGTATTTGAATCCTCTTGATTGAATATTTTTATCTTGTTCGTTATTTGACTTAAAATCTTCATAATTTGAGTTGAAAGTGTGCGCACATAAGGGTCTCTGCGTACTTGATAAGTGCGCATGAGGTAAACCCAAGGTGATCAAGTTCTGCCTTGAATACAAGAAGAAGATGGAAGCTAAGGCTGGATAGCTGTGAAGACTGAAGATTGAAGACTGAAGACGATGAAGATCCCGAGCTGTTGTCAAGGGGGAGTTTGTTGAAGCACTTTCCTATGACAACACTCTGGATAGAGTCTTAGTTTGTATGTTCATGTCTGTAATTGTCTTTGTATGTAAGAGTCTTTATGTATTAGTTTATCGAGTTGTATTTACTTTTACATATTGAATGTTGCATTTCTTTCTAAGTGTTTTGCGCACTTACATGTGCGCAGGAGAAAGCTCCTGCGTACTTAGCAAGTACACAAGAATACCTTTGCATACTTGTTAAGTACGCAAGAGCATTTTGCCCTGCGCACTTGCTAAGTGCGCAGGCATCAGGTCAGGTATAAATAGGATAGGTTGACAGAAGTTAAGTACGCAGTCCATATAGTAAATACGCAGATTGTAACCTCAGTGCTTTTCTCTGTAACCTTCAAGTGTTTATAATACAAAGAACGTTTAAAGTGTTTTCTCTTGTCGGTTTACTTTGTTTAGCTAGACTCTCCACCTAGTCACGGGCATTCCGCACCCGGTCCGACTAGTAGACCCACTTGCATGTGACGATCCGCCACACCCGAGGGACCTACACTTTCCTTTCTTTACAGACAAATATGGTCAAAATGTTTGGCATGGCAAAACATGCCAAAACACTATCTCTTTCTCTTTACTCTTTGTCTAGACAATAAATGTCAAAACCTCTACAAGTCAAGGTAAAACCCTGACTCCTCTGTCATTACTTATCTTGGCTTACCATGATAAGTTATAAAATGTTTTACGTGTCAAAACCATTTCTTTTTCAAAATTTTTTTAATGTGAAATCATGCCAAAAGGAAAGTTTCAATTCTAACCATTCCTTTCAAAACCAGTCCTTATCCTAAATCCTCGTAAAGGTTTCTCCGTGGTATATTAAAAAGACAAGGTGGTTATCCTCCCATAGTAGTACCTCCAACAGAGATGTTCCTAGGAAATAATGACGGGTCCAGGGGGGATTTATACACCACTCTTTCCTTAGACAGAATATTATGTTTGCCAGATAACTACATACTGGTCGGATGGTTACCCAACACTTCTTTGATATCTCATTAATACCCCGTTACTTAGTTTTAAGATTTAGACATGTTTTATACATAACCTCCTGCAACATGAATGCTATCCCAAATATTTAAATCAAGGTATATAGCATTTATGTAAATCTTTCGAGCATGAATACCGGCCCAAAACATTTAAAGTAAAACATAAAAAAAGGGCCTTAAAGAACTCACCTCTAACTTCTTTCCTGTTTAGATAACCTTTAAGCACAACGACTTGGATTAATGTCCTAACTCATCATAACATTACTTAGTAATAATTTCCTAGCTTAGTGAAAGTAACCAAGTCATTAGGAACTAGTCGGAACCTTACCTCAGAACTATCATTTGCGTATTGGAACTGAAAAGCTGGAAACCAGACTTCTCTATGTGAACCGGGGCTCGGGCCACGCTTCCCTAGGTTAACTAGGTGTTTAAAAGTGTGTTTTGTTGTGTACGATGGTAAAAAACCGAGCTCTTTGTCCTCACATTTCATTTCAATAAAATTCAACATATCAGTGGGGTACACGTTGTATATCTTATAATTAATTCCTTAATACACAAGAATGTGATACAAAGATGCGTATAGTTTCAAATCTTATAATATTGTCAACTTAAATTACTTGTCTATGTGCTTATTACGTAAGAATAAAGAGTAATCCATGACATGATCCCATATTCTTTGATGTTTATATTGTATCGTTTTTGCTAAAGGATAGCCTGATATGATCCTCTGCTCGTGTCTTTGATCAAAAATATTTTTTGTAAATACTTGTATATTTCTATGAGAAAAGATCAAAAATACTTTAAGTTTATGCATAGTTCAATTTTATTCAGAAAAACCAAAAATATTTGTGTTTAACCTTCCTGAATTGTATTTGAATCCTCTTGATTGAATATTTTTATCTTGTTCGTTATTTGACTTAAAATCTTCATAATTTGAGTTGAAAGTGTGCGCACATAAGGGTCTCTGCGTACTTGATAAGTGCGCATGAGGTAAACCCAAGGTGATCAAGTTCTGCCTTGAATACAAGAAGAAGATGGAAGCTAAGGCTGGATAGCTGTGAAGACTGAAGATTGAAGACTGAAGACGATGAAGATCCCGAGCTGTTGTCAAGGGGGAGTTTGTTGAAGCACTTTCCTATGACAACACTCTGGATAGAGTCTTAGTTTGTATGTTCATGTCTGTAATTGTCTTTGTATGTAAGAGTCTTTATGTATTAGTTTATCGAGTTGTATTTACTTTTACATATTGAATGTTGCATTTCTTTCTAAGTGTTTTGCGCACTTACATGTGCGCAGGAGAAAGCTCCTGCGTACTTAGCAAGTACACAAGAATACCTTTGCATACTTGTTAAGTACGCAAGAGCATTTTGCCCTGCGCACTTGCTAAGTGCGCAGGCATCAGGTCAGGTATAAATAGGATAGGTTGACAGAAGTTAAGTACGCAGTCCATATAGTAAATACGCAGATTGTAACCTCAGTGCTTTTCTCTGTAACCTTCAAGTGTTTATAATACAAAGAACGTTTAAAATGTTTTCTCTTGTCGGTTTACTTTGTTTAGCTAGACTCTCCACCTAGTCACGGGCATTCCGCACCCGGTCCGACTAGTAGACCCACTTGCATGTGACGATCCGCCACACCCGAGGGACCTACACTTTCCTTTCTTTACAGACAAATATGGTCAAAATGTTTGGCATGGCAAAACATGCCAAAACACTATCTCTTTCTCTTTACTCTTTGTCTAGACAATAAATGTCAAAACCTCTACAAGTCAAGGTAAAACCCTGACTCCTCTGTCATTACTTATCTTGGCTTACCATGATAAGTTATAAAATGTTTTACGTGTCAAAACCATTTCTTTTTCAAAAATTTTTTAATGTGAAATCATGCCAAAAGGAAAGTTTCAATTCTAACCATTCCTTTCAAAACCAGTCCTTATCCTAAATCCTCGTAAAGGTTTCTCCGTGGTATATTAAAAAGACAAGGTGGTTATCCTCCCATAGTAGTACCTCCAACAGAGATGTTCCTAGGAAATAATGACGGGTCCAGGGGGGATTTATACACCACTCTTTCCTTAGACAGAATATTATGTTTGCCAGATAACTACATACTGGTCGGATGGTTACCCAACACTTCTTTGATATCTCATGAATACCCCGTTACTTAGTTTTAAGATTTAGACATGTTTTATACATAACCTCCTGCAACATGAATGCTATCCCAAATATTTAAATCAAGGTATATAGCATTTATGTAAATCTTTCGAGCATGAATACCGGCCCAAAACATTTAAAGTAAAACATAAAAAAAGGGCCTTAAAGAACTCACCTCTAACTTCTTTCCTGTTTAGATAACCTTTAAGCACAACGACTTGGATTAATGTCCTAACTCATCATAACATTACTTAGTAATAATTTCCTAGCTTAGTGAAAGTAACCAAGTCATTAGGAACTAGTCGGAACCTTACCTCAGAACTATCATTTGCGTATTGGAACTGAAAAGCTGGAAACCAGACTTCTCTATGTGAACCGGGGCTCGGGCCACGCTTCCCTAGGTTAACTAGGTGTTTAAAAGTGTGTTTTGTTGTGTACGATGGTAAAAAACCGAGCTCTTTGTCCTCACATTTCATTTCAATAAAATTCAACATATCAGTGGGGTACACGTTGTATATCTTATAATTAATTCCTTAATACACAAGAATGTGATACAAAGATGCGTATAGTTTCAAATCTTATAATATTGTCAACTTGAATTACTTGTCTATGTGCTTATTACGTAAGAATAAAGAGTAATCCATGACATGATCCCATATTCTTTGATGTTTATATTGTATCGTTTTTGCTAAAGGATAGCCTGATATGATCCTCTGCTCGTGTCTTTGATCAAAAATATTTTTTGTAAATACTTGTATATTTCTATGAGAAAAGATCAAAAATACTTTAAGTTTATGCATAGTTCAATTTTATTCAGAAAAACCAAAAATATTTGTGTTTAACCTTCCTGAATTGTATTTGAATCCTCTTGATTGAATATTTTTATCTTGTTCGTTATTTGACTTAAAATCTTCATAATTTGAGTTGAAAGTGTGCGCACATAAGGGTCTCTGCGTACTTGATAAGTGCGCATGAGGTAAACCCAAGGTGATCAAGTTCTGCCTTGAATACAAGAAGAAGATGGAAGCTAAGGCTGGATAGCTGTGAAGACTGAAGATTGAAGACTGAAGACGATGAAGATCCCGAGCTGTTGTCAAGGGGGAGTTTGTTGAAGCACTTTCCTATGACAACACTCTGGATAGAGTCTTAGTTTGTATGTTCATGTCTGTAATTGTCTTTGTATGTAAGAGTCTTTATGTATTAGTTTATCGAGTTGTATTTACTTTTACATATTGAATGTTGCATTTCTTTCTAAGTGTTTTGCGCACTTACATGTGCGCAGGAGAAAGCTCCTGTGTAAGGCCCCTTTCCCGGGTGACCTCACTTGTTGGATTTACTCATAAACATAGTCATAAATACTGAACTTAAATTTAAAACATTCATCATTCAATTACATAATCAAAACAGCGGAAGTCTTTACGAATAAAACATAACATATTCTTAACAAACAAAAGTGGGATGTCAGTCTTGTGCCGGGTAACCTTCACGCCATCGCACGACCTTTTCTTCCTTTACCTGAAATGTATACTAAAGTCAGCTAACGCTGGTGAGTTCTAGTTTAATGCGTTTAGATATAAACATTCTTTTCTTTACTTCATAAGTAAGCATTATTATAAAGTCATTCATATAAATACGTATTCATAACTTTTGCTTTTCTTTCATCTTTCTTTATCTTTATTAAGGTGATTACATATATATATATATATATGCGTTCACCCTTTTTCTTTTCACTTTTCTTAACATTCTTTCCTTATCTTTCTTACGTGATTACATAGATATGCATTCACCTTTACTTTCTTTACCATTTATTGGTCATACACATAAGGGTGATCAACCCATCTTACGGTACGTATATCACAAAGACATACGCCCTCGAGCTACCGTCGTAGCCCTTTTACTTAACCGTCCGGCACTAGAAACCGTCCGTCATATCTTTACCGTCCTACCGAAGTAGTCCGTCATATCTTTACCGTCCTACCGAAGTAGTCCGTCATATCTTTACCGTCCTACCGTCGTATTCCGTCATATTCGCCCGTCTGCCATAAGGCATCCGTTTCCCACTTGAGCTAATTATGCAGCCGCATATTGTTTTAGCGACTTACTCCACCGTAGTGGCCTTTAATTAGTCTAACTTTCTAGACTTCCTTCTCTAGCTGCATAATAGTCAAGTGGTCGTCCGTCTACCGTAGTAGCCGTTAGCTTCGTTTCCGTCCATAACGTATACTTACATTCTTAGCATGCAATATATATATTTATAAAGCAAGATTTCATTTATTTACGTTATACCATTCATTCATTCATTCTTTGTAAACATACGTGTTGTTCTTTGTTCATAATTCATTATTCACTTTCATATGTATCTACACATATACCTTAATATATCACGTATGGTCACATTGACATTCATTTCATTTATTCATTTAGTGTATACATTTCAGCCCCAAAACATTTATAAATCATTTGCACATAACTTAGAAGGGGGCACATAGAACTCACCTGATGGGCGGGTCCCTGAAGTATAATAGCTGGTTTCGAAACGTCACTAAGGTCACCCACTATCTGTATAATAAAGTCATACATATAAGGTAGGGCTCCTAAATGACACTAGACATTACTGTTCTTGAACTCAGTAGTTTCGGGAGGTGGGTCGCATCGAAACTATGGTAGTTTCGAGCTATGGTCTTACACTCGAAACTAGGTAGTTTCGAGTCATTAATGTGACATCCGGCAATTTCAGGTTAACTCCGTTAACTCAAACACGTTATCTCAAACAGTTATTTCATTCAAACACGATACCACGAACAGTTATTGATTCAAACTCAGTTACCTCAAACAGTCATGCATGCATCACATTTAATTAAGATTAATTAGATGTGTCGGTTTTGCACTAACACTCACGTATCGGTAAATCGTAGAATTACCGGATCACACACGAGTCGAACCCGGAACGTTGGTGATAAGCAATAAATAATAATTCAAGCAATAAATAATTTATAATGAATATAAATTATGTGTTTTTACGTGCTACGTGAATTATCTGTGAATTACGTGAACTTTCGTTAAATCGCGTAGATTTACCGGACTGCTTATTTATCTGCTATTTTATAAAGATTGTATTTTTATAAAATAAATTAGTTAAAGGGTTTTAATTATTAATTAGTTAAAGTTAAATTAAAAGCCCGTAATTACCCAAACCCGTTAGTAAAAGCCCGTACAAGATTTATAAAAAGATTTTTATAAAAGTTTCTAACCTAAATCACTCTCTCTCTTAATCTCGCCGTCTCTCTCTCTCTCTCACCCTCTCTCACGAAATTGAACCTGCAACCAAGCAAGGATCGCTCATTCAAGCTTCAAACTTGGAATTAGACGCGTATTCGGAACCCTCGTTACGTTTCTAACATCCACACGTAAGTCGTTTCATCCGATTTGATTTCCTTTTGATTATTGCAGTTAGATCAGACCCTAAATCCATCCAAACATGATGATTTTCTTAATGTAGTTGCAAGCTTGATGTGTTTTTGTTGAATATTGTTGATTTATGATGTTTTGCTAAACTCTAGCGATGTATGACTGATTAGTTGTTGATTATTGAAACTAGTAATGTTAGAATAGTGTAGAACATGATTAAAGTCGATAACTTTGCTGATGAAATCGTTGTATTGCATGAGGAACGGCTAAACCCTAATGTTTAAAACAATTTGCTGAATTTTAACCCTCTAGCGTACCGCGAGGGCCTTCGGAACATTCTCTCGCGCACCGCGAGAGACAAAATAGTCGGGACTGGTTTTTGGTTCTCTCGCGTACCGCGAGGCACCAAGGTCACATCTCTCGCGTACCGCGGGAGACAAGCTAACCTGGGCGAGTTCCTAATCTTCTCGCGTACCGCGAGGGATAACCCTCTCATCTATCGCGTACCGCGAGGGATCGTTGTTAACAGAAAGATAATTTAGTTTTTCAGTTTTTCAATCTTTCACTTGTTTTGAATTCTATTGCTTCTTGATGATGGTTTTGTACTTGACATGACATGATAATGTGTGTAAACTTGATTGATGATTATATAACGCGCATGCTCATCATAGGTTGCTAAAAATAGAAACTTTATCGGAACCAAGTCAAACATGCTAAGTAGAATAGAATTGTTGTAGGATATGATGATTGCTATGTGCTACTTGAATTGAAACCTGCAAGCATATGATAACAATGATGTGAAACCCGAACATGGTTACTATTTATAGAAACTTACTAATTATGGAAACCTGCCATTAATGGAAACATGCTATCTTTCTAGAACAAATAGGATTTGTTGCTACGTGCCATCGTATGATCAATTGTGTGCTATGTGTTAGTATGCAACTCAAACATTAAAACACAAACGTGTCACCAACGGGTCGTCGTGTCAAACTTGAGTCGCACTTGCAAACTATTTTCTAAAACCTTTAACAACAACATTGTTTGGATATATGGGTCTATATCGAACATCACGAACACGCACTTATAGACTACGGTTATAGGTGGCAGTTAGAAGTCCAGCAGTTGCTTCTTAGCTTTCATACTTGCATACGCACTCAGGTGAGTTTCATAACCCCTACTTTTACTTGTTTTCCTTTTTGGGGGAGAAAACATGCTTTCAAACATTTCAAACATTTTGGATTTTGTATTACTGTTTTACCGCTTGCGTACTGAAAGTGCACAAACATACCAAACAAGTCCTTACATTTCGAACCGTTAGTATTGGGGAGTAGCGAGGGGATTTTGAGTAGTACTACTGGGTTTTGACAAAGCCCCACCCGAGTTAGTCGCACTAACTATGATTGGAGGTCAACGGGTGTAAAATTTGCCTAAACATTAGCCAGTGTTCGGTAGACATGGCTGGAGGCATTCAAACATACAAACAGTCAGCTTCGGTTGCGAACACTTAAAGTAGCAATGCATTAGACTAGCTATCTATCGGTAAACAATAATTACTTTATCTGACAAACATTGAGCATGGGATGCTTGCGTTAAACAATTGGATTTACTTACATTACTTTATGAACTCACCAACCATTGTGTTGACACTTTCTAGCATGTCTTTCTCAGGTCACTAAGGTATCCAAGCACGAGCATAGGGCATGCATGGAGTCTTATCACTATCGAACATTGAACTTACGTTATTTACTTAAACTGCATGGTTTTGGGCGCTTTGTTTTGCGCAACTTACTTTTACTTGCATTGGTTTATGTTTACGCTTCCGCAACGTTTTCAAACTTGAACTTTTGTTGTCTCGTGACTATGAGCAGCATTAGTGGTTTATTTAAATTCATATAGAGTCGTTCCGTGTAACTAATGACTGAGATCCTGATGTGTCACCTTCCAAAACGGTAAAACTCCGTTAGTGGGATTTGGGGGTGTGACAGATTGGTATCAGAGCCATTGGTTTTAGTGAACTAGGAATTGCATTGCATTCTAGACTTTAACCACACACTTGCATTAGTTACACAACACTTACACTCATACAGTACACTGACTCATCACACTACAGGAAATGTCTCATTCACCCAAGTCACCAGATTCCCCGATCGAGCAGGAACCCGAGGTTCCAACAGTACCTTCACCCGAGCCAAAGAGGCGAAGGATGACGCCCATTGATGATACTAGAGTGTATGGCGAGCCATTCCATGTGCGTATTAGAGACGACACGGAGCATTGGGATTGGTATCCCGACATGATTAGGAGTTGGATCCGCGAGGAGCAGGTTCCACCTCCACTTGCTGCTGACATTCCTACTTCTTCCTCTTCTACTTCGCGAACTTTGCCACCGTTGAGATATCCACCTGAGCAGGTTCTAGCTGCATTTGTAGCTAAGATGGACCGAGAGATCAGAAACATGCGCGAGGCTGCTGGTGAGATCACCGGGCTACTACAGCGTGGATACAAGACTGACCAGAGAGTGGAGAAGCTGCTTAACAACCAGGGAAGGTTGAACACTGTGCAAGACCAACTAGCAGCAGCATACTATGAGTTACGAGATCAAGTGAACGTCCAGCGCCTTAACCTCGAGGCAGCAGAGGCTAGGATTGAGCAGCTGGAGGAGCAGCTTGAGGCTGCCAATGCTGCAGAGGTTGAGCAGGAGGAGGAGCAGGGTGAGGATGAAGAGCAGGGTGATGATGAGGAACAGGATGAGGATGAGGATACTGTTTCTGATGTGACTTCAGTTGACAGTGATGATGACTGATAGACTATCTTTTGAGTTATTTTGCTTTTATTTAAACCTAGATGGGCAGGGTTGTTCCCATCCAACAGATATTTCTGGATTTTGATGTTTGATTGAAAGTACTTTGTAGCCTTTACAATTTATTTTATCAAGTATTATTATTGAAATATTAGATGTTGTGGTTTAATTTTCTGTTATTTACTTATACTTGTATGACAATGATATGCGATGTATTTTTGCTCATGATTTTGTATTTGTGAATGTGAAGAACATGTCTGGACGAAGAGGTGGACGTAACGCCGGGCGTGGTAGCATCAATCTGACCCCAGCAGAGCTTACTGCTATGATTAACGAGCGTGTGGCTGAGGCTTTGGCAGTCAACCCGAATGGAGGTAAATCTATCATCTGTCGACTTTAACGAGTCAACATTCATTCTGAACTCACTTCCGAATCTTATTTGTCCCTGAACGCATTCTTTATATTTAATCCAGGTCAGAACAACCACCAACAGGCCTGCACTTATAAGACATTTTTGGACTGTAAGCCCCACACTTTTAGTGGAGCCGAAGGAGCTGTAGGTCTACTCCGCTGGATGGAGAAGACAGAGTCTGTCTTTGCTATGTGCAACTGCCCACAAGCCAACCAGGTGAAGTTTGCATCTGGCACACTGGAGGGTCCAGCCCTCACCTGGTGGAACGCCCAGGTACAAATGCTGACTCTAGAAATGGCAAATGCTTTGCCATGGAATGAGTTCAAGACTATGTTAACAGAGGAGTACTGCCCTCGCGATGAGGTGCAGAAGCTTGAGGTCGAGTTCTGGAACCTCAAGATGGAAGGGTCAGAGATCGAAGCCTACACTACCCGCTCTCATGAACTAGCTACTTTGTGCCCACAGATGGTGACTCCAGTGTACAAGCGCATTGAGAGGTTTATCGAGGGTCTAGTCCCTCAAATTCAGAGTATGGTGACATCATCCAACCCCACCACTATCCAGCAAACCATCCGTTTGGCTCACAGGTTGACCGATCAGGCGGTCGCACAGGGTACACTTCCTCCCAGGAGAGCACTTTCTAAGCTGGCAGATAATAAGCGTAAGTTTGAAAGTCCACATTTCAAGCCTTCTCAGTCCAATCCGCCTCAACAGCAGCATCATCAGCAACGAAAGTTCGAGCCTGCTAAGAGCCATTCACAGTCTAACTCGGCTCAGCAGAATCAGGGATCTTATGCTGGTAAGTACCCTAAGTGTAATAAATGCAACTTTCATCATACTGGGGCGTGCGACAGGTACCGTTGCCAGAGGTGCGGGAAGATGGGCCATTCGGCCAAGGATTGTAGAGGGGATCTACAAGCTAAACAGGCACCGACTGGTGAGGCGCCTAAAGGGTGTTTTGAGTGTGGCAAGGAAGGGCACTACAAGCGGGATTGCCCTCAACTGAAGAAAGCTGGTAATGGGAACGGAAACGGCAACCATCAGGGTGGTAATGGTAATGGCAACGGTAATGGTGCGAAGAGTCGGGCCTTCGTAATTGGTTCAAGTGAAGCTCGTAAAGATCAAAATGTTGTCACTGGTATGTTTCCTTTAAACGATCATTTTGCTTCTGTTCTCTTTGATACTGGTGCCGATAGGAGCTTTATTTCCGAAAACTTTAGTAAACACTTAGAGCTGACCAAAACCCCGTTAGAGCACAAATATTCCATAGAAATAGCTGACGGTAAACTAATCGAGGCAACTCATATCCTCGAGGGGTGTAAGTTGGGACTATCTGGTCACAAACTCGACATCGATCTCATGCCAGTTACACTTGGCAGTTTCGACATAATAGTTGGCATGGATTGGTTGTCCAAAAACCAAGCCGAAATCATCTGTAGGGACAAAATCGTTCGTATCCCTCTACTTAGTGGAGAGATTCTTTCTGTGAAAGGCGAGAAGAGTGGTGCCGTCGTGGGCATCATATCTTACATGAAAGCGCAGAAATGCCTACGCAAGGGTCATACTGCGATACTAGCCCTTGTCGTTGACAAACCTTCCGAGGAGAAGAAAATTGCAGATATCCCTATTGTTCGCGACTTCCCAGAAGTCTTTCCTGATGACTTACCCGGTCTTCCACCCCATCGACAGGTCGAATTTCAGATTGACCTAACCCCCGGAGCAGCACCTATTGCCAGAGCACCTTATTGACTTGCACCAAGTGAGCTGCAGGAGTTGTCCACACAGTTGCAAGAACTGTTGGATAAGGGTTTCATCCGACCCAGTTCATCACCATGGGGAGCCCCAGTCCTATTTGTCAAAAAGAAAGATGGGACTTTCCGTATGTGTATTGACTACCGAGAGTTGAACAAGGTAACCATCAAGAACCGCTACCCACTTCCCCGCATTGACGATCTATTCGACCAACTTCAAGGGTCGAGTGTTTACTCAAAAATCGATCTAAGATCTGGATATCATCAGCTACGAGTTCGTGATGAGGATATATCCAAAACCGCTTTCAGAACCCGGTACGGCCATTACGAGTTTTTGGTCATGCCATTTGGATTAACCAACGCACCCGCGGTGTTCATGGACCTCATGAACCGTGTGTGTAAGCCCTACCTCGATCAATTCGTCATTGTATTCATTGACGATATCCTTATCTATTCTAAGAGTAAGGAAGAACACGAAGAACATTTGCGCTTAATCCTTGAACTGCTTAGGCAGGAGCAGCTATACGCGAAGTTTTCCAAATGCGATTTTTGGATTCGCGAGGTTCAATTCCTTGGACATGTAGTCAACGAGAAGGGAATACATGTCGACCCATCCAAAGTAGAGGCCATTAAGAATTGGGCAGCACCAACGACTCCGACTGAGGTGCGACAATTTTTGGGATTGGCTGGCTACTACCGCTGGTTTATTGAGGGATTTTCTAAGCTCGCTCAACCCCTCACCGCCTTAACTCAAAAAGGTAAACCTTATACCTGGAGCGAAACCCAAGAATCAGCATTCCAACTTTTGAAACAGAAACTTTGCAGCGCACCCATCCTATCCCTACCTGAAGGAACCGATGATTTCATAGTGTATTGCGATGCATCGATCCAAGGTCTCGGTTGTGTGCTTATGCAACGTGAGAAAGTTATCGCATACGCTTCCCGACAATTGAAAATCCACGAGAAGAACTACACGACTCACGACTTGGAGTTGGGAGCCGTGGTGTTCGCACTGAAAATCTGGAGACACTACTTGTACGGTACCAAGTGCACCATTTACACCGATCACAAGAGTCTTCAGCACATATTCGAGCAGAAAGAGTTGAACATGCGACAGCGTCGCTGGATCGAACTTCTAAATGATTATGATTGTGCAATCAAATACCATCCGGGCAAAGCTAACGTGGTAGCCGATGCCCTAAGCCGAAAGGAAACTAAACCCCGACGAGTTCGAGCGTTGCAACTCACTATTCATACAGGATTACCCGAACAAATCCGCAATGCTCAACTTGAAGCACTAAAGAAAGAGAACTTAACTCTGGAAGCCACCCGTGGTATGGAGAAACAACTAGAGGTTAAATCCGATGGTATTCGCTACTTCGCAGAGCGAATATGGATTCCAGTGTACGGAAACCTGAGAGAGCTCGTTATGGATGAAGCTCACAAATCCCGATACTCTGTTCACCCGGGATCTGACAAAATGTACCACGATCTGAAAGTGTTGTATTGGTGGCCAAACATGAAAGCCGACATAGCCACCTATGTGAGTAAGTGTCTTACTTGTTCAAAAGTTAAGGTGGAGTATCAAAAACCATCCGGATTGCTTCAACAACCGGAGATTCCAATGTGGAAATGGGAACAAATTTCCATGGACTTTATTACCAAATTACCCCGAACTCCAACCGGTTGTGACACAATTTGGGTAATAGTGGATCGTCTGACCAAGTCCGCACACTTCCTTGCTATCAAAGAAACAGACAGAATGGAGAAGTTAACTCGCATTTACCTGAAGGAAGTAGTCTCTCGGCACGGAGTGCCAGTTTCAATCATCTCCGATAGAGACGCTCGTTTCACCTCACGTTTCTGGCAATCATTACAGAAAGCTCTAGGCACGCGCCTGGATATGAGCACAGCGTACCATCCTCAAACAGATGGCCAGAGTGAGCGTACCATTCAAACCCTAGAAGATATGCTACGAGCTTGTGTGATCGATTTTAGTAACAGTTGGGAGACTCACTTGCCTTTAGTGGAGTTCTCTTATAATAACAGCTATCATACTAGCATCAAAGCCGCACCGTTTGAGGCTTTGTATGGACGAAAGTGTAGATCACCACTTTGTTGGGCTGAAGTTGGAGATAGCCAACTTACTGGTCCTGAACTTGTGCACGAAACCTCAGAGAAAATAGTACAAATCCGAAACCGTATGGCGGCAGCGCGTGACCGTCAAAAGAGTTATGCAGACAAGCGCAGAAAACCGCTAGAATTCCAAGTGGGCGACAAAGTTTTATTAAAAGTTTCACCTTGGAAAGGTGTGATTCGTTTTGGGAAACGAGGAAAGTTAAACCCCCGTTATGTTGGACCATTCGAGATAGTGAAAAGGATTGGTCCAGTAGCATATCAGTTGAACCTGCCAGATACACTCAATGGAGTGCATAATGTCTTTCATGTCTCAAACCTAAAGAAGTGCCTATCAGATGAGACTCTTGTAGTTCCACTCGAGGAGTTGGAAATTGATGAACAGCTACGTTTTGTTGAGGAACCAGTTGAGATCATGGACCGAGAGGTCAAAACCCTCAAGCGCAGTAAGATACCTATTGTCAGAGTTCGCTGGAACTCGAAGCGTGGACCTGAGTTCACGTGGGAACGCGAGGATCAGATGATGAAAAAGTATCCTCACCTGTTCAAACATTCAACGGCAAACACGAAAGGTACAAACTAAATTTCGAGACGAAATTTCTTTCAACAAGGGGATGATGTGACAACCCAAATTTTGTTTCAAACAGCTAGCGACTTGGATTAATTTTCGGGACGAAAATTCTTTCAACAAGGGGATGATGTGACATCCGGCAATTTCAGGTTAACTCCGTTAACTCAAACACGTTATCTCAAACAGTTATTTCATTCAAACACGATACCACGAACAGTTATTGATTCAAACTCAGTTACCTCAAACAGTCATGCATGCATCACATTTAATTAAGATTAATTAGATGTGTCGGTTTTGCACTAACACTCACGTATCGGTAAATCGTAGAATTACCGGATCACACACGAGTCGAACCCGGAACGTTGGTGATAAGCAATAAATAATAATTCAAGCAATAAATAATTTATAATGAATATAAATTATGTGTTTTTACGTGCTACGTGAATTATCTGTGAATTACGTGAACTTTCGTTAAATCGCGTAGATTTACCGGACTGCTTATTTATCTGCTATTTTATAAAGATTGTATTTTTATAAAATAAATTAGTTAAAGGGTTTTAATTATTAATTAGTTAAAGTTAAATTAAAAGCCCGTAATTACCCAAACCCGTTAGTAAAAGCCCGTACAAGATTTATAAAAAGATTTTTATAAAAGTTTCTAACCTAAATCACTCTCTCTCTTAATCTCGCCGTCTCTCTCTCTCTCTCACCCTCTCTCACGAAATTGAACCTGCAACCAAGCAAGGATCGCTCATTCAAGCTTCAAACTTGGAATTAGACGCGTATTCGGAACCCTCGTTACGTTTCTAACATCCACACGTAAGTCGTTTCATCCGATTTGATTTCCTTTTGATTATTGCAGTTAGATCAGACCCTAAATCCATCCAAACATGATGATTTTCTTAATGTAGTTGCAAGCTTGATGTGTTTTTGTTGAATATTGTTGATTTATGATGTTTTGCTAAACTCTAGCGATGTATGACTGATTAGTTGTTGATTATTGAAACTAGTAATGTTAGAATAGTGTAGAACATGATTAAAGTCGATAACTTTGCTGATGAAATCGTTGTATTGCATGAGGAACGGCTAAACCCTAATGTTTAAAACAATTTGCTGAATTTTAACCCTCTAGCGTACCGCGAGGGCCTTCGGAACATTCTCTCGCGCACCGCGAGAGACAAAATAGTCGGGACTGGTTTTTGGTTCTCTCGCGTACCGCGAGGCACCAAGGTCACATCTCTCGCGTACCGCGGGAGACAAGCTAACCTGGGCGAGTTCCTAATCTTCTCGCGTACCGCGAGGGATAACCCTCTCATCTATCGCGTACCGCGAGGGATCGTTGTTAACAGAAAGATAATTTAGTTTTTCAGTTTTTCAATCTTTCACTTGTTTTGAATTCTATTGCTTCTTGATGATGGTTTTGTACTTGACATGACATGATAATGTGTGTAAACTTGATTGATGATTATATAACGCGCATGCTCATCATAGGTTGCTAAAAATAGAAACTTTATCGGAACCAAGTCAAACATGCTAAGTAGAATAGAATTGTTGTAGGATATGATGATTGCTATGTGCTACTTGAATTGAAACCTGCAAGCATATGATAACAATGATGTGAAACCCGAACATGGTTACTATTTATAGAAACTTACTAATTATGGAAACCTGCCATTAATGGAAACATGCTATCTTTCTAGAACAAATAGGATTTGTTGCTACGTGCCATCGTATGATCAATTGTGTGCTATGTGTTAGTATGCAACTCAAACATTAAAACACAAACGTGTCACCAACGGGTCGTCGTGTCAAACTTGAGTCGCACTTGCAAACTATTTTCTAAAACCTTTAACAACAACATTGTTTGGATATATGGGTCTATATCGAACATCACGAACACGCACTTATAGACTACGGTTATAGGTGTCAGTTAGAAGTCCAGCAGTTGCTTCTTAGCTTTCATACTTGCATACGCACTCAGGTGAGTTTCATAACCCCTACTTTTACTTGTTTTCCTTTTTGGGGGAGAAAACATGCTTTCAAACATTTCAAACATTTTGGATTTTGTATTACTGTTTTACCGCTTGCGTACTGAAAGTGCACAAACATACCAAACAAGTCCTTACATTTCGAACCGTTAGTATTGGGGAGTAGCGAGGGGATTTTGAGTAGTACTACTGGGTTTTGACAAAGCCCCACCCGAGTTAGTCGCACTAACTATGATTGGAGGTCAACGGGTGTAAAATTTGCCTAAACATTAGCCAGTGTTCGGTAGACATGGCTGGAGGCATTCAAACATACAAACAGTCAGCTTCGGTTGCGAACACTTAAAGTAGCAATGCATTAGACTAGCTATCTATCGGTAAACAATAATTACTTTATCTGACAAACATTGAGCATGGGATGCTTGCGTTAAACAATTGGATTTACTTACATTACTTTATGAACTCACCAACCATTGTGTTGACACTTTCTAGCATGTCTTTCTCAGGTCACTAAGGTATCCAAGCACGAGCATAGGGCATGCATGGAGTCTTATCACTATCGAACATTGAACTTACGTTATTTACTTAAACTGCATGGTTTTGGGCGCTTTGTTTTGCGCAACTTACTTTTACTTGCATTGGTTTATGTTTACGCTTCCGCAACGTTTTCAAACTTGAACTTTTGTTGTCTCGTGACTATGAGCAGCATTAGTGGTTTATTTAAATTCATATAGAGTCGTTCCGTGTAACTAATGACTGAGATCCTGATGTGTCACCTTCCAAAACGGTAAAACTCCGTTAGTGGGATTTGGGGGTGTGACAATTAACTTATGAAAAATCTTAGTTTAGGTTCAAGGTGACACTCGAAACTAGGTAGTTTCGAGTCCTGAGTTCCTATCGAAACTATAGTAGTTTCGAGTCATTGGCTGCTATCGAAACTAGATAGTTTCGAGTCAAACATGACTATCGAAACTAGAGTAGTTTCGATGGGTCTGCATGTATCGAAACTATAGTTTCGAGTCATGGGTCTGCATCTTCCCTGACCAGAACCTTGCTCCAGCCAACTTATTTCCAATCGATTAAACCTTGAACATTTTACGTTAAACACCTTCCTTTATCGTTCTTGAGTTCAAATACGTGATTTGTTTCAAGTTTCATATGCAAAAATCGTATCTTTATTTGATTTAAACCCGAGACATGCAAAGACTCAGAATCAGAGGCGATGCTTACCTCAACAGGCCCGATTTCTGTTGCTATGCGCTGAAATGGTGGAGTCGGATGATTCCCGAGCCCTTGAGTCTTCTCCTTGCGGTTTTCTTCACAAGCCGATCGCTCTCTCTCTCTCTCTCTAGTATTCTTGCGCAGGAAGATGAAATGAGAGGGGTTTGGGTTGAAGCTGCTGTTTTGTAATGGGGTTTCCCCCTTTTCTTTTCGGCCCATGGGCCGAAATTTTGGCCAAGCCCACTTTATTTCCCTTTTCTATTTGTCTTGTCATTATTTGGGATGTTACAAGTCTACCCTCCTTAATGAGGTTTCGTCCTCGAAACCTGTTACACGTTAAACAACTGGGGATACAGTTCCTTCATCTCGTCTTCTTTCTCCCAAGTAGCCTCGGACCCCTTTCTGTGTTTCCATTGTATTTTGACTAAAGGGATCGACTTATTGCGTAATCGTTTCTCGGCTCTGTCAAGAATAGCTATTGGTTCTTCTACATAGTTCAAGCTGTTATCCACTTCGATTTCGTCATAAGGTACGTGAGCCGTATCGTCAGCAAGGCACTTGCGTAAGTGTGATATGTGGAATGTTGGGTGTATTCCACTAAGCTCGACGGGTAGGTCGAGTCTGTAAGCAACTTGACCCACTCTTGCTACAATCTCGAAAGGTCCGACAAACCTTGGACTTAGTTTGCCACGCTTTCTGAACCGAATGATTCCTTTCCACGGTGACACTTTCAACAGTACCATGTCCCCTACTTGAAACTCTAAATCCCTCCTTCTCTTATCCGCGTATGATTTCTGTCTGTCTTTTGCGGCTTTCATACGAGCCTTGATTTGATCAAATTTCTCAGAAGTAGCTTTGACCACTTCGAGACTTGCAAAATCCTTCTGTCCAATTTCCCCCCAACAAACCGGGGTCCTACATTTCCTCCCATACAACATTTCAAATGGCGGCATGCCAATAGTCGAGTGATAGCTGTTGTTATATGAAAATTCTGCCAATGGTAGATGGCTGTCCCAACTCCCACCGAAGTCAATGATACAGGCCCGGAGCATGTCCTCCAAGGTCTGAATGGTCCTTTCCGATTGTCCATCGGTTTGGGGGTGGTAAGCGGTGCTGATGTTCAGTCTAGTGCCCATTGCTTCATTGAATTTCTTCCAAAACCTTGACGTGAATCTAGTATCCCTGTCAGACACAATCGACAGCGGCATACCATGTCTGCTCACAATTTCCTTGATAAATACTTCTGCTAGCTTTTCAGAAGAAGAAGTTTCTCGTATTGGCAAGAAGTGAGCACTCTTTGTCAAGCGGTCGACGATCACCCAAATGGTATCATTGCCTTTAGCTGTTCGCGGTAGCTTGGTAATGAAGTCCATCGTGATCTCCTCCCACTTCCATTCCGGTATTGGTAAAGGTTGCATTTTACCGCATGGTTTCTGGTGCTCGGCCTTAACTAGAGAACACGTTAGGCACTTGCTCACGTATTCTGCCACATCATTCTTCATGCCAGGCCACCAGTATTCTTTCTTCAAGTCTTGATACATTTTGTTTGTCCCGGGGTGGATAGAATAGCGAGACTTATGGGCCTCATCGAGTATTTTGGCTCTAAGCTTACCAATCTTAGGTATCCACATCCGGCCAAACCTAGTTCGTACCCCGTATGCATTCGCATCTAAGTTCCCTTGTTGTCCTACTATTCTTTCCCGTTTCACATTTCTTTCTAACAATGCTTCATCTTGTGCCTTTGATATTTCACCCATTAAGTCTGGCGTTATAATTAACTGACACGCTTTGATCCGGATAGGTGCCGATTCTTCCTTTCTACTTAAAGCGTCAGCCACTACGTTTGCCTTGCCTGGATGGTACAATATCTCACAGTCATAGTCTTTCAGTAGCTCTAACCATCTTCTTTGCCTCATGTTTAGTTCCTTTTGTTCGAAAAAGTATTTCAAGCTTTTGTGATCGGAGTAGATGGTGCATTTAACTCCATACAAGTAGTGTCTCCATATTTTCAACGCGAAAACTACTGCTGCTAATTCTAGATCATGTGTTGGGTAGTTAACTTCATGAACCTTTAGTTGCCGCGATGCATAAGCAATTACCTTTCCTCGTTGCATGAGTACGCACCCTAATCCTTGCCCTGAAGCGTCAGAGTAGACTACTAAGTCTTCATTTCCCTCAGGTAGTGTTAATACTGGAGCTTGAGTTAATTGTGTCTGAAGTTCCTCAAACGCGTTGTTTTGGGTTGGACCCCATTCATACTTTGCTTCCTTCCGTGTCAGTTTGGTTAGCGGCGAGGCAATTCTTGAGAAATCTTGGATGAACCTTCGATAGTAGCCTGCCAACCCTAGAAAGCTTCGTATCTCTGTTGGTGTCTTTGGGATGTTCCATTCCTTTACTGTCTCGATCTTTGCAGGATCCACCATGATGCCGTTTGGGTTTATTACATGACCTAGGAATTGGACTTCCCTAAGCCAGAACGCGCATTTGGAGAATTTTGCGTACAACTTTTCCTGCTTTAGCACCTCCAATACTTCTCTTAGGTGACAGTGGTGATCACCTTCATTCTTTGAATATATGAGGATGTCATCTATAAAAACTATTACTGATCGATCCAACATGGGTCGGCATACTCTGTTCATTAAATCCATAAATGCTGCTGGTGCGTTAGTTAATCCGAAGGACATCACGAGAAATTCATAATGCCCATAACGCGTACGAAACGCAGTTTTCGGTACATCTTCCTCTCTTACTTTCAATTGGTGGTAACCCGACCTGAGATCAATCTTTGAGAACCAACTCGCGCCTTGTAATTGATCAAAGAGGTCGTCTATTCTAGGCAGTGGGTATTTGTTCTTTACTGTTCTCTTGTTCAGTTCACGGTAGTCGATGCACATGCGCATGCTGCCGTCCTTTTTCTTTACAAATAATACCGGAGCGCCCCATGGTGAGATGCTCGGTCTGATAAATCCTTTCTCTGTTAATTCTTCAAGTTGGGACATTAATTCTTTCATTTCTGACGGAGCCAATCGGTATGGTGCCTTGGCAACGGGCTCAGCTCCTGGCAGTAAGTCAATCTGAAATTCTATTTCCCGATCGAGCGGCAAACCAGGTAGGTCCTCTGGGAACACTTCTGGAAAATTGCACACCACGGGTACATCTTTTAGCTCTTTCGTTTTCATTCTATCGTCAATAACATACGCCAGATAAGCTTCGCAACCGCGCCTCATGTAACTTTCGGCCTTGATCATCGAGATGACGTTCGGCATTGTGCTATTCCAGTCACCATAAACCGTAATCGGACTGCCGTCAGTGGCCTTGAGATGTATCATCTTTCGTTTACATATGATTTGAGCTTCGTTGGCAGCTAACCAATCCATGCCCAACACTACATCGAATCCTCCTAAGGTTAGAAGGTACAATTTAGATGGAAACTTATGGCCCTCTATTTCTACCATGCAATCGTCAGTCACTTGGATGACTACTGAGTTTTTACTAATAGCAGTTTGTACGCTAAAGGCCCTTATAAGGCTAGTGATTGTGCAGTCTAATTTACAGCTAAATGCAGTGGATATAAAACTTTTACTAGCACCAGAATCAAACAGAATAGCAGCATGTTCATCATTTACTAGGAACGTACTCGACACGACGTCAGGGTTTCCTCTTGCTTCTTCCTCGGTTAAAGCATAGGCCCGAGTCCTAGCCTTTGGCTGTTCCTTTTCCTTTTCTTTTCCCGAACCAGATTGGCCGGCCTTCCTGCAGTTCTTTGTCAGATGTCCAAACAATCCACATACTTGACACTTGACGTCTCTTACACATTCTCGAGAGAAGTGCCCCGGCTTCCCGCACTTATAGCATGTGATGGTGCCGATTTTACATTCGCCAAGATGTTGCCTTCCACATTTCTTGCATGTTTCATATTCGTCCGACCTTGGCTTCTTAGTTTCAGTTGTTACGTTCCCTCTTCCTGTGCCTCTAGACGGGTTCTCCCACTTTCTCTTTTGGGTCTCTGTTGGTGGGTCCTCATTGGCATAATCGTCGTAGACGATTCCGCTCAGATTCACTACCGACTCGAAGGTCGAGGGTAGGTTAGCTTTTACATGAACACGGACCCGCTGTGGCAATCCCTTAACATAGTACTTGATCAAACGATCTTCAGTTTCCACCAGGTGTGGTACTAGTTGAGCCAGTTCATTGAATCTTGATGTATACTGGCGATGAGTCTTGTTGCCAGCCTTGAAGTTCAGGAACTCGTTCTCCACACGATCAATCTCATTTTGTGGGCAGAACTTTTGGATTACGAGCTTTTTCAAGTCCTCCCATGTCATTCTGGCAAGAGCATGTGGTGACTTTGTTCTTTGAATATTTCTCCACCAACCTAGTGCTTCATTGGTGAAAGAATGAGCAACATATTTAACAGCTTGGTCTGGTCGACACTCGCTGATGTTGATGACTGCGTTCATCCTCTCGATCCATTCGAACGTGGCCACCGAATCCTTGGTTCCATCAAACTTAGGTGGGTCTCCGTCCTTGAATCCTTTGTAAGTACACCCACGATTGCTTGCTGCCACTTTTACTTCATCCCCGTCACTATCATAAATTTTCTCTTCATTGTTCCCTTCATCCTCCTCTTTACTTTTCTTTATTGCCTCAGATAGTAGATCAGGCAATACCTTCTTCGGTGTGAGCACAACTTCACGGGCAATAGCATCCCTGACTTCGGGTTCCAACTGTATCGGCCCTGGATTGTCGTCTCCAGCTGGGGTCACTTCTGTTTCGTGTACACTCTCGGTGTGTTCCGCGTGCACACTCTCTTCTTCTTCTAGTCTTTGATTCAACGGAGGTCTACCTCGTCGGCCAGTGCGACCGCCTCGGCGTCCAGTTCTTCCTCCGCCAGCCATAATTTCTAAATTTCCTGATAGTCATAAAGGGAATACATCAATGTCATTACTTCAGATCATAGTTTGGAACAGTACGAGCAAGGTAAATTTTTAATTACAGTGACCGGTTTGTGATTACTAATTTACATTGCTTTTCGGGTTCAAAACTCTTCAAATCGGTTGTGACATTGACATCTATTTGTTCTAAGTTAAGGTATCTATCCTTATTTAGAGCATTAGCTTTAGTACTTACTTACCGTGCTGCGTTGACGTTGGTTACCCATACTGACATCCGTGCGTTGGTCCCATAATCAGTTTGAGTCCAGACATTTAGGGATGTCTGAATCTCTCAAACTATTGCTCTGATACCAACTTGTAAGGCCCCTTTCCCGGGTGACCTCACTTGTTGGATTTACTCATAAACATAGTCATAAATACTGAACTTAAATTTAAAACATTCATCATTCAATTACATAATCAAAACAGCGGAAGTCTTTACGAATAAAACATAACATATTCTTAACAAACAAAAGTGGGATGTCAGTCTTGTGCCGGGTAACCTTCACGCCATCGCACGACCTTTTCTTCCTTTACCTGAAATGTATACTAAAGTCAGCTAACGCTGGTGAGTTCTAGTTTAATGCGTTTAGATATAAACATTCTTTTCTTTACTTCATAAGTAAGCATTATTATAAAGTCATTCATATAAATACGTATTCATAACTTTTGCTTTTCTTTCATCTTTCTTTATCTTTATTAAGGTGATTACATATATATATATATATGCGTTCACCCTTTTTCTTTTCACTTTTCTTAACATTCTTTCCTTATCTTTCTTACGTGATTACATAGATATGCATTCACCTTTACTTTCTTTACCATTTATTGGTCATACACATAAGGGTGATCAACCCATCTTACGGTACGTATATCACAAAGACATACGCCCTCGAGCTACCGTCGTAGCCCTTTTACTTAACCGTCCGGCACTAGAAACCGTCCGTCATATCTTTACCGTCCTACCGAAGTAGTCCGTCATATCTTTACCGTCCTACCGAAGTAGTCCGTCATATCTTTACCGTCCTACCGTCGTAGTCCGTCATATTCGCCCGTCTGCCATAAGGCATCCGTTTCCCACTTGAGCTAATTATGCAGCCGCATATTGTTTTAGCGACTTACTCCACCGTAGTGGCCTTTAATTAGTCTAACTTTCTAGACTTCCTTCTCTAGCTGCATAATAGTCAAGTGGTCGTCCGTCTACCGTAGTAGCCGTTAGCTTCGTTTCCGTCCATAACGTATACTTACATTCTTAGCATGCAATATATATTTATAAAGCAAGATTTCATTTATTTACGTTATACCATTCATTAATTCATTCTTTGTAAACATACGTGTTGTTCTTTGTTCATAATTCATTATTCACTTTCATATGTATCTACACATATACCTTAATATATCACGTATGGTCACATTGACATTCATTTCATTTATTCATTTAGTGTATACATTTCAGCCCCAAAACATTTATAAATCATTTGCACATAACTTAGAAGGGGGCACATAGAACTCACCTGATGGGCGGGTCCCTGAAGTATAATAGCTGGTTTCGAAACGTCACTAAGGTCACCCACTATCTGTATAATAAAGTCATACATATAAGGTAGGGCTCCTAAATGACACTAGACATTACTGTTCTTGAACTCAGTAGTTTCGGGAGGTGGGTCGCATCGAAACTATGGTAGTTTCGAGCTATGGTCTTACACTCGAAACTAGGTAGTTTCGAGTCATTAACTTATGAAAAATCTTAGTTTAGGTTCAAGGTGACACTCGAAACTAGGTAGTTTCGAGTCCTGAGTTCCTATCGAAACTATAGTAGTTTCGAGTCATTGGCTGCTATCGAAACTAGATAGTTTCGAGTCAAACATGACTATCGAAACTAGAGTAGTTTCGATGGGTCTGCATGTATCGAAACTATAGTTTCGAGTCATGGGTCTGCATCTTCCCTGACCAGAACCTTGCTCCAGCCAACTTATTTCCAATCGATTAAACCTTGAACATTTTACGTTAAACACCTTCCTTTATCGTTCTTGAGTTCAAATACGTGATTTGTTTCAAGTTTCATATGCAAAAATCGTATCTTTATTTGATTTAAACCCGAGACATGCAAAGACTCAGAATCAGAGGCGATGCTTACCTCAACAGGCCCGATTTCTGTTGCTATGCGCTGAAATGGTGGAGTCGGATGATTCCCGAGCCCTTGAGTCTTCTCCTTGCGGTTTTCTTCACAAGCCGATCGCTCTCTCTCTCTCTCTCTCTAGTATTCTTGCGCAGGAAGATGAAATGAGAGGGGTTTGGGTTGAAGCTGCTGTTTTGTAATGGGGTTTCCCCCTTTTCTTTTCGGCCCATGGGCCGAAATTTTGGCCAAGCCCACTTTATTTCCCTTTTCTATTTGTCTTGTCATTATTTGGGATGTTACATCCTGCGTACTTAGCAAGTACACAAGAATACCTTTGCATACTTGTTAAGTACGCAAGAGCATTTTGCCCTGCGCACTTGCTAAGTGCGCAGGCATCAGGTCAGGTATAAATAGGATAGGTTGACAGAAGTTAAGTACGCAGTCCATATAGTAAATACGCAGATTGTAACCTCAGTGCTTTTCTCTGTAACCTTCAAGTGTTTATAATACAAAGAACGTTTAAAGTGTTTTCTCTTGTCGGTTTACTTTGTTTAGCTAGACTCTCCACCTAGTCGCGGGCATTCCGCACCCGGTCCGACTAGTAGACCCACTTGCATGTGACGATCCGCCACACCCGAGGGACCTACACTTTCCTTTCTTTACAGACAAATATGGTCAAAATGTTTGGCATGGCAAAACATGCCAAAACACTATCTCTTTCTCTTTACTCTTTGTCCAGACAATAAATGTCAAAACCTCTACAAGTCAAGGTAAAACCCTGACTCCTCTGTCATTACTTATCTGGGCTTACCATGATAAGTTATAAAATGTTTTACGTGTCAAAACCATTTCTTTTTCAAAAAAAATTTAATGTGAAATCATGCCAAAAGGAAAGTTTCAATTCTAACCATTCCTTTCAAAACCAGTCCTTATCCTAAATCCTCGTAAAGGTTTCTCCGTGGTATATTAAAAAGACAAGGTGGTTATCCTCCCATAGTAGTACCTCCAACAGAGATGTTCCTAGGAAATAATGACGGGTCCAGGGGGGATTTATACACCACTCTTTCCTTAGACAGAATATTATGTTTGCCAAATAACTACATACTGGTCGGATGGTTACCCAACACTTCTTTGATATCTCATGAATACCCCGTTACTTAGTTTTAAGATTTAGACATGTTTTATACATAACCTCCTGCAACATGAATGCTATCCCAAATATTTAAATCAAGGTATATAGCATTTATGTAAATCTTTCGAGCATGAATACCGGCCCAAAACATTTAAAGTAAAACATAAAAAAAGGGCCTTAAAGAACTCACCTCTAACTTCTTTCCTGTTTAGATAACCTTTAAGCACAACGACTTGGATTAATGTCCTAACTCATCATAACATTACTTAGTCATAATTTCCTAGCTTAGTGAAAGTAACCAAGTCATTAGGAACTAGTCGGAACCTTACCTCAGAACTATCATTTGCGTATTGGAACTGAAAAGCTGGAAACCAGACTTCTCTACGTGAACCGGGGCTCGGGCCACGCTTCCCTAGGTTAACTAGGTGTTTAAAAGTGTGTTTTGTTGTGTACGATGGTAAAAAACCGAGCTCTTTGTCCTCACATTTCATTTCAATAAAATTCAACATATCAGTGGGTACACGTTGTATATCTTATAATTAATACCTTAATACACAAGAATGTGATACAAAGATGCGTATAGTTTCAAATCTTATAATATTGTCAACTTGAATTACTTGTCTATGTGCTTATTACGTAAGAATAAAGAGTAATCCATGACATGATCCCATATTCTTTGATGTTTATATTGTATCGTTTTTGCTAAAGGATAGCCTGATATGATCCTCTGCTCGTGTCTTTGATCAAAAATATTTTGTGTAAATACTTGTATATTTTTATGAGAAAAGATCAAAAATACTTTAAGTTTATGCATAGTTCAATTTTATTCAGAAAAACCAAAAATATTTGTATTTAACCTTCCTGAATTGTATTTGAATCCTCTTGATTGAATATTTTTATCTTGTTCGTTATTTGACTTAAAATCTTCATAATTTTCAATATATATCTTGTTCGTTATGCATAGTTCAATTTTATTCAGAAAAACCAAAAATATTTGTGTTTAACCTTCCTGAATTGTATTTGAATCCTATTGATTGAATATTTTTATCTTGTTCGTTATTTGACTTAAAATCTTCGTAATTTTCAATATATATATTCAGTTATATTTAACTAGTCGGAACCTTACCTCAGAACTATCATTTGCGTATTGGAACTGAAAAGCTGGAAACCAGACTTCTCTACGTGAACCGGGGCTCGGGCCACGCTTCCCTAGGTTGACTAGATTGTAATATGTTTAATCCTCACATTTCATTTCAATAAAATTCAACATGTACATGAAAAATGAAAAATGCATAACATGTTTCTTTTAAATATCTAGGTCCACATCCTAAGTGTAGCGAGCTTGTTCAACTCAAACATTTGTACCTGAAACATGATGAAAACGATGTCAACTAAAAAGTTGGTGAGCATACATAGGTTTTGACTCTAAATAACATCAAAGTGTTGTGTGTAAACAAATCCATACAAGTCATGATTAATAAGGCAATTATGGGGAGCAACTATTGTGTAACAAAGTAGTACAATCAAACCTTTGTAACTAGCATGCAAAAATTGTGTTGTCGGTAACAATCACCCCAATCTGGGTGGGTTTGTCAGACTCAATAGATCTATCATTGTTAACCGTCGGCTTGATTAGTTAATGATTGTACATGTAATTGCAAATAAGTAGTTAACACACCTAGCACTCAAACATAAAGCTCAAATTGCACACAAATTGTAAAGTGGATTTGTATTGTGTAGTTTATGTAATTCATTGTAAGTTGTGATCATGTTTCAGCCCAAAATGTAAAAACAGTGAAAAAGGGGCTATGTAAAACTCACCTATATCAAAGATGTTGCTAGCACAAGTGTCTAGGTAGCAAAGTGATTCTTGTAATTCACAACGTTAACCTAGAGTGTAATGTATATGAATCTAGGTTAATAATATGCACAATAGTCTATGGCCAAGTCTAGGGTTACAATGGATGTGTGTACAAAGGGGTTTGAGTTGTAGTTTGAAATGGAGTGTGTAGGTGATTGTGGTTTGTACTTGTTTGAGTGTTTTATAAAATGAAAAGTTGCAATGAATGATTTTAAAATAAATAATTTAGGGTTTGGGTTTGAATAACTAAATAAATCAATTATTTAGTTAGAAAAATAATGTGTGAATATAAATTAAATAAGTAACTTTTACCTTATTTCTTTATTTATATAAAAAAAAATAATGTGTAAATAGTATTGATGTATAAAATTAATACTAAATATACGTTTAGCTTTTTAGTGTAGATTATAAATAATAAATAAGTTTATATTTATTTATCATTTAAAAAATAAGTATTTGATCTTTAAATAAAGTTGATATAAAAAAATGCTTTAATATGGGAATTTATTTAAATATTTAAGTTTAACAATTAAATTTGTAATAAAACTGAATATATATATTGAAAATTAATAATTCTGACTTTATTCTGTTACAAATATTATAAGGTTTATAAAATAAATTTTTATAAATTAAATTGTTGAAAGAACACGATTTTAAAAAAATTTAACACACCACCCGGTTCGAACCCGGGTAGGTTCTGTGCATGGGTTGCGCTCCACCACTGGATCAGCGGCAGATAACGTTACTGGGTTGGTTATAAATGGATTTTAATCCATTACTGAAAAGGGCCTGGTCTGGTTATATGGTTCGCGCAAAACGGCCGGACACTGTGGTTTTTGAACCCACGCCATCTAGTCCAGCGGTGCAGTGACTTACCGGCTGGGCTAGATGGTTTCACTGGTTTATAATGGATTCCTTTAAACTAAGAAGTAATCTGGAAATCAAGTCCCAAAATTGAATTTGTAAGAACAGGTTACGAGCCCTAGATCAAATTGAGTCCGGTGGGTGTTGTGAATACAAATTGATAAGGGGTTATTGACTGGGATCCAAATACGAATCAAACGACGTAAAAACTTACCTGGTTTGGTGAAGAACTGAGGGAGAACGACTGGAACGACTATTCCGATGTTCTTGGTGCTCGACTGTGATCCAGAAGTGAATGCTGAATTTGTGAGTGTTTAGAGAGTTTGTAAAAGGCCTTTCGAAGATCTGGGAGTGGTTCTGCTTGTTCAATTTCACCCGAATTGTACAATTTGATTAGAGGGTTACGGATGACAACTAGGTAACGGATTTTGCGCGATTTCGATTAATTGTAGTTGAATCGGGTCATGTTTAAGGTCTGGGTTCATGCGAAATCAATCAAGGCGAGATTTTCGGGTTTCAAACGCGTTTCAATTCACCAATCAGGAATGTTTCTGCTCGATTTTGACCCTAGAAGTCAAACAAATTCGATTTTTGAATAGAACTCATAATAGGTTAAAGTGATTTGTTACAAGGGTTTAACATTGGTCGATATTCGTTATGGTATCCAGAAAAATCCGTACCCTTCGGCTTTGATCGATTTTGGGTCTTGAATTGCAAGAGTTTTGAGGCAATTTTGACTTAAAAGTCAAAATTTGACTTGTGTTCATGAGTGGGGGGGGGGGGGTTCAACATAGAAGTCAAAGGTTTAATTAGAGGGTTCAATTGGTTAGGGTTCAAGTGTTTAGGAAGGGGTCCAAGACTAATTTTTAAATTGAAGTTTTGCTATAAAATAGTTTTTATAAAACTTGAAATCAAAACTATTATTTATTTTATCTTGAACCGTTTTATATAGGAAATTCCATTTTTATAATATTATGAATTAAGGAAAAAAATGTTGAATATGTACGGGATTTGAAAATGAAGTGTCATTTTTGTAAAAAAAATAAATGAATAGATAAATAGGTAGTACCGGAAAATCATGGATGTTACAGTCTCCCCATGTTAAGGTTTAGGAATTCATTTTCCATTCGATCAATTTCGTTCTGGGGACAGAACTTTTGAATTACCAGCTTTTTCAGTTCTTCCCATGTCATTCTTGCAAAAGCGTATGGGGACTTTGTCCTCTGGATGTTCCTCCACCAACCTAGGGCCTCGTTGGTGAAAAAATGAGCAACATATTTAACAGCCTGGTCTGGTCGACACTCGCTGATGTTGATTACAGCACTCATCCTCTCAATCCATTCAAGCGTTGCCACTGAATCTTTGCTCCCATCGAACTTAGGTGGGTCTCCGTCCTTGAAACCTTTGTAAGTGCACCCACGATTGCTCGATCCTATCTTTATTTCATCCCCATCACTATCATATACTTTCTCTTCATTGTCTCCTTCATCCTCCTCTTTACTTTTCTTTATTGCCTCGGATAGTAGATCGGGCAATACCTTCTTCAAAGTGAGCACAACTTCACGGGCAATAGCATCCCTGACTTCAGGTTCCAACTGTATAGGCCCTGGACTGTCGTCCCTAATTGGGGTCACTTCTGTTTCGTGCACACTTTCGGTGTGCTCTGCGTGCACACTCTCTTCTTCTTCAATTCTTCGGTTCAACGGAGGTCTACCTACTCGGCCAGTACGACCGCCTCGTCGTCCAGTTCTTCCTCCGCCAGCCATAATTTCTTAATTTCCTGATAGTCATAAAGGGAATACATCAATGTCATTTCTTCAGATCATAGTTTGGAACAGTACGAGCAAGGTAAATTCTTAATTACAGTGACCGGTTTGTGATTACTAATTTACATTGCTTTTCGGGTTCGAAACTCTTCAAATCAGTCGTGGCATTAACATCTATTTGTTCTAAGTTAAGGTATCTATTCCTATGCAAGAGGATTAACTTTATGACTTACTTACCGTGCTAGCGTTGGCGTTGGTTACCCATACTGACATCTGTGCGTTGGTCCCATAATCAGTTTGAGTCTAGACATTTAGGGATGTCTAAATCTCTCAAACTATTGCTCTGATACCAACTTGTAAGGCCCCTTTCCCGGGTGACCTCACTTGTTGGATTTACTCATAAACATAGCCATAAATACTGAACTTAAATTAAAAACCTTCATCATTCAATTACATTACATAACAGCGGAAGTCATAACAATTAAAAACACAACATTGTTTTAACAAACAAAAGTGGGATGTCAGTCTTGTGCCGGGTAACCTTCACGCCATCGCACGACCTTTTCTTCCTTTACCTGAAATGTATACTAAAAGTCAGCTAACGCTGATGAGTTCTAGTTTAATGCGATTTGATATAACCATTCTTTTCTTTACTCTATAAGTATGCATTATTGTATAGTCATTCATATAAATACGTATTCATAACTTTTGCCTTTCTTTCATCCTTCTTTTCTGTATTTTTGTGATTTCATATATATATATATGCATTCACCTTTTCTTTCTTTTCTTTCTTTCTTTAATTTCATGGGTCATACTCTATAAGGGTGATCAACCCGTCATTTGCTTACGAATGTCACAAAGACAATCGCCGTGGTCCATCGTCATGGCCCACCTATACTTACAACCGTCCGGCAACAAGTGTCGTCCGTCATTTTATTCTTACAACCGTCCGGCAACCTTTGTCCGTCCGTCATGACTTACAACCGTCCTACCGTCGTAGGCCGTAATTCGCCCGTCTACCCGAAGGTATCCGTTTCCCATGCGACTATTATTTATACAACTGTTCTACTATAATATGCCAATTGCTTCGACCGTCCTTTAATGGCATTCGTACGTCCTAGCTGATGAAGGAACGCACTTGTCCCAGTTGTAAAATAATCACATGGTCGTCCGTCTACCGAAGTAGCCGTTATCATCGAAGCGTCCATAACATTTTCTGTACTTGGCAAGCATATATACATGGATATAAAGCAGGATTTCATTCTTTCATATTATGTTATACTTTCATTCATTCTTTATAATCATGCTTTTCATTCTTTATTCATAATTTCTCTTTCATGTATAGGTATATATATATATATACTTGTATAACACATATGATCACATTGACATTCATAACATTTATTCACTTAGTGTATACATCTCAGCCCCAAAACATTTGAAAACATTTGCACATAACATAGAAGGGGCACATAGAACTCACCTGATGAGTAGTTTCTGTAATACACTAAGCTGGCTACTGGGCTTCACTAATGTCACTCACGATCTGTATAATAAAGTCATACACATAAGATGGTGCTCCTAGATGACACTAGACATTACTATGCTTGAACATAGTAGTTTCGATTGATTAGCTTATATCGAAAGTTGGTAGTTTCGATAGGTTGTTTCTGTCGAAACTTGGTAGTTTTGATAGGTAGTTTCGATAGATAGTTTCGATAGGTAGTTTCGATAGGTAGTTTCGATAAGTAACTTATGTATTATCTTAGCTTCGGATCGGGGGCTCATATCGAAACTATGGTAGTTTCGATTGGGCCTGCATATATCGAAACTGGGTAGTTTCGATAGGTCTGCACATATCGAAACTAAGTAGTTTCGATGGGTCTGCACATATCGAAACTAAGTAGTTTCGATGGGTCTGCACTTATCGCCTTCCCCAAAAATCCGAATGTTCTGCATGCGAATCTGATCATGTCGATATCTAGATTTTCTTTGATCAAAACGTTCGTTTTTCATTCTAGATGCTATACCTAAGTTCACTTTCAAGTTTCATCCGCAAAATCGTTATCTTTTAGCCAAAACCCGAAAACTCCCAAAACGAACAAAAACTCATAATGTGATCGAATCGTTACCTGGATTGGATTTCTGATTCAGAGGATATGATCACGAGAACAGCAGCAACGTTCTCCTGAATTCCCGAGTTGATCCATCACTTTCTCTCTCTAAACCCGAGCTCTCCTTTCTCTCTCTAAAAGCTGCGTGAGTTGGGGAAATGAGCAGGGAAGAGGGCTGCCTTGCCTCTTATGTGCATGGGCTTCCCCCGGCCCATTGAAGCCGGGCCCAGGCCTGCTCCCTTTTTGTTTAAATATTCCAACTAAATCACCGGTCTCGCTATATATATTCGTTTTATTATTTTTAGGATGTTACAAAAGAGACTAATATGGAGCATATCCAGGATCCCTCAATGTATTTTGCCAAATCTACTGGTAAATCTGGTACTGGAGTGGCATTCTTTTCTGGTGATGCTCAAGAGTCTTCAAATGATTAGTGTTCTGGAGTTCCAATTTATTCTAGTCATTTTTGCCATTCTGGATTTTCTGCGACTACAGCTTCAACATCATCTGGATCTCATTTGAATTAGAAAGTTGCTGATGATTATCTTGCTATGTTTTCATCTTTCATGGCATCATATGAGAATTTTATTGGAGGGAAAATACATGATCCTGAGGTTATAGAAAAAGATTTCAGACAGATTGACCCTGTTGATCTGGAAGAAATGAATATCCAATGGAATATGGCTATGTTGATGCACCAAGCTAAAGATTTCTTAAAGAAAACTGGCAGAAAATATATTGGTTCAAATAGTCGATCTCGTATGGGTTTTGATAAGAGCAAAGTTCATTGTTACAACTGCCAAGAGTATGGTCACTTTGCTAAGGAGTGTGTGAAGCCGAAGGTAGAATTTGATTCTCCAAAGAAGCAGAATAATTTTCAAAACAATCAGCCTAACTTTCAGCATAATAGGAATCAATCACATGGTTCTTCTGGTAATACAAATCATGCATCAGCATCATCAGCATTGGTTGCTCAAAACGACGAAAACTATGATTGGGGCATTCATCTGGAAGACTTGGTGGGTGTTGTGAGTCAGGCTTTTGTTGCAGAAATTCATTCTGAAAAACCAGAGGAGTCTACTGATGATGAAAGTTCTAGTGATGATTCGTGTGATAGTGATAGTGTTCCAAGCGTTGATGATGAGGTAGAACAAGGGCAGAATATTGATTCTGATGCTGCATCAGGGGTTGCTGAGGAGGATATTGTTCTTACAGAAAATGCTTCAGTTGGTGATGATTCAGAGAACATTCCCATTGCCAAAGTATTCATGGTAGACATGTCTGATCCGTCTAAGGTAAAAGACTCTGTTTATCATATTTACTGTTCTAACTGCATTTCTATTAAAGATAATCTGCAAAAGGTCATGGATGATAACACAAACTTGATTTGTGACATGAAATCAATGCATTCAGTTAATTAGAAACTGAAAGATAATGATAAGCTGTGCATTGATAGAATTGAGTCTTTGAAAAGAGACTTAAATTCTCTTGGGCTAAAATACAAAGAGCAGGGTTATCATCTAGATATGGCTTATGCTGAAATAGAAAAAACGTAATGAAGCTGTTGCCCAAAAGAATAAAGAAATATCTGACAAAGAATCTGAGGTGATCAAACTTCATCGAAAGTTGGAACAATTTGAAAGTTCTTAAGTTGTTTTGGATTATTTTAACTCAAATGCTGATCCTACTAAGCGTGTTGCTGGTATTGGATTTATTCCTCCACCGTTTAATGCAAATTATGTGGTGGAACCTGAAATCATAAATGAAGAGGAGATAAATCCAAAGACTGTGTTAAAGGTGAATCCGGTAACTGGGGAGGATATGGTGTATGAGTATGATTCTGAAGATGAGGTGTTTGATGAGAAGAAGGTCGAGGGCATTCCAAAAGAGTTAAAAATTGATGACCCAACAGTTGTTAAATCTGTTACCCGGGATAGATGCATTCTGACTGAACCTGAAGAGGTGAAAGTTGGTACTTCTAAGCTTTCTCCGATTTTACAGTCGAGTGGATTTGTAGCGGCCGGTTATCAAAAAGTGTATTCTTCAAAGGTGCCAACACAGGCTTATGTTCCAAAGAAGCCGATAAACTGTTCTGGACATTCCTCTGAAGCTTATTCTTCTGATGGATCCTCAAATTCAAAGAAAACTCCTTATTTCAGAACTTATCAAGAAAGAAGAGTGTGTTTTCATTGCAATGAGGCTGGTCATATTCTGATCAATTGTCCTTACAAGAACCAGGGTAAAATGAAGACTGTTTCTTCACAACCAAAAGTGGTGAATATTCTGAAAAGAAAGGATGAGGGAAAGTCGTCTTCTAGTTTGGAGAAAAAGTTGTCTGGTCGATCTTTTGTTAAATCCTCTGGATTTAAACAACATGATAAATTGAATGCTAAATCTTTTGTATGCAAAGAGAAGCTTGAGATTCCTAATGTTGGAGTTTCAAAAGATTCTCATCAAGAAGTTAAATTGTCTAGACCTCAAAGGAGAAGACGAAACAGAAAATTGAAGAAAATTTTGGAAACATCTGAATCTGACAATAATATATCAAATAATGTTTTTCAAATTAATAAAAATGGATCTTCTTTGAAAAAGTCTGATTATCAAACTTCTGTTCCAAAAGTGAATGATAAGATTGATTGTAAATTACAAGAAGTTGTTTATTTTGATCAATCTGGACGACCCAAGACCACGATGGCTTAGGTTCCTATTTCTAACTGATTCTCATTGTTTATGTAGGGACAACCAAGGAGGACTATCAACAATACATGGTATGTGGATAGTGGTTGCTCTCGACATATGACAGGGAATGTTATATTGCTTGAAGATGTAAAACAAATTGATGGTGGTTATGTCGCTTTTGCAGGTAATAAAGGCGGGTACATAACTGGACAGGGAACGTTAAAGGATGACAAAGTCAAATTTGAAAAGGTGAATTATGTTGAGCAGCTGGAACACAATCTTTTAAGCGTATCACAAGTCTGTGACAGGAAGTTTTCGTTCCATTTCAACGATGTTGAATGCTATATTTTGAAACCTGGATTTGTGATTCCTGATGAATGGATTCTCATGAAGGCTCCGAGGAGAAATGACACGTATGTCCTTGACATGAGTTTCGCCACAACAACGGATTCAATTCCTACCATTTTACTCTCTAAAGCGTCAGAATCTGATTCAATATTGTGGCACCGGAAGCTAGCTCACATTAACTATAGGAAGATGAACTACATTATTAGGAAAGATCTGGTTCTTGGTATTCCAAAGCTGAAATTCTCAGTTCCTGATGATTGTATTCCTTGCAAGAAGGGGAAGCAAAGAAAGAAATCACACAAATCTAAATCGATGAATTCTATCGTAACTCCTTTGGAGTTGCTGCATATGGATTTGTTCGCTCCTATCAGTATCTGGAGCATTGGTGGAAAATCATACTGCTTGGTAGTAACTGATGATTACTCCATATTTTCATGGGTTAAGTTTCTTTCCTCTAAAGCTGAAACCACTGAGTTGGTACAATACTTAATCCTGGGTTTGGAGAATTTATTCAATCTGAAAGTCAGAAGAATAGGGAGTGACAATGGCAGCGAATTTAAGAATAGCAAAATGGGCTTATTCTGTCTACAAAAAGGAATTCATCATGAATTCAGTGCGCCATATGTTCCTCAACAAAACGGTGTTGCTGAACGAAAGAACATGACGTTGGTCGAAACAGCTCGCACGATGCTTGCAGATTCTAAGCTTCCAGTCACATTTTGGGCTGAAGCTGTGAATACTGCGTGTCATGTTTTGAACAGGGTCTTGACCGTCAAGCGACATAACAAGACTTGCTACGAATTGCTGAATAATCGAAAGCCAAATCTGGATTATTTACTACCTTTTGGTAATCCTTGCACCCTATTGAAAGTTCGAGATGTCCCAACAAAATTCAGTGCGAAGGCTATTGAAGGGATTTTTCTAGGGTATGTGGCTAATTCGACAACCAAGAGGGTTTATAACAAAGAGACGCGCCAAGTTGAAGAATGGTTCTATATTGACTGTTCAAATCGGTCTTTACCACAAATAGCTGTTGATGCACTTTCCTATGACAACACTCTGGATAGAGTCTAGGTTTGTATGTCTAATGTCTGTATTTTGTCTTTGTATGTAAGAGTCATTATGTAATAGTTTATCGAGTTGTATTTACTTTTACATAATGTGTTGTTGATTTCTTCCAAGTGTTGTGCGCACTTGTATGTGCGCAGGAGAAAGCTCCTGCGTACTTAGCAAGCACGCAGGAAGACCTATGCGTACTTGTTAAGTACGCAGGAGTAATTGGTCCTGCGCACGTACTAAGTGCGCAGGCATCTGGTTTGTATAAATAGGATAGGTTGACAGAGGATTAGTACGCAGAACCATTTGTTCAGACAAACTCAGTTTTGCTAAGTACGCAGCTTGTATTCTCTCTGTAACCGTCGAGTGTTTATAATACAAAGAACGATTATTGTGACTCTTGTGTTCGGTTTACTTTGTTCAGTTAGACTCTCCACCTAGTCACGGGTATTCCGCACCCGGTCCGACTAGTAGACCACTTGCATGTGACGATCCACCACACCCGAGGGACCTACAAGTGGTATCAGAGCATTGCTCTTGAATTCGAGTATTGTAAGTGAGTTTGGAGACGTTTTTACTGAGTTTTACAAGCAAAGAGAGGTTATTTTGTTGATTTTTGTGATAAAAAAGGGGTAGCTCTTGAGCACTTTTTTAGAAGCAAAAATATCTCAAAAACCGATTTTTGTTGTGTATTTGTGTGTTCTGAGCATCATAGGTTGGTTAGAAACTTGTTTCTGACCCTTTGGCTCAATTGCATTGATCATCAGACCATTTTTTTACCAACTCCGGCGAGTTTCAGGTCACCGGAAAAGTTTGGTGAGAGTTGCTGAAAAGGTGTCCTGCGTACTTACCATTTTTGGCAAAAAGTACAGTTTTCTGCGAACTTGCTAAATACGCAAGAGTTATCTCCTGCGTACTTACAAGTGCGCAAGACTGAACTGCGAACTTAAGACTTATCCTGCGTACTTAACAATTTACTCCTGCGTACTTACAAGTACGCAAGGGCAAATATTAAATACGCAAGACCATTCATAAGTGCGCAAGGCCAATCCTAAGTGCGCAATAGCTACTGACTTTTCTGATTTTTGACCAAGTGTTCACCATGTCAAATCTTCAGAACCTTAGTAGTATGTTAAATTATGATAATGAAATCGGTACTCCACAGAAACCTCCCAAGTTGCTCAATGTAAACGATTATTCCAATTGGAAAGCCCATTTTGAGCACTATATTTCATACACCGATTCATCGTTATGGATACCTATTCTTGAGGGATATAAGCATCCCACCCACTTGTATCTTGATGAAAACGTACCTAAGCCTATCTCTAAGCTGGATCTAGAAGAAAAGAAAAATTATGTGTGACACCCGACATTTCAGGTCAATATCCGTACATGTTATAAACAAGTTTAAATTATAATTGTTTTGTGATTTACTTAATTTCACAAACAAGGACATTAAGGTCTAACAAAAATCGTACAGGGTCTCATTTCACATTCTGGTAATTCTAGGAGTTACCGGTTCACGTACCAGGATAACCCGACTAAATACGAACACTAGTGGTTAAATTTACACTTAAATCAAATGGTTTGATTTATTTAACCCCACCCACTCCCATTGACCAGAAATCTCGGCCTCAAGGCCATGTGGGTCCATCCCACACCCTAAATTTCAACATCTTCTACTTTCTTAAGCAATCTCCCATACCACCTCATTTTCTATCAATTCATCAAGAGCAAAAACCCTCAACCCCTGTCATCTCTCTCTTCTTCTACGACAACAACAAGAATACCTATCTCCACTTTCTTTTGGGGTTCTTCCATAATCGAAGACTCGAATCCTTTATTTCGGTGCTATAAGGAGAGTTCCAAGTGTTTTCTCAAAGGGTTTTAGCAGGAGAAGTCAAGATCATTCTCTTTTTCTCTCAAAAATCGTCATCTCTGTCCAGAGGTAAAAACTCGATATTATCCACTTTATTTTCTTTAAAACCGTATCTAAGCATACAAAAGGTTCAATCGCAAGTAAGATAACAAGAAAAGTGTGTCAAATTCAAGATTTGAACATAAAAATATACAGGACGAATTCTGTCAATCAAAGTGCAGTAATCGAAACTGAGAGTTTCGATACTTGTTCAATCGAAACTAGGAGTTTCGATACCTGTTATTCAATCGAAACTAGGAGTTTCGATACCTATTCAATCGAAACTAGGAGTTTCGATACCAGTTTACTCAATCGAAACTGGGAGTTTCGATACTAGTTGTTCAATCGAAACTAGGTAGTTTCGATACATAGTGCTCAATCGAAACTAGATAGTTTCGATACCCTTCTTGCCAATCGAAACTAGATAGTTTCGATACCTAACTACTCAATCGAAACTATGAAGTTTCGATACTCAATTGCCCAATCGAAACTATGAAGTTTCGATACCTGTGTCAGTCCCCTTGGGCAGTAACTAAGATCTGTTTTATAACAAAACAAGTATTGTACAACTAAGAGGATATTTTAAACAAAAACAACCAGATTTACAAAGTCGGTGAACAATTTGCAATATGAGACGTTCGGTCTTAACACAATTTACCCTTTGGTATCTAGGGTACGAATAGTCAAGTTCGGCTAGAACAATTATCATTGCAAGCATACACAAACTCAAGGTGAGTTCACGGCCCCCTTTTAACTCTTTACTGTTTTGTAAACATCGGGGGAGAAACATACTTACTTGTTATGTTTTGAAAACATGAATTACATTGTTTATACGTTTGACCATATGAACATTTTGGTTTAACTTCTTGTGAGTCTCCCAACCCCACTTTTACTACTGGTTTTTAAATTGTTTTTAAACAAACGGGGAGAAAACTTGCTCAACTAAACAGCTGGACACAACAACACACAACGATTGTTCGGATGAACAACACACAACGATTGTTCGGATGAACAACACTCAACGATTGGGGGAAACACATACTTACAATTATTTTATGGGATAACAAGAGAATAAGACACGACTTGTATGTTTACATGAGATGAGAACAACAATTTGAGGCCGGAAAAGTCCCCTGGAACAACGTAGTAACCATTAACTGTAGCCTAGGGTCCTATGAATAGTACGATGGAGAGTGACGTCTCCCGGTCATGGTTAGTCGCGCTAACCACAATCTGGAGGATTTATGGCCGCATAGAACCGGATAACGAAATTAGGGGCGTGTACAATTGTCATGGTTTGGTTACGCCTCATGTAGGAACATATTATTTGTATTCCTAGCTAGTTTACAAATGGGTCAACAATTCTTATTCTGTTTATCACATACACCTGAAACTATTTACGAACAATTGAATTTAAACAAAGGGTTCTGATCAGGTTAAAGTGATCAGGTATAAACAAAGGGTTCTGATCAGGTTAAAGTGATCAGGTTTAAACATATTTTATGACGGTTAAGTCATGATAATGTTTTCAAATGAAAACTACTTAGTTTTATGACGGTAAAGTCATGAACAGGTTTTTGGGGAAAAACTATAAGCACTAATATAACTAACTCTGTGAACTCACCAACCTTTGTGTTGACACTTTCAAGTATGTTTCTCAGGTGACCTCTAGCCATGGCGCGGTTGGAATAGGCTAGCTATGTTGGATCAATTCCTAGTAGCTGGAAGGACGTAGAATATCAAGTCTCAAGTCTGTCGTTGATTTAGAAGAACTTAGATCATAGTATTTCTTAGTTTTAGTAATTGTATATGTAATCAAGTCTTAGAAATCATTATTACGGCTTCCGCTATCGTGTAATGAACCAATCGTTACAACCTGTATTTATTTAATAAGTAAATAAAATATGGGGGTGTGACATTATGATCGAGAGAAGAAGGCATTGGGTTCAATCACTATGTCATTAACTCGGGATTTGTTCCACAGTTTCCGAGGATATGAATCTTCTAAGGATCTTTGGAAAGCTTTATAGAAAAGATTCGAAGGAAATAGTGACATCAAGAAAAGCAAGAGGGATCTGCTCCGGAAGCAATACGAGTGCTTCAGATTTATAGAAAATGAATCTTTAGATGATCTTATCTCTAGATTCTATCACCTACAAACGGAGTTGAAATCGTTTGAGCTTAAATATCCAGAAGAGGAAATGGTGGAAAAGTTTTTGGATGCTCTGCCATCGAGATATGAGATGTATACAACCCTGATGAGGGAAAGTTCAAAGTTCTACGAGATGACAGTAGATGAGGCAGTCGGTAAGATTCAGGCTCATAACATGAATCTTACAAAAAGGGAGAATTCTGGAAGACCTCAGATACAGGACCCTTCCATGTATCACGGGACGACTTCCACTTCAATGTCTTCCGGCTCTGGGATTGCACTCTTTACTGGGAAATCCATTGAAGAAGACCACTCTAATGGTTGTGTGGTCATGCATGTTATGCATCAGGATCAGGGTTTGGATCTCATCAACAAAATCAACAAAACTCAAAGACTCCTCAGAATACGTGATCATGTAGCACTATTCTTATCTTGCATGCTGGAATATGAGAATTTCATTGGTGGAAAGCTAATGGATCCTGAGACTATTGAAGAGGACTTCAATCAAGTGGATCCTGATGATATTGAAGACATGGATATTCAGTGGAATATGGCCATGTTACTGAGGAGGGCCAAGCGTTTCCTGAACAGAACAGGAAGAAAGTATATTGGCGGGCATTCTAATGCCAAGGTTGGATTTGACAAATCCAAGGCCAAGTGCTACAAGTGTCAAAACTATGGACACTTTGCTCGTGAATGTCAAAAGGACAGAGCACCGGCCTCTGGTTTTACCAGACCAAGCCAGGGAAACAGCCATGGCCAAAACAACCAATGCCACCACAATCATACCCAAAGTAATCAGTCCAATGCACTGGTCGCACAGAATGACGAAAATTTTGATTGGGGTGTGCATCTAGAAGACGCCATCATTGCTCAAGCACAGGTTGGTCTCATGGCAGAAATCATGGAGCTGATGGAGGCCGAGAGGAAGGAGGCCGAGAGGAAGGAAGCTGAAGAAGAGGAATCTTCTGAATCTGAAGAAGAGGAAGCTTCTGTAGCTGATGAAAAGGAGTCTACCACTGCTGTCGCTCTCATGGCAATTGGAGAAGGACAAAGTTCATCATCTGAGGTAGATTCTAACCCTTTCTCTGTTATTTCTTGTTCTAAATGTCTAGGGCTAAAAAATGAAATTTCTGATCTCCAAGACATAATCGAACCCCTAAAGTTGGCAGCTAAAAATTACAAAACGAATGAATCACGTTTTAAAGAATCAGTTGAAATGCTACAGAAAGAAAAACAAGACTATTCTTTAAAAATAAGCGACCAACAGGTTCATTTGGACATTGCGTATAGGGCTTTGGAAAAGAAGAACAATGAAATTAACAAACTGCAAAATGAGATCTTGCAGCTCAAATGCACTAACGAGAAATTGAAAAACTCTCGCTTCATGGTGGAACACTACGAATCCGTGGTGAGAAAAATGAATGGCCTAGGACTTGGTACCAATGCCATTCCTCCACCAATAAGTGGGCAATTTGTCAATAGCTTGATAGACATTGATCTCACTTGTCTAGATGAGCCCTCTGATAAGGATGATTCCCCTAAAAAGGATGAATCCTCAAGTAAGGCTAACTCCACATCTAGTGAGGAGTATGTTACTGCTTCTGAGGATGGGTCGGTTAACACTTGCCCTGAAGGAGTAGTTTCTGAGGAGTTGTTGACTGAACAGAAAGTCCAGAAAAACATTATCACTAATGGTGATAATTGCATTTTAACTGAACCTGATATCATTGAAACAAATGATAAACTTAAGGGAATGCTTTACGGGGGTTTTAAAAATATTAACCAAGCTAAGAAAGAGGCTTTTTCATCTCATTATGGGCTGGGTTACAAAGAGAATTTGCAAAAGTATTATACCCCCAAACATCAAACTGTAAAAGTTCAAACTTCTGTTCATAAACCAACTCTTCCTTCTCACAATGGTGAGTTTTCTAAGGCCAGAACTAAAGAGCCTTACATGAGAACTTATGTTGACAAGAGGAATTGCTTTCACTGTGGCTTGGTTGGTCACATTGTTGTGAACTGTCCTTCTAAGAACCCAGGGAAACGGCATGTTGTTTCACGACCAGCTGTTATCCCTAAGTCGCCAGTAGTGAAAGCTCCTATCAGACCAAAGCAAAATGTGGTGAAACCACCAGTGCAACCGATAGCTAAGCCAAAGATCAAATCTGAGGCCAAGCCATCTGTTGTAAGAAAGGTAAAGCAACCTGCTGTACCTCGTGTGTCTACATCTGGTAGTACACGCACTGGTGAGAAACCTGTGGCTAGACTCTCTAAGCCATAGAGAAGAAGAAGGAATAAGAGGTTGAGAAAGCTGGAACAGCTGACTAAAGCTCAATCAGGTGAAGCTTCCACAAGTTCACCGGCTGTGATTGAACCAAAGTCTCCTGTTCTGGTTAAGATTCAAAAGAGATCCTGGAACAAGAAAGTTAAAGATTCTCAATCTTCTGTTCCCAATTCCTCCAAAGATTCACCAATTTTGGACAGTCATCATGACTGTGAGTTGAAAGAAGTAGTTTATTTTGAGAAGGATGGACGACCCAAGACCACAATGGCTTGGGTCTCCAAATCTAACTAATTCTTTTGTTACTCGTGCAGGGACATCCGAAGGGTACTATCTCTAACCGCTGGTATGTAGATAGTGGATGCTCCCGGCACATGACAGGAAACATGGCCTTCCTTCAAGACGTTAAACCATTTAGAGGCGGCTATGTGGCCTTTGCCGGAGAAAAAGGCGGCAGTATCACGTGTCAAGGCGTGGTTTCGAACGGTTGTGTTAGCTTTGACAATGTCAACTTCTGCGAGCAGCTGAAGCATAACCTGTTGAGTGTCTCACAAATGTGTGACAAGGAGTACTCAGTGATGTTTGACAAGTCAGAATGTCTGATTCTCAAACCCGGTTTCAAAGTTTCTGATGACTGGATTCTGATGAGAGCACCAAGAACAAACGACACTTATCAGATTGATATGAGCGTGGCAAAAACCACCTCATCAGTTGCTACTTGTTTGCTTACAAAAGCGACAGAGCTTGACTCCATCTTGTGGCATAGGAAACTCGGACATATTTCTTATCGTAAAATGAATCATCTTGTCCGAAACGGTTTGGTAACCGGGGTTCCTAAGCTGAGATTTACCGTTGCAGATGACTGTATGCCTTGTAAAAAGGGCAAACAGCAACGGAAGTCTCACAAGCCCAAGCTCCAAAACTCTATGGATACCCCTTTGGAGCTATTACACATGGATCTGTTTGGCCCCATAAGTATCAGGAGTATTGGAGGTAAGTCGTTCTGTCTAGTTGTAACTGATGATTTCTCACGTTTTTCTTGGGTGCATTTTTTAGGTACAAAAGATGAGACTGCTGATATTCTTCAATACTTGATCCTGAGCTTGGAATCTCTTTGCAAGCTGAAAGTTAGAAGAATAAGGAGTGACAACGGAACTGAGTTCAAGAATAATTTGATGGAACTTTTCTGTCTCAAGAAAGGGATCCGTCACGAATTCAGCGCGCCGTACACGCCTCAGCAAAATGGAGTTGCTGAACGGAAGAACAGAACACTGATTGAGACTGCAAGGACTATGCTGTCAGATGCAAAGCTTCCTGTCACTTTCTGGGCAGAAGCAGTAAATACAGCTTGTCACGTCTTAAACAGAGTTTTGGTGGTGAAAAGACACCACAAGACTTGTTATGAGTTGATCAACAATCGACTTCCCAATGTTGATTACCTAGTTCCTTTTGGTAGTCCTTGTTCCTTGTTGCTACAGTATAAAGACCGTCAGTCTAAGTTTCATGCAAAAACAGTGGAAGGCATCTTCTTAGGATATGTTGCCAATTCGCCCTGCAAGAGAGTGTACAACATAGGAACTCGTACTGTCGAGGAATGGTTCGAAGTGGATTGTAGTAAACACAGCATTCCACCAGAACCAAAAGGTCCAGCTTGGGGTTTTGATTATGATGCGCTATTCAAGTCTTTCAATCTTCCTGAGCTATCTGCAGAAGACGCCGAAAATGTTTATAATCTATTGAATGGCGGCAGTTTTTCTACTCGTGCTACTGTACCAATTATAACTCCTGATTCCAATGCTGCATCTGCATCTGGAACTTATGACAGTGAAAACAGTGAAAGTGTTCATGTTGTTGGAGATGACGCTCAAGCCAATCCTAACACAACTGTAGGAAATGAAGCTCCAGCTGATCCAATTAACATTGAATCTTCTTCTGCTGAAACATAGGAAATGGGGTAGTTGAGCACAAATCTAGATCCAGAAATTCAAGAACCAATTGTACCGGAGACGAGAGTGAATAGGAATCATCCAATCGACAACATTATTGGTGATCCTTATGCCGGTGTTCAGATTCGTCATAGAACCATCACTGAGAACACCAGTCTTTACACAGAGATATTTGACACTGGTGTCATGGAAACATGTCTGCATGCTGCATTCGTGTCCCAGATAGAGCCGAAGAATGTGAAGGAGGCTCTCACTGACAACTGCTGGATTGAGGCGATGCAAGATGAAATGTCCCAATTCCAAAAGTTGCATGTATGGGATTTGGTTGACTTGCCAAAAGGCTTTCAGCCAATTGGAACCAAATGGGTGTTCAAATGCAAGACGGATGATCGTCATGTAGTTGTGAAGAACAAGGCAAGATTGGTTGTTCAGGATTTTTATCAACAAGAGGGCTTGGATTACACAGATGTATATGCCCCAGTTGCTAGAATTGAGGCCATTCGAATGTTCTTGGCTTATGCCACATATGTCGGCTTCAAGGTCTACCAACTTGATGTGAAGAGTGCTTTCCTTTATGGTAAAGTTCATGAAGAAGTCTATGTCACTCAACCTCCCGGTTTTGAAGATCCGCATAATATCAATAAAGTGTACAAGCTCGACAAAGCACTTTATGGTCTTCATCAAGCATCGAGGGCATGGTATGAGACACTATCAAAGCATTTATTGTCTAATGGTTTCGACCGTGGGCAGATTGACTCGACTCTCTTCATAAGGAAAGCAGGAGGTGACATTCTTCTTGTGCAAGTATATGTCGACGACATCATTTTTGGGTCGACCAATGAAGGGATGTGTAGGGATTTTGAAAAGGTGATGAAGTCCAAGTTTGAAATGAGTAATATGGGTGAACTGTCGTTCTTCCTGGGTCTGCAAGTCAGTCAAAGAGAGGATGGCATTTATCTACATCAAACTAAGTACGTGCAGGACATCTTATCAAAATACAAGATGAGTGATAGCACTACTTATGGCACACCAATCCCACTCAATCATGGTTTGCATCCTGACAAAGATGGGAAGGATGTAGACAGCAGGTTGTACCATGGGATGATCGGATCACTTATGTATCTCACAGCTTCAAGACCCGATATTATGTTTGCTGTATGCTTGTGCTCAAGGTTTCAGTCTCAACCGAAGGAGTCACATATGATAGCTGTGAAGAGGATTTTCAGATACCTGAAAGGGAAACCCCGATTGGGTCTTTGGTACTCCAAGCAGCAGTCATTCGACTTCAAAGCCTACACTGATTCAGATTATGGCGGTTGTAACCTTGATAGAAAGTCAACTTCTGGCGGTTGTCAATTCTTGGGAGACAGACTGGTCTCCTGGCAGTGCAAGAAGCAGTCAACGGTTTCTGTCTCAACTTGTGAAGCAGAATACATTGCTGCAGCTAGCGGTTGTTCTCAGATATTGTGGATTCAGCAGCAATTGCGAGACTACGGCTTGAACTTCACTAGAACTCCTTTATTCATTAACAACAATGCCACCATGTCCATCACAAATAACCCGGTGAAACATTCCAAAACTAAGCATATTGAAATTCGCCATCATTTCATCCGTGATTGTGTTGAAAAGCATTTAATTGAACTTGTAAAGGTTCACACGGATGACAATCTTGCTGACCTTTTCACAAAGACATTTGATCGGTCCCGTTTTGAGCATCTTGTCAACTTGATAGGAATGTTCAATCCCGAGTGAAAAATTAATTTTCTTAAATCAATTCAATTCATGGAAGTTAAATTTTATTTCTTTTAAATTTTTCTGTATAGTTCTGTTAGTTTAAAATACTTTACAAAAATTTAAAAAAAAAAAAAATTCAAAAGTTCACTTGAGAAACGAGGAAATGATAGTACATCTGAAATGATCTAACCGTCATAGACTGCTCATATGGGAAATGATTGCGTCATGTTTACTTAATTGTTTAAATTATTATGTTTTTAATCTGTTTACTTACAAGTAATTTGAATTGTCAGTAGGCTGTATGCGTCTTTGAATCACTTGTAGTGTGGAAACTAAATCTAAATTACAACTGTGATTTGAACCCATGTTTGCAAGTGTGTGTGTGTAAAAGAATAGAAAAGATCATTATCAGATAAAGGATGTTAGATTTTGGCAATAATTTTCTTTTGAGATCAGTTTCGGGTTATGTTGTTAGCACAATTAATGCGGTTCATCTCATTGCCCATACTCACAAGTATGCAAGGAGAGATTGAAACAAGACATGTCTCTACATCAACCGTTGAGCATGTATTCACCCTTGAATCATTCCTGGTTCATTGAAATCAAATCCAGATAAAAGTTGGATCCCGTTACCTTATAATCAAACACCATGTTCATTATCCCGAATCATCATACCGATATTCAAAGAAGAAAATCACATGAAACCAAGACAATTGAATCACTCGATTCTGAATCTTATGATTCTTGATAATCCTTATGGATTCTGCTTGATTTTTCTATGCTAATTGATGTAACTTCATTCTGAAAATTAAGAATATCATTGGAAAAATCTTAGATGCCTTGAGATAGTGCAAAATATCATAGCATTTAAGTGGGGTACACGTTGTATATTTTATAATTAATAACTTAATACACAAGAACATGATACAAAGATGCGTATAGTTTCAAATCTTATAATATTGTCAACTTGAATTACTTGTTTATGTGCTTATTACGTAAGAATAAAGAGTAATACATGACATGATCCCATATTCTTTGATGTTTATATTGTATCGTTTTTGCTAAAAATTAGTCTGATATGATCCTCTGCTCGTGTCTTTGATCAAAAATAGCTTGTGTGAATACTTGTATATTTCTATCTAGAAAAGAACAAAAAGATTTTAAGTTTATGCATTGTTTAAGTTTAATTCAGAAAAAGCCAAAAATATTTTATGTTTAACCTTCATGAATTGTATTCGAATCCTCCCGATTGAATATTTTTATCTTGTTCGTTATTTGACTTGAAAATCTTCATAATTCTGAGTTGAAAATTGCGCACTTAAAGTTTCTGCGCACTTGTCAAGTACGCACGAAGTAAGACTTGCGCACTTAGCAAGTACGCAAGAGTTAATTCCTGCGTACTTGTTAAGTACGCAAGAGTTAATTCGTGCGCACTTAGCAAGTACGCACGAACAATATCAGTGGGGTATAAAGCTGACACTTAGAAAATTTTCAGGTTTACTCATTCAAACCAAATTTTTTCCCCCCTGCGATTTTTCTCTCAAAATCGAGTGTGTTCAAACCCGTTTTTCATCCCGTCCACATTATCATCTTCGTATTTCATCTCTTTGGTGAGAATCTAGGCCGATTCCATCCATAGATTCGTGATTTTTGGACCGATTTTTGACTTAGAATTTTTAGGTTAAATTCGTCAAATTTTTGGGGTCAAATGGGTTGTTTGGGTAACTAATGTCACTAACAAGTTATTAGATTGCCTAATCGATCATACATTTTCCCTTTGGTCATCGATTGATCCGACGGGGTGAAGTCGAACCGTCAGTGGGTCGTTCGACGACCTAGGTCAAAATTTGATTGTGATTTAGTGGTTAATGGTGTTGATAATGGTACCATAGGTTAGAATCCCTGATTCCGACCTAGTGGCTACCTAATCAACCCGCATTTTGAACGAATTTAAATCTTTGAAATTTTTGCTAAGGGTTGTTCTTGCGCACTTAGCAAGTACGCAAGAAGTAATTCCTGCGTACTTGTTAAGTACGCAAGAGTAAAATCCTGCGCACTTGCTAAGTGCGCAGGACCAACACTTAGAAAATTTTTCTAAGTCTGAAAATTTTTTCAAAGTGTAACTACTATTCTATGTCATGTGTGTCTATTTCCATTGTTATAAATTGTTCTGATTATGTTTTCTGTGTGTGTTTGCAGATAATGGCTCGTGCATTCACTGACGAATTCAATCTGTTGGCGCACTTTGAACCAGAATGGAAAGGGGCAGCCTTACAATATAGAGAGATTGTGGACTTTCTGAACAGATCTAAAATAAGTTATGCAATCTCGGCTAATCCAACAGTCTCAAGACCATACTTAGAACAATTCTGGGAGACTGCAGAGCACGATTGCACAGTATCCCCTAATTTCATAAGGGCTACTGTTGATGGTCGGGCTATTGCAATCTCTGAAGATACAATCAGACGAGTACTGCAGTTCAGAGACCTTGCCACCGACCCGACATCCTATCCAGATTACTACGTGGATGGGTGTTGGAGGCAGAGAATGGGATATGTCAGGGAAAGGGACTATGCTTCTTACAAGAAAATGTGGGTATTAGATCAATGGCGTTATTTTGCCCACATCATGATCATGTGCATCTCATCCAGGAAAGCAGGGAAAGATGCGATGGGTCATGACCTTGCAGCAGCCATGGTGGGCTTGTCTCTCAATCGGGGCTACAACTTCTCACGCTTTATTTTCAAAGCAATTAATTACCAGATAAATACAGCTGAGAGATTTAGGTTCCTTTTATACCCGAGGTTTGTGCAACTTTTGATCGATGATGCGTTGCCAAACCTGCGTGCTATCGGGGAGAGACTGCAAGTGAAAAGGGTGGCCAAGAGAGTCTTTGCACAGTTTCTAAAGCCAGGCAGTGTAGAACCTACCCCTGAGCATACTGAACTCTTCGGCCACCTGATTAATGAAGCATACGTCGCTCCGGAGGACTGGAACTGGTATAGTCCCAACTCGGGACCAGAGATGAGTGATCACTCTGATGAAGAACAAGATAAAGAGAATGAGGATGATGAAGGTAATGATGAAGGTAATTGTAACATCCCGAGTTTTAGAGCACGAGAGAATTCACGAGGAATTAAAACTTAAATAAAAAGAAAGGAAGCGGGCTTGGGCCGGGGTGTATGGGCCGAAAGGGACAAGGGTTTGGGCCCTTATAAGTCTCAAGACCAGCCCCAAACCCTCATTTGCAACACCATTTTCGGAATTCTAGAGAGAGAAAGCGAGAGAGAGCTTAGAGAGAGAAAGTCCCGGTTTTCGGAGTGAGTTTCAAGGATCGTTAGCAAGAGTCTCGTGAGTGTTTATCAACGAAAAGGAAGCGTTTACAGGTAACCGATTCTCCTAGATCTGAGTTTTTCTTCATTTTGGGGTTTTTCGGGTTTTGAGTAAAAAGATGGTGTTTTTGCGGATGAAACCGAAAGAAAAGTAAAGATTTGAGTTCTTAAACAAAAAACAAACGTGTTGAATGTAAAAAAGTCCGGATCTTGACAAGGTCGGACCTGCATGCGAAAGTTAGGGTTTTTCACGAGGAAGAAGGCTGGTCTGCGCAGGTCGAAACTAGAAGTTTCGATAGGTCTGGGACATGTATCGAAACTAGAAGTTTCGATAGGTCTAGGACATGTATCGAAACTAGAAGTTTCGATAGTCAACCTGTACCGAAACTAGGAGTTTCGATAGGTCACATGTATCGAAACTAGGTAGTTTCGATAGTCAGCATGTATCGAAACTAGGAGTTTCGATAGTCAGCATGTATCGAAACTAGGAGTTTCGATAGGTCTGCAGGTACCGAAGCTAGGAAGTTTCGATGAGTCTGATATGTGACGAATTTTTATAATTGTACAGATTGTGTGAGATTCCAGTAGGACATCCCCGCTAAGATACCAAGTGAGTTCTAATCCCTTTTTTGCCTTCTTTAGGGGTGGTGTGCATACTTAGTGTAAAGTGTTTATTATATTTTATATATTATAAACTGAAGAGAAAAGCTATGTTTTAGTGAAAGGTTTAAAAGAGGCAAAAGTATGTTTTTCAGCAAAGTAAGATATATCATTTGGCAAGCGTTTACTATATTTTTATATACATAAACAAAGGCATGATATATATGATAAGCTATGTTTTAGAAAGCAAGATGTATTTTATGATAAGCTATGTTTTAGAAAGAAAGATATATCATTTGGCAAGCGTTTACTATATTCTCATATACATAAACAAAGGCATGATATATGTGCTAGTATGTTTTCAGTAAAGTAAGATATATCATTTGGCAAGCGTTTACTATATTTTCATATACATAAACAAAGGCATGATATATATGATAAGCTATGTTTCAGAAAGTAAGATGTATTTTTATGATAAGCTATGTTTCAGTAAAAGCAAAGATATATCATTTGGCAAGCGTTTACTATATTTTTATATACATAAACAAAGGCATGATATATGTTAAGTTATGAGCAAGATTTACAGAAATATTTATGAACAGTAAAGTGAACAGTTTTCCTTCGGGAATATGTACCAGCTATAAAGGTCCTTGGGACAGATGTTACTTGTACAAGATGTCAGATATGGGTTCTACCCATTAGTAAGAACCTTTGTGGTTCGTTAACGGTTGTACAACTGGGATGAGTGACGGCGGTTGCTCGGGAGGTCCACGCAACCTCCCCTTAGCGTTAAGCGGTATTGTCGGTTCATGGACGTGAGCCATGGGGGCATTGACCAGGGTATTGTCGGTTCATGGATGAATCCATGGGGGCATTGACCAGGTACTCGTCGGTTCATGGATGAATCCATGGGGGCGGTACAGTAGTGACAAGGAATTGACGGATAAGCGGTATTGTCGGTTCATGGTCGTTGATCATGGGGGCATTGACCAGGTACTTGTCGGTTCATGGATGTAAGCCATGAGGGCAGTACAGTAAAGAGGAATTGACGGTTTATTATACGTTTTAAACTGTTTGAAAAGTAAAGTGTGTTAAGTTTAGCCTTAATGGCAGTATATATATATGTTTGAAAAGTAAAGTGTGTTAAGTTTAGCCTTAATGGCAGTATATATATGTTTTGAAAAGTAAAGTATGTAAAGTTTTGGCCTTAAGGGCAGTATGTATGTAATAGTAAATCTTTTGTAAAATTGATTTAAAGTAAACGTTAGAACTCACTCAGCGTTGCTGATTTTTAGTATGCACATCAGTTAAGTGTAGGTGGCAGTAGATGGAAGTGGATGCTTGGCTTGGCGAGAAGAGTTACCCGAAGACCAGAGTCTGGCATCCTGTTTATGTTATTGTTTTAGTTGATTCAGACAAGTTTCAGTTGTATGTTGACAAGATATGTTTAGACATGTTATGTATTTCCGCTGCGTATGTTGAAGTTTTAAATCGTTTCCGCTGTGTTAATGAATGTCTTATGATTAAGTTCTATGTGTTGATGAGTAAATCCAATAAGTGAGGCCTTTCAGGAAAGGGGCCTCACAGTAATGATGAGGGTGATGATGAAGGTGGTGTTGGTGGTGCTGAGGAATCCGATTCGGAGGCTACAGAATCAGATTCTTCAGATTCCGATGATGCACCATCACAGGCACATCCGAGGAGACGGGCACAGGTAACCCAGCCTGCGTCGTCTTCAAAAAGAAAGAGACAAAGCTCCAGCAGCGAATATGAGCCGGATTCCGACTCTGACGCTGCTTTACAAAGACAGAGGCATGAGAGCACCAACAAGAAAAGGGGAGATAGGCAAGAGGTTGCTATCCCCAGGGTTGAAGAGATTCCGATTGTACAGCCAGTACAAGTTGAAGCTGCCCGTCCAGAGTCAGAATCTACCACGCCAGCACGGCAACTGTTTAGTAGGAGGAGAAGGCCACTAGTACAGGCTGATGTGGCAGTCACGGCGGTCACAGAGGAGGTTCCTGTGACGGTGACCCTCCCTACTCCAACTGTCCAGGTGACAGTGACTACTCCACTTCTAACGGAGTCAGTCACCGTCACCCCAACCATAACACCCACTCACATCATACCATCCCCAACCCCAACACCCACCAAAGAGCCGTCAGGTCAACCCTTTAATTATGGTGACTTCTCACAGGGGTTCGACTTTGACACAATCTTCTCTTCCCCCATCCACAACGCCGAAGCCTCATCATCTAGGCAGTATGATCCGACTGATGCAAGGATCACTATTCTAGAAACCCAAGTTGCAGCTTTGTTGAAGACTATTCAAACGTCAAAGGAGGAGTCTGATGCTCAACAAGCACAGATAAACTATCTGGCAGATGAAGTTAGGATTCTGCGTAGCCAGAGAACGGGGACTGATGAACGGCTGAAGAATGTGATGGCACAGAATGAACTATTAATGAAGATGAATGAAATGATTCTGGCCCACAGAACTTCAAGCTAAGGCTGGATGCTCAAAGGCAGGAGCACGCTACTATGGTCAAATTGATTGCAGAACTGACCGAGAGGCTAGGTGCTCAGGGGGAGAAGGAAAAAGAAAAATCCACCGGTGCAGAGGGTTGTCATCCAGTCGATTTGACTAAGGATGATGACAAAGACAAGGATCCTGAAGTCGGTCCTAGTGGAGGTGAGCACCAAGCTTCGGCAATTGTGCCCATCTCTACTACGTCAATGGCTGAGGGGGAGTCTACTACGCAAGAGGGTGGTGATACCTCAGGAGGTGGTGGTGGCGGTGATAAAGGGAAGTCAGTGGCTGACGAGATTCTATGTCTCGAGCCTGATTATTCTAAAGAAGCACAGATCGATGCTCTCCTTAATCTGGAAGAAGGAGAGATCGACTCTGGTGATGATTGGAACGATGATGACGATGATGTGGTGATAGAGATTCCCAAGGGCGACGGGGAAATAGAGTATGAGTTAGAGGATGGTGAGATCTTTGATATACCATCGCTCGAATCTCTGCTCGAAACAGACACAGGCTCAGTTGATACAACAAGTAATGTTGAAGCTACAACTGATTCCCCCCGGTCGACCCTATACCTGTGGACCCCGAGGCACAAAAAGAGAAAGACATGCCTTCTGCATCTACAAAGGGTCCAGCTCCAGTGTGGCAAAAGACGTCTATCAAAGACAAGTATGAAGCGACAGGTATGATCTTAGCTGTCAGGTTTGAGGAGGACAAGCAGTTGTTCGCCATCAAAAGATCTGGAGGGGTTCAATACTTGAAACCAACCAGTGAGGCGTTCAACTCTTTGCCCAGGTACGACCTAGTTAACCTTGCAAACCGCGACCTGCTGAATCATTCGAATCATGCAGTAGCAATGGGTTTGTGGAGTATACTACAGCGTGAAGCAAGATTGGGAAAGTATGAATATCTCAAGCCTCAGGTGCCCAGAAGAGTCAAGGATAAGCATGCAGTGCATCCTGTGACTAAGAAGCCGTTAAAGAGATTGGTATACAAGCCAGTGCGATGTGAAACTAAGATTCCCCTGAGCAAGTTACCTCAGGATATTCTTGGTGACATGTGGTACTGGTACGTTGATCCAAAAACGGGCGAGGCTGTGATCATGGGTAAAGGTAAGTCAGATAGTGGAAACATAGTGCCAAAGGAAGTGATCAGGGTTTTTGATGAAGTCTGCTTCATCAATTTCTCTGTGAACGATCTGGAGGTACTAGCAGACAAATTCTGCATCCACACTGACGAATGGACAAAGCTTCTCTCGGCCAAATACGACAAGTTAATCAAGTTCTGTCTTGATTACAAAAAGAAGATGGAAGCTAAGGAAGCAGTGCTGTGAAGACTGAAGATTGAAGACTGAAGACGATGAAGATCCCGAGCTGTTGTCAAGGGGGAGTTTGTTGATGCACTTTCCTGTGACAACACTCTGGATAGAGTCTAGGTTTGTATGTCTAATGTCTGTATTTTGTCTTTGTATGTAAGATTCATTATGTAATAGTTTATCGAGTTGTATTTACTTTTACATAATGTGTTGTTGATTTCTTCCAAGTGTTGTGCGCACTTGTATGTGCGCAGGAGAAAGCTCCTGCGTACTTAGCAAGTACGCAGGAAGACCTATGCGTACTTGTTAAGTACGCAGGAGTAATTGGTCCTGCGCACTTACTAAGTGCGCAGGCATCATGTTTGTATAAATAGGATAGGTTGACAGAGGATAAGTACGCAGAACCATTTGTTCAGACAAACTCAGTTTTGCTAAGTACGCAGCTTGTATTCTCTCTGTAACCGTCGAGTGTTTATAATACAAAGAACGATTATTGTGACTCTTGTGTTCGGTTTACTTTGTTCAGTTAGACTCTCTACCTAGTCACGGGTATTCCACACCCGGTCCGACTAGTAGACCACTTGCATGTGACGATCCACCACACCCGAGGGACCTACAATGGCGATTGGTCCGGAACCGGCAACACGTCAACTTGAGTAGAGTCAGATTGATAAGAATAATCTTGATTAATTGGAATTCCCGAGTCTAAATTTGTAGGAAATTCCCCCTGAGCCTGTGTCGAAGGTAATAGATCATCACCCAACAACGGATCAGCAGAAGAATCTTGAAAAATAGCATTATCCTCCTCACTCTCTGAATCTTCTGGACCTGAACAAGAAGCAACATTAGGATCGGGAGCAGAAGTAGATGGAATCGAAGAAGTTGGAACTTCATTTAGTAGAAATCCATTGTGCTGTGCATCCTGACAAGAATCATAAAGAACAGCAGCATCTTTAGCAGAAATGCCCAATCCGGACCAATCGCCATTGTAGGTCCATTCGTGTGTGTCGGATCGTCACATGCAAGTGGTCTACTAGTCGCACCAGGTTGCGGAATACCTGTGACTAGGTGGAGAGTCTTACTAAACAAAGTAAACCAAACACGAGAGTCACAATAAACGTTCTTTGTATTATAAACACTCGACGGTTACAGAGAGAATACAAGCTGCGTACATAGCAAAATTGAGTTCGTCTGAACAAATGGTTCTGCGTACTTAGCCTCTGTGAACCTATCCTATTTATACAGACCTGGTGCCTGCGCACTTAGCAAGTGCGCAGGACCAATTGCTCTTGCGTACTTAACAAGTACGCAAAGGTGTTCTTGCGTACTTGCTAAGTACGCAGGAGCTTTCTCGTGCGCACATGTAAGTGCGCAAAACACTTAGCAGAAAAACAACATACATAACGTAAAAGTAAATACAACTCGATAAACTATTACATAATGACTCATACATACAAAGACAAATTACAGACATTAGACATACAAACTAAGACTCTATCCAGAGTGTTGTCACAGGAAAGTGCATCAACAAACTCCCCCTTGACAACAGCTCGGGATCTTCATCGTCTTCAGTCTTCGGTCTTCAGTCTTCACAGCATCTGCTCCTTAGCTTCCATCTTCTTTTTGTAATCAAGACAGAACTTGATCAACTTGTCGTATTTGGCAGAGAGAAGCTTCGTCCATTCGTCAGTGTGGATGCAGTACTTGTCGGCTAGTACCTCCAGATCGTTCACAGAAAAGTTGATGAAGCAGACTTCATCAAATATCCTGATCACTTCCTTTGGCACAATATTTCCACTTGCTGACTTACCTTTACTCAGTACCACAGCCTCGCCTGTTTTTGGATCAACGTACCAGTACCACATGTCACCAAGAATATCCTGAGGTAACTTGCTCAGGGGAATCTTAGTTTCACATCGCACTGGCTTGTATACCAATCTCTTTATGGGCTTCTTAGTCATAGGATGCACAGCGTGCTTATCCTTGACTCTTCTGGGCACCTGAGGCTTGAGGTATTCAAATTTCCCTGATCTTGCTTCACGCTATAGTGTTACCCACAAACCCATTGCTACTGCATTATTCGAGTGACTTACCAGATCGCGGTTTGAGAGGTTAACTAGGTCGTACTTGGGCAAAGAGTTGAACGCCTCACTGGTGGGTTTCAGGTATTGAACCCCCCTAGATCTTTTGATGGCGAACAGCTGCTTGTCCTCCTCGTACCTAACAGCTAAGATCATACCTGTCGCTCCGTGCTTGTCTGTGATAGACGTCTTTTGCCACACGGGAGCTGGACCCTTTGTAGATGCAGAAGGCATGTCTTTCTCTTTTTGTGCCTCGGGGTCCGCAGGTATAGGGTAGACCGGGGAGGCTTCAGTTGTAGTTTCAACATTACTTGCCGTGTCAACTGAGCCTGTTTCGAGCATAGAGTCGAGCGATGGTACTTCAAAGATCTCACCATCTTCTAACTCATACTTACCTTCCCCATCGCCCTTGGGAATCTCAATCACCACATCATCGTCATCCTCGTTCCAGTCATCACCAGAGTCGATCTCTCCTTCTTCCAGATTAAGGAGAGCATCGATCTGTGCCTCTTTGGAATAGTCAGGCTCTAAATAGAGGATCTCATCATCAGATAAGTCCTTGAGCACATCAGCCGCTGACTTCCCTTTATCTCCGCCACCACCACCTAAGGTATCACCACCCTCTTGCTGAGTAGACTCCCCCTCAGCCAATGGAACAGAAGAGATGGGCACAATCGCCAAAGCTAGGTGCTCACCTCCACTAGGACCGACTTCAGGATCCTTGTCTTTATCATCATCCTTAGTCAGATCGACTGGATGACAAGACTCGGCACCGGTGGATTTCTTTTCTTTGTCTTTCTCTTTCTCTTTGTCTGTCTCCTTCTCCGTCTCCTTCTCCCCCTGAGCACCTAGCTTCGCGGTCAGTTCACCAACTAATTTGACCATAGCTGCGTGCTCCTTCCTTTGTAGATCCAACCTTAGCTCCAGGGAAGTCCTGTGGGCTAGAATCATGTCATTAGTCTTCATCAACAGTTCATTCTGTGCCATGACATTCTTCAACCGTTCATCAGTCCCCGTTCTCTGGCTACGCAGAATCCTAACTTCATCCGCCAGAGAGTTTATCTGTGCTTGTTGAGCATCAGAATCCTCCTTTGACTTTTGAATAGTCTTCAACAAGCCAGCAACTTGGGTTTCTAGCACATCGATCCTAGCTTCATTTGGATCCGGATGCCTAGATGATGAGGCTTCGGTGTTGTGGATGGGGGAAGAGAAGATTGTGTCAAAGTCGAACCCCTGTGAGAAATCACCATAGTTAAAGGGTTGACCTGAAGGCTCTTTGGTGGGTGTTGGGATGGGGGATGTAATGATGGGAGTTATGGTTGGGGTGATGGTGACTGATTCCGTGAGAAGTGGAGTAGTCACCGTCACCTGGACAGTTGGAGTAGGGAGGGTCACCGTCACAGGAATCACCTCTGTGACTGCCGTGACTGCCACATCTGCTTGTACCAGTGGCCTTATCCTCCTTCTAAACAGTTGTCGTGCTGGCGGGGTAGATTCTGACTCTGGACGGGCAGCTTCAACCTGTACTGGCTGCACAGTCAGAATCTCTTCAACCCTGGGGATAGCAACCTCTTGCCTTTCGCCCCTTTTCTTGTTGGCCCTCTCACGCCTTTGTCTTTGTAGAGCAGCGTCAGAGTCGGAATCCGGCTCGTATTCGCTGCTCGAGCTTTGTCATTTTCTTTTGGAAGACGACGCAGGCAGGGTTACCTATGCCGACCTTCTCGGATGTGCCTGTGATGGTGCGTCATCGGAATCAGAAGAATCTGATTCTGTTGCCTCCGAATCGGATTCCTCAACACCACCAACATCACCTTCATCATCACCTTCATCATCATCATGCTCTTCCTCTTGCTCTTCACCAGAGTCATCACTCATCTCTGGTGCTGAGTTGGGACTATACCAGTTCCAATCTTTAGGAGCGACGCATGCTTCATTCAGTAGGTGGCCAAAGAGTTCAGTGTGCGCAGGGGTAGGTTCTACACTGCCTGGCTTTAGAAACTGAGCAAAGACTCTCTTGTCCACCCTTTTTACCTGCACGTAGGTTTGGCAATGCATCATCGATCAGGAGCTGCACAAACCTCGGGTACAAAAGGAACCTGAACCTCTCTGCTGTATTTATCTGGTCATTGAGTGCTTTGAAGATATAGCGAGAGAAGTTGTAGCCCCGATTGAGAGACAGGCCCACCATGGCCGCTGCAATGTCATGACCCATGGCATCTTTCCCTGCTTTCCTGGATGAGATGCACACGATCATGATGTGGGCAAAGTAACGCCATTGATCCAATAGCCACATCTTCTTGTAAGAAGCACAGTCCCTAGCCCCGACATATCCTATTATGTGCCTCCAACACCCATCCACGTAGTAATCTGGATAGGATGTCGGGTCGGTGGCAAGGTCTCCTAACTGCAATACTCTCCTTATTATATCCTCAGAGATAGCAATAGCCCGACCGTCAACGGTAGCCCTTATGACATTCGGGGATACCGTGCAATCGTGCTCTGCAGTCTCCCAGAATTGCTCCAGGTAAGGTCTTGAGACTATTGGGTTTGCTGAGATTGCATAACTTATTCTTGATCTGTTCAGAAAATCCACAACCTCCCTGTATTGCAAGACTACGCCTTTCCATTCTGGTTCGGTGTTAGCCAATAGGTTGAATTCGTCAGTGAATGCACGAGCCATAGCCTGCAAACACACATAGAAAACATATTCAGAACAACTTATAACACTGGAAGTAGACACACATGACATAGTATTGTAGTTACACTTTGAAAAAATTTTCAGACTTAGGAAAAATTTCTAAGTGTTGGTCCTGCGCACTTAGCAAGTGCGTAGGATTTTCCTCTTGCGTACTTAACAAGTACGCAAGAAGTATTTCTTGCGTACTTGTTAAGTGCGCAAGAACAACCCTTAGCAAAAATTTCCGAAACTTGTAATTCGTTCAAAACGTGGGTTGATTAGGTCGCCACTAGGTCGAAATCAAGGATTCTAACCTATGGTACCATTATCAACACCACACACTGCTTAACCACGTTCAATTTTTGACCTAGACCAGTCACCGACCCACTGTCGGTTCAACTTCAACTGACGGATCAATCGAGGACCAGGAGATGACTAGGGAATCGATTAAAGCTTCCTATTCGCTTGTTACAGATAATAAGTTACCCAAACAACCCCATTTTACCCCAAATTATATCGGATTTAACCTAACATTTTCTAAGTCAAAAATCGGTCAAAAGTCACGATTAAACGGATGAAATCGGCCAAGATTCTCACCTATGAGATGAAATAAGATGATGAAAGTATGAACGGGACTAAAAAATGGTTTAGACACTATCGATTTTGAGCAAAAAATTACAGGGGGAAACTTTGGGTTTGAAAGCGTAAAGCCTGAGAAAATTTCTAAGTCTCTGATTTATACCCCTCACTTACTGTTCGTGCGTACTTGTTAAGTGCGCACGAATTAACTCTTGCGTACTTAACAAGTGCGCAAGGCTTAACTCTTGTGTACTTGTTAAGTGCGCAAGTGTTACTTCGTGCGTACTTGACAAGTGCGCACAACCCTTAAGTGCGCAATTTTTCAACCCAGATTTATGAAGATTTTCAAGTCAAATAACGAACAAGATAAAAGTGTTCAATCAAGAGTATTCAAAATCAATTCAGGAAGGTTAAATACAAATATTTTCGGCTTTTCTGAATAAAGTTGAACTATGCATAAACTTAAAATATTTTTGATCTTTTCTCATAGAAATATACAAGTATTCACACAAGCTATTTTTGATCAAAGACACGAGCAGAGGATCATATCAGGCTAACTTATAGCAAAAACGATACACTATAAACATCAAAGAATATAGGATCATGTCATGTATTACTCTTTATTCATACGTAATAAGCACATAAACAAGTAACTCAAGTTGACAATATTATAAGATTTGAAACTATACGCATCTTTGTATCATGTTCTTGTGTATTAAGGTATTAATTATAAGATATACAACGTGTACCCCACTGAGATGCTATGATATTTTGCACTATCTTCAAGGCATCTAAGATTATTTTCAATTATTTTCTTAATTTTCAGAATGAAGTTACATCAATTAGCACAGAAAAAAATCAAGCAGAATCCATAAGGATTATCAGGAATCATAAGATTCAGAATCGAGTGATTCATTTGTCTTGGTTTCATGTGATTTTCTTCTTTGAATATAGGGATGATGATTCAGGATAATAGATATGGTGTTTGATTATAGGGTAAGGGGATCCAAGTTTTATCTGGATTTGATTTCAATGAACCAGGAATGATTCAAGGGTGAATACATGCTCAACGGTTAATGTAGAGACATGTGTTGATTCAATCTCTCCTTGCATACTTGTGAGTATGGGCAGTGAGCTGAACCGCATTAATTGTGCTAACAACATAACCCGAAACTGATCTCAAAAGAAAATTATTATCAAAATCTAACATCCTTTATCTGATAATGATCTTTTCTATTCTTTTACGCACATACGCTTGCAAACATGGGTTCAAATCACGGTTGTATTTTAGATTTTGTTTCCACACTACTAGTGATTCAAAGACGCATACAGCCTACTGACAATTCAAATTATTTGTAAATAAACAGATTAAAAAAACATAATAATATAAACAATTAAGTAAACATGACGCAATCATTTCCCATATGAGCAGTCTGTGGTGTTTAGATCATTTCTGATGTACTATCATTTCCTCTTTTCTCAAGTTAACTTTGAAATTTTCTCCATTTTCTATTTTGTTTTTGATTTTTGTAAAATATTTTAAAGACTCAAAGAACTATACAGAAAATTTAAAAGAATTAAAAAATTGAACTTTCATGAATTGAGTTGAGTTAAGAAAACTTAGTTTTCACTCAGGATTGAACATTCCTATCAAGTTGACAAGATGCTCAAAACGGGATCGATCAAATGCCTTTGTGAAAAGGTCAGCAAGATTGTCATCCGTGTGAACTTTTACAAGTTCAATTAAATGCTTTTCAGCACAGTCACGGATGAAATGATGGCGAATCTCTATATGTTTAGTTTTGGAATGTTTCACAGGGTTATTTGTGATGGACATGGTGGCATTGTTGTCAATGAATAGAGGAGTTCCAGTGAAGTTCAGCCGTAGTCTCGCAATTGCTGCTGAATCCACAATATCTGAGAACAACCGCTAGCTGTAGCAATGTACTCTGCTTCACAAGTTGAGACAGAAACCGTTGACTGCTTCTTACACTGCCAGGAGACCAGTCTGTCTCCTAAGAATTGACATTCACCAGAAGTTGACTTTCTGTCAAGGTTACAACCGCCATAATCTGAATCAGTGTAGGCTTTGAAGTCGAATGACTGCTGCTTAGAGTACCAAAGACCTAATCGGGGTTTCCCTTTCAGGTATCTGAAAATTCTCTTCACGGCTATCATATGTGACTCCTTCGGTTGAGACTGAAACCTTGAGCACAAACATACAGCAAACATTATATCGGGTCTTGAAGCTGTGAGATACATAAGTGATCCGATCATCCCACGGTACAACCTGCTGTCCACATCCTTTCCATCTCTGTCGGGATGCAAACCATGATTGACTGGGATTGGTGTGCCATAAGTAGTGCTATCACTTATCTTGTATTTTGACAAGATGTCCTGCACGTACTTAGTTTGATGTAGATAAATACCATTCTCTCTTTGACTGACTTGCAGACCTAGAAAGAATGACAGTTCACCCATATTGTTCATTTCAAACTTGGACTTCATCACCTTCTCGAATTCCCTACACATCCCTTCATTGGTCGACCCAAAGATAATGTCGTCGACATATACTTGCACAAGAAGAATGTCACCTCCTGCTTTTCGTATGAAGAGAGTCGAGTCAATCTGTCCAGGGTCGAAACCATTAGACAGTAAATGCTTAGATAATGTCTCATACCATGCCCGCGGTGCTTGATGAAGACCATAAAGTGCTTTGTCGAGCTTGTACACTTTATTGATATTATGCGGGTCTTCAAAACGGGGAGGTTGAGTGACATAGACTTCTTCATGCACCTTACCATAAAGGAAAGCACTCTTCACATCAAGTTGATAGACCTTGAAGCCGACATATGTGGCATACGCCAAGAACAGTCGAATGGCCTCAATTCTAGAAACTGGGGCATATACTTCATTGTAATCCAAGCCCTCTTGTTGATAAAAACCTTGAACAACCAATCTTGCTTTGTTCTTCACAACTACATGACGATCATCCGTCTTGTATTTGAACACCCATCTGGTACCAATTGGCTGAAAGCCTTTTGGCAAGTCAACTAAATCCCACACTTGCAACTTTTTGAATTGAGATAGTTCATCTTGCATCGCCTCAATCCAGCCGTTGTCAGCGAGAGCCTCCTTCACATTCTTCGGCTCTACCTGGGACACGAATGCAGCATGCAGACATGTTTCCATGACACCAGTGTCAAATATCTCTGTGTAAAGACCGGTGTTCTCAGTGATGGTTCTGTGACGAGTCTGAACACCGGCATAAGGGTCACCAATAATGTTGTCGATTGGATGATTCCTATGCACCCTTGTCTCCGGTACAATTGGTTCTTGAATTTCTGGATCGAGATTTGTGCTTAACTCTCCCATTTCCTGTGTTCCAGAGGAAGAAGATTCAATGTTAATTGGATCAGCTGGAGCTTCATTTCCTATAATTGTGTTAGGATTGGCTTGAGCGTCATCTCCAACAACATGAACACCTTCACTGTTATCACTGTCATGAGTTCCAGATGCAGATGCAGCATTGGAATCAGGAGTTATAATTGGTACTGTAGCACGAGTAGAAAAACTGGAGTCATTGTCGCCACGCAATAAATCATAGACATTTGCGGCGTCTTCTGCATATAAGTCAGGAAGATTGAAGGACTTGAATAGCGCATCATAATCAAAACCCCAAGCTGGACCTTTTGGTTCTGGTGGAGTGCTATGTTTACTACAGTCCACTTCAAACCATTCCTCGACAGTACGAGTTCCTATGTTGTACACTCTCTTGCAGGGCGAATTAGCAACATATCCTAAGAAGATGCCTTCCACCGCTTTCGCATGAAATTTAGACTGACGGTCTTTATACTGTAGCAACAAGGAACAAGGACTACCAAAAGGAACTAGGTAATCAAGATTGGGAAGTCGATTGTTGATCAACTCATAGCATGTCTTGTTGTGCCTTTTCACAACCAGAACCATGTTTAAGACGTGACAAGCTGTATTAACTGCTTCTGCCCAGAAAGTGACAGGAAGCTTTGCATCTGACAGCATATCCTTGCAGTCTCGATCAGTGTTCTGTTCTTCCGTTCAGCAACTCCATTCTGCTGAGCGTACGACGCGCTGAATTCGTGACGGATCCCTTTCTTGAGACAGAAAAGTTCCATCAAATTATTCTTGAACTCAGTTCCGTTGTCACTCCTTATTCTTCTAACTTTCAGCTTGCAAAGAGATTCCAAGCTCAGGATCAAGTATTGAAGAATATCAGCAGTCTCATCTTTTGTACCTAAAAAATGCACCCAAGAAAAACGTGAGAAATCATCAGTTACAACTAGACAGAACGACTTACCTCCAATACTCCTGATACTTATGGGGCCAAACAGATCCATGTGTAATAGCTCCAAAGGGGTATCAATAGAGTTTTGGAGCTTGGGCTTGTGAGACTTCCGTTGCTGTTTGCCCTTTTTACAAGGCATACAGTCATCTGCAACGGTAAATCTCAGCTTAGGAACCCCGGTTACCAAACCGTTTCGGACAAGATGATTCATTTTACGATAAGAAATATGTCCGAGTTTCCTACGCCACAAGATGGAGTCAAGTTCTGTCGCTTTTGTAAGCAAACAAGTAGCAACTGATGAGGTGGTTTTTGCCACACTCATATCGATCTGATAAGTGTCGTTTGATCTTGGTGCTCTCATAAGAATCCAGTCTTCGGGAACCTCAAAACCGGGTTTGAGAATCAGACATTCTGACTTGTCAAACATCACCGAGTACTCCTTGTCACACATTTGGGAGACACTCAACAGGTTATGCTTCAGCTGCTCGCAAAAGTTGACATTTTCAAAGCTAACACAACCGTTTGAAACCACGCCTTGACACGTGATGCTGCCGCCTTTTTCTCCGACAAAGGCCACATAGCCGCCTCTGAATGGTTTAACATTTTGAAGCAAGGCCATGTTTCCTGTCATGTGCCGGGAGCATCCACTATCTACATACCAACGGTTAGAGATAGTACCCTTCGGACTTCCCTGCACGAGTAACAAAAGAATTAGTTAGATTTGGAGACCCAAGCCATTGTGGTCTTGGGTCGTCCATCCTTCTCAAAATAAACTACTTCTTTCAACTCACCGTCATGATGACTGTTCAAAATTGGTGAATCTTTGGATGAATTTGGAACATGAGATTGAGAACCTTTAACTTTCTTGTTCAAGGATCTCTTTTGATTCTTAAACCACAGCCGGTGAACTTGTGGAAGCTTCACCTGATTGAGTCTTAGTCAGCTGTTCCAGCTTTCTCAACCTCTTATTCCTTCTTCTTCTTTGTGGCTTAGAGAGTCTAGCCACAGATTTCTCACCAGTGCGTGTACTACCAGATGTAGACACACGAGCTACAGCAGGTTGCTTTACCTTTCTCGCAACAGATGGTTTGGCCTCAGATTTAATCTTAGGTTTTCCCATAGGTTGTACTGGTGGTTTCACCACATTCTGCTTTGGACTTCTGGGCGGTTTCACTATTGGCGACTTAGGGATAACGGCTGGCTGTGAGACAACATGCCGTTTCCCTTGGTTCTTTGATGGACAGTTCACAAGAATGTGACCAACCATGCCACAATGAAAACACATCCTCTTGTCCACATGAGTTCTCTTGTAAGGCTCATTAGATCTGGTCTTAGATAACTCTCCATTATGAGCAGGAGGAGTTGGTTTATGAACAGGAGTCTGACTTTTTTCAGATTGGTTTTTGGGGGTATAATACTTTTGCAAATTCTCTTTGTAACCAAGCCCATAATGAGCTGAAAAAGCCTCTTTCTTAACTTGGTTAATATTTTTATAACCCCCGTAAAGCATTACCTTAAGTTTATCATTTGTTTCAATGATATCAGGTTCAGTTAAAATGCAGTTATCACCATTAGTGATAATGTTTTTGTGGACTATCTGTTCAGTCAACAACTCCTCAGAGACTACTCCTTCAGGGCAAGTGTTAACCGACCCATCATCAGAAGCAGTAACATACTCCTCACTAGATGTGGAGTTAGCCTTACTTGAGGATTCATCCTTTTTAGGGGAATCATCCTTATCAGAGGACTCATCTAGACAGGTGAGATCAATGTCTATCAAGCTATTGACAAACTTCCCACTTATTGGTGGTGGAATGGCATTGGTACAAAGACCTAGGCCCTTCAGTTTCCTCACTACTGATTCGTAGTGCTCCACCACAAAGCGAGACTTTTTCAACTACTCATTTGTACATTTTAACTGCGGGATCTCATTTTGCAGTTTGTTGATTTCATTGTTCCGTTTTTCTAACCCCCTATACGCAATATCCAAGTGAACTTGTTGCTCACTTATTTGTAAAGAATATTCACATTTTTCCTTTTTTAACGTTTCAACGGAATCTTTAAAACATTTTTCGTTTTCTTTGTAATTATGAGCTGCCATAGTTAGGGGTTCGAGTTTGTCTTGGAGCATAGAAATTTCAAGCTTTAGCCCTAGACATTTAGAACAAGAAATAACAGAGAAAGGGTTAGAATCTACCTCAGATGATGAACTCTGTGCTTCTCCAATGGCCATGAGAGCAACGGCAGTGGTAGACTCCTTTTCAACAGCTACAGAAGCTTCCATCTCCTCAGCTTCTTTTCTCTCAGCCTCCATCAGCTCCATGATCTCAGCCATGAGACCAACCTTTGTTTGAGCAATGATGGCGTCCTCTAGATAAACACCCCAATCAAAGTTTTTGTCAAGCTGAGCTACCAGTGCATTTGACGAACCACCTTGGTGTTGATTATGGTGGCTAGTGTTGTTGTGGCTGTGGCTGTTTCCCTGGCTAGGTCTGGTGAAACCAGAGGCCGGTGCTCGGTCTTTTTGACACTCACGAGCAAAGTGTCCATAGTTCAGACACTTGTAGCATTTGGCCTTGGATTTATCAAATCCAACCTTGGCATTAGAATGTCCACCAATGAACTTTCTTCCTGTTCTGTTCAGGAAACGCTTGGCCCTCCTCAAAAGCATGGCCATATTCCATTGAATATCCATGTCCTCAATATCATCAGGATCCACTTGGTTAAAGTCTTCTTCAATAGTTTCGGGATCCGTTAGCTTGCCGCCTATGAAATTCTCATATGCAAGCATACATGATGAAAACAAAGCTACATGATCTTCAGCTATTTTGACTATTGCAGAATGGTTAGCTGAAGACGTAGCTGGAGGATTTCTTGAGGTGTGTTGATGATTAGTCCCCAACCCTGATCCGGATGCATAACAAGCATGACCACCACACCCATTTGAGTGGTCTTCTTCATTGGAGTGTCCAGTAATGTCACACCCCGACTGATGGCGGAATCATCGGGGCGGGACATGTAGACTGTTCATAGCACAAGGTTTACTAAATTGAAATATATTAAAGTCAAATTTCCATTACAAATAATCCAAGTACAAACCAAATCCAAACAAGAAACATAAAACAACTCATAAAATTCTTGATTTAAATTGCTAAGTCCAAATCCTATGTTGAACACGTCTTGAATCAATCTCACATATTGGGGCCTGAAACTTGAATAAAATAAAGTCAACTAAAAAGTTGGTGAGTATAACACAGTTGTATGTAGATAGCATATAGTTGAAAACAAATCCTTTACAAAACATGATAAAATAAGGCATTTATGGGGAGCAGCTATTGTGTAACCATGTACAACCAAACCTTGTAACTAGCATGCAAAAATTGTGTTGTCGGTTTCAATCACCGCGCACCATGGGTGGGTTTGTCAGACTCAATAGATCTATCATTGAAAACCATCGGCTTGTATAGTTAATGATTGCACATAATCGCATACAAAGGTTAGCACAACTAGCACTCGGGCACAAAGCTCAAATTTTGCACACATGTATGTAAATAGGATTTTTGCACTTGTGTTGTTTGCGTAAATGTAAATGTGTAATGTGTATAGAGTTCATGTTCCACCCCAAAAGTGTAAAAGAGTAAAAAGGGGTTGTGAATACTCACTTGGTATGGAGATGTAGCTAACAAAGAGTATAGATAAAATAAAGGTTCTTGATACGCACAAGTTAACCTAGATAGTAATATATATTGAATCAAATTGGTGTACAAAGTTTAAGTCTAACATTGAAGGTTGAGTTTGTGTATAAAAATATTAAATGAAATATATAAAGTTGTAGTAATCATTTTTGGAACATTTGATTAAAGTTTGGAATCTAAATAATAAAATAGAATTTTTATAAAATTGTTGATTATGAAAATAATGTATGTGTTAAATGTAAATTAATAAATAAATAAATGATTATAGTTTATGAAGTAATGTAAATATTGATTGTAATTAACTATAAATAAATAAATGATTTTTGTTTATGTATTAAATAAATAATTATTATCTTATTTATTTATAAACTTGTAACTTAATTCTTTAAAACATCATTTAAGTGTAAGATAAATATAAATTTAATTTTTATAAATTTTTAAATAAACTTTTAAATAAATAATATTTATCTCTTCAAATACAGAAAACATATTTTTATAAAATTTGAAACATTTATTGATTAAAAAATATAAAATTATAATTCTGTTACAATTTCTGAGTCACACACGACCGTGCCTCGGAAGGGCACGATCGTGCTCGAGCCACGGACGCGACCGCGCTAGTCGGGGCGCGACCGGGTTGATCAAAAGAGGGCACAAACTAGACTAGTCGACAGGCATGACCGTGCCTTGGCCTGGCACGGTCGTGTCTATGATTTTTAGGCACAACAGAGGCTAGCCCAAAGGGCATGACTAGGTCTGGACAGGAGGACACAACCGTGTTGCTAATCGGCACGACCGCGCTATATGAGGCACGGCCGCACCAGATGATTAGCGCGACCATGTCTCTTCCAAGTCAGACACGAATTGAACGATTTTTGTATTTATAACGATGGAATTGATAGGGCTTTTGATTACGGAGTTATTACGAGTCTGATCGCATAAATTAATTGTATGTAAATCGTGTTTAAGAGTGGAATCGATTAAATCTTTTCTTTTTAAAATATAAATTCTGATTCGGACGATTTCAATTACCTCAAACAGAAAGGAATTGATAGCGATCGGTAGAAGGGAGTTCCGACGACGGCAAGATTTGCTTCCGGTGGCTTCTGCTGTGATTCCGGCTGCTCCAACCCTTCAGAAACCTTAGAGATGATCGGAGGATCGAGTTCCTTGATTAATTTGTAACAATTGGATCGGGAATGGGGGTTTGAGGCTTGGGAGATAATTTGGACGGTTTCTTGAGAGTAAAATGTAATTGAATTGATAAAACTCGTATTGGACTGAGATCTTTTCCTTGACAATGAAAATGAAACGTAATCAGGTTTGAATTCGAACGATCGAGCGTTTTAAAATCACTTTTACGTTTTGACAATTACGCAGGCGCGACCGTGGCTAATAGAGGCGCGACCGTGCTTAGGCACCGGGCGCGATCGTTCCACGACCAGTCGCGCGATCGTGCCGAGGCACTTGGCGCGACCGTGCCAGGACGAAGCACGACCGTGCTAATTAGGGTTTCTTGATAAATTTTCAACTTTAGTCCTTGACTTTTCAGGTTTGATTAGTTTGAAATAAATAGTTACTTGTATAGCGTTTAAGTGTATATAATCGAGCAAAACTTGTAAATTTGTATTGAATCATTGCATTTAGTTTACGGTAAGCAAAATAATAAGGCAGTGCACGAGCATTGAATTTGAAATTGCATTACATTGAATTGAAATATGAATACTAAATTCCGAGATGTTACAAGTAAAGAGGGCAATTCCAGAGCCCGATGATTTTGAAGTGGAAGTCGTCCCATGATACATGGAAGGGTCCTGTATCTGAGGTATTCCCGAGCTCTCCTTCTTCATAAGATTCATGTTATGAGCTTGAATCTTACCAATAGCCTCATCTACTGTTAACTCATAGAATTTAGGATTTTTCCTCATCAGGGTTGTATACATCTCAAACTTTGGTGGCAAAGCATCAAGAAATTTTTCCACCAGTTCTTCATCGGGATATTTCAGTTCAAAAGCTTTCAACTCCGTTTGTAAATGATAGAATCTAGAGATGAGATCATCTAACGATTCATTTTCCATGAAATTGAAGCATTCATACTGCTTCCGGAGAAGATCCCGCTTACTCTTCTTAATGTCACTGTTCCCCTCAAATCTTTTCTGAAGTGCTTTCCAAAGATCCTTGGAGGTGTCATAGCCTCGGAAACTGTGAAACAATTCCCGAGTTAATGACATAGTGATTGAGCCAAGAGCCTTCTTTTCCCGATCATAAGCTTTCTTTTGTTCTTCATCAAGCTTAGAGATGGGCTTTGGCACCTCTTCATCAAGATAGATGTGTGTGGGATGCTTATATCCCTCAATGATTGGTATCCATAATGATGAGTCGGTGTATGAAATGTAGTGCTCAAAACGCGCCTTCCAATTGGAATAATCATTTACATTTAATAGTTTAGGCGGTTTCTGAGGTGTACCGATCTCATTATCATAATTTAACATGTTTCCAAGATTCTGAAGGTTCGACATAGTGAATTACTTGGTCAAAAAATCAGAAAAATCAGACACTGTTGCGCACTTGGTTTTGGCCTTGCGCACTTGAGAAATGGTCTTGCGTAGTTAAGATTTGCTCTTGCGTACTTGTAAGTACGCAGGAGGAAATATTAAGTACGCAGGATATAACTTAAGTTCGCACAAGTTCAGTCTTGCGCACTTGTAAGTACGCAATGCGTAGTTAGTAAGTACGCAGAAGACTGTACTTTTTACCAAAAATGGTAAGTACGCAGGACACCTTTTCAGCAACTCTCACCAAACTTTTCCGGTCACCTGAAAATCACCGGAGATAGTGAAAAGTAGGCTGATGATCAATGTAATCGAGCCAAACGATCAGAAAAAAGTTTCTAACCAACCTTTGATGCTCAAAACACACAAATACACAACAAAAATCGGTTTTTGAGAGATTTTTGCTTCTAAAAAAGTGCTCAAGAGCTACCCCTTTTTATCACAAAAGTCAACAAAAATACCTCTTTTTGCTTGTTAAACTCAGTAAAACGTCTCCAAACTCACTTACAACACTCGAATTCAAAAGCAATGCTCTGATACCACTTGTAGGTCCCTTCGTGTGTGTTGGATCGTCACATGCAAGTGGTCTACTAGTCGCACCGGGTTGCGGAATACCCGTGACTAGGTGGAGAGTCTTACTAAACAAAGTAAACCAAACACGAGAGTCACAATAAACGTTCTTTGTATTATAAACACTCGACGGTTACAGAGAGAATACAAGCTGCGTACTTAGCAAAACTGAGTTCGTCTGAACAAATGGTTCTGCGTACTTAGCCTCTGTGAACCTATCCTATTTATACAGACCTGATGCCTGCGCACTTAGCAAGTGCGCAGGACCAATTGCTCTTGCGTACTTAACAAGTACGCAAAGGTGTTCTTGCGTACTTGCTAAGTACGCAGGAGCTTTCTCGTGCGCACATGTAAGTGCGCAAAACACTTAGCAGAAAAACAACATACATAATGTAAAAGTAAATACAACTCGATAAACTATTACATAATGACTCATACATACAAAGATAAATTACAGACATTAGACATACAAACTAAGTATCTATCCAGAGTGTTGTCACAGGAAAGTGTATCAACATTTTATCTCGATTTGCTGATTTTTGAACGTCTGTGTTTGAATTTGAATCGTCACAGGTTCAGGCGAACTTGTTCCAAGCGAACTTGTTTGAAGCGAACTTGTCAGGCGAACTTAATAAGTTCACCTCTTGCACTACTACGCGAACTTATTAAGTTCGCCTAGGGGTCAGGGAAGATTTGGACTTGTAATTTTTATTTTTTTTTGTTGAAAATGTTTTTTTGTTTAAATTTTAAAAATTTTTTATTTTTTTATTTTGTTTTGTTGTTTGTTCGTGTTTGTTATTTTTGCTAATATGTTTGTTCTCCAACTTTTTCAGATGGCTCGACGTGTCGAATATAAACATAATCAAGTGGCATTGTTAGATCCTAACATGTCTGAGGCTGTAAATTTTCAAGGCATTATAGGATTTTTGAACAGATCACGTCTTCACGTTGCTTTATCTGCTGATCCTTACATAAGTCTCGTATACATACAGCAATTTTGGGATACAGTTCATCAGGATACGGACGTTGAACCTCATGTTCTTCGTGCCACTGTTAATAATATCGAGATAGCCATTTCTGAAGAGACGATTCGTGCTGCTCTTGATTTGGGTTGAAATGCTGAAGATCCGTTATCTTATCCAGGAACCCTTATTCTGGGTTGTTTTCAAAGAATGGGATATCGTGGGAAACAGAATGATACACAAGCACATAAAGGTGGCTTAGTTGGTGAATGGAGGTACTTTATGCATGTGCTTATTCAGTGCATCTCTCCTCGCAAAGCTGGTACCGATGGCTTGAAGATGGCTCGAAGATGGCTCTTCAAACTGCAATGGTTGCTTTAACGTTGAATAAGCGATTCAATTTTGCACTTTACTTCTATAGAGAGATGGTCATGCAAATTAATCCAGCTGAAGGTCAAGGATTTCTGATATATCCTTGTTTTATTCAACTGATTCTTAATCATCTAATTCCGGATCTTCTACAACATCCTATAAGATTAACTTTGACTCCGATGTCAAAGCGTATCTTTACTGATTGTACAAAAGTTAAATTGTAGAATGCTGCATTGATACCGGTTCCTACTTCATTGTTTGGGCACTTAATCAATCCTGATTATGTTGCACCACTGAATGACAACTGGTTTCATCCAGAAGAAATTGCTCAAGTTCCAGGCTTCAATGTTCAACAACAACAACAGCAACAACCACAACAACCAGCACAACAACAAGTTCCACAACAACAGATACCAGTTTAACAAGTACAAGTTCCTGTACAACCACAAATTCCTATTCCTGAACAAGTTCCAATTCCATAAGCTGAGGTTGAAATACCTATTCATGAACCTGTTCAAGAGGAGGGCGTTCATGCACATGAACATGATTTAGGAATTAACATGGATGATTTCGTTGATGATGCTGTGAACTCGCCCATTCAAGAAGCTGAAGGGAATGTGGTGACTGATGATGAATCTAATTCCAGCTCAAGTGAGACGATATTACCTGTTAATGAAAGCACTGATTCTGATGAATCTAGGGATTTTTCCTCAGATCATTATGAACGGTTAGCTGCTACTCCACTGGCTAATGCTGGAAAACGCATTAAATCTCAAGCCAGACGACCAAGAAGAAAGTCTGTTCGAGATCCTCCTTCCGGTTCAGTACTTGGAAAAAGATCCTTGGTTGATGACAGTACTGAGTCTGATAGTGACTTTAATCCAGATCCTAAGACTCAAAAGTTAAAGTCTGCATCCATAGCTGCTGCACAATCTTCTCAGGGAGTAGAGGATGCTAATTTTGTTGCTTCCTTGATTATTACTCCTCCAAGATCTAAGAATCCATCTCCGGTTAGAACTCCTGTTCCTCCAGTCATTCCTACTACTGCAAGTCCTTCAGTTCCAAAATCGACAGCTGGTCCGTCTAAGCCTTCTGATTCTGAAAGGATTACTCTCCTTGAATCTCAAGTGCTTACTCTACAAGCTCAGGTAGATACTCTTGTGTATACTAATTCACAACGACAGTTGGTGATTCAGACTCAAGCTCAACAGATAGCTGATATGCAAGCATTGGTGACTAAACTCATTCAGCGTCTTGACGCTCAGGGGGAGTTGAGGACACCTGATACTTGTCACACAGAGTCTATTCAAAGACTTGATCTAAGGATCCATAGCTGTCATACAGAGTCTAATCCAGATCCTAAGACTCAAAAGTTAATGTCTGCATCCATAGCTGCTACACAATCTTCTCAGGGAGTAGAGGATGCTAATTTTGTTGCTTCCTTGATTATTACTCCTCCAAGATCTAAGGATCCATCTCCGGTTAGAACTCCTGTTCCTCCAGTCATTCCTACTACTGCAAATCCTTCAGTTCCATAATCGACAGCTGGTCCGTCTAAGCCTTCTGATTCTGAAAGGATTACTTTCCTTGAATCTCAAGTGCTTACTCTACAAGCTCAGGTAGATACTCTTGTGTCTACTAATTCACAACGACAGCTGGTGATTCAGACTCAAGGTCAACAGATAGCTGATATGCAAGCATTGGTGACTAAACTCGTTCAGAGTCTTGACGCTCAGGGGGAGTTGAGGATACCTGATACTTGTCACACAGAGTCTATTCAAAGACGTGATGATGAAGACAATGATCCTGCTGGAAATATTGAGAGTGATCGTCAATACACTGACGCTAATCCTATATCTAGGGTTCAGGGGGAGTCGACATCACAATCACTTGAAGGAAACAAAGATACTTCTGGTACTAATGAAGAAGAAATTCTATTATTGGAGTTCTTTCAAGATTCAGAAGAAGAAGAAGCTGAAAAGATTGCATGTCTTGATGACATTGATGATTTATTCGATGACATGGAAGATGATATGTCGGATAATGAGATAGAAGAAGGAGAAATAGTAGAGATTGAGATAGAGAAAGATAAAGATAGTGTTACTTATGAAGGTTGTGATGGTCTTAAAGTGCCGTATAACTTCATCCAGGATGATGTTATTCCTGAATTCACTTATGAAGGAGTAACAGATTCTATGGACTCTGTTGAAGACGTCACACTGCCTGAAGACACTACTGATTCAAAAATGGATACTGATGATGAGAATATTCAATCTGATAAAGATGCTGAAACTGAAACTACTCACACTGAGTCTCCGAAGGTTAATGAAGAACGTGTGATGTACAGAAATATAGGGATGACACGAGAACAATGGAGAGAAGTTGTAAACAGTTGGATGAAGGTGCTACCCAAGTCTCCAGCACAACCTGCTCAGAAAGAGAAATATGTGAATAAAGAGCGGTGTGTAGGAAGGATCATAAGTTGGTTCTATGATGATAAATCAAAATTATTTGCTATTAAACGATCTGACGGTGTTCAATACTTAAAGCCGAGGATCAAGTATTTCAATACCTTGCCAAGGTGTGAAATAAATGGTTTAGCTTCAAAGCCACTCATTAATAGATCGAATAATGGTTTGGCTGATGTGATAGCAAACTTGATCAAGAAAGAAGGTAGTTCAGGAAAGTATGATCGGCTGAAACCACAAAAGGGAAAGAGAGTGAAGAACACAGATCCAAAGACTGGGAAAGTGACCCGGAGATACAAGTATAAACCAGTGCGTGCTATTCACAAGATACCGTTAAAGAAGATTCCTCAAGACTTTCTTGGGAATATGAAATGGTGGTATGTCGATGTCAATACTGGTGAAGCAAGGATTGCAGATAAAGACAATAAGTTTATTGTGTGTTTCTATGACGCAATGAATGTTATTAATTTTTCAAAGAAAGATCAGAGGACATTGAGAAAGAATGAGATCATGTACACTGATGAATGGAAAGAACCAGGATTGCAGTACAAGAGAGTGTTGGAGATATGTAGAAGATATGGAGTGCATGCTGGCAGCAGACTACCGGATGACTGGAAGAGTTCAAGATAAAGACTGAAGACTGAAGATCAAGTTATTGTCAAGGGGGAGTCTGTTAGGACATAGTTTGTAATGACAAAAGCTTGTAATAGTTAGATTTTATGTCTTTGTGTTTTTGTTATGTAAATGTCAAATGTCACTAAGTGTTTTACAACTATAGCCTAGAGGCGAACTTGTTAAGTTCGCCTGGTCTATCAGAGGCGAACTTAATAAGTTCGCTTAAGTCTAAATGAGGCGAACTTGTTAAGTTCGCTTAAGCTGTTAGAGGCGAACTTAATAAGTTCGCTTATATCAGGTCAGTTGGTTATATATATGTGTGTTTACAGAGTCAGTCATAACGAACTAGAGAGATCAGAACAGAGATGTCCGATTGAGTCTGTAAACATCATTGTGATTTGAAATACGAATTCAGAAGGTTATTTACTTGCTTGTGTGAATTATCTTTTATGCGTATAAACGTTGACTCGTTGGATTCCGCACTCCGAGTAAACATCACGTCTTATCACGAGATCGATCCGTAGACGCGCCATAGGGACCTACACAACTGATGATACCCCGGTCTTCGATCGATTTTGGAGAACCAGCTTGCTCCTTGGAATTGATCGAACAAGTCATCGATCCTAGGTAATGGGTATTTGTTCTGGATGGCAAGTTTGTTCAACTCTCGGTAGTCTATGCACATACGCATACTACCATCCGTCTTCTTCACGAAAAGAATCGGAGCACCACAAGGTGAGATACTTGGTCTAATAAAACCTCTGTCTAACAACTTTTGCAGTTGTGACATTAGTTCCTTCATTTCTGATGGAGCTAATCGATAAGGTGCCTTAACTACAGGCTTATCACCAGGCACTAAGTCGATTCGAAACTTAACTTCTCTTTCGGGAGGTATTCCTGGTAATTCTTCGGGAAATACATCAGGAAAGTCACATACTACTGGCACGTCTTTAAATTCTTTAGTTTTTACTTTAGAATCAATAACGTATGCTAGATAGGCCTCATTTCCTAGACTCATAAACTTTGTGGCTTTCATCATGGAAATAATTCTAACAGCTGATCTTATCTTATTACCGTGGATCGTAATCCAACTGTCGTCAGGAGTCTGCATCTGAACTGCTTTCTTGTTGCAAATGATCTGGGCATCGTTTGCTGCCAACCAGTCCATTCCCAAGACTACATTAAATCCTTCGAGGATCATTGGATATAGTCTAATAGGGAATCTGTGTCCTTCAAGATTGATGAAACAATCTTTAATGAGTTCTGCCACCTTCATCGTTTTCCCGATACCTGTTTCGAATTCAAAGGTTTCACTTAGTCTTACGGTAGGTCTAGCTAAGGATGAACAGAAATCTAAGGATACAAAACTTCTACTAGCTCCTGAGTCAAATAATACAGTAGCAGGTACGTTATTAACGAGAAATGTACCTGATACTACGTCAGGAAGTGTATTAGCTTCTTTTGTCATCAAGCTATAGGCCCTACTCTTGGCCTTTGGGGCTTCTTTCTCCTTTCCATCTTTAATCAACACTGGTGCTGAAATCTTCAGGGTTGGGCATTCTATGATTTGGTGTCCGAGTTCTCCACACTTGTAACACCTCATTCTTGACTTATTTGGGCAATTGGTGGCTATATGCCAAGGCTTACCCCAACTGTAGCAAGTATTTGTCCCATACCTGCATTCTCCAGTGTGTAGTTTACCACATTTGGTACATTTAGAACCACCACTATGTTCCTGCTTCCTTCATCCTCCTCCACCTCCTCCATTCTTCTTGTTCTGATTTTTATAAATGTCAGACCATTTTCTCTTTGATTCCACAGGGTGGGAACCGAAGACTTCATCGTACATTGTCGAACCAAGTTGTACGGCAGACCGAAAAGTCTTCAAGTCTGAAGTCTTTACTAAACTCCTTACTTAGGATGGTAAACCCTGCACGTATCGCTTGATGCGTACAGATTCAGGAGTTATCAGATGGGTGCTAAACGAGCCATTCTATTAAACTTGGTAGTATACTCTCGGTGAGTCATTCTACCAGCTTCCAATCTAAGAAAATCTCTTTCGAGTTTGTCCATCTCATTATCTGGACAGAACTCCTCTATTAGCAATCTTTTCCAATCTTCCCAAGTCATCAGGTCAATAGCTTTATCTCCTAAAGCTATGACTAAGTTTTGCAACCAGCACAAAGCTTCTGAAACAAACGAGTGGGCTGCATACTTGACTTTCTGATCGTCTCTACATTCACTGATCTTGATAACTGCTTCTATCTCTCTTATCCACTGATGAGTAACAGTGGCATCCTTCGTTCCTTCAAACATAGGAGGGTTTCCGTCTTTGAATGCCTTGTAAGGACATCCCTTATTTCCTTTCTTCCGAGGTCTTGCCTCATATGAATCATCATATTCATAATCATAATCGAAATCATCCTCATCCTCATCATCTAGCTTGTTATTTCTTTCTATCAGTTGAGTCTCATCATTCTTCTTTCTATTCTCTTCTAAGCTTGTCAATAAAATTGGTAGAGCCATGTCTAACGCTTTGGCAACATCCATGTCTACAATATTCTTAAGTTGTGGATCTACCACAGGCTCTTCTACCCGTTCTTCTCTCTCTACATGTTCTATCTCTGGTTCGACATTGGTGGTAGACCGCGTTTGCTTTCTAGGAGCATTGGGATTAACCCTTCCTCCTCTTCTGCCTTTACCTCTACCAACCATTTCTCTACAAAAGGATATGGAGTGTTTTAGTATTCGCATGATGGATTGATAGCTAGAACACAAGTGTATTCTAAATATTAATAACTGTGGCCACGGCGAAATTAAACATTTACGCCACTTTCGGTGCTCTAGTTATCTTTCTATCAGGTTCCTACTAAATATCCCTACCTTTTTCCTTTCTCTATCTTTAGCATCAGGCTATCTTAACAGGCATCTCTACTGGCATTCTTACCGTCCCATAATCTTAGTTTATGTTTAGATACTTGGGCAAGTATCTAAATCTCTTCAACTATAGCTCTGATACCAACTCGGGACACCCACATCCCGGATCACCCGAGATGCCGGTCACTTGTAGGATTTACTCATTAACATATAGTAAACAGAGATCATACACTGCGGAAGACTTTAAAATACTATATTTATTTCATAAAACTTGTCTTAATGTACATTCTAAAGAAAGTACAAACATTTCTATTCTAATGTCAGCCTGCCAGAGAATGCCAGATAGCCCACCACATGCCTCTACTCTAGCCGCTTGTCTTTACTGTAGGAGGTTACGTCTTTACCTGATGCACATGCTTAAACATATGTCAACTTAATCTGGTGAGTTCTAAGTTTTAGTCAAAGTATCTTTGACCTCTGTCTCATACATAAATGGATTTATATGACACACATTTAAAACATTCCATTAACTTCTTACCCAAACATAAGACTTTAACTTGCACACTTGTCTTTCCGAGGTCACGTTAACCTCCAAGCGGTCGTCACCACTTATACATACCCTTGTACAAGGTGCCATACTATATTCCACAAAGGAATGCAGTATATCTCTACGTCTTAAGTTGCAAGATATTATGTGTCATTTGGCCAGACGTGGCAAAACATTTCCTTTCTTTACAGACCAATATGGTCAAAATGTTTGACATGGCAAAACATGCCAAAACTATATCTCTTTCTCTTTACTATTTGTCAAGACAATAAATGTCAAGACCTCTACAAGTCAAGGTAAAACCCTGACTCCTCTGTCATTACTTATCTGGGCTTACCATGATAAGTTCTAAAACGTTTTACGTGTCAAAACAATTTTCTTTCTCAAAATCTTTTTTAGGTGAAATCATGCCAAAAGGCAAGTTTCCATTCTAACCATTCCTTTCAAAACCAGTCCTTATCCTAAATCCTCATAAAGGTTTCTCCATGGTATATTAAAAAGACAAGGTGGTTATCCTCCCAGAGTAGTGTTGGGATTCAGTGGTGATCTGTTTGACTTTTGTAAAAACGGGTTTTAACAGAGAAATTAATTAATTCAGTTAATTAATAAATACGCAGCGGAAAATAAAATTATAACCTATTTAACAGCACCGACAAACCGAACAGGATCTGATTATGAACATGCAAACACAAAATAAAACAATTAATCTACTGATGAGATTAATTATACCTTAGGGGTTAATGATTAACCGGTCGAGACACCGAGGTACAACGAACCGATGCTAGATCACGAACCGAACGCGAGAGAACGGGATGAGTCGGGTTGGCCGAAACTTGCAAAAGTAGGAACAATGCCAAAGAAGATAATCGATTATTGTATTTTCGCTTCTTGTTTGGCGTTGACCGAAAAACCAAAGGAAAACACAAATGTGTTTTTCTACCTTTTGCGGCTCCTCCCCTTGTCGCTAGCTACTTTGAAAAAGAAGAAAAAAACCAATTTCTTGTTCCTTGCGGATGGATCATCATGTATTAGGATTAAGTAATTAACCCTTTAAATATTAATTACAAAACCCTACTAACAGTTTCGGGCCTAAAGTTCAATGAGATGTAAAAGCCCGAACCCATATTTAATGTTTTAATAAAAGATTAAAACAATAAATATAAAATTATTATTTATAAACCTGTATAAATAATAAATCCCGTGAAACGATTTTATATAAAATATATCGTCTCGGTAACAGTTCGTAATTACCAGTTAAGCGGGTTAAGTGGATTTATTGTTTGTTGCCCTAGGTGTAACTCTTACGGGTCATAGCTCCGTCATCCGCGTTGTCTATCGGGTCGGTCCATAAAATCCAACAATCTCCCACTTGGACGATCCACGATAAATCAACGCAAACAGTCAGCGGCGCTCTAGCTGCACATGGCTGTCCCTAACAAGGTATGACGCTTTAAAGTCATTAACCAAATATCTCTGTGTTAGTAACAACTAACTAAAGCAAGACAATAGACTTATGGCAATAGTTGTCATTTATCCTTTCCATATAAAACATCAATTGAATCAATGAGACATCTATTTAGTTCATTCTCATATGGCGTTCCATTATTATTGTTCTCGATCAAGAATCAAAGTGGTCCAATCAAACACACAGTAAGTTTGGGTTAGGCCTTACACTTCACCCGTTTGAATCAACGAGGGCACCACGGTGCCTATCTGTTACATATAATGCAAGAGTACAAAATCCCATATTGACTACATACAACTCCCACTGAACTTCAGAACTATTCCTAATTAAAGCCTTTATGACTGACAGTTACGCGATAGCGTTTGACATTGATTAAAGAATGGTTCTTGGTAAACGGCAGTTCTAGTACGTATCTCAGGTCAGAGGATACTAATGAGTATACCAATAGCAAAACATCTTATGACAAAGATCCATGAAGATGATTTGATGCGAGTTACATCCAACGTCATTCAAAATGAGGCCTGTGAAGTTCGGAGTCAACCCCTTGAGCCGAAGTTCAGAAAAGTTTTAATTCAGAGACATTCCCACGAGTCTGACCGACTACGGATAATTAAGAATACAAGATTCATGGATTAAACGTATTAAAATCGAACATGGTTATAAGAATTCAGAATTGCATTTAAATCAGTAAACCAAAAAGAATTCAAAAGTACATATGTTTAAATGTTCGCACATTCAAAATACTAAATCAAAACATATCACTAGCAAATCTAAGACCAATAGCATCTCTGTGAAGATCATTCTTGTCCTGAGTCATGGGCTTAGTAAATGGGTCCGCTAGGTTTAGATCTGTGTCTACTTTGCTTATCACGACGTCTCCACGTTCCACAATTTCCCATATATAGTGGAACTTCCTTTGAATGTGCCTGGCTTTGTGATGAGATCTGGGCTATTTGGCTTGAGCTATAGCACTTGTGTTATCACAAATTATCTCGATTGGTTGGCGAATACTCAGAACCACATCGAGGTCAATAATGAATTTCTTCATCCAAGCAGCTTCTTTAGCAGCATCTGATGCGGCTATATATTCAAATTCGTTGGTTAAATCCGCCACTACACTCTGCTTGGAGCTTTTCCATGAGACAGCTCCTCCATTAAGAGTGAATACGAAACCCGACTGTGAGCGAGAGTCATCTCGGTCAGTTTGAAAGCTAGCTTCAGTGTAACACCGTACAGTGAGATCCTCTTTCACTCCTCCAAATATTAAAAACATGTCTTTGGTCCTTCTTAAGTACCTCAGGATGTTCTTAACTGCAGTCCAATGGGCAATGCCAGGACTTTGCTGGAAACAGCTGGTCATGCTTAAAGCATACGAGACGTCAGGTCTAGTGCACAACATAGCATACATGATAGAACCAATCGCTAAGGCATATGGAATTGCTTCCATTTCCTTAATTTCAATGTCCGTGGATGGAGATTGTGATTTGTTCAACACAGTGCATTTAGTCATCGGAACACCTCCTTTCTTGGAGTTTTCCATCCTAAGGCGTGTCATCATTTTGTCTATGTAAGTACTCTGACATAGCCCTAGAAGCCGCTTAGATCTATCCCAGTAGATCTTTATTCCTAGAATGTAAGCAGCTTCTTCAAGATCCTTCATTGCAAAACAAGATCCTAACCATTGTTTGACTTTGTCAAGCACAGGGATGTTGTTTCCAATGATTAGTATATCATCCACATACAAGATGAGAAATGATATAGTGCTCCCACTAGCCTTTCTATAAACACAAGGCTCATCTTCATTCTTAACAAAACCAAATTCTTTGATTTTCTGATCAAAATGAAGATTCTACCTTCGAGATGCCTGTTTAAGTCCATAAATGGACTTATTCAGTTTGCGGACCCTACTATGATACTTTGGATCAACAAAACCGTCAGGCTGAACCATATAGACATATCTCGTAACCATGGTACGCGGCTATGGCAAGCAGTATCCTGATTGATTTGATCATAGCAACGGGTGAGAAAGTTTCATCATAGTCAATACCTTGAGTTTGAGTGAAACCCTTTGCAACTAGCCGTGCTTTATAGGTTTGTACATTACCATGCATGTCGGTTTTTCTTTTGAAAATCCATTTTCTCCCTATTGCCCGAGAACCAGGGGGTAGTTCAATCAAGTCCCAGACCTGATTATCACGCATAGATTACATCTCGGCGTTCATGGCTTCAAGCCATTTATCGGATTCAGGATCTGAGATAGCAGATTTGTAGTTTGTAGGTTCGTCATTTGACTCAGCTACTAACAGGACTTTAGAAGCTTCAAGATGCCATAGGTATCTATTAGGTTCTTTACGAGACCTGCTACTTCTGTGAACGCTTGTGTTTATGTCTGAATCATCAGCAACAACTTCTTGTTGATCAGACGCTCCGACTTCCTCAGCGGTTGTTTGTGTTTCTTGAATTTCTTCAAGATCCATAATATTATTTCCGGTTCCTTGATTTAGAAGATCTTCCTCGAGAAAGCGTCCTTTCCTTTTGATGGAAACAATGTTTGCATCAGGATGACAGAAATAATATCCGCTTTTGTTGTAGTAACCGACGAAAACAACTTTTTTGCCTCTGGGATCGAGCTTGTCATCAGAATCGCTGGTGACATATGTATCACATCCCCATACTCTAAGGTAAGAAAAATTGGGTTTAGACCCTTGCCATATCTCATATGGGGTTTTGTCCACCTTCTTAGTCGGTGCCAGATTTACAAGGCGGGCGGCGGTCATAAGAGCATAACTCCAGAAGGAGTGAGGCAAGTTAGTTCTACACATCTTCGATCGAACCATATTAAGTAGGGTTCGATTTCTCCTCTCACTCACGCCATTAAGTTGGGGTGTGCGAGGAGGAGTGGGCAGAGAAATAATTCCGTGCTCCTTCAGATGATTAAGAAATTCTAAGCTAAGATACTCGCCACCTCGATCTGATCGAAGTGTCTTAATAGTTTTATCGAGTTGTTTCTCTACTTCGTTTTGAAACTCTTTGAACTTTTCAAATGTTTCATGCTTGTGTTTCATAAGATAGACATAAGCATATCGACAATAATCATCAATAAATGAAACGAAATATCTTTCATGATTTCTAGACATGGTTCTGAAAGGGCCACACACACATCAGTGTGTATAAGGCCTAGCAGATCTTTGTTCACCAACATGGGTGAAGGGGTCCTTTGTGAGTTTGCCAGCTAAACAAGACTCGCAATTATCAAATGAGTCCTGTCCGGTAGGTTAAGGAATTCCCTCGGATTGGAGTCTTTTAATGCGTACCTTGCTTATGTGGCCAAGTCGACAATGCCATAGAAAAGTATCATTAATGCCATATTTGATACGTTTAGAAAGATTATATATGTTATTGTCAGTTTGAACGTCAATCTCATAAATACCGTTTTGAGGTTTAGCCACAAAATAAAAGATATCATTTAAGTAGGCAGAAATAGCAATACCATTAAAAATGTACTTAATTCCTTGTTTAAACAATAAAGAAACTAAAATAATGTTTCAGGTTAGACTAGGTGCAAATAAACAATTTTTCAAAACAACCACATGGCCAGAAGGACATGAGAGATGATATGTTCCAGTTGCAAGAACTGGTACTCTTTTCCCATCACCAACGATGAGCTCCATGTCGCCTTGTTTCAGCTTCCTTCAACTTTTAGGCTCCTGCAAGACATTAATGATGTGGTATCCACATCCAGTATCAAATACCCATGTGTTGCTAGAAACAGTAAAAATTTCAATAACATAAATGAGAATACCCGAAGAGGTGCCCTCACCACTGGCCTTCTGCAGCTTCAGCTTGGCTAGATATTCAGGACAGTTACGTTTCCAGTGCCCCATTTTGTTGCATTCAAAGCATTGGCGCTCCTCAGGAGGGGTGCTTTTGAAGCTTTCTTGTTATTGTTGATGGCAGGCTTGGCAGCAACATTAACCTTCTTCTTGCCATTGCTATTATAACCTCTTTTCTTGGGGTTAGGAATTTTAACACCAGCAGATCTGACCATCAGAACTTGATTTTTCTTTCCTTGGATATTCATCTCGGCCGTTTTGAGCATACCATGTAGCTCGGCCACTGTCTTCTCCAGGCCATTCATGTTGAAATTCATTACGAATTGAGCATAGGAGCTTGGGAGAGCGTTTAAGATGAAATCAGTAGCCATGTCATCCTTCATGGGATATCCAAGTTTGTTCATCTGGTCGATGTACCCATTCATCTTAAGTACATGAGCACTAACAGGTGTGCCCTCTTGCATCGTGCAACGAATGAGCTGAGACATGGTTTCATAGCGTTCTTGTCGGGCTTGTTTCAGGAACATGCCCTTAAGTTGCTCAATCATGTCAAAGGCACTCAGGCCCTCCATGCTCTTTTGGAACTCACGGGACATGCAGGCTAGCATAAGGTAGGCCACCTTAGTGGCATCATCTCTTTGTTTTTCCCAGGCATTACGAGCGGTAGCCGTGTTACCATCGGGTACCTCAGGGACTGGTGCATCGAGAACATAGAGCTTCTTGGCCATCTTGAGAACTATTCTCAGATTGAACTGCCATGAGAGAAAGTTGGTGTTATCCATCTTTTCTTTCTCAAGGATAGACTTGAGAGCGAAGGAGTTATTAGTATTATTATTTTCAGTAGACATCTGTCAAGATAAGCAAAGAATATAAATTAGTATAAAGAAAGTGAAAAGTCCTTATTAATTTATGACCTAATTACAGAAATTAGAATAAGGAGTGAGAATCTAGCTAAATCAGTCACTAATGGTAGCTGTGGCATACAACATTAGTAAGTGGGTAACTAGACTGACAATTAGTGTCAATTGTGGAAAGATGCACAACTCTCGTGTATGAGGCCGCTAAGACAAGACATGTCTATGCATTGATACGTTTAGCCTCATCTATGCCCACTTTTAATCTCTTGACAGCTGGGGCATGTAACAAGAGAGAAAAGTAATAGTCGTCCTAAAACAGGTACTTACGGAAGGGCCCGGTGTGTCAACGAAACCCTTGCGCCTTGGAAGGATAAACTACGCATCTAGTGCGGTGCTGTGGCTCCAAACACCGATGTTTCGTTTTATGCTCCAAGTGTTCCTTATAATAGGATGGCATAGACCATTGGTTTTAAATATGGGTTCCAATTTTAGTGTTTACCGAATAGGGTCAAACACAACGAATGATTAAATCATACACGTGTTGTAAAATAAAAGTCATGACAAATTTGATGAACTCTTTCATCTCTCAATACACTTAATTTTAAATAACCTATTAAAACTAATTTTGTCGCGACTTGAATAACCAGTTAATAGTTGAAAACTATTAAGTTATAAGTTTTGAAATTAAATTTAGTTTAAATTGCAAAACTTTAGCGGTTATTTATTTTATAAAAACAAGCCAGTTGTTATTTTTATAAAATTCTACAAGTTGTAAAATTAGAACTTGTGGTGACAGATTGTGACATTTTAAAACTCCTATTAAAACGTTTAGTGTTTGGTTGGTTTATAATAAATTTAAGTTATAAAAAATTAAAAGCAACCATAAAGCAAATAAATATGTAAATCTTTTAGGGCCAAGTTTGTTTGATCTTGCTAGAGCCAGTTAGCAAGACCAAACGGGTCACGGGGTCCACAAAATTAAAACAACCACAAGGATGGACTTCCGTGCATCTAGTCGTCTCGGATGACTCCCACTGAATCCATGATTCCTGTTGCGTCTTCAGATTTGTCTTCGGGTTTTTATTACATTACATAAAATAAAATAAAAAACTATTCTGTTACAACTTTGAGCCATCAAAAGTGGGCCAAAACCATAAAACCAAAAAACTGAATAATAAACACAAACAACTCAAGCACATGGGTCGGGCCAGATTTACATATTCAACACAATCAAATACGGGCAATATATTTGGTCAAATAAAATAAAAAATCGACCAAATTAATAAATAAAAAAAATTGCCCCAAAAACAGATCAGATCAGAAACTTCAAGATAGTTAAAGTTTGTGATTAATCTAACCAGTGAAACCAGACCGGTTCCGATTTGCGTGTTATAACCCGGGCTCTGATACCACTGTTTGGATTCAGTGGTGATCAGTTTGACTTTTGTAAAAACGGGTTTTGACAGAGAAATTAATTAATTCAGTTATTTAATAAATACGCAGCGGAAAATAAAATCATAACCTATTTAACAGCACTGACAAACCGAACAGAATCTGGTTATGAACACGCAAACACAAACGAAAACAATTAATCTACTGATGAGATTAATTATACCTTAGGGGATATTGATTAACCGGTTGAGACACCGAGGTACAACGAACCGATGCTAGATCACGAACCGAACGCGAGAGAACGGGAAGAGCCGGGTTGGCCGGAACTTACAAAAGCAGGAACAATGCCAAAGAAGATAATCGATTATTGTATTTTCGCTTCTTGTTTGGCGTTGACCGAAAAACCAAAGGAAAACACAAATGTGTTTTTCTACCTTTTGCGGCTCCTCTCCTTGTCGCTAGCTACTTTGAAAAAGAAGAAAAAAACCGATTTCTTGTTCCTTGCGGCTGGATCATCATGTATTAGGATTAAGTACTTAACCCTTTAAATATTAATTACAAAACCCTACTAATTGTTTCGGGCCTAAAGTTCAATGAGATGTAAAAGCCCGAACCCATATTTAATGTTTTAATAAAAGATTAAAACAATAAATATAAAATTATTATTTATAAGCCTTTATAAATAATAAATCCCGTGTAACGAATATATATAAAATATATCGTCTAGCTAACAGTTCGTAATTACCAGTTACGCGGGTTAAGTGGATTTATTTTTCGTTGCCTTAGGTGTAACTCTTACGGGTCATAGCTCGGTCAGCCGCGTTGTCCATCGGGTCGGTCCATAAAATCCAACAAGTAGTACCTCCAACAGATATGTTCCCAGGAAAGAATGACGGGTCTAGGAGGGATTTATACACCACACTTTCTTTAGACATAACATTCTGTTTGTCAGATAACTACATACTGGTCGGATGGTTAACCAACGCTTCTTTGATATCTCATGAATACTCCGTTACTTAGTTTTAAGATTTAGACATGTTTTATACATAACCTCTTGCAACATGAATGCTATCCAAAATATTTAAATCAAGGTATATAGCATTTATGTAAATCTTTCTAGCATGCATACCAGCCCAAAATATTTAAAGTAAAACATAAAAAAGGGCCTCATAGAACTCACCTCTAACTTCCTTCCTGTTTAGATAACCTTTAAGCACAACGACTTGGATTAATGTCTTAAGTCATCATAACATTACTTAATCATAATTTCCTAGCTTAGTGAAAGTAACCAAGTCATTAGGAACTAGTCGGAACCTTAACTTAGAACTATCTTTTGCGTATTGGAACCGAAAAGCTGGAAACTGGACTTTTCTACGGGACCCGGGGCTCAGGGTACGTTTCCCTAGGTTAACTTGGTGTTTAAAAGTGTGTTTTGTTGTGTAGGATGGTAAAAAACCGAGCTCTTTGTCCAACTATTTATAGGGTGCCCGTCGGGTCCGTAGCAGACCGCTATGCTCTAGGGTGACGGTCTGCTAAGGGTTTAAGCGGTTAATCCTTTGCTTAATAGCCAAGTAATGAACCGTTAAAAAAGAAATGGGAGACCGCTAGGAAAATTGCGGCTAGCGGACCGCTAGGATCCGTATGACGTCTGCTATAGGGTTCCACGCGTCCGCTAGTAAGCTGACATGTGTCACCTCCTCATTATTCCCTTGCGCCCTACGTAGCGGACCGCTAACCCTTCATGTGGCGGTCCACCACCCTTCATCTTTCACTTTTTCTCATTTTCAGCCCTTAGATTTTGAATTAAATACAACCTGACCCCTTGTACTTTAACATAATGCCATTTAAACCCCTAGGGTTCATCAATTGACCACTTTAGTCTCTCAACATATAATTCTTTTAAAAAAATTGTGGTGTTACAAGAAACTTTATTTCTTGACATGTATGAAAACTTGATGATTGGGTACATCCAAAGCATGAAACTAGTATAGTGAACATTATGGAAGTATGATTAACAAGAATGATGGGTTAAAATGCATGTATCTGAGTTCTAGAGCCCGGTTTCTAAATAAGGAAACTTTATTTTTCCAAGAGTTGTGGTTGCAAGTTGTTGACATGTTTAGAAGGTTTTAATGACTTAGTAACATGTAACTAAGTGCATTGTATGATAATATATGTTGTATATCCATAAACTTGACAATTTGACATGATCATGCTATAATATGAAACTATAATTATCTGAAACTCGCATGTTTGTCTATTTTTAGCAAGTAAACATTGAAATGTTTTATATGTGTTATAACATGCCTAATTTCATGTGTGAACATTAACTTTGCATAGTTGCCATGTTTAGGACTCGAATCTTGACTTTCCAATTAAGGAAACTTTCATGTATGAAAAGTTGTGTTTCAAGTCCTAAATACCAATCGAATGTGCTAATGTGTTTATTATAATGATAATTGACTATTTCAAAGGAGGTAAGAATTCTATGTTAGGATTTGAATGTTTAAGTTCAATGAGTCACCAACGGGTCGTCAAGTCAAAACATCTTTGAAATATCAAAGTCACTTTTCAACTCATTTGAATGCATATAGTTCATGGTAAAAAATTTGCAATACTTAGACCTTAAAGTCCTAAATGTTTCCTACGGCACGAGTAGGTCATCTCATTTAGCTGGATTGGCTAAGACTTGGCACATCGTTTCATTGCTTTATCAGGTGAGTTTCACCGCCCCTTTTTACCTGCTTTTTACTTTGGGGGAAAACATGCAGAGTCTTACAAAACATACCCGCTTTACAAAAGCATTTCTGTCTTATAAAGATATTCGAGCTTCACAAAGACATTTCAGTCTTACAAATACATTCCAGCTTTACAAAGACATTTTAGTCTTATAAAGACATTCCAGTTTTACAAAGACATTCCAGCGTTACAAAGACATTTCAGTCTTACAAAGACATTTCGGTCTTACAAAGACATTCCAGTTTTACAAAGACATTCGGGTTTTACAAAGACATTCCAGTTTTACAAAGACATTTCAGTCTTACAAAGACATTCTAGTCTTACAATGACATTCCAATTTTACAAAGACATTTCAGCTTTACAAAGGCATTCCAGTTTTACAAAGACATTCCACTCTTACAAAGACATTCCAGATTTACAAAGACATTCCAGTTTTACAAAGACATTTCAGTTTTACAAAGACATTCCAGTCTTACAAAGACATTCCAGTTTTACAAAGACATTTCAGTTTTACAAAGACATTTAGTCTTGCCAATGTAGAAGCATGTTTTAGTAACTATAGATAAAATTCTATGTATCGGTGTACTTAGCTATTACGCAGGAGAATGTTCCTACGTACTTAGCAAGTTCACCATTTGGTCCTGCGTACTTAGTAAGTACGCAAGGCTTTTTGCCTTGTGTACTTAACAAGTGCGCAAGGCTTTTGCCTTGCTACTTAACATGTATGCATGACCAAATGTCATGCGTACTTAGATAAGTTCGCATGATAGGATGTTCCTGCCCCTACAAATAGAGGTCTTCGGCTCTGTTGTAGGTATGGAGCAGACGTGAGTAATGAGAGAGGTCGGGTCGGGATGAGCTCTCCCGACCCCTGGACCATGAGCGTAAACTAGAGATGTATATTCCTTCAGTATATAATCTGTAATGACAACGTTTTTATAGATTATGTTGATTCTTTTGTTTATGTTCTTATTGTTCTTCTACTGTCAACGTCGTTTCTTCATTGTTTCCCCCACGAATCATGAACAGGTCTACATTGCATGATATCAGTCTTTCGCTGTGCTCGACCGAAGCCCCCGTGACCAGTTTTACAAATACACTCCAGTTTTACAAAGACATTTTAGTCTTACAAAGACATTCCAGTTTTACAAAGACATTCCAGTTTTACAAAGACGTTTAAGTCTTACAAAGACATTCCAACTTTACAAAAACATACTATGTTTTCAATCACACAAAGTTTAAAAAGACATACAAGGTCTTCACAGGATAACGAGGTATTCCGGTCTTAGATGGGTTACATGGGTTTACAAGGACATCACAACCAAAGTCCCCATGAACACACACTATAACCGCTAGCTATGGAGTTAGCCTAAGAATATATGATTAGTACTATTGGGTTGACACCCCTATTCATCAAGTTGGTCACGACAACTATCAGTTAATGGATGCATATTTTCCAGAAATTGTGAATCTTCTGAATTGTCAAAAACAAAATGTGAATCTTCTGAATCGTCAAAACAAAGAAGAAGAAGAAGAAGAAACAAAATATTGAAGAAGCTTTTAGAGCAACCTGTTTTAACAGCAAATTGTGAATCTTCTAAATCGTCAAAACAAAATGAAACTGTACAGATTCAATCAAAATGGAAACCTAAGAAACCAGTTTCTGATTCTGAGAAACAATCTCCTAAGATTGAGGAGAGATTTGATTATGTTCTAAAAGAGATTGTTTATTTTGATGAATTAGGCCGATCCAAGACCACAATGGCTTGGGTCTCCATTACTAACTGAATCTTAATTTCTGTGTGCAGGGAACTCCAAGGAGGACTGTAGGCAACCATTGGTACATCGACAATGGATGTTCTCGCCATATGATAGGAAATCTTAATTTATTGGAAAATGTGAAAGAGATACAAGGCGGATATGTAGCCTTTGCAGGAAAGAAGGGAGGTAATATTTCCGGTCAAGGAACTGTGTCAAATGGAAGATTGAGTTTTGAGAAAGTCAACTATGTGGAGCAGCTTGAACATAATCTGTTATCAATTTCACAAGTCTGTGATAAAGATTTCTCATTTCATTTTAACAAGTCAGAATGTTTGGTGTTGAAGCCTGGGTTTGAGATACCTGAAGATTAGATCCTAATGCGAGCTCTAAGGAAGAATAATACATAAATGCTCGATATGAATACGGCGACGACATCTTCGTCTGTCCCGACGTGTCTTCTTTCTAAAGCTTCTGAGTCCGAATCAACTTTTTGGCACCGAAAGATGGCTCACATAAGTTTCAGGAAAATGAACTTTTTAGTGAAGAATGGGCTAGTTTCTGGTGTCCCTGCCATGAGATTTCATGTGAACGAAGACTGTATTCCATGCAAGAAGGGGAAGCAGCATAGGAAATCTCAGAAATCTAAGTTGATTAATTCAATTGTGACTCCTCTCGAGTTGTTGCATATGGATTTATTCGGACATATAAGTGTCAAGAGTGAAGGCGGCAAATCATACTGTTTAGTAGTGAGTGATGATTATTAAAGATTCTCTTGGGTGAAGTTTCTTATTTCAAAGGATGAGACTGCTGAAATTCTTAAGTTCTTGATCGTGGGACTTGAGAGTTTATTGAAATAGAAGGTTAGGAGGATTCATAGTGACATTGGGACAGAATTCAAGAATGGAAATATGGGTTTATTTTGTTTACAAACAGGCATCCATCATGAATTCAGTGCTCCTTATGTAATTGAAAAGAATGGTGTCGTTGAACGGAAGAATCAAATGCTGATTGACACGGCTCGCACAATGTTATCTGACTCGAAGTTGCAAGTAACATATTGGGCAGAGGCGGTGAACACGGCGTGTCATGTCCTTAATCGTGTTTTGACCGTGAAGAAACACAACAAAACGTGTTATGAATTACTGAACAATAGAAAGACAAATCAAGATTATCTGTTTCCCTTTGGAAATCCATGCACTTTATTGAAGACTAGAGATGTTCCAACGAAGTTCAGGGCGACAGATTGAATCAATTTTCTTAGGATATGTTTCCAATTGTCACAACAAACGGGTGTTCAATAAAGAGAGCAGACAGATTGAGGAGTGGTTTCACATTGATTGTGGTAATCGCACGGTTCCTCAGGATGCCAAAGGACCGTCATGGGATTTTGATTACGATGCTTTGTTCAGATCATTCAATGGTCCTCCTGCAGTGTCTCCTATTGAAGCAGAAATTTTGTATCAGTCCTTCTGTAATGATGATTCAATTGTCGAGCCATGATCGGTTGTTCCAATTGTGGTTACTCCTCCCGTTGATCTGAATGTAGCTTCGACCTCGGGTACTACATAAGACAGTGACAGTGATGATGATTAAACTGTGTTTCAGGAGACTTCTAACGACATCCAGAACATAGTTGATGATTCATCTACACCGGCACAGTCTGAGAGGGAGATGCCTTTTAACCTTGATGCTGTGATTCAAAATTCCAATATTCCTCAAACTCGTGTGCATAAACATCATCCGACTGATAACATTATTGGTGATTTGAATGTAGGTGTTCAAACTAGACATCGTACACTTGCTGAAAATTCATGTTTATATGCACAAATCGTGGATACATGTGTTATGGAGACATGTTTGCATGCTTGCTTTATTTCTAAAATAGAGACAAAGAATGTGGCTGAAGCACTTGATGATGATTGTTGGATCGAGGCTATGCAAGATGAGCTAGCTTAATTTTACAAACTATATGTTTGGGATTTAGTTGACTTGCCAAAAGGTCCAAGATCAATTGGCACGAAATTGGTGTTTAAGTGCAAACGTGATGATCGAGGCGTGGTGGTACACAATAAGGCGAGGCTTGTTGTTCAAGGATTTAACCAACAAGAAGGTGTTGACTACACAGAAGTGTATGCTCCGGTTTCGAGGATAGAGGCGATCCGTCTATTTCTTGCTTACGCATCTTTCAAGAGGTTCAAGGTATTCCAGCTAGATGTGAAAAGTGCTTTTCTATATGGACAGGTAAAGGAAGAGGTATACGTGAAACAACCACCTGGTTTTGAAAACTGCAAGTTCCCAGACAAAGTGTTTAAACATGATAAGGCGTTATATGGTCTTCATCAGGCTCCTCATGCCTGGTATGAGACTTTGTCTATGCCCTTACTAGAGAATGGATTTGAGCGTGGTCAGATCGACTCCACTCTTTTCATACAAAAAGCTAGGGGATATCCTACTAGTTTAAGTCTATGTGGACAACATAATTTTTGGGTCGACAAATGTTGATATGTGTAAAGATTTTGAGAGAGTGATGAAGCTGAAGTTTGAGATGAGCAGCATGGGAGAGTTATCTTTCTTTTTGGGTCTTCAAGTTGATCAGAAAGAAGATGGCTTTTATATTCATCAAACAAAGTATGTGGCGGATATTTTGTAGAAATTTGAGATGTCAGATACCTCAACGTTCAGTACTCCGATTCCTGTAAATGAAAAGCTCGATTCTGACTCGAAAGGGAAAGGAGTGGGTCACACCCCAACCGATGACGGAATACGTTGGGGCGGACATGGAGACTGTTCATAAGCACATGATCAACTAAATTTCATATTGTTTATTAAATTAAGATTTCATTAAATAAGTTCAATCAAACCAAGTCAAACATACAAGAAATTAAGTATTCCCATAAAGTTCATTTGTTTAGTTAACTAAGTCCACAATCCTATGTGTAGCGTCTTGTAAATGATCTTAAATATTAATACCTGAAACATGATGAAAAAGAGGTCAACTAAAAATAGTTGGTGAGCATACATAGGTTTTGACACCACAAGTAATATCAATAGTTTGTGTACAATTCATATGAACCATGGTTTAATAAGGCAATTATGGAGAACCACTATAGTTAAATCGGGGCGTACAATCAAACGTTGTGACTGCACACAATGTTATCTCAAATGTAATACCGGCAACAATCACCCTACCTGGGTGGGTTTGTCAGACACAATAGATCTATCATTATTACCGTCGGCTTCTACAGAGTTAATGATTGCACTTGCACTATGCACACATGTATGTAATTGTAGTTTGCACTCATAGTGTTCAAGCATAAGGCACAAATTGCACACATATTTCATACTTCCCTCATCCACCTTCTCTTTTAATCAAGTTAGCAATCACATCAGCAAATCCACACTTTGATCTATTAATCAGTGGTTTCGTAGCTAGACCATTCATTTCACACCTTGGCAAGGTATTGAAATACTTGATCCTAGGCTTTAAGTATTCAACACCATCAGATCTCTTAAGAGCAAACAACTTCGTTAAAACCAACTGATGATTCTTCCAATACACCTCTCTTTTTTCACGTATCTTTCTTTCTGAGCAGGTTGTATAGGTGACATGGGTAGTACTTTCATCCAACTGTTAACTACTTCTCTCCACTGTTCTTTAGTCATTCCTGTCTTTCTATACATCATAGGTTCTTCATTCGGCTTAGGAGACATAGGATGAGTAGTTTCAACATCATAATCTATCTTGGATTGAGCAGTATCATCAGGTGTAGTGATATCTTCAACAGAGTCCATAGAATCTGTTACTCCTTCATAAAAAAAACTCAGGAAAAACATTATCTTGGATGAAGTTATACGGTACATTCAGACCATCACTGCCTTCACGTGTAACTTTATCTTTACTCTTTTCTATCTCAATCTCTACAATCTCCCCTTCTTTAACTTCATTATCCAACACATCCTCTTCAATATCATCAAATAATTCTTCAATATCATCCAGACATTCTAACTTCTCAGATTCTTCTTCTTCAGAATCAGCAAAGAATTCCAATAATAAAATATCTTCATTCACTCCAGAATCATTCTTGGTTCCTTCAATAGTTTGTGATGTCAACTCCCCCTGAGCTCTTGATATTGGATTTACGTCAGCAGCGTATTGAGGATCACCCTTAACATTACCACTAGGATCATTGTCATAATCATCCTTTCGTTGAATTGACTCAACATGACAAGTATCATGTATCCTTAACTCCCCTTGGCCGTCAAGACGATCAACAAGTTTGGACACCAATAACTGCATGTCAGCAATCTGTGTAGCTTGAGCTTGAAGGACCAACTGTCTCTGAGTATTAGTAGACAGAAGAGTATCTACATGAGTCTGCAATGCAAGCACCTGTGATTCAAGGAAGGTAATCCTTTCAGAATCAGAATACTTCGAAGGACCAGCGTAAGATGAGTGTGGAACATGTGGAGAAATCACCGGAGATGGATGTTTAGATGTCGGAGGTGTAACCAGTAAGGATGCAACAAAAGTAGCGTCCTCAACACCTAGAGATAAATGAGCAGCAGCAATAGAAGCAGACATAAGCTTCTGAGCTTTTGGAACCGGATGTGCATCACTATCAGAATCCGATCTCTCATCGATTAATGTTCTCTTTCCAAGTACTGATCCAGAAGGAGGATTCCAAACAGACTTACGCCTCGGCTTTCTAGCTTTAGATTTAATACGTTTCCCCGCATTTGCCAATGGTAAAGTAGCCAATCTCTCATAATGATCTGAGCTAAAATCTCTAGACGAATCAGAATCAGTAGCTTCAGAATCAGGTAAAATAGTATCACTGGAACTCGTATCCACTACATTCCCTTCAGCTTCATGAATGGGTGAGTTCATAGCTTCATTATCAAAATCTTCCATATTCATACCCAAATCTTGTTCGTTTCCTTGAGCAACGTCTTCCTGAACTGGTTCATTAACAGGAATATGAACCTGTACTTGAGGAATAGGAACTTATTGTTGTGGAATAAGAACTTGTTGTTGTGGAATAGGAACTTGTTGTTGTGGAATAGGAACTTGTTGTTGTGCTTGTACCTGAACTTGAACCTGTTGTGGTTGTTGTACTTGATTCTGGACTTGTCCTTGAACTAACTCCTCAGGATGAAACCAATTATCATTAGGTGGCTCAACATAATCAGGATTGATTAAGTGACCAAAAAAAGGAGTTGGAACTGGAATCAAAGCAACATTTTGTTGTTTAACTTTAGTACAATCAGTAAAGATTATTTTGGACATAGGAGTCAAGGTCAAACGTATTGGATGCTGTGGTAAATCTGGAATTAAATGGTTCAGAATCATTTGCAAGAACCTAGGGTACATAAGAAACCCTTGACCTTCTGGAGGATTGATTTGCTTGGCCAACTCACGGTAAATATATAAAGCAAAGTTAAACCGTTTGTTCAGGGTCAATGCAACCATTGCAGCTTGTAACACACTCTTCAAACCATCAGTACCAGCCTTTCTTGGAGACAAACATTGGATGATTACGTGCATAAAATACCTCCATTCTCCAACAAAACCACCTTTTCGTGCTTGAGTATCATTTGGTCTGCCTCGGTAACCCATCCTCTGAAAACACCCCATAATCAGTGTTCCAGGATAAGACATAGGATCTTCATTAGCACCTCCCAATGCCAAAGCAGCACGAATAGTTTCCACTGAAATAGCTACCTCTGTATTATTCACCGTAGCACGAAGGACATGAGGTTCAACATCTGTGTCTTGATGTACTGTATCCCAGAATTGTTGTATATACGGTAAAATTTTGTACGGATCTGCGGATAAGGCCACATGTAAACATGAACGATTGAAGAAGTTAATAATTCCTTGGAAATTAACAGCTTCAGACATATTTGGATCTAACAACGCCACTTGATTATGTTTGTACTCAAAACGACGAGCCATCTGTAAATGTATTGGACAGAGAACACACATTAGTCATATAACAAATAAAAGAAAAAAATCATAAAAAATTTCACACACAAAAAAAAATTACAAGTCCAAACACTACTTAGCCCTTAAACGAACTTAATAAGTTCGCTTAGTGTTGCAAGAGGCGAACATAATAAGTTCGCTTGAACAAGTTCGCCTGAACCAGTTTGTCGATACAAATTCAATAGCAGATTCCCAAAATGTCCAAATCATAAAAAAATTTCAAATCAAACACAGCATACGCATCAATTCACAACAACTAAACAATATTAAGCTTCAATTTCAAGTTTTAAACATGGAAATACACTCTATCAGTACAATCGCAAACCGATTGTCAAAATACAAAGAAAACAGGTTCAATACATCAATTTCCCATCGATTTATCGGATAAAAAACCGTGAAATTACCTTAGAAAGACTCGCAATTCAAATCCGATCCAGAAATAAACACGAAAATTTGAAATCGAAAAACCCTAGTTCAAAATTTCACAAGTTCGCTAAAAACCCAGTAAGTTCGCTCAATAAGTTCGATCCCACAGTGAAAATTGTAATAAGGATAAGTTCGCCTGAACAAAGTATTTATTCACACAATTAAGTTCGCTTCATTAGGCAAACTTGTTAAGTTCGCTTAACAAGCCCCATGCGAACATATTAAGTTCTCTTAATTAGAAACAACCGAACATATTAAGTTCGCTTCAAACCTTTGCCTTGAACAATTTCCTCACTTTCAACATGTCACATTCTTGTGAACTTCCATCTGTAGCATGTATCCAATCCAATCCCGAGTCATTTTAATAAAAAAATAAAAAAATTTCATGGAAGATAGAAACAAAATATTTTTGGATTTTATCTGTACAAATGGAATCACATATTTTTGGTTTTTATCTAAGCAAACTAAAACACGTATTTTTGGATGAACATCATGAGCAAGAAGATCATATTAGTATATGAGTAATTCATCACACAATCTATTATCAACTATGGGTAACTTATGATATGCACAAAAAAAACTTGATATGAAACAATCAAACTCATTCTTATGTAACTCGTATCTTTTTCATTTTATGTAATTTTTGCAATCAATTTGAATAATACTTGAAATGATACGCGATAAATTTCAAAGTAAACAAGATCAGGTCATGAAATGCTCAATTTTTCATTCCGAATTTGTAATACAAAGCATGAATTCTTAAGTTGTCAATATTATATAATTTGAAACTATAAGCATTTTTCTTCCAAATTCATGTGCGTTAGTACCATTTAGATGAAAAACATCGTGTACCCCACATATATGCCAACAGAAATTTAAATTTGCACTATCTTCAAGACATACACAGTTTATTGCAAGATTAGATGAATCACCAAGATGAAATTATCTCTATTAGCACAAGTATAGAATAGCAGATCCAAAAGGATATAAGAATCAGGATGATTCAGAATCCAAAGATTTTAATGAATTGGCTTTATATTGAGAATCAATAGATTCAGGTAGGAGGATCCAACTATTATCTGGATAAATTTCAATGAAATCAGAATCGATGATGTATCTAACTGTTCCAAGGGTTAGTATATGTTCCAACAGATGTTGTTAGAAAACATATCTTAGTTCAACAACACATTGCATGTTTTTCGGGGCATGGGCAGTGAAGTGAACTGAAAGAGATTGTGCTAAAGACATAATTCAATATTGGTCTCATGAAATTCTTAAAACCATATATTCTTTATCTGATAATGATACTTTACACACACACCCAGACATATAATGGATTCAAATTGTAACATCCCAAATAATGACAAGACAAATAGAAAAGGGAAATAAAGTGGGCTTGGCCAAAATTTCGGCCCATGGGCCGAAAAGAAAAGGGGGAAACCCCATTACAAAACAGCAGCTTCAACCCAAACCCCTCTCATTTCATCTTCCTGCGCAAGAATACTAGAGAGAGAGAGAGAGCGATCGGCTTGTGAAGAAAACCGCAAGGAGAAAACTCAAGGGCTCGGGAATCATCCGACTCCACCATTTCAACGCATAGCAACAGAAATCGGGCCTGTTGAGGTAAGCATCGCCTCTGATTATGAGTCTTTGCATGTCTCGGGTTTAAATCAAATAAAGATACGATTTTTGCATACGAAACTTGAAACAAATCACGTATTTGAACTCAAGAACGATAAAGGAAGGTGTTTAACGTAAAATGCTCAAGGTTTAATCGATTGGAAATAAGTTGGCTGGAGCAAGGTTCTGGTCAGGGAAGATGCAGACCCATGACTCGAAACTATAGTTTCGATACATACAGACCCGTCGAAACTACTCTAGTTTCGATAGTCATGTTTGACTCGAAACTATCTAGTTTCGATAGCAGCCAATGACTCGAAACTACCATAGTTTCGATAGGATCTCATGACTCGAAACTACCTAGTTTCGATAGAAGGATTATGACTCGAAACTACCTAGTTTCGAGTGTAAGACCATAGCTCGAAACTACCATAGTTTTGATGCGACCCACCTCCCGAAACTACTGAGTTCAAGAATAGTAATGTCTAGTGTCATTTAGGAGCCCTACCTTATATGTATAACTTTATTATACAGATTGTGGGTGACCTTAGTGACGTTTCGAAACCAGCTATTATACTTCAGGGACCCGCCTATCAAGTGAGTTCTATGTTCCCCTTTTTATGTTATGTGCAAATCATTTTAAATGTTTTGGGGCTGAAGTGTATACATTAAATGAATAAATGTTATGAATGCCAATGTGATCATATGTGATACTTATATATATATGAATGTTAATATGATCATACGTAAAATAATGATGAACAAGAATGAAACGAATGTATACAAAGAATGAATGAACGAACGACATAACGAAAAAGAAGAAAATCTTGCTTTATATTTTATATATTGCTTGTTACGAATGCATGTAAATGTATGGACGCTTCGATGATAACGGCTACTTCGGTAGACGGACGACCTCGTGACTATTTTGCAATCGGGACAAACACGTTCCTTCATTAGCTAGGACGTGTGAAAGGCACTAATGGACGGTCGAAGCAATTGCCTTATCAATGATAAGTAGAACGGTTGCATATATAATAGTTCACGTGGGAAACGGATGCCTTAGGGCAGACGGGCGAATATGACGGACTACGACGGTAGTACGGTTAAGACGGACGGCCGAAGGTTTGCCGGACGGTATAGCATAACAGATGGCCGAAGGTTTGCCGGATGTTGTGGAGGACGGACTACGACGGTAGGACGGGCGTATGTCTTCGTGACTTACGCATAAATGAATGTTGGCTGATCACTCTTATGAGTATGACCAATAAATGTTAATGAAAGTAAAGGTGAATGCATATTTATGTGCTCACATACGAATGATAAAAGAAAGCAAAGGATATGTAAATGTGTATTTATATTTATATATTTATACGTAAGTATTTATAAATGAATAATGTTCATACCTAAATGTTTTTAACTAGAACTCACCAGCGTTAGCTGACTTTTAGTATACATTTCAGGTAAAAAGAAGAAAGGTCGTGCATTGGAGTGAAGGCTATCCCGATCAAGGGCTGACATCCCATCCACTTTAATTTTTGTTAAAGCAATGTGTTATGTTTAAATGATTAAGACTTCCGCTGTTATGGCTATGTAATCGAATGATGTAAGCTCACGCTACGTTTAGAAAGTATTCAATGTAATTATTCAGTATCTATGGCTATGTTTATGAGTAAATCCAACGAGTGAGGTCACCCGGGAAAGGGGCCTTACAAGTTGGTATCAGAGCAATAGTTTGAGAGATTCAGACATCCCTAAATGTCTGGACTCAAGCTGATAATGGGACCAACGCACGGATGTCAGTCTGGGTAGCCGACGCCAACGCCAGTGCAGTAAGTAAGTCATAAAGTTAATGTCTATAGTTAGGGATAGATACCTTAACTTAGAACGCTTAGATGTCAATGTCACTACTGATGTGAAGAGTTTCGAACCCGAAAAGCAAAGCAAATTATTAATCACAAACCGGTCACTGTAATTAAGAATTTACCTTGCTCGTACTGTTCTAAACTATGATCTGAAGGAATGACATTGATGTATACCTTTTTACTCAACAGGAAATCTAGAAAACTATGGCTCGTAAAAGAGGAACTGGACGCCGAGGCGGTCGCACTGGCCGAGTCGGTAGACCGCCATTGAACCAAAGATATGAGGAAGAGGAGAGTGTGCACGTGGAACACACTGAGAGCGTGCATGAAACAAATGTAACCCCACCAGCTGAGGGCAATGAAGGATCTCTACGACTGGAACCCGAAGTTAGAGATGCTATTGCCCGTGAGGTCATACTAACTCTGAAGAAAGTACTGCCTGATCTGTTATCTGAGGCACTAAAGAAGAGCAAAGAGGAGGAGGAAAACAACCATGAGGAGAAAGTTTATGATAGTGATGGGGATGAAGTGACAGTGAGACTGAACACCCATGGGTGTACCTACAAAGGATTTAAGGACGGTGATCCGCCCAAATTTGATGGAAACAAGGATTCGGTGGCTACGTTTGAATGGATCGAGAGGATGAATGGGGTAATCAACATAAGCGAATGCCGACCTGACCAGGCTGTAAAATATGTGACTCACTCTTTCACCAACGAGGCACTAAGTTGGTGGAGGACTATCCAAAGAACTAAATCGCCAAACGCTCTCAAAAGAATGACTTGGGAAGATCTGAAAAAGTTGATAATCCAGAAGTTCTGCCCACAGAACGAGATTGATCGAGTGGAAAACGAGTTTCTAAATTTCAAGGCTGGCAACAAGACTCATCGCCAGTACACTTCAAGATTTAATGAGCTAGCTCAACTGGTACCCCACCTGGTAGAGACTGAGGAGCGATTGATTAAGTATTATGTCAAAGGCCTACCCCAAAAGGTCCGTGTTCATGTGAAAGCTAACCTACCCTCGACTTTCGAGTCGGTAGTGAATCTCTCCGGAATCGTCTATGACGATTATGCCAATGAGGACCCGGTGCCGGAGGCACCAAAGAGGAAGTGGGAGAACTCGTCTAAGGGGACTGGAAGAGGAAATGTTACTGCTGAGGCAAAGAAGCCAAGGAATGATGAGTACGAAATTTGCACAAAATGCGGGAAACAGCACCGCGGTGAATGTTTGGCCGGCTCAACCATGTGTTTTAAATGTGGAAGACCGGGGCACTACTCGAAGGATTGTACTAAGGGCATCAAGTGCCAGAACTGTGGTTGGTATGGGCACGCTACTAAGGATTGCAGGAAGACTGGACAATCTGGTTCGGGGAAAGAAAAAGAAAAGGAACAGCCAAAGGCTAGGACTCGGGCCTATGCTTTAACCGAGGAAGAAGCAAGAGGAAACCCTGACGTCGTGTCGGGTACGTTCCTAGTAAATGATGAACATGCTGCTATTCTGTTTGATTCTGGTGCTAGTAAAAGTTTTATATCCACTGCCTTTAGCCGCAAATTAGACTGCACAATCACTAGCCTTATAAGGGCCTTTAGCGTACAAACTGCTATTGGTAAAAACTCAGTAGTCATCCAAGTGACTGACGATTGCATGGTAGAAATAGAGGGCCATAAGTTTCCATCTAGATTGTACCTTCTAACCTTAGGGGGATTCGATGTAGTATTGGGCATGGATTGGTTAGCTGCCAACGAAGCTCAAATCATATGTAAACGAAAGATGATACATCTCAAGGCCACTGACGGCAGTCCGATTACGGTTTATGGTGACTGGAATAGCACAATGCCGAACGTCATCTCGATGATCAAGGCCGAAAGTTACATGAGGCGCGGTTGCGAAGCTTATCTGGCGTATGTTATTGACGATAGAATGAAAACGAAAGAGCTAAAAGATGTACCCGTGGTGTGCAATTTTCCAGAAGTGTTCCCAGAGGACCTACCTGGTTTGCCGCTCGATCGGGAAATAGAATTTCAGATTGACTTACTGCCAGGAGCTGAGCCCGTTGCCAAGGCACCATACCGATTGGCTCCGTCAGAAATGAAAGAATTAATGTCCCAACTTGAAGAATTAACAGAGAAAGGATTTATCAGACCGAGCATCTCACCATGGGGCGCTCCGGTATTATTTGTAAAGAAAAAGGACGGCAGCATGCGCATGTGCATCGACTACCGTGAATTGAACAAGAGAACAGTAAAGAACAAATACCCACTGCCTAGAATAGACGACCTCTTTGATCAATTACAAGGCGCGAGTTGGTTCTCAAAGATTGATCTCAGGTCGGGTTACCATCAATTGAAAGTAAGAGAGAAGGATGTACCGAAAACTGCGTTTCGTACACGTTACGGGCATTATGAATTTCTTGTGATGTCCTTCGGACTAACCAACGCACCAGCAGCATTTATGGATTTAATGAACAGAGTATGCCGACCCATGTTGGATCGATCAGTAATAGTTTTTATAGATGACATCCTCATATATTCAAAGAATGAAGGTGATCACCACTGTCACCTAAGAGAAGTATTGGAGGTTCTAAAGCAGGAGAAGTTGTATGCAAAATTCTCCAAATGCGCGTTCTGGCTTAGGGAGGTCCAATTCCTAGGCCATGTCGTAAACCCGGACGACATTATGGTGGATCCTACTAAGATAGAAGCGGTAAAGGAATGGAACATCCCGAAAACGCCAACTGATATACGAAGTTTTCTGGGGTTGGCAGGCTACTATCGGAGGTTCATTCAGGATTTCTCGAGAATAGCCTCGCCACTGACAAAGCTGACACGTAAGGAAGTAAAGTATGAATGGGGACCAACCCAAAACAATGCGTTCGAAGAGTTGAAGACACGATTAACCCAAGCTCCAGTCTTGACCTTACCTGAGGGAAACGAAGACTTGGTAGTCTACTCTGACGCTTCGGGGCAAGGATTGGGTTGTGTACTTATGCAACGAGGAAAGGTAATTGCTTATGCCTCGCGACAGTTAAAGATTCATGAAGTTAACTACCCGACTCACGATCTGGAGTTGGCGGCCGTAGTTTTCGCATTAAAGATATGGAGGCATTATCTGTACGGAGTTAAATGCACCATCTACTCCGATCACAAGAGCCTGAAGTACTTCTTCTAGCAGAAGGAATTAAACATGAGACAAAGAAGGTGGTTGGAACTACTAAAAGACTACGATTGCGAAATATTATACCACCCAGGCAAGGCAAATGTAGTGGCTGACGCCTTAAGCAGGAAGGAAGAGTCGACACCTATTAGAATCAAGGCGTGTCAGTTGATTATAACACCAGATTTAATGAATGAAATAGTAAAGGCACAAGATGAGGCACTATTAGAAAGAAATGTGAAACGAGAAAGAATAATTGGACAACAGAGCAACCTGGAGACCAATACGTACGGTGTACGAACTCGTTTTGGCCGGATGTGGATACCTAAGATTGGTGAACTTAGGGCCAAAATCCTTGACGAGGCCCATAAGTCTCGCTACTCTATTCACCCCGGGACAAACAAAATGTACCAAGACTTGAGGAAAGACTACTGGTGGCCTGGAATGAAGAACGATGTGACTGAATATGTGAGCAAGTGCCTGACTTGTTCACTAGTTAAGGCCGAACACCAGAAGCCATGCGGTAAAATGCAACCTTTGCCAATACCGGAATGGAAGTGGGAGGAGATCACGATGGACTTCATCACCAAGCTACCGCGAACAGCTAAAGGTAATGATACCATTTGGGTGATCGTCGACCGCTTGACGAAAAGTGCTCACTTCTTACCTATACGTGAGGCTTCTTCGTCAGAGAAGTTGGCAGAAATTTTTATCAAGGAAATCGTAAGCAGACATGGCATGCCGTTAACGATCGTGTCGGACAGGGACACTCGATTCACGTCAAGGTTTTGGAAGAAATTCAACGAATCCATGGGCACTAGGCTAAACATCAGCACAGCTTACCACCCTCAAACCGATGGTCAATCGGAAAGAACCATTCAGACCTTGGAGGACATGCTCCGGGCCTGTATCATTGACTTCGGTGGTAGCTGGGACAGCCATTTGCCCTTGGCAGAATTTTCATATAATAACAGCTATCACTCAACCATTGACATGCCGCCATTTGAGATGCTGTATGGGAGAAGATGTCGAACCCCGGTCTGTTGGGGGGAATTGGACAGAAAGACTTTGCAAGTCTCGAGGTGGTCAAAGCTACTTCTGAAAAATTTGACCAGATAAAAGCACGCATGAAAGCCGCAAAAGACAGACAAAAATCATACGCGGACAAGAGAAGAAGGGATTTAGAATTTCAAGTAGGGGACATGGTACTATTGAAAGTGTCACCCTGGAAGGGGATTATCCGATTCAGAAAACGTGGCAAATTAAGCCCAAGGTTTGTCGGGCCTTTCAAAATCATAGCAAGAGTTGGCCGAGTGGCTTACAAACTCGACTTACCAGATGAGCTCGATGGAATTCACCCTACATTCCACATATCACACTTACGCAAGTGCCTTGCTGACGATACGGCTCACATACCTTATGACGAAATCGAAGTGGATAACAGCTTGAACTATGTAGAAGAACCAATAGCTATTCTTGACAGAGCCGAGAAACGATTACGCAATAAGTCGATTCCTTTAGTCAAAATACAATGGAAACACAGAAAGGGGTCCGAGGCTACTTGGGAGAAAGAAGACGAGATGAAGGAACTGTATCCCCAGTTGTTTAACGTGTAACAGGTTTCGAGGACGAAACCTCATTAAGGAGGGTAGACTTGTAACATCCCAAATAATGACAAGACAAATAGAAAAGGGAAATAAAGTGGGCTTGGCCAAAATTTCGGCCCATGGGCCGAAAAGAAAAGGGGGAAACCCCATTACAAAACAGCAGCTTCAACCCAAACCCCTCTCATTTCATCTTCCTGCGCAAGAATACTAGAGAGAGAGAGAGAGAGCGATCGGCTTGTGAAGAAAACCGCAAGGAGAAGACTCAAGGGCTCGGGAATCATCCGACTCCACCATTTCAACGCATAGCAACAGAAATCGGGCCTGTTGAGGTAAGCATCGCCTCTGATTATGAGTCTTTGCATGTCTCGGGTTTAAATCAAATAAAGATACGATTTTTGCATACGAAACTTGAAACAAATCACGTATTTGAACTCAAGAACGATAAAGGAAGGTGTTTAACGTAAAATGCTCAAGGTTTAATCGATTGGAAATAAGTTGGCTGGAGCAAGGTTCTGGTCAGGGAAGATACAGACCCATGACTCGAAACTATAGTTTCGATACATACAGACCCGTCGAAACTACTCTAGTTTCGATAGTCATGTTTGACTCGAAACTATCTAGTTTCGATAGCAGCCAATGACTCGAAACTACCATAGTTTCGATAGGATCTCATGACTCGAAACTACCTAGTTTCGATAGAAGGATTATGACTCGAAACTACCTAGTTTCGAGTGTAAGACCATAGCTCGAAACTACCATAGTTTTGATGCGACCCACCTCCCGAAACTACTGAGTTCAAGAATAGTAATGTCTAGTGTCATTTAGGAGCCCTACCTTATATGTATAACTTTATTATACAGATTGTGGGTGACCTTAGTGACGTTTCGAAACCAGCTATTATACTTCAGGGACCCGCCTATCAGGTGAGTTCTATGTTCCCCTTTTTATGTTATGTGCAAATCATTTTAAATGTTTTGGGGCTGAAGTGTATACATTAAATGAATAAATGTTATGAATGCCAATGTGATCATATGTGATACTTATATATATATGAATGTTAATATGATCATACGTAAACTAATGATGAACAAGAATGAAACGAATGTATACAAAGAATGAATGAACGAACGACATAACGAAAAAGAAGAAAATCTTGCTTTATATTTTATATATTGCTTGTTACGAATGCATGTAAATGTATGGACGCTTCGATGATAACGGCTACTTCGGTAGACGGACGACCTCGTGACTATTTTGCAATCGGGACAAACACGTTCCTTCATTAGCTAGGACGTGTGAAAGGCACTAATGGACGGTCGAAGCAATTGCCTTATCAATGATAAGTAGAACGGTTGCATATATAATAGTTCACGTGGGAAACGGATGCCTTAGGGCAGACGGGCGAATATGACGGACTACGACGGTAGTACGGTTAAGACGGACGGCCGAAGGTTTGCCGGACGGTATAGCATAACAGATGGCCGAAGGTTTGCCGGATGTTGTGGAGGACGGACTACGACGGTAGGACGGGCGTATGTCTTCGTGACTTACGCATAAATGAATGTTGGCTGATCACTCTTATGAGTATGACCAATAAATGTTAATGAAAGTAAAGGTGAATGCATATTTATGTGCTCACATACGAATGATAAAAGAAAGCAAAGGATATGTAAATGTGTATTTATATTTATATATTTATACGTAAGTATTTATAAATGAATAATGTTCATACCTAAATGTTTTTAACTAGAACTCACCAGCGTTAGCTGACTTTTAGTATACATTTCAGGTAAAAAGAAGAAAGGTCGTGCATTGGAGTGAAGGCTATCCCGATCAAGGGCTGACATCCCATCCACTTTAATTTTTGTTAAAGCAATGTGTTATGTTTAAATGATTAAGACTTCCGCTGTTATGGCTATGTAATCGAATGATGTAAGCTCACGCTACGTTTAGAAAGTATTCAATGTAATTATTCAGTATCTATGGCTATGTTTATGAGTAAATCCAACGAGTGAGGTCACCCGGGAAAGGGGCCTTACACAAATCACAGATGTAATCATATCATATTTAATTTTCACACTACTATTGGTTCAAAAACATTTCTAGTCTATTGATAATTCAAGTTTCAAACTCATATTCAAATTAAAACATATTATCAAGATTGGAGCATTCAAAACACTATCATTTCTCATTTATGCAGACTTTGAAAGGTCTACTATGGTCATGTGTAATGAACTATTCACTGATGTATTATCATTTCTTCTCTAACTTCAAATGATGTCAATTTTATATTTTTCATTTTGTTTTGAATTTTTATAAATAACAATTTTTTACTGAAATTTAAAATGCAGAATGTAATAAAGCAATAAAAGAAAATTTAAAAAATGAAATCTCCCATGAAAAATTGTTTTTGAAAACTTTTTATTCGGGATTGATCATACCGATCATTTTGATCAGAAATTCAAACCTGGTACGATCAAATACCTTGGTAAAAATATCAGCAAAATTATCATCTGTATGTACCTTCACCAGCTCAATCAACTTTTTATCTGCACAATCACGGATAAAGTGATATCTAATTTCAATGCTCTTTGTTTTACTGTGCTTAATAGGATTATTTGTGATACACATTGTAGCATTATTATCAATAAACATGGGGGTTCCTATAAAATTCAAACAGTAGTATCTTAATTGTTGTTGGATCCACAAGATCTGTGAACAACAACTTGCAGCAGCAATGTATTATGCTTCACATGTTGAAATGGAGACCGTAGTTTGCTTTTTGCATTGCCAGGAAAGTAGACGATTACCTAAGAACTCGCAACCACCTACAGTAGATTTCCTGTCCAAACAACAACCACCAAAATCAGAATCATTGTATGCATTGAATTCAAAGTTAGAACCATGTGGAAACCATAGTCCCAATCTTTGTTTTCCTTTCAGATAACGAAAGATTCTCTTTACTGCAATCAAATGAGACTCTTTTGGTTTTGCTTGGAATCTAGAATAAATACACACAGCGAACATTATGTCTGGCCTTGAAGGTTAAGTACATGAGAGATCCAATCATTGCACGGTAGAGTCGGCAATCAACTTCTTTTCCATCTGGGTCAGAATTCAATTTATGATTGACTAGAATCGGAGTATCATATGTGGTACAGTCCTCCATCTTGAACCGGCTCAAGATGTGTAGGTCCCTCGGGTGTGGCGGATCGTCACATGCAAGTGGGTCTACTAGTCGGACCGGGTGCGGAATACCCGTGACTAGGTGGAGAGTCAAACAACACAAAGTAAACCAACAAGAGAATCACTTTAAACGTTCTTTCTATTATAAACACTTGAAGGTTACAGAGAGAAGTACCGAGATTACAATTTGCGTATTTGCTACTATGACTGTGTACTTAACTTCTGTCAACCATTCCTATTTATTCAAGACCTGATGCCTGCGCACTTAGCAAGTGCGCAGGACAAAATGCTCTTGCGTACTTAACAAGTACGCAAAGGTATTCTTGCGTACTTGCTAAGTACGTAGTAGCTTTCTCCTGCGGACATGCAAGTGCGCAAAACACTTAGAGAATTTTGCAACATTCAATATGTAAAAGTAAGACTCTATCATACAAAGACAATTACAAACAAGAAAGTACAAACTAAGACTCTATCTATCCAGAGTGTTTGTCACAGGAAAGTGCTTCAACAAACTCCCCCTTGACAACAGCTCTGGATAATCTTCAGTCTTCAGTCTTCACATCTTCGGTCTTCACAACACTTGATCTTTAGCTTCCATCTTCTTCTTGTATTCAAGGCAGAACTTAATCACATTGTCATATTTAGAAGCAAGGAGCTTTGTCCATTCATTAGTGTACACACAATACCTGTCTGCTAGTGCCTTCAGATCTTTCACAGAAAAGTTGATGAAGCAGACTTCATCAAATATTCTGATAAGTTCCTTTAGCACTATGTTCCCACTCTCTGCACGTACCTTACCCATAATCATAGCCTCACCCGTCTTTGGATCTACATACCAGTACCACATGTCACCAAGAATATCCTGAGATAACTTGCTCAGGGGAATCTTAGTTTCACATCGCACTGGCTTGTATACCAATTTCTTTAAGTGCTTCTTAGTCACAGGATGTCTAGCATGCTTATCCTTGACTCTCTTGGGCACTTGAGGCTTGAACATCTCGAATTTCCCAGATCTTGCTTCCCGCTACAGAACCACCCACAAACCCATCGCCACTGCGTCATTAGAATGACCCAGCAGCTCTCGGTTTGCTTGGTTCACAAGGTCGTATTTGGGTAAGGAGCTGAACGCTTCACTGGTGGGTTTCAAGTATTGAACCCCGCCAGATCTTTTGATTGCGAACAACTGCTTATCCTCCTCGAACCTTACAGCCAAGATCATCCCTGTTGCTCCTTGTTTGTCTATTGTAGATGTCTTTTGCCACACAGGAGCTGGACCCTTTGATGAAGTAGAAGGCATATCTTTTTCTTTCGGTGCCTCTGGGTCCACAGGTGTAGGGTCAACTGGGGAGGCTTCAGTCGAGGCTTCCACGTTACTAGCATGCTCGACTGAACCTGTGTCGATCTGAGCTTCGAAAGGATGGAACTTCAAAGATCTCTCCATCTTCTAACTCGTACTCTCCTTCCCCAGCACCCTTGGGAATTTCAATTACAACATCCTCATCATCATCATCCCAATCATCACCAGAGTCGATCTCTCCTTATTCTAGATTAAAGAGAGCATCGATCTGTGCTTCATTGGAATAGTCAGGCTCTAGGTATAGGATCTCATCATCAGATAAGTCCTTAAGCACTTCAGCCGCTGACTTTCCTTTCTCACCACCACCACTAGAGGTATCACCACCCTCTTGATGAGTAGACTCCCCCTGAGCCATTGGAATAGCAGAGATGGGCACAATTGCTAAAGCTTGGTGCTCACCTCCACTAGGACCGGCTTCGGGATCCTTGTCTTTGTCGTCACCCTTAGTCAAGTCAACAGGATGACAAGCCTCATCACCAGTAGTTTTGTCCTTCTCTTTCTTCTTCTCTTTCTCTTTCTCCCCCTGAGCATCAAGCTTCTTGGTCAGATCTGCGATTAGTTTGACCATCAGCTCATGCTTTTTCATTTGAGTATCAAACCTTAGCTCCAAGGATGACCTATGACCCAGAATCATTTCATTTGTCTTTATTAGGAGCTCGTTCTGGGCCATGACGTTCTTCAGTCTTTCATCAGTCCCCGTTCTCTGGCTACGTAGGATTCTAACTTCGTCTGGCAATGAATTAATCTGTGCTTGTTGAGCGTCAGACTCCTCCTTTGATTTCTGAATAGTTTCCAACGATCCAACAACTTGGGTTTCCAGAACATCTATCCTTGCAGCATTCGGATCAGGATGTCTGGATGATGATGCCTCGACATTGTGAATAGGGTAGGAGAAGATGGTATCGGAGTCCAACCCTTGTGTGAAATCTCCATAATTGAAGGGTTGACTTAGAGGATCAATGGTGGTTGTTGGGATTGAGGAAGTGATGAGGGTTGTAGGAGTTATGGTAGGGGTGATGGTGACTGACTCCGTGAGAATTGGAGTAGTCACCGCCACCTGAGCAGATGCGGTAGGGAGGGTCACTATCATAGGGATCTCCTCCGTGATTGAAGTGACGGCCACGTCAAGTTGCACATGTGGCCTCCTCCTCCTACGGTACAGTTTCTGTGAAGGTGGGGTGGAGGCTGAATCAGGACTAGCAGCTGAAACTTGTACTTGCTGCTGATCCTCCACCTCACTAGGGATAGAAAGTTGTTGCCTATCGCCCCTGTTTTTGTGAATGCTTTCTCGTCTTTGTCTCTGTATAGCCGCGTCAGAGTCAGAGTCTGGCTTATATTCGCTGCTAGAAGACTGTCGCTTTCTCTTGGAGGACGACTCAGGCAGGGTTACCTTTGTCGTTCTCCTTGGGTGTACCTGAGATGGTGCATCATCGGAATCAGAAGAATCTGACTCTGTCTCTTCTAAGTCGGATCCCTCAGCACCATCATTTCCTCCTTATTCGTCTCCATTATCAGACGATCCATCATCACTTTCCACTTCCTTCGCTTGTTGTTGCTGTTGTTCATCGGAGTGTTCACTCAATTCAGGCTCCGATTCGTGACTATACCATCTCCAGTCACCTGGTGCCACGTATGCTTCATTTATGAGGTGGCCAAAGAGTTCTGTATGCACAGGGGTAGGTTCTACACTGCCTGGCTTTAACAATTGTGCGGACACTCTTTTGTCCACCCTCTTCACTTGCAGTCTCTCCCCTATAGCAGGTAGGTTTGTCAACGCGTCGTTAATCAAAAGTTGCACAAACCTAGGGTATAATAATAACCTAAACCTCTTCGCCGTGTTGATCTGGTCATTGACGGTTTTGAATATGTAGCTGGAGAAATTGTATCCCTTATTGAGAGATAGGCCCACCATGGCTGCTGCAAGGTCATGACCCATGGCATCTTTTCCAGCTTTCCTGAGGAGATGCACATGATCATGACGTGGGCGAAGTATCTCCATTGGTCTAGCACCCACATCTTCTTATATGAAGCATAGTCTCTCGCACCGACATATCCCATTCTTTGCCTCCAACAGCCATCCACAAAGTAGTCTGGATAGGCTGTCGGGTCGGTCGAGAGATCTCTGAATTGCAGGACCTTTCTAATAGAATCTTCAGAAAAGGCGATAGCATGACCAGCAACGGTAGCCCTTATACATTGGGGGTTACCGTGCAATCATGCTCCGCAGTCTCCCAAAACTGCTCCAGATAGGGTCTTGATACGATCGGGTCAGCAGAAATAGCGTAGCTGATTCTTGAACGGTTCAAGAAATCAACTATTTCTTTATATTGCAGTGCTGCACCCTTCCATTCTGGTTCAGTGTTAGCTAACAGATTGAATTCGTTAGTAAACGCCCGAGCCTTGATCTGCACAAACACACAGAAAACATAATCAGAACAACAATTATCATTGGAAATGAATAAATATCACTTAGTATAGCAGTTACTCTTTGAATTAAAATTTCAGACTTGGAAATTTTTCCCAAGTGTTGGTCCTGCGTAGTTAGCAAGTACACAGGAATTTCCTCTTGCGTACTTAACAAGTACGCATGAATTGCTTCTTGCGTACTTGCTAAGTACGCAAGAACTACACTTGGTGAAAATTTCAGAAATTTGAAAAATTTAACTGATGTTCAAAAATCTGGTAGACTAGGTCGCCACTAGGTCGGAATCAATGATTCTACCCTATGTGACCAACATCAACACCAAAAACACTGCTTAACTTGTCCAATTTTGACCTAACAGTCGATCGACGACACTGTCGGTTCATATTCAAGGTCAAGGACAAAATCAAAGACTAAAATGCACGATTAAGGGTCTAGCATGGGTTCTATACAATTTTTAGTTATCAAGATTTATCAAAACAACCATTAATTTGTTCAAAAACTGCGATTTAAACCCTAATCATTGTTTTTGGTCGAAATCGGTCCATACTAAGTGATTATGTGGATGGATTAATCCTCGTTTTTCCCTGATTGATTGTAATGAAGTGACGAAACTAGCAACGGGACGAAAAATCGGTTTAGGAACACCTTGATTTTTGAGTAAAAGTCGGAGGGAATTTGAACCGGTTTGAAAGTGAAGAATCTCTGAAAATTTTCTAAGTCCGGTTTATATACCCCACGCAAAAAGGTCGTGCCTACTTAGCAAGTGCGCATACTTTAGCTCTTGCATACTTAAAGTGCGCAAGACTTAACTCTTGCGTACTTGTTAAGTACGCAGTGCTTACTTCATGCGAACTTACAAGTACGCACAAACCCTTAAGTGCGCAAACTTTCAACTCAAATTTATGAAGTTTTTCAAATCAAATAACGAACAAGATTAAATATTCAATCACGAGGATTCAAATACAACTCAGGAAGGTTAAACACAAATATTTTTGGCTTTTCTAAATAAAATTGAACTATGCATAAACTAAAAATCTTTTTGATTTTTTTTTCATAGAAATATACAAGTATTCACACAAGCTAATTTTTTTGATCAAAGACACGAGCAGAGAATCATATCAGGCTATCTTTTAGCAAAAACAAGTAATTCAAGTTGACAATATTATAAGATTTGAAACTATAAGCATCTTTGTATCACGTTCTTGTGTATTAATGTATTATTTATAAGATATACAATGTGTACCCCACTGATATGCTACAATAATGTAAATTGCACTATCTCAAGGCATCTAAGATTTTCCCAATGATTTTCTAAATTTTCAGAATGAAGTTACATCTATTAGCATAGGAAAAATCAAATAGAATCCATAAGGATTATCAGGAATCATAAGATTCAGAATCGAGTGATTCGTATGTCTTGGTTTCATTTGATTTTCTTCATTGAATATCGGTATGATGATTCAGGATAATATATATGGTGTTTGAATAAGGTAAAGGAATCCAACTTTTATCTGGATTTGATTTCAATGAATCAGGAGTGATTCAAGGGTGAATACATGCTCAACGGTTAATGTAGAGACATGTCTTGATTCAATCTCTCATTGCATACTTGTGAGTATGGGCAGTGAGATGAACCGCATTAATTGTGCTAACGACATAACTCGAAACTGATCTCAAAAGAAAATTATTGCCAAAATCTAACATCCTCTATCTGATAATGATCTTTTCTATTCTTTTACGCACACACACTTGCAAACATGGGTTCAAATCACAGTTGTAATTTAGACTTTAGTTTCCACACTACTATTCAAAGACGCATACAGCCTACTGAAAATTCAAATTACTTGTAAATAAGCAGATTAAAAACATATTAATTTAAACAATTAAGTAAGCATGACGCAATCATTTCCCATATGAGCAGTCTGTGACGTTTAGATCATTTTTGATGTACTATCATTTCCTCTTTTCTCAAGTTATCTTTGAAATTTTCTCCATTTTCTATTTTGTTTTTGATTTTGTAAAATATTTTGAAAACTTAAAAGAACTATATAGAAAATTTAAAAGAAATAAAATTTAACTTCCATGAATTGAATTGATTTAAGAAAAATTATTTTTCACTCAGGATTGAACATTCCTATCAAGTTGACAAGATGCTCAAAACGGGATCGATCAAATGCCTTTGTGAAAAGGTCAGCAAGATTGTCATCCGTGTGAACTTTTACAAGTTCAATTAAATGCTTTTCAGCACAATCACGGATGAAATGATGGCGAATCTCTATACGTTTAGTTTTGAATGTTTCACCGGGTTATTTGTGATGGACATGGTGGCATTGTTGTCAATGAATAAAGGAGTTCCAGTGAAGTTTAAGCCGTAGTCTCTCAATTGCTGCTGAATCCACAATATCTGAGAACAACCGCTCGCCGCAGCAATGTATTATGCTTCACAAGTTGAGACAGAAACCGTTGACTGCTTCCTGCACTGCTGATCGGTGTCGAAGGGACCGGTCAAAGATAAAGAAATAGAGTGTCCTAATCACCTTAAACTAGTTAGGGTAAGAAGGGTGTCGAACCACGAAGAGTTTGTGGTCGGTGCTCAACTTCAATTAACAATGCAAATTATGAAGTTACAACGGGTCTTTCTGACCAAACACAATCAATGATTTAAGTGAAAACTTTATAAACTCAACAAACAAATCAAGTACCAAACAAATCGGTTTAAGTTGTAAACAATAATTAAAAAGGGTATCACACCCGGGTTTCAAGTTCACAAGTAATTAGGGATTATCACACCAACATTTGAGTTCAAACAATCGAATGGTTATCCAAATCTAATTAACCAAATCTAACCAAGAACATCAACATTCATACATCATCGGCAAATAGTGTAAAACAATGTTCACGAATGAAATCGAGACAAATGTATGCAATATAGAATTAGATTAATCAATAGATTCAACATAAATCAAAGTTCATAGCAATTATCATCTAACGGGGTCAATGGTGCAAGAATTTATCGACTCCCGTGAGTTCATAACCATACTAAACACAAAGATTCAAGTGTTTCAAACCAAACGATTACAAGAATTGTTTCTCAAAGCTAGCACATGATAAAACCCTAAAACTTACAAACAATCCACCCGGGAATGATTACCGGTGGATTAGCCGCTCATGGTGGTGGAAATCATCTTCAATCTTTCAATCGGATGTTAGAATCGTGTTCTTTAGCCTCCAAGAACTCCAAAATCGCCCAAGAACTATGGTGTAAAAGATGGATCCCGAATTTGGGGAAGAAAAACCTAATTAAACCTGAAAATCAGGCTGTTTCGCCCAAACCCCGCGTCTGAAACGCACCCAGCGTAGGCTTACGCTGGGTGAGGACCTGAAGCAAGCTGTGAAGAAAACAGTTAGGCGTAGGCCTACGCTGGTGGGGTGTAGGCTTACGCTGGCGGCGTAGGATTACGCCATGTGGCGTAGGCTTACGCTGGCCTACAGTTTTGCCCCGTTTCTTCCGTCTTCCATCCAACTCTTCCGTAATATCTTCAAAGATCGCATTTTTAAGCTTCCAACACCTGCACATGCATGACTACACAAAACCTTTGTATTCCACATATCAAATTGCATAAATATAACATATTACACCTTTTAATATATGAAACTTTGGCCACTTATCAACTGCCAGGAGAACAGTCTGTCTCCTAAGAATTGACATCCACCAGAAGTTGACTTTCTGTCAAGGTTACAACCGCCATAATCTGAATCAGTGTAGGCTTTGAAGTCGAATGACTGCTGCTTAGAGTACCAAAGACCCAATCGAGGTTTCCCTTTCAAGTATCTGAAAATTCTCTTCACGGCTATCATATGTGACTCCTTCGGTTCAGACTGAAACCTTGAGCACAAGCACACAGCAAACATTATATCGGGTCTTGAAGCTGTGAGATACATAAGTGTTCCGATCATCCCCCGGTACAATCTGCTATCTACATCCTTTCCATCTTTGTCAGGATGCAGACCATGATTGACTGGGATAGGTGTGCCATAAGTACTGCTATCATTCATCTTGTATTTTGACAAGATGTCCTGCACATACTTTGTTTGATGTAGATAAATCCCATCCTCTCTTTGACTGACTTGCAGACCCAGGAAGAATGACAATTCACCCATGTTACTTATTTCAAACTTGGACTTCATCACCTTTTCGAATTCCCTACACATCCCTTCATTGGTAGATCCAAAAATAATGTCATCAACGTATACTTGTACAAGAAGAATGTCACCTCCTGCTTTCCTAATGAAGAGAGTCGTGTCAATCTGTACACGGTCGAAACCATTAGACAGTAAATGCTTAGATAATGTCTCATACCATGCCCGCGGTGCTTGATGAAGACCATAAAGTGCTTTGTCAAGCTTATACACTTTATTGATATTATGCAGATCTTCAAAGCCTGGAGGTTGAGTGACATAGATCTCTTCATGAACTTTACCATAAAGGAAATCACTCTTCACATCAAGTTGATAGACCTTGAAGCCGACATATGTGACATAAGCCAAGAACAGTCGAATGGCCTCAATTCTAACAACTGGGGCATATACTTCCGTGTAATCCAAGCCCTCTTGTTGGTAAAAACCCTGAACAACCAATCTTGCTTTGTTCTTCACATCAACATGACGATCATCCGTCTTGCATTTGAACACCCATCTGGTTCCAATCGGCTGAAACCCTTTTGGCAAGTTGTAACATTTCTGATTTTCATTATCTGTATTTCAGTTCAACGTAATACATTTCAAACCCAATTCTAGCACACTGACTTGTTCTATTCATACCAACAATTAAATACTATGTTCCAATGCAAAACCCGCAAATTTTACACGAGTATATCCTATTAAAATCCTAAATAAGTTATACTTGTATAAATCTATCAAACTGAAAATTTCAAGGACTGATTTTATAAATTAACAAGAAACCCTAATAGGCACGGTCGCGCCAAGTGCCTTGGCACGGTCGCGCGCCTTGCTTTGGAACGGTCGCGCCCGGTGCCTTGGCACGGTCGCGCCTCATATAGGCACGGTCGCGCCTCGCATCAGTTAAAACGTTAATAATGTTTTTAAACGTAGAATCGTTTGAATTCGTAACCGATATACACATCATTAACAGTAACGAAAACAATTAATCGATTAATGCCCACCATTACGTCCAATAACTCCAAGAAATTTAATTAGTCTCAAAAAAACCGAAATCCTTTAATTTGAACCAAAACTCGTCTATACTGATTGCAAATCCTCCCAAGCAAACGCACCATCGATCCTCTCTGAAACTCCCGAAAACACTGAGTCAGCCGGAATTGCAGTAAAAGGCACCGGAAATCAAACCGTCGTCGCCGGAACAAGTTCCTACCGTACTCTATCAATACATCATCCTTCCGGGTAATTGAAACCTCCTACACCTTCGTTTTAGTCTATAGATCAAAAGCCCCAACCTAATTTGGGCTTACAATAGCTAATTTAACGCGAACCCGAACCTAGGGTTCATTCCAAAATGGTTTAATCGAATCCTACTTTGTACATGTTTTAAATACAATTAACCTATACCAACAGACTAGTAATCACCTAATGGATGAAAGCCCAATGATTTCCAACATTAACAATATAAGATTTAAGCAATTCGTTTCTGTTTTGAAACAGACACGGTCGCGCTAATCTTCTAGCGTGGTCGTGCTTCATGAGACAAGGTCGTGCCAATACCAGCGCGGTCGTGCTTCACGCACTAAGACCCGGTCGTGCCCTTGGCTAGACTTGGTCTTGCCTCAGAACCCTAGACACGGTCGTGCCTGGCCCAGACACGGTCGTGCCTAGTGAACAGCTTCGTTATGTCTCCTGTTTGATCAACACGGTCGCACCCTGATTAGCACGGTCACGCCCGTGGTCCTAGCACGATCATGCCTTGTCCCAAGTACGGTCGTGTGTGTGTGAAAATCTTGGCAGAATACTAAAATTTATATTTTAAAATCAATAAGCATTCTAAATGAATTTTTAAATAAAAATAATTAAATTTATAAAAATTTATATTAAAAAGATCAAATGTCTATTTCTAAAATAAATAGAAGTTATACATTTAAATCTACAAAATTATATTTACACATATTTATAAAAATAGATTAACAAAAGTTAATTATTAAATTATAATTAATATAAAACACCCGTTACATTTTTATAACTAAAAGACTAGGTTACATATTTTATAAATAAATATATAAGGTAAATATTATTTATTTAATTTATACTTAAGAATTATTTATTTAAGTTATACTTATTTACCACTAATACCTACATTATTTTTATAACTAAGTAAATAAATAATAATTTTGTCAATTATTTATTTAGTTATTCAAACTCAAACTTTGATCAAAATGTTCTAAAAATATCCATTTCAAACCTTTCATTTTATGCAATACCTTTCAAGAACAAACCATTAGCTTTATACGCACGTCCAATTCAACCCTAGACTTAGACATAGACTATTGTGCACACTATTAATTCAATATACATTTCAATCTAGGTTAACGTTGTGCATTACAAGGATCATATTACTATCTAGTCTCTCGCGTTAGCTACGCCTTTTGAATCATGTGAGTATTACATAGCCCCTTTTACTCTTTTACACTTTTTGGGGTGGAACATGAACACTATACAAACTATTGCTTACGTTTACACAAACTACACAAATACAAATCCACTTTACATTCATGTGTGCAATTTGAGCTTTTTGCCTGAGCGCTAGTTGTGCTAACTTTTGTGTGCAATTTATGTGCAATCATTAACTATTCAAGCCGACGGTAAACAATGATAGTTCTATTGAGTCTGACAAACGCACCTAGATTGGGGTGATTGTTACCGACAACACAATTTTTGCATGCTAGTTACAAAGGTTTGATTGTACTTGGTTACACAATAGCTGCTCTCCAAATATGCCTTATTTTATCATGTTATGTAAGGATTTGTTTATTCATAATCTATATGCTATCTATATACAAACCTATGTATGCTCACCAACTTTTTAGTTGACCTTATTTTATTCATGTTTCAGGTACTAATGTGTGATTTTGATCAAGACTTGCTACACATAAGTTTTGGACCTAGATAATTTAAAATAAAGGATTATGTATTTCGTTTTATGTACTTGGTTTGATTTGGTTTTGTCTTGAATGCTTTAAATGAATTTGAATGATTAATATATTTCAATTTAGTCAACCTTGTACTCATGAACAGTCTACATGTCCCGCACCGATAATTCCGCCGTCGGTTGGGGTGTGACAGATTGGTATCAGAGCCTTGGTTATAGGGAACTAAGTTATTAGACACCCTTGACCTAGACTATAACTATAGGACACCCACTTTTGCCATGCTTTATGATTATGTGATATGTGCTACATGCTATGTGTTACATGCTTACTATGATTAGCTATTATTTCGTTTTTGATGCCTTACTTGTTAAAAATATTCATGACTTATTAAGATATACTTAAATAATAATTAATTAAACAATATCCCTACATATATCCTAAAGCCTCATAATATTCTTACCTACTCCTCTATCATTATCTTCTTAGCATGTGAAAACTTCAGGGATCTAAATCTATAAAAAAGAAAATTTCTTAATTTCCTCGTTAAGGCTTTTAAACTTTGTTAATTATTTGAGGACACGTGCAATCTGGAAGGGTAACACCTGTATTCTGGGTTTTTTGTCTAGGAAAGCATTTCGTATAAATCCTAATTAACCGAGGGACCCGTATGCTTTCCTGGGAATTCCCGGGATGAGTGTTTACTTATAGGCTAAAGCATGTCTCCTTGAAAAATTATATGAGTTTAATTAACCTTAATGTGTCATAGTATTCAAGTGATTTTATCACTATTTGAGTACAATCCAAAGTATGATTAACTATTCTATATGTTATCTTATCCTTTTAAATCCAAACAACATTCACAAGTTCTTACATCTTTTCTTGTGTTGTGCAATTCTGTAGAATGCCTCCCCGTCGTGCTACCGTGACCAACAAAAACACCGATATTGCTACCATCCTTGCACAACTTGTGAATCAACTCACTCAAGATAATGGGACCGCCAATGGTAACCATGGATCTAATTGGGGTGGTGGTGCCAACCTACCACAATGCACCTTTAAACACTTCAACTCATGTAATCCTCTTATGTTTTATGGTACCGAAGGAGCCACAGGACTTTATCAATGGTTCGAAAGTATTGAGAATACCTTTCTCAATAGTGACTGCCCCGATAACCTTCGTGTTCGTCATGCCACAAGTGTCTTACAAAAACGGGCAGTCACGTGGTGGAATGGTGAAAAGAGAACTAGAGACGTGGAAGTAGCAATGGCCTTACCTTGGGATGAGGTTAAAAGGCTAATGACCGAAGAATTTTGTCCTCGAAATGAGGTAAAGAAATTGGAAGCCGAGTTTTGGGATCTTGCCCAAGATGGTGGTGAAAATCTAGCTTATACAACTCGCTTCCATGAGTTGAGTCTCCTTGTACCCCATATGGTCACACCTTTATCCCGCTGCATTGAAAAGTATATTGGTGGATTACCTAGGCAAATTCAAGATACTGTCTTAGGGAGAAATCCCGCAACACTCGAAGATGCTATCCGCTTATCTGCTACATTAACCGACAACCATGTGAAAGCGGTAACTCTGACTAGAAAAGGTACCAAGAAAGTTCCCGACACCACAACCCCTCCCACACGCACCAAAGAAGCCACAACTGAACCCTCCCGTAATAATAAGAAAAGAAAGGCTAGAAACTATGATATGGTCACTCCTGCTATCCCTGTTAACCAAGCTGCGCCTATGGTTCAAGCACCAGCCAAAAAGCCATATGTTGGTATCTACCCACTCTGTGCCACATGCAACTATCAAAATCTCCAAAACATTCCATGTCGCCTTTGTACTCACTGTGGGAAATATGGCCATATGGTCAATGTTTCTAGAGCCAAATCACTTATAGGCCAAGTCAACCCACCAAACCGAACCTACCCCCCAAACCGAACCAACCCCCAAGTGGCTAATCAAGGTGTTCCCGTTATTACAAATGGGCGTGCTTGTTATGAATGTGGTAACCCAAATCATTTTCGTGACCAGTGCCCAAGGTTCATCAATGCTAGACAAGGCGGAGCTCGTGGGCGTGCTTTCAACATAAACGCCAATGAAGCTCAAGCCAACAATGATGTGGTCAACGGTACGTTCCTTGTTAATAGTCAATATGCCTCCATTTTATTTGATACCAGTGCCGATAAAAGTTTTGTGTCACTTAACTTTGAACCCTTACTTGCAAAGACACAATCCCAATTAGAGAAAACCTTCACCGTCGAAGTAGCAAATGGTGACTCCCTTACAATTGACTCTGTTATTCACGACTGCTCTCTAGAACTTAATGATCATACATTTCCAATCAACCTTGTACCAATGCCACTAGGAAGTTTTGATATCATCATAGGCATGGATGGCTATCAAATCATCATGCCGAAGTCATCTGTTTCGAGAAGTGCATCCAAATACCTCTACCTTCGGGAGAAACGTTAAGAGTCTTTGGTGAAAAGCCTTGCAAAAGACTAAAGTTAATGTCATGCACTACCGCCCAAAAGTACTTACGAAAGAAGTACGTAGCCTTCTTAGCTCATGTTGTTCAAAAGGATGTCAAAGAGAAGAGTATCCAAGACATTCCCATCATTCGGGATTTTCCCGAAGATCTATCTGGTCTTCCACCCGTTCAACAAGTAGAATTTCGCATTGACCTTATACCCGGAGCTAACCTCGTGGATAGAGCTCCTTACCGTCTTGCACCTTCTGAAATGCAAGAACTTGCAAGTCAACTCCAAGAGCTCTCCGACAAGGGCTTCATTCGTCCAAGTCATTCACCGTGGGGTGCATCCGTCTTATTCGTCAAGAAGAAGGATGGATCATTCTGCATGTGTATTGACTACCGCGAACTCAACAAGCTTACCATCAAGAACCGTTATCCCTTGCCTAGAATTGATGATCTCTTTGATCAACTTCAAGGTTCTACTTGCTTCTCGAAGATTGACCTTCGATCTGGTTATCACCAACTCCGTGTACAAGAGGAAGATATTCCAAAGACTGCTTTCCGAACAAGGTATGGTCACTACGAGTTCATGGTCATGCCTTTTGGGCTAACCAATGCACCTGCAGTTTTCATGGACCTCATGAATCGTGTGTGCAAACTGTACATTGATAAATTCATGATCGTCTTCATTGATGATATCTTAATCTACTCCAAGACTAAAGACGACCATGAGCAACACCTTAGACTGGTTTTGGACCTCTTGAGGAAAGAACAACTATATGCCAAATTCTCCAAATGTGAATTTTGGCTAAAGGAAGTTCAATTTCTTGGTCATATCGTCAACGACAAGGGAATTCATGTTGACCCCGCTAAGATCGAAGCGGTTAAGAATTGGAATGACCCGAAGACCCCCACCGAAGTTCGTTCATTTCTTGGTCTTGCGGGATATTATCGTCGCTTCATCTCAAATTTCTCTATGATTGTTGTCTTTCTTACCGCTTTAACCCACAAAGGGTAAACCTTATGAATGGGGACCAAAACAAGAAGAAGCTTTCCAAACTCTCAAGCAAAAGTTGTGCAATGCTCCTATTTTGACTCTCCCTGATGGGAATGATGATCTAGTTGTCTACTGTGATGCTTCTAACCAAGGTCTCGGTTGTGTCCTCATGCAACGAGGCAAAGTAATCGCTTATGCATCAAGACAACTCATGATTCACGAGAAGAATTATACGACGCACGACCTTGAATTGGGTGCGGTCGTATTCGCATTGAAGATTTGGAGACATTACCTCTATGGAACAAAATGTGTGGTGTTCATTGACCACAAAAGTCTCCAACACATCTTCAATCAAAAAGAACTCAATATGAGGCAACGACGTTGGGTTGAACTCCTTAATGACTATGACTGCGAGATTCGTTATCATCCTGGCAAAGCGAATGTTGTAGCCGACGCTTTGAGTTGCAAGGACCATGTCATGCTTCATTGTGCCCGAATCCAAACCGACATTCAAAACCGCATCTTAGAAGCTCAACACGTCTCAATCACCGAGGGTAACATGTACGAGTAAATGTCGTGTGGTGTTGAACTTCAGTTGGAATCAAAACCCAATGGCTTATTTTATTACTTAAACCGTATTTGGGTTCCCGATCGCGATGATCTTCGTGCATTTCTCATGAAAGAGGCTCATAAGACTCATTATTCTATCCATCCTGGTGCGGATAAGATGTACCAAGATCTTCGCCAACAATATTGGTGGCCCGGTATGAAGAAAGACATTGCTCTCTATGTTGCCAAATGCCTAACTTGCTCCAAAGTCAAAGCCGAACATCAACGTCCTTCCGGTCTACTTGAACAACCGGAAATTCCCGTGTGGAAATGGGAGAATTTAGCCATGGATTTCATTACCAAACTCCCTCGCACCTCAAGTGGTTATGATAGCATTTGGGTAATCATTGACCGTCTCACCAAATCTGCTCATTTCTTGCCCATCCGTGAAGACTATAGGGTTGAGAAATTGTCCCGAATTTACATTGACGAAATTGTGAGCCGTCACGGTATTCTCTTAAACATAATATCCGATAGGGATGCTCGGTTCACCTCCAGTTTTTGGCAATCTCTCCAAACTGCTCTTGGTACACGATTGGATTTGAGCACAGCCTACCATCCCCAAACTGAAGGTTAGACCGAGCGAACAATCCAAACTCTCGAGGATATGCGTAGAGCTTGTGTAATTGATTTTTGTGGCAATTGGGATTCACATCTATCCCTAATCGCGTTCTCTTACAACTATAGCTACTATACAAGTATCAATATGGCTCCATTTGAAGCTCTCTATGGCCGTAAGTGCCGTTCTCCTATCTGTTGGAACAAGATTGGTGAAGTACAAATCATCGGTCCTGAGCTAATCGAAGAAACATCCGACAAGATCATTCAAATCCATGACAACATCCGAGTAGCGAGGAGTCGGCAAAAGAGTTATGCCGACAAACGACGAAAACCCTTGGAATTCCAAGTCGGTGACCTTGTACTTCTAAAGGTGTCTCCGTGGAATGGTGTGATCCGTTTTGGAAAGAAAGGCAAGTTAGCACCTCGCTATGTGGGTCCATTCAAGATCCTTGAAAGGATTGGGAAAGTGGCTTACAAACTGGAGTTACCTCCATCACTTGGCAATGTGCATCGTACATTTCATGTGTCTAATCTGAAGAAATGCCTTGCTGATGAAAACCTCCACATACCTCTTGACGACGTGCACATTGACGAAACGATGCACTTCGTTGAGAGACCGGTAGAAATAATGGATCGTGAGGTCAAGCAGCTCAAGCGAAGCCATATCCCTATTGTCAAAGTTCGTTGGGAATCTAAACGTGGTCCTGAATTCACTTGGGAACGAGAGGACCAAATGAAGCTCAAGTACCCCCCAACTTTTCACTGATGCCGTCGCTTCCACTAGCTAAATTTCGGGACGAAATTCCCTCAACATGGGGATACTGTAACATTTCTGATTTTCATTATCTGTATTTCAGTTCAACGTAATACATTTCAAACCCAATTCTAGCACACTGACTTGTTCTATTCATACCAACAATTAAATTATAGGTTCCAATGCAAACCCCGCAAATTTTAAACGAGTATATCCTATTAAAATCCTAAATAAGTTATACTTATATAAATCTATCAAACTGAAAATTTCAAGGACTGATTTTATAAATTAACAAGAAACCCTAATAGGCACGGTCGCGCCTCGTCCTGGCACGGTCGCGCCAAGTGCCTTGGCACGGTCGCGAGCCTTGCTTTGGAACGGTCGCGCCCGGTGCCTTGGCACGGTCACGCCTCGCGTCAGTTAAAATGAAAATACAGTTTTTAAACGCAGAATCGTTTAAATTTGTAACCGATATACACATCATTACCAGTAACGAAAATAATTAATCGATTAATGCCCACCATTACGCCCAATAACTCCAAGAAATTCAATTAGTCTCAAAAAAACCGAAATCCTTTCATTTGAACCAAAACTCGTCTATACTGATTGCAAATCCTCCCAAGCAAACGCACCATCGATCCTCTCTGAAGCTCCCGAAAACACTGAGTCAGCCGGAGTTGAAGCAAAAGGCACCGGAGATCAAACCGTCGTCGCCGGAACAAGTTCCTACCATACTCTATCAATACATCATCCTTCCGGGTAATTGAAACCTCCTACACCTTTGTTTTAGTCTATAGATAAAAAGCCCCAACCTAATTTGGGCTTACAATAGCTAATTTAATGCGAACCCGAACCTAGGGTTCATTCCAAAATGGTTTAATTGAATCCTACATTGTACATGTTTTAAATACAATTAACCTATACCAACAGACTAGTAATCACCTAATGGATGAAAGCCCTATGATTTCCAACATTAACAATATAAGATTTAAGCAATTCGTTTCTTTTTTGAAACAGACACGGTCGCGCTAGTCTTCTAGCGCGGTCGTGCTTAATGAGACACGGTCGTGCCAATATACCAGCGCGGACGTGCCTCACGCACTCAGACCCGGTCGTGCCATTGGCTAGACTTGGCCGTGCCTCAGAACCCTAGACACGGTCGTGCCTGGCCCAGACACGGTCGTGCCTAGTGAACAGCTTAGTTATGTCTCATGTTTGATCAACACGGTCGCGCCCTGATTAACACGGTCGCGCCGGTGGTCCTCGCACGATCGTGCCTTGTCCCAAGCACGGTCGTGTCTGTGTGAAAATCTTGGCAGAATACTAAAATTTATATTTTAAAATCAATAAGCATTCTAAATGAATTTTTAAATAAAAATAATTAATTTTATAAAAATTTATATTAAAAAGATTAAATGTCTATTTCTAAAATAAATAGAAGTTATGCATTTAAATCTACAAAATTATATTTACACATATTTATAAAAATAGATTAACAAAAGTTAATTATTAAATTATAATTAATATAAAACACCCGATACATTTTTATAACTAAAAGACTAGGTAACATATTTTATAAATAAATAAATAAGGTAAAAATTATTTATTTAATTTATACTTAAGAATTATTTATTTAAGTTATACTTATTTACCACTAATACCTACATTATTTTTATAACTAAGTAAATAAATAATAATTTTGTCAATTATTTATTTAGTTATCCAAACTCAAACTTTGATCAAAATGTTCTAAAAATATCAATTTCAAACCTTTCATTTTATGCAATACCTTTCAAGAACAAACCATTAAGTTTATACACACGTCCAATTCAACCCTAGATGTAGACATAGACTATTGTGCACACTATTAATTCAATATATATTTCAATCTAGGTTAACGTTGTGCATTACAAGGATTATATTACTATCTAGTCTCTCGCGTTAGCTACGCCTTTTGAATCATGTGAGTATTACATAGCCCCTTTTACTCTTTTACACTTTTTGCGGTGGAACATGAACACTATACAAACTATTGCTTACGTTTACACAAACTACACAAATACAAATCCTCTTTACATTCATGTGTACAATTTGAGCTTTATGCCTGAGTGCTAGTTGTGCTAAATGTTGTGTGCAGTTTATGTGCAATCATTAACTATTCAAGCCGACGGTAAACAATGATAGTTCTATTGAGTCTGACAAACCCACCTAGATTGGGGTGATTGTTTCTGACAACACAATTTTTGCATGCTAGTTACAAAGGTTTGATTGTACTTGGTTACACAATAGCTGCTCTCCATATATGCCTTATTTTATCATGTTATGTAAGGATTTGTTTATTCATAATCTATATGGTATCTATATACAAACCTGTGTATGCTTACCAACTTTTTAGTTGACCTTATTTTATTCATGTTTTAGGTACTATTGTGTGATTTTGATCAAGACTTGCTACACATAAGTTTTGGACCTAGATAATTTTAAATAAAGGATTATGTATTTCGTTTTATGTACTTGGTTTGATTTGGTTTTGTCTTGAATGCTTGAAATGAATTTGAATGATTAATATATTTCAATTTAGTCAACCTTGTGCTCATGAACAGTCTACATGTCCCGCCCCGATGATTCCGCCGTCGGTTGGGGTGTGACACAAGTCCACCAAATCCCACACGTGCAACTTTTGGAATTGAGACAATTCATCTTTCATCGCCTCAATCCAGCAGTTGTCAGTAAGAGCCTCTGTCACATTCTTCGGCTCTAACTGGGACACGAATGCAGCATGCAGACATGTTTCCATGACACCAGTGTCAGGTATCTCTGTGTAAAGACTAGTGTTCTAAGTGATGGTTCGATGACGAGTCTGAACACCGGCATAAGGATCACCAATAATGTTGTTGATTGGATGATTCCTATGCACTCTCGTCTCCGGTACAATCGGTTCCTGAATTTATGAATCGAGATTCGTGCTCAACTCCCCCATTTCCAGTGTTCCAGAGGAAGAAGATTCAATGGTAATTGGATCAGCTGGAGCTTCATTTCCTACAGGTGTGTTAGGATTAGCTTAAGTGTCATCTCCATCAACATGAACATCTTCACTGTTATCACTGTCATGAGTTCCAGATGCAGATGCAGCATTGGAATAAGGAGTTACAATCGGTACAGTAGCATGAGTAGAGAAACTGGAGTCATTGCCGCCACCCAATAATTCATAAACATTTGCGGCGTCAACTGCAGATAAATCAGGAAGATTGAATGAATTGAATAGCGCATCATAATCAAAACCCCAAGCTGGACCTGTTGGTTCGGGTGGAATGCTGTGTTTACTACATTATACTTCGAACCATTCCTCGACAGTACGAGTTCCTATGTTGTACACTCTCTTGCAAGGCGAGTTGGCAACATATCCTAAGAAGATGCCTTCCACCGCTTTTGCATGAAACTTAGACTGACGATCTTTGTACTGTAGCAACAAGGAACACAGACTACCAAAAGGAACTAGGTAATCAAGATTGGGAAGTCGATTATTGATCAACTCGTAACAGGTCTTGTTGTGCGTCTTCACAACCAGAACTCTGTTTAAGACGTGACAAGCTGTATTAACTGCTTCTGCCCAGAAAGTGACAGGAAGCTTTGCATCCGACAGCATAGTCCCTGCAGTCTCAATCAGTGTTCTATTCTTCCGTTCTGCAACTCCATTCTGCTGCGGTGTGTACGGGGCGCTGAATTCATGACGGATCCCCTTCTTGAGCCAGAAAAGTTCCATCAAGTTATTCTTGAACTCAGTTCCGTTGTCACTCCTTATTCTTCTAACATTCAGCTTGCAAAGTGATTCCAAGCTCAGGATCAAGTATTGAAGAATATCAGCAGCCTCGTCTTACTACCTAAAAATGCACCCAAGAAAAACGTGAGAAATCATCAGTTACAACCAGACAGAACGACTTACCTCCAATACTCCTGATACTTATGGGGCCAAACAGATCCATGTGTAATAGCTCCAAAGGGGTATCAATGGAGTTTTGGATCTTTGGCTTGTGAGACTTCCGTTGCTGTTTGCCCTTTTTACAAGGCATACAGTCATCTGCAACGGTAAATCTCAGCTTAGGAACCCCAGTTACCAAACCGTTTCGGACAAGATGGTTCATTTTACGATACGAAATATGTCCGAGTTTCCTATGCCACAAGATAGAGTCAAGCTCTGTCGCTTTGGTAAGCAAGCAAGTAGCAACTGATGAGGTAGTTGTTGCAACGCTCATATCAATCTGATAGGTGTCGTTTGTTCTTGGCGCTCTCATCAGGATCCAATCATCAGGAACTTCAAAACCGGGTTTGAGAATCAGACATTCTGACTTATCAAACATCACCGAGTACTCCTTGTCACACATTTGGGAGACACTCAATAGGTTATGCTTTAGCTGCTCGCAAAAGTTAACATTGTCAAAGCTGACACAACTGTTTGAAACCACGCCTTGACACGTGATACTGCCGCCTTTTTCTCCAGCAAAGGCCACATAGCCGCCTCTGAATGGTTTCACGTCTTGAAGCAAGGCCATGTTTCCTGTCATATGCCGGGAGCATCCACTATCTACATACGAGCGGTTAGAGATAGTACCCTTCGGACGTCCCTGCACGAGTCACAAAAAGAATTAGTTAGATTTGGAGACCCAAGCCATTGTGGTCTTGGGTCGTCCATCCTTTTCAAAATAAACTACCTCTTTTAACTCACAGTCGTGATGACTGTTCAAAATTGATGAATCTTTAAAAGAATTAGAACTAGCAGATTGAGAATTTTTGGATTTGACAGTCCAGGATCTCTTCTGTTTCTTAACCGGAACAGGAGACTTTAATTCAACTACAGCAGGTGAACTTGTGGAAGCTTCACCTGATTGAACTGAAGTCAGCTGTTCTAGCTTTCTCAACCTCTTGTTCCTTCTTTATCTCTGTGGTTTAGAGAGTCTCGCCACAGGTTTCTCACCAGTACGTGTACTACCAGAGATAGTTACACGAGGTACAGCAGGTTGCGTTACCTTTCTTGAAACAGATGGTTTAGATTCAGTTTTGATAGTAGGCTTTACCATCGGTTTGACTAGTGGTTTCACCACATTTTTCTTTAGACATTTGGGAGGGGTCACTGATGGCGACTTAGGGATAACAGCTGGTTGTGAAACAACAGGCCGTTTCCCTTGGTTCTTTGAAGGACAGTTCACAAGAATGTGACCAACCAAGCCACAGTGAAAACAATTCCACTTGTCTATATAAGTTCTCTTGTAAGGCTCATTAGATCTGGCCTTAGATAACTCAGCATTATGAGCAGGAGGAGTTGGTTTATGAACAGGAGTCTGACCCTTTACAGTTTGGTTTTTGGGAGTATAGTATTTTTCCAAATTTTCTTTGTAACCAAGCCCATAGTGAGCTGAAAAAGCCTCTTTCTTTACTTGGTTAAGATTTTTAAAACCCCCATAAAGCATTACCTTTAGTTTATCATTTGTTTCAATGATATCGGGTTCAGTTAAAATGCAATTATCACCATTAGTGGTAATGTTTTTCTTTACTTTCTATTCAGTTAACAACTCCTCAGATACTACTCCTTCAGGGCAAGTGTTAACCGACCCATCATCAGAAGCAGTAAAGAACTCCTCATCAGATGCGGAGTTGGCCTTACTTGAGGATTCATCCTTATTAGGGGAATCATCCTTATCAGAGGACTCATCTAGACAAGTGAGATCAATGTCTATTAAGCTATTGACAAACTTCCCGCTTACTGGTGGATGAATGGCATTAGTACCCAGTCCTAACCCATTCATTTGTCTCACTACAGATTCGTAGTGTTCCACCACAAAACGAGAGTTTTTCAACTTCTCATTAGAACATTTTAACTGCAAGATCTCATTTTGCAGTTTGTTAATTTCATTGTTCCGTTTTTCCAACCCCCTGTATGCAACATCCAAGTGAAGCTGTTGATCGCTTATTTTTAGAGAATATTCACATTTTTCCTTTTTCAACGTTTCAATTGAATCTTTAGAACGTTTTTTCTTTTTCTTTATAGTTTAGAGCTGCCATACCTAGGGGTTCGATTTTGTCTTGAAGCCTAGAATTTTCAAGTTTTAGCCCTAGACATTTGGAACATGAAATAACAGAAAAAGGAATATAATCTACCTCATAATATGAACTTGTTGCTTCTCCAATGGCCATGAGAGCAACAGCAGTAGTCGATTCCTCTTTATCATCTACAGAAGCTCCCCTTTCTTCAGCTTCCTTCTCTTCCTCTGTAGCAGCAGTAGTAGATTCTTCTAGGTCAGCCATAGAAGCTTCCTTTTTCTCAGCTTCCATCATCTCCATGATCTCAGCCATTAGACCAACCTGAGTTTGAGAAATGATGGCGTCCTCCAGATGAACACCCCAATCAAAGTTGTCGTCCTGTTGAGCTACCAGTGCATTGGACAGTCCAGTTTGACTTTGATTGTGGTTGTTTGAGTTGTTGTAGCCATGGCTGTTTACTTGGATAGGTCTGGTAAAACCCGAGGCCGGTGCTCTGTCTTTTTGACATTCACGAGCAAAGTGTCCATAGTTCATACACTTATAGGATTTGGCCTTAGATTTGTCAAAACCAACCTTGGCATTAGAATGCCCGCCAATGAACTTTCTTCCTGTTCTGTTCAGGAAACGCTTGGCTCTCCTCAATATCATGGCCATATTCCACTGAATATCCATGTCCTCCATGTCATCAGGATTCACTTGATTAAAGTCTTCTTCTATTGTTTCAGGATCCGTTAGCTTGCCGCCAATGAAGTTCTCATAGGAAAGCATACATGATGAGAATAATGCTACATGATCTTCAACTATTTTGGCTATAGCTGATTGATTAGCTGAAGTTGTAGCGGGAAGATTTCTTGAGGTATGTTGATGATGAGACCCCATACCTGATCCAGATGCATAGCATGCATGAACACCACAACCATTTGAGTGGTCCTCTTTAGTAGAGTTTCCAGTGAAAAGGGCAATTCCAGAGCCCGATGACTTAGATGTAGAAGTCGTCCCATGATACATAGAAGGGTCTTGTATCTGAGGTCTTCCTGAGCTCTCCTTTCTTTTTAGGTTCATGTCATGAGCTTGAACCTTTCCTATTGCCTCCTCTACAGTCATCTCATAGAATTTTGGATTTTCCCTCATCAGGGTTGTGTACATTTCAAATTTGGGTCGTAAAGCATCCAAAAATGTGACAATCCGAACTTTTCAGTTTAACTTCGTTAATTAAATCCAGTTAAAGTTAACCTAGTTAACTTATCTCAAATCCCAAGGACTAATTCTGTCAATATCTGGACTCAAACTTCAGGGATCAAGTTGTAATTAGCCCAATTCTATTTCTGTTGACCCTGAAAGTCAAAATCAAGAGTTCTTATTCCTGTTTGACTTGTGAAAGTCAAACCTTATGTTCTTAAGGCTAATCCGCGAAGTATAGCCGAATTCGATTGGAATTCGTAACCGAAATAGACTTTAATGACAATCACGATCATCATTGAACCTTTAATCCTCGTTAAATTACCGAATTAATCCCAATTATGTCACTATAGTCGTAACCGCCGACTTCACTAACAAATACTATCAAATTCACCATTTCATGTATACCAAATCACAAATCGAATCTTTGCACACATTTTACGAGTCTCAGAGAACCTTTAGCACACTCCAATTCAGCCGGAGAAGCAATTAGGATCGCCGGAGACCAAGCTCGTGCAAGTCGACACCTGTTTTGGTCGAGCACAGTCAATTCGAACCTCAATTTGGTAAATTCTTGCATTATCAGTTTCGTTTTTACCCATCAATTGAAAGCCCTATCATATTCGTGGCTTAAAACATCGAATCGATCATGAACCCAATCCTAGGGTTCATATGATACCGGTTTAATCGAACCCTGTTTTAAACCCTGTGTAAATCTAATCAAATGACACCATTAGCTTTGCAATCTAATACTATTTAAAAACCCCATATCAATTTAATCTTATATCATCGAATTTTAAAAAATCCGTAATCTAGGGTTTATCCATAATCTGTTTTGGGGGTTTCGATCTAAATCATTGTCTCAATCTAATTAAACAACATGGCTCGATTCAGAATTCACTGTTTATTAATAGCCCTATGTTAATTTGATCTCACAACATCAAATCCTTCAAAATCCAGAACCTAGGGTTCATACACTTCGAGTTTAATCGAAAACTAGTCTAGACACTTTTTAAATCCAATTAAATTATACTTAAAGATTCGAAATTCCCTTTTTGTTAAAAGCCCCATTATTCCAGCAAGTTTTATTATAGGATTCGTTCAATTTAATTCCAAGTTTAACCTAGGGTTTTTCGGTGTTTTCAAACGAGAATTAACGGCTTTAAACTTGTTAGATTTGCAATTAAATTCACATATAGATTCGCAAACATCTGTTGAACGAAACCCCTATGCTTTTGAATCAAATCGTAATCGAGATCGATGGATTTGGGACTAGGTTGCTTTCGGTTCGCGCAAGGGGGGAGAACCCACTGGAATCGTTGATTAAAACCATTTGAATCTGATCCATGTTGCGATGACCCTAGCGGGCGGACTGGTTAATCTCATGTGCATGCAGGGAGGAGACCCGGGTTCGAGTCTCCCTCCCCCCTGTTTTGGTTTTATTTATTTTTAAGCCACTATTTTAATATTAAACCTATATATATTATTAAATTAATATATTAAAATGTTTTTAAACCGGAAAACACCCGTAGGCTCGGGTTTGATTCGTAAACCGCATTTATTTAAAATAACTACTTTTAAAATAACATATTTAAATCATTTTCAAACCCCGACTTCGTATGAAATAATATATTAATATTATTTTTAACTCGTGACTCCTATTTCTAAATAATATATATATTCACTTTGTTTAAATACCTCGTGTGATGTTTAAACTATTTAATAATATAAGTTGTTATATTATTTACCTACGTTATTTGCTCGAATAAAAAAATAATATGTTTATTATTTTTGCCAATGATTAATTATTAATCTTACGAATCTAAAAATAATATATTAAATTATATTATTTTCCTAACTTTTATAAACGACATTAACGTACGAATTTATTTATTTATTTAATATTATTCGTTAACAACATTCGACTCGTAACATTTTGATCCTTAATTAGTATTTTAAGAAATGCATATATATATTTCCGTAGACACGTTCGTCTACTCTTAAATCCTTAGAAAGCATTAAGATGTTCTAACATCCGTGTCGTCGCTACAAATCTCATATGTCCCTAACTTATGTATTATAATTATAGGGCATACGTAAGCCGTACAGGCAAACACTTGAGATTCTAAATCTCATACTTGTGTGATACTACCTACTACGCAACGCAGGTGAGTTTCACGGCCCCTTTTACTGTTTTTATTTGGGGGAGAAAACATGTCACAACCTTTTTGGTTTATTGAAATTCATATGATATCACTGTTGAGGCTAAGCGTAACACACTATCATGAAAAGTCCTCACACACATCGGACCGTTAATATGGTATGAACGAGGTAATTTTGGTAGTACTACTGGGTTTGACAAACCCCACCCGCGTTAGTCGCGCTAATTCGATTGGAGGTCGAACGGGTGTTATATTGACCTTAACACATTAAGTCAGAGTTGATAGACTTGGCTGGAGGCAAACAAACAAACACACTGTCAGTTTCGGTTGCGAGCGCTTTAGCAAAACATGAATATAGGCATGCAACCTATTGATATGCCTATTGAATGTACATAATCCGCAAATGCTTTTATTTGAAATGATTGAAACCTGTGAACTCACCAACCTAGTGTTGACTCGTTTTCTTACATGTTTTCTCAGGTTGGCACTCAGGATCACGTTAAGTCATGCATGTGTCTTGGACACCAATTGAAATAATTATCTATTGAATAATATTTATGTTTTGTTTGTAATTGGACTTGGGCGCGTTGTTTTGCGCATTTACTTTCGTTTAACGCTTCCGCATATACACTCTAAACCTTTACCTTTTATGTTATTACATTTCAAGTCCCATATAGTGTTGTTTGAAGTAACTGGTGTCTGAGATCCTGGTATGTCACCTTCCAAAACGGTAAAACTCCGTTAGTGGAATTTGGGGGTGTGACAGATTGGTATCAGAGCCATTGGTTATAGAGAACTAGGACTGCATTCTAGACTATAGCCACACACATTAGTTACTTGGCATATACACTTGCTCCTTATGTGTTTAGGAATTATGTTTACACCACCATCTTCACCACCTACCAATCAGGAACATGACATTCCTGCCATTGCATCACCGGAGCCCAAGAGGCGTAGGCTTGAGCCCATTGATAACTCTATTGTGTATGGAGAGCCCATGCATATCCGGAATGGGAGTGACTGGGATTGGTACCCCGGTTTACTGAGCAAATGGGTTGGACAGGAACGAGTTCCATCACCTTACTTTGGAGCTTCATCGTCATCAGAACCACGTTTACCATTGCTACATTGTCACTTGGAGCAAGCCTTTGCAGCATTTGTAGCAACTATGGATCGAGAGATCCGGAATATGAGAGACGCAGCAGGAGCAATCACAGGTCTGTTAAGAGGGGAGAAACATACGGATCACAGGATAGATTTGCTAGTAGCAGAACTGGCAGGCACCGACCGCTTGCATAATGCATTAGTGGACGAGGTAAGGGCGTTACAGGCTAGAGTGAATGACCTCGAGGAGGCTGAGGTAGAATCCCAGGAAAGAATTGGGAAATTAGAGATACAACTTGCAGCTGCTTTAGAGCCAGCCGAAGTACCCAACTTTGAGCCTGAGGATGAGCCCGAGGAAGTAGAGGAGGATGATGCTGAATCAGTCATCTCATCCGTCGGCAGTGGAGCTTGATATTCCATTCCATTCTATCTTATCTTATTTTGTCATTTCTTTATGTTTCAAATAAAAACCTAAATGGGTAAGGATGTTCCCATTCCAATAAAATCTTAGTGAACTGTTTGAGTTGAACCATTTATTTTATGGCCTTATGATTTAAGTTAGCCTTGTACTAAAATCATAAACCTGCATGTCTTTACACATCTCCTTCTGTTTGCTTACACTTGAGTGATGTCAATATGCGATGTATTTACTCATTTCTTGTGTTTGTGAATATGAAGAATCATGGCCGGACGTGGACGTGGCGGTCACAACGGTGGTCGTGGAAATAAAAACCTGACACCAGCCGAACTGGCTGCGTTAATTAATGACAGTGTTGCTGAAGCCTTAGCAGCACACATTGCAGGTAAACCTGTTAACCGCTAAATCTAGACAATCAACCGTACGCAATTATTCCACTCTTTCCTAAATCTTACCTACTCTTTCCAATCCAGGGCAAGCGAACAATCCACAGAATAATCAGCATGTCTGTACCTTCAAGACATTTATGGACTGCAAGCCCCACACATTCAGTGGAGCTGAGGGAGCTGTCGGATTACTCCGATGGTTTGAAAAGATTGAATCTGTGTTCTCCATGTGTAACTGCCCTGTAGCCGACCGAGTCAAAATTGCATCGGGAACTCTAGAGGGTCCTGCCCTCACATGGTGGAATGCACAGGTCCAGATGCTAGGTCTGGACATGGCCAATGCATCACCATGGGAAGATTTCAAGATCCTGATGAAGGAAGAGTACTGTCCCAGGGATGAAATTCAGAAACTCGAGGGAGAATTCTGGAATCTGAAAATGGAGGGTTTTGAAATAGAACTCTACACCACTCGATCGCAGGAACTAGCGGGGATGTGTCCTCACATGGTCACACCACCCTATAAGAGAATCGAAATGTTCATCAGTGGATTAGTACCACAAATCCAGAGCATGGTTACTTCATCCAGCCCCACTACCATTCAGCAAACCATCCGTCTTGCTCACAAACTGACGGACCAAGCCGTTACCCAAGGGACACTACCTCCCAGAAAGTCAGCATCCAAGTCTATTGACAACAACAAGAAGAAGTTTGACAGTAGCAATAACAACATGGGATTTCAGCCGAATCAATCACAGCAAAAACAACAGCGTAGGTTTGAACCTACGAAGAACTTCAACCAGTCGACCTCTTCGGGTCAACATCAGAGTGGTTATATTGGGAGACACCCCAGGTGTAACAAATGTAATTACCACCACCTCGGTTCTTGTGAAAAAAATCGTTATCAGCGGTGTGGCAAGGTGGGCCATGCTGCCAAAGACTACAGAGGGGAATTACAAGCCAAGCAGCCTTTCCAACAACCGGGTTTTACCAAGGGTTGTTTTGAATGTGGAAAAGAGGGACACCTCCGAAAGGATTGTCCACGATTAAAGAGGGGAGGAAACGACAACAACAACAACAACCACCAAGGCGATAATAACAACCAGGGAAATAATACAGGGAATGGTGCAAAGGGGCGAGCCTTTGTGCTAGGATCCGGAGAAGCTCGTTATGACCACAACGTGGTTACCGGTAAGTTCCTTCTAAACAACTATTTTGCTTCTGTACTATTTGACACTGATATTGATAGGAATTCCATGACTAATAAACTTAGCAGCCTACTAAGAAAAACCCCAACCCTGTTAGAAGACAGATACACCATAGAAATAACCAACGGACAAATAATAGAAGCAACCCATGATCTTAAGGGTTGTAAACTCGAACTGACTAGTCACAAAATTGACTTTGATCTCATGCCGGTCACACTCGGTAGTTTCGACGTGATTGTCGGAATGGACTGATTATCTAAGAACCAAGCTGAGATTATCTGTCGCGAGAAAATCGTTCGCCTTCCTCTTCCTAATGGAGGAACTCTCTCCGTCCAAGGCGAAAGGAGTGGTGCTATTATGGGCATTATACCCTTCATGAATGCACAAATAATAGTCTCACTTACCTCTAGTGGAGTTCTCCTATATAATGGTTACCACACTAGTATCAGGGCGGCACAATTCGAGGCATTGTACGGACGTAAATGCCATCTCTTATCTGTTGGGCTGAAATTGGAGATAGCCAACTTACAAGTCCCGAACTTGTATTCGAAACCTCTGAAAAGATCGTTCAAATCCGAAACCGTATGGCGGCAGTTCGTGATCGTCAAAAGGGTTATGCCGATAAGCGTCGTAAACCGTTAGAGTTTCAAATAGGCGACATGTTTCTATTCAAAAGTCTCACCTTGGAAGGGTGTAATTCGCTTCGGGAAACGAGGCAAACTGAATGCCCGTTATGTTGGACCATTCAAGATAGTGAAGAGAATTGGCCCAGTAGCGTATCAACTGGACCTACCTGAAGGACTTAGTGGTATGCACAATGTCTTTCATGTCTCGAACTTGAAAAAATGTTTAGCAGACGAAGCACTAGTAGTTCCTCTTGAGGAACTACAAATCGATGAACAACTGCAGTTCGTTGAAGAACCGGTAGAAATCATGGATAGGGAAATCAAAACGCTGAAACGCAGTAAAATCCCTATTGTCAGAGTTTGTTGGAATTCGAAACGCGGACCGGAATTCACGTGGGAACGCGAGGGTCAGATGATACGCAAGTATCCGCATCTGTTCAAGCAATCCACTTCAAACTCTTAAAGTACTATCCTAATTTTTGGGACGAAAATTCTTTCAACTAGGGGATGATGTGACATCCGGAAACTTTTTTTATTTTTTTTAATTTTCGGGACGAAAATTCTTTCAACTAGGGGATGATGTGACAATCCGAACTTTTCAGTTTAACTTCGTTAATTAAATCCAGTTAAAGTTAACCTAGTTAACTTATCTCAAATCCCAAGGACTAATTCTATCAATATCTGGATTCAAACTTCAGGGATCAAGTTGTAATTAGCCCAATTCTATTTCTATTGACCCTGAAAGTCAAAATCAAGAGTTCTTATTCCTGTTTGACTTGTGAAAGTCAAACCTTATGTTCTTAAGGCTAATCCGTGAAGTATAGCCGAATTCGATTGGAATTCGTAACCGAAATAGACTTTAATGACAATCACGATCATCATTGAACCTTTAATCCTCGTTAAATTACCGAATTAATCCCAATTATGTCACTATAGTCGTAACCGCCGACTTTAGTAACAAATACTATCAAATTCACCATTTCATGTATACGAAATCACAAATCGAATCTCTACACACATTGTACGAGTCTCAGAGAACCATTAGCACACTCCAATTCGGCCGGAGAAGCAATTAGGATCGCCGGAGACCGAGCTCGCGCAAGTCGACACCTGTTTTGGTCGAGCACAGTCAATTCGAACCTCAATTTGGTAAATTCTTGCATTATCAGTTTCGTTTTTACCCATCAATTGAAAGCCCTATCATATTCGTGGCTTAAAACATTGAATCGATCATGAACCCATTCCTAGGGTTCATATGATACCGGTTTAATCGAACCCTGTTTTAAACCTTGTGTAAATCTAATCAAATGAAACCATTAGCTTTGCAATCTGATACTATTTAAAAACCCCATATAAATTTAATCTTATATCATCGAATTTTACAAAATCCGTAATCTAGGGTTTATCCATAATCTGTTTTGGGGGTTTCGATCTAAATCATTGTCTCAATCTAATTAAACCACATGGCTCGATTCGGAATTCACTGTTTATTAATAGCCCTATGTTAATTTGATCTCACAACATCAAATCCTTCAAAATCCAGAACCTAGGGTTCATACACTTCGAGTTTAATCGAATACTAGTCTAGACACTTTTTAAATCCAATTAAATTATACTAACAGATTCGAAATTCCCTTTTTGTTAAAAGCCCCATTATTCCAGCAAGTTTTATTATAGGATACGTTCAATTTAATTCCAAGTTCAACCTAGGGTTTTTCGGTGTTTTCAAACGAGAATTAACGGCTTTAAACTTGTTAGATTTGCAATTAAATTCACATATAGATTCGCAAACATCTGTTGAACGAAACCCCTATGCTTTTGAATCAAATCGTAATCGAGATCGATGGATTTGGGACTGGGTTGCCTTCGGTTCGCGCAAGGGGGGAGAACCCACTGGAATCGTTGATTAAACCCATTTGAATCTGATCCATGTTGCGATGACCCTAGCCGGCGGACTGGTTAATCTCATGTGCATGCAGGGAGGAGACCCGGGTTCGAGTCTCCCTCCCCCTGTTTTGGTTTTATTTATTTTTAAGCCACTATTTTAATATTAAACCTATATATATATATTATTAAATTAATATATTAAAATGTTTTTAAACCGGAAAACACCCGTAGGCTCGGGTTTGATTCGTAAACCGCATTTATTTAAAATAACTACTTTTAAAATAACATATTTATATCATTTTCAAACCCCGACTTCGTATGAAATAATATATTAATATTATTTTTAACTCGTGACTCCTATTTCTAAATAATATATATATATATATAATGTAATTTCACTTTGTTTAAATACCTCATGTGATGTTTAAACTATTTAATAATATAAGTTGTTATATTATTTACCTACGTTATTTGCTCGAATAAAAAAATAACATGTTTATTATTTTTGCCAATGATTAATTATTAATCTTACGAATCTAAAAATAATATATTAAATTATATTATTTTCCTAACTTTTATAAACGACATTAACGTACGAACTTATTTATTTATTTAATATTATTCGTTAACAACATTCGACTCGTAACATTTTGATCCTTAATTAGTATTTTAAGAAATACATATATATATATTTCCGTAGACACGTTCGTCTACTCTTAAATCCTTAGAAAGCATTAAGATGTTCTAACATCCGTGTCGTCGTCACAAATCTCATATGTCCCTAACTTATGTGTTATAATTATAGGGCATACGTAAGCCGTACAGGCAAACACTTGAGATTCTAAATCTCATACTTGTGTGATACTACCTGCTACGCAACGCAGGTGAGTTTCACAGCCCCTTTTACTGTTTTTATTTGGGGGAGAAAACATGTCACAACCTTTTTGGTTTATTGAAATTCATATGATATCATTGTTGAGGCTAAGCGTAACACACTATCATGAAAAGTCCTCACACACATCGGACCGTTAATATGGTATGAACGAGGTAATTTTGGTAGTACTACTGGGTTTGACAAACCCCACCCGCGTTAGTCGCGCTAACTCGATTGGAAGTCGAACGGGTGTTATATTTACCTTAACACATTAAGTCAGAGTTGATAGACCTGGCTGGAGGCAAACAAACAAACACACTGTCAGTTTCGGTTGCGAGCGCTTTAGCAAAACATGAATATAGGCATGCAACCTATTGATATGAATATTGAATGTACATAATCCGCAAATGCTTTTATTAAAATGATTGAAACCTGTGAACTCACCAACCTAGTGTTGACTATTTTTCTTACATGTTTTCTCAGGTTGGCACTCAGGATCACGTTAAGTCATGCATGTGTCTTGGACTCCAATTGAAATAATTATCTATTGAATAATATTTATGTTTTGTTTGTAATTGGACTTGGGCGCGTTGTTTTGCGCATTTACTTTCGTTTAACGCTTCCGCATATACACTCTGAACCTTTAACTTTTATGTTATTACATTTCAAGTCCCATATAGTGTCGTTTGAAGTAACTGGTGTCTGAGATCCTGGTATGTCACCTTCCAAAACGGTAAAACTCCGTTAGTGGAATTTGGGGGTGTGACAAAAAACATTTCCACCAGCTCTTCATCTGGATACCTGAGTTCAAAAGCCTTCAACTCAGTCTGTAGATGGTAGAATCTAGGGATGAGGTCATCTAAAGATTCGTTCTCTAAAAATCTGAAGCATTCATACTGCTTCCGGAGTAGATCCTGCTTACTCTTCTTGATATCACTATTTCCTTTGAATCTTTTCTGTAAGGCTTTCCAAAGATCCTTAGATTTGTCATAACCTCGGAAACTGTGGAACAACTCCCGAGTTAATGCCATAGTGATTGAACCAAGTGCCTTCTTTTCACGATCATAAGCTTTCTTTTCTTCGTTAGAAAGTTTAGAGATAGGTTTGGGCATGGTTTCATCAAGATAGATGTGTGTGGGATGCTTATATCCCTCAATGATTGGTATCCATAACGATGAGTCGGTATAAGAAATATAGTGCTCAAAACGTGCCTTCCAATTAGAATAATCGTTTACGTTCAGCAACTTTGGCGGTTTCTATGGTGTACCGATCTCATTATCATAGTTTAAAAGGTTTCCAAGATTCTGAAGATTCGACATAGTGAACACTTAGTCAAATTTCAGAAAAATCAGACACAGTTGCGCACTTGAGAAATGGTCTTGCGTATTTAAGATATGCTCTTGCGTACTTGATAAGTACGCATGAGTAAATGATAAGTACGCAGGATATTACTTAAGTTCGCACAAGATCAGTCTTGCACACTTGTAAGTACGCAGAATATTAGTCTTGCGTATTTAGTAAGTACGCACAGAACTGTACTTTTGCCAGAAATGGTAAGTACGCACAACACCTTTTCAGCAACTCTCACCAAACTATTCCAGTCACTGGAAAGTCGCCGGAGATGGTAAAAATTGGACTGATGAACAATGCAAATGAGCCAAAGAGTCAGAAACTTGTTTCTAACCAACCTTTGATACTCAAATCACTCAAATACACAACAAAATTCATTTTTTGAGTGATTTTTGCTTCTAAAATAGTGCTCAAGAGCTACCCCTATTTTATCACAAAAATCAACAAAAATACCTCCTTTTGCTTGTAAAATCTCTGTAGAAACTCTCCAAACTCACTCATAACACTCGAAATCAGGAGCAATGCTCTGATACCACTTGTAGGTCCCTCGGGTGTGGCGGATCGTCACAAGCAAGTGGGTCTACTAGTCGGACCGGTGCAGAATACCCGTGACTAGGTGGAGAGTTAAACAACACAAAGTAAACCAACAAGAGAATCACTTTAAACGTTCTTTCTATTATAAACACTTGAAGGTTACAGAGAGAAGTACTGAGATTACAATTTGTGTATTTGCTACTATGACTGCGTACTTAACTTCTGTCAACCATTCCTATTTATACAAGACCTGATGCCTGCGCACTTAGCAAGTGTGTAGGGCAAAATGCTCTTGCGTACTTAACAAGTACGCAAAGGTATTCTTGCGTACTTGCTAAGTACGCAGGAGCTTTCTCCTGCGCACATACAAGTGCGCAAAACACTTAGAGAATTTTGCAACATTCAATATGTAAAAGTAAATACAACTCGATAAACTAATACATAAAGACACTTACACACAAAGACAATTACAAACAAGAAAGTACAAACTAAGACTCTATCTATCCAGAGTGTTTGTCACCGAAAAGTGCTTCAACAAGATGTCTTTTACATACTTGGACTGATTAATAAAGAAACCATCTTCCTTCTGATTAACTTAAATACCTAGGAAAAATGATAACTCTCCCATAGCTGACTTCTCAAAATTCGATTTCATAACACTCTCAAACTCTTTACACAACCCTTCATTTGTAGAGCCAAAAATAATATCATCTACATATATCTGTACCAGTAGATATTCCCCCCTTCTTTCTTAATGAATAAAGTCGAATCAATATGGCCATGAACAAAATCATTATCCATAAGATGTGTAGACAACGTTTCATACCATGGTCGGGGAGCTTGATGAAGACCATAGAGAGCCTTATCAAGCTTGAAAACTTTAGACGGATTAATTGGATCTTCAAACCCCGGCGGCTGACACACATAAACCTCCTCCTTGACTTTACCATATAAGAAAGCACTTTTTACATCTAATTGAAACACCTTAAACCCTTTGTATGAAGCAAAAGCAAGAAACAACCGTATAGCTTCAATCCTAGTAACATGAGCATAAACCTCGGTGTAATCAATTCCCTCTTGTTGATTGAAACCTTGTACAACTAATCTTTCCTTATTTCTCACCACAACACCTCGATCGTCTTTCTAGCATTTAAACACCCACTTTGTACCAATTGGATACACACCCTTTGGAAGATCTACAAGATTCCAAACTTTGAGTTTGTCAAACTTAGCAAGTTCTTCCTGCATGGCCTCTATCCAATTGTTATCACGTAACGTCATTTCGACATTCTTTGGTTCGACCTGAGAAATAAAATAGAAATGCGAGCATACATCAAGAACACCAGTATCCTTAATACATGTATACAAACAAGTATTGTCAATAATAGAACGGATTTGCACTCCATCTCGCAAATTTAATATGATATTTGTAATAGGATGAGCTTTGAGTTCCTTGATTGATGCAACCTTAGGAACCGGCAACGCATCAACTTGAGCTGTATCAGATTGATAAGACATATCTTGATTAACTTCTATCTCCGAGTCCAGATTTGTAGGAATCTCCCCCTGAGCCTGTGTCGAATTAGAAGGTTCATCAACTAACAAAGGATCAGCAGAAGAGTCTTGGACAATAACATTTTCGTCCTCACTATCACTCTTGTGTTCCCGAACAAGAAGCAACATTAGGATCTGGAGCAGATGTAGAGGGAACAGATGATCGTGGAACCGTAGTTGGTAGAAAACCACTATTTTGTGCATCCTGACATGAATCATATAATACCGCCGCTTCCTCAGGAGAAATATCATAAGGTAATTGAAAAGACTTGAATAAATTCTCATAATCAAAAGCCCAGTCTGGTCCAATCGCCATTTGAGGTAAAGACCGATTAAAACAGTCATTATGAAACCATTCTTCAACCTGACGAGTCTCTTTGTTATAAACCCTCTTGGTAGTAGAATTTGCAACATACCCCAGAAAGATCACTTCAATAGCCTTAGCACTGAACTTGGTTGGAACATCTCTAACTTTTAACAGGGTGCATGGATTACCAAAAGGTAATAAATATTCCAAATTCGGCTTCCGATTATTAAGCAACTCATAGCATGTCTTGTTGTGTCGCTTACCGGTCAAGACTCTGTTCAAAACGTGACACGCAGTATTCACAGCCTCACCCCAAAAAGTAACTGGAAGTTTAGAATCTACAAGCATCGTACGTGTCGTTTCAACCAAAGTCCTGTTCTTTCGTTCAGCAACTCCATTTTGTTGAGGTACATAGGGCGCACTAATTTCATGCTGAATTCTCTTTTGAAGAAAAAATAAACCCATCTTGCTATTTTTAAACTCGCTGCCATTGTCACTCCTAATTCTTCTGACTTTCTGTTTGCACAAATTCTCTAAACCCAGGATTAAGAATTGTACCAACTCTATGGTTTTGGCTTTAGAAGCAAGGAACTTAACCCATGAAAATCTAGATAAATCATCTGTTACTACCAGACGGTAAGATTTACCACCAATGCTCCTGATACTAATCGGTCCGAACAAATCCATATGCAGTAGCTCCAAAGGAGTCACAATAAAATTCTCTGTCTTAGATTTGTGGGACTTCTTGTGTTGTTTCCCCTACTTACAAGGAATACAGTCATCAGGAACGAAAAATTTCATTTTCAGAACACCAATAACCAGATCATTCTTCACGAGATAATTCATTTTCTAATAATTGATGTGAGCAAGTTTCTTGTGCCACAAAATAGAATCCAACTCAGACGCCTTGGAGAGTAAACATGTAGGAATTGAATCCGTTGTTGTAGCAACACTCATGTCTAGGACATATGTGTCATTTTTCCTTGAAGCCTTCATTAGAATCCATTCGTCAGGAATAACAAAGCCCGGTTTCAAGATATAACACTCAGAATCATTGAAATGAAATGAAAACTTCTTGTCACACACTTGAGATACACTCAAAAGATTGTGTTCAAGTTGCTCCACATAGTTCACTTTCTCAAATTTGTCTTTATCGTTCTTTAAAGTACCCTGACCAGTTATGTACACGCCTTTATTTCTAGCAAAAGAGACATAACCACCATCAATATTAATAACATCTTCCAGCAAACGAATATTCCCTGTCATATGTCGAGAACAACCACTATCCACATACCACGTATTGTTGATAGTCCTCCTTGGTTGTCCCTACATAAACAAAGAAAATCAGTTAGAAATGGGAACCCAAGCCATTGTGATCTTGGGCCGTCAAGATGGATCAAAATAAACAACTTCAAGCAATTCATAATCAACATTGTCATCAACCTTTGGAACATAAGATTCACAATTAGACCTTCTCAATGAAGACACAATATGATTAATTGGAAAAACATTATTAGATGTATGATTATCAGATTCAGATATTTCCAAAAATTTATTTAATTTTATGTTACGTCTTCTTCGTTGTGGTCTAGAAAGTTTGACCTCAGGTTGAGAATCTTTTGGAATTCCAACATGTGGAATTTCAAACTTATTTTGAAAAACAACTGGTTTAGAAATATGCTTATCATGTTGCTTAAATCCCGAAGATTTAGCAAATGGTTGACAAAGCACATTCTTTACAACACTAGCCGTAGGCTTTCCCACATTTGGTATTTTCAAAATCGTCACCACTCGTTGTTGTGAGAAAACACTCTTTAATTTGCCTTGATTCTTATAAGGATAGTGAATCAGAATATGACCAGCCTCATTACAGTGAAAGCAAACTCTTCTATCTTGATGATTTTTGATATAAAGAGTTTTTCTTGAATTTGATGACCCTTCCGATGAACAAGCTTCAGAAGACTTTACTGAACAGTTGACTGGCTTCTTTTGAACAAAAAATTGTTTAGTCACCATTGATGAATTCTTCTTCTGATGACCAGCAACAACAAAACCACTTGATTGTAACATTTTGGAAAATTTGGGTTGATCAACTTTCACTTCATCAGGTTCTGTTAAAATGCATCTGTCACGAGTAACATTTTTCACTACCTTTGGTTCATCAAGTTGCACTTCCTTAGGAATGCCTTCAACCTTTTTATCATCAAAAACTTCATCCTCAGAATCAGAATCATAGATCATATCTTCAACGGTTACTGGATTTACTTTCAATACCGTCTTTGGATCAATTTCCTCTTCATGAATAATTTCTGGTTCAACCACATAATTTGCATTGAATGATGGAGGAACAAATCCAATTCCAGCAACCCTCTTTGTAGGATCAGCATTAGCATTAAAGTAATCTAATACCACATAAGAATTTTCAAAATTTTCCAGCTTTCTATGTAATTTGATCACTTCAGATTCTTTATCAGAAATTTCTTTGTTCTTCTGAGCGACAATTTCATTTCGCTTCTCAATCTCAGCATAAGCCATATCCAGATGATATGCTTGTTCTTATCGGCACTTGGCAAAATCTCACCATCACTTGAGCTATCATCATCAGTTGACTCTTCAGATTTTACAGAATGAATCTCAGCTACAAAAGCTTGACTTACTGTACAACAAAATCTTCAAGATGAATAACCCAGTCATAATTTTCATCATTTTGAGCAACTAAAGCAGATGATGCATATGCATGATTAGAATTTCCAGAGCCAGAGGAGCCATGTGACTGATTACGATTGTTCTGAAAGTTATTAGGTTTTTTCTGAGAATCAAATTCAACTTTTGGTTTCACACATTCTTTAGCAAAATGACCATACTCCTGACAATTATAGCAATGAACATTGGTTTTGTCAAATCCCATACGTTAATGACTGTTAGAACCGATATACTTCCTTCCAGTCTTCTTCAAAAAATCCTTTGCTTGTCGCATCAGCATAGCCATGTTCTATTGAATGTTCATCTCTTCCAGATCAACATGATCAATTTGTCTGAAATCCTCTTCAATAACATCTGGATCATGAATCTTTCCTCTAATAAAATTTTCATAAGAAGCCATAAAGGAAGAAAACATCGCTAAATAATGATCAGCAACTCTTTGATTCATATTATGTGTTCTAGATGATGAAGAAGATGTATTTGCAGAGAAACCAGAATGACTTGGAACCCCAGAACAATGATCGTTAGAAACATCTTGAGTATCACCAGAAAAGAACGCAAACCCTGCACCATTTTTACCAAAAGTCTTAGCAAAATACATTGAAGGATCTTGAATATGGTCCATATTGGTTAACTTCTTTTTCATATTCAAATCATGTGACTGAATCTTGCCAAGAACTTCTTCAAGAGACATAGTTTTATACTTGACATTCTTTTTTATCAAAACTGAATACACATCAAATTTAGATGGTAATGCCTCCAAAAATATATCATTTATCTCTCCAGTCTCATAAACTACTGAAGCACTTGACAATTTACTCAGCAAATGATAGAATCTCGTTGCAAGATCATCTAAAGATTCATTTTAAAAGTGCTTGAATACTAAGAACTGCTTCTTCAGTAATTCTTTTATGCTTTTCTTAACATACAAACTACCTTCACACCGCTTTTGTAACGCTTCCCACAATTGTTGAGAAGTCCTGAATTGTTTAAAACTATGATAAATTTCTTTAGGAAGAGACATTGAGATGCTAGCCATAGCCTTCTTTTCCCTATCAAACAGTAATTTTTCTTCTGTGGTTAAATCAGATACCAATTTAGGAACATCATCCTTTCCCATCCAAGTATATGTCGGATGTGTATAGCCTTCCAAGATTGGAATCCTCAAACTTGTATCAGTAAAAGACACGAACTGATCAAATCGATCTTTCTAGTTAGAATAATCTGCAAGACTTAACAATTTTGGTGGTTTCTGAGATATACCAATCTCGTTATCGTAATTTAACATGTTAGTCACTTGCACCAGATTTGCCATTTTCAGAAAAAATTCAAAGTATTGAACAAGCACTCCCCTCAGGCGAAGATAATAAGTTCGCTTAAAATCCAAACCAGCGAATTTGATATCAAGCGAACTTGATAAGTTCGTTTAAACAAGAAAATCCGGTAAGTTCGCCTACTGAATAAGTTCGCTTAAACTGAGAGAAGTGAACTTGATAAGCTCGCTTGCTATGTTCGCCTACAAAAAAATATCAGCAAGTTCGCTTGCTTCAGCTGTAACAAACTCAGCAAGAACTTCAACCCAAACACGAACAAACATCACCTAAAATCATCATTTCTCACAGATTAGAAGGAATTTGAAGAAATTGGACCGTAGGATTTAGTATTTTATGAATTAGAACACTTCTATCGGATTAATTTCACCAAAAACCACTTCAAATCCACGAATTCAGCAGCAAAATCAAGTTCAAGAACTTGAAAACTCCATGGATATAAAAACTTGTAAAAATGATCAATTTATTGTCAAATTGTACACAAAATCGTCTCTAATCACCAAGAATCAAACACAAATCACGAGAAAAAGATCTGATACCACTTGTAGGTCACATGACTCATCTACAGATCGATCTCGTGACAAGACGTGTCGATAACACGGAGTACGGAATCCTTCGTGTTAACGTATGTATACTAAAACAACAGGTAAAAAAACTTTCTCTTTGTATTACACCAAACATAGAGTTTACAGAATACACTTGTTCGTTCAATATGCTTCTTCGCTCTGAATCTGTAAACACCTATTTATAGACACAAACTCTACAATAGGCGAACTTAAAAAGTTTCCCTCAAATAGACTAGGCGAACTTAACAAGTTCACCTCTAATAGGCGAGGCGAACTAGACAAGTTCGCCTCTAGCAGACTTTGTTCTATCACTTAGACAAAATCTTTACCATTACATAAAAATATAAAGACAATAAGACCTAAACTATTACAAAGTTTTTGTCATACATTCTATGTCCTAACACATGGTATGAGTAGTGTAAGTACTAGATACGCAAAAAAGCCCAAACTACACGTGTCCTAAAATATACAAGGACGTAAGTTCTATGAAATGTTGTGCTTGATTATGCGATCAATCCAGCCAACTCGACTCTTTGAAAAAATATATGTTTATCTTTTTGGGTTTAACCATTTTGACTTAACGACAAGTTGGTGACTTGTTAGAATAGATAAAAATATATTTATTTCTCAAAAATAAATATTAATAATAGATCGTATGATGGAAGTCATGCATGTCATAAAATATAATTTTGAAATATTAAGATATATATTTTTTGATGATTGAAATATTATACAAATATCCAAATGTTATTTAGTCAAGTTTAAAGATATATGCATGCAAACAAATAAGGTATTTTTAAATCATCCTAGAGTTTAAAATAGGTGTATAAATATTAACAAAAATAGTATCATCATCAACACCATTATAAGGATAAAAACCCGGTTTTTGATTTAACAAAGTTTCCTTAAATAGAAAATGATTCTAATGACTTGCGTGTTGTAAAATGATGATCTAAACAACAAATACACTTATATTTTTCATAAAAATACTCTTTGTAAATTCAAATGACAAAAGATCCATGTCTAGTATAAAACCCATTTTTGAAAACAACAAAGTTCCTACTATTCAAAATACGATCCATCAACATGCATGTGATCAAAATGATGATCCATCAACATGCATGTATCATCTAAGATATATAGAAGCAATAAATCATAAAAGAAAGTATATAAACTAATTTTTACTTGATACATGTTACGTATTTAGATTTCCTTTTATAAAAGAATATAAGTTTTGTTGGGTGTTAATAGTTTAAGTTTTCTTACTTAGAGAAACCGAAAAAGATGAAGACTTGATCCTAGCACTTGAGAAATCACCAAATGAGGCTTGAACACTTGAATCATTGAAATAAAATGGTGGTTGTGTGTGTGTTGGTGGCCGAAAATGGCACAATAGGAGGGAGATGAGAGTTTTGCTCTTGAGTAGTAGGAAGAAATGGTGTGGAAATAAAGTGAGGGTGAAGGGGTATTTATAGTGTGGGAGGAGAGAGAAATGAAGGATTTTAAATAAACAAAAAAGAAAATATTTATTTAAAGTGGGGTGGTGGAGGGAAATGAATTGGTGGGGTAGGGAGTTGGAGTATGAGAAAAGAGATTTTGGAGATTTTCTAGAAAGATGGTATTGATTATTTTGGATTATTAAAAGATATTTAGAAAACTTAATTTTTATAATTAATTTTTAATCATTTGTAATAAATAATATTTTTTGTATGCATTAGTTAAATACAGTGTAATATACAGTGTTATTCGGACTGTATTTAAAACAAAACGCTCGTTAAAAATTCTCAAACTTATAATTCGCAGTGTTACGTATAATTTTTATATTATAAATCATACTTTTAGTTATCTGTCTTAGATATCACCAATGTTCATGCGTGACCGGACTGGTGTGTGTCCCGGTAATTCTCCAAATTACTGATGCATATGAATCGCTCAAACTTTGATATGCAACAAATGAACTTAATTACTCTAAATTAAGTATGATATGCACAAGTTGTACATGATTAAATATTCATAAGTTTTATTTTTGATTTATTTATTATAACCAAGTATAAATATGTATATACATATATAGTAGGAAAAAAATGTAATTGCAAAGATTTGAACTTTGAATTTAATACTCATTGAAATAATAATTGGTGTGTCATATTGTGTTGCACAATTACGGGTTTTAAATGTAATGCAATTATTGTATAAAATAAAATAAAATAAGGGCGGAAAAATCATGGATGTTACAGTATCACCAAGTTGAGGGAAATTCGTCCCGAAATTCAACAGGTGGAGGCTACTGAATCAGGAAAGAGATGCGGGTTTGGATTTTTCAACGGGCTTTGACTGTCGGTTTGAGGAGTACAATAGATATCAAGATTTAGGTCTGATAGTCAAAGTCTGGTCTGGTTATTGTGTCAGTCATTAATGATGATAGTGGATTTAGTTTAAGTTGAAAATTGTAAAAAAATATTTTGGACTCCAAAGATGTAATGCATCACTTGAAATGAGAACGATGAGAATTTTGTTGATCAAAACCCATTTAGGACATAGTGTAACATGTTCAAGGAGTATCACTGGATAAGAGATTTCACAAACGTTGGTCAAGGTCATAATAACATAAAACTTCACAAGACACGAGCAACGCTACTTTTGACAATGTGATAGGAACATTTATATATAGGAAGTACCAGCAGCGTATCCACCATGCCCGTATCATATCATCTCAGTTTCGTTACTATATATCATGATAGGTCTTATGTCATAACACACATCAGAACACACTATGTTTTCCATGCGCTGACTGTTATAATTATGTGTGCACCCGTAATTACTTTATTCGTCGCATGGTCCGCATAGATCATCCCATTGTGTGCGGGTCAAAAGGGGACACAAAAATTTCCTAGATTCATAAATATTGTACTCCATAGGTATTGTTGTTTTTAGATAACCATGTTCATAGTTCCTCATGCTCGTAAGTAATCAAGTTTCAAAGTCAATCACGTACATCAAGTTCGAGGTTTCAAAAATACCCTAGTTCGTAAGTAATATAGACAATCTAGTTCATGTTCAGATAATTCGTGCAATCAAGTTTCATAGGTAGTGTAACACCCCAAAAATAAAACGACAGTCATAATAACGGAATAAACGAACGAGGCATGACGGGTCGGGTCGGATGGGTCAGCGGGCTATAAATAGCCTATGCCACCCCTTTTCTCTCATTTGCAACTTTTTAGAGAGAGAAACCGTAGGGAGAGAAAGTTGGCGGATCGACCCGAGACTTCAGCAAAGTGTTACTCTATAACTCGTGAGAAGAACCTCCGGATCAGAAACTCGATTCAGGTAACAACCCGACCTAAATCTGAGTTTTAGTTCGTTTTTGGGTTTTTCGGGTTTTGGGTGAAAATGTAACATTTTAACGGATGAAACTGAAGGATAAACATAGATTTGAGTTCCTTAATGGAAAACGAACGTTTTGGATGCAAACAGGTTCGAGATCTTGACGAGATCAGACATGCATGCGAAAGTTAGGGTTTTTCACGAAGAACAGGTCGTGCGCACTTGCTAAGTGCGCACGGAACAGGTCCTGCGCACTTGCTAAGTGCGCAGGAGGAGGGACCGCGCACTTGCTAAGTGCGGAGGAGGAGGGACCTGCGCACTTGCTAAGTGTGCAGGAAGAGGTGTCTACGCACTTGCTAAGTGCTCAGGCATCAGGCTGGTTAAGTAAGGTTAGAATGTTTAGAAGGGTTAAACCGTTAGAGTCGGTATTGGTCTGATGTGTATTTAACTAATCAATTCAGATCGGAAGTGACGTTGTTGGGCCTTTGTTTAGGACAACCGAGACTAGCTTATAAGGTGAGTTCTAGAAGCCCTCTTTTAAATGTTTTAATAATGTTTTTGGGCTGGTGTGCATACATAACGATGTGACTATTTTATTAAACGATGTTTAGGAATGTTGTATGTGACGTTTTATAAAATGATGTTTATGAACGATGTTTTGGAAGGAAGGGTTATGAAAGAAGTGTTTATGAAATATTTTGCCAAAAAAAGTTTATGAAGTGTTTATGAATGAATGAATGTTTTTAATAAAACGTACGAATGTTGTAACTGAAGTTTTGAAGTAAAAGAAGCGAAGGTTTACGAAAGTCACAAACGAACGAATCTGCCAATATTCCTTAGGGAATGAAGGTTAAGGGTATGAGAAGTATGTTATGGGCCTTTACCTTTTAGGGGCCTCTGTGGCTGGCCAACTGTTGTACAACTGGGGCGATGACGGTCGTCAAGGGGATTATCGTGATCCTTGAAGTTTGGTACGATTTACCTTACGGGGTAGTCGTGCTTGAAGTATGGTACTTGCGCCTTACGGGGCGCAGTGCTTGAAGTTTGGTACGTGTCATCCTTGTGATGCCGTGCTTGAAGTAGTGTTGGATAACCTAAGTATCGGGCCCTAGGAGTTCTTCACCCGAAGGACAGTACGGTGATTGATGGGCCTAGTGGTTGTGATCTTTAGGTTGTTCAACCAGTATGTAACGTATGGATTTGACGGTTACGAGAAGGCGCAGATTCGATATGTTCGTTGACTTATGTTTTAGAAGTGTTATGTTTTGTTATTGCATTATTTTACGTACGCTTTTTATTAAATTAAGTGTGAAGTTATGATGTTGGCAAATTATTTGAAGTTAACGTTTTATGTTAAAACTAGAACTCACCAGCGTAGCTGACTTTTTAGTATGCACATTCAGGTTAAAGCAGGTTATGAGGATGGACGGTGAGGCTTGGCAAGCGAGAGGAGTTACCCGACTGACTGTGAAGACTGGCATCCCGTTATGTTTAGTTATGATGTATTAATGTTTTAAACAATGTTTACGCTTCCGCATTTATGAACAATGATGACGTTATGTTTGAATGAAATTTTCCGCTGCGTTATTTAATATTCATGTTTAAGAACTGTTTATGAATGAGTAAATCCAACGAGTGAGGCCTCCCGGGTTTGGGGCCTTACAAGTTGGTATCAGAGCAATAGTTTGAGAGATTCGGACACTCCCAGTGTCTTAACTTAAACTGTGAATGGGTCCGAAAGCGGATGCCAGTACGGGTAACTCGAGCCACAGCATCAGGTATGAAGGTAGTATATATTTACATATATAGTATGCCTTAGAAAGGGGTAGGGAAGGACTTGTGTTCTGATGGAATCACAAAGGTGGTCAAATAGAAATCGAAAGGTAGTGTAATGGTTAATTGCAGATGGCCAGTGTATATTAACATCTTACAGTACTTATTGAATTTTATTTGTTAACTAGCGTGATGACATTGGATTCTTGTCTTATAGAACAAAATGGCAAGAAGAGGAAACGGATGGCGTGGTGGCCGTACCGGTGGTCGTACCGGCGGTCGAAATGGTGGGCGTGGCAGGACCCCTGCGCACCAAGAGCACAGCGAAGAAGGAAGTGTTCACACTGAACCGACGGTTAGTGTGCATGGAACTGAGCAGACACTGGTTGAAGAACAACCTTTCACTTTTGAACCAGAAGTGAGAGCTACTATAGCTCAAGAGTTCACCGAGTTGATGAAGAATTCTCTGCCAGGTCTGTTGGCAGAAGCATTGAAGCAGGTCAATGGGGAAGGTGGGTCTAACTCGACGGTTGATACCCCGAACACTAAGGCAATCAACGCACCGCCTGCTCGCGGATGCGACTATAAGTCCTTCAAGGCATGAGACCCGCCAGTCCTGACTGGAAAGAAAGACGCGGTAGCTACGTTTGACTGAATAATCCGTATAGAGGCTGCCATCCGTCTCAGCGAATGCCGAGCGGATCAAGTTGTGAAATTTGCTGCTCACTCCTTGAGGGAGGAAGCGTCCCATTGGTGGGAAGGTGTACGTCAGGCAAAAGGGAGCGAGATTGTGGATGCGATGATGTGGGCTGACTTGAAAACTCTGGTGATCAAGAATTTATGCCCAAGGAACGAGATTGAGAAGGTAGAGAGAGAATTTCTGGGTTTGAAGGCCGGGAGCATGACGCACCGGCAGTACACAACTCGATTCAATGAACTGGCACGTCTGGTGCCACACCTTGTCACTACTGAAGAGAGAAAGATTGCCTGCTATTTTCAAGGGTTGTCGGACCAGGTCCGCACCTATGTTAAGGAAAACGCCCCTACTACCTATGATTCGGTAGTAGAACTGAGCGGCGTGGTATTTGACGATCTGGCGCTGAATGTCGTTGCCATTGAAGAGCCTAAGAAGAAGCTGAGTTTTCCCGCTAAGCAATTGGGTGGAAAGTTGTTTGGGGCTCGGGACAAGCAGGCCAGGGTAGGCGAGGCGGTAGTTTGCGGAAGGTGTGGGGTAAGACACACGGGTGAATGTCGGTTAGGGTCTAATCTATGCTTTAAATGCGGCAAAACCGGACACTACTCCCGTGAATGCCCGCAAGGCTTCAAATGCTACAACTGTGGGGAGGGTGGACATATGAGCCGGGAATGCACCAAGCCCAGGATGGGTCAAGCCGGGAAAGGGAAAGGCCCGGAGAAGACAGAAGAAAGACCCCGAGCAAAGACTCGCGCCTATGCGCTGACGCAGGAACAGGCCAGAGCGGACCCCGATGTGGCGTCAGGTACGTTCGTCCTTGACAACACTTTTGTTTCTGTGTTATTTGATTTGGGTGCAAGTAAGAGTTTCATATCTGCGACTTTTTGTAAACGAGTGAAGTATACTGTCAGTAAACTAGAAAGGGCCTTTAGCGTAGAAACCGCTGAGGGTAGAACTGCGAGGGTGACTGATGTAGTTGACAACTCCACGATAAAAATAGAAGGCCATAGATTTCCCGTCAGGTTGTTTGTCATGGTTTTGGGTAGGTTCGATGTCGTGTTAGGAATAGATTGGCTAACTGCCAATGAAGCACAAATTATATGTAAACGAAAGATAATCCGACTCAAGGCTCCGGACGGTAGCAAAGTCGAGGTTTTTGGAGATCGTGACGCCCAGATGCCAAATGTCATCTCGATGATTAAGGCAGCAGATTACTTGAGGCGCGGATACGAGGCTTATCTGGTATACGTGATTGACGAGTGTAAGGAAGTGAAGGAACTAGACGATGCACCCGTGGTATGCGAGTACCCGGAGGTGTTTCCAGAGGATTTGCCTGGGATACCACCCGACAGAGAGATCGAATTTTGAATCGACTTAGTACCAGATGCCCAGCCCATGGCTAAGGCTCCATATCGACTAGCACCAGTGGAAATGAAAGAACTTATGGTACAACTAGACGAGTTACTTGAGAAAGGATTTATCCAACCAAGCATCTCACCTTGGGGTGCTCCGGTGTTGTTCGTAAAGAAGAAAGACGGTTCGATGAGAATGTGTATTGATTATCGTGAGTTGAACAAACGTACCGTGAAGAACAAGTACCCGTTACCAAGGATCGACGACCTATTCGATCAATTACAAGGCGCAAGTTGGTTCTCAAAGATCGACCTTCGATCCGGGTACCATCAGTTGAAGGTGAGGGAAGAAGACATACCGAAAATGGCATTTCGCACACGTTATGGACACTATGAGTTCCGCGTAATGTCTTTTGGATTGACGAACGGCCCTGTAGCGTTCATGGATTTGATGAATAGAGTTTGTCGACCAATGCTAGATCGGTCGGTAATCGTGTATATCGATGATATCCTCATCTATTCCAAGAATGAGGGTGATCACGCATGTCACTTAAAGGAGGTGTTGGAGGCTCTGAAGAAAGAAAAGTTGTATGCTAAGTTCTCCAAATGCGCGTTTTGGCTTAGGGAAGTCCAATTCCTAGGTCACGTCATTAACCCGAACGGCATTATGGTTGACCCAGCAAAGATAGTAACGGTAAGGGAATGGAATGTTCCTAAGACGCCAACTGAAATCCGTAGTTTCTTGGGATTGGCAGGCTACTATAGGAGATTCATCCAGGATTTCTCGAAAATAGCTTCGCCGTTGACGAAGTTGACTCGGAAGGAGGTAAAGTACGAATGGGGTTCGACCCAGGATGAGGCGTTTAAGAAATTGAAGGAAAAGCTAACTCAAGCTCCAGACTTGGCCCTTCCCGAGGGCAATGAAGACTTAGTGGTATACTCTGATGCTTCGGGTCAGGGATTGGAATGCGTGTTGATGCAACGCGGGAGAGTGATAGCGTATGCGTCACGACAGTTGAAGATTCACAAAGCTAATTATCCAACCCACGATTTGGAACTTGCTGCTGTCGTATTCGCATTAAAAATCTGGAGGCACTACCTGTACGGGGTGAATTCTACAATTTACTCCGACCACAAAAGTTTGAAGTACTTCTTCGAACAAAAGGAACTTAATATGAGGCAGAGGCGATGGTTGGAACTGTTGAAAGACTATGACTGTGAAATAATATACCATCCTGGAAAGGCAAACGTGGTGGCTGACGCTCTAAGCCGAAAGGATTTGCCTACTCCTATTAGAGTGAAAGCTTGCCAGTTGGTGGTAACATCGGACGTGATGAGAGAAATTGAAAAGGCTCAAGATGAGGCACTTAAGGAGGAAAACATAAAGAAGGAAAGGATGGTTGGCCAATAGGACAAGTTGGAATATAACACCCTTGGTGTTAGGACACGTTTTGGACGGGTATGGATACCTATGGGTGGCGAGCTTAGAACCAAGATCTTGGATGATGCTCATAAGTCTCGTTACTCTATCCATCCCGGTACCAATAAAATGTATCAAGATCTGAGGAAGGAATACTGGTGGCCTGGAATGAAACGTGATGTGACAAAGTATGTAAGCAAGTGCTTGACTTGCTCGCAAGTAAAGGCCGAGCACCAGAAACCGTATGGAAAGATTCAACCACTTGATATACCGGAATGGAAGTGGGAACACATTACCATGGATTTCATAACTAAGCTACCTCGCACAGCTAAAGGTCATGGCACCATTTGGGTAATTGTGGACCGTTTAACGAAGAGTGCTCATTTCCTACCTATTCGCGAGACGTTCTCGTCGGAAGGGTTAGCGGGAGTATTTATTAACGAAGTAGTAGCACGGCATGGGATGCCTTTGACGATTGTATCTGACCGGGACACACGATTCACATCGAGGTTCTGGAAAAGATTTCACGAGGCGATGGGCACGAGGCTTAATATCAGCACAGCATACCACCCGCAAACGGATGGTCAGTCCGAAAGGACCATTCAGACATTGGAGGATATGCTCCGTGCTTGTATTATCGACTTCGGTGGTAGTTGGGACAGTCATCTGCCGTTAGCCGAATTCTCCTACAACAATTGTCATCACACGACGATAGGCATGCCGCCCTACGAAATGTTGTATGGGAGAAGATGTAGGACCCTAGTTTGTTGGGGGTGAGATTGGACAGAAGGAGTTAGGAAGTCTTGAAGTCGTAAGAGAAACATCGGAAAGGTTTGATCAAATCAAGGCACGAATGAAGGCCGCACAAGATCGTCAAAAATCCTATGCGGATAAGCGACGAAGGCCTACTGATTTTGATATTGGTGACAGAGTAATGCTGAAAGTGTCACCATGGAAGGGAATCATACGATTCAGAAAAAGAGGAAAGTTAAGTCCGAGGTTTGTCGGACCATTCAGGATAATGGCATGGGTTGGTGAAGTCGCTTATCGGTTAGAGTTTCCTGATGTGTTAAGTGGGATTCATCCTACCTTCCATGTATCACACTTGCGAAAGTGTTTGGCAGATGAATCGGCTCATGTACCACTTACTGACATCGAGGTCGACAACAGCCTTAACTACATCGAAGAACCGTGGCCATCTTAGACAGAAAGGAGAAACGTTTACGTAATAAAGTTATCCAATTGGTTAAAGTCCAATGGAAGCATCGAAAGGGATCGGAAGCCACTTGGGAAACGGAGAAGGAAATGAGGGAGTCGTACCCTCATCTATTTGACTTATGATAAGGTTTCGGGGACGAAACCTATTGTAAGGGGGGTAGACTTGTAACCTCCCAAAAATAAAATGACAGTTATAATAACGGAATAAACGAATGAGGCGTGACGGGTCGGGTCGGATGGGTCAGCGGGCTATAAATAGCCTATGCCACCCCTTTTCTCTCATTTGCAACTTTTTAGAGAGAGAAACCGTAGAGAGAGAAAGTTGGCGGATCGACCCGAGACTTCAGCAAAGTGTTACTCCATAACTCGTGAGAAGAACTTCCGGATCAGAAACTCGATTCAGGTAACAACCCGACCTAAATCTGAGTTTTAGTTCGTTTTTGGGTTTTTCGGGTTTTGGGTGAAAATGTAACATTTTAACGGATGAAACTGAAGGATAAACTTAGATTTGAGTTCCTTAATGGAAAACGAACGTTTTGGATGCAAACAGGTTCGAGATCTTGACGAGATCAGACCTGCATGCGAAAGTTAGGGTTTTTTCACGAAGAACAGGTAGTGCGCACTTGCTAAGTGCGCACGGAGCAGGTCCTGCGCACTTGCTCAGTGCGCAGGAGGAGGGACCTGCGCACTTGCTAAGTGCGCAGGAGGAGGGACCTGCGCACTTGCTAAGTGCGCAGGCATCAGGCTGGTTAAGTAAGGTTAGAATGTTTAGAAGGGTTAAACCGTTAGAGTCGGTATTGGTCTGATGTGTATTTAACTAATCAATTCAGATTGGAAGTGACGTTGTTGGGACTTTGTTTAGGACAACCGAGACTAGCTTATAAGATGAGTTCTAGAAGCCCTCTTTTAAATGTTTTAATAATGTTTTTGGGCTGGTGTGCATACGTAACGATGTGACTATTTTATAAAACGATGTTTATGAATGTTGTATGTGACGTTTTATAAAATGATGTTTATGAACGATGTTTTGGAAGGAAGGGTTATGAAAGAAGTGTTTATGAAATATTTTGCCAAAAGAAGTTTATGAAGTGTTTATGAATGAATGAATGTTTTTAATAAAACGTACGAATGCTGTAACTGAAGTTTTGAAGTAAAAGAAGCGAAGGTTTACGAAAGTCACAAACGAACGAATCTGCCAATATTCCTTAGGGAATGAAGGTTAAGGGTATGAGAAGTATGTTATGGGCCTTTACCTTTTAGGGGCCTCTGTGGCTGGCCAAGTGTTGTACAACTGGGGCGATGACGGTCGTCAAGGGGATTATCGTGATCCTTGAAGTTTGGTACGATTTACCTTACGGGGTAGTTGTGCTTGAAGTATGGTACTTGCGCCTTATGGGGCGCAGTGCTTGAAGTTTGGTACGTGTCATCCTTGTGATGTCGTGCTTTAAGTAGTGTTGGATAACCTAAGTATCGGGCCCTAGGAGTTCTTCACCCGAAGGACAGTACGGTGATTGATGGGCCTAGTGGTGGTGATCTTTAGGTTGTTCAACCAGTATGTAACGTATGGATTTGACGGTTACGAGAAGGTGCAGATTCGATATGTTCGTTGACTTATGTTTTAGAGGTGTTATGTTTTGTTATTGCATTATTTTATGTACGCTTTTTATTAAATGAAGTGTGAAGTTATGATGTTGGCAAATTATTTTAAGTTAACGTTTTATGTTAAAACTAGAACTCACCAGCGTAGCTGACTTTTTAGTATGCACATTCAGGTTAAGGCAGGTTATGAGGATGGACGGTGAGGCTTGGCAAACGAGAGGAGTTACCTGACTGACTGTGAAGACTGGCATCCCGTTATGTTTAGTTATGATGTATTAATGTTTTAAACAATGTTTACGCTTTCGTATGTATGAACAATGATGACGTTATGTTTGAATGAAATTTTCCGCTGCATTATTTAATATTCATGTTTAAGAACTGTTTGTGAATGAGTAAATCGAATGAGTGAGGCCTCCTGGGTTTGGGGCCTTACAGGTAGTGTAAATATTCAAGTTTCATAGGTATTTATGTTCATGAGAGATCAAGTTCTTAACATAATTGATCGTGTTTTATGGAAAAGCAAGTTTCATATATGGTCAAACTTTAGGTTCCTAGATGTTTATATACAATGTAGGTAGTCAAGTTTCAAATTTCAAACTCGTAGACGAGTGTAGTTAATATGGATAGTCAAAGCACAAATGAAATGATCCATCTTCTTGAAATTGACTAGCAAGCTCTTACATCTCCGAGGGTGCAAGACGATGAGGAGGTTTGGCTATGGGGTTAGATCCAGGTACAAGTCGATATGGGATTCAAATTGACGAATAAGAGGAAGACAGGATAGATCTCGGGGAAACACATCCGGGAAGTCTCGTATGGTAGAAATGTCTTGAATGCTCATCCTTTTGTTCCTCTTTTCCACCACATGGGCTAAAAAGGGTATGTAATTCTTGTGTCAGTGTCCTTGGCATGTGGTACAGGATATGGGTTTTCAAGACTACTAGAAAACTCCTCTCCAAGGATTTACAATGTGCTACTCAAAAGAAGAGGGTTTGGAATGTGCTTCTCAAAACTAACAACTCTGGCATGATGTTTTGGGTATTCAAACCTTGTCTTATTATGATATCAAAGCTCCTGAGTTGCATAGGAGCACGACTCTGATCGACACCGATGGCAAACAGAACAGATGTAAGTGGTTCGAACATAAGTGAAAACAAACAAACAAGAAAACGTAATTGATTTCGAAGGTGGTTCGGGTCACCATATTCCAAAACAAGCACAGCCATTGGTTATGGCTAGTGGGGAAAGAGAAGCAACTAGTTGATTGGTTTGTTAATGGGTTTGGTTAACTTGATTAACTCGGTTTCCTTGGTTGTCTTGGTTAACGGGAGGTCTAGATCGGCAGGTATTGGCCAAATGACCGTATTTACCACAACTTGTGCATAAATGGCACGGTACATTTTGGAAATGGTGATAGTTGCAAATGTTGCATTGAGGGTTGTAGGAGTAAAAATGTTAGAAAGTTCATTGAGGAAGGTTAGCATTACTACTGGGATTGCTCACAACACTAGAATTACTAACACCCTTGGGGTTAACAGTTTTGATTGAGTTGGGTAACTAAACTGGGAAGAACAACAATCATTTATTAGGCTATAAAAGCAGCAAGTCTATTGTTTTTGGGGTTGTTCACATGACGAGGAGGCATTCTATAAGAGGAATAACACAATGGAAGAAAACAAAGGATCATGAAACTTAGATTATTGATGGAGTGATCAAATAGAGAGATTTAGACATGTGTACCAAATTGTGATAAATAAAAGAATGATGTTTAGATTGTATTAATTTAGTAACATAACCAATTGAATACTTTGACACATCAAGGTTATTTAAATTCATATAACTTTCGAGAAGACATACTTTAGCTTATAAGTAAACACTCACCCCGGGAATTCCCAGGAAAGCATACGGATCCTTCGGTTGATTTGGATTTATAGAAAATGCTTTCCTAGACAGAAAACCCAAAATGTAGGCATTCACCCTTCCGGATTGCACATATTCTTTACTAATTATTAGAACTCAAAACCTTGATAGGATTTTCAAAAAAATTAATAGGCATTAGGCCTAAGAGTTTGAATGTTCCAAAAGTGATGATGATGATGACATAATTCCCAAGGCATAAGAATGGAGTATAAGGACTTAAATAAGAATAAGTGTAGGATATGGTAATACTTAGGATAACATTTAGTGTAATCAAATAGGTAACGTGTAGACTAATCAAATACGATACCAAATAAGATATCACATAAGAAGTAATTAATGTGAACATATAAAATATCAAATAATATAATACATAAGATGACATGTATTGTAACATGCAATATAACACATAAGATGATATGTAGGATAATCACACAAGGGACATCCTAAGGTTATAGTCTAGGTCATTGGTTTCTAATAACCTAATTCCCTATAACCATGGCTCTGATACCAATCTGCACACCCCAACCGACGGCGGAATACGTTAGGGCGTACATGGAGACTTTTCATAAGCACATGATCAACTAAATTTCATATTGTTTATTAAATTAAGATTTCATTACATAAGTTCAATCAAACCCAATCAAACATACAAGAAATAAAGTATTCCCACAAAGTTCATTTGTTTAATTAACTAAGTCCTCAATCCTATGTGTAGCGTCTTGTAAATGATATCAAATATTAATACCTGAAACATGATAAAAATGAGGTCAACTAAAAATAGTTGGTGAGCATACATAGGTTTTGACACCACAAGTAATATCAATAGTTTGTGTACAATTCATATGAACCATGGTTTATTAAGGCAATTATGGAGAACCACTATAGTTAAACCGGGGCGTACAATCAAACCTTGTGACGACACACAATGTTATCCCAAATGTAATACCAGCAACAATCACCCTACCTGGGTGGGTCTGTCAGACAAAATAGATCTATCATTGTTACCGTCGGTTTGTACAGAGTTAATGATTGCACTTGAACTATGCACACATGTATGTAATTGTAGTTTGCACTAATAGTATTCAAGCATAAGGCACAAATTGCACGCATGTTCAAAATTTTGAATCGTATTAATTTCAAATAGTTTCAAATGAAATCATGTTCCACCCCAAAAGTATAAAAATGAAAAAGGGCTATGTAAACTCACCTGGTATGAGTAGTGTAAGTACTAGATACGCGAATATTCCCGAACTACACGTGTCCTAAAATATGCAAGGACGTAAGTTCTATGAAATGTTGTGCTTGATTATGCGATAAATCCACCCAACTCGACTCTTTGAAAAAAATGTGTTTATCTTTCTGGTTTTGACCATGTTTGACTTGAGGACACGTTGGTGGCTTGTTAGAATAGATAAAGATATATTTATTTCTCAAAAATAAATATTAATAATAGATCGTATGATGAAAATCATGCATGTCAAAAATATATTTTTGAAATATTAAGATATATATTTTTTGATGATTGAAATATTATACAAATATCCAAATGCTATTTTGTCAGGTTTAAAGATATATGCATGCAAATAAATAAGGTATTTTTAAATCATCCAAGAGTTTAAAAATAGGTGTATGAATATTAACAAAAATAGTTTCATCATCAACACCATAATAAGGATAAAAACCCGGTTTTTGATTTAACTAAGTTTCCTTAAATAGAAAATGATTCCAATGACTTGCATGTAGTAAAAATGATGATCTAAACAACAAATACACTTATATTTTTCATTGAAATACTCTTTGTAAATTCAAATGACAAAAGATCCATGTCTAGTATAAAACCCATTTTTGAAAACAACAAAGTTGCTACTCTTCGAAATACGATCCATCAACATGCATGTGATCAAAATGATGATCCATCAACATGCATGTATCATCTAAGATATATATAAGCAATAAATCATAAAAGAAAGTATATAAACTAATTTTTACATGATGCATGTTACATATTTAGATTTCTTTTTATAAAAGAATGTAAGTTTTGTTGGGTGTTATGATTCAAGAAAAATAGACTCAAAATAAATATATAATGTAACATCCCAAATAATGACAAGACAAATAGAAAAGGGAAATAAAGTGGGCTTGGCCAAAATTTCGGCCCATGGGCCGAAAAGAAAAGGGGGAACCCCATTACAAAACAGCAGCTTCAACCCCAAACCCCTCTCATTTCATCTTCCTGCGCAAGAATACTAGAGAGAGAGAGAGAGCGATCGGCTTGTGAAGAAAACCGCAAGGAGAAGACTCAAGGGCTCGGGAATCATCCGTCTCCACCATTTCAACGCATAGCAACAGAAATCGGGCCTGTTGAGGTAAGCATCGCCTCTGATTCTGAGTCTTTGCATGTCTCGGGTTTAAATCAAATAAAGATACGATTTTTGCATATGAAACTTGAAACAAATCACGTATTTGAACTCAAGAACGATAAAGGAAGGTGTTTAACGTAAAATGTTCAAGGTTTAATCGATTGGAAATAAGTTGGCTGGAGCAAGGTTCTGGTCAGGGAAGATGCAGACCCATGACTCGAAACTATAGTTTCGATAGCAGCCAATGACTCGAAACTACCATAGTTTCGATAGGAACTCAGGACTCGAAACTACCTAGTTTCGAGTGTCACCTTGAACCTAAACTACTAAGATTTTTCATAAGTTAATGACTCGAAACTACCATAGTTTCGATAGGATCTCATGACTCGAAACTACCTAGTTTCGAGTGTAAGACCATAGCTCGAAACTACCATAGTTTCGATGCGACCCACCTCCCGAAACTACTGAGTTCAAGAACAGTAATGTCTAGTGTCATTTAGGAGCCCTACCTTATATGTATGACTTTATTATACAGATTGTGGGTGACCTTAGTGACGTTTCGAAACCAGCTATTATACTTCAGGGACCCGCCTATCAGGTGAGTTCTATGTGCCCCCCTTTCTATGTTATGTGCAATGATTTATAAATGTTTTGGGGCTGAAGTGTATACACTAAATGAATAAATAATATGAAGGTCAATGTGATCATACGTGATATAGTAAGGTATATGTGTAGATACATATGAAAATGAATTATGAACGACGAACAAAGAACGACACGTATGTTTACAAGGAATGAATGAAAGAATAGTATAACGTAAATAATGAAATCTTGCTTTATAAACATATATTGCATGTTAAGAATGTATGTATACGTTATGAACGGAAACGAAGCTAACGACTACTACGGTAGCCGGACGACCACTTGACTACTATGCAGCTAGGAAAGAAAGTCTAGAAGGGTAGACTAAATAAAGGCCACTACGGTGGAGTAAGACGCTAAATCAATATTCGGCTGTATAGTTAGTTCAAGTGGGAAACGGATGCCTTAGGGCAGACGGGCGAATATGACGGACTACGACGGTAGGACGGTAAAGAAGGACGGCCGAAGGTTGGCCGGACCAAAGTTAAGGCGGACGGTTTCTAGGACCGGACGAGTAAAAGGGCTACGACGGTAGTTCGAGGGCGTATGTCTTTGTGATATACGTACCGTAAGATGGGTTGATCACCCTTATGTGTATGACCAATGAATGTTAAGGAAAAGAAAAGGTGAATACATATCTATGTAATCACATAAGAATGAAGAAAGAAAAGTAAAAGCTATGAATACGTATTTGTAGAAATGTATGTATATAATTATGTATACTTATAAAGAAAAGAATGGTCATACTTAATAGTTTTAAACTAGAACTCACCAGCGTTAGCTGACTTTTAGTATACATTTCAGGTAAAGGAAGAAAAGGTCGTGTGATGGCGTGAAGGTTACCCGACACAAGACTGACATCCCACTTTAATATATGTGTTAAGACTTCCGCTGTCAAGTTATGTTATGTTATGTAATTGAATGATGAATGTTTTTAATCTAAGTTCAGTATTTATGACTATGTTTATGAGTAAATCCAACGAGTGAGGTTACCCGGGAAAGGGGCCTTACAAGTTGGTATCAGAGCAATAGTTTGTGAGATTCAGACATCCCTAAATGTCTGGACTCAAACTGATTATGGGACCAACGCACGGATGTCAGTATGGGTAACCAACGCCAACGCAGCACGGTAAGTAAGTACTAAAGCTAATGCTCTAAATAAGGATAGATACCTTAACTTAGAACAAATAGATGTTAATGTCACAACCGATTTGAAGAGTTTTGAACCCGAAAAGCAATGTAAATTAGTAATCACAAACCGGTCACTGTAATTAAAAATTTACCTTGCTCGTACTGTTCCAAACTATGATCTGAAGTAATGACATTGATGTATTCCCTTTATGACTATCAGGAAATTAAGAAATTATGGCTGGCGGAGGAAGAACTGGACGCCGAGGCGGTCGCACTGGCCGACGAGGTAGACCTCCGTTGAATCAAAGACTAGAAGAAGAAGAGAGTGTGCACGCGGAACACACCGAGAGTGTACACGAAACAGAAGTGACCCCAACTGGAGACGACAATCCAGGGCCGATACAGTTGGAACCCGAAGTCAGGGATGCTATTGCCCGTGAAGTTGTGCTCACACTGAAGAAGGTATTGCCTGATCTACTATCTGAGGCAATAAAGAAAAGTAAAGAGGAGGATGAAGGGAACAATGAAGAGAAAATTTATGATAGTGACGGGGATGAAGTAAAAGTGGCATCAAGCAATCGTGGGTGTACTTACAAAGGATTCAAGGACGGAGACCCACCTAAGTTTGATGGAACCAAGGATTCGGTGGCCACGTTCGAATGGATCGAGAGGATGAACGCAGTCATCAACATCAGCGAGTGTCGACCAGACCAAGCTGTTAAATATGTTGCTCATTCTTTCACCAATGAAGCACTAGGTTGGTGGAGAAATATTCAAAGAACAAAGTCACCACATGCTCTTGCCAGAATGACATGGGAAGACTTGAAAAAGCTCGTAATCCAAAAGTTCTGCCCACAAAATGAGATTGATCGTGTGGAGAACGAGTTCCTGAACTTCAAGGCTGGCAACAAGACTCATCGCCAGTATACATCAAGATTCAATGAACTGGCTCAACTAGTACCACACCTGGTGGAAACTGAAGATCGTTTGATCAAGTACTATGTTAAGGGATTGCCACAACGGGTCCGTGTTCATGTAAAAGCTAACCTACCCTCGACCTTCGAGTCGGTAGTGAATCTGAGCGGAATCGTCTACGACGATTATGCCAATGAGGACCCACCAACAGAGACCCAAAAGAGAAAGTGGGAGAACCCGTCTAGAGTCACAGGAAGAGGGAACGTAACAACTGAAACTAAGAAGCCAAGGTCGGACGAATATGAAACATGCAAGAAATGTGGAAGGCAACATCTTGGCGAATGTAAAATCGGCACCACCACATGCTATAAGTGCGGGAAGCCGGGGCACTTCTCTCGAGAATGTGTAAGAGACGTCAAGTGTCAAGTATGTGGATTGTTTGGACATCTGACAAAGAACTGCAGGAAGGCCGGCCAATCTGGTTCGGGAAAAGAAAAGGAAAAGGAACAGCCAAAGGCTAGGACTCGGGCCTATGCTTTAACCGAGGAAGAAGCAAGAGGAAACCCTGACGTCGTGTCGGGTACGTTCCTAGTAAATGATGAACATGCTGCTATTCTGTTTGATTCTGGTGCTAGTAAAAGTTTTATATCCACTGCATTTAGCCGCAAATTAGACTGCACAATCACTAGCCTTATAAGGGCCTTTAGCGTACAAACTGCTATTGGTAAAAACTCAGTAGTCATCCAAGTGACTGACGATTGCATGGTAGAAATAGAGGGCCATAAGTTTCCATCTAAATTGTACCTTCTAACCTTAGGAGGATTCGATGTAGTATTGGGCATGGATTGGTTAGCTGCCAACGAAGCTCAAATCATATGTAAACGAAAGATGATACATCTCAAGGCCACTGACGGCAGTCCGATTACGGTTTATGGTGACTGGAATAGCACAATACCGAACGTTATCTCGATGATCAAGGCCGAAAGTTACATGAGGCGCGGCTGCGAAGCTTATCTGGCGTATGTTATTGACGATAGAATGAAAACGAAAGAGCTAAAAAATGTACCCGTGGTGTGCAATTTTCCAGAAGTGTTCCCAGAGGACCTATCTGGCTTGCCACCCGATCGGGAAATAGAATTTCAGATTGACTTACTGCCAGGAGCTGAACCCGTTGCCAAACCACCCTACCGATTGGCTCCGTCAGAAATGAAAGAATTGATGTCACAATTGGAAGAGCTAACAGAGAAAGGCTTTATAAGACCGAGCATCTCACCATGTGGCGCTCCGGTATTATTTGTAAAGAAGAAGGACGGCAGCATGCGCATGTGCATTGACTACCGAGAATTGAACAAACGAACAGTAAAGAACAAATACCCACTACCTAGAATAGACGATCTCTTTGATCAATTACAAGGCGCGAGTTGGTTCTCTAAGATCGATCTTAGGTCGGGGTATCATCAATTGAAAGTGAGGGAGGAAGATGTACCGAAAACTGCGTTCCGTACGCGTTATGGACATTATGAATTTCTCGTGATGTCCTTTGGACTAACCAACGCACCAGCAGCGTTTATGGATCTAATGAATAGAGTATGCCGACCAATGTTGGATCGATCAGTTATAGTTTTCATTGACGACATTCTCATCTACTCAAAGAACGAAGGTGATCACCGCTGTCACCTAAGAGAGGTATTAGAAGTTCTGAAGCAGGAGAAGTTGTATGCAAAATTCTCCAAATGCGCGTTCTGGCTTAGAGAAGTCCAATTCCTAGGTCATGTCATAAACCCAGGCGGCATTATGGTGGATCCTGCAAAGATCGAAACGGTAAAAGAATGGAACATCCCGAAAACGCCAACGGAAATACGAAGTTTTCTGGGATTGGCAGGCTACTATCGGAGATTCATTCAGGATTTCTCGAGAATAGCCTCGCCACTGACAAAGCTGACACGTAAGGAAGTAAAGTATGAATGGGGCCCATCCCAAAATAACGCATTTGAAGAATTGAAGACACGATTAACCCAAGCTCCAATTTTGACCTTACCTGAGGGGAACGAGGACTTGGTAGTTTACTCCGACGCTTCGGGTCAAGGATTGGGTTGTGTACTTATGCAAAGGGGAAAAGTTATTGCTTATGCCTCGCGGCAGCTAAAGATTCATGAAGTTAACTACCCGACTCACGATCTGGAGTTGGCAGCAGTGGTTTTCGCGTTAAAAATATGGAGACACTATTTGTACGGGGTTAAATGCACCATCTACTCCGATCACAAGAGCCTGAAGTACTTCTTCGAGCAGAAGGAATTAAACATGAGACAAAGAAGGTGGTTGGAACTACTAAAAGACTACGATTGCGAAATATTATACCACCCAGGCAAGGCAAATGTAGTGGCTGACGCCTTAAGCAGGAAGGAAGAGTCGACACCTATTAGAATCAAGGCGTGTCAGTTGATTATAACACCAGATTTAATGAATGAAATAGTAAAGGCACAAGGTGAAGCACTGTTAGAGAGAAATGTGAAACGCGAAAGAATAGTTGGACAACAGGGTAACCTGGAAACCAATACGTACGGTGTACGAACTCGTTTTGGCCGGATGTGGATACCTAAGATTGGTGAACTTAGGGCCAAAATCCTTGACGAGGCCCATAAGTCTCGCTACTCTATTCACCCCGGGACAAACAAAATGTACCAAGACTTGAGGAAAGACTACTGGTGGCCTGGAATGAAGAACGATATGACTGAATATGTGAGCAAGTGCCTGACTTGTTCACTAGTTAAGGCCGAACACCAGAAACCATGCGGTAAAATGCAACCATTACCAATACCGGAATGGAAGTGGGAGGAGATCACGATGGACTTCATTACCAAGCTACCGCGAACAGCTAAAGGCAATGATACCATATGGGTGATCGTCGACCGCTTGACGAAAAGTGCTCACTTCTTGCCAATACGTGAGACTTCTTCATCAGAAAGACTAGCATAAATTTTTATCAAGGAAATTGTGAGCAGACATGGTATGCCGCTGTCAATTGTGTCCGACAGGGATACTAGATTCACATCAAGGTTTTGGAAGAAATTCAATGAAGCGATGGGCACTAGGCTAAACATCAGCACAGCTTACCACCCTCAGACCGATGGTCAATCTGAAAGAACCATTCAGACCTTGGAGGACATGCTCCGGGCCTGTATCATTGACTTTGGTGGGAGCTGGGACAGCCATCTACCATTGGCAGAATTTTCATATAACAATAGCTATCACTCAACTATTGGCATGCCGCCGTTTGAGATGTTGTATGGGAGGAGATGCAGAACCCCGGTTTGTTGGGGGGAAATTGGACAGAAAGACTTTGCAAGTCTCGAAGTGGTCAAAGCTACTTCTGAAAAAATTTGACCAGATAAAAGCACGCATGAAAGCCGTAAAAGACAGACAAAAATCATACGCGGACAAGAGAAGAAGGGATTTAGAATTTCAAGTAGGGGACATGGTACTATTGAAAGTGTCACCCTGGAAGGGGATTATCCGATACAGAAAACGTGGCAAATTAAGCCCAAGGTTTGTCGGGCCTTTCAAAATCATAGCAAGAGTTGGCCGAGTTGCTTACAAACTCGACTTACCAGATGAGCTCGATGGAATTCACCCTACATTCCACATATCACACTTACGCAAGTGCCTTGCTGACGATACGGCTCGCATACCTTATGACGAAATCGAAGTGGATAACAGCTTGAACTATGTAGAAGAACCAATAGCTATTCTTGACAGAGCCGAGAAACGATTACGCAATAAGTCGATCCCTTTAGTCAAAATACAATGGAAACACAGGAAGGGGTCCGAAGCTACTTGGGAGAAAGAAGACGAGATGAAGGAACTGTATCCCCAGTTGTTTAACGTGTAACAGGTTTCGAGGACGAAACCTCATTAAGGAGGGTAGACTTGTAACATCCCAAATAATGACAAGACAAATAGAAAAGGGAAATAAAGTGGGCTTGGCCAAAATTTCGGCCCATGGGCCGAAAAGAAAAGGGGGAACCCCATTACAAAACAGCAGCTTCAACCCCAAACCCCTCTCATTTCATCTTCCTGCGCAAGAATACTAGAGAGAGAGAGAGCGATCGGCTTGTGAAGAAAACCGCAAGGAGAAGACTCAAGGGCTCGGGAATCATCCGTCTCCACCATTTCAACGCATAGCAACAGAAATCGGGCCTGTTGAGGTAAGCATCGCCTCTGATTCTGAGTCTTTGCATGTCTCGGGTTTAAATCAAATAAAGATACGATTTTTGCATATGAAACTTGAAACAAATCACGTATTTGAACTCAAGAACGATAAAGGAAGGTGTTTAACGTAAAATGTTCAAGGTTTAATCGATTGGAAATAAGTTGGCTGGAGCAAGGTTCTGGTCAGGGAAGATGCAGACCCATGACTCGAAACTATAGTTTCGATAGCAGCCAATGACTCGAAACTACCATAGTTTCGATAGGAACTCAGGACTCGAAACTACCTAGTTTCGAGTGTCACCTTGAACCTAAACTACTAAGATTTTTCATAAGTTAATGACTCGAAACTACCATAGTTTCGATAGGATCTCATGACTCGAAACTACCTAGTTTCGAGTGTAAGACCATAGCTCGAAACTACCATAGTTTCGATGCGACCCACCTCCCGAAACTACTGAGTTCAAGAACAGTAATGTCTAGTGTCATTTAGGAGCCCTACCTTATATGTATGACTTTATTATACAGATTGTGGGTGACCTTAGTGACGTTTCGAAACCAGCTATTATACTTCAGGGACCCGCCTATCAGGTGAGTTCTATGTGCCCCCCTTTCTATGTTATGTGCAATGATTTATAAATGTTTTGGGGCTGAAGTGTATACACTAAATGAATAAATAATATGAAGGTCAATGTGATCATACGTGATATAGTAAGGTATATGTGTAGATACATATGAAAATGAATTATGAACGACGAACAAAGAACGACACGTATGTTTACAAGGAATGAATGAAAGAATAGTATAACGTAAATAATGAAATCTTGCTTTATAAACATATATTGCATGTTAAGAATGTATGTATACGTTATGAACGGAAACGAAGCTAACGACTACTACGGTAGCCGGACGACCACTTGACTACTATGCAGCTAGGAAAGAAAGTCTAGAAGGGTAGACTAAATAAAGGCCACTACGGTGGAGTAAGACGCTAAATCAATATTCGGCTGTATAGTTAGTTCAAGTGGGAAACGGATGCCTTAGGGCAGACGGGCGAATATGACGGACTACGACGGTAGGACGGTAAAGAAGGACGGCCGAAGGTTGGCCGGACCAAAGTTAAGGCGGACGGTTTCTAGGACCGGACGAGTAAAAGGGCTACGACGGTAGTTCGAGGGCGTATGTCTTTGTGATATACGTACCGTAAGATGGGTTGATCACCCTTATGTGTATGACCAATGAATGTTAAGGAAAAGAAAAGGTGAATACATATCTATGTAATCACATAAGAATGAAGAAAGAAAAGTAAAAGCTATGAATACGTATTTGTAGAAATGTATGTATATAATTATGTATACTTATAAAGAAAAGAATGGTCATACTTAATAGTTTTAAACTAGAACTCACCAGCGTTAGCTGACTTTTAGTATACATTTCAGGTAAAGGAAGAAAAGGTCGTGTGATGGCGTGAAGGTTACCCGACACAAGACTGACATCCCACTTTAATATATGTGTTAAGACTTCCGCTGTCAAGTTATGTTATGTTATGTAATTGAATGATGAATGTTTTTAATCTAAGTTCAGTATTTATGACTATGTTTATGAGTAAATCCAACGAGTGAGGTTACCCGGGAAAGGGGCCTTACATATAATGAGTTTATAGTTTAAGTTTTCTTACTTAGAGAAACCAAAAAATATGAATACTTGATCCTAGCACTTGAGAAATCACCAAATGAGGCTTGAACACATAAATCCTTGAAATAAAATGGTGGTTGTGTGTGTGTGTTGATGGTCGAAAATGGCAAAAAGGGATGGAGAAGAGAGCTTTGCTCTTGAGTAGGAGGAAGAAATGATGTGGAAATGAAGTGTGAATGGGTATTTATAGTGTGGGAGGAGAGAGAAATGAAGGATTTTAAATAAATAAAAAAGAAAATATTTATTTAATGTGGGGTAGTGGATGGAAGTGGATTGGTGGTGTAGGAAGGTGGAGTGTGAGAAAAGAGATTTTAAAGATTTTATAGAAAGATGGTAATGATTATGTTGGATTATTAAAAGATATTTAGAAGATTTAATTTTTATAATTAATTTTTAATCATTTGTAATAAATAATATTATTTTGTATGCATTAGTTAAATACAGTGTAATATACAGTATTATCCGGACTGTGTTTAAAACAAAACGTTCTTTAAAAATTCTCAAACTTTTATTTTTGACTTGAAATATTAATTCGCAGTGTTACGTATAATTTTTATATTATAATTCATATTTTTAGTTATCTGTCTTAGATATCACCAACGTTCGTGTGTGACGTGACCCGGTTATTCTCCAAATTACCAATGCATGATATGAATCGATCGAACTTTGATATGCAACAAATGAACTTAATTACTCTAAATTAATTATGATATGAACAAGTTGTACATGATTAAATATTCATAAGCTTTATTTATGATTTATTTATTATAACCAAGTATAAATATGTATATACATATATAGTAGGAAAAATATTGTAATTGCAAATATTGGAACTTTGAATTTAATACACATTGAAATAATAATTGGTGTGTCATATTGTGTTGGACAATTACGGGTTGTAAATGTAATGCTATTATTGTATAAAATAAAATAAAATAAGGCCGGAAAAATCATGGATGTTACAGTATCCCCAAGTTGAGGGAATTTCGTTCCGAAATTCAACTGGTGGAGGCTACTGAATCAGGAAAGAGATGTGGGTTTGGATTTTTCAACGGGCTTTTACTATCGGTTTTAGGAGTACAATCGATATCAAGATTTAGGTCTGATAGTCAAAGTCAAGTCTGGTCATTGTGTCAGGCATGAATGATGATAGTGGATTTAGTTTAAGAAGAAAATTGTTGAAAAATATTTTGGACTCCAAAGATGGAATGCATCACTTGAAATGGGAATGATGAGAATTTTGGTGATCAAAACTCGTTTAGGACGTAGTCTAACAGGTTCAAGGAGTATCATTGGATAAGAGATTTCACAAACGTTCGTCAAGGTCATATAAACATAAAACTTCACGTGACACGAACAACGCTACTTCTGACAATGTGATAGGAACACTTATATATAGGAAGTATATAATGTCTCAATGATGAATATGTGGAATTAAACATCAAATCATGAGTAATTTGAACAAAAAAGAGTTTATTCTTTTCGATTCTGAGCACGAGGCTCTGATACCAGTTATAAGTCCATGTGGCGTCCTTAAACAAGTTGAACGCACATGATCAAACGCATTACTAGATGATTCTACAATGAGACGGAAGCATGAAGTGAATCAAACACAAACACGAATATAGAAGATACTTGAAACACAGAAACGATGTATATATTCAATAACGAACTATTCATATGAATACAATACCGAAGAAGTGTACATCTCTACGTTTAAGCTCCATATCCAATCCTTAGGTGAGCTCTACCTAGGGATGGTGACTCACTTCTCATAGAGACTCACTCACTCTCTGTGGATGCTAACTCTAGCATGCTTACCTACAAATGAACACTTAAGTTCCTATTTATAGGCAAACTGAGTCCTCGGGCGAATTTGTTAAGTTCGCTCATAACTCTATAGGCAAACATAGCAAGTTCGCTAGTTAAGTTCGCCCAAACATTCCCGTAGGCAAAATTAATATGTTCGCTACACATACACTTAGAATTTTTGCTATACTTACAAAATTAACATGTTTGCTTTTTAAGGACCGATGAAGACTAGGGTTTTGATGATCGTTCTTGAGCAACATTTGTTGAATTTTTGGAGTTAATATGTGAAATTTATGCTTGAAAGTTGTTTATAAACTTCATTTGACCCTAATGGCTTCATAATCGGTGTTAAATTTGTAGAATTTTGGGATTTTTACCTTGTTCGTGGTTCTTAGTAGCGTCAGATGTGATTTTGGTCAAAATGAACATTGTTTGTCTTGGTATTGCTCTTAGGAATGGTCTAAACTTGCTCACACACCATTTTCGCTAGTTTGTGGTGCAAAATGTTGGACAAAAACACTGAATCTAGGTTTCTCGGAAATTTGAATTTGAGCAAGTCACAGACCCTGTGTACATACTAAGTACGTACGACCAAGTCCCTGCGTACTTAGGTAGTACGCATGTGGTACTTCATGCATACTTAGCTAGTACACAAGGCTTGTGTTTCTGAAATTTTTTGATGTTTTGAAATTTGATTCATGTGTTTCTTACAATTCCAAGTGATTTGTATTCTATGCTAATGATTGTTTAGATGAGATTGAAGAAGGTCATATTGATGATGATGGAGATGATTAGAGTGTGGAGGACGAAGATGTTTTGATTGAGTTTCTAGAGGGTTTGGGAGAGGGGGTTTATGAACTGGAGGATAGGGAGATATTTCAATATCCTAATCTATCAGTAGTTAATAGCACAGTTGATGATGATTTTGAGAAGATTGATGAGGTTAGTGTTGCAACAATCTCAACATATGCTCCTATTACCGAATCAAGTCCCGTTGTTGATCCTTCTGAAGCATGGAAAAGAAAGCTTCCTGAAGAGTGGTTCAAGAAGGATTAAGCTCCTGCTTGGCAAAAGTCTCATTATGTGGACAAGCATGGAGCTTACAGGATGATCATTTCATGTAGATTCGAGGAGGATATGAGTTTGTTTGCTGTCAAAAGATCTGGAGGTGTGCAGTATTTGAAGCAATCCATTGAAGCATTCAACTCCTTGCCCAAATACGAGCTGGTGAACCTTGCACACAGATATCTTATTGGTGAACCTTCCAATGAAGTTGTTAGAGGTTTGTGGGTTGTACTATAGTGTTGGAACCTGATAAACCATTGTATTCCAGTCAAAGAATAGGGGATGTTTTGTATTTATATGTAAGTCTAGAAATTGGTTAGAGAGTCACTAGCGACTCTCAAAGGTCGGTTACAGCCGACTCTCACTGAGAGTCGGCAATCTGAATGGCGACTCTTGCTATGTTCTATAAATAGCTGACCAATTTCTTGACATTTTAGACCTTTTGATTGTACGTCGTTATTATCGTAGTTTCGATAGTCGGTTAGAGGGGTTTTGTAATCGTTTGATTGTCCAGGTGCTTATTGTAATCATTTATGTGGATGTTTTATGAGAATTTGATTAGTTTGTGTTCATTGTCTATTGCTCTTCATCTTTGTTTTTCATTGATTCATCAACAAATAGCTTCCTAATAGCTGATTTGGTGATTTTATCCTGTCTAGAATCATTTTAGCATGAGGATCCATCTCCCAGGACCTACAATTCAGTATCAGAAGCACTTTTCTCTTGATTTTTGTGATATTGTTGGGTTTTCAAAAGTTCTGTATTTTCATCAAAATCTGGATTGATTTGTATCAAGTTCAGAAATTGGCATTGAAATTCATTCAGAAACTTGTTTGTGAAGAGTTTGACAAATCCGATTTGCTTTTTGGATTAAATATGAGCATTCATGAATTGATTTTATGTTGTTTAGAGAAAAAGAGTGTGTTTTGTTCTTGAGCCGACTCTCTTTCTTTAGCTGACTCTCTAGAGCCAATTGTCCGACCGACTCTCTGGTTGTACTGCCGACTGTTGCTTTGATTGGCCAATTGTCTGGGCCGATTGTCACCTTCTCAGCCGATTCTCCTAGTAAACGCAAGTTTACGACTCTCGTGTATTATTGTTCATAGTCACAGAGATTGACCAACCGACTCTCTCGAGCCGACTGTTCTTGGTCTAGCCGACTCTTCCTATCCGATTGTCTGATTGGTCCAGCAGACTCTCTCAATTTTTCTCTCTTCTGAGTTTTGGTTAATTCTCTGTCTTTCAAAATGTCTGTTACATCCATTACTCAAGCTGATTTGGAAACCAGATTCATGTCCAGACCTCCGAAGCTTTTGTCCACCGATGATTTCCTTAACTGGAAGAATCGAATGAAGGCGTACTTCTATATGACCGACTTCGGTCAGTGGATCTCGAATAATAATGGTCCTCACTGTCGTATGACCACTGGAGAGAATGACAAACTTCTAATCACAAGAGATTATAAAGCCTTTGGTGCTTTGAACATGGCTCTTCCGGCCAACATAATGAATATGTTTGAAGAGTATAAGACCGCTCAATCTCTGTGGCCAGCTTTATGTGAGTTTTATGAATGCAATTCTGATTTAAAAGAGGGTAAGAAGGACATGCTTCAAAAGCAGTATGATACTTTTGGCAATATCAAAGGAGAACGGTTATCAAAGCACATTTCAAGGTTTATGGAAATCTCTAGCAAGTTGAAACAAGCTTGTGTTGTGATTAGGAGCTATGAACAAATCAAGAAGTTGCTAGATTCTCTACCATAAGAATGGAATATTCAATGTATGATGATCAAAAGGCAGTATCTTAATGAAGCATCAACCCTATCTGACTTGATCAATACGTTGAAATCTTTTGAAATGGACATTGAGATGCGTCAAATGAATCAACTGGGTTATAGCAAAAGCAATGCACCAACCAACACATCATTCATTGTTCCTGCCACATCAAGCAATTCTGGAAGTTCAACACGATACATTCCTGCAATGGTTTCCTCACCGTCCACAAATCAACAAAGCTCGTCAAGCACTGCATCTAAAGGCAATCAGAGCCGCACTTCTGCTTCAAGTCTATCAACTAAACATATAGCTTTGTTTGATTTGGTTGTCAACAGTTATGAAGCTCTTATTACTGGAGAACTGAAAGCCGATGTTAGTCATATTGTAGATGTTTTTCAGATGGATCTTGACGATATGGAAGAGGTTGATCTATAGTGGCAGATGGAAATGTTGACTATGAGGGCGTAAAGATTCATGGATCGCACCGGTACAAAGCATTTAAGAGGAAAAGCTATTGGATTTGATAAAACAAAGCTGAGATATTACAACTGCAAGTAGCTTGGTCACATCAAAAGGGAATGTCCTCATCCAATTATTGATGCCCTTCCCCTTCGTACCATTATTTCCATCACTGAAGGAAATGAACAAACCGAGAAGGCAAAGGAACTAGTTAATGCATTGGTCGTTAATGACATCGAGTGGAGTGATGAGATCGTAGACACTCAGGTGGATATTTGCAAGGCTCTTATGCTAATGATCCCTCAACTAAATTTGTGGTTCACGGTATGGAAGCTAGCCTTGTTAAAGAGGAAAATAAAGAGGTGCATAGAAAGATCATCATCAACATTCATTCAATCTGACCAGCCACTTTCCTGAAGCAATTTGCTTTTCAAGGAACAAAAAGTCAAGTAATTGATTGTGTGGGAAGCATGAAGCAGAATGCTAATATCAAGATTGAGAAAGTCAAGTGCGTTGCTAAGAACAATGCTTGTGATGTGAAGAATGATTGCTCTATTTCCGGCTCAATGGATCGACTTAACTCTCCAACGAGTGCTTGTGATGGAACTCAAACTAAAGGCGATGTAAGCTCGAACCATGGATGCGTTTGCAGAAAGACTGCTGCAGATCTAGTTTCGCCGAAGGTAAAATCCCATTTATGTTCTCCTGATTGTGTTGATATGATTGTTCATTATTGCACCTTAAACAGACTAACAATTCGTGAAAAAAGGACGATGCTCTTGGTCTCCTTAAACAAATCAATAAAAGTGAGGTTGCTCTCTGTAGGACCTGGTTTACGATTAAGCTTAGTTTAGGTGTTTGGATGTAACCGTGAGCACGGGTTGGGTGTAATTGGGCCGACCATGGGGCCGAGTATGTGTATTGTAGGCCTAGAATGGTATAGCTAGGTATATATGCATGTATACCCGAACCGAGTATGATTAGCGGTTTTTGATATTGTTCTTTGTAATTCTCTCTAGCAACATAGGGGTTTTACATTGAGTTTTGTGTTATTGAATCACCACACTTAATAGTTTCCGCCTATTAAGTGTGAGCGTTGATATCGTGTTCGTGTTTGTGTGTTTATTCGAAGATCCTTAAAGAGTTTGGAACTTACAATTGGTATCAGATCCATTGAAGTCATTCAAGGCTCGGTTGTTGATATCAACGATTCAAGAATCAAGATTTGAGGTACTTTTACTGTTTTCGGTTGGTTATACTACTAATCAATTGTTTTTGTGGTTGTTTCTCATCATTTTCTTATGAGAATCAAGAATTTTATCATGAATTCTTCGTTAATCTGCTGCTGTGAAAAGGTTTTGGGTTGAGATTGATCAAGAACATTCTTTGTGCTCACCGGTATTGTTTTGGAAAGTCAAAATTTGAATCCTATAATTATCGGGATTAATTTTGGAAACATAATCAAGTCAAAGTTTTACTTCACGGGGTGCTATTCGGTTAAGCTTCACGACTAGTTTACACGGTACATGCTTTACGGTTTTTCTACTTGGGTTGAGTTCACGGCAAGTCTACACGTGTCATTAGTTCATGGCTTTTCTATGTGTTCACGGCTTGTTGCATATTCACGGGTTAAGCCTTGTTCACGGGTGTCCGACGTTCACTGGGTTCACGTCTTAGAGTTGTTTTTACGGGTTTGATTTTTTTCACAGCTAAATACAAGTTCACGGCAAAACGTGTATTCACCAATTTATCTTTTAAGTCTTTCAGGTTATATAAAGGACCTAATACTCTGATCAAAATGAAATCTCAGCAGACCATGAATCTCAACATCATGTTAGACCTTCAAATTGGAACACACATAAATCTACCAAGACTCACATCTGTAGAAGACTTTGTTGACTGGAAGTTCAGATACCAGAATTATGTCTTACTTTCAAAGGCTAAGATGTGGAGGAGTATCATTAAGGGGCCTCAGATGCCCATGTATGACAAAGAAGATGGAACAAAGGCACCAAAACAGATGGAGAATTATACTGATGAAGATTTTGATCTCGTTGAATAGGATCTAAAAGCTTTGGCCTCACTCACTATGGCTTTATCACCTGATATTGCTCATAACTTTAAAGAATGTACATCTGCTAAACAGCTTTAGGAGTCTTTGGAGAAGACATTTGAAGGGAATGATGACATGAATGCAAGTAGGAAAGAAATGATTCTTCAGAAATTCAATATGTTCAATCATATTCTGGGTGAATCTCTAGAAGTACAGCTGCAAAGGTTCACCAGGTTAGTTTTAGAAATGAAAGGAGCACAAATTGTGGTAAGTGATGGTGATTGAAATAGGAAACTTCTGAATGGTCTCCAACAAAGTTGGGATTGGAATGTTGCTTTACTAAAGAGAACTAAGGATCTGAATAATGTTTCTCTGAATGATTTGACTTCTATTATCAAATCATATGATCTGGATGACTAGCGAAGAAAGGTGAATCATGTGAACAATCTGAACTCAGCAGGGGCACAAAGCAGTAACAGTGCCTTCCTGTCGAGTGTGGTTCAAGGAGAATTTGGATCTGGGGAACCTACTCCTGGTAATAAATCTGCAGCTGCTAAGTCCAATGTACCAGAGCAGCAAGCATTCTCTACACAACATGTTAAGTTAATTGAAGCAAATACTTCTCTGTGCACTGGAATCATGAATTGCTATGCAGCATTTGCATCAGGAAATCTGCCAGCTTCAGAAATACTTACTGCTGAACTCAATCAGATTCATCCAGAAGATGTAGAGGAGCTGGATACCTCTTGGAAACTGGCTATGGCAGTTTTTAGAGCAAAGAACTTCATTAACAAGATTGGCAAATTCAGATGGAGTGAAGACACTGGAAAGAAGATTGGATTCAATAAATCAAATCTTCCATGCCACAACTGCCATGAACCAGGCCACTTTGCCAGGGAATGCACTAAGCCCAAGGAGCAGAGGGGTAATTATGTTGGAACATCTGCATGTGGGAAGGCTGTGGATAACACTAAAGCCTTGATCAGCCAGCAAACAGGTGGCTATGACTGTGGAGATCAACTAAAGGAACTGAACCGGAACCATGCATTCATGGCTGATATTGTTGAAGGATCTTCATCTACATCATCTTCTGCTACTCCACCTGAGGTAACTGCTAATCTATGTACTAAATTATGCATTGATAAGGTTGAACTATATAGAAAACATAATGCTGACCTGATTTTTAAAATTGAAAACCTCAAATACCACAAAACTAAGTTTGTCAAAACTGAAAAAGCTTACAAAGAAGTAATAGAAGCTAACAAAAAGGACATATCAATGCTAAAATCTCATCTTAGTACAAAATGTTGTTTGCTTACTAATGGTAAGCAAGAAATTACTAGATTGACTACTGAATTAGAGCAAGCAAAATCAAATTTTGCTGAGGCTAAATTTAAAGTGGAGTTCTTTGTTCAATCTAGTAAAGTTGTTGATATGATGGAAAATCAACTCCATAAACCCAGAAACATGTCTAAATGAGTTTGGTACAATAACATGCCTCCTTAGTTCAAAGGGAACTTTACCACTGTTCCTCCCTCTGTTGAGGAACAAGTAGAGGAGTTTAAAGTGTTGTCTTCTAGAAATCTGTCAAACACTGATGAGTCAAAATCATCATCATCCTTAGCTTCAAATGTTAAATGTGTGAAAAAATCTAATGCTTCTACATCATGTGCAGAAAAAGTAGAAATACAGGAGTGGTCAAGTGAGGATGATGAAGTTGATGAGCCACAATTTTGCAGTTTAAATTTGAAATCTAAAAACAATAAAAACAATGCTTTTGTTAGTTCTGTTTTTAAAGGAAACAAACCTTATATGCGTGATTTTGTTGGTTTGAATAATCCTAGTACTAAATCATCTATTTTGAAACATGTGAATGTGAGTAAAAGTACAGTTTTTGTAACACCTACAGTAAAGTTTAAAAACAAGTTTTCAAGAAACCCAAACCTATAATAAAGCAAACGACCCCTTTTTAAACTTCAAATGCTTCACCTAAGCATTATAAAAAGGATTAATTTTATTCAAAATATGATCATCACCATAAGAGGTTTGAACAAAGCCATGCTCATCAACACAGGAAACCTGAGTAGGTCATCAATAACAAATAGGGTGGTTCGTCTCATAATTGGTCATACAAGTCAAGCTTTGCACCATATGCAAAGAAGCAATCATGTTATACTTGTGGAAAATCTGGTCCTTTGGCAAGAAATTGTGTTCATCGTCCATATGTGCCCTATTATGAGCAAAGTCAGAAGATTACACATAGGAAAGTCACTCACTCTAAGCCAGTGAAGGCTACACAGCCCAAGGCAATGAAGAGTCAGTCATCCTATGTTAAGTCTTATGATGGTGATTGGAATGCTGCTAAGCGAAACAGACGTGCTTACTTTGAAAGACAAAAAATAAAGCAAAATAAACAAAAGGAAAACCTAAACCTCATGTTTCAAAAGAAAGAAAAGCTTCTGTTCCACCTAATTCTATCAGGAAAGCTAAAGAAAAGGTTGAAGTAGCATCCAAACTTGAGTCAAACAATGACATGTGTCTGCAGGAAGTGTCATATATGGATGCTTTGGGAATACCCAGATCTACTATGGCCTAGGTACCAATTACTAATTAATCTCCCATTTCATGCAGGAACAGCCAAGGAGGACTCTCAATAATATTTGGTTTGTTGATATTGGTTGTTCCAGGCATATGACTAGAGACATATCTCTGCTTCAGGACTTGGAAAATTTTAATGGACGTTATGTTTCCTTTGCGGGAGGTAAAGGTGGTAAAATTAGCAGAAAGGTACTATGGTAAATGGTTCATTGAGTTTTCATGACGTAAGCTACGTCTCTGAGCTAAATCATAGATTGCTAAGTGTTTCCCAAATTTGTGATAAAGACTTTTCAACACATTTCACAAATAAGGAATACTTGTGGTGCCCGAGGAATGGATTTTATGAAGGACACCCCATAAGGGAAATTCATATGTTATTGACATGAACAGTAAGCATGTTTATGAAAATACATGTCTTTTATCAAAATCAGCTGAATTTGATGTTATGTTGTGGCATTATCGCCTTGGCCATGTTAATCTAAAAAATCTAAATCGTATTGCAAAAGGTAATCATGTCCGTGATTTACCTATAAAAGAATTCTTTTCTATTGAGAAATGTGTTGCATGTGCCAAAGGGAAACAACACAGGAAGCCCCATAACTAAAAGTTGATCAATTCAATTAACTGTATTCTCCATCTACATCATATGGATCTCTTCGGTCCAGTGAATGTAATGAGCATCGGGCAGAAGTCTTATTGCTTAGTTATTACTGATGATTGCTCACATTTTTCATGGGTTTTCTTTTTGGCTAACAAGAGTGAGACTGCAGAGCTGATTAAGAACTTTATCATTCTGCTGGAAAATCAAAGGGATGTGAAAGTGAAGGATATTAGGTGTGACAATGAAACTGGATTCATGAATGCATTCTTGAATCAATTATGCATCGAAAAGGGGATAGCGAGACAGTACAGTGTAGCACGTACACCTCAACAAAACGGTGTAGCTGAGCAAAAGAATGGAACTCTCATTAAGGGTGCTAGAACTATGCTCTTTGAATCCAAGAGGTCCTTGTTCGTTTGGGCTGAGGCTGTTAACATATCTTGCTATATTCTAAATCGTGTTCTTGTAGGTCCCTCTAGGTGGGTGTGTCAGATCGTGATCGTGTGAATATGTAGCCTAGTCAACAAGTGCGGAATCCACGTGACTAGGTGGAACAACATACAATAGCAAATGTAAACATGATGAACAACAAAACACTCGTACTTTAAATACACGGTCTTTTATAGCGAGGTGTTTCAACACAAGTACAAACACTTGGAGAATGACTTCTGGACGGATACAATAATGACTAATGCGTACTTATGTGTTGGGTTACATCTATGTGAAATGTGAAATAAACCTAGATATTTATAGGCCTGGGTCATGCGTACTTGTAAGTACGCATGAACAACCTTCATGCATACTTACCTAATTATGCATGACTAATTGTGTACTTGACAAATACACAGGAAGACTTTCCATGCGTATTTGTTTGGTACACAATTCAAACATACAACTTACATACGTCATACAATACAAGTTAAGACAAAAGTAAATTACAACTCGATCAAAACAACAAGACAAATACACATACATAAACATACAAGACTGAAAGATAGGTAACAAAAGCTTTAGCATAATCCACAATGCCTGTCACCAAAAGATGCTTCAACAGACTCCACCTTAACAGCAACTCTGGATATCTTCAGTCTTTTCAGGAACCTCCAGCTTGACCTCTGCCACCTAGCCCTGATTTGTAATTATAGCAAAATTTTACCAATTTGTTGTAGCGGGTGGCTAGCAGCTTTGTCCACTCTTCCGTATGTATGTAGTACCTATCAACCAACACCTCCAAATCTTTAACCAAAAAATTGATGAAACAGATTTCATCAAAAACCCTCACTATCTCCTACAAACTACCCTTCTCAATCATGACGGCCTCACCGGTTACTGGGTCTACGTACCAGCACCAAAGGTTTCCCAACACATCCTGGGGAATTTTCCTTATTTTCCTTAGTGATATGTGGGTCTCGCACAATACTGGATTGCAGACAAGTTTTTTCAAGGGCTTGCGTGTCACTTGATGAATCTTGGTTTTGTCTTTGACACGCCTCGATACTTGAGGCTTAAACACTTCAAACTTCTCTGAAAGACCCTCCTTCTGTAATGCTCCCCACAGACCTTTAGCTACCGCAAGGGATGTATTGCTGCTGAGTTAACGGTTAGCTAGATTGATCAGGTCATACATTGGTAAGGAGTTAAATGCTTCAGTTGTTGGTTTAAGGTATTGCACCCCACCAGAACATTTGATTGTAAATAATACTTTATCATCTTCAAATCTAACAGAAAGAATCATGCCTGCAACGCCATGTTTATCTGTGTATTGTGGCTTGTACCACGGAGCTTGGTCTGGCTTCTTAAACCACTCCTGAGGAATCATCCTGGAGCAACTACTATCGCTCGCTTCATGAACGGGATTTGATTGGGGAACCTCAGCAGCTGTTGCCTCAATACTAACACATGCATCTTTAGTCTCAGCTGGTTCGAGTATTGTAGGGGCTTCAGAAATCTTCCCATCTTTAAGTTCATAGGTTCCCTCTCCATCCCCCTTTGGAAATTCAATTACCACATCATCTCCTTCTTTATCCTACTTATCATCTGATTCTATCTCTCCTTCCACAATCTCCTCTAATGCTTCAATCATAGCTTCATTAGTCAAGTCCAAATCTGGCTCTGTAGATAATTCTTGTAAGAATTCGGCCACGGATTTTCCTTTGTCACTTCCTCCACTAGTACCTTCTTTCTGGGTAGACTCCCCTTGTGTCGCAGGTGTTGCTAATGGTGTAGCTGAAACAGCTTGTGTCTCACCACCAGCACCACCTGAGGGGCCGTCACTAGGATCCTTGTCACCAGATAAATCTACATGGTGACAAGTTTCCTCCTCTGATTTCTTGCTTGTCTCCCCCTGACACCCAAGCTGGTTCAGGAGCTTAGTGACTATGTCAACCAGGAGAACATGTTCATCTCTTTGAGTTACCATTTGAGTTTCCATTGCCTTCCTATGCACAAGAATAGTATCGTTAAGCTTGAATTGAATTGTTAGAAGTTCTAGCAATGATTTTAGTTGCTCCTGAGTGCTATGCCATTGATTTCTAAGCCTGGTTGTCTCATCAATCAGTGAGTTGATTTGTGCTTGTGGTGCTTCAATTTGAGATCTTGAGATGGTAGCATCATTGAGTAGGGCTTCTATTTGAGATTCCAAGTAGGAGATGCGTGCCTCTCTAGGATCAACTTCACGTGCTGTTGACACTTCACCAGTCTCGTGGATGGTTTCAGAAAATAACTCAGAAAGGTCAAATTGATGACCCATATCGCCAAATTCTATTGAATGAGTCATGGGGGGTAGAGTGCCAGCAGTAACATATTCTTGCAGTGTTGTTATTGGGATGATAGTAGGTGCCACTGTTGTTGATAATTTAATGGAATCGGCCATTATAGGTAGGGTTGCAGTTGAGATTGGTATTGATGTAGCAGGAAGAGAGACTATCAGTGGAGTCGTCTCTTGTAAGGTAGGAACAATTACGGGTGTAATTTCCCTTCGTGTATGCCTGCTATACAGTTGTGTTGGTACTTCATGAGTCCTTTAAGCTAGACGTCGGGCATTGATTTCCTCCATGACCACATGCCATGGCCGATCTGATCTGAACTTCTTTATACGTTTAACCATATGCGCCGCTTCATTTTCGCTCTCAGAACTCTCATCTCTTAGTTGTAATTCTTTATCGGAACTCTCTTGTCATTGACGTTTGGAGGAAGATTCAGGAAGGAATCCTGAATATTCCTACGTGGATGCCTTTGAACGGGTGCGTTATCAGAATCAGATGATTCAGTCACCGTTCTTTCCGAATCTGTTCCTTCAGCACCATTAGCACTATCACCATTACTTCCATCATCATCATCATCATCATCATCATCATCATCATCATCATCATCATCATCAGAATCATTATTACTTGAATCATTGCACCGTGCTCTTCCTCATATTGTGGTTCTTCATCGTAGTGCTCGCTTAATTCTGGTTTAGAATTAAAACTATACCATTTGTCATCGGCAGGGGCAATATATGCTTCATTAATCAAATGCCCAAACAAAGGTGTGTGAACAGGTATAGGCTCTTCAGGTCTAGCCTTCAAGAATTGTACAAATACATGCTTATCCACATGTTTCACCTGTAATCGCTGTCCTATTTGTGGAAGATTCGGCAATAAGTGATTGATAAGCAGTTGGACAAAACGAGGATACAGAAGAAACCTAAATCTCTCAGCCGCGTTAATTTGCTCTAACATAGACTTGTAAATATAGTGCGAGAAATTGTAGTCTCTGTTTACTGAAAGACCAACAATGGTAGAAGCCAAATCATGGCCCATGGCGTCTTGTAGGTCCCCGGGTGTCTCGAATCATGACGTGCGGGTGTGTGACTAGTCGGACAAGGTGCGGAATACTCGTGACTAGGTGGAGTATCAATCAACAAAAAGTAAACCGCCTACAAAAACACAAGATACTTTCAAACTTCGTCTATTGAAAATCACAACCGGTTACAGAGAGAATGAGTGTGTGCATACATTATGTCACTAACAACTATATATACTAGACATGTTGCTTGTGCACTTAGCAAGTGCGTATGGTTTAACTCATGCGTACTTGCTAAGTACGCACAACACTTAAACGAAACAGACAAGACTAAGTACATACATATGTGATTACAACTTGATAATCAATACATACAGCTACTTAAATTCAAATACAAATACAAATACATAAAGATAAGTACATAAGCTAAGACAACATCCAGAGTGTCTGTAGACACAAACGTTCTACAACAAACTCCCCCTTGACAACAGCTCTGGATTGTCTTTGGTCTTCAAACTTCACCAGCTTTAGCTTCCATCTTCTGCTTGTAGTCCAGACAAAACTTGACCAACTTGTCGTATTTAGATGCTTGAAGCTTTGTCTACTCATATGTGTAGATGCAGTATCTTTCATTTAGGACCATCAGATCTGTCACAGAGAAATTAATGAAAGTGATTTCATCAAAAACTCTGATCAGTTCCTTTGGTTCCAAGCTTCCACCTGCGGACCTTACTCTTCCAATCACCACTGCCTCGCCCGTCTTTGGGTCCAGGTACCAGTACCTTATGTTACCAAAGATATCCTGAGATAACTTGCTCAGGGGAATCCCGGTTTCACACAACACTGGCTTATAAACTATCTTCTTTAGACTACGGTTTGTCACAGGATGTTTAATACTTTTATCCTGGACTTTCTTGGGCATCTGAGGCTTGAAGACTTCAAACTTCCCTGATTTTCCCACTCTCTTTAGTGTCTTCCACCAACCCATTGCCACCTCTTGATAAGAATCACCAAGCAGCTCTCGGTTTGCAAGGTTCACCAAATCATACTTCGGTAGGGAGCTGAACGCTTCACTGGTAGGTTTCAAGTATTGAATCCCACCAGCCCGTTTAATAGCGAACAACTTCTTCTCGTCGTCAAACTTTACAGACAAGATCATACATGTAGCTCCATGTTTGTCTATGATGGATGTCTTCTGCCAGACAGGAGCTTGATCCTTTGTAAACCAACCAGGCGGATATTTACTTTTCCATGCGTCTGGATCAACAGGTTTAGTAACGATGGGAGATACTTCAGTCGAAGCCTCATCGGTAATTTCGGGGTCGAGTGAACCTGTGTTAAAATCAGTTTCAAAGGATGGAGCTTAAATTATCTCTCCATCCTCAAGCTTGTAAACTCCTTCACCGTCCCCTTTGGGAAACTCTACCATAACATCCTCATCTTCTACATCCCATTCATCATCAGACTCGATCACTCCTTCCTCCAGATTGCTGAGGGCATCGATATGAGTTTCTTTGGAATAGTCTGGCTCAGTCAGTAAAATGACCTCATCAGATAGGTCGTATAGCACCTCATCCGCATACTTTCCTTTATCACCTCCACTACCAGAAGCATCACCACCTTCATGTTGAGTGGACTCCCCCTCAGCCATTGGCACAGAAGAATAAGGAACAATCGCCCATGTTAGCGATTGCTGCTCACTTACACTGGGACCGGTTTCAAGATCCTTTTCCTGGTCGTCACCCTTAGACAGATCATCTAGGTGACAAGCCTCATCACTACTTGGCTTTGTTGGTTTCTCCTTCTCCTTCAGCAACTCCTTAATCTTCTCCCCTGAGCAGCAAGAGTTTTGGTTATATCACAGACCAATTTGACCATCATATCGTGCTCTTTACGCTGCAACTCATCAACCTCCCTTTCCTTTTTCAAAGCCGCTACTTGAGCAACCAAAGAGTTAATCTGACCTTATTGCTTGTCAGACTCCTCCTTTGATTTTGGTACCGTCTCTAGTAAACCAGCAACTTGAAACTCTAGGGTAGCAATCCTTGCATCCCGTGGATCTAGATCCCTAGATGTAGAGGCTCCAGTTGTATGAGTGGGAAAAGTGAAGATGTCATAAAAGTCCAATCCATAGGTGAAATCACCATATGAAAAAGGTTAACTGATTGGTTGAAGGGTGGTAGTTGGAATAGTGGTTGGGATGGAAGTTGGTATGGTAGATGTTGCAATGCTGGTTGGGGTGATAGTAACCGACTCGGTGAGGATTAGAGTCATCACCGTCACCTGGACAGGTTGTTGTGGGAGGGATACTATCACAGGAACCTCCTCTGTGACAGTAGCAGTAGTTACTTGACTTGTTACACATGGCCGCCTCCCCATCCTTTGATATAGCTAGGTGGAAGTTGATGTAGAGGTTGAAGCAGTGCTAACGGCCTTTGTGTCTTGACGCCGTGCAACACTAACTTCTACTTCTCCAGGGATACCCGCAGATGGCCTATCCCCCCGACGCTTATTAAAACTTTCTCTTCTTCGTCTTTATATAGCAGCATCTAAATCAGATTCTGGTTCATACTCACTGCTTGTACTTTCTTGTCTCTTTCTCTTAGAAGATGACTCGGGAAGGGTTCCCTTCGTCAATCTCCTTGGGTGTTTATGGGATGGTGCATCATCAGAATCAGATGAATCTGACTCGGTCGTTTTGGAGTCGGATTCTTCAGCACCCCCACTTCCCTGTTCTTCGTCTCCTTCGTCTTCAGACACACCGTCCTCAGATTCAACTTCCTCTTCTTCCTGTTTTTCATCACTGTGTTCAGGCTCAGACTCTGCACTATACCATCTCCAATCTGCAGGCGCCACATACGCTTCATTAATCAGGTGTCTGAAGAGAGGAGTATGCACAGGGGTAGGTTCTACACTTCCTGGCTTTAAGAATTGAGCAAATACTCTCTTGTCCATCCGTTTCACTTGTAATCTTTCCCAAAATTCTGGTAGATTTGGCAACGCATCATTTATCAAAAGTTGCACAAATCTGGGGTATAACAAGAACCTAAACCTTTCTGTTGTATTGATCTGACCAGTTAGGGCTTTGTAGATGTATCTTGAGAAGTTATAACCCTTTCTTAGAGCCAGCCCAACCATAGCAGCAGCTAGATCATGACCCATGGCATCCTTCCCTGCCTTCCTGGAAGAAATACACATGATCATTATGTGGGCAAAGTACCTCCACTGATCTAGCACCCACATCTTCTTGTACGATGCATAGTCTTGCACACCTACGTATCCCATTCGTTGCCTCCAACACCCTTCCACAAAGTAATCAGGATAGGAAGTTGGGTCGGTTGCATGATCCCGGAACTGTAAAACTCTTCTGAGAGTGTCCTCAGAAATGGCAATGGCATGACCTGCCACAGTAGCCCGAATGACATTGGGAGTTACTGTGCAGTCATGTTCTGCCGTATCCCAGAACTGCTCCAACTACGGTCTTGATACAACAGGGTCTGATGAGATAGCGTAGCTTATCCTTGAGCGGTTCAAGAAATCAATGATCTCCCGGTACTCAAGTGCAACACCCTTCCATTCCGGTTCCGTAAGTGCAAGCAAGTTAAACTCACTTGTAAATGCACGAGTATGGCACAATCATAATGAAATGAAATCCAGACTTAGAATTTTTCAGATTTGCCCTTCCTACGTACTTGGTTATTACGCAGGGTTTATGCCTTGCGTACTTAGCAAGTACGCATGACTTATGTCTTGCGTATTTGTTAAATGCGCAGGCTTAACACTTAGGCTCATTTTGAAAATCCAAAATCAGATTATGTGAATCTTTGATGGTAATGTTGGTTAGCAGTGAAACCAGGATTGAACATTCCTATCATGTTGAATTGATTTAAGAAAAACATTCCTATCTTCCTCCAAAATTAAAAGAACTATACAGAAAACTTAAAAGAAATAAAATTTAACTTTCATGAATTGAATTGATTTAAGAAAAACAAGTTTTCACTCCGGATTGAACATTCCTATCATGTTGACAAGATGTTCAAAACATGTTTGATCAAACGCCTTAGTGAAAAGGTCAGCAAAGTTGCCATCTGTGTGAACCTTTACAAGTTCAATGAGATGCTTTTCAGCATAATCACGGATGAAATGGTGGCAAATTTCAATATGTTTAGTTTTGGAATGTTTCACCGGGTTATTTGTGATGGACATGGTGGCATTGTTGTCAATGAACAGTGGAGTTCCAGTGAAGTTTAAGCCGTAGTCTCTCAATTGCTGCTGAATCCACAATATCTGAGAACAACCGCTCGCTGCATCAATGTACTCTGCTTCACATGTTGAGACAGAAACCGTTGACTGCTTCTTACACTGCCAGGAAACCAGCTTGTCTCCCAAGATTTGACATCCACTTGAAGTTGATTTTCTATCAAGGTTACAACCGCCATAATCTGAATCAGTATAGGCTTTGAGGTCAAATGACTGGTGCTTTGAGTACCAAATACCCAATCGGGGTTTCCCTTTCAAGTATCTGAATATCCTCTTGACAGCTATCATATGAGACTCCTTTGGTTGTGACTGAAACCTTGAGCACAAACATACAGCAAACATTATGTCGGGCCTTGAAGTTGTGAGATAAATGTGAGAACCGATCATCCCACGGCACAATTTACAATCCACATCCTTTCCATCTGTTTCTGGATGCAAACCGTGATTGACAGGGATAGGTGTGCCATAAGTATTGCTATCATTCAACTTGTATTTTGACAAGATGTCCTGCACAAACTTAGTTTAATGTAGATAGATGCCATCCTCTCTTTGACTGACCTGCAGACCCAGGAAGAACGACAATTCACCCATGTTGCTCATCTCAAACTTAGACTTCATCACCTGTTTGAATTCCTTACACATCTCTTCATTTGTCGACCCAAATATAATGTCGTCGACATACACCTGTACGAGTAGAATATCTTCTCCTGCTTTCCGAATGAAGAGGGTCGAGTCAATCTGTCCACGGTCGAAACCAGTTGACAGTAGCTGTTTTGATAACGTCTCATACCACGCCCGAGGTGCTTGATGAAGACCATAAAGTGCTTTGTCGAGCTTATACACTTTATTGATATTATGCGGATCTTCAAAGCCGGGAGGTTGAGTGACATAGACCTCTTCATGAACTTTTCCATATAGGATAGCACTCTTCACATCAAGTTGATAAACCTTGAAGCCGACTTAGGAGCCATAAGCCAGAAACAGTCGAATAGCCTCAAGTCTAGCAATTGGGGCATATACTTTAGTGTAATCCAAGCCCTCTTGTTGATAAAATCCTTTAACAACCAACCTTGCTTTATTCTTCACTATGACATGACGATCATCCATTTTGCACTTGAACACCCATCTGGTTCCAATTGGTTGTACGCCTCTTGGCAAGTCAACTAAATCCCACACATGCAACTTTTGGAATTGGGACAGTTCATCTTGCATCGCCTCAATCCAGCAGTTGTTAGCGAGAGCCTCCTTCATATTCTTCGGCTCCAACTTGGACACGAATGCAGCATGCAAACATGTTTCCATGATACCAGTGTCAAGTATCTCAACGTACAAACTAGTGTTCTCAGCAATGGTTCTATGACGAATCTGAACACCGGCATAAGGATCACCAATAATGTTGTCAATTAGATGATTCTTATGCACTCCCGTCTCTTGTATGAGTTATTCCTAGAGATTTGTGTCTAGATTCGTGCTCAACTCCCCCATATTCTGTGATCTAAAGGACGATGGTTCAATGTTGATTGGATCAGATGTAGCTTCATTTCCTACACGAGTGTTATTATTAGCTAGAGCATCATTTCCACCAACATGGACAACTTCAACGTCTTCACTATCATGAGTTCCAGATGCAGATGCAACATTAGAATCGGGAGTTACAATAGGTACAGTGGCACGGGTTGAGAAGTTGGAGTCATCGCCGCCATTAAAGAAATCGTACACATTTGCGGCATCATCAGCAGATAAATCAGGAAGGTTAAAAGACTTGAATAACACATCATAATCGAAACCCCAAGTTGGACCAACTGGTTCTGGTGGAATGTTGTGTTTGTTGCAATCCACTTCGAACCATTCCTCGACAGTACGAGTTCCTATATTGTACACTCTCTTGCATGGTGAATTGGCAACATATCCTAAGAAGATTTCTTCCACTGCTTTTGCATGAAATTTAGATTTTCGATCCTTGTATTGTAGCAATAAGGAACAAGGACTACCAAAAGGAAATAGGAAGTCAAGGTTGGGAGGTAGATTGTTGATCAACTCATAGCAGGTCTTGTTGTGCCTTTTCACAAACAGAACTCTGTTCAAAACATGACAAGCTATATTTACTGCTTCTGCCCAGAAAGTTACAAGAAGCTTTGCATCTGACAGCATTGTCCTTGCAGTCTCGATCAAGGTTCTGTTCTTCCTTTCTACAACTCCGTTCTACTGAGGTGTGTATGGGGCACTAAATTGGTGATGGATACCCTTCTTGAGACAGAAGAGCTCCATGAAATTATTCTTGAATTCAGTTCTGTTATCACTCCTTATTCTTCTAACCTTCAACTTGCAGTCTCGTCCTTTATACCTAAAAAATGCACCCAAGAAAAACGTGAGAAATCATCAGTTACAACTAGACAATATGACTTCCCTCCAATACTCCTGATACTTATGGGGCCAAACAGATCCATATGTAATAGCTCCAAAGAGGTATCGATAGAGTTTTGGAGCTTGGGCTTGTGAGACTTCCGTTGCTGTTTGCCCTTTTTACAAGGCACACAATCATCTGCAACGGCAAATCTCAGCTTAGGAACATCGGTTACCAAACCGTTTCGGACAAGATGATTCATTTTTAGATAAGAAATGTGTCCGAGTTTCCAATGCCACAAGATTGAGTCAAGCTCTCTCGCTTTGGTAAGAAAACAATTAGCAACTGAAGATGTGGTTTTCGCAACGCTCATGTCGATCTGATAGGTATCATTCGTTCTTGGCACACGCAACAAAATCCAGTCTTTAGGAACCTCAAACCCAGGTTTGAGAATCATGCATTCAGTTTTATCAAACGTGACTGAGTACTCCTTATCACACATCTGAGAAACACTCAACAGGTTATGCTTTAGCTGCTCGCAGTAGTTGACGTTGTCAAAGCTAACACAACCATTTGAAACCACTCCTTGACAAGTAATATTGCCGGTCTTCTCGCCTGCAAAGGCCACATAGCCGCCTCTGAATGGTTTTACATCTTGAAGTAGGGCCATGTTGCCTGTCATGTGCCGGGAGCATCCACTATCTACATACCAACGATTAGAGATAGTTCCCTTCGGATGTCCCTGCACGAGTCACAACAAATTAATTAGATTTGGAGACCCAAGCCACGGTGGTCTTGGGTCGTCTGTCTTTCTCAAAATAAACTACTTCAATTAATTCACAGTCGTGACAAGGAGATTGAGAACTTTTAGATATTTTGTTCCAGGACCTTTTCTTTTGTTTTACTGGAACAGTCATCTTGCATTCAGTAACACTAGGTGAACTAGTAGAAGCTTCAACTGATTGAATTCCAGCCAGTTGTTCCAGCTTCCTCAATCTCATGTTCCTTCTTCTCCTCTATGGCTTAGAAATCTTAACCACAGGTTTCTCACCAGTTGGTGCACTAACAGAGGTTTAGCAGGTTGTTTTCCCTTTTTGGAACAGATGGCTTAGCCTCAGATCTGATATTTGGCTTCAACATAGGTTTCATTCGTGGTTTCACCACATTCTTCTTTGGACTTTTATGCTGTTTCATTGGTGGTGACTTGGGGAAAGCAGCTGGTTGTGAAACAACTGGCTGTTTCCCTTGGTTCTTATTCGGGTAGTTCATAATGATGTGACCAATCGTACCATAGTGAAAACAGGTTCTCCTCTCTTTGTAAGTCCTCCTGTAAGGCTCATTTGATTTGACGTTTGATGACTCAGCATGATGAACAGGAGAAGTTGTTTAGTGAACAGTAGTTTGACTTGATGGAGATTGGTTTTTGGGAATATAATACTTTTGCATATTTTCTTTGTAGCCAAGCCCGTAATGAGCTGAAAAAGCTTCCTTTTTAACTTGATTAATGCTTTTATATCCCCCATAAAGCATCATTTTTTATTTTTCATTTGATTTAATGATATCTGGTTCAGTCAAAATACAATTATCACGATCAGTGACAATGTTTTTCTTTACTTTATGTTCATCAAGTAACTCCTTGGAGACTACACCTTCAGGGCAGGTGTTCTCAGACCCATCATCAGAAGCAGTGAAAAACTCTTCATCAGATGCGGAGTCAGCCTTACTTGAGGAATCATCCTTGTTAGAGGAATCATCCTGACTTGAGGACTCATCAAGGCAAGACAAATCAATGTCAAATAATCCGTTAACAAATTTCCCGCTTACTGGTGGAGGAATGGCATTAGTACCCTGCCCTAATCCATTCACTTGTCTTACTACAGACTCGTAGTGTTCCACCCCAAACCGAGAATTTTTCAACTTCTCAATATTGCCTTTCAACTTCAAGATCTCATTTTACAGTTTGGTGATCTCATTGTTTCTCTTTTCCAACCCCTTGTATGCAACATCCAAATGAAACTGTCGATCACAGATTTTAAGTGAATAATCACGTTTATCTTTCTTCAAATTTTAATTGAATCTTTGTATCTTTTTTTGTTTTCTTTGTAGCTTAAAGCTGCAATACGAATGGGTTCGACTTTGTCCTGAAGCATAGAATTTTCATCATTTAAGCTCACACATTTTGAACAAGAAATGACAGCAAAAGACTTAGAATCTACCTCATATGATGAACATGATGCCTCTCCAATAGCCATGAGGGCAACTGCAGTTGTAGACTCTTCATGGTCAGCCACAAAAGCTTCCCGCTCCTCTTCTTCCATCATCTCCATGATCTCAGCCATGAGACCAACCTGTGTTTGAGCAATAATGGCATCCTCCAGACGAACACCCTAATCAAAGATATCATTCTATTGAGCTACCAAAGCATTGGACGTACCATCTTGACTTTGATTGCGGTTATTGGAGTTGTTGTACCCTTGACTGTTTCCCTGGCTAGGTCTGGTAAACCCTAGGCCTGTGCTTTGTCCTTTTGAAATCATGAGAAAAGTGTCCAAAATTCTGACACTTATAGCACTTGGCTTTGGATTTATCAAAACCAACCTTGGCATTTGAATGCCCACCAATGAACTTTCTTCATGTTCTGTTCAGGAAACGCTTGGCTATTCTCAAGATCATGGCCATATTCCACTGAATATTCATGTCCTCCATATCGTCCGGATCCACCAGATTAAAGTCTTCTTCTATAGTTTCAGGATCCGTTAGCTTGACTCCAATGAAGTTTTCATAGGCAAGCATGCATGATGAAAACAAAGCCACATGATCTTCAGCTATCTTGGCTATTGCAGATTGGTTAGCTGAAGATGTGGGAGAAGGATTTCTTGAGGAATTTTGATGATAAGATCCAGAACCAGATCCAGATATTGTATAGCAAGCATGACCACCCCAAACTTTTGAATTATCCTCCTCGTGAGAGTTCCCTAAGAAAAGGGCAATTCCAGAACCCGATGACTTGGTTGTGGAAGACGTCCCAAAATACATAGAAGGGTCTTGTATTTGAGGTCTCCCTGAGCTCTTTTTTCCTTTTAGGTTAATATCATGAGTTTGAACCTTTCCGATTGTTTCATCAATAGTCATCTCATAAAACTTTGAGTTCTCTCTCATCAAGGTAGTGTACATCTCAAATTTTGGTGGTAGGGCATCCAGAAACTTTTCAACTAACTCCTCATTTGAATAGATGAGGTCAAAAGCTTTCAGCTCAGTTTGTAGATGATAGAATCTAGAGATGAGGTCATCTATGGATTCATTATCCAAATATCTAAAGCACTCATACTGCATCCTAAGAATATCCCTCTTACTCTCCTTGATGTCGCTGTTTCCCTCGAATCTCTTCTGCAAAGCCTTCCAGAGATCCTTGGAGTTATCGTATCCTCTAAAGTTGTGAAATAACTCCCTTGTCAAGGCCATTGTAATAGATCCGTGTGCCTTCTTCTCTCTATCATACACTTTCTTTTCTTCTTCATCAAGTTTGAAGATAGGCTTGGGAACTTCCTCATCAAGATATGTATATGTGGGATGCTTATAACCGTCAAGAATGGGTATCCATAATGAAGAATCGGTATAAGAAATATAGTGTTCAAAACGTGCTTTCCAGTTTGAGTAATCATTTACATTAAGCATCTTAGGTGGTTTCTGTGTGGTTCCAATCTCGTTATCATAATTAAGCAGCTTACCAAGATTTTAAAGATTTGCCATAGGGTAAAACTTAGTCAAAAACTCAGAAAGTCAATACAACTTGCGCACTTGAGAATGGCCTTGCGCACTTAAGAAACTGTTCTTGCGTACTTGAGATTTCCTCTTGCGTACTTAGTAAGTACGCAGGAATAAATGTTAAGTACGCACGAGGCAAAGTTAAATACGCACAAGAATGATCTTTCGTACTTGTCAAGTACACACGAAGACTGTCCTTTTAGCCAAAAAGGGTAAGTACGCAGGTCACCTTTTCACCTACTCTCACCAACTTCCTTCGATCGCCGGAAATACCTCAGATCTTCAAATTTTGAAGATATGAACAAATTGATCAAGCCAAAAGGTTAGAAACTTGTTTCTAACAAACCCTTGACGATCAAAACACTTAAACAAACAAGAAAAAGGTTGGATTTTGAAGGATTTTTGCTTTAAAAATAGCGCTCAAGAGCTACCTCTATTTTATCACAAGAATCACCAAAATCAGTCACTTTACCTTGTAGAAAGGCTGTAGATTGTGTCGAAAATGCTCCTAGCACACTCACAACACTCGAAATCAAGAGCAAAAGCTCTGATACCACTTGTAGGTCCCCGAGTGTCTCAGATCGTGATGTGTGGGTGTGTGACTAGTCAGACCGGGTACGGAATCCCCGTGACTAGGTGGATTATCAATCAACAAAAAGTAAACCGACAACAAAGATATAAGATACTTTCAAACTTTGTCTATTGAAAGTCCCAGCCGGGTACAGAGAGAATGAGTACGCGCATACATTCTGTCACTTACAACTATATATACTAGACTTGTTGCCTGCTCACTTAGCAAGTGCTCAGGGTTTAACTCATGCGTACTTGCTAAGTACGCAGGATATACATCCTGTGCACTTACTAAGTGCGCACAACACTTAACAGAAATAGACAAGACTGAGTACATACATATGTGATTACAACTCGATAATCAATACATACAGATTCTTAAATACAAATACAAATACATAAAGACAAGTACATAATCTAAGACAACATCCAGAGTGTTTGTCACACAAACGTGCTTCAACATTGTAGGTCCCTCGGGTGTGGCAGATCGTCACATGCAAGTGGGTCTACTAGTCTGACCGGGTGCGGAATACCCGTGACTAGGTGGAGAGTCTTACGAAACAAAGTAAACCGACAAGATAATCACTATAAACGTTCGTCTATTATAAACACTTGAAGGTTACAGAGAGAAGTTCTGAGATTACAAAGTTCTGCGTATTTGCTAATCTGAATGCGTACTTATCTACTGCCAACCATTCCTATTTATACATGACCTGATTCCTGCGCACTTAGCAAGTGCGCAGGGCAATTTTCTCATGTGTACTTAGCAAGTACGCAAAGGTATTCTTGCGTACTTGCTGAGTACGCAGGAACTATCTCCTGCGCACATACTAGTGCGCAAAACACTTAGAGAAATCTGCAACAGTCAATATGTAAAAGTAAATACAACTCGATAACTAATACATACAGACACTTACAAACAAAGACAAATACATACATGAAAGTAATAAACTAAGACTCTATCTATCCATAATCTATCCAGAGTGTTTGTCACAGGAAAGTGCTTCAACAAACTCCCCCTTGACAACAGCTCTGGATCATCTTCGATCTTTAGTCTTCAGTCTTCAGTCTTCACAACTATACATCTTTAGCTTCCATCTTCTTCTTATAGTCAAGGCAGAACTTGATTACCTTGTCATATTTAGAAGCAAGGAATTTCGTCCATTCATTCGTATGCATGCAATACCTGTCTGCTAGTGCCTCCATGTCTTTCACAGAGAAGTTAATGAAGCAGACTTCATCAAATACTCTGATTATTCCCTCGGCACTAAGCATCCACTTTCTGACATCACATTTCCAATCACCACAGCCTTGCCCGTCTTTGGATCTACGTACCAAAACCACATGTCACCGAGGATATCCTGAGATAACTTGCTGAGGGGAATCTTGGTTTCACATAGCACTGGCTTGTATACCAATTTCTTTAAGAATTTCTTAGTCACAGGATGTCTTGCTGTCTTATCGTTGACTCTCTTGGGCACTTGAGGCTTGAACATATCAAACTTCCCAGATATTGCTTCCCGCTGTAGAACCACCCACAAACCCATCGCCACTGCGTGATTAGAATGACCCAGCAGCTCTCGGTTTGCTAGGTTCACAAGGTCGTATTTGGGTAAGGAGTTGAACACTTCACTGGTTAGTTTCAAGTATTGAACCCCACAGATCTTTTGATTGCTAACAACTGCTTATCCTCCTCGAACCTTACAGCCAAGATCATCCCTGTTGCCCCTTGTTTGTCTATGATAGACGTCTTCTGCCAAACAGGAGCTGGACGCTTAGATGAAGTAGAAGGCATATATTTTTCTTTTGGTGCCTCCGGATCCACATGTGTAGGGTCAACTGGGGAGGCTTCAGTCGAGGCTTCCACATTACTAGCATGCTCGACTGAACCTGTGTCGAGCTGAGCTTCGAAAGATGGAAATTCAAAGATCTCTCCATCTTCTAACTCGTACTCTCCTTCCCCGTCACCCTTGGGAACTTCTATCACTACATCCTCATCATCTTCATCGCAATCATCACCAGAGTCGATCTCTCCTTTGTAACATCCCAAAATAAATGAGGATTTTAAATAACGGGTTGAACCGGGACGAACGGGATAAAAGAACGAGGCGTAACGGGCCGGGCCGGTTGGGCCGGCAAACTTGAAGGAAGGGGGGGGGGGTTTCCTCCCTTTAAATAGCCAACACACACACCATTTCTCTCATTTGCAAGAATCTAGAGAGAGAAACCGTAGAGAGAGAAAGTTGGCGGATCGACCCGAGATTGAAGGAGCTTGTTGCTACTGAGCTCGTGAGCAAAACCTCCGGATCAGAATCTCGAAATCAGGTAACACCCGAACCAAATCTGAGTTTTTGTTCGTTTTTGGGTTTTCGGGTATTTTCGGGAAAATGACGGGTTTTTATAAACCAAATGAGGAAAGGGTTATAAATCTGGAATCACGAAGGGAAAATACACGTTTTGAATGTAAAAAGTCCGGATCTTGACCAGGTCGGACCTGCATTGCGAAAGTTAGGGTTTTTCACGGGGAAGATAGCTGAGTTCTGCAGGTATCGAAACTAGAGTTTCGAGCGGCCTGCAGGTGTCGAAACTAGAAGTTTCGAGCGGCCTGCAGGTGTCGAAACTAGAAGTTTCGAGGGGCCTGCAGGTATCGAAACTAGAAGTTTCGATGGGCCTGCACCTGTCGAAACTAAGTAGTTTCGATAGGTCTGCATCAGTAAGTGAAGTCAGTGTATTCACCTGTAACAGAACGAGTAAACCGTTAGAGTCGGGATTTAGGTCTGATGTGTATTTAATTAATCAATTCAGATCGGAAGTGACGTTGTTGGACCTTTGTTTAGGACAACCGAGACTAGCTTATAAGGTGAGTTCTAGAAGCCCTTCTTTAAATGTTTTAATTAATATTTTTGGGCTGGTGTGCATACATACGAAACGATGTTTACGAAATGATGTTTACGAAATGAGGTATATAAAACGATGTTTACGAAGGACGATGTTATGAAATGTTTTGCCAAACGAAGTTTATGAAAGGTTTACGAATGAAGTGTTATTTAATAAAACGTACGAATGCTTTAACTAAAACGAGGTAAAGTTTTTATGAAAGTCACGAATGAACGAATCTGCCACGAGTTCCTACGGGAGCTAAGGTATGTATGTATGTATTGGCCTCACCTTACGGGGGCCTATGTGGCTGGCTAACGGTTGTACAACTGGTTGAGGATGGGGTGACGACGGTCACCCATGGGATTACCGGGATCCCGATGGAAGGTACTATTCCTTTGCGGGGAAATATTGCCTATGGTATGTTTAGTCTTCCTAGAGGTAACGAGCCTTAGGAGACGTAAGTTTAGTCTACCTAGAGGTAACGAGCCTTAGGAGACGTATGTTTGGTCCACCTAGAGGTAACGAGCCTTAGGAGACCTGGATGACGGATGACTTAGAGGTAGCGAGCCTTAAGTTCATCCGCTGGTATGCGATGTATGGGTTTGACGGTTACGAGAAGGCGCAGATTCGGTTCATATTGACTAGTGTTATGATGCTATGTTACGATGTTTTGATGATGTTAAGTTATTGCATATTTTACGTACGCTTTTATTAAATAAAGTATGATGTTATGTTTTTGGCAAATATTTGATGTTAATGATTTATGTTAAAACTAGAACTCACCAGCGTAGCTGACCTTTTTAGTATGCACATTCAGGTTAAGGAAGTTATGATGATGGACGGTGATGCTGGGCGGCTTGAGGAGTTACCCGGATGATATGAAGACTGGCATCCCGTTACGAGTTGTTTTTGTTATGTACATGTATTTGAAAATGTTACGCTTCCGCATGTTAAACGATGTAATGTTATGTTTGAAATGAAATTTTCCGCTGCGTTATTTGATATTCTAGTTTGAGAACTGTTTGTGAATGAGTAAATCCAACGCGTGGGGCCTCTCGGGTTTGGGGCCTCACAAGTTGGTATCAGAGCAATAGTTTGAGAGATTTGGACACTCCCTGTGTCTGAACTTAAACTGAGAATGGGACCGAAAGCGGATGCCAGTACGGGTAACTCGAGCCACAGCATCAGGTATGAAGGTAGTGTATATATATTTACATATATAGTATGCCTTAGGAAGTGTTAAGGTTAGGACTTGGGTTCTGATGGAAATCACAAAGGTGGTCAAATCGAAATCAAGAGGTAGTGTAATGGTTAATTGCAGATGGCCAGTGTATATTAACATCTTACAATGCTTGTTGAATTCTATTTGTTAACTAGCGTGATGACATTGGATTTCCTTGTCTTGTAGAACGGAATGGCAAGAAGAGGGAACGGAAAGCGTGGTGGGGGCCGTACCGGTGGTCGTACCGGTGGTGGCCGAGGTAGAACTCCTATTCACCAGGAGTACAGTGAAGAAGGAAGTGTTCACACTGAGCCAGAAGCTAGTGTGCACGGGACTGAGCCGACTCATGCTGAAGAACAACAATTCACTTTTGAACCGGAAGTAAGAGCGGCTCTGGCACGTGAGTTCACCGAATTGATGAAGGCTTCTTTGCCAGGACTACTGGCAGAAGCACTAAAGAAGGCTAATGAGGAGGGCGGATCTAAACTGACAACTGATATTCCAAACATTGAGGCCGTTAACGCACCGCCTGCTCGCGGCTGCGACTATAAGTCATTCAAGGTATGTGACCCGCCGGTTCTGACTGGAAAGAAGGACGCGGTGGCTACTTTTGACTGGGTAATTCGTATGGAAGCCGCCATTCGTCTGAGTGAATGTCGACCGAATCAGGTCGTGAAGTTTGCTGCTAACTCCTTGAGGGAGGAAGCATCTCACTGGTGGGAAGGTGTACGCCAGGCTAAGGGGAACGAGGTGGTTGATTCGATGATGTGGGATGATTTGAAAACTTTGGTGATCAAGAATTTCTGTCCAAGGAATGAGATCGAAAAGGTAGAAAGGGAATTTCTGGGTTTGAAGGCTGGGAGCATGACGCACCGGCAGTATACGACACGGTTCAATGAACTGGCACGTCTGGTGCCACACCTTATCACTACTGAAGGAAGAAAGATCGCTTGTTATATTCAAGGGTTGCCGGACAAGGTCCGCACATATGTTAAGGCAAACGCCCCTACTACCTACGATTCGGTAGTAGAACTGAGCGGCGTGGTATTTGATGATCTGGCACTGAATGTCGTTGCCATTGAAGAGCCTAAGAAGAAGCTGAGTTTTCCCGCTAAGCGATCGGGTGGGAAGTTGTTTGGGGCTCAGGACAAATGGGCCAGGGTAAATGAATTAGCAGTCTGTGGGAAGTGTGGGGGAAGGCATGCCGGTGAATGCCGGTTGGGATCAAATTTGTGCTACAAATGTGGCAAGACCGGGCACTACTCCCGAGAATGCCCGAACGGTATCAAATGCTACAACTGTGGGGAGAGTGGCCACATGAGCCGGGAATGCACTAAGCCCAGGATGGGCGAGACCGGGAAAGGGAAAGGCCCAGAGAAGAGGGAGGAAAGGCCCCGAGCGAAGACTCGAGCGTATGCACTAACGCAAGAACAGGCCAGGAATGACCCCGATGTGGCGTCAGGTACGTTCATCCTTGACAACACTTTTGTTTCAGTGTTATTCGATTCGGGTGCCAGTAAGAGTTTTATATCTGCAACTTTCTGTAAACGAGTAAAGTACACGGTTAGTAAAGTAGAACGAGCCTTTAATGTAGAAACCGCTGAGGGTAGAACCGTAATGGTAACCGAAGTAGTTGACGATTCCACGATAAAGATAGAAGGCCATAGATTTCCCGTCAGATTATTTGTTATGGTTTTGGGAGGGTTTGATGTCGTGTTAGGTATGGATTGGTTAACTGCCAACGAGGCTCAAATTATATGCAAACGAAAGATAATCCGACTCAAGGCTCCGGACGGTAGCGAAGTGGAAGTACTTGGGGATCGCGATGCCCCGATGCCCAACGTCATCTCGATGATTAAGGCAGCAGATTACTTGAGGCGCGGATGCGAGGCTTATCTGGTATACGTAATTGACAAGTGTAAGGAAGTGAAAGAACTGGACGATGTACCCGTGGTACGCGAGTACCCGGAGGTGTTTCCAGAGGAGTTGCCTGGGATACCACCCGATAGAGAGATTGAATTTCGAATCGACTTAGTACCAGATGCCCAGCCCGTGGCTAAGGCTCCATATCGACTAGCACCAGTGGAAATGAAAGAATTAATGGCACAACTAGACGAGTTACTTGAGAAAGGATTTATCCAACCAAGCATCTCGCCGTGGGGTGCTCCGGTGTTGTTTGTGAAAAAGAAAGACGGTTCGATGAGAATGTGTATCGATTATCGCGAGTTGAACAAACGAACGGTAAAGAACAAGTACCCTTTACCAAGGATCGATGACCTGTTTGATCAATTGCAAGGCGCAAGTTGGTTCTCGAAAATCGACCTTCGGTCCGGGTACCATCAGTTGAAGGTGAGGGAAGAAGACATACCGAAAACTGCATTTCGCACGCGTTATGGACATTTCGAGTTCCGCGTAATGTCTTTCGGATTGACGAACGCCCCCGCAGCGTTCATGGATTTGATGAATAGGGTGTGTCGACCGATGCTGGACCGATCGGTAATTGTGTTCATTGATGATATCCTCGTCTACTCCAAGAATGAGGGTGATCACGCTTGTCATTTGAAGGAAGTGTTGGAAGCTCTAAAGAAGGAGAAGTTGTATGCTAAGTTCTCCAAATGCGCGTTCTGGCTTAGGGAAGTCCAATTCCTAGGTCACGTCATTAACCCGAACGGCATTATGGTAGACCCAGCAAAGATAACGACGGTAAGGGACTGGGATATTCCTAAGACGCCAACGGAGATCCGCAGTTTCTTAGGGTTGGCAGGCTACTATCAGAGATTCATTCAGGATTTCTCGAAAATAGCTTCGCCATTGACAAAGTTGACACGAAAGGAAGAAAAGTACGAATGGGGTCCGAAGCAGGATGAGGCATTTAAGGAGTTAAAAGAAAAGCTAACCCAAGCTCCAGTCTTGGCCCTTCCCGAGGGCAATGAAGACCTGGTGGTATACTCTGACGCTTCGGGTCAGGGGTTGGGGTGTGTGCTGATGCAACGTGGAAGAGTGATCGCATACGCATCACGACAGCTGAAGGTTCATGAAGTCAACTATCCGACTCACGATTTGGAACTTGCTGCTGTTGTGTTTGCATTAAAAATTTGGAGGCACTACCTCTATGGGGTAAAGTTTACCATATACTCCGATCACAAAAGTCTGAAGTACTTCTTCGAGCAAAAGGAGTTAAATATGAGGCAGAGGCGATGGTTGGAACTTTTGAAAGACTATGACTGTGAAATCATGTACCATCCTGGAAAAGCAAACGTGGTGGCTGACGCTCTAAGCCGGAAGGATGTGCCTGCTCCTATTAGAGTGAAAGCTTGCCAAATGGTGGTAACGTCGGATGTGATGAGGGAAATTGAAAAGGCTCAAGAAGAGGCACTAAAGGGGGAAAACATAAAGAAGGAAAGGATGGTTGGCCAACAGGATAAGTTAGAATATAACACCCTTGGTGTTAGGACACGTTTTGGTCGGTATGGATACCTATGGGTGGCGAGCTTAGGACCAAAATCTTGGATGAGGCTCATAAGTCTCGTTACTCTATCCATCCCGGTACCAACAAAATGTACCAAGATCTGAAGAAGGAATACTGGTGGCCTGGGATGAAACACGAAGTGACGAAATACGTAAGCAAGTGCTTGACTTGCTCACAAGTGAAGGCCGAACACCAGAAACCGTATGGGAAAATTCAACCACTTGAGATACCGGAATGGAAGTGGGAACACATTACTATGGACTTCATAACCAAGCTACCTCGCACAGCTAAAGGTCATGACACCATTTGGGTAATTGTGGACCGTTTAACGAAGAGTGCTCATTTTCTACCTATTCGCGAGACGTTCTCGTCGGAAAGATTAGCAGAAGTATTTATTAATGAAGTAGTAGCACGGCACGGGATGCCTTTAACGATTGTATCCGACCGGGACACACGATTCACATCGAGGTTCTGGAAAAGATTTCACGAGGCGATGGGTACGAGACTTAATATCAGCACGGCATACCACCCGCAAACGGATGGTCAGACCGAAAGGACCATTCAGACGTTGGAGGACATGCTTCGTGCTTGTATTATCGACTTTGGTGGCAGTTGGGACAGTCATCTGCCATTAGCCGAATTCTCCTACAACAACAGTTATCACACGACGATAGGCATGCCGCCTTATGAAATGTTGTATGGGAGAAGATGCAGGACCCCGGTTTGTTGGGGTGAGATTGGACAGAAGGAATTGGGAAGTCTCGAAGTCGTTAAAGAAACATCGGAAAGGTTTGATCAGATCAAAGCACGCATGAAGGCCGCCCAAGATCGTCAGAAATCCTATGCGGATAAACGACGAAGGCCTATTGAGTTTAATGTTGGGGATAGAGTAATGTTGAAAGTGTCGCCTTGGAAGGGAATCATACGATTCAGAAAGAGAGGAAAGTTAAGTCCGAGGTTTATCGGACCATTCAGGATTATGGCACGGGTTGGTGAAGTCGCATATCGGTTGGAATTGCCTGATGAGTTAAGTGGGATTCATCCTACCTTCCATGTATCACACTTGCGAAAGTGTTTGGCGGATGAATCGGCTCACGTACCACTTACGGACATCGAGGTCGACAACAGCCTTAACTACATCGAAGAACCTGTGGCCATCCTAGACAGGAAAGAGAAACGTTTACGTAACAAAGTTATCCAGTTGGTTAAAGTCCAGTGGAAGCACCGGAAGGGATCGGAAGCTACATGGGAAACGGAGACGGAAATGAAGGAGTCGTACCCTCAACTGTTTGACTTATGATAGGTTTCGGGGACGAAACCTATTGTAAGGGGGGTAGACTTGTAACATCCCAAAATAAATGAGGATTTTAAATAACGGGTTGAACCGGGACGAACGGGATAAAAGAACGAGGCGTAACGGGCCGGGCCGGTTGGGCCGGCAAACTTGAAGGAAGGGGGGGGGTTTCCTCCCTTTAAATAGCCAACACACACACCATTTCTCTCATTTGCAAGAATCTAGAGAGAGAAACCGTAGAGAGAGAAAGTTGGCGGATCGACCCGAGATTGAAGGAGCTTGTTGCTACTGAGCTCGTGAGCAAAACCTCCGGATCAGAATCTCGAAATCAGGTAACACCCGAACCAAATCTGAGTTTTTGTTCGTTTTTGGGTTTTCGGGTATTTTCGGGAAAATGACGGGTTTTTATAAACCAAATGAGGAAAGGGTTATAAATCTGGAATCACGAAGGGAAAATACACGTTTTGAATGTAAAAAGTCCGGATCTTGACCAGGTCGGACCTGCATTGCGAAAGTTAGGGTTTTTCACGGGGAAGATAGCTGAGTTCTGCAGGTATCGAAACTAGAGTTTCGAGCGGCCTGCAGGTGTCGAAACTAGAAGTTTCGAGGGGCCTGCAGGTGTCGAAACTAGAAGTTTCGAGGGGCCTGCAGGTATCGAAACTAGAAGTTTCGATGGGCCTGCACCTGTCGAAACTAAGTAGTTTCGATAGGTCTGCATCAGTAAGTGAAGTCAGTGTATTCACCTGTAACAGAACGAGTAAACCGTTAGAGTCGGGATTTAGGTCTGATGTGTATTTAATTAATCAATTCAGATCGGAAGTGACGTTGTTGGACCTTTGTTTAGGACAACCGAGACTAGCTTATAAGGTGAGTTCTAGAAGCCCTTCTTTAAATGTTTTAATTAATATTTTTGGGCTGGTGTGCATACATACGAAACGATGTTTACGAAATGATGTTTACGAAATGAGGTATATAAAACGATGTTTACGAAGGACGATGTTATGAAATGTTTTGCCAAACGAAGTTTATGAAAGGTTTACGAATGAAGTGTTATTTAATAAAACGTACGAATGCTTTAACTAAAACGAGGTAAAGTTTTTATGAAAGTCACGAATGAACGAATCTGCCACGAGTTCCTACGGGAGCTAAGGTATGTATGTATGTATTGGCCTCACCTTACGGGGGCCTATGTGGCTGGCTAACGGTTGTACAACTGGTTGAGGATGGGGTGACGACGGTCACCCATGGGATTACCGGGATCCCGATGGAAGGTACTATTCCTTGCGGGGAAATATTGCCTATGGTATGTTTAGTCTTCCTAGAGGTAACGAGCCTTAGGAGACGTATGTTTAGTCTACCTAGAGGTAACGAGCCTTAGGAGACGTATGTTTGGTCCACCTAGAGGTAACGAGCCTTAGGAGACCTGGATGACGGATGACTTAGAGGTAGCGAGCCTTAAGTTCATCCGCTGGTATGCGATGTATGGGTTTGACGGTTACGAGAAGGCGCAGATTCGGTTCATATTGACTAGTGTTATGATGCTATGTTACGATGCTTTGATGATGTTAAGTTATTGCATATTTTACGTACGCTTTTATTAAATAAAGTATGATGTTATGTTTTTGGCAAATATTTGATGTTAATGATTTATGTTAAAACTAGAACTCACCAGCGTAGCTGACCTTTTTAGTATGCACATTCAGGTTAAGGAAGTTATGATGATGGACGGTGATGCTGGGCGGCTTGAGGAGTTACCCGGATGATATGAAGACTGGCATCCCGTTACGAGTTGTTTTTGTTATGTACATGTATTTGAAAATGTTACGCTTCCGCATGTTAAACGATGTAATGTTATGTTTGAAATGAAATTTTCCGCTGCGTTATTTGATATTCTAGTTTGAGAACTGTTTGTGAATGAGTAAATCCAACGCGTGGGGCCTCCCGGGTTTGGGGCCTCACATCCTTCTTCTAGATTAAAGAGAGCATCGATATGTGCTTCCTTGGAATAGTCAGGCTCTAAGTATAAGATCTCATCATCAGATAGATCCTAAGCACACCAGGCGCTAACTTTCCTTTGTCACCACCACCAGAGGTATCACCACCCTCTTGATGAGTAGACTCCCCCTGAGCCATTGGAATAGCAGAGATTGGCACAATTGCTAAAGCTTGGTGCTCACCTCCACTAGGACCGACTTCGGGATCCTTGTCTTTGTCGTCATCCTTAGTCAAGTCAACAGGATGACAAGCCTCATCACCAATAGTTTTCTCCTTCTCTTTCTCCTTCTCCTTATCTTTCTCCCCCTGAGCATCAAGCTTCTTGGTCAGATCAGCAATTAGTTTGACAATCAGCTCATGCTCTTTCTATTGAGTATCAAACCTCAGCTCTAGAGATGACCTGTGACCCAGAATCATTTCATTTGTCCTGATTAGAAGCTCGTTCTGGGCCATGACGTTCTTCAGTCTCTCGTCAGTCCCCGTTCTCTGGCTTCTTAGAATCCTAACTTCATCCACCAACGAATTAATCTGTGCTTGTTGAGCGTCAGATTCCTCCTTTGACTTCCGAATAGTTTCCAATAATCCAGCAACTTGGGTTTCCAGAACATCTATCCTTGCATCATTAGGATCAGGATGTCTGGATGATGACGCTTCGGCATTGTGAATTAGGGAGGAGAAGATGGTGTCGAAGTCAAACCCTTGAGTAAATTTTCCGTAGTTGAAGGGTTGACTTATCGGTTCGGTGGTTGTTGGGATTGAGGATGTGATGATGGTTGTAGGTGTTATGGAAGGGGTTATGGTGACTGACTCCGTGAGAATTGGAGTAGTCACTGCCACCTAGACAGATGTGATAGGGAGGGTCACTATCACAGGAACCTCCTCTATGATTGAAGTGACTGCCACCTCAGGTTGTACCTGTGGCCTCCTCCTCTATCTCCTGTATAGCTGCTGTGAAGGTGGGGTGGAAGCTGAGTAAACTTGTACATGCCGTTGAGGACTCACCACCACCTCACTAGGAATAAGGTGTTGCTGCCTATCCCCCCTGTTCTTGTGTATACTTTCACGTCGTTGCCTTTGAATAGCAGCGTCTGAGTCAGAATCTAGCTCATATTCACTGCTAGAGGACTGTCGCTTTCTCTTTGAGGACGACTCAGGAAGGGTTACCTTTGTCGTTCTCCTTGGGTGTGCCTGAGATGGTGCATCATCGGAATCAGAAGAATCAGACTAAGTCTCTTCCTAGTCAGATCCCTCAGAGATCTCGTAAACGCCCGAGCCATAATCTGCAAAACACACAGAAAACATAATCAGAACAACAAGTTTCATTGGAAATGAATAAACATGACGCAGTATAGTAGTTACTCTTTGAACTGAAATTTCAGACTTAGAAATTTTTTCCCAAGTGTTGGTCCTGCGTACTTAGCAAGTACGCAGGAATTTCCTCTTGCGTACTTAACAAGTACGCAAGAATTACTTATAAGATATACAATGTGTACCCCACTAATATGCTACAATAATGTAAATTGCACTATCTCAAGCCATCTAAGATTTTCCCAATGATTTTCTAAATTTTCATAATGAAGCTACATCAATTAGCATAGGAAAAATCAAGCAGAATCCATAAGGATTATCAGGAATCATAAGATTCAGAATCGAGTGATTCATATGTCTTGGTTTCATTTGATTTCTTCATTGAATATTAGTATGATAATTCAGGATAATGAATATGGTGTTTGAATAAGGTAAGGGAATCCAACTTTTATCTGGATTTGATTTCAATGAATCATGAGTGATTCAAGGGTGAATACATGCTTAACGGTTGATGTAGAGACATGTCTTGATTCAATCTCTCCTTGCATACTTGTGAGTATGGGTAGTGAGATGAACCGCATTAATTGTGCTAATGACATAACCCGAAACTGATCTGAAAAGAAAATTATTACCAAAATCTAACATCCTTTATCTGATAATGATCTTTTCTATTCTTTTACGCACACACACTAGCAAACATGGGTTCAAAACACAGTTGTAATTTTAGATTAAGTTTCCACACTACTAGTGATTCAAAGACGCATACAGCCTACTGACAATTCAAATTACTTGTAAATAAGCAGATTAAAACCATAATAATTTACACAATTAAGTAAGCATGATGCAATCATTTACCATATGAGCAGTCTATGACGTTTAGATCATTTCTGATGTACTATCATTTCCTCTTTTCTCAAGTTAACTTTGAAATTTTCTCCATTTTCTATTTTGTTTTTGATTTTGTAAAATGTTTTTTGAAAGATAAAAGAACTATACATAAAACATAAAAGAAAATAAAATTTAACTTTCACGAATTGAATTGATTTACGAAAAACAAGTTTTCACTCAGGATTGAACATTCCTATCAAGTTGACAAGATGCTCAAAATGGGATCGATCAAAAGCCTTTGTGAAAATGTCAGCAAAATTGTCATCCGTGTGAACTTTAACAACTTCAATTAAATGCTTTTCAGCACAATCACGGATGAAATGATGGCGAATTTCTATATGTTTAGTTTGGGAATGTTTCATCGGGTTATTTGTGATGGACATTGTGGCATTGTTGTCAATGAACAAAGGAGTTCGAGTAAAGTTCAAGCCGTAGTCTCTCAAGTGCTGCTGAATCCACAATATCTGAGAACAACAGCTCGCCGCAGCAATGTATTCTTCTTCACAAGTTGAAATAGAAACCGTTGACTGCTTCTTACACTGCCAGGAAACCAGTCTGTCTCCTAAGAATTGACATCCACTAGAAGTTGACTTTCTGTCAAGGTTACAACCGCCATAGTCTGAATCAGTGTAGGCTTTGAAATCGAATGACTGCTGCTTAGAGTACCAAATACCCAATCGAGGCTTCCCTTTCAAGTATCTGAAAATTCTCTTCACGGCTATCATATGTGACTCCTTCGGTTGAGACTGAAACCTTGAGCACAAGCACACAGAAAACATTACATCGGGTCTTGAAGCTGTGAGATACATAAGTGATCCGATCATCCCACGGTACAATCTGCAATCCACATCCTTTCCATCTTTGTCAGGATGCAGACCATGGTTGGCTGGGATATGTGTGCCATAAGTACTGCTATCATTCATCTTGTATTTTGACAAGATGTCCTACACATACTTTGTTTGATGTAGATAAATGCCATCCTCTCTTTGACTGACTTGTAGACCCAGGAAGAACGACAATTCACCCATGTTACTCATTTCAAACTTGGACTTCATCACCTGTTCGAATTCCCTACACATCCCTTGATTGGTAGATCCAAAAATAATGTCGTCGACGTAGACTTGTACAAGAAGAATGTCACCTCCTGCTTTCCTAATGAAGAGGGTCGAGTCAATCTTTCCACGGTCGAAACCATTAGACAATAGATGCTTAGATAATGTCTCATACCATGCCCGCGGTGCTTGATGAAGACCATAAAGTGCTTTGTCGAGCTTATACACATTATTGATATTATGCGGATCTTCAAAGCCGGGAGGTTGAGTGACATAGACCTCTTCATGAACTTTTCCATATAGGAAAGCATTCTTCACATCAAGTTGATAGACCTTGAAGCCGACATATGTGGCATAAGCCAAAAACAGTCGAATGGCCTCAATTCTAGCAACTGGGGCATATACTTCCGTGTAATCCAAGCCCTCTTGTTGATAAAAACCCTGAACAACCAATCTTGCTTTATTCTTCACAACCACATGACGATCATGTAGGTCCAGGTAACTCAACTACTGATCGAACTCGTAATATGACGTTGCTATAACACGAAGTGCGGAATCCTTCATGTTAACATTTGTATACTAACCGACAATTGAAACAACACGTGTAAATAAACTTCTCAATTATATTCCAATTCACAAAGGTTTATGGACTCAATCAGACAATTCTATCTCTCGGTTCTCTCTGATCAGTCCTCTGTCTAATGACTCTGTAAACACATATATATAGAAAACTAACCTGCTGTAAGCGAACTTATTAAGTTCGCCTGAAACAGACTAAGCGAACTTAACAAGTTCGCCTCAGTTAGACCTAAGCAAACTTATTAAGTTCGCCTCTGATGGACCAGGCGAACTTAACAAGTTCGCCTCTAGGTTCACTTGTAAAAACACAGTAACTTTAGACATTAACATAACAAAAACATAAAGACATAAAATCTAACTATTACAAGCTTTTGTCATTACAAATCTATGTCCTAACAGACTCCCCCTTGATAATAGCTTGATCTTCTGTCTTCAGTCTTTATCTTGAACTCTTCCAGTTATCCGGTAGTCTGCTGCCAGCATGCACTCCATATCTTCTGCATATCTCCAAAACTCTTTTGTACTGTAGACCTTGTTCTCTCCATTCATCAGTGTACATGATCTCATTCTTTCTTAGTGTCCTCTGATCTTTCTTTGAAAAATTAATAAGATTCATTGCGTCATAGAAACACACAATGACCTTATTATCTTTATCTTCAATCCTTGCTTCACCAGTATTAACATCAACATACCACCATTTCATATTCCCAAGAAAGTCTTGAGGAATATTCTTTAATGGTATCTTGTGAATAGCACGCACTGGTTTATACTTGTATCTCCAGGTTACTTTCCCAGTCTTTGGATCTGTGTTCTTCACTCTCTTTCCCTTCTGTGGTTTCAGCCGATCATACTTTCCTGAACTACCTTATTTCTTTATCAGGTTTGCTATCACATCAGCCAAACCATTCTTCGATCTATTTATGAGTGGCTTTGAAGCTAGACCATTTATTTCACACCTCGGCAAGGTATTGAAATATTTGATCCTCGGCTTTAAGTATTGAACACCGTCAGATCGTTTGATTGCAAATAATTTTGATTCACCATCATAGAACCAACTTATGATCCTTCCTACACACTGCTCTTTATTCACATATTTCTCTTTCTGAGCAGGTTGTGCTGGAGACTTGGGTAGTACCTTCATCCAACTGTTCACAACTTCTCTCCACTGTTCTCGTGTCATCCATGTATCTCTGTACATCACAGGTTCTTCATTAGTCTTCGGAGACTCAGTGTGAGTAGTTTCAGTTTCAGCACCTTTATTGGATTGACTTGTCTCATCATCAGTATCCATCTTTGAATCAGCTGTATCATCAGGCAGTGTGACGTCTTTAACAGAGTCCATAGAATCTGTTACTCCTTCATAAGTGAATTCAGGAATAACATCATCCTGGATGAAGTTATATGGCACCTTAAGACCATCACATCCTTCATAGGTGACACTATCTTTATCTTTCTCTATCTCAATCTCTACTATTTCTCCTTCTTCTATCTCATTATCCGACATATCATCTTCCATGTCAATGAATAAATCATCAATATCATCAAGACAAGCAATCTTTTCAGCTTCCTCTTCTTCTGAATCTTGAAAGAACTCCAATAACATAATTTCTTCTTCATTAGTACCAGAAGTATCTTTGTCTTTGTTTCCTTCAAGTGATTGTGATGTCGACTCCCCCTGAACTCTAGATATAGGATTAGCGTCAGTGTATTGACGATCACCCTCAATATTTCCAGCAGGATCATTGTCTTCATCATCACGTCTTTGAATTGACTTTGTGTTACAAGTATCAGGTATCCTCAACTCCCCCTGAGCGTCAAGACGCTGAACGATTTTGGAAACTAATGCTTGCATATCAGCAATTTGTTGAGCTTGAGTCTGAATCACCAGCTGCCATTGTGAATCAGTAGACACAAGAGTGTTTACCTGTGTTTGTAGAGAAAGCACTTGAGATCCAAGGAAAGTAATCCTGTCAGAATCAGAAGGCTTTGACGGACCAGCTGTTGATTGTGGAATAGAAGGACTTGAAGTAGTAGGAATGACTGGAGGAACAGGAGTTTGAACTGGAGATGGATCCTTAGATCTTGGAGGAGTAATTATCAAGGAAGCAACAAAATTAGCATCCTCGACTCCTTGAGAAGATTTTGCGGCAGCAATCGATGCAGACATTAATTTTTGACGTGTAGGATCTGGAGTAAAGTCACTATCAGTGTCAGAACTCTCATCGACCAAAGATCTTTTACCAAGTACTGATCCAGAAGGAGGATCCCGAACAGACTTTCGTCTTGGTCGTCTGGCTTGAGATTTAATGCGTTTTCCAGCATTAGCCAGTGGAATAGCAGCCAACCGTACATAATGACCTGAGGAAAAATCCCTATATTCATCAGAATCAGTGCTGTCTTCATCAGATGATATCATATCACTTGAGCTGGAACTAGAATCAGCTTCTGTCACCACATTCCCTTCTGTTTCATTAATGGGCGAGTTCACAGCATCATCAACGAAATCATCCATATTCATTCCTAGATCGTGATCAAGGTCATGAACGACCTCTTCGTAAACTGGTTCCTGAATAGGTATTTCAACTTCAGCTTGTGGAATAGGAACATGTTCAGGAATAGGAATTTGAGGTTGTACGGGAACTTGTACTTGAGGAACTAGTATCTGTTGTTGTTGTACTTCTTGTTGTGCGGGTTGTTGTGGTTGTTGCTGTTGTTGTTGTTGAACATTGACGCCTTGAGCTTGAGCAAGTTCATCAGGATGAAACCAGTTGTCATTAGGTGGCGCAACATAATCGGGATTGATTAAGTGCCCAAACAATGGAGTATTGACTGGAATCAAAGCTGCATTTTGCTGTTTCACCTTCGTACAGTCGGTAAAGATACGTTTTGACATCGGAGTCAACGTTAATCTTATTGAATGTTGTGGAAGATCAGGAATAAGATGATTGAGTATCATTTGAATAAACCGAGGATACATCAAGAAACCTTGACCTTCAGCTGGATTAATCTGCATAACCATCTCCCGATAGAAGTAAAGAGGAAAATTGAATCGTTTATTCAATGTTAAGGCCACCATAGCTGTTTGAAGAGCCATCTTCAATCCATCAGTACCAGCTTTTCGCGGAGAGATGCATTGAATAATCACATGCATAAAATACCTTCATTCACCAACTAATCCACCTTTCCGAGCTTGGGTATCATTTTGTTTCCCACGATATACCATCCGTTGAAAACAACCCATAATAAGAGTGCTAGGATAAGATATTGGATCGTCAACATTTCCACCTAAATCAAGAGCAGCACGAATCGTCTCTTCTGAAATTGCAATCTCAGTATTATTTACTGTTGCACGAAGTACATGCGGTTCCACGTCAGTATCTTGATGTACCGTATCCCAGAATTGCTGTATATACACCAAGCTGATATAGGGATCTGCAGATAAGGCAACATGCAGTCGTGATCAATTCAGAAAATTTATGATGCCTTGAAAATTAACTGCTTCTGGCATGTTAGGATCTAACAATGCCACTTGATTATGTTTATATTCGACACGACGAGCCATCTGTGAAAGTATTGGACAACACAACAAACATTAGTAAACTTACACATATATGAAACACACATTTAATAATACACACAAAACAAAACAAAAAAAATTTAAAAAAAAATTTTAAAAAAATTTTCAAACAAAAAATTTCAACAAAAATTCACAAGTCCAAATCCTTACTGACCCCTAGGCGAACTTAATAAGTTCGCTTAGTAGTGCAAGAGGCGAACTTACAAGTTCGCTTGGAACTAGTTCACCTGAACTGTGACGTTTCAAATTCAAACTCAGATAATCAAATGTCATCGAATCAAGATAAAATCATGGAATAAACGTTGAATAACAGTCGAATAACACTTTATAACCAAATAATATGATCAATTTTACAAGTCCGGTCAAAATTAGGTCAAAATCTGCCGTTGAAAGCTTCGACGTAAAAACCGAGACTAAAATCATCAAATACACACAATCTACCAGATGAAATTTAACGAAAGTACCTTAGTTGATTTCGAAATTCAATTTGGATTATGATTCAACCAGTAAACAACTCCAACAGCAACGTTTTAAAATTTTTGAAAAAATTTGGTCAAGTTCGCCTAAACTAGAGGAAGACGATGAACTGATAAGTTCGCCTGATTAAACCCTTATTCAGATTAAGTTCGCTTGATTAGGCGAACTTGTTAAGTTCGCGTAACAAGCCTTCGGCGAACAAGATAAGTTCGCTTCACCCCAGACAACAGATAAGTTCGCTTCATTGTTTTAAGCGAACTTATTAAGTTCGCTTCACTGTAGACAGGCGAACTTAATTGATTTTCAACCTTTTTGCCTTGAACAAAAATTTTACCAACTTCATCCTGTCAAATCTTGAACTTCCGTCAGCAACACATATTCGATCCAATCCCGAACAATTTTAATTAAAGTTTAGAATTTTCATGGAAAATAAAAAACAAAATCTTTTTGAATTTTATCTATACAAACAGAATCACATATTTTTTACTTTTATCTGAATAAACCAAAATCACATATTTTTGGTTTTTATCTGTACAAACTGAAATCACATATTTTTGGTTTTTATCTGTACAAGCTGAAATCACATATTTTTTATTTTTATCTGTACAAGCTGAAATCACATATTTTTGGTTTTTATCTGTACAAGCTGAAATCACATATTTTTGACTTTAACATCATGAGCAAGAAGATCATACCAGTATTCAATTAATTCATCACACATATTATCAATAACAAAGGGTAACCTATACTATGAAACCATTCAACTCAATTTTGTGCATTTTGTATCTATTTCATTTTGAAACTCATTCAATTTGAATAATATTTGAAATGATACGCAATAAATTTCAAAGTAAATAAGATCAGGTTATAAAATGCTCTTATATTTATACCGAATTTGAAATATAAAGCTTGAATTCTTAAATTTGTCAATATTATATTATTTGAAACTATAAGCGTTTATTCTCCAAATTCATGTGATTTAGTACCATTTAGATGAAAAACATTGTGTACCCCACATATATGCCAAATAGAAAGTAAAAGCACTATCTTCAAGACATATAAGATTTTACTAAAGATTATCCGAATATTCAAAATGAGGAGACATCACTTAGCACATGAATAGCAGAATCCAAATTGGATTGTATAGAAATCAATGAGATTCAGAATCGAATGATTCAATGTTTTGGCTTATATTTGTGGAATCATAAGATTCAGGTACGTGGATCCAACTGTTATCTGGATTATGAATTCAATGGAATCAGTAAAGATGATTTATCAATATGATCCAAGGGCTAGTATATGTTTAACAGATGTTTTCAAGTAAATATCTTGATTATACTACAAATTGCATGCTTTTCGGGACATGGGCACTGAAGCAAATCGAATGAATAGTGCTAAGGACATAACCTGAAACTGATCTCATAAGAAAATCTTTATTAAAAGCCAATATTCTTTATCTGATAGTGATCTTTAACACACACACCTAGGCATATAATGGATTTAAATCACAGATGTAATCATATTATATTTAATTTTCACACTACTATTAGTTTCAAAACGCTTTTAGCCTATTGACAATTTAAGTTTCAAATTTTATACACAAATTATCAAGAATAGAGCATTCACAACACTATCGTTTCTTATTTATGCAGACTTTGAAATTTAGATCAAATCAACTTATCTTAATCAATCATATATCAAGGTCTACTAAGGTCGTGTGAAATGAACTAATCACTGATGTACCATCATTTCTTCTCTAACCTCAAATGATGTAAAATTTTATATTTTTCAATTTGTTTTGACTTTTTATAAATTAATATTTTTGACTGAAAATGTAAATGCAGAAATGTAATAAAGCAATAAAAGAATTTAAAAAAAAAATTTTCCATGAAATTCTGATTTTGAAAAACTTTTATTCGGGATTTATCATTCCAATCATTTTAATTAGGAATTCAAACCTGGTACGATCAAATGCCTTGGTAAACAAATAAGCAAAATTATCTTCAGTGTGTACCTTGACCAGCTCAATCAACCTTTTCTCTGCACAATCACGTATAAAATGATATCGAATTTCGATGTGCTTAGTTTTACTATGTTTAACAGGATTATTCGTTATGGACATAGTAGCATTATTATCAATAAGCATAGGGGTTCCTGTGAAATTCAAACCATAATCTCTCAATTGTTGTTGTATCCACAGGATCTGTGAACAACAACTTGCAGCAGCGATGTATTCTGCTTCGCATGTTGAAATCGAGACTGTGCTTTGCTTTTTGCATTGCCAGGATACAAGTCGATTACCTAAGAACTGGCAACCACCTGTTGTAGATTTCCTGTCCAGACAACAACCACCAAAATCAGAATCAGTATAAGCATTGAAATCAAAGTTAGAACCATGAGGATACCATAGCCCTAAACGTTGTTTTCCTTTTAAATACCGAAAAATTCTTTTCACAGCAATTAAGTGAGATTCTTTTTGCTTTGCCTGAAATCTGGAACAGATACACACAGCGAACATTATATCTGGCCTTGAAGTGGTTAAGTACATGAGGGATCCAATCATAGCTCTGTAAAGTCGACAATCCACATCTTTTCCTTCCGGGTCAGAATTCAACTTATGATTGACCGGAATTGGAGTATCGTATGGGGTACAGTCCTCCATCTTGAACCGGCTCAAGATGTCTTTGACATACTTGGACTGATGAATAAAGAAACCATCTTCCTTTTGATTTACTTGTAAACCTAAGAAAAACAATAACTCTTCCATAGCAGACATTTCAAATTTCGACTTCATTACACCCTCAAAGTCTTTGCATAACCCTTCATTTGTCGAGCCAAAAATAATATCATCCACATAAATCTGCACCAGTAGGTAATCTCCCCCTGATTTCTTTATGAATAAGGTCGAGTCTATCTTTCCACGAACAAAGTCATTCGCCAAAAGATGTGTGGATAAAGTCTCATACCACGCACGAGGAGCCTGATGAAGACCATAGAGGGCCTTATCAAGCTTGAAAACCATGTTCGGATTCAGTGGATCTTCAAACCCAGGCGGCTGACACACATAGACTTCCTCCTTGACCTTTCTATATAAAAATGCACTCTTGACGTCTAATTGAAACACCTTAAAACCTTTAAAAGAAGCAAAAGCTAGAAACAGTCTTATCGCTTCAAGCCGCGCAACCGGCGCATAAACCTCGGTGTAATCAATTCCTTCTTGTTGATTGAAGCCCTGGACAACTAATCTTGCCTTATTGCGTACCACGACACCTCGATCGTCTTTCTTACATTTAAACACCCATTTTGTTCCTATCAGATACGCACCCTTCGGAAGATCAACAAGATTCCAAACCTTAAGTTTGTCAAATTGAGCAAGTTCTTCCTGCATAGCTTCTATCCAGTTATTGTCATTTAAAGCCATCTCAACATTCTTGGGTTCAACCTGCGAAATAAAGCATGAATGTGAGCAATCATCAAGAACACCAGAATCTTTAATGCAAGTATACAAACAAGTATTGTCAACAAGAGAACGTGTTTTCACTCCATCCTGTAAATTTCCAATTATATTTGTTACTAGATGATCTTTGTGTTCCTTGATGGATGCGACCTCAAGAACCGGCAACACGTTAACTTGAGTAGATTCAGATTGTTAAGAATAATCTTGAGTAATTGGAATTTTCGAGTCTAAATTTGTAGGAATCTCCCCCTGAGCCTGTGTCGAAGGTAATGGATCATCACTCAACAACGGATCAGTAGAAGAATCTTGAAAAATAGCATTATCCTCCTCACTCTCTGAATCTTGTGGACCTGAACAAGAAGCAACATTAGGATCGGGAGCAGAAGTAGATGGAATCGATGAATTTGGAACTGCATTTGGTAGAAATCCATTGTGCTGTGTATCCTGACAAGAATCATAAAGAACAGCAGCATCTTCCTCAGAAATATCAGAAGGTAAATGAAAAGACTTGAATAAGTTTTCATAATCAAATGCCCACTCCGGACCAATCGCCATTTGTGGTAAAGACCGATTTGAACAGTCAATATGGAACCATTCTTCAACTTGGCGCGTCTCTTTGTTATAAACCCTCTTGGTTATCGAATTAGCCACATACCCCAGAAAAATCCCTTCAATAGCCTTTGCACTGAATTTTGTTGGGACATCTCGAACCTTCAGTAGGGTACACGGATTACCAAAAGGTAGTAAATATTCCAGATTCGGCTTTCGATTATTTAGAAATTCATAGCAAGTCTTGTTATGTTGCTTGACGGTCAAGACCCTGTTCAAAACATGACACGCAGTATTCACAGCTTCAGCCCAAAAGGTGACTGGAAGCTTAGAATATGCAAGCATCGTGCGAGCTGTTTCGACCAACGTCCTGTTCTTTCGTTCAGCGACACCTTTTGTTGAGGAACATATGGCGCACTGAATTCATGATGAATTCCTTTTTGTAGACAAAATAAACCGATTTTGCTATTCTTAAAATCGCTGCCATTGTCACTCCTGATTCTTCTGACTTTCAGATTGAATAAAGTCTCCAAACTCAGCATTAAGTATTGTACCAACTCAGTGGTTTCAGCTTTAGAAGAAAGAAACTTAACCCATGAAAATCTGAAATAATCATCAGTTACTACCAAGCAGTACGATTTTCCACCAATGCTCCTGATACTGATAGGACCGAACAAATCCATATGCAGCAACTCCAAAGGAGTTACGATAGAATTCGTCGATTTCGATTTGTGAAATTTCTTTCTTTGCTTCCCCTTCTTGCACGGAATACAATCATCTGGAACTGAGAATTTCATTTTCAGAATACCAAGCACAAGATCATTCCTAACAATGTAGTTCATCTTCCTGTAGTTAATGTGAGCTAGCTTCCTGTGCCACAATATTGAATCAGATTCCGACGCCTTGGAGAGTAAACATGTTGGAATTGAATCCGTTGTAGTGGCATCACTCATGTCAAGGACATTCGTGTCATTTTTCCTTGGAGCCTTCATTAGAATCCATTCATCAGGAATCACAAAACCCGGTTTTAGAATATAGCATTCATGATCGTTGAAATGGAACGAAAACTTCTTGTCATAGACTTGTGATACGCTTAAAAGATTGTGTTCCAGCTGCTCAACATAATTCACCTTTTCAAATTTGACTTTGTCATTCTTTAACGTTCCCTGGCCAGTTATGTACCCGCCTTTATTACCCGCAAAAGCGACATAACCTCCATCAATTTGTTTTACATCCTCAAGCAATCTAACATTCCCTGTCATATGTCGAGAGCAACCACTATCCACATACCATGTATTGTTGATAGTCCTCCTTGGTTGTCCCTATATAAACAACGAGAATTAGTTAGAAAGTGGAACCCAAGCCATCGTGGTCGTGGGTCGTCCGGATTGATCAAAATAAACAACTTCTTGTAATTTACAATCAATTTTATCATTTACTTTTGGAATAGAAGTTTGACAATAAGACCTTTTCAAAGAAGAACCATTTTTATTATTTTAAAAAACATTATTTGATATATTATTGTCAGATTCAGATGTTTCCAAAATTTTCTTTAATTTTCTGTTTCTTCTTCTTCGTTGAGGTCTAGACAATTTAACCTCCTGAAAAGAATCTTTTGAAATCTCAAGTTTCTCTTTGCATACAAAGGATTTAGTATTCAATGTATTCTGTTGTTTAAATCCAGGGGATTTAACAAAAGATCGACCAGACATATTTTTCTCCAAACTAGAAAACGACTTTCCCTCATCTTTTCTTTTCAGAATCTTCACCACTTTCGGTTGTGAAGGAACAGTCTTCATTTTACCCTGGTTCTTGTATGGACAATTAATCAAAATATGACCAGCCTCATTGCAATGAAAACACACTCTTCTTTCTTGATAACTTCTAAAATAAGATGTTTTCTTTGAATTTGAAGAACCATCAGAAGAATAAGCTTCGGAGGAATGCCCAGAACAATTTATCGGCTTCTTTGGAACATAAGTCTGTTTTGGCACCTTTGAAGAATTCACTTTTTGATAACCAGCCGCAACAAACCCACTTGACTGTAAGATTGGAGAAAGTTTAGTTGGAACCACTTTCACCTCTTCAGGTTCAGTCAAAATACACCTATCACGAGTAACATTCTTCACAACCTTTGGTTCATCAATTTTCACTTCTTTGGGAATGCCTTCAACCTTTGAATCATCAAAAACCTCATCCTCTGTATCAGAATCATACACCATGTCTTCACCCATCACTGGATTCACTTTTAATACTGTCTTGGGATCAATTTCCTCTTCATGAATGAGTTCAGGCTCAACCACATAATTTGCATTGAACGGTGGAGGAACAAACCCAATACCAGCAACCCTTTTTGTGGGATCAGCATTAGCATTGAAATAATCCAAAACTACAGATGAATTCTCAAACTGTTCCAGTTTTCTATGTAATTTTATCACCTCAGATTCTTTTTCAGAAATCTCCTTGTTCTTTTGGGCAACAACTTCATTTCGTTTTTCGATTTCAGCATAAGCCATATCTAGATGATAACCCTGCTCTTTGTATTTTAACCCAAGAGAAATTAAGTCTCTTTTCAAAGACTCAATTCTATCAATGCACAGCTTATCATTATCTTTCAGTTTCTGATTAACTGAATGCATTGATTTCATGTCACAAATCAAGTTTGTGTTATCATCCATGACTTTTTGCAATTTATCTTTAACAGAAATGCAATTAGAACAGTATATATGACAAACAGAGTCTTTTACCTTAGTCGGATCAGACATGTCTGCCTTGAATACTTTAGCAATTGGAATATTCTCTGAATCATCACCAACCGAAGCATTTTCTGTAACAAAAATTTCTTCCTCAGCAACCCCTGACGCATCATCAGAATCAATATTTTACCCTTGTTCTTCCTCATCATCAATGCATGGAACACTATCACCATCACACGAATCATCACTAGAACTTTCATCATCAGTAGACTCCTCTGGTTTTTCAGAATGAATTTCTGCAACAAAAGCCTGACTCACAGCACCCACCAAATCTTCCAGATGAATGCCCCAATCATAGTTTTCGTCATTTTGAGTAACCAAAGCTGATGATGCAGATGCATGATTTGTATTACCAGAAGGACCATGATTTTGATTACCAGATGAACCATGTGACTGATTCCTATTATGCTGAAAGTTAGACTGCTTCTTTTGAGAATCAAATTCTACCTTTGGCTTCACACACTCCTTAGCAAAGTGACCATACTCTTGGCAATTGTAACAACGAACTTTGCTCTTATCAAAACCCATACGAGATCGACTATTTGAACCAATATATTTTCTGCCAGTTCTCTTCAAGAAATATTTAGCTTGTCGCATTATGGCCATATTCCATTGGATATTCATTTCTTCCAGATCAACAGGGTCAATCTGTCTGAAATCTTCTCCTATAACCTCAGGATCATGTATTTTACCTCCAATGAAATTTTCATATGATGCCATGAATGAAGAAAACATAGCAAGATAATCATCAACAACTTTCTGATTCATGTGTGATCCAGATGATGTTGAAGCTGTAGTAGCAGAAAATCCAGAATGGCTTGAATGACCAGAATAAATTGGAACTCTAGAACCCTGATCATTTGAAGAATCTTGAGCATCACCAGAAAAGAATGCCACTCCAGTACCAGATTTACCAGCAGATTTGGCAAAATACATTGAGGGATCCTGGATATGCTCCATATTAGTCTCATTCTTCTTCATATTCATGTCATGTGACTGAATCTTTCGTAGGACTTCTTCAAGAGACATGGTTTTGTACTTAACATTTTCTTTGATCAAAACCGTATACACATCAAACTTTATGGTAAAGCCTCCAAGAATTTATCATTGATTTTTTCAGTCTCATATACCACAGATGCACTAGCCAGTTCACTAAGAAAATGATGGAATCTTGTAGCAAGATCATCCAAAAATTCATTTTGAAAATGTTTAAAGACTAAGAAATGCTTCTTTAGTAACTCTTTTCTACTCTTCTTCACATCCAAACTTCCTTCACACCTTTTCTGTAATGCTTCCCACAGTTGTTGAGAAGACTTGAACTGTTTAAAACTGTGATATATTTCCTTCGGAAGAGACATAGAAATACTAGCCATTGCTTTCTTTTCTCTATCAAATAACAACTTCTCTTCAGTAGTTAATGCTGACACTGGCTTCGGAACATCATCCTTTCCCATCCATGAATAAGTAGGATGTGTATATCCTTCCAAAATTGGAATCCACAAACTAGTATCGGTAAAAGATACAAACTGGTCAAACCGATCTTTCCAATTTGAATAATCAACTAGATTCAACAACTTCGGAGATTTTTGAGATGTACCGATCTCATTGTCATAATTGAACATGTTTGTGACTTGAACCATACTTGCCAGGTTTTTTAAAAAAAAATTCTGAAAAATTTCCAAGTATTGAGCAGTCTTACCCTCAGGCAAACTTAATAAGTTCGCTTTAGTGAGTACCAAGCGAACTTGAGATCAAGCGAACAAGACAAGTTCGCTTAAGGAGGAAATCCGGTAAGTTCGCTTAAAATGTGAGAAGCGAACTTAATAAGTTCGCTTGCTAAGTTCGCCTGCACAGGAACTAGCAAGTTCGCTTAAACTGTTGTAACAAACTCAGAGAAATCTTTACCCAAACACGAACCAAGAACTTCAAAAATCATGATTTCTCAGCGAATTGATGGAATTTAAGGAAATTGAACCGGAGGATTATGAATTTTATCAAATAGAACACTTCTATCGGACTAATTTCGTCAAAATCACTTCCAAAAACACGAATTCAGCAGAGAAACGATCTTCAAGAACTTGAAAAACTCCATTGATGCAGAAATTTCAAAAATGTTGAATTTCTTGTCAAATTGTACACAAAACCGTCACTAATCAGCAAGAATCGTACTTAATTCACGAGCATAAGCTCTAATACCACTTGTAGGTCCAGGTAACTCAACTACTGATCGAACTCGTAATTTGACGTTGCTATAACACGAAGTGCGGAATCCTTCATGTTAACATTTGTATACTAACCGACAATTGAAACAACACGTGTAAATAAACTTCTCAATTATATTCCAATTCACAAAGGTTTACAGACTCAATCAGACAATTCTATAGCTCGGTTCTCTCTGATCAGTCCTCTGTCTAATGACTCTGTAAACACATATATATAGAAAACTAACCTGCTGTAAGCGAACTTATTAAGTTCGCCTGAAACAGACTAAGCGAACTTAACAAGTTCGCCTCAGTTAGACCTAAGCGAACTTATTAAGTTCGCCTCTGATAGACCAGGCGAACTTAACAAGTTCGCCTCTAGGTTCACTTGTAAAAACACTTAGTAACTTTAGACATTAACATAACAAAAACATAAAGACATAAAATCTAACTATTACAAGTTTTTGTCATTACAAATCTATGTCCTAACAGATCATCCATCTTGCATTTGAACACCCATCTGGTTCCAATTGGATGAAAGCCTTTTGGCAAGTCAACCAAATCCCACACATGCCACTTTTGGAATTGAGATAATTCATCTTGCATCGCCTCAATCCAGCAGTTGTTAGTGAGAGCCTCCTTCACATTCTTCGGCTCTAATTGGGACACGAATGCAGCATGCAGATATGTTTCCATGACACCAGTGTCAAGTATCTCCGAGTAAAGACTAGCGTTCTCAGTGATAGTTCGATGACGAGTCTGAACACCGGCATGAGGATCACCAATAATGTTATCAATTGGATGATTCTTATGCACTCTCGCCTCTGGTACATTCGGTTCCTGAATTTCTGAATCGAGATTCGTGCTTAACTCCCCCATTTCTTGTAGAAGAAGTAGATTCAATGTTAATTGGATCAGCTGGAGCTTCATTTCCTACAGTTGTGTTAGGATTAGCTTGAGATTCATCTCCATTAACATGAACATCTTCACTGTTATCACCATTAAGAGTTCTAGATGCAGATGTAGCATTGGAATCAGGAGTTACAATCGGTACAGTAGCACGAGTAGAGAAACTGGAGTCATCGCCGCCACCCAATAATTCATAAACATTTGCGGCGTCAACTGCAGATAGATCAGGAAGATTGAATGACTTGAATAGCGCATCATAATCAAAACACCAAGCTGGACCTGTAGGTTCTGGTGGAATGCTGTGTTTACTGCAATCCACTTCAAACCATTCCTCGACAGTACGAGTTCCTATATTGTACACTCTCTTGCAAGGCGAGTTGGCAACGTATCCTGAGAAGATGCCTTCCACCGCTTTTGCTTGAAACTTAGACTGGCGGTCTTTGTACTGTAGCAACAAGGAACAGGGACTACCAAAAGGAACTAGGTAATCAAGATTGGGAAGTTGATTGTTGATCAACTCGTAACAAGTCTTGTTGTGCCTCTTCACAACCAGGACTCTGTTTAAGACGTGACAAGCTGTATTGACGGCTTCTGCCCAGAAAGTGACAAGAAGCTTTGCATCCGACAGCATTATCCTTGCAGTCTCAATCAATGTTCTGTTCTTCCGTTCTGCAACTCCATTCTGCTGTGGTGTGTACGGGGCGCTGAATTCATGACGGATCCCCTTCTTCAGACAGAAAAGTTCCATCAAATTATTCTTGAACTTAGTTCCGTTGTCACTCTTTATTCTTCTAACTTTCAGCTTGTAAAGAGATTCCAAGCTCAGGATCAGGTATTGAAGAATATCAACAGTCTCGTCCTTTGTACCTAAAAAATGCACCCAAGAAAATCGGCAGAAATCATCAGTTACAACCAGACAGAACGACTTACCTCCAATACTCCTGATACTTATGGGGCCAAACAGATCCATGTGTAATCGCTCCAAAGGGGTATCAATGGAGTTTTGGAGCTTGGGCTTGTGAGACTTCCACTGCAGTTTGCCCTTTGTACACGGCATACAGTCATCTGCAACGGTAAATCTCAGCTTAGGAACCCCTGTTACCAAACTGTTTCGGACAAGATGGTTCATTTTATGATACGAAATATGTCCAAGTTTCCTATGCCACAAGATAGAGTCAAGCTCTGTCGCTTTGGTAAGCAAACAAGTAGCAACTTATGAGGTGGTTGTTGCCACGCTCATATCAATCTAATAGGTGTCGTTTTTCCTTGGCGCTCTCATCAGGATCCAATCTTCAGGAACTTCAAAACCAGGCTTGAGAATCAAGCATTCATTCTTATCAAACATCACCGAGTACTCCTTGTCGCACATTTGGGAGACACTCAGTAGGTTATGCTTCAGCTGCTCGCAAAAGTTGACATTGTCAAAACTGACACAACCATTTGATACCACGCCTTGACACATGATACTACCGCTTTTCTCTCCAGCAAAGGCCACATAGCCGCCTCTGAATGGTTTCACGTCTTGAAGCAAGGCCATGTTTCCTGTCATGTGCCGGGAGCATCCACTATCTACATACCAGCGGTTAAAGATAGTACCCTTCGGACGTCCCTACACGAGTCACAAAAAGAATTAGTTAGTTTTGGAGACCCAAGCCATAGTGGTCTTGGGTCGTCCATCCTTTTCAAAATAAACTACCTCTTTTAACTCACAGTCGTGATGACTGTTCGAAATGGATGAATCTTTAAAAGAAATAGGACTAGGAGATTGAGAATTTTTGAATTTGTTAGTCCAGGACCTCTTCTGTTTCTTAACTGGAACAGTAGACTTATGTTCAACAACAGCAGGTGAACTAGTGGAAGCTTCACCTGATTGAACTCCAGTCAGCTGTTCTAGCTTTCTCAACCTCTTATTCGTTCTCCTCCTCTGTGGCTTAGAGAGTTTCACCATAGGTTTCTCACCAGTAGGTATACTACCAGAGGTAGATACACAAGGTGTAGCGGGTTGCTTTCCCTTCCTTGAAACAAATGGTTTAGCCTCAGAGGTTATCTTTGGTTTTACCATCGGTTTTACTGGTGGTTTCACCACATTTGCTTTTGGACTTTTGGGATGGTTCATTTGTGGTGACTTAGGGATGACAGCCGGTTGTGAAACAATAGGCCATTTCCCCTGGTTCTTAGAAGGGCAGTTCACAAAAAGGCTCATTAGATCTCTTGTCTGTGTAAGTTCTCCTGTAAGGCTCATTAGATCTGGCATTAGATGACTCAGCATGATGAGCAGGAGGAGTTGGTTTATGAACAGAAGTTTGACCCAATACAGATTGGTTCTTGGGAGTATAGTATTTTTGCAAAATTTTTTTGTAACCAAGCCCATAGTGAGCTGAAAAAGCCTCTTTCTTTACTTGATTAAGATTTTTATACCCCCCATAAAGCATTACCTTTAATTTATCATTAGATTCAATGATATCGGGTTCAGTTAAAATACAGTTATCACTATTAGTGATAATGTTTATCTTGACTTTCTGTTCAGATAACAACTCCTCAGATACTACTCCTTCAGGGCAAGTGTTAACCGACCCATCATCAGAAGCAGTAAAGAACTCCTCATCAGATGCGGAGTTGGCCTTACTTGAGGAATCATCAAGACAAGTTAGATCAATGTCTACTAAGCTGTTGACAAACTTCCCGCTAACTGGTGGAGGAATGGCATTAGTACCCAACCCTAAGCCATTCATTTGCCTCACTACAGATTCGTAGTGTTCCACCACAAAACGAGAGTTTTTCAACTTCTCATTAGAACATTTCAACTGCAAGATTTCATTTTGCAGCTTGTTAATTTCATTGTTCCTTTTCTCCAACCCCTTGTATGCAATATCCAAGTGAAGCAGTTGATCGCTCATTTTCAGTGAATACTCACGTTTTTTCCTTTTTCAACGTTTCAATTGAATCTTTAAAACGTTTTTCGTTTTCTTTATAACTTAGAGCTGCAATGCGAAGGGGTTCGACCTTGTCTTGAAGCTTGGAATTTTCAAGTTTTAAGCCTAGACATTTAGAACAAGAAATAATAGAAAAAGGATTAGAATCTACCTCAGTTGATGAACTTGTTGCCTCTCCAATATCCATGAGAGCAACAGCAGTAGTAGATTCCTCTTGATCAGCTACATAAGCTTCCTTTTCTTCAGCTTCCTTCTCCTCAGCTTCCTTTTTCTCAACTTCCATCAACTCCATGATCTCAGCCATGAGACCAACCTGAGTTTGTGCAATGATGGCATCTTCCAAATGAACACCCCAATCAAAGTTGTCGTCCTGTTGAGCTACCAAGGCATTGGACGAACCACCGTGGCTTTGATTGTGGTTGTTAGTGTTGTTGTAGCCATGGCTGTTTCCTTGGCTAGGTCTGCTGAAACCCAAAGCCGGTGCTCTGTATTTCTGACATTCACAAGCAAAGTGTTCAAATTTTAGACACTTATAGCATTTGGCCTTGGATTTGTCAAAACCAACCTTGGCATTAGAAATGCCCGCCAATGAACTTTCTTCCTGTTCTGTTCAGGAAACGCTTGGCTCTCCTCAGTATCATGGCCATATTCCATTAAATATCCATGTCCTCCATGTCATCAGGATCCACTTGATTGAAGTCTTCTTCTATTGTCTCGGGATTTGTAAGCTTGCCACCTATGAAGTTCTCGTAGCCTAGCATACAAGATGAAATGATCTTCGGCTATTTTGGCTATAGCTGATTGGTTAGCTGAAGTTGTAGCGAGAGGATTTCTTGAGGTATGTTGTTGATGAGATCCAGAACCTGATCCATATGCATAGCATGCATGACCACCGCAACCATTTGAGTGGTCTTCTTCAGTAGAGTTTCCAGAGAAAAGGGCAATTCCAGAGCCCGAAGATTTGGTTGTAGAAGACGTCCCATGATACATAGAAGGGTCTTGTATCTGAGGTCTTCCTGAGCGCTCCTTCTTTCTAAGGTTCATGTTATGAGCTTGAACCTTTCTAATTGCCTCCTCCACTGTCATTTCATAGAATTTTGGATTCTCACTCATCAGGGTTGTGTACATTTCAAACCTGGGTGGCAAAGCAACCAGAAACTTTTCCACCAACTCTACATCGGGATACTTGAGCTCAAAGGCTTTCATTTCTGTCTTCAGATGATAGAATATAGAGATGAGGTCATCTAAAGACTCATTCTCCAAAAATCTGAAGCATTCATACTGCTTCCTGAGTAGATCCCATTTACTCTTCTTGATATCACTATTTCCCTCGAATCTTTTCTGTAGAGCCTTCCAAAGATCCTTAGAGTTGTCATAACCTCTAAAGCTGTGAAACAACTCCCGAGTTAATGCCATAGTGATAGAACCAAGAGCCTTCTTCTCTCAATCCAAAACTTTCTTTTCTTCTTCATCGAGTTTAGATATAGGCTTAGGCAGTTCATCATCAAGAGAGATGTGGGTGGGATGCTTATATCCTTCTAGGATTGGTATCCATAACGAGGAATCGGTGTATGAAATGTAATGCTCAAAGCGTGCCTTCCAGTTAGAATAATCATTTACATTTAGCAGCTTTGGCGGTTTCTGAGGAGTACCATCTCATTGTCATAGTTTAAAAGGTTTCCAAGGTTCTGAAGATTCAACATGGTGAACACTTAGTCAAATTTCAGAAAAATCAGAGACACTTGCGCACTTGATATTGGCCTTGCGCACTTAGAGGAATGGTCTTGCGTATTTAAGATTTGCTCTTGCGTACTTGATAAGTACGCATGGGTAAATGATAAGTCCGCAGGATATAACTTAATTACGCACAAGATTAGTCTTGCGTATTTAGTAAGTACGCAAGAGATTATTCTTGCGTATTTAGTAAGTACGCATCAAGACTACACTTTTTGCCAAATATGGTAAGTAGAACACCTTTTCACCAACTCTCACCAAACTATTCCGGTCACTGGAAAACACACCGGAGATGGCAAAAACCGGACGGATGAACAATCAAAATGAGCCAAAGGGTCAGAAACTTGTTTCTAACCAACCTTTGATGTTCAAAACACTCAAAATACACAACAAAAGTCGGTTTTGAGTGATTTTTGCTTCTAAAATAGTGCTCAAGAGCTACCCCTATTTTATCACAAAAATCAACAAAAACACCTCCTTTTGCTTGTAAAACTCTATAGAAAACTCTCCAAACTCACTCACAACACTTGAAATCAAGAACAATGCTCTGATACCACTTGTAGGTCCCTCGGGTGTGGCGGATCGTCACATGCAAGTGGGTCTACTAGTCGGACCGGGTGCGGAATACCCGTGACTTGGTGGAGAGTCTTACGAAACAAAGTAAACCGACAAGATAATCACTATAAACATTCGTCTATTATAAACACTTGAAGGTTACAGAGAGAAGTTCTGAGATTACAAAGTTCTGCGTATTTGCTAATCTAAATGGGTACTTATTTACTTTCAACCATTCCTATTTATACATGATCTGATGCCTGCGCACTTAGCAAGTGCGCAGGGAAATTTGCTCATGCGTACTTAGCAAGTACGCAAAGGTATTCTTGCGTACTTGCTAAGTACGCAGGAGCTATCTCCTGCGCACATACAAGTGCGCAAAACACTTAGAGAAATCTGCAACAATCAATATGTAAAAGTAAATACAACTCGATAACTAATACATACAGACACTTACAAACAAAGACAAATACATACATGAAAGTACTAAACTAAGACTCTATCTATCCATAATCTATCTAGAGTGTTTGTCACGGGAAAGTGCTTCAACAAACACGTCTTTCCCAACTTTACGTGCCGATATACACATAGTCCTGATATGTGCAAAATATCTCCACTGATCAAGTAGCCAACCATTCTTGTATGACGGGTAGTCGATCCTGCCAACGTACCCCATTCTCTGCCTCCAACATCCGTCAATAACATACTCCGGATAAGTAGTAGGATCTGTTACTTCATCATTAAATTGTAGAACTTGACTAGAAGCAAGACTCATGAAGCTAATATCTGTCTATACTCCTGTTTTCTGTCTCAAGTTGAACCAAAGAAGACAGATGAAGCTTTGCAACACAACAGTTGGATTGAAGCAATGCAGGAAGAGTTGCTGCAATTCAAAAGACAAGAGGTGTGGGCCCTAGTTGATCTTCCACCTGGCAAGACTGTTATTAGCACAAGGTGGGTCTTCAGGAACAAGCAAGATGAAAGAAGGATTGTAATTAAGAACAAAGCCAGACTTGTGGCTCAAGGATACACTCAGGAAAAAGGAATTGACTATGATGAAGTCTTTGCTCCTGTTACCAGACTGGAGGCCATTAGAATATTCCTAGCATATGATGCATCCAAAAGCTTTACTGTTTATCAGATGGATGTCAAGAGTGATTTTCTATATTGGAAGATTGGTGAGGAAGCATATGTCAGACAGCCTCCAGGCTTTGTAGATCCCTCACGTCCAAACAAAGTTTTCAAACTAGACAAGGCTCTATATGGACTACACCAAGCCCCAAGAGACTGGTATGAGACTTTGTCAGGTTATCTACTCAGCAACAATTTCGGAAGGAGTGCCATTGATCATACATTGTTTATCAAAGATGAAGGGGGAGAAATTCTATTGGTGCAAATCTATGTAGATGACATCATCTTTGGATCAACAAAGAAGAAATTATGCAAAGACTTTGAGATTCTAATGCACTCCAAGTTTGAAATATGTTCAATGGGTGAACTAAAATTCTTTTTAGGTCTCCAAGTAAAACAAGTCCCAAATGGAATCTTCATCAGCCAATCCAAATATGTCAAAAGTATCTTGGAAAGTTTCAAACTGGCTGATTGCTCTGCTGCGCTCTGCTGCAAGAACTCCAATCCAAGTGCATCAACAATTGTCTCCTAAAAAAATGGCCAAGACACTGATCAACATCAGTACAGGGCAATGATTGGATCTCTCATGTATCTTAACTGCTTCAAGACCAGATATTATGTTTGCAGTATGCCTGTGTGTAAGATTTCAAGCAGCTCAAAAAACCTCACATCTCCAAGCTGTCAAGAGAATCTTTAGATACTAGAAGGGAGCTCCAAGACTTGGGCTATGGTATTCTAAGAATGAAAAATTCAATCTATATGCATACACTGATAGTGACTATGGAGGATGCAACTTGGACAAAAAGTCCACATCAGGAGGATGCCAATTTCTGGGAGGAAGATTAATTTTTTGGAAATGCAAGAAGCAAACATGTGTGTCAACATCTACAGCAGAAGCAGAATACATTGCAGCTTCCAGTTGATTTGCACAAGTCATCTGGATACAGAATCAAATGCTGGACTATGGAATGACTTTCATGGCAACTCTCATTCACATTGCCAACAAGAGTGCCATATCAATTACAAATAATCATGTGCAACACTCCAAGACAAAACACATTGACATCAGGTATCATTTTCTTAGAGATCAAGCTGAGAAAAGAAGAATTATTTTAACCAAAGTTCATACCAACGAGCAGTATGCTGACTTATACATAAAAGCCTTTGATGAAGCTAGATTCAGATATCTAGTTGAATCCATTGGCATGATGAACTTTGATTAAAATCTTTATCTAAAATCTTTAAAAATAAATGTGTCTATCTTTCTCTTTTTGTAAATAAAGTCTTCTGAAATATAAATGATCAGCAACAAACATTTTTGCTGCTGATAGGTTTAGTCATCTTCAACAAAGAAATTGCCGCTGATTGCCTTAAGTTATCATCATGAACAAGTTTGCAACCGATAGCTTCAAGGCAATCAGCAGCAACATCTTTGTTGCAGACCAGTACATCCATCGGCAGCAACCAAGTTTTGCTGCTGATAGACTTAACCTTTCGCAGCAACCAAGTTTGCTGTGGATGGGTAAAAATGGTTCAAATTAACTTTTACGTGCTGTAAAAAGTCACTGTCAGTGTTTACCATGACTGCTACAGTGTGTTACAGCTGTAACACGGTAAAAAGTAAAGTGTCACTACAGATGACTACTACAGTGTGCTACGCTTCATCCGTTTGTACGATACAAGTAACCGTTGTCCAAACTTTTGTTGTTATAACAAAATTAAATTCCCTCCTTCACCTCTTCACATTCAGTTTTAACCTAACCCTCCATCTCTCCCAAGCATTCAATGCTTCCCCACAATTAACCAACATTTAAAAGCTTTATCCTTCCCTCCAAATCTCACCAAAATGGCAAACGTTGACATCAATAACCCTGATGACAAGTTCTAAACTTACCACAATTTAAAGCATATCTTGTTAAGGGTAAGAAATCAGAAGGATTCGATGATATGATAGAGTTTCTGTGTCGATCAAAAATACACTTTGCTCTGACTGTCAACCCCACAATCTACATACCCCATATGGAAGATTTCTGGATCTCTTCCGTCTTCTCTACCGAACATGGGACTCCCCAAATCAAATCAAAGGTAGACGGCAAGGATATCACTATTACAGAAGCTACACTCAGAAAACATCTCAAGCTTCAGGACGAGGGTGCCGCCAACTCATACACCAAGAATGAGTACATGAGGACCTTTGTATCCATAGGGTACACTGGAAATCAAGATAAATACACTATTGAGAAGGCGCTAATGGGTCCTCCATGGAAGTTTTTGTGCCACACTCTTCTACAATGTATCTCACAAAAGAGGAGTGGATGGAATCAATTGAACTCTGGTCTTGCCTCTGTTATTCATGGTATGATAACTGGGGAGGGTTTCAACTTTTCTCACTTGATTTTTGAAGGTTTGAGATACAACCTTCAGGAAGGGGCAAAACAAGCTTTTTATATGTACCCCAGATTCTTGCAGGAAGTTTTTTACCATGAATTAACAGATCTTTCAAAACCTACAAGAGTCTACATGATTGGGGGACATAAAAATAATATTTTTAAAAGTATGAGAACTATTTCAGCAAAGTTTTCAGAGGTTAATGTTACATTGTTATCTACAATGATGAACATACAAAGTACCTAGGGTGACAGTTCAGCAGTCCCAACTGATACTGATCCTACACCCTCCACTTCACAGCCTGAACATACAACAATTGTTTCCCTTGATCGAACCCCTGTGCAACCTTCTGAGGATGCACAGGTACAACAAATACTCACCCCCACTCTTGAAGCCCAACTGGAACAAAGGGCTCCGGTTGTGGCAAGTTATACAAGGAAAAGAAAGATGAGCAAGAAGAATCCTTCTATTCTTGTCTCAGACCCAATCCCAACCCAAAAGCCCTCATCCAGAGTCACAACACGCTGATGAGAATACCATAATGGATAGCCACATGATTAGGGAAACTTCCTTGGAAGAATCTCTATTAGGATCAGGATCACATCTCGGATGTCTGAGCCCGTTCATTCTGTTACTTCTCTGAACTTAAGTGTAGAGGCTCCTAGTCAAGATGATATACCTTCTCTAACTGCCACTATCTCGAAGGTATTGATTGACTTGGCTGCTAATGTACCCGGCCTGAATTCAACACCCAATAAGGTTCACTCTAGGAGTTCTAAAAGAGTGAATGTGGAAGGGGCTATCACTACTTCTGATCCATCAACTGACCAGGAGGACAGTGATAACATCACTAAGTCCCCAACCACGGCAACTCTTAGTGAAAATGCTTCTCTTGAAACATTTTTCACTGAGAGGAATCCCAGGTGCCAAGAAAACCAGGGTGGTGGGAATGTAGAGGCTAGGCCTAAGGCCCCATCTAGTTCCAAGGATTCCACATCTGTGGATGAGGACAGGTTGAAACTTTAAAATTTGGAATTGAGGGCTAGGGTTGCTATGCTGGAAGCGGAAGTGTCTAAATTAAGGCACCAAGATTCTATGCATGAGTCCCTCATATGTACCGACTATGCTTCTACCTCCCTTGTACCAGTGGGCACTCAAACTGATTCAACTTTGCGTACTGATGCAACCAAAAAAGGGGGAGGAAATTCTTCAAGATGTTGATGATAGCTTGAAGAATGGTTCAAAGAACAAGAGGAATTTCAACGAAAAATCTTCAAGCCCACTTTTATTCAAGTTCAAGATTTTGAATGGGAAGACTCTAGAGATGAAGAGGAAGAGGTCCCGGAAGAATGGATAATAGTTACCAAGAATGTAGAGGAAGCATTACCTGAGGAGATGGAAATTGAGAATGAAGATGAAGAGGCACTCCCTACCATCCAAATACTTCAAGCTGCTGAAAGTATCTCAAGACAGGTCATATCCCCTGAGTACCCTATGACAGCAAATAACCTTCAGTTTGACTCTATTCTAGCATGGGGGTATGATGGACTAATGGAAAGATTTTGGATTGGATGGGAGTTTGCTGGAGTTCTAGAACTAAATTGGGATAACATGAGTGTCTGCTACATATTAGCCTTGTATACAGAAAAATGAATCAATACTTCCAAAAGACTCTCTGCCAAACTTGCAATTGATCGATTCTATGATCTCATGGAGGACAACATGCCCTGGTTTGAGTGGTTTCTTAAAGAACCTAAGAAGGTGGCTTATCCCAGGCTTGAGATGAAGTGGCAGGGTCCTCAAGAGCGGTAGAAGAAAGACATGAAAGGCAAAGCCAGCAAATGGAGCTGATAAGAAGCAGGGTCTTAACTGAAGAACAAGTCCTATGTTTAAGAAAATTCTTGTACAATGAGGTGGTTCGAGGTCTGGAAGTTCATGGATGGTCTAGCACTGAGACTTCAGGGTTTTAATTCTTTCTGTGTGATGGATCTACATTCATAATCAACAATATCCATGAGATCCTACTACTCAATCGAGACTTTCTTTGTAAGGTATTTGAACTCAGATCACACATCTGCAATGTTAACTCCAAGAAAAGTCAAGAAATGATCAAAATTGTCAAATCCTTTCTTGAGAAGGTGGGATGGATCGCAATAGATGAATCTGATTCAGACATGTCCCTTCCCTCTTCTCCAACTGTCATCCTAAACATTGAAGAAGAATCTGCAAGAAAAGAGAAACAGAAGATTATGACAGAATGTAAGGAAGTAACTAGAGAAGAATGGGAAGAAAGTGGAGATGAAGAAATTGTCCCCTCTTTGTCCTCTCCTCAAATTGCCAATGAAGTGAGGCTGAGGTCTCAATAGCAACTCCCACCTCTGCTATTGTGATCTATGAAGCTGAAGCAGAGGCATCCAATAAAGACAAAAGGAAAAGAATCATGACAAAAGAACAAGAAGAGAAAATAGAGGATGAAAAGAAGGAGGTGGAAAGGAGAAGAAGAGAAAGAGAAGAAGAAGAGATGGCTGAACTAAAGAAAGCTCAAGAAAGAAAAGCTGCCATGCTCTTCATAGAACAACAGATCCAGTTGCAAGCAAGGCAACTGGATAGAACAAAATTTCAAGTTCCTACATCTTCACAAATAATAGAAGATGAAGCCTTAGCCCAACAGCTGCAAGATTAATTAAATAAAGAAGATGAAAAGAGAGAGAGAGAGGGCAGAGGAAGCCAAGTTCAGAATTACTGATTTTGAACTTGCTAAAGAGATGAGGGAGGAGTGGATGGCAGTTCTGATTTCTCAAGGTGAGGATGCAGACTACATTGAGAAATTATCTAATAAAGAATTCTACAGGTCTTTCATGGGTCAATCTGGTGAACTGGACAAGAAGAAAAGGGCTGAAGAAGAAGAAGAAAAAGCCCGGATGAAATCTAGGAAAGCCATTGCCTTCAATGTTAGAAACCATGAAGAAAGGAAGGTCATGAAGGACTTCCTAAAGGCAAGAGGTGAGAGTGGAAAAGGCTGGGTCCCATGAACTTCATGAACCTACAAGCCCTCTACATTAAGGTGAAAAAGGAAGAAGAAGAAGAGAGGCTGAAGAAGATAGGCTCTAAAAGAAGGGTAGACATTTACACAGAAGAAAGAAAAGCAAAAAAACCCAAGTCTACTCCCTCAACCTCTCCTCCTTCTGTCCAAAAACTTCCTTGTCTCCCACCTAGATCACTCTCCTCCCTTCCCAAAGAGTCTAAATCCTCCCACCCAGCTCCCTCTCATCAACAGCCTCCCAAAAAGAAAACTAAACCTCCTACCACATCTGAAGAATCAAGAGAAATTGTGACATGGTTTTACAATGAAAAAGATCAGTGGTTTGAAGTGTTAAGGTGAAAGTCAGAGATGAAGAGATCAACATACAAGTTTGTGGATGAAGTGATGCAACTTCTAGACTCTGATTTAAGGAGAATGATGGAGCTGGGTGAATCTTATAAACCTGACAATGAAAGTGGGAAACATCTGTTGCTAGTGATCAAACATCACTTCAACCCCAGTAAAGATGTTTTCATTGATGCTAAACCTCTCCAATCCCACTTTCCAATTGCCAAATGGTCCAATAATGCTATCTAGGATGAATATACATTAATAGATGTTAGAGGACAAAAGTTGAGATGTTCAAGCAAGGCTATCTTCAGCATGCCAAGCAAAGACATAAAATCTCTATCTGAAATTCCTCTTGACAATCCAAGCAAGGATCCAAGAGGCTATGAGACTGCAAGGATTGTCAAGAACATAAAAAAGATTAAGGAACAAAGACAGTAAGAGAAATTTTTAGTAGCATAAGTCTAGGGGGAGTTTGTAAAGATAAATACTGATGGCTACAAAGTTCTCTAAGTATAGATGCGGCGGACTCTACAATTTTGCTGACCTACAAGTTGCTGCTGATAAGGCATATGCCGCGGATAGTTAAGTTCTATTGCTGATGAACAACTATGCTACGGATAGCTTTATCTGCTAAAGTCCAAGTTGCTGCTGATAGGCTTCTCAGCAACATCAAACATTGATGCTGCTGATAGGAAAATCATCAGCAGCTTTGACTTTGCTACTAACACCTTTTGCTGCAACTCTAACACATCTATCAGCAGAAGGAATGTTATTGGTGCAGATGACAAAAGACAATGCCTCTATTCTGATCTGTCCTACAATGATTACTGAGAAGACCTTTGTTTTGCTGTTGCCTTTTCATTGTAGAAGTCTTTTCACTGCAGTTGTCTTTTTGCTACTTGTCTTTATGTTGTAAACCAATAGTAGTATAGCTTCTCATCAGTTCAAGATCAACGGCTTGTGTTTGATCTGATCCTTAGAATCAAGTGTCTGTCTTGATTCTAAGTTCCTTTATATGTATTGTATCTTTTCATTTTACAAGTGTGCTTCCTTAGAGTTTTCTCTGTAACTTGTAAACATTGAAGATTAATACACTTTGCATTTATCAGTATTAACATTGTTTCTTGTTTACATTGCATAGTTGTGATTGTTTCCGCCAATCTCAACTGAACAGAACCAACTTGTAAAAAACCAATCCTACAGGATTGTATCTTCTGAAATAGCTATCCTTTGACTAGCCACTTTGGCTGTAATCACATTTTGAGTTTGTTTGCAATCTAATTCTGCCGTGTCCCAAAATTGTTCAATATAGGGACGGGAGACAACTGGATTAGTTGATATTGCATATGAGATCGTAGATCTGTTGAGAAAAGTTACTATCTCTTGATAGTTAATCGCCGCACCCTTCCATTATGGGTCGGTAAGTGCCAATAGATTGAATTCATCCGTATAAGCTCGTCTTGCCATACCTGCAATAAACAAAAGAAAACAAGATTAGAACATTTTAACGATCATAGTTCAATATCATTAACAGTTCAGATAAATTGGACATTGAATGAGGATTCAAGACTTAGAAAAATTTCAACAAGCTGCCCTATGCGTACTTGTATACGTACGCACGAACCAAATATGTCATGCGTACTTATCAAGTACGCATAGATAAAATTAGTCATGCGTACTTGTAAGTACACAAGTATATCATGAATTTCGAAGGTTGTGCATGTCCAAAATCCTCAATTCCGGTGTTATTGTCTATGAATCTAGTCTTAATGTAGTCGAAACTGGCATAGAAACTCAAAGTGACTTGTTTTTAACATCAATATTTCCAAAATCGGACCCCCATTGATTGTACAGGGGCCGACTCAAATTCACGCTCATACCATGATTAAAACAATCCAATTTAACAAGTTAAGATGATGAAATTTGTGTTAAATGATTTAGAATAATGATTAGAAACATATGGGATTGAACAATTTAACATGCAAACACCTTCTTTAATCAAAAAATCTGTCATCAAAACCCTAGTCTCAAGAACTCCTAATTTTGCTCAATTTTGGAAGATTTCACGGTTGAAATTGGTTGAGATTCTCACCAGATGATCCTAAGATGATTTTGTAACTGAAAAAGTGAATGAGAATGGTTTTCTAACACAAAGATTTTCGAGAGAAAATGAGCAGGTGTAGTTCTGTAGAAGTTGAGAGTTTGAATGAAGAGTAAATGCGTATTGCCTTTATATATACCCCGCTCAACAGGTTGTGCGTACTTGTGTAAGTGCGCATGACTAACACATGCGTATATTTAATTACACATGAGTTAAGTCATGCATACTTAATAAGTACGCATATGTTAAGTTAGGCGAATTTGTTCAAGTACGCATGACTTATATCCTGATCAAAACATAACTCAAAAACTTTGTTTTATGAAGTATTTGGAGACGAACATGATAGATATGTTCAATGTTTGATGTGACAAAGATGTTTCCGGAAGTTATGAAAATACTTTTGGTTTTTTCTAAAGATTTAGAAAGAGCTGTGCAAGAAATCTTTTTGTCTTTTGTAATTTTTAAGCTAAAACACGCCGAAAATCTTTTTGTTGTTTTTCAGGGAGAATAAACAAGATACTGAATAATAGAATACTTACAGTGAACGTCTTTTTGATCAAGTCATGAGCAGAGGATCATATCAGGCTAAAACATGTAGCAAAAATGATACAGGATAAATTTCAAAGAAATTGGGATCATATCATGACATGCTTACTTAGAATCAATTTGAAATATACATCATTTTAATTCAAATTATCAATATTATAGGATTTGAAACTATAAGCATCCTTGGATCAAGTTCATGTGAGTTAAGATACCATTTAAAGTTCTACAATGTGTACCCCACGGTTATGTGAACAGAAGGTAAATGCATTATCTCAAGACATCTAAGATTTTCTCAAGGATTATCAGAATCTCTAGGTTGAAGTTACATCGTTTAGCACAGAAAAATCAAGCAGAATCCATAAGGATTATCAAGAATCAAGTGATTCATTTGTCTTGGTTCGTGAGGTTTTATCTTTAGTGAATATTTTGTAATGATTCAGGTTAATAGATATGGAATACGAAGATTTAGGTAATGGGATCCAACTATTATCTCGATGTCTTCAATGGAACAGATGTGATCCAAGGGGGTAAGAATATGCTTGACGGTTGTTGCTATGACATCCGGCAATTTTCAGGTTATTTATCGTAAAACCTTAGAATGCGTTTATAATTTAATTATGTGGGTCTTAGACTTAATTTCAGTTAATTAGGTTATTATAAAGTCTAGCAAAGTCCTTCGTATGCATAGGTTTGTATTTCATGAATTTTTGGAATTTATGGTACCGCGTATCGGTAAAATGTCTGTATTTAACGTTGTTGACGACCCGGTTAATTTAAAATATCAGTTTTGATGAAAATTATATAAACTAGTTTATATTAGGGGATTATACATGAAATTTATATGCTACTTGTTAAATATCGTTTTCGGTGATTTTCGTTGCGTTTTACCCGGTACATTCGCGTACCGGATGAGTTAAAATGAACTGTTAGCAAATATTATTATTTTTACCATTTATGATAGCAAATAATTAGTGGGTATTTTATATTTTTTTTATTTTGATGAAAACCCATGTTTAAAGTGGTAAAATTTTATAAAAGTGTTGTAGTTTTTATAAAAGTCACCTACACTTGTGTGCTGTAGTTTTTATAAAACAAATGAGGTTCTAGAAGACCTCGCTCTCTACAAAAATTGCTCATAAAAAGTGGGTCCCACACCCTAATCAAGTATTAAACACACTCATTTGATTCGTTACAACTTTTATTCAAAACTACACTCCACAAATTTGATCATTCAACTTGCATGGGATTTGAATGGAAGATGTCACCTCACACCCTTTCCCTCTCTCTCTCCCTTGGTGCCGTGAACCCTCTCCCACCCCCTATATATACCACTTCAATCTTTAATTAAATCCCACACCTTTCTATCATCTTTTCTCTAAGTGTTCTTGAGTTTTTGGTGTTCTTGGAGCATTTTCTTGAATATTCAAGTGTTGTGGAGCCAAATACTCAAGAAAACATCAACATCTCTTCCATTCCTCTAGTATTTTTCTTGATTTAGTCAAGTGGTATAAATCTCCATCTCTTTCTTTACTTTTCTTAAAGAAAGCTTTGATTTTTGAAAGTATTGTTCACCTTTAATAAAAGTATTTTATGAACTATTAAAATCATCAAATAATGGGTCTTTATTGAATATTTTCATGGATTTATTTGTATGTATGGATGTCGTGTATATGCATGTATGTTTATATGTTCATATCTAGCAAAAAGTGATGAAATAGGGCTTGATCTTTACATGCAATCAAATGTTTTGTTATGGTTTGTTTCAAACATTTAGTATTGGTATATCATTGCATAAAAATATGTTAGTTTATGCAGGGATCATTGAATTGATGATTTAGGTGTTTATTGCTATTGATTGTTGTCCAAAAGCATGATTTAAGCTAGGGTTTTGGCATTGATCATTTAGATTATTTGAAATCTGGAAATATGATGATTTATGATAATAATAATAATTAGGTCTAAAAGTGTTATTTAGGTTGTGATTATTTGCTAAGTGTGTCACACCCCTACCGATGGCGGAATCATCGGGGCGGGACATGTAGACTGTTCATAAGCACAAGGTTGACTAAATTGAAATATATTAAACTTCAAATTCCATTACAATCATTCAAACAAAACCAAATCCAAGACAGAAACAAAATTTCAAAACATAGACTTCTTTATTTAAATTAGCTAAGTCCAAAGCCTAAGTGTAGCACATCTTGATCAAACTCACACATTAGTACCTGAAACATGAATAAAATAAAGTCAACTAAAAAGTTGGTGAGTATAACACAGGTTTGTATATAGGTAGCATATAGTTTGTAAAACAAATCCTTACATAACATGATAAATAAGGCATTTATGGGGAGCAGCTATTGTGTAACCAAGTACAATCAAACCTTTGTAACTAGCATGCAAATTGTGTTGTCGGTATCAATCACCTCAACTAGGTGGGTTTGTAAGACTCAATAGATCTATCATTGAAAACCGTCGGCTTGAATAGTTAATGATTGCACATAAGTGTTCAAAAAAGTTAGCACACATAGCACTCGGGTATAAAGCTCAAATTGCACACATGAATGTAAATAGGATTTGTATTTGTGTTGTTTGTGTAAATGTAAACATGTAATTTGATAGAGTTCATGTTTCACCCCAAAAGTGTAAAAGAGTAAAAGAGGCTATGAAATACTCACGTGATTCGAAGGCGTAGCTAACACATGATACCAAAAAGTAAAATGAATCCTTGAATTGCACAATTTAACCTAAGGCGTAATGTATATTGTATTAATAGTATAGATATCTAAGTCTAAAATCGAATTAGGTTTGCATATAAAGTTATTGATTTGTACTTGAAAGTATTGTATAAAATAAAAGATTTGAAATAAACATTTTTAGAATATTTTGATTAAGGTTTGAGTTTGAATAATTAAATAAATAATTTAAATAATTATTGTTTATGAAAATAATGTAAGCATTAAATGTAATTAAGTATAAATAACTAATTGTTTTTGTTTAAATATAAATTAAATAAATAGTCATTACCTTATTTATTTATTTATAAAATATGTAACTTAACCATTAAATACTTTTTAAAAGAAAGACTTAATAATAATTGAAAATTTAATTTTTATAAAATTTAAATAAATAACTTTCTATTTATTCCAAGATTAATTATTTGATCTTTTTAAATAGAATTAAATGCATTTTAAAAAAATCAACTATTTTTATTTTGAAATTTAATCAGAAATATTTATTGTTTGAAAAATATATAAAAATTATAATTCTGCCAAAAATTTAACTCACACACGACCGTGCCACGGAAGTGCACGATCGTGCTCGAACCACGGGCGCGACCACGCTAGTCAGGACGCGACCGGGTTGATCAAACACAGACATAACTAGATAAATCACTACGCACGACCGTGCCTTTGCTCGGCACGATCGTGTCTATGATTCTGAGACACGACTGAGATTAGCCAAAGGGATGACTGGGTCTAAACAGGAGGACACGACCGCGCTGGTAACCAGCACGACCGCGTCTCATGAGGCATGACCGCGCTAGATGATTAGCGCGACCGTGTCTCTTCCAAATCAGACACGAATTGACTGATCCTTTTATTGTTAGTGATGTAAATCATAGGGCTTTTATTTATCGTATTATTACTAGTATGATGGGATGTTTTAATTGTATTAACACCATGTTCATGGTCCAAATCGATTAAACCATTTTGAATAAACTATAGATTCTGATTCGGGATGATTTCGATAATGGAAGCCCAAATTGATTAGGGGCTTTTGATATAGCGACTAAAAATATTGAGGACAAGATTTCAATTACCCGAAACAATAGAGAATTGATAGAGAACCGGTAGAATGAGTTCCGGCGTCGGCGAGCTTGGTTTCCGGCGTATTCTGCTGCGATTCTGGTTGCTTCAAATGGTTCAGCGGCTTCTGGGAGAATCGATGGAGCATTTGGTTGGGGGAATTTCACTCCAGGAAAGAAAATCGATGTTCAAGGAAGAGGATTTTCAAATGAGGATTTTTGCTTTTCTTGAATCGGTTTTCTAATGTTAATTGTTACGATTGATAATATTATTGTCTTTGATAACGAAAGTGAAACGTATAACGGTTACGACAATCAACGATCTCGCGTTTAAAACTGATTTTACGTTTCAACTGGTACTAGGCACGACCGTGCCAAAGCACTTGGCATGACCGTGCCAAAGCACTTGGCGCGACCGTGCCAAATCACTTGGCGCGACCGTACCAAAACGAGGCGCGACCGTGCCTATTAGGGTTTCTTGCTATTTTTCAACATCAGACCTTGTAACTTTAGTATTTGACGTATTTGTATAAATAGATACTTATGTAGTGTTTTAATAGAATATAACCAAGTAAAATTTGTGGATTTGCATTGAAGTATAGTATTTAATTGATGGTACGAATAGAACAAAACAGTGCACTAGAATTGAGTTTGAAATGCATTACATTGAATTGAAAATACGGATACTAAAAATCAGAAATGTTACTGTCTCCCCATGTTGAGGGAATTTCGTCCCGAAATTTAGCTAGAGGAAGCTACGACATCAGTAAAAAGATGGGGGTACTTGAGCTTCATTTGGTCCTCTCGTTCCCAAGTGAATTCAGGACCACGCTTAGACTCCCAACGAACTTTGACAATAGGAATATGACTTCGCTTGAGCTGCTTGATTTCACGATCCATGATTTCTACTGGTCTCTCAACGAAGTGCATCGTTTCATCAATGCGCACGTCATCAAGCGGTATATGGAGATTCTCATCAGCGAGACATTTCTTCAGATTAGATACATGAAATGTAGGATGCACATTTTCAGGAGATGGAGGTAAGTCGAGTCTGTAAGCCACGTTCCCAATCCTTTCAAAGATCTTGAATGGACCAACATAGCGAGGTGCTAACTTGACTTTCTTTCCAACGAGGTTCACACCCTTCCACGTAGACACCTTAAGAAGAACAAGGTCACCGACTTGGAATTCCAAGGGTTTTCGACGTTTGTCGGCATAACTCTTTTGCCGACACCTCGCTACTCGAATGTTGTCACGGATTTGAATGATCTTATCGGATGTTTCTTGAATTAGCTCAGGACCGATGATTTGTGCTTCACCAATCTCGTTCCAACGGATAGGAGAACGACACTTGCGACCATAAAGAGCTTCGAATGGAGCCATGTTGATACTTGTGTGGTAGCTATTATTGTAACAGAACTCAATGAGGGATAAATGTGGATCCCAATTGCCACCAAAATCGATTACACAAGCTCTAAGCATGTCTTCAAGAGTTTGGATTGTTCACTTGGTTTGACCATCAGTTTGAGGATGGTAAGTCGTGCTCTCCAATCGTGTGCCAAGAGCAGTTTGGAGAGATTGCCAAAATCGAGAAGTAAACCGAGCGTCTCTATCGGATATTATGTTCAAGGGAACACCGTGATGGCTCAAAATTTCATCAATGTAAATTCGGGCTAGTTTCTCAACCTTATAGTCTTTGCGGATAGGCAAGAAATGGGCAGATTTGGTGAGACGATCAATGATCACCCAAATGCTATCATAGCCACTCGAGGTGCGTGGGAGTTTGGTAATGAAATTCATAGCTAAGTTCTCCCATTTCCACACGGGAATTTCCGGTTGTTCAAGCAAAACAGAAGGACGTTGATGTTCGGCTTTGACTTTGGAGCAAGTTAGACATTTGGCAACATAAAGGGCAATGCCTTTCTTCATACCGGGCCACCAATATTGCTGGCGAAGATCTTGGTACATTTTATCCGCACCAGGATGAATGGAATAACGAGTCTTATGAGCCTCGTTTAAGAGAAATGCACGGAGATCATATTGGGAACCCAAATACGGTTCAAGTAATAGAGTAAGCCATTGGGTTTTGATTCAAGCAGAAGTTCAACACCACACGACATTTCTTCGTACATGTTACCCTCGGTGACTGAGATGTGTTGAGCTTCTAAGATGCGGATTTGAATATCGGTTTGAATTCGGGCACAATGAAGCATAACATGGTCCTTTAGACTCAAAGCGTCGGCTACAACATTCGCTTTGCCAGGATGGTAACGAATCTCGCAGTCGTAGTCGTTAAGGAGTTCAACCCAACGTCGTTGCCTCATATTGAGTTCCTTTTGATTGAAGATGTGTTGAAGGCTTTTGTGGCCGGTGAACACCACACATTTTGTTCCATAGAGATAATGTCTCCAAATCTTCAATATGAATACGACCGCACCCAATTCGAGATCGTGCGTCGTATAATTCTTCTCATGAATTTTAAGTTGCCTTGATGCATAAGCGATTACTTTGCCTCGTTGCACGAGGACACAACCAAGACCTTGGTTAGAAGCATCACAGTAGACAACTAGATCATCATTCCCATCAGGGAGAGTCAAAATAAGGGCATTGCATAACTTTTGCTTGTGGGTTTGGAAAGCTTCTTCTTGTTTTGGTCCCCATTCATAAGTCTTACCCTTGTGGGTCAAAGCGGTAAGGGGGACATCAATCTTAGAGAAGTTTGAGATGAAACGACGGTAATATCCCGCAAGACCAAGAAATGAATGGACTTCAGTGGGAGTCTTCGGGGCATTCCAATTCTTAACTGTTTCGATCTTAGTAGGGTCAACATGAATACCCTTGTCGTTGACGATATGACCAAGAAATTGAACTTCCTTTAGCCAGAATTCACATTTGGAGAACTTGGCATATAGTTGTTCCTTTCTCAAGAGATCCAAAACCAAACTAAGATGTTGCTCATGGTCAGATTTAGTCTTGGAATAGATTAAGATATCATCAATGAAGACGATCACGAATTTATCAAGGTACGGTTTGTACACACGATTCATGAGGTCCATGAAAACTGCGGGTGCATTGGTTAGCCCAAAAGGCATGACCATGGACTCATAGTGTCCATACCTTGTTCGGAAGGCAGTCTTTGGAATATCATCCTCTTGCATACAGAGTTGGTGATAACCAGATCGAAGGTCAATCTTTGAGAAGCAAGTTGAACCTTGGAGCTGATCAAAGAGGTCATCAATTCTAGGTAAGGGATAACGGTTTTTGATAGTAAGCTTGTTAAGTTCGCGGTAGTCAATATATATGCGGAATGATCCATCCTTCTTCTTGACGAACAAGACGGGTGCACCCCACGGTGAATGACTTGGACGAATGAAACCTTTGTCGGAGAGCACTTGGAGTTGGCTTGCAAGTTCTTGGCTTTCAGAAGGTGCAAGGCGGTAAGGAGCTCTAGCCACGGGGTTAGCTCAGGTATAAGATCGATGCGAAATTCTACTTGACGAACGGGTGGAAGACCGGATAAATCTTCAGGGAACACTTCGGGAAAATCTCGGATAATGGGGATGTCTTAAATACTCTTCTTTTTGACATCCTTTTGAACGATATGGGCCAAAAAGGCCACGTACTTCTTTCGTAAGTACTTTTGAGCAGTAGTGCATGACATTAATTTAAGCCCTTTGCAAGGCTTTTCACCAAAGACTCTTAGTGTTTCTCCCAATGGTAGAGGTATTCGAATGCACTTCTCGAAACAGATGACTTCGGCATGATGATTTGATAGCCAATCCATGCCTATGATGATATCAAAACTTCCTAGCGGCATTGGTACAAGGTTGATTGGAAATGTATGATCATTAAGTTCTAGGGAGCAATCATAGATGATGGAATCGATTGTAAGAGAGTCACCATTTGCTATTTCGACGGTAAAGGTTTTCTCTAATTGGGATCGTGTCTTTGCAAGTAAATGTTCAAAGTTAAGTGACACAAAGCTTTTATCGGCACCGGTATCAAATAAAATGGAAGCATATTGACAATTAACAAGGAACGTACCATTGACTACATCATGGTTGGCTTGAGCTTCATTGGCGTTTATATTGAAAGCACGCCCATGAGCTCCACCTTGTCTAGCATTGGCAAATTTTGGGCATTGGTCACGGAAATGGTTCGGGTCGCCACATTCATAACAAGCACGTCCCTTTGCAATGGCGGGAACACCTTGATTAGCCACTTGCGGGTTGGTTCAGTTTGGTGGGTCGACTTGGCCCGCAAGAGCTTTGGCTCTACAAACATTAACCGTATGGCCGTATCTCCCACAATGAGTACAAAGGCGACATGGGATACTTTGGGGATGATGATAGTTGCAGGTGGCACAAAGTGGGTAGATTCCAACATATGGCTTTTTGGCCGGTGCTTGAACCATAGGCGCAGCTTGATTAACAGGAATAGCAGGAGTAATCGCAGCAAAATTTCTAACCTTCCTCTTTCTATTATTGCGAGAGGGTTCAGTTGTGGCTTCTTTGCTGTGGGTAGGAGGGGTTATGGTGTCAGAAACTTTCTTGGTGCCCTTTTTAGTAAGAGTCACCACCTTCACATGATTATCGGTTAAGGTAGCAGACAAACGGATAGCATCCTCAAGTGTTGCGGGATTCCTTCCTAGGAAAGTATCTTGAATTTGCCTAGGTAGTCCCCCAATATACTTTTCAATGCAGCGGGACAAAGGAGTGACCATGTGGGGCACAAGAAGACTCAACTCATGGAACCGAGTCGTATATGCCAAGCTTTCACCACTATCTTGGGCAAGATCCCAAAATTCAGCTTCGAGTTTCTTCACTTCATTTCGAGGACAAAATTCCTCGGTCATTAGCCTTATAACCTCATCCCAAGGTAAGGCCATTGCTACATCCACACATCTATTTCTCTTCTCCCCATTCCACCACGTGAGTGCCCGTTTTTGTAAGACACTTGTGGCATGACGAACACGAAGGTTGTCGGGCAGTCACTATTGAGAAAGGTATTCTCAATGCTTTCGAACCATTGAAGGAGTCCGGTAGCTCCTTCGGTACCATAGAACTTGAGGGGGTTACACGAGTTGAAATGCTTGAAGGTGCATTGAGATGGGTTGTTACCACCATTTCCACCATTACCACCATTACCACTATTACTACCATTTCCACCATGGTTGCCATTGGTGGCACCATTAGCTTGACTAAGTTTTGTCACGAGTTGTGCAAGAATGGCAGCAATGTCGGTATTGGTGTTGGCCACGGGAGCACGACGGGGAGGCATTCTACAGATTTGCACAACACAAGAAGAGATGTAAGAACTTATAAGAATTGCTTGGATTAAAAGGACAAGATAATGAAATAAAATAGTTAATCATAGATTGTACCCAAATAGTGATATAATCACTCGAATACTATGACACATTAAGGTTAATTAAACTCATATAATTTTCAAGGAGACATGCTTTAGCCTATAAGTAAACACTCATCCTGGGAATTCCCAGGAAAGCATACGGGTCTCTCGGTTGATTGAGATTTATGCGAAATGCTTTCCTAGACAGAAAACCCAAAATACAGGTGTCACTCTTCCAGATTGCACGTGTCCTCAAATAATTAACAAAGTTTAAAAACCTTAACGAGGAAATAAAGAAAATTTTATGGATTTTGCTTCATGAAGATTCCACATGCTAAGAAAGATATAGATAGAGAAGGAGATAAGAGTATTATGAGGTTTTAGGATATAGGAAGGGATACTATTTATTTAATTATTATTTAAGGATATCCTAATAAGTCATGAATTTTTAACAAGTAATGCATCAAAAATGAAATAATATTTAATCATAGTAAGCATGTAGCACATAGCATGTAGCACATAACACATAATCATGAAGCATAGTATAAGTGGGTGTCCTAAAGTTATAGTCTAGGTCAAGGTGTCTAATAACCTAATTCCCTATAACCAAGGCTCTGATACCAATCTATCACACCCCGACCGATGGCGGAATCATCGGGGCGGGACATGTAGACTGTTCATAAGCACAAGGTTGACTAAATTGAAATATATTAAACTTCAAATTCCCTTACAATCATTCAAACAAAACCAAATCCAAGACAGAAACAAAATTTCAAAACATAGACTTCTTTATTTAAATTAGCTAAGTCCAAAGCCTAAGTGTAGCACATCTTGATCAAACTCACACATTAGTACCTGAAACATGAATAAAAAAAAGTCAACTAAAAAGTTGGTGAGTATAACACATGTTTGTATATAGGTAGCATATAGTTTGTAAAACAAATCCTTACATAACATGATAAATAAGGCATTTATGGGGAGCAGCTATTGTGTAACCAAGTATAATCAAACCTTTGTAACTAGCATGCAAATTGTGTTGTCGGTATCAATCACCTCAACTATGTGGGTTTGTCAGACTCAATAAATCTATCATTGAAAACCGTCGGCTTGAATAATTAATGATTGCACATAAGTGTTCACAAAAGTTAGCACACATAGCACTCGGGCATAAAGCTCAAATTGCACACATGAATGTAAATAGGATTTGTATTTGTGTAAATGTAAACATGTAATTTGATAGAGTTCATGTTTCACCCCAAAAGTGTAAAAGAGTAAAAGGGCTATGAAATACTCACGTGATTCGAAAGCGTAGCTAACACAAGATACCAAAAAGTAAAATGATTCCTTGAATTGCACAAGTTAACCTAAGGCGTAATGTGTCACACCCCGACCGATGGCGGAATCATCGGGGCGGGACATGTAGACTGTTCATAGCACAAGGTTGACTAAATTGAAATATATTAAAGTCAAATTTCCATTACAATTAATCCAAGTACAAACCAAATCCAAACAAGAAACATAAAACAACTCATAAAATTCTTGATTTAAATTGCTAAGTCCAAATAATATGTTGAACACGTCTTGAATCAATCTCACATATTGGGGCCTGAAACATGAATAAAATAAAGTCAACTTAAAGTTGGTGAGTATAACACGGTTGTATGTAGATAGCATATAGTTGAAAACAAATCCTTTACAAAACATGATAAAAAAAGGCATTTATGGGGAGCATCTATTGTGTAACCATGTACAACCAAACCTTGTGACTAGCATGCAAAACAAATGTGTTGTCGGTTTCAATCACCGCGCACCATGGGTGGGTTTGTCAGACTCAATAGATCTGTTATTGAAAACCGTCGGCTTGTATAGTTAATGATTGCACATAAGAGCATACAAAGGTTAGCACACCTAGCACTCGGGCACAAAGCTCAAATTTTGCACACATGTATGTAAATAGGATTTTTGCACTTGTGTTGTTTGTGTAAATGTAAATGTGTAATGTGTAATGTGTATAGAGTTCATGTTCCACCCCAAAAGTGTAAAAGAGTAAAAGGGGTTGTGAATACTCACTTGGTATGGAAGTGTAGCTAACAAAGATTATAGATAGCAAATATGATCCTCGAAATGCACAATTTAACCTAAAGAGTAATGTGTATTGAATCAAATAGACGCATAAAGTTTAAGTCTAAAATGAAAGTTGAATTTGTGTATAAAACTATTGATTTGTATTTAAAAAGTATTGAATAAAATATATAGAGTTTGAAGTAAAATATTATTGAAACAATTTGATTAGGTTTGAATTGAATAATTGAATAAATATATAATTATAGTTTATGAAATAATGTAAATATTAATTGTAATTAAGTATAAATAAATAAATGAGTTTGATTTAATTTGTATATTAAATAGAAAATCATTATCTTATTTATTTATAAATTTTGTAACTTAATTATTTAAAATATCATTTAAGTGTAAGATAGTAAATATGAATTTAATTCTCATAAACTATTAAATAAATTATATTTATGCCAAGATTAAACTTTTAATCCATTTTTTAATACAGAAATTATATTTTTATAAAATCTGAAACATTTACTGATTAAAATATATAAAATTAAAATTCTGTTAAAAGTTCTGAATCTCACACGACCGTGCCTCGGAAGGGCACGATCGTGCTCAAGCCACGGGCGCGACTGCGCTAGTCGGGGCGCGACCGGGTTGATCAACAGGAGCACAATCTTGACAAGTCAACAAGCACGACCGTGCCTTGGCCCGGCACGGTCGTGTCTATGATCTTTAGACACAACAGAGACTAGCCCAGAGGGCATGACAAGGTCTGGACAGGAGGACACGACCGCGCTGCTATTCGGCACGACCGCATTACATGAGGCACGGCCGCGCTAGATGATTAGCGCGACCGTGTCTTTTCCAAATCAGACACGAATTTACAAATTTTTGTATTTTAAACGTTGGAATTGTTAGGGCTTTTGATTAATGGGTTATTACGAGTCTTTTCATATAATTTAATTGTATGTATATCGCGTTTAAGTAGGGGTTCGATTAAATCATTTTTAATAAAGCATGAGTTCTGATTCGGATCGATTTCTATAATGGAAGCCCAAATTGAATAGGGGCTTTCGATACAGATACTGAAATGAAAGAATTAAAGGATTCAATTACCCTGAACAGCAGCGAATTGATAAAGAACGGTAGGGAGGAAGTTCCGGCGACGGCAAGACTGGTTTCCGGCGACTTCTGCAACGGTTCCGAATGCTTCAACGGCTTCGGATGATTCAGAGATGTTTTGGGAACGATTGACTGGATTGCTTGAGATAATTCTGATCGAAAAAGCTTAAGAGAGTTTTTCTTGAATTGAGAGAGTTTTTCTTGAATTGTTGAAATGAAACTGAGGCGTTTTGAGAATTTGAAAAAGTGGTAATACAATTGTTAAGGGAAAACAAACGTATGACTGTTACGGATTCGAACGATCGGGCGATTAAAGTTGCAGTTACGTTTCAGCTGTCACACAGGCGCGACCGTGCCTAAATATGGCACGACCGTGCGTAGGCACCGGGCGCGATCGTTCCAAAGCTGGTCGCGCGACCGTGCCAAAGCACTTGGCGCGACCGTGCTAGGACGAAGCACGACCGTGCTAAACTAGGGTTTCTTGACTTTTTTCAACTTTAGTCCTTGACTTTTCAGATTTGATAGGTTTGAATAAAATAGTTTCTTGTACAGTGTTTAAATGTATATAACCGAGTAAAATTTGCGAATTTGTATAGAATCATCGCATTTAATTTACGGCGAGAAAATAATGAGACAGTACACGAGTATTGAATTCGAAATTGCATTACATTGGATTGAAATATGAATACTAAAAATCAGGAATGTTACAGTCTCCCCATGTTGAGAGAATTTCGTCCCGAAATTTAGCTAGAGGAAACAACATTATTAGTAAAAAGATGAGGGTACTTGAGCTTCATTTGGTCTTCTCGTTCCCAAGTGAACTCAGGACCATGCTTAGATTCCCAACGAACTTTAACGATAGGAATGCGACTTTGCTTGAGCTGCTTGACTTCACGATCCGTAATTTCCACCGGCTTCTCAACGAAGTGCATCGTTTCATCAATGCGCACATCGTCAAGCGGTATATGGAGATTTTCATCGGCGAGACACTTCTTTAGATTAGATACATGAAATGTAGGATGCACATTGCCAAGAGATGGAGGTAACTCGAGCTTGTAAGCCACTTTCCCAATCCTTTCCAGGATTTTTAATGGACCAACATAACGAGGTGCTAACTTGCCTTTCTTTCCAAAACGGACCACACTCTTCCATGGAGATACCTTAAGAAGAACAAGATCACCGACTTGGAATTCCAAGGGTTTTCGACGTTTGTCGGCATAACTTATTTGCCGACTCCTCGCTACTCGAATGTTGTCACGGATTTGAATAATCTTGTCGGATGTTTCTTGAATTAACTCGGGACCGGTGATTTGTGCTTCACCAATCTCGTTCCAACAGATAGGAGAACGACACTTGCGACCATAGAGAGCTTCGAATGGAGCCATGTTGATACTTGTGTGGTAGCTATTGTTGTACGAAAACTCAATAAGGGATAAATGTGAATCCCAATTGCCACCAAAATCGATTACACAAGCTCTAAGCATGTCTTCAAGAGTTTGGATTGTTCGCTCGGTTTGACCATCAGTTTGCGGATGATAAGCCGTGCTCAAATCCAATCGAGTACCAAGAGCCTGTTGGAGAGATTGCTAAAATCGAGAAGTGAACCGAGCGTCTCTATCGGATATTATGTTCACGGGAACACCATGACGGCTCACAACTTCATCAATGTAAATTCGGGCTAGTTTCACCACTTTGAAGTCTTCACGGATAGGCAAGAAATGAGCGGATTTAGTGAGACAATCAATGATCACCCAAATACTATCATATCCACTCGAGGTGCGAGGGAGCTTGGTAATGAAATCCATAGCTAGATTCTCCCATTTCCACACGGGAATTTCTGGTTGTTCGAGTAAACCAGATGGACGTTGATGTTCGGCTTTGACTTTGGAACAGGTTAAGCATTTGGCCACATAAAGAGCAATGTCTTTCTTCATACCGGGCCACCAATAAAGTTGGCGAAGATCTTGGTACATTTTATCCGCACCAGGATGAATAGAATAACGAGTCTTATGAGCCTCGTTCATGAGAAATGCACGGAGATCATCGCGATCGGGAACCCAAATACGGTTCAAGTAATATAGTAAGCCATTGGGTTTTGACTCAAGAAGAAGTTCAACACCACACGACATTTCTTCATACATGTTACCCTCGGTTACCGAGACGTGTTGAGCTTCTAAGATACGGGTTTGAATATCGGTTTGAATACGGGCACAATGAAGCATAACATGGTCCTTTCGACTCAAAGCATCGGCTACTACATTCGCTTTGCCAGGATGGTAACGAATTTCACAGTCATAGTCGTTAAGGAGTTCGACCCAACGTCGTTGCCTCATATTGAGCTCTTTTTGGTTGAAGATATGTTGAAGACTTTTGTGGTCGGTGAACACCACACATTTCGTGCCATATAGGTAATGTCTCCAAATATTTAACGCGAATATGACCGCACCCAACTCGAGATCGTGCGTCGTATAATTCTTTTCATGAATTTTGAGTTGTCTTGATGCATAAGCGATTACTTTTCCTCGTTGCATGAGGACACAACCAAGACCTTGGTTAGAAGCATCACAATAGACAACTAAATCATCATTTCCATCAGGGAGAGTCAAAATGGGAGCGTTGCACAACTTATGCTTAAGAGTTTGGAAAGCTTCTTCTTGTTTCGGTCCCCATTCATAAGTCTTACCCTTGTGGGTCAAAGCGGTAAGAGGGACAGCTATCTTTGAGAAGTTTGAGATGAAACGACGATAATAACCCGCAAGACCAAGAAATGAACGAACTTCGGTAGGAGTTTTCGGGGCATTCCAATTCTTAATCGTTTCAATCTTAGCAGGATCAACATGAATACCCTTGTCGTTGACGATGTGACCAAGAAATTGAACTTCCTTTAGCCAAAATTCACATTTGGAGAATTTGGCATATAGTTGCTCTTTTCTCAAGAGATCCAAAACCAGTCTAAGATGTTCTTCATGGTCGGCTTTAGTCTTGGAATAGATTAAGATATCATCCATGAAAACGATCACGAATTTATCAAGGTACGGTTTGCACACACGATTCATGAGATCCATGAAAACTGCGGGTGCATTGGTTAACCCGAAAGGCATAACCATGAACTCGTAATAACCATACCTTGTTCGAAAAGCAGTCTTAGGAATGTCATCTTCTTGAACACGAAGCTGATGATAACCAGATCGAAGATCAATCTTCGAGAAACAGGTGGAACCTTGAAGTTGATCAAAGAGATCATCGATTCTAGGTAAAGGATAACGGTTCTTGATAGTAAGCTTATTGAGTTCGCGGTAGTCAATACACATGCGAAACGATCCATCCTTCTTCTTAACAAATAAGACGGGTGCACCCCACGGTGAATGACTCTTACGGATGAAACCTTTATCGGAGAGTTCTTGAAGTTTACATGCAAGCTCTTGCATTTCGGAAGGTGCAAGACGATAAGGAGCTCTAGCAACGGGGTTAGCTCCGGGCACAAGATCAATACGGAACTCTACTTGACGAACGGGAGGAAGACCGGATAAATCCTTAGGAAAAACTTCGGGAAAATCTCGAATAATCGGAATGTCTTGGATACTCTTCTCCTTGACATCCTTTTGAACAATATGAGCTAAGAAAGCAATGTACTTCTTTCGTAAGTACTTTTGAGCGGTAGTACACGACATCAACTTAAGTCCCTTGCAAGGCTTTTCACCAAAAACCCTTAAGGTTTCTCCCAATGGTAGCGGAATTCGGATACACTTTTCAAAGCAATTGACTTCGGCATGATGATTTGATAGCCAATCCATACCTATGATAATATCAAAGCTTCCTAGTGGCATTGGAACAAGGTTGATTGGAAATGAATGGTCATTTAGTTCTAAGGAGCAATCATAAATAATGGACTCAATGGTAAGGGAGTCACCATTTGCTATTTCAACGGTGAAGGTTTTCTCTAATTGAGATCGTGTCTTTGCAAGTAAAGGCTCAAAATTAAGTGACACAAAACTTTTATCGGCACCGGTATCGAACAAAATGGAGGCATATTGACTATTAACAAGGAACGTACCATTAACCACGTCGTTGTTGGCTTGAGCTTCGTTGGCGTTTATGTTGAACGCACGCCCACGAGCTCCACCTTGTCTAGCATTTGCAAGTCTTGGACATTGATTACGAAAATGGTTCGGGTCACCACACTCATAACAAGCACACCCATTAGCAATGGCGGGAGCACCTTGGTTAGCCACTTGAGGTACGGTTCGGTTTGGAGGGTTGACTTGGCCCGTAAGAGCTTTGGTCCTACAAACACTAACCGTATGACCATATCTCCCACAATAAGTACAAAGGCGACATGGGATGTTTTAGGGATGATGGTAGTTGCAGGTGGCACAAAGTGGGTAAATTCCACCATATGGCTTTTTGACCGGTGCTTGAACTACGGGTGCAACTTGATTAATGGGAATAGCAGGAGTAACCACAGCAAAATTTCTAACTTTCCTCTTTTTGTTATTGCGAGAGGGTTCAGTTGTGGCTTCTTTGTTGTGAGTAGGAGGGGTTACGGTTTCAGAAACTTTCTTAGAACCCTTTTTGGTAAGAGTTCTAGCTTTCACATGATTATCAGTTAGGGTAGCGGATAGACGAATAGCATCCTCCAGAGTAGCAGGATTTCTACCTAAGACCGTATCTTGGATTTATCTTGGTAGCCCACCAATATACTTCTCGATACAACGGGACAAAGGAGTGACCATGTGGGGCACGAGAAGACTCAACTCATGGAACCGAGTTGTATATGCTAAGTTTTCCCCACTATCTTGGGCAAGATCCCAAAATTCAGCCTCTAACTTTTTCACTTCATTTCTAGGACAGAATTCCTCGGTCATAAGCCTTTTGACCTCATCCCAAGGTAAGGCCATAGCTATATCAACACCCCTATTTCTTTTCTCCCCATTCCACCATGTAAGTGCCCGTTTTTGTAGGACACTTGTAGCATGACGAACACGGAGGTTGTCGGGACAGTCACTATTGAGAAAGGTATTCTCAATGCTTTCGAACCATTGAAGGAGTCCAGTAGCTCCTTCGGTACCATAGAACTTTAGGGGATTGCACGAATTGAAGTGTTTGAAGGTGCATTGACGTGGATTGTTACCACCATTTCCACCATTACCACCATTATTACCACTATTGCTCCCATTTCCACCATTGCCATTGGTGGCACCATTGGCTTGGGTGAGTTGTGTCACCAATTGGGTGAGAATAGCAGCAATGTCGGTGTTGGCGTTGGTTGCGGGAGCACGACGAGGAGGCATTCTACAGATTTTCCCAAGACAAGCAAAGATTGTAAAAACTTATGAGATTTGATAGGATTTAATAGAATGAGATAGCAAAATAAAATAGATATTCTTAGTTTGGATTGTACTCAAAAGTGACAAAGTCACTTGAATACTATGGCACATTAAGGTTAATTAAACTTATATAATTTTTCAAGGAGACATGCTTTAGCCTATAAGTAAACACTCATCTCGGGAATTCCCAGGAAAGCATACGGGTCCCTCGGTTGATTGGGATTTATGCGAAATGCTTTCCTAGACAGAAAACCCAAAATACAGGTGTCACCCTTCCAGATTGCACGTGTCCTCAAATAATTTAACAAGTTTAAAAACCTTAACGAAGAAATAAAGGTTTTTAAAGATTTTTGCTTCAAGAATTTTCCACATGCTAAGAAGGATAAGGATAGAAAGGAAAATAGAAATATCATGAGGTTTTAGAATATAGGAAAGGATATTATTTATTTAATTATTAAGAATATCCTAATAAGTCATGGATTTAAAACACATAAGTCATCATAATGCAATAATAAGTAATCATACTAAACATGTAGCATATAACATATAGCATCTAGCATGTAACACATAGCACAAAAATCATGAAGCATAGTATAAGTGGGTGTCCTAAAGTTATAGTCTAGGTCAAGGTGTCTAATAACCTAATTCCTTATAACCAAGGCTCTGATACCAATCTGTCACACCCCGACCGATGGCGGAATCATCGGGGCGGGACATGTAGACTGTTCATAGCACAAGGTTGACTAAATTGAAATATATTAAAGTCAAATTTCCATTACAATTAATCCAAGTACAAACCAAATCCAAACAAGAAACATAAAACAACTCATAAAATTCTTGATTTAAATTGCTAAGTCCAAATCCTATGTTGAACACGTCTTGAATCAATCTCACATATTGGGGCCTGAAACATGAGTAAAATAAAGTCAACTAAAAGTTGGTGAGTATAACACGGTTGTATGTAGATAGCATATAGTTGAAAACAAATCCTTTACAAAACATGATAAAATAAGGCATTTATGGGGAGCAGCTATTGTGTAACCATGTACAACCAAACCTTGTGACTAGCATGCAAAACAAATGTGTTGTCGGTTTCAACCACCGCTCACCATGGGTGGGTTTGTCAGACTCAATAGATCTATCATTGAAAACTGTCGGCTTGTATAGTTAATGATTGCACATAAGAGCATACAAAGGTTAGCACACCTAGCACTCGGGCACAAAGCTCAAATTTTGCACACATGTATGTAAATAGGATTTTTGCACTTGTGTTGTTTGTGTAAATGTAAATGTGTATAAAGTTCATGTTCCACCCCAAAAGTGTAAAAGTGTAAAAGGGGTTGTGAAAACTCACTTGGTATGGAAGTGTAGCTAACAAAGATTATAGATAGCAAATATGATCCTCGAAATGCACAATTTAACCTAAAGAGTAATGTGTATTGAATCAAATAGACGCATAAAGTTTAAGTCTAAAATGAAAGTTGAATTTGTGTATAAAACTATTGATTTGTATTTAAAAAGTATTGAATAAAATATATAGAGTTTGAAGTAAAATATTTTTGAAACAATTTGATTAGGTTTGAATTGAATAATTGAATAAATATATAATTATACTTTATGAAATAATGTAAATATTAATTGTAATTAAGTATAAATAAATAAATGAGTTTGATTTAATTTGTATATTAAATAGAAAATCATTATCTTATTTATTTAAAAATTTTGTATCTTAATTATTTAAAATATCATTTAAGTGTAAGATAGTAAATATGAATTTAATTCTCATAAACTATTAAATAAATTATATTTATGCCAAGATTAAACTTTTAATCCATTTTTGAATACAGAAATTATATTTTTATAAAATCTGAAACATTTACTGATTAAAATATATAAAATTAAAATTCTGTTAAAAGTTCTGAATCTCACACGACCGTGCCTCGGAAGGGCACGATCGTGCTCAAGCCACGGGCGCGACCGGGCTACTCGGGGCGCGACCAGGTTGATCAACAGGAGCACAATCTAGACAAGTCAACAAGCACGACCGTGCCTTGGCCCGGCACGGTCGTGTATATGATCTTTAGACACAACAGAGACTAGCCCAGAAGGCATGACAAGGTCTGGACAGGAGGACACGACCGCGCAGCTATTCGGCACGACCGCGTTACATGAGGCACGGCCGCGCTAGATGATTAGCGCGACCGTGTCTTTTCCAAATCAGACACGAATTTACAATTTTTTGTATTTTAAACGTTGGAATTGTTAGGGCTTTTGATTAATGGGTTATTACGAGTCTTTTCATATAATTTAATTGTATGTATATCGCGTTTAAGTAGGGGTTCGATTAAATCATTTTTAATAAAGCATGAGTTCTGATTCGGATCGATTTCTATAATGGAAGCCCAAATTGAATAGGGGCTTTCGATACAGATACTGAAATGAATGAATTAAAGGATTCAATTACCCTGAACAGCAGCGAATTGATAAAGAACGGTAGGGAGGAAGTTTCGGCGACGACAAGACTGGTTTCCGGCGACTTCTGCTGCGGTTCCGAATGCTTCAACGGCTTCGGATGATTCAGAGATGATTTGGGAACGATTGACTGGATTGCTTGAGATAATTCTGATCGAAAAAGCTTGAGAGAGTTTTTCTTGAATTGAGAGAGTTTTTCTTGAATTGTTGAAATGAAACTGAGGCGTTTTGAGAATTTGAAAAAGTGGTAATACAATTGTTAAGGGAAAACAAACGTATGACTGTTACGGATTCGTACGATCGGGCGATTAAAGTTGCAGTTACGTTTCAGCTGTTACACAGGCGTGACCGTGCTTAAATATGGCACGACTGTGCCTAGGCACCGGGCGCGATCGTTCCAAAGCAGGTCGCGCGACCGTGCCAAAGCACTTGGCGCGACCGTGCTAGACTAGGGTTTCTTGACATTTTCAACTTTAGTCCTTGACTTTTCAAATTTGATAGGTTTGAATAAAATAGTTTCTTGTATAGTGTTTAAATGTATATAACCGAGTAAAATTTGCGAATTTGTATAGAATCATCGCATTTAATTTACGGCGAGAAAATAATGAGACAGTGCACGAGTATTGAATTCGAAATTGCATTACATTGGATTGAAATATGAATACTAAAAATCAGGAATGTTACATAATGTATATTGTATTAATAGTAAGCACAAGAGTCTATATCTAAGTCTAAAATCGAATTGGGTTTGCATATAAAGTTATTGATTTGTACTTGAAAGTATTGTATAAAATAAAAGATTTGAAATAAACATTTTTAGAATATTTTGATTAAGGTTTGAGTTTGAATAATTAAATAAATAATTTAAATAATTATTGTTTATGAAAATAATGTAAGCATTAAATGTAATTAAGTATAAATAACTAATTGTTTTTGTTTAAATATACATTAAATAAATAGTCATTACCTTATTTATTTATTTATAAAATATGTAACTTAACCATTAAATACTTTTTAAAAGAAAGACTTAATAATAATTGAAAATTTCATTTTTATAAACTTTAAATAAATAATTTTCTATTTATTCCAAGATTAAATATTTGATCTTTCTAAATAGAATTAAATGCATTTTAAAAAAATCAACTATTTTTATTTTGAAATTTAATCAGAAATATTTATTGTTTGAAAAATATATAAAAATTATAATTCTGTCAAAAATTTACCTCACACACGACCGTGCCTGGGAAGGGCACGATCGTGCTCGAACCACGGGCGCGACCGCGCTAGTCAGGACGCGACAGGGTTGATCAAACAGAGACATAACTAGATAAATCACTAGGCACGACCGTGCCTTGGCTCGTCACGATCGTGTCTATGATTCTGAGACACGACTGAGATTAGCCAAAGGGCATGACTGGGTCTAAACAGGAGGACACGACCGCGCTGGTATCCAGCACGACCGCGTCTCATGTGGCACGACCGCGCTAGATGATTAGCGCGACCGTGTCTCTTCCAAATCAGACACGAATTGACTGATCCTTATATTTTTAGTGATGTAAATCATAGGGCTTTTATTTATAGTATTATTACGAGTATGATGGGATGTTTTAATTGTATTAACACCATGTTCAGGGTCGAAATCGATTAAACCATTTTGAATAAACTATAGATTCTGATTCGGGATGATTTCGATAATGGAAGCCCAAATTGATAAGGGGCTTTTGATATAGCGACTAAAAATATTGAGGACAAGATTTCAATTACCCGAAACAATAGCGAATTGATAGAGAACGGGTAGAATGAGTTACGGCGTCGGCGAGCTTGGTTTCCGACGTATTCTGCTGCGATTCTGGTTGCTTCAAATGGTTCAGCGGCTTCTGGGAGAATCGATGGAGCGTTTGGTTGGGGGAATTTCACTCCAGGAAAGAAAATCAATGTTCAAGGAAGAGGATTTTCAAATGAGGAGTTTTGCTTTTCTTGAATCGGTTTTCTGTTGTTAATTGTTACGATTGATAATATTATTGTCATTGATAACGAAAGTCAAACGTATAACGGTTACGACAATCAACGATCTCGTGTTTAAAACTGATTTTACGTTTCAACTGGTACTAGGCGCGACCGTGCCAAAGCACTTGGCACGACCGTGCCAAAGCACTTGGCGCGACCGTGCCTATTAGGGTTTCTTGCTATTTTTCAACATCAGACCTTGTAACTTTAGTCTTTGACGTACTTGTATAAATAGATACTTATGTAGTGTTTTAATAGAATATATAACCGAGTAAAATTTGTGAATTTGCATTGAGATATAGTATTTAATTGATGGTATGAATAGAACAAAACAATGCACTAGAATTGAGTTTGAAATGCATTACATTGAATTGAAAATACGGATACTAAAAATCAGAAATGTTATAAAGTGTATTACATGTTTATGTTGCTTAAAAGACGCTAAAAAGGTAGATTTTTGTATGAAAATAGATAGATTTGTGAATCTGGAATCATGGCTGTGATATGATGATATTTAATGTCTAAAATATAGATTTTTAGTAATATGTATGATTCTTGGTGTTTGGATGTGTTTCGTTAGGTTTTACGCTAAACTAGTCGTTTAAAACGGTAGTTTTCGATATGAAAAAAGGGGTATTTGTTAAATATGATTTTGAGCAGTAAGTTTGGGTATATTTTATGAATAAAATGCAGCTCTTAAGGTATATTATAAGTTCATGTTATGAAATAGGCGTTTGTACTTGTCGTTTGACGTTTCGGTTGTCATGTATGTGCTAGAAATTGCCATGTTTAGGTACTTTATGTCAAAATAATGAAAGATTGTTTTGTTTGATGAAATATAATTTATTACGTTTATTTTGATGATATATGAACTCATGTGTTAGAAATTTGGAAGTTAGTTCCTTATAAGTTAAATCGTTTTTGCTTGAAAAGTGCTTATGTACAAATATTATGACTTAGTGTTTTCACACATGATTTCAAACTTATAAGCAAATGTACGAGTATATATATATATATGTGTATTACTACTTTCATTATTTCATTTTGGTTATTGATAAGTAATAACACTTGATGTCTTCGTATGTGTGTATGATCCACCGTTTTTCGTTAAAAACATAACCGTGTGCCATAGTCACCAACGGGTCGTTTAAATAAACATTTTCTTAAAAATATTATACGTCTAAGTAGGTTGGGTGAAAAACTTGCTTGTAAGACACGAGGTTCAATTCGTAATGTATCCCTCGTATTTAGGGCACCGTTAGCGTTTGTGGGCGTATTTTTGCTAGCACTCGATTTTCCGTCTTTCGTTACTGCAAGGTGAGTTTTTCATGACCCCTTTATAAACTATTTTCTTGTTTTAAAAACTATGGGGGAAGAACATGCTTTCGTTCATTTATCATGATACTGGACTTAAGTTATGTGTTCGTTTGATGGTCTCGAGTAAGGGCTTTCGTTACGTATTCATGTATTCGTTCATGAATAGCCTCGTCGTTATAATCATTAGCCTCGTGTAGGCCACAAGGTGTGTTGATAGATCTATTTGGGATTGGCTGCCCACTCTCGTGATCAGTAGCACTGATCGTTCGTTCGTACGAGAGAATATATTTTTAAAGGATTCGTGGGGACATATGGTATTCGTGTCTTAGTTTGATTATAAGCTCTAGGTACTGTCATCTTGTCGTATTCCTTGCAAGCGTACGACATACCACATGTTTGTCCAAGTTACTTGATAGTTCGTTAAATTCGTTTATGTTATCGTTAAACCCGTGAAACTCGCTCAACTTTATGTTGATGTTTTTATGCATGTTTTTAAGGTACTTAGATGCTCTCGCGCGGTTATGAAAACGGGCTTTTGGGCAATCAATTGCATCGGAATTCTGTTCGGACATTTTAAACCTTATTTTGGATCCTCATGTGTTGGATCATAAAAACTCTCGTTTTAAATTTCAAAGCTTTTAATTTGGATAACTGTAAGAATTATCTTTATTTCGTTGAATCTTTCCGATGTTTTAAATAAATGTGTTTGCTTATTATCATTGGGCTCCAACTTATATGACCACCATGCGTACGTCTCGTTTTCGCTGCGAATCGTCATTTTCGGGGTGTGACAGAAGTTGGTATCTAAGCCCATGGTTATAGCGAACTAGAAAATATTTTCTTAAAAATATAGACTATAAATTTAAAATTGGGTTTTTGGGTTAAAGACGTTTTCATACCGCGTGCATCTTATAATAGGAGTAAGTGTTAGTATTAGGGTCGCGTTAGGATACTTTCTCTAGTTGTCTTACGTACCTTAAATGTGTTGCATACGTACGTGCTTACATTTATCGGCAAATTATTTGTATAGTGTAAATATTCCGTGTCACAAATATCTCTTTCGCCTTCCATCATCTTGATCTCTTCTGATAGTGAGCCAGAGTTCTCACCAGTTTCGCCGATGTCTCCAGATTCGGTTCTTGATTTTGGATTTGACCTGAGCATGCCGAATTTTGCTAACCACCCATATTATGGGAATGGGTGGATAGAAGAATCTGAAGACGAAGTGTTACCATCTGGTGAAGAAAAACTTGAAGATGAAGAGGTACCAACAAGGGAAGAGGAATCTGAAGATGAAGAGGAGTCTAGCGAAGAGGAATCTGATGATGAAAAGGAGTCTAGTGAGGAAGATGTTAGGACATAGTTTGTAATGACAAAAGCTTGTAATAGTTGGATTTTATGTCTTTATGTTTTTGTTATGTAAATGTCAAATGTCACTAAGTGTTTTACAAGTATAGCCTAGAGGAGAACTTGTTAAGTTCGCCTGGTCTATCAGAGGCGAACTTAATAAGTTCGCTTAGGTCTAACTGAGGCGAACTTGTTAAGTTCGCTTAAGCTGTTAGAGGCGAACTTAATAGGTTCGCTTATATCAGGTCAGTTGGTTATATATGTGTGTGTTTAAGGAGTCAGTCATAACGAACTAGAGAGATCAGAACAGAGAAGTCCGATTGAGTCTGTAAACATCATTGTGATTTGAAATACGAATTGAGAAGGTTATTTACTTGCTTGTTTAAATTGTCTTTTATGCATATAAACGTTGACTCGTTGGATTCCTCACTCCGAGTAAACGTCACGTCTTATCACGAGATCGATCTGTAGACGTGTCATGAGGACCTACAAGAGGTATCAGAGCTTTTGCTCGTGATTCTTGTTGATTCTAGACGATTTTATATTCAAATTGACATCAAATTCATCATTTTTTAGTTTTTCATTTCAATGGAATTTTCAAGACTGATTTTGATCTGATTTGGTGTTTTTGAAGAGGATTATGATGAAATTGATCCGATAGAAAGCTTCTAATTGACAATTTACACGATCCTACGGTCCAATTCTGTTTAATTCCTTCAATTTAGTGATTAATGACGATTTTTAGATGTTCTTGGTTCGAGATTTTGGCCTGAAGAAGTTCTTGATCTTGATTCTGTTACGGCAAGTGAACTTGTTGATTTCTTGTGCAGGCGAACTTAGCAGCAGGCGAACTTGTCAAGTTCGCTTCTCACAGGGTTAAGCGAACTTATTTTAGGCGAACTTAATCAGATTGTTAAATTCTCTCATTAAGTTCGCTTGGGTGTAGTATAGGCGAACTTATTATCTTCGCCTGAGGGTAAGACTGTTCAGCACTTAGAATTTTTTCAGAAATTTTTTTAAAAAAATGGCAAATATGGTTCAAGTCACGAATATGTTCAATTATGACAATGAGATCGGTACATCTCAAAAACCTCCGAAGTTGTTGAATCTAGCTGATTATTCTAATTGGAAAGATCGGTTTGACCAGTTCGTATCTTTTACCGATACTAGTTTATGGATTCCGATTTTGGAAGGATATACGCATCCGACTTATCCTTGGATAGGACAGGACAATGTTCCGAAGCCGGTGTCAGCGTTAACTACTGAAGAGAAGTTATTTGATAGGGAAAAGAAAGCGATGGCTAGTATTTCGATGTCTCTTCCAAAGGAAATATATCACAGTTTTAAACAGTTCAAGTCTTCCCAACAACTGTGGGAAGCATTACAGAAAAGGTGTGAAGGAAGTTTGGATGTGAAGAAGAGTAGAAAGGAGTTACTAAAGAAGCAGTTCCTGGTCTTTAAACATTTTCAAAACGAATCCTTGGAAGATCTTGCTACAAGATTTTATCATCTTCTTAGTGAACTGGCTAGTGCGTCTGTGGTATATGAGACTGAGGAAATCAATGATAAATTCTTGGAGGCTTTACCATCAAAATTTGATGTGTATACGGTTTTAATAAAAGAGAATATTAAGTACAAAACCATGTCTCTTGAAGAAGTTCTAAGGAAGATTCAGTCGCATGACATGAATATGAAGAAGAAAGAGACTAATATGGAGCATATCTAGGATCCCTCAATGTATTTTGCCAAATCTACTGGTAAATCTGGTACTGGAGTGGCATTCTTTTCTGGTGATGCTCAAGAGTCTTCAAATGATCAGTGTTCTGGAGTTCCAATTTATTCTGGTCATTCAAGCCATTCTGGATTTTCTGCGACTACAGCTTCAACATCTTCTGGATCTCATTTGAATCAGAAAGTTGCTGATGATTATCTTGCTATGTTTTCATCTTTCATGGCATCATATGAGAATTTTATTGGAGGGAAAATACATGATCCTGAGATTATAGAAGAAGATTTCAGACAGATTGACCCTGTTGATCTGGAAGAAATGAATATCCAATGGAATATGGCTATGTTGATGCGCCAAGCTAAAGATTTCTTAAAGAAAACTGGCAGAAAATATATTGGTTCAAATAGTCGATCTCGTATGGGTTTTGATAAGAGAAAAGTTCGTTGTTACAACTGCCAAGAGTATGGTCAATTTGCTAAGGAGTGTGTGAAGCCGAAGGTAGAATTTGATTCTCAAAAGAAGCAGAATAATTTTCATAACAATCAGCCTAACTTTCAGCATAATAGGAATCAATCACACGGTTCTCCGGGTAATACAAATCATGCATCTACATCATCAACATTGGTTGCTCAAAACGACGAAAACTATGATTGGGGCATTCATCTGGAAGACTTGGTGGGTGCTGTGAGTCAGGCTTTCATTGCAGAAATTCATTCTGAAAAACCAGAGGAGTCGACCGATGACGAAAGTTCTAGTGATGATTCTTGTGATGGTGACAGTGTTCCAAGCGTTGATGATGAGGTAGAACAAGGGCAGAATATTGATTCTGATGCTGCATCAGGGGTTGCTGAGGAGGATATTGTTCTTACAGAAAATGCTTCAGTTGGTGATGACTCAGAGAATATTCCCATTGCCAAAGTATTCATGGCAGACATGTCTGATCCGTCTAAGGTAAAAGACTCTGTTTGTCATATTTACTGTTCTAACTGCATTTCTGTTAAAGATAAACTGCAAAAGGTCATGGATGATAACACAAACTTGATTTGTGACATGAAATCAATGCATTCAGTTAATCAGAAACTTGATTTGATAGAATTGAGTCTTTCAAAAGAGACTTAAATTCTCTTGGGCTAAAATACAAAGAGCAGGGTTATCATCTAGATATGGCTTATGTTGAAATAGAAAAACGTAATGAAGCTGTTGCCCAAAAGAATAAAGAAATATCTGACAAAGAGTCTGAGGTGACAAACTTCATCGAAAGTTGGAACAATTTGAAAGTTCTTTAGTTGTTTTGGACTATTTTAACTCAAATGCTGATCCTACTAAGCGTTTTGCTGGTATTGGATTTATTCCTCCACCGTTTAATGCAAATTATGTGGTCGAACCTGAAATCATAAATGAAGAGGAGATAGATACAAAGACTGTGTTAAAGGTGAATCCGGTAACTGGGGAGGATATGGTGTATGAGTCTGATTCCGAAGATGAGATGTTCGATGAAAAGAAGGTCGACGACGTTCCAAAAGAAGTGAAAATTGATGACCCAACAGTTGTTAAAACTGTTACCCGGGATAGATGCATTATGACTGAACCAGAAGAGGTGAAAGTTGTTCCAACTAAACTTTCTCCAATCTTACAGTCAAGTGGGTTTGTTGCGGCTGGTTATCAAAAAGTGAATTCTTCAAAGGTGCCAACACAGACTTATCTTCCAAAGAAGCCGATAAATTGTTCGGGACATTCCTCTGAAGCTTATACCTCTGATGGATCCTCAAATTCAAAGAAAACTTCTTATTTCAGAACTTGTCAAGAAAGAAGAGTGTGTTTTCATTGCAATGAGGCTGGTCACATTCTAATCAATTATCCTTACAAGAACCAGGGTAAAATGAAGACTGTTCCTTCACAACCGAAAAGTGGTGAAGATTCTGAAAAGAAAAGATGAGGGAAAGTCGTCTTCTAGTTTGGAGAAAAATATGTCTGGTCGATCTTTTGTTAAATCCTCTGGATTTAAACAAAAGGATAAATTGAATGCTAAATCTTTTGTATGCAAAGAGAAACTTGAGATTCCTCAAGTTGGAATTTCAAAAGATTCTCCGCAGGAGGTTGAATTGTCTAGACCTCAAAGGAGAAGAAGAAACAGAAAATTAAAGAAAATTTTGGAAACATCTGAATCTGACAATAATATATCAAATAATGTTTTTCAAAATAATAAAAATGGATCTTCTTTGAAAAAGTTTGATTGTCAAACTTCTGTTCCAAAATTGAATGATAAGACTGATTGTAAATTATAAGAAGTTGTTTATTTTGATCAATCTGGACGACCCAAGAACACGTTGGCTTGGGTTCCTATTTCTAACTGATTCTCGTTGTTTATGTAGGGACAACCAAGGAGGACTATCAACAATACATGGTGGATAGTGGTTGCTCTCGAAATATCATAGGGAATGTTAGATTACTTGAGGATGTAAAACAAATTGATGGTGGTTATGTCGCTTTTGCGGGTAATAAAGGCGGGTACATAACTGGACAGGGAACTTTAAAGAATGACAAAGTCAAATTTGAAAAGGTGAATTATGTTGAGCAGCTGGAACACAATCTTTTAAGCGTATCACAAGTTTGTGACAAGAAGTTTTCATTCCATTTCAACGATGCTGAATGATATATTTTGAAACCGGGATTTGTGATTCCTGATGAATGGATTCTCATGAAGGCTCTAAGGAGAAATGACACGTATGTCCTTGACATGAGTGTCACCACTACAATGGATTCAATTCCTACCTGTTTACTTTCCAAGGCGTCAGAATTTGATTCAATATTGTGGCACAGGAAGCTAGCTCACGTTAACTTTAGGAAGATGAACTACATTGTTAGGAATGATCTGGTTCTTGGTATTTCGAAAATGAAATTCTCAGTTCCTGATGATTGTATTCCTTGTAAGAAGGGGAAGCAAAGAAAGAAATCTCACAAATCTAAATCGACCAATTCTATCGTAACTCCTTTGGAGCTGCTGCATATGGATTTGTTCGGTCCTATCAGTATCAGGAGCATTGGTGGAAAATCTTACTGCTTGGTAGTAATTGATGATTACTCCAGATTTTCATGGGTTAAGTTTCTTTCCTCTAAAGCTGAAACCACTGAGTTAGTACAATACTTCATCCTGGGTTTGGAGAATTTATTCAATCTGAAAGTCAGAAGAATCAGGAGTGACAATGGCAGCGAATTTAAGAATAGCAAAATGGGCTTATTCTGTCTACAAAAAGGAATTCATCATGAATTCAGTGCGCCATATGTTCCTCAACAAAACGATGTCGCTGAACGAAAGAACAGGACTTTGGTTGAAACGACTCGCACGATGCTTGCAGATTCTAAGCTTCCGGTCACCTTTTGGGCTGAAGCTGTGAATACTGCGTGTCACATTTTGAACAGGGTCTTGACCGTCAAGCGACATAACAAGACTTGCTACGAATTGCTGAATAATCGAAAGCCGAATCTGGATTATTTACTACCTTTTGGTAATCCTTGCACCCTATTGAAAGTTCGAGATGTCCCAACAAAATTCAGTGCGAAGGCTATTGAAGGGATTTTTCTGGGGTATGTGGCTAATTCGACAACCAAGAGGGTTTATAACAAAGAGACGCGCCAAGTTGAATAATGGTTCCATATTGATTGTTTAAATCGGTCTTTACCACAAATGGCGATTGGTCCGGATTGGGCATTTGATTATGAAAACTTATTCAAGTCTTTTCATTTACCGTCTGATATTTCTGATGAAGATGATGCTGTTCTTTATGATTCTTGTCAGGATGCACAGCACAATGGATTTCTACCAAATGCAGTTCCAAATTCATCAATTCCATCTACTTCTGCTCCCGATCCTAATGTTGCTTCTTGTTCAGGTCCACAAGATTCAGAGAGTGAGGAGGATAATGCTATTTTTCAAGATTCTTCTACTGATCCGTTGTTGGGTGATGATCTATTACCTTCGACACAGGCTCAGGGGGAGATTCCTACAAATTTAAACTCGGAAATTCCAATTAATCAAGATTATTCTTATCAATCTGACTCTACTCAAGTTGACGTGTTGCCGGTTCCTGAGGTTGCATCCATCAAGGAACTTAAAGATCATCCCGCGACGAATATAATTGGAAATTTACAGGATGGAGTGAAAACACGTTCTCTTATTGACAATACTTGTTTGTATACCTGCATTAAAGATTCTGGTGTTCTTGATGATTGCTCACATTCATGCTTTATTTCGCAGGTTGAACCCAAGAATGTTGAGATGGCTTTAAATGACAACAATTGGATGGAAGCTATGCGGGAAGAACATGCTCAATTTGACAAACTTAAGGTTTGGAATCTTGTTGATCTTCCAAAAGGTGCGTATCCGATAGGAACAAAATGGGTGTTTAATTGTAAGAAAGACGATCGAGGTGTTGTGGTACGCAACAAGGCAAGATTAGTTGTCCAGGGCTTCAATCAACAAGAAGGAATTGACTACACCGAGGTTTATGCGCCGGTTGCGAGGCTCGAAGCTATAAGGCTGTTTTTAGCTTTTGCTTCTTTTAAAGGTTTTAAGGTGTTTCAATTAGACGTCAAAAGTGCATTTTATATGGGAAGGTCAAGGAGGAAGTCTATGTATGTCAGCCGCCGGGGTTTGAAGATCCACTGAATACGATTATGGTTTTCAAGCTTGATAAGGCCCTCTATGGTCTTCATCAGGCTCCTCGTGCGTGGTATGAAACATTATCCACACATCTTTTGGCAAATGACTTTGTTCGTGGAAAGATAGACTCGACCTTATTCATAAAGAAATCAGGGGGAGATTACCTACTGGTGTAGATTTATGTGGATGATATTATTTTTGGCTCGACAAACAAAGGGTTATGCAAAGACTTTGAGGGTGTTATGAAGTCGAAATTTGAAATGTCTGCTATGGGAGAGTTATCGTTTTTCTTAGGTTTACAAGTAAATCAAAAGGAAGATGGTTTCTTTATTCATCAGTCCAAGTATGTCAAAGACATCTTGAGCCGGTTCAAGATGGAGGACTGTACCCCATATGATACTCCAATTCCGGTCAATCATAAGTTGAATTCTGACCCAGAAGGAAAAGATGTGGATTGACGACTTTACAGAGCTATGATTGGATCTCTCATGTACTTAACCGCTTCAAGGCCGGATATAATGTTCGCCGTGTGCATCTGTTCCAGATTCCAGGCAAAGCCAAAAGAATCTCACTTAATTGCTGTGAAAAGAATCTTTCGATATTTGAAAGGAAAACAACGTTTAGGGCTATGGTATCCTCATGGTTCTAACTTTGATTTCATTGCTTATACTGATTCTGATTTTGGTGGTTGCTGTCTGGACAGGAAATCTACAACAGGTGGTTGCCAGTTCTTGGGTAATCGACTTGTATCCTGGCAATGCAAAAAGCAAACCACAGTCTCGATTTCAAGATGCGAAGCAGAATATATCGCTGCTGCAAGTTGTTGTTCACAGATACTGTGGATACAACAGCATTTGAGAGATTACGGTTTGAATTTCACAGGAACCCCTATGCTTATTGATAGTAATGCTACTATGTCCATAACGAATAATCCTGTTAAACATAGTAAAACTAAGCACATCGAGATTCGATATCATTTTATTCGTGATTGTGCAGAGAAAAGGTTGATTGAGCTGGTCAAGGTACACACTGACGATAATTTTGCTGATTTGTTTACCAAGGCATTTGATCGTACCAGGTTTGAATTCCTAATTAACATGATTGGTATGATCAATCCCGAATAAAAGTTTTTCAAAATCAGAATTTCATGGAAAATTTTTATTTTTAATGTCTTTTACTGCTTTATTACATTTTTGCATTTACATTTCAGTCAAAAAGTTGTTATCTTATAAAAACTCAAAACAAAGTGAAAAATATAAAATTTGACATCATTTAAAGTTAGAGAAGAAATGATGGTACATCAGTGATTATTTCATTGCACATGACCTTAGTAGACCTTTGATTTATGATTGCTTAAAATGAGTTGATTTGATCTAAATTTCAAAGTCTGCATAAATGAGAAATGATAGTGTTGTGAATGCTCTAATCTTGATACTTTGTTTTTAAATTTGTGTATGAGTTTTGAAACTTGAATTGTCAATAGACTAAAAGCATTTTAAACTAATAGTAGTGTGAAAATTAAATATAATGTGATTACATCTGTGATTTAAATCCATTATATGCCTGTGTGTGTGTGTAAAAGATCATTTTCAGATAAAGAATATATGGTTTTAAAGAATTTCATGAGACCAATATCGAATTATATCTTTAGCATAGATCTATTTCAGTTCACTTCACTGCCCATGCCCCGAAAAACATGCAAGGTGTTGTTGAACTAAGATATGCTTTCAAAATCTGTTGAAACATATATTCGCCCTTGGATCAGTTAGATACATCATTTAGTCTGACTCCATTGAAATTTATCCAGATAATAGTTGGATCCTCATATCTGAATCTGTTGATTCTCATTATACAGCCAATCAATTAGAATCTTCTTATTCTGAATCATCATGATTCTTATATCCGTTGGGATCTGCTTCTATACTTGTGCTAAAAGAGATAATTTCATCTTGGAAATTGATCTAATCTTAACATACACTGTATATGTCTTGAAGATAGTGCAATTTATATTTCTGTTTGGCATATATGTGGGGTACACGATGTTTTTCATCTAAATGGTACTAAATCACATGAATTTGGAGAATAAACGCTTATAGTTTCAAATTTTGTAATATTGACAAATTTAAGAATTCATGCTTTATATTTCAAATTCGGTAAAAATAAATGAGCATTTTATAACCTGATCTTATTTACTTTGGAATTTATCGCGTATCATTTCAAATATTATTCAAATTGAATGAGTTTCAAAATGAAAAAGATGTGAAGTGAACAAAACTGAGTTGGATGGTTTCATACTATAGGTTACCCTTTGTTATTGCTAAAATGTGTGATGAATTAATTGGATACTGATATGATCTTCTTGCTCATGATGATCATTCAAAAATATGTGTTTCTGCTTGTACAGATAAAATCCAAAAATATGTGTTTCTGTTTGTACAGATAAAATCCAAAAATATGTGATTCCGTTTGTATAGATAAAACTCAAAAAGATTTTGATTTTTATTTTCCATGAAAATTCTAAACTTTTATTAAAAATGTTCGGGATTGGATCGAATTTATGTTGCTAACGGAAGTTCAAGATTTGACAGGTTGAAGTTGATAAAATTTTTGTTCAAGGCAAAAACGTTAAAAAGCTATTAAGTTCGCCAGTGTACAGTGAAGCGAACTTAATAAGTTTGCTTAAAAATAGTGAAGCGAACTTAATCTGGTTGTCTGTAGTGAAGCGAACTTAATCTGGTTGTCTGTGGTGAAGCGAACTTATCATGTTCGCCGAAGGCTTGTTAAGCGAACTTAACAGGTTCGCCTAATTAAGCGAACTTAATGTGTTTAAGGCTCTTTGTCAAGCGAACTTGATAGTCATCGTCTTCATTTACACGAAGCGAACTTAACTGAAATTTTTGAAATTCTTAATCTATGTTGTTAGGGTTGTTTACCGGTTCTATCATATTCTAAATTGAATTGCGAACTCAACCAAGGTAATTTCATTGAATTTCATCCGTTAAATTGTGAGAATTTGGTAATTTTCATCTCGGTTTTCGTCGAATGTTTAAACGGACGGTTTTTGACCTAATTTTGACCGGACTTATAAAATTGATCATCCTATTTGGTTGTTAATTGATATTCGACTGATGCTCATAGCTTATTCCATGATTTTATCTTGATTTGCTGATTTTTGAACGTCTGTGATTGAATTTGAATCGTCACAGGTTCAGGCGAACTTGTTCCAAGCGAACTTGTTTGAAGCGAACTTGTTTGAAGCGAACTTGTCAGGCGAACTTAATAAGTTCGCCTCTTGCACTACTAAGCGAACTTATTAAGTTCGCCTAGGGGTCAGGGAAGATTTGGACTTGTAATTTTTTTTGTGTGTTCAAAATTTTTTAAAAAAATATATATATATTTTTTTAAAATTTTATTTTGTTTTGTTGTTTGTTCGTGTTTGTTATTTTTGCTAATATGTTTGTTGTCCAACTCTTTCATATGGCTCGACGTGTCGAATATAAACATAATCAAGTGGCATTGTTAGATCCCAACATGTCCGAGGCTGTTAATTTTCAAGGCATTATAGGATTTTTGAACAGATCACGTCTTCACGTTGCTTTATCTGTTGATCCTTACATAAGTCTCGTGTACATACAGCAATTTTGGGACGCAAGACATCAAGATACGGACGTTGAACCTCATGTTCTTCGTGCCACTGTTAATAATACCGAGATTGCAATTTCTGAAGAGACGATTCGTGCTGCTCTTGATTTGGGTGGAAATGCTGAAGATCCGTTATCTTATCCAGGCACTCTTATTATGGGTTGTTTTCAAAAAATGGGATATCGTGGGAAACAGAATGATACACAAGCACGTAAAGGTGGCTTAGTCGGTGAATGGAGGTATTTCATGCATGTGATTATTCAATGCATTTCTCCTCGTAAAGCTGGAACCGATGGTTTAAAGATGGCTCTTCAAACGGCTATGGTGGCTTTAACGTTGAATAAGCGATTCAATTTCCACTTTACTTCTATCGGGAGATTGTCATGCAGATTAATCTGGCTGAAGGTCAAGGATTCTTGATGTATCCTCGCTTTATTCAAATGATTCTCAATCATCTTATTCCGGATCTTCCACAACATCCTATAAGATTAACTTTGACTCCGATGTCAAAGCGTATCTTTACTGACTGCACGAAGGTGAAACAGCAAAATGTTGCATTGATACCAGTCAATACTCCATTGTTTGGGCACTTAATCAATCCTGATTATGTTGCACCACCTAATGACAACTGGTTTCATCCTAATGAAATTGCTCAAGCTCAAGGCTTCAATGTTCAACAACAACAGCAACAACCACAACAACCAGCACAACAACAAGTTTCACAACAACAGATACCAGTTCAACAAGTACAAGTTCCCGTACAACCACAAATTCCTATTCCTGAACTAGTTCCTATTCCACAAGCTGAGGTTGAAATACCTATTCATGAACTTGTTCAAGAGGAGGTCGTTCATGCACATGAACATGATTTAGGAATGAACATGGATGATTTCGTTGATGACGCTGTGAACTCGCCCATTCATGAAGCTGAAGGGAATGTGGTGACTAATGATGAATCTAGTTCAAGCTCAAGTGATACGATATTACCTGTTAATGAAAGCACTGATTCTGATGAATCTAGGGATTTTTCCTCAGGTCATTATGATTTGTTGGCTACAATTCCACTGGCTAATGCTGGAAAACGCATTAAATCTCAAGCTAGACGACTAAGAAGAAAGTCTGTTAGGGATCCTCCTTCCGGTTCAGTACTTGGAAAAAGATCCTTGGTTGGTGAAAGTACTGAGTCTGATAGGGAAATTAATCCAGATCCTAAGAATCAAAAGTTAATGTCTGCTTCAATTGCTGCTGCACAATCTTCTCAGGGAGTCAAGGATGCTAATTTTGTTGCTTCATTGATAATTACTCCTCCAAGATCTAAGGATCCATCTCCGGTTAGAACTCCTATTCCTCCAGTCATTCCTACTACTGCAAGTCCTTCAGTTCCACAATCGACAGCTGGTCCGTCTAAGCCTTCTGATTTTGAAAGGATTACTTTCCTTGAATCTCAAGTGCTTACACTACAAGCTCAGGTAGATACTCTTGTGTCTACTGATTCACAACGACAGCTAGTGATTCAGACTCAAGCTCAACAGATAGATGATATGCAAGCATTGGTGACTAAACTCGCTCAGCGTCTTGACGCTCAGGGGGAGTTGAGGATACCTGATACTTGTCACACGGAGTCTATTCAAAGATGTGATGATGAAGACAATGATCCTACTAGAAATATTGAGGGTGATCGTCAATACACTGACGCTAATCCTATATCTAGGGTTCAGGGGGAGTCGACATCACAATCACTTAAAGGAAACAAAGATACTACCGGTACTAATGAAGAAGAAATTCTGTTATTGGAGTTCTTTCAAGATTCAGAAGAAGAGGAAGCTGAAAAGATTGCATGTCTTGATGACATTGATGATTTATTCAATGACATGGAAGATTATATGTCGGATAATGAGATAGAAGAAGGAGAAATATTAGAGATTGAGATAGAGAAAGATAAATATAGTGTTACTTATGAAGGCTGTGATGGTCTTAAAGTGCCGTATAACTTCATCCCGGATGATGTTATTCCTGAATTCACTTATGAAGGAGTAACAGATTCTATGGACTCTGTTGAAGACGTCACACTACCTGAAGACTCTGCTGATTCAAAGATGGATACTGATGATGAGAATATTCAATCCGATAAAGATGCTGAAACTAAAACTACTTACACTGAGTCTCCGAAGGTTAATGAAGAACTTGTGATGTACAGAAATACAGGGATGACACGAGAACAGTGGAGAGAAGTTGTAAACAGTTGGATGAAGGTGCTACCCAAGTCTCTAGCACAACCTGCTCAGAAAGAGAAATATGTGAATAAAGAGCAATGTGTAGGAAGGATCATAAGTTGGTTTTCGTTGTTAAATATCTTTTTCGCTGATTTTCGTTGCGTTTTACCATGTACAATGGCGTACTGGATGAGTTAAAATGAACTGTAAGCAAAAAATATTATTTTTACTAATTATGATAGCAAATAATTTGTGGGTATTTTATATCTTTTTATTTTTATGAAAAACCATGTTTAAAGTGGTAAAATTTTATAAAAGTGTTGTAGTTTTTATAAAAAGTCATCTACACTTGTGTGGTGTAGTTTTTATAAAAGAAATGAGGTTCAAGAAGACCTCTCTCTCTCTCCAAAATCAGCTATAAAAAGTGGGTCCCACGCCCTAATCAAGTATTAAACACACTCAATTGATTCCTTACAACTTTTATTCAAAACTACACTCCACAAATTTTATCATTCAAATTGCATAGGATTTGAATGGAAGATGTCACCTCACACACTCTCCCTCTCTCTCTCTCCCTTTGTGTCGTGAACCCTCTCCCACCCCCCATATATACCAATTCAATCTTCACTTCAATCCCACACCTTTCTATCATCTTTTCTCTAAGTGTTCTTGCAAGTATTCTTGAGTTTTTGGTGTTTTGGAGCATTTTCTTGAAGATTCAAGTGTTGTGGAGCCAAATACATAAGAAAACATCCACATCTCTTTCATTTCTCTAGTATTCTCCTTGATTTAGTCAAATGGTATGAATCTCCATCTGTAACATTTCTGACTTTTAGTATTAGTATTTCAATTCAAAGTAACGCATTATAAACCAAATTCTCGTGCATTGCCTTATTATATCTTTCGCCATAAATTAAAATGCAATGACTCAATACAAATCCGCAAGTTTTACTCAGTTATATGCAATTAACCTCTATACAAGTAACTATTTTATACAAACATGTCAAAACTAAAGTTACAAGGACTAAAGTTGAGAAATAACAAGAAACCCTAAGTAAGCACGGTCGCGTCTCTTCCTAGCACGGTCGCGCCAAGTTTTTCGGCACGGTCGCGCTACTTGCTTCGTAACGATCGCGCCCGGTGTCTAGGCACGGTCGCGCCTATCTTGGCACGGTCGCGCCTGCGTAACAGTCAAAACGTAAAGGCAGATTCAAAACGCCCAATCGTTCGAATTCAAAACCATTATACGTTTTATTTTCATTAACCAAGAAAATAACACTATCAATCATTCCCTTCACTACCAATTAATCCTGAAATCGTTCAGCCTCAAAGAATTATCTCCCAAGACCACAAAACCTCTCTACAATCCGAATACTCCCGAACAATCCATCTCTATACGATATACAATCCTCTCTGGAACACCCGAAGCCATTGAAGCAGTCGGAATCGCAGCAGGAGTCGCCGGAAGTCAAGCTTGTCGACGCCGAAACATCCTTCTACCGATCTCTATCAATTCTCTACGGTTTTGGGTAATTGAAACATTCCTCTCATTCGTTTCAGTCGATATATCAAAAGCCCCATGTTAATCTGGGCTTCCATTAAAGAAATCATCCTGAACCGAAATTCTTATTTTAATAAAAATGATTTAATCGAATCCATTCTTAAACACGATTTACATACAATTAACTTATATGAAAAGACTCGTAACAACTCAATAATCAAAAGCCCTAACAATTTCAGCATTTAAAATACAAGAATTTGTCAATTCGTGTCTGATTTGGAAGAGACACGGTCGCGCTAATCATCTAGCGCGACCGTGCCTCATGAAACGCGGTCGTGCCGAATAGCAGCGCGGTCGTGTCCTCCTGTCCAGACCTAGTCATGCCCTTTGGGCTAATCTCTGTTGTGTCTAAGAATCATAGACACGACCGTGCCGAGCTAAGGCACGGTCGTGACTCGTGAATTGTCCAAGTTGGCCTCTGTTTGATCAAACCCGGTCGCGTCCCGACTAGCGCGGTTGAGCCCGTGGTTCGAGCGCGGTCGTGTCTTCCCAGGCACGGTCGTGTCTAGGTCAGAACCTTCGATCAGAATTATTGTTGTTTTATTTTAATCTGTAAAAATTCCAAATTAAGTTTTTAAATAAAAATAGTTAGTTTTATAAAAAGGTATTTGAAAAGATGAAATAATTAATCTTGGAATAAATGGAAAATCATTTAATTAAAAGTTTATAAAATTAAATTTGTTATTAAACTTTTCATTTAAAACATTTTATTTGTAAGTTACATACTTTATAAATAAATAAATAAATAAAGATTATTTATTTATTCTTCATTTTAAATAAAAACATTTATTTATTTATTAAATTACATTTAACACATACTTTATTTTCATAATCAATGATTTTATAAATATTCTATTTTACTATTCAATTCCCAACCTTAATCAAAATGTTTCAAAAATATTTACTTCAAAACTTTATATATGTTATTCAATACTTTTAAATACAAATCAATAGTTTTATACACAAATTCAACCTTCATTTTTAGACTTAAACTTTGTGCACATATTTGATTCAATATACATTATTATCTAGGTTAACTCGTGCGTATCAAGGATTCTTATTTTATCTATACTCTTTGTTAGCTACACTTCCATACCAAGTGAGTATACATAGCCCCTTTTACTCTTTTACATTTTTTTTGGGGTGAAACATGAACATTATTCAAATTACATGTTTACATTTACACAAACAACACAAGTACAAATCCTATTTACATTCATGTGTGCAATTTGAGCTTTATGCCCGAGTGCTAGGTGTGTTAACCCTTGTATGCGATTATGTGCAATCATTAACTATTCAAGCCGACGGTTTTCAATGATAGATCTATTGAGTCTGACAAACCCACCCAGGTGCGCGGTCATTGAAACCGACAACACAATTTTTGCATGCTAGTTACAAAGGTTTGATTGTACTTGGTTACACAATAGCTGCTCCCCATAAACGCCTTATTTATCATGTTATGTAAAGGATTTGGTTTACAAATTATATGCTACCTATATACAAACCTGTGTTATACTCACCAACTTTTTAGTTGACCTTATTTTATTCATGTTTCAGGTGCTTTCATATGAGTTTGATCAAGACATGCTACACATAGGCTTTGGACCTAGTTAATCTTAATTCAAAGACAAATTGTATTTCATTATGTACTTTGAACTTGATTCATGTTTGTTTGAATGGAAATGGATTTAATATATTACAATCTAGTCAACCTTGTGCTCATGAACAGTCTACATGTCCCGCCCCGATGATTCCGCCGTCGGTTGGGGTGTGACAGATTGGTATCAGAGCCTTGGTTATAGGGAACTAGGTTATTAGACACTCTTGACCTAGACTATAACTTTAGGACTGTGTGATTATTTTTACATGCTATCCTAAGTACTTACACTACCTGATACAATACATAATGACTTATGTGTCACACTACTTGATAACTCTTGTACTTACACTCATTACTACCTACATGCTATATGATTATTCACCTATGTGAATATTTTTACATATTATACTATATGATTACATCACATGATACAATACCCAATAGTTTATGTGTCACGTTACCTGCCCACTTCTTCTTCTATTCATAGCTACTTACATAATTTATTTAAAACACTATCCTAAGTTTAACACACACACATACGCACCAAAATTATTCATACACCTTTGGACCCAAATACATGATACCATCACCCTTTATGAGCAAAGACTTAAACTATTGGGCCTAATACCCACCAATAATAAACCAAGAAGCCCATCTATCCTCCAAGAAGAAGAAGCCCGCTGAAAAGCATAAACCTTACTCTTGGGCCTCAAGGCCCAGTCCACAACGATCCTCATCATGACCATGAGCCCAATAATGGTATTATTAAATAAATGATGGCTAGAAGAGTGTGTAGACCCATGAGGAATTCTGGCTAAGGAAAGATAGGGTACTTAAGTGTGTCTTATTGACCCACCCCTCTTTCCTGGGAATTCTCCTCAGGGATACATTACTTATAGGTCAAGTGTATTTCTAAAATACTATCGTGAAGGTTCGGCGTTATGACTAGTCAAACTCTAAAACCCATAAGAACTTCTATATTTGACACTTCATATTTCATTATCACTTACAACTTTTTCATTGTTTTTCTGATAGACATGGACTCCTACCCTCCTCCCTCCCCGGTTTACCGTCCTGAATCAGAATCTGATTGGGAAGAAGACACAGAGACACCCGTATATCGATCACCAACATCCCCAACTGCTAGGCCAAGGTTTGATGTAAGGGCGGACTGGATTAGGAACACTGACCCGAGACTTCGAACACCTGGATCACCCGTACCCATAAACCCGTATCATACACCTCACCTCCACAATCAATTGCCACCCCCACTAAGAGATCCATACCTAATGCCCGACCCGTACCTTCCTAACCCTTGGGTAAGGCATACCATGGCACCCCCTGGTGTTATGGGAATTCCAACCAATGACTTCCATCAATATGTAAGAAATTCATAAATCGAGAGGCAAAGGATAGAGCAGGGAGTAATACACGACTTGCAAAGACAAATAATGATAGCCTAGCAAAACAATTAGGATACCAAAAGGAGTTAATCTCCATCCTCGAAAAAGAAATACAAGGTCATCGCACGGAGACCGCCAGAACTGAAGCCAGATCTACTACTCGAGTGACTATAGCGGTGCTCATCTTGGCGATTATCTTCTTCCTAGTAGAAGGCTACCAGAGACGTTAGAAGGAGCTTCTACTGATTTCCTCTAAATTTTCGAATTAAGAACCATTTCCTTATGTTTTGAGTAATGTTTAACATTTCAGCATCTAGTCAATTCCATATATTTCAACTCTACAGTTATTGTTCATTGATTTGACCAGTGGAGCGTAAATTACACCTGTTATATTTTCATCAAACTTTCTCAAATATCACTTCTTTCATTCAACATGATTTAGTACATTACCAACAATCTCTTTCATAAATAAATCATCCTATTTTGTGATTTAAACAAAACATCGCTATCTTGTTTAACAAAATGTTTATTGAAATTTTTAGATAATATCAAAAACATAAATTTTCCATAAAACTTTTTCACCTAATAAGGAAAGTAATGCAATCAATTTTATAAAAATATTTTTAAAACTGATAAATAATTATGATTTTTATTCATTAAAGTAAATAATTCTAAACCTTGGCTAAATTACTACTTGTTTAGCCAAAAGTTGAAATTTTAAATTAAAAATATTTTCTCATAAATTGCATATTCATTTAAAATATGCGATTCAATGATTTCACTACTTTATATACCTACAATCAAGAATAATTTACCACTTTCTATTTTCAAACAAAGATCAATATTTGTAAACACGTTTCCCCGAATATTTTCAGAACCCTCTCGTTACCTTTCACTTGTCACTCCAAGAGACGATCGTACGGCGTAAACGTTATCCATCCCCATCAATCTCAATGAGATTTAAGAGCTACAGCCTAACTACCACATTATACAGGAACGTCAAACAACACGCTTGTCCGCAATACTCGGTCACATGCAAAACCCGTTAGTATACATCACACACAAAGTCCAACAACTTACGTATACATGTTCACAATATACTCAACGCAACCACATGGTACATGAAATTCAATTATTCTCAATATACCCAATGCTACACAAGTTACATTATACAAGAAGCCAATTTTCCTACAAGTCACAATTTACTGGATTGATCACATAACACACGAAACATGTTAATTTACAACACACATGCTACCGGATTGAGCACATAATACACGAAACTTAGTTGTTTGCGATATACGTGATACATAACAATTGTTTGATTGATACATAATTCTAGACTGACCACATTAAACATGAAACTCATTTAGTTACAAAGTACATCATACTAAACTGTACACATTATGCAGTACACATGATACTATGTTGTTTACATTACACGTGAGAGCATATTGATTTACAAAATACATGATGTTAAGTCGTCAACGCCATACATGAAATTCATTTCCTACAATACATGTGATACTATGTTGTATACATTACATGCGAGAGCTCATTGATTTACAAAGTACATAATACTAGCTGTTCATGCTACACAAGAGACTTGTGTGTTTACTTTATATACATGAAACGAAATTGCTTACAATTATTACAATTAGTTGACTACATTATACACAAGACATGGTCATGCACTTTTTTCACCAAAGTTGAAGACCATAATACATGGAAACGACTCGGGGTTTGACGTATTCTTGTTCAAACACGAGCAAACTAAGACACTTTAAGTTGTTCTACTTTACTACTCTTTAGTTGTGAACTTCCCTGCTTAAGGACGTAGTTACTTGTTAGCGACTTTTATGTGTAAACAATAGACGTGATCATAGTGAAATTGTGCCCCCCCTTACCCGCACACAACGAAAACGATCTATACGGACCATACGATGATTTGAATAATTACGGGTGCACACGGAATTATACAAATCAGCGCATGGAAACTATAGTGAAGTGTCGTCGTGTGTTGTGATCTGAAACTTATCATGATGTGTAACAACGAAACTGATGTAATGTGACAAGGGCATGGTGGATACGCCGATGGTACTTCTTATATATAAGTGTCCTAACATATTATCATGAGTAGCGTTGTTTGTGTCACGTGAAGTTTTGACCCAGACCAGTGTTTATGAAACCTTTACCCGCTAGCAACTTTGAGCCTATTAGACTATATCTTACACAAACTTTAGATTTCAAAATCTCATTAAACTCATTCCAAATAATACATCTCACATGAAGAATTCAAAATTTCTATTCGACAGTCACCTCCTTAAATTCATCTTAAAACAAATTTCATTACCACCTTCGTATACAACTTTGAGTATCAGGCCTAAGCTATGTCAACGGTTACACTCCCCAGAACCCAACAATCAAAATTCACCGAGAATCAAAAACTCCCTCCTCCTTCTCGATTTTGCAGCCTCCATTAGTTAAATTTCGGGACGAAATTCCCTTAACATGGGGAGACTGTAACATTTCTGACTTTTAGTATTATTATTTCAATTCACAGTAACGCATTTTAAACCAAATTCTCGTGCATTGCCTTATTATATCTTTCGCCATAAATTAAAATGCAATGACTCAATACAAATCCGCAAGTTTTACTCAGTTATATGCAATTAACCTCTATACAAGTAACTATTTTATACAAACATGTCAAAACTAAAGTTACAAGGACTAAAGTTGAGAAATAACAAGAAACCCTAAGTAAGCACGGTCGCGTCTCATCCTAGCACGGTCGCGCCAAGTGTTTCGGCACGGTCGCGCTACTTGCTTCGGAACGATCGCGCCCGGTGTCTAGGCACGATCGCGCCTATCTTGGCACGGTCGCGCCTGCGTAACAGTCAAAACGTAAAGGAAGTTTCAAAACGCCCAATCGTTCGAATTCAAAACCATTATACGTTTTATTTTCATTAACCAAGAAAATAACACTATCAATCATTCCCTTCACTACCAATTAATCCTGAAATCGTTCAGCCTCAAAGAATTATCTCCCAAGACCACAAAACCTCTCTACAATCCAAATACTCCCGAACAATCCATCTCTATACGATATACAATCCTCTCTGGAACACCCGAAGCCATTGAAGCAGTCGGAATCGCAGCAGGAGTCGCCGGAAGTCAAGCTTGTCGACGCCGGAACTTCCTTCTACCGATCTCTATCAATTCTCTACGGTTTTGGGTAGTTGAAACATTCCTCTCATTCATTTCAGTCGATATATCAAAAGCCCCATGTTAATCTGGGCTTCCATTAAAGAAATAATCCTGAACCGAAATTCTTATTTTAATAAAAATGATTTAATCGAATCCATTCTTAAACACGATTTACATACAATTAACTTATATGAAAAAACTCGTAACAACTCAATAATCAAAAGCCCTAACAATTTCAGCATTTAAAATACAAGAATTTGTCAATTCGTGTCTGATTTGGAAGAGACATGGTCGCGCTAATCATCTAGCGCGGCCGTGCCTCATGAAACGCGGTCGTTTCCTCCTGTCCAGACCTAGTCATGCCCTCAAGGCTAATCTCTGTTGTGTCTAAGAATCATAGACACGACCGTGCCGAGCTAAGGCACGGTCGTGCCTCGTGAATTGTCCAAGTTGGCCTCTGTTTGATCAAACCCGGTCGAGTCCCGACTAGTGCGGTCGCGCCCGTGGTTAGAGCGCGGTCGTGTCTTCCCAGGCACGGTCGTGTCTAGGTCAGAACCTTCGATCAGAATTATTGTTGTTTTATTTTAATCTGTAAAAATTCCAGATTAAGTTTTTAAATAAAAATAGTTAGTTTTATAAAAAGGTATTTGAAAAGATCAAATAATTAATCTTGGAATAAATGGAAAATCATTTAATTAAAAGTTTATATAATTAAATTTGTTATTAAACTTTTCATTTAAAACATTTTATTTGTAAGTTACATACTTTATAATCAAATAAATAAAGATTATTTATTTATTCTTCATTTTAAATAAAAACATTTATTTATTTATTAAATTACATTTAACACATACTTTATTTTCATAATCAATGATTTTATAAATATTCTATTTTACTATTCAATTCTCAACCTTAATCAAAATGTTTCAAAAATATTTACTTCAAAACTTTATATATGTTATTCAATACTTTTAAATACAAATCAATAGTTTTATACACAAATTCAACCTTCATTTTTAGACTTAAACTTTGTGCACATATTTGATTCAATATACATTATTATCTAGGTTAACTCGTGCGTATCAAGGATTCTTATTTTATCTATACTCTTTGTTAGCTACACTTCCATACCAAGTGAGTATACATAGCCCCTTTTACTCTTTTACATTTTTTTTGGGGTGAAACATGAACATTATTCAAATTACATGTTTACATTTACACAAACAACACAAGTACAAATCCTATTTACATTTATGTGTGCAATTTGAGCTTTATGCCCGAGTGCTAGGTGTGTTAACCCTTGTATGCGATTATGTGCAATCATTAACTATTCAAGCCGACGATTTTCAATGATAGATCTATTGAGTCTGACAAACCCACCCAGGTGCGCGGTGATTGAAACCGACAACACAATTTTTGCATGCTAGTTACAAAGGTTTGATTGTACTTGGTTACACAATAGCTGCTCCCCATAAACAACTTATTTACCATGTTATGTAAAGGATTTGGTTTACAAATTATATGCTACCTATATACAAACCTGTGTTATACTCACCAACTTTTTAGTTGACCTTATTTTATTCATGTTTCAGGTGCTTTCATATGAGCTAGATCAAGACATGCTACACATAAGCTTTGGACCTAGTTAATATTAAATCAAAGACAAATTGTATTTCATTATGTACTTTGAACTTGATTCATGTTTGTTTGAATGGAAATGGATTTAAAATATTACAATCTAGTCAACCTTGTGCTCATAAACAGTCTACATGTCCCACCCCGATGATTCCGCCGTCGGTTGGGGTGTGACACCATCTTTTTCTTTACTTTTCTTAAAGAAAGCTTTGATTTTTGCTAGTATTGTTCACCTTTAATAAAAGGATTTTTATGAACTATTAAAATCAGAAAATAATGGGTCTTTATTGAAGATTTTCATGGATTTATTTGTATGTATGGATGTTGTGTATATGCATGTATGTTTATATGTTCATATCTTGCAAAAAGTGATGAATTAGAGCTTGATCTTTATATGCAATCAAATGTTATGTTATGGATTGTTTCAAACAGTAAGTATTGGTATATTAATGCATAAAAATATGTTAGTTTATGCATGGATCATTGAATTGATGATTTAGGTGTTTATTGCAAAAGATTATTGTCCAAAAGTATGATTTAACCTAGGTTTTTGGCATGGATCATTTAGATTGTTTGAAATCTGGAAATATGATTATAAAATTGAGGTTTTATGATAATAATAATCATATCTAAAAGTGTTATTTAGGTTGTGATGATTTGCTAGGTGTATAACATGTTTATGTTGTTTAAAAGACGCTAAAAAGTTAGATTTTTGTATGAAAATAAATAAATTTGTAAATTTTGAATCATGGCTGTAATATGATGATATTTTATGTCTAAAATATAGATTTTTAGTAGTATGTATGATTCTTGGTGTTTGGATGCGTTTCGTTAGGTTTTACGCTAAACTAGTCAATTAAAACGGTAGTTTTCGACATGAAAAATGAGTATTTGTTAAATCTAATTTTGAGTAGTAAGTTTGGGTATATTTTATTATTAAAATATAGCTCTTAAGATATATAATGAGTTCATGTTATGAAATAGGCGTTTATACTTGTCGTTTGACGTTTCGGTTGTCACGTATGTGCTAGAAATTGCCATGTTTAGGTCCTTTATGTCAAAATAATGAAAGATTGTTTTGTTTGATGAAATATAATTTATTATGTATATTTTGATTATATATGAACTCATGCATTAGAAATTTGAAAGTTAGTTCCTTGTAAGTTAAATCATTTTTGCTTGAAAAGTGCTTATGTGCAAATATTGTTACTTAGTGTTTTCACACGTGATTTAGAACTTATAAGCATAGGTATAAGTATATATATATATATATATATATATATATATATATATATATATATATATATATAATATATACGTTACTAGTTTCATTTTTGCAAGCACTCGATCTTCCGTCGTTCGTTACTACAAGGTGAGTTTTTCACGGCGCCTTTTTAAACTATTTTGTTGTTTTATAAACTATGGGGGAAGAACATGTTTTCGTTTCGTTTATCATGATACTAGACTTACGTTATGTGTTCGTTTGATGGTCTTGAGTAAGGGCTTTCGTTACGTATTCATGTATTCGTTCATGAATAGCCCCGCTGTTATAATCATTAGCCTCGTGTAGGCCACAAGGTGTGTTGATAGATCTATTTGGACTGACTGCCCACTCTCATGATCAGTAGTGCTGATCGGTCGTTCGTAAAAGAGAATATATTTTGAAAGGATTCGTGGGGACATATGGTTTTCATGTCTCGGTTTGATTATAAGCTCTAGGTACTGTCATCTTGCCGTATTCCTTGCAAGCTTACGACATACCACATGTTTGTCCAACTTACTTGATAGTTCATTAAATTCGTTTATGTTATCGTTAAACACATGAAACTCGCTTAACTTTATGTTAATGTTTTTAAGCATGTTTTTCAGGTACATAGATGCTCTCGCGTGGTTATGAAAACGGGCTTTTGGCCAAACACTAGCATTGGAATTATGTTGGGACATTTTAAACATTATTTTGGATCCTCATGTGTTGGATCATAAAAACTCTTGTTTTTAAATTTCAAAGCTTTTAATTTGGATAATTGTAAGAATTCTCTTTATTTCGTGAATCTTTCCGATGTTTTAAATAAATGTGTTTGCTTATTATCATTGGGCTCCAACTTATATGACCACCATGCTTACGTCTCGTTTCCACTATGAATCGTCATTTTTGGGGTGTGACATTTGTCAAGACATATCTTAGCACAACTTCATATTGCATACTTGTGAGTATGGGCAATGAAGTGAACCAAAAAATTGTGCTAAAGACATAACCAGAAACTGGTCTCAAAAGATAATACTAGGCAAAATCTTACATTCTATTTCTGATAATGAGCTTTTAATTCATCTTTTACACACACACGCAACATAACATGGGTTCAAATCACAGTTGCGGTAGATATATTTAGATTTCCACACTACTTAATGATTTTAATGAATGCTTCTAGCCTACTAACAATTCAAATTAAATGATAATTTATAAACAGTTTAAGTAGTCATGAAGCAGTCATTTCCTAGTTGTACAGTCTAAGAAATTTAGATCACTTACTGATGTAGAATCATTTCCTCTTGACTTCAAATGACATTGAAATTTTTGATTATTTTATATTTTGTTTGTTTTTTCTCAAAAGTTTTTTTTAACAGAAAGTAAACTAAAGAGAAAAATAAATGTAACTTCCAAGAAACAATTTTGTTTTGAAAAATGATTTTCATTCAGGATTGAACATTCCTATCATGTTGACAAGATGTTTAAAACGTGTACGATCAAATGCTTTGGTGAAAAGATTGGCAAAGTTATTATCCGTGTGAACTTTTACAAGTTCAATTAAATGTTTTTCAGCACTGTCATGGATAAAGTGGTGACGAATTTCAATATGTTTCATTTTGGAATGTTTCACAGGATTGTTTGTGATGGACATGGTGGCATTGTTGTCAATGAAAAATGGAGTTCCAGTGTAGTTCAAGTTGTAGTCTCTCAATTACTGTTGTATCCACAATATCTGAGAACAACAACTTGCAACAGCAATGTACTCTGCTTCACACGTTGATATAGAAACTATTGACTGCTTTTTACACTGCCAGGAGACCAGCCTGTCTCCTAAGGACTAACATCCACCCAAAGTTGACTTTCTTTCGAGGTTGCAACCGCCATAATCAGAGTCCGTATATGCTTTGAGATCAAAAGGTTGCTGCTTGGAGTACCACAGACCCAATCGGGGTTTCCCTTTCAGGTATTTGAAAATCCTCTTTAAAGCTATCAAATGAGATTCCTTTGGTTGTGACTGAAACCTTGAGCACAAGCAGATTGCAAACATTATGTTAGGTCTTGAAGCTGTGAGATACATAAGAGATCCGATCATCCCACGTTACAATTTACAATCCACATCCTTTCCATCTTTGTCTGGATGCAGACCATGATTGACTGGGATAGGTGTGCCATAAGTTGTACAATCATTCATTTTGTATTTTGACAAAATGTCCTGCACATACTTATTTTGATGTAGATAGATACCATCCTCCCGTTAACTATCTTGCAGACCTAGGAAGAATGACAATTCACCCATGTTGCTCATCTCAAACTTGGACTTCATCACCTGCTCGAATTCCTTGCACATCTCTTCATTTGTAGACCCGAAATTGATGTAATCAACATATATTTGCATAAGTAGAATATCACCTCCTGCTTTCCGTATGAAGATATTAGAGTCAATTTGCCCTCGGTCGAAACCATTGGAAAGCAAATGCTTTGAAAGAGTCTCATACCACGCCCTTAGTGCTTGATGAAGACCATAAAGTGTTTTGTCGAGCTTCTATACTTTATGAGGATAAGCGGGTCTTCAAAACCAGGTGGTTGAGTGACATAGACTTCTTCATGAACTTTTTCATACAGGAAAGCACTCTTCACATCTAGTTGAAAGACATTGAAACCAACAAAGGAGGCATATGCCAAAAACAGTCATATGGCTTCAAGTCTAGCAACTAGGGCATACACTTCCGTGTGATCCAAGCCTTCTTGTTGGTAAAACCCTTGAACAACCAATCTTGCCTTATTTTTCACCACAACGTTTCGATCATCTGTTTTGCACTTGAACATCCATCTAGTTCCTATTAGATGAACACCTTTTGGTAGGGCAACTAGATCCCACACATGCAAATTTTGGAATTGAGACAACTCTTCTTGCATCGGCTCTAATTGAGATATGAATGCAGCATGAAAACATGTGTCCATGATACCTGTGCTGAGAATCTCAGCATAAAGACTTGTATTTTCAGTAACGGTTCTGTGACGAGTTTGAACACCAGCATTAGGATCTCCAATGATGTTGTCAATTTGATGATTCCTATGAATTCTCATCTCTGTTACAATGGGTTCTTGGATATTTGTTTCAAGGTTCGTGCTCAACACTCCCAAATCTTGTATATCAGAAGAAGATTCTATGTTGACTGGATCAACTGGAGCTTCATTTACTACACAAGTGTTAGGATCAAATTGAGCCTCGCTTCCTTCACCATTAGTATCCTCTTCAGTGTCACTATCACGCGTCCCAGATGTAGATGCAACATTAGGATTAGGAATAGGTACTGTTGTTCATGTTGAGAAATTGGAGTCGTCGCTGCCACTACAGTATTGATACAAATTTGCAGCATCTTCAGCAGATAGATCAGGAAAGTTGAAAGTCTTAAAGAAAGAATAATAATCGAATCCCAAAGCTGGACCTGTTGGTTCTGGTGGAGTGCTGTGTTTACTGCAATTCACTTCGAACCATTCCTTGACAGAACAATGTTCAATACCATACACTCTCTTGCATGGTGAATTGGCAACATATCCTAAGAAGATGCCATCCACCGCGTTTGTATGAAATTTTGATTTACGATCTTTATATTGTAACAATAATGAACATTGACTACCGAATGGGATTTGGTAGTCAAGATTGGGAGGTCGATTATTGATTAATTCATAACATGTTTTGTTGTGTCTTTTCACCACCAGAACTCTATTTAAAACATGACACGCTGTATTGACTGCTTCTGCCCAGAAAGTTTTGCATCTAACAACATTGTTCTTGCAGTTTCAATTAAAGTTTTGTTCTTTCTTTCTACAACACCGTTCTGCTAAGGTGTATATGGTGCACTAAATTCATGAAGAATACCCTTCTTTAGACAGAAAAGCTCCATCATGTTGTTCTTGAATTCTGTACCGTTGTCACTCCTTATTCTTCTAACCTTCAATTTCCATATAGATTCCAAAATTAGAATTAGGTAGTGAAGAATTTCAGCAGTCTCATATTTAGTACCTAAAAAATGCACCCAAAAAAACGTGAGTAGTCATCAGTTACTACCAAACAGTATGACTTACCACCAATACTCCTGATACTTATGGGCTAGAACAAATCCATATGTAGGAGATCCAAAGGGGTATCAATGGAGTTTTGGATTTTTGGCTTGTGGGATTTCCGTTGCTGTTTGCCCTTTTTACAAGGCATACAATCATCTGCAATGGCAAATCTCGGCTTAGGAATCCCGGTTACCAAACCGTTTATTCATTTTTAAATAAGAAATGTGTCATAGTTTCCTATGCCATAAGATTGAGTCTATTTATGTTGCTTTGGTAAGTAAACATGTAACAACTGATGAGGTGGTGGTTGCCACACTCATATCGATCTGATAAGTGTCGTTCGTTCTTGGTGCACGCATCAAAATCCACTATTCAGGAACCATGAAACCAGGCTTGAGAACCAAACATTCAGACTTATCAAACATAACCGAGTACTCTTTATCTCATATTTGAGAAACACTTAACAAGTTATGCTTCAGCTGCTCGCAATAGTTGACTTTGTTGAAACTGATACAACCATTAGAAACCATGCCTTGACAAGTTATACTTCCTCCTTTTTCTCCTGCAAAGGCCACATAGCCACCTCTGAATGATTTAACATCTTGAAGAAGGGCCATGTTGCCTGTCATGTGCCAGGAGCATCCACTATCAACATACCAACATTTTGTAATAAATCCCTTTGGATGTCCCTGCACGAGTCAACAGAAATTAGTTAGATTTGGAGACCCAAGCCATTGTGGTCTTGGGTCGTCCGTTTTTCTTAAAATAAACAACTTCAATTAACTCGCAACCATGACTGTCAAAAATGAGTGACTCATTTGGAGAGTCAGAATCAGAGATTTGAGAAATATCGAGTTTCTTTCTCCAAATTTGTTTCCTTGGAACAGTAGGCTTGCCTTTGTCAACGACAGGTGAACTAGAAGAAGATTCACCTGGTCGACAACTACCTACCTGTTCAAGTTTCCTTAATCTCTGATTCCGTCTCCTTCTCTGTGGTCATGAGAGTTTCACCACATGCTTCTTACCATGTTGTTTACTACCAGGGATAAATACACAAGGAACAACAGGTTTCTTGTTCCATTTTACAGCAGATGGTGCAGCCATGTTTTTTGGCTTAACCATATGCTTGGTTGGTTGTTTTGGAAATTGATTCTTGAATTGTTTTACTGATGGAGTCTTCAGGGATACGGCCTGTTGTAGGATAACCGGTTGTTTCTCTTGATTCTTATATGGACAATTCACCAAAATGTGCTGAAAATACCATAGTGAAAACAATTCCTTCTTTCTTTAAAATTTCTTTTGTAAGGCTCATTTCTTTTAGATGTTGATGGTTTATTCCGATGAGTATTAGGACTGGTTTGATGAACCGGAGGTTGTGCTTGACCTGATGTTGATTGATTCTTGGGAGTATAATGTTTATCAATGTTTTCTTGAAAATTCTTTCCTAATTTGTTAGCAAATTTTTCTTTCTTAGTTTGCTTTATGGTTTTGAAACCTCCATAAAGTATCATTTTCAATTTATTATTTTATTCAATCAAGTCAAGCTCTGTTAAAATGCAATTGTCACGATTACTGACAATGTTTTTGTTCATTTTAGGTTCATCAAGCAATTTCTCTGAGACAACACCTTCGACTTTGTTGTCCTCGAAACATTCATCAGAATAAAATTCTTCATCAGATGATGAACTGGCCTTACCAGAAGACTCATCCAAAAAGGACAGATCAATGTCGACTTGCCCATTGACAAAGTTTCTGTTAACAGGTGGATGATTGGCATTAGTACCCAACCCTTTGCCATTCTCATGTCGTACGACAGACTCGTAATGTTCCACCACAAAACGAGAATTTTTAAATTTTTCAATTTTGCCACTTAACTTCAGAATCTCGTTCTGTAGTTTGGCTATTTTGACAATCTTTTTCTATAATTGTCTATAGGTAACGTCTAAACGAAATTGTTGTTCACTGATTTTAATTGAAAAATCTTGTTTATCTTTTCTGAGATTTTCAATAGAATCGTTAAAACGTTGTTCATTTTCCTTGTAGCTTAGAGCTGCTCGACGCAGAGGTTCGAGTTGATCATCAGTTCTATTATTTTCGTTTTAGATGCCTCCCCGATTGCCATTAGTGCAAATGCAGATTCTTGTTGATCAGCAGCAGCTGCTTCTCTTTCTTCAGCTTTCATTATTTCAACAATTTCTGCCATCAACCCTGTCTGGGTTTGTTAGAACATGACATCTTCCAAATGAACTCCCCGGTCATAGTTGTCATCCTGTTGAGCTACCAGTGCATTGGATGATGCTCCCTGATTTTGACTGTGTTGTTGTTGAAGTTCTGGTTTTTGTAATTTTGATTGTGATATGCCCTAAATTATACATGTTTTGCATACATAATAATCCCCATATAATGGTACTAATCAAACAAAAGCCTTGCAAATGATACTTAATGCATTAATATTTCACAATTGCAGGTTATTCGGTGCTCCAAGATAAACAAAGAAAAAAGAAGCTTAAAACATGAAGAAATCAAGCTTTTGGAAGACCAAACCAGAGCATTGACCCCCAAGAAGTCAAAATTGGACCACAGAAGTCAAACCAGCAGCTAAAAGATGAAACTGGGAAGCAAGGAGGCAATGCATGGCCGTGCATCCCATTTCACGGCCGTACAATGGCCAACTTGCTCCCCAAGGCTCTAGTACACTGTCACTTGTACCCTGTTTGATTCCCAAGGTGTTTGCACGCCCGTGCAATCTAATGCACGACCGTGCATTACTCATTTTGAGGCCTATAAATAGAGGGGTTGAGTTCTTCATTCCACACATCTATCCACCGCTTACACACCCCAAGAACACACCAGAGAAAGCTTATTTCAAAGTTAGAGTGTAGTAGTAGTGAGTAGAGGGGCTCTTCCTCATTGTTCCAGAATAGGGGAGCCTACGAAACTCAGCGTTATGCTAGTTAGTATGGCCACTCGTGGCTAGACTCTTTGTAATGCTATGGTGAAGATGAAGTTTGGTGCATGTTAATATTTAACGTATTAATCCAAGTGATGTGTTTATATCTTTAACTATTCGTCCTTAAAACCACCATTTTGGTGGTTTTTTATTATTGTCTAAATCCGTCTTTATATTTGTGAGTGTTCTTGATTTTTAAAGCGTAAAACCTTTTTAATCAAACCTCTCTTGAAGCTTGTACGTCTTTATACAAGTAGATATTGATAAGGAAAGGCTTGGTTAACACTATTAAGGTCGTACGTCTTTATACGAACTTATTATGCAACCAAGAGTTGGTGAACTCATGTTAGGAACGGTACATCTTTATACTTGGTCCCATTATTACACCCCCTCCCGGTGAGCAAAATATAATCACATATTTAACTCTAATAAAAGGCATTTTACATTCGATGTCTTAAACCAACCCGGAGATGACCATTCGAAGGGTTGAGGGTAACTGTTGTCCTTAACGGGAGGCACTACCACTTGTTAAAGCTTTTAAATTTGCAAATCAAATGTCGTGAGGACTAGGGTCTAGCGGTGACCCGTGTCACACATTTGTAGTAGTCATATCATTGGATTAGTCAATTTAACATTATCACCTACCAAGCGGATTCGAAACCCAAAGCAATACTATTCATAACCTTATCATTCCCGGCATATTTACTTTCCTGTTATTTACTATTCTATTCGTTACATTTCTGTTACACACCTCACGCACATTTTTACTTTTCTGCTATTTACTTTACCACCATTTACTTTTCTGTCATTTACTTTCCTTTTCCACGAGCACGCAAAAGTCACTCACTATTTAAACCGGCTAAACGTTAACAAAAGTTGAGTATTGGAATTCGACCGTGTCCATTGGTTCGATACTTGGTTCTTACCTATACTATATTACGCTACGATAGGTACACTTGCCTATTATGTGTGTTTTTAAGTTAAAGTAATTATCATTTTATAATTTTAAAACCTGATCTATTGAAACCATAATCTCTAAATATTATTATATAATATTTAACTACATCAAAATTCACACATCAAGTTTTTGGCACCGTTGCCAGGGATATGGTGATTTCAAGAAAAATTCGAGTTAACGGATTAGCCTTTTTAACCTTAACATTTATTTTTATGGTTTGTTTTGATTGTTCTTTTCATCAACTTTCATGGATTACAACTACGAGAGTTGTTATGGAGGATACCAAGACGACTTTGAGTACTACTATTCGAAGGTTTGGTGTGAGGTTATTGGGGAAGCCCAATACACTCAAGATTGTTATCACTATCAAGGGTATTCCACTAATTTTCACCAACCCTACTGGAAACCACACCGCCCCAAGAAATTCAACACACAGCTCTAGATTCCGACTCATGGAGCCCAGGAAATTTGTTTCGTCATTTGGAAGAAATTAAGGTTCAACTTATAAATAGCTCTCCAACTGAACAAGTGTTTTGTCATTTTGATGAAATTAAGGTTCAACTCCTAAAGCGATTTCTAACTGAACAACAAGATGATTCCTTCAAAGTCCATGAATCATATGACATAGTTCCAACATCTGAAGTAAGGACAAGTGACTCTAAGGAGGAAGAACTTTCCATCTTCACAAGCATGGATCAATCGGAAGTGAGAACGGATGATTCGGAGGAAAAGGTTACTGCGACTTTACAATCACTTCTTGACTTTCCTGAGAAGCTGGAAGTTAAACAGTCAAAGGATCCAGAAAAGCGAATAAATAAAGAAGAACTAGTGGGAATCCTAAATATGGAAGCACAGGAAGGATGTATGGAACAATCCAACATCCAAGAGGTGATTATGCAAGAGGAAGTATTCACCAACAATCAAATGAAAATGGTGGCACCTCTTCCCTGCAAAAGTGATAGGTGGCCTGTGACCAAGCATATCAGTGAATCATTCTATGAATCACATATGCCACAGGATAAGGCACATCACTTTGAGGACCACTTCTCATGGAGGAAGCAACGTTCATCCAACGAAAATTACGTGACAAAATTATCATACCGAGGTGACCGTCTCCTTCACTATATGGGTTTCTTGAAGTTTGGTCCAGGAAATTTCAAATGGTGGTGGCGTGATTTAATTAAACCATTTTCTTTAGGTGCTCTTCTATGGAGCATTCTAAATTTGGCAGGTTTACAAAAATTTTCAAAGTTTCATATCAATCCATCCAAACAAAAATTAAAACTATAAAAATACTTTGGAAATACATAAATCAATGATTCACCCGTTTTAGCACAAAAAATTGAAGGTATTAAAAATAGAAAATTAGGGAAAATCTTTGATTTGTGAAATTGGGCCACTTTATGGGGGAATTTTGCTCGAACAAGTGGGACAAACCGCCTATGACGGTTTGCCACATGATTCGGCTCGTCAAAACCTTTCCGTCCCCTGGTCGGGGGCCCTCTAACTCAAAACGTAGCTCAAGTTATGACCGTTTCAAGTTTGAACTCTTTTTACCCTATTTTCCCTTTTCCAGCTGGTCAAGGATGGACTCCACTAATTCCTGGATCAGCTTAACATCACATCATACGCATGGTTATCAAATGGGTTGGATGAACCTCTCGATATTACAAGCCACCCGTTTAATAGATTATTCCACCACGAGCACTAAATTGAGAATTCACAAATCACGTACAGGTCTGGCCAACGACCCTTAAATAAATGTGGTGCTTCCGGGAGGCAACCTGATGATTATAAATAAATTGAGAAGTTGGTTCATATAACAAAAAGCATGGATCTCAGATTTGGTTTTTCCAAATTTAAATTTTCTTTTACTTCAGCCCCAAGGTATGCCTTCTCGATAATAGGACCTTAGTACCTTAACTACTACCTTTTATTTTCCTTGTCTGCTTTTAGGTTTTCCTTTATGTGTTAGGTAGAATAGTATCACCAGCTAGTCTCTCTACTTCTTTGAGGAATCACACTCCATCTCTACAACTCTAGGAATCGAAAACCACATCAAATTTCTTTGAAATTCGAGGACGTCTTTGAAGCAACGCATTGACAAGCAGCTGATAGGCTCAACCTGACTGAAACAGTAAGTTTTGGCCTTAGGTTATATACCGAATTGACCGGGGGAGTACCAGTTTCTTTTCCCTTAAAACTTCATGCATTTAAATTCCTGCATAGCATTTCGTTATATGCATTTGTACATTGAGGGCAATGCAGTAAAATTTCAACTTGTGGGGTGGGGAATTAAGAGATTCAGGACTACTTGTAACCTCAAAGAAGTAAAATTTCAACTTATGATTTTCTACCCATTTGACTAAAACGTTACAAAAACCTACCTTTTGTAAAACCCGGAAAATTTTCAAAATTTTAAACCCTAAAATTTAAAACGTCTTTGAGTTCACACCTAATTAAATAAAATAAATACATGGCAAGTAGAAACAAATGAATATTATGCATAACGATTCGCTAAACCCTATCCCATCCATTTTTATGTGAGGAAAATCAAGCCTATTACACAACATCAAGTTTTTGGCGCAATATAATTATTCGCATGCTCTTGCATTTGGCATTACTGAGTGTTTTTCGATTGAATTTTATGCATAATTAGAACTTATGTGACTTATACATATCAAAACCACGAACTAGTAGAAGTATGAAAGTGATTAAGGCACCTAGTACTTTATTACCCTTATATATTATCCTTACACCCTAAAAATCCCAAAAATATTATCCGCCTAGATAGCCCTTTGAGTCTTAGCATTTTCTTTTCTACTACCCACATTTATCACCCAACCAGCTTTTCATAAACACCAGTTATTAGCTAACTGTCTTCAAAATGGAAAAATTATCCTATGTCATTTATATCAAGTTTATTACCATTGAGGCAACTTCAGAAAGAATCTGTTTTACTCAAAGGAATTGGAATATACAAGAAGGTGGATGTATTAGGAAGAAACAACCGAACTATATGCAAGGAATTCATGGAAATATTATTTCAAGAAAATTGAGGAAAAAGAATTGTTGAAGAAATTGTCTTAATCCGAAAAGAAAAAAAAATAATACAAAAAGAAGAAAAGAAAAAGAGAAGTGGGTCTTTTACCGGGTGTAACATCCCAAAATAAATGAGGATTTTAAATAACGGGTTGAACCGGGACGAACGGGATAAAAGGGCGAGGCGTAACGGGCCGGGCCGGTTGGGCCGGCAAACTTGAAGGAAGGGGGGGTTTCCTCCCTTTAAATAGCCAACACACACACCATTTCTCTCATTTGCAAGAATCTAGAGAGAGAAACCGTAGAGAGAGAAAGTTGGCGGATCGACCCGAGATTGAAGGAGCTTGTTGCTACTGAACTCGTGAGCAAAACCTCCGGATCAGAATCTCGAAATCAGGTAACACCCGAACCAAATCTGAGTTTTTGTTCGTTTTTGGGTTTTCGGGTATTTTTGTGAAAATGACGGGTTTTTATAAACCAAATGAGGAAAGGGTTATAAATCTGGAATCACGAAAGGAAAATACACGTTTTGAATACAAAAAGTTCGGATATTGACAAGATCGGACCTGCATGCGAAAGTTAGGGTTTTTGGGGAAGATAGCTGAGTTCTGCAGGTATCGAAACTAGAGTTTCGAGTGGCCTGCAGGTGTCGAAACTAGAAGTTTCGAGTGACCTGCAGTTGTCGAAACTAGAAGTTTCGAGTGACCTGCAGTTGTCGAAACTAGAAGTTTCGAGTGACCTGCAGTTGTCGAAACTAGAAGTTTCGATGGGCCTGCACCTGTCGAAACTAAGTAGTTTCGATAGGTCTGCATCAGTAAGTGAAGTCAGTGTATTCACCTGTAACAGAACGAGTAAACCGTTAGAGTCGGGATTTAGGTCTGATGTGTATTTAATTAATCAATTCAGATCGGAAGTGACGTTGTTGGACCTTTGTTTAGGACAACCCAAGAGTAACTTATAAGGTGAGTTCTAGAAGCCCTTCTTTTAATGTTTTAATTAAATGTTTTGGGCTGGTGTGCATACATACGAAACGAGGTTTACGAAACGAGGTTTACGAAACGAGGTTTATGAAACGAGGTTTACGAAACGAGGTTTATGAACGATGCTTTCGAAAGGGGAAGACGAAACGAGTTAATGAGATGTTTACGAAACGAGGTTTACGAGATGATGTTTATAAAATATTTTGCCAAACGAAGTTGTGAAAGGTTTACGAATGAAGTGTTATTTAATAAAACGTACGAATGCTTTAACTAAAACGAGGTAAAGGTTTTTTTATGAAAGTCACGAATGAACGAATCTGCCACGAGTTCCTACGGGAGCTAGAGTATGTATGTATGTATGTATTGGCCTTACCTTACGGGGGGCCTTTGTGGCTGGCTAACGGTTGTACAACTGGTTGAGGATGGGGTGACGACGGTCGCCCATGGGATTACCGGGATCCCGATGGAAGGTACTATTCCTTGCGGGGAAATATTGCCTATGGTATGTTTAGTCTACCTAGAGGTAACGAGCCTTAGGAGACGTGTGTATGGTCTACCTAGAGGTAACGAGCCTTAGGAGACGTGTGTATGGTCTACCTAGAGGTAACGAGCCTTAGGAGACGTATGTTTGGTCCACCTAGAGGTAACGAGCCTTAGGAGACCTGGATGACGGATGACTTAGAGGTAGCGAGCCTTAAGTTCATCCGCTGGTATGCGATGTAAGGATTTGACGGTTACGAGAAGGCGCAGATTCGGTTCATATTGACTATTGTTACGATGTTATGTTACGATGTTTTGATGATGTTAAGTTATTGCATGTTTTATGTACGCTTTTATTAAATGAAGTATGATGTTATGTTTTTGGCAAATATTTGATGTTAATGTTTTACGTTAAAACTAGAACTCACCAGCGTAGCTGACCTTCTTAGTATGCACATTCAGGTTAAGGGCAGGTTATGATGATGGACGGTGATGCTTGGCTAGCGATGAAGAGTTACCCGGCTGACACGAAGACTGGCATCCCGTTATGTTTTGATTATGTTATGTAATGAACGAAATTTTCCGCTGCGTTATTTTGATATAAGAGTTTAAGAACTGTTTGTGAATGAGTAAATCCAACAAGTGAGGCCTCCCGGGTTAGGGGCCTGACAAGTTGGTATCAGAGCAATAGTTTGAGAGATTTGGACACTCCCAGTGTCTAAACTTAAACTGTGAATGGGACCGAAAGCGGATGCCAGTACGGGTAACTCGAGCCACAGCATCAGGTATGAAAAGTAGAGTATGTGTATGTAGTATGTCTTAGAAAGTAATAGATAAGGACTTGTGTTCTGATTGAATCACAAAGGTGGTCAAATAGAAATCGAAAGGTAGTGTAATGGTTAATTGCAGATGGCCAGTGTATATTAACATCTTACAATGCTTGTTGAATTCTATTTGTTAACTAGCGTGATAACATTGGATTTCCTTGTCTTATAGAACGAAATGGCGAGGAGAGGAAACGGAAGGCGTGGTGGCCGTACCGGTGGTCGTACCGGCGGTCGAAATGGTGGGCGTGGCAGGATTCCTGCGCGCCAAGAACACAGTGAAGAAGGAAGTGTTCACACTGAACCGGCGGTTAGTGTGCATGAAGCCGAGCAGACACAGGTTGAAGAGCAACCTTTCACTTTTGAACCAGAAGTGAGAGCAGCTATAGCTCGAGAATTCACAGAATTGATGAAGAATTCTCTGCCAGGTCTGTTGGCTGAAGCGTTGAAGCAGGTCAATGAGGCGGGTGGGTCTAGCGCGGCAATTGGTGCTCAGAACAATGAGACCGACAATGCACCGCCTGCTCGCGGATGCGATTATAAGTCCTTTAAGGCATGTGACCCGCCAATTTTAACTGGGAAGAAGGACGCGGTGGCTACTTTTGACTGGGTAATTCGTATGGAGGCCGCCATTCGTCTGAGCGAATGCCGAGCAAATCAGGTTGTGAAATTTGCTGCTAACTCCCTGAGGGAGGAAGCATCTCACTGGTGGGAAGGTGTACGCCAGGCTAAAGGTAATGAGGTGGTTGATGCGATGATGTGGGACGACTTGAAAACTTTGGTGATCAAGAATTTCTGTCCAAGGAACGAGATCGAAAAGGTAGAAAGGGAATTTCTGGGCTTGAAGGCCGGGAGCATGACGCACCGGCAGTATACGACATGGTTCAATGAACTGGCACGTCTGGTGCCACACCTAGTCACTACTGAAGAAAGAAAGATCGCTTGTTATATTCAAGGGTTGCCGGACAAGGTCCGCACATATGTTAAGGCAAACGCCCCTACTACCTACGATTCGGTAGTAGAACTGAGCGGCGTGGTATTTGATGATCTGGCGCTGAATGTCGTTGCCATTGAAGAGCCTAAGAAGAAGCTGAGTTTTCCCGCTAAGCGATCGGGTGGGAAGTTGTTTGGGGCTCAGGACAAACGGGCCAGGGTAAATGAATTAGCAGTCTGTGGGAAGTGTGGGGGAAGGCATGCCGGTGAATGCCGGTTGGGATCGAATTTGTGCTACAAATGTGGCAAGACCGGGCACTACTCCCGAGAGTGCCCGAACGGTATCAAATGCTACAACTGTGGGGAGAGTGGCCACATGAGCCGGGAATGCACTAAGCCCAGGATGGGCGAGACCGGGAAAGGGAAAGGCCCAGAGAGGAGGGAGGAAAGGCCCCGAGCGAAGACTCGAGCGTATGCACTGACACAAGAACAGGCCAGGAAAGACCCCGACGTGGCGTCAGGTACGTTCATCCTTGACAACACTTTTGTTTCAGTGCTATTTGATTCGGGTGCCAGTAAGAGTTTTATATCTGCAACTTTCTGTAAACGAGTAAAGTACACGGTTAGTAAAATAGAACGAGCCTTTAATGTAGAAACCGTTGAGGGTAGAACCGTAATGGTAACCGAAGTAGTTGACGATTCCACGATAAAGATAGAAGGCCATAGATTTCCCGTCAGATTGTTCGTTATGGTTTTGGGAGGGTTTGATGTCGTGTTAGGTATGGATTGGCTAACTGCCAACGAGGCTCAGATTATATGCAAACGAAAGATAATCCGACTCAAGGCTCCGGATGGTAGCGAAGTTGAAGTACTTGGGGATCGCGACGCCCCGATGCCTAACGTCATCTCGATGATTAGGGCAACAAAGTACCTGAGGCGCGGATGCGAGGCTTATCTGGTGTACGTAATTGACAAGTGTAAGGAAGTGAAAGAACTGGACGATGTACCCGTGGTACGCGAGTACCCGGAGGTGTTTCCAGAGGAGTTGCCTGGGATACCACCTGACAGAGAGATTGAGTTTCGAATTGACTTAGTACCAGATGCCCAGCCCGTTGCTAAGGCTCCATATCGACTAGCACCTGTGGAGATGAAGGAACTAATGGCACAACTAGACGAATTACTTGAGAAAGGATTTATCCAACCGAGCATCTCGCCTTGGGGTGCTCCGGTGTTGTTTGTGAAGAAGAAGGATGGGTCGATGAGAATGTGTATTGATTATCGCGAGTTGAACAAGCGTACGGTGAGGAACAAGTACCCATTACCAAGGATCGACGACCTGTTCGATCAATTACAGGGCGCAAGTTGGTTCTCAAAAATTGACCTTCGATCCGGGTACCATCAGTTGAAGGTAAGGGAAGAAGACATACCGAAAACCGCGTTTCGCACGCGTTATGGACATTTCGAGTTCCGCGTAATGTCCTTCGGATTGACGAACGCCCCCGCAGCGTTCATGGATTTGATGAATAGGGTGTGTCGACCGATGCTGGACCGAACGGTAATTGTGTTCATTGATGATATCCTCGTCTACTCCAAGAATGAGGGTGATCACGCATGTCATTTGAAGGAAGTATTGGAAGCTCTAAAGAAGGAGAAGTTGTATGCTAAGTTCTCCAAATGCGCGTTCTGGCTTAGGGAAGTCCAATTCCTAGGTCACGTCATTAACCCGAACGGCATTATGGTATACCCAGCAAAGATAACGACGGTAAGGGACTGGGATATTCCTAAGACGCCAACGGAAATCCGCAGTTTCTTGGGATTGGCAGGCTACTATCGGAGATTCATTCAGGATTTCTCAAAGATAGCTTCGCCATTGATAAAGATGACACGAAAGGAGGTAAGGTATGAATGGGGTTCGACACAGGATGAAGCATTTAAGGAATTGAAGAAAAGGCTAACTCAAGCTCCAGTCTTGGCCCTTCCCGAGGGCAGTGAAGACCTGGTGGTATACTCTGACGCTTCGGGTCAGGGGTTGGGGTGTGTGCTGATGCAACGTGGAAGAGTGATCGCATACGCATCACGACAGTTGAAGGTTCACGAAGTCAATTATCCGACCCATGATTTGGAACTTGCTGCTGTTGTGTTTGCACTAAAAATTTGGAGGCACTACCTTTATGGGGTGAAGTTTACCATATACTCCGACCACAGAAGTTTGAAGTACTTCTTCGAACAAAAGGAGTTGAATATGAGACAGAGGCGATGGTTAGAACTTTTGAAAGAATATGACTGTGAAATCATATACCATCCTGGAAAGGCAAACGTGGTGGCCGACGCTCTAAGCCGAAAGGACATGCCTGCTCCTATTAGAGTGAAAGCTTGCCAGTTGGTGGTAACATCGGATGTGATGAGGGAAATCGAAAAGGCTCAAGATGAGGCGCTTAAAGAGGAAAACATAAAGAAGGAAAGGATGGTTGGCCAACAAGACAAGTTAGAATATAACACCCTTGGTGTTAGGACACGTTATGGTCGGGTATGGATACCTATGGGTGGCGAGCTTAGAACCAAAATCTTGGATGAGGCTCATAAGTCTCGTTACTCTATCCATCCCGGTACCAACAGAATGTACCAAGATCTGAGGAAGGAATACTGGTGGCCTGGAATGAAACACGAAGTGACGAAATACGTAAGCAAGTGCTTGACTTGCTCACAGGTTAAAGCCGAACACCAGAAACCGTATGGGAAGATTCAACCACTCGAAATACCAGAATGGAAGTGGGAACACATTACTATGGACTTCATAACCAAGCTACCTCGCACAGCTAAAGGTCATGACACCATTTGGGTAATTGTGGACCGTTTAACGAAGAGTGCTCATTTTCTACCTATTCGCGAGACGTTCTCGTCGGAAAGGTTAGCGGAAGTATTTATTAACGAAGTAGTGGCGCGGCATGGGATGCCTCTGACGATTGTATCTGATCGGGACACACGATTCACATCGAGGTTCTGGAAGAGATTTCACGAGGCAATGGGCACGAGACTCAATATTAGTACGGCATACCACCCACAAACGGATGGTCAGTCCGAAAGGACCATTCAAACATTGGAGGATATGCTTCGTGCTTGTATTATCGACTTCGGTGGCAGTTGGGACAGTCATCTGCCGTTAGCCGAATTCTCCTACAACAACAGTTATCACACGACGATAGGCATGCCGCCTTACGAGATGTTGTATGGGAGAAGATGCAGGACCCCGGTTTGTTGGGGCGAGATTGGACAGAAGGAATTGGGAAGTCTTGAAGTTGTAAAAGAAACGTCGGAAAGGTTTGATCAGATCAAAGCACGAATGAAGGCCGCCCAAGATCGTCAGAAATCCTACGCGGATAGACGACGAAGGCCTATTGAATTTAATGTTGGGGACAGAGTAATGTTGAAAGTGTTGCCCTGGAAGGGAATCATACGATTCAGGAAGAGAGGAAAGTTAAGTCCGAGGTTTATCGGACCATTCAGGATTATGGCACGGGTTGGTGAAGTCGCTTATCGGTTGGAATTTCCTGATGAGTTAAGTGGGATTCATCCTACCTTCCATGTATCACACTTGCGAAAGTGTTTGACGGATGAAACGGCTCACGTACCACTTACTGACATCGAGGTCGACAACAGCCTTAACTACATTGAAGAACCTGTGGCCATCTTAGACAGGAAAGAGAAGCGTTTACGTAATAAGGTTATTCGATTGGTTAAAGTCCAATGGAAGCACCGGAAGGGATCGGAAGCTACATGGGAAACGGAGACGGAAATGAAGGAGTCGTACCCTCAACTGTTTGACTTATGATAGGTTTCGGGGACGAAACCTATTGTAAGGGGGGTAGACTTGTAACATCCCAAAATAAATGAGGATTTTAAATAACGGGTTGAACCGGGACGAACGGGATAAAAGGGCGAGGCGTAACGGGCCGGGCCGGTTGGGCCGGCAAACTTGAAGGAAGGGGGGGTTTCCTCCCTTTAAATAGCCAACACACACACCATTTCTCTCATTTGCAAGAATCTAGAGAGAGAAACCGTAGAGAGAGAAAGTTGGCGGATCGACCCGAGATTGAAGGAGCTTGTTGCTACTGAACTCGTGAGCAAAACCTCCGGATCAGAATCTCGAAATCAGGTAACACCCGAACCAAATCTGAGTTTTTGTTCGTTTTTGGGTTTTCGGGTATTTTTGTGAAAATGACGGGTTTTTATAAACCAAATGAGGAAAGGGTTATAAATCTGGAATCACGAAAGGAAAATACACGTTTTGAATACAAAAAGTCCGGATCTTGACAAGATCGGACCTGCATGCGAAAGTTAGGGTTTTTGGGGAAGATAGCTGAGTTCTGCAGGTATCGAAACTAGAGTTTCGAGTGGCCTGCAGGTGTCGAAACTAGAAGTTTCGAGTGACCTGCAGTTGTCGAAACTAGAAGTTTCGAGTGACCTGCAGTTGTCGAAACTAGAAGTTTCGATGGGCCTGCACCTGTCGAAACTAAGTAGTTTCGATAGGTCTGCATCAGTAAGTGAAGTCAGTGTATTCACCTGTAACAGAACGAGTAAACCGTTAGAGTCGGGATTTAGGTCTGATGTGTATTTAATTAATCAATTCAGATAGGAAGTGACGTTGTTGGACCTTTGTTTAGGACAACCCAAGAGTAACTTATAAGGTGAGTTCTAGAAGCCCTTCTTTTAATGTTTTAATTAAATGTTTTGGGCTGGTGTGCATACATACGAAACGAGGTTTACGAAACGAGGTTTACGAAACGAGGTTTATGAAACGAGGTTTACGAAACGAGGTTTATGAACGATGCTTTCGAAAGGGGAAGACGAAACGAGTTAATGAGATGTTTATGAAACGAGGTTTACGAGATGATGTTTATAAAATATTTTGCCAAACGAAGTTGTGAAAGGTTTACGAATGAAGTGTTATTTAATAAAACGTACGAATGCTTTAACTAAAACGAGGTAAAGGTTTTTTTATGAAAGTCACGAATGAACGAATCTGCCACGAGTTCCTACGGGAGCTAGAGTATGTATGTATGTATGTATTGGCCTTACCTTACGGGGGGCCTTTGTGGCTGGCTAACGGTTGTACAACTGGTTGAGGATGGGGTGACGACGGTCGCCCATGGGATTACCGGGATCCCGATGGAAGGTACTATTCCTTGCGGGGAAATATTGCCTATGGTATGTTTAGTCTACCTAGAGGTAACGAGCCTTAGGAGACGTGTGTATGGTCTACCTAGAGGTAACGAGCCTTAGGAGACGTGTGTATGGTCTACCTAGAGGTAACGAGCCTTAGGAGACGTATGTTTGGTCCACCTAGAGGTAACGAGCCTTAGGAGACCTGGATGACGGATGACTTAGAGGTAGCGAGCCTTAAGTTCATCCGCTGGTATGCGATGTAAGGATTTGACGGTTACGAGAAGGCGCAGATTCGGTTCATATTGACTATTGTTACGATGTTATGTTACGATGTTTTGATGATGTTAAGTTATTGCATGTTTTATGTACGCTTTTATTAAATGAAGTATGATGTTATGTTTTTGGCAAATATTTGATGTTAATGTTTTACGTTAAAACTAGAACTCACCAGCGTAGCTGACCTTCTTAGTATGCACATTCAGGTTAAGGGCAGGTTATGATGATGGACGGTGATGCTTGGCTAGCGATGAAGAGTTACCCGGCTGACACGAAGACTGGCATCCCGTTATGTTTTGATTATGTTATGTAATGAACGAAATTTTCCGCTGCGTTATTTTGATATAAGAGTTTAAGAACTGTTTGTGAATGAGTAAATCCAACAAGTGAGGCCTCCCGGGTTAGGGGCCTGACACCGGGAAGATCTTAAAGAACTGGACATGCATTCTTTTGATATCAATTTGCTTTTCTGCCCTCATTTCGTAAAGCCTGAATTATCATCCGAACTCCGATAGAAAGTTTTCAAAGCAACTAGTGATGTTAGAAAAAGGTGGCGCAAGCAAGAACAATTACCACCATTCTGCGGCTTGTAAAAAAGTGCCGCCAAGAGAAGAGCCAAAATATACGACAAATGTGTGAAGTGTGGCAACTGGAGCCACAATAGAAAATTTAGCAAGAACCAAACCTATTCCCAAAGTGAGTATACGCAACTTGTCAAGTAGGAGCTGTTAGGCTACATGCCGAAAGATCCGTACGAAAAGGCAGTAATGTGTACTACGTGGTGAGGAAAGAGTTTAGAATGATAAGAGATCTTGGTCTTGGCAATCTGACCATAAATGAGCCCTCAGATTAATTATACCCTCATGATCTGAGTACTGTAGAGGGATCTGCTAGTATTTTCCGTTTTAAGCCATGTAGCCGTAGCTGTGTGTTTCACGATAGCTATAGCCCTTCAAACCATTTGAAATCCCTAAAAATCCAAAAAGATTTTCATTTTCACCCTTTATTTTTATTTTATCCACATTACAACCCTTTTAAAAGTCCTCTTGATTCATGCATACTACTTAGTTAATTGGTGGAGACCTGATTTACATACAAGCTTATGACCATAGCATAATTCGATTCGAACTTGAGTGTTCCACTTAACTTGCATTATCGATACATATATAACCCTAGAGTTTAGTGAACATTGTGAGGAGTGAAAGTTTATGAATAATTGAAGTTCTAGTAGGCTTGTCATTGATTCCATCATAGAAAAATAGAAAAATAGAATAAGCAACCCAAGAGTTATCCCGGAGTTTCCAAATACTTGGAGTTCCATTTCCCTTGTAAAGTTTTTAGTTATGGGTATGATCATGCATGAGTTTGCTTGAGGATAAGCAAAGTTTAAGTGTGGGGTATTATGATATGCCCTAAATTAAACATGTTTTGCATGCATAATAATCCCCATTATGGTACTAATCAAACAAAAGCCTTGCAAATGATACTTAATGCATTAATATTTCACAATTGCAGGTTATTCGGTGCTCCAAGATAAACAAAGCAAAAACTAGCTTAAAACATGAAGAAATCAAGCTTTTGGAGGACCAAACACGAGCATTGACCCCCAAGAAATCAAAATTGTACCACATAAGTCAAACCAACAGCTAAAAGAAGAAATTGGGAAGCAAGGAGGCAATGCACGACAGTGCATCCCATTGCACGGCCGTGCAATGGCCAACTTGCTCCCCAAGGCTCGAGTACACTGTTACTTGTACCCTGTTTGATTCCCGAGGTGTTTGCAGGCCCGTGCAATCCAATGCACGACCGTGCATTGCTCATTTTGAGGCCTATAAATAGAGGGGCTGAGTTCTTCATTCCACACATCTATCCACCCCTTACACACCCCAAGAACACACCAGAGAAAGCTTATTTCAAAGTTAGAGTGTAGTAGTAGTGAGTAGAGGGGCTCTTCCCCATTGTTCCGCAATAGGGGAGCCTACGAAACTCAGCATTATGCTAGTTAGTATGGCCATTCGTGGCTAGACTCTTTGTAATGCTAGGGTGAAGATGAAGTTTGGTGCATGTTAACGTTTAACGTATTAATCCAACTGATGTGTTTATGTCTTTAACTATTCGTCCTTAAAACCACCATTTTGGTGGGCTTTTACTATTGTCTAAATCCGTCTTTATATTTGTGAGTGTTCTTGATTTTTAAAGTGTAAAACATTTTTAATCAAACTTCACTTGAAGCTTGTACGTATTTACACAAGTAGAGATTGATAAGCCAAGGCTTGGTTAACACTATTAAGGTCGTACGTCTTTATACGAACTTATTATGCAACCAAGAATTGGTGAACTCATGTTTGGAACGATACGTCTTTATACATGATCCCATTGTTACACCTCCTCCCGGTGAGCAAAATATAATCACCTATTTAACTCTAATACAATGCATTTTACATTCGACGTCTTAAACCAAACCGGAGATGACCATTCGAAGGGTTGAGGGTAATTGTTGTCCTTAACGGGAGGCACTACCACTTGTTAAAGCTTTTAATTTGCAAATCAAATGTCGTGAGAACGAGACTCTAGCAGTGACCCGGGTCACACATTTGTAGTAGTCATATCACTGGATTAGTCAACTTAACATTATCACGTACCAAGCAGATTCGAAACCCAAAGCAATACTATTCGTAACCTGATCATTCCTGACATATTTACTTTTCTGTTATTTACGATTCTGTTAGTTACATTTCTGTTACACACCTCACGCACGTTTTTACCTTTCTACTATTTACTTTACCGCCATTTACTTTTCTGTCATTTACTTTCTTGTTCCACAAGCACACAAAACTCACTCACTAATTAAACCAGCTAAACGTTAACAAAAGTTGAATATTGGAATTCGACTGTGTCCATTGGTTCGATACTTGGTTCTTACCTAACCTATATTATGCTACGATAGGTACACTTGCCTATTGTGTGTGTTTTTAAGTTAAAGTAATTATCATTTTATAAATTTAAAACCTGATCTCGTGAAACCATAATCTTTAAATATTATTATCAAATATTTAACTACATCAAAATTCACACATTAGATTGCTACCTGGACTTGGTAGAGTGAAGCATGAGGCTGATGCTTTATCTTCTTGGCATTCTCTAGCAAAATGGCCATAATTCAGACATTTGTAGCATTTTGCCTTTGATTTGTCGAACCCAACTTTCGCATTTGAATGCCCACCGATAAACTTTCAGACATTTGTAGCATTTTGCCTTTGATTTGTCTAACCCAACTTTCGCATTTGAATGCCCACCGATAAACTTTCTATCGGTTCTGTTCAAGAAACGTTTTGCCCTTCTAAGGATCATGGCCATATTCCATTGTATGTCCATGTCTTCCATGTCATCTGGATCCACTTGATTGAAATATTCTTCAATAGTTTCGGGATTAGTAAGTTTTCCACCTATGAAGTTCTCATAGGCAAGCATGCAAGAAGAAAATAGTGCAACATGATCTTCTGCAATTTTAGCAATCGCACTTTGATTACCAGACGAAATGTTCTTTGATTAATGCTGATGATATGAACTTGATCCTGAAGCAGCTAAACAAGTATGACTACCACAACCATTAGAATTTTCTTCCTCTAGAGTAGGATTCCCTAAGAATAAAGAAATTCCAGAGCCAGAGGTTTTTGCTATGGAAGAAGTTCCAAAGTACATTGACGGTTCTTGAATTAGCGGTCTGCTTGTGGTTTCTTTCTTTCCTATGTTCATGTCATGTGCCTGAACTTTACCAATTGCTTCATCAATGGTCTTCTCATAAAACTTAGGGTTTTCTCTAAGTAGGGTTGTGTACATGTCAAACTTTGGTGGTAATGCATCGAGAAATTTTTCACCAAGTTCATCATCGGGATATTTCAGTTCATAAGACTTAAGTTCAGTCTTAAGATGATAGAATCTGGAGATGAGTTCATCAATAGATTCATTTTCCAAATATCTAAAACATTCATATTGTTTTCTTAATAGTTCCCTCTTACTTTTTTTAACATCACTGTTTCCCTCGAACCTTTTATTTAAAGCTATCCATATATCTTTTAACGTGACATAACGTCTAAAGCTATGAAATAAGTCACGTGTCAATGCCATGGTTAAGGGACCATGTGCCTTCTTTTCTGGATCATAAGCTTTCTTTTCTTCTATATCAAGCATAGAAATAGGTTTGGGTTGATTTTCACCAAGAAATTCATGTGTAATGGGTATCTACATGTTTGAATCTAAGTATGAAACGTACTATTCAAAATGTGCTTTCCAGTTGGAATACTCGTTTACGTTCAATAACTTTGGTGGCTTCTGTGGAGTACCTATTTCATTGTCATAGTTTAACATGCTACTGATATTTTGAAGGTTTGCCATTTTGTAAGAAATAGACAAGAAACTCAGAGGTTAAAACCAACTTATGTATTTGAGTCTGGTCCTTCTGGTCTTGTGTACTTGTTAAATACGTATGCCCAAAAATAGTCTGTTGTACTTACAAGTGCGCAAACAACTACGCATAAGATTTTGCTTGCGTACTTGTCTGAGTGCGCATGAAGAATAAGTACGCTGGATCTAAGTATGCAAGTACTAAGTACGCATGGATCAGTATTCAAGGTCACTTTTTGAACATGTGTATCCACTTGTCTGATCAAATAGTGATCTGAACTGGTTGTTGTGTATGATCAATGTTGTATAACCAATAAATCAAATTCTTGATTCTAACAAGCCTTTGATGAATGGATCATCCAAACAACAACAACACAAGGATGGATGTAGGGATTCTCTAATATGAATAAGGGTATGGAACAGGACTCTGAGAATCACAAATGCAGATGTAATCAGAACAACATTTTGTTAGAAAGTGTTCCTAACATGCTCACAACACTCGAAAACAAGATCTTAGCTCTGATACCACTTGTAGGTCCCTCTAGGTGGGTGTGTCAGATCTTGATCGTATGAGTATGTAGCCTAGTCAAGAAGTGCGGAATCCTCATGACTAGGTGGAACAACGTACAACAGAAAATGTAAACATGACGAACAACAAAACACTCGTACTTTAAATACACGGTCTATTATAACGAGGTGTTTAAACACAAGTACAGACACTTGGAGAATGACTTCTGGACTGATACAATACTGACTCGTGCGTACTTGTGTGCTGGGTTACATCTATGGAAAATGTGAAACAATCCTAGCTATTTATAGGCCTTGGTCATGCGTACTTGTAAGTACGCATGAACAACCTTCATGTGTAATTACCTAAGTACGCATGACTAATTGTGTACTTGTCAAATACGCAGGAAGACTTTACATGCATATTTGTTTGGTACACAATTCAAATATACAACTTAAAAATGTCATACAATACAAGTTGAGACAAAAGTAAATTACAACTCGATCAAAACAACAAGACAAATACACATACATAAAGATACAAGACTGAAAGATAGGTAACAAAAGCTTTAGCATAATCTAGAGTGCCTGTCACCAAAAGATGCTTCAACAGTTCTTCTCAACAAACGTCTACAGATAAGTCCGTATGAGATTCTTTACAATAAGAAGCCCAGGGTTAGATACTTCAGAGCCTTTGGACGTCCATGTACTGTCTTACACACGGAATCCACTCCAAAGTTCAATAAAAAGATGATGAATGCTACTTTGTGGGTTATGGTTCAAACGCCACAGCCTACAGAGTTTACAACAAAGTCACCAAAGAAATCAGAGAGTCAACATATGTTGACTGGCAAGAGCAGAATCCAACCGATGCAGAATGTGGTTCATCATGGTTATTTGACTATCATTCTCTTTTTAAATCTTTTAATGTTTGTACTGATGAAATTGCAGGGACTTATGATGATTCATTTGAGTTAAGTGACGATGATGATGGTCCATACACCATACCAATGCTGACTGTTGATCCACCAGATGTTCTAAGGCAGAATAATGCGGCTGCTTCTTGTACAACCCAGGAGGCGGTTCCTGATGTAACAAATGTATCTGAGGGTTCACCAGTACATGAAGAGGACTCTACGTCTGTAGTCAATGAAGGTACTTCTACACCTGAGACTTCAGATTCCTCTTAATTCCAGGAGCCAAATCCTGATGAAAGTATGGTTGAGAAGCCAATTTCTGACAACAATGATGAATCCAATGAAGAGACACAAGATAATGTGACCAATCTACCTTTGATAGTTCAAGTTCCTGAAACTCCATCTCATCATATTAATAAGGATCATCCAGTGGATAGCATTATTAGATCGTTGACTGACGGTGTCAAGACTAGAAGCACTGATGGAGATATCAACATATGTCTGTATTCGTGTTTCATCTCTCAAATCGAACCAAAGAACATAAAGATGGCTCTATTGGAGCCTAGCTGGGTTGATGCCATGCATGAGGAGTTGTGTCACACCCCCAATTTCAACTAACGGAGTATTACCGTTTGGGAAGTGACAAACCAGGATCTCAGACACTAGTTACATTGAATGACTCTACATGGGACTCAAAATGAAAATATCTTTTAAATCAGAGTATCAATGCGGAAGCATAAAGAAAGTAAATGAGCAAAATACACGCTTCCAAAACCAAAGTCCAAAAGTCCAAACGTCCAAACCAAACAAAGTACAATAAAATAATTCAATCAACATAAATAGACACAAAGCAAAGCAGTTGAATCCCATGCATGCCCTAACGTGCACCTGTGTCTTAGCTTAGCGTCCTGAGAAAACATGTAAGAAAAAGTGTCAACACAGGGTTGGTGAGTTCACAGGTTTCAAATAAATAAATAAGCGTTACCAGATTTATGATCATTCAATATGTATCTATAGGTAGCTAACCTATGTTCATGATTTAGCTCAAGTGCTCGCAACCGAAACTGACTGTTTGTTTATTGCCTCATGCCAGGTCTATCAATACTGGCCATGTGAATAGGCTAACATTTCACCCGTTCGATATCCAATCGAGTTAGCGCGACTAACGCGGGTGGGATTTGTCAAACCCAGTAGTACTACTAAACATTACCTCGCTAAGATCCATATTAACGGTTCGAAATAAGATGAGGACTTTCTGTGATAGCATGTTACACTTAGCTTTAACATTGATAGCATATGAAATACAAAATCTAAAAATCAGTTTAAGCATGTTTTCTCCTCCAAGTTAAAAGCAGTAAAAAGGGGCCGTGAAACTCACCTGCTTGGCGTTGAAGGTAGTTCACACTAGAAGTAAGTTTGGAACCACGAGTGTAAGTCTCAAAAGACCTACGAATGTCCTAGAATTATAAATATATAAATTAGGAACGATAAAGGGAATTGTGACTGTGACAAGGAAACGAGGAACGTCTTAAAGAACCGTTCAAATGAACGAGAGTGGACGAACGTGTCACACCCCGCCAAGGCGGAAGCGCGAGGCGTGACGTTCATGGTTTTCAAAGCATATGATTACCGCAAACACATACATGATAAATGGATACATAAACAAGTTTAAAGTTTTACATTCCCAAAATGTAAATTGAGTTTACAAAAAGTGAAGATTTCGCAAATATGACTCTATTACAGTGAGTTATACAAGAGAAATCCCCCAAAAGTTGGATCCATCGTGCATGCATGTAATCTACATTGCTAACCTTGCGATCACGTTCAATTTCCTGAAAAACATACTTAAAATTGTCAACACTAGGTTGGTGAGTTCACAGGTTTAATCAAATAGTTTCTTGTAAAATTCAATTGTTCATAAATAATTTCAGGTGCATGTGATAAACAGAATAAGAATTGTTGAACCATTTGTAAACTAGCTAGGGATACAAATAATATGTTCCTACATGAGCCGTAACCAAACCATGACAATTGTACACGCCCCTAATTTCGTTATCCGGTTCTATGCGGCCATAAATCCTCCAGATTGTGGTTAGCACGACTAACCATGACCGGGAGACGTTACTCTCCATAGTACTATTCATAGGACCCTAGGCTACAGTTAATGGTTACTAAATTGTTCCAGGGGACTTTAGCGGCCTCAAATCGTTTAACTCATGTAAACATAAAAGTAGAGTCTTATTCTCTTGTTATCACATAAAAAAATAGTTGTAAGTATGTTCTTCCCCCAAATATTGAAAAACAGTAAAAAGGGGCCGTGAAACTCACCTTGTTTTTGTGTATGTTAGCAACGATAATTGTTCCAGTCAAACTTGACTATTCGTACCCTAATTACAAAAAGGGTAATTCTTGTTAAGACCGAACGTCTTATATGCAAATTGTTCGCCGACTTAGTAAATCTGATTGCTTTTGTTTAAAATATCTTCTTAGTTTTTCAACACTTGTTTCGTTATAAAACAGTTCTAAGTTACTGCCCAATGGGACTGATGAACAGGTGTCGAAACTACCTAGTTTCGATTGAACAGGACAGATGTCGAAACTTCATAGTTTTGATTGAGTAAACAGGTATCGAAACTACTTGGTTTTGATTAAGTAATAGGTATCGAAACTACCTAGTTTTAATTGGGTAATAGGTATCGAAACTACCTAGTTTCGATTGAGTAAACAGGTATCGAAACTCCTAGTTTCGATTGAGTAAACAGGTATCGAAACTCCTAGTTTCGATTGTGTAAACAGGTATCGAAACTCCTAGTTTCGATTACTGAACTTCTGATTGACAGAATCAGTCCTGCATATTTTTATGTTTTAGTCTTGAATTTGACACACTTTTCTTGTTATCTTACTTGCGTTTGAACGATTTGTGTGTTTAGCTACGGTTTTAAAGAAAATAATATGGATGGTATCGAGTTTTTACCTCTAAACAGAGATGATGATTTTGAGTGAAACAGAGAATGACCTTGAGCTCCTTAGCTTGATTCTCGAGAAAAACACTTGGATGTTTCGTATAACACCGAAATATGTGGATTTTGCTTTAAAAACTTGAATTCAACTTGAAGAGGATTGGGGAAAATTGCCGTGAGAAAATGGGATGAAATGAAGACAAAGAGAGAAGGGTATGGCTTTTATCTGAATTCTCGCAGGCATGTATGGGCTTTTAGGATGTGAGTGAAGTAGGAAGTGGGAGAATGGCTTCTCTGAATTTTGGCCGAAAAGTCAAGGAAGTGGTTTGGGGTAATAATAATTAGATTTAAGTATTAATTTAGTAATGGTATTAGTATCAATTAGAGTTCCAAATGGTAATTTAATTCGGTAAATTATTTGTTTTAGTCTAAAAATAAATTATTGTCCAACATAAAGTTGGTGTAATATATATGTATTTATATTTTTCTGGTTATTTAATTTAACCACAAACATTCGTATTAGTCGGTTTATATGGTATGTGAACCGGTAACTCCTAGAATTACCAACTATGAAATGAGACCATGTACGATTTTTGTTAGACCTTAATGTCCTTGTTTGTGAAATTAAATAAATCACAAAAACAATTAAAATGTAAACTTGTTTATAACATGTACGGATATTGACCTGAAACGTCGGGTGTCACATTCTCCCCATGTTAAAAGAATTTCGTCCCGAAATTCAATTCGTGCCATCTTGAACTGGTGTATCCTTAAACAAGGAGGGGTATTTTGTTTTCATTTGGTCCTCTCATTCCCATGTATACTCAGGACCACGTTTTGAGTTCCAACGTACTTTAACCAGTTTGATTCGACTACGTCTCAGCCTTTGAACTTTCCAATCTGAAATCTCAATCGGTTCCTCGATGAAATGCAACCTGTCATCTATGTGAATCTCATCAGGCGGTATAAATAACATCTCGTCTGATAAACACTTCTTGAGATTTGATACATGAAACGTATCATGTACATTGCTTAGTTCTTGTGGCAAATTGAGCTTGTAAGCTACAGGGCCAACCCTAGCCAGTATTTCAAAAGGTCCAACGTATCTAGGGTTGAGCTTACCACGGTTACCAAACCTTGCAACGCCTTTCCATGGTGAGACTTTTAACATTACTCGGTCACCAATTTGAAATTCTAATGGTTTCCGTCTGTTATCAGCATAGCTCTTTTGTCTGTCTCGGGCCGCTTTCAGACGGTCCTTAATTTTGAAGATCTTATCAGTGGTTTCCTGGACAATCTCAGGACCTGTCAAATGTTTTTCACCAACTTTCGCCCAACATAGCGGTGAGCGGCATTTACGACCATATAAAGCTTCAAACGGAGCTGCCTTAATGCTTGTGTGGTAGCTGTTATTATAGGAAAACTCCGCTAACGGTAAATGAGTATCCCAATTACCTCCGAAGTCAATTACACACGCACAGAGCATATCCTCTAAAGTTTGAATGGTCCTTTCGCTTTGACCATCCGTTTGTGGATGGTAGGATGTGCTCATGTCTAGGCGCGTGCCTAAGGCTTCTTGTAACGACCTCCAAATCCTTGACACGAAACGACTATCCCTATCAGAGATATTAGAAACTGGCACTCCGTGTCTTGCCACAATTTCTTTAATGTAGAGTCTTGTAAGTTTCTCTGTCTTGTCGGTTTCTTTAATTGGCAGAAAGTGAGCAGATTTCGTTAAACGGTCGACAATTACCCATATGGTATCATAACCACTGGACGTCTTGGGTAATTTCATGATAAAATCCATAGAAATCTGTTCCCATTTCCATTGGGGAATTTCAGGTTGTTGTAACAAACCAGACGGTTTCTGATGTTCTGCTTTTACCTTTGAACACGTTAAGCATTTACTGACATATGTGGCAATATCTCCTTTCATATTGGGCCACCAATATAATTCTTTTAGATCCTTATACATCTTATCTGAACCTGGGTGAATGGAGTACCTGGACATGTGGGCTTCAACCATAATCAACCCACGTAAGTTATCGTTACTCGGCACCCAGATTCTGTCCATGAAGTAAAACGTATCATCTGACTTAGACTCCAATTGTTTGATCATTCCACGTAGTGCTTCGTTTTGGATGTTCCTTTCTTTGAGTGCCTCTTGTTGTGCTATTCGGATTTGAGTAGTAAGATTCGTATGAATTGTTAATCCGAGGGCACGAACACGAAGAGTTTTAACTCGTTCTTTGCGACTTAAGGCGTCTGCTACGACATTGGCTTTCCCGAGATGGTATTTGATATCACAATCATAGTCGTTTAGTAGTTCTACCCAACGACGTTGTCTCATGTTAAGTTCCTTTAGATCGAAGATATGTTGAAGACTCTTGTGATCAGTAAAGATAGTGCATCTTGTACCGTAAAGATAATGTCTCCAAATCTTGAGTGCAAACACAACTGCGTAAACTCCAAGTCGTGGGTCGTATAATTCTTTTCGTGCACTTTTAGTTGTCGTGAGGCATAAGCGATGACTTTGTCTCTTTGCATTAACACACAACCAAGTCCTTGGTGTGATGCATCGCAGTATACGACAAAGTTGTCGATTCCCTCAGGAAGGGATAAGATCGGTGCACTACACAGCTTCTGCTTCAGTAATTGAAAAGCTGATTCTTGCTTATCAGTCCAATCAAACTTCTTTTCTTTCTGGGTTAATGTGGTTAAAGGCAGGGCTATTTTTGAAAAATTCTCGATGAATCGTCTGTAACAGCCGGCCAAACCCAAAAATTGACGCACTTCGGTCGGAGTCTTTGGTGCTTCCCAGTTTTTGATCGCTTCTATCTTAGATGGATCAACATGAATGCCTTCCTTATTGATGACATGTCCAAGGAAATGCACTTCTCGGATCCAGAACTCACACTTAGAGAATTTAGCGTAAAGTTTCTCGTTTCTGAGTAGTTCCAAAATTAATTTCAGATGATGTTCATGATCCTCCTTGGTTCGTGAATATATTAATATATCATCAATAAATACCATCACGAATTTATCCAAGTATGGCTTGCACACTCGGTTCATGAGATCCATAAATACAGCTGGTGCGTTCGTCAAACCAAACGGCATAACTAGGAATTCGTAGTGGCCGTAATGAGTCCTAAATGCCTTCTTTGGTACATCTTCTTCTTGGATTCTTAGTTGATGATACCCCGAGCATAGATCGATCTTAGAGTAGAAGCTAGAACCTTGTAGTTGATCGAACAAATCATCTATTCGAGGAAGAGGATACCAGTTTTTTATTGTCAGCTTGTTTAATTCTCGGTAATCAATACACATCCTAAAGGTTCCATCCTTTTTCTTTACGAATAAGACCGGAGCTCCCCAGGGTGAGAAACTCGGTCTTATGAAACCTTTATCAAGCAACTCTTGCAGTTGATTAGATAATTCCTGCATCTTGGAAGGTGCTAGTCGATACGGTGACCGCGCAACCGGTGCAGCTCCTGGTACTAAATTGATTCGGAATTCGACTTGCCTCGGTGGTGGTAATCCAGGTAAGTCTTCAGGAAAAACTTCGGGGTAATCCTTAACGATTGGTATATCTTCAAGTCAACGTTCCTCGGGTTTCTTCTCGACGACGTGAACTAGGAATACGCAATAGCCTTTACGTAGGTACTTACGAGCTTTCATGCAGTTTATCATCCTCAATGTCACTCCACTCTTCTCACCTTGAACCGAAAGAACTTCTCCGTTCGGGAGGGGAATATGAACAATCTTCTCAAAACAAACAATCTTGGCGTGATTCTTTGACAACCAATCCATACCAATAACAACGTCAAAACTTCCCAAGTCAACAGGTAGTAGGTCTATACTAAATGTGTGGTTCTTAAAACATAAGGTACAACCCTGAATGACTTCCCCAGTTTTAATTAATTTCCCGTTTGCTAATTCAATTGTGTAATTTTGGTCTAGTTTGCTGGGCTTAATACCGAGTCGGGACTTAAAGTCATTTGACACAAAACTCATATCAGCACCCGTATCGAAAAGTATAGAGGCATAGTGATTATTTATCGGGAACGTACCAGTGACAATGTTTGGATCTTGTCGTGCATCACCAGCCCCCATCACAAACGCTCTTCCGCGGGCCTAATTGTCGTTTCGGTTCTTCAAGTTTGGACAGTCTTTTCTAAAGTGCTTTGGATCTCCACACTCAAAGCATCCCTGATTCATCCTTTCTGCTCCTGGGTTGACCTTTCCTGCTACTTGATTGATCTTATTAGGGTTCGCATTGTTCCAACAGTTATGGGCTAGATGCCCATGCTTTTTACACTTTCCACATTGGGTACACCTTCCACTGTGATGATACCCACATTTGTCACACTTCGGTAGTGTTCCAAGATATCCTTTTTGTTCCACAGTGTTGACAGCATAGGCTTTCATAATTTCAGGTCTCTTGTAATTCTGATTCTTGTTTTGTTTACTTAGTTTTCCAAACCATTTCCTCTTTTCCCCAGGCCTTCCTTCCTCGGTCTCCTTCTTCTCAAACAAACCATCACGCACAGCATTATCTCTTAGCTTGAAAGCTAGAATTATAGCGCTCTTGGCATCCATAGGGTTCGATGAAGTTACCAGGCTTCGGATTTGAGGAGCAAGACCCCACAAATATCTTTCAACCTTCTTGTATTCTGGGGTAACCATGTGTGGAACTAAACTTGCTAACTCATTGAATCGGTCAGTGTAACCAACCACATCATCTCCTATCATTTGAAGGTTCCACATTTCAGTTTCGATTTTCTGCAATTCATTTCGAGGACAGTACTCCTCGATCATCATGGCTTTTAGATCATCCCAAGATTGCTGTTAGGCAGTCTGTCTTCCCAATGTTTTCATCTGAGAATTCCACCAAGTTAATGCTTTGTCAGTAAGTGTGCAAATGGCATATTTCACCATACAGTCAGCTGTGCATTCACTAATATCAATCATAGATTCCATCTTCTCAATCCACCTCATCAGGCCTACTGCACCCTCGGTGCCATTGAAGTTGCGAGGGTTGCAGGATAGAAAAGCTTTATAAGTGCACTTCTTGTTCGAAGCATCTCCAGAACCTCCAGTAGTGCCACTGCCTCCTGCACCTCCTCCGCTACCACTACCATTTCCTCCGCTGTTATTCCGATTGGCTTCGTACTGCTCCAAGGCGGCGGCTACACGTTGTGATATAATTTGCTCAACTTCTGCGGAAATCGTCGTGTTGTTTTCACCAGTAGTGTCACGCGGTGCCCTTCTTTTGGGTGCCATGGGTCTGAAGTCGAAATGGGGTTAGTGTGTGACGATATTCAGTGTCTACAATATCCGTACTATATGATGATAAGTTGTGAAATGCATATGCAATGAAAAACATCTCAGTGAGTCATTTAAATTATAGACAAGGTTCGGTTTTTAGACTCCTAGTTCGCTATAATCAATGGCTCTGATACCAAGTCTGTCACACCCCACCAAGGCGGAAGCGCGAGGCGTGACGTTCATGGTTTCCAAAGCATATGATTACCGCAAACACATACATGATAAATGGATACATAAACAAGTTTAAAGTTTTACATTCCCAAAATGTAAATTGAGTTTACAAAAAGTGAAGATTTCGCAAATATGACTCTATTACAATGAGTTATACAAGATAAATCCCCCAAAAGTTGTATCCATCGTGCATGCATGTAATCTACATTGCTAACCTTGCGATCACGTTCAATTTCCTGAAAAACATACTTAAAATTGTCAACACTAGGTTGGTGAGTTCACAGGTTTAATCAAATAGTTCCTTGTAAAATTCAATTGTTCGTAAATAATTTCAGGTGCATGTGATAAACAGAATAAGAATTGTTGACCCATTTGTAAACTAGCTAGGAATACAAATAATATGTTCCTACATGAGCCGTAACCAAACCATGACAATTGTACACGCCCCTAATTTCGTTATCCGGTTCTATGCGGCCATAAATCCTCCAGATTGTGGTTAGCGCGACTAACCATGACCGGGAGACGTCACTCTCCATAGTACTATTCATAGGACCCTAGGCTACAGTTAATGGTTACTAAATTGTTCCAGGGGACTTTAGCGGCCTCAAATCGTTTAACTCATGTAAACATAAAAGTCGAGTCTTATTCTCTTGTTATCACATAAAAAAAATAGTTGTAAGTATGTTCTTCCCCCAAATATTGAAAAACAGTAAAAAGGGGCCGTGAAACTCACCTTGTTTTTGTGTATGTTAGCAACGATAATTGTTCCAGTCAAACTTGACTATTCGTACCCTAATTACAAAAAGGGTAATTCTTGTTAAGACCGAACGTCTTATATGCAAATTGTTCACCGACTTAGTAAATCTGATTGCTTTTGTTTAAAATATCTTCTTAGTTTTTCAACACTTGTTTCGTTATAAAGCAGTTCTAAGTTACTTCCCAATGGGACTGATGAACAGGTGTCGAAACTACCTAGTTTCGATTGAACATGACTGATGTCGAAACTTCATAGTTTCGATTGAGTAAACAGGTATCGAAACTACTTGGTTTCGATTAAGTAATAGGTATCGAAACTACCTAGTTTTGATTGGGTAATAGGTATCGAAACTACCTAGTTTCGATTGAGTAAACAGGTATCGAAACTCCTAGTTTCGATTTAGTAAACAGGTATCGAAACTCCTAGTTTCGATTGAGTAAACAGGTATCGAAACTCCTAGTTTCGATTACTGAACTTCTGATTGACAGAATCAGTCCTGCATATTTTTATGTTTTAGTCTTGTATTTGACACACTTTTCTTGTTATCTTACTTGCGTTTGAACGATTTGTGTGTTTAGCTACGGTTTTAAAGAAAATAATATGGATGGTATCGAGTTTTTACCTCTAAACAGAGATGATGATTTTGAGTGAAACAGAGAATGACCTTGAGCTCCTTAGCTTGATTCTCGAGAAAAACACTTGGATGTTTCGTATAACACCGAAATATGTGGATTTTTCTTTAAAAACTTGAATTCAACTTGAAGAGGATTGGGGAAAATTGCCGTGAGAAAATGGGATGAAATGAAGACAAAGAGAGAAGGGTATGGCTTTTATCTGAATTCTCGCAGGCATGTATGGGCTTTTAGGATGTGAGTGAAGTAGGAAGTGGGAGAATGGCTTCTCTGAATTTTGGCCGAAAAGTCAAGGAAGTGGTTTGGGTTAATAATAATTAGATTTAAGTATTAATTTATTAATGGTATTAGTATCAATTAGAGTTCCAAATGGTAATTTAATTCGGTAAATTATTTGTTTTAGTCTAAAAATAAATTATTGTCCAACGTAAAGTTGGTGTAATATATATGTATATATATTTTTCTGGTTATTTAATTTAACCACAAACATTCGTATTAGTCGGTTTATATGGTATGTGAACCGGTAACTCCTAGAATTACCAACTATGAAATGAGACCATGTACGGTTTTTGTTAGACCTTAATGTCCTTGTTTGTGAAATTAAATAAATCACAAAAACAATTAAAATGTAAACTTGTTTATAACATGTACGGATATTGACCTGAAATGTCGGGTGTCACAGAACGTGTCCACGGGTTTAGGAATTACTTTACGCGATGAATGACGTAAATAATATATATATATATATATACGAGTGGTTAACATAACTAATTATTATTTAGTCTTGATTGGTTCACGGTGTTATATAAAAATGATTTGAAATAATATAAATATATATTATTTTATAATACGAGTCACAATTCGAAAATAATATAAACATATTATTTTACACGCGTTTACGGTTTAAAATAATATAAATATATTAATTTTTTTTTACTTATTAATAATAAAAGTGCACAATTTATAAAAATAGTTATAATTTATAAAAATAAACAAAATATTTAAATCCCGAGCCTATGGGTTGTTTTCCGGTTTAAAACCCATTTATATAATGATATAATATTAAAAGATTTGATTTTTATTAATTTAATATTCCAGAAAATTGTTTAAAAAAAGAATGTGGGAGCCCGGCCTCGAACCCGGGTCTCTCCCACACAGACACATCGCTTTAACCAGTCCGGCCGCTAGGCTATCGCAACAAAACTCAGATCGAAACCCTTTTGATCAGCAATTCCCGAGAGTCCTTCCCTCCTACCCGATCGCGACTGGTTCCAGTTCGATACCCGTGAATTTGATCGCGATTTAACAATGAAGCTTAGGGGTTTTGATTATTGAGTCATTGCGATTCGGAGTGTATGATTAATTGCAAAAATTTACAAGTTTCAAATCGTTTAATTACGTTTTTAAGAATCGAACCCTAGAACAAGAACTTAGAATCAAATTGATCGAATTCGATATTTATTTGGGTTAAAATCATAGGGCTTTTACTAAACGAGTGATTCCGATTCTATCCATATGGTTTAACTGAATGAATGTTGAGTCTAAAATCAAAATCCCCAAATTGGTTTACGAACAAACCCTAATTTACGAATCGGTTACAATTCGATGAAGATTGGTAAAATTAACATGGGGCTTTTACTGAGACATTGATTGCGATTCTACACATACCAATTAATTGAATTATGATCGAGTTCAGAGTCAAAAGCCCCAAATTGGTTTTCGTATGAACCCTAGGTTAGTGATCTTGTTAAATTCGATGTTGTAAGCCCTAATTGACATAGGGCTTTCCATCTATGAATAAAAATGAAAGTGAGGATGTGTTTACTTACCAGAAACAGATGTGAATTGACCGAGATCGACTAGGACGGGTTCCGTCTTCGACGTGTTTGGTTTCCGGCGAATTCGACTGCGTCTCTGGCGAGATTGACACGTATAATAGCTCCACAGGGTCTCGTTCAATGTGCGCAGAGTGTTGGTTTGTAAATTGGTGAACGGATTTGATTGAATTCGATGAGTACATGATGTGTTTCGACGGTTTCGAGTTAAAGCTCATAATTGGGTTTTAATTCGAATTGATAACGAAGATTTATGACTCAATGATGGTCGAAACTGCTAATAATGTCCATATCAGTTATGAAATCAAACGAATTTCAGGTATAATTCGTGAATTTGAATCAAAGAGTCACGGGTTTGACTTACAAAAGTCAACAGGAACTAACTTTGCTGATTTTGACTTTGAGAAGTCAATTTATTTGATTTAGCATACTAACACAACTAGTCCTTGTATTTTTGAGTTGGATTTGTGACAGAATCAGTCCCTGAGGTTAGATTTAATTAACGGGGTTAAGTTTTTAATAAGAAACTTAACGGAATAGTTAACAGAATTAACTGAAAGGTCCGGATTGTCACATCATTCCCTAGTTGAAAGAATTTTCGTCCCTAAAATTAAAACAACAAAAAAAAAAATTCTGGGGTTTCATATCATTCCCTAGTTGAAAGAATTTTTGTCCCGAAAATTAAATAGTACCTTAGGAATTTGACGCGGAGTGCTTGAACAGATTAGGATATTTGTGCATCATCTGATCCTCGTGCTCCCAAGTGAATTCTGGTCCGCGTTTCGAGTTCCAACGGACTCGAACAATAGGGATTTTACTGTGCTTTAACGATTTGACTTCCCTATCCATAATTTCCACAGGTTCTTCGATGAAGCGTAACTGTTCATCAACGTGTAGTTCCTCAAGAGGAACTGCGAGTGATTCGTCTGCCAGGCATTTCTTTAAATTTGAGACGTGAAAGACGTTGTGTACACCACTCAGTCTTTCATGTAAGTCCAGTTGATACGCTACTGGTCCGATTCTTTTTAATATTTTGAAAGGTCCAACATAACGAGGATTCAGTTTGCCTCGTTTCCCGAAATGAATGACACCTTTCCAAGGTGAGACTTTGAGTAAGACCATGTCACCTATTTGAAACTCCAAAGGTTTACGACGCTTGTCGGCATAGCTCTTTTGACGATCACGAGCTGCCGCCATACGGTTTCAAATTTGAACGATCTTTTCGGAAGTTTCAAATACAAGTTCAGGACCTGTGAGTTGGCTATCTCCAACCTCGGTCCAACAAATGGGAGAACGGCATTTCCGTCCATAAAGTGCTTCGAATGGAGCTGCCTTGATGCTAGTGTGATAACTGTTGTTGTAGGAGAACTCCACCAACGGTAGGTGAGACTCCCCAGTGTTACCGAAATCTATCACACAAGCTCTTAGCATGTCCTCCAGAGTTTGGATAGTACGTTCTGTTTGACCATCGGTTTGAGGATGGTAAGCTGTGCTCATATCTAGACGTGTGCCTAAGGCCTTATGTAACGACTGCCAGAAACGAGAAGTGAATCGTGCATCACGATCAGAAATAATGGAGATTGGCACTCCGTGCCGAGATACTACTTCTTTTAGGTAAACCCGAGTAAGCTTTTCCATCTTATCGGTTTCTTTGATGGCTAAGAAATGGGCAGATTTTGTTAAACGATCAACGATTACCCAAATGGTATCGCATCCAGTAGGGGTTCGGGGTAATTTGGTGATGAAATCCATGGATATTTGTTCCCATTTCCACATGGGAATTTCTGGTTGCTGCAGGAGACCGGATGGTTTTTGATATTCAACTTTGACCTTCGCGCAGGTCAGACACTTACTAACATAGGTGGCTATATCGGCCTTCATCTTCGGCCACCAATATAGTACTTTTAGATCATGGTACATTTTATCGGAACCCGGATGAATGGAGTAACGAGATTTATGAGCTTTATCCATAATTAGTTCCCTTAAATTTCCGAACACTGGAATCCATATACATTCGACAAAGTAACGAATTCTGTCAGATTTTACTTCAAGTTGTGCTTCCATGCCGCAAGTACCTTCTAACGGTAGGTTATCTTCTTTCAAGGCTTCAAGTTGAGCACTACGGATTCTGCCAGGCAATCCAGGGTGAATAGTAATTGTAATGCTCGAATTCGTTTGGGTTTCGTTTCCTTTCGGCTTAGTGCATCAGCCACATGGTTTAACTAAATGAATGTTGAGTCTAAAATCAAAATCCCCAAATTGGTTTACGAACGAACCCTAATTGATGAATCGGTTACAATTCGATGAAGATTGGTAAAATTAACATGGGGCTATTACTGAGACGTTGATTGCGATTCTACACATACCAATTAATTGAATTATGATCGAGTTCAGAGTCAAAAGCCCCAAATTGGTTTTCGTATGAACCCTAGGTTAGTGATCTTGTTAAATTCGATGTTGTAAGCCCTAATTGACATAGGGCTTTCCATCTATGAATAAAAACGAAAGTGAGGATGTGTTTACTTACCAGAAACAGATGTGAATTGACCGAGATCGACTAGGACGGGTTCCGTCTTCGACGTGTTTGGTTTCCGGCGAATTCGACTGCGTCTCCGGCGAGATTGAAACGTATAATAGCTCCACAGGGTCTCGTTCAATGTGCGCAGAGTGTTGGTTTGTAAATTGGTGAACGGATTTGATTGAATTCGATGAGTACATGATGTGTTTCGACGGTTTCGAGTTAAAGCTCATAATTGGGTTTTAATTCGAATTGATAACGAAGATTTATGACTCAATGATGGTCAAAACTGCTAATAATGTCCATATCAGTTATGAAATCAAACGAATTTCAGGTATAATTCGCGAATTTGAATCAAAGAGTCACGGGTTTGACTTACAAAAGTCAACAGGAACTAACTTTGCTGATTTTGACTTTGAGAAGTCAATTTATTTGATTTAGCATACTAACACAACTAGTCCTTGTAGTTTTGACTTGGATTTGTGACAGAATCAGTGCCTGAGGTTAGATTTAACTAACGGGGTTAAGTTTATAATAAGAAACTTAACGGAATAGTTAACGGAATTAACTGAAAGGTCCGGATTGTCACAAGTTGGATCAGTTTGCAAAGCTTAAAGTCTAGGATCTAGTGACATTACCACCAGACAAGAAAGCTATTGGAACTCGTTGGGTATTCAGAAACAAGCAAGATGAAAGCAAAGTGATCATTCATAGTAAAGCATGTCTGGTAGTACAGGGGTTCGATTATGAGGAAGTGTTCGCTCAGGTCGCTCGTCTGGAAGCAATCCGGATTTTATTGGCATATACATCATACATGAACTTCACCATTTATCAAATGGATGTCAAGACAGCGATTTTGTATGGAAAGGTTAAGGAGGAGATGTATATTTGTCAACCTCCTAGATTTGAAGATTGTGATCATCCAGATTACGTTTATAAGCTAGATAAGGTTCTGTATGGCTTACATCAGGCACCTTGTGCTTGGTATGCCACTCTGACAGACCATCTGCTTACTCATGGCTATACACGTGATGCCATTGATCAAACCATATTCATTCGGATGGTGGATGCGGATCTGATTCTGGTGCAAATTTATGTGGACGATATCATCTTTGGGTCCACATATGAAGATCTGTTCACTGAATTCAGGAAGGTTATGGAAAAGAAGTTTGAGATGAGTGCATTAGGTGAAATGACCTTCTTTCTTGGTCTGCAGGTGAAACAATCGAGTGATGGTACTCTCATCGATCAGGGAAAATATGTGGACAACATTCTAGAAAAGTTCAAGTTCACTGGCCAGTTCTAGATGCTAACTTAAATGGGGTTCTCGTTGATAAAAAAAACAATATTGATCTATGATCGGTTCATTGATGTACTTAACGACCAGTCGTCCGGACATCGTGTTTGCTGTGTGTCAGTGTGTTCGTTATCAAGCTAATCCCAATATGTCCTATTTAACTGCTGTTAAACGTTTCTTTCAGTATCTCAAGGGCAAGCCTCGGCATGGCCTTTGGTAACCCAAAGATTCTAATTTTGCTTGTATGATTTTTCTGACAATGATTATGGAGTTTGTCAACTTGACAGGAAATCTACAAGCGGGCGATGTCAATTTCTAGGGAATAGGATAATCTCTTGGCAGTGTAAGAAGCAACACACAGTCTCTACCTCCACTTCTGAGGCTGAATACGTTACTGCATCGGCTTGCTGTTCACAAGTCATCTGGATGCAACATCAATTGCTGGATTACGGTTTGACTTTTTTAAACACTGTTATTTTCTGTGATAATGAGGCTGTCGTGCTTATTGTGAAAAACCCGGTCCAACATTCCAAAACCAAGCATATTGATATCAAGGTGCATTTTATCCGGGACTGTTTTGAGAGAAATCACATCCGTCTTGAGCGTGTTGATTCTGACAACAGTGTTGCAGATTTCTTGAGAAAAACATTTGATAAATCTCGATTCAATGTGCTTGTAGAGTCCCTGAAAATAATTGGTTTTAAAGATTGAACAAGTCATAAAAATATTTTTCTTTGTGGTTTAAATTTGTGCAATATTTTATTTTATTTTATTTTTATGCACAAATTTAGGGGGAGAAATTAGAAAAATACAAAAAGATTTTCGTTTATTAGAGTCTAATTTTAATTTTTATTAGTGTCAGAAAATTACAAAAAGAATGTTTTTTTTGTTTGAGTCGGCAGTTTGCAAATAAATGGGAAGTGACATGATTGTTCGTTTCTTAAGGATAGGATCAACACATGTAAGACACTAAATTGACATGACTAGGATCTATGTGGGATATGTTGATAGGCTCTGCATGTGATACACTTGAACTAGATAATCTTATGGCCTTAGTGGGGAACATCTCATAGAGTAGTGTAATTAGTGATTTCATGTTCATAATTGAAAACTTAAACATAAAGGTTGATGAACTATGGATAAACCTTGCTTTATTGGGATTGCACAAACAGAGACCCTTAACAAAGGGGTTGTGAGCTGACTTGTTACAAGTCTGTACATATTGTATATTAAGATAAAAGACATGCATTGACATGCAATAGGTGAAAAGACAAACTGCAAAAGCAGAATTCTGAGCAAAAAGACACGTAATGTTAATGTCGTGCCTTAGGAAAAAAATTTAAGATATGTCTAAAGGCGTACATATAAATATACTTGTATATATTTTTATTTTTTGGACCATGGTGACTGAGGTAAAAAGTCTTTGACGAATTCAGGATACATAAGTCCGTCGTACCGTATTTCTGGGCAAATTTTTTATATTCCTATAATCAGTTCACTATCCCGTGCTAGTTTTGCTCAATTAGTTATTTTATTAGATGCTCAAAAGATCACGAGGAAGGGAAGGTTTACCTGATAAGCTGTGGGCTCCATTAAAGTTGATCAATAAGTCACATCACGAGTTTGATCAGTAGCTGAGTTACCTGGACCTACAAGTGGTATCAGAGACAAGTGCTCGTGAATTTAGTACGATTCTTGGTGATAATTGACGGTTTTTGTGTACAATTTGACAAGATTTTCAACATTCTTGAAATTTCTGCAACAATGGCGTTTTTCAAGTTCTTGAAGACTGTTTCTTTACTGAATTCATGATTTTGGAAGGGATTTTGACGAAATTAGTCCGATAGATCTGTTACATTTGTTAAAATTCATAATCCTACGGATCAATTTCCTTAAATTCCATCAATTCGCTGAGAAATCATGATTTTTGAAGGTTTCGGTTCGTGTTTGGACGAAGACTGTGTTGATTCTGTTACAGCAGTTTAAGCGAACTTGCTGAGTTCCTGTTCAAGCGAACTTAGCAAGCGAACTTATTAAGTTCGCTTCTCACATTTCAAGCGAACTTAGCTGTTAAGCGAACTTACCGGATTTCCTCCTTAAGCGAACTTATCTTGTTCGCCTGATATTAAGTTCGCTTAGTACTCCCTAAAGCGAACTTATTAAGTTCGCCTGAGGGTAAAATCAGTTCAGTACTTAGAAAGTTTTCAGAAATTTTTTTTAACATGGCAAATATGGTTCAAGTCACAAACAAGTTCAATTATGATAATGAGATTGGTACATCTCAAAAACCTCCGAAGTTGCTGAATCTATCTGATTATTCAAATTGGAAAGATCGGTTTGACCAATTTGTATCTTTTACCGATACTAGTTTGTGGATTCCAATTTTGGAAGGATATACACACCCTACTTATTCATGGATGGGAAAAGATGATGTTCCAAAACTAGTGTTTGCTTTATCTACTGAAGAGAAGCTGTTATTTGATCGAGAAAAGAAAGCAATGGCTAGCATTTCGATGTCTCTACCAAAGGAAATTTATCATAGTTTTAAACAGTTCAAGTCTTCTCAACAGCTGTGGGAAGCTCTACAGAAAAGGTGTGAAGGGAGTTTAGATGTGAAGAAAAGTAGAAAAGAGTTACTAAAGAAGCAGTTCTTAGTTTTTAAACATTTTCAGAATGAATCTTTGGATGATCTTGCTACAAGATTCTATCATCTTCTTAGTGAACTGGATAGTGCATCTGTGGTATATGAGACTGAGGAAATAAATGATAAATTCTTGGAGGCTTTGATCAAGGAAAATGTTAAGTACAAAACCATGTCTCTTGAAGAAGTTCTAGGGAAGATCCAGTCACATGACATGAATTTGAAAAAGAAAGAGACTAATTTGGAGCATATCCAGGATCCCTCGATGTATTTTGCCAAATCTGTTGGTAAATCTGGTACTGGTGTAGCATTCTTTTCTGGTGATGCTCAAGAGTCTACAAATGATCAGTGTTCTGGAGTTCCAACTTATTCTGGTCATACAAGCCATTCTGGATTTTCTGCTACTACTGCTTCAACATCATCTGGATCTCATGTGAATCAGAAAGTTGCTGATGATTATTTGGCTATGTTTTCTTCATTTATGGCATCATATGAGAATTTCATTGGAGGAAAAATACATGATCCTGAGGTAATAGAAGATGATTTCAGACAGATTGATCCTGTTGATCTGGAAGAAATGAATATCCAATGGAATATGGCCATGTTAATGAGACAAGCTAAAGATTTCTTGAAGAGAACAGGGAGAAAATATATTGGTTCAAATAGTCGATCGCGTATGGGTTTTGATAAGAGCAAAGTTAGGTGTTACAACTGCCAAGAGTATGGTCATTTTGCTAAGGAGTGTGTGAAACCAAAAGTAGAATTTGATTCTCAAAACAAGCAATCTAACTTTCAGCATAATAGGAATCAGCCTCATGGTTCATCTGGTAATCAAAATCATGGTCCTTCTGGTAATACAAATCATACATCTGCATCATCGGCTCTAGTTGCTCAAAACGATGAAAACTATGATTGGGGCATTCATCTGGAAGATTTGGTGGGTACTGTGAGTCAGTCTTTTGTTGCAGAAATTCATTCAGAAAAACCAGAAGAATCTACTGATGATGAAAGTTCTAGTGATGATTCATGTGATGGTGAGAGTGTTCCAAGTGTTGATGATGAGGAAGAAAGAGAGCAAAGTAGTGATTCTGATGCTGTGACAGGGGTTGCTGAGGAAGAAATTGTTCTTACAGAAAATGTGTCTGTTGGTGAAGATTCAGAAAACATTCCGATTGCCAAAGTATTCATGGCAGACATGTCTGACCCGACTAAGGTAAAAGACTCTGTTTGTCATATATTTTGTACTAATTGCATTTCTATTAAAGATAAACTACAAAAAGTCATGGATGATAACACCAATTTGATTTGTGACATGAAATCAATGCATTCGGTAAATCAGAAACTGAAAGATAATGATAAACTGTGCATTGATAGAATTGAATCTTTGAAAAGAGATTTAAATTCTCTTGGGTTAAAATACAAAGAGCAGGGTTATCATCTAGACATGGCTTATGCTGAAATTGAAAAACGTAATGAAGTAGTTGCTCAAAAGAACAAGGAGATTTCTGAAAAAGAATCTGAAGTGATAAAGTTACATAGAAAGTTGGAACAGTTTGAGAATTCATCTGTCGTGTTGGATTATTTTAATGCTAATGCTGATCCCACAAAAAGGGTTGCTGGTATTGGGTTTGTTCCTCCTCCGTTCAATGGAAATTATGTAGTTGAGCCTGAAATAATTCATGAAGAGGAGATTGATCCCAAGACAGTATTAAAAGTGAATCCAGTGACGGGTGAAGACATGGTGTATGATTCTGATACAGAGGATGAAGTATTTGATGATTCAAAGGTTGAAGGCATTCCGAGAGAGGTGAAAATTGATGAACCAAAGATTGTGAAGAATGTTACTCGGGATAGGTGCATCTTGACAGAACCTAAAGAGGTGAAAGTGGTTCAAACTAAACTTTCTCCAATATTAAAGTCAAGTGGGTTTGTTGCGGCTGGTTTTCAAAAAGTGAATTCTTCAAAGGTGCTAAAACAGACTTATGTTCCTAAGAAGCCGGTAAATTGTTCTAGGCATTCATCCGAAGCTTCTTCTTCTGATGGTTCTTCAAATTCAAAGAAAATACCTTATTTCAGAACTTATCAAGAAAGACGTGTGTGCTTTCATTGCAATGAGCCTGGTCATATTTTGATTAATTGTCCATACAAGAACAAGGGAAAACTGAAGACTGTTCCTTAACAACCGAAAGTGGTGAAGATTCTGAAAAGGAAAGATGAGGGAAAATCGTCTTCTAGTTTGGGAAACGATATGACTGGACGATCTTTTGTTAATTCTCCTGGAATTAAACTACAGAATACATTGCATGCTAAATCTTTTGTATGCAGAGAAAATATTGAGATTCCAAAAGTTGGGATTTCAAAATATACTTTTCAGGAGGTTAAATTGTCTAGACCTCAAAGAAGAAGAAGAAACAGAAAATTAAAGAAAATTTTGGAAACATCTGAATCTGAAAATAATATTTCAAATAATGTTTCTAAAAATAATAAAATTGGTTCTTCTTTGAAAAGGTCTGATTGTCACACTTTTGTTCAAAAAGTAAATGATACAATTGATTGTCAATTGCAAGAAGTAGTTTATTTTGATCAATCCGGACGACCCAAGACCACGATGGCTTGGGTTCCACTTTCTAACTGATTCTTGTTGTTTATGTAGGGACAACCAAGGAGGACTATCAACAACACTTGGTATGTGGATAGTGGTTGCTCTCGACATATGACAGGGAATCTGAAATTGCTTGAGGATGTGATTAAAATTGATGGTGGTTATGTCGCTTTTGCGGGTAATAAAGGCGGGTACATAACAGGCCAGGGAACGTTAAAGAATGACAAAGTAAAATTTGAAAAGGTGAATTATGTTGAGCAGCTGGAACACAATCTTTTAAGCGTATCACAAGTCTGTGACAAGAAGTTTTCGTTCCATTTCAACGATCATGAATGTTATATTCTGAAACCGGGTTTTGTGATTCCTGATGAATGGATTCTTATGAAGGCTCCAAGGAGAAATGACACGTATGTCCTTGACATGAGTGTCGCCACTACAACGGATTCAATTCCAACATGTTTACTCTCCAAGGCGTCGGAATCTGATTCAATATTGTGGCACAGGAAGCTAGCTCACATAAACTACAGGAAGATGAACTACATTGGTAGGAATGATCTTGTGCTTGGTATTCCGAAAATGAAATTCTCAGTTCCTGATGATTGTATTCCGTGCAAGAAGGGGAAGCAAAGAAAGAAATCTCACAAATCAAAATCGACGAATTCTATCGTAACTCCCTTGGAGTTGCTGCATATGGATTTGTTCGGTCCTATCAGTATTAGGAGCATTGGTGGGAAATCGTATTGTTTGGTCGTAACTGATGATTACTCCAGATTTTCATGGGTTAAGTTTCTTTCCTCTAAAGCTGAAACCACTGAGTTGGTACAATACTTAATCCTGGGTTTAGAGAATTTATTCAATCTGAAAGTCAGAAGAATCAGGAGTGACAATGGCAGCGAATTTAAGAATAGCAAAATGGGCTTATTCTGTTTACAAAAAGGAATTCATCATGAATTCAGTGCGCCATATGTTCCTCAACAAAACGGTGTCGCTGAACGAAAGAACAGGACGTTGGTCGAAACAGCTCGCACGATGCTTGCAGATTCTAAGCTTCCAGTTACCTTTTGGGCTCAAGCTGTTAATACTGCGTGTCATGTTTTGAACCGGGTCTTGACCGTCAAGCGACATAACAAGACTTGCTATGAATTGTTAAACAATCGAAAGCCGAATCTGGAATACTTATTACCTTTTGGTAATCCGTGTACCCTACTCAAAATTAGAGATGTCCCAACAAAATTCAGTGCAAAGGCTATTGAAGGGATTTTTCTGGGGTATGTGGCTAATTCGACAACTAAGAGAGTTTATAACAAAGAGACACGCCAAGTTGAAGAATGGTTCCATATTGACTGTTCAAATCGGTCTTTACCACAAATGGCGATTGGTCCGGATTGGGCATTTGATTATGAAAACTTATTCAAGTCTTTTCATTTACCTTCTGACATTTCTGATGAAGATGCTGCTGTTCTTTATGATTCTTGTCAAGATGCACAGCACAATGGATTTCTACCAAATGCAGTTCCCAATTCATCGATTCCATCTACTTCTGCTCCCGATCCTAATGTTGCTTCTTTTTCCGGTCCACAAGATTCAGAGAGTGAGGAGGATAATGCTATTATTCAAGATTCTTCTGCTGATCCGCTGTTGAGTGATGATCCATTACCTTCGACACAGGATCAGGGGGAGATTCCAACAAATTTAGAGTCGGAAATTCCAATTCCTCAAGATTATTCTTATCAATCTGATTCTACTCAAGTTGATGTGTTGCCAGTTCCTGAGGTCGCATCCATCAAGGAACACAAAGATCATCCAGTAACAAATATAATTGGAAATTTACAGGATGGAGTGAAAACCCGTTCTCTTGTTGACAATACTTGTTTGTATACTTGCATTAAAGATTCTGGAGTTCTTGATGATTGCTCACATTCTTGCTTTATCTCACAGGTTGAACCCAAGAATGTAGAGACGGCTTTAAATGACAATAACTGGATAGAAGCTATGCAGGAAGAACTAGCTCAATTTGATAAACTGAAGGTATGGAATCTGGTTGATTTACCGAAATGTGCGTATCCGATAGGAACCAAATGGGTGTTTAAATGTAAAAAGGACGATCGAGGTGTCGTGGTATGCAATAAGGCAAGATTAGTTGTCGAGGGCTTCAATCAACAAGAAGGAATTGATTACACCGAAGTTTATCCGCCGGTTGCGAGGCTTGAAGCTATAAGGCTGTTTCTAGCTTTTGCTTCCTTTAAAGGTTTTAAGGTGTTTCAATTAGACGTCAAGAGTGCATTTTTATATGGAAAGGTCAAGGAGGAAGTCTATGTGTGTCAGCCGCCGGGGTTTGAAGATCCACTGAATCCGAACATGGTTTTCAAGCTAGATAAGGCCCTCTATGGTCTTCATCAGGCTCCTCGTGCATGGTATGAGACTTTATCAACACATCTTTTGGCGAATGACTTTGTTCGTGGAAAGATAGACTCGACCTTATTCATAAAGAAATCAGGGGGAGATTACCTACTGGTACAGATTTATGTGGATGATATTATATTTGGCTCGACAAATGAAGGGTTGTGCAAAGAATTTGAGGGCGTTATGAAGTCGAAATTTGAAATGTCTGCGATGGGAGAGTTATCGTTTTTCTTAGGTTTACAAGTAAATCAAAAGGAAGATGGTTTCTTTATTCATCAGTCCAAGTATGTCAAAGACATCTTGAGCCGGTTCAAGATGGAGGACTGTACTTCATACGATACTCCAATTCCGGTCAATCATAAGTTAAATTCTGACCCGGAAGGAAAAGATGTGGACTGTCGACTTTATAGAGCTATGATTGGATCCCTCATGTACTTAACCGCTTCAAGGCCGGATATAATGTTTGCCGTGTGTATCTGTTCCAGATTTCAGGCAAAGCCAAAAGAATCTCACTTAATTGCTGTGAAAAGAATCTTTCGGTATTTAAAAGGAAAACAACGCTTAGGGCTATGGTATCCTCATGGTTCTAACTTTGATTTCAATGCTTATACTGATTCTGATTTTGGTGGTTGTTGTCTGGTCATGAAATCTACAACAGGTGGTTGCCAGTTCTTAGGTAATCGACTTGTATCCTGGCAATGCAAAAAGCAAACCACAGTCTCGATTTCAACATGCGAAGCAGAATACATCGCTGCTGCAAGTTGCTGTTCACAGATCCTGTGGATACAACAACAATTGAGAGATTACGGTTTGAATTTTACAGGAACCCCTATGTTTATTGATAATAATGCTACTATGTCCATAACGAATAATCCTGTTAAACATAGTAAAACTAAGCACATCGAAATTCGATATCATTTTATCCGTGATTGTGCAGAGAAAAGGTTGATTGAGCTGGTCAAGGTACATATTGAAGATAATTTTGCTGATTTGTTTACTAAGGCATTTGATCGTACCAGGTTTGAGTTCCTAATTAAAATGATTGGTATGATCAATCCCGAATAAAATTTTTTTCAAAATCAGAATTTCATGGAAAAATTTTCTTTTAGTTTCTTTTAATGCTTTATTACATTTCTGCAGTTACATTTTCAGTCAAAAAGTCTAAATTATAAAAAGTCAAAACAAATTGAAAAATATAAAATTTGACATCATTTGAGGTTAGAGAAGAAATGATAGTACATCAGTGATTAGTTCATTTCACACGACCTTAGTAGACCTTGATATATGAATGATTAAAATAAGTTGATCTGATCTAAATTTCAAAGTCTGCAAAAATAAGAAATGATAGTGTTATGAATGTTCTATTCTTGATAATTTGTTTTAAAATTTGTTTATAAAATTTGAAACTTGAATTGTTAATAGGCTAAAAGCGTTTTGAAACTAATAGTAGTGTGAAAATTAAATATAATATGATTACATCTGTGATTTAAACCCATTTTATGCCTGGGTGTGTGTGTTAAAAGATCACTATCAGATAAAGAATATTAGCTTTTAATAAGGATTTTCCTATGAGATCAGTTTTGGGTTATGTCCTTAGCACTATTCATTCGATTTGCTTCAGTGCCCATGTCCCAAAAAGCATGCAATTTGAAGTATAATCAAGATATGTACTTGACAACATCTGTCAATCATATACTAGCCCTTGGATCATATTGATACATGATCTTTACTGATTCCATTGAATTCATAATCCAGATAACAGTTGGATCCTCGTACCTGAATCTTATGATTCCACAAATATAAGCCAAAACATTGAATCATTCGATTATGAATCTCATTGATTTCTATACAATCCAATTTGGATTCTGCTATTCATGTGCTAAGTGATGTCTCCTCATTCTGAATATTCGGAAAATTTTTAGTAAAATCTTATATGTGTCTTGAAGATAGTGCATTTATTTTCTATTTGGCATATATGTGGGGTACACGTTGTTTATCATCTAAATGGTACTAAATCACATGAATTTGGAGAATAAACGCTTATAGTTTCAAATAATATAATATTGACAATTTTAAGCATTCAGGCTTTATATTTCAAATTCGGTATAAATAAAAGAACATTTTATAACCTGATCTTATTTACTTTGAAATTTATCACGTATCATTTCAAATATTATTCAAATTGAATGAATTTCAAAATGAAAAAGATGCAATATGCACAAAATTGAGTTGAATGGTCTTTTACTACAGGTTACCCTTTGTTATTAAGAATATGTGTGATGAATTAATTGAATACTGATATGATCTTCTTGCTCATGATGTTCAAACCAAAAATATGTCATTTCAGTTTATTCAGAGAAAAACCAAAAATATGTCATTTCAGTTTATTCAAAGAAAAATAAAAAATATGTGATTCTGTTTGTATAGAGAAAAATCAAAAATATGTGTTTCCGTCTGTATAGATAAAATTCAAAAAGATTTTATGTTTACTTTCCATGAAAATTCTAAACTTTTATTAAAATTGTTCGGGATTGGATCAAATATGTGTGCTGATGGAAGTTCAAGATTTAAAAGGTTGAAGTTGAGAAAGTTTGTGTTCAAGGCAAAAAGGTTGAAAAAGTAATTAAGTTCGCCTGTGAACAGTGAAGCGAACTTAATTTTAGGTCTCGGGTGAAGCGAACTTAAGGGTGAAGCGAACTTATCTTGTTCGCCGAAGGATTGTTAAGCGAACTTAACAAGTTTGCTTAATCAAGCGAACTTAATCTGAATAAGTTTTGAATCAGGCGAACTTGACTCTCATCGTCTTCATCAGAAAATCAAGCGAACTTGTTCAAATTTCTCAAAATTTTAAATCTGTGTTGTGGGTGTTAATTTTTGGTTGCCTCTTGATCGGAATCACGTTGCGAATCTAACAAAGGTAATTTCGTTGGATTTCATCCGCCATATTGAGCGTATTCGATGGTTTTTTGATTTTGGTTTTCGTCGGACTGTTTCAAGACTGTTTTTGACCTATTTTTTGACCGTCATATAAAATTGAACCTCATTGTTGGTTATATTGTGATATTCGATTGATTGGATAGAATTATTTCATGATTTGATCTTGGTTTGCCAAAATTTGAATTCTCTGTGTTTGAATTTGAACCGTCTCAGGTTCAAGCGAACTTGTTCCAAGCGAACTTGTTCGAAGCGAACTTGTCAGGCGAACTTAATAAGTTCGCCTCTTGCACTACTAAGCGAACTTATTAAGTTCGCCTAGGGGTCAGAAGTGAAAAAGAGTTGTGATTTTTTTTTTCTGTTTGAAATTTTTTTTAAAAATTTTTTTTGTTTGAATTTTTTTTAAAATTTTTGTTGTTGTTATTGTTTGTGTGTCTTATTAAAAGTGTGTTTCATATATGTGTACGTGTTCTAATGTTTGTTAAGTTGTCCAATTTTTTCACAGATGGCTCGACGTGTCGAATACAAGCATAATCAAGTGGCGTTATTAGATCCTAATTTGCCGGAAGCTGTTCATTTTCAAGGCATAATCAATTTTCTAAATCGATCAAGATTGCATGTTGCATTATCTGCGGATCCTTATATCAGCTTGGTGTATATACAACAATTCTGGGATACCGTACATCAAGATATTGACGTGGAACCGCATGTCCTTCGTGCCACAGTCAATAATACCGAGATTGCAATTTCAGAAGCGACAATTCGTGCTGCTCTTGCTTTGGGTGGAAATGCTGAAGATCCAATTTCTTATCCTAATACTCTTATTATGGGTTGTTTTCAAAGGATGGGTTATCGTGGATGACAAAATGATACTCAAGCTCGGAAAGGTGGATTAGTGGGTGAATGGAGGTACTTTATGCATGTGATTATACAATCCATCTCTCCACGAAAAGCTGGTACAGATGGCTTGAAGATGGCACTTCAAACAGCAATGGTGGCTTTAACATTGAATAAACGATTCAATTTTCCACTGTATTTTTATAGGGAGATGGTCATGCAGATTAATCCAGCTGAAGGTCAAGGTTTCTTGATGTATCCCCGATTTATTCAATTGATACTCAATCATCTTATTCCAGATCTGCCACAACATGCTATCAGATTGACTTTGACACCGATGTCAAAACGTATCTTTACCGATTGTTCAAAGGTGAAACAGCAAAATGCTGCGTTGATTCCAGTAAATACTCCACTGTTTGGGCACTTAATCAATCCTGATTATGTTGCACCACTGAATAACAACTGGTTTCATCCTGATGAACTTGCTCAAGTTCAAGGAGTTAATGTTCAACCACAACCACAACAGCAACAACAACAACAACAACCACAACAACCACTACAACAAGTTCAACCCAAACAGATTCCACAACCACAAATTCAAATTTGTATTCCTAAACAAGTTCCTATTCCACAAGCTGAAGTTAATATTCCTATTCAGGAACCAGTTCTAGAAGAGGTCGTTCATGATCCTGATCACGATCTAGGAATGAACATGGATGATTTTGTTGATGATGCTGTGAACTCGCCCATTCATGAACAAAAAGGGAATGTAGTGACTAAAGCTGAGTCAAGTTCCAGTTCAAGTGATACTTCATCATCTGATGATGACAGCACTGCTTCTGATGAATCTAGAGATTTTTCTCCAGGTCATTATGAACGGTTGGCTGCTATTCCACTGGCTAATGCTGGAAAACGCATTAAATCTCAAGCCAGACGACCACGACGCAAGTCTGTTCGGGATCCTCCTTCCGGATCAGTTCTTGGAAAAAGATCGTTGGTAGATGAAAGTTCTGACACTGATAGTGACTTTAATCCTGATCTTTCACGACAAAAGTTAATGTCTGCTTCAATTGCGGCTGCACAATCTTCTCAAGGAGTTGAGGATGCAAATTTTGTTGCTTCTCTGATTGTTACTCCTCCAAGATCTAAGGATCCATCTCCAGTTCCATCTCCTATTCCTACAGCGATTCCTACTACTTCAAGTCCTTCTATTCCACAATCCACAGCTGGTCCATCAAAGCCTTCTGATTCTGACAGGATTACTTTCCTTGAATCTCAAGTGCTTACTTTACAAACACAAGTTAACTCTCTTGTGTCTATTGATTCTCAACGACAACTGGTGATTCAGACTCAAGCTCAACAGATTGCTGATATGCAAGCGTTAGTGTCCAAACTCGTTCAGCGTCTTGACGCTCAGGGGGATTTGAGGATACCTGATACTTGTTACACCGAGTCAATACAAAGACGTGATGATGAAGACAATGATCCTGCTGGAAATATTGAGGGTGATCGTCAATTCACTGACGCTAATCCTATATCTAGAGTTCAGGGGGAGTCGACATCACAATCTCTTGAAGGAAACAAAGATAAAGATACTTCGGGTAATAATGAAGAAGAAATTCTGTTATTAGAATTCTTTCAAGATTCAGAAGAAGAGGAAGCTGAAAAGATTGAATGTCTTGATGACATTGACGATTTATTCAATGACATGGAAGATGATATGTCAGACACTGAGATAGCAGACGGAGAAATAGTGGAGATTGAAATAGAGAAAGATAAAGATAGTGTTGCATATGAAGGCTGTGACGGTCTTAAGGTGCCGTATAACTTCATCCAAGAGGATGTTGTTCCTGAATTATCTTATGACGGAATAACTGACTCTATGGACTCTATTGAAGACATCACATTGCCTGATGATACAGCTGAGTCAAAGATGGATACTGATGATGAGAATCTTCAATTCAATAAGAGTGCTGAAACTGAAACTACTCACACTGAGTCTCCGAAGATTAATGAAGAACCTGTGATGTTTAGAGATACAGGTATGACACGAGAACAGTGGAGAGAAGTAGTAAATAGTTGGATGAAGGTACAACCCAAGTCTCCAATACAACCTGCTCAGAAAGAAAAATATGTGAATAAAGAGCAGTGTATAGGAAGGATCATTAGTTGGTTTTATGATGGTGAATCAAAATTGTTTGTAATCAAACGATCTGATGGCGTTCAATACTTAAAGCCAAGGATCAAATATTTCAATACCTTGCCGAGGTGTGAAATAAATGGTCTAGCTTCAAAGCCACTCATAAATAGATCGAAGAATGGTTTGGCTGATGTAATAGCAAATCTGATAAAGAAAGAAGGAAGTTCGGGTAAGTATGAACGGCTGAAACCACAGAAAGGAAAGAGAGTGAAGATTACAGATCCTAAGACTGGGAAAGTAACCTGGAGATACAAGTACAGACCAGTGCATGCTATACACAAGATACCATTAAAGAATATTCCTCAAGACTTTCTTGGGAATATGAAATGGTGGTATGTTGATGTCAATACTGGTGAAGCAAGGGTTGAAGATAAAGATAATAGGGTCATTGTGTGTTTCTATGACACAATGAATCTTATTAATTTTTCAAAGAAAGATTAGAGGATGCTGCGAAAGAATGAGATAATGTATACTGATGAATGGATAGAACAAGGTCTACAGTATAAAAGAGTTTTGGAGATATGCAGAAGATACGGTGTGCATGCTGGCAGCAGACTACCTGACAACTGGAAGAGTTCAAGATAAAGACTGAAGACAGAAGATCAAGCTGTTGTCAAGGGGGAGTCTGTTAGGACATAGAATTGTAATGACAAAAGCTTGTAATAGTTAGATTTTGTGTCTTTATGTTTTGTTATGAAATTGTAAAGTTGCTACGTGTTTTTACTAGTAAGCCTAGAGGCGAACTTGTTAAGTTCGCCTGCTCTAACAGAGGCGAACTTAATAAGTTCGCTTAGGCATAACTGAGGCGAACTTGTTAAGTTCGCTTAGTCTGTTTCAGGCGAACTTAACTAAGTTCGCTTACAGCAGTTTTGGTTCTATATATATGTGTTACAGAGTCATTAGACAGTAGTGAACAGAGATCGATCTGAGAGAGAAACAATTGTCTGATTGAGTCTGTAACCATTGTTATTTGGAATATAATCGAGAAGTTTATTTACGCGTGTTGTCGGTTAGTATACAAATGTTAATACGAAGGATTCTGCACTTCATGTTATAGCAACGTCATATCACGAGTTTGATCAGTAGCTGAGTTACCTGGACCTACAATAATTCACAATTCATTTAATTAAAGGTTTCTAAGATATGAGTGTGGGACCCAATAAGTCATAAATAATTTTACCCAAAACATGATAATTTAAATCACAGTGAAAAACTTAGGTTTGAAGCTAAAGCATGAGATTAGAAGGATATGAATATTAGCAATCCACTTGACTTGTCTGAATAGAAATACATGCTGAAAAATGTTCCTTGGTCTGCCTATAGAGCGATATGACCCCATTGCAAACTTTCTAAAGGCTCATTGTTGGTCAGTTTGTATAGATATAGAAATGTTTATAATTGTTTTAATTGAGTCAATTTTTGTTTTGTTTTATTCATTTATCTTCATCTTTATTTTTTTATTCATAAAAATGACCGTCTATTTTAAAAGTTAAATCATCTAAGGGACTAAAAGCCAATTTTGTGTTTTCGGTAATGGGATGGCCCAAATTGGTTCACGGTGGGCCCCCATAAACTGAGCCGGGATCTTTAAAGTTTGAAATAAAACCTTTTGAGGGGTTTCACGACCTTTGTTTCCTCAAAATTTCAAAAATAATTTTTCTTCTCTCGAAAACTTGAAGCATTCGACTGATTCCATTGCTTTGTTACAAGAATCTTTGAAGTACATGTACACTTTTGGACACTCTAATCACCATATTGAACTGTGGAATACCTCAGATGACCGTAAACCAACCTTGGTGTGTATTCGCAATCACAGATGGATATTTCCTAGTAGAAAAATGGAATTGAATGGATGGATATGGTCGGAATGTGTTGGCGACCTTGTGTATGTGGGTAAAAGGCTTGAAAGTTCAAGTTTAGTGGCGTAATTTGGAAGAAAGAGATAGTCTGATGTTACTCGCAAATATGGGGGTTCACGGTATAAATTTCAAATTACCGTGAACCCTTTGATATTCCCGTATACGGTTTCTTTACCGTGATCCTCCCATTTTGACCGTAAACCCAAGGATGTCGTAAACCCCATCTCCGGTGAATCCCAAGGGAACCGTAAACCCCTGGAGGACGAGAACCCTTGAAGCATAATCTTGAATAAATTTAAATTAGTATTTAAATATAAATGGGGAATTGTGATTCTAACTTAATAAGTTTTGAGCAGATATGGCTGAGATGAGATTCGTTCCCGATCACAATGTTTGTGCCTTTACTTTGGAACCACCAGAAAAGTATGAATACTTTGTAGGATCCGGATATTACAAGATGGTTCTGTTAAGTTGATATTGGCGAAAACAATAACAACTATAAAGTGAAACAATAAACAAAGATAATACTGATAAATGCAAGTTGTATTACTCTTAAATGTTTACAAGTTACAGAGAAAACTCTAAGGAAGCATACATATAAATGAAGAGAAACAATACATAAATAGGAATTTAGAGTCAAGACAGACCATTGATTCAAAGGATCAGATCAAACACAAGCCGTTGATCTTGTACATATGAAACGCTACACTACAATTGGTTTACAACAAAAAGAAAACTGCAGCAAAAAGACAACAGCAAAACAAAAAATCTTCTTAGGAATCTTTGCAGGTGATGTGTGATAAATATATATAAATTTTTACCAAGTTTTAATTCAGAAATGGACTCACAACTAAATCACACGCTAACAGCAAGTGTACCGGTCGCGCGTAGTAAAGACAGTAAGCCTGAGTTATCGAACCGTGGACACAAAAGGTGGCAGCCCTCGATACTAGACCTCTATTGACTCCTAACCGATGTAAAACAAGTGATTATCTTTTTCTTTCTATTTATGAACTTAGATCATGCAAAATTAATTCAAAAACTAAAAGACACGGTAGACACTAAACAGAAACGGACAAAGACACGGGAAATCAAAAAACACTCGAAAGACAAAACACACTAGAGCTCAAACGAAGGTCAACTATGGGATGAAGCACTACCTAGACCAGGAATCCTATTGAGTGACTCAACTACTTTCGGGATAACTGAGTCGGGAATCACTAAGACAAGAAGGATCTCCTCTCGGACTCCCCTACACACCTCAACTATCCTAAGGGTCGGATTAAGCCCATCGGTAAGGAATTGGATTTCCTCTCGGACTCACCAAGACCTAGAACACCACGTACTGAAAAACGGTTTCACCTCTCGATCTCAACCACTCTATACTCACATGCTACCCTAGACATACCTAAGAGCAAGGAGTAAACTCCCAAAATACTGTTTATGACATGAAATTGCAGATGATTTAAAACGACTCGGACAACCCACTATCGTGCAATTGCAACCCAAACCGACAAACCACAAGACAACCCGACAACCTATCTCCTCTCGGACTCAAGATTGGTAAAATACTGACTTTTATGACCACATAAATATGCTACAACGATTAGCCTAATCTTCTAGATCATAAACACCAAGTAAATGATTCAAGAACCCGAAATCTTTCCCGAAACACACAAAGCATTCAAATAAAACCTCAAGAGCAACAAGTTCATGCAAGATCAGTAGTAAATCAATATTCAAACACATTCATAAACAATAAATTAGAAGTCTTTACAATAGCATTCGTCAAACGATCAAGAAACAAACCGAAAACAATCAAATCATGTCAATATTCATCATAATCTAGGTAGCAACTAGTTTAGCTACTCATGAAACTTAAAAACAAGCAAAAGATTACTGGAAATGTCACACCCCCAAATTCCACTAACGGAGTTTTACCGTTTGGAAGGTGACACACCAGGATCTCAGTCATTAGTTACATCAAACGACACTATATGGGACTTGAAATGTCAAAACATAAAAGTTTAGAGTTAATGCCGAAGCGTAAACGTTAATATGAAATCAAAAGTAATTACACGCAATCGGCGTCAATCATTGTAAATAAGTAAACTGTTTCAAATGCTTGAAATGGATAATATGACAGTAGGACTCCATGCCTGTCCTAAGTGTGCAACATGTGCCTTAGCGACCTGAGAAACATGTAAGAAAAAGTGTCAACACGAGATTGGTGAGTTCACAGGTTTCAAGTTTGCAATAAGAGTGTGTTTGTCAAATTATGTACGTTCAATATGCATATCTATAGGTAGCTAACCTATGTTCATGTTTTACTAAAGCGCTCGCAACCGAAGCTGACTGTGTTTGTATGCCTCCTGCCAGGTCTATCAACTCTGGCACATGTGAGTAGGCTAACATTTCACCCGTTCGATATCCAATCGAGTTAGCGCGACTAACGCGGGCGGGATTTGTCAAACCCAGTAGTACTACTAAACATTACCTCGCTAAGATCCATATTACCGGTTCGAAATAAGATGAGGACTTTCTGTGATAGCATGTTACGCTTAGTCTCAACAGTGATATCATATAAAGTACCATAATCAAATAGTTGCGTCATGTTTTCTCCCCTGGCGGGAAAAACAGTATTTGCTTGCGTACCTGTTTCTCCCCCACGGGAAAAACAAGTAAAAGTATGATAGTTGGTGTTTCATGTTTGTTTCTTCCTCAACAGGAAAACAAGTAAAATACGTTTGTGTGTAAGCATGTTTCTCCCCCAATAGTAAAACAGGTAAAAAGGGGCCGTGAAACTCACCTGCGTTGCGTAGTAGGTAGTATCACATAAGTATGAGATTTGAAATTTCAAGTGTTAACCTTCACGGCTTACGTATGCCCTAGAATTATAAACACATATGTTAGGGACATGGGATTTGTGAAGACGACATGGAAGATTGAACGCCTTAACGCATTCTAAGGATTTAAGAGTAGACGAATGTGTCTACGGAATTATAGGTTTCTTAATATAATAATTAAGATCAGTGCGTTACGTGTCGAACGCTAATAATGTGAGGCCCCAAACCCGGGAGGCCTCACTTATTGGATTTACTCATTCACAAGCAGTTCTTAAACATGAATATCAGATAACGCAGCGGAAATTTCATTTAAACATAACTTAATCGTTATTCATACATGCGGAAGCGTAAACATAATTACATCATAACTAAACATAACGGGATGCCAGTCTTCAAAAGCAGTTGGATAACTCTTCATCTCTAGCCAAGCATCACCGTCCATCCTCATAACCTGCCTTAACCTGAATGTGTACACTTAAAAACGTCAGCTACGCTGGTGAGTTCTAGTTTTCATTCGTTTTAAGAAATGGTTCATCATTCAAACATTCAATAGGGTTTAACATTCATATAAGAAAACAGGGCCTTTCATTCGTAAACCTTCGCATATTTAAACACAATCATTTGTTTAAAACATTAACATTCATTTAAGTCATACATTATTATCTAAATCTGTATCGTTACGCGTCTCTATGTCCCCGTAGGAACTTTTAATGTTGTGGGCAACCGTTACGTATCGCCGTCATTGCCACAACCATACCACTACGTTGGGTCAACCGTTACGTATCGCCGTCATTGCCCAACCCTTCAATGCGTGGGGTCAACCGTTACGTATCGCCGTCATTGCCCAACACGCATCTTTCCTTTGGAAATTAACCGTTACGTATCGCCGTCATTAATTTCCCATTACCATTTAATACGTGGGGTCAACCGTTACGTATCGCCGTCATTGCCCAACACGCATCTTTCCTTTGGAAATCAACCGTTACGTATCGCCGTCATTGATTTCCCATTACCTCGTTCGTTAGGATGATCGTCATCACCCGAGTAACCGTCGTTACTCCCTTACCAGTTGTACAACATCAAAACCATTGACATGCCACAAAGACATTGCCCATGTTGTTCTTGTGGTAACTATGGCTCACTGTCCATAATCTACCACAAGGCTGGGAATCACATTCCCAGACTTCATTCGTCAATTCCATTCATTCGACAGATTAGATTTGTAATGACTTCTTTAAAACATTTGCCCCTTTTTGTTTTCTTTTCATAAAACCTTTCCTTCACTTTCAAAACCCTTTACCTTTTCATTAAACCATTTCTTTATAACATTCGTTCGTAAACATTTCGTTCATAAACTTTCTTTCCATAAACCCTTCGTTCCAAATCATTTCCTTTCGTAAACGTAGTTTCATAAATATCATTTTATAAAACAACATTTCATACGTGTACACACCAGCCCGAAAACATTATATAAAAACATTTAAAAGAGGGCTTCTAGAACTCACCTTATAAGCTAGTCTCGGTTGTCCTAAACAAAGGTCCAACAACGTCACTTCCGATCTGAATTGATTAATTAAATACACATCAGACCTAAATCCCGACTCTAACGGTTTACTCGTTCTGTTACAGGTGAATACACTGACTTCACTTACTGATGCAGACCTATCGAAACTACTTAGTTTCGACAGGTGCAGGCCCATCGAAACTTCTAGTTTCGATACCTGCAGGCCCCTTGAAACTTCTAGTTTCGACACCTGCAGGCCGCTCGAAACTTCTAGTTTCGACACCTGCAGGCCGCTCGAAACTCTAGTTTCGATACCTGCAGAACTCAGCTATCTTCCCCGTGAAAAACCCTAACTTTCGCAATGCAGGTCCGACCTGGTCAAGATCCGGACTTTTTACATTCAAAACGTGTATTTTCCCTTCGTGATTCCAGATTTATAACCCTTTCCTCATTTGGTTTATAAAAACCCGTCATTTTCCCGAAAATACCCGAAAACCCAAAAACGAACAAAAACTCAGATTTGGTTCGGGTGTTACCTGATTTCGAGATTCTGATCCGGAGGTTTTGCTCACGAGCTCAGTAGCAACAAGCTCCTTCAATCTCGGGTCGATCCGCCAACTTTCTCTCTCTACGGTTTCTCTCTCTAGATTCTTGCAAATGAGAGAAATGGTGTGTGTGTTGGCTATTTAAAGGGAGGAAACCCCCCCTTCCTTCAAGTTTGCCGGCCCAACCGGCCCGGCCCGTTACGCCTCGTTCTTTTATCCCGTTCGTCCCGGTTCAACCCGTTATTTAAAATCCTCATTTATTTTGGGATGTTACAAGTCTACCCCCCTTACAATAGGTTTCGTCCCCGAAACCTATCATAAGTCAAACAGTTGAGGGTACGACTCCTTCATTTCCGTCTCCGTTTCCCATGTAGCTTCCGATCCCTTCCGGTGCTTCCACTGGACTTTAACCAACTGGATAACTTTGTTACGTAAACGTTTCTCTTTCCTGTCTAGGATGGCCACAGGTTCTTCGATGTAGTTAAGGCTGTTGTCGACCTCGATGTCCGTAAGTGGTACGTGAGCCGATTCATCCGCCAAACACTTTCGCAAGTGTGATACATGGAAGGTAGGATGAATCCCACTTAACTCATCAGGCAATTCCAACCGATATGCGACTTCACCAACCCGTGCCATAATCCTGAATGGTCCGATAAACCTCGGACTTAACTTTCCTCTCTTTCTGAATCGTATGATTCCCTTCCAAGGCGACATTTTCAACATTACTCTATCCCCAACATTAAACTCAATAGGCCTTCGTCGTTTATCCGCATAGGATTTCTGACGATCTTGGGCGGCCTTCATGCGTGCTTTGATCTGATCAAACCTTTTCGATGTTTCTTTAACGACTTCGAGACTTCCCAATTCCTTCTGTCCAATCTCACCCCAACAAACCGGGGTCCTGCATCTTCTCCCATACAACATTTCATAAGGCGGCATACCTAAGCTCGCCACCCATAGGTATCCATATCCGCCCAAAACGTGTCCTAACACCAAGGGTGTTATATTCCAACTTGTCCTGTTGGCCAACCATCCTTTCCTTCTTTATGTTTTCCTCTTTAAGTGCCTCATCTTGAGCCTTTTCAATTTCTCTCATCACATCTGAAGTTACCACCAACTAGCAAGCCTTCACTCTAATAGGAGTAGGCACATCCTTTCGGCTTAGAGCGTCAGCCACCACGTTTACCTTTCCAGGGTGGTATATGATTTCACAGTCATAATCTTTCAGAAGTTCCAACCATCGTCTCTGCCTCATATTAAGCTCTCTTTGTTCGAAGAAGTATTTCAAACTTTTGTGGTCGGAGTAAATAGTAAACTTCACCCCATAGAGGTAGTGCCTCCATATTTTCAATGCAAATACGACAGCAGTAAGTTCCAAATCATGAGTCGGATAATTGACTTCGTGAACTTTCAACTGCCGCGACGTATATGCAATCACTCTCCCGTTGACAGATCCTTGTGTAGTCTTGACTATACCTCTCTCGTTCTTGATAGACGTTATCTTTTTCAGCATCGTACATCCCTAGTCGGTCTTTCACATCTAACCGTTAGGGTTCTTATATCGTCATTCTATGTGAAATGTCTTATCAAACTCGGAGTCGTCCACAGAAGACTCCTTGGCCATAATTTCAACTCCTCGTTCAGGTTATCCACCTTTCCATCTGGACGGTTCCTATCGATCGTCTCTCAACTATTTGGATCATTGTGTATACCTCATAAGCTGTCCATGGTGCATTCGTCCTTGAAGGACCATACCATGTCGTTCTCGAATGAATCATAATATCCCGTTCCTGAATGATTCCTACTATCAAGTTTCCTAAGGTACCGTACCATCTCATTCCCGAAGGAACCACATCGTCTCGTTCCCTAAGGAACCATATACTTCATTCCAGAAGGAACCTTATCGCTTCGTTCCCGTAGGAACCGTATCGCTTCGTCCTCGTAGGAACCGTATCGCTTCGTCCCCGTAGGAACCGTATCGCTTCGTCCCCGTAGGAACCGTATCGGGTATCCCCCAAACATATGAGGTATCCCTTATCACACTCAACTTGTCGGGAAGGTATTCATTCAGATGGCACACTAGTCACTCGAACTTTTCATTCATATCTTCATACACAATCTCCTTCTAGTCTTTCTTTCAAACGTACTTGTCAGGTTTTACGTTTCACATCGTTGGTTCATTGAACACCCTTATTCCTACATATCACTGGATGGTCTTAGGGATTGGCATCCCATCTGACCGACAATATATATTCTCTAGCTACTCGTTTCCGTTAGCCTTTTCTGCATGCATTTCTTCTAAAGTCACATTCGTTGGTCTTACTATGGATAGATGACACGTACGGTGACACTTGTACTTTCATTTCCTTTCTAGTTTCAGTGGGTCCCTCAACGGCTTTCCAATTCTAGTAACACTCGCAGCTATTGATTAGACTTAGACATAGTAGAGCGTTCTCTGAGTCGCCTTGAATTTCTTCTTAGTGCCCATGCCTTGCTTCACATTGTTAGTCAAAACTTGTCCTTCACATTCATTCTAGACAAACAATCCTTGGGTCGGATCTGGTTTGGTTTGGTTTGGTTTAGTCTGCACGCCCTAATTAACATCGCGGTTTCCGTCTCTTGTTGTTGTTGGTATATCTATTTTCTCATTTCAGCAGATACCCTTATTAGTTGTCTTGGACTGTCTTCTACATGGAAAGATGCACTTTGTGCATTCGTGCACTCATATATTCTTTGGACATACACTAGTGTGGTTATTTCTTTCATGCTCATGCATACTTCAACAGTAGACCGATTCTTATTCATCAGAACGTGTTTGCGCTAAGCGTAGCCCATCCTAGCTCCTTGGCGTCCTTCATACGTATGCTCGTCTGACTTAGGTAAACCGAAGTTTCATTCCTCCTCATCTTGTCTGTGGCTCGTACTTGCTGACATCATTCACCGTTGTAAGGTACACCATCTTTGACATCATTACCATTACTAATGATGTTCATCAATCTCCTTAATCGTTACTCGGGTGACTAACATCTCGTAGTCGTGGTTGAGTAATTGGATCAACTCTGATACGTAAGCATTAATCAATACCATAAGATTCACCATCATGCACGTGCACCTGTAAATTCACAATTTCGCGGATCCAAACGAAATTACCAATTTACCTTACTCGAGCATTCTAGTTCCTCTTATAACACTTTCTAATACTCGCGTCCCTTCAAAGTTGAGATTTTGTCCCGGCATTCTCATCGACACCTCTTACCACTTTCGCTCTAAGTCAACACAACGGAGGACATTTCGCATCACACTCGTACGGTCTCATGCACACTACCTTCCGGTTCCGCAAGAACTCTTGCCTTTTCACTATAAACTTGGTGGGCGGGAATCCTACCGTGTCATCCGGTACGACCCTCACCACGCCTTCCGCCTATTCTTCCCTCCATTTCGTTCTTAAAAGACAAGGAATCTAATGTCATCACGCTAGTTAACAAATAAAATTCAATAAGTACTGTAAGATGTTAATATACACTGGCCATCTGTAATTAACCATTACACTACCTTTCGATTTCTATTTGACCACCTTTGTGATTCCATCAGAACACAAGTCCTTTCCTAACTCTTCCTAAGGCATACTACATACACATACTCTACTTTTCATACCTGATGCTGTGGCTCGAGTTACCCGTACTGGCATTCGCTTTCGGTCCCATTCAAAGTTTAAGTTCAGACATTAGGGGTGTCCGAATCTCTCAAACTATTGCTCTGATACCAACTTGTGAGGCCCCAAACCCGGGAGGCCTCACTTATTGGATTTACTCATTCACAAGCAGTTCTTAAACATGAATATCAGATAACGCAGCGGAAATTTCATTTAAACATAACTTAATCGTTATTCATACATGCGGAAGCGTAAACATAATTACATCATAACTAAACATAACGGGATGCCAGTCTTCAAAAGCAGTCGGATAACTCTTCATCTCTAGCCAAGCATCACCGTCCATCCTCATAACCTGCCTTAACCTGAATGAGTACACTTAAAAACGTCAGCTACGTTGGTGAGTTCTAGTTTTCATTCGTTTTAAGAAATGGTTCATCATTCAAACATTCAATAGGGTTTAACATTCATATAAGAAAACAGGGCCTTTCATTCGTAAACCTTCGCATATTTAAACACAATCATTTGTTTAAAACATTAACATTCATTTAAGTCATACATTATTATCTAAATCTGTATCGTTACGCGTCTCTATGTCCCCGTAGGAACTTTTAATGTTGTGGGCAACCGTTACGTATCGCCGTCATTGCCACAACCATACCACTACGTTGGGTCAACCGTTACGTATCGCCGTCATTGCCCAACCCTTCAATGCGTGGGGTCAACCGTTACGTATCGCCGTCATTGCCCAACACGCATCTTTCCTTTGGAAATTAACCGTTACGTATCGCCGTCATTAATTTCCCATTACCATTTAATACGTGGGGTCAACCGTTACGTATCGCCGTCATTGCCCAACACGCATCTTTCCTTTGGAAATCAACCGTTACGTATCGCCGTCATTGATTTCCCATTACCTCGTTCGTTAGGATGATCGTCATCACCCGAGTAACCGTCGTTACTCCCTTACCAGTTGTACAACATCAAAACCATTGACATGCCACAAAGACATTGCCCATGTTGTTCTTGTGGTAACTATGGCTCACTGTCCATAATCTACCACAAGGCTGGGAATCACATTCCCAGACTTCATTCGTCAATTCCATTCATTCGACAGATTAGATTTGTAATGACTTCTTTAAAACATTTGCCCCTTTTTGTTTTCTTTTCATAAAACCTTTCCTTCACTTTCAAAACCCTTTACCTTTTCATTAAACCATTTCTTTATAACATTCGTTCGTAAACATTTCGTTCATAAACTTTCTTTCCATAAACCCTTCGTTCCAAATCATTTCCTTTCGTAAACGTAGTTTCATAAATATCATTTTATAAAACAACATTTCATACGTGTACACACCAGCCCGAAAACATTATATAAAAACATTTAAAAGAGGGCTTCTAGAACTCACCTTATAAGCTAGTCTCGGTTGTCCTAAACAAAGGTCCAACAACGTCACTTCCGATCTGAATTGATTAATTAAATACACATCAGACCTAAATCCCGACTCTAACGGTTTACTCGTTCTGTTACAGGTGAATACACTGACTTCACTTACTGATGCAGACCTATCGAAACTACTTAGTTTCGACAGGTGCAGGCCCATCGAAACTTCTAGTTTCGATACCTGCAGGCCCCTCGAAACTTCTAGTTTCGACACCTGCAGGCCGCTCGAAACTTCTAGTTTCGACACCTGCAGGCCGCTCGAAACTCTAGTTTCGATACCTGCAGAACTCAGCTATCTTCCCCGTGAAAAACCCTAACTTTCGCAATGCAGGTCCGACCTGGTCAAGATCCGGACTTTTTACATTCAAAACGTGTATTTTCCCTTCGTGATTCCAGATTTATAACCCTTTCCTCATTTGGTTTATAAAAACCCGTCATTTTCCCGAAAATACCCGAAAACCCAAAAACGAACAAAAACTCAGATTTGGTTCGGGTGTTACCTGATTTCGAGATTTTGATCCGGAGGTTTTGCTCACGAGCTCAGTAGCAACAAGCTCCTTCAATCTCGGGTCGATCCGCCAACTTTCTCTCTCTACGGTTTCTCTCTCTAGATTCTTGCAAATGAGAGAAATGGTGTGTGTGTTGGCTATTTAAAGGGAGGAAACCCCCCCTTCCTTCAAGTTTGCCGGCCCAACCGGCCCGGCCCGTTACGCCTCGTTCTTTTATCCCGTTCGTCCCGGTTCAACCCGTTATTTAAAATCCTCATTTATTTTGGGATGTTACAAATAACGAATAATATTAAATAGATAAATAATTAAATTCATACGTTTGAGTCGTTTACAATGTTAGGAAAATAATATAATTTAATATATTATTTTTAGGTTCGTCAGATTAATCTAGTAATCATTTGTGTGGGAAATAATAAATATGTTATTTTTAATCGAGTATATAAGCGTCGGTAAATAATATAACAATTATATTATTAATTAGTTTAAAACGTCCCACGAGGTAATTTAAACGAGGTGAAATGGTATAAATTATATATTAATTTATAACATGAGTCACGGGTTGAAAATAATATAAATATATTATTTTATAAGTGGGTAATAATATTAAAAATAGGTTATAATACCAAACCCGAGCATACGGGTGGTTCCGGGCTCAAAACACATTAACATAATAATATAATAATAATGGAATGATTTTTATACTAAGAATAATAATTAAAAATTGGATTTAAAAAGAATTTGGGGTGGAGGGACTCGAACCCGGGTCACCTCCCCCACAGCCAACAGAGTTAACCAACTCAGTCCGCTAGGGTATCGCAACCAAGTCCAGGTCCGAACGGTTTTAACCACCTGCTTTCCCGTGTTCTCCCCCCCCATCGCTACCCGATCCAAAATTTCATCCCAAATCCAATCAAATCGGTCGTGATTGATCTTGTAATTATAGGGCTTTTGTAAATCGAGCATTAGCGAATCTATGTATCCGTTTAATTGTAAAATAACAAGTATCAAATCGTTTATTTACCGTTTGAATATCGAAAACCTAGAATATGAACACATAATCGATTTGATCAAAACTGATATTAAAAGCTGTTGAAATCATGGGGCTTTTGACAAGTAGAGAATTTCGAACCTGTTCATGTAAATTAATTCGATTAAGGTTAAGCGTAGGTTAGGGTTCGACTAAATCCATTCAAACGATGAACCCTAGAATCTGTTTATGTTAGATTCTATAGTTTAAGCCTGAATTGGTATAGGGCTTATGATCTAGGTATAAAAAAGAAACGAATGGGGTGTTAAATTACCATAATGGTGTTCGGATTGATGGTGCTCGACTAAAACAGTCTCTGGCCTGCGTGAGTTTTGTCCCCGGCTACCACGGCTTCATTTTCGATCAGATTGGATGATGGAACAAGTTCAGAGGGATGCTATTTAGATGTGCAGATGTTCAATTAAGAGATTAACAATGAATTGGTCGAATTTGATTGATGATAAACAATGGGGTCGACGGTTTTGGTATAACTACCCATAATCGGGTTTAGTTAGAATAAATGGTGTGGTTTAATATCCCATGATGGTCGTTTATGGCTTGATTAAGCATATCGGTTATAGATTTCCAACAGAGATCGATTATGGGACTTGAATTGCATTCAAACCGCGAGTTTGACTTTCAAAAGTCAAACATGATCAAGTAAGAGCTAATTACATGATTAGTCCTTGAAGTTTCATGATCTTAAGTTCAGAATTAGGCAGAATTGGTCCTTGTAGTTAGAATGGGTTAAGAATCGGGTTAGTTGACTTACTAAAGTCAACAGAAATACCTTTTTGTGAATTTTGACTTTAGCAAGTCAAATAGAAATAGGTTTTGGCTAATTTCACAATTAGTCCTTGAGGTTTGAGTTTGAAAGCTGACAATTCTAGTCCCTGAAGTTTGAGTTAAGTTAATTCAGTTAACTTTAACTGGATTCAGTTAACGGAGTTAACTGGAAAAGTACGGATTGTCACATCATCCCCTAGTTGAAAGAATTTTCGTCCCGAAAATTAAATAAAATTTTTTTTTGAGGTGTCACATCATCCCCTAGTTGAAATAATTTTCGTCCCGAAAATTAAATAGTACCTTAAGAATTTGACGCGGAGTGCTTGAACAGATTAGGATATTTACGCATCATCTGATCCTCGCGCTCCCATGTGATTTCCGGTCCGCGTTTCGAGTTCCAACGAACTCTGACAATAGGGACCTTACTGTGCTTTAATGTTTTAACTTCCCTATCCATAATTTCTACAGGTTCTTCAATGAAACGTAACTGTTCATCAACGTGTAGTTCCTCAAGAGGAACTGCGAGTGATTCGTCTGTCAGACATTTCTTTAAATTTGAGACGTGAAAGACGTTGTGCACCCCACTAAGTCTTTCAAGTAGGTCCAGTTGATACGCGACTGGTCCGATTCTCTTCATTATCTTGAATGGTCCAACATAACGAGGATTCAGTTTGCCTCTTTTCCCGAAACGAATGACACCTTTCCAAGGTGAGACTTTGAGTAAAACCATAACACCTACTTGAAATTCTAACGGCTTGCGACGTTTGTCGGCATAGCTCTTTTGGCGATCACGAGCTGCTGCCATACAGTTTCTAATTTGAACGATTTTCTCAGAAGTTTCAAATACAAGTTCAGGACCTGTGAGTTGGCTATCTCCAACCTCGGTCCAACAAATGGGAGAACGGCATTTCCGTCCATAAAGTGCTTCAAATGGAGTTGCCTTGATGTTAGTGTGATAGTTGTTGTTGTAGGAGAACTCCACCATCGGTAGGTGAGACTCCCAAGTGTTACCGAAATCGATCACACAAGCTCATAGCATGTCCTCCAGAGTTTGGATAGTACGTTCGGTTTGGCCATCAGTTTGAGGATGGTATGCTGTGCTCATATCTAGACGTGTGCCTAAAGCTTTATGTAATGACTGCCAGAAACGAGAGGTGAATCGTGCATCACGATCCAAAATGATAGAGATTGGCAACCCGTGCCGAGAGACTACTTCTTTCAAGTAAGTACGAGTAAGATTATTTATTTTTTCGGTTTCTTTGATCGCTAAGAAGTGAGCCGACTTTGTTAATCGATCAACAATCACTCAAATGGTATCACATCCGGTAGGAGTTCGTGGTAATTTGGTGATGAAGTTCATGGATATTTGTTCCCATTTTCACATAGGAATTTCTGGTTGTTGCAGAAGACCGAATGGTTTTTGATATTCAACTTTGACCTTTGCGCAAGTCAGACACTTGCTCACATAAGTGGCTATATCAGCCTTCATCTTTGGCCACCAATATAGCACCTTTAGGTCATGGTACACCTTGTCGGAACCTGGATGAATAGAGTATCAAGATTTGTGAGCGTCATCCATAACCAGTCCTCTTATGTTCCTATACACTGGAACCCATATTCGCTCTGCAAGGTAGCGAATGTCATCTGATTTGACTACTAGTTGTCCTTCCATACCGCGTGTAGCTTCTAACGGTAGGTTTTCCTCTTTAAGAGCTTAGAGTTGAGCACTTCGGATTTTGGTCAGGTAACCCGGGGTGAATAGTAAGTTGTAATACTCGAACTCGTTTAGGTTTGGTGTTCTTATTACTTAGGGCACCGGCTACTACGTTAGCCTTGCCCGGATGATACTTGCTAGCACAATCATGGTCGTTCAAAGGTTTGATCCAACGGCGTTGTCGGATGTTCAACTCCTTCTGTTCGAATATGCGTTGAAGACTCTTGTGATCGGTGTAAATCGTGCACTTGGTATCGTCCAAGTAATGTCTACAGATTTTCAAAGCAAGCACTACATCTCTCAATTCTAGGTCATGGGTAGTGTAGTTTTTCTCATAAGCTTTCAATTGACGGGAAGCGTATGCGATAACCTTTTCGTGTTGCATCAACACACAACCAAGACCTTGAATGGATGTATCGCAATATACCACAAAATCATCCGTCCTCTCTGGCATAGATAGGATAGGTGCACTGAAGAGTTTATGCTTCGAAAGTTGGAATGCTGATTCCTGGGTATCACCCAAGTTATAAGGTTTTCTCTTCTGAGTTAAAGCAGTGAGGGGTTGAGTAATCTTGGAAAAATTCTTCAATGAAACGATGGTAGTAGCCAGCTAATCCCCAGAATTTGACGCACCTCCGTTTGCGTTGTAGGTGCCGCCCAATTCTTGATTGCTTCTACTTAAGTTGGATCGACATGTGTTCCTTTCTCGTTGACTACATGTCCTAGAATTTGCATTTCACGAATCCAGAATTCGCACTTTGGAGAATTTAGCATACCATTACTCTTGCTTAAGTAATTCCAGAATCAAATGCAGATGCTCCTCATGTTCCTCCTTGTTCTTGGAATAAATGAGAACGTCGTCGATGAAAACGATGACAAATTGATCAAGATATGGCTTACACACACGGTTCATGAGGTCCATGAATACCGCGGGTGCGTTGGTTAAACCGAAAGGCATGACCGTAAATTCGTAATGGCCGTACCTCGTTCTGAATGCAGTCTTAGAGATATCTTCTTCTCGGACTCTTAACTGATGATAGCCGGACCTAAGATCTATTTTGGAATAGAAACTTGATCTTTGGAGTTGATCAAAAAGGACATCAATGCGAGGTAAAGGGTAGCGGTTCTTGATTGTGACTTTATTCAGCTCCCGGTAATCAATACACATACGGAACGTACCGTCCTTCTTCTTGACAAATAATACCGGAGCTCCCCACGGAAATGAACTAGGTCGGATGAAACCTTTATCCAATAAATCTTGCAATTGAGTGGACAGTTCCTGCAATTCACTGGGTGCTAATCTATAAGGTGCCCGAACGATCAGTGCTGTGACACCCGACGTTTCAGGTCAATATCCGTACACATTATGAACAAGTTTACATTACAATAAACGAGTTTACATTATAATTATTTTTGTGATTTATTTAATTTCACAAACAAGAACTTTAGAGTCTAGCAAAGATCGTACATGATCTCAATTTATACTCGGGTAATTCTAGGAATTACCGGTGCAAGTACCAGTACAAACCGACTAAGACGAACAATAGTGGATAAATTAAATATCCAGGCGTATACGTTACACAAATTTTTCGTTGGTCAATAACTTATTTTTAGAATAAATCATATACTATACGTAAAAGTAAACTAACAAACTCTTTCGAAAACGCTATTGGGTAGCGTCACTTTTAGGTATTTATACCTACAAATAATCACCTCAACGGATTATACAATCCAAGATTTCAATGTTTTTCGTTAACGAGCCATAAACTTGTTAAATTTATTATACCGTGAGAAACCCAAACCGAATTAAATTACCCCTTTTAAAAATTCTAATAGATGTTAATACCATTAATAAATTAGTGGTAAAAACAAATTGTTGATTTATATTAACCCCCAACCCACCCTTGACTTTTGGCCGAAAAAGCCAGAGAAACCCCCCCTTCACTCGTCCCATACCTTCTCAGTCTCAACATCACAATTCCTTTTCATATTTCTCATTTTCATACGGCAAACATTCCAATTCTCTTCAATTCGAAGTCCAGTTTCAAGGCGAAATCCACCATAATTTGCTGTTATAAGAAGAATTTCAAGTGTTTCTGAAAAGAGTTTAGCAAAAGATTCAAGATCACTTCTCTGTTTTCTTCATCATTTTCATCTCGGTTTTAAGGTAAAAACTCGATATTTTTCATATTATGTTCTTTAAAACCGTAGCTAAACTTACATCTTATTTAAACGCAAGAAAGATAACAAGAAGAGTGTGTCGAATTCAAGTTTAAAACATAAAAATATGCAGGACTGATTCTGTCAAACAGAAGTCCAGTAATCGAAACTAGGAGTTTCGATACCAGTTAACTCAATCGAAACTAGGAGTTTCGATACCTGTTGATCCATCGAAACTAGGAGTTTTGATGTCTTTTACTCAATCGAAACTAGGTAGTTTCGATAGCAAATACTCAATCGAAACTAGGTAGTTTCGATACCTTTTCTCAATCGAAACTAGGTTGTTTCGACTCCTGACCACTCCATCGAAACTAAGTAGTTTCGACACACATATACTCCATCGAAACTAAGTAGTTTCGACACACATATGCCCAATCGAAACTAAGAAGTTTCGACACCTGTACAACAGTCCCAGTTGGGCAGTAACTCAAAACTATTTTATAACAAAACATGTGTTGGAAAACTAAAACGATATTTAAACAAACACAATCAGATTTACAAGGTCGGTGAACAATTTACAATTAAGACGTTGGTCTTAACAACAATTTACCCTTGGTATCTAGGGTACAAATAGTCAAGGTTGACTACAACAAGTATTATCACAAGTATATACACAACTCAAGGTGAGTTTCACGGCCCCTTTCTTTTTACTGTTTTCTAATATTTGGGGGAAGAACATACTTCAACTATTTTATGGGATAACAAGAGAATAAGACACGACTTTATGTTTACATGGGATGAGAACAACACATTGGAGGCCGCTAAAGTCCCCTGGAACAACATAGTAACCATTAACTGTAGCCTAGGGTCCTATGAATAGTACTATGGAGAGTGACGTCTCCCGGTCATGGTTAGTCGCGCTAACCATAATCTGGAGGATTTATGGCCGCATAGAATCTGATAACGCTTAATAGGGGCTCACACATGTCATGGTTTGGTTACGCCTCATGTATGAACATATTATTTGTATTCCTAGCTAGTTTACAAATGGGTCAACAATTCTTATTCTGTTTATCACATACAACTGAAACGATTTATGAACAACTGAGTTTTACCAAGAACTATTTGATTAAACCTGTGAACTCACCAACCTCGTGTTGACGATTTTAAGTATGTTTTTCAGGTAACTGAACGTGATTTCAAGGTTAGCAATGTAGATTACATGCATGCACGATGGATACTACTCAAGGAGGATTTCCCTTGTATAACTCATTGAATTGAGTCATATTTGTGAAATCTTAATGTTTTGTAAACTCATTTTACATTTTGTAATGTAAAACTTTAAACTCATTTATGTATCCATTTATCATGTATGTGTTTGCGGTAATCATATGCTTTGGAAACCATAAACGTCGCGCCTCGCGTTTCCGCCTTGGCGGGGTGTGACAGAAATTGGTATCAGAGCCATTGATTATAGTGAACTAGGAATCTAAATTGGAACCTAGTCTATAATCTAAATGACTCACTAAAACGTTTTCATTGCATAAGCATTGTATAACCAGTCATTTTGTCATATGGATATTGTAGTCACAAGCATGTCGTCACATTCACATTCTGATCCCGTCTCTGACACTGAATCAAACGAGGAATGTTCCACCTCACATCCCAAAAATTGAGTACAAACCCGTAGCTCCACACCACCTAAAGTCGCCTTGGGAAAACCGCCTATCGTCTACCGAAAGAAAAGCGGAGGACCAGTTAAGGTGCAAAGTGCTAAGAAGAAGTTTCGACTTCCACACAAAAGGAATCTAGCAGCCCGTGACCCAGAAGACTTGGAGGCTGGTGAAGAACCACCTAGGCAAAGACCCTGCTACCACCCGACTGTGGGAACTATCCGTTGGATGCCACGTACTCTGGCCCGATGGAGGGAGATGGAGAGCATCCCATCTACTTTTGAGCTCGGAGAGTCTTCCAACTCTCCAACACCCCTACCTCACACTGGGGAAGTCATGGAGCTCACAGTGCCTACACTAGTAGCACGCGTTCGTACGCATGAGGAGCATCTTGATGATCTCCTAGATGACATCCGGGCACAGGGGGATGCAGCCACGCGACTTCGTCAAGGACTCGGATCTCGAGTTCAGACTCTAGATGACCGCACCCGAAACATACAGGATGCCACTAACTATCTAGAGTTGAGAGCTGACATGGACTGGCAGTTCACAGTTACGGTCCGAGACATGGTGGAGGCGCTAGAAGAAAGGACGTTGGCTGCAGAATTTGTGGCTAGAGCAAGCTTTGTTATGGCAGGACTTGCCATGATGATTGGATTGTACTCTCACTTCTTCTTCTAAACCTAATATGGGCGGGTTGTGCCCATAGTACATTATGTAGTTTAAAACTTTAGTACTGATGAGGTCATGAGAACCCATCACTTTTGTATCCGTTTCTTTTGGGAACAATGTACTATGAATGTTTTAACTATGTATATAAGGGTTTATGTTTTGATGTTGTCGTATCCTTATGCCATGTGCTATCATTATTGTCATATAATGTTATTTCTTTTTAATTGATGTGTTAGAAAGAACGTCATGGCACCAAAGCGTAGCACACCCCGTAACACTACTGGAGACAACAATGAGACGATTTCTCCAAATGTAGAACAACTCATAGCACAGCGAGTAGCTGCTGCCATGCAACAGTATGAGGCAAACCGAAATAGTGGAGGAGGAAACGGCAGTGGTACCGGCGGAGGAGGTGCAGGAGGTAGCGGTACAGCTGGAGGTTCCGGAGGTAATAGAATAAATAAGTCATAACACCTAGTCATGATCCGAATTAATGACGTTATGACTTGTAATTCTACAGATGCTCCAATTAGGAAGTGCTCCTACAAGACCTTTCTATCTTGCAAACCCCGTAACTTCAATGGCACCGAGGGTGCAGTTGGACTAATGAGATGGATAGAGAAGATGGAATCGGTGATTGATATTAGTGAATGCACCGTTGACTGCATGGTGAAGTATTCTACATGCTCACTCACTAATAAAGCTTTAACTTGGTGGAATTCACAAGTAAAGACTTTGGGAAGGCAGACAGCATATGAGTTGTCATGGGAAGACCTGAAGGCCATGATGATCGAGGAATATTGTCCTCGAAATGAGTTGCAAAAGATCGAATCTGAAATGTGGAACTTGCAAATGACAGGAGATGATGTTGCTGGCTACACTGACCGATTCAATGAGTTAGCAATCTTGGTTCCACACATGGTTACCCCAGAATACAAGAAGGTTGAAAGATATTTGTGGGGTCTCGCACCTCAAATCCGAAGTCTGGTGACTTCATCGAACCCTATGGATGCCAAGAGCGCCATAACTTTAGCTTTCAAGCTAAGGGATAATGCTGTACGTGATGGTTTGTTTTAGAAGAAGGAGACCGAAGGAGGGAAATCTGGAGAAAAGAGGAAATGGTTTGGAAAACCAATTAATCAAAACAAGAATCAAATTTACAAGAGACCTGAAACTATGAAAGCCTTTGTCGCCAACACTGTGGAACAAAAAGGATACCTTGGAGCACGACCAAGGTGTGACAATTGTGGATATCATCACAGTGGGAAGTGTACCCAATGTGGAAAATGTAAAAAGTATGGACATCTAGCCCATGACTGTAGGAGCAATGCGAACCCTAACAAGATAAATCAAGTAGCAGGAAAAGTCAACCCATGAACAGAAAGGATGAATCAAGGATGCTTTGAGTGTGGAGATCCAAAGCACTTCAGAAAAGACTGTCCAAAGTTGAAGAACCGAAACGACAATCAGGCCCGTGGAAGAGCATTTGTGATGGGGGCTGGTGACGCACGACAAGATCCAAACATTGTCACTGGTACGTTCCCGATAAATAATCACTATGCCTCTATACTTTTCGATACGGGTGCTGATTTGAGTTTTGTGTCAAATGACTTTAAGTCCCTACTCGGTATTAAGCCCAGTAAACTAGACCAAAAGTATACAATTGAATTAGCGAACGGAAAATTAATTAATACCGAAGAAGTCATTCAGGGTTGTACCTTATGTCTTAAAAACCACACATTTAGTATAGATCTGTTACCCGTTGATTTAGGAAGCTTTGACATTGTTATTGGCATGGATTGGTTGTCAAAGAATCATGCCGAGATTGTTTGTTTTGAGAAGATTGTCCAAATCCCACTCTCAAACGGAGAAGTTCTTTCGATTCAAGGTGAGAAGAGTGGAGTAACGTTAAGGATGATAAACTGCATGAAAGCTCGTAAGTATCTACGTAAAGGCTATTGCGTATTCCTGGCTCACGTCGTCGAAAAGAAACCCAAGGAACATCGACTTGAAGATATTCCAATCGTTAGGGATTACCCCGAAGTTTTTCCTAAAGACTTACCTGGATTACCACCACCGAGGCAAGTCGAATTCCGAATCGATTTGGTACCAGGATCAGCACCGATTGCGCGATCGCCGTATCGATTAGCACCTTCTGAAATGCAAGAGTTATCAAATCAACTACAAGAGTTGCTTGGGGAGCTCCGGTCTTATTCGTAAAGAAAAAGGATGGAACCTTTAGGATGTGTATAGATTACCGAGAATTAAACAAGCTTACAATCAAAAACCGATACCCACTTCCTCGAATAGACGATTTGTTCGATCAACTACAAGGTTCTAGCTTCTACTCTAAGATCGATCTACGGTCAGGGTATCATTAACTAAGAATCCAAGAAGAAGATGTACCAAAGACAGCATTTAGGACTCGTTATGGTCACTACGAATTCCTAGTTATGCCATTTGGTTTGACAAACGCACCAGCTGTTTTCAAGGATCTCATGAACCGCGTGTGCAAACCATACTTGGATAAATTCGTGATTGTGTTTATCGATGACATATTAATATATTCACGAACCAAGGAGGATCATGAACATCATCTTAAATTAATCTTAGAACTACTCAGAAACGAGAAACTTTACGCTAAATTCTCTAAGTGTGAGTTTTGGATCCGAGAAGTGCATTTTCTTGGACATGTCATCAACAAGGAAGGAATTCACGTTGATCCATCTAAAATTGAAGCGATCAAAAACTGGGAAGCACCAAAGACTCCGACAGAAGTACGTCAATTTTTAGGTTTGGCCGGCTATTACAGACGATTCATCGAGAATTTTTCAAAAATAGCCCTGCCTTTAACCAAATTAACCCAGAAAGAAAAGAAGTATGATTGGAATGACAAGCAAGAGTCAGCTTTTCAATTACTAAAGCAGAAGCTGTGTAGTGCACCAATTCTATCCCTTCCTGAGGGAATCGACAATTTTGTCGTATACTGCGATGCATCACACCAAGGACTGGGTTGTGTGTTAATGCAAAGAGACAAAGTCATCGCATATGCCTCACGACAACTAAAAGTGCACGAAAAGAATTATACGACCCATGACTTGGAATTGGGTGCAGTTGTGTTTGCGCTCAAAATTTGGAGACATTACCTTTACGGTACAAGATGTACTATCTTTACTGATCACAAGAGTCTCCAGCATATCTTTGATCAAAAGGAACTTAACATGAGACAACGTCGTTGGGTAGAACTACAAAACGATTATGATTGTGATATCAAGTACCATCCCGGGAAAGCCAATGTCGTAGCGGACGCTTTAAGTCGCAAAGAACGAGTTAAAACTCTTCGTGTTCGTGCCTTAGGATTGACAATTCATACGAATCTTACTACTCAAATTCGGATGGCACAACATGAGGCAATCAAAGAAGAAAACGTTCAGAATGAAGCTTTACGAGGAATGATAAAGCAATTGGAGCCAAAGTCAGATGACACTTTGTACTTCATGAATAGAATTTGGGTGACACGTTTTGGTAACTTACGGGAGTTAGTTATGGACGAAGCCCACAAGTCTAGGTACTCCATTCACCCAGGTTCAGATAAAATGTATAAGGATCTAAAAGAATTATATTGGTGGCCAAATATGAAAAGAGATATTGCCACATATGTCAGTAAGTGCTTAACATGTTCAAAAGTAAAAGCCGAACATCAGAAACCGTCTGGTTTGTTACAACAACTTGAAATTCCCCAATGGAAATGGGAACAAATTTCTATGGATTTTATCACAAAATTACCCAAGACATCCAGTGGTTATGATACCATATGGGTAATTGTCGATCGATTGACAAAATCAGCTCATTTCCTACCTATCAAAGAGACGGATAAAACCGAGAAACTTGCAAAGCTTTATATCAAGGAAATTGTGGCTAGGCATGGAGTGCCAATTTCTATTATCTCGGATAGAGATAGCAGATTCGTGTCTAGAATCTGGAAATCATTACAAGAAGCCATGGGCACACGTCTTGACATGAGCACGGCATATCACCCACAAACAGATGGTCAAAGTGAACGGACTATCCAGACACTAGAAGATATGCTCCGTGCGTGTGTAATTGATTTCAGAGGAAATTGGGATACGGGCATTAAGGCAGCTCCGTTTGAAGCTTTATATGGTCGTAAATGCCGCTCACCGTTATGTTGGGCGGAAGTTGGTGAAAAACATTTGACAGGCCCTGAGATTGTCCAGGAAACCACTGATAAGATTTTCAAAATTAAGGACCGTTTGAAAGCGGCCCGAGATAGACAAAAGAGCTATGCTGACAACAGACGAAAACCATTAGGATTTCAAATTGGTGACCGAGTAATGTTAAAAGTTTCACCATGGAAAGGCGTTGCAAGGTTTGGTAACCGTGGTAAGCTCAACCCTAGATACGTTGGTCCGTTCGAAATACTGGCTAGGGTTGGCCCTGTAGCTTACAAACTTAAGCTACCACAAGAACTAAACAATGTACATAATACGTTTCATGTATCAAATCTCAAGAAGTGTTTATCAGACGAGACACTAATTATACCACCTGACGAAATTCACATTGATGATAAACTTCACTTCATCGAGGAACCGATTGAGATTTCAGATTGGAAGGTTCAAAAGCTGAGACGTAGTCGAATCAAACTGGTTAAAGTACGTTGGAACTCAAAGAGTGGTCCTGAGTATACATGGGAACGAGAGGACCAAATGAAAACAAAATACCCATCCTTGTTTAAGGATACACCAGTTCAAGACGACACGAATTGAATTTCGGGACGAAATTCTTTTAACAAGGGGAGAATGTGACACCCGACATTTCAGGTCAATATCCGTACACATTATGAACAAGTTTACATTACAATAAACGAGTTTACATTATAATTATTTTTGTGATTTATTTAATTTCACAAACAAGGACTTTAGAGTCTAGCAAAGATCGTACATGATCTCAATTTATACTCAGGTAATTCTAGGAATTACCGGTGCAAGTACCAGTACAAACCGACTAAGACGAACAATAGTGGATAAATTAAATATCCAGGCGTATACGTTACACAAATTTTTCGTTGGTCAATAACTTATTTTTAGAATAAATCATATAGTATACGTAAAAGTAAACTAACAAACTCTTTCGAAAACGCTATTGGGTAGCGTCACTTTTAGGTATTTATACCTACAAATAATCACCTCAACGGATTATACAATCCAAGATTTCAATGTTTTTCGTTAACGAGCCATAAACTTGTTAAATTTATTATACCGTGAGAAACCCAAACCGAATTAAATTACCCCTTTTAAAAACTCTAATAGATGTTAATACCATTAATAAATTAGTGGTAAAAACAAATTGTTGATTTATATTAACCCCCAACCCACCCTTGACTTTTGGCCGAAAAAGCCAGAGAAACCCCCCCCTTCACTCGTCCCATACCTTCTCAGTCTCAACATCACAATTCCTTTTCATATTTCTCATTTTCATACGGCAAACATTCCAAATCTCTTCAATTCGAAGTCCAGTTTCAAGGCGAAATCCACCATAATTTGCTGTTATAAGAAGAATTTCAAGTGTTTCTGAAAAGAGTTTAGCAAAAGATTCAAGATCACTTCTCTGTTTTCTTCATCATTTTCATCTCGGTTTTAAGGTAAAAACTCGATATTTTTCATATTATGTTCTTTAAAACCGTAGCTAAACTTACATCTTATTTAAACGCAAGAAAGATAACAAGAAGAGTGTGTCGAATTCAAGTTTAAAACATAAAAATATGCAGGACTGATTCTGTCAAACAGAAGTCCAGTAATCGAAACTAGGAGTTTCGATACCAGTTAACTCAATCGAAACTAGGAGTTTCGATACCTGTTGATCCATCGAAACTAGGAGTTTTGATGTCTTTTACTCAATCGAAACTAGGTAGTTTCGATAGCAAATACTCAATCGAAACTAGGTAGTTTCGATACCTTTTCTCAATCGAAACTAGGTTGTTTCGACTCCTGACCACTCCATCGAAACTAAGTAGTTTCGACACACATATACTCCATCGAAACTAAGTAGTTTCGACACACATATGCCCAATCGAAACTAAGAAGTTTCGACACCTGTACAACAGTCCCAGTTGGGCAGTAACTCAAAACTATTTTATAACAAAACATGTGTTGGAAAACTAAAACGATATTTAAACAAACACAATCAGATTTACAAGGTCGGTGAACAATTTACAATTAAGACGTTGGTCTTAACAACAATTTACCCTTGGTATCTAGGGTACAAATAGTCAAGGTTGACTACAACAAGTATTATCACAAGTATATACACAAACTCAAGGTGAGTTTCACGGCCCCTTTCTTTTTACTGTTTTTCTAATATTTGGGGGAAGAACATACTTCAACTATTTTATGGGATAACAAGAGAATAAGACACGACTTTATGTTTACATGGGATGAGAACAACACATTGGAGGCCGCTAAAGTCCCCTGGAACAACATAGTAACCATTAACTGTAGCCTAGGGTCCTATGAATAGTACTATGGAGAGTGACGTCTCCCGGTCATGGTTAGTCGCGCTAACCACAATCTGGAGGATTTATGGCCGCATAGAATCTGATAACGCTTAATAGGGGCTCACACATGTCATGGTTTGGTTACGCCTCATGTATGAACATATTATTTGTATTCCTAGCTAGTTTACAAATGGGTCAACAATTCTTATTCTGTTTATCACATACAACTGAAACGATTTATGAACAACTGAGTTTTACCAAGAACTATTTGATTAAACCTGTGAACTCACCAACCTCGTGTTGACGATTTTAAGTATGTTTTTCAGGTAACTGAACGTGATTTCAAGGTTAGCAATGTAGATTACATGCATGCACGATGGATACTACTCAAGGAGGATTTCCCTTGTATAACTCATTGAATTGAGTCATATTTGTGAAATCTTAATGTTTTGTAAACTCATTTTACATTTTGTAATGTAAAACTTTAAACTCATTTATGTATCCATTTATCATGTATGTGTTTGCGGTAATCATATGCTTTGGAAACCATAAACGTCGCGCCTCGCGTTTCCGCCTTGGCGGGGTGTGACAAGTGCCGCTCCGGGTGCTAGATTGATTTGGAATTCAACATGACGGTACGGTGGCAGACTAGGCAAGTCCTCGAGAAATAATTCCGGATAATCATGAATGATCGGTATGTCGTCAATCTTCTTCTCCTCATATGACTGCTCGGCGACGAGAGCCAGAATGACAATATGACCTTTACGTATATGCTTTTGTACTTTCACGAAAGATATGATGTCCACGACAACACCACTCTTTTCGCCTTGGACAGAAAGGGTTTCTCCGCTCGGGAAAGGTAGGCGAACAAATTTATTCACGACAATTCATTTCGGCTTGGTTCTTAGATAACCAATCCATACCGACAATAAGGTCGAAACTGCCAAGTGTAACTGGCAGAAGGTCAATGTCAAGTTTATGACTAACCAATACTAGTTTACATCTGTAAGAATGCGAGTTGTTTCGATTTTCTGAGCGTCTGCTATCTCAATAGTATACTTGGCTTTTAATAGAGTTGGAGCACTACACACTAATATGGGGTTTGTGAAGTCATACTGAGGCTTCTAGTGAGACCCGTGCTTATAAAGCATGTGTCAGTCAATGCATAGGCTAAGGGAATAGGTTCACATGTAAGAATGAAAAGTCTAATGAGATATAGATTCCAGTAGCATAAGATATAGGATGTATGTCTAAGTAGTTGCGTTCAACTGATGGTTGGTTAGGTTAAATCTTCGTTTCCTAATGTCATTGGATCAACGGAATCATTTCGTAAAGAAAGAAATTCGTTTACAGGATTGAATATGCTGGGTATAATTCGTATTAGACTAAGAATTAGTCATCGGATAAGACAATAGGGTCGAATGAGATTTATTGTTGGATCGTAAGGAATAATGTGTTAGCATAGAAAGAATTCCTCAAATTTTGTGTACATAGTTGGAGTCGATAAGTTTACTATGAGATTCTATTAGAGTTTCAATCAAGATGGTTTCTGTGATCACGTTTAGATGAGTGTCTTAATTTCACTAAGACTCTTACGTGAGTGAGAATAACATTGATGGATTCCTTTGATGATAATTCAATGTGTCCGTAAACATTTTCAACTTGATAGTCGCGTCTATCAATTATTGAACAGGTTTAACGATACCAACTAATCGTGGAGTGGGTTATGAGAGTCTCTACAGATAGTGGAAACCTAAGTCTGTAAATCACTGATTAGGACCGTTTATCCACACACCAGGTTTCACCAGGACTTACATGCACCTCAAATTATTATTACGTGTGCACCCGTAATGATAATTTGCTTTGCATGTTCACCCTAGTTCTCCCTGTCCTATGCTATAATGTCCTTTAGTTTGTATTGCTGAGTACAGAGTGTTGTCAGATATGATAAGTCATCGAAAAGCTTAGTCATCAACCATAAGTTGATCAATTAGAACCCATATCAGGATGAGTAGTCAAGAAATCGTTTGATCCGAGTATTCACTCGAGTTGAAACACAATACAAGAGTCCAATCCAGCGGATTGTAAATGATAACATGTAACAAACATGTACATGAAATGCGACTTCGCGGAATGAAACTAATTCATGAATATAAGTTACAGAAAGCAGCAAAGTAGCCGTCCTTTCAACTGAGTCAAGATAGGGTCTAAGTTTGCATTGAATAATGCGCTCTCAGATTTGTGTTCGATCCATTCTCAACAGAATATCGATCAAAGACGCGAGCCCATGGCTCGGTAAAGTGATGACATCTACGTGTCAATAGATTCTGCAATAATGCGTGCAACGGTCTGCCTTCATTCGGCGTATTGTTGCTGGTGTGTACAGTAGGGACTCACCTCCGACGATCCCAATTCCCAAGGAGATACGCGTTAGTGCTGAGTGTCGTCCATAACATGGACCTGAGAAAGCCCACCATACCCAACATGTGATGGTGATGTAAGTGACTCCTTCGAAGGCTCCGTCTCAATGCCCTCGAACGGGAGTGGATGATATTCTGGTGATTCCCCGAGTGTCGTCACTGGGAATGATGATGCAATGCAAATGATGTGTCCCTTGCCAATTGAGGGTGATACGGATGGTGTTACATACCTGCACTACAATGTATGTATAGATGATAATATATCAGGTATGAGTGTCTGTGCCGTGTAACAAATGCATGTGTACGGTTATAGTCTAGTATGCAATCCTAGTTCTCTATAACCAATGGCTCTGATACCAATCTGTCACACCCCCAAATTCCATTGACGGAGTTTTACCGTTTGGAAGGTGACACACCAGGATCTCAGTCATTAGTTACATCAAACGACACTATATGGGACTTGAAATGTCAAAACATAAAAGTTCAGAGTTAATTCGGAAGCGTAAACGTTAATATGAAATCAAAAGTAATTACACGCAATCGGCGTCAATCATTGTAAATAAGTAAACTGTTTCAAATGCTTGAAATGGATAATATGACAGTAGGACTCCATGCCTGTCCTAAGTGTGCAACATGTGCCTTAGCGACCTGAGAAACATGTAAGAAAAAGTGTCAACACGAGATTGGTGAGTTCACAGGTTTCAAGTTTGCAATAAGAGTGTGTTTGTCAAATTATGTACGTTCAATATGCATATCTATAGGTAGCTAACCTATGTTCATGTTTTACTAAAGCGCTCGCAACCGAAGCTGACTGTGTTTGTATGCCTCCTGCCAGGTCTATCAACTCTGGCACATGTGAGTAGGCTAACATTTCACCCGTTCGATATCCAATCGAGTTAGCGCGACTAACGCGGGCGGGATTTGTCAAACCCAGTAGTACTACTAAACATTACCTCGCTAAGATCCATATTAACGGTTCGAAATAAGATGAGGACTTTCTGTGATAGCATGTTACGCTTAGTCTCAACAGTGATATCATATAAAGTACCATAATCAAATAGTTGCGTCATGTTTTCTCCCCTGGCGGGAAAAACAGTATTTGCTTGCGTACCTGTTTCTCCCCCACGGGAAAAACAAGTAAAAGTATGATAGTTGGTGTTTCATGTTTGTTTCTTCCTCAACAGGAAAACAAGTAAAATACGTTTGTGTGTAAGCATGTTTCTCCCCCAATAGTAAAACAGGTAAAAAGGGGCCGTGAAACTCACCTGCGTTGCGTAGTAGGTAGTATCACATAAGTATGAGATTTGAAATTTCAAGTGTTAACCTGCACGGCTTACGTATGCCCTAGAATTATAAACACATATGTTAGGGACATGGAATTTGTGAAGACGACACGGAAGATTGAACGCCTTAACGCATTCTAAGGATTTAAGAGTTGACGAATGTGTCTACGGAATTATAGGTTTCTTAATATAATAATTAAGATCAGTGCGTTACGTGTCGAACGCTAATAACGAATAATATTAAATAGATAAATAATTAAATTCATACGTTTGAGTCGTTTACAATGTTAGGAAAATAATATAATTTAATATATTATTTTTAGGTTCGTCAGATTAATCTAGTAATCATTTGTGTGGGAAATAATAAATATGTTATTTTTAATCGAGTATATAAGCGTCGGTAAATAATATAACAATTATATTATTAATTAGTTTAAAACGTCCCACGAGGTAATTTAAACGAGTTGAAATGGTATAAATTATATATTAATTTATAACATGAGTCACGGGTTGAAAATAATATAAATATATTATTTTATAAGTGGGTAATAATATTAAAAATAGGTTATAATACCAAACCCGAGCATACGGGTGGTTCCGGGCTCAAAACACATTAACATAATAATATAATAATAATGGAATGATTTTTATATTAAGAATAATAATTAAAAATTGGATTTAAAAAGAATTTGGGGTGGAGGGACTCGAACCCGGGTCACCTCCCCCACAGCCAACAGAGTTAACCATCTCAGCCCGCTAGGGTATCGCAACCAAGTCCAGGTCCGAACGGTTTTAACCACCTGCTTTCCCGTGTTCTCCCCCCCATCGCTACCCGATCCAAAATTTAATCCCAAATCCAATCAAATCGGTCGTGATTGATCTTGTAATTATAGGGCTTTTGTAAATCGAGCATTAGCGAATCTATGTATCCGTTTAATTGTAAAATAACAAGTATCGAATCGTTTATTTACCGTTTGAATATCAAAAACCTAGAATATGAACACATAATCGATTTGATCAAAACTGATATTAAAAGCTGTTGAAATCATGGGGCTTTTGACAAGTAGAGAATTTCGAACCTGTTCATGTAAATTAATTCGATTGAGGTTAAGCGTAGGTTAGGGTTCGACTAAATCCATTCAAACGATGAACCCTAGAATCTGTTTATGTTAGATTTTATAGTTTAAGCCTGAATTGGTATAGGGCTTATGATCTAGGTATAAAAAAGAAACGAATGGGGTGTTAAATTACCATAATGGTGTTCGGATTGATGGTGCTCGACTAAAACAGTCTCTGGCCTGCGTGAGTTTTGTCCCCGGCTACCACGGCTTCATTTTCGATCAGATTGGATGATGGAACAATTTCAGAGGGATGCAATTTAGATGTGCAGATGTTCAATTGAGAGATTAACAATGAATTGGTCGAATTTGATTGATGATAAACAATGGGGTCGACGGTTTTGGTATAACTACCCATAATCAGGTTTAGTTAGAATAAATGGTATGGTTTAATATCCCATGATGGTCGTTTATGGCTTGATTAAGCATATCGGTTACAGATTTCCAACAGAGATCGATTATGGGACTTGAATTGCATTCAAACCGCGAGTTTGACTTTCAAAAGTCAAACAGGATCAAATAAGAGCTAATTACATGATTAGTCCTTGAAGTTTCATGATCTTAAGTTCAGAATTAGGCAGAATTGGTCCTTGTAGTTAGAATGGGTTAAGAATCGGGTTAGTTGACTTACTAAAGTCAACAAAAATACCTTTTTGTGAATTTTGACTTTAGCAAGTCAAATAGAAATAGGTTTTGGCTAATTTCACAATTAGTCCTTGAGGTTTGAGTTTGAAAGCTGACAATTCTAGTCCCTGAAGTTTGAGTTAAGTTAATTCAGTTAACTTTAACTGGATTCAGTTAACGGAGTTAACTGGAAAAGTACGGATTGTCACAGGAAACATAGTTTAAACTCGAAGTATTTGTCTGGAAAGAGAATTAGAACACAAAACTGATGTTTGCAAACCGAAATACGTCAATTCTTTTCAATCCTTGTGATCCCAGATCTTGATTCTTCGATCCACAGAGCTCCTTGGTCTTCTACAGCCGCAAGAAGTCGATCCCCTCTAAAGAAAAACAACCAAACCTTTTGAAAGATGTGAATTAGGGTTTTCTGCTCGACTGGAAGCATGTCGGACCGACATGGGGTGGGATGTCGGTCTGACTAGGGCTGACGCAACCCTCAATGATTAAGCGATGATTGTGTCTTCCAAACGCGTGTCGGACCGACATTGTAGCAGAACGAAACGGGTTAAATTATCCGTCACTGATTCTTAGACAAAAATCCTTCAGTTTATCAATAGAAACTAAATTTTCAACAATATTATCATTAAGTATCGATTATCTTTGTTTTTAACTGATAAAACCGAACGAAACGGGTTAAAACAACCATAAAAACATATGCGTTTTAGAACACATCAAACATTCTCACACTTGAACTTTGCTTGTCCCTAAGCAAAGCCCCAAACAATACATCCAACCCAGCAATCGCACAAACACAGGAACCTCAAGTTAAAACCAGAAATAGGCCACGAAATCCACTAATAACGAACGACTCCCCAAGATTTACAACGGTCAATAGATTTACAATTCAACTAGTCTACATGAGACCTAAATTTTTTAAAACAAGGGTCTACCTACTCAAGTCTTGCTTTCTTTCAAGCTCTAACCGTGCATAACTTGCACCTCTCACAAAATTTCTCTCCACTAGGTTTATTTCTGTGACTAGCAAAAACTGTGCCAGTACCTATTCTAACTCTTAGACCCACCAATGAAATGCCTAAGTCATAGGCTTAAGAATCAATCAAAACTCCACCCAAATGTGAAGACGAACACACAGATCAAACAGGTCTTTAATAGGGTTGTAATGTTAGGTTCGGGTTCAGGGTACGGATAGGGGATTTTAAGTGGCTAATAGTGAAAACCGGTCCGAACAAAAGAAAAAACACAATTAAGAACCAAACTAACTACAGGGAACCAGACTTCATCATGAGAATCTTTGATTCTCACACTTATTTTTTGAAACACTCTATTTTTTTTTCTTTTTGATTTTCTCATAACTTTTCAGGAAATATTTTTTATTATTATTTTTTCAATAAGTACACAACTAAAACAGTCCGGACCAGTGACACTAGGTTACAAAGTAAAAGGCTGCAAGGCTATGGGTGTATTAAGTGGGTTTTTAGAATTAAAAGGGAATCAGGCTCAAGTGGGCTAACTAAGGGTTAATGTTCAGGTAGGGATAAACAAAAGAAAAGGCTAAACAAACAGGGCTAAATCCTAATGCCTTAGATCATTTCTGTGTGTTGTCTAAACATAGGGTCTCAACATGTATCAAGATAATTAAGTTCTAACTAGACAAATCATGCTGGTAAAACACACGTCAAACGAAAAGCAGTGAATATGAATGAATATGAAAAGTCTCAAAGTCTCACAGAAATGTGTGGAATCAGGTTACCGATACAAGTCATGCACAATCATTACTGTCTAGTCGGCTAAACTCTCCTAGGCCCCCCCAAATAATTTTATTACTGAAAAAACGACTAATTAAACTACTTAATCCCGAATACTTGGAGAATACCGTGTTAAGGAAACGTAAACCCACACCTGGCCCGCTTAAAACTCTTGATTTACATCGCACGAACACAGGTCTTTGTATGCCCGAGTAAAAAGTATATTATGTGAAGCTCTCAGGACTTGCAAATACAAACAACTCCTTTTATATATATATATATATATATATATCCTATATCCTCACACTTAATATTCACATTGTCCCTAATGTGAAGATTGAAAGAAACTAAACATTGAAATAAGCACTAAAAACAAAAATAAAGTAGAAATAAAATTCGAACTCCCCTGATGATGATGGTGCTCAGATGTGCATGGGTATTTTGACTGTGAAGCTGATGTCATCTATATTCTGTACATGATACTTCACAACAAGCATTAAATATACGAGAACTGATAAAAATATAAATAACAAAGATATATACAAAATACAAGGAAATAACTATACATCATGCCTACCGTTTGAAACAAAATACAATGATACAGAAGCTAGCTACAAATACAGTGGTCAGTAGAATTACAAAATATGAAACACATAAACAGTACAGTACAAAAGAAATGTACAATAACAAACCCGCTCTACGGTGGTGGTGGCTGAGCAACAAGGGGGATGTGGAAATGGTCAATGATACGCTGAAGCATCCCACACTGTGCCTGTACCTCTGATCGGACCTCGTCCTTGAAGGCCTGATGGTCGGCGTGAAGGCTCTCGAGTGTGACTCATGGTGGTCTCTCTCCCCGAGGCAAGGCGAATGGGCGTGTATGGCGGGGTGGTGGCACCTCTATCTGTGGAATATCTGTTGGGTCAGCACCTAGTGGTGGTGGTGCAACTGTATAGGCTGGACATCCACAAATCTCTTGGTCTCGTTAAAGGGGCAAAGGCCCATCTGCTGCATATCCTCATATATGTATCTGGAGACTGGAGGTCCTAGGGTCAGTGTAGCAGGAGGTTGAGCAGTGGATACTTCCAAATCACGCGCAAGGCGGGCCACGTAGACGACCTGACATAGACGCAAACCATGGCCACGACTACGTGTCCTGGCGAGGGAGGTGAGCAAAATGGTGGCTAGGTTAGCCTCGCGGCCTACCACTATGCAATAAAGGGTGAAGAGGTCCCCCTCGGTAACCTTCTCAATTCCCATGAATCTCGCCTTAATAATGGAGGAGATGATCCGATGAAGAAATCGAAGGACCGGGTCATGGATGCCGGAAGTCGGAGTGCTCGAAGCGAACGAGCCGTCGGCAATGGTAATCCACCAGTCGTGTAACATCCATGATTTTCTAGAATGATTTTATATTCAATAATAACACTCAATTTCAATCTCGTATTTGTTCAACACAATAAGTCACATTAACTATTATCAATTCAAAGTTTCAACCTTGTAATTAACATATTATTCTCTATTATGTATATACAACGTATGCATGTATATTTATACTTTGTTAAAACATATAAATTTGCTAACCATGTATTTATATCTTTTATGTATTCATTTAAAAATATATATGTAATAAATCATTTAAACTATTTGTGATTTTATAAAAATGAAGTTCTTCACTTTATAAAACATTATAATTTGACAAATAACATTTACATTTTTTATAAACTCTATAAGAACAAATTTTTATAAATAAAATGGATGTTAAACCCTTAATTTGAGCCTTGAACCCCCTCCATAACAATTAAACTCTCCTTTTATGATTTTGAACCCCCACGTAGTTAGATCTTTCAATTTGAGCCATTATCAATCCCAATTCGGACCTTTACCTATATCTTGACTCCTAATAGTCAACAAAGACCAAATTCCTACCAACTTTGACTCAGTAGAGGCAACAGGGTCATAACCCCCCCCCACTCAAAACTGGTTCAAACCTACCAATCGTGGATGTTATGGACTTATGATCATGCAGCAACACTCCTTGACCTCAAACTAATGCTCCTAACAAATCAATTCGACTAAAATCACGCTCAATAACAAACTCAAACCAAAACTATTCGGTTTGACTTTCAATAGTCAAACCTAATCAAATCGGACTTCATTCCCTTGAATTAAACAAAATTAATGTCTCCCGATCGTGTCTAAGCGGTTACATGATAGTTTCGATTAACTATTATTACCTAATTACACGAACCTAATTAGTGCTCATCAAGAGCTCTCCCGAAACCGTCCCACAATCAAAAAACTTTCAATTCAAACAATTAGGAGGAATTGAGCCTATATAACGCATCCAACACATACACGACACCTTCTTTGTGCTATTCGAACAGTCAAATCCACTCCCAAACACTTCTGGGACACGATCCATAACCGAAGAACACGACCCTGACGGCTCCAGTCGTTCACATCTTCCTCGCAACCATTCCAGGTAATTAGCCCTTCTTTCTTCTCGTATTGTTCCACTAATTGAAAGCCCCAACATTAGGATTCCAAACCTGCTCTCCATCACAACCAATTTTGGACTAGGGTTGGGCCGATCGTGTGGGGAAGATGGAAGGTTAGGGACTGGTTGTTAAATGGTTTATGAACTGATACTTAGCAAGGCTTGATGCCCAGATCACATGGTTAAATCCCTTTCCCCATACAGAACCGGTCACGGGTTTGAAACCACATGCACCACCTCTTTTTTTTGCGCGTGTATTGCATTAGAACCGTTCCCCTGTAATACTCGGTTAAGATTTATTTGAAGCGCACCTTAGTACACAACAGAGCCTCTGGACCAGTGGCTTGTGCGCTTCTGCTCCCCAGAACATACCCGGGTACGAGTCCTAGAACCCATTTTTAATTTTAAAATCTTTTTTAGCACTCTATTTTATTTTATAAAACCGTTTAACCTCTATAACTGTTTTAATACAATAATTAGCATGTTTGCCAAGAGAAACAAATATATAAATTACTTAAATTGTTTTAAAACCGTATTTAAAACATAAAAATCCTTCTAAAACATAACTTAATTAAAATGGTGGTTTTAAACAAAACATTTAATTTACCTAATGAGTTTACAAATCATTATATGATTATTTTTTGAAACCACAATATTCTTTTATATTTTACAAAAATCATTTTTACCCTAAAATTATATATATCTGATGAGGGTTTAAGATATTAAATATTTACAACTTAACTTTCTAAATTATATTATTATATATGTTTAGATCATTATACTTTTCTAATTAAATAGATAAAAAGATTTTTATTTATTTAATTACATAATCTATTTAAAACTAAATAGTTTTATAAAACTTTAATCACATATTATTTCTTTATAAACAAAAATACACACTTTGGTTAAACATTTTGCTTTTAAACCTTTTGCTAAAATACAAATACCATCATACATGTTTTTACACACGCCCTTTACACGTGATCACATAAATGCCTTTGTACACAAACAAGTCCCCACATTCATTCAACCAAACTCATACACAATTCCTTGATACTTTAGAACCTCCCCTAGTCATTTGTGAATGTTATTGATTACATTTATACAATTCAATCTTAGGTTAACCTTATGGTTAGCTAATCACTTGTGCAACATCTTGATCGGACAATCTACAAACTACTATTACATGTGAGTTTACATAGCCCCTTTTTCACTTTTACATATGTGGGGTGAAACATGATTACATGCAAACTATTTACAATTACTACAATTCAAACAATATGATCATGTGTGCAATTTATGCCTTATGCTTGAACACTATTTGTGCAAACAACATTTACATATTTTCTGTGCATAGTGCAAGTGCAATCATTAACTCCATACAAGCCGACGGTATACAATGATAGATCTATTGTGTCTGACCAACCCACCCGGTTAGGGTGATTGTTACCGAAAACACTTAAGGATAACCATTGTGTTATGCCTACCAGTCATAGGGTTTGATTGTGCGCCCAATTTAAACAATAGTGGTTCTCCATAATTGCCTTATTAATCCATGCATCATATGAATTGTACACAAACTCTTGATATTACTTATGGTGTCAAAACCTATGTATGCTCACCAACTATTTTTAGTTGACACTATTTACATCATGTTTCAGGTACTAGTGTATGAGATCATATGCAACAAACTACATATAGGATTTGGACTTAGTGAACAAAGAATTTGAACTTATTGATGTATTTGATTTTGGTTGTTTATTGAACTTATGTAATGAAATCTTGATGTAATTAATATATGAAACTATAGCTCGATAATGTGCTTATGAATAGTCTACACGTCCGCCCCGACGTATTCTACCGCCGGTTAGGGTGTGACAAGTCGCGTAGTGTCTGTGCGGTGATCGCGACTGGTGCGGCCTCTCAAAAAATCCCGCAGAGGCTCTCTGTGAATATCTGCTGGGTGGTCTCCTCCGTGGTGTATAACCCCGTGTGTATGGAAAACTGGGGGATGGTCATAAGGTACTGAGTATGGCCGAGAACGAACTGGACAGCATACTCATCGGCGAGCTCCCAGAGTGGAAGACGAATGTGGAGAAGAACTCTAGAGTGAGTTCCTCGTACTACGGCTCACGCATGTCCAGTAGCCGCCTCCATCTGGGTGTGATCATGGTTTCTAGCCTTGGTCGGACGCCGAGTGTCTCCATAAGCGCCCAATCGATAATCTGCGGCGCATGATGCTCCATGTTGATGATGCGGCCTAAAGCTGCAAGCGCGTCGGTGCCTAGTGAAAACTGTAGGAGTGTATGGTCGCGATGATGTGGTGGGTCCGCTGGCTCCATGACCTCGTCTGTGGCTGGTGGTGGTGGAGGCTCTACATATCGAACAGCCGGTGCTCGGCGAGTCCGCTTAGCGGGCCTGGTGGACGAACTCGAAGCCATACCTGCACATACAAGAAAAAGATCCGTGTGCGTGTGTCGTGTGGTTAGTTGACAACAGATACGTACAAGTGGATAAAAAATTGATTAAAACCCTAAGTCTATACAAATTGCACAATTACATAATAACTTAAATAAATTCTACAAAGAACGACATCATTTACCCTATATTACTCAAACCCTGAACGCCAAACTAACTGGATTTGATACCTACGATCTATTAATTAAATACATGTCTCAACAGAAGAAAGGCAATCACAAATACACAAGTTACAATGCAGTACTAATACGCAAAATTAGCTACAGATATATGATACATAATTACTGAGCCTATGTGAAGAACAACAACAACAAGGGAATCTAAGACAAATTTTATGAGTAACAATGTACAATTACCCAGTCCTGGTCTAGAAATCACAGGGTAAGTACAAATCCCCATTAATCTGCCATCAGTATGCATGTCGGACCGACATGAAATCAAAAATCGGTCCGACGCCAAATATAAACCCTAATTCTGCAATTCATCCAGGAATTCATGCCGGACAGACATGGAATTTGATGTCGGTCTGATGCCCATTTTAAACCTTAACTTTTTAACTTGTTTCAAAAGAAACTCAGATTTAAACCCAAAATCAACAATCCCAAGGTGAACAGCATATGGAAGCCAAATTAGGGTTCTAGATGGGAGGAAGCGGATACGTACCTGTGACGAAGGTGGAAGAGGCTGCGTAGGCGAGGAAGGGCGGTGGTGGCAAGCTCCGATGAGTAGGACGTGCTTCCGTCGTTGGGGTGAATGGTGGTAATGTATGGTGAGGGTGATAGGCGGAGGGTGGTAGGCGGAGGGGATAGGTGGGGGTTGGAGGGTATTGGTGATGAAGGGTTCTAAGTCGGACCGATGTGAGTTATTTAAGATCCTGAGTGGGCCTACAATGCGAACCGTTATGCACAGAAAGTCGGTCCGACTAATCTCCGTGACTGTTCAAATTCCATTGCGCTGCGGACCGACTTGTGTCTGGATGTCAGTCCGAATTATGGCATATGTCCTTTCACCTTCTACAGCATTGCGGACCGATATATACCTGGATGACGGTCCGCTTTAGATGTTAATTCTCAGATTTCAATACTCTCCATGTCGGACTGACATGTGACTTAAGTCGGTCCGATATCCTCCAAATTCCAGTAACTTTTCTAGGCAATTCTCATAGACTTGAGCCCACCTAGTACCTTTCCTTACCTGCTCAAACACATTTATATGTACCTGTATGGTCTAATTTTTCATTTCCGTCCGTTGTGTGACCTGCATGGATTCAGTAGAAGGTTAAAATACACATATACATAATAAACATATAAAAATTAATATAAAATTAAAGGTATACAACTCGGGCTGCCTCCCGAGAGCCCTTCGTTTAACGAGTCCTTAGTTCGTTGGTGGGTCGAGGTGCATAACCTCAAATTAGCGTCCTTGATCGGGCCAGTGATATAGTGCTTCAACCTATGCCCATTCACCTTGAACTTAGCTCCATCTTCTCCCTCAATCTCTATCGTCCCGTATGTAAAAACCTAAATGACTGTAAACGGGCCCGACCACCTAGATCTCAGCTTTCCCGGGAATAATCTTTACCGGGAATTAAACAATTTAACTCGATCTCCTACCTCAAACTCCTTGCCACTTTTTATGTGGCAATCATGCGTCTTCTTAGTTCTCAACTTATAATCATATGAACGTGTATACGTGTGATCCCTCAGCTCCTCTAACTCATGCAAATCGTACATCCGATTCACCCCCACCTTAGACTCGTCGAGCTTGACGGTGCGAAGGGCCCAATATGCACGATGCTACAACTCAACCGGCAGATGGCACGCTTTCCTGTAAATTAATCCAAATGGTGTAGAACCAATAGGTGTCCTGAATGCTGTACGGAAAGCCAAGAGTGCATCATCTAACTTATCTGCCCAATCCTTCCTATTCGACCCAACCGTTTTCTCCAGGATTCTCTTAATCCCACGGTTTCTAACCTCTACCTGCCCATTAGTCTGCGGGTGATAAGTCGTTGCAAGTCTATGGGTGATCCCATATCTTTGCAAGGTTTTCTCCATCTGTGCATTACAAAAGTGGGTACCCTATCACTGATCAGTGCCTTTGTCACTCCAAACCTAGCAAGACAACTTCCTCAAAAAACCTCACAACTACTCTCGCATCATTTGTGGGTATAGCTTCGGCCTCCACCCACTTAGAGACATAATCCACCATGACGAGTACGCACGTATTCCCTCGAGATGAACGAAATGGCCCCATAAAATCAATACCCTAAACATCAAACACGTCAACAATCTGAATGGGGTTCTATGGCATCTCGTTCCTAGCATAATGTAAGGCCCCTTTCCCGGGTGACCTCACTTGTTGGATTTACTCATAAACATAGCCATAAATACTGAACTTAAATTTAACACATCCTTCATTCAATTACATTACATAACAGCGGAAGTCTTAACAATTAAAAACACAACATTGTCTTAACAAACAAAAGTGGGATGTCAGTCTTGTGCCGGGTAACCTTCACGCCATCGCACGACCTTTTCTTCCTTTACCTGAAATGTATACTAAAAGTCAGCTAACGCTGGTGAGTTCTAGTTTAATGCAATTTACTGTAAACATTCTTTTCTTTATAGGTATAAGTATGCATTACTGTATGATCATTCATATAAATACGTATTCATAACTTTTGCCTTTCTTTCATCTTTCTTTTCTGTATTTCCTTTTCTGTATTTTTGGTGATTTCATACATAAATATGTATATGCATTCACCCTTTTTCTTTCTTTATTTACATTCATGGGTCATACTCTGTAAGGGTGATCAACCCGTCATTTGTTTACGAATGTCACAAAGACAATCGTCGTGGTCCATCGTCATGGCCCACCTATACTTACAACCGTCCGGCAACAAGTGCCGTCCGTCATTTTATTCTTACAACCGTCCGGCAACCTTTGTCCGTCCGTCATGACTTACAACCGTCCTACCGTCGTAGGCCGTAATTCGCCCGTCTACCCGAAGGTATCCGTTTCCCATGCGACTATTATTTATACAACCGTTCTACTATAATATGCCAATTGCTTCGACCGTCCTTTAATGGCATTCGTACGTCCTAGCTGATGAAGGAACGCACTTGTCCCGGTTGTAAAATAGTCACATGGTCGTCCGTCTACCGAAGTAGCCGTTATCATCGAAGCGTCCATAACATTTTCTGTACTTTGCAAGCAATATATACATGGATATAAAGCAAGATTTCATTCTTATATGTTATGACATTCATTCATTTCATTCTTTGCAAGCAATATATACATGGATATAAAGCAGGATTTCATTCTTTCATTTTGTGTTATACTTTCGTTCATTCTTTATAATCATGCTTTTCATTCTTTATTCATAATTTCTCTTTCGTGTATAGGTATATATATATATACTTGTATAACACATATGATCACATTAACATTCATAAACTTTATTCACTTAGTGTATACACTTCAGCCCCAAAACATTTGAAAACATTTGCACATAACATAAAAAGGGGCACATAGAACTCACCTGATGAGTAGTTTCTGTAATACACTAAGCTGGCTACTGGGCTTCACTAATGTCACTCACGATCTGTATAATAAAGTCATACACATAAGATGGTGCTCCTAGATGACACTAGACATTACTATGCTTGAACTCAGTAGTTTCGGGAGGTGGGTCGCATCGAAACTATGGTAGTTTCGAGCTATGGTCTTACACTCGAAACTAGGTAGTTTCGAGTCATAATCCTTCTATCGAAACTAGGTAGTTTCGAGTCCTGAGTTCCTATCGAAACTATGGTAGTTTCGAGTCATTGGCTGCTATCGAAACTAGATAGTTTCGAGTCAAACATGACTATCGAAACTAGAGTAGTTTCGACGGGTCTGTATGTATCGAAACTATAGTTTCGAGTCATGGGTCTGCATCATCCCTGACCAGAACCTTGCTCCAGCCAACTTATTTCCAATCGATTAAACCTTGAGCATTTTACGTTAAACACCTTCCTTTATCGTTCTTGAGTTCAAATACGTGATTTGTTTCAAGTTTCGTATGCAAAAATCGTATCTTTATTTGATTTAAACCCGAGACATGCAAAGACTCATAATCAGAGGCGATGCTTACCTCAACAGGCCCGATTTCTGTTGCTATGCGTTGAAATGGTGGAGTCGGATGATTCCCGAGCCCTTGAGTCTTCTCCTTGCGGTTTTCTTCACAAGCCGATCGCTCTCTCTCTCTCTCTCTAGTATTCTTGCGCAGGAAGATGAAATGAGAGAGGTTTGGGTTGAAGCTGCTGTTTTGTAATGGGGTTTCCCCCTTTTCTTTTCGGCCCATGGGCCGAAATTTTGGCCAAGCCCACTTTATTTCCCTTTTCTATTTGTCTTGTCATTATTTGGGATGTTACAAGTCTACCCTCCTTAATGAGGTTTCGTCCTCGAAACCTGTTACACGTTAAACAACTGAGGATACAGTTCCTTCATCTCGTCTTCTTTCTCCCAAGTAGCCTCGGACCCCTTTCTGTGTTTCCATTGTATTTTGACTAAAGGAATCGACTTATTGCGTAATCGTTTCTCAGCTCGGTCAAGAATGGCTATTGGTTCCTCTACATAATTTAGACTGTTATCCACTTCGATCTCGTCGTAAGGTATGTGAGCTGTGTCGTCAGCTAGGCACTTGCGTAAGTGCGACACGTGGAACGTAGGGTGTATTCCACTAAGCTCGACGGGTAGGTCGAGTCTGTAAGCAACTTGACCCACTCTTGCTACAATCTTGAAAGGTCCGACAAACCTTGGACTTAGTTTGCCACGCTTTCTGAACCGAATGATTCCTTTCCACGGTGATACTTTCAACAGTACCATGTCCCCTACTTGAAACTCTAAATCCCTCCTTCTCTTATCCGCGTATGATTTATGTCTGTCTTTTGCGGCTTTCATACGAGCCTTGATTTGATCAAATTTCTCAGAAGTAGCTTTGACCACTTCGAGACTTGCAAAATCCTTCTGCCCAATTTCCCCCCAACAAACCGGGGTCCTACATTTCCTCCCATACAACATTTCAAATGGCGGCATGCCAATAGTCGAGTGATAGCTGTTGTTATATGAAAATTCTGCCAATGGTAGATGGCTGTCCCAACTCCCACCGAAGTCAATGATACAGGCCCGGAGCATGTCCTCCAAGGTCTGAATGGTCCTTTCCGATTGTCCATCGGTTTGGGGGTGGTAAGCGGTGCTGATGTTCAGTCTAGTGCCCATTGCTTCATTGAATTTCTTCCAAAACCTTGACGTGAATCTAGTATCCCTGTCAGACACAATCGACAGCGGCATACCATGTCTGCTCACAATTTCCTTGATAAATACTTCTGCTAGTTTTTCAGAAGAAGAAGTTTCTCGTATTGGCAAGAAGTGAGCACTCTTTGTCAAGCGGTCGACGATCACCCAAATGGTATCATTGCCTTTAGCTGTTCGCGGTAGCTTGGTAATGAAGTCCATTGTGATCTCTTCCCACTTCCATTCCGGTATTGGTAAAGGTTGCATTTTACCGCATGGTTTCTGGTGCTCGGCCTTAACTAGAGAACACGTTAGGCACTTGCTCACGTATTCTGTCACATCATTCTTCATGCCAGGCCACCAGTATTCTTTCTTCAAGTCTTGATACATTTTGTTTGTCCCGGGGTGGATAGAATAGCGAGACTTATGGGCCTCATCGAGTATTTTGGCTCTAAGCACACCAATCTTAGGTATCCACATCCGGCCAAACCTAGTTCGTACTCCGTATGCATTCGCATCTAAGTTCCCTTGTTGTCCTACTATTCTTTCCCGTTTCACATTTCTTTCTAACAATGCTTCATCCTGTGCCTTTGATATTTCACCCATTAAGTCTGGCGTTATAATTAACTGACACGCCTTGATCCGGATAGGTGCCGATTCTTCCTTTCTACTTAAAGCGTCAGCCACTACGTTTGCCTTGCCTGGATGGTACAATATCTCACAGTCATAGTCTTTCAGTAGCTCTAACCATCTTCTTTGCCTCATGTTTAGTTCCTTTTGTTCGAAAAAGTATTTCAAGCTTTTGTGATCGGAGTAGATGGTGCATTTAACTCCATACAAGTAGTGTCTCCATATTTTCAACGCGAAAACTACTGCTGCTAATTCTAGATCATGTGTTGGGTAGTTAACTTCATGAACCTTTAGTTGCCGCGATGCATAAGCAATTACCTTTCCTCGTTGCATGAGTACGCACCCTAAACCTTGCCCTGAAGCGTCAGAGTAGACTACTAAGTCTTCATTTCCCTCAGGTAGTGTTAATACTGGAGCTTGAGTTAATCGTGTCTTAAGTTCCTCAAACGCGGTGTTTTGGGTTGGACCCCATTCATACTTTACTTCCTTCCGTGTCAGTTTGGTTAGCGGCGAGGCAATTCTTGAGAAATCTTGGATAAACCTTCGATAGTAGCCTGCCAACCCTAGAAAGCTTCGTATCTCTGTTGGTGTCTTTGGGATGTTCCATTCCTTTACTGTCTCGATCTTTGCAGGATCCACCATGATGCCGTTTGGGTTTATTACATGACCTAGGAATTGGACATCCCTAAGCCAGAACGCGCATTTGGAGAATTTTGCGTACAACTTTTCCTGCCTTAGCACCTCCAATACTTCTCTTAGGTGACAGTGGTGATCACCTTCATTCTTTGAATATATGAGGATGTCATCTATAAAAACTATTACTGATCGATCCAACATGGGTCGGCATACTCTGTTCATTAAATCCATAAATGCTGCTGGTGCGTTGGTTAGTCCGAAGGACATCACAAGAAATTCATAATGCCCGTAACGTGTACGAAACGCAGTTTTCGGTACATCCTTCTCTCTTACTTTCAATTGATGGTAACCCGACCTGAGATCAATCTTTGAGAACCAACTCGCGCCTTGCAGTTGATCAAAAAGGTCGTCTATTCTAGGCAGTGGGTATTTGTTCTTTACTGTTCTCTTGTTCAATTCGCGGTAGTCGATACACATGCGCATACTGCCGTCCTTCTTCTTTACAAATAGTACCGGAGCGCCCCATGGTGAGATGCTCGGCCTAATAAATCCTTTCTCGGTTAGTTCCTCTAGTTGGGACATCAATTCCTTCATTTCTGACGGAGCCAATCGGTAGGGGGCTTTGGCAACGGGCTCAGCTCCTGGCAGTAAATCAATCTGAAATTCTATTTCCCGATCGGGTGGCAACCCAGGTAGATCCTCAGGGAATACTTCCGGAAAATTGCACACCACGGGTACATTCTTGAGTTCTTTCGTTTTCACTCTATCATCTATAACATATGCCAGATAAGCTTCGCAGCCGCGCCTCATGTAACTTTCGGCCTTAATCATCGAGATGACGTTCGGCATTGTGCAATTCCAATCCCCATAAACCGTAATTGGACTGCCGCTAGGACCTTTGAGGTGTATCCTCTTACGTTTACATATGATTTGAGCTTCGTTGGCAGCTAGCCAATCCATACCCAATACTATATCGAATCCTCCTAAGGTGAGAAGGAATAATCTAGAAGGAAATTTATGACCCTCTATTTCTATTATGCAATCCTCTGTTACTTGGAATACTGCCGAATTTTTACCAACGGCAGTTTGTACACTAAAGGCCTTTACTACTGTGTTGATAGTGCAATTCAGTTTTCGACTAAAGGCATTTGATATAAAGCTTTTACTAGCACCCGAGTCAAATAATATAGCCGCACGTTCATCATTAACTAGGAACGTACCTGACACAACATCAGGATTTCCCCTTGCTTCCTCCTCAGTCAGGGCGTAAGCTCGAGTCCTAGTCTTTGGTTGTTCTTGTTCCTTTTCTTTTCCCGAACCAGATTGTCTGGCTTTTCTGCAATCCTTAGCCAGGTGACCAAACAGTCCACATACTTGGCATTTAGTGTCTCTCAAGCAGTCACGAGAGTAGTGCCCCGCCTTCCCACACCTGTAACATGTGGTGGAGCCGACCCGGCACTCGCCAAAATGTTGCCTTCCGCATTTCTTGCAGGTTTCATATTTGTCCGACCTTGGTTTCTTATTTTCAGTTATTACGTTCCCTCTTCCGGTGCCTCTAGACGGGTTCTCCCACTTTCTCTTTTGGGTTTCTGTTGGTGGGTCCTCATTGGCATAATCGTCGTAGACGATTCCGCTCAGATTCACTACCGACTCGAAGGTCGAGGGTAGGTTGGCTTTCACGTGGACACGGACCCTTTGAGGTAGGCCCTTCACATAATACTTGATCATTCGCTCTTCTGTCTCCACCAGGTGGGGTACCAGCTGTGCCAACTCATTGAATCTAGAAGTATACTGGCGGTGTGTCTTGTTGCCAGCTTTAAGGTTTAGGAATTCATTTTCCACTCGATCAATTTCGTTCTGGGGACAGAACTTTTGAATTACCAGCTTTTTCAGTTCTTCCCATGTCATTCTTGCAAGAGCGTTTGGGGACTTTGTCCTCTGAATGTTCCTCCACCAACCTAAGGCTTCGTTGGTGAAAGAATGAGCAACATATTTAACAGCCTGGTCTGGTCGACACTCGCTGATGTTGATTACAGCACTCATCCTCTCAATCCATTCAAGCGTTGCCACTGAATCTTTGCTCCCATCGAACTTGGGTGGGTCTCCGTCCTTGAAACCTTTGTAAGTGCACCCACGATTGCTCGATCCAATCTTTATTTCATCCCCATCACTGTCATATACTTTCTCTTCATTGTCTCCTTCATCCTCCTCCTTACTTTTCTTTATTGCCTCGGATAGTAGATCAGGCAATACCTTTTTCAAAGTGAGCACAACTTCACGGGCAATAGCATCCCTGACTTCAGGTTCCAACTGTATAGGCCCTGGACTGTCGTTCATAATTGGGGTCACTTCTGTTTCGTGCACACTTTCGGTGTGCTCTGCGTGCACACTCTCTTCTTCTTCAAATCTTGGGTTCAACGGAGGTCTACCTCGTCGGCCAGTGCGACCGCCTCGAGGTCCTGTTCTTCCTCCACCAGCCATAGTTCTTAATTTCCTGATAGTTAAAAAGGGAATACATCAATGTCATTTCTTCAGATCATAGTTTGGAACAGTACGAGCAAGGTAAATTCTTAATTACAGTGACCGGTTTGTGATTACTAATTTACATTGCTTTTCGGGTTCGAAACTCTTCAAATCAGTCGTGGCATTAACATCTATTTGTTCTAAGTTAAGGTATCTATTCCTATGCAAGAGTATTAACTTTATGACTTACTTACCGTGCTAGCGTTGGCGTTGGTTACCCATACTGACATCCGTGCGTTGGTCCCATAATCAGTTTGAGTCTAGACATTTAGGGATGTCTAAATCTCTCAAACTATTGCTCTGATACCAACTTGTAAGGCCCCTTTCCCGGGTGACCTCACTTGTTGGATTTACTCATAAACATAGCCATAAATACTGAACTTAAATTTAACACATCCTTCATTCAATTACATTACATAACAGCGGAAGTCTTAACAATTAAAAACACAACATTGTCTTAACAAACAAAAGTGGGATGTCAGTCTTGTGCCGGGTAACCTTCACGCCATCGCACGACCTTTTCTTCCTTTACCTGAAATGTATACTAAAAGTCAGCTAACGCTGGTGAGTTCTAGTTTAATGCAATTTACTGTAAACATTCTTTTCTTTATAGGTATAAGTATGCATTACTGTATGATCATTCATATAAATACGTATTCATAACTTTTGCCTTTCTTTCATCTTTCTTTTCTGTATTTCCTTTTCTGTATTTTTGGTGATTTCATACATAAATATGTATATGCATTCACCCTTTTTCTTTCTTTATTTACATTCATGGGTCATACTCTGTAAGGGTGATCAACCCGTCATTTGTTTACGAATGTCACAAAGACAATCGCCGTGGTCCATCGTCATGGCCCACCTATACTTACAACCGTCCGGCAACAAGTGCCGTCCGTCATTTTATTCTTACAACCGTCCGGCAACCTTTGTCCGTCCGTCATGACTTACAACCGTCCTACCGTCGTAGGCCGTAATTCGCCCGTCTACCCGAAGGTATCCGTTTCCCATGCGACTATTATTTATACAACCGTTCTACTATAATATGCCAATTGCTTCGACCGTCCTTTAATGGCATTCGTACGTCCTAGCTGATGAAGGAACGCACTTGTCCCGGTTGTAAAATAGTCACATGGTCGTCCGTCTACCGAAGTAGCCGTTATCATCGAAGCGTCCATAACATTTTCTGTACTTTGCAAGCAATATATACATGGATATAAAGCAAGATTTCATTCTTATATGTTATGACATTCATTCATTTCATTCTTTGCAAGCAATATATACATGGATATAAAGCGGGATTTCATTCTTTCATTTTGTGTTATACTTTCGTTCATTCTTTATAATCATGCTTTTCATTCTTTATTCATAATTTCTCTTTCGTGTATAGGTATATATATATATACTTGTATAACACATATGATCACATTAACATTCATAAACTTTATTCACTTAGTGTATACACTTCAGCCCCAAAACATTTGAAAACATTTGCACATAACATAAAAAGGGGCACATAGAACTCACCTGATGAGTAGTTTCTGTAATACACTAAGCTGGCTACTGGGCTTCACTAATGTCACTCACGATCTGTATAATAAAGTCATACACATAAGATGGTGCTCCTAGATGACACTAGACATTACTATGCTTGAACTCAGTAGTTTCGGGAGGTGGGTCGCATCGAAACTATGGTAGTTTCGAGCTATGGTCTTACACTCGAAACTAGGTAGTTTCGAGTCATAATCCTTCTATCGAAACTAGGTAGTTTCGAGTCCTGAGTTCCTATCGAAACTATGGTAGTTTCGAGTCATTGGCTGCTATCGAAACTAGATAGTTTCGAGTCAAACATGACTATCGAAACTAGAGTAGTTTCGACGGGTCTGTATGTATCGAAACTATAGTTTCGAGTCATGGGTCTGCATCATCCCTGACCAGAACCTTGCTCCAGCCAACTTATTTCCAATCGATTAAACCTTGAGCATTTTACGTTAAACACCTTCCTTTATCGTTCTTGAGTTCAAATACGTGATTTGTTTCAAGTTTCGTATGCAAAAATCGTATCTTTATTTGATTTAAACCCGAGACATGCAAAGACTCATAATCAGAGGCGATGCTTACCTCAACAGGCCCGATTTCTGTTGCTATGCGTTGAAATGGTGGAGTCGGATGATTCCCGAGCCCTTGAGTCTTCTCCTTGCGGTTTTCTTCACAAGCCGATCGCTCTCTCTCTCTCTCTCTCTAGTATTCTTGCGCAGGAAGATGAAATGAGAGAGGTTTGGGTTGAAGCTGCTGTTTTGTAATGGGGTTTCCCCCTTTTCTTTTCGGCCCATGGGCCGAAATTTTGGCCAAGCCCACTTTATTTCCCTTTTCTATTTGTCTTGTCATTATTTGGGATGTTACACATAAATGTTCCCCGTCCTCTAGCATGCGTCACACATGCTTACAAACTCGTGAGCATCCTTAAAAATCGTCGGCCAGTAGAAACCTGAATCAAATAGTCGCTTAGCCGTATAGGTGGCTCCATTATGCCTTCTAGTGGAACCCTCATGGCAATGTCGCATAATACTCTCTACCTCACTGTCAGTCACGCATCTCCTAATCACCAAGTCCGCTCCAACTCTGAACAAATGCGAATCCTCCCATAAATAATGCCTAATGTCGGCGAAGAACTTCCTCTTATTCTGGTGAGTCATGCCCTTTATTAAGGTGCCATCAACAAGGTAGTTCGTGTAGTCTACGAACCAAGGGTAATCATCCTCACTCGCACTCACTCTCATCAAAGTCTCCATGGGAAACGGTCATCAATCTGAACTCCCATGTTGTTATCCCCAGTAAATTCCGACCTTTATTTTAACTATTTTGGCAAATTGTAATTTCATTATTTTATGATTCGCATTTATGAAAGTATCCTATTTATTCATTATAATTCATGAGTGTGCATACATACTTATATGATTGTTATGAAATAAATATATATACCTTGTTATAATAACCCAATCTAAACTTACAATCTTTGATTATGAATTGATATCATTTATGTGTCTACTTATAAATATATATGTAACTATATATATGTACACATGATAAATAAACCATTTAAACAATTTATTATGAAAATGAAACATTGTTAATTAACGTTACTGGTGTTTTAAATTACTAATAATAAATAAAACAAATAAATATATAATTATATTTATGATGAAATGGAGTCATAAACATAAAATTTATGAGCACTTAAGTTAGTATATGTTATGAAATTAAAAACTATTATTCATCTTTTGCAATCTAGTCCTTACAACAAATTAAATTTCATGAATAAGCCCCTAATCCTACCCTATAAATAGAGCCATTTTTCTCATGTATTATTCGCACCTCAACGATCATCTAGGGTTTTCTAGCTACTAAAGGTCGTTTTCTCATCTTTTGGAAGATTCTAGCTTAAATCCTTCCATTCTAATTAAGTTCTTTTTATGTTCTTGCTTGTTCATACTTTTCCTTTCAAAAATCCCTCATAACTAGTTAGATCTATGATCCCTAACATGTTTATGTTATAATCATAGACCTATCCAAGATCAAAAGCCCTATTTTAATTAAACTTGTTCAAAACTTTTATTTAAAAACTTGGTTTGATATTTCTTGTTCCTTTCAAATTCAAAAACCATGTTTTTTTTATTAAAACTCCTTATTTTTAAATTAAATTATTTAATATTTAATTTATATCTTTACTAAACTCATATTTCCACTTTAGCCGATATACTTTCCAAACACACCCTAAACTTGGTTAAGTATGCAAATAGAATAAATTTCAAACCAGTATGTAGTTATCTAGCAAACATTAAAGTTCTGTCTAGGAAAAGACGGGGTTCTGATCCGGCCAACTCTTTCCTGAGAACTTTTCTGTTGGAGATACTACTCTGGAATGATAACCATTCTAGTGTATAACAAACACTATCAACTAATTATGATTCGGATTAGTTAAACCAATTTAAATCGTATAAATAATTATTTAGTAAATGTAATTATTTAAAACACTTTTAAATTTATCAGTACCCAAATGATTATTTTAAATAATACAAAGTTCAATAAGTGCTACTTAAAACCTATTTATTCCTTAATAAATTTATTTTAAATGAATTCATTTAAATGATTATGTAACCATTTTTGCAATTATTACTAGATTAATCAACAAAATTTAATTACATTAACCAATAGTGTAATTAACTATTTTATTTAAATAAAATAAATTGTTTAAATGTAGAACCAAAGACTGATGGCTACAAAATTCTATAAGTACAAATGCTGCTGATCTCAGAGTTTGCTGCTGACCAACAGTGTGCTGCTGATCAACAAACTGCTGCGGACAAGCTTATCTGCTGCGGATACTTGTTCTCCTGCCGAAGAACAAATCTGCTGCGGATAGCTTTATCTGCTGAAGGCCAATGTTGCTGCTGATAGGCTTATCAGCAGCATCATTCTCATTCTTGCTGCTGATAGCTGTGTTCCTTGAAGACAAATCGTCGCAGCTGACTATCCATGCCAAGCGTCACTGACAACTTTCTGCAAAAGCAACTGACACACTCAAAGCAGAAGGAACCTCAATGGCACAACCAATGAAACTAAGCAATGCTCTTCTCCAGACATGCAAGCAATGATGCATAAAGGAGACGCTTCAATAAAGTTTGCTAGTTTAGCTTTAACGTGTATTGTAAGTTTTTGTATAAAATATCTTCGATCTGATCCTTAGAATCAAGGGTCTGTCTTGATTCTAAGTTAGTATAAATACTGAGTAAACACTTCATTGTAAGTGTGCTTGTAGTGCTTCTTAAAAAGAGTTTTCACTTGTAATCGTTTATTCACTAAGCTTAATACAACAGTGTTCTTATCAGTATTCTTTCTGTCTGTTCGATTACATCTGTGTAGTTGTTATTGTTTCCGCCAATTTCAACTAAGAATATAACCATCTTGTAATTTCATGATCCTACAAGTGGTATCAGAGCTTTGGCTCAGATTAAACAAACTAACACTTGTTTAATCACTTTTGGTTCTATTCTAAACTCTCTCTCCTTCAGAAAGTTACCAAGAACAAAAATGGCACAAAGCAACGGGCTTGAAGACATCCTGAAGCAGCAGTATGAAAACTTCGTCTAGAAGGAAGGTGAGTCTCTAACTGTTTCATACAACAGATTTACCTATCTTGTAGGGGAGCTGTAGTGCTCAAAGGTGAAGCTAGAGAATGAAGATATTCTCAAAAAGTTCATCAGGTCTTTACCTAGCTGCTGGATACTCTACACGGTGTCCATTAGAAGAACTGAGAATCTGAAGACTCTCCAAATGACTGAGCTCTTCAGTATGCTAAAAACCTATGAGCTAGAGATGATTCAGGCAAAAGAAAGAAGCTCAAGCTACCAAACAGCCTCAACATCCACCACCACCTCCTCTGCCCTCCATTCTGAGCACTCGGGTCCTAGTTCAAGTAACTACTATCCTCCCATCATCACCCATTCTGGAGAGTTCGACTGGAGCGTTCAATATGAAGAACTGCCCGTCAACAATCAAGCTCTAATGGCAGACACTACAGAGATACCACCTCAGCAACAACATTGGTCTTCAGCAGATAAAGCTATCCGCAGCAGATTTGTTCTTCAGCAGGAGAACAAGTATCCGCAGCAGATAAGCTTGTCCGCAGCAGTTTGTTGATCAGCAGCACACTGTTGGTCAGCAGCAAACTCTGAGATCAGCAGCATTTGTACTTATAGAATTTTGTAGCCATCAGTCTTTGGTTCTACAAACTCCCCCTATAACACGGTTGTTCATAAGACCAATGAAGAACAAATTTAATTACATTAACCAATAGTGTAATTAACTATTTTATTTAAATAAAATAAATTGTTTAAAAAACTAGCATTTCAAGATTTATTTATAAACTATCTTAGAATAGTTATTTAAATAAATTCAAACGTATTATTATTTAAACCTCTTTCTTATATTATTTATTTAATTAGAACAATTATATAAATTCAAAGCTACAATTATTCTTACTGATATTCACTTATCATTATAAACATATATATTTCCTTCAAAGATTGTACAAATCCCATGGAAACCCTAAATGTCTCAATGTGTCCTAAATAGCATTTAGACATATATTGAACCTAGGTTACCATTATGCATGTAGGTTTGTTGTGAGAGTTCCTCACGAGGCCTAACAATCCTTACCAGTTCATACATTTCCAGCTTTGATTCAAATGAGTTTCATAGCCCCTTTCTCATTACTATTTTTTACAAATACACGGGGTGGAACATGTTTACATTACTTACCAGAATTCAATACCATCTGTTCTCATGCTATTTACTATGTGCTTTATGTCCTAAATTACTTGGCGACCATACGTGTGTTCATGTATAGTACAATCATTAACTTGCTACCCAAGCCTAAGGCAGTACCTTTTATGATCATTTATACGGGAAACCGATACCAGTTAACACAAACCTTGGCGGGTTTTGTGTGTACATATTACTACTTTTTTTTCAAAAACACAATCAGTTGGATTGTACTTACTAGTTTTCCATTTACTACGGCTTGATTGTACGGTTTGTAACCTTGTATGTTTTCATATTTATGCCTTTATTTAAGCTTTAAACATATTGAATTCCAAATCCTTTTTACTTAACTTTAGTTTGGTGTCAAAACCTATGTTACTCACCAACTACTTGTTGTTGACATTTACTCACATGTTTCAGGTGCACCAGTTGAGGGCACTACTTGATCACATAGGACATGGACTTAGTTCAATTTAATCTTATTATGTTATGTTTGAATATTTGTTTTCCTATTTACAATTGTAACGAATGCTTTTAAATTTGAATAATAAATACTATCGTATTTAATAGATGATCATGTGCTTATGAACAAGCGTGTCAGCCCCGGCGTATAATCCGCCGCCTGCCGGGGTGTGACAGATTGGTATCACAGCCATGGTTATAGGGAATTAGGTTATTAGACACACATGACCTAGACTATAACATAGCAGTCCAAAACATGAGTTTAACTCGTGTATTTTACTAGGAACTCCACTTTATACTCATTATACATATACATACATTCACTTACCTACCTACATCTGCTTATTTCTATCTACATGGTGCAAATACATGAACTACAACATTCAAGAGACAACATGAAACTATTTGAAAGTACATGGATTACTTGAAACATATTCTTAGTCTATAGTCTATAACCTTAGGATGCCCTTGTGTAATTATCCTACATATTATCTAGTGTATACATTGCATGATACAATACAAATTATCTTATGTGCTATGTTACTTGATAACCTACATGTTTACAAAAAACTAATACCCCTATGATACCTTCTTTGCTAAACTATTTGAATTGTCTGCACAATACCTATTTGATATCACTAAATGCTATCTTAAGTTTTGCCATACATTTATTCATACCTAATACCTTATACACTTTCATACCTAATGCCTTTTAAAATTTTAGAATCCTATCAAAGTTTTGGGTTCTGAAAATTAGTAGAGAACATGTGCAATCCGGAAGGGTGAATGCTTGTACTTTGGGTCTTCTATCTAGGAAAGCATTTCATATAAATTCAAATCAACCGAAGGACCCGTATGCTTTCCTGGAAATTCCCAAAGTGAATGTTCACGTATAGGCTAAAGCACGTCTTCTTGAAAGTATATGAACTCAAATCACTTTGATTTGTCACAATATCGATTGGGTTATGCCCCAAATGAATACAACCTAAACATCCAAGGAAAGTAAGCTGCTTGAATAGATTAAACACTCCTTTGAGCCATAAGACACAATCCTTAATGGTTCTCATTATAACCATGAGTTCAAATAATAATGTTAATAGTACATGATGGCTGAAAGAGTGGGTGTAAGTCCATGTAAGATTCTGACTAAGGAAAGACTGAGTACTTTAGTGTGTCCTTTGTGACCCACCTATCTTTCCTGGGAATCCTTTTCAAGAGTACGCTACTTATAGGTCAAGTGTTACTCCCGATATATTATTATAAGAACTCGGTGTTATAATTAGCTAAATTTTAAACTCATGAACACCTTTAACACTCACCATTACACTTACGACCTTTTCTTGCTAGACATGGACTCTTACCCTCCTCACTCCCCTGAGAATCACCCTGAAGCGGAGTCAACGCAAGAGGAAGACTTTGGATCCCCATCGCCAGACAACCGGTCACCGGCATGACTAGCTGTCAGATCCATGTTTGACCGCAGAGCAGATTGGCTTAGGAGTAGACTTGAGACTCCGAGCAGCTAAATCACCTCCTACGGGAGACCCTTATCTAACATCTAACCTATACCATCACGACCCAGGAGTAGGAAAAGCCAAGGAACCTACCAGTGCCTTAGGAGTTCTACCTGATACCACTCACCAATATGAAAGGACCGTAGAGTTTCGAAGGCTAGAAATGGAGACCAGGGAATTCTTGATGCACATATGGAAATAACTAGAGCTAAAGCTCGGTTTGCAATATGAAAAACCACAACGATGTTTGTCTTAGTGCTCATCTGCTTCCTGGTGGAAAACTATCTCAGATGTTAGGCAGACATTCTATTTCACATTTTTTTAAAACTTAAAATGAAACCCATATCATGTCCCCAAATATAAATGTTATTTTTTTTAATGATTCATATCTAAATCTTCCTTGCAAACTAATTATTTTATTATTTCCTGATTTGACTAATGTAGTTATTTTGTCAAACAAAACTTGTATCAAACATTTGGTTTATGAATTTTATCTAGATTATAAATTCTTTACAAACTCTTTACCTCGTAAAGAAACTTAATACCCGTCTGATGCAAATTGTTTTATAAAAGCGTTAACAAATATTTCATCCTTTTAATAATGACTTGATTAATCATTTTATTATAACTTTTTATTTCGCTAAACAATAAGGCCATCATTATCTTTTGAACCATCTTCTTTATAATAATTGAATTGAATAAATAAAAGGTTTTTAATCCAATTATCCACCCACTAAAATTATTATTTCACTTATTTATTAATTTACAAACAAGAGAAAAATTTTAATTACTTGTTTATTTTCAAACAAAAAGCACAAATTAGATATTCATGATCACGCTATTCTGATTACCTGAAAAACCTTCCCATCACCTTGCACCTTCAGGAATGTATGAGCTTACTAGTCATTTCAAGAAGATAAATCATTTTGCGTAGGCTTTAACCACCCATATAAACCTCAACAAAATTAGAAACTTAAAACACCAACTACCTACATGATACAAGAACGTCAAACAACACGCTTGTCCGCAACACTCGATCACCGACAAGATCCGATAGTTTACGTTACACATAAGATTCAATTATACAAACTTCGTAATATACCTGAGACTAAATTGATTACATTATACATGCAACTTGATTGTTCACGTTTTACATGAAAGTTGGTTATATACAATATACATGATACTAGATTGATTATATTATAGACGAAACTTGATTGCATACATAACACTAGATTGATCACATTATAGACGGAACTTGATTGCTTACATGATACTAGATTGATCACATTATAGACGGAACTTGATTGCTTACATGATACTAGATTGATCACATTATAGACGGAACTTGATTGCATACATAATACTAGATTGATCACATTATAGACGAAACTTGATTGCCTATATGATACTAGATTGATCACATTATAGACGAAACTTGATTGCTTACATGATACTAGATTGATCACATTATAGACGGAACTTGATTGCTTACAATATACATGATACTTGGTTGTTTGCATTACGCATGATGCTAGATTATTTACGTTATACATGAAACATGAGTGTTTACATTACACACGAAAACTAGACTGTCTACATTATGTGCAAATAATTGTCCACTATATACATGAGGCATGATCGTTCACTTTATCCATGAAAATCGATAGTTATAAACTTTGAGCTAGTCGGGGTTTGACGTATTCTTGTTCAAACACTAGGAAGCTATAAACTTTGAGTTACTCAGGGTTTGACGTATACATGTTCAAACATGAGAGAGCTATAACTTTATGGGTAACCTGGAGGGTATGCCACCTACTTAGGGCACCCATGTATGGGGTTATGCCACCTTGTTAGTCTTTACTCCCTGATTAACTTTACCATCTAGACACACAATTACTTATTAGCAACTCATATATGAAAACAATAATAAACCAAATGTTTTTGGTTGTTTCCCCCACCTATGTACTCACATGCAATAGAATGATCTATACGGACCATACGACGATTTGAGTAATTATGGGTGCACACGTAATTATAAAATTCGGCGCATGAAAAACATGAGTTTGGTGATCCATCTACAGCTATCCATCCACCATCTTATAAGAAGGACTTAATAATGAGCATCATTTCCTGACTTCTTGGTGAATTAACTGCATAAATTTGTGATCTTAGTAGAAAGACTTTGAGGAGGAAGTCAGTATTTTGCAGAAGAACTTCTTGGATGTTGTTGAGCTCAATAGTTGATCCATCAGACAGAAGAAATTTTATTCCTTAAGGCACAGTGTTGGACCATCCATAAATTTCAAGACCTCTGACCATTTCATTGTATAAGTATCTCCTTAGGTTTAGAACTTGGTCTTCAGTCAGAACTATGCTTTTTACCAACTCTAGTCTTTGGCTTTCTCTTCCTTGGGCTGCATTTGAGGACTCTGCTTCTTCTTCCTTAAGGCAGTGTTGGACAAACTGCTTGGCTTCTTGTAGAAATCTCTCAAACCAAGGCATGTTATCTTCCATCAAGTCATGAAAGCGATCAATAGCAAGCCTGGCATATAGATTTTTGGATGTGTTGATGCACTTAGTAGTGTGTAGAGCCAGTATGTCAAAGACATTGACGTTGTTCCACTGGTCCTAAGAACTCCCATCTAACCCAGAATCATTCAAACCTTCCATCATATCCCCATGAGAGAATGGAATCAAACTCTACATTTTCTGCTGAAATAGAGTGTTGGGGGGATATGTCCTTTGAGGACAGGTTTGCTGCAGCATCAAGGACTAAGACCTCTGGGAATACTTCTTCTACTTCCATCTGTATCTTTCTCTCCACAGGAAACACTTCCTCTTCTTATCTGCAGCTTCTTAGACATGTCTTCCTCTTCATCTCTGTACTCTTCCCACTCAATCTCTTGAATTTGAACAAAGGAATGCTTAAAGATGGTTCTTTGAAATTCCTCTTTTTCTTTGAGCCATTTATCCAGGCTATCTTCATCATCTTTAAAGCTTTCCTCTCCCTTTTTGGTTGCATCAGTGAGCAAAGTTGAAACAGTTTGAGTGCCCACTGATACAAGGGAAGGAGAAGCTGAAATGGTACATTTATGGGACTTATGCACAGAAACTTGGTGCCTCAATTGAAACACTTCAGCCTCTAGCATAGCAACCCTTGCCATCAATTCCTAGTTTATTTGGTTCAGTCTGTCCTCATCCATAGATGTGGAATCCTTGGAACTAGATGGGCCTTAGGCCTAGCCTCTGCCTCCCCATCACCCTGGTTTTCTGGGCTCTTATGATTCCTCTCTTTGAAGAAAGTTTCAAAAGAAACATCTTCACTGTGAGTTGCCATGGTTGGGGTCTTAATTATGTTGTCACCGTCCTCCTGGTCAATTCATGGACCAGAAGTAGTGACATCCCTTTCATATTCACTCAATCAATACTCCCAGAGTGAACCTTCTCAGGTGAAAAACTTGGGCTAGGGACTTTGGCAGCCAAGTCAATCAGTACCTTCGAAATAGTGGCAGTTGGAGAAGATACATCATCTTGACTAGGTGCCTCTGTACTTATGTTCAAGGAAGAGAAATGTATGGGATTAGAAGGGTTTTCTATGGACTCGGGATGTAGTGCTGATCCTAATAGGGATCCTTCAAAGGAAGTCTCCCTAGTAATGTGGCTATCCCTTTTGATATTCTCAACAGAGTGTTGTGACTCTAGATGAGGGCTTTGAGTTTGGGATTGGGCCTTTGAGTCAAGAATAGAAGGATTCTTCTTGCTCTTCTTTTTCTTTCTTTGATAACTTACCTCAATTGGGGCCCTATGTTCCAGTTGGGCTTGTAGTGCATGGGTGACTATTTGTTGTACCTGTGCACCCTTAGTAGGTTGCATAGGGGTTCGATCAATGGATACAGAGTGTGTAATTTCAGGATGTGAAGTGGAGGGTGTGGGATCAGTATTAGTTGGGACTGCTAAACTGTCACCTTGGTTACTTTGTATGTTAATCATTGTAGGTAAGAATGGAACATTTGTAGGTCCTCATTACACATCTCAGATCGATCTCGTGATAAGACGTCTTGAAAACACGGAGTGCGGAATCCTTCGTGTTAACGAATGTATACTAATTGACAAGTAAACACAGCATGTAAATAAAGCTTTATCTTTGTATTCACAAACACAGAGTTTACAGAATTCTTGTTCGATCAGTCTCACTTCTCTTATTCTACACTGAAACTGTAAACTCCTATTTATAGACACACGCTCTACCATAGGCGAACTTAACAAGTTCGTCTCAAAGATGCTTAGGCGAACTTAACAAGTTCGCCTCTAATAGGCTAGGAGAACTTAATAAGTTCGCTCCTAAAGATGCTTAGGCGAACTTATTAAGTTCGCCTCTCTATGAACTTACACAGAATTTATCAACAGTTACAAAACATGTCCTAACAAACTCCCCTTTAACTATTTCTAGCAATTCTATCAATTACAAGTGAAAGACTCTAAGACTAAGACATAATATCTTTAAGTTCGTTGTCACCAGAATATGCTCCAACAACATTGACACCAGAAAACTTTTCAGAACCAGTTCTCATGCTTTTGAAAATACTATTTTTTGTCAAATCCAATCATGTAGATTCTTGCAGTTTTAGACAAATCTTTTAGTTCATCATTGAAAACCTCCTGCAAGAATCTAGGGTACATGCAAAAAGGTTGTTTTGCCCCTTCATGAAGGTTATATCCTACACCTTCAAAGATTAAGTGAGAAAAATTGAAGGACAAGCCATTTACCATACCATGGACTGCTGAGGCAAGTCCAAAATTCAGCTGATGCCAGCCATTCCTCTTTTGGGATATCCATTGAAGAAGAGTGTGGCATAGGTACTTCCAAGGTGGTCCTAGGAGAGCATTCTCGATTGTGTACTCCTTCTGCTTTCTAGCATTCTCGATTGAGCACTTCCTTTGTCCTGAAGCTTGAGATGCTTCCTGATTGTTGCTTCAGTGACTGTGATATCCTTTCCATCTACATTTGCCTTGATTTGGGGGATACCCTGTTCGGTGCAGTATGAGGCGGAGTTCCAGAAAATCCTCCATGTGAGATATGTAGATGGTGGGGTTGACTGTAAGAGCAAAATTTAATTTTGATCGACACAAAAAATCGATCATGTCGTCAAATCCCTCGGATTTCTTTCCTTTTACTAGATATGCTACCTGATTGTGGTAGGTTGCGAACTTGTCAGAAGGGTTGTCGATGTCAGGGTTTGCCATTTTGATGAAGATTGGAGGGAAATTTGAGCTTTTAAAAGTTGGTTATGGAGAAGTTTGTTATAGAGCAGAGGGCTTTGAATGCAAGAGTACGAGAGAGAAGAAGTGGAAAGTTAGGTGAGAAATTGAATGTGAGAGGTGAAGGAGGGAATTTGATTTTGTTATAACGGAAGGGTTAAGGGGTTTGAGCAACGGTCACTTGTACCATACAAAAGTAGCAGCGTAGGTATGGTGTCTACAGTAACACTGCAACTTTATTGTTTTGCAACTGTATTGTACTATAGCAGTCATGGTAAAGATTGACAATTAGATTTTACAGCGGGTAAAAGTTAATTTGAACCATATTTACCCATCAACAGCAAAGTTGGTTGCTGTTGATGGTTATGTCTATCAGCAGCAAACTTAGTTGCTGCTGATGGATATAGTGGTCCGCAGCAAAGGTGTTGCTGTTGATTGCCTTAAAGCTATCCGTTAAGGCAAAAATAATCAATAACAAAGGCTTTTGCTGCAGATGACTAAGCCTGTCAGCAGCAAAAATGTTTGCTGCTGACAGATAAAGTTATCGAAAATGATAAATTTATTTTTGGATTTTGAAAGAGGATTTCATCAAAAACAACAAGAAAAGCAAACACACATTTATTTATTTAATTTAATTCAGGAAAAGATTTTATTCAAAGTTCATCATCCCAATGGATTCAACTAGATATATAAACCAAGCTTCATCAAAGGCTTTAGTGTATAAGTCAGCGTATTGCTCATTGGTATGACCTTTGGTTAAAATAATTCTCCTTTTCTCAGCTTGATCTCTGATAAAATGATACCTGATATCAATTTGTTTTGTCTTGGAGTGTTGCACAGGATTGTTAGTGATTGAGATGGCACTCTTGTTGTCAATGTGAATGGGAGTTGCCATGAATGTCAATCCATAGTCCAGCATCTGATTTTGAATCCATATCACTTGAGCATAGCAACTTGAAGCTGCAATGTATTGTGCTTGTGTTATTGATGTGGACACACATCTTTGCTTCTTGCATTGCCAAGAGATGAGTCTTCCTCCTAGAAATTGACATCCTCCTAATGTGGACTTTTTGTCTAAGCTGCAGCCTCCATAGTCACTGTCAGTATATGCATATATATTGAACTTTTCATTTTTGGGATACCATAGCCCAAGCTTTGGAGCTCCTTTAAGGTACCTAAAAATTCTCTTGACAACTTGGAGATGTCATGTCTTTGGAGCTGCTTGAAATCTTGCACATAAACATACTACAAACATGATATCTGGTCTTGATGTAGTTAGATACATGAGTGATCCAATCATTGCCCTGTATTCATGTTGATAAGTATCTTGACCATTTTTATCTAGGGACAGTTGATGATTCACTTGAATTGGGGTCCTTGCAGAAGTGCAATCAACCAGCTTGAATCTTTCCAGGATACTTTTGACATATTTGGATTGACTGATGAAGATCCCATTTTGGACTTATTTGACTTGGAGACCCAAGAAAAAATTTAGTTCACCCATTGAACTCATTTCAAACTTTGAATGCATGAGGGTCTCAAAGTCCTTACACAATTTCTTCTTTGTTGATCCAAATATGATGTCATCAACATAGATTTGTACCAGTAGAATCTTTCCCCCTTCATCTTTGATAAATAAAGTCTGATCAATTGCTCCTCTTCTGAAATTGTTGCTGAGTAGATATCCTGGCAGTGTTTCATACCAGGCTCTTGGGGCTTGATGTAACCCATATAGAGTTTTGTCTAGTTTAAACACTTTGTTAGTATGTAAAGGATCTACAAAGCCAGGAGGTTGTCTAACATAGACTTCTTCACAAATCTTCCCATAAAGAAAAGCACTTTTGACGTCCATCTCATAGATAGTGAAGCTCTTAGATGCAGCATGAGCTAGAAATATTCTGATTCCCTCCAACCTGGAAACAGGTGCAAATACTTCATCATAATAAATGCCATCTTCCTGGGTGTAGCCTTGAGCTACAAGTCTAGCTTTGTTCTTGATTACAATGCCTCTTTCATCTTCTTTAATTCTGAACACACACCTTGTGCCAATAGCAGTTTGTCCTGGTGGCAGATCAACTAGCTTCCACACCTCTTGCCTCTGAAATTGCAGCAGTTCTTCTTGCATTACTTCAATCCAGCTGTTGTGTTTCAAGGCTTCATCCACCTTCTTTGGTTCAAATTGGGATAAGAAGTAGGAGTAGAGATATATATTTGCCTCGTAGGTTTTTCTTCTTGTCTGAACTCCTTGTTGAACTGGACCAATGACATTCTCTCGAGGATGTTGTTTGTTGATTCTCTAAGGAGGGACAACATCAAGTTGTAGACCTTGGTCAAGATTGCCGTGGTGTTGTTCAGGAGCTTCTTCAGTGGTAGTTGCAAAAGTGTCTTCAACAGCATCTGAAGTAGTACCTTCATCAGTAGGGGCCTCTATGTCAGCTTCAGAATGATCAATGGTGTCATTTGTATTATGTTACTTGTTTCAAGAACCTTATAGAAGGACCATTGAATGGTGCAAAAATGATCAACGGTGCAGAAATGATCAACGGTGAAGAAATGCCGCTGCTTGTGACATTTGAGCTACTTGTTCTGGCTGCACTTGCTTTAATGGCATCTGCTATAAAAGGAGGATCAATGGAAGGTCTTTTGAACCTTATAGAAGGTCCATTGAATCCCATTTTATAGTCATCTTCTAATGAGTTAGCTTTTTCTTGTGAAGATTCCATGTTTGAGAAAAAGAGAGGTTCAAATACTTGAGAAAAGGAATCTATATCAAACAACCAATCTGGTCCTTTTCCTTGTTCACATGGAACATGCTCACTACATTCTACATTTGCAGATTCTTCAATTATCCAAGTTCTAGTATTGTATACTCTGTAGGCTTTGGATTAAGAATAATAACCCACAAAGTATCCTTCATCAGATTTTACACCAAATTTTGGGAGAGTTCCTTGTGTGATGAGAATGGTGCATAAATAACCAAATGGTTTAAGAAAACCAATGTAAGGAACTCTGTTGAACCATAGCTCATAGGGTGTTTTGTTGTGAGGTTTGATAATGTTAACTCTGTTTTGCACGTAGAGTTCTATTCCTTCTCTCAGCAACTCCATTTTGCTGAGGAGTTCTTGGGGCACTTTACTGTCTTTGAATACCATTATCTTCACTAAAATAGTTCAAGGTTTGATTTTAAACACTGTCCCTTTATCACACCTTATTATCTTAACCTTTTGATTAATTTGATTCTCAACCTTAAGAATGAAGGATTTGAGAATCTCAGCAGTTTCATCTTTAGTTGTCAAGAAGTATACCCATGAGAATCTGGTATAATCATCAGACAGTATGACTTCTTGCCCATAGACATGAAATTTGTAAGACTAAAAAGAATCATGTGTAGCAACTGTAGTTGAGTGTCATTTGAGTTGATTGTCTTGGGCTTGTGAAAACTTTTGTGTTGCTTCCCCTTTAGACATTCTATGAAGTGATCTTCAAGTTAGAATTCTTTATTAGGTAGCCCTCTGACTAAATTTCCGCTTACCAACTCGTTCATGGTTTTGACATTCACATGGCTCAATCTCCTATGTCATAGAGCAGATTTATCAACTGATGCTTTGGATAGAAAACAAGATACACTTCCATATGGTGTAATCTTGTTCATATCAAGCACATAGAGATTGTCTTTTCTTTGAGCAGTTAACAAGATCTTCTCAGGAGGGGGTTTGCTTAACCTAGGGAATAGCATAAAACATTCTTCAAACGTGAAAAGCATCCAATGCTTTTGATCACAGATTTGTGATACACTCATGAGATTGAATTTCAATTCCTTCACAAAATTCACCTTCTCTATACTCATTCTTTCATTGGACATATTTCCTTGTTCAGTGATGGTCCCTCCCTTTGAATTACTCACAAAGGCAACATATCCACCATAGAAATTTCTGAAGTCTGATAGGATGGACCTTTTGCCAGTCATGTGCCTGGAACAACCACTGTCTACAACCTAGGTGTTATCCGTGTTACCTGGTTGTTCTTTATATGAGAGAGTTCTAGTTAGAAGGGGGGACCCAAGAACTTGGAGACTTGGGTTTGATATGTGACTCAAGAGCATTAAAGTCATCAGTGATGGGTTGGCATTCAATGGATCCAATGAAAATGCTTTGATTTGATGAGTGTTTTGGCTTTGCTTGCAATGTTTGAATGACTTTTGCTTTTCCTGTAAAACTGTCAGTAGCAGATGTTGCTTTTGTTGCTGATGGTTTTACATTGTTAGCAGTGCATGAGATTACTGCTAATGGCTTTGATTTGCTCTTGTTCTTGCTTGGTTTAGACTAATCAGCTGCAGACTTAGTTGTTGCTGATAGTTTTATTTGTTCAGTGGCTGCTGACTTCTCATTCATCTTCTTTCTGTTGAAGACGGGTTTTTCTGCTCGGGTTCTTTTATAGACAGGTTTTTCTCTATCAGGAATGATCTTGACTGTTGCAGCTGGTGTTTTGAGTTGAGCAAGTTGATTGAAAGGATTGAATTTACAATCCGCAGCAAGGTGGTCTGATTCACCATAAATGATGCATTATTTGTTGTGCTCTTTTGGGTTTTGTACTGGCAGCATTACTTAGTGGAGACATAGACTTCTAGAACTGATTGGTTCTTACTTCATAGCTTCTCACCTTCTTGTTTTTATTGGTCTTCTCAAATGCTTGTTGCTTTAGATTTCTTTGTTGCTGAAGATAGTAGAAGTAGGTACTTGTTGTATGATTGTATTTTCCACGTACAAAACATGATTTTTTGCAATTGTGTCTCTCTGAAAATACACATAGTCCTTTCTTTTGAACAGATATTTGAAGTTCCATGGATGATTCTTGTTATGTTCAAATGTAGCTTCCTCTAGGGTTTTCTGAACATATAGCTTTCTTTCTTCAGGTGAATGATAGTTGTTAAACACTTTTTTTTAGGGTTGGTGGCTTTTGAGGATTGGTCTTTTTCAATGATCAGCTTTCTTACTTGAAGATGATAGCTAATCTGGATCTGTTGGGTAGATTTTACCACTGGAGTTGATGGAATGAAGGCACTTGGAAAGTTGGCTTGAATTACCTTTCTAGTTTTGGTGGGTTTCATGATTACTTCATTGTTTGGAAGTAAAGGAGCATCAATGTTTTCTGAGGAGTCTGAACATGTGGAATCAGACTCTGTTGAGGTGGTGCATTCTTGTACAGAAATGTTTTCTTTTGTGGGATCAAGGCTTAGGTTTGAGGTGTCAAGATTTTTAAGGTTGAAGTTTGGTTCATGAATGGCTACATAGTCACTAGGTGGTGGGACAGACTTGTAGCTTTTAGCTTGATATCCAAGACCAGCATCACCTTTTCATGAATTTGAGCATCTAACAATCTTTGCAGCTTTTTAGATGCAAATTCATATTTGTCAACATGAACCTTTTGATCTGCCAATTCTGCTCTTGTAGCTTTCAACTTAACTAATAGATCATCAATCTGAGTTTCAAGATTAGTTTGCTCATGTTTTAATGATGAAATCTCTTTCTTAAGGCAATTAATCTTTTCTTTGTAACTGTTTTCAACCTTTTTAAATTCAGATTTCATTTGATGAAACTCTTCATTTTGATCTATTAAGTTTTAGTTATGCTTTTTATAACCCAGAACTTTGTTAATACAAGTATGTGAGCAAAAATGTTGATATACTCGAGGAGGAATCTCCGTGGTGTCAGCCATGAGAGCTTGGTTTCTAGCAGATATTTCCTCAATTTGAAAGCTCCAGTCAAAGTCCGTTGGTCCAGTATGTTGAGTTGCACAAGCAGCAGTTTGAGCAGGTTGAGTGTTTTGACCTACTTGACCTTGTTGAGCTTGCCTTGGTTGTGCAGCTAGAGGATTTGCCTTTGGTGCCTTACATTCTCTAGAAAAATGACCAAGTTAACTGCAGTTGTAGCACCGTAACTTACTTTTGTCCAAACCAACTCTTGTATTTGGACTGTTGCTTGGAATGGGTCTTCCAGTTCTTGAATAGAACCTTTTTGCTCTGAGTGCAACATGGCATAAGAATATCGTATATCCATTTCTTCAGAATCATCTAGATGGAAGTACTCCAGATCTTCCTTGATAAATGACATGTTGCTTGGGGTGTCAGAAATAAAGGCATCAGGGTTTTGCGGAGGTGCTTCAAGAAGAAAAGGAGAGTTGTTCATTTGAGAGTTAGGTGTTTGTGGATGAGTAACTATGGGAGGATAATAGTTGCTTGTATTTTGTGGTGTATGGTCAGAGTGAAGTGCTGAGGAAGAGGTGGTGGTAGAGGATGATGGTGCAGATGGATAACTTGATTTCCTGTCTCTTGCCTGAATCATTTCCAACTCATAAGTTTGGAGCATGCCAAATAACTCTGTTATGGATAGAGTTTTCAGATTTTCAGTTCTTCTAATACACACTTTATAGAGTGTCCAGCAATTTGGAAGAGATCTGATGAACTTTTTGAGAATATCTTCATTCTCCAGCTTGACCTTGGCACACTGTAGCTCACTAACAAGATAAGTGTATCTGTTGTATTGGGTTGTAAGAGACTCACCATCCTTGTATACAAAGTTTTCATACTGTTGCTTAAGTATGTCTCTTCTATTTTCTTTTACTTCATCAGATCCAGCAAACATCTTCTCAAGAGCTCCCCATAGCTCTTTAGCAGTCTTGAATTCCTTGAAATTGTGAAAAACTTCATTTGGTAGACACATTTGAATGGCTCCTAAAGCTTTGAAATCTACCTCCATCTTCTTGATGTCTTCTTCAGATTACTTCAAGGGTTCCATTGGAATAGATGGACCTCCAGAATCAGCAGAGGCCACCATTGGTACATAAGGACCATCAATTTTGGATCTCCACATTCCATACTCTTGATAGCACAAGAAACTTTCCATCATGTTCTTCCACATATCATAATCTTCACCAGACACCAACCTTGGTTGTCTGTGAAGGCTTCCAGTGTCATCAAATCCAGTATTTTATGCCATACTCTTGATAGCACAAGAAACTTTCCATCATGTTCTTCCACATATCATAATCTTCACCAGACACCAACCTTGGTTGTCTGTGAAGGCTTCCAGTGTCATCAAATCCAGTATTTTATGCCATAATGTGAGTAGATGATATGCAACAAAGAGATAACAAAAACAGAACAAGAAAGTGATTAAACAAGTGTAAGTTTGCTTAATCTGAGAGCCAAAGCTCTGATACCACTTGTAGGATCGAGATATTACAATATGGTTCTGTTAAGTTGATATTGGCGAAAACAATAACAACTATAAAGTGCAACAATAAACAAAGATAATACTGATAAATGCAAGTTGTATTACTCTTCAATGTTTACAAGTTACAGAGAAAACTCTAAGGAAGCATACATACAAATGAAGTGTAACATTTCAAAAATTTATATAGCGAGTGGATCCAGTTATTGAGGGATCAGGGTCTCTTTTAAACAACTTGGGTTATAAAAGTTCCCAGTAAAGCTGGATTATCACAGTTAGAGGACCCGGATAGCCGTTTAATCTATAATGTAAGATAGAAATTCGTTAAACGTATTCAGAGGGACCCGAAAGGAAATAATAAATGGTTTATAAGCCACCTAATGGCAAACCCTAAGCCTTAATCGGCAAAGGGGTGTTCGACGGCAGCCAAAGGAGAGCGCAAAGGAGAGAGGGGAGGACGAGGGGTCTTGCGGTGGTTCTCCGACGGTGACGCGCGGTAGAGGAGCGTCACTACTCGAAAGGTAAACTCCTATACCCACTCCTTACCTCCTCGTGTTTGTTAGTTCATGGGAAAAACCCGATTAGGGTTGCGGGACTATGGTTACGGTGGATGGAGGAGGAGACGGGAGATGAGGCGGTGGCATGGGGTGGCTACAAGTGGCAACAGGTGGTGGCGTTAGCGTGATGGTGGAGAGCCACGGTGACGGGCCGGGGTGTATGGCTTGGAGGAGTTTTCCGAGAATGAGAAAAAAGGAAGAGGGAGTCGGGTAGCGTGGTGGTGGTCTCGGAAGGAGCTGGAACGACGTCGGCAGCGAGAGGTGGTTCACGGTGGTGATGTACGATGAAGGTGATTCACGATGGTGGCGGTCCATGGAAATGAACGGGAAGAAAGACGGAATCTGATTAAAACCCGATTAGGGTTTGTGAGCACAGGGTTTGCATGGAGGGATTTTGACGTGCATGGAGATCTCGGCTCGTGTACGCGTAACGAGTAAGGTTAGGGTTTTTGCATGGCGTGTGTACGTACATGCATGCGGGATTCCAAACGGGTTAAGGATGAACTGGTTCTAGCAGACACCTGGATTAGGGTTTTTTTGCATGGTGAAGGGGACGTGCGAATGAGACGAGTGTCGGGAATATTTAGACTTTTACGTAATTGACACATGTCTTGGGCATACTTTGATTATGTGATCGCGCGTATGACAGGTTTAGGTTTCGAGGGTGTACAGACGGACTTGCAGAGCAAGGGTGTGGATCTTATAACTGTGAGTTTCTAATTCCCTCTTTTAAATGTTTTTATCGTTTTAGGGCTATCGTACATACTTTTGGGATATGGTAACGGGTCGTATAGTGACCTAGTCAGGCGGGAGACCGAGGTAAATGTTTTGGTGCTTGAGGGCACAAACGTGTTTTGTGATACAATGTGTTTGTCGTTAATGGAATTGCTTATGAGTATAAGTTAAATGTGTCTAGCATTAGTTAGGCGGGAGATCAAGCGTAAGCTTGATATTGTGTCTGGCATTAGTCGGGCGGGAGATCAAGCGTTAGCTTGATAATGTGTTGATGTAAGTCAACGGGGTATTGTGTCTGACATTGGTCAGGCGGGAGATCGTGTTTGCTTGTGCCCTCGGGCCAGACAACATGATATACTTGTGTGTCTATAAATGACAAGGTCATATTGTATGCACGTAGACTTACTCAATTACAACTAGTGGTGTATGTGCACTTTGTGCAAGTTAGAAGGTTGACTTACTAGTACATGTGTAGAACATTATGTGTTCTGTAGTTATGTGTGTCGGTGTGTATCATTCATACTAATCATATCTTGACATTGCTACTACGAGGTGATACGGGGAGTTTTGACGTCTTTCTAGGAGATAAGATGCCTATGTCTATATCGCAGGAATTTGGAGCACGAAGCCAATGGGCGGAGCTGTAGAGTTAGTGATGGTAGCAGTTATGTGGACACTAGATCGGAGATATCCATGATGGGATTAAAGAGATGACGCTAAAGGTTTTAGCGTGAAGTAAACAAGGTGACAAGAGTCTGCATGGAACACGTTCCTGATGAAGGATTCAGTTGAGATGAGACAGATAGCTGAGGCTTATGAGCAGGCGGACTTCATGTCCGTACCTGATAAATGAGACGTGATCGGTGATCGCATGGTAATAGTAGAGCAACAATGAGAAGAGTGAAACCTAGGAGGGGTAAGTGCATGATTGCACATGAGTGACTAGAAAGGAGATGCCTACGCTAGTAGATGTAAGACTAGCTTAAAGAGAGCTCCTGTGGAGCATCTAAGTGGAGTAAAAGTGTGGCTGTTGTAACCGACATGGCGGTGATAAGAGAGCTTTTGAGAAACATCGAGAGCTGGTGAAGATGACCCTAGTGTTGGGTGTATGTGAAAGTCTAATGGCGTATTGAACGCGTGATAATGAAGTAAAGAGACACTATGATAAAGAAATTCGTTGGAGACTAAGGTAGCTTTGCGCGAGCTCCTGAAGATCATCGGAGAAAGACATTGGGGATACCCTTATGGGTAGGGCAATGGACTAGAGTTTGAGATATCAACGCAAGATGATAGACGGAATTCGAGTAAGAAATGAGTGAAGGATACATAATGGTGAAGCAGTGAGTGCTTCTACATGTGAAAGTAGGAAACCTACTTAGGGTGACGACCGTCAGAATGACGAAACCTTTAGGGTTATGCAAGAGACAAAGGGTAATTATGCCCATACCTCAGGATGGAATATGACAAGTGAGCAGGTAACTAGCTGCGCTATACTACGCAGTACCAGAGACGATATAAGCAATGTTACTAAAAATAGTAAGGGCAAAAGGGAATTGTCAAGGGTGAAGACAAGGAAACCTTCGCAAAAGGTTTGGTAATAAAGGGAGTAACGGATGGCAAATTTTAATCAGCGCTGGAGTAGTGAGAGTTGGAGACGCATCCGTTTAATTAATGGCTGAAAGAATGGGATATGAGGGAATAGGTAGGTGAAACCTACAAGTCCCAAAGTTGAAAGCGGGCAACGGAGAGGACATCTTCGAAACCCTAGAGGGATGGTCATATTAAAAGCAAGGTAATGAAAACAATAGTATGAAGACGAACATTTGGCACCGAATGAATTGGGTGCACAGGAATATGTTGGGTTGGTTTATGCCAACACGGGATTCGAGGACGAATCCTCTTTTAAGGGGGTAGACTTGTAACATCCCAAAAATTTATCTAGCGAGTGGATCGAGTTATTGAGGGATCAGGGTCTCTTTTAAACAACTTGGGTTATAAAAGTTCCCTGTAAATAGGGATTATCACAGTTAAAGCACCCGGATAGCCGTTTATTCTAGAATGTAAGATATAATTGCGTTAAACGTATTCATAGGGACCCGAAAGGAAATAACAAAGGGTTTATAAGCCACCTAAAGGCAAACCCTAAGCCTTAATCGGCAAAGGGGTGTTCGACGGCAGCCAAAGGAGAGCGCAAAGGAGAGAGGGGACAACGAGGTGTCTCGCGGTGGTTCTCTGATGGTAACGCGCGATAGAGGAGCGTCACTACTCGAAAGGTAAACTCCTTAACCCACTCCTTACCTCCTCGTGTTTGTTAGTTCATGGGAAAAACCCGATTAAGGTTGCGGGACTATGGTTACGGTGGATGCAGGAGGAGACGGGAGAGGAGGCGGTGGCATGGGATGGCTACGAGTGGCAACAGGTGGTGGCGTTGGCGTGATGGTGGAGAGCCACGGTGATAGGCCGGGGTGTACGGCTGGGAGGAGTTTACCGAGAACGAGAAAAGAGGAAGAGGGAGTCGGATAGCGTGGTGGTGGTCTCGGGAGGAGCTGGAACGGCGACGGCAACGAGAGGTGGTTCACGGGTCGTACGGGTACGAGTAAAGAAAGCTAAGGGTGTAAAGAAACTTCATACTGGAAGGAGTTTATATAGCGTTATCTGACCAGCTACCAAGATCACTAAGAAAGTGCCTGTTCATAAGAACATGCATGTTAACTCACTAAAGGACTTTGAGTTCTGGGCTTATGATACAGTTTCTGCGGAAGCTATGATTGTGGCTAGAACTACTGAGTTTATAATCATTGATCCATTTGATTTGTCTAATTTTGGTGAACAAGACATCAATGTATTGGCAAGAAGTCAGATCAGAAGTGAGAAGCTATTTGAACAACAAGCCAAAGTCTTTACAAGAGCAGTTGCTGATATCATGGCAAGAGTCACCATGAAGACATCAACTTTTGATAAATAATTGACAGCTTAATCCTAGGGGGAGATTGTAGGACCCTAGTTTATTATTAAGTTTAGTTTGGGTGTTTGGATGTGACCGTGAACAAAGGGGTTCACGGGTTGGGTATAATTGGGCCGGCCTTGGGGCCGAGTATGTGTATTGTAGGCATGGAATGGTATAGCAAGGTATATATGCATGTATACCCTAACCGAGTATGGTTAGAGGTTTTTTATATTGTTCTTTGTAATTCTCTCGAGCAATATTAGGGTTTTACATTGACTTTTGTGTTCTTGAATCACCACACTTAATAGTTTCCGCCTATTGAGTGTGAGACTTGATATCGTGTTTGTGTTTGTGTGTTTATTCGAAGATCCGGAAAGAGATTGGGACTTACATTCTCAAAATTGGTTTGAATAAAGCTAACAAGAAATCCAAACGCTAAAAGAATTTGTGTATAGAAAAGAATTTTTAATCACCGATTTAACTGAAAAATTAACCTCTTCAAGAAGCGAAACCGTCAAGGTACATGATACCATGCTTGATTGTCAGCAAATGCCCAGATTTATGAAAACGTGGGTTGGGTACTTGGATTCAAATGATTTTGAGAGAAAATTGTTTCATCCTCCCACAAAGGGTCATTACAGCCATATTCTGTCACCTCATCCTAAAATTGATTTGGCTAGTGTCTTTGTGTCTGTTACTAATGTGAATATTGCAAGTTTAAAAGGGCAAGATGATGAGATTAAGGATGATTGTGGTGATAGATTTGGCCATACATATTGCAATAGGGAGTCCATTAAGTTGATCAAGTGTGATCGGTTGTCCACGTCACTACTTGGATTTTAAACGTTTCCCTTCATATTCACACTAGCTTTGTACCTTCCACACAATGGAAGCACATGTATCCCACACAAAACCACATAAGACACAAAACACTAACTACCACGCAGTTACACGTAATCCAATGTCCACAACACCCAACTTACAATATCATAGATCTACACTGGATCACCAAACCATGTAATCACATCAAATAACTTCACATAGTGTAGCACTACACAAGTGAAATTCTAACAATTAAACTTAATGTGAAAAAGATACCTCTTGGCTCACTGTTACTCATGGTGGCATTCGTTACTTTCATCCCATTTTTTGTTTAAGTAAATGTATTTTAAAACACCGAGTTTCTCTTAAACCACGGCTTTGATACCAACTTGAAAGGCCTCAAACCGGGCTCTCTACATTTAGGTCACATCATAGTTAATTCTTTTAAAAACCATTAACTCTTTATAAAAACATACAACGGAAGTCTTAACTCAAAATGGTATTCATATTATAAAATCATTATTTTACTTTACATTACCCTACGATTGCATACACACCAACCCTAGTAGCACCGCACATGCAAAACAATCAAACATACATACAAAGTCAGCTACGCTGAGAGACTTTTAACAGTTTATCTTGAAAAGAAACATTCTTGTTGCAAACATCTTTATATTAAAACTCAGGCCTTTGACTATAGTTGTAAAACAATTTACCATTCTTACCTGTAATCCTTGTTACCTAAAATATTCCAACTCCCCTGCGGGTTCACAAACCCTAATTCCACCCATAACCATAACCCGTAAGTCTCACCGACTTTGATCAAACTTACCGACACACCAACTGTGACCTACCAACCATAACAGCTCGAAGACCGATTAACATTACCGACTCCTCGACAGAGACCTGGCAAGCCATAAATAAGACTCCCCGAAGGTCTACTAACACCTACATCGTAAACATGAATGTCCATCAATATTAAGCACCCAAGCTAATATAACCATCACATCATTACCTTATCATTAAGGTCAAGTAAGATTTAAAATATAATAAATCACACATATGAGACATACCTTCGAAGGGTTTCACCTGTCTCAAAACATCACCCTCGTAAGGGGTTATCCCCGTCGGGATATTCATAATCCGAGAGAACCCCCGTCCGGGTCTCAATCTCGCCCCCAATTGGCGCATAAATGAACGCATGATACTTCCTCACGAGTCTGCGGACATGCACGCTCCTCTCGTCAAATCACACAGTGAATGTATCATCATCCACAAGGTGACTGACACACACCACCCAAACAATGACTGCCAGATCACACGCACAGTGATGACCCCGAAAGACCCCGTCCTCCACACCATTGTTGACCGTATACACGGACAAAAATGCAAGCACACAAAAGCAACAAATATGCAGACATTATACTACCTAGGCATGTACTAAGACTCACCGTGCTTACACGGATAACTAATATATATAACCCAACACACATCCTAGACATATCCTCGTAACGTCTAGACACAACTTCTGACTTATCCTGGAAGTTATTATACAACATACAGATGTCATGCCGACGTCCAACCCATTCATTTCTCATAACACATGCATTTAAACAATAAAACATGTAAGTATGTACGATAGCCCAAAAAAAAGTAAAAAGGGGACTAGAAACTCACCGGTTGCGAAGATCAAGTCCTTGCTCTGCAACCCGTACCTCGCTCTCTAAATCCAAACCTGTTAAACCTTCAATCACGTGATCAGAAACGTTCCAAACATACGTCGAATAACGCATAAATATAAATAAACCCCGACACTCGTCTCTTCAGTTCGTCACTCCTTCTACACGAAACCCTAGTTTCCTGAGTTCACATGAATCAGGTCATCCTTGACTCGTTTAGAATCTGAATACCTAAACCGGGTTCCGTCCCATGCATGTATGTACACGTGACCATGCACAAACCCAAGCCCCACGAACACACGTGTACCCGAGCCAGGTTTCCCTATGTGCATGCAAGCCATGCAAAACCCTAGTCGCACCACAACCGGCTAACATCTCCATCATCGTCTCCACGCCCCATCACCGTCCACCGTCGTACATACTCCATTGACTCCTGTGTGTCTCATGTCATCTTTGTTTCCTGTCCTTGGCACCACCATTACCGAGCACCACCAGAGCCACCATGGTATCCGTGGCCAGTTGCACCTCACCCTCATCATCACCCTTATCATCCTCGTCGATACCCACCCCCATCAAAGCCATTCCTCACGCAGAAATCAAGACCATTACCGTCCTTGTAACATTTCTGATTTTCATCATGTAATCGTTTGATTTCAATAAACAAACACATTTCAGTTTCGATTCGTGTACAAACAAACTACGATGCAGTTACATATACAAACTATTCTATTACAATAACAAATTAAACAAAAACACCATAATCTCACAAGCCCCGAGGAACAAAACTGACAAAACTCAAAAACTACAAAACTAGGCAAGCACGGTCGCGCCTAGGACTAGGCACGGTCGCGCCTGCAGACCTAAGCACGGTCGCGCCTAAAGTAGGCACGGTCGCGCTGATGAACCCACTTGACTCTGCAGAAGTCAAATCATACCATACCCGCTGAATTCGCGAAATTTAAAATGGAGAAAAGCCGGTCTTCGCGCGTCAGACCATACTCCACTGAATTCCGTCTGAAACACGCATCAAATGTCGTCCAATTTGCACAATTTTTTTTAATCCCATTCACACCACAACCGAGTCTCTCGAATTCGTGGATATAAAGCAACTTGCACGATTTCTACGCCTTCATATAAGCCCACTCAGTCTCCCAAAACTCTCGTTCGACGCTCAAACAGTCTCTGGAGTCCAATCGATCGCCAAGAAGCTCGACTCTTTGACCCGTAGCCGACTGCATTAAATTGCCCATTGTTAACGAGTAAGTAACACTTCCTTAGCTTCGTATCTACCCCTAGGATGAAAGCCCTATACTAAATCGTAGTTATATCACACAATCAATTCGATTTTGAACCAAAGAGCCGAAAACTAAACTTTTACTCAAACTACCACTTAAACACGATATAAATACAATCAAACTATGTAGATACATTCGCAAGCACCTAATCTATGAAAGCCCTAAGAATACAGAAGCATTTATTATAAGAATCGATCAAATTGTGTCTGAAAAAGACCCGACACGGTCGCGCTCATCACTGAGCGCGGTCGTTCCTGACCAAGCACAATCGTGCCCCAGGTGTGGCCCGGTCGTGCTTACCGAGCAAACAAGTCTTGATAAAAAACAAACACTAGACGCGGTCGTGCCAGATACGAGCACGGTCGTGCTCTATGTCCAGAACCTATGAAGTACTTTCTGACTCGACCACGGGCGCGTTTCAGACCACCACGGTCACGCCCGGCAACGAGCGCGGTCGTGCCCTACTTGAGCACGGTCGTGCTCCTTGACCAGAATCAATTATTTTTCTGTTTTAAAGTCTATTTAACATATTTTAGCAAAAAATTTCAAAATGTAATTATAAAAGTTACGTTATAAAATCCCAAGACCCGGGAATCATTTATAAACCAAATCTTTGATTTAGAAATTTAAAACGATTAATTCCCGATAGTTTCAAAACCGATGAAATCATGAGTTTATATATTCATTTTTATAAAACTATTTATACAAATATATATTTTGATTTAAACAAATATCGTTTATTTAAATTTTATTTATATATATATATATATATATATATTTATATATATATATATATATCGCTACTAATTTATTATTCCAAAACCAACCCTAAACACACAAACCACCAACGAACCCACTTTGGACACAAAATAACACAAACAGTGACACGTGTTATACCCTCATTCGATAGGTCAAACGTAGCGACCTACAACACGCTTGGTATTTTTGTTGATCTGTGCAAACTACACGCTCCAACACAAGTGAGTTACATAGCCCCTCTTTTACTCTATTTACAAACTTTTGGGGTGGAACATGCGTTCTATTTACTATGTTTACAAACTACACAATATACAATTCCACCCTACAATCATGTGTTACAATTTTGAGCTTTGTGCTTGAGTACTAGGTGTGTAGACCAACACGCAGTTTGCTATTCACGTGCAATCATTAACTATTTTATAGCCTACAGTAAACAGTGATAGATCTATTGAGTCTGACAAACCCACCCAGGTAGGGTGACTGTTACTGCCAACACGCGTTTGTTTTGCATGCTAGTTACAAAGGTTTGATTGTACTACCAGGTCACACGATGGTATCTCTCCATAAATGCCTTAATTGCCATGTTTGTATGAATTGTATGCACACGACACTATATTCTATTACATGACACGAAAACCTATGTATTCTCACCAACTTTTTAGTTGACTTTGTTTTTAACCATGTTTCAGGTGACAATGTTTGAAGTATTACCAGCTGCTACATATAGGATTTGGACCTAGCAATTAATCTAAACTATTTATATTTTGTAATCGCTACATTTGGTTCTTGTATGGTATGAACTTGCTACGTGTAATGAAAATGAATGTTTCAATTATTCAAACTTTAGCAACCATGAGCTATGAACAGTCTGCACAGCTTCACGCCCCGACGTTTTCCGCCGTCGGTCGGGGTGTGACAGATTGGTATCAGAGCCTTGGTTATAGGGAATTAGGTTATTAGACACCATTGACCTAGACTATAACTTTAGGACACCGAACAATGCCATGCTACATGTTTTATGTGATACGTGCTATTTGCTATATGTCACATGCTTTATGTGTTAGTTATTTGATACTTAAAATGTTTAGACTACATGACTTAATAAGCATGCGTAAATAATAAATTAAAATAAATCGTATCCATACCCGTATCCTAAGCCGCATATCCTCCTTAACTGCTTCTATGTCATCATCGCCATAACTTGTGGAAAAACTCATACTCGTGGACCTATGCCTATCAAAAATATTTTTTCATACCCGTTAAGGTTTTAGACTCTGTTAATTATTAGAGGACACGTGCAATCTGGAAGGGTGACACCTGTATTCTGGGTTTTCTGTCTAGGAAAGCATTTCATATAAATCCCAATCAACCGAGGGATCCGTATGCTTTCCTGGGAATTCCCGGGATGAATGTTTACCTATAGGCTAAAGCACGTCTCCTTGAAAATTATATAAGTCTAATTAACCTTAATATGTCATTGTGTTCAAGTAGAAATGTGATTACTTGAAAACAATCCGAACTATGAAATAAATGTGTTATTATTCCTCCTATCCTAAATTTCAACGGATTTTTATAAATTCTCACAACACTTTTGTATCATTCTCTTTTTATAGAATGCCTCCTCGTCGTAACATCAACCGCAACAACACCGACAACGCCAACAATAGCACCAACACCAATACCGGCAATGCCAACAACAACAATAATAATACCGACCTTGCTGCTCTCCTCACTCAATAGTAACTCAACTAACTCAAGCCAATAACAACAACAATGGGAACGCCAGTGGTAGTGCTAATACTGGTGGTGGCGGTGGTGCCAACCCGCCACAATGTACCTTCAAGCATTTCAACTCTTGCAATCCCCTGAAATTTTATGGTACCGAAGGAGCCACGGGACTCCTTCAATGGTTCGAAAATATTGAGGGCACCTTCCTCAATAGTGACTGTCCGGACAATCTACGAGTCCGCCAAGCCACTAGTGTCTTCCAAAAACGGGCACTAACCTGGTGGAATGGGGAAAAGAGAACAAGGGGAGTAGAAGTAGCAATGGCTCTGCCATGGGATGAGCTGAAAAGGATCATGACCGAGGAATTCTGTCCTCGAAATGAGATGAAGAAACTGGAAGCGGAATTTTGGGATCTTACCCAAGATAGCGGTGAAAGCTTGGCGTACACCAACCGTTTTCACGAACTGAGCATGCTGGTACCTCACATGGTTACGCCTTTGTCTAGGTGTATTGAAAAATATATCGGTGGCCTACCGAGACAAATCCAGGACACTGTTTTGGGAAGAAATCCTGCAAGCATGGAGGATGCTATTCGTCTGGCTGCTACTCTAACTGATAATCACGTTAAAGCAGGTACTCTTACCAGAAAGGGGGCCAAGAAAGTTTCTGACACCACAACACCTCCTGCTCATGTCAAGGAGGTCAAAGCTGAACCAAACCACGACACGAGGAAGAGTAAAGCTAAGAACTATGCTGTGATCACTTCGGCTGCCCCAATTAATCAAGTTGCACCCTTGGCTCAAAATCCAGCCAAAAAAGCTTATGGGGGTACCTACCCACTCTGCAACAACTGCAACTATCATCACCCACAAACTATCCCATGTCGCATTTGCAACCATTGTGGGAAACTTGGCCATACGGCCAATATCTGCCGACAAAAGGCACTTACTACTCAAGCCAACCCGGTTAATCAACCCGGAGCTAATCAAGTGGTTCCAATCAATGCAAATGGACGGGCTTGCTTTGAATGTGGCAACCCGAACCACTTCCGGAACCAATGTCCAAAACTTATGAACAATAATCAGGGCGGAGCTCGTGGACGTGCTTTCAACATCAACGCCAATGAAGCTCAAGCCAGCGATCATGTGGTCAACGGTACGTTTCTTGTAAATAAACAATTTACATCTATACTATTTGATACCGAAGCCGATAAGAGTTTTGTGTCACTTAACTTTGAACCTTTACTTGCAAAAACACGATCCAAACTCGAGAAAACCTTCACCGTTGAAGTAGCGGATGGAAACTCCATCACTATTGACTCCATCATTCATGACTGCTCACTAGAACTCAATGGTCACACGTTTCCAGTCAACCTTATACCAATGCCGTTGGGAAGCTTTGACGTCATCATCGGCATGGATTGGTTATCTAAAAACCATGCCGAGGTCATGTGCTTTGAAAAGTACATCCGAGTACCTCTTCCACCGGGAGACATATTGAAAGTCTTTGGCGAGAAACCTTGCAAAGGACTCAAACTGATGTCATGCATAACTGCCCAGAAATACATTCGAAAGAAGTGCATGGTTTTCCTAGCTCATGTGATTCAAAAAGAAGACAAGGAGAGAAGAATAGAAGATATTCCCATCATTCGGGAGTTTCCCGAAGTCTTTCCCGACGACTTACCCAGTCTTCCACCTGTTCGGGAAGTAAAGTTTCGAATCGATCTTATACCCGGAGCAAACCCTGTGGCTAAAGCTCCATACCGGCTTGCACCTTCCGAATTGCAAGAACTTGCAAGTCAACTTCAAGAACTCGCTGACAAAGGTTTCATACGGCCAAGTCATTCACCGTGGGGTGCACCAGTCTTGTTTGTTAAAAAGAAGGATGGTTCATTCCGCATGTGTATTGACTATCGAGAGCTCAACAAGCTTACAATCAAAAACCGCTACCCGTTACCTAGGATTGACGACCTCTTCGATCAACTCCAAGGTTCTACTTGTTTCTCGAAGATTGATCTTCGATTTGGTTATCACCAACTGCGTGTCCGAGAAGAAGATATTCCAAAGACCACCTTCCGAACAAGATATGGTCATTACGAGTTCACGGTTATGCCTTTTGGGCTGACCAATGCACCTGCTGTCTTTATGGATCTCATGAACCGCATGTGCAAACCATACCTTGACAAATTCGTGATCGTTTTCATCGATGACATCTTGATCTATTCCAAGACTGAGGAAGAACATGAACATCACCTTAGACTGATTTTGGATCTCCAGAGAACCGAACAATTATACGCCAAGTTCTCCAAATGTGAATTTTGGCTAAAGGAGGTTCAATTTTTGGGTCATGTTGTCAATAAAAAGGGAATACATGTCGACCCTGCCAAGATCGAAGCTGTCAAGAATTGGAGTGCTCCTCAAACCCCTACCGAGGTTCGTTCGTTCCTTGGTTTAGCGGGTTATTACCGAAGATTCATTTCTAACTTCTCCAAGATTGCTGTTCCCCTCACCGCCTTGACGCATAAAGGTAAACCTTATGTATGGGGGCCGAAACAAGAAGAAGCTTTCCAAACTCTTAAACAGAAGTTATGTGATGCTCCTATTCTGACTTTTCCCGAAGGAAACGATGATCTAGTCGTCTACTGTGATGCCTCTAACCTAGGCCTTGGTTGTGTTCTCATGCAACGAGGCAAGGTAATCGCTTATGCATCGAGGCAACTCAAGATCCACGAGAAAAACTATACGACGCACGATTTGGAGTTGGGTGCAGTCATATTTGCCTTGAAGATTTGGAGACATTATCTATATGGCACAAAATGTGTGGTATTCACCGACCACAACAGCCTCCAACACATCTTCAACCAAAAAGAACTCAACATGAGGCAACGACGTTGGGTTGAACTCCTCAATGATTACGATTGCGAGATTCGTTATCATCCCGGCAAGGCTAATGTTGTAGCCGATGCGCTGAGCCGTAAAGAACGTGTCATGCTCCAAAGTGTCAAGATTCATTCCGACATTCAAACCCGTATTCTAGCAGCTCAACACGTCTCGATTACCGAGGGCAATATGTATGAGGAAATGTCGTGTGGTGTTGAATTCCAACTAGAGACTAAAAACAATGGCTTGCTTTATTTCTTGGATCGTATTTGGGTTCCCAATCGCAATGATCTCCGGGAATTCCTCATGACTGAAGCACACAAGTCTCGGTATTCTATTCATCCCGGTGCGGATAAAATGTATCACAATCTTCGACCACAATGTTGGTGGCCTGGTATGAAGAAAGACATTGCCCTCTATGTTGCAAAATGTCTAACCTGCTCTAAAGTCAAGGCCGAACATCAACGTCCTTCCGGTTTACTTAAACAACCGGAAATCCCCGTGTGGAAATGGGAAAATCTAGCCATGGACTTCATTACTAAACTCCCCCGTACTTCAAACGGCTATGATAGCATTCGGGTAATCATCGACCGTCTCACAAAGTCCGCACACTTCCTGCCCATCCGTGAAGACTATCGGGTTGAGAAATTGGCCCGAATCTATATTGACGAAATTGTGAGTCGACACGGTATACCTTTGAACATAATCTCCGACAGAGATGCTCGTTTCACTTCCAGATTTTGGCAATCTCTGCAAAGGGCACTTGGCACACGATTGGATTTAAGCACAACCTACCATCCCCAAACTGATGGCCAGACTGAACGAACAATCCAAACGCTCGAAGACATGCTGAGAGCCTGTGTCATAGACTTTGGTGGCAATTGGGATTCACACTTGACACTTATTGAATTCTCCTACAATAACAGCTACCACACCAGCATCAACATGGCTCCATTCGAAGCTCTTTATGGTCGCAAATGCCGTTCTCCCATCTGTTGGAACGAGATTGGTGAAGCATAAATCACCGGTCCCGAGTTAATTCAGGAAACATCCGACAAAATCCTTCAAATCCATGACAACATCCGAGTAGCGAGAAGTCGACAAAAGAGCTATGCCGACAAGCGACGAAAACCCTTGGAATTCCAAGTGGGTGACCTTGTGCTTCTCAAAGTATCCCCTTGGAAGGGTGTGATCCGCTTTGGAAAGAAAGGCAAGCTAGCACCTCGTTATGTAGGCCCGTTCAAGATCCTTGAAAGAATCGGGAAAGTGGCTTACAAACTTGAGCTACCTCCAGCACTCAACAATGTTCATCCAACCTTCCACGTGTCCAACCTGAAGAAATGTCTTGTTGATGAGAACCTCCACATACCTCTTGACGACGTGCGCATTGATGAAACGATGCATTTCGTCGAGAAACCAGTGGAAATCATGGATCGTGAAATCAAGCAACTCAAGCGCAGCCGCATCCCTATAGTCAAAGTCCGTTGGGATTCAAAACGCGGTCCTGAGTTTACTTGGGAACGTGAAGACCAAATGAAACTCAAGTATCCTCACCTATTTACCAATTCTGCAACCTCAACTAGTTGAATTTCGGGACGAAATCCCCTCAACAAGGGGAGACTGTAACATTTCTGATTTTCATCATGTAATCGTTTGATTTCAATAAACAAACACATTTCAGTTTCGATTCGTGTACAAACAAACTACGATGCAGTTACATATACAAACTATTCTATTACAATAACAAATTAAACAAAAACACCATTATCTCACAAGCCCCGAGGACCAAAACTGACAAAACTCAAAAACTACAAAACTAGGCAAGCACGGTCGCGCCTAGGACTAGGCACGGTCGCGCCTGCAGACCTAAGCACGGTCGCGCCTAAAGTAGGCACGGTCGCGCTGATGAAACCACTTGACTCTGCAGAAGTCAAATCATACCATACCCACTGAATTCACGAAATTTAAAATGGAGAAAAGCCGGTCTTCGCGCGTCAGACCATACTCCACTGAATTCCGTCTGAAACACGCATCAAATGTCGTCCAATTTGCACAATTTTTTTTAATCCCATTCACACCACAACCGAGTCTCTCGAATTCGTGGATATAAAGCAACTTGCACGATTTCTACGCCTTCATATAAGCCCACTCAGTCTCCCAAAACTCTCGTTCGACGCTCAAACAGTCTCTGGAGTCCAATCGATCGCCAAGAAGCTCGACTCTTTGACCCGTAGCCGACTGCATTAAATTGCCCATTGTTAATGAGTAAGTAACACTTCCTTAGCTTCGTATCTACCCCTAGGATGAAAGCCCTATACTAAATCGTAGTTATATCACACAATCAATTCGATTTTGAACCAAAGAGCCGAAAACTAAACTTTTACTCAAACTACCACTTAAACACGATATAAATACAATCAAACTATGTAGATACATTCGCAAGCACCTAATCTATGAAAGCCCTAAGAATACAGAAGCATTTATTATAAGAATCGATCGAATTGTGTCTGAAAAAGACCCGACACGGTCGCGCTCATCACTGAGCGCGGTCGTTCCTGACCAAGCACAATCGTGCCCCAGGTGTGGCCCGGTCGTGCTTACCGAGCAAACAAGTCTTGATAAAAAACAAACCCTAGACGCGGTCGTGCCAGATACGAGCACGGTCGTGCTCTATGTCCAGAACCTATGAAGTACCTTCTGACTCGACCACGGGCGCGTTTCAGACCACCACGGTCACGCCCGGCAACGAGCGCGGTCGTGCCCTACTTGAGCACGGTCGTGCTCCTTGACCAGAATCAATTATTTTTCTGTTTTAAAGTCTATTTAACATATTTTAGCAAAAAATTTCAAAATGTAATTATAAAAGTTACGTTATAAAATCCCAAGACCCGGGAATCATTTATAAACCAAATCTTTGATTTAGAAATTTAAAACGATTAATTCCCGATAGTTTCAAAACCGATGAAATCATGAGTTTATATAATCATTTTTATAAAACTATTTATACAAATATATATTTTGATTTAAACAAATATCGTTTATTTAAATTTTGTTTAAATATATATATATATATATATATATATATATATATATATATATATATCGCTACTAATTTATTATTCCAAAACCAACCCTAAACACACAAACCACCAACGAACCCACTTTGGACACAAAATAACACAAACAGTGACACGTGTTATACCCTCATTCGATAGGTCAAACGTAGCGACCTACAACACGCTTGGTATTTTTGTTGATCTGTGCAAACTACACGCTCCAACACAAGTGAGTTACATAGCCCCTCTTTTACTCTATTTACAAACTTTTGGGGTGGAACATGCGTTCTATTTACTATGTTTACAAACTACACAATATACAATTCCACCCTACAATCATGTGTTACAATTTTGAGCTTTGTGCTTGAGTACTAGGTGTGTAGACCAACACGCAGTTTGCTATTCACGTGCAATCATTAACTATTTTATAGCCTACAGTAAACAGTGATAGATCTATTGAGTCTGACAAACCCACCCAGGTAGGGTGACTGTTACTGCCAACACGCGTTTGTTTTGCATGCTAGTTACAAAGGTTTGATTGTACTACCAGGTCACACGATGGTATCTCTCCATAAATGCCTTAATTGCCATGTTTGTATGAATTGTATGCACACGACACTATATTCTATTACATGACACGAAAACCTATGTATTCTCACCAACTTTTTAGTTGACTTTGTTTTTAACCATGTTTCAGGTGACAATGTTTGAAGTATTACCAGCTGCTACATATAGGATTTGGACCTAGCAATTAATCTAAACTATTTATATTTTGTAATCGCTACATTTGGTTCTTGTATGGTATGAACTTGCTACGTGTAATGAAAATGAATGTTTAAATTATTCAAACTTTAGCAACCATGAGCTATGAACAGTCTGCACAGCTTCACGCCCCGACGTTTTCCGCCGTCGGTCGGGTTGTGACAGTCCTCCACCATTCGCCGATGTAGTGCACCGCCACCGCTGGCGTCACAGCAGCCGCCGAGCACTTCCATCACCTCTTCGTCACGCCTTTGAAACCCACCACCCTCTCTCTATCTTCTCGGTAACCGATCTCTGTACCTAACGAGTCACCCCGTTTCCCTCTCCTATCGGCTACAACAGTCACCCACCACCACTAGTTGTCACACCCGTAACATAGGACAGTTGTCTAACAAGAGTAGTACCTCCAACAGATATGTTCCCAGGAAAGAAGGACGGGTATAGACGAGATTTATACACCGTCCTTTCCTCGACAGACCATTCCATTCGTCAGATAACTACATACTGGTCAGAAGGTCGCCTTCTAGTTACTGTGAATTTGATACCAAAAACACACAGTGGAAGTTAAGCCATACAACTTTATTCATTCATAACTAAACTATTTTACATCATAAACTAAACCTATATTACAAGCTAACCAAATGATAAACGTTAGTCTCTGTCACAGAATTTAAAATCTCAACTAAACATCTCTACTCAGCATGCCTCCAACCATCACAATTCTCTGACTAACCAGACGACTATCCACATCTATTAGCTACCTAGAATGCCACCAACAGATGCACCTAGAATAATCTTTTAAAAGCAACTAGGTCAACATAAGCTGGTGAGTTCATAAACCTTTACCAGAAATGGTTGTTATTTAATCATCAGCATTCCCACATCCCACCCACATGCAACACTGCTTGTGAGCTTTTTGGTATATATATAATAGGCAACCGTTCCACGACTGGTCCTCCCGCACCAGTATAAACTGAATAAACCATTCCACACCACTGGTCATCCCACACAAGTAAAATGAGATAATTCACCCATAGGTTCCATCCCACAGCAGAACGCATAAAGTACTTATTACGCATTATATATACATGGAATAGGGTGACTATTTCAAATAAAAAACTGTGTAACAATACACATTAAATTTAGAGGAACTCACTTGGGCAGTATTTCAGCTTATTGTATCAACAATATGTTAAACAGCTTGGACAACACCTTGTCGTATATTTAGCTACTTAATTAAACTCTATAATAAGCTTAATAAATATACAATCAAATCTTAATGGTTAGTAACCAAGTTTTCGGAACCTTACCTCAGCATTATCTACTGCAATTTTGAAGGCGTAAGGCTAGAAATCGGACTTCTAAACACGTACCAGAACTCTGGCATGGATCCCTAGGCTAAGTGTGTGTGTTTAAGTGTGTTTTTATGTGTGAATATTTTTTCTAGAGCTCTGGCCATCGAAATCTTATTATAGGGCAAAAATAAACCCGTAGCGGACTGTTATCCAGGGGATGTCTGTCCGCTACCATCTCCCACCGCAATTTTGCCATCCAGCCTACATAACGGACCGTTATGAGTTCCTACTCGGTCCGATGTTGGTCACCTTTTCCATAACAGACCGCTATGGGCTGGATGTCGGTCCGCTATCAGTCCACGTGTCAGATTTCTATCCGGTGAGTCACATGACACGTGTTACAACCTGATTTATTCCTTCTTCCCCACATAGCAGACTGTTATGGTCAGGGATAGCGGTCCGCTATCCCCCCCATTTCCAAAAATTTCATTTTCAGTCCTTTATCTTTGAAGAATATATAGTTTTAACCCCTAGACTTCAATACTTGATATTTTTAGCTTTGAATATCTTATGTACTTCATGTATGTTCACACATAAATAATATATTAGGAACCTTGTGAAGCCAAGTTTTTGTCTTAATCTTTAAAGACTTAGTCACCAATATATACTTTGTGTAAACTAATTATACATCTAGACTTTACTTGTATGAAATTTGTTAATCATCAATGACCGTACATTGTGGGTTATAATTGTTTATTACCTAGTAATTCTTATAATTTCACCAAGGTTCGTAGGACACTTTAAAATCCTTGAGTGGATTGGGAAGGTAGCCTATAAGTTGGACTTACCCGAAGAACTCAGTAACATCCATCCTACATTTCATGTCTCGAATCTAAAGAAATGCTTAGCTGATGAAAATCTCCACATACCGCTTGATGAGGTTCACATTGACGAATTAATGCACTTCATGGAAAAACTAGTGGAGATCATGGACCGAGAAGTTAAGCAACTCAAACGAAATCGCATTCCAATTGTTAAAGTTCGGTGGGAATCCAAACATGGCCCTGAATTCACTTGGGAACGTGAGGATCAAATGAAGGCCAAGTACCCACACCTATTTACAGGACTCTCTTCCTAATCAATTTCGGGACGAAATTCCATAAAATAGGGGAGACTGTAATCCCTAGGAAATTACGAATTCTATTTTAACTATTCCGGCATAAAATATGACACGTGTTCGCTTGCTAGACTCCTGACAATTCCTTGTAAATAATAATGATCAAGGAACTATGAAATGTGACCGTGCTAAAATGAATATGGCTTTTGACCTGAAATATTGGGTGTCACATTCTCCCCATGTTGAAGAGAATTTCGTCCCGAAATTCAGTTGATGTTATCTTAGATTGGTGTATTAGTGAACAAGGATTAGTACTTGGTTTTCATTTGATTTTCGTGTTCCCATGTATTCTAAGGGTCACGCTTCGAGTTCTAACGTACCTTAACCAATTCAATATGGTTACGACCTGTTCCCTGGACTTTTTAGTTCGTGATTTTAATAGGTTCTTGAACAGGGTGTGGTTTGTCACCTATGTGAATCCCACCAGGCGGTATGATTAACGTTTCATCTAATAAACACTTCCTAGGATTTGACACATGAAACGTATCATGTATATTTCTTAGTTCCTTGTGACAACGTAAGCTTGTAGGCTACTTGCCAACCCTAGCCCGTATTTCAAATGGTCCGACGTTTCTATGGTGATGTTTGTTACGATTTCCAAACCTGGCAATTCCTTTCCAAACGGGACTTTTAAAAAAATTCGGTCTCCATCTTGGAATTCTAATGGCTTTTGTCTGTTGTTTGTGCAACTCTTTTGTCTGTGGTGAGCGACTTTCAGACGATCTTTAGCTTCGAAGATCTTGTCAGTGGTTTCCTGGCCAATCTCAGGACTAGTCAAATGCTTTTCGCCAACCTCCACCCAACATGGCGATGAGTGACATTTACAACTATACAAAGCCTCAACGAAGCGCCTTTAATGCTGGTATGGTAGTTGTTATTATATGAAAACTCAGCCAATGACGGTGAGTATCCTAATTTCCTCTGAAATCGATTACACGCGCACGATGCACGTCTTTTAAAATTTGGACGGTCCTTTTACCTTGACCGTTCTTCTGGGGATGATATGAGGTGCTCATGTCAAGGCGTGTGCCCAAGACTTCTTGTACTGGCTGGCAGATTCTTGACACGAATCGACTATCCCTATTCCAGGTAATGGAAACTGGCATACCATGCCTAGCCTCAATTTCCTTAATATTTAGCCTTGCACGCTTCTTAGTTTTACCTGTCTCCTCGATTGGCTGAAGGTAAGCGGATTTCGTCGAACGACCACCCTTATAGTATCATAGTCACTAGACGTTCTGGGTAGTTTCGTAATGAAATTCATGGAAATACGTTCCCATTTGCATTGAGGAATCTCAGGTTGTTGTGATTTCCCCAGTGATTCCTAGCATTCTGCCTTTACTGTCGAATATTTCCCCGAGCAATTTCTCCTTTCATGTTTGGCCACATAATAGAGTTCATCGAGATCCTTATACGTTTTATCCAATTCTGGATGAACGCAGTACTTGGACTTATGGACTTTATCCATAACTACACACATAGGTTACCGGTACTTGGTACCTATATTCTGTCTGTATCATCCAACTTAGGCTCCAATTGTTTGATTTCCATTTACTTGGTGGTCGGTATTCAAAAACAAGGCGAATACTTCTCTGATTAACGATATTAGTTATGCAAGAACCCCATATTTGATTACCCTTAATATGGTGGGGTTCTATGACACTCATTCCTGATAATGAAAGAAATGATCCCTGAGAATCTTGAGTGTATGCTGACACATAACCTCTATTCATCTAGGCAATATAATGCACAATAGCCAGTTCTCTATATATTTTTGAAAGGAATTACTCGACGAGGTGTTCAGGTTTCAGTTGAAGATCGTGTAGTAATGATACAATATGGAAACGAAACTTTATGTTTGTCCCTCTTATGCTTTTCGAAAGCATTTTCTCGGACTAAGACTTTATTCTTATTTCAAGTTTCGTGTTATCTAGGATCTTCCATTAAAATGGGTCTTAATGGCTTTAAAATTTCAAGGTTCCTTGTGTGCTCTTACTAGCAAAGTTCGAGTCTAATCACCACTTTACCCTTTGCTTGTACCACCTTTCTGAGGCAGACCATCCTTTGGGTTGTAATGTCCTGTTATGTAAACTCATGGCTTGACTACCATATTCTCGAAGTATGTAAGACATACGAAGTTCTATGTTTGTTTGGAATATTCACATTCCGTCTAGGTGAGGAAATGAATAGTGATACTGTGAGAATGGTCTCATCGAATTAGTGTTTCCCCAAAATGGTCCATGGGTTTGTCAACCCATTAAGTTGGCAGAAAGGGTTTGGGAGTTTTACAATTGCTAACTATTAGTCATTTAGTGTGCCTACACTTCCCTGGCGTTCGAATGGTACTTAAGTGAGTTACCATTACGTATTATACTCATACTAGTCATAGTCTCAAACTCCTTAGTACAAGGACTTAGGTCATCAAAATTTTTGTACATTTCTTGAGCCTGCGTTAAGAAGTCATTTCTTAACAATAGATGCCCTAGAGCTTCCTAATTATAGAAAACTGGGAGTTAAAGATGTGATCACGCCTCTCTCTCGACTGAAATCTGGGATCCATTCAACAAGATGATCATTGGGGAATTGAACAACAAAAGGGTATAAAACTATCCTTCTCGAATCCTTGTGGACAGTGGTCTGTTGTGAATGACTAGTGCTTAGTTCCTTTATGCACATCATGAACTAATGAGATTAGCAAGAAACCCCGTACTTGGGATTCTTTTAAGAGTTTTGTATGTTGTTTTTCTATTAGTTCAACAACAGTCGTTAGTCCACACTTAGGTTTCTTTGGCATTTGCTTGAGAATAAATCACGGCTTATTCATCACCGGAAGAATAGTCGGACTTGAGGGTGTACTGAATGTCAATGGTTGTGAGGGCAACCCTTTTTGATCGATATTCTGAAATGTCAGATTACCTACTTGTCTCATGTCGAGCTTCCACAATACTCCATAGATGCTATGTGTATGCGGGTCGGAATAATTTTCTGCCCCATTACCGTAGTTAGTGCATCGCACTCCTGACGTAAATGCCAACTAATTGTGAGACTTAACTGTATGATGGATTCTGAGATTACGCTATAATCACCTACAATAAATGTGAAATTATTGTAAGTGTTGGTTGTGGTAACGCTCAACTTGGAGCCTTCCTGACAAGTTGAATCTCAAAGAATGAATGTGGGAAATCCTTCGTCGCTCAGGATTCACTAAGGATTGGTTGAATTCAATTTGAATTTTTCTAGTTCCTCCCGAACTAGGAGAATGCTTTGTGAATACCTAATTGAGAAGTCTGATTTGTTAAGATTCAACCCTTAATCAAGTGACTGAGAATATGGGTTGATCATTAGCTTGGACAGCAAGACTCACTAAAGTTCCCATGCACTGCAAATTATGATTACGTGTGAACCCGTAATGATAATTTACTTTGCATGATCCCTGTATTATTTCTTCTATCCAAAGCTTTTAGTCAAATGGCTTTGAAATGTTCATTAGATCATGTTTGCACACTTATGCAGGAGTGTGTATTGTTCTATCGGATTACTCTTGATTATGTGTACCAATACTCATGAGTCTGCCAAATATGGTTGTTACCAGATGAGGTTAATGGTAGAGAGGCACCACCAGTGTCTCTCAAAAATAAAATATGTATGGTGGAAGTCAGGCACTATGTGAAGGGCGGAGATCCTCAAATCAGTGTCGAGCAACTCATGCTCCAAGTCTGTATGTACGTATGGATCCACCTGATACTAAGAATGTCTGGGTCTCCTGACCCATAGAGTTCTCTCCCGTTTAGTCCTGTTTATCCATCCCAATTTCCTTTATGTTTGGGCAATCATGTCTGCCATATCTCATGGAGATAGTCTAGGCATCCGATCCAGCAACTCATAAAGGAGAGTATTTATACCTCATATATGTCAGAAAGAAAGCTGCCTCCACGGCTAGAGTAGGTGTGGTGCAGGTATAGTTACAGATAAATAAATAAAGGTTGCAACAATTGGTTAATCACACGATTGCGAAAGCTGTAATAGTGATTTCTATGATTTGAGTACATATACAATTACTAACACTAACTAATACAATGATCTAAGTTCTTCTGGATTAATGATGGACTTGATTCTTGATAATCTATGCCCCTCTAGCTACTAGGAATTGGTCCAACATAGCTAGCTATTCCAACCGCGCCATAGCTAAGGGTTACCTGAGAAACATACTTGAAAGTGTCAACACAAAGGTTGGTGAGTTCACAGACTTAGTTATCTTAGTGCAAAGCAGTTTTCCTGAAAACATGATGATGACCTCATAGTCATAAAAACAAGTCGTTTTCACCGAAAACATGTAGATGACCTAACAGTCATAAAACAAGTAATTTTCCCTGAAAACAGGTACATGACCTTACAGTCATAAAATAAATAGTTTTCCCCGAAAACATGTACATGACCTTACCATCATAAAATAAGTAGTTTTCCCCGAAAACATGTACATGACATTACCATAATAAAATAAAGTACTTTCCCCCGAAAACATGTACATGACCTTACCATCATAAAATAAGTAGTTTTCTCTGAAAACATGTACATGACCTTACCGTCATAAAATAAGTAGTTTTCCCTGAAAACATGTACATGACCTTTCTGTCATAAAATAAATTGTTTTCCCTGAAAACATGCACATGACTTTACCGTCACAAAATAAGTAGTTTTCACCGAAAACATGTACATGACCTCACTGTCATAAAATATGTAGTTTTCCCCGGAAACATGCACATGACTTTACCGTCATAAAATAAGTTGTTTTCCGCGAACACATGTTGATGAATTTCCTTGTAAACAAATAATTCTAAACGTATATGATAAACCGGTGAGTTTCTAATCCCCTATTCTTTAAAATGGTTTTACTGCTTTTGGGGCTATCGTACATACATACAAGAGATGTTGGTTATATTAAACAAGTTGAGATGTTTTGGGTTAAACAAGACATGTTTATGAACTAAAATATTTATTAGCGAGTCGAAGGGTCTATGGGGTGTCTAAATGATTAGGTGAGCTAGAGATAAGAGTTATTAATGTGTGCAATGACAAGGGGTAGTCGGGGTGAGTCGGGATATAAGCTAAACGCTTATGATTACACGTACGATAAGTTATTCTAGTGTTGCGGGGTGCATGTGTAGTTATTGAGTCATATAAATGTCGAGTGTGATGTTATGTGTTCATATTTGGGTTGCGTGTTTGTGTGGTTTTCATTGTGGCACGACGGGTATGCATCGTTGTGTCTATGACATGACAAACGGGATTGTGAAGGACGAAGTCCTTCGGGAAGTCCCCTAAGGTGACAATATTCAACAGGTAAATGATTAGCTCAGGGTGTATTGAAACCCTGACGAGTGTGCATTAACGAGGTATGTGTTTGTGTGCATATATATGTATATATATATATATATATATATATATATATATATATGTGTGTGTGTGTTAAATTGCATACAAGTGTTAAGTTATATTTATTGTGCGTGGGATATTATTAATGTGATGTGTAGATAATATTAATGAGGCGAGTAGAGTTAGATTGACCGTTGTGTCGGGATTGTGAAGTGGTGTTTATAACTTTCGTGTCAGTTGATTGGCGGGAGCCTTAGTCAAGGCTGAGTAAGTCGGTGTCTAGGGATCTATCGTGATAACTAGGTTTTCGAGTTAATACGGGTAGTAGATTACAAGTAACTAGTGTTGGGTATAATTTTGAGAATGATGCTGTCAATCGAAATTACAGTATCGAAACTACTAGTTTCGGTTGAACATTTGTTCAATCGAAACTAGGTAGTTTCGATACCTGTTTTTCAGGCCCATTGGGCGGTGGCTTGGAAAACAAGGCGCATGTGCTTGGCCTCCTATATATAGCAGATTATGTCCTAGGAGTGAGTGTGTGTCTGTAGAGGGAATCACCACCCCAGGGGGAGCTCACACTGAGGTGTGACTAATTGTGAGTGTGTGAGGAGCTTTATCATTTTCATTTCAATGAAAGAATCACACGTTTTATGCTTTCAATTATCTGTTCTTTTTCACTTTTATATATTTATGTCGTGTATGTGATTCCAGCACCCGTCTCTACCATTTCTGATTCGAGAGTGATACCGGATCCAGAGATTCCGCCTCTCGATCCGGACTGTTTGAAGAATTTCTCCGCATATCTGTGTCTACAGTTTTGCTCAGGACCTACAACTAGTGTAGAAGGATTGAGTTGTGTTGGTGAGATTTATGGAGTTATGATTGTGAGGCGAGTCTTGTGTGGTGAACCTTTTAGGGCATCATAAGATAACATGAGTCATCTTTATGATGATAATTTATAAAAAAAACTATTTTATAAGGACAGGAGGGTCCTGAGTGAGATAAATAATACTTGAGACATGTTGGCTTTAATTTAGAATTATACTATTAGAACTCACACAGCGTCGCTGACTTTATGTATACGCTAGATTGTGTTGCAGGTGAGCTTTAGGGTCGGTAAATCTTGGCTTGGGAGCGATGCTTCTCGGATTGGTGTGCAGGCAATCGTGAGGTAAACTTGTGACGAAAACAATGCTAAATAATAATTAGAGATTTAGAAAGATTTTCGATGTAGTTTGATTAATAATATATGTATTTTAAAGAGAATAACCTCTTATGAGAACCAACTGTAGGATGCCCTGTAACACCCGGATAGTTCCCAAGTAAAATAAAGGCTAAAAGTGTCAAAAGACAAAGTTCAGGGGTTAAACTGCAAATTCTCCAAAGATAGAGGACTAAATGTTGGGTATAATTTTGAGACTGATGCTTTCAATCGAAACTACTGTATCGAAACTACTAGTTTAGGTTGAACATTTGTTCAATCGAACTAGCTAGTTTCGATACATGTTTTTTAGGCACATTTAGCGGAGGCTTGGAAAACAAGGCACATGTGCTTGGCCTCCTATATATAGTAGAATACCTCATAGGAGGAGTGTGTGTCTGTAGAGGGAATCACCACCCCAGGGGGAGCTCACCCTAGGGTGAGACTAATTGTGAGTGTGTGATGAGCTTTTATTTTTCATATCAATCAAAGAATCATACGTTTTATGCTCCAATTGTCTGTTTTTTTTTCACTTTTATATATTTATTTTTGTGTATGTGATTCCCGCACCCGTCTCTACCCATTTCTGGTTCGAGAGTGATACCGGATCCAGAGATTCCGCCTCTTGATTCAGGCTGTATGATGGATTTCTCCGCAGATCTGTGTTTACAGGTCTGCTCAGGACCTACAAGTGGTATCAGATCCATGGTGGCTCTTTATTGCTCTCGAATCTACTCCAAAATCAGAGAAAACCCGCAATTGAGACGTTAAACATGAAGAAATCGAAGTGTAGCAGGTTCGTGACTGCTGTTCTACGTTCACACTGTCAAAATCTGAAAATGTAAGGCATTCTGAAGCATTTTTCAGACCTGGATTGGGGGTATCGAAGTAGTTGAAGGCTGAAGATGTTCTATCGAAACAAGTTGGAGGCTGAAGATGTTGATCGAAACTAGGTTGCGGTTGAACATGTTCTATCGAAACTACTATTGAAGGACTAAATCAGAAGTAAAAATCATCGAAACTAGGCTGTCGAAAGTAGGCTATTGAAACAACTAGTTTCGATTGAAGAACTTGTCTATCGAAATTACTTGTTTCGATACTGTCTTTAACAAAACTAGCCTTGTTAACTTTTCCGGGTATTCGAAAATTTCTTGGATAAATTTTTTAGATAAATTATTTTTTCACGAATACTTGATCAACTATTTTGGAGAATTTCTTGGATAAATTTTTATTATAGGATGTTGCATTGAAGGAGGGGAGTTTTGGCTGAAAACTTGAAGACAACTTTTTTGGGTTTTCAAAAATTTCGTTTCTTCGACAATATACATGATGTTCTGTCTGAGCCAGCCGTAATTTCTTTATTTAAAGATCAAGGCTGAGCAGTGGATAGCAAAGTCTAGCATATTTGTGACGAACCGGATCATTGGTTGTTGATTACATGATGATTCGATCCCTTATCTTTTGCCTAGAAATAAGAGGTTCTAAACTTCAGGGGGAGAATCACCACGAAAGGCATCGGATTATCAGCAGGGTTATGAAGATGCAAGACAAAGTGAGCCTCCACTTAAAATTGACCTTTTTAGGGGGAGAGAAAGCACAAGTTGATCAAGTGTTCGTGAATGTCAAGAATCTTGTAGAAAGATGGTTATTTACTACTAAATACTTGGGATTCAGACCTTGATATCGAGTGTGAGAGGTGCCTACAAGATGAGTAGGAGGGGCTACACTTGAGTGGGAGAATCACAACCAAAGGCATTGGATCATCAGTCAATCTATGAAGACGAAAGACAGAGTCGGACAAGAATTGATAGCATCAGTGTAGGGGGAGATTGTTGGGTATAATTTTGAGACTGATGCTTTCAATCAAAACTTCTATATCGAAACTACTAGTTTCGATTGAACAATTGTTCAATCAAAACTACTAGTTTCGGTTGAACATTTGTTCAATCGAAACTAGATAGTTTTGATACCTTTTCAATCTTAGTGTGAAGACTATGTGAAGTAACAACGCCACCGAGTTCAAGAATTCCATTCTGGATTCTTTTTGTGAAAGTAAAGGTATCTCTCGGCAGTTCAGTGCACCTCGTACTCCGCAACAAAATGGTGTAGCTGAACGACGTAATCGTACATTGATAGAAGAGGCAAGGACTATGATCGTTGATTCTAAACTGCCTGTCATGTTTTGGCCCGAGGCATTTAACACCGCATGTTTTATGCAAAACCGTGTTTTTATCACCAAAAGTTGCAACAAGACTCCTTATGAGATTATGTATAAGCGCAAGCCGGTAATTGATTTTTTCAGGAAGTTTGGGTGTGTTTGCATAATGCTGAATACTTTGGACCAGCTAAACAAGTTTGAAGCTAAAGATGATGAATGTTATTTTATGGGCTATTCTTCCAATCAAAGAGCATTTCATGTTCACAACAAGCGAAGGAGAATCGTGCTGGAGTCCATTTATATCAATTGGCACGAAAGCAATCACACGGACGCTGGGGATGATCCTGATTGGCTTTTTGATATCGATTCTTTATTTAAGTCATTTAATCTTCATGGGTTCACAAATACATCTGTTTCAGCTAATCCTCTTATGTATGTGAATATCCTAGGTACCTCGGCTGCTGAAACCTCTTCGAGCTCCTCAGTTTCTATTGCAACAAGTGAAACTGTTGAGGAACAAACTCCTCTAATAGTGGATGTTGGTCAACAGTCCCCTTCCACAGAACTTGCAGAAGATGAAGCAGTAATTCCTAACAACAACATTACCAATCTAGAAGAAAATCTAGCAGAAGATGAGATTTCACAACTACGGGTTCACAAATATTATCCAAGAGACAGCATTATTGGTCCACTCAACGTTGGAGTCCAAACTCGAAGTACCACTGAAGCTATGAATGACGGTGTCTTCACTTGTTTCATTTCTGAAGTTGAACCTAAGAATATCAAAGCTGCAATGATTGAGAACAGTTGGGTGGAGGCAATGCAAGAAGAATTACAACAATATACCAAGTTACAAGTGTGGAATCTAGTGGACCTCCCAAGGAACAATGTCCCAATCGAAACTCGTTGGGTTTTCCGTAACAAGAAGCATGAAGGAGGAATCGTGGTTCGTAATAAAGCCCGTTTGGTTGTTCAAGGGTTTTATCAAGAGGAAGGGATTGATTTTGAAGAAGTATTTGCACCCGTGGCATGCTTGGAAGCCATCATAATGTTTCTTTCGTATGCAGCCTACATGGACTTCACTGTCTATCAAATGGATGTTAAGAGCGCATTTTTGTATGGCAAAGTTCAAGAAGAAGTTTATGTCAAATAGCCATCAGGGTTCATTGATCCAACTTATCCAGACCGTGTCTACAAACTGGACAAAGAATTGCACGGTCTTCATCAAGCGCCCCGTGCGTGGTATGAAACGTTATCTAAGCATATGCTTGTTAATGGTTTCACACGAAGTGCTGTTGACCAAACTCTGTTTAAGCGGAAGGATGATGTGGATACTATTTTGGTGCAGATCTGTGTAGATGACATCATTTTCGGTTCCACAAACCCAAGATTGTGCAAGGAATTTGAAGAAGTGATACGCTCCATGTTTGAAATGAGCTCCATGGGGGAAACGAAGCTCTTTCTGGGATTTCAAGTTGATCAGTCGGAGTCAGGAATTCTCATTCACCAAGAGAAATAAGTCAAAGAAATTCTGACCCCGTATGTTTTTCTTACGCAAAGATCTCGGGAGTTCATCTTTTTCCCATCCACTTGGATGATTTGACCCAGTCTGTTTTGCTTACGCAAAGATCTATGGTGTTCAACCTTTTCCTATCCGCTTAGATAATCTTACGAGTTCTTCTGTTTTGCTTACGCAACGACCTAGAATGTTCATACCTTTTTAAAATCCACTTGGATATTTTTCATTTTAAAACTTCTGATATGCAGTTGGATCTTATTTTACGTTTGGTGGTGAATTTGACTTACCAAGATGGTACCCTGGTTAACCTGTAAGAGATGATAAGATGAATGCGGGTATTTCTTGAGGATTGATAGGCTTTCAAAACCATTTTATTTCAAAACGTGGGGTACGCTGTGTTTCGTGCTTAAATGGTACCGCTTAATCACATGAAATCATTGTACAAGCAAATGTTTGGGTTTATCTTGCATAAATATTAGCTATCTTCAGGGATTCACAGTAGCTGACTGCAAAACGAAGTGTGTCAAGAGTTTGATTCAGACATGATCTCACGTTGGATCTTTTCAGAAGGTTAAGTGTACATATCTTTTATTTTGGTCTTTGTCTTTATATTTTTCCAAAATAATCTTCCTTATTAGCTTGTTTAAGTAGTTGTACATTTGAATGTTTTCCTTTGTTTTTGATCAAGTATTTCATGACACTCGAAACTACATCCCAACCAAAACTACTCAAGCTACCCGAAACTACTTTGCCCTATCGAAACTAGTAGTTTTGTCAGGGGCATAATCAGGTACGTTTTCTTGCTCACTTTCACTCTCATTCTCTAAAATCCATTTACACCTTCCATTTCACCCACAAAAGCTCAAAATCATCTGTCTAAGTTTGCAATATCAGTATTCCTTATCTGATTCTCCCGTAGTCTCCATCATCATGTTCGATTTCTCAGACTCGTGTTACTGTTTCATTTAGCTAAGGCTAGGGTTTCTGTTTTAACCTTTTTTATGACTGAAATCATGAAGTTAGGGTTGTTTCTTGTCTAAACCTTGTTTACAAAATCAACATTGTTGATACCTCACTTTTAATGTATATATTTGTAGATTTCTCTACACATTTCGGTAAGATGGAGTTTCTACACTCAAAGGCCTTTTCTTACTTTTTATTTTATCTGTTTTTGCTTTTTAAGTTTGTACATAGCAGTTTATATCTTTGTATATAACCTCTTTTCTTGATTATCACTGCTTTCTAAGAGTCTGCCATTTGATCAGGGTTTTGGTATCGAAACTAGTACTTTCAGGAAAAAAGGATCTTTGAATTTTAAAAACATTATTCTGTTTTTTGAACAAGTTTTTCTTACCGAAACTAGTAGTTTCGATATCCCATATGTTTGCCCGAAACTATGTAGTTTCGATAGGATGTTTCTCAACCAAAACTAGGAGTTTCGGTCAGGCCTTTTCTGAAATTTTTCTAAGTATTGACTGACTTTTGATAATTTTGTCCTTAGCAGTAATGGATCTTCATTTCATCAAGAAGCACAATGTTTGTGCATTTCTCAATACTGCGGACCCCAAGAGTGTAGATTTTGTTGAAGTCCTTAATTTTCTTCTAACTCTAGTATCAGCTTTGCCATTAGCCATGATCTGCCTGTTTTTTAATCAACCATCAGCTAATTTTGGGCTACTGCTACAAGGGTCTCCATCAACAACATTGACCACATCCAAGCCATAATCCACAATCAAGAAGTCCTATTTTCTAAAGCAACTATCAGAGAGGTTTTGCAATTCAATGATAAACATGAGGCTCCCGTGGAATTCACAAGTTTCTACATCCGGAAATGTTTTCGAAGAATGGGTCATCGAGACGAATTTAAGAGTGGCGAGATTATTAAGAATGCCCTTCCCCCACACTGGATATACATTGTGCATGTGTTCATACACTGCATTTCTATTAGAAAAAAGTGGTTTTGACTCGGCCAATGCAATGGTGGCATCAACTATTTTGGGCTTAATCAAGGGGAGGAATTACAATTTCTCTGGTCTTGTCTTCAGGAAAATGATTGAAAACCTAACTGGAAGGGTTAAAGACAAGTTCATAGTCTACCCAAGATTTCTACAAATAATTATCAACCTCCTTCATCCTAACCTCCAACAAGATGGACCTCTACTAGTATTTGACCATATGAATGCTAAGACCCTCAGTTATATGAAGAGCTCAAGTTCAAGAACTAACAGAATCATTGTTGATGTCCCTCTATTTGGGCATATAATTGGAGAGATTGAAGAAGTAGTCCCTGATGTTGATCCGAATGAGATAGTTGACTCCTCATCTTCTGAGGAAGAAGAACAACAACAAGCCCAAGGGAATCAAGAGGCTGAGATTGAGGCTGAACAACACATAGATCAAGAGGTTGAGCAACCTATAATGGAGGCTCACTTCATTGATTAAGAGATAGAAAATCTGGAACCTCTGAACTTTCAAGAATAAGCTGAGAATGTTGAAGTTCATGCAAACATAGAGGTTGAAGGTGAAGAAGATGTGGAGGATTCAGCTGATTCAGGTGAAACTTTGGATGAAGAAATCTATGAAACGGAGGACTTTGAGTCTGAGGAGATAGTGGAACCTCCTCCCTCATCATCCAAATGACCAACTTACTCTAAATCAGATTATGAAGCTGAAGAGCCCCGACCTAAAGGAATCAAGACAGGGCTAGAGTCTCTAACCTCTTCGTCAGAATCAATCTTTGAAGCACCTGAACACCCAACACCCATACCTTCACCCATCCATGCTACCATTACTCCACAACCTACTCCACTACCTACTCCTCAACCCACTCCACCTGCCTCACCTGCCCAAGATACATCTCCTCATATTCCAAGTGTTAAAAGTTTGATCCTGAAAGTAAATAGTCTCATAGATCAAGTAGCCAAGAAAGATGAAGCGATAAAGATTTGAATTGACTGAGCAGAAGGATGAAGTGAAAAATCTAAAGCTGGAAGTGGTAGCTTTGAAGAATCAACTAGATCTCCAACAAACACAACTAGCTGTGCAGCAGGACAAATTTGCCAAACAACAACAAGAACTCCTTGCTGTAACTACATTGGTCAACCAAATCAAAGCTTCCATGATACAGTCTTCACAACACACTGAAACACAAAGGGAACTCTCCTCCACAACTCAGGGAAAGACCATTGCACCCTAGTCCACTGCTGCTGCTAGTCCTTCTGTGGATGTAAAGATAAAAGAACAAGAGTATGATTTACCAAGTCTATGTCAAAGAAGAGTTGAAAGGGAAAAAGGGAAGAGTACCGAGACAGACACTAAGGTTGTGAGTTTAGATGAAGAGGAAGTTGGATCTGACCATGAGCTAGATGAACTGCTTAAGAAAATTGAAGATTTTGGAACTGTTGATGAGTTTCCATAGATTGTGAGACTTGGAGAAGAACATGAAGAAAAGGTAATGTATTTTACCGAAGATGGTGATGAAATAGAAGCATTATCCAACACTGAGGTAGAGGACTCAAGCATTTAAGTTGCCTTTGTTGAGCCTGAAACCACTGCTAGGCCAACGGGCACTACTGAGGAAGCACTTCATGCCACAACAACCACCACTGAACCCAGTTCAACAGAACCATCCTCACTAGCAAAGCCTAATCCTGAATATCCTGATCCTAAAAGGCCGTGGATAAGGAAGCTACCTGCTGAGGAGACTCCCAAGCATTACGAATGGTGTGCTGAATAGCAATAGCTCAAGAGACCTCCAGTAGGATGGAAATATGATAAAGAAAGGCCCCTCTACACTATTAGGAGGTACAAGGGAGTTGTGGAGCACTTTAAAATGTCACATGAGTTCAACTCCCTACCGAGATATGACCTGAGGGCTCTTGCCAAGTTACCCCTTCAAAATCCTTGCAAGGTCAATTAAGCTTGTAACTTTGAGTTATTTCTGCAACAAAAAGCTCTTAATGACTTCAGGTCAATGAAAAACTCAATTCCAAAAAGAATCATCTCCAAAACCAGGATTCATCCCGGAACAAAGAAGCCTTGGGTAAGCCTGAGGTACAAACCGGTAGAAACTGTCAAATCTATCATGCTGCCACGGTCTGTACCAATTCAGCTCCAAAATTTCATAAAATGGTTTTACAACTCAACCATTTGAAGTGCTGTGATTGAGTGTGAAGGAAAGGAAGATATTCAGATTTTTGAGCCTCTGGAGTTATTGAAATTTCAACCTGAGGATCTTGAAGTGTTATTCAACAACCCTATCAAGATCTTTCATGAGGATGATGAGGCTGATGTAACATTTCTGACTTTCATGTCGTTATCCTAGTACAATGAATCATGTTGAAATCCAATTCTAGTACACTGATTTATTTTATTCGTACCAACAATTAAACACTAGGTTCCAATACAAATTCACGAGTTTTACACGGGTATACATTATTAGAATCCTATATATATATGTATATATTTATATAAATATCAAACAAATACATACACACATACATACATTTATTCACTTAACAAGGAATTACACGTTTGCTTGAACCCCAAACCAGTTGAACCCTAAATTGGAACCCCACGCTCTCAATTTTGACTTTTAAACCTTGATTTTGACTTTCTATGATCCGATTGACTCTCAAAAGTCAAAGCAGCCTAATCCGTGAAAACCCAAGGCTGCCTTCGACCGAATCGGGGTGGTTTGGACTCCTCATGGTTACACAAACAGAAATCGACCCAAACTAGGCCCAAGTAACAACTCATTTCGATCGATTAAGCGGCATATTCAAATTTCGAACGAATTTGACTTTGGATAGTCAAAATCTGTATCAATCCTCATTCGTGAAATTAACGCGTCTCTAATCCCACAATTTGCGCACAGACCAATCCCACATGTATCCAGCACCTTAACATGGCTCGATTCATCCCCAATTGATTGAATTAATGCGTAATCAGCCCACACGGCTGTTACGGTCAAATCGAAACCAAATCGTGTAATTTAGATGAAATCAATTCAATTCAACGACACACACACCTTCGCCTAGTCCCTTACAACCTTTCTGAACCGAAAATCGCATCTCATTTCGTCTCTGGAATCCTGTCAATCACGAAGAACAGTCGGAGCAAACCCGTAGCCGCCTGCATGCGTGCACAAGCCAAAACAAGTAAGATTACACTCATTCGATTCGTTTTCGGATCCTTGTCAAAAGCCCCATACCAATTCGTGTTAACAAAACTAATCGCGACTGATTGGGACTAGGGTTCATGGCGGGTGGTATCGTATTTGAATTTTCGATTGTTTTAATATCGTGTTTTAATCAATTATAATCCGTAATCAACCAGTGAAACCACCTGGTCCGGTCGGTAAGTCACTGCACCGCCGAAACAGGTGGCGTGGGTTCGAAACCCATAAACACCGAACCCTTTTTGCGCGACCCTTAAACCCAAACCCGGTTCCACTGTAAACCCGTGTTAATACATTTAGGACCCGTTCTGTTACACGGGTGAGTCCCCTAGTCTAGTGGTGTTGCGCGCTATCCATACAGAAACCACACGGGTTCGAACCGGGTGGTCTGCATCTTTTTTAAAATCAGTTTCAAAACTCCAAAATTTTTATAAAAAATATTTTTATAAACCTTGCAATATTTATAACAGAATAAAACCAGATTTATCAATTTTTAATATAAATTCAGTTTTATTACGAATTTAGTTGTTAAACTTGTATATTGAATTTTTAAAACAAAAATCTAAATATTTAAATTAAATTCCAAATAAAAATAATTGATTTTATAAAATTTATAAAATATTAACTTTATTTAAAACAATCAAAATACTTATTTCTAAAGGATAAGTAAGTAAATAAAATTATTTATTATAACTTACAAAGTTAAATGTATATTTATCATTTAAACCCTACACATAAATATTATTTACACAACTTAATATTTACGCATCTTTATAAATAAATAAATAGAGAAAAAAATTATTTATTTAATTTATATTTAATATAATACGCCCGCTATTTTTATAACTAAATGGATAAGTTACATATCTTTATAAATAAATAAAGTAACAATTATTTATTTAATTTATATTTAAACAAAAATAGGTTATTTAGGCTATACTTAAATAAACCGAATAACTACATTATTTTGTAACTAGAAAAATAAATAATAACTATTTAATTTAGTTATTCAAATCCAAACCCTAATTTAAAATATTTTAAAAACTATTCATTGCAAATTGTTTTCATTTTATTCGACACCTACACAATCCTTTTTCATAAATCGACAGGAACTCATTATAAAATTCCATATACTCACATCCATTGAAACCCTAGACTTTGATTTAGACATCCTATTAATTCATGTTCACACGCAATACACTTTAGGTTAACGTTGTGCGTTACAAGGATCACGTTGCTACTTAGTCTCTCGTGTTAGCTGCACCTTTGAATCAAGTGAGTATTACATAGCCCCTTTTACTCTTTTACACTTTTTGGGGTGAAATATGAACTCTATACACACAATTGCTTACATTTACACAAACTACACAAACACAAATCCTCTTTACATTCATGTATACAAATTTTGAGCTTTATGTTTGAGTGCTAGGTGTGTTAACAGTTTGTGTGCAATTTATTTGCAATATTTAACTATTCAAGCCGATGGTTAACAATGATAGATCTATTGAGTCTGACAAACCCACCCAGATTGGGGTGATTGTTACCGACAACACAATTTGCATGCTAGTTACAAAGGTTTGATTGTACTTTAGTTACACAATAGTTGCTCCTCATAAATGCCTTATTTTATCATGTTATGTAAGGATTTGATTATTTACATCTATACACTATTTATGATTAAACCTGCGTGTGCTCACCAACTTTTTAGTTGACCTTACTTTATTCATGTTTCAGGTGCTAATGTGTGATTTTGATCAAGACTTGCTACACATAAGTTTTGGACCTAGATAATTTTAATAAAGGATCAAGTATTTCATTTTATGTACTTGGTGATTTTGTTTTGTCTTGAATATTTGCAATGAATTTGAATGATTAATATATTTCAATTTAGTCGACCTCATGCTCATGAACAGTCTACGTGTCCCGCCCCGACGTTTCCCTCGGTTGGGGTGTGACAGCTGATGCCAAAGCTTATCAAAGGGTGGTGACTATAAATGCAAAACCCCACTTTTAGAAACCAATTCAAGAGCCAACTGCTTAGTGAGAGTTGAAGACATTGATGTAGCAGCTTAGGGGGAGATTGTAGGGTGTAGTCCTTTGTAAGTTGATGTCATCAATGTATGTTATAGGTCTGTAGAACCGAAGACTGATTGCTACTAAATTATTCTAAGTACAAATGCTGCTGATAGGCTTATCAGCAGCATTCAACACATGTTGCTGCTGATAGGCTTATCAGCAGCATTCAACACTTGTTGCTGCTGATAGGCGTATCAGCAGCGTTCAACACAAGTTGCTGCTGATAGGATTATCAGCAGCGTTCAACACAAGTTGCTGCTGATTATCAGCAGCATCATTCTCATTCTTGCTGCTGATAGCTATGTTCCTTGAAGACAAATCATTGCAGCTGACTATCCATGCCAAGCGTCACTGACAACTTTCTGCAAAAGCAACTGACACACTCAAAGCAGAAGGAACCTCAATGGTGCAACCAATGACAGACGAAAATGCTCTTCTCTAGACATGCAAGCATGAATGCATAAAGAAGACGCTTCAATAAAGTTAACTAGGTTTAGACCAAACGTGTAATAGTTAACTATTTTCATCAGATCAACGGTCTGTGTTAGATCTGATCCTTAGAATCAAGGGTCTGTCCTGATTCTAAGTTAGTATAAATAATGTGTAAACACTTCATTGTAAGTGTGCTTGAAAATAGAGTTTTCATTTGTAATCGTTTATCTACAAAAGATTAATACAACAGTGTGCTTATCAGTATTCTTCCTGTTTACTCGATTATAATTGTGCAGTTGATATTGTTTCCGCCAATCTCAACTAAGAAAAGAACCATCTTGTAATTTCACGATCCTACAAGTGGTATCAGAGCTTTGGCTCAGATTAAAACAAACTCACACTTGTTTAATCACTTCTGGTTCTATTCTAAACTTTCTCTTTGATCAAGTCACCCAAAATCACAAATCAAAAATGGCACAAAGCAATGGTTTTGAAGACATCGGCAGCGTCAACCGACCACCAAGGTTGGTATCTGGAGAAGACTACGACATGTGGAAAAATCGCATGGAAAGCTTCTTCTGTTATCAGGAGTACGGAATATGGAAATCCATCAGGGATGGACCATACACTCCCATGGTGGCATCTGCTGACTCTGGAGGACCAACAGTTCCAAAGGATCCCTCCAAATACTCAGAAGAGGATATAAAGAAGATGGAGATGGACTTCAAGGCACTAGGAGCTATCCAAATGTGCCTTCCAAATGAAGTTTTTCATAACTTTAGAAGTCACAAAACTGCTAAAGAGCTCTGGGAGGCCCTCGAGAAGATATTTGCTGGATCTGAGGAAGTCAAAGAAAATAGAAGAAACATCCTTAAGCAGCAGTATGAAAATTTCGCCTGGAAGGAAGGTGAGTCTCTAACTGTTTTATATAACAGATACACTTATCTTGTAGGTGAGTTGCAGTGCTCAAAAGTAAAGTTGGAGAATGAAGATATTCTTAAGAAATTCATCAGATCTCTACCTAGTTGCTGGACACTCTACACAGTGTCCATCAGAAGAACTGAGAATCTGAAGACTCTTCAGATGACTGAGCTATTTGGTATGCTCAAAACCTATGAATTAGAAATGATTCAGGCCAAGGAAAGGAGCTCAAGCTACCAAACAGCCTCTACATCCACCACCACCTCTTCTGCTTTTCACTCTGAGCACTCAAGTCCTAGTACTAGCAAGTACTATCCTCCCATAGTCACACATCCTCAAACTCCCACCTCTAAAACAAACACATCACCATTTCTTCTTGAAGCTCCTTCTCAAGCCTCAACCACTGCTGCTTTTGTTTCTGAAAACTCAAGCAACATGTACTTTATCAAGGAGGATCTTGAGTGTTTCCATCCAGATGATCTAGAAGAAATGGATATACATCACTCGTATGCCATGCTCTCTATAAGAGTCTTAAAGGTTCTACTCTAAAACCTTTAGACCCATTCCAAGCAACAGCTCCAACACCAGAGTTGGCTTGGATAAAAGCAAATTGAAATGTTACAACTGTAACCAACTGGGTCATTTGGTTAGAGAATGCAAGGCACCTAGGGCAAACCCTGCAGCTCACCAAGGCCAACCAAGACATCAACAGCAACAAGCTACTCCTCCAGCTCAAACTACAGCTTGTGCAGCTGTTGGAACATCTGACTTTGACTGGAGCTTCCAGTATGAAGATCTGCCTACTAACAACCAAGCTCTTATGGCAGACACAATTGAGATACCGCCACAGGTATATGAACATCTATGTTCCCAAGCCTATATTGATAAGGTTTTAGGCTACAGAAAGCATAATCAAAACCTAATAGATCAAAATGAAGAGTTTCATCAAATGAAATCTGAATTCAAAAAGGTCGAAGACAGTTACAAAGAAAAAATTATCTGCCTAAAGAAAGAGATTTCATCATTAAAACATGAACAAACCAATCTTGAAACTCAGATTGATGATCTACTGGCCAGATTAAAAGCTACCAGAGCATAATTGGCAGAACAAAAAGTTCATGTCGACAAATATGAATTTGCATCCAAAATGCTGCAAAGACTTTTGGATGCTCAAATTCATGATAAGGTAAAAACTGGTGTGAGGTATCATGCTGAACAATATCAAGCCGTTGCACCTCCTGCTGACTACGTGACCATTCATGAACCAAGCTTCAATCTGGAAAATCTTGATATGGCCAACAGAAATCTTGATCCTTCTAAGGATGAATCTTTGGTATAAGAATACACTACCTCATCAGAGTCCGATTCAACTTACTCAGACTCCACTGAAATAAGTAAAGCTTCATCTCCTCCTGCTCCTTAAGTCACTCTTACTAAAGATGAAGTCCATTCAGCACATGTACCAGCCATGTCAGCACCAGTTCCTACACCATTCAAACAAATCAAAATTAGCTATCCTCCAGAAGGTAGGAAGCTAAATACTGAAAAGGGTCAGTCCTCAACTTCAGTCCAACCAAGGAAAGTGTTTGACATATGTCATGTGCCTGGAGAGAGGGTTCCATATGTTCAAAAGGCATTGGAAGAAGCTACATTTGAGCACAACAAAGCTCACCCTTGGAATTTCAAAGACCTTTTCAAAAGAAAGGATTATGTGTATCTTTCAAGGGATAAACTGGCAAAATCAAGTTTTGTCTGTGGAAAATATAACCACACTGCCAGCACCTGCTTCTACTACCTTCAGCAGCAAAGAAACCTCAAGCAACATGCTTTTGAGAAGACAAAGAAGAACAAACAGGTAAGAAGTTTTGAAGCTAAGACAACTCAATTCAGAAAATCTCTTTCTCCACCAAGGGAGCAGTTGTCAAAACCTCAACAATCTTGCATCATCTGTGGAGAATTAGACCACTTTGCTGCAAACTGTAAGTTTAACCCTTTCAACCAGATCCTTCATCAAGCCTCTCAAAGACAAAGGGTAAATAAGGATCAGCATACATCGGTTGTTAGTCCAGTTAAGCCCAAGAAAACGAAGCAGAAGCTTTCAGCAGCAACCAAGTCTGCTGCTGATAAGCTAAAATCTTCTGCTGATAAGGCAAAGCCATCAGCAGCAAGAGTGTCCACTGCTGATAAGGCAAAATCCAAGGCAAAGCTTTCAGCAGCAACAAAGTCTGTAGCTGCTCAAGTAAAATCATCAGATACAACGTCTGCTGCTGAAAAGACAAAGAGAGCTGGAAAACCACCAACTCAACAATGGAAGATAAATAAACCACCATACATCATCATCGGTTCAGATGAATGCGTCTATCCTTTGTTGTAAATATGTCTGTCTTATGTTGTAAATAAAAGTTATAAGTTAGTAGCATCCTTTTGGCTGCTGACAGGTCTAATCTTCAGCAGCAAAGGATTTGCCACTGACTGCCTTAAGTTATCAGCATGAACAAGTTTCCTGCGGATAGCTCTAAGGCCATCAGCAGCAACATCCCTGCTGCAGATCATTGCATCTATCAGCAGTAATTAAGTTTGCTGCTGACAGACTTAACCTTCCGTAGCAACCAAAGTTGCAGCGGACAGGCTTATTCATCCACAGCAACCAAGTTTGCTGCTGATGGGTAAACTTAAGTCCAAATTAACTTTTACCCGCTGTAAAAGAAATTAACGTCAGTCTTTACCATGACTGCCTTGGTGTATTACAGCTGTAACAATGAAAAGTAAATAAAGTTGTACTGTACAAGACATCTTGCTTTTTCTCTCCTCTGCCGTTATAAGAACAAATCAAATTTTCTTTACCACCTCCTCACATTCAATTCAACCCTAACCAACTATCACTTTCACCCTAAGTCCCCACCACATTCAAAGCTCTCCATATTCTCCATATTCTCAAGTCTCCATGTCACACCCCGCCAGGGCGGAAACGCGAGGCGCGACTTTCACTGGTTTCCAAAGCATATGATTACCGCAAACACATACATGTAATTGGATACATAACTGAATTTAAAATATTTACGTTACAAAATATCAATTTGAGTTTACAAATGTTTAAGATTTCGCAAATATGACTCAAGACCATGAGTTATACAAGAGAAATCCTCCCAAAAGCCGTATCCACGTGCATGCATGTAACCTACATTGCTAACCTGATGACCACGTTCAATTTCCTGAAAACATACTTAAAACTGTCAACACGAGGTTGGTGAGTTCACAAGTTATTATAAAGAGTTATCATAAACCCAATGTTTAAATCTGATCTTTTTGCCGATCAAAACTCTTTGTTAAACCTGATCATTTTAACCTAATCAGTACTCTTTCGTTTAAACCTGATCACTTTAACCTGATCAGAATTCTTTACTTTAAACCTGATCACTTTACCCTGATCAGAACACTTTTGTGTAAAACCTGATCATTTTAACCTGATCAGAACTCTTTTGATAAACCTGATCACTTTACCCTGATCAGAACTCTTTTGTGTAAAACCTGATCACTTTACGTTGATCAGAGCTCTTTTGTGTAAAACCTGATCATTTTAACCTGATCAGAACCCTTTTGTATAAAACCTGATCATTTTAACCTGATCAGAACCCTTTTGTGTAAAACCTGATCACTTTACGTTGATCAGAACTCTTTTGTGTAAAACCTGATCATTTTAACCTGATCAGAACCCTTTTGTGTAAAACCTGATCATTTTAACCTGATCAGAACCCTTTTGTGTAAAACCTGATCATTTTAACCTGATCAGAACTCTTTTGATAAACCTGATCATTTTACCCTGATCAGAACTCTTTTGTATGTATTACCAATGAATATGATTACTAATCTGATCTATTGACCCCATTTGTAAGCTTGCAAGGAATACAAAATAGTATGTAATGTACGAGACCGTAACCAAACCCCAACTTTCTGTGCCTCCCCTCGCCTTTCTGCGAGTAAGACAATATGCGGTCATTCGGCCATTTTGACCCCTGGTTAGCGCGACTAACCATGACCGGAGGCGTCACCCCCAATAGTACTATTCATATAATCCCGGGCTAAATCCATAGCTAATGGTTACTAATTTATTACGAGGACTTTAAGCGCTTTATTGTTCCCTCAATACATACATACGGTCAGATCATTAGTTCCATTCATTTATACACAAAAGTCTTTTACAAGTATGTTTCCACCCCAAATCATTTCAAAAACTTAAAAAAAAAGGGATTAGTGAAACTCACCTCGACAGTATGAATGCTAGCAAAAATTTGAATGACGGCAGATTCGCCTATCCGTATCCTATTTACACAAGGATAACATACACGTTAAGACTACTCGTCTTAAACGCAATTTGTTCATTTGACCTAGCCGATCTGATTACTTTTGTTTTAATTATCTTTTTAGTTTTTCCAACCTTGTTTTGTTATGAAAATAGTTCTGAGTTACTGCCTTAAGGGGCTGATGAACAGGTATCTAAGCTTTCTTAGTTTCGATTGAACAGAACAGATGTCGAAACTTCCTAGTTTCGACTGAGTGAAATAGGTATCGAAACTACCTAGTTTCGATTGGCAAGAATAGTATCGAAACTACCTAGTTTCGATTGTACACAGGTATCGAAACTTCCTAGTTTCGATTGAGTAAATAGATATCGAAACTCCTAGTTTCGATAGAACAACCGGTATCGAAACTCCTAGTTTCGATTGAATAACTGGTATCGAAACTCCTAGTTTCGATCAATAGGTATCGAAACTCCCAGTTTCGATTGACTAACAGGTATCGAAACTATAGTTTCGATATCTGCACTTTGATTTACAGAATTCACTCTGTATATTTTTATGTTCAAATCTTGAGTTTGACACAGTTTTCTTGTTATCTTACTTGCGTTTGAACGATTTGTATGTTTAGTTACGGTTTTAAAGCAAATAATATGGATGGTATCGAGTTTTTACCTCACACCGAGAATGGCGATCTTTAGAGAAAAACAGAGAAGTAGTCTTGAATCTTTTGAGCTTTCTTCAAGAACACTTGAAATTCTCCTTATGACACCGAATTATGGTGATTTTCGCTTTAAAACTGGACTTCGATTTGAAAGGGAATTGGGAATTTGCCGTAAGAAAAGAGAAGGTTTGAAAGGAATGGTGAAGTTTCGTCTGAAGAGTATGGTTTTCATCTGAATCAAAGTGAATCAGGCAAGTGGGAGCATGGCTCCCCTGACTCTCGACCAAGAAAGTCAAGAAGTTGTTTAGGGGTTAATGATAACCAATTTTTAAATATTAATTTATTATGGTATTAGTATCAATTAGAGTTTTAAAGGGGTAATTTAATTCAGTTTCGATTCTTCACGGTATTATAATTTTTAACCATTTTATGGCTCGTTGAAGAAAATATTAGAATCTTGGCTCAACGTAAATTTTGTGTAATATATATATATATATATTTTTCTGGTTATTTTATTTAACCATTTACGTTCGCATTAAGTCGGGTTATCCTGCTTACTTTTTCTAGTAACTCTTTACGGTTTACTAGACTTGGAACAAACTTCTTTGCTAGACTTCTTGACTTTACTTAGTCAAAATAAAATATCAGGAAATAATAATTATGAACGTGCGTTTATGAAATGTGGATATTGACCTGAAATGCTGGGTGTCACATTCTCCCCATGTTACAGAGAATTTCGTCCCGAAATTCAGTTCTTGTCACTCTGACTTGGTGTTTTTATAAACAGTGACGGGTACTTGGATTTCATTTTATCTTCCCGCTCCCACGTATACTCGGGGCCGCGCTTTGAATTCCAACGTACCTTGACCAGCTTAACACGGCTGCGTCTTGTTCTCTGAACCTTCCAATCTGTGACTTCCATAGGTTCCTCAATGAAGTGCAACTTGTCGTCTATGTGAATCTCATCAGGCGGTATTATTAATGTCTCGTCTGATAAACACTTCTTGAGATTTGATACATGAAACGTATCATGTACATTGCTTAGTTCTTGTGGCAACTTGAGTTTGTAAGCTACAGGGCCAACCCTAGCCAATATTTCAAACGGTCCAACGTACCTAGGGTTAAGCTTGCCACGGTTGCCAAATCTTGCAACTCCTTTCCAAGGTGAGACCTTTAACATGACTTTGTCTCCTACTTGGAATTCTAAAGGTCTTCGTCTGTTATCCGCGTAACTCTTTTGTCTGTCACGGGCGGCCTTCAGACGATCCTTGATTTTGAAAATCTTATCTGTGGTCTCTTGAATAACTTCAGGACCGGTTAAATGTTTGTCGCCAACTTCTGCCCAACAAAGCGGTGAACGACATTTTCGACCATACAAAGCCTCAAACGGAGCGGCTTTGATGCTGGTGTGGTAACTATTATTGTATGAAAATTCAGCTAGTGGCAAATGAGTATCCCAATTTCCACCGAAGTCAATTGTACACGCACGGAGCATATCCTCTAATGTTTGAATAGTTCTTTCACTTTGACCATCTGTTTGTGGGTGATATGCCGTGCTCATGTCAAGACGTGTGCCCATGGCTTCTTGTAATGATTTCCAGATTCTAGACACGAATCTGCTGTCTCTATCAGAGATAATAGAAATTGGTACTCCATGCCTAGCCACAATTTCCTTAATATAAAGCTTTGCAAGTTTCTCGGTTTTATCCGTTTCTTTGATGGGTAGAAAATGAGCTGATTTCGTCAAACGATCGACGATTACCCATATAGTGTCATACCCGCTCGACGTCTTGGGTAACTTTGTAATGAAATCCATGGAAATCTGTTCCCATTTCCATTGAGGTATCTCGGGTTGTTGTAACAATCCCGACGGTTTCTGATGTTCTGCTTTTACTTTTGAACATGTCAGGCATTTACCGACATAAATAGCAATTTCTCCTTTCATGTTCGGCCACCAGTAGAATTCTTTCAGATCCTTATACATTTTATCCGAACCTGGATGAATGGAGTACCTGGACTTGTGGGCTTCGTCCATAACCAACTCCCGTAAGTTACCAATACATGGCACCCAAATTCTATTCATGAAGTATAAAGTGTCATCTGGCTTGGGTTCCAACTGCTTTATCATTCCTCGTAAAGCTTCATTCTGACTGTTTTCCTCTTTGATTGCCTCTTGTTGTGCCATCCGAATTTGAGTCGTGAGACTCGTATGAATTGTCAATTCTAGGGCACGAACACGGAGTGTTTTAAGTCGTTCTTTACGACTCAAGGCATCTGCTACGACGTTTGCCTTACCAGGGTGATACTTGATATCACAGTCGTAATCATTCAGTAGTTCTACCCAACGACGTTGCCTCATGTTGAGTTCTTTCTGATTAAAGATGTGCTGGAGACTCTTGTGGTCTGTAAATATAGTACATTTTGTACCGTATAAGTAATGTCTCCAAATCTTGAGTGCAAACACGACTGCACCCAATTCCAAGTCGTGGGTCGTATAATTCTTTTCGTGCACCTTTAGTTGTCTGGATGCATATGCTATGACTTTTTCTCTCTGCATCAATACACATCCTAAACCTTGGTGTGATGCGTCACAGTACACAATGAAATTGTCAGTCCCTTCGGGAAGGGATAGGATTGGTGCACTGCAAAGTTTTTGCTTCAACAATTGAAAAGCTGATTCTTGTTTATCAGTCCAATCAAACTTTTTGTCCTTCTGGGTTAACGTGGTCAAAGGCAAGGCTATCTTTGAAAAATTCTCGATAAATCGCCTGTAATAGCCTGCCAAACCCAGAAATTGACGCACCTCAGTCGGAGTTCTTGGTGCTTCCCAGTTTTTGATAGCTTCAATCTTAGATGGATCCACATGGATACCATTCTTATTGATGACATGTCCGAGAAAGTGAACCTCTTGGATCCAAAACTCACACTTAGAGAATTTAGCATAAAGCTTCTCATTCCTGAGTAGTTCCAAGATTAATTTTAAATGATATTCATGTTCCTCCTTGGTTCGTGAATATATCAATATGTCATCGATAAACACAATCACGAATTTATCCAAGTACGGCTTGCACACGCGGTTCATGAGATCCATGAAAACAGCTGGTGCATTAGTCAAGCCAAATGGCATAACTAGGAATTCGTAGTGACCGTAACGAGTCCTAAAAGCCGTTTTTGGTATATCTTCTTCCTGAATTTTCAGTTGATGATACCCTGATCGTAGATCAATTTTAGAATAGAAACTGGAACCTTGAAGTTGATCAAACAAATCGTCTATTCGAGGAAGAGGATACCGATTTTTGATTGTCAGTTTGTTCAACTCTCGATAATCAATGCACATTCTAAAGGTTCCATCCTTTTTCTTTACAAATAGGACCGGAGCTCCCCATGGTGAGAAACTCGGTCTTATGAAACCTTTGTCAAGTAATTCTTGTAGTTGACTCGACAGTTCCTGCATCTCAGAAGGGGCTAGACGATACGGAGATCGTGCAACTGGTGCGGCCCCTGGTACTAGGTCGATCCGAAACTCGACTTGTCTTGATGGTGGTATTCCTGGTAAGTCTTCGGGAAATACTTCCGAATAATCTCTGACGACTGGTATGTCCTCAAGTCGACGTTCTTCGGGTTTCTTCTCGACGATGTGAGCCAGGAATGCACAATAACCCTTGCGTAGATACTTATGAGCTTTCATGCAGTTTATCGTTTTTAACATCGTTATACACCTTTCGCCTTGAATTGAAAGAATTTCTCCGCTTGGTAGGGGAATACGTACAATCTTCTCGAAGCATACTATGTCGGCACGATTCTTGGTTAACCAATCCATACCAATAACAATATCAAAACTCCCTAACTCGATAGGTAGAAGGTCTATACTGAATGTACGGTTTTCTAAACATAAAGTACAACCCCTAAAGACCTCTCCGGTTTCTATTAATTTCCCATTTGCTAATTCAATTGTATAACGTTGATCTAGTTTGCTGGCCTTAATACCGAGTAAGGATTTAAAATCATTCGACACAAAGCTCATATCCGCACCCGAATCAAAAAGTACAGAGGCATAGTGATTATTTATCGGGAACGTACCAGTGACGATGTTCGGGTCCTGGCGTGCGTCCCTTGCACCCATCACAAATGCCCTCCCTGGTGCCTGAGCGTTGTTCTGATTCTTCCACTTGGGACAATCCTTCTTGAAGTGTTTTAGATCACCACATACAAAACATCCCGGTTTGATTTTCCCCAATCGGTTGTTAGTTCGACATGCTTGAGTGGTGTGACCAAACTTGTCGCATTTTCCACACTTGATGCAAACACCGGCATGATGATTTCCACACCTCTTACATCTCGGTAGGCCCCTATCATACTCCTTTCTTTCCACTGTGTTGGCTGCAAAAGCCTTCACAGTTCCTTGTTTCTTAAACTCTTGTTTTCCAGATTTGTTACTTGAATTTCCCATCCATTTTCTTTTCTCCCCAGATCTACCTTCCTCATTCTCCTTCCTCACAAACAATTCATTACGTACTGCATCATCCTTTAGTTTGAATGCTAAAGTTATAGCACTCTTGGCATCTATTGGATTAGATGATGTTACCATGCTACGAATTTGAGGCGCAAGGCCCCACAGATACCTCTCCACACGCTTATGTTCTGGTGTGACCATATGCGGTACCAGAAGTGCCAATTCATTGAAGCGGTCGGTGTATCCCGCTACATCATCTCCTATCATCTGTAGGTTCCACATCTCAGTTTCAATCTTTTGCAATTCGTTCCGAGGACAGTATTCCTCAATCATCATGTTTTTCAAATCTTCCCAAGACAATTGGTACGCTGTCTCTCTCCCCAAAGTCTTCATTTGAGTATTCCACCAAGTTAAAGCTTTATCAGTGAGCGTGCAGGTAGAATACTTCACTACGCAATCAGCGGTGCATTCACTTATATCAATCACCGACTCCATATGTTCTATCCATCTCATTAGTCCTACTGCACCCTCGGTGCCATTAAAACTGCGGGGTTTGCAGGATAGGAAGGCCTTGTAGGTACACTTCCTATTTGGAGCATCTGCAGGATCACAAGTCATAACGTCATTAATTCGGATCATGACTATGTGTTATGGCTTATTTATTTTTTTATTACCTCCGTAACCTCCTGCTGTACCGCTACCCCCCTGCGGTACCGCTACCTCCTGCACCTCCTCCGCTATTTCGGTTTGCTTCATACTGCTCTATAGCGGCAGCTACTCGCTGTGCTATTAGTTGTTCCATGTTTGGGGAAATTGTCTCGTTGTTGTCACCAGTAGTGTTACGGGGTGTCCCACGCTTAGGTGCCATGACGTTCCTTCTAACATGTCAATTAAAAAGAAACAACATCATATATCAATAATGATAGATCATGACATAAGGATACCACAACATCAAACATGAACAACTATCATTACAACATAAACCATTACATACATAGTCAAAACATACATAGTACATTGTTCCCAAAAGACGAGGATACAAAAGAGATGGGTTCACATGACCTCATCAGTACTAACGTTTTAAACTACATAATGTACTATGGGCACAACCCGCCCATAATAGGTTTAAAGGAAGAAGTGGGAGTACAACCCAATCATCATGGCTAGTCCTGCCATAACAAAGCTAGCTCTTGCCACAAATTCTGCAGCCAAAGTCCTCTCCTCCAGCGCCTCCACCATGTCTCGGACCGTGACAGTGAACTGCCAGTCCATGTCAGCTCTTAACTCTAGATAGTTTGTGGCACCTTGTATGTCTCGGGTGTGGTCTTCCAGAGTCTGAACTCGAGATCCAAGCCCTTGACGAAGTCGCGTGGCTGCATCCCCCTGTGCCCGGATGTCATCTAGGAGATCATCAAGACGCTCCTCATGCGTATGAACGCGAGCTACCAAGGTAGGCACAGTGAGCTCTATGGCTTCCCCAGTGTGGGGTAGGGGTGTTGGGGAGTTAGAAGACTCTCCAAGCTCAAAGGTAGATGGGATGCTCTCCATCTCCCTCCAACGTGCCAGGGTACGAGGCATCCAACGGACGGTTCCCACGGTAGGGTGGTAGCAGGGTCGTTGCCTCGGTGGTTCCTCATCGGTCTCCAAGTCTTTCGGGTCACGGGCTGCCAGGTTTCTCTTGCGCGGAAGTCGAACCTTCTTCCTAGCACTTTGCACCTTAACTGGTCCTCCGCTTTTCTTTCGGTAGACGATGGGCGGTTCTCCCAGAGCGACATTGGGTGGTGTCGAGCTGCGAACTTGTACTCGATTTTTAGGGCGTGAGGCGGAAAGTTCCTCGTTGGATTCAGAGTCAGAGACGGGGTCAGAGTGTGAATGTGACGACATACTTGTGACTACAATATCCACATGACATGATGACTGGTTATACAATGCTTATGCAATGAAAACATTTTAGTGAGTCATTCTAATTATAGACTAGGTTCTGTTTTAGACACCTAGTTCGCTATAATCAATGGCTCTGATACCAAGTTCTGTCACACCCCGCCAGGGCGGAAACGCGAGGCGCGACTTTCACTGGTTTCCAAAGCATATGATTACCGCAAACACATACATGTAATTGGATTCATAACTGAATTTAAAATATTTACGTTACAAAATATCAATTTGAGTTTACAAATGTTTAAGATTTCGCAAATATGACTCAAGACCATGAGTTATACAAGAGAAATCCTCCCAAAAGCCGTATCCACGTGCATGCATGTAACCTACATTGCTAACCTGATGACCACGTTCAATTTCCTGAAAACATACTTAAAACTGTCAACACGAGGTTGGTGAGTTCACAAGTTATTATAAAGAGTTATCATAAACCCAATGTTTAAATCTGATCTTTTTGCCGATCAAAACTCTTTGTTAAACCTGATCATTTTAACCTAATCAGTACTCTTTCGTTTAAACCTGATCACTTTAACCTGATTAGAATTCTTTACTTTAAACCTGATCACTTTACCCTGATCAGAACACTTTTGTGTAAAACCTGATCATTTTAACCTGATCAGAACTCTTTTGATAAACCTGATCACTTTACCCTGATCAGAACTCTTTTGTGTAAAACCTGATCACTTTACGTTGATCAGAGCTCTTTTGTGTAAAACCTGATCATTTTAACCTGATCAGAACCCTTTTGTGTAAAACCTGATCATTTTAACCTGATCAGAACCCTTTTGTGTAAAACCTGATCACTTTACGTTGATCAGAACTCTTTTGTGTAAAACCTGATCATTTTAACCTGATCAGAACCCTTTTGTGTAAAACCTGATCATTTTAACCTGATCAGAACCCTTTTGTGTAAAACCTGATCATTTTAACCTGATCAGAACTCTTTTGATAAACCTGATCATTTTACCCTGATCAGAACTCTTTTGTATGTATTACCAATGAATATGATTACTAATCCGATCTATTGACCCCATTTGTAAGCTTGCAAGGAATACAAAATAGTATGTAATGTACGAGACCGTAACCAAACCCCAACTTTCTGTGCCTCCCCTCGCCTTTCTGCGAGTAAGACAATATGCGGTCATTCGGCCATTTTGACCCCTGGTTAGCGTGACTAACCATGACCGGAGGCGTCACCCCCAATAGTACTATTCATATAATCCCGGGCTAAATCCATAGCTAATGGTTACTAATTTATTACGAGGACTTTAAGCGCTTTATTGTTCCCTCAATACATACATACGGTCAGATCATTAGTTCCATTCATTTATACACAAAAGTCTTTTACAAGTATGTTTCCACCCCAAATCATTTCAAAAACTTAAAAAAAAAGGGATTAGTGAAACTCACCTCGACAGTATGAATGCTAGCAAAAATTTGAATGACGGCAGATTCGCCTATCCGTATCCTATTTACACAAGGATAACATACACGTTAAGACTACTCGTCTTAAACGCAATTTGTTCATTTGACCTAGCCGATCTGATTACTTTTGTTTTAATTATCTTTTTAGTTTTTCCAACCTTGTTTTGTTATGAAAATAGTTCTGAGTTACTGCCTTAAGGGGCTGATGAACAGGTATCTAAGCTTTCTTAGTTTCGATTGAACAGAACAGATGTCGAAACTTCCTAGTTTCGACTGAGTGAAATAGGTATCGAAACTACCTAGTTTCGATTGGCAAGAATAGTATCGAAACTACCTAGTTTCGATTGTACACAGGTATCGAAACTTCCTAGTTTCGATTGAGTAAATAGATATCGAAACTCCTAGTTTCGATAGAACAACCGGTATCGAAACTCCTAGTTTCGATTGAATAACTGGTATCGAAACTCCTAGTTTCGATCAATAGGTATCGAAACTCCCAGTTTCGATTGACTAACAGGTATCGAAACTATAGTTTCGATATCTGCACTTTGATTTACAGAATTCACTCTGTATATTTTTATGTTCAAATCTTGAGTTTGACACAGTTTTCTTGTTATCTTACTTGCGTTTGAACGATTTGTAAGTTTAGTTACGGTTTTAAAGCAAATAATATGGATGGTATCGAGTTTTTACATCACACCGAGAATGGCGATCTTTAGAGAAAAACAGAGAAGTAGTCTTGAATCTTTTGAGCTTTCTTCAAGAACACTTGAAATTCTCCTTATGACACCGAATTATGGTGATTTTCGCTTTAAAACTGGACTTCGATTTGAAAGGGAATTGGGAATTTGCCGTAAGAAAAGAGAAGGTTTGAAAGGAATGGTGAAGTTTCGTCTGAAGAGTATGGTTTTCATCTGAATCAAAGTGAATCAGGCAAGTGGGAGCATGGCTCCCCTGACTCTCGGCCAAGAAAGTCAAGAAGTTGTTTAGGGGTTAATGATAACCAATTTTTAAATATTAATTTATTATGGTATTAGTATCAATTAGAGTTTTAAAGGGGTAATTTAATTCAGTTTCGATTCTTCACGGTATTATAATTTTTAACCATTTTATGGCTCGTTGAAGAAAATATTAGAATCTTGGCTCAACGTAAATTTTGTGTAATATATATATATATATATTTTTCTGGTTATTTTATTTAACCATTTACGTTCGCATTAAGTCGGGTTATCCTGCTTACTTTTTCTAGTAACTCTTTACGGTTTACTAGACTTGGAACAAACTTCTTTGCTAGACTTCTTGACTTTACTTAGTCAAAATAAAATATCAGGAAATAATAATTATGAACGTGCGTTTATGAAATGTGGATATTGACCTGAAATGCTGGGTGTCACACTCCACCATACTCAAACCATCCCTCCAAAATTAAACGGCTATGGCAGATATCAACAACCTAGATGACAAGTTTTCCCCATACCATAACCTTACAGCATACCTTACCAAAGGAAATAAATCAGAATGTTTTGACGATATGATCGATTTCTTATGTCGATCAAACATCTACTTTTCCCTCACCACCAACCCTACCATATATATCCCTCATATGGAGGATTTCTGGAGTACCGCCGTCTACTCAACCGAATAGGGAATTCCCCAAATTACAGCCAAGGTAGAAGGTAAGAATATCACCATCTTGGAAGCTACACTCAGAAAACATCTTAAGCTTCAAGATGAGGGAGCAGCCATCTCATACTCGAAGGACAAATACATGAGGACCTTTGTCTCCATTGGATACACTAGAAATCAAACCGAGTATACGATCGAGAAGGCGCCGATGGGCCCTCCATGGAAGTATCTCTGCCACACTATTCTCCAATGCATATCTCAGAAGAGGAGTGGATGGCATCAGGTGAGCTCTGCACTTGCCTCCGCCTTCCATGGTATGGTCACTAACCAAGGCTTCAACTTTGCACACCTCATCTTTGAGGGTTTGAGATATAACCTTCAAGAGGGTGCAAAGCAGCAATTTTTTATGTACCCAAGATTCTTGCAGGAAGTTTTCAATCAAGAACTAAAAGAACTTTCAAAACCTGCAAGAATCTACATCATGTTGGGTCATAAAAATAACATTTTTCAAAGCATGAGGACTGTTTCCAAAAGTTCTCGGGGGTCAACGTTCCATTGTTATCTACAATGCTGAACGTACAAAGTACCCCGGGTGACAGTTCAGCAATCCCAGCTGATACTGATCCCACATCCTCCACCTCACATCCTGAACAACAGTCTGCATCCACCATTCGAACCCCTGTGCATACTACTAAGGATACACATGCACAAAAATTACTTACACCTCTTTTGGATGTTATTGTTCAACCGTAACACAGGGCCCCGGTTGCAACGACATATACTAGAAAAAGGGGCAAGAGAACTCCTTCTTCTCTTGCCTCTAAGGGCCAAACCCAACCTAACAGCCCTCACTCAGAATCACAACATTCTGGTGAGAATAATATAAGGGAAAGCCACATTATTAGGGAGACTCCTTAATCACATTATTAAGTGTTGAGGAACCTGATCAAGATGATGTACCTTCTCCAACTACCACTATCTCGGAGGTGCTGATTGATCTTGCTTCCAACACACCCAACCCAAGTTCGTCTACCCTGAAGGTCCACTCTAGGAGCTATGAAAGAGTGGATGTGGAAGAGGCTGTCACTACTGCTGGTCCATCAAATGACTAGGAGGACAGTGACAACATTGCTAAGACCTCAACCATGACAACTCACAGTGAGGATGTTTCCTTGGAAACTCCCTTCACTGAGAGGAATCCCAGGTGCCAAGAAACCATGGGTGATGGGGATGAAGAGGCTAGGCCTACGGCCCCATCTGGGTCCAACGATTCCACAACTGTGGATGAGGATAGACTGAAACTTCAAAACTTGGAATTAACGGCCAGGGTGGCTATGCTAGAGGCTGAAGTGTCCAAACTAAGACACCAAGTTTCTTTGCATGAAGCCCATCAATGCCCAACTCTTACCACTCCCTCTCTTGTATCAGTGGGACCCAAACTGATGCTTACATGTCTACTGATGCAACCAAAAAGGGGGAGATGGTCCCAATGGAGGAAGACACAGACAGTCTTGATGACTGGATTCAAGAGCAGGTTGTAATTCAAAGCTCACTATTCAAGCCAGCTTTTATACAGGTCCATGACTTGCCAGTCTCAGATAACGAAGAAGAAGAGACATCTGAAGACTGGAAGTTAGTCGTCAGGGCTGTTGATGAGATGCTTAATGATACTGAAGACACATAACAAACAAATACATCATTCAGCATCCTCCCTGAAGCAGCAGCCATCATAAGTCAATCCATTACCCCCAACTCTTTCAAACTACACAGAAGCTAGAATTTGACTCCATTCTAGCTTGGGGGTATGATGGATCAGCTGAGAGATTTTGGATTGGATGGGAGTTTAGTGGAGTAGAAGAGCTAAACTGGAACTCTCTCAATGCCCTCCAAGTACTACAACTGTATTTAACTAACTGCATCAACACTTCATCAGATTTCTCAGCAGAAGTTGCCATTGGCAGGTTCCATGACTTGATGGAGGATAATCTACCCCACTTCGAAAGACTCATACAAACAGCAAAACGGGTAGCTTATCCTGAATCTTCGGCAGCAGCAGAAAGAAGACTGACTCCTAGAAGACTTGAAATTATAAGGAGCAGTCTTCTCACTAAAGAAGAAGTTTGCTGCTTAAGAAGATTTATGTACTCCTTCATTGTCAAGGACATAGATGTGTTGGGATGGACAAGCACTAAGCCTCTTGACCACACCTTCTTACTAAGCAACGACTCCTCTCTCACCATCAACACCAGGAACATCTTGTCACTTCCTACAGACTTTCTCTACAAGATCTTTCAACTCAGGGCAAATATCTGCAATGTCAACTCACTTGAAAGCCAGGCAATGATAGCTACTGTCAGAGCCCATCTTGAACAAGAAGGAAGAATTACTAAGGAAGTATATGTGTCAAACTCTGACACTGATACTGACTCAGCTTCCCCTCGAGTAGACATCTTTGCTGCAGCATATGAGTCAAGATCAACTATCAAAGAAATGCTGAAAGAAGTCACAAGTCCTGAATGCAAATCGGATGAAGCCAATGATCTTCCCTTGTTCACCTCTCAATTTGCCAATGAAGTCGAGGCTGAGATCCCAATAGCAGCACCATCATCTGCTGTTGTGGTCAGTGAAGCCGAAGCAGAGGCATCCAATATAAACAAGGGAAAGGGAATTATAACAGATGAAGATGAAGAGAGGTTGCTAAAAGAGAAAAGAGAAAGGGAAGAGAAGAGAAGAAAAAGAGAAGAAGAGGAGATGGCTGACATTAAAAAGGCTCAAGAAAGAAAAACAGCCATTCTCCTCAGAGAACAAACCATCCAGTTGTATGCTAGATAGTTGAATGAACTGAAAAGAAAGATTCCTGCAGTTGACCAGATTGAAGAAGATGCAGCTCTTGCTCTTCAACTGTAGTAACAATTCAATAGAGAAGAGGAAGAATTGGAGAAGAAGAAGAAATAAGAAGCTAAGTTCAGAATAACCGATTTTGAACTAGCCAAAGAAATGAGGGAGGAGTGGATAAAGACTCTAGTTTTTCAAGGTGAGGATGCAGACTACCTTGAGAAACTATCAAATAAAGAAGTCTACAGAGCCTTCATGGGTCAGCAAGGTCAATTGGCAAAGAAGAAATAGGCTGAAGAAGAAGAAAAAGCCAAACAAAAGTCCAAAAAGACCATTGCCTTCAATAAACGGACCCATGAAGAAAGGAAGGTCATGATTGACTTCCTTAAACCTAGAGGAGAGAGTGGAAAGAGGCTAGGTCCCATGAACTTCATGAACCTGCAAGCCCTCTACTTCAAAGTCAAGAAGAATGAGGAAGAAAGATTGGGAAAGAAGGGATCCAAGAATAGGGTACCAATTCAGGAAGAAGAAGAAACAAAAGCAAAGAAACCCAAGCCTTCTCCCTCACCTACCTCTCCCTCAGTCCAACAACCTTCCACTCTCCTCCCCAAACCTTCCACTCCTCCACCCAAAAAGTCCAAACCATTCCACCCAGATCCCACTCATCAACAGCCTCCTTTGAAGAAATCCAAACCCACACCTAAACCAGAAGACTCAAGAGACATAATTGATTGGGTCTATAATCCACAGGATCAAAGGTTTGATATCTTCAGGGGGAGAACTGGAAGATTCAGATCTTGGCAGAATTTTGGAGCTGGGTGAAGCTCATGAGCCTGCAAATGAGGGTGGGAAACTTCTTGTGCTAGCCATCAAACACTACTTCAACCCTAGAAAAGATGTGATCATTGACATCAAACCACTCAAGTCCCACTCTCCATTTGTAAGTTGGTCCTATAATGCTGATTTGGACGAGTTCACTTTAACTGATGTAAGGAAGCAGAAGATGAGATGTTCAAGCAAAACAATCTACAAAATGCCACATAAAGACATCAAGACTCTGTCTGCACTTCCACTGAACAATCCCAGCAAGGATCCAAGAGGCTATGAGGTTGAAAGGATAGTCAGCCACATGCAAAAGCTTCAGCAGCAAAGTTAACTATAAAGTTAGTATAAATAATGTGTAAACACTTCATTGTAAGTTAACTATAAAGTTAACTATAAATAATGTATTACATAGCCCCTTTTACTCTTTTACACTTTTTGGGGTGAAATATGAACTCTATACACACAATTGCTTACATTTACACAAACTACACAAACACAAATCCTCTTTACATTCATGTATACAAAATTTGAGCTTTATGCATGAGTGTTAGTTGTGCTAACTTTTATGTGCAATTTATGTGCAATCATTAACTGTTCAAGCCGACGGTAAACAATGATAGATCTATTGAGTCTGACAAACCCACCCAGATTGGGGTGATTGTTACCGAAAACACAATATTGCATGCTAGTTACAAAGGTTTGATTGTACTTGGTTATAAAATAGTTGCTATCCATAAATGCCTTTTTTTATCATGTTATGTAAGGATTTGTTTATTCATAATCTATATGCTATCTATTTACAAACCTGTGTATGCTCACCAACTTTTTAGTTGACTTTATTTTATTCATGTTTTAGCTGCTAAAGAGTGAGTTTGATCAAGGCATGCTACACATAGGCTTTGGACTTAGTTAAATTTAAATAAAGACTATTATTTATTTCGTTTATGTACTTGTTTGAATTTGGTTGTGTTGAATTATTTGAAGTTAAATTTGATGATTAAAATATTGAAATCTAGTCAACCTTGTGCTCATGAACAGTCTACATGTCCCGCCCCGACGTTTCCGCCATCGGTTGGGGTGTGGCAGATTGGTATCAGAGCCTTGGTTATAGGGAACTAGGTTATTAGACACCCTTGACCTAGACTATAACTTTAGGACACCCACTTATGCCATGCTCCATGATTATGTGATATGTGCTACATGCTATGTGTTACATGCTTACTATTATTAATTATTATCTCGTTTTTTATGCCTTACTTGTTAAAAATTCATGACTTATTAAGATATACTTAAATAATAATTAAACAAACAATATCCCTACCTATACCCTAAAACCTCATAATATCCTTACCTACTTCTCTATCATCATCTTCTTAGCATGTGGAAACTTCATGGATCAAAAACTATAAAAATCTTTTTATTCCCTCGTTAAGGTTTTTAAACTTGTTAATTATTTGAGGACATGTGCAATCTAGAAGAGTGACACATGTATTCGGGGTTTTCTGTCTAGGAAAGCATTTCACATAAATCCCAATCAACCGAGTGACCCATATGCTTTCCTGGGAATTCCTGGGATGAGTGTTTACTTATAGGCTAAAGCATGTCTCCTTGAAAATTATATGAGTTTAATTAACCTTAATGTGTCATAGTATTCAAGTGATTATATCACTATTTGAGTACAATCCAAACTATGATTTACTATTTTACTTGTTATCTTACCCTTTTAAATCCAAGCAATCATCATAAGTTCTTACATCTTTTCTTGTGTTGTGCAATTCTGTAGAATGCCTCCCCGTCGTGCGCCCATGACCAACAACAATACCGACATTGCTGCTATCCTTGCACAACTTGTAACTCAACTCACTTAAGCTAATGGTGCCACAAATAGTAACCATGGGGCTAATGGTAATGGTGGTGCCAACCCATCACAATGCACCTTCAAGCATTTCAACTCATGTAATCCTCTTAAGTTCTATGGTACCGAAGGAGCTACGGGACTTTTTAAATGGTTCGAAAGTATTGAGAATACCTTCCTCAATAGTGACTGCCCCGATAACCTCCGTTTTGTCATGCCACAAGTGTCTTACAAAAACAGGCGCTCATGTGGTGGAATGGGGAAAAGAGAACTAGAGGCGTGGAAATAGCAATGGCCTTACCTTGGGATGAGGTTAAAAGGCTAATGATCGAAGAATTTTGTCCTCGAAATGAGGTAAAGAAACTGGAAGCCGAGTTTTGGGATCTTACCTAAGATAGTGGTGAAAGTCTAGCTTATACAACTCGGTTCCATGAGTTGAGTCTCCTTGTGCCCCATATGGTCACACCTTTATCCCACTGCATTCAGAAGTATATTGGTGATTACCTAGGCAAATTCAAGATACTGTCTTAGGGAGAAATCCTGCAACACTCGAAGATGCTATCCGCTTATCTGCTACATTAACTGACAACCATGTGAAGGCGGGAACTCTGACTAGAAAAGGCACCAAGAAAGTTCCCGACACCATAACCCCTCCCACACACATCAAAGAAGCCACAACTGAACCCTCCCGTAATAATAAGAAAAGAAAGGCTAGAAACTATGCTATGGTCACTCCTGCTATCCCTATTAACCAAGTTGCGCCTATGGTCAAGCACCAGCCAAAAAGCCATATGTTGGGATCTACCCACTTTGTGCCACATGCAACTATCACCATCTCCAAAACATTCCATGTCGCCTTTGCACTCACTGTGGGAAATATGGCTATACAGTCAATGTTTGTAGAGCCAAAGCACTTGCAGGCCAAGTCAACCCACCAAACTGAACCAACCCCCAAGTGGCCAATCAAGGTGTTCCCGCTATTGCAAATGGGCGTGCTTGTTATGAATGTGGTAACCCAAATCATTTTCGTGACCAGTGCCCAAGGTTCATCAATGCCAGACAAGGCGGAGCTTGTGGGCGTGCTTTCAACATAAACGCCAATGAAGCTCAATCCAACAATGATGTGGTCAACGGTACGTTCCTTGTTAATAGTCAATATGCCTCCATTTTATTTGATACCAGTGCCGATAAAAGTTTTGTGTCACTTGACTTTGAACCCTTACTTGCAAAGACACGATCCCAATTAGAGAAAACCTTCACCGTCGAAGTAGCAAATGGTGACTCCCATACAATTGACTCTGTTATTCACGACTGCTCTCTAGAACTTAATGATCATACATTTCTAATCAACCTTGTACCAATGCCACTAGGGAGTTTTGATATCATCATAGGCATGGATTGGCTATCAAATCACCATGCCGAAGTCATCTGTTTCGAGAAGTGCATCCGAATACCTCTACCGTCGGGAGAAACGTTAAAAGTCTTTGGTGAAAAGCCTTGCAAAGGACTCAAGTTAATGTCATGCACTACCGCCCAAAAGTACTTACGAAAGAAGTACGTAGCCTTCTTAGCTCATATTGTTCAAAAGTATGTCGAAGAGAAGAATATTCAAGACATCCCCATCATCCAGGACTTTTCTGAAGTATTCCCCGAAGACTTACCCATTCAACAAGTAGAATTTCGCATTGACCTTGTGCCCGGAGCTAACCCCATGGCTAGAGCTCCTTACCGTCTTGCACCTTCTGAAATGCAAGAACTTGCAAGTCAACTCCAAGAGCTCTCCGACAAGGGCTTCATTCGTCCGAGTCATTCACCGTGGGGTGCACCGTCTTATTCGTCAAGAAGAAGGATGGATCATTCCACATGTGTATTGACTACTGCGAACTCAACAAGCTTACTATCAAGAACCGTTATCCCTTTCCTAGAATTGATGATCTCTTTGATCAACTTCAAGGTTCTACCTGCTTCTCGAAGATTGACCTTCGTTCTGGTTATCACCAACTCCGTGTACAAGAGGAAGATATTCCAAAGACTGCCTTCCGAACAAGGTATGGTCACTACGATTTCATGGTCATGCCTTTTGGGCTAACCAATGCACCCGCAGTTTTCATGGACCTCATGAATCGTGTGTGCAAACCGTACCTTGATAAATTCGTGATCATCTTCATTGATGATATCTTAATCTAGTCCAAGACTAAAGCCGACCATGAGCAACACCTTAGACTGGTTTTGGACCTCTTGAGGAAGTAACAACTATATGCCAAATTCTCCAAATGTGAATTTTGGCTAAAGGAAGTTCAATTTCTTGGTCATATCGTCAACGACAAGGGAATTCATGTTGATCCTGCTAAGATCGAAGAGTTTAAGAATTGGAATGCCCCGAAGACCCCCACCGAAGTTCGTTCATTTCTTGGTCTTGCGGGATATTATCGTCACTTCATCTCAAATTTCTCTAAGATTGCTGTCCCTCTTACCGCTTTAACCCATAAGGGTAAACCTTATGAATGGGGACCAAAACAAGAAGAAGCTTTCCAAACTCTCAAGCAAAAGTTGTGCAATGCTCCTATTTTGACTCTCCCTGATGGGAATGATGATCTAGTTGTCTACTGTGATGCTTCTAACCAAGGTCTCGGTTGTGTTCTCATGCAACGAGGCAAAGTAATCGCTTATGCATCAAGACAACTCAAGATTCACGAGAAAAATTATACGACGCACGACCTCGAATTGGGTGCGGTCGTATTTGCATTAAAGATTTGGAGACATTACCTCTATGGCACAAAATGTGTGGTGTTCACCGACCACAAAAGTCTCCAACACATAGCAACGACGTTGGGTTGAACTCCTTAACGACTATGACTGCGAGATTCATTATCATCCCGACAAAGCGAATGTTGTAGCAGACGCTTTAAGTCGTAAGGACCATATCATGCTCCATTGTGCCCGAATCCAAACCTACATTCAAAACCGCATCTTAGAAACTCAACACGTCTCAATCATCGAGGGTAACATGTACGAGGAAATGTCGTGTGGTGTTGAACTTCAGCTTGAATCAAAACCCAATGGCTTACTTTATTACTTAAACCATATTTGGGTTCCCGATCGCGATGATCTCCATGCACTTCTCATGAAAGAGTCTCATAAGACTCGTTATTCTATTCATCCTGGTGCGGATAAGATGTACCAAGATCTTCGCCAACAATATTGGTGGCCCGGTATGAAGAAAGACATTGCTCTCTATGTTGCCAAATGTCTAACATGCTCCAAAGTCAAAGCCGAACATCAACGTCCTTCCAGTCTACTTGAACAACCGAAAATTTCTGTGTGGAAATGGGAGAACATAGCCATGGATTTTATTACCAAACTCTCTTGCACCTCAAGTGGTTATGATAGAATTTAGGTAATCATTGACCATCTCACCAAATCTACTCATTTCTTGCCTATTCGTGAAGACTATCGGGTTGAGAAACTAGCCCGAATTTACGTTGAGGAAATTGTGAGCCGTCACGGTATTCCCTTAAACATAATACCCGATAGAGATGCTCGGTTCACTTCCCGTTTTTGGCAATCTCTCCAAACTGCTTTTGGTACACGATTGGATTTGAGCACGGCTTACCATCCCCAAACTGATGGTCAGACCGAGCGAATAATCCAAACTCTTGAGGATAAGCTTAGAGCTTGTGTAATTGATTTTGGTGGCAATTGGGATTCACATCTATCCCTAATCGAGTTCTCCTACAATAATAGCTACCACACGAGTATCAACATGGCTCCATTTGAAGCTCTCTATGGTCGCAAATGTCGTTCTCCTATCTGTTGGAACGAGATTGGTGAAGCACAAATCATCGGTCCCGAGCTAATTCAAGAAACATCCGACAAGATTATCCAAATCCGTGACAACATTCGAGTAGCGAGGAGTAGGCAAAAGAGTTATGCCGACAAACGACGAAAACCCTTGGAATTCCAAGTCGGTGACCCTATTCTTCTAAAGGTGTCTCCGTGGAAGGGTGTAATCCGTTTTGGAAAGAAAGGCAAGTTAGCACCTCGCTATGTGGGTCCATTCAAGATCCTTGAGAGGATTGGGAAAGTGGCTTACAAACTCGAGTTACCTCCATCACTTGGCAATGTGCATCCTACATTTCATGTGTCTAATCTGAAGAAATGCCTTGCTGGTGAAAACCTCCACATACCTCTTGACGACATGGACTATTGTGCACACTATTAATTCAATACATACTAAACTCTAGGTTAACGTTGTGCATTACAAGGATCTCGTTACTATCTAGTCTCTCGTGTTAGCTACGCCTTTTGAATCAAGTGAGTATTTCATAGCCCCTTTTACTCTTTTACATTTTTGGGGTGGGACATGAACACTATACAAACTATTTCTTACATTTACATAAACTACACAAATACAAATCCTCTTTACATTCATGTGTGCAATTTGAGCTTTATGCCTGAGTGCTAGGTGTGCAATTTGAGCTTTATGCCTGAGTGCTAGTTGTGCTAACTTTTGTGTGCAATTTATGTGCAATCATTAACTATTCAAGACGACGGTAAACAATGATAGATCTATTGAGTCTGACAAACCCACCCAGATTGGGGTGATTGTTACCGACAACACAATTTTGCATGCTAGTTACAAAGGTTTGATTGTACTTGGTTACACAATAGCTGCTCTCCATAAATGCCTTATTTTATCATGTTATGGAAGGATTTGTTTATTCATAATCTATATGCTATCTATATACAAACCTGTGTATGCTCATCAACTTTTTAGTTGACTTTATTTTATTCATGTTTCAGGTGCTAATGAGTGAGTTTGATCAAGGCATGCTACACATAGGCTTTGGACTTAGTTAAATTTAAATAAAGACTATTATTTATTTCGTTTATGTACTTGTTTGAATTTGGTTGTGTTGAATTATTTGAAGGTAAATTTGATGATTAAAATATTGAAATCCAGTCAACCTTGTGCTCATGAACAGTCTACATGTCCCGCCCCGACGTTTCCACCGTCGGTTGGGGTGTGACACTCTGCATCCCCATCACCATGGTTTTTTTGGCACCTGGGATTCCTCTCAGTGAAGAGTTTTTCAAAGGAAACATCCTCACTGTGTGTTGCCATTGTTAGCGTCTTAATGATGTTATCACTGTCCTCCTGGTCAGTTGATGTACCAGGAGTAGTGATAGCCCTTTCCACATTCACTCTATCAGTACTTCCAGAGTGAACCTTCTTGGGTGAAGAACTTGGGTTAGGTGCACTAGCAGCCAAGTCAATCAATACCACCGAGATAGTGGTTGTTGGAGAAGGTATATCATCTTGACAAGGTGCCTCTGCACTTAAGTTCAGAGAAGAAAGATAATGGAATGGCTCAGTGGGTTGTTATATGGATCCGGGATGTGATCCTCATCCTAATAGAGAAGCTTCCAAGGAAGTCTCTCTAATGATGTGGCTATCCCTTTTGATATTCTCATCAGAATTTTGGGATTCTGAATGAGGGCTTTTAGGCTGGGATTGGGCCTTTGAGACAAGAAAAGAAGGAGTCTTCTTGCTCTTCTTTCTAGTATATTTTGCTGCAACTGGGGCCCTTTGTTCCAGTTGAAGGATAACATTCAAAACAGGTGTAAGTAATTTTTGTGCCTGTGCATCCTTAGTAGTATGCACAGGGGTTCGAACAGTGGAAGCAGATTATTGTTCAGGATGTGAAGAGGAGGGTGTGGGATCAGTATCAGCTGGGATTGCTGAACTGTCACCCTAGGTACTTTGTATGTTCATCATTGTAGATAACAATGGAACATTGACCCCTGAGAACTTTTTGGAAACAGTTCTCATACTTTGAAAAATGTTACTTTTATGACCCAGCATAAGATAGATTTTTGTAGGTTTTGAAAGTTCTTTTAATTCATTGTTAAAAACCTCCTGTAAGAACCTTGGGTACATATAAAATTGATGCTTTGCACCCTCTTGAAGGTTGTATCTTAAACCTTCAAAGATGAGATGTGCAAAGTTGAATCCATGGCAGTAACCATACCGTGAACAGTAGAGGCAAGTGCAGAGCTCACTTGATGCCATCCACTTCTCTTTTGAGATATGCATTGTAGAAGAGTGTGGTATAGATACTTCCATGGGGGGCCCATCAGTGCCTTCTGTATTGTGTACTCATTCTGATTTTCAATGTACCCTATGGATACAAAGGTCCTCATATAGACTTCTTTTGAGTATGACATGGCGGCCCCCTCGGTGTTTGCGGAGAGTAACTTCAGATATGGTGATTTCTTTGCCATCTACCTGGCTTTGATTTGGGGTATCCCCTATTCGGTAGAGAAGACGGCAGATTTCCAGAAATCCTCCATGTGAGGAATGTAAATGGGTAGGTTGACGGTTAGGGCAAAATATATCTTTGATCGACAAAGAAAATCGATCATATCATCGAACCCCTTGGATTTCTTCCCTTTTATTAAGTATGTTGTGAGGCTGTGGTATGGAGAAAACTTATCATTGGGATGGTTTATGCCTACCTCTGTCATTTGTTGGGTTTGGAGGGAAGGATGAAGGTTTTGAAAGGTGGTTAAGTATGGAAGGCTTTGAATGCTTATGGAGGTTTTAGAGAAAATGACGAGGGTTAGGTTGAAATTGAATGTGAAGAGGTTATGGAGAAATTGATTTAAGTTATAACGGTAGAGGAGGGAAAAAGCAAACTTACTTGTACAGTACAACCTCATCCATCTTTTATTGTTACAGCTGTAATACACTATAGCAGTCATGGTAAACACTGAAGGTAATTTTTTACAGCGGGTAAAAGTTAATTTAGACTTATTTTTACCTATCAGCAACAAACTTGGTTACTGCGGATTGGTTAAGCCTATCCGCTACAAGCTTGGTTGCGGCGGATGGTTAAGTCTGCCTGCAGCAAACTCAATTGCTGCTGATGGGTGCAATGATCTGCAACAAGGATGTTGTTGTTGACAGCCTTAAAGCTATCCGCTGGAAACTTGTTCCTGCTGATAACTTAAAGCAGTCAGTGGCAAATTCTTTGCTGCTGATGGATGCAATAATCTGCAGCAAGGATGTTGCTGCTGACAACCTTAAAGCTATCCGTAGGAAACTTGTTCCTGCTGATAATTTAAAGCAGTCAGTGGCAAAATCTTTGCTGCTGATGATTAAACCTGTCAGCAGCAAGAAATAGATGCTGCTGACTTATAACTTTTATTTATAAAAAAGACAAACATATTTACAAAAACAAAATTTTAGAGACATATTTTAATCAAAGTTCATCATACCAATAGATTCAACTAAATATCTAAATCTAGCTTCATCAAAAGGTTTTGTAAACAAATCAGCATATTACTCATTGGTATGAACTTTGGTTAAAATAATTCTCTTTTTCTCATCTTGATCTCTTATGAAGTGATATCTGATGTCAATGTGTTTTGTCTTGGAGTGCTTCAACGGATTGTTTGTGATTGATATAGCACTCATGTTGTCAATGTGAATTGGAGTTGCCATGAAAGTCATCCCATAATCCAGCATTTGATTTTGTATCCGGATGACTTGTGCACAACAACTTGAAGCTGTAATGTATTATGCTTCTGCTGTAGAAGTTAAAACACATGTTTGCTTCTTGCACTGCCATGAAATCAGTCTCCCTCCCAGAAACTGACATCCCCCTGATGTGGACTTTTTGTCCAAGTTGCATCCCCCATAATCACTATCAGTGTATGCATACAGATTGAACTTATCATTTTTAGAGTACCATAGCCCAAGTCTTGGGGCTCCCTTTAGGTATCTAAAAATTCTCTTGACAGCTTGAAGATGTGAAATCTTTGGAGCTGCTTGGAATCTTGCACAGAGACATACTACAAACATGATATCTGGCCTTGAGACAGTGAGATACATGAGAGACCCTATCATTGCACGGTACTGATGTTGATTAGTGTCTTGACCATCTTTGTCTGGAGTCAGCTAATGGTGCACTTGCATAGGGGTTCTTGCAGCAGAGCAGTCAGCCATCTTGAATCTTTCCAGAATGCTCTTGACATATTTGGATTGGCTGATGAAGATTCCATTTGGAACTTGTTTGACTTGAAGACCTAGAAAGAAATTTAGTTCACCCATTGAACTCATTTCAAACTTTGAGTGCATCAGGATCTCAATGTCTTTACACAACTTCTTCCTTGTTGATCCAAAGATGATATCATCTACGTAGATTTGTACCAGTAAGATTTCGCCCCCTTCATCTTTGATAAACAAGGTCTGGTCAATGGCACCTCTTCTGAAGTTGTTGCTTAGTAGATATCCAGACAAAGTTTCATACCAGGCTCTTGGGGCTTGATGTAAGCCATACGGAGCTTTGTCTAGTTTGAACACTTGGTTAGGATGTGCAGGATCTACAAAGCCTGGAGGCTATTTGATATATACTTCTTTACCAATCTTCCCATACAGAAAGGCACTCTGGACATCCATTTGATAGACCATGAAATTCTTGGATGCAGCAAATTCTAGGAAGATTCTGATGGCCTCCAGCCTAGCAACAGGAGCAAAGACTTCATCATAGTCAATTCTCTCTTCCTGAGTGTAGCCTTGAGCTACAAGTCTGGAATTGTTCTTGACTACAATGCCTCTCTCATCTTGCTTGTTCCAGAATACCCATCTTGTGCCAATTGCAGATTGACCAGGTGGAAGATCAACAAGTTTCCAGACATCCTGTCTCTTGAATTGCAGCAACTCTTCCTACATTGCCTCAATCCAGCTGCTGTGTTTCAGAGCTTCATCTATCTTCTTGGGTTCCACCTGATATATAAAACATGAAAACAAACATATATTGGCCTCATGAGATTTGCTTCTTGTTAGAACTCCTTGGTGAACTTGGCCAATAATATTTTCCAGAGGATGTTCCTTGTTGACCCTTTGTGCTGGTACCACCTCCAGCTGTATCCCTTGCTCAAGATTGCTTTCATTTTGATTAGGGATTTCTTCATTCGTGGTTGAAGAGTCTTCAATATCAACAGCTACATCAGTATTATCAACAAATATTATTTGCAGCATCTACAACATTTACCGAAGAGTCTTCATGCAAATTTTCATTTTCAGACAAGCTGCTGCTGGTGACATTGTAGAGTGTGGTTCTGGCTTCACTTCCTTCAATGGATTCCATAACAGATGGAAGATCAATGGATGGTCTTCTCAGACTAATAGAATATTTAGGAAAATCAAGTCTGTAGTCAGAGGAGAAAGTGGAAGCAGGTGCATGAGAAGAGGTAGACTCCATATTTGAGAAGATGAGAGGCTCAAATATTTGGGTGAAGGAGTATATGTCAAAGAGCCAGTTTGGGCTTTTTCCCTGTTCACAGACAATGTGTTCTCTACATTCCACATTGGTTAATTCTTCCCCAATTCTTGTTCTTGAGTTGAATACTCCTTAGGCCTTAGATTAAGAGGAATAGCCCACAAAATATCCTTCATCAGATTTGGCACCAAACTTAGGAAGAACCCCATGTGTGATCAGAATTGTGCATGGACATCCAAAAGGTTTTTCAAATCCAATGTAGGGAACTCTTTGAAACCATAGTTCACAAGGTGTCTTGTTGAGAGGCTTGACTATGAGAACTCTATTTTGCACATAGCAGGCTGTGCTTACTGCTTCTGCCCAAAATGTGAGAGGCAGTTTTGAGTCAGCCAACATAGATCTTGCTGACTCAATTAGAGTTTTGTTTCTTCTTTCAGCAACTCCATTTTGTTGAGGAGTTCTTGGAGGACTGTATTGCCTTTCTATTCCCTTGCTTTCACAGAAACAATTCAAAGTGTGGTTCTTGAACTTTATGCCCTGATCACAACTTATTATTTTTACCTTCTGATTGTTTTGATTCTCTACCCTAAGGATGTAGGATTTGAGAATTTCAGCAGTTTCATCTTTTGTTCTCAAGAAGTATACCCATGAGAATCTGGTGTAGTCATCAGTTATCACCACATAGTATGACTTCTTACCCATTGACATAATATTTGTAGGACCAAAGGGATCCATATGCAACAGCTGTATTGGAGTATCATTTGTATTCAAAGTCTTAGGCTTGTGAGAACTCTTGTCTTGCTTCCCCTTCAAACAAGCAATGCAATGATCTTCTAGCTGGAATTCTTTATCAGGAAGCCCTCTAACAAGATTATCCTTCACCAATTTGTTGATGGTTTTGAGGTTAACATGGCTTAATCTCCTGTGCCAGAGAGCTGATTCATCAACTGAAGCTTTTGACAGAAAACAGGATACACTGCCAGATGGAGTGACCTTATTCATGTCAAGCACATAAAGATTTTCTTTTCTCTGAGCAGTTAATAAAATCTTTCCTAGAGGAGGTTTGGATAAACCAAGAGACAGTACAAAGCATTCTTTATCTGTGAAGAGCATCCAATGCTTTTGATCACAGACCTGGGAAACACTCATGAGATTGAAGTCCAATTTCTACACATAGTTTACCTTATCAATACTCATTCTTTCATTGGACACAGTTCCTTGTCCAGTAATAGATCCTCCTTTTGAGTCACTTCCAAAGGCAACATATCCTCCATTGAAATGTATGAAGTTGGAGAGGATGGATCTATTGCCTGTCATGTGCCTGGAACAGCCACTGTCTACCACCTAGGAGTTATTCTTGTGACCTGGCTGTCCCTGCACATGAGAGAGATCTAGTTAGTGGGAGGAATCCATGGGCTTGCATCCTTGTAGAAAAGGGTTCTCGGATTTCCAGTATTAGCATGTTTGCAATCAACGGAACCAATGATGATTCTTGGAGGAATTTTGACTTTCCAATGCTGAATTGGTGGTTTTCCAGCTCTCTTTGCTTTGTCAGCAGCTAATGTTGCTTTGGCTACTAACAGATTTGCTTGATCAGCAGCAGATTTTGCTACTGAGGACTTTGGCTTATCAGCAGCAGATTTTGTTGCTGCTGATTCTTTTACTTGAGCAGCAGCAGACTTGGTTGCTGCTGAAGGCTTGTCCTTTGGTTTCTTGGGCTTTACTTGATCAACAACATTTTTGCTGGTTGCTGACGGTTTAACAACAGATGTATGCTCGTCTTTCTTTACCTTGTTACCAGATGGTTTCTCCGTAGAAGTTATTTTGTCGATTGACTTTTGGTTAATCTGGTTGAAGGGATTATATTTACAATTTGCAGCAAAGTGGTCTGATTCACCACATATGATGCAAGATTGTTGAGGTTTTTGGCACCTTCTTCCTTGGTGGGGATTGGGAGTTTCTGAAATGAGTTGCCTTGGCTTCAAAGCTTCTTACCTTTTTTTTCTTGTTCGTCTTTTCAAAAGCATGTTGCTTGAGGTTTCTTTGTTGATGAAGGTAGTAGAAGCAAGTGCTGGCAGTATGATTGTATTTCCCACACACAAAGCATGATTTTGCCAGTTTGTCCCTCTGAAAGTACACATAGTCCTTTCTTTTGAACAAGTCTTTGAAGTTCCAGGGTGAGCTTTGTTATACTCAAAGGTGGCTTCTTCCAATGTCTTTTGAACATATGGAGCCCTCTCTCCAGGCGCATGACATATGTCAAACACCTTCCTTTGTTGGGATTTGGATTGAGGCTTTGATTTGGTGGAGGTTGTAGATTGTCCCTTTTCAACAGTTAGCTTTCTTTCTTCTGGAGGATAGCTGATTCTGATTTGTTTGGTTGGCTTAGATACTAGTACTGTTTTTGAAGGGATGAACGGGCTTGGATTGTTGGCTTTAAAAGCTTCATAGGTAGAAGGTGATGAAGCTTTATTGGTTTCAGTGTAGTCTGAGCATGTTGACTCAGACTCGGATGAAGAAGTGCATTCTTTGACATAGGGGTTTCTTTGACAACAGGGTCAACAGGGCCATGTCAAGGTTGGAAAGATTGAAACTTGGTTCATGGATAGCTACATAGTTAGCGGGTGGAGGAACAGCGTTGTAGGGTTGTTCAGCTTGAAATCCAAGACCAGCAGTTACCTTTTCATGAATTTGAGCATCCAAAAGTCTTTGCAGCTTTTTGGATACAAATTCATATTTTTCCACATGGACCTTTTGGTCTGCTAATTCGGCCCTTGTAGCTTTTAACTTGACCAGAAGGCCATCAATTTGAGTTTCAATGTCTGTTTATTCATGTTTTAATGATGAAATTCTTTCTTTAAACAATCAATCATTTCCTTGTAACTGTTTTCAACCTTTTTAAATTCAGATTTCATTTGGTGAAATTCTTCATTTTGATCTATGAGATTCTGGTTATGTTTCCTGTATCCAAAGACCTTATCAATACAAGCTTGAGTACACAGATTTTCATATACCTGAGGTGGTACCTCTGACGTGTCTACCATCAGAGCTTGATTGTTGGCAGGAATATCCTCATACTGGATGCTCCAGTCAAAGTCAGCAGTTCCAACAGCTGCACAAGCTGCAGTTTGTGTAGGAGGAGTGGCCTGTTGCTGTCTTGGTTGAGCTTGGTGAGCTTGTCTGGTATGAGCAGTAGCTGGGTTTTCCTTTGGTGCCTTGCATTCTCTAGCAAAATGACCAAGTTGGTTACAGTTGTAACACTTCAGTTTGCTTTTTTCCAAGCCAATCCTGGTGTTAGAGTTGTTGATTGGAACGAGTCTTCCTGTTCTTGAGTAGAACCTTTTTGCTCTTAAAGAGAGCATGGCATAGGAGTGTTGTATATCCATTTCTTCTAGATCATCTGGATGAAAACATTCCAGATCTTCCTTGATAAAGGACATATTTCTTGAGTTTTCAGAGACAAAAGCAGTAGAGGTTGATGTTTGAGGTGGGGCTTCAAGAAGAAATGGGGAGTTGTTTGATTGAGAGGTTGCAGTGTGGGGATGAGTGACGATGGGAGGATAATAGTTGCTTGAACTAGGACCCGAGTGGTTGGAGTGGAGGGCAGAAGAGGTGGTGGTGGAAGTTGAGGCTGTTTGGTAGCTTGAGCTTCTTTCCTTGGCATGAATCATCTCTAATTAAAAGGTTTTTAGCATACCGAAAAGCTCAGTCATCTGAAGAGTCTTCAGATTTTCAGTTCCTTTGATGTACACTTTGTAGAGTGTCCAGCAACTGGGTAGAGACCTAATGAACTTCTTGAGAATATCTTCATTCTCCAGCTTCACTTTTGAGCACTGCAGCTCACCTACAAGATAAGTATATCTGTTAAATAAAACAGTTAGAGACTCACCTTCCTTCCAGACGAAGTTTTCATATTACTGCTTCAGGATGTCTCTTCTGTTTTCTTTTACTTCCTCTGAACCAGCAAACATCTTCTCAAGAGCCTCCCATAGCTCCTTTGCAGTTTTGTATCCTCTGAAGTTGTGAAAAACTTCATTTGGTAAGCATATCTGGATGGCTCCCAAAGCCTTGAAATCTACCTCCATTTTCTTGATGTCTTCATCAGAGTATTTGGAGGATTCTTTGGGAACCAGTGTACCTCCGGAATCAGCGGATGCCACCATGGGTATGTATGGTCCATCTTTTATAGATTTCCACATCCCATATTATTGAAAGCAGAAGAAGCTTTCCATTATATTCTTCCACATATCATAGTCTTCTCCAGACACCAGTCATGGTGGTCTGCTGATGCTTCCAGTGTCTTCAACTCCACTGTTTTGTGCCATTTTTGATTGGTGAAAATGGGTGACTTTAGCAAAGAGATAGTTTTGAATAGAACCAGAGAATGATTAAACAAGTGTGAGTTTGTTTAATCTGTGAGCGAAAGCTCTGATACCACTTGAAGGATCGATGAATACAAGATGGTTCTATTCTAGTTAAGATTGGCGAAAACAATCACAACTAAGCAATGTAAACAAGTAAACAAAAAGAATATTGATAAATGCAATGTATATTAAGCTTCAAAGATTACATGATTATAGAGAAAACTCTTAAGAAAAAGCACTTTTATACAATGACTCTAAGTACTACTTTTATAGTAACTTAGAATCAAGACAGACCCTTGATTCTAAGGATCAGATCTAAAACAAGTCGTTGATCTTGTATTGAAGCTATTCTACATGTAACGACAGTAATAACTTCAAAAGTTATCTTTACTCAAACGTCTTCTTAGGCATCATTGCTTGAGACCTTGGAAGCAGAGCATCGTTGTCTTTTATTGTCTTGCACCATTGACATTCTTTCTACGTGGAGTGTGGCAGTGGTGCAGTAGAAAGTTGTCAGTGGTAATGCTTGCTTTATCGAAGCCAGTCAGCTGCAACGTTTGATATTCAGTGGGAATGGCTATCAGCAGTAATGTTGTTGATCAGCAGCAAGACACAACTGTCCACATCTGCTGATGATATGCCTATCAGCAGCGCCTTTGATCTTCAGCAGATAAGGTTATCCGCATCAGATTTGTTCTTCAGCAGAAGAACAAGTATCCGTTGCAGATAAGCTTATCCGCAGAAGTTTGTACTTAGAGAATTTTATAGCCATCAGTCTTTATTTCTACAATGATTTCTGCCATTAATCCCATATGTGTTTGTGAGATAATTGCATCTTCTAGGTGATTTCCCCAGTCATAGCAGTCGTCTTGTTGAGCTACCAATGCATTGGACGGTGCTCCTCGATTTTGACTGCAGTTGTTGTTGAAGATCTGATTGTTGTGATTCTGGTTGATTCCTGGAGTGGGTCGGGTGAAGCCTGAGGCTGGTGCCTTGTCTTTCTGACATTCTCGTGCAAAATGTCCACAATTCAGACATTTGTAACATTTAGCTTTTGATTTGTCAAAACCAACTTTAGCATTTGAATGCCCACCAATAAACTTCCTACCGGTTCTGTTTAGAAAACGCTTTGCCCTTCTTACGATCAAGGCCATATTCCACTGTATGTCCATATCTTCCATGTTATCTGGATCCATTTGATTGAAGTCTTCCTCAACTGTTTCTGGATCAGTTAGCTTTCCACCAATGAAGTTTTCGTATGCTAACATGCATGATGAGAACAAAGCTATATGATCTTCTGCAATTTTGGAAATAGCAGTTGAAGATGTAGATGTTGTGATCCTTTGTTGGCAAGATCCTAAACCTACAGTAGAAAAACAAATACGACTATTACAACCAATTTCATCTTCCCGTGTAGGATTTCCTGAGAACAAAGCAATTCCCGTTCCCGTGGTTTTTGGTGTGGTAGAGGTTCCAAAGTACATTAATGGTTCTTGTACTAGAGGTCTGCTAGTGGTTTATTTCTTTCTTAGGTTCATGTCATGTGCTTTAACCTTTCCTATTGCTTCATCAATAGTCATTTCATAGAACTTGGGGTTTTCTCTTAATAGGGTTGTGTACATGTCAAACTTTGGAGGTAATGCATCAAGGAATTTTTCAACAAGTTCATCGTCGGGATATTTTAGTTCATAAGATTTAAGTTCAGTCTTAAGATGATAGAACCTAGAGATAAGTTCATCAATGGATTCATTATCCAGATATCTAAAACATTCATATTGTTTTCTTAATAACTCCCTCTTGCTTTTCTTAACATCACTATTTCCCTCAAACCGTTTTTGTAAGGCTTACCACAAATCTAGTGAGGTATCATAGCCTCAGACACTATGAAATAAGTCTCGGGTTAGTGCCATGGTTAATGAACCATGTGCCTTCTTTTCTAGATCATATGCCTTCTTTTCTTCAACATCAAGTCTAGAAATTGGTTTGGGTTGGTTTTCACCAAGAAATTCATGGGTTGGATGTTTATAGCCTTCTAAAATAGGTATCCACATGTTCGAATCTGTGTATGAAACATATTCCAAGAATCTAGCTTTCCAGTTGGAATAGTCATTCACATTTATTAACTTTGGAGGTTTCTGTGGAGTGCCTATTTCATTATCATAATTCAACATACTACTGAGATTTTGGAGATTAGCCATTTGTGTAAATATGAAACTTGGTACTTCGAACAGTCAATGTATATCTACGCAAACTGTTTTTGCAAGATGACACGTGCACAAATAAGTACGCACAGACAACAAGTACGCAGGATGGTAAGTACCAAGGAGGACAAGTACGCAGGATGACAAGTGCGCAGGTTGACAAGTGCGCATGATGACAAGTGCGCAGGATGACAAGTGCGCAAGGTGACAAGTACGCAATGTGATAAGTACGCAGGGTGATAAGTACGTAGGAGTCAGAAAGCTGGTTTTTACAAGTGTATCCACTTGTCTGATCAAAGGTGATCTGAACAAGTTGATAGCTATGAACAATGTGGTTTGGACAACAAAGTGGGATTCTTTCAAGATGAATAAGTATATGAAACAAGACTCAAAGAACCTCCAAAGCAGATGTAATTAGAACAACATTTTAACAGAAAGTGTTCCTAACATTCTCACAACACTCGAAAACAAGAGCAAATGCTCTGATACCACTTTTAGGTCCCTCCGGGTGGGTGTAACGGATCAAAAACGTGTGAGAATGTAGCCTAGTAATCAGATGCGGAATGCCTGTTACTAGGTAGAACGACCTATGAACGAAAGGAAAGTAAACAACACATGAATGTACTAATAAATACACGGTCTATTGATAACACCGTGTTTCAAACAAGTACAGCCACAAACAAAAGGAATTTTGGACAAACAATACTCTGTCCTGTGTGTACTTGTGTGTGGGATTACATCTGTGTCGAAAATGAAACAAACCTATGCTATTTATAGACTTGGTCCATGCGTACTTATCAAGTACGCATGAACATTCTTCATGCGTACTTGATCAAGTGCGCATGACCATTTGTACTTAACAAATACGCATGAGAAACTTCCATGCGTATTTACTTAGTACAATCAAAACATACAAGGATTAAAAGTTCAGAGTTTACAACTCGATAAAGACCAGGACAAATACAAATACATACAAAGACAAGACTGAAAGATAAATAACAAAAGCTTAAGTATGATCCAGAGTGCATGTCATCAAAACATGCTCTTACATATGTTCTGAACAAATGTACTGTGCTTTATTTCTATGTATTTCTGTCATTTTCATTTTATGTAATTTACTGCTTTATTAGACTATGTCTGGGCCATCGAAACTACCTAGTTTCGGTTGGGCTTGTTCAACCGAAACAAGTAGTTTCGATAGATGGGAAGTTTCGATTGGGTGCATTGTTTTGTCAATGCTCACCCAAAACTACTAGTTTCGGTGAGCATAGTTTCTATACCTATCAGCTTCCTATAAATAGCCTAGTTAGAGAATATTTAGGGTGTGGATAGCGGTTGTAACCCTGTTGTCACACCCTCAAATTCCACTAACGGAGTTTTACCGTTTCGGGAAGTGACAAACCAGGATCTCAGTAATTAGTTACATTGAACGACTTTACATGGGACTCAAATGAAAATATCATATTAATCAGAGTTTAATGCGGAAGTGTAATGAAAAGTAAATGCGCAAAACACACGCACCCAAAAAGTCCAAAAGTCCAAACCAAACATAATTCAAAACAAAGTCCAAACATATTAATGAACCATCAATCAATAGGAGAATCCCATGCATGTCCTATATGTGCACATATGCCTTATCTTAGCGACCTGAGAAAACATGAAAGAAAAAATGTCAACACGAGGTTGGTGAGTTCACAGGTTTCAGTATATAAATAAACGTTTACCAGATTATTGATCATTCAATATGTATCTATAGGTAGCTAACCTATTTTCATGTTTAACTTAAGAGCTCGCAACCGAAGCTGACTGTTTGTTTATTTGCCTCCTGCTAGGTCTATCAACCCCGGCGATGTGAGTAGGCTAACATTTCACCCGTTCGATCTCCAATCGAGTTAGCGCGACTAACGCTGGTGGGATTTGTCAAACCCAGTAGTACTACTAAACATTACCTCGCTAAGATCCATATTAACGGTTCGATGTGTGTTGAGGACTATCAGTGATAGTGTGTTACGCTTAGCTTTAACATTGATAACATATGAATACAATATTCTAAAAATAGTTTGCGACATGTTTTCTCCCCCATGATAAAACAGTAAAAAGTGGCCGTGAAAACTATCCTGGATTGAGTAGTAGATTGGCTCACACAAGAGATAAGTTGAAACCACAAGTGTAAATCTTAGACGACTTACGTATGCCGTAAAATTATAAACACATAAATCAGGGACAAGTTGGGATAACGACACGAAAAGTTAGAACGTCTTAACGCATTCTAAGGATTTAAGAGTAGATGAACGTGTCTACGGGAATAAAGATTCTTAATACAAAAATCACGATTGAAGCATTATGTGTCGTACGTTAATAACGAATAATAATTAAACAAATACATAAATTCGTATGTTCGAGTCGTTTATAAAAATTAGGAAAATAATATAATTTAATATATTATTTTTAGGTTCGCATTATTATCTAAATAATCATTTGTGTGAAAAAATAATAAATATATTATTTTTAATCGAGAATATAAACATAGGTAAATAATATAACAATTTATATTATTTATAGTTTTAAAACGTCAGACGAGTTAATTAAACGAGCCGAAATAATAATACTTATATATTATTTTATAATATTAATCACGGGTTGAAAATAATATAAATATATTATTTTCTACAAGGTTATGGCTTGAAAATAATATAAATATACCATTTTTAAAAGTGGAAATAGTAATGAAGATACGTCAAACCCGAGCCTACGGGTGGTTTCCCGTGCTAAAACACATTAATATAATATTATAATGATATAGGGTTTGATTTTTAATAATTAAATATAATAAAAAATGCCTCAAAAATAAAATGTGGGAGCCCGGACTCGAACCCGGGTCTCTCCCTCACACGCACACCGCTTTAACCAGTCCCGCCCGCTAGGGTATCGCATACAAAACCAGATTCAAAACGTTTTTAACATACAAGTCAAAAGGGCTTCCCTCACATACGCATTCCATTTCGAATCCGGCCCAAATCCCACGAATATGATCGCGATTTTTCAATTTATCAAAGGGGTTTTGTTAATCGGGTGGTGGCGAGTCTATGGGTTCGTTTAATTTGAAAATCATCAGGTTATGATCGTTTTAAAACAGATTCAATCGACAAAACCGTAGGTATGAACAAGGAATCGATTTGATGGATTCTGATAATGAGAGGTGTTGGATTCATAGGGCTTTCACTAAGTAGTTGATTACGAAATAAACCCCGTAATGTAATTTGATTGAAATGGTGATTTGTTTGGGGTTCGATCAACCCGAAAACGGATGAACCCTAGGTTAGAGATCTTGAACGATTTGATGTTAATTGATAAAATTACGATAGGGTTTTTATAGAGAATCAATTTGCGAATCTAGCTATATAGTTCAATTTCATTTTTATTAACCCTAGGATCGAAACCCCCAAGTTCGAATAAGAACAAACCCTAGGTTACGGAATGTGATCAATTTGATGATAATCTATAAAATAAACATAGGTCTTTCGATGAGTGGCAGATTACGAAACTGATCATGTGAATTAATTGAATTATGATCGAGTCTAGGATGATAATCGATTAAACCCCAAATGTGATGAACCCTAGAATCGGTTCATCAATGACTAGATGATATAAACCCCAACTGGGTTAGGGTTTACGATCTACATGCTGAAACGAAGCTAAGGATGCAAAAAGTTACCAGATTACGATCTGAATTGATGGTTCCCGACTAGAATGATGGCCGACTGCGACCATGTTGGTCTCCGGCAACCACAACTTCGATTCCGATGGAACTGACGAGTGTAACAGCTTCTGAGATACTCGACTACGGTGCGCATGTGCGTGATTTGTGTGTGGAATACAAGAATTTGGTGAATTCGATGATTATTGATGAAGGGGTCGACGGTTTCAACTTGAATTCCCATAATTGAGATTAATTCGCGATTGATGGAGATGTTAATGCTCAATGATAGTTGATTAATGACGTGAATGTGCGAAACGGTTACGAAATCAAATAGAAATCGATTAAGAGATTTGGATTTTGAATAAATGTTACCATTTTGACTTTTGGAAGTCAACACGAACAAAACCCACTTGATTTTGACTTTCAGGAGTCAACAGATTGAATTTCTGTTAAATGCACAATCAGTCCATGTAGTTGAAGATTAATTCTTGACTGAAATAGTCCCTGGATTTTGAGTTAGGTTAACTAAGTTAACATTTAACTTGATTTATCTAACGGAGTTACTCTAAAAAGTCCGGATTGTCACATCATCCCCTAGTTGAAAGAATTTTCGTCCCGAAAATTAAAATAATATAAAAATTTCTAGGGTGTCACATCATCCCCTAGTTGATTGAATTTTTGTCCTGAAAATTAGAATAGTACCTTAAGAGTTTGACGTGCATTGCTTGAATAGATGAGGATACTTGCGCATAATCTGATCCTCACGCTCCCAAGTGAATTTCGGTCCACATTTCGAACGGACTCTAACAATAGGGATTTTACGGCGTTTTAACGTTACGACCTCCCTATCCATGATTTCGACTAGTTCTTCGATGTAACGTAGCTGTTCATCAATGTGTAGTTCCTCAAGAGGAACCGCGAGTGACTCGTCTACTAGACACTTCTTCAAGTTTGTGATGTGAAAGACGTTATGTATTCAGGTAGGTCCAGTTGATACGCTACTGGACGAATTCTCTTCATTATCTAGAATGGTCCAAAATAACGAGGATTCAGCTTACCCCGTTTCCCAAAATGAATGACACCCTTCCAAGGTGAGACTTTTAACAAGACCATATCACCTACTTGAAATTCTAACGGTTTACGACGCTTACCGGCATAGCTCTTTTGACGATCACGAGCTGCTGCCATAGAGTTTGTAATTTGAACGATTTTCTCAGAAGTTTCAAGTATGAGTTCAAGACCTGTAAGTTGACTATCCCCAACCTCGGCCCTATAAATAGGAGAACGACATTTCCGTCCATATAGTGCTTCAAATGGAGTTGCCTTGATGCTAGTGTGATAACTGTTGTTGTAGGAGAACTCGACCAACGGTAGGTGAGACTCCCAGGTGTTACCGAAGTCAATCACGCAAGCTCGTAGAATTTCCTCCAGAGTTTGAATTGTACTCTTTGTCTGGCCATCAGTTTGATGATGGTATGCTGTGTTCATATCTAGACGCGTGCCTAAAGCTTTATGTAACGATTGCCAGAAACGAGAGGTGAATCGTGCATCATGATCTGAAATGATAGAGATTGGCACCCCGTGCCGAGAGACTACTTCTTTTAAGTAAATACGAGTAAGCTTATCCATTTTGTCGATTTCCTTGATTGCTAAGAAGTGAGCGGACTTTGTTAAACGATCGACTATTACCCAAATGGTATCACATCCGGTAGGAGTTCGTGGCAATTTTGTGTTAAAGTCCATGGATATCGGCTCCCATTTCCACACAGGAATCTCTGGTTGCTGGAGTAGACCGGAAGGCTTTTGATATTCAACCTTCACCTTTGCGCAATTCAGGCACTTGCTTACATAGGTGGCTATATCGGCCTTTAGGTCATGATACATCTTGTCGGAACCTGGATGAATAGAGTAACGAGATTTATGAGCTTCATCCGTGACCAATTCCTTTAAATTTCCGAATATTGGAACCTATTCGCTCAGCGAAGTAGCGAATACCATCCGGTTTGACCTCGAGTTGTGCTTCCATACCGCGTGTACCTTCCAGCGGTAGGTTTTCCTCTTTCAGAGCTTCAAGTTGAGCATTACGGATTTTTTCAGGTAATCCGAGGTGAATAGTAAGCTGTAGTGCTCGAACTCATTTGGGCTTGGTTTCCTTTCTACTTAAGGCATCAGCAACAACGTTAGCCTTACCCGGATGACACCGGATCGCACAGTCATAATCATTCAAGAGCTCGACCCAACGACGCTGTCTCATGTTCAGCTCTTTCGGCTCGAAGATTTGTTGAAGACTCTTGTAACATTTCTAATTTTTAGTATCCGTAATTTCAATTCAATGTAATGCATTTCAAACTCAATTCTAGTGCACTGTTTTGTTTCTTTTCGTACCATCAATTTAATACTATATTTCAATGCAAATCCGCAAATTTTACTCGGTTATATCCTATTAAAACAATACATAAGTATCTAATTATACAAATATGGCAAAAGACTAAAGTTACAAGGTCTAATGTTGAAAAGTAGCAAGAAACCCTAATAGGCACGGTCGCGCCTCGTTCTGGCACGGTCACGCCGAGTGCTTTGGCACGGTCGCGCGACTTGCCTGGGAACGATCGCGCCCGGTGCCTTGGCACGGTCGCGCCTCGTTTGGGCACGGTCGCGCCTAGTATCAGTTGGAAAGTAAATACCGTTTTAATCGCCGAATCGTTTGATTTCGTAACGGATATTCACTTCATTACCATTAACGAAAACATTAAGACTACCAATTACAACAATTGACTTAATATCATTCGATTAAACCACAAAACCATCAAAACATTCTTGAAACCACCGATTCTCCATTCCAATTCGAAATTCTCTCAATCAAACCCTCCATACGCATCACTCGATCATCTCTAAAGCTTCTGGACTCATCGATATAGCCGAAATTGCAGCAGAAGACGCCGGAAGCCATTCGCATCGCCGCCGGAACTCTTTTCTATCGAACGTTATCCATACATCGTCCTCCCAGGTAATTGAAACCCCATACTCATTCGTTTCAGTTCACGGATCAAATGCCCCATATTAATTTGGGCTTTCATTATGGAAATCATCTCGAACCGATCCTAAGTTCCTTTTCAAAATAACGTAATCAAACCCGACTCTGGACATGTTTTTAATACAATTAAAGTAACCTAATAGTCTCGTAATAATCTATTGGGTGAAAGCCCTATGATTTCTAACCTTGTTATTATAGGATTTAGTCAATTCATTCCTGATTTGGAATAGACGCTGTCGCGCTAATCATCTAGCGCGGTCGTGCCTCATGAGACACGGTCGTGCCGGCTTCCAGCGCGGTCGTGCCTCATGCTCAGACCCAATCATGCCTTTTGGCTAATCTCAGTCGTGTCTTATAATCATAGACACGATCGTGCCTGGCCAAGGCACGGTCGTGCCTAATGATTTAGTTAGTTAAGCCCTCTGTTTAATCAACACGGTCGTGCCCTGACTAGCATGGTCGCGCCCGTGGTTCAAGCACGATCGTGCCCTTCCCAGGCATGGTCGTGTGTGAGTTAAATTTTTGGCAGAATTATAATTTGATATATTTTTCACACAATAAATATTTCTGATTAAATTACAAAATAAAAATAGTTGATTTAATTCTATTTAGAAAGATCAAATATTTAATCTTGGAATAAATAGGAAATTATTTATTTAAAGTTTATAAAAATTAAATTTACAATTATTGCTAAACCTTTCATTTAAAAAGTATTTAAATGGTTAAGTTACATTTTATAAATAAATAAATAAAATAATAATTATTTATTTACTTTATATTTAAACAGAGACATTTATTTATTTACACTTAATTACATTTAACACTTACAATATTTTCACAAACGATAATTATTTAATTACTTAATTAATTATTCAAACTCAAACCTTAAACAAAATGCTTCAAAAATATTTATTTCAAAACCTTATATTTTATTCAATACTTTTAAGTACAAGTCAATGGCCTTATACACAAATTCAAATTCAACTTTAAGCTTAAACTTTTGTGCACACTATTGATACAATACGCATTACACACTAGGTTAACTTGTGCATTTCAAGGATCCTTATTTTATCTAGTATCTTTGTTAGCTACGCCTTTAAACCAAGTAAGTATTTCATAGTCCCTTTTACTCTTTTACATTTTTGGGGTGAAACATGAACACTATTCAAATTACATGTTTACATTTACGCAAACAACACAAGTACAAATCCTATTTCATTCATGTGTGCAATTTGAGCTTTATGCCCGAGTGCTATGTGTGCTAACTTTTATGAACACTTATGTGCAATCATTAACTATTCAAGCTGACGGTTTTCAATTATAGATCTATTGAGTCTGACAAACCCACCCAGGTATGGTGATTGATACCGACAACATAATTTTGCATGCTAGTTACAAATGTTTGATTGTACTTGGTTACACAATAGCTGCTCCCCATAAATGCCTTATTTATCATGTTATGTAAGGATTTGTTTTACAAACTATATGCTACATATATACAAACCTGTGTTATACTCACCAACTTTTTAGTTGACTTTATTTTATTCATGTTTCAGGTTTTAATGTGTGAGATTGGTCAAGATGTGCTACACATAGGCTTGGACTTAGTTAATTTAAATAAAAGAACTCTTTGTATTTCAATTTTGTTCTATCTTGGATTTGGTTGTGTTGGATTACTTGCAATGAAATTTGACGTTTAATATATATTCAAATTAGTCAACCTTGTGCTTATGAACAGTCTACATGTCCCGCCCCGATGATTCCGCCATCGGTCGGGGTGTGACAACTCTTGTGATCGGTGTAGATAGTGCACTTGGTACCGTAGAAGTAGTGTCTCCATATCTTAAGTGCGAAAACTACAGCTCCCAACTCTAGATCATGAGTGGTGTAGTTTTTCTCGTGAATCTTTAGTTGACGCGAAGCATTTGCGGTCACCTTTTCTCGTTGCATTAATACACAACCCAGACCCTGAATGGATGCATCGCAATACACCACAAAATCGTCCGTTCCCTCCGGAAGAGCTAGAATAGGTGCATTGCAAAGTTTCTGCTTAAGATGTTGAAATCCTGACTCTTGGTTATCACCCGAGTTATAGGCTTTACCCTTTAAGTTAAGGCAGTGAGAGGTTGTGCGATCTTAGAGAATCCCTCGATGAATCGACGGTAATATCCAGCCAATCCCAGAAATTGTCACACCTCAGTCTGAGTCGTCGGTGCTGACCAATTCTTGATGGCTTCAATCTTTGATGGATCGACATGTATTCCCTTTTCGTTAACCACATGTCCTAAAATTGAACTTCTCGAATCCAGAATTCACACTTGGAAAACTTAGCATACAGCTGCTCCTTTTTAAGTAATTCCAGGATTAAACGTAGATGTTCCTCATGTTCCTCCTTGTTCTTGGAGTAAATGAGAATGTCGTCGATGAAAACGATGACAAATTGATCAAGGTATGGCTTACACACACGGTTCATGAGGTCCATGAATACCGCAGGTGCGTTGGTTAATCCGAAAGGCAAGACCATAAATTCATAGTGGTCGTACCTTGTCCTGAAAGCAGTCTTAGAGATATCCTCGTCTCGGACTCTCAATTAATGGTAACCGGACCTAAGATCTATCTTGGAATAGAAACTTGATCCTTGGAGTTGATCAAAGGGATCATCTATACGTGGCAAAGGATAACGATTCTTGATTATGACTTTCTTCAGTTCACGGTAGTTGATACACATACGGAAAGTTCCGTCCTTCTTCTTGACAAACAGGACCGGAGCTCCCCATGGAGATGAGCTCGGTCGGATGAAACCTTTATCCAACAATTCCTGTAACTTAGTGGACAACTGTTGCAATTCACTAGGTGACAGTCTATAAGGTGCCCGAGCAATCGGTGCCGCTCCGGGTGCTAGATCGATTTGAAATTCAACTTGACGGTGTGGTGGCAGACTAGGAAAATCCTCGGGAAATACTTCCAGAAATTCACGAACGATGGGAATATCATCAATCTTCTTCTCTTCTGATGGCTGCTCAGCAACGAGAGCCAAAATAGCAGTATGCCCTTTTCGAAGGCATTTCTGTGCTTTCATAAAGGATATGATGCCCATGACTGTTCCAACCTTTTCACCCTGAACGGAAAGGGTTTCTCCACTCGGGAGAGGAATACGAACAATTTTCTCACAACAGATGATTTCAGCTTGGTTTTTAGATAACCAATCCATGCCGACAATTACATCAAAACTACCAAGTGTGATCGGCATAAGGTCGATATCAAGTTTATGACTAGCTAGCTCAAGCTTACATATACTTAGCTTCTAACAGAGTTGGAGTTACTTTTATCATATCACTATGTTTCTTAGATATAAAACTCCTATCAGCACCAGTGTCAAAAAGGACAAAAGTAAAGTAATTATTTAAGAGAAACTGACAGGTGACCATATTATGAGCATAATGAGCTTCTCCAGATCCTAGCACGAAGGCTCGTCCCTTCGCACCATTCCCTCCGTAATTGTCGTTGTTGCCACCATTATTGTTATTCTGATTAGGGTTGTGGTTTCCATTACCTACCTTCTTTAACCGAGGACAATTCTTCCAAAAATGCCCCTCTTTCCCACACTCGAAACAACCCTTTGTAGACCCAGGCTGTTGAAAAGGCTGCTTGACTTGCAACTCACCCCTACAATCTTTGGCAGCATGGCCTATTTTGCCACACCGCTGACAATGGTTGCAAACTCCGAAGTGATGGAAGTTGCACTTGTTACACTTAGGAGATTTTCCCACATAACCACCCTGATTTTGACTTGAAGAGGTCGTCTAGTTGAAGTTCTTAGTAGGCTCAAGCCTACGTTGCTGCTGCTGTTGCTGAGGTTGATTAACATGAGATCCCTTGGAGTTGGAGTGAGTGTTGGAGTTGTGATCAAACTTGCGCTTATGATTGTCGGTGGATTTAGAGACCGAACCCCTCAGGGGTAAAGTCCCTTGAGTCACCGCCTGATCGGTTAGCTTGTGGGCTAGTCTGATCGTCTGCTGGATGGTAGCAGGGTTGGATGAAGTAACCATACTTTGAATTTGTGGCACTAGACCTCCAATATACAGCTCAATCCTCTTGTAGTCTGGAATCACCATATGTGGGCACATGGTAGCAAGCTCATGGGAGCGAGTGGAATACAGCTCAATTTAAGAACCTTCCATTTTCAGGTTCCAAATTCACCTTCCAACTTCTGAATTTCATCGCGAGGACAGTACTCCTCCTTCATCATCATCTTAAACTCCTCCCACAGGAGTCCATTTGCCATGGCCAGACCCAACATATGGACTTGGGCGTTCCACCACGTGAGAGTCGGGCCCTCCAAAGTTCCAGCGGTGAACTTGACCTGATTGACCACTAGGCAGTTGCACATGGCAATCACCGATTCTACTTTATCGAACCAACGGAGTAGTCCGACATCTCCTTCGGCTCCACAAAAGGTGTGGGGCTTACAGTCCATAAATGTCTTGAACGTGCATGCTGGTTGTTGATTCTGCTGGCCTGGATTTAGAAATAATATAGGATTGGGATTATAGGGCATAGGAAAGGCGTTTTAAGAGATGAATTAACCGCAATAGTCGATAGATAAAGAATTTACCTGCAGCATTCTGTACTGCTAGAGCCTCTGCCACACTACCATTGATTAGTGTCGCCAGCTCTGCTGTTGTCATGTTGATGGTACCTCGGCCACCAGCACGACCTCCACGTCCTCTTCCCGACATGATTCTTCACATTCACAAATACAAAACAATGAGAAATATATCGCATATTAAACATTATTTATGTACAAGTAAGGAAATACAACATCTAACATTTTCAAAATTAAATAAATTGTAAGGCTACAAAATAAATAACTCAAACATAAAACTTCTCATGCTTTTATTGAATGGGAACAACCTTACCCATCTAGGTTTGAAAAGAGAAATAACATAAGAGAAACATGAATGAAAAGGAAAGATAGAATAGAAATTATCATCAAACATCCTCGTCATCGGAATAAACGTATGATTGTTCATCGTCGATCTCCACCGGTTCCTCCTCGGGTGGCTCCTCCTCTAAGGGCTCATCCTCGAAGGGCTCCTCCTCGTCGTCCTAAAGTGGAATGTTCTCTGGAAATTGGGCTGCTTGTAGTTGGGCTTCTAAGTGGGTCACTCTCTCCCGAAGTCCTTCAGCAGCATGGTCTACTACTTGAAGTTGGGCTTCTAGATGAGTCACTCTCTCCATAATCCCTCATACATCCTTGTAGGTCCCCGGGTGTCTCGGATCGTTACGTGTGGGTGTGTGACTAGTCGGACCAGGTGCGGAATACCCGTGACTAGGTGGAGAATCAAACAACACAAAGTAAACCGAAAAATAAATCACTTTAAAGTTCCTCCTATTATAAACTCGAACGGTTACAGAGAGAAAATACTGAGTGCAAATGTCTGTGTACTTATCTTTTGTCAACCTATTCTATTTATACAAAACCTGATCTCTTCGCACTTAACAAGTGCGCAGGGTAAACTGCTCATGCGTACTTAGCAAGTACACAAAGTATTCTTGCGTACTTGTTAAGTATGCAGGAACTAATTCCTACGCACATGCTAAGTGTGCAAAACACTTAGAGAATAATTACAACAATGACATGCATTAGAAATTACAACTCGATAACTATTACATACATACATTACAATACAAAGACAAAACATACAAGACAAGTACAATAAACTAAGACACTATCCAGAGTGCTTGTCACAAAAAAGTGCGTCAACAAACTCCCCCTTGACAACAGCTCTAGATTGTCGTCGGTCTTCACTGCTCCCCAGCTTTAGCTTCCATATTCTTCTTGTAGTCAAGGCAGAACTTGATCACCTTGTCGTATTTAGATGCAAGGAACTTTGTCCACTCGTCTGTGTACATGCAGTACTTGTCAGCTAGTGCCTCCAGATCTTTCACAAAGAAGTTTATGAAGCAGACTTCATCAAACACTCTGATAAGTTCCCTTGGCACTAAGCTTCCACTATCGGACCACACCTTTCCAATCACTACCGCCTCTCCCGTTTTACGATCTACGTACCAGTACCATATGTTAACGAGGATATCCTGAGATAACTTGCTCAGGGGAATCTTGGTTTCACATAGCACTGGCTTGTATACCTTTTTCTTTAAGCTTTTCTTAGTTATAGGATGTCTAGCATTCTTGTCCATGACTCGGTTGGGAACTTGATGCTTAAACGTTTCAAATTTCCTAGATCTTACCTCACGCTGTAGAACTTGCCACAAACCCATCGCCACTACGTTATTTGAGTGACCCAGCAGCTCTCGGTTTACTAGGTTCACGAGGTCGTATCTTGGTAAGGAGTTGAAAGCTTCGCTGGTTGGTTTCAAGTATTGAACCCCCCGGCATGCTTGATTGAAACAACTTCTTCTTCTCATCGAACCTCACAGCTAAGATCATCCCTGTCGCTCCGTGTTTGTCTATAATTGAAGTCTTTTGCCATACCGGAGCCGGATCCTTTGTCAATAAGATTCAACAGTACTAGCAGGCTCGACTGAACCTGTGTCAATATAAGATTCAAAGGATGGAACTTCGAAGATCTCTCCATCTTCAAGCTCATACTCTCCTTCCTCGTCGCCCTTGGGAACTTCTATCACCACATCATCATCTTCCTCATCCCAATCATCACTAGAGTCGATCTCTCCTTCTTCAAGATTGCAGAGAGCCTCGATCTGTGCTTCTTTGGAATAGTCTGGCTCTAAGAATAAGATCGCATTATCCGACATGTCGTCAGATAGATCTTTCAAAACGTCAGCTACATACTTTCCATTATTTCCACCTGAAGCATCACCACCTTCTTGGTGAGTCGACTCCCCCTCAGCCATTGGAACAGCAGAAATGGGCACTATCGCCAAAGCTTGTTGCTCACTTCCACTAGGACCGACTTTTGTATCCTTGTCTTTGTCATCATCCTTTGTCAGATCAACCAGATGACAAGGCTCATCACCGGTAGGTTTAGATGCCTTATCCTTCTCTTTTTCTTTCTCTTTTTCTTTCTCCCCCTGAGCAGCAAGCTTCTTGGTCAGGTCCGTTACTAACTTGACCATCATTTCAGGTTCTTTCCGCGGCATGTCAAATGAACCTCTAGAGACGACTTGTGTCCCATAATCATATTGTTTGTTTTGATCAGTAGTTCGTTCTGGGCCATCACATTTGCTAGTTCTCTGGCTTCTTAAATTAGTAACTTCGTCCACCAACGAATTTATCTGAGCCTGTTGAGCCTTAGATGCTTCCCTAGATTTCCGAACAGTTTCAAGTAGAGCAGCCACTTGGGCTTCCAAAGTATCAATCCATGCATCATTTGGATCAGGATTCCTGGATGTAGAGGCTTCTGCATTATGAAGTGGTGAGAAGATCGTATCAAAGTCAAAACCCTGGGAAAAGTCTCCAAAGTTGTAGGGTTGACTGATAGGTTCAAAGGTGGTAGTTGGGATTGTGGATGGGATGGTGGTTGTCGGAGTGGGGGAAGGAGTAATGGTGACTGACTCGGTAAGAATCGGAGTAGTCATCACCATTTGGACAGATGGTACAGTGAGGGACACTATCACAGGAGCATCCTCTGTGATAGCAGTGACAGCCACATTAGGTGTAACCTGTGGCCTCCTCCGCTGTCGCCGGTACAACTATTGTGAAGGTGGGGTAGAAGCTGAATCAGTACTCACAGCCGATACTTGTACTTGCCTGTGAGCACTATCCTCTACCTCACGAGGAATAGCTTGTTGCTGCCTATCCCCCGTTGTTTGTTGATACTTTCACGTCTTCGTCGTTTTATAGCAGTGTCTGAGTTAGAATCTGGCTCGTATTCACTGCTCGTCGATTGTCGCTTTCTCTTAGAAGATGACTCAGGAAGGGTCACCTTTGTTAAACTTCTCGGGTATGCCTGTGATGGTGCATCATCAGAATCAGATGAATCAAACTCTGTATCTTTGGAGTCGGATCCTTCAGCACCATCATTACCCGCTTCGTCGTCTCCTCCTTCAGACAATTCATCCTCACTTTCAACGTTCTCATCTTCTTGTTGCTCATCAGAATGTTCACTGAGTTCTGGCTCAGACTCATGACTAAACCATCTCCAATCAGTTGGTGCCACATACTCTTCATTAATCAGATGGCCAAAGAGTGGGGTATGCTCAGGGGTAGGTTCTACACTGCCTGGCTTTAGAAACTGTGTAAACACTCTCTTGTCCACCCTTTTGACTTGCAGTCTTTCCCCAATAGCAGGCAGATTTGGCAACGCATCATTGATTAGTAGTTGCACAAATCTTGGGTATACCAGGAATCTAAACCTCTCAGCCATATTGATCTGATCAGTTAAGGCCTTGAAGATGTATCTTGAGAAGTTATAACCCATGTTTAGAGACAAGCCAACTATGGCTGCTGCAAGATCATGTCCCATGGCATCCTTCCCCGCCTTCCTGGAAGAGATGCACATGATCATCACGTGGGCCAAGTACCTCCACTGATCGAGCACCCACATCTTCTTGTAGGAAGAGTAATCTCGTACACCGACGTATCCCATACGCTGCCTCCAACAGCCATCCACAAAGTAATCAGCATAGGCAGTTGGGTCGGTGGAGAGATCCCGGAGCTATAAGACCCTTCTAAATGTGTCCTCAGAAAAAGCAATGTCATGACCCGCCACAGTAGCCCGAATGACATTAGGGATTACCGTGCAGTCATGATTCGCTGTATCCCAGAACTGCTCAAGGTACGGTATTGAGACTATTGGATCTGCTGATATAGCATAAATGATATTTGAACGATTCAAGAAATCAACTATCTCTCGGTATTGTAGTGCAGCACCATTCCATTCCGGTTCTGTAAGTGCAAGGAGTTTGAACTCACCATTCCATTCAATCAAGAGGATTCAAAGTCAATTCAAGAAGGTTAAACATAAATATTTTTGGCTTTTCTGATTAAAATTGAACTATACACAAACTTAGAATCTTTTTCATCTTTTCAAGATAGAAATATACAAGTATATACAAACACTATTTTTGTTCAAAGACACGAGCAGAGGATCATATCAGGCTAAACTTTAGCAAAAACGATACAAGATAAACGTCAAAGAATATGGGATCATGTCATGAATTACAATTTATTTATACATAATAAGCACATAAACAAGTAATTCAAGTTGGCAATATTATAAGATTTGAAACCATAAGCATCTTTGTATCACGTTCTTGTGTGTTAAGGTATTAATTTTAGGATATACAACGTGTACCCCACTGATATGCTACAGAAATGTAACTTGCACTATCTCAAGGCATCTAAGATTTTTCCAAAGATTTTCAAAAATCCAGAATGAAGTTACATCGTTTAGCATAGAAAAATCAAGCAGAATCCATAAGGATTATCAAGAATCATAAGATTCTGAATCGAGTGATTCAGATGTCTTGGTTTGATTGGATTTTCTTCTATGAATATCATATGATGATTCAGGTTAATAGATATGGAGTCTGAGGATTTAGGTAAGGTGATCCAACTTTTATCTGGATTTGATTTCAATGAATCAGGTATGAATCAAGGGTGAATACATGCTCAACGGTTGATGTAAAGACATGTATTGATTCAATCTCTCATTACATACTTGTGAGTATGGGCAATGAGATGAACCGCAGTAATTGTGCTAAAGACATAACCTGAAACTGGTCTCTTAAGAAAATATTTGCTAAAATCTTACATCCTTTATCTAATAATGATCTTTTTGTATTCTTTTACACACGCACACATGCATACATGGGTTCAAATCACAGTTGTAGTCTAGATTTAGTTTCCACACTACTAGTGATTCAAAGACGCCTACAGCCTACTGACAATTCAAATTACTTGTAAATAAGCAGATTAAAAACATTACAATTTAAACAATCAAGTAACCATGACGCAATCATTTCACATATGAGCAGTCTATGGCGTTTAGATCATTTCTGGTGTACTATCATTTCTTCTTTTCTCAAGATTACTTTAAAATTTTCTCCATTTTCTATTTTGTTTGAATTTTTGTAAAATATTTGAAAATTAAAAGAACTATACAGAAATCTTAAAATAAATAAAATTTAACTTTCATGAATTGAATTGATTTAAGAAAAATAAGTTTTTCACTCTGGATTGAACATTGCTATCAAGTTGACAAGACGCTCAAAACGGGATCGATCAAATGTCTTAGTGAAAAGGTCAGCAAAGTTGTCATCCGTGTGAACCTTTACAAGTTCAATGAGATGCTTTTCAGCACAATCACGGATGAAATGATGGCGAATTTCAATATGTTTAGTTTTGGAATGTTTCACCGGGTTGTTTGTGATGGACATGGTGGCATTGTTGTCAATGAACAGAGGAGTTCCAATGAAGTTCAAGCCGCAGTCTCTCAATTACTGCTGAACCCACAATATTTGAGAACAACCGCTAGATGCAGTAATGTATTCTGCTTCACATGTTGAGACAGAAATTGTTGACTGCTTCTTACACTGCCAGGAAACCAGTCTGTCTCCCAAGAATTGACATCCATCAGAAGTTGAATTTCTATCAAGGTTACAACCGCCATAGTCTGAATCAGTGTAGGCTTTGAAGTCAAATGACTGCTGCTTAGAGTACCAAAGACCCAATCGGGGTTTCCCTTTCAAGTATCTAAAAATCCTCTTTACAGCTATCATATGAGACTCCTTGGGTTGTGACTGAAACCTTGAGCACAAGCATACAGCAAACATTATGTCGGGCCTTGAAGCTGTGAGATACATAAGAGATCCGATCATCCCACGGTACAATTTGCAATCGGTATCCTTTCCATCTTTGTCAGGATGCAGACCATGATTGACGGGGATAGGTGTGCCATAAGTACTGCTATCATTCATCTTGTATTTTGACAAGATGTCCTGCACATACTTGGTTTGATGCAGATAAATGCCATCCTCTCTTTGACTGACTTGCAGACCAAGGAAGAACGACAATTCACCCATGTTACTCATCTCAAACTTGGACTTCATCACCTGTTCGAATTCCCTACACATCTTTTCATTTGTAGACCCAAAAATAATGTCATCGACATACACTTGTACAAGAAGAATATCACCTCCTACTTTCCGTATGAAGAGAGTCGAGTCAATCTGTCCACGGTCGAAACCATTAGACAGTAGATGTTTAGATAATGTCTCATACCATGCCCGTGGTGCTTGATGAAGACCATAAAGTACTTTGTCGAGCTTATACACTTTATTGATATTATGCGGATCTTTAAAGCCGAGAGGTTGAGTGATATAGACCTCTTCATGAACTTTTCCATACACGAAAGCACTCTGAACATCAAGTCTAGCAACAGTCGAATGGCCTCAAGTCTAGCAACTAGGGCATATACTTCTGTGTAATCCAAGCCCTCTTGTTGATAAAAACCCTGAACAATCAACTTTGCTTTGTTCTTCACCACAACATGACGATCACCCGTCTTGCATTTGAACACCCATCTTGTGCCAATTGGTTGTACGCCCCTTGGCAAGTAAACCAAATCCCACAAATGCAACTTTTGGAATTGAGACAGTTCTTCTTGCATTGCCTCAATCCAGCAGTTGTCAGCGAGAGCCTCTTTCACATTCTTTGGCTCTAACTGGGACACGAATGCAGCATGCAGACATGTTTTCATGACACCAGTGTTAAGTATCTCATTGTAAAGACTAGTGTTCTCAGCAATGGTTCGATGACGAGTTTGAACACCGGCATAAGGATCACTAATAATGTTGTCAATTGGATGATTCTTATGCACTCTCATATCTGGTACATTCGGTTCCTGAATTTCTGAATCAAGTTTCACGCTTAACTCCCCCATAACCCGTGTTCTAGAAGAAGAAGATTCAATGTTGATTGGATCAGCTGGAGCTTCATTTCCAACACGAGTGTTAGGATTAGCTTGAGCGTCATTTTCGTCAACATGAACATTTTCACTGTTATCACCGTCAAGAGTTTCAGATGCAGATGCAGCATAGGAATCAGGAGATACAATCGGTACAGTAGCACGTGTTGAGAAACTGGAGTCATCCCCGCCACCAAATAATTCGTATACATTGGTGTCATCATTTGCAGACAAATCAGGAAGATTTGAATAGCGCATCATAATCAAAACCCCAAGCTGGACCAGTTGGTTCTGGTGGAATGCTGTGTTAACTACAATCCACTTCAAACCATTCCTCGACATTACGAGTTCCTATATTGTACACTCTCTTGCAAGGCGAGTTGGCAACATATCCTAAGAAGATGCCTTCCACCGCTTTTGCATGAAACTTAGACTTTCGGTCTTTGTATTGTAGCAATAAGAACAGCGACTACCAAAAGGAACTAGATAGTCAAGATTGGGAGGTCGATTGTTGATCAACTCATAACAAGTCTTGCTGTGCCTCTTCACAACCAGAACTCTGTTCAAGATGTGACAAGCTGTATTAACTGCTTCTGCCCAGAAAGTGACAGGAAGCTTTGCATCTGACAGCATTGTCCTTGAAGTCTCAATCAAGGTTCTATTCTTCCGTTCTGCGACTCCATTCTGCTAAGGTGTGTACGGGGCACTAAATTCGTGACGGATCCCCTTCTTGAGACAGAAAAGTTCCATCAAATTATTTTTGGATTCAGTTCCGTTGTCACTCCTTATTCTTCTAACCTTCAACTTGCGAAGAGATTCCAAGCTCAGGATCAGGTATTGAAGAATGTCAGCAGTTTCGTCCTTCGTACCTAAAAAATGCACCCAAGAAAAACGCGAGAAATCATCAGTTACAACCAGATAGAATGACTTACCTCTAATACTCCTGATACTTATGGGGCCAAACAAATCCATATGTAATAGCTCCAAAGGGGTATCGATGGAGTTTTGGAGCTTGGGCTTGTGAGACTTCCGTTGCTGTTTGCCCTTTTTACAAGGCATACAGTCATCTTCAACGGTAAATCTCTGCTTAGGAACACCGATTACCAAACCGTTTCGAAAAGATGATTCATTTTTCGATAAGAAATGTGTCCGAGTTTCCTATGCCACGATATAGAGTCAAGCTCTGTCGCTTTGGTAAGCAAACAGGTAGCAACTGATGAGGTGGTTGTTGCCACGCTCAAATCAATCTGATAGGTGTCGTTTGTCCTTGGCGCTCTCATCAGAATCCAGTCTTCAGGAACCTCAAAACCAGGTTTGAGTATCAAGCATTCAGTCTTGTCAAACATCACTGAGTACTCCTTGTCGCACATTTGGGAGACATTCAACAAGTTATGCTTCAGCTACTCATAGTAGTTGACATTGTCAAAGCTGACACAACCATTTGAAACCACGCCTTGACACGTGATACTACCGCCTTTCTCTCCAGCAAAGGCCACATAGCCGCCTATGAATGGTTTCACATCTTGAAGCAAGGCCATGTTACCTGTCATGTGCCGGGAGCATCCACTATCTACATACTAACGATTAGAGATAGTACCCTTCGTATGTCCCTACACAAGTCACAAAAAGAATTAATTAGATTTGGAGACCCAAGCCATAGTGGTCTTGGGTCGTCCATCTTTCTCAAAATAAACAACGTCAATTAACTCACAGTCGTGACTGTCAAAAATGGATGAATTTTTAGAAAATTTAGGATCAGGAGATTGAGAACATTTAGATTTGTTATTCCATGACCTCTTCTTTTTCTTAACTGGAACAGTAGACTTATATTCAACAGCAGCAGGTGAACTAGTGGAAGCTTTACCTGATTGAATTTCAGCCAACTGTTCTAGCTTTCTCAATCTCTTGTTCCTTCTTCTCCTCTGTGGCTTAAAGAGTTTCACCACAGGTTTCACACCAGTTTGTGCACTACGAGAGGTAGATGCACTAAGTTTAGCTGGTAGCTTACCCCTCTTTGAAACAAATGGTTTAGCCTCGGAAGTGATCTTTGGCTTTACCATAGGTTTTATTGGTGGTTTCACCACATTTGCTTTTGGACTTTTGGAATGCTTCACTAGTGGTGACTTAGGGATAACAGCCGGTTGTGAAATAATTGGTCGTTTCCCTTGGTTCTTAGTAGGACAGTTCACAAGAATGTGACCAACCATACCACAGTGAAAGCAAGTTCTCTTTTCTTTGTAAGTCCTCCTGTAAGGCTCATTTGATCTGGCATTAGATGACTCAACATGATGAGTAGAAGAAGTTGTTTGGTGAACAATAGTTTGACCCGGTGATGATTGGCTTTTGGGAGTATAAATTTTTTGCAAATTTTCTTGATAAATAATCCCAAAATGAGATGAAAAAGCTTCTTTCTTAACTTGATTAATGTTTTTATATCCTCCATAAAGCATCACTTTCAATTTCTCATTAGATTCAATGATATCGGGTTCAGTCAAAATACAATTATCAATATTAGTGATGATGTTTTTCTTAACTTTCTGTTCACTTAACAACTCCTCAGAGACTACTCCTTTAGGGCAGGTGTTCTTAGACCCATCATCAGAAGCAGTAAAGAACTCTTCATTAGCTGCAGAGTCAGCCTTACTTGAGGAATCATCCTTGTTAGAGGAATCATCTTGACTTGAGGACTCATCAAGGAAAGAAAAATCAATGTCAATTAAGCCGTTGACAAATTTCCTGCTAACTGTTGGAGGAATGGCATTAGTACCCAGCCCTAAGCCATTCACTTGCCTCACTACAGACTCGTAGTGTTCCACCACAAAATGAGAATTTTTCAACTTCTCAATATTACCTTTCAACTGCAAGATCTCATTTGGTAGCTTGTTGATCTCATTGTTCCTTTTTTCCAACCCCTTGTACGCAACATGCAAATGAAACTGTTGATCGCTGATTTTAAGTGAATAATCAAGTTTTTCTTTCTTCAACGTTTCAATTGAATCTTTGTAACGTTTTTCGTTTTCCTTGTAGCTTAACGCTGCAATACGAAGGGGTTCGACTTTGTCTTGAAGCTTAGAGTTTTCAACCTTAAAGCTTAGACATTTGGAACAAGAAATGACAGAGAAAGGATTACAATCTACCTCATTCGATGAACATGATGCCTCTCCAATAGCCATGAAGGCAACTGTAGTTGTAGACTCTTCTTGATCAGCCACAGAAGCTTCCCTTTCCTCAGCTTCCATCATTTCCATAATCTCATCCGTGAGACCAACCTGTGTTTGTGCAATAAGGTCATCCTCCAAATGAACACCCCAATCAAAGTTATCGTCCTGTTGAGCCACCAATGCATTGGACGTTCCACTTTGATTTTGATTGTGGTTGTTAGATTTGTACCCTTGGTTGTTTCCTTGATTGCTTCCCTGGCTTGGTCTTGTGAATCCAGAGGCAGGTGCTTTATCCTTCTGACATTCACGAGCAAAGTGTCCAAAGTTCAGACACTTGTAGCACTTGGCCTTGGATTTGTCAAAACCAACCTTGGCATTAGAATGGCCACCAATGAACTTTCGACCAGTTCTGTTCAGGAAACGCTTCGCCCTCCTCAGTATCATGGCCATATTCCATTGAATATCCATATCCTCCATATCATCCGGATCCACCAGATTAAAGTCTTCTTCGATGGTTTCAGGATCCGTGAGCTTACCGCCAATGAAGTTCTCATAGGCAAGCATGCAGGTGAGAATAAAGCCACATGATCTTCAGCTATATTGGCTATTGCTGATTGGTTAGCTGAAGATGTGGGAGAAGGATTTCTTGAGGAGTTCTGGTGATGAGATCCAGAACCAGATCCAGATGCTGCATAGCATGCATGACCACCACAAGCCTTTACAGTTTCTTCCTCATTAGAGTTTCCTGAGAAAAAGGCAATTCCAGAGCCCGATGACTTGGTTGTAGAAGACTTCCCATAATACATATCAGGGTTTTGTATTTGAGGTCTTCCTGAGCTCTCCTTTCTTTTTAGGTTCATATCATGTGCTTGAACCTTTCCACTTTCCTCATCAATTTTCATCTCATAAAACTTAGAATTCTCTCTCATCAGGGTAGTATATATCTCAAATTTGGGTGGCAAAGCATCCAGAAAATTTTCAACTAACTCCTCATTTGGATAGATGAAGTCAAAATCTTTCAACTCAGTTTGTTGATGATATAATCTAGAGATGAGCTTATCTATGGATTCGTTCTCTAGATATCTGAAGCACTCATACTGCTTCCTTAGAAGATCCCTTTTACTCTTCTTGATATCACTGTTACCCTCGAATCTCTTCTGTAACGCCTTCCAGAGATCCTTGGAGTTATCATATCCTCTGAAGTTGTGGAATAACTCTCTGGTCAAGGCCATTGTGATAGATCTGTGTGCCTTCTTCTCTCTATCATAAACTTTCTTTTCTTCTTCATCAAGTTTAGAGATAGGCTTGGGAACTTCCTCATCAAGATAAGTGTATGTGGGATGCTTATAGCCCTCTAGAATGGGTATCCATAACGAAGAATCGGTATAAGAAATATAATGTTCAAAGCGTTCTTTCCAGTTTGAATAATCATTTACATTAAGCAGCTTTGGGGGTTTCTGTGGGGTTCCGATCTTGTTGTCATAGTTCAGAAGGTTATCGAGGTTCTGAAGATTTGACATGGTGAACACATAGTCAAATTTCATAAAAAGTCAAAGAAACTTGCGCACTTGTTTCTTGATTTGCGCACTTAACAAAACTAGTCTTACGTATTTAGGATTAGCTCTTGCGTACTTGATAAGTACGTAGGAGTAAATGATAAGTACGCAAGAGATTAAGTAAGTATACAACAAGTATGGTCTTGCGTACTGTAGGTCCCTCGGGTGTGGCGGATCGTCACATCCAAGTGGGTCTACTAGTCGGACCAGGTGCGGAATGCCCGTGACTAGGCGGAGAGTCTAGCTAAACAAAGTAAACCGACAAGAGAAAACACTTTAAACGTTCTTTGTATTATAAACACTTGAAGGTTACAGAGAAAAGCACTTAGGTTACAATCTGCGTATTTGCACTAAAGCCTGCGTACTTAACTTCTGTCAACCTAACCTATTTATACCTGACATGATGCCTGCGAACTTAGCAAGTGCGCAGGGCTAAGTACGCAGGAGCTTTCCCCTGTGCACATGTAAGTGTGCAAAACACTTAAAGAAATGCAACATTCAATATGTAAAAGTAAATACAACTCGATAAACTAATACATAAAGACTCTTACATACAAAGACAATTACAGACATGAAAATACAAAACTAAGACTCTATCCAGAGTGTTGTCACAGGAAAGTGCTTCAACAAACTCCCCCTTGACAACAGCTCGGGATCTTCATCGTCTTCAGTCTTCAATCTTCAGTCTTCACAGTTGTGCATCATTAGCTTCCATCTTCTTCTTGTAATCAAGGCAGAACTTGATCACCTTGTCATATTTAGAAGCAAGGAGCTTTGTCCACTCATCCGTGTAGACGCAGTAGTGTTCTGCTAGTACCTCTAGATCTTTCACAGAAAAGTTGATGAAGCAGACTTCATCAAATATTCTGATCAGCTCCTTTGGCACTAGGTTCCCACTCTCTGAACGTCCTTTACCCATGATCACAGCCTCGCCCGTCTTTGGATCTACGTACCAGTATCACATGTCACCAAGAATATCTTGAGATAACTTTCTCATGGGAATCTTAGTTTCACATCGCACTGGCTTGTATACCAATTTCTTTAAGTGCTTCTTAGTCACAGGATGTACAGCGTGCTTATCCTTGACTCTCTTGGGCACTTGAGGCTTGAACATCTCAAACTTCCTTGATCTTGCTTCTCGCTGCAGAACCACCCACAAACCCATCGCCACTGCGTGATTGGAATGACCCAGCAGCTCTCGGTTTGCAAGGTTCACAAGGTCGTATTTGGGCAAGGAGCTGAATGCTTCACTGGTGGGTTTCAAGTATTGAACCCCCCAGATCTTTTGATAACGAACAGCTACTTGTCCTCCTCGAACCTTACAGCTAAGATCATTCCTGTTGCTCCGTGTTTGTCTAATATAGACGTCTTTTGCCACACGGGAGCTGGACCCTTTGAAGTAGAAGGCATGTCTGTTTCTTTCGGTGCCTCTGGGTCCACATGTTCAGGGTCAACTGGGGAGGCTTCAGTTGAGGCTTCTACATTACTGGCCTGCCCGACTGAACCTGTGTCGAGCGGAGTGTCGAAGGATGAATCTTCAAAGATCTCTCCATCTTCTAGCTCGTACTCTCTTTCCCCGTCACCCTTGGGAATTTCGATCACAACATCTTCGTCATCATCATCCCAATCGTCACCAGAGTCGATCTCTCCTTCTTCTAGATTGAAGAGAGCATCGATCTGTGCTTCTTTTGAATAGTCAGGCTCTAGATATAGGATCTCATCATTAGAAAAGTCCTTAAGTACTTTAGCCACTGACTTTCCTTTATCACCACCACCACCAGAGGTATCACCACCCTCTTGATGAGTCGACTCCCCCTGAGCCATTGGAACAGCAGAGATGGGCACGATTGCTAAAGCTTGGTGCTCACCTCTACTAGGACCGGCTTCGGGATCCTTGTCACCATCCTTAGTCAAGTCGACCGGATGACACGCCTCATCACCAGTAGTCCTCTTCTCTTTCTCTTTCTCTTTCTCTTTCTCTTTCTCTTTTTCCTTCTCCCCCTGAGCATCAAGCTTCTTGGTCAGATTAGCAATCAACTTAACCATCAGCTCATGCTCCTTCCTTTGAGCGTCAAACCTGAGCTCCATGGACGACCCATGACCCAACAACATTTCATTTGTCTTTATTAGTAGTTCATTCTGGGCCAGGACGTTTTTCAGTCGTTCCTCAGTCCCTGTTCTCTGGCTACGAAGGATTGTAACTTCATCTATCAAAGAATTGATCTGTGCTTGTTGAGCGTCAGACTCCTCCTTCGATTTCTGAATAGACTTCAGTAGTCCAGCAACTTGGGTTTCCAAAACATCTATCCTTGCATCATTCGGATCAGGATGTCTGGATGAGGAAGCCTCGGCATTATGTGTAGGGGAGGAGAATATGGTATCAAAGTCAAACCCTTGCGTGAAATATCCATAATTGAAGGGTTGACTGAGAGGCTCAGTGGTGGTAGTTGGGATGGAAGATGTGACGAGAGTTGTTGGGGTAATAGTAGGGGTGATGGTGACAGACTCCGTGACAATTGGAGTAGTCACCGCCACCTGGACGGATGTAGTAGGGAGGGTCACCGTCGCAGGAACCTCCTCTGTGACTGCCGTGACTGCCACGTTAGCTTGAACTTGTGGCCTTCTCCTCCTTCTGAATAACTGCTGTGTAGGTGGGGTAGAGGCTGAATCCGGACTGGCAGCTGAAACATGTAGTTGCTGCACAATCGGGACCTCTACCACACTGGGGATAGCAACCTCTTGCCTATCACCCCTGTTCTTATGAATGCTTTCCCTTCTTTGTCTTTGTACAGCAGCGTCAGAGTTAGAATTTGGCTCATATTCGCTGCTTGAGCTTTGTCGCTTCCTTTTGGAGGACGACTCAGGTAGGGTTAGCTTAGCCATTCTCCGTGGGTGTACCTGCGATGGTGCGTCATCGGAATCAGAAGAATCTGATTATGTTGCTTCTGAATCGGATTCCTCAGCACCACCATCACCACTTTCGTCGTCTCCTTCCTCAGACGAACCATCATCACTCTCCATTTCCTCCTGTTGTTGCTCATCAGAGTGTTCACTATGTTCAGGCTCAGAGTTGTGGCTATACCAGTTCCAGTCATCAGGTGCCACATATGCTTCATTGATTAGGTGGCCAAAGAGTTCAGTATGCACAGGGGTAGGTTCTACGCTGCCTGGCTTTAAGAATTGAGCAAATACTCTTTTGTCCACCCTCTTGACTTGTAGTCTCTCCCCTGTAGCAGGAAGGTTTGGCAACGTGTCATCAATCAAGAGTTGCACAAACCTAGGGTACAATAAGAATCTAAACTTCTTAACTGTGTTGATCTGGTCATTGATTGCTTTGAAGATGTAGCGCGAGAAGTTGTAGCCCCTATTAAGAGAGAAGCCCACCATGGCTGCTGCAAGGTCATGACCCATGGCATCTTTACCAGCTTTTCTTGACGAGATGCACACGATCATGACATGGGTGAAATACCGCCATTGGTCTAATACCCACATCTTCATGTATGAAGCATAGTCCCTTGCACCGACATATCCCATTCTTTGCCTCCAACACCCATCCACATAGTAGTCTGGATAGGCTGTCGGGTCGGTAGCAAGGTCTCTGAACTGCAGGACCCTTCTTATGGTGTCTTCAGAAAAAGCGATAGCCAGACCAGCAATGGTAGCCCTTATGACATTGGGGGATACCGTGCAGTCATTATCCGCAGTCTCCCAGAATTGTTCCAAATAAGGTCTTGACACGGTTGGATCAGCCGAGATAGCATAGCTGATTTTGGAGCGGTTCAAGAAATCAACTATCTCCCTATATTGCAATGCTGCACCTTTCCATTCGGGTTGAGTGTTTTCTAACAGGTTGAATTCGTTAGTAAACGCCCGAGCCATGATCTGCAAAAACACACAGAAAACATAATAAGAACAACATGTATCATCGGAAACGGATACACATTACTCAGTATAGCAGTTACTCTTTGAACAGAATTTCAGAGTTAGGAATTTTTGCCAAGTGTTGGTCCTGCGTACTTAGCAAGTACGCAGGAGTTTCCTCTTGCTTGGTAAGTATGCAGCAAGCCTGTACTTGTTGCCAAATAAGGTAAGTACGCAGGTCACTTTTTCACCAACTCTCACCAACTTTTTCCAGTCACTGGAATCTCACCGGAGGTGGCAGAAATCGAAAATGTGACCAAACGAAATGAGCTAAAGGGTCAGAAACTCGTTTCTAACCAACCTTTGATGCTCAAAACACTCAAAAACACAACAAAACTCGGTTTTTGAGTGATTTATGCTTCTAAAATAGTGCTCAAGAGCTACCCCTTTTTTGTTACAAAAATCAACAAAAACACCCACTTTTGCTTGCAAAAACTCTATAGGTTGTGTAGAAGATACTCCTAACACACTCACAACACTTGAAATCAAGAGCCTCTGATACCAGTTGTAGGTCCCGGGTGTCTCGGATCGTTACGTGTGGGTGTGTGACTAGTCGGAACGGGTGCGGAATACCCGTGACTAGGTGGAGAATGAAACAACACAAAGTAAACCGATAAAGAAATCACTTTAAAGTTCCTTCTATTATAAACTCGAACGGTTACAGAGAGAAAATACTGAGTGCAAATGTCCGTGTACTTATCTTCTGTCAACCTATTCTATTTATACAAAACCTGATCTATGCGCACTTAACAAGTGCGTAGGGAAAATTGTTCATGCGTACTTAGCAAGTACGCAGAGTATTCTTGCGTACTTGCTAGGTACGCAGAGTATTCTTGCGTACTTGCTAGAGAATAATTACAACAATGACATGCATTAGAAATTAAAACTCGATAACTAATACATACAGACATTACAATACAAAGACAAAACATACAAGACAAGTACAATAAACTAAGACACTATCCAGAGTGTTTGTCAAACAAAAGTGTTTCAACAATCCTGGTCCGAGGTGTCCACCCTCGTCTCCAAATGTGTAACCCGATCCACCAAAAGGTTAAAGACAAGATCCGTTGCTGCAAGCTCAGCAGTCAAAAGCTCAATTCCTACCTTGTTTTCTTCCACTTGCGCTCTAGAATGCCCGGTATCTCATCAGTGGAATCCTTCATCTCCTTTAACTCCTTAGTTATGATAAACACAAAAGTTGCAAAAGCTTGTTCCATGGTGCATGACAAGCTAGGTAAAGTAGTGGATGAGGAAGTGGAACCAAAGTAAGGCGATGGAACATTTCCCATCTCGATCCACCTTTGGATCATCTTCGGATATGCACCCCAATTAAGTGTCGTGTTCCTTGCTCGTGCATTAGTAGGTTCACCCTGTTCCACCTAGTTATCACTAGAACTAGTCCGGAGCCTTTTGGGCTCCAGGGACGATACGAGGTGATGGTGGTGGAGTTGACGACATGTTCCTGTAATATAACATATAAATGCCAAAAATCCAAGGTTTATGACATGTAACTAATGTGTGAGGTTATAGTCTAGTATGCAATCCTAGTTCTCTATAACCAATGGCTCTGATACCAATCTGTCACACCCCCAAATTCCACTAACGGAGTTTTACCGTTTTGGGAAGTGACAAACCAGGATCTCAGTCATTAGTTACATTGAACGACTATACATGGGATTCGAATGAAAATATCATATTAATCAGAGTTTAATGCGGAAGCGTAAAGAAAAGTAAATGCGCAAAACACACGCGCCCAAAAAGTCCAAAAGTCCAAACCAAACATAATTCAAAACAAAGTCCAAAAAATTTAATGAAACATCAATCAATAGGAGAATCCCATGCATGTCCTATATGTGCACATGTGCCTTATCTTAGCGACCTGAGAAAACATGTAAGAAAAGATGTCAACACGAGGTTGGTGAGTTCACAGGTTTTAGTATATAAATAAACGTTTACCAGATTATTGATCATTCGATATGTATCTATAGGTAGCTAACCTATGTTCATGTTTAACTTAAGCGCTCGCAACCGAAGCTGACTGTTTGTTTATTTGCCTCCTGCCAGGTCTATCAACCCCGGCAATGTGATTAGGCTAACATTTCACCCGTTCGATCTCCAATCGAGTTAGCGCGACTAACGCGGATGGGATTTGTCAAACCCAGTAGTACTACTAAACATTACCTCGCTAAGATCCATATTAATGGTTCGATATGTGTTGAGGATTTTCAGTGATAGCGTATTACGCTTAGCTTTAACATTGATAACATGTGAATACAATATTCCAAAAATAGTTTGCGACATGTTTTCTCCCCTAAGATAAAACAGTAAAAGGGGCCGTGAAATCTCACCTAGATTGAGTAGTGGATTGGCTCACACAAGAGATAAGTTAAAACCACAAGTGTAAGTCTTAGACGACTTACGTATGCACTAAAATTATAAACACATAAATTAGGGACAAGTTGAGATTTGTGACGACGAAATGGAAAGTTAGAACGTCTTAACGCATTCTAAGGATTTAAGAGTAGACGAACGTGTCAACGGGAGTTAAGATTCTTATTACAAAAATTACGATCGAAGCGCTACGTGTCGTACGTTAATAACGAATAATAATTAAACAAATACGTAAATTCGTACGTTCGAGTCTTTTACTAAAATTAGGAAAATAATATAATTTAATATATTATTTTTAATCAAGAATATAAACGTAGGTAAATAATATAACAGTTTATATTATTTATAGTTTTAAAACGTCACACGAGGTAATTAAACGAGCCGAAATAATATAACTTATATATTATTTTATAATATTAATCACGGGTTGAAAATAATATAAATATATTATTTTATACGAGGTTATGGCTTGAAAATAATATAAATATACTATTTTTAAAAGTGAAAATAATAATGAAAATAGATTATAAATCCAAACCCGAGCCTACGGGTGGTTTCCCGGGCTAAAACACATTAATATAAAATTATAATGATATAGGGTTTGATTTTTAATAATTAAATATAATCAAAAATGCCTTAAAAATAAAATGTGGCAGCCCGGACACGAACCCGGGTCTCTCCCTCACACGCACACCGCTTTAACTAGTCCCGCCCGCTAGGGTATCGCATACAAAACTCGGTTCAAAACGTTTTTAACATACAAGTCAAAAGGGCTTCCCTCCCATACGCATTCCATTTCGAATCCCTTCCCAAATCCCACGAATCTGATCGCGATTTATCACTTTATCGAAGGGGTTTTGTTAATCGGGTGGTGGCGAGTCTGTGGGTTCGTTTAATTTGAAAATCATCGGGTTTATGATCGTTTTTAAGCAGATTTAGTCGACAAAACCCTAGGTATGAACAAGGAATCGATTTGATCGATTCTGATAATGAGAGGTGTTGGATTCATAGGGCTTTCACTAAGTAGTTGATTACGAAATAAACCCTGTAATCTAATTTGATTGAAATGGTGATTTGTTTGGGGTTCGATCAACCCGAAAACGGATGAACCCTAGGTTAGAGATCTTGAACGATTTGATGTTAATTGATAAAATTAAGATAGGGCTTTTACAAAGAATCAATTTACGAATCTAGCCATATAGTTCAATTTCATTTTGATTAACTCTAGGATCGAAACCCCCAAGTTCGAAGATGAACAAACCCTAAGTTACGGATTGTGATCAATTCGATGATAATCTATAAAATAAACATAGGGCTTTCGTTGAGTGGCAGATGAACAAAGCCTAAGTTATGGATTGTGATCATGTGAATTAATTGAATTATGATCGAGTCTAGGATGATAATCAATTAAACCCCAAATGTGATGAACCCTAGAATCGGTTCATCACTAACTAGATGATATAAACCCCAATTGGGTTAAAGTTTACGATCTACATTCTGAAACGAAGCTAAGGATGCAAAAAGTTACCAGATTACGATCTGAATTGATGGTTCCCGAATAGAATGACGGCCGACTGCGACCGTGTTGGTCTCCGGCAACCACAACTTCGATTCCGATGGAATTGACGAGTGTAACAGCTTCTGAGATGCTCTACTACGGTGCGCAGGTGCGTGATTTGTGAGAGGAATACAAAAATTTGGCGAATTCGATGATTATTGATGAAGGGGTCGACGGTTTCAACTTGAATTCCCAAAATTGAGATTAATTCGTGATTGATGGAGATGTTAATGCTCAATGATAGTCGATTAATGACGTGAATGTGCTAAACGGTTACGAAATCAAACAGAAATCGATTAAGAGATTTGATTTTGAATAAATGTTATGATTTTGAATTTTGGAAGTCAACAAGAACAAAATCCACTTGATTTTGACATTCTGGAGTCAACGGATTGAATTTCTGTTAAATGCACAATCAGTCCATGCAGTTTAAGATTATTTCTTGATAGAAATTTTCCCTGGATTTTGAGTTAGGTAAACTAAGTTAACATTTAACTGGATTTATCTAACGGAGTTAGTCTAAAAACTCCAGAATGTCACACATGTATTCTCTCTTTCACAGTTTCTTTGAATCAATAAACATTTGGAGTTCTTTCATTTGATGTTCTTACAATTTCATATTTGTATTGTGTTGATACTAGTGTGGTTTGCCGGTTTATCATCACCATTTTCTGTTCCTAACTTCTGTTTCACCACCATATACATAGATTCCGCCTGTGTGTGTGTGTGTAATTGATCTATATTTGTGATTCTTCATTGAATCAGGACCTACACTAAAAGTGAAAAATCTAAAAATGGGGCGGATGTCGGACCGATATCCTATACCATATCGGTCCGATACGTGTTGAGGAAGGTATGAATCAGGTGACGACATGTGTCCCGTGACTCAGCCCTAAGTTTGATGCTTGTCTGATAACTCTGCCCAAGTCGGACCGATATGCCTTTACAACTCGGTCTGATATAGGGATGTCAGACCGATGTGTTTTTAGACGTCGGTCCGAAATGAGTCCAATTTCACCCTATAAATAGATGGTCAATACAAGCTCATTTTACACCAACAAAACACCTCCAAAACACACACTTAAGCTCTGGTATTCCATTCCCGTGCCTTGGTTCGCATACGAGGGTCCAGTTTCTCGCAATTCGTTCGCAAACTGCCTTAGATAGTACCAAGGTAAGGCTTCGGAACAGCCTAAGGTTCCTTTGTGTAAACCTAAGATGGGGATATTGTTTTTGATGATGCGGTTATGATTTAGTGTGACATCCGACAATTTCCAGGTTATTTATCGTAAAACCTTAGAACGCTTTTATAATTTAATTATGTGAGTCTTAGACTTAGTTTCAGTTAATTAGGTTATTATAAAGTCTAGCAAAGCCCTTCATATGCATACGTTTGCATTTCGTGAAATTTCAGAAATTTCGGTACCGCGTATTAGTAAAATGTCCGTATTTAGCGTTGGTGATGACCCGGTTAACCTTAAAAATATCAGTTTTGATGAAAATTATATAAACTGGTTTATATTAGTGGTTTATATGTGAAAATTATGTGCTACTTGTTAAATATCGCTTTCGGTGATTTTCGTTGCGTTTTACTCGGTACAATCGCTTACCAGATGAGTTAAAATGAACTATTAGAAAAAATTATTATTTTTACTAAATATGATACCAAATAATTAATGGGTATTTTATATATTTTTGTTTTGATGAAAAACCATGTTTAAAGTGGTAAATTTTATAAAAGTGTTGTAGTTTTTATAAAAAGTCACCTACACTTGTGTGGTGTAGTTTTTATAAAACAAATGAGGATCTAGAAGACCTCTCTCTCCAAAAATCAGCCATAAAAAGTGGGTCCCACACCCTAATCAAGTATTAAACACACTCATTTGATTCCTTACACACTTTGTACAAAACTACACTCCACAAATTTAATCATTCAACTTGCATTGATTTTTAATGAAAGTTGTCAAATCTTCTCTCTCTGTGACGTTTCGGATTTTTCATTCGCGCAATTGTAATATAATTATCGTGTAATCATTCTCAAATTAAATAAAATACAAGTGTTTTATTTAGTTTTATACAAATAGGTATTTTTATTTTACGGATTTAAATTAATTAAAATTTTATAAGTTTTAAAACTTATATAAAATTTTATATAAAAATCTAAATTTAAAAGTTGCATATTTAATAAAATAACCTGTTTAAATAAGATAAATAACTTTTATAAAAAAATTATTTATAATAATAATAATAAAATAAGTTTATAAAATATATTTGAAATTAAAAGAAGTTAAAGAAATTAATTTTTATAAAAGTTGAGGGGTTGTTTTGGAATTTATCAAACTAAAGGGTTTTAAACAAAAATCAGTCAAGGGACTATTTCTGTACAAATCAAACCATAAGGTTTCATCCGTATTTATTCCAGGGACTAGATTAAACTAAAACCAAACTACAGGGACTAAATCTGCCAAAACCCAATTCGCAATTCCGGTTATCCCCTACGTTTGTCCGGCGATCTGAGGCATTTTCCGGCGACACCTCGACAGGGCTGTTCCCTGCACCTCGACTACTGCTAAAGGCAGCTCTGGCCTCGTCTCTCCCACGCGAACAAAAGGCCCCGACCAATTGGTCTCCCCAACATACGGATCGTCTGATCCTGTTGGTGGCCGAGAACCCACGCCCGAATTCAAGCCCGACAGTCAACCTCCACGCGTGTTTGATAGCTTGTTAGCTTCGTCTCGTCCAGACGAGTGTCGGGACGTGCCCAATTGCACGTTTTGTCATAAGAAACGAGCTCGGCTATAAATGGCCATAGTCAGACCTGCACGAGCTCGCTACCCCTCTTCCACCCACTCTCACCTCAAGTTGAAGACAACATCACATTCGTCGTCCCTGAGTGAAGCTGTGACCAAGGTTTCAGAGGCAAATTTCATCCAGAATTTCGATTCCCATTCTGGACATTTTTCGGAAAAAGAATACTGCCGACCAGACTTTTCGCGACTAGGTTCGAGCCTCAAATCAATTTCATTACCTTCTGTTATCACCTGGTAAGCAATTCCAATCGAAAACACGACCATCGCCCGTGAGTTACCGGGCAAACCAAGTGTCCTCGGACACGGTTTGCCGGTTGCCGAGGACCAGCGACCTGATTTGCCTTTGTGTATTTAAATAAACTGATACACACATAACCGGCGATGGGCAGTAGCCCGGCTGGTTATGCGTGTGTGTGTTTAAGGCAGAGGTCGCGGGTTCGATTCCGGTTGGCCTTCGGCCCAAACTTTTTGCTTCTTTTTTTATTTTATTTATTTATTTTAACTTGTTTTAATATTCTTTTTATACAATAAAGACTAAAACGAGTCGGTTTACTCGTTCGTTTATTTCGGAAACCATTAAAATTCTTTTATACATATTTAACCTACCCAAATTTTTATAAAATAATAAACACTATATTTTTATAAATTTGTTAAAATAGTTTTAACTTACAAATAATATTTATAAATTATGATAAAAAAATAAATAAACAAATAGAAACTTTTATAAATACATAATAACTACTTATTTAAAAATCTAATATTTTAACAATATATATATATATATATATATTTATAAGTTAAAGTTTTACAAAACCATTATCATTTTCCTACCATATTTTATACAAATAAATATTAAGGAATATTATTATAAAACCTATATACATTTAAATACGAATACGCACATACAAACATACAATAATACCTATTTATCCACATAGGGTTCCAACACGCTTAGGTTTCAACGTCCTTATCACCCGCACTCGTGGATTTTACATTTTTTACGCATTTTGGGGTGAAACATTATACATGCTACTCACTTTGTTTATACGTGTTATACATGTGGACTATATGCTTATTATCTTGGGTGTACATACATTTACTTTAAACACAAGAAAACCAACAGTAATATTAATAGATCTATTGTGTCTGACCAGCCCACCCGGTTAGGGTGTTTATTACTGCATACTAGGATATAGCCGCGTGTTATATTCAAACATATCGGATATAGTGGGTAACTATATTCAAAAATACCGGACTTAGCTGTTGTGCTATGTTCAAGCGCGTCAATCAAGGTTTGAATTGTGATTAGACAAATGATACACCATATATGTTATGTTTAACAAGATAAATAATGAGTTGCATAACGTTTTTATTTATCGGAACTACAAAACCTATGTACTCACCAACTTTTTAGTTGACACTTGATTTAAATAATGTTTCAGGTTTGGATATGTGATTGCTTGCTGAAGATTCCTCCACTTAAGAACTATGGACCTATTTAAATAAATCAATGTTTTGAACTAGACTAGGTTATTTGAAATGTATTGTATTTGGATCTTTGTTGTCTTTAAATTTAATTAATGAATTATGCAACATTTTAGTTATCATGTGCTTTTGAACAATCATTTCATTGTCCGCCTCGATGATTCCGCCATCGGTCGGGGTATGACACTCTCTTTCCTCTCTCTCTCTCTCTCTTTGTGCTGAAATCCATCCCCCACCCCCTATAAATACCCCTTCAATCGTCATTTGCAACTCCACACCATTTCTATCATGTGTTATTACAATTATTCTTGAGTTTTTGGTGTTCTTAGAGCATTTTCTTGAAGATTCGAGAGCTTTGGATCCAAATACTCAAGAAAACCATCCATCATCTTGCATTTCTCTGGTATTCTCCTTGATTTAGTCAAGTGGTATGAATCTCCATCTCTTTCTTTACTTTTCTAAAAGAAAGCTTTGATTTTTGCAAGTATTGTTCACCTTTAATAAAATGATTTGTATGAACTATTAAAATCAACTAATAATGAGTCTTAATTGAAGATTTTCATGGATTTATTTGTATGTATGGATGTCGTTTATATGCATGTATGTTTATATTCTCATATCTTGCGAAATAAGGATGAATAGGGCTTTATCTTTACATGCAATCAAATGTTTTGTTATGATTTGTTTCAAACAGAAAATAATGGTATATTATTGCATAAAAACATGTTACTTTATGCATGGATCATTGAATTGATGATTTAGGTGTTTATTACTAAAGATTGTTGTCCAAAAGCATGATTTAAGCTAGGGTTTTGGCATGGATCATTTAGATTGTTTGAAATCTGGAAATATGATGATAAAAGTGATGTTATATGAATGTGTTAGAAATTTTTAAGTTTGTTTCTTAAAAGTTAGTCGTTTTGCTTGAAAAGTGCTTATGTGCAAATATTGTGATTTTAGTGTTTTCACATGTGATTTAGAACTTATAGACATATGTACGGGTATATATATGTGCTACTAGTTTCATACTTTCATTTTGGTTATTGATAAGTATTAACACCAAATTGTCTTCGTATGTGTGTATGATCTACCGTTTTTCGTTAAAAACATAACCGCGTGTCGAAGTCACCAACGGGTTGTTTAAATAAATATTTTCTTAAAAATATTCTAAGTCTAAGTAGGTTGGGTGAACAACCTACTTGTAAGACTTGAGGTTCAATTAGTAATGTATCCCTCGTGTTTAGGGCACCGTTAACGTGCGTGAGCATATTTTTGCTAGCACTCATTTTTTCGTCGTTCATTACTTCAAGGTGAGTTTTTCACGGCCCCTTTTTAAACTATTTTGTTGTTTTATAAACTATGGGGGAAGAACATGCGTTTGTTCGTTTATCATGATACTGGAATTACATTATGTGTGTTGTTTGATGGTCTCGAGTAAGGGCTTTCGCTATGTGTTCATGTATGTCATTCATGAATAGCCCCGTCGTTATAATCATTAGCCTCGTGTAGGCTGCAAGGTGTGTTAATAGATCTATTTGGGACTGATTGCCCACTCTCGTGATCAGTAGCTCTGATCGGTCGTTCGTATGAGAGAATATATTTTGAAAGGATTTGTGGGGACATGTTGTATTTGTGTCTCGGTTTGATTATAAGCTCTAGGTATTGTCATCATGTTGTATTCCTTGCAAGCTTATGACATATCACATGTTTATCCAAGTTACTTGATAGTTCGTTAAATTCGTTTATGTTATCGTTAAACCCGTGAAACTCGCTCAACTTTATGTTGATGTTTTTAAGCATGTTTTTCAGGTAATTAGATGCTCTCGCGCGGTTATGAAAATGGGCTTTTGGGCAAACACTTGCATCAGAATTCTGTTGGGACATTTTAAACTTTATTTTGGATCCTCCTTTGTTGGATCATGAAAACTCTCATTTTAAATTTTAATCCCTTTAATTTGGATAATTTTAAGACTTATCTTTATTTTGTTAAACCTTTTCGATGTTTTAAATAAATGTGTTTGCTTATTATCATTGGGCTCCAACTTATATTACCACCATGCTTACGTCTCGTTTCCGCTGTGAATCTTCGTTTTCGGGGTGTGACAGAAGTTGTTATCAGAGCCCATGGTTATAGCGAACTAAAAAATGTTTTCTTAAAAATCTAGACTATAACTTTAAACAACTAGGTCTTTAGGTTAAAGACGTTTTCATACCGCATATATCTTATATTAAGAGTAAGTGTTAGTATTTAGGGAGTATTAGGATACTTCCTCTATGTGCCTTACGTGCCTTAAGTGTGTTGCATATGTACATGCTTACATTTATGGGCAAATCATTTATATCGTGTAAATATACCGTGTCACAGATGTCTCTCTCGCCTTCCATCATCTTGATCTCTTCTGATAGTGAGCCAGAGTTCTCACCAGTTTCGTCGATGTCTCCATATTCGGTTCTTAATTTCGGATTTGACCCGGACATGCCAAATTTTGCTAATCACCCATATTATGGGAATGGGTAGATAGAAGAATCTGAAGACGAAGAGGTACCATCTGGTGAAGTAGAAAATAAAGATGAAGAGGTACCAACAGTGAAGAGGAATCTGAAGATGAAGAGGAGTCTAGCAAAGAGGAATCTGATAATGAAAAGGAGTCTAGTAAGGAAGAGCCAGTTGAGACGAATCCTTTAGTTGAGGAACCAATGAAGGAAGCTCTATGTAACATCCCAAATAATGACAAGACAAATAGAAAAGGGAAATAAAGTGGGCTTGGCCAAAATTTCGGCCCATGGGCCGAAAAGAAAAGGGGGAAACCCCATTACAAAACAGCAGCTTCAACCCAAACCCCTCTCATTTCATCTTCCTGCGCAAGAATACTAGAGAGAGAGAGAGAGAGCGATCGGCTTGTGAAGAAAACCGCAAGGAGAAGACTCAAGGGCTCTGGAATCATCCGACTCCACCATTTCAACGCATAGCAACAGAAATCGGGCCTGTTGAGGTAAGCATCGCCTCTGATTATGAGTCTTTGCATGTCTCGGGTTTAAATCAAATAAAGATACGATTTTTGCATACGAAACTTGAAACAAATCACGTATTTGAACTCAGGAACGATAAAGGAAGGTGTTTAACGTAAAATGCTCAAGGTTTAATCGATTGGAAATAAGTTGGCTGGAGCAAGGTTCTGGTCAGGGAAGATGCAGACCCATGACTCGAAACTATAGTTTCGATACATACAGACCCGTCGAAACTACTCTAGTTTCGATAGTCATGTTTGACTCGAAACTATCTAGTTTCGATAGCAGCCAATGACTCGAAACTACCATAGTTTCGATAGGAACTCAGGACTCGAAACTACCTAGTTTCGAGTGTCACCTTGAACCTAAACTAAGATTTTTCATAAGTTAATGACTCGAAACTACCATAGTTTCGATAGGATCTCATGACTCGAAACTACCTAGTTTCGATAGAAGGATTATGACTCGAAACTACCTAGTTTCGAGTGTAAGACCATAGCTCGAAACTACCATAGTTTTGATGCGACCCACTTCCCGAAACTACTGAGTTCAAGCATAGTAAGGTCTAGTGTCATCTAGGAGCACCATCTTATGTGTATGACTTTATTATACAGATCGTGAGTGACATTAGTGAAGCCCAGTAGCCAGCTTAGTGTATTACAGAAACTACTCATCAGGTGAGTTCTACGTGCCCCCTTCTATGTTATGTGCAAATGTTTTCAAATGTTTTGGGGCTGAGATGTATACATTAAATGAATAAATGTTATGAATGCCAATGTGATCATATGTGATACTTATATATATATGAATGTTAATATGATCATACGTAAAATAATGATGAACAAGAATGAAACGAATGTATACAAAGAATGAATGAACGAACGACATAACGAAAAAGAAGAAAATCTTGCTTTATATTTTATATATTGCTTGTTACGAATGCATGTAAATGTATGGACGCTTCGATGATAACGGCTACTTCGGTAGACGGACGACCTCGTGACTATTTTGCAATCGGGACAAACACGTTCCTTCATTAGCTAGGACGTGTGAAAGGCACTAATGGACGGTCGAAGCAATTGCCTTATCAATGATAAGTAGAACGGTTGCATATATAATAGTTCACGTGGGAAACGGATGCCTTAGGGCAGACGGGCGAATATGACGGACTACGACGGTAGTACGGTTAAGACGGACGGCCGAAGGTTTGCCGGACGGTATAGCATAACAGATGGCCGAAGGTTTGCCGGATGTTGTGGAGGACGGACTACGATGGTAGGACGGGCGTATTGTCTTCGTGACTTACGCATAAATGAATGTTGGCTGATCACTCTTATGAGTATGACCAATAAATGTTAATGAAAGTAAAGGTGAATGCATATTTATGTGCTCACATACGAATGATAAAAGAAAGCAAAGGATATGTAAATGTGTATTTATATTTTTATATTTATACGTAAGTATTTATAAATGAATAATGTTCATACCTAAATGTTTTTAACTAGAACTCACCAGCGTTAGCTGACTTTTAGTATACATTTCAGGTAAAAAGAAGAAAGGTCGTGCATTGGAGTGAAGGCTATCCCGATCAAGGGCTGACATCCCATCCACTTTAATTTTTGTTAGAGCAATGTGTTATGTTTAAATGATTAAGACTTCCGCTGTTATGGCTATGTAATCGAATGATGTAAGCTCACACTACGTTTAGAAAGTATTCAATGTAATTATTCAGTATCTATGGCTATGTTTATGAGTAAATCCAACGAGTGAGGTCACCCGGTAAAAGGGGCCTTACAAGTTGGTATCAGAGCAATAGTTTGAGAGATTCAGACATCCCTAAATGTCTGGACTCAAGCTGATAATGGGACCAACGCACGGATGTTAGTCTGGGTAGCCGACGCCAATGCCAGTGCAGTAAGTAAGTCATAAAGTTAATGCCTATAGTTAGGGATAGATACCTTAACTTAGAACGCTTAGATGTCAATGTCACTACTGATGTGAAGAGTTCCGAACCCGAAAAGCAAAGCAAATTATTAATCACAAACCGGTCACTGTAATTAAGAATTTACCTTGCTCGTACTGTTCTAAACTATGATCTGAAGGAATGACATTGATGTATACCTTTTTACTCAACAGGAAATCTAGAAAACTATGGCTCGTAAAAGAGGAACTGGACGCCGAGGCGGTCGCACTGGCCGAGTCGGTAGACCGCCATTGAACCAAAGATATGAGGAAGAGGAGAGTGTGCACGTGGAACACACTGAGAGCGTGCATGAAACAAATGTAACCCCACCAGCTGAGGGCAATGAAGGATCTCTACGACTGGAACCCGAAGTTAGAGATGCTATTGCCCGTGAGGTCATACTAACTCTGAAGAAAGTACTGCCTGATCTGTTATCTGAGGCACTAAAGAAGAGCAAGGAGGAGGAGGAAAACAACCATGAGGAGAAAGTTTATGATAGTGATGGGGATGAAGTGACAGTGAGATTGAACACCCATGGGTGTACCTACAAAGGATTTAAGGACGGTGATCCGCCCAAATTTGATGGAAACAAGGATTCGGTGGCTACGTTTGAATGGATCGAGAGGATGAATGGGGTAATCAACATAAGCGAATGCCGACCTGACCAGGCTGTAAAATATGTGGCTCACTCTTTCACCAACGAGGCACTAAGTTGGTGGAGGACTATCCAAAGAACTAAATCGCCAAACGCTCTCAAAAGAATGACTTGGGAAGATCTGAAAAAGTTGATAATCCAGAAGTTCTGCCCACAGAACGAGATTGATCGAGTGGAAAACGAGTTTCTAAATTTCAAGGCTGGCAACAAGACTCATCGCCAGTACACTTCAAGATTTAATGAGCTAGCTCAACTGGTACCCCACCTGGTAGAGACTGAGGAGCGATTGATTAAGTATTATGTCAAAGGCCTACCCCAAAAGGTCCGTGTTCATGTGAAAGCTAACCTACCCTCGACTTTCGAGTCGGTAGTGAATCTGTCCGGAATCGTCTATGACGATTATGCCAATGAGGACCCGGTGCCGGAGGCACCAAAGAGGAGGTGGGAGAACTCGTCTAAGGGGACTGGAAGAAGAAATGTTACTGCTGAGGCAAAGAAGCCAAGGAATGATGAGTACGAAATATGCACAAAATGCGGGAAACAGCACCGCGGTGAATGTTTGGCCGGCTCAACCATGTGTTTTAAATGTGGAAGACCGGGGCACTACTCGAAGGATTGTACTAAGGGCATCAAGTGCCAGAACTGTGGTTGGTATGGGCACGCTACTAAGGATTGCAGGAAGACTGGACAATCTGGTTCGGGGAAAGAAAAAGAAAAGGAACAGCCAAAGGCTAGGACTCGGGCCTATGCTTTAACCGAGGAAGAAGCAAGAGGAAACCCTGACGTCGTGTCGGGTACGTTCCTAGTAAATGATGAACATGCTGCTATTCTGTTTGATTCTGGTGCTAGTAAAAGTTTTATATCCACTGCATTTAGCCGCAAATTAGACTGCACAATCACTAGCCTTATAAGGGCCTTTAGCGTACAAACTGCTATTGGTAAAAACTCAGTAGTCATCCAAGTGACTGACGATTGCATGGTAGAAATAGAGGGCCATAAGTTTCCATCTAAATTGTACCTTCTAACCTTAGGAGGATTCGATGTAGTATTGGGCATGGATTGGTTAGCTGCCAACGAAGCTCAAATCATGTGTAAACGAAAGATGATACATCTTAAGGCCACTGACGGCAGTCTGATTACGGTTTATGGTGACTGGAATAGCACAATGCCGAACGTCATCTCGATGATCAAGGCCGAAAGTTACATGAGGCGCGGTTGCGAAGCTTATCTGGCGTATGTTATTGACGATAGAATGAAAACGAAAGAGCTAAAAGATGTACCCGTGGTGTGCAATTTTCCAGAAGTGTTCCCAGAGGACCTACCTGGTTTGCCGCTCGATCGGGAAATAGAATTTCAGATTGACTTACTGCCAGGAGCTGAGCCCGTTGCCAAGGCACCATACCGATTGGCTCCGTCAGAAATGAAAGAATTAATGTCCCAACTTGAAGAATTAACAGAGAAAGGATTTATCAGACCGAGCATCTCACCATGGGGTGCTCCGGTATTATTTGTAAAGAAAAAGGACGGCAGCATGCGCATGTGCATCGACTACCGTGAATTGAACAAGAGAACAGTAAAGAACAAATACCCACTGCCTAGAATAGACGACCTCTTTGATCAATTACAAGGCGCGAGTTGGTTCTCAAAGATTGATCTCAGGTCGGGTTACCATCAATTGAAAGTAAGAGAGGAAGATGTACCGAAAACTGCGTTTCGTACACGTTACGGGCATTATGAATTTCTTGTGATGTCCTTCGGACTAACCAACGCACCAGCAGCATTTATGGATTTAATGAACAGAGTATGCCGACCCATGTTGGATCGATCAGTAATAGTTTTTATAGATGACATCCTCATATATTCAAAGAATGAAGGTGATCACCACTGTCACCTAAGAGAAGTATTGGAGGTTCTAAAGCAGGAGAAGTTGTATGCAAAATTCTCCAAATGCGCGTTCTGGCTTAGGGAGGTCCAATTCCTAGGCCATGTCGTAAACCCGGACGGCATTATGGTGGATCCTGCTAAGATCGAAGCGGTAAAGGAATGGAACATCCCGAAAACGCCAACTGATATACGAAGTTTTCTGGGGTTGGCAGGCTACTATCGGAGGTTCATTCAGGATTTCTCGAGAATAGCCTCGCCACTGACAAAGCTGACACGTAAGGAAGTAAAGTATGAATGGGGACCAACCCAAAACAATGCGTTCGAAGAGTTGAAGACACGATTAACCCAAGCTCCAGTCTTGACCTTACCTGAGGGAAACGAAGACTTGGTAGTCTACTCTGACGCTTCGGGGCAAGGATTGGGTTGTGTACTTATGCAACGAGGAAAGGTAATTGCTTATGCCTCGTGACAGTTAAAGATTCATGAAGTTAACTACCCGACTCACGATCTGGAGTTGGCGGCCGTAGTTTTCGCATTAAAGATATGGAGGCATTATCTGTACGGAGTTAAATGCACCATCTACTCCGATCACAAGAGCCTGAAGTACTTCTTCGAGCAGAAGGAATTAAACATGAGACAAAGAAGGTGGTTGGAACTACTAAAAGACTACGATTGCGAAATATTATACCACCCAGGCAAGGCAAATGTAGTGGCTGACGCCTTAAGCAGGAAGGAAGAGTCGACACCTATTAGAATCAAGGCGTGTCAGTTGATTATAACACCAGATTTAATGAATGAAATAGTAAAGGCACAAGATGAGGCACTATTAGAAAGAAATGTGAAACGAGAAAGAATAATTGGACAACAGAGCAACCTGGAGACCAATACGTACGGTGTACGAACTCGTTTTGGCCGGATGTGGATACCTAAGATTGGTGAACTTAGGGCCAAAATCCTTGACGAGACCCATAAGTCTCGCTACTCTATTCACCCCGGGACAAACAAAATGTATCAAGACTTGAAGAAAGAATACTGGTGGCATGGCATGAAGAATGATGTGACAGAATATGTGAGCAAGTGCCTAACGTGTTCTCTAGTTAAGGCCGAGCACCAGAAACCATGCGGTAAAATGCAACCTTTACCAATACCGGAATGGAAGTGGGAAGAGATCACAATGGACTTCATTACCAAGCTACCGCGAACAGCTAAAGGCAATGATACCATTTGGGTGATCGTCGACCGCTTGACAAAGAGTGCTCACGTCTTGCCAATACGAGAAACTTCTTCTTCTGAAAAGCTAGCAGAAGTATTTATCAAGGAAATTGTGAGCAGACATGGTATGCCGCTGTCGATTGTGTCTGACAGGGATACTAGATTCACGTCAAGGTTTTGGAAGAAATTCAATGAAGCAATGGGCACTAGACTGAACATCAGCACCGCTTACCACCCCCAAACCGATGGACAATCGGAAAGGACCATTCAGACCTTGGAGGACATGCTCCGGGCCTGTATCATTGACTTCGGTGGGAGTTGGGACAGCCATCTACCATTGGCAGAATTTTCATATAACAACAGCTATCACTCGACTATTGGCATGCCGCCATTTGAAATGTTGTATGGGAGGAAATGTAGGACCCCGGTTTGTTGGGGGGAAATTGGACAGAAGGATTTTGCAAGTCTCGAAGTGGTCAAAGCTACTTCTGAGAAATTTGATCAAATCAAGGCTCGTATGAAAGCCGCAAAAGACAGACAGAAATCATACGCGGATAAGAGAAGGAGGGATTTAGAGTTTCAAGTAGGGGACATGGTACTGTTGAAAGTATCACCGTGGAAAGGAATCATTCGGTTCAGAAAGCGTGGCAAACTAAGTCCAAGGTTTGTCGGACCTTTCAAGATTGTAGCAAGAGTGGGTCAAGTTGCTTACAGACTCGACCTACCCGTCGAGCTTAGTGGAATACACCCTACGTTCCACGTGTCGCACTTACGCAAGTGCCTAGCTGACGACACAGCTCACATACCTTACGACGAGATCGAAGTGGATAACAGTCTAAATTATGTAGAGGAACCAATAGCCATTCTTGACCGAGCTGAGAAACGATTACGCAATAAGTCGATTCCTTTAGTCAAAATACAATGGAAACACAGAAAGGGGTCCGAGGCTACTTGGGAGAAAGAAGACGAGATGAAGGAACTGTATCCCCAGTTGTTTAACGTGTAACAGGTTTCGAGGACGAAACCTCATTAAGGAGGGTAGACTTGTAACATCCCAAATAATGACAAGACAAATAGAAAAGGGAAATAAAGTGGGCTTGGCCAAAATTTCGGCCCATGGGCCGAAAAGAAAAGGGGGAAACCCCATTACAAAACAGCAGCTTCAACCCAAACCCCTCTCATTTCATCTTCCTGCGCAAGAATACTAGAGAGAGAGAGAGAGAGCGATCGGCTTGTGAAGAAAACCGCAAGGAGAAGACTCAAGGGCTCGGGAATCATCCGACTCCACCATTTCAACGCATAGCAACAGAAATCGGGCCTGTTGAGGTAAGCATCGCCTCTGATTATGAGTCTTTGCATGTCTCGGGTTTAAATCAAATAAAGATACGATTTTTGCATACGAAACTTGAAACAAATCACGTATTTGAACTCAGGAACGATAAAGGAAGGTGTTTAACGTAAAATGCTCAAGGTTTAATCGATTGGAAATAAGTTGGCTGGAGCAAGGTTCTGGTCAGGGAAGATGCAGACCCATGACTCGAAACTATAGTTTCGATACATACAGACCCGTCGAAACTACTCTAGTTTCGATAGTCATGTTTGACTCGAAACTATCTAGTTTCGATAGCAGCCAATGACTCGAAACTACCATAGTTTCGATAGGAACTCAGGACTCGAAACTACCTAGTTTCGAGTGTCACCTTGAACCTAAACTAAGATTTTTCATAAGTTAATGACTCGAAACTACCATAGTTTCGATAGGATCTCATGACTCGAAACTACCTAGTTTCGATAGAAGGATTATGACTCGAAACTACCTAGTTTCGAGTGTAAGACCATAGCTCGAAACTACCATAGTTTTGATGCGACCCACCTCCCGAAACTACTGAGTTCAAGCATAGTAAGGTCTAGTGTCATCTAGGAGCACCATCTTATGTGTATGACTTTATTATACAGATCGTGAGTGACATTAGTGAAGCCCAGTAGCCAGCTTAGTGTATTACAGAAACTACTCATCAGGTGAGTTCTACGTGCCCCCTTCTATGTTATGTGCAAATGTTTTCAAATGTTTTGGGGCTGAGATGTATACATTAAATGAATAAATGTTATGAATGCCAATGTGATCATATGTGATACTTATATATATATGAATGTTAATATGATCATACGTAAAATAATGATGAACAAGAATGAAACGAATGTATACAAAGAATGAATGAACGAACGACATAACGAAAAAGAAGAAAATCTTGCTTTATATTTTATATATTGCTTGTTACGAATGCATGTAAATGTATGGACTCTTCGATGATAACGGCTACTTTGGTAGACGGACGACCTCGTGACTATTTTGCAATCGGGACAAACACGTTCCTTCATTAGCTAGGACGTGTGAAAGGCACTAATGGACGGTCGAAGCAATTGCCTTATCAATGATAAGTAGAACGGTTGCATATATAATAGTTCACGTGGGAAACGGATGCCTTAGGGCAGACGGGCGAATATGACGGACTACGACGGTAGTACGGTTAAGACGGACGGCCGAAGGTTTGCCGGACGGTATAGCATAACAGATGGCCGAAGGTTTGCCGGATGTTGTGGAGGACGGACTACGACGGTAGGACGGGCGTATTGTCTTCGTGACTTACGCATAAATGAATGTTGGCTGATCACTCTAATGAGTATGACCAATAAATGTTAATGAAAGTAAAGGTGAATGCATATTTATGTGCTCACATACGAATGATAAAAGAAAGCAAAGGATATGTAAATGTGTATTTATATTTTTATATTTATACGTAAGTATTTATAAATGAATAATGTTCATACCTAAATGTTTTTAACTAGAACTCACCAGCGTTAGCTGACTTTTAGTATACATTTCAGGTAAAAAGAAGAAAGGTCGTGCATTGGAGTGAAGGCTATCCCGATCAAGGGCTGACATCCCATCCACTTTAATTTTTGTTAGAGCAATGTGTTATGTTTAAATGATTAAGACTTCCGCTGTTATGGCTATGTAATCGAATGATGTAAGCTCACACTACGTTTAGAAAGTATTCAATGTAATTATTCAGTATCTATGGCTATGTTTATGAGTAAATCCAACGAGTGAGGTCACCCGGTAAAAGGGGCCTTACACTCTAGTTGCTGAGTTAGGCAATAAGGAGACGCCAGCTAGTGATGAGCCTAATCCAGTGATTCCCGTGACTATTAGCCATGTTCATGAGAACGATGAGGTTATGACTGCCATTGATCCTGTTAGGCCAACTACGGGAAATTTACGTCTTCCATCTCATCGATCTTATCGTGAACATCCTGAAGGTCCACTTCTGAAGTTTACTGCTAGGAAGACTGTGTCGCCAGTAAAGAAGAGAAAACTAACCGAAAGAGATGACGACGATGCGACAACCGGGAAAGAAGACCAGGTTCAGGCCCGAGAAGATATGGTTGAATTGAGGAGAAGGTTGGAAGAAAGCGAGAAGAAGGCCGGAAAAGAAATAAAGATGGCCGAGGAGGCTACTGCGAGAGCCGCGAAAGCGGAAGTCAGAGAGGTTGAGTCTTTACAACGCGTTAGTGTACTTGAGGAGCGCCTCGAGGCCTCTCTAGCCCTTGCAGTTACGTGTGTTCTGCTCGCAGCCACTGTTGCTCACCTCGGTGTTCTCCCTCGTCAATAACCGCTAGTCATTGTCCTTGACGATGTTGTTTTTGGAGTTCATGTCTCTTTCTTGTGTTATATTAGAGGAACTTGTTAGGGTTTGTCGTATGCCACACCCATTTTTGTAAATCATTTGGTTTAATGATGTATTCAAGTTTAAACTCTAATTTTTAAAAATAATGACATGAAGTGGTTGATTTTGGTTTATTGTGGTGTTTGTTAAATCCTTTTCATACATACATGAATGACATGGATATTGCGTGATATATGTATTGTCTCACTTGTTGTAATTTTTGTATTGGAAAAAGGAATATGCCACCGTGGATAGAAAACCAAAATGCCAACCCACTCCCCACTACGGCCGAGGAATTGGCCAAGTTGATTTCGCAACACGTCAACATCGCCTTCGCTAATAGGACGGCCAACCAGAACATGAACCAGGGGAACCATATTGAAGGATGTTGTTACAAGACCTTTCAAGCATGTCAGCCCCGAATCTTTTTTGGAACAGAAGGACCAGTCCGCATTGTCCGCTGGATTGAGAAAATGAAGTCTGTGATGGTCATAAGTAACTGTACCACAGCTCAACGCATGAAGTATGCAACAAGATCATTTTAGGATGAAGCTCTAACCTGGTGGAATACTCAGATTAAGGGTCTCGGTGAGGCTAATGCCTACGGTCTCACTTGGGATCAGTTAAAGAAATGTTGCTGCGTGAGTATTGTCCACGCAACGAAATTCAGAATTTAGAAGCAGAATTCTGGAATTTGGCCATGGTAGATGCGGAAGTTAGGGAATATATGACCAAGTTTTATTAATTGGCATGACTTGTACCCCATCTCGTAACACCAGAGCACAAAAGAATTGAGCGTTATATCTGGGGCTTGGCACCTAAAATAGTGGTATGGTGACGTCAGCAAACCCTACGACTATTCATAGTGTTGTGCAATTAGCACACTCCCTGACTGATGATGTTATATGTATGGGGACTTTGAAGAAGAGTGATTCAGGGTCCTAACCCGAAATGCAACAAATGTGTTTATTTTCACACTGGTCAGTGCAACATCTGTGACCGTTGCGGCAAATTTGGACATCAAGCCCCAACCTGTCGTGTGAAATTGGGAGTGAAGAAAGAAGAATCAAACCTAGATGTTACGAATGTGGAATTATATGGCATTTCAGGAAGGATTTCCCAAAACTGAAAACCAGAGAACCCGTGGTAGAGCATTCGTGATGGAGGCCAAGAAAGCACGAAAGGATCCATCGGTCGTTACCGGTACGTTTCTCGTAAATGACTGTTACGCTTACATTTTATTTGATACTGGAGCCGATAAAAGCTTTGTTTCCAAAAAATTTGAACCTTTTCTTAGTTCAAAATCAAGTAAATTAGATGTTAAGTATTCTATAGAGTTAGCTAACGGAAAATTAATAGAAGCCGACGAAGTTTTTCGTGAGTGTACCATGCGTTTGGGAGATCGTACGTATACTATTGAACTTTTAGCAGTAGAACATGGAAGTTTAGATGTCATTATTGGCATGGATTGGTTATCAAAAAACCATGCAGAGATTGTGTGCGATAGGAAAATAGTTCGTCTTCTACCCCCAACCGACGAACCGCTGGAAATTCAAGGTGTTGAGTGTGCCCCTTTGAGAATTGTTAACATGATGAAAGCACATAAGTATTTGCTAAAAGGATACCCAGCATACTTAGCCCACGTGGTTGACACTAGGGTTGAGGAACAAAAGCTTGAAGAGATCCCCGTAGTTCGTGATTATCCGGAAGTATTTCCTAAAGAGTTACCTGGATTGCCACCGCAAAGGCAACTCGAGTTCAGGATTGACCTAGTGTCCGGAGCAGCGCCGATAGCTCGATCTCCTTATCGTTTGTCACCATCTGAAATGCCAGAGCTATCCAAGCAATTGCAAGAATTATTAGATAAAGGTTTTATAAGACCGAGTTTCTCGCCCTGGGGAGCGCCGGTTTTATTCGTGAAAAAGAAGGATGGTTCTATGAGGATGTGTATCGATTATCGAGAATTGAATAAGCTCACCATCAATAATCGGTATCCATTGCTGAGAATTGATGACTTGCTCAATCAGCTGCAAGGATCGAGTTATTATTCGAAGATTGATTTACGTTCAGGCTGCGTTCCGAACCCGGTATGGTCATTATGAGTTTTTGGTCTTGCCTTTTGGTTTGAAAAATGCTCCCGCGGTATTCATGGATCTCATGAATAGAGTGTGCAGACCATACTTGGACAAGTTCGTGATATTGTTTATCGATGATATACTCATATATTCGCGGAACAAGGAAGAGCATGAGCACCATCTAAAGCTGATTTTAGAGATGTTGAGGAATGAGAAGCTATATGCTAAACTTTCCAAATGCGAGTTCTGGATCCGAGAAGTTCACTTTCTTGGACACGTTATCAATGAGAAGGGTATACACGTGGACCCAGCAAAGATTGAGGCAATTAATAATTAGGAAGCGCCAAATAGTCCGACTGAGGTACGAAAATTCCTAGGTTTGGCGGATTATTGTCGAAGGTTTATTGAGAATTTCTCCAAGATAGTGCAATCCCTAACGCAATTGGCCCAAAAACATAAGGAGTATATCTGGGGAGAAAAGCAAGACGCAGCGTTTCAATTGTTGAAAAAGAAGCTATGCAGTGCCCCGATCCTGTCTCTTCCCATGGGGACGGATGGATTTGTGGTGTACTGTGACGCCTCTCACCAAGGTCTTGGTTGTGTCCTAATGCAGAATGGAAAGGTCATAGCTTATGCGTCTCGTCAACTCAAGGTGCATGAACAGAATTATGCGACGCATGATTTGGAACTTGGTGCGGTGGTTTTTGCACTCAAAATTTGGAGGCATTACCTTTACATTACTAAGTGCACAATTTTTACAGATCATAAGAGTCTCCAGCACATTTTTAACTAGAAAGAGTTGAATATGAGGCAGAGATGTTGGATGGAATTGCTCAATGACTACAATTACGATATTCGTTATCACCCAGGCAAGGCTATTGTCGTGGCCGATGCCTTGAGTAGGAAGGAGCGAGTCATGCCCTTACGCGTGCGTGCGCTGGGATTGACCATTCACACAAACCTCATAACTGAGATTCGTGATACACAACAAGAAGATCTAAAGGAAGAGAATTTAAAGGATGAGAGTGTTTGTGGTATGGTTAGAGAACTTATACCCAAGTCTGATGATACCTTGTACTTCATGAATAGAATATGGGTGCCTTTGGCTGGAAATTTATGAGAAATGGTTTTGGATGAGGCCCATAAATCAAGATATTCGATTTACCCAGTATCGAAAAAAATGTATAAGGATAACAAGGTGCACTATTGGTGGCTGATGCGTAATGTTTTAATATATAAAATTATAATAAATATATTTTTAGAATGGTTTTACGAGATCAGGTTTTAAATTTATAAAATGATAATTACTTTAACTTAAAAACACACACAATAGGCAAGTGTACCTATCACAGCGTAATATAGTTTAGGTAAGAACCAAGTATCGAAACAATGGACACGGTCGAATTCCAATACTCGACTTTCGTTAACGTTTAGCCGGTTTAATTTGTGAGTGAGTTTTGTGAGATTGTGAAACAGGAAAGTAAATGACAGAAGAGTAAATGGCGGTAAAGTAAATAGCAGAAAAATAAAAACGTGCGTGAAGTGTGTAACAAAAATGTAATAAACAGAATAGTAAATAACAGGAAAGTAAATAGGTCGGAAATGATCAGGTTACGAATAGTATGGCTTTGGGTTTCTAATCCTCTTGGTACGTGATAATGTTAAGTTGACTAATCCAATGATATGACTACTACAAATGTGTGACCCAGGTCACCGCTAGAGCCTCGTCCTCATGACATTTGATTTGCAAATTTAAAAGCTTTAACAAGTGGTAGTGCCTCCCGTTAAAGAAAACAATTACCCTCAATCCTTCGAATAGTCATCTCCGGGTTGGTTTAAGACATCGAACGTAAAATACTTTGTATCAAAGTTAAATAGGTGATTATACTTTGCTCACCAGGAGGCGGTGTAACAATGGGACCAAGTATAAAGACGTACCGTTCCCAACATGAGTTCACCGATTCTTGGTCGCATAATAAGTTCGTATAAAGACGTACAATCTTAATAGTATTAACCAACCCTTGGCTTATCAATCTCTAATTGTATAAAGACGTACAACCTTCAAGAGAAGTTTGATTAAAAAGGTTTTACACTTTAAAAATCAAGACCACTCACAAATATAAAGACGGATTTAGACAATAATAAAAGCCCACCAAAATGGTGGTTTTAAGGACGAATAGTTAAAGAAATAAACACGTCACTCAGATTAATACGTTAAACATTAACATGCACCAAACTTCATCTTCACCCTAGTAATACAAAGAGTTTAGCCATGAATGGCCATACTAACTAGCATAACGCTGAGTTTCGTACGCTCCCCTATTGCGCAACAAGGAGGAAGAGTCCCTCCGCTCACTACTCCCTACTCTAACTAAGAAATGCACTCTCAAACGAGGTCTAGATGGGTGTTCTTTGATATGAATTGGTGTGTCGAATGAAGAACTCAAGCCATCTATTTATAGACCTCAGAATGAGCAATGCACAGCCGTGCATTGGATTGCACGGTCGTGCAAACACCTCGGGAATCAAACAGGGTACAAAGGACAGTGTACTGGACCTTGGGGAGCAAGATAGGGCAATGCACGCCCGTGCATTGGGATGCACGCCCGTACATCCCCTTCCTGCTGCCTAGTTTTGTCTTTTAGCTACTGGTTTGTCTTGTGTTGACCTGGTTTGACTTCTTAGGGGTCAATGCTCGGGTTTGGTCCTCTAAAAGCTTAATTTCTTCATGTTTTAAGCTGATTTTTGCTCTATTCATCTTTGGGATACCGAATAACCTGCATTTGTGAAATATTAACATTTTAAGTATCAATTGCAAGGTTATTAATCTATTAGTACCATAATATGTGGATTATTATGCATGCAAAACATGTATAATTTAGGACATATCATAATACCCCACACATAAACTTTGCTTGTCCTCAAGCATACTCATGCATGATCATACCCTTAACTAAAAACTTCTCAAGGGAAATGGAACTCCAAGTAGTTGAAAATTCTAGGATAACTCTTGAGTTGCTTATTCTATTTTTGAATTTTTCTATGATGGAATCCATGACAAGCCTACTAGAACTTCAATCATGCATAAACTTTCACTGCTCAAAATGTTCACTCATCTCTAGGGTTATATATGTAGGGATAGTGTAAGTTAAGTGGAACACTAAAGTTCGAATCGAATTATGCAATGATCATAAGCTTGTATGCAAATCAAGTCTCCACCAATTAACTAAGTAGTATACATGAATCAATAGGACTTTAAAAGGGTTGTAATGTGGCTAAAAATAAAGGGGTGAAAATGAAAATCTTTTTGGGTTTTTAGGGATTTAAAAGGTTTGAAGGGCTGCAGCTATCGTGAAACACATAGCTACTGCTTCATGGCTTAAAATGGAAAATACTAACAGGTCCCTTTACAGTACTTGGATCATGAGGGTATAACTAATCCGAGGGCTCGTTTATGGTCAGATTGCCAAGACCAAGATCTCTCATTAGTGCCAACTCTTTCCTTACTGTGTAGTACACATTGTTGCCTCTCCGTATGGAACTTTCGGCTTGTAGCCTAACAGCTCCTACTTTGATCAGATGCATATACTCACTTTGGTAATGATTTTGATTCTTGCTACATTTTCCGTCATGGCTCCAGTTGCCACACTTCACACATTTTTCGTATCTTTTGGCTCTTCTTTTGGCGGCACTTTTTGACAGGCCGCAGAATGTTGGTAGTTGTTCTTGCTTGCGGCACCGTTTTCTTACATCACTAGTTGCTTTGAAAACTTTCTCTCAGAGTTCGGGGGGTAATTCAGGCTTTGCGAAATGAAGGGAGAAAAGCAAATTGAAATCAAAAGAATACATATCTAGCTCTTTAAGGTCTAATCAGTAAAAGACAAACTTCTTTTTTTTTATTTTACATCAAGACCATTCCTTCGATAAATTTTTTTTCCTCAATTTCTTTGAAATAATATTTCCATAAATTCCTTGCAGATAGTTCGACTGTTTCTTCCTAATACATCCACCTTTTTGTAAATTCCAACTCTTTGAGTAAAACAGATTCTTTCCGAAGTTGCCTCAATGGTAATAAACTTGAAATAACGACATATGATATTTTTTTCCATTTTGAAGACAGTTAGCCAATAACCGGTGTTTACGAGAAGCTGGTTAGGTGATAATTATAGGTAGTAGAAAAGAAAAGGCTAAGGCTCAAAGGGCTATCTAAGCGGATTATATTTTTGGGATTTTTGGATTTAAGGATAAGAGTAATAATGTCCTAGGTGCCTCTTGATATGTATAAGTCATGGTCTTGATATGTATAAGTCACACAAGTTCTAAATATGCATAAAATTCAATCGAAAAACACTCAGTAATGCCAAACGAAAGAGCATGCGAATAATTATATACTGCGCCAAAATCTGATGCTGTGTATTAGGCTTGATTTTCCTCACATAAAAACGGATGGAATAGGGTTTAGCGACTCGTTATGCATAATATTCATTTGTTTCTACTTGCCATCTATTCATTTTACTTTATTAGGTGCAAACTCAAAGAGGTTTTAAATATTAGGGTTTAAAATTTTGAAAATTTTTTGGGTTTTACAAAATGTAGGTTTTTGTTATGTTTTAGGCAAATGGGTAGAAAATCATAAGTTGAAATTTTACTGCTTTGAGGTTACAAGTAGTCCTGAATCTCTTAATTCCCCACCCCACACTTAAAATTTTGCATTGCCCTCAATGTACAAATGCATGTAATGAAATGCTATGCAGGAATTTAAATTCATGAAGTTTTAAGGGAAAAGAAACTGGTACTCCCACGGTCATTTCGGTGTATAACCTAAGGCCAAAACTTATTGGTGCTGTCAACACTTTGCTTCAAAGACTTCATCAAATTTCAAAGAAATTTGATGTGGTTTCCGATTCCTCATGTTGTAGAGATGGAGTGTGATTCCTCAAAGAAGTAGAGAGACTATCTGGTGATGCTATTCTACCTGACACATAAGGGAAAACATAAAAGCAGACAAGTAAAATAAAAGGTAGTAGTTAAGCTACTAAGGTCCTAGTATCGAGAGGGCATACCTGGGGCTGAAGTATGAGAAACTTAAATTTGAAAGATCAAACATGAGATCAATGATTCTTCCGTATGCACCAACCTCTCAATTTATTTATGATCATCGGGTTGCCTCCCGGAAGCGCTACGTTTATTTAAGGGTCTTTAGACCGACCCGTACGTGTTTCATCAGTCTTTCGTTGGGTGGGAGCCATCGACTTCCACCGTATCTCCTGTTCCTTCATTCAAGTCCTTCAGTTTTGGTAGCTTGTCAAAGTACTCATCGATCCAGTCAGTGTTTTCAAAATCCTTCCCAAGATTCAGTTTCTTTCCTTTGTTGAATTCCTTAGCTTTCTTCAGTTGGTAGTCCAGATTAGTATCGATGAATTGGGCAATCTCAAATGGATCATTATACAGGCATTCATTTCCCCCTATGTTGTAGGTCACTGATTGTTTTCTGACACGAAGTGTCAAGATTCCTTCATTCATATAAATAACGGCTCGAGCAGTGGCTAAAAATGGGCGACCCAAAATCAAAGGTACGGAATAGTCGGGTCCCATTTCTAAAACCATGAAATCGGAAGGGAAGACAAAGTTGCCGACTTTTACCAGCAAGTTCTCAATGACTCCTATGGGTGATTTGATTGATCCATCTGCGAGTTCGATAGTTGCATTGACAGGTCATGGATTCCCAATATTTATTTTTTTAAACATGACATAAGGCAATACATTCACACTTGCTCCTAAGTCAGCGAGTGCAAAGGTTATTGGTAATGGTCCGATAGAACAAGGTAGAGAGAAATTTCTAGGATCTGAAAGTTTGTTTGGAAGGCATCTTTCAATGAGAGCGACACAATGATTAGTCCTTTTTACTGCTTCCTCCATGTTTCTTTTGTTTGTAAGGAAATATTTCAAGAAACGTCCATACTTGGGCATATGTTGTATGATATCCAGGAAGGGAAGATTGACATGGATCTTGCTTAATAGTTCGATTAATTTCTCATATTGTTCGTCAGTCTTCTGCTTTACTAGCCTTCCTGGGTAAGGTATGTGGGAATGGAACGTTCTCTTTGGCGGAACTTTTGGAGGAGTATCTACTTGAGTATGAAGTGGAGTTATCTTTGATTGTGGTTCTTGGGTAGTTGTTTCTATGATATGTGGACGAAGCGGTACCCCGGTGAATATCTCTTTCCTTGTTGATTGAACCTCTTCATCTAGCATTGTGGCTCTGGATAAACCTTGTTATTCCTCAGAGTGATAGCACTTACATTTGATTTTGGATTTGTTTCAGTATTACTCGGAAGACATTCTGGTTGTCTTTCGGATAGAAGTTTTGCAATTTGCCCTAATTATGTTTCAATGGACTGTAGAGTTGCTTTCTGTGTCTTGAACTCAGCTTCATGAAGACCAAACCGTTCCTCATATTATTTGTGACGGGAATCCGCTAGAAGGGATTGACTTTCAGTTGTAGAGATCAACTTAGTTACCGCGTCCTCCAAGCTTAACCCGTTTCTTGGTTTGCTAATTCATTGAAATTTCTGATAAGGCTGATAGTTTTGAGGTGGTCTTTGTTGAAAATGTTGTTGTTGTTGTTGTCCGAAGCCGGATTGTCCCTGATTATCCTTCCAGCTGAAGTTTGGATGGTTTCTCCAACCAGGATTGTAGGCGTTACTGTAGGGGTTGTTTTGTAGGTGATTTGTTCTGATAAAGTCAACCTGCTCGGTATTAGTGGTGATACTCTTTACTTCTTCAGTAGCCTCAGCGGCGGTCTTGCCCTTACTAAGTTGATTGAGTAGAGTGGTAATGGCGTCTACTTGAGCAGAAAGTGATGTGACAGTATCGACCGAATAAACTCCTTGCCTGGCTCCCCTAGTGTTCCTTGGACTGTACCATTGATAGCTATTCATAGCTATTTCCTCAATGAGGTTGTAAGCTTCTTATGGTCTCTTGTTTCCAAAAATACCACTTGCAGGAGCGTCTAGTGTCTGACAACCCATTGTAGAATGATGATACTTGTAATCAAACTTCTAGCCCATGGAGAGGACATTTCCTTAACATGTTCTTAAAGCGTTCCCATGCCTCATATAGTGATTCACCATCATCCTGAGTGAAAGTGGTGATATCATTTCTTAGCTTATCAGATTTAGCTGGCGGGAAGTATTTTGACAAGAATTTCTGAGCTAGATCATCCCATGTAGTGATTGACCCGGTAGGAAGGGAGTTTATCCATGCCTTAGCCCGTTCCCTTAAGGAAAAGAGAAACATGCGGAGGCGAATTGCGTCATTCGACACTCCGTTTAGTTTGAAAGTGTCACAAATTTCAAGGAAATTTGCAATGTTGGCATGTGGATCCTGATCGGGTAATCCATGGAAAGTGCATGATGACTAGATCATGTGGATCACATGAGATTTGATCTCAAAGTTGTTAGCGTCAACTGTTGGCCTTGTGATACTAGATCCCAAAGCCTCTAGTGACGGTCTTGCGAAATCGAAAATAGTGCGATTTTCAACGGCCATTCTTCTAGTACGGTTTTCTCGTATTCGGCGGTGAAGGAATCTTTCGGGCTCTTCTAAAGGTTGATATAAACCAGTATTGGAGATACGGATCCTACACTACCGGCAACAAACGTAATAGAAAAACAAATGGAAGTTGATAGGTTAATCCGTTAACTTGAATTTTTCTTGAAATCACCGTGTCCCCGGCAACGGTGCCAAAAAAACTTGATGCGTAATGTTTTAATATATAAAAATATAATAAATATATTTTTAGAACGGTCTTATGAGATCCGGTTTTAAATTTATAAAATAATAATTACTTTAACTTAAAAACACATACAATATGCAAGTGTACCTATCGCAACATAATATAGTTTATGTAAGAACCAAGTATCGAACCAATGGACACAGTCGAATTCCAATTTTGTGAGTGAGTTTTGTGTGCTTGTGGAACAGGAAAGTAAATGACAGAAAAGTAAATGGCGGTAAAGTAAATAGCATAAAAGTAAAAACATGCGTGAAGTGTGTAACAGAAATGTAACCAACAGAATAGTAAATAACAGGAAAGTAAATAGGTCAGAAATGATCAGGTTACGAATAGTATTGCTTTGGGTTTCGAATCCTCTTGGTACGTGATAATGTTAAGTTGACTAATCTAGTGATATGACTATTACAAATGTGTGACCCGGGTCACCGCTAGAGCCTCATCCTCACGACATTTGATTTGCAAATTTAAAAGCTCTAACAAGTGGTAGTGCCTCCCATTAAGGACAACAATTACCCTCAACCCTTCAAATGGTAATCTCCGGGTTGGTTTAAGACATCGAACGTAAAATGCTCTGTATCAATGTTAAATAGGTGATTATATTTTGCTCACCGGAAGGAGGTGTAACAATGGGACGAACTATAAAGACGTATCTTACCCAACATGAGTTCACCAATTCTTGGTCGCATAATAAGTTCGTATAAAGACGTACGATCTTACTAGTGTTAACCAAGCCTTGGCTTATCAATCTCTACTTGTATAAAAAGGTACAAGCTTCAAGAGAAGTTTGATTAAAAAGCTTCATAAATATAAAGACGGATTTATACAATAATAAAAGCCCACCAAAATGGTGGTTTTAAGGACGAATAGTTAAAGACATAAACACGTCACTTGGATTAATAAGTTAAACATTAACATTCACTAAACTTAATCTTCACCCTAGCAATACAAAGAGTTTAGCCACGAATGGCCATACTAACTAGCATAACGCTGAGTTTCGTAGGCTCCCCTATTGCGGAACAAGGATGAAGATCCCCTCCGCTCACTACTCTCTACTCTTACTACGAAATGCACTCTCAAACGACGTCTGGATGGGTGTTCTTTGATCTAAATTGGTGTATGGAATGAAGAACTCAAGCCAACTAAATTATATTGCACGGCCGTGCAAACACCTCGGGAATCAAACAGGGTACACAAGACAGTGTACTGGACCTTGGGGAGCAAGACAGGGCAATGCACGCCCGTGCATTGGGATGCACGGCCGTGCATCCCCTTCTGGCTTCCCAGTTTTGTCTTTTAGCTGCTGGTTTGACTTGTGTTGTCCTGGTTTGACATCTTGGGTGTCAATGCTCGGGTTTGGTCCTCCAAAAGCTTGATTTCTTCATGTTTTAGGCTGATTTTTGCTTTTTCATCTTTGGGATAGCGAATAACCTGCATTTGTGAAATATTAACGTTTTAAGTATCAATTTAAAGGTTATTAATCAATTAGTACCATAATACGGGGGTTATCATGTATGCAAAACATATATAATTTAGGACATATCAGTGGCCGAACATGAAGGGTGATATTGCTTCATACGTTGGTAAATTTTTGACTTGTGCAAAAGTCAAGACCGAGTACCAAAAGCCATCTGGACTTATGCAACAACCGGAGATTCCGTAGTGGAAATGTGACTGTATTGCCATGGATTTCATCACCAAATTACCCGGAACGTCTAGTGGCTACGATTCAATCTGGGTGATTGTGGATCGTTTGGCAAAATCGGCACATTTCCTACCCGTGAAGGAATCTTACCGAATGAAGAAATTGGTGAGCATATACCTTAAGGAAGTAGTGTTCCTGCATGGGGTGCCGACTTCGATCATCTCCGATAAAGATAGTCATTTCACATCGAAGTTTTGGCGGTCAGTAAAAAAAGCCTTGGGTACTCGTTTGAATTTAAGCACGGCGTATCATCCGTAGAGTGATGGTCAATATGAAAGGACCATCCAGATTTTGGAAGACATGCTCCGTGCCTGCGTAATCGACTTTTGGTGGGATACTCACGTACTATTGGCTAAGTTCTCCTATAATAACAGTTACCAAACTGGCTTGAAAGCCGCTCCGTTTGAAGCCATGTATGGAAGAAAATGTCGCTCACCGCTTTGTTGGCCAGAAGTTGGTGACAAGCATTTAACTGGACCGGAGCTTGTCCAGGAAACTATCGATAAGGTTTTCAAGATCCATGATCATTTGATGGTTGCCCAAGATCGTCAGAAGAAATGCGCTGATAGAAGAAGGAAACCATAAGCATTCCAAGTGGGAGATAGAGTTATGCTGAGGGTCTCTCCTTGGAAGGGGGTAGCTAGGTTTGGCAAGCATGATAAGCTTAGCCCACGCTACATTGGACCTTACAAAATTATTGCTTGTGTAGGGCCAGTTGCTTACCGACTGCAGTTACCGCGAGAACTAAGTGGAGTTCATAATGTATTCCATGTGTCCTATCTGAAAAAGTTTCAGATTGATAAGACACTTGTGATACCTCCGAGTGAAGTACGTGTTGATGAAAGGCTTTATTTTCGTGAAGAGCCCGTGGAGGTTTCGGATTGGAAGATTCACAAGACTAGACGTAGTCGTATCAAATTGGTCAAGGTCAGATGGAATTTTATGCGTAGCCCCGAGTTTATGTTGTAACGTGAAGATGAGATGAAACGGAAGTACCCTCATTTGTTTAAGTCTGTCCGCAACCAGGCTTCGTAGCGTAAAATTTCGGGACGAAATTTCTTTAAGGAGGGGAGGCTGTGACATCCGGCAATTTCCAGGTTATTTATCGTAAACCCTTAGAACGCGTTTATAATTTAATTATGTGAGTCTTAGTCTTATTTTCAGTTAATTAGGTTAGTATAAAGACTAGCAAAGTCCTTCGTATGCATAGGTTTGCATTTCGTGAAATTTCATAAATTTCGGTACCGCGTATCGGTAAAATGTCCGTATTTAGCGTTGGTGACGACCCGGTTAAACTTAAAAATATTAGTTTTGATGAAAATTATATAAACTAGTTTCTATTAGTGGATTATATGTGAAAATTATGTGCTACTTGTTAAATATCGCTTTCGGTGATTTTCGTTGCGTTTTACCCGGTACAATCGCGTACCGGATGAGTTAAAATGAACTGTTAGCAAAAATTATTATTTTTACTAATTATGATAGCAAATAATTAGTGGGTATTTTATATATTTTTATTTTGATAAAAAACCATGTTAAAAGTGGTAAAATTTTATAAAAGTGTTGTAGTATTTATAAAAAGTCACCTACACTTGTGTGGTGTAGTTTTTATAAAACAAATGAGGATCTGGAAGACCTCTCTCTCCAAAAAACAGCCATAAAAAGTGGGTCTCACTCCCTAATCAAGTATTAAACACACTCATTTGATTCCTTACACACTTTGTATAAAACTACACTCCTCAAATTTGATCATTCAACTTGCATGAATTTTTAATGGGAGATATCAAATCTTCTCTCTCTCTCTCTCTTTGGGCCAAAATCCATCCCCCACCCTCTTATAAATACCCTTCAATCTTCATTTGCAACTCCACACCATTTCTATCATCTTTTCTCTAAGTGTTCTTACAAGTATTCTTGAGTTTTTGGTGTTCTTGGAGCATTTTCTTGAAGATTCAAGAGTTGTGGAGCCAAATACTCAAGAAAACCATCCATCATCTTGCATTTCTCTAGTATTCTCCTTGAATTAGTCAAGTGGTATGAATATCCATATCTTTCTTTACTTTTCTTAAAGAAAGCTTTGATTTTTGCAAGTATTGTTCACCTTTAATAAAAGGATTTGTATGAACTATTAAAATCAGTAAATAATGGGTCTTTATTGAAGATTTTCATGGATTTATTTGTATGTATGGATGTCGTGTATATGCATGTATGTTTATATGCTCATATCTTGCAAAATGTTGATGATTAGGGCTTGATCTTTACATGCAATCAAATGTTTTGTTATGGTTTGTTTTAAACATAAAATAATGGTATATTATTGCATAAAAACATGTTAGTTTATGCATGGATCATTGAATTGATGATTTAGGTGTTTATTGCTAAAGATTGTTGTCCAAAAGCATGATTTAAGCTAGGGTTTTGGCATGGATCATTTAGATTGTTTGAAATCTTGAAATATGATGATAAAAGTGATGTTATATGAACTCATGTGTTAGAATTTAGTAGTTTGTTCCTTAAAACTTAGTCGTTTTGCTTGAAAAGTGCTTATGTGCAAATACTGTGATTTTAGTGTTTTCACATGTGATTTAGAACTTATAGACATATGTATGGGTATATATATGTGCTACTAGTTTCATACTTTCATTTTGGTTGTTGATAAGTATTAACACCAAATTGTCTTCGTATGTGTGTATGATCCACTGTTTTTCGTTAAAAACATAACCGCGTGTCGAAGTCACCAACGGGTCGTTTAAATAAATATTTTCTAAAAAATATTATAAGTCTAAGTAGGTTCGGTGAACAACCTGCTTGTAAGACTTGAGGTTCAATTAGTAATGTATCCCTCGTGTTTAGGGCACCTTTAACGTTCGTGGGCGTATTTTTGCTAGCACTCGTTTTTCCGTCGTTCGTTACTTCAAGGTGAGTTTTTCACGGCCCCTTTTTAAACTATTTTGTTGTTTTATAAACTATGGGGGAAGAATATGCTTTCGTTCGTTTATCATGATAATGGACATACATTATGTGTTCGTTTGATGGTCTCGAGTAAGGGCTTTCGTTATGTGTTCATGTATGTCGTTCATGAAGAGCCCCGCCATTATAATCAATAGCCTCGTGTAGGCAACAAGATGTGTTGATAGATCTATTTGGGACTGACTGCCCACTCTCGTGATCAGTAGCTCTGATCGGTCGTTCGTATGAGAGAATATATTTTGAAAGGATTCGTGGGGACATGTTGTATTCGTGTCTCGATTTGATTATAAGCTCTAGGTACTGTCATCATGTTGTATTCCTTGCAAGCTTATGACATATCACATGTTTGTCCAAGTTACTTGATAGTTCGTTAAATTCGTTTATGTTATCGTTAAACCCGTGAAACTCGCTCAACTTTATGTTGATGTTTTTAAGCATGTTTTTCAGGTACTTAGATGCTCTCGCGCGGGTATGAGAACGAGCTTTTGGACAAACACTTGCATCAGAATTCTGTTGGGACATTTTAAACTTTATTTTGGATCCTCATTTGTTGGATCATGAAAACTTTGGTTTTAAATTTTAATGCCTTTCAATTTTGATAATTGTAAGACTTATCTTTATTTTGTTAAACCTTTTCCGATGTTTTAAATAAATGTATTTGCTTATTATCATTGGGCTCCAACTTATATGACCACCATGTTTATGTCTCGTTTCCGCTGCGAATCGTCATTTTCGGGGTGTGACATTAACGGTTCTGTCGAGGTATTGATTATTATATTGATTCAGAAGGAGGTTCTGCTTGAGGTGAGTTCTTCTAAACTGTGCTCAATGTAAAATGTTTTGAAATGATTTTAATCGAAACGAGTCGGATCCCTATGTGAATTCCATGTATATATACCTGTGAATAGCGCTTATTACAGTCGGGAATGGGATGTAACTGAGGGACAAGACTGGTCATCTTATTTTTAGACTGGTCCTTGTGTGGCCAGTAGCCGAAAGGTCTCAGTATATATATAATAAAAGCTCAAGTTCCTTGTGTGGCCACTAGGTGGGGATTGGGATGGATGGTCGTTTCGTATGATGAATATGATTGTGAAAACGTGATTTGTTTATGAACTCACCAGCCTTGTGCTGATCCAAATGTTTTCAAATGTTTTTGAGCACAGGTGAACACTAGCATATAGTTGGCATTCCAGGAGATGTACAGAGGTTTTGAGATAGGGATGACTGAGGGCATGTTCTTGTGTAACCATAAGGCCTGAGTGGATGGCACATTCTTCGTGAACTATAAGTCCAGAGATGAGATGTTGTATTTATAAGTCAGTCCTAATTGTAAAACATTATTATCTATGAAATTAAATAGTTATGATTTTAAGTCTTTCGCTGTGTGATTTTGGTATCAACGTCATAGTAACTGGAAGGCGACCTTCTAACTAGTATGTAGTTATCTGACGAATGAAATGTTCTGTCTAGGAAAGAACGGTGTATAAATCTCTCCTAGACCTGTCATTCTTTCCTGGGAACATATCTGTTGGAGGTACTACTCCGGTTAGATAACTGTCCTGTGTTACGGGTTTGACAAGTTGGTATCAGGCAGTTTAAGGGATTTAGATGCTAATAATAAATATTAGTATCTAGACTTAAAATAAGAGCTCTGAGAATAGCTGGAATGCCAAAGGATGTAGGTTAAGGTGTTGGTTATCATTATGAATATAACGGGTGATATCAAGAGAAAAGATAATTAATTACATTCTTGGCCAAATGTCTTTAATTTCTAATTTTCTAGATCATAACCAGTTATACGAATTTTGATGTCATACATATATATGTATAGGTAACAATGGCTGGAAGAGGAAGAGGTAGGGGAACAGGTCGAACCCCGGTTACTAGGAACAGTAGACAGACTTAAAATGACACCAATACTAACGATCACCACGAAATGAATGAGAACGATAATAACACGAACACTCATCCTGAAGAGGTAATTATGTCTAAAGCTCAATTCTAAGATATTGTGGCTAGTGAAGTAACGAAAGCACTAAGAACAACTCTACCTGGGTTTTTAGATGAAGTCCTCACAAGAAGGATGAGTACTGGAACAACCGGATGAAAAACCAATAACACTGGAGGAGTAAATGGAAACGCCAATACTAGCTCAGTAACAAGAACTGAGAATCACGAAGGATGCAATTACAAATCCTTCGGAGGCTGCAAACCCAAGCCGTTTGACGGAAAGAAAAGAGCCATTGATGCTACTCAATGGATCACAAAGATGAAAGCTGTTATAAAGCTTAGTGCATGCATGAGTGATCAGGAAGTCAAGTTTGCTGCCAACACTTTAGAAACCACAACATTAGATTGGTGGGAGTCTGTGAAACAAGCCAGAGGGGAGCAGGTTGTGGACAACATGAAATGGAACAAGTTTAAGGAACTAGTTCTGTAACGTTTCTATCCTCATAATGAAAATGATAAGATTGAGGAAGAGTTTAAGCGTCTGTAGGCTGGAACAATGACGCATCAGGAGTATGCGACAAAGTTTGATGAGTTGTCAAAATTAGTGCCACATCTGGTGACACCCGAGTCCCGAAGAATCAAACACGTTATTGGGGGGTTACCACTAAAGGTGAAAACTTTAGTGAAAACCTCTGCACCTCAAACAATGGATGCAGCTTTTTCGTTGAGTGTGTTAGGACATATAAGTGTGACAATAGGCCTTGTAATAGTTTAGATCTTATATGTCTATGTTTTTATAATCTTTGATTAAGTTTTGTAATAGGCGAACTTAACAAATTCACCTAGGCCTAGTTTAGGCGAACTTGTTAAGTTCGCCTGCATGGCTGAATGTGTCTATAAATAGGAGTTTACAAGTTAGTTTAAAAAGCTTTTGCAATTTGTAATCAAGAAAAGTAAACTTTGGTGGAAATCAAAGAGAAGATTATTTACATTGTGTGTTGAATGTTATCATTGTGATTGTCTCGTATACACAGTCATGCGTACGGTTGGATTTCGCACTCCGTATGTTTGATACGTCACGTCTCGAGTTAGATCCGTAGAAGACCCGAGGGGACCTACACTTAGTAACCTCATTATCATATTCTTCAAACTCTGCAATTCCTTCAGAAACATCTTCAGGTATCACATTGTCACGAAACATATCCATATCAACATTCATTCCGTTACAACCTTCATATAAAATATTCTGTGTGTCTCTCTCCACTTCTAATTCAACTATTTCTCCCTCCTCAATCTCAGACAAGCTACCATAATCCACTTCATCATCATCAAGTGGATCTTCTAGACCAATCAAACATTCTAGCTTATCTGCTTCGTCTACATCAAAATCTTCAAAAATTGAATTATCTGACATCAACATATCAACATCAATTCCAGAATTATCTAACATCAACATATCAACATCAACTCCAGAGGTTCCTTTGTCCGAAATCATCTCAACTTCAATAACTTTATCTGACTCCCCACTGAGATGTAAAATTAACATCAGCGTTTTGACACTCAGTTGAACCACCACCAACATCTGGTTCAACATCATCATTGTTCCTATTCACAGCAGTTGTGTGACTGGCATCATCCACATCAACAACTTTCTCCCCCTGAGCGTCAATATGCTCTAATAATTATGATAACAAGATTTGCATTTCAGCAATCTGTCTATTCTGGGCATTAATGTCTTGTTGATGCTGGAAATCACTTGCCTGAAGTACATCAACTTGAGTCTGTAAGCCTGTCACTTGGCTTTATAAACTTCACACTTGAGACTCTGAAGTTGTGATCTTTGCATCTCTAGGATCTGAAGTAGATGGACCTGCTTCATCTTGAGTACGAGGTATATAAGGTGTACCTTGTGGAGTAGGAGCTTGTGATGGGACTGGACTAATAATCAAAGAATCCACAAAGTCCGCATCAGTTTTTTTGATTCTGGAGAAGGAGCATAATCAGAATCTGAAGATTCATCTTGTAATGTTCTCTTGCAAAGAACTGCACCAGGAGGAGGACCCCTGGCAATCTTGCATCTTGGTAATTTCACTTTCTTCTTACCTAGTGACTTCTTTTATTTGGGAAAACAAGTAGTAGGCAAAATGTTACCACAAGTAGCATTTGCCAACTGAGCGTAATGCTTAGGAATAAAGTCCTGTGTTCTTTCACCAGTAGCATCATTCCCGTCACTTTCAATAGAACTAGAACTTCAACTAGAACTCGTGCTAGTGTCTGCAGCTTATATTTGTTCAGCCTGAGGCAGAGATGAAACATTAACTTCAACATTCTCCTCAATCAATTCATATTCCCCTTCTTCATTTTCATTAACTGGCTAATCAACATTTTCATTCACAACATTCTCACCATTACCAGCATCATTATCATCATCATAAATTTCATCATTATCATTCCCTTCATCATTATCATTCCCTTCATCATTATCATCACCTTCATCTTCAGGTTCATCTTGTTGCTGAGCAGGAGGTGACTCCATGGCAGGATCAACATGAATCCAATTATCATTTGGTGGTGCAACATAATTAGGGTTAATATTGTGTCCAAACATCGAGAAACAACCAAAATCAATGCTGGATTTTGCTGTTTAACATTGTTATAGTCAGTGGCTATCCTCTTGGTCATTGGAGTAAGAGTCAATCTTGGATTCAGCGAGGGCAAGTTAGGAATAAGATTGTTAATAATGACCTGCAAGAATCTAGGGTACATTAAGAAACCCTGACCCTCAGGCGGTGTAATTTGAGTAACCAACTTGAAGCTTCCCTGATTGTTCCCAAAGAAATTTGTATCTCTTGATTGTTAACGGTAGCACGAATCGCATTCGGGTCCACATTGGTGTCATGAACAGCAGTCTCCTAGAATTGTTGAATATATAACAAGCTGGGATTAGCCGATAAAGCAACTCTGATTCGGGACCGATTCAAGAAGTTGATTATCTCTTGGTAATTTACAGCTTCAGCCATATCAAGATCCAGCAAAGCCAGCTGATTATGTTTATACTCAACACGTCTATCCAACAACTGCATAGAAATCATGATTACACATTTGAAATTTTCATAAGAAAAGATAAAAAAAATAAACTCATAAATAAAAAAAAATCAAGTTTAAAAAAAATCACAACACTTGAAAAATGCTAAGTCCTGGCAGTACTAACCCTGAGGCGAACTTAATAAGTTCGCTTAGAGTTACAAGAGGCGAACTTATTATGTTCGCCTAAGAAAGTTCGCTCAATCCTTCGAACAACGCAGAAATTTTAAGCTTCAATGATTTGATGTAATAACCAGGAATCAAGGTCACATACTCCATCACCAATACCCAACAAGTGATAATGAACAATCAATTTCATTTTTAATGACAAAAACAAGGTAGTAAGACACCGGTGACTGTTCGATGAACCCTAGATGAGAAGAACAACTATTCTGATCAAATCCATGGATGAAATGATATGAATCTACCTTTGTTGGAATCGTAAAACGATTTAAAATGAAATACTGGAATAAACGACCACAATCTCACACAAATATTTGAAATCAGACAAGTTTGATGTAGAACAGGCCAAGTCGCTCTATAAGTTCGCACTTGTAAGAAGTTAGAGTGAAATGATCAAGTTCGCTGAATACCAATATATCCACTCCTGTCTAAGCTCGCCAACTTAAGAGAACTTAAAAAGTTCGCCACCCCAGGCGAACATACTAAGCGAACATACCAAAATTTTGCCTATTCACAAAATTATCCAACAATTTGAAATTTTTCACTTTTCAACTTTATCTCTAGATCCAATCAACCTTCAACCAGTTTAGCAACTTAATTCCAGAAAGTAAGAATTTTTCATGGAAGATAGAAATAAAATATTTTTGGAATTTTCTATTTAAATGAACCAGAACAAGTAAATGGCATATTTTTGATATTTTGAACTTTTTGCTAAAATACACTAAAATCTTTTTGAATTTTTCAAAATGAAGTAAAGTAGTAAAACAATAAAAGCAAATCTTTTTTATTTTTATTTGTATATACTGAATCACATGTTTTTGGTCGAACACTTCGAGTAAGAAGATCATATTAGCATCTTTGATAAATCACACACACATTCTGAATATAAATCCCTAGCAGATCTAAGGTGACCTAAGGTATTCTGTGTACATACAGATCTTGATTCATCAATTATGTAACTTGTATAACTCACTATGATATCTCAGCAAAACATTTCTCACAACTAACAATTTTATCATTCACAAACTATCAAACCTTTTGAAAATCATAAAATGATACGCGATAAACTTCAAAGTAAACATGATCAGATCATGACATGCTAACTTATTCATACCGAATTTGCAATATAATACATGTCAATTCAAGTTGTCAGCATTATAAGATTTGAAACTATAAGCGTTTTTATCCCACGTTCTTGTGAGTTAGTACCACTTATAAGAAAACAACGCGTACCCCACAAATATGCCAACAGAAAGTAAATTGCACCATCTTCAAGACATATAAGACTTTGTGCAAAAGAATATGTATATAAATCTCCAGGGTGAAATTACATCAATTAGCACAGGAAAAGAAGCAGATCCCAAAGGATATAAAGAATCATAAAGATTCAGAATCAAGTGATTCATATAGATTGATTTGGCTTCGATGATTCTCATTGATATCATGTGACCGATGAAATATTGAATAAAGAATCGATTGATTCATTAACTCAGGGTAATGTGGTCCAACTGTTATCTGGATCTTTTCAATGAATCAGGATAATCAAGTGATTTTGATTCAAGAGCTAGTATATGCTTGACATATGTTATCAAGACATATCTTAGTTCAACAACATATTACATGTTTTTAGGGGCATGGGCAGTGAAGTGAACTGAAAAATTGTGCTAATGACATAATCCGATATTGGTGTCATGAAATTCTTAAAGTCTCATTTTCTTTTTCTGATAATAATATTTTAACACACACCCGGCATATCATGGGTTCAAATCAGAGTTGTGACATAGATCATTATGTTTTCACACTACTAATGGTCTAAAAACTCTTCTAGCCTACTGACAATTCAAGTTACATGCAGATATCCAAATTAATAAATGATAGAGTCAATGTCAAGCAGTCATGAAACTATCATTTCCTATTTGTCCAAACTAAGAAGTTTAGATCAGATCATATAAGCACAAACTTCAAACATAAATACAGAAAACAAGTAGTCATTCTATGGTCATGTGTGTATGATCACCTACTAATGTACTATCATTTCTTCTAAAACTTCAAGCAGTGTCGATTTTTATCTTTTTCAATTTGTTTGGTTTTTCAGAAAGCAAGTAAACTGAAGAAACTAAAGCATGAAAATAATTTACTTAACAAAAATAAAAAGAAAAACTTCCATGAAAATCCCTTTTGAAAACCATTTTCAAGTTGGATTAAACATTCCAATCATTTGAGTAAGGAATTCAAACCGTGAGCGATCAAATGCTTTGGTAAACAGGTCAGCAAAGTTTTCATTAGTGTGGACTTTCACCAACTCAATCAATCTTTTCTCTTCACAATCTCGAATAAAATGATGACGTATCTAAATATGCTTTGTTTTCTAGTGCTTCACTGGATTGTTTGTGATGGACATCGTGGCAGTGTTGTCAATGAACATTGGTGTCTTTGTGAAGTTTAGACCATAATCCCTTAATTTTTGCTGAATCCACAGGATTTGGGAACAACAACTGGCTGCAGCAATATACTCAGCCTCGCACGTTGAAATTGCAACCGATGTTTTCTTTTTTGCATTGCCAGGACACAAGTCTGTTCCCTAAGAATTGAAAACCACCAGATGTCGACTTCCTATCCAAATTGCAACCTCCATAATCTGAATTTGTAAAAGCTTTGAAATCAAAGTCAGAATTATTAGGATACCACAATCCCAACCTTGGTTTACTCTCTATGTATCGAAAGATCCGCTTTACAGCAATCAGATGTGATTCCTTCGGCTTGGACTGAAATCTTGAACACAAGCAAACCGTGAACATAATATCAGGCCTGGGCGTAGTCAAATACATTAAAGAACCAATCATTGCTCTGTATAACCTACAATCCACTTCTTTTCCTTTCGAATCAGAATCTAGCTTGTGATTTACAGGAATCGGAGTACTGAACGCTGAGGTATCTTACATCTCAAATTTCTTCAAATTATCCGACACATACTTCGTTTGTTGAAGATAAATGCCATCTTCTTTCTGATCAACTTGAAGACCCAAAAAAAAGATAACTCTCCTATGCTGCTCATCTCAAACTTCAACTTCATCACTCTCTCAAAATATTTACACATATCAACATTCGTCGACCCAAAAATTATGTCGTCCACATAGACTTGAACAAGTAAGATATCTCCCCCCGCTTTTCTGATGAGAAGAGTGGAATCGATCTGACCATGCTCAAATCCATTCGCGAGTAAGTGCATGGACAAAGTTTCATACCAGGCACGAGGAGCCTGATGAAGACCATATAACGCCTTATCAAGTTTAAACACTTTGTCTGGGAACTTGGAGTCTTCAAAAGCAGCTAGTTGTTTCATGTATACCTCTTCCTTTACCTTTCCATACAGAAAAGCACTTTTCGCATCTAGCTGGAATACCTTGAACCCCTTGAAAGATGCGCAAGCAAGAAATAGACGGATCGCCTCGATCCTCGCAACCAGAGCATAAACTTCCGTGTAGTCAACACCTTCTTGTTGGTTAAATCCTTGAACAACAAGCCTCGCCTTAATGCGTACCACCATGCCTCGATCATCACGTTTGCACTTAAACACACATTTCTTGCCAATTGATCTTGAACCTTTGGGCAAGTCAACTAAATCCCAAACATGTAGTTGGTTAAATTGAGTTAGCTCCTCTTGCATAGCCTTGATCCAACAATCATCATCAAGCACTTCAGCCACATTCTTTGGCTCTGTTTGAGAAATAAAGCAAGCATGCAAACTTGTCTCCATAATACCTGTATCCACGATCTGTGCATATAAACATGAATTTTCAGCAAGTGAACAATGTCTAGTTTGAACTCCTGCATTCAAATCACCAATAATAGTATCCGTCGGATGATGTTTATGCACACGAGTTTGAGAAATATCAGAAGTTTGAATCACAACATCAAGATTAGAAGGCATCTCCCCCTCAGACTGTGCCAGTGTAGATATCAACTATGTTCTGGATATCATTAGAGGACTCCTGAAACATAGTTTCATCATCATCACTATCAATGTCATGTGTTGTACCAGAGGTCGAATCTACATTCGGATCAACAGGAGGAGTAACCAAAATTGGAACAACCGATTGCGGCTCGACAATTGAATCATCGTTACAGCTGGACTAATACAAAATTTATGCTTCAACAGAAGACACTGTAGGAGGAACATTAAATGATCTGAACAAAGCGTCATAATCAAAAGCCCATGACGATCCTTTGGCATCCTGAGGAACCGTGCGATTATCACAATCAATGTGAAACCACTCCTCAATCAGTCTGCTTTCTTTATTGAACACCTGTTTGTTGAGAGAATTTGCAACATATCCCAAGAAAATTCCTTCAATTGACTTCGCACTGAACTTCGTTGGAACATCTCTAGTCTTCAATAAATTGCATGGATTTCAAAAGGGCAACAGATAATCTAGATTCGGCTTTCGATTGTTCAGCAATTAATAACACGTTTTGTTGTGTTTCTTCATGGTCAAAACACGATTAAGGACATGACACGTCATGTTCACCGCCTCTGCCCAAAATGTCACTAGCAACTTCGAGTCGGATAACATTGTGCGAGCAGTCTCAATCAGCGTGTGATTCTTCCGTTCAGCCACACCATTCTGTTAAGGAACATAAGGAGCACTGAATTCATGATGGATGCCTTTTTGTAAACAAAATAAACCCATATTTCCATTCTTGAATTTTGTCCCATTGTCACTACGAATCCTCCTGACCTTATGCTTGAATAAACTCTCAAGTCCCACGATCAGGAACTTAAGATTTTCGGCAATCTCATCCTTTGAAATAAGAAACTTCACCCAAGACAATCTGGAATAATCATCAATCACTACCGAACAATATGATTTGCCGTCTTCACTCTTAATACTTATAGATCCGACTAAATCCATATGCAACAACTTGAGAGGAGTCACAATTGAATTAATCAACTTCGATTTGTGAGATTTCCTATGTTGATTCCCCTTCTTGCATGGAATACAGTCTTCGTTCACATGAAATCTCATGGTAGGGACACCAGAAACTAGCCCATTCTTCACTAAAAAGTTCATTTTTTCTGAAATTTATGTGAGCCATCTTTCGGTGCCACAAAATTGATTCGGACTCAGAAGCTTTAGAAAGAAGACTGTAGGTCCACATGGCTCTTCTACGGATCGTTCTCGTGATAAGACGTATTGTTAACGCGGAGTGCGGAATCCAACCGAATCAACAATTGTATACACAAAAGACAATAGAAACAATCACGTAAATAACATTCAAGCTTATATTCCAACAATCATAGATTTTACAGACTCAATCAGACAATTCGTTCACTTCTATTCTATACTCTGTTCCAGTCCCTACTGCTGACTCTGTAACCTCTATATATAGACATCTGATCTGTATTAGGCGAACTTAACAAGTTCGCCTCTAACAGACTAAGCGAACTTAACAAGTTCGCCTCTGTTAGACTAGGCGAACTTGACAGGTTCACCTCTAGCATAACTTGTATAAAACACTTAGAACATTACATACAAAAACATAAAGACATTAGATCTAAACTATTACAAATATTTTGTCATTACAAACTATGTCCTAACAGACTCCCCCTTGACAATAGCTTGATCTTCAGTCTTCGGTCTTTATGATGAGCTTTTCCAATTATCCGGTAATCTGCTGTCTGCATGCACTCCATATCTTCTACATATCTCCAACACTCTCTTATACTGCAATCCTTGTTCTATCCATTCATCAGTGAACATGATTTCATTCTTTCTCAACGTTCTCTGATCTTTCTTTGAAAAATTGATAAGATTCATTGCATCATAGAAACATACAATGACCTTATTATCTTTGTCTTCAATCCTTGCTTCACCAGTATTAACATCAACATACCACCATTTCATATTCCCAAGAAAATCTTGATGAATCTTCTTCAACGGTATCTTGTGTACAGCACGTACTGGTTTGAACTTGTACTTCCAGGTCACTTTCCCAGTATTTTGATCTATTATCCTCACTCTATTTCCTTTCTGAGGCTTTAGCTTTTCATACTTTCCCGAACCACCTTCTCTCTTGATCAGATTAGCAATCACATCCGCTAAACCAAACTTGGATCTATTAATAAGTGGTTTTGAAGCTAGACCATTCATTTCACACCTTGGCAAGGTATTGAAATATTTGATCCTCGGCTTTAAGTACTGAACACCATCAGATCTTTTAATAGCAAATAATTTTGTGTCATTATCATAAAACCAACTTATGATTCTTCCAACATACCTCTCTTTATTCACATATTTTTCTTTCTGAGCAGGTTGTACTTGAGACTTGGGTAGCACCTTCATCCAGCTATTCACAACTTCTCTCCACTGTTCTCTAGTCATCCCTGTATTTCTGTACATCACAGGTCTTCATTCACCTTAGGAGACACAATGTGAGTAGTATCAGCTTCAACATCTATATTGGATTGAACATTCTCATCATCAGTATCCATCTTGGATTCAGCAGTATCTTCAGGCACAGTGATATCTTCAATAGAGTCCATAGAATCTGTTACTCCTTCATAAGAAAACTCAGGAATAACATCATCTTGGATGAAGTTATATGGTACTTTCAGACCATCACTGCCTTCATATGTAACTTTATCTTTATTCTTCTCTATATCTATCTCCACTATCTCTCCTTCTTTAACTTCATTATCAGACACTTCATCTTCAATGTCATTGAATAATTCATCAATATCATCCAGACATTCTATCTTCTCAACTTCTTCCTCTTCAGAATCAGCAAAGAATTCCAATAGCAAAAATTCTTCATTAACTACAGAAGCATCCTTGTTTCCTTCAATTGTTTGAGATGTCGACTCCCCCTGAACTGTAGATAAAGGATTAACGTCAGCAGCGTATTGACGATCACCCTCAGCATTTCTAGTAGGATCATTGTCATCATCATCCTTTCTTTGAATGGACTCAGTGTGACACGTATCGTGGATCCTTAACTCCCCCTGAGCGTCAAGACGCTCAACAAGTTTGGATACCAATGCTAGCATGTCAGCAATCTGCTTGGCATGAGTCTGAATCACCAGCTGTCTTTACGAATCAGTAGATACAAGAGTATCCACCTAAGTTTGTAAAGTAAGCACTTGAGATTCAAGGAAAGTAATCCTCTCAGAATCAGAAGGCTCTGAAGGACCAGCTGAAGATTGAGGAACCGAAGGACTTGGAGTAATCACTGGAGGAACAAGAGTTATAACAGGAGATGAATCTTTAGACCTTGGAGGTGTAACTATTAAGGAAGCAACAAAATTAGCATCCTCTACACCTTGTGAAGAATGAGCAGCAGCAATTGAAGCAGACATAAATCCGGATTGAAATCACTATCAGTATCAGAACTCTCATCCACCAATGTTCTTTTTCCAAGTACTGAACCGGAAGGAGGATCCCGAACAGACTTCCGTCTTGGTCTTCTGGCTTGAGATTTAATACATTTGCCAGCATTTGCCAATGACACAGTAGCCAATCTCTCATAATGATCTGAACAAAAATCTCTAGACGCATCAGAGTCGCTTGCTTCAGATATAGGCATAATATTATCACTGGAGCTGGAACTCGCATCATTCTTTGTCACCACATTCCCTTCAGCTTCATGAATGGTTGAGTTCACATCATCATCAACAAAATCATCCATATTCATCCCTAGGTCTTGTTCATGTTCTTGAACGACCTCTTCTTGAACAGGTTCATTAACAGGTATATCAACCTGAGCTTGTTGAATAGGAACTTGTTCTGGAATAGGAATTGGTTGTTGTACTGTAACTTGTATATGTTGTTGTTGAGGTTGTTGTGGTTGTTGTACATTCTGACCATGTCCTTGAGCCAACTCTTCAGGATGAAACCAGTTGTCATTTGGTGATTCAACATAATCAAGATTGATTAAGTGACCAAATAATGGAGTTTGAACAGGAATCAACGCTGCATTATGTTGTTTTACCTTAGTGGAATCTATAAAAATTCTCTTTGACATCGGAGTCAATGTTAAACGAATAGGATGCTGTGGGAGATCAGGAATAAGATGATTCAGAATCATTTGCATGAACCGAGGATACATAAGAAACCCTTGACCTTCAGCAGGAGTTATTTGCATAACCAATTCTCGGTAAATATAAGGAGCAAAATTGAATCGCTTGTTCAATGTCAAAGCCACCATAGCAGCTTGAAGAGCATTCTTTAATCCATCTGTACTAGCTTTACGGGGAGATAAGCATTGGATAATCACGTGCATGAAATACCTCCATTCACCAACCAAACCACCCTTACGAGCTTGTGTATCATTAGGTCTTTCACGGTAACCCATCCTCTGAAAACATCCCATACTCAAAGTTCCAGGATATGACATAGGATCACCAGCAGCACCACCTAGAGCAAGAGCAGCACGAATAGTCTATGACGATATGGCAATCTCTGTATTGTTCACAGTAGCACGAAGAACATGAGGTTCTACGTCTGTATCTTGATGTACTGTGTCCCAAAATTGCTAAATATACACCAAGCTGATGTATGGATCTGCAGTATAGACTAAATCGAATGTGTATGAGGTTTCAATTACCCGAAAAGATGATGAATCGATAGCGTACGGTAGAGGCGAGTTCTGACGTCGACGGGTTTGATTTCCGGTGCTCTTTGCTGCATTTGTGATAAAGACTTTTGTGCCCTCTTCAACTCTAGAGAATGTTTGATTCTAAAGCCTGCAGTGGTTATTCCCGAAGACCTAATCCTCATGCGTGCCCCTCAAAGATTCAATACATACAGTCTGGATATGAATAACCCATCAGGAATCGAATCCTGCTTTCTCTCAAAAGCTTCAGAAGATGAGTCCTTTCTTTGGCACAAAAGATTAGGACACGTGAATTTCAAGACTAAGAACGGCCTTGTTCGAGGAAACCTTGTCACCGGTTTACCTCTAAAAGACTTCTCACCCGTGGAACATTGTCTCTCTTGTTCCAAGGGCAAGCAACACAAATCTTCTCACAAACCCAAAACCACTAATTCCATTGACTCTCCCATTCAATTGCTTCACATGGATCTCTTCGGTCCTGTGAGTGTCATGAGTCATGGAAGGAAATCCTACTGCTTGGTGGTAAACGATGACTTCTCTCGATTTACTTGGGTATTCTTCCTAGCAAAGAAAGATGAGACACCAGAGGCTCTGAAGATTCATCTGCTACAAATCGAGAATCTGTTCAATCTAAGTGTGAAGACTATCCGCAGTGATCATGGCATAGAGTTCAAGAATGCCATTCTATATTCTTTCTGTGAAAGTAAGGGTATCTCTCAGCAGTTCAGTGCACCTCGTACTCCACAACAAAATGGTGTAGCTGAACAAATAAATCGTACGTTGATAGAAGCAGCAAGGACTATGATCGTTGATTCAAAGCTTCCTGTCGCGTTTTGGGCTGAGGCAATCAATACGGCATGTTTTATGCAAAACCGAGTTCTTATCACAAAAAGCTGCAACAAGACTCCGTATGAGATTATGTACAAGCGCAAGCCTATTATTGACTTCTTCAAAAAATTTGGGTGTGTTTGCATAATGCTGAATACTTCAAATCAACTGAACAAGTTTGAAGCCAAAGTTGATGAGTGTTACTTTGTAGGCTATTCTTCAAATCAAAGAGCTTTTCATGTTTACAACAAGAGACGAAGGATCGTGCTAGAGTCCATTGATATCAACTGGCATGAAAGCAATCACACGGACGCTGGGGACGGTCCTGATTGGCTTTTTGATGTCGATTCTTTCCTTAAATCATTTAATCTTCCTGATTTCAGTAAAATATCTATATTCGCTAATCCTCTTATGTCTATGAATATCCTAGGTACCTCTACTGCTTCAATCTCCTCTTCGTCAAGTCAGCATATAGATGTTCCTCCTACAATAGCTAATGATGAATCCACTCAGGATTCTTCAGACTCTGTGGCTACAAGTGAAACTATTGAGGAAGAAACTCCTCCAATAGTGGATGTTGCTCCACAATCATCTGCTGAAGGTCCTATTGATGATGAAGCAGACCATTCTGACAATAACATTACCAACCTGGATGAACACTTAGAAGAGGATGAGATTCCACAGTTAAGAATTCACAAGGATCATCCTACAGACAACATCATTGGTCCACTCAATGTGGGAGTCCGAACTCGTAGTGCCACTGAAGCAATGAATGACGGTCTATTCTCTTGCTTCATATCTCAAGTTGAACCTAAGAATATCAAAGTTGCATTGCTTTAGAACAATTGTGTGGAGGCCATGTAGGAAGAATTGCAGCAGTTCAACAAGTTACATATATGGAATCTGGTGGATCTTCCAAAGAACAAAGTCCCAATCAGCACTCGTTGGGTACTTCGTAACAAGAAGGATGAAGGAGGAATAGTGGTTTGAAATAAAGCCCGCTTGGTGGTACTGGGGTTTTATCAAGAAGAAAGGATTGACTTTGAGGATATCTTTACACCAGTGGCCCGCTTAGAAGCCATCATAATGTTTCTCGCCTATACAGCCTACATGGACTTCACAGTTCATCAAATGGATGTCAAAAGCCCATATCTGTATGGAAAGGTTCAAGAGGAAGTTTATGTCAAGCAGCCGCCGGGTTTCATAGATCCAAATTATCCTGACAGAGTTTACAAACTTCACAAGGCATTATACGGTCTCCATCAAGCACCTCGTGCGTGGTATGAGACGTTATCTAAGCATCTGCTTGATAATGGTTTCACACGAGGAGCAATTGACCAAACTTTTTTTAAACGAAAGGATGGTGCGGATACCATTTTGGTGCAAATCTATGTTGATGATATCATTTTTGGATCCACAAATCCTCGGTTGTGTAAAGAGTTCGAGGAAGTGATGCGTTCTAAGTTTGAAATGAGCTCTATAGGAGAAATGAAATTCTTTCTTGGTTTGCAAGTAGATCAGTATGAGTCGGGAACTTTTATCTATCAAGAAAAATATGTCAAAGAAATCCTGACCAAATTCAAAATGACCGAGTCTCATCCTTACAAGACTCCCGTGGAAGTTTGACACTGTATGTCTCCTGATTTGATGGTGAAAGCGTTGATCAACACCTCGATCGCTCGATGATAGGATCTCTCATGTATCTTACTGCTAGCAGACGAGACATCATGTTCGAAGTGTGTTTGTGTGCACACTTTAAGGCTAATCCTAAACTATCTCATTTAATTGCTGTCAAACGTATTTTAAGATATTTGAAGTACAAGCCAAAACTTGGGCTTTGGTATCCCAAAAATAACTTGTTTTATCTTTTGGCTTATTTAGATTCAGACTACGGGGGATGCAACTTAGACCGAAAATCCACTTCTGGGGGATGTCAGTTCCTTGGCAGCCGCCTTGTTTCCTGGCAATGTAAGAAATAGACCACTGTTTCCCAATTCACAGCCGAAGCCGAATACATTGCCGCAACCCTTTGTTGTTCCCAAGTGAGGTGGATCCACCATCAAATGCTTGATTACGAGATCACCTTCCATGAAACTCCCATCCTGTGTGACAACACCGTCGTTCCCCATATCACTAAAAATCCCGTTCAGCATTCAAAAACCAAACACTTTGAGATCAAACATCACTTCATCCGTGACTGTGTCGAAAAGAAACATATCAAAATTGTTGAAGTCAAAACCGACAAGCAAACCGCCGACATCTTTACAAAAGCATTTGATTCTGCCAGATTTGAGAAATCGGTGGAGATGCTCGGCATGATCAACTTTCAGTAACCCTTGTGCATATTGTCTTTTCTATTTAAATTTTTTAATCGGGAAGATTTCCAAAAAGATTTTATTTTTATGTATAGTTGTTTTATTTATTAGTTTGTGAAAGCAAAACTTTTAGGGGAGAAATTGAAATTTGTAGTTAGTAAGAAAAAGATTTTCTTTGTATACTAAAAAAGAAAAGAAAATATTTGATTTGTTTATTGTTTGCTTAAGAAAAACTCACTGTAAGTATCATATTTTGTTTCAAGAAAATCAGATCTGACCTTGTGAGAAATGATAGAGTCTGATCACACTTCTTGAACATGGAATGGACCATAAACGATGGTGCTTACGGCAGACCCGACATATGGTTATAACTCTTAGTAGTGTGAAAATCTAATTCTCAATCGTACGCGTGTGTTTGAACCCATTTTTGAAACATCTAATCCATTTTAAGCTAAGAAAACTAATGCAGTCATATATAGGCTTACGTGTTGGATTCTTATTAATGTGCAAGGTGACCGTCAAAGTAACAAGAGTTACCGCCGATGACCCCGTCTGTTTTTCTTACACAAAGATCTCAGAGTTCCTCTTTTTCCCATCTACTTGGATGATTTGGCCTCGTCTGTTTTGCTTACGCAAAGATCTTGGGTGTTCAACCTTTTCCTATCCGCTTGGATAATTTTACGGCTTCTTCTGTTTTACTTACGCAAAGATCTAGAATGTTCATACCTTTTTAATATCCACATGGATATTTTTCATTTTCAACTTCTAATATCTAGTTGGATCTTATTTTACTTTTGTCGAAGATTTTGACTTTCCAAGATGGTACCCTGGTTAACCGGTAAGATATGATAAGAGGAATGCGGGTATTTCTTGAGGATTGATAGGCTTTCAAAACCATTTTATTTCAAAATGTGGGGTACATCGTATTTCGTGCTCAAATGGTACCACTTAATCACATGAAATCATTGTACAAGCAAATGTTCAGATTTATCTTTCATAAATATCGGCTATCTTCAGGGATTCACAGTAGCTGAGTGTAAAATGAAGTGTTTCAAGGGTTTTGACAAGACATGATCTCACGTTGGCTCTTTTCCATTGCTAAGTGTCCATATCTTTTATTGTTTTTACTTTTATTTTTCATAATAAATTTCTTAATCTTCCTTATTAGCTTGTTTAAATTGTGTACATATGTGAGTTTTCCTTTGTTATTTTTTATCAAGTATCTCTTGTCACCCGAAACAACATCCCCATCGAAACTATTCAAACCGTCCGAAACTTCCTCCCACCCGAAACTAATTTGCCCTATCGAAACTAGTAGTTTCGACAGGGGCATTGTGGTCTTTTGTCAAGCTCAAATTAAATGACTTCATAATCTGGCTCTTTCTCATGCTCATTCTCTCCCGTACTCACAGAAATCATTCTCACATTCATCTTCACACACAAAAAACAGTGTTTCTCATCTAATTCCCCGTCGTCTTCATCATCAAGTACTAATTTCTTTTCATATGTGTGCGTTTCTAAAAAATGTCAGACCTAGGGTTTCAATTCTGAGAGTTTTACGACTAAATCTTCATAATCTTGGTTGTTTTGTGTCCAAATCTTGTTATTAATCTTGCCGTTGTTGATATCTCATTTGTGTATTGTATATATTTTCATATTTCAGTTGATCACTTGGTAAGATGGAGTTTCGATTCTCACAGGATCTTCTTTATGTCCTCTTTTACTTAGTTTTTAAATCTTTTACTTATTTCATTTTGATTCTATAAGTCTGTGTAAGGGTTCAAGGTCTTTTTCGTTGTGTATTGAGTCTGCGCATGTGTTCATGGTTTAGGCATCGAAACTTGTAGTTTCGGTAAAAGGTGTTTCTTTTCAAAATTTGAACAGGTTTCCATCGAAACTAGTTGTTTCGATACCCAATGGTTCCCGAAACTTTGTAATTTTGACCAAGTCTCTTTGCCCAAAACTATGTAGTTTCGATATGGTTTCTTCACCCGAAACTATGTAGTTTCGATATCGTTTCTTCACCCGAAACTTGTAGTTTCGGTCAGGCTTTTCTGAAATTTTTCCTAAGTTTTTGATAATTTTTGTTTCTGTGCAGATATGGATCTTTTATTTGTTAAGAGGAACAATGTCTGTGCTGTCTTGAATACTACTGATCCTAAGAATGCAGATTTCATATCTGTTCTCAACTTCTTAGCCAACTCCAACATCAGCATTGCTATAAGCCACAACCTGCCAGTATTTGAATCAACTATAAGGAAATTCTGGAATGCTGCAACAACAACAATCATTGACAATGTGGAGCATATCCGGGCTACAGTTCATAATCAAGAAGTACATCTGTCTGAGTCTAATATCAGAGAGGTGCTCCACTTTAATGACAATCATGAAGCATCGGTGTAATTTCCAAGTTTCTATGTCAAGGAATGTTTTAGAAGACTGGGTCACCCTGATTAGTTCAAGAGTGGGCTTCTGCAATGCTAGGGCTGATCAAACGAAGGGACTACAATTTCTCAGGTTTAGTATAACAAATGAAAGAAAATCTAACCGGTGGTGCTAGAGATAAATTTTTGGTCTATCCAAGATTTCTCCAGATATCATCAATCATCTTCATCCAAACCTGTAATAAGATGGTCATGTGTTCCTTTTTGATCACATGACAGCTAAAACCCTAAGCTATATGAAAAGCTCTAGCAAAAGAACAAACAGAGTTATTGCCGATATTCCTTTGTTCACATTTTGGGTGAAGTGGAAGAGGAAGTTCCTGATGTTGATCCACAACTACAAGTTGAATCTTCATCATCTGAAGAAGAAGAAGAACAGGGTCAAGGGAACCAAGAGCCGGATGTTGAAGTTGAACAACACATAGAGCAAGATGTTGAACAACCAGTTCAACAAGCTTAATTTATGAATCAAGAGATAGAAAATCTGGATCCGTTAGATTTCCAAGTACATGATGAAAACATAGAAGCTGAAGCACATGTTGATGTTGAAGTTCAAGGTAATGTGGAAGTTGAAGCTGGATCTAGTGAAAATTTTAACGAAGGCATCTATGGTACAAAGTATGATCAGTCTGATTATGAGTCTGAAGAAGAGGAGCAGACTGAACCTCCTGCATCCTCCTCCAAGAGACAAGCTGACTCGAGTTCTGACTATGAAAAGGAAGAACCCCTAGCCAAGAAAATCAAGACAGGGCTGGAGTCTTTAACCTCTTCATCAGAATAACTCTTTGACATTCCAGAACACCTAACACCCATTCATTCACCTATCCATGTTCCACCACTTTCACCATAACCATCTCCACAACATGCACACGTTCCTACACCACCTGCATCCCATGCCCCTGACCTATCACCATCAGTTCCAAGAGTCAAAACCCTAAGCTTGGAGGTGAAAAAGCTACAGGAGAAAGTAACAAAACAAGATAAAGTTATAGAGGGTTTGAAGACAGAACCAAGTGAGTGCAAGGAAGAAGTTAAAGATATTAAGATGGAAGTTGGTGGTTTGCATACCCAACTAGATGTTCAGCAGACTCAACTTGAAACTCAACAGAAGTTAATCTCTCAACAACAACAAGATTTTAAGGCTCTATCTGACATAGTTGAGGAACTCATGGCTTCATTGGTTAAATCTTCTCAGCAAGAAACCCCTTCCACAGCTCAGTGGGAGACCACTTCTGCTGGTGGACCTTCTTCCCCTGCCTTTGTTACAAATCCTCTGTCTACATTGACTATCTTCACCAGCCCGGTTGCCAAGACAAAGGAATCTATGGAAGGCAAGATTCAAGAAACTGAGTTTGATCTTCCCTCGACTAGTGAAAGGAGAGCCGCCAGAGAAAGAGGAAAGGGAAAAGAGTCAGATATTGAAGTGGTAATTATTGATGAAGAGGAAATTGGGTCAGATCATGAGCTGAATGCTCTTCTGGATGAGATTGACAATTATGGCTTTAATGATGAGTATCCAGATATTATGGCTATAGAAGTTCTGCATAAAGAAAAGGTGAGATACTTCACAGAGGAAGGAGAAGAGATCTAGGCACTTTCTGATGATGATAAAGATGAAGCAAGTGTAAAAGTTGATTTGGTGAATACTGAACCAACCCCCACTTAACCAACTCAAACAACTCACACTGAATCCACCCCAACTGAACCAATCCAAGCTCCTAAATCAAATCCAGACTATCCCGATCCTAAAAGGTCTTGGATGAGGAAGTTGCCTGTAGAGGAGTCTCCCAATTACTATGAGCGGTTCGCTGAATACCAGGAGGTGAAAAGACCCCCTGTGGGATGGAAATATGATAATGAGAGGGGTTTATATATTGTAAGGAGATACAAAGGAGGAGAAGAACACTTTAAACCTCTCCTGATTTCAGCTCCCTTCCTAGATATGATCTTAGGGCACTTTCCAAATTACCCCTACAGAATCCTGGTAAAGTCAACGAGGCACGTAACTTTAAGTTGTTCCTTAAACAACAAGCCCTCAATGACTTCGGGTCAACGAAGACCACTTGTGACAATCCGAACTTTTCAGGTCAACTTCGTTAGTCAAATTCAGTTAAATCCTAATTTAGTTAACTCAATTCTAAAACCAAGGGATAAATTCTATCAAAGTTGAAGTTGCAAGGACTGATTTTTTAATTTACCAGAAACCTAGTAGGCACGGTCGTGCCATGTTTTGGCACGGTCGCGCCTAGTGTTCTGGCACGGTCGCGCCCGGAGTGAAGGCACGGTCGCGCCTCGTGCAGTTATGACGTTAATTAAAGCAATAATTCCTCTAATCAACCGACCCTAACGTAAACACACAACAATGATGAGCTTAATCATCATTTAATCGATTCAATTCATCTTTGATGACCCTTATTGCGAATTAAGAGCCATAAACCCGTAACCGTCGTCTTCATCATTTTGTATCAACAAATTTGCACAATGTGCGTATCATTTCCACAATCAAACCCTCTACACACTTCACTCGTACCTCCCAGAAGCTTTTACACATTTACATTTGGCCAGAGAAGCAGCAAAAGTCACCGGCGACAACCCCGCCGCCGACGGACCTACGTTTACTCGAACTCCATCGATCCGTCAACGTTTCTGGTAATTTCTTTCATGTTTACTTTCGTTTTTTACTTCTGGGACAAAAGCCCTAAGCCAATTCAGGTTTATATCATCGAATTGGTCATGTACCGAATCTAGGGTTCATCGTCTAATCGGTTTAATCAATCTCAACCCGAGACTCAATCTCAATGCAATTAAACAATAGGGATAGTTTCGTGATCATCCATTGTCACACCCCCAAATTTCAACTAACGGAGTTTTACCGTTTGGGAAGTGACGAACCAAGATCTCAGACATTAGTTACTTTGAACGACTCTACATGGGACTCAAAATGAAAATATCCTACAAATCAGAGTTTCAATGCGGAAGCGTAAAGAAAGTAAATACGGAAAACACACGCGCCCCAAAACCAAAGTCCAAAACGTCCAACCAAACCAAGTACAATAAAATAATCCAAACAAATTTAAATAAGTCATAATCAAAGTAGTTGAATCCCATGCATGCCTTAATGTGCACCTGTGTCTTATCTTAGTGACCTGAGAAAACATGTAAGAAAATATGTCAACACGAGGTTGGTGAGTTCACAGGTTTCAATATACGTAAATAAGCGTTTACCAGATTTATGTTCATTCAGTATGTATCTATAGGTAGCTAACCTATGCTCATGTTTAACTCAAGCGCTCGCAACCGAAGCTTACTGTTTTTTTATTTGCCTCCTGCCAGGTCTATCAACACTGGCGGTGTGAGTAGGCTAACATTTCACCCGTTCGATCTCTAATCGAGTTAGCGCGACTAACGCGGGTGGGATTTGTCAAACCCAGTAGTACTACTAAATATTACCTCGCTAAGATCCATATTAACGGTCCGATATAAGTTGAGGACTTTCTGTGATAGCGTGTTACGCTTAGTTTTAACATTGATATCATAAGAATTACAAAATCTCAAAATCGTTTAATCATGTTTTCTCCCCCAAGTTAAAACAGTAAAAAGGGGCCGTGAAAACTCACCTGCGTTGCGTTGTAGGTAGTATCACACAAAGGATAACTTGGAACCACGTGTGTAAGTCTCAAACGACTTACGAATGCCCTAAAATTATAAACACATAAATTAGGGACAAAAATGGGAATTGTGACAACGACACGGAATGAGAAACGTCTTAAAGAAACGTTCAAATATTCAAGAGTGGACGAAAGTGTCCACGGAGTTAGGAATTACTTTACGCGACGAATGACACAAATAATAATGAATGTAACCGGGTGTTTTGTCACTCACAAAAATTGAGAAAATAATAATATATATCTACGATTAAATAATATAACTAATTATATTATTAAATAGTTTAAACGTCCCACGAGGTATAAAACGATACGAAATAATATATATATATATATATATTTATTATTTAATAGGATTTGTCACCGGATGAAAATAATATAAACATATTATTTTATAATAATTTACGGTTTAAAAATAATATAAATATATTATTTCTTTTGTTGATATTAACAATAATATTTTATTTATAAAAGTGAGAATAATAAAAATATGTTAGTAATTCAAACACGAGTCTACGGGTTGTTTCCCGGGCTAAAACACATTTATATAATAATATAATATTATAAATTTTGATTTTTATTAATTAAATATAATAGAAAACTGTTCAAAAAAATAGATGTGGGAGCACGGTCTCGAACCCGGGTCTCTCCCACACACGCACAATCACTAACCAGTCCCGCCCGCTAGGGTATTGCGATAGATGCCCGGATTAAATTGTTTTAACAATCAAATGTCGGGTGTTCTTCCCCCTTAATGATACTCGGTCCAAACCAGTCCAATTGCCATCGAATTCGACCACAACTGGAAACAATTGCATAGGGGTTTTGATAATCGGGGTATTGCGAATCTGGGGCTCGTTTAATTTGAAAACCATCGGTTTTAAGATCGATAATTTACAGAAAGAGGGGTCGTAACCCTAGTTTAGGAACTCAAAATTGATTCGAAGTATTCTGATAATAAAAGTTGATAGAATCATAGGGCTTTTGTTAAACGAAACCTTGCGAATCTGTTGATGTGGTTTAATTGCATTAAATTCGTGTTTAAGATCGAAAACTCCAAATCGTTTCCAGAACGAACCCTAATTACTGGATTATGATCAATTCGATGATGGAAGCCCGATATTTCATAGGGCTTTCACTCTACAGACTATTACGAGTTTAATGATGTGGTTTAATTTGATTTAAAAACAGTTTAGAGTTGAATTCGGCAATCTGGTTTCATAAGAACCCCAGATTACGGGTTACAATGATCCTGATAATAAAACATCAAATTGACAGAGGGCTTTCAAAGAAAATGGTATTGCGAATCTGACTGTATTGTTTAATTGTATTTTTATTGAGTCTAGACTAGGGTTCGATTAAACCGGTCAGTGATGAACCCTAGAGTCAAGATTTTGATCGAATTAATAATGTAAGCCCTAATTGAGTTAGGGCTTTCATTTAGGAGATAAAAGAGAAGCTGGTGATGTATCTAATTACCTGAATTGATGTCGGGACGGTGGCGATCGACTAAAACAGGTCCGACGATGACTGGTTTGATTCCCGGTGGCTTCTGGTGCAAATCCAATCGAATAGACGTGTGCAGAAACTCTAATGAGGATCGTTTGAAGTGTGCAGGGTGTTTGATCGAGAGAATTTTGATCGAATAGTCTGAATTTGATGGATATTCGTTGTCGGTCGACAGTTACGACTTGAACACCCATTATTGGGTTTAATTCAATATAGTTACAAGGATTAAAGGTTCAATGATGGTCCTAACTCTTATTAAAGATCAAATCCGTTACGAATTCGAATGATATTTGGTTATGATTTGTGAATTTGGATTCAAATTTGCGATGTTGACTTTTTGAAAGTTAACAGGAACTAATTTCGTTCAATTTTGACTTTGAGAAGTCAATGGAACATGTTTTAGGTATTTACATAACTAGTCCCCGTGGTTTTAATTCAATTATTGACAAAATTAGTCATTGTGGTTTAATATTGAGTTAACTGGGTTTGGTTTTAACAGAAAACTTAACGGAATTTCTAACGGGACTAACTGAAAAGTCCGGATTGTCACATCATCCCCTAGTTGAAAGAATTTTCGTCCCGAAAATTAAATAATAATAATACGAAAAAAAAATTTTCGGGATATCACATCATCCCTTAGTTGAAAGAATTTTCGTCCCAAAAATTTAATAGTACCTTAAGAGTTTGACACGGAGTGCTTGAACAGATTAGGATATTTGCGCATCATCTGATCCTCGCGCTCCCACGTGAATTCCGGTCCGCGTTTCGAGTTCCAACGAACTCTGACAATAGGGATTTTACTGTGCTTTAACATTTTGATTTCCCTATCCATAATTTCCACGGGTTCTTTGATGAAACGTAACTGTTCATCAATGTGTAGTTCCTCAAGAGGAACCACGAGTGATTCGTCTGCTAGACATTTCTTCAACTTTGAGACGTGAAAGACATCGTGTACACCACTAAGTCCTTTCGACAGGTCCAGTTGATACGCGAATGGGCCAATTCTCTTTACTATCTTGAAAGGTCCAACATAACGAGGATTCAGTTTGCCTCGTTTCCCGAAACGAATGACACCTTTCCAAGGTGAGACTTTGAGTAAGACCATGTCACCTATTTGAAACGAGAAGTGAATCGTGCATCACGATCCGAAATGATAGAGATTGGCACCCCGTGCCGAGAGACTATTTCTTTCAAGTAAGTATGAGTAAGCTTATTCATTTTGTCGGTCTCTTTGATTGCTAAGAAGTGAGCGGACTTTGTTAATCAATCAACAATTACCCAAATGGTATCACATCCGATAGGAGTTCATGGTAATTTGATGATGAAGTCCATGGATATTTGTTCCCATTTCCACATGGGAATTTCTGTTTGTTGGAGAAGACCGGATGGCTTTTGATATTCAACTTTGACCTTCGCGCAGGTCAGACACTTACTCACATAAGTGGCTATATCAGCCTTCATCTTCGGCCACCAATACAACACTTTTAGATCATGGTACATCTTGTCGGAACCTGGATGTATGAATAACGAGATTTATGAGCCTCGTCCATGACTAGTTCTCTTCAATTTCCGAATACTGGAATCCATATTCGCTCGGCATGGTAGCGAATACCGTCATATTTGACTTCAAGTTGTGCTTCCATACCGCGTGTACCTTCCAGTGGTAGGTTTTCCTCTTTCATAGCTTCGAGTTGAGCACTACGGATTTTGTCGGGTAATCCAGGGTGAATAGTAAGCTGTAATGCTCGAACTCGTTTGGGTTTCGTTTCTTTTCGACTTAGGGCATCAGCTACAACGTTAGCTTTACCCGGGTGATACCGGATCGCACAGTCATAATCGTTCAAGAGTTCGACCCAACGACGCTGTCGCATGTTCAACTCTTTCTGCTCGAAGATATGCTGAAGACTTTTGTGATCGGTATAGATGGTGCATTTGGTACCGTACAAGTAATGTCTCCATATCTTTAGTGCGAAACCTACAGCTCCCAACTCTAAGTCATGAGCGGTGTAGTTTTTCTCGTGAGCCTTTAGTTGACGTGAAGCGTATGCGATCACCTTTTCGCGTTGCATTAAGACATAACCCAGACCCTGAATAGATGCATCACAATACACCATAAAATCATCGGTTCTTTCCGGAAGAGCTAGAATAGGTGCACTGCAAAGTTTCTGTTTAAGATGTTGGAATGCCGACTCTTGGTTATCGCCCCAGTTATAGGCTTTAACCTTTTGAGTTAAGGCAGTGAGAGGTTGTGCAATTTTTGAAAATCCTTCGATGAATCGACGGTAATATCCAGCCAATCCCAGAAATTGTCGCACCTCAGTCGGAGTCGTCGGTGCTGCCCAATTCTTGATGTCTTATATCTTTGATGGGTCGACATGTATTCCTTTCTCGTTAACCACATGCCCTAGAAACTGAACTTCCCGGATCCAGAATTCACACTTGGAAAACTTAGCATACAGTTGCTCTCGCTTAAGTAATTCCAAAATTAGGCGTAGATGTTCCTCATGTTCTTCCTTGTTCTTGGAATAAATGAGGATGTCGTCGATGAAAACGATAACGAATTGGTCAAGGTAAGGCTTACACACACGGTTCATGAGGTCCATGAATACCGCGGTGCGTTGGTTAATCTGAAAGGCATGACCATAAACTCGTAATGGCCGTACCTTGTTCTGCATGCAGTCTTAGAGATATCCTCTTCTCGGACTCTTAACTGATGGTAGCCGGACCTAAGATCTATTTTGGAATAGAAACTTGATCCTTGGAGTTGATCAAAGAGGTCATCTGTGCGAGGAAAAGGGTAGCGATTCTTGATTGTGACTTTATTCAGCTCCCGGTAGTCAATACACATACGGAAAGTCCCATCCTTCTTCTTGACAAATAGTACCGGAGCTCCCCACGGCGATGAACTACGTCGGATGACACCTTTATACAACAAATCTTGCAATTGAGTGGACAACTCTTGTAATTCACTAGGTGATAACCTATAAGGTGCCCGAGCAATCGGTGCTGCTTCGGGTGCTAGATCGATTTGGAATTCAACTTGACGGTGCGGTGGCAGACCAGGCAGATCCTCGGGAAATACTTCCAAGAATTAATGAACGATGGGAATATCTTCAATCTTCTTCTCTTCTGATGGCTGCTCAGCAACGAGAGCCAAAATAGCTGTATGCCCCTTTCGAAGGCATTTTTGTGCTTTCATAAAAGATATGATGCCCATGACTGCACCAACTCTTTCGCCTTGAACGGAAAGGGTTTCTCCACTCGGGAGAGGTATACGAACAATCTTCTCATGACAGATAATTTCAGCTTGGTTTTTAGATAGCCAATCCATGCCGATAATTACATCAAAACTACCAAGTGTGACCGACATAAGGTCGATATCAAATATATGTCTAGCTAGCTCAAGCTTACATCCCTTAAGAATGTGAGTTGCTTCAATTATTTGGCCATCAGCTATCTCTATTATATACTTAGCTTCTAACAGAGTTGGAGTTCCTTTTATCATATAACTAAGTTTCTTAGATATAAAACTTCTATCAGCACTAGTGTCAAAAAGGACAGAAGCAAAGTAATTATTTTAGAGAAACTTACCGGTGACCACATTATGATCGTAACGGGCTTCTCCGGATCCTAGCATGAAGGCTCGTCCTTTCGCACCATTTCCTCCACCATTGCCGTTGTTACCCCCTTTGTTGTTATTCTGGTTAGGGTTGTGATTTCCAATACCCCCTTTCTTCCATTGTGGACAATTCTTCCGAATATGTCCTTCCTTTCCACACTTGAAACAACCCCTTATGGATCCAGGTTGTTGAAAAGGTTGTTTAGCTTGTAACTCACCCCTACAATCCTTGGCAGCATGACCTATTTTGCCACACCTCTGGCAACGGTTGCAAAACCTGATGTGATGGAAGTTGCACTTGTTACACTTAGGGGACTTTCCCGCGTAACCACTCTGGTTTTGACCTGAAGAGGTCGACTAGTTGAAGTTCTTAGTAGGCTCAAACCTACGCTGCTGCTGCGGTTGATTAAACTGGGGTTGGTTGGGCTAGGGTCCTTTGGAGTGAGAGTTGGAGTGGGTGTGGGTGTTGGAATGGTGATCAAACTTGCATTTGTGATTGTCGGTGGGTTTAGAGACCGAACCTCTAGGAGGTAGTGTCCCTTGAGTCACCGCCTGATCGGTTAACTTATGGGCAAGTCGGATAGTTTGTTGGATAGTGGCAGGATTGGATGAAGTAACCATGCTTTGTATATGAGGCACTAGACCTCCAATGTAAAGCTCAATTCTCTTGTAATCAGGGGTCACCATATGCGGGCACATAGTAGCAAGTTCATGTGATCGTGTGGTATAGAGTTCAATTTCAGAACCTTCCATCTTTAGGTTCCAAAACTCTCCTTCTAACTTCTGGATTTTATCACGAGGACATTATTCCTCCTTCATCATTGATTTAAATTCCTCCCACGGGAGTCCATTTGCCATGGCCAGACCCAACATTTGGACCTGGGCGTTCCACCATGTGAGAGTCGGGCCCACCAAAGTTCCGGTGGTGAACTTTACCTGATTAACCACGGGGCAGTTGCACATGGCAATCACTGATTCTACCTTCTCAAACCAACGAAGTAGTCCAACGGCTCCTTCATCTCCACTAAAGGCGTGGGGCTTACAATCCATGAATGTCTTGAAGGTGCAGGCTGGTTGTGGGTTTTGTGGACCTGGAGTTAGAAACAATATAGGATTGGAATTATGGGGTTTAGGAAGATGTTTTTAAGAGATGAATTGACATCATTAGTCAATAGCTAAAGCATTTAGCTGCAACATTTTGTGCTGCTAGAGCCTCTGCTACACTATCGTTTATTAGTGCCGCTAGCTCCGCTGCCGTCATGTTAATGGTACCTCGACCACCAGCATGACCTCCTCGTCCTCTCCCTTACATGATTCTTCACAATCACAAACGAAAAACAATGAGAAATATATCGCATATTAAACATTATTCAGGTATGAGTAAGAAGATACAACATCTAATATTTTGAAAATTAAATAAACTGTAAGGCTACAAAATAAATAACTCAAACATTAAACTTCTCATGCTTTTATTGAATGGGAACAACCTTACCCATCTAGTTTTAAAAAAAGAAATAACATAAGCAAAAACAGGCATGAAAAGGAAGATAGATAGGAAGATCATCAAACAACTTCGTCATCGGAAGAAACATACGATTGTGCATCGTCCATCTCCACTGGTTCCTCCTCAGGTGGCTCCTCCTCCAAGGGCTCCTCCTCGAAGTGCTCTTCTTCAAAGGGCTCCTCCTCAAAGGGCTCCTCCTCGCCATCAGAAAGTGGAATCTCCTCATGAAACAGGGCTGCTTGTAGTTGGGCTTCCAAATGAGTCACACTCTCTTGAAGACCTTCGGCAGTGTGGTTTGCTACATGTAGCAGAGCTTCCAGAGCAGCCACTCTCTCCAGAACTCCTTCCATGTCATTGACCGAGGTGTCCACCCTCGTCTCCAAATGTGTCACACGATCCACCAAAAGGTTATGGACCTGGTCAGTTACTGCTAGTTCAGCAGTCAAAAGTTCTATTCCTACTTTATTCTCCTCTATTTGAGGCTCTCTCTTCAGAATATCTGGTATCTCATCAGTAGCATCTTTCACAATGCTCAACTCTCTAGACATATAAAATACAAAGGCTGCAAAAGCTTGTTCCATAGTGCATGGCAAGCTAGGCAAGGTAGATGATGAGGAAGTAGAATCGATGTAAGGTGATGGGACATTTCCCATTTCGATCCATCTTTGGATCATTTGTGGGTATGCGTTCCAATTGCGAGCATGATTCGTTGCTTCTGCGCTGCTCGTTTCCCCCTAGTCAACTTAATAGTCACTGGAACTAGTCTGACGCCTTTTGGGCTCCGGGGATGATAGGATAAGTGCCTTATGTCCAAGTGCCTTCGGTGATGGAGGTGGAGTTGACGACATGTTCCTGTAACAATATGTATAAGTGCCAAACATCCAAATGACATGTAACTAATGTGTGAGGCTATAGTCTAGTATGCAATCCTAGTTCTCTATAACCAATGGCTCTAATACCAATCTGTCCCACCCCAAAATTTTAACTAACGGAGTTTAACTGTTTGGGAAGTGACGAACCAGGATCTCAGACATTAGTTACTTTGAACGACTCTACATGGGACTCAAAATGAAAATATCATACAAATCAGAGTTTCAATGCGGAAGCGTAAAGAAAGTAAATGCGCAAAACACACGCGACCCAAAACCAAAGTCCAAAACGTACAACCAAATAAACTACAATAAATAATCCAAACAAATTTAAATAAGTCATAATCAAAGTAGTTGAATCCCATGCATGCCCTAATGTGCACCTGTGTCTTATCTTAGCGACCTGAGAAAACATGTAAGAAAATATGTCAACACGAGGTTGGTGAGTTCACAGGTTTCAATATATGTAAATAAGCGTTTACCAGATTTATGTTCATTCAGTATGTATCTATAGGTAGCTAACCTATGCTCATGTTTAACTCAAGCGCTCTCAACCGAAGCTGACTGTTTGTTTATTTGCCTCCTGCCAGGTCTATCAACACTGGCGGTGTGAGTAGGCTAACATTTCACCCGTTCGATCTCTAATCGAGTTAGCGCGACTAACACGGGTGAGATTTGTCAAACCTAGAAGTACTACTAAATATTACCTCGCTAAGATCCATATTAACGGTCCGATATAAGTTGAGGACTTTCTGTGATAGGGTGTTACGCTTAGTTTTAACATTGATATCATAAGAATTACAAAATCTCAAAATCGTTTAATCATGTTTTCTCCCCCAAGTTAAAACAGTAAAAAGGGGTCGTGAAAACTCACCTACGTTGCGTTGTAGGTAGTATCACACAAAGGATAACTTGGAACCACGTGTGTAAGTCTCAAACGACTTACGAATGCCCTAAAATTATAAACACATAAATTAGGGACAAAAATGGGAATTGTGACAGCGACACGGAATTAGAAACGTCTTAAAGAAACGTTCTAATATTCAAGAGTGGACGAAGGTGTCCATGGAGTTAGGAATTACTTTACGCGACGAATGACACAAACAATAATAAATGTAACCGGGTGTTTTGTCACTCACAAAAATTGAGAAAAAATAATATATATCTACGAGTAAATAATTTAACTAATTATATTATTAAATAGTTTAAATGTCTCACGAGGTATAAAACGATTCGGAAATATATATATATATATATATATATATATATATATTATTTAATATGATTTGTCACGGGATGAAAATAATATAAACATATTATTTTATACAAATTTACGGTTTAAAAATAATATAAACATATTATTTCTTTTGTTGATATTAACAATAATATTTTATTTATAAAAGTGGGAATAATAAAAATATGTTAGTAATTCAAAGCCGAGTCTACGGGTTGTTTCCCGGGCTAAAACACATTTATATAATAATATAATATTATAAAGTTTGATTTTTATTAATTAAATATAATAGAAAATTGTTCCAAAAAATAGATGTGGGAGCCCGGTCTCGAACCCGGGACTCTCCCACACACGCACAAGTCACTAACCAGTCCCGCCCGCTAGGGTATCGAGATAGATACCCGGATTAAATTGTTTTAACAATCAAATGTCGGTTGTTCTTCCCCCTTAACGATACTCGGTCCAAACCAGTCCAATTGCCATCAAATTCGACCACGACTGGAAACAATTGCATAGGGGTTTTGATAATCGGGGTATTGCGAATCTGGGGGCTCGTTTAATTTGAAAACCATCGGTTTTTAGATCGATAATTTACAGAAAGAGGGGTCGTAACCCTAGTTTAGGAACTCAAAATTGATTCGAAGTATTCTGATAATAAAAGTTGATAGAATCATAGGGCTTTTGTTAAACGAAACCTTGCGAATCTGTTGATGTGGTTTAATTGCATTAAATTCGTGTTTAAGATTGAAAACCCTAAATCGTTTCCAAAACGAACCCTAATTACTGGATTATGATCAATTCGATGATGGAAGCCCGATATTTCATAGGGCTTTCACTCTACTGACTATTATGAGTTTAATGATGTGGTTTAATTTGATTTAAAAAACAGTTTAGAGTTGAATTTGGCAATCTGGTTTCATAAGAACCCTAGATTACGGGTTACAATGATCGTGATAATAAAACATCAAATTGACAGAGGGCTTTCAAAGAAAATGGTATTGCGAATCTGACTGTATAGTTTAATTGTATTTTTATTAAGTCTAGACTAGGGTTCGATTAAACCGGTCCGTGATAAACCCTTGAGTTAAGATTTTGATTGAATTAATAATCTAAGCCCTAATTGAGTTAGGGCTTTCATTTAGGAGATAAAAGCGAAGCTGATGATGTATCTAGTTACCTGAATTCATGTCGGGACGGTGGAGATCGACTAAAATAGGTCCGACGATCACTGGTTCGATTCCCTGTGGCTTCTGGTGCAAATCCAATCGAATAGACGTGTGCAGAAACTCTAATGAGGATCGTTTGAAGTGTGCAGGGTGTTTGATCGAGAGAATTTTGATCGAATAGTCTGAATTTGATGGATATTCGTTATCGGTCGACGGTTACGACTTGAACACCCATTATTGGGTTTAATTCAATATAATTACAAGGATTAAAGGTTCAATGATGGTCCTAACTGTTATTAAAGATCAAATCCGTTACGAATTTGAATTATATTTGGTTATGATTTGTGAATTTGGATATAAATTTGCGATGTTGACTTTTTGAAAGTCAACAGGAACTAATTTCGTTCAATTTTGACTTTGAGAAGTCAATGGAACATGTTTTAGGTATTTACATAACTAGTCCCCGTGGTTTTAATTCAATTATTGACAGAATTAGTCCTTGTGGTTTAATATTGAGTTAACTGGGTTTGGTTTTAATAGAAAACTTAACGGAATTTCTAACGGGACTAACTGAAAAGTCCGGATTGTCACATCCATTCTATAAAAGCCCTATGATTTCAGCGAGTAAACTTATCCAGATTATTCAATTTGATCTCGTGTTCGTAGCTAGAGTTTTGGTTTCAAATCGGGAAATTAATATATCTAAATCTCGGTGTTTTCATAATTAAAACCACCCTATGATTCGCATATTACGTTTAAACAGAACCCCCATGTCCTTTTGGTCAATCGCGATCGAAACCAAACGGATTTAGATTTACTGGGTTATTCTGTTAAACTCTGTAACTGTAAATCCAGGAGACACGGTCGTGCCGAGTTTTAGCACGGTCGTGCCTCACCCTGTGACCCGGTCGTGCCTCTTGGCTGGACATGGTCGTGCCTCAAAAACCTAGACACGGTCATGCCTGGCTCAGACACGGTCATGCCTAGTGATCAGCCTTGTTGTGTCTTCTGTTTGATCAACATGGTCGCGCCGCAGACCAGCACGGTCGCGCCCGTAACCTTAACACGGTCGTACCTTGTCTTATGCACGGTCGTGTGTGAGAAAACCTGTTGTCAGAATGTTTTTATTAATATTTATAATTTTATTTTCAAAAAAATAATTATTATATATTATTTGTCATTTATCACGAAACGCATTTATATTAATTTAAAAATCCGTATTTCCATAAACTCGTTCGTTTACCCATTAATCTTTAGAATATTTAAAGACGTTCTAATCCTCCGTGTGTCGTCACAAATCCCATTGAGTCCCTAACAGTTATGTTGTAATTCTAGGGCATTCGTGAGTCGTGTGAGGCTAACGCTTGAGATTTCAATCTCGTACTTGTGTGATTACTACCTACGCCGTTCAGGTGAGTTTTCACGGCCCCTTTTTACTGTTTTAACTTGGGGGAGAAAACATGAAACAAATATTTTGAGATTATTATAATTCATATGTTATCAATGTTAAAGCTAAGTGTAACACGCTATCACTAAAAGTCCTCAACACACATCGAACTGTTAATATGGATCTTAGCGAGGTAATGTTTAGTAGTACTACTGGGTTTGACAAATCCCACCCGCGTTAGTCGCGCTAACTCGACTTGAGGTCGAACGGTTGAAATGTTAGCCTACTCACATCACCAGAGTTGATAGACCAGGCAAGAGGCAAATAAACAAACTGTCAGATTCGGTTGCAAGCGCTTAAGTTAAACATGAACATAGGTTAGCTACCTATAGATACATATTGAATGATCGATAATCTGGTAAACGTTTATTTATATACTGAAACCTGTGAACTCACCAACCTCGTGTTGACATCTTTTCTTACATGTTTTCTCTGGTCGCTAAGATAAGGCACAAGTGCACATATAGGACATGCATGGGATTCTTCTATTGATCGTTGTCTTGTTAAATTGTTTAGACTTTGTTTTGAATTAAGTTTGGTTTGGACTTTGGACGTTTTGGGCGCGTGTGTTTTGCGCATTTACTTTTCTTTACGCTTCCTCATTAAACTCTATTTAATATGATATTTTCATTTGAGTCCCATGTAGAGTCGTTTGATGTAACTAATGACTAAGATCCTGGTGTGTCACCTCCCAAACGGTAAAACTCCGTTAGTGGAATTTGGGGGTGTGTCAGATTGGTATCAGAGCTGTTGGTTATAGAGAACTAGGATTGCATACTAGACTATAACCTCACACATTAGTTACCTGTCATAGACATTTGGAATTTTGGCACTTATATATTACGTTACAGGACCATGTCGTCAACCCCACCTCCATCACCTAAGGCACCGGAACATGATGCACCTATCTTATCATCCCCGGAGCCCAAAAGGCGCCGAACTAGTTCTAGTGACAACTCAGTGGAACAGGGTGAACTAAGTAATGCACGAGCAAGGAACACGACACTTAATTGGGTTGCATATCTGAAGATGATCAAAAGGTGGATCAAGATGGGAAATGTTCCATCACGCTATTTTGGTTTCACTTCCTCATCCACTACTTTACCTAGCTTGCCATGCACCTTGGAACAAGCTTTTGCAGCTTTTGTGTTTATCATAACTAAGGAGTTAAAGGAGATAAAGGATTCCACTGATGAGATACCGGGCATTCTAGAACGAGAGCCACAAATGGATGAAAACAAGGGGCAAATAGAGCATCTGACCGTTGAACTAGCAGTAACGGATCAGGTCCATAACCATTTGGTGGATCGGGTTACACATTTGGAGAAGAGGGTGGACACCTCGGACCATGATGTAGGAGGGATTCTGGAGAGAGTGAATCATCTGGAAGCCCAACTTCAAGTAGCAGACCATGCTGCTGAAGGACTTCGAGAGAAAGTGACCCACTTAGAAGCCCAACTGCAAGCAGCCCTATTTCCGGAGGATATTCCACTTTTGGACGATGAGGAGGAGCCCTTCAAGGATGAGCCCTTAGAGGAGGAGCCACCCGAGGAGGAACCGGTGGAGATCGACAATGCACAATCATACGTTTCTTCCGATGACGAGGATGCTTGATGATCCTTCTATTCTATCTTTTCTTTTCATTCATGCTTTGTTTATGTTATTTCTCTTTTCAAACCTAGATGGGTAAGGTTGTTCCCATTCAATAAAAGCATGAGAAGTTTAATGTTTGAGTTATTTATTTTGTGGCCTTACAATTTATTTAATTTTCAAAATGTTAGATGTTGTATTTCCTTACTTGTACATAAATAAAGTTTAATATGCGATATATTTCTCATTGTTTTGTATTTGTGATTTTGAATAATCATGTCGGGAAGAGGACGTGGAGGTCGTGCTGGCGGCTGAGGTACCATCAACATGACCGCAGCTGAGCTGGCGGCACTAATCAACGATAGTGTGGCTGAAGCTCTAGCAGCACAGAACGCTGCAGGTAAATGCTATAACTAGTTAACTAGTGAAGTCAATTCATCTCTCAAAGCGCCTTTCCCAAGCTTTATAATCTCGATCCTATATTATGTTTCTAAATCCAGGTCAATAGAATCAGCAACCAGACGGCACCTTCAAAACATTTATGGACTATAAGCCCCACACCTTTAGTGGAGCCGAAGGAGCTGTCGGACTACTCCGGTGGTTCGAAAAAGTAGAATCGGTGATTGCCATGTGCAACTGCCCAGTGGCCAATCATGTCAAGTTCGCCGTTGGAACTTTAGAGGGCCCAACTCTCACGTGGTGGAACGCCCAAGTCCATATGTTGGGTCTGGCCATGGCAAATGGACTCCCGTGGGAGGAGTTTAAGACGATGATGAAGGAGGAGTACTGTCCTCGGGATGAAATTCAGAAGTTGGAAGGAGAATTTTGGAACCTGAAAATGGAAGGTTCTGAAATCGAGTTATATACCACTCGTTCCCATGAGCTTGCTACCATGCGCCCACAAAAGGTGACTTCGGACTACAAGAGGATAGAACTGTACATTGGAGGCTTAGTGCCACATATTCAAAGTATGGTTACTTCGTCCAACCCGACTACCATCTAGCAGACTATCAGACTTATCCACAAGTTAACTAACCAAGCAGTAACTCAAGGGACTCTACCCCCTAGGGGTTCGGTTTCTAAAACTATCGACAATCATAAGTGCAAGTTTGATCACCACTCCAGCTCTCACTCTAGCTCCAAAGGACCCCAGCCCAACCAACCCCAGCAGCAACAGCGAAATTTTGAGCCTGCTAAGAACATTAACCAGATGACCTCTTCAGGTCAAAATCAGCGTGGTTATGCAGGAAAATCTCCTATGTGTAACAAGTGCAACTTCCATCACTTCGGGGTTTGCAACCGTTGTCAGCGGTGTGGCAAAATAGGTCATGTTGCCAAAGATTGTAGGGGTGAGTTACAAGCCAAGCAGCCTTTTCAACAGCCTTGGTCTACAAAGGGTTGTTTCGAGTGTGGGAAGGAGGGACATTTTTGGAATAATTGTCCTCAGTTAAAGAAGGGAGGTAATGGAAACCACAAACCTAATCATAATAACAACAATGGTGGTAACAACGGCAATGGTGGGGGAAATGGTGCGAAGGGACGAGCCTTCGTGCTAGGATCAATGTGGTCACCGGTAAGTTTCTCTTAGATAATTACTTTGCTTCTGTCGTTTTTGACATTGGTGCTGATAGGAGTTTTATATCTAAGAAACTTAGTGATATGATAAAAGGAACTCCAACTCTGTTAGAAGCTAAGTATATAATAGAGATAGCTGATGGCCAAATAATTGAAGCAAGTCACATTCTTAAGGGATGTAAGCTTAAGGTAGTTAGTCATATACTTGATATCGACCTTATGCTGGTCACACTTAGTAGTTTGATGTAATCGTTGGTATAGATTGGTTATCTAAAAACCAAGCTGAAATCATCGGTCGTGAGAAAAATGTTCGCATTCTTCTCCCGAGTGGAGAAACCCTTTCCGTTCAGGGCGAAAAGGTGGGTGCAGTCATGGGCATCATATCCTTTATGAAAGCACAGAAATGCCTTCGAAAAGGGCATACTGCTATTTTGGCTCTCATTGCTGAGCAGCCATCAGAAGAGAAGAAGATTGATGATATTCCCATCATTCGTGAATTTCTGGAAGTATTTCCCGAGGATTTGCCTGGTCTGCCACCACACCGTCAAGTTGAAATTCAAATCGATCTAACACCCGGGGTGGCACCGATCGCTCGGGAACCTTACAGATTAGCACCTAGTGAATTGCAAGAGCTATCTACTCAGTTACAGGAATTGTTCGATAAAGGTTTCATATGACCTAGCTTATCGCCATGTGGAGCTCCGGTCCTGTTTGTCAAGAAGAAGGACGGGACTTTCCGTATGTGTATCGACTACCGTGAACTAAATAAAGTGACAATAAAGAATCGTTATCCTTTGCCTCGTATAGATGATCTCTTTGATCAACTCCAAGGATCAAGTTTCTATTCCAAGATAGATCTTAGGTCCGGTTACCATCAATTGAGAGTCCGAGATGGGGATATCTCTAAGACTGCTTTCAGGACAAGGTACGGCCACTACGAGTTTATGGTCATGCCTTTCAGATTAACCAACGCACCTGCGGTATTCATGGACCTCATGAATCGTGTATGTAAGCCATACTTTGATCAATTTTTCATCGTTTTCATCGACGACATCCTCATTTATTCCAAAAACAAGGAGGAACATGAGGAACATTTACGCCTAATTTTGGAATTACTTAAGCAGGAGCAGCTGTATGCTAAGTTTTCCATGTGTGAATTCTGGATCCGGGAAGTTCAATTCTTAGGACATGTGGTTAACGAGAAAGGAATACATGTCGATCCATCAAAGATAGAAGCCATCAAGAATTGGGCAGCACCGACGACTCCGACTGAGGTGCGACAATTTCTGGGATTGGTTGGATATTACCGGCCGATTCATCGAGGGATTTTCAAAAATTGCACAACCTCTCACTGCCTTAACTCAAAAGGGTAAAGCCTACAAATGGGGCGATAACCAAGAGTCAGCATTCCAACATCTTAAGTAGAAACTTTGCAGTGCACCCATTCTAGCTCTTCCGGAGGGAACGGATGATTTTGTGGTGTATTGTGATGCATCTATTCAGGGTCTGGGTTGTTTTCTAATGCAACAAGAAAAGGTGATCGCATATGCTTCGTGTCAACTAAAGATTCACAAGAAAAACTACACCACTCATGATCTTGAGTTGGGAGCTGTAGTTTTTGCACTTAAGATATGGAGACACTACGTGTCAACTAAAGATTCACAAGAGTCTTCAGCATATCTTCGAGTAGAAAGAGCTGAACATGAGACAGCGTCGTTGGGTCGAGCTCTTGAATGATTATGACTGTGCGATCCGGTACCATCCGGATAAGGCTAATGTTGTAGCTGATGCCCTAAGTCGAAAGGAAACCAAGCCCAAACGAGTTCGAGCATTACAGCTTACTATTCACCCCGAATTACCTGACAAAATCCGTAGTGCTCAACTTGAAGCTCTGAAAGAGGAAAACCTACCGCTGGAAGGTACACACAGTATGGAAGCACAACTCGAGGTCAAATTGTATAGTATTCGCTACTTCGCCGAGCCAATATGGGTTCCAGTATTCGAAAACTTAAGGGAACTAGTCATGGACGAAGCTCATAAATCTCGTTACTCTATTCATCCAGGTTCTGACAAGATGTATCATGACCTAAAGGTGCTGTATTGGTGGCCAAAGATGAAGGCCGATATAGCCACCTATGTGAGCAAGTGCCTGACTTGCGCGAAGTTCAAAGTTGAATATCAAAAGCCCTCCGGTCTTCTCCAATAACCAGAGATTCCCATGTGGAAATGGGAACAGATATCCATGGACTTTATCATGAAATTGCCACGAACTCCTACCGGATGTGATACCATTTGGGTAATAGTCGATCGTTTAACAAAGTCCACTCACTTCTTAGCAATCAAGGAAACCGACAAAATGGATAAGCTTACTCGTATTTACTTGAAAGAAATAGTCTCTCGGCACGGGGTGCCAATCTCTATCATTTCGGATCATGATTCACAATTCACCTCTCGTTTCTCGCAATCATTACATAAAGCTTTAGGCACGCCTCTAGATATAAGCACAGCATACCATCCTCAAACTGATGGCCAGACGGATCGTACAATTCAAACTCTGGAGGACATGCTATGAGCTTGTGTGATCGACTTCGGTAACACTTGGGAGTCTCACCTACCGTTGGTGGAGTTCTCCTACAACAACAGTTATCACACTAGTATCAAGGCAGCTCCATTTGAAGTACTATATGGATGGAAATGTCGTTCTCCTATTTGTTGGGCCGAGTTTGGGGATAATCAACTTACAAGTCCTGAACTCGTACTCAAAACTTCTGAGAAAATCAATCAAATTAGAAATCGTATGGCAGCAGCTCGTGACCGTCAAAAGAGCTATGCCGATAAGCGTCGTAAACCTTTAGAATTTCAAGTAGGAGATATGGTCTTGTTAAATGTCTCACCTTGGAAGGGTGTCATCCGTTTTGGGAAACGAGGCAAGCTGAATTCTCGTTATGTTGGACCATTCAAGATAGTGAAGAGAATTGGTCTAGTAGCGTATCAACTGGACGTACCTGAAGGACTTAGTGGTATATACAACGTCTTTCACGTCTCAAACTTGAAGAAATGTCTAGCAGACGAGTCACTCGCGGTTCATCTTATGGAACTACACATTGATGAATAGTTGCGTTTCATCGAAGCACCTGTGGAAATTATGGATAGAGAAGTCAAAACGTTAAAGCGCAGTAAAATCCCTATAGTCAGAGTCCGTTGGAACTCGAAACGCGGACCGGAATTCACGTTGGAGCGTGAGGATCAGATGATGTGCAAGTATCCTCATCTATTCAAGCACTCCACGTCAAACTCTTAAGGTACTATTCTAATTTTCGGGACGAAAATTCTTTCAACTAGGGGTTGATGTGACATCCGAAAAAAAAATTATTTTATTTTATTTTAATTTTCAGGACGAAAGTTCTTTCAACTAGGGGGTGATGTGACAATCCGAACTTTTCAGGTCAACTTCGTTAGTCAAATTCAGTTAAATCCTAACTCAGTTAACTCAATTCAAAAACCAAGGGATCAATTATGTCAAAGCTGAAGTTGCAAGGACTGATTTTGTAATTTACCAGAAACCCTAGTAGGCACAGTCGTGCATGTTTTGGCACGGTCGCGCCTTATGTTCTGGCACGGTCGCGCCCGGTGTGAAGGCACGGTCGCGCCTCGTGCAGTTACGACGCGAATTAAAGCAATAATTTCTCTAATCAACTAACCCTAATGGAAAAACGCAACAATGATGAGTTTAATCATCATTTAATCGATTCAATTCGTCTTTGATGACCCTTATTGAGAATTAAGAGCCATAAACCCGCATCCGTCGTCTTCATCGTTTTGTATCAACAAATTTGCACAATGTGCGTATCATTTCCACAATCAAACCCTCTGCACACTTCACGCGTACCTCCAAGAAGCTTTTGCGCATTTCCATTTGGCCAGAGAAGCAGCAAAAGTCACCGGAGAAAACCCCGCCGCCGACGGACCTACATTTACTCAAACTCCATCGATCCGTCAACGTTTCTGGTAATTTCTTTCATGTTTACTTTCGTTTTTTACTTCTGGAATAAAATCCCTAAGCCAATTCAGGTTTATATCATCGAATTGGTTATGTACCGAATTTAGGGTTCATCGTCTAATCGGTTTAATCAATCTCAACCCGAGACTCAATCTCAATGCAATTAAACTACAAGGATAGTTTCGTGATCATCCATTCTATAAAAGCCCTATGATTTCAGCAAGTAAACTTATCCAGATTATTCAATTTGATCTCGTGTTCGTAGCTAGAGTTTTGGTTTCAAATCGGGAAATTAATCGATCAAAATCTTGGTGTTTTCAGAATTAAAACCACCCTATGATTCACATATTACTTTTCAACAGAACCCCCATATCCTTTTGGTCAATCGCGATCGAAACCAAACGGATTTGGATTTATTAGGTTATTCTGTTAAACTCTGTAACTGTAAATCCAGGAGACACGGTCATGCCGAGTTTTAGCACGATCGTGCCTCTTGGCTAGACCTGGTCGTGCCTCAAAACCCTAGACAAGGTCGTGCCTATCTCAGACATGGTCATGCCTAGTGATCAGACTTGTTGTGTCTTCTGTTTGATCAACACGGTCGCGCCCCTGACCAGCACGGTCGCGCCCCTGACCAGCACGGTCGCGCCCGTAACCATAACACGGTCGCGCCCGTAACCATAACACGGTCGTGCCTTGTCTTAGGCACGGTCGTGTGTGAGAAAACCTGTTGTCATAATGTTTTTATTAATATTTATATTTTTATTTTCAAAACAATAATTATTATATATTATTTCTCATTTATCGCGAAACGCATTTATACTAATTTAAAAACCCGTATTTCCGTAAACTCGTTCGTTTACCCATTAATCTTTAGAATATTTAAAGACATTCTAATCCTCTGTGTGTCGTCACAAATCCCATTGAGTCCCTAACAGTTATGTTGTAATTCTAGGGCATTCGTGAGCCATGTCAGGCTAACGATTGAGATTTCAATCTCGTACTTGTGTGATTACTTCCTATGCCGTTCAGGTTAGTTTTCACGACCCCTTTTTACTCTTTTAACTTGGGGGAGAAAACATGAAACAAATATTTTGATATTATTTTAATTCATATGTTATCATTGTTAAAGCTAAGCGTAACACGCTATCACTAAAAGTCCTCAACACACATCGAACCGTTAATATGGATCTTAGCGAGGTAATGTTTAGTAGTACTACTGGGTTTGACAAATCCCACCCGCGCTAGTCACGCTAACTCGACTTGAGGTCGAACGGGTGAAATGTTAGCCTACTCACATCACAAGAGTTGATAGACCTGGCAGGAGGCAAATAAACAAATACTCAGCTTCGGTTGCGAGCGCTTAAGTTAAACATGAACATAGGTTAGCTACCTATAGATACATATTGAATGATCGATAATCTGGTAAACGTTTATTTATATACTGAAACCTGTGAACTCACCAATCTCGTGTTGACATCTTTTCTTACATGTTTTCTCCGGTAGCTAAGATAAGGCACACGTGCACATATATGACATGCATGGGATTCTTCTATTGATTGTTGTTTTATTAGATTGTTTGGACTTTGTTTTGAATTATGTTTGGTTTGGACTTTGGACTTTTTGGGCGCGTGTGTTTTGCGCATTTATTTTTCTTTACGCTTCCGCATTAAACTCTGATTAATATGATATTTTCATTTGAGTCCCATGTAGAGTCGTTCAATGTAACTAATGACTGAGATCCTGGTGTGTCACCTCCCAAACGGTAAAACTCCATTAGTGAAATTTGGGGGTGTGACAGATTGGTATCAAAGCCATTGGTTATAGAGAACTGGGATTGCATACTAGACTATAACCTCACACATTAGTTACATGTCATAGACGTTTGGAATTTTGGCACTTATATATTACGTTACAGGACCACGTCTTCAACCCCACCTCCATCACCTAAGTTATCGGAACATGATGCACCTATCTTATCATCCTCGGAGCCCAAAAGGCGCCAGACTAGTTCTAGTGACAACTCGGTGGAACAGGGTGAACCAAGTAATGCACGAGCAAGGAACACAACACTTAATTGGGGTGCATATCCAAAGATGATCCAAAGGTGGATCGAGATGGGAAATGTTCCATCGCCCTATTTTGGTTCCACTTCCTCATCCGCTACTTTACCTAGCTTGCCATGCACCATGGAACAAGGTTTTACAGCTTTTGTGTTAATCATAACTAAGGAGTTAAAGGAGATGAAGGATTCCACTGATGAGATACCGGGTATTCTAGAACGAGAGCCACAAATGGACAAAAACAAGGAGCAAATAGAGCATCTGACCGCTGAACTAGTAGTAACGGATCAGGTCCAAAACCATTTGGTGGATCGGGTTACACATTTGGAGACGAGGGTGGACACCTCGGGCCATGATGTAGGAGGGATTCTGGAGAGAGTGACTCATCTGGAAGCCCAACTTCAAGTAGCAGAGCCATGCTGCTGATTAATATGATATTTTCATTTACTTTTCTTTACGCTTCCGCATTAAACTCTGATTAATATGATATTTTCATTTAAGTCTCATGTAGAGTCGTTCGATGTAACTAATGGCTGAGATCCTGGTGTGTCACCTCCCAAATGGTAAAACTCCATTATTGGAATTTGGGGGTGTGACACCACTCTTCCAAAAAGAATTATATCCAAAACCAGGATTCATTCCAGAACACAAAAGCCCTGGGTAAGCCTTCGGTACAAGCCGGAAGAGACTGTCATATCCATCATACTGCCACGATCAGTACTAGTCCATCTTCAGAATTTCAAAAAATGGTTTTACAACTCAACCATAGGAAGTGTTATGATCGAGTGTGAAGGCAAAGAAGACATTCATATATTTGTTTTTCACTTGTAAATGCTCATTCGAAACTACTAGTTTTGGTGAGCATAGTTTCGATGCCTGTCAACTTACTATAAATAGCCTAGTTTGAGAATGTTTAGGGTGTGGATAGCGGCTGTAACCCTGAAACTCTTTCTTTCATAGTTTTCTGAATCAATACACGTTTGGAGTTAATTCATCTGTTTTTCTTACAATTTCATTTTATAATTGTGTTGATTCCTGTGTGGTTTGCCTGTTTATCTTCACCAATTCTGTTTCTACCCTCTGTTTCACCACCATACACACAGATTCCGCCTGTGTGTGTGTAATCGATCTTTTGAGTAATTTCTGATTGAAATCTGAACCTACAATAATAAATCAATACTAACTCGGTCGTTGCTAGCACCAAGATTTGTATAAACACCGTACAAACTCGAATCAGCTTCCCAAATAAGAAGTCTTGCTTATGTAACACACAAGATTTAAGATTATTAAGTTGGTTTAAAGATCACTTACTCCTGTCTTTTTAAGATAAGTTAAAATAAAGACTTTAAGAACATAACATACTAAAAATACTTCATTAATTATTTAAAGTTCAACCAACCCGAGCAACGAAAGAGGACTAGTCATGAATGACCATACAAGTGACTCCACTAACCCTTAGACATTGTGTGGAAGTGTTACAACACCAAGGGAGAGTGTGTATAGGTTTCCTCTTGTTTACTCGAACAAGAAGGATTATTTCGTATTAAAAGACTTTAAAAAGGAAAATAAACAAAGAAAAGCTAAAACGGACCAAAACTAAGAGAGTTTTGGCTCTTAGCAGAGCACTAAGGCCTTCACACCTCTCAATCTTAGATACCTAAATGCTTGGAATGAGCTTGCTATTTATAGGATGAGATCTAGGCAATGCACGGCCATGCAATGGATTTCACGGGCATGTAAAGTACCCATTTCTTGCACGTGAGGGAATCTGGCAGCTTTTGGGAGTACAGGGCCACTTTTCACCATTTGCACCGTCGTGCATTGGGAAGCACAGCCATGCATCCTCCAATTTTGACCAGTGCTTGATTTTTACTTCCTTGTTTGACTCCTTGGGTGCACGAACGTCCGATTGGCTTTCGGGTGCTGATTTTCCCTTGTTTTTGAGTGATTTCTTCATGTTTTTGTTTGTATGGGATAATTATCCTGTTGTAATATAATTAAATAGATTAAGTATCAATTCTTATCATTTTATATATAATTGTGATTAATATGGGGATAATTGTGCATGTAAATTATGTATAAATGATGGTACATCATAACACCCCACACTTAAACTTTTCTTGTCCTCAAGCAAACTCATGCATGATTATACCCACAGAATAAAACATTGATCTAATGTTAATCTAAAGCTTTTGTCCCAAATGGTTAAACGTCTTTTACTAAAAATAATGATTTTGTATTTGTACCTTTCGAGTGTTTCTCCACAACATGGTATTAAGCCTAACATACTTGGTGGAACTATGATTATGCACAAAATTACAGTCTCACAAATATTCACTCAACACTCGGGTTTAATATATGGATAAGGTATGTCAAGTAGAACCCTCAATGCTACAATTAATGCTTGCATAATCATAGGCTTCTATAAAAATCAAATATCCATCAATTGACATAAAATATGTGCATAAATAAAGAGGGCTTTGTAAAGGGTTGTAATGATTGGCTTAGGGTTAGGGTAGGAATTATTTGGAAAAAGTGGCTAAATGTTAAAAATCCGAGTCTTGGCTAATTGAGCTATGAACAAAAAGACTGTTGATAAACTTATATTAGGATGTTGTAGCTAATCTAAGGACTCTTTTAAGGTCAGATCGTCAAGACCAAATCTCCTTCTTTAAGAACGTCACTTCCTCCTTGTTTTTGAAATACACATTACTATCTTTTCTTGTGGATCGTTCGGCTTTTATCCTAATAGCAACCATTTTTGATCATTTTTGTATACTCAAATTGAGAGTAAGTCAGATTCTTTCTTCAATTTTCTTCTTGAGATCATTACATAATTTTGGGAAGTAGTTATACTTTTCACCCTTCTCTTTTCTTTCTTCATATCTCTCACTCTCTCTTTTTTCATCAATTTCACAACTTGGCCATTGCCGTAGCTTTTTGCCCTACTTTTCTTTATCCGTTCATAAACACATGGCTTCATAATTATATACATCGGTTTTTAACGGAAAATGGTTAGAAAGGGAAATTTTTCGGTTTTATGGATTTGAAATGTGGGTTTAGAAACGAAAAAGGTTTGGGCTCAAAGGGGCTAAATAAGGGATAATGTTTAGGGTAGGTAAAAGAAAAAGAGAACGCTAAAGAAGATGGGCTAATCCTAATGCCTACATCATTTTTATACATTCTTTTAGTCCATGATCTTGAAATGTATAATTTATACAAGTTCTAACATGCAAAGCAATAATTAGCAAACATTCTATCAAACGAAATGAGCATGTGAAATATGTATGTGTATGTATGATAATGCTTGAATAGGCTCAAATTTCTCACATGAAAAGGAAGATACGGGGTATAAAAGTAAAAATGTGCATAAACTTATTTCTTTCTGTTGTGCTTTCTAATCTTCCCTATTTGTTTCCTTGATTCATTTCAATGGTATTTCAAATTGCTGTTTTTAAGAGCCTATTTATGCCAAATTATTTTTAAGACTCTTGCTTTTAGATTATTTAAGAAGTTGTCATGCTCACAGATTATTTTTGAAAATCTTTTAATGTTATATATATATTTCATCTCATAGATCGGTTAATTAAGAATCATGCATTTGTAAGACTCGGGACAAAGCTAGGCAGCCAATTCATCAGTGGGGTTCTACCCCACACTTGGTTTCTGACAATATGAATGTATGCAATATGGTATATTTCATGAATAATAAGAGTGTGACGAAACTGATACTCCCCTGATGAGACGTCATAACCATGCATGTGGTCGGTACCCATAGAAGCTTAAGAATCATCCTTCACCAATAAAAGCTATCAAGCACTCAAAGAAAAAAATAAAACAAAAAATAAAAACAATAAACTCCTAATATCGAGAAGCACACCTGATGGCGGAAGTATGAGAAACTTAAATTTGTAAGACGAACATGAGATCTTTGTATCCTACTGTATGCATCAACTTCTCAATTTATTTATCATCGGGTTGCCTCTCGGAAGCGTCACGTTTCTTTAACAAGCCTTAGACCAGACTCGGCCCATATAAGTCAGTCTAGTGCAAGTGGTGGTACTTATAACTCTCGTAGGCGCACTCCATGAAAGCTACTACAAATAACAAACAAAACGAACACGAGCACCAAAGTAAAAGAGAATAAAAGTGAAAAAAAAAAAATGGGGAAATAAAGTTGAAATAAAACAAAGGAAAATTAAAGGTGAAAATAAAAATAAAAGGGAAAAATAAAGCAGAAAGAAAACAAATAGAAAATTGAAATAGTCAGTCCAACGGCTTAGATCTTTCGCAGAATTACCGTGTCCCCGGCAGCTGTGCTGTAGAGATCGGGTTACACATTTTGAGACAAGGGTGGACACCTCGGACCATGATGTAGGAGGGATTCTGGAGAGAGTGACTCATCTGGAAGCCCAACTTCAAGTAACAGACCATGCTACTGATTAATATAATATTTTCATTTACTTTTCTTTACGCTTCCGAATTAAACTCTGATTAATATGATATTTTCATTTGAGTCCCATGTAGAGTCGTTCGATGTAACTAATGACTGAGATCCTCGTGTGTCTCCTCCCAAACAGTAAAACTTCGTTAGTGAATTTGGGGGTGTGACACCATTCTTCCAAAAAGAATTATATCTAAAACCAGGATTCATCCTAGAACACAAAAGCTCTGGGTAATCCTTCGGTACAAGCCGGTAGAGACTGTCAAATCCATCATACTGCCTCGATCAGTACCCATCCAGCTTCAGAATTTCAGAAAATGGTTTTACAACTCAACCATTGGAAGTGTTATGATCGAGTGTGAAAGCAAAGAAGACATTCATATATTTGAGCCCATGGAGCTTTTAAAATTTCAACCTGAGGATCTTGAAGTATTATTTAACAACCCCATCAAGCTCTTTCATGGAGATGATGAAGCTGATGCTAAGGCCTATCAAAGAGTGGTGTCATTGAATGCCAAGCCATTTTTCAATAAGTCAAGAGCCAACTGCTTAGTGAAGAGTTGAAGACATTGATGCAACAACATAGGGGGAGATTGTAGAGTCTTATATTTTTATAAGCTGATGTCATCAATGTATTTTTGAACAATGTTTGTTTAGTTTTTTTACTTGTCGTTTCATTTGATATAATCTCCTATTTTTATTCTAAGTCTGGGCCATCGGAACTACTTAGTTTCGATTGAGGTTTGTTCAATCGAAACTAGTAGTTTCGATAGATAGGAAGTTTCGACAGGCTTGTTTTTCACTTGTAAATGCTCAACCGAAACTACTAGTTTCGGTGAGCACAGTTTCGATGCCTGTCAACTTACTACAAATAGCCTAGTTTGAGAATGTTTAGGGTGTGGATAGCAGCTGTAACCCTGAAACTCTTTCTTTCACAGTTTTCTGAATTAATACACGTTTGGAGTTAATTCATCTGTTGTTCTTACAATTTCATTTTATAATTGTGTTGATTCCTGTGTGGTTTGCCTGTTTATCTTCACCAATTCTGTTTCTACCCTCTGTTTCACCACCATACACACAGATTCCGCCTGTGCGTGTAATCAATCTTTTGAGTGATTTCCGATTGAAATCTGAACCTATAATAATAAATCAATACTAACTCGGTCGTTGCTAGCACCAAGATTTGTATAAAGACCGTACAAACTCGAATCAGCTTCCCAAACAAGAAGTCTTGCTTAAGTAACTTACAAGATTTAAGATTATTAAGTTGGTTTAAAGATCACTTACTCCTGTCTTTTTAAGATAAGTTAAAATAAAGACTTTAAGAACATAACATACTAAAAATACTTCATTAATTATTTAAAGTTCAACCAACCCGAGCAACGAAAGAGGACTAGTCATGAATGACCATACAAGTGACTCCATTAACCCTTAGACATTGTGTGAAGTGTTCCAACACCAAGGGAGAGTGGGTATAGGTTTCCTCTTGTTTACTCGAACAAGAAGAATCATTTCATATTAAAAGACTTTAAAAAGGAAAATAAACAAAGAAAAACTAAAACGGACCAAAACTAAGAGAGTTCTGGCTCTTAGCAGAGCACTAAGGCCTTCACACCTCTCAATCTTGGATACCTAAATGCTTGGAATGAGCTTTCTATTTATAGGCTGAGATCTGGGCAATGCACGGCCGTGCATTGGATTTCACGGGCATGCAAATTATCCATTTCTTGCACGTGTGGGAATCTGGCAGCTTTTAGGAGTACAGGGCCACTTTTCACAAGTTGCACGGCAGTGCATTGGGATGCACGGCCGTCCATCCTCCAATTTTGACTTCCTTGTTTGATTCCTTGGTGCACGAACGTCCGATTTTTATAGAAAAAGAAAAATAAAACGCTAAAGAAGATGGGCTAATCCTAACGCCTACATCATTTTTATACGTTCTTTTAGTCCATGATCTTGAAATGTATATTTTATACAAGTTCTAACATGCAAAGCAATAATTAGCAAACACTCTATCAAACGAAATGAGCATGTGAAATATGTATGTGTATGTATGATAATGCTTGAATAGGCTCAAATTTCTCACATGAAAAGGAAGATAGGGGGTATAAAAGTAAAAATGTGCATAAACTTATTTCTTTCTTTCTGTTGTGCTTTCTAATCTTGCCTATTTGTTTCCTTGATTCATTTCAATGGTATTTCAAATTGCTGTTTTTATGAGCCCATTTATGTCAAATTATTTTTAAGACTCTTTCTTTTAGATTATTTAAGAAATTGTCATGCTCACAGATTATTTTTGAAAATCTTTTAATGTTATATATATATATTTCATCTCATAGATCGGTTAATTAAGAATCATGCATTTGTAAGACTTGGGACAAAGCTAGGCAACCAATTCATCAGTGGGGTTCTACCCCACACTTGGTTTCTGACAATATGAATGTATGCAATATGGTATATGTCATGAATAATAAGAGTGTGACGAAACTGATACTCCCCTGATGAGACGTCATCACCATGCATGTGGGCGGTACCCATAGAAGCTTAAGAATCATCATTCACCAATAAAAGCTATCAAGCACTCAAAGAAAAAAATAAAACGAAAAAAAAACGAAAAATAAAAACAATAAACTCCTAATATCGAGAAGGCATACCTGATGGCGGAAGTATAAGAAACTTAAATTTATAAGACAAACCTGAGATCTATGTATTCTACCGTATGCATCAACTTCTCAATTTATTTATCATCGGGTTGCCTCCTGGAAGCGTCACGTTTATTTAACAATCCTTAGACCAGACTCGGCCCATATAAATCAGTATAGGGCAAGTGGTGGTACTTATAATCGTCCTAGTATCCTCCACAATAACTCTCGTAGGCGCACTCCATGAAAGCTACTACAAAGAACAAACAAAACGAACACGAGCACCAAAGTAAAAGAGAATAAAAGTGAAAAAAATAAAAATAAAAAGGGGAAATAAAGTTGAAATAAAACAAAGGAAAAATAAAGTTGAAAATAAAAATAAAAGGGAAAAATAAAGCAGAAAGAAAACAAATAGAAAATTGAATTAGTCAGTCCAACGGCTTAGATCTTTCGCAGAATTACCGTGTCCCCGGCAGCTGTGCTGTAGAGATCGGGTTACACATTTGGAGACGAGGGTGGACACCTCGGACCATGATGTAGGAGGGATTCTGGAGAGAGTGACTCATCTGGAAGCCCAACTTCAAGTAGCATTAAACTCTGATTAATATGATATTTTCATTTACTTTTCTTTACGCTTCCGCATTAAACTCTGATTAATATGATATTTTCGTTTGAGTCCCATGTAGAGTCGTTCGATGTAACTAATGACTGAGATCCTGGTGTGTCACCTCCCAAACGGTAAAACTTCGTTAGTGGAATTTGGGGGTGTGACACCACTCTTCCAAAAAGAATTATATCCAAAACCAGGATTCATCCCAGAACACAAAAGCCCTGGGTAAGCCTTCGGTACAAGCCGGTAGAGACTGTCAAATCCATCATACTGCCACGATCAGTACCAGTCCAGCTTCAGAAATTCAGAAAATGGTTTTACAACTCAACCATTGGAAGTGTTATGATCGAGTGTGAAGGCAAAGAAGACATTCATATATTTGAGCCCATGGAGCTTTTAAAATTTCAACCTAAGGATCTTGAAGTATTATTTAAAAACCCCATCAAGCTCTTTCATGGAGATGATGAAGCTGATGCTAAGGCCTATCAAAGAGTGGTGTCATTGAATGCCAAGCCATTTTTCCATAAGTCAAGAGCCAACTGCTTAGTGAAGAGTTGAAGACATTGATGCAACAGCTTAGGGTGAGATTGTAGAGTCTTATATTTTTATAAGCTGATGTCATCAATGTATTTTTGAACAATATTTTTTTAGTTTATTTACTTGTAATTTCATTTGATGTAATTTCCTATTTTTATTCTAAGTCTTGGCCATCAGAACTACTTAGTTTCGATTGAGGTTTGTTCAATTGAAACTAGTAGTTTCGATAGATAGGAAGTTTCGACAGGCTTGTTTTTCACTTGTAAATGCTCAACCGAAACTACTAGTTTCGGTGAGCACATTTTTTATGTCTGTCAACTTACTACAAATAGCCTAGTTTTAGAATGTTTAGGGTGTGCATAGCGGCTGTAACCCTGAAACTCTTTCTTTCATAGTTTTCTGAATCAATACTGTAGAACCAAAGACTGATTGCAACAAAATTCTTCTAAGTACAAATGCTGCTGATAGGCTTATCAGCAGCGTTCAACACTTGTTGCTGCTGATAGGCTTATCAGCAGCGTTCAACACTTGTTGCTGCAGATAGGCTTATCAGCAGCATTCAGCACTTGTTGCTGCTGATAGGCTTATCAGCAGCGTTCAACAAATCAGTCTTGATGCTGATCCTCATCCTTGCTGCTTACAGCCTTGTCCTTGAAGATAAATCGTTGCAGCTGACTATCCATGCCAAGCTCACTGAAAACTATATGCAAAAACTACTGACACACTCAAAGCAGAAGGAACCTCAATGGTGCAACCAATGACGGACAACAATGCTCTTCTCCAAGCATGCAAGTAATGATGCATAAATAAGACGCTTCAATAAAGTTAGCTAGTTTAGACTAAACTTGTATTATTAGCTTTGTACAAAAGATTAACGGTCTGTGTTAGATCTGATCCTTAGAATCAAGGGTCTGTCTTGATTCTAAGTTTGTATAAATACTGTGTAAACGCTTCATTGTAAGTGTGCTTCTTGATAGAGTTTTCATTTGTAATCATTTATTCACAAAAGCTTAATACAACAGTGTTCTTATTAGTATTCTTTCTGTTTACTCGATTATACTTGTGTAGTTGCTATTGTTTCCGCCAATTTCAACTAAGAACATAACCATCTTGTACTTTCACGATCTAACAAGTGGTATCAGAGCTTTGGCTCAGATTAAACAAACTCACACTTGTTTAATCACTTCTGGTTCCATTCTAAACTTTCTCTTTGATCAAGTTACCCAAAATCACAAAACAAAGATGGCACAGAGCAATGGATTTGAAGACATCGGCTGGATCAACCGACCACCAAGGTTGGTATCTGGGGAAGACTACGACATGTGGAAGATTCGCATGGAAAGCTTCTTCTGTTATCAGGAGTACGGAATGTGGAAATCCATCAGGGATGGACCCTACACTCCCATGGTAGCCTCTGCTGATTTTGGAGGACCACTAGTCCCAAAGGAGCCCTCCAACTACTCAGAAGAGGACATAAAGAAGATGGAGGTGGACTTCAAGGCATTGGGAGCTATCCAAATGTGCCTTCCAAATGAAGTTTTTCATAACTTCAGAAGTTACAAAAATGCTAAGGACTCTGGGAGGCTCTTGAGAAGATGTTTGCTGGCTCAGAGGAAGTCAAAGAAAACAGAAGGGACATCCTGAGCAGCAGTACAAAAACTTCGTCTGGAAGGAAGGTGAATCACTAACCGTTTTGTATAACAGGTACACGTACCTGGTGGGAGAACTGCAGTGCTCCAAAGTAAAGCTAGAGAATGAAGATATTCTCAAAAAGTTTATCAGATCTCTCCCGAGCTGCTGGACACTATATACAGTGTCTATAAGAAGAACGGAGAATTTAAAAACTCTCCAGATGATAGAGCTCTTTGGCATGCTGAAAACATATGAATTAGAAATGATTCAAGCCAAGGAAAGGAGCTCCAATCATCAATCAGCCTCTACTTCCTCCACCATCTCATCTGCGCTTCACTCTAATCACTTCGGTCCTAGTGCAAGCAATTACTATCCCCCCATCGTCACTATCTTCAAACACCAACTGCTTCACAATCCAACTCATCACCACGTCTTCTTGAAGCCCCTCCTCAACAGTCAACCTCTACTGCTTTTGTCTCTGACAACTCAAGCAGCATGTACTTCATAAAGGAGGATCTGGAATGCTTTCATCCAGATGATCTTGAAGAAATGGATATTCAGCACTCATATGCCATGCTCTCCCTCAGAGCAAAAAGGTTCTATTCTAGAACCGGGAGATGTGTTCCAAGCAACAACTCAAACACCAGAGTGGGGTTAGATAAAAGCAAGATCCGGTGTTACAACTGTAACCAATTGGGTCACTTTGATAGGGAGTGCAAGGTGCCAAAAGCCAATCCGGGTGTCAGCCATCAAAGACAAGGATACCAAGGTCAGCCCAGGCAACAGCAGCAGCAACAGCAAGGAACTCCTCCAGCTCAAACTGCAGCCTGTGCAAATGTTGGAACTTCAGACTTTGACTGGAGTTTTCAATATGAAGATGTTCCTACCACCAACCAAGCTCTTATGGCAGACACTGTAGAGATACCACCTCAGGTATTTGAACATCTTTGCTCTCAAGCTTGTATTGATAAAGTTTTAGGTTATAGAATGCATAACCAAAATCTTATAGATCAAAATGAAGAGTTTCATCAGATGAAATCTGAGTTCAAAAAGGTTGAAAATAGTTATAAAGAAAAGATTAACTGCCTTAAGAAAGATATTTCATTGTTAAAACACGAACAAACTAATCTTGAAACTCATATTGATGATCTACTAGTCAAACTAAAAGCTACCAGAGCTGAACTGGCAAAACAGAAAGTTCATGTTGAAAAATATGAATTTTCCTCCAAAAAGTTACAAAGACTTTTAGATATTCAACTCCGTGATAAGGTAAAGACTTGACTTGGGTATAACAATGATCAGTACAAATCTGTTCCTCCTCCTGCTGACTATATTGCCATTCACGAACCAAGCTTCAATGTTGCAAATCTTGACACTGCAAACTGAAATCTTGATCCTTCAACGGATGAACCTTTCGTCAAAGACTACACTACCTCATCGGAATCTGTGTCAACCTGCTCAGACCATGATGAAACCAGTGCAGCCCTATCTGAATCTGTTCTGAATAGAGCTGAAGTTCCTGCTATTATTCCAGCTATTCCAGCCCCTGTCCCATTCAAATAGATCAAGATTAGCTATCCTCCAGATGGAAGAAAGCTAAACATTGAAAAGGGAGAGACATCAGGATCCACTAACCCCAAGCCTCAGTCAAAGCCGATCACAAAGAGGAAGGTGTTTGATATATGTCATACGCCTGGAGAAAAAGTTCCATGTGTTCAAAAGACCCTAGAAGAAGCCACTTTTGAACATAACAAAGCTCATCCATGGAACTTCAAGGATCTGTTCCAAAGAAAGGACTATGTCAACCTTTCAAGAGACAAACTGGCCAGATCATGCTTTGTGTGTGGCAGATATAATCACACTACCAGCACCTGCTTTCATTACCTGGAATACCAAAGATATTCAAAGCAGCATGTCTTTGAATAGACTAACAGAAACAAGAAGGTAAGAAGCTACGAGGCCAAAGCAACTAAGTTCAGGGAGTCTCTATCTCCCCCAAGAGTGAAGGTGTCAAGACCTCAACAAACCTGTATCATTTGTGGTGAAACCAACCACTTTGCTGCCAAATGCAGATTTAATCCCTTCAACCAAATTGCAAACTGCTCACCTAGATTTACACCATCACCAGTAAACAAAACAGCTGCTAATCTTGAAAAGTCTGGAAAAACAAAAGCTAAGCCTTCAGCAGCAAAAATGTCTACTGCGTATAAAGGGAAATCAAAGGCAAAGCAATCAGCAGCAAGAGTGTCCACTACTGATAAGGCAAAGCCTGCAGCCAAAAATGTTGCCACTCCAGCAAAGCCATCAGCAGCAGAATCTACTGTTGATAAGCCAGAAACATCAGTAGAAAAATCCGCTGCTGACAATGTGAGGAAAACTAGAAAATCACCAACACAGCAATGGAAAGCCAAACCATCTCCAAGCATTATCGTTGGTTCCATTGACTGCAAACATACTGAAAAGGATAAACTAACAACCATCTTTTTCAAGTCTGTAGACTCTTGGGTTCCTCCCACTAATTAGATATCTATCATGTGTAGGGACAGTCAGGTCACAAGAATAACACCTGGGTGGTAGACAGTGGTTGTTCCAGGCACATGACAGGCAACAGATCCTTCCTCTCCAACTTTAGACACTTCAATGGAGGATATGTTGCCTTTGGAAGTGACTCAAAGGGAGGATCCATTTGACAAGGAACTGTGTCCAACGAAAGAATGAGCATTGATAAGGTCAACTATGTTAAAGAATTGGACTTCAATCTCATGAGTGTTTCCCAGGTATGTGACCAAAAGCATTGAATGCTCTTCACGGATAAAGAATGCTTTGTACTGTCTCCAGGCTTATCCATACCTCCTCTAGAAAAGATTTTATTAACTGCTCAGAGAAAAGAAAATCTCTATGTACTGGACATGAATGAAGTCACTCCATCTGAGAGTGTTTCCTATTTTCTATCAAAAGCCTCAGTTGATGAATCAGCTCTCTGGCATAGGAGATTAAGTAATGTTAATATCAAAACTATTAACAAACTGGTGAAGGATAATCTTGTCAGAGGGCTTCCTGACAAAGAATTCCAGCTAGAAGACCACTGCATTGCTTGCTTAAAGGGGAAGCAACACAAGAGTTCTCACAAGCCCAATACCTTGAATACAAATGACACTACACTACAACTGCTGCATATGGATCTCTTCGGTCCTACAAATGTCATGTCAATGGGAAAAAAGTCATACTGTCTGGTGATAACTGATGACTACACCAGATTCTCATGGGTATACTTCTTGAGAACTAAAGATGAAACTGCTGAATTTCTCAAATCCTACATTCTGTGGGTAGAAAATCAAAGCAATCAAAAGGTGAATATCATAAGGTGTGATCAGGGCACAGAGTTCAAAAACCACACTTTGAACTATTTCTGTGAAAGCAAGGGGATAGAAAGACAATACAGTGCTCCACGAACTCCTCAACAAAATGGAGTTGCTGAAAGGAGAAACATAACTCTAATTGAGTCAGCAAGATCTATGTTGGCTGACTCAAAACTGCCTCTCACATTCTGGGCAGAAGCAGTTAGCACAGCCTGCTATGTGCAAAATAGAGTTCTCATTGTCAAACCCCTCAACAAGACACCTTATGAACTTTAGTTTCAAAGAGTTCCCTACATTGGGTTTCTAAAGCCTTTTGGGTGTCCATGCACCATTCTCATCACACATGGGGTTCTTCCTAAGTTTGGTGCTAAATCTGATGAAGGATATTTTGTGGGCTATTCCTCTCAATCAAAGGCCTGCAGAGTATTCAATTCAAGAACAAGAATTGTGGAAGAATCAGCAAATGTGGAATGTAGAGAACACATCGTCTGTGAGCAGGGAAAAGGCCCAAACTGGCTCTTTGACATAGACTCCTTCTCCCAAATATTTGAGCCTCTCACCTTCTCAAATATGGAGTCTACGTCTACACAAACACCTGCCTCCACCTCATCCACTGACTACAGACTGGATTTTCCCAAATCTTCTACCGTCTGAGAAGACCATCGATTGATCCTCCATCAGTTGTGGACGCAATTAAAGCAAGTGAAGCCGGAACAAGACTCTCTAATGTCACCAGCAGAAGCCAGTCTGAAACTGAAAATCTAAATGAAGACTATTCGGTAAATGCTGTAGACGCTGCTGGTGCTATTGCTGAAAATATTGATGTGGCTAATGATGTTGAAGACTCTTCCACCATGAATGAAGAGACCCCTGATCAAAATCAAAGCAATCTGGAGCAAGGGATACAGCTGGAGGTGGTACTAGCACAGAGGATCCACTAAGAACATCCTCATGAAAATATTATTGGCCAAGTCCACCAAGGAGTTCTCACAAGAAGCAAATCTCACGAGGCCAATATATGCTTGTTTTCATGTTTTCTATCTCAGGTGGAACCCAAGAAGATAGATGAAGCACTCAAACACAGTAGCTGGATTGAGGCAATGCAGGAAGAATTGATGCAATTCAAGAGGCAGGATGTCTGGAAACTTGTTGATCTTCCACCAGGTAAATATGCTATTGGCACACGATGGGTTTTCAGGAACAAGCAAGATGAGAGAGGTATTGTAGTCAAGAACAAAGCCAGACTTGTCGCTCAAGGCTACACTCAGGAAGAAGGAATTGACTATGATGAAGTCTTTGCTCCTGTTGCCAGGCTAGAGGCCATCAGAATCCTCCTGGCATATGCTGCATCCAAGATTGGTGAGGAAGTATACGTCAAACAGCCTCCAGGCTTTGTAGATCCTGCACATCCTACTCAAGTGTTTAAACTAGACAAAGCTCTGTATGCCTTACATCAAGCACCAAGGGGGTATGAAACTTTGTTAGGATATCTACTAAGCAACAACTTCAGCAGGGGTGTTATTGACCAGACCTTATTTATCAAAGATGAAGGGGGAGAAATCTTACTAGTTCAAATCTATGTTGATGATATCATCTTTGGATCAACAAAGAAAAAGCTATGCAAAGACTTTGAGATTCTGATGCACTCAAAGTTTGAAATGAGTTCAATGGGTGAACTAAATTTCTATGTAAAATTTCTTCTTGGGTCTACAAGTCAAACAAGTCCCAACTGGAATCTTCATCAGCCAATCCAAATATGTAAAATGCATTTTGGAAAGATTCAAGATGGCTGACTGCTCTACTGCAAGAACCCCTATGCAAGTGCACCATCAGCTGACTCCAGACAAAGATGGCCAAGACACTGATCAACATCAGTATCGTGCAATGATATGGTCTCTCATGTATCTCACTGCCTCAAGGCCAGATATTATGTTTGCAGTATGTCTCTGTGCAAGATTTCAAGCTTGGGCTTTGGTACTCTAAAGATGACAAGTTCAATCCGTATGCATACACTGACAGTGATTACGGGGGATGCAACTTGGACAAAAAGTCCACTTCAGGGGGATGTCAGTTTCTTGGAGGAAGACTGATTTCATGGCATTGCAAGAAGCAAACATGTGTTTCAACTTCTACAGCTGAAGCAGAATACATTGCAGCTTCAAGTTGCTGTGCACAAGTCATCTGGATACAAAATCAAATGCTGGATTACGGGATGACTTTCATGGCAACTCCAATACACATTGACAACATGAGTGCTATATCAATCATAAACAATCCGGTGCAGCACTCCAAGACAAAGCACATTGACATCAGGTATCATTTCATAAGAGATCAAGATGAGAAAAAGAGGATTATTTTAACCAAAGTTCATACAAATGAGCAATATGCTGATTTGTTTACAAAACCTTTTGACGAAGCTAGATTCAGATATTTAGTTGAATCCATTGGTATGATGAACTTTGATTAAAATCTATCTCTAAAATTCTGTTTTAAAAATGTTTTTTTGTCTTTTGTTGTAAATAAAAGTTATGAGTCAGCAGCACTTTTGTCCTTCAGCTGCTGACAGGTTTAATCTTCAGCAGCAAAGGATTTGCCACTGACTGCTTTAAGTTATCAGTAGGAACAGGTTTCCTGCGGATAGCTTTAAGATTGTCAGCAGCAACATCCTTGCTGCAGATCATTGAATCCATCAGCAGCAATTAAGTTTGCTGCTGGCAGACTTAACCTTCCGCAACAACCAAGCTTGCAGCGAACAGGCTTATACATCCACAGCAACCAAGTTTGCTGCTGGTGGGTAAATTTAAGTCCAAATTAACTTTTACCCGCTGTAAAAATTAACGTCAGTCTTTACCATGACTGTTTCGATGTATTACAGCTGTAACAGTAAAAAGTGAATAAGGTTGTACTGTACAAGTCATTTTGCTTTTTCCCTCCTCTGCAATTATAGAACAAATCAAATTTCCTTACCACCTCTTCACATTCAATTTCACCCTAAACCCACATCACCTTCTCTCCAGTCCCCACCACATTCAAAGCCTTCCGTCCACAAAACATTCAAAGCCTTCCACACTCTTAACCTTCAAACCTTCCCTCCAAAATCAAACAACAATGGCAGACATCAATAACCCTGACGATAAGTTCTCCCTGTACCATAAACTTACAGCATACTTAACCAAGGGAAAGAAATCCGAAGGATTCGATTATATGATCGACTTCCTATGCCTATCAAAGATCCATTTTGCCCTCACAACCAACCCAACCATATATATCCCTCATATGAAGGATTTCTGGAAAACCGCCGTCTACTCTACCGAACAGGGGATTCCCCAAATTAAAGCAAAGGTAAACGGCAAGGACATCACCATCTCGGAAGCCACACTCTGAAAACATATTAAGCTTCAAGATGAGGGAGCAGTCATCCCATACTCAGAGGACGAGTACATGAGGACCTTTGTATCCATAGGGTACACTGGAAATCAAAATGAGTATACAATAGAGAAGGCGCTGATGGGCCCTCCATGGAAGTATCTCTGCCACACTCTTCTCCAATGCATATCTCAGAAGAGAAGTGGATGGCATCAAGTGAGCTCCGCACTTGCCTCTGCTTTCCATGGTATGATTACTGGCATAGGTTTTAACTTTGCACACCTTATCTTTGAGGGTTTAAGATATAACCTCCAAGAGGGTGCAAATCAACACTATTTTATGTACCTAAGATTCTTGCAGGAGGTTTTCAACCAGGAACTAAAAGAACTTTCAAAACCTACAAGAATCTACATCATGTTAGGATATAAAAATAACATTTTTCAAAGCATGAGAACTGTTTCAAAAAGGTTCTCAGGGGTCAATGTTCCATTTTTATCTACAATGATGAACATGCAAAGCACCCAGGGTGACAGTTCAGCAAACCTAGCTGGTACTGATCCCACACCCTCCACCTCACTTCCTGAATCATAAACAACTGCTTCCCTTGATCAAATCCCTATGCATTCTACTGAAGATGCACAGGCATATACACTTCTAACACCCAGTTTGATTGCTCAACCGGAACACAGGGCCCCGGTTGCAGCCAAGTATACCAGAAAAAGGGGCAAGAGAACACCTTCTTCTCTTGCCTCCAAGGCCCAAACCCAACCTAATAGCCCTCACTCAGAATCACAACATTCGGGTGAGAATATCATAAGGGACAGCTACATTGTTAGGGAGACTCCTTCGGATGTCTCTCTATTAGGATCAGGATCACTTCCCGGATCCATAGAACAGACCCTTGAGCCACTCCTCTATCTTCTGAACTTAAGTGTTGAGGAACCTGATCAAGATGTTGTACCTTCTCCAACTACCACTATCTCGGAGGTACTGATTGATCTTGCTTCCAACACACCCAACCCAAGTTCTACTCCCCTGAAGGTCCACTCTAGGAGTTATGACAGAGTGGATGTGGAAGAGGCTGTCACTACTGCTGGTCCATCAAATGACCAGGAGGACAGTGCCAACGTCGCTAAGACCTCAACCACGGCAACTGACAGTGAGGATGTTTCCTTGGAAACTCCCCTCACTGAAAGGAATCCCAGGCGCCAAGAAACCATGGGTGATGGGGATACTGAGGCTAGGCCTACAGCCCCATCTGGGTCTAAGGTATCCACAAATATGGAAGAGGACAGTATGAAACTTAAAAATCAGGAATTGACGGCCATGGTGGCTATGCTTGAGGCTGAGGTGTCAAAACTACAACACCAAACTGATGCTTATCTGTCCACTGATGCAACCAAAACGGGGGAGATAGTCCCAATGGAAGAAGACTCAGACAGTCTTGACGACTGGATTCAAGAGCAGGCTGCATTTCAAAGTACACTATTCAAGCCAGATTTTGTACAGGTTCATGACTTGCCAGCTTCAGATGACGAAGAAGAAGAGACTTCTGAAGACTGGAAGTTAGTCGTCAGGGCTGTTGATGAGGTGCTGACTGATGTTGAAGACAAAGAACAAACATATACATCTTTCAGCATCATCCCTGAAGCAGCAGCCATCATAAGTCAATCCACTGCCCCACATATTCCACTTACTTCAACACAGCTAGATTTTGACACAATACTAGCTTGGGGGTATGATGGAAAGTCTGAGAGGTTCTGGATTGGTTGGGAGTTTAGCGGAGTAGAAGAGCTAAACTGGGACTTTCTCAACAGCATCCAAGTCCTTCACCTATACCATCTACAATGCATCAACAACTCTACGGACCTCTCGGCAGAACTTGCTATTGGCAGGTTCCATGACTTGATGGAGGATAATCTACCCAACTTCGAAAGACAAATACAAGCAGCAAAAAGGGTAGCCTATCCTGAATCTTCAGCAGTAGCAAAAAGAAGACTGACTCCTAGAAGACTTGAAATAATAAGGAGCAGTCTTCTCACTGAAGAAGAAGTTCTGTGCTTAAGAAGATTTCTGTACAACTCCATTTTCAAGGACTTAGATGTGCTAGGATGGGTAAGCACTAAGTCTCTTGACCAAACCTTACTACTAAGCAACGGCTCCTCTCTCACCATCAACACCAGGAACATCCTGCTACTGCCTACAGACTTTCTTTACAAGACCTTTCAACTCAGGGCAAATATCTGCAATGTCAACTCCCTCGAAAGCCAGGCAATGATAGCTACTGTCAGGGCCCATCTTGAACAAGAAGGAAGGATTGCTGAGGCAGTATATGTGTCAAGTTCTGACACTGATTCTGACTCAGCTTCTCCTCGAGTAGACATCTTTGCTGCAGCATATGAATCAGGATCCACTGTCCAAGAAATGCTGATAGAATTTGCAAGTCCTGAGTGCAAATCAGATGAAGCTAATGACCTTCCCTTATCAACCTCTCAACTTGCCAATGAAGCTGAGGCTGAGATCCCAACAGCAGCACAATCATCTGCTGTTGTGATCAGTGAAGCTGAAGTAGAGGCATCCAGTGTAAACAAAGGGAAGGGAATTATGACCAAAGAAGATGAAGATAGGTTGCTCAGAGAGAAGAGAGAGAAGGAAGAAATAAGAAGGAAGAGAGAAGAAGAGGAGATGGCTGACCTGAAAAAAGCTCAAGAAAGAAAAACAGCCATGCTCCTCAGAGAACAACTTATCCAGCAATATGCCAAACAGCTGGATGAGATGAAAGTCAAACTCCATGCAGTGTCTCAAGTTGACGAAGATGAACAACTTGCTAGACAGCTGCAGGAACAACTAAACAAGGAAGAAGAGGAGGAGGAAGAAATGAAAAGGAAGGAAGATGCTAAATTCAGAATCTCTGATTCTAAATTAGCAAAAGAAATGAGGGAGGAGTGGATTGAAGCTCTAATCTCTCAAGGTGAGGATGCTGACTACCTTGAAAAACTTTCAAACAAAGAGATCTATAGAGCCGTCATGGGTCAGCAGGGGCAATTGGCAAAGAAGAAGAAAGCTGAAGAGGAAGAAAAGGCTAGTCAAAAATCCAAGAAGGCCATTGCACTTAACCAGAGAACCCATGAAGAAAGGAAGGTCATGACTGACTTCCTAAAGGCAAGGGGGGAAAGTGGAAGGAGGCTATGTCCCATGACATTCATCAACCTACAAGCCTTGTACAGACAAGTCAAGAAGGAAGAAGAAGAAAGACTAGGAAAGAAAGTCTACAAGACAAGGGTCACAGAAAAGGAAGACAAGAGACCATTCAAGAAACAAAAGACTTCTGCCCCAGACACTACTTCCACTATCCAAAAACCTTCCACAAATATCCCCAAACCTTCCTCTCATCCACCCAAAAAGTCCAAACCATCTCACCCAGCTCCCTCTCATCAACAGCCTCTCCTGAAGAAATCCAAACCCACACCTAAACCAGAAGACTCTAGAGATATAGTTGATTGGTTCTACAGTTCACAGGATCAGTGGTTTGAAATCTTCAGGGGGAGAACAGAAAGAAGGAGATCTGTTTACAAATCTGTTGATGAAGTTCTACAATTACCAGATTCAGATCTTAGTAGAATTCTGGAGATAGGTGAAGCTCATGAGCCTGCAAATGAGGGTGGGAAACGTCTTATGCTAGCAATCAAACATCATTTCAACCCTAGCAAAGATGTGATCATAGATATCAAACCACTTCAGTCCCACTCTCCATTTGTAAGTTGGTCCTACAATGCTGATCTGGATGAGTTCACCTTAACCGATGTTAAGAAGCAGATGAGATGTTCAAGCAAGACAATTTTCAAAATGCCAAGTAAAGACATCAAGACTCTGTCTTCCACTGAACAATCCCAGCAAGGATCCAAGAGGCTATGAGGTTGCAAGGAAAGTCTGCCACATGCGAAAGCTTCAGCAACAAAGAGATTAGAAGAATTTTGGGAGCATCAGTCTAGGGGGAGTTTGTAGAACCAAAGACTGATTGAAACAAAATTCTTCTAAGTACAAATGTTGCTGATAGGCTTATCAACAGCGTTCAACACTTGTTGCTGCTGATAGGCTTATCAGCGGCATTCAACACTTGTTGATGCTGATAGGCTTATCAGCAGCGTTCAACAGATCAGTTTTGATGCTGATCCTCATCCTTCCTGCTGACAGCCTTGTGCCTTGAAGATAAATCGTTGCAGCTGACTATCCATGTCAAGCGTCACTGACAACTTTCTGCAAAAGCTACTGACACACTCAAAGCAGAAGGAACCTCAATGGTGCAACCAATGACGGACAACAATGCTCTTCTCCAAGCATGCAAGTAATGATGCATAAAGAAGACGCTTCAATAAAGTTAGCTAGTTTAGACTAAACTTGTATTATTAGCTTTGTACAAAAGATTAACGGTCTGTGTTAGATCTGATCCTTAGAATCAAGGGTCTGTCTTGATTCTAAGTTAGTATAAATACTGTGTAAACGCTTCATTATAAGTGTGCTTCTTGATAGAGTTTTCATTTGTAATCGTTTATTCACAAAAGCTTAATACAACAGTGTTCTTATTAGTTTTCTTTCTGTTTACTCGATTATACTTGTGTAGTTGCTATTATTTCCACCAATTTCAACTAAGAACAGAACCATCTTGTACTTTCACGATCTAACAAATACACGTTTGGAGTTAATTCATCTGTTGTTCTTACAATTTCATTTTATAATTGTGTTGATTCCTGTATGGTTTGCCTGTTTATCTTCACCAATTCTGTTTCTACCCTCTGTTTCACCACCATAAACACAGATTCTGCCTGTGTGTGTAATCGATCTTTTGAGTGATTTCCGATTGAAATCTGAACCTATAATAATAAATCAATACTAACTCGGCCGTTGCTAGCACCAAGATTTGTATAAAGACCGTACAAACTCGAATCAGCTTCCCAAACAAGAAGTCTTGCTTAAGTAACTCACAAGATTTAAGATTATTAAGTTGGTTTAAAGATCACTTACTCCTGTCTTTTTAAGATAAGTTAAAATAAAGACTTTAAGAACATAACATACTAAAAATACTTCATTAATTATTTAATGTTCAACCATCCCGAGCAACGAAAAAGGACTAGTCATGAATGACCATACAAGTGACTCCACTAAGCCTTAGACATTGTGTGGAAGTATTCCTACACTAAGGGAGAGTGGGTATAGGTTTCCTCTTGTTTACTCGAACAAGAAGAATTATTTCATATTAAAAGACTTTAAAAGGGAAAATAAACAAAGAAAAACTAAAACGGACCAAAACTAAGAGAGTTCCGGCTCTTAGCAGAGCACTAAGGCCTTCACACCTCTCAATCTTGGATACCTCAATGCTTGGAATGAGCTTGCTATTTATAGGCTGAGATCTGGGCAATGCATGGTCGTGCATTGGATTGCACGGGCATGCAAAGTACCCATTTCTTGCACGTGAGGGAATCTGGCAGCTTTTGGGAGTACAGGGTAACTTTTCACCATTTGCACGGCCGTGCATTGGGATGCACGGCCGTGCATCCTCCAATTTTGACCAGTGCTTGATTTTGACTTCCTTGTTTGACTCCTTGGGTGCAAGAACGTCCGATTTTTATAGAAAAAGAAAACGCTAAAGAAGATGGGCTAATCCTAATGCCTACATCATTTTTATACATTCTTTTAGTCCATGATCTTGAAATGTATATTTTATACAAGTTCTAACATGCAAAGAAATAATTAGCAAACACTCTATCAAACGAAATGAGCATGTTAAATATGTATGTGTATGTATGATAATGCTTGAATAGGCTCAAATTTCTCACATGAAAAGAAAGATAGGGAGTATAAAAGTAAAAATATGCATAAACTTATTTCTTTCTTTCTGTTGTGCTTTCTAATCTTTCCTATTTTTTTCCTTGATTCATTTCAGTGGTATTTCAAATTGCTGTTTTTATGAGCCCATTTATGCCAAATTATTTTTAGGACTCTCGCTTTTAGATTATTTAAGAAGTTGTCATGCTCACAGATTATTTTTGAAAATCTTTTAATGTTATATATATATTTCATCTCATAGATCGGTAAATTAAGAATCATGCATTTGTAAGACTCGGGACAAAGCTAAGCCAATTCATTAGTGGGGTTCTACCCCACACATGGTTTCTGACAATATGAATGTATGCAATATGGTATATGTCATGAATAATAAGAGTTTGACGAAAATGATACTCCCCTGATGAGACGCCATCACTGTGCATGTGGTCGGTACCCATAGAAGCTTAAGAATCATCCTTCACCAAAAAAAGCTTTCAAGCACTCAAAGAAAAAAATAAAACGAAAAAAAAACGAAAAATAAAAACAATAAACTCCTAATATCGAGAAGGCATACCTGATGGCGGAAGTATGAGAAACTTAAATTTGTAAGACAAACCTGAGATCTATGTATTCTACCGTATGCATCAACTTCTCAATTTATTTATCATCGGGTTGCCTCCCGAAAGCGTCACGTTTATTTAACAAGCCTTAGACCAGACTTGGCCCATATAAGTCAGTCTAGGGCAAGTGGTGGTACTTAAAATCGTCCTAGTATCCTCCACAATAACTCTCATAGGCACACTCCATGAAAGCTAATACAAAGAACAAACAAAACGAACACGAGCACCAAAGTAAAAGAGAATAAAAGTGAAAAAAATATAAATAAAAAGGGGAAATAAAGTTGAAATAAAACAAAGGGAAAATAAAGTTGAAAATAAAAATAAAAGGGAAAAATAAAGCAGAAAGAAAACAAAGAGAAAATTGAAATAGTCAGTCCAACGGCTTAGATCTTTCGCAGAATTACTGTGTCCCCGGCAGCTATGCTATAGAGATAAAGACTGATGGCTACAAAATTCTCTAAGTATATCTGCTACGGACTCAACAATTTTGATAACTTATGAAGCTGTTGTGGATGAGGTATATGCTGAGGATAGTTAAGTTCGGCTGCTGATAAACTACTATGTTGCGGATAGTTTTGTCTACTGAAGTCCATAACTGCTGAAGTCCAAAGTTGCTGTTGATAGGCTTCTCAGCATCATCAAACATTGATGTTGCTGATAGGCAAATCATGAACAACTTTGACATTACTACTGACACATTTTGCTGCAACACTGACACACCTATCAGCAGAAGGAATGTTATTGATGCAGATAACAAAAGACAATTCCTCTATTCTGATCTGTCTTTCAATGATTACTGAGAAGACATTTGTTTTGCTGTTGTCTTTTCATTGCAGAAGTCTTTTCACTACAGTTGTCTTTTTGCTACTTAACTTTTTGTTGTAAACCAATTGTAGTATAGCCTCTCATTAGTTAAAGATCAACGGCTTATGTTTGATCTGATTCTTAGAATCAAGGGTCTGTCTTGATTCTAAGTTATTTTATATGTATTGTTTTTATTCATTGTAAACGCGTGCTTCCTTAGAGTTTCTCTATAATTTTGTAAACCTTGAAGATCGATACAATTTGCATTTATCAGTTTCTTCACTGTTTCTTATTACTTTGCATAGTTGTGATTGTTTTCGCCAATCTCAACTAAACAGAACCATCTTGTAAAACATCGATCCTACAAGTGGTATTAGAGATTGGCTCTCAGATTAAGCTAACTCACCTTTGTATAATCACTCTCTGGTTCTGTTACAATTATCTCTTTGCTGCATAATCATCCATCCAAAGTATGGCACAAAATACTGGATTTGATGATATTGGAAGCCCTCACAGACCACCAAGGCTGGTGTCTGGGAAAGATTATGACATGTGGAAAAGCATAATGGAAAGCTTTTTCTGTTATAAAAAAATATGCAATGTGGAAATCCATAATTGATGGTCCTTATGTGCCTATGGTGGCCTCTGCTGATTCTGGAGGTCCATCTGTTCCAAAAGAAGCTTCAAAATATTCAAAAGAAGATATTAAGAAGATTGAGGTAGAATAAAAAGCTCTAGGTGCTATACAGATGTGCCTGCCAAATGAAGTGTTTCACAACTTCAGAGAACACAAGACTTCTAAAGAGCTATAGGAAGCTCTTGAGAAGATGTTTGCTAGATCTGAAGAGGTTAAGGAAAACAGGAGAGACATTCTGAAGCAACAATATGAAAATTTCGTATACAAGGATGGTGAGTCCCTTACCATCCTATACAACAGGTACACTTATCTTGTGGGTGAGCTGCAGTGCTCTAAGGTCAAGCTAGAGAATGAGGATATTCTCAAAAAGTTTATCAGATCCCTTCCAAGTTCCTGGACACTCTATACAGTGTCAATTAGAAGAACTGAAAACTTGAAGACTCTTACAATGACTGAGTTGTTTGGTATGTTAAAGACATATGAGCTAGAAATTATTCAATCTAGAGAGAGAAAATCAGGTTATTATACACCCTCATCATCCACCACAGCCTCTGCATTACACTCTGACCATACACTACCAAGCTCAAGCAACTACTTTCATCCCATTGTCACACATCCTCAAACACCCACCTCACTAGCAAACAACTCTCTATTCCTTCTTGAAGCTCCTCCTCAGAATCCAAACCCTGCTGCCTTTATTTTTGATACCCCAAGCAACATGTATTTATCAAAGAAGATCTGGAATATTTTCATCTAGATGACTTAGAAGAAATGGACATACAACATTCTTATGCTATGTTGTCTCTAAGAGCAAAACGGTTCTACTCCAGAACAGGAAGACCTATGCCTAGCAACAGTCCAAACACCAAAGTTGGTTTGGATAAGAGCAAGTTAACATGCTACAACTGTGGTCAACTTGGTCATTTTTCCAGAGAATGTAAAGCACCAAAGGCAAACCCAGCTGCTGCACCACCAAGACAGTCTCATCAAGGTCAAACAGGTCAAAACACTCAACCTGCTTAAACGGATGCTTGTGCAACTCAACAACTTGGATCAGCTGACTTTGACTGGAGCTTTCAGTGTGAAGAAATATCTACCAACAACCAAGCACTCATGGCAGACATTTCAGAGAACCCACCTCAGGTATATGAACATCTTTGCTCTTAAGCTTGCATTGATAATTTTTGGGATATAGAAAGCATAACCAAAATCTTATATACCAAAATGAAGAGTTTCATCAAATGAAATCTGAATTCAAAACGGTTGAAAATAGTTATAAAGAAAAGATTAACTGTCTAAAGAAAGAAATTTCCTCATTAAAACATGAACAAACAAATCTTGAAACTCAAATTGATGATCTATTGGTTAAGTTAAAAGCTACAAGAGCTTATCTGGCAGATCAAAAGGTTCATGTTGAAAAATATGAGTTTGCATCCAAAAAGCTGCAAAGATTATTGGATGCTCAAATTCATGAAAAAGTAACTGCTGGTATTGGGTACCAAACTGAACAGTACAAATCTGTACCACCACCCACTGATTATGTAACAATTCATGAAATCAACTTCAACCTAACCAATCTTGAACATGCAAACTGAAACCTTGATCCTTCCAAGGAAGATATTGTTGTGCAAGAATACAGTACCTCCACTGAGTCTGACTCCACATGCTCATACTCCTCTAAAAACTGTGATGCCCCTTTACTTCCCATAAATGAAGTAATTATGAAAACCACCAAATCTGGGAAAGTGATTTAAACAAACTTTCCAAGGTCGTTCATTCCATCCACACCAGTCACACAACCCACCAAACAAATCAAAATCAGCTATCCTCCTCAAGGTAGAAAACTGGTCATTGAAAAGGGCCAATCCTCATCCTCAGCCTCCATCCCTGCAAAGAAAGTGTTTGACATTTGTCATTTATCTAGAGAAAGAATACCTTATGTTTAGAAGACACTAGAAGAAGACACTTTTGAACACAACAAAAATCATCCCTGGAACTTCAAAGATCTATTCAAAAGAAAGGACTATGTGTATCTTCAGAGGGACAAGACTGCAAAATCATGTTTTGTTTGTGGCAAATACAACCATACAGCAAGCACATGTTTCTACTACCTTAAGCAGCAAAGAAATCTCAAGCAACAAGCTTTTGAGTAAACAAACAAAAACAAGAAGGTAAAAAACTATGAAGCAAGATCAACTCAGTTCAGAAAGTTTATTTCTCCACCAAGATAGATTGCTAGTGTCAAACCACCAAAAGCTAAAGAATCTTGCATCATTTATGGTGAATCAGGCCACTTTGCTGCAAACTGTAAGTTTAATCCATTCAACCAGTTCTCTCAATCATCATCCTCTGCATCAACAGTCCCTGGTAGACAAAAACATGTCTATAGAAGAACCCCCACATAAAAACCTATTTTTAATACGAAAGTAAAGAAGGAGAAGTCAATGATTGTTGAACCAACTATACCATCAGCAGCAACCAAGAATATTGTTGATTATAAGAGGCCAAAGAAGATAAAGAACAATCCAAAGCCTTCAGCAGCAACCAAATCTGCTTCAGATTAGTTAAAACCATCCACAGCAACCAAGTTTGCTGCTGATCAGTCTAAACCTAGAAATATAAAAAATCAGACAGAACTATCAGCAGCTAAAGCTACATCTTCTGCTGATAATGTTAAAAGAACTGGAAAAGTGATTCAACAATGGCAAGATAAATCCAAATCCTCACATTCATCTCAGAGTATCATAATTGGATCAATTGAATGCCAGCATGCTGATGAATTTTAGTCTTAAGTCAAAAGTCCCACCCAAGTCTTCAAGCTCTAGGGTCCTCTTTTCTAACTAGAACTCTCTCTTGTGCAGGAACAACCAAGTAATAAAGATAACACCTGGGTTGTAGATAGTGGTTGTTCCAGACACATGACAGGCAATAGGTCCATCCTCTCAGACTTCAGAAAATTTTATGGAGGATATGTTGTCTTTAGAAGCAATTTAAAGGGAGGCTCTATCACTGGACAGGGAGCTGTGTCAAATGAAAGGATGAGCATTGAAAGGGTAAACTATGTGAAGGAATTGAAGTTTAACCTCATGAGTGTATACAAATCTGTGATCAAAAGCATTAGATGTTGTTCACAGATGAAGAATGCTTTGTGTTATCCTCTAGTCTGAGCAAACCTCCTCCTGAGAAGATCTTGTTAACTGCTCAAAGAAAGGACAATCTATATGTGCTTGATATGAACAAGGTCACTCCATCTAGTAGTGTATCTTGTTTTCTGTCCAAGGCATCAGTTGATGAATCTGCTCTATGGCACAGGAGATTGAGCCATGTTAATGTCAAAACCATCAACAAGTTGGTTAAAGGAAATCTAGTCAAAGGACTACCTGATAAAGAATTCCAACTTGAAGATCATTGCATAGCATGTCTAAAGGGGAAGCAACACAAGAGCTCTCACAAGCCCAAGACACTAAACTCGAATGACACTCCATTACAGCTGCTACATATGGATCTTTTTGGTCCTACAAATGCTATGTCTATGGGCAATAAGTCATAATGTCTGGTGATAAATGATGACTATACCAGATTCTCATGGGTATACTTCTTGAGAACAAAAGATGAAACTGCTGAGATTCACAAATCCTTCATTCTTACGGTTGAGAATCAAAGCAATCAGAAAGTTAAGACAATAAGGTGTGATCAAGGGACATTGTTCAAGAATCAAACCTTGAACTATTTTTGTGAAAACACGGGCATTCAGAGACAATACAGTGCTCCAAGAACCCCTCAACAAAATGGGGTTGCTGAAAGAAGAAACATAACTCTGATTGAGTCTGCCAGATCCATGTTGGCTGACTCAAAGCTGCCTCTTACATTTTGGGCTGAGGCAGTTAGTTATAACATCCCAAAAATTTGTTAACCTATGAATCGGGATTTTGAGGGAACATAATCTCTTGTAAACTACTTCGACTTCAACAGTTTCAAGTGGAGTTTTGTTTATTAAAGTTAGGGGGACCCGGTTAGCCGTTATTACAAAATTCGAGTTGGAAACACGCCATATAGATTAGGAGGGACCCGAGGCAAAACATTAAGAGGTTTAAATACCCTCTTTGCGTAAACCCTAGGCCATTCAGCCTAGGTTCACAGTGAACGGCAGCAGCGAGAGAAGAGAGACCGGGAGGAGGACGGAGGTAGTTTCGGACGTCGCACGAAGGCGATTTACGGTGGCCGGCTGAGGATACTTCACTACACGATTAATGTAACCTTTGATTCATAGTTCTTTTGTTTCTAGTTTCCGGTTACCACAAGAACCCGACTAGGGTTTTGGTTTAGGCTCAAGTGATCGGCGAGGTTACACCGGCTGTGGTGGTAGTAGTCAAGGAAGGACGACGATGGTGGGATTTGTGGTGCCCGAAGGGGATGGAAAACCGCACAGAGAAGGTGGTGGGAGATGCCGGTGACGGCTGCCTTGGTGGCAGCAGAGTGGAGTGACGGTGGCGGCCGGTGGAGAGACGCGAGAGAGCATGGGGAGCCCGAATCGGCGCAGCCGATCATGGTGGTGGTTGCGTGGGTGATGCGAGGCAGTGTTGGAGTGGTGGTGTCCTACGGACGGAGTACCACCCGGTTAGGGTTTGTGCATGCATGCGTGTGTAGGTACTCGCTCGAGTAAACACGCGCTTGTGGAGCTAGGGTTTGCATGGTACTCGCATGTGCATGCACAGAAGTGGGGACTCGGGTGCGCGGATCCTGTTTTGGGTGGGGGACTATGTTACACGCAAACCATGGAAGCTAGGGTCTCACGGGAAAAAGACGTTGGGATGACGAGATGAGCGTCAGGGTTTATTTGTTATTAGACGTTATTGACGTATGCTTTTGAACGTATCTGATCATGTGATCGTACATGGACATGTTCGGGTTTCGAGCAAGAGGATGAATTGCGGAGCAAGGACTGAGACTCGGCATAACTAGTGAGTTTCTAATCCCTCTTTAAAACGTTTTACTATTTTGGGGCTATCGTACATACTCACATGTTTTATTAAATGAACGTATTACGAGTTACGATTTAAACTCAAAGTGTTTTATGAGACCATTATGTAATATTGAGCTAAGGGTCGTTTGGGATCCTTAGGATGGGTAAACAAGAGTAGTGATGACCTGTGTGTATCATCTTATGAGTTAGTCGGGGTGAGTCGGGAATTTAACTAAACTTGTGATGGTTATATAAGGAGAGTTAGCATGGGAACCCGTACGTGGTTCATTAATGAGTCAAGTAGTGCTAGTATGCTGTTATGCGTCGTGTGCTTGATGCTGTTTGTATTGTGTCATGTCCTTGTGACATGACGGGTATCGTGTTTGCATGAGTCTATGTGGTGTCCATAGTATGTATGGGCTAGAAGTCAGTATGGTGTTTGTTTGTCATATAACTTCCTATTCGAAAAGAGTTGGGTAATGTGGAGGACAGAGTCCTTCGGGGTCATCATTGTACGTGTGATGTGTCAGTCACCGTATGGTAGATGATATAGTCACCTTGTGATGAATCAGTCATCTGCTGGGTAGTCATCATAGATGACGAGTGTGTTGCTATGTTTAGCGGCGAGGCCCTGTAACAAGGGTGGAGTTGAGCTTAGGACGAATATCCCAACGGGGATAACCCTGACGAGGGTGCGGTGATGAGGTATGTGTTTGTGTGCATTTATATGTGTTAAATTGCATGCAAGTGATGAGTTATATTAATTGTGTATGAGATGATATTGATGTGATAAATAGGTGGAATCAATGTGATATGTCGATTTAGATTGACCGTTTTGTCTGGAAGAGTACATTATGTGCAATTGTTAACCCAGTCGAGTTATGAGAGTCCTGGTTAGGACTGGTAAGTCAGTGTCTAGAGGTTGGATGAGTTAACCAGTGTAAGGTTAATATATATGGTAAATTATGAGTTATCAGAATAGTAAGTCCGTTCCATGTCAGAGAGACTTACTGAGTAAAATGGTGGGTAGAGTCTGGGGTGGTGAATCCTTTGGGATATTATAAAATAACAGGAGTTAATTATATGATGAAAATCTATATAATTACTTTCTATTGACCAGAGGGTTTTGAGTGGAGATAAACAATATTAGAACTCACTCAGCGTAGCTGACTTTGTATGTACGTTAGATTGTTTTGCAGGTGAGTCTGCTAGATGAGGTATCTTGGCTTGGGAGCGGACTTGTTGGAGCATATTCTGGTGACAACGAGCTTGAAGATATTATGCTTTTCTTGTGGTCTTGTGGGTCATATTCGGATTGCTTGTCCTCACAAAGCCAAAGGTAACCGACATGTTACTCCAGAAAAGGTAAGAACTCATGGTAAGCCTTATGTTAACCCAAATGTGGTTAAACCTCATGTTACACCAAAGGGTAATTCAAAATCTGAGGTTAGGCTTTCTAGACCTCAAAGACGGAGGAGAAACAGAAGATTGAGAAAACTTTTAGAACAACATGAGTTTTCATAATCAAATCAATTTTCAAATGAAAGAAAATGTTCAAACACTTCACATTTTAAGCAAAAAGAACTTAATGAAAAGAAGTATGTTTGGAAATCTAAAGTTTCTGTTTCTGACTCGTCGGAACAATCTCCGAAAATCGATGAGAGATTCGATTGTGAATGGAGTGAGGTTTATTATTTTGATATAGATGGACGACCCATGACTACCATGGCTTGGGTCCCAATTTCAAATTAATGTTTCTTGTTAGTTGTGCAGGAATAACCAAGAGGGACTATTAATACCATTTTGGTTGTTGATAGTGGTGGTTCTAAGCACATGACAGGGAATGACATCTGCATGAGTAAAGAGTTGTTGATAACTGAGAAATCTATTTGATTCAACGACTTGATGCTCAAGGGGGAGAATATGTCACACACAATGTTTTGGAAAGAGTTTTTTTTTTTACAAAGTCCAAATGATAACCTAAAAATTAGGATGACAATGGTGAACATAAAGTCGTTGATGCAACCATTTGACTAGTTGAGGGGGAGTTTACAGGACAGGTGGAGTACAGAACCGTGTTGGTGACAAATTGATTGATTTGCTTAATCCTGAGTAACCAAGTAAAATGTTTTTCATAAAATGTTTTCATGGAAGGTTTATTTTCGTTTGTTTTACTTTCTTTGAAAAAGATTTTGAAAAAGCCAAACAAATTGACAAAGTTAAAATCGACATTACTTGAAGTTAAAGAAGAGATGATAGTACATCAGTAGATGTTCTTTCACACATGACCTTAGATTGACTGGTTGGTGCTTTAAGTTAATATATCTGAATTATATGTTTTGATCTAAACTTCAGAGACTACACAAATAGGAAATGATAGTGTTGTGTATGCAAATAATTTGAATTGTCAGTAGACTAAAAGCGTCACTGAACCATTAGTAGTGTGAAAACATAATTTCATATGTTACAACTGTGATTTGAACCCATTTTATGCCTGGGTGTGTGTGTTAAAAGATCACTATCAGATAAAGAATATTAGCTTTTAATAAAGATTTTCCTATGAGATCAGTTTCGGGTTATGTCCTTAGCACTATTCATTCGATTTGCTTCAGTGCCCATGTCCCGAAAAGCATGCAATTTGAAGTATAATCAAGATATGTACTTGACATCATCTGTCAAACATATACTAGCCCTTGGATCATATTGATAAATCATTTTTACTGATTCCATTGAATTCATAATCCAGATAACAGTTGGATCTACGTACTTGAATCTTATGATTCCGCAAATATAAGCCAAAACATTGAATCATTCGATTCTGAATCTCATTGATTCCTATACAATCCAATTTGGATTCTGCTATTCATGTGCTAAGTGATGTCTCCTCATTCTAGAAATTCGGATAATCTTTAGTAAAATCTTATATGTCTTGAAGATAGTTCATTTACTTTCTGTTGGCATACTAATGGGGTACACATTGTATTTCATACTTAAATGGTACCTTAACTCACAAGAAAGTGGGAATGAGATGCTTTAGTTTCAAATCTTATAATATTGGCAATTTGAATTTATGTGTCATAGCCTGATCCTATTTTCTTTGAATGTTTATCGCGTATCATAACATGCAATATGAAAGTCTTGAAAAGATAGAGTGTGAAAATCCTGAAAGATAGTGGTTTGATTGGTCAAGGATTGAAAGAATGACATAGGATACCATCTGATTATTAAATGGATTTTATATCCAAGATGTGTGATTGATATATCATATATACTGATATGATCTTCTTACTCGTGATGTTCGAACAAAAATATGTGAATTTGTATTTTACATTTCAGTTTATACAGAGAAAAACCAAAAAGATTTTGTGTTTCTTATGTTTGAAAAACCAAAAAGATTTTATTTTTCCAGCTTCCATGGAAATCTTAATTGTTGGTTATTCTTGGTTGTTCTCCTTTGCATAAATGAAATTTGCAGATAGAAGTTGACAAGGGGTCCTTCTCCCAAGTTTTCTACTAAATAGAAAGAGAATGTGCAGATGAACTAGACGAAGACTACAGTGTGTTTGATGATATTTGAAGACGGATGACAATCTTCTGAAGCTGTTGTCAAGGGGGAGTCTGTTGGAGCATATTCTGGTGACAACGAGCTTGAAGATATTATGTTTTAGTCTTAGAGTCTTTAACTTGTATTTGATAGAATTGTTAGCAACAGTTAAAGGGGAGTCTGTTAGGACATGTTTTGTAACTGTTGATAAAATTCTATGTAAGTTCTGCTAGAGGCGAACTTAACAAGTTCACCTAGCCTATCAGAGGCGAACTTATTAAGTTCGCCTAGTATATCAGAGGCGAACTTAATAAGTTCACTTAGGTCTAGCTGAGGCGAACTTGTTAAGTTCACTTAAGCTGTTAGAGGCGAACTTAATAAGTTCGCCTATATCAGGTCAGTCGTCTATAAATAGGAGATTTCAGTAGAAACAGAGTAGAACACATCAGAGAGAAATTATGTAATCTTGTAACCTGATATTGTGGTGGAAATACAAAGAGTTTATTTACACCGTTGTTGTTGATTAAGTTACACGAGCACGTTGATCATGGATTTCGCATGTTATCACCGTGTCGTACCGCGAGTCTAGAGATCCGTCACGCACCGAATTAGGGACCTACAGGACTACTCGGGTTGGTGCTCATGCATTCATCAGGTAATGTTATGAAAATTAATGAATTTAAAGATAATGCTATTTCGAGAAAGACTTCCGCTGTTTACTTAAATGAAAGTTAGATGTTTTTAAAGAGTATAACCAGTTATGAGAACCAAATGTAGGGTGCCTGGTTTAGGGCCTTACAAGTTTGTATCAGAGCCAAGGTTTAAGAGAAAATTGGTGTTTTTAAACAAATAAAATGCCTTAACTTAAACTAAAAATTTGACGACGGTGAAACGAATGCCACCACGAGTAACCGTGAGCCAAGAGGTACGTCTTTCGAGTTGAGAAGCAATTATTATTTACCATTTGTGTAGTGTTACACTAGGTAAAGAGATTGGTGTGAGTAAGTGATTTACGGTTTCGTGTGGAATCGTGATGTGTGTTATGCGTTGAAGTATTATGTAGAACTACTTGAAGTTATGAGGTGTATTAAATGAGACTATGATATGAATTGGGTAATGCGGAGTAGCATTAATTGTAACTATGTGAGATAGTTTGGTGTGTCGATATGATTTAGTAATTTTGTGTGTAACCTTGGATGGTGTGAAATTGTGATAAATATGATGACTTTCTAGATTATTATGTGGTGCTATGTGATTTGTGTGGGATACATATGCATCCGTGGTGTGTGAAAGATAGAAAGCTAGTGTGAATATGATGGGGAAGGTTTAGAATCCGAACAGTAATGTGGACCACCAAATTGCATTTGATCACCGTGATTTGGCATTCTATAATTACTCTCATATTCTGAATTTGACGCCCATAATAATTACTCTAACGTTCTATCTTGTGCCGGTACTGATGGCCATGACGATTCGGACTAGATGGATTAGGCGGGGAGCTCTCATAGGGAGGTTGACAGAATGACGGGCGAGACGTGCGGCTGCTGTTCGTACGGTTATCTTTGTGAGAAGACGGATCTTAGCACCTGTTCCTTTGATGGTGGTTCCACCGGCGGCTAAGGATGAGCAGGACCTACCAGCACAGGAGATGATCTTGGCGCTTCCGGAGCCTAATGCTCCAAGTACTACCAGGGTAACTATGCGAGGTGGACTCAGTAGCTCCTTTTACAGGAGAGGTGGTTGGAGAGGAAGAAATGCATTTGAAGTGAGAAGTCAGCCTTCGAGAGACAACACCGAATAGGGAAATGGATGGCTGGAGGAGTCTGACGACGAGGAACAAGCGGGTGATAACTTTGACTTGTACAGTAATTAGAACAGTGGTCGTTATCACGAGTGGACAAGAGCATTTTGAGTAGTGGCCGTCAGGCACTTTTGTGATGAAATATTTGTTCTTGGTTTTCCAGTTGCTTGATTTTAACCTTGATAGTGAATCTTACCATGGGATGGTTTGAAACGCAGTTAATGATAGTTACATGTGTGATAGCTTGCTATTAGTGGTGCAGTGTAAATTATGTGTGATTATGTGATTACCTTTTGAAAAACGTGAGTTCATACTAAATGTAATCTTTGATGTGATGCTAGAGCTTGGTTGATTAGACTGTATGAGTAGACCTGTGTAGACCTGAGTTTTGATTTTTTGTGTGTGTCTATGGTCTTAAGATAGTGTCACCTATGTATTTGGTTTAGGTGATGTTTGAAGTGTAAAGGGTGTGTTGCACCTCGTGTAGTTGTTCAGGACGAAGTCTTGTGGGAAATCTTAAATATACATCTTTAGTATGTATAAATGTTCAGGACGAGGTCCTGTGAGAAATTGTAGTTACATACCTTATCTTGTGGGGAAATCCTGTGAGGTCCTGTATGTATACATGTTCAGGACCAAATCCTGTGGGGAAATAAGATATTTTATATCTTGTGTGTATGAATGTTTAGGGTGATGTTTTGTGTCTAGACTGAGTAGTGTGTCGTCTTGAAGTATGGGTACGACCGAGTAAACTCTTATATGAGTATATGATGACGTGTGGCAGCGGCTACCGTTGTAGTGAGTAAGAGGTAAGGTTCAGGAGTTTGTGTGTCCATAAATGACGAGGTCATATTGTATGCACGTAGATTTACTCAGATCTAGTAGTTGTGTATATGCACTTGATGTGTGTTTAGAGTTTGGGGTTGCTAGTACATGTGTAGAACATTGTGTGTTTTGTAGATATGTGTGTCGGTATGTGTCCTTGTAGTACACGCTTAGTCGTGCATAGGACGGGTGGTCAGTATGCTCAAATATAGTATTTCTATCTTGACGATGTTCTCTACGTTGATACATCGACGTGGTGCGAGAAGTTTTGACGTCTTCTAGGCGACCAGTGAGGTGCTCTTATGAGATGCCTATGCTTATATCTCGGGAATTCAGAGCACGGAGCGAATGGGCGGAGCTGAGGAGTTAGTTATGAAAGCGGTTACGTAGACGCTGGACCATAGATATCCATGATGAGATTAAAGTGATGACGCTGAAGATTTCAGCACGAAGTAAACAAGGTGAGGAAGGACCTTCATGGAACACGTTCCATATAAAGAATTCAGTCGAGGCGAGACACCATATGAATAGGGATGCTTTCCCTGGACGGGACGATGAATAGCATAGCCTGGTGAGCAGACGGACTTCGTGTTTGCAAATTATAAACGATATGCGGTCGGTGATCGCATGGTAATGAAGTAAAGAGATACGATGGTAAAGGAATGTTGTGGAGACCAGTGTAGCTTTGTATAAGCTCCTGGAGATCATTAGATAAGGGCAGAAGTAATACCCTTATGGGTAAGCAGTGGGCTTGAGTTTGAAAACTCATCACAGGATGGTGATCAAGGTGTGAGGCGAGAAGCATGACGGCTTCAGAAGGGAAGAACGACAAATGTCCTTAGACATGAGAGGCAAGAAGCCATTTAGGGAGATGTCCGTTAAAGTAACGAGATCACCAGGATTATACAGATAATGACGGCAAAGGTGCCCGTGAGTAAAATTAGAAAATGGGATAAACGAGCAGGTAGTTGACGGTGTTGTGCCGTCTGAGTAATAATTGGAAGGACGAGTAACGAGGGAATGCGTAGGTGAAACCTACAAGCCACAAAGTTGAAAGCAGGCAACGAAGAAGGCTTCTTTGGAGACTAATGGGGACGGTCGTATTACAAGCAAAGTAATGAAAGCAGGTACCGTAAAGGTGAATGTTTGACACCGAATGAATTTGGTGCACGATTGAGAAAGAAGGGATATGATGAGTTGGTTTGTACTGACGCGGGATTCGAGGGCGAATCCTCTTTTAAGGGGGTAGACTTGTAACATCTCGAAAATTCGTTAACCTATGAATCGGGATTTTAAGGGAACATAATCTCTTGTAAACAACTTCGACTTCAATGGTTTCACGTGGAGTTTGGTTTATCAAAGTTAGGGGGACCCGGTTAGCCGTTATTACCAGATTCGAGTTGGAAACACGCCATTTGGATTAGGAGGGACCCGAGGCAAAACATTAAGAGGTTTAAATACCCTCTTTGCGTAAGGCCATTCGGCCTAGGTTCACGGTGAATGGCAGCAGCGATGACCGAGAGGAGGACGGAGGTGGTTCCTGGCGGCGCAAAAAGGAGGTTTACGATGGCTGGCTGAGGATACCTCACCTCACGATTAAGGTAACCTTTGATTCATTGTTATTTTTTTCTAGTTTCCGGTTACCACAAGAACCCGACTAGGGTTTTGGTTCGGGCTGAAGTGATCGGCGAGGTTATACCGGCTGTGGTGGTAGTAGTCAAGGAAGGATGACGACGGTGGGATTGGTGGTGCTCGAAGGGGATGGCAAACCAGACAGAGAAGGTGGTGGGAGATGGCGATGACGGCTGCCTTGGTGGCAGCAGAGTGGAGTGACGGCGGCGGCCGGTGGAGAGACGCGAGAGAGCATGGGGAGGCTCACTCGGGGCAATCGACCACGGTGGTGGTTGTGTAGGTGACGCGAGGCGGTGTTGGAGTGGTGGTGTCCTACGGCCGGAGTGCCACCCTATTAGGGTTTGTGCATGCATGCGTACGTAGGTACCTGCTCGAGTAGACACGCGCTTGTGGAGCTAGGGTTTGCATGGCACTCGCATGTGCGTGCACATAAGCGGGGACTTGGGTGCGTGGATCCTGTTTTGGACAGGGGACTATGTTACACGCAAACTCGGGAAGCTAGTGTCTCGTAGGAAAAAGAAGTTAGGATGACGAGATGAGCGTCGGGGTTTATTTGTTGTTTGACGTTATTGACGTATGCTTTTGAACGTATCTGATCATGTGATCGTACGTGGACAGGTTCGCGTTTCGAGCAAGAGGACGAATTGCAGAGCAAGGACTGAGACTCGGCATAACCAGTGAGTTTCTAATCCTCTCTTTTAAACGTTTTACTGTTTTGGGGCTATCGTACATACTCACATGTTTTATTAAACGTTTTACTGTGATCGTACGTGGACATGTAGTGTCATGTGTATATATGTGTTGCTTTGTGTGCTTGCATTGTTGTCCGTGTATACGGTTAATAGTGATGTGGAGGACGGAGTCCTTCGGGATCATCATTGTACGTGTGATGTGTCAGTCACCGTATGGTAGATGATATAGTCACCGTGTGATGGCTAGGTAGTCATCATAGATGACGAGTGTGTCGCTATGTTTAGCGGCGAGGCCCTGTAACAAGGGTGGAGCTGAGCTTACGACGAATATCCCGACGGGGATAACCCTGACGAGGGTGCGGTGATGAGGTATGTGTTTGTGTGCATTTATATGTGTTAAATTGCATTCAAGTGATGAGTTATATTAATTGTGTATGAGATGATATTGATGTGATAAATAGGTGGAATCAATGTGATGTGTCGATTTAGATTGACCGTTTTGTCTGGAAGAGTACATTGGGTGCAACTGTTAAGCCAGTCGAGTTATGAGAGTCCTAGTTAGGACTGGTATGTCGGTGTCTAGAAGTTGTATGAGTTAACCAGTGTAAGGTTAATATATATATGGTAAATTTTGAGTTATCAGAATAGTAAGTCCGCTCTATGTCAAAGAGACTTACTGTGTAAAATGGTGGGTAGAGTCTGGGGTGGTGAATCCTTTGGGATATTATAAAATAACGGGAGTTAATTATATGATGAAAATCTATATAACTACTTTCAATTGACCAGAGGGTCTTGAGTGGAGATAAACAATAAATGAGACGAGTTGGCTTTTGTTAATTAAACTATTAGAACTCACTCAGCGTAGCTGACTCTGTATGTACGTTAGATTGTTTTGCAGGTGGGTCTGCTAGATGAGGTATCTTGGCTTGGGAGCGGACTACTCGGGTTGGTGCTCATGCATTCGTCAGGTAATGTTATGAAAATTAACGAATTTAAAGATAATACTATTTCGAGAAAGACTTCCGCTGTTTACTTAAATGAAAGTTAGAGGTTTTTAAAGAGTATAACCAGTTATAAGAACCAACTGTAGGGTGCCTGGTTTAGGGCCTTACATTAGTACTGCTTGTTATGTACAAAATAGATTTCTTATTGTCAAGCCTCTCAACAAAACACCTTATGAATTTTGGTTCAATAGATTTCCCTATATTGGCTTCCTAAAACCCTTTGGATGCCCATGTACTATTCTTATTACCAATGGTGTTCTTCCAACATTTGGTGCCAAATCTGATGAAGGATATTTTGTGGGATATTCCTCTCAATCCAAAGCCTACAGAGTATTCAACTCTAGAACAAGAATAGTTGAAGAATCAGCAAATGTGGAATGCAGGGAACACATTCCAAGTGAAAAAGGAAAAGGGTCAGACTGGCTGTTTGATATAGATTCCTTCTCTCAAATATTTGAGCCTCTCATCTTCTCAAATATAGAGTCTTCATCTACACACAACCCAGCCACTTCATCTATTGATGACTACAGATTAGGCTTCAATGGTCCATCTATAAGAATCAAAAGACCATCCATTGATCCTCCATCTGTTGTTGATGCTATTGAGGACAGTGAAGCCAGAACAAGCAACTCAAATGTCACTAGCAACAGTCTTTCTAACAATAAGGAGGGTATTGCATCTGATGTTGCTGATGCTGCTGATGCTACTGATAATGCTGATGCTGCTGACAACTCACTTAAAGATGCTGTTGCAGTTGAAGACATTTTTGCATACAACCCTCTTGAAAGCCAAAATCTTCCTGATCAAAACCAAAGCAATCTTGACCAAGAAATCCGGATGGATGTTACTCCAGCCCAAAGAATTAATAGAACACATCCTCTAGAGAATGTCATTGGTTCAGTTCAACAAGGAGTTCAGACAAGAAGAAAGTCACATGAAGCTAATATCTGTCTGTACTCCTGCTTTCTGTCTCAAGTTTAACCAAAGAAAATAGAAGAAGCACTGCAGCACAGCAGCTGGATTGAAGCAATGCAAGAAGAGCTTCTGCAATTCAAGAGACAAGAAGTATAGACCCTAGTTGATCTACCACCTAGACAAACTGCTATAGGCACAAGGTGGGTCTTCAGAAACAAACAAGATGAGAGAGGAATTGTAATCAAGAACAAAGCCAGACTTGTAGCTCAAGGCTACACTCAGGAGGAGGGAATTGATTATGATGAAGTCTTTGCACCGGTTGCCAGGCTGGAGGCAATCAAAATCTTCCTAGCATATGCTGCATCCAAGAACTTTACTGTTTATCTGATGGATGTCAAAAGTGCTTTTCTATATGGGAAGATTGGTGAGGAAGTATATGTCAGACAGCCTCCAGGATTTGTAGCTCCCTCACACCCGAACAAAGTATTCAAATTAGATAAAGCTATGTATCGGTTACATCAAGCCCCAAGAGCCTGGTATGAAACCCTGTTCGGATATCTACTCAGTAACAACTTCAGAAGAGGTGCAATTGATCAAACTTTGTTTATCAAAGATGAAGGGGGAGAAATTCTACTGGTACAAATCTTTGTTGATGACATCATCTTTGGATCAACAAAGAAGAACCTATGCAAAAACGTTGAAATCCTAATGCACTCAAAGTTTGAAATGAGTTCAATGGGTGAACTAAATTTCTTTCTGGGTCTCCAAGTCAAGCATGTTCCAAGTGGAATCTTCATCAGTCAATCCAAATATGTCAAAAGCATTCTAGAAAGATTCAAGCTGGCTGATTGCTCTACTGCAAGAACTCCAATTCAAGTGCATCATCAACTATCCCCAGACAAAAATGGTCAAGACACTGATCAACATCAGTACATGGCAATGATTGGATCACTCATGTATCTGACTGCTTCCAGACCAGATATCATGTTTGCAGTATGTCTATGTGCAAGATTTCAAGCAGATCCAAAGACTTCTCATCTCCAAGCTGTCAAGAGAATTTTTAGATATCTGAAGGGAGCTCCATGACTTGGGCTATGGTACTCTAAAAATGATAAATTCAATCTGTATGCATACACTGACAGTGACTATGGTGGATGAAACTTGGACAAAAAGTCCACTTCAGGAGGATGCCAATTTCTGGGAGGAAGACTGATTTCCTGGAAATGCAAGAAGCAAACATGTGTGTCAACATCCACAGCAGAAGCATAATACATTGCAGCTTCCAGTTGCTGTGCTCAAGTCATCTGGATACAAAATCAAATGCTTGACTATGGGGTGACATTCATGGCAACTCCCATTCACATTCACAACAAGAGTGCCATATCAATTACCAATAATCTTGTGCAGCACTCCAAAACAAAACACATTGACATCAGGTATCATTTTATTAGAGATCAAGCTAAGAAAAGAAGAATCATTTTAACCAAAGTTCATACCAATGAGCAATATACAGACTTATTCACAAAGGCCTTTGATGAAGCTAGATTTAGAAATCTAGTTGAGTCCATTGGCGTGATGAACTTTGATTAAAATTAATAATAAATGTGTTTGTCTTTTTTTTGCTGTTAATAAAACTCTTCTAAAAATTCAAAAATATGTTTAAGTTAGTGTTGATAACATCATCTGTCAGCAGCAAACAACGTTGCTGCTGATAGGTTTAGTTATAAGCAACAAAAGGTTTTGTTACTAAAGTACTTTAGGCCATCCATAGGAACACTTTTGTTGCAGATAGCTTTAAGGCAATCAGCAGCAACATCTATTGTTACGAACCAGTAACACCATCAGCAGCAACCTTGTTTGTTGTGGATAGGTAAAAATGGTTCTAATTAACTTTTACCCGCTGTAAAAAGTCACTGCCAGTCCTTACCATGATTGCTACAGTGTGTTACATGTAACACAGTAAAAAGTAAAGCGTCACTGTAGATGACTGCTAAAGTGTGCTACGCTTCATCTTTTTGTACGGTTCAAGTGATTGTTGCCCAAACTTTTGTCGTTATAATAAAATCAAATTCCCTCCTTCACCTCGTCACATTAAATTCTGACCTAACTCTCCATCTCCTCTCTCCCGCATTCAAAGCTCCATGCACCCATAACCAACATTCAAAAGCCTTCATTTTCCCTCCACCGATCATAAAAATGGCAACCCCGGACATCGATAACCCTCATGACAAATTCTCAACATACCACAATCTTGTAGCATACCTAGTTAAAGGGAAAAAGTCTGAAGGATTTGATGATATGATCGACTTCCTATGTCGATCAAATATACACTTTGCTTTGACCGTAAACCCAAAAATCTACATCTCTCATATGGAGGATTTCTGGAATTCCGCCTCCTACTCAATTGAACAGGGGATTCCTCAAATCAAGGCCAAAGTAGACGGCAAGGACATCACTGTCATAGAAGCAACCCTCAGGAAAAATCTAAAGCTTCAGGATGCAGTTGCTCCCAACTCTTACACCAAAAATGAATACATGAGGACCTTTTATCCATTGGATACACTGGAAATCAAGAAGAATACACGATAGAGAAAGCTCTGTTGGGTCCTCCCTGGAAGTACCTTTGTCACACTCTTCTTCAATGCATATCTCAAAAGAGGAGTGGATGGCATCAACTAAATTCTGGACTGGGCTCTGCAGTCCATGGTCTGGTAACTGGCTTGCCCTTCAACTTTTCTCGTTTAATCTTTGAAGGTTTGAGATATAACCTTCAAGAGGGGGCAAAACAAGCCTTTTACATGTACCCCAGGTTCTTACATGAAATTTTCAATAATGAACTAAAAGATTTATCAAAATCTGTAAGAATCTACATAATTGGGGCACACAAAAATAATATTTTCAAAAGCATGAGAACACTTTTAGAAAAGTTCTCAGGGGTCAATGTTCCATTGTTACCTATAATGCTGAACATACAAAGTACCCAGGGTGACAGTTCAGTAGTCCCAGCTAATACTGATCCCACACCCTCCACTTCATAGCCTAAAAATACAACAACTACTTCCCTTAATCGAACCACTATGCAACCTACTGAGGGAGCACATGTACAACAAATACTAACCCCCATCCTTCAAGCCTAACTGGAACAAAGGGCCCCAGTTAAGGTAAGTTATACCAGAAAAAGCAAGAAGAGCAAGAAGAATCCTTCTATTCTTAGCTCAATGGCCCACCCAACCTGAAAGCCCTCATCTAGAGTCTCAACACTCTAGTGAGAATATCCAAAGGGATAGCCACATCATTTGGGAAACTTCCTTGGAAGGATCCCTATTAGGATCAGGACCACATCCCGGGTCCATAGAAATCCCCACTGAGCCCATACATTTTTCTTCTTCTCTGAACTTAAGTGTACAGGCACCTAGTCAAGATGATGTACCTTTTCCAAATGACACTATCAAGGAGGTACTGATTGACTTGGCTGCTAATGTACCCAGCGCAAGTTCATCACCCAAGAAGGTTCACTCTGGGAGCATTGATAGAGTGAATATGGAAGGGCTATCACTAGTTCTGGTCCATAAATTGACCAGAAGGACAGTGATAACATAACTAAGACCCCAACCATGGCAACTCATAGTGAGAATGTTTCATTTAAAACATTCTTCACTGAGAGGAATCCCAGGAGACAAAAAAAATAAGGGTGATGGGGATGCAGAGGCTAGGCCTAAGGCCCCATCCAGTTCCAAGGATTCCACATCTGTGGATGAGGACAGACTGAAACTACAAAACTTGGAATTGACGGCTAGGGTTGCCTTACTGGAGGCTGAAGTGTCTAAACTAAGACACCAAGTCTCTATGCATGAGTCCCACCAATGCCCAACATTGACTCCTCCTTCAATTGTATCAGTGGGCACTCAAACAGACTCATTCATATGAACTGATGCAACCAAAAAGGGGAAAAAAATGTCAGAAGAAGATGACACTGAAAGCCTAAATACTTGGCTCAAAGAGCAGGAAGAATTTGAAAGAACACTCTTCAAACTTGCGTTTGTACAAGTCGATGATTTGATGGTGTCCAGAGATGAAGAAGCAGAGGTCTCCGAGGAATGGAGATTAGTTGCCAGGGATGTAGATGAAGCATTCCCTGAGGACATGGAGATTAAGAATGAAGATGAAGAGGAACTTCCTACCATCCAAATACTTCAAGCTGCTGCAAGTATCTCAAGGCAGGTCATATCCCCTGAGTACCATATAACAGCAAACAACCTGGAGTTTGACAACATCCTAGCATGGGGGTATGATGGCCTATCTAAAAGATTTTGGATTGGATGGGAGTTTGCTGGAGTTCTAGAACTAAATTGGGACAATTTAAGTTTGTTTGACATCTGGTCTCTGCACTTAACTGAATGCATCAACACCTCCAAGGATCTCTCTCCCAAGCTTGCCATTGAACTTTTTCATGATATTTGTGAAGACAACATACCTTGGTTTGAGAACTTTCTTGAACAAGCTAAGAAAGTGGCCTACCCCAGCCTTGAGGATAAAGAAGTAGAGTCCTTAAGAGCAGCTACAGAAAGGCAAAATCAAAGACTACAGATGATAAAAAGCAGGGCCCTAACCAATAATCAAGTTTTATGCCTAAGGAAATATTTGTATAATGAATTGGTCAGAGGCTTGGAAGTTTATGGATGCTCAAACACTGAGACTGCTGGTCTTCAATTTTTCCTATGTGATGGATCATCCTTCAAAATCAACAATATCCAAGAAATCCTTCTACTCAATCCTGACTTCCTCTACAAAGTGTTTGAACTAAGGAAACACATCTGCAACTTAAATTCAACAAGAAGTCAGGAGATGATCCTTATTGTCAAAGAATTTCTACAGAATAAAGGATGGATTGCCATGGATGACTCTGACTCAGATCTGTCACTTCCCTCTTCTCCAACTGTTATACTGAACACAGAAGAATTATCTGAAAGAAGGGAAAGACAAAAAGTTATGACAGAGTGGGAAGATGTAATGAGTGAAGATGAAGAAGAAGATGCTCCTCCCTTGTCTACTCCACAAATTGCCAATAAAGCTTATGTTGAGTCTCCAATAGCAACCTCCTCATCTGTTATTGTGGTCTATGAAGCAGAAGCAGAGGCATCCAACAGAAAAAAGGGAAAGGAAATCATGAAAGAAGAAGTTGAAACGAAAATTGAAGAACAAAATAATGAAATAGAAAGGACAAGAAGAGAAAGAGACGAAGAAGAGATGGCTCAGCTAAAGAAGGATCAACAAAAAAAAGCTGCCATGCTCTTCATAGAACAACAAATCCAACTTGCTGCAAAATCTCTTGATGCAACAAAAGTTCAGATTCCTGCAGCTTCACAAATATAAGAAGATGAAACTCTAGCTCTCTAGTTGCAGGAACAGTTAAATAAAGAAGATGAAGAAAGAGAAAAACAAAAAGCAGAAGAAGCCAAGTTTAAAATAGCAGACTCCAAGCTGGCTTAATAAATGAGGATTGAATTGATTCAGGTCCTAACTGATCTAGGTGAGGATGGAGACTACCTAGAGAAGTTATCTAATAAAGAGCCCTACAGAGCTTACATTGGTCAACCTGGAGAACTAGCTAAGAAAAAGAGGGATGAAGAAGAAGAGAAAGCCATAGAAAAGTCTAGGAAACCCATTGCCTTAACTAAAAGAACTCATGAAGAGAGAAAAGTAATGATAGACATTCTAAAGGCAAGAGGTGAGAGTGGAAAGAGGTTAGGTCCCATGAACTTCATGAACCTTCAATCTCTCTACAGACAAGTGAAAAGGGAAGAAGAGGGAAGATTGAAGAAGACTAATCCATTGAAAAGGGCTGATACCACTGCTGAAGAAAGAAAAACAAAGAAGCCCAAAACAAATCCCTTAGTCCTTCCTTCTCCTGTCCCACAAGCTCCCTCTCACCCTCCTAGACTTCCCTCCTCCACTCCCAAAGAGTCCAAATCCTCTCACCCAGTTACCTGTCTTCAACAGCCTCCCAAAAAGAAAGTCAAAACTTCTAACACCCCTGAAGAGTCTAAAAAGATCGTACAGTGGTTTTATAGTGATTCAGATCAATGGTTTGAAGTGTTTAGAGGAGAGGTAGAAAAGAAGAGATCTATCTACACATCTGTTAATGAGGTGACGAAACTTCTAGACTGTGATTTGAAGAAAATTTTGGAGTTGGGTGAAGCTCATGAGCCTAACAATGAAAGTGGGAGGCATCTCTTGCTAATAATCAAACACCTCTTCAATCCTAGCAAAGATGTTATCACTGATGCAAAACCTCTCCAATCCCACTTTCCTCTTGTCAAATGGTCCGACAGTGCTGACAAAGATGAATACACACTGGTTGATGTCAAAGGAAACAAAATGAGATGTTCTAGCAAAGCCATCTTCAGCATGCCAAGAAGGGACATCAAATCTTTGTCTGAAATTCCCTTTGACAATCCCAGCAAGGATCCGAGAGGTTATGAGACTGCAAGGATTATCCTCCACATGCAACAGCTTCAGGAACAAAGGCAGTAAGACAGTTTTGGTATCATCAGTCTAGGGGGAGTTTCTAGAGATAAATATTGATCGCTACAAAATTCTCTAAGTATATCTGTTGTGGACTCAACAATTTTGATAACTGATGAAGTTGTTGTGGATGAGGTATATGCTGTGGATAGTTAAGTTCTACTGTTGATGAACTACTATGCTGCGGATAGCTTTATCTGCCGAAGTCCATAGCTGCTGAAGTCCAAAGTTGCTGCTGATAGGCTTCTTAGCAGCATCAAACATTGATGTTGATGATAGGCAAATCATCAGCAGCTTTGACTTTACTACTTGCACCTTTTGCTGCAACAGAAGGAATGTTATTGGTGTAGATAACAAAAGACAATGCCTCTATTCTGATCTGTCCTGCAATGATTACTGAGAAGACATATGTTTTGCTGTTGTCTTTTCATTGCAGGAGTCTTTTCACTACAGTTGTCTTTTTGCTACTTGTCTTTTTGTTGTAAACCAATAGTAGTATAGCCTCTCATTAGTTAATGATCAACGGCTTATGTTTGATATGATCCTTAGAATCAAGGGTATGTCTTGATTCTAAGTTCTTTTATATGTATTGTTTTTCTTCATTGTAAACACGTGCTTCCTTAGAGTTTTCTCTGTAATTTTGTAAACCTTGAAGATCAATAAAGTTTGTATTTATCAGTTTCTTCACTGTTTCTTATTACTTTGCATAGTTGTGATTGTTTCCGCCAATCTCAACTAAACAGAACCACCTTGTAAAACATCGATCCTACATGCGCCAAAAACTTAATAGCGTGTTTTTAGTATAAAATATATTCTATTTAGAGTTACACAAAATCAGGTTTTATATTTATAAATTAAAATGATAAATACTTCAACTAAACACACACACAATAGGCAAGTGTACCTATCGCAGCGTAGTATAGTCTGGGTAAGAACCAAGTATCGAACCACGGACACGGATTCCTTACTCAACCCTCGCTATTGTCTGACTAGGATAATAAGTTGGAAAGGGGGTTTTGTTTAAAGGAAGATAAAAAGGATAAGAAATGTAATTAGAAATGTTATCTCATTTAAGGTGTTACTCCGGTTGTTATCACTTGTTAATTAACGCTGTATTTTAGTAAGGTTGGTCATAGTTACTAGTACTAACCCTTTCGATGGGGGAGCTAGTATTTCGTAACGGAAGAGTGGATACGGTCGACCAACTGTTCCTAATAAATCTCGAGACCCTAAACGGGGTCTCAAGTCCGCCCGCTATTCCGTGATTCATTATTCGGACTAAGATTATCCTTTGACTGACATACGTCATGTCTTGTAACTTCTTTTGGTAAGTCGGGATGCGCAACTTCCTCCAAAGGTAATTTATGAATGCTCGGACCTAACAAATTATATTCTTAAAATAATTGTCTTTACTTATAAATTCATTTCAAATAAATAGAACTTTCATTCTCAAGATCAAACCCCATGGCTCCCGCTAGAAGTCCTCTTCAAGCTAACACAAGAGAAGTACAAAAATACCGACACGTTTCATAGGGTCAAGTCTGGACTCGAATGACCCGTTGAATACCCAAACCTCCAATCAACCCATAATAATAAATCAATACTAACTCGGCCGTTGCTAGCACCGAGAATTGTATAAAGACCGTACAAAAACACGAATCAACTTCCCAAACAAGAAGTCTTGCTTAAGTAACTCAGAAGATTTAAGATTATTAAGTTGGTTTAAAGATCACTTACTCTTGTCTTTTTAAGATAAGTTAAAATAAAGACTTTAAGAACATAACGTACTAAAAATACTTCATTAATTATTTAAAGTTCAACCAACCCGAGCAACGAAAGAGGACTAGCCATGAATGACCATAAAAGTGACTCCACTAACCCTTAGACATTGTGTGGAAGTGTTCCAACACCAGGGGAGAGTGGGTATAGGTTGCCTCTTGTTTACTCGAACGAGAAGAATCATTTCATATTACAAGACTTTAAAAAGGAAAATAAACAAAGAAAAGCTAAAACGGACCAAAACTAAAAGAGTTTCGGCTCTTAGCAGAGCACCAAGGCCTTCACACCTCTCAATCTTGGACACCTAAAATATGTAAAATGTAAAAAAGAGGGGCTATGTACTCACCTTGATATTGTGATTCAAATTTGAACTAGATTGTGAGGGCAAGTAATCCGGGTTAACGATGCCCTAAATGAATAGTCATGCATATTTAATACATTGAAATGATTAAAGGAAAAAGGAACATAATGGTTTGGGATTTTAGGGTTTTGGAATGGGCGAGTGATCGGGAAATACGAATACAATGTGTAAAAGATGTTTTATAACTTTTATTTATAAAACCAAACTAGGTGCAATAATAAACATTATTTATAAATATATTAATATGATATTTATATTAATAAGACAATGTCAAAAGTGATATGATGAAACGTTATAACATAATATTATAAGGATATTATTTTAAATAAGTAAATAAATGTGAATTTGTATTATTACTATTAATGAACAATTCAATTTAGTAAGACTATTTATTTAACTAGAAACCATCATTTTGCTACTAATATCATGTTATTTGTGATAATGTTTATAATATGATAAATATGTAAACAAAACGATTATTAAGAATTATAATATTAGCAACACTAATAAAATCGCATTAATAATATGTCGTTTTAAATGTTTAGGTTAAACATAATTCTATACGATCGTTTCATAATTCTAAAGGTTATATATAAAATAAAGTTTAGGAAATATACACTTAACGTTTATCATGTTTTGAAATATTGGCAACGAAATATACATATTTGAATATAATGATAATAATCGAAACGTTTTTAGTAAACAATAAATCATATATGTAAATACTTTTCTTTTTATTTATAAAGTACAAGAATTATAAACCCTTGAAATAAAATAAAGGAATATGTCATAATAATAATTATTTTATTCATAATATATATATATATATATATTTGCAAAACCATAGCATTTTTTTTTTAAAATAAGGTATAGATGTCTAATTTATGCATGAATTTTGTTATAATAATTAGTATGTATTTGTTACCATTTTAAATCTCTATAAGAATACATGTATTCTATATATATAGATATATATATATATATATATATATATATATATATATATATATATATATATATATATATGAATGTTGGTGTGTCTGTGAGAGAGTAAAAAGAAGTAAAACAAAAATATAAAAACGAAAAGGACAAAAACGGGTAGGGCAGGGTCGAACCCTTGACCTGCCCTGTAGGAGGGGAATGCTTTAACCGGGTACTCTGGGCTTATGCCTTCTTTAAAGATTGGAAACGTTTTGGTTTTATCAATGAGCTTCTGAGAACCATTCTTCCCCATACAATCTCAATCGTAACCCTAGCCATTCCAAATTAAACCGATCGATCGGGCAATCATCCCTGAAATCATGGGGCTTACACTCTAGCAACAACAACGAGTCAAACATTGGGAGTTCGAGGAGCTTGTAAAAGGTGTCTCGATCGCTTGGGAGTGGGTTTTAAGTTCTAATTTCAACTGAAACGTAAGTTTGATTCGTGGTTGAATGATATGCGGTTACGAGAGTCAGACTTTTAATTCAAATCATTGAAAGAGTATCAATTTGGTCGCTAATCCTATTCGAAACAGTTAGTGTAACGCTTATTCATAATCTGAGGCAAATAATTATAATGAATTCTATGATTTGGAACTGAATTAGAATTAGTTTGACTCCAGATAGTCAAAATCAATGGATGGAGTTATGTTAATTGGTTTGGATTCAAATTGACTCATCCAAAGTCTTTGGCTTTGATCCTATCACGCTTTGGAGAAATCAGAAAACATTAACATCATGAAATTGAAGGTTTGGTAAATTGAATTTGGGATCTGTTGACTTTTTTGTGTCAAAGGACGGCTCTTGTTGACTCTAGAAAGTCAAAATACATGTTAAAGTCCAAATTTGAATGTAATGGTCCAAATACAAAGGCGGGGGTTCAAAGTTTAGAGTCCAAATGTCCAAGGGTTTCAAAACTAATTGTTTAAATCATAAATATATGTATATATATATATATATATAAATTGATTCTTGTTTTTAAAACTTAATATTTTTATAAACTTTAGAAAATATCTTAATAAATTTAAATGTAGGAATGTATTAACATATGTATTTTTATTTTTTAAAAACTTTCATTTATATTTATATGTAGAAAAAGTATATATAGAGAAATGAAAATGCAAAATTGTAATATTTAATATTTGAATTAACTTAATAGATTTAAATGTATGTAACACCTAAAATTATGCAATTGTATTGGTGAATCCTTGAATTTGAAATGTTAGCAAGAATGACGTAAGGCATTGCACTAGGAATGGAATTGAATTTTTGTTTATTGTACTGAAACGAATACAGAAAAATCGTGGATGTTACGGTATCCCCATGTTGAGTGAATTTCGTCCCGAAATTTAACTATGGAGGTTACTGAATCAGGAAAAAGGTGTGGATATTTGAGCTTCATTTGATCCTCACGTTCCAAAGAAATTTCGGGGCTACGTTTGGATCCTCACTAAACTTTGAAAATTGGGTTGAGAAGTATGATCGATAACAAGATTTAGGTCTGTTTCTCAAGGTTAGTCATGAATGATGATAGTGGATTTAGTTTAAGAGAATTTAGGAGAAAACTGTCGAAGAATAATTTGGACTCCTAAGATGAAATGCATCCCTTAAAATGAGAACGACGAGAATTTGATGATGAAAACTTGTTTAGGATGAGTCTAATATGTTCAAGATATGTTACTGGACAAGAGAATTTCACAAACATTGGTCATAGTCAAAATAACATAAAACTTTACGTTACACGAAAAACGCTACTTCTGATAATATGACAAGAACACTTATATATAGGAAGTACCAGCGGCGTATCCACCATGCCCTTATCATATCTCATTAGTTTCGTTACTATATTTCACGATAGGTTTTATATCATAACACACGACAGAACTCACTAAGTTTCCCATGCGTTGATTTTTATAATTACGTGTGCACCCGTAAATATTCAAATCATCATATGGTCTGTATAGATCATTCCATTATGTGTGGGTCAAGAAAGGACACAAAATTACTTAGTTCATATCCATTGTTTTCACGTATGAGTTGCTAATAAATAACTGTGCCCCAAGATAGTAAGGTCAATCAAAAAACTAAAGAGTAATAATGTGGCATAACTTAGAGTTCCATAGCTTCCTCGTGTTTGAACAAGAATACGTCAAGCCCCGAGTAGTTTTAAAGTTTTGCAGCTTTCTCGTGTTTGAACAAGCATACGTCAAACCCCGAGTAGATTTAAAGTTTATAGGTTTTCAACTTTCATGGATAAGGTGAATGATCATGCCTTGTGTATGAGGTACTTAATCAATTGCAACAATGTAAACAATCTAGTTTCGTAAATAATCTAGTATCATGCATATTTTATACAACCAAGTATCATGTATCATGTGAACAATCTAGTACCATGTATATTGTGAACCAAGTTTTATGTATCATGTGATCAATCTAGTATCATGTATATTGCAACAACTAAGTTTCGTGTATCATGTGATGAATCTAGTATTATGTATATTGTGAATGTTCATATGTAAGTTATTGAATCTCAGGAGTAACGTAAACTATCCCATCTAGTAGGTGGTCAAGTGTTGCGGACAAGCGTGTTGCTTGACGTTTATGTGTAATGCGGGTAGTTGGGTTTTAAATTTTTTTATCTTGTTGAGGTTTATGTGGATGATTGACGGCTATGCAAAAAGATTCATCTCTTGGAAGGGACTAGTACACTCATACATTTCCGAAGGTGCAAGATAACGAAAAGGTTTTGTAGGTATTCAGAGTGATGTGCTTACGAATAACTGATTTGTGCTCTTTATTTGTAAATAAACAAGTAATCGTAATTTATTCTTTTTTGTAAATTAATACAATGGTGAAAATAATAGGTTGAATAACTAACTAAATGGATAATTAAATGAAAACCTTTTTATTTAATTTTAATTATTATAAAGGGAATATTTCAAGAGAAAATAAAGGCTAAATAACTTAAGCCAAGATTTATAATGGCTAAACAAGTAATTGTAAATTAATTTAGCCAAGATTTAATAATAACTACTTTAACGTAGTAAAAGTCATAATTAATTAAGATAATGTTTTATAAAACGAGTTGTATTAAATTTCTTTACAAGGTAAAAACGTTTATTGAAAATTTATATCCCAATAATATCTACAAACATGGGGATAGTTTGAACAAAAGTAACGATGTTGTTTAAATCAGATACTAAAATGGTTAGTTTACAAAGAAGGTTTTAGGTACGTGTACTAAATTGCAATGAATGAAGAAGGTGATGTTTGGGTGATCTTGATGAAAATATGACGGATGTATTTTATACCCGTAGTATCAAATCAATGAGTAATGGCATTTGAGTTGTAATATAAAACTTATCATCAGATGTTAAAATGTTGAATATTTATTCCAAACATAAAGAAGCGGTTTTCAAACTGAAATCTAAAGACAAGAAATAGAAAATCCAGCTAACGTCTCAGGTAGCTTTCCACTAGGAAGCAGATGAGCACCAAGATGAACATCGCTAGGGTTACCCGGATAGCAAACCAAGCCTCAACTCTAGCTACTTCTCTGCGTGCATCAAATATCTCCAGGTCTCCTTCCATCATGTCAATGTGGGTACCTAGGTTTGCAATTTGGTCCTCCTGGTACCGCACTTGACCCACAAGGTTGTCTATTCGCTGACTCATCAGGTCATGCCTTATCTCGGGCTCCATTCCCTACCTCAAAAACTCTGTGGTCCTCACATACTGGTGAGTGGCATCAGGTGGAATTTCTATAGCACTAGTAGTTCCCATAGTCTGCCTGGCTCCTGGGTTTGGGTGGTATGGGTCGGGTGTTAGGTACGGTCTCTCAGAGGGAAGGGTAACCGGTTGTATCAGTGAGGTGCTTGATATGGGTCTTTCAATGGATGTAATCCAGATGCTCGGAGTCTCAGGTCGTTGCTCCTAAACTAATCTGCTCTTATGTCAAACATGGATCTAGCAGCTAGGGGTGTCGGTGACTGATGGTCTGGTGATGGTGACCCGATTACTGGGAGGGAGGAGAGTATGAGTCCATGTCTATCTGGAGAAGAAAAAGATTGTAAGTGTTAATAAAATACTAAATGTTAAGTATAGGAGTTTTAATGAGTTCAGAGTTTGACTAGTCATAACACCGAGTTTTCACATTAGTATGTCAGGAGTAACACTAATGTGAGGGGTGGGTCACAATGGACACACTTAAGTATCAAGTCTTTCCTTTGTCAGAATCTCTTACGGGTCTACACCCACCCTTCCAGCCATCATGTACTATTGACACTATTGTTTGGACTCATGGTCATGATAAGAATCATTATGGACTGAGCTTTGAGGCCCAAGGGTGACATTCATTTACTCCAGCAGGATTCCTCTTCATGGAGGGTAAGTGGGCTCCTTTCGTTTCTTATTAATAGGCATTAGGCCCAAGGGTTTAAGTTTCATTCAAAAATACTGATCGTGACATAATTCTCAATGTGTAAGAATGAGGGTGTAAGAAATCTTAGATACGAATGAGTGTATAGTAGAGCTGAAGATGACATTCCATGGAATTAACTAGGTAGCATGTAATCAAAGAGTGTGACAAATAAGATATTACATGAATAGCAATTCTTTTGTAAACATGTAAGTTATCAAGTAACGTAGCACATAAAATAACATGTATTGTGTCATGCAATGTAGCACCTAAGATAACATGTAGGATAATCACACAAGGGGGTATCCTAAGGTTATAGACTAGGTCATTGGTTTCTAATAACCTAGATCCCTATAACCATGGCTCTGATACCAATCTGTCACACCCCAACCGACGACGCATTACGTCGGGCGGCGGGACATGTAGACTGTTCATATGCACATGATTCAACTAACGTTTCATATATTAAATTTACTCAATTTCATAACAATGTTCAACAAATACAATCAAACAATCAAAGGAAATGAAATACACCAACAAGTTAAATTTGTTTATTTCAACTAGGTCCTCATGTCCTATATGTAGCAACTTGAAACATGAACTCAAAGATTTGCACCTAAAACATGATAAAAACAAGGTCAACTAAAAATAGTTGGTGAGTATACATAGGTTTTGACACCACAAATAGTTTTCCAAATGTTTGTGTTCAATTCATATGAACCATGGCAAATAACGCATTTATGGAGAATCATTATAGTCAAACTGAGTGTACAATCAACCGTTGTGACTGAAGGGCCTAACCCGCAGGTTATCATAATGTAATGTCGGTAACAATCACCCTACCTGGGTGGGTTTGTCAGACACAATAGATCTATCAATGTTACCGTTGGCTTGTACAGAGTTAATGATTTCACGTGTATGTCATGTATATGTAGTTTCAACTCATAGCATTCAAGCACAAAACACAAATTGCATGTATGTTCATAAATGTAGAATTGTATAGTGTATTGTAAATAGTTTTCAAATGGATCATGAATCACCCCAAAGTATATAAAAATTAAAAAGAGGGGCTATGTAACTCACCTTGATATTGTGATTCAAATTTGAACTAGATTGTGAGGGTAAGTGATCCGGGTTAACGATGACCTAAATGAATAGTCATACATATTTAATACATTGAAATGATTAAAGGAAAAAAGGAACGAAATGGTTTGGGATTTTAGGGTTTTGGAATGGGCGAGTGATCGGGAAATACAAATACAATGTGTAAAAGATGTTTTATAACTTTTATTTATAAAAGCAAACTAGCTGCAATAATAAACATTATTTGTAAATATATTAATGTGATATTTATATTAATAAGACAATATTAAAAGTGATATGATGAAATGTTTTAACATAATATTATAAGGATATTATTTGAAATAAGTAAATAAATGTGAATTTGTATTATTACTATTAATGAACAATTCAATTTAGTAAGACTATTTATTTAATTAGAAACCATCATTTTGCTACTAATATCATGTTATTTGTGATAATGTTTATAATATGATAAATATGTAAATAAAACGATTATTAAGAATTATAATATGAGCAACACTAATAAAATCGCATTAATAATATGTCGTTTTAAAGGTTTAGGTTAAACATAATTTTATACGATCGTTTCATAATTCTAAAGGTTATACAATAAAATAAAGTTTATGAAATATACACTTAAAGTTTGCCATGTTTTGAAATATTGGCAACGAAATATACATATTTGATGATAATAATCAAAACGTTTTTAGTAAACAATAAATCATATATGTAAATACTTTTCTTTTTATTTATAAAGTTCAAGAATTATAAACCCTTGAAATAAAATAAAGGAATATGTCATGATAATAATTGTTTTATTCATAATATATATATATATATATATTTGCAAACCCATAGCATTTTTTTTTTAAATACGGTATAGATGTCTAATTTAGGCATGACTTTTGTTATAATAATTAGTATGTATTTGTTACCATTTTAAATCTCTATAAGAATACATGTATGCTATATATATAGATATATATGAATGTTGGTGCGTGTGTGAGAGAGTAAAAAGAAGTAAAACAAAAATATAAAAATGAAAAGGACAAAAACGGGCAGGGCAGGGTCGAACCCGCGACCTGCCCTGTAGGAGGGGAATGCTTTAACCGGATACTCTGGGCTTATGCCTTGTTTAACCATTGGAAACATTTGGGTTTTATGAATGAGTTTCTGAGAACTCTTCTTCCCCATACAATCTCAATTGTAACCCAATTCCAAATTAAACCGATCGATAAGGCGATCTTCCCTGAAATCATGGGGCTTACACTCTAGCAACAACAACGAGTCGAACAACATAGGGATTACCTGAAATGATCGTACGGAGAGGGAGATTGGCCGGTATGCATAGTTCCGAGTTCTTAAGGCCACGATCGGGTCCTGCGGTGTATTGTCGTATGATTGGGAGTTCGGGGAGCTTGTAAAAGGTGTCGCGATCGCTTAGGAGTGGGTTTTAAGTTCTAATTTCAACTTAAACGTAACTTCGATTCGTGGTTGAATGATATGCGGTTACGGGAGCCAGATTTTTAATTCAAATCATTGAAAGGGTATCAATTTGGTCGCTAATCCTATTCGAAACAGTTAGTGTGACGCTTATGCATGATCTGAGGCTAATAACTATAAAGAATTCTATGATTTGGAACGGAATTCGAATTAGTTTGACTCCGGATAGTCAAAATCAATGGATGGAGTTATGTTAATTGGTTTGGATTCAAATAGACTCATCCAAAGTCTTCGGCTTTGATCGTATCACGCTTTGGAGAAATCAGAAAACATTAACATCATGAAATCGATGGTTTGGTAAATTGAATTTGGGATCTGTTGACTTTTCTGAGTCAAAGGACAGCTCTTGTTGACTCTAGAAAATCAAAATACATGCTAAAGTCCAAATTTGAATGTAATGGTCCAAATACAAAGGTGGGGGTTCAAAGTTTGGAGTCCAAATGTCCAAGGGTTTCAAAACCAATTGTTTAAATCATAAATATATGTATATATATATATATGGGGATGATCAAATAAGAAGTTGTTTTTCGCTAAGAAATCTAAGAAAGGACAAAAACCTTAAGAAACGATATCAAACGAACTCCGATTTAGATAATTTCAGCGGCGTTGGAACCGTCTCGTCGAACCATACCATCTTAGCTTTTAAGGTTTAGATTTTACGTTTGAATTTTAGGGTTTTAGCCTTAGGGTTTAGCTTTTAGGGTTTAGATTTTATGGTTTATGTTTTTTTTTTTGGTGGGGGTGGGGGGGTTTAGGTTTTTGGGTGTGGGTGGGGGTGGGGGTGGGTTTAGATTTTTTGGGGGGTGGGGTGGGGGTATAGGTTTTTGGGGGTTGGGGTGGTGGTTTTAGGCTTTTCGGGGTGGGGTTGGAGGGGGGGTTTAGGTTTCTGGGGGTGCGGGTAGAGGGGGGGTTTAGGTTTTTAGGTCTGGGTTAGGGTTCGATAAGACGGTTCCAACGCCACTAGAATAGACTCAATCGTAGTTTGTTTGACCCACTTCTTAGTATTTCTTAGCGAAAAACCACTTTTTATTGAAACCGTCCCCTATATATATATATATATATATATATATATATATATATATATATATATATATATATAAATTGATTCCTGTTTTTAAAACTTAATATTTTTATAAACTTTAGAAAATATCGTAATAAATTTAAATGTAGGAATGTATTAATATATGTATTTTTCTTTTTTTAAAATTTTCCTTTATATACATATACTTTATGTGTAGAAAAAATATATATAGAGAAATGAAAATGCAAAATTGTAATATTTAATATTTGAATTAACTTAATAGATTTAAATGTACGTAACACCTAAAATTATGGAATTGTATTGGTGAATCCTTGAATTTGAAATGTTAGCAAGAATGACGTAAGGCATTGCACTAGGAATGGAATTGAATTTTTGTTTATTGTACTTAGATGAAAACAGAAAAATCATGGATGTTACAGTATCCCCATGTTGAGAAAATTTTGTCCCGAAATTTAACTAGTGGAGGTTACTGAATCAGGAAAAAAGTATGGATATTTGATCTTCATTTGATCCTCACGTTCCTAAGAAATTTCTAGGCTACGTTTGGATCCACAATGAACTTTGAAAAATGGGTTGAGGAGTATGATCAATAACAAGATTAAGGTCTTTTTCTCAAGGTTAGGCATGAATGATGATAGTGGATTTAGTTTAAGAGAATTTAGGAGAAAACTGTCGAAAACTAATTTGGACTCCAAAGATGAAATGCATCCCTTAAAATGAGAATGATGAGAATTTGATGATCAAAACTTGTTTAGGATGAAGTCTAATATGTTCAAGATATGTTACTAGACAAGAGAATTTTACAAACATTGGTCATAGTCAAAATAACATAAAACTTTACGTTACACGAACAACGCTACTTCTGATAATATGACAAGAACACTTATATATAGGAAGTACCAGCGGCGTATCCACCATGCCCTTATCATATCTCATTAGTTTCGTTACTATATTTCACGATAGGTTTTATGTCATAACACACGACATAACTCACTATGTTTTCCTTACGCTGTTTTTATAATTACGTGTGCACCCGTAATTACTCAAATCGTCGTATGATCCGTATAGATCATTCCATTATGCGTGGGTCAAGAAAGGACACAAAATTACTTAGTTCATATCTATTTTTTTCACGTATGAGTTGCTAATAAATAACCGTGCCCCTAGATAGTAAGGTCAATAAAAAAACTAAAGAGTAATAATGTGGCATAACTTAGAGTTTCATAGCTTCCTCGTGTTTGAACAAAAATACGTCAAACCCCGAGTACTTTTAAAGTTTTGCAGCTTACACGTGTTTGAACAGGAATACGTCAAACCCCGAGTAGCTTTAAAGTTTATAGGTTTTCAACTTTCATGGATAAGGTGAATGATCATGCCTTGTGTATGATGTACTTAATCAATTGCAACAATGTAAACAATCTAGTTTCGTAAATAATCTAGTATCATGCATATTGCATACAACCAAGTACCATGTGAACAATCTAGTACCACGTATATTGTGAATAACCAAGTTTCATGTATCATGTGATCAATCTAGTATCATGTATATTGCAACAACTAAGTTTCGTGTATCATGTGATGAATCTAGTATTATGTATATTGTGAATGTTCATATGTAAGTTATTGAACCTCATGAGTAACGTAAAGTATCGCATCTTGTATGTGGTTGAGTGTTGCGGACAAGCGTGTTGCTTGACGTTTATCTGTAATGCGGGTAGTTGGGTTTTAAATTTTTTATCTTGTTGAGGTTTATGTGGATGATTGACGCCTATGCGAAAAGATTCATCTCTTGGAAGGGACTAGTACACTAATACATTTCCGAAGGTGCAAGATAACGAGAAGGTTTTGTAGGTATTCAGAGTGATGTACTTACGAATAACTGATTTGTGCTCTTTGTTTGTAAATAAACAAGTAATCGTAATTTATTCTTGTTTGTAAATTAATACAATGATGAAAATAATAGGTTGAATAACTAACTAAATGGATAATTAAATAAAAACCTTTTTATTTAATTTTAATTATTATAAAGGGAATATTTCAAGAGAAAATAATGGCTAAATAACTTAAGCCAAGATTTATAATGGCTAAACAAGTAATTGTAAATTAATTTAGCCAAGATTTAATAATAACTACTTTAACGAAGTAAAAGTCATAATTAATTAAGAAAAAGTTTTCTAAAACGAGTTGTATTAAATTTCCTTACAAGGTAAAAAGTTTTATTGAAAATTTATATCCCAATAATATCTACAAACATGGGGACAGTTTGAACAAAAGTAACGATGTTGTTTAAATCAGATACTAAAATGGTTAGTTTACGAAGAAGGTTTTAGGTACGTGTACTAAATTACAATGAATGAAGAAGGTGATGTATGGGTGATCTTGATGAAAATATAACGGATGTATTTTATACCCGTAGTATCAAATCAATGAGTAATGGCATTTGAGTTGTAATATAAAACTTATCATTGGATGTTGAAATGTTGAATATTTATTACAAACATAAAGAAGCGGATTTCAAACTGAAATTTAAAGATAAGAAATAGAAAATCCACCTAACTTCATAGGTAGCTTTCCACAAGGAAGTAGAAGAGCACCAAGATGAACATCGCTATGGTTACCCGGATAGCAAACCGGGCCTCAGCTCTAGCTACTTTTGTGCGTGCGTTAAATATATCTCGGTCTCCTTCCATCATGTCAATGTGGGTACCTAGGTTTGCAATTTGGTCCTCCTGGTACCGTACTTGACCCACAAGGTTGTCTATTCGCTAACTCATCAGATCATGCCTTTTCCCGTGCTCCATTCCCTGCCTTAGAAACTCTGTGGTCCTCACATACTAGTGAGTGGTATCCGCCGGAACTCCTATAGCACTAGTGGTTCCCATTGTCTGCCTGGCTCCTGGGTTTGGGTGGTATGGGTCACGTGTTAGGTAGGGGTCTCTCAGAGGGGAGGGTAACTGGTTGTGTCGGTGAGGTGCTTGATATGGGTCTCTTGATGGAGGTGATCCAGATGCTCGGAGTCTCAGGCCGTTGCTCCTAAATCAATCTGCTCTTATGTCAAACATGGATCTAGCAGCTGGGGGTGTCGGTGACTGATGGTCTGGTGATGGTGACCCGATGTCTTCCTCATACTGGGACTCTGTCCTAGGATAGTACACTGGGGAGGGAGGAGAGTAGGAGTCCATGTCTAACAGGTGAAGAAAAAGATTGTAAGTGTTAATAAAATACTAAATGTTCAGTATAGGAGTTTTCATGAGTTCAGAGTTTGACTAGTCATAACACCGAGTTTTCACATTAGTATGTCTGGAGTAACACTAATGTGAGGGGTGGGTCACAAGGGACACACTTAAGTATCAAGTCTTTCCTTTGTCAGAATCTCTTACGGGTCTACACCCACCCTTCCAGCCATCATGTACTAATGAAACTATTGTTTGGACTCATGGTCATGATGAAAATCATTATGGACTGAGATTTGAGGCCCAATGGTGTCATCCATTTACTCTAGCCGGCTTCCTCTTCATGGAGGGTAAGTGGGCTCATTTAGTTTCTTATTATTTGGCATTAGGCCTAAGGGTTTAAGTTTCGTTCAAAAATGATGATCCTGACATAATTCTCAGTGTGTAAGAATGAGGGTGTAAGAAATCTTAGATAAGAATGAGTGTATAGTAGAGCTTAGGATGACATTTCATGGAATCAATTAGGTAGCATGTAATCAAACAGTGTGACAAATAAGATATTACATGAATAGCAATTCTTTTGTAAACATGTAAGTTATCAAGTAACGTAGCACATAAAATAACATGTATTGTGTCATGCAATGTAACACCTAATATAACATGTAGGATAATCACACAAGGGGGTATCCTAAGGTTATAGACTAGGTAATTGGTTTCTAATACCCTAAATCCCTATAACCACGGCTCTGATACCAACCTGTCACACCCCAACCAGCGACGGAATACGTCAAGGCGGGACATATAGACTTTTCATAAGCACATGATTCAACTAACGTTTCATATATTAAATTTACTCAATTTCATAACAATGTTCAACAAATACAATCAAACAATCAAAGGAAATGAAATACATCAACAAGTTAAATTTGTTTATTTCAACTAGGTCCTCATGACCTATATGTAGCAACTTGAAACATGCACTCAAAGATTTGCACCTGAAACATGATAAAAACAAGGTCAACTAAAAATAGTTGGTGAGTATACATAGGTTTTGACACCACAAATATTTGTCCAAATGTTTGTGTACAATTCATATGAACCATGGCAAATAAGGCATTTATGGATAATCACTATACTCAAACTAGGTGTACAATCAAACCTTGTGACTAAAGGGCATAACTCGCAGGTTATCCTAATGTAATGTCAGTAACAATCACCCTACCTGGGTGGGTTTGTCAGACACAATAGATCTATCAATGTTACCGTTGGCTTGTACAGAGTTAATGATTACACGTGTATGTCATGTATATGTAGTTTCAACTCATAGCGTTCAAGCACAAAGCACAAATTGCACGTATGTTCATAAATGTACAATTGTATAGTGTATTTTAAATAGTTTTCAAATGTATCATGAATCACCCCAAAATATATAAAAAGTAAAAAAGAGGGGCTATGTAACTCACCTTGATATTGTGATTCAAATTTGAACTAGATTGTGAGGGCAAGTGATTTAGGTTAACGATGCCCTAAATGAATAGTCATACACATTTAATGCATTGAAATGATTAAAGGAAAAAAGAACAGAATGGTTTCGTATTTTAGGGTTTTGGAATGGGCGAGTGATCGTGAAATACGAATAGAGTGTGTAAAAGATGTTTTATAACTTTTATTTATAAAAGCAAACTAGGTGCAATAATAAATATTATTTGTAAATATATTAAATATATAAACATGATTTTTATATTAATAAGACAATGTAAAAAGTGATATGATGAAATGTTATAACATAATATTATAATGATATTATTTGAAATAAGTAAATAAATGTGAATTTTTATTATTACTATTAATGAACAATTCAATTTAGTAAGACTATTTATTTAACTAGAAACCATATTTTGCTACTAATATCATATTTGTGATAATGTTTATAATATGATAAATATGTAAATAAAACGATTATTAAGAATTATAATATCAGCAACACTAATAAAATCGCATTAATAATATGTCGTTTTAAAGGTTTAGGTGAAACATAATTCTATACGATCGTTTCTTAATTCTAAATGTTATACAATAAAATAAACTTTATGAAATATACACTTAAAGTTTGTCATGTTTTGAAATATTGGCAACGAAATATACATATTTGAACATAATGATAATAATCGAAACGTTTTTAGTAAACGATAAATCATATATGTAAATACTTTTCTTTTTATTTATAAAGTAGAAGAATTATAAACCCCTGAAATAAAATAAAGGAATGTGTCATAATACTAATTGTTTTATTAATAATATATATATATATTTGCAAAACCATAGCATTTAAAAAAAAAATGAGGTATAGATGTCTAATTTATGCATGAATTTTGTTATAATAATTAGTATGTATTTGTTAAAATTTTAAATCTCAATAAGAATACATGTATGCTATATATATATAGATATATATGAATGTAGGTGTGTGTGATAGAGAATAAAAAGAAGTAAAACAAAAATATAAAAATGAAAAGGACAAAAACGGGCAGGGCAGGGTCGAACCCGCGACCTGCCCTGTAGGAGGGGAATGCTTTAACCGGTTTCTCTACGCTTATTCCTTGTTTAAATATTGGAAACGTTTGGGTTTTATGAATGAGGTTCTGAGAACCCTTCTTCCCCATAAAATCTCAATCGTAACCCTAGCCATTCCAAATTAAACTGATCGATCGGGCGATCGTCCCTGAAATCATGGGGCTTACACTCTAGCAGCAACAACGAGTCGAACAACATAGGGATGGAATGATCGTACGGAGAGGGAGATCGGCCGGTATGCACAGGTCCGAGTTCTTAAGGCCACGATCGGGTTCTGGGTGTAATGTCGTATGATTGGCAGTTCGAGGAGCTTGTAAAAGGTGTCGCGATCGCTTGGGTGTGGGTTTTAAGTTCTAATTTCAACTGCAACCTAAGTTTGATTCGTGGTTGAATGATATGCGGTTATGGGAATCAGATTTTTAATTCAAATCATTGTAAGGGTATCAATTTGGTCCCTAATTCTATTCGAAACACTTAGTGTAACGCTTATGCATGATCTGAGGCTAATAACTATAATGAATTCTATGATTTGAAACTGAATTCGAATTAGTTTGACTCCTGATAGTCAAAATCAATGGATGGAGTTATGTTAATTGGTTTGGATTCAAATTGATTCATCCAAAGTCTTCGGCTTTGATCGTATCACGCTTTGGAGAAATCATAAAACATTAACATCATAAAATCGATGGTTTGGTAAATTGAATTTGCGATCGGTTGACTTTTATAAGTCAAAGGACAGCTCTTGTTGACTATAAAAAGTCAAAATACATGTTAAAGTTCAAATTTGAATGTAATGGTCCGAATACAAAGATGGGGGTTCAAAGTTTGGAGTCCAAACGTCCAAGGGTTTCAAAACCAATTGTTTAAATCATAAATATATGTATATATGTATATATATATATATATATATATATATATTGATTCCTGTTTTTATGTAACATCCCAAAATTTAAAACGACAATTATAATAACGGAATAAACGAATGAGGCTTGACGGGCCGGGCCGGATGGGCCGGCGGGCATGAAGGGGGCGAACATAGGGGAGCCTCCCCTATAAATAGCCAACACACTCCACATTTCCATCATTTGCAAGTTCTAGAGAGAGAAAGTTGGCGGATCGACCCGAGATAGAAGAAGTGCGTTGCTCCATAACTCGTGAGAAGAACCTCCGAATCAGAAGCTCAATACAGGTAACGATCCAACCTAGATATGAGTTTTTGTTCGTTTTTGGGTTTTTCGGGTTTTGGACGCAAATGTGACGTTTTTACGGATGAAACTGGAAGAAAAACATAGTTTTGAGTTCCTTAATGAAAAGCAAACGTTTTGAATGTAAACAAGTTCGGGATCTTGACGTGATCAGACCCGAAAGTGAAAGTTAGGGTTTTTGTGGGGAAGCAGATCCTGCGTACTACTTATCAAGTACGCAGGAAGAGGGTCCTGCGTACTTATCAAGTACGCATGAAGCGAGGTTTGCACACTTATTAAGTACGCATGAGCAAGGCCCTTCGCACTAGCTAAGTGTGCAGGCATCAGGCTGTTTAGGTAAAGTCAGTATGTTTAGAAGGTTAAACCGTTCGAGTCGGGAGTTGGTCTGATGTGTATTTAACTAATCAATTCAGATTGTAAGTGACGTTGTGGGACCTTTGTTTAGGACAACCCAGATTAGCTTTTCAGGTGAGTTCTAGAAGCCCTCTTTTAAATGTTTTATATAATGTTTTCGGGCTGGTGTGCATACATACGAAATGATGTTTTACGAAACGATATTTACGAAATGATGCTTATGAAACTATGTTTACGAAATGAAGTGATTTGGAATGAACGGTTTTTGGAAAGAAAGTTTTATGAATGGAATGTTTACGAACGAAATGTTTATAAAGAAATGGGTTAAAATGAAGGTAAAGGGTTTTGAAAATGAATGATATGTTTTATGAAATGAAAAGAAAAGAAAAAGGACAAAGGTTTTAAATAAGTCATTACAAATCTAATCTATCGAATGGATGGAATTGACGAATGAAGTCTGGGAATGTAATTCCCAGCCTTGTGGTAGATTATGGACAACGAGCCATAGTTGCCATAAGAACAACAGGGGCAGTGTCTTGGTGGCCTGCCAATGGTTATGATGTTGTACAACTGGTATGGGAGTAACGACGGTTACTCAGGGGCTAACGTGACCCTATGAAGGTTAAATTATGATCCGACGGTGTTATGGCCGTGAGCCATAGTCTTCGATGGAAGTTTTCGGTTTATGGACATGAGAGCCATAGGGGCAACTAAATGGGTATTGTCGGTCCTCGTGGAGTTAAGCCTTAGGGGCTATACAAAAGGGAATTGACGGAATGTATTGTATTGTCGGTCTTCGTGCAGTTAAGCCTTAGGGGCAATACAATACTAAATGACGGAACGAATGGTAACACAGATTTAGATAGTAATGTATGACTTAAATGAATGTTAAATCTTTTAAACGAACGATCCGTTCAACGTGTTTATGATGATGATAAATGTTTGAATGTTTTAGTGATGAACGAAAGACCCTGTTTTCTTATACATGATGTTAAACCCTAATGAATTATTGAATGATGAACCATTTCTTAAATCGAATAAAAAATTGGAATTCACAAGCGTAGCTGACTTTTTAGTATGCACATTCATGTTAAGGGGAGGTTATGATGATGGACGGTGATGCTTGGCACGTGAGAAGAGTTACCCTGATGATATGAAGACTTGCATCCCGTTATGATTAGTTTATGTTATGTTTATGTATTAGACTATGTTACGCTTCCGCATGTTGAACAATGTTATGAGTATGTTTTAATGAAATTTTCCGCTGCGTTATTTGATATTCAAGTTTAATAACTGTTTGTGAAAGAGTAAATCCAACAAGTGAGGCCTTACAAGTTGGTATCAGAGCAATAGTTTGAGAGATTCGGACACTCCTAGTGTCTGAACTTAAACTGTGAATGGGACCGAAAGCGGATGCCAGTACGGGTAACTCGAGCCACAGCATCAGGTATGAAGGATGTATATATTTACATATATAGTGTGCCTTAGAAAGGGTTAGGTAAGGACTTGTGTTCTGATGGAATCACAAAGGTGGTCAAATAGAAATCGAAAGGTAGTGTAATGGTTAATTGCAGATAGCCAGTGTATATTAACATCTTACAGTGCTTGATGAATTTTATTTGTTAACTAGCGTGATGACATTGGATTCTTGCCTTATAGAACGAAATAGAAAGAAGAGGAAACGGAAGGCGTGGTGGGGGGCGTACCGGTGGTCGCGGCAGGACCCCTTCACGCCAGGAGTACAGTGAAGAAGGAAGTGTTCACACTGAGCCAGAAGTTAGTGTGCACGGGACTGAGCCGACTCATGTCGGAGAACAACAATTCACTTTTGAACCAGAAGTGAGAGCGGCTCTGGCACGCGAGTTCACTGAGTTGATGAAGGTTTCCCTGCCAGGACTGTTGGCAGAAGCGTTAAAGAAGGCTAGTGAGACGGGTGGGTCTAACACGGCGGTTGGTACCCCGAACACTGAGGCAATCAACGCACCGCTTAACCGTGGTTGCGACTATAAGTCCTTTAAGGCATGTGACCCACCGGTCCTGACTGGGAAGAAGGACGCGGTGGCTACTTTTGACTGGGTGATACGTATGGAAGCCGCCATCCGTCTGAGCGAGTGTCGAGCAAATCAAGTTGTGAAATTTGCTGCTAACTCCTTGAGAGAGGAAGCATCCGATTGGTGGGAAGGTGTACGTCAAGCCAAAGGGGACGAGACTGTGGACGCAATGATGTGGTCTGATTTGAAAACTTTGGTGATCAAGAATTTTTATCCAAGGAATGAGATCGAAAAGGTGGAAAGGGAATTTCTTGGGATTAAGGCCGGGAGCATGACGCACCGACAGTACACCACACGGTTCAATGAACTGGCACGTCTGGTGCCACACCTTATCACGACTGAGGAAAGAAAGATTTCCTGTTACATTCAAGGGCTGCCGGACCAGGTCCGCACCTATGTTAAGGCAAACGCCCCTACGACCTATGATTCTGTAGTAGAACTGAGCGGCGTGGTATTCGATGATCTTGCGCTGAATGTCGTTGCCATTGAAGAGCCTAAGAAGAAGCTGAGTTTCCCCGCTAAGCGATCGGCTGGGAAGTTGTTTGGGGCTCAGGACAAACAGGCCAGGGTAGGCGAGACGGCAGTCTGTGGAAGATGTGGGGTAAGACATGCGGGTGAATGTCGGTTAGAGTCAAATCTATGCTTTAAATGCGGCAAAACCGTACACTACACACGTGAATGTCCCCAGCTATTAAAATGCTACAACTATGGGGAGAGTGGTCATAAGAGCCGGGAATGCACCAAGCCTAGAATGGGTGAAGCCAGGAAGGGGAAAGGCCCGGAGAAGAAAGAAGAGAGGCCCCGAGCAAAGACTCGTGCGTACGCGCTGACGCAATACCAAGCCAGGGCAGACCCCGATGTGGCGTCAGGTACGTTCATCCTTGACAACACTTTTGTTTCTGTGTTATTTGATTCGGGTTCCAGTAAGAGTTTTATATCTGTGACTTTTTTGTAAACGAGTGAAGTGCACTGTCAGTCAGCTAGAAAGGGCCTTTAGCGTAGAAACCGCTGAGGGTAGAACTGCGAGAGTGACCGATGTAGTTGACAACTCCACGATAAAAATAGAAGGTCATAGGTTCCCTGTCAGATTGTTTTTTATGACTTTGGGAGGGTTTGATATCGTGTTAGGTATGGATTGGTTAACTGCCAACGAAGCACAAATCATATGTAAACGAAAGATAATCCGACTCAAGTCTCCGGATGGTAATTAAAGCGAAGTTTTTGGAGATCGTGATGCCCTGATGCCAAACGTCATCTCGATGATTAAGGCAACAAATTACTTGAGGTGCGGATGCGAGGCTTATCTGGTGTACGTAATTGACAAATGTAAAGAAGTGAAGGAACTAGACGATGTACTTGTGGTACGCGAGTACCCGGAGGTGTTTCCAGAGGATTTGCCTGGGATACCACCCGACAGAGAGATTGAATTTCGAATCGACTTAGTACCAGATGCCCAGCCCGTGGCTAAGGCTCCATATTGACTAGCACCAGTGGAAATGAAAGAACTTATGGTCCAATTAGACGAACTACTTGAGAAGGGATTTATACAACCGAGCATCTCGCCTTGGGGTGCTCCGGTGTTGTTTGTGAAGAAAAAGGATGGTTCGATGAGAATGTGTATTGATTATCGTGAGTTGAACAAATGAACGGTGAAGAACAAGTACCCTTTACCAAGGATCGACGACCTGTTCGATCAATTGCAAGGCGCAAGTTGGTTCTCAAAAATCGACATTCGATCCGGGTGCCATCAGTTGAAGGTAAGGGAAGAAGACATACCGAAAACTGCATTCCACACGCATTATGGACATTTTGAGTTCGCGTAATGTCTTTCGGATTGACGAACGCCCCCGCAGCGTTCATGGATTTGATGAATAGGGTGTGTCGACCGATGCTGGACCGATCGGTAATTGTGTTCATCGATGATATCATCATCTACTCCAAGAATGAGGGTGATCACGCATGTCACTTAAAGGAGGTGTTGGAGGCTCAGAAGAAGGAAAAGTTGTATGCTAAGTTCTCCAAATGCGCGTTCTGGCTTAGGGAAGTCTAATTCCTAGGTTACGTCATTAACCCGAACGGCATTATGGTTGACCCAGCAAAGATAATTACGGTAAGGGAATGGAATATCCCTAAGACGCAAACTGAAATCCGCAGTTTCTTGGGATTGGCAGGCTACTATCGGAGATTCATCCAGGATTTCTCAAAAATAGCTTCGCCATTGACAAAGTTGACTCGGAAGGAGGTAAAGTACGAATGGGGTCCGACACAGGACGAGGCGTTTAAGGAATTGAAAGAGAAGCTAACCAAAGCTCCAGTCTTGGCCCTTCCCGAGGGCAATGAAGACTTAGTGGTATACTCTGACGCTTCGGGTCAGGGATTGGGATGCGTGTTGATGCAACGCAGAAGAGTGATCACGTATGCATCACGACAGCTGAAGATTCACGAAGCTAATTATCCAACCCACGATTTGGAACTTGCTGCTGTCGTATTCGCATTGAAAATCTGGAGGCACTACCTGTACGGGGTGAAGTTTACTATTTACTCCGACCACAAAAGTTTGAAGTACTTCTTCGAACAAAGAGAGCTTAATATGAGGCAGAGACGATGGTTGGAACTATTAAAAGACTATGAATGTGAAATCATATACCATCCTAGAAAGGCAAACGTGGTGGCTGACGCTCTAAGCCGAAAGGATGTGCCTAATCCTATTAGAGTGAAAGCTTGCCAGTTGGTGGTAACATCAGATGTGATGAGGGAAATTGAAAGAGCTCAGGATGAAGCACTTAAGGAAGAAAACATAAAGAAGGAAAGGATGGTTGGCCAACAGGACAAGTTGGAATATAACTCCCTTGGTGTTAGGACACGTTTTGGACGGGTATGGATACCTATGGGTGGCGAGCTTAGAACCAGAATCTTGGATGAGGCTCATAAGTCTCGGTACTCTATCCATCCTGGTACCAACAAAATGTTCCAAGATCTGAGGAAGGAATACTGGTGGCCTGGAATGAAACATGAGGTGACAAAGTATGTAAGCAAGTGCTTAACTTGCTCGCAAGTAAAGGCCGAACACCTGAAGCCGTATGGAAAGATTCAACCACTTGATATACCGGAATGGAAGTGGGAACACATTACCATGGACTTCATAACCAAGCTACCTCGCACAGCTAAAGTTCATGACACCATTTGGATAATTGTGGACCGTTTAACGAAGAGTGCTTATTTCCTACCTATTCGTGAGACGTTCTCGTCGGAGAGATTAGCGGAAGTATTTATTAACGAAGTAGTAGCACGGCATGGGATGCATTTGACGATCATATCTGACCGGGACACACGATTCACGTCAAGGTTTTGGAAAAGATTTCACGAGGCGATGGGCACGAGGCTTAATATCAGCACGGCATACCACCCACAGACGGATGGTCAGTCCGAAAGGACCATTCAGACATTGGAGGATATGCTTCGTGCTTGTATTATCGATTTTCGTGGCAGTTGGGACAGTCATCTGCCGTTAGCCGAATTCTCCTACAACAATAGTCATCACACTACTATAAGGATGCCGCCTTACGAAATGTTGTAAGGAAGGAGATGCAGGACCCCGGTTTGTTGGGCTGAGATTGGACAAAAGAAATTAGGTAGTCTTGAAGTAGTAAGAGAAATGTCGGAAAGGTATGATCAAATCAAAGCACGAATGAAGGCCGAAGAAGATCGTCAGAAATCCTATGCGGATAAACGACGAAGGCCTATTGAGTTTGATGTTGGGGACAGAGTAATGTTGAAAGTGTCACCCTGGAAGGGAATCATACGATTCAGGAAGAGAGGAAAGTTAAGTCCGAGGTTTGTCAGACTATTCAGGATAATGGCACGGGTTGGTGAAGTCGCTTATCGGTTAGAGTTGCCTGATGAGTTAAGTGGGATTCATCCTACCTTCCATGTATCACACTTGCGAAAGTGTTTGGTGGACGAATCGGCTTACGTACCACTTACTGACATCGAGGTCGACTACAGCGTTAACTACATCGAAGAACCCGTGGCCGTATTAGACAGGAAGGAGAAACGTTTACGTAATAAAGTAATCCAATTGGTTAAAGTCCAATGGAAGCACAGGAATCTACTTGGGAAACGGAGGAGGAAATGAGAGAGTCGTACCCTCATCTATTTGACTTATGATAGGTTTTAGGTACGAAACCTATTGTAAGGGGGGTAGACTTGTAACATCCAAAAATTTAAAACGACAATTATAATATCGGAATAAACGAATGAGGCATGACGGGCCGGGCCGGATGGGCCGGCGGGCTTGAAGGGGGCGAACATAAGGGAGCCTCCCCTATAAATAGCCAGCACACTCCACGTTTCTCTCATTTGCAAGTTCTATAAAGAGAAACCGTAGAGAGAGAAAGTTGGCGGATCGACCCGAGATTGAAGAAGTGCGTTGCTCCATAGCTCGTGAGAAGAACCTCCGAATCAGAAGCTCGATACAGGTAACGATCCAACCTAGATCTGAGTTTTTGTTCGTTTTGGTTTTTCAGGTTTTGGACAAAAATGTGACATTTTTACGGATGAAACTGGAAGTAAAACATAGTTTTGAGTTCCTTATTGAAAAGCAAATGTTTTGAATGTAAACAAGTTTGGGATCTTGACGTTATCAGACCTGAAGGCGAAAGTTAGGGTTTTTACGGGGAAGCAGATCCTGCGTACTTATCAAGTACGCAGGAAGAGGGTCCTGTGTACTTATCAAGTACGCAGGAAGAGGATCATGTGTACTTATCAAGTACGCATGAAGCGAGGTTTGCACACTTATTAAGTACGCAAGAGCAAGACCCTTCGCACTTGCTAAGTGCGCAGGCATCAGGCTGTTTAGGGAAAGTCAGTATGTTTAGAACGTTAAACCGTTAGTGTCGGGAGTTGGTCTGATGTGTATTTAACTAATCAATTCAGATCGGAAGTGACGTTGTGGGACCTTTGTTTAGGACAACCCATATTAGCTTATCAGGTGAGTTCTAGAAGCCCTCTTTTAAATGTTTTATATAATGTTTTCGGGCTGGTGTGCATACATACGAAATGATGTTTTACGAAACGATGTTTACGAAACGATGTTTACGAAATGATGCTTATGAAACTATGTTTACGAAATGAAGTGATTTGGAATGAACGGTTTATGGAAAGAAAGTTTTATGAATGGAATGTTTACGAACGAAATGTTTATAAAGAAATGGGTTAAAATGAAGGTAAAGGGTTTTGAAAATGAATGATATGTTTTATGAAATGAAAAGAAAAAGGGCAAAGGTTTTAAATAAGTCATTACAAATCTAATCTATCGAATGGATGGAATTGACGAATGAAGTCTGGGAATGTAATTCCCAGCCTTGTGGTAGATTATGGACAGCGAGCCATAGTTTCCATAAGAACAACAGGGGCAGTGTCTTGGTGGCCTGCCAATGGTTATGATGTTGTACAACTGGTATGGGAGTAAAGACGGTTACTCAGGGTTAACGTGACCCTATGAAGGTTAAATTATGATCCGACGGTGTTATGGCCGTGAGCTATAGTCGACGATGGAAGTTGTCGGTTTATGGACATGAGAGCCATAGGGGCAACTAAATGGGTATTGTCGGTCCTCGTGCAGTTAAGCATTGGGGGCAATACAAAAGGGAATTGACGGAATGTATTGTATTGTCGGTCTTCGTGCAGTTAAGCCTTAAGGGCAATACAATACTAAATGACGGAACGAATGGTAACACAGATTTAGATAGTAATGTATGACTTAAAGGAATGTTAAATGTTTTAAACGAACGATCCGTTCAACGTGTTTATGATGATGATAAATGTTTTAATGTTTTAGTGATGAACGAAAGGCCCTGTTTTCTTATACACGATGTTAAACCCTAATGAATTATTGAATGATGAACCATTTATTAAATCGAATGAAAAACTTGAACTCACCAGCGTAGCTGACTTTTTAGTATGCACATTCAGGTTAAGGGCAGGTTGTGATGATGGACGGTGATGCTTGGCATGTGAGAAGAGTTACCCGGATGATATGAAGACTGGCATCCCGTTATGATTAGTTTATGTTATGTTTATGTATTAGACTATGTTACGCTTCCGCATGTTGAACAATGTTATGAGTATGTTTTAATGAAATTTTCCGCTGCGTTATTTGATATTCAAGTTTAATAACTGTTTGTGAATGAGTAAATCCAACAAGTGAGGCCTCCCGGGTTGGGGCCTTACATTTTAAAACTTAATATTTTTATAAACTTTAGGAAATATCTTAATAAATTTAAATACAATAATGTATTAATATATGTATGTTACATGACGGTCCATCACCGCTTTAGGGTTGGAAAATCAGCTGACACGCGTCAGCGTCTGGTTGAATTGCGGCGTGACGGGCCGTTACGAGGCTGTGACGGTCCATCATAGGGTTTCCACGTGTTTCTTTCAAGCCATTAGTCACTGGACATGTGGCACATCATCATGACACCCATGCTCAACCCATAACGGACCATGACAGTGCTTTATCGTCCGATTTTCAAGTTTTTGACTTTTTGGTCCTTGATCTTTTATGAAACTATATTTCTAGTCACTCAACTTTTATTATATTTGACATGAAATTTTTAAGAATGTTACACTGACTACCGTGTTTGTATGAGTAGTATGAGCACTCCCCTCAACCTCGTGCTCGTGGTGCACAGGTGCCCCACCTCAACGACCGGTACGTCCACCAACGCGTCCTCCTCCTCCTCTTTTTCCTCCACGTCTAGCCATTTCTCAACCGAAAGATATGGAACAAAGGAATTTACTTACGTCATGCTAGGTAATAGGTAGAATACAATAAGTAAGGCAAAATGTTAATAGACACTAGCCATTTTCAATTAACCATTAAATTACTTCTCGTTTTCTAATTATTCACTTTCATGGTTTCATTAAAGCCTCTATTCTTATCTTGGCACTCTTAAAAGGAAAAACTTTACTTACTATACACTACTATATCTTTGGCTCTGAGTTACCCATTACCGGTATCCGCTACTTGGTCTCATTCTCAGTTTAAGTCTGGACATCGGGGATGCCCATGTAACATCTCTGATTTTTATGTACTTGTTTGGTGCATAAACAACAATTCAATGATAATGCAAACCTTGATTTCATTTGATACATTTTCTAGGATTTCATGTATATATTTCAATCCATACTAATACTAATTCAAAGAAACCAAAAACTTTCCAAGTTGATTCAGCATATGCCATACAAGAATGAATATTGAAGCTCATGGCCTCTTCATATATGTAACTATATATATGTAAATATGTATATATATATATATATATATATATAAGTATATTGTATATGCAAATTGGCCTTGGACCTTCCTCAAAGTCCTTGAACCCTAAACATGAACTCCCACCCTTGCAATCGAACAATTTGACTAGGCTTGACCCCATATGAACAAATTTTGACCCCTATTCATCAAACATTGACTCTCAAAGTTAAAATGCCCAAAAACTATGAAATCCAACTTACGAATTTGATTCAGGCCTATTAATTCGTGTTTCCCTACACACATAAGTAATAATCGCGCTATCCCTGATCCACATAATAGCCCAATTCGGTCTTTTATGCAGATAAATTCAAAATTTGAATAGTTTGACTCCTAGAGTCAAACCGCGTTCAAATCCGTTCCAAATCGTGAAATTAATAACAATTAATCCCCTTAAATCATGCTAAGACTGATCGTGCATGTATCTAGACCTACTACACGGCCAAAGTCATTCGATTACAACCGGATTAACGCGTGATCGTGGCTACAACTGTCACCATAATCACCACTATCGAATCAAGCATTAAGGGAGAAATTAATCAAATTAAATCCCCACACACCTTCGCACAGACTAGTATCAACTCCCCCAACCTTCAATCTCACCGCATTACATCTCTGTGTACCGATCGAGCACTAGGAACCTCGTCCCTGATCGTTTAGTCGGCAACACACTACACTCCACCTTAATAGGTATTTTTTGGTTCTTTTGATTCGTAATTGAGTCCCTAACGATAGCCCCATACCAATTCGTGTTTACAAAACATATCGGGGCCAATTTGAATCTAGGGTTCTTAACCAGTCCATACGTATTTGATTTGGGGCTTGATTTATGATTTCATATTTAATAAATAGGACTCGTACTTAACTAGCGAAACCGCCTGGTTCGACTGGTTAAGTACTTGCCCCATCGGACCCAGCGGTGTGGGTTCGAAACCCACGCAGACCAGCCCTTTTTGTGCGTGACTCAAAGCCAGACTCGGCCCCTTGAACCGAATTGGTTATATACAAATCAAACTTGTTCCATAACACGGGTTAGACCCCTGGTCCAGTGGTTGAGACGGCTGCCTCACACAGAAACCACCCAGGTTCGAACCGGGTGGTCTGTTTTATTTTAAAAATCAATTTTTAACAACCCAATATTTTTATAAAAATTATTTTTATAACCTATACCATATTTAGACCAGAATACAATACAATTTCGAGGTTTTTAACATAAAATATCAATTATTACAAATATAGTTGTTTAAAACTCTCATTTTTAATTATTTAAAAATGTATTTTTAAATAATTATTCAAAATAATTAACTTCCTAGTTCATAAATATATTAACAAGATATAAAATATATATATTTTTAAATCATTTATCCCATATAAATATAAATACATTTGAACAAAAACCCCTTTCTAAATATATACACATATATATACACATTATATCATTTAGAATAAATAAAGTTATTACTATTATTACAACGCATCTAGGGTTCCCTTTAACCCATATTAGCACGACTTTAACATTTTTCAAAAATGAATAAAAGCAGTGGATTTATTCAATATTTTATAAAAAAAATCGTATTACTTTAGCAATGATTATTATTTTAATTAAATAAATAAAACGAGTCTTATTTATTTAATCTTTAACCCTAAAGACACATGATGTTTTCATACAACATTTTGAACTCCCAAAGTTACACCAAACTTTTGACATTTTATAATTTCCTACATAAAATAACACAAACTTTATACAAACTCACGCCTAACAAGACCCGATAAACATTAGACTTATCCTTAGACTTATGCATATTATTAATTTTAGGTCATTCTTTTCACACTAGGTTAACTTGTGATTTGAGAATCACTCGTGCTTCATACTTGCTCGTATTATCCACCCAACATATACATGTGAGTTTACATAGCCCCTTTTTTTATTTTGTACTTTTGGGGTGAAACGTGATTTACTTTTGAAACCTTTTTGCATAGACTTAAATACAATTCAATAATATGATATTATGTGTTATGTGCTTTATGCTTGAATGCTATGAGTTAAGACTACATATACATGACATTATTACAATCATTAACTCCGTACAAGCCAACGGTTAACATTGATAGATCTATTGTGTCTGACAAACCCACCCGGTTAGGGTGTTTGTTACCGACTTTACATTAGGGTAACCTGCGTGTTATGCCTCAGTCACAAGGTTTGATTGTACATACTTAGTTTAACTATAGATTCTCCATAAATGCCTTATACACGTGTATCGTATGAATTGTATAAAACATTTTAAACTTGGATGTGTGTCAAAACTTATGTATGCTCACCAACTTTTTAGTTGACCTTGTTTTCATCATGTTTCAGGTACTAATGCTTGAGAATAAGTACAAGCTGCTTCACTTAGGACCGAGGACCTAGAATCTAAATTAATGAAACTATTTATGTATTTCTATTTTTCCTTGTATTGTTGAATTCATGATTATTTATGATATGAAACTGGTTGTTTAAATATTTAAACTTTAGCAAACCTTGAGCTTTTGAACAGTCTACATATCCCGCCCTGACGTATTCCGTCGTCGGTCGGGGTGTGACAGATTGGTATCAGAGCCTTGGTTTTAGGGAATTAGGTTATTAGACACCTTTGACCTAGACTATAACCTTAGGACATCCATTATTGCCATGTTCTATGAATATACGATATGCTACATGCTATGTGTTACTTGCTTATTATATTAATATTTATTTTACTTTGATACCATATTTGTTAAAATTCATGACTTATTAGACTATACTTAAATAATAAACTAAATAAACAATATCCCTACCCATACCCTAAGCCTCATAACCTTCTTACCTACTTCTCTGTCATCATCACCATAGCATGTGGAAACTTCATGGATTTAAATCTATAGAATTCCTTTACCTCCTCGTTAAGGTTTTAAACTTTGTTAATTATTAGAGGACACGTGCAATCTGGAAGGGTGACACCTGTATTCTGGGTTTTCTGTCTAGGAAAGCATTTCGTATAAATCCCAATCAACCGAGGGACCCGTATGCTTTCTTGGGAATTTTCGGGATGAGTGTTTACTTATAGGCTAAAGCATGTCTCCTTGAAAATTATATGAGTTTAATTGACCTTAATGTGTCATAGTATTCAAGTGATTATGTCACTATTTGAGTACAATCCAAACTACGATTTACTACTTCATCTATTATTTTGTTCCCTTTTAAATTCAATCAACTTTCATAAGTTCTTACATCTTTTCTTGTCTTGTGCAAATCTGTAGAATGCCTCCCCGTCGTGCTACCGTGACCAACAATAACACCGACATTGCTGCTATCCTTGCATAACTTGTAACTCAACTCACCCAAGCTAATGGAGCCATTAGTGGTACCCATGGAACTAATGGGGTGGTGGTGCCAACCCACCGCAATGTACTTTCAAGCACTTTAACTCGTGCAACCCCACTAAGTTTTATGGCACTGAAGGAGCCACGGGTCTTTTGCAATGGTTCGAGAGCATTGAAAGCACTTTTCTCAACAGCGACTGTCCCGACAACCTCCGGGTCCGCTATGCCACCAGCGTCTTCCAAAAACGAGCGCTCACTTGGTGGAATGGTGAAAAGAGGAATAGGGGCATAGATGTGGCAATGTCCTTGCCATGGGATGAGGTCAAACGGCTCATGACCGAGGAGTTCTGTCCTCGCAATGAAATGAAGAAGTTAGAGGCCGAATTTTGGGATCTTGCCCAAGATAGTGGTGAAAGTTTAGCCTACATCACCCGTTTCCATGAGCTAAGTCTTCTAGTACCTCATATGGTCACACCTTTGGCTCGGGGTATTGAAAAATACATCGGTGGTCTGCCGATGAAGATTCAAGACACTGTTTTAGGGAGAAACCCAACAACCCTTGAAGATGCCATCCGCCTATCCGCCACATTAACCGATAACCATGTAAAGGCGGGTACGTTAACAAGGAAGGGTGCTAAGAAAGTCCTAGACACGGCCACAACTTCTGAGCCCTCCAAAGGGATCAAACTCGAACCTTTCTCCAACAACAAGAAACGAAAGACTAGGAACTTTGCTGTTGTTACCCCAGCTGCCCCAGTCAATCAGGTTGCTCTTATGACTCAGAATTCAGCCAAGAAACATTATGTGGGCAGCCCTTTGTGCAACACGTGCAATTAGCATCACTTTCCAAATCTACCGTGTCAGATATGTGCCAGCTGTGGAAGATATGGGCATTTAACCAACACCTGCAGGGTTAAACCACCCGGCAATATAGCCAATCAGGGAAACAAAGGGGTTCCAACTATCACTAATGGGAATGCTTGCTTTGAATGTGGTAACCCAAACCACTTCCGAAACCGATGCCCAAAACTTACCAACTCTAATCAAGGTGGAACTAGAGGGCGTGCTTTTAACATAAATGCTAATGAAGCCCAGACCAACAATGATGTGGTCAACGGTACGTTCCTCGTTAATAACCAATATGCTTCCATACTATTTGATACCGGTGCCGATAAGAGTTTTGTTTCACTTAATTTTGAACCTTTGCTTTCTAAATCCCGAACTAAGTTAGAGAAGATGTTTACCGTTGAAGTAGCGAATGTGAACCCCATCATCATTGACTCCATTATCCACAATTGTTTCATCGAACTTAATGAATATTCCTTTCCTGTCAACCTCATACCTATGCAACTGGGAAGCTTTGATATCATCATAGGAATGGATTGGCTATCTAGTCATCATGCCGACGTCGTTTTTTTCGAGAAGTGCATCCGAATTCCTCTCCCCTCGGATGATACATTAAAAGTCTTTGGTGAGAAACCATGTAGTGGGCTTAAGCTCATGTCGTGCACTACGGCCTGGAAGTACTTACGGAAGAAGTATGTGGCCTTTTTAGCCCATATCGTTCAAAAGAAGGACCAAGAGAAGAGCATTCAAGACATCCCCATCATTTGTGACTTTCCCGAAGTATTTCCTGAAGATATATTCGGTCTTCCACCCGTTCGTCAAGTAGAGTTTCGTATCGACCTTGTACCCGGAGCTAATCCTGTGGCTAAAGCTCTATACCGTCTAGCACCTTCTGAAATGCAAGAACTTGCCAGTCAGCTCCAAGAACTTTCCGATAAAGGTTTCATTCATCCCAGTCATTCACCATGGGGTGCACCCGTCCTATTCGTGAAGAAGATGGCTCATTCCGGATGTGTATTGACTACCGCGAACTCAACAAACTTACCATCAAGAACCGTTATCCCTTGCCTAAGATTGATGATCTCTTTGATCAACTCCAAGGTTCCACCTACTTCTCGAATATTGATCTTCGATCCGGATATCACCAACTTCGTGTGCAAGAGGAGGATATTCCAAAGACTGCCTTTCATATGAGATACGGTCACTACGAATTTATGGTTATGCCTTTTGGGCTAACCAATGCCCCCGCGGTTTTCATGGATCTCATGAATCGCGTATGCAAACCATACCTAGATAAATTCGTGATTGTTTTCATTGACGACATCTTGATCTACTCCAAGACCAAATCAGATCATGAACAACACCTTAAGTTGGTTTTAGACCTTTTAAGAAAAGAACAACTATATGCTAAGTTCTCCAAGTGTGAATTTTGGCTAAAGGAAGTTCAATTTTTGGGTCATATTGTCAACGAAAAGGGAATTCATGTTGATCCCGCAAAGATCGAAGCCGTTAAGAATTGGAGTACCCCTAAGACCCCTACCGAAGTTCGTTCATTTCTTGGTCTTGCTGGTTATTACCGTCGTTTCATCTCAAACTTTTCCAAGATTGTTGTCCCTCTCACGGCCTTGACCCACAAAGGTAAACACTATGAGTGGGGACCAAAGCAAGAGGAAGCCTTCCAACTCCTCAAGCAAAAATTGTGAAATGCTCCTATTCTCACTCTTCCTGATGGCAACGATGATCTGGTTGTCTACTGTGATGCATCAAACCAAGGTCTCAGTTGTGTTCTCATGCAACGGGGCAAGGTGATCGCTTATGCATCAAGACAACTTAAAATTCACGAAAAGAATTATACGACACACGATCTTGAGTTGGGTGCGGTCGTCTTCGCATTGAAGATTTGGAGGCATTATCTCTATGGCACGAAATGTGTGGTGTTCACTGACCACAAAAGTCTCCAACACATCTTCAATAAAAAAGAACTCAACATGAGGCAACGACGTTGGGTCGAGCTCCTTAACGACTACGACTACGAGATTCGGTACCATCCCGGTAAAGCGAATGTTGTGGCCGATGCCTTGAGTCGTAAGGACCACGTTATGCTTCATTGTGTTAGGATTCAAACCGATATTCAAAATCGCATCTTAGAAGCTCAACACATCTCGGTCACCGAGGGCAATCTGTATAACGAAATATCATGTGGTGTTGAACTCCTATTAGAAACCAAACCTAATGGCCTCCTCTATTACTTGAATCGTATCTGGGTCCCCGATCGTGATGACCTTCACGCAGTCCTTATGAACGAGGCACAAAAAACTCGTTACTCCGTCTATCCCGGGGCTGATAAAATGTACAAGGGTCTTCACCAACAATACTGGTGGCCCGGGATGAAGAAAGACAATGCACTTTATGTTGCAAAATGTCTAACTTGTTCCAAAGTCAAAGCTGAACATCAACGTCCTTCTGGTTTGCTTGAACAACCTGAAATCCCTGTATGGAAATGGGAAAACCTAGCCATGGATTTCATTACCAAACTGTAGGTCCTCATGGCGCGTCTACGGATCGATCTCGTGATAAGACATGCCGTTTACTCGGAGTGCGGAATCCAACGAGTCAACGTTTATACGCATAAAAGACAATTCACACAAGCAAGTAAATAACCTTCTCAATTCGTATTTCAAATCACAATGATGTTTACAGACTCAATCGGACTTCTCTGTTCTGATCTCTCTAGTTTGTTTTGACTGACTCTATAAACACACACATATATAACCAACTGACCTGATATAAGCGAACTTATTAAGTTCACCTCTAACAGCTTAAGCGAACTTAACAAGTTTGCCTCAGTTAGACCTAAGCGAACTTATTAAGTTCGCCTCTGATAGACCAGGCGAACTTAACAAGTTCGCCTCTAGGTTATACTTGTAAAACACTTAGTGACATTTGACATTTACATAACAAAAACATAAAGACATAAAATCTAACTATTACAAGCTTTTGTCATTACAAACTATGTCCTAACACAAACTCTCGCGTACTTCTAGTGGTTATGATAGCATTTGGGTGATCATTGACCGTCTTACCAAATCTGCTCACTTTCTACCCATCCGAGAAGACTATCGGGTAGAGAAATTAGCCCGAATCTACATTGACGAAATTGTGAGTCGTCACGGGGTTCCACTTAACATAATATCTGATAGGGATGCTCGTTTCACCTCCCGCTTTTGGCAATCTCTCCAAACTACTCTTGGTACACGCTTGGATTTAAGCATGGCTTACCATCCCCAAACTGATGGTCAGACCGAGCGAACAATCCAAACTCTCGAGGACATGCTTAGAGCTTGTGTAATCGATTTTGGTGGCAATTGGGATTCACATCTATCCCTCATTGAGTTCTCCTACAACAATAGCTACCACACAAGCATCAACATGGCTCCATTTGAAGCCCTCTATGGTCGGAAATGTCGCTCTCCTATCTGTTGGAACGAGATTGGCGAAGCACAAATCACTAGTCCTGAATTAATCCAAGAAACTTCTGACAAGATCCTTCAGATTCGTAACAACATTCAAGTGGCAAGGAGTCGGCAAAAGAGTTATGCCAACAAAAGACGCAAACCCTTGGAATTTCAAGTCGGTGATCTTGTACTTCTAAAGGTATCTCCTTAGAAGGGGGTGATCCGTTTCGGGAAGAAGGGTAAACTAGCACCTCACTATGTGGGCCCATTCAAGATCCTTGAAAGGATCGGGAAAGTGGCTTACAAACTCGAATTACCTCCATCACTTGCTAATGTACATCCTACTTTTCACGTGTCCAACCTAAAGAAATGTCTTGCTGATGAGAACCTCCATATACCTCTTGACGATGTGCGCATTGATGACACGATGCACTTCGTTGAGAAACCGGTAGAGATCATGGACCGTGAGATCAAGCATCTCAAGCGAAGCCATATTCCTATTGTCAAAGTTCGTTGGGATTCTAAGCGCGGTCCTGAGTTCACTTGGGAACGAGAGGATCAAATGAAGCTTAAGTATCCACACCTCTTTTCTGATTCAGCAGCCCCAACTAGTTGAATTTCGGGACGAAATTCACTTAACATGGGGATACTATAACATCTCTGATTTTTATGTACTTGTTTGGTGCATAAACAACAATTCAATGATAATGCAAACCTTAATTTCATTTGATACATTTTCTAGGATTTCATGTACATATTTCAATCCATACTAATACTAATTCAAAGAAACCAAAAACTTTCCAAGTTGATTCCGCATATGCCATACAAGAATGAATATTGAAGCTCATGGCCTCTTCATATATGTAACTATATATATGTAAATATATATATATATATATATATATATAAGTATATTGTATATGCAAATTGGCCTTGGACCTTCCTCAAAGTCCTTGAACCCTAAACATGAACTCCCACCCTTGCAATCGAACAATTTGACTAGGCTTGACCCCATATGAACAAATTTTGACCCCTATTCATCAAACTTTGACTCTCAAAGTCAAACAGGCCCAAAAACTATGAAATCCAACTTACAAATTCGATTCAGGCCTGTTAATTCGTGTTTCGCTACACACACAAGTAATAATCGAGCTATCCCTGATCCACATAATAGCCTAATTCGGTCTTTTACGCGGATAAATTCAAAATTTGAATAGTTTGACTCCTAGAGTCAAACCGCGTTCAAATCCGTTCCAAATCGTGAAATTAATAACAATTAATCCCCGTAAATCATGCTAAGACTGATCGTGCATGTATCTAGACCTACTACACGGCCAAAGTCATTCGATTACAACCGGATTAATGCGTGATCGTGGCTACAACTGTCACCATAATCACCACAATCGAATCAAGCATTAAGGGAGAAATTAATCAAATTAAATCCCCACACTGTTGGAGCATTTTCTGGTGACAACGAGCTTGAAGATATTATGTCTTAGTCTTAGAGTCTTTGACTTGTAATTGATAGAATTGTTAGCAAAAGTTAAAGGAGAGTCTGTTAGGCCATGTTTTGTAACTGTTGATAAAATTCTGTGTAAGTTCTGCTAGAGGCGAACTTAATAAGTTCGCTTAAGTCTATCAGAGGCGAACTTATTAAGTTCGCTTAGCCTATTAGAGGCGAACTTTGGTGCAGAACTGTTGTCTATAAATAGGATATTTCAGCAGAAACAGAGTAAGGATACAAGACAAATTAGAGACGAGAGAAATTATGTAATCTTGTAAACTGATATCTTGGTGGAAATACAAAGAGTTTATTTACACCGTTGTTGTTGATTGAGTTACACGAGCAGGTTGATCATGGATTCCGCACGTTATCACCGTGTCGTACCGCGAGTCTAGAGATCCGTCACACACCGAATTAGGGACCTACACACACACCTTCGCACAGACTAGTATCAACTCCCCCAACCTTCAATCTCACCGCATTACGTCTCTGTGTACCGATCGAGCACTAGGAACCTCGTCCCTGATCGTTTAGTCGGCAACACATTACACTCCACTTTAACAGGTAATTTTTGGTTCTTTTGATTCGTAATTGAGTCCCTAACGATAGCCCCATACCAATTCGTGTTTACAAAACATATTGGGGCCGATTTGAATCTAGGGTTCTTAACCAGTCAATACGTATTTGATTTGGGGCTTGATTTATGATTTCATATTTAATAAATAGGACCCGTACTTAACCAGCGAAACCGTCTGGTCCGACTGGTTAAGTACTTGCACCATCGGACCCAGCGGTGTGGGTTCGAAACCCACGCAGACCAGCCCTTTTTGTGCGTGACTCAAAGCCAGACCCGGCCCCTTGAACCGAATTGGTTATATACAAATCAAACCGGTTCCATAACACGGGTTAGACCCCTGGTCCAGTGGTTGAGACGGCTGCCTCACACAGAAACCACCCGGGTTCGAACCGGGTGGTCTGTTTTATTTTTAAAATCAATTTTTAACAACCCAATATTTTTATAACCTATACCATATTTAGACCAGAATACAATACAATTTCGAGGTTTTTAACATAAAATATCAATTATTACAAATATAGTTGTTTAAAACTCTCATTTTTAATTATTTAAAAATGTATTTTTAAATAATTATTCAAAATAATTAACTTCCTAGTTCATAAATATATTAACAAGATATAATATATATATTTTTAAATCATTTATCCCATATAAACATAAATACATTTGAACCAAAACCCCTTTCTAAATACACACACACACACACACACACACATATATATATATATATATACATTATATCATTTAGAATAAATAAAGTTATTACTATTATTACAACGCATCTAGGGTTCCCTTTAACCCATATTAGCACGACTTTAACATTTTTCATAAATGAATAAAAGCAGTGGATTTATTCAATATTTTATAAAAAAAAATCGTATTACTTTAGCAATGATTATTATTTTAATTAAATAAATAAAACGAGTCTTATTTATTTAATCTTTAACCCTAAAGACACATGATGTTTTCATACAACATTTTGAACTCCCAAAGTTACACCAAACTTTTGATATCTTATAATTTCCTACATAAAATAACACAAACTTTATACAAACTCACGCCTAACAAGACCCGGTGAACATTAGACTTATCCTTAGACTTATGCATATTATTAATTTAAGGTCATTCTTTTCACACTAGGTTAACTTGTGATTTGAGAATCACTCGTGCTTCATACTTGCTCGTATTATCCACCCAACATATACATGTGAGTTTACATAGCCCCTTTTTTTATTTTGTACTTTTAGGGTGAAACGTGATTTACTTTTGAAACCTTTTTGCATAGACTTAAATACAATTCAATAATATGATATTATGTGTTATGTGCTTTATGCTTGAATGCTATGAGTTAAGACTACATATACATGACATTAGTACAATCATTAACTCCGTACAAGCCAACGGTTAACATTGATAGATCTATTGTGTCTGACAAACCCACCCGGTTAGGGTGTTTGTTACCGACTTTACATTAGGGTAACCTGCGTGTTATGCCTCAGTCACAAGGTTTGATTGTACATACTTAGTTTAACTATAGATTCTCCATAAATGCCTTATACACGTGTATCGTATGAATTGTATAAAACATTTTAAACTTGGTTGTGTGTCAAAACCTATGTATGCTCACCAACTTTTTAGTTGACCTTGTTTTCATCATGTTTCAGGTACTAATGCTTGAGAATAAGTACAAGCTGCTTCACTTAGGACCGAGGACCTAGAATCTAAATTAATGAAACTATTTATGTATTTCTATTTTTCCTTGTATTGTTGAATTCATGATTATTTATGATATGAAACTGGTTGTTTAAATATTTAAACTTTAGCAAACCTTGAGCTTTTGAACAATCTACATGTCCCGCCCGACGTATTCCGCCGTCGGTCGGGGTGTGACAGCCCAAATCTCTCAAACTATGACTCTTATACCAACTTGTAAGGCCCCAAACCCGGGAGGCCTCAGTTATTGGATTTACTCATCAACACATAACTCTTAAACATAAGACATTCACAATGCGAAAACGATTTAAACATTTACATAAGCAGCGGAATACATAACATGTCTAAAACATACTTGTCTAATACGAATTTAACTTGTCTTAAAACATAATAAACTTTAAACATAAATGGGATGCCAGACTCAGATCTTCGGGTAACTCCCTCGGCAAGCCAAGCATCCACTTCCATCTACTGCCACCTACACTTAACTGGTGTGCATACTAAAAATCAGCAACACTGAGTGAGTTCTAACGCTTACATAAAACATTCATACATATAATATAAAAGAAGAAGGGTTTTGCATAAACATAACTCTTGATGCCACTAGAGCAAACTTTATGTACTGTAACTTTTAAGTCATTCATTAATTATCTTTAACTTTCCATTTCTTTCCATATTGCCCCAATGGCTCAAGTCCAAAGGCCGATGAATAAGGGAAGATTACACGATGCATCACGTAACTTTTGTAATAGTCCTGACTCGGGTCAGGACGTTGTCACCATACCGTCAATTCCATAAGTATCTGCAGTGTATCCTAAGGCTCTTTACCTCTAGGATTGACTACTCACTATGTCTCCTACGGCTCTTTGCTCCTAGGAAGACAAACTCAGCACAATGTAACTTAGCACAAAGCAACTCAGCACAAAGTGACTCAGCACAAAGTAGGGTTAGCTTTACCTTATGAGTAACCGTCGTTACTCCTTATCACTAAGAACCAGTTGATCAACCGTTATCGAACTGCAAAGGTTCTTATAGAGGGGGCATAGCCCATAACTGACTTTCTGTACATAGTAACATCTTTCTCCAAAGGAACCGTAACTTAACTTGGTACTTATTACCGAAGGAAACTTTATCTTTACTTTCTTTGTTAATGAAATGACTATCATTAAAACTTTACCTTCATTCTTTTAAAAAAACATCTTTATTATTCGTACACATTTCATAAAACTTTCTTTCGCCTCTTTTAAATCTTACCATAAATCATGACTTTCGCCATCGTTTATTAATATAAAATGTGTAATAAACACTTTACACTAAGTATGCACACCACCCCTAAAGCAGGCAGAAAAAGGGATTAGAAATCACCTGGTATTTTTTAGCTGCAACGTATTACTTGAATCTCACCCAATTTGGTTAAACATAGACAATTCAGAACATATCAGACTTGACCCGACACTAACCGGTTTCACTACTTCTAGTCAGGCGAACATAGGATAAGTTCGCCTCCCATAGGCCCAGCGAACTTTTCAAGTGAACATATTAAGTTCACTTAATACTAGACTTGGTGAACTTAGGCTAAGTTCCGCCCCATATATCCATGCGAACTTATGAGCGAACATGCTATCTTCGCTTGATCAGGGACCAGCGAACTTAGTGAGCGAACTAGACAAGTTCGCTAGTTCCAAGCCCGGAGAAGTTAGCAAGTTCGCATGTGGGCTTCTTCTTCCCCACACAAACCGTAGTGCTGCATGGACATGGAGCCTGAGGTTTAACTCGTCAAGACTCAAACTTTTTACGTTCAAAACTGTCACACTCCGGGTTTAGCCCACCCGGGCGCGCGACCAACGATTGGTTCATGTTTCTTAGTTTATCTCATCGGAGATTTATAAACACAGTAGAATATTTTTTATAACTCAGGATCTTTTCAAAAGACGGGGAATCTCCCATTTCATTTCATTATAACAGGGATAAACCTTGATATTGTACATAAACGTTTAATTTACAAAACCAAGGTTTTACATGAGCCATTTCTTTCAACTGATGTCTAGGGTGGACGTTCCCTTTTTCATGACATCATTTTCTTTGTGATCACATGGTTAATCAAAATCAATTCATCTTTGGTTACCTGTAAAACGTTTGAAAATATTTTATCAGTATAAACTGGTGAATACAAGTATATTGGATTCATAATCTGACAAGCGTGAATAAATATAACAATTTGCCCATAGTTTCTAGTCAATTTACACAGTCAACAGACTAACCGCCAGCCACACCAGGGACCTTGGATATATTTTTATGTCTATCTGCCTTACGCTTTCGGCGATAGGCTTTACAACAACCAAGGGTTCAACCCCTAGCCCTGTTACATCGTCTCATCTATAACACTTGTATATACGTGACTCTATGGGCTGACTGCTATATAGTAAATCACCTTATGCAACGAATGGTTGTATAAATTCATTCAAGTCAGAGTATAATCAAAACCATTTTCAGTTTTGAAATCATTTAATAAAAATATAAGTATTCACCTTTTCAGAGTCTCAGGTTAGTCGGCTTCTAGAATAAATGTTCTAGTGGGCAACGTTTCTACTTAGATCGTCTAGCTTGGCTTCTCCAAATGAGCATTTCCTAGCTTCTCGTCTTTCTCCTAAGCGAACCAGCACTTCGGGAACTTAAACGTATAAGCGGGAATGGATTTGGGAGAGTGGTATTAATGTTTACAGTTCTGGATTTCGTATTTGGGTGTGAGAATTTGTGAAAACCCGGCCTTTCTATTTATAGGGTAAAATTGCGGCTGTAATAGACAGTTATGGATGGTGACGGTCTGTCACTGCTTGAATCGTAACGGGCCGTTATCTCTGGTGACGGTCCATCACCAAGCTAGGATTGGCGAGTCACCAGACGCGTGTCAGTGTCTGGTTGAATTACGGCATGACGGACCGTTACGGAGCCGTGACGGTCCGTCATAGGGTTTCCACACGTCAGAATCAATTGGCTAGTCACCGGACACGTAGCGCATTATTACTGCCTGCGTGCCCAGCCCGTAACGAACCGTTACGGACCATGACGGTCCGTTACCATCCATTTTTCTTGTTTTTCACTTTTGGTCTTTGTATTTTCATATAATTACATTTCCAGTCCTTGTACTTTATATTTTTATTATTTTGAACACGAAAAATTTTCAAATGTTACATTCTCCCCACGTATTGAAAAATCTCGTCCTCGAGATTACTTGAATAGGTGTGGGTATTTGTTCTTCATTTCTGATTCTAGTTCCCACGTGTATTCAGGACCACGTCGAGAATTCCATTTGACTTTGACCAGTTTCAATCTTTTCTTCTTAAAATTTTTAGTCTGACGATCTTCTATTTGTAGGGGTTGTTCTACAAATATGAGTTTTTCATTTACCTGTATGTCTTGAAGAGGCATTATCAAAGATTCATCAGCTAGACATTTGCGAAGATTAGATACATGGAATACGTCATGTATTCCACTCATTTCTTCTGGTAATTCTAATTGATAAGCCACTGGTCCAATTCGGTTAATAATCTTGAAGGGTCCAACAAATCGAGGACTTAGTTTACCCTTCTTTCCGAATCGAACTATTCATTTCCAAGGTGATACTTTTAATAACACTTTGTCTCTAAGGTCAAATTTTAGTGGCTTTCTTCTTTTATCTGCGTATCTCTTTTGTCTATCTCTTGCTGTTTTTAATCGTTCTTGTATTTGAGCTACTTTGTAAGTTGTTCCTGAACAAGTTCAGGCCCTGATAATTGGTTTTCTACTATATCAGCCCAGCATACAGGCGTTCGACATTTTCTACCATATAAGGCTTCAAAAGGTGCCGCCTGAATGCTTGTATGATAACTATTTTTGTATGAAAATTCCATTAGGGGTAGGTGATCATCCCAACTACCACCTAAGTCTATCACACAGGCTCAGAGCATATATTCTAGGGTTTGGATTGTTCTTTCCCTTTGCCCATCTGTCTGTGGATGATAGGCAGTGCTCAAGTTCAGACGAGTTCCTATGGCTTTTTGGAAACTTTGCCAAAATCGAGATGTAAAACGACTATCTCTATCTGACACTTTGGATAATGGCACTCCATGTAAAGATACAATTTCATTTACATATAGACAAGCCAATCTATCCATACTGAAGGTTTCTTTCATTGGGAGAAAATGAGCAGATTTAGTCAATATGTCAATGATAACCCAGATAGTATCATTCCCTGACTGGTTCGAGGAAATTTAGTAATAAAATCCATTGTTATCATCTCCCACTTCCAAACTGGTATTCTAATTGTAGCAATAAAGCAGAAGGTTTCTGATGTTCTGCCTTTACTTGAGCGCAAGTAAGACATTTTGCAACATATATGGCAATATCCTTCTTCATGCCAATCCACCAATAATTTTCCTTCAGATTTTCATACATCTTATCACTTCCTGGATATATTTTGATTTATGTGCTTCTTCGAGTATTCTTTCCCGAATATTTTCGGTGATTGGAACCCAGATTCTTTTATTCATACGAAGTATTTCATCGTCTCCTTTAGTCAGTTGTTTAATCATGCTCTCCATTCCTTCTTGTTCTAAGTCTTCTTCTGTTTGAACAGAATGTTGAGCATCTTTTAATTGAGACACGAGATCTACACGAAGTTCAAGTCTGAGAGCACGAACTCGTTTAGGTTTCTATCTTTCTTTTCTACTTAAGGCATCTGCAACAACATTTGTCTTACCTTCGTGGTAACAGATTTCACAATCATAGTCACTTAAGATCTCTAACCATCTTCTTTGTCTCATATTCAGTTCTTTCTGACCAAAGATATATTTCAAACTCTTATGGTCAGTATAAATTGTAAATCTAACTCCATAGAGATAGTGCCTTCATAATTTCAAGGTGAAAATTATGGCACCTAACTCTAGATCATGAGTTGTGTAATTCTTTTCATGAGTCTTTAATTGACGAGATGCATAGGCAATAACTTTGTTCTTTTGCATCAACACACAACCTAGACCGTTGTGAGAAGCATCACAATAGATTACAAAGTTTTCATCGCCATCTGGCAAAGCTAATATTGGTGCATGAGTCAGTTTCTCTTTCAGAGTTTGGAAAGCTTCTTCTTGCTTTGTTCCCCGTTCATACTTTACATTCTTGCGAGTTAAAGTAGTCAGAGGAACTGCAATCTTTGAGAAATCCTGAATAAATTGTTTATAGTATCCTGTAACACCCAAGAAACTACGGACTTCTGGTGGAGATTTAGGAATTTCCCATTTGGATATAGCTTCAATTTTGGATGGGTCTACTTGAATACCTTCTGCATTCACTATATGACCCAGAAATTGTATTTTTCTAAGCCAAAATTCACATTTAGAGAATTTAGCATACAATTTCTCCTTTCTCATAAGTTCAAGTATCGTTCTGAGATGATTTCCATGATCTTCTGCATTTCTAGAATAAATAAGTATATCGTTAATAAAGACAATAACAAAATTAACCAGATATGGTTTACAAATACGATTCATCATATCCATAAATGCGGCAGGAGCATTGGTAAGTCCGAACGGCATAACCGTGAACTCATAATGTCCATATCTGGTTCTGAAAGAGGTTTTAGGAATATTTTCTTCTTGAACTTTCAATTGATGATATCCTGATCGAAGATCTATTTTTGAAAAATGGCATGCGCGTTGTAATTGATCAAATAGATCGCCAATTCTAGGAAGAGGATAACGATTCTTAATCATTACTTTGTTTAGCTCCCGGTAATCAATGTACATCCGCATTGTACCGTCTTTCTTTTTAACGAAAAGAATTGGAGCACCCCAAGGAGATGAACTTGGGCGAATGAATCCTTTTTCAAGCAATTCATCCAATTAATTCTTCAATTCTTTCATTTCAGTTGGGGCTTAACGGTATGGAGCTTTGGCAATAGGAGCCGTTCCTGGTACAAGATTGATTTTAAATTTGACTTCTCTTTCGGGTGGTATACCAGGTAATTCATCTGGAAATATATCTGCATAATCAGCTATTATCGGTACATCTTCAATCTTCTTTTCTTTTGTACTGGTAGAAATCTGAACTAAGTATGCAATGCATCCCTTCTGAAGGCATTTATTTGCTTTCAGCATTGAGATGATTCCCAGAGGTCGGTTTTTTTTATCACCATAGATTGTTAAATATTTTCTAGAAGGAATCTGGATTTCTATGGTATTTTTATCATAAAGCATATGGGCTTGGTTACTAGCTAACCAATCCATTCCTAAGACAACATCAAATTCTGCTAATGTCATAGGCATTAATCGTACAAGTAAGATGTGTCCTGATATTGTGATAGCACAATCATCTAGGAATTCAGAAATTTTGACAAGATTTCCTTCGGCCGTTTCTACTTCATAAATCTTATCTAATTGAACTAAAGCCTTGTTTAATAGATAATAGAATTTATAATCTATAAAACTTAAATTTGCACCATAGTCAAATAATACTCTAGCATAAATATTTTCAATGAGGAATGTACCAGTGACTGCATCTGGAACAGTTGCAGCATTACGAGTATTAAGTACGAAAGCTCGTACATTCTTTCTATTTCCTTCATTGGCCTTTGCCCCACTAGATCCTGCTTGATTAAGTTTTGGGTAGGCTGATTTAAAATGGCTAGTCTCTCCACAATTGAAACATGAGATATTTTTCTTTCTTGGGCAGTTTTCAAAGACATGCCCGTTTTGCTTACAAAAATGGCAATAGTATTTCTTGAAGAAGCATTCTTCGATATGCCTCTTTTTGCAAATTTTGCATTTAGGGATGGAAGAATTAAATCCTCCTTTGGCAGGCTAATTTCTTTTCTTCCAAGGAGAATTATTTTCCTGGTTCTCCGTAGCCCTCTTGACCACTTCCCTTGCCTTCCCTACTTCTTGTTTTCTTATCATACCGTCAGTTAGAATTCCTCCTAGTTGTACGGCAGAAGCAATGGTCTGAGGCATAATAGCCTTAACCATATCCCTAATCTCTTGTAAGGCCCCATACCCGGGAGGCCTCACGTATTGAATTTACTCATCAACACATAGCACTTTAAACATAAGGCATTCATTAACACAGCGAAAACGGTTTAAAAGTTCAACATACGCAGCGGAAAAATAAACATGTCTAATACAATTTGTATTTAACAACATCAAATTAAAACATAACATAAACGTAAACGGGATGCTAGACGCTGATCTTCGGGTAACTCTTCTCGCTAAGCCAAGCATCCACATCCATCAACTGCACCTGCACTTAACTGATATGCATACTAAAAATCAGCAACGCTGAGTGAGTTCTAACATTTACATTAAATCAATTATGCAAAAGGTTTACTAATACATACATACTGCCCTTAAGGAAAAACTTTACATACTTCACTTTTCAAAAACAGTTTAAAACATTCATCAGGTAGCCGTCAATCCCTTGTCACTGTTGGTACTGCCCTCGTGATCAATACCGCTTAACCGTAAATTCTTATCACTGCTGGTATTGTCCTCGTGATCAGTACCACTTATCTGTCAAATCCTTGTCACTACTAGTATTGTCTTCGTTAGCAATACCGCTTAGCATGATGTTGTCCTCATGATCAACAACTGGTATTGTCCTCGTGATCAATACCGCTCAGCATAGTTTGGTCCTCGTGACCCAAGGTCCTCGTGACCCATTGATGTTGTCCTTGTGATCAACACCACACGACACGATGTTGTCCTCGTGATCAACACTGGGTATTGTCCTCGTGATCAATACCGCTTAACTAGTACATGGGGGATTGCGTAGTCCCCTGAGCAACCGCCGTCACTCATCCCAATTGTACAATTGTTAACGAGCCATCAATACTCTTACTAATGGGTAGCACCCATACCTGGCATCCTGTACAAGTAACATTTGTCCTAAGGACCTTATCCAACTGGTCCACTTCCCATAGGAAGACTATTCAATTTCTGTTCATAATCTTTCTTTAACTTGATCATACTAAACATATATCATGCCTTTGTTTATGTATATGAAAATATAGTAAACGTTTGCCAATGATATAACTATACTTTACTGGAACATAACTTGTTATAAATATCATGCACTTTTTTATGTATATGAAAATTTAGTAAACGCTTGCCAATTATATAACTATACTTTACTCAAAACGTACATTTGCCTCTTTTAAACTTTACACTAAAACATAGCTTTCACTTTGTTTATTAATATATAAAATATGTAATAAACACTTTACACTGAGTATGCACACCACCCTTAAAGAAGGAAAAAGGGGGATTAGAACTCACCTGGTATCTTAGTTGGAATGGTCTACCGGATCTCACACAATCTGAACAATCATAACAATTCGACACGTATCAGACTTAACTTGACACTAAACGATTTCACCATTTCTGGCTAGGCGAACTTAAGGCTAAGTTCGCCTCTTTCTATCCTGACGAACATACTGACTTCACTAACCAGCTATGTATACCCATAGACTTGATGTCTGCGCACTTAGCAAGTGCGCAGGGCCTTGTTCTTGCGTACATAATAAGTACGCAAACTTCGTTCTTACGTACTTGATAAGTACGCAGGCTTTGCTTCTTGCGTACTTGATTACGCAGGACCTGCTTCTTGCGTACTTGATAAGTACGCAGGACCTGCTTCTTGCGTACTTGATAAGTACGCAGGATTTGCTTCTTGCGTACTTGATAAGTACGCAGGACCAGCTTGTGGGCAGCCTTCTTCCCCGCAAAAACCCTAACTTTTTCATGTAGATCCGACCTCGTCAAGATCCGAACTTTTTTACGTTCAAAACGTGTGTTTTCTAACCGAGAGTCTAAATCTATACTTTGTTTCCATTTTTAAACATAAAAACCCAACCTTTACCAGGTTTTTCTTCAAAACCCAACTCATAACAAAAACTCAGATCTAGGAGAATCAGTTACCTGTAAACGCTTCTTCTCCACAGCTAAACGTTCCAGATACGTATGCCTACGATCCTATACCGGGGATTTCTCTCTCTAGGCTCTCTCCCACCTTCTCTCTCTAGAAAACGAAAATGGTGTTGGAAGTGAGGCTCTAGGGCTGGTCTTGAGGCTTATAAGGGGCCCAAACCCCCTCCCATTCTCGGTCCATACACCATACCCAAGCCCTCCCCTCCATCCTTTTTCTTTTAAATTTCTTATTCTCGTGAACTATTCCATGTCCTAATACTCAGGATGTTACATCTCTTCTTCAAGACCCCAAATATATCTCTTGATAAGATTGGGTTCAGGAGTAGATAAGTGTGAAACCAAACGAGCATATTCAAACATTTTGGAGACATATTCCTGATGTTTAGTTCATTCCATACGGATATTTAAAAATTTGGTTTCAATTTTTTCCCTTTCATTAATGGGACAGAATCTTTGTATCACTATTTCTTTGAATTCTTCCCATTCCATGGCATAGGCTTTATGCTGGCCCACGGCTTAAACAATGGAATTCCACCATTCCAACTCTTCATCCTTAAATAAATTTGATGCATAAAGCACCATATCTTCATCAGCACATTTGTTGATGGAAATAACAGACTCAGTTTTCTCCAGCCACCTCAGGGCTGCCACTGCTCCTTCATTTCCAGCATACTCCAGAGGTTGACAAGCTCGGAATGCATGAAATGTACATCCCTTTCTTCTCTTTCTTTTCTTACTAACTTCTTCATCTTTACTTGATGAATTATCTCCATTTGAACTATGGTTTTCTTCAAAATGATTATTTTTAGATTCAGCCACTTCATTTTTCATTCTATCTTCCTTCATAGTGTAACATCCATGATTTCCCGGCCTTATTTTATTTTATTTTATTTCATTTAAAACCCGTAATTTTCCAACACAATATGACACACCAATAATTATTTCAATAAGTAGTAAATTCAAAGTTCCAATCTTTGCAATTATATTTTTTTCCTACAATATGTGTATATACATATTTATACTTTATTATAATAAATAAATCAAAAATAAAGCTTATGAATTTTTAATCATGTACAACTTGTTCATATCATACTTAATTTAAAGTAATTAAGTTCATTTGTTGCATATCAAAGTTCAATCAATTCATATCATGCATCGGTAATTCAGAGAATTTCCGGGTCACACACCAGTCCGGTCACACACGAACATTGACGATATCTAAGACAGATAACTAAAAGTATGATTTAGAATATAAAAATTATACGTAACACTGTGAATTAATATTTCAAGTTAAAAATAAAAGTTTGAGAATCTTTAACGAACGTTTTGTTTTAAACACAGTCCGGATAACACTGTATATTACACTGTATTTAACTAATACATACAAAATAATACCATTTGTTACAAATGATTAAAAATTAATTATAAAAATTAATTTTTCTAAATATCTTTTAATAATTCAACATAATCATTACCATCTTTCTAGAAAATGTTCAATATCTCTTTTCTCACACTGCACCACCCTACACCACCAATCCACTTCCATCCACCACCCCACATTAAATAATTATTTTCTTTTATATAATTTTAAAATCTTTCATTTCTCTCTCCTCCCACACTATAAATACCCCCTCACCCTCACTTCATTTCCATACTATTTCTCCTTCACAACTCAAGAGCAAAGCTCTCTTCCCCTCTCCCTCTAGCCATTTTCGGCCACACCACCACCCGCCTACACCCTCGTAGGTGAAAAGAAAATTGATGACAAGATAACTCCGACCGAAACGACTAAAGAGGACAAGCTCGAACCTTCTCACAACAATAAGAATCGTAAGGCTAGTAACTTTGCTGTCGTTACCCTTGCTATACCAATCAACCAAGTTGCTCTGATGGCCCGCTCATATGTGGGCAACAATCCTCAATGCAACACTTGCAAATACCATCATTTCCCAAATGTACCATGCCGTCTATGCGCGAGTTATGGAAGATATGATAATTTGGCAAATACTTGTCGATCTAGGCCTCTCGTTATTCAAGTCAACCAAGGAAACCGAGCCAATCAGCAAGTTGTTAACCAAGCTCCACTGGCTATCACTAATGGGCGTGCTTGCTGTGAGTGTGGTGACCCAAACCACTTTCGGAACCAATGCCCAAGATTGGCTAATGTAAACCAAGGTGGTGCTTGTGGGCGTGCTTTCAACATAAACACCAACGAAACTCAAGTCAATACCGAGACGGTGAATGAGACCGTTTGAAGCAAGTGCAAGATGGAGTCGAATGGAGATTTAATCTAGAATAAATTATGCATTGTAATCATTTACGTTATCTTATCTTTATTTGAACTATTTACACCTACTAGGGTTTGTCACCATCACTAAAAAAAGAGTTTGAGCTTGCTAGCCAACTTCGAGAATATGAATCATTTTGCATGAGCGCTAACCATTTATATAAGCACCGACGAATTTAAAAATTTAAAACTCGACTACCCACATTGTACATGAACGCTGAACAACACAATTGTCCACGAAGCTCGACCACCTACGAAATTTGATAGTTTACATTACTCATGAGTTTCGACTACTTACATTTGATTGTTCGCATTATCCATAAGACTCGATTGTTTACATTATACACGAAACTTGATTATTTGAAAAATTGATTGTTTACATTATACATGAAACTCGGTTGTTTGCAATTTATTGTCTACATTATACACGAGGCATGATTATTCATTTTATCCATGAAAGTGGAGTGCTATAAGAACTACTCGGGGTTTGACGTATTCTTGTTCAAACACGAGGGAGCTATAAACTTTATGGGTAATCTTGAGGATTATGCCATCTATCTAGGTCAACCATGGGGTTGTGATACATTGTTATTCTTTTATGCCTTGATTGACTTTATTGTATATGAACATAGTTATTTGTTAGCAACACATATGTGAAAACAATAGTTATGAATTAAGTGATCTTGTTTTCCCTCTTGACCCACACACAATGGGATGATCTATATGGACCATGCGACGATTTGAGTAATTACGGGTGCACACGTAATTATAAAAGTCAGCGCATGGAAAAACATAGTAAATTCTGTCGTGCGTTATGACATAAAACCTATCGTGATATATAGTAACGAAAATGAGATGATATGATAAGGGCATGGTGGATACGCCACTGGAACTTCCTATATATAAGTGTTCCTGTCATATTGTTAGAAGTAGCGTTGTTCGTGTCACGTGAAGTTTTATGTTTTTATGACCTTGACCAATGTTTGTGAAATCTCTTATCCAATGATACTCCTTGAACATGTTAGACTACGTCCTAAACGAGTTTTGATCAACAAAATTCTCATCGTTCCCACTTCAATTGATGCATTCCATCTTTGGAGTCTAAAATATTCTTCGACAATTTTCTCCTTAAACTAAATCCACTATCATCATTCATGGCTGACACAATGACCATACCTGACTTTGACTATCAGACCTAAATCTTTATATCGATTGTACTCCTCAAACCGACAGTCAAAGCCCGTTGAAAAATCTAAACCCACATCTCTTTCCTGATTCAGTAGCCTCCACTAGTTGAATTTCGGGACGAAATTCCCTCAACTTGGGAATACTGTAACATCCATGATTTCCCAGCCTTATTTTATTACATTTAAAACCCGTAGTTGTCCAACACAATATGACACACCAATTATTATTTCAATGAGTATTAAATTCAAAGTTCCAATATTTGCAATTATATTTTTTTTCCTACAATATATGTATATACATATTTATACTTGGTTATAATAAATAAATCAAAAATAAAGCTTTTGAATTTTTAATCATGTACAACTTGTGCATATCATACTTAATTTAGAGTAATTAAGTTCATTTGTTGCATATCAAAGTTCAACCAATTCATATCATGCATCGGTAATTCGGAGAGTTTCCAGGTCACACACCAGTCTGGTCACACACGAACATTGACGATATCTAAGACAGAAAACTAAAAGTATGATTTAGAATATAAAAATTATATGTAACACTACGAATTAATATTTCAAGTCAAAAATAAAAGTTTGAGAATCTTTAACGAAAGTTTTGTTTTAAACACAGTCCGGATAACACTTTATATTACATTGTATTTAACTAATGCATACAAAATAATATCATTTGTTACAAATGATTAAAAATTAAGTATAAAAATTAATTTTTCTAAATATCTTTTAATAATCCAACATAATCATTACCATCTTTCAAGAAAATCTTCAATATCTCTTTTCTCACACTCCACCACCCTACACCACCAATCCACTTCCATCCACCACCCCACATTAAATAATTATTTTCTTTTTATTATTTTAAAATCTTTCATTTCTCTCTCCTCCCACACTATAAATACCCCCTCACAACACTTCATTTCCACACCATTTCTCCTTCACAACTCAAGAGAAAAGCTCTCTTCCCTTCTCCCTCTAGCCATTTTCGGTCACACCACCACTCACCTACACCCTCTGTGTAACACCCAAAATTTTACACCCGATTTTAACTTTCAAAATCATGCTGAAAATAGGTCCCATAAAACACCCTTAACAAACAACTCGTTTTAAAAACAACAAAACGACAACGACGTGATTTTGTTTCAAAACAACTATCCGACAATTTAAAGATAACAAGTTTTAGCATCAAAGAAACAACTTAATACAAGTTTAAAGACTCCCAACCGGAGTTCTAACTTCAACCGTTAACGTCCACCAAAACTAATGAGAATCTATCCGACACCAAGCATGACCCAAGGCTCAAACCGGAGCTTTACCTACAAGAACACCATTTAAAACACCATTAGTAATGATATAACATTGCAAAATAACCCCCAAGTTCTTAACTTCGCAAATCTCCGCAAATCCCCGCAAATCCCCAAATTCAGCAGCTGGCGTTTGAGCCAACGTTCACTAGAAGCCCACTGGCGTTCAGAACGCTGGTCTCAGACCTGCACACCCAGTTTTTTTTTCATTTTTTGACCTTTTCGACCCTCCCGACTCGGTCGTTTTAAGCAACCAAAAACATTTTGTGAATGTTTTAAACTCCTTATACGAGAACCACAACTCGTTTTTACCCCTTATACAATCCGACTAATTCATTATTATTTGGAGTCTTTGACTACAAACTTACCACCCGAGTTTACCACACTCGTTAATTTATGTCATTGAGTAATTGACTTTAAGACCGACATTTAGACAAGTATTGACATCATACAAGTCCTATTATTATACTAATTCACCATTATTCCACAATGGTTTGACTTATACCACATTAAGTCAATTTACAACATTTCACCATTATTCCACAATGGTTTGACTTATATACCGCATAAGTCAATTTACACCAATTTCACCATTATTACACAATGGTTTGACTTATACCACATTAAGTCAATTTACAACATTTCACCATTATTCCACAATGGTTTGACCTATATACCACATAAGTCAATTTACACCAATTTCACCATTATTCCACAATGGTTTGACTTATATGCCACATAAGTCAATTTACACCAAATTCACCATTACTCCACAATGGTTTGACTTATATACCACATAAGTCAATTACCCCCAATTACCACATTTAGTTTGACTTTACACCACATAAGTCAAGTACACCAATTTACCACATCTAGTTTGACTATACACCACATAAGTCAATTACACCAAATTACCACATTCTACTTTTTAGTTTAACTATATACCACATAGTTAACTACACCAATTTTTAATATTCTACATTTTAGTTTGACTATATACCACATAGCTAACTACACCAATTTTTAATATTCTACATTTTAGTTTGACTATATACCACATACTCAACTACACCAATTTCAAACTACATTATGCATACAAGTTTGACTTTTACCACATAAGTCAACTTTACACCAATACACCATATAAGTTTATTAATTTAATTCATCAAACAACAAGGCAAGGTTCTTAGACCTCAAACACCTAGCACCCACCCTTGCATATTTTCACCATATGCAATCTCCTTAATTTCCAACATACAATTAAACACATATAAGATATTTGAACAACCAATCATGTAAATTAAATATGTGCAGTTACCACCACCTATCATTACTAAGTAAGTGCAAAGCACTTACCTTTTGCTAAAGATGATCCCTCTTGATTCTCCAAGCTAGCTTCCTTACTACTTGATTACTTATATACAACCAATTTACAATTAGTAATCCAATGATCACCAATTGAAACCTAACACACCTTTATGAGACCCTAACTTAGTTTGACTAACATTACCTTAATCAAACCCCAAACCCCAATTATCACCTTACAACCCAAATGACCCGTTTGACCCATAATAGTCAAACTTTCAATCCATCAATTCACCATTTCTAATTAAGGTCTAACATCCACCCTAGACCTCCCTACACAACGTTCACCCATTTGACCCATTTGGGTTTTCACCCGAAACCTCAAATTCTTAATTCACCATATTGATTAAGGGTTATTACTTGGTTATATGTTTAATGACACCATAAACACTTACCAACCCTTAATCAACATCCAAACAACCTTAATTTCAAAAACCCCCAATTTCACCTCAAGAACCCTAATTTTTCAAACATCAAATTAGGTGTTAAAATCATGTAAAACATGATTCTCCAACATTAGTGATACTAGATTAAGGTTTATAAATGACATTGAACCCGAATCACCACACCAATTGGGTTTTCTACCCAAAATCCACCAAAACTCCATTGATGGAGGTATAGATGAAGAATATGAACTTACTTGATGGTTGCTTGAGCTTCAATCATCATCAAATCTATGATCTTTCACCTCAAACTTCCAGATTTTAAGCTCCTTGGCTCATTCTCCCTTTCTCCTCTTCTCAATTTCGTGACACACTCACACACAAGTGTGTGTTTTTGCCTGATCAAGACATTTAACATAAATTAAGTTTGTGTTAAATACTAAACAACCCCTCCATATATCAAAATGACTCATTGTACCCAAAACTAGGTATTTCCATCATAAAAACAAACCCTCAACTTTGTTTTATTTAAAAACACCCCCTACAATATAATTAATATATTATAGGGCAAACCCGAAAGTTGGTTCGTTACAAATCACTCCCCATAATTTTTGTTTTCGTCCTCGAAACCCGCCATTAGATAAATAGATTAGGGTAATACTTGAGTATCTCATCTTCTGATTCCCAAGTAGTTTCCGCCCCTTTATCAAATGATTCTGTTGAACCAACACTTGGTTAATCTGCTTATACCACAAGCATTTCACCTAGCTACTTAAGGTAGCCACTGGTTCCTTTAGAAGAAACATCCTTCATCCACCTCAACATCGCTAAGAGAAGCAACGTCCACTTCTCTTGCCATACATTCCCGTGGATGAACCACAAGGAATGTACCATGGAGACTACACGAACCCCGAGTAACTCCTAATGACATACCACTTTACAAACTAAAGTGAAGTCTGAACGGTCCCACTAAACGGGGACTTAGCCTCCCACGTTTTCGAACCCGTTACACCCCCTTATAAGGGAAACTTTTATATCGCCAAAGTTCCCATTTGAATTTCAATACACCTCCTCCTTAAATCCACTTAGGGTTTTCTATCCACCTTGAGTGGTTTTCTCAATCACACTCAATAAACAAGATCTTACACGTTAAGTCTTGAATCAATGAATTTATCTGGCTTCTTAAAATAGTAACTTCGTCCACCAATGAATTTATCTGAGCTTGTTGAGCCTCAGATTCTTCCCTTGATTTCCGAACAGTTTCTAGTAGACCAGCCACTTGGGTTTCCAAAGTAGCTATCCTTGCATCATTTGGATCAGGATTCCTAGACGTAGAGGCCTCAGCATTATGGAGGGGAGAGGAGAAGAGCATATCAAAGTCAAAACCCTGAGAAAAGTCTCCAAAGTTGTAGGGTTGACTGATATGTTCAATGGTGGTAGTAGGGATTGTTGATGGGATGGTGGTTATAGGAGTGATGGAGGGAGTGATGGTGACTGACTCGGTAAGAATCGAAGTCGTCATCGCCACTTAGACAGATGATACAGGGAGGGTCACTATCACAGGAACCTCCTCTGTGATATCAGTGACTGCCACATCATGTGTTACCTGTGGCTTCCTCCTCTGTCGCCGGTACAGCTGTTATGAAGGTGGGGTAGAAGCTGAATCAGTACTCACAACCGATACTTGTACTTGCCTCTGAGCACTATCCTCTACCTCACAAGGAATGGCTAGTTGCTGCCTATTCCCCCCGTTGTTTGTTGATATTTTCACGTCTTCGTCTTTGTATAGCAGCGTCCGAGTCAGAATCTGGCTCGTATTCACTGCTCGTCGATTGTCGCTTTCTCTTAGAAGATGACTCAGGAAGGGTCACCTTTGTCAATCCTCTCAGGTGTGCCTGTGATGGTGCATCATCAGAATCAGAGGAATCCGACTCTGTATCTTCGGAGTCGGATCCTTCAGCACCATTATTACCTACTTCTTCGTCTCCACTTTCAGACAATTCATCCTCACTTTCAACGGCCTCATCTTCTTGTTTCTCATCAGAATGTTCACTTAGCTCTGGCTCCGAATCATGACTAAACCATCTCCAATCATCTGGCGCCACATACGCTTCATTAATCAGCTGGCCAAAGAGTGCGGTGTGCTCAGGGGTAGGTTCTACACTGCCTGGCTTTAGGAATTGGGCAAACACTCTCTTGTCCACCCGTTTTACTTGCAGTCTTTCCCCAATAGCCGGCATATTTGTCAAATCATCATTGATCAGTAGTTACACAAATCTTGGGTATAACAGGAATCTAAACCTCTTAGCTGTATTGATCTGATCATTTAAGGCCTTGAAGATGTATCTTGAGAAGTTATAACCCCTGTTGAGAGACAGGCCAACCATGGCTGCTGCAAGATCATGTCCCATAGCATCCTTCCCCGCCTTCCTCGAAGAAATGCACATGATCATCACGTGGGCAAAGTATCTCCACTGATCGAGCACCCACATCTTCTTATAGGAAGAGTAATCTCGTACACCGACGTATCCCATACGCTGCCTCCAACAGCCATCCACAAAGTAATCAGGATAGGCAGTTGGGTAGGTGGCGAGATCCATGAACTGTAAGACCCGTCTAATTGTGTCCTCCGAAAAAGCAATGTCATGACCCGCCACAGTAGCCCGAACGACATTAGGGGTTACCGTGCAGTCATGATCCGCTGTATTCCAGAACTGCTCCAGGTACGGTCTTGAGACTTCTGGATCTACTAATATAGCATAGCTAATCTTTGAATGACTCAAGAAATCAACTATCTCTCTGTATTGTAGTGCAGAACCCTTCCATTCCAGTTCTGTATGTGCAAGGAGATTGAACTCACTCGTAAAGGTGATGTGCACAAAGTAGTTTGAATTAAATGACTCAAAACAAGCTAAATAAAACACTAAGTAATACTCTAGACTCTCTAAAGAACTAAACTACCGACAGGCAAGTGAACCTATCGAATGTAGTAAAGCCTAAGTAAGTCTGGATATCGAACCCAAAGGACCTCTACAGAAAACACTAACTAGAAACTGAAAGACTTATCCATACAAAATTACTTAAATAAAATAATAATAATAAAGAAGGGGGGTTTGCTAATAAAAACTAAGAATAACTTAAAAGAAGGACTAAAGAGAAGACTACGAATGCAAACGAAAGTTGAAACGAGAACCAGACGGAGAAAGAACACTACCTAGGCTTGAATCCTACACATGCTTGACAAAGGTTCTATCGATAAGGGAACTGACGTGATACCAGGATCTTAAAATACTAAACTCAAAGGAAACCTAGAGCACCCTCGACCCTTCTCAAGGATTGTCAACCAAGAAACCTAAAAGCCATTAAACCACCGGTTGGATGGATTTCCCTCACAGGTCCTCCAATTTACTCAAAAAGTATCCGCTAGACAATCTACCTAACAGCGCGAAAGTCTCAATACACCTAAGTGCAAGGGATAACTAGGATTTTCCTATTGGATTCGGTAAACATAGATATGAGACAAACTAGCAAGATCTTCTCACAAAGCCTCTAAACTAGCAATCTAACACCCTAGACAAACCGACAATCTCTCACCTCACAGCTATCGAGATTGGTTGCACATCTAAACTATCTATATCAAGAAGATTACCCTATGGTGAACTCGTACGCAGTTAACCACCCACTAATCAAAGACACACAGTAATTGATCTAGCATGCACCTATTATATGAAAGACATTCACCAAGGCACACGAGGAGTAAATCATCAATCCATAAACAATCATAGACACACATAAAACATCCAATAATCCAAACCAAGTTTGTTACATCATGAGTTCATCACATGCAAATCATCCAAAACCGAATAAAACCTAATGTCAATCATATGTATTCATCAAAACCTAGGTAGTCCAAGAATTCTAGCCAAAAATACTCATAAACACAACATTTATCATCAAACTAATCATCCAAGAACACATGACAAATTGAAATAAAGCAAAGAACGCAAAACCGAATGATTAACACCCGAGGAAATCAATCCCAGTGATCCCTAGCTTCAATCCTTGCCTTGTATCCTTTGAAATCGCCAACCGGAAGCTTGTAAAATCGCCCTTATCGCCCTTAGCCGTCGTCTGTGGTTCTGTTCCCCTACGATTTCTAATTTTTGGGTTTTAAAACAATTTCTGTGAAAAACCACCCGTCGCGTAGCGCGACGGGATCTTGTACACTCCTCGCGTAGCGCGAGGGACCCGGAAAAGACAAAACCGTCGGGCAATCATTTAAAGGGCAATTCCGACATTTTGCATTCCTCGCGTAGCGCAACGAAATTCCAAGACCTGTCGCGCTACGCGACAGGGGTAAAAATCCAGAAAGTTTCTTTTTCTAATCCACAGCCCTCTCACACGAACTGGAAACTCGTTCTTCTTCGTTTTCAATCATATCCGCTTCCTTTGTGACCTAACAACCAAAATATATAGAAATATTAAGTACAAGCAGTTATAGAAGAAAACCGACGCAAAACAAACACAAAGTGGGAATAAAATAGACAGTAAAACAGATGTATTTTGCAATACATCAAAAGGCACGAGCCATCACTGCAAAAACACACGATAAACATAATAAGAACAAGAAGATTCATTGGAATTGAATACACATGACCAAGTATAGCAGATACACACTGAACTGAATTTCAGACTTAGAAAAATTTCACAAGTGTTACTCCTGCGTACTTAGAAAGTACGCAGGGATTTGTTCTTGCGTACTTAACAAGTACGCATAAATTACTTCTTGCGTACTTGTTAAGTGCGCAATAATTGCACTTAGCTAAATTTTTCAAAAATCTAATCTTCAACAGAGGTAAGACATTGACGTGGAATAGGGTTACCACAAGGTCGAAAACCATTATTATAACCTATGGAACCAACATCAACATCAATGATCCGCTAAACTAGTCAATTTTTTACCAAAAAAATGCTTCATATGAACCGACGGTCAAAAATTAAGTCAAGCACAAAATCAAAGATCATCATGGGAGATTAAGTAATGAATAAGGTTCGATTGATGATTCCAAGAGATTTTTGATCATAATGTGTTACCAAAACGACCAAGAAAAATCTGAAATCAAGATTGAAACCCTAAAAAAAATTTAAACTCATTAATCGGTCCGTAAATCTAGATTTCATGGATGAAAAGCCCAAGGATTCTCACCAAATGATGTTTATCCGATGTTGAGAATAGAATCGGGATGAAAAACCGGTTAGGAACACTCGAAGATTTTGAGGAAAAAATGGGCAGAGGTAATAGACAGAAGTTTGAATTTTGAATGAGATAAAGGCAAAGAAAATTCTAAGTCCTGTAAATATACCCAACACATATTGGTCTTGCATAATTGCTAAGTGCGCAGGACTTAACTCCTGCGTACTTACTAAGTACGCATGACTTAAGTCTTGCGTACTTGTTAAGTACGCAGTGTTTACCTCATGCGCACTTATCAAGTACGCAGAGACCCTTGTGTGCTCAATCTTTCAACTCAATTTATGAAGATTTCAAGTCAAATAACGAACAAGATAAAAGCATTCAATCAAGAGAGTTCAAAGTCAATTCAAGAAGGTTAAACACAAATATTTTTGGTTTTTCTTATTAAAATGAACTGTACACAAACTTAGAATCTTTTTGATCTTTTCAAGATAGAAATATACAAGTATAGATACACACTATTTTTGTTCAAAGACACGAGCAGAGGATCATATCAGGCTAAACTATAGCAAAAATGATACAAGATAGACGTCAAAGAATATGGGATCATGTCATGAATTACAATGTATTCATACATAATAAGCACATAAAAAAGTAATTCAAGTTGGCAATATTATGATATTTGAAACCATAAGCATCTTTGTATCACGTTCTTGTGTGTTAAGGTATTAATTGTAAGATATACAACGTGTAACCCACTGATATGCTACAGTAATGTAAATTGCACTATCTCAAGGCATCTAAGATTTTTCAAAAGACTTTCAAATCTCCAGAATGAAGTTACATCGTTTAGTACAGAAAAATCAAGCAGAATCCATAAGGATTATCAAGAATCATAAGATTCAGAATCGAGTGATTCATATGTCTTGGTTTGATTGGATGTTCTGCGATGAATATCATATGATGATTCAGGTTAATAGATATGGAGTCTGAGGATTTAGGTAAGGTGATCCAACTTTTATCTGGATTTGATTTCAATGATTCAAGGGTGAATACATGCTCGACGGTTGATGTAAAGACATGTCTTGATTCAATCTCTCATTACATACTTGTGAGTATGGGCAGTGAGATGAACCGCAGTAATTATGCTAAAGACATAACCCGAAACTGGTCTCTAAAGAAAATATTTGCTAAAATCTTACATCCTTTATCTGATAATGATCTTTTTGTATTCTTTTACACATGCACACATGCATACATGGGTTCAAATCACAGTTGTAGACTATATTTAGTTTCCACACTACTAATGATTCAAAGTCGCCTACAGCCTACTGACAATTCAAATTACTTGTAAATAAGCAGATTAAAAACATAATAATTTAAAAAATCAAGTAAGCATGACGCAATCATTTCCCATATGAGCAGTCTATGACGTTTAGATCATTTCTGATGTACTATCCTTTCCTCTTTTCTCAAGATAACTTTGAAATTTTCTCCATTTTCTATTTTGTTTGAATTTTTGTAAAATATTTGAAAATTAAAAGAACTTTACAGAAATCTTTAAAAGAAAGAAAATTTAACTTTCATGAATTGAATTGATTTAAGAAAAACAAGTTTTCACTCTGGATTGAACATTCCTATCAAGTTGAAAAGATGCTCAAAACAGGATCGGTCAAACGCCTTAGTGAAAAGGTCAGTAAGGTTGTCATCCGTGTGAACCTTTACAAGTTCAATGAGATGCTTTTCAGCACAATCACGGATGAAATGACGGCGAATTTCAATATGTTTAGTTTTGGAATGTTTCACCGGGTTATTTGTGAAGGACATGGTGGCATTGTTGTCAATAAACAAAGGAGTTCCAGTGAAGTTCAAGTCGTAGTCTCTCAATTGCTGCTGAATCCACAATATTTGAGAACAACCGCTAGCTGCAGCAATGTATTCTGCTTCACATGTTGAGACAGAAATCGTTGACTGCTTCTTACACTGCCAGGAAACCAGTCTGTCTCCCAAGAATTGACATCCACCAGAAGTTGACTTTCTATCAAGGTTACAACTGCCATAGTCTGAATCAGTGTAGGCTTTGAAGTCAAATGACTGCTGCTTAGAGTACCAAAGACCCAATCGGGGTTTCCCTTTCAAGTATCTGAAAATCCTCTTTACTACTATCATATGAGACTCCTTCGGTTGTGACTGAAACCTTGAGCACAAGCATACAACAAACATTATATATAGCCTTGAAGCTGTGAGATACATAAGAGATCTGATCATCCCACGGTACAATTTGCAATCCATATCCTTTCCATCTTTGTCAGGATGCAGACCACGATTGACGGGGATAGGTGTGCCATAAGTACTGCTATCATTCATCTTGTATTACGACAAGATGTCCTGCACATACTTTGTTTGATGCAGATAAATGCCATCGTCTCTTTGACTGACTTGCAGACCCAGGAAGAACGACAGTTCACCCATGTTACTCATTTCAAACTTGGACTTCATCACCTGTTCGAATTCCCTACACATTTCTTCATTTGTAGACCCAAAGATAAGGTCATCGACATACACTTGTACAAGAAGAATATCACCTCCTGCTTTCCGTATGAAGAGGGTCGAGTCGATCTGTCCACGGTCAAAACCATTAGATAGTAGATGCTTAGATAAAGTCTCATACCATGCCCGAGGTGCTTGATGAAGACCATAAAGTGCTTTGTCGAGCTTGTACACTTTATTGATATTATGCGGATCTTCAAAGCCGGGAGGTTGAGTGACATAGACCTCTTCATGAACTTTTCCATACAAGAAAGCACTCTTCAAATCAAGTTGATAGACCTTGAAGCCAACATATGAGGCATAAGCCAGAAACAGTCGAATGGCCTCAAGTCTAGCTACGGGGGCATATACTTCAGTGTAATCCAAGCCCTCTTGTTGATAAAAACCCTAAACAACCAACCTTGCTTTGTTCTTCACCACAACATGGCGATCATCCATCTTGCATTTGAACACCCATCTAGTTCCAATTGGTTGTACGCCCCTTGGCAAGTCAACCAAATCCCACACATGCAACTTTTGAAATTTAGACAGTTCTTTTTGCATTGCCTCAATCCAGCAGTTGTCAGGGAGAGCCTCTTTCACATTCTTCGGCTCTAACTGGGACACAAATGCAGCATGCAGACATGTTTCCATGACACCAGTGTCAAGTATCTTAGAGTAGAGACTCGTGTTCTCAACAATGGTTCGATGACGAGTTTAAACACCGGCATGAGGATCACCAATAATGTTGTCAATTGGATGATTCTTATGCACTCTCATCTCTGGTACATTTGGTTCCTGAATTTTTGAATCGAGGTTCGTGCTTAACTCCCCCATATCCTGTGTTCTAGAAGAAGAAGATTCAATGTTGATTGGATCAGCTGGAGCTTCATTTCCTACACTAGTGTTAGGATTAGCTTGAGCGTCATATCCGTCAACATGAACATTTTCACTGTTATCACCATTATGAGTTCCTGATGCAGATGCAGCATAGGAATCAGGGGTTACAATCGGTACAGTAGCACGTGTTGAGAAACTGGAGTCATCGCCGCCACCAAATAATTCATATACATTTGCGGCATCATTTGCAGAAAAATTAGGATGATTGAAAGATTTGAATAGCGCATCATAATCAAAACCCCAAGCTGGACCAGTTCGTTATGGTGGAATGCTGTGTTTACTACAATCCACTTCAAACCATTCCTCGACAGTACGAGTTCCTATATTGTACACTCTCTTGCAAGGCGAGTTGGCAACATATCCTATGAAGATGCCTTCCACCGCTTTTGCATGAAACTTATACTTGCGGTCTTTGTATTGTAGCAATAAGGAACAGGGACTACCAAAAGGAACTAGATAGTCAAGATTGGGAAGTCGATTGTTGATCAACTCATAACAAGTATTGCTGTGCCTCTTCACAACCAGAACTCTATTCAAGATGTGACAAGTTGTATTAACTACTTTTGCCAAAGAAAGTTGTCCTTGCAGGATCCGTCAACATTGTCCTTTGCATCTGACGGATCCCCTTCTTGAGACAGAAAAGTTACATCAAATTATTCTTGAACTCAGTTCCGTTGTCACTCCTTATTCTTCTAACCTTCAACTTGCAAAGAGATTCCAAGCTCAGGATCATGTATTGAAGAATGTCGGCAGTTTCGTCTATCGTACCTAAAAAATGCACCCAAGAAAAACGTGAGAAATCATCGGTTACAACCAGACAGAATGACTTACCTCCAATACTCTTGATACTTATGGGGCCAAACAGATCCATATGTAATAGCTCCAAAGGGGTATCGATGGAGTTTTGGAGCTTGGGCTTGTGAGGCTTCCGTTGCTGTTTGCCCCTTTACAAGGTATACAGTCATCTGCAATGGTAAATTTCAGCTTAGGAACACCGGTTACCAAACCGTTTCGGATAAGATGATTCATTTTTCGATAAGAAATGTGTCCGAGTTTCCTATGCCACAAGATAGAGTCAAGCTCTGTCGCTTTGGTAAGCAAACAACTAGCAACTGATGAGGTGGTTGTTACCATGCTCATATCAATCTGATAGGTGTCGTTTGTCCTTGGCGCTCTCATCAGAATCCAGTCTTTAGGAACCTCAAAACCAGGTTTGAGTATTAAGCATTCAGTCTTGTCAAACATCACTGAGTACTCCTTGTCACACATTTGGGAGACACTCAACAAGTTATGCTTCAGCTGCTCGCAGTAGTTGACATTGTCAAAGCTGACACAACCATTTGAAACCACGCCTTGACACGTGATACTACCGCCTTTCTCTCCAGCAAAGGCCACATAGCCGCCTTTGAATGGTTTCACATCTTGAAGCAAGGCCATGTTACCTGTCATGTGCCGAAAGCATCCACTATCTACATACCAACGATTAGAGATAGTACCCTTCGGATGTCCCTGAACAAGTCACAAAAAGAATTAATTAGATTTGGAGACCCAAGCCATAGTGGTCTTGGGTCATCCTTCTTTCTCAAAATAAACAACCTCAATTAACTCACAGTCGTGACTGTTAAAAATGGATGAATCTTTTGAAGGTTTAGGAGCAGGAGATTGAGAACTTTTAGATTTCTTGTTCCAGGACCTTTTCTTTTTCTTAACTGGAACAGTAGACTTAGAACAGCAGCAGGTGAACTAGTGGAAGCTTCACCTGATTGAATTCTACTCAGCTGTTCCAGCTTTCTCAATCCTTTGTTCCTTCTTCTTCTCTGTGGCTTAGAAAGTTTCACCACAGGTTTCTCACCAGTAGGTGTACAACCAAAGGTAGATACACAAGGTTTAGCAGGTAGCTTTCCCCTTTTTGAAACAGATGGTTTAGCCTCAGATGTGATCTTTGGCTTTACCATAGGTTTTACTGGTGGTTTCACAACATTTGTTTTTGGAGTTTTGGGATGCTTCACAGGTGGTGACTTAGGGATGACAGCCGGTTGTGAAACAATTGGTCGTTTCCCTTGGTTCTTAGCAGGGCAGTTCACAAGGATGTGACCAACCATACCACAGTGAAAGCAATTCCTCTTGTATGTGTAAGTCCTCCTGTAAGGCTCATTAGATCTGGCATTAGATGCAGCATGATGAGCAGGAGGAGTTGTTTGGTTAACATGAGTTTGACCCGATAAAGATTGGTTTTTGGGAGTATAATATTTTTGCAAATTTTCTTTATAACCAAGCCCATAATGAGCTGAAAAAGCTTCTTTCTTAACTTGATTAATGTGTTTATACCCCCCATAAAGCATTACCTTTAATTTATCATTTGATTCAATGATATTGGGTTCAGTCAAAATACAATTGTCACTATTAGTGATAATGTTTTTCTTAACTTTCTGTCCACATAGCAACTCCTCAGATACTACTCCTTCAGGGCAGGTGCTATCAGACCCATCATCAGAAGCAATATAGAACTCCTCATTAGATGCAGAGTCAGCCTTACTTGAGGAATCATCCTTTATTGAGGAATCATCCTGACTTGACGACTCATCAAGGCAAGATAAATCAATGTCTATTAAGCCGTTGACAAATTTCCCGCTAACTGGTGGAGGAATGGCATTAGTACCCAACCCTAAGCCATTCAATTGTCTCACTACAGACTCGTAGTGTTCCACCACAAAACGAGAATTTTCAACTTCTCAATATTACATTTCAACTGCAAGATCTCATTTTGTAGCTTGTTGATCTCATTATTCCTTTTTTCTAACCCCGTGTATGCAACATCCAAGTGAAACTGTTGATCGCTGATTTTAAGTGAATTATGACGTTTTTCTTTCTTCAACGTTTCAATTGAATCTTTAAATCGTTTTTCATTTTCTTTGTAGCTTAAAGCAGCAATACGAAGGGGTTCGACTTTGTCTTGAAGCTTAGAATTCTCAAATTTTAAGCTTAGACATTTGGAACAAGAAATGACAGTAAAAGGATTAGAATCTACCTCAATAGATGAACTTGATGCCTCTCCAATAGCCATGAGGTCAATAGCAGTTGTAGACTCTTCTTGGTCAGCCACAGAAGCTTCTCGTTCCTCAGCTTCTATCATCTCCATAATCTCAGCCATGAGACCAACCTGAGTTTGTGCAATAAGAGCATCCTCCATATGGACACCCCAATCAAAGCTGTCGTCTTGTTGTGCTACCAAAGCATTAGACGTTCCACCTTGGCTTTGATTGTGGTAGATTGAGTTGTTGTAGCCTTGGCTGTTTCCTTGGCTAGGTCTGGTGAAACCCGAAGCCGGTGCTCTGTCCTTTTGACATTCACGAGCAAAGTGTCCAAAGTTCAGACACTTGTAGCACTTGGCCTTGGATTTGTCAAAACCAACCTTGGCATTTGAATGCCCACCAATGAATATTCTCTTAGTTCTATTCAGGAAACGCTTGGCTCTCCTCAAGATCATGGCCATATTCCATTGAATATCCATATCCTCCATATCATCCGGATCCACCTGATTAAAGTCTTCTTCGATAGTTTCAGGATCAGTTAGCTTGCCGCCAATGAAGTTCTCATAGGCAAGCATGCATGATGAGAATAAAGCCACATGATCTTCAGCTATCTTGGCTATTGCTGATTGGTTACCTGAAGATGTGGGAGAAGGATTTCTTGAGGAGTTCTGGTGATGAGATCCAGAACCAGATCCAGATGCTGCATAGCACGCATGACCACCACAAGCCTTTAAAGTTTCTTCCTCATGAGAGTTTCCTGAGAAAAGGGCAATTCCAGAGCCCGATGTCTTGGTTGTAGAAGACGTCCCATAATACATATAAGGGTATTGTATTTGAGGTCTTCCTGAGCTCTCCTTTCTTTTTAGGTTCATGTCATGTGCTTGAACCTTTCCAATTGCCTCGTTAATTGTTATCTCATAAAACTTAGAATTTTCTCTCATCAGGGTAGTATACATCTCAAATTTGGGTGGCAAAGCATCTAGAAAATTTTCAACTAATTCCTCATTTGGATAGATAAGGTCAAAAGCCTTCAACTCAGTCTGCAGAGGATAGAATCTAGAGATGAGCTCATCTATGGATTCGTTCTCTAGATATCTGAAGCACTCATACTGCTTCCTGAGAAGATCCCTTTTACTCTTCTTGATGTCACTATTACCCTCGAATCTCTTCTGTAACGCCTTCCAGAGATCCTTGGAGTTATCGTATCCTCTGAAGCTGTGGAATAACTCCCTGGTCAAGGCCATAGTGATAGATCCGTGTTCCTTCTTCTCTCTATCATAAACTTTTTTTTCTTTTTCATCAAGTTTAGATATAGGCTTGGGAACTTCATCATCAAGGTAAATGTATGTGGGATGCTTATAGCCCTCTAGAATGGGTATCCACAACGAAGAATCTGTATAAGAAATATAATGCTCAAAGCGTGCTTTCCAGTTTGAATAATCATTTACATTAAGCAGCTTTGGCGGTTTCTGAGGGGTTCCGATCTCGTTGTCATAGTTCAGAAGGTTACCGAGGTTCTGAAGATTTGACATGGTGAACACTTAGTCAAATTCCAGAAAATTCAAAGAGGATTGCGCACTTGTAACTGGCCTTGCGCACTTAAAGATGTAGTCTTGCGTAGTTAGGATTTGCTCTTGCGTACTTGATAAGTACGCAGGAGTAAATGATAAGTACGCAGGAAATAACTTAAGTACGCACCAAGATTGGTCTTGCGTACTTGGTAAGTACGCAGCAAGACTGTACTTGTTGCCAAATAAGGTAAGTACGCAGATCACCTTTTCACCAACTCTCACCAACCTTTTCCGGTCACTGGAAACTCACCAGAGATGGTAGAAATCGAAAAATTGACCAAAAAAGTGAGCCAAAGGGTCAGAAACTCGTTTCTAACCAACCTTTGATGCTCAAAACACTCACATACACAACAAAAGTCGGTTTTTGAGTGATTTTTGCTTCTAAATTAGTGCTCAAGAGCTACCCCTAATTTATCACAAAAATCAACAAAAACACCCACTTTTGGTTGCAAAAACTCTGTAGGATGTGTAGAAAATACTCCTAACACACTCACAACACTCGAAATCAAGAGCAATGCTCTGATACCACTTGTAGGTCCCCGGGTGTCTCGGATCGTTACGTGTGGGTGTGTGACTAGTCGGACCGGGTGCGGAATGCCCGTGACTAGGTGGAGAATCAAACAACACAAAGTAAACCGACAACAAAATCACTTTAAAACTTCTTCTTATATAAACACTTGAAGGTTACAGAGAGAAAATACTGAATGCAATTGTTTGCGTACTTACATTCTGTCAACCTATTCTATTTATACTAGACCTGGTCTCTGTGCACTTAGCAATACGTAGGGCAAATTGCTCATGCGTACTTAGCAAGTACGCAGAGTATTCTTGCGTACTTGCTAAGTACACAGGAACTAATTCCTTTGCACATACTAAGTAAATAGTAAATACATTAGTAAATACAACTTGATAACTAATACATACAAACGCTTACAATCAAAGACAAATACATACAAAGAAAGTACATAAACTAAGATTCTATCTAGAGTGTTTGTCACACAAAAGTGCTTCAACACAATGGTTTGACTTATATACCACATAAGTCAATTACCCCCAATTACCACATTTAGTTTGACTTTACACCACATAAGTCAATTACACAAATTTACCACATCTAGTTTGACTATACAACACATAAGTCAATTACAACAAATTACCACATTCTACTTTTTAGTTTAACTATATATCACATAGTTAACTACACCAATTTTTAATATTCTACATTTTAGTTTAACTATATACCACATAGTTAACTACACCAATTTTTAATATTCTACATTTTAGTTTGACTATATACCACATAGTCAACTACACCAATTTCAAACTACATTATGCATACAAGTTTGACTTTTACCACATAAGTTAACTTTACACCAATACACCATATAAGTTTATTAATTTAATTCATCAAATAACAAGTCAAGTTTCTTAGACCTCAAACACCACGCACCCACCCTTGCATATTTTCACCATATGCAATCTCCTTAATTTCCAACATACAATTAAACACATATAAGATATTTGAACAACCAATCATGTAAATTAAATATGTGCAATTACCACCACCTATCATTACTAAGTAAGTGCAAAGCACTTACCTTTTGCTAAAGATGATCCCTCTTGATCCTCCAAGCTAGCTTCCTTACTACTTGATTACCTATACAACCAATTTACAATTAGTAATCCAATGATCACCAATTGAAACCTAACACACCTTTATGATCTAAAGATCAAGACCGTAACTTAGTTTGACTAACATTACCTTAATCAAACCCCAATTATCACCTTACAACCCAAATGACCTGTTTGACCCATAATAGTCAAACTTTTAATCCACCAATTCAACATTTCCGATTAAGGTCTAACACCCACCATAGACCTTATGGATTACACCCAGTATAAACTTGATTAATTACACATTAAACAAGTTTTAACCTCCCTACACAACATTCACCCATTTGACCCATTTGGGTTTTCACCTAAAACCTTAAATTCGTAATTCACCATATTGATTGAGGGTTATTACTTGGTTATATGTTTAATCACACCATAAACACTTACCAACCCTTAATCAACATCCAAACAACCTTAATTTCAAAAACCCCCAATTTTACCTCAAGAACCCTAATTTTTCAAACATCAAATTAGGTGTTAAAATCATGTAAAACATGATTCTCCAACATTAGTGATACTAGATTAAGGTTTATAAACGACATTAAACCTGAATCACCACACCAATTGGGTTTTCTACCAAAAACCCACCAAAAATCCATTGATTGAGGTATAGGTGAAGAAGATGAACTTACTTGATGGTTGCTTGAGCTTCAATCATCATCAAATCCATGATCTTTCACCTCAAACTTCCAGATTTTAAGCTTCTTGGCTCATTCTCCCTTTTCCCCTCTTATCAATTTCGTGACACACACACACACAAGTGTGTGTTTTTGCCTGATCAAGACATTTAACACAAATTAAGTTTGTGTTAAATACTAAACAGCCCCTCCATATATCAAAATGACTCCTTGTACCCAAAACTAGGTATTTCCATCATAAAATCAAACCCTCAACTTTGTTTTATTTAAAAACACCCCTTACAATATAATTAATATATTATAGGGCAAACCCGAAAGTTGGTTCGTTACACTCCGTTTTGATTTCAAGACTCAAGTGTTCAAGTCTCGTTTGGTGCTTTCCTGAGTGCTAGGATCAAGCCTTCATCTTTTTCGGTTTCTCTAAGTAAGAAAACTTAAACTATTAACTCCTTATATATTTATTTTGAGTCTATTATTCTTGAATCATAACACCCAACAAAACTTACATTCTTTTATAAAAAAAATCTAAATATGTAACATGCATCATGTAAAAAAAATTAGTTTATATACTTTCTTTTATGATTTATTGCTTCTATATATCTTAGATGATACATGCATGTTGATGGATCATCATTTTGATCACATGCATGTTGATGGATCATATTTCGAATAGTAGCAACTTTGTTGTTTTCAAAAATAGGTTTTATACTAGACATAGATCTTTTGTCATCTGAATTTACAAAGAGTATTTCTATGAAAAATATAAGTATATTTGTTGTTTAGATCATCATTTTTACTACATGCAAGTCATTGGAATCATTTTCTATTTAAGAAAACTTTGTTAAATCAAAAACCGGGTTTTTATCCTTATAATGGTGTTGATGATGAAACTATTTTTGTTAATATTCATACACCTATTTTAAACTCTTGGATGATTTAAAAATACCTTATTTGTTTGCATGCATATATCTTTAAACTTGACTAAATAGCATTTGGATATTTGTATAATATTTCAATCATCAAAAAATATATATCTTAATATTTCAAAAGTATATTTTATGACATGCATGATTTCCATCATACGATCTATTATTAATATTTATTTTGGGAAAATAAATATATTTTTATCTATTCTAACAAGTCATCAACGTGTCGTCAAGTCAAACATGGTCAAACCCAAAAAGATAAACACAATTTTCAAAGAGTCGAGTTGGGTGGATTGATCGCATAATCAAGCACAACATTTCATAGAACTTACGTCCTTGCATATTTTAGGACACGTGTAATTTGGGGATTTTCGCGTATCTAGTACTTACACTACTCATACCAGGTGAGTTTACATAGCCCCTTTTATATTTTTATACTTTTGGGGTGGAACATGATTTCATTTGAAACTATTTGCAATTTATACAATTCAAACATTTTGAACATGCGTGCAATTTGTGACTTATGCTTGAACACTATGAGTGCAAACTACAATTACATACAAGTGTGCATAGTTCATAGTGCATAGTGCAAGTGCAATCATTAACTCTATACAAGCCGACGGTAACAATGATAGATCTATTGTGTCTGACAAACCCACCCAGGTAAGGTGATTGTTGCCGGTATTACATTTAGGATAACATTGTGTGTAGTCACAAGGTTTGATTGTACGCCCCGGTTTAACTATAGTGGTTCTCTATAATTGTCTTATTAAACCATGGTTCATATGAATTGTTTACAAACTCTTGATATTACTTGTGGTGTCAAAACCTATGTATGCTCACCAACTGTTTCAGGTACTAATATTTGATATCATTTACAATACGCTACACATAGGATTGAGGACTTAGTTAATTAAAAAAATGAACTTTATGGGAATACTTTATTTCTTGTATGTTAGACTTGGTTTGATTGAACTTATGTAATGAAATCTTGATTTAATAAATAATATGAAATTTAGTTCATCATGTGCTTATGAACAGTCTCCATGTCCGCCCCGACGTATTCCGCCCCGACGTATTCCGCCATCGGTTAGGGTGTGACACATAGCTTTCAGAATTTTAGGAAGAGCTTCCTCTATTCCATCTGCAACCATTTTCTTTATTTATGCTTTTTGTTGCAGTTGTTCAGAATTTTCATTTTGAACTTGTTTGCTCTTGCCCCTTGTATTATAAGAAGGACCTTGTTTCGACATTTTATTCATAAGAGGAATTTTATTAATATTTGGAATATATATTACAAAGATCGAAAAATTCATTTACATATAACCCTGATTATGGCATTTTCTAGCATTTGTCTTAACACTCTATTCTAGGCGTCTACAGATGCTAATCTATGATTTTCTTTTTCCAATTCTGCTACTCGTTCCTGTAAAGCTCTAATATGATTATTATCAAAGCTTTCCTCATTTTCTTGAGGATTTTGTATATTCGTAGGCTCATAATACTCACATGGCCTATTTGAATCTTCTCTTTCTTCTCCTTCAGGAACATGATTATTTTCGTAAGGGATTTCAGGTCGTCCCTGATAATAATAAGGATTATAACATGGATTTTCTCCATAATCCGGATTTCGGCTTGTGGCCGTTAGAGCAGAATGAAAACTGATGGAAGGTACATAAGGATTTGCCCGAAGTGTTAACTCTCCCAAGCTTCGATAATTACTTCCTGAATGTCTTGAACTTGTTCTAGTTTCTAAATCCGTTTCATTTGTAAGCTGGAATTCATATCCTGTTGGAGCATATTCTGGTGACAATGAGCTTGAAGATATTATTTCTTAGTCTTAGAGTCTTTGACTTGTAATTGATAGAATTGTTAGCAACAGTTATAGGGGAGTCTGTTAGGACATGTTTTGTAACTGTTGATAAAATTCTGTGTAAGTTCTGCTAGAGGCGAACTTAATAAGTTCGCCTAGCCTATCAGAGGCGAACTTAATAAGTTCGCCTGGTCTATCAGAGGCGAACTTAATAAGTTCGCTTAAGTCTATCAGAGGCGAACTTATTAAGTCCGCTTAGCCTATTAGAGGCGAACTTAATAAGTTCGCCTAAGCACAGTGAAGCGAACTTGTTAAGTTCGCCTGGTGCAGAACAGTGCTTATAAATAGACATAACAGAGTCAGTTTGAAGTAACAAGATTAGAGGTGAGACGATATCAGAGTAGACAAGAGAGAATTCTTGTAACCTGATATTGGTGGAAATACAAAGAGTTTATTTACACTGTTGTTGTTGATTGAGTTACACGAGCACGTTGATCATGGATTCCGCACGTTATCACCGTGTCGTACCGCGAGTCTAGAGATCCGTCACGCACCGAATTAGGGACCTACAAGTGGTATCAGAGATATTGCCCTTGATTAGCAGAAGATTCGTGATGTTTTCGTGTCCAATCAACATCAAAATTCAGAGAATTTGAAGGATTTTTCATCTTTTTCGTGTTCTTGATAAAAATGGAAGATTTTTGATCAATTTGGATTGATTTTGGATTGGTTTGAAGAAATTGATCCGATAGGATTGTTCCTAATCAGTTTCTACACAATCATACGGTTGAGAATTGCTTAATTCCATCATTTTGATCAAAAATCATGATTTTCAGCCGAGTTTGTTCGTGTTTGGGTTTCTGAGTTTGTTACATCAGTTTCTACACAATCATTCGCTTCTCACTGTTTAAGCGAACTTAATCAGTAGGCGAACTTAATCAGGCGGGTCAAATTCGCTCGGGTCAAGTTCGCTTGTACAGTGTCAGGCGAACTTAGCTAGTGTTAAAAAAAAAAAAAAAAAAAAGAGTATTTTGACGGGAAAATTGGTCTTGTCCAAATTTTTTACGGAAAGCTTATATGGTCGTTTTGAATCATTTTTGAAATTTTGAATTTTCGAAATTTTTTAAAAAGAGTATTTTGGCGGGAAAATTTTTTCCGGATATTTTCGTAAAAATTTCAAAATGTCAATTTCATGTGATGATAATGAGATTGGAACTATGTCACCGAGACTTTTGTACATATCAGATTTTCGTAGCTGGAAAGTCCGGTTTCGAACAGTTCGTATCAGTCATTGATGAAAACTTTTGGACATCCATATTTGAAGGATATGTTCATCCTACTTTTGACTATATGGGATATTATGATGTTCCTAAACCAGTGACAGCTCTTACTAAGGTAGAAAAGCAAAAGTTTGATCGAGAGATGAAGACGCGTGAAACTTTAACGTTGTCTTTACCAACAGAAATCATTCATAGTCTCGGGAAGTGTCCAACTTCAAGAGATCTATGGGAAGCTTTGAAGAAAAAGGGTGAAGCTACAACTCAAGCGTTTGTGGTCTTGATCAAAGAAGAAGTAGTAAAGCAGAGTGTTTCTGAAAGTGATTCGTCTACCGAGTTAAGTGATAGTGAGAGTATTAGATCTGGTGAAAGTACTCAGTCTACCGAGAGTGATGTAGAGACTGAAGTAAGCTTCCAGACAGTTGAAGATGATTTGAGTGTATCCGAAACTGATGCAGAGCCTGTCATTGTTGATCAAAAGAGTGAAGCTGATGATGACGTTTTCATGGCTCCTGGTGCATCTTCTTCAGAAGAAAAACTGAGGTACTTTCTAACTCTGACACGTTTTGTTCTAACTGTGTTTCAGTTAAGGATAAAATGATGAGGGTTATGGATGACAACGTCAACCTCATTTGTGATATGAAATCGATGCACACGGTAAATCAGAAATTAAAGGATAATGAGAATGTGTGTATTGAAAGAATAGAATCACTGAAGAGGGATATAAGTTCTCTGACTTTGAAGATCAAAGAGCAGGCATATCACCTGGATATGTCCTTTGCAGAAATTGAGAAACGAAATAATGATCTTGTTGCGAAAGATAAAGAACTAGCTGAATCTAAAGCAGAGGTAATCAAATTGCATAGAAAGTTAGAAAGCTTTGGAAATTCATCATTCTTATTAGGATATTATCATGAAAATACTGAAGAGGGGAAGGGAACTAGTGGTATTGGATATGTTCCTCCACCATTCAACGGAAATTATTCTGTTACACCTGAGATTATAAACAATGAGAATTTAGATCCTAAGACTGTGTTGAAAGTGAATCCAGTCACAGGTGAAGATATGGTGTATTCTGATGAGAGTGATGATGAATATTTTGATGAAGCTAAGGTAGAGGGGATACCGAAAGCTGTTAAGAAAGAAGACTCAAAGGTTGATTCTAATTCATCTGGAAATTCTACATTTGGAAGTTCTTCAAACTCAAGGAGAGTTCCATATGTCAGAGATTATAAAGACAGGTGTACATGTTTTCATTGTAATGAGATAGGTCACATTGTGGTGAACTGTCCTTACAAAAATAAAGGGAAGAAGCATGTAGTTCCTGAGAAGGTGAAGCCTGAATCAAAACCTGTTGCAAAATCTGGCGTTCCAGATAAAATAAAGCAAAAAGAAGTTCATGTAGGAGAATCTTCTTCAAGTGCATCTAATCGTGTGAAGATTCCTTATATGAGACAATATCGTGAGACGAGATCTTGCTTTTACTATGGTATTGTTGGTCACATTCGGATTGCTTGTCCACACAAAGCCAAAGGTAACCGACATGTTACTCTAGAAAAGGTAAGAACTCATTGTAAGCCTTATGTTAACCCAAATGTGGTTAAACCTCATGTTACACCAAAGGGTAATTCAAAATCTGAGGTTAGGCTTTCTAGACCTCAAAGACGGAGGAGAAACAGAAGATTGAGAAAACTTTTAGAACAACAAGAGTTTTCACAATCAAAACAATTTTCAAATGAAAGAAAATGTTCAAACACTTCACATTTTAAGCAAAAAGAACTTAATGAAAAGAAGTATGTTTGGAAATCTAAAGTTTCTGTTTCTGACTCGTCGGATCAATCTCCGAATATCAATGAGAGATTCGATTGTGAATGGAGTGAGGTTTATTATTTTGATACAGATGGACGACCCATGACTACCATGGCTTGGGTCCCAATTTCAAATTAATGTTTCTTGTTAAGTTGTGCAGGATTTACCAAGAGGGACTATTAATACCATTTTGGTTGTTGATAGTGGTGGTTCTAAGCACATGACAAGGAATGACATCTGCAAGAGTAAAGAGTTGTTGATAACTGAGAAATCTATTTGATTCAACGACTTGATGCTTGATCGATGTCGTTATGTCGGTAAAAAACAATCCTTAAACACTTAACTAGTAAGGGTAAGAAGAGTATCGTATCCACGAGGAATCAGTGGTTAGTGGAATTGCTTAGTTTAATAATTAGAATGAAAACACACAGATTAAATAAAGATGCAACCTCCTCCAAACTTTAGATTCTAGGTTTATGCAAAACTCAGTTATTTAATTGGACACCACATAGACATAGTGTTGGAAAATCAGTTAAAAAAGTAATTGAAGACAGGCTGTTGTCAGCAACCTATATAACCAGTTCCGTCACAAACCAGTATAATTAAATCACCCAATCTATGAATGCCAAGTCGCCCCCTTTAGTCACCCAACCCTGCTACTAGGTTTTGTCATCAACCGAACAAGATCGTAAAGCAAGCAAACTCAAAGCACTCACATAAACTGTTTAAAATAACTAATACATCAATCTATTCAGTTATTGTCAGAAACTAAATAGATCCAAAAACATAAATAAACTAAATCAAAACATGAAACCTATATGAACCGTCCGCCTGGAGGAAGCCACAAGTGAATCACCCGCTCATGGGGATGGGGATCATCTTCAATCTTCAAGTGGATGTTAGAATCCTCCCAAAATCGCCCTAGGAGTGTGTAGCAAAAGATGATTTCGAATTTGGGGAGGAAACCCCCAAATAAACCTCAAAATCGACTGTTTCCCCGAAGTTCCGCGTCTGAAATGTACCCAGCGTAAGCTTACGCTGGGGTGGCGTAGGCTTACGCTGGGGGCCTGAAGGCTGCTGTGAAGAAAACACTCAGGCGTAGGCCTATGCTGATGGGGCGTAAGCTTACGCTGGTGGCGTAGGCTTACGCCAGTTGGCGTAGGCTTACGCTGGATCTGTATTTTGCCCCGTTTTCTCCGTGTCTCTTCCGACTCTTGCATCTCTCGCCTAATATCTTCCAAAATCATACTTTAAGCTTCCAACACCTGCACATGCATGGCTACACAAAACCTTGGTATTCCACATATCAAATTGCATAAATATAACATATTGCACCTTTTAATACATGAAACTTTGGCTACTTATCATATCCCCACACTTACTCTTTTGCGTCCCGAAAAAGAATTATGCAATGGAATCATAATTGAAACATGCTCTCATAGTCTCATACAATTAAAACATAATCACGCATTGACTGTAACAATAGGTATTTCTATCCGACTAAACCCAGCCACCGATCTATTGAGCCCCCGATTCTGTGATCTACTATCCTATTTATTACCAAGCAACAGTTTCTCTATGGGTCTCACATTCAGGAAGCTACAACTTAGTCTAATCCCATCTCAAAGTCATGTTTAGGCACGGGTTAAACCTTATAGATTTCCCACCATTATAAACACCAATTTATATGTTTTTGAAAATTATGGAATTATGGATCGATGGGTGCATGTTTTTAGCTTTTATTATTATTTTATGAATGAACCTAACCCAGTGGTGTTTCAATCATGCTGGAACACGATATATGACACGTAGGCTGCAGTTCTTAAGCCATGAAGTACATAAGCTTCGGAGCATGGGTGTATCCTTCAAGTCACCATCCCGAAGGGAAACACGTACTCCTAACTTAGTCATCCAATATTGATCACTTAAGTCCCGCCCATGGGTGTATCCTTCAAGTCACCATCCCGAAGGGAAACACATAGGCTGAACTCAAGCTCTCAATTTTGTTTAATTAAGCTCATGCAAGATGGATTATGGATTGCGGGCGTCACCAATTTTCGGATTTATTTTCATAAAAAGAAAGTGGTGTGCCAAGTAATTTTAAAAACTTATAAATTTTTGCTTATAGTGGTACCTATCACCCTATGATGACAGTTTCAACCTTGCCGAAGCCCCTAAGATAAGAACCCACAAGACATCCTGAATTAATTGTCAATTAACCCTAGATACAATATCAGGATATTTAAGCTCTTTAGATCGGTTAGGCCTACCAAAACATTACAAATCAAACGCGTTTTCTATTTATTATTCAATGTAATCACACAAGCAAAGTTTCCAATTATATCTATCATTTTCCATTTAGTTACAAAAATTCTGATCCAAGGACATTTTTGAAAATTTTTAAATTTTTATGGATTTTTCAATTTTTATATATATTTTTTTTTCTATACAAACTCAGTCCCATCCCCACACTTAAACTCTACATTGCCCCCAATGTAGGATGAGAGACGATGAAAATAAATATGCAAAAATAAAACTATATAAAGAGTTGGAAAGTACTTAGCTAGTTACAAGCTGTAACTGTCTTCAATCCAAACTCATACGATCGTATAGCATTTTCTTCGCGATCGCCATCATAATCTGCTATTGGGTTGCCTTTTACCTGAAAATCAAACTCGAACCATCACCACCCGAATGGAGACTGAGTACGGATGGATCAATCTAAACCTGGAAAAATTAAACTCGAAACAAACCCAAAAGCATCAAACTGACTCAATGTATAACAACATAAAACTGACTCGATAAAAAAAAAAAAAAACACATACCTCTAAAACTCTACAAACGGGCTAGCATTCATTTGAAAGCACACACACTCACTTGAAAACTCATGAAAATTCCCCACACTTGGCCGGCTCACACACAAAACAAAGAAAACAAAGAAATAATTTCCTAACTTTCTTTCGTAGGAATCACGGATGCATTTAGCACATACATCAAGCCATTTAAACCCCTCGGTAGCCCGAGTGGACGAGTTGAGTCTCGTGAGGGTTTCTATTGAACACACCCGCAAAGTTCATTTAACTAGACATGAATGTAAAACATACCTTAGGCTACCTCCTAAGAGTGCTAAGTTTAACGTCCTCAGCCAGACGCAGTGTACCTTACTTAGGTCATGGTGGTCGGGTGGGATGCTTGCAGTCCTCCTTTCCCGCACTCAAGTTCCTCTCATCATCCAATTTTCTCCAAGCCTTCATAAACAAAGAAAATAGTTCTTGATCTACATCATGAACTCGCGGTGTCTTCCCTTTCCGCTTTCTCTTTCTGACCCTTTTCTTCCCATTGTCTGGAGTCTCACCATTCTTCATCTCAGCTGACCTGTCAAACACAACACAAGCATTCTCGACTGTGTGATTCACCTTTTCAGGTGATCCACATTTGTTAGCTTTCGGGGTTGGCAAGTTTGAAAATATTTTAAGACTCATTTTCTGAGCCCCAAACCTCATCCTTACCGTTCCCTCAGCACAGTTAATATTTTCCTAAGCAGTGGCCAAGAACGGTCTACCCAAAATAATAGTTGGCTCTGTGTTCTTGACACAATCCAACACCAAGAAATCCACTGGGTAATAAAACTCTCCTACCTTCACAATCACATCCTTTACAATCCCCCGAGGATGTGCGGGAGTCTGATCAGCCAACACCACGGTGGTGTTAACTCTCTGTAATGGACCAAAATCGTGCTGATCATACAGACTCCCTGGAATTATACTCACAGATGCTCCAAGATCCAGCAATGCTCTATCCAGTTTAATTTCACCTATATGTATAGAAATAATAGGTGTCCCTGGATCTTGGAGTTTTGGGGGAAAGGTACCCGTAAACACAGCATTCACACTAACACTTAGCTTTACCTGTTCGGGACATTTGTGTCGTCGTTTACGGGTACTCAAACCTTTCAAGCACTCAACACTATCAGGATTTTCTTTAAGTTCTTTCAAAAATGGTAGATTAATATTATGATTTTCAAATTTCTCCCATCTTTCATCTTGTGTTGGATCCCGTTCACTTAACACTGGTGGGAACACTGGTGGGAGCAAAGCCGAAGGGAATGGAATTTTCAGAGATTTATTCAGATTTTTATTTTTCAGATTATTTTGTGAAATTAAATCATGATTATGATCAGATTCAGACTCACTGTACTCCACCACTTTCTCTACTACCAGTGGTGGAGTATGCTCAACATCAGAAAAATCAGATGAGGGTTGAAGACTTACATCATTTAGGTGTGCACTGTTTGTGGTTTGAGAATCTGAGGATTGATGTGCACTGCAAGGCTTACCTAGTTCTTTGATGATGCTTGCAACTACCCCAGCTAAGTGGGAAACAAGATCTATCAAAGCTTGATGAGCTTTTGCCTGGCTCTCCTGTTGCTGCACCACTGCTTGTACCACTTTGGCCATCTCCTTCATATCTGACCGGATGACCTCCAGTTCAGATTGATAGTTGTCTTGTTCAGGTGGTCCGCTCGGGTGGTAGTCTTGATTATAATTTTCCTGATAGTTTGGGTACTCCGGACCACCACCACATTGATTGTATCTTGGGCAATCTTGTGCCCAGTGGCCAGTGATGCCACAGTTACTGCATGGCTCATAGTAATACTGGTCATCATGATAATTCCTGTCCATGCCGACCTGCACAAGTGGCACACCCAAGTAGTTCTGATCGAAGAAATAAACAAAATAAACAAAAAATAAAAACAGAAGTAAAGAAAATCTTTTTGGGGTTTTGATAAGAATTAAAATCAACTAAAGACAATAAACTAAAGCAATAGAACTAAGCGCACCGATTCCCCGGCAACGGCGCCATTTTTTGATCGATGTCGTTATGTCGGTAAAAAACAATCCTTAAACACTTAACTAGTAAGGGTAAGAAGAGTATCGTATCCACGAGGAATCAGTGGTTAGTGGAATTGCTTAGTTTAATAATTAGAATGAAAACACACAGATCAAATAAAGATGCAACCTCCTCCAAACTTTAGATTCTAGGTTTATGCAAAACTCAGTTATTTAATTGGACACCACATAGACATAGTGTTGGAAAATCAGTTAAAATAGTAATTGAAGACAGGCTGTTGTCAGCAACCTATACAACCAGTTCCGTCACAAACCAGTATAATTCAATCACCCAATCTATGAATGCCAAGTCGCCCCCTTTAGTCACCCAACCCTGCTACTAGGTTCTGTCATCAACTGAACAAGATCGTAAAGCAAGCAAACTCAAAGCACTCACATAAACTGTTTAAAATAACTAATACATCAATCTATTCAGTTATTGTCAGAAACTAAATAGATCCAAAAACATAAATAAACTAAATCAAAACATGAAACCTATATGAACCGTCCGCCTGGAGGAAGCCACAAGTGAATCACCCGCTCATGGTGATGGGGATCATCTTCAATCTTCAAGTGGATGTTTGAATCCTCCCAAAATCGCCCTAGGAGTGTGTAGCAAAAGATGATTTCGAATTTGGGGAGGAAACCCCCAAATAAACCTCAAAATCGGCCGTTTCCCCGATGTTCCGCGTCTGAAATGTACCCAGCGTAAGCTTACGCTGGGGTGACGTAGGCTTACGCTGGGGGCCTGAAGGCTGCTGTGAAGAAAACACTCAGGCGTAGGCCTACGCTGATGGGGTGTAAGCTTACGCTGGTGGCGTAGGCTTACGCTGGATCTGTATTTTGCCCCGTTTTCTCCATGTCTCTTCCGACTCTTGCATCTCTCGCCTAATATCTTCCAAAATCATACTTTAAGCTTCCAACACCTACACATGCACGGCTACACAAAACCTTGGTATTCCACATATCAAATTGCATAAATATAACATATTGCACCTTTTAATACATGAAACTTTGGCTACTTATCAATGCTCAAGGGGGAGAATATGTCACACACAATGTTTTGGAAACAGTTTACAAAGTCCAAAAGATAACCTGAAACTTAGGATGACGATGGTGAGCATAAATTCGTTGATGCAACCATTTGACTAGTTGAGGGGGAGTCTACAGGACAGGGGGAGTACAGAACTGTGTTGGTGACAAAGGCAAAGGCATTCAATTACAGGATTACTTTGGTTTGAGTTTTTAATTGATTGACTTGCTTAATTCTAAGTAACCAAGTAAAATGTTTTTCTTAAAATGTTTTCATGGAAGGTTTATTTTCGTTTGTTTTACTTTCTTTGAAAAAGCCAAACAAATTGAAAAAGATAAAATCGACATTACTTGAAGTTAAAGAAGAGATGATAGTACATCAGTAGATGTTCTTTCACACATGACCTTAGATTGACTGGTTGGTGCTTTATGTTAATATATCTGAATTTTATGTTTTGATCTAAACTTCAGAGACTGCACAAATAGGAAATGATAGTGTTGTGTATGCATATAATTTGAATTGTCAGTAGACTAAAAGCGTCACTGAACCATTAGTAGTGTGAAAACATAATTTCATATGTTACAACTGTGATTTGAACCCATTTTATGCCTGGGTGTGTGTGTTAAAAGATCACTATCAGATAAAGAATATTAGCTTTTAATAAAGATTTTCCTATGAGATCAGTTTCAGGTTATGTCCTTAGCACTATTCATTCGATTTGCTTCAGTGCCCATGTCCCGAAAAGCATGCAATTTGAAGTATAATCATGATATGTACTTGACAACATCTGTCAAACATATACTAGCCCTTGGATCATATTGATAAATCATCTTTACTGATTCCATTGAATTCATAATCCAGATAACAGTTGGATCCACGTACCTGAATCTTATGATTCCACATATATAAGCCAAAACATTGAATCATTCGATTCTGAATCTCATTGATTCCTATACAATCCAATTTGGATTTTGCTATTCATGTGCTAAGTGATGTCTCCTTATTCTAGAAATTCGGATAATCTTTAGTAAAATCTTATATGTCTTGAAGATAGGGCGTTTACTTTATGTTGGCATACTAGTGGGGTACACGTTGTATTTCATACTTAAATGGTACCTTAACTCACAAGAAAGTGGGAATGAGATGCTTTAGTTTCAAATCTTATAATATTGACAATTTGAATTTGTGTGTCATAGCCTGATCCTATTTTCTTTGAATGTTTATCGCGTATCATAACATGCAATATGAAAGTCTTGAAAAGATAGAGTGTGATAATCTTAAAAGATATTGGTGTTATTGGTTAAGGCTTGAAAGAATGACATATGATACCATTTGTTATTATATGGATTTTATATCCAAGATGTGTGATTGATTCATCATATATACTGATATGATCTTCTTACTCGTGATGTTCGACCAAAAAGATGTGATTTTTTATTTTTCATTTCAGTTTATATAGAGAAAAACCAAAAAGATTTTGTGTTTCTTAGGTTTGAAAAACCAAAAAGATTTTATTTTTTCAGCTTCCATGGAAATCTTAATTGTTGATTATTCTTGGTTGTTCTCCTTTGCATAAACTGAATATTGCAGATAGAAGTTGACAAGGGGTCCTTCTCCCAAGTTTTCTTCTAGATAAAGAGAGAGTGTGCAGATGAACAAGACGAAGACTACAGTGTGTTTGATGATATATGAAGACTGATGACAATCTTCTGAAGCTGTTGTCAAGGGGGAGTCTGTTGGAGCATATTCTGGTGACAACGAGCTTGAAGATATTATGTCTTAGTCTTAGAGTCTTTGACTTGTAATTGATAGAATTGTTAGCAACAGTTATAGGGGAGTCTGTTAGGACATGTTTTGTACCTGTTGATAAAATTCTGTGTAAGTTCTGCTAGAGGCGAACTTAATAAGTTCGCCTAGCCTATCAGAGGCGAACTTAATAAGTTCGCCTGGTCTATCAGAGGCGAACTTAATTAGTTCACTTAAGTCTATCAGAGGCGAACTTATTAAGTTCGCTTAGCCTATTAGAGGCGAACTTAATAAGTTCGCCTAAGCACAGTGAAGCGAACTTGTTAAGTTCGCCTGGTGCAGAACAGTGCTTATAAATAGACATAACAGAGTCAGTTTGAAGTAACAAGATTAGAGGTGAGACGATATCAGAGTAGACGAGAGAGAATTCTTGTAACCTGATATTGGTGGAAATACAAAGAGTTTATTTACACCGTTGTTGTTGATTGAGTTACACGAGCACGTTGATCATGGATTCCGCACATTATCACCGTGTCGTACCGCGAGTCTAGAGATCCGTCACGCACCGAATTAGGGACCTACAAGAGAATCAACCTGATTCATTTCATTTCTAAATCCGTTTCATTTGTAAGCTGGAATTCATATCCCGGTGGAGCATATTTTTGAACATAGAAGGGACCTTTTCCTTTTCCATTCATCTGAATAAAACAAAATACTTTTATTTATACTTTATATTTTACATACTAAATTGATAAATTATCCTATTTATTATCTTTAGTAGACTAGGGTGGTTATCGTTGCACAGTAGTACCTCCAACTAAATTGTTCCCAGGAAAGAATGACGGGTCTGGGAGAGATTTATATACCATTCTTTCCTTAGAAAGAACATTTAGTTTGTCAGATAACTACATACCGGTCGGATGGTTACCCTTACGACTAGTTATTTTATTCTTTCTTTGTATTTTTCTTTTCTTTTCTTTCTCCAATTGACGAACTCTTTCCTTGAGCTGCCTCGATTCTTTCTTGACTTCATCAGTTTCTCTTAAGGCACGACCAAGGAATTCTATGGGTGTTCTAAGATGAGCTGACGAATAATTATACCGAGGAGGGGGTTCACGAATACCAAATAATATATCGTTAAACACATTATGGTATGGATCATCAGATCAGCTGGTTCTTCAATATACTCTTCTAACATTGTTAGAAGAGTATACAGATTTTCTTCACCAATTGGATAGAGGTATGGGTCTTGAGTTTCTATTTCAAGTTCTGCTTCCTCAGGTATTTCTTGATATACCTCTTCCATTTCTTTTGCAGACACATGCAAATGCTCGGTCGGAGTTCGTACACGCATCCTTGGTTTAGTAGACCGACTGGGCCCAACTTTATTTATATCTACCTGATTTACTGGAGGTGGAGTATCAGTTCTCCAGTTCTCAAAATCCGAAGTAGCTTCCATCCAGGATGAGCTATATTGATTTTGATGACAGGATTCGTTGTCAGAGACAACGATAGGACCAGAAAGGGATTCACCAGTATCAGGGATGATTACAGGATTTTCCATAGATCCAGTAGGATGATAACGTTCTTCTTCAGATCGTCCGAAGATATAAGTATAGTAACTATTTCTAGACATCTGTATAGTTATCACTTAGTTATTATAGAGATCTACCTACTTTTCTTAGCAGGCAGTCTATACTGGTTTATGATTAGATACCTTACCTGAGTATCTTAATTTGCTAAACCAAATAATATCAGAATCAAGTTACAGCTTAGATACTAATTTCTAGTATCTAATATGCTGAAACAAATGGATCTGATGCCAACCTGTCACACCCCGGGTTTAGCCCACTCGGGCGCGCGACCAACGATTGTACCTGTTTCTTATTTTATCTCATTAGAGATTTATAACAGGGATAAATCCTGATATTGTACATAAACGTTTAATTTACAAAACCAAGGTTTTACATGACCCATTTCTTTCAACTGATGTCTAGGGTGGACGTTCCCTTTTCATGACATCATTTTCTTTGTCATCACATGGCTAATCAAAATCAATTCATCCTTGGTTACCTGTAAAACGTTTGAAAATATTTTATCAGTATAAACTGGTGAATACAAGTATATTGGAATCATAATCTGACAAGCGTGAATAAATATAACAATTTGCCCATAGTTTCTTGTTAATTTACACAGTCAACGGACTAACCACCGGCCACACCAAGGAACTTGGATATATTTTTATGTCTATCTGCCTTACGCTTTCGGCGATGGGCTTTACAACAACCAAGGGTTCAACCCCTAGCCTGTTACAACGTCTCATCTGTTACACGTGTATATGTACGTGACTCTATGGGCTGACTGCTATATAGTAAATCACCTTATGCAACGAATGGTTGTATATATTCATTCAAGTCAGAATATAATCAAAACCATTTTCAGTTTTGAAATCATTTTATAAAAATACAAGTATTCACCTTTCAGAGTCTCAGTTTAGTCGGCTTCTAGAATAAATGTTTTAGTGGGCGGCGTCTCTGCTTAGATCGTCTATCTTGGCTTTTCCAAATGAGCGATTCCTAGCTTCTCGTCTTTCTCCTAAGCGAACCGGCACTTCGGGAACTTAAACGTATGGGCGGGAATGGATTTGGGAGAGTGGTATTAATGTTTTCAGTTCTGGATTTCGTATTTGGGTGTGAGATATTGTGAAAACCCGACCTTTCTAAATATAGGGTAAAATTGCGGCTGTGACGGACCGTTATGGATGGTGACGGTCCGTCACTTCTTGAATCGTAACGGACAGTTATCTCTGGTGACGGTCCGTCACTAAGCTAGGGTTGGCGAGTCACCAGACGCGTGTCAGTGTCTAGTTGAATTGCGGCGTGACGGATCGTTACTGAGTTGTGACGGTCCGTCATAGGGTTTCCACGCGTCAGAATCAATTCGCTAGTCAGCGGACACGTGGCGCATTATTACTGTCTACGTGCCCAGCCCGTAATGGACACGTCCATTTTTCATGTTTTTCACTTTTGGTCTTTGTATTTTCATATAATTACATTTCCAGTCCCTGTACTTTATATTTTTATTATTTTTGAACACAAAAATTTTCAAATATAATTACATTTCTAGTCCTTGTACTTTATATTTTCATATAATTACATCTCCTCCTCTCCCTCTACTTTCTCTCTCTAATCTTTCTCTAAGATTTTCAAATGTGCAAATCTAAGTGGAGGGGCTGATCTTGGGGGATTATAACGGCCCAATCCCCCATTCGGCCCAAGCAACCTAAGCCCAACGCCCATATCCTTTACCTTGTTTTATGTAAATCTCGTGCCCGATCTACGCTTTGAAATACGGGATGTTACACGTGGTAGAGGAAGAGGACGTGGAAGAGGTCGTAGAGACAGAAGCGAGTTCAGATGCTATGAGTGTGGTGATCTTGGTCACTTTGCATACGAGTGCATCAAGTGGCAAGAGAAAGAGAAATAGAAGAAGGATGAAGTCAAACTTGTTCAAAGTGATGACAAAGGACCACTGTTGATGTAAAGGATGATGTGAACAAACAAAGATTAAGGGGTGATTGTTGGGCGTAATCTTTACTAGTTCACATGTGAAAAGCCCGAATGGGTCATGGATAATATTTTTGGATTGTGGGTCAGATTTTAGTGTTTTTATTTGAGTCGGTTATTTGGTTTGTTTTTTAGTATGAGTTTATTTTGGTATGATATTATATTAGGTATGGTTTTGGTTTATGGAATGGTCTGGTATTTGTTAAGTTTAATTTAGGTGATTATTTAGCTTGGAGGTTAAGTTAGGTTAAGGCTTTTGGGTCTATTTAAAGGGGTTGCATGTTTGTAAGTAAGCATAGTCGAATCAGGGAATTTACATAATGAAAGAGTCGATCAATAGTTCTGATCAAAACCAAAGTGTTCTATTCATTTTTTTTTCTGGTTCGCGAGTTTGTTTGAAGGATTCCTGGGCTTCAAGGGAGAGGGTTTGAGAAGGCTGATTAATTGTTTAGAAGGGATTATATGGGCTTAGCATAAAAGATTCTTGAGTTAAATGGTTAGTGGCCCAGTGAATTTAATTGTTTATAAGGATTATTTGGAAGGTCTAATTAACTAATTAGTATATAGTATGTTTATATTTGTTAATTAGTTTATACCGATTAATAAGTTTATATTTGTAAAATTATAAAGTTATAAATTAAATTTTGTGTGTCGTTTTGGTAAAAAAAATATTAATGGGGTCAGTTTTAAATCTTTTTGGGGGTAACAAACAAAATTTTTTTCATGGGTATCGGACAACCCATCCCTATAGTGGTGGGTACGCCAATGAATGAAATAATCGAACTAATTAAGATACCAGTTGTTTAATTTTGGTTTTCTTATAACTGGTTTTTATGGTTCAATTATAATCATAAATAACCTTTACAGTTTTTCTAAATAATATGGCATTTCTTAGAAAAGTTCTCTTATATCTTTTTATAGATTAAAAGGATTGGTAAATTGTTATAATGCACAAATTTAACTACTCCATTGTTTTAATGCACAAAAAGTGATATTCTTTTTCGTTTTGTTGGCTTATTAAACTTGATTAATTTGGATTTAAGTTTGTTGATTTTGTGTCATAATTAGATTAAAAGGGTGAGTAGCATGATAATGATCCTCTTATAGGCGTGAGTAGAAAAATCAAATAATGGAACAATAACTGAAATAATCGAACTAATTAAGATACCAATTGTTTAATTATAATTTTCTTGTAATCGGTTTTATGGTTTGATTATGGTTATAAATAACCTTTTTATAGTTTAAAAAAATATGTTATTTGTCAGAAAAGTTATGTTATATCTTTTTATAGATAAAAGGATTGCTCAATTGTTTTAATGCACAAATTTATCTGCTTAATTGTTTTGACGCACGAAAAATTATATTCTTTCTCATTTTGTTGGCTCATTAAACTTGATTAATTTTGATTTAGGTTTTAATTTTGGGTCATAATTAGATAAAAAGTGTGAGTAGAATGATAATGACCATCTTATAGGCGTGAGTAGAAAAACCGAATAAGAAAATTATAACTGAAATATTTTAACTGATTGAGATACCAATTGATATGATGATCTTATGGCTTTTGTGGTTCGGTTATTGTTATAAATATTATTTATAGTTTTTCTAAATAAAATGTTATTTTGTTAGAAAAGTTATGTTATACTTTTTTATAGATTAAAATGATTGTTAAATATTTATTTGTACTAAACATATAATTAGATTCATTAATTAAAATTAGCTTGAATATGTTTAGATTGGATGATAAACTGATAGTTAACGAATCATATTTTCAGTAACTGAATTAACTAAACTCTTTATATTCGAAATGTCTTCGAGTGGACATCCTGATAATAAAGTGATGTAATTTTTAATCAAATAATTGTGGGTTCAAATTTTATCGAATGCACTTGTGGTGATGTTAATTGTAGAGTAGAGGGTAAAAAAATTTATATCTGAATTCAATATACAAGTTCAATATAAATTTATAACCGAAATCAATAGGTTCAGTCCAAGTATAACGGAATGTCTAGTAAAGAAGCTCTACTAACAGGACAAAAGGTTGTCATTGGGGTTGGTGGCCCAACTTAAAACAGTAACATTTGAAAAGATTATAAGTTCAAGTCTCAGTCTCATTGAATTAAAGAAATTTGCCTTAAAAAAAATTAAAAAAAGAGGACAAAAGGTTTAATTAATATTTTGCATTTATCTGGTCTCAAAACTTACTCGTGGCATTATACCAATCACCCGAACAAGAAAAGAAAATAATAATATTTAAAAATAAATAAAAAAACAAACCAAATCACCACTGTTGGTGTTGGTGGTACTGGTAGTAGTGTACAACCGTAGCAACCACTACCTGCTCTTCTCCGGCTGCTCGTTGAGTGAGCCTCAGCCGAGGCCATGTCTACGGTGGCGCAACTCGCTATTGTCACTACCGGCTGCGCTAATTTTCGTCAAACTTTCAAATGCTTAGGTTTTTGCTTCCGCATCCATGGCCACAAATTGACCTCCGCTACCGGCCGTACAGCTACAATTAGGAACAGAGCAAAAGGTCATTTATTAGTCATTTGCTCGGCAGCTAAGCCTTCGTCATCTTCAGAAATCAGGTAATTGTCTCTTTCACATACTTATATGATGAGAAATTATACGCCTTCGATCAAATTTCACTGAATTTTTAGGGTTTCAATTTGTTACCATCCGAATTCACTTATTATACAAATTGTAAGTCATGTCGTCCGATTCGGATTTCAATGATCGTGTGTGAATTCTATCGCTGTTCATTTTTCATGTCTAGATTCATAGTTGCTGTTAATGTTACTATAGAACACTCAAAGAAGAATCAAAATCAAAGTTTCCAACTAAACGATTATGATCTTATTTCACTCAATACGAATTACAATCAAAAGGAATTACAAAGCTAAGAAAATTAATGCGGATACAAGATGTAACCTAATTCCCAAATCTATAACAGACGAAAAACTAACTGACTTTCAAGAATGACACATACAGCCCCTCATCTTTAGTTATTAGTAAAATAACCCCCTAAACTTGACTGCACATGAAAACTCATCTTTGACTTATTCTGGTTTACTATTTTATTGACATTTGTTGACTTGCACTATTATAACAGTTAAGTAGTTAAAAGTCTCGTACTTACTAGTATTTAGTAGTGGGTAACACATTAGTTTATGTAACTTTTGTTAAGCATTTCACATCATATACCTTCTCTCCCTCTAGTTCAAACATTTCTTTAGAGTATTGTAAGATTATGTATATTTCTTAGATATACGAAGCTAGAAATTTAGGCCTTTGATTTGATGTTTTGATGGGCGGTGTTGTAGAATAAACAGACTGATTATTCCACTAGGCTAATGAATTAGGTTCATGAATCAGCTTAAACTTATTGACAAGTGAATTGCTTTTATATTTTGTTTGTTTGATTTACAGTTCTTCAGCCAGGATTAGGAGTGAAGTTCTTACTCCTTTTAGATCCGTGAGGATGTTTTTCTACATTGCCTTCATTGCACAAGCTTCACTTGGTGGACTAATAGCCATTACACAACTTATTGGTGCTCTGGCTAATCCATCAAGAGCAGATTCTGTTGCTGATATAGCCAAAGGCCTTGGTATAGACATAGGAGCTGCAGCTCTATTTGCATTCCTGTATTACAGGGAAAACAAGATTAAAAATGCCCAAATGGCCAAGCTCTCAAGAGAAGAAAACCTATCGAACCTTAAACTGCGTGTAGATGAAAGAAAGATTATCCCTGTTAGTGAATTTAGAGGACTTGCCCGTCTTGTGATCCTTTCTGGACCTTCATCTTTTGTAAAAGAGGCTTTTGAACTTAGTGAGATGTTTACTGAACAACTTATTGAAAGAGGGGTGCTTGTGGTGCCTTTTTGTACCGATGGAAATGAACCGAATTTTGAGTTTGATGAAACTGAAGAAATGAAGGAGTTAACAAACAAAAGAAGAAGGCTTTGGCAGCTTGTTCCTGTTCTTACACCAGAATGGTCTGAGTATGTGCCTAAATTTACCTTATTTTTTCCTCTCAAAATCTGATTATAAAATTCACACAAGACATGCCTTACTATTGCCTTAACTAATGGTAGAAAGAGCCACAAGCTACTATTAAATAAAGAAATTAGAAAACTAGACATGATCTGACTTATTTTCCTATACACCAGATGGCTAGATGAGCAGAAGAAACTTGCCAATGTATCACCTGAATCACCTGTGTAAGCCATTTTCTCTTGTATTTTCTGTTTAGCCTAATGCAGTCTCAATCTATATTTTGAATATTTCATGCACCTACTTTATGGCAAATAACATGAAATAGAAACGAACTTTACAGTTTATATCGATTTTAGCATCCAACTTTAAACTAGGTGCAAAATATAAACCAATTTACACTTTATTGCTGATTTTACATTTCTGCTGATGCTGGCTCACTAAACTTTTGCTACCTCAGATTGACACCTCAATATTGTTTGCCACTTTGCTACATTTTTGCATCTTATGCTACATTTCTTTATACGGTTCCCCTGTAATGCTTAAAATTGAACTTTTGTTTCCTACATAGAGAAAGAAGATATGTAGTTCCCTACATTAGAAAAGTTTGATTTAATGTTATCTGTTTTTTCAATTTACCCTTGATTGTGCATTGGTTTACAATTTGAGTCGATTTTAAAAGTTTGTTGCTAAAATATGAAAAAGTATTTTTCCTAAATATCAATTTGGATTAGTAAGATAACTGAATATAATTTATTTCATCTAAATAAATCTTCAATCAAAGTTCGTTCTTTGACTAGGAAATGCCCATAAATTTCCACCTGTTTTTTTTGAAAAGTTAATGTTCAAAACCTGCATCAAGAGTTTCTTAATTTGAAGGTATTTATCTCTACGGTTGGATGGTCGTGTTCGTGGGAGTGGTGTGGGTTACCCACCTTGGAATGCCTTTGTAGCACAGTTACCTCCGGTAAAAGGAATGTGGTCTGGCATTCTTGATGGCATGGATGGAAGAGTCCTTTGAAAATCATCTCTTTAAGTCTTTATCCAAATTTATGGAGGTTTGACTCATATTCAGCAATACCCTAATTAGAGGTGGCAATTTACTTATGAATGGATTGGTTTGGTTTATTTTTAATCTTAAAAGGATCAAATAAAAAATTAGCTGAAAAGGGAATTGGTAAAATGGGTTCCAGGCATTTTTTAATAATTTAATGTATATAACTTCATGAATTGTTCTATTTATAGTTATGGTAATACTATTTTTTTTTGTAATCATTCGTTTATAATTTATTAAATACTTTAAAATATGAACAAATAAGTTTTTCAGGTCAACCCAACCCGGCATTTTTTGACCCATACTAAAAATTGACCTCTTACCCAACCCGCTAGATCTACGCCACCTCTACCCTTATTTACGAGGAAGGATTGTGTTTAGATGTACATTACTTTTATGTTGAGTATTTAATTCCTCTCCTGATGATTTTCTAGTTGTCACCCACTATACTAGTTTCCGTTGATATTCAGAACATTTAGGTCTATTTGTTGCTCCACTGTGCTTTATCGAAACAAACAATAGGTGATTCATTTTTATAAAATTTAATTTCTTCATAGCCAGAGTTGTTTTCAAGCATAAATCTCATTTATTTGATGGTTTTTTTTTTTTCAGAATTTCAACCTTTTGGAAAGCTGGAGATAATAATAATTATGAAAATATATGCACAGAGATATCGATTACTTGTGCCGTGTTGTATATTAGGTGACAGATTACAATATGAATTTTGTAAAACCTAAATTTATAATACTAACAATTCAGATAACAATATATGTTTCCTATCATATGTTTATGGTGGATTCTAATGAAAATAAAATTTATATATACGGCGGATCCAAGAATTTTCATTAGTGGGGGTTGAAAAGGCGAAAACGGGCCGGTTAAAAATTGGTTAGATTAAAACATGTTGGGTTTAAACAATTACATCAAATTATAGCAAAGCAGAAGTTTCTTTGGGTAAAAATGGGTCAGATTGAAACATGTCGGGCTTACGATGATTTATTAATGATAGAGAATAAAGTTATATGTTGAAACCCCCCCCCCCCCCAACACACACACACACCCCACACACACATGGCATTAGGTCTGCCCCTCTAAATTATGTAGTTAACCTTAAACAGTTTTCAAAGAGCATCATTTTGAATGCCGGTTAGTTGTTTGAATTTTGGATCGAATTTAGGCACTCAAGAACTCAGAAATTATTTTTACAACTAAAGTAGCAAAAAGTGAGCAAAGATTGTAATTGAAGGAATTTTCAATTCTACAATGGCAACATGAACATGAAGGTCATTTAAACTTCTTCAATCTCATCCAATGCATAGTTGTTTGTTGATACATTTGCATAGTTAACTTTGTTGAACCGCACAACAACTGGATAACGAGTTTTGGGATCCTGCAATCCGCATCAAATTTGTGAATATTGACATCCCAACACAAATACACTAACCACACTTGTAGGAATTAGATTTACCTGATCAACCAACAGTCACAACTGATCCCACACCCTTATACCAGTAGGATTCCTTCCTTAGAATTCTCACCTGCATAGATATTGTTAAAAACTACTTAGAATTAAACCAACCCTTAACTCCCTAAGTGTACCCTCATCCTATATGGATAGGTAGAAGTGACAAAATGTTCACGTCAGGCGGGTTACGTAATAGATCAAATGGGTACCCTTTATGTATGGGTCACGTTGGGTTGACTCGGAACATTTTTGTCTAAAATATTAAATTTAATTATACATATTAATGTGTCAGTAGTGATCATAAAATGTGTATTATTCTATAATCTATACTTAATAAATAAGTAACTGGTTGCGCTACGTGCCACAATTATATGAATCCAATATTCTTTTTCTGGTGTATTATTTTTTTCATTACTAAACTATTTAATATTTCCTAAATCTTAATTATTATTTAATATTTTCTTCATAATTTATAAATCTTTATTCTTAACTATTTAATATTTACTTTATTTAACCCGTGACCTAGTAATCTAATTTTGAATAGAACAATTTAGCAGATTTAACGAGTTAATCTGGCCTGCTTCGTTTTCACTAACCTTTTTTATTTTAATAGCTTGACCCGTTAAAAGGTGAAACATAAACCTATAGCGACCCGTTTATAAGTAAACAGGACAAAACACCATCACCTCTAGGACTAATGTCTAGTGTAGGTTAATTAGTAGGCCCTACATATGAAAATAATTAGAGGTTTATTCTCAAAAGTAAAATTGTTGTTGTGCATTTACCTTGGCTCCTCTCTTGGGTCCAATCAGAGGTGGTTTAGGTGCAGCTTCTTTGGTAGGTTCGGCGGTTGCTGCCTCTGGTGGTGCGGCCTCATCGGCGGCCTTAACAACCAGCTTTGATGATGAACACTTAACTAATTGAAATTCAAAGGCTTTTTAGTTAATTGGAGAGAGCGTCATTTTCGAATCTTTTTCTTGGATAATATGAGTGATTGGAAGTTGTTTCAATTGCTCCAGCCAATTAAGTAATGCCACGTGCACACCCATATCCTTTATTTGGATTATGTTATCCCACATCATCTCCTTTCTCGACTCGGCCCAATCAAGTTATAACTCACGAGTCAGTATATATCACACCAATACTACATTGAATCCAAATGTGGTGGGGAAGTGATATAATTTACTATATACTAGCTTTAACCCCACGTGTTACATGAGCTGAAACGTTAAAATTATAATGATAAATATCTTAACCTCTTTTTATACAAATTTGATATTATATTGGTAATTTTTTTATTTTGTTAAATGTGAAGATTATATGAATGAGAGTAATCAAAATATCAAAAAAAAAAAATACATGAAAATACAATTCATAAGTGGTGTATTTTTTACAATACATTAAATTACATGTCAAATGAAACCTTACAATGAGGATTTAAAATTTTGAAAATATTTCATTGTATACAACATTTGACGTGATATTAGTAACTTTTCTATGTTTAACACCCACTAAGTGCAACAAAGAATATAGTTTCTTTTCTTCAATTACTGAAAACACAAAATAACCAAAACCATTCTAAAAAAAGGTCACAACCAGTGCAAACCTGATTGAAGCCAGTAGGGAGTCAAAGAAATCGAAGATAATCAAATTGGTCAACAATTTACTTGCATACGTTGTTTCTCAATTTTATTAGTTTTTGAAACTCTATCAACCTTTTTATAGAAACTTTAACATTGATGTTGTAACATATTTACAAATATTTAACTTGTAATTAAATTTACGTATCAAAATTAAATTAATTTTTTTAAATCTCGTCTATTACACGGAAAATCTTGCTAAATTTTAATATTTAATCCCTCATTTAAAATAAAATAAAAATACAAATAAACTTTAAATTTCAGCAATATATCGTGTTTTAAATTCAAATTTTAAAACTCCAAAATTTAAAAATCGCACTCTTTAATATATCGACACAATTTAAATTTAAAATTCCAAAATTAAATTTGAAAAAAAGTTAAAACTAATAAATTAGAATTGAAAATAAAAAAATTATTTATAATTATCAAACTTAATTAAAAAACTACTAATTAAATATTAGTAAACTTTATTCTAACACATTTATTTAAAATACAAAAGTAGTATTTTCAAATTTTTTATGTAAAATTAAAAAAAATTGCTTTTTTAATAATAAAATTTTAGAAACTCGTTTTTTTAATAATGAAACTTTAAAAACTCGCTTTTTTTAAATCTCCTATTTTTTATTCTTATTTTTTTAAAATATTCACTTTTGATAATAGTTTAAAAAAATTTGAATGAACGGTAATAATTGTGGGTTGATTTGTAAAATGTTTATTTATATAATTTTTCAAAAAAGTTAAGCTAAATATGGAAAGATTGAATAGTGGATGTAAATGTGGTTTTGGGGGAGAAAACTTGTGAGGTGGAATGTGGTGATTACATGTGTCCATTTATGTACGAGGAAAACCCTTAATCCTTGAGGATCTCCGGTATAAAACCTCGGGATGTGACTAAACGTCACCTGCCTCATCTGTTTTGCACTCAGGATTTGTAAATTCTATCAGCATTTCTTTGACAGTGGATCTTGATTCATATGCAGCAGCAAAGATGTCTACTCGAGGGGAAGCTGAGTCAGAATCAGTGTCAGAATTTGACACATATACCGCTTCAGCAATCCTTCCTTCTTGTTCAAGATGGGCTCTGACAGTAGCTATCATTGCTTGGCTTTCGAGGGAGTTGACATTGCAGATATTTGCTCTGAGTTGAAAGATCTTGTAAAGAAAGTCTGTAGGCAGTAGCAGGATGTTCCTGGTGTTGATGGTGAGAGAGGAGCCGTTGCTTAGCAGAAAGGTGTGGTCAAGAGACTTAGTGCTTACCCATCCTAGCACATCTAAGTCCTTGATAATGGAGTTGTATAGAAATCTTCTTAAGCACAAAACTTCTTCTTCAGTGAGAAGACTGCTCCTTATTATTTCAAGTCTTCTAGGAGTCAGTCTTCTTTCTGCTGTTGTTGAAGATTCAGGATAGGCTACCCTTTTTGCTGCCTGTATTTGTCTTTCAAAGTTGGGTAGATTATCCTCCATCAAGTCATAGAACCTGCCAATAGCAAGTTCTGCTGAGAGGTCCGTTGAGTTGTTGATGCATTGTAGATGGTATAGGTGAAGGACTTGGATGCTATTGAGAAAGTCCCAGTTTAGCTCTTCTACTCCGCCAAACTCCCAACCAATCCAGAACCTCTCAGACTTTCCATCATACCCCCAAGCTAGTATTGTATCAAACTCTAGCTGTGTTGAAGTTAGTAGAAGTTGGGGGGCAGTGAAGTGACTTATGATGGCTGCTGCTTCAGTTATGATGCTGAAATATGTATATGTTTGTTCTGTGTCTTCAGCATCATTCATCCTATCATCAACAGCCCTGACGACTAACTTCCAGTCTTCAGATGTCTCTTCTTCTTCGTTATCTGAAGCTGGCAAGTCATGAACCTGTACAAAAGCTGGCTTGAAAAGTGTGCTTTGAAATATAGCCTGCTCTTGAATCCAGTCGTCAAGACTGTCTGAGTCTTCCTCCATTGGGACCATCTCCCCCTTTTTGGTTGCATAAGTGGACAAATAAGCATCAGTTTGGGTGCCCACTGATACAAGATAGGGAGTAGGTACAGTTGGGCATTGATGGGCTTCATGCATAGAGACTTGGTGTCTTAGTTTGGACACTTCAGCCTCTAGCATAGCCACCCTGGCCGTCAATTCCCAGTTATGAAGTTTCAGTCTGTCCTCATCCACAGTTGTGGAATCCTTGGATCCAGATGGGGCCTTAGGCCTAGCCTCTTCATCCCCATCACCCATGGTTTCTTGGCACCTGGGATTCCTCTCTGTGAGGGGAGTTTCCAAGGAAGCATCCTCACTGTGAGTTGCCGTGGTTGAGGTCTTAGCAATGTTGTTACTGTCCTCCTGGTCATTTGAAGGACCAGCAGTAGTGACAGCCTCTTCCACATCCACTCTTTCATAACTCCTAGAGTGGACCTTCAGGGTAGAAGAACTTGGGTTGGGTGTGTTGGAAGCAAGATCAATCAGTACCTCCGAGATAGTGGTAGTTGGAGAAGGTACATCATCTTGATCAGGTTCCTCAACACTTAAGTTCAGAAAAGAAAGGAAAGGCTCAGGGGGCTGTTCTATGGATCCAAGAAGTGATCCTGATCTTAATAGAGAGACATCCAAAGGAGTCTCCCTAATAATGTGGCTGTCCCTTATGATATTCTCACCAGAATGTTGTGATTCTGAGTGAGGGTTGTTAGGTTAGGTTTGGGCCTTGGAGGCAAGAGAAGAAGGAGTTCTCTTGCCCTTTATGATATGTCGTTGCAACCGGGGCCCTGTGTTCTAGTTGAACGATAACATCCAAAAGAGGTGTAAGTAATTTTTGTGCCTGTGCATCCTTAGTAGTATACACAGGGGTTCGAATGGTAGAAGCAGACTGTTGTTTATGATGTGAGGTGGAGGGTGTGGGATCAGTATCAGCTGGGATTGCTGAACTGTCACCTGGGGTACTTTGTATGTTCAGCATTGTAGATAACAATGGAACATTGACCGCTGAGAACTTTTTGGAAACAGTTCTCATGCTTTGAAAAATATTATTTTTATGTCCCAACATGATGTAGATTCTTGCAGGTTTTGAAAGTTCTTTTAGTTCTTGATTGAAAACTTCCTGCAAGAATCTTGGGTACATAAAAAATTGTGGCTTTGCACCCTCTTGAAGGTTATATCTCAAACCCTCAAAGATGAGGTGTGCAAAGTTGACGCCTTGGTTAGTGACCATATCATGGAAAGCGGAGGCAAGTGCGGAGCTCACCTGATGCCATCCACTCCTCTTCTGGGATATGCATTGGAGAAGAGTGTGGCAAAGATACTTCCATGGAGGGCCCATCAGCGCCTTCTCGATCATATACTCGGTCTGATTTCCAGTGTATCCAATGGATACAAAGGTCCTCATGTATTCGTCCTTCGAGTATGAGATGGCTGCTCCCTCATCTTGAAGCTTAAGATGTTTTATGAGTGTGGCTTCAAGATGGTGACATTCTTGCCGTCTATTTGGCTTTAATTTGGGGAATCCCCTGTTCGGGTGAGTAGACGGCGGTACTCCAAAAATCCTCCATATGAGGGATATATATGGTAGGGTTGGTTGTGAGGGCAAAGTAGATTTTTGATCGACATAAGAAGTCGATCATATCATTAAATCCTTTGGATTTCTTTCCTTTGGTAAGATATGTTGTAAGGTTGTGGTATGGGGAGAACTTATCATCAGGGTTATTGATGTCTACCATTGTTGTTTGACTTGGAGGGAAGGTTAGAATATGGGAGGCTTTGAATGTGTTAAAGATGAAGGGCTTTGAATGTGGTGGGGACTTGAGAGAAAGTGATGGGTTTAGGGTGAAATTGAAGGTGAAGAGGTGGTAAGGAAATTTGATTTGTTCTTATAACGGCAAAGGAGAGAAAAAGCAAAATGACTTGTACAGTACAACCTAATTCACCTTTTACTGTTACAGCTGTAAAACACCGAGGCAGTCATGCTAAAGACTGACGTTGATTTTTACAGCGGTTAAAAGTTAATTTGGACTTAAATTTACCCATCAGCAGCAAACTTGGTTGCTGTGGATGAATAAGCCTGTCCGCTACAACCTTGGTTGCTGCGGAAGGTTAAGTCTGTCAGCAGCAAACTTAATTGCTGCTGATGAATGCAATGATCTGCAGCAAGGATGTTGCTGCTGACAGCCTTAAAGCTATCCGCAGGAAACTTGTTCCTGCTGATAAGTTAAAGCAGTCAGGGGCAAATTCTTTGCTGCTGAAGATCAGACCTGTCAGCAGCCAAAAAGGATGCTGCTGACTTATAACTTTTATTTAGAAGAAAGGACAAACACATTTACAACAAAGGATAGACGCATTCAACTGAACCAATGATGATGCTTGGTGGTTTCTTTGCCTTCCATTGTTGAGTTGGTGGTTTTCCAGCTCTCTTTGCCTTTTCAGCAGCAGAAGCTGCATCTGAGGACTTTGGCTTATTAGCAGCAGATTTTGTTGCTGCTGATGGTTTTACTTGAGCAGCTGCAGACTTTGTTGCTGCTGAAGGCTTTCCTTTTGGTTGCTTGGGCTTTACTCGATCAGCAGCATTTTTGGTGGCTGCTGATGGTTTAAGAAAAGACGTATGCCTATCCTTCTTCACCTTACTGATAGGCTTTTGTATAATTGGGGTTGAAGAAGAATCTGATTGAAAGGATTAAACTTACAACCTGCAGCAAAGTGGTCTGATTCACCACAGATGATGCAAGATTGTTGAGGTTTTGACAACTGCTCCCTTGTGGAGAAAGAGAGTTTCTGAATTGAGTTGTCTTGGCTTCAAAACTTCTTACCTGTTTGTTCTTATTTGTCTTCTCAAAAGCATGTTGCTTGAGGTTTCTTTGCTGCTGAAGGCAGTAGAAGCAGTTGCTGGCAGTGTGGTTGTATTTTCCACAGACAAAGCATGATTTCGCCAGTTTGTCCCTTTGAAAGTACATATAGTCCTTTCTTTTGAACAAGTATTTGAAGTTCCAGGGGTGAGCTTTGTTATGCTCAAAGGTGGCTTCTTCCAATGTCTTTTGAACATATAGAACTCTTTCTCCAGGCGCATGACATATGTCAAACACCTTCCTTGGTTGGGTTGAAGTTGAGGACTGGCCCTTTTCAATATTTAGCTTCCTACCTTCTGGAGGATAGCCAATTTTGATTTGTTTGAATGGTGTAGGAACTGGTACTGAAATGGCTGGTACTGGTGTTGAATGGATAATGGGGACTTCATCTTTAGTCAGAATAACTTGAGGGGCAGGAGGAGACGAAGCTTCACTTGTTTTAGTGGAGTCTGAGCAAGTTGATTCAGACTCTGATGAGGTAGTGCATTCTTGCACGAAAGGTTCATCCTTAGAAGGATCAAGATTTCTGTTGGCCATATCAAGATTTGCAAGATTGAAGCTTGGTTCATGGATGGCAACGTAGTCAGTAGGAGGTGCAACGGTATTGTATTGTTCGGCATGGTACCCCAGACCAGTTTTTACCTTGTCATGAACTTGAGCATCTAAAAGTCTTTGCAGTTTTTTTGATGCAAATTCATATTTGTCAATATGGACTTTCTGTTCTGCCAATTCTGCTCTGGTAGCGTTTAATCTAACCAGTAGATCATCAATCTGAGTTTCAAGATTGGTTTGTTCATGTCTTAATAATGAAATATCTTTCTTTAGGCAGTTATTTTTTTCTTTATAACTGTCTTCGACCTTTTTGAATTCAGATTTCATTTGATGAAACTCTTCATTTTGATCTATAAGGTTTTGATTGTGCTTTCTGTAGCCTAACACCTTATCAATACAAGCTTTGGAACAGAGATGTTCATATACCTGAGGCGGTATCTCAGTTGTGTCTGCCATAAGAGCTTGGTTGTTAGCAGGCAGATCTTCATACTGGAAGCTCCAGTCAAAGTCAGATGTTCCAACAGCTGCACAAGCTGCAGTTTGAGCTGGAGGAGTAGCTTGTTGCTGTTGTTGTCTTGGTTGGGCTTGGTGAGCTGCTGGGTTTGCCCTAGGTGCCTTGCATTCTTTAGCAAAATGACCCAGTTGGTTACAATTGTAACATCTTAGTTTGCTTTTATCCAAGCCAACTCTGGTGTTGGAGTTATTACTTGGAATGGGTCTTCCAGTTCTAGAGTAGAACCTTTTTGCTCTTATAGATAACATGGCATACGAGTGCTGTATGTCCATTTCTTCTAAGTCATCTGGATGGAAGCATTCCAGATCCTCCTTGATAAAGGACATGTTGCTTGAGTTTTCAGAAACAAAAGCAGCAGAGGTTGAGGTTTGAGGAGGGGATTCTAGGAGGAATGGAGATGTGTTTGTTTGAGAGGTTGACCTGGGTGCTCAGAATGGAGGGCAGAGGAGGTGGTGGTGGATGTTGAGGCTGTTTGGTAGCTTGAGATTCTTTCTTTTGCCTGAATCATCTCTAGCTCATAGGTTTTTAGCATTCCAAAGAGCTCAGTCATCTGGAGAGTCTTCAGATTCTCAGTTCTTCTGATTGACACTGTGTAGAGTGTCCAACAACTAGGTAGAGATCTGATGAATTTCTTAAGAATATCTTCATTCTCCAACTTCACTTTTGAGCACTACAGCTCACCTACAAGATAAGTATATCTGTTATATAAAAAGTTAGAGACTCACCTTCCTTCCAGACGAAGTTTTCATACTGCTGCTTCAGGATGTCTCTTCTGTTTTCTTTGACTTCCTCAAAGCCAGCAAACATCTTCTCAAGAGCCTCCCAGAGCTCTTTAGCAGTTTTGTAACTTCTAAAGTTATGAAAAACTTCATTTGTAAGGCACATTTGGTTAGCTCCTAGTACCTTGAAGTCCACCTCCATCTTCTTTATGTCCTCTTCTGATACTTGAATCTCGGAGATTACTTGGTCTTCAAATATGGCCGTTAGAAGCCTCTCCACGCATGTTCTACACGTTTCTTTTGACTTCCTGACCGATTCTTCAGGGATGAAATTGACTCCGCACGTTTTACTTGCGAATAAGTCAAGATAGAAAAAGGATACAACGGTTAGCGATATAAATGTTAAGGATACCGAAACCTGTCAGGATACTAAAGAATGTCGAAGGTCCAGGATCCCTAGTCATAAAAATGAATGTAGGATCATGAAAGTATAAGATGGTTCTGTTCTTAGTTGAAATTGGCGGAAAAAATAACAACTACACAAGTATAATCGAGTAAACATAAAGAATACTTTTAAGAACACTGTTGTATTAAGCTTTTGCAAATAAACGATTACAAATGAAAACTCAATCAAAAAGCACACTTACAATGAAGTGTTTACACAGTATTTATACTCACTTAGAATCAAGACAGACCCTTGATTCTAAGGATCAGATCTAACACAGACCGTTGATCTGTTGTATAAAGCTAACTACTACACGTTTAGTCTAAACTAGTTAACTTTATTGAAGCGTCTTCTTTGTGCATTATTACTTGCATGCTTGGAGAAGAGCATTGTTGTCTGTCATTGGTTGTGCCATTGAGGTTCCTTCTGCTTTGAGTGTGTCAGTGGCTTTTACAGAAAGTTATCAGTGACGCTTGGCATGGATAGTCAGCTGCAACGATTTGTCTTCAAGGCACAAGGCTGTCAGCAGCAAAGATGATGATCAGTAGCAAGATGTAACCATCCAAAGCTGCTGATGATTTGCCTTTCAGCAGCATCAAGTGTTGATGCTGCTGAGAAGCCTATCCGCAGCAACTTTGGTCTTCAGCAGATAAGGCTATCCGCAACAGATTTGTTCTTCAGCAGGAGAACAAGTATCCGCTGCAGATAAGCTTGTCTGCAGCAGTTTGTTGGTCAGCAGCAAATTCTGAGATCAACAGCATTTGTACTTAGAGAATTTTGTAGCCATCAGTCTTTGTTTCTACAATAAACCCTAACAATTGTCCCCAAATTTAATAGCTGTCAATGTAATCGACATTTATAAAATTTTTAAAATTCAAACAGTGAATAATGATGAGGTTGCGATATGATTGTTCCGAGTTCCAATGCGAATTAGCGGTTGCCTACGTAGGATATATTCAAAATTACCCTTTTTTCTCTCATTCGGATCTTCTCAAGGTTAATCAGGTAAAAAAATTTACTCCTATCTTTGATTTTTCTCATCTTTAAGCTTTCTCAAGGATGGGTAAGAAAATCACCCGATCGAGCTCTTCTATCGTTGTCGAAACGATCGAAGACTTTGTAGACCAGGGAATCCTTGATCATTCTGATCAGGAAACCTGCTCTTTCGGTGATCAAGATATCAAGCATTTGAAATCCAATGGTGTTTTTTCCAAAAACGCCTTGTTTAGGTCTTTTGACTCTAGGATGAAAGCTGATTTGATTTCTGAAACTTGGGTCTGCTTCCTTGTTTATCCTTTTACTCTGGGTCTTTCGTATCCGTTTCCTCCGCCCATCACTGATTTCTTCAAACTCACCGGCTTGTGTTATTCTCAAATCATGCCTATGGTTTAGAGGATTATGTATACTATAGAAAAATTGAATCAACAATATTCTTTGACCATTGGTATCCCTGAACTAGCTCATGTGTACAATTTGAGAACTCATGGGTCTTCTCGCTTTGTTCTTCAACCCAAAACTGGACGAACCCCTTTGATTCCAAAAGCTACTCAAAACGATACTGACTGGAAGGGAATTTTTTTCTTTGTGAGGAGAGATTCGAGCCTTGGTGGGGATATTTCGCCACTCCAATGGGTTGAAAAGGGTATGAAATAGTCAGGATACTTGCAATTTTTAGTATTTCTAAACTGTTTCTGATTATTTTTCTTTATCTTTGTGCAGCTCCTAAATTTGCTGAACTGGTTCCTGCGAGAAGCGACACAGAAAAAAGAATCGAAGCCTTGTTAGAAATACCTGCTGCGAAGACGTCCTTTCGTGTTGAATCAACCATCAGCGAAGCCAGCTTTGACACTCAATACTCCGAGTCCAACATGTCTTCCGGTAAATAACAATTTTATTTGTATCACGGAATATCATGATCCTGATCTGCTCTAATCTTCTGTAGGAATCCCAAGGTCGAGCTCACAGTTTGCCTTGTCTGATATCGATAGCCTTCTATCCGGAGCTACCATCGTCAAGAAAGAGGGTCTCACGCCTGCAGCCACCAAATCCCGTGTTCCACTACTCCGGTCCAAAGCTTTAGGGAGTAAGAAGAGGAAGACGACGGAAGTGGTAGATCTGGAGATCTTTGAGGGCATAGATTCCACTGAGACTGTCAAGAAGCTTCTATCTTTGCTGAATCTGGTAAGTAATTTCTGGTATCCCTATTTCAATGTTAGGATCCCGAAATTCTTAATGTATCCGCATCTTTTTGGGTCTTGAGAAGTTGAGTGCGAACTTGGCTGTGGCGGAGAAAAATGTTGAGGAAGCCCTAGAGAAGGTCGAAGACATGAAGAAAATCTCTGCCACCAAGTCCAAGTACATGGATGGGGAAATCCAGACTCTGAAGGAGAAGCTGCAAGAGACCTCAACCCAGTATGAGTAGAAATTGCAGGATACTTTGGATGACGCCAAGAAATTTTCTTCTATGGCTATCCTTCAATCTATAATTTAGATGGTGGAGCAGGCTGCCGTGGAAGGTTTTGACCTTACAACGTGGGATCTTCAGGGATGGTGCACTTCTCTAGCCAAGCTTGGTGGTGTAGCGGTGGAGGTAAGCAAGGATGCTGAGGACGTTGGAGATGGAGGTGGTGAGAAGCAGGTTGACCAGGGCGATGAGGGTAATGATGCCTAGGCCTGAGCCTTGGATATTGTGGTTCTTTAATTTGGTTGATCATGGTTGCTGCTGTCTTAAAACAATTTCCTTTTATGTCTTGTGGTTGTTGAACAATTTTACTTTTTCTTGCTCTAGGGATCCCGATTTCGGGATAGACAATTTTAGTTTTTGACTAATGGTTCAGGACTCGGGTGGATGGGTCCAACTTTTGGATGAAGCCTGGGTTACTGATCATCCTACATTTCTAATATTAGTAGATGATTTGTGACTAGATGCCATGGTTTTTATGTTCTTAATATGTTTTGACATATTCTTAGAAACTTAGGATCCTTAAAATCGTTTTTAGGATACTTGATCCTTAAATAACATTTGTAAATAACATTTTACGTTTTCATTAAACTTTGATTCTGAAAAACATACTTACTTTCTGATAAATAGTTTGGAAGAAAACCAGTTACAAACATGCCATGACTTAGTCATTAAACTTTTCGAGTGTACCCAAAGCAAATAACCTTAAATAAATACCTTTATTAAGAATCAAACTAGGTAGATATACATACCAGATGATGATAAGGAGGTTTAAGCATATCATATCCCTTTGGAATCCCTTAGTTGTCCCCTGTGTATAAGTGGATTATTTACTTAGTAACCATACCTTAGGATCCTCAGGGATGTCCCAATCCGATCTAGTGTTAGGATCTTGGGTCAGCATATTATTACTAGATACTTGAGACAAGCTAGAAACTTAGGTTAACACATAAGTGTTTAATATTTGGGACAAGCTAGAAACTTAGGTTAACACATAAGTGTTTAATATTTGGGACAAGCCAAAAACTTAGGTTAACACATAAGTGTTAAATACTTGGGACAAGCCAAAAACTTAGGTTAAAACATAAGTGTTAAATACGTGGGTTATACCCGGTGATCGTAGTGACATGAAAAATGCTAAAACTTTTGTTTAACACGTAAGTGTTAAATGCTTAAGCCTAGTGAATAACACGTTTGTTATTTTCATGAGGTCCAACATATAGCCAACGGTGATGAAATTATCAGCCACTATTAGATGGACTGGTCGCACCACCTTGAACTGTACATGGATATCGTGCGTCCAAGTGGAGTGTTTAAACTCAATTCATCGATAGGTGAAGACCTTTAAACCTTTGAAGGGATTTAGAATACCTTAAAGTTAGAGAGATGGCCAGTCTCTATCTTTTGTCAGGATCCTTCCTGCAAAACACGAAACCTTGGTGAAGGTGGGTGTTAGCCTGGCTAACACCCCTCCGACGCTCAAGTCAATACTTTGATAAAAGATAATAAAGATAAAAATAATCAGGGATAGAAGAAGTACCAATCTTAGTTAGAATTTGAGTTCTAAATTACATAAAATATGCTTTGAGATGGATAGCATTCCAAGATCTTGGCAGGATCTCTCCTTCCATTGTAGCTAACCAGTAGGCTTCTTTGCCTGCTTCTGAGTCTATCAAATATAGACCTTCCAAATTCGGTGCAAGCTTTCCTTCATTGGGATTGATAGTATTCTGAAATGTTTTTCTCAATACCAGGTCACTTACTTGGAATCTTTTGATTCTTATGTTTTTGTTGTATGATTTGGCTATCCTTTGTTGATAAGCTACAATACGAACTTTGCCGAGATCCTTGAGTTCATCCACAGTATCAAGATCCTGTGCCAGGGCTTCGCTGTTGGTTTCAGGATTTTGAAGGCTGGATCTTGCCGTAGGGATCACCATCTCAGTGGGGATCGCTGCTTCTGTTCCGAATACTAATGAGAATGGAGTTTGACCCGTTTCATTCTTCGCGGTGTTCTATCTGCCCAAAGGACGAAGGGTAATTCCTCTGCCCATCTTCCCTTCTTAGCGTCCAATCTCTTCTTGAGGTTGTTCATGATGACTTTGTTGGTGGATTCTGTTATCCGTTGGCCTGAGGATGTACGGGGGTAGAAGTTATCATCTTTATTCCCCAACTGGCATAGAAGTTTGTTTTCTTTTGCCAATGAACTGAGACCCATTATCACACACTATTTCTGCTGGGATCCTGAATCTTGTTAGGATATTACGCTTTATGAAGGAGATATCTTCTTTTTCTCTGACTTGGACAAAAGCTTCGGCTTTTATCCACTTGGAGAAGTAATCCGTCATTGCTAGCATGAACACTTTTCCTCCTGGAGCTTTGGGTAGTTTGCCGACTATATCCATTCCCCATTTCATGAATGTCCATGGGGAGATGACTGGATACAAAGGTTCAGTTGGTTGATGGATTATGTTGCTGTGTCTTTCACAATCATCACATTTCTGGGCATAAATCATAACGTCTTTCCTTATAGTAGGCCAGTAGTATCATGTTCTCAGGATCCTTGAGAATAATGCTCTGCCCCTAGTGTGATTACCACAGTCTCCTTCATGTTTGTCTTTCAAGACTTTTTGTGCTTCACGGTCCTCTAAGCATCTAAAGTATGGACCTGCGACAGATTTTCTATACAAAACATTGTGCAAAATTATAAAACGAGATACCTTCATGCGAAAAGCCCTGTGATTCTTTTCGTCACTCGGGATCTCACCATCCTGCAAATATTTTTTAATAGGTAGAATCCAGGATCCTTGATTAGTTTCAGGATTTTGAGTCTTCTCTTCTTCTTCTTCTTCTTCTTCTGTATTCGACACTTCATCTATTTTCTCAATTGCTGGGCTCAAAGCATGTATGATTGGTATTTTAATACCTTCTGCTATTTTAAGAGCTGAAGCAAGATTTGCTAAGGCATCAGCCTCAACATTGTCTTCTCTAGGTACCTGTGTGATACTAAAAAATTTGAATTCTTTGGATAATTTTTTAACTATCATGAGATATTTAGCTAACTTCTTACCTTTTACTGCATATGAACCATTAAAGTGATTAACAAGTAGCAATGAATCAACGTGTACCTGGAGGTATTTGATATTCATATTCCTGGCTAGAAGTAAACCTCCTACTAGTGCCTCATATTTCACCTCATTATTTGTGGCTTGGAATTCACAACTGATCGATTGGGGTATTGCGTCCCCCTGTGGCGATTTCAGTATGATGTCTAGACCTGTTCCTCTTACAATGGATGCACCGTCAGTGAATAATATCCACTTATCCTTCGATTCTTCCAATTGTTGGACTTCAAGGTCTGCTTCATGCTGAATGTCACTACTGAAATTAGCCACAAAGTCCGCAAGTGCCTGTGACTTTATTGGTGTTCTAGGTTCATATACTAGATCATAGGCGCTGAGTTTAACGGACCATTTTGACATCCTACCTGACATATCTGGCCTCCTCAAGACACATGATGTCGTCAAGAAGGTCTATAAAAACTAACTATAAAACCTAACCTATACTCCTAAGTAATAATAGAAATACCTATGAACTAAACCGCACTGACAGACAAGTGTACCTATCGAGTGTATCACAACTTAACGGTAAACCGAGTTATCGAACCCTAGAGACACTACGAAACAAGACTAGACTCTGACTCGGACTAAAGATTGATTTGGTTTGGGGGGTTCACTACACTACTAAATTAAACTATGGATGCAGCAAACTAGAACGACTCAACTATCAAGATGAAAGTACAGAAGGTGAAATCAGGAATGGGAAGAATATCACCTAGGTCGGAATCCTACTTGCAAAGCACAACTTCTACCGGTTATGGAAACTATAATGGATCCGGGTTTCTAAACAAACAACTCTAGACAGCCTAGTGGATCCATAATCACTCTCAGGGTGTCACCAACTAAGGAACCTAAAGATGTAATAACTCACCAGATTGTTGGATCACTTCTTAGGTATTTCCAACTATGATAAAGTACCCTAATAGATAGATTACCTCTCAGTCTCACTGTCCACCAATACACTCAAAGAATGCACGGGGTCTCAAGATAACAACTATGACATGAATAGCAACAATCACTAGACACCTAATACCGGCTTCCTCTCAGACAGCTTACACTCGGATTCCTAAATGACGAAGACTAAACGACTAATTCTCACCTCTAGGGTATTGAACTAGGTTACACATTCAACTCTAATCAGCAATCAATAACAACTCCTATGGCTACTATGTCTAGCAAACCACCCTAATCACAAACCCTAAGATCTATGACCAAAATACGCTAATCAAACTGGCAGACAACCACAATAGACGCAAGGAATTGAAATCAAACACAAGACCAGATCTAAACATGTAATAACATCACAATTATCAACTCAAGATCTTTTACAAAATCATAAACACATTAATTGAATCCAAAAACCGATAAAACTCAAAATTTTAACAAGTATTCATCATGTGAGCTAGGAAATATATAAGTTTTAGCCTAGGATCATGTTCAAACAACCAAAACAAAGGTAATAAACAAGATTCATGGTTTCAGACAATCAAATCAAAGATAAAAATTCAAACTTGCAAACCCGAAATGCTTAAACAACGAACCCGGATCTCAAAGCTTTCACCTTTTCCCTCCAATTGACTTCCTTCTCCTCAAAATCGCCTCTAAACCCTCTCTGGACGGCTATAAATCGAACTCCCCTCATAATGGCTATCAAAATTTATTTAAATCAAAATTAGGGTTTTTCTCAGAAAATAGCTCTCTCGCGTACCGCGAGAGTTTTGGGTTGGGTTCCTCGCGTACTGCGAGGAACAAAATAGTCGCGGCCACTTCTGGATTCCCTCGCGTACCGCGAGGTTCTCGGTCTCCACTCTTCGACCGCGAAGGACCTATTTTCTTCATTTTTCACTTTTGATCCTCGGGCTTCGTTCTCGTGCTCGGTTTCTTCACATATTCACTTGTATTTCATACGAGCACCTGAATAACATAACATAGACTCAATAGTATACAAAAACGACTCAAAACAAAGACAAAACTAATAAAAACGCACTAAACACTAGGAATATAGATGTGTTCTTTGCAGTACATCAAACATCCCCACACTTAACCTTTTTTCGTCCTCGAAAAAGTCTGCATTGGAATCATAACCAGATCTACTTAACAAACATCAATTACCAAGTAGCAAAATATACTCACGCGTTAAAAAGCAACAATTAGTATTTCTGTCCGATTAAACCTAAGCACCAACTTTCAAGCACCTGTTACGTGTTCTAATATTACATTACCAAGCATATCTATCAATCTATGTGAGTCACACTTAACAGTTACAGCTCTACCTAATCCCGTCTCATGGTCATGTTTAGGCACGGATCAAACCATATAGATTTACCCTACCACGTTAAACTAAAATTTACTGTAGGTCCCTCGGGTGTGGCGGATCGTCACATGCAAGTGCGTTCCTGAGTCGGACCGGGTGCGGAATAACCGTGACTAGGTGGAGAGTCTTACAACACAAAGTAAACCGACAAGAAAATCACTTTAAACTTTCGTCTATTATAAACACTTGAAGGTTACAAAGAGAAATACTGAGTATACAAAGTCTGCGTATCTGACTGCGTACTTGTCTACTGCCAGGGCAAATTGCTCGTGCGTACTTAGCAAGTACGCAAGGTATTCTTGCGTACTTGCTAAGTACGCAGGAACTAATTCCTTCGCACTTACAAGTGCGCAAAACACTTAGAGATTTTAGCAACTATCAACATCATTAGTAAATACAACTCGATAACTAATACATATAGACACTTACAAACAAAGAAAAATACATACAATGAAAGTACAAAACTAAGACTCTATCCAGAGTGTTTGTCACACAAAAATGCTTCAACAAACTCCCCCTTGACAACAGCTCTGGATCGTCTTCGGTCTTCAATCTTCAGTCTTCACAGCTCTGCATCTTTAGCTTCCATCTTCTTCTTGTAGTTAAGGCAAAACTTGATCACCTTGTCATATTTAGAAGCAAGGAACTTCGTCCATTCGTCCGTATGCATGCAATACCTGTCCGCTAGTGCCTCCAGATCTTTAACAGAGAAGTTAATGAAGCAGACTTCATCAAATACTCTGATCAGTTCTCTCAACATTAAGCATCAACTTTCTGACCGTACCTTTCCTGTCACCACAGCCTCGCCCATTTTAGGATCTACGTACCAGTACCACATGTCACCGAGAATATCCTGAGATAACTTGCTCAGGGGAATCTTGGTTTCACATAGCACTGGCTTGTATACCAGTTTCTTTAAGCGTTTCTTAGTCACAGGATGTCTAGCATTCTTATCCTTGACTCGCTTGGGCACTTGAGGCTTGAACACTTCAAACTTCCCAGATCTTGCTTCCTGCTTGTGACACCCGACATTTCCATGTCAATATCCGTACATAACCTAAACGCATTTACATTTTCAAGTTTCTTGATTGACTTAATTGTAATAATTATGTCCTAAAGTCTAGAAATAGCCATGCATTGATTTGTTCCTTACTTTGGTAAATTTAGGAATTACAGGGTCACGATACGCATAACACGACTAATACAAACATTGGTGGCAAACCTAAATGTCCAAAATAATGTCCAAAGATCCATAATACCTGAAATATATGTTTATACATTCAAATATATATATTCTAAAGTCCACATTTTATAAAACGATTCGTAACGACGTAAATCGAAGATTTCACCTCCTACCTTCAACCCAAAACGTAACTACACGCAATAAAATATATCTATAACCTATACAATACATGAATTAAGTGTTTTTGACTAAACTAGACATAAAGTAGTTTAACTTTACTTTAAAATGTCATCAAAGAATCGAAAACTACATTAAATTATCGTTTCGAGCCCTAACCGCGATTAACGCACCTAATGACCTAAATATCTAGACTAACTAACCATCTAACCACCTAAACTACCCCACCCACTCCCCTTGACCAAAAATCTAGGCCTCAAGGCCATGTGGCTCCACCCCACACCCTAAATTTCAACATTTTCAACATTTTCAACTTACTTAAGCAACCTCCATACCCCATCTTTCAAAGATTTGTCCATAAAATCTTCCACCCATCCTCATTCCTATCATCCATCTTTCAATATCAATTTCACTCTCAACCTCTTCTCTCTCCCTCTCCACTCATGGCACATACTAACACACACACACACACACACACTTATCCATCTTTTGTTCAAGCTTCATCCAAGAATTCAAGCTTTCAAGGTGTTTCCATGTGAAGATTTGCAAGAGATTCAAGCTTTGGAACTTCCTTCTATACCTTCTCCTTGCTTTCTAAAGGTGAAAAACCGTTTCATACTTTTTCTTTCCTCATTCTTTCAAAGGAAATACAAGGATCATCATGTAAAAGTCACCATCCAAAAGTTTATGCTTAAAAATAACTAAATCCATGGTCTAAACCTTTTGAACACAAGGTTTCTTTAAAAACTCATAGATCAAGTGGTTGTAATGAATAAATCTGGACAAAAGGACTTAGAATATGTCATATCTAATATAAACATCAACTAGTTGGTAAACAAGAGTCAAACAAGTACAAAATTTGAGTAGTTAATGATGTTGAGTAATTTAGAACAGTAAGCTGGCAGATTCTCAGGTCCGAATTTGGAGGGCCATATCTCAACCAAAAACTAACCAAAAAGGACGAGTCTTAGGTCTAAAATCAAGTACAAAGAGTCAAGAGTCCAACCCAAGTGGTTTCATGAAATTTCGTTGAGTTTTGATACCCCAAAATGGTCATACAAGAAAGTGTGTCAAGGCTGTCCTTTTCAACAGAATTTTAGCATCACTTGTGAGAGTCATAACTTGGTCATAACAAGTCTAAATAACCCGATTCCACTTTCTAAAGTTAGTATTTTGAGTGTAGGACAAAATTTATAGGGTCTTCAGTCATGTAAATGAGTCTAGGTCAGTTCATTAAAAGAAATTCCCAAGAGACTCCAGAAACAAACACTGCTATACCTTATGTCCAAAATTAATATATTAAAAATACTTAGACATGTCATAAAATGATAGTTAATACATTTTGGTAACCTAAGACATGTAGGTAACTTTATATAAAATTTCGTTACTTGACGAGTTCGTTTGGTTAATCAAAAGGATGACGCACGAATGACTTAAAATTCTGGGAATTCCGACAAACAAGGGTTTATTTTAATATTATAGTTTAAGGTAAACACCTATCAAAACTCTAACACGACCTATATAAGAAAACTTATGGACAAGTACTTATACTTATGGCATTAGTAATATATATTTATATATTTTACTAAACACGTATACCTAACATGAAACTCAAAGTCAAGTCACAAACGGTTCGTCGGGTCACATTTTCTAAACATGACACTTACGTTTTTGAGTCTAACATATTGGATGGACTTTGTACATGACCGACTTGTATGATGACACTCAATATTAAGGTCATAAGATAACGGTCACTATTTAGGTCACGGTTAGGACAGTCTTGCATATACATCGGCCTTGCTAGCACTTACACATTGAAAGCTCATCAGGTGAGTTTCACAGCCCCCTTTTAACTTTTAAACGTTTTAGAAACACCGGGGGGAAAACATACTTTCTTACAAGTTTTGAAAACTTGAGACATCATTGTTTACTACAGTTGGGAACATCATTGCCTGATACATTCGGGAAAACATAAAACGTACTTACAAACATTTTCATATGGTAGCAAGAAAACAAGACCCGACCTTTATGTTTGCATGAGTTAACATATATAGAGCGCTGGAAGTCCCCTGACCATCATATTTATAACAATTAGCTATAGGTTAGCCTGGGATTCTATGGATAGTACTATTGGGATTGACACCCCTGGTCATGGTTTGTCGCGCTAACCATGGGTCCCTCTGGCCAAATAACCGCATAGTGTTCAAACATTGCTCGTGAGGTATGGGCGAGGGGCAAAACATCTGTGTCATGGTTTGGTTATGCCTCATGTATGTACATATTATTTGTATTCCTAGGTAGTCTACAAATTGGTCAACATTACTTGTTTTGTTTATCATATTCATTGAAACGTTTTCGTGCAGATGGATCTGCCAATCACTTATACACCAATGGTTTTGCCATTCGTTTACGTGGAAATGTTTTTATCATTGTTTTCAAGGAAAACAGTTTCATATTATGGCTATGTACACAGTATCAATGTTTTCAGGAAAAACGATTTATTTTATGACTATGACGTTATCACATGTTTTCATTGGGAAAGCTACTTGTTTTATGACTATGAAGTCATCACATGTTTTCGAGGAAAACAACCTTACATTAAACCCGTGTACATATTTTCAATGTTTTCAAGGAAAACAGTTTCGTATTATGGTCATGTACACAATATCAATGTTTTCAAGGAAAACCACTTTACATTGCAACAATCAAACCTTTGAACTCACCAACCTTTGTGTTGACATTTTTAAGTATGTTTTTCAGGTAATTCATAGCCATGGCACGGTTGGAATAGGTTAGCCTTTTGGATTAAACCCTAGAAGCCGAAGGAGTATGATCGTCAAACCTCAAGATGGCTTTCACCTATACATGGTTCTAGGACAATGTACAAGTTTATTATAGTTGTTGTAATGGTGTTCAATATTCAGAAGTCTTTACTTTAGCTTCCGCTGTTGTGTAATGTTACCAATCGTTGCAACCTTAATTTATTTATTTATTCATTAAGTAAATAAATTTGGGGGTGTGACAGATTGGTATCAGAGCAATGGTTTTAGCGAATTAGATTTCCTTAGTGACACCTAGGCTCTAACCGGACTCATTTAGGGACCAAGATTTCTAACACTTGCCCCACACTAAGAACACCCAAGACTTGAGTATAGAAATTCCAACCGTTACCGAACAACTTGTGTAGACTATTAGTGTATGGAATTACACTAGGGTATCATTAGCTACACTAACGCATAATAAAATTACATGACACATGTAACTAAAACATAACACATATAACGACGTGGAAATAATAAACACATACAACGTTTCTCAACAAAGTGTTACTGTTCGGATCACGAATTAAGGATAACGGGTACTCAGCACACTTCAAACCTAGAAGATCGAGTTACTAGCCGAGCTTGGGCGACGACAGTAGTAATCGTCAGTTACCGATCTTGGTATCACCACAGGCTGAACGCCTACCAGAATCTATACATATAACTGCACCACAACTACTCCAGCCATGGAGTCAGCTAGCTTTCTTACGTATTTGCGGTAAAAATACTCTCCTTCATAAGTTGTCGGATCAGATGCCTAGACTTTTGCCATGAGATATGGCAGACATGATTGCCCAGACAGAAGGGAATCCAAGGTGGATAAGCAGGATTGAACGGGAGAGAACTTTACTAGGTAGGAGACCCATAGACTCATCGGGATCATGTGGATCCACACGTACATACAAACTTGGAGCATGATTTGCTCGACACTGATTTGAGGATCTCTGCCCTAACGTAGTGCCTGACTTCCACCGCACACGTCCTATTATTAGAAGACATCGATTGTGTCTCTCTACCATTAAATCCATCCAGCAACAGCCTTAGTCGGCATATGCATGAGTATTGGTACACATGACTAAGAGTAATCCGATAGAACATACACACTCTTGCGCGAGAGTGCAACACGATGACACGATCTAATGAACATTCCAGATGCCTTTTAACTGAGAGCTTGCGATAGGAGAAACACTATAGGGAAGATGTAAAGTAAATTATTATTGCGGGTGCACACGTAATCATAATTTAAAGTGCATGAGAACTCTAGTGAGTCTTACTGTCCGAACTAATGTTCATGATTAATCCGTATTCCTAATCTCAACTCTCAGTCAGTCGATTAATGATCTAAATCACCATAAACATAAGGGTTGAGCCAAAAGGCATTAGATGATGCGATGGGCTATCACAAGTGACGTGGAAACGTACATCATCTCCTTCATCTTCGAACTCTAATGAATCCAAGACTCTTAGCGAGACTTCATTGGCATGACAATTTTAACCAAAACCTTGAAGAAATCTATTCTTGGTGATTTGACCTCAACTATTGGACCGAATTTGGAAATTCCTTGTAAAGTACTTCTTCAACTTTTGAGATTGGGCTATAGGTTGTCTCTTTTCGATTTCGTTATTTATCGATCAGCGCACGTGACCGATTTTTGGTCTATCATGAATCAGACCTTAACATTTTCTAATTCCCCTACTAGATCTTCGTATACCATTCTCGCAGTTCGGTAGGAACGAGAGAAACTCGAATTTGACGTACCTAACTCTTAATGGATCTTGAACGATGAAAATCTCCCTAATCCGTTTGTACTTTCTAAACATATCCTTTTGAAACACGTAAATTACAGGTTGCTCCTTGTAATGATCAACACTTACAGTAATCGTACAACTATTATCGGAGATCACGACATAATCTTAGGTTTATCTTACAATTCAGTATCACACTTACTTGAAGTCTACATCTGAAGTGCTATGCACTAACTCCTGTAATAGGATGGAAACTTACGCCTGAAACCTACGGGGTATTGTGGAAACCCGATCCGAGAAAAGTAGGTAATCTGACTTTTTAGAACAGTTGTCAAACGGGGTCGTTCTTACCACCTTTGACATTCAGTACATCATCAATCCCGAATAATCTTCCAATGATAAATAAGCCATGATTTATGCTCAAGTGAGTATCAAGGAAACCTAAGTGTGAGCTGTCGGCTATTGTCAGACCAGCAGGAGACTGACATACAAGATTCTTAAAGTTGTCCCAAATGCATGATTTCTTGCTAACCTCATTAGTTCATGTTATACGTAAGAAACGTAAGCGTGAGTTGCTTCCACCAACCTATTGTCCACAAAGATCTTAATAGGATAATTATATATCCTTTTGTACTTATGTTTCCCCAATGATTATTTTGTTAACTGAGTCTTTGATCTCAGAGCACAGGAGAGACGTGTTCACATCTCTTACTCCCAACATTCTAGAGTTATAGAGATCTGGAGCACCTACGGTTAGGAAACGACTTCTTAACAAATACTCAGGAAAATGCAAAACTTTGACATGTGACTCTCATTATCTCAAATTGTATGGCTTAAACCCTTGTGTTAAGGACTTTAAGGCTATAAGCGATATGAGTGAAATGCATGAAGGTAAGTTATGACAATATCATTCGAAAGCCAGGAAAGTTGCAAACTGTCACACCTCGACCGATGGCGGAATCATCGGGGCGGGACATGTAGACTGTTCATAGCACATGGTTGACTAAATTGAAATATATTAAAGTCAAATTTCCATTACCAATAATCCAAGTACAAACCAAATTCAAACAAAGAAACATAAAACAACTCACAGAATTCTTGATTTAAATTGCTAAGTCCAAATCCTATATTGAGCACGTCTTGAATCATTCTCACATATTAGGGCCTGAAACATGAATAAAATAAAGTCAACTAAAAAGTTGGTGAGTATAACACAGTTGTATATAGATAGCATATAGTTGAAAACAAATCCTTTACAAAACATGATAAAATAAGGCATTTATGGGGAGCAGCTATTGTGTAATCAAGTACAACCAAACCTTTGTAACTAGTATGCAAATTGTGTTGTCGGTATCAATCACCTCCACTTGGGTGGGTTTGTCAGACTCAATAGATCTATCATTGAAAACCGTCGGCTTGTATAGTTAATGATTGCACATAAGTTTTCACAAAGATTAGCACAACTAGCACTCGGGCACAAAGCTCAAATTTTGCACACATGTATGTAAATAGGATTTTGCACTTGTGTTGTTTGTGTAAATGTAAATGTGTAATGTGTATAAAGTTCATGTTCCACCCCAAAAGTGTAAAAGAGTAAAAAGGGGTTGTGAATACTCACTTGGTATGGAAGTGTAGCTAACAAAGAGTATAGATAAAATAAGAATCCTTGATACGCACGAGTTAACCAAGATAATAATGTATATTGAATCAAATATGTGCACAAAGTTTAAGTCTAAAAATGAAGGTTGAGTTTGTGTATAAAACTATTGATTTGTATTTAAAAGTATTGTATAACATATATAAAGTTTTGAAGTAAATATTTTTGAAATATTTTGATTAAGGTTGGGAATTGAATAGTAAAATAGAATATTTATAAAATCATTGATTATGAAAATAAAGTATGTGTTAAATGTAATTTAATAAATAAATAAATGTTTTTATTTAAAATGAAGAATAAATAAATAATCTTTATTTATTTATTTATAAAGTATGTAACTTACAAATAAAATGTTTTAAATAAAAAGTTTAATAACAAATTTAATTTTATAAACTTTTAATTAAATGATTTTCCATTTATTCCAAGATTAATTATTTGATCTTTTCAAATACCTTTTTATAAAACTAACTATTTTTATTTAAAAACTTAATCTGGAATTTTTATAGATTAAAATAAAACAACAATAATTCTGATCAAAGATTCTGACCTAGACACGATTGTGCCTGGGAAGGACACGGCCGTGCTCGAACCACGGGCGCGACCGCGCTAGTCGGGACGCGACCGGGTTTGATCAAACAGAGGCCAACATGGACAATTCACGAGGCACGACCGTGCCTTAGCTCAGCGCGGTCGTGTCTATGATTCTTAGACACAACAGAGATTAGCCCAGAGGGCATGACTAGGTCTGGACAGGAGGACACGACCGCGCTGCTATTCGGCACGACCGCGTTTCATGAGGCACGGCCGCGCTAGATGATTAGCGCGACCGTGTCTCTTCCAAATCAGACACGAATTGAACAAATCTTGTATTTATAGCGTTGGAATTGATAGGGCTTTTGATTATTGAGTTATTACGAGTCTTTTCCTATAATTTAATTGTATGTAAATCGTGTTTAATTATGAATTCGATTAAGTCTTTTTTTATTAAAAAGAGAAATCCGGTTCAGGATGATTTCTATGATGGAAGCCCCAATTAACAGAGGGCTTTTGTTACGAGGACTAAATCTACTGAGAAATAGGTGATAATTACCTTGGAGAGTATCGAATTGATAGAAAGCGGTAGAAGAAAGTTCCGGCGACGGCGATAACGGCTTCCGACGACTTCTACTGCGATTCCGTCTAGTCCAGAGAGTCCAATAATAACAGGGGAGATTGCTGAATAGAATTTCTTGATTGCTTGAGAGAAAATTGATCGAAATTTAGGATTGAGCCTTGAGGGAAAAGATCGACGGTTTTTCTTGAGAGGAAGAGAGTTTTGATAATAATAATTGTAATCAACTGAGCTATTTTCCTTGACAATGAAAATGAAACGTAATCGGATTTGAATTCGAACGATCGAGCGTTTTGAAATCTCATTTACGTTTAGACAGTTACACAGGCGCGACCGTGCCCAAGAGAGGCGCGACCGTGTTTAGGCACCGGGCGCGATCGTTCCAGGACCAGTCGCGCGATCGTGCCGAGGCACTTGGCGCGACCGTGCCAGGACGAAGCACGACCGTGCTAATTAGGGTTTCTTGATAAATTTTCAACTTTAGTCCTTGACTTTTCATGTTTGATAAGTTTGAATTAAATAGTTTCTTGCATAGTGTTTAAATGTATATAATTGCGTAAAACTTGCGAATTTGTATTGAATCATTGTGTTTAGTTTACGGTAAGAAAAATAATAAGACAGTGCACGAGTATTGAATTTGAAATTGCATTACATTGAATTGAAATATGAATACTAAAATCAGAAATGTTACAGTCTCCCCATGTTGAGAGAATTTCGTCCCAAAATTTAGTTTGAGGAAGCGACGGTATGGGTAAAAAGATGAGGGTACTTGAGCTTCATTTGGTATTCTCGTTCGCAAGTGAACTCAGGACCACGCTTAGATTCCCAACGAACTTTGACAATAGGAATGCGACTTCGTTTGAGCTGTTTGACTTCACGATCCATAATTTCCACCGGCTTCTCAACGAAGTGCATCGTTTCATCAATGCGCACGTCGTCAAGCGGTATATGGAGATTTTCATCAGCGAGACACTTCTTCAGATTAGATACATGAAATGTAGGATACACATTTCCAAGAGATGGAGGTAACTCTTGCTTGTAAGCCACTTTCCCAATCCTTTCAAGGATTTTGAATGGACCAACATAACGAGGTGCTAACTTGTCGTTCTTTCCAAAACGGATCATGCCCTTCCATGGAGACACCTTTAGGAGAACAAGGTCACCGACTTGGAATTCCAAGGGTTTTCGACGTTTGTCGGCATAACTCTTTTGCCGACTCCTCGCTACTCGAATATTGTCACGGATTTGAATAATCTTGTCGGATGTTTCTTGAATTAACTCGGGACCAGTGATTTGTGCTTCACCAATCTCGTTCCAACAGATAGGAGAACGACACTTGCGACCATAGAGAGCTTCGAATGGAGCCATGTTGATACTTGTGTGGTAGCTATTGTTGTAAGAAAACTCAATGAGGGATAGATGTGAATCCCAATTGCCACCAAAATCGATTACACAAGCTCTAAGAATGTCTTCAAGAGTTTGGATTGTTCGCTCGGTTTGACCATCAGTTTGCGGATGGTAAGCCGTGCTCAAATCCAATCGAGTACCAAGAGCCTTTTGGAGAGATTGCCAAAATCGAGAGGTGAACCGAGCGTCTCTATCGGATATTATGTTCACGGGAACACCATGACGGCTCACAATTTCATCAATGTAAATTCGGGCTAGTTTCTCCACTTTGAAGTCTTCGCGGATAGGCAAGAAATGAGCGGATTTAGTGAGACGATCAATGATCACCCAAATACTATCATATCCACTCGAGGTGCGAGGGAGCTTGGTAATGAAATCCATAGCTATATTCTCCCATTTCCACACGGGAATTTCTGGTTGTTCGAGTAACCCAGATGGACGTTGATGTTCGGCTTTGACTTTGGAACAGGTTAAGCATTTGGCCACATAAAGAGCAATGTCTTTCTTTATATCGGGCCACCAATAAAGTTGGCGAAGATCTTGGTACATTTTATCCGCACCAGGATGAATAGAATAACGAGTCTTATGAACCTCGTTCATGAGAAATGCACGGAGATCATCGCGATCGGGAACCCAAATACGGTTCAAGTAATAGAGTAAGCAATTGGGTTTTGATTCAAGAAGGAGTTCAACACCACATGACATTTCTTCGTACATGTTACCCTTGGTTACCGAGACGTGTTGAGCTTCTGAGATACGGGTTTGAATATCGGTTTGAATACGGGCACAATGAAGCATAACATGGTCCTTTCAACTCAAAGCATCGGCTGCAACATTCGCTTTGCCGGGATGGTAACGAATCTCGCAGTAGTAGTCGTTAAGGAGTTCGACCCAACGTCGTTGCCTCATATTGAGTTCTTTTTGGTTGAAAATATGTTGAAGACTTTTGTGGTCGGTGAACACCACACATTTCGTGCCATATAGGTAATGTCTCCAAATCTTTAACGCGAATACGACCGCACCCAACTCGAGATCGTGCGTCGTATAATTCTTCTCATGAACTTTGAGTTGCCTTGATGCATAAGCGATTACTTTGCCTCGTTGCATGAGAACACAACCAAGACCTTGGTTAGAAGCATCACAATAGACAACTAAATCATCATTTCCATCGGGGAGAGTCAATATGGGAGCATTGCACAGCTTTTGCTTGAGGGTTTGAAAAGCTTCTTCTTGATTCGGTCCCCATTCATAAGCTTTACCCTTGTGAGTCAAAGCGGTAAGAGGGACAGCAATCTTTGAGAAGTTTGAGATGAAACGACGATAATAACCCGCAAGACCAAGAAATGAACGAACTTCGGTAGGAGTCTTCGGGGCATTCCAATTCTTAACCATTTCAATCTTAGCAGGATCAACATGAATACCCTTGTCGTTGACGATGTGACCAAGAAATTGAACTTCCTTTAGCCAGAATTCACATTTGGAGAATTTGGCATATAGTTGTTCTTTTCTCAAGAGGTCCAAATCCAATCTAAGGTGTTGTTCATGATCGGCTTTAGTCTTGGAATAGATTAAGATATCGTCAATGAAGACGATCACGAATTTATCAAGGTATGGTTTGCACACACGATTCATGAGATCCATGAAAACTGTGGGTGCATTGGTTAGCCCGAAAGGCATAACCATGAACTCGTAATGACCATACCTTGTTCGGAAGGCAGTCTTAGGAATGTCATCTTCTTGAACACGAACCTGATGATAACCGGATCGAAGATCAATCTTTGAGAAACAAGTAGAACCTTGAAGTTGATCAAAGAGATCATCGATTCTTGGTAAAGGATAACGGTTCTTGATAGTAAGCTTGTTGAGTTCACGGTAGTCAATACACATGTGAAATGATCCATCCTTCTTCTTAACAAATAAGACGGGTGCACCCCACGGTGAATGACTTGGGCGAATGAAACCTTTGTCAGAGAGCTCTTGAAGTTGACTTGCAAGCTCTTGCATTTCGGAAGGTGCAAGACGATAAGGAGCTCTAGCAACGGGGTTAGCTCCAGGTATAAGATCAATACGGAACTCTACTTGACGAACGGGAGGAAGACCGGATAAATCCTTAGGAAAAACTTCGGGGAAATCCCGAATGATCGGAATGTCTTGGATACTCTTCTCCTTGACATCCTTTTGAACAATATGAGCTAAGAAAGCAATGTACTTCTTTCGTAAGTAATTTTGAGCGGTAGTACATGACATCAACTTAAGTCCCTTGCAAGGCTTTTCACCAAAAATCCTTAAGGTTTCTCCCGATGGTAGCGGAATTCAGATACACTTTTCAAAGCAAATGACTTCGGCATGATGATTTGATACCTATGATAATATCAAAGCTTCCTAGTGGCAGTGGAACAAGGTTGATTGGGAATGAATGGTCATTTAGTTCTAAGGAGTAATCATAAATAATGGAGTCAATTGTAAGGGAGTCATCATTCGCTATTTTAACGGTGAAGGTTTTCTCTAATTGGGATCGTGTCTTTGCTAGTAAAGGCTCAAAATTAAGTGACACAAAACTTTTATCAGCACCGGTATCGAACAAAATGGAGGCATATTGACTATTAACAAGGAACGTACCATTAACCACGTCGTTGTTGGCTTGAGCTTCGTTGGCGTTTATGTTGAACGCACGCCCACGAGCTCCACCTTGTCTAGCATTTGCAAGCCTTGGACATTGATCACGAAAATGGTTCGGGTCACCACACTCATATCAAGCACGCCCATTAGCAATGGCGGGAGCACCTTGATTAGCCACTTGAGGTACGGTTCGGTTTGGAGGGTGGACTTGGCCCGCAAGAGCTTTGGCCCTACAAACATTGATAGTATGACCATATCTCCCACAATGAGTACAAAGGCGACATGGAATAGTTTGAGGATGATGATAATTGCAGGTGGCACAAAGAGGGTAGATCCCAACATATGGCTTTTTAGCCGGCGCTTGAACCATAGGTGCAGCTTGGTTGACGGGAACAGCAGGAGTAACCACAGCAAAATTTCTAACCTTCCTCTTTCTATTATTGCGAGAGGGTTCGGTTGTGGCTTCTTTGTTGTGAGTAGGAGGGGTTACGGTTTCAGAAACTTTCTTAGAACCCTTTTTGGTAAGATTTCCAGCTTTCACATGATTATCAGTTAAGGTAGCGGATAGACGAATAGCATCCTCCAGAGTAGCAGGATTTCTACCTAAGACAATATCTTAGATTTGTCTTGGTAGCCCACAAATATACTTTTCGATACAACGGGACAAAGGAGTGACCATGTGGGGCACGAGAAGACTCAACTCATGGAACCGAGTTGTATATGCTAAGCTTTCCCCACTATCTTGGGCAAGATCCCAAAATTCAGCTTCTAACCTTTTCACTTCATTTCAAGGGCAGAACTCCTCGGTCATAAGCCTTTTGACCTCATCCCAAGGTAAGGCCATAGCTACATCAACACCCATATTCCTTTTCTCCCCATTCCACCATGTAAGTGCCCGTTTTTGTAGGACACTTGTAGCATGACGAACACGGAGGTTGTCGGGACAGTCACTATTGAGAAAGGTATTCTCAATGCTTTCAAACCATTGAAGGAGTCCAGTAGCTCCTTCGGTACCAAAGAACTTGAGGGAATTCACGAGTTGAAATGCTTGAATGTGCATTGAGATGGATTGTTACCACCATTTCCACCATTTCCACCATTATTACCACTATTGCTTCCATTTCCACCATTGTTTCCATTGGTGGCACCATTGGCTTGGGTGAGTTGTGTCACCAATTGGGTAAGAATAGAAGCAATGTCGGTGTTGGCGTTGGTTGCGGGAGCACGACGAGGAGGCATTCTACAGATTTTCACAAGACAAGAAAGATTGTAAGAACTTATGAGATTTGATAGGATTTAATAGAATGAGATAACAAAAATAAAAATAGATATTCTTAGTTTGGATTGTACTCAAAAGTGTTAAAATCACTTGAATACCATGGCACATTAAGGTTAATTAAACTTATATAATTTTCAAGAAGACATGCTCTAGCCTATAAGTAAACACTCATCTTAGGAAAGCATACGGGTCCCTCGGTTGATTGGGATTTATGCGAAATGCTTTCCTAGACAGAAAACCCAAAATACAGGTGTCACCCTTCCAGATTGCACGTGTCCTCAAATAATTTAACAAGTTTAAAAACCTTAATGAAGAAATAAAAAATTTTAGAGATTTTTGCTTCAAGAATTTTTCCACATGCTAAGAAGGATAAAGATAGAAAAGAAAATAGAAATATTATGAGGTTTTAGGATATATGAAAGGATATTATTTATTAAATTATTATTTAAGAAGATCCTACTAAGTCATGAATTTTTAACAAGTAAGGTATCAAATATAATAATAATTAATCATGGTAAGCATGTAGCACATAGCATGTAACACATAGCACAAAAATCATGAAACATAGTATAAGTGGGTGTCCTAAAGTTATAGTCTAGGTCAAGATGTCTAATAACCTAATTCCCTATAATCAAGGCTCTGATACCAATCTGTCACACCCCGACCGATGGCGAAATCATCGGGGCGGGACATGTAGACTGTTCATAGCACATGGTTGACTAAATTGAAATATATTAAAGTCAAATATCCATTACCAATAATCCAAATACAAACCAAATTCAAACAAAGAAACATAAAACAACTCATAGAATTCTTGATTTAAATTGCTAAGTCCAAATCCTATATTGAGCACGTCTTGAATCATTCTCACATATTAGGGCTTGAAACATGAATAAAATAAAGTCAACTAAAAAGTTGGTGAGTATAACACAGTTGTATATAGATAGCATATAGTTGAAAACAAATCCTTTACAAAACATGATAAAATAAGGCATTTATGAGGAGCAGCTATTGTGTAATCAAGTACAACCAAACCTTTGTAACTAGTATGCAAATTGTGTTGTCGGTATCAATCACCTCCACTTAGGTGGGTTTGTCAGACTCAATAGATCTATCATTGAAAACCGTCGGCTTGTATAGTTAATGATTGCACATAAGTTTTCACAAAGATTAGCACAACTAGCACTCGGGCACAAAGCTCAAATTTTGCACACATGTATGTAAATAGGATTTTGCACTTGTGTTGTTTGTGTAAATGTAAATGTGTAATGTGTATAAAGTTCATGTTCCACCCCAAAAGTGTAAAAGAGTAAAAAGGGGTTGTGAATACTCACTTGGTATGGAAGTGTAGCTAACAAAGAGTATAGATAAAATAAGAATCCTTGATACGCACGAGTTAACCTAGATAATAATGTATATTGAATCAAATATGTGCACAAAGTTTAAGTCTAAAAATGAAGGTTGAGTTTGTGTATAAAACTATTGATTTGTATTTAAAACTATTGAATAACATATATAAAGTTTTGAAGTAAATATTTTTGAAACATTTTGATTAAGGTTGGGAATTGAATAGTAAAATAGAATATTTATAAAATCATTGATTATGAAAATAAAGTATGTGTTAAATGTAATTTAATAAATAAATAAATGTTTTTATTTAAAATGAAGAATAAATAAATAATCTTTATTTATTTATTTATAAAGTATGTAACTTACAAATAAAATGTTTTAAATGAAAAGTTTATTAACAAATTTAATTTTATAAACTTTTAATTAAATGATTTTCCATTTATTCCAAGATTAATTATTTGATATTTTCAAATACCTTTTTATAAAACTAACTATTTTTATTTAAAAACTTAATCTGGAATTTTTACAGATTAAAATAAAACAACAATAATTCTGATCAAAGATTCTGACCTAGACACGATCGTGTCTGGGAAGGACACGACCGCGCTCGAACCACGGGCGCGACCGCGCTAGTCGGGACGCGACCGGGTTTGATCAAACAGAGGCCAACTTGGACAATTCACGAGGCACGACCGTGCCTTAGCTCGGCACGGTCGTGTCTATGATTCTTAGACACAACAGAGATTAGCCCAGAGGGCATGAATAGGTCTGGACAGGAGGACACGACCGCGCTGCTATTCGGCACGACCGCGTTTCATGAGGCACGGCCGCGCTAGATGATTAGCGCGACCGTGTCTCTTCCAAATCAGACACGAATTGAACAAATCTTGTATTTATAGCGTTGGAATTGATAGGGCTTTTGATTATTGAGTTATTACGAGTCTTTTCCTATAATTTAATTGTATGTAAATCGTGTTTAATTATGAATTCGATTAAGTCTTTTTTTATTAAAAAGAGAAATCCGGTTCAGGATGATTTCTATGATGGAAGCCCCAATTAACAGAGGGCTTTTGTTACGAGGACTAAATCTACTGAGAAAAAGGTGATAATTACCTTGGAGAGTATCGAATTGATAGAAAGCGGTAGAAGAAAGTTCCGGCTTCCGGCGATAACGGCTTCCGGCGACTTCTACTGCGATTCTGTCTAGTCCAGAGAGTCAAATAATAACAGGGGAGATTGCTGAATAGAATTTCTTGATTGCTTGAGAGAAAATTGATCGAAATTTAGGATTGAGCCTTGAGGGAAAAGATCGACGGTTTTTCTTGAGAGGAAGAGAGTTTTGATAATAATAATTGTAATCAACTGAGCTATTTTCCTTGACAATGAAAATGAAACGTAATCGGATTTGAATTCGAACGATCTAGCATTTTGAAATCTCATTTACGTTTAGACAGTTACACAGGCGCGACCGTGCCCAAGAGAGGCGCGACCGTGTTTAGGCACCGGGCGCGATCGTTCCAGGACCAGTCGCGCGATCGTGCCGAGGCACTTGGCGCGACCGTGCCAGGACGAAGCACGACCGTGCTAATTAGGGTTTCTTGATAAATTTTCAACTTTAGTCCTTGACTTTTCAGGTTTGATAAGTTTGAATTAAATAGTTTCTTGCATAGTGTTTAAATGTATATAATTGCGTAAAACTTGCGAATTTGTATTGAATCATTGTGTTTAGTTTACGGTAAGAAAAATAATAAGACAGTGCACGAGTATTGAATTTGAAATTGCATTACATTGAATTGAAATATGAATACTAAAATCAGAAATGTTACACAAACATACTGTACTATCAAGTTGTTGACAAATTCTGAAACTCCATTATCCATCCCGACCAACTTTGATTAGAAATCAAGAACCTAAGTTGAAATCTGAGGATTTAATTCAGTGTTCTACGATTTTTAACCGTTTTAAGTCGTACGCTACTAGAAAAGTGAACAATGGAAGAATCATATCTGACCTTGCTCTGTTGGAGGCCTACACATATACATTTCTTTCGACTTCTCAACTTTCCTTCAAATTTCATATTCACCGTTCTCCAAGATCTCTTGGGATGCCAATACGTTATCCTTAAAGAACCTAAGGACATGACATCCTCACATTTAGCAAATCCCTAAAGTTATACATGATTCTGTTATTATTTTTTGACATCTAGTTTAAGGGGTCAATCCCCAGATTAGTTTGAAAAATGATATCATATCACAGTCTACTAACTTAATGGGTTAGCAAGCCCATAATCAATTTCAGGGGACGCTATTTCTATGAAACTATTTCCATAGTTCCACCATTTACTTCCCCACCTAGACGAACTGTGGCTAACCTAAACGAATTTAGAACTCCTTAAGAATTGTTTGCCTCATGGACATGATAGTCAAGCCATGAATCTACAAACCATGACAGTACAACCTCAATACTAGACTACAGTATAAGTGTAGTGCAGACAATGATTAATGAAGTATTAAGCCCAATCTCCGCCAATGAAAGCTTATAAGGAATCTTGAAATCTTTAATCCATTGCGGCCAATGTTAATGGAAGATTCATTTATCTTTAGTAACTGTTGAGCCAAATCAATTTGATGATTGTCGAATACTCTAGCATTTCATCATTCTTCATCTAGATTCACCCTCATCTATAGATGAACCACATAATTCTTGACGATTCAATGTTAATGGGAGAAATTTTTTTGTTTCAGTTATAATTCAACATCTATTTCATTAAGAGGGCAACCTACACTAAGCTACGAATAACATTTGAAATAGAAGTACCCATAATGAAACTCATTTTTTTAGTTCATATCAATCAGAGAACCTTTAGTTACTCACACATTATATGGAGGTGACCTTAATGATCGTAATCCCTTCTGTTAGTGGGACTCTGACAATGAATTTATCCCTTCATGGAATAGCCAACGTCGTTCTCTTGGCTATTTATTCAAAGAACTTTCCTAAATCCGCTCGTTTGAGATAACAAATGTTTAACGGCACCAATTCCCTATTACATTATTCTATAATACCTAGAATCCATATACATCCAATATCGTTAATCGGTGAGGTATTCGCTTTACCTTCGAATACCGACTACTAAGTGGATTAAATCCAAAATTCTCCCTCTGATCCAGGAACGAACTAACAATACGGGACTCTCATCTGGATAGAGTAAATAAATCCTAAAGGTTAACTTAAACTAAGTTTCGAGGACGAAACTTCTTTAACGAGGGGAGAATGTGACACCCGACATTTCCATGTCAATCTCCGTACATAGCCTAAACGCATTTACATTTTCAAGTTTCCTGATTGACTTAATTGCAATAATTATGTCCTAAAGTCTAGAAATAGCCATGCATTGATTTGTTCCTTACTTTGGTAAATTTAGGAATTACAGGGTCACGATACGCATAACACGACTAATACAAACATTGGTGGCATACCTAAATGTCCAAAATAATGTCCAAAGATCCATAATACCTGAAATATATGTTTATACATTCAAATATATATATTCTAAAGTCCACATTTTCTAAAATGATTCGTAACGACGTAAATCGAAGATTTCACCTCCTACCGTCAACCCTAAACGTAACTACACGCAATAAAATATATCTATAACCTATACAATACATGAATTAAGTGTTTTTCACTAAACTAGACATAAAGTAGTTTAACTTTAGTTTAAAATGTCATCAAAGAATCGAAAACTGCATTAAATTACCGTTTCGAGCCCTAACCGCGATTAACGCACCTAATGACCTAAATATCTAGACTAACTAACCATCTAACCACCTAAACTACCCCACCCACACCCCTTGACCAAAAATCTCGGCCTCAAGGCCATGTGGGTCCACCCCACACCCTAAATTTCAACATTTTCAACTTACTTAAGCAACCTCCATACCCCATCTTTTAAAGACATGTCCATAAAATCTTCCACCCATCCTCATTCCTACCATCCATCTTTCAATATCAATTTCACACTCAACCTCTTCTCTCTCCCTCTCCACTCATGGCACATACTAACACACACACACACACACACTTCTCCATCTTTTGTTCAAGCTTCATCCAAGAATTCAAGCTTTCAAGGTGTTTCCATGTGAAGATTTGCAAGAGATTCAAACTTTGGAACTTCCTTCTATACCTTCCCCTTGCTTTCTAAAGGTGAAAAACCCTTTCATACTTTTTCTTTCCTCATTCTTTCAAAGGAAATACAAGGATCATCATGTAAAAGTCACCATCCAAAAGTTTATGCTTAAAAATAACTAAATCCATGGTCGAAACCTTTTGAACACAAGGTTTCTTTAAAAACTCATAGATCAAGTGGTTGTAATGAATAAATCTGGACAAAAGGACTTAGAATATGTCATATCTAATATAAACATCAACTAGTTGGTAAACAAGAGTCAAACAAGTACAAAATTTGAGTAGTTAATGATGTTGAGTAATTTAGAACCAAATCAGTAAGCTGGCAGATTCTCAGGTCCGACTTTGGAGGGACATATCTCAACCAAAAACTAACCAAAAAGGACGATTCTTAGGTCTAAAATTAAGTACAAAGAGTCAAGAGTCCAACCCAAGTGGTTTCATGAAATTTCGTTGAGTTTTGATACCCCAAAATGGTCATACAAGAAAGCGTGTCAAGGCTGTCCTTTTCGACAGAATTTTAGCATCACTTGTGAGAGTCATAACTTGGTCATAACAAGTCTAAATAACCTGATTCCACTTTCTAAAGTTAGTATTTTGAGTTTAGGACAAAATTTATAGGGTCTTCGGTCATGTAAATGAGTCTAGGTCAGTTCATTAAAAGAAATTCCCAAGAGACTCCAGAAACAAACACTTCTATACCTTCTGTCCAAAATAAATATATTAAAAATACTTAGACATGTCATAAAATGATAGTTAATACATTTTGGTAACCTAAGACACGTAGGTAACTTTACATAAAATTTAGTTACTTGACGAGTTCGTTTGGTTAATCAAAAGGATGACGCACGAATGACTTAAAATTCTGGAAATTCCGACAAACAAGGGTTTATTTTAATATTATAGTTTAAGGTAAACACCTATCAAAACTCTAACACGACCTATATAAGAAAACTTATGGACAAGTACTTATACTTATGGCATCAGTAATATATATTTATATATTTGACTAAACACGTATACCTAACATGAAACTCAAAGTCAAGTCACAAACGGTTCGTCGGGTCACATTTTCCAAAACATGACACTTACGTTTTTGAGTCTAACATATTGGATGGACTTTGTATATGACCGACTTGTATGATGACACTCAATATTAAGGTCATAAGATAACCGTCACTATTTAGGTAACGGTTAGGACAGTCTTGCATATACATCGGCCTTGCTAGCACTTACACATTGAAAGCTCATCAGGTGAGTTTCACAGCCCCCTTTTAACTTTTAAACGTTTTAGAAACACCGGGGGGAAAACATACTTGCTTACAAGTTTGAAAACATAAGACATCATTGTTTACTACAGTTGGGAACATCATTGCCTGATACATTCGGGAAAACATAAAACGTACTTACAAACATTTTCATATGGTAGCAAGAAAACAAGACCCGACCTTTATGTTTGCATGAGTTAACATATATAGAGCGCTGGAAGTCCCCTGAACATCATATTTATAACCATTAGTTATAGGTTAGCCTGGGATTCTATGGATAGTACTATTGGGATTGACACCCCCGGTCATGGTTAGTCGCGCTAACCTTGGGTCCCTCTGGCCAAATGACTGCATAGTGTTCAAACATTGCTCGTGAGGTATGAGCGAGGGGCAAAACACCTGTGTCATGGTTTGGTTATGCCTCATGTATGTACATATTATTTGTATTCCTATCTAGTCTACAAATAGGTCAACATTACTTGTTTTGTTTATCATATTCATTGAAACGTTTTCGTGCAGATGGATCTGCCAATCACTTATACACCAATGGTTTTGCCATTTGTTTACGTGGAAATGTTTTTATCAATGTTTTCAAGGAAAACAGTTTCATATTATGGCCATGTACACAGTATCAATGTTTTCAGGAAAAACGACTTATTTTATGACTATGACGTTATCACATGTTTTCATTGGGAAAACTACTCGTTTTATGACTATGAAGTCATCACATGTTTTCGAGGAAAACAACCTTACATTAAACCCGTGTACATATTTTCAATGTTTTCAAGGAAAACAGTTTCGTATTATGGCCATGTACACAATATCAATGTTTTCAAGGAAAACCACTTTACATTGCAACAATCAAACCTTTGAACTCACCAACCTTTGTGTTGACATTTTTAAGTATGTTTTTCAGGTAATTCATAGCCATGGCACGGTTGGAATAGGTTAGCCTTTTGGATTAAACCCTAAAAGTCGAAGGAGTATGATCGTCAAACCTCAAGATGGCTTTCACCTATACATGGTTCTAGGACAATGTACAAGTTTATTATAGTTGTTGTAATGGTGTTCAATATTCAGAAGTCTTTACTTTAGCTTCCGCTGTTGTGTAATGTTACCAATCGTTGCAACCTTAATTTATTTATTTATTCATTAAGTAAATAAATTTGGGGGTGTGAAACCGCTGTAGAACTTGCCACAAACCCATCGCCACTGCGTAATTTGAGTGACCCAGCAGCTCTCGGTTTGCGAGGTTCACGAGGTCGTATCTAGGTAAGGAGTTGAACGCTTCACTGGTTGGTTTCAAGTATTGAACCCCCCAGATCGTTTGATTGCGAACAACTGCTTATCTTCCTCGAACCTTACAGCTAAGATCATCCCTGTTGCTCCTTGTTTGTCTATGTTAGACGTCTTTTGCCAAACAGGAGCTGGATCCTTTGATGAACTAGTAGGCATATCTTTATCTTTCTGTGCCTCTGGATCCACAGGTGTAGGGTCGTCCGGGGAGGCTTCAGTCGATGCTTCAACATTACTAGCATAGTCGACTGAACCTGTGTCGAGCTGAGATTCAAAGGATGGAACTTCGAAGATCTCTCCATCTTCGAACTCATACTCTCCTTCCCCGTCACCCTTGGGAACTTCAATAACTACATCATCATCATATTTCAGACGATTCATCCACGCTTTCAACTTCCTCCTCTTCTTGTTGTTCATCCGAATGTTCACTTAACTCTGGCTTCGAGTTGTGGCTAAACCATCTCCAGTCAGCCGGTGCCACATACGCTTCGTTTATCAGGTGGCCAAAGAGTGCGGGGTGCTCAGGGGTAGGTTCTACACCGCCTAGCTTTAAGAATTGTGCAAACACCCTCTTGTCCACCCTCTTGACTTGCAATCTCTCCCCAGTAGCAGGTAGTTTGGCAACGTATCATTTATCAGAAGTTGCACAAACCTTGGGTATAACAAGAACCTGAACCTCTCAGCCGTTTTTATCTGATCATTTATGGCTTTAAATATGTATCTTGAGAAGTTGTAGCCCTTGTTGAGAGATAGGCCAACCATGGCTGCAGCAAGATCATGACCCATTGCATCATTTCCCGCCTTTCTTGAAGAGATGCACATGATCATGACGTGGGCAAAATATCTCCATTGATCGAGAACCCACATTTTCTTGTATGAAGCATAATCTCTTGCACCGACGTACCCCATACGCTGCCTCCAACACCCATCCACAAAGTAGTCAGGATAGGCTGTTGGATCGGTGGAGAGATCTCGAAATTGCAAGACCCGTCTAATTGTGTCTTCAGAAAAGGCGATGTCATGACCCGCCACGGTAGCCCGTATAACATTGGGGGTTACCGTGCAGTCATGCTTCGCGGTCTCCTAGAACTGCTCGAGATACGGTCTTGAAACAATAGGGTTTGCTGAAATAGCATAGCTGATTCTTGAACGGTTCAAGAATTCAACTATCTCTCGGTACTGTAGTGCAGCACCCTTCCATTCCAGTTCAGTATGTGCTAGAAGATTGAACTCATTTGTAAACGCACGAGCCATAACTGCAAAAACACACAGAAACATAATAAGAACAACAAGTTTCATTGGAATTGAATACACATGACTAAGTATAGCAGTTACTCATTGAACTGAATTTCCAGACTCAGAAAATTTCACAAGTGTTGCTCCTGCGTACTTAGCAAGTAAGCATGAATTTGTTCTTGCGTACTTAACAAGTACGCAAGAATTACTTCTTGCGTACATGTTAAGTGCGCAAGAAACACACTTGTTTAATTTTTCAGAAATCCAACTTTTTCAACAGATGCTCAAAATTGATGTAGATTAGGTCACCACAAGGTCGAAATACATGATTCTAGCCTATGGGACCAATATAAACACCAATCAACTGCTACATTTGTCACAATTTTGACCTAATTGACGACCCAGACGAACCGTCGGTCAATCGAGGGTCAAAGGTCAAAATCAATGGCGATTAAGGACTGATTAAGGGTCGATTACGGATTCTAAACAAGTTTTAATTATCATGTTTTACCAAAACAACCAAACATTTGACTAAAATCATGAATTAAACCCTAAAATATTTTTTAAAGTCTAAATCGGTCCATAATTTGTGATTTTGTGGATGGAATGTCCTTAGATTCTCACCAAGAGATTGTAATACGATGATGGAACTAGACACTGGACGAAAAATCGGTTAGGACACTCGAATTTTTTTTGAGTAAAAATGGCGGAGGGAAATTCAATAGTTGAGAGAAATTTGAATGAGATAAAAATTCTGAAAATTTTCTAACTACTGTTTTTTATACCCAACACAAAAAGGTCTTGCGCACTTACTAAGTGCGTAGGACTTAACTCCTGCGTACTTACTAAGTACGCATGACTTAAGTCTTGCGTACTTGTTAACTACGCAGGGTTTACCTCATGCGCACTTATCAAGTACCCAGAGACCCTTGTGTGCTCAAACTTTTAACTCAAATTATAAAGATTTCATGTCAAATAACGAAAAAGATAAAAAACATTCAATCAAGAGGATTCAAGATCAATTCAAGAAGGTTAAACACAAATATTTTTGGCTTTTCTGAATAAAACTGAACTATACACAAACTTAAAATCTTTTTGATATTTTCAAGGTAGAAATATACACATATTCACACAAACTGTTTTTTTTTATCAAAGACACGAGCAGAGGATCATATCAGGCTAACATATAGCAAAAACGATACAATATAAACATCAAAGAATACGGGATCATGTCATGGATTACTATTTATTCATACGTAATAAGCACATACACAAGTAATTCAAGTTGACAATATTATAAGATTTGAAACTATAAGCATCTTTGTATCACGTTCTTGTGTGATAAGGTATTAATTATAAGATATACAACGTGTACCCCACTGATATGCTACAGTAATGTAAGTTGCACTATCTCAAGGCATCTAAGATTTTCCCAATTATTTTCTAAATTTTCAGAATGAAGCTACATCAATTAGCACAGGAAAAATCAAGCAGAATCCATAAGGATTATTAGGAATCATAAGATTAAGAATCGAGTGACTCATTTTTCTTGGTTTCATTTGATTTCTGTAGTGAATATTGGTATGATGATTCAGGATAATGAATATGGTGTTTGAGTATTCGGGTAGGGGAATCCAACTTTTATGTGGATTTGATTTCAATGAATCAGGAGTGATTCAAGGGTGAATACACACTCCACGGTTGATGTAGAGACATTTCTTGATTCAATCTCTCATTGCAAACTTGTGACTATGGGAAGTGAGATGAACCACATTAATTGTGCTAAAGACATAACCCGACACTGATCTCAGAAGAAAATTATTGCCAAAATCTAACATCCTTTATCTGATAATGATCTTTTGCATTATTTTACGCACACACACTAGAATACAGGGGTTCAAATCACAGTTGTAATTTAGATTTAGTTTCCACACTACTAGTGATTCAAAGACGCATACAGCCTACTGACAATTCAAATTACTTGTAAATAAGCAGATTAAAAACATAACAATTTAACCAATTAAGTAAGCATGACGCAATCATTTCCCATGTGAGCAGTCTATGGCGTTTAGATCATTTATGATGTACTATCATTTCCTCTTTTCTCAAGTTAACTTTGAAGTTTTCTCCATTTTCTATTTTGTTTTTGATTTTGTAAAATATTTTGAAGGTTAAAAGAACTATACAGAAATTTTAAGAGAAATAAAATTTAACTTTCATGAATTGAATTGATTTAAGAAAAACAAGTTTACACTCTGGATTGAACATTCCTATCAAGTTGACAAGATGCTTAAAACGGGATCGATCAAATGCCTTAGTGAAAAGGTCAGCAAGATTGTCATCCGTGTGAACCTTTACAAGTTCAATTAAATGCTTTTCAGCACAATCATGGATGAAATGATGGCGAATTTCAATATGTTTAGTTTTGGAATGTTTCACCGGGTTATTTGTGATGGACATGATGACATTGTTGTCAATGAACAGAGGTGTTCCAGTGAAGTTCAAGCCGTAGTATCTCAGTTGCTGCTGAATCCACAATATTTGAGAACAACCGCTAGCTGCAACAATGTATTCTGCTTCACACTGCCAAGAAACCAGTCTGTCTCCTAAGAATTGACATCCACCAGAAGTTGACTTTCTATCAAGGTTACAACCGCCATAATCTGAATCAGTGTAGGCTTTGAAGTCAAATGACTGCTTCTTAGAGTACCAAAGACCCAATCGGGGTTTCCCTTTCAAGTGTCTGAAAATCCTCTTTATAGCTATCATATGAGACTCCTTCGGTTGTGAGTGAAAGCTTGAGCACAAGCACACAACAAACATTATATCGGGTCTTGAAGCTGTGAGATACATAAGTGATCCGATCATCCCACGGTACAATCTGCAATACACATCCTTTCCATCTTTGTCAGGATGCAGCCCATGATTGAATGGGATAGGTGTGCCATAAGTACTGCTATCATTCATCTTGTATTTAGACAAGATATCCTGTACATACTTTGTTTGATGTAGATAAATGCCATCCTCTCTTTGACTGACTTGCAGACCCAGGAAGAACGACAATTCACCCATGTTACTCATTTCAAACTTGGACTTCATCCTGTTTGAATTCTCTACACATCCCTTCATTTGTAGATCCAAAAATAATGTCGTCGACGTAGACTTGTACAAGAAGAATGTCACCTCCTGCTTTCCGTATGAAGAGGGTCGATTCAATCTGTCCACGGTAGAAACCATTAGACAATAGATGCTTATATAATGTCTCATACCATGCCCGAGGTGCTTGATGAAACCATAAAGTGCTTTGTCGAGCTTGTACACTTTATTGATATTATGCGGATCTTCAAAGCCGGGAGGTTGAGTGACATAGAACTCTTCATGAACTTTTCCATACAGGAAAGCACTCTTCACATCAAGTTGATAGACCTTGAAACCAACATATGAGGCATAAGCCAGAAACAGTCGAATGGCTTCAAGTCTAGCAACTGGGGCATATACTTCCATGTAATCCAAGCCCTCTTGCTGATAAAAACCCTGAACAACCAATCTTGCTTTGGTCTTCACCACAACATGACGATCATCCGTCTTGCATTTGAACACCCATCTGGGGCCAATTAGTTTTACACCCCTTGGTAAGTCAACCAAATCCCACGCATGCAACTTTTGGAATTGAGACAGTTCGTTTTGCATTGCCTCAATCCAGCAGTTGTCAGCGAGAGCCTCCTTCACATTCTTCGGCACTAACTGGGAAATGAATGCAGCATGCATACATGTTTCCATGACACCAGTGTCAAGTATCTCAGAGTAGAGACTAGTGTTCTCAGTAATGGTTCGATGACGAGTTTGAACACCGGCATGAGGATCACCAATAATGTTGTCAATTGGATGATTCTTATGCACTCTCGCCTCTGGTACATTCGGTTCCTGAATTTCTGAATCGAGGTTCGTGCTTAACTCCCCCATATCCTGTGTTCCAGAAGAAGAAGATTCAATGTTAATTGGATCAACTGGAGCTTCATTTACTACACTAGTGTTAGGATTAGCTTGAGCGTCAGTTCCTTCAACATGAACATCTTCACTGTTATCACCATTAAGAGTTCCAGATGTAGATGCAACATTGGAATCAGGAGTTACAATGGGTACAGTAGCACGAGTTGAGAAACTGGAGTCATCACCGCCACCAAATAATTCATATACATTTGCGGCATCAACTGCAGACAAATCAGGAAGATTGAATGACTTGAATAGCGCGTCATAATCAAAACCCCAAGCTGGACCAGTTGGTTCTGGTGGTATGCTGTGTTTACTACAATCCACTTCAAACCACTCTTCGACAGTACGAGTTATTATATTGTACACTCTCTTACAAGGCGAGTTGGCAACGTATCCTTAGAAGATGCCTTCCACCGCTTTTGCATGAAACTTAGACTTACGGTCTTTGTACTGTAGCAACAAGGAACAGGGACTACCAAAAGGAACTAGGTAATCAAGATTGGGAGTTCGAATGTTGATCAACTCATAACAAGTCTTGTTGTGCCTCTTCATAACCAGAACTCTGTTCAAGACGTCACAAGCTGTATTAACTACTTCTGCCCAGAAAGTGACAGGAAGCTTTGCATCTGACAGCATTGTCCTTGCAGTCTCAATCAATGTTCTGTTCTTTCGTTCTGTACAGGGCACTAAATTCGCGACGGATACCCTTCTTGAGACAGAAAAGTTCCATCAAATTATTCTTGAACTCAGTTCCGTTGTCACTCCTTGTTCTTCTAACCTTCAGCTTGCACAGAGATTCCAAGCTCAGGATTAGGTATTGAAGAATGTCAGCAGTTTCATCCTTCGTACCTAAAAAATGCACCCAAGAAAAATGTGAGAAATCATCAGTTACAACCAGACTGAATGACTTACCTCCAATACTCCTGATACTTATGGGGCCAAACAGATCCATATGTAATAGGTCCAAAGGGGTATCGATGGAGTTTTGGAGCTTGGGCTTATGAGACTTCCGTTGCTGTTTGCCCTTTTTACAAGGCATACAGTCATCTGCAACGGTAAATCTCAGGTTAGGAACACCGGTTACCAAACCGTTTCGGACAAGATGATTCATTTTACGATATGAAATATGTCCGAGTTTCCTATGCCACAAGATAGAGTCAAGTTCTGTCGCTTTGGTAAGCAAACAAGTAGCAACTGATGAGGTGGTTGTTGCCACGCTCATATCAATCTGATAGGTGTCGTTTGTCCTTGGCGCTCTCATCAGAATCCAATCTTCGGGAACCTCAAAACCAGGTTTGAGTATCAAGCATTCATTCTTCTCAAACATCACCGAGTACTCCTTGTCGCACATTTGGGAGACACTCAACAGGTTATGCTTCAGCTGCTCATAATAGTTGACATTGTCAAAGCTTAGACAACCATTTGACACCACGCCTTGACACGTGATACTACCGCCTTTCTCTCCAGCAAAGGCCACATAGCCGCCTCTGAATGGTTTTACGTCTTGAAGCAAGGCCATGTTTCCTGTCATGTGCCGGGAGCATCCACTATCTACATACCGACGATTAGAGATAGTACCCTTCGGATGTCCTTGCACGAGTCACAAAAAGAATTAGTTAGATTTGGAGACCCAAGCCATAGTGGTCTTGGGTCGTCCGTCTTTTTCAAAATAAACAACCTCTTTTAACTCACAGTCGTGACTGTTCAAAATGGATGAATCTTTAGAAGAATTGGGACTAGGAGATTGAGAAATTTTATTTTTGTTTCTTAACTAGAACAGTAGACTTAGGTTCAACAACAGCCGGTGAACTAATGGAAGCTTCACTTGATTGAACTCCAGTCAGCTGTTCTAGCTTTCTCAACCTTTTATTCCTTCTCCTCCTCAGTGGCTTAGAGAGTTTCACCATAGATTTCTCACCAGTAGGTGTACTACCAGAGGTAGATACACAAGGTATAGCAGGTTGCTTTCCCTTTCTTGAAACAGATGGTTTAGCCTCAGATGTTATCTTTGGCTTTACCATTGGTTTTACTTGTGGTTTCATCACATTTGCTTTTGGAATTTTGGGATGTTTCACTGGTGGTGACTTAGGGATGACAGCCGGTTGTGAAACAATTGGCCGTTTCCCATGGTTCTTAGAAGGGCAGTTCACAAGGATGTGACCAACCATACCATAGTGAAAGCAAGTCCTCTTGTCTGTGTAAGTCCTCCTGTAAGGCTCATTAGATCTGGCATTAGATGACTCAGCATTATGAGCAGGAGGAGTTGGTTTGTGATCAGGAGTTTGACCCGATATAGATTGGTTTTTGGGAGTATAGTATTTTTACAAATTTTCTTTCTAACCAAGCCCATAGTGAGCTGAAAAAGCTTATTTCTTAACTTGATTAAGATTTTTATACCCCCCATAAAGCATTACCTTTAATTTATCATTTGATTCAATGATATCGGGTTCAGTTAAAATACAATTGTCACTATTAGTGATAATGTTTTTCTTGACTTTCTGTTCAGATAATAACTCCTCAGATACTACTCCTTCAAGGCAGGTGTTAACCGACCCATCATCAGAAGCAGTAAAGAACTCCTCATTAGATGCGGAGTTGGCCTTACTTGAGGAATCTTCCTTGTTAGAGGAATCATCCTTACCTGAGGACTCATCAAGGCAAGTTAGATCAATGTCTACTAAGCCGTTGACAAATTTCCCGCTAGCTAGTGGAGGAATGGCATTAGTACCCAGCCCTAAGCCATTCATTTGTCTCACTACAGATTCGTAGTGTTCCACCACAAAACGAGAGTTTTTCAACTTCTCATTAGTACATTTCAACTACAAGATCTCGTTTTGCAGCTTGTTGATCTCATTGTTCCTTTTCTCTAACCCCTTGTATGCAATATCCAACTGAAGCTGTTGATCGCTCATTTTAAGTGAATAATCACGTTTTTCTTTCTTCACTGTTTCAATTGAATCTTTAAATCATTTTTCGTTTTCTTTATAGCTTAAAGCTGCAATACGAAGGGGTTCGACCTTGTCTTGAAGCTTAGAGTTTTCAATTTTTAAGCCAACATTTGGAACAAGAAATAACAGTAAAAGGATTAGAATCTACATCATTTGATGAATGTGATGCCTCTCCGATAGCCATGAGGGCAACAGCAGGTGTAGACTCTTCTGGATCAACCACAGAAGCTTCCCTTTCCTCAGCTTCCATCATCTCCATAACCTCAGCCATGAGACCAACCTGAGTTTGTGCAATAAGAGCATCCTCCAGATGAACGCCCCAATCAAAGCTTTCATCCTGTTGAGCTACCAATGAATTGGACGTTCCACCTTGGCTTTGATTGTGTTTGTTTGAGTTGTTGTAGCCTTGGTTGTTTCCTTGGCTAGGTCTGGTGAAACCTGAAGCCGGTGCTCTGTCTTTTTGACATTCATGAGCAAAGTGTCCATAGTTCAGACACTTGTAGCACTTGGCCTTGGATTTGTCAAAACCAACCTTGGCATTAGAATGGCCACCAATGAACTTTCGGCCAGTTCTGTTCAGGAAACGCTTTGCCCTCCTCAAGATCATGGCCATATTCCATTGAATATCCATATCCTCCATATCATCCGGATCCACCTGATTAAAGTCTTCTTCGATAGTTTCAGGATCAGTTAGTTTACCACCAATGAAGTTCTCATAGGCAAGCATGCATGATGAGAATAAAGCCACATGATCTTCAGCTATCTTGGCTATTGCTGATTGGTTAGCTAAAGATGTGGGAGAAGGATTTCTTGAGTAGTTCTAATGATGAGATCCAGAACCAGATGCTGCATAGCATGCATGACCACCACAAGCCTTTACAGTTTTTCCTCATGAGAGTTTCCAGAGAAAAGGGCAATTCTAGAGCCCGATGACTTTGTTGTAGAAGACGTCCCATGATACATTGAAGGGTCTTGTATCTGAGGTCTTCCTGAGCTCTCCTTCCTTTTTAGGTTCATGTCATGAGCTTGAACCTTTCCAATTGCCTCATCAATTGTCATCTCATAGAACTTAGAATTCTCTCTCATCAGGGTTGTATACATCTCAAACTCGGGTGGCAAAGCGTCCAGAAACTTTTCAACTTATTCTTCATCAGGATACTTTAGCTCAAAAGCTGTCAACTCAGTCTGTAGATGATAGAATCTAGAGATGAGCTCGTTTATAGATTCGTTCTCCAGAAATCTGAAGCACTCATACTGCTTCCAGAGGAGATCCCGCTTACTTTTCTTGATGTCACTATTGCCCTCGAATCTTTTCTGTAACGCCTTCCAAAGATCATTGGAGTTATCATATCCTCTGAAACTGTGGAATAACTCCCTAGTCAAGGCCATATTCTCTCGATCATAAACTTTCTTTTCTTCTTCATCGAGTTTAGAGATGGGCTTGGGCATTACATCATCAAGGTAAAGGTGTGTGGGATGCTTATATCACTCTAGAATTGGTATCCATAACGAAGAATCGGTATAAGAAATGTAATGCTCAAAACGTGCTTTCCAGTTAGAATAATCATTTACATTTAGCAACTTTGGTGGTTTCTGAGGTGTTCCGATCTCATTGTCATAGTTCAGAAGGTTACCGAGGTTTTGAAGATTAGACATGGTGAACACTTAGTCAAATTTCAGAAAGGTCAAAGACACCTGCGCACTTGATACAGCCCTTGCGCACTTAGAGAAATGGTCTTGCGCAGTTATGATTTGCTCTTGCGTACTTGATAAGTACGCAGGAGTAGAAGATAAGTACGCAGGGTTTAACTTAAGTACGCAGAAATATTAGCCTTGCGTACTTGGTAAGTACGCAGCAAGACTGAACTTTTTGCCAAAAAAGGTAAGTACGCATATAACCTTTTCACCAACTCTCACCAAACTATTCCGGTCACTGGAATTTCATCGGAGATGGAAAAAATCGGACAGATGAATAAACAAAATGAGCCAAAGGGTCAGAAAAAATCGGACAGATGAATAAACAAAATGAGCCAAAGGTAAGTACGCATATAACCTTTTCTAACCAACCTTTGTTGCTCAAAACACTCAAATACACAACAAAAGTCGAGTTTTTGAGTGATTTTTGCTTCTAAAATAGTGCTCAAGAGCTACCCCCATTTTATCACAAAAATCAACAAAAATACCCACTTTTTCTTGTAAAATCTCTTTAAAAAAACTCTCCAAACACACTCACAACACTCGAAATCAAGAGCAATGCTCTGTACCACTTGTAGGTCCCTCGGGTGTGGCGGATCGTCACATGCAAGTGCGTTCCTGAGTCGGACCGGGTGCGGAATTCCCGTGACTAGGTGGAGAGTCTTACAACACAAAGTAAACCAAGAAGAGAATCACTTTAAAATTTCGTCTATTATAAACACTTGAAGGTTACAGAGAGAAATACTGAGTATACAAAGTCTACGTATCTGACTGCATACTTGTCTACTGTCAACCTATCCTATTTATACACGACCTGAACTCTGCGCACTTAGCAAGTGCGTAGGGAAAATTGCTCATGCGTACTTAGTAAGTACGCAAGGTATTCTTGCGTACTTGCCAAGTACGCAGGAACTAATTCCTGCGCACAAACAAGTGCGCAAAACACCTAGAGATTTCAGTAACTATCAACATGCATTAGTAAATACAAATCGATAACTAATACATATAGACACTTACAAACAAAGACAAATACATACAATGAAAGTACAAAACTAAGACTCTATCCAGAGTGTTTGTTACACAAAATTGCTTCAACATTTACAGGTTTTTAGAAATCAGATTAAATATGAATGAATGGATGATATATGAGCATTATTATGGATGCGGTGGCCACCGAAACTTGGATTTATTCTCATAAAAAGAGATTGGTGTGCCAAGAAATTTCAAAAACCTCTAAATTTTATATTAACGTGGTATCTATCAACCTATTTTGACAGTTTCAGTATTACCAATTACCTTAAGATGAATACCCACAAGATATCATGATTTTAAATCCAATTAATTCCTAAACAACACGAACATGATATTTAAGCTTTACTAGCTAGCTGGGTCTACCAAAACATCACTAATTAAACACGTTTTTAATTATTCAATCATTTAAGCTCAACAAAGATCCAGTTGTACTATCATTTTCCAACTATATTGCAAAACTTTTGATTTCAAAGGACCCTTTTTCAAATTTTTCAATTTTTTTGTATTTTTGAATTTTTATTTTTATAAAAACACAAACTAAAACAAAACAAACTAAACACTCCTATCCCCACACTTGAAAGACACATTGTCCTCAATGTGAAGCAAGACACAACTAAAAATTAAAATGCAAAAATAAGCAGGAAGCGACTTAGCTGGTAATGTCACACCCCAACCGACGGCGGAAACGTCGGGCCGGGACATGTAGACTGTTCATGAGCACAAGGTTGACTAAATTGAAATATATTAATCATTTAAATTCATTTCAAACATTCAAGACAAAACAAAATCAAACCAAGTACATAATATGAAATACATAATCCTTTATTTAAAATTAACTAGGTCCAAAACTTATGTGTAGCAAGTCTTTATCAAAATCACACATTAGCACTTGAAACATGAATAAAATAAGGTCAACTAAAAAGTTGGTGAGCATACACAGGTTTAATCATAAATAGTGTATAGATGTAAATAGTCAAATCCTTACATAACATGATAAAATAAGGCATTTATGGGGAGCAACTATTGTGTAACCAAAGTACAATCAAACCTTTGTAACTAGCATGCAAATTGTGTTGTCGGTAACAATCACCCCAATCTGGGTGGGTTTGTCAGACTCAATAGATCTAACATTGTTAACCATCGGCTTGAATAGTTAATGATTGCACATAAATTGCACACAAAAGTTAACACACCTAGCACTCAAACATAAAGCTCAAATTTGCACACATGAATGTAAAGAGGATTTGTGTTTGTGTAGTTTGTGTAAATGTAAGCAATTGTTTGTATAGAGTTCATGATTCACCCCAAAAAGTGTAAAAGAGTAATAGGGGCTATGTAATACTCACTTGTTTCAAAGGTGTAGCTAACACGAGAGACTAGGTAGTAACGTGATCCTTGTAACGCACAACGTTAACCTAAAGTGTATTGCGTGTGAACATTAATTAATAAAATGTCTAAATCAAAGTCTAGGGTTTCAATGGATGTGAGTATAAGAAATTATATAATGAGTTCATGTCGAATTATGAAAAAGGGTTGTGTAGGTGTTGAATAAAATGAAAACAATTTGAAATGAATAGTTTAAAATATTTTTAAATTAGGGTTTAGATTTGAATAATTAAACCAAATTATTATTTAATTATTCTAGTTACAAACTAATGTAATTATTCGGTTTATTTAAGTATCGCCTAAATAACCAATTTTGTTTAAATATGAATTAAATAAATAATTGTTACTTTATTTATTTATTTATAAAGGCATGTAATATAATCATTTAGCTATATATGAAAAAAATAGCGGGCGTATTATATTAAATATAAATTTAATAAATAATTTTTACCTCATTTATTTATTTATAAAGATGCGTAAACACGGAGTTGTGTAAATAATATCTATGTGTAGGGTTATACATTTAACTTTGCACGTTATATTAAATAACTTTTATTTATTTATCGTTTAAAAATAAATATTTGATCGTTTTAAATAAAGTTAATATTTTATAAATTTTATAAAATCAATTGTTTTTATTTGGCAATTAATTTGAATATTTGAATTTTTGTTTTAAAAATTTAATATACAAGTTTAACAATTAAATTCAAAATAAATCTGAATTTATATTGAAAATTAAAAATTCTGGTTTTATTCTGTTATAAATATTGCAAGGTTTATAAAAATATTTTTTTATAAAATTTTTGGAATTTAAAACTGCTTTTAAAAAAATAACGCAGACCACCCGGTTCGAACCCGGGTGGGTTCTGTATGGATAGCGCGCAAGCACCACTAGACTAGGGGACACTCCCGTGTAATAGAATGGTTCCTAAATGTATTAACACGGGTCTACATGGGAACCGGGTTTGGGTTTGAGGCTTTCGCAAAAAAGGTCCGGTGTTTGTGGGTTTCGAAACCACGCCACCTGGTTCGGCGGCGCAGTGACTTGCCGGCCGGACCAGGTGGTTTCACTGAATAATTACATATCCTAATTTATTAAAACATGATAATAAACAAACCAAAATTCAAATCCGATCCAACCCGCCATGAACCCTAGCCCCAATCGGTCGCGATTAGTTTTGTTAACACGAATTGGTATAGGGCTTTTGAAAAGGATTCAAAAACGAATCGAACGAGTGTAATCTCACCTGATTTGGTTTGGGCACGAATGCGGGCGGCTACAGGTTTGCTCCGATTGTTCTTCGTAATCGACAGGATTCCAGAGACAAAATGAGAGGCGATTATCGGTTCAGAAAGGTTGTAAGGGACCAGGCGAAGGTGTGTGTGTCGTTGAATTGAATTGATTTCATCTAAATTACACGATTGGGTTTCGATTTGACCGTAACATTCGTGGGGCTGATTATGCGTTAATTCGATTAATTGGGGATGAATCGAGTCATGTTAAGGTGTTGAATACATGAGGGACTGGTTTGCGCGTGATTTTCGGGATCCAATACGCGTCAATTACACAAATCGATCGGAGATTGATACGGGTTTGACTATGCGAAGTCAAATTCTTTTGAATTTGAATTGACCGCGTAATCTGTTGAATTTGCTTGATGTTTGGGCCGGGACTTGGTCAATTCTTGTTTGGGTAAACATGTGGAGTCCAACTCAAACAATAATCCGTGTATGGCAGCCTTGGATTATCACGGTTTGGCCACTTTGACTTTTGAAAGTCAACCTGATCAAGGAAAGTCAAATTTGAGGTTTCAAAGTCAAAATTTGAGAGTGTGGGGTTCCAAATTAAGGTTCAAATGGTTTGGGGTTCAAGCAAACGAGTAATTCCTTGTTAATTGGATAAAAGTATATATGTGAGTATGTATTTGTTTGATATTTACATAAATATATCCACATATATAGGATTCTAATAATGTATACTCGTGTAAAACTCGTGAATTTGCATTGGAACCTAGTGTTTAATTGTTGGTACGAATAGAATAAACCAGTGTACTAGATTTTGGAATTGAAATGTGTTACATTGAATTGAAAATAAAGATAGTAAAATCAGAAATGTTACAGGTAATGTAGACGAAAACAAATGCACAGCTTCGTTCTTCCATGTGTGCACCGTAAAGGATTTTGGTCGCGGTTGCACAGACTGCTAGGTTGCCTTTACAAACTTCATATAAGTGATAATCAACCCCGCCCGAATGGAGATTGTGTACGAGCAGAATGATAAAACCTGCAAAATAAACCTCACACAACCCCGCAACATTAAACTGACTTAAATAAATTTAAAATAAAATAAAAGACTGACTCAAACTGACTAAGACTCACTAAGAATTAAAAAACTCAAGATAGATAGTTACAGAAAAACATACTCAATGGGTGGCAAACGCATAGACATGAACGCCACAGCAAGGTCGGTCATCGATCACAAACGGTTTCACATTTCCCATGGTAGTGGTGGTGGGCGGATATGGGTGAAGGTGAATGGTGGGTGGTGGGTGTGGTGATATTGGATGATGGATGATGGTGGTGAAAATAGAGGTATGATGACGGTGGTAATAATGGATGGTGAAATAATGGTAGATGGATAATGGTAATGGATGGTAATGATAGATGGTGGTGGTGATAGTGGAGTGGATGATATGGATGATGGAGGTGATGTGGCGACGGATATGGAAAACAATGGAAAACAAGGGAACAAGGCAAATCCAGAGAAGCCCCGCGTACCGCGAGAAAGCCAGGCCCATGCCTCGCGTACCGCGAGGCAATGAAATTTAGGCCGGCCCCTATTTCTATCCGTCGCGTACCGCGAGGAACATAGGGGAAATCTCTCGCGTACTGCGAGGGACTGTCTTTCACAGAAAGTTAAGAACTTTGTCAATTTTTTTTTACTTAGAAACATTTTGGGTTCCTAAAAATCATTTTCACCCAAACCTTATAAAACATGTTCCAATGATAAAAACCAATGTAAAAATACCTGGAACTTCATTCCCGATGATTTTCCTCGCCGAGTCAAGCGCGAATCCTTACAAAACACGACACAAACAAAACATACATACCGAAAAACACAGAAAATGACACGGACTCACCAAGTAATGCACACAAACTCTACATCCCACGCACTTGCCCGAGACTCAAACAAACCTATCAGGAGGCTTCTCCTTGATCCTAACCAGCACCGCCTTCATCCTATGCGGTCTCCCAGTTCTCCAACTCTTCAACATCCTTATACTCCTATCAAACAGTGGACCTATATCAATCGGGTCCTTCCACCAAAACTTATACCTACCCGGTCCAAAAATGATACGCATCAAATATCCTAGCAGCTTCTTACCCCTTGACGTCCCCACACTTGGGGTTTGCATTGCCCTAAACTCACATGGATCTTTAAACACACGGGCTCTCTTACGGGGTGGCCTAGACTTAGGGGTACTAGAATTATGCCTCGGCTCAGGAGTTTTCCCCTCAAAATGAGCAAATATGGTGGCCAAAGGCTCGGGTAAGGGTATTTCTGAGGATGTGAATTCTATGCCTCCACCAGGATCTCCGAGATTCTCTACAACCTCCACCAACTTCCCCACACTTGGGGTTTTACCTATGATTTCTTCGAATTCTACCATGATCTCCAGCAGATCATCAGACACCTCATCCCCGTAATCGTCCGGATCATCTAACAATCCTTCTAACTCTACCGCCCACTCAGATGGTTCTTCAAAATTAGGGGCGGTTTCACCTACTTCTATCTCTGGATCAGAGTCCGAATGGTTGTCCGTGAAGGCCTCAAGCATGCACACTGAATGGCTATGCTTGCCAACATCCCTCTCACACTTAGCAGTATCGAATGTGATCATCGCATCCCCCACACGGAGTGTGAGTTTCTCGTCAAAGACATCGATCATCGCCTTGGCGGTTCGTAGGAACGGGCGTCCTAGGATGAGTGGAACTCTATCATCCACTTCTATGTCCAGAATGACAAAATCCATGGGGAAGACAAACTTACCTACTTTCACTAACAGATTCTCCACAATTCCCCGTGGATACTTGACTGAGCGGTCAGCCAAGGAAATGCTCATGCTCGTCGACTACAGTTCACCTAGGTCTAACTGTTTATAAATAGAATATGGCATCAGATTGATGCTAGCACCTAGGTTGGCAAATGCGTGGTCCGAGGGCAAACTGCCTAGGAGACACGGGATCTTGAAACGACCCGAATCTCCTAATTTCTTGGGCAGCTTGTTCTGCACCATAGTAGAACAATACTCACTAAGTGAGACTTCAGAGATCCGTTCTAGTTTCTTCTTGTTGGAAAGAAAATGCTTGAGGAACTTGCCATACTTAGGCATATGCTTGAGGACCTCTATGAATGGGAGATTGACCTTGAGTTGTCTAAACATATCAAGAAAAGTACCGTATTCCCTAGCATTCTTATATGGTAGTACGCTCGCTGGGTAAGGAATACGACTCAAGTCAACCCCGGGGGACTTCATCTCCACCCCCTTATTCTTCTCTACTGCCCTCTCGGCAGGCTTCTCCATCTCTATCTCTTCATCCACCGGCTCTTCTTCTTCTACCACCGGTGGGCTCTCCTTTTCTTCGGCCATCTTAGCATCGATTGCAGCAAATCGAGCTCTCCAATCTACCTTCTTAACTTCCTCTACCGAAGGTATGCCTTATTCAATGGAGTGGGAGTCATCCTCTACAACCTCTTTCTTCTCCACACTCCTGATTGACACGACCATCACTGAAGCGTTAGAATTCTTATAGGCCACAGATGCTTCACTCTGCCTCTGTGACACCTGACATTTCAGGTCAATATCCGTACACATTATGAACAAGTTTACATTACAATAAACGAGTTTACATTATAATTATTTTTGTGATTTATTTAATTTCACAAACAAGGACTTTAGAGTCTAGCAAAGATCGTACATGATCTCAATTTATACTCGGGTAATTCTAGGAATTACCGGTGCAAGTACCAGTACAAACCGACTAAGACGAACAATAGTGGATAAATTAAATATCCAGGCGTATACGTTACACAAATTTTTCGTTGGTCAATAACTTATTTTTAGAATAAATCATATAGTATACGTAAAAGTAAACTAACAAACTCTTTCGAAAACGCTATTGGGTAGCGTCACTTTTAGGTATTTATACCTACAAATAATCACCTCAACGGATTATACAATCCAAGATTTCAATGTTTTTCGTTAACGAGCCATAAACTTGTTAAATTTATTATACCGTGAGAAACCCAAACCGAATTAAATTACCCCTTTTAAAAACTCTAATAGATGTTAATACCATTAATAAATTAGTGGTAAAAACAAATTGTTGATTTATATTAACCCCCAACCCACCCTTTACTTTTGGCCGAAAAAGCCAGAGAAACCCCCCCTTCACTCGTCCCATACCTTCTCAGTCTCAACATCACAATTCCTTTTCATATTTCTCATTTTCATACGGCAAACATTCCAATTCTCTTCAATTCGAAGTCCAGTTTCAAGGCGAAATCCACCATAATTTGCTGTTATAAGAAGAATTTCAAGTGTTTCTGAAAAGAGTTTAGCAAAAGATTCAAGATCACTTCTCTGTTTTCTTCATCATTTTCATCTCGGTTTTAAGGTAAAAACTCGCTATTTTTCATATTATGTTCTTTAAAACCGTAGCTAAACTTACATCTTATTTAAACGCAAGAAAGATAACAAGAAGAGTGTGTCGAATTCAAGTTTAAAACATAAAAATATGCAGGACTGATTCTGTCAAACAGAAGTCCAGTAATCGAAACTAGGAGTATCGATACCAGTTAACTCAATCGAAACTAGGAGTTTCGATACCTGTTGATCCATCGAAACTAGGAGTTTTGATGTCTTTTACTCAATCGAAACTAGGTAGTTTCGATAGCAAATACTCAATCGAAACTAGGTAGTTTCGATACCTTTTCTCAATCGAAACTAGGTTGTTTCGACTCCTGACCACTCCATCGAAACTAAGTAGTTTCGACACACATATACTCCATCGAAACTAAGTAGTTTCGACACACATATGCCCAATCGAAACTAAGAAGTTTCGACACCTGTACAACAGTCCCAGTTGGGCAGTAACTCAAAACTATTTTATAACAAAACATGTGTTGGAAAACTAAAACGATATTTAAACAAACACAATCAGATTTACAAGGTCGGTGAACAATTTACAATTAAGACGTTGGTCTTAACAACAATTTACCCTTGGTATCTAGGGTACAAATAGTCAAGGTTGACTAAAACAAGTATTATCACAAGTATATACACAAACTCACGGTGAGTTTCACGGCCCCTTTCTTTTTACTGTTTTCTAATATTTGGGGGAAGAACATACTTCAACTATTTTATGGGATAACAAGAGAATAAGACACGACTTTATGTTTACATGGGATGAGAACAACACATTGGAGGCCGCTAAAGTCCCCTGGAACAACATAGTAACCATTAACTGTAGCCTAGGGTCCTATGAATAGTACTATGGAGAGTGACGTCTCCCGGTCATGGTTAGTCGCGCTAACCACAATCTGGAGGATTTATGGCTGCATAGAATCTGATAACGCTTAATAGGGGCTCACATATGTCATGGTTTGGTTACGCCTCATGTATGAACATATTATTTGTATTCCTAGCTAGTTTACAAATGGGTCAACAATTCTTATTCTGTTTATCACATACAACTGAAACGATTTATGAACAACTGAGTTTTACCAAGAACTATTTGATTAAACCTGTGAACTCACCAACCTCGTGTTGACGATTTTAAGTATGTTTTTCAGGTAACTGAACGTGATTTCAAGGTTAGCAATGTAGATTACATGCATGCACGATGGATACTACTCAAGGAGGATTTCCCTTGTATAACTCATTGAATTGAGTCATATTTGTGAAATCTTAATGTTTTGTAAACTCATTTTACATTTTGTAATGTAAAACTTTAAACTCATTTATGTATCCATTTATCATGTATGTGTTTGCGGTAATCATATGCTTTGGAAACCATAAACGTCGCGCCTCGCGTTTCCGCCTTGGCGGGGTGTGACAGAAATTGGTATCAGAGCCATTGATTATAGTGAACTAGGAATCTAAATTGGAACATAGTCTATAATCTAAATGACTCACTAAAACGTTTTCATTGCATAAGCATTGTATAACCAGTCATTTTGTCATATGGATATTGTAGTCACAAGCATGTCGTCACATTCACATTCTGATCCCGTCTCTACACTGAATCAAACAAGGAATGTTCCGCCTCACATCCCAAAAATCGAGTACAAACCCGTAGCTCCACACCACCTAAAGTCGCCTTGGGAAAACCGCCTATCGTCTACCGAAAGAAAAGCGGAGGACCAGTTAAGGTGCAAAGTGCTAAGAAGAAGTTTCGACTTCCACACAAAAGGAATCTAGCAGCCCGTGACCCAGAAGACTTGGAGGCTGGTGAAGAACCACCTAGGCAAAGACCCTGCTACCACCCGACTGTGGGAACTATCCGTTGGATGCCACGTACTCTGGCCCGATGGAGGGAGATGGAGAGCATCCCATCTACTTTTGAGCTCGGAGAGTCTTCCAACTCTCCAACACCCCTACCTCAAACTGGGGAAGTCATGGAGCTCACAGTGCCTACACTAGTAGCACGCGTTCGTACGCATGAGGAGCGTCTTGATGATCTCCTAGATGACATCCGGGCACAGGGGGATGCAGCCACGCGACTTCGTCAAGGACTCGGATCTCGAGTTCAGACTCTAGATGACCGCACCCGAAACATACAGGATGCCACTAACTATCTAGAGTTGAGAGCTGACATGGACTGGCAGTTCACAGTTACGGTCCGAGACATGGTGGAGGCGCTAGAAGAAAGGACGTTGGCTGCAGAATTTGTGGCTAGAGCAAGCTTTGTTATGGCAGGACTTGCCATGATGATTGGATTGTACTCTCACTTCTTCTTCTAAACCTAATATGGGCGGGTTGTGCCCATAGTACATTATGTAGTTTAAAACTTTAGTACTGATGAGGTCATGAGAACCCATCACTTTTGTATCCGTTTCTTTTGGGAACAATGTACTATGAATGTTTTAACTATGTATATAAGGGTTTATGTTTTGATGTTGTCGTATCCTTATGCCATGTGCTATCATTATTGTCATATAATGTTATTTCTTTTTAATTGATGTGTTAGAAAGAACGTCATGGCACCAAAGCGTAGCACACCCCGTAACACTACTGGAGACAACAATGAGACGATTTCTCCAAATGTAGAACAACTCATAGCACAGCGAGTAGCTGCTGCCATGCAACAGTATGAGGCAAACCGAAATAGTGGAGGAGGAAACGGCAGTGGTACCGGCGGAGGAGGTGCAGGAGGTAGCGGTACAGCTGGAGGTTCCGGAGGTAATAGAATAAATAAGTCGTAACACCTAGTCATGATCCGAATTAATGACGTTATGACTTGTAATTCTACAGATGCTCCATATAGGAAGTGCTCCTACAAGACCTTTCTATCTTGCAAACCCCGTAACTTCAATGGCACCGAGGGTGCAGTTGGACTAATGAGATGGATAGAGAAGATGGAATCGGTGATTGATATTAGTGAATGCACCGCTGACTGCATGGTGAAGTATTCTACATGCTCACTCACTGATAATGCTTTAACTTGGTGGAATTCACAAGTAAAGATTTTGGGAAGGCAGACAGCATATGAGTTGTCATGGGAAGACCTGAAGGCCATGATGATCGAGGAATATTGTCCTCGAAATGAGTTGCAAAAGATCGAATCTGAAATGTGGAACTTGCAAATGACAGGAGATGATGTTGCTGGCTACACTGACCGATTCAATGAGTTAGCAATCTTGGTTCCACACATGGTTACCCCGGAATACAAGAAGGTTGAAAGATATTTGTGGGGTCTCGCACCTCAAATCCGAAGTCTGGTGACTTCATCGAACCCTTTGGATGCCAAGAGCGCCATAACTTTAGCTTTCAAGATAAGGGATAATGCTGTACGTGATGGTTTGTTTGAGAAGAAGGAGACCGAAGGAGGGAAATCTGGAGAAAAGAGGAAATGGTTTGGAAAACCAATTAATCAAAACAAGAATCAAATTTACAAGAGACCTGAAACTATGAAAGCCTTTGTCGCCAACACTGTGGAACAAAAAGGATACCTTGGAGCACGACCAAGGTGTGACAATTGTTGATATCATCACAGTGGGAAATGTACCCAATGTGGAAAATGTAAAAAGTATGGACATCTAGCCCATGACTGTAGGAGCAATGCGAACCCTAACAAGATAAATCAAGTAGCAGGAAAAGTCAACCCAGGAACAGAAAGGATGAATCAAGGATGCTTTGAGTGTGGAGATCCAAAGCACTTCAGAAAAGACTGTCCAAAGTTGAAGAACGAAACGACAATCAGGCCCGTGGAAGAGCATTTGTGATGGGGGCTGGTGACGCACGACAAGATCCAAACATTGTCACTGGTACGTTCCCGATAAATAATCACTATGCCTCTATACTTTTCGATACGGGTGCTGATTTGAGTTTTGTGTCAAATGACTTTAAGTCCCTACTCGGTATTAAGCCCAGTAAACTAGACCAAAAGTATACAATTGAATTAGCGAACAGAAAATTAATTAATACCGAAGAAGTCATTCAGGGTTGTACCTTATGTCTTAAAAACCACACATTTAGTATAGATCTGTTACCCGTTGATTTAGGAAGCTTTGACATTGTTATTGGCATGGATTGGTTGTCAAAGAATCATGCCGAGATTGTTTGTTTTGAGAAGATTGTCCAAATCCCACTCTCAAACGGAGAAGTTCTTTCGATTCAAGGTGAGAAGAGTGGAGTAACGTTAAGGATGATAAACTGCATGAAAGCTCGTAAGTATCTACGTAAAGGCTATTGCGTATTCCTGGCTCACGTCGTCGAAAAGAAACCCAAGGAACATCGACTTGAAGATATTCCAATCGTTAGGGATTACCCCGAAGTTTTTCCTAAAGACTTACCTGGATTACCACCACCGAGGCAAGTCGAATTCCGAATCGATTTGGTACCAGGATCCGCACCGATTGCGCGATCGCCGTATCGATTAGCACCTTCTGAAATGCAAGAGTTATCAAATCAACTACAAGAGTTGCTTGATAAAGGTTTCATAAGACCGAGTTTCTCACCTTGGGGAGCTCCGGTCTTATTCGTAAAGAAAAAGGATGGAACCTTTAGGATGTGTATAGATTACCGAGAATTAAACAAGCTTACAATCAAAAACCGATACCCACTTCCTCGAATAGACGATTTGTTCGATCAACTACAAGGTTCTAGCTTCTACTCTAAGATCGATCTACGGTCAGGGTATCATCAACTAAGAATCCAAGAAGAAGATGTACCAAAGACAACATTTAGGACTCGTTATGGTCACTACGAATTCCTAGTTATGCCATTTGGTTTGAGAAACGCACCAGCTGTTTTCATGGATCTCATGAACCGTGTGTGCAAACCATACTTGGATAAATTCGTGATTGTGTTTATCGATGACATATTAATATATTCACGAACCAAGGAGGATCATGAACATCATCTTAAATTAATCTTAGAACTACTCAGAAACGAGAAACTTTACGCTAAATTCTCTAAGTGTGAGTTTTGGATCCGAGAAGTGCATTTTCTTGGACATGTCATCAACAAGGAAGGAATTCACGTTGATCCATCTAAAATTGAAGTGATCAAAAACTGGGAAGCACCAAAGACTCCGACAGAAGTACGTCAATTTTTAGGTTTGGCCGGCTATTACAGACGATTCATCGAGAATTTTTCAAAAATAGCCCTGCCTTTAACCAAATTAACCCAGAAAGAAAAGAAGTATGATTGGAATGACAAGCAAGAGTCAGCTTTTCAATTACTAAAGCAGAAGCTGTGTAGTGCACCAATTCTATCCCTTCCTGAGGGAATCGACAATTTTGTCGTATACTGCGATGCATCACACCAAGGACTGGGTTGTGTGTTAATGCAAAGAGACAAAGTCATCGCATATGCCTCACGACAACTAAAAGTGCACGAAAAGAATTATACGACCCACGACTTGGAATTGGGTGCAGTTGTGTTTGCGCTCAAAATTTGGAGACATTACCTTTACGGTACAAGATGTACTATCTTTACTGATCACAAGAGTCTCCAGCATATCTTTGATCAAAAGGAACTTAACATGAGACAACGTCGTTGGGTAGAACTACTAAACGATTATGATTGTGATATCAAGTACCATCCCGGGAAAGCCAATGTCGTAGCGGACGCTTTAAGTCTCAAAGAACGAGTTAAAACTCTTCGTGTTCGTGCCTTAGGATTGACAATTCATACGAATCTTACTACTCAAATTCGGATGGCACAACATGAGGCAATCAAAGAAGAAAACGTTCAGAATGAAGCTTTACGAGGAATGATAAAGCAATTGGAGCCAAAGTCAGATGACACTTTATACTTCATGAATAGAATTTGGGTGACACGTTTTGGTAACTTACGGGAGTTAGTTATGGACGAAGCCCACAAGTCTAGGTACTCCATTCACCCAGGTTCAGATAAAATGTATAAGGATCTAAAAGAATTATATTGGTGGCCAAATATGAAAGGAGATATTGCCACATATGTCAGTAAGTGCTTAACATGTTCAAAAGTAAAAGCCGAACATCAGAAACCGTCTGGTTTGTTACAACAACCTGAAATTCCCCAATGGAAATGGGAACAAATTTCTATGGATTTTATCACAAAATTACCCAAGACATCCAGTGGTTATGATACCATATGGGTAATTGTCGATCGATTGACAAAATCAGCTCATTTCCTACCTATCAAAGAGACGGATAAAACCGAGAAACTTGCAAAGCTTTATATCAAGGAAATTGTGGCTAGGCATGGAGTGCCAATTTCTATTATCTCGGATAGAGATAGCAGATTCGTGTCTAGAATCTGGAAATCATTACAAGAAGCCATGGGCACACGTCTTGACATGAGCACGGCATATCACCCACAAACAGATGGTCAAAGTGAATGGACTATCCAGACACTAGAAGATATGCTCCGTGCGTGTGTAATTTATTTCGGAGGAAATTGGGATACTCATTTACCATTAGCTGAGTTTTCCTACAATAACAGCTACCATACGAGCATTAAGGCAGCTCCGTTTGAAGCTTTATATGGTCGTAAATGCCGCTCACCGTTATGTTGGGCGGAAGTTGGTGAAAAACATTTGACAGGCCCTGAGATTGTCCAGGAAACCACTGATAGGATTTTCAAAATTAAGGACCGTTTGAAAGCGGCCCGAGATAGACAAAAGAGCTATGCTGACAACAGACGAAAACCATTAGAATTTCAAATTGGTGACCGAGTAATGTTAAAAGTCTCACCATGGAAAGGCGTTGCAAGGTTTGGTAACCGTGGTAAGCTCAACCCTAGATACGTTGGTCCGTTCGAAATACTGGCTAGGGTTGGCCCTGTAGCTTACAAACTCAAGCTACCACAAGAACTAAACAATGTACATGATACGTTTCATGTATCAAATCTCAAGAAGTGTTTATCAGACGAGACACTAATTATACCACCTGACGAAATTCACATTGATGATAAACTTCACTTCATCGAGGAACCGATTGAGATTTCAGATTGGAAGGTTCAAAAGCTGAGACGTAGTCGAATCAAACTGGTTAAAGTACGTTGGAACTCAAAGCGTGGTCCTGAGTATACATGGGAACGAGAGGACCAAATGAAAACAAAATACCCATCCTTGTTTAAGGATACACCAGTTCAAGACGACACGAATTGAATTTCGGGACGAAATTCTTTTAACAAGGGGAGAATGTGACACCCGACATTTCAGGTCAATATCCGTACACATTATGAACAAGTTTACATTACAATAAACGAGTTTACATTATAATTATTTTTGTGATTTATTTAATTTCACAAACAAAGACTTTAGAGTCTAGCAAAGATCGTACATGATCTCAATTTATACTCGGGTAATTCTAGGAATTACCGGTGCAAGTACCAGTACAAACCGACTAAGACGAACAATAGTGGATAAATTAAATATCCAGGCGTATACGTTACACAAATTTTTCGTTGGTCAATAACTTATTTTTAGAATAAATCATATAGTATACGTAAAAGTAAACTAACAAACTCTTTCGAAAACGCTATTGGGTAGCGTCACTTTTAGGTATTTATACCTACAAATAATCACCTCAACGGATTATACAATCCAAGATTTCAATGTTTTTCGTTAACGAGCCATAAACTTGTTAAATTTATTATACCGTGAGAAACCCAAACCGAATTAAATTACCCCTTTTAAAAACTCTAATAGATGTTAATACCATTAATAAATTAGTGGTAAAAACAAATTGTTGATTTATATTAACCCCCAACCCACCCTTGACTTTTGGCCGAAAAAGCCAGAGAAACCCCCCCTTCACTCGTCCCATACCTTCTCAGTCTCAACATCACAATTCCTTTTCATATTTCTCATTTTCATACGGCAAACATTCCAATTCTCTTCAATTCGAAGTCCAGTTTCAAGGTGAAATCCACCATAATTTGCTGTTATAAGAAGAATTTCAAGTGTTTCTGAAAAGAGTTTAGCAAAAGATTCAAGATCACTTCTCTGTTTTCTTCATCATTTTCATCTCGGTTTTAAGGTAAAAACTCGATATTTTTCATATTATGTTCTTTAAAATCGTAGCTAAACTTACATCTTATTTAAACGCAAGAAAGATAACAAGAAGAGTGTGTCGAATTCAAGTTTAAAACATAAAAATATGCAGGACTGATTCTGTCAAACAGAAGTCCAGTAATCGAAACTTGGAGTTTCGATACCAGTTAACTCAATCGAAACTAGGAGTTTCGATACCTGTTGATCCATCGAAACTAGGAGTTTTGATGTCTTTTACTCAATCGAAACTAGGTAGTTTCGATAGCAAATACTCAATCGAAACTAGGTAGTTTCGATACCTTTTCTCAATCGAAACTAGGTTGTTTCGACTCCTGACCACTCCATCGAAACTAAGTAGTTTCGACACACATATACTCCATCGAAACTAAGTAGTTTCGACACACATATGCCCAATCGAAACTAAGAAGTTTCGACACCTGTACAACAGTCCCAGTTGGGCAGTAACTCAAAACTATTTTATAACAAAACATGTGTTGGAAAACTAAAACGATATTTAAACAAACACAATCAGATTTACAAGGTCGGTGAACAATTTACAATTAAGACGTTGGTCTTAACAACAATTTACCCTTGGTATCTAGGGTACAAATAGTCAAGGTTGACTACAATAAGTATTATCACAAGTATATACACAAACTCAAGGTGAGTTTCACGGCCCCTTTCTTTTTACTGTTTTCTAATATTTGGGGGAAGAACATACTTCAACTATTTTATGGGATAACAAGAGAATAAGACACGACTTTATGTTTACATGGGATGAGAACAACGCATTGGAGGCCGCTAAAGTCCCCTGGAACAACATAGTAACCATTAACTGTAGCCTAGGGTCCTATGAATAGTACTATGGAGAGTGACGTCTCCCGGTCATGGTTAGTCGCGCTAACCACAATCTGGAGGATTTATGGCCGCATAGAATCTGATAACGCTTAATAGGGGCTCACACATGTCTTGGTTTGGTTACGCCTCATGTATGAACATATTATTTGTATTCCTAGCTAGTTTACAAATGAGTCAACAATTCTTATTCTGTTTATCACATACAACTGAAACGATTTATGAACAACTGAGTTTTACCAAGAACTATTTGATTAAACCTGTGAACTCACCAACCTCGTGTTGACGATTTTAAGTATGTTTTTCATGTAACTGAACGTGATTTCAAGGTTAGCAATGTAGATTACATGCATGCACGATGGATACTACTCAAGGAGGATTTCCCTTGTATAACTCATTGAATTGAGTCATATTTGTGAAATCTTAATGTTTTGTAAACTCATTTTACATTTTGTAATGTAAAACTTTAAACTCATTTATGTATCCATTTATCATGTATGTGTTTGCGGTAATCATATGCTTTGGAAACCATAAACGTCGCGCCTCGCGTTTCCACCTTGGCGGGGTGTGACAGCCTCTCCTTCAAGCTCCTCGCGATGTCTCCTACCGTGCGCTGCAAATCCTGGAATGCCGACTGCTGATTCTTCAATAAGGCGTTATGGCTATCCAATCTCTGCCTAGCATCCTTGTCATTCTGGACTAGGTGGGCAAGCATTTGTGTCTGGTTCTCAATCATCTCCTCTATCTTCTTGGTGTCGACACTGCTTCCCGAGCTAGCTCCTCCTTCTCCTCCTTGCTGATGCTGGCGGCCATTAAACCCATGCGGGTTATTTCCAGATCTCCATCCCGAGCCAAATGAATTATTGTAGTTATATCCTCGATTCTGGTATTGGTTGCCAGCATAGCTCACGTGCTCCTGATTATTTACGGGGCATTCTCGGGTGTCGTGGCCTCATCTGCACACTTGAAAACGCTGAGCACTGAGCTTCATCTCCTTATTCTCGTTAGCCATTGAGGCGAGTGCAGCAGCCACGCAAGTCTCAGGAGTGACCTGATGCACACCTCTAGGAGAAGAGGCGGGTGCTCTAGCACTAGGAATGGAAGTCCTAGTAGATGGATACTGCTGTTCGGCTTCAGCGAAGCTCTCAAACATTTCCTCGCACTCATCAGGCTCGAGTCTCTCCATGATATGGCCACCCGCAGATGTATTGAACATTTGCTGCTTCTCAAAGGTGAGACCATTGTAGAACTTCTCCACTAGCACCGAGTCGGAAAGACCGTGCTGGGGACATTGGCTCAACAGCGCATTGAACCGCTCCCAGGCCATGTGATAGGGCTCGTCGGGATCCATCCTGAACGAATGGATTTGGTCCCGAAGGCGAGCGGCCCTGGAAGGTGGATAATACTTCTTGAAGAACTTGGCTTCGAGATCCTCCCATGTGGTGATAGAATTGTCTAGGAGAGTGTCGAGCCAAGTAGATGCACGACCGGACAGAGAGAATGGGAAGAGACGCAAGTAGATTGCGTCCTTAGATGAAAGTATCTCATATCCGCGCAAAGCAGGACACATGTCCGGGTGCATCCTCACCCTCGAGGCCATGGAATTGGGTGGCATGAGTGATTGTACTCATGACATGTGATGGGATTTGCCAATAATTGGTGTTCGGTATAGTGGGGCGTGTGATCGAAGATCTCGCGCCCGTGACCCCATCACTAGCCCTCTGGTGCATAGTACGTCTCGCTGGTGGGTCAGCGTCACCCTTAGTAGGAAATGGGATTGGGCTAGTAGAACGTACATGGGATTCGCACAGCACCTTTAAACACTCCTGAAAGTCGCGGGTGCGCTCATGAAGCTCTCGTTCGGGCTCTGGACAAGCTGAATAAGGTGGTGATCCCTGCGAATGAGTATGGTGCATATAAAGAAAGTCTCTAGAAGGAAACAAAACAAAGACTTAAAGACACAGAAAGACTCGATTCTAAATTAGACACTCAGATAAGATTCACTAGTAGCACAGGAGACTAGTAGCACACAAGACTCAAAAGAGAACAAAACAAACCAAAAATCACTAAAAGAACTAGTCAGAGTTAATATTGCTATTGCCAAGTGTCCCCGGTAATGGCGCCAAAAACTTGTTGTCGTCCAGACGGTCTATAAAAACTAACTATAAAACATAACCTAGACTCCTAAGTAATAATAGGATTACCTATGAACTAAACCGCACTGACAGGCAAGTGTACCTATCGAGTGTAGCACAGCTTAACGGTAAACCGAGTTATCGAACCCTAGAGACACTACGAAACAAAACTAGACTCTGACTCGGACTAAAGATTGATTTGGTTTAGGGGGTTTACTACACTACTGAATTAAACTAAGGATGCAGCAAACCAGAACGACTCAACTATCAAGATGAAAGTACTAAAGGTGAAATCAGGAATGGGAAGAATATCACCTAGGTCGGAATCCTACTTGCAAAGCACAACTACTACCGGTTATGGAAACTATAATGGATCTGGGTTTCTAAAGAAACAACTCTAGACAACCTAGTGAATCCCTAATCACTCTCAGGGTGTCACCAACTAAGGAACCTAAAGATGTACTAACTCACCAGATTGTTGGATCACTTCTCAAGTATTTCCAACTATGATAAAGTACCCTAATAGACAGATTACCTCTCAGTCTCACTGTCCACCAATACACTCGAAGAATGCACGGGGTAATCTCAAGATAGCAACTATGACACGAATAGCAACAATCACTAGACACCTAATACCGGCTTCCTCTCAGACAGCTGACACTCGGATTCCTAAATGACGAAGACTAAACGACTAATTCTCACCTCTCGGGTACTGAACTAGGATACACATTCAACTATAATCAGCAATCAATAACAACTCCTCTGGCTACTACGTCTAGCAAACCACCCTAATCACAAACCCTAAGATCTATGACCAAGATACGCTAATCAAACTGGCAGACAACCACAATCAACGCAAGGAATGGAAATCAAACACAAGACCAGATCTAAACATGCAATAACATCACAATTATCAACTCAAGATCTTTTACAAAATCATAAACCCATTAATTGAATCCAAAAACCGATAAAAATCAAAACTTCAACTAGTATTCATCATGTGACCTAGGAAATATATAAGTTTTAGCCAAGGATTATGTTCAAACAACCAAAACAGAAGTAATAAACAAGATTCTTGGTTTCAGACAATCAAATCAAAGATAAAAATTCAAACTTGCAAACCCGAAACGCTTAAACAACGAACCCGGATCTCAAAGCCTTCACCTTTTCACTCCGATTGACTTCCTTCTTCTCAAAATCACCTCTAAACCCTCTCTGGACGGCTATAAATCGAACTCCCCTCATAATGGCTATCAAAATCTATTTAAATCAAAATTATGGTTTTTCTTGGAAAATAGCTCTATCGCGTACCGCGAGAGTTTTGGGTTGGGTTCCACGCGTATCACGAGGAACAAAATAGTCGTGGCCACTTCTGGATTTCCTCGCGTACCGCGAGGTTCTTGGTCTCCACTCTTCGCATACCGCGAAGGACCCATTTTCTTCATTTTTCACTTTTGATCCTCGGGCTTCATTCTCGTGCTCGGTTTCTTCACATATTCACTTTTATTTCATACGAGCACCTGAAAAACATAACATAGACTCAGTAGTATAAAAAAATGACTCAAAACAAAGACAAAACTAATAAAAACGCACGAAACACTAGGAATAAAGATGTGTGCTTTTCACTACATCAACACACTTAATAGGATAATTAGTTTTAACATGAATATCATGAGTTTCAAAGTAGTGTCTAAGCTTATTAGATGCCATTATTAAAGCTAAAATTAGTTTTTCCAAATGAGAATACCTTGTCTCCGCGGCTAATAAGCTTTTACTTACATAGTAGACGGGATGCTGCTGTCCTTCATGATCCTTGACTAATACAACACTTATAGCATTTTCGGATACCGCCAAGTACAGGGATAATGGCTCACCATCCTTTAGCTTCATTAGTAGGGGTGCTGATGATAAATACTCCTTCAATGCCTGAAGTGCTTGTCCGTGCTTCTCTTCCCATTCAAATCGCTTATTCTTTTTCAGGATATCATAAAATTCCTTGCATATTTTTGAGGATCTTGAAATAAATCGGTTGAGTGCCACTATTCTTCCAGTTAGTCTCTGGACAGCCTTGGTATTTGCTGGGGATTTCAGATTGATGATTGCTTTGATTTGCTCTGGACTGGCCTCTATCCCTCTCTTGGTTACCATGTATCCCAAGAACTTTCCTGCCCCTACTCCAAAGTTGCATTTAGAAGGATTCAGCTTCATGTTGTACTGGTCCAGGATAACGCGTCTTTGAGATCCCTAAGGTGATTTTCGACTTTCTTAGACTTCACCACCATATCATCTACGTAGACCTTCATCGTGTCCCCCAGCTTATCCTTGAACATCATGTTCACCTGTCTTTGATACGTAGCACCTACATTTTTTAAACCAAAGGGCATAGCTATATAACAATAGATACCTTACAGTATCCTCCTGATCTAAGGGTTGCAATTGAATTTGTTGGAATCCCAAGGAAGCATCCATGAATGTTAACATTTCGTGGCCTGCCGTAGCATCAACCATCGAGTCTATGTGTGGTAATGGGAAGGGATCCTTAGGACCCGCTTTGTTAAGGTCTGTGTAATCCACACAAAGTCTCCACTTCCCGTTCTTCTTCTGTACTACTACTACATTCGCCAGCCATCTCTGCAATTTCACTTCCCTGATCATTCCTGCTTTTAGTAGCCTCTCGACCTCTTCCTGGATAACTGCATTTCTTTCTGGTGCAAAATTTCTTCTTTTTTGGTATATTGGCCTGAAACTATTATCAACACCAAATTTATGTGTAATAAAATCTTTAGAAATACCTGTCATGTCTTCATGTTTCCAAGTGAAGGTTGAGGTTCCGCTTTTCAGTAATTCTAAGTGTTCCTGTTCAATATCTCTTGGGATATTGGTTCCTATAAGCAGCTTGATGTCAGGATCCTCCGGGCTTAGGGATATTTCATTGACATCTTGCTCTTTGGCTTCCAAGACGTCTCATGCTTGTTTATTTAATTGCTATGCTTGCCAATTTTTGGCTGAGGATTTCATTGATGAAGTATATCAATCCTTAGCTTTCTGTTGATTGCTATTGATTTTCACTAACCCAGGGGGTCGGCATTTTGACACACTGGTGGTATGTCGATGACACTGCTTTCATTTCATGTATCCATGGTCTCCCTAGAATAATAATATAGAAAGATAAAGAATCAATGACACCAAATTTTTGTATAGAGTTTACCCGCTTGATGTAGATTGGTAGCTTTATTTCTCCAACTGTGTTCTTAACCTCTCCACACACTGAGGATTTCGAGATAATTTCGGAATCAGGGATCCCCATCCTTTTCAGAACTTCAAGCTGTATGATGTTTACTGAACTTCCTCCGTCAATTAGGATCATGCGAATAAAGTGGTTGGCTATGTATAGAGTGATCACCAAACCATCATGGTGAGGATCTTGCACGTTGTCTCTGTCTTCCTCATCAAAAGAGATCACTTTTTTCTCTGTTAAGGTTTACGTTTTGGTAGGTATATCTTCTTTTTTCGTCTTTGCTTCTTTAGCGTTTCTTTTTGCTGGAGAAAAAGAAGTAGCATATATGTCAGAACCACCAGATATGAAACTTATTACCTTGGCATTCGGCGGTGGGGATGTTGCTCTCTGCAGGATCCTGTCATGATCCTTGGCTTTTTCCTTTCTTCTGCCCAGAAATTCTTTAAGATGGCCTTTACTCGGGAGGTAGCTTATTTCCTTCCGCAAGGCGATGCAATCTTTAGTCATATGGCCGAAATCCTCATGGTATGCACACCATTTGGATTTATCCTTTCGTCCTGAGCTCTTCTCGTTCTTGCGAGGCCATCTGGCCTTTTCTTCGAGATACGGCATGGCAAACATTAAACCTGTTGTATCGAGAGAAAAACAATATTCAGATATCCTAGGATACTCTTCTTCGTCTTCGTCATCTTCTACAACATTGACTTTGTGATTGTCAGGCCTCGAGTAAGGCTTGGATCTGTAAGGCTTGAAAGGTGCAGATTCAGTTTTCTGTTTGGGTTGATTGTAGCTGATTGGAGCATCCATCCTTTGTTGAATCTTTTTGTCATCTTCTAGCCTTATGAACCTTAATGCTCGATTCCTCCAAGGATTCATAACGAGGTTTTCGTAGAATGGGGAATCCTGCTTCAATCCCATTTTGAATGCTTGGACCGCTGTAGCAATGTAAAGGTTTGGGATATCCAAGGATTCCCGGCCGAACTTGCTGACATAATATCGAAGGGATTCTCTGGCATTATGTGTTAGTCCTTCTGATATGCTAGTATCCAAGCCAAACAGTCACCAACTATCTCTTGGAAAGGGGGAATATAATTCAAAAGATATCGAGATCGAACAGACGAATCATACACCGAAAACCAAATAACACGCCATGTAAACGAGATTAATCACAAAAGCTTTCTTGTATTAATCATAAATGCTGATTACAAACACTAATCAGACTATCTCTCTGAAAATAATCACACAAGCTCTCTATCAAAGTTTTAACCCTTGTTTACAAAAGTTCAAATAAAAGACTATTTATAGTGTTTAGTTTTCGTCCGAAAACAATTTCGATCGAAATCGTTTTCGCCCGAAGAAGTTTTCGACCGAAACATCACACTTGCACATATTTAAGCTATGAAATTAGATTCGATGGACTACTAGGTTCCGACAATCTGGGTTATCCTATAGAAATGACTTGTTAGTCGTTCAGATGTTCTGCTGCAAAAAAAATTGATTATTAAACAAATTAACTAAGTCAGCAAATGAGGTTATTGAATAAGGAGGAACGTTTAGCAGCCATTTCAAGGCCGATCCTGTCAGAGTGGACGTGAAGCCCTTGCATAAGCAAGCTTCTTTTAAACCTGAGGGAATGGGATTGATTTCCATTCTCTCCCTGTATTGGGCGACATGCTCTTCGGGATCCGTAGTTCCATCATATAACTTCATGTTAGGAGTTTGGAAGCATTTCGGGATCTCTGCATCACATATTGGAGGAGCAAATCAGGAGATCCTGTGACTAGCTGAGGATGCTTCCGGTATTGGTTGGACCACACCTATTACACTGGAGATCATGTCCTTGAGTTTCTTCAGTTCTTTAGCCATAACTGGACTGATCCATGTATTCTACATAAGGTTGTTAGTGTTTAAAAATTGATTGAAAGTGTTACCGAAGTTAGGTTCCTGTGATGAGGATCCTGGGGTGATCCCGATATCCCGGTTAGCAGTGACCCTGACAGCCAGAGTTGGATCAATAGTAGTGGTTCCAGCCTGCATGTGGACAATGTCTCCCTGATGATTTCCTAAGGATCCTGCATAGTCAAAGTTCAGGATCCTTGGTAGCAGCGGGGTTATCACTTCCACTAGTTTCTTTGATTCTTTAATCCTTTCAAGCTCTCTGAACATCATTTGATTGGTCTTTTCTTGCTGTTTCATTTGTTGCTTTACTTCTGAAAACAAATTGAGGATGTCGTTGTTTGAAACAAGCACATGTCTTCCGGCAGGTATCCCCGATCCCGAGAAACCAGCAGAAGTAGTTTTCTTAGGCAGATTATCATTCTTTTTCGGGAATGATGGAGGAGGAGGGAGAGGGTTGTTCAACCCAGAGCATGAAGACGGAGTTGAAGAAGAAACCAACTTGGATTGGGATGACATTTTTGCAATAATTTTGGAAAAATAGTACTTGAACGCAAATTTTAACAAGTATTCCAAGATAAAAAGCACCACTTGCCCCACGGTGGGCGCCAAATTGTTTTGGGTAAAAATTCTAAAGTCTAATTTTTTAACCAAACTTAGTATGTGAGGTAGTGTGCTTGATCCAAATCTGAAATAACGAACGTGAAAGTAAAGATTGACACGATGATGTACGAGGAAAGCCCTTAATCCTTGAGGATCTCCGGGATAAAACCCCGGGAAGTGATTAAACGTTACTTGCCTCCTGTTCTTGTATAAATCGATGAAAAAAGTACAAGTGTGGCAGTGAATGATCGAAATCTATGTGTTACAAAGTAGTTTGCGATTGTATTTCGTGCTTAGTGTGTGTTCTAATCGATATCACTGCAGATTAAATACAAAAGATAAGCTAACTAACTATCCAAGAATCCCGAAGATTAATTGGTCTTCAAATATGACACAGAGAAGCCTCTCCACGCATGTTCCACACGTTTCTTTTGACTTCCAGACCGATTCTTTAGGGATGAAATTGACTCCGCACGTTTTACCTGCGAATAAGTCAAGATAAAAAAGGATACAACGGTTAGCTATATAAATGTTAAGGATACCGAAACCTGTCAGGATACTGAAGAATGTCGAAGGTCCACCACCACTGAAGACCATTGTTATTGTAAGTCCCAATCTCAATGTGGATCTTCAAACAAACGCACACTAACGAACACGATATCAAGTCTCACAATCAATAAGCGGAAACTATTGATTATGGTGATTCTAGAACACGAATATCAATGTAAAATACCTTGTATTACTCAAAATAATTACAAAGAAAACACACACAAACCGCTAACCATACTCGGTTAGGGTATACAAGTATATATACCTAGTCTATTCGATACTGGGCTTCTAATACATGTACTCGACCTTTATAGCCGGCCCATTAACATCCAACCCATGAACATGGAGTTCACGGCTACACCTTATTACACCAAAACAATCAATAGGAACAAGCTTAATCATAAACTGGGTTCTACAATCTCCCCCTAGGATTAAGCTATCAAAAGTTGATATCTTCATGGTGACTCCCACTTCCTGCATAAAGTTTCTTGTTCACAATCTCAGCAACTGCTCTTGTAAAAACTTTGGCTTATTGTTCAAACAAATGTTCACTTCTAATCTGACTTCTTGCCAATACATTGATGTCTTGTTCACCAAACTTAGACAAATCAAATGGATCAATGATTTTGAACTCGGTAGGTCTAGTTACAATCATAGCTTCTGTAGAAACTATATCATATGCCCAAAACTCGAAGTCCTTTGGTGAGTTAACATGCATCTTTTTGTGAATAGGCAACTTCTTTGTGATCTTGGTAGGTGGCTAGATAACACTATATAGACTCCTTCCAGTACGAGGATCCTTTACACCTTTAGCTTTCTTCAACTTTGATACAGCTGTCTTCATACTAGCAAAGTTGGTCAAATACTGTTGATTAAGAAAGTGATAGAACATGTTTGCCATGGTATTGTTTCCTCGATTCATAAAATAAGCCTCATTTAGTTCCCGAAGATCAAGCTTTGTCCACGAACTGAAATCATTGGCATGCTTGTAATATTCAATCCGATCATTTTTTCTTTTCACCACAAACATCTTCTTCTCATCCTCAAATTTCCAGGCAGCAATTCCTGACTTGTCACCCCTTTTTGAGTAGTATCCATCGATACTAGTAGTAACACGGTTCTCAGAAGGTGGACTAGGTAGTAATAGCCATGATGGACATTCTTTTGTAGTCTTTTATGCTGCACCTGATGATTCACTAGCTTCACTTGTTGAGTTAACAAGATTCACTTCATCATCAATATCTTGATGTAGTCGCTCTAGCTCAGAATCAGAAGAACTATCAAACATTTCAACCACGGCAGCATCCGCAGGACTTGTGTCTTTATCTTTGTTTAAGTCCTCAGGAGGCACATCATCTTGACGATCACTAAGATTCCCTTCAAAATAGAAATTGAAAAGTTCATCATCTTGATTCTCTCCAGTCAGATCCCACTAGTCATTTCCCTTGGTTTCTCCACCTCCCTGATTATCATCATCATCATCATCTCCTCCAGAATCTGTCTTCTTATTATTCTTTGACTCCAGATCTTCTATTTTCTTCTTTAGCTTAAACACGATAGTAGTTAAATAGCCTTGATTAGCCTCCAAGGACATAATTTTAACATTTTGTGCTATCACTTGTTGTTCTAAGCTAAACACTCTCTCTTGTAGAACATGTGGATCTACATGTGGACTCTTGCCCTTAGCTTTCTTGGCTCTGTAGGCTTCAGCCGATGACACAAAGAACTGATCAGTGTCGATAGCAGTTGTAGAAGGGCTCAAATGAACTGATGACTGAGGTAGGGTTGAGGTGGGTGGTGGTGATTGTGGTATCTGAGTGGAAACAGAAGGTGTTGGAGTAGGAGTTGGTGTGGATGTTGGTGTGAGTGTTGTTCTTACTCTTCTCAGATCTCTTCGTTTTCTTGGTCTAGATTGAAGGTTATGATCCAGTGTGTATTCAGGATTGGTGTCAGTTTGAATTGACGAAGAGGTAAGAGGAGGATTCTCAACTCGACGTCCTTTTCTTTCCATTTCTATGCCAAACCGATTGATCGGTACTAAAAGTCTTTCAGGTGTGCCTTCACTGTCAGAAGAAGAAATAATCTCAGCATCTTCTAACTCAGGCACAACCGGCTCTTGTGGTTCTGGTTCATTAGGTTGCCCTAACTTTGGTTGAGGAGGGAGTTGTTATCCCTCTGCAACCTCGGCTTCAACTTGCACAGCCGGTTCTTCAACTTCTTCATTTACCAGGGCAGCGAATCTGCCAAACTTCGCAAGGGGATGCAACCCCTGATATACTCTTTTACCATGCTTGTTGTCGTTCATGAATTTGAAGATCATTGGACCCATAGCTTTCAGGTCCAAAGTCTCAATAGTAGGTTCCAGATCTGCATGGTTTCTATTAAATATGATCAGGAGAAACCTAGGATACATCAGAAAGATATTCTTCTTGCCCCCTTTCATATTACTTTTCAGTTCTTCAAACACCATCTTAGAAAAGTTGTAATCCCAGCTCATGGTTAGGGCAACCATAGCTGACGAGATGGTAGCATTTATCTCATCAAACCCTCCCTTTCTTCCAAACAAGCAGTTCATGCACACATGTGCAAGATATATCTCGAATAAGGATGCAACAACTTCTTGTAGACAGGCGGGTAGTTTCCTTCATATCCCATTCTAACAAGATTGGTGTGACTGTATCTTCAGCTAACTTTGTTGGAAAGGCAGGTTCATCACCAAACTGCAATGCCTCTCTAACTATAGCCTCTAACACTTTTATCCTTTTGTTCTGAATAGTTCCAATGATGCATTCTTCTCCATCATCATTGGGATGAATAGATGTGGTAGCCCAAAACTCCTAAATATGACTTTTGTAGATTATTGGATTCTCCATGACAGCAAAGTTAATGGGGGAAAGTGTCAACCCCACAACCATAGAGTTGAAATACTCATACTCCTCAGGGGGATTTAGAGTGAAAGCACACACGTTGTGATCAGGAACAAATCTCATCTTGACAGTATCTGCATAAAACTTATTAAGTTAGAACCACAATTTATTTTTAATTAAAATATTTTAATTCATTAAAATTAAAACATAAGGGTTCTCGGCCTTTAAAGGGTTTACGGTTCCCTAAGGGTTCACGGTAAACCAATGGTTCTCGGCTAGGAAGAATTTTACGGCCTGGCATTGGGTTCATGGCATCAAAGGAGTTCACGGTAATGGATACCGTATACGAGAAGTTCAACGGGTTCACGGTTGCTATGAATGAGAGCCGTGAACCTGTATACGGGTAATACATATACATCTCAACAACCCGAATTAATCGTCTTCTTCCTAGATTTATGGAAGATGAATCACTCCCATGAGATCGATTACACTTTTCGACCATGTGAATCCTCTCAATTTCAATTTGTAACTAGACCTCAGCTACTTTTGAAGATCAAATCCGTGACAATGAAGGTTTACGGCTGAAGGATATCATAACAAATCAATATTGTGCATATGAGTACCTGAATTAGCAATGAGACTAGTAGCAAAGCAAAATTGTAAGATGAACACAGAGGAATTTCTTCAAGGATTGAGAGAAAATCAAATTCTTTTTGAATCTTTGAGGAAGCTGTGACCGTGAAACCCAAAATAGGGTTTATTTCTTCTTTTAAATGATCCCGGTACACCGAAGTGGGGGCCCACCGTGAACCCAGGTGGCCCACACCAAAAACCCATGAAAAAAAATGATTTAAAGTTAATCCCTTAAATATTTATCTCTGAAGAACGAACAAGATCATTTTTATGATTTAAAAATAAAATAAAAATGAACATAAAAATAAAAATAAAAATAAATGTATAAAACAAACTTGACTCAATTATAAACAAAACTTAATCTGTACACACTAACCAACAACTAGCCGTTAGTAAGTTTGCAATGGGATCATATCATTCTATAGGCAGATCAAGGAACATTTTTCAGCACGTATTTACTCAGACAGGTCAAGTAGATTGCTAATATTCAGATCCTTTTAAACTCATGCTTTAGCTCCAAATCTAAGTTTTTCGCTGTGATTTAGATTATCATGTTTTCATAGAATTATTTATGACTCAATGTATCCCACACTGATATCTTAGAAACATGTAATTATTTTCTTTGAATTATGTGAATTGTTGATGAACTATAATGGACCACATAGCTTATCAGGTAAACCTTCCCTCTCTCATGATCTTTTGAGCACCTAAATAATAACTAATTGAGCATAACTAACATGTGTTTATGCAACTTTTCAGGGAGTCTCTAACAAAATTTGATCAAAAACATAGCACTACGGACTTACATGTTCAGAACCAGCAGAAGCTCAGAGTCATAGTACAACGGACTTACATGCCCTGACAAGAGATCCCTTCTCAGTTACATATTCCCAAAAATAAAATATTTACAAGTATATTTATATGTACACCTTTAGACATATCTTTTGAATTATACCTAATGCACGACAATAACATTGCGTGTCTTTTTGCTCGAAATTCTGCTTTGCAGATAAGCTTTGCACTATCATTGAGTGTCTTTTCACCTATTGCATGTCAATGCATGTCTTTTAACTACATATACAATATGTACAGACTTGTAACAAGTTAGCTCGCAACCCCTTTGTGAAGGGTCTCGGTTTGTGCAATCCCAACAAAGTATGTCTCATCCACTGTTCATTAACCTTTATGTTTAAGTTTTCAATTATTAACATGGAATCACTAATTACACTAATCTATGAGATGTTACCCACTAAGACCATAAGACAGTTTGTTCAAGTGTATCACATGCATATCCTATCAACATATCCAACACAGATCCTAGTCATTTCAATTTAGTACCTTACATGTGTTGATCCTAGCCTTAAGAAACGCATAATCAAATCACTTTCCATTTATTTGCAAGCTACCGACTCAAGCAGAAACACAATATTTTGGTAATTTTCTTGATTTAATAGACTAAAGCAAATGAAAAGCAAAATATTTTTGAATTTTTCTGATTTCTCCCTCTGAATTTGTGCATAAACAAAAACAAAGAAATAAAATAAAATGTATAAATTTAAACTATGAAGAAAAATCTTTTTGTAACCATTCTCAAAATTCAAGACTAATTATTTTGAGAGCATAATGTACCAAAGTTAATTGTACCTTAATTAATGATGTTACCTCCATTATCTCCTACAAAGGAAACATACCCTCCATTAAAAGTATTAACGTTATGCAGCAGAGAGATGTCGCCCGCCATGTGCCTGGAACAATCCTCATCAACATACCAGTCCGGTTGTTGACAGTCCTCCTTGGCTATTCCTGCACGAATGAGAAGATTAGTTAGACATAGGTACCCAAGCCATTGTTGACCTGCGCATTCATGAAGCATCAATGTAAGACACTTCCTGCAAAACATGACCTTGTTAGAGTCAAAAACTGTGGTTGCCACAACATTTTCCTTAGCCTTCCAGACATGCTTTGATTGAACATACGATTTTGTATCTTTTGAAACTGAGACTTTAGGTTTCTCCTTTTGTTTAACCTTTTGTCTTTCAAAATAAGCCTGTTTGTTTCTCTTTGCAACATTCCAGTCACCGTCAGAGGGTTTAACTTTGGGAGACTGACTCTTCATTGTCTTTGGCTGGTTAGCCTTCATTGGCTTAGAGTAAGTTATATCCCTTGGTGTAGTCCTCTGATTTTTCATGTAATAGGGCTCATAAGGACGATGTATGTAATTTCTTGCAATGTGATCGGCTTTAACACATGTGTAACATGTCTGCTTCCTAGCATAAGCAGCATATCCCAATCTGTTTGACGACGAAGATGAAAATGATGATGATGATTGTGAGTGATAATCTTGATCATTCCTAGAATGATGTTCACATCTTGAGTAGCTTGCAAACTTCCTATTTTTCTGAGCATTGGTCTTGCTCAAACCTCTTATGATGATGAGCATACTTTGTATAGAACTCAGCTTTGGTGAAGTGCTTAGGTGAAGCACTTGTGTAACATCTAGGGGTTTCTCATGCTTTGAATTGTGCAATAACATTATTTCAATTTAAATTCTAGATCTTTTTCATTGTGTTATACTAATTACAAGTTGTGCATTCATGATGCAACAACACTATGGTTTTATATAATAAACTATATCTTCATATACATATATTTATTCCATTTAATTAAGGAATTAAGTTGCATTATGAGGCATATAAATAAATATGATTATGTATAAATACATGACAAAGTATTTTTAATAAGACATTTATTTAGATTCCACTCTCTTATAAACGTATAAGCATATATACATATGTGGGTTAATTAATCCTAAATATTTATATTTTACATATTATAAATCATGACAAAATATGTGTAAGTAACTCATATAAATAATTATTTAATTTTAAAAATATATATGTTTGACAATTTATAAAAGATTTCAAACTTATAGTTTTAAATTTATAGAATTTATAAAACTAAATATATAAATACAAAAGATTTAAAGCAAATAAGTTTAGTTTGAACCCCCATGATCCATTGAACCCCTTTGAAGGCATTAGACCCCTTAATTTGAACCCCTTTGATCTTGAACCCCAATTCACGCAAGTTTGACTTTGGAAAGTCAAACAGGGGATATTTCTTCATCAATTTGATCTTAAACTTGTTAATTCGTGTGTTAAACCGTAATCAATCATTTGTAAACCACGTACGACTGTTATGGCCACTTATAACAAACCAGTTACATCAGAAATCAATGGATTTGAGTCCAGTCATCACAAAACCGATCCCAATCAAACTCGTATTCAATTTGTACGTTATACCTGAAATTGGCCTATAAAACCTAGTGCCACACCTTCATAACACTCATTACGAACTTCCTAAACACTTCTACACCTCACATTTCATCTCAATTGCCCTGTCGAGCTCAAGAATCGCCAAAACCCTCGCCTCTGTCGTTCTCCTTCAATCCGCAACCATTTCAGGTAAAATTTGTTCCATTAGTTTCATTTTAACCTAAGGATTAAAAGCCCCATGAATTCGTGGTCGATTAGTATCGAATCGGGCTGATTTGAAGTTAGGGTTTGGGATGAAAATGATTAGGGATGGAGACGATCACGGGTTGGGTGTTAAAAGGATTTACCATCGGATAATAACCATGGCATATGCTCAGGTTCAACCGGTTAAAGCTCTAGTCCCACCCAGGCAAGGTCGTGGGTTCGAGTCTAGCCCCACACCTTGTTTTTACGCGTGATTTTTGTCCTGAAATCCGGTCCCCTCTTGGACTTAGGTTATCAATTAAATGACCGGCCTAATAACACTAAGACCTTTCTTGTCTAGTGGTTGCTGTTAGAGCATGTTTTTGTAACTGTAGCAAAAATTCTAAGTGTATGTGTAGTAAACATGTTAAGTTCGCCTAAGGGGATGTTTGGGAGAACTTAACTAGCGAACTTTCTAAGTTCGCCTATAGAGTTATGGGCGAACTTGACAAGTTTTCCTGAGGACTCAGTTTGCCTATAAATAGGAGCTTAAGTGTTCATTTGTAGGTAAGCATGCTAGAGTTAGCATCCAAAGAGAGGGAGTGAGTCCATGTGAGAAGTGAGTCACCATCCCTAGGTAGAGCTCACCTAGGGATTGGAAATGGAGCTTAAATGTAGAGATGTATACTCATTCAGTATTGTATTCGTATGACTATTATTGATTAAAGTATCGGTTATGTGTTTCATCTATCTTCTATGTTCGTGTGTTTGTTTGATTCACTTCGTGCTTCCGTCTCATAATAGGAATCATAGAGTAATTCGTTTGATCGTGTGCGTTCTACTCGTTTGAGGACGCCACAGGGACTTATAGTTGCGTGCTTGTGGCTTCTCCGAGGAGACCCGGGTTCGAGTCCCGTGGTCTATTTTTATTTTTAAAACATATTTTTAACCCAATTTTTCTTATAAAAATTATTTTATAAAACTCTCAAGGCTCGGGAATATTTTATGGACCAAATTATTAATGTATCAAATATAAATATATATTTAATCGTTTTAGAGATTTAAAAACTAATAATTTCTAACTAAAAACTCATATAATTATTTATTTAAAACCGCTACGAGTTACTTTTAACCCAATTATGTTATACAACTTATATTTCTTTATTATTTATTTTAATTAATGAAGAGTTAATTTAACTATTTAATTAATTAAAACATTTTAATTTATTAACCTAATTATCTACATATTCAATTAAATATTATTTAAACACTTATTCGTTTTTTTGTAAACAAAATTGTTATTCATAAATACACATAAACATGTATTCAAATTCCTATTAAGAAACATATCGTTTATAACAAACAAATACACACTGCATTTTACATACTTTTGTGCATAGTGCAAGTGCAATCATTAACTCTGTACAAGCCGACGGTAAACAATGATAGATCCATTGCATCTGACCAATCCACCCGGTCAGGGTGATTGTTACCGAAAACACTTAAGGATAACATTAGTGTTATGCCTATCAGTCACAAGGTTTGATTCTGCGCCCCAGTTTTAACTATAATGATTCTCCATAATTGCCTTATTAAAACATGCATCATATGAATTGTATACAAACTTTTGATAATACTTGTTGTGCTAAAACCTTTGTATGCTTACCAACTATTTTAGTTGACTTTGTTTTTATCATGTTTTAGGTGCTAATAATTGTGAATCATGTTCAAGGTGCTTCACACAGGATTTGCAGACCTAGTTAATCAATTAAATTTTGCTGAAGTACTTTATTTCTTGTTTGTCTTTGTTTTGATTGAACAATTGCTATGAAATTTAAATTTAATGAAATATGAAACTTTACCTTGATCATGTGCTTATGAACAGTCTACACGTCCGCCCTGACTTATTCCGCCGTCGGTTGGGGTGTGACAACTTGAGGTTTGAACACTAACCCTGGGTTTTTCAACTTGTTTGCTTTTCTCCTTCAGCTTGTATAGGTCCCTGTTGAAATACTTAAAAATATGTTTTTCATTAATTCCATCTGTGACAGGTTTAACAAATTTGGTTTTGCCATCGTTATATGGAAGAAATTTTGAATTTGAAGAAACATTTTTCCAAATCCTCACATAGGGTTTGTTGCTCGTAGAAACAACGCCCTTAAAAGTATCTGTTTTATTTTTACAACCAGATTTACAATTAGTTTTATTCTTGCAAGCACAAGCCTCTTCATACACATCATTCTCACTATTCCATTTCTCAATCTCTACTTTGTCAACACATGAAGTAGAAGCATCAAAATTGTTCACACATTTAACCTTAGATGCTAAGGATGATGAAGCTGATTCATCAGAATCAGATGAACTTCCAGTGGTAACCCCCTTCCCATAAACCATACAATCTTCATTTACTTGTTCCTCAATGGATTGTGGAACAGTTGTGAAATTTCCATTGAAAGGAGGAGGCACACTGTTGTACCCCAAACCTTGTGTTACCCTTCTAACCACATTACCCCCGAGCTGTTTATCTATCATGTTTTCTACAACTTTACTTGAATGACAAAAATTTTCAACATTGATCCTCTTAGAAGCTAAAGTTTGAACAACCTTTTCCAATTTCTCTTTTTAATTCACCTATTTCTTTCTTGGAATCTAAATGAACACAGGACTTTTCACTACTTTTCTGTTTTAACGCAGAAATATCCATTTTACCCGCCTCTATAGCCTCTTTGTATCCCTTTCCTGTTTTCAAAAACTTGGGTTTATGGTATTTAAGGTTTTCTATTTCAAGGAGTAAATCATCATTAATTTTTCTATACATCTCCACCTTATTAATACACAATTGAGAACAAAGATTAGATATTACCTCAGGTGGAATTGAAGCTGAAGATCAGATACATCTCCACCTTATTAATACATACTTGAGAACATAAATACATCATAACTATATCATAACGGGATGCCAGTCTTCATTATCAGCCAGGTAACTCCTCATCGCTAGCAAAGCATCACCGTCCATTATCACAACCTGCCTTAACGTGAATATGCATACTAAAAGTCAGCTACGCGGGTGAGTTCTAGCTTTACACAAACCTTAACATAAACATTTTGCCAAAAACATAACATACATTTGTTTAACAAAAGCGTACGTAAAACATGCAATAACTTAACATCATCATAACATCGTAACATAGCATCATAACATAAGTCAACATGAACCGAATCTGCGCCTTCTCGTAACCGTCAATTCCATACATCGCATACCAGCGGATAAACTTAAGGCTCGTTACCTCAAAGTAATCCGTCACCAGGTCTCCTCAGGCTCGTTACCTCTAGCGGGACCAAACATATGTCTCCTAAGGCTCGTTACCTCTAGATAGACAGAACATACCTTAGGTACTATTTTCGCAAAGTGTGAGGCCAATACATACATACATACCTTAGCTCCCGTAGGAACTCGTGGCAGATTCGTTCATTCGTGACTTTCATTAAACCTTTACCTCGTCTTAGTTAAAGCATTCGTACGTTTTATTAAACAAAACATCATTTCATTTGTAAACCTTTCGTAAACTTCATTTGGCAAAACATTTCATAAACATCATCCTTCGTAAACATCATTTCATAAACGTCATTTCGTAAACATCGTTTCGTAAAACATTATTTCGTAAAACATCATTTCGTATGTATGCACACCAGCCCAAAAACATTAATTAAAACATTTAAAGAAGGGCTTCTAGAACTCACCTGATAAGCTAACCTGGGTTATCCTAAACAAAGGTACTTCACCAACCCGTGCCATTATCCTGAATGGTCTGAAAAACCTCGGACTTAACTTTCCTCTCTTTCTGAATCATATGATTCCCTACCAGGGCGACACTTTCAACATTACTCTGTCCCTAATATCAAACTCAATAGGCCTTCGTTGTTTATCCGCATAGGATTTCTGACGATCTTGTACGGCCTTCATTCGTGCTTTGATTTGATCAAACCTTTCCGACGTTTCTCGTACGACTTCGAGGCTTCCTAATTCCTTCTGTCCAATCTCACCCCAGTAAACCGGGGTCCTGCATCTTCTCCCATACAACATTTCGTAAGGCGGCATGCCTATTGTCTTGTGTGATGACTGTTGTTGTAGGAGAATTCGGCTAATGGCAGATGACTGTCCCAACTACCACCGAAGTCAATAACACAAGCGCGGAGCATGTCCTCCAATGTTTGAATGGTCCTTTCGGACTGGCCATCTGTCTGCGGGTGGTATGCCGTGCTGATATTAAGTCTCGTACCCATCGCCTCGTGAAATCTCTTCCAGAACCTCGATGTGAATCGTGTGTCCCGGTCAGATACAATTGTCAAAGGCATCCCATGCCGCGCCACTACCTCATTATTAAATACCTCTGCTAACCTTTCTAATGAGAACGTCTCGTGAATAGGTAGGAAATGAGCACTCTTCCTTAAACGGTCCACAATTACCCAAATGGTGTCATGACCTTTAGCTGTGCGAGGTAGCTTGGTTATGAAGTCCATGGTAGTGTGTTCCGACTTCCATTCCAGTATATCAAGAGGTTGAATCTTTCCATAAGGTTTATGGTGTTTGGCCTTTACTTGCGAGCAAGTCAGACACTTGCTTACGTATTTCGTCACCTCATGCTTCATCCCAGGCCACAAGTATTGCTTCCTCAGATCTTGGTACATTTTGTTGGTACCAGGATGGATAGAGTAACGAGACTTATGAGCCTCATCTAAGATCTTGGTTTTAAGCTCGCCGCCCATAGGTAACCATATCCGTCCAAAACGTGTCCTAACACCAATGGTGTTATATTCCAACTTGTCCTGTTGGCCAACCATCCTTTCCCTCTTTTTGTTTTCCTCTTTAAGTGCCTCATCTTGAGCCTTACCACCAACTCGAAAGCTTTCACTCTAATAGGAGCAGGCACATCCTTTGGACTTATAGCGTCAGCCACCACGTTTGCCTTTCCAGGATGGTATATGATTTCACAGTCATAATCTTTCAGGAGTTCCAACCATCGTCTCTGCCTCATATTAAGCTCCTTTTGTTCGAAGAAGTACTTCAAACTTTTATGGTCGGAGTAAATAGTAAACTTCACTCCGTAAAGGTAGTGCCTCCAGATTTTCAATGCGAATACGACAGCAGCAAGTTCCAAATCGTGAGACGGATAATTGACTTCGTGAACCTTCAACTGTCGTGATGCATACGTGATCACTCTCCCGTGTTGCATCAGCACGCACCCCAATCACTGACCCGAAGGGTCAGAGTATACCACCAAGTCTTCATTGCCCTCGGGAAGGGCCAAGACTGGAGCTTGGGTTAGCTTCTCCTTCAATTCCTTAAACGCCTCATCCTGGGTTGAACCCCATTCGTACTTTACCTCCTTCCGAGTCAACTTTGTCAATGACGAAGCTATTTTTGAAAAATCCTGGATGAATCTCCGATAGTAGCCCGCCAACCCCAAGAACCTGCGAACCTCTGTTGGCATCTTAGGAATATCCTAGTCTCTTACTGTCATTATCTTTGCTGGATCAACCATAATGCCGTTCGGGTTAATGACGTGACCTAGGAATTGGACCTCCCTACGCCAGAACGCGCATTTGGAGAACTTAGCATACAACTTTTCCTTCTTCAGGGCTTCCAACACTTCCTTTAAGTGACATGCGTGAGCACCCTCACTCTTGGAGTAGATGAGGATATCATCGATGAACACTATTACTGATCGGTCCAACATTGATCGACATACCCTATTCATTACGTCCATGAATGTTGCGCGGGCGTTCGTCAATCCGAAGGACATCACGCGGAACTCGAAATGTCCATAACGCATGCGAAACGTAGTTTTCGGTATGTCTTCTTTCCTCACCTTTAACTGAAGGTACCCGTATCGATGGTCGATTTTTGAGAACCAACTTGCGCCCTGTAATTGATCAAACATGTCGTCGATCCTTGGTAAAGGGTACTTGTTCTTCACCGTATGTTTTTTCAACCCGCTTTAATCAATACACATTCTCATCGAACCGTATTTCTTCTTCACAAACAACATCGGAGCACCCCAAGGCAAGATGCTCAGTTGGATAAATCCTTTCTCAAGTAACTCGTCTAGTTTTGCTATTAGCTCTTTCATCTCCACTGGTGCTAGTCGATATGGAGCCTTAGCCATGGGCTGAGCATCTGGTACTAAGTCAATTCGGAACTCAATTTCTCTATCGGGTGGTATCCCAGGCAAGTCCTCTGGAAACACCTCTGGGTACTCGCGTACCACGGGTACATCGTATAGTTCCTTTGCTTCCCTACACTTGTCAATTACGTATACCAGATAAGCCTTGCATCCACGCCTCAGGTAATCTGCTGCCTTAATCATCGAGATGACATTAGGCATCGGGGCGTCACGATCTCCAAAAACCTCGGCTTCGCTACCATCCGGAGCCTTGAGTCGGATTATCTTTCTGTTAGGACATAGATTTGTAATGACAAAAGCTTGTAATAGTTAGATTTTATGTCTTTATGTTTTGACATGAAATTGTAAAGTTGCTAAGTGTTTTTAGTAGTAAGCCTAGAGGCGAACTTAATTAAGTTCGCCTGACCTATCGGAGGCGAACTTAATAAGTTCGCTTAGGCATAGCTGAGGCGAACTTGTTAAGTTCGCTTAGTCTGTTTCAGGCGAACTTAACTAAGTTCGCTTACAGCAGTTTTGGTTCTATATATATGTGTTACAGAGTCATTAGACAGTAGGGAACAGAGATCGATCTGTGAGAGTTGAACAGAAGTGAACAATTGTCTGATTGAGTCTGTAACCATTGTTATTCTGAATATAATCGAGAAGTTTATTTACGCGTGTTGTTTTGGATTGTCGGTTAGTATACAAATCGGTAACGCGAAGGATTCCGCACTTCGTGTTATATCAACGTCATATCACGAGTTTGATCAGTAGCTGAGTTACCTGGACCTACAAGTGGTATCAGAGCATAGTGCTCGTGAATTTAGTACGATTCTTGGTGATAATTGACGGTTTTTGTGTACAATTCGACAAGATTTTCAACATTCTTGAAGTTTCTGCAACAATGGCGTTTTTCAAGTTCTTGAAGACTGTTTCTTGACTGAATTCGTGATTTTGGAAGTGTAATTGACGAAATTAGACCGATAAAACTGTTACATTTGTTAAAATTCATAATCCTACGGATCAATTTCCTTAAATTCCATCAATTCGCAGAGAAATCATGAATTTTGAAGGCTTCGGTTCGTGTTTGGTTGAAGACTCTGATTGATTCTGTTACAGCAGTTTAAGCAAACTTGCTGAGTTCCTGTTCAAGCGAACTTAGCAAGCGAACTTATTAAGTTCGCTTCTCACATTTCAAGCGAACTTACCAGATTTCCTCCTTAAGCGAACTTGTCTTGTTCGCCTGATATTAAGTTCGCTTAGTACTCCCTAAAGCGAACTTATTAAGTTCGCCTGAGGGTAAAGAAGTTCAGTACTTAGAAAATTTTTCAGAAATTTTTTTTAACATGGCAAATATGGTTCAAGTCACAAACATGTTCAATTATGACAATGAGATTGGTACATCTCAAAAACCTCCGAAGTTGCTGAATCTATCTGATTATTCAAATTGGAAAGATCGGTTTGATCAATTCGTATCTTTTACCGATACTAGTTTGTGGATTCCAATTTTGGAAGGATATACACACCCTACTTATTCATGGATGGGAAAAGATGATGTTCCAAAACCAGTGTCTGCTTTATCTACTGAAGAGAAGTTGTTATTTGATCGAGAAAAGAAAGCAATGGCTAGCATTTCGATGTCTCTACCAAAGGAAATTTATCACAGTTTTAAACAGTTCAAGTCTTCTCAACAGCTGTGGGAAGCTCTACAGAAAAGGTGTGAAGGGAGTTTAGATGTGAAGAAAAGTAGAAAAGAGTTACTAAAGAAGCAGTTCTTAGTTTTTAAACATTTTCAGAATGAATCTTTGGATGATCTTGCTACAAGATTCTATCATCTTCTTAGTGAACTGGCTAGTGCGTCTGTGGTATATGAGACTGAGGAAATAAATGATAAATTCTTGGAGGCTTTACCATCAAAGTTTGATGTATATACGGTTTTGATCAAAGAAAATGTTAAGTACAAAACCATGTCTCTTGAAGAAGTTCTAGGGAAGATTCAGTCGCATGACATTAATATGAAAAAGAAAGAGACTAATATGGAGCACATCCAGGATCCTTCGATGTATTTTGCCAAATCTGTTGGTAAAACTGGTACTGGAGTGACATTCTTTTCTGGTGATGCTCAAGAATCTTCAAATGAAAAGTGTTCTGGAGTTCCAACTTATTCTGGTCATACAAGCCATTCTGACCCGGAAGGAAAAGATGTGGACTGTCGACTTTATAGAGCTATGATTGGATCCCTCATGTACTTAACCGCTTCAAGGCCGGATATAATGTTTGCCGTGTGTATCTGTTCCAGATTTCAGGCAAAGCCAAAAGAATCTCACTTAATTGTTGTGAAAAGAATCTTTTGGTATTTAAAAGGAAAACAACGTTTAGGGCTATGGTATCCTCATGGTTCTAACTTTGATTTCAATGCTTGTACTGATTCTGATTTTGGTGGTTGTTGTCTTGACAGGAAATCTACAACAGGTGGTTGCCAGTTCTTAGGTAATCGACTTGTATCCTGGCAATGCAAAAAGCAAACCACAGTCTCGATTTCAACATGCGAAGCAGAATACATCGCTGCTGCAAGTTGCTGTTCACAGATCCTGTGGATACAACAACAATTGAGAGATTACGGTTTGAATTTCACAGGAACCCCTATGTTTATTGATAATAATGCTACTATGTCCATAACGAATAATCCTGTTAAACATAGTAAAACTAAGCACATCGAAATTCGATATCATTTTATTCGTGATTGTGCAGAGAAAAGGTTGATTGAGCTGGTCAAGGTACACACTGACGATAATTTTGCTGATTTGTTTACTAAGGCATTTGATCGTACCAGGTTTGAGTTCCTAATTAAAATGATTGGTATGATCAATCCCGAATAAAAATTTCTTAAAAATCAGAATTTCATGGAAAATTTTGTTTTTAATTTCTTTTATTGCTTTATTACATTTATGCATTTACATTTCAGTCAAAAAGTCTAATTTATAAAAAGTCAAAACAAATTGAAAAATATAAAATTTGACATCATTTGAAGTTAGAGAAGAAATGATAGTACATCAGTGATTAGTTCATTTCACACGACCTTAGTAGACCTTGATATATGAATGTTTAAAATAAGTTGATCTGATCTAAATTTCAAAGTCTGCATAAATAAGAAATGATAGTGTTATGAATGTTCTATTCTTGATAATTTGTTTTAAAATTTGTTTATAAAATTTGACACTTGAATTGTTAATAGGCTAAAAGCGTTTTGAAACTAATAGTAGTGTGAAAATTAAATATAATATGATTACATCTGTGATTTAAACCCATTTTATGCCTGGGTGTGTGTGTTAAAAGATCACTATCAGATAAAGAATATTAGCTTTTAATAAGGATTTTCCTATGAGATCAGTTTCGGGTTATGTCCTTAGCACTATTCATTCGATTTGCTTCAGTGCCCATGTCCCGAAAAGCATGCAATTTGAAGTATAATCAAGATATGTACTTGACAACATCTGTCAATCATATACTAGCCCTTGGATCATATTGATACATTATCTTTACTGATTCCATTGAATTCAAAATCCGGATAACAGTTGGATTCTCGTACCTGTATCTTATGATTCCACAAATATAAGCCAAAACATTGAATCATTCGATTCTGAATCCCATTGATTTCTATACAATCCAATTTGGATTCTGCTATTCATGTGCTAAGTGATGTCTCCTCATTCTGAATATTCGGAAAATTTTTAGTAAAATCTTATATGTGTCTTGAAGATAGTGCATTTATTTTCTATTTGGCATATATGTGGGGTACACGTTGTTTATCATCTAAATGGTACTAAATCAATGAATTTGGAGAATAAACGCTTATAGTTTCAAATAATATAATATTGACAATTTTAAGCATTCAGGCTTTATATTTCAAATTCGGTATAAATAAAAGAGCATTTCATAACCTGATCTCATTTACTTTGAAATTTATCACGTATCATTTCAAATGTCATTCAAATTGAATGAGCTTCAAAATGAAAAAGATGCAAAGTGCACAAGACTGAGTTAGAAGGCTTCATACTATATGTTACCCTTTATTATTCATAACATGTGTGATGAATTACTCGGATACTGATATGATCTTCTTACTCATGATGTTCATTAAAAAATATGTGATTCTGTTGAAAAATAGAAAAATTCAAAAATATGTGATTCTGTTTATTCAGAGAAAAACCAAAAATAAGTCATTTCATTTTATTCAGAGAAAAACCAAAAATATGTCATTTCAGTTTATTCAGAGAAAAATAAAAAATATGTGATTCTATTTGTATAGAGAAAAATCAAAAATATGTGTTTCCATCTGTATAGATAAAACTCAAAAAGATTTTGATTTTGATTTTCCATGAAAATTCTAAACTTTTATTAAAATTGTTCGGGATTGGATCGAATATTGCTGATGGAAGTTCGGGATTTGAAAGTTTGAAGTTGGTAAATTTTGTTTAAGGCAAAAAGGTTGAAAAAGAAATTAAGTTCGCCTGTGTACAGTGAAGCGAACTTAATATGTTCGCTTAAATCGGTGAAGCGAACTTAATCTTCTGTCTGAGGTGAAGCGAACTTAAGGATGAAGCGAACTTATCTTGTTCGCCGAAGGATTGTTAAGCGAACTTAACAAGTTCGCTTAGTCAAGCGAACTTATTCTGTTTAAGATTTGATTCAGGCGAACTTGTCATGTTCATCGTCTTCATCAGAATAAGCGAACTTATCCCAAATTTCTCAAAATTTTAAATCTGTGTTGTGAGTGCTATTTTTTGGTTGTTTCTTGATCGAAATCTCATTGCGAATCTAACAAAGGTAATTTCGTTGGATTTCATCCACCATATTGAGCGTATTCGATGGTTTTTGATTTTGGTTTTCGTTGGACTGTTTCAAGACTGCTTTTGACTGTCATATAAAATTGAACCTCATTGTTGGTTAGATTGTGATATTCGATTGATTGTATAGGATTATTTCATGATTTGATCTTGTTTTGCCAAAATTTGAATTCTCTGTGTTTGAATTTGAACCGTCTCAGGTTCAAGCGAACTTGTTCGAAGCGAACTTGTCAGGCGAACTTAATAAGTTCGCCTCTTGCACTACTAAGCGAACTTATTAAGTTCGCCTAGGGGTCAGAAGTGAAAAAGAGTTGTGATTTTTTTTCTGTTTGAAAATTTTTTTAAAATTTTTGTTGTTTGAATTTTGTGTGTCTTATTAAAAGTGTGTTTCATATATGTGTACGTGTTCTAATGTTTGTTAAGTTGTCCAATTTTTTCACAGATGGCTCGACGTGTCGAATACAAGCATAATCAAGTGGCGTTATTAGATCCTAATTTGCCGGAAGCTGTTCATTTTCAAGGCATAATCAATTTTCTAAATCGATCAAGATTGCATGTTGCATTATCTGCGGATCCTTATATCAGCTTGGTGTATATACAACAATTCTGGGATACCGTACATCAAGATATTGACGTGGAACCGCATGTCCTTCGCGCCACAGTCAATAATACCGAGATTGCAATTTCAGAAGCGACAATTCGTGCTGCTCTTGCTTTGGGTGGAAATGCTGAAGATCCAATTACTTATCCTAATACTCTTATTATGGGTTGTTTTCAAAGGATGGGTTATCGTGGACGACAAAATGATACTCAAGCTCGGAAAGGTGGATTAGTGGGTGAATGGAAGTACTTTATGCATGTGATTATTCAATGTATTTCTCCACGAAAAGCTGGTACGGATGGCTTGAAGATGGCAATTCAAACAGCAATGGTGGCTTTAACATTGAATAAACGATTCAATTTTCCATTGTATTTTTATAGGGAGATGGTCATGCAGATTAATCCAGCTGAAGGTCAAGGTTTCTTGATGTATCCCCGATTTATTCAATTGATACTCAATCATCTTATTCCGGATCTGCCACAACATGCTATCAGATTGACTTTGACACCGATGTCAAAACGTATCTTTACTGATTGTACAAAGGTGAAACAGCAAAATGCTGCGTTGATTCCAGTAAATACTCCACTGTTTGGGCACTTAATCAATCCTGATTATGTTGCACCACTGAATAACAACTGGTTTCATCCTGATGAACTTGCTCAAGTTCAAGGAGTTAATGTTCAACCACAACCACAACAGCAACAACACCAACAACAACCACTACAACAAGTTCAACCCCAACAGATTCCACAACCACAAATTCAAATTTCTATTCCTGAACAAGTTCCTATTCCACAGGTTGCAGTTAATATTCCTATTCAGGAACCTGTTCTAGAAGAGGTCGTTCATGATCCTAATCAAGATATGGGTATGAACATGGATGATTTTGTTGATGAAGCTGTGAACTCGCCCATTCATGAACAAGAAGGGAATGTGGTGACAGACGCTGAGTCTAGTTCCAGTTCAAGTGATACTTCATCATCTGATGATGACAGCACTGATTCTGATGAATCTAGAGATTTTTCTCCAGGTCATTATGAACGGTTGGCTGCTATTCCATTGGCTAATGCTGGAAAGCGTATTAAATCTCAAGCCAGACGACCACGACGCAAGTCTGTTCGGGATCCTCCTTCCGGATCAGTTCTTGGAAAAAGATCGTTGGTAGATGAAAGTTCTGACACTGATAGTGACTTTAATCCTGATCCTTCACGACAAAAGTTAATGTCTGCTTCAATTGCGGCTGCACAATCTTCTCAAGGAGTTGAGGATGCAAATTTTGTTGCTTCTCTGATTGTTACTCCTCCAAGTTCTAAGGATCCATCTCCAGTTCCATCTCCTATTCCTACAGCGATTCTTACTACTTCAAGTCCTTCTATTCCACAATCCACAGCTGGTCCATCAAAGCCTTCTGATTCTGACAGGATTACTTTCCTTGAATCTCAAGTGCTTACTTTACAAACACAAGTTAACTCTCTTGTGTCTATTGATTCTCAACGACAGCTGGTGATTCAGACTCAAGCTCAACAGATTGCTGATATGCAAGCGTTAGTGTCCAAACTCGTTCAGCGTCTTGACGCTCAGGGGGAGTTGAGGATACCTGATACTTGTCACACTGAGTCAATACAAAGACGTGATGATGAAGACAATGATCCTGCTGGAAATATTGAGGGTGATCGTCAATACACTGACGCTAATCCTATATCTAGAGTTCAGGGGGAGTCGACATCACAATCTCTTGAATGAAACAAAGATAAAGATACTTCGGGTAATAATGAAGAAGATATTCTGTTATTAGAATTCTTTCAAGATTCAGAAGAAGAGGAAGCTGAAAAGATTGAATGTCTTGATGACATTGACGATTTATTCAATGACATGGAAGATGATATGTCAGACACTGAGATAGAAGAAGGAGAAATAGTGGAGATTGAAATAGAGAAAGATAAAGATAGTGTTACATATGAAGGCTGTGACGGTCTTAAGGTGCCGTATAACTTCATCCAAGAGGATGTTGTTCCTGAATTCTCTTATGACGGAATAACTGACTCTATGGACTCTATTGAAGACGTCACATTGCCTGATGATACAGCTGAGTCAAAGATGGATACTGATGATGAGAATCTTCAATTCAATAAGAGTGCTGAAACTGAAACTACTCACACTGAGTCTCCAAAGATTAATGAAGAACCTGTGATGTTTAGAGATACAGGTATGACACGAGAACAGTGGAGAGAAGTAGTAAATAGTTGGATGGATCATTAGAGATACAGGTAAGTCTCCAATACAACTTGCTCAGAAAGAAAAATATGTGAATAAAGAGCAGTGTATAGGAAGGATCATTAGTTGGTTTTATAATGGTGAATCAAAATTGTTTGTAATCAAACGATCTGATGGCATTCAATACTTAAAGCCAAGGATCAAATATTTCAATACCTTGCCGAGGTGTGAAATAAATGGTCTAGCTTCAAAGCCACTCATAAATAGATCGAAGAATGGTTTGGCTGATGTGATAGCAAACCTGATAAAGAAGGAAGGTAGTTCGGGTAAGTATGAAAGGCTGAAGCCACAGAAAGGAAAGAGAGTGAAGATTACAGATCCTAAGACTGGGAAAGTAACCTGGAGATACAAGTACAGACCAGTGCGTGCTATACACAAGATACCATTAAAGAATATTCCTCAAGACTTTCTTGGGAATATGAAATGGTGGTATGTTGATGTCAATACTGGTGAAGCAAGGGTTGAAGATAAAGATAATAAGGTCATTGTGTGTTTCTATGACGCAACGAATCTTATTAATTTTTCAAAGAAAGATCAGAGGATGCTGCGAAAGAATGAGATAATGTATACTGATGAATGGATAGAACAAGGTCTACAGTATAAAAGAGTTTTGGAGATATGCAGAAGATACGGTGTGCATGCTGGCAGCAGACTACCGGATAACTGGAAGACTTCAAGATAAAGACTGAAGACAGAAGATCAAGCTATTGTCAAGGGGGAGTCTGTTAGGACATAGATTTGTAATGACAAAAGCTTGTAATAGTTAGATTTTATGTCTTTATGTTTTGACATGAAATTGCAAAGTTGCTAAGTGTTTTTAGTAGTAAGCCTAGAGGCGAACTTAGTTAAGTTCGCCTGACCTATCAGAGGCGAACTTAATAAGTTCGCTTAGGCATAGCTGAGGCGAACTTGTTAAGTTCGCTTAGTCTGTTTTAGGCGAACTTAACTAAGTTCGCTTACAGCAGTTTTGGTTCTATATATATGTGTTAGAGAGTCATTAGACAGTAGGGAACAGAGATCGATCTGTGAGAGTTGAACAGAAGTGAACAATTGTCTGATTGAGTCTGTAACCATTGTTATTCTGAATATAATCGAGAAGTTTATTTACGCGTGTTGTTTTGGATTGTCGGTTAGTATACAAATCGGTAACGCGAAGGATTCCGCACTTCGTGTTATATCAACGTCATATCACGAGTTTGATCAGTAGCTGAGTTACCTGGACCTACACTTTTGTTTGCATATAATTTGCGCTTCATTGGCAGTTAGCCAATCCATACCTAACACGACCTCGAACCCATCCAAAACCATAACGAACAGCCTGACGGGGAATCTACGAACTTTTTTTTTATCATGGAATTGTCAACTACATTAGTCACCCTCGTAGTTCTACCCTCAACGGTTTCTACGCTAAAGTCCCTTTCTAGCTTACTTACAGTGTACTTTACTCTTTTACAAAAAGTCGCAGATATAAAACTCTTACTGTAACCCGAATCAAATAACAAAGATACAAAAGTGTTGTCAAGGATAAACGTACCTGATGCCACCTCGGGGTCTGCCCTAGCTTGTTCTTGCGTCAGCGCATAGGCTCGAGTCTTCGCTCGGGGCCTCTCTTCTTTCTTCTCAGGGCCTTTCCCTTTTTCCCGTTTCACCGATTCTTGGTTTAGTGCATTCCCGGCTCATGTGGCCATCTTCGCCACAATTATAACATTTAATGACTTGCATGCATTCACGTGAGTAGTGCCCAGTCTTGCCATATTTGTAGCACAGATTTGTCCCTAGCCTGCATACAACTAGATGCCTACTGCCACACTTCCCACATACTGCGGCCTCACCCACTCTAGCCTGTTTCTCTTGAACTCCAAACAGTCTTCCGCCTGATCGTTTGGCCGGAAAACTTGGTTTCTTCTTTGGCTCATCAGTAGTGACAACATTCAGTGCCAAATCATCATATACCACGCCACTCAGTTCTACGACCGAATTGTAGGTGATAGGAGCATTTGCCTTAACGTAGGTGCGGACCTTGTCCGGCAGTCCCTGAATGTAGCAGACAATCTTTCTTTCCTCAGTCGTGACAAGATGTGGCACCAGACGTGCCAGTTCATTGAATCGGGTTGTGTACTGCCGGTGCGTCATGCTCCCGGCCTTCAAACCCAGAAGTTCCCTCTCTACCTTCTCAATCTTGTTCCTTAGGCATAAATTCTTGATTACCAGAGTTTTCAAGTCATTCCACATCATCGATTCAAGAACCTCGTCCCCTTTAGCCTGACGTACACCTTCCTACCAGTGGGATGCTTCCTCCTCAAGGAGTTAGCAGTAAACTTCACAACTTGACTCGCTCGGCATTTGTTCAGACGAATGGCAGCCTCCATATGAATCACCCAATCAAACGTAGCCACCGCATCCTTCTTTCTAGTGAGAACCGGTGGATCACATGCCTTGAAGGACTTATAGTCGCAACCGCGAGCAGGCGGTCCGTTAACTGCCTTAATGATTGGGGCATCAGTTGCTGTGTTGGATCCGCCTCTCCATTAGCCTTCTTCAATGCTTCTGCCAGCAGATCTGGCAGGGTATCCTTCATCAACTCAGTAAACTCGCGTGCCAGGGCCGCCTTTACTTCCGGTTCGAAAGTGAAGTGTTTTTCTTCCACGGGAGTTCGTTCAGTTCCATGCATGTTGACTTCTGGCTCCGTGGGGACACTTCCCTCTACACTGTACTCCTGACGAACAAGAGTCCTATTATGACCACCGGTACGGCCCCCACCACGCCTTCCGCTCTTTCGTCCCGCCATTTCATTCTATAAGACAAGGAATCTAATGTCATCACGGTAGTTAACAAATAGAATTCAACAAGTAATGTAAGATGTTAATATACACTGGCCATCTGCAATTAACCATTACACTACCTCTCGATTTCTATTTGACCACCTTTGTGACTCCATTTGAACACAAGTCCTACCTAACACTTTCTAAGGCATACTATATATGTAAATATATACTAACTTCATACCTGATGCGGTGGCTCGAGTTACCCGTACTGGCATCCTCTTTCGGTCCCATTCACAGTTTAAGTTCAGACACTGGGAGTGTCCGGATCTCTCAAACTATTGCTCTGATACCAACTTGTAAGGCCCCAAACCCGGGAGGCCTCACGTGTTCAATTTACACATTCACAAATAGTTCTTAAACTTGAATATCAAATAACGCAGCGGAAAATTTCATTCAAACATAACGTCAATATTGTTAAACATGCGAAAAGCATAATTATTGTCTAAAACATAAATACATCATAACTAAATCATAAAAGGATGCCAGTTTTCATGATCAGTCGGGTAACTCCTCATCGCTAGCAGAGCATCATCGTCTATCATCACAACCTGCCTTAACCTGAATGTGCATACTAAAAGTCAGCTACGCTGGTGAGTTCTAGCTTTACACAAACCTTAACATAAACATTTTGCCAAAAACATAACATACATTTGTTTAACAAAAGCGTATGTAAAACATGCAATAACTTAACATCATCATAACAAACGTCATATCGTAAACATCGTTTTGTAAAACATCATTTTGTAAACCATCATTTCGTATGTTTGCACAACAGCCCAAAATAATAAATTAAAACATTTAAAGAAGGGCTTCTAGAACTCACCTGATAAGCTAATTTGGGTTGTCCTAAACAAATGTTCAACAACGTTCCTTCCGATCTGGATTGATTAGTTAAATACACATCAGACCTAATCCTGACTCTAACAGTTTAACCATTTTGAATTAGGCGAACATACTGACTTTACTAACCATCCTGATGCCTACGCACTTAGCAAGTGCGCAGGGCCTTGTTCTTGCGTACTTAATAAGGGCGCAGACTTCGCTTCATGCGTACTTGATAAGTACGCAGGCTTTGCTTCATGCGTACTTGATAAGTACGCAGGACCTGCTTCTTGTGTACTTGATAAGTACGCAGGACCTTATTTTCTGAAAAACCCTAACTTTTTGCATGCAGATCTTATCACGTCAAGATCCCGATTTTTTATGTTCAAAACGTTCGTTTTTTCCTTCTAGATGCTAGATCTATGTTCATTTTCAAGTTTTATGCTTAAAAACGTTACCTTTTCATCCCAAAACCCAAAAACCCCAAAATGAACAAAAACTCAGATCTAGATCAGATCGTTACCTGTATCGAGCTTTTGATTCGGTGGTTTTTCTCACGAGCAATGGAGTAACACTTTGTTGGAATCTCAGGCCTATCCGTCTACTTTCTCTCTCTTCGGTTTCTCTCTCTAGAACTTGTAAAATGAGAGAAGAGAGATGGGCAAGGGTATTTATAGGGAGAGACTACCCTTGAGCTCATACGCGCGCAAGCCCATAGCCGGCCCATTCCACGCTCGCTTATTCCTTTCGTCTCACGTTTAACACGTTTCCATTTATTGTCGTTTATTATTTTCGGGATGTTACATAATACCTCAAATCTTGAATCTTGATATCAAAACCGAGCCTTGAACGACTTCGATGGCTCTGATACCAATTGTATGTCCCAAACTCTATGTGGATCTTCGAACAAACGCACACTAACGAACACGATATCAAGTCTTACAATCAATAAGTGGAAACTATTGATTATGGTGATTCTCTAACACGAATATCAATGTAAAACACCTTGTATTACTCAAGAGAATTACAGAGAAAACACACACAAACCACTAACCATACTCGGTTAGGGTATACAAGTATATATACCTAGTCTATTCGATACTAGGCTTCTAATACATGTACTCGACCTTTGTAGCTGGCCCATTAACATCCAACACGTGAACATGGAGTTCACGGCTACACCCTATTACACCAAAACAATTAATAAGAACAAGCTTAATCATAAACTGGGTCCTATAGGTACAATGTAGGACATCTTCTGCTTTTTCCTAGATAGCGACATCATTACCCGTTTTTGGTTTTTTTGACCAACCTCCTTGAATAACCTTATACTCTTCTGATTGGTCTTCTTTCATGTGAATGTACTCTATGTCCTTGTTCCAAATTGGTAGCTTTTGATTTAACCCCCACCGTCGTGGCCATTTACTCACCATGCTTCTGGCCTCTATGTCTCTCTTTTCAGGTTTCTTTCTTAAATACTCGATCGCCAATGTTGCCGTCATAGGCTTGTAGCCGATTTTGACTGCCTGAAAACCACAGCGATAAAAAGGTTCCTCCCACTCCTTTTATCGTTCAATAATCATGTTTCAATTTATTTTTGATTTGATAAAAAGGCTTTAGACCGCCAACTTGATTTACTTGTATTTTCTATTTAAACTAAAACCGAACCACCAATATTTAAGTGGTTTGTTTGATATACTCTACTTAGTAACACCAATCAATCAGGGGTGAGCATAAAAACCGATTAACCAAACCGGTGCAAAACTAAAAAAACCGAACTAAATATGAATTTGGTTATTCAGTTAATTTTAACTGTAAAAGAATTATCAATTTGGTTATTTGGTTCGGTTAACGGTTAGACAAATTATGAATGCAGTTATAACTGAAAAACCAGATTTAACCGATTAAATCATAAACCCCTATTTTTTTACCCTTTGTTTAATGTTTAGTCTAGTTTATATGAGCTCATTTACTTTGTATGCCCAAATTCATTTGACCCAATCCATTATCCATTTATCCATCAAGGTTATTGTAACGAATCAATTTTCATCCTATGATTGTAATATTATGTTTCATATCATATGGGTGTAAAATAAATCAATTGAAAGTCAAGGGTTTGTTCTAAATATGCATTTTTAGACTTTTTGAATTAAAAGGGGCTAAAATTGAAGTATAAGGGGGCAATGTGCAATTGTTTTATAAAAAAACAAGTTTCTGATGTTGGGGAGACAGAAAATGGAGACACACATTAGGGGTGTGTGTGTGTTGCCATCATGAAAATCAAGAGGGAGAAAGGGGATGAGCCAAGAACATCAAAGTCTAGAAGCTTCATGGGAAATCAGTTGCAATAGAAGTGTTCTTCCTCAAGCAAGCATCTAGTAAGTACCTCTTTCATCTTTATAACCTCCATTAATGAAGTCTTGGTGGGTTTTGATGGAATCAAGCAATGTGGCTGATTTGGGTGTTGTAGAACATTATTAAATTGATAAAAGTGATAATCTAGCTTGATTAAAGGTTAAGAGTAACTAATAACATCAAGATAACATCCAATTTGGAGATTCAAGAATTACGGTTCTTGAGGGGAATTTGGGGGTTTTCTATTTGAGGATGTTTAAATGATGGATTGAGGGTTGGTAAGTGTTTATGGTGCTAATAGACACTTTAATTGATAAGAAACCTCAATCAATTTGATGATTTAGAAATTAGGGTTCTTGAGAACCTAATTTAGGGGTTTTTCTAATTGGAGGTGTTTAAATGGTGAATTGAGTATTGTTAAGTGTTTATGGTGTTGTACAAACACAATTTTAAGTTTAAAACTCAATTGATTTGGGGAATTATAAATTGGGTGAAATTATGAAAACTGGATGAAATCCTTAATGGGTCAAATGGATTGGATGTTGTTATTAGGGATTTGAAAGCTTGGTTAAAGTTAAATTAACCAAGTTATGTAAGGGTGTAAATCATTGAGTCAATTAGGTGGGTGTTATCCTAATTGGTGAGTTGGGTGGGACTAGATTTGCTAAACAATAGTTGTGAATTGTTTAGGTGACCGGATTGCTAAGGTTAAAGATCAATCGAGATCATCAAAGGCAATTATGGGAGATTCAACATAAAAGGTAAGTGCCTTGCACTTACTTAGTATTTGATAAACAAATGTTGTTGCGTAAGTAGATAGTATGTTAAAGGAATACTTGCTTACGTGTTATTAATGTGGTATGTGGTGTATTCGTATAATTTGACTTATATGGTAAATAGTCAAAGTATAATGTGGTATGTTGTGTATTGGTGTATTTGACTTAGGTGGTAAAGAGTTAAACTAAAATTGTGTAATGTGGTGTATTGGTGTATTTGACTTAGGTGGTAAAGAGTCAAACTATAATGTGTTATGTGATGTATTGGTGTATTTGATTTAGGTGGTTAAGAGTCAAACTAAAACTGTGTAACGTGGTGTATTGGTGTATTTTAACTTATGAGGTATAGAGTTAAACTATAATATGGTATGTAGATTATTGGTATAAAAAAGTTGGTGTTTGAAGTCATGGGCCTCACAATGGTGATTGAGGCCTAGAACTTCACATGTCGGTGAATGAGATTTTGGAATCTCACAATTGGTGTTTGAAGTCATGAGCCTCACAATGGTGCATTAAGGCCTAGAACTTCATATTTGGTGATTGAAGTCATGAGCCTCACAACGGTGTATTGAGGCCTAGAACTTCATATTTGGTGGTTGAAGTCACGAGCCTCACAACGGTGTAATAAGGTCGAGAACTTCATATGTGGTGAACGGGATCTTAGGATCTCATAATTGATGTTGAAGTTATAATTCTCACATTGGTGTCTTGAGGCCTATAACTTCACTTGATTGATAGAAATGAAAACTAAGTATATATTGGTTGGGTTTCATTTAGTAATACATGGTGTTTATGAGGTGAATTATTAACCAATTCATGTTAGTACATGTGGGTGATCATATATGTAATTTAAACATGAGTTTATGATGGTTAATAACTTAAATATTCAATCGGGTCAGTCGATAAAAATCAATTTTTGGGCATGTTTGACCTGCAGGTAGCGCCTCATACGCCCAGGCAGCGTATCATACGCCCGAAGCGTGTGATACGCCCATTTGGTTCTGGTAGACGCTGGAAATTATGGATTTTCGGGGTTTTGGTCTGTCGTAGTTGTAGGGACTTTTGGCAGGTCTCTATGGCAACTTATCTTTACTAACCATGTTCAAATTGATGTTTTGAATGTAGGGAAAGCTCCGGAGTGATCTCGGGTCTCGTATCATGTGGATTGGATTCTCGTGGTCAAGTTTTGTAATTGGTTTTTGTTTATATTCTCGTATGGAGTCTTTACAAACTATTTGGGGGTGGCCACAAGTAGATAACTTGTTTGTAGTCTTTGTTTAAACTAATTTTGTGGAAATTATGTTATTTTAATTCATGTTTGTAAAATTTAACGTGTGGATACGTTAAATGTTGTTTTGGGACCTAACTTTTGCTTGTTTTTGAAAGTTTACATTTGGTTGGATTTTTGGGTGTTACAACTTGGTATCAGAGCAATGGTTTGAGGGATTTGGTGTGCGAGACACCGAACTCAAACCTATAATGCTCTTGATATGGTCGGAGAAATGAGAATCCAATGATGACGTGACCGAGTCACGGAGCTTAAAAGGCGAGGTTAGTATTGATTGTGTATTGTTTGTTTTAATTGGTGTCCAATGTGAACTAATTATGCCGAAAGTTGTTAAGAGATTCGTTATATGGAGATAGTGGATGTAATTGGGCATATTACATTATCAATCATGCATGGCCAGTATGATTCATAATGTAACATGTGCGAATACCTTCATGATAACCATATGATGATGAACACCGACAATGAATAAGTGAAGGTGGTTATATGTGTATATGTATATGTTATGTGTATGTACATAGATGATTTTATAGGAGGAGATAAATATACTTATAGAGTAAGACTAGAGACCAATAAGTAAGTAGAACACCTACAAACATATTACTACATGGTCGGGGATGACTGGGAGAAAACATAACTGTTTTGGGTAAAAATTATAAAGACTAATTTTATAACCAAACTTAGTATGTGAGGTAGTGTGCTTGATCAAAATTTGAAACAATGAATATAAAGGTAAAGATGGACCTGATGATGTACGAGGAAAGCCCTTAATCCCTGAGGATCGCCGACATAAAACCTCGAGAAGTGACCAAAAGTCACTTGCCTCCTGTTCTTGTATAAATCAATGAAAAAAGTACAAGTATAGCAGTGAATGATAGAAATCTATGTGTTACAAAATAGCTTGCGAGTGTGTTGTGTTGTGAATGTGTGTTACCTACGTCGATCAGCTGCTTAATAAATACAAAGAAAAACATAACAAACTAGCCGAGAATCCCAGCCAGACTAAGTCTTCAACTATTACCATTATAAGCCTCTTCGCGCATATTCCACATGTGGTCCACATTGTATTGGGCGAGTCTTCAGGAGAGATTAAGTCCACACGTGTTACCTACGAACATCAATCAAAATAGGGAACAAATAATCGTTAGCAACATTAATGGTCAGGATACTGAAGTTACTAGGGATCTTGGATTCCAGATTATGCTAGACTCAGAATCCTGCAGAAAACTAATCCCTAACAATTGTCCCCAAAATTCACAGCTGTCAATTAGCGAGTACAACTGTAAATTTTTTTTATTTCAAAAATTAAAGGATTTACTCTCAAACAAACTTGATGATACTTGATTGGACGTGGCCCGATTCTACATGCGAATTAGCCGTTTAACACAAATAGGCTATAATTATCTTCTTCTCATTCCATTATATTCCACCGTCTTTTTTTACTTGGAGTTGCAGGAAATGGTAAAAATCTTCCCCAAATCTCCTTTCTTTTTGCGAAAATTTCTTGCTTTGCAAATGGGTAAAAAACAACTAACTCGTTCACAAGAAGCTGCTGAGTCGGTGGAGGATTTCTCCGATTAAGGATTGCTTAGCCATCCTGAACAAGAGAAATGCACCTTTTCTGACCAAGATATTGGTCTTTTGAAAACTTCAAATGTTTTTTTCTAAAAAAACTCAGTTTAGGGCTTTCGATCCTCGAGTCAGGGCTGATTTTGTGTTACCAACTTGGGTTTGTTTCCTAGCTTATCCCTTCACTCTCGGTCTCAGTTATCCCTTTCCACCATTGATTTCCGAGTTCTTCAAAGTTAATGGTCTGAGCTATTCCCAAGTCATGCCCATGACTTGGAGAGTTTTGCATACCTTGGAAAATCCGAACCGTCTTCATTCTCTTACCATCGGAATCCCCGAGATAGCCAGTGTATACAACTTGAGAACCCATGGATCCTCCCGAGTCATTTTCCAACTTAAGTCTGGTTGCACACCTTTAGTCCTTAAAGCCACCCAAAATGATTCTGATTGGAGGGGTAAATTCGTTTTTGTGAAGCGAGATTCTATCCCAGATGGGGATCTCTTGCTTCTCAATGGGTTGAAAAGGGTAGGACATAGTCACGATCCCTGTTTAAATACAATACTGTTTACTTGTTTCTCAAAGACTTCTTTTGATTTTTGTACAGCTCCAAGATTCTCCGATCTTGCTCCGCTCTAAGCGATACCGATTAGAGGATATAAGCTCTACTAGAGATCCCTACTGTGGAGAGATCCTTCCACCCGGAGTCTGCTATCAGTGAAGCTAGCTTCAATACTCAATATTCCGAACCCAACATGTCTTCAAGTAAGAATATCCTTTCCCCTAGTAGCACTTATATGATTCTGGATTATCCCGAGTCTTTGTAGGAATCCCGAAGTATAAGCTTTATCTGATAAGAAAAGAGAAATATTTATCTAAATGTTAGTTAAACATATGTTTAGGAACCTAACCCATTATCCTGCAACCGATGCTCGTCGATCAAGTTCCCGATTTGCCCTCGACGATATTGATAGCATGGTGTCCAAAGGCAAGGTGATCAAGAAAGAAAAAGAACAGCAGATCACTGAAGCTTCAAAGTCTGAGATTCCTACTCTTTGTCCCAAGATCACCCTAGGCAAAAAGAGAAAACTCTACGAGGCTGCTGGTGCTACTATTTTTGAAGGAATGGACTATGCAGAAGCCTACAAGAAACTCCATGTCCTTAATCACTTGGTAAGATATTTTCAGTATCCCAGATCCTAAACCTGCATTAAAGAAGTTCTAACACATTTATCTATTACCGGGCCTAGAGCAGATGACCAGTTGTTACGAGTCAGTTGTGAAGGAAGCTGACACGGCCAAACAGATGGTCAGTGATCTGTAAAAGATAGCTACTGCCAAGAATAAGAAAATAGCAGAGGAGGCCGACGAGTTGAGCCGGGTGAAGATGGAGCTGGAACGTGCCTTTCGCCAAACATGCTCAGGATCTCAAAGAATCCTACGACCAAGCTAAAAAGTAAGCTGCATTTTCCATTTTTCTAAGCCATGATCAAAATGGCTAGGGAGGCTGATGACAAGGATTTCGATCGGGCTGTCTGGGATGTTCAAGAATGGAAGAAGGTTGTGGTGGAGCTTGGGGGCGAACTGGTGCAGGAGGCTGAAGTGGACAACCAAGTAGAAGAGGCTGAAGGCAGTGTGAAGGCGGCGGATAAGGTGGTTGAGTAGGACGATGATGGCAATAAAGATAAGGCCTGAGCCCTGCGTTTATGATCATGGCGACTGAAATATTTACTTTTCGTGTTTGTGGTTGTTGATCTTGGCCGTTGAACAATTTTATTTTTCTACTTTGGGGATCCCGGTTTGGGATAAACAATTTTAACTTTTGACTGATGATTCGTGGTTCGGGTGGATGGATCCGGGTTTTGGATGAAGCCCGAATCATTGAATTTCCTGCATTTCTAATATTAGTAGATGATTTATGACTACTTGCCATGGCTGTTATATGCTTGATATGTTTTGACATATTCTTAGAAAATTAGGATCCTTGGGAAATTAAGCCTTATGATATATGGAAAAATAGTTTCAGGTATCTTTTTAGGATACCTGATTCTTGGCGGTAATCTATAAACAATATTTTAGGTTTAAACTTTAATTCAGAAAAACCTACTTTGTTTTTGACATATAGTTTGGAAGAATACAAGTTACAAACATACAATGACTTAGTCATCAAAATGTTGAGTTTACCCAAAATTAAAAATTTAATAAGCAATTTTAAGTAAATACCTTCATTGAGAATCAGGCTGGGTAGATATACATACCAGATAACGATTGGGAGTCTAAACAGACTCAAAGTATGATAGCTTTTAGTTGTCCCCTATGTATAGCTGTCAAACAAATTGTTTACATAGTAATGGTATCTCAGGATCCTCAGGGATGTCCCCAATCCGCTTGAGTGTTAGGATCTTGAGTTATAATATTAATGCTAAATACTTGGTACAAGCCAATTCTTGAGTTAGCATGTGAATGCTAAAAACTTGGGACAAACCAATAACTTGAGTTAGCATGTAAATGATAATAGCTTGAGTTAACACATAAGTGTTAAATACTTGAGATAAGCTCGGTGAATAACACGTCTGTTATATTCATGAGGTACAACATATAGCCAATATTGATAAAATTATTAGCCACTATTACATGGATTGGTCGCACCACCTTGAACTCTACTTGGATATCATGCGTCCAAGCAGAGTGTTTAAACTCAATTCATAGAAAGGTGAAGACCTTTAAACCTTTGAAGGGATTTGGAATACCTTAAACTTAGAGAGATGGCCAGTCTCTAATGCTTTTGTCAGGATCCCTGGGGATCCTTCCTGCAAAACATTAACTTTGGTGAAGGTGGGTGTTAATCTGGCTAACACCCCTCTGACGCTCAAGTCAGTACTTTGATAAAAAATAATAAAGATAAAAATGATTAGGTATAGAAGACATACCAGTCTTAGTCAGAATTTAAGTTATAACTTACATAAAATACGCTTTAAGATGGATATCATTCCAGGATCTTGGCAGGATCTCTCCTTCCATTGTAGCTAACCAGTAGGCTCCCTTACCTGTTTCTGAGTCTATCAAATATGGATCTTCCCATTTTGGTGCAAGCTTTCCTTCGTTGGGATCGATAGTATTCTGAAATGTTTTTCTCAATACTAAGTCACCTACTTGGAATCTTCTAATCCTTATATTCTTGTTGTATGATTTTGCTATCCTTTGTTGATAAGCTACAATACGAACTTTAGCGAGATATCTAAGCTCATCCATAGTATCGAGATCCTGGGCCAGATCCTCGTTGTTGGCTTTAGGATTCTGAAGGCTAGATCTTGCTGTAGGGATCACCATCTCAGTGGAGATTACTCTTCTGTTCCGAATACTAACAAGAATAGATTTTGACCCATTGCGCCCTTAGCGGTTGTTCTATCTGCCCAGAGGATGAAGGGTAACTCCTCTGCCCATCTTCACTTCTTGGCGTCCAATTTCTTCTTGAGGTTGTTCACTATGATCTTGTTACTGGACTCCGCTTGTCCGTTGGCTTGAAGATGTACGGGGGTGGAGGTTATCATTTTTATCGCCCAGCAAGCACAGAAATTCATCGTTCTTTTGCCAATGAACTAAGATCCGTTGTCACACACTATTTCCGCCAGGATCCCTAATCTTGTCAGGATATTGTGCTTTATGAATGAAATTACTTCCTTTTCCCTGACTTGAACAAAGACTTTGGCTTCTATCCATTTGGAGAAGTAATCTGTCATTGCTAGCATGAAGACTTTTCCTCCTGGTGCTTTAGGTAGTTTACCAACTATGTCCATCCCCCGTTTCATGAATAGACATGGGGAAATGATAGGATACATAGGTTCAGCCGGCTGATGAGGTACGTTGCTGTGTCTATGGCAAGCGTCACACTTCTGAGCATATGTCACAGCATCTTTTCTGATAGTTGGCCAATAATATCCTGTCCGCATGATCTTGGAACATAGTGCTTTGCCTCCGGTATGATTGCCGCAATCTCCTTCGTGTATATCTTTCAGTACTTCTTGTATCTCCGGATTCTCTAGACATCTCAAGTATGGACCTGCAATAGATTTTCTATACAAAATATCGTGTATAATAATGAAGGGAGATACCTTCATACGAAAAGCTTTGTGATTCTTTTCGTTACTTTGGATCTCACCATGCTGTAAATATTTTTTAATAGGCAGGATCCAGGATCCTTGGTCTTTGTAAGGATCTTGGATCTCAAATTCTTCTGTATTTAACACTTCATTTCTCTTGCACTCTGTTATGTTGATTGCAGGGTTCATGAGGTGTATAATTGGGATATTCACATCTAGCGGTAGCTTAAGAGCTAATCCAAGATTTTCTAAGGCATCAACCTCTGCATTATCTTCTCTAGGTACTTGTGTTATATTAAAAATCTCGAATTCTTTTGCCAAAATCTTGACTATTTCAAGATACAGGGCTAGTTTTTCACCTTTGACTGCATAAGAACTGTTGAAGAGGTTAGCGAGTAGTAATGAATCCACATATACGTGGAGATACCTGATTTTCACATCTCTGACTAGTTGTAATCCAGCTATCAGCGCTTCATATTCTGCTTCGTTATTCGTAGCTTGGAAATCACAACAGATTGATTGGGGTAATATGTCCCCCTGTGGCGATTTCTGTATGATTCCTAGACCTGTTCCCCTTACATTGGACGCACCATCAGTGAAAAATATCCACTTATCCTTGGACTCTTCCAGTTGTTGGACTTCAAGATCCGCTTAATCCTGAATGTCACTACCGAAATCAGCCACAAAGTCCGCAAGTGCCTGTGACTTTATTGTTGTTCTGGGTTCATAAACTAGATCATAGGCATTAAGTTTAACGAACCATTTCGCCATTCTCCCTAACATCTCTGACCTTCTTAAGACATACTTAAAAGGATAATTAGTTTTAACATGAATATTTTGAGTTTCAAAGTAGTGTCTAAGTTTGGTGGATGCCATTATTAAAGCTAAAATTAATTTTTCCAAATGAGAATACCTAGTCTCCGCGGCTAATAAGCTTTTACCTAGTAGACGAGATGCTACTGTCCCTCGTGATCCTTGACTAACACAGCACTCACAACGTTTTCGGAGACTACCAAGTACAGGGATAATGGCTCACTGTCCTCCGACTTCATCAGTAGAGGTGCTGATGACAGGTACTCCTTCAATGCTTGAAGCGCTTGTTCGTGCTTTTATTCCCATTCGAATAGCTTGTTCTTCTTTAAGATGTCATAGAATTCCTTGCATCTCTCTGAGGATCTTGAAATAAATCGGTTGACTGCTGCTACCCTTCCGGTTAGTCCTTGACATCCTTGGTATTTGCTGGGGATTTCAGATTGATGACTGCTTTAATCTGCTCTGGACTAGCTTCTATTCCTCTCTTGGTTACCAAGTATCCTAAGAATTTTCCTGTCCCCACTCCAAAGTGGCATTTTGAAGGATTCAGCTTCATGTTATACTGGTCCAGGATATCGAACGACTCTTTGAGATCCCTAAGATGATCCTCGGCTTTCTTTGACTTCGCCACCATATCATCTATATAGACCTCCATGGTGTCCCCTAGGTTATCTTTGAACATCTTGTTCACTAGTCTCTCATACGTGGCACCTGCATTTTTAGGACCAAATGGCATAACTATATAACAGTAAATACCTGTTGGGGTCATGAATGTTGTATCCTCTTGATCTGATGGCTCCATTTGAATTTGTTGAAATCCCGAAGAAACATCCATAAAGGTCAGGATTTCGTGACCTGCTGTAGCATCAACCATTGATTATATGTGTGGCAATGGGAAGTGATCCTTAGGGCACGCCTTGTTAAGGACTGTGTAATCCACACAAACTCTCCACTTCGCGTTTTTCTTTTGTACTACTCCCACATTTGCCAGCCACTTTGGGAATTTTACTTCCCAAATCATTCCGGACTTGAGAAGTCTTTCCACCTCTTCTTGGATGATCACGTTCGTTTCAGGAGCAAATTTCCTTCGCTTTTGATGTATTGGCCTGAAACTGTTATCAATTCACTAGTCATATCTTCGTGCTTCCACGCGAAAGTTGCTTTTCTGCCTTTCAGGAACTCCAAGATGCATTTCTCAATATCCTTCATGGATATTGGTTCCTACAAGTATTCTAATATCTGGGTCATTGGCGTTCAGTGATACTTACTTGACATCCTGTTCTTTAGCTTCTAGGACATCCCTGGATTTCCTCGTTAATTGCTATGCTTGTCTTGTCTTTATAGAAGCTTTCATTGTGGATGTGTAGCAGTCTTTAGCTTCCTGTTGATCACTATTGATCTTCACTACCCCCCAAGGGGTCAGCATTTTGACACACTGGTGGTATGTTGATGGTACTACCTTCATATCGTGTATCCATGGTCTCCCTAGGATAATATTATTGCAAGAAAAAGAGTCAATAACACAAAATCTTTGTGTAGAGTTTACCCCCTCGATGTAGATTGGTAGCGTTATTTCTCCAATTGTATTTTTAACTTCTCCACAGAATCCTACCAACACTAAGAATTTCGAGACAATTTCGGAATCAGGGATCCCCATCCTTTATAGAACTTCAAGCTGTATAATGTTTACTAAACTTCCTCCGTCAATCAGGATCCTACGAATGAAGTGGTTGGCTATGTATAGAGTGATCACCAAACCGTCGTGGTGAGGATCCTGCACATTGTCTCTGTCTTCTTCATCAAAAGAGATTACTTTCTTATCTGTTAAGGTTGACGTTCTAAAAGGTCTATCTCATTTTTCTGTCTTTGCTTCCTTAGCATTTCTTTTAGCTGCGGAATAAGAAGTACCGCATATGTCAGAACCACCAGATATGAAACTTATTACCTTGCCATCGAGTGGTGGGGATGTTGCTCTCTGCGGGATCCTTTCATGATCCTTGGCCTTTTCCTTTCTACTTCCCAAGAATTCTTTGAGATGGCCTTTACTCAGGAGGTCGCTTATCTCCCTCCGCAAAGCGATGCAGTCTTCAGTCAGATGGCCGAAATCCTCATGGTATGCGCACCATTTGGACTTATCTTTCCATCCCGAGCTCTTTTCGTTCTTTCGTGGCCACCTATCCTTCTCACCGAGATCCTGCATAGCAATCATTAAACCTGTTGTATCAAGAGAAAAACAGTATTCAGATATCTTAGGATACTCTTCTTCATCCTCGTCATCCTCTACGGCATTGACTTTGTGATTGTCAGGCTTTGAGTAATGCCTGGATCTATAAGGTTTGTAGGGTGTAGATTCAGTTTTCTTGTTGGGTTGATTGTATCTAATTGGAGCATCCATTCTTTGTTGGATCTTCTTGTCATCTTCGAGCCTTATGAACCTTAATGCTTGATTCCTGACATAGTCAAGATTCCTGCAAGGATTCATAAGAAGGTCTTCGTAGAACGGGGAATTCTTCTTCAATCCCATATTGAATGCTTGGACTGTTGTAGTAATGTCGAGGTTTGGGATATCTTGGGATTCCTGACCGAATTTGCTAACATAATCCCGAAGGGATTCTCCAACATTCTGGGTTCCCCTATACAAATCACTTGTTAGTGTTTCAAATGTTCTGCTGCAAGAAAACTAGTTATTAAACAAATTAACTAAGTGAGCAAATGAAGTTATTAAATAAGGAGGAACATTTAGCAGCCATTTTAAGGTCGATCCTGTCAGAGTGGACCCGAAGCCCTTGCATAAGCAAGCTTCCTTTAAACTTAAAGGAATGGGATTAATTTCCATTCTCTTCCTGTATTAGGCGACATACTCCTCGGGATCCGTAGTTCCATCATATAACTTCATGTTGGGGGTTTGGAAGCGTTTCAGGATTCTGCATCACATATTGGAGAAGCGAATCTGGAGTTCCTGTGACGGGTTGAGGATGCTTCTTGTATTGGTTGGACCACATTCGGTACGCTGGAGATCAAGTCCTTTAACCTCTTTAGTTCTTTGGCCATGACTCAACTGATCCCTATATCCTGCATGAGTTTGTTAGCGTCTAAAAATTGATCAAAAGTGTTACCAATGTTAGGATCCTGCGATGAGGATCCTGGGGTGATTCCAAGTTCCCTGCTTGCAGTGAATCTAATAGCCGGAGTTAGACCAAATGTAGTGGTTCCAGTTTGCATAGGGATGATGTCTCCATGTAGATTTCCTGAGAATCCTGTAGAGTCATAGTTCAGGATCCTTGGGTGTAGTGGAGTTGTTATCTCCATCGGTTTCTTCGATTCTTTTATCCTATCAAGCTCCCTAAACAACGCCTGATTGGTCTTTTCTTGTTGTTTCATTTGCTGCTTCACCTCTGAGAATAATGTGAGGATGTCGTTGTTCGAAACAAACACAGGTCCTGCAGCAGGTAGTACAGATCCCGAAAAACCAGCAGAAGTTGTTCTCTTAGGTGCAATGTCATCCTTTTTCTGGAATGACGGAGGAGGAGTAAGAGGGTTGGTCAACCCTGAGCTTTAAGAGGGAATCGAAGAAGAAACTGACTTAGATTGGGATGACATTTTTGCAACAACTTTGGAAAAATAGTAATTGAAAGCAAAATTCAATAAAGATTTTAAGATAAAAAGCACCACTTGCCCCACTGTAACATCCATGATTTTCCGGCCTTATTTTATTTAACTTTATACAATAATAGCATTACATTTAAAACCCGTAATTGTCCAACACAATATGACACACCAATTATTATTTCAATGAGTATTAAATTCAAAGTTCCAATCTTTGCAATTAAACATTTTCTCCTACTATATATGTATATACATATTTATACATGGTTATAATAAATAAATAAAAAATAAAGCTTATGAATTTTTAATCATGTACAACTTGTGCATATCATACTTAATTTAGAGTAATTAAGTTCATTTGTTGCATATCAAAGTTCGATCGATTCATAACATGCATCGGTAATTTGGAGAATTACCGGGTCACACGCCAGTCCGGTCACACACGAACGTTGGTGATATCTAAGGCAGATAACTAAAAGTATGATTTAGAATATAAAAATTACACGTAACATTGCGAATTAATATTTCAAGCCAAAAATAAAAGTTTTAGAATTTTTAACAAACGTTTTGTTTTAAACACAGTCCGTATAGCACTGTATATGACATTGTATTTAACTAATGCATAAAAAATAATATTATTTATTAAAAATGACTAAAAATTAATTATAAAAATTAAATTTTCTAAATATTTTTTAATAATCCAACATAATCATTACCATCTTTCTAGAAAATCTCTAAAATCTCTTTTCTCACACTCCACCTCCCTACACCACCAATTCACTTCCATCCACCACCCCACATTAAATAATTATTTTCTTTTTTATTATTTTAAAATCTTTCATTTCTCTCTCCTTCCATACTATAAATACCCCTCACCATGACTTCATTTCCACACCATTTCTCCTTCACAACTCAAGAGCAAAGCTCTCTTCCCCTCTCCCTCTAGACAATTTCGGCCACACCACTACCCACCTACACCCTCCATTTCGATTTCAAGACTCAAGTGTTCAAGTCTCGTTTGGTGCTTTCTCGAGTGTTAGGATCAAGCATTCATCTTTTTCGGTTTCTCTAAGTAAGAAAACTTAAACTATTAACTCCTTATATATTTATTTTGAGTCTATTATTCTTGAATCATAACACCCAACAAAACTTACATTCTTTTATAAAAATAAATCTAAATATGTAACATGCATAATGTAAAAATATTAGTTTATATACTTTCTTTTATTATTTATTGCTTCTATATATCTGTTAGGAGTCATTTTACAGCTAAGGATCCCGGATCTTCAACGTACTTTGGTATCCTGATAGGTTTCAGTATCCTCAATTTATATATTACCTAACCGTTGTATCTTCCTTCTATCTTGACTTAGGTAAAACATGCGTGGTCAAGTTCATCCCTACAGAATCGCTCTTGAAGTCAAGGAGAACGTGTAGAAGACGCATAGATTGGCCTCCAACGGTCATATTTGAAGACTAAGTCGATTCCGGGATTTTCGGATAGTTAGTTAGCATAATCTCTGTATATAATCAACAGCTTGGTCGATTAGAAAAAACACAACAACGCACTTAGTAATAGAATACACTCGCAATCAGTCTTGTAACACTTAGATATCGATCTTTTGCTGCTCAACACTTGTAATTCTTTATCATTTATTGAAGAAATGAGTCAGGTGTCGATTGTCACCTCCCGAGGTTTTATGCCGGAGATCCTGAACAATCAAAGGCTTTCCTTGTAAACGACCGTGTCACTCTTTACGTTTTTACATTGTTTTACATTATTTTACAAGCACACTACCTCACAAACTAAGTTTGGTTACAAAATTAGTCTTATTAATTTTTATCCAAAATAATTTGGCGCCCACTGTGGGACAAGTGGTGCCTTTCATCTTCAAATCTTTACTAAAGTTTGTGTTCAATCACTATCTTTCAAAGCTATTTTCAAAAATGGTGTCTCAATCCAAAAATATTTCTATCTTTGCTCCATCTTCGAGCTCTGGGTTGGTCAACCCTATTCCTCCTCCTCCATTTCAAAAAAGTGTTAATCAGCCGAAGAAAACTACTCCTACGGGTTTTTCGGGATCCGGAATACCTGCTGGTGGACCTATGATCGTATCAAACAATGATATCCTCGATCTGTTCTCGGAGATGAAACAAATGGAACAGCAGAGGAAGACTAACCAAGCGCTGTTTCGGGAGATTGAGAAGGTTAAGGAATAGAAGAAACCAAGTGAAGTGACGACCCCGCTGCAACCAAGGATTTTAGATTTTAATTATTCAGGATCCTCAGAAATCCATAAGGGAGACTTCCTTCCCATGCAAACCGGGATCACTGCAGTTGGCCCTACCCCGGCTGTCAGAGTTACGACAAATCAGGATCTTGGAGTTACTCCGGGATCATCATTCCGAAATCCAGAGAGCGGTAACACATTCAATCAATTTTCAAATACTAACGAATTTGTGCAGGAGACAAGAATCACTCTGTCCATGGGCAAGGAGTTAAAGAAGTTGAGAGAGATGATCTCCAGTTTACCAGGTGTGGTCCAACCCATACCGGAGATGTCCTCTACCAGTCACAGGATCTCCAGATTAGCTCCACCGTTATGTGATGCTGAGATCCCCATGGGCTTCCAGACTCCTAACATGAAGTTGTACGATGGAACTACAGATCCTGAGGAGCACGTCGCGCAGTACAGGGAACGGATGGAGATAAACCCCATTCCCTTGGACCTAAAGGAAGCCTGCTTATGCAAAGGCTTTGGCTCTACCTTAACAGGATCTGCCTTAAAATGGCTACTTAATGTTCCTCCATATTCTATTACTTCACTTGCTCATTTAAAAACATGTTTAACAATCAATTCTCTTGCAGTAGAACTTTTGAAAGATTAACAAGTGACTTATACAGGATAACTCAGAACAGCAGAGAATCCCTTCGGGATTATGTCAGCAAGTTCGGCAGGGAATCCCTGGATATCCTGAACCTTGATGTTGCCAATGTAGTCCAGGCCTTCAAGATGGGACTATAGAAGGATTCTCAATTTTATGAAGACCTTGTTATGAATTCTTGCAGGAACCTTGATGAAGTTAGGAACCGGGCATTGAGGTTTATTAGGCTGGAAAATGATAAAAAGATCCAGCAGAGAGTGAATGCTCGACAAGCTACACTCAACCTAACTGGAAAGCTGAACCTGCACCTTTCAGGTCATACAGATCCAAGCCGTATTCTAAGCCGGACAATCACAGGGTCAATGTTATAGAAGATGACAAGGACGAGGAAGATTATCCTAAGTTGTCTGAATACTGTTTTTCTCTTGATACTATTGGTTTGCTATTTTCCATGCAGGATCTTGGAGAAAAAGCCAGGTGGCCTCGCAAGTTTGAGAGAAACTCCGGAGGAAAGGACAAGTCCAAGTGGTGTGCATTCCACGAAGACTTTGGCCATATAACTGAGGATTGTATTGCTTTACGGAAGGAGATAAGCTATCTCTCGAGCAAGGGATATCTCAAAGAATTTCTGGGCAAAGGAAAGAACAAGACCAAGAATCAAGACAGGATCCCCCAAAGAGCAAAATCCCTACCGCCTGATTCCAAGGTAATAGGTTTTATATCTGGTGGATCTGATATTTGTGGTACTTCATACTCTGCAGCAAAAAGAAATGCCAAAGAAGCGAAAACAGAGAATGGGGACAGACCTATGAGGACCTCCAGCTTAACTGAAGAAAAGGTGATCTGTTTCAACGAAGATGACAGAGATGACGTACAGGATCCTCAATGGCCTGGTGATTACACTATACATTGCAAACCACTTCATTCGCAGGATACTGATTGACGGAGGAAGCTCTGTAAATATTATCCAGCACGAAGTCCTGAAAAGAATGGGGATCCCGGATTCTGAGATCATCTCGAAATCCTCAGTATTAGTAGGATTCAGTGGAGAGGTTAAGAACACTATTGGAGAAATAAAGCTACCAATTTACATCGAGGGGGTAAATTCTATACAAAATTTTTGTGTTATCGATTCTTTATCTTGCTATAACATTATTCTAGAAAAACCCTGGATACACGACATGAAAGCAGTACCCTCAACATGTCACCAATGTGTCAAGATGCCAACCCCCTGGGAGGTGAAGATCAACAACGATCAACAAGAGGCCAAAAACTTTTACACTTCTTCAATGAAAGCCTTTGTTAAAACTAGGCAAGCATAGCAATTAACGAAGCAGGCCAGGGATGTTCTGGAAACTAAAGAACATGATGTTAAAGAGGTATCCCTGGATGCCGAAAATTCAGATGTGACGATCCTGGTAGGGAGCAATATCCCTGAGGATATTGAAAAAGATATCATGAATTTCCTGAGGGGTAGAAAAGCAACCTTCCCTTGGAAGCAAGAAGATATGACAGGTATATCCAAAGATATCATAACTCATAAACTTGGAATTGATAAAAGTTTCAGGCCAATACATCAAAAGCAAAGGGAATTTGCTCATGAGAGAAACGTAATCATCCAAGAAGAGGTGGAAAGGCTTCTCAAGTCTGGAATGATAAGGGAAGTAAAATTCCCAAGGTGGCTAGCCAACGTGGTGGTAGTCTAGAAGAAGAAAGGGAAGTGGAGAGTTTGTGTAGACTACACGGACCTCAACAAGGCGTGTCTTAAAGACCCCTTCCCATTACCGCACATAGAATCAATGGTGGATGCTACAGCAGGCCACGAGATCCTGACCTTTATGGATGCCTCTTTAGGATTTCAACAGATCCAAATGGAATCATCGGATCAGGAAGACACGACGTTCATGACCCCAACAGGTATTTATTGTTACACAACTATGCCATTTGGTCTTAAAAATGCAGGTGCCACATATCAAAGACTGGTAAATATGGTGTTCAAAGACAAGATTGGCGACAATATGGAAGTCTACATAGATGATATGGTGGTAAAATCAAAGAAAGCTAAGGATCATCTCAGGGATCTCAGAGACGCATTTGATATACTGCACCAATACAATATGAAGCTGAAGCCTTCGAAATGTCACTTCGGAGTGGGGGTAGGAAAGTTCTTGGGCTACATGGTGACCAAGAGAGGAATAGAAGCCAGCCAAAAATAAATCAAAGTTATCATCAATCTGAAATCCCCATAAAATACTAAGGATGTCCAGAGACTGACCAACAGAGTAACAACACCCAACAGATTTATATCAAGATCCCCAGAAAAGTGCAAGGAATTCTATGACATCCTGAAGAAGAACAAGATATTCGAATGGGAAGAGAAGCATGAACGAGCACTCCAATCATTGAAGGAATACTTGTCATCAGCTCCTCTACTAATGAAACAAGAAGACGGTGAACCATTATCCCTATACTTGGCAGTATCCCGAAGCACCATAAGTGTTGTATTAGTCAAGGATCATCAGGGACAACAACATCCGATATATTATGTACGTAAAAGTTTGCTACCAGCGGAAACAAGGTAGTCTCATTTAAAAAAATTAATATTAGCTTTAATAATGGCATCCACTAAAGTTAGACATTATTTTGAAACTCATACTATTCATGTTAAGACTAACTACCCTATTAAGTATGTCTTAAGAAAGCCAGAGATGTCTAGAAGGATGGCTAAATGGTCAGTCAAGCTTAGCGCCTATGACCTCATATACGAACCTAGAACAACAATAAAGTCTCAGGCACTGGCGGACTTTGTGGCTGATTTCAGCAGTGATATCCAACACGAAGCAGATCTTGAAGTCCAACAACTAGAAGAGTCGAAGGACAAATGGACCTTATTCACTGATGGTGCATAAAATGTAAGAGGAACAGGTCCGAGAATCATACTAAATACGCCACAAGGGGACATATTACCCCAATCCATAAGCTATGAGTTCCAGGCTACGAATAATGAAGCAGAGTATGAGGCGCTGATAGCATGATAACAATTAGACAAGGATATCACGATCAGGTATCTTCAGGTATATGTAGACTCATTGTTAATTGCTAATCATTTCAATGGTTCATATGCAGTAAAAGGTGAGAAGCTAGCCAAATATCTCACAATAGTTAAGCAATTATCCATGGAATTTGAAACTTTTAACATTACACAGGTGCCTAGAGAAGATAACACTGAGGCTGATGCCTTAGCAAACCTTGCTTCAGCTCTTAGAATACCAGAAGGTACCAAAATACCTATCATACACATTCTGAGCCCAGCAATCGAGAAGGTGAATGAAGTATCCAACACTGTAGAAGAAGCAGACATTCAGGATCTTGAACCTAGTCTAGGATCCTGATTTCACCTATTAATAAATACTTGCAGGATGGTGAAATCCCGAGTGATGAGAAGAACCACAAGGCCTTTGACATGAGGATGTCTCGTTTTATAATGTTTGAAAATATTTTGTATAGAAAATCAATTGCAGCTCCATACTTAAGATGCTTAGAAGATCCTGAAGCACGTGAAGTCCTGAAAGATCTACATGAAGGAGATTGTGGTAATCACACCGGGGGCAGAGCGCTATTTTCAAGGATCCTGAGGATCGGATATTACTGGCCTACCATGTGAAAAGATGCTGTGACTTACTCTAAAAAATGTGACGCTTGCCAGAGACATAGCAACATACTCCATCAAGCAGCCGAACCTTTATACCCAATCATCTCTCCGTGGCCATTTATGAAGGGGGAATGGATATCGTTGGCAAACTTCACAAAGAACCAGGAGGAAAGGTCTTTATTCTAGCAATGACGAATTACTTCTCTAAATGGATCGAAGCTGAGGCATTTGTCCAAGTCAGAGAGAAAGAAGTCATCTCCTTTATCAATCGCAATATCCTGACGAGATTTGGGATCCCGACGGAGATAGTATGTGATAATGGATCTCAATTCATTTGCAAGAGAAAAACTGACTTCTATGCCAGTTGGGGAATCAAAATGATAACTTCTACCCCAATACATCCTCAAGCCAATGGACAAGCAGAATCAAGAAACAAGATCATTAACAACCTTAAGAAGAGATTAGGAGCAAAGAAAGGAAGATGAGCTACCGTTTGTACTTTGGGCAGATAGGAAAACCATGAAGAATGTGACGGGACAAAGTCCATTTTCCTTGGTATTTGGAACAGAAGCCATGATCATGAAAGAAATGGTTATGCCTACTGCCATAACCAACTTTCAATCTTCAGAGACCAACAACGAAGCTCTTGCTCAGGATGTCAACACTGTGGATGAGCTCAGGGACCTTACCCAAATTTGCATTGCAGCTTATCAGCAAAGAATAGCAAAGTCATACAACAAAAATATAAGGGTTAGAAGATTCCAAGCATGTGATCTTGTATTAAGAAAGGCATTTCAAAATACTACCAATCCCAATGATGGAAAGCTTGCACCAAAGTGGGAAGGCCCATACTTGATTGACTTAGAAGCAGGCAAGGGTGCTTATTAGTTGGCTATTATGGAAGGAGATATCCTGCCAAGATCCTGGAACGTTATCCATCTCAAAACCTACTTTATGTAAATTAGAACTTAAATTCTAACTAAAACTGGTATGTCTTCTACCCCTGACTATTTATATACTTCTTACCCTTGATCAAGGTATTGACTTGAGCGTCGGAGGGGTGTTAGCTAGGCTAACACCCACCTTCACCAAGATTTCCTGTTTTGCAAGAAATATCTCCAGGGATCCCGACAGAAAAAAGAGACTGGCCATCTCTTTTAAGTTTGGGTATCCTGAATACCTCAACGGTTTAAACGGCTTTCGCCTTTCTAAGTAGATTGGGTTTCTACACCCCACCAGGAATGCACGATATCCAATTATAGTTCAAGGTGGTGCGACCAGTCCATGTAACAGTGGCTGATAATTTCATTACTGTTGGCTATATATTGGGTGCTACGAATATAACAGACATGTTATTTCTCAAGTTTCTCCCAAACATTTAACACTTACGTGTTAAAGCTAAGGTTTTTAGCATTTTCATGCTAACTCAGAATTGGCTTAGCCCACGTTTTCTGGCTTGGCCCACGATTTCAAATATGTAACACTTGTGTGTTAATTCAAAGACTTAGCATCAATATGCTGACTCAGGATCCTTGAACAAATTAAAAACTAACGAGGATCCTAAAGTGTACTTACTAAGCCTAGGACGTATTCACCGACTGAACACTGGGGACAACTAATAGTGGTTATGCTCTGAACTTCATGCTGGTTTGGTATGTATATATATCCTACTTCGTACTCCACAAAGGCAAACATTCAACAATCATGACAGATAGTCATCATCCATCTACTAATATTTAAAGTGAAGGAAAAGAAAGTGATCCGGGCTTCATCCAAAACCTGGACCCATCCACCCGGAATCACAAGCTGTCAAATTGTCTATCCCATACAGGGATCCCCAAACACAAAAGAAAAGTTGTTTTTAACAGATGCCAACAGGAATAATCAAGCAGAAAAACAACGGATACCAGGGCTCAGGCCAAGGCATCATTACCCTCATTGCCTTGGTTAGCTTGCATTTCACCATCACCAGCTCCAGCATCCTCAATAACCATGCTAGTCTCCACTGCTTCACCTCCAAGCTTAGCCAAAGAAGAACGCCATCCCTGAAGATCCCATACCGCAGGATCAAATCCTTCAGTAGCAGCTTGCTCAACCATCTGGATCCTGGATTGAAGAATAGCCATGGTCGCAGACCTCTTGGCATTATCCACAGTCTCCTATAACTTCTGCTCGGACTGAGACAGATCCTCCTACACTTTTTCCTTCAAAGTTTGGATCTCTTTCTCCAAGTACTTGGACTTATTGACAACAATTTTCTTTAGATCCTCAATGTCACACCCCGACCGATGGCGGAATCATCGAGGCGGACATTAAAATGATTGTTCAAAAGCACATGATAACTAAAGGTTGCATAATTCATTTATTAAATTTAAAGACAACAAGTTTCAAATACAATACATTTCAAATAACCTAGTCTAGTTCAAAACATTGATTTATTTAACTAGGTCCATAGTCCTTAAGTGGAGAAATCTTCAGCAAATAGTCACATATCCAAACCTGAAACATTATTTAAATCAAGTGTCAACTAAAAAGTTGGTGAGTACATAGGTTTAGTAATTCCGATAAATAGTAGTGTAAATCGTTTTGCAACTCATTGTTTACCTTGTTAAACATAGTACATATGATGTAACATTTATTTAAATCACAATTCAAACCGAGTTTGACGCGCTTGAACAGAGCACAACAGCTAAGTCCGGTATGCTTGAATATAGTTACCCACTATATCCGGTATGTTTGAATATAACACGCGGTTATATCCGAGTATGCAGTAATAAACACCCTAACCGGGTGGGCTGGTCAGGCACAATAGATCTATCAATATTACAGTTGGTTGTCTTGTGTTTAAATGTATGTACATCCAAAGAATAAGCATATAGTCTCATGTATAACACGTATAAACAATGTGAGTAGCATGTATAATGTTTCACCCCAAAACGTATAAAAATGTAAAATAGGGGCTATGTAACTCACCTGGCTAGCGGGCATTTTAATCCACGAGTGTAGGTGATAAGTATGTAGTTTATGCACGTTGTAATCCAATGTAATCGAATATGAAATCATGATTTGAGTTTGCCAAGATGTGCATGTGTACAACCAGATAATCCTAAAAAACAACCTTAAATAAGTATATGATATCAAGATATCGTGTTCCACGTGTGGTTGAGCTTTGTCGGTTCGTTAGAAAGTTATGACTCATCGATAATTATTGTTAGATTGTATAATATTCGTATGCGAGTAGAAATTCCAACAAATACGGTTTAATAAATTATACTTTGCTAATATTAATTGTTCTCACTTGTACACGTGTAAAAAATATATATATATATTCTTGCTTGTACATATATCTATATATATATAAATGTTTACCTATATATATATATACTAGTAAGTAAAATGATCGTATATGACGTGCATAATTACGTTTGTAGCAAAAATATCCGATGTGTACATTGTAGATGTTTATTAATCCGAATAAATGTAAATATTTTATAGACTCGAAGTAATAAGAAATATATATATATATATATATATATATATATGTTTGTATTGAATCATTTATCAAACCTTATAATATATTGTATCCAAAAATATAATTAGTCTCGAATCGTAAGTGAATGTATAAGTATATACATACGTTTATTTATAAATCAGTGACGTGTTTTTCAATCGTTTATCCATTTTAGAAAAATAGTCTCGTTACTTTATATATATTAACATTACGAATGCATTGCGAAAATACGTACATATATATATTCATTTCAACTTGTGTATCAAAGTATTTATTTATCGTTAATCAAAATTTACAGTTATTATTATTATTATTTGAAATTTTCTGTACGATTTAAATAATCGAATTTACACAATAAACACACCAGAAACAATAATAACAACATTAGTTGTCGTATTTGTATATTCGTATTTTTGTATATGTATATATATATATATATATATTTATGTATATTTATAAATATATTTATTTATAGTCCAAATCTCGTGTCGTTTATCGTTAAACAACCAATATATTTATATTCATAAACATACATTTATTTGTTAATTCTTTCGATTCGCTTTGTTATTAATTGTTCGGTTCATTTTAATATATTTATTACTTTTTATAACGTTAGTCGGGTTGTTTATCAAAGATCGATCGAACCACACGCGTTACACATATTATTTTATAATAAAATATATAAATAAATAGTCGGGTATAACCGTTTTATAATAATACCACCAACTAAATTAACGATAATAAAAGATAGGATGAATGTGCTCACGTAAATAGTCGAGGGAGAAGGTGACGGAGGTGACGTGTGACCCGGTTTCTTCGTTCGACGTCCCGTACCACCCGGTTAGCTCTCGAAATAACCCGTTTCTTTCGCGTAACCGTAACCCGGTACCCGTGAGTGAGAAATGAAGACCCGCAAAGGTTGGTTCTTGTTCCGAAAGACCCGTAAAGGTTGGTTCTTGTTCCGAAAGTCCCGTAAAGGTGGCGGAGGATCTCGGGGCTGTGACGGGTGAAGGTGGCGGCGTACGACGGTGGCTTTGGAGGTGGTGTAGAGCTGCTGTGGTGGCAAGTCGGGCTGCTGTTGTGGTTGTAAACGGGAGGCGGGAGAGGGGTTGAGCTGCTGTTGTTGCTGCCGAGAAGAACACAATGGTGAGGTGGTTTCAGTTGAAGGTGCCGAGAGGGTGAAGTGGTAGTGGTGATGTACATGGGGTTGTTCCTGTGTTTGTAAACCGAAGGAGAAGGTTGAGAGTGTGTTTGGTGGTGTTGTGATGGCTACCGTGAGAGAGAAAGCAAGGAGTCCGATGATGGTGTTGCTGTTTCTAATGAAACTGAGTAGGAAGCAATGGTGGTGAGGTGGGTTTCGGGTGAGAGAGGGAGCCGAATGAGAGAAAGGAGGGAGGTGTGTGCTGGTGTGTGTTTGGGAGCCGAGAATAATGCAAGTAGAATGGGTTTTGTTGCTTGTTGTAGTGATCAAGAAACAAAATAAAACAAGGAGGAGGGTGGGGTCTGGTTGTCGTTGTAAGCCCAAAGGGAGAGGAGACACTAATGTCTCAAAGATGGGAACAAGGAAGAAACAAGCATATCCATGCGTGCTGGATGTTTGGTCGTGAGAGGGAAAAGGGGTGTAGGGGGTAGGGTAGTATAGGGTAGGGTGGAGGTGTTGGTGTTCCTGTTCCTGCTAGTACGAGTCCGGTATAATACCCGCTAAGTGTAACCCGGTTATTAATAGTCGTTATGTGTCAGTAGGGTACGGGTCGGGTATATATAAAAAATATAAGTTTAATAGTTTTGACATAATACGAGTATGTGTAAAACACTTAGAATTAGTTTTTATATAGTTTGGTACTCTAAAAAAAATACAAGGAGAATGTTTTCGAGCGGTTTGTTTTATTAAATTTTAAATATTTTTATAAGCTTAATAAATTATTTTATATAAATCAACTCATTTTTTTGTCAAATCATTTTATTTTTTTTCAAAGTCAGTTATTATTATAAAATTTAAATAAATTTATATAGTTTGAATATTTTTATATTTAAATTAAAAATGCATAATTTATATATTTTTAACACATTACATTGAACAAATGCACGTGTAATTATTGAATCTACATTGTTTATAAACACAGGATAAATTTATACCATCATTTAAAATTTTTAATTTATTAAAAATAATCGATATACTTTGTCTTATATTTTTAAGACTTTAATTTAAAAACTCATAATTTGAAATTTGTAAACACACCCTTTTGTATAAACTTGGTTAAATATACCTGTGCATATTTGGAATAAAATGTTGAAATTTTTACGTGTTTATATATTATAGCTGAAATTTCGAAACGTCACAGTCTCCCAATGTTGAAGGAATTTCGTCCCGAAATTCGATTTATGAAGGTTAGAGAAGTGGGAAAGAGATGTCAAAAGACTTAGGATGGATATACTTTACCAGGGGAAGATTCATCGGGGGAATATCGCATGATAATGGATGACGATGCTAATTCGAGTCGAGTTGTCAACTAATTGCTCTAATAGTATAGTGAGACTTATGCATACAATTGTTCATATACGCATGAATGTAAACTACATGAAATCATATTTAACAATATTGGTGCCAATCACCTCGTGACATGGCATTTTCCTTTAAAACTCCACCCCACGGGTGTTCATATTTTCAAATTTTGCAAAAACATTTTCAAAAACCGGTCCTCCTCCTAGTACTTATGCATGGTTTATACTCGTTATATCAAGTGGGTTTATGTATAGGGTGTACCAGCGGCTAACCCACCACCCCTTTGATATACCGGGGATTCCCCGTGCATAATTACTAGGATTTAGAACTTCAACAATTTTAAGTAAACTTTAACAGAGCTTGCAAGTTGTATGACTGGATTTAGACATAATAGGTTTGTTTCACAAAAGTATAGGAATGAGATGAATGGTGATATCATAGCTGTTATATGCAATCACGGTTTATAGAACTCATAGCAATGGATTTCCCATCCGCTATTTCCATGATATATGAGTTATCAAGATAGTAGTGCAGCAAGGTCAACGTCGGAGTTGCTAGATTTAGCATTAACCGCGCGACGGGGAGGCATTCTATAAGTACCACAAGAAAGACAAGAATTTATGAGACTTCGGATAAAATAGGCATATATGTGCCACAGTTGGTAGACTGTTCACAATAATGCAAGCAGGAACACGAGATGCCACTCATCATGTCGCGTGGTAATGTATGTATGCTCTGACTAAAACTGATCACATAATTCATTCAAAATTTTATAACATAAAAGGGATAGGGGAAATAAACCATGAAATCTATTCCTGGGAGGATATGATAACATAGATCATTATTCGCGTAATAGAAATTGCTGGGATTCGCATGCACTACAAATCGTTATTACGTGTGCACCCGTAATAATGGTTTGTTTTGCATGTTCGTCTAGTTCTTCCTACCTTGCTATAATGTCTCCAAATTTTGAGTTTAAGTTCGGATTGTATCCTTGCGAATACATTGACTTATCAACGTTAAATAATTCCTCAAAGCTTTCAAGGAGACATGCTTTAGCCTATAGGTAAACACTCACTTCAGGAATTCCCAGGAAAGCATACGGGTCCGTTTATTTGGATTTATATGAAATGCTTTCCTAGACAGAAAACCCAATGTACAGGTGTCACCCTTCCAGATTGCACGTGTCCTTTACTGGTTTCAAGAAATTAAGTCGTTGACGAGATTTTCAAGATTTTTATAATCTTGAGAGTCTATGAGTATAAAATGTGTAGGAATTGTTGCAATTAATACGGATCGGGAAAGAGTAGGGATAAGGATAAGTAGTGTATTTGTTTGCATAAGTCTGTTTGTCAAATGTGTATGTAAAGTATGTATTGTGTATTTAAAGTCTTGTATGTATATGTATAAGTCTCATGTACCAAACTTGGAAAAATTCAAATAATACCTAACTACAAATAATTCACATAGCAAATAATCATTTATCACGTAACACATAAAAGGGAGTCCTAAGGTTATAGTCTAGGTCATCGTGTCTAATAACCTAATTCCCTATAACCATGGCTCTGATACCAATCTGTCACACCCCGACCGATGGCGGAATCATCGAGGCGGACATTAAAATGATTGTTCAAAAGCACATGATAACTAAAGGTTGCATAATTCATTTATTAAATTTAAAGACAACAAGTTTCAAATACAATACATTTCAAATAACCTAGTCTAGTTCAAAACATTGATTTATTTAACTAGGTCCATAGTCCTTAAGTGGAGAAATCTTCAGCAAATAGTCACATATCCAAACCTGAAACATTATTTAAATCAAGTGTCAACTAAAAAGTTGGTGAGTACATAGGTTTAGTAATTCCGATAAATAGTAGTGTAAATCGTTTTGCAACTCATTGTTTACCTTGTTAAACATAGTACATATGATGTAACATTTATTTAAATCACAATTCAAACCGAGTTTGACGCGCTTGAACAGAGCACAACAGCTAAGTCCGGTATGCTTGAATATAGTTACCCACTATATCCGGTATGTTTGAATATAACACGCGGTTATATCCGAGTATGCAGTAATAAACACCCTAACCGGGTGGGCTGGTCAGGCACAATAGATCTATCAATATTACAGTTGGTTGTCTTGTGTTTAAATGTATGTACATCCAAAGAATAAGCATATAGTCTCATGTATAACACGTATAAACAATGTGAGTAGCATGTATAATGTTTCACCCCAAAACGTATAAAAATGTAAAATAGGGGCTATGTAACTCACCTGGCTAGCGGGCATTTTAATCCACGAGTGTAGGTGATAAGTATGTAGTTTATGCACGTTGTAATCCAATGTAATCGAATATGAAATCATGATTTGAGTTTGCCAAGATGTGCATGTGTACAACCAGATAATCCTAATAAACAACCTTAAATAAGTATATGATATCAAGATATCGTGTTCCACGTGTGGTTGAGCTTTGTCGGTTCGTTAGAAAGTTATGACTCATCGATAATTATTGTTAGATTGTATAATATTCGTATGCGAGTAGAAATTCCAACAAATACGGTTTAATAAATTATACTTTACTAATATTAATTGTTCTCACTTGTACACGTGTAAAAAATATATATATATATTCTTGCTTGTACATATATCTATATATATATAAATGTTTACCTATATATATATATACTAGTAAGTAAAATGATCGTATATGACGTGCATAATTACGTTTGTAGCAAAAATATCCGATGTGTACATTGTAGATGTTTATTAATCCGAATAAATGTAAATATTTTATAGACTCGAAGTAATAAGAAATATATATATATATGTTTGTATTGAATCATTTATCAAACCTTATAATATATTGTATCCAAAAATATAATTAGTCTCGAATCGTAAGTGAATGTATAAGTATATACATACGTTTATTTATAAATCAGTGACGTGTTTTTCAATCGTTTATCCATTTTAGAAAAATAGTCTCGTTACTTTATATATATTAACATTACGAATGCATTGCGAAAATACGTACATATATATATTCATTTCAACTTGTGTATCAAAGTATTTATTTATCGTTAATCAAAATTTACAGTTATTATTATTATTATTTGAAATTTTCCGTACGATTTAAATAATAGAATTTACACAATAAACACACCAGAAACAATAATAACAACATTAGTTGTCGTATTTGTATATTCGTAGTTTTGTATATGTATATATATATATATATATATATATTTATGTATATTTATAAATATATTTATTTATAGTCCAAATCTCGTGTCGTTTATCGTTAAACAACCAATATATTTATATTCATTAACATACATTTATTTGTTAATTCTTTCGATTCGCTTTGTTATTAATTGTTCGGTTCATTTTAATATATTTATTACTTTTTATAACGTTAGTCGGGTTGTTTATCAAAGATCGATCGAACCACACGCGTTACACATATTATTTTATAATAAAATATATAAATAAATAGTCGGGTATAACCGTTTTATAATAATACCACCAACTAAATTAACGATAATAAAAGATAGGATGAATGTGCTCACGTAAATAGTCGAGGGAGAAGGTGACGGAGGTGACGTGTGACCCGGTTTCTTCGTTCGACGTCCCGTACCACCCGGTTAGCTCTCGAAATAACCCGTTTCTTTCGCGTAACCGTAACCCGGTACCCGTGAGTGAGAAATGAAGACCCGCAAAGGTTGGTTCTTGTTCCGAAAGACCCGTAAAGGTTGGTTCTTGTTCCGAAAGTCCCGTAAAGGTGGCGGAGGATCTCGGGGCTGTGACGGGTGAAGGTGGCGGCGTACGACGGTGGCTTTGGAGGTGGTGTAGAGCTGCTGTGGTGGCAAGTCGGGCTGCTGTTGTTGTTGTAAACGGGAGGCGGGAGAGGGGTTGGGCTGCTGTTGTTGCTGCCGAGAAGAACACAATGGTGAGGGGGTTTCAGTTGAAGGTGCCGAGAGGGTGAAGTGGTAGTGGTGATGTACATGGGGTTGTTCCTGTGTTTGTAAACCGAAGGAGAAGGTTGAGAGTGTGTTTGGTGGTGTTGTGATGGCTACCGTGAGAGAGAAAGCAAGGAGTCCGATGATGGTGTTGCTGTTTCTAATGAAACTGAGTAGGAAGCAATGGTGGTGAGGTGGGTTTCGGGTGAGAGAGGGAGCCGAATGAGAGAAAGGAGGGAGGTGTGTGCTGGTGTGTGTTTGGGAGCCGAGAATATTGCAAGTAGAATGGGTTTTGTTGCTTGTTGTAGTGATCAAGAAACAAAATATAACAAGGAGGAGGGTGGGGTCTGGTTGTCGTTGTAAGCCCAAAGGGAGAGGAGACACTAATGTCTCAAAGATGGGAACAAGGAAGAAACAAGCATATCCATGCGTGCTGGATGTTTGGTCGTGAGAGGGAAAAGGGGTGTAGGGGGTAGGGTAGTATAGGGTAGGGTGGAGGTGTTGGTGTTCCTGTTCCTGCTAGTACGAGTCCGGTATAATACCCGCTAAGTGTAACCCGGTTATTAATAGTCGTTATGTGTCAGTAGGGTACGGGTCGGGTATATATAAAAAATATAAGTTTAATAGTTTTGACATAATACGAGTATGTGTAAAACACTTAGAATTAGTTTTTATATAGTTTGGTACTCTAAAAAAAATACAAGGAGAATGTTTTCGAGCGGTTTGTTTTATTAAATTTTAAATATTTTTATAAGCTTAATAAATTATTTTATATAAATCAACTCATTTTTTTGTCAAATCATTTTATTTGTTTTCAAAGTCAGTTATTATTATAAAATTTAAATAAATTTATATAGTTTGAATATTTTTATATTTAAATTAAAAATGCATAATTTATATATTTTTAACACATTACATTGAACAAATGCACGTGTAATTATTGAATCTACATTGTTTATAAACACAGGATAAATTTATACCATCATTTAAAATTTTTAATTTATTAAAAATAATCGATATACTTTGTCTTATATTTTTAAGACTTTAATTTAAAAACTCATAATTTGAAATTTGTAAACACACCCTTTTGTATAAACTTGGTTAAATATACCTGTGCATATTTGGAATAAAATGTTGAAATTTTTACGTGTTTATATATTATAGCTGAAATTTTGAAACGTCACACTCAACCTTCTCCAAAGCTTCTTCAGCGTTCTTCTCTGCCGTAGCCAAGTTTGCGTTCAGCTTCTCAAGACCCTGCAAGATTCGATTACATGAGTAATTTAGAAATCCTGACATTAACTTAGGGATACTAAAAAATTACTTACCAGGTTCATCAAGCCTTGCAACTTCTTGGTAGTTTCGGCAGAATCCATACCCTCAAAGAATTCCAGATCCATCACATCCGTTGTCTTCCTCTTTTTGCTTCCAGAAGCCTTAGACCATAGTGCTGGGATACGAGACTTGGTGGTGGCAGGTGTGGAACCTTCCTTCTTGACAACAACAGCCCCGGACAAAAGGCTTTCAATATCAGACAAAGCAAACTGGGAACTCAACTTGGGGATTCCTACACAAAGATAAATCAATTCAGAATCATAACGTTTGGTAACACAAATACTAATTGTTCTGTACCTGAAGACATATCAGATTCAGAATGATGGGTCTCAAAGGTCGCTTCACTAACATTGGTCTCAGAACGGAAGGATCTCTCCCCAACAGGTATTTCTAACAACGCTTCAATTCTCTTTTCTGTGTCACTTCTTGCAGGAACTAGTTCATCGAATTTTGGAGCTGCACAAGGATAAAACAAAGATCATTAGAAACAGGTGAAATGTAGTATAAATTGCAAGGATCCTAGCTATTTCCTACACTTATTAACCCATTCAAGCGGCAAATGTTTCCCACCGGGGATTGAATCTCTCCTTACAAAGAAGAACTTCCCTTTCCAGTCAGAATCGTTTTGAGTGTCTTTCAGGATCAAATGAGTTTGCCCTGGCTTGAGCTGAAGAACGAATCGAGAAGAACCATAGGTTCTCAAATTATAGACAGAGGGTAGCTCAGGGACGCCAATAGTCAAAGAATGAGAACGATTCAACTTTTCCAGAGTTGCTAAAATCCTCCAAACCATCGGCATGATTTGGGAATAGCAAAGACCAGTAAGTTTGAAAAACTCGGTGATGAGTGGAGGAAAATGATATGCAGACCTAGAGTAAAAGGATAGATATGGAAGCAAACCCATGTTTTAGAAATCAAATCCGCTTTTGTTCTGGAATCGAAAGGCCTAAAAACGGTTTTTTGAGGAAAAATATTGTTTGATTTCAAGAGTTTGATCTCCGAATCAGTGAAAGAACAGAGTTCAAGATCAGAGTGATCAAGGATCCCCTGATCAATGAAGTCCTCTATTGTTTCGACGATGATGGAGGAAGCCGACCGGGTCATTTTTTTACCCATGATTGTGAAAGATTAGAAAGAAAGAAGAAATCAGAAACGAAGATTTTTACCTGTCTTGTTCTTGAAGAAGATAAGAATGGAGAAGAAGGGGTAATAATGATTTTATCCTGCAAAGAAACAACGGTTAAATCGCCTTGGAAATCAGGAACGGTCATATCGGAACCCTATCATCATTTACTATTTGAATTTTAAAATCTCACAGCTGTAACTTCCTTGTACAACTGTCAAATTTTGGGTACAATTGTTAGGGGTCATTTTACAGCTAAGGATCCTGGATCTTCAATGCACTTCGGTATCCTGACAGGTTTCGGTATCCTCAATTTATATATTACCTAACCATTGTATCTTCCTTCTATCTTGACTTATTCGCAGGTAAAACGTGCGTGGTAAAGTTCATCCTTGAAAAATCGCTCTTGAAGTCAAGGAGAACATGTAGAAGACGCGTAGATTAGCCTCCAACGGTCATATTTGAAGCCTAAGTCGATTCCAGGATTCTCGGATAGTTAGTTAGCATAATCTCTGTATATAATCAGCAGCTTGGTCGATAAGAAAACACACAACAACACACTTAGCAACAAAATACACTCGCAATCAGTCTTGTAACACTTTGATATCGATCATTTGCTGCTCAACACTTGTAATTCTTTATCATTTATTGAAGAAACGAGTCAGGTGTCGATTGTCACCTCCCGAGGTTTTATGCCGGAGATCCTGAACAATCAAAGGCTTTCCTTGTAAACGACCGTGTCACTCTTTACTTTTTTACATTGTTTTACATTGATTTTACAAGCACACTACCTCACAAACTAAGTTTGGTTACAAAATTAGTCTTATTAATTTTTACCCTAAACAATATCTTAGATGATACATGCATGTTGATGGATCATCATTTTGATCATATGCATGTTTATGGATCGTATTTCGAATAGTAGCAACTTTGTTGTTTTCAAAAATGGGTTTAATACTAGACATGGATCTTTTGTCATTTGAATTTGCAAAGAGTATTTCTATGAAAAATATAAGTATATTTGTTGTTTAGATCATCATTTTTACTACATGCAAGTCATTAGAATCATTTTCTATTTAAGGAAACTTTGTTAAATCAAAAACCGGGTTTTTATCCTTATAATGGTGTTGATGATGAAACTATTTTGTTAATATTCATACACCTATTTTTAAACTCTTTGATGATTTAAAAATACCTTATTTGTTTACATGCATATATCTTTAAACTTGACTAAATAGCATTTGGATATTTGTATAATATTTCAATCATCAAAAAATATATATCTTAATATTTCAAAAGTATATTTTATGACATGCTTGATATCCATCATACGATATATTATTAATATTTATTTTTGGGAAATAAATATATTTTTATCTATTCTACTAAGTCACCAACGTGTCGTCATGTCAAACATGGTCAAACCCCAAAAAGATAAACATATTTTTCAAAGAGTCGAGTTAGGTGGATTGATCGCATAATCAAGCACAACATTTCATAGAACTTATGTCCTTGCATATTTTAGGATACGTGTAATTCGGGCATTTTCGCGTATCTAGTACTTACACTACTCATACTAGGTGAGTATACATAGCCCCTTTTACATTTTTTATACTTTTGGGGTGGAACATGATTTCATTTGAAACTATTTGCAATTTATACAATTCAAACATTTTGAACATGCATGCAATTTGTGCCTTATGCTTGAACACTATGAGTGGAAACTACAATTACATACACGTGTGCATAGTGCAAGTGCAATCATTAACTCTGTACAAGCCGACGGTAAAAATGATAGATCTATTGTGTCTGACATACCCACCCAGGTTTGGTGATTGTTGCCGGTATTACATCTGGGATAACATTGTGTGCAGTCACAAGGTTTGATTGTACGCACCGGTTTAACTATAGTGGTTCTCCATAATTGCCTTATTAAACCATGGTTCATATGATTTGTACACAAAATCTTGACATTACTTTTGGTGTCAAAACCTATGTATGCTCACCGACTATTTTTAGTTGACCTCGTTTTCATCGTGTTTCAAGTATTAATATTTGAGATCATTTACAAGACGCTACACATAGGATTGAGGACTTAGTTAATTAAACAAATGAACTTTGTGGGAATACTTTATTTCTTGTATGTTTGACTTGGTTTGATTGAACTTATGCAATGAAATCTTCATTTAATAAACAATATGAAACTTAGTTGATCATGTGCTTATGAACAGTCTCCATGTCCGCCCCGACGTATTCTGCCATCAGTTGGGGTGTGACAGATTGGTATCAGAGCCATGGGTATAGGGAATTAGTTTATTTGAAACCAATAACCTAGACTATAACCTTAGGATGCCCATTTTGTGCTATGTTACATGCTACGTGTTATCTTCTACACTATGTGCTAAATTACTTGATGCCTTACTTGTTAGACTATATAACTTACTAATTCCAACCCTAAATAATTATATAACAATACTCCTATCCTAAGGCTCTTATCCTTCTTTCCCCTACTATGCCTTCATCATCTTCACATGTGGAAAATCATACTCATAGACTCAAGCCTATTAAAAATTCTGAAAACCCCGTCAAGGTTTTAAATTCTATTAATTAGTAGAGAACATGTGCAATCTGGAAGGGTGACACTTGTACTCTGGGTTTTCAGTCTAGGAAAGCATTTCATATAATTACAAATCAATCGACGGATCCGTATACTTTCCTGGGAATTCCCGGGGTGAGTGTTTACTTATAGGCAAAGGCATGTCTTCTCGAATGTTATATGAATTTAAATAACTTTGATGTGTCAAAGTATTCAATTGGTTATGTTACCAAGTGAGTATAATCCAAATATGATTCATTTTACATGTTACATAACGTGACATATGTTTGTTTCATCCTTATCAATATCCAAAGTGTCATGATTCTTATCCTTGTATTGTCTTCTTCTATAGCATGCCTCCCCGTCGTGACAACAACACCAACAATTACAACAACAATGATCTTGCTACCCTCATCACACAACTTGTAACCCAACTTACTCAAGCAAACAATGGTGGTGGTGGTGGTGCTAATTCACCCCAATGCACCTTCAAGCACTTCAATTCCTGCAATTCCATCAAGTTTTATGGCACCGAGGGAGCTACCGGCCTTCTCCAATTGTTTGAAAGCATTGAGAATACCTTTATCAATAGTGATTGCCCCAACAATCTTCGGGGCACTTGGTGGAACGGTGAAAAATGGACTCGGGGGTGTTGATGTGGCAATGGCCTTGCCATGGGATGAGGTGAAAAGGCTGATGACCGAGGAGTTTTGCCCTCGGAATGAGATGAAGAAGTTGGAAGCTGGGTTTTGGTATCTTGCCCAAGATAGTGGTGAAAACCTACTTTACACAACTCGTTTCCATGAGTTGAGTCTTCTCGTAGCACACATGGTTACACCACTATTCCGTTGCATTGAGAAGTTTGTAGGTGGTCTACCTATGAAGATTTAAGACACCATGTTGGGAAGAAATCCCACAACTCTTGAGGACGCCATACGCTTAGCCGCCACATTGACCGACAATCACGTGATGGCGGGCACGTTAACAAGGAAGGTTGCAAAGAAAATCGATGACAAGACAACTCCGACCGAAACAACTACAGGGGACAAGCTCAAACCTTCTCACAACAATAAGAAGCGTAAGGCTAGTAACTTTGCTGTCGTTACCCCTGCTGCACCAATCAACCAAGTTGCTCCAATGGCCCGGACATATGTGGGCAACAATCCTCAATGCAACACATGCAAATACCATCATTTCCCAAATGTACCATGTCGTCTATGCGCGAGTTGTGGAAGATATGGTCATTTGGCAAATACCAGTCGATCTAGGCCTCCCGTTAACCAAGTCAACCGAGGAAACCGAACCAATCAGCAAGTTGTTAACCAAGCTCCATTGGCTATCACTAATGGGCATGCTTGCTATGAGTGTGGTGACCCAAACCACTTTCGGAACCAATGCCCAAGATTGGCTAATGCAAACCAAGGTGGTGCTCGTGGGCGTGCTTTCAACATAAACACCAACGAAACTCAAGTCAATACCGAGACGGTGAATGAGACCGTTTGAAGCAAGTGCAAGATGGAGTCGAATGGAGATTTAATCTAGAATATATTATGCATTGTAATCATTTACATTATCTTATCGTTGTTTGAACTATTTACACCTACTAGGGTTTGTAACCATCACTAAAAAAAGAGTTTGAGCTTGCTAGCCAACTTCGATAAGATGAATCATTTCGCATGAGCGCTAACCATTTCTTTAAACACCGACGAATTTAAAAATTTAAAACTCGACTACTCACATTGTACATGAACGCTGAACAACACAATTGAACACGAAGCTCGACCACCTACGAAATTCGATAGTTTACATTACTCATGAGATTCGATCATTTACATTTGATTTATCGCATTATCCATAAGACTAGGTTGTTTACATTATACATGAAACTCGATTGTTTGCAATTTATTGTCTACATTATACACGAGGCATGATTACTCATTTTATCCATGAAAGTGGAGTGCTATAAGAACTACTCGGGATTTGACATATTCTTGTTCAAACACGATGGAGCTATAAACTTTATGGGTAATCTTGAGGATTATGCCATCTATCTAGGACAACCATGGGGTTGTGCCACATTGTTATTCTTTTATTCCTTGATTGATTTTGTAGGTCCCTTGGGTGTGGCGGATCGTCACATGCAAGTGGGTCTATTAGTCGGACCGGGTGCGGAATGCCCGTGACTAGGCGGAGAGTCTAGCTAAACAAAGTAAACCGACAAGAGAAAACACTTTAAACGTTCTTTGTATTATAAACACTTGAAGGTTACAGAGAAAAGCACTTAGGTTACAATCTGCGTATTTGCGTCTATGTCTGCGTACTTAACTTCTGTCAACCTATCCTATTTATACAAGACCTGATGCCTGCGTACTTAGAAAGTGCGCAGGGAAAAATGCTCTTGCGTACTTAGCAAGTACGCAAAGTTACTCTTGCGTACTTGCCAAGTACGCAGGAGCTTTCTCCTGCGCACTTACAAGTACGCAAAACACTTGGAGAAATCTGCAACATTCAATATGTAAAAGTAAATACAACTCGATAAACTAATACATAAAGACTCTTACATACAAAGACAATTACAAACAAGACAAAACAACCTAAGACTAAGACTCTATCTATCCAGAGTGTTTGTCACAGGAAAGTGCTTCAACAAACTCCCCCTTGACAACAGCTCTGGATAATCTTCAGTCTTTGGTCTTCACATCTTCAGACTTCACAGCGCTTGATCTTTAGCTTCCATCTTCTTCTTGTAATCAAGGCAGAACTTGATCACCTTGTCGTATTTAAAAGCAAGGAGCTTTGTCCACTCATCCGTGTAGACGCAATAGCGTTCTGCTAGTACCTCCAGATCTTTCACAGAAAAGTTGATGAAGCAGACTTCATCAAAAATTCTGATCAGTTCCTTTGGCACCATGTTCCCGCACTCTGAACGTCCTTTACCCATGATCACAGCCTCGCCCGTCTTTGGATCTACGTACCAGTAGCACATGTCGCCAAGAATATCCTGAGATAACTTGCTCAGGGGAATCTTAGTTTCACATCGCACTGGCTTGTATACCAATTTCTTTAAGTGCTTCTTATTCACAGGATGTACATCGTGCTTATCCATGACTCTCTTAGGCACTTGAGGCTTGAACATCTCGAACTTCCCTGATCTTGCTTCTCACTGCAGAACCACCCACAAACCCATCGCCACTGCGTGATTGGAATGACCCATCATCTCTCGGTTTGCTAGGTTCACCAGGTCGTATTTGGGCAAGGAGCTGAACGCTTCACTGGTGGGTTTTAAGTATTGAACCCCGCCAGATCTTTTGATATCGAACAACTGCTTGTCCTCCTCGAACCTTACAGCTAAGATCATCCATGTTGCTCCATGTTTGTCTATAATAGACGACTTTTGCCACATGGGAGCTGGACCCTTTGATGAAGTAGAAGGCGTGTCTGTTTCTTTCGGTGCCTCTGGATCCACAGGTTCAGGGTCAACTGGGGAGGCTTCAGTCGAGGCTTCTACACTACTGGCCTGCTTGACTGAACCTGTGTCGAGCGGAGCGTCGAAGGATGGAACTTCAAAGATCTCTCCATCTTCTAGCTCGTACTCTCCTTCCCCGTCACCCTTGGGAATTTCGATCACAACGTCTTCATCATAATCATCCCAATCGTCACCAGAGTCGATCTCTCCTTCTTCTAGATTGAAGAGAGCATCGATCTGTGCTTCTTTGGAATAGTCAGGCTCTAGATATAGGATCTCATCATCAGATAAGTCCTTAAGTACTTCAGCCACTGACTTTCCTTTATCACCACCACCACCACCACCAGAGGTATCACCACCCTCTTGATGAGTCGACTCCACTTGAGCCATTGGAACAGCAGAGATGGGCACGATTGCTAAAGCTTGGTGCTCACCTCTACTAGGACCGGCTTCGGGATCCTTGTCCTTGTCGTCATCCTTAGTCAAGTCGACCGGATGACACGCCTCATCACCAGTAGTCCTATTTTCTTTCTCTTTCTCTTTCTCTGTCTCCTTCTCCCCCTGAGCATCAAGCTTCTTGGTCAAATCAGCAATCAGCTTGACCATCAGCTCATGCTCCTTCCTTTGAGAGTCAAACCGCAGCTCCAAGGACAACCCGTGACCCAGAAGCATTTCATTTATCTTGATTAGCAGTTCATTCTGGGCCAAGACATTCTTCAGTCGTTCCTCAGTCCCTGTTCTCTAGCTACGAAGGATTCTGACTTCGTCTACCAAAGAATTGATCTGTGCTTGTTGAGCGTCAGACTCCTCCTTTGACTTCCGAACAGTCTCCAGTATTTCAGTACCTTGGGTTTCCAGAACATCTATCCTTGCATCATTCGGATCAGGATGTCTGGATGAGGAAACCTCAGCATTATGAGTAGGGGAGGAGAATATGGTATCAAAGTCAAACCCTTGCTTGAAATCTCCATAATTGAAGGGTTAACTGAGAGGCTCAGTGGTGGTAGTTGGGATGGAAGATGTGACGAGAGTTGTTGGGGTAATGGTAGGGGTGATGGTGACTGACTCCGTGAGAACTGGAGTAGTCACCGCCACCTGAGTAGTTGTAGTAGGGAGGGTCACTATCACAGGAATCACTTCTGTGATTGTAGTGACGGCCACTTCACTTTGTACCTATGGCCTCCTCCTTCTATGGTAAAGCTGTTGTGAAGGTGTGGTGGAGGCTGAATCCGGACTAGCAGCTGATACTTGTACTTGCTGCTGAGCCTCCACCACATTGGGGATAGCAGGCTGTTACCTATCGCCCATGTTCTTGTGAATGCTTTCCCTTCTTTGTCTTTGTACAGCAGCGTCAGAGTCAGAGTTTGGCTCGTATTCGCTGCTAGAGGACTGTCGCATTCTCTTGGAGGACGACTCAGGTAGGGTTACCTTAGCCGTTCTCCGTGGGTGTACCTGTGACGGTGCATCATCGGAATCAGAAGAATCTGATTCTGTTGCTTCTGAATCGGATTCCTCAGCACCACCATCACCTCCTTCGTTGTCTCCATCCTCAGACGAACCATCATCACTCTCCATTTCCTCCTGTTGTTGCTCATCAGAGTGTTCACTATGTTCAGGCTCAGAGTTGTGGCTATACCAGTTCCAGTCATCAGGTGCCACATATGCTTCATTGATTAGGTGGCCAAAGAGTTCAGTATTCACAGGGGTAGGTTCTACGCTGCCTGGCTTTAAGAATTGAGCGAATACTCTCTTATCCACCCTCTTGACTTCCAGTCTCTCCCCTGTAGCAGGAAGGTTTGGCAACGCGTCATCTATCAAGAGTTGCACAAACCTAGGGTACAATAAGAATCTAAACTTCTCTGCTGTGTTGATCTGGTCATTGATGGCCTTGAAAATGTAGCGAGAGAAGTTGTAGCCTCTATTAAGAGACAAGCCCACCATGGCTGCTGCAAGGTCATGACCCATGGCATCTTTACCAGCTTTCCTTGACTAGATGCACACGATCATGACGTGGGCAAAATACCGCCATTGGTCTAATACCCACATCTTTTTGTATGAAGCATAGTCCCTCGCGCCGACGTATCCCATTCTTTGCCTCCAACACCCATCCACATAGTAGTCTGGATAGGCTGTCGGGTCGGTAGCAAGGTCTCTGAACTGCAGGACCCTTCTTATCGTGTCTTCAGAAAAAGCGATAGCCTGACCAGCAACGGTAGCCCTTATGACATTGGGGGATACCGTGCAGTCGTGTTCCGCCGTCTCCCAAAATTGATCCAAGTAAGGTCTTGACACGGTCGGGTCAGCCGAGATCGCATAGCTGATTTTTAAGCGGTTCAAGAAGTCAACTATCTCCCTATATTGCAATGCTGCACCTTTCCATTCGGGTTGAGTGTTAGCTAACAGGTTGAATTCGTTAGTAAATGCTCGAGCCATAATCTGCAAAAACACACAGAAAACATAATCAGAACAACACGTATCATTGGAAATGAACAAACATGACTCAGTATAGTAGTTACTCTTTGAACAGAATTTTCAGACTTAGAATTTTTCCCAAGTGTTGCTCCTGCGCACTTGCTAAGTGCGCAGTCTTTTCCTCTTGCGTACTTAACAAGTACGCAAGAAGTACTTCTTGCGTACTTGCTAAGTGCGCAAGAACACCACTTGACAAAAATTCCAGAATATTGAAAAAATGACTGATCGTTCAAAAAGCGGGTCGAATAGGTCGCCACTAGGTCGGAATCAATGATTCTAACCTATGGGACCAGTATCAACACCACAAACTACCTACACATGACCAATTTTGACCTAAAAAGTCGCCCGACCCACTGTCGATTCATATTCAACCGACGGATCAAAATCAAGGACCAAAAGGGATGAATGTGAGTCGATTAAGTTTTCTAATCCGGTATTAGTGATAAGAAATTACCCAAACAACCCCAATTTTACCCAAAAATTCAAGAATAAACCTAAATTTTTTAAGTCGAGAATCAGTCCAAATTTCACGAAATTACGGATGTAATTAGTCTAAATTCTCACCAAATCGATGTAATGAGATGATGAAACTAGAGACGGGACGAAAAGATGGTTTAGGAACACTCGGTTTTGAGTACAAATTTGCAGAGGGAAACTATCGGTTTGAATGTGATGAAACTGAGAAAATTTTCTAAGTCCCACTTTTATACCCTTCACTAATCAGTCGTGCGTACTTGTTAAGTGCGCACGAGTTAACTCTTGCGCATTTACAAGTGCGCCAGCTTTAACTCTTGCGTACTTGTTTAGTACGCAAGGCTTATTTCGTGCGAACATGACAAGTACGCACAACCCTTAAGTGCGCAAATTTTAAACACAGAATTTATGAAGTATTTCAAGTCAAATAACGAACAAGATAAAAATATTCAATCAGGAGGATTCAAATACAATTCAGGAAGGTTAAACACAAATATTTTTGGCTTTTCTGAATAAAATTGAACTATGTATAAACTTAAAATCTTTTTGATCTTTTCTAATAAAATATACAAGAATTCACACAAACTATTTTTGATAGAAGACACGAGCAGAGGATCATATTAGGCTATCTTTTAGCAAAAACGATACAATATAAACATCAAAGATTATGGGATCATGTCATGGATTACTATTTATTCATACGTAATAAGCACATAAACAAGTAATTCAAGTTGACAATATTATAAGATTTGAAACTATAAGCATCTTTGTATCACATTCTTGTGTATTAAGGTACTTTTTATAAGAGATACAACGTGTACCCCACTGATATGCTATACTAATGTAAACTGCATTATCTCAAGGCATCTAAGATTTTCCCAATGATTTTCTAAATTGTCAGAATGAAGTTACATCTATTAGCATAGGAAAAATCAAGCAGAATCCATAAGGATTATCAGGAATCATAAGATTCAGAATCGAGTGATTCATTTGACTTGGTTTCATTTGATTTTCTTCATTGAATATTGGTATGATGATTCAGGATAATATATATGGTGTTTGAGTTTTAAGGTAAGGGAATCCAATTTTTATCTGGATTTGATTTCAATGAATCAGGAGTGATTCAAGGGTGAATACATGCTCAACGGTTAATGTAGAGACATGTCTTGACTCAATCTCTCCTTGCATACTTGTGAGTATGGGCAGTGAGATGAACCGCATTAATTATGCTAATGACATAACCCGAAATTGACCTCAAAAGAAAATTATTGCCAAAATCTAACATCCTATATCTGATAATGATCTTTTCTATTCTTTTACGCACACACTCTTGCAAACATGGGTTCAAATCACAGTTGTAATTTAGATTTAGTTTCCACACTACTAGTGATTCAAAGACGCATACAGCCTACTGACAATTTAAATTACTTGTAAATAAGCAGATTAAAAACATAATAAGTTAAATAGTTAAGTAAGCATGACGCAATCATTTCCCATATGAGCAGTCTGTGACATTTAGATCATTTCTGATGTACTATCATTTCCTCTTTTCTCAAGTTAACTTTGAAATTTTCTCCATTTTCTATTTTTGTTTTTATAAAATATTTTGAAACTTAAAAGAACTATACAGAAAATTTAAAAGAAATAAAGTTTAACTTCCATGAATTGAATTGATTTAAGAAAAATTAATTTTCACTCAAGAATGAACATTCCTATCAAGTTGACAAGATGCTCAAAACGGGATTGATCAAATGCCTTTGTGAAAAGGCCAGCAAGATTGTCATCCGTGTGAACTTTTACAAGTTCAATTAAATGATTTTCAGCACAATCACGGATGAAATGATGGTGAATCTCTATATGTTTAGTTTTGGAATGTTTCACCGGGTTATTTGTGATGGACATTGTGGCATTGTTGTCAATGAATAGAGGAGTTCCAGTGAAGTTTAAGCCGTAGTCTCTCAGCTGCTGCTGAATCCACAGTATCTGAGAACAACCGCTCGCTGCAGCAATGTATTCTGGTTCACAAGTTGAGACAGAAACCGTTGACTGCTTCTTACCCTGCCAGGAGACCAGTTGGCTCCTAAGAATTGACATCCACCAGAAGTTGACTTTCTGTCAAGGTTACCACCGCCATAATCTGAATCAGTGTAGGCTTTGAAGTCGAATGACTGCTGCTTAGAGTACCAAAGACCTAATCAGGGATTCCCTTTCAGATATCTGAAAATCCTCTTCAAGGCTATCATATGTGACTCCTTCGGTTGAGACTGAAACCTTGAGCACAAGCACACAGCAAACATTATATCGGGTCTTGAAGCTGTGAGATACATAAGTGATCCGATCATCCCACGGTACAACCTGCTATCTACATCCTTTCCATCTTTATCAGGATGCAGACCATGATTGACTGGGATAGGTGTGCCATAAGTACTGCTATCATTCATCTTGTATTTTGACAAGATGTCCTGCACATACTTTGTTTGATGTAGATAAATGCCATCCTCTCTTTGACTGACTTGCAGACCCAGGAAGAATGACAATTCACCCATGTTACTCATTTCGAACTTGGACTTCATCACCTTTTCGAATTCCCTACACATCCCTTCATTGGTAGATCCAAAAATAATGTCATCGACGTATACTTGTACAAGAAGAATGTCACCTCCTGCTTTCCTAATGAAGAGAGTCGATTCAATCTGTCCACGGTCGAAACCATTAGACAGTAAATGCTTAGATAATGTCTCATACCATGCCCACGGTGCTTGATGAAGACCATAAAGTGCTTTGTCGAGCTTATACACTTTATTGATATTATGTGGATCTTCAAAACCGGGAGGTTGAGTAACATAGACCTCTTCACGAACTTTACCATAAAGGAAAGCACTCTTCACATCAAGTTGATAGACCTTGAAGCCGACATATGTGGCATAAGCCAAGAACAGTCGAATGGCCTCAATTCTAGCAACTGGGGCATATCCTTCCGTGTAATCCAAGCCCTCTTGCTGATAAAAACCCTGAACAACCAATCATGCTTTGTTCTTCACAACAACATGACGATCATCCGTCTTGCATTTGAACACCCATCTGGTTCCAATTGGTTGAAAGCCATTTGGCAAGTCAACCAAATCCCACACGTGCAACTTTTGGAATTGAGACAGTTCATCTTGCATCGCCTCTATCCAGCAGTTGTCAGTGAGAGCCTCCTTCACATTCTTTGGCTCTAACTGGGACACGAATGCAGCATGCAGACATGTTTCCATGACACCATTGTCAAGTATCTTTGTGTAAAGACTGGTGTTCTCAGTGATTGTTCGATGCCGAGTCTGAACACCGGCATAAGGATCACCAATAATGTTGTCGATTGGATGATTCCTATGCACTCTCATCTCTGGTACAATCGGTTCCGGAATTTCTGGATCAAGATTCGTGCTTAACTCCTCCATGTCCGGAATTTCGGGAACTTCAAAACCAGGTTTGAGAATCAGGCATTCTAACTTGTCAAACATCACCGAGTACTCCTTGTCACACATTTGAGAGACACTCAACAGGTTATGCTTCAGCTACTCGTAAAAGTTGACATTGTCAAAGCTGACACAACCGTTCTAAACCATGCCTTGACACGTGATGCTGCCGCCTTTTTCTCCGGCAAAGGCCACATAGCCGCCTCTGAATGGTTTAACGTCTTGAAGCAGGGCCATGTTTCCTGTCATGTGCCGGGAGCATCCACTATCTACATACCAGCGGTTAGAGATAGTACCCTTCGGACGTCCCTGCATGAGTAACAAAAGAATTAGTTAGATTTGGAGACCCAAGCCATTTTGGTCTTGGGTCGTCCATCCTTCTCAAAATAAACTACTTCCTTTAGCTCACAGTCATGATGACTGTTCAAAACGGATGAATCTTTTAAAGAATTAGAACTAGGAGATTGAGAAGTTTTGGATTTGGTAGTCCAGGATCTCTTCTGTTTCTTAACTGCAACAGGAGACTTTGGTTCAACAACAGCAGGTGAACTTGTGGAAGCTTCACCTGATTGAACTGAAATCAGCTGTTCCAGCTTTCTCAACCTTTTGTTCCTTCTTCTTCTCTTTGGCTTTGAGAGTCTTGCCACAGGTTTCTCACCAATACGTGTACTACCAGAGGTAGATGCACGAGGTACAGCAGGCTGCGTTACCTTTCTTGAAACAGATGGTTTAGCTTTAGATTTGATCTTAGGCTTTACCATCGGTTTGACTGGTGGTTTCACCACATTTTGCTTTGGACATTTGGGAGGGATCACTGATGGCGACTTAGGGATAACAGCTGGTTGTGAAACAACATGCCGTTTCCCTAGGTTCTTTGAAGGACATTTCACAAAAATGTGACCAACCAAGCCACAGTGAAAACAATTCCTCTTGTCTACATAAGTTCTCCGGTAAGGCTCATTAGATTTGGCCTTAGATAACTCAGCATTATGAGAAGGAGGAGTTGGTTTATGAACATTACTCTGAACCTTAACAGTTTGGTTTTTGGGAGTATAATATTTTTCCAAATTTTCTTTATACCCAAGCCCATAATGAGCTGAAAAAGCTTCTTTCTTTGCTTGGTTAAGACTTTTATACCCCCCATAAAGCATTACCTTTAGATTATCATTTGTTTCAATGATATCGGGTTCAGTTAAAATGCAATTATCACCATTAGTGATAACGTTTTTCTTTACCTTTTGTTCAGTCAACAACTCCTCAGATACTACACCTTCAGGGCAAGAGTTAACTGGCCCATCTTCAGAAGCAGTAACGAACTCCTCACTAGATGTGGAGTTAGCCTTACTTGAGGATTCATCCTTGTTAAGGGAATCATCCTTATCAGAGAACTCATCTAGACAAGTGAGATCAATGTCTATTAAACTATTGACAAACTTCCCGCTTACTAGTGGAGGAATGGCATTAGTACCCAGCCCTAACCCATTCATTTGTCTCACTACAGATTCGTAGTGTTCCACCACAAAACGAGAGTTTTTCAACTTCTCATTAGCACATTTTAACTGAAAAATCTCATTTTCCATTTTGTTGATTTCATTGTTCCGTTTTTCTAACCCTCTGTATGCAACATCTAAGTGAAGCTGTTGATCACTTATTTTTAAGGAATATTCACATTTTTTCTTTTTTCAACGTTTCAATGGAATCTTTAAAACGTTTTTCATTTTCTTTATAGTTTAGAGCTGCCATACTTAAGGGTTCGATTTTGTCTTGGAGACTAGAATTTTCAAGTTTTAGCCCTAGACATTTAGAACATGAAATAACAGAGAAAGGGTTAGAATTTATCTCAGACGATGAACTTGTTGCTTCTCCAATGGCCATGAGAGCAACAGCAGTGGTCGATTCCTCTTCATCGGCTACAGGAGCTTCCATTTCTTCAGCTTCCTTCACCTCCTCTGTAGCAGCAGTTGCAGATTCTTCTAGGTCAGCCATAGAAGCTTTCCTTTTCTCTGCTTCCATCATCTCCATGATCTCAGCCATGAGACCAACCTGGGTTTGTGCGATGATGGCATCCTCAAGATGAACACCCCAGTCAAAGATGTCGTCCTGTTGGGCTACCAGTGCATTGGACATTACACCTTGGCTTTGATTGTGGTGGTTTGGATTGTTGTGGCCATGGCTGTTTCCTTGGCTGGGTTGGGTAAAACCAGAGGCAGGTGCTCTGTCTTTCTGACACTCACGAGCAAAGTGTCCATAGTTAAGACACTTGTAGCATTTGGCCTTAGATTTGTCAAACCCGACCTTGGCATTAGGATGCCCGCCAATAAACTTTCTTCCTGTTCTGTTCAGGAAACGCTTGGCTCTGCTCAATAGCATGGCCATATTCCATTGAATATCCATGTCCTCCATGTCATATGGATCCACTTGATTAAAATCTTCTTCAATCGTCTCGGGATCAGTAAGCTTGCCACCTAAGAAGTTTTCATACGCAAGCATACAAGATGAGAAAAGTGCTACATGGTCTTCAGCTATTCTGGCTATAGCTGATTGGTTAGCTGAAGACGTCGCAGGAGGATTTCTTTAGGTATGTTGATGATGAGACCCCAACCCTGATCCAGAGGCATAGCATGCATGACCACCACAACCAGTTGAGTGGTCTTCTTCAGTAGGGTTTCCAGTGAAGAGGGCAATTCCAGAGCCCGATGACTTAGATGTAGAAGTCGTCCCATGATTCATTGAAGGGTCTTGTATCTGGGGTCTTCCTGAGCTCTCCTTTCTTCTTAGGTTCATGTCATGAGCTTGAACCTTTCCTATTGCCCCCTCTACTGTCAACTCATAGAATTTAGGATTTTCCCTCATCAGGGTTGTGTACATCTCAAATTTGGGTGGTAAAGCATCCAAAAACTTTTCCACCATCTCTTCATCTGGATACCTGAGTTCAAAAGCCTTCAACTCAGTCTGTAAATGATAGAATCTATAGATGAGGTCATCTAAAGATTCGTTCTCTAAAAATCTGAAGCACTCATACTGCTTCCTGAGAAGATCCCTCTTACTCTTCTTGATGTCACTATTTCCTTCGAATCTTTTCTGTAAAGCTTTCCAAAGATCCTTGGAATTGTCATAACCTCAGAAACTGTGGAACAATTCCGAGTTAATGCCATAGTGATCGAACCAAGTGCGTTCTTTTCATAATCATAAGCTTTCTTTTCTTCGTCAGTAAGCTTAGAGATAGGTTTGGGCATGGCTTCATCAAGATAGATGTGTGTGGGATGCTTATATCCCTCAAGGATTGGTATCCATAGCGATGAGTCGGTATAAGAGATGTAGTGCTCAAAACGTGCTTTCCAATTAGAATAATCGTTCACGTTCAGCAACTTTGGTGGTTTCTATGGTGTACCGATCTCATTATCATAATTTAACAGGTTTCCAAGATTCTGAAGATTCGACATAGTGAACACTTAGTCAAATTTCAGAAAAGTCAGACACAGTTGCGCACTTGATCTTGGCCTTGCGCACTTGAGAAATAGTCCTGCGTATTTAGATTTCCTCTTACGTACTTATAAGTACGCAGGATTAAATGTAAGTACGCAGGATATAGCTTAAGTTCGCACAAGTTCAGTCTTGCACACTTATAAGTACGCAGGAGATAAGTCTTGCGTATTTGGTAAGTACGCACAAAACTGTACTTTTTGCCAGAAATGGTAAGTACGCAAAACACCTTTTCAGCAATGCAAATTCGTCTGATGATCAATGCAAATGAGCCAAAGGGTCAGAAACTTGTTTCTAACCAACCTTTGATGCTCAAAACACTCAAATACACAATAAAAATCCGTTTTTGAGTGATTTTTGCTTCTAAAATAGTGCTCAAGAGCTACCCATATTTTATCACAAAAATCAACAAAAATACCTCTTTTTGCTTGTAAAAACTCTCCAAACTCACTCACAACACTCGAAATCACGAGAAAGTGCTCTGATACCACTTGTAGGTCCCTCGGGTGTGGCAGATCATCACATGCAAGTGAGTCTACTAGTCAGACCGGGTGCGGAATGCCCGTGACTAGGCGGAGAGTCTAGCTAAACAAAGTAAACCGACAAGAGAAAACACTTTAAACGTTCTTTGTATTATAAACACTTGAAGGTTACAGAGAAAAGCACTTAGGTTACAATCTACGTATTTGCGTCAATGTCTGCGTACTTAACTACTGTCAACCTATCCTACTTAGCAAGTGCACAGGGCAAAATGCTCTTGCGTACTTAGGAAGTACGCAAAGTTACTCTTGTGTACTTGCCAAGTACGTAGGAGCTTTCTCCTGCGCACTTACAAGTGCGCAAAACACTTGGAGAAATCTGCAACATTCAATATGTAAAAGTAAATACAACTCGATAAATTAATACATAAAGACGCTTACATACAAAGACAATTACAAACAAGACAAAACAACCTAAGACTAAGACTCTATCTATCCAGAGTGTTTGTCACAGGAAAGTGCTTCAACAGATTTTATTATCTATGAATATAGTTATTTGTTAGCAACACATATGTGAAAAAAATAGTTACGAATTAAGTGATCTTGTGTTCCCTCTTGACCCACACACAACGAGATGATCTATACGGACCATGCGACGATTTGAGTAATTACGAGTGCACACGTAATTATAAAAGTCAGCGCATGGAAAAACATAGTGAATTATGTCGTGCGTTATGACATAAAACCTATCGTGATATATAGTAATGAAACTGAGTTGATATGATAAGGGCATGGTGTATACGCCGCTGGTACTTCCTATATATAAGTGTTCCTGTCACATTATCAGAAGTAGCGTTGTTCGTGTCACGTGAAGTTTTATGTTATTTTGACCTTGACCAATGTTTGTAAAATCTCTTATCCAATGATACTCCTTGAACATATTAGACTACGTCCTAAACGAGTTTTGATCAACAAAATTCTCATCGTTCCCATTTCAAGTGATGCATTCCATCTTTGGAGTCCAAAATATTCTTTGACAATTTTCTCCTTAAACTAAATCCACTATCATCATTCATGTCTGACACAATGACCAGACCTGACTTTGACTATCAGACCTAAATCTTGATATCGATTTTACTCCTCAAACCGACAGTCAAAGCCCGTTGAAAAATCCAAACCCACATCTCTTTCCTGATTCAGTAGCCTTCACTAGTTGAATTTAAATTCCCTCAACGTGGGGATACTGTAACATCCATGATTTTCTGGCCTTATTTTATTTTATACAATAATAGCATTACATTTAAAACCCGTAATTGTCCAACACAATATGACACACCAATTATTATTTCAATGAGTATTAAATTCAAAGTTCCAATCTTTGCAATTAAACATTTTCTCCTACTATATATGTATATACATATTTATACTTGGTTATAATAAATAAATCAAAAATAAAGCTTATGAATTTTTAATCATTTACAACTTGTGCATATCATACTTAATTTAGAGGAATTAAGTTCATTTGTTGCATATCAAAGTTCGATCGATTCATATCATGCATCAGTAATTTGGAGAATTACTGGGCCACACACCAGTCCGGTCACACACGAACGTTGGTGATATCTAAGACAGATAACTCAAAGTATGATTTAGAATATAAAAATTATACGTAACACTGCGAATTAATATTTCAAGCCAAAAATAAAAGTTTGAGAATTTTTAACAAACGTTTTGTTTTAAATACAGTCCAGATAGCACTGTATATGACACTGTATTTAACTAATGCATACAAAATAATATTATTTATTACAAATGACTAAAAATTAATTATAAAACTTAAATTTTATAAATATCTTTTAATAATCCAACATAATTATTATCATATTTCTAGAAAATCTCTAAAATCTCTTTTCTCACACTCCACCTCCCTACAACACCAATCCACTTACATCCACCACCCCACATTAAATAATTATTTTCTTTTTTATTATTTTAAAATCTTTCATTTCTCTCTCCTCCCATACTATAAATACCCCCTCACCATCACTTCATTTCCACACCATTTCTCCTTCACAACTCAAGAGCAAAGCTCTCTTCCCCTCTCCCTCTAGCCAATTTCGGCCACACCACCACCCACCTACACCCTCCATTTCGATTTCAAGACTCAAGTGTTCGTTTGGCGCTTTCTCGAGTGCTAGGATCAAGCCTTCATCTTTTTCTGTTTTTCTAAGTAAGAAAACTTAAACTATTAACTCCTTATATATTTATTTTGAGTCTATTATTCTTAAATCATAACACCCAACAAAACTTACGTTCTTTTATAAAAATAAATCTAAATATGTAACATGCATCATGTAAAAAAATTAGTTTATATACTTTCTTTTATGATTTATTGCTTCTATATTTCTTAAATGATACATGCATGTTGATGGATCATCATTTTGATCACATGCATGTTGATGGATCGTATTTTGAATAGTACCAACTTTGTTGTTTTCAATAATGGGTTTTATATTAGTCATGGATCTTTTGTCATTTGAATTTACAAAGAGTATTTCTATGAAAAATATAAGTATATTTGTTGTTTAGATCATCATTTTTACTACATGCAAGTCATTATAATCATTTTCTATTTAAGAAAACTTTGTTAAATCAAAAACCGGGTTTTTATCCTTATAATGGTGTTGATGATAAAACTATTTTTGTTAATATTCATACACCTATTTTTAAACTTTTGGATGATTTAAAAATACCTTATTTGTTTGCATGCATATATCTTTAAACTTGACTAAAAAGCATTTCGATATTTGTATAATATTTCAATCCTAAAAAAATATATATCTTAATATTTCAAAAGTATATTTTATGACATGCATGATTTCCATCATACGATATATTATTAATATTTATTTTTGGGAAATAAATATATTTTTATCTATTCTAACAAGTCACCAACGTGTTGTTAAGTCAAACATGGTCAAACCCCAAAAAGATAAACATATTTTTCAAAGAGTCGAGTTGCGTGGATTGCCGCATAATCAATCACAACATTTCATAGAACTTACGTCCTTTCATATTTTAAGATACGTGTAATTCGGGAATTTTCGCGTATCTAGTACCTAAACTACTCATACCAGGTGAGTTTACATAGCCCCTTTTACATTTTTATACTTTTGGGGTGGAACATGATTTCATTTGAAACTATTTGCAATTTATACAATTCAAACATTTTGAACATGCGTGCAATTTGTGCCTTATGCTTGAACACTATGAGTGCAAACTACAATTACATACATGTGTGCATAGTGCAAGTGGAATCATTAACTCTGTACAAGCCGACGGTAACAATGATAGATCTATTGTGTCTGACAAACCCACCCAGGTAGGGTGATTGTTGCCGGTATTACATTTGGGATAACATTGTGTGCAGTCACAAGGTTTGATTGTACACCCCAGTTTAACTATAGTGGTTCTCCATAATTACCTTATTAAACCATGGTTCATATGAATTGTACACAAAATCTTGATTTTACTTATGGTGTCAAAACCTATGTATGATCACCAACTATTTTTAGTTGACCTCGTTTTCATCATGTTTCAGGAATTAATATTTGAGATCATTTACAAGACGCTACAGATAGGATTGAGGACTTACTTAATTAAACAAATGAACTTTGTGGGAATACTTTATTTCTTGTATGTTTGACTTGGTTTGATTGAACTTATGTAATGAAATCTTGATTTATTAAACAATATGAAACTTAGTTGATCATGTGCTTATGAAGAGTCTCCATGTCCGTCCCGACGTAATCTGCCATTGGTTGGGGTGTGACACCCACGGTTGGCACCAAATTGTTTTGGGTAAAAATTATAAAGACTAATTTTATAACCAAACTTAGTATGTGAGGTAGTGTGCTTGATCAAAATGTGAAACAATGAATGTAAAGGTAAATATTGAGACAATGATGTACGAGGAAAGCCCTTAATCCCTGAGGATCGCCGGCATAAAACCTCGGGAAGTGACCAAAAGTCACTTTCCTCATGTTCTTGTATAAATCGATGAAAAAGTACAAGTATAGCAGTGAATGATCGAAATCTATGTGTTACAAAGTAGCTTGCGAGTGTGTTGTGTTGTGAATGTGTGTTTCCTACGTCGATCAACTGCTTAATAAATACAATGAAAAACATAACAAACTATCCGAGAATCACGGCCAGACTAAGTCTTCAACTATGATGAAACGCCCCAAAACGGGTACATCTCATAGTTGGCACACAACATAACAAACATAGTTCTTAAACCGGAAATCAGAATCTATTACAGCGGAAGTCTTTAATTCAAATCATTCATCAAACTAAAACATGAAATATTGTCTATAACATGAACTATCAGGATTGGAAATGTCAGTCTTCAATACCGCAGCCCGATGTCCATGCTATCCAGCCCACATGGCTCTTTCACTTTTCTTTAGCTTTTCCCTTTTTACCTGTCATGCATACTAAAAGTCAGCTAACGCTGGTGAGTTCTCTCTTTACTTTAAACTGTAAACTTTATCTTTGGTAGCTTAGTTTTATTAAAATAAAATAAGCTTTACTTTCACTTTCTTTGAAATAAACTTTTAACTATTACTTTAAAACTTTACAACGTTACAATTATAAATCTGTTACGTTACTATCTGTCATTAAAACTTTATCTTTAAGGAAACCCGTTAGGGTGTCCCACTGTACTCTGTCTATCATTTCACTTATACTTGACAAGTGACTTTATCATACTTTAACTATCACATATGGATCGTGGTCCGAGGACCAGATCCCTATCTTGCTTACACCTCAGGGTAAGACTTTTACTTTAGCGCTGCCCACACCTCAGGGTGGGACTTTCTTTCTCGCTTGCACGTTAGTGCAAGACTCCTTTAGCATTGCTCACACCTCAGGGTGAGACTTTCTCGCTTACACCGAAGTGAAGACTCCTTTAGCATTGCTTACACCGAAGTGTAAGACTCCTTTAGCATTGCTTACACCGAAGTGTAAGACTCCTTTAGCATTGCTCACACCTCAGGGTGAGACTTCTACTTTAGCATGCCTGCAGGACTTTCTACTATGCAACTACTATGCAATGCAATTACACTATTACACAAATAGAAATGCAATCACATAACTTTCATATAGACAAATAACACATATTAACACATAAGCATATAACATGGTATTTGTCACTGTCACTGTCGAGCTGTACCGAAGTACGGCTCCTTTATCGTTCTTTCTTTAGCTCATTGTTATCTTTCAAAAACTTGTTTAAAAGATAATACTATGCTCTTTTGTTCTTTATCTTTCATTTTATAACAATAACATTTTTATAAAATACTATACTTTGCCTTTCATTTTATAAAAATAACATTTTTATAAAATACTATACTTTGCCTTTCATTTTATAAAAATAACATTTTTATAAAATACTATACTTTGCCTTTCATTTTATAAAAATAACATTTTTATAAAATACTATACAAGTATGCATGCCAGGTAAAAACGGAAAAGCTAAAGAAAAGTGAAAGAGCCATGTGGGCTGGATAGCATGGACATCGGGCTGCGGTATTGAAGACTGACATTTCCAATCCTGATAGTTCATGTTATAGACAATATTTCATGTTTTAGTTTGATGAATGATTTGAATTAAAGACTTCCGCTGTAATAGATTCTGATTTCCGGTTTAAGAACTATGTTTGTTATGTTGTGTGCCAACTATGAGACGTACCCGTTTTGGGGCGTTTCAAGTTGGTATCAGAGCCATAGTTTGAGAGATTCAGACATTTGCGATAATGTCTGAACTTAAACTGAGAATGGGACAAAGCAAAGGAAGGAAAGGAATGTCAGTCGGAGCAGCCCGTCCATGGAAAGATAGTAGACAGAAGGTAGTCAATGTCCTTACATAGAACATAGACAATAACGCCTTAGTACAGATAGCAGAAAGTAGATGCTTTAGCATAAATAGTACATAGTACATGCCTTAGCACAGACAGTAGACAGTAGATAGTACGTGCCTTATAGTAGAAACTCTGAACTTGGATGCAAACGTTACTCGGAAAGGAAATGTTCAGAACCCGAGTAGTAAAGTAAATTAGTAATTTCATACCGGTCTCTGTAATTAGTAATTTACAGTACTCGAGGTGTTCTAAATTGTTACCTATCTTGATAACACGAGCTATCTTTGTTCACAGTAGACACTAAATGGCTAGAGCAAAGAGAGGAGGTCGCACTGGGGGTCGTACTGGTCGTCGAGGCCGACCTCCAGGTAACCGGAACCGTCCTGAAGAAAGTGAGCACTCCCGCAACGAAGCTGAATCGGTGCATGTGGAGCATAATGATAGTGGGAACCATGTGTCGGCTCCTAACGATGCCCCTAATGAGGCGCTTGAGTTGGAACCGATTGTGAAAGAAGCTATAGCGGCAGAGGTTACTTCAATCTTGAAGAAAGTTCTACCAGAAGCATTGGGCGAGGCCCTTAAAGAGTTTAATATAGGGAAGAAAGAAACGAAAGAGGAAAGCAGCAAGAGACTTGGAGTCACTGACAGTGATGATTCTGATTATGAAATGGCAACCCGGGGTTGCAACTATAAGTCCTTTCGGGGGTGTGACCCGCCGAAGTATGATGGACGGAAAGATGCTGTTGCCACTTTTGAGTGGATAGAGAGAATGAATGGGGTGATCAACATTAGTGAGTGCCGTTATGATCAAGCGGTCAAGTTTGCCGCTCACTCATTCACTAATGAGGCATTAAGCTGGTGGAGATCGATCGAAAGAATCAAGTCTTCTGCTGAGATGAAAAAGATGAAATGGGACGACATGAAAAAGCTGCTAATCACTAAGTTCTGCCCGCAGAACGAGATTGACAGAGTTGAGAGGGAATTTCTGGGGCTCTGTGCTGGTAGTATGACTCATCGCCAGTATACCTCCAAATATCAAGAGTTGGCTCAGCTGGTTCCACATCTGGTGGACACTGAGGAAAAGAGGATTAAGTACTACATCAAGGGACTACCACAGAAAGTCCGTGTGCACGTGAAAGCTAATGCTCCCACGAGTTTTGAATCTGTGGTATCACTTGCTGGGATAGTTTATGATGACTTCGAATCCGCAGACCCACTGCCTACTGAGAAGAAAGTGACCAATGCCGTTAAACGGCCAGCTAAAGAGTGGGCGGGGCCGGAGACGAAGAAACTGAGGATTGAAGATGGGGTTGAATGTGCTAAGTGTGGCAGGAAGCACTCGGGCGAGTGCCGAGTTGGGTTAAATATGTGCTATAGGTGCGGAAAGACCGGACACTACTCTCGAGAGTGTCCCGGGGCACAGTCTTGTTATAACTGCGGGATACCTGGCCACATGGCCAAAGACTGTCGGAAACCCAAGGCTACTGGCACCGAGAGGGGTAAAGAACCTGAGAAGCCGAAGGCAAGGACCCGGGCGTATGCACTGACACAGGAGGAGGCTAGGGGAGACCCAGATGTTGTGTCAGGTACGTTCATCCTTGACCACACTTATGTTTCAGTATTATTTGATTCGGGTGCCAGTAGGAGTTTTATATCATCTTCTAAGTGTAAAAGAATGAAATGCAAAGTTACTAGAGTAGAGCAGGCCTTTAATGTGGAAACCGCAGTGGGCAAGACCACGATAGTAAGTGAATTGGTAGATAATTGCACGATAAAGATTCATGGCCATAGATTCCCAGTTAGGTTGTATGTTATGACCTTGGGAGGATTCGATATAGTTTTGGGTATGGATTGGTTAGCTGCCAACGAAGCCCGGATAATATGTAGACGAAAGATAGTTCAGCTCAAAGCTCCAGACGGTGGCGAGGTTTTGGTGTACGGGGATCGCGACGGTTCACTAACGAACGTCATATCAATGATAAAGGCAGAGAAGTATATAGGGCGCGGATGCGAGGCCTACCTGGCCTATGTGATAGACAATGATGTAAAGGTGAGAGAGTTAAAAGACGTACCAGTTGTATGTAATTTTCCGGGGGTGTTTCCTGAGGAGTTGCCTGGGTTACCACCTGACCGGGAGACAGAGTTCCAGATAGACTTAGTGCCAGGTACCCAGCCCGTGGCTAAAGCACCGTACCGACTTGCACCTCTGGAGATGAAAGAGCTGATGTTACAGTTGGAAGAACTTTTGGATAGAGGATTTATCAGACCAAGCATTTCTCCATGGGGTGCTCCGGTTCTGTTCGTAAAGAAGAAAGATGGTGCCATGAGAATGTGCATCGACTACAGAGAGTTGAACAAGCGTACAGTAAAGAACAAATATCCGCTACCAAGGATCGATGATCTGTTCGACCAACTACAGGGCGCCAGATGGTTCTCCAAGATCGATCTGCGGTCGGGATATCATCAGTTAAAGGTAAGAGAAGAGGACATACCTAAGACAGCGTTTCGCACGCGTTATGGGCATTACGAGTTTCACGTGATGTCTTTCGGCTTGACGAACGCTCCGGCAGCATTCATGAGTATGATGAACCAGGTGTGTAGACCGATGCTAGATAGGTCGGTGATAGTGTTTATAGACGACATACTCATTTATTCGAAAAGTGAAGGTGATCATGCTTGTCATCTTCGAGAAGTACTAGAGACGCTACAAAAAGAAAAGTTGTATGCCAAGTTCTCCAAATGCGCGTTCTGGCTTAAGGAAGTCCAATTCTTAGGTCACGTTATCAACGCAGACGGCATTATGGTTGACCCGGCTAAGATAGAGGCAGTACAGGAATGGGAAACCCCGAAGACGCCAACCGAGATTCGGAGTTTTCTGGGATTGGCAGGTTACTATCGAAGGTTCATTCAGGACTTCTCGAGAATAGCTTCGCCACTGACAAAGTTGACACGTAAAGAAGTAAAGTACGAATGGGGTCAGGCTCAGTCCAAAGCATTTGAAGAGTTAAAGAAGAAGTTGACCCAAGCCCCAGTGTTAGCACTACCCGACGGTAACGAGGACCTGGTGGTATATTCTGACGCATCGGGACAAGGGTTAGGGTGTGTTTTGATGCAGAGGGGAAAGGTGATCGCGTATGCGTCACGACAGCTAAAGATCCACGAAATTAACTACCCGACTCACGATTTGGAGCTCGCGGCAGTTGTTTTTTGCGTTAAAGATTTGGAGGCATTACCTCTACGGGGTGAAATGCACGATTTATTCGGATCACAAGAGCTTGAAGTATTTCTTCGAACAGAAAGACCTGAATATGCGGCAAAGGCGGTGGTTAGAATTGCTGAAAGACTATGACTGTGAGATCCTATACCACCCGGGAAAGGCGAATGTGGTCGCTGATGCCCTAAGTCGTAAGGAGAATCGTTCTCCTATTAGGGTAAAAGCGTACCAGTTAGTGATAACCCCAGATTTTATGACAGAGCTAGAAGCAGCACAGAAGGAAGCACTAAAGGAAGAGAACATAAAGAAAGAAAGAATGGTCGGTCAACAGACAAAGTTAGAATTAAACACTCATGGAGTGAGGACCAGGTGTGGTCGCATGTGGGTACCGAAGGGCGGAGAGCTTAGGGCCAAAGTACTTGACGAGGCCCATAAGTCTCGATATTCCATCCACCCAGGAACCACGAAAATGTACCAGGATTTGAAAAAAAGAGTATTGGTGGCCTAACATGAAGAATGATTTGACCGGATATGTAAGCAAGTGTCTGACTTGCTCACAAGTTAAAGCAGAGCATCAGAAACCGTACGGGAAGATCCAGCCTCTGGAAATACCCGAATGGAAGTGGAAGCGTATCACCATGGACTTTATTACAAAGCTGCCCCGCACAGCAAAAGGCCATGATACGATTTGGGTTATAGTGGATCGTCTGACAAAGAGTGCACATTTCTTGCCAATTCGCGAAACGTATTCATCTGAGAAGTTGGCAGAAGTATTTATCAATGAAATTGTCTCTCGACATGGCGTACCGTTATCAATTGTATCTGACCGGGACACCCGATTTACATCGAGGTTCTGGAAAAGATTTCACGAGTCAATGGGTACAAGACTGAACATCAGCACGGCTTATCATCCACAGACGGATGGTCAATCAGAAAGGACCATCCAGACGTTAGAGGATATGCTCCGCGCATGCATTATAGACTTTGGTGGCAGTTGGGATAGTCACCTACCATTGGCAGAGTTCTCCTACAACAACAGCCACCACACCACTATTGGTATGCCGCCTTACGAAATGTTGTATGGTAGAAGATGTCGAACCCCGGTCTGTTGGGGCGAGGTAGGACAGAAAGAGTTGGGGAGTTTAGAGGTAGTCACAACAACCTCTGAAAAGATTGACCAGATCAAGGCCAGAATGAAAGCTGCACAGGACCGTCAAAAGTCCTACGCGGATAAAAGGCGAAGACCAATCGAATTCAAGGTCGGGGATCAAGTACTATTGAAAGTATCTCCCTGGAAGGGGATCATTCGATTCAGAAAGAGAGGGAAGTTAAGCCCAAGATTCGTCGGGCCTTTCAAAATACTAGCACGGGTTGGTGAAGTCGCTTACCGGTTAGAATTACCTGATGAGCTGAGTGGAATTCACCCAACCTTCCACGTGTCGCACTTGCGCAAGTGCCTGGCCGACGAATCGGCACACGTGACACTTGACGACATCGAGATAGATAATAGCCTCAATTACATCGAGGAACCCGTCGCCATACTAGACAGGAAAGAAAAGCGGTTACGGAATAAAGCGATACAGTTAGTCAAAGTACAATGGAAGCATCGTAAAGGGTCGGAAGCTACATGGGAAACCGAGACAGAAATGAAAGAGTCGTACCCGCACCTGTTTGACTTATAACAGGTTTCGAGGACGAAACCTTTCGTAAGAAGGGTAGACTTGTAACATCCCAAAATAAATAAAAACCCAAATAAAAGAAAAAAAAAAGAAGGTGGGCTTGGCTAGGGGCCGGCCCATGGGCCCAAAAACTGAAAAGAACCCTTCTAATCAGCAGTCATTCCTCCATTTCCTTCATTTCTTCCTGCGCAAGAACTTTAGAGAGAGAGAGAGAGATCGTCTAGAGAGAGAAAGCTCGGATCAAGCTCAAAGTCTCGAGGATTGTTGCTCAACATCTCTCGAGCATAAAGGAACGAGAAGGAAGCTGTAACAGGTAATTATTATGCCTAAATCTGAGTTTTTGTAACTTTCGGGTTTCGGGTTAATAATCGAGTAAAGGTTTAGATTTTTACGTGTGAAACTGGAAACAAACCACGGGTTTGGGTTCATGGGGGAAAATGGAACATTTTGAACGTAAAAAGTTCAAAGCTTGATCGATTAGAACAAAGGGACCAGATCTAGGGTTCTGTTTGGGGAAGAAGACTGCACAGTCGAAACTACTAGTTTCGATATGGACGCATCTATCGAAACTACCTAGTTTCGACAGGGGCAGACCCATCGAAACTACCATAGTTTCGATATAGACCCAAGACCTTAACTAAGAATTTATATAAGTCATACGACTCGAAACTACTTAGTTTCGATAAGAAGCAGTGACTCGAAACTACTTAGTTTCGATAAGAAGCAGTGACTCGAAACTACTTAGTTTCGATAAGAAGCCAGGGCTCGAAACTACATAGTTTCGATAAGGAGCCAGGACTCGAAACTACCTAGTGTCGATAATGAAACCATGACCCGAAACATCTGAGTCAAGCCTAGTAATGTCTAAGTGTCCCCTAGGAACACAGCCTTACGCCTATGACTTGATTATACAGATTGTGGGTGACCATAGTGACATTCAGGAACCGGCTAGGTGTAAACAGAAACGATTCATCTGGTGAGTTCTTATTGCCCTTTTTCCTAATGGTTTTGGGCTGGCATGCATACTGGTATAGTATTTTATAAAAATGTTATTTTTATAAAATGAAAGGCAAAGTATAGTATTTTATAAAAATGTTATTTTTATAAAATGAAAGGCAAAGTATAGTATTTTATAAAAATGTTATTTTTATAAAATGAAAGGCAAAGTATAGTATTTTATAAAAATGTTATTGTTATAAAATGAAAGATAAAGAACAAAAGAGCATAGTATTATCTTTTAAACAAGTTTTTGAAAGATAACAATGAGCTAAAGAAAGAACGATAAAGGAGCCGTACTTCGGTACAGCTCGACAGTGACAGTGACAGTGACAGTGACAGTGACAAATACCATGTTATATGCTTATGTGTTAATATGTGTTATTTGTCTATATGAAAGTTATGTGATTGCATTTCTATTTGTGTAATAGTGTAATTGCATTGCATAGTAGTTGCATAGTAGAAAGTCCTGCAGGCATGCTAAAGTAGAAGTCTCACCCTGAGGTGTGAGCAATGCTAAAGGAGTCTTACACTTCGGTGTAAGCAATGCTAAAGGAGTCTTACACTTCGGTGTAAGCAATGCTAAAGGAGTCTTCACTTCGGTGTAAGCGAGAAAGTCTCACCCTGAGGTGTGAGCAATGCTAAAGGAGTCTTGCACTAACGTGCAAGCGAGAAAGAAAGTCCCACCCTGAGGTGTGGGCAGCGCTAAAGTAAAAGTCTTACCCTGAGGTGTAAGCAAGATAGGGATCTGGTCCTCGGACCACGATCCATATGTGATAGTTAAAGTATGATAAAGTCACTTGTCAAGTATAAGTGAAATGATAGACAGAGTACAGTGGGACACCCTAACGGGTTTCCTTAAAGATAAAGTTTTAATGACAGATAGTAACGTAACAGATTTATAATTGTAACGTTGTAAAGTTTTAAAGTAATAGTTAAAAGTTTATTTCAAAGAAAGTGAAAGTAAAGCTTATTTTATTTTAATAAAACTAAGCTACCAAAGATAAAGTTTACAGTTTAAAGTAAAGAGAGAACTCACCAGCGTTAGCTGACTTTTAGTATGCATGACAGGTAAAAAGGGAAAAGCTAAAGAAAAGTGAAAGAGCCATGTGGGCTGGATAGCATGGACATCGGGCTGCGGTATTGAAGACTGACATTTCCAATCCTGATAGTTCATGTTATAGACAATATTTCATGTTTTAGTTTGATGAATGATTTGAATTAAAGACTTCCGCTGTAATAGATTCTGATTTCCGGTTTAAGAACTATGTTTGTTATGTTGTGTGCCAACTATGAGATGTACCCGTTTTGGGCCGTTTCATATGACCGTTATAAGCCTCTTCACGCATATTCCACACATGGTCCACGTTGTATTGAGAGAGTCTTTAGGGGAGATTAAGTCCACACGTGTTACCTGCGAACATAAATCGACACACGTAACAAATAATAATTAGCAACATTAATGGTCATGATACCGAAGTTAGCAAGGATCTAGGATTCCAGAATACGCTAGACTCATGATACTGCAGAAAACTAATCCCTAACAATAACTTAGTGGGCGGAATTTGTATATAGAAGTTGATTTAAAACTCATGGTTGAAGGAGTCTAAGTGGGTATCACCTCGAGGATGGGGATGAGTTTGGGATTAGTTGGCAGAAATAGAAAGCAACGTTTTAGTGGAGGATAACTAAAGCTTTCCATAATGTCGTGCCAATTTTTCTTCAAGGAAGATACGAGCTCATTGAGGCGATACTTTGAAGAACCGCATGAAACCTTAAGGGCAGGAGGATCAAACTTAGTCGATTACGTGGAGGAAGGATACCTTATCTTCACAAGGGGTTCGTGGTGTGCTAGCCAAAGAATTAAAATGGTGAGAGTTTGTGTGTTGATTAATCAAATATACATCACCATAATTGTAGTGGCTTTGAAGTAATCCATTGTGATAGGCGGATAGAGTACTACTCGCGGAGAGTCGACTCCGATGTATGGCGAAGAATCGGTTGGGAGTTCTCCATAGGAGAAAGGTTTAAAGGCGTGAAGATAATGTTGAAGCATTTCTGTGTGACAGGCACTCTGGAGATTGTCCCTGCTTGTATTGTAATATCTGTATTCAGTCTCTGATGTATCTGTCTTATCGAGTTGTAATCTTGTTTGTTTGTACTTGTATTTGTACTTGTTGTTTTCAGTTACTTGTAAGTTGTGGGTACTGATCAAGTACGTAGGGGACTTGTTCCTGCGTACTTGATATGTACGCATGAATATACATGCGTACTTGGTAAGTACGTATGAGGTTTTTCCTACGCACTTGTTAAGTACACATGAGCTGGGTTTGTCAATATAAGTAGCTGTTTGTAAGAGTTGATATGTACTTTCACATTGTATACTTCTAGAAATATTGGAGAGCCATCTTGTAATCGGTTACTGTGATAATAGAACAAGTATTTTTTTTACCTGCGTTTGTTGTCGTTTGCCTTTGTCGTATTGCATTCTGTCTAGTCTCGGGGATTCCGCACCATGGTGGACTAGAACAGCACACACACGTGATAGATCCAAAACACCAGGGACCTACAAGTGGTATCAGAGCATTTGCTCTTATTTTCGAGTGTTGTTAGTGTGTTAGGAGCATTTTCGACTAGGTCTTACACCGATATACTCGTTTTTGGACTTGAATTTTATCACACCCCAACCGACGGTGAAAAACGTCAGGGGCGCACAATCAAACCTTGTGACTGATAGGCATAACACTTAATGTTACCCTTAAGTGATGTCGAAAACATTCACCCTACCAGGGTAGATTGGTCAGATGCAATAGTTCTATCATTTTTACCGTCAGCTTGTACAGAGTTAATGATTGCACTTGCACTATGCACTAAAGTATGTAAATGTAGTTTGAAACTCATAGTGTTTAAGCATAAGGCACAAATTGCACACATGATCATAATGTTTGAATTGTATGAGTTGCAAATAGTTTGAAAATAATCATGTTTCACTAAGCTAATATTCTTTATCTGATAGTGATCTTTTAACACACACACCCATGCATAAAATGGGTTCAAATCACAGTTGTAACATATGCAATTATGTTTTCACACTACTAATGGTTCAGTGACGCTTTTAGTCTACTGACAATTCAAATTATATGCATACACAACACTATCATTTCCTATTTTTGTAGTCTCTGAAGTTTAGATCAAAACATATAATTCAGATATATTAACATAAAGCACCAACCAGTCAATCTAAGGTCATGTGTGAAAGAACATCTATTGATGTACTATCATATCTTCTTTAACTTCAAGTAATGTCGATTTTATCTTTTTTCAATTTGTTTGGCTTTTTCAAAATCTTTATGAAAGAAATTAAAACAAACGAAAATAAAATCTTCCATGAAAACATTTTAAGAAAAACATTTTACTTGGTTACTCAGGATTAAGCAAGTCAATCAATTAAAAACTCAAACCGATGTAATCCTATAATTGAATGCCTTTGCCTTTGTCAACACAGATCTGTACTCCCCCTGTCCTATAGACTCCCACTCAAATAGTCAAATGGTTGCATCAACGACTTTATGCTCACCATTGTCATCCTAAGTTCCAGGTTGTCATTTGGACTTTGTAAAACTCTTTCCAAAACATTGTGTGTGACATATTCTCCCCCTTGAGCAACAACTCATTGAATAAAATAGATTCGCAGTTATCAACAACTCTTTACTCTTGTAGATGTCATTCCCTGTCATGTGCTAAGAACAACCACTATCAACAACCAAAATGTTATTAATAGTCCCTCTTGGTAAATCCTGCACAACTAACAAGAAACATTAATTTGAAATTGGGACCCAAGCCATGGTAGTCATGGGTCTTCCATCTGTATCAAAATAATAAACCTCACTCCATTCACAATCTCTCATCGATTTTCTATGATTTCTCCGACAAGTCAGAAGCAGAAACTTTATATTTCCAAACATACTTCTGTTCATTAAGTTCTTTTTGCTTAAAATGTGAAGTGTTTGAACATTTTCTTTCATTTGAAAATTGATTTGATTGTGAAAACTCTTGTTGTTCTAAAAGTTTTCTCAATCTTCTGTTTCTCCTCCGTCTTTGAGTTCTAGAAAGCCTAACCTCAGATTTTGAGTTACCCTTTGGTGTATCATGAGATTTAACCATATTTGGGTTAACATAAGGCTTACCATGAGTTCTTACCTTTCCTGGAGTAACATGTCGGTTACCTTTGGCGTTGTGAGGACAAGCAATCCAAATGTGACCCACAAGACCACAGTAAAAGCAAGATCTCTTCTCACTATATTCTCTCATATAAGGAATCTTCACACGATAAGCTGCACTTGAAGAAGATTCTCCTACATGAACTTCTTTTGGAGTTTGAGAATGAATAAACATTTTCTCAATAGGTTTTGATTCAGACTTCATCTTCTCAGGAACCTCATGCTTCTTCCCTTTATTTTTGTAAGGACATTTCACCACAATGTGTCCTATCTCATGACAATGAAAACATGTACACTTGTCTTTATAATCTCTGACATATGGAACTCTCCTTGAATTTGAAGAACTTCCAAATGTATAATTTCCAGATGAATTAGAATCAACCTTTGAGTCTTCTTTCTTAACCTCTTTTGGTATCCCCTATACCTTAGCTTCATCAAAATATTCATCATCACTCTCATCAGAATACACCATATCTTCACCTGTGACTGGATTCACCTTCAACACAGTCTTAGGATCTAAATCCTCATCTTTTATAATCTCAGGTGTAACAAAATAATTTCCGTTGAAAGGTGGAGGAACATAGCCAATACCACTAGTTCCCTTCCCCTTTTTATTATTATTATGATAATGTCCTAATAAGATTGACGAATTTCCAAAGCTTTCAAACTTTCTATGCAATATGATTACCTCTGCTTTAGATTCAGCTAGTTCCTTATCTTTCTCAACAAGATCATTATTTCGTTTCTCAATTTCTGCAAAGGACATATCCAGGTGATACGCCTGCCCTTTGATCTTCAAAGTCAGAGAACTTATATCCCTCTTCAGTGATTCTATTCTCTCAATACACACATTCTCATTATCTTTTAATTTCTGGTTTACCGTGTGCATCGATTTCATATCACAAATGAGGTTGACGTTGTCATCCATAACCCTCATCATTTTATCCTTCACCGAAATACAGTTAGAACAAAACGTTTCAGAGTTAGAAACTACCTCAGGTTTTACTTCTGAAGAAGATGCACCATGAGCCATGAATACGTCATAATCAGCTTCACCCTTTTGAGCAACAATGACAGGCTCTGCATCAATTTCTGATTCACTCAGATCATCTTCAACTGTCTGAAAGCTTTCTTCAGTCATCATATCACTCTTGGTAGACTGAGTACTTTCACCCGAAGGAATACTCTCACTATCAGTTAAATCTGCAGAAGAATCACTTTGAGAATCACCCTGCTTCTCTAATACTTCTTTGATCAAGACCACAAACGCTTGAGAAGTTTCTTCACCATTTTTCTTCAATGCTTCCCATAGATCTCTTGAAGTTGGACACTTCCCGAGACTATGAATAATTTCTTTTGGTAAAGACATCGTTAAACTTTTACACGTTTTCATCTCTCGATCAAACTTCTGCTTTTCTACTTTAGTAAGAGCTGTCACTGGTTTAGGAACATCACAAAATTCTAGAAAGTCAAAAGTAGGATGCAAATATCCTTCTATAATTGGTCTCCAAAAATTTTCATCAGTTACTAATAGGAACTGTTCGAACCGGACTTCCAGCTACTGTAATCTGATATGCACAAAAGCCTCGGTGGCATAATTTCAATCTCATTATCATCACATGAAATTGACATTTTAAATTTTTTTTTTAAGAACACTAGCTAAGTTCGCCAGATACTGCCTGAGCGAACTGAGCAAGTTCGCCTGAACCTCACTGAGCAAACTTGACCCCAAGCGAACTTGATAAGTTCGCCTACTAAGTTCGCTTAAACTTAGAGAAGAGAACTTAATAAGTTCGCTTGCTAAGTTCGCCTGCAACAACTTTCAGCAAGTTCGCCTAAAACAGCTGAAACAAACTCAGCAACCCAAACACGAACTCAAAGCGCCGAAAATCATCATTTCTCACAGATTTGAAGGAATTGAAGGAAATTGAACCATAGGATTTAGTAATTTATGAATGAGAACACTTCTATCGGATTAATTTCACCAAAATCAACTTCAAATCCACGAATTCAGCAGTAAAATCAGTTTCAAGAACTTGAAAACTCCGTGGATACAAAAATACTCAATTTCTTGTCAAATTGTACACAAAAACGTCTCTAATCACCAAGAATCAAACGCAAATCATGAGCAAAAGCTCTGATACCACTTGTAGGTCCTCATTACACATCTTAGATCGATCTCGTGATAAGACGTCTTGATAACACTGAGTGCGGAATCCTTCGTGTTAACGAATGTATACTAATTGACAAGTAAACACAGCATGTAAATAAAGCTTTCTCTTTGTATTCACAAACACAGAGTTTACAGAATTCTTGTTCGATCAATCTCACTTGTCTTATTCTACACTGAAACTGTAAACTCCTATTTATAGACACACGCTCTGCCATAGGAGAACTTAATAAGTTCGCCTCAAAGATGCTTAGGCGAACTTATTAAGTTCGCCTCTAATAGGCTAGGCAAACTTAACAAGTTCGCTCATAAAGATGCTTAGGCGAACTTATTAAGTTCGCCTCTCTATGAACTTATACATATTTTATCAACAGTTACAAAACATGTCCTAACAAGATGTAAAAATGAAAAAGGGGCTATGTAAACTCACCTTACAAATGAGTACTTGGATATCACACAATATGTCGTTGTTGTTACACAAATGATTTGGCTAATCTAAAGATTAACTTATGATTTAAAAATATAAGTGTATCAGTAATGGGTTCACAAGATTTAAAGGAGGCCCTAATGTATAAAGGGGTTGGGTGTGTACTTGGTGAAGTATGAGGGTACTTGTTTGAGTCTCAAAGGGTGCTTATGAAATTCCTTGTATAAAGTATGTGTGTATGAACATGGTGTTTCATTTGTTTTGCAAACATTGCAGAATAATGTATTAATTTATTCGTGCTCTTTATTTATAAGTATTCCTTGTATAAAGTATGTGTGTATGAACATGGGGTTTCATTTGTTTTACAAACATTACAGAATAATGTATTAATTTATTAGTGCTCTTTTATTTATAAGTAAATAATTAGGTAAGTAATTTGCTCTTGTTTGTAAATAAATGAATAAGTAATTAAGAAATAATAAGCTGAATAAATGGATAATTGGATAAATAAATAAAAACCTTTTATTTATTTATTTAGTAAAAATATTAACGATCTAATTATTTAGTAATTAAACCAGGGTTTAAATAATAAATAGTTTAACAAAATATGAAGTCATAATTAAATAATTAATCAAGTCATAATTAATTATTAATTAAAGGAATGAATTATTTGTAGATGTAAAGACAAATGGTTGAATAAATATGTAAATGGATAGTAATTGATTAGGTAAATAGACAAATAACTAACGAGTAAATACACTAAATTCTTATATTTGTTAAATTTGATTTCTATTGGGAATTAATGTAGAAAAAAATAATCTTCTAATTAATTAGTAAATAAACCATAAATATTTATTGATTAAAAGCGTATAAAGAAAAAAAAATGTGTTTTAAATATTTTTATACGAAAATGGAAAGAATTATATAAATTCTTACAAAGTACGAGGATTTATGATCATATTTATTTTCCAAATACAAAATTTATTGTCCAAGAGTTTTAAATAAAATTTTGTCTAGAGTAACAATATGGATATATATACCCCTTTTTTTTAAGTTATTAGGTTTTAACCCTAAATAATTAATAAAATGGTCTCTTTTGAAAAATTTAACAATTTTAATGAATAAAACTGATCTGAAAAGTCTAGGATTTATAAATTAAATTTTTATCAGGTGGCTTTAGTGCTTAAAACTGTCAAAAAAAAGAGTGTGGGTTACCTGGATCGAACCCGGGTGGGTTCTGGGGAGACAAGCACGCACAACCACTAGACCAGTGGCCTCACATGTTCTATGGTGGGTTTCTTAGGGTTTTAATCAAAGATCAAAAGTTGCCCGCCTCTATTACTGGAAAAACACAAAAATGGCACGGGTATGGGTCTCGAACCCGTGACCATGTGTGTAGAGGCCAAGAGTTCTAACCAGTCGGACTGGGCATATGCCTTGGTAAATGGCTGGTTCGCTAAATACTTAACACGCAAACCCCAACCACCTTCTTCCATAATCAATCGGCTTAAGCCCTAGCCCCAAATTGTACCAATCAAGCAAACGATCGGTGTCTGAACCATGGGGCTTTCAATAAGTGGGTTATAACGATCAAGTGGATGTGTTATTTACCAGATATGATTGCGAGACGGAGGAAAAAAGGCTAGACCATCAGTTCCGGTGTTCTTCGGCCGAGTTTGGTGTACCGAGTTCGTATATTTGGGCTGATTTCATCCGGGTTACCCAGTTTGATTGGGTTTATGGTTAGGGACGGTTTCGGGGTAAATGGCATTCAAAATCACTGAAATCGGTTTAAGTGGATCTTTAAGATCAGTCGAAACAGATGTAGTAACATACTAGCATGTAACATCCCAAAATAAATGAGGATTTTAAATAACGGGTTGAACCGGGACGAACGGGATAAAAGAACGAGGCGTAACGGGCCGGGCCGGTTGGGCCGGCAAACTTGAAGGAAGGGGGGGGGGTTTCCTCCCTTTAAATAGCCAACACACACACCATTTCTCTCATTTGCAAGAATCTAGAGAGAGAAACCGTAGAGAGAGAAAGTTGGCGGATCGACCCGAGATTGAAGGAGCTTGTTGCTACTGAGCTCGTGAGCAAAACCTCCGGATCAGAATCTCGAAATCAGGTAACACCCGAACCAAATCTGAGTTTTTGTTCGTTTTTGGGTTTTCGGGTATTTTCGGAAAAATGACGGGTTTTTATAAACCAAATGAGGAAAGGGTTATAAATCTGGAATCACGAAGGGAAAATACACGTTTTGAATGTAAAAAGTCCGGATCTTGACCAGGTCGGACCTGCATTGCGAAAGTTAGGGTTTTTCACGGGGAAGATAGCTGAGTTCTGCAGGTATCGAAACTAGAGTTTCGAGCGGCCTGCAGGTGTCGAAACTAGAAGTTTAGAGCGGCCTGCAGGTGTCGAAACTAGAAGTTTCGAGGGGCCTGCAGGTATCGAAACTAGAAGTTTCGATGGGCCTGCACCTGTCGAAACTAAGTAGTTTCGATAGGTCTGCATCAGTAAGTGAAGTCAGTGTATTCACCTGTAACAGAACGAGTAAACCGTTAGAGTCGGGATTTAGGTCTGATGTGTATTTAATTAATCAATTCAGATCGGAAGTGACGTTGTTGGACCTTTGTTTAGGACAACCGAGACTAGCTTATAAGGTGAGATCTAGAAGCCCTCTTTTAAATGTTTTTATATAATGTTTTTCGGGCTGGTGTGTACACGTATGAAATGATGTTTTATGAAATGATGTTTTATAAAATGATTTTTATGAAACTACGTTTACGAAAGGAAATGATTTGGAACGAAGGATTTATGGAAAGAAAGCTTATGAACGGAATGCTTACGAACGAATGTTATAAAGAAATGGTTTAATGAAAAGGTAAAGGGTTTTGAAAGTGAAGGAAAGGTTTTATGAAAAGAAAACAAAAAGGGGCAAATGTTTTAAAGAAGTCATTACAAATCTAATCTGTCGAATGAATGGAATTGACGAATGAAGTCTGGGAATGTGATTCCCAGCCTTGTGGTAGATTATGGACAGTGAGCCATAGTTACCACAAGAACAACATGGGCAATGTCTTTGTGGCATGTCAATGGTTTTGCTGTTGTACAACTGGTAAAGGGAGTAACGACGGTTACTCGGGTGATGACGATCATCCTAAGCGAACGAGGTAATGGGAAATCAATGACGGCGATACGTAACGGTTGATTTCCAAAGGAAAGATGCGTGTTGGGCAATGACGGCGATACGTAACGGTTGACCCCACGCATTGAAGGGTTGGGCAATGACGGCGATACATAACGGTTGACCCAACGTAGTGGTATGGTTGTGGCAATGACGGCGATACGTAACGGTTGCCCACAACATTAAAAGTTCCTACGGGGACATAGAGACGCGTAACGATACAGATTTAGATAATAATGTATGACTTAAATGAATGTTAATGTTTTAAACAAATGATTGTGTTTAAATATGCGAAGGTTTACGAATGAAAGGCCCTGTTTTCTTATACGAATGTTAAACCCTATTGAATGTTTGAATGATGAACCATTTCTTAAAACGAACGAAAACTAGAACTCACCAGCGTAGCTGACTTTTTTTAAGTGTACACATTCAGGTTAAGGTAGGTTCTGAGGATGGACGGTGAGGCTTGGCTAGAGATGAAGAGTTACCCGACTGCTTTTGAAGACTGGCATCCCGTTATGTTTAGTTATGATGTAAATATGTTTTAAACTATGTTTACGCTTCCGCATGTATGAACAACGATTAAGTTATGTTTAAATGAAATTTCTGCTGCGTTATCTGATATTCATGTTTAAGAACTGCTTGTGAATGAGTAAATCCAATAAGTGAGGCCTCCCGGGTTTGGGGCCTTACATAGCACGATCCCATCGATTTATTACACACAATTTTTTTTGGTTTTGTAACTGAATTCGTGGGGTTTGACTTCCGAAAGTCAACATCGGGTAAATTGGTTCGATTTTAATGAAAAAGGCTCAATTGATTGTTTGAGAGGGTTCAATAGGGGGGGGGGGGGTTCCAAAACAATTAGTGGGGGTTCAAAGCTTGTGAGAGGGTTCATGTCTTGACTAACTTTATTTAATAAAATTGTATAAATCCTTTTTATTTGTTTTAGTTTATTTAAAAGAATTGTGTTTTTTTTATAAAATATATAAACCTATATATTATTTGTTTAACTATGAATATTTAATTAGGAATAAGTTTCCATTTAAATTACAAATCGTGTAAAAGTTTATTTAATATGATTAAGTATATACATAATTATATTTATATTTATAAACAAATATATATGTATATAAAAAGATGTAATTACGTCATTAAAGCTCATAAGTTTTGATTTAATCAACATAAAAGTATTTAAATATATCTATATAAATATACACCCATATGTTATATATATATTAGATAAAAATTTGTAACTGCTAGGTTTAAATTTGAATTCTTACACAATAAATAATAATCTATGTGACTTATTGTGTTAAACAAGTATGAAATTGAAATAGAATGTCATAATTGTATATAATGAATAATACAAGAAAAATAATGGATGTTACAGTATCCCCAAGTTGAGGTAATTTCGTCCTAAAATTCAACTGATGGAGGCTACTGAACCAAGAAAGAGTTGAGGGTACTTGAGCTTTATTTGATCCTCATGTTTCCCAAGTAAACTCGGGGTCACCTTTGGATTCCCAACAAGCTTTGACCGTCGGTATGAGGAGTACAATTGATAGCAAGATTCGGGTCTGATACTCAAAGTCAGGCATGAATGATGATAGTGGATTTAGTTTAAGAGTATTATGGAGAAAATTGTCAAAGAATATTTTGGACTTCAATGAGGGAATGCTTTACATTGGGAACAATTAGAATTTTGATCATCAAAACTTGTTTAGGCTATAGTCTAATATGTTCAAGATGTATCACTGGATATGAGATTTCACAGACATTGGTCTAGGTCAAAATAACATAAAACTTCACGTGGCACGAACAACGCCACTTCTGTCAATATGGGAGGAACACTTATATATAGGAAGTACCAGCGGCGTATCCACCATGTCCCTATCATATCACATTAGTTTCGTTACTATTTATCACGATAGGTTTTATGTCATAACACATTACATAATTCACTATGTTTTCCATGCGCCAACCTTTATAATTACGTGTGCACCCGTAGTTACTCAAATCGTCGCATGGTCTGTATAGATCATTTCATTGTGTGTGTGTCAAGAGAGGACATAAAATCATTTAATTCATAACAATTATTTTCACATATGTGTTGCTAACAACTAACTATGTCCATAGATAGTAAAATCAATCAAGGAATAAAAGAATAACAATGTGGCACAACCCTATGGTTGTCCTAGATAGATGGCATAATCCTCAAGATTACCCATAAAGTTTATTGCTCCCTTGTGTTTGAACAAGAATACATCAAACCCCGAGTAGTTCAAAGTTTATAGCTTCCTCATGTTTGAACAAAAATACGTCAAACCCCGAGTAGTTCTTATAGCATTCACCTTTCATGGATAAAATGAATAATCATGCCTCGTGTATAATGTAGACAACCAGTTGCAAACAATCGAGTTTCATGTATAGTGTAAACAATCAATTTTCAAATAATCAAGTTTTCGTGTATAATGTAAACAATCAATTTTTAAATAATCGAGTTTCGTGTATAATGTAAACAATTGAGTCTTATGGATAATGCAAACAATCAAATGTAAATAATCAAATCTCATGAGTAATGTAAACTATCGAATTTCACAGGTGATCGAGCTTTGTGGACAAGCGTGTTGCTCGGCGTTCATGTACAATGTGGGTAGTCGAGTTTTAAATTTTTAAATTCGTCGATGTTTATGTGAATGGTCAACGCACATATGAAATGATCCATTTTCTTGAAATTGTTTAGCAAGCTCTTACATAACCGAGGGTGCAAGACGATGAGAAGGTCTGGTCACGGATTGGATCTCGATTCAAATCGAAGAGGGATTCAAATTTACGAACAAGAGGAGGACGGGATAGATCATCGGGGAAACACATTCGGAAGTCTCGTATGGTAGAAATGTCTTGATTGCTCCTCCTTCCCACCGCACGAGCTAAAAGACATAATTCACGTGTATGTGTTCTTTAGGATATGGTACAAGATATGGGTATCAAGCCTACTAGAAAAACTCCTATTCAAGGATTTATGTAACATCCACGATTTTCTGATACTATTTTAAGTTATTTTATACGATAATGGCGCACTATTTCAAACCTGTTTTTCCTAACAACATATGTAACACAAACCATTTTTTTAACACGTGACAACTTGGAGTACAACCTTACATAAACATATTATTTTCCTAGTTAGACTTAAATAAACAAATATAAGCACATCTATGTACATATATGTGTGTGTTTTAATAAACAAATCAATATATATAATTGGCGAGTTTTAATCCTATATTTACAACTTTTTCATATATATTTACAACTTTTTTCAAATCCTATATTTACAACTTTTTCAAATCAATCCTATATTTTAATCCTATATTTACAACTTTTTCAAATCAATCAGGGTACTTAAGTGTGTCTTAGTGACCCACCTATCTTTTCTGGGAATTCTTCTCAGGGATACATTGCTTATAGGTCAAGTGTATTTCTAAAATAGTATTGTGAAGACTCGGTGTTATGACTAGTCAAACTCTAAACCTATAAGAACTCCTATATTTTAACACTCAGTATTTCCTTATCACTTACAACCTTTTCATTGTTTCTCTGCTAGACATGGACTCCTACTCCAGTTCCTCCCTGGTATACCGTCCCGGAGCAGAGTCGGATTGGGAAGAAGACATCAGGTCACCCGTGTATCAGTCACCAACACCCCCAGCTGCTAGGCCAAGGTTTGATGTAAGGGCAGATTGGGCTAGGAACATCGTCCCAAGACTCCGAACACCTAGGTCACCCCCATTAAGAGACCCGTATCTGGTGCCCGACCCGTATCATCCTAACCCTTGGGTAAGGCATAACATGGAACCCTCTAGTGCTATGGGAATCCCAACCAATGACATTCACCAATACGTGAGGACCTCAGAGTATGAGAGGCAAAAGATGGAGCACGAGATAAGGCACGACTTGCAAGGATAAAGAATGGATAGCCTAGCAAACCAATTAGGGTACCAAAAGGAGTTAATTTCCATCCTCGAAAAAGAAATGCTTGAGAATCACATGGAAACAGCTAGATCTGAAGCCAGATCGGCTACCCGAGTGACCATAGCGGTGCTCGTCTTGGTGATTATCTCTTTCTAGTGGAAAGCTACAAGAGACGTTAACAAAAATTTCTATCTACTGTCCCTAAATTTTTAGTTTGAGAACCATTTCCCTATGTTTTGAATGATGTTTAACATTTCAGTATTTAATAAATTTTATATATTCCGACTCTAAAGTTATTATTTATCGATTTGACACGTTGAGCGTGAGCTACACCCATCATATTTTCATCAAAATTTTCCAACTAGCACCTTCTTCATTCAACACGATTTAGTACACTACCGGCAATTTCCTTCGTAAACAAATCATCGTATTAGATTTAAACAACCTCGTTATTTTTAAACCAAACGTTTATCAAACTTTTAAAAGAGTAGCAGAAATATAAATTTTCCATAAACATTTTCACTTTGTAAGGGAACTTAATACAACCTATTTTATAAAAATATTACTACAAATTGATAAATAAGTATGATTTTCCTCATTAAAGTAGTTATTTCTAAACCCTGGCTAAATTAATATACAACTACTTGATTAGCCAATAATTTCTCCTAAAAATATTCTCCTTATAATAATTGAAAATTTAAAAAGTTTTTCGTATAAACTGTCTATTTACTTAGATTATGTAACTCAATAGTTTCATTACTTTATATATCTGCAACCAAGAACAATTTACAATTTCCTATTTTCAAATAAGGATCAGTTATTTGTAAACACATTTCCCTGAGTATTTTCCAAACCTCCTCGTTATTTTTCACTCGCCGCTTCAAGAGACGATCCATACCGCATAGACGTTAACCATCCCCACAAATCTCGACGAGATTTAAGAAACTAGAACCTAACTACCACACCATTCATGAACACCGAACAACACGCTTCTCCGTAACACTAGATCACATACAAAACTCTTTCGTATACGTCACACTCGAAATTCAATAACTTATGCATGCACATTCATAATATACACAACATGATCACATAATAAATGAAACGTAGTTAGTTTCAATACACACAATGCTACACTGATTACATAATACATGAAACCTGATTATTTGCAATACACGTTCTACTGGATTGATTATGTAATACATGAAGCGTAGTTGTTTGTAACATACATATACTAAATTGATCACATGATACATACAATCGTTTGGTTGGTACATAATACTAGATTGACTACATTGAACATGAGGATTATTTAGTTACAAAATACACAATACTAAGTTGGTAACATCATACGAAAAATTCGTTACTTACCATATACATGATACAACATTGTTTACAATACACATGAAAGCTTATTGAATTACAAAATACATGATGCTAAGTTGTTTACGTTACACATGACACCTATTTGATTTCAAACTACATGACACTAGATCATACATGAGACTTGTGTGTTTACATTATACACGAAACCATGTTGCTTACAATTGTTGCAATTGATTGATCACATTATTCACAAAGAATGGTCACACACTTTGTTCACCAAAGTTGTAAGCTATAACACATCGAAGCTACTCGGGGTTTGACGTATTCTTTTTCAAACACGAGGAAGTTGTAACACTTTAAAACAACTCGGTGTTTGACGTATTCTTGTTCAAACACGAGCAAACTATGGAACTTTAAGTTATACTACTTTATTACTCTTTAGTTGCTAACTGACATGCCCACTTAAGAACATAGTTACTTATTAGCAACTCATACGTGAAATCAATAGACATGAACTAAGTGAATTTGTGCCCCCTCTTGCCCCGCACACAACGGAAGGATCTATACGGACCATACGATGATTTGAGTAACTACGGGTGCACACGTAATTATAAAAATCAGCGCCTAGAAAATATAGTGAATTTTGTCATGTGTTGTGACCTAGAACTTATCATGGTATGTAACAAAGAAACTGGTGTGATATGACAAGGGCGTGGTGGATACGCCGATGGTACTTCCTATACATAAGTGCTCTGTCATATTTTCAGAAGTAGTGTTGTTCGTGTCACGTGAAGTTTTGACCTAGGCCTGTGTTTGTAAACTCTCTTATCCACTGATAACTTCTGAGCATATTAGACTACACCTTAATCAAACCCTGATCATCAAATGTTAATCAATTCATTTCCAAGTAGTGCATTTCACCTTTAGAACCCAAATTATTATTTAACAGACTTTCTCCTTTAAGTTCATTTCAAAACTAAATCCAATGTTATTCTTCGTGCCTAGCCTTGAGAAACAGACCTGAGTCTTTTCATCAGTAATACTCCTTGAACCAACCATCATAACACGTTGAGAATCCAAACCCTCACCTCTTTTCCGGTTCAGAAGCCTCCATTATTTAAATTTCGGGACGAAATTCCCTTAACATGGGGAGACTGTAACATCCATGATTTTCTAATACTATTTTAAGTTATTTTATACGATAATGGCGCATTATTTCAAACCTGTTTTTCCTGACAACATATGTAACACAAACCATTTTTTTAACACGTGACAACTTGGAGTACAACCTTACATAAACATATTATTTTCCTAGTTAGACTTAAATAAACAAATATATGTACATCTATGTACATATACGTGTGTGTTTTAATAAACAAATCAATATATATAATTGGCGAGTTTTAATCCTATATTTACAACTTTTTCATATATATATATATATATATATATATATATATATATATGTATCTATTTATAAAAATATATGCAATCATATATATATTGTATTCAATGTTTAAAACTTTATAAGTTTTATTAAATCAACTTTATTAGTAACTAAAATAAATTAATAAATAGGTCTAGATTTCCTTGAATCTACATTTGAACCTTGAAATTTAACCCTTTTACTCCAATTTGTCCCCTTTTGACCTATTTTGACTTCAAAAGTCAAACAAACTCAATTTCTCTACAATGTTGGACTGAAAATCGACAGATCCGACTGATATGAACTTTCCATGTTTACGAAGTAAAGCATCGACTATATCCAGACCCGTCTAACACTCCAATTCGATCAAATTCCGTGGACAAATTCGAAATTCGAATGTTTGACTTCTCAGAGTCAAAGCCGAGCCCAATCAACCCAAATCTGCGAAATTGAAACTTGATCAATCCCGTAAATCACGCATACACGTTACACAAACGCGTTCCAGCTCGAATCATAATTCAATTTAATGGAAATCAAGGGTATTGAACCCATAATCATTCCGTAACCGTTTTCCCTCAAACCCGAATCAATTCATACGTTTTGTAAGGAATTAAACCTCAGACTGGAACTACTCAGCATCGCGACACCTTCCCTTTTCTTCTAGCACTCTCAACTCCATCGCATCTGCCTCTGAGTTCGTATCACCGTTGAGGGAAGTCGGGCCTGCGCATCGAGCTATTTGCCCTCTCTACTTGACCATTACAGGTAAACTTACTGTCTTTGAGTTCGTCTTGATGCAAGGATCAAAAGCCCTATTAATTGGGGTTCGATGGTTTGACATCCCGGAAAAAAATTTTATTTTATTTAATTTTCGGGACGAAAATTCTTTCAACTAGGGGATGATGTGACAATCCGGAATTTTCAGTTAGTTCCGTTAGTAAATCCGGTTAAATATTAACCCAGTTAACTCAATCTAAAACCTCAGGGACAAATTATGTCATTTTCCAAACACAAATTCATCCTAACTACAAGGACTAAGACTGTAATTACCCTAAACCTATTTTGTTGACTTTCTAAGTCAAAATTTAAGAGTTTTGTGTTCAGTTTGACTTTTAAAAGACAAACCCGTGGGTTCTTGACTCAAAATTGAACTCCACAACGGAAATTCATGGAGGTTGTAACCGAAATAAACGATCCTTGTCATAAACGCACATCATTAGAGCTATTACACTACCATTAACACCAATTATGAACAATAATGACATAACCGTCGACTATACCGGCAAGAATGATCAAATTCGATTATGTCATATGATAACATCACAATTGAACCATCTGCGTATCATACTTGAACTCCACATAACCTAATTAACCCTTCAAATCGATCGAAATAACAACAGGAGTCACTGTAGAACAAGTCATTCACTGCCGAAACTTATTCTAGTCGATCACCATCAATCCGACAACGTTTCTGGTAATTGTTTGCACTCACACTGTCGTTTTTATCCATAGAGTGAAAGCCCTATCATTACTAGGGCTTACATTATCAATTCGATCGAAATCTGTAACCTAGGGTTCATCTCTGACCGATTTAATCGAACCCTAGTCTAGACTCGATCATAATCCAATTAACCTATACAGTTCGATTCGCAATATCATTTTCTTTGAAAGCCCTCTGTCAATTCAATGTTTTATTATAGAAATTGTCGTAACCAGTAATCTTGGGTTCTTATGAAACCAGATTGCCGAATTCGACTCTAAAATGTTTATAAATCAAACTAAACCACATCATTAAACACGTAATAGTCTGTAGAGTGAAAGCCCTTTGAAATAACGGGCTATCATCATCGAATTGATCATGATCCCGTAATTAGGGTTCGTTCTGGAAACGTGTTGGGGTTTTCGATCTTAAACATGAATTTGATACAATTAAACCACATCAACAGTTTCGCAAGGTTTTGTTTAATAAAAGCCCCATCATTTCAATAACTTTTAATATCAGAATCGATCAATTGAATCCATGTTTATAAACTAGGGTTACGATCCCTCTTTCAGTAAATTAGCAATCTTAAAACCGATGGTTTTCAAATTCAATGAGTCCCCAGATTCGCAACACCTCGATTATCAAAACCCCTATGCTATTGTTTCCAGACATGGTCGAATTTTGTGGTAATTGGACTGGTTTCGAACCGGTATGTGTATGGGAGGGAAACCCACTTGACTTGGGTGTTAAAACCAATTGGAACCAGATGATATCGCGATGACCCTAGCGGGCGGATTGATTAAGGCAGTGTGTGTGTGGGAGAGACCCGGGTTCGAGGCCCTTTTTTTTGAACAGTTTCCTGGTATTATTTTAATATAAAAATCAAACCTTATTTAATTATAATATTATAAAAATGTGTTTTAGCTCGGGAAACAACCCGTAGGCTCGGGTTTGAATTTATTAACCCATTTTTATTATTATTTCCCACTTTAAAAATAATATATTTACCATGACTTAGTATAAAATAATATGTTTACATTATTTCCAACCCGTGACTCGTATTAATAAATAATATATATATATATATATATATATATATTATTTCGTATCGTTTTGTAACCTCGTATAACACTTGAAACTAAATAATAATATAATTAGTTATATTATTTACCCGCATTTATCACGTTCATAAAAATAATATATTTATTATTTTGTACCACGAATGAGTAATTAGATTATCCTTTCGAAGCTAAAAATAATATATTAAACAAAACGCTCGAATATATTTATTATTATTGTTGTCATTCGTCGCATAACGTATATATAATCTAATTACTAATTAAAGAATTACTATTCCCGTGGACACGTTCGTCTACTCTCGGTTACTAGAGCGTTTCTTTAGGACGTTTCTCATTCCGTGTCGTTGTCACAATTCCCATTTTATCCCTAATTTATGTGTTTATAATTTTAGGGCATCCGTAAGTCATTTGAGACTTACACACGTGGTTCCAACTTGTCCTTTGTGTGATACTACCTACAACGCAACGCAGGTGAGTTTTCACGGCCCCTTTTACTGTTTTGACTTGGGGGAGAAAACATGACTAAACAATTTTGGATTTTGTAATTCGTATGATATCAATGTTATATGCTAAGCGTAACACGCTATCACAGAAAGTCCTCAACAAATATCAGACCGTTAATATGGATATTAGCGAGGTAATATTTAGTAGTACTACTGGGTTTGACAAATCCCACCCGCGTTAGTCGCGCTAACTAGATTAGATATCGAACGGGTGAAATGTTAGCTTACTCACACCGCCAGGGTTGATAGACCTGGCAGGAGGCAATAAACAAACAGTTAGCTTCGTGTTGAAGCACTTTCCTGTGACAAACACTCTGGATAGATAAAGTCTTAGTCTTAGGTTGTATTGTCTTGTTTGTAATTATCTTTGTATGTAAGCGTCTTTATGTATTAGTTTATCGAGTTGTATTTACTTTACATATTGAATGTTGCAAAATTCTCTAAGTGTTTTGCGCACTTGTAAGTGCGCAGGAGAAAGCTCCTGCGTACTTAGCAAGTACGCAAGAGTAATTTTGCGTACTTGCTAAGTACGTAAGAGCATTTTGCCCTGCGCACTTGCTATGTGCGCAGGCATCAGGTCTTGTATAAATAGGATATGTTGACAGAAGTTAAGTACGCAGACATAAACGCAAATACGCAGATTGTAATCTCAGTGCTTTTCTCTGTAACCTTCAAGTGTTTATAATACAAAGAACGTTTAAAGTGTTTTCTCTTGTCGGTTTACTTTGTTTAGTTTGACTCTCCACCTAGCCACGGGCATTTCGCACCCGGTCTGACTAGTAGACCCACTTGCATGTGACGATCCGCCACACCCGAGGGACCTACAAGTGGTATCAGAGCATTGCTCCTGATTTTGAGTGTTGTGAGTGAGTTTGGAGAGTTTCTACCGAGTTTTTACAAGCAAAAAGAGGTATTTTTGTTGATTTTTTTGATAAAATAGGGGTAGCTCTTGAGCACTATTTTAGAAGCAAATATCACTCAAAAACTGATTTTTGTTGTGTATTTGAGTGTTTTGAGCATTAAAGGTTGGTTAGAAACAAGTTTCTGACCCTTTGGCTCATTTGCATTGATCATCAGTTCAATTTTTACCATCTCCGGCGACTTTCAGGTGACCGGAAAAGTTTGGTGAGAGTTGCTGAAAAGGTGTTGTGCATACTTACCATTTCTGGCAAAAAGTACAGTTTTGTGCGTACTTACTAAATACGCAAGACTTATCTCCTGCGTACTTACAAGTGCGCAAGACTGATCTTCTACGAACATAAGTTATATCTTGCGTACTTATAATTTACTCCTGCGTACTTATCAAGTACGCAAGAGAAAATCTAAATACGCAAGACCATTTCTCAAGTGCGTAAGGCCAAAATCAAGTGCGCAACTGTGTCTGAATTTTCTGAAATTTGACTAAGTGTTCACTATGTCGAATCTTCAGAATTTGGGAAACTTGTTAAACTATGATAATGAGATCGGTACACCATAGAAACCGCCAAAGTTGCTAAACGTAAACGATTATTCTAATTGGAAGGCACGTTTTGAGCACTACATTTCTTATACCGACTCATCGCTATGGATACCAATCCTTGACGGATATAAGCATCCCACACACATCTATCTTGATGAAGCCATGCCCAAACCTATCTCTAAGCTTTCTGACGAAGAAAAGAAAGCTTATGATCCTGAAAAGAAGGCACTTGGTTCTATCACTATGGCAATAACTCGGGAATTGTTTCACAGTTTTCGAGGTTATAATAATTCCAAGGATCTTTGGAAAGCCTTACAGAAAAGATTCAAAGAAAATAGTGACATCAAGAATAGTAAGAGGGATCTTCTCAGGAAGCAGTATGAGTGCTTTAGATTTTTAGAGAACGAATCTTTAGATGACCTCATCTCTAGATTCTATCATTTACAGACTGAGTTGAAGGCTTTTGAACTCAGGTATCCAGATGAAGAGATGGTGTAAAAGTTTTTGGATGCTTTACCACCCAAATTTGAGATGTACACAACCCCGATGAGGGAAAATCCAAAGTTCTATGAGTTAACAGTGGAGGAGGCAATAGGAAAGGTTCAAGCTCATGACATGAACCTAAGAAGAAAGGAGAGCTCAGGAAGAACCTAGATACAAGACCCTTCTATGTATCATGGGACGACTTCTACATCCAAGTCATCGGGCTCTGGAATTGCCCTTTTCACTGGAAACCCTACTAAAGAAGACCACTCAAATGGCTGTGGTGTTCATGCATGCTTTGCATCTGGATCAGGGTTGGGGTCTCATCATCAACATACCTCAAGAAATCCTCCTGCTGCGTCTTCAGCTAACCAATCAGTTATAGCCCGAATAGCTGAAGATCATGTAGCACTATTCTCATCTTGTATGCTTGCGTATGAGAATTTCATTGGTGGCATGCTTACTGATCCTGAGACGATTGAAGAAGATTTTAATCAAGTGGATCCTGATGACATGGAGGATATGGATATTCAATGGAATATGGCCATGCTATTGAGGAGAGCCAAGCGTTTCCTGAACAGAACAGGAAGAAAGTTTATTGGCGGGCATCCTAATGCCAAGTTCGGGTTTGACAAATCAAAGGCCAAATGCTATAAGTGTCTAAATTTTGGACACTTTGCTCGTGAGTGTCAGAAAGACAGAGCACCGGCCTCTGGTTTTACCCGACCCAGCCAAGGAAACAGCCATGGCCACAACAACTCAAACCACCACAATCAAAGCCAAGCTGGAACGTCCAATGCACTGGTAGCCCAACAGGACGAAAGATTTGACCAGGGTGTTCATCTTGAGGATGCCATCATTACACAGACACAGGTTGGTCTCATGGCTGAGATCATGGAGATGATGGAAGCAGAGAAAAGGGAAGCTTCGATTGCTGACCTAGAAGAGTCCACTGCTGCTATAGAGGAAGAGAAGGAAGCTGAAGAAAAGAAAGCTTCTGTAGCTGATAAGGAGGAATCGACCACTGCTGTTGCTCTCATGGCCATTGGAGAAGCAACAAGTTCATCTTCTGAGGTAGATTCAAACCCATTTTCTATTATTTCATGTTCTAAATGTCCAGGGCTAATACTTGAAAATTCTAGGCTCCAAGACAAAATCGAACCCCTAAGTATGGCAGCTCTAAACTATAAAGAAAATGAAAAATGTTTTAAAGATTCTATTGAAACCTTGAAAAAGGAAAAATGTGAATATTCTCTAAAAATAAGTGATCAACAGCTTCATTTAGATGTTGCATACAGGGGGTTGGAAAAACGGAACAATGAAATCAACAAACTGCAAAATGAGATCTTGTAGTTAAAATGTTCTAATGTGAAGTTGAAAAACTCTTGTTTTGTGGTGGAACACTACGAATCTGTAGTGAGACAAATGAATGGGTTAGGGCTGGGTACTAATGCCATTCCTCCACCAGTGAGCGGGAAGTTTGTCAATAGCTTAATAGACATTGATCTCACTTGTCTAGATGAGTCCTCTGATAAGGATGATTCCCCCTAAAAAGGATGAATCCTCAAGTAAGGCTAACTCCACATCTAGTGAGGAGTTCGTTACTACTTCTGAAGATGGGTCGGTTAACTTTTGCCCTGAAGGAGTAGTATCTGAGGAGTTGTTGACTGAACAGAAAGTAAAGAAAAACGTTATCACTAATGGTGATAATTGCATTTTAACTGAACCCGATATCATTGAAACAAATGATAATCTAAAAGTAATGCTTTATGGGGGTTATAAAAGTCTTAACCAAGCAAAGAAAGAAGCTTTTTCAGCCCATTATGGGCTTGGGTATAAAGAAAATTTGGAAAAATACTATACCCCCAAAAACCAAACTGTAAAGGGTCAGACTCCTCTTCATAAACCAACTCCTCCTGCTCATAATGCTGAGTTATCTAAGGCCAGATCTAATGAGCCTTACCGGAGAACTTATGTAGACAAGAGGAAATGTTTTCACTGTGGCTTGGTTGGTCACATTTTTGTGAACTGTCCTTCAAAGAACCTAGGGAAACAGCATGTTGTTTCACAACAAGCTGTTATCCCTAAGTCGCCATCAGTGACTCCTCCCAAATGTCCAAAGAAAAATGTGGTGAAACCACCAGTCAAACCGATGGTAAAGCCTAAGATCAAATCTGAAGCTAAACCATGTGTTTCAAGAAAGGTAACGCAGCCTGCTGTACCTCGTGTATCTACCTCTGGTAATACACGTACTGGTGAGAAACCTATGGCGAAACTCTCAAAGCCACATAGAAGAAGAAGGAACAAGAGGTTGAGAAAGCTAGAACAACTGACTTCAATTCAATCAGGTGAAGCTTCCACAAGTTCACCTGCTGTTGTTGAACCAAAGTCTCCTGTTTCGGTTAAGAAACAGAAGAGATCCTGGACTGCCAAATCCAAAACTTCTCAATCTCCTAGTTCTAATTCTTTAAAAGATTCATCCGTTTTGAATAGTCATCACGACTGTGAGTTAAAGGAAGTAGTTTATTTTAAAAAGGATGGACGACCCAAGACCACAATGGCTTGGGTCTCCAAATCTAACTAACTCTTTTGTTACTCATGCAGGGACGTCTGAAGGGTACTATCTCTAACCGCTGGTATGTAGATAGTGGATGCTCCCGGCACATGACAGGAAACATGGCCTTGCTTCAAGACGTGAAACCATTCAGAGGCGGCTATGTGGCCTTTGCTGGAGAAAAAGGCAGCAGTATCACTTGTCAAGGCTTGGTTTCGAACAGTTGTGTCAGCTTTGACAATGTCAACTTTTGCGAGCAGCTGAAGCATAACCTGTTGAGTGTCTCCCAAATGTGTGACAAGGAGTACTCGGTGATGTTTGACAAGTCAGAATGCCTGATTCTCAAACCTGGTTTTGAAGTTCCCAAAGATTGGATCCTGATGAGAGCGCCAAGAACAAACGACACCTATCAGATCGATATGAGTGTGGCAACAACCACCTCATCAGTTGCTACTTGCTTGCTTACAAAAGCGACAGAGCTTGACTCCATCTTGTGGCATAGGAAACTCAGACATATTTCGTATCGTAAAATGAACCATCTTGTCCTAAACGGTTTGGTAACCGGTGTTCCTAAGCTGAGATTTACCGTTGCAGATGACTGTATGCCTTGTAAAAAGGGCAAACAGCAACGGAAGTCTCACAAGCCCAAGCTCCAAAACTCTATTGATACCCCTTTGGAGCTATTACACATGGATCTGTTTGGCGCCATAAGTATCAGGAGTATTGGAGGTAAGTCGTTCTGTCTGGTTGTAACTGATGATTTCTCACGTTTTCCTTGGGTGCACTTTTTAGGTACTAAAGACGAGACTGCTGATATTCTTCAATACTTGATCCTGAGCTTGGAATCTCTCTGCAAGCTGAAAGTTAGAAGGATAAGGAGCGACAACGGAACTAAGTTCAAGAATAATTTGATGGAGCTTTTCTGTCTCAAGAAAGGGATCCGTAACGAATTCAGCACGCCGTACACGCCTCAGCAGAATGGAGTTGCTGAACGGAAGAATAGAACACTGATTGAGACTGCAAGGACTATGCTATCGGATGCAAAGCTTCCTGTCACTTTCTGGGCAGAAGCCGTTAATACAGCTTGTCACGTCTTAAACAGAGTTCTAGTTGTGAAGAGGCACAACAAGACTTGTTACGAGTTGATCAACAATCGACTTCCAATTCTTGATTACCTAGTTCCTTTTGGTAGTCCTTGTTCCTTATTGCTACAGTACAAAGACCGCCAGTCTAAGTTTCATGCAAAAGCGGTGGAAGGCATCTTCTTAGGATACGTTGCCAACTCGCCTTGCAAGAGAGTGTACAACATAGGAACTCGTATTGTCGAGGAATGGTTTGAAGTGGATTGTAGTAAACACAGCATTCCACCTGAACCAATAGGTCCAGCTTGGGGTTTTGATTACGATGCGCTATTCAAGTCATTCAATGCTGCATCTGCATCTGGAACCAATTATAACTCCTAATCTATCTGCAGTTGACGCCGCAAATGTTTATGAATTATTGGGTGGCAGCGATGACTCCAGTTTCTCTACTCGTGCTACTGTACCAATTATAATTCCTGATTCCAAAGCTGCATCTGCATCTGGAACTCATGACAGTGATAACAGTGAAGATGTTCTTGTCGTTGGAGATGACGCTCCAGCTAATCCTAACACAACTGTAGGAAATGAAGCTCCAGCTGATCCAATTAAGCACGAATCTAGATCCAGAAATTCAGGAACCGATTGTACCGGAGACAAAAGTGCATAGGAATCATCCAATCGACAACATTATTGGTGATCCTTATGCCGGTGTTCAGACTCGTCATCGAACCATCACTGAGAACATCAGTCTTTACACATAGATACTTGACACTGGTGTCATGGAAACATGTCTGCATGCTGCATTCGTGTCCCAGTTAGAGCCGAAGAATGTGAAGGAGGCTCTCACTGACAACTGCTGGATTGAGGCAATGCAAGATGAATTGTCTCAATTCCAAAAGTTGCACGTGTGGGATTTGGTTGACTTTCCAAAAGGCTTTCAGCCAATTGGAACCAGATGGGTGTTCAAATGCAAGACGGATGATCGTCATGTTGTTGTGAAGAACAAAGCAAGATTGGTTGTTCACGGTTTTTATCAGCAAGAAGGCTTAGATTACACGGAAGTATATGCCCCAGTTGCTAGAATTGAGGCCATTCGACTCTTCTTGGCTTATGCCACATATGTCGGCTTCAAGGTCTATCAACTTGATGTGAAGAGTGCTTTCCTTTATGGTAAAGTTCATGAAGAGGTCTATGTCACTCAACCTCCCGGCTTTGAAGATCCGCATAATATCAATAAAGTGTATAAGCTCGACAAAGCACTTTATGGTCTTCATCAAGCACCGCGGGCATGGTATGAGACATTATCTAAGCATTTACTGTCTAATGGTTTCGACCGTGGACAGATTGACTCGACTCTCTTCATTAGGAAAGCAGGTGGTGACATTCTTCTTGTACAAGTATACGTCGATGACATTATTTTTGGATCTACCAATGAAGGGATGTGTAGGGAATTCAAAAGGTGATGAAGTCCAAGTTTGAAATGAGTAACATGGGTGAATTGTCTTTCTTCCAGGGTCTGCAAGTCAGTCAAAGAGAGGATGGCATTTATCAACATCAAACAACGTATGTGCAGGACATCTTGTCAAAATACAAGATGAATGATAGCAGTACTTATGGCACACCTATCCCAATAAATCATGGTCTGCATCCCGACAAAGATGGAAAGGATGTAGATAGCAGATTGTACCGTGGGATGATCGGATCACTTATGTATCTCACAGCTTCAAGACCCGATATAATGTTTGTTGTGTGCTTGTGCTCAAGGTTTCAGTCTCAACCGAAGGAGTCACATATGATAGCCGTGAAGAGGATTTTCAGATATTTGAAAGGGAAACCCCGATTAGGTCTTTGGTACTCTAAGCAGCAGTCATTCAACTTCAAAGCCTACACTGATTCAGATTATGGCGGTTGTAACCTTGACAGAAAGTTAACTTTTGGTGGATGTCAATTCTTAGGAGATAGACTGGTCTCCTGGCAGTGCAAGAAGCAGTCAACGGTTTCTGTCTCAACTTGTGAGCATAATACATTACTGCGGCGAGCGGTTGTTCTCAGATATTGTGGATTCAGCAGCAATTGAGAGACTACGGCTTAAACTTCACTGGAACTCCTTTATTCATTGACAACAATGCCACCATGTCCATCCCAAATAACCCGGTGAAACATTCCAAAACTAAGCATATAGAGATTCGCCATCATTTCATCCATGATTGTGCTGAAAAGCATTTAATTGAACTTGTAAAAGTTCACACGGATGACAATCTTGCTGACCTTTTCACAAAGGCATTTGCTCGATCTCGTTTTGAGCATCTTGTCAACTTGATAGGAATGTTCAATCCTGAGTGAAAATGAATTTTTCTTAAATCAATTCAATTCATGGAAGTTAAACTTCATTTCTTTTAAATTTTCTGTATTGTTCTTTTAAGTTTCAAAATATTTTACAAAAACAAAAACAAATAAGAAAATGGAGAAAATTTCAAAGTTAACTTGAGAAAAGAGGAAATGATAGTACATCAGAAATGATCTAAACGTCTCAGACTGCTCATATGGGAAATGATTGCGTCATGCTTACTTAATTGTTTAAATTATTGTGTTTTTAATCTGCTTATTTACAAGTAATTTGAATTGTCAGTAAGCTGTATGCGTCTTTGAATCACTAGTAGTGTGGAAACTAAATCTAAATTACAACCGTGATTTGAAACCATGTTTGCAAGTGTGTGTGCGTAAAAGAATAGAAAAGATCATTATCAGATAGAGGATGTTAGATTTTGGTAATAAATTTCTTTTGAGGTCAGTTTCGGGTTATGTCGTTAGCACAATTAATGCGGTTCATCTCACTGCCATACTCACAAGTATGCAAGGAGAGATTGAATCAAGACATGTCTCTACATTAACCGTTGAGCATGTATTCACCCTTGAATCACTCCTGATTCATTGAAATCAAATCCAGATAAAGGTTGGATCCCCTTACCTTAAAACTCAAACACCATATATATTATCCTGAATCATCATATCGATATTCAATGAAGAAAATCAAATGAAACCAAGACAAATGAATCACTCGATTCTGAATCTTATGATTCCTGATAATCCTTATAGATTCTGCTTGATTTTTCCTGTGCTAATAGATGTAACTTCATTCTGAAAAATTAGAAAATCATTGGGAAAATCTTAGATGTCGTGAGATATTGCAATTTACATTATTGTAGCATATCAGTGGGGTACATGTTGTATATCTTATAATTAATACCTTAATACACAAGAACATGATACAAAGATGCTTATAGTTTCAAATCTTATAATATTGTCAACTTGAATTACTTGTTTATGTGCTTATTACGTATGAATAAATAGCAATCCATGACATGATCCCATATTCTTTAATGTTTATATTGTATCGTTTTTGCTAAAAGATAGCCTGATATGATCCTCTGCTCGTGACTTTGATCAAAAATAGTTTGTGTGAATACTTGTATATTTCTATTAGAAAAGATCAAAAAGATTTTAAGTTTATGCATAGTTCAATTTTATTCAGAAAAGCCAAAAATATTTGTGTTTAACCTTCCTGAACTGTATTTGAATCCTCTTGATTGAATATTTTAACTTGTTCGTTATTTGACTTGAAAAACTTCATAAATTTGAGTTGAAAGTTTGCGCACTTAAGGGTTTGTGCGTACTTGTAAGTACGCATGAAGTAAGCCCTGCGTACTTGATAAGTACGCAAGAGTTAAGTCTTGCGCACTTGTAAGTACGCAAGAGTTAAAGCTTGCGCACTTGTAAGTACGCAAGAGTTAAAGCTTGCGCACTTGTAAGTACGCACGAGTTAAATCGTGCGCACTTGTTAAGTACGCACGACCTTTTAGTGTTGAGTATAAAAAGGGGGGTTAGAAAATTTCAGAATTTTTCATCGCATTCAAACAAACTTTTTCCCTCTACAAACTTACTCAAAAATTCAAGTGTTCCAATCCGATTTTTCATCCCACTACAAGTTTCATCATCTCATAACATCGATTTGGTGAGATTTTACGCTTAATCCATCCACGAAATCGTGACTGTGGACCGGTTCATTGACTAAGAAAATCTAGGTTCAATCCGTGATTTTTAGGGCAAATTGTGGGTTGTTTGGCTAACCTCTAATCATTAAAACATGATTAGATAACTTAATCTACCCTTAATCGTCCTTTTTAGTCTTTGATTTTGATCTTGTGCATGAAGTTGAACCGACAGTGGTTCGGTCGAACATTTTTAGGTCAAAATTGGTCATGTATAGTATAATTTGGTGTTGTTGTTGGTCACATAGGTTAGACAATTTGATTCCGACCTAGTGGTGACCCAATACACACCAATTTTTGAACTTCTGTTGAATTTCAAATTCTGGAATTTTTAACCAAGTACGTTTCCTGCGCACTTAACAAGTACGCAAGAAGCACTTTATGCGTACTTGTTAAGTACGCAAGAGGAAACTCCTGCGTACTTGCTAAGTACGCAGGACCAACACTTGGCAAAAATTTCTAAGTCTGAAATTCAGTTCAAAGAGTAATTGCTATACTGAGTCGTGTTTATTCATTTCCAATGATACATGTTGTTCTGATTCAATTTTCTATGTGTGTTTGCAGATCATCGCTCTGGCGTTTACTAACGAATTCAACCTGTTAGCTAACACTGAACCAGAGTGGAAGGGTGCAACATTGCAGTACAGAGACATAGTTGATTTCTTGAACCGTTCAAGAATCAGCTACGCCATTTCTGCTGACCCGATCGTGTCAAGACCCTACCTCGAGCAGTTTTAGGAGACTGCGGAGCACGACTGCATGGTAACCCCCAACGTTATAAGGGCTACCGTTGCTGGTCATGCTATTGCATTCTCTAAAGATACTATAAGAAGGGTCCTTCAATTCAGATATCTCGCAACCGACCCGACAGCCTATCCAGACTACTTTGTGGATGGCTGTTGGAGACAAAGAATGGGTTATGTCGGTGCGAGGGACTATGCTTCATACAAGAAGATGTGGGTGTTAGACCAGTGGAGATACTTCTCCCACGTCATGATCATGTGCATATCATCAAGGAAAGCTGGAAAAGATGCCATGGGTCATGACCTTGCAGCAACCATGGCCGGCCTTTCTCTCAACAAGGGCTACAACTTCTCCCGCTACATCTTTAAGGCCATCAATGACCAGATCAACACAGCGGAGAGGTTTCGGTTCTTGTTATACCCTCGGTTTGTGCAACTTCTGATTAATGATGCGTTTGCAAACCTTTCTGCTATAGGGGAGAGACTGCAAGTAAAGAGGGTGGACAAAAGAGTATTCGCCCAATTCCTAAAGCCAGGCAGTGTAGATCCAACCCCTGTGCATACAGAACTCTTTGGCCACCTCATCAATGAAGCATATCTGGCCCCAGGTGACTGGAGATGGTACAGTCACGACTCGGAGCCGGATTTGAGTGAACACTCCGTCTAACAACAAGAACAACAAGGGGAGGAAATGGAGAGTGATGATGGAGACGACGATGGAGGAAATGATGGTGCTGAGGGATCCGACTCGGAAGAGACTGAGTCAGATTCTTCCGATTCTGATGATGAACCGTCACAGGTACACCCGAGGAGAACAGCTAAGGTAACCCTACATGAGTCGTCCTCCAAGAGAAAGCGACAGTCCTCTAGCAGCGAATACGAGCTAGACTCTGACTTTGACGCTGCTATACAAAGACAAAGAAGAGAAAGCATTCACAAGAACATGGGCGATAGGAAACAGCCTTCTATCCCTAGTGAAGTGGAGGCTCAGCAGCAAGTACAAGTGTCAGCTGCTAGTCCTGATTCAGCCTCCACCCCACCTTCACAACAGCTTTACCGTAGGAGGAGAAGGCCGCAAGTGCAAAGTGAAGTGGCCGTCACTACAATCACAGAGGTGATTCCGGTGATAGTGACCCTCCCTACCACAACTACTGTTCAGGTGGCGGTGACTACTCTAGTTCTCACGGAGTCAGTCACCATAACCCCTACCATTACCCCTACAACACTCGTCACATCTTCCATCCCAACCCCCACCACTGAGCCTTTAAGTCAACCCTTCAACTATGGAGACTTAACACAAGGGTTTGACTTTGATACCATATTCTCCTCCCCTACTCATAATGCCGAGGCTTCCTCATCCAGACATCCTGATCCAAATAATGAAAGGATAGATGTTCTGGAAACCCAAGTTGCTGAACTACTGGAGACTGTTCAGGAGTTAAAGGAGGAGTCTGACGCTCAACAAGCACATATCAATTCTTTGGTAGACGAAGTCAGAATCCTTCGTAGCCAGAGAACAGGGACTGAGGAATGACTGAAGAATGTCTTGGCCAAGAACGAGCTCCTAATCAAGACAAATGAAATGCTTCTAGGTCACGGGTCGTCCTTGGAGCTGAGGTTTGACTCTCAAAGGAAGGAGCATGAGTTGATGGTCAAGCTGATTGCTGATTTGACCAAGAAGCTTGATGCTCAGGGGGAGAAGGAGACAGAGAAAGAAAAAAAAAGAGGACTACTGGTGATGAGGCGTGTCATCCGGTCAACTTGACTAAGGATGACGACAAGGACAAGGATCCCGAAGCCGGTCCTAGTGGAGGTGAGCACCAAACTTTAGCAATCGTGCCCATCTCTGCTGTTCCAATGGCTCAGCGGGAGTCAACTCATCAAGAGGGTGGTGATACCTCTGGTGGTGGTGGTGATAAAGGAAAGTCAGTGGCTGAAGTACTTAAGGACTTATCTGATGATGAGATCCTATATCTAGAGCCTGACAATTCCAAAGAAGCACAGATCGATGCTCTCTTCAACCTAGAAGAAGGAGAGATCGACTCTGGTGAAGATTGGGATGATGATGACGAGGAATTTGTAATCGAAATTCCCAAGGGTGACGGGGAAGGAGAGTACGAGCTAGAATATGGAAAATCTTTGAATTTCCATCCTTCGATGCTCCGCTCGACACAGGTTCAGTCGAGCAGGCTAGTAATGTAGAAGTCTCGACTGAAGCTTCCCCAGTTGACCCTTCACCTGTGGACCCAGAGGCACCGAAAGAAACAGACATGCCTTCTACTTCATCAAAGGGTCCAGCTCCTGTGTGGCAAAAGACGTCTATAATAGACAAACATGGAGCAACAGGGATGATCTTGGCTGTAAGGTTCGAGGAGGATAAGCAGCTGTTCGCAATCAAAAGATCCGGCAGGGTTCAATACTTGAAACCCACCAGTGAAGCGTTCAGCTCCTTACCCAAATACGACTTTGTGAATCTAGCAAACCGAGAGCTGCTGGGTCATTCCAATCACACAGTGGCGATGGGTTTGTGGGTGGTTCTGCAGTGAGAAGCAAGATCGGGGAAATTCGAGATGTTCAAGCCTCAAGTGCCCAAGAGAGTCAAGGATAAGCACGCTATACATCCTGTGACTAAGAAGCACTTAAAGAAATTGGTATACAAGCCAGTGCGATATGAAACTAAGATTCCCCTGAGCAAGTTATCTCAGGATATTCTTGGTGACATGTGGTACTGGTACGTAGATCCAAAGACGGGCGAGGCTGTGATCATGGGTAAAGGACGTTCAGAGAGCGTGAACATAGTGCCAAAGGAACTGATCAAAATATTTGATGAGGTCTGCTTCATCAACTTTTCTGTGAAAGATCTAGAGGTACTAGCAGAACGTTATTGCGTCTACACGGATGAGTGGACAAAGCTCCTTGCTTCAAAATATGACAAGATGATTAAGTTCGGCCTTGATTACAAGAAGAAGATGGAAGCTAAAGATCAAGTGCTGTGAAGACTGAAGATGTGAAGGCCGAAGACTGAAGATTATCCAGAGCTGTTGTCAAGGGGGAGTTTGTTGAAGCCCTTTCCTGTGACAAACACTCTGGATAGATAGAGTCTTAGTCTTAGGTTGTATTGTCTTGTTTGTAATTGTCTTTGTATGTAAGAGTCTTTATGTATTAGTTTATCGAGTTGTATTTACTTTTACATATTGAATGTTGCAAAATTCTCTAAGTGTTTTGCGCACTTGTAAGTGCGCAGGAGAAAGCTCCTGCGTACTTAGCAAGTACGCAAGAGTAACTTTGCGTACTTGCTAAGTACGCAAGAGAATTTTGCCCTGCGCACTTGCTAAGTGCGCAGGCATCAGGTCTTGTATAAATAGGATAGGTTGACAGAAGTTAAGTACGCAGACATAGACGCAAATACGCAGATTGTAATCTCAGTGCTTTTCTCGGTAACCTTCAAGTGTTTATAATACAAAGAACGTTTAAAGTGTTTTCTCTTGTCGGTTTACTTTGTTTAGTTTGACTCTCTACCTAGTCACGGGCATTCCGCACCCGGTCCGACTAGTAGACCCACTTGCATGTGACGATCCGCCACACCCGAGGGACCTACACTTCGGTTGCGAGCGCTTGAGCTGAACATGAACATAGGTTAGCTACCTATAGATACGTACTGAATGATCATAAATCCTGTAAACGCTTATTTACATATATTGAAACCTGTGGACTCACCAACCTCGTGTTGACATGTTTTCTTACATGTTTTTCTCAGGTCGCTAAGATAAGACACAGGTGCACGTTAGGGCATGCATGGGATTCAACAACTTTGATTATGTCTTACTTATGTTTGTTTGAATTATTCTATTGTACTTGTTTTGGTTGGACGTTTTGAATTCTTTTGGACTTTGGTTTTGGGCGCGTGTATTTTGCGCATTTACTTTCTTTACGCTTCCGCATTGATACCCTGATTTAAAAGATATTTTCATTTTGAGTCCCATGTAGAGTCGTTCAAAGTAACTAATGTCAGAGATCCTGGTTCGTCACTTCCCAAACGGTAAAACTCCGTTAGTTGAAATTGGGGGTGTGACAGATTGGTATCAGAGCCATTGGATATATAGAACTAGGATTGCATACTAGACTATAGCCTCACACATTAGTTACATGTCATTTGGATGTTTGTCACTTATATGTATTGTTACAGGAACATGTCATCAACCCCACCTTCATCACCTAAGGCACCAAGACATAAGGCACCTATCCTAGCATCCCGGGAGCCCAAAAGGCGTCGGACTACTTCCAGTGACTATTCAGTTGACCAATAGGAAGCGAGCAGCGCGCAAGCAATGAATCCTGCTAGAAACTGGAACGCATACTACAAATGATCCAAAGATGGATCGAAATGGGAAATGTTCCATCACCTTACTTCGGTTCTACTTCCTCATCACCTACCTTGCCTAGCTTGCCATGTACTATGGAACAAGCTTTTGCAGCCTTTGTGTTTTATATGTCTAGAGAGTTGAGCATTGTGAAAGATGCTACCGATGAGATACCGGATATTTTGAAGAGGGAGCCTCAAATAGAGGAGAATAATGTAGGGATAGAACTTCTAACTGCTGAACTAGCAGTAACTGACCAGGTCCATAACCTTCTGGTGGATCGTGTGACACACTTGGAGACGAGGGTGGACACCTCGGACGATGATATGGGAGGAGTTCTGGAGAGGGTGGCTGCTCTGGAAGCTCATCTACATGTAGCAAACCACACTGTTAAAGGTCTTCAAGAGAGGGTGACTCACTTGGAAGCCCAACTGCAAGCCGCTTTATTTCCTGAGGAAATCCCACCTTCTGATGGCGAGGAGGAACCCTTTGAGGAGGAACCCTTTGAGGAGGAGCCCTTTGAGGAGGAACCTTTTGAGGAGGAGCCCTTTGAAGAAGAGCCCTTCGAGGAGGAGCCCTTGGAGGAGGAACCAGTAGAGATAGACGATGCACAATCGTATGTTTCTTCCGATGACGAAGATGCTTGATGATATTCCTATTCTATCTTCCTTTTCATGCCTGTTTTTGGTTATGTTATTTCTCTTTTCAAACCTAGATGGGTAAGGTTGTTCCCATCCAATAAAAACATGAGAAGTTTAATATTTGAGTTATTTATTTTGTAGCCTTACAATTTATTTAATTTCAAATTATTAGATGTTGTATCTCCTTACTCATGCCTGAATAATGTTTAATATGCGATATATTTCTCATTGTTTTTCATTTGTGACTGTGAAGAGTCATGTCAGGGAGAGGACGCGGAGGCCGTGCCGGTCGTCATGGTACCATTAACATGACGCAGCAGAGCTAGCGGCACTAATAAACGATAATGTGGCGGAGGCTCTAGCAGCACAGAATGCTTCAGGTAAATGCTTTAGCTATTGACTAATGATGTCAATCCATCTCTTAAAAATCCTGTCCTGAACTCTATAATTCCAATCCTATTTTTATTTCTAAATCCAGGCCAGCAAAACCAACAACCCGCCTCCACTTTCAAGGCATTCATGGATTGCAAGCCTCATGCCTTTAGTGGAGCTGAAGGAGCCGTTGGACTACTTCGTTGGTTTGAGAAGGTTGAATCGGTGATTGCCATGTGTAACTGCCCCGTGGCTAATCAGGTGAAGTTTGCCGACGAAACGTTAGAAGGCCCGGCACTCACATGGTGGAACGCCCAGGTCCAAATGTTGGGTCTGGCCATGGCGAATGGACTCCCGTGGGAGGGATTTAAATCAATGATGAAGGAGGAATACTGTCCTCGCGATGAAATCCAGAAGTTAGAGGGAGAGTTTTGGAACCTAAAGATGGAGGGTTCTGAAATTGAACTCTACACCACACGTTCCCATGAACTTGCTACTATGTGCCCGCATATGGTAACTCCTGATTTCAAGCGAATTGAGCTTTACATTGGAGGTCTAGTGCCTCAAATACAAAGCATGGTTACTTCATCCAATCCTACCACTATCCAACAAACTATCCGACTTGCCCATAAGTTAACCGACCAAGCAGTGACACAAGGGACTCTACCTCCGAGAGGTTCGGTTTCTAAACCCACCGACACTCACTAACGCAAGTTTGATCACCATTCCAACACCCACAACCACTCCAACTCTCACTCCAAAGGACCCCAACCCAACCAACCCCAGTTTAATCAACCGCAGCAGCAGCAACAACGTAGGTTTGAGCCTACTAAGAACTTCAACCAGTCGACCTCTTTAGGTCAAAACCAGGGTGGTTACGCGGGGAAGTCTCCGAAGTGTAACAAGTGTAACTTCCACCACTTTGGGTTTTTCAACCATTGCTAGAGGTGCGGCAAAATAGGTCATGCTGTTAAGTATTGCAGGGGTGAGTTACAAGCTAAACAACCATTTCAATAACCTGGATCCACAAGGGGTTGCTTTGAGTGTCGAAAGGAAGGGCATATTGGGAAGAATTTTCCTCAATTGAAGAAAGGGGGTAACGGAAACCACGACCCTAACCAGAATAACAATGGCAATGGTGGTAACAATGGCAATGGTGGAGGAAATGGTGCGAAGGGACGAGCCTTCGTACTAGGATCTGGAGAAGCCCGTTACGATCATAATGTGGTCACCGGTAAGTTCCTCGTAAATAATTACTTTGCTTCTGTCCTTTTTGACACTGGTGCTGATAGAAGTTTTATATTTAAGAAACTTAGTGATATGATTAAGGGAACTTCAACTCTATTAGAAGCTAAGTATACAATAGAGATAGCTGATGGCCAATTAATTGAGGCACCGTCAAGTTGAATTCCAAATTGATCTAGCACCTGGAGCAGCACCGATTGCTTGGGCACCTTACAGACTGGCACCCAGTGAATTAGAAGAGTTGTCCACTCAATTGCAAAATTTGTTGGATAAAGGTTTCATTCGACCTAGTTCATCGCAGTGGGGAGCTCCGGTACTATTTGTCAAGAAGAAGGACGGAACTTTCCGTATGTGTATCGACTACTGTGAACTGAATAAAGTCACAATCAAGAATCGTTATCCTCTGCCTCGTATAGATGATCTCTTTGATCAACTCCAAGGATCAAGCTTCTATTCCAAGATAGATCTTAGGTCCGGTTACCATCAATTGAGAGTCCGAGATGAGGATATCTCTAAGACTGCTTTCAGGACAAGGTACGGCCACTATGAATTTATGGTCATGCCTTTCGGTTTAACCAACGCACCCGCTGTATTCATGGACCTCATGAACCGTGTGTGTAAGCCATACCTTGATCAATTTGTCATCGTTTTCATCGACGACGTTCTCATTTACTCAAAGAACAAGGAGGGACATCTACGCCTAATTTTGGAATTACTTAAGCGAGAGCAACTGTATGCTAAGTTTTCCAAGTGTGAATTCTGGATCCGGGAAGTTCAGTTTCTAGGACATGTGGTTAACGAGAAAGGAATACATGTCGACCCATCAAAGATAGAAGCCATCAAGAATTGGGCAGCACCGACGACTCCGACTGAGGTGTGACAATTTCTGGGATTGGCTGGATATTACCGTCGATTCATCAAAGGATTCTCAAAAATTGCCCAACCTCTCACTGCTTTAACTCAAAAGGGTAAAGCATATAATTGGGGCGATAACCAGGAGTCAGCATTCCAACATCTTAAACAGAAACTTTGCAGTGCACCTATTCTAGCCCTTCCAGAAGGAACCGATGATTTTGTAGTGTATTGTGATGCATCTATTCAAGGTCTGGGTTGTGTCTTAATGCAACGCGAAAAGGTGATCGCATACGCTTCACGTAAACTAAAGATCCACGAAAGAAACTACACCACTCATGACTTAGAGTTGGGAGCCGTACTCTTCGCACTTAAGATATGGAGACATTACTTGTACGGTACGAAATGCACCATCTATACCGATCACAAGAGTCTTCAGCACATCTTCGAGCAGAAAGAGTTGAACATGCGACAACGTCGTTGGGTCAAACTCTTAAACGATTATGACTGTGCGATCCGGTACCACCTAGGTAAAGCTAATGTTGTAGCTGATGCTTTAAGTCGAAAGGAAATGAAACCCAAACGAGTTCGAGCATTACAGCTTACTATTCACCCCGGATTACCTGACAAAATCCGTAGTGCTCAATTCAAAGCCCTAAAAGAGGAAAAACTACCGCTGGAAGGTACACGCGGTATGGAAGCACAACTTGAGGTCAAATCTGACGGTATTCGCTACTTCGCCGAGCGAATATGGGTTCCAGTATTCGGAAACCTAAGGGAACTAGTTATGGATGAGTCTCATAAATCTCGTTACTCGATACATCCAGGTTCTGACAAAATGTACCATGATCTAAAGGTACTTTATTGGTGGCCGAAGATGAAGGCCGACATAGCCACCTATGTTAGTAAGTGTCTGACTTGCGCGAAGGTCAAAGTTGAATATCAAAAACCATCCGGTCTTCTGCAACAACCAGAAATTCCCATGTGGAAATGGGAACAAATATCCATGGACTTCATCACCAAATTACCACGAACTCCTACCGGATGTGATACCATTTGGGTAATTATTGATCGATTAACAAAGTCCGCTCACTTCTTAGCAATTAAAGAGACCGACAGAATGGATAATCTCACTCGTACTTAATTGAAAGAAATAGTCTCTCGGCACAGGGTGCCAATCTCTATTATCACAGAATGCTGCTCATTCACTTCTCGTTTTTGGCAGTCGTTACATAAAGCCTTAGGAACGCGTCTAGATATGAGCACAGCATACCATCCTCAAACGGATGGCCAAACGGAACGTACAATCTAAACTCTGGATGACATGCTACGAGCTTGTGTGATTGATTTCGGTAACACTTGGGAGTCTCACCTACCGTTGGTGGAGTTCTCCTACAACAACAGTTATCACACTAGCATCAAGGCAGCTCCATTTGAAGCACTTTATGGACGGAAATTCCGTTCTCCTATTTGTTGGACCGAAGTTGGGGATAGCCAACTCATAGGTCCTGAACTTGTATTTGAAACTTTTGAAAAGATCGTTCAAATTAGAAACCTTATGGGGGCAGCTCGTGATCATCAAAAGAGCTATGCCGACAAGCGTTGTAAACCTTTGGAGTTTCAAATAGGTGACATGGTCTTACTCAAAGTCTCACCTTGGAAAGGTGTCATTCGTTTCGGGAAACGAGGCAAACTGAATCCTCGTAATGTTGGACCATTCAAGATAATGAAGAGAATCGGACCAGTAGCGTATCAACTGGACCTACCTGAAGGACTTAGTGGTGTGCAAAACGTCTTTCACGTCTCAAATTTAAAGAAAAGCCTAGCAGACGAATCACTCGCAGTTCCTCTTGAGGAACTACACGTTGATGAACAGTTACGTTTCATCGAAGAACCTATGGAAATTATGGATAGGGAAGTTAAAACGTTAAAGCACAGTAAGATCCCTATTGTCAGAGTTCGTTGGAACTCGAAACGCGGACCGGAATTCACGTGGGAGCGCGAGGATCAGATGATGCGCAAATATCCTAATCTTTTCAAGCACTCTGTGTCAAATTCTTAAGGTACCATTTAATTTTCGGGACGAAAATTCTTTCAACTAGGGGATGATGTGACATCCCGGAAATTTTTTTAATTTTATTTAATTTTCGGGACGAAAATTCTTTCAACTAGGGGATGATGTGACAATCCGGACTTTTCAGTTAGTTCCGTTAGTAAATCCGGTTAAATATTAACCCAGTTAACTCAATCTAAAACCTCAGGGACAAATTATGTCATTTTCCAAACACAAATTCATCCTAACTACAAGGACTAAGACTATAATTACCCTAAACCTATTTGGTTGACTTTCTAAGTCAAAATTTAAGATTTATGTGTTCAGTTTGACTTTTAAAAGCCAAACCCGTGGGTTCTTGACTCAAAATTGAACTCCACAACGGAAATTCGTGGAGGTTGTAACCGAAATACACGATCCTTGTCATAAACACACATCATTAGAGCTATTACACTACCATTAACTAGAATTAACACCAATTATGAACAATAATGACATAACCGTCGACTATACCGGCAAGAATGATCAAATTTGATTATGTCATATGATAACATCACAATTGAACCATCTGCGTATCATACTTGAACTCCACAGAACCTAATTAACCTTTCAAATTGATCGGAATAACAACAGGAGTCACTGTAGAACAAGTCATTCACAGCCGAAACTTATTCTAGTCGATCACCATCAATCAGGCAACGTTTCTTGTAATTGTTTTCACTCACACTGTCATTTTTATCCATAGAGTGAAAGCCCTATCATTACCAGGGCTTACATTATCAATTCGATCGAAATCTGTAACCTAGGGTTCTTCTCTAACCGATTTAATCAAACCCTAGTCTAGACTCAATCATAATCCAATTAACCTATACAGTTCGATTTGCAATATCATTTTCTTTGAAAGCCCTCTGTCAATTCAATGTTTTATGATAGAAATTGTCGTAACCCGTAATCTAGGGTTCTTATGAAACCAGATTGCCGAATTCGACTCTAAACTGTTTATAAATCAAATTAAACCACATCATTAAACACGTAATAGTCTGTAGAGTGAAAGCCCTATGAAATAACGGGCTACCATCATCGAATTGATCATGATCCCGTAATTAGGGTTCGTTCTGGAAACGTGTTGGGGTTTTCGATTTTAAACATGAATTTGATACAATTAAACCACATCAACAGTTTCGCAAGGTTTTGTTTAATAAAAGCCCCATCATTTCAACAACTTTTAGTATCAGAATCGATCAATTGAATCCATGTTTATAAACTAGGGTTACGTGTCACACCCCAACCGACGGCGGAATCATCGGGGCGGGACATGTAGACTGTTCAAGAGCACAAGGTTGACTAAATTGAAATATATTAATCATTCAAATTCATTTCAAGTATTCATAACAAAGCCAAATCAAACCAAGTACATAAAATGAAATACATAATCCTTTATTTAAAATTATCTAGGTCCAAAACTTATGTGTAGCAAGTCTTGATCAAAATCACACATTAGTACCTGAAACATGAATAAAATAAGGTCAACTAAAAAGTTGGTGAGCATACACAGGTTTGTATATAGATAGCATATAGATTATGAACAAACAAATCCTTACATAACATGATAAAATAAGGCATTTATGGAAAGCAGCAATTGTGTAACCAAGTACAATCAAACCTTTGTAACTAGCATGCAAAATTGTGTTGTTAGTAACAATCACCCCAATCTGGGTGGGTTTGTCAGACTCACTAGAACTATCATTGTTTACCGTCGGCTTGAATAGTTAATGATTGCACATAAATTGCACACAAAAGTTAGCACAACTAGCACTCAGGCATAAAGCTCAAATTGCACACATGAATGTAAAGAGGATTTGTATTAGTGTAGTTTGTGTAAATGTAAGCAATAGTTTGTATAGTGTTCATGTTCCACCCCAAAAAGTGTAAAAGAGTAAAAGGGGCTGTGTAATACTCACTTGTTTCAAAGGCGTAGCTAACACGAGATACTAGATAGTAATATGATCCTTGTAATGCACAACGTTAACCTAGTGTGAAATGTATATTGAATTAATAGTGTGCACAATAGTCTATTTCTAAGTCTAGGGTTGAATTAGATGTGTGTATAAAGCTTGTGGTTTGTACTTGAAAGGTATTGTATAAAATGAAAGATTTGAAATGGATATTTTTAGAACATTTTGATCAAGGTTTGAGTTTGAATAACTAAATAAATAAATTACATAATTATTATTTATTCACTTAGTTATAAAGATGATATAGGTATTGGGGGTAATTAAATATAACCTAAATAAATTTTTTTTGTTTAGATGTAAATTAAATAAATTATTGTTACCTTATTTATTTATTTATAATATATGTAACATAGTCATTTAGTTATAAAAATGTATCGGATGTTTTATATTAAATATAAATTTCTTTACTTTATTTTCATAAAGATGTGTAAATAAGTTGTGTAAATAATATTTAAGTGTAGGGTTTATCAATAAGTATAAATTTAATTTTGTAAATGTAAATAAATAACTTCTATTTATTTTAGAATTAAGAATTTGATCTTTTTAAATAAAGTTAATATAAATATTTACAAAATCAATTATTTTTATTTGAAAATTAATCTGAAATACTTGTTGTTTTTAAAATATTAGAATAATTATTCTGCCAAGATTTTTCTCGCACACACGACCGTGCCTGGGACAAGGCACGATCATGCTAGAACAACGGGCGTGACCGTGCTAGTCAGGGCGCGACCGTGTTGGTCAAACAGAAGGCATAACAAAGCTGTTCACTAGGCACGACCGTGTCTTAGCCTGGAACGACCGTGTCTAGGGTTCTGAGGCACGACCAAGTCTAGTCAAGAGGCATGACAGGGTCTGAGTGTGTGAGGCACGACCGTGCTGGGATTAGTACGACCGTGTCTCATGAAGCACGACCACGCTAGAAGACTAGCGCGACCGTGTCTGTTCCAAAACAGGAACGAATTGCTTAAATCTTATATTGTAAATGTTGGGATTCATAGGGCTTTCATCGATAAGGTTATTACGAGTCTATTGAAATAATTTAATTGTATTTAAAATGCGTTCAAAGCAGTGTTCGATTAAATCCATTTTGAACGAAAAATAGATTCGGGTTCGTGATGATTCCCATATTGTAAGCCCAAATTAGATTAGGTCTTTTGATCTATAGACTAAAACGTAGATGTGGAATGTTTCAATTACCCGGAATGGTGATGAATCGATGTCGTGCGGGTAGAACGAGTTCCGGCGGCGACGGGTTTGGTTTCCGGTGTCCTTTGCTGCAGCTCCGGCTAATTCACGTGTCCAGAAGCCTTAGAGAGGATCGAGCAGTGGGTATCGTGTGTTTGCTTGAGAGAATTTGGATCGTAATGGAGGAATTCGTGGTCTTGCTAAAGTGGGTTGACGGTTTTGAGAGGAATCGGTATAATTGGGTTTATTTGTTGTAAATACGATGATTAACATTCTTAATTGGGTTGTTAATGGTAGAAACGTGCGCAACGGTTACGAAATCGAATGATTCCGCGATTAAAGGCTGCATTTACGTTTCAGTTGATGAGCGGCGCGACCGTGCCAAGGCACCGGGCGCGACCGTTCCAAAGCAAGGCGCGCAACCGTGCCATAGCACTTGGCACAACCGTGCCTATTAGGGTTTCTTGTTAATTTATAAAAATCAGTCCTTGCAAGTTTCAGTATTGACAGATTTGTATAAATTGTTAGGACATGTTTTGTAACTGTTGATAAAATTCGCCTAGGCTATCAGAGGCGAACTTAACAAGTTCGCTTAGTCTATCAGAGGCGAACTTGTTAAGTTCGCTTAGCCTATTAGAGGCGAACTTAACAAGTTCGCCTAATACTGTTCAGTGTCTATAAATAGCAGTTATCAGCAGAAAACAGAGATAGACTTGGACGATATCAGGAGGGACTGAGAATTCTGTAAATTGTGTAAACTGATATTGTAGTGGAATAAAAAGAGCGTTTATTTACACCGTTGTTGATTGAGTCACACGAGCACGTTGATCATGGATTCCGCACTTTATCACCGTGTCTAACCGCGAGTCTAGAGATCCGTCACGCACCGAATTAGGGACATACATAAATATGGACTTATGTATAGTTTAATAGGGTATACTCGTGTAAAATTTGTGGGTTTGCATTGAAACATAGTATTTAATTGTTGGTACAAATAGAACAATTCAGTGTACTAGAATTTGGGATTAAATGTATCACATTGAATTGAAATATAGATAATGAAAATCAGAAATGTTACAGTATCCCCATGTTGAGGGAATTTCGTCTCGAAATTTAGCTAGTGGAGGCGACGGCATCAGTGAAGAGATGGGGGTACTTGAGCTTCATTTTGTCCTCTCGTTCCCAAGTAAACTCAGGACCACGTTTAGATTCCCAACAAACTTTGACAATAGGAATACGGCTTCGTTTGAGCTGTTTTACTTCGCGATCCAAGATTTCCATTGGTCTCTCAACGAAGTGCATCGTTTCGTCAATGTGCAAGTCGTCAAGAGGTATGTGGAGATTCTCATCAGCAAGACATTTCTTCAGATTAGACACGTGGAAAGTAGGATGCACATTGCCAAGTGATGGAGGTAAATCGAGTTTGTAAGCCACTTTCCCAATCCTTTCAAGGATCTTAAATGGACCCACATAGCGAGGTGCTAACTTTCCTTTCTTTCCAAAACGGATCACACCCTTCCACGGAGACACCTTTAGAAGAACAAGGTCACCGACTTGGAATTTCAAGGGTTTTCGTCGTTTGTCGGCATAACTCTTTTGACGACTTCTCGCTACTCGAATGTTGTCACGGATTTGGATAATCTTGTCGGATGTTTCTTGAATTAGCTAGGGACCGGTGATTTGTGCTTCACCAATCTCGTTCCAACATATAGGAGAACGACACTTGTGACCATAGAGAGCATCAAATGGAGCCATGTTGATACTCGTGTGGTAGCTATTATTAAAGGAGAACTCGATTAGGGATAGATGTGAATCCCAATTGCCACCAAAATCAATTACACATGCTCTAAGCATGTCCTCCAGAGTTTGAATTGTACGCTCGGTCTGACCATCAGTTTGGGGATGGTAAGCCGTGCTCAAATTCAATCGTGTGCCAAGAGCAGTTTGGAGAGATTGCCAAAAACGAGAGGTGAACTGAGCATCTCTATCGGAGATTATGTTTAAGGGAACACCGTGACGGCTCACAATTTCGTCAATGTAAATTCGGGCTAGTTTCTCAACCCGATAGTCTTCACGGATAGGCAAGAAATGAGCAGACTTGGTGAGACGGTCAATGATCACCCAAATACTATCATAACCACTTGAGGTGCGAGGGAGTTTGGTAATGAAATCCATGGCTAAGTTTTCCCATTTCCACACAGGAATTTTCGGTTGTTCAAGTAGACCGGAAGGACGTTGATGTTCGGCTTTGACTTTGGAGCAAGTTAGACATTTGGCAACATAGAGATCAATGTCTTTCTTCATACCGGGCCACCAATATTGTTGGCGAAGATCTTGATACATCTTATCTGCACCAGGATGAATAGAATATCGAGCCTTATGAGCCTCGTTCATAAGAAATGTACGGAGATCATCACGATCGGGAACCCAAATACGGTTCAAGTAATAAAGTAAGCCATTGGGTTTTGATTCATGCTGAAGTTCAACACCACACAACATTTCCTCATACATGTTACCCTCGGTGATTGAGATGTGTTGAGCTTCTAAAATACGGTTTTGAATGTCGGTTTGAATTCGGACACATTGAAGCATGACATGGTCCTTTCGACTCAAAGCGTCGGCTACAACATTCGCTTTGCTGTGATGATAACGAATCTTGCAGTCATAGTCGTTAAGGAGTTCAACCCAACGTCTTTACCTCATATTGAGTTCTTTTTGATTGAAGATGTGTTGGAGACTTTTGTGGTGGGTGAACACCACACATTTTGTGCCATAGAGGTAATGTCTCCAAATCTTTAATGCGAATACGACCGCACCCAACTCGAGGTCGTGTGTCGTATAATTCTTCTCATGAATCTTAAGTTACCTTGATGCATAGGTGATTACTTTGCCTCGTTGCATGAGGACACAACCGAGACCTTGGTTGGAAGCATCACAGTAAACAACTAGATCATCATTCCCATCGGGGAGAGTTAAAATAGGAGCATTGCACAACTTTTGCTTGAGAGTTTAGAAAGCTTCTTCTTGTTTTGGTCCCCATTCATAAGGTTTACCCTTGTGGGTTAAAGCAGTAAGAGGGACAGCAATCTTAGAGAAATTTGAGATGAAACGAGGATAATATCCCGCTAGACCAAGAAATGAACGAACTTCGGTGGGGGTCTTCGGGGTATTCCAATTCTTAACTGCTTCGATCTTAGCAGGGTCAACATGAATTCCCTTGTCGTTGACGATATGACCAAGAAATTTAACTAACTTTAGCCAAAATTCACATTTGGAGAATTTGGCATATAGTTGTTCCTTCCTCGAGAGGTCCAAAACTAGTCTAAGGTGTTGCTCATGGTCGGCTTTAGTCTTGGAGTAGATTAAGATATCATCAATGAAGACGATCACGAATTTATCAAGTTACGGTTTGCACACACGATTCATGAGGTCCATGAAAACTGCGGGTGCATTGGTTAGCCCAAAAGGCATGACCATGAACTTGTAGTTACCATACCTTGTTCGGAAGGCAGTCTTTGGAATATCTTCCTCTTGTACACGGAGTTGGTGATAACCAAATCGAAGGTCAATCTTCGAGAAGCAACTAGAACCTTGAAGTTGATCAAAGAGATCATCAATTCTAGGCAAGAGATAACGGTTCTTGATGGTAAGCTTGTTGAGTTTGCAGTAGTCAATACACATGCGGAATGATCCATCCTTCTTCTTGACGAATAAGACGGGTGCACCCCACGGTGAATGACTTGAACGAATGAAGCCCTTGTCGGAGAGCTCTTGGGGTTAACTTGCAAGTTCTTGCATTTCAGAAGGTGCAAGACGGTAAGGAGCTCTAGCCATGGGGTTAGCTCCGGGTATAAGGTCAATGCGAAATTCTACTTGTCGAACGGGTGAAAGATCGGATAGATCTTCGGGAAATACTTCAGGAAAATCCCGAATGATGGGAATGTCTTGGATACTCTTCTCTTTGACATCCTTTTGAACAACATGAGCTAAGAAGGCTACGTACTTCTTTCGTAAGTACTTTTGGGCGGTAGTGCATGACATTAACTTGAGTCCTTGCAAGGCTTTTCACCAAAGACTCTTAACGTTTCTCCCGACGGTAGAGGTATTCGGATGCACTTCTCGAAACAGACGACTTCGACATGATGATTTGATAGCCAATCCATGCCTATGATGATATCAAAACTTCCTAGTGGCATTGGTACGAGGTTGATTGGAAATGTATGATCATTAAGTTCTAGAGAGCAGTCGTGAATAACAGAGTCAATTGTAAGGGAGTCACCTTTTGCTACTTCGACGGTGAAGGTTTTCTCTAATTGGGATCGTGTCTTTACAAGTAAGGGTTCAAAGTTAAGTGACACAAAACTTTTATCGGCACCGGTATCAAATAAAATGGAGGCATATTGACTATTAACAAGGAACGTACCGTTGACCACATCATTATTGGTTTGAGCTTCATTGGCGTTTATGTTGAAAGCACGCCCACGAGCTCCGCCTTGTCTAGCATTGATGAACCTTGGGCACTGGTCATGAAAATGATTTGGGTTACCACATTCATAATAAGCACGCCCATTTGCAATAGCGGGCACACCTTGATTAGCCACTTGGGGGTTGGTTCGGTTTGGTGGGTTGACTTGGCCTGCAAGTGCTTTGGCTCTACAAACATTGACTGTATGGCCATATTTCCCATAGTGAGTGCAAAGGCGACATGGAATGTTTTGGAGATGGTGATAGTTGCATGTGGCACAGAGTGGGTAGATCCCAACATATGGCTTTTTGGCTGGTGCTTGAACCATAGGAGCAGCTTGGTTAACAGGGATAGCAGGAGTGACCATAGCATAGTTTCTAGCCTTTCTTTTTTTATTATTACAGGAGGGTTCAGTTGTGGCTTCTTTGATGTGTGTGGGAGGGGTTGTGGTGTCGGGAACTTTCTTGGTGCCTTTTCTAGTCAGAGTTCCCGCTTTCACATGGTTGTCGGTTAATGTAGCAGATAAGCGGATAGCATCTTCTAGTGTTGCGAGATTTCTCCCTAAGACAGTATCTTGAATTTGCCTAGGTAATCCACCAATATACTTCTCAATGCAGCGGGATAAAGGTGTGACCATATGGGGCACAAGGAGACTCAACTCATGGAACCGAGTTGTATAAGCTAGACTTTCTCCACCATCTTGGGCAAGATCCCAAAACTCGGCTTCCAGTTTCTTTACCTCATTTCGAGGACTAAATTCTTCGGTCATTAGCCTTTTAACCTCATCCCAAGGTAAGGCCATTGCTACTTCCACGCCTCTAGTTCTCTTTTCCCCATTCCACCACGTGAGTGCCCGTTTTCATGACGAACACGAAGATTATCAGGGCAGCCACAATTGAGAAAGGTATTCTCAATACTTTCGAACCATTGAAGAAGTACCGTAGCTCCTTCGGTACCATAGAACTTAAGAGGATTACATGAGTTGAAGTGTTTGAAGGTGCATTGTGATGGGTTGGCACCACCACCCCCATTAGCTCCATAGTTACCATTGGCGGCACCATTAGCTTGAGTGAGTTGATTCACAAGTTGTGCAAGGATGGCAGCAATATCGGTGTTGTTGTTGGTCACGGTAGCACGACGGGGAGGCATTCTAAAGATTTGCACAAGACAAGAAAAGATGTAAGAACTTATGAATGTTGTTTGGATTTAAAAGAATAAGATAACAAATAAAATGGTTAATCATACTTTGGATTGTACTCAAATAGTGATAAAATCACTTGAATACTATGACACATTAAGGTTAACTAAACTCATATAATTTTCAAGGAGACATGCTTTAGCCTATAAGTAAACACTCATCCCGGGAATTCCCAGGAAAGCATACGGGTCCCTCGGTTGATTGGGATTTATGCGAAATGCTTTCCTAGACAGAAAACCCAGAATACAGGTGTCACCCTTCCAGATTGCACGTGTCCTCAAATAATTAACAAAGTTTAAAAGCCTTAACGAGGAAATAAAGAAATTTTATAGATTTAGATCCATGGAGTCTCCACATGCTAAGAAGATGATAATAGGGGAGTAGGTAAGAATATTATGAGGTTTTAGGGTATAGGTAGGGATATTGTTTATTTAATTACTATTTAAGTATATCTAAATAAGTCATGATTTTTTTTTACAAGTAAGGCATCAAAACTAAATAATAACTAATCATAGTAAGCATGTAACACATAGCATGTAGCACATATCACATAATCATGAAGCATGGCATAAGTGGGTGTCCTAAAGTTATAGTCTAGGTCAAGGGTGTCTAATAACCTAGTTCCCTATAACCAAGGCTCTGATACCAATCTGTCACACCCCAACCGACGGCGGAATCATCGGGGCGGGACATGTAGACTGTTCATGAGCACAAGGTTGACAAAATTGAAATATATTAATCATTCAAATTCATTTCAAGTATTCAAGACAAAACCAAATCAAACCAAGTACATAAAATGAAATACATAATCCTTTATTTAAAATTATCTTGGTCCAAAACATATGTGTAGCAAGTCTTGATCAAAATCACACATTAGTACCTGAAACATGAATAAAATAAGGTCAACTAAAAAGTTGGTGAGCATACACAGGTTTGTATATAGATAGCATATAGATTATGAACAAACAAATCCTTACATAACATGATAAAATAAGGCATTTATGGAGAGCAGCTATTGTGTAACCAAGTACAATCAAACCTTTGTAACTAGCATGCAAAATTGTGTTGTCGGTAACAATCACCCCAATCTGGATAGGTTTGTCAGACTCAATAGAACTATCATTGTTTACCGTCGGCTTGAATAGTTAATGATTGCACATAAATTGCACACAAAAGTTAGCACAACTAGCACTCAGGCATAAAGCTCAAATTGCACACATGAATGTAAAGAAGATTTGTATTTGTGTAGTTTGTGTAAATGTAAGCAATAGTTTGTATAGTGTTCACGTTCCACCCCAAAAAGTGTAAAAGAGTAAAAGGGGCTATGTAATACTCACCTGTTTCAAAGGCGTAGTTAACACGAGATACTAGATAGTAATATGATCCTTGTAATGCACAACGTTAACCTAGTATGAAAGTATGAAATGTATATTGAATTAATAGTGTGCATAATAGTCTATGTCTAAGTCTAGGGTTGAATTGAATGTGTGTATAAAGCTTGTGGTTTATACTTGAAAGGTATTGTATAAAATGAAAGATTTGAAATGGATATTTTTAGAACATTTTGATCAAAGTTTGAGTTTGAATAACTAAATAAATAAATTACATAATTATTATTTATTCACTTAGTTATAAAGATGATATAGGTATTAGGGGTAATTAAGTATAACCTAAATAAATTTTTTTTGTTTAGATGTAAATTAAATAAATAATTGTTACCTTATTTATTTATTTATAATATATGTAACATAGTCATTTAGTTATAAAATGTATCGGATGTTTTATATTAAATATAAATTTCTTTACTTGATTTTCATAAAGATGTGTAAATAAGTTGTGTAAATAATATTTAAGTGTAGGGTTTAACAATAAGTATAAATTTAATTTTGTAAATGTAAATAAATAACTTCTATTTATTTTAGAATTAAGAATTTGATCTTTTTAAATAAAGTTAATATAAATATTTATAAAATCAATTATTTTTATTTGAAAATTAATCTGAAATACTTATTGTTTTTAAAATATAAGAATAATTATTCTGCCAAGATTTTTCTCGCACACACGACCGTGCCTGGGACAAGGCACGATCGTGCTAGAACCACGTGCTAGTCAGGGCGCGACCTTGTTGATCAAACAGAAGGCATAACAAAGCTGTTCACTAGGCACGACCGTGTCTTAGCCAGGCACGACCGTGTCTAGGGTTCTGAGGCACGACCAAGTCTAGTCAAGAGGCATGACAAGGTCTGAGTGTGTGAGGCACGACCGTGCTGGGATTAGCACGACCGTGTCTCATGAAGCACGACCGCACTAGAAGACTAGCGCGACCGTGTCTGTTCAAAAACAGGAACGAATTGCTTAAATCTTATATTGTAAATGTTGGGATTCATAAGGCTTTCATCTATAAGGTTATTACGAGTCTATTGAAATAATTTAATTGTATTTAAAATGCGTTCAAAGCAGTGTTCGATTAAATCCATTTTGAACGAAAAATAGAGATTTGGATCACACAAGGAAAAAGTTGGAACCACGAGTGTAAGTCTCAGACGACTTACGTATGCCCTAAAATTATAAACATATAAATTAGGGACAAGTTGGGATTTGTGACGACGACACGGAAGATTTAATGCCTTAACGTATTCTAGGAATTTAAGAGTAGACGAACGTGTCCACGAGAAAATAATTCTTTAATTAATAATTAAGATATATACGATACGTGACGAATGATAAAATAATATATAATAAATAAACACTTCCAATCGTCTTCGACATTATGTAATGATTTAGAAAAATAATATTATTATATTATTTTTACACTCACATAGTTAATACGATAACTATTTATGTGGCAAAATAATAATATATTATTTTATTCGAGAATGTAATTACGGGTAAACAATATAAATATTTATATTATTTATAACTTTGAAACGTTAAAAAAAATGTTTTATAATATGGGGGAAATAATATATAAAATATATTATTTTTAATTTGTGCCACAGTACAAAATAATATAAACATATTATTTCATAATTAGATTTTAATAACAAATATGGTTTGCAAGACCAAACCCGAGTCCACGGGTAGTTTCCAGGTTCAAAACATTTTTATATATTAGTATAATAATATGGAATTTGAAAATTATTAGTTAAAATAATTTTTAAAAACAAAAGGTTGTGGAGAGACTCGAACCCGGGTCTCTCCCACAACACACCACAGCTTTAACCAGTCGACCCACTAGGGCGATCGTGTACTAGACCCGAACCAATTGGTTTTAACACTTAAGTCCGGATAGTTCCCTCCCCACATACACATTCGATCGAATCCCAGCCCCAATCCAACCAATTCGACAAGGATTTAACACCAAAGTATAGGGGTTTAGAAAATCGGAGATTTGCGAATCTGTGTGTTTATTTAATTGTAAAACGGTTAAGAGTATGGTCGTTTAATTCTCAGTTTTAAACCCGAAACCCTAAGTTAAGAACATGAATTCAATTAGGTCAAATTCGATAATAGAATTAGTTGAAAGCATAGGGCATTTACAGATTGGAACATTACGAAACTACCCCTTTGGTTTAATTAGATTGAGGTCGAGTCTAGGATCAAAAGCCCCAAATCGCACATGAACGAACCCTAGATTACTGGATCGAGTTCAATTTGATATTGTTAGGTGAAATTGATAAGGGGGTTTTAATGTATTCGAGATTCCGAAACTGTTGATGAACCCTAGGTTATGGATCATGTTAAATTCGATGACATGAGCCCTGGATTTCATAGGGCTTTCAATCCAGTTGCAGGGACGACTCTAAGGATATGTCCAATTTCATTAATCGATATCGGATTGCTAGGGTTCGACCAAACTAGAAACGTATGAACCCTAGGTTATTGATCGTGATCAATCCGATATTGGATGTCCAGATTAAGATAGGGCTTTTGATTAACAGGATAAAACGAGTCTAAAGACTATATCAAATACCAGAATAAACGATGTATTGCCGTAGTTCGATTACACCACAGTCGCGGTCCGACGCGTTGATCTTCGGTGATCCTAGTTCTTTCTCCGATTGAATTGGTGTGTGCAGAAGTTTCTTCAGGTTTCGTACAAGCTACGCAGGAGTTGAATTTGCGAATTTGATACAAGCATTCGCTTAATTTGATGTGTAAACGACGGGGGTCGACGGTTAGGAGGTTTATGGCCATTATTGATATTAATTCGGTAAATTAACTAAGATTGGATGTACAATGATGGTCGTGATTAACATTGAAGTCGATTTCGGTTATGAATTCCAACAGACATGATCGAGATATTCGAATTTGAGTTGATTTGGTTATGGTTTGACTTTTAACAGTCAACAGAATTGGTTGCTTTTGATTTTGACTTTGAGAGTCAAAATATAGAGTTTAGGGACTTGGCGGAACTAGTCCCTGCAGTTAGAGTTCGGGTTATTGACAGAATTAGACCCTCAGGATAGATTTAACTGGTTTCAGTTAGGAAATTTAACGAAATTGTTAACTGAGTTAACCTGAAAAGTCGGGTTGTCACATCATCCCCTAGTTAAAAGAATTTTCGTCCCGAAAATTAAACAATAATAAAAAAAAAATTTCCGGATGTCACATCATCCCCTAGTTAAAAGAATTTTCGTCCCGAAAATTGGAATAATACCTTAAGAGTTTGACGCGGAGTGCTTGAACAGATTAGGATATTTGCGCATCATCTGATCCTCGCGCTCCCACGTGAATTCCGGTCCGCGTTTCAAGTTCCAACGGACTCTAACAATGGGGATTTTGCTGCGCTTTAACGTTTTTACTTCCCTATCCATAATTTCGACAGTTTCTTCGATGAAACGTAACTGTTCATCAACATGTAGTTCCTCCAGAGGAACTGCGAGTGATTCGTCTGCCAGGCATTTCTTTAAATTTGAGACGTGAAAGACGTTGTGTACACCACTAAGTCTTTCAGGTAGGTCCAGTTGATACGTGACTGGTCTAATTCTCTTCATTATTTTGAAAGGTCCAACATAACGAGGATTCAGTTTACCTCGTTTCCCGAAACGAATGACACCCTTCCAATGTGAGACTTTGAGTAAGACCATGTCACCTACTTGAAACTCCAAAGGTTTACGACGCTTGTCGGCATAGCTCTTTTGACGATCACGAGCTGCAGCCATACGGTTTCTAATTTGGACGATCTTTTTGAAAGTTTCAAATACAAGTTAAGGACCTGTGAGTTGGCTATCTCCAAGCTCGGTCCAACAAATGGGAGAACGGTATTTCCATCCATAAAGTGCTTCAAATGGAGCTGCCTTGATGCTAGTGTGATAGCTGTTGTTGTAGGAGAACTCCACCAACGGTAGGTGAGACTCCCATGTGTTACCGAAATCAATCACACAAGCTCGTAGCATGTCCTCCAGAGTTTGGATAGTACATTCAGTTTGACCATCGGTTTGAGGATGGTAAGCTGTGCTCATATCTAGACGCGTGCCTAAGGCCTTATGTAATGACTGCCAGAAACGAGAAGTGAATCGTGCATCACGATCCGAAATAATAGAGATTGGCACTCCATGCCGAGAGACTACTTCTTTCAAGTATATTCGAGTGAGTTTATCCATTTTGTCGGTTTCTTTGATTGCTAGAAAGTGAGCAGATTTTGTTAGTCGATCAACAATTACCCAAATGGTATCGCATCCAGTAGGAGTTCGTGGTAATTTGGTGATGAAATCCATGGATATTTGTTCCCATTTCCACATGGGAATTTCTGGTTGCTGCAGGAGACCGGATGGTTTTTGATATTCAACTTTGACCTTCGTGCAGGTCAGACACTTGCTAACATAGGTGGCTATATAGGCCTTCATCTTCGGCCACCAATATAGTACTTTTAGATCATGGTACATTTTATCGGAGCCCGGATGAATGGAGTAACGAGATTTATGAGCTTCATCCATGATTAGTTCCCTTAAATTTCCGAACACTGGAATCCATATTCGTTCGACAAAGTAACGAATTCCGTCAGATTTTACTTCAAGTTGTGCTTCCATGCCGCGAGTACCTTCTAACGGTAGGTTATCTTCTTTCAAGGCTTCAAGTTGAGCACTACGGATTCTGTCAGGCAATCCAGGGTGAATAGTAAGCTGTAATGCTCGAACTCGTTTGGGTTTTGTTTCCTTTCGGCTTAGTGCATCAGCCACAACGTTAGCCTTACCCGGATGATACCGGATCGCACAGTCGTAATCATTTAAAAGTTCAAGCCAACGACGTTGTCGCATGTTCAACTCCTTCTGCTTGAAAATATGCTGAAGACTCTTGTGATCGGTATAGATGGTGCATTTGGTACCGTACAAGTAATGTCTCCATATCTTAAGTGCGAAAACTACTGCTCCCAACTCTAGGTCTTGAGTGGTGTAGTTTTTCTCGTGAACCTTTAACTGACGTGAAGCGTATGCAATTACCTTTTCGCGTTGCATTAAGACACAACCCAGGCCTTGAATGGATGCATCACAATACACCACAAAATCATCGGTTCCTTCCGGAAGGGCTAAAATGGGTGCACTGCAAAGTTTCTGTTTGAGGTGCTGGAAAGCTGACTCTTGGTTATCGCCCCAATTATAGGCTTTTCCTTTTTGAGTTAGGGCAGTGAGAGGTTGAGCAATTTTGGAAAATCCTTCGATGAATCGACGGTAATATCCAGCCAATCCCAGAAATTGTCGCACCTCAGTCGGAGTCGTCGGTGCTGCCTAATTCTTGATGGCTTCTATTTTGGATGGGTCGACATCCCTTTCTCATTTACCACATGCCCTAGAAACTGAACTTCCCGGATCCAAAATTCACACTTGGAAAACTTAGCATACAGTTGTTCTCGCTTAAGTAGTTCAAAAATTAGGCGTAGATGTTCCTCATGTTCCTCCTTGTTCTTGGAATAGATGAGGATGTCGTCGATGAAAACAATAACAAACTGGTCAAGGTAAGGCTTACACACACGGTTCATGAGGTCCATGAATACCGCGGGTGCGTTGGTTAAACCGAAAGGCATGACCATAAATTCCTAATAGCCGTACCTTGTCCTGAAAGCAGTCTTAGAGATATCCTCATCTCGGACTCTCAGCTGATGATAACCAGATCTAAGGTCTATTTTGGAATAGAAACTTGACCCTTGGAGTTGATCGAAGAGGTCATCAATACGCGACAGGGGATAACGATTTTTGATAGTTACCTTGTTCAATTCCCGGTAATCAATGCACATACGGAAAGTACCGTCCTTCTTTCTAACAAACAAGACTGGAGCTCCCCACTGTGATGAACTAGGTCGGATGAAACCTTTATCTAACAACTCTTGTGACTGTGTAGATAGTTCTTGCAATTCACTAGGTGCTAATCGATAAGGTGCCCGAGCGATCGGCGCTGCTCCAGGTGCTAAATCGATTTGAAATTCCACTTGACGGTGCGGTGGTAAGTCAGGTAAATCTTCAGAAAAAACTTCCAGAAATTCCCGTACAATTGGGATATCTTCAATCTTCTTCTCTTCGGATGGCTGTTCGGCAACGAGAGCTAAGATAGCGGCATGTCCTTTCCGAAGACATTTTTGTGCTTTCATGAAGGATATGATACCCATGACAGCACCAACCCTTTCGCCCAGAACTGAAAGGATTTCTCCACTCAGGAGGGGTATGCGAACGATTTTCTCATGACAAATGATTTCCGCTTGATTTTTAGACAACCAATCCATGCCGACGATTACGTCAAAACTACCAAGTGTGACCGGCATAAGGTCGATGTCATGAATATGGCTAGCTAAATCAAGCTTACAACCCTTAAGAATGTCTCTATTACATACTTAGCTTCTAATAGAGTTGGGGTTCCTTTTATCATAACACTAAGTTTCTTAGATATAAAACTCCTATCAGCACCAGTGTCGAAAAGGACAGAAGCAAAGTAATTGTTTAAGAGAAACTTACCGGTGACCACGTTATGATCGTAGCGAGCTTCTCCAGATCCCAGTACAAAAGCTCTTCCTTTCGCCCCATTTCCTCCATTACCACCGTTATTACCGTTATTACCGTTATTGTTGTTCTGATTGGGGTTGTTACCATTGTTGCCCTGGTTATTACCGTTACTACTACCACTGCCATTTCCATTTCCACTCCTCTTCAACTGAGGACAATTCCTTTGAATGTGCCCCTCCTTGCCGCACTGAAAACATCCTCTCGTGAATCCCTGTGATTTAAATGGTTGTTTGTTCGGGAGTGCAACCCTACAGTCCTTCGCAGCGTGGCCCATCTTACCACACCGCTGGCAACGTTGTCGGTCACAAGTGCCCGTGTGGTGATAGCCACATTTGTTGCACTTGGGGTACCTCCCAGCATATTCTCCCTGATTCGGACCTGATGAGGTCGTTTGATTAAAGTTTCTAGCAGGCTCAAACTTTCGTTGTTGTTGGTGCTGAGGTTGGTTGGGTTGGGATCCTTTAGAATTAGAGTGGGAGTGGGAGTGGTGGTCGAACTTGCGCTTATTGTTGTCGGTGGCTTTAGAAACCGAACCTCTTGGAGGTAAAGTTCCTTGTGTCACCACCTGATCGGTCAGTTTGTGAGCAAGTCTGATGGTCTGTTGGATAGTGGTAGGGTTGGATGAGGTCACCATGCTTTGAATCTGAGGTACCAAACCTCCAATGTATAGTTCAATCCGTTTGTAATCCGGAGTCACCATGTGTGGGCACATGGTAGCAAGTTCGTGCGAACGGGTGGTGTAGAGTTCAATTTCCGAACCTTCCATCTTAAGGTTCCAGAATTCTCCTTCTAGCTTTTGGATTTCATCTCATGGGCAGTATTCTTCCTTCATCATTGCTTTAAATTCCTCCCACGGGAGTCCATTTGCCATTGCTAGTCCCAACATTTGAACTTGGGCATTCCACCATGTTAGGGCCGGGCCTTCTAAAGTTCCAGCAGCAAACTTCACTTGGTTAGCCACGGGGCAGTTGCACATGGCTATTACTGATTCAACCTTCTCAAACCAGCGGAGTAATCCAACGGCTCCTTCAGCTCCACTAAAGGTGTGGGGCTTGCAGTCCATGAATACCTTGAAAGTGCAGGCTGGCTGTTGATTTTGCTGATTTTGCTGGCCTGGATTTAGAAATACAAATTGAATTGGAATTATAGAGTTTAGAAGAATGTCTTTAGGAGAGGGATTGACACTATTAGTCCATAGTTAAAGTATTTACCTGCAGTATTCTGTGCTGCTAGGGCCTCTGCCACACTATTATTTATCAAAGCTGCTAGCTCTGCTGTCGTCATGTTAATGATACCACGACCACCGGCACGGCCTCCTCGTCCTCTCCCAGACATGATTCTTCACAATCACAAATAAAAAACAATGAGAAATATATCGCATATTAAACATTATTCAGGTACGAGTAAGGAAATACAACATCTAATATTTTGAAAATTAAATAAATTGTAAGGCTACAAAATAAATAACTCAAATATTAAACTTCTCATGCTTTTATTGGATGGGAACAACCTTACCCATCTAGGTTTGAAAAGAGAAATAACATAAGCAAAACAAACATGAAAAGGAAGATAGATTAGGAAGATCCTCAAACATCCTCGTCGTCAGAAGAGATGTATGACTGAGCATCATCGATATCCACTGGCTCTTCCTCAGCTGGCTACCCCTCTAAAGGCTCCTCCTCGAAGGGCTCCTCTTCAAAGGGATCCTCCTCAAAGGGCTCCTCCTCAAAGGGTTCCTTCTCATCGTCAGATACTGGAATGTCTTCCGGGAATAGGGCCGCTTGCAGTTTGGCTTCCAAGTGAGTCACCCTCTCTTGAACGCCTTCAGCAGTGTGGTTTGCCACATGTAGCTGAGCTTCCATAGCAGCTAATCTCTCCAGAACTCCTTCCATGTCATCATCCATAGTGTCAGCCCTCGTCTCTAGATGTGCCACACGATCCACTAAAAGGTTGTGGACATGGTCCGTTGCAGCTAATTCGGTAGTCAAATGTTCTATTCCTACCTTATTCTTCTCTACTTGGGGTCCATTCTCCAGAAGTTTAGGTATCTCCTCGATGGCATCTTGTACAAAACTTAATTCCTTCAACATATAAGATACGAATGCTGCGAAGGCTTGTTCCATGGTGCATGGTAAGCTAGGTAGTGTAGATGATGAAGACGCGGATCCAAAGTACGGTGATGGAACATCTCCCATTTCGATCCACCTTTGGATCATATGTAGGTATACATCCCAATTGAGAGCATAATCCAATGCTCGTGCGTTGCTCGGTTCGCCTTGGTCAATTGAGGTAGTTCGGCGCCTTTTGGGCTCCGGGGATGAGAGTACAGGTGCCTTATGCCCTGATGCGTTAGGTGATGGAGGTGGGGTTGACGACATGATCCTGCAACATTTTGTATAAGTACCAAACATCCAAATGACATATAACTAATGTGTGAGGCTATAGTCTAGTATGCAATCCTAGTTCTCTATAACCAATGGCTCTGATACCAATCTGTCACACCCCCAATTTCAACTAACGGAGTTTTACCGTTTTGGGAAGTGACATACCAGGATCTCAGACACTAGTTACATTGAACGACTCTACATGGGACTCAAAATGAAAATATCTTTTAAATCAAAATATCAATGCGGAAGCGTAAAGAAAGTAAATGCGCAAAATAAACGCGCCCAAAACCAAAGTCCAAAAGTCTCAAAAGTCCAAACGTCCAAACCAAACAAAGTACAATAAAATAATTCAACCAAACATAAATAGACACAAGCAAAGCAGTTGAATCCCATGCATGCCCTAACGTGCACCTGTGTCTTAGCTTAGCGTCCTGAGAAAACATGTAAGAAAAAGTGTCAACACGAGGTTGGTGAGTTCATAGGTTTCAATATATAAATAAACGTTTACCAGATTTATTGTAAAATCAACATATATATACCAATGAGTAGCTAACCCATGTTCATGTTTACTATTACGCTCGCAACCGTAAACTGACTGTTTGTATTGCCTCCCACCAGGTCTATCAACCACGGTGCACGTTTAGGTCAATATTGCACCCGTTCGATATCCAATCGAGTTAGCGCGACTAACGCGGGTGAGGTTTGTCAAACCCAGTAGTACTACCCAACATACCTCGCTATATTCATATTTAAACGGTTCGATGTGAGGACTTTCATGATAGAGTTTACGCATAGTCATAACAATTGATATAAAATGAAGTACAAAAATTGAAAGAGTTTGTATCATGTTTTCTCCCCCAGTTTAAAAGCAGTAAAACGGGCCGTGAAACTCACCTGAGCTTGAGTAGAGATTTGGATCACACAAGGAAAAAGTTGGAACCACGAGTGTAAGTCTCAGATGACTTACGTATGCCATAAAATTATAAACATATAAATTAGGGACAAGTTGGGATTTGTGACGACGACACGGAAGATTTAATGCCTTAACGTATTCTAGGAATTTAAGAGTAGACGAACGTGTCCACGAGAAAATAATTCTTTAATTAATAATTAAGATATATACGATACGCGACGAATGATAAAATAATATATAATAAATAAACACTTCCAATCGTCTTCGACATTAAGTAATGATTTAGAAAAATAATATTATTATATTATTTTTACACTCACATAGTTAATACGATAACTATTTATGTGGCAAAATAATAATATATTATTTTATTCGAGAATGTAATTACGGGTAAACAATATAAATATTTATATTATTTATAACTTTAAAACGTTACAAAAAAAAATGTTTTATAATATGGGGGAAATAATATATAAAATATATTATTTTTAATTTGTGACACAGTACAAAATAATATGAACATATTATTTCATAATTAGATTTAAATAACAAATATGGTTTGCAAGACCAAACCCGAGTCCACGGGTGGTTTCCAGGTTCAAAACATTTTTATATATTAGTATAATAATATGGAATTTGAAAATTATTAGTTAAAATAATTTTTAAAAACAAAAGGTTGTGGAGAGACTCGAACCCGGGTCTCTCCCACAACACACCACAGCTTTAACCAGTCGACCCACTAGGGCGATCGTGTACTAGACCCGAACCAATTGGTTTTAACACTTAAGTCCGGATAGTTCCCTCCCCACATACACATTCGATCGAATCCCAGCCCCAATCCAACCAATTCGACAAGGATTTAACACCAAAGTATAGGGGTTTAGAAAATCGGAGATTTGCGAATCTGTGTGTTCATTTAATTGTAAAACTGTTAAGAGTATGGTCGTTTAATTCTAAGTTTTAAACCCGAAACCCTAAGTTAAGAACATGAATTCAATTAGGTCAAATTCGATAATAGAATTAGTTGAAAGCATAGGGCTTTTACAGATTGGAACACTGCGAAACTACCCCTTTGGTTTAATTGGATTGAGGTCGAGTCTAGGATCAAAAGCCCCAAATCACACATGAACGAACCCTAGATTACTGGATCGAGTTCAATTTGATATTGTTAGGTGAAATTGATAAGGGGGTTTTAATGTATTCGAGATTCCGAAACTGTTGATGAACCCTAGGTTATGGATCATGTTAAATTCGATGACATGAGCCCTGGATTTCATAGGGCTTTCAATCCAGTTGCAGGGACGACTCTAAGGATATGTCCAATTTCATTAATCGATATCGGATTGCTAGGGTTCGACCAAACTAGAAACGTATGAACCCTAGGTTATTTATCGTGATCAATCTGATATTGGATGTCCAGATTAAGATAAGGCTTTTGATTAACAGGATAAAACGAGTCTAAAGACTATATCAAATACCAGAATAAATGATGTATTGCCGGAGTTCTATTACACCACAGTCACGGTCCGACGCGTTGATCTTCCGTGATCCTAGTTCTTTCTCCGATTGAATTGGTGTGTGCAGAAGTTTCTTTAGGTTTCATACAAGCTACGCAGGAGTTGAATTTGTGAATTTGATACAAGCATTCGCTCAATTTGATGTGTAAACGACGGGGGTCGACGATTACGAGGTTTATGGCCATTATTGATATTAATTCGGTAAATTAACTAAGATTGGATGTACAATGATGGTCGTGATTAACATTGAAGTCGATTTCGGTTATGAATTCCAACAGACATGATCGAGATATTCGGATTTGAGTTGATTTGGTTATGGTTTGACTTTTAACAGTCAACAGAATTGGTTCTTTTGATTTTGACTTTGAGAGTCAAAATATAAAGTTTAGGGACTTGGCAGAACTAGTCCCTGCAGTTAGAGTTCGGGTTATTGACAGAATTAGACCCTCGGGTTAGATTTAACTGGTTTCAGTTAGGATATTTAACGAAATTGTTAACTGAGTTAACCTGAAAAGTCAGGTTGTCACATTGGAAGCCCAAATTAACATGGGGCTTTTGATCTAAGGACTGAATCGATAGAGGGAAAGGTTTCAATTACCCGGAATGATGGTGAATTGATAGCGATCGGTAGAAAGGAATTCCGGCGACTTCGGGTTCAGTCTCCGGCGTCCTCTGCTGCAATTCCGACTAAACCAGAGAGTCCAGTAGCTTTAGTGAGGATTGAGTAGCGTGAATCTGCTGCTTGATTGGGAGAATTCGGATCAAAAGAAAGAATTCGTGTTTTCTTGAAATGTCTAAATGATTTTTGAGATTGATTAAGTTAATCCGAGATGTTTCGTGTAATTGAAAGGTTTATTTCATTCGTTAATGAGAATGAAGTGTAGGCGGTTACGGAGCTCAACGATCGAGTGATTAAAACTAAATTTACGTTTCAACTGGTACTAGGCGCGACCGTGCCCAAACGAGGCGCGACCGTGCTAAGGCACCAGGCGCGATCGTTCCAAAGCAAGTCGCGCGACCGTGCCAAAGCACTCGGCGCGACCGTGCCTATTAGGGTTTCTTGTAAATTTTCAACATCAGACCTTGTAACTTTGGTCTATGACATATTTGTATAAATAGATACTTATGTAGTGTTTTAGTAGGTTATAACCGTGTAAAATTTGCGGGTTAACATTGAAATATAGTATTTAATTGATGGTACGAATAGAACAAAACAGTGCACTAGAATTTGGTTTGAAATGCATTACATTGAATTTGAAATACGGATATTAAAAATCAGAAATGTTACAGATGATTCATTACCTTCGACACAGGCTCAGAGGGAGATTCCAACAAATTTAGACTCGAAAATTCCGATTAATCACGATTATTCTTATCAATCTGACTCTACTCAAGTTGACGTGTTGCCGGTTCCTGAGGTCGCATCCATCAAGGAGCTCAAAGATCATCCGGTGACGAATATAATTGTAAATTTACAGGATGGAGTGAAAACACGTTCTCTTGTTGACAATACTTGTTTGTATACTTGCATTAAAGATTCTGGTGTTCTTGATGATTGCTCACATTCTTGCTTTATTTCGCAGGTTGAACCCAAGAATGTTGAGATGGCTTTAAATGACAATAACTGGATACAAGCTATGCATGAAGAACTTGCTCAATTTGACAAACTTAAGGTTTGGAATCTTGTTGATCTTCCAAAGGGTGCGTATCCGATAGGAACAAAATGGGTGTTTAAATGTAAGAAAGACGATCGAGGTGTCATGGTATGCAATAAGGCAAGATTAGTTGTACAGGGCTTCAATCAACAGGAAGGAATTGATTACACCGAGGTTTATGCGCCAGTTGCGTGGCTCGAAGCTATAAGGCCGTTTCTAGCTTTTGCTTATTTTAAAGGTTTTAAGGTGTTTCAATTAGACGTCAAGAGTGCGTTTTTATATGGAAAGGTCAAGGAGGAAGTCTATGTGTGTTAGCCACCGGGGTTTGAAGATCCACTGAATCCGAATATGGTCTTCAAGCTTGATAAGGCTCTCTATGGTCTTCATCAGGCTCCTCGTGCGTGGTATGAAACTTTATCCACACATCTTTTGGCAAACGACTTTGTTCGTGGAAAGATAGACTCGACCTTATTCATAAAGAAATCAGGGGGAGATTACCTACTGGTGCAGATTTATGTGGATGATATTATTTTTGGCTCGACAAACGAAGGGTTATGCAAAGACTTTGAGGGGGTTATGAAGTCGAAATTTGAAATGTCTGCTATGGGAGAGTTATCGTTTTTCTTAGGTTTACAAGTAAATCAAAAGGAAGATGGTTTCTTTATTCATCAGTCCAAGTATGTCAAAGACATCTTGAGCCGGTTCAAGATGGAGGACTATACCCCATACGATACTCCAATTACGGTCAATCATAAGTTGAATTCTGACCCGGAAGGAAAAGATGTGGATTGTCGACTTTACAGAGCTATGATTGGATCCCTCATGTACTTAACCGCTTCAAGGCCAGATATAATGTTCGCCGTGTGTATCTGTTCCAGATTTCAGGCAAAGCCAAAAGAATCTCACTTAATTGCTGTAAAAAGAATCTTTCGGTATTTAAAAGGAAAACAACGTTTAGGGCTATGGTATCCTCATGGTTCTAACTTTGATTTCAATGCTTATACTGATTCTGATTTTGGTGGTTGTTGTCTAGACAGGAAATCTACAACAGGTGGTTGCCAGTTCTTAGGTAATAGACTTGTATCCTGGCAATGCAAAAAGCAAACCACAGTCTCGATTTCAACATGCGAAGCAGAATACATCGTTGCTGCAAGTTGTTGTTCACAGATCCTGTGGATACAACAGCAATTGAGAGATTACGGTTTGAATTTCACAGGAACCCCTATGCTTATTGATAATAATGCTACTATGTCCATAACAAATAATCCTGTTAAACCTAGTAAAACTAAGCACATAGAAATTCGATATCATTTTATACGTGATTGTGTAGAGAAAAGGTTGATTGACCTGGTCAAGGTACACACTGAAGATAATTTTGCTGATTTGTTTACCAAGGCATTTGATCGTACCAGGTTTGAATTCCTAATTAAAATGATTGGAATGATCAATCCTGAATAAAAGTTTTTCAAAATCAGAATTTCATAGAAAATTTTGTTTTTAAGTTCTTTTATTGCTTTATTACATTTCTGCATTTACATTTTCCGTCAAAAATCTTAATTTAAAAAAAGTCAAAACAAATTGATAAATATAAAATTTGACATCATTTGAGGTTAGAGAAGAAATGATAGTACATCAGTGATTAGTTCATTTCACACGACCTTAGTAGACCTTGATAATTGATTGATTAAAATAAGTTGATTTGATCTAAATTTCAAAGTCTGCATAAATAAGAAATGATAGTGTTATGAATGCTCTATTCTTGATAATTTGTTTTAAAATTTGTGTATGAAATTTGAAACTTGAATTGTCAATAGGCTAAAAACGTTTTGAATCTAATAGTAGTGTGAAAATTAAATATAATATGATTACATCTGTGTTTTAAATCCATTATATGCCTGGGTGTGTGTGTAAAAGATCATTATCAGATAAAGAATATATGGTTATAAAGAATTTCATGAGACCAATATCTAATTATATCTTTAGCACAAATTTATTTTAGTTCACATCACTGCCCATGCCCCGAAAAACATGCAAGGTGTTGTTGAACTAAGATATGCTTTCAAAATCTGTTGAAACATATATTCGCCCTTGGATCAGTTAGATACATCATCTAGTCTGATTCCATTGAATTTTATCCAGATAATAGTTGGATCCTCATACCTGAATCTGTTGATTCTCATTAAACAGCCAATCCATTAGAATCTTATGATTCTGAATCATCATGATTCTTATATCCGTTGGGATCTGCTTTTATACTTGTGCTAAAAGAGATAATTTCATCTTGAAAATTGATCTAATCTTAACATTAACTGTATATGTCTTGAAGATAGTGCAATTTTTATTTTTGTTTGGCATATATGTGGGGTACACGATGTTTTTCATCTAAATGGTATTAAATCACATGAATTTGGAGAATAAACGCTTATAGTTTCAAATAATATAATATTGACAAATTTAAGAATTCATGCTTTATATTTCAAATTCGGTATAAATAAAAGAGCATTTTATAACCTGATCTTATTTACTTTGAAATTTATCGCGTATCATTTCAAATATTATTCAAATTGAATGAGTTTCAAAATGAAAAAGATGCAAAGTGCACAAAATTGAGTTGAATGGTTTCATACTATAGGTTACCCTTTGTTATTGATAAAATGTGTGATGAATTAATTGAATACTGATATGATCTTCTTGCTCATGATGTTAATTCAAAAATATGTGTTTCTGTTTGTACAGATAAAATCCAACAATATATGCTTTAGTTTGTATAGATAAAACTCAAAAAGATTTTGTTTTTTTTATTTTCCACGAAAATTCTAAACTTTTATTAAAATTGTTCGGGATTGGATCGAGTATGTGTTGCTGACGGAAGTTCAAGATTTGACAGGTTGAAGTTGATAAAATTTTTGTTCAAGACAAAAAGGTTGAAAAGCAATTAAGTTCGCCTGTGTACAGTGAAGCGAACTTAATATGTTCGCTTAAAACAGTGAAGCGAACTTAATCTGTTATCTGGGGTGAAGCGAACTTAGGGGTGAAGCGAACTTATCTTGTTCGCCGAAGGCTTGTTAAGCGAACTTAACAAGTTCGCCAAATTAAGCGAACTTAATGGGTTTAAGGATCTAGATCATGTGAACTTGTCAGTTCATCGTCTTCCTCATTTTTTAGGCGAACTTGACGGATTTTTTTGAAATTTTTAAACGTTGTTGTTGGAGTTGTTTACCGTTTCTGACTTACTCCAAATTGAATTGCGAATTCAACAAAGGTATTTTCGTTGCATTTCATCCGATAAATTGAGAGCATTTTGTACTTTTCATCTCGGTTTTACGTCGACACTTTCAACGGACGGTTTTGACCTAATTGTGACCGGTTTATAAAATTGATCATCCGATTTGGCTATAAATTGATATTTGACTGATTTTCATTGCTTATTCCTTAATTTCATATCGATTTATAGAACTTTTGCTCAACTGAGTTTGAATTGAAACGCCACAGGTTCAGGCGAACTTGTCAGGCGAACTTAATAAGTTCTCCTCTGGCACTACTAAGCGAACTTATTAAGTTCGCCTAGGGGACAGTGAGGATTTGGACATGTGAATTTTTTTTGTTTTGTTTGAAAATTTTTAAATTTTTTTTTTAACTTTGTTGTTTTGTTTTGTTTTGTTTGTACTCGTTATTTTTCTAATATGTTGTTGTCCAAATGTTTCAGATGGCTCGACGTGTCGAATATAAACATAATCAAGTGGCATTGTTAGATCCCAACATGTCCGAGGCTGTGAATTTTCAAGGCATTATAGGATTTTTGAACAGATCACGTCTTCAAGTTGCTCTATCTGCTTATCCTTACATAAGCCTCGTGTACATACATCAATTTTGGGATACTGTGCATCAAGATACGGACGTTGAACCTCATGTTCTTCGTGCCACTGTTAATAATACTGAGATTGCAATTTCTGAAGAGACGATTCGTGCTGCTTTTCATTTGGGTGGAAATGCTGAAGACCCGTTATCTTATCCAGGAACTCTTATTATGGGTTGTTTTCAAAGAATGGGATATCGTGGGAAACAGAATGATACCTAAGCACGGAAAGGTGGATTAGTCGGTGAATGGAGGTATTTCATGCATGTGATTATTCAATGCATCTCTCCTCGCAAAGCTGGTACCGATGGATTGAAGATGGCTCTTCAAACTGCTATGGTGGCCTTAACATTGAATAAGAGATTCAATTTTCCACTTTATTTCTATCGGGAGATGGTCATGCAGATAAATCCAGCTGAAGGTCAAGGATTCTTGATGTATCCTCGTTTTGTTCAAATGATACTCAATCACCTTATTCCTGATCTTCCACAACATCCAATAAGATTAACATTGACTCCGATGTCAAAACGTATCTTTACCGACTGTACGAAGGTGAAACAGTTGAATGCTGCATTGATTCTAGTTAATGCTCCTTTGTTTGGGCACTTAATCAATCCTGATTATGTTGCACCACTGAATGACAACCGGTTTCATCCTGATGAAATTGTTCAAGCTCAAGGATTCAATACTCAACAACCACAACAGCAACAACCACAACAACCAGCACAACAACAAGTTCCACAACAACAGATACCGGTTCCACAAGTACAAGTTCCCGCACAACCTCAAATTCCTATTCCTGAACATGTTCCCGCACAACCAGAAATACCTATTCATGAACCTGTTCAAGAGGAGGTCGTTCATGCACATGAACATGATTTAGGCATGAACATGGATGATTTCGTTGATGATGCTGTGAACTCGCCCATTCCAGAAGCTGAAGGGAATGTGGTGACTGATGCTGATTCTAGTTCAAGCTTAAGTGATACGATATTATCGGTTAATGAAAGCACTGATTCTGATGACTCTAGGGATTTTTCCTCAGGTCATTATGAACGGCTGGCTACAATTCCACTGGCTAATGCTGGCAAACGCATTAAATCTCAAGCCAGACGACCAAGAAGAAAGTCTGTTCAGGATCCTCCTTCGGGATCAGTACTTGGCAAATGATCTTTGGTCGATGAGAATTCTGACACTGATAGTGACTTTAATCCAGATCCTAAGACTCAAAAGCTAATGTCTGCTTTGATTGCTGCTGCACAATCTTCTCAGGGAGTCGAGGATGCTAATTTTGTTTCTTCATTGATAGTTACTCCTCCAAGATCAAAGGATCCATCTCCGGTGATTTCTCCTGTTCCTCCAGTCATTCCTACTACTTCAAGTCCTTCTATTCCACAATCAACAGCTGGTCATTCAAAGCCTTCTGATTCTGACAGGATTACTTTCCTTGAATCTCAAGTGCTTACACTACAAACTCAGGTAAACACTCTTGTGTCTACTGATTCACAATGGCAGCTGGTGATTCAGACTCAAGCTCAACAGATTGCTGATATGCAAGCATTAGTTTCCAAACTCGTTCAGCGTCTTGACGTTCAGGGGGAGTTGAGGATACCTGATACTTGTCACACAGAGTCTATTCAAAGACGTGATGATGAAGACAATGATCCTGCTAGAAATATTGAGGGTGATCGTCAATATACTGACGCTAATCCTATATCTAGGGTTCAGGGGGAGTCGACATCACAATCACTTGAAGGAAACAAAGACAAAGATACTTCTGGTACTAATGAAGAAGAAATTCTATTATTGGAGTTCTTTCAAGATTCAGAAGAAGAGGAAGCTGAAAAGATTGCATGTCTTAATGACATTGATGATTTATTCAATGACATGGAAGATGATATGTCGGATAATGAGATAGAAGAAGGAGAAATAGTAGAGATTGAAATAGAGAAAGATAAAGATAGTGTTACTTATGAAGGCTGTGATGGTCTTAAGGTGCTGTATAACTTCATCCAGGATGATGTTATTCCTGAATTCACTTATGAAGGAGTAACAGATTCTATGGACTCTGTTGAAGACGTCACACTGCCTGATGATACAGCTGATTCAAAGATGGATACTGATGATGAAAATTTTCAATCCAATAAAGATGCTAAAACTGAAACTACTCACACTGAGTCTCCGAAGGTTAATGAAGAACCTGTAATGTACAGAGATACAGGGATGACAAGAGAACAGTGGAGAGAAGTTGTAAACAGTTGGATGAAGGTGCTTCCCAAGTCTCCAGCACAACCTGTTCAGAAAGAGAAATATGTGAATAAAGATCAGTGTGTAGGAAGGATCATTAGTTGGTTCTATGATGATGAATCAAAATTATTTGTAATTAAACGATCTGACGGTGTTCAATACTTAAAGCCGAGGATCAAATATTTCAATACCTTGCCAAGGTGTGAAATAAATGGTTTAGCTTCAAAGCCACTCATTAATAGATCGACGAATGGTTTGGCTGATGTAATAGCAAATTTGATCAAGAAAGAAGGTAGTTCAGGAAAGTATGATCGTCTAAAACCACAAAAGGGAAAGAGAGTGAAGAACACAGATCCAAAGACTGGGAAAGTGAACTGGAGATACAAGTATAAACCAGTGCGTGATATTCACAAGATACCATTAAAAAAGATTCCTCAAGACTTTCTTGGGAATATAAAATGGTGGTATGTTGACGTTAATACTGGTGAAGCAAGGATTGAAGATAAAGATAATAAGGTCATTGTGTGTTTCTATGACGCAATGAATCTTATTAATTTTTCAAAGAAAGATCAGAGGACGTTGTGAAAGAATGAGATCATGTACACTGATGTTTGGAGAGAACAAGGTCTACAGTACAAAAGAGTTTTGGAGATATGTAGAAGATATGGTGTGTATGCTGGTAGCAGACTACCGGATAACTGGAAGAGTTCAAGATAAAGACTGAAGACTGTAGATCAAGCTATTGTCAAGGGGGAGTCTGTTAGGACATAGTTTGTAATGACAAAATCTTGTAATAGTTAGATTTTATGTCTTTATGTTTTTGTTATGTAAATGTCAAAAGTGTCAAGTGTTTTACAAGTATAGCCTAGAGGCGAACTTGTTAAGTTCGCCTGGTCTATCAGAGGCGAACTTAATAAGTTCGCTTAGGTCTAACTGAGGCGGACTTGTTAAGTTCGCTTAAGCTGTTAGAGGCGAACTTAATAAGTTCGCTTATATCTGGTCAGTTGGTTATATATATGTGTGTTTACAGAGTCAGTAATAATGAATTTGAATGAAGTCAGATTGAGTCTGTAAACAACATTGTGATTGGAATACGAAGTGAGAAGTTTATTTACTTGCGTGTTTGAATTGTCTTTTATGCATATAAACGTTGACTCGTTGGATTCCGCACTCCGAGTAAACGTCACGTCTTATCACGAGATCGATCCGTAGACGCGCCATGGGGACTTACAGTGTACATGTAAAAATTAAAAATTGTATTGAACGAAATCTTGGAATTTAATATTTGCACGAATAATACAAAGTATTGCACTAGGATTGGAATTGAAATATTATTTATTGCACTAAAACAGAATCAATAAAAATCAAGAATGTTACACGGAGTGTTTAAACTCAATTCGTAGAAAGATGAAGACCTTTAAACCTTTGAAGGGATTTAGAATACCTTAAACATAGAGAGATGGCCAGTCTCTATCTTTTGTCAGGATCCTTGAGGATCCTTCCTGCAAAATACAAAACCTTGGTGAAGGTGGGGGTTAGCCTGACTAACACCCCTCCGATGCTCCAGTCAGTACTTTGATAAAAGATAATAAGATAAAAATAATTAGGGATAGAAGAGATACCAGGCTTAGTTGTAATTTAAGTTCTAGCTTACATAAAATACGCTTTGAGATGGACAACATTCCAGGATCTTGGCAGGATCTCTCCTTCCATTGTAGCTAACCAGTAGGCTCCCTTGCCTGCATCTGAGTGTATCAAATACGGACCTTCCCATTTCGGTGCAACCTTTCCTTCATTGGGATTGATAGTATTCTGAAATGCTTTTCTCAATACCAGGTCACCTACTTGGAATCTTCTGATCCTTATGTTCTTGTTGTATGATTTTGCTATTCTTTGTTGATAAGCCATAATACGAACTTTAGAGAGATCTCTGAGCTCATCCACAATATCAAGATCCTGTGCCAGAGCTTCGTTGATGGTTTCATGATTTTAAAGGCTGGATATTGCCATAGGGATCACTATCTCAGTGGGGATCACTGCCTCTGTTCCGAATACTAATGAGAATGGAGTTTGACCCGTTGTATTATTCGCGGTTGTTTTATCTGCCCAAAGGAAGAAAGGTAACTCCTTTCCTCGTCTTCTTTTCTTGGCATCCAATCTCTTCTTGAGGTTGTTGATGATGAATTTTTCGCTGGATTCTGCTTGTCCGTTGGCCTGAGGATGTATGGGGGAAGAAGTTATCATCTTTATTCCCCAATTGGCACAGAAGTTCGTCGTTCTTTTGCCGATGAACTGAGATCCGTTATCACACACTATTTTTATTGGGATCCTGAATCTCGTCAGGATATTGCACTTTATGAAGGAGATAACTGGATTTGTTGTTCTCTGAGAAGTATGGCAGTTTTTCTTTCTTGGGCCTTTTTAAGCTCAGCCATCTCCTCCTCTTCTCTTTCTCTTCTTCTTCTATCAATCTCCTTCTTTTCTTGCTCTATCCTCTTTTCTTCTTCTTCTGTCATGATACCCTTCCCTTTATCTTTATTGGATGCCTCTTCTTCAGCTTCATGAATCACAACAGCAGATGTGAGAGATGCTGTTGAGATCTCAGCTTCAGCTTCATTGGCAATTTGAGGAACAGACAAAGAGGAAGGGACTTCTTCATTCTCATCCTTCTCCCATTCTTTTCCATATACAGTCATATATGCCTCTTTAATATTCTGTGCAACCATTCTTTTTTATTCTTCTGCTGTATTTAGAATGCCAGTTGGTGAGGAGGGAGTGGATAGGTCTGAGCTAGAATCATTCATTGCAATCCATCCCTCCTTTTCAAGAAAATATTTGACAATTTTGATCATTTCTTGACTTTTTAAGGAGTTGATGTTGCAGATATGTGTCCTAAGTTCAAAGACCTTGTACAGGAAGTCTGGGTTGAGGAGAAGGATTTCTTGAATATTGTTGATAATAAAGGATGATCCATCATATAGAAAGAACTGAAAGCCAGAAGACCCGGTGCTTGCCCATCCATGCACGTCCAAACCCCTGACAACTTCATTATACAAGATTCTTCTTAGGCATAGAACTTGGTCTTCTGCCAACACCCTGCTTCTTATTAATTCAGACCTTTGAGCCTGTCTTTGTTGAACTTCTTGGGAGGACTCTGCTACTTCATCCTCAAACTTTTTGTATGCCACTTTCTTAGCAAGCTTAAGAAAGCTCTTAAATCTGGGCATGTTATCTTCACATATGTCATGGAAGTGTTCAATGGCAAGCATGACAGATAGATTATCAGATGTATTGATACATTCAGTTAGATGCAGGGTAAGGATTTCCAGCAGATTTAAGTTATCCAAGATAAGCTCTTTGATTCCAGCAAATTCCCAGCCCATCCAGAATCTTTTAGATAGGTCATCATATCCCCATGACATAATGGAATCAAACTCGAGGTTGTGAGCAGTTAGTGGGAAATGAGGGGATATGGCTTGTCTTGATATAGAAGCAGCAGCTAGAAGTATAGTGACTAAGAGAGGCATTTCTTCATCTTCATCTTCAATTTCCATCTCCTCGGGGAATACTTCATCTACAGACCTGGTCACTAACTTCCATTCCTCAGAGATCTCTTCCTCTTCATCTCTAGGAGACATCAAATCATGGACTTGAACAAAGGTGGGCTGATATAGTGTTCTTTGAAAGGCAACCTGCTCTTGTATCCAATCCTCCAAGCTATCTCTGTCATCTTCAGTAGTAACTATCTCCCCCTTTTTGGTTGCATCAGTGCATATAGTTGCGTATTTTTGGGTTCCCACTTATACAAGGGAGGGAGAAGTCACACTTGGGCATTGATGGGCTTCATGCATAGAGACTTGGTGCCTTAGTTTGGACACTTCAGCCTCTAGCATAGCCACCCTGGCTGTCAATTCCATATTTTCCAGTTTCAGTCTGTCCTCATCCACAGTTGAGGAATCCTTGGAACTAGATGGGGCCTTAGGCCTAGCCTCTTCATCTCCATCACCCTGGTTTTCTTGGCGCCTGGGATTCCTCTCAGTGAAAAGTGTTTCAAAAGAAACATCCTCACCGTGAGTTGCCATGGTTGGGGACTTAATGATGTTATCACTGTCCTCCAGGTCAATGGATGAACAAGTAGTAGTGATAGCTCTTTCCACATTCACTCTTTTAGTACTTCCAGAGTGAACCTTTTTAGGTGATGAACTTGGGCTGGGTACTTTGGCAGCCAAGTCAATCAGTACCTTCGAGATAGTGACAGTTGGAGAAGGTACATCATCTTGACATGGTGCCTTTGTACTTAAGTTCAAAGAAAAGGAAGATTGTATAGGCTCAAAGGGTTGTTCTATGGATCCGGGATGTGATATTGATCCTAATAGAGGGACTTCCAAAGAAGTCTCCCTAATAATATGGCTATCCCTTTTGGTATTCTCATCAGAATGTTGGGATTCTAAATGAGGGCTTTTGGGTTGGGATTGGGCCTGTGAGACAAGAATAGAAGGAGTCTTCTTGCTCCTTTTTTGCTTTCTAGTATAACTTGCCTCAACTGGGGCCTTGTCTTCCAGTTAGGCTTCAAGGACTGGGGTAAGTATTTATTGTGCCTGTGCACCCTTAATAGGCTTCACAGGGGTTCGATCAAGGGAAGCAAAAGTATGTTCGGGTTGTGAAGTGGAGGGTGTGGGATCAGTATCAGCTGGGACTGCTGAACTGTCACCCTGGGTGCTTTGTATGTTCAACATTGTAGATAACAACGGAACATGGGAACTTTTTGGAAACAGCTCTCATAATTTGAAAAATGTTATTTTTATGACCCAGCATTAAGTAGATTCTTGCAGGTTTTGAAAGGTCTTTTAGTTCATGATTAAAAACTTCATGCAAGAACCTTGGGTACATAAAGAAGGCTTGTTTTGCACCTTCCTGAAGGTTATATCTCAAACCTTCAAATATTAACTGAGCAAAATTAAAACCCTGTCAAGTTACCATAGCATGAACTGCAGACGCAAGGGCAGAGCTCACTTGATGCCATCCACTTCTCTTCTAAGATATGCATTGAAGAAGAGTGTGGCATAAGAACTTCCAAGGAGGACCCATCAGTGCCTTCTCAATCGTGTATTCGTCCAGATTTCCAGTGTACCCTTTGGATACAATGGTTCTCATATACGCGTCTTTAGTGTATGAGATGGCGGCCCCCTCATCCTGAAGCTTGAGGTGTTTTCTAGGTGTGGCTTCAGTGATGGTGATGTCTTTGTCATCTACCATGGCTTTGATTTGGGGAGTCCCCTGTTCGGTAGAGTAGACGGCAGTGTTCCAGAAATCCTCTATGTGAGGGATATAGATTGTGGGGTTGACTGTTAGTGCAAAGTGGATTTTTGATTGAAAGAGGAAGTCAATCATGTCGTCAAACCCTTCAGATTTCTTTCCTTTGACAAGATAAGTAGTGAGATTATGGTAGGTTGAGACCTTGTCATTAGGGTTGTTGATATCATCTTCTGCCATTCTAGTAAGGTTTGGAGGGAAAGGAGGAAGATTTTGAAAGGTGGTTAAGTATGGAAAGCTTTGAATGCTTGAGAGAAAAGATGAGGGTTAGGTCAGAATTGAATGTGAAGTGTTGAGGAAGAAATTTGATTTGTGTTATAACGGCAAAGGAGGGAAAAAGCAGATTTACTTGTACTGTACAACCTATTTGCTTTTCACTGTTTTACAGCTATAACACACTGTAGCAGCCATGGTAAATACTGAAGGTGGTTTTTACTGCGGGTAAAAGTTAATTTGGACCCATTTTACCGATCAGTAGCAAACTTGGTAGCTGTGCATGGTTAAGCCTATCACCAACAAACTTGGTTGCTGCTGATGGCTAAGTCTATCAGTAGCAAACTTGGTTGCTGCTGATGGATAATGGTCCGCAGAAAAAATGTTGCTGCTGATTGTCTTAAAGCTATCCGTAGGAAACTTGTTCCTGGCGATAACTTAAGGCAGTCAGAGGCAAATTCTTTGTTGTTGAAGCTTAAACCTGTTAGCAGCAAAAAAAAGTTTGCTGCGGACTTTTAATTTTTATTTACAACAGAAGACAAACACATGTCCCTGGAAAAACCACTGTCTACAACCCAGGTGTTATCCTTGTGACCTGGTTGTCCCTTCACATGAGAGAGATCTAGTTAGAGGGAGGAACCCAAGAACTTATAAACTTGGGTAAGTGTGGCTTTGAGCCAATAGCATCATTATGCTTGCATTCAATGGATCCTATGATGATGCTTTAAGAGATAGAAGCAGTGGACTTGGCTTTCCATTGTTGAGGAAGTGATTTTCCAGACCCTTTTACTCTATCAGCGGCTGATGTGGCTTTTGGTGCTGATGGCTTTGGATGATTAGCAGCAAACTTGGCTGCTGCTGATGGCTTGTTCTTGGGCTTCTTTAACTTTACATGATCAGCAGCATTTTTGCTGGCTACTGATGGTTCAACAGATACATGTTTCTCATGTTTTACCTTTCTATTAAAAGTGGTTTTCTCTGTGGGAGTTCTTCTATAGATAGGCTTCTGTTTTCGAGTAGCATGAACTGCTATAGAGGCTGGTTGAAAAATCTGGCTGAAAGGATTGAATTTACAATCAGCAGCAAATTGTTTTGATTCACCACATATGATGCAGGATTGTTGAGGTTTTTGAAGCTGCTTTCTTGGAGGAGAGAGAGACTTTCTGAATTGAGTTGATTTGGCTTCATAGCTTCTTACCTTCTTGTTTTTGTTTGTCTTCTCAAAAGCATTTTGCTTGAGGTTTCTTTGCTGCTGAAGGTAGTAAAAGCATGTGCTTGTAGTGTGATTGTATTTGCCATAGACAAAACAGGATTTAGCTGATTTATCTCTTTGAAAGTATACATAATCTTTTCTTTTGAATAGATCTTTAAAATTCCAGAGATGAGCTTTGTTGTGTTCAAAAGTGGCTTCCTCCAATGTTTTCTAAACATATGGAGGTCTCTCTCCAGGTGCATGACAAATGTCAAACACCTTCCAGGGTTGATTGGATTTTGATTGAGGAATGGTGGAGGTTGAAGATTGTCCATGTTCAACTTTTAACTTTCTTCCTTCAGGAGGATAGCTAATTTTGATTTGTTTGGTGGGAGGAGTTACTTGTATAGAGCGAACAAAGGGACTTGGACCATTGGTTTGGATTACTTTACCAGATTTGGTGGTTTTGAGAATTACTTCATTGGTAGGGGGTAATGGAGCTTCACTTGTTTGAGTAGATTCTGAGCATGTGGACTCAGATTCAAATGGGGTATTGCAGTCTTGCACAGATGATTCTTCCTTGGAAGGATCAAGGTTTCGGTTTGCATGGTCAAGATTTGTGAGATTGAAGTTTGGTTCATGGATGGTTACATAGTCAGCTGGTGGGGGGACGGTGTTGTAGGGCTTTTCAGCTTGAAACCCAAGGCCAGCAGTCACCTTTTCATGAATTTAAGCATCTAAAAGTCTTTGCAGCTTTTTGGATGCAAACTCATGTTTGTCAACATGAACTTTTTGGTCTACCAACTCAGCTCTTGTTGCTTTTAACTTAACCAATAGATCATCAATCTGAGTTTCAAGATTTGTTTGTTCATGTTTTAGTAATGAAATCTCTTTCTTTAGGCAGTTAATCTTTTCTTTATAGTTGTTTTTGACCTTTTTAAATTCAGATTTCATTTGGTGAAACTCTTCATTTTGATCTATAAGGTTTTGGTTACGTTTCCTGTATCCTAGAACCTTATCAATGCAAGCTTGAGTACAAAGATGTTCATATACCTGAGGTGGTATCTATGTTGTGTCTGCCATGAATGCTTTGTTGTTGGCAGGAAGATCTTCATACTAGAATCTCCAATCAAAATTGGTTGTTCCAACAGTTGTATAGGCTGCAGTTTGAGTAGGAGTGGTGTTGCCTTGACTTGCTTGACCATGATGGGTCTGTCTAGGTTGTGTCGCAGCTGGGTTTGCCTGAGGTGGAGCTTCAATAAGAAATGGTGAGTTATTTGTTTGTGAGTTGGGAGTCTGAGGGTGGGTGACAATGGGAGGATAATAGTTACTAGAACTGGGAGCTGAGTGGTCAGAGTGTAGTGCAGATGAAGTGGTGGTTGTTGATGTAGTTGTTGAATGACCTGAGCTTCTTTCTTTGGCTTGAATCATTTCTAATTCATATGTCTTTATCATGCCATATAGCTTAGTCATTTTTAGAGTTTTCAAGTTTTCAGTTCATCTAATTGACACTGTATAGAGTGTCCAGCAGCTTGGAAGAGATCTAATAAACTTTTTGAGAATGTCTTCATTCTCCAGCTTCACTCTAGAGCACTGTAACTCTCCTACCAAATAGGTGTACCTGTTGAACAAAACAGTAAGAGACTCACCTTCCTTCCAGACAAAGTTCTTATATTATTGCTTCAGAATGTCTCTTCTATTCTCCATCACCTCCTCAGAACCGGCAAACATCTACTCAAGAGCTTCCCATAGCTCCTTAGCAGTCTTGTATTCTCTGAAGTTTTGGAAAACTTCGTTTGGCAAGCACATCTGAATGACTCCCAAAGCTTTGAAATCTACCTCCATTTTCTTGATGTCTTCCTCTGAGTACTTTGAGGCTTCTTTAGGGACTGATGGACCTCCGGAATAAGCAGAAGCCACCATAGGCGCATATAGACCATCTACTATGGATCTCCACATTCCATATTCTTGGTAGCAGAAGAAACTTTCCATTTTTTTCTTCCACATATCATAATCTTCTCCGGACACCAGTCTTGGTGCTTTGTGAAAGCTTCCAACATCATCAAATCCAGTATTTTGTGCCACACTATGGATAGATGGTTCAGCAGCAAAGAGATAACAGAACCAGATAGTGATTAAACAAGTGTTAGTTTGTTTAATCTGAGAGCCAAAGCTTTGATACCACTTGTAGGATCGGTGTTTACAAGATGATTCTGTTCTTAGTTAACAACTAATCAATGTAAACAAGAAAACAAGAATAATACTGATAAATGCAAAGTGTATTAATCTTCAGTGTTTACAAGTTTATAGAGAAAGCTCTAAGGAAGCACCCTTGTAAAATAAAAATATACAATACATATAAAGGAACTTAGAATCAGGACAGACCCTTGATTCTAAGGATCAGATCAAACACAAGCCGTTGATTTTTAACAGTTACAACTTACACTACTATTGGTAGACAACTAAAAGACAAGTAGCTAAAAGACAACTGCAGTGAAAAGACTTCTGCACTGAAAAGACAACAACAAAACTAGGTCTTCTCAGAAATCATTGCAGGACATATCAGAATAGGAGCATTGTCTTTTGTCATCTACACCAATAACATTCCTTCTGCTGGTAGGTGTGTTAGTGTTACAGCAGAGGTGTCAGTGGCAAAGTCAAAGCTATTGATGATTTGCCTATCAGTAGCATCAAATGTTTGATGCTGCTGAGAAGCCTATCAGCAGCAACTTTGGACTTCAGCAGATAATGCTATCAGCAGGAAACTTGTTCATCAGCAGGAGAACACAACTATCTGCAGCACTTAGCCTTATCTGCAACAACTTGTAAGTCAGCAGCAAAATTGTGGAGTCCACAGAAACTTACTTAGAGAATTTTGTAACCATCAGTCTTTATCTCTACACTTCCTACATGAAGAAGTGGGTGCTTGATCAATGGCGATACTTTGCTCACGTCATGATCATGTGTATTTCTGCGAAGAAATCTGGAAAGGATACTATGGGTCATGATTTAGCATCAACTATGGTTGGATTATCTTTGAATAGGTACAACTTCTCACGCTATGTCTACATATCCATGGTGGATCAAATCAATGTTGCAGAGAGGTTCAGATTCCTTTTGTACCCCCGATTTACTCAACTGCTGATCAATCACTTTCTGCCCAATCTACCTCAGTTTGGACATATACTTCAAGTGAAAAGAGTGGATAAGAGGGTGTTTGTACAGTTTAAGAAGGCGGGAAGAACATATTCCCGTGCACACACCGCTCTTTGGTCCTCTTATTAACGAAGCTTATGTGGGACCACCTGATGATCGTTGGTATAGCATTGAATCTGAACACTCAGATGAACAACATGAAGAGGTACAGGAAGAATAAGAACATGATGGTGGTTCTGGTGATGAAGAAGAAGGAGGCGATGGTGAAAAAGAAAGTGAGGTGACGGTGCTGAAGAATCTGATTCGGAAAGGACTGAATCTAATTTATCCGATTCTGATGATGCACCTGATGATGCACACCCTAGGAGGATAGTTCAGGTATCCCTTACTTAGTTATCTTCTAAACGACAAAGAGAAGACAGTTCAGACAGTGATTTCTGACTAGAGACAGAGATTGAAGCTGCGAGGCAGCAAGAGACAGAGAGGAGGAAGAAGTATAGGTCTGACAGACCTTGGCAGGCGGTCTTAAGTGACTTAGCTTCCCGTATCCAGGTACAGCCAATTTTTGTGCTCCATTTCAGCTGTACAGCAGGATGAAGCATCAGATATTGAAAAAATTGGTTGTGTCAACTATCTCAGAGGGGGTTCTTGACATAGTTTTTCTTCCTGTGGGTACAACATCTGTGGTGATGAGTGTTGTCCCAATCATGGCGGAGTCTGTTATTGTTATACCATCAACTATTCCATCAACAATTCTAGCTGCATCTATACCTATCACCACATTACATCCCATTTCACAGCCTCTTGCTTTTGGTGACTTCACACATGGTTTTGACTTTGCCGACATCTTTGCATCCCCAATCCATGAGACTGGTGAGGCGTCTACATATAGGGATCCTGATCCTCATGATGCTCGGATTGCCTATCTAGAGACACAAGTTTCTTCTCTATTAGAGACGGTGGCCAACTCTAAGAGTGAATCTGAGGCACAACAAACTCCGATCAACTCTTTGGTTGATGAGACTACTCATCTGAGACACCAGTGGATTGGCACTCAAAAGCAGCTAAGGACCTTAATGGAGCAGAATGAACTTCAAATCAAAGTCATTGACTCTATCCCTACGCACGGGCAATCGATTTAGTCAAGACTTGCCCTTCAACGTGAAGAACATCTAAAGATGGTTGCCCTGGTTAAGGAGCTATCCAAGAAGCTTGCTGCTCGAGGGGAGAAGAAGAAGCCAGACTCTAAATATGCATGTCACCAGGTTGATCTAACTGGTGATGACAATGATGACAAGGATCCCTAAGCCGGTACCAATGGTAGTGAGCAGCAAGCTTTATCTATTGCTCCACTAACAGTTATGCCTATGGCCCAGGGGGAGTCATCTAGAGTTAGTGGCGACGGTGAAAGTTCTGGAAGGGTGAAAGTTCTGGAAGTGAGAAAGGAAAGTCAGCGGCTGACGTTTTGGAAGAATTATCTAATGACGCCATTCTATTGATTGAGCCCAACTATTCCAAGGCTGTGATGATCGAGGCTCTCGAAGAATATGAAGAATGAGAGATCAATTCTGATGGTGATGAATGGGGAGATGAGGATGAGTATGTAGTGGTGGAGTTTCCGAAGGGATCTAGCGAGGGGGTTTATGAATTGGAAGATGGTGAGATTTTCGAAGCTCCGTTCTTGGAATTTTCTGAATGTTCAGTTGAGCCTGATGTTACTGAGGCTAGTTGTGCAGCAACTTTAACTGAAACCTCACCAGCCTACCCTATTCTCGCTGACGATATTGACACCTCGAGGAGCAAGCTTCCTTAAGAGTGGTTTAAAAAGAGTCAGCCTCCAGCTTGGAGAAGTCTCACTATACAGAAAAGCATGGAGCAGCGGGAATGATCCTTTCGGTCCGTTTTGAAAATGACAAGGGTTTATTTGCCATCAAAAGAGCTGGTGGGGTTCAATACCTAAAGCCAACAAGCGAGGCATTTAATTCTTTGCCTAAATACGACTTGGTGAACTTGGCGAACAGAGAGTTAGTTAGTGAGACCTCGTTTGCTGTTGCCAAAGGTTTGTGGGGCGCGCTTCAGAGGGAAGGGAGATCTGGGAACTTTGAGATGTTAATCCGCAAAATCCTAAGAGAGTCAGGGATAAGACTTGCCGAGATCCCGTGACTAAAAAGTATGTGAAAAAGTTGGTCTACAAGCCTGTGTTGTGTGAGACCGAAATACCGTTCAGGAAAATCCCTCAGGGTATTCTAGGGAATATGTGGTATTGCTGCATCCAATAACTTGCGAAGCGGTGATGGCGGAGAAGACAATGTCGAGGACAAAGGGAGTGAAGCCGACATAGGTGATCAGGGTATTTGATGAAATCATCTTCATCAATTTTTTGGTAAGTGACTTGGAGGTTCTGCATGATAGATACTGTATCAGCACGGATGAGTGGACGAAGCTTCTTGCATCAAGATATAACAGATTAGTCAATATATGTTTTGACTACAAGAAATGGATTGGAGACCTTTGAGAGACTGAAGACAATCCGGAGCTGGTGTCAAGGGGGAGTCTGTTGAAGCATTTCTATGTGACAGGCACTGTGGAGATTTTCCCTGCTGGTGTTGTCTTTTGTATTGTAATATATGTATTCTGTCTCTGATGTATCTGTGTTATCGATTTGTAATCTTGTTTGTTTGTACTTGTATTTGCACTTGTTGTTTTCAGTCAGTTGTAAGTTATGGGTACTGATCAAGTATGCAGGGGACTTGTTCCTACGTACTTGATATGTACGCATGAGTATACCTGCGTACTTGGTAAGTACACATGAGGTTTTTCTTACTCAATTGTTAAGTACGCAGGAGCTGGGTCTGTCACTATAAGTAGCTGGTTGTAAGAGTTGATATGTATGCTCTCATTGTATACTTCCAGAAATATTGGAGAGCCATCTTGTAATCGGTTACTGTGATAATATACCAAGTATTTTGTTACCTGTGTTTGTTGTCGTTTGCCTTTGTCATATTGCATTCCATCTAGTCTCGGGGATTCCGGACCTTGGTGGACTAGAACAGCACACACGTGATAGATCCGAAGCACCGGGGACCTACAGATAATGCAACGGGGTGAATTCAAGAGACGTTCTTGAACTAGCTATGTTCACAAGTCATTATGGATCTTGCAACTGGGAGTTTCTTCATATGCGTTAGACTGGTGGAGTAATCAAAAGATTGTGGGGATGTCGTATGGCTGAGTGTAGTCTTGCCTAAATCTTGGAGTATCGGAAGGAATGATGATATATCGGCTTTCTCGATGCTATCGGTTGATTTCTTAGATTGGATTCTCATTTGTGGTGTACAACTCGGGTGGAGTTGATTATTATATGATGCAAGGAGATCAAACTCAGGAAAGTAGTGGGGTGTGAGGAGTAGTTTGTGGTGGCTTCAAGAAAGCCAAATATTCTAGCCGAGCTAGAAATCCCTTTAGGGAGGCAATACTTGTTGTTGCCATATGTGTGGGAAGATACACAAGTGGGAATGTAGTCCTAATGATGTGTGCTTCGGTGTTTACAAATCGGGACGCATTCTAAGTGAATGTCCCGAGTTTAAAGCACACGAATGAAAGGGGGGAGGGAAATAGAAATTTTAAGGCTGTTGAGCCAACATTTCTAAACTAACAAAGATGGATTGAAGTCTTTTGGTATATTGTCGGATGAGGTTATATGTGAATCAGTGGATTCAGGGGTGATCAACATTGTGGGTTTCATAATGTTGACAATTGTATTAATTAATAATTGAAAGATGTGGGTTAAACAATCACATGGAATGGAGTCCAAAGATTGTAGTGGAAATTGTGTGGTTACTTAGTAACCGTATCAATGTCGTGTATGACTAAAGGGTGACGCGTTGAGCCGTTCTCACCAAGAGACGGTGAAACACATGGCACAAGAATTGGTGTATGCCTGGCTTAGATCATTAACACCAACCGGGGCAAAAGAATACTTGATGTTCCAGTCGTGAAGAAGTTCTTAAAGGTTTTATACCCGAATGTCTATTCTTGGGGTGTAACCGTTCTCTTGAGGAAAATAATAATGGAAGAATGTATACGTACGTTAACTGTCGGGTTTTAACAAGTGACTAAATGTCTTAGTTTCAACATTTAAGATAGAGGGGGGCGATATCCCATGAATGGTATCATTTTCGTTATGAATACTATGGGGTTGTGAATGTAACTTTCTGCCTTGTTAGAAGTTCCGCGGTTTATGTAGACCAATGTGAAGGAGGTGTATACCTATGTATGTAAATTCAATGGTCATTTATTCGATGATAGTCGTTTTTATATCTGCAAAGCAAAGTCGTTCACGCTCATTATCTTCGTGAGCTTCCTGAAATTCCGTGAAAGGAGAGGCCTTTCATGGGAATGATTTGGTGTGCCATATTGGCTTTGGTAAAAATCAATTATTGGATGAGGCGGTGAATTCTAAAGACATATATGTTGACCCGACAATGATTGAAGTAATCAAGGGGTAATTGGTGTTTGAAGTCTTAGAACTTAACGACTAGTGATTGAAAATGAAGTATTCGAACTTCAAAAGGGATTGTAAAATTGAGATCCTTGAATCTAAAAGGATGACTTACGTTAAAGACGTTGGGTTAAAAAAGGTGTTGGATCACGGATAAGGATCCACCCTTCAGAATTGTGAAAGAGGATTTGGCTATGGCATTCGACGCGTCCTTCCTTAAGAAAACCGTATGCCTTGTCGTTTGTCTTGGTGCCTCCTGGATTAGACTCGGTTATGTCTTTATGCAACGAGACAGGAGTATCGCTTATTCTCATAGTCAGTTGTGAGCTTGATTGTAGCCACTAAAGGAGAAAACTTAGAGAGGGGAACTGATGAATCTATACGCGGCGAGCGTTAGAAGGTTGAGTTAAAGTCCTTTAACTTTATGGGGGTTCTTGAAGTATTCAAACTTCATGGGTGTTCTTGAAGTCCTTGAACTTCATGGGTGATGAATTAGACTTCAAAGTCTCATGGATGGTTGTATGTTTGTTTTGGGGTTTAACTTTTGGTGGCTAGGGATGAAGGGAGACACGATCAATCATGTGGTTAAAAGTGTCTCACTTGCCTACGGGTTAAGTCCGAATACCAAAAGGGGAACCTACTTTTCTAATTGGTCGGAGAACTTTAGTTCAAGAGAGGTGTGATACGACATGGTACAATTATACCTGTTGATTCGGATTGAGGTGTTAGTTTCATATTTCGATTTGGAGGAAATCGGGTGATTAATTATGATTGGTTGGAAGATGGTGTCATCTTAACTAAAATTTGAACATTCATATTCAATTTATTGAATTACTAAATGGTGAAAGGTGTCATATATCGTTTGGTTGGGTGGTATTGAATGTCGTGCAACTAAGAATCATGGTGTGATTCAAGACTTAGCGTTAAAGATCTTGTATTTTGAGCGCGATTGAAAAATCCACTCAAGGTGGGTAGAAAACCGTACGTTGATTTAGGGAGGAGGTGTGTTGACGTTTAAATGAGAACTTTGGCGATATAATAGTTTCCCTTATAAAGGGGGTGTATCGGGTTCGGAAACGTGGGTGGCCAAGTCCCCGTTTTGTTGGACCGTTCAGACTTCACTTTAGTTGTGAAGTGGTATGCCATTAGGAGTTACTCTGGGGATCGTGTAGACTCCATAATACATTTCTCATGGTTCATCCACGAGAAAGTAAGGCGATAAAAGTGGATGTTGCTTCTCATAGCGCTATTGAGGCGATAGATGATGGATGTTTCATCTAGAGTAACCGGTGGCTATCTTAGATAGAAAGGTGAAACGCTTGAGGTATAAGCGGAATAAGCAAGTGTTAGTTCATCGGAATCTATAGATAAGGGGCGGAAGCTACTTGGGAATCTGAGGATAGATACTCGAGTGTTACCTTAACCTTTTGGTGGATCGGGTTTCGGGGACGAAACCCAAATTTAGGGGGTGTGATTTGTAACGAACCAATTTTCATCCTATGATTATAATATGATGTTTCAAATTATAAGGGTTTAAAATAAATAAATTGAAAGTCAAGGGTTTGTTCTAAATATGCATTTTTAGACTTTTTGGATTAAAAGGGGCTAAAATTGAAGTAAAAGGGGGACGTGTGCAACTGTTTTATAAAAAACAATCATGTGGTGTTGGGGAGAAGGAAAATGGCAACACACACTAGGTGTGTGTGTGTGTTGCCATCATGAAAATCAATAGGGAGAAAGGGGATGACCCAAGAACACCAAAATGGGAAATCAGTTGCAGTAGAAGTGTTCTTCCTCAAGCAAACATCTAGTAAGTACCTCTTTCATCTTTAGAACCTCCATTAATGGAGTTCTTGGTGGGTTTTGATGGAATCAAGTAATGGGGCTGATTTGGGTGTTGTAGAAGATTATTAACTTGATGAAAGTGATAATCTAGCTTGATAAAGGGTAAGAGTAGCTAATAACATCATGATAACATCCAATTTGGAGATTCAAGAATTAGGGTTCTTTAGGGGAATTTGGGGGTTTTCTATTTGAGGATGTTTAAATGATGGATTGAGGGTTGGTAGGTATTTATGGTGGTAATAGACACTTTAATTGATAAGAAACCTCAATCAATTTGATGATTTAGAAATTAGGGTTCCTGAGAACCTAATTTGGAGGTTTTATAATTGGAGGTGTTTAAATGATGAATTGAGTATTGTTAAATGTTTATGGTAAACACAGTTTCAAGTTTAAAACTCAATTGATTTGGGGAATTATAAATTGGGTGAAATTATGGAAATTGGATGAAATCCTTAACGGGTCAAATGGGTTGGATGTTGTTATTACGGATTTGAAAGCTTGGTTAAAGTTCAATTAACCAAGTTATGTAAGGGTGTAAATCATTGAGTCGACTAGGTGGGTGTTATCCTAATTGGTGAGTTGGGTGGGATCACTAGATTTGCTAAACAATAATTGTGAATTGAATAGGTGACCAGATTGCTAAGGTTAAAGATCAATCGAGATCATCAAAGGCAATGATGGGTGATTCAACATAAAAGGTAAGTGCCTTGCACTTACTTAGTATTTGATAAACTAATGTTATTGCATAAGTAGATAATATGTTAAAGGAACACTTGCTTATGTGTTGTTAATGTGGTATGTGGTGTATTGGTATAATTTGACTTATGTTGTAAAGAGTCAAACTATAATGTGGTGTGTTGTGTATTGGTGTATTTGACTTAGGTGGTAATGAGTCAAACTATAATGTGATATGTGGTGTATTGGTGTATTTGACTTAAGTGGTAAAGAGTTAAACTATAATGTGGTATATGGTGTGTTGGTGTATTTGACTTAGGTGGTAAAGAGTCAAACTAAAATTGTGTAATGTGGTGTATTGGTGTATTTGACTTAGGTGGTAAAGAGTCCAACTATAATGTGCTATGTGGTGTATTGCCGTATTTGACATAGCTGGTAAAGTGTCAAACTAAAATTGTGTAATGTGGTGTATTGGTGTATTTTGACTTTTGAGGTAAAGAGTCAAACTACAATATGGTGTGTGAATTAATGGTACTAAAAAGTTGGTGTTTGAAGTCATGGGACTCACAATGGTGATTGAAGCCTAGAACTTCACATGTCGGTGATTGAGATCTTGGAATATCACAATTGGTGTTTGAAGTCATGAGCCTCACAATGGTGTATTGAGGCCTAGAACTTCATATTTGGTGATTGAAGTCTTGCGCCTCACAACGGTGTATTGAGGCCTAGAACTTCATATTTGGTGGTTGAAGTCATGAGCCTCACAACGGTGTATTGAGGTCTAAAACTTCATATGTGGTGAACAGGATCTTAGGATCTCATAGTTGGTGTTGAAGTTATGAGTCTCACATTGGTGTCTTGAGGCCTATAACTTCACTTGATTGATAGAAATGGAAACTAAGTATATATTGGTTGGGTTTCATTTAGTAATACATGGTGTTTATGGGGTGAATTATTAACCAATTTATGTTAGTACAAGTGGGTGATTGATATTGTGCGAAAGCACATGTCTTTATTCCGTTGTTTTAATGTGTTCTAAGTAGTTTTATATTAGTTTTGAGTCAATTTTATGTACATTTGAGTCGTTGGTCTTATTTGTAGGAGCCCGGGAATATTAATGAAGAATACGTGAAGAAAACGAGCGAAGAAACGAAGCCCGGAAAAGTCCAAAGATCAAAAGACAATTTTCTGAAATTTAGGTCGCTCGCGGTACGCGAGAGACGAGTGTAATGGTTCTCGCGGTACGCGGGAAGCTCCAGGAATTCGCCCGACTATTTTGGTCCTCGCGGTACGCGAGGATCCAGTCAACATTCTCTCGCGGTACGCGAGAGGGCCGTTTTCCGCAAAACCCTAATTTTCTAAATTAAAAAGATTTAAACGGCCATTATGAGGGAGTTCGATTCCAAGCCGTTCCAGGGAAGAAAAGAGGCGATTTTGAGCTTGGAAGTCAATTGAAGCTGAAGATTGAAGCTTTTGGATTCCGGGTTTGTGTAGTTGCATTCTAGGTTTTAAAGATTCAAACTTTATCTTTGATTTTGTGTTTTGAACCTATGGATCTTGCTATTTACTTCTGTGTAGATGTTCTTAGTATGATTCTAGGCTAGATCATTGATCTACCTAGGTCAATATGATGATTATGTGTTAAAGTTTCGATTTTTATTCGGTTTTTGGATTTGAATGTTGGATTTATGATTTAGTAAAGGTTTGAGTTTGTTTATGTGTGATGTTAGTGCATGTTTAATTCTGATTATGTGGTTGATTATGCTTTTCTGCGTTGATTGTGGTTGTCTGCCAGTTTGATCTTCGTTTCTGGTTCATAGACTTTAGGGTTTGTGAGTTAGAGTGGTGTCTAGACGTAGTAGCCATAGAAAACCTAGTTAATTACTGATTAGAAGTGAATGTGTGTCCTAGTTCAATACCCGAGAGGTGAGAATTAGTCGTTCAGTCTTCATCATTAGGAATCCGCGTGTCAGCTGTCTGAGAGGAAGTTGGTATTAGGTGTCTAGTGATAGTTGCTATCCGAATCATAGTATCCATTCTAGAACTACCCCATGCATTCCTTGAGTGTATGGTAAGCGGTGAGACTGAGAGGTAATCCGTTTATTAGGGTACTTGTCATAGTAGGAAATACCCGAGAGGTGATCCGATCATCTGGTGAGTTAATATCCTTAGGTTGTCTTCTGGTCACATCCCGAGACCGAGAGTGATCGGGAATCCACTAGATATCTTTTAGGTGTTATATCTTTAGAAACCCAGATCCAACCTAGTTCCAAAACCGATAGAAGTTGAGCTTTACACATAGGATTCCGACCTAGGTAGTGACTTCTCCATTCTTGATTTCATCTTTAGTTTACTCTTAATAGCTTGAATTGTCCTTAGTTTATTGCATTCTTAGTTAATCTTTAGTGTAGTAAACCCCCCAATCAATTAATCATATTAAGTCCTAGTTAGAGTCTAATTTAGTTATTCAGTGTCTTTTGGGTTCGATATCCGGACTTCGTTAGGCTATATTGCATTGATCGGTACACTTGCCGGTTATGTGGTCTAGTTTTAGGTCGAGTCTAGGTTTTATAAATTTAAAGCTAGAGAGTCTAGATTAGGTTTTATTTGATAGTTTTTATAGACCGTCTGGACGACATCAAGTTTTTGGCGCCGTTGCCGGGGACACTTGGCAATAGCAATATTAGCTTTGACTAGTTCTTTGATTGATTTTTGGTTTATTTGAGTCTTTTGTTTTCTTTTGAGTCTTGTGTGCTACTTGTGAGTCTTTATTCTGTTTCCTTCTTAGAGTCTTTCTGTTTATGCCCAATACTCGTTCGCAAGGATCATCATCTTTCGCAGCTTTTCAAGAGCCCGAACGAGAGCTTCACGAGCGCACCCGCGACTTTCGGGAGCGTTTAGAGGAGCTGGTTAAATCTAAGGTACGTTCTACTAGCCCAGTTCCAATTTCTATCATGGGTGACGCTAACCCACCGGCTAGACGTACGGTGCACCAGAGGGCCAGTGAGGGGGTCACGGGCGCGAGATCTTCGATCACACGCCCCACTATACCGAACACCAATTCTTGGCAGATCCCATCACATGTCATGAGTACGATCACTCATGCCACTCAATTCCATGGCCTAGAGGATGAGGATGCACCCGGACATTTGTCCCGCTTCGCGCGGATATGTGATACATTTAATATCACGGGTGTATCTAAGGACGCAATCTACTTGCGTCTCTTTCCATTCTCTCTTTCTGGGCGTGCATCTACTTGGCTCGACACTCTTCCCGACAATTCTATCACCACATGGGAGGATCTCGAAGCCAAGTTCTTCAAGAAATACTTTCCACCTTCCAGGGCCGCTCGCCTTCGGGACCAGATCCATTCGTTTCGGATGGATCCCGACGAGCCTTACCATATGGCCTGGGAGCGGTTCAACGCGCTGTTGAGCCGATGTCCCCAGCACGGTCTCCCAGACTGGGCACTAGTGGAGAAGTTCTATAATGGCCTCACCTTCGAGACGCAGCAAATGTTCAACACAGCTGCAGGAGGCCATATCATGGATAGACTCGAGCCTGAGGAGTGCGAGGATATGTTCGAGAGCTTCGCTCAAGCCGAACAGCAGCACCCACGTTCTGTTAGGGATTCCATCCCTACTGCTAGGTCACACGCCTCTTCTCCTAGAGGTGTGCATCAGGTCACTCCTGATACTAGCGTGGCTGCTGCCCTCGCCTCGATGGCGAATGAGATAAAGGAGCTCAAGCTCAGTGCTTTGAGGTGTCAAGTGTGTAGGGGAGGACACAACACCCGAGATTGCCCTGTTCATAATCAAGAGCACGTGAGCTATGCTGGCAACCAATACCAGAACCGAAATTACAACAATTCTAATACTTTTGGTTCGGGATGGAGATCTGGATTCACTGGTCGTCAGCAACAGTATGGAGGAGCAGAAGAAGGAGCGAGTTCTAAGAGCACTGTTGGGTCACGAAGGATTGAGGAGATGATGGAGACTCAGACACAGTTGCTTGCCCAGCTGGTGCAGAATAACAAGGATGCTCGGCAAAGACTGGATAGCCATGACACTTTGATGAAGAATCAGCAATCGGCGTTCCAGGATTTGCAACGCACGGTAGGAGACATTGCTAGGAGCATACATGATAGACAAGGAAGCCCTTCTACGGGCCCGAACGCTTCAGTGATGGCCGTGTCTATAGAGACTGTGGAGAGTAAAGTGGTTGAAGAGGTTGACTCCCACTCTAAGGAGCATAATATTCCCTCAGTGGAGGAGGTGAATAAGATTGATTGGACAGCTCGATTTGCTGAAATCGACGCAAGGATGCTGAAAGAGACCGAGTCGAATGCTGTTTCGACAAGGAGCATGGGAGAGAAGGAAGATGAGAGCCCACCGGTAGTAGAAGAAGAAGAGCCGGTGGAGGAGGAAGTAGTAGTTGAGATACCTACCAAGAGGGTAGAGGAGAAGAAGAAGGGGGTGGAGATGAAGTCCCCCGAGATTGACCTGACCCGTATCCCTTATCCCACACGTGTGTTGCCACATAAACATGCTAAGGAATACGGTCACTTCCTTGATATGTTCAAACAACTCAAGGTCAATCTCCCGTTTGTAGAGGTCCTCCAGCATATGCCCAAATATGCCAAGTTCTTAAAAGGCCTTCTTTCCAACAAGAAGAAACTTGAGGAGGTCTCTGGAGTCTCACTTGGTGAGCAATGCTCGGCAGTGGTGCAAAATCATCTGCCAGAAAAGTTGTCTGATTCGGGTCGGTTCACGATCCCGTGCTTGTTGGGCAACCTACCATTACACCACGCGTTGGCCGACCTAGGTGCTAGCATCAATTTGATGCCCTATTCATTGTACAAGCAGCTGGACCTAGGTGAACCACAACCAACGCGCATGAGCATTTCCTTGGCTGACCGCTCAGTCAAGTATCCACGGGGAATAGTGGAAAATCTATTAGTGAAAGTGGGCAATTTTGTTTTCCCCGTGGATTTTGTGATTCTAGATATGGAGGTGGATGACAAGGTCCCACTCATCTTAGGGCGCCCGTTCCTACGGACCGCAAAGGCGATGATTGATGTCTTTGACGGGAAGCTCACACTTCGTGTGGGGGATGAGGTCCTTACATTCAATGCTGTAGAGTCCGGGAAGGATGTTGGCGAGCACAGCCACTCCGTGTGCATGCTCGATTCTTTCATGGACCACCATTGGGACCCCGATCCGGTGATAGAAGTAGGTGAACCCGCCCCGAATATAGAAGAACCATATGATTGGGCGTTGGAGTTAGAAGGATTGCTAGATGAGCCAGACGATTATGGAGATGAGGTGCCTGATGATTTGCTGGAGATGATGGCAGAGTTTGAAGAGGTCATAGGCAAAACCCCAAGTGTGGGGAAGTTGGTGGAGGTTGTTGAGGATCCCGAGGATCCTGGTGAGATTGTGGAGGTCATTCCTTTAGAAGTGCCCATTCCTAAACCCCTACATATCTTCACCACTGTTTGTGCTTCGGGGAGAAAGATCGAGTCACCCCCTAGGTCTAGGCCGCCTCGTAAGAGGACTCGAGAGTTAATTGACTTAGGCAACGTAGATAGAGTGCTAACCCCAAGTGTGGGGATATCGAGGAGTGACAAACTACTTGGTTATTTAATGCGTATTATCTTCGGACCGGGTAGATTTAAGTTGTGGTGGAAGGAGATGAAGGATAGAAATCCATGGTGCGGTAGGAGTAGTTGTTTGCTGAGGCTGTGGAGAACCGGTAGGCCGCGAAGGATGAAGGCGGTACCGGTTAGGATCAAGGAGAAGCCTCCTGATAGGTTTGCTTGAGTCCTGGGCAAGTGCCCGGGATGTAAAGTTTGTGTGCGTTCATTGGTATGAGTCCATGTCTTTTTCTTTGTTTTTCGGTTTGTGTTTTGTTTGTGTCAAGTTTTGCAGGAATCCATGCTCGATTCGGTAAGGAAAATCGTCGGGAATGAAGCCCCAGGTATGGTTACATGTGTTTTTAATCCTTGGGACAAGGTTTTAAGGAAGTTGGGTGAAAATTTTTTCTTAAATGACCAAAAATATTCTAAGTATAAAACTTGAAAATTCTTCAAAACTTTCTGTTAACGACACCCTCCCGCGGTACGCGAAGAACGATATGGAAATCTCTCGCGGTACGCGAGAGACAAAATTCTCGGCCGGCCTAACTTTTTGGCCTTCGCGGTACGCGAAGAATATCCCCTTAGACTTACGCGGTACGCGAGGAACGGCTGGTGTCACCCTATTTCCTTTGTTTCCCATGGTTTCCCGTACCCGTTTCTGTCCCCGTTTTCCATCACCACCACTCTCATCAACATCATCATACATCAACATAATCCCCTATCACCATCCATATCCACAATTATCATTATCATCCATTATCATCATCTACTACCATTCACTTCATTCACCGACCACCATGACCATGGGAAACTAGAAACTGTTTATGACCGATGTTCGACCTTGCTGTGGTATTCATGTCTTTGTGTTTGCCACATGTCGAGTATGTTTTCTCTGCATCTATCTATCTTGAGTCTTTTAGTTTTCTTGAGTCTGTCTAGTCTCTATATTTTATTTGAGTCAGTTTAATGCTGTGGGTTTGTATGAGGTTTATTTTACAGGTTTTATCATTCTGTCCGTACTCAATCTCCATTCGGGCGGGTTTGATGATTACCATTACTATCTTGTAAAGGCAACCCGACAGCTGATGTGTAACCGCGACCGAAATGCTATACGGTGCACACAAGGAAGAACGAAGCTGCATATTAGATTGCATCTACATTACCAGCTAAGTCGCTTCCTGTTCTGTTTTCTTGTTTTATTTTTGCATTTTTATTTTTTAGTTGTGTTTTGCTTCACATTGAGGACAATGTGTCTTTCAAGTGTGGGGATGTGAGTGTCTAGTTTGTTTAGTTTGTGTCTTTAAAAATTCAAAAATACAAAAAAAAAATTGAAAAATTTGAAAAATGTTCTTGGAAATAATTGCATATATTTGGAAAATGATAGTAGAACTGGATCTATTTATGAGTTTAAAAGATTAAATAATTGAAAACGTGTCTAATTAGTGATGTTTTGGTAGACCCAGCTAACTAGTAGAGCTTAAATATCCTGTTTGTGTTATTTAGGATTAATCACGGAATAAAATCATGATATCTTGTGGGTATTCATCTTAGAGTAATGGTAATACTGAAACTGTCAATATAGGGTGATAGGTACCACGATTAAGTTAAAATTTAAAGGTTTTTGAAATTTTTATGGCACACCATTCTCTTTTTATGAGAATAAATCCGAGTTTCGGTGGCGCCCGCATTCCATAATCCATGTTATTCCATAATTTATGAGCTATACTGAGTTTTGCTTATGTGTTACCCTCTGGGATAGCGACTTGGAGGATACACCCCTAAGTAAGATTTATGTGCTTCATTGATAGAATGTAGTCTATGTGTTACCCTCCGGGATAGTGACTTGGTTGAAACGCCTCTAGACGAAAGTTCTTTTGCTTATTATGCTCATTATCATCCATTCATTCATGATTTCATCTGATTTCTAAAAACCTGTAAATAGTAGTTTAACGTGGTAGGGTAAATCTATATGATTTAATCCGTGCCTAAACATGACCTTGAGACGGGACTAGGTAGAGCTGTAACTTCTAAGTGTGAGTCACATAGATTGATTGATATGTTGTATAAAATGGATTTAGAACACGTAACGGGGGCTTGAAAGTTAGTGTTTGGGTTTAATCGGACAGAAATACTAATTGTTGCTTTTTAACACGTGAGTATGTTTTGAAAATTGAAATTTATGTTTGTTGAGTTAGATGCCAGTTATGATTCCATTTGCAGATTTTTCGAGGACGAAAAAAGGTTAAGTGTGGGGATATTTGATATTGTGCGAAAGCACATGTCTTTATTCCGTTGTTTTAATGTGTTCTAAGTAGTTTTATATTAGTTTTGAGTCAATTTTATGTACATTTGAGTCGTTGGTCTTATTTGTAGGAGCCCGGGAATATTAATGAAGAATACGTGAAGAAAACGAGCGAAGAAACGAAGCCCGGAAAAGTCCAAAGATCAAAAGACAATTTTCTGAAATTTAGGTCGCTCGCGGTACCCGAGAGACGAGTGTAATGGTTCTCGCGGTACGCGGGAAGCTCCAGGAATTCGCCCGACTATTTTGGTCCTCGCGGTACGCGAGGATCCAGTCAACATTCTCTCGCGGTACGCGAGAGGGCCGTTTTCCGCAAAACCCTAATTTTCTAAATTAAAAAGATTTAAACTGCCATTATGAGGGAGTTCGATTCCAAGCCGTTCCAGGGAAGAAAAGAGGCGATTTTGAGCTTGGAAGTCAATTGAAGCTGAAGATTGAAGCTTTTGGATTCCGGGTTTGTGTAGTTGCATTCTAGGTTTTAAAGATTCAAACTTTATCTTTGATTTTGTGTTTTGAACCTATGGATCTTGCTATTTACTTCTGTGTAGATGTTCTTAGTATGATTCTAGGCTAGATCATTGATCTACCTAGGTCAATATGATGATTATGTGTTAAAGTTTCGATTTTTATTCGGTTTTTGGATTTGAATGTTGGATTTATGATTTAGTAAAGGTTTGAGTTTGTTTATGTGTGATGTTAGTGCATGTTTAATTCTGATTATGTGGTTGATTATGCTTTTCTGCGTTGATTGTGGTTGTCTGCCAGTTTGATCTTCGTTTCTGGTTCATAGACTTTAGGGTTTGTGAGTTAGAGTGGTGTCTAGACGTAGTAGCCATAGAAAACCTAGTTAATTACTGATTAGAAGTGAATGTGTGTCCTAGTTCAATACCCGAGAGGTGAGAATTAGTCGTTCAGTCTTCATCATTAGGAATCCGCGTGTCAGCTGTCTGAGAGGAAGTTGGTATTAGGTGTCTAGTGATAGTTGCTATCCGAATCATAGTATCCATTCTAGAACTACCCCATGCATTCCTTGAGTGTATGGTAAGCGGTGAGACTGAGAGGTAATCCGTTTATTAGGGTACTTGTCATAGTAGGAAATACCCGAGAGGTGATCCGATCATCTGGTGAGTTAATATCCTTAGGTTGTCTTCTGGTCACATCCCGAGACCGAGAGTGATCGGGAATCCACTAGATATCTTTTAGGTGTTATATCTTTAGAAACCCAGATCCAACCTAGTTCCAAAACCGATAGAAGTTGAGCTTTACACATAGGATTCCGACCTAGGTAGTGACTTCTCCATTCTTGATTTCATCTTTAGTTTACTCTTAATAGCTTGAATTGTCCTTAGTTTATTGCATTCTTAGTTAATCTTTAGTGTAGTAAACCCCCCAATCAATTAATCATATTAAGTCCTAGTTAGAGTCTAATTTAGTTATTCAGTGTCTTTTGGGTTCGATATCCGGACTTCGTTAGGCTATATTGCATTGATCGGTACACTTGCCGGTTGTGTGGTCTAGTTTTAGGTCGAGTCTAGGTTTTATAAATTTAAAGCTAGAGAGTCTAGATTAGGTTTTATTTGATAGTTTTTATAGACCGTCTGGACGACATCAGTGATCATATATGTAGTTTAAACATGAGTTTATGATGTTTAATAGCTTAAATATGCAATCGGGTCAGTCGACCAGTGGGGGGGTTGCATAAGCTAAAAATCAATTTTGGGGCATGTTTGACCTGCAGGCAGCGCCTCATACGCCCCGGCAGCGTATGATACGCCCGGAGCGTATGATACGCCCATTTGGTACTGGTAGACACTGGAAATTCCGGATTTTCGGGGTTTTGGCTTGTCGTTGTTTTAGGGACTTGTGGGAGGTCCATTACTAACCAGGTTCAAATTGATATTTTAAATGTAGTGAAAGCTCCTGAGTGATCTCATGTCTCGCATCATGTGTATTGGATTCTCGTGGTTAAGTTTTGTAATTGATTTTTGTTTATATTCTCGTATGTAGTCTTTACAAACTATTTGGGGTCGTCACAACTCGTAGATAACTTGTTGGTAATCTTTGTTTAAACTAATTTTGTGGAAATTATGTTAGTTTAATTCATGTTTGTAAAATTTAACGTGTGAATACATTAAATTTTGTTTTGGGACCTAACTTCTGCTTGTTTTTGAAAGTTTAAATTTGGTTGGATTTTTAGGTGTTACAGTTATATTGTTTGAATTTGTTGTTGTTGCTCCTAATAATAAACTTAATCCGGACAAAGAATTCAATTCGGTTAAATTTGGCTAAATTCGTTTATAACCGTAAACCGAACCGAACGTTTAATTCGGTATTCGGTTCAGGTAAGCTATACTTGAATCGGTTTGGTTCGGTATACGGTTAAGACTAAAAAAAACCTTAACTGGATTAACCATTAATCGAACCGATAAACACCCCTATAATCAATAAGGAGTTAAAATATAGTTTATTAATATATCAAGCTTAAACCATTAAATTTATATAATCAGTGTTAATCATATAATCTCCCGATGGTTTTGTTAATTAAAGGATGCAACAGTTGGGAACAAAATTTAAATAGATAGAAAAGAATAAGTTGCAAAATTCATGAGAAATTTCACTAAGAAATCTCTCAACTCTAATAAATAAGTAACTTGAGTGTCACATGCCCCCTTTCTAGGGTATTCATTTTTAATATCAATAAGAATTCAATCACGTCAAACTTTTCATTTTTCTCAAGAATTTCGAATTTCAAAATTTCGAAATCTCATATTCAAACTTGCATTCAATTCTAATTAATGAATAACGATTTAATTAAATTTAATTATCAACATTCACAATTCAAAACTTTCAACTTAAAATTAAAAACATGTCAAACTTACCAAATTTTATAAATATTTTCGAAATTCAAATTTTGAAACCCATCATTTTCAAAATTCATACTACAAAATTTTAACATATATTTTAATGTCAAATCTTTCCTTATTAGTCACAATCACACTAGCTTCTAATCTTTTAATACAACATATTTTCTCATACATGAAATATGCATATTCTCTCATTCAAAGCTTATACTAATCTATTTCATCTTTGCTTTCGCAAACAAGTCTCAATAGCGGTTTGCAACTTCTGTGAAGATTTATTATATTATAACAACTGCAAGTCGACCTCCTATTAGATATGTTATTTTTTGTTAATTTTTTGTAGTTTGTTTTATACTCATAAGAAAACTGACGTGGTTATCTGTCTTTGCTATTTAACCTCACAAGTGTGTGTAATGTTTTAATTTTTTTATTATCAAATCAACTTGTATACCGTTGGACGATTATCCGATCCACTATTATTTTTTCCATTCGACTTATTATGTTCATTATCAAATGTGTTACAACATTGAACATATGTCTACAAGATCAAACGCTACAATGAACTTTCTAACAATAGTGACATTTAATCCACCGTTATTGTTTTCTTAACTACTTATTTTGTTCATTATCAAAATGTGTTAATGATTTATACTTTTTGCGAACATCATAACTCATTCGTCACTTCTATTTTTTGTAACTTACAATTTTTGAAAATACTAGTTGTTGCAAACTCTATTTGTAGTCACTTTGTTCAAATTGTACATATTTTTTGTGATGTGTGTTTTGATCGTGCGTGGTTTTATGGTATGGAGATTTTGATTTTTGTAATCAATTATAGGTTTATTTTCATTTTAACAGCTGGGTTAATTTTTTCTTTTTTAGTGTTTTTTTATATGAATTGTAACATCCATGATTTTTTCGACCATATTTTATTTTATTTTATGTTATACAATAATAACAATCCATTACAATCTCGTATTTGATCAAACACCTTATGGCACATTAACTATCATTTTAAATCCATATTATAGTAAAATACTAAATATTGTGCCATTTGTTAACACCGCATTCATCCTTACACTAATTTTCCCCCCAAAATAACATTTACATCTATTATTCAATATTTCTATATTTAGCTTAATTTTTTTAGAAAATTATATACATAAGCATTTTACCAAATCGATTTACCATTATTACCATTGACTCAATTTTTAAAAAAACTATAATCAAAAGTGAATATTTTAAAAAAATCAAGAATAAAAAAATAGGAGATTTAAAAAAAATGAGTTTTGAAAGTTTCATTATTAAAAAAACTAGTTTTTAAAATTTTATTATTTAAAAAGCAAGATTTTTTAATTTTAAATAAAAAATTTTAAAATACTACTTTTGTATTTTCAAAATAAATATGTGTTATAATAAAGTTTACTAATATTTAATTTGTAGTTTTTTAATTAACTTTGATATTTAGAAATAAGTTTTTTTTTATTTGTAAATTTTAATAGTTATTTTTTTATTAAAATTAAGAAATTTATAAATAGTTATTTTTAAAAGTGTATTATATTTTAAACTTTAATTTTTATTTAAATGACGAGATTTTTTTTTTCAAAAAAAATATGTTTGGTTTCAATTCTAATTTATTAGTTTTAACTTTTTTCATATTTAATTTTGGATTTTTAAATTTAAATTGTGGCGATATATTAAGGGGTTAGATTTTTAATTTTTAAAGTTTTAAAATTTAAATTTAAAACACGATATATTGTTGAAATTTAAGGTTTATTTGCATTTTTTATTTTCATTTAAATGAGAGATTAAATATTAAAATTTAGCGAGATTTTCCGTATAATAGGAGAGATTTAAAAATAATTAATTTAACTTTGATACGTAAATTTAATTACAAGTTAAATATTTATAAATATGTTACAACATCAAGGTTAAAGTTTATACAAAAATTTGATAGAGTTTCAAAAACTAATAAAATTGAGAAACAACGTATGCAAGGAAATCGTTGACAAATTTTATTATCTTCGATTTTTTTGACTCCCTACTTGCTTCAATCAGGTTCGTACCGTTTGTTACTTTTTTTTTAAAACGGTTTTGGCTATTTTGTGTTTTCAGTCATTCAGAAAAAGAAACTCTATTCTTTGTTACATTTAGTGGGTGTTAAACACGGAAAAGTTACCAATATTACGTCAAATTTTGTATACAATGAAGTATTTTCAAATTTGTAAATCATCATTGTAAGATTTTCATTTGACATGTAATTTAATGTATTGTAAAAAATACACTACTTATAAATTGTATTTTCATGTATTTTTTTGATGTTCTAATTACTCTTATCCATATAATCTTAAGATTTAATGAAATGGAAAAATTACCAATACAATATCAAATTTGTATAAAAATAGGTGTTAAAATATTTGTAAGGCCCCAAACCCGGGAGGTCTCACTCGTTGGATTTACTCATTCACAAAAAGTTATTAAACTTGAATATCAAATAACGCAGCGGAATCATTCATTCATCATAATTAAAACTTGTTCAAACATGCGGAAGCGTAACATAGTCTAATACATAAACATAAAATAAACTAATCATAACGGGATGCCAGTCTTCATGATCAACCAGATAACTCTTCTCGTTTGCCAAGCATCACCGTCCATCATCCGTACCTGCCTTAACCTGAATTTGCATACTAAAAAGTCAGCTATGCTAGTGAGTTCCAGATTTTCATTCGATTTAATAAATGGTTCATCATTCAATAATTCATTAGGGTTTAACATCATGTATAAGAAAACAGGGCCTTTCGTTCATCATTAAAAACCTTCAAACATTTATCATCATCATAAACACGTTGAACGGATCGTTCGTTTAAAACATTTAACATTCATTTAAGTCATACATTACTATCTAAATCTGTGTTACCATTCGTTCCGTCATTTAGTATTGTATTGCCCCTAAGGCTTAACTGCACGAAGACCGACAATACAATACATTCCGTCAATTCCCTATTGTATTGCCCCTAAGGCTTAACTGCACGAAGACCGACAATACAATATATTTTGTCAATTCCCTTTTGTATTGCCCCCAAAGCTTAACTGCACGAGGACCGACAATACCCATTTAGTTGCCCCTATGGCTCTCATGTCCAGAAACCGACAACTTCCATCGACGGCTATGGCTCACGGCCATAACACCGTCGGATCATAATTTAACCTCCATATGGTCACGTTAACCCCTGAGTAACCGTCGTTACTCCCATACTAGTTGTACAACATCATAACCATTGGCAGGCCACCAAGACACTACCCCTGTTGTTCTTATGGCAACTATGGCTCGCTGTCCATAATCTACCACAAGGCTAGGAATTACATTTCCAGACTTCATTCGTCAATTCTATTCATTCGACAGATTAGATTTGTAATGACTTCTTTAAAACCTTTGCCCTTTTCTTTTCTTTTCATAAAACATTTCATTCATTTTCAAAACCCTTTACCTTCAGTTTAAACCATTTCTTTATAAACATTTCGTTCGTAAACATTCCATTCATAAAACTTTCTTTCCATAAACCGTTCGTCCCAAATCATTTCATTTCGTAAACATAGTTTCATAAGCATCATTTCGTAAACATCGTTTCGTAAACATCGTTTCATAAAACATCATTTCGTATGTATGCACACCAGCCCGAAAACATTATTTAAAACACTTAAAAGAGGGCTTCTAGAACTCACCTGATAGGCTAATCTGGGTTGTCCTAAACAAAGGTCCCACAACGTCACTTTCGATCTGAATTGATTAGTTAAATACACATTAGACCAACTCCCGACTCCAACGGTTTAACCTTCTAAACATACTGACTTTACCTAAACAGTCTAATGCCTGCGCACTTAGCAAGTGCGCAGGGCCTTGCTCTTGCGTACTTAATAAGTGCACAAACCTTGCTTCATGCGTACTTGATAAGTAAGCATGATCCTCTTCCTGCGTACTTGATAAGTACGCAGGACCCTCTTCCTGCGTACTTGATAAGTACGCAGGATCTGCTTCCCTACAAAAACCCTAACTTTCGTCTTCGGGTCTGATCACGTCAAGATCCCGAACTTGTTTACATTCAAAACGTTTGCTTTTCATTAAGGAACTCAAAACTATGTTTTTCTTCCAGTTTCATCCGTAAAAACGTCACATTTTCATCCAAAACCCGAAAAACTCAAAAACGAACAAAAACTCAGATCTAGGTTGGATCGTTACCTGTATTGAGCTTCTAATTCGGAGGTTCTTCTCACGAGCTATGGAGCAACGCACTTCTTCAATCTCGGGTTGATCCGCCAACTTTCTCTCTCTACGGTTTCACTCTCTAGAACTTGCAAATGAGAGAAATATGGAGTGTGCTTGCTATTTATAGGGGAGGCTCCCCTATGTTCGCCCCTTCAAGCCCGCCGGCCCATTCGGCCCTGCCCGTCATGCCTCATTCTTTTATTCCGTTATTATAATTGTCGTTTTAAATTTTGGGATGTTACAAGTCTACCCCCTTACAATAGGTTTCGTCCCCGAAACCTATCATAAGTCAAATAGATGAGGGTACGACTCCCTCATTTCCTCCTCCGTTTCCCAAGTAGATTCCGATCCCTTTCAGTGCTTCCATTGGACTTTAACCAATTGGATTACTTTATTACGTAAACGTTTCTCCTTCCGATCTAGGATGGCCACAGGTTCTTAGATGTAGTTAAGGGTGTTGTCGACCTCAATGTCAGTAAGTGGTTCGTGAGCCGATTCATCCGCCAAACACTTTCGCAAGCGTGATACATGGAAGGTAGGATGAATCCCACTTAACTCATCAGGCAACTCTAGCCGATAAGCGACTTCACCAACCCGTGCCATTATCCTGAATGGTCCGACAAACCTCGGACTTAACTTTCCTCTCTTCTTGAATCGTATGATTCCCTTCCAGGGTGACACTTTCAACATTACTTTGTCCCCAACATTAAACTCGATAGGCCTTCGTCGTTTATCCGCATAGGATTTCTGACGATCCTGTGCGGCCTTCATTCGTGCTTTGATTTGATCAAACCTCTCCGACGTTTCTCTTACGACATCAAGACTTCCTAATTCCTTTTGTCCAATCTCACCCAACAAACCGGGGTCCTGCATCTTCTCCCATACAACATTTCGTAAGGCGGCATGCCTATCGTCGTGTGATAACTATTGTTGTACAAGAATTCGGCTAACAGCAGATGACTGTCCCAACTACCGCCAAAATCAATAATACAAGCACGAAGCATATCCTACAATGTTTGAATAGTCCTTTCGGACTTACCATCCGTTTGTGGGTGGTATGCCGTGCTGATATTAAGCCTCGTGCCCATCGCCTCGTGAAATCTTTTCCAGAACCTCGATGTGAATCGTGTGTCCCGGTCAGATACGATCGTCAAAGGCATCCCATGCCGCGCTACTACTTCGTTAATAAATACTTCTGCTAACCTTTCCGATGAGAACGTCTCGCGAATAGGTAGGAAATGAGTACTCTTCGTTAAACGGTCCACAATTACCCAAATGGTGTAATGACCTCTATCTGTGCGAGGTAGCTTGGTTATGAAGTCCATGGTAATGTGTTCCCACTTCCATTCCGATATATCAAGTGGTTGAATCTTTCCATACGGCTTTTGGTGTTCGGCCTTTACTTGTGAGCAAGTTAAGCACTTGCTTACATACTTTGTTACCTCATGTTTCATTCCAGGCCACCAGTATTTCTTCCTCAGATCTTGGTACATTTTGTTGGTACAAGGATGGATAGAGTACCGAGACTTATGAGCCTCATCCAAGATTCTGGTTCTAAGCTCGCCACCCATAGGTATCCATAATCGTCCAAAACGTGTCCTAACACCAAAGGTGTTATATTCCAACTTGTCCTGTTGGCCAACCATCCTTTCCTTCTTTATGTTTTCTTCCTTAAGTGCTTCATCTTGAGCTCTTTCAATTTCCCTCATCACATCTGATGTTACCACCAACTGGCAAGCTTTCACTCTAATAGGAGCAGGCACATCCTTTCGGCTTAGAGCATCAGCCCCCACGTTTGCTTTTCCAGGATGGTATATGATTTCACAGTCATAGTCTTTCAACAGTTCCAACCATCGTCTCTGCCTCATATTAAGCTCTCTTTGTTAAAAGAAGTACTTCAAACTTTTGTGGTCGGAGTAAATAGTAAACTTCACCCCGTAGAGGTAGTGCCTCCAAATTTTCAATGTAAATACGACAGCAGCAAGTTCCAAATCATGAGTCGGATAGTTAGCTTCGTGAATCTACAACTGCCGTGACGCATACGCGATCACTCTTCCGTGTTGCATCAACACGCATCCTAATCCCTAACCCGAAGCGCCAGAGTATACCACTAAGTCTTCATTGCCCTCGGGAAGGGCCAAGACTGGAGCTTTGGTTAGCTTCTCTTTCAATTCCCTAAACGCCTCATCCTGGGTTGAACCCATTCATACTTTACCTCCTTTTGAGTCAACTTTGTCAATAGCGAAGCTATTTTTGAGAAATCCTGGATGAATCTCCGATAGTAGCCTGCCAATCCCAAGAAACTGTGGATTTCAGTTGGCGTCTTAGGAATATTCCATTCCCTTACCGTCATTATCTTTGCTGGGTCAACCATAATGCCGTTCGGGTTAATGACGTGCCCTAGGAATTGGACTTCCCTAAGCCAGAACGCACATTTGGAGAACTTAGCATACAACTTTTCCTTCTTTAGAGCTTCCAACACCTCCTTTAAGTGACATGCGTGATCACCCTCATTCTTGGAGTAGATGAGGATATCATCGATGAACACAATTACCGATCGGTCCAGCATCGGTCGACAAACCCTATTCATCAAATCCATGAACGCTGCGGGGGCGTTCGTCAATCCAAAAGACATTACGCGAAACTCGAAATGTCCATAACGCGTGCGGAATGCAGTTTTCGGTATGTCTTCTTCCCTTACCTTCAACTGATGGTACCCGGATCTGTTGAAGCACTTTCCTGTGACAAACACTCTGGATAGATAGAGTCTTAGTCTTAGATTGTTTTGTCTTGTTTGTAATTGTCTTTGTATGTAAGAGTCTTTGTGTATTAGTTTATCGAGTTGTATTTACTTTTACATACTGAATGTTGCTAAATTCTCTAAGTGTTTTGCGCACTTGTAAGTGCGCAGGAGAAAGCTCCTGCGTACTTAGCAAGTACGCATGAGTAACTTTGCGTACTTGCTAAGTACGCAAGAGCATTTTGCCCTACGCACTTGCTAAGTGCGCAGGCATCAGGTCTTGTATAAATAGGATAGGTTAACAGAAGTTAAGTACGCAGACATAGACGCAAATACGCAGATTGTAATCTCAGTGCTTTTCTTTGTAACCTTCAAGTGTTTATAATACAAAGAACATTTAAAGTGTTTTCTCTTGTCGGTTTACTTTGTTTAGTTTGACTCTCCACCTAGTCCCGCACCCGGTCTGACTAGTAGACCCACTTGCATGTGACGATCCGCCACACCCGAGGGACCTACAAGTGGTATCAGAGCATTGCTCCTGATTTCGAGTGTTGTGAGTGAGTTTGGAGAGTTACTATCGAGTTTTTACAAGCAAAAAGAGGTATTTTTGTTGATTTTTATGATAAAATAGGGGTAGCTCTTGAGCACTATTTTAGAAGCAAAAATCACTCAAAAACTGATTTTTGTTGTGTATTTGAGTGTTTTGAGCATCAAAGGTTGGTTAGAAACAAGTTTCTGACCCTTTGGCTCATTTGCATTGATCATCAGTTCAATTTTTACCATCTCCGACGACTTTCAGGTGACCGGAAAAGTTTGGTGAGAGTTGCTGAAAAGGTGTTGTGCGTACTTACCATTTCTGGCAAAAAGTACAGTTTTGTGCGTACTTACTAAATACGCAAGACTTATCTCCTGCGTACTTACAAGTGCGCAAGACTGATCTTCTGCGAACATAAGTTATATCCTGCGTACTTATAATTTACTCCTGCGTACTTATCAAGTACGCAAGAGCAAATCTAAATACGCAAGACCATTTCTCAAGTGCGCAAGGCCAAAATCAAGTGCGCAACTGTGTCTGACTTTTCTGAAATTCGACTAAGTGTTCACTATGTTGAATCTTCAGAATTTGGGAAACCTGTTAAACTATGATAATGAGATCGGTACACCATAGAAACCGCCAAAGTTGCTAAACATAAACGATTATTCTAATTGGAAGGCACGTTTTGAGCACTACATTTCTTATACCGGCTCATCGCTATGGATACCAATCCTTGAGGGATATAAGCATCCCACACACATCTATCTTGATGAAGCCATGCCCAAACCTATCTCTAAGCTTTCTGACGAAGAAAAGAAAGCTTATGATCATGAAAAAAAGGCACTTGGTTCGATCACTATGGCATTAACTCGGGAATTGTTCCATAGTTTCTGAGGTTATGACAATTCCAAGGATCTTTGGAAAGCCTTACAGAAAAGATTCGAAGGAAATAGTGACATCAAGAAAAGTAAGAGGGATCTTCTCAGGAAGCAGTATGAGTGCTTCAGATTTTTAGAGAACGAATCTTTAGATGACCTCATCTCTAGATTCTATCATTTACAGACTGAGTTGAAGGCTTTTGAACTCAGGTATCCAGATGAAGAGATGGTGGAAAAGTTTTTGGATACTTTACCACCCAAATTTGAGATGTACACAACCCTGATAAGGGAAAATCCAAAGTTCTATGAGTTAACAGTGGAGGAGGCAATAGGAAAGGTTCAAGCTCATGACATAAACCTAAGAAGAAAGGAGAGCTCAGGAAGACCCCAGATACAAGACCCTTCTATGTATCATGGGACGACTTCTAAATCTAAGTCATCGGGCTGTGGAATTGCACTTTTTACTGGAAACCCTACTGAAGAAGACCACTCAACTGGTTGTGGTGGTCATGCATGCTATGCATCTGGATCAGGGTTGGGGTCTCATCATCAACATACCTCAAGAAATCCTCCTGCTGTGTCTTCAGGTAACCAATCAGCTATAGCCAGAATAGCTGAAGATCATGTAGCACTATTCTCATCTTGTATGCTTGCGTATGAGAATTTCATAGGTGGCAAGCTTACTAATCCCGAGACGATTGAAGAAAATATTAATCAAGTGGATCCTGATGACATGGAGGACATGGATATTCAATGGAATATGGCCATGCTATTGAGGAGAGCCAAGCGTTTCCTGAACAGAACAGGAAGAAAGTTTATTGGCGGGCATCCTAATGCCAAGGTCGGGATTAACAAATCTAAGGCCAAATGCTATAAGTGTCTAAATTTTGGACACTTTGCTCGTGAGTGTCAGAAAGACAGAGCACCGGCCTCTGGCTTTACCCCACCCAGCCAAGGAAACAGCCATGGCCACAACAACTCAAACCACCACAATCAAAGCCAAGTTGGAACGTCCAATGCACTGGTAGCCCAACAGGACGAAAGCTTTGACTGTGGTGTTCATCTTGAGGATGCCATCATCGCACAGACACAGGTTGGTCTCATGGCTGAGATCATGGAGATGATGGAAGCAGAGAAAAGGGAAGCTTCTATGGCTGACCTAGAAGAGTCTACTACTGCTGCTACGGAGGAGGTGAAGGAAGCAGAAAAAAATGGAAGCTCCTGTAGCTGATAAGGAGGAATCAACCACTGCTGTTGCTCTCACGGCCATTGGAGAAGCAACAAGTTCATCTTCTGAGGTAGATTCTAACCCCTTTTCTGTTATTTCATGTTCTAAATGTCTAGGGCTAAAACTTGAAAATTCTAGGCTCCAAGACAAAATCGAACCCCTAAGTATGGCAGCTCTAAACTATAAAGAAAATGAAAAACATTTTAAAGATCTATTGAAACCTTGAAAAAGGAAAAATGTGAATATTCTTTAAAAATAAGCGATCAACAGCTTCACTTAGATGTTGCATACAGGGGGTTGGAAAAACGGAACAATGAAATCAACAAACTGCAAAATGAGATCTTGCAGTTAAAATGCTCTAATGTGAAATTGAAAAACTCTCGTTTTGTGGTGGAACACTACGAATCTGTGGTGAGACAAATGAATGGGTTAGGGCTGGGTACTAATGCCATTCCTCCACCAGTGAGCGGGAAGTTTGTCAATAGCTTAATAGACATTGATCTCACTTGTCTAGATAAGTCCTCTGATAAGGATGATTCCCCTAAAAAGGATGAATCCTCAAGTAAGGCTAACTCCACATCTAGTGAGGAGTTCGTTACTGCTTCTGAAGATGGGTCGGTTAACTCTTGCCCTGAAGGAGTAGTATCTGAGGAGTTGTTGACTGAACAGAAAGTAAAGAAAAACGTTATCACTAATGGTGATAATTGCATTTTAACTGAACCCGGTATCATTGAAACAAATGATAATCTAAAAGTAATGCTTTATGGGGGTTATAAAAGTCTTAACCAAGCAAAGAAAAAAGCTTTTTCAGCTCATTATGGGCTTGGGTATAAAGAAAATTTGGAAAAATACTATACCCCCAAAAACCAAACTGTAAAGGGTCAGACTCCTGTTCATAAACCAACTCCTCCTGCTCATAATGCTGAGTTATCTAAGGCCAGATCTAATGAGCCTTACCGGAGAACTTATGTAGACAAGAGGAATTGTTTTCACTGTGGCTTGGTTGGTCACATTTTTGTGAACTGTCCTTCAAAGAACCAAGGGAAACGGCATGTTGTTTCACAACCAGCTGTTATCCCTAAGTCGCCATCAGTGACCCCTCCCAAATGTCCAAAGCAAAATGTGGTGAAACCACCAGTCAAACCGATGGTAAAGCCTAAGATCAAATCTGAAGCTAAACCATCTGTTTCAAGAAAGGTAACGCAACCTGCTGTACCTCGTGTATCTACCTCTGGTAGTACACGTACTGGTGAGAAACTTGTGGCAAGACTCTCAAAGCCACAGAGAAGAAGAAGAAACAAGAGGTTGAGAAAGCTGGAACAGCTGACTTCAGTTCAATCAGGTGAAGCTTCCACAAGTTCACCTGCTGTTGTTGAACCAAAGTCTCCTGTTCCGGTTAAGAAACAGAAGAGATCCTGGACTGCCAAATCCAAAAATTCTCAATCTCCTAGTTCTAATTCTTTTAAAGATTCATGAATTTTGAACAGTCATCACGACTGTGAGTTAAAAGAGGTAGTTTATTTTGAAAAGGATGGACGACCCAAGACCACAATGGCTTGGGTCTACAAATCTAACTAATTCTTTTGTGACTCGTGCAGGGACGTCCGAAGGGTACTATCTCTAACCGCTGGTATGTAGATAGTGGATGCTCCCGGCACATGACAGGAAACATGGCCTTGCTTCAAGACGTGAAACCATTCAGAGGCGGCTATGTGGCCTTTGCTGGGGAAAAAGGCGGTAGTATCACGTGTCAAGGCGTGGTTTCGAACGGTTATGTCAGCTTTGACAATGTCAACTTTTGTGAGCAGCTGAAGCATAACCTGTTGAGTGTCTCCTAAATGTGTGACAAGGTGTACTCGGTGATGTTTGACAAGTCAGAAGACCTGATTCTCAAACTTGGTTTTGAAGTTCCCGAAGATTGGATCCTGATGAGAGCGCCAAGAACAAACGACACTTATCAGATCGATATGAGCGTGGCAACAACCACCTCATCTGTTGCTACTTGCTTGCTTACAAAAGCGACAGAGCTCGACTCCATCTTGTGGCATAGGAAACTCGGACATATTTCGTATCGTAAAATGAACCATCTTGTCCGAAACGGTTTGGTAACCAAGGTTCCTAAGCTGAGATTTGCCGTTGCAGATGACTGTATGCCTTGTAAAAAGGGCAAACAGCAACGAAAGTCTCACAAGCCCAAGCTCCAAAACTCTATTGATACCCCTTTGGAGCTATTACACATGGATCTGTTTGGCCCCATAAGTATCAGTAGTATTGGAGGTAAGTCGTTATGTCTGGTTGTAACTGATGATTTCTCACGTTTTTCTTGGGTGCACTTTTTAGGTACTAAAGACGAGACTGCTGATATTCTTCAATACTTGATCCTGAGCTTGGAATCTCTTTGCAAGCTGAAAGTTAGAAGGTTAAGGAGCGACAACGGAACTGAGTTCAAGAATAATTTGATGGAGCTTTTCTGTCTCAAGAAAGGGATCCGTCACGAATTCAGCGCGCCGTACACGCCTCAGCAGAATGGAGTTGCTGAACCGAAGAACAAAACACTGATTGAGACTGTAAGGACTATGCTGTCGGATGCAAAGCTTTCTGTCACTTTCTAGGCAGAAGCCGTTAATACAGCTTGTCACGTCTTAAACAGAGTTCTGGTTGTGAAGAGACACAACAAGACTTGTTACGAGTTGATCAACAATCGACTTCCTAATCTTGATTACCTAGTTCCTTTTGGTAGTCCTTGTTCCTTGTTGCTACAGTACAAAGACCGCCAGTCTAAGTTTCATGCAAAAGCGGTGGAAGGCATCTTCTTAGGATACGTTGCCAACTCACCTTGCAAGAGAGTGTATAACATAGGAACTCGTACTGTCGAGGAATGGTTTGAAGTGGATTGCAGTAAAAACATCATTCCAGCCGAACCAACAGGTCCAACTTGGAGTTTTGATTATGATGCGCTATTCAAGTCATTCAATCTTCTTGTTCTATCTGCAGTTGATGCCGCAAATATTTATGAATTATTGGGTGGCGACAATGACTCCAGCTTCTCTACTCGTGCTACTGTACTGATTGTAACTCCTGATTCCAATGCTGCATTGGATCTGGAACTCATGACAGTGATAACAGTGAAGATGTTCTTGTCGTTGGAGATGACGCTCCAGCTAATCCTAACACAACTGTAGGAAATGAAGCTCCAGCTGATCCAATTAACATTGAATCTTCTTCCTCTGGAACATAGGAAATGGGGGAGTTAAGCACGAATCTTGATCTAGAAATTCAGGAACCGATTGTACCGGAGACGAGAGTGCATAGGAAACATCCAATCGACAACATTATTGGTGATCCTTATGCCGGTGTTCAGACTCGTCATCGAACCATCACTGAGAACACCAGTCTTTACACAGAGATACTTGACACTGGTGTCATGGAAACATGTCTACATGCTGTATTCGTGTCCCAGTTAGAGCCGAAGAATGTGAAGGAGGCTCTCACTGACAACTGCTGGATTGAGGCGATGCAAGATGAATTGTCTCAATTCCAAAAGTTGCACGTGTTGGATTTGGTTGAGTTGCTAAAAGGCTTTCAGCCAATTGGAACCAGATGCGTGTTCAAATGCAAGACTTATGATCGTCATGTTGTTGTGAAGAACAAAGCAAGATTGGTTGTTCAGGGTTTTTATCAGCAGGAGGGCTTGGATTACAAGGAAGTATATGCCCCAGTTGCTAGAATTGAGGCCATTCGACTGTTCTTGGCTTATGACACATATGTCGGCTTCAAGGTCTATCAACTTGATGTGAAGAGTGGTTTCCTTTATGGTAAAGTTCATGAAGAGGTCTATGTCACTCAACCTCCCAGTTTTGAAGATCCGCATAATATCAATAAAGTGTATAAGCTTGACAAAGCAGTTTATGGTATTCATCAAGCACCGCGGGCATGGTATGAGACATTTTCTAAGCATTTACTATCTAATGGTTTTGACCGTGGACAGATTGACTCGACTCTCTTCATTAGGAAAGCAGGAGGTGACATTCTTCTTGTACAAGTATACGTCGATGACATTATTTTTGGATCTACCAATGAAGGGATGTGTAGGGAATTCGAAAATGTGATGAAGTCCAAGTTTGAAATGAGTAACACGGGTGAATTGTCATTCTTCCTAGGTCTGCAAGTCAGTCAAAGAGAGGATGGCATTTATCTACATCAAACAAAGTATGTGCAGGACATCTTGTCAAAATACAAGATGAATGATAGCAGTACTTATGGCACACCTATCCCAGTCAATCATGGTCTGCATCCTGACAAAGATGGAAAGGATGTAGATAGCAGATTGTACCGTGGGATGATCGGATCACTTATGTATCTCACAGCTTCAAGACCCGATATAATGTTTGATGTGTGCTTGTGCTCAAGGTTTCAGTCTCAACCGAAGGAGTCACATATGATAGCCGTGAAGAGAATTTTCAGATATCTAAAAGGGAAACCCCGATTAGGTCTTTGGTACTCTAAGCAGCAGTCATTCGACTTCAAAGCCTACACTGATTCAGATTATAGCGGTTGTAACCTCGACAGAAAGTCAACTTCTAGTGGATGTCAATTCTTAGGAGACAGACTGGTCTCCTGGCAGTGCAAGAAGCAGTCAATGCTGCGGCGAGCGGTTGTTCTCAGATATTGTGGATTCAGCAGCAATTGAGAGACTACGGCTTAAACTTCACTGGAACTCCTTTATTCATTGACAACAATGCTACCATGTCCATCACAAATAACCCGGTGAAACATTCCAAAACTAAGCGTATAGAGATTCGCCATCATTTCATCCGTGATTGTGCTGAAAAGCATTTAATTGAACTTGTAAAAGTTCACACGGATGACAATCTTGCTGACCTTTTCACAAAGGCATTTGTTCGATCCCGTTTTGAGCATCTTGTCAACTTGATAGAAATGTTCAACCCTGAGTGAAAATTAATTTTTCTTAAATCAATTCAATTCACGGAAGTTAAACTTTATTTCTTTTAAGTAATTTTTCTTAAATTTTCTGTATAGTTCTTTCAAGTTTCCAAATATTTTACAAAAACAAAAACAAAATAGAAAATGGAGAAAATTTCAAAGTTAACTTGAGAAAAGAGGAAATGATAATACATCAGAAATGATCTAAATGTCACAGACTGCTCATATGGGAAATGATTGCGTCATGCTTACTTAATTGTCTAAATCATTATGTTTTTAATCTGCTTATTTACAAGTAATTTAAATTGTCAGTAGGCTGTATGCGTCTTTGAATCACTAGTAGTGTGGAAACTAAATCTAAATTACAACCGTGATTTGAACCCATGTTTGCAAGTGTGTGTGTCTAAAAGAATAGAAAAGATCATTATCAGATAAAGGATGTTAGATTTTGGCAATAATTTTCTTTTGAGGTCAGTTTAGGGTTAGGTCGTTAGCACAATTAATGCGGTTTATCTCACTGCCCATACTCACAAGTATGCAAGGAGAGATTGAATCAAGACATGTCTCTACATTAACCGTTGAGCATGTATTCACCCTTGAATCACTCATGATTCATTGAAATCAAATCCAGATAAAAGTTAGAACCCCTTACCTTAAAACTCAAACACCATATATATTATCCTGAATCATCATACCGCTATTCAATGAAGAAAATCAAATGAAACCAAGACAAATGAATCACTCGATTCCGAATCTTATGATTCCTGATAATCCTTATGGATTCTGCTTGTTTTTTCCTGTGCTAATAGATGTAACTTCATTCTGAAAATTTAGAAAATCATTGGGAAAATATTAGATGCCTTGAGATAATGCAATTTACATTATTGTAGCATATCAGTGGGGTACACGTTGTATATCTTATAATTAATACCTTAATACACAAGAACGTGATACAAATATGCTTATAGTTTCAAATTTTATAATATTGTCAACTCGAATTACTTGTTTATGTGCATATTACGTATGAATAAATAGTAATTCATGACATAATCCCATATTCTTTGATGTTTATATTGTATCGTTTTTGCTATAAGATAGCCTGATATGATCCTCTGCTCGTGTCTTTGATCAAAAATAGTGTGTGTGAATACTTGTATATTTCTATTAGAAAAGATCAAAAAGATTTTAAGTTTATGCATAGTTCAATTTTAATCAGAAAAACCAAAAATATTTGTGTTTAACCTTCCTGAACTGTATTTGAATCCTCTTAATTGAATATTTTTAACTTGTTCGTTATTTGACTTGAAAAACTTCATAAATTTGAGTTGAAAGTTTGTGCACTTAAGGGTTTGTGCGTACTTGTAAGTGCGCATGAAGTAAGCCCTGCGTACTTAATAAGTACGCAAGAGTTAAGTCTTGCGCACTTGTAAGTACTCAAGAGTTAAACCGTGCGCACTTACTAAGTACGCACGACCTTTTTGCGTGGGGTATATAAATCGGACTTAGAAAATTTTCAGAACCTTATCACTTTCAAACCGGTTCATATTCCCTCCGACTTTCACTCGAAAATCCAAGTGTTCCAATCTGATTTTTCGTACCATTGCTAGTTTCATCACTTCATTACATCGATTTGGTGAGATTTAGGGCTTAATCCATCCACAAAAACTCTTGATTTTGGACCGATTATCCTAGGTTATTGTTTGAGATTTTTTAGACAATTTTTGGGTTGTTTAGGTAATACCTAATAATTAAAACTTGTTAATAATCATTAATCGATCACTAATCTACCTTTAATCATCCGTTCGAGTCTTTGATTTTGACTTTGGGCTAGAATTTGAACCGACGGTTGCTTCGTTCGACTGTTATAACAAATTAGGTAATGCTTAGCAGGTATCTGGTGTAAGTATTGGTCCCATAGGTTAGAATCATTGATTCCGACCTAGTGGTGACCCAATACACACCAATTTTTGAACTTCAATTGAATTTCAAATTCTAGAATTTGAAACCAAGTACGTTTCCTACGCACTTAACAAGTACGCAAGAAGCACTTAGAGGAAACTCTTGCGTACTTGCTAAGTACACAGGACCAACACTTGGCAAAAATTCCTAAGTCTGAAATTCAGTCCAAAGAGTAACTGCTATACTAAGTCATGTTTATCCGTTTCCAATGATACATGTTGTTCTTATTATTTTTTCTCTGTGTTTTTGCAGATCATGGCTCGGGCGTTTACTAACGAATTCAACCTGTTAGCTAACACTGAACCTGAGTGGAAGGGTGCAGCTTTGCAGTACAGGGACATAGTTGATTTCTCGAACCGTTCAAGAATCAGTTACGCCATTTCTGCTGACCCGATCGTGTCAAGACCCTACCTCGAGCAGTTTTGGGAGACTACAGAGTACGACTGCACGGTAACCCCCAACGTTATAAGGGCTACCGTTGCTGGTCATGCTATTGCTTTCTCTGAAGATACTATACGAAGGGTCCTTCAATTCAGAGATCTCACAACCGACCTGACAGCCTTTCCAGACTACTTTGTGGACGGCTGTTGGAGACAAAGAATGGGCTTTGTCGGTGCAAGGGACTATGCTTCATACAAAAAGATGTGGGTGTTAGACCAATGGAGATATTTTACCCACGTCATGATCATGTGCATCTCATCAAGGAATGCTGGGAAAGATGCCATGGGTCATGACCTTGCAGCAACTATGGTCGGCCTTTCTCTCAACAAGGGCTACAACTTCTCCCGCTACATCTTTAAGGCCATCAATGACCAGATCAACACAGCGGAGAGGTTTCGGTTCTTGTTATACCCTCGGTTTGTGCAACTTCTAATTATTGACGCGTTGCCAAACCTTCCTGCTATAGAGGAGAGACTGCAAGTTAAGAGGGTGGACAAAAGAGTATTTGCCCAATTCCGAAAGCCAAGCAGTGTAGATCCTACCCCTGTGCATACAGAATTGTTTGGCCACCTCATCAATGAAGCATATGTGGCCCCAGGTGACTGGAGATGGTACAGTCACGACTCGGAGCCGGAATTGAGTGAGCACACCGACGAACAACAGGAACAACAAGGGGAGGAAATGGAGAGTGATGATGGATCGTCTGATTATGGAGACGACGAAGGAGGAAATGATGGTGCTGAGGGATCCGACTCGGAAGCGACTGAGTCAGATTCTTCCGATTCCGATGATGCACCGTCGCAGGTACACCCGATGAGAACGACTAAGGTAACCCTACCTGAGTAGTCCTCCAAGAGAAAGCGACAGTCGTCTAGCAGCGAATACGAGCCAGATTCTGACTCTGACGCTGCTATACAAAGAGAAAGAAGAGAAAGCATTCACAAGAACAGGGGCGATAGGCAACAGTCTTCTATCCCCAGTGTGGTGGAGGCTCAACAGCAAGTACAAGTATCAGCTGCTAGTCCGGATTCAGCCTCCACCCCACCTTCACAGCAGCTTTACCGTAGGAGGAGGAGGCCACGAGTACAAAGTGAAGTGGCCGTCACTACAATCACAGAGGTGATTCCTGTGACAGTGACCCTCCCAACCACTACTGTCCAGGTGGCGGTGACTACTCCAGTTCTCACGGAGTCAGTCACCATCACCCCTACCATTACCCCTACAACTCTTGTCACATCTTCCATCCCAACTACCACCACTGAGCCTTTAAGTCAACCCTTCAACTATGGAGACTTTACACAAGGGTTTGAATTTGATACCATATTCTCCTCCCCTACTCATCATGCCGAGGCCTCCTCATCCAGACATCCTGATCCGAATGATGCAAGGATAGATGTTCTGGAAACCCTAGTTGCTGAACTACTGGAGACTGTTCGGAAGTCAAAGGAGGAGTCTGACGCTCAACAAGCCCAGATCAATTCTTTGGTAGACGAAGTCAGAATCCTTCGTAGCCAGAGAACACGGACTGAGGAACGACTGAAGAATGTCTTGGCCAAGAACGAGCTCCTAATCAAGATAAATGAAATGCTTCTGGGTCACGGGTCGTCCATGGAGCTGAGGTTTGACTCTCAAAGGAAGGAGCATGAGCTGATGCTCAAGCTGATTGCTGATTTGACCAAGAAGCTTGATGCTCAGGGGGAGAAGGAGACAGAGAAAGTGAAAGAAAAGAGGACTATTGGTGATGAGGCGTGTCATCCGGTCAACTTGACTAAGGATGACGACAAGGACAAGGATCCCGAAGCCGGTCCTAGTGGAGGTGAGCACCAAGCTTTAGCAATCGTGCCCATCTCTACTGGTCCAATGGCTCAGGTGGAGTCGACTCATCAAGAGGGTGGTGATACCTCTGGTGGTGGTGGTGGTGATAAAGGAAAGTCAGTGGCTGAAGTACTTAAGTACTATCTGATGATGAGATCCTATATCTAGAGCCTGACTATTCCAAAGAAGCACAGATCAATGCTCTCTTCAATCTAGAAGAAGGAGAGATTGACTCTGGTGAAGATTGGGATGATGATGACGAGGACGTTGTGATCGAAATTCCCAAGGTTGACGGGGAAGGAGAGTACGAGCTAGAAGATGGAGAAATCTTTGAATTTCCATCCTTCGACGCTCCGCTCGACACGGGTTCAGTCGAGCAGGCTAGTAATGTAGAAGCCTCGACTGAAGCTTCCTAGTTGACCCTGCACCTGTGGACCCAGAGGCACCGAAAGATACATACATGCCTTCTACTTCATCAAAGGGTCCAGCTCCTGTGTGGCAAAAGACGTCCATAATAGACAAAAACGGAGCAACAGGGATGATCTTGGCTGTAAGGTTCGAGGAGGATAAGCAGCTGTTCGCTATCAAAAGATCTGGCGGGGTTCAATACTTGAAACCCACCGGTGAAGCGTTCAGCTCCTTACCCAAATACGACCTTGTGAACCTAGCAAACCGAGAGCTGCTGGGTCATTCCAATCACGCAGTGGCGATGGGTTTGTGGGTGGTTCTACAGCGAGAAGCAAGATTGGGAAAATTCGAGATGTTCAAGCCTCAAGTGCCCAAGAGAGTCAAGGATAAGCACGCTATAAATCCTGTGACTAAGAAGCACTTAAAGAAGTTGGTATACAAGCCAGTGCGATGTCAAACAAAGATTCCCCTGAGCAAGTTATTTCAGGATATTCTTGGTGACATGTGGTACTGGTACGTAGAACCAAAGACGAGCGAGGCTGTGATCATGGGTAAAGGACGTTCAGAGAGCGGGAACATAGTGCCAAAGGAACTGATCAGAATATTTGATGAAGTTTGCTTCATCAACTTTTCTGTGAAAGATCTAGAGGTACTAGCAGAACGTTACTGCGTCTACACGGATGAGTGGACAAAGCTCCTTGCTTCTAAATATGACAAGGTGATTAAGTTCTGCCTTGATTACAAGAAGAAGATGGAAGCTAAAGATCAAGTGCTGTGAAGACTAAAGATGTGAAGACCGAAGACTGAAGATTATCCAGAGCTGTTGTCAAGGGAGAGTTTGTTGAAGCACTTTCCTGTGACAAACACTCTGGATAGATAGAGTCTTAGTCTTAGATTGTTTTGTCTTGTTTGTAATTGTCTTTGTATGTAAGAGTCTTTATGTATTAGTTTATCGAGTTGTATTTACTTTTATATACTGAATGTTGCAAAATTCTCTATGTGTTTTGCGCACTTGTAAGTGCGCAGTAGAAAGCTCCTGCGTACTTAGCAAGTACGCAAGAGTAACTTTGCGTACTTGCTAAGTACGCAAGAGCATTTTGCCCTGCGCACTTGCTAAGTGCGCAGGCATCAGGTCTTCTATAAATAGGATAGGTTAACAGAAGTTAAGTACGCAGACATAGACGCAAATACGCAGATTGTAATCTCAGTGCTTTTCTCTGTAACCTTCAAGTGTTTATAATACAAAGAACGTTTAAAGTGTTTTCTCTTGTTGGTTTACTTTGTTTAGTTTGACTCTCCACCTAGACACGGGCATTCCGCACCCGGTCCGACTAGTAGACCCACTTGCATGTGACGATCCGCCACACCCGAGGGACCTACAGGATCGAAGGTCAATTTTTGAGAACCAACTTGCGCCTTGCAATTGATCGAACAGGTCATCGATCCTTGGTAATGGGTACTTGTTCTTCACCGTTCGTTTGTTCAACTCGCGATAATCAATACACATTCTCATCGAACCATCCTTTTTCTTCACAAACAACACCGGAGCACCCCAAGGCGAGATGATCGGTTGTATAAATCCCTTCTCAAGTAGTTCATCTAATTGGGCCATAAGTTTTTTCATTTCCACTGGTGCTAGTCGATATGGAACCTTAGCCACGGGTTGGGCATCTGGTACTAAGTCGATTAGAAATTCAATCTCTCTGTTGGGTGGTATCACAGGCAAATCCTTTGGAAACACCTCCTGGTACTCGCGTACCACGGGTATATCGTCTAGTTCCTTCACTTCTTTACACTTGTCAATTACGTACACCAGATAAGCCTCGCATCTGCGCCTCAAGTAATTTGTTGCCTTAATCATCGAGATGACGTTTGGCATCGGGGCGTCACGATCCCCAAAAACCTCAACTTTGCTACCATCCGGAGCCTTGAGTCGGATTATCTTTCATTTACATATGATTTGTGCTTCGTTGGTAGTTAACCAATCCATACCTAACACAACATCAAACCCTCCCAAAACCATAACAAACAGTCTGACAGGGAACCTATGACCTTCTATTTTTATTGTGGAGTTGTCAACTACATCGGTCATTCTCGCAGTTCTACCCTCAGCGATTTCTACACTAAAGGCCCTTTCTAGCTGAATGACATTGCACTTCACTCGTTTACAAAAAGTCGCAGATATAAAACTCTTACTCGCACCCGAATCAAATAACACAGAAACAAAAGTGTTGTCAAGGATGAACGTACCTGATGCCACATTGGGGTCTGCCCTGGCTTGGTCTTGCGTCAGCGCGTACGCATGAGTCTTTGCTCGAGGCCTCTCTTCTTTCTTCTCCGGGCCTTTCCCTTTCCCGGCTTCACCCATTCTGGTCTTGGTGCATTCCCGGCTCATATGACCACTCTCCCCACAGTTGTAGCATTTGAATAGCTGGGGACATTCACGTGCGTAGTGTCCGGTTTTGCCTCATGTAATGCATAGATTTGACCCTAACCGACATTCACCTACATGTCTTACCCCACATCTTCCACAGACTGCCGTCTCACCTACCCTGGCCTATTTGTCCCGAGCCCCAAACAACTTCCCAGCCGATCGCTTAGCGGGGAAATTCGGCTTCTTCTTAGGCTCTTCAATGGCAACGACATTCAGCGCCAGATCATCGAATACCACACCGCTCAGTTCTACTACCGAATCGTAGGTCGTAGGGGCGTTTGCCTTAACATAGGTGCGGACCTGGTCCGGCAGCCCTTGAATGTAACAGGAAATCTTTCTTTCCTCAGTCGTGATAAGGTGTGGCACCAGACGTGCTAGTTCATTGAACCGTGTGGTGTACTGCCGGTGCGTCATGCTCCCGGCCTTAATCCCCAGAAATTCCCTTTCTACCTTTTCGATCTCATTCCTTGGACAGAAATTCTTGATAACCAAAGTTTTCAAATCAGACCACATCATTGCATCCACAGTCTCGTCCCCTTTGGCTTGTCGTACACCTTCCTACCAATTGGATGCTTCCTCTCTCAACGAGTTAGCAGCAAATTTCACAACTTGATTTGCTCGACACTCGCTCAGACGGATGGCGGCTTCCATACGTATCACCCAGTCAAAAGTAGCCACCGCGTCCTTCTTCCCAGTCAGGACCGGTGGGTCACATTCCTTAAAGGACTTATAGTCACAACCACGGTTAAGCGGTGCGTTGATTGCCTTAGTGTTTGGGGTACCAACCGCCGTGTTAGACCCACCCGTCTCACTAGCCTTCTTTAACGTTTCTGCCAACAGTCATGGCAGAGAAACCTTCATCAACTCAGTGAACTCGCGTGCCAAAGCCGCTCTCACTTCCGGTTCAAAAGTGAATTGTTGTTCTCCGATATGAGTCGGCTCAGTCCCGCGCACACTAACTTCTAGCTCAGTGTGAACACTTCCTTCTTCACTGTACTCCTGGCGTGCAGGGGTCCTGCCGCGACCGCCATTACGACCACCGGTACGGCCCCCACCACGCCTTCTGTTTCCTCTTCTTGCCATTTCATTCTATAAGACAAGAATCCAATGTCATCACGCTAGTTAAAAAATAAAATTCAACAAGCACTGTAAGATGTTAATATACACTGGCCATCTACAATTAACCATTACACTACCTTTCGATTTCTATTTGACCACCTTTGTGATTCCATCAGAACACAAGTCCTTACCTAACCTGTAACATTCCTGATATTTAGTATTCATATTTCAATTCAATGTAATGCAATTTCAAGTTTTATACTCGTGCAATGTCTCATTATTTTCTCGCCGTAAATTTAATGCAATAATTCTATACAAATTCGCAAGTGTTACTCGGTTATATACATTTAAACGCTATACAAGAAACTATTTTATTCGAACTTATCAAATCCGAAAAGTCAAGGACTAAAGTTGAAAAATGTCAAGAAACCCTAATTAGACACGGTCGTGCTTCGTATAAGCACGGTCGCGCCAAGTGCTTTGGCACGGTCGCGCGACCTGCTTTGGAACGATCGCGCCCGGTGCTTAGGCACGGTCGCGCCTATCTTGGCACGGTCACGCCTGCGTAACAGTCGAATCGTAATTGTGACATTAATCATCCGATCGTTCGAATTCGTAACTTTAACACGCTTTATTCACATTAACAAACATAATAAACATTTCCATTACTCGAATTCACTTCGGTTTTGTCCTACCAAATTCCAAACGATTAAGCATTTCAAGAAGAAACCGAATTCTCTCAATATTCTCAAAGCAATCCAATCAAGCATTTCCAGACCATCACTGAATCAATCCGAAACCATTGAAGCAGTCGGAATCGCAGTCGAAGTCACCGGAAATCTTTATCTCCGTCGCCGAAACTCCTCGCTGCCGTTCTCTATTGATCCGCTCCTATTCCGGGTAATTGAATCTTCTATTTCATTCTATACTGTATCAGTATCAAAAGCCCCTATTCAATTTGGGCTTCCATTATAGAAATCGATCCGAATCAGAACTCATATTTTATTGAAAATGATTTAATCGAATCCCTACTTAAACGCGATGTTCAAACAATTAAGTTATATGAAAAGACTCGTAATAACCCATTAATCGAAAGCCCTATCAAATCCAGCGTTTAAAATACAAGAAATTGTCAATTCGTGTCTGACTTGGAATAGACACGGTCGCGCTAATCAACTAGCGCGGCCGTGCCTCATTTAACGCGACCGTGCCGATTAGCAGCGCGGTCGTGTCCTCCTGTCCAGACCTTGTCATGCCCTCTGGGCTAGTCCTTGTTGTGTCTAAAGATCATAGACACGGTCGTGCCTGTCAATCTTGTCTAGATTGTGGTCCTGTTGATCAACCCGGTCGCGCCCCGACTAGCGCGGTCGCGCCCGTGGCTTGAGCACAATCGTGTCCTTCCGAGGCACGGTCGTGCTAGACTCAGAATTTTTATCAGAATTATAAAATTTTATATTTTAATCAGTAAATGTTTCAGATCTTATAAAAATATGTGTTCTGTATTTAAAAATGGATTTAAAGTTTAATCTTGGCATATATATGATTTATTGAAAAGTTTATAAAAATTAAATTTATATTTATTTAAAATGAGGTTTTAAATAATTAAGTTACAAAATTTATAAATAATGATTAGTTATTTAATTTACATTTTAAATCAAAATCATTTATTTATACTTAATTACAATTAATATTTACATTATTTCATAAACTATAATTATATATTTATTTATTTATTCAATTCAAACCTAATCAAATTATTTCAAACATATTTTACTTCAAACTATATATATATTATACAAATCAATAGTTTTATACACAAATTCAACTTCCATTTTAGACTTAAACTTTGTACATCTATTTGATACTATACACATTACTCGATAGGTTAAATTGTGCATTCCAAGGATCATATTTGCTATCTATAATCCTTGTTAGCTACACTTCCATATCAAGTGAGTATTCACAACCCCTTTTTACTCTTTTACACTTTTGGGGTGGAACATGAACTTTATACACATTACACATTTCACAATTACATTTACTCAAACAACACAAGTACTAAATCCTACATACATACATGTGTGCAAAATTTGAGCTTTGTGCCCGGGTGCTAGTTGTGCTAGTCTTTGTTAAAACTATGTGCAATCATTAACTATACAAGCCGACGGTTTTCAATGATAGATCTATTGAGTCTGACAAACCCACCCAAGTGGAGGTGATTGATACCGACAACACAATTTGCATACTAGTTACTAAGGTTAGATTGTACTTGATTACACAATAGCAGCTCCCCATAAATGCCTTATTTTTCATGTCTTGTAAAGGATTTGTTTACAACTATATGCTATCTATATACAACTGTGTTATACTCACCAACTTTTTAGTTGACTTTATTTTATTCATGTTTCAGGCCCTAATATGTGAGAATGATTCAAGACGTGCTCAACATAGGATTTGGACTTAGTAATATTAAATCAAGAAGTTTATGAATTGTTTATTGTTCTTTGTTTGGATTTTGGTTTGTACTTGGATTATGTGAAATGGAAATTTGGCTTTAATATATTTCAATTTAGTCAACCTTGTGCTATGAACAGTCTTACATGTCCCGCCCCGATGATTCCGCCATCGGTCGGGGTATGACATAACCCTTTCTAAGGCATACTATACATGTAAATATATACTACCTGCATACCTGATGCTGTGGATCAAGTTACCCGTACTGGCATCCGCTTTCGGTCCCATTCACAGTTTAAGTTCAGACACTAGGAGTGTCCGAATCTCTCAAACTATTGCTTTGATACCAACTTGTAAGGCCCCAAACTCGGGAGGCCTCACTCGTTGGATTTACTCATTCACAAACAATTATTAAACTTGAATATCAAATAACGCAGCGGAATCATTCATTCATCATAATTAAAACTTGTTCAAACATGCAGAAGCGTAACATAGTCTAATACATAAACATAACATAAACTAATCATAACGGGATGCAAGTCTTCATGATCAACCGGGTAACTCTTCTAGTTTGCCAAGCATCACCGTCCATCATCCATACCTGCCTTAACCTGAATGTGCATACTAAAAAGTCAGCTACGCTGGTGAGTTCTAGTTTTTCATTCGATTTAATAAATGGTTCATCATTCAATAATTCATTAGGGTTTAACACCATGTATAAGAAAACAGGGCCTTTCGTTCATCATTAAAAACCTTCAAACATTTATCATCATCATAAACACGTTGAACGGATGTTCGTTTAAAACATTTAACATTCATTTAAGTCATACATTACTATCTAAATCTGTGTTACCATTCGTTCCGTCATTTAGTATTGTATTGCCTCTAAGGCTTAACTGCACGAAGACCGACAATACAATACATTCCGTCAATTCCCTATTGTATTGCCCCTAAGGCTTAACTGCACGAAGACCGACAATACAATACATTCCGTCAATTCCCTTTTGTATTGCCCCCAAGGCTTAACTGCACGAGGACCGACAATACCCATTTAGTTGCCCCTATGGCTCTCATGTCCATAAACCGACAACTTCCATCGACGGCTATGGCTCACGGCCATAACACCGTCAGATCATAATTTAACCTCCAAAGGGTCACGTTAACCCCTGAGTAACCGTCGTTACTCCCATACCAGTTGTACAATATCATAACCATTGGCAGGCCACCAAGACACTGCCCCTATTGTTCTTATGGCAACTATGGCTCGCTGTCCATAATCTACCACAAGGCTGGGAATTACATTCCAAGACTTCATTCGTCAATTCCATTCATTCGACAAATTAGATTTGTATAGACTTCTCTAAAACCTTTGCTCTTTTCTTTTCTTTTCATAAAACATTTCATTCATTTTCAAAACCCTTTACCTTCAGTTTAAACCATTTCTTTATAAACATTTCATTCGTAAACATTCCATTCATAAAACTTTCTTTCCATATACCGTTCGTCCCAAATTATTTCATTTCGTAAACATAGTTTCATAAGCTTCATTTAGTAAACATCGTTTCGTAAACATCGTTTCGTAAAACATCATTTCGTATGTATGCACACCAGCCCGAAAACATTATTTAAAACATTTAAAAGAGGGCTTCTAGAACTCACCTGATAAGCTAATCTGGGTTGTCCTAAACAAACGTCCCATAACGTCACTTTTGATCTGAATTGATTAGTTAAATACACAATAGACCAACTTCCGACTCTAAGGGTTTAACCTTCAAAACATACTGACTTTACCTAAACAGCCTGATGCCTGCGCACTTAGCAAGTGCGCAGGGCCTTGCTCTTGCGTACTTAATAAGTGCGCAAACCTCGCTTCATGCGTACTTGATAAGTAAGCATGATCCTCTTCCTGAGTACTTGATAAGTACGCATGACCCTCTTCATGCGTACTGGATAAGTACGCAGGATCTGCTTCCCCGCAAAAACCCTAACTTTCGCCTTCGGGTCTGATCACGTCAAGATCCCGAACTTGTTTACATTCAAAACGTTTGCTTTTCATTAAGGAACTCAAAACTATGTTCTTCTAGTTTCATCCGTAAAAACGTCACATTTTCGTCCAAAACCCGAAAAACCAAAAAACGAACAAAAACTCATATCTAGGTTGGATCGTTACCTGTATCGAGCTTCTGATTCGGAGGTTCTTCTGACGAGCTATGGGGCAACGCATTTCTTCAATCTCGGGTCGATCCGCCAACTTTCTCTCTCTACGGTTTCTCTCTCTAGAACTTGCAAATGAGAGAAATGTGAAGTGTGCTGGCTATTTATAGGGGAGGCTCCCCTATGTTCACCCCTTCAAGCCCCCCAGCCCAGCCCATCCGGCCCGGCCCGTCAAGCCTCATTCGTTTTTTCCGTTATTATAATTATCATTTTAAATTTTGGGATGTTATAATATTTATCATTATAATCTTAATTTTCACCCCGTGTAACACATGGGGTTAAAACTAGTATATATATAAATATATATGTTCAATTTCTCAACCTTACATTACATACTATTTCTCTTTAACATATTTTAAATATATTTATATATATATATATATATATAAATAAGTAAACATTATGTTATGATAATTATATATATGAAAATGAAACATGAGAGTTATTGACCACGTATCTACACCTTTTATTTTCATCATATGTATATATATATATATATATATATATATATATATGTGTGTGTGTGTGTGTGTGTGTGTGTTTTTATTATACTAAATAAATCAAGTATACAACCCATACTGTTACAAAAATAAAACTTGCGAGTTTTAATAACGCACTTTCATTCTTTCACAATTTTATAGGTATTTAGCTATAATTACATATGTAAATATATATATACATATAATCGTGTTAATTAAACCATTTGTATGATTTGTAAATTTATAAAAACTGAATTCATTCCTTTACAAAATAATTGTAATTTATTTTTTATAAACTTTATTAAAACAACCTTGTAAATAAATATATTAAGCTTTCTTCAATGGAATTAGAGTTTGAACCCCCTCAATACTCATGAACCTCCTAATCTAAATTTGAACCCCCCTATTTGCCTTGAACCCTTGCTTGAACCCCCTCCCCTCAAAATCTACACTCTTGAATAAGAACAATTTGATTTTGACCCACAAAAAGTCAAACCTGATTCAATACTCCAAGATAATTGATAATGTGAAGTTTTGATTCTCCCAAATCGGTATCCCAATATTCTGTAACAGTTTGAACCTGTAATCAATCGAATTGATTGTGAAATCAAGTCATTAAAGCCAATCATGCCATTTTCGGTTGGGAACTTGAAAGGTATGAATCATACCTCAAACACTCATTAAAAATCGTGATTTTAGTATGTTACAAACACCTCCACCTCTCTTAACGCCCCCCTCTGATAATTACAATCGATTAGAACACGAAATCAGTCGATTTCAACCTCCCTTTTTGCTCTCGGGTCGCGACATCAGGGAGAAGGAAAGCATTGTGTATTTCGGTGAATTCGAGTTCTATTTCATGTAATGGGTTCCTCCCTCATCATCATATCCTCTGTAATGTCCCTGGTATGCTTCAAATGGTGGTTTTGTTAGGGTTTTGGAATGGGAGCCCCGTTGCGATTATAAGGTTTGGGAAGATGACCACCAGGAACTGAATGTTAAAAAGATTTTGTTCCTATGTTAAACAAAAGTTGAGCCACTGGTCTAATGGTTAGTGCTTTTCCCTGCGAAGCAGGTGGTCGCAGGTTCTAGACCTGGCCCCTGCATCTTTTTTTTCCTATTTTGTTTACTCTATTGTTTTAGCACCAATGTACCCCCCACACACACAAACACTCATATATGTATATAAACATATAAATACATATATATACTTACATTAATACATGGAGCACTTTTATAAATTAAAATATATATTTTTTTTAATAATAAAACATAAACAAATATATATTATTTATTTAAAGCACATCATTTTATAGTGGTATAAATTTACATTCCTTTCCTGAAAACATTTGAAAATGAACGTCAGCTACATGCTAGTGAATACTTTATGACCTCAAATTATTTTCATAAACATGGCAAAACAGTTTAATTAAATAATTAAACGTTTCATCATTGGAGGATTCTAGTGATCATATCATTTCCTTGGATTTCATCTAGTTGTATACATTGGACAAGCACTCGGGGCCACGCGGCCAAACTGGCACAACTACGTTTTACGCATCACCCGACATACAAGCCAACCCCGCCCGGCCCAAATGGATCCGGAGCGAGTATAAATATTTGCTCAAACTTTACGTACACTTCTTAGGTAATCAAATTCCCAGGGGTAGAACCCCTAATTCTAGGATTTAATCTTGTCCACAGGGATTGAACTAAATCTCTAATTCTGGAACTATTATGAGTAAATATTTAATTATCGTGTTTTGCCCTTTTTGTAAACGTAAATCGTTTGATCGTTTTGCGTGAAGTTGCCTATAGCACAATCACGTCTTATAAATCGTTTTGAAAAGATCGTTCTCACCATGTGAGCGTGTATCTTTGATATAGATGAGTATTCACCTTTAGTTTGAAGTCGGAGATCGAAGGATAATAATCGTAGTGCTAAATATCTCTTAGAGTTGACTCTTAGGGCTCTAGCACCTTAACTTGCACTTCTATGAGTTCCTCGGCTTCTTCGGCTCTTAAACGCTCGAGTCCGGTTAACAAGCTAACGTCAGTCGAACCGGGAGGAGCGGCTCGGGAGTCGGGATGGCTGGAGGGCTCGAGAAAGGCTTGGGAAAATGAAATACCAATGCTCCTCTATTTATAGGTTGATAACGGCCTCAAGTCGGACCATTATCCAGGGGGATATCGGTCCGATATGCCTCCATTGTCCCGCATGCGCGCCACATGGCAGCCATGTAATTCCGGAGGGTCACCCGTCCATGTCGGACCGAGTAGGCAATCCATGTCGGTCCGACGTCCGTCCACGCGTCCGACATGCTGACGCATGCCCTACACCTGTCTCGACACGTGTCTGGTGCAGAGGGTTTCTAGGGTTAAGCATTGCGGACCGTTTTCTAGACCATGTCGGTCAGACGTTTAACCTCTTCCCATATCGGACCGATATCAATCTCATGTCGGTCCGATATCTCCTAACTTTCAGAATTTCCAAATTTATTTTCTGACCTTTTGGGTTTTCATTAACTCCCGTTATTTCTTATATGTTCCGGGCAGAAATTGAGATCAGGATTTTGGCAGTTGTTATATCATCCCCAACTTTTTTGAAATCTCGTCCTCAAGATTACTTTCTGAATAAGTGTGGGTATTGCTTTTTCAGTTCGGATTCCAGTTCCCACGTGTACTCGGGTCCACGTCTACATCTTGGAGAACGGCAAAGGTAACCCTACCTAAGTTGTCCTCCAAGAGAAAGCGACAGTCTTTTAGCAGCGAATACGAGCCAGACTCTGACTCTGACGCTGCTATACAGAGACAAAGACGAGAAAGCATTCACAAAAACAGGGGCGATAGGCAACAACTTTCCATCCCCAGTGAGGTGGAGGCTCAGCAGCAAGTACAAGTTTCAGCTGCTAGTCCTGATTCAGCCTCCACCCCACCTTCACAACAACTATACTGCCGGAGGAGGAGGCCACAGGTGCAACTTGACGTGGCCGTCACTTCAATCACAAAGGTGATTCCTGTGATAGTGACCCTCCCTACCACAACTGCTCAGGTGGCGGTGACTACTCCAATTCTCACGAAGTCAGTCACCATCACCCCTACCATAACTCCTACAACCCTCATCACATCCTCAATCCCAACCACCACCATTGAGCCTTTAAGTCAACCCTTCAATTATGGAGATTTCACACAAGCGTTTGACTTCGATACCATATTCTCCTCCCCTATTCACAATGTCGAGGCGTCATCATCCAGACATCTTGATCCGAAAGATGCAAGGATAGATGTTCGGTAATCAAAGGAGGAGTCTGAAGCTCAACAAGCACAAATTAATTCTTTGGTAGACGAAGTTAGAATCCTACGCAACCAGAGAACGAGGACTGATGAAAGAATGAAGAACGTCATGTCCCAGAACGAGCTCCTAATCAAGACAAATGAAATGATTCTGGGTCATAGGTCGTCCTTGGAGCTGAGGTTTGATACTCAAAGGAAAGAGCATGAGCTGATGGTCAAACTAATCACAGATCTGACTAAGAAGCTTGATGATCAGGGGGAGAAAGAGAAAGAGAAAGAGAAAGAGAAAGAGAAGGAGAAAACTACTGGTGATGAGTCTTGTCATCCTGTTGACTTGACTAAGGATGACGACAAAAACAAGGATCCCGAAGCCGGTCCTAGTGGAGGTGAGCACCAAGCTTTAGCAATTGTGCCCATCTCTGCTATTCCAATGGCTCAGGGGGAGTCCACTCATCAAGAGGGTGGTGATACCTCTGGTGGTGGTGGTGAGAAAGGAAAGTTAGTGGCTGAAGTGCTTAAGGACTTATCTGATGATGAGATCCTATACCTAGAGCCTGACTATTCCAAAGAAGCACATATCGATGCTCTCTTTAATCTAGAAGAAGGAGAGATCAACTCTGGTGACGAATGTGATGATGATGATGAGGATGTTGTAATTGAAATTCCCAAGGGTGACGGGGAAGGAGAGTACGAGTTAGAAGATGGAGAGATCTTTGAAGTTCCATCCTTCAAAGCTCAGATCGACACAGGTTCAGTCGAGCATGCTAGTAATGTGGAAGCCTCGACTGAAGCCTCCCCAGTTGACCCTACACCTGTGGACCCAGAGGCACCGAAAGAAAAAGATATGCCTTCTACTTCATCAAAGGGTCCAGCTACTGTGTGGCAAAAGACGTCGATAATAGACAAACAAGGAGCAACAGGGATGATGTTGGCTGTAAGGTTCGAGGAGGATAAGCAGCTGTTCGCTATCAAAAGATCTGGTGAGGTTCAATACTTGAAACCCACCAGTGAAGTGTTCAGCTCCTTACCCAAATACGACCTTGTGAACCTAGTAAACCGAGAGCTACTGGGTCATTCTAATGACGCAGTGGCGATGGGTTTGTGGGTGGTTTTGCAGCGGGAAGCAAGATCTAGGAAATTCGAGATGTTCAAGCCTCAAGTGCCCAAGAGAGTCAGGGATAAGCACGCTAGACATCCTGTGACTAAGAAGCAATTAAAGAAATTGGTATACAAGCCAGTGCGATGTGAAACTAAGATTCCCCTGAGCAAGTTAACTAAGGATATTCTTGGTGACATGTGGTACTGGTACGTAGATCCAAATACGGGCGAGGCTGTGATTATGGGGAAGGTACGTTCAGAGAGTGGGAACATAGTGCCAAAGGAACTGATAAGAATATTTGATGAAGTCTGCTTCATCAACTTTTCTGTGAAAGATTTGGAGGTACTAGCAGAACGGTATTGTGTGTACACGGATGAATGGACAAAGCTCCTTGCTTCTAAATATGACAAGGTGATTAAGTTCTGCCTTGAATACAAAAAGAAGATGGAAGCTAAACATCAAGTGCTGTGAAGACCGAAGATGTGAAGACTGAAGACTGAAGATTATCCAGAGCTGTTGTCAAGGGGGAGTTTGTTGAAGCACTTTCCTGTGACAAACACTCTGGATAGATAGAGTCTTAGTTTGTACTTTAATGTTTGTAATTGTCTTTGTATGTAAGAGTCTTTATGTATTAGTTTATCGAGTTGTATTTACTTTTACATATTGAATGTTGCAAAATTCTCTAAGTGTTTTGTGCACTTGTATGTGCGCAGGAGAATGCTCCTGCGTACTTAGCAAGTACGCAAGAATACCTTTGCGTACTTGTTAAGTACGCAAGAGCATTTTGCCTTGCGCACTTGCTAAGTGCGCAGTCATCAGGTCTTGTATAAATAGGAATGGTTGACAGAAGTTAAGTATGCAGACATACGCAGTCATAGTAGCACATACGCAAATTGTAATCTCAGTACTTCTCTCTGTAACCTCCAAGTGTTTATAATAGAAAGAACGTTTAAAGTGATTCTCTTGTTGGTTTACTTTGTGTTGTTTGACTCTCCACCTAGTCACGGGTATTCCGCACCCGGTCCGACTAGTAGACCCACTTGCATGTGACGATCCGCCACACCCGAGGGACCTACAAGTGGTATCAGAGCATTGCTCCTGATTTCAAGTGTTGTGAGTGAGTTTGGAGAGTTTCTTCCGAGTTTTTACAAACAAAAAGAGGTATTTTTGTTGATTTTTGTGATAAAATAGGGGTAGCTCTTGAGCACTATTTTAGAAGCAAAAATCACCCAAAACTGATTTTTGTTGTGTATTGGAGTGTTTTGAGCATCAAAGGTTGGTTAAAAACAAGTTTCTGACCCTTTGGCTCATTTGCATTGTTCATCAGACCAATTTTTACCATCTCCGGTGATTTTCCAGTGACCGGAATAGTTTGGTGAAAGTTGCTGAAAAGGTGTTGTGCGTACTTACCATTTCTGGCAAAAAGTACAGTTCTGTTGCGTACCTACTAAATACGCAAGACTTATCTCCTGCGTACTTACAAGTGCGCAAGACTGATCTTGGGCGAACTTAAGTTATATCATGCGTACTTATCATTTACTCCTGCATACTTATCAAGTACGCAAGAGCAAATCTAAATACGCAATTTCTCAAGTGCGCAAGGCCAAAATCAAGTGCGCAAGGCCAAAGTCAAGTGCTCAACTGTGTCTGATTTTTCTGAAATTTGACTAAGTGTTCACTATGTCGAATCTTCAGAATCTTGGAAACCTGTTAAACTATGATAATGAGATCAGTACACCACAGAAACCGCCAAAGTTGCTGAACGTAAACAATTATTCTAATTGGAAAGCACGTTTTGAGCACTACATTTCTTATACCAACTCATCGCTATGCATACCAATCCTTGAGGGATATAAGCATCCCACACACATATATCTTGATGAAGCCATGCCCAAACCTATCTCTAAACTTTCTGACGAAGAAAAGAAAGCTTATGATCGAGAAATTAAGGCACTTGGTTCAATCACTATGGCATTAACTCCGGAATTGTTCCACAGTTTCCGAGGTTATGACAATTCTAAGGATCTTTGGAAAGCTTTACAGAAAAGATTCGAAGGAAATAGTATCAAGAAGAGTAAGAGGGATCTACTCCGGAATCAGTATGAATGCTTCAGATTTTTAGAGAACGAATCTTTAGATGACCTCATCTCTAGATTCTATCTTCTACAGACTGAGTTGAAGGCTTTTGAACTCAGGTATCCAGATGAAGAGATGGTGGAAAAGTTTTTGGATGCTTTGCCACCCAAATTTGAGATGTACACAACCCTGATGATGGAAAATCCAAAATTCTATGAGTTGACAGTAGAGGAGGCAATAGGAAAGGTTCAAGCTCATGACATGAACCTAAAAAGAAAGGAGAGCTCAGGAAGACCTCATATACAAGACCCTTCTATGTATCATGGGACGACTTCTACATCCAAGTCATCGGGCTCTAAAATTGCCCTTTTCACTGGAAACTCTACTGAGGAAGACGACTCAAATGGTTGTGGTGTTCATGCATGCTATGCATCTGGATCAGGGTTGGGGTCTCATCATCAACATACCTTAAGAAATCCTCCTGCTGCGTCTTCAGCTAACCAATCATCTATAGCCAGAATAGCTAAAGATCATGTAGCACTATTCTCATCTTGTATGCTTGCGTATGAGAATTTCATAGGTGGCAAGCTTACAGATCCCGAGACGATTGAAGAAGATTTTAATCAAGTGGATCCTGATGACATGGAGGACATGGATATTCAATGGAATATGGCCATGCTATTGAGGAGAGCCAAGCGTTTCCTGAACAGAACAGGAAGAAAGTTTATTGGCGGGCATCCTAATGCCAAGGTCGGGTTTGACAAATATAAGGCCAAATGCTATAAGTGTCTAAATTTTGGACACTTTGCTCGTGAGTGTCAGAAAGATAGAGCACCGGCTTCTGGTTTTACCAGACCTAGCCAAGGAAACAGCCATGGCCACAACAACCCAAACCACCACAATCAAAGCCAAGGTGGAACATCCAATGCACTGGTAGCTCAACAGGACGAAAGCTTTGATTGGGGTGTTCATCTGGAGGACGCCATCATTGCTCAAACTCTGGTTGGTCTCATGGCTGAGATCATGGAGATGATGGAAGCAGAGAAAAGGGAAGCTTCTATGGCTGACCTAGAAGAGTCTACTACTGCTGCTACAGAGGAGGTGAAGGAAGCTGAAAAAAATGGAAGCTCCTGTAGCTGATAAGGAGGAATCAACCACTGCTATTCCTCTCTTGGCCATTGGAGAAGCAACAAGTTCATCTTCTGAGGTAGATTCTAACCCCTTTTCTGTTATTTCATGTTCCAAATGTCTAGGGCTAAAACTTGAAAATTCTAGGCTTCAAGACAAAATCGAACCCCTAAGTATGGCAGCTCTAAACTATAAAGAAAATGAAAAACGTTTTAAAGATTCTATTGAAACGTTGAAAAAATAAAAATATGAATATTCTCTAAAAATAAGCTATCAACAGCTTCATTTAGATGTTGCATACAGGGGGTTGGAAAAACGGAACAATGAAATAAACAAACTGCAAAATGAGATCTTGCAGTTAAAATGTTCTAATGAGAAGTTGAAAAACTCTCGTTTTGTGGTGGAACACTACGAATCTGTAGTGAGACAAATGAATGGGCTAGGGCTGGGTACTAATGCAATTCCTCCACCGGTAAGCGGGAAGTTTGTCAATAGCTTAATATACATTGATCTCACTTGTCTAGATGAGTCCTCTGATAAGGATGATTCCCCTAATAAGGATGAATCCTCAAGTAAGGCCAACTCCGCATCTGATGAGGAGTTCTTTACTGCTTCTGATGATGGGTAGGTTAACACTTGCCCTGAAGGAGTAGTATCTGAGGAGTTGTTAACTGAACAGAAAGTAAAAAAAAAGATTATCACTAATGGTGATAATTGCATTTTAACTGAACCCGATATCATTGAAACAAATGATAAACTAAAGGTAATGCTTTACGGGGGGTATAAAAGTCTTAATCAAGTAAAGAAAGAGGCTTTTTCAGCTCACTATGGGCTTCGTTACAAAGAAAATTTGCAAAAATACTATACTCCCAAAAACCAAACTGTAAAGGGTCAGACTCTTGTTCATAAACCAACTCCTCCTGCTCATAATGCTGAGTTATCTAAGGCCAGATCTAATGTGCCTTACAAGGGAACTTATATAGACAAGAGGAATTGTTTTCACTGTGGCTTGGTTGGTCACATTCTTGTGAACTGTCTTTCAAAGAAGCAAGGGAAACGGCCTGTTGTTTCATAACCAGCTGTTATCCCTAAGTCGCCATCAGTGACCCCTCCCAAATGTCCAAAGCAAAATGTGGTGAAACCACCAGTCAAACCGATGGTAAAGCCTAAGATCAAATCTGAAGCTAAACCATCTGTTTCAAGAGAGGTAACGCAACCTGCTGTACCTTATGTATCTACCTCTGGTAGTACACGTACTGGTGAGAAACCTGTGGCGAGACTCTCTAAACCACAGAGAAGAAGAAGGAACAAGAGGTTGAGACAGATAGAACAGCTGGCTTCAGTTTTAATCAGGTGAAGCTTCCACAAGTTCACCTGCTGTAGTTGAATCAAAGTCTCCTATTCCGGTTAAGAAACAAAAGAGATCCTGGACTGCCAAATCCAAAAATTCTCAATCTGCTAGTTCTAATTCTTTTAAAGATTCATCATATTTGAACAATCATCACGACTGTGAATTAAAAGAGGTAGTTTATTTTGAAAAGGATGGACGACCCAAGACTACAATGGCTTGGGTCTCCAAATCTAACTAATTCTTTTGTGACTCGTGCAGGGACGTCCGAAGGGTACTATCTCTAACCGCTGGTATGTAGATAGTGGATGCTCCCGGCACATGACAGGAAATATGGCCTTGCTTCAAGACGTGAAACCATTCAGAGGCGGCTATATGGCCTTTGCTGGAGAAAAAGGCGGCAGTATCACGTGTCAAGGCGTGGTTTTGAACGGTTGTGTCAGCTTTGACAATGTCAACGTTTGCGAGCAGCTGAAGCATAACCTGTTGAGTGTCTCCCAAATGTGTGACAAGGAGTACTCGGTGATGTTTGACAAGTCAGAATGCCTGATTCTCAAACCTGGTTTTGAAGTTCCCGAAGATTGGATCCTGATGAGAGCGCCAAGGACAAACGACACCTATCAGATTGATATGAGCGTGGCAACAACCACCTCATCAGTTGCTACCTGTTTGCTTACCAAAGTGACAGAGCTTGACTCTATCTTGTGGCATAGGAAACTCGGACATATTTCGTATCGTAAAATGAACCATCTTGTCTGAAACGGTTTGGTAACTGGGGATCCTAAGCTGAGATTTACCATTGCAGATGACTGTATGCCTTGTAAAAAGGGCAAACAGCAGGGGAAGTCTCACAAGCCCAAGCTCCAAAACTCTATTGATACCCCTTTGGAGCTGTTACACATGGATCTGTTTGGCCCCATAAGTATCAGGAGTATTGGAGGTAAGTCGTTATGTCTGGTTGTAACTGATGATTTCTCACATTTTTCTTGGGTGCGTTTTTTAGGTACTAAGGAAGAGACTGCTGATATTCTTCAATACTTGATCCTGAGCTTGGAATCTCTTTGCAAGATGAAAGTTAGAAGAATAAGGAGTGACAACGTACCTGAGTTCAAGAATAACTTGATGGAGCTTTTCTGTCTCAAGAAAAGGATCCGTCACGAATTCAGCGCGCCGTACACGCCTCAGCAGAATGGAGTTGCAGAATGGAAGAACATAACACTAATTGAGACTGCAAGGACTATGTTGTCGGATGCAAAGCTTCCTGTCACTTTCTGGGCAGAAGCAGTTAATACAGCTTGTCACATCTTAAACAGAGTTCTGGTTGTGAAGAAAGTATTCGAAGGAAATAGTGATATCAAGAAGAGTAAGAGGGATCTACTCCGGAATCAGTATGAATGCTTCAGATTTTTAGTGAACGAATCTTTAGATGACCTCATCTCTAGATTCTATCATCTACAGACTGAGTTGAAGGATTTTGAACTCAGGTATCCAGATGAAGAGATGGTGGAAAAGTTTTTGGATGCTTTGCCACCCAAATTTGAGATGTACACAACCCTGATGATGGAAAATCCAAAATTCTATGAGTTGACAGTAGAGGAGGCAATAGGAAAGGTTCAAGCTCATGACATGAACCTAAAAAGAAAGGAGAGCTCAGGAAGACCTCATATACAAGACCCTTCTATGTATCATGGGACGACTTCTACATCCAAGTCATCGGGCTCTAAAATTGCCCTTTTCACTGGAAACTCTACTGAGGAAGACGACTCAAATGGTTGTGGTGTTCATGCATTCTATGCATCTGGATCAGGGTTGGGGTCTCATCATCAACATACCTTAAGAAATCCTCCTGCTGCGTCTTCAGCTAACCAATCAGCTATAGCCAGAATAGCTAAAGATCATGTAGCACTATTCTCATCTTGTATGCTTGCGTATGAGAATTTCATAGGTGGCAAGCTTACAGATCCCGAGACAATTGAAGAAGATTTTAATCAAGTGGATCCAGATGACATGGAGGACATGGATATTCAATGGAATATGGCCATGCTATTGAGGAGAGCCAAGCGTTTCCTGAACAGAACAAGAAGAAAGTTTATTGGCGGGCATCCTAATGCCAAGGTCGGGTTTGACAAATATAAGGCCAAATGCTATAAGTGTCTAAATTTTGGACACTTTGCTCGTGAGTGTCAGAAAGATAGAGCACCGGCCTCTGGTTTTACCAAACCTAGCCAAGGAAACAGCCATGGCCACAACAACCCAAACCACCACAATCAAAGCCAAGGTGGAACGTCCGATGCACTGGTAGCTCAACAGGACGAAAGCTTTGATTGGGGTGTTCATCTGGAGGACGCCATCATTGCTCAAACTCTGGTTGGTCTCATGGCTAAGATCATGGAGATGATGGAAGCAGAGAAAAGGGAAGCTTCTATGGCTGACCTACAAGTGTCTACTACTGCTGCTATAGAGGAGGTGAAGGAAGCTGAAAAAAATGGAAACTCCTGTAGCTGATAAGGAGGAATCAACCACTGCTATTCCTCTCATTGCCATTGGAGAAGCAACAAGTTCATCTTCTGAGGTAGATTCTAACCCCTTTTCTGTTATTTCATGTTCCAAATGTCTAGGGCTAAAACTTGAAAATTCTAGGCTTCAAGACAAAATCGAACCCCTAAGTATGGCAGCTCTAAACTATAAAGAAAATGAAAAACGTTTTAAAGATTCTATTGAAACGTTGAAAAAATAAAAATATGAATATTCTCTAAAAATAAGCTATCAACAGCTTCATTTAGATGTTGCATACAGGGGGTTGGAAAAACGGAACAATGAAATAAACAAACTGCAAAATGAGATCTTGCAGTTAAAATGTTCTAATGAGAAGTTGAAAAACTCTCGTTTTGTGGTGGAACACTACGAATCTGTAGTGAGACAAATGAATGGGTTAGGGCTGGGTACTAATGCAATTCCTCCACCAGTAAGCGGGAAGTTTGTCAATAGCTTAATAGACAGTGATCTCACTTGTCTAGATGAGTCCTCTGATAAGGATGATTCCCCTAATAAGGATGAATCCTCAAGTAAGGCCAACTCCGCATCTGATGAGGAGTTCTTTACTGCTTCTGATGATGGGTAGGTTAACACTTGCCCTGAAGGAGTAGTATCTGAGGAGTTGTTAACTGAACAGAAAGTAAAAAAAAGATTATCACTAATGGTGATAATTGCATTTTAACTGAACCCGATATCATTGAAACAAATGATAAACTAAAGGTAATGCTTTACGGGGGGTATAAAAGTCTTAATCAAGTAAAGAAAGAGGCTTTTTCAGCTCACTATGGGCTTCGTTACAAAGAAAATTTGCAAAAATACTATACTCCCAAAAACCAAACTGTAAAGGGTCAGACTCTTGTTCATAAACCAACTCCTCATGCTCATAATGCTGAGTTATCTAAGGCCAGATCTAATGAGCCTTACAAGAGAACTTATATAGACAAGAGGAATTGTTTTCACTGTGGCTTGGTTGGTCACATTCTTGTGAACTGTCCTTCAAAGAAGCAAGGGAAACGGCCTGTTGTTTCATAACCAGCTGTTATCCCTAAGTCGCCATCAGTGACCCCTCCCAAATGTCCAAAGCAAAATGTGGTGAAACCACCAGTCAAACCGATGGTAAAGCCTAAGATCAAATCTGAAGCTAAACCATCTGTTTCAAGAGAGGTAACGCAACCTGCTGTACCTTATGTATCTACCTCTGGTAGTACACGTACTGGTGAGAAACCTGTGGCGAGACTCTCTAAACCACAAAGAAGAAGAAGGAACAAGAGGTTGAGACAGATAGAACAGCTGGCTTCAGTTTTAATCAGGTGAAGCTTCCACAAGTTCACCTGCTGTAGTTGAATCAAAGTCTCCTATTCCGGTTAAGAAACAAAAGAGATCCTGGACTGCCAAATCCAAAAATTCTCAATCTCCTAGTTCTAATTCTTTTAAAGATTCATCATATTTGAACAATCATCACGACTGTGAATTAAAAGAGGTAGTTTATTTTGAAAAGGATGGACGACCCAAGACTACAATGGCTTGGGTCTCCAAATCTAACTAATTCTTTTGTGACTCGTGCAGGGACGTCCGAAGGGTACTATCTCTAACCGCTGGTATGTAGATAGTGGATGCTCCCGGCACATGACAGGAAACATGGCCTTGCTTCAAGACGTGAAACCATTCATAGGCGGCTATGTGGCCTTTGCTGGAGAAAAAAAGCGGCAGTATCACGTGTCAAGGCGTGGTTTCGAACGGTTGTGTCAGCTTCGACAATGTCAACGTTTGCGAGCAGCTGAAGCATAACCTGTTGAGTGTCTCCCAAATGTGTGAGAAGTAGTACTCGGTGATGTTTGACAAGTCAGAATGCCTGATTCTCAAACCTGGTTTTGAAGTTCCCGAAGATTGGATCCTGATGAGAGCGCTAGGGACAAACGTCACCTATCAGATTGATATGAGCGTGGCAACAACCACCTCATCAGTTGCTACCTATTTGCTTACCAAAGTGACAGAGCTTGACTCTATCTTGTGGCATAGGAAACTCGGACATATTTCGTATCGTAAAATGAACCATCTTGTCCGAAACGATTTGGTAACTGGGGTTCCTAAGCTGAGATTTACCATTGCAGATGACTGTTTGCCTTGTAAAAAGGGCAAACAGCAGGGGAAGTCTCACAAGCCCAAGCTCCAAAACTCTATTGATACCCCTTTGGAGCTGTTACACATGGATCTGTTTGGCCCCATAAGTATCAGGAGTATTGGAGGTAAGTCGTTCTGTCTGGTTGTAACTGATGATTTCTCACATTTTTCTTGGGTGCATATTTTAGGTACTAAGGAAGAGACTGCTGATATTCTTCAATACTTGATCCTGAGCTTGGAATCTCTTTGCAAGATGAAAGTTAGAAGAATAAGGAGTGACAACGGAACTGAGTTCAAGAATAACTTGATGGAGCTTTTCTGTCTCAAGAAAAGGATCCGTCACGAATTCAGCGCGCCGTACACGCCTCAGCAGAATGGAGTTGCAGAATGGAAGAACATAACACTGATTGAGACTGCAAGGACTATGTTGTCGGATGCAAAGCTTCCTGTCACTTTCTGGGCAGAAGTAGTTAATACAGCTTGTCACATCTTAAACAGAGTTCTGGTTGTGAAGAAAATATTCGAAGGAAATAGTGATATCAAGAAGAGTAAGAGGGATCTACTCCGGAATCAGTATGAATGCTTCAGATTTTTAGAGAACGAATCTTTAGATGACCTCATCTCTAGATTCTATCATCTACAGACTGAGTTGAAGGCTTTTGAACTCAGGTATCCAGATGAAGAGATGGTGGAAAAGTTTTTGGATGCTTTGCCACCCAAATTTGAGATGTACACAACCCTGATGATGGAAAATCCAAAATTCTATGAGTTGACAGTAGAGGAGGCAATAGGAAAGGTTCAAGCTCATGACATGAACCAAAAAAGAAAGGAGAGCTCAGGAAGACCTCATATACAAGACCCTTCTATGTATCATGGGACGACTTCTACATCCAAGTCATCGGGCTCTAAAATTGCCCTTTTCACTGGAAACTCTATTGAGGAAGACGACTCAAATGGTTGTGGTGTTCATGCATGCTATGCATCTGGATCAGGGTTGGGGTCTCATCATCAACATACCTTAAGAAATCCTCCTGCTGCGTCTTCAGCTAACCAATCAGCTATAGCCAGAATAGCTAAAGATCATGTAGCACTATTCTCATCTTGTATGCTTGCGTATGAGAATTTCATAGGTGGCAAGCTTACAGATCCCGAGACGATTGAAGAAGATTTTAATCAAGTGGATCCTGATAATATGGAGGACATGGATATTCAATGGAATATGGCCATGCTATTGAGGAGAGCCAAGCGTTTCCTGAACAGAACAGGAAGAAAGTTTATTGGCGGGCATCCTAATGCCAAGGTCGGGTTTGACAAATATAAGGCCAAATGCTATAAGTGTCTAAATTTTGGACACTTTGCTCGTGAGTGTCAGAAAGATAGAGCACCGGCCTCTGGTTTTACCAGACCTAGCCAAGGAAACAGCCATGGCCACAACAACCCAAACCACCACAATCAAAGCCAAGGTGGAACGTCCAATGCACTGGTAGCTCAACAGGACGAAAGCTTTGATTGGGGTGTTCATGTGGAGGACGCCATCATTGCTCAAACTCTGGTTGGTCTCATGGATGAGATCATGGAGATGATGGAAGCAGAGAAAAGGGAAGCTTCTATGGCTGACCTAGAAGAGTCTACTACTGCTGCTACAGAGGAGGTGAAGGAAGCTGAAAAAAATGGAAGCTCCTGTAGCTGATAAGGAGGAATCAACCACTGCTATTCCTCTCATGGCCATTGGAGAAGCAACAAGTTCATCTTCTGAGGTAGATTCTAACCCCTTTTCTGTTATTTCATGTTCCAAATGTCTAGGGCTAAAACTTGAAAATTCTAGGCTTCAAGACAAAATCGAACCCCTAAGTATGGCAGCTCTAAACTATAAAGAAAATGTAAAACATTTTAAAGATTCTATTGAAACGTTGAAAAAATAAAAATATGAATATTCTCTAAAAATAAGCTATCAACAGCTTCATTTAGATGTTGCATACAGGGTGTTGGAAAAACGGAACAATGAAATAAACAAACTGCAAAATGAGATCTTGCAGTTAAAATGTTCTAATGAGAAGTTGAAAAACTCTCGTTTTGTGGTGGAACACTACGAATCTGTAGTGAGACAAATGAATGGGTATGGGCTGGGTACTAATGCAATTCCTCCACCAGTAAGCGGGAAGTTTGTCAATAGCTTAATAGACATTGATCTCACTTGTCTAGATGAGTCCTCTGATAAGGATGATTCCCCTAATAAGGATGAATCCTCAAGTAAGGCCAACTCCGCATATGATGAGGAGTTCTTTACAGCTTCTGATGATGGGTAGGTTAACACTTGCCCTGAAGGAGTAGTATCTGAGGAGTTGTTAACTGAACAGAAAGTAAAAAAAAGATTATCACTAATGGTGATAATTGCATTTTAACTGAACCCGATATCATTGAAACAAATGATAAACTAAAGGTAATGCTTTACGGGGGGTATAAAAGTCTTAATCAAGTAAAGAAAGAGGCTTTTTCAGCTCACTATGGGCTTCGTTACAAAGAAAATTTGCAAAAATACTATACTCCCAAAAACCAAACTGTAAAGGGTCAGACTCTTGTTCATAAACCAACTCCTCCTGCTCATAATGCTGAGTTATCTAAGGCCAGATCTAATGAGCCTTACAAGAGAACTTATATAGACAAGAGGAATTGTTTTCACTGTGGCTTGGTTGGTCACATTTTTGTGAACTGTCCTTCAAAGAAGCAAGGGAAACGGCCTGTTGTTTCATAACCAGCTTTTATCCCTAAGTCGCCATCAGTGACCCCTCCCAAATGTCCAAAGCAAAATGTGGTGAAACCACCAGTCAAACCGATGGTAAAGCCTAAGATCAAATCTGAAGCTAAACCATCTGTTTCAAGAGAGGTAACGCAACCTGCTGTACCTTATGTATCTACCTCTGGTAGTACACGTACTGGTGAGAAACCTGTGGCGAGACTCTCTAAACCACAGAGAAGAAGAAGGAACAAGAGGTTTAGACAGATAGAACAGCTGGCTTCAGTTTTAATCAGGTGAAGCTTCCACAAGTTCACCTGCTGTAGTTGAATCAAAGTCTCCTATTCCGGTTAAGAAACAAAAGAGATCCTGGACTGCCAAATCCAAAAATTCTCAATCTCCTAGTTCTAATTCTTTTAAAGATTCATCATATTTGAACAATCATCACGACTGTGAATTAAAAGAGGTAGTTTATTTTGAAAAGGATGGACGACCCAAGACCACAATGGCTTGGGTCTCCAAATCTAACTAATTCTTTTGTGACTCGTGCAGGGACGTCCGAATTGTACTATCTCTAACCGCTAGTATGTAGATAGTGGATGCTCCCGGCACATGACAGGAAACATGGCCTTGCTTCAAGACGTGAAACCATTCAGAGGCGGCTATGTGGCCTTTGCTGGAGAAAAAGGCGGCAGTATCACGTGTCAAGGCGTGGTTTCGAACGGTTGTGTCAGCTTTGACAATGTCAACGTTTGCGAGCAGCTGAAGCATAACCTGTTGAGTGTCTCCCAAATGTGTGACAAGGAGTACTCGGTGATGTTTGACAAGTCAGAATGCCTGATTCTCAAACCTGGTTTTGAAGTTCCCGAAGATTGAATCCTGATGAGAGCGCCAAGGACAAACGACACCTATCAGATTGATATGAGCATGGCAACAACCACCTCATCAGTTGCTACCTGTTTGCTTACCAAAGTGACAGAGCTTGACTCTATCTTGTGGCATAGGAAACTCGGACATATTTCGTATCGTAAAATGAACCATCTTGTCCGAAACGGTTTGGTAACCGGGGTTCCCAAACTGAGATTTACCATTGCAGATGACTGTATGCCTTGTAAAAAGGGCAAACAGCAGGGGAAGTCTCACAAGCCCAAGCTCCAAAACTCTATTGATACCCCTTTGGAGCTGTTACACATGGATCTGTTTGGCCCCATAAGTATCAGGAGTATTGGAGGTAAGTCGTTCTGTCTGGTTGTAACTGATGATTTCTCACATTTTTCTTGGGTGCATTTTTTAGGTACTAAGGAAGAGACTGCTGATATTCTTCAATACTTGATCCTGAGCTTGGAATCTCTTTGCAAGATGAAAGTTAGAAGAATAAGGAGTGACAACGGAACTGATTTCAAGAATAACTTGATGGAGCTTTTCTGTCTCAAGAAAAGGATCCGTCACGAATTCAGCGCGCCGTACACGCCTCAGCAGAATGGAGTTGCAGAATGGAAGAACATAACACTGATTGAGACTGCAAGGACTATGTTGTCGGATGCAAAGCTTCCTGTCACTTTCTGGGCAGAAGCAGTTAATACAGCTTGTCACATCTTAAACAGAGTTCTGGTTGTGAAGAAAATATTCGAAGGAAATAGTGATATCAAGAAGAGTAAGAGGGATCTACTCCGGAATCAGTATGAATGCTTCAGATTTTTAGAGAACGAATCTTTAGATGACCTCATCTCTAGATTCTATCATCTACAGACTGAGTTGAAGGCTTTTGAACTCAGGTATCCAGATGAAGAGATGGTGGAAAAGTTTTTGGATGCTTTGCCACCCAAATTTGAGATGTACACAACCCTGATGATGGAAAATCCAAAATTCTATGAGTTGACAGTAGAGGAGGCAATAGGAAAGGTTCAAGCTCATGACATGAACCAAAAAAGAAAGGAGAGCTCAGGAAGACCTCATATACAAGACCCTTCTATGTATCATGGGACGACTTCTACATCCAAGTCATCGGGCTCTAAAATTGCCCTTTTCACTGGAAACTCTATTGAGGAAGACGACTCAAATGGTTGTGGTGTTCATGCATGCTATGCATCTGGATCAGGGTTGGGGTCTCATCATCAACATACCTTAAGAAATCCTCCTGCTGCGTCTTCAGCTAACCAATCAGCTATAGCCAGAATAGCTAAAGATCATGTAGCACTATTCTCATCTTGTATGCTTGCGTATGAGAATTTCATAGGTGGCAAGCTTACAGATCCCGAGACGATTGAAGAAGATTTTAATCAAGTGGATCCTGATAATATGGAGGACATGGATATTCAATGGAATATGGCCATGCTATTGAGGAGAGCCAAGCGTTTCCTAAACAGAACAGGAAGAAAGTTTATTGGCGGGCATCCTAATGCCAAGGTCGGGTTTGACAAATATAAGGCCAAATGCTATAAGTGTCTAAATTTTGGACACTTTGCTCGTGAGTGTCAGAAAGATAGAGCACCGGCCTCTGGTTTTACCAGACCTAGCCAAGGAAACAGCCATGGCCACAACAACCCAAACCACCACAATCAAAGCCAAGGTGGAACGTCCAATGCACTGGTAGCTCAACAGGACGAAAGCTTTGATTGGGGTGTTCATCTGGAGGACGCCATCATTGCTCAAACTCTGGTTGGTCTCATGACTGAGATCATGGAGATGATGGAAGCAGAGAAAAGGGAAGCTTCTATGGCTGACCTAGAAGAGTGTATTACTGCTGCTACAGAGGAGGTGAAGGAAGCTGAAAAAAATGGAAGCTCCTGTAGCTGATAAGGAGGAATCAACCACTGCTATTCCTCTCATGGCCATTGGAGAAGCAACAAGTTCATCTTCTGAGGTAGATTCTAACCCCTTTTCTGTTATTTCATGTTCCAAATGTCTAGGGCTAAAACTTGAAAATTCTAGGCTTCAAGACAAAATCGAACCCCTAAGTATGGCAGCTCTAAACTATAAAGAAAATGAAAAAACGTTTTAAAGATTCTATTGAAACGTTGAAAAAATAAAAATATGAATATTCTCTAAAAATAAGCTATCAACAGCTTCATTTAGATGTTGCATACAGGGGGTTGGAAAAACGGAACAATGAAATAAACAAACTGCAAAATGAGATCTTGCAGTTAAAATGTTCTAATGAGAAGTTGAAAAACTCTCATTTTGTGGTGGAACACTACGAATCTGTAGTGAGACAAATGAATGGGTTAGGGCTGGGTACTAATGCAATTCCTCCACCAGTAAGCGGGAAGTTTGTCAATAGCTTAATAGACATTGATCTCACTTGTCTAGATGAGTCCTCTGATAAGGATGATTCCCCTAATAAGGATGAATCCTCAAGTAAGGCCAACTCCGCATCTGATGAGGAGTTCTTTACTGCTTCTGATGATGGGTAGGTTAACACTTGCCCTGAAGGAGTAGTATCTGAGGAGTTGTAACTGAACAGAAAGTAAAAAAAAGATTATCACTAATGGTGATAATTGCATTTTAACTGAACCCGATATCATTGAAACAAATGATAAACTAAAGGTAATGCTTTACGGGGGGTATAAAAGTCTTAATCAAGTAAAGAAAGAGGCTTTTTCAGCTCACTATGGGCTTCGTTACAAAGAAAATTTGCAAAAATACTATACTCCCAAAAACCAAACTGTAAAGGGTCAGACTCTTGTTAATAAACCAACTCCTCATGCTCATAATGCTGAGTTATCTAAGGCCAGATCTAATGAGCCTTACAAGAGAACTTATATAGACAAGAGGAATTGTTTTCACTGTGGCTTGGTTGGTCACATTCTTGTGAACTGTCCTTCAAAGAAGCAAGGGAAACGGCCTGTTGTTTCATAACCAGCTGTTATCCCTAAGTCGCCATCAGTGACCCCTCCCAAATGTCCAAAGCAAAATGTGGTGAAACCACCAGTCAAACCGATGGTAAAGCCTAAGATTAAATCTGAAGCTAAACCATCTGTTTCAAGAGAGGTAACGCAACCTGCTGTACCTTATGTATCTACCTCTGGTAGTACACGTACTGGTGAGAAACCTGTGGCGAGACTCTCTAAACCACCAAGAAGAAGAAGGAACAAGAGATTGAGACAGATAGAACAGCTGGCTTCAGTTTTAATCAGGTGAAGCTTCCACAAGTTCACCTGCTGTAGTTGAATCAAAGTCTCCTATTCCGGTTAAGAAACAAAAGAGATCCTGGACTGCCAAATCCAAAAATTCTCAATCTCCTAGTTCTAATTCTTTTAAAGATTCATCATATTTGAACAATCATCACGACTGTGAATTAAAAGAGGTAGTTTATTTTGAAAAGGATGGACGACCCAAGACTACAATGGCTTGGGTCTCCAAATCTAACTAATTCTTTTGTGACTCGTGCAGGGACGTCCGAAGGGTACTATCTCTAACCGCTGGTATGTAGATAGTGGATGCTCTCGGCACATGACAGGAAACATGGCCTTGCTTCAAGACGTGAAACCATTCAGAGGCGGCTATGTGGCCTTTGCTGGAGAAAAAAAGCGGCAGTATCACGTGTCAAGGCGTGGTTTCGAACGGTTGTGTCAGCTTCGACAATGTCAACGTTTGCGAGCAGCTGAAGCATAACCTGTTGAGTGTCTCCCACATGTGTGACAAGTAGTACTCGGTGATGTTTGACAAGTCAGAATGCCTGATTCTCAAACCTGGTTTTGAAGTTCCCGAAGATTGGATCCTGATGAGAGCGCTAAGGACAAACGTCACCTATCAGATTGATATGAGCGTGGCAACAACCACCTCATCAGTTGCTACCTGTTTGCTTACCAAAGTGACAGAGCTTGACTCTATCTTGTGGCATAGGAAACTCGGACATATTTCGTATCGTAAAATGAACCATCTTGTCCGAAACGATTTGGTAACCGGGGTTCCCAAACTGAGATTTACCATTGCAGATGACTGTTTGCCTTGTAAAAAGGGCAAACAGCAGGGGAAGTCTCACAAGCCCAAGCTCCAAAACTCTATTGATACCCCTTTGGAGCTGTTACACATGGATCTGTTTGGCCCCATAAGTATCAGGAGTATTGGAGGTAAGTCGTTATGTCTGGTTGTAACTGATGATTTCTCACATTTTTCTTGGGTGCATATTTTAGGTACTAAGGAAGAGACTGCTGATATTCTTCAATACTTGATCCTGAGCTTGGAATCTCTTTGCAAGATGAAAGTTAGAAGAATAAGGAGTGACAACGGAACTGAGTTCAAGAATAACTTGATGGAGCTTTTCTGTCTCAAGAAAAGGATCCGTCACGAATTCAGCGCGCCGTACACGCCTCAGCAGAATGGAGTTGCAGAATGGAAGAACATAACACTGATTGAGACTGCAAGGACTATGTTGTCGGATGCAAAGCTTCCTGTCACTTTCTGGGCAGAAGCAGTTAATACAGCTTGTCACATCTTAAACAGAGTTCTGGTTGTGAAGAAAATATTCGAAGGAAATAGTGATATCAAGAAGAGTAAGAGGGATCTACTCCGGAATCAGTATGAATGCTTCAGATTTTTAGAGAACGAATCTTTAGATGACCTCATCTCTAGATTATATCATCTACAGACTGAGTTGAAGGCTTTTGAACTCAGGTATCCACATGAAGAGATGGTGGAAAAGTTTTTGGATGCTTTGCCACCCAAATTTGAGATGTACACAACCCTGATGATGGAAAATCCAAAATTCTATGAGTTGACAGTAGAGGAGGCAATAGGAAAGGTTCAAGCTCATGACATGAACCAAAAAAGAAAGGAGAGCTCAGGAAGACCTCATATACAAGACCCTTCTATGTATCATGGGACGACTTCTACATCCAAGTCATCGGGCTCTAAAATTGCCCTTTTCACTGGAAACTCTATTGAGGAAGACGACTCAAATGGTTGTGGTGTTCATGCATGCTATGCATCTGGATCAGGGTTGGGGTCTCATCATCAACATACCTTAAGAAATCCTCCTGCTGCGTCTTCAGCTAACCAATCAGCTATAGCCAGAATAGCTAAAGATCATGTAGCACTATTCTCATCTTGTATGCTTGCGTATGAGAATTTCATAGGTGGCAAGCTTACAGATCCCGAGACGATTGAAGAAGATTTTAATCAAGTGGATCCTGATAATATGGAGGACATGGATATTCAATGGAATATGGCCATGCTATTGAGGAGAGCCAAGCGTTTCCTGAACAGAACAGGAAGAAAGTTTATTGGCGGGCATCCTAATGCCAAGGTCGGGTTTGACAAATATAAGGCCAAATGCTATAAGTGTCAGAAAGATAGAGCACCGGCCTCTGGTTTTACCAGACCTAGCCAAGGAAACAGCCATGGCCACAACAACCCAAACCACCACAATCAAAGCCAAGGTAGAACGTCCAATGCACTGGTAGCTCAACAGGACGAAAGCTTTGATTGGGATGTTCATCTGGAGGACGCCATCATTGCTCAAACTCTGGTTGGTCTCATGACTGAGATCATGGAGATGATGGAAGCAGAGAAAAGGGAAGCTTCTATGGCTGACCTAGAAGAGTGTATTACTGCTGCTACAGAGGAGGTGAAGGAAGCTGAAAAAAATGGAAGCTCCTGTAGCTGATAAGGAGGAATCAACCACTGCTATTCCTCTCATGGCCATTGGAGAAGCAACAAGTTCATCTTCTGAGGTAGATTCTAACCCCTTTTCTGTTATTTCATGTTCCAAATGTCTAGGGCTAAAACTTGAAAATTCTAGGCTTCAAGACAAAATCGAACCCCTAAGTATGGCAGCTCTAAACTATAAAGAAAATGAAAAACGTTTTAAAGATTCTATTGAAACGTTGAAAAAATAAAAATATGAATATTCTCTAAAAATAAGCTATCAACAGCTTCATTTAGATGTTGCATACAGGGGGTTGGAAAAACGGAACAATGAAATAAACAAACTGCAAAATGAGATCTTGCAGTTAAAATGTTCTAATGAGAAGTTGAAAAACTCTCGTTTTGTAGTGGAACACTACGAATCTGTAGTGAGACAAATGAATGGGTTAGGGCTGGGTACTAATGCAATTCCTCCACCAGTAAGCGGGAAGTTTGTCAATAGCTTAATAGACATTGATCTCACTTGTCTAGATGAGTCCTCTGATAAGGATGATTCCCCTAATAAGGATGAATTCTCAACTAAGGCCAACTCCGCATCTGATGAGGAGTTCTTTACTGCTTCTGATGATGGGTAGGTTAACACTTGCCCTGAAGGAGTAGTATCTGAGGAGTTGTTAACTGAACAGAAAGTAAAAAAAAGATTATCACTAATGGTGATAATTGCATTTTAACTGAACCCGATATCATTGAAACAAATGATAAACTAAAGGTAATGCTTTACGGGGGGTATAAAAGTCTTAATCAAGTAAAGAAAGAGGCTTTTTCAGCTCACTATGGGCTTCGTTACAAAGAAAATTTGCAAAAATACTATACTCCCAAAAACCAAACTGTAAAGGGTCAGACTCTTGTTCATAAACCAACTCCTCATGCTCATAATGCTGAGTTATCTAAGGCCAGATCTAATGAGCCTTACAAGAGAACTTATATAGACAAGAGGAATTGTTTTCACTGTGGCTTGGTTGGTCACATTCTTATGAACTGTCCTTCAAAGAAGCAAGGGAAACGGCCTGTTGTTTCATAACCAGCTTTTATCCCTAAGTCGCCATCAGTGACCCCTCCCAAATGTCCAAAGCAAAATGTGGTGAAACCACCAGTCAAACCGATGGTAAAGCCTAAGATCAAATCTGAAGCTAAACCATCTGTTTCAAGAGAGGTAACGCAACCTGCTGTACCTTATGTATCTACCTCTGGTAGTACACGTACTGGTGAGAAACCTGTGGTGAGACTCTCTAAACCACAGAGAAGAAGAAGGAACAAGAGGTTGAGACAGATAGAACAGCTGGCTTCAGTTTTAATCAGGTGAAGCTTCCACAAGTTCACCTGCTGTAGTTGAATCAAAGTCTCCTATTCCGGTTAAGAAACAAAAGAGATCCTGGACTGCCAAATCCAAAAATTCTCAATCTCCTAGTTCTAATTCTTTTAAAGATTCATCATATTTGAACAATCATCATGACTGTGAATTAAAAGAGGTAGTTTATTTTGAAAAGGATGGACGACCCAAGACCACAATGGCTTGGGTCTCCAAATCTAACTAATTCTTTTGTGACTCGTGCAGGGACGTCTGAAGTGTACTATCTCTAACCGCTGGTATGTAGATAGTGGAGGCTCCCGGCACATGACAGGAAACATGGCCTTGCTTCAAGACGTGAAACCATTCAGAGGCGGCTATGTGTCCTTTGCTGGAGAAAAAGGCGGCAGTATCACGTGTCAAGGCGTGGTTTCGAACGGTTGTGTCAGCTTTGACAATGTCAACGTTTGCGAGCAGCTAAAGCATAACCTGTTGAGTGTCTCCCAAATGTGTGACAAGGAGTACTCGGTGATGTTTGACAAGTCAGAATGCCTGATTCTCAAACCTGGTTTTGTAGTTCCCGAAGATTGGATCCTGATGAGAGCGCCAAGGACAAACGACACCTATCAGATTGATATGAGCGTGGCAACAACCACCTCATCAGTTGCTACCTGTTTGCTTACCAAAGTGACAGAGCTTGACTCTATCTTGTGGCATAGGAAACTCGGACATATTTCGTATCGTAAAATGAACCATCTTGTCCGAAACGGTTTGGTAACCGGGGTTCCCAAGCTGAGATTTACCATTGCAGATGACTGTATGCCTTGTAAAAAGGGCAAACAGCAGGGGAAGTCTCACAAGCCCAAGCTCCAAAACTCTATTGATACCCCTTTGGAGCTGTTACACATGGATCTGTTTGGCCCCATAAGTATCAGGAGTATTGGAGGTAAGTCGTTCTGTCTGGTTGTAACTGATGATTTCTCACATTTTTCTTGGGTGCATTTTTTAGGTACTAAGGAAGAGACTGCTGATATTCTTCAATACTTGATCCTGAGCTTGGAATCTCTTTGCAAGATGAAAGTTAGAAGAATAAGGAGTGACAACGGAACTGATTTCAAGAATAACTTGATGGAGCTTTTCTGTCTCAAGAAAAGGATCCGTCACGAATTCAGCGCGCTTCAGTTTTAATCAGGTGAAGCTTCCACAAGTTCACCTGCTGTAGTTGAATCAAAGTCTCCTATTCCGGTTAAGAAACAAAAGAGATCCTGGACTACCAAATCCAAAAATTCTCAATCTCCTAGTTCTATTTTTTTAAAGATTCATCATATTTGAACAATCATCACGACTGTGAATTAAAAGAGGTAGTTTATTTTGAAAAGGATGGACGACACAAGACCACAATGGCTTGGGTCTCCAAATCTAACTAATTCTTTTGTGACTCGTGCAGGGATGTCCGAAGGGTACTATCTCTAACCGCTGGTATGTAGATAGTGGATGCTCCCGGCACATGACAGGAAACATGGCCTTGCTTCAAGACGTGAAACCATTCAGAGGCGGCTAGGTGGCCTTTGCTGGAGAAAAAGGCGACAGTATCACGTGTCAAGGCGTGGTTTCGAACGGTTGTGTCAGCTTTGACAATGTCAACGTTTGCGAGCAGCTGAAGCATAACCTGTTGAGTGTCTCCCAAATGTGTGACAAGGAGTACTCGGTGATGTTTGACAAGTCAGAATGCCTGATTCTCAAACCTGGTTTTGAAGTTCCCGAAGATTGGATCCTGATGAGAGCGCCAAGGACAAACGACACCTATCAGATTGATATGAGCGTGGCAACAACCACCTCATCAGTTGCTACCTGTTTGCTTACCAAAGAGACAGAGCTTGACTCTATCTTGTGGCATAGGAAACTCGGACATATTTCGTATCGTAAAATGAATCATCTTGTCCGAAATGGTTTGGTAACTGGGGTTCCTAAGCTGAGATTTACCATTGCAGATGACTGTATGCCTTGTAAAAAGGGCAAACAGCAGGGGAAGTCTCACAAGCCCAAGCTCCAAAACTCTATTGATACCCCTTTGGAGCTGTTACACATGGATCTGTTTGGCCCCATAAGTATCAGGAGTATTGGAGGTAAGTCGTTCTGTCTGGTTGTAACTGATGATTTCTCACATTTTTCTTGGGTGCATTTTTTAGGTACTAAGGAAGAGACTGCTGATATTCTTCAATACTTGATCCTGAGCTTGGAATCTCTTTGCAAGATGAAAGTTAGAAGAATAAGGAGTGACAACGGAACTGAGTTCAAGAATAACTTGATGGAGCTTTTCTGTCTCAAGAAAAGGATCCGTCACCAATTCAGCGCGCCGCACACGCCTCAGCAGAATGGAGTTGCAGAATGAAAGAACATAACACTGATTGAGACTGCAAGGACTATGTTGTCGAATGCAAAGCTTCCTGTCACTTTCTGGGCAGAAGCGGTTAATACAGCTTGTCACATCTTAAACAGAGTTCTGGTTGTGAAGAAAATATTCGAAGGAAATAGTGATATCAAGAAGAGTAAGAGGGATCTACTCCGGAATCAGTATGAATGCTTCAGATTTTTAGAGAACGAATCTTTAGATGACCTCATCTCTAAATTCTATCATCTACAGACTGAGTTGAAGGCTTTTGAACTCAGGTATCCAGATGAAGAGATGGTGGAAAAGTTTTTGGATGCTTTGCCACCCAAATTTGAGATGTACACAACCCTGATGATGGAAAATCCAAAATTCTATGAGTTGACAGTAGAGGAGGCAATAGGAAAGGTTCAAGCTCATGACATGAACCTAAAAAGAAAGGAGAGCTCAGGAAGACCTCATATACAAGACCCTTCTATGTATCATGGGACGACTTCTACATCCAAGTCATCGGGCTCTAAAATTTCCCTTTTCACTGGAAACTCTACTGAGGAAGACGACTCAAATGGTTGTGGTGTTCATGCATGCTATGCATCTGGATCAGGGTTGGGGTCTCATCATCAACATACCTTAAGAAATCCTCCTGCTGCGTCTTCAGCTAACCAATCAGCTATAGCCAGAATAGCTAAAGATCATGTAGCACTATTCTCATCTTGTATGCTTGCATATGAGAATTTCATAGGTGGCAAGCTTACAGATCCCGAGACGATTGAAGAAGATTTTAATCAAGTGGATCCTGATGACATGGAGGACATGGATATTCAATGGAATATGGCCATGCTATTGAGGAGAGCCAAGCGTTTCTTGAACAGAACAGGAAGAAAGTTTATTGGCGGGCATCCTAATGCCAAGGTCGGGTTTGACAAATATAAGGCCAAATGCTATAAGTGTCTAAATTTTGGACACTTTGCTCGTGAGTGTCAGAAAGATAGAGCACCGGCCTCTGGTTTTACCAGACCTAGCCAAGGAAACAGCCATGGCCACAACAACCCAAACCACCACAATCAAAGCCAAGGTGGAACGTCCAATGCACTGGTAGCTCAACAGGACGAAAGCTTTGATTGGGGTGTTCATCTGGAGGACGCCATCATTGCTTAAACTCTGGTTGGTCTCATGGCTGAGATCATGGAGATGATGGAAGCAGAGAAAAGGGAAGCTTCTATGGCTGACCTAGAAGAGTGTACTACTGCTGCTACAGAGGATGTGAAGGAAGCTGAAAAAAATGGAAGCTCCTGTAGCTGATAAGGAGGAATCAACCACTGCTATTCCTCTCATGGCCATTGGAGAAGCAACAAGTTCATCTTCTGAGGTAGATTCTAACCCCTTTTATGTTATTTCATGTTCCAAATGTCTAGGGCTAAAACTTGAAAATTCTAGGCTTCAAGACAAAATCGAACCCTTAAGTATGGCAGCTCTAAACTATAAAGAAAATGAAAAACGTTTTAAAGATTCTATTGAAACGTTGAAAAAATAAAAATATGAATATTCTCTAAAAATAAGCTATCAACAGCTTCATTTAGATGTTGCATACAGGGGGTTGGAAAAACGGAACAATGAAATAAACAAACTGCAAAATGAGATCTTGCAGTTAAAATGTTCTAATGAGAAGTTGAAAAACTCTCGTTTTGTGGTGGAACACTACGAATCTATAGTGAGACAAATGAATGGGTTAGGGCTGGGTACTAATGCAATTCCTCCACCAGTAAGCGGGAAGTTTGTCAATAGCTTAATAGACATTGATCTCACTTATCTAGATGAGTCCTCTGATAAGGATGATTCCCCTAATAAGGATGAATTCTCAACTAAGGCCAACTCCGCATCTGATGAGGAGTTCTTTACTGCTTCTGATGATGGGTAGGTTAACACTTGCCCTGAAGGAGTAGTATCTGAGGAGTTGTTAACTGAACAGAAAGTAAAAAAAAGATTATCACTAATGGTGATAATTGCATTTTAACTGAACCCGATATCATTGAAACAAATGATAAACTAAAGGTAATGCTTTACGGGGGGTATAAAAGTCTTAATCAAGTAAAGAAAGAGGCTTTTTCAGCTCACTATGGGCTTCGTTACAAAGAAAATTTGCAAAAATACTATACTCCCAAAAACCAAACTGTAAAGGGTCAGACTCTTGTTCATAAACCAACTCCTCCTGCTCATAATGCTGAGTTATCTAAGGCCAGATCTAATGAGCCTTACAAGAGAACTTATATAGACAAGAGGAATTTTTTTCACTGTGGCTTGGTTGGTCACATTCTTGTGAACAGTCCTTCAAAGAAGCAAGGGAAACGGCCTGTTGTTTCATAACCAGCAATTATCCCTAAGTCGCCATCAGTGACCCCTCCCAAATGTCCAAAGCAAAATGTGGTGAAACCACCAGTCAAACCGATGGTAAAGCCTAAGATCAAATCTGAAGCTAAACCATCTGTTTCAAGAGAGGTAACGCAACCTGCTGTACCTTATGTATCTACCTTTGGTAGTACACGTACTGGTGAGAAACCTGTGGCGAGACTCTCTAAACCACAGAGAAGAAGAAGGAACAAGAGGTTGAGACAGATAGAACAGCTGGCTTCAGTTCAATCAGGTGAAGCTTCCACAAGTTCACCTGCTGTAGTTGAATCAAAGTCTCCAATTCCGGTTAAGAAACAAAAGAGATCCTGGACTGCCAAATCCAAAAATTCTCAATCTCCTAGTTCTAATTCTTTTAAAGATTCATCATATTTGAACAATCATCACAATTGTGAATTAAAAGAGGTAGTTTATTTTGAAAAGGATGGACGACCCAAGACCACAATGGCTTGGGTCTCCAAATCTAACTAATTCTTTTGTGACTCGTGCAGGGACGTCCGAAGGGTACTATCTCTAACCGCTGGTATGTAGATAGTGGATGCTCCCGGCACATGACAGGAAACATGGCCTTGCTTCAAGACGTGAAACCATTCAGAGGCGGCTATGTGGCCTTTGCTGGAGAAAAAGGCGGCAGTATCACGTGTCAAGGGGTGGTTTCGAACGGTTGTGTCAGCTTTGACAATGTCAACGTTTGCGAGCAGCTGAAGCATAACCTGTTGAATGTCTCCCAAATGTGTGACAAGGAGTACTCGGTGATGTTTGACAAGTCAGAATGCCTGATTCTCAAACCTGGTTTTGAAGTTCCTGAAGATTGGATCCTGATGAGAGCGCCAAGGACAAACGACACCTATCAGATTGATATGAGCGTGGCAACAACCACCTCATCAGTTGCTACCTGTTTGCTTACCAAAGTGACAGAGCTTGACTCTATCTTGTGGCATAGGAAACTCGGACATATTTCGTATCGTAAAATGAACCATCTTGTCCGAAACGGTTTGGTAACCGGGGTTCCTAAGCTGAGATTTACCATTGCAGATGACTGTATGCCTTGTAAAAAGGGCAAACAGCAGGGGAAGTCTCACAAGCCCAAGCTCCAAAACTCTATTGATACCCCTTTGGAGCTGTTACACATGGATCTGTTTGGCCCCATAAGTATCAGGAGTATTGGAGGTAAGTCGTTCTGTCTGGATGTAACTGATGATTTCTCACATTTTTCTTGAGTGCATTTTTTAGGTACTAAGGAAGAGACTGCTGATATTCTTCAATACTTGATCCTGAGCTTGGAATCTCTTTGCAAGATGAAAGTTAGAAGAATAAGGAGTGACAACGGAACTGAGTTCAAGAATAACTTGATGGAGCTTTTCTGTCTCAAGAAAAGGATCCGTCACGAATTCAACGCGCCGTACACGCCTCAGCAGAATGGAGTTGCAGAATGGAAGAACATAACACTGATTGAGACTGCAAGGACTATGTTGTCAGATGCAAAGCTTCCTGTCACTTTCTGGGCAGAAGCAGTTAATACAGCTTGTCACATAGTTTGTTGGATGGTGGCAGGATTGGATGAAGTAACCATGCTTTGTATTTGAGGCACTAGACCTCCAATGTAAAGTTCAATTCTCTTGTAATCAGGGGTCACCATATGCGGGCACATAGTAGCAAGTTCATGTGAACGTGTGGTGTAGAGTTCAATTTCAGAACCCTCCATCTTTAGGTTCCAAAACTCTCCCTCTAACTTCTGGATTTCATCGTGAGGACAGTATTCCTCCTTCATCATTGATTAAAATTCCTCCCACGGGAGTCCATTTTCCATGGCCAGACCCAACATTTGGACCTGGGCGTTCCACCATGTGAAAGTCGGGCCCTCCAAAGTTCGGACGGCAAACTTTACCTGATTAGCCACGCGGCAGTTGCACATGGCAATCACTGATTCTACCTTCTCAAACCAACGGAGTAGTCCAACGGCTCCTTCAGCTCCACTAAAGGCGTGGGACTTACAATCCATGAATGCCTTGAAAGTGCAGGCTGGTTGCTGATTCTGCTGGTTTTGCTGGCCTGGATTTAGGAAAAAAATAGGATTGGGATTATAGGGTTTAGGAAGATGTTTTTAGAAGATGGATTGACATTATTAGTCAATAGCTAAAGCATTTACCTGCAGCATTCTGTGCTGCTAGAGCCTCCGCCACACTATCGTTTATTAGTGCCGCTAGCTCTACTGCCGTCATGTTAATGGTACCTCGACCACCGGCACGACCTCCGCATCGACCTCCGCATCCTCTCCCTGACATGATTCTTCACAATCACAAATGAAAAACAATGATAAATATATCGCATATTAAACATTATTCAGGTACGAGTAAAAAGATACAACATCTAATATTTTGGAAATTAAATAAATTGTAATGCTACAAAATAAATAACTCAAACATTAAACTTCTCATGCTTTTATTGAATGGGAACAACCTTACCCATCTAGGTTTGAAAAGAGAAATAACATAAGCAAAAACAGGCATGAAAAGGAAGATAGAATAGGAAGATCATCAAGCATCTTCGTCATCGGAAGAAACATACGATTGTGCATCGTCTATCTCCACCGGTTCCTCCTCTAATGGCTCCTCCTCGAAGGGCTCCTCCTCAAAGGGCTCCTCCTCGCCATCAAAAAGTGGAATCTCCTCAGGAAATAGAGCGGCTTGCAGTTGGGCTTCCAAGTAAGTCACCCTCTCTTGAAGACCTTCAGCAGTGTGGTTTGCTACATGTAGCTGAGCTTCCAGAGCAGCCACTCTCTCCAGAACTCCTTCCATGTCATTGTCCGAGTTTTCCACCCTCGTCTCCAAATGTGTTACACGATCCACCAGAAAGTTATGGACCTGGTCAGTTACTGCTTGTTCAGCAGTCAAAAGTTCTATCCCTACCTTATTCTCCTCTATTTGAGGCTCTCTCTTCAGAATATCCGGTATCTCATCGGTAGCATCTTTCACAATGCTCAACTCTCTAGACATATAAAATACAAAGGCTGCAAAAGCTTGTTCCATAGTACATGGCAAGCTAGGCACGGTAGATGATGAGGAAGTAGAACTGAAGTAAGGTGATGGGACATTTCCCATTTCGATCCATCTTTGGATCATTTGTGGGTATGCGTTCCAATTGCGAGCAGGATTCATTGCTTGTGCGCTGCTCGTTTCCCCCTGGTCAACTGAATAGTCACTGGAACTAGTCCGGTGCCTTTTGGGCTCCGGGGATGATAGGATAGGTGCCTTATGTCCTAGTGCCTTAGGTGATGGAGGTGGGGTTGACGACATGTTCCTTTAACAATATATATAAGTGCCAAACATCCAAATGACATGTAACTAATGTGTGAGGCTATAGTCTAGTATGCAATCCTAGTTCTCTATAACCAATGGCTCTGATACCAATCTGTCACACCCCTAATTTCAACTAACGGAGTTTTACCGTTTGGGAAGTGACAAACTAGGATCTCAGACATTAGTTACTTTGAACGACTCTACATGGGACTCAAAATGAAAATATCATACTAATCAAAGTTTCAATGCGGAAGCGTAAAGAAAGTAAATGCGCAAAACACACACACCCAAAAACCAAAGTCCAAAAGTCCAAAACGTCCAACCAAACCAAGTACAATAAAATAATCCAAACAAATATAAATAAGTCATAATCAAAGTAGTTGAATCCCATGCATGCCCTAATGTGCACCTGTGTCTTATCTTAGCGACCTGAGAAAACGTGTAAGAAAATATGTCAACACGAGGTTGGTGAGTTCATAGGTTTCAATATATGTAAATAAGCGTTTACCAGATTTATGTTCATTCAGTACGTATCTATAGGTAGCTAACCTATGTTCATGTTCAGCTCAAGCGCTCGCAACCAAAGCTGACTGTTTTTTTATTTTCCTCCTGCTAGGTCTATCAACACTGGCGGTGTGAGTAGGCTAACATTTCACCCGTTCGATATTTAATCGAGTTAGCGCGACTAACGCGGGTGGGATTTGTCAAACCCAGTAGTACTACTAAATATTACCTCGCTAAGATCCATATTAACGGTCCGATATAAGTTGAGGACTTTCTGTGATAGCGTGTTACGCTTAGCTTTAACATTGATATCATACGAATTATAAAATCCCAAAATTGTTTAATCATGTTTTCTCCCCCAAGTTAAAACAGTAAAAGGGGCCGTGAAAACTCACATGCGTTGTGTTGTAGGTAGTGTCACACGAAGGATAAGTTGGAACCACGTGTGTAAGTCTCAAACGACTTACGAATGCCCTAAAATTATAAACACATAAATTAGGGACAAAAATGGGAATTATTGGGATACGTGACGACGACACGGAATGTTGAACTTTTTAAAAGAAACGCTCTAAAGATCAACGAGTAGACGAACGTGTCCACGAGAATACATATTTCTAGGTTAAATAATTTAGAACGATTGCGATATGCGACGAAAGACAAAAATTACAATAATTAATAACTATATTCAATCGTATTCGTCATTAATTATTGATTTAGAAAAATAATATTATTATATTATTTTTAAACTCGCATAGTTAATACGATAACTATTTATGTGGCAAAAATAATAATATATTATTTTTATTCAAGAATATAATTACGGGTAAACAATATGAATATTTATAACTTTGAAACGTTACAAAAATGTTTATAATACGGAGGAAATAATATATAAAATATATTATTTTTAGTTTGTGTCACGATACAAAAATAATATGAATATATTATTTTATAAATAGATTTTAATAATAAATACGGTTTACAAGGCCAAACCAGGGTCCACGGGTGGTTTCCGGGCTCAAAACATTTTTATATATTAATATAATGATACGTGGTTTTATTTTATATTAAAATAATAGTGGAAAATATGGTTTAAAAATAAAACAGTGGGGAGGGATTCGAACCCGGGTCCCTCCCCTATACGCACAACACTTTAACCATCTCAGCTTCTTTGTGAATCGCATTAGAACCCGGTTCCATATGTTTTTATCACACAAGTCAAATGGGTTCTCCCCTCCCTATCGCCACCCGATCCAAACTCCACCCCAAAACCAATAAATTCGACCGCGAATCATCAAGGGATCAGAGGGCTTTTGTTTTTCTGTATATTTGTGGGTATGAGGGTAAGTTTAATTTGAAAATCATCAAGTTCACAATTGTTTAATTTATGTTTTAAAAGTCGAAAACCTAGGTTCTTAGCATGGATTCTATTTAAGCAATTCAGATGATAAAACCCGATGGAATCATAGGGCTTTTGACAAACAAAGGGTTGCGAGTCAATCCCTGTGGTTTAATTAGATTGAAAATTAGTTTAAGATCAAAACCCCCAAATAGACTTAAGAACAAACCCTAGATACGGGTTCTTACACAATTCAATGTTATGAGTTTGAATTAGCATAGGGTTATCCATAAATAAAGTGTTGCGATACTAATGAAGTGATTTAATTTGATTGAAATTGAGTGTAGGTGGGTGTTCGATTAAACCTAAAGTTAAGAACCCTAGAATTTGGTTCAAGATCAATTCGGTGTTGTAAGCCGAAATAAAGATAGGGCTTTTGATCTAGACTCTGCAATGAAGGTAATGGTGTAATAAATTACCTGAATGTGATTCGGATTAATGGCGATCGGCTAGGATGGCCTCCGACGTCACGTGGTTTCGTCTCCGGCGAGTCTCGCTCTTCCTCCGGTGAGATTGGATGTTGCAGAGACTTCAATGGAACTCGTTTAAGGTGTGCAGAGTGATAGTACGCGAGATTGATACAAGAACTTGTTGAATTCGATGGATACTTGTTATTGTCGACGGTTTCGATATAATTACTCATAATTGAGATTAATTCGTGCAATGATGATGTTTAATTCAGTACTTATGGTCGTTTATGACATTATTCAAGCGATAACAGTTTCAAATTCAACAGAATCGGTTTGCAAATTTGAATTTGGGTGGATTGTCACGAGTTTGACCTTCAAAAGTCAACTAAATTGACTTTGGTCAAATTACAGATTCAGTCCCCGAGGTTTCTTGTATTTGAGTTTGGAAAATTGGCAGAAAAGACCCTTGTGGTTTGAATTTTGGTTTAGAACTTGGTTAATTGACTTTCTAAGGTCAATAGGATTATGATTATGTGTATTTTGACCTCAAAGTCAATAGGATTAGGGTTTGGACTAATGACACAACTAGTCCCTAAAGTTTTAATTTAGAAAATAACAGAAACAGTCCCTGTAGTTTGAGGTTTGTTAAATAAGTTAGGATTTAACTGGAATTGGTTAACGAGGTTAACCTGGAAAAGTCCAAATTGTCACAGTTAGGATCGTCAAATGTGGCTTCAAATCCAGCCATAAGATCGTATTCATCCTCGATATAAGGATCCATGAACTGTGGATGATTTGCATAATCGATGTACGATCCAGAACTTCCGGAGTAGGCTCTTATGGAACTTGTGTCAGCGTAATTTCCGTCGGTGTCCGAATTATTACCCATGTATGGACCCGATATGATAGGATAATTGAGGTAATTAGCAAACGGTTTGTAACTGGCTGATTGTGGTGAATAGGCTTCCACTGGAGGTAGAGGAAGGAATCCTTCGTATTCGAAACTTTCGTAGTTCTCCAGTTTTTTATAAATTTCCTCTAAACTAGCTCATGTGATGGAAAGCTTCTCAACAGGTTCTTTCACCCTTATTCGAGGTTTAGTGGCCTTCTTGCTAGACCCTGCCTCATATTGATTAGTGGAAGGGGGACACGTGGGCGGTGGAGGTATTTGAGGTGGAGAGTAGTTTCGTGGAGGAGGTACTAGGTAATGTGGTGGTGTACATCTCTAGTTACTAATGTCAGAGGCACCCATTTTGTCACACCCCGCCAAGGCGGAAACGCGAGGCGCGACGTTCACTGGTTTCCAAAGCATATGATTATCGCAAACACATACATGTAATTGGATACATAATCGAGTTTAAAATATTTACATCACAAAGTATCAAATTGAGTTTACAAAAGTTTAAGATTTCGCAAATATGACTCAAGACCATGAGTTATACAAGAGAAATCCTCCTAGAAAGCCGTATCCACGTGCATGCATGTATCCTACATTGCTAACCTGATAGCCACGTTCAATTTCCTGAAAACATACTTAAAACTGTCAACACGAGGTTGGTGAGTTCACAAGTTATTATAAAGAGTTATCATAAACCCAATGTTTAAATCTGATCATTTTCCGATCAAAACTCTTTGTTAAACCTGATCAGTACTCTTTTGTTTAAACCTGATCACTTCAACCTGATCAGAACTCTTTACTTTAAAACCTGATCACTTTATCCTGATCAGAACTCTTTTGTTTAAAACCTGATCACTTTAACCTGATCAGAACTCTTTACTATAAAACCTGATCACTTTAGCCTGATCAGAACTCTTTTGTTTAAAACCTGATCACTTTAACCTGATCAGAACTCTTTACTTTAAAACCTGATCACTTTAGCCTGATCAGAACTCTTTTGTTTAAAACCTGATCACTTTAACCTGATCAGAACTCTTTATGCATGTATTACCAATGAATATGATTATTAATCCGATCTATTGACCCCATTTGTAAGCTTGCAAGGAATACAAAATAGTATGTAATGTACGAGACCGTAACCAAACCCCAACTTTCTGTGCCTCCCCTCGCCTTTCTGCGAGTAAGATTATATGCGATCATTCGGTCATTTGGACCCCTGGTTAGCACGACTAACCATGACCGGGAGCGTCACCCCCAATAGTACTATTCATAAAATCCTGGGCTAAATCCATAGCTAATGGTTACTAATTTATTCCGAGGACTTTAAGCGCTTTATTGTTCCCTCAATACATACATACGGTCAGATCATGAGTTTCATTCATTTACATACGAAAATTCTTTACAAGTATGTTTCCACCCCAAAATCATTTCAAAAACTTAGAAAAAGGGGGATTAGTGAAACTCACCTCGACAGTATGAATGCTAGCAAATATCTGAATAACAGCAGACTTGCCTATCCGTATCCTAATTACACAAGGATAACATACACGTTAAGACTACCCGTCTTAAACGCAAATTGTTCACCCGACTTAGCAGATCTGATTGCTTTTTTTTAAATTATCTTTTTAGTTTTTCCCAACACTTGTTTCGTTATAAAAATTGTTCTGAGTTACTGCCCCAAGGGCTGATGAACAGGTATCGAAACTTTCTTAGTTTCGATTGAACAGAACAGATGTCGAAACTTCCTAGTTTCGACTGAGCAAAACAGATATGGAAACTACCTAGTTTCGATTGGCAAGAATAGTATCGAAACTACCTAGTTTCGATTATACACAGGTATCGAAACTCTCGATTGAGTAAATAGATATCGAAACTCCTAGTTTCGATTGAACAACTGGTATCGAAACTCCTAGTTTTGATTGAACAACTGGTATCGAAACTCCTAGTTTCGATTGAACAACTGGTATCGAAACTCCTAGTTTCGACTCAACAGGTATCGAAACTCCTAGTTTCGATTGAACAACAGGTATCGAAACTATAGTTTCGATTACTGCACTTTGATTGACAGAATTCGTCCTGTATATTTTTATGTTTTAATCATAAATTTGACACACTTTTCTTGTTATCTTACTTGCGTTTGAACAATTTATATGTTCAGCTACGGTTTGAAAGAAAATGAAATGAATAATATTGAGTTTTTACCTCAAACAGAGAATGGTGATTTCTGAGATAAACAGAGAAGATAGTCTTGATTTCTTTTACTAAGCTTTCTTCAAGAACACTTGAAATTCTCCTTATACACCGAATTATGGTGGATTTCGCTTTAAAACTTGAATTCGATCTTGAAGAGAAATGGGGAATTTGCCGTAAGAAAGTGAGAAGTATGAAAAGGATTGTGAGGTTTCGACTGAGGAGGTATGGTTTTTATCTGAATTTGAGTGAATTAGCAAGTGGGAGAATGGCTCCCCTGACTCTCGGCCGAGAAAGTCAAGGAAGTGGTTTGGGGTTAATTGTCACACCCCGACCGATGGCGGAATCATCGGGGCGGGACATGTAAAACTGTTCATAGCACAAGGTTGACTAAATTGAAATATATTAAAGTCAAATTTCCATTTCACATAATCCAAGTACAAACCAAAATCCAAACAAAGAACAGTAAACAATTCATAAACTTCTTGATTTAATATTACTAAGTCCAAATCCTATGTTGAGCACGTCTTGAATCATTCTCACATATTAGGGCCTGAAACATGAATAAAATAAAGTCAACTAAAAAGTTTGTGAGTATAACACAGTTGTATATAGATAGCATATAGTTGAAAACAAATCCTTTACAAGACATGAAAAATAAGGCATTTATGGGGAGCTGCTATTGTGTAATCAAGTACAATCAAACCTTAGTAACTAGTATGCAAATTGTGTTGTCGGTATCAATCACCTCCACTTGGATGGGTTTGTCAGACTCAATAGATCTATCATTGAAAACCGTCGGCTTGTATAGTTAATGATTGCACATAGTTTTCACAAAGACTAGCACAACTAGCACTCGGGCACAAAGCTCAAATTTTGCACACATGTATGTAAGTAGGATTTTGCACTTGTGTTGTTTGAGTAAATATAAATGTGAAATGTGTATAAAGTTCATGTTCCACCCCAAAAGTGTAAAAGAGTAAAAAGGGGTTGTGAATACTCACTTGATATGAAGATGTAGCTAACACAGATTATAGATAGCAATTATGATCCTTGGAACGTACAATTTAACCTATCGAGTAATGCGTATAGAATTAAATAGATGTACAAAGTTTAGGTCTAAAGTGAAAGTTGAATTTGTGTATAAAACTATTGATTTGTATAAAATATATAGAGTTTGAAGTAAAATATGTTTGAAGTAATTTGATTAGGTTTGAATTGAACAAATAAATAAATATATAATTATAGTTTATGAAATAATATAAATATTAATTGTAATTAAGTATAAATAAATTTTGTAACTTAATTATTTAAAACCTCATTTTAAATAATTATAAATTTAATTTTTATAAACTTTTCAATAAATCATATTTATGCCAAGATTAAACTTTAAATCCATTTTTAAATACAGAGCACATATTTTTATAAAATCTGAAACATTTACTGATTAAAATATAAAAATTATAATTCTGATAAAAATAATCTGAGTCTAGCATGACCGTGCCTCGGAAGGGCACGATCGTGCTCAAGCCACGGGCGCGACCGCGCTAGTCGGGGCGCGACCGGGTTGATCAACAGGAGCACAATCTAGACAAGACAACAGGCACGACCGTGCCTTGACCAGGCACGATCGTGTCTATGATCTTTAGACACAACAGAGACTAGCCCAGAGGGCATGACAAGGTCTGGATAGGAGGACACGACCGCGCTGCTAATCGGCACGACCATGCTAAATGAGGCACGGCCGCGCTAGATGGTTTGCGCGACCGTGTCTCTTCCAAATCAGACACGAATTGACAATTTCTTGAATTTTAAACACTGGATTTGATAGGGCTTTCGATTAAAGAGATATTACGAGTCTAATAATATAAATTAATTGCATGAACATCGTGTTTAAGAGTGGAATCGATTAAATCCTTTTTATTTAAAATAACAATTCTGATTCGAACGATTTCTGTAATGAAAGCCCAGATTAATAGGGGGCTTTTGATGATGATACTGAAACGAATGATATGGAGGGTATACTTACCCGAAAGCGTATTGAATCGATGAAGAACGGTAGAACGGAGTTCCGGCGACGGAGAAAATGGCTTCCGGCGACTTCGGCTGCAATTCCGTCTAGTCCAGAGAGTCCAATAATAACAGAAGAGATTGCTGAAAAGGATTCCTTGACTGCTTGGGAGAAATTTGATCGAAATGAGGGATTTGAGTTTTGAGAGAATGATCGACGGTTTCTAGAGAAGAGTTTTGTATTTTGATGGTAATAGTTGCGATTGACCAAGATATTTTCTTTGATAACGAAGGTATAACGTAAATCGGGTTTGAATTCGAACGATCGAGCGTTTTGAAATCTCATTTACGTTTCGACTGTTACGCAGGCGCGACCGTGCCAAAATAGGCGCGACCGTGCCTAGGAACCGGGCGCGATCGTTCCAAAGCAGGTCGCGCGACCGTGCCAAAGCACCTGGCGCGACCGTGCTAGGACGAAGCACGACCGTGCTAGACTAGGGTTTGATGACATTTTTTCGACTTTAGTCCTTGACTTTTCAGATTTGATAAGTTTGTATAAAATAGTTTCTTGTATGGCGTCTAAATGTATATAACCGAGTAATACTTGCGAATTTGTATAGAATTATTGCATTAAATTTACGGCGAGAAAATAATGAGACATTGCACGAGTATAGAACTTGAAATTGCATTACATTGAATTGAAATAGGAATACTAAAATCAGAAATGTTACAGTCTCCCCATGTTGAGAGAATTTCGTCCTGAAATTTAGCTAGAGGAAACAACATTATTAGTAAAAATATAAGGGTACTTGAGCTTCATTTGGTCTTCTCGTTCCCAAGTGAACTCAGGACCACGCTTAGATTCCCAACGAACTTTAACGATAGGAATGCGACTTCGCTTGAGCTGCTTGACTTCACGATCCATAATTTCTACCGGTTTCTCAACGAAGTGCATCGTTTCATCAATGCGCACGTCGTCGAGCGGTATATGGAGATTTTCATCGGCGAGACACTTCTTCAGATTAGATATATGAAATGTAGGATGTACATTGCCAAGAGATGGAGGTAACTCGAGCTTGTAAGCCACTTTCCCAATCCTTTCAAGGATCTTGAATGGACCAACATAACGAGGTGCTAACTTGCCTTTCTTTCCAAAACGGACCACACCCTTCCAAGGAGACACCTTAAGAAGAACAAGATCACCGACTTGGAATTCCAAGAGTTTTCGACGTTTGTCGGCATAACTCTTTTGCCGACTCCTCGCTACTCGAATATTGTCACGGATTTGAATAATCTTGTCGGATGTTTCTTGAATTAACTCGGGACATTCTTGAATTAACTCGGGACCAGTGATTTGTGCTTCACCAATCTCACTCCAACAGATAGGAGAACGACACTTGCGACCATAGAGAGCTTCGAATGGAGCCATGTTGATACTTGTGTGGTAGCTATTGTTGTAAGAAAACTCAATAAGGGATAAATGCGAATCCCAATTGCCACCAAAATCGATTACACAAGCTCTAAGCATGTCTTCAAGAGTTTGGATTGTTCGCTCGGTTTGACCATCAGTTTGCGGATGGTAAGCCGTGCTCAAATCCAATCGAGTACCAAGAGCCTTTTGGAGAGATTGCCAAAATCGAGAAGTGAACCGTGCGTCTCTATCGGATATTATGTTCAAGGGAACACCATGACGGCTCATAATTTCATCAATGTAAATTCGGGCTAGTTTCTCCACTTTGAAGTCTTCAGGAATAGGCAAGAAGTGGGCAGATTTGGTGAGTCGATCAATGATCACCCAAATACTATCATAACCACTCGAGGTGCGAGGGAGCTTGGTAACGAAATCCATAGCTAAATTCTCCCATTTCCACACGGGAATTTCTGGTTGTTCGAGTAAACCAGAAGGACGTTGATGTTCGGCTTTGACTTTGGAGCAAGTTAAGCATTTGGCCACATAAAGAGCAATGTCTTTCTTCATACCGGGCCACCAATAAAGTTGGCGAAGATCTTGGTACATTTTATCCGCACCAGGATGAATAGAATAACGAGTCTTATGAGCCTCGTTCATGAGAAATGCACGGAGATCATCGCGATCAGGAACCCAAATACGGTTTAAGTAATATAGTAAGCCATTGGGTTTTGATTCAAGAAGAAGTTCAACACCACACGACATTTCTTCATACATGTTACCCTCGGTTACCGAGACGTGTTGAGCTTCTAAGATACGGGTTTGAATATCGGTTTGAATACGGGCACAATGAAGCATAACATGGTCCTTTCGACTCAAGGCATCGGCTACAACATTCGCTTTGCCGGGATGATAACGAATCTCGCAGTCGTAGTCGTTAAGGAGTTCGACCCAACGTCGTTGCCTCATATTGAGCTCTTTTTGGTTGAAGATATGTTGAAGACTTTTATGGTCGGTGAATACCACACATTTCGTGCCATATAGGTAATGTCTCCAAATCTTTAACGCGAATACGACCGCACCCAACTCAAGATCGTGCGTCGTATAATTCTTTTCATGAATTTTGAGTTGTCTTGATGCATAAGCGATTACTTTTCCTCGTTGCATGAGGACACAACCAAGACCTTGGTTAGAAGCATCACAATAGACAACTAAATCATCATTTCCATCGGGGAGAGTCAAAATGGGAGCATTGCACAACTTATGCTTAAGAGTTTGGAAAGCTTCTTCTTGTTTCGGTCCCCACTCATAAGTTTTACCCTTATGGGTCAAAGCGGTAAGAGGGACAGCAATCTTTGAGAAGTTTGAGATGAAACGACGATAATAACCCGCAAGACCAAGAAATGAACGAACTTCGGTAGGAGTCATCGGGGCATTCCAATTCTTAACCGTTTCAATCTTAGCAGGATCAACATGAATACCCTTGTCGTTGACGATGTGACCAAGAAATTGAACTTCTTTTAACCAAAATTCACATTTGGAGAACTTGCATATAGTTGTTCTTTCTTTAAAAGGTCCAAAACCAATCTAAGGTGTTCTTCATGGTCGGCTTTAGTCTTGGAATAGATTAAGATATCGTCAATGAAAACGATCACGAATTTATCAAGGTATGGTTTGCACACACGGTTCATGAGATCCATGAAAACTGCGGGTGCATTGGTTAACCCGAAAGGCATAACCATGAACTCGTAATGACCATACCTTGTTCGAAAAGCAGTCTTAGGAATGTCATCTTCTTGAACACGGAGCTGATGATAACCAGATCGAAGATCAATCTTCGAGAAGCAAGTAGAACCTTGGAGTTGATCAAAGAGATCATCGATTCTAGGCAAAGGATAACGATTCTTGATAGTAAGCTTATTGAGTTCGCAGTAGTCAATACACATACGGAATGATCCATCCTTCTTTTTAACAAATAAGACGGGTGCACCCCACGGTGAATGACTCGGGCGAATGAAACCTTTGTCGGAGAGTTCTTGAAGTTGACTTGCGAGCTCTTGCATTTCGGAAGGTGCAAGACGATAAGGAGCTCTAGCAACGGGGTTAGCTCCGGGCATAAGATCAATACGGAACTCTACTTGACGAACAGGAGGAAGACCGGATAAATCTTTAGGAAACACTTCGGGAAAATCCCTAATGATAGGAATGTCTTGAATACTCTTCTCCTTGACGTCCTTTTGAACAATATGAGCTAGGAAGGCGATGTACTTCTTTCGTAAGTACTTTTGAGCGGTAGTACAAGACATCAATTTAAGACCCTTGCAAGGCTTTTCACCAAAAACCCTTAAGGTTTCTCCCGATGGTAGCGGAATTCGAATACACTTTTCAAAGCAAATGACTTCGGCATGATGATTTGATAGCCAATCCATACCTATGATAATATCAAAGCTTCCTAGTGGCATTGGAACAAGGTTGATTGGGAATGCATGATCATTAAGCTCTAAGGAGCAATCATAGATGATAGACTCAATTGTAAGGGAGTCACCATTTGCTATTTCAACGGTGAAGGTTTTCTCTAATTGGGATCGTGTCTTTGCAAGTAAAGGCTCAAAATTAAGTGACACAAAACTTTTATCGGCACCGGTATCGAACAAAATGGAGGTATATTGACTATTAACAAGGAACGTACCATTAACCACGTCGTTGTTGGCTTGAGCTTCGTTGGCGTTTATGTTGAACGCACGCCCATGAGCTCCACTTTGTCTAGCATTTGCAAGTCTTGGACATAGATTACGAAAGTGGTTCGGGTCTCCACACTCATAGCAAGCACGCCTATTAGCAATGGCGGGAGCACCTTGATTAGCCACTCGCGGGTTGGGTTGGTTCGGTGGATTGACTTGACCCTCAAAAGCTTTGGCCCTACAAATATTGATAGTGTGACCATATATCTCACAATGAGTGCAAAGGCGACATGGGATATTTTGAGGATGATGAAAATTGCAGGTGGCACAAAGAGGATAAATCCCAACATATGGCTTTTTAGCCGGTGCTTGAACTACGGGTGCAACTTGATTAGCGGGCACCGCAGGAGTAACCACAGCAAAGTTTCTAACTTTCCTCTTTTTGTTATTGCGAGAGGATTCAGTTGTGGCTTCTTTGTTGTGGGCAGGAGGGGTTACGGTTTCAGCAACTTTCTTAGAACCCTTTTTGGTAAGAGTCCCAGCTTTCACATGATTATCAGTTAGGGTAGCAGACAGGCGGATGGCATCTTCCAAAGTAGCAGGATTTCTACCTAAGACAGTATCTTGAATTTGTCTTGGTAGCCCACCAATATACTTTTCGATACAACGGGCTAAAGGAGTGACCATGTGGGGCACAAGAAGACTCAACTCATGGAACCGAGTTGTATATGCTAAGTTTTCCCCACTATCTTAGGCAAGATCCCAAAATTCGGCCTCTAACTTCTTCACTTCATTTCGAGGACAGAATTCCTCGGTCATAAGCCTTTTGACCTCATCCCAAGGTAAGGCCATAGCTACATCAACACCCCTATTCCTTTTCTCCCCATTCCACCAAGTAAGTGCCCGCTTTTGGAGGACACTTGTGGCATGACGAACGCGGAGGTTGTCGGGACAGTCACTATTGAGAAAGGTATTCTCAATACTTTCAAACCATTGAAGGAGTCCAGTAGCTCCTTCGGTTCCATAAAACTTTAGGGGATTGCACGAATTGAAGTGTTTGAAGGTGCATTGAGATGGATTATTTCCACCATTTCCACCATTACCACCATTATTACCACTATTGCTTCCATTTCCACCATTGCCATTAGTGGCACCATTGGCTTGGGTGAGTTGTGTCACCAATTGGGTAAGAATAGCAGCAATGTCGGAGTTGGCGTTGGCGGCGGGAGCACGACGAGGAGGCATTCTACAGATTTTCACAAGACAAGAAAGATTGTAAGAACTTATGAGAATTGCTAGGATTTAATAGAATGAGAAAACCAAATAAAAGATAGATATTCATAGTTTGGATTGTACTCAAAAGTGATAAAATCACTTGAATACTAAGGCACATTAAGGTTAATTTAAACTCATATAATTTTCAAGGAGACATGCTTTAGCCTATAAGTAAACACTCATCTCGGGAATTCCCAGGAAAGCATACGGGTCCCTCGGTTGATTGGGATTTATGCGAAATGCTTTCCTAGACAGAAAACCCAAAATACAGGTGTCACCCTTCCAGATTGCACGTGTCCTCAAATAATTTAACAAGTTTAAAAACCTTAACGAAGAAATAAAAATTTTTAAAAATTCTTTTTTTTTTTTTTTTTTTTTTGCTTCAAGAATTTTCCAAATGCTAAGAAGGATAAAGATAGAAAAGAAGATAGAAATATTATGAGGTTTTAGAATATAGGAAAGGATATTATTTATTAAATTATTATTTAAGAAGATCCTAATAAGTCATGAATTTCTAACAAGTAAGGTATCAAATATAATAACAATTTATCATGGTAAGCATGTAGCACATAGCAAGTAACACATAGCACAAAATCATGAAGCATAGTATAAGTGGGTGTCCTAAAGTTATAGTCTAGGTCAAGATGTCTAATAACCTAAATCCCTATAACCAAGGCTCTGATACCAATCTGTCACACCCCGACCGATGGCGGAATCATCGGGGCGGGACATGTAAGACTGTTCATAGCACAAGGTTGACTAAATTGAAATATATTAAAGTCAAATTTCCATTTCACATAATCCAAGTACAAACCAAAATCCAAACAAAGAACAGTAAACAATTCATAAACTTCTTGATTTAATATTACTAAGTCCAAATCCTATGTTGAGCACGTCTTGAATCATTCTCACATATTAGGGCCTGAAACATGAATAAAATAAAGTCAACTAAAAAGTTGGTGAGTATAACACAGTTGTATATAGATAGCATATAGTTGAAAACAAATCCTTTACAAGACATGAAAAATAAGGCATTTATGGGGAGCTGCTATTGTGTAATCAAGTACAATCAAACCTTAGTAACTAGTATGCAAATTGTGTTGTCGGTATCAATCACCTCCACTTGGATGGGTTTGTCAGACTCAATAGATCTATCATTGAAAACCGTCGGCTTGTATAGTTAATGATTGCACATAGTTTTCACAAAGACTAGCACAACTAGCACTCGGGCACAAAGCTCAAATTTTGCACACATGTATGTAAGTAGGATTTTGCACTTGTGTTGTTTGAGTAAATATAAATGTGAAATGTGTATAAAGTTCATGTTCCACCCCAAAAGTGTAAAAGAGTAAAAAGGGTTGTGAATACTCACTTGATATGAAGATGTAGCTAACACAGATTATAGATAGCAATTATGATCCTTGGAACGTACAATTTAACCTATCGAGTAATGCGTATAGAATTAAATAGATGTACAAAGTTTAGGTCTAAAGTGAAAGTTGAATTTGTGTATAAAACTATTGATTTGTATAAAATATATAGAGTTTGAAGTAAAATATGTTTGAAGTAATTTGATTAGGTTTGAATTGAATAAATAAATAAATATATAATTATAGTTTATGAAATAATGTAAATATTAATTGTAATTAAGTATAAATAAATTTTGTAACTTAATTATTTAAAACCTCATTTTAAATAAGTATAAATTTAATTTTTTTAAACTTTTCAATAAATCATATTTATGCCAAGATTAAACTTTAAATCCATTTTTAAATACCGAGCACATATTTTTATAAAATCTGAAACATTTACTGATTAAAATATAAAAATTATAATTCTGATAAAAATAATCTGAGTCTAGCACGACCGTGCCTCGGAAGGGCACGATCATGCTCAAGCCACGGGCGCGACCGCGCTATTCGGGGCACGACCGGGTTGATCAACAGGAGCACAATCTAGACAAGACAACAGGCACGACCGTTCCTTGACCAGGCACGATCGTGTCTATGATCTTTAGACACAACAGAGACTAGCCCAGAGGGCATGACAAGGTCTGGATAGGAGGACACGACCGCGCTGCTAATCGGCACGACCGTGCTAAATGAGGCACGGCCGCGCTAGATGGTTAGCGCGACCGTGTCTCTTCCAAATCTGACACGAAATGACAATTTCTTGTATTTTAAACACTGGATTTGATAGGGCTTTCGATTAAAGAGATATTACGAGTCTAATAATATAAATTAATTGCATGAACATCGTGTTTAAGAGTGGAATCGATTAAATCCTTTTTATTTAAAATAACAATTCTGATTCGAACGATTTCTGTAATGAAAGCCCAGATTAATAGGGGGCTTTTGATGATGATACTGAAACGAATGATATGGAGGGTATACTTACCCGAAAGCGTATTGAATCGATGAAGAACGGTAGAACGGAGTTCCGGCGACGGAGAAAATGGCTTCCGGCGACTTCGGCTGCAATTCCGTCTAGTCCAGAGAGTCCAATAATAACAGAAGAGATTGCTGAAAAGGATTCCTTGACTGCTTGGGAGAAATTTGATCGAAATGAGGGATTTGAGTTTTGAGAGAATGATCGACGGTTTCTAGAGAAGAGTTTTGTATTTTGATGGTAATAGTTGCGATTGACCAAGATATTTTCTTTGATAACGAAGGTATAACGTAAATCGGGTTTGAATTCGAACGATCGAACGTTTTGAAATCTCATTTACGTTTCGACTGTTACGCAGGCGCGACCGTGCCAAAATAGGCGCGACCGTGCCTAGGCACCGGGCGCGATCGTTCCAAAGCAGGTCGCGCGACCGTGCCAAAGCACCTGGCGTGACCGTGCTAGGACGAAGCACGACCGTGCTAGACTAGGGTTTGATGACATTTTTTTGACTTTAGTCCTTGACTTTTCAGATTTGATAAGTTTGTATAAAATAGTTTCTTGTATGGCGTCTAAATGTATATAACCGAGTAATACTTGCGAATTTGTATAGAATTATTGCATTAAATTTACGGCGAGAAAATAATGAGACATTGCACGAGTATAGAACTTGAAATTGCATTACATTGAATTGAAATAGGAATACTAAAATCAGAAATGTTACATTAATGATAACCAATTTTAAGTATTAATTTATTAATGGTATTAGTATCAATTAGAGTTTTAAAGGGGTAATTTAATTCGGTTTAGATTCTTCACGGTATTATAATTTTAACCAGTTTATGGCTCGATGAAGAAATTATTGAAATCTTGGTTTGTATAATTCGTTGAGGTGATTATTTGTAGGTATGAGTACCTAAAAGTGGCGTTACATAGTAACGTCTTCGAAAAGTCCATTATTTTACTTTTTCGTATGTTATATGATTTAGTCTTAACCATAAATTATAGTTCACGTAAATTTTGTGTAACATATATATATATATATATATATATTTTTCTGGTTATTTTTTTTTTTACCATTTACGTTCGTATTTAGTCGGGTTATTCTGCTTACTTTTTCTAGTAATTCTTTAAGATTTACTAGACTTGGAGTAACTCCTTTGCTAGACTTCTTGACTTTACTTAGTCAAAATAAATATCAGGAAATAATAATTATGAACGTGCTTTTATGAAATGTGGATATTGACCTGAAATGTTGGGTGTCACATTCTCCCCATGTTACAGAGAATTTCGTCCCGAAATTCAGTTCTTGTCACTCTGACTTGGAGTTTTTGTATACAAGGACGGGTACTTGGATTTCATTTTATCTTCCCGTTCCCATGTATACTCAGGGCCGTGCTTTGAATTCCAACGTACCTTGACCAGCTTAACATGGCTGCGCCTTGTTCTCTGAACCTTCCAATCTGTGACTTCCATAGGTTCCTCAATGAAGTGCAACTTGTCGTCTATGTTAATCTCATCAGGCGGTATTATTAATGTGTCGTCTGATAAGCACTTCTTGAGATTTGACACATGAAACGTATCATGTATATTGCTTAGTTCTTGTGGCAACTTGAGCTTGTAAGCTACAGGGCCAACCCTAGCCAATATTTCAAACGGTCCAACGTACCTTGGGTTAAGCTTGCCACGGTTGCCAAATCTTGCAACTCCTTTCCAAGGTGAGACCTTTAACATGACTTTGTCTCCCACTTGGAATTCTAATGGTCTTCGTCTGTTATCCGCGTAACTCTTTTGTCTGTCACGGGCGGCTTTCAGACGATCCTTGATTTTGAAAATCTTGTCCGTGGTCTCTTGAATAACTTCAGGACCGGTTAAATGCTTGTCACCAACTTCTGCCCAACATAGCGGTGAACGACATTTTTGACCATACAAAGCCTCAAACGGGGCGGCTTTGATGCTGGTGTGGTAACTATTATTGTATGAAAACTCAGCTAGTGGCAAATGAGTACCCCAATTCCCAACGAAGTCAATTGCACACGCACGGAGCATATCCTCTAAGGTTTGAATGGTCCTTTCACTTTGACCATCTGTTTGTGGGTGATATGCCGTGCTCATGTCAAGACGTGTGCCCATGGCTTCTTGTAATGATTTCCAGATTCTAGACACGAATCTTCTGTCTCTATCAGAGATAATAGAAATTGGCACTCCATGCCTAGCCACAATTTCCTTGATATAAAGCCTTGCAAGTTTCTCGGTTTTATCCGTCTCTTTGATGGGTAGAAAATGAGCTGATTTCGTCAAACGATCGACGATTAGCCATATAGTGTCATACCCGCTCGACGTCTTGGGTAACTTTGTAATGAATTCCATGGAAATCTGTTCCCATTTCCATTGAGGTATCTCGGGTTGTTGTAACAATCCTGACGGTTTCTGATGTTCTGCCTTTACTTTTGAACATGTTAGGCATTTCCCGACATAAATAGCAATTTCTCCTTTCATGTTCGGCCACCAGTAGAGTTCTTTCAAATCCTTATACATTTTATCCGAACCTGGGTGAATGGAGTACCTGGACTTGTGGGCTTCGTCCATAACCAACTCCCGTAAGTTACCAAAACATGGCACCCAAATTCTATTCATGAAGTATAAAGTGTCATCTGACTTTGGTTCCAACTGCTTTATCATTCCTCGTAAAGCTTCATTCTGACTGTTTTCTTCTTTGATTGCCTCTTGTTGTGCCATCCGAATTTTAGTCGTGAGACTCGTATGAATTGTCAATTCTAGGGCACGAACACGGAGAGTTTTAACCCGTTCCTTACGACTCAAGGCATCTGCTACGACGTTTGCCTTACCAGGGTGATACTTGATATCACAGTCGTAATCATTCAGTAGATCTACCCAACGACGTTGCCTCATGTTGAGTTCTTTCTGATTAAAGATGTGCTGGAGACTCTTGTGGTCTGTAAAGATAGTACATTTTGTACCGTATAAGTAATGTCTCCAAATCTTGAGTGCAAACACGACAGCACCCAATTCCAGATCGTGAGTCGTATAATTTTTCTCATGTACTTTTAGCTGTCTGGATGCATACGCTATGACTTTTTCTCTCTGCATCAATACACACCCTAGACCTTGGTGTGATGCGTCGCAGTACACGATGAAATTGTCAGTTCCTTCGGGAAGGGATAGGATTGGTGCACTGCAAAGTTTTTGCTTCAGTAATTGAAAAGCTGATTCTTGTTTATCAGTCCAATCAAACTTTTTGTCCTTCTGAGTTAACATGGTCAAAGGCAAGGATATCTTTGAAAAATTCTCGATAAATCGCATGTAATATCCTGCCAAACCCAGAAATTGACGCACCTCAGTCGGAGTTCTTGGTGCTTCCCAGTTTTTGATAGCTTCAATCTTAGATGGGTCTACGTGAATACCATTCTTATTGATGACGTGTCCAAAAAAGTGAACCTCTCGGATCCAAAACTCACACTTAGAGAATTTGGCATAAAGCTTCTCATTCCTGAGTAGTTCTAAGATTAATTTCAAATGATGTTCATGTTCCTCCTTGGTTCGTGAATATATCAATATGTCATCGATAAACACAATCACGAATTTATCCAAGTACGGCTTACACACGCGGTTCATGAGATCCATGAAGACGGCCGGTGCATTAGTCAAACCAAATGGCATAACTAGGAACTCGTAGTGACCGTAACGAGTCCTAAAAGCCGTTTTTGGTATATCTTCTTCCTGAATTTTCAGTTGATAATACCCTGATCGTAGATCAATTTTAGAATAGAAACTGGAACCTTGAAGTTGATCAAACAAATCGTCTATTCGAGGAAGAGGATACCGATTTTTGATTGTCAGTTTGTTTATTTCCCGGTAATCAATGCACATTCTAAAGGTTCCATCCTTTTTCTTTACAAACAGGACCGGGGCTCCCCATGGTGAGAAACTCGGTCTTATGAAACCTTTATCAAGTAATTCTTGTAATTGGCTCGACAGTTCCTGCATCTCGGAAGGGGCTAGACGATACGGCGATCGTGCAACTGGTGCGGCTCCTGGTACTAGGTCGATCCGAAACTCGACTTGTCTTGATGGTGGTATTCCTGGTAAGTCTTCGGGAAATATTTCCGAGTAATCTCTGACAATTGGTATGTCCTCAAGTCGACGTTCTTCGGGTTTCTTCTCGACGATGTGAGCCAGGAATGCACAATAACCCTTACTTAGATACTTATGAGCTTTCATGCAGTTTATCGTCTTCAACATCATTCTACACTTTTCGCCTTGAATTGAAAGAATTTCTCCGCTTGGTAGTGGGATACGTACAATCTTTTCGAAGCATACGATTTCGGAAAGATTCTTTGATAACCAATCCATGCCAATAACAATATCAAAACTCCCTAGTTCGACGGGTATAAGGTCTATACTGAATGTATGGTTTTCTAAACATAAGGTACAAACCTTAATGACCTCTCCGGTTTCTATTAATTTCTCATTTGCTAATTCAATTGTATAACTTTGATCTAGTTTGCTGGCCTTAATGCCGAGTAAGGATTTAAAATTATTCGACACAAAGCTCATATCCGCACCCGAATCAAGAAGTACAGAGGCGTAGTGATTATTTATCGGGAACGTACTAGTGACGATGTTCGGGTCCTGGCGTGCGTCCCTTGCACCCATCACAAATGCCCTCCCTGGTGCCTGAGCGTTGTTCTGATTCTTCCACTTGGGACAATCCTTCTTGAAGTGTTTCAGGTCACCACATACGAAACATCCCGGTTTAATTCTCCCCATTCGGTTGTTAGTTCGACAAGCTTGTGTGGTGTGACCAAACTTGTCGCATTTTCCACACTTGATGCAAAAACCGGCATGATGATTTCCACACCTCTTACATCTCGGTAGGCCCCTATCATACTCCTTTCTTTCCACTGTGTTGGCTGCAAAAGCCTTCACAGTTCCTTGTTTCTTAAACTCTTGTTTTCCAAATTTGTTACTTGAATTTCCCATCCATTTCCTTTTCTCCCCAGATCTACCTTCCTCGTTCTCCTTCCTCACAAACAATTCATTACGTACTGCATCATCCTTTAGTTTGAATGCTAAGGTTATAGCACTCTTGGCATCTATTGGATTAGATGATGTTACCATGCTACGAATTTGAGGCGCAAGGCCCCACAGATACCTCTCAACACGCTTATATTCTGGTGTGACCATATGCGGTACTAAAATCGCCAATTCATTGAAACGGTCGGTGTATCCCCATGTGACCGAATGTCATCTAGGAGATCATCAAGACGCTCCTCATGCGTATGAACGCGTGCTACCAATGTAGGCACTGTGAGCTCCATGACTTCCCCAGTGTGGGGTAGGGGTGTTGGAGAGTTGGAGGACTCTCCGAGCTCAAAGGTAGAGGGAATGCTCTCCATCTCCCTCCATCGTGCCAGGGTACGGGGCATCCAACGGATTGTCCCCACCGTAGGATGGTAACAGGGTCGATTCCTAGATGGTTCCTCATCGGTCTCTAAGTTTTTCGGGTCACGGGCTGCCAAGTTTCTCTTGTGTGGAAGTCGAACCTTCTTCCTAGCACTTTGCACCTTAACTGGTCCTCCGCTTTTCTTTTGGTAGACAATAGGCGGTTCTCCCAAGGCGACATTGGGTGGTGTGGAGCTGCGAACTTGTATTCGATTTTGGGGACGTGTGGCGGAAAGTTCCTTGTTTGATTCAGTGTCAGAGACGGGGTCAGAGTGTGAATGTGACGACATGCTTGTGACTACAATATCCACATGACATGATGACTGGTTATGCAATGCTTATGCAATGAAAACATTTTAGTGAGTCATTCAAATTATAGAGTAGGTTCTGTTTTAGACACCAAGTTCGCTATAATCAATGGCTCTGATACCAAGTTCTGTCACACCCCGCCAAGGCGGAAATGCGAGGCGCGACGTTCACTGGTTTCCAAAGCATATGATTATCGCAAACACATACATGTAATTGGATACATAATCGAGTTTAAAATATTTACATCACAAAGTATCAAATTGAGTTTACAAAAGTTTAAGATTTCGCAAATATGACTCAAGACCATGAGTTATACAAGAGAAATCCTCCCAAAAAGCCGTATCCACGTGCATGCATGTATCCTACATTGCTAACCTGATGGCCACGTTCAATTTCCTGAAAACATACTTAAAACTGTCAACACGAGGTTGGTGAGTTCACAAGTTATTATAAAGAGTTATCATAAACCCAATGTTTAAATCTGATCATTTTCCGATCAAAACTCTTTGTTAAACCTGATCACTTTAACCTGATCAGTACTCCTTTGTTTAAACCTGATCACTTCAACCTGATCAGAACTCTTTACTTTAAAACCTGATCACTTTATCCTGATCAGAACTCTTTTGTTTAAAACCTGATCACTTTAACCTGATCATAACTCTTTATTTTAAAACCTGATCACTTTAGCCTGATCAGAACTCTTTTGTTTAAAACCTGATCACTTTAACCTGATCTGAACTCTTTACTTTAAAACCTGATCACTTTAGCCTGATCAGAACTCTTTTGTTTAAAACCTGATCACTTTAACCTGATCAGAACTCTTTATGCATGTATTACCAATGAATATGATTACTAATCCGATCTATTGACCCCATTTGTAAGCTTGCAAGGAATACAAAATAGTATGTAATGTACGAGACCGTAACCAAACCCTAACTTTCTGTGCCTCCCCTCGCCTTTCTGCGAGTAAGATTATATGCGGTCATTCGGTCATTTGGACCCCTGGTTAGCGCGACTAACCATGACCGGGAGCGTCACCCCCAATAGTACTATTCATAAAATCCTGGGCTAAATCCATAGCTAATGGTTACTAATTTATTCCGAGGACTTTAAGCGCTTTATTGTTCCCTCAATACATACATACGGTCAGATCATTAGTTTCATTCATTTACATACGAAAATTCTTTACAAGTATGTTTCCACCCCAAATCATTTCAAAAACTTAGAAAAAGGGGGATTAGTGAAACTCACCTCGACAGTATGAATGCTAGCAAATATCTGAATAACAGCAGACTTGCCTATCCGTATCCTAATTACACAAGGATAACATACACGTTAAGACTACCCGTCTTAAACGCAAATTGTTCACCCGACTTAGCAGATCAGATTGCTTTTGTTTAAATTATCTTTTTAGTTTTTCCCAACACTTGTTTCGTTATAAAAAGAGTTCTGAGTTACTGCCCCAAGGGCTGATGAACAGGTATCGAAACTTTCTTAGTTTCGATTGAACAGAACAGATGTCGAAACTTCCTAGTTTCGACTGAGCAAAACAGATATCGAAACTACCTAGTTTCGATTGGCAAGAATAGTATCGAAACTACCTAGTTTCGATTGTACACAGGTATCGAAACTCCTAATTTCGATTGAGTAAATAGATATCGAAACTCCTAGTTTCGATTGAACAACTGGTATCGAAACTCCTAGTTTCGATTGAACAACTGGTATCGAAACTCCTAGTTTCGACTCAACAGGTATCAAAACTCCTAGTTTCGATTGAACAACAGGTATCGAAACAATAGTTTCGATTACTGCACTTTGATTTACAGAATTCGTCCTGTATATTTTTATGTTTTAATCTTGAATTTGACACACTTTTCTTGTTATCTTACTTGCGTTTGAACAATTTATATGTTCAGCTACGGTTTGAAAGAAAATGAAATGAATAATATTGAGTTTTTACCTCAAACAGAGAATGGTGATTTCTGAGATAAACAGAGAAGATAGTCTTGATTTCTTTTACTAAGCTTTCTTCAAGAACACTTGAAATTCTCCTTATACACCGAATTATGGTGGATTTCGCTTTAAAACTTGAATTCGATCTTGAAGAGAAATGGGGAATTTGCCGTAAGAAAGTGAGAAGTATGAAAAGGATTGTGAGGTTTCGACTGAGGAGGTATGGTTTTTATCTGAATTTGAGTGAATTAGCAAGTGGGAGAATGGCTCCCCTGACTCTCGGCCGAGAAAGTCAAGGAAGTGGTTTGGGGTTAATGATAACCAATTTTAAGTATTAATTTATTAATGGTATTAGTATCAATTAGAGTTTTAAAGGGGTAATTTAATTCGGTTTAGATTCTTTACGGTATTATAATTTTAACCAGTTTATGGCTCGATGAAGAAATTATTGAAATCTTGGTTTGTATAATTCGTTGAGGTGATTATTTGTAGGTATGAGTACCTAAAAGTGGCGTTACATTGTAACGTCTTTGAAAAGTCCATTATTTTACTTTTTCGTATGTTATATGATTTAGTCTTAACCATAAATTATAGTTCACGTAAATTTTGTGTAACATATATATATATATATATATATATATATATATATATATATATTTCTGGTTATTTTTTTTTTTTTACCATTTACGTTCGTATTTAGTCGGGTTATTCTGCTTACTTTTTCTAGTAATTCTTTAAGATTTACTAGACTTGGAGTAACTCCTTTGCTAGACTTCTTGACTTTACTTAGTCAAAATAAATATCAAGAAATAATAATTATGAACGTGCGTTTATGAAATGTGGATACTGACCTGAAATGCTGGGTGTCACACATTTGGCTTAGGTGATCTAATTCGTATTCCTCCTTCATTGGAGCCTTTGGCAGAGCATGATACCATGAGAAGTTTCCTTCTTTGTTGGAGCATATTCTAGTGACAACGAGCTTGAAGATATTATGTCTTAGTCTTAGAGTCTTTGACTTGTAATTGATAGAATTGTTAGCAACAATTAAATGGGAGTCTGTTAGGACATGTTTTGTAACTGTTGATAAAACTCTGTGTAAGTTCATAGAGAGGCGAACTTAATAAGTTCGCCTAAGCATCTTTAGGAGCGAACTTGTTAAGTTCGCCTAGCCTATTAGAGGCGAACTTAATAAGTTCTCCTAAGCATCTTTGAGGCGAACTTGTGAAGTTCGCCTAATGCAGATCATGTGTCTATAAATACAGTTTATAGAGTCTGTTATGAGGAGTAGCGAAAGAAGGAGCGAATAGATTGATCAAGTCTGTAAACTCTGTGATTGTTGGAATACAAAGTGAATGTTATTTACCTGATTGTTTCTATTGTCTATTTCGTATACAATCGTTGATTCGGTAGGATTCCGCACTCCGCGTTAACGATACGTCTTATCACGAGAATGATCCGTATAAGAGCCATGTGGACCTACAAGTGGTATCAGAGCTTTGCTCGTGATTTGTGGTTGATTTTTGGTGATTAGAGACGTTTTTGTGTACAATTTGATAAGAAATTGGTCATTTTTTAAGATTTTGTATCCATGGAGTTTACAAGTTCTTGAAACTGATTTTACTGCTGAATTCATGAATTTGAAGTTGATTTTGATGAAATTGATCCGATAGAAGTGTTCTTAATCAGTCCCTACACATTCCTATGGTTCAGATTTATCTAATTTGATCATATACATCAGAAATCATGATTTTCGAAGTTCTGAGTTCGTGTTTGGGTTGCTGAGTTTGTTACAGCTGCAGTAAGCGAACTTGCTGAAATTTGTTGCAGGCGAACTTAGCAAGCGAACTTATTAAGTTCGCTTCTCTCAGTTTAAGCGAACTTAGCAGGCGAACTTATCAAGTTCGCTTCACTCAGTGAAGTTCAGGCGAACTTATTAAGTTCGCTCAGGCAGTATCAGGCGAACTTAGCTAGTGTTCTTAAATAAAAAAATTAAATAAATAAATAAAAAATTAAAAAAATCTGAGGTTAGGCTTTCTAGACCTCAAAGACGGAGAAGAAACAGAAGATTGAGAAAACTTCATAGAACAACAAGAGTTTTCACAATCAAATCAATTTTCAAATGAAAGAAAATGTTCAAACACTTCACATTTTAAGCAAAAAGAACTTAAAGACCAGAAGTACGTTTGGAAATCTAAAGTTTATGTTTCTGACTCGTCGGAGCAATCACCGAAAATCGATGAGAGATTCGATTGTGAATGGAGTGAGGTTTATTATTTTGATACAGATGGACGACCCATGACTACCATGGCTTGGGTCCCAATTTCAAATTAATGTTTCTTGCTAGATGTGCAGGATTAACCAAAAGGGACTATTAATAACATTTGGTTTGTTGATAGTGGTGGTTCTAAGCACATGACAGGGAATGACATCTGCAAGAGTAAAGAGTTGTTGATAACTGAGAATCTATTTGATTCAACGACTTGATGCTCAAGGGGGAGAATATGTCAAACACAATGTTTTGGAAAGAGTTTTACAAAGTCCAAATGATAACCTGAAACTTAGGATGACAATGGTGAGCATAAAGTTGTTGATGCAACCATTTGACTAGTTGAAGGGGAGTCTACAGGACAGGGGGAGTACAGAACTGTGTTGGTGACAAAGGCATTCAATTACAGCATTACATCGGTTTGAGTTTTTAATTGATTGACTTGCTTAATTCTAAGTAACCAAGTAAAATGTTTTTCTTAAAATGTTTTCATGGAAGGTTTATTTTCGTTTGTTTTACTTTCTTTGAAAAAGCCAAACAAATTGAAAAAGATAAAATCGACATTACTTGAAGTTAAAGAAGAGATAATAGTACATCAGTAGATGTTCTTTCACACATGACCTTAAATTAACTGGTTGGTGCTTTATGTTAATATATCTGAATTATATGTTTTGATCTAAACTTTAGAGACAACACAAATAGGAAATGATAGTGTTGTGTATGCATATAATTTGAATTTTCAGTAGACTAAAAGCGTCACTGAACCATTAGTAGTGTGAAAACATAATTGCATATGTTACAACTGTGATTTGAACCCATTTTATGCATGGGTGTGTGTGTTAAAAGATCACTACCAGATAAAGAATATTAGCTTTTAATAAAGATTGTCCTATGAGACCAGTTTCGGGTTATGTCCTTAGCACTATTCATTCGATTTGCTTCAGTGCCCATGTCCCGAAATGCATGCATTTTGAAGTATAATCAAGATATGTACTTGACAACATCTATCAAACATATACTAGCCCTTGGATCATATTGATAAATCATCTTTACTGATTCCATTGAACTCATAATCCAGATAATAGTTGGATCCACGTACCTGAATCTTATGATTCCACATATATAAGCCAAAACATTGAATCATTCGATTCTGAATCTCATTGATTCCTATATAATCCAATTTGGATTTTGCTATTCATGTGCTAAGTGATGTCTCCGCATTCTATAAATTCTGATAATCTTTAGTAAAATCTCATATGTCTTGAAGATAGTGCATTTACTTTCTGTTGGCATACTAGTGGGGTACACGTTGTATTTCATACTTAAAATGGTACATTAACTCATAAGAAAGTGGGAATGAGATGCTTTAGTTACAAATCTAATAATATTGACAATTTGAATTTGTGTGTCATAGCCTAATCCTATTTTCTTTGAATGTTTATCGCGTATCATAACATGCAATATGAAAGTCTTGAAAAGATAGAGTGTGATAATCTTTTAAGATATTGGTTTGATTGATCAAGGCTTGAAATAATGACATAGGATACCATTTGATATTATATGGATTTTATATCCAAGATGTGTGATTGATATCTCATATATACTGATATGATCTTCTTACTCGTGATGTTCGACCAAAAAGATTTTGTCTTTCTTATGTTTGAAAAACCAAAAAGATTTTATTTTTCCAGCTTCCATGGAAATTTTAATTGTTGGTTATTCTTGGTTATTCTCCTTTGCAAAAACTGAATATTGCAGACAGAAGTTGACAAGGGGTCCTTCTCCCAAGATTTCTTCTAGAAATAAAGAGATAAAGTGCAGATGAACAAGACGAAGACTACAGTGTGTTTGATGATATCTGAAGACTGATGACAATCTTCTAAAGCTGTTGTCAAGGGGGAGTGTGTTGGAGCATATTCTGGTGACAACGAGCTTGAAGATATTATGTCTTAGTCTTAGAGTCTTTGACTTGTAATTGATATAATTGTTAGCAACAGTTAAAGGGGAGTCTGTTAGGACATGTTTTGTAACTGTTGATAAAATTCTCTGTAAGTTCATAGAGAGGCGAACTTAATAAGTTCGCTTAAGCATCTTTAGGAGCGAACTTGTTAAGTTCTCCTAGCCTATTAGAGGTGAACTTAATAAGTTCGCCTAAGCATCTTTGAGGCGAACTTGTTAAGTTCGCCTAATGTAGATCATGTGTCTATAAATAGAGTTTACAGAGTCTGTTATGTGGAGTAGCGAAAGAAGGAGCGAATAGATTGATCAAGTCTGTAAACTCTATGATTGTTGGAATACAAAGTGAATGTTATTTACCTAATTGTTTCTATTATCTATTTCGTATACAATCGTTGATTCGGTAGGATTCCGTACTCCGCGTTAACGATACGTCTTATCACGAGAACGATCCGTAGAAGAGCCATGTGGACCTTCATTCTTCCATGGGTGCGTATGTATTTGCCATTGATTCTTGTTTAATAGTAACATTAGAGTTATAGTAGCTATGGTATCCTTGTCCTCCTGACATAATACTACCTGCATGTTTCGACACTATCAGCTTAAAGGCAAGTGTCTACCAACCATTGTTTAGTAGACAAGTCATTGCTTAATCTGGTTAGAGCTTAGATACTAATCCCAAGTATCTAATTCGCTAAAACCTCAGGCTCTGATACCAACCAATGTCACACCCCGCCTCGGCTACCCCCGGGACGTTACCGGGCTGCGACGTCAGTTGGCATTTTCGGTACCTGCTTTGATTTCAGAGTTTGTTTTTGTACAGCGGAATAACGTTTGAAAATGGATCGTTTCAATCAACCTCAAGGGTTGGTTATGTAAATATAGAAATCTTGTCATGTAGACAAAAGATTATCTTTATTTAATTAACTGGGTATGAAATCCCGATCGTTTGTACATTTGATTTCAAATCAAAACTCTGACGCAAAGTCAGTAGGTTTACAAGGAGGTAATCTGCCTAAGGAAAACGTAGTCCTTCGGTCACCTTAACCTTGTTTACTCTTCAGGTTTTTTCTGTGCAATGCACGACCTGTAATAACATATTTTCGGGTTACACCGGGTCTAGGTGTGTGGCCTGACCCGGTTGTGCAACAAAACTGTCGTCGGGACCCAGACCGTAGCCGGTCCCGGTACGATGAGATCAATTCATTCCTTTCCTGAAAACATTTGAAAATGAACGTCAGCTACATGCTGGTGAATACTTTATGACCTCAAATCATTTTCATAAACATGGCAAAACAATTTAATTAAACAATTAAACATTTCATCATTGGAGGATTCTAGTGATCATATCACTTCCTTGGATTTCATCCAATTGTATACATTGGACAAGCACTCGGGGCCACGCGGACAAACTGTCATAACTACGTTTTACGCATCACCCGATGATGTCGTCCAGACGGTCTATAAAATAAACTGCTAAACCTAACCTAGACTCCTAAGTAATAAATGGAAAACCTATGAACTAGACCGCACTGACAGGCAAATGTACCTATCGAGTGTAGCACAGCTTAATGGTAAACCGAGTTATCAAACCCTAGAGACACTTTATAACTATACTAGACTCTGACTAGGACTAAAGATTGTATTGGTTTTGGGGGTTTACTACACTACTGAATTAACTAAGAATGTAGCAAACTAGAATGACTCAACTATAAAGATGAAAGTACTAAAGGTGAAATTAGGAATGGGAAGAATATCACCTAGGTCGGAATCCTATTTGCAAAGCACAACTTCTATCGGTTATGGAAACTATAATGGATATGAGTTTCTAAAGAAACAACTCTAGATAGCCTAGTGGATCCCTAATCACTCTCAGGGTGTCACCAACTAAGCTACCTGAAGTGTACTAACTCATTAGATTGTTGGATCACTTCTCCGGTATTTCCAACTATGATTAAGTACCATAATAGACAGATTACCTCTCAGTCTCACTGTCCACCGATACACTCAAAGAATGCATGGGGTAATCTCAAGATAACAACTATGACACGAATAGCAACAATCACTAGACTCCTAATACCGGCTTCCTCTCAGACAGTTGACACTCAGATTCCTAATGACGAAGACTAGACGACTAATTCTCACCTCTCGGGTATTGAACTAGGATACACATTCACTTCTAATCAGCAATCAAAGACAATTCCTATGGCTACTACGTCTAGCAAACCACCCTAATCACAAACCCTAAGATCTATGACCAAGATACGCTAATCAAACTGGAAGACAACCACAATCAACGCAAAGAATTATAATCAACCACACAATCAGATCTAAACATGCAAAAACATCACAATAATTAACTCAAAGATTGCTTACAAAATCATAAACCCATTAATTGAATCCAAAAACCGATAAAAATCAAAACTTTAACAAGTATTCATCATATGACATAGGCAATATCAATGTTTTAGCCTAGGATCATGTTCAAACAACTAAAAACATAAGTATGAACAATCATAATAGTTTCAAACAATCAAATCAAAGATAAAAATTCAAACTTTAACACCTAGAACGCTTAAACAACGAACCTGAATTCAAAAGCTTCACCTTTTCACTCCGATTGACTTCCTTCTCCTCAAAATCGCCTCTAAACCCACTCTGGACGGCTATATTTCGAACTCCCCTCATAATGGCTATCAAAATCTATTTAAATCAAAATTAGGGTTTTTCTCGGAAAATAGCTCTCTCGCGAATCGCGAGAGTTTTGGGTTAATAGTCGCGGCCATTTCTGGATTCCCTCGCGTACCGGGAGGTTCTTGGTCTCCAATCTTCACGTACCGCGAAGGACCCATTTTCTTCATTTTTTCACTTTTGATCCTCGGGCTTCGTTCTCGTGCTCGGTTTCTTCACATATTCACTTGTATTTTATACGAGCACCAGAAAAACATAACATAAACTCAAATGTACATCAAAACGACTCAAAACAAAGATAAAACTAATAAAAATCCACGAATACAATGTGAATAAAGATGTATGCTTTGCACTACATCACCCGACATACAAGTCAACACCGCGTGGCCCAACTGGTTCCGGAGCTAGTATAAATATTTGATCAAACTTTACGTACACTTCTTGGGTAATCAAATTCCGAAGGGTAGAACCCCTAATTCTAGGATTTAATCTTGTCGACAAGGATTGAACTCAATCCCTAATTCTGGGACTATTATGAGTAAATATTTAATTATCGTGTTTTGCCCTTTTTGTAAACGTAAATCGTTTGATCGTTTTGCATGAAGGTTCCTATAGCACAATCACGTCTTATAAATCGTTTTGAAAAGCTCGTTCTCACCATGAGAACATGTATCTTTGATATAGATGAGTATTCACCTTTAGTTTGAAGTCGAAGATCGAAGGATAATAATCTTAGTGCTAAGTAGCAATTAGAGTTGACTCTTAGGGCTCTAGCACCTTAACTTGCACTTCTATGAGTTCCTCGGTTTCTTCGGCTCTTAAACGCTCGAGTTCGGTTAATAAGTGAACGTCGGTCGAACCGGGAGGAGCGGCTCGGGAGTCCGGACGACTAGAAGGCTCGAGAAAGGCTCGGGAGTAGAGGAGGTTTGAGAGCGAAGGTGTGGAAAATGAAATGCCAATGCTCCTCTATTTATAGGCTGATAACGGCCTCAAGTCAGACCGTTATCCAGGGGGATATCGGTCCGATATGCCTCCATTGTACCGCATGCGTGCCACGTGGCAGCCATACAATTCCGGAGTGCCACCCGTCCATGTCGGATAGAGTAGGCAAGCCATGTCAGTCCGACGTCCGTCCCCGCGTCCAACATGCTGACGCATGCCCTACACGTGTCTCGACACGTGTTTGGTGCAGAGGGTTTCTAAGGTTAAGCATTGCGGACCATTTTCTAGACCATGTCGGTCCGACGTTTAACCTCTTCCCATATCGGACCGATATCAATCTCATGTCGGTCCGATATCTCCTAACTTTCAGAATTTCCAAATTTATTTTCTGACCTTTTTGGGTTTTCATTAACTCCCGTTATTTCTTATAAGTTCTGGGCAGAAATTGAGATCATGATTTTGGCAGGTGGTATACTTGTACTCGAAGCTAATCCTGTAGCTAAAGCTCCATACCGACTTGCACCTTCAGAGATGCAAGAACTTGAAAGCCAACTCCAAGAATTTGCTGATAAATGTTTCATCCGTCCAAGTCATTCACCCTGGGGTGCACCTGTCTTATTTGTCAAAAAGAAAGACGGTTCGTTCGGGATGTGCATTGACTATCGTGAACTTAACAAACTTACCATCAAGAACCGTTATCCATTACCAAGGATTGCCGATCTCTTTGACCAACTTCAAGGTTTAACCTGCTTCTCAAAGATCGATCTTAGATCCGGTTATCACCAACTTCGTGTGCATGAAGAAGATATTCCAAAGACTGCCTTTCGTACGAGGTACGGTCACTACGAATTTATGATTATGCCTTTTGGGTTAATCAATGCACTCGCGGTTTTCATGAACCTTATGAACCGTGTGTGCAAACCCTACTTAGACAAATTCGTAATCGTCTTCATTGACAACATCCTGATCTACTCCAAGACTATAAAGGATCATGAGCAACACCTTAGATTGATTTTGGACCTTTTGAAGAAAGAACAGCTCTATGCCAAATTCTCCAAGTGTGAATTTTGGTTGAATGAGCTTCAATTCTTGGATCATATACAACGAAAAAGGAAATTCATGTGGATCGTGCTAAGATCGAAGCTGTAAAGAATTGAAGTACACCTAAATCCCCTCCCGAGGTTCGTTCATTCCTTGGTCTAGCGGGTTATTATCGTTGATTCATTTCCAACTACTCCAAGATTGTTGTCCCGCTCACTGCTTTGACACATAAGGGTAAACCTTATGAGTGGGGACCAAAGCAAGAAGAAGCCTTTCAAACTCTCAAACAGAAGCTGTGCAATGCCCATATTCTAACCGTCCTGATGGAAATGATGATCTCGCTGTCTACTGTGATGCATCAAACCAAGGTCTTAGTTGTGTTCTTATGCAACGAGGCAAGGTGATCGGTTATGCATCAAGACTGCTTAAGATCCATGCGAAGAATTATACGACGCACGATCTTGAGTTGGGTGTGGTCGTCTTCACATAAAAGATTTGGAGGCATTACCTTTATGGCACCAAATGTGTGGTGTTTACTGACCACAGGAGCCTCCATCATGTAACATTTCTGATTTTCATCATGTAATCGTTTGATTTCAATAAACAAACACATTTCAGTTTCGATTCGTGTACAAACAAACTACGATGCAGTTACATATACAAACTATTCTATTACAATAACGACTTAAACAAAACACCATTATCTCACAAACCCCGAGGACCAAAACTGACAAAACTCAAAAACTACAAAACTAGGCAAGCACGGTCGCGCCTAGGACTAGGCACGGTCGCGCCTGCCGACCTAAGCACGGTCACGCCTAAAGTAGGCACGGTCGCGCTGATGAACCCACTTGACTGCAGAAAGTCAAACCATACCATACCTTCTGAATTCGCGAAAATTAAAATAAAGAAAAGCCGGTCTTCGCACGTCAGACCATACTCGACTGAAATTCGTCTAAAACACGCATCAATTGTCGTCCAATTTGCACAATTAATTAATCCCATTCACACCACAACCGAGCCTCTCAAATTCGTCGATATAGAGTCAGTTGCACGCTTCCTACACCCTCATATACACCCACTCAATCTCTCAGAACTCTCACTCGACGCTCACAACACCTCTGTCGTCCGATTGATCGCCAAGAAACGAAGCCGCTCGACCCGTAGCCGACCGCATTCAATTGCCCACTTTCAGCAAGTAAGTAACACGTCTTCAGCTTTGTATCTACCTCTACTACGAAAGCCCTATGTCAATTCGTTGTAAAAACACTCAAATCGATCCGATTTTGAACCAAAAAGCCGAAACATAAATTTTACTCGAACTACACTCTAGACATGATATAAATACAATTAAACTATGTAGAAACATTCGTAATCATCCACTAAGTGAAAGCCCTAAGAATATAGAAGCTATTAATATAAGAATCGATCGAATTGTGTCTGAAAAAGGCCCGACACGGTCGCGCTCATCCCTGAGCGCGGTTGTGCCTGACCAAGCACAGTCGTGCCCCAGGTGTGGCCCGGTCGTGCTTACCGAGCAAACAAGTCTTGACCAAAAACAAACACTAGACGCGGTCGTGCCAGATACGAGCACGGTCGTGCTCTATGTCCAGACCCTCTGTAGTGACTTCTGACTCGACCACGGGCGCGCTCAGACCACCACGGTCACGCCCGGCAACGAGCGCGGTCGTGCCCTACTTGAGCACGGTCGTGCTCCTTGACCAGAAACTTTAATTTTATTATTTTCAAACTTAATTTAATATGTTTTTATTTAAACATTTCAAAACTTGTTTATAAAAATTTAAGTTATAAAATTCCAAGACCCGGGAATCATTTATAAACCAAATCTTTGATTTAGAAATTTAAAACGATTAATTCCCGATAGTTTCAAAACCGATGAAATCATGAGTTTATATAATCATTTTTATAAAACTATTTATACAAATATATATTTTGATTTAAACAAATATCGTTTATTTAAATTTTATTTAAATAAATATATATCGCTACTAATTTATTATTCCAAAACCAACCCTAAACACACAAACCACCAACGAACCCACTTTGGACACAAAATAACACAAACAGTGACACGTGTTATACCCTCATTCGATAGGTCAAACGTAGCGACCTACAACACGCTTGGTATTTTTGTTGATCTGTGCAAACTACACGCTCCAACACAAGTGAGTTACATAGCCCCTCTTTTACTCTATTTACAAACTTTTGGGGTGGAACATGCGTTCTATTTACTATGTTTACAAACTACACAATATACAATTCCACCCTACATTCATGTGTTACAATTTTGAGCTTTGTGCTTGAGTACTAGGTGTGTAGACCAACACGCAGTTTGCTATTCACGTGCAATCATTAACTATTTTATAGCCTACAGTAAACAGTGATAGATCTATTGAGTCTGACAAACCCACCCAGGTAGGGTGACTGTTACTGCCAACACGCGTTTGTTTTGCATACTAGTTACAAAGGTTTGATTGTACTACCAGGTCACACGATGGTATCTCTCCATAAATGCCTTAATTGCCATGTTTGTATGAATTGTATACACACAACACTATATTCTATTACATGACACGAAAACCTATGTATTCTCACCAACTTTTTAGTTGACTTTGTTTTCAACCATGTTTCAGGTGACAATGTTTGAAGTATTACAAGCTGCTACATATAGGATTTGGACCTAGCAATTAATCTAAACTATTTATATTTTGTAATCGCTACATTTGGTTCTTGTATGGTATGAACTTGCTACGTGTAATGAAAATGAATGTTTAAATTATTCAAACTTTAGCAACCATGAGCTATGAACAGTCTGCACAGCTTCACGCCCCGACGTTTTCCGCTGTCGGTTGGGGTGTGACAGATTGGTATCAGAGCCTTGGTTATAGGGAATTAGGTTATTAGACACCATTGACCTAGACTATAACTTTAGGATACCCAACAATGCCATGGTATGTGAATTATGTGCTATGTGTTAACATGCTATGTGGTACATGCTTATTAAACTATGTGTTAGTTATTTGATACTGAAATTATTAAAATGCATGACGTACCAAGCATACTTAAATAAAAAGTTAAATAAACCGTATCCATACCCACATCCTAAGCCACATATCCTCCTTGCCTGCTTCTATGTCATCCTCATCATAATTTGTGGAAAAATCATACTCTTAGACATTAGTCTATCAAAAATATTTTTACATACCCGTTAAGGTTTTAGACTCTGTTAATTATTAAAGGACATGTGCAATCTGGAAGGGTGACACCTGTATTCTGGGTTTTCTGTCTAGGAAAGCATTTCATATAAATCCCAATCAACCGAGGGATCCGTATGCTTTCCTGGGAATTCCCGGGATGAGTGTTTACCTATAGGCTAAAGCACGTCTCCTTGAAAATTATATAAGTCTAATTAACCTTAATATGTCACAGTGTTCAAGTAGTAATGTGATTACTTGAATACAATCCGAACTATGAAATAAATGTGTTATTATTCCTCCTATCCTAAATTTCAGCAAATTTTTATAAATTCTCACAACTCTTTTATATCATTCTCTTTTGTATAGAATGTCTCCTCGTCGTAACAGCAACCGCAACAACACCAATACTAGCAATGCCAACAACAACAATAATACCAACCTTGCTGCTCTCCTCACTCAGCTAGTAACCCAATTTACCCAAGCTAATAACAACGCCAAAAGTACAATGAAAGCCACTGACCCAGCAGCCTCTTCCGAGCCCTCTAAGGAAAACAAACCCAGACCTCCTCAATACAATAAGAAACGCAACTTTGCTGTCGTTATCGCTGCTATACCGATCAACCAAGTTGCACCACTAGCCCAAGCCCAGAATAAGAGACCATATAGGGGCAACAACCCTTTGTGCAACACATGCAATTATCATCACTTCCTAAAAATGCCATGCCGTCTATGTGCTAACTGTGGGAAATATGGCCATACTGCCAACGATTGCCGATCTGGACCACCCACTACTCGAGCCAACCGGGGGAATAGGACCAAGCAGCAAGTGATAAACCCAGTGGTCCCGGCTATTACCAACGGACGAGCTTGCTTTGAATGTGGCGACCCAAACCATTTCCGTCACCGATGTCCCAGGATTGTCAATGTTGCCCAGGGTGATGCTCGTGGACGCACCCTCAACATAAACACCAACAAAGATCAAGTCAGCACCGAGCCAGTGAATAAGACCAATTGAAGCTAGTGCAAGATGGAGGCAAATGAAGATCTAATTTAGAATAAAAAATTCGCCTTGTAATCATTTATGTCATTTGTCGTTATCCGAACTACTTACGCCTACCACAGTTTGTCACTATTACTAAGACCAAGTTGAACTTACGAGCTAAAGTTCGAGGGAGCTAGAATTGAGACCCGTTTTGCTATCCGAGTGACCGTAACCATGTTCTTTCTAGTACTCATCTGCTTCCTTGTTAAAGCTACCTGAGACGCTAGCTGGGTTGTTTTACTTTGTCTTTAAATTTCTGTTTGAAACTATCATCCTATGTTGGGATGAAGTTTTTGACACTTTATCATTTATGTTAAGTTTTATTTTACAACTTTAATACCATTACTCGTTGACTCAATATTACCACCATATTTTCATCAAGATCACACAAACACCATCTTCTCATTCATTGCGAATTAGTACACGTACCCAAGCCTCCTTTGCAAAACTAATCATTCTATTCATTTAAAACAACATCGTTTTTGTACTCAAGCAAAAGCATCTATCAAACTCTGGATTTATAAATATTACTTAGAATATAGATTTCCAACGAACCTTTTTACCTTGTAAAATATTTTTATATACGACTTGTTTTATAAAACCTTTTCTAAATAAATTATAATTTTGATTTTTAAACCTTTGGCTTAATTAGTCACTATTTTTGTCCTTCTCTGGGACTTTCTCTCATTGATTAAAGTAAAAGATTCTAAATTATTCATTTCGCTCACTTGGTTATTCAAATTACTATTTCTGCTTATTTAATCAAATCACAACCAAGGATAAATTACAATTTCTTACCCACTTACAAACAAGCTCAAATCATTTACTCGCAAACAAATCACCCTAATTACCCACAACACCCTCTCGCTACCTTACACCTTCAGAAACCTACGAGTATACTTCCCACTTCAATGAGATGAAGCGTTTCGCGTAGACGTTAACCCTTCCTACAAACCACAGCAAGATCTAAAAAGCTAAAACCCAACTACCCGCATTTTACATGAATATCAAACAACACGCTTGTCCTCAACACTCGACCACCTATACAAACGAATTCGTTAATGTACGTCACTCATGAGATTCAATAGCTTACACACAAACATCCACAAAATCAAATGAAACTCAGTTATTCACAAACATACATGCAACGTAGTAGTTTGCCATATACGCGATTGAGTACATGCTACATGAACCTTAAGCTATCTACAACATACACGATACAAGATCAATTACATAATACATAAAGCTTGGTTGCTCACGATACTCAATGTGTTTACATTATACATGAAAAACTATTTGTTTCCATTATACATGAAACTCATTTGTTACTACATACATGGTACTAAACTATTCACACTATACATGCTTACAATGTACATAACACTAGATCATACATGGATGTAGTGAGTGCTTACATATTACACGGAACTAAATTGCTTACAATTGTTGCAATTTACCTTACTATCTAGGTATACAATTATTTGCAACACATACGTGAAAACAGTAGTTACAAATTATGTGAATTTTTGTGTTACCCCCCCCCCCCCGTCCCACACACATAATGGGATGAACTATACGGACCATACGACGATTTGGATAATTACGGGTGCACACGAAATTATACAAATCAGCGCATGGAAAGCATAGCAAATTCTATAGTGTGTTATGACGTGAAACCTAGCATGATATACAATAACGAAACTGTTGAAATACGACAAGGGCATGGTGGATACGCCGCTGGTACTTCCTATATATAAGTGTTCCTATCATATTATCAGCAGTAGCGTTATTCGTATCACGTAAAGTTTCATGTTGTTTAACGGGCCAATGTTTGTGAAACCACTTAACCACTGACAATACTTAAGCATAGTAGGTTACTTCTTGAACAAATTATAATCATCAAATTCCCATCAACACTGTTCCCAGTAATGCATCTCACCTTTGGAGCCCAACGTATCCTTCCAACAGATTCTCCTTAATCCTCTTAACCTAACTCATTAATACTACTCATACCTGACCTCGGGTAACAGACCTAAGCTGGTTGTTAATTACTATACTCCCCCAGTCAAATCCCCTACCTTAAATCCATCGGAAATTCCAGACGCGGTCCCGAGTTTACATGGGAACGCGAAGACCAAATGAAACTCAAGTATCCTCACCTATTCACAAATTCTGCAGCCTCAACTAGTTGAATTTCGGGACGAAATCCCCTCAACAAGGGGAGACTGTAACATTTCTGATTTTCATCATGTAATCGTTTGATTTCAATAAACAAACACATTTCAGTTTCGATTCGTGTACAAACAAACTACGATGCAGTTACATATACAAACTATTCTATTACAATAACGACTTAAACAAAACACCATTATCTCACAAACCCCGAGGACCAAAACTGACAAAACTCAAAAACTACAAAACTAGGCAAGCACGGTCGCGCCTAGGACTAGGCACGGTCGCGCCTGCCGACCTAAGCACGGTCGCGCCTAAAGTAGGCACGGTCGCGCTGATGAACCCACTTGACTGCAGAAAGTCAAACCATACCATACCTTCTGAATTCGCGAAAATTAAAATAAAGAAAAGCCGGTCTTCGCGCGTCAGACCATACTCGACTGAAATTCGTCTAAAACACGCATCAATTGTCGTCCAATTTGCACAATTAATTAATCCCATTCACACCACAACCGAGCCTCTCAAATTCGTCGATATAGAGTCAGTTGCACGCTTCCTACACCCTCATATACACCCACTCAATCTCTCAGAACTCTCACTCGACGCTCACAACACCTCTGTCGTCCGATTGATCGCCAAGAAACGAAGCCGCTCGACCCGTAGCCGACCGCATTCAATTGCCCACTTTCAGCAAGTAAGTAACACGTCTTCAGCTTTGTATCTACCTCTACTACGAAAGCCCTATGTCAATTCGTTGTAAAAACACTCAAATCGATCCGATTTTGAACCAAAAAGCCGAAACATAAATTTTACTCGAACTACACTCTAGACATGATATAAATACAATTAAACTATGTAGAAACATTCGTAATCATCCACTAAGTGAAAGCCCTAAGAATATAGAAGCTATTAATATAAGAATCGATCGAATTGTGTCTGAAAAAGGCCCGACACGGTCGCGCTCATCCCTGAGCGCCGTCGTGCCTGACCAAGCACAGTCGTGCCCCAGGTGTGGCCCGGTCGTGCTTACCGAGCAAACAAGTCTTGACCAAACACAAACACTGGACGCGGTCGTGCCAGATACGAGCACGGTCGTGCTCTATGTCCAGACCCTCTGTAGTGACTTCTGACTCGACCACGGGCGCGCTCAGACCACCACGGTCACGCCCGGCAACGAGCGCGGTCGTGCTCCTTGACCAGAAACTTTAATTTTATTATTTTCAAACTTAATTTAATATGTTTTTATTTAAACATTTCAAAACTTGTTTATAAAAATTTAAGTTATAAAATTCCAAGACCCGGGAATCATTTATAAACCAAATCTTTGATTTAGAAATTTAAAACGATTAATTCCCGATAGTTTCAAAACCGATGAAATCATGAGTTTATATAATCATTTTTATAAAACTATTTATACAAATATATATTTTGATTTAAACAAATATCGTTTATTTAAATTTTATTTAAATAAATATATATCGCTACTAATTTATTATTCCAAAACCAACCCTAAACACACAAACCACCAACGAACCCACTTTGGACACAAAATAACACAAACGGTGACACGTGTTATACCCTCATTCGATAGGTCAAACGTAGCGACCTACAACACGCTTGGTATTTTTGTTGATCTGTGCAAACTACACGCTCCAACACAAGTGAGTTACATAGCCCCTCTTTTACTCTATTTACAAACTTTTGGGGTGGAACATGCGTTCTATTTACTATGTTTACAAACTACATAATATACAATTCCACCCTACAATCATGTGTTACAATTTTGAGCTTTGTGCTTGAGTACTAGGTGTGTAGACCAACACGCAGTTTGCTATTCACATGCAATCATTAACTATTTTATAGCCTACAGTAAACAGTGATAGATCTATTGAGTCTGACAAACCCACCCAGGTAGGGTGACTGTTACTGCCAACACGCGTTTGTTTTGTATGCTAGTTACAAAGGTTTGATTGTACTACCAGGTCACACGATGGTATCTCTCCATAAATGCCTTAATTGCCATGTTTGTATGAATTGTATACACACAACACTATATTCTATTACATGACACGAAAACCTATGTATTCTCACCAACTTTTTAGTTGACTTTGTTTTCAACCATGTTTCAGGTGACAATGTTTGAAGTATTACAAGCTGCTACATATAGGATTTGGACCTAGCAATTAATCTAAACTATTTATATTTTGTAATCGCTACATTTGGTTCTTGTATGGTATGAACTTGCTACGTGTAATGAAAATGAATGTTTAAATTATTCAAACTTTAGCAACCATGAGCTATGAACAGTCTGCACAGCTTCACGCCCCGACGTTTTCCGCCGTCGGTTGGGGTGTGACACATCATATCATCAATCAAAAGGAACTCAACATGAGGCAGCGACGTTGGGTTGAACTTCTTAACGACTACGATTTCGAGATTCGTTACCATCCTGACAAAGCGAATGTTGTAGCCGATGCATTAAGTCGTAAAGAGCACATTATGCTACATAGTGTCAAGATTCATACCGACATTCAAATCCGCATTCTGGAAGCTCAACACGTCTCGGTCACCGAGGGTAACATGTACGATGAAATGTCATGTGGAGTTGAACTTCAATTGGAAACCAAACCTAATGGCTTACTTTACTTCTTAGATCGTATCTGGGTTCCCGATCGTGACGATCTTCGTACGTTTCTTATGAATGAGGTACACAAAACTCGTTATTCCATACGCCCTGGAGCGGATAAAATGTATAAAGAACTTCACCTGCAATATTGGCCGCCCGATATGAAGAAAGACATTTCCCTTTATGTAGCAAAATGTCTTACTTGCTCAAAGGTCAAAGGCGAACATCAAATTCCTTCCGGATTACTTGAACAACCGGAAATCCCCGTGTGGAAATGGGAGAATCTAGCCATGGATTTCATCACCAAATTTCCCCGCACCTAGAGTGGTCATGATAGTATATGGGTGATCATTGACCGTCTCACCAAATCAGCTCATTTCTTGCCAATTCATGAAGACTACCGAGTTGAGAAATTAGCTCGAATTTAGATTGACGAAATTGTGAGTCGTCACGGTGTTCGTTTGAATATAATTTCTGATCGATAAGCCCGATTCACCTCCCGATTCTGGCAATCCCTCCAGACTACCCTTGTTACACGATTGGATTTAAGTACGGCTTACCATCCTCAAACTGATGGTCAAACCGAGCAAACAATCCAAATCTCGAGGATATGCTTAGAGCGTGTGTCATTGACTTTGGTGGCAATTGGGATTCTCAGCTAGCCTTGATCGAATTCTCTTACAACAACAGCTATCATACGAGCATTAACATGGCTCCTTTTGAAGCCCTTTATGGTCGCAAATGTCGTTCACCTATATGTTGGAACGAGATTGGTGAAGCACAGATCACCAGTCACGAGTTGATACAAGAAACATCCTACAAGATCATTCAAATTCGTGAAAACATTTGAGTAGCGAGGAGTCAGCAAACGAGCTATGCTGGTAAATGGCGAAAACCCTTAGAATTTCAAGTCGGGGACCTTGTACTACTAAAGGTGTCTCCTTGGAAGGGAGTGGTTCATTTTGGGAAAAAGGGTAAGCTAGTACCTCACTAGGTGGGTGCATTCAAGATCCTTGAAAGGACTGGAAAAGTGGCTTACAAACTTGAGTTACCTCCAACACTTGGCAATGTGCATCCTACATTTCATGTATCCAACCTAAAGAAATGCTTAGCTGACAAAAATCTTCACGTTCCGCTTGACAAAGTTCACATCGATGACACTATGCACTTTGTTGAAAAACCCATAGAGATCATGGACCGTGAGATTAAACAACTCAAGCGAAGCCGTATTCCTATTGTCAAAGTTCGTTGGGAATCTAAACGTGGCCCAGAGTTCACTTGGTGTAGGTCCCGGGGGCCTCGGTCGTGGGCAGCGGATGATAGAGAACGATAATGTAGGCATATCAGCTCGTGATTTGTGGGGGAACAGAGGAAGAAACGACATTGACAAAACAAGAACAGAAACACATAAACAAGAGAATCAACAAAAACGAAACACAATCCATAACAACGTTGTCATTACATATTACATACCGAAGGAGTGTACATATCTCATTTACACTCATGTTCCAGGGGCCGGGAGAGCTCATCCCAGCCAGACCTCTCTCAATTCTCACATTATGTTCCTCTTCTACAAATGAGCCCAACACCTCTATTTATAGGGGCAGGAACGACCCATCCTGCGAACTTGTCTAAGTACGCAGGATATTTGGTCATGCGTACTTGTTAAGTACGCAAGACCAACTGGTGAACTTGCTAAGTACGCAAGAACATTCTCCTACGTACTAGCTGAGTACACTGTCACAACCCAACCGACGGCGGAAACGTCGGGGTGGGACATATAGACTGTTCAAAAGCTCATGATCAAACTAAATTTCATAACTTTATTAAATTGAATTACAGGTACAAATACATTTTGTTCAAACATCATAAGCTAACAATACATCCATTTTATTTGTTAGTAGGTCCATAAGCTCCTATGTAATAAACTTGTACATCATCATATCCACCTGAAACATGTTTAAAATGAGAGGGTCAACTATAAATAGTTGGTGAGCATACATAGGTTTAGAAATCTCAAGTAGTTTTCAAGTGTGTATACAATTCATATGACATATGGTAAATAAGGTTTTTTATGGAGAATCTATAGTCGAAACTAGGTATACAATCAAACCTTGTGACTGAAGGGCATAACCCGCATGTTATCCTAATGTAGGGCCTAACAACACATGTTATCCTGATGTAGTGTCGGTAACAATCACCCTACCTGGGTGGGTTTGTCAGACACAATAAATCTATCAATGTTACAGTTGGCTTGTACAGAGTTAATGATTGCACGAGTGTGTCATGTATATGTAGTTCAACTCATAGCATTCAAGCACAAAAGCACAAATTATACAAATAGTCATAATGTAGAATTGTATATGTTGTAATTGCGAATAGTTTCAATGAAAGTCATGTTTCACCCCAAAGTATGTAAAAAATGAAAAAGGGGCTATGTAAACTCACCTCGATATTGTGACTTGAACTTGAACCAGACCGTGAGGACAAGTGAACCAGGTTAACGATGCCCTAAACGAATAGTCATACTTATTTAATACATTGAAGTGATTAAAGAAAAAGGGACGAAATGACTTGGGATATTTTAGGGATATGGAATGGACGAGTGATCGAAAATACGAGTAGAGCGTGTAAAACATGTTTGATAAATTTTACTTATAAAAGCAAGTTTGGTGCAAAAATAAACTTTATTAATATATTAAATATATCTTAATTTAATATTTACATTAATAAGACAATGGCAAAAGTGATATGATGAAATGTTATAACGTAATAATATAAGGGTATTATTTGAAATAAGTAAATAAGTGTGAAAACAAAAATCCAACTTAGTAAGATTAACTATTTTACGAGAAGTCATTATATTGCTACTAATACTATATTATTTGTAATATGATAAATATGCAAATAAAATGATTATTAAAAGTTATAATATTAGTAATACTAATAAAATCATAATATTAATAATATATTATAGATCATGTCATTTTAAATCTTTAGGTACATAGTCCTTTTGTTTAATAAAACACATGACGTTGCAAGTCACGATCATTTCATAATTCTAAAAATTATATAAAATATTAAGGTTTTATGATAGTACCATAATGTCCGTCATGTTTATAAAATATATAATGGTAACGAGATAATGCGCACTTAAACATAATAATGATCGTATATTATTTGTGATACTCAAAACAATAATTAAACATAATTATAAATATATATTATTATTATTTTTATTCGAAACGGATATTAACTAAAACCCTTGAACATTTATAATCGGATTTGTTTATTACAATAATTGTCTATATAAAAGAAAATAAATAATACTTTGATGTCAAAATTATTTATTTATGTTTTGTTTACAAGTAGGTATTTTACCCATTATCTTTATATATAAAAGTATACATGAGTTTAATTATATAAAAAAAATGAATATAGGTGTGTGGGAGTGAGTAAACATGAATAAGTAAACAAAACAAGAGAAACAAAAATGAAAAGGCATGCAGGGATCGAACCTGCGACCTTATGCGTATAGGGTATGTGCTTTAACCAATCCATCTAGGGTAGTGCCTTGTTAAGACTTAATTATGTTTTGTTTTAACAACTGGGTTCGTAGAACCCTTCTTCCCCATTCAGACCAGTCGCAAGAAACCCAGGTCCCTCCCCCTTACTTCCTATCGATTAGGTGTAAAAATCATGACTGGAAAACACGAAAACAACGAGTGAAATTTACCTGCAGTCGGCCCTAGTTTAATCGTAGGTTTGAAGGCTTCTCCTTCTTTACGTCGGTCAACCGAGAGAGAAAAAGAGTGGTGATTTTGTGGTGATTTCAAGTGTAAAGGGTTGGGGATGTATATAGGATGATTCGAACGCGTTTACAACTGTGATTAGGACGCGAAATCAGGGATTTAAAGCTTGGTTTCAGAGATTAGTCACAAAGTCTACCATTTTTGCGATTTGTTTAAAATGGTTTTCAAAATCATTGATTCCGGTCCAAATCCGTCAAATTGAAGGGTGATACGGGATCATTAATCTGTCATGAATGATTTGGATCCAAAAAGAGAAAGTTTGGATGCGGATTCAAGCAATCTAGAAGATGATTTGTGCTCGTTTGACTTTCTGGAGTCAAACTTGTGTTTGAATCCAGGGTTCAGGTTTGAAAGGGTTCAATCACAGAAGAGGGGTTCAAAAATGAAGGTTTAGGGGGGGGGGGGGGGGGGGGTCCAAGGACAATTAGAGGGTTCTTGGCTTGTGAGGGGATTTAAAGCTCAAAATAATTATCAAAAATAATAAAAAAAAGGTTTTTATTATTTGTTTAATTATAAATGTTTATAAATGAATAAATTTTATTATTTTTTTATATATAATTACCAATTGTATAAATGGTTTATTTAATGTAATCATATCTATATGTATCTACCTATTTATTTATAAGTACATGAATATATTCAAAAAAAAATGTAAATACATGAGTTAAGCCAAAGGGTTTTATTTTTCATCTAATTATTTTAACAAAGAATATATATATATATATATATATATATATGTATGTATATATATATATGTCTGTATAAATATACATATATATGTTATATATAACAGAAAATTTATAAGTAAAAGAAATGTTGAAATTTTAAATTGATACATGTTTAGGATGTGACAATGATGGGTTTGAGTAGTACGGGACTTAAAGTGTTTTGTTATTGTACATAAAGATAAAAAAAATTATGGCCTGAAAATTATGGATGTTACAGTATCCACATGTTGAGGGAATTTCGTCCCGAAATTCAACTAGTGGAGCACTGAGTCAGCAAAGAGGTGTGGGTACTTGAACCTTATTTGATCCTCACGTTCCCAACAATACTCTCGGTCACGTTTGGGATCTTCAATGAACTTTGATGTTTGGGTTGAGGAGTACGATTGATGACAAGATCCAGGTTTGTTTGCTCAAAGTTAGGTATGAATCAGGATAGTGAATTTAGTTTAAAAGGATTAGGGAGAAAATCGTCCAGGAATATTTTGGACTCCTAGGATGAAATGCATTACTTGAAATGGAAGTGATGGGAAATTTGATGATCAAGGTTTGTTTAGGATGTAGTCTATTATGCTCAATAATTGTCAGTGGATAAGAGATTTCACAACTATTGGTCCAGATCAAACTAACATAAAACTTCACGTGACACGAGTAACGCTACTTTAGACAATATGTCATGAACACTTATATATAGGAAGTACCAGCGACGTATCCACCATGCCCTTGTCTTATCATATTAGTTTCGTTACTATATATCACGATAGGTTTTATGTCATAGCACACGACATAATTTACTATGTTTTCCATGCGCTGATTTTTATAATTACGTGTGCACCCGTAATTACTCAAATCGTCGCATGGTCCGTATAGATCCTTCCGTTGTGTGCGGGTCAGGAGAGGGTACTAAATTACTTAGTCCATGTGTATTGTTTTCACGCATGAGCGGCTAATAAATAACTGTGTCCCTAGATAGTAAGGTTAATCCGGAAACTTAAAGAGTAATAATCTAGTATAACTTAAAGTTCCATAGCTTACTCGTGTTTGAACAAGAATACGTCAAACCCCGAGTAGTTTCAAAGTGCTTTAGCTTCCTCTTGTTTGAACAAGAATACGTCAAACCCCGAGTGGCTTCAAAGTGTTATAGCTTTCAACTTTTGTGAATACAGTGTATGATCATGCCTTGTGTATAATGTGATCAGACAATTGCAACAATTGTAAACAATTTAGTTCCGTATAAAATGTAAACACTCAAGTTTTCATGTATGATCTAGTTTTATGCACATCGTAAGCAAATAGGTTTCATGTATAATGTGAATAGTTTAGTGCCATGTATATAGTAAACAATGGGTTTTTATGCATAAGGTGAACAATTTAATATTTATGTATTCTGTAAACCAACAAGTTTTAATGTATAATGTAAACAATTGAGTATCGTGTGTATCGTGAACAACTAAGGTTCATGTATCATGTAATCAATCTTATATCATGTATATTGTGAATCAACTAAGTTTTATGTACTATGTAACCAATCCAGTATCATGTATACTACGAACAAAATGTATCATGTAATCAATCTTCTATTATGTATAATGTGAACAACAAAGTTTCATGTATCATGTGATCAACCTAGTATCATGCATTTTACAAACAACTAAGTTTCATGTGTTCAATCTGGTATTGTGTATCTTGTGAACGTAAATTATCGAATCTCATGAATCACGTAAACTAACGAATTTTGTAGTTGATCGAGTGTTGCGGCCAAGCGTGTTGTTTGGTGTTCATGTATAATGTGGGTAGTTGAGTTTTAGCTTTTTAAATTTCGTTGAGGTTTATAGGGATGGTTAACATCTACGTGAAATGATTCATCTCTTGAAATGGAAGTATATTCATACATTACCGAACGTGCAAGATAACGAAGAGGTTCTGAAAATATTCTGAGTAATGTGCTTATGAATAACTGATTTTGTTCGTAAATAAATAAGTAATTGTAATTTATTCTTGTTTGTAGATAAATATGATGGTGAAAATAATGAGTTGAATATATAAATGGATAATTATACCAAAGCCTTTTTATTTAATTTTTAATTATTATAAAAATATCTCAAGAGAAAAATAGTGGCTAAATAACTTAAGCCATGATTTATAATGGCTAAACAAACAATTGTAAATGAATTTAGCCAAGGTTTAGTAATAACAAATTTTACGAAGTAAAAGTCATAATCAATCAAGATAGTGTTTCATAAATCGGGTTGTATTGAACTTCTTTTCCAGCTAAAAATGTTTATTGAGAATTTATATCCAAGTCACATCTACAAACTTCAGGTTTGATACATAAAATACCGATGTTGTTAAAATCAGATAATAAGATGATTTGTTTACGAAGAAGGTTTTAGGTAAGTGTACTAAATTGTAATGAGTGAAAAGGTGACATTTGAGGAATTCTGATAAAAATATGATGGGTGTATTAAAGCAATGAATAATGGCATTTAAGTAATATAAAACTTTGCATTAAATGATAAAATGTCAAAACTTATTCCAAACGTTCCAGGAATATTTTGGACTCCAAGGATGAAATGCATTACTTGAAATGGAAATGATGGGAAATTTGATGATCAAGTATTGTTTAGGATGTAGTCATTATGCTCAATAATTGTCAGTGAATAAGAGATTTGATAGCTATTGGTCCAGATCAAACTAACATAAAACTTCACATGACACGATTAACGCTACTTTTGACAATATGACAAGAACACTTATATATAGGAAGTACCAGCGACGTATCCACCATGCCCTTGTCTTATCATATTAGTTTCGTTACTATATATCATGATAGGTTTTATGTCATAGCACACGACAGAATTTACTATGTTTTCCATGCACTGATTTTTATAATTACGTGTGCACCCGTAATTACTCAAATCGTCGCATGGTCCGTATAGATCTTTCCGTTGTGTGCGGGTCAGGAGAGGGTACTAAATTACTTAGTCCATGTGTATTGTTTTCACGCATGAGCTGCTAATAAATAACTGTGTCACTAGATAGTAAGGTTAATCCGGAAACTTAAAGAGTAATAATGTAGTATAACTTAAAGTTCCATAGCTTACTCGTGTTTGAACAAGAATACGTCAAACCCGGTGTAGTTTCAAAGTGTTATAGCTTCCCCGTGTTTGAACAAGAATACGTCATACCCCGAGTGGCTTCAAAGTGTTATAGCTTTCAACTTTTGTGAATACAGTGTATGATCATGCCTTGTGTATAATGTGATCAGACAATTGCAACAATTGTAAGCAATTTAGTTCCGTATAAAATGTAAACACTCAAGTTTTCATGTATGATCTAGTTTTATGCACATCGTAAGCAAATAGGTTTCAAGTATAATGTGAATAGTTTAGTGCCATGTATATAGTAAACAATGGGTTGTTATTCATAAGGTGAACAATTTAATATTTATGTATTCTGTAAACAAACAAGTTTTAATGTATGATGTAAACAATTGAGTATCGTGTGTATCGTGAACAACTAAGGTTCATGTATCATGTAATCAATCTTATATCATGTATATTGTGAATCAACTAAGTTTTATGTACTATGTGACCAATCCAGTATCATGTATATTACGAACAACATGTATCATGTAATCAATCTTCTATTATGTATAACGTGAACAACTAAGTTTCATGTATCATGTGATCAACCTAGTATCATGCATTTTACAAACAACTAAGTTTCTTGTGTTCAATCTGGTATTGTGTATCTTGTGAACGTAAGTTATCGAATCTCATGAATCACGTAAACTAACGAATTTTGTAGTTGATCGAGTGTTGCGACAATCGTGTTGTTTGGTGTTCATGTATAATGTGGGTAGTTGAGTTTTATCTTTTTAAATCTCGTTGAGGTTTATAGGGATGGTTAACATCTACGTGAAATGATTCATCTCTTTGAAATGGCAAGTACATTCATACATTACCGAATGTGCAAGATAACGAGGAGGCTCTGAAAATATTATGAGTAATGTGCTTACGAATAACTGATTTTGTTCGTAAATAAATAAGTAATTGTAATTTATTCTTGTTTATAGATAAATATGATGGTGAAAATAATGAGTTGAATATATAAATGGATAATTATACCAAAGCCTTTTTATTTAATTTTTAATTATTATAAAAATATCTCAAGAGAAAAATAGTGGCTAAATAACTTAAGACATGATTTATAATGGCTAAACAAACAATTGTAAATCAATTTAGCCAAGGTTTAGTAATAACAAATTTTACAAAGTCATAATCAATCAAGATAGTGTTTCATAAATCGGGTTGTATTGAACTTCTTTTCCAGCTAAAAATGTTTATTGAGAATTTATATCCCAGTCACATCTACAAACTTCGGGTTTGATACATAAAATACCGATGTTGTTTAAATCAGATAATAAGATGATTTGTTTACGAAGAAGGTTTTAGGTAAGTGTACTAAATTTTAATGAATGAAAAGGTGACATTTGGGGAATTCTGATAAAAATATGATGGGTGTATTAATGCAATGAATAATGGCATTTAAGTAATATAAAACTTAGCATTAAATGATAAAATGTCAAAACTTATTCCAAACGTTCCAGGAATATTTTGGACTCCAAGGATGAAATGCATTACTTGAAATGGAAGTGATGGGAAATTTGATGATCAAGGTTTGTTTAGGATGTAGTCTAATATGCTTAATAATTGTCAGTGAATAAGAGATTTCACAGCTATTGGTCTAGATCAAACTAACATAAAACTTCATGTGACACGAGTAACGCTACTTTTGACAATATGACATGAACACTTATATATAGGAAGTACCAGCGATGTATCCACCGTGCCCTTGTCTTATCATATTATTTTCGTTACTATATATCACGATAGGTTTTATGTCATAGCACACGACACAATTCACTATGTTTTCCATTAGCTGATTTTTATAATTACGTGTGCACCCTTAATTACTCAAATCGTCGCACGGCCCGTATAGATCCTTCCGTTGTGTGCGAGTCAGGAGAGGGTACTAAATTACTTAGTCCATGTGTATTGTTTTCACGCATTAGCTGCTAATAAATAACTGTGTCACTAGATAGTAAGGTTAATCCGAAAACTTAAAGAGTAGTAATGTAGTATAACTTAAAGTTCCATAGCTTACTCGTGTTTGAACAAGAATACGTCAAACCTGGTGTAGTTTCAAAGTGTTATAGCGTCCTCGTGTTTGAACAAGAATACGTCAAACCCCGAGTGGCTTCAAAGTGTTATAGCTTTCAACTTTTGTTAATACAGTGTATGATCATGCCTTGTGTATAATGTGATCAGACAATTGCAACAATTGTAAACAATTTAGTTCCGTATAAAATGTAAATACTCAAGTTTTCGTTTATGATCTAGTTTTATGCACATTGTAAGCAAATATGTTTCATGTATAATGTGAATAGTTTAGTGCCATGAATATAGTAAACAATGGGTTTTTATGCATAAGGTGAACAGTTTAATATTTATGTATTCTGTAAACAAACAAGTTTTAATGTATAATGTAAACAATTGAGTATCGTGTGTATCGTGAACAACTAAGTTTCATGTATCATGTAATCAATCTTATATCATGTATATTGTGAATCAACTAAGTTTTATGTACTATGTGACCAATCCAGTATCATGTATATTACGAACAACAAGTATCATGTAATCAATCTTCTATTATGTATAATGTGAACAACTAAGTTTCATGTATCATGTGATCAAGCTAGTATCATGCATTTTACAAACAACTAAGTTTCATGTGTTCAATCTGGTATTGTGTATCTTGTGAACGTAAGTTATCGAATCTCATGAATCACGTAAACTAACGAATTTTGTAGTTGATCGAGTGTTGCGACAAGCGTGTTGTTCGGTGTTCATGTATAATGTGCGTAGTTGAGTTTTAGCTTTTTAAATCTCGTTGAGGTTTATAGGGATGGTTAACATCTACGTGAAATGATTCATCTCTATGAAATGGCAAGTACATTCATACATTACCGAATGTGCAAGATAACGAGGAGGTTCTGAAAATATTCTGAGTAATGTGCTTATGAATAACTGATTTTGTTCGTAAATAAATAAGTAATTGTAATTTATTCTTGTTTGTAGATAAATATGATGGTGAAAATAATGAGTTGAATATATAAATGGATAATTATACGAAAGCCTTTTTATTTAATTTTTAATTATTATAAAAATATCTCAAGAGAAAAATAGTGGCTAAATAACTTAAGCCATGATTTATAATGGCTAAACAAACAATTGTAAATGAATTTAGCAAAGGTTTAGTAATAACAAATTTTACGAAGTAAAAGTCATAATCAATCAAGATAGTGTTTCATAAATCGGGTTGTATTGAACTTCTTTTCCAGCTAAAAATGTTTATTGAGAATTTATATCCCAGTCACATCTACAAACTTCGGGTTTGATACATAAAATACCGAAGTTGTTTAAATCAGATAATAAGATGATTTGTTTACGAAGAAGGTTTTAGGTAAGTGTACTAAATTGTAATGAATGAAAAGGTGACATTTGGGGAATTCTGATGAAAATATGATGGGTGTATTAAAGCAATGAATAATGGCATTTAAGTAATATAAAACTTAGCATTAAATGATAAAATGTCAAAATTTATTGCAATCGTAAAGTAGTGGCTTCAAACGGAAATTTAAAGACAAAAACAGAACAATCTAGCGCCTTAGGTAGCTCTCCATGAGGAAGCAGAGAAGTACCAAGATGAACATTGCTATGGTTACTCGGATAGCAAATCGGGCCTCAGCTCTACCATCTTCCGTGCGTGCAACAAGTATCTCCTTGTCTTCTTCCAGGCTTGCAATTTTCTCCTCCTAACACCACACTTGATTCACTAAGTTATCTATTCTCTGGCCTAGCAGGTCGTGTCTCATCCCGTGCTCCATTCCTTGTCTTATAAACTCTGAGGTTCTCACGTATTGGTGAATGGCATCAAATGGGACTTCCATAGCACTAGTGGGTGTCATGGTTTGCCTTGCCCTTGGGTTAGGGTGATATGGGTCAGGTGCTAGGTAGGGGTCTCTCAGAGGGGATGGTAACTGGTTGTGTAAATGAGGTGCCTGATACGGGTTTCTTGATGGGGGTGATCCGATGTCTTCTTCTTGTTCAGACTCTGCTCCGGGATGGTATACCGGGGAGGGAGGAGAGTAGGAGTCCATGTCTAGCAGAAAAGAAGGAGATTGCGAGTGATAGTAAAATACTAATTGTTAGGTATAGAATTTTTTAAAAGTTCAGAGTTTGACTACTCATAACACCAAGTCTTTACAATAGTATGTGAGAAGTGACACTTGACCTATAAGTAGTGTATCCATGAAGAGAATTCCCAGAAAGGATGGGTGGGTCACAAGGGACACACTTAAGTACCCGGTCTTTCCTTAGCCAGAATCTTTCATGGGTCTACACACACTTAAGTACCCGGTCTTTCTAGCCATCATGTACCAGTAATACTATCGTTTGGGCTCATGGTCATGATAAGAATCATTATGGGCTGGGCTTTAAGGCCCAAAGGTGATGTTTTATTTACTCCAACAGGCTTCCCCATTCTTGGAGGGTAAGTAGACTCTTTAGTTTCTTATTAATGGGAATTAGGCCCAAAGGTTTAAGTTTTGTTCACAAAAGATAGTGGTGACATGTGTGTAAGAATGAGGGTGCACAAAGACCTAGGTGTGAATAAATGTGTTTTAAGACTTAGGGTAGTACTTACTAGGATCAAATAGGTAGCATGTAGATAGCAATGTTTATAAGCATGTGGGTTATCAAGTAGTGTAGCACATAGACGGTAATGTATTGTATCATACGATGCAATATTTAGAATAACATGCAAGATAATCACACAAAGTTTTAAACATGTAGTACTTAACAATGTGGCACATAACATATAGCATGTCATAGGATGGGTGTCCTACGGTTATAGTCTAGGTCATGGGTGTCCAATAACCTAATTCCCTAAAACCATGACTCTGATACCAATCTGTGACACCCCCAACCGATGGCGGAAACGTCAGGGCGGGACATGTAGACTGTTCAAAAGCTCATGATTAAACTAAATTTCATAACTTTTTTAAATTGAATTACAGGTACAAATACATTTTGTTCAAACATCAGAAGCTAACAATACATCCATTTTATTTGTCACTAGGTCCATAAGCTCCTATGTGATAAACTTGTACATCATCATATCCACCTGAAACATGTTTAAAATGAGAGGGTTAACTATAAATAGTTGGTAAGCATACATAGGTTTAGAAATCTCAAGTAGTTTTCAAGTGTGTATACAATTCATATGACACATGGTAAGTAAGACATTTTATGGAGAATCTATAGTCGAAACTAGGTGTACAATCAAACCTTGTGACTGAAGGGCATAACCCGCAGGTTATCCTAATGTAGGGCATAACAACACATGTTATCCTGATGTAGTGTCGGTAACAATCACCCAACCTGGGTGGGTTTGTCAAACACAATAGATCTATCAATATTACCGTTGGCTTGTACAGAGTTAATGATTGTGTGTCATGTATATGTAGTTCAACTCATAGCATTCAAGCACAAAAGCAAAAATTACACAAATAGTCATAATGTAGAATTGTATATGTTGTAATTGCAAATAGTTTCAATGAAGGTCATGTTTCACCCCAAAGTATGTAAAAATGAAAAAGGGGTATGTAAACTCACCTCGATATTGTGACTTGAACTTGAACCAGACCGTGAGGACAAATGAACCGGGTTGACGATGCCCTAAACGAATAGTCATACTTATTTAATACATTAAAGTGATTAAAGAAAAAGGAACGGAATGACTTGGGATTTTTTAGGGTTTTGGAATGGGCGAGTGATCGGAAATACGAGTAGAGTGTGTAAAAGATATTTGATAAATTTTACATATAAAAGCAAGTTAGGTGCAATAATAAACTTTATTAATATATTAAATATATATTAATGTAATATTTATATTAATAAGACGATTGCAAAAGTGATATGATGAAATATTATAACATAATAATATAAGGGTATTATTTGAAATAAGTAAATAAGTGTGAAAAAAAATCCAACTTAGTAAGATTAACTATTTAACGAGAAATCGTTATATTTCTACTAATACTATATTATTTGTAATATGATAAATATGCAAATAAAATTATTATTAAAAGTTATTATATTAGTAATACTAATAAAATCATAATATTAATAATATAAATTATAGATCATACCATTTTAAAGATTTAGGTACATAATCCTTTGGTTTAATAAAATACATGACGTTGCAAGTCACGATCATTTCATAATTCTAAAAATTATATAAAATATTAAGGTTTTATGATAGTACCATAATGTTCGTCATGTTCATAAAATATGTAATGGTAACCTGATAATACGCACTTAACCATAATAATGCTCGTATATTATTTGTGATACTCAAATCAATAATTAAACATAATTATAAATATATATATATGTATATATTATTTTTTTTATTCGAAACAAATATTAACTAAAACCGTTGAACATTTATAATCGGATTTGTTTATTACAATAATTGTCTATATAAAAGAAAATAAATAATACTTTGATGTCAAAAATATTTATTTATGTTTTGTTTAGAAGTAGGTATTTTAACCTTTATCTTTATATATAAAAATATACATGAGTTTAATTATATAAAAATTATGAATATAGGTGTGTGGGAGTTAGTAAATATGAATAAGTAAACAAAACAAGAGAAACAAAAATAAAAAGGCCTGCAGGGATCGAATATGCGACCTTATGCGTATATGGTATGTGCTTTAACCAATCTATCTGGGCCAGTGCCTTGGTAAGACTTAGATACATTTTGGTTTTAACAACTGGGTTCGTAGAACCCTTCTTCCCCATTCAGATCAGCCGCAAGAAACCCAGGTCCCTCCCCCTTACTCCCTATCGATTAGGTGTAAAAATCATGACTGAAAAACGCGAAAACAACGAGTGAAAGTTACCTGCAGTCGGCCCTGGTTTAATCATAGGTTTGAAGGCTTCTCATTCTTTGCGTTGGTTCAAGCGAGAGAGAAAAAGAGTGGTGATTTTGTGGTGATTTCAAGTGTAAAGGGTTGGGGATGTATATAGGACGATTCGAACACGCTTACAAATATTATTGGGACGCGAAATCAGGGATTTAAATCTTGATTTCAGGGATTAGTCACAAAGTATACCATTTTTACGATTTGTTTAAAATGGTTTTCAAAATCGTTGATTCCGGTCCAAATCCGACAAATTAAAGCGTGATACGGGATCATTAATCCATCATGAACGATTTGGATCCAAAAAGAGAAAGTTTGGACGCGGATTCGAGCAATCTAGATGGTGATTTGTGCGCGTTTGACTTTCTAGAGTCAAACTTGTGTTTGAATCCAGGGTTCAGGTTTGAAAGGGTTCAATCAAAGAAGAGGGGTTCAAAAATGAAGGTTTAGGGGGGTCCAAGGTCAATTAGAGGGTTCTTGGCTTGTGAGGGGATTTAAAGCTCAAAATATTTATCTAAAATAATAAAAAAATGTTTTTATTATTTGTTTAATTATAAATGTTTATAAATGAATAAATTTCATCATTTTTTATATATAATTACCAATTGTATAAATGGTTTATTTAATGTAATCATATGTATATGTATCTACCTATTTATTTATAAGTACATGCATATATTTAGAAAAAAAAATGTAAATACGTGATTTAAGCCCACGGGTTTTATTTTTGATCTAATTATTTTAACAAAGAATATATATATATATGTGTGTATATATATGTGTGTATATAAATATACATACATATGTTATATATAATAGAAAATTATAAGTAAAAAAAATGTTAAAATTTTAAATTGATACATGTTTAGGATCTGACAATGATGGGTTTGAGCAGTACGGGACTTAAAGTGTTTTCTTATTGTACATAAGGATAAAAGAAAAATTATGGCCTGAAAATTATGGATGTTACATACACCTATACATATAATTCTATCTATAATTACTAAAACATGCTTCTACACTTGGGAACGTGGGGATCAAATGATGCTCAAATACCCACACCTCTTTCCTGATTCAGTAACTTTGACTAGTTGAATTCCGGGACGAAATTCCCTCAACTAGGGGATACTTTAACATCTAGGGTATTCCCATGCTTTGAATTATGCAATAACATCATTTCAATTTCAGTTCTAGATCATTTTCATTGTGTTATACTAATTACAAGTTGTGCATTCATTATGCAACATCACTATGGTTTTATATAATAAAATATAACTACATATAGATATATTTAATTCATTTAATTAAGGAATAAATGAATTAAATTGCATTATGATGCATATAAGTAAATATGATTAGGTATAAATACATGGCAAAGTATTTTTAATAAAACATTTATTTAGATTCCACTCTTTAATTAAGGAATTATAAACTGATGTGTTGCAAAGCACACCTCTTATTCATGTTTATTTCGCGTCGTTTTTATGTAGTTTTCGAGTCGTATTGAGTCGTTTATGTTTGGTATTGAGTTGTGCCATGCTTTGTAGGTAATCGGGTCACTTTGGAGCTTAAACGATCGAGATATGCGAAGGCACGAGCGAAGGAGAATAAACGAGAAAAAGCAAGAAACTTTCTGTGATGATGTGGGCCTCGCGGTACGTGAGACATGAGAACCTTACCCCTCGCGGTACGCGAGGGGTGTGTTTTCAGGAAACTTGCGAGTTAAGTTAGTCTCTCGCGGTACGCGAGAGATTGGACTTCTGGGCCTCGCGATACGCGGGAGAACCAAGTTACGGGTTTTTTTTAGCTATTTTCAAGGTATAAAAGGTTGGGTTCATTTCTAGGGTTTGGAAGTCGATTCCAGACGTAAAGGTTGAAGCTTTTTGGCGATTTGGAGTGGGAGAAGCCACAAGGGATCAAGGATTGAAGCGTTGGATGCATGGATCGATTGGATTATAGTCTTTTCGGTTTATGTTTCTTATCTTTTGCTCTTTGATTCATCTATATTGTATCATGATCATGGATATTAGACTTTGTGTTAATGTTTTGATGATGGTAGTAGGCTAGATTTCTTGAACTACTTAGATTTTAATGATTATGCGTTGCTATTTGGATTGATTTCGGATTTCGGTTTCTTGTTGATGGATTAATATTAAAGTAGAGAATTTGGTTTTGTTTGATTGCACGTATTTTTGTATTTGATCTTGATTCATGATCTGTTGAATGTTCCATATGCACTTTGTGAATGTCTTTCATGTATGGTTGCATATTAGGTCACTAGCTTTGTGCACATGATTGGTTTATGGTTTACTACATCGTATCCATAGGAACATCGATTGAGAGTCTGTTAAGGTTGAGTATTCTGCCTGCTTTAGTAGCTAAAAGGTGCGAAGTCGTCGGGTAATCATTGGTATTAGGTTTTTTAGGTCAACTGCTCTGAAAGGAGGGTTTCCTAGGGTTTGTTAGCCTCATTGTTATTACGTGTCTTGTCAAGTGAGTTCAAGTTACTCCGGCATGTTTCGAGGGTCCGGGGATGGTCACATAAGGATCATATGATGCAGTATACTAGAGATGACTGATCACCACATTACATGCCACGTATCAGGTTTGGTCCAGGTAAGTTTAAATATTGGTGGACCAACCCGTTTAGATTTTTCAAAACCTATTTAAGGTCTGCCATCAGAGTTTGTCAAATTGGTGGTAGACCAATTATACTAAACGGGCCGGACGGGGGCAGCATAAAGGATAAGCCTCCTGATTAGATTTGTTTCTCCGGTTAGGACCCGAGTGTATAGCTTGTATAAGTTTAGGTTTTATTTTGAGTCTGTTTGATATTGTTTTAGGTTTGCTGTGAGATTTATTTTTGCAAGGATAGATCGCCCCGTCCGTACTCAATCTCCATTCGGACGGGTTCAATTCAAATCTTATATTCATGTAAAGGGAACCCGACAGAGTGTTTGTGCAAGCCGCGAATGAAATGCTATACGGTTGCACAAGTGGAAGAACAAAGCTGAACATAATCATGCTATCATTACCAGCTAAGTCGTTTCCACTTTATTATTTTTGCTTATTTTTGAGTCTTTATTTTTATTTTTTGTTGTTTCTTAGTTCACATTGAGGACAATGTGTCGTTCAAGTGTGGGGATGGGAAACATCTTGAGTCTAGTTTTTTTAGGTTTGTTTTTTATTTTATAAAGAGTCAAAAATACAAAAAAAAAACTAAAAAAATTTCAAAAAAAAATGTCCTTTGAGTTAGAGTTTTTGCAATCAAAATGGAAGATGAGAGGTATAACTAGAAATACTTGTGTGTTTAAATGAAAATAATGATAGAAAACGCGTATAATTTGCGATGTTTTGGTAGACCCAGCCGATTTAAAAGCTTAAATAGCCTGTGCGTGTTGTTTAGGTTAATTAATTGATTTAAATCACGAAATCTTGTTGGTATTCATCTTAGGGTATCGGTAAAACTGAAACTGTCAACATAGGGTGATAGGTACCACGTTAAGCTAATATTTAGAGGTTTTGAAATTATTTAGCACATCACTCTCTTTTTATGAAAATAAATCAGAGTATTGGTGGCACCCGCATCCATAATTCCATATCATGAGTATAATTAATCGATTGAGAAGCTTGAGTTTTGACCTACGTGTTACCCTCCGGGATTGTGACTTGGTTGATACACCCATGGGTTGGGACTTAAGTGATCAATTTTTTGGATAAATAAGTTTTGATTTATGTGTTTCCTATGGGGATAGTGACTCTGTGGATACACCTCTAAGTTGATTTCTTATATGCTTAATTGATAAACTGCATCCTAGGTGCTACCTTCTGGGATGGTGACCTAGGAGATGCACCACTAAGTGAGGTTGATTCACATACATTTGATTGTGCTTATTGACATTTCATTCCATTCTTTCATCTCAATTTCTAAAACTTGTAAACTTTAGTTTAATGTGGTGGGTAAATCTATATGGTTTAACTCGTGCCTTGACATGACCGTGAGACTAGATTAGGTGGATCTGTAGCTTTTGAGTGTGGGACCCATAGATAGATTGATATGCTTGGTAATGTAGAATTCAGAACACAAACGGGGGTTTGATAGTTGGTGTTGGGTTTAGTCGGACAGAAATATCATTTGTTGCATTTTATCGCGTGATTATATCTATGCTATGAAATTATAAGATTATTAAAGCTTGTGTTCCAGTTGTGATTCCATTGCCGAGATCTTTTTCGAGGACGAAAAAGGGTTAAGTGTGGGGATGTTTGATGTGTTGCAAAGCACACCTCTTATTCCTGTGTATTTCGTGTCGTTTGTATGTAGTTTTCAAGTCGTATTGAGTCGTTTATGTTTGGAATTGAGTTTTGCCATGGTTTGTAGGTAATCGGGTCACTTTGGAGATTAAACAATCGAGATATGCAAAGGCACGAGCTAAGGAGAATAAACTAGAAAAATCAAGAAACTTTCTGTGATGGTGTGGGCCTCGCGGTACGCGAGACATGAGGGCCTTCCCCCTCGCGGTACGCGAGGGGTGTGTTTTGTGACAATCCGACTTTTTAGGTTAACCCCGTTAACTATTCCGTTACGTTTCTTATTAAAAACTTAACCCCGTTAACTAAATCTAACCCCAGGGACTAATTCGGTCACAAATTCAACTCAAAACTGCAAGGACTAATTATGTAATTATGCCAAATTGAATAATTTGACTCCTCAAAGGCAAAATTGACAAATTGGTCTTCTGTTGACTTTTAGAAGTCAAAATCGAGGTTCTTTGGTTTCAAATTCGCGACTAATAACAGAAATGAATCGAATTCTGTAATTGATGAACATCTAAATGCCTTAATCGATCATCATTAAGCCTCAATCATACTCATTAATCGAATTAAACTCAAATAATGATAATTAAATTCATAACCGTCGACATTATCTCAAACGATCACCAAATTCGTCGAATTCTTGTATTCTTCTCACAAATTATTCATCTGCAAACCTTGTACGAGTCGCTCAGAAGAATTCCCACACACCAGCCGCGCCGGAGAAGCAACCAGAAGCGCCGAGGATCAACCCACAGCCGTCGAACCCCGTTTTACTCGTGCACTGTCAATCCGACATCCAACAGGGTAATTGAAACATTCGTTTGATTCGTTTTATGCTTTAGAATGAAAGCCCTATCCTAATAAGGGCTTACATTATCGATTTAGTCATAATCTGATTCTAGGGTTCTTAAGAAATTGGATTTGGGGCTTTTGATTCTAGACTTGTTCTCAACGCAATTAAAGCATACCAGTAGTTTCGCAATACTCAGTTTAATGAAAACCCCATGTTAATTGAATCAAACAACATTCAATTTTACAAAATCAAATTTTGGAGTTCATGCGAAACTGTTTTAATCAAACTCTAACCTAGACACAATGTTAATCCAATCAAACTATATGGTTAGAATCGCCATAATCAATACTATGAAAGCCCTATGCTAATTCGAGTATGTAACGTCGAATCAGTGATGAACCGATTCTAGGGTTCATCACGTGGTGGGTTTAATCGAACCCTGGTCTAGACTCAACCTCAATCAAATTAATTTGTATGGTTAGATTCGCAATTCAGTCTTTGTTAAAAACCCCATAATTCCAACAAGTTTTAATATCGGATTTAATCGAATCGATATGTGTTCTTAACCTTGGATTTTCGACTCTATTTAACTGAAATTAACAACCCGAATCGTAACTAAACCTTACTCGCGATCAGATTCGATGTTTGGGACGGGATTCGATCTAGGTATCTATGGGGAAGGATATCGTGTTTGACCTAGATGTTAAAAGAAATCAGTCTCGGGGTTTGTTTGCGATGACCCTAGCGGGCATGATAGTTTGGACAGTGTGTGCGTGTGGGAGGGACCCGGGTTCGAGACCGGGCTCCCACATCCATTTTTTTTGAAACAGTTTTCTGGAATATTAAATTAATATAAATCAACTTTATAATATTATATTATTATGTAAATGTATTTTAGCCCGGAAAAAAACCCGTAGGCTCGGGTTTGAATTATTATCTGATTTCATAAATTGTACCCGCTTTTATAGTTTATACATTATTATTTTAAGCCGTAAACTCGTGTAAAATAATATGTTTATATTATTCTCAAATTATGACCCGGATTATTAAATAATATATATTTATATTATTTCAAATCATTTTATAACGCCGTGAATCAATCGAGACTAAATAATAATTAATTATATTATCCACTCGTATATATATATATCATTATTTGTGTCGTTCGTCGTGTAAAGAAATTCCTAAACCCGTGAACACGTTCGTCCACTCTTTCTTATTAGAGGGGTTCTTTAAGACGCTTCTTTCCGTGTTACAGTCACAATTCCCATTATCATTCCTAATTTATATGTTTATAATTTTAGGACATTCGCAGGTCTTTTGAGACTTACCCTCGTGGTTCCAACTTGTGAAACTACCTTCAACGCCAAGCATGTGAGTTTTCACGGCCCCTTTTTATTGTTTTAACTTGGGGGAGAAAACATGCTTAACTACTTTCGAGATTTTGTATTTTGTATGATATCAATGTTAAAGCTAAGTGTAACACGCTATCATAGAAAGTCCTCATCTTATATCGAACCGTTAATATGGATCTTAGCAAGGTAATATTTAGTAGTACTACTGGGTTTGACAAATCCCACCCGCGTTAGTCGCGCTAACTCGATTAGATATCGAACGGGTGAAATGTTAGCCTACTCACACCACGAGTGTTGATAGACCTGGCAGGAGGCAATAAACAAACAGTCAGCTTCGGTTGCGAGCACTTGAGCTAAACATGAACATAGGTTAGCTACCTATAGATATGCATATGGAATGATCATAAATCTGGTAAACGCTCACTTATTTATTGAAACCTGTGAACTCACCAACCTCGTGTTGACACTTTTTATTACATGTTTTCTCAGGTCGCTAAGCTAAGACACAGGTGCACGTTAAGGCATGCATGGGATTCAACTGCTTTGATTGTGTCTATTTATGTTTGGTTGAATTATTCTATTGTACTTTGCTTTGTTTGGACATTTGGACTTTTTGGGACTTTTGGACTTTGGATTTGGGCAGGTGTATTTTGCGCATTTACTTTCTTTACGCTTTCGCATTGAACTCTGATTATTATGGTATTTTCATTTGAGTCCCATGTAGAGTCGTTCAAAGTAACTAATGTCTGAGATCCTGGTTAGTCACTTCCCAAAACGGTAAAACTGCGTTAGTTGAAATTTGGGGGTGTGACAGATTGGTATCAGAGCCATTGTTTATAGAGAACTAGGATTGCATACTAGACTATAGCCTCACACATTAGTTACATGTCATTTGGATGTTTGGCACTTATACGTATTGTTACTGGAACATGTCGTCCACCCCACCTCCGTCACCTAAGGCACTAGGACATAAGGCACCAATCCTACCATCCCCGGAGCCCAAAAGGCGCCGGACTACTTCCAGTGACTAATCAGTTGACCAAGGTGAACCGAGTAATGCACGAGCAATGGATTATACTCTCAATTGGAACGTATACCCGCAAATGATCCAAAGGTGGATCGAAATGGGAAATGTCCCATCACCCTACTTCGGTTCTACATCCTCATCGTCCCTACTACCTAGCTTGCCATGCACTGTGGAACAAGCTTTCGCAGCCTTCGTATCTTATATGTCGAAGGAATTGAGTATTGTACAAGATGCTACCGAGGAGATACTTAACTTTTTGAAGAATAGACCCCAAATAGAGGAGAATAAGGTAGGAATAGAACTCTTGACTACCGAACTAGCTGTAACAGACCATGTTCATAACCTTTTAGTGGATCGTGTGGCACATCTGGAGACGAGGGCCGACACTATGGATTAGCTGCTATGGAAGCTCAGCTACATGTAGCAAACCTGTTAGGACATGTAGTAGAACTGTTGATAAAATTCTGTGTAAGTTCTGCTGTTCGCCTAGCCTATCAGAGGCGAAGTTAATAAGTTCGCCTAGCCTATCAGAGGCGAACTTAATAAGTTTGCCTGGTCTATCAGAGGCGAACTTAATAAGTTCGCTTAAGTCTATCAGAGGCGAACGTATTAAGTTCGCTTAGCCTATTAGAGGCGAACTTATTAAGTTCGCCTTGTGCAGAACTGTTGTATATAAATAGGATATTTCAGCAGAAACAGAGTAAGGATACAAGACAGATTAGGGACGAGAGAAATTCTGTAATCTTGTAAACTGATATCTTGGTGGAAATACAAAGAGTTTATTTACACCGTTGTTGATTGAGTTACACGAGCACGTTGATCATGGATTCCGCACGTTATCACCGTGTCGTACCACGAGTCTAGAGATCCGTCACACACCGAATTAGGGACCTCCAAGTGGTATCAGAGCTATTGCTCTTGATTAGCAGAAGATTCGTAGTGTTTTCGTGTCCAATCAACATCAAATTTCAAAGATTTTGAAGATTTTTCATTTTTTTTGTGTTCTTGATAAAAATGGAGAATTTTTTGAACATTTTCGATTGATTTTGGATTCATTTGATGAAATTGATCCGATAAAAGTGTTCCTAATCAGTTCCTACACATTCCTACGGTTCAATTTAATCAAATTCCATCAATTCAGTAAGAAATCATGATTTTCGGAATTATTGGTTCGTGTTTGGGTTGAACAGCTGAACCGGGCGAACTTAAAATTCTGTTGCAGGCGAACTTAGTAGGCGAACTTAATAAGTTTGCTTCACTCAGTATCAGGCGAACTTAACAAGTTCGCTTGGGTCAAGTTCGCTTGTACAGTATCAGGCGAACTTGTCTGTTAGCTAGTGTTAATAAAAAAAAAATTGGCGGGAACATTTTCTTCTTGTTCAAATTTTTTAGGGAAAGTTTACATGGTCGTTTTGAATCATTTTTGAAATTTTGAATTTTCAAAATTTTTTAAAAAGAGTAGTTTGACGGGAAATTTTTTTTTGGATATTTTCGCAAAAATTACAAAATGTCAATTTCATGTGATGATAATGAGATTGAAACTATGCCACCGAGACTTTTGTGCATATCTGATTTTCGTAGCTGGAAAGTCCGGTTCGAACAGTTCGTATCAGCAACTGATGAAAATTTTTGGACATCCATATTTGAAGGATATGTGCATCCTACTTATGACTATATGGGATATTATGATGTTCCTAAACCAGTGACAGCTCTTACTAAAGTAGAAAAGCAACAGTTTGATCGAGAGATGAAGACGCATGAAACTTTAATGATGTCTTTACGTAAAGAAATCATTCATAGTCTCGGGAAGTGTCCAACTTCAAGAGATCTATGGGAAGCATTGAAGAAAAAGGGTGAAGCAACCTCTCAAGCGTTTGAGGTCTTGATCAAAGAAGTATTGGAGAAGCCGAGTTATTCTCAAAGTGATTCTTCTGCAGATTTAACTGATAGTGAGAGTATTTGTTCTGGTGAAAGTACTCAATTTACTGATACTGATGTGATGAATGAAGAAAGCTTTCAGATAGTTGAAGTTGATCTGAGTGAATTAGAAACTGATGCAGAGCCTGTCATTGTTGATCAAAAGAATGAAGCTGATGATGACGTATTCATGGCTCCTGGTGCATCTTCTTCAGAAGTAAAACCTGAGGTACTTTCTAACTCTAAGACGTTTTGTTCTAACTGTATTTCAGTGAAGGATAAAATGATGAGGGTTATGGATGATAATGTAAACCTCATTTGTGATATGAAATCGATGCACACGGTAAATCAGAAATTAAAAGATAATGAAAATGTGTGTATTGAGAGAATAGAATCACTGAAGAGGGGTATAAGTTCTCTGACTTTGAAGATCAAAGAGCAGGCATATCACCTGGATATGTCCTTTGCAGAAATTGAGAAAAGAAATAATGATCTTACTGCGAAAGATAAGGTACTAGCTGAATCTAAAGCAGAGGTGATCAGATTACACAGAAAGTTAGAAAGCTTTGGAAATTCATCATTCTTATTAGAACATTATCATAATAATACTGAAGAGGGGAAGAGAACTAGTGGTATTGGCTATGTTCCTCCACCATTCAACAAAAAATATTCTATTACACCTGAGATTATAAAAGATATGGTGTATTCTGATGAGAGTGATGATGAATATTTTGATGAAGCTAAGGTAGAGGGGATAACGAAAGCTGTTAAGAAAGAAGACTCAAAGGTTGATTCTAATTCATCTGAAAATTCTACATTTGGAAGTTCTTCAAATTAAAGGAGAGTTCCATATGTCAGAGATTATAAAGACAGGCGTACATGTTTTCATTGTAATGAGATGAGACACATTGTGGTGACCTGTCCTTACAAAAATAAAGGGAAGAAGCATGTAGTTCCTGAGAAGATGAAGCCTGAATCAAAACCTGTTGCAAAATCTAGAGTTTCAGAGAAAATAAAGCAAAAAGAAGTTCATGTAGGAGAATCTTCTTCAAGTGCATCTTATCGTGTGAAGATTCCTTATATGAGAGATTATCGTGAGATGAGATCTTGCTTTTACTGTGGTCTTGTGGGTCACATTAGGATCGCTTGTCCTCACAACGCCAAAGGTAACCGACATGTTACTCCAGAAAAGGTAAGAACTCATGGTAAGCCTTATGTTAACCTAAATGTGGTTAAACCTCGTGATACACCAAAAGGTAATTCTAAATCTGAGGTTAGGTTTTCTAGACCTCAAAGACGGAGGAGAAACAGAAGATTGAGAAAACTTTTAGAACAACAAGAGTTTTCACAATCTAAACATTTTTCAAATGAACGAAAATGTTCAAACACTTCACATTTTAAGCAAAAAGAACTTAATGAACAGAAGTATGTTTGGAAATCTAAAGTTTCTGTTTCTGACTCGTCGGAACAATCACCGAAAATCGATGAGAGATTCGATTATGAATGGAGTGAGGTTTATTATTTTGATACAGATGGACGACCCATGACTACCATGGCTTGGGTCCCAATTTCAAATTAATGTTTCTTGTTAGTTGTGCAGGATTTACCAAGAGGGACTATTAATACCATTTTGGTTGTTGATAGTGGTGGTTCTAAGCACATGACAGGGAATGACATCTACAAGAGTAACGAGTTGTTGATCACTGTAAATCTATTTGATTCAACGACTTGATGCTCAAGGGGGAGAATATGTCACATACATTGTTTTGTAAAGAGTTTTTACAAAGTCCAAAAGACAACCTGAAATTTAGGATGACGATGGTGAGCATAAAGTCGTTGATGCAACCATTTGACTAGTTGAGGGGGAGTCTACAGGACAGGGGGAGTACAGAACTGTGTTGGTGACAAAGGCAAAGGCATTTAATTACAGGATTACATCATCGGTTTGAGTTTTTTAATTGATTGACTTGCTTAATCCTGAGTAACCAAGTAAACTGTTTTTCATAAAATGTTTTCATGAAAGATTTATTTTCGTTTGTTTTACTTTCTTTGAAAAAGATTTTGAAAAAGCCAAACAAATTGAAAAACATAAAATCGAAATTACTTGAAGTTAAAGAAGAGATGATAGTACATCAGTAGATGTTCTTTCACACATGACCTTAGATTGACTAGTTGGTGCTTTATGTTAATATATCTGAATTTTATGTTTTGATCTAAACTTCAGAGACTACACAAATAGGAAATGATAGTGTTGTGTATGCGTATAATTTGAATTGTCAGTAGACTAAAAGCGTCATTAAACCATTAGTAGTGTGAAAACATAATTGCATATGTTATAACTGTGATTTTAACCCATTTTATGCCTGGGTGTGTGTGTTAAAGATCACTATCAAATATAGAATATTAGCTTTTAATAAAGATTTTCCTATGAGATCAGTTTCGGGTTATGTCCTTAGCACTATTCATTCGATTTGCTTCAGTGCCCATGTCCCGAAATGCATGCAATTTGAAGTATAATCAAGATATGTACTTGACATCATCTGTCAAACATATACTAGCCCTTGGATCATATTGATAAATCATCTTTACTGATTTCATTGAATTCATAATCCAGATAACAGTTGGATCCACGTACCTGAATCTTATGATTCCATATATATAAGCCAAGACATTGAATCATTCGATTCTGAATCTCATTGATTCCTATACAATCCAATTTGGATTCTGCTATTCATGTGCTAAGTGATGTATCCTCATTCTGGAAATTCGGATAATCTTTAGTAAAATCTCTTATGTCTTGAAGATAGTGCATTTACTTTCTGTTGGCATACTAGTGGGGTACACGTTGTATTTCATACTTAAATGGTACCTTAACTCACAAGAAAGTGGGAATGAGATGCTTTAGTTTCAAATCTTATAATATTAACAATTTAAATTTGTGTGTCATAGCCTGATCCTATTTTCTTTGAATGTTTATCGCGTATCATAACATGCAATATGAAAGTATTGAAAAGATAGAGTGTGATAATCTTGAAAGATATTGGTTTGATTGGTCAAGGCTTGAAAGAATGACATAGGATACCTTTTGATATTATATGGATTTTATATCCAAGATGTGTGATTGATATATCATATATACTGATATGATCTTCTTACTCGTGATGTTCGACCAAAAAGATGTGATTTTGTATTTTACATTTCAGTTTATATAGAGAAAAACCAAAAAGATTTTGTGTTTCTTATGTTTGAAAAACCAAAAAGATTTTATTTTTCCAACTTCCATGGAAATCTTAATTGTTGGTTATTTTTGGTTGTTCTCCTTTGCAAAAACTGAATATTGCAGACAGAAGTTGACAAGGAGTCCTTCTCCCAAGTTTTCTTCTAGAAATAAAGAGAGAGTGTGCAGATGAACAAGACAAAGACTACAACTTGTTTGATGATATATGAAGACGGATGACAATCTTCTAAAGCTGTTGTCAAGGGGGAGTCTGTTGAAGCATATTCTGGTGACAACGAGCTTGAAGATATTATGTCTTAGTCTTAGAGTCTTTGACCTGTAATTGAAAGAATTGTTAGCAACAGTTAAAGGGGAGTCTGTTAGGACATGTTTTGTAACTGTTGATAAAATTATGTGTAAGTTCTGCTAGAGGCGAACTTAATAAGTTCGCCTAGCCTATCAGAGGCGAACTTAATAAGTTCGCCTAGCCTATCAGAGGCGAACTTAATAAGTTCGTCTGGTCTATCAGAGGCGAACTTAATAAGTTCGCTTAAGTCTATCAGAGGCGAACTTATTAAGTTCGCTTAGCCTATTAGAGGCGAACTTATTAAGTTCGCCTGGTGCAGAACTGTTGTCTATAAATAGGATATTTCAGCAGAAACAGAGTAAGGATACAAGACAGATTATAGACGAGATAAATTCTGTAATCTTGTAAACTGATATCTTGGTGGAAATACAAATAGTTTATTTACACCGTTGTTGTTGATTGAGTTACACGAGCACGTTGATCATGGATTCCGCACGTTATCACCGTGTCGTACCGCGAGTCTAGAGATCCGTCACACGCCAAATTAGGGACCTACAAAACCACACTACTGAAGGTCTTCAAGAGAGGGTGACTCACTTGGAAGCCCAACTACAAGCCGCTTTATTTCCTGAAGAGATTCCACATTCTGATGGCGAGGAGGAACCTTTTGAGGAGGAACCTTTTGAAGAAGAGCCTTTCGAGGAGGAGCCCGTGGAAGAGGAACCAGTAGAGATAGACGATGCACAATCGTATGTTTCTTCCGATGACGAAGATGCTTGATGATCATCCTATTCTATCTTCTTTTTCATGGCTGTTTTTGCCTATGTTATTTCTCTTTTCAAACCTAGATGGGTAAGGTTGTTCCCATCCAATAAAAGCATGAGAAGTTTAATATTGGAGTTATTTATTTTGTAGCCTTACAATTTATTTAATTTTCAAAATATTAGATGTTGTATCTCCTTACTCATACCTGAATAATGTTTAATATGCGATATATTTCTCATTTTTTTTCACTTGTGATTGTGAAAAATCATGTCTGGGAAAGGACGCGGAGGCCGTGCCGGTGGTCGTGGTACCATTAACATGACGGCAGCAGAGCTAGCAGCACTGATAAATGATAGTGTGGCAGAGGCTCTAGCAGCACAGAATGCTACAGGTAAATGCTTTAGCTATTGACTAATGGTGTCAATCCTTCTCCTAAAAACATCTTTCCAAACTCTATAATTCCAATTCAATTTGTATTTCTAAATCCAGGCCAGCAAAATCAGCAAAACCAACAACCAGCCTGCACTTTCAAGGCATTCATGGATTGCAAGCTCCACACCTTTAGTGGAACTGAAGGAGCCGTTGGATTACTTTGCTGGTTTGAGAAGGTTGAATCAGTAATTGCCATGTGTAACTGCCCCGTGGCTAATCAAGTGAAGTTTGCCGCCGGAACTTTAGAAGTCCCGGCACTCACATGGTGGAATGCCCAGGTCCAAATGTTAGGTCTGGCCATGGCGAATGGACTCCCGTGGGAGGAATTCAAAGCAATGATGAAAGAGGAATACTGTCCCCGCGATGAGATCCAGAAGTTAGAGGGAGAATTTTGGAACCTAAAGATGGAGGGTTCTGAGATTGAACTCTACACTACACGTTCCCATGAGCTGGCTACTTTGTGCCCGCATATGGTAACTCCTGACTACAAAAGAATTGAGCTTTACATTGGAGGTCTAGTGCCTCAAATACAAAGCATGGTTACTTCATCCAATCCTGCCACTATCCAACAAACCATTCGACTCGCGTATAAGTTAACCGACCAAGCGGTGACACAAGGAACCCTACCCCCGAGAGGTTCAGTTGCTAAACCCACCGACAATCACAAACGCAAGTTCGATCACCATTCCAACACCCACAACCACTCCAACTCCCACTCCAAAGGACCTCAACCCAACCAACCCCAGTTTAATTAACCGCAGCAGCTGCAACAGCGTAGGTTTGAGCCTACCAAGAACTTCAATCAGTTGACCTCTTCTGGTCAAAACCAGGATGGTTACGCGGGGAAGTCTCCGAAGTGTAACAAGTGTAACTTCCACCACTTTGGGTTCTGCAATCATTGCCAGAGGTGCGGTCAAATAGGTCATGCTGCTAAGGACTGCAGGGGTGAGTTACAAAGTAAACAACCTTTTCAACAACCGGGATCCACAAGGGGTTGCTTTGAGTGCGGAAAGGAAGGGCACATCCGGAAGAACTGTCCTCAATTGAAGAAAGGGGGTAATGGAAACCACAACCCTAACCAGAATAACAATGGCAATGGTGGTAACAAAGGAAATGGTGGAGGAAATGGTGCGAAGGGACGAGCCTTCGTACTAGGATTTGGAGAAGCCGGTTACGACCATAATGTGGTCACTGGTAAGTTCCTCATAAATAATTACTTTGCTTCTGTCCTTTTTGACACCGGTGCTGATAGAAGTTTTATATCTAAGAAATTTAGTAATATGATAAAAGGAACTTCATCTCTATTAGAAGATAAGTATACAATAGAGATAGCTGACGGCCAAATAATTGAGGCAACTCACTCTTAAGGGATGTAAACTTGAGCTAGCAACACATATATTTGATATCGACCTTATGCCGGTCATACTTGGTAGTTTTTATATATTCGTCGGCATGGTTTGGTTATCTAAAAACCAAGCTGAAATTATCTGTTGTGAGAAGATTGTACATATACCTCTCCCGAGTGGAGAAACCCTTTCCGTCCAAGGCGAAAGAGTTGGTGCAGTCATGGGCATCATATCTTTCATGAAAGCACAAAAATGTCTTTGAAAGGGGCATACAGCTATTTTGGCCCTTGTTGCTGAGCAGCCCTCAGAAGAGAAGAAGATCGAAGATATTCCCGTTGTTCGTGAATTTTTGGAAGTGTTTCCCGAGGATCTGCCCGGTCTGCCACCGCACCGTCAAGTTGAATTCCAAATTGATTTAGCTCCCGGAGCAGCACCGATTGCTCGGGCACCTTACAGACTGGCACCCAGTGAATTGCAGGAACTGTCCACTCAATTGCAAGATTTATTGGATAAAGGTTTAATCCGACCTAGTTCATCACCGTGGGGAGCTCCGGTACTATTTGTCAAGAAGAAGGACGAAACTTTCCGTATGTGTATTGACTATCGGGAGCTGAATAAAGTCACAATCAAGAACCGCTACCCTTTACCTCGCACAGATGACCTTTTTGATCAACTCCAAGGATCAAGTTTCTATTCTAAAATAGATCTTAGGTCCGGTTACCATCAGTTAAGAGTCCGAGAAGAAGATATCTCAAAGACTGCATTCAGAACAAGGTACGACCATTACGAATTTATGGTTATGCCTTTCGGGTTAACCAACGCACCTGCGGTATTCATGGATCTCATGAACCGTGTGTGTAAGCCTTACCTTGACCAATTCGTTATCGTTTTCATCGACGACATCCTCATTTATTCCAAGAACAAGGAAGAACATGAGGAACATCTACGCCTAATTTTGGAATTACTTAAGCGAGAACAACTGTATGCTAAGATTTCCAAGTGTGAATTTTGGATCCGGGAAGTTCAGTTTTTAGGGCATGTGGTTAACGAGAAAGGAATACATGTCGACCCATCAAAGATAGAAGCCATCAAGAATTGGGCAGCACCGAAGACTCCGACTGAGGTGCGACAATTTCTGGGATTGGCTGGATACTACCGTCGATTCATCGAAGGATTTTCCAAAATTGCTCAACCCATCACTGCTTTAACTCAAAAGGGTAAAGCCTATAATTGGGACGATAACCAAGAGTCAGCATTCCAACATCTTAAACAGAAAATCTGCAGTGCACCTATTTTAGCTCTTCCAGAAGGAACCGATGATTTTGTAGTGTATTGTGATGCATCTATTCAAGGTCTGGGTTGTGTCTTAATGCAACGCGAAAAGGTGATCGCATACGCTCCACGCCAACTAAAGGTCCACGAGAGAAACTACACCACTCATGACATAGAGTTGGGAGCCATAGACTTCGCTCTTAAGATATGGAGACATTACTTGTACGGAACCAAATGCACCATCTACACCGATCACAAGAGTCTACAGCATATCTTCGAGCAGAAAGAGTTGAACATGCGACAACGTCGTTGGGTAGAACTTTTAAATGATTACGACTGTGCAATCCGGTATCACCCGGGCAAGGCTAACGTTTTGGCCGATGCACTAAGCCGAAAGGAAACGAAACCCAAACGAGTTCGAGCGTTACAACTTAGTATTCACCCTGGATTGCCTGACAGAATTCGTAGTGCTCAACTCGAAGCCTTGAAAGAAGAGAATCTACCGTTGGAAGGTACACGCGGTATGGAAGCACAACTTGAAGTAAAATCTGATGGAATTCGTTACTTCATCGAACGAATATGGATTCAAGTGTTCGGAAATTTAAGAGAGCTAATCATGGATGAAGCTCATAAATCCCGTTACTCTATTCATCCGGGTTCCGATAAAATGTACCATGATTTAAAGACACTATATTGGTGGCCAAAGATGAAGGCCGATATAGCTATTTATGTGAGCAAATGTCTAACTTACGCAAAAGTTAAAGTTGAATACCAAAAGCCTTCTGGTCTTCCGCAACAACCAGAAATTCCTATGTGGAAATGGGAACAAATATCCATGGACTTCATCACCAAATTACCACGAACCCCTACTGGATGTGATACCATATGGGTAATCGTTGATCGATTAACAAAGTCGCGTATCAACTGGACCTACCTAAAAGACTTAGTGGTGTACACAACGTCTTTCACGTCTCAAATTTAAAGAAATGCCTAGCAGACGAATCTCTCGCAGTTCCTCTTGAGGAACTACACATTGATGAACATCTGCGTTTCATTGAAGAACCCATGGAAATTATGGATAGGGAAGTCAAATCGTTAAAGCACAGTAAAATCCCTATTGTTAGAGTCCGTTGGAACTCGAAACGCGGACCGGAATTCACTTGTGAGCGCGAGGATCAGATGATGCGCAAATATCCTAATCTGTTCAAGCACTCCGCGTCAATCCCTTAAGGTACTATTTAATTTTCAGGACGAAAATTCTTTCAACTAGGGAATGATGTGACACCCCCCCCAGAAATTTTTTTTTTAGTTATTCTAATTTTCGGGACAAAAATTCTTTCAACTAGGGGATGATGTGACAATCCGACTTTTTAGGTTAACCCCGTTAACTATTCCGTTAAGTTTCTTATTAAAAACTTAACCCCGTTAACTAAATCTAACCCAAGGGACTAATTCGGTCACAAATTCAACTCAAAACTGCAAGGACTAATTGTGTAATTATGCCAAATTGAATAATTTGATTCCTCAAAGTCAAAATTGACAAATTGGTCTTCTGTTGACTTTCAGAAGTCAAAATCGAGGTTCTTTGGTTTCAAATTCGCAACTAATAACGGAAATGAATCGAATTTTGTAATTGATGAACATCTAAATGCCTTAATCGATCATCATTAAGCCTCAATCATACTCATTAATCGAATTAAACTCAAATAATGATAATTAAATTCATAACCGTCGACATTATCTCAAACGATCACCAAATTCGTCGAATTCTTTTATTCTTCTCACAAATTATTCACCTGCAAACCTTGTACGAGTCACTCAGAAGAATTCCCATACACCAGCCGCGCCGGAGAAGCAACCAGAAGCGCCGAGGATCAACCCACGGCCGTCGAACCCCGTTTTACTCATGCACTGTCAATCCGACATCCAACAGGGTAATTGAAACATTCGTTTGATTTGTTTTATGCTTTAGAATGAAAGCCCTATCCTAATAAGGGCTTACATTATCGATTTAGTCATAATCCGATTCTCGGGTTCTTAAGAAATCGGATTTGGGGCTGTTGATTCTAGACTTGTTCTCAACGCAATTAAAGCATACCAGTAGTTTCGCAATACTCAATTTAATGAAAACCCCATGTTAATTGAATCAAACAACATTCAATTTTACAAAATCGAATTCTGGAGTTCATACGAAAACGTTTTAATCAAACTCTAACCTAGACACAATGTTAATCCAATCAAACTATATGGTTAGAATCGCCATAATCAATACTATGAAAGCCCTATGCTAATTCGAGTATGTAACATCGAATCAGTGATGAACCGATTCTAGGGTTCATCACGTGGTGGGTTTAATCGAACCCTGGTCTAGACTCAACCTCAATCAAATTAACTTGTATGGTTAGATTCGCAATTCAGTCTTTGTTAAAAACCCCATAATTCCAACAAGTTTTAATATCGGATTTAATCGAATCGATCTGTGTTCTTAACCTTGGATTTTCGACTCTGTTTAACTGAAATTAACCACCCGAATCGTAACCATTTTTACAATTGTTTGTATCATCAGTTTCGCAATCTTCTAAACAACAAAACCCCTGTAAATCCAAACCTTACTCGCGATCAGATTCGATGTTTGGGACGAGATTCGATCTGGGTATCTATGGGGAAGGAAATCGCGTTTGACTTGGATGTTAAAAGAAATCAGTCTCGGGTTTGTTTGCGATGACCCTAGTGGGCGTGATGGTTTGGACAGTGTGTGCGTGTGGGAGGGACCCGGGTTCGAGACCGGGCTCCCACATCCATTTTTTTTGAAACAATTTTCTGGAATATTAAATTAATATAAATCAACCTTATAATATTATATTATTATGTAAATGTATTTTAGCTCGAAAAACAACCCGTAGGCTCGAGTTTGAATTATTATCTGATTTCATAAATTGTACCCGCTTTTATAGTTTATACATTATTATTATTGTTAAGTAAAAATAATATATTTATATTATTTTTAAGCCGTAAACTCGTGTAAAATAATATGTTTATATTATTCTCAAATTATGACCCGGATTATTAAATAATATATATTTATATTATTTCAAATCATTTTATAACGCCGTGAATCAATCGAGACTAAATAATAATTAATTATATTATCCACTCGTATATATATATCATTATTTGTGTCGTTCATCATGTAAAGAAATTCCTAAACCCGTGAACACGTTCGTCCACTATTTCTTATTAGAGTGGTTCTTTAAGACGCTTCTTTCCGTGTCACAGTCACAATTCCCATTATCGTTCCTAATTTATATGTTTATAATTTTAGGACATTCGTAGGTCTTTTGAGACTTACCCTCGTGGTTCCAACTTACTTCTAGTGTGAAACTACCTTCAACGCCAAGCAGGTGAGTTTTCACTGCCCTTTTTTACTGTTTTAACTTGGGGGAGAAAACATGCTTAACTATTTTTGAGATTTTGTATTTCGTATGATATTAATGTTAAAGCTATGTGTAACACGTTATCACAGAAAGTCCTCATCTTATATCGAACCGTTAATATGGATCTTAGCAAGGTAATATTTAGTAGTACTACTGGGTTTGACAAATCCCACCCGCGTTAGTCGCGCTAACTCGATTAGATATCGAACAGGTGAAATGTTAGCCTACTCACACCGCCAGTGTTGATAGACCTGGCAGGAGGCAATAAACAAACAGTCAGCTTCGGTTGCGAGCACTTGAGCTAAACATGAAAATAGGTTAGCTACCTATAGATATGCATATGGAATGATCATAAATCTGGTAAACGCTCACTTATTTATTGAAACCTGTGAACTCACCAACCTCGTGTTGACACTTTTTATTACATGTTTTCTTAGGTCGCTAAGCTAAGACACAGGTGCATGTTAGGGCATGCATGGGATTCAACTGCTTTGATTGTGTCTATTTATGTTTGGTTGAATTATTATATTGTACTTTGCTTTGTTTGGACTTTTTGGGACTTTTGGACTTTGGTTTTGGGCGCGTGTATTTTGCGCATTTACTTTCTTTACGCTTCCGCATTGAACTCTGATTATTATGGTATTTTCATTTGAGTCCCATGTAGAGTCGTTCAAAGTAACTAATGTCTGAGATCTTGGTTAGTCAGTTCCCAAAACGGTAAAACTCCGTTAGTTGAAATTTAGGGGTGTGACATGTTTTCAGGAAACTTGCGAGTTAAGCTAGTCTCTCGCGGTACGCGAGAGATTGGACTTCTGGGCCTCGCGATACGCGGGAGAACCCAGTTACGGGTGTTTTTAGCTATTTTCAAGGTATAAAAGGTTGAGTTCGTTTCTTGGGTTTGGAAGTCGATTCCGGACGTAAAGGTTGAAGCTTTTTGGCGATTTTGTGTGGGAGAAGCCACAAGGGATCAAGGATTGAAGCGTTAGATGCGTGGATCGATTGGATTATAGTCTTTTTGGATTATGTTTCTTATCTTTTACTTTTTGATTCATCTATCTTGTATCATGATCAATGATATTAGACTTTGTGATGATGTTTTGATGATGGTAGTAGGCTAGATTTCTTGTACTACCTAGACTTTGATGATTATGCGTTGCTATTTGGATTGATTCCGGATTTCGGTTTCTTATTGACGGATTAATATTAAAGTAGAGAACTTGGTTTTGTTTTATTGCACGTATTTTTGTATTTGATCTTGATTCATGATCTGTTGAATGTTCCATATGCACTTTGTGAATGTCTTTCATATATGGTTGCATATTAGGTCACTAGCTTTGTGCACATGATTGGTTTATGGTTTACTACATCGTATCCATAGGAACATCGACTGAGAGTCTGTTAAGGTTGAGTATTCTGCCTGCTTTAATAGCTAAAAGGTGCGAAGTTGTCGGGTAATCCTTGGTATTTGGGTTTTTAGGTCAACTGCTCTGAAAGGAGGGTTTCCTAGGGTTTCTTAGCGTCATTGTTATTACGTGTCTTGTCAATTGAGTTCAAGTTACTTCTTGCACTGAAAGGTGTATTGAGATAGTGAGACTAAGAGGTAATCTGTCTAGCGAGTACTTTAGTGTTGTTGGAGATAGCTGAGAGGTGATCCGACTAACCGGTGAGTTTCGCACGTCCCTTAGGGTTTCCTATTAAGTCACACCCGGAGAATTATCTAGGATCCATTAGGTATTCTGAGTGTGTCGTATTCTAAGAGCCCGGTTCCATCATAGTTTCCGTATCCAAGATATTTCCAAGGTACATGCATGAGATTCAGAGTCTAGGTAGTGCTTTCCCCATTTGTGAGTTGTCTAAAGTCTCTTGCTTTATATTTGGTGTCGTTAGTTAGAGAGTTCTAGTAGTTATAATCAACACAAAATCCCCCCATATAATTCAGTTTAGTTAGTTGAGTTAGAGTCTAGACAGAGTTGCTGCTAGTGTCTCGTGGGTTCGATTTCTAGACTTCATTTGACTTTGCTACATTGGTCAGTACACTTGCCGGTTGTGTGGTCTAGTATTAGGTTGATTCTAGATTTATAAATTTAAAGTTAGAGTGTCTAGGTTAGGTTTTATAGTTAGTTTTTTATAGAACGTCCAACGCACTTCAGAAACATATAAGCATATATATATGTGAGTTAATTAATCCTAAATATATATATTTTACACATTATAAAATATGTGTAAGTAAGTCATATAAATAATTATTTAATTTTAAAAATATATATGTCTGACAATTTAAAAAAGATTTGAAATTTATAGTTTTAATTTTATAGATTTTATAAAACTAATTATATAAATACAAAATATTTAAAGCAAATAAGTTTAGATTGAACCCCCATGATCCAATGAACCCCTTTGAAGGCATTGGACCCCTCAATTTAAACCCTTTGATCTTGAACCCCAATTCACGCAAGTTTGACTTTGGAAAGTCAAACAGGGGCGAATCCTTCATCAATTCAATCTTAAACTTGTTAATTAAACCGTAATCAATCATTTGTAAACCCACATACGACTATTATGGCCACTTATAACAAGCCAATTACATCAGAAATCAATGGATTTGAGTCCAATCGTCACAAACCGATCCCAAATCGTATTCAATTCGTACGTTATACCTGAAATTGGCCTATAAAATCTAGTGCCACACCTTCATAACACTCATTACGAACTTCCTAAACACTCGTACACCTTGCATTTCATCTCAATTGCCTTGTCCAGCTCAAGAATCGTCGAACCCCTCGCCCCTGTCGTTCTACCTCAATCCGTAACAATTTCAGGTAAAATTTGTTACATTAGTTTCGTTTTGACCCAAGGATTAAAAGCCCCATGAATTCGTGGTCGATTAGTATCGAATCAGGTTGATTTGGAGTTAGGGTTTGGGACGGGAACGATTGGGGAAGGAGACGATCACGGGTTGGGTGTTAAAAGGATTTAGCATCGGGTAATAACCATGGCATATGCCCAGGTTCAACCGATTAAAGCTCTAGTCCCACTCAGGCGAGGACGCGGGTTCGAGTCTAGCCCCGCACCTTGTTTTTGCGCGTGGTTTTTGTCCTGAAACCCGGTCCCCTCTTGGACTTGGGTTATCAATTAAATGGCCGGCCTGATAACACTAAGACCTTTCTGGTCTAGTGGTTGCACGATTGTGGCTTCTCCGAGGAGACCCGGGTTCGAGTCTCGTGGTCTATGTTTATTTTTAAAACATTTTTAAAACATATTTTTAACCCAATCTTTCTTAAAAAAAATATTTTATAAAACTCCCAAGGCTCGGGAATACTTTATGAACCATATTATTAACCTAACAAATATAAACAATTATTTAATCGTTTTAGAGACTTAAAAACTAATAATTTCTAATTAAAAATTTATATAATTATTTATTAAAAACCTCTACGAATTACTTTCTTGCTCGACTATTTTGTACCACTTATTTTTTCTTTATTATTTATTTTAACGAAGAGTTGATCTAACTATTTAATTAACTGAAATATTTTAATTTATTAACCTAATTATCTACTATTTAAACACTTATTCATTCATTTGTAAACAAATTAGTTATTCATATATATATATATATATATATATATATATATATATATATATATGTAAACATGTATTCATTTCCTTATTAAACAAACATATTATTTATAAAAAATAGATGCACACTAATTCAACCAAGCCCAATTCCTTCATACATTAGTCTTTTGAGCATATCACTGATACATATATATTAGTTACACATAGGTTAACCTTGTGGTTAGATAAACAACTTGTGCAACTACTCGTACTTATGATTTTCAAGCTAGATAATCAAATGTGAGTTTACATAGCCCCTTTTTCACTTTTACATATTTGGGGTGAAACATGATTACATTCAAACTATTTGCAATTGTTACAATTCAAACGTTATGATTATGTATGCAATTTGTTCCTTATGCTTGAACACTATTAAAGCAAACTACATTTACATACTTTTATGCATAGTGCAAGTGCAATCATTAACTCAGTACAAGCCGACGGTAAACAATGATAGATCTATTGCATCTGACCAATCCACCCGGTTAGGGTGATTGTTGCTGACAACACTTAAGGATAACATTAGTGTTAAGCCTATCAGTCACAAGGTTTGATTGCGAGCCCAAGTTTTAACTATAGTGATTCTCCATAATTGCCTTATTAAAACATGCATCATATGAATTGTATACAAAATTTTGATAATACTTGTTGTGCTAAAACCTATTTATGCTCACCAACTATTTTAGTTGACTTTGTTTTCATCATGTTTCAGGTGCTAATATTTGAGAATCATGTTGAAGGTGCTTCACATAGGATTTGCAGACCTAGTTAATCAATTAAATTTTGTTGAAGTACTTTATTTCTTGTTTGTCTTTGTTTTGATGGAACAATTTCTATGAAATTTAAATTTAATGAAATATGAAACTTTCGCTTGATCATGTGCTTATGAACAGTCTACACATCAGCCTCGACGTATTCCGCTGTCGGTTGGGGTGTGACACTTCTATTTTGTACTTTTTGTTTGCTTAAAGGTATCATCGAAACTAGTATTTTGTCTTATCCTTATCGAAACAAACCGTTGCAGCGAAACTTCTACGCTATTGAAACTAGTTGCTGCCGAAACTTGTAGTTTCTGTTCTGTCTGAGTTCATCGAAACTAGTAGTTTCAATTCAGTTGTTCTTCAATCGAAACTAGTTGTTTCAATACCCTGTGAGCTATCGAAACTAGCCTCCACTTGTTTCTGTTTTCTGTGATTATGGCTTCTTCAAGCACCAATAGGTATGCTTGTGGGAACAAACCACTTGTTCTTATGTCTACTAGAGACTTTGATGACGAGACAAAGAAGATGAAGACTTTCTTTTAGTTCTATGATCATACTCTTTGGAATTCCATAGTTGAAGGACCACACAAGCCAGTTCATACTGAAGCAGATGTTCAGCATCCTAAGACTGTTGCTAAGTATGATGAAAATGATATTACCTTGATTGCTAGAGACAACAAAGCATTTGGAGCCATCGCTATGGCTCTTCCCATGGATGTGTTTAACACACTTGCTGAGTACACCACTGCCAAGGATCTTTGGGTGGCTTTATGTACAAGATATGAAGGAAGTTTAGAGATCAGGGAAAGAAAGAGGGATTTGATCAAGAAACCGTATGAGATATTTAGTTGTGTCAATGGTGATCCTATGTCTGAATCAATCAACCGTTTCTATAGCATCATCTCAAGATTGAAGGTTATGGGAACTGAGTATCCTACTGTGGAGATGAACAAAAAGTTACTTGATTCACTGCGTGAAGAATGGAACATGTATAGAATCATGATCAATAATACTGAAAGGCCGAGGGATTTGTCTCAACAACAACTTTACAGCATTGTAGAGTCTTATGAATTGGAGATTAAGAAGGGTGCCATAACTCCAACAAATCAGTCTGGAAACACTACTCTTCTGGCTGGACAAGGTTCCTCCAACCAGTCTAACAAACCAAAATTGGCCTATTATCAAACTGATGTTCCTCCTTCAATGTCTAGAGTTCACTTCCACCTCTAAGCCCTTGGTATCTCAAGCTGATGGGCATTATCACTGGGGTGATCAGAAGGAGGATGTAGCTGATAAAGCTTTGATGGCTGACATTGAAGAGAAAGAGAAGCTTGTCATTATACAGCCTGATGAGAATGTTACTGTTGTTCCTGCTGAGGTTCTTTCTAAACTTTGTGTTTCTCGATCTTGTATTAATGAAATTTACAGATATAGATTCATCAACGAGGCGTTGGTCGATTAACGTGATAATATAAAAGTCATGTATGATTCCTTTGTTAAAAACGAGAAACTTTATTTACTCCAGCAGGCTTCCTCTTTTTGAAGGGTAAGTGGGCTCTTTAGTTTCTTATTAACAGGCATTAGGCCCAATGGTTTAAGTTTTGTCCACAAAAGATGATGGTGACATAATGTGTAAGGATGAGGGTGTGTTAAGACTTTGGTGTGAATAAATGTGTGGTAAGACATAGGATAATTAAATGTGTGGTAAGACATGCCAACTCCCCATGTTCCCACACCTTTTGTTTATACTCTATCTGTAGATAATTATATTAAAACTTCAAAGTCTGATGATTTTGCTTCTAGTGTAGAGTCTGACTATGTAAGTACTGAAAATGATTGTGATGAGCGTAATAGTCAGATGAGTGATTTAAATGAACATGAGTCGGTTGATTGTAATAATATACCCGTGTCAAAACCTAATATTTGTGAACACGTTGAAAATTTGTATTTGCATTTAGTAATGTGGCAAATACCATGTAACATAGAGCATGGCATAAGATGGGTGTCCTAAGGTTATAATCTAGGTCATGGGTGTTTAATAACCTAATTTCCTAAAACCAAGACTCTGATACCAATCTGTCACACCTCAACCAAAGGCGAAAAACGCCGAGGCGGGACATGGAGACTGTTCATGAGCACATGGTTGACTATGTTGTAATATATTAACATATCACATTTCATTTTATAATTCACATAAACCAAATCCATAATACAAGAAATTTGAAATACATAACAAGTTCCTTTTTATTAAATTAACTAGGTCAACAACTTAAGTGAAGCAAACTTGATCAACTCAAACATTCGTACCTGAAACATGATTAAAACAAGGTCAACTAAAAATTTGGTGAGCATACATTGGTTTTGACACAACAAATGGATTTCAAAAGTTTAATACAATTCATATGAGACATGGCTTACTAGTATTTATGGAGAACCTATAGTTAAGCTATGCACAATCAAACCTTGTGACTGAAGGGCATAACACTCAATGTTATCCTAATGAAGGGCATAACAATAAATGTTATCCTAATGAAGGGTATAACAAAAAATGTTATCCTAATGAATGGCATAACAACAAATGTTATCCTAATGAAGGGCATAACAACAAGTGTTATCCTAGTGTAATGTCAGTAACAGTCACCCTACCTAGGTGGGTTTGTCAGACACAATAGATCTATTAATGTTACCGTTGGCTTGTAAAGAGTTAATGATTGTACTAGTGTCTCATGTATATGTAGCCTTAACTAATAGCATTCAAACCTAAAGCACAAATAAACACATAGAGTCATACTAAAGTGTAAGGCCCCTTTTTCCGGGTGACCTCACTTATTGTATTTACTCATAAACAAAGTCATCAATACTGAACTTTAAATTTAACATATTCAATTAACAGCCAAAATCATTCACATTTGAGTACATTACAACGGAAGTCTTAACATTTAACACATACATCAGTGTTTAACAAAAACATAAATCGGGATGTCAGTCTTTAGCCGGGTAACCTTCACGCCTTCGCACGACCCTTTTCTTTGTTACCTGAAATGTATACTAAAAGTCAGCTAACGCTGGTGAGTTCTAGTTTAAAATGATTAGATATAAGCATTATTTCCTTAAAAGTATTCTTAAGTTTATACATAAAGATCATAAATACGTATTCTTAACTTTTTCTTAACATTCATTTGGTCGTACACATATGGGTGATCAACCCGTCTTTTACTACGTATGTCACAAAGACATACGCCATGAAGCTACCGTCGTAGCCCTTTGACTCGTCCGGTCCTAGAAACCGTCCGCCATAAAAAAAAAACCGTCCGGCCAACCTTCGGCCGTCCGTCATACCGTCCTACCGTCGTAGGCCGTCCTTTTCGCCCGTCTACCCGAAGGTATCCGTTTCGCACGTGCTACCATGTTTGCAACCGTTCTACATATGATTTGGCATTTGCTTCGACCGCCCATTTATGCCCCTTTTTATTTCCTTGATGATGAAGGAACGTTTTTGTCCCGGTTGCAAGATAGTCACGTGGTCGTCCGTCTACCGTAGTAGCCGTTAGCATCGAAGCGTCCATAACATTCACGTATATTCATAACATGCAGTATATATATAATATAAGGCAATATTTCATTCATACTTTGTAAACATACGTTTCAATCTTTGTTCATAATTCATTCTCATATATTTATATATCACGTATGTTCATATTGGCATTCATAACATTTATTCATTTAGTGTATACACTTCAGCCCCAAAAATATTTATAAATCATTTGCACATAACATAGAGGGGGCACATAGAACTCACCTGATCGGCTAGTCTTGTTCTGTCCTAACTGCGGTCCGATGAGCATTGCACACGATCTGGATTAATTAATCATACACGTATCAGATCTAAACCAATTTACATTCCTAACACAGCTGACATAGGCGAACTTAATGCCTAAGTTCGCTTCCACTGGCCTAGGCGAACTTAATGCCTAAGTTCGCTTCATCTGACCTAGGCGAACTTATAGGCGAACTTAATGCCTAAGTTCGCTTCATCTGACCTAGGCGAACTTAATAAGTTCGCTTACCCTTGGCCAAGCGAACTTGCCAAGCGAACTTAATCAGGCGAACTTGATAAGTTCACCTGCACCAAGCGAACTTAACAGGCGAACTTGCTAAGTTCGCCTGCACCAGCAGTCATCTTCCCCAAACAGTCCAAAATTCTCGGATTTGGGTTCGATTATGTCAAATTTTCAACTTTCTTTGCTCAAAACAACTGGTTTTCATTCCAGATACTAAACCCAAGCTTATTCTCAAGTTTCATCCGTAAAAACGTCCTATTTTCACCCGAAAACCCGGAAACCCAACCAAAGCAAAAATCTCAGTTTTGGCTCGAATGGTTACCTGGATGACGATTCTGATTTGGAGGTTTCCTTCACGAGTGCAAGAGACACGAGCGGGTGCAATCTTGTGCGATTCTGACACTTTCCCTCTCTACGTTTTTTTCTCTCTCTAGAATTGTAAAGAGGAGAACAATGAGGGCCTTAGGCTATTTATAGGGGAGACCTCCGCAAGCCTGGTTCGCGACTGACTCGGCCCGACTTCGGCCCTCTTGAACTCGTTAACTTTATTTCTCGCCATTTTAGGATGTTACAAGTCTACCCCCCTTAAAAAGGTTTCATCCTCGAAACCAGTTATGCCTTAAATAACCGAGGGTATAGTTCCCGCATCTCGTCTTCTTTCTCCCAGGTAGCTTCTGATCCCTTTCTGTGCTTCCATTGAACTTTGATCAATGGGATTGGCTTGTTGCGTAGTCGCTTCTCAGATCGGTCAAGGATTGCTATTGGTTCCTCGACATAATTCAGACTGTTATCCACCTCGATTTCATCGTAAGGTATGTGCGCTGTGTCGTCAGCTAGGCACTTGCGTAAGTGCGACACGTGGAATGTAGGGTGTATTCCACTAAGCTCAACGGGTAGGTCGAGTCTGTAAGCAACTTGACCCACTCTCGCTAAAATCTTGAAAGGTCCGACAAACCTTGGACTTAGTTTGCCACGTTTTCTGAATCGAATGATTCCTTTCCATGGTGATACCTTTAACAGTACCATGTCCCCCACGTGAAACTCTAAATCCCTTCTTCTCTTATCCACGTATGATTTTTGTCTGTCCTTTGCGGCTTTCATTCGAGCCTTGATTTGATCAAATTTCTCGGAAGTAGCTTTGACCACTTCGAGACTTGCAAAATCCTTCTGCCCAATTTCCCCCCAACAGATTGGGGTTCTACATCTCCTTCCATACAACATTTCAAATGGCGGCATGCCAATCGTTGAGTGATAACTGTTGTTGTATGAAAATTCTGCCACTGGTAGATGGCTGTCCCAGCTCCCACTGAAGTCGATGATGCAAGCCCGGAGCATGTCTTCTAGGGTCTGGATTGTCCTTTCAGATTGACCATCGGTTTGAGGGTGGTAAGATGTGCTGATGTTCAATCTAGTGCCCATTGCTTTGTTAAATTTCTTCCAAAACCTTGACGTGAATCTAGTATCCCGGTTGGACACAATCGACACCGGCATACCATGCCTGCTCACAATTTCTTTGATAAAAACTTCTGCTAGTTTTTCGGACGAAGCAGTCTCACGTATTGGCAAGAAGTGAGCACTCTTCGTTAAGCGGTCAACGATCACCCAAATGGTATCATTGCCTTTAGCTGTTCGCGGTAGCTTGGTAATGAAGTCCATCGTGATCTCCTCCCACTTCCATTCCGGTATTGGTAGAGGTTGCATTTTACCGCATGGTTTCTGGTGCTCGGCCTTAACTAGTGAACACGTTAGGCACTTGTTCACGTACTCGGTTACATCATTCTTCATGCCAGGCCACCAATGCTCTTTCTTCAAGTCTTGATACATTTTGTTTGTTCCGGGGTGGATAGAATAGCGAGACTTATGGGCCTCATCGAGTATTTTGGCTCTAAGTTCGCCAATCTTAGGTATCCACATCCGGCCAAACCTAGTTCGTACACCGTATGTATTTGCATCCAAATTCCCTTGTTGTCCTACTATTCTTTCCCGTTTTATATTTCTTTCTAACAGTGCGTCATCTTGAGCCTTTGATATTTCACTCATCAAATCTGGCGTTAATATCAGCTGACACGCCTTGATCCGGATAGGATCAGATTGCTCCTTTCTGCTTAAGGCGTCAGCTACTACGTTTGCCTTGCCTGGATGGTACAGTATCTCACAATCGTAGTCCTTTAGTAGTTCTAGCCACCTCCTTTGCCTCATATTTAATTCCTTTTGCTCGAAAAAGTACTTCAAGCTTTTATGATCGGAGTAAATGGTGCACTTAACTCCATATAGGTAGTGTCTCCATATTTTTAGGGCGAAGACTACTGCTGCTAACTCTAGATCGTGTGTTGGGTAGTTAACCTCGTGAATCCTTAGTTGTCGTGAGGCGTAAGCAATTACCTTTCCTCGTTGCATAAGTACGCATCCCAGACCTTGGCTCGACGCGTCAGAGTAGACTACCAAGTCTTCATTTCCTTCAGGTAGTGTCAAGACTGGAGCTTGAGTTAATCGTGTCTTAAGTTCTCAAACGCGTTGTTTTGGGTTGGACCCCATTCGTACTTTACTTCCTTCCGTGTCAGTTTGGTTAGTGGCGAGGCAATTCTTGAGAAATCTTGAATGAACCTGCGATAGTAGCCTGCCAATCCCCAGAAAACTTCGTATCTCTGTTGGTGTCTTCGGGATGTTCCATTCCTTTACTGTCTCAATCTTCGCAGGATCCACCATGATGCCTTTTGTGTTTATCACATGACCTAGGAATTGGACTTCCCTAAGCCAGAAAGCGCATTTGGAGAATTTTGCGTACAACTTTTCCTGCTTTAACACTTCCAATACTTCTCTCAGGTGACAGTGGTGATCACCCTCGTTCTTCGAATAAACTAGTATGTCGTCAATGAAAACTATCACTGAGCGATCCAACATCGGTCGTCATATTCTATTCATCAAGTCCATAAACGCTGCTGGTGCGTTGGTTAACCCGAATGACATTACCAGAAACTCGTAATGCCCGTAACGCGGTCTTCGGTACATCTTCTTCTCTCACCTTTAACTGATGATAACCCGACCTAAGATCGATCTTTGAGAACCAACTCGCACCTTGCAGTTGATCAAAGAGGTCATCTATTCTAGGCAGTGGGTATTTGTTCTTTACTGTCTTCTTGTTTAGTTCTCGGTAGTCAATGCACATGTGCATGCTGCCGTCCTTCTTCTTTACAAACAATACCGGAGCGCCCCATGGCGAAATGCTTGGTCTAATAAATCCTTTTTCTGTTAATTCCTGTAGTTGAGTCATTAATTCTTTCATTTCTGACGGAGCCAATCGGTAGGGGGCTTTGGCAACGGGCTCAGCTCCTGGGAGTAAGTCAATCTGAAATTCTATTTCCCGATCGGGTGGCAATCCAGGTAGAACCTCAGGGAATATTTCCGAAAAGTTGCACACCACGGGTACATCCTTGAGTTCTTTTGTTTTCATCCTTTCGTCAATAACGTACGCCAGATAAGCTTCGCAACCGCGCCTCATATAACTTTTGGCCTTGATCATCGAGATGATGTTAGGCATCGTGCAATTCCAATCCCCATAAACCGTAATTGGAGTGCCGCTTGGAGCCTTGAGGTGTATCCTCTTGCGTTTACATATGATCTGGGCTTCGTTGGCAGCTAACCAATCCATACCCAGTACTACATCGAATCCTCCTAAAGTGAGAAGGAATAATCTAGAGGGGAACTTATGGCCCTCATTTCTATGATACAATCATCGGTTACTTGGAATACTGCCGAATTTTTACCAACGGCAGTTTGTACGCTAAAGGCCTTTACTATGGTGTTGATAGTGCAATCTAGTTTACGACTAAATGCATTGGATATAAAGCTTCTTTTAGCACCAAAGTCGAATAAGATAGCAGCAGGTTCATCATTTACTTGAAACGTACCTGATACGACATCAGGGTTTCCCCTTGCTTCCTCCTCAGTCAGGGCGTAGGCTCGAGTCCTAGCCTTCGGTTGTTCCTTTGCAACTTCCTTTCCCTTTCCCGAACTAGACTGCCCGGTTTTCCAGCAATCCTTAGTATGGTGTCCATATTTTCCACAACTTTGGCACTTGACATCCTTTAAACACTCTCGAGAGAAGTGCCCCGGCTTCCCACACTTATAACACATGGTGGTGCCGATTCGGCACTCGCCAAAATGGCGTTTTCCACACTTTTTGCATGTTTCATATTCCTCTAACCTTGGTTTCTTTATTTCAGCCACCACATTCCGTTTCCCGGTGCCCCTAGACGGGTTTTCCCACTTTCTCTTTTGTGTCTCAGATGTCGGGTCCTCATTGGCGTAGTCGTCGTAGACGATTCCGCTCAGATTCACTGCCGACTTGAAGGTCGTGCGTAGGTTGGCTTTCACATGAACACGGACCCTTTGAGGTAGGCCCTTCACATAGTACTTAATCAGTCTTTCTTCCGTCTCTACCAGGTGGGGTACCAGTTGAGCTAGTTCATTGAATCTTGAAGTATACTGGCGATGAGTCTTGTTGCCAGCTTTGAAGTTCAAGAATTCGTTCTCCACACGATCGATCTCATTCTATGGGCAGAACTTTTGGATTATAAGCTTTTTCAAGTCTTCCCACGTCATTCTGTTGATAGCATTGGGTGACTTAGTTCTTTGAACATTCCTCCACCAACTTAGTGCTTCGTTAGTGAAAGAATGGGCAACGTACTTAACAGCTTGGTCGGATCGACACTCGCTGATGTTGATCCTCTCGATCCACTCGACAGCTTGGTCGGATCGACAGCGTTCATCCTCTCGATCCACTCGAGGGTGGCCACCGAGTCCTTGTTCCCATCAAACTTGGGTGGGTCTCCGTCCTTAAAACCTTTATAAGTGCACCCCCATTTACTTGATCCCACCTTTATTTCATCCCCATCGCTGTCATATACCTTTTCCTCATTGTTCCCTTCATCATCTTCCTTGATTTTCTTTAATGCCTCCGATAGTAGGTCAGGCAATACATTCTTCAAAGTGAGCACGACCTCACGGGCAATAGCATCTCTGACCTCGGGTTCCAACCGTAGAGACCCTTGATGGTCGCCCCCAGTTGGGGTGACATTAGTTTGGTGCACGCTCTCAGTGTTTTCTATGTGCACATCCTCTTCTTCTTGATGTCTTGGATTCAGTGGAGGTCTACCTACTCGGCCCGTACAACCGCTTCGGCGTCCTGTCCTTCCTCCACCAGCCATAATTCCTAGTTTCCTGATAGGTATAAAGGGAATACATCAATGCCGTTTATTCAGATCATAGTTTTAGAACAGTACGAACAAGGTAAATTTTTAATTACAGTGACCGGTTTGTGATTAGAAATTTACATTGCTTTTCAGGTTCCAAACTCTTCAAATTGGTCAAGACATTGACATCTATTGGTTCTAAGTTAAGGCATCTATTCCTATCTACAAACATGAACTTTAGTACTTACTTACAGTGATGGCGTCGGCGTTGGCTACCCAGACTGACACCCGTGCGTTGGTCCCATAATCAGCTTGAGTTCAGACATTTAGGGATGTTTGAATCTCTCAAACTATTGCTCTGATACCAACTTGTAAGGCCCCTTTTTCCGGGTGACCTCACTTATTGGATTTACTCATAAACAAAGTCATCAATACTGAACTTTAAATTTAACATATTCAATTAACAGCCAAAATCATTCACATTTGAGTACATTACAGCGGAAGTCTTAACATTTAACACATACATCAGTGTTTAACAAAAACATAAATCGGGATGTCAGTCTTTAGCCGGGTAACCTTCACGCCTTCGCACGACCCTTTTCTTTGTTACGTGAAATGTATACTAAAAGTCAGCTAACGCTGGTGAGTTCTAGTTTAAAATGATTAGATATAAGCATTATTTCCTTAAAAGTATTCTTAAGTTTATACATAAAGATCATAAATACGTATTCTTAACTTTTTCTTAACATTCATTTGGTCGTACACATATGGGTGATCAACCCGTCTTTTACTACGTATGTCACAAAGACATACGCCATGAAGCTACCGTCGTAGCCCTTTGACTCGTCCGGTCCTAGAAACCGTCCGCTATAAAAAAAAAATGTCCGGCCAACCTTCGGCCGTCCGTCATACCGTCCTACTGTCGTAGGCCGTCCTTTCGCCCGTCTACCCGAAGGTATCCGTTTCCCACGTGCTACCATGTTTGCAACCGTTCTACATATGATTTGGCATTTGCTTCGACCGCCCATTTATGCCCCTTTTTATTTCCTTGATGATGAAGGAACGTTTTTGTCCCGGTTGCAAGATAGTCACGTGGTCGTCCGTCTACCGTAGTAGCCGTTAGCATCGAAACGTCCATAACATTCACGTATATTCATAACATGCAGTATATATATAATATAAGGCAAGATTTCATTCATACTTTGTAAACATACGTTTCAATCTTTGTTCATAATTCATTCTCATATATTTATATATCACGTATGTTCATATTGGCATTCATAACATTTATTCATTTAGTGTATACACTTCAGCCCCAAAAATATTTATAAATCATTTGCACATAACATAGAGGGGGCACATAGAACTCACCTGATCGGCTAGTCTTGTTCTGTCCTAACTGCGGTCCGATGAGCGTTGCACACGATCTGGATTAATTAATCATACACGTATCAGATCTAAACCAAGTTACATTCCTAACACAGCTGACATAGGCGAACTTAATGCCTAAGTTCACTTCCACTGGCCTAGGCGAACTTAATGCCTAAGTTCGCTTCATCTGACCTAGGCGAACTTATAGGCGAACTTAATGCCTAAGTTCGCTTCATCTGACCTAGGCGAACTTAATAAGTTCGCTTACCCTTGGCCAAGCGAACTTGCCAAGCGAACTTAATCAGGCGAACTTGATAAGTTCACCTGCACCAAGCGAACTTAACAGGCGAACTTGCTAAGTTCGCCTGCACCAGCAGTCATCTTCCCCAAACAGTCCGAAATTCTCAGATTTGGGTTCGATTATGTCAAAACTTCAACTTTCTTTGCTCAAAACAACTGGTTTTCATTCCAGATACTAAACCCAAGCTTATTCTCAAGTTTCATCCGTAAAAACGTCCTATTTTCACCCGAAAACCCAACCTAAGCAAAAATCTCAGTTTTGGCTCGAATGGTTACCTGGATGACGATTCTGATTTGGAGGTTTCCTTCACGAGTGCAAGAGACACGAGCGGGTGCAATCTTGTGCGATTCCGACACTTTCTCTCTCTACGTTTTTTTCTCTCTCTAGAATTGTAAAGAGGAGGACAATGAGGGCATTAGGCTATTTATAGGGGAGACCTCCCCAAGCCCGGTTCACGACTGACTCGGCCCGACTTCGGCCCGCTTGAACTCATTAACTTTATTTCTCGCCATTTTAGGATGTTACATAAAGAATTTTATTTGTGTAATTGCATAGACGTTTGTAAGAGGAATCACGTTTCACCCCAAACTGCAAAAATCTAAAAAGGGGGCTATGTAAAACTCACTTGTATAAATTGTGTAGATAACACGAGCAAATATGAAGCACAAGTGATTCTCAAATCACTGGTTTATCCTATAGTGAAATGTATGAACTTGGATCAATAATGTGTACAAAGTCTAAGGCAAGATCTCGGGTTCAATGGATCTGTGTGTGGGGATTTGAACAAAGAGGGGTTTGTGTTATGTAAAAGATATATGTATGTTGATGTGTACTAAAATATTAGTTTAATTTAAAAATGTGACTTAGGGTTTAAGTTTAAATGATTTAAATAAATAAATTCCTTTTTATTTATTTAAATTAATGTGTCTTTATAAGTAATGTGATAAAGTATTTACTAAAATAAATAAATCTATTTTATTTATTTATTTATAATAACGTGTCGAAATATATGGTAAATATATATTAGTACGAATTAAAACCCTACATGAATTTGTTAATATAAAAATAAAAACTAAAATAAATAAATAAATTCTTTTTATTTATTTATTTATTATTGATAAAGTATGTCCAAAAATGAGGAGTGTGTGTGTATATATATATATATATATATATATATATATATATAGAAATGTGTTTGTTAGAATATGGTTTAAAATATGTATTATTATTAGAAAGAAAATTGTTTTTATGAAATTGTTTAATACGATAAAGTATTTTATAAAAATTTTGTCATAATTTTTATAGATACAAATGCTCTAATTAAAATTAATGGAATTGAATTTCTTGCATAACTTTTGTATTGTAAATATGGTTTTAAAACTATTTAAATTGTGAAAATATTAGTTTAAATTTAAAACTTGATTATTTTTGTATAACTTAGTTCCAAATGGTAGTAGGTTTTATAAAATAATTTTTATAACTAAATTTGTGAAAAGAAAATGATTTTAAAAAAATAAAGCAGTCCACCCGGTTCGAACCCGGGTGGCTGCTGTGAGAGGCTATCAGTCCAACCGCTCGGCCAAGGAACTAGTCCGCATACAGATCCGGTTTGTTTGGGTATTAACAGGGACACAACAGGGGGGCGAGTCTTGTTAAGGGAAACGCGCAAAAAGGCCTCGGATGTAGGTTTCAAACCTACACCACTTGGTCCGATGGGGTAATGACCTAACCAGTCGGACCAAGTGGTTTCGCTGGTTATGTAAGGATCCCATTTCTTTAAATACATACAATGAATTGAATAGAAATCCCAATTATAAATTTGGATGAACAGGTCGTTGATTTCAAATGAAATTTGGATTAAATGCCCTCTATCATATGAAATTAACAGAGGGATTTCGATCACTGAGATAAAACGAAGCTATAGACGTAACTCTTTCCTGAAATGGTTGGGTGTTGAGTGCAGACGGCTAACCGGTCAGAGGTGGAATCCTCGGAGTTCGATCGGTGCAAAGAGACGTAATGTGATTGGATTGGAGGTTAGGAGAGTTTGTAATGGTCTATGTGTAGGTGTGAGGGTATAATAATTTGTTTAACTTGTCTTGATTACACGATTTTGATCCGGGGTTTGAATACGACACCATAGGGTGACTTACGCGCTAATCTAGACGTATGTGAATGAATTGGGTCACGAATTTGGGTTGAATTCATGTGAGCTTCGTCTATGCTTGATTTGCGGGATTGATCGCGCTCGAATTCCTTGATTTGAGGTTGGATTGAACACGGTTTTGACTCTGAGAAGTCAAACCATTTAAAATTTGAAATTAGCCGCTCAAATGATCGAATTGGAATGTTAATTGGGCCAGGATGAGGTTGATTCCAGATTTGGAAGCCAAAACAAGGCTGAAACAGTCGGCTCGATCGGTTTATCCATCCGATTGTAAGGATTAGGCCCTCTGTTGACTTTGGAAAGTCAAATGTGGTCAAAATATGGAAATGGGGTCAAACTTTAGGGTTTGAGGGTTCAAATTTGTGAGTCCAAGTGTTCAAAGGGTTCAAGTGTTTAAGGAGGGGAGGGGGTAGTTCAAATCATTTGTTTTAAATCATTCAAGGTTATGTACATATGTATATATATGTACATACATGTATTTTTACTTAAAACATACTAGAAATTATAAAACCTTATAATTTCTTTAAATGTAATAATGTATTTCACAAAAACTTATACATCTATTTTTATATTAGAACTAATGTATATATATATATATATATATATATGTAAAGATATATATATATATATATATATATATAAAGATATATATATATATATATATAAAGATATATATATACATATATATATAAAGGGGTGACAAAATATAAGGTTCTAATCTTTTATTTATATATGTATTTTCCATGTAATAATATATATATATATATATATATATATATATCTATTGAATAAATTTGTAAGAACTTTAAACCCTTCAACCTGGTTTAAATTTAGATTAGTATGTGTATGTGATCATGTAGAAATCAAAATTGTATGGATGAAATCTTGAAACTGAAATATAACATAAGGTATGGAACTGAACTAATGTTTATTGCACTAGAACAAATATATGAAAAATCAAGAATGTTACTGTGATATCCCAGACGAAAATTCTTTCAACTAGGGGATGATGTGACAATCCGACTTTTCATGTTAACTCCGTTAACAATCTCGTTAAAAATTATGTTAAAAACTTAACCCCGTTAGCTAAATTCAGTTAAATCTTAACTTATTTAACAAAATCTAACATCACGATCTAATCCCGTCAACATCTAAATTCAAACAGCAACGACCAAACCTGTAATTAACCTAAACCCTATCTGTTGACTAAGCAAAGTCAAAATTCGGTTTGTTTTATCCTTAGTTGACTTTTGAAAGTCAAAATCGCAAACCTCAATTCAAATTCAAGCTTCACGATCGTTTCTACTGAAATTCGTAACCGATATGCACGTTATAGCCATTAATCGACCATCATTGAGCAATCAACACCATCATTACACAAGAATTAAATCGAATTATGGTTAATCAAGTCATAAACGTCGAAACCGTCGCCCCCTTTATCAAATTCGACGAATTTGAGTATTGTTTTCACAAATCGAATTCACTCTCACCTAAATCGCCACTCCCTGAAATTGTTACGCACGACAATTCGACCGGAGAAGCTGTGGGAATCGCCGGAGATCAACCCCGTTGCCGACGACACTCGTTTTAGTCGGACGCTATCAATCTGAATCATATTCTGGTAAATTCTTACATCATCACTTTCGTTTCAGTCTATGGAGCAATAACCCTAACCTAATTGGGGTTCATATTATCAGATTTAACTCAATCGAAACCTAGGGTTCATAAGGATTTCGTTTTAGTCGAACGCTATCAATCCGATATCAAATAATACAATTGAACACACCCTTAGTGTCGTCTTAGTGCCTGGATTGAAAGCCCTATGAAATCCAGGGCTCATATCATCAAATTAAACCCGAATTGATTCTAGGGTTCATCGCGATCTGGGTTTAATCGAATCCTAATCTACACACGATTTCAATCCAATTAACTTATATGGTTAGATTCGCAATACATCACTCTGTAAAAGCCCCATGAATTCAGCTGTTAATACTATCGAATTCGACCATTTTGATTTGTGGTTTCTAATCTAGGGTTTCGGGATTTAATTCGGGTAATTAACGGTTTTAAATTCAACGATTTTGCAATTAAACTCACGCATAGATTCGTTATAACCTGATTATCAAAACCCCCAGGTCACCTTGTGAAATCGCGATCGAATCGGTGGGTTTTGGCTTTGACCGATCGCGAATGGTTATGGGAGAGGGATTCTGTGGAACTTGTGATTAAAACCATTCGAGTCCTAAGCTTGTTGCGATTGCCCTAGCGGGTGGAGTGGTTAAAGTGTTGTGTTGGTGTGGGTGAGACCCGGGTTCGAACCCCACCAACTGTTTTTATTTTTCTAGCCGTTTTTAAGCATTATTTTTATATAAAACCTTTTCCATTATCATTATAATATCATATTAAATTGTTTCAACCCCGGAAACCACCTGTAGGCTCGGGTTTGGTTTTATAACCTATTCTATTATTATTTCCCACTTTTAAAAAATATATATTTATATTATTTTCAAACCCTAACTTCGTATAAAATAATATATTTATATTATTTTCAACACATGACTCATGTCATAAAATAATATATAAATTATATTATTTCGACTCGTTTAATTATCTCGTGTGACGTTTTAAACTAATTAATAATATGATTGTAATATTATTTACCCACGTTTAGACATTCGATTAAAAATAATATATTTATTATTTTTCCACACAAATGATTATTTGTTTAATCCTACGAACCTAAAAATAATATATTAAATTATATTATTTTCCTAAATTTTGTAAACGAATCAAACGTACGAATTTATTATTCGTTATTAACGTACGACACGTAACACTTTGATCTTAATTATATTATTAAAATATAGAATTCCGTAGACACGTTCGTCTACTCTTAAATCCTTAGAATGCGTTAAGACGTTCTAACTTCCGTGTCGTCGTCACAAATCCCATTCGTCCCTAACTTATGTGTTTATAATTCTAGGGCATACGTAAGCCGTGCAGGCTAACACTTGAGATTTCAAATCTCATACTTTTGTGAGACTACCTACTACGCAACACAGGTGAGTTTTCACGGCCCCTTTTTACTGTTTTTAAACTGGGGGAGAAAACATGTCGTAAATGCTTTTTGATTCTTGTAATTCATATATGATATCACTTGTATGACTATGCGTGTACATTATCCTTTAAGTCCTCACACCAGACCGTTAATATGAACATAGCGAGGTAATTTGAGTAGTACTACTGGGTTTGGCAAACCTCACCCGCGTTAGTCGCGCTTACTCGATTGGAGGTCGAACGGGTGCAATATTGACCTAAACATGCACCATGATGGTGGGAGGCATATAAATAGTCAGCTGTCGGTTGCGAGCGCATTAGTTAACATATTTATGTGTTAGCTACCTATTGATTTATATATTGAATGTACATTAATCTGTTAAACGCTTATATAAATTGAAACCTGTGAACTCACCAACCTCGTGTTGACATTTTTTTACATGTTTTTCTCAGGTCGCTTAAGATAAGGCGCAGGTGCACACAATAGGACATGCATGGAATTTTGCCTATGATTTATGTTCTATTAAACTGTTTGGTCTATTTTAAATTTGTGTTTGGTTTTGACTTTTGGACTATTCTTTTGGGCGCGTGTGTTTTGCGCATTTATTTTCTTTACGCTTCCCGCATTAACTCTGATTGATATGATAATTTTTCAATTGAGTCCCATGTAGAGTCGTTCAATGTAACTAATGTCTGAGATCCTGGTTCGTCACTTCCCAAACGGTAAAACTCCGTTAGTTGAAATTTGGGGGTGTGACGGTTAAAGTATCCCCATATTGAGGGAATTTCGTCCCGAAATTCAACTAGTTGAGGCTACTGAATCAGTGAAGAAGTGTGGGTACTTGAGCTTCATTTGGTACTCACGTTCCCAAGTAAACTCATGACTACACTTAGAATCCCAACGAACTTTGAAAGTTGGGTCGAGGAGTACGATTGATAACAAGATTTGGGTGTGTTTCTCAAGGTCAGGTATGAATAATGATAATGAATTTAGTTTTGAAAAGAACTTAAGGAAAAATGTTGAATAATAATTTGGATTCTAAAGGTGAAATGCGTTACATGGAATGGATTTGATGGGAACTTGATGGTCAGGGTTTGGTTAAGATGTAGTCTAACATGCTTAAGAACTGTCAGTGGATAAGAGACTTCACAAACATTGGTCCAGGTCAAAATAACATAAAACTTTAGGTGACACGAGTAACGCTACTTTTGACAATATGACAGGAACACTTATATATAGGAAATACCAGCGGCGTATCCACCATGCCCTTATCATATCACATTAGTTTCGTTACTATTTATCATGATAGGTTTTATGTCATAACACACGACATAATTCACTATGTTTTCCATGCGCTGATTTTTATAATTACGTGTGCACCCGTAATTACTCGAATCGTCGCATGGTCTGTATAGATCCTTCCGCTGTGTGCGGGTCAAGAGGGGGCACTAAATTCACTTAGTTCAAGTCTATTGTTTTCACGTATAAGCTGCTAAATAACTGTGTCCCTAGATAGTAAAGTCAATCAGGAAACTAAAGAGTAATAATATGGCATAACTTAGGGTTTCATAGCTTCCTCGTGTATGAACAAGAATACATTTATAAAGTTTTATAGCTTCCTCGTGTTTGAACAAGAATACATCAAACCCCGAGTAGCTGTAAAGTTTATAGTTTTCAACCTTCGTGGATGAAGTTAATAATCATGCCTTGTGTATGATGTGATCAATCAATTGCAATAATTGTAAACAATTCGGTTCCGTGTATAATGTAAACACTCAGGTTCTTTGTATGATCTAGTGTTATGCACATTGTAAGCAAATAGATTTCATGTTTAATGTGGATAGTTTAGTACCTTGTATATAGTAAACAAATGAGTTTTATGTATAAGACGGACAATTTAGCATTTATGTATTTTGTAAACAAACAAGTTTTTCATGTATAATGTAAACAATTGAGTATCAGGTGTGTCGTGAATAACTAGGTTTCATGTATCATGTAATCAATCTCATATCATGTATATTACAAACAACATGTATCATGTAATCAATCTTCTATTATGTATAATATGAATAACTAAGTTTCATGTATCATGTGATTAATCTTATATCATGTGTCTTATATCATGTGTATTACAAACAACATGTATCATGTAATCAATCTTCTATTATGTATAATGTGAACAACTAAGTTCCATGTATCATGTGATTAATCTTATATTATGTGTATTACAAACAACATGTATCATGTAATCAATCTTCTATTATGTATAATGTGAACAACAAAGTTCCATGTATCATGTGATTAATCTTATATCATGTTCATTACAAACAACATGTATCATGTAATCAACCTTCTATTATGTATAATGTGAACGACTAAGTTTCATGTATCATGTGATTAACCTAGTATCGTGCATTTTACAAACAACTAAGTTTTTATGTGGTCAATCTAGTATTGTGTATCTTGTGAACGTTCATACGTAAGTTATTGAATCTCATGAGTAACGTAAACTAACGAATTTTGTAGTTGATCGAGTGTTGCGGACAAACGTGATGTTTGGTGTTCATGTATAAAGTGGGTAGTTGGGTTTTAGCTTTTCAAATCTCGTTGAGGTTTGTAGGGATGGTTAACGTCTACATGAAATGGGTAATCTCTTCGAAGTGGCAAGTACACTCATACATTACCGAAGGTGCAAGATAACGAGGAGGTTCTGAAAATATTCCGAGTAATGTGCTTACGAATAACTGATTTTGTTTGTAAATAAATAAGTAATTGAAATTTATTCTTGTTTGTAGATAAATAAGATAGTGTAACTAATGAGTTGAATAATCTAGATAAATGGATAATTTATAGGAAAACCTTTTTATTAAATTTTAATTATCATAAAGGGAGTGTTTCAAAGGAAAAATAATGGCTAGATTATTTAGTAATTAAGCCTAGGTTTGATAATAATTAAATTTTACGAAACAAAAGTCATAATTTATTTAGATAATGTTTTATAAAACGAGTCGTGTTTAAATTTCCTTACAAAGTAAAAAGGTTTGTTGAAAATTTATATTCCAAATAATATTTATAAACTAAGGGCTTGATAGATGCTTTGCTTGAGCAAAATAACGATGTTGTTTAAATAAATGAAATGATTAGTTTGCAAGGGAGGCTTAGGTACGCGTATTAATTTGCAATGAATGAGAAGGTGATGTTTGGGGTGATCTTGATGAAAATATGATGGTAATATTAAATCAACGAGTATTGGCATTAAAGTTGTAAAATAAAACTTGGCATTAATAAATAAGATGTCAAAAGCTTAATCCAAACATAAGTTAGCAGTTTCAAACGGGAATTTAAAGACTAAAACAAAACAATCCAGCTAGCATCTCAGGTAGCTCTCAACTAGGAAGCAGATGAGCACCAAGACGAACATTGCTATGGTCACTCGGATAGCAAATCGGGCCTCAGCTCTAGCTGCTTCCGTGCGTGCGTCAAGTATCTCCCTGTCTTCTTCCTGTCATGTAATTTTCTCCTCCTGGCACCACACTTGATACACTAGGCTGTCAATTGTCTGACCTAGCAGGTCGTGTCTTATCCCGTGCTCCATCCCTTGTCTCACAAACTCCGAGGTTCTCACGTATTGGTGGATGGCATCAAATGGGACTCCCATGGCACTAGTGGGTGCCATGGTTTGCCATGCCCTTGGGTTAGGGTGATATGGGTCGGGTGCTAGGTAGGGGTCTCTCACAGGGGATGGTAACTGGTTGTGTAGATGGGGTGCCTGATACGGGTTTCTTGATAGAGGTAATCCAGATGCTCGAAGTCTCGTTCCAGTGTTCCTGATCCAATCTGGCCTTATATCAAACATTGATCTAGCAGCTGGGGGTGTTGGTGACCGATAGTCCGGTGATCCAATGTTTTCTTCCTGTTCAGATTTTGCTCCGGGATAGTATACCGGGGAGGGAGGAGAGTAGGAGTCCATGTCTAGCAGAAAAAGGGAAAAGATTGTAAGCGGTATATAAAAAAAATACTAAGTGTTAAATATAGGAGTTTTCATGAACTCAGAGTTTGACTAGTCACGACACCGAGTCTTCACAATAGTATTTTAGGAGTAAAACTTGACCTATAAGTAGTGTACCCATGAAGAGAATTCCCAGGAAGGGGGGGTGGGTCACAAGGGACACACTTAAGTACCCGGTCCTTCCTTAGCTAGAATCTCTCATGGGTCTACACACATTCTTCCAGCCATCATGTACTAATAACACTATCGTTTGGGCTCGTGGTCATGATGAGAATCATTATGGACGGGGCTTTGAAGCCCAAAGGTGAGGTTTGTTTACTCCAGCAGGCTTCCTCTTTTTGGAAGGTAAGTGGGCTCTTTAGTTTCTTATTAACGGGCATTAGGCCCAATGGTTTAAGTTTTGTCCACAAAAGATGATGGTGACATAATGTGTAAGGATGAGGGTGTGTTAAGACTTAGGTGTGAATAAATGTGTGGTAAGACTTAGAATAATTAAATGTGTGGTAAGACATGCCAACTCCCCATGTTCCCACACCTTTTGTTTATACTCTATCTGCAGATAATTATAATAAAACTTCAGAGTCTGATGATTTTGCTTTTAGTGCAGAGTCTGACTATGTAAGTACTGAAGATGATTGTGATAAGCGTACTAGTCAGAGGAGTGATTACACGAGTCGGTTGATTGTAATAATATATCCGTGTCAAAACCTAATATTTGTGAACACGTTGAAAATTTGTATTTGCATTTAGTAATGTGGCAAATACCATGTAACATAGAGCATGGCATAAGATGGGTGTCCTAAGGTTATAATCTAGGTCATGGGTGTTTAATAACCTAATTTCCTAAAACCAAGACTCTGATACCAATCTGTCACACCTCAACCAAAGGCGAAAAACGCCGGGGCGGGACATGGAGACTGTTCATGAGCACATGGTTGACTATGTTGTAATATATTAACATATCACATTTCATTTTATAATTCACATAAACCAAATCCATAATACACGAAATTTGAAATACATAACAAGTTCCTTTTTATTAAATTAACTAGGTCAACAACTTAAGTGAAGCAAACTTGATCAACTCAAACATTCGTACCTGAAACATGATTAAAACAAGGTCAACTAAAAATTTGGTGAGCATACATTGGTTTTGACACAACAAATGGATTTCAAAAGTTTAATACAATTCATATGAGACATGGCTTACTAGTATTTATGGAGAACCTATAGTTAAGCTATGCACAATCAAACCTTATGACTGAAGGGCATAACACTCAATGTTATCCTAATGAAGGGCATAACAATAAATGTTATCCTAATGAAGGGCATAACAAAAAATGTTATCCTAATGAATGGCATAACAACAAATGTTATCCTAATGAAGGGCATAACAAGAAGTGTTATCCTAGTGTAATGTCAGTAACAGTCACCCTACCTAGGTGGGTTTGTCAGACACAATAGATCTATTAATGTTACCGTTGGCTTGTAAAGAGTTAATGATTGTACTAGTGTCTCATGTATATGTAGCCTTAACTAATAGCATTCAAACCTAAAGCACAAATAAACACATAGAGTCATACTAAAGAATTTTATATGTGTAATTGCATAGAAGTTTGTAAGAGGAATCACGTTTCACCCCAAACTGCAAAAATCTAAAAAAGGGGCTATGTAAAACTCACTTGTATAAATTGTGTAGATAACACGAGTAAATATGAAGCACAAGTGATTCTCAAAATCACCAGTTTATCCTATAGTGAAATGTATGAACTTGGATCAATAATGTGTACAAAGTCTAAGGCAAGATCTCGGGTTCAATGGATCTGTATGTGGGGATTTGAACAAAGAGGGGTTTGTGTTATGTAAAAGATGTATGTATGTTGATGTGTACTAAAATATTAGTTTAATTTAAAAATGTGACTTAGGGTTTAAGTTTAAATGATTTAAATAAATAAATTCCTTTTTATTTATTTAAATTAATGTGTCTTTATAAGTAATGTGATAAAGTATTTACTAAAATAAATAAATCTATTTTATTTATTTATTTATAATAACGTGTCGAAATATATGGTAAATATATATTAGTATGAATTAAAACCCTACATGAATTTGTTAATATAAAAAGAAAAAAATAAAATAAATAAATAAATTCTTTTTATTTAATTATTTATTATTGATAAAGTATGTCAAAAAATGAGGAGTGTAAGTATATATATATATATAAATATATATACATATATATTTAGAAAAATGTGTTTGTTAGAATAGGGTTTAAAATATATATTATTATTAGAAAGAAAATTATTTTTATGAAATTGTTTAATATGATAACGTATTTTATAAAAAAGTTGTCATAATTTTTATAGATACAAAAGCTCTAATTAAAATTAATGGAATTGAATTTCTTGCATAACTTTTGTATTGTATATAAGGTTTTAAAACTATTTAAATTGTGAAAATATTAGTTTAAATTTAAAACTTGTATAACTTAGGTCCAAATGGCACTAGGTTTTATAAAATAACTTTTATAACTAAATTTGTGTAAAGAAAATGATTAAAAAAAATAAAGCAGTCCACCCGGTTCGAACCCGGGTGGCTGTTGTGAGAGGCTACATATCCGGTTTGTTTGGGTATTAACAGGGACACAACAGGGGGTCGGGTCTGGTTAAGGGAAACGCGCAAAGAGGCCTCGGATGTAGGTTTCGAACCTACGCCACTTGGCCCGATGGGGCAACGACCTAACAAGTCAGACCAAGTGGTTTCTTGGTTATGTAAGGATCCCATTTCTTTAAATACATACAATGAATTGAATAGAAATCCCATTTATAAATCCGGATGAACATGTCGTGGATTTCAAACGAAATTTGGATTCAATGCCCTCTGTCATATGAAATTGACAGAGGGCTTTCGATCACTGAGATAAAAAAAAGCTATAGACGTAAATCTTACCTGAAATGGTTGGGTGTCGAGTGCAGATGGCTAACCGGTCAGAGGTGGAATCCTTAGTGTTTGATCGGTGCATAGAGACACAATGTGATTGGATTGGAGGTTGGGAGAGTTTGTACTTGTCCATGCGAAGGTGTGAGGGTATAATAATTTATTCAATTTGTCTTCATTACACGATTTTGATCCAGGGGTTTGAATACGACAGCTGTAGGGTGACTTACGCGTTAATCCAGACGTATGGGAATGAATTGGGTCACGAATTTGGGTTGAATTCATGTGAGCTTCGTCTATGCTTGATTTGCGGGATTGATCGCGCTCGAATTCATTGATTTAAGGTTGGATTGAACACGGTTTTGACTCTGCGAAGGCAAACCGTTTAAAATTTGTAATTAGCCGCTCAAATGATCGAATTGGAATGTTAATTGGGCCGGGATAAGGTCTATTCCTGTATTGGAACCCAAAACAAGGTTGAAACAGTCGGCTCGATCGGTTTATCCGTCCGATTGCAAGGATTTGGCCATGTTTGACTTTGGAAAGTTAAATGTGGTCAAAATATGGAAAAGAGGTTCAAGTTTGTGAGTCCAAGTGTTCAAAGGGTTCAAGTGTTTAAGGGGGGGGGGGGTTTCAATCCATTTGTTTTTAATCATTCAAGGTTATGTACATATGTATATATATATAACCTTATAATTTTACTTAAAACATAGTAGAAATTATAAAACCTTATAATTTCTTTAAATGTAATAATGTATTTCATAAAAACTTATACATCTATTTTTATATTAGAACAAATGTATACATACACACACACACACACACACACACACATATATATATATATATATATATATATATATAAAGGAGTGAGAAAATACAAGGTTCTAGTCTTTTATTTATATATTTATTTCCCATGTAATAATATATATATATATATATATATTTATATATATATATGTATATATATTGAATAAATTTGTTAGAACTTTAAACCATTCAACTTGGTTTCAATTTAGATTAGTATGTGTGTATGTGATCATGTAGAAATCAAAATTGTATGGATGAAATTTGAAACTGAAATATAACATAAGGTATGGAACGGAACTAATGTTTATTGCACTTGAACAAATATATGAAAAATCAAGAATGTTACAATTTCTAAGTTTAATGTAAAGCCCCTTTTTTCGGGTAACCATACTTGTTGGATTTACTAACAAACATAGTCATAAATACTGAACTTAAATTTAAAACATTCGAATTCAATAATTACATAACATAACATGACAGTGGAAGTTTTAACAATTAAAAACATAACATTGACTTAACATATATAAAAGTGGGATGTCAGTCTCGTGCCGGGTAACCATCACGCCTTCGCACGACCCTTCCTTTCTTTACCTGAAATGTATACTAAAAGTCAGCTAACGCTGGTGAGTTCTAATTTAAAAACAATCATACATAACATTTATCTTATCTTTAAGTATTATATATATATAATATACGTGCATTAGCATATTCTTTGCCTTACTGTTCTCACATAATATTCATACTGAGTATATACATATGTACATACATACTTACTTTGGGGAGAACATTCATTGGTCGTACACATAGGGGTGATCAACCCGTCATACTTGTCGCGAATGTCACAAAGACAACACAGTGAGAACTACCGTCGTAACCCTTTTCATAAACTGTCCGGCTCTAGAAAACCGTCCGTCGAAACATAAATCCGTCCGCAACCTTTATCTGTCCGCTCTTAAACCGTCCTACCGTCGTAGTCCGTTCATTCGCCCGTCTACCCTAAGGCATCCGTTTCCCACGTGGCTATTATATATGCAACCGTTCTACATGTAATAAGGCATTTGCTTCGACCGTCCATGAGTACCTTTTATACGTCCTAGCTCGCGAATGAACGTTTTTGTCCCGGTTGCAAAATAGTCACGTGGTCGTCCGTCTACCGAAGTAGCCGTTGTCATCGAAGCGTCCATAACGTTTACATACATTCATAACATGCAATATATATAATATAAAACAAGATTTCATTCATTCACTTTATGTCCTTCTTTCATTCATTCTTTAAAATCATACGTTTCATTCTTTGTTCATAATTCATTTTCATATATAGGTATATATATATATTTGTATACCACGTATGATCACATTGACATTCATAGCATTTATTCATTTAGTGTATACACTTCAGCCCCAAAACATTTAAAATGATTTGCACGTAACATAGAAGGGGGCACATAGAACTCACATGATGAGCTAGTCTTGTCCTGTCCTATCCGCAGTCCAAATAGTGCCACACACGATCTGGATTTGTTAATTACACATACATTAGACCTAATCCCGACTCTAACGGTTAAATCATTCTGAATTAAGCGACTATACTGACTTCACTAACGGCCTGATGCCTACGCACATGCTAAGTGCGCAGGACCATACTCATGCGTACTTGACAGGTACGCAGAACATTCTTCTTGCATACTTGATAAGTACGCAGGATCTTCCTCATGCGTACTTGATAAGTATGCAGGACATCCTTCTTGCGTATTTGATAAGTACGCAAGACCTGCTTCCCTATCAAGTCCGAAATTCTTGCATGATAACCCGATCATGCTAATCTTACAACTTTCTTTGATCAAAATGTTCGGTTTTCATTCTAGATGCTAGTTCTAAGCTTATTTTCAAGTTTCATTCATAAAAACGTCTCCTATTTAGCTAAATCCTGAAAAACCCCAAAACGAACAAAAACTCAAATTAGGGTCGAATCGTTACCTGGATTGGGTTCATATTCGGAGGTCGTGCTCCTTCAATTCCGTGTCGACCCATCAACTTTCTCTCTCTAGGCTCGAGCTCTCCTTTCTCTCTCTAGATTTCAAGTTGTGGAAGAAATGAGAGTCTAAGGCTGTCTTGACGTTTATATACTTGGGCTTCCCTCGGACCGTTGGAGCCGAGCCCAAGCCCATCCATTTTCCTTTCACTTGATGGTTAAATCTCTATTGCGTTATTATTTATTTATTTACTATTTTTGGGATGTTACAAGTCTACCCTCCTTAAAGAGGTTTCTTCCTCGAAACTGTTTATACGTTAAACAATTGAGGGTATAGTCCCCTCATCTCGACTTCTTTTTCCCATGTCGCTTCTGACTTTTTTCTATGCTTCCATTGTACTTTAACTAATTGAATCGACTTATTGCGTAGTCGTTTCTCAGCTCGGTCAATAATGGCTATTGGTTCCTCCACATAATTTAGACTGTTATCTACTTCGATCTCGTCGTAAGGTATGTGAGCTGTGTCGTCAGCTAGGCACTTGCGTAAGTGCGACACGTGGAACGTAGGGTGTATTCCACTAAGCTCAACGGGTAGGTCGAGTCTGTAAGCAACTTGACCCACTCGCTAAAATCTTGAAAGGTCCGACAAACCTTGGACTTAGTTTGCCACGTTTTCTGAATCAAACGATTCCTTCCATGGTGATACCTTTAACAGTACCATGTCCCTCACTTGAAACTCTAAATCCCTTCTTCTCTTATCCGCGTATGATTTCTGTCTGGTTTTTACGGCTTTCATTCGAGCCTTGATTTGATCAAAATTCTCGGAAGTAGCTTTGACCACATCGAGACATGCAAAATCCTTTTGTCCAATTTCCCCCCCAACAAACCGGGGTCCTACATCTCCTCCTATATAACATTTCAAATGGCGGCATGCCAATAGTTTAGAGATAGCTGTTGTTATATGAAAGTTCTGCCAATGGTAGATGGCTATCCCAACTCCCAACGAAGTCAATTATACAGGCCCGGAGCATGTCCTCCAAGGTCTGAATGGTCCTTTCCGATTGTCCATCGGTTTGGGGGTGGTAAGCGGTGCTGATGTTCAGTGTAGTGCCCATTGCTTCGTTGAATTTCTTCCAAAACCATGACGTGAATCTATTATCCCTGTCGGACACAATCGACAATGGCATACCATGTCTGCTCACAACTTCCTTGATAAATATTTCTGCTAGTCTTTCTGACGAAGAAGTCTCACGTATTGGCAAGAAGTGAGCACTTTTCGTTAAGCGGTCGACGATCACCCAAATGGTATCATTGCCTTTAGCTGTTCGCGGTACCTTGGTAATGAAGTCCATCGTGATCTCCTCCACTTCCATTCCGATATTGGTAAAGGTTGCATTTTACCGCATGGTTTCTGGTGCTCGGCCTTAACTAGTGAACACGTTAAGCACTTGTTCATGTACTCAGTCACATCATTCTTCATGTCGGGCCACCAGTACTCTTTCTTTAAGTCTTGATACATTTTTTTGTCCCAGGTTGGATAGAATAGCGAGACTTATGGGCCTCATCGAGTATTTTGGGCAAATCTTAGGTATCCACATCCGGCCAAACCTAGTTCGTACACCGTGCGCATTTGCATCTAAATTCCCTTGTTGTCCTACTATTCTTTTCCATTTTATATTTCTTTCTAATAGTGCTTCATCTTGTGCCTTTGATATTCCACTCATCAAATCTGGCGTTATAATCAGCTGACACACTTTGATCCGGATAGGTGCCGATTCTTCCTTCCTACTTAAAGCGTCAGCCACTACGTTTGCCTTACCTGGATGGTACAATATCTCACAATCAAAGTCTTTCAGTAGCTCTAACCACCTCCTTTGTCTCATGTTTAATTCCTTTTGTTCAAAAAAGTACTTCAGGCTTTTGTGATCGGAGTAGATGGTGCATTTAACTCCATATAGATAGTGCCTCCATATTTTTAATGCAAAAACTACTGCCGCTAACTCCAGATCGTGAGTTGGGTAGTTAACCTCGTGGATTTTTAGTTGCTGCGAGGCGTAAGAAATTACCTTTCCTCGTTGCATAAGTACACAACCTAAACCTTGACCCGAGGCGTCAGAGTAGACTACTAAGTCTTCATTTCCCTCAGGTAGTGCCAAGACTGGAGCTTGGATTAATCGTGTCTTAAGTTCCTCAAACGCATTGTTTTGGGTTGGACCCCATTCGTACTTTACTTCCTTACATGTTAGCTTTGTCAGCAGCGAGGCTATTCTCGAGAAATCCTGAATGAATCTCCGATAGTATCCTGCCAATCCCAGAAAACTTCGTATCTCTGTTGGCGTTTTTGGGATGTTCCAACCTTTTACGGTTTCGATCTTTGTAGGATCCACCATAATGCAGTTTGGGTTTATGACATGACCTAGGAATTGGACTTCCCTAAGCCAGAACATGCATTTGGAGAATTTTGCGTACAACTTTTCCTGATTTAGCACCTCCAGAACCTCTCTTAGGTAGCAGTGGTGATCACCCTCGCTTTTTGAATATACCAGTATGTCGTCTATAAAAACTATCACTGATCGATCCAACATGGGTCGACATACTCTATTCATCAAATCCATGAACGCTGCTGGTGCGTTGGTCAATCCGAAGGACATCACGAGAAACTCATAATGTCCATAACGCGTGTGAAACGCGGTCTTTGGTACATCTTGTTCTCTTACTTTCAACTGATGGTAACCCGACCAAAGATCGATCTTTGAGAACCAACTCGCACTTTGCAGTTGATTAAAAAGGTCTTCTATTCTAGGCAAGGGGTATTTGTTCTTTACTGTCCTATTGTTCAATTCGCGGTAGTTAATGCACATGCGCATGTTGCCGTCCTTTTTCTTTACTAATAGTACCGGAGCGCCCCATGGTGAAATGCTCGGTCTGATAAATCCTTTTTCTGTTAATTCTTCTAGTTGAGACATCATTTCATTCATTTCTGATGGAGCCAATCGGTAGGGCGCTTTGGCAACGGGCTCAGCTCCTGGCAGTAAGTCAATCTGAAATTATATTTCCCGATCGGGTGGCAACCCAGGTAGATCCTCAGGGAATACTTCCGGAAAGTTGCACACCACGGGTACATTCTTGAGTTCTTTCGTTTTCATTCTATCGTCAATAACATACGCCAGATAAGCTTCGCAACCGCGCCTCATGTAACTTTCGGCCTTGATCATCGAGATGACGTTCGGCATCGTGCAATTCCAATCCCCATAAACCGTAATTGGACTGCCGCTAGGAGCTTTGAGGTGTATCATCTTACGTTTACATATGATTTGAGCTTCGTTGGAAGCTAGCCAATCCATACCCAATACTATATCTAATCCTCCTAAGGTGAGAAGGAATAATCTAGAAGGAAACTTATGGCCCTCTATTTCTATGATGCAATCCTCTGTTACTTGGAATACTGCCGAATTTTTACCAACGGCATTTTGTACGCTAAAGGCCTTTACTATGGTGTTGATAGTGCAATCTAGTTTATGACTAAATGCATTAGATATAAAGCTTTTACTAGCACCAGAGTCAAATAAAATAGAAGCATGTTCATCATTTACTAGGAACGTACCTGACACAACATCAGGGTTTCCCCTTGCTTCCTCCTCAGTCAGGGCGTAGGCTCTAGTCCTAGCCTTCGGTTGTTCCCTTTCTGCTTCCTTTTCCTTTCCCGAACCGGATTACCTGGTTTTCCTGCAATCCCTAGTCGGGTGTCCATATCTTCCACAACGTTGGCACTTGACGTCCTTTATGCAGTCTCGGGAGTACTGCCCCGACCTCCCATATTTGTAACACATGGTTGTGCCAACTAAACATCCGCCTTGGTGTTTCCTTGAGCATTTCTTACAAACTTCATACTCTTCTGCCCTTGGCTTCTTCACCTCAGCGGTGTAGTTTCCCTTCCCATTTCCTTTGAATGAGTTCTCCCATTTCCGTTTCGGGGCTTTGGGAGCTGTGTCCTCATTAGCATAATCATCATAGACGATTCCAGACAGGTTGACTACCGATTCGAAGGTCGATGGTAGATTAGCTTTTACATGAACATGGACCCTTTGAGGTAGGCCCTTCACATAGTACTTAATCATTCGTTCTTCTGTCTCCACCAGATGGGGTACCAGTTGAGCCCGCTCATTGAATCTGCAAGTGTACTGACGATGAGTCTTGTTGCCAGCTTTGAAGTTCAGAAATTCATTCTCCACTCGATCAATTTCGTTCTAGGGACAAAACTTTTGGATTATCATCTTCTTCATGTCTTCCCATATCATTCTAGCAAGAGCGTTTGGCGACTTTGTCCTCTTTATGTTCCTCCACCAACTTAGTTCCTCATTGGTGAAAGAATGAGCAACATACTGAACAGCCTGGTCCGGTCGACACTCGCTGATGTTGATTACAACGTTCATCCTCTCAATCCATTCAAACGTAGCCACTGAATCCTTGTTCCCATCGAACTTGGTGGGTCTCCGTCTGTGAAACCTTTGTAAGTACACCCACGATTGCTTGATCCCACCTTTACTTCATCCCCATAACTGTCATATACTTTCTCTTCATGGTCTCCTTCATCCTCCTCTCTACTTTTCTTTAGTGCCTCGGATAGTAGATCAAGCAATACTTTCTTTAGAGTGAGTACAACTTCACGGGCAATAGCATCCCTGACCTCGGGTTCCAACTGTAGAGACCTTTGATTGTCGTTCCCAGTTGGGGTGACATCTGTTTCGAGGACACTCTCAGTGTGTTTTGCGTGCACACTCTCTTCTTCTTCATGTCTTTGATTCAATGGAGGTCTACCGACTCGGCCAGTGCGACCGCCTTGGCGTCCTGTTCTTCCTCCACCAGCCATAGTTCCTAGTTTCCTGATAGTTATAAAGGGAATACATCAATGCCGTTCCTTCAGATCATAGTTTTAGAACAGTACGAGCAAGGTAAATTGTTAATTACAGTGACCGGTTTGTGATTACTAATTTACATTGCTTTTCGGATTCAAAACTCTTCAAATCGGTTGTGACATTGACATCTATTTGTTCTAAGTTAAGGTATCTATTCTTACCCACATGCATTAACTCTAGTACTTACTTACCGTACTGGCGTTGGCGTTGTTTACCAATACTGACATCCGTGCGTTGGTCCCATAATCAGCTTGAGTCCAGACATTTAGGGATGTCTGAATCTTTCAAACTATTGCTCTGATACCAACTTGTAAGGCCCCTTTTCCCGGGTAACCATACTTGTTGGATTTACTCATAAACATAGTCATAAATACTGAACTTAAATTTAAAACATTCGAATTCAATCATTACATAACGTAACTTAACACGACAGCGGAAGTCTTAACAATTAAAAACATAACATTGACTTAACATATATAAAAATGGGATGCCAGTCTCGTGCCGTGTAACCATCACGCCTTCGCACGACCCTTCCTTTTTTTACCTGAAATGTATACTAAAAGTCAGCTAACGCTGGTGAGTTATAGTTTAAAAACAATCATACATAGCATTTATCTTATCGTTAAGAATTATATATATATATATATATATATATAATATACGTGTATTAGCATATTCTTTGCCTTACTGTTCTCACCTAATATTCATACTGAGTATATACATATGTACATACATACTTACTTTGGGGAGAACATTCATTGGTCGTACACATAGGGGTGATCAACCCGTCATACTTGTCGCGAATGTCACAAAGACAACACAGTGAGAACTACCGTCGTAACCCTTTTCATAAACCGTCCGGCTCTAGAAAACCGTCCTTCGAAACATAAATCCATCCGCAACCTTTATCTGTCCGCTCTTAAACCGTCCTACCGTCGTAGTCCGTTCATTCGACCGTCTACCCTAGGGCATCCGTTTCCCACGTGGCTATTATATATGCAACCGTTCTACATGTAATAAGGCATTTGCTTCGACCGTCCATGAGTACCTTTTATACGTCCTAGCTCGCGAATGAACGTTTTTGTCCCGGTTGCAAAATAGTCACGTGGTCGTCCGTCTACCGAAGTAGCCGTTGTCATCGAAGCGTCCATAACGTTTACATACATTCATAACATGCAATATATATGATATAAAACAAGATTTCATTCATTCACTTTATGCCCTTCTTTCATTCATTCTTTAAAATCATACGTTTCATTCTTTGTTCATAATTCATTTTCATATATAGGTATATATATATATTTGTATACCACGCATGATCACATTGACATTCATTGCATTTATTCATTTAGTGTATACACTTCAGCCCCAAAACATTTAAAATGATTTGCACGTAACATAGAAGGGGGCACATAAAACTCACCTGATGAGCTAGTCTTGTCCTGTCCTATCCGCGGTCCAATGAGTGCCACACACGATCTGGATTTGTTAATTACACATACATTAGACCTAATCCCGACTCTAACGGTTAAATCATTCTGAATTAAGCGACTATACTGACTTCACTAACGGCCTGATGCCTGCGCACTTACTAAGTGCGCAGGACCATACTCATGCGTACTTGACAAGTACGCAGAACATTCTTCTTACGTACTTGATAAGTACACAAGATCTTCCTCATGCGTACTTGATAAGTACGCAGGACATCCTACTTGCGTATTTGATAAGTACGCAAGACCTGCTTCCCCATCAAGTCCGAAATTCTTGCTTGATAACCCGATCATGCTAATCTTACAACTTTCTTTGATCAAAATGTGCGGTTTTCATTCTAGATGCTAGTTCTAAGCTTATTTTCAAGTTTCATCCATAAAAATGTCTTCTATTTAGCTAAAACCTGAAAAACCCAAAATGAACAAAAACTCAGATTAGGGTCGAATCGTTACCTGGATTGGGATTCAAATTCGGAGGTTTTCCTCACGTGCTCAGTAGTAACGTGCTCCTTCAATTCCGGGTCGATCCGTCAACTTTCTGTCTCTAGGCCCGAGCTCTCATTTCTCTCTCTAGATTGCAAGTTGTGGAAGAAATGAGAGTCTAAGGCTGTCTTGACCTTTATATACTTGGGCTTCCCTCGGCCCGTTGGAGCCGAGCCTAAGCCCATCCATTTTCCTTTCATTTGACGGTTAAATCTCTATTGCGTTATTATTTATTTATTTACTATTTTTGGGATGTTACATTTAAAGATGCTTTGCCTTTTGTTCCTAAGTCTGTTAGTTCTATGAGTTGTATTGCAAATTTTAAAATTGCAGGAACATTCGTGACTGATCTTCCTCAAGAAACTATGAGCAATCAAGAGTTTTTCAGATTAAAGAAAGACCAAAATCTTCAAGATAGAAAAGAAGATGAACGAATTGCTTCTAGTTCAAATGCCTCAACATCACAATCATCTTCATCATCTTGTGGTGACTATTATCAGGCTAAGCAGCCGTGTGGTAAAACATGTTTTAGTTGCGGAGAACCTCGTCATGTGTTTAGAGTTGTACTCTCTCCCATATCAATTCAATAATTCGAAAGAGTTATCTTCTGCTTTGCTTTCTAATGAGTGTCTTCCAAACAGTCTGATTAATAAAAACATTTCTAAATCAAAACACAGTAGATGTTTGAGATATAAAAGGCAAAAGAGATTTTTGAATGGTTTGAGAAAAACTTGGCAAGTAAAAGTTGATAATTTTAATGACGACCATAATTCACTTAAAGAAGACTCTGATTGTGATATTCGTGAAGTATCTTTTGTCAGTTTCTTAGGAAATTCCAAGTTAGCAATGGCTTGGGACCAAACTCTGATTGATAATCTATGTGCAGGGGCAATCGAGGAGGACCGGAGACAACATATGGCAGGTCGAAAGTGGTTGCTCAAGGCACATGACCGGCCAGTTTCATTACTACAAGAATTTCAACCATTAGATGGAGAATTTGTTGCCTTTGCAAGCAATCCAAGAGGCGGGAAGATAGAAGGACAAGGAACTGTGTCCAATGGAGTCAACAGTCTGGAAAGCATCAACTTTGTCCTACAGCTGAAATACAATCTGATGAGTATCTCCCAGATTTGTGACATACATTTGTGTGCTCTATTCAACTCAAGGGAGTGCTTAATTCTGAAACCTGGAGTGATTATTCCTAAAGACTTAATACTTATGCGTGCTCCCAGAAGATTCAACACCTATAGTTTGGATATGAACAATACATCAGGAATTGAATCATGCTTTATGTCTAAAGCCTCAGAAGATGAGTCCTTCCTTTGGCACAGAATATTGGGCTATGTCAACTTCAAAACCATGAATCGCATCATTCAAGGAAATCTTGTTACCGGTCTGCCTATCAAAGATTTCTCTCCAGTAGAGCATTACATTGCCTGTTCTAAAGGCAAACAACACAAATCCTCTCACAAACCCAAAACCACTAACTCTATTGACTCTCCTCTCCAATTTATTCATATGGATCTATTTGGTCCTGTGAGTGTCATGAGTCATGGAAGAAAGTCCTATTGCTTAGAAGTAACCGATAACTTTTCTCGGTTTACTTGGTTCTTTTTCTCATCTAGCAAGGATGAGACACCAAAAATTTTGAAGATTCATTTGTTACATATTGAGAATTTGTTCAACTTAAGAGTCAAGCCAATCAGAAGTGACCATGGAACTGAATTTAAGAATGGCATTTTGGATTCTTTTTTTGAAAGTAAAGGCATCTCACAGCAGTTCAATGCACCTCGTACTCCGCAACAAAATGGTGTAGCCGAACGAAGAAATCGTACGTTGATTGAAGCAGCAAGAACAATGATTGTCGATTCAAAGCTTCCAGTCAGCTTTTGGGCTGAGGCAGTCAGCACATCCTGTTTTGTTCAAATTCGAGTTCTTATCACAAAAGGCTGTAACAAGACCCCGTATGTGATCATGTATAAAAGAAAGTTTGTTATTGATTTCTTCAGAAAATTTGGGTGTGTGTGCACCATGCTGAATTCTTCGAATCAACTAAACAAGTTTGAAGCTAAGGCGGATAATTGTTACTTTGTGGGATATTCTTCTAATCAGAGAGCTTTTCGTGTCTACAACAAGAGAAGAAGAATCGTGCTAGAATCTATAGAGGCAATTCCTGGTGACAGACACTCTGAAGATTGTGATGTATTTGTTTATGTCTTTCGTATGTCTATGTAGTTCAGTCTCAGATGCATTTGTCTTATTGTGTTGTAATCGTATGTGTTAGAACTTGTCTTGTACTTAGTTGTGTTGTTTTTTGTAACATCCCAAAAATAAAAAGACGAGTTATAATAATGGGATTAAACGGGAGACAAAAATAATAAATGAACGAGGCATGATGGGCGGGTCGGATGGGCCGGAAAACATAAGGGTGGCGATCAAGGGAGTTGAGCCTCCCTATAAATAGCAAAAACCATCCTCATTTCTCTAATTTTGCCATCCTAGAGAGAGAAACCGTAGAGAGAGAAAGTTGACGGATCGGTCCGAGAAGCTAGCATCCTGTTCCTTGTTAGGACATAGAATGTATGACAAATGCTTTGTAATAGTTTAGGTCCTATTGTCTTTCTGTTTTTATGTAATTGTATAGATTTTGTCTAAGTGATAGAACAAGTTTCTGCTAGAGGCGAATTTGTTAAGTTCGCCTAGTCTCATGTAAGTTCGCCTATTGCAGAGTTTGTGTCTATAAATATGAGACAGAATATGTTCTGTAACAGAGAGAAAAGTAGAAAGACTTGATTGATTGTATTCTGTAAACTCTATGTTTTGGTGATATACAAAGAAAAAGTTTATTTACATGCTGTTTCTATTGTCAATTAGTATACAGACGTTAATACGGTAGGATTCCACACTCCGTGTTATCGAGACATCCTATCACGAGATCGATTTGCAGATGAGTCATGTGGACCTACAAGTGGTATCAGAGCTTTTGCTCGTGATTTGTGTTTGATTCTTGGTGATTAGAGACGTTCTTGTGTAGAATTTGACAAGAAATTGATCATTTTTAGAATTTTTTGTAACCATGGAGTTTTCAAGTTCTTGAACCTGAATTTACTGCTGAATTAGTGGATTTGAGGTGGATTTTGGTGAAATTAATCCGATAGAAGTTTTCTAATTCATAAAATACTAAATCCTACGGTGCAATTTCTTCAAATTCTTTCAAATCTGTGAGAAATGATGATTTTCGGCGCTATGAGTTCGTGTTTGGGTTGCTGAGTTTGTTACAGTTGAAGCAAGCGAAGTTGCTGATATTTGTTGCAGGCGAACTTAGCAAGCGAACTTATCAAGTTCGCTTCTCTCAGTTTAAGCGAACTTAATCAGTAGGCGAACTTAATCAGTAGGCGAACTTACCAGAATTTCTTGGTTAAGCGAACTTATCAAGTCGCTTGATATCAAATTCACTTATTTGAGTTTGAAGCGAACTTATTATCTTCGCCTAAGGGGAGTACTTGTTCAATACTTGGAATTTTTTTTCTAAAAATGGCAAATATGGTGCAAGTGACTAATATGTTAACTTACGATAACGAAATTGGTACATCTCAAAAACCACCCAAATTGTTAAGTCTTGCAGATTATTCCAACTGGAAAGATCGGTTTGATCAGTTCGTGTCTTTTACTGATACAAGTTTGTGGATTCCAATCTTGGAAGGCTATACACATCTGACATATACTTGGATGGGAAAGGATGATGTTCCTAAATCGGTATCTGCGTTAACCACAGAAGAAAAATTACTGTTTGATAGGGAAAAGAAGGCAATGGCTAGTATCTCAATGTCTCTTGCTAAAGAAATTTATCATCGCTTTAAACAATTCAGGACTTCTCAACAATTGTGGGAAGCATTACAAAAGCGTCGTGAAGGTAGTTTGGATGTTAAGAAAAGTAGAAAAGAATTACTGAAGAAGGAATTCTTAGTATTCAATCACTTTTAAAATGAATCTTTAGATGATCTTGCAACGAGATTCTATCATTTGCTGAGTGAATTGTCAAGTGCTTCAGTGGTTTATGAGACTGAAGAGATAAATGATAAGTTTTTGGAGGCATTACCATCTAAATTTGATGTGTATACGGTTTTGATAAAAGAAAATGTCAAGTATAAAACTATGTCTCTTGAAGAGGTTCTTGGCAAGATTCAATCACTTGATTTGAATATGAAGAAGAAGGAAACCAATATGGAGCATATTCAAGATCCTTCAATGTATTTTGCTAAGTCTTCCGACAAAACTGGTGCAGGGGTTGCGTTCTTTTCTTGTGATACTCAAGATGTTTCTAATGATCATTGTTCTGGGGTTCCAAGTCATTCTGGTTTCTCTGCAAATACTGCTTCTTCATCATCTAGAACACATATTATGAATCACAGAGTTGCTGATGATTATTTAGCGATGTTTTCTTCCTTTATGGCTTCTTATGAAAATTTTATTGGAGGAAAGATTCATGATCCAGATGTTATTGAGGATGATTTCAGACAGATTGATCCTGTTGATCTGGAAGAGATGAACATTCAATGGAATATGACTATGCTGATGAGACAAGCAAAGGATTTTTTGAAGAAGACTGGAAGAAAGTATATCGGTTCTAACAGTCGTTCACGTATGGGATTGGATAAAACCAAAGTTCGTTGCTATAATTGTCAGGAGTATGGTCATTTTGCCAAAGAATGTGTGAAACCAAAAGTTGAATTTGATTCTCAGAAGAAGCCTAATAACTTTCAGAACAATCGTAATCAGTCACATGGCTCCTCTAGCTCTGGAAATTCTAATCATGCATATGCATCATCTGCTTTGGTTGCTTAGAATGATGAAAATTATGACTGGGGTATTCATCATGAAGATTTGGTTGGTACATCTTTTGTAGCTGAGATTCATTCTGAAAAATCTGAAGAGTCAACTTATGATGATAGCTCAAGTGATGGTGAGAGTTTGCCAAGTTCCGATGAAGAGCATGATCAAGTACAAAATGTTGAGTCTGATATTGCATCTGGTGTATCTGAAGATAATATTGTATTAACTCAAAATTCTTCTGATGGTGTTGATTCTAAAAATATTCTAATTACAAAAGTCTTCATGGCAGATATGTCAGATCCTTCAAAGGTAAAAGATTCTGTCTGTCACATTTATTGCTCTAATTGCATTAATATAAAAGATAAAATGCAAAAAGTAATGGATGATAACACAAATTTAATTTGTGATATGAAATCGATACATTCAGTTAATCAAAAATTGAAAGATAATGATAAATTGTGTATAGATAGAATTGAGTCTTTGAAAAGAGATTTGAACTCTTTGGGATTGAAATATAAGGAACAAGCATATCATCTGGATATGGCTTATGCTGAGATTGAGAAGCAAAATGAAATTGTCGCTCAGAAGAACAAAGAAATTTCTGATAAAGAATCTGAAGTGATCAAATTACATAGAAAGATGGAAAATTTTGAAAATTCATCTGTGGTATTGGATTACTTTAATGCTAATGCTGATCCTACTAAGAGGGTTGCTGGAATTGTACTTGTTCCTCCACCATTCAATGCAAATTATGTGGTTGTGTAACGAACCAAAATCCGGGTTTCGTTTTCAAATAAATAAAGCATTTTAATAAATATTATGGTGAAAATAATATTTATGAAATAAGTTGAAATTAGTGGGTTTCAAGTTAATAATGAAGTTATGTTAGTTTTAACTAACTATGGGATGAAATGAGTGAAATGGAAGTTAAGGGGCCATAAGTGTAAATGGCAAAATCTGCCATATTGACTAGCAAAAGTCAAAATAAACCTCATTTGGTTGTTTGGTCGTTCAAGAGAAGAAGAAAAAAAGAGAAAAGTGTGTTGAAGCCATTTTCGTGCAATTGAAGCTTGATTAGTGAAGGTTTTGGCTCACACAATACCTTCATAACATCAAGTAAGTGATTCTCTTCCTCTTGATTTCACCATGTATGTGTTCTTGGTGGGTTTTGGGTGAAATCCGAAATTATGTATGCATGTGATGAAATGGTGTTAGATTGTTGATAATCTAGCTAAACTAAAGTTAAAGAATGATGATTAACATCCTAGAACCCTTTGATTTTGATTTTGAAAAGTTAGGGTTCATATGGTGGAAATTGGGGGTGTTTGGATCATGATGCTAGAATGGTGAATTAATGAAGATTAAGTGTTTTTAAGATGCTAGACACTTGAACAAACACCAAATTAACTTAATAATAATTTTTTAAAGAAGAATTAGTGTTAAGATTAAGTTAATTAAACTCAAGTAGATGAGTTTGTGGTGAAAGAGGGTGTTTGGCTATGAGGATAACTCAAACGGGTCAATTTGGGTTGGAATTGGGAAATTGGGTTGTGAACTCAATTGTAATGAAATGTCGGTATATGTTAGATTACTAAACTAGGCGAATGTGTTTAGGTAATCAAATTGCAAAGCTTGAGAGCGGTGCGGGATCTTCTAACCCGAAAGGTAAGTGCCTATGCACTTACTTAGTATTGATGATAAATGGTAAATTTTGTGAATTATGTGTTATGTGATTGTGTACATACTTGTGATATGATAAATTGTGAATGATTTAGTATGTACAATGAATGAATGTAGTTATAGTGTTAAGCTATAATGGAAATGGATCGTGTGTTGATCATAAATGAAACGGGGATAAATGAGTTTTATGCAAGGTTGTATGTATAATGTGTAAAGTTGCATAATTTGTTATGTGGTATGAATGAGCATGAAATTGTATGCATAATTGAAGGAATGTAATTATAGTATTTATACTATAATGGATATGTTGATATGGAGTTATGGTCTATGAACCATAATGGATAGAATGGATATGGAGTTATGGTCTATGAACCATAATGGATAGAATGGATATGGAGTTATGGTCTATGAACCATAATGGATAGAATGGATATGGAGTTATGGTCTATGAACCATAATGGATAGATTAGTTATGGAGTTATGATCTCGTATCCTTTGGGATATGAAGTTGTGGCCTACGTGCCATAATGGAAATGGAAAAGTGATAATGAAATGATGAAAGTAACTTGTAGGTGATATACAAGTGTATGAAATCCTTAATTGACCAAATGGGTGTTAACGGGTCAAATGGGTAAAAAGGGTGACAACAAGTTGTAAATACTTGTTGGTTATGTTTATCTCATTACTAATGGTGATATGTTTATATGGTTGTAGGAAAGGCTCCGAAGTAGTCCAAGTCAAGTTCAAGGCGTGAAGGGTTCTCGTATGCATTTTGATATTTTGGGGATTTTTGGGAAAACCCTCGTAGATGGATGTAAATTTGATACACAATTGATGTTTTAGTGTATTTACTTGTTGTTGATGTGTTTTTGGTCAAAACCCAAGTGTTGGGAATTTTAATGTCTTGAAGGTTTGAAAAATGTTGGATATTTGGTTAAGTGCTGGAACCTGCAGAAAAACTGAAACTTTCTGTGAAAAAGGGTCCCTCGCGGGCCGCGACGGGGGTGGCTTGTATGAGTCGCGGTACGCGACTGGTAAAAAAAAAAAAAAAAAAAAAATTTCCTGGGTTTAAGACTTCCGCGCGTTAAAGTTTTGTTTTTAAAAGTGGTGTGTTTCAGGTTGAACCAAAAATTATTCATGAAGAGGAAATTGATCCAAAGACGGTGTTGAAAGTAAATCCAGTAAATGGTGAAGATATGATCTATGATTCTGATTCTGGGGATGAAGTTTTTGATGATAAAATGGTTGAAGGCATTCCTAAGGAAGTGCCACTTGATGAACCAAAGGTAGTGAAAAATGTTACCCGTGATAGATGCATTTTAACAGAACCTGATGACGTGAAAGTTGATCAACCTAAACTTTCCAAAAGGTTACAATCAAGTGGTTTTGTTGCTGCTGGTCATCAGAAGAAAAATTTATTAACGGTGACTAAACAAGTTTTTGGTCAAAAGAAGCCACTCAAATGTTCAGTAAAATCTTCTGAAGATTGTTCATCTGAAGGGTCATCAAATTCAAGAAAAACTCCTTATATCAGAAATCATCAAGATAGAAGAGTTTGCTTTCACTGTAATGATGCTGGTCATAGTCTGATTCACTGTCCTTATAAGAATCAAGGCAAATTAAAGAGTGTTTCATCACAACAACGAGTGGTGCCGATTCTGAAAAGACAAAATGTGGGAAAGTCTACGTCTAGTGTTGTAAAGAATGTGCCTTGTCAATCATTTGCTAAATCTTTGGGATTTAAGCAACATGATAAGCATATTTCTAAACCAGTTGTTTGTCAAAAGAAGTTTGAGATTCCACATGTTGGAATTCCAAAAGGTTCTCAACCTGAGGTCAAACTTTCTAGACCACAACGAAGAAGACGTAACAGAAAACTAAAGAAATTTTTGGAAATATCTGAATCTGATAATCATAAATCTAATAATGTTTTTCCAATTAATCATACTATGTCTTCATTGAGAAGGTCTAATTGTGAATCTTATGTTCCAAAGGTTGATGACAATGTTGATTGTGAATTGCTTGAAGTTGTTTATTTTGATCCATCTGGACGACCCAAGACCACAATGGCTTGGGTTCCAATTTCTAACTAATTTTCTTTGTTTATGTATGGACAACCAAGGAGGACTATCAACAATACGTGGTATGTGGATAGTGGTTGTTCTCGGCATATGACAGGGAATATTCGTTTACTGGAAGATGTTATTAATTTTGATGGTGGTTATGTCGCTTTTGCTTGAAATAAAGGCGGGTTCATAACTGGTCAGGGTACTTTAAAGAACGATAAAGTCAAATTTGAGAAAGTGAACTATGTGGAGCAACTTGAAAATAATCTTTTGAGTGTATCTCAAGTGTGTGACAAGAAATTTTCATTTCATTTCAAAGATTCTGAGTGTTATATCTTGAAACCGGGCTTTGTGATTCCTGACGAATGGATTCTAATGAAGGCTCCGAGGAGAAATGACACATATGTCCTAGACATGAGTGTTGTTACTACAACGGATTCAATTCCTACTTGTCTACTCTCCAAGGCTTCTGAGTCGGATTCTATTTTGTGGCACAGGAAACTTGCTCACATCAATTATCGGAAAATGAATTATCTCGTGAAGAATGATCTGATTTTTGGTGTTCTGAAAAAGAAATTTTCAGTTCCTGATGACTATATTCCTTGCAAGAAGGGGAAACAACACAAGAAGTCCCACAAATCTAAGTCAAAGAATTCAATTGTGACTCCTTTGGAGCTACTGCATATGGATTTGTTCGGACCGATTAGTATCAGGACCATTGGCGGTAAATCTTGCTGTCTGGTAGTAACAGATGATTTCTCTAGATTTTCATGGGTTAAGTTCCTTGCTTTTAAAGCCGAAACCACAGAGTTGGTACAATTTTTAATCCTGGGTTTAAAGAATTTATTCCAACAGAAAGTCAGAAGAATTAGGAGTGACAATGGCAGCGAGTTTAAAAATAGCAAGATGGGTTTATTTTGTCTTCAAAAGGGAATTCATCATGAATTCAGTGCGCCATATGTACCTCAACAAAATGGTGTTGCTGAACGAAAGAACAAGACTTTGGTTGAAACGGCACGTACGATGCCTGCAGGTTCTAAGCTTCTAGTAACTTTTTGAGCTGAGGCTGTGAATACTGCGTGTCACGTTTTGAACAGAGTTTTGACCATTAAGCGACACAACGAGACATGCTATGAGTTGCTTAATAATCGTAAGCCGAATCTGGAATATTTACTATCTTTTGGAAATCCATGCACCCTGTTGAAAGTGAGAGATGTCCCAACCAAGTTCAGTGCTAAGGCTATTGAAGGGATCTTTCTAGGGTATCTTGAAAATTCTACTACCAAGCGGGTTTATAACAAAGAGACTCGTCAGGTTGAAGAATGGTTTCATATTGACTTTTCTAATCGGTCTTTACCTCAAATGGCGATTAGACCAGACAGGGCTTTTGATTATGACAATTTATTCAAGTCTTTTCATTTACCTTCTGATATTTCTCCTGAGGAAGCTGCTGTATTATATGATTCATGTCAGGATGCACAGAATTGTGGTTTTCAACCGACTGCGGTTCCACATTCATCTGTTTCTTCTACATCTGCTCCAGATCCTAATGTTGCTTCTTGTTCGGGAACACAAGAGTCTGATAGTGAGGATGAAAATGTTATTTTCCAAGATTCTTCAGCTAATCCTTTGTTAGTTGATGAACCTTCTAATTTAACACAGGCTCAGGGGGAGATTCCTACAAATCTGGACTCGGAGATACCAGTTAATCAAGATATGTCTTATCAATTTGATACAACTCAAGTTGATGTGTTGCCGGTTCCTGAGGTTGCATCAATCAAGGAACTCAAAGCTCACCCCATTACAAATATCATTGGGAATTTACGAGATGGAGTGGTTTTGATGTATGCTCACATTCCTGTTTTATTTCTCAGGTCGAACCAAAGAATGTCGAAATGGCGTTACGTGATAACAATTGGATAGAGGTCATGCAGGAAGAACTTGCTCAGTTTGACAAACTCAAAGTTTGGAATCTTGTAGATCTTCCAAAGGGTGTGTATCCAATTGGTACGAAGTGGGTGTTTAAATGCAAGAAAGATGATCGAGGTGTTGTGGTGAGAAATAAGGCAAGATTAGTTGTACAAGGTTTTAATCAACAAGAGGGAATTGATTGCACCGAGGTTTATGCTCCTGTTGCTAGGCTTGAAGCTATACGACTGTTTCTTGCTTTAGCTTCATACAAAGGATTTAAGGTGTTTCAATTAGATGTAAAAAGTGTTTTCTTATATGGTAAAGTCAAGGAGGAAGTTTATGTGTGTCAGCCACCGGGGTTTGAAGATCCAATTAATCCGTCTAAAGTTTTCAAGCTTGATAAAGCTCTCTATGGTCTTCATCAAGCTCCTCGAGCGTGGTACGAAACATTGTCTACACATCTTATGGATAATGATTTTGTTCGTGGACATATTGACTTGACTTTATTCATTAAGAAGGCAGGGGGATAATATCTACTGGTACAGATATGTGTAGATGATATTATTTTTGGCTCTACAATGAAGGGTTGGGCAAAGAGTTTGAGAGTATTATGAAATCAAAGTTTGAGATGTCAGGTATGGGAGAGTTATCATTTTCTCCTAGGTTTTCAAGTTAATCAGAAGGAAGATGGTTCCTTTATTCATCAGTCCAAGTATGGAGGACTATACCCCATATGATACTCCGATTCCGGTCAATCATAAATTGAATTCAGACCCGGATGGAAAAGAAGTTGATTGCCGACTCTACCGTGCAATGATTGGATCTCTCATGTATTTAACCGCTTCAAGGCCAGACATAATGTTCGTTGTGTGTATTTGTTCCAGGTTCCAAGCAAAACCAAAAGAGTCTCATTTGATTGCAGTAAAGAGAATCTTTTGTTATCTGAAAGGAAAACAAAGATTGGGACTATGGTTTCCACATTGTTCTAACTTTGAATTCAATGCATACACTGATTCTGATTTTGGTGGTTGTTGTTTGGACAGGAAATCTACTATAGGTGGTTTCCAGTTCTTGGGTAATCGTCTAGTTTCCTAGCAATGCAAAAAGCAAACTATGGTCTCCATTTCAACATGTGAAGCAGAATACATAGCTGCTGCAAGTTGTTGTTCACAGATCTTATGGATCCAACAACAATTAAGAGACTACGGTTTGAATTTTACAGGAACCCCCATGTTTATTGATAATAATGATACAATGTCTATCACAAATAATCCTGTTAAGCACAGTAAAACAAAGCACATTGAAATTAGATATCATTTTATTCGTGATTGTGCAGATAAGAAGTTGATTGAGCGGGTAAAGGTACATACAGATGATAATTTTGCTGATCTTTTAACCAAGGCATTTGATCGTACCAGGTTTGAATTTCTGATCAAAATGATAGATATGATCAATCCTGAATAAAAGTTTTTCAAAAACAAATTTTCATGGGAGATTTTATTTTAAATTTCTTTTATTGCTTTACTACATTTCTGCATTTTAAATTTCAGTCAAAAATTGTTATTTATAAAAATTCAAAACAAAATGAAAATTTTAAAATTGATATCATTTGAAGTTAAAGAAGAAATGATAGTACATCAGTGAATAGTTCATTACACATGACCATAGCAGACCTTTGATATATGATAGTTTACAGTAAATTGATTTGATCTAAATTTCAAAGTTTGCATAAATAAGAAATGATAGTGTTTTGAATGCTCTAATCTTGATAATATGTTTTAATTTGAATATGAGTTTGAAACTTGAATTGTCAATAGACTAGAAGCGTTTTTGAACCAATAGTAGTGTGAAAATTAAATATGATATGATTACATCTGTGATTTGAATCCATTATATGCCTGGGTGTGTGTGTAAAAGATCTTTATCAGATATAGAATATATGGTTTTAAGAATTTCATGAGACCAATATCGAATTATGTCTTTAGCACAATCTCTTTCAGTTCATTTCACTGCCCATGCCCCGAAAAACATGCAATGTGTTGCTGAACTAAGATATGTTTCTGACATCATCTGTTGGAACATATATTCACCCTTGGATCAGTTAGATACATCATCTATTTTGATTTCATTGAAATTTATCTAGATAATAGTTGGATCCTCCTACCTGAATTTATTGATTCTCATTATAAAGCCAATTCATTAGAATCTTTTGATTCTGAATCATCCTGATTCTCATATCCTTTGGGATCTGTTATTCTATACTTGTGCTAATAGAGATAATTTCATCTTGGAGATTGATCTAATCTTGCATTAAACTGTGTATGTCTTGAAGATAGTGCAAATTTAAATTTCTGTTGGCATATATGTGGGTTAAACGATGTTTTTCATCTAAATGGTACTAACTCACATGAAGTTGGAAGAAAAATGCTTATAGTTTCAAATTATATAATATTGACAACTTAAGAATTCATACTTTGTATTAAAAATTCGGAATGAAAAATTGAGCATTGCATGACCTGATCTTGTTTACTTTGAAATTTATTACGTATCATTTCAAGTAATATTCAAATTGATTGCAAAAATTACATAAGATGAAAAAGATTTGAGTTACATAATAATGAGTTTGATTGTTTCATATCATAGGTTACCCATAGTTGATAATAGACTGTGTGATGAATTACTCATATACTGATATGATCTTCTTGTTCATGATGTTAATCTAAAAATATATGTTTTCAGTTTGCTCAGATAAAACCAAAAATATGTGATTCTGTTTGTACAGATAAAATCCAAAAATATTTTGTTTCTATCTTCCATGAGAATTTTATTTTTATTAAAATGATTCGGGATTGGATCGGATACATGCTACAGATAGAAGTTCACAATAATGTGACGTGTTGAATGTGAAGAAATTGTTCATGGCAAAGGTTTGAAGCGAACTTAATATGTTCGCTTGTTTCTGATTAAGCGAACTTAATATGTTCGCCTGAGGCTTGTTAAGCGAACTTAACAAGTTCGCCTAATGAAGCGAACTTAATTGTGATTAAATATTTTGTTCAGGCGAACTTATCCTTATTATCTTGTTTCACTGTGGGAGCGAACTTATTGAGCGAACTTACGGGTTTTTTTAGTGAATTTGTGACAACCTGAACTAAGGTTTTCGATTTGAAATTTTCGTGTTTCCCTCTAGATCGGATTTGAATTGCGAATCTTTCTAAGGTAATTTTAGGGTTTTTTATCCGTTAAATCAATGGGAATTTGATCCTTTGACCTTGTGTTCATCGTTTTTTAACAGCCGGTCTGTGAATGATCTGATATGGTGTCGTTTCATGGTTAAAACTTACAACTGACGCTTAATAGTGTTTCGTGGTTGTAAATCGTTGATTATGATATGTTTAATTTTAAAAATTTTGACGATTTGGACATTTTGGATATCTGCTGTAGAATTTGTATCGACAAACTTTGTCACACCCCCAAATTTCAACTAACGGAGTTTTTCCGTTTGGAAAGTGACGAACCAAGATCTCAGACATTAGTTACTTTGAACGACTCTATATGGGACTCAAATGAAAATATCATGTCAATCAGAGTTTCAATGCGGAAGCGTAAAGAAAAATAAATGCGCAAAACACACGCGCCCAAACCAAAAGTCCAAAAGTCCAAACGTCCAACCAAGCCAAGTACAATACAAAATAATCCAAACAAACATAAATAAGCAATAATAAAAATAGATGAATCCCATGCATGCCCTAATGTGCACATGTGCCTTATCTTAGCGACCTGAGAAAACATGTAAGAAAATATGTCAACACGAGGTTGGTGAGTTCACATGTTTTAATATATAAATAAGCGTTTACCAGATTTATGATCATTCAGTATATATCTATAAGTAGCTAACCTATGTTCATGTTTAACTCAAGCGCTCGCAACCGAAGCTGACTGTTTGTTTATTTGCCTCTTGCCAGGTCTATCAACACTGGCGGTGTGAGTAGGCTAACATTTCACCCGTTCGATCTGTAATCGAGTTAGCGCGACTAACACGAGTGAGATTTGTCAAACCCAGTAGTACTACTAAATATTACCTCGCTAAGATCCATATTAACGGTCCGTATAAGATGAGGACTTTCAGTGATAGCGTGTTACGCTTAGCTTTAACATCGATAACATACGAATTACAAAATCTCAAAATAGTTTAATCATGCTTTCTCCCCCAGATTAAAACAGTAAAAGGGGGCCGTGAAAACTCACATGCGTTGCGTTGTAGGTAGTATCACACAAGTATGAGATTTTGAACCTCAAGTGTTAGCCTGCACGGCTTACGTATGTCCTAGAATTATAAACACGTAAGTTAGGGACATATGGGATTCGTGACAATGACACGGAATGAGAAACGTCCTAAAGAAACGCTCTAATATTCAAGAGTAGACGAACGTGTCCGCTAGAATAGGAATTCTTTAATTAATAATTATGATATATATACGTTACGCAACTAATGACAAAATATATATATTAAATATATTCGAGCGTTTTGTCGTTTCTGGAAAAATAATAAATATATTATTTTTAATGGAGGTAATAAACACGAGTAAATAAATAGTTTACAACGTTACACGAGTTATAAAATGATACGAAATAATATGACTTATATATTATTTTATAATATTAATCACTGGTTGAAAATAATATAAATAAATTATTTTATACGAAGTTATGGCTTGAAAACAGTATAATTATACTATTTTTAAAAATGGAATTAATAATGAAAAATAGGATATAAATCCAAACCCGAGCCTACGGGTTGTTTCCCGGGATAAAACACATTTATATAATACTATAATAATATAGGGTTTGATTTTTAATAATTAAATATATTTAAAAAAATGTCTAAAAAGAAATGTGGGAGCCCGGACTCGAACCCGGGTCTCTCCCACACACGCACACTGTCCTAACCAGTCCCGCCCGCTACGGTATCGCGACTAAACCTAGAAAGGATTGGTTTTAACACATAACCCACTGGGTCCATCTCCTCCTATCACGACCGAACCCAAACTCCCCTCTTTAACCCATTAAATCGATCGCGATGAAACAAGGAATCATAGGGGTTTTTTCTCATTAGGATATTGCGAATCGTAGATGGATTTAATTATAAAAATATCAGGTTTAGGCTCCTTTATTTTCTGTTTTAGGAACCGAAAAACCCTAGATTACGGATCGAGTAAAATTCGATGATGATTGAATCATTTGATATGGGGTTTTCAAAGAGTGACAAGTTGCGAAATTAATGGTATGGTTTAATTTGATTAAAACAATGTTTACGATCAAAATCCCCAAATCGTTCTTATGAACAAACCCTAGATTCGGATTGTGATCAATTCGATGATAACAGATAAAATAAACATAGGTTCTTTCATATCCCTGAGAATTGCGAAATTAATGAAAGGATTTAATTTGATTGAAATGGGGTATGGATAGGGGTTCGATTAAACCACAATTGTATGAACCCTAGAATCGGGTTCATCCTGAATTTGATGATATAAGTCCTACTTAACATAGGGCTTTCAATTTAAGGACATAAACGAAACTAAGGGTGAGACCAATTACCAAAATTGATATCGGATTGTAGGTGCTCGACTAAAACGGAGCCGATGGTGACGGGGTTTCTCTCTGGCGTCTTTGACTGCTACTCTGGTCAATTTGTTATATGCAAACTCTTCTGGGAGGTTCGTCTAACGTGTGTGGTTGTTTGATTTGAGAGGATGATAGACGAACTGCTCGAATTGGTGCCGTATAGAGGCTCGACGGTTTCAATACGAATTCCCATTATTGGGAAATAATTTCGAATCAATGCGTGCGATTACTACGATAATGAAGATCGATTATGATTTGAACGTGCATAACAATCGTAGCACTGAACGGTTTTCAGTTACAAATCGTGAATTGAATCAAGGATAAACGAATTTTGACTTTTTGAAGTTAAAAAGGACAAATCAAACGAATTTTGACTTTTGGAAGGTTAACAAATAGGGTTTAGGTTAATTACAGGTTAGGTCCGTGCTGTTTGAATTTAGATTTTGACAGGATTAGACCCTGGGGTTAGATTTAGTTAAATGAGTTAAGATTTAACTGGATTTAGTTAACGGGGTTAAGTTTTAGAAAAATATTTAACGGGATTGCTAACGGAACTAACTGAAAAGTCCGGATTGTCACATCATCCCCTAGTTGAAAGAATTTTCGTCCCGAAAATTAAATAAATAAATAAAAAATTTCCCGGGATATCACATCATTCCCTAGTTGAAAGAATTTTCATCCCAAAAATTAAATAGTACCTTAAGAATTTGACACGGAGTGCTTTAACAGATTAGGATATTTGCGCATCATCTGATCCTCGCGCTCCCACGTGAATTCTGGTCCGCGTTTCGAGTTCCAACGGACTCTGATGATAGGGATTTTACTGTGCTTTAACGTTTTGACTTCCCTATCCATAATTTCCACGGGTTCTTCGATGACACGCAACTGTTCATCAATTTGTAGTTCCTCAAGAGGAACCGCGAGAGATTCGTCTGCTAGACATTTATTCAAATTTGAGACGTGAAAGACGTTGTGTACACCACTAAGTCCTTCAGGTAAGTCCAGTTGATACGCTACTGGTCCGATTCTCTTCATTATCTTAAATGCTCCAACATAACGAGGATTCAGTTTGCCTCCTTTCCCAAAACGAATGACACCCTTCCAAGGTGAAACTTTTAATAAGACCATATCCCCTACTTGAAATTCTAACGGTTTATGACGCCTATCGGCATAGCTCTTCTGACGATCACAAGCTGCTGCCATACGGTTTCTAATTTGAACGATTTTCTCAGAAGTTTCAAGTATGAGTTCAGGACCTGCAAGTTGACTATCCCCAACCTCGGCCCAACAAATAGGAGAACGACATTTCCGTCCATAAAGTGCTTCAAATGGAGCTGCCTTGATGCTAGTGTGATAACTGTTGTTGTAGGAAAACTGCACCAACGGTAGGTGAGACTCACAAGTGTTACCGAAATCAATCACACAAGCTCGTAGCATGTCCTCCAGAGTTTGAATAGTACGTTCTGTCTGGCCATCAGTCTGAGGATGGTGCATTTGGTACCGTTCAAGTAATGTCTCCATATCTTAAGTGCGAAAACTACAGCTCCCAACTCTAAGTCATGAGTGGTGTAGTTTTTCTCGTGAACCTTTAGTTGACACGAAGCATACGCGATCACCTTTTCTCGTTGCATTAACACACAACCTAGACCCTGAATAGACGCATCACAATACACCCCAAAATCATCCGTTCCTTCCGGAAGAGCTAGAATAGGTGCACTGCAAAGTTTCTGTTTAAGATGTTGGAATGTTGACTCTTGGTTATCGCCCCAGTTATAGGCTTTACCATTTTGAGTTAAGGCAGTGAGAGGTTGTGCAATTTTTGAGAATCCCTCAATGAATCGACGGTAATAACCAGCCAATCCCAGAAATTGTCGCACCTCAGTTGGAGTCGTCGGTGCTGCCCAATTCTTGATGGCTTCTGTCTTTGATGGGTCGACATGTATTCCTTTCTCGTTAACCACATGTCCTAAGAATTGAACCTCCCGGATCCAAAATTCACACTTGGAAAACTTAGCATATAGTTGCTCCCTTTTAAGTAATTCCAAAATTAGGCGTAGATTTTCCTCATGTTCCTCCTTGTTCTTGGAATAAATGAGAATGTCGTCGATGAAAACGATGACGAATTGATCAAGGTAAGGCTTACACACACGGTTCAGGAGGTCCATGAATACCGTAGGTGCGTTGGTTAATCCGAAAGGCATGACCATAAATTCATAGTGGCCGTACATTGTATTGAAAGTAGTCTTAGAGATATCTTCATCTCGGACTCTCAATTGATGGTAGCCGGACCTAAGATCTATCTTGGAATAGAAACTTGATACTTGGAGTTGGTCAAATAGGTCATCTATACGAGGCAAAGGATAACGATTCTTGATTGTGACCTTATTCAGTTCACGGTAGTCGATACACATATGGAAGGTCCCGTCCTTCTTCTTGACAAACAGGACTGGAGCTCCCCATGGCGATGAGCTAGGTCAGATGAAACCTTTATCCAATAAGTCCTGTAATTGAGTGGATAGCTCTTGCAATTCACTAGGTGCTAGTCGATAAGGTGCCCGAGTGATCAGTGCCGCTCCGGGTGCTAGATCGATTTGGAATTCAACCTGTCGGTGTGGTGGCAGACCAGGCAGATCCTTGGGAAATACTTCTAAAAATTCACGAACGACGGGAATATCATCAATCTTTTTCTCTTCTGACGACTGCTCAGCAACGAGAGCCAAAATAGCCGTATGTCCCTTTTGAAGGCACTTCTGTGCTTTCATAAAAGATATGATGCCCATGACTACACCAACTTTTTCGCCGTGAACGGAAAGGGTTTCTCCACTCGGGAGAGGAATACGAACAATTTTCTCATGACAGATAATTTTGGCTTGGCTTCTAGATAACCAATCCATGCCGACAATTACATCAAAACTACCAAGTGTGACCGGCATAAGGTCAATATCAAGTATATGTCTAGCTAGCTCAAGCTTACATCCCTTAAGAATGTGAGTTGCTTCAATTATTTGGCCATCAGCTATCTCTATTATATACTTAGCTTCTAACAGAGTTGGAGTTCCTTTTATCGTATCACTAAGTTTTTTAGATATAAAACTCCTATCAGCACCAGTGTCAAAAAGGACAGAAGCAAAGTAATTATTTAAGAGAAACTTACCGGTGACTACATTATGATCATAACGAGCTTCTCCAGATCCTAGCACGAAGGCTTGTCCCTTCGCACCATTTCCTCCACCATTGCCGTTGTTACCCCAATTGTTGTTGTTCTGGTTAGGGTTGTGGTTTCCATTACCCTCTTTCTTCAATTGAGGACAATTCTTCCAGATATGTCCCTCCTTTCCACACTCAAAACAACCCTTTGTAAATCCCGGCTGTTGGAAAGGCTGTTTGGTTTGCAATTCACCACTACAATCCATGGCAGCATGACCTATTTTGCCACACCGTTGATAACGGTTGCAAAATCCGAAGTGATGGAAGTTGCACTTGTTACACTTAGGATATTTTCCCGTGTAACCACCCTGATTTTGACCTGAAGAGGTAGACTGGTTGAAGTTCTTAGCAGGCTCAAACATACGATGCTGCTGCGGTAGATTAAGCTGGGGTTGGTTGAATTGGGGTCCTTTGGAATTGGAGTTGGATTGGTTATTGGAGTGGTGGTCAAACTTGCGTTTATGATTATCGGAGATCGAACCTCTCGGAGGTAGAGTCCCTTGAGTCACCGCCTGATCGGTTAACTTATGGGCAAGTCGGATAGTTTGCTGGATAGTAGCATGGTTGGATGAAGTAACCATGCTTTGAATTTGAGGCACTAGACCTCCAATATATAGTTCAATTCTCTTGTAATCAGGAGTCACCAGTGGGCACATAGTAGCAAGCTCCAGTGATCGCGTGGTATAAAGTTCAATTTCAGAACCCTCCATCTTTAGGTTCCAGACTCCTTCTAACTTCTGAATTTCATCGCGAGGACAATAGTCCTCCTTCATCATCGACTTAAACTCCTCCCACGGGAGTCCATTTGCCATGGCCAGACCCAACATCTAGACCTGGGCGTTCCACCATGTGAGAGCCGGGCCCTCCAACGTTCCAGCGGCGAACTTGACCTGATTTGCCACTGGGCAGTTGCACATGGCAATCACTGATTCTACTTTCTCAAACCAACGAAGTAGTCCGACAGCTCCTTTAGCTCCACTAAAAGCGTGGGGCTTACAATCCATGAATGCCTTGAAGGTGCAGGCTGGTTGTGGGTTTTGCGGGCCTAGAGACAGAAACAAAATAGGATTGGGATTATAGAGTTTAGGACAGGCTTTTTAAGAGATGAATTGACATCATTAGTCAATAGCTAAAGCATTTACCTGCAGCATTCTGTGCTGCTAGAGCCTCCGCCACACTATCATTTATTAGTGCCGCTAGCTCCGCTGCCGTCATGTTAATGGTACCTCGGCCACCAGCACGACCTCCACGTCCTCTTCCTGACATGATTCTTCACATTCACAAATACAAAACAATGAGAAATATATCGCATATTAAACATTATTTATGTACGAGTAAAGAAATACAACATCTAATATTTTGAAAATTAATTAAATTGTAAGGCTACAAAATAAATAACTCAAACATTAAACTTCTCATGCTTTTATTGAATGGGAACAACCTTACCCATCTAGGTTTGAAAAGAGAAATAACAAAAGCAAAACATGCATTAAAAGGGAAGATAGAATAGGAAGATCATCAAACATCTTCGTCATCAGAAGAAACATATGATTGTGCATCATCGATCTCCACTGGTTTTTCCTCAGGTGGCTCCTCCTCCAAGGACTCATCCTCGAAGGGCTCCTCCTCGAAGGGCTCTTCCTCGCCGTCAGAAAGTGGAATCTCCTCAGGAAATAGGGCTGCTTGCAGTTGGGCTTCTAAGTGAGTCACTCTTTCTTGGAGTCCCTCGGCAGCATGGTTTGCTGCTTGCAGTTGGCCTTCCAGATTAGCCACTCTCTCCAGAATCCCTCCTACCTCAAAATCCAAGGTGTCTACCCTCGTCTCCAAATGTGTCACCCGATCCACCAAGACATTATGGACATGATCCGTTACTGCTAGTTCAGCAGTCAAAAGCTCTATCTCTACCTTATTCTCCTCTATTTGAGACTCTCTCTTCAGAATGTCAGGTATCTCATCAGTAGCATCTTTCACAATACTCAACTCCCTAGACATGTAAAATACAAAGGCTGCAAAAGCTTGTTCCATAGTGCATGGCAAGCTAGGTAAGGTAGATGATGAGGAAGCAGAACCGAAGTAAGGTGATGGGACATTTCCCATTTCGATCCATCTTTGGATCATTTGCGGGTATGCGTTCCAATTGCGAGCAGGATTCATTGCTTGCGCGCTGCTCGTTTCCCCCTGGTCAACTGAATATTCACTGGAACTAGTCCGACGCCTTTTGGGCTCCGGGGATGATAGGATAGGTGCCTTATGTCCTGGTGCCTTAGGTGATGAAGGTGGAGTTGACGACATGTTCCTGTAACAATATATATAAGTGCCAAACATCCAAATGACATGTAACTAATGTGTGAGGCTATAGTCTAGTATGCAATCCTAGTTCTCTATAACCAATGGCTCTGATACCAATCTGTCACACCCCCAAATTTCAACTAACGAAGTTTTACCGTTTGGGAAGTGATGAAGCAGGATCTCAGACATTAGTTACTTTGAACGACTATACATGGGACTCAAATGAAAATATCATGTCAATCAGAGTTTCAGTGCGGAAGCGTAGAGAAAAATATATGCGCAAAACACACGCGCCTAAACCAAAAGTCCAAACGTCCAACCAAGCCAAGTACAATACAAAATAATCCAAACAAACATATATAAGCAATAATCAAAATAGATGAATCCCATGCATGCCCCAATGTGCACCTGTGCCTTATCTTAGCGAGCTGAGAAAACATGTAAGAAAATATGTCAACACGAGGTTGGTGAGTTCACAGGTTTTAATATATAAATAAGCGTTTACCAGATTTATGATCATTCAGTATATACTTATAGGTAGCTAACCTATGTTCATGTTTAACTCAAGCGCTCGCAACCGAAGCTGACTGTTTGTTTATTTGCCTCCTGCCAGGTCTATCAACACTGGCGGTGTGAGTAGGCTAACATTTCACCCGTTCGATCTCTAATCGAGTTAGCGCGACTAACGCGGGTGGGATTTGTCAAACCCAGTAGTACTACTAAATATTACCTCGCTAAGATCCATATTAACGGTCCGATATAGGATGACGACTTTCTGTGATAGCATGTTATGCTTAGCTTTAACATCGATAACATACGAATTACAAAATCTCAAAATAGTTTAATTATGTTTTCTCCCCCAGATTAAAACAGTAAAAAGGGACCGTGAAAACTCACCTGCGTTGCGTTGTAGGTAGTATCACACAAGTATGAGATTTTGAACCTCAAGTGTTAGCCTGCACGGCTTACATATGTCCTAGAATTATAAACACGTAAGTTAGGGACATATGGGATTCGTGACAATGACACGGAATGAGAAACGTCCTAAAAAAACGCTCTAATATTCAAGAGTAGACGAACGTGTCCGCGGGAATAGGAATTCTTTAATTAATAATTATGATATATATACGTTACGCAACGAATAACAAAATATATATAATAAATATATTCGAGCGTTTTGTCGTTTACAAAACTTAGGACAATAATATAATTTAATATATTATTTTTAGGTTCGCATGAATATTCTGAATATTCATTCGTGGAAAAATTATAAATATATTATTTTTAATGGAGGTAATAAACACGAGTAAATAAATAGTTTAAAACGTTACACGAGTTATAAAATGATACGAAATAATATAACTTATATATTATTTTATAATATTAATCACTGGTTGAAAATAATATAAATATATTATTTTATACGAGGTTATGGCTTGAAAATAGTATAATTATACTATTTTTAAAAATGGAATTAATAATGAAAAATAGGATATAAATTCAAATCCGAGCCTACGGGTTGTTTCCCGGGCTAAAACACATTTATATAATACTATAATAATATAGGGTTTGATTTTTAATAATTAAATATATTTAGAAAATTGTCTAAAAAGAAATGTGGGAGCCCGGACTCTAACCCCGGTCTCTCCCACACACACACACTGTCCTAACCAGTCCCGCCCGCTAGGGTATCGTGACTAAACCCAGAATGGATTGGTTTTAACACATAACCCACTGGGTCCATCTCCCCTTATCGCGACCGAACCCAAACTCCCCTCTTTAACCCCTGAAATCGAACGCGATGAAACATGGAATCATAGGGGTTTTATTCATTAGGATATTGCGAATCTGTAGATGGATTTAATTGTAAAAATATCAGGTTTAGGCTCGTTTAGTTTCTGTTTTAGGAACCGAAAAACCCTAGGTTACGGATCGAGTCAAATTCGATGATGATTGAATCAATTGATATGGGGTTTTCAAAGAGTGACAAGTTGCGAAGTTAATGGTATGGTTTAATTTGATTAAAACAATGTTTACGATCAAAATCCCCAAATCGTTCTTATGAACAAACCCTAGATTTGGATTGTGATCAATTCGATGATAATAGATAAAATAAACATAGGGCTTTCATATCCCTGAGAATTGCGAAATTAATGAAAGGATTTAATTTGATTGAAATAGGGTTTGGATAGGGGTTCGATTAAACCACAATTGTATGAACCCTAGAATCGGGTTTATCCTAAATTCGATGATATAAGTCCTACTTAGCATAGGGCTTTCAATTTAAGGACATAAAGGAAACTAAGGGTGAGACCAATTACCAGAATTAATATCGGGTTGTAGGTGCACGACTAAAACGGAGCCGATGGTGACGGGGTTTCTCTCTGGCGTCTTTGACTGCTACTCTGGCCAATTTGTTATATGCAAACTCTTCTGGAAGGTTCATCTAACGTGTGTGGTTGTTTGATTTGAGAGGATGATAGACGAACTGCTCGAATTGGTGCCGTATAGAGGCTCGACGGTTTCAATACGAATTCCCATTATTGGGAATTAATTTCTAATCAATGCGTGCGATTACTGTGATAATGAAGATCGATTATGATTTGAACATGGATAACAATCGTAGCATTGAACGGTTTTCAGTTACAAATCGAGAATTGAATCAAGGATAAACGGATTTTGACTTTTTGAAGTCAACAAGGACAATTCAAACGAATTTTGACTTTTGAAAGGTCAACAGATAGGGTTTAGGATAATTACAGGTTAGGTCCTTGCTGTTTGACTTTAGATGTTGACAGGATTAGACCCTGGGTTAGATTTAGTTAAATAAGTTAAGATTTAAGTGGATTTAGTTAACGGGGTTAAGTTTTAGAAGAATATTTAACGGGATTGCTAACGGAACTAACTGAAAAGTCCGGATTGTCACAAAATTGTTCAAGCGAACTTGTTTAGGTGAACTTATTATGTTCGCCTCTTGTAACACTAAGCGAACTTATTAAGTTCGCCTAAGGGCTCAGTAGTGTTTGAACTTGTGATTTTTTTTGTGAAATTTTTTTTGTGTGTGAATTTTTTTTTGAAATTTTTATCTTTTGTTTGTTATATGACTAATGTGTGTTCTTTGTCCAATACTGTTACAGATGGCTCGTCGTGTTGAATACAAACATAATCAAGTGGCTTTGTTAGATCCAAATATGTCTGAAGCTGTTCATTTTCAAGGAATTAGCAACTTTCTGAATCGTTCACGTTTGCATGTGGCCTTATCCGCAGATGCGTACATTAGCTTACCGTATATACAACAATTCTGGGATACAGTACATCATGACACAGATTTTAAACCTCACGTACTTCGTGCTACGATGAATAATACAGAGGTAGCTATTTCAGTGGACACTATTTGTGCTGTTTTGGCATTGGGAGGTGCTAATGAAGATCCTATGTCTTATCCTGGAACACTGATTATGGGATGTTTTCAGAGGATGGGTTACAGAGGCAGACCAAATGATACTCAAGCAAGAAAAGGAGGTTTAGTTGGAGAATGGAGGTATTTTATGCACGTCATCATACAATGTTTGTCTCCAAGAAAGGCTGGTACTGATGGTTTGAAGAGTGCATTACAAGCTGCAATGGTTGCTTTGACCCTGAACAAATGGTTTTTCTTTGCTTTATATATATATATATCGTGAGTTGGTCATGCAAATCAATCCTCCAGAAGGTCAAGGGTTTCTTATGTACCATAGGTTCTTGCAAATGATTTTGAATCATTTAATTCCAGATTTACCACAACATCCAATCCGTTTGACCTTGACTCCTATGTCTAAAAGAATCTTTACTGATTGTACTAAGGTTAAACAACAAAATGTTGCTTTGATTCATGTCCCGACTCCTTTGTTTGGTCACTTAATCAATCTTGATTATGTTGAGCCACCTAATGATAATTGGTTTCATCCTGAGGAGTTAGTTCAAGGCCAAGTCCAGAATCAAGTACAACAACCACAACAACCGCAACAAGTTCAAGCTTAACAACAACAACATGTTCCTATTCAACAACCACAAGTTCCTATTCCACAAGAACAAGTTCGCATTCCTGTTAATGAACTAGTTCAAGAAGATATTGCTCATGATAATGAACAAGATTTGGGTATGAATATGGAAGATTTTGATAAAGACGTTGTGAACTCACCCATTCATGAAGGTGAAGGGAATGTGGCAGATACGAGTTCCGATGATACTATTTTACCTGATTCTGAAGCTACTGATTCTGATTCGTCTAGAGATTTTAGCTCAGATCATTATGAGAGATTGGCTACGTTACCATTGGCAAATGCGGGGAAACGTATTAAATCTAAAGCCAGAAAACCGAGGCGTAAGTCTGTTCGGAATCCTCCTTCTGGGTCAGTACTTGGCAAGAGAACTTTAATTGATGAGAGTTCTGACTCGGATAGTGAAGATATTCCAGTTCCAAAAGCTTAGAAGCTTATGTCTGCTTCTATTACTGCTGCTCATTCATCTGAAGGTGTTGAGGACGCTACTTTTGTTGCATCCTTACTGGTTACACCTCCTACATCTAAACATCCATCTCCGGTGATTTCTCCACATGTTCCACATTCATCTAACGCTGGCCCTTCAAAGCCTTCTGATTCTGAAAGGATTACCTTCCTTGAATCACAGGTGCTTGCTTTGCAGACTCAGGTAGATACTGTAGTGTCTACTGATACTCAGAGACAGTTGGTTCTTCAAGCTCAAGCTACACAGATTTCTGACATGCAGTTATTAGTGTCCAAACTTGTTGAGCGTCTTGACGCTCAGGGGGAGTTAAGGATACATGATACTTGTCATGCTGTGTCAATTCAAAGAACGAATGATGATGACAACGATCCTAGTGTTAATATTGAGGGTAATCGTCAATACGCTGACGTGAATCCAATATCAAGAGTTCAGGGGGAGTCTACATCAGGTAATCTTGAAGGAACCAAGAATGATTCTAGAGTGAATGAAGATATTTTACTATTGGAATTCTTTGCTGATTCTGAAGAAGAAGAAGCTGAGAAGTTAGAATGTCTGGATGATATTGATGAATTATTTGATGATGTTGAAGAGGATGTGATGGATAATGAAGTTGAAGAAGGAGAGATTGTATAAATTGAGATAGAAAAGAGTAAAGATAAAGTTACATATGAAGGAAGTGATGGTCTGAATGTACCGTATAACTTCATCCAAGATGAAGTTATTCCTGAGTTTTCTTATGATGGAGTAACAGATTCTATGGACTCTGTTAAAGATATCACTACACCTGATGATACTGCTCAATCCAAGATAGATTTTGATGTTGATACTACTCATCCTGTGTCTCCTAAGCCGAATGAAGAACCTGTGATGTATAGAAAGACAGGAATGACTAGAGAACAGTGTAGGGAAGTAGTTAACAGTTGGATGAAAGTATTACCAAAGTCACCTATACAACCTGCTCAGAAAGAAAGATATGTGAATAAAGAGAGGTGTATTTGAAGAATCATCAGTTGGTTTTATGATGATGACACGAAATTGTTTGCTCTTAAAGATCTGATGGTGTTTAATACTTAAAGCCTAGGATCAAGTATTTCAATACCTTGCCAAGGTGTGAATGAATGGTCTAGCTACAAAACCACTGATTAATAGATCAAAGTGTGGATTAGCTGATGTGATTGCTAACCTGATTAAAAGAGAAGGTGGATCAAGGAAGTATGAAAGATTAAAGCCACAGAAAGGAAAAGAATGAAGATTGTAGATCAAAAGACTAGGATTATGACTTGGAAGTATATGTTCAAGCCAGTACGTGCTGTACAGAAGATACCATTGAAGAAAAAACCACAAGATTTTTTGGGGAATATGAAATGGTGGTACGTAGATGTGAATACTGGTGAAGCTATGATTGATGATAAAGATAATAAGGTCATTGTTAGTTTCTATGATGCAATGAATCTTATTAACTTCTCAAAGAAAGATCAGAGGACGTTAAGAAAGAATGAGATTATGTTACTGATGAATGGAGAGAACAAGGATTGCAGTATAGAAGAGTGTTGGAGATCTGTCAGAGATATGGAGTGCCTGCAGGAAGCAGATTACTAGATAACTAGAAGAGCTCGTCATAAAGACTGAAGACAGAAGATCAAGCTATTGTCAAGGGGGAGTCTGTTAGGACATAGAATGTATGACAAAAGCTTTGTAATAGTTTAGGTCTTATTGTCTTTATGTTTTTATGTAAATGTATAGATTTTGTCTAAGTGATAGAACAAGTTTCTGCTAGAGGCGAACTTGTTAAGTTCACCTAGCCTTTTAGAGGCGAACTTAGTCTCATGTGAGTCAAACTTGTTAAGTTCGCCTATTGCAGAGTTTGTGTCTATAAATAGGAGTTTACAGAATCTGTTCTGTAACGGAGAGAAAAGTAGAAAGAGTTGATTGATTGTATTCTGTAAACTCTATGTTTTGGTGATATACAAAGAGAAAGTTTATTTACATGTTGTTTCTATTGTCAATTAGTATACAAACGTTAATACGGTAGGATTCTGCACTCTGTTTTATCGAGAAATCCTGTCACGAGATCGATCTGCAGATGATTCATGTGGACCTACATTCCTACACTACTCGTGAGCAGAACCTCCGATTCAGAAGCTCGAAAGATGTAACAACTCGACCTAGAATTTGAGTTTTTAGTTTTTGTTGGGTTTCTCAGGTTTTTGGTTAAAAGATGGCATTTTTACGTATGAAACTTGGAAATAAACATAGATCTAGCATCTAGAGTGAAAAACAAACGTTTTGAACGTAAAAAGTTCCAAACATGACGAACCAATCGATCCAGATCTAAATCCATGAAAAACACGGTTTTTGATGAAGTTCACGGTCTGGGAAGTTTACGGTTGGGACTAAGTTCACGGTTGGGAAGTTTGCGGTTTGGGAAGTTTACGGTTTGAGAAGTTTGGAGTTTGGGAAGTTCACGGTTTGGAAAGTTCACGGTTTGTGAAGTTCACGGTTTGTGAAGTTCACGGTTGAATGAAGTTTATGGCTGGTGAAGTTCACGGCTGATGAAGTTTGTGGTTGGGTAAAGTATGCGGTTAGGAGAAGGTATGCGGTTTGGGTAAAGTTTGCGGTTTTTGTAATGATTTGTATGAGAAGCTAATACTAGGTTGTGCACGTTCAGTTTAGAATATCCTTTAGAGACCTTTGACCCTGTTTATCTCAGGTGAGTTCTAGAAGCCCTTAATTTAATGTTTTAAATTATATTTTTGGGCGGGTATGCATACTTACGAAATGGTTTACGAAACGGTTTACGAAATGATGTTTACGAAATGATGTCTACGGAATGATGTTTACGAAACGTGTTACGAAATGTTTTGTCAAAAGAAGTTTAAGAAGTGTTTACGAAAGAAATGTTATTTAATAAAACGTATGATGCTTTAACTGAAGAGAAGTAAAGGTTTTTATGAAGGTCACTAAAATGAACGAATCTGCCATGGTTCCCTTGGGAATCGAAGTATGTATGTTATGTAAAGTCCTTACCTTTATAGGGGCCTTTGTGGCTGGCCAGCGGTTGTACAACTGGGTGGGAAAGGGGTGACGACAGTCATCAAGGGGATTACCGTGATCCTTGAAGTGGGTATCGTTTTCTACGAGGGAACGGTGCTTGAAGTTTGGTACGTGCTATCCTTTGAGACGCCGTGCTTGAATGGAATTGACGTTTATGTATGGTTACGAATGGTAAAGGTTACGATGGTTTACGTTGGTGTGTGTGCTCTATTGAGCGCCGTACTTGAAGTTGGAATTAACGGTTACGAGAAGGCGCATATTTGGTTTATTATTGACTTATGTTTTATGTTTATGTTACTGCATTATTTTACGTACGCTTTTATTAAATGATGTATGAAGTTATGTTTTTGGCAAATAATTGAAGCTAATGTTTTATGAAAAGCTAGAACTCACCAGCGTAGCTGACATTTTAGTATGCATGATGATGGACGGTGATGCTGGGCGGCTTGATGAGTTACCGGGATGATATGAAGACTGGCATCCGGATATGAAGTTGGTTATGTTATTTTTATGTAATCGACAATGTTACACTTCCGCATGTTGAACGATGTTATGTTATGTTTGAAATGAAATTTTCCGCTGCGTTATTCGATATTAAGGTTTAAGAACTGTTTGTGAATGAGTAAATCCAATAAGTGTGGCCTCCCGGGTTTGGGGCCTTACAAGCCTGTATCAGATCAATAGTTTGAGATATTCGGACACTTCTAGTGTCTGAACTTAAACTGTGAATGAGACCGAGAGCGGATGCCAGTACGGGTAACTCGAGCCACAGCATCATGTATGAAAAGTAGAGTATGTTTATGTAGTGTGCCTTAGAATCTAATAGATTGGGACATGTGTTTTGATGAAATCATAAAGGTGGTCAAATGGAAATCAAAAGGTAGTGTAATGGTTAATTGCAGATGGCAAGTGTATATTAACATCTTACAATACTTGTTGAATTCTATTTGTTAACTAGCGTAATGACATTGGATTCCTTGTCTTATAGAACGAAATGGCAAGGCGAGGAAACGGAAGGCGTCGTGGGGGCTATACCGGTGGTCGTAACAGTGGGCGCGGCAGGACCCCTGCACACCAAGAGTATAGCAAAGAAGGAAGTGTTCACACTGAGCCAGAAGTTGGTGTGCATGGAACGGAGAGGACTCCAATGGATGAACAACAATTTACTTTAGATCCGGAAGTGAAGGTGGCCCTGACATGTGAAATTACTGAGATAATGAAGGCTTCACTGCCATATCTGCAGGCGCAAGCCTTGAGGAAAGACAATGAGACAGGCGGGTCTAGCCCGGCAACTGATGCCCCAATCATCGAGGCAACTAACACGCCGCTGGCTCGCGGTTGCGACTATAAATCCTTAAAGGCATGTGACCCACCGATTCTGACTGGAAAGAAAGACATGGTGGCTACTTTTGATTGGGTAATCCGGATGGAAGCCGCCATTCGCCTGAGCGAATGCCGAGCGGATCAAGTGGGGAAATTGTTAGGACATAGTTTGTAATGACAAAAGCTTTGTAATAGTTTAGATCTAATGTCTTTATGTTTTTGTAATGTAATATGTTCTAAGTGTTTATGCAAGTTATGCTAGAGGCGAACTTGTTAAGTTCGCCTAGTCTAATAGAGGCGAACTTGTTAAGTTCGCTTAAGTCTATCTGAGGCGAACTTAATAAGTTCGCTTAGTCTGTTAGAGGCGAACTTGTTAAGTTCGCCTAATGTAGGTCAGATGTCTATATATAGATGTTTACAGAGTCAGTTAGTAAGTGATCGATCAGAAAACGAACAGAGTTGAACGATTGAGTCTGTAAACTTTATTGAGAATTGGAATACAAGTGTGAATGTTATTTACTTGATTGTCTCTATTGTCTTTTGTGTATGCAATCGTTGATTCGTTGGATTCCGCACTCCGAGTTAATGACACGTCTTATCACGAGAACGATCTGTAGAAGTTCCATGAGGACCTACAAGTGGTATCAGAGCTATTGCTCGTGATTCTAGACGGTTTTGTATGCAAATTGACAAGAAATTCATCATCTTTGACATTTTCATTTCCATGGAGTTTTCAAGCTTAATTTGGTTCTGATTTGGTGTTTTTGAAGAAATTGATCCGATAGAAAGGTTCTAATTGAGAAATTACACAATCCTACGGTTTGATTTTGACTAATTCCTTCAAATCAGTGAATTATGAAGTTTTTTTGGTGATTCTTGGTTCGCGGTTTCTGGTTTGAACTGTTCTTGATTTTGAATCTGCTGAAGCAAGCGAACTTGCTGATTTGGCGTGCAGGCGAACTTAGCTGGCGAACTTGTCAAGTTCGCTTCTCACAAATTAAGCGAACTTATTTTTAGGCGAACTTAATAAGATTTTCTGGTTTCTGGTTTAAGCGAACTTATTAAGTTCGCTTCATATTAAGTTCGCTTGGGTATCACAGAAGCGAACTTATTATCTTCGCCTAAGGGTAGTGATTGTTCAACACTTGGAAATTTTTTAGGAAAATGGCAAATATGGTACAAGTAACGAATATGTTCAATTATGATAATGAGATTGGTACATCTCAAAAACCACCGAAGTTGTTGAATCTTGCTGATTATTCTAATTGGAAAGATAGGTTTGATCAGTTCGTATCTTTTACTAACACCAGTCTCTGGATTCCTATTTTAGAAGGTTATACGCATCCGACTTATTCATGGATGAGACAGGATGATGTTCCAAAGCCGGTGTCAGCGTTAACTACTGAAGAAAAGTTGTTGTTTGATAGGGAAAAGAAAGCAATGGCAAGTATTTCGATGTCTCTTTCGAAGGAAATATATAACAGTTTCAAACAATTCAAGTCTTCTCAACAACTGTAGGAAGCATTACAGAAAAGATGTGAAGGCAGTTTGGATGTAAAGAAGAGTAGAAAAGAGCTACTGAAGAAGCAATTCTTGTCTTCAAACATTTTCAAAATGAATCCTTAGATGATCTTGCTACCAGATTCTATCATCTGCTTAGTAAACTGTCGAGTGCTTCTGTGCTGTATGAAACTGAAGAAATTAATGATAAGTTCTTGGAGGCATTACCATCAAAATTTGATGTGTATACGGTTTTGATAAAAGAAAATATCAAGTACAAAACCATATCTCTTGAAGAAGTTCTTGGGAAGATTCAATCGCATGACCTGAATATGAAGAAGAAGGAGACTAACATGGAGCATATCCAGGATCCTTCAATGTATTTTGCCAAGACTTCTTTTAAAACTGGTACATGAGTTGCATTCTTTTCTGGCGATGCTCAAGATTCTTTTAATGATCAGTGTTCTGGAGTTCCTATTCATTCTGGTCATTCTAGTCATTCTGGATTTTCTGCGACAACAGCTTCTACATCTTCTGGATCTCATATAAATCAAAAGGTTGCTGATAATTATCTAGCTATGTTTTCCTCATTCATGGCTTCGTATGAGAATTTTATTGGAGGGAAAATTCATGATCCTAAGGTTATTGAAGAAGATTTCAGACAGATTGACCCTGTTGATCTGGAAGAAATGAACATCCAATGGAATATGGCCATGTTGATGCGTCAAGCAAAGGATTTCTTGAAGAAAACTGGCAGAAAGTATATTGGATCTAATAGTCGATCACGCATGGGATTTGATAAAACCAAAGTGCGTTGTTATAACTGTCAATAGTATGGTCACTTTGCTAAAGAGTGTGTGAAGCAAAAGGTTGAGTTTGATTCTCAGAAGAAGCAGAATAATTTTCAGAATAATCGTAATCAATCACATGGTACATCTGGAAATTCAAATCATGCATCTGCATCATCGGCATTGGTTGCACAGAACGATGAGAACTATGACTGGGGTATTCATCTGGAAGATTTAGTGGGTGCTGTAAATCAAGCCTTTGTAGCAGAAATTCATTCTGAAAAATCAAAAGAGGTGACTGATGATGACAGTTCGAGTGATGGTTCGAGTGATGGTGAAAGTGTGCAGATTGTTGATGAAGAAATAGAACAAGTGCATAATATTGATTCTGATGTTGCATAAGGTATTGCTGAAGATGATATTGTTCTAACACAAAATGCTCATATGGTGCTGATTCAGAGAATATTCCCATTGCCAAAGTTTTCATGGCAGACATGTCTGATCCGTCAAAGGTAAAAGACTCTGTTTGTCATATTTACTGTTCTAACTGTATTACTGTTAAAGATAAATTGCAAAAGGTCATGTATGATAACACAAACTTGATTTGTGATATGAAATCGATGCATTTAGTTAATCAAAAACTGAAAGATAATGATAAATTGTGCATCGATAGAATTGAGTCTTTGAAAAGAGACTTAAATTCTCTGGGATTAAAATATAAAGAACAAGCTTATCATCTGGATATGGCTTATGCTGAGATAGAAAAACGAAATGATATTGTTGTTCAAAAGAATAAAGAAATTTCTGACAAAGAGTCCGAGGTGAGCAAACTTCATAGAAAGTTGGAAAACTTTGCAAATTCTTCTGTTGTTTTGGATTATTTTAATTCAAATGCTGATCCTACTAAGCGGGTTGCTGGTATTGGATTTGTTCTTCCACCATTTAATGCAAATTATGTGGTTGAACCTAAAATCATACATGAAGAGGAAATAGATCCAAAAATAGTATTGAAAGTGAACCCTGTAACTGGTGAGGATATGGTTTATGAATCTGATTCTGAGGATGAGGTGTTTGATGGAAAGAAGGTTGAAGGTATTCCAAAAAAGGTGAGAATTGACGAACCAACAATTGTAAAAACTGTTACCCATGATAGATGCATTCTGACTGAACCTGATGAGGTGAAAGTCGTTACACCTAAGCTTTCCCAATTTTACAGTCAAGTGGTTTTGTTGCCGCTGGTTATCAAAAAGTGCATTCATCAAAGGTGCCTACACAATTGTATGTTCCGAAGAAATCAGTAAACTGTCCTGGAAAATCTTCTGAAGCTTATTCCTCTAATGGCTCCTCAAACTCATGGAATTCTTCTTACTTTAGAACTTATAAATAAAGAAGAGTTTTTTTTCATTGCAACGAAGCTGGTCACATTCTGGTCAATTGTCCTTATAAGAACCAGGGCAAATTGAAGACTGTTCCTTCAGAACCAAAAGTGGTGAAGATTCTGAAAAGAAAGATGAGGGAAAGTCATCATTTAGTTTGGAGAAAAATATGTCCTGTCGATCTTTTGTTAAATCCTCTGGATTTAAACAGCAGGATAAATTGAACTCTAAATCATTTGTTTGTCAAGAGAAACTTGAGATTCCTCATGATAGAATTTCAAAAGAGTCTCAATCTGAAGTTAAATTATCTAGACCACAAAGGAGAAGACGAAACAAAAAATTGAAGAAAATTTTGGAAACATCTAAATCTGATAATAATATATCAAATAATGTTTTTCAAAATAATCAAAATATGTCTTCTTTGAAAAAGTCTGTTGGTAAAACTTCTATTCCAAAGATTAATGATAACATTGATTGTGAATTACTAGAAGTTGTTTATTTTGATCAATCTAGATGACCCAAGACCACAATGGCTTGGGTTCCTATTTCTAATTGATTTTCGTTGTTTATGTAGGGACAACCAAGGAGGACTATCAACAATACATGGTATGTGGATAGTGGTTGCTCTCGACATATGGCAGGGAATATTAGATTGCTTGAAGATGTTAAAAATATTGATGGAGATTATGTCGCTTTTGCGGGGAATAAATGCGGGTACATAACTGGACAGGGTACTTTAAAGAAAGATAAAGTCAAATTTGAGAAGGTGAATTATGTGGAGCAGCTTGAACACAATCTTTTGAGTGTATCACAAGTTTGTGACAAGAAGTTTTCGTTCCATTTCAATGATGCTGAGTGTTATATCTTGAAACATGGTTTTGTTATTCCTGACGAATGGATTCTCATGAAGGCCCTGAGGAGAAATGACACGTATGTCCTTGACATGAGTGTTGCTACTACAACGGATTCAATTCCTACATGTTTACTCTCCAAGGCGTCGGAATCAGATTCTATTTTGTGGCACAGGAAGCTAGCTCACATCAACTATCGGAAGATGAAATATATTGTTAAGAATGATCTGGTTCTTGGTATTCCAAAAATGAAATTCTCAGTTCCTGATGATTGTATTCCTTGCAAGAAGGGGAAACAACGAAATAAATCACACAAATCTAAATCGAAGAATTCTATCGTAACTCCTTTGGAGCTGCTGCATATGGATTTGTTCGGTCCGATTAATATCAAGAGCATTGGTGGAAAATCGTACTGTTTGGTAGTAACGGATGATTTCTCTAGATTTTCATGGGTTAAGTTTCTTTCTTCTAAAGCTGAAACCACTGAGTTGGTACAATACTTAATCCTGGGTTTGGAGAATTTGTTCAATCTGAAGGTCAAAAGAATTAGGAGTGACAATGGCAACGAGTTTAAGAATAGCAAGATGGGCTTATTCTGTCTACAAAAGGGAATTCATCATGAATTCAGTGCGCCATATGTTCCTCAACAAAACGATGTTGCTGAACGAAAGAATAGGACGTTGGTTGAAACGGTACGCACAAGGCTTGCAGATTCTAAGCTTCAAGTTACTTTTTGGGCTGAAGCTGTGAATACTGCGTGTCACGTTTTGAACAGGGTCTTGACCGTCAAGCGACACAACAAGACTTGCTATGAATTGCTGAATAATCGAAAGCCGAATCTGGAATATTTACTACCTTTTCGTAATCCTTGCACCCTATTGAAAGTTAGAGATGTCCCAACCAAATTCTGTGCCAAGGTTATTGAAGGGATTTTTCTAGGGTATGTTGCTAATTCGACTACCAAGAGGGTTTATAACAAAGAGACGCGCCGAGTTGAAGAATGGTTCCATATTGACTGTTCAAATCGGTCTTTACCTCAAATGGCGATTCGACCAGATTGGGCATTTGATTATGAAAACTTAATCAAGTCTTTTCAGTTACCTTCAGATATTTCTCCTGATGAAGCTGCTGTTCTCTATGATTCATGTCAGGATACACAGCACAATGGCTTTCTACCAAGTGCAGTTCCACATTCATCGGTTCCATCTTCTTCTGCTCCCGATCCAAATGTTGCTTCTTGTTCGGGACCACAAGATTCAGAGAGTGAGGAAGACAATGCTATTTTTTAAGATTCTTCTGCTGATCCTTTGTTGGGTGATGATTCATTACCTTCGACACAGGATTCGGGGGAGATTCCTATAAATTTAGACTCGAAAATTCCAATTAATCATGATTTGTCTTATCAATCTGATACAACTCATGTTGAAGTGTTGCCGGTTCCTGAGGTCGCTTCCATCAAGGAACTCAAAGATCATCCAGTGACAACTATAATCGAAAATTTGCAAATTGGAGTGAAAACACGTTCTATTGTTGACAATACTTGTTTGTATACATGTATTAAAGATTATGATGTTCTTGATGATTGCTCACATTCATGTTTTATTTCTCAGGTCGAACCCAAAAATGTTGAAATGGCTTTAAATGATAACAATTGGATAGAGGCCATGCAGGAAGAACTTGCTCAGTTTGACAAACTTAAGGTTTGGAATCTTGTAGATCTTCCAAAGGGTATGTATCCGATTGGTACTAAATGGGTGTTTAAATATAAGAAAGACGATAGAGGTGTCGTGGTAAGAAACAAGGCAAGATTAGTTGTCCAGGGCTTCAATCAACAAGAGGGAATTGATTACACCGAGGTTTATGCGCCTGTTGTGAGGCTTGAAGCTATACGGCTGTTTCTAGCTTTTGCTTCTTATAAAGGTTTTAAGGTGTTTCAATTGGATGTGAAAAGTGCGTTTTTATATTGAAGGGTCAAGGAGGAGGTTCATGTTTGTCAGCCGCCGGGGTTTGAAGATCCGAATATGGTTTTCAAGCTTGATAAGGCCCTCTATGGTCTTCATCAGGCTCCTCGAGCATGGTATGAAACATTATCCACACATCTTTTGGCAAATGATTTTGTTCGTGACAAGATTGACTCGACCTTATTCATAAAGAAATCAGGGGGAGATTACCTACTGGTGCAGATATATGTGGACGATATTATTTTTGGCTCAACAAATGAAGGGTTATGTAAAGATATTGAGAGTGTTATGAAGTCGAAGTTTGAAATGTCAGCTATGAGAGAGTTATCGTTTTTCTTAGGTTTACAAGTAAATCAAAAGGAAGATGGTTTCTTTATTCATCAGTCCAAGTATGTTAAAGACATCTTGAGCCGGTTCAAGATGAAGGACTGTACCCCATATGATACTCCGATTCCGGTCAATCATAAGTTGAATTCTGACCCGGATGGAAAAGATGTGGATTGTCGACTTTACAGAGCAATGATTGGATCTCTCATGTACTTAACCGCTTCAAGGCCAGATATAATGTTCGCTGTGTGCATCTGTTCCAGATTCCAGGCAAAACCAAAAGAATCTCACTTAATAGCTCTAAAAAGAATCTTTCTTTATTTGAAAGGAAAACAAAGATTGGGACTATGGTATCCACATGGTTCTAACTTTGATTTCAATGCTTATACTGATTCTGATTTTGGTGGTTGTTGTTTGGACAAGAAAACTAAAACAGCTGGTTGCCAGTTCTTGGGTAATCGACTTGTTTCCTAGCAATGCAAAAAAGCAAACCACAGTCTCCATTTCTACATACGAAGCAGAATACATCGCTGCTGCAAGTTGTTTTTCACAAATCCTGTGGATACAACAGCAATTAAGAGATTACGGTTTGAATTTCACAGGAACCCCTATGTTTATTGATAATAATGCTACAATGTCTATAACTAATAATCCTGTTAAGCACAGTAAAACAAAGCACATTGAGATTAGATATCATTTTATTTGTGATTGTGTAGAGAAAAGGTTGATTGAGTTGGTAAAGGTTCATACTAATGATAATTTTGCTGATTTGTTTACCAATGCATTTGATCGTACCAGGTTTGAATTTCTAATCAAAATGATAGGTATGATCAATCCCGAATAAAAGTTTTTCAAAATAAGATTTTCAGGGAAAATTTTCTTTTTAATTTCTTTTATTGCTTTATTACATTTCTGCATTTTAAATTTTCAGTCAAAAAGTTCTTAATTTATAAAAAGTCAAAACAAAGTGAAAAATATAAAATTTGACATCATTTGAAGTTAGAGAAGAAATGATAGTACATTAGTGATTAGTTCATTTCACACTACCTTAGTAGACCTTTGATATATGATTGTTTAAAGTAATTTGATTTGATCTAAATTTCAAAGTCTACATAAATGAGAAATGATAGTGTTGTGAATGCTCTAATCTTGATAATTTTTTAAATTTGTATATGAGTTTTGAAACTTAAATTGTCAATAGACTAGAATCGTTTTGAAACTAATAGTAGTGTGAAAATTAAATATGATATGATTACATTTGTGATTTAAATCCATTATATGCCTGGGTGTGTGTGTAAAAGATCATTATCAGATAAAGAATATACGGTTTTAAAGAATTTCATGAGACGAATATCGAATTATATCTTTAGCACAAATCTATTTCAGTTCAAATTACTGCCCATGCCCCGAAAAACATGCAATGTATTGTTGAACTAAGATATGATTTCAAAATCTGTTGAAACATATATTCGCTCTTGGATCAGTTAGATACATCATCTAGTCTGACTCCATTGAATCTTATCCAGATAATAGTTGGATCCTCATACCTGAATCTGTTGATTCTCATTATACAGCCAATTCATTAGAATCTTCTGATTCTGAATCATCATAATTCTTATATCCTTTGGGATCTGCTTCTATTCTTGTGCTAAATGAGATAATTTCATCTTGGAAATTGATCTAATATTAAAATAAACTGTATGTCTTGAAGATAGTGCAATTTATATTTATGTTTGGTATATATGTGGGGTACACGATGTTTTTCATCTAAATAGTACTAAATCACATGAATTTGGAGAATTGCTTATAGTTTCAAATAATATAATATTGACAAATTTAAGAATTCATGCTTTATATTACAAATTCGGTATGAATAATTGAGCATTTCATAACCTGATCTTATTTACTTTGAAATTTATCACGTATCATTTCAAATATTATTCAAATTGATTGATTTATAAATACTGAAAAAGATACATAGAGTACAAGATGAGTTGGATTGTTTCATATCATAGGTTACTCGTGGTTATTGCTAAAATGTGTGATGAACTACTCGGATACTGATATTATCTTCTTACTCATGATGTTAATTCAAAAATATGTGATTTCAGTTTATATAGATAAAAAGTCAAAAATATGTGATTCCGTTTGTATAGATAAAATTCAAAAAGATTTTGTTTTTTATTTTCCATGAAAATTCTAAACTTTTATTAAATTGTTCGGGATTGGATCAAATACATGCTGCTGACGGAAGTTCAAGAAGTGACGGGTTGAAAGTTGGTAAAAATTTTGATTAAAGGAAAAGTTGAAGGCATTAAGTTCGCCTAATTCTGATGAAGCGAACTTAATATGTTCGCCTGATGTTGGTGAAGCGAACTTATTATGTTCGCCTAGGGCTTGTTAAGCGAACTTAACAAGTTCGCCTAAATAAGCGAACTTAATCTGTATAAGGGTTGTCCAGGCGAACTTATTCACTTCATCTTCTTCACAGATAAAGTGAACTTGTCCGATCCGTAGTCAAAATTTTTATTTTCAAAATTAAGTGGTTGTTGAGTTGTTTACCAGTACATTCTGATTCAAAATTGAATTACAAACTTAACTAAGGTATTTTCATTGAATTTCATCCGTTGAATCGTGCTAAAATTACCTTTTTCGGTCGGTTTTGATAATGTGACAGTTTTTGCCCTAGTTGTTGTTATATCAGATTTAAATCTTGAAATTGATAATGTTCCATTAGTGTTAATCGATGTGTTTACAATGCTTATTTCATGATTTCCACACGATTTGAAGATTCTTGATTTCTGAGTTTGAATTTGAAACGTCAGACAGTTCAGGCGAACTTGTTCAAGCGAAATTGTCTAGGCGAACTTAATAAGTTCGCCTCTTGCAACACTAAGCGAACTTATTAAGTTCGCCTAGGGGTCAGAAGGAGTATTGGACTTGTAAATTTTTTTTGTGTTTGAAATTTTTAAATTTTTTTTTTGTTTTGTTTTTGTTTCAAATTTGTTTTTCATGTTGTTTGTGTTTGTTATTTGTCTAATGTGTTTGTTGTCCAAATATTTTTCAGATGGCTCGTCGTGTCGAATACATACATAACCAGGTGGCATTGTTAGATCCTAACATGTCAGAGGCCGTAAACTTTCAAGGGATTATCGGATTTCTAAATCGTTCACGACTTCGTGTCCCATTATCTGCGGATCCATACATAAGTTTAGTGTATATTCAGCAATTTTGGGACACAGTTCATTAAGATACTGAAGTGAACCTCGTGTTCTTCGTGCCACGGTAAACAATATGCAGATTGCAATATCTGAAGAAACTATTCGTGCTGCTCTTGCTCTAGGAGGTGCTGCTGATGATCCTATATCATATCCTAATACATTGATCATGGGATGCTTTCAGAGGATGGGTTACCGTGGACGACCTAATGATACACAAGCTCGTAAAGGTGGTTTGGTGGGTGAATGGAGATACTTCATGCATGTGATTATCCAATGTCTGTCTCCTCGTAAAGCTGGTAAAGATGGTTTAAAGACTGCTCTTCAAGCTGCAATGGTAGCTTTAACGTTGAACAAGCGGTTCAATTTTGCACGTTATGTTTATCGGGAGATGGTTATGCAAATCACACCTGCTAAAGGTCAAGGATTTTTGATGTATCCTCGATTTATCCAGATGATTCTGAATCATATTATTCATGATCTCCCACAGCATCCGATTAGATTAACTTTGACTCCGATGTCAAAGCGTATCTTTACGGATTGCACTAAGGTGAAACAACAGAATGCAGCGTTGATTCCTGTTAATACTCCATTGTTTTGTCACTTAATCAATCCTGATTATGTTGAACCACCAAATGACAACTGGTTTCATCCTGATGAGAAAGCTCAAGTACAAGGTCAGAATGTTCAACAACAACAACCTTCGCAACAACCTATTCCACAACAAGTACCACTTCAACAACAACAACTTCCCGTACAACCACAAATTCCTATTCAAGAACAAGAGGTCGTTCAACAAGCTCAGGTTGATATACCTGTTAATGAACCTGTTCTCGAATAGGTCATTCATGAACATGAACAAGATCTAGGGATGAATATGGATGATTTTGTTGATGACGCTGTGAACTCACCCATTCATGAAGCTGAAGGGAATGTTGTGACAGATAATGAGTCGAGTTCTAGCTCAAGTGATACAATTTTACCTATTTCTGAAGAAACCGAATCTGATAAATCTAGAGATTTTCCCTCAGATCATTATGAAAGGTTGGCTCGTATACCAATGGCTATAGCTGGTAAACGTCTTAATTCTACAGCCAAAAGGCAAAGACGTAAGTCCGTTCGGGATCCTCCTCGTATACCGATCCGGTACTTGGAAAAAGAACATTGGTGGATGAGAGTTCTGCTAGTGATTTTAATCCGGATCCTAATTCTCAAAAGCTTATGGCTGCTTCAATTGCTGCTGCTCAATCTTCACAAGGTGTAGAGGATGCTACTTTTGTTGCTTCCTTAATTGTCACACCTCCAAGTTCCAAAGATCAATCTCCTGTTCTAACTCCTGTTCCTCCTGTGGTTATTCCTACTCCTAGTACTTCAGTTCCTCAATCTTCGGCTGGTCCTTCTAAGCCTTCTGATTCTGATAGGATTACTTTCCTTGAATCTCAAGTGCTTGCTTTACAAACTCAGGTGGATACTCTTGTATCTACTGATACTCAAAGACAGCTGGTGATTCAGACTCAAGCTACGCAGATTGCTGCTATGCAGGCATTAGTGTCCAAACTTGTTGAGCGTCTTGACGCTCAGGGGGAGTTAAGGATACGTGATACATGTCACACCGAGTCTGTTCAAAGACATGATGATGAAGACAATGATCCTTCTGGTAATATTGAGGGTGATCGTCAATACGCTGACGTAAATCCTATATCTAAAGTTCAGGGGGAGTCGACATCACAATCCATTGATGGAAACAAAGATACTTTTGGAGTTAATGAAGAAGAAATTTTATTATTGGAGTTCTTTGCAGAGTCTGAGGAGGAAGAAGCTGAAAAGATAGCATGTCTTGATGACATTGATGAATTATTCAATGACATAGAAGATGATGTGTCAGATAATGAAATAGAAGAAGGAGAGATAGTGGAGATAGAGATAGAGAAAGGTAAAGATAATGTGATTTATGAAGGCTGTGATGGTCTTAATGTTCCTTATAACTTCATCCAAGATGATGTTATTCCCGAGTTTAATTATGAAGGAGCAATAGATTCTATGGACTCTTCTGAAGACATCACACTGCCTGAAGATACTGCTGATTCTAAGATTGATACTGATGATGAAAACATTCAATCCAATAAAGATGCTGAAGCTAATACTACTCACATTGAGTCTCCAAAGGTGAATGAAGAACCTGTGATGTACAGAAATACAGGTATGACCAGAGAACAGTGGAGAGAAGTTGTAAATAGCTGGATGAAGGTGCTACCCAAGTCTCAAACACAACCTGCTCAGAAAGAAAACTATGTGAATAAAGAGAGGTGTGTAGGAAGAATCATAAGTTGGTTTTATGATAATGACACAAAATTATTTGCTATTAAAAGATCTGATGGTGTTCAGTACTTAAAGCCGAGGATCAAGTATTTCAATACCTTGCCAAGGTGTGAAATGAATGGTCTAGCTTCAAAGCCACTTATTAATAGATCCAAGATTGGTTTAGCTGATGTGATTGCAAATCTGATCAAGAGAGAAGGTGGTTCGGGGAAGTATGAAAGGCTAAAGCCTCAAAAAGGAAAGAGAGTGAAGAACATAGATCAAAAGACTGGGAAACTAACCTGGAAGTAAAATTCAAACCAGTAAGTGCTGTACACAGGATACCATTGAAGAAGATTCCTCAAGATTTCCTTAGGAATATGAAATGGTGGTATGCTGATGTTAATACTGGTGAAGCAAGGATTGAAGATAAAAACAATAAGGTTATTGTGTGTTTCTATGACGCAATGAATCTTATTAATTTTTCAAAGAAAGATCAGAGGACATTGAGAAAGAATGAGATCATGTACACTGATGAATGGAAAGAACTAGGATTGCAGTACAAGAGAGTGTTGGAGATATGTAGAAGATATGGAGTGCATGCAGGCAGCAGGTTACCGGATACTTGGAAGAGCTCATCATAAAGACAGAAGACTAAAGATCAAGCTATTGTCAAGGGGGAGTCTGTTAGGACATAGTTTGTAGTGACAAAAGCTTTGTAATAGTTTAGATCTAATATCTTTATGTTTTTGTAATGTAATATCTTCTAAGTGTTTATGCAAGTTATGCTAGAGGCGAACTTGTTAAGTTCGCCTAGTCTAGCCGAGGCGAACTTGTTAAGTTCGCTTAAGTCTATCTGAGGCGAACTTAATAAGTTCGCTTAGTCTGTTAGAGGCGAACTTGTTAAGTTCGCTTAATGCAGGTCAGATGTCTATATATAGATGTTTACAGAGTCAGTTAGTAAGTGATCGATCCGAAAACGAACAGAGTTGAACGATTGAGTCTGTAAACTCTATTGAGAATTGGAATACAAGTGTGAATGTTATTTACTTGATTGTCTCTATTGTCTTTTGTGTATGCAATCGTTGATTCGTTGGATTCCGCACTCCAAGTTAATGACACGTCTTATCACGAGAACGATCTGTAGAAGTGCCATGAGGACCTACAGAAATTTGCTACTAATTCATTGAGGGAAGAAGCATCCCATTGGTGGGAGGGAGTGCGACATGCCAAGGGGGATACCATTGTCAACTCTATGCTATGGAATGATTTGAAAACCTTGGTTATCATAAATTTTTCCCGAAGGAACGAGAATGAGATGGTGGAGAGGGATTTTCTAAGGTTAAAGGCTGGGAACATGACTCACCGTCAGTACACCACTCGGTATAATGAGTTGGCACGTCTGGTGCCACATCTAATCACCACTAAAGAAAGGAGGATCACATGCTATATCCAAGGATTGCCAGACAAGGTCTGCACGTTTGTCAAAGCAAACACCCCTAGCACCTTTGACTCAGTAGTGGAACTCAGTGGTGTAGTGTATGAAGACCTGGCATTGAACGATGTCGCCGTTGAGGAACCTAAGAAGAAACTGACTTTCCCTGCCAAGAGAATCGGTGGGAAACTACTGGGATCTCAGGGTAAGAAAGCTAGATGGAATGAGTCAGCGATCTATGGGAAATGTGGAAAGGAACATGCAGTTGAATGCATGCTAGGGTCAAATATATGCTACAAGTGTGTCAAGCCCGGGCACTACTCTCGAGAATGCCCACTAGGCTTTAAATGCTATAACTGTGGAGAGGGCGGTCATATGAGCCGAGGATGTACTAAACCGAGAATTAGGGAAAGTGGAAAGGCCCAGAGAAGTAGGAAGAAAGGCCCCGAGCAAGGACCCGAGCATATGCACTGACGCAAGAACTGGCAAGGGCAGACCCCGATGTGGCGTCAGGTATGTTCATCCTTGACAACACTTTTATATCTGTGTTATTTGATTCGGGCACCGGTAAAGTTTTATATCTATAAAGGGCCTTTAGTGTAGAAACCGCTGAGGGTAGAACCATGGGGGTAACCAAAGTAGTTGACAATTCCATGATAAAAATAGAAGGCATAGATTCCCCGTCAGGTTGTTCGTTATGGTTTTGGGAGGATTTTATGTCGTGTTGGGTATGGATTGTCTAACTTCCAACGAAGCACAAATTATATGCAAACGGAAGATAATCCGAATCAAGGTTCCGTATGGTAGCAAAGTCGAGGTTTTTGGAGATCATGACGCCCCGATGCCCAATGTCATTTCAATGATTAAGGAAACATAATACTTGAGGCGAGGATACGAGGCTTATCTGGTGTATGTGATTGACAAGTGTAAGGAAGTAAAGGAACTAGACGATGTACCTGTGGTGCGCGAGTACCCGGAGGTGTTTCTAGAAGATTTGCCTGGGATACCACCTGAAAGAGAGATTGAGTTCCGAATTGACTTAGTACCAGATGCCTAGCCCATGATTAAGGCTCCATATCGACTAGCACTAGTAGATATGAAGGAACTAATGGCACAACTAGACGAGTTACTTGAGAAAGGATTTATCCAACCGAGCATCTCATCTTGGGGTGCTCCGGTATTATTTGTGAAAAAGAAAGATGGTTCTATGAGGATGTGTATCGACTACAGGGAGTTGAATAAATGTACCGTGAAGAACAAGTACCCTCTACCAAGGATCGACGACCTGTCCGATCGGCACAAGTTGGTTCTCAAAAATCAACCTTCGATCCGTGTACCATCAGTTGAAGGTGAGGGAAGAAGACATACCGAAAACCACATTTCGCACACGTTATTGACGAACGCCCCCGCGGATTTCATGGATTTGATGAATAAGGTGTGTCGACCAATGCTGGACCAATCGGTAATTGTGTTCATCGATGATATCCTCATCTACTCCAAGAATGAGTGTGATCACGCATGTCACTTGAAGGAGGTGTTGGAAGCTCTAAAGAAGGAGAAGTTGGATGCTAAGTTCTCAAAATGCGTGTTCTGTCTTAGGGAAGTCCAATTCCTAGGTCACGTCATTAACCCGAACGAAAATTATGGTTGACCCGGTAAAAATAGAGACAGTAAGAGATTGAGATATTCCTAGGACGCCAACTGAGATCCGCAGCTTCTTTGGATTGGCAGGCTACTATCAGAGATTCATTCAGGATTTCTTGAAAATAACTTCACCATTGACAAAGTTAACACGGAAGGAGGTAAAATATGAATGGGGTCTGACCCAGGATGAAGCATTTAAGGAGCTGAAAGCGAAGCTAGCTCAAGCTCTAGTCTTGGCCCTTCCCGAGGGCAATGAAGATTTGGTAGTATACTCTGACGCTTCGGGTCAGGGATTGGGGTGTGTGCTGATGCAATGCGGGAGAGTGATCGCGTATTCATCACGACAGTTGAAAGTTCACGAAGTCAATTATCCGACTCACGATTTGGAACTTGCTGCTATCGTATTCGCATTGAAAATATGGAGGCAAAACCTTTACGGGGTGAAGTTTACTATTTACTCCGACCAGAAAAGTTTGAAGTACTTCTTCGAACAAAGGGAGCTTAATATGAGGCAGAGACGATGGCTAGAACTTTTGAAATACTATGACTGTGAAATCATATACCATCCTGGAAAGGCAAACGTGGTGGCTGACGCTCTAAGCCGAAATGATGTGCCTACTCCTATTAGAGTGAAAGTTTGCCAATTGGTGGTAACACTGGATGTTATGAGGGAAATTGAAAAGGCTCAAGATGAGGCACTGAAAGAGGAAAACATAAAGAAAGAAAGGATGGTTGGCCAACAGGACAAGTTGAAGTATAACACCCTTAGTGTTAGGGCACGTTTTGGACGGGTATGGATACCTATGGGTGGCGAGCTTAGAACCAAGATCTTAGATGAGGCTCATAAGTCTCGTTACTCTATCCATCCTAGTAACAACAAAATGTACCAAGATCCGAGGAAGGACTACAAGTGGCCTGGAATGAAGCATGAGGTGACGAAATACGTAGGCAAGTGTCTGACTTGCTTGCAAGTAAAGGCCGAACGCCAGAAACCGTATGGGAAGATTCAACCTCTTGATATACTAGAATGGAAATGGGAACACATTAAAATGGACTTCATAAACAAGCTACCTCGCACAGCTAAAGGTCATGACACCATTTGAGTAATTATACACCGTTTAACGAAGAGTGCTCATTTCCTACCTATTCGCGAGACGTTCTCGTTGGAAAGGTTAGCGGAAGTATTTATTAACAAAGTAGTATCACAGCATGGGATGCCTTTAACAATTGTATCTGACCGGGACACACGATTTACATCGAGGTTCTGGAAAAGATTTCATGAAGCAATGGGCACGAGGCTTAATATCAACACGACATACCACCCGCAAACGGATGGTCAGTCCGAAAGGACCATTCAAACGTTGGAGGACATGCTCTGTGCTTGTATTATAGAATTTGGGGGCAGTTGGGATAGTCACATGCCATTAGCCGAATTCTCCTACAACAATAGTCATCACACGACGATAGGCATGCCGCCTTATGAAATGTTGTATGGGAGAAGATGCAGGACCCCAGTCTGTTGGGTGAGATTGGACAGAAGGAATTGGGAAGTCTCAAAGTCGTTAAAGAGTGGTTAGAAAGGTTTGACCAGATTAAGGCACGAATGAAGGCCGCCCAAGATCGTCGGAAATCTTACGCAGATAAAAGACGAAGGCCTATTGAGTTTGATGTTGGGGACAAAGTAATGTTGAAAGTGTCGCCCTGGAAGGGAATCATACGATTCAGAAACAGAGGAAAGTTAAGTCCAAGGTTTGTCAGACCATTCAGAATAATGGCACGGGTTGGTGAAGTCGCTTATCGGTTGGAGTTGCCTGATGAGTTAAGTGGGTTCCATCCTACCTTCCATGTATCACACTTGAGAAAGTGTTTGGCGGATGAATCAGCTCACGTACCACTTACCGACATCGAGGTCGACAATAGCCTTAACTACATCGAAGAACCGGTGGCCATCCTGGATAGGAAGGAGAAACGGTTACGTAACAAAGTTATCCAACTGGTTAAAGTCCAATGGAAACACCGAAAGGGATCGGAGGCTACATGGGAAACGGAGACGGAAATGAGGGAGTCATACCCTCGACTGTTTGACTTATGATAGATTTCGGGGACGAAACCTATTGTAAGGGGGTAGACTTGTAACATCCCAAAAATAAAAAGACGAGTTATAATAATGGGATTAACGCGAGACGAAAAGAATAAATAAATGAGTCATGATGGGCCGGGTCGGATGGGCCGGCAAACATAAGGGTGGCAATTAAGGGAGATGAGCCTCCCTATAAATAGCCAAAACCCTCCTCATTTCTCTCATTTGCCATCCTAGAGAGAGAAAACGTAGAGAGAGAAAGTTGACAGATCGGTCCGAGAAGCTAGCATCCTGTTCCTACACTACTCGTGAACAGAACCTCCGATTCAGAAGCTCGAAAGAGGTAACAACTCGACCTAGAATTTGAGTTTTTAGTTTTTGTTGGGTTTGTTTTATGGTAAAATATGGCATTTTTACGTATGAAACTTGGAAATAAACATAGATCTAGCATCTAGAGTGGAAAACAAACGTTTTGAACGTAAAAAGTTCCAAACTTGACGAACCAATCGATCCAGATCTGAATCCATGCAAAAACACGGTTTTTAATGAACTTCACTGTTTTGGAAAGTTCACGGTTTGAGAAGTTTACGGTTGGGACGAAGTTCATGGTTGGGAAGTTTGCGGTTTTGGAAGTTTACGGTTTGGGAAGTTTGCGGTTTGGGAAGTTCACGGTTTGGAAAGTTCACGGTTTGTGAAGTTTACGGTTGAGTGAAGTTTATGGCTAGTGAAGTTCACGACTGTTGAAGTTTGCGGTTGGGTAAAGTATGCGGTTAGGAGAAAGTATGCGGTTTGGGTAAAGTTTGCGGTTTATGTAAAAGACTAGGTTGTGCACGTTTAGGTTAGAATATCCTTTAGAGACCTTTGAACCTGTTTATCTTAGGTGAGTTCTAGAAGCCCTTATTTTAATGTTTAAATTATATTTTTGGGCTGGTGTGCATACTTACGAAATGGTTTACGAAACGGTTTACGAAATGATGTTTACGAAATGATGTCTACGGAATGATGTTTACGAAACGTGTTACGAAATGTTTTTTCAAAAGAAGTTTAAGAAGTGTTTACGAAAGAAATGTTATTTAATAAAACGTATGATGCTTTAACTGAAGAGAAGTAAATGTTTTTATGAAGGTCACTAAAATGAACGAATCTGTCATGGTTCCCTTGGGAATCGAAGTATGTATGTTATGTAATGGCCTTACCTTTATAGGGGCCTTTGTGGCTGGCCAACGGTTGTACAACTGGGTGGGAAAGGGGTGACGACAGTCATCAAGGGGATTACCGTGATCCTTGAAGTGGATATCGTTCTCTGCGAGGGAACGGTGCTTGAAGTTGGGACGCCGTGCTTGAAGGGAATTGACGTTTATGTATGGTTATGAATGGTAAAGGTTACGATGGTTTACGTTGGTGCGTGTGCTCTAATAAGTGCCGTACTTGGAGTTGGAACTGACGGTTACGAGAAGGCGCTGATTCGGTTTATTATTGACTTATGTTTTCTGTTTATGTTACTGCGTTATTTTACGTACGCTTTTATTAAATGAAGTTTGAAGTTATGTTTTTGGTAAATATTTGATGTTAATGTTTTATGAAAAGCTAGAACTCACCAGCGTAGCTGACTATTTAGTATGCATATTCAGGTTTAGGCAGGTTATGATGATGGACGGTGATGCTGGGCGGCTTGATGAGTTACCCAGATGATATGAAGACTTGCATCCAGTTATGAAGTTGGTTATGTTATGTTTATGTAATAGACAATGTTACGCTTCCGCATGTTGAACGATGTTATGTTATGTTTGAAATAAAATTTTCCGCTGCGTTATTCGATATTCAAGTTTAAGAACTGTTTGTGAATGAGTAAATCCAACAAGTGAGGCCTCCCGGGTTTGGGGCCTTACATTTTTGTACTTGTAGCTGTGTACTAAGCAAGTACGCAGGAGGTTTGTTCCTGCGTACTTAGCTAGTACGCATGCTTTGTCCTGCATACTTAGTCTTGTATGTAGAAGGTTGTTCCTGCGTATAAGCTAGTACGTAGGCACTGGTCCATTAGTATAAATAGCCGGTCCTAGTTTAGGCTAAGTACGCTTTCATTTACCTTGTACGTAGATCATTTGGAAAGCCAACTTGTAATCGGTTGTTGAATGATAATAGACAAAGTTTGTTTCACTTGTGTTTATAATCGTTATCTCGATCATGATTGCTCACCTAGTCACAGAGGATTCCGCACTCTGTTTGACTAGTTACGCACCTGCACGTGATAGATCCGAACCTGTTGGAGCACGTTTGTGTGTCAGACACTCTGGATGTTGTCTCTGCTTTTGTATCTCTACTTTCTATACTTGTATTTTGTATTTCAGTATCTGTATGCATTGGTTTATCGAGTTTTAAACATGTGTGTAGGTACTTGTCGTTGTATTTGTCTTGTAAAGTGTTTTGCGCACTTAACAAGTGCGCAGGTTGTTTAACCTGTGTACTTAGCAAGTACGCAAGAACAAATGTCTGCGTACTTGCTATGTATGTAGGAAGAAATCCCTACGCACTTGCTAAGTGCGCAGGCAACAGGTCTAGTATATATAGCTGGTTTGAGTTGTGATTATGTACGCACTCATTCTCAACTGTAACCGGCTGTGATTATCAATAAACGAAGTTTAAAGTATCTTGTTGTTGTTGTCGGTTTACTTTGTGTTGCTTGAATCTCCACCTAGTCACAGGCATTCCACACCCGGTTAGACTAGCCAACGCACTTGCATGTGATGATCCGAGACACCCCGGGGACCTACAAGTGGTATCAGAGCATCTGCTCTTGATTTCGAGTGTTGTGAGTGTGTTAGGAGCATTTTCGACACAAGTTACAGCTTTTATAAAAGAAAAAGTGACAGATTTTGTCGATTTTTGTTATAAAACAGAGGTAGCTCTTGAGCGCTATTTTAGACACAAAAATCCTTCAAAATTCGACATTTTTATTGTTTATTTGAGTGTTTTGATCATTAAGGGTTTGTTAGAAACAAGTTTCTAACCTTTTGGCTTGATCAATTCGTTCAAAACTTCAAGATTTGAAGATTTGAGCATTTTTCGGCGATCGAAAATAGTTGGCGGTGCTGTTCAAAAAGTGATCTGCATACTTACCTTATTTGGCAGAAAGGACCCTGTTCCTGCGTACTTGCTCCTGTGTTCCTGCGTAAAGAAAGAAGCTTTTGTTAATCATTTGAGTAAGAATCATCATGAAAACATGGAAAAACATTTTACTCCCAAAAGCAAATCAAGTCAAGCACAAGATGATGTTAATGTTCATCAAACAACTCCCATTGCTCATCAAGCTGATTCATCGGCATCAAAAGCAAAGGAGCCTTATAGGAGGATTTACAAAGAAAGGAGAGCTTGCTTTCACTATGGTATGATAGGTCACATTCTAGTGAACTGTCATGATAAGAACTAAGGGAAAGGGCTAGTTGTCCCACAACAAGCTGTTATCCCTAAGACACCATAAGTGAAGCAACCCAATGGCACCAAAACAAAAATGGTGAAGCCACCAGTGAAACCAATGGTTAAGCCACCAGCAAAACATGTGGCCAAACCATCTGTTCCTAAAGGGGTAAAGCAAGTTGCTAAACCCAGTGTATCTACCTCTGGTAGTACACAAATTGTTGAGAAGCTTGTGGTGAAACTTTTCTAAGCCATGGAGGAGAAGATGGAACAAAAGGTTGAGAAAACTGGAACTAAAGCTAGTTGAATTTCAACCAGGTGAAGCTTCTACTAGTTCACCTGTGGTTGATGAAGGCAAGACAAAAGTTCCAGTGAGATAAAAGAAAAGATCTTGGACTAAGAAAACCAAAAGTGCCCAATCTTTTAATCCTAAATTTCCAAAGGATTCACCCATTTTTGATAGTCATGATTGTGAATTACTTGAGGTAGTTTATTTTGTGAAAAACGGACGACCCAAGACCACCATGGCTTGGGTCTCCAAATCTAATTAATTTCTTGTGACTCGTGCAGGGACTTCCGAAGGGAACTATCTCTAACCGTTGGTATGTAGATAGTGTGATTCCTATTATTCGTAGCAGATTCAATACACCGATACAAGAACCATGAGATGAGGTAGAATCAGAAACACATAGTTAAAGGTGTAATTATCCAAAGTATTGTGATATTGCAAATGAACTCCCCTTTTACAAAAGTCAAACTATACAAGTATTTATACTAAGAATATAAAGAATGACTTCGTCTGAAATACATTTCAATCGAAATGTATTTCGTCCGAAAATGATTTCGATCGAAACAGATTTCGGTCGAAATCTGTTAACTTCAAAGAATTCTTCCGTCTTCAGCCTGTTTTATATACGATGGCCTACAATTAGTTCCAACAATCTCCCCCTAGGCCATTGCATATCAAAACACGAGAATTCTGCCAAGCTCCCCCATACACTTTGCATCATCAAAGTTAGATCTTGGACTTGAAGCTTTAACTCTCCACACTTATCTTGGTTTAGCTTTGACTTGCCAATCTCGTTTTGGTTTTGACGTCCAAAACATCTTCAACTAATTAAAAACTTTAACAACCTTTTCTTGAACCTTTCTCTGAGATTGAGAAACGACCTTCTGTTTGGAACACTTGTGTTTGTTGATGCAACAATCTCTTGATAAATGACCTTGCTTTCCACAACTGAAATATTTCTTCAAAGCAGGACATGTTCTTTGATAAGGCCCCTTTCGATATGCTGACTTGTCTTTAGACTTTTGTTCTACAACTTTTGACGTTTCTACTCCCTCTTTAACAAACATGAGCGGAGCAAATTTATTTGAAACGAACGGGATGGCATTAGCATTGAGTGAACTATCTTTCTTGAACCCTAAGCCACCCTTATTGTCAAAATAAACCACACATTCTTGACTTTCTTCAGATTTGGCACTGACACAATCATCATCAGAAGCAAGATCACTTGTAATCTTCGATTCAACTTTATTTGCTTTGGAATTTTTCTTTGGCTCTAATGAATGATAAATATTTGACACAAACGGCTCTGGAATGTATGGTTGAGGCGTATGTGAATAAAATCCATTTGTAGTAAATGAAGGAGGAACACTTTTGTATCTAATCTCATTATTCACTTTATCATTAACTTGAGCCTCAATGTTTTCACCAGTGCTTTTATATCCAAGACCAGACTTTACTTTGTCATGTATTTGAGCTTCAATGATCCCATTAGCAACTTTCCCAGAAATGTTTATTTTATCAACTTTGATTGCTGTATTGGCAACTTTCTCAATCTTTTCTGTCAACAATTTCTTTTCTGTTTCTCTTTTCTCAATCAACAGTTGAATTTCATAATTCTTTCTCTTTAACTGAAGCTTCACATGAGAATTTTCTTTGACACAGTCATCAATCTTTCTTTTATACTCTTTCTCACGATCTTTTAGAATCTTGTTCGTAGTATGTGCATGATTCAAGGCATCCATCAGAAGTTAATTTCGATTCTTGTAATCAACATTTTTTTTAAAACACTCCACAGAACACATGTTTTCGTTGAGCAGTTTAGAATAAGCTTTAAGTTCCTGTGACTCTTTCACTGCTTCAGCAACCAAATCGGATTCTATACGTTTATAGTTTCCTTGAAAATCATAACCATATCCACCTTTGATCACTTTTCTGTTCTAATCTGCTTTGAGCGCATACATATGTAGCTTTGCACACAAATCCTCTAATGAATTAAACTTTAATCCTTTATTTCTGATATTAAGTTTATAAATCTCCCATTCCTATGGTTGAGCATTGAGAAATTTATCCATGACTTCTGATTTCTCATATTCAAAATCAACATCCTTTAGATCATTTGTCAATTCCACATATCTATGATATTGATTTGTCAAAGATTCTCCTTCAGCACGTGCGAACACTTGATATCTTTTCTTTAATGTGTCTTATCTTTCTTGTCTTTTCTTATCTTCTTTATTCACACATATTGATTTACAAGATCTGGATGAACATACCCCAATCCATTTACAAAGACCTTATGCACACACCCTTCGTCAGCCATTGAGAATTCCCTCCCTTTTTTACAAGTGGTATCAGAGCTTTCGGTTAAAGTTCTAGATATTTCAAGTTTTTACAAGTATTTTCTTTCATTAAAGATCGATTAGAGTGTGTTCTACTGCCATTATTGAGTTTTCTAATCAATTTTTTATGGAGATGACTAATGGGATTGAGTTTGGAGGTTGATTTCATAGTCGGATCAGTTGCAGGTGCCGTTTGAAGGTGCTGAGTTTGAAGTGTCCGAAATCTCACTTGAAGGAGCCGAAATATGTTTTCGCTCGAAATCTCATTTGAAAAGTTCATCTTGTTTGAAATCTTTTCATCGGAAATCTGTTGTCCGAAATATCAAAGTTTTCGATCGAAAAGTCTGTTCGAAATAGATTTCGTTCGAAATCTCAAGAGTTGTGAAAATTTCAGATTTTGATACGTTGTACTTTTTCCATGGCTGGTAAGGTTTATGATACTGAGAGAGTTGTGGCAAAGTCGCCACCAATGCTGAAGTCAATCTCAGAGTTCTCAAACTGAAAAATTATGATGAAAGAATATTTCAAGTTCACTGAGCATACTCTATGGGAGTCAATTGAAAAAGGTCCTCATATACCAAAAACTGCGAATGATGATGGGTTAGTTCCTATTGAAGATCCTGATTTGTATTCCGAGGAAGATAAGAGAATGATTGAGAGAGATACCAGAGCTTTGGGATCAATCATCTTAGCTCTTCCGACTGAATTGTATCTAAATTTTGAGCAACATGAGACTGCTCAGGGATTGTGGAATGCATTATGTCTAAGGTTTGAAGGAAATGCAGCATTGCAAGAAAGCCAAACCGATCTTCTGTTGAAGCAATATAATATGTTTAGTTACAAAAAGAATGAAACCCTGAGTGAACAGGTCACAAGGTTTACTACTATGATTAACAGACTAAGGAAGATGGCTGTCAAGTTTGAGGAGTATGATTTGGGAAAGAAGCTGCTGGATTCATTACCAGACTGCTGGACCATACCATGTATGTTGATAAAAAATACTACTCCAGATTTGAAGAACAAGTCACTTGATGATATTATCTGCTTGCTTGAGTCATAGGAGCTAGATTCAAAGAAACGAGAGATGAATAATCCAGACAAGCCAAATGGTTCGGGTTCAGCTAATACAACTCTGTTTTCTGGAACAAGTGATTCTATGTCTGAAAAGGGTAAGGGGTGTTGTGAGCATTCTTCTGGAGAAAATGGAAAAGAAACTAGTCAGATTCCTGAGGATCAGATTGCATTATTTGGGGCATTTATGGGTAGCTACGATGCATTTGTTACTAGAAAGTTACAACCAGCTGTTCTGGATGCTAAAGATCTAGTGTAGATTAATCCTGATGATTTGGAATATATGGATCTACAATGTCAAATGGCTATGATTGCAGTAAGGGCTAAGAAGTATCTTCAGAAGGTTGGAAAGGATAAGCTGCAGTTCGGAAAGAAAGTCGGTTTTGACAAGGCAAAGCTGAGATGTTGTAACTGTCAGCAACTTGGACACTTTGCTAGAGAGTGTCAAAAGGAGAAAAAGAAGAAAGCTGATGGTAATGGAGTGAAGCTAATCGAATTGATCGATGAGGATGAAAAGTCAAAGAAAGCACCAACAACCTTGATGTCGAAACAGCTCAGCAATTGTGAATGGGAGTCTGAGATTGGAGATGCTCAAGAAGATTTCGATGAAGCCTTGATGGCAGAAATTGGAGTATCTGAAAAGGAAGAACCTAGTGATTGTGCTTTGAAATCTGGTGATAAAGGCAAAGCAGAAGCTTCTACCTCTGAGGAAATGTCATCTGACAGTGAGGTAACTTCTGATGATGATTCATTCATATGTTCTTCTGACTGTATTGAGAAAATGCCGAATTATCATGCAACAAACAAATTCTTGATTGCGGAAAATGATAAATTGAAAAGGGTAAATAAGGAATTAAAACAAAATGAGGTCACCTACACTAGAAAAATTAATGCTTTGTTAAAAGATAACATGAACTTTAAAGAATACTTAAACAAAAAGGAAGTGTTAACCAAGGATCTAACAGACAAACTCATTGCTGCCTAATCCGATCTTATCAAAGAAAGGGTTTTGATTTCTAAATGGGGTATGCAAAGAAAAATTTTAGAAAAGTGTGTTGATAAGCAAAGAATTTGTTTTATTAAAGATGGTGTTGGTTACAAAGCGGTACCTCATCCTAATCATTTCGTAGCGTTTCCTGAACCTCATGTTTCAAATGATTTACTTAGAGATGACAACTCTATATTTCATGACGTATATGTTAGTGCAGCAAATAACACAGGTCATGTATATTAGAAGGTTTCAGTTGATGATGTGAGGAGTTTTAATGAATTCAATAGAGTTTATGTGAGAGAAACAATAAGGGATTGTAGACAATTTGTGGTTGATACATGTATTGCAAACAAGTTTGTTAAGTCACATGCTAACAATGGTTTTTATGTAAACATTTTTTCAGATTCTGATAGTTCATATGTGAGTGATGTTTCTGATTGTATGTCTGAGGTTTCTTCTGATTCTACTTTCTTCGATAAAGTGGTGCACACAGTGAGAGAGTATATTCCAATTCACAAAATGTCATGTCTAGCCAAAGATGTCGTGTTGGATGAATTTGGAAATCCATTAATACAAGATTATGCTCTTTCTCATGAGAGGCCAAAGAAAAATGAATTCATAGTTCCTGAAAATCACATCCTGCCAATTGAAGGAGAGAATGTGAAGTCTGTACAAATTAAAATCAGTACACCAACAAAGAGTCAAAACGTTAGTGGAAGGTCAAATCAAATGAATGTTAAAGACAAATCAAATGATGTCAAAGACCAGTTCATTGATGTTAAAGATAAGCCTGTTCAAAGTAAAGGGAAGTCAGTAATAAGTCAAAGTTCAATAGAGTGTGAGAAAGGAAAATCCATGTTTGAAATAGGCGAGTGTTCAAAGTCAAAGACAAAGACAAAGTCAATGTTTAAATGTGAAAATTGTTTCACTTATGGTCAAGTTGGACATTTTGCTAGAAATTGCAAACACAAGCCAAGTGAGTCAAAGGTCAAATGGTACAATAAGAGAACAAAAAAGCAATATCAACAAGTGGTTCAAGAAAGCATTTGTGAATGATAGCGTGGTTGAGTCCGGAGTGAATCATCGTTACAGTCGTGATTACTTGCTTTCTAGAGATCATAGTGAACTTTATTCAAATGCTTGTCATGATTATGTGCTACCTAATTTTGTGGACAAAAAAGTCCAAAACAGTCCAATATATGTGAAAAAATCAACCAAACCAAGCTATTTTGCTAAAGAAAAATTCAATAAGAAATATGGGAAAATGTTGGTTGTTTTTGGAAAGTTAAAATTGAACAAATTTAACATATATCTGGAACAAAAAATGTTGAGAATTTGAAGGAACAAGTCGTTGTGACTAAGACTGTAAAAAGTCAAAGTCAGCCCGGGACAAAGATGATCTGGGTACCTGTTTCTCATTAAGTTGTCTTGAAATGTGCAGAGTAAAACCGGGAGGACTATTAATAATGTTTGGCATGTTGATAGTGGTTGATCAAGGCATATGACGGGACAAAGAGAGATATTGAATGATTTTCGATCCTTTGAAGGTGGTTTTGTTGGAGATAAAAAAGATGGTAAGATAACTGGTCAATGAACAGTTTCAAATGACTTAATAACTCTTGAGAAAGTCAATTATGTATCACAGTTGGAGTTTAATCTGCTAAGTGTTTCGCAAGTATGCGATAAAGATATACCAGTCCATTTTACAGCAAAGGAGTGCCTATTCTTAAAGCCAGGATTGGTTATCCCTGAAGAAATGATATTGATGAGAGATCCAAGAAAGTTCAACACTTATGTGGTGGATATGAACGACCATTTTACACCAGTGAGCGTTTCTTGTTTGTTATCAAAGGCCACTAGCTCGGAGTCTTATTTGTGGCATCGTCGAATGGGACAAGTAAATTTGAAAATTTTGAACAACTTGGTTCATAAAGACTTATTGCGTGGATTGCCTAGAAAGGAATTCATTATTCAAGAAAGTTGCATGTCAAGTGCAAAGGAAAAACAGCACAAGAAGTCCCATCCAAAGAAGACTGTGACAACATTTACTCGACCTTTATTTCTTATTCATACGGATTTATTTGGTCCAGTTCGAGTAAAGAGTATTGCGAAGAAATCTTACTGTCTTGTTATCACAGATGATTTTTCAAGATTTTTCTGGGTGTTCTTCCTTGCAACAAAGGATGAAACACCTGAAACAATCATCGAATTTATAAAGTGTATTGAAAACATCTGTGATAGCAAAGTGTCAATTATTCTCAGTGATAATGGAACATAGTTTAAGAATAAACTGATAAATTTGTTTTGTGGAGAAAAAGGCATAACTCATCAATTTAGTGCAGCAAGGACTCCACAACAAAATGGCGTGGCTGAAAGAAAGATCAAAACTTTATTTGAAGCTGCTCGTACAATGTTTGTGGATTCAAATTTGCCCATTATTTTGTGGGCTGAAGCTGTAAACACAGCGTGTTATGTGTTAAATAGAGTTCTCATGGTGAAGCAACATACAAAGACTTCTTATGAGTTGTTTTTCAAAAGAAAGCTGTATATCAAGTTTTTCAGAGCATTTGGATGTTCGTGCACACTTCTAAATACACAAGATTCTTTGCCAAAGTTTGCTGCAGTTGGAGATGAATATTATTTCTTGGGATACTCGTCTTATCAAAAGGCTTTCAGAGTTTATAATAAAAGAACAAAGATTGTTCAGGAGTCGTATTATGTGGAGTGGCAAGAGTCATCTAATTCTCCTGAGAAAAATGGGCCAGAATGGTTCTTTGATGCGGATATAGTTTTCAAAACTTTTGATCAACAATCTTTATCTGATTCTGATAGTGCAAGTTCTTCAAATACAGTTGATGAGTCAGTAACAAGGATTGATCAAATTGTTAACAATTTCTTGGTTGGTCCATAAAAAGTAATGATTCAAAGTGAAAACTCTGAGGATGTTACTAAATCTACACAAAGTAATGATTCAAAGTGAAAACTCTGAGGATGTTACTAAATCTACACAAACACAAGAAGTGCAACTTGAAATTTCAACTACAAATGATGAAACTGATGTACAGGTTCCTGTTACTAATGATGAACCATTTGTTTACGAAGATCAGCTAGAAGTTTCCAATGTTCAAGCTTAGAATGATTGTCAATTTTTGGGGGAGAGACTTGTTTCATGGCAGTGTAAGAAACAAACAAATGTGTCCACTTCAACTGCTGAGGCAGAATACACAGCCGCGTCGAGCTGTTGTTCACAGGTCATCTAGATACAACATCAACTGATGGACTTTGGAATTAATCTATTGGAAACCCCAATTTACTGTGATAATAAGGTAGTGCTAGGCATCATGAAAAATCCAATTCGGCACTCGAAAACAAATCTTATCGCCATCAGATTACATTTTATTCGTGATTGTTTTGGTAATTGTTTAATTAAGGTGGTCCACGTTGATACCTTAGAGCAAAAGGCCGACATTTTTACAAAAGCATTTTCAACAGATTGGTTTAACTCTCTGGTACAAATGTTGGGGATGATATCTTTTTGAGTAAATGTTTTATTAAAATAAATAAATAAAAAAAATCCGTTTAATAAAATCCGTCTTTTTGAGTGAAAGACCATATATGTTCCTCAAAAAGATTTTTCTTTTAGTATTAAAATTGTGTTGAATTGTGTGTTTGTTCTAAAATGTGCTTTTTATGTGTTTGTTTAGATTCAATTAATTGCATCACAATTTTAGGGGGAGAATAAAAGAAAATAAATGAAATTATCATCTGTGAAGTGTTTGTGACTGATTGACTTGCAAATAGGAAATGATAGTATATTTGTGTATTGAGCTTACGCATGAATTGGATATGATGGTGACATCCGTTACAATTATTGATATGTTGGTAGGCTCTGCATGTATAAATTAGGCGATATTTGTCTGATTAACTAAATTGCAATTTTTGTGTTTTACCCACATCGAATATCGGTACTTTCATCATTCGAATGCAAAGTGAATCTAGTCATACCATGAGACCAGGATCTTGATGAGTTCTTAGCAGAATTTGTTTGCTCTGTTAACTATATCCGTCAAATTTATGATTTAGAGTTAAACACCTTCATACAGCTGATGGTTGTTGTGAAAATCTCGGATGGAAACTAGGAAGTCAGTCTGTTTCGCCCTTTGAATCATTCATGATTTCAGTTGACATATCCAATATCTTACGGATATCCGCATACCCAAATCATTCATGATTCTGAATACATACTCTTCACAACTCATATGAATCAATATGATTCCGTACTATCTCAGAAACCAAGACAATGAATCAAAATGATTCTGAATCAATATGATTCCATTCAAATCCACTTGGATTATTTTTCCTCTGCTAAGAACGCTACCTTCATGTTGGTGATTGGATCATGATCTGGTAAAACTTTGTATTGATTCTAAGTTCTTTCCATCTCGATTGTGGGGTACACATTGTATTGATTAATCTTACATTAACTGTCACACAGTATTTGCTGAAACATGATGCATGAGTTTATGTGTATTAAGATACTGACAATCAATGTCGAACTGAGTAGATCCTGACTTGATATGAAGTGTTTTTTAGACAGTGTGCATTTCAGTTTATCAACATGAGAAAAGGATGGTTTTTTTGAAAAAGTATTATGTGTGTGTTTTTGTTTTAATATTTTGTTTAAAATATAATTTGTTTTTCTTGGTTGTTTGTTGTTTTTCTTACATTGGAAAACATTAAAATTGTGGAACAGATCTTAATGATATCAGGATCGGATAAAGAAAAATAAAATTCAAATTTTCACAAGTAAAAAGTTTTTGTCCGAAATCTTTTATCCGAAATTGTTTTCGATCGAAAAGTCGTATGCGAAAAGTCTTTTCATCCGAAATATTAAAAGTTATATATATATATCTACTTTTCGATCGAAATCATTTCACCACCTCTGTATGAGTTTTTTCGAGTTTACCAAGTGTCGTATTTTCGTGTGAAATCGTCTAGCAAAGTTGAATGTGAGTTCTGGTTAAAGGTTCTGACATCAAGGTATGCTTTTCTGGACTCTTAGAGTAAGATTAGAGAGATCCGTTTCCTTGGAATTTAAATGTTTATGAATCGTCCGAAATCTCTGATTCAAGGAGTCGAAATCTCTTTTCGATCGAAAGGTGTTTTCGATCAGAGTTTTCGATCGAAATCTCAAGTCCGAAAATTTTGTCCGAATTCTCCTGATCGAAATCTGACTTTTCGACCGAAAATCTTGTCCGAAAAAGTTCTCGATCGAAAAGTATGCCTGAGTAAAAAAAATAAAAAAATAAATATATATATTTTTAACTACCTCATTTTTTCAGCGCCAAACATATCCTCAAACATTCTCCAAAAAATTCGACCAAGAAAATTTTCCCGCCAAAAAACTCTGACCTTTTTTTTTACTCAGGCATACTTTTCGATCGAGAACTTTTTCGGTCGAAAAGTCAGATTTCGATCAGGAGAATTCAGACAAAATTTTTCGGACATGAGATTTCGATCGAAAAGAGATTTCGACTCCTTCAATAAAGATTTCGCACGATTCAACTGAAACTCATAAAATCTCGACCTGCAACTCCCGAATATTAAATTAAGACCCGAAAATCATCCCAAACTCCATCTCCACTGTTGTACATGCAAAGTACTAAAAAATGGCACTGAAAACGATCCAATTTGATGACTTTTGAATCTTGAAAAGTTGAAAACTTTAACAAACTTTGAAACTTGCTTGAATCTCCCAAAACCGAGCACCGAAAGCTCTGATACCAATTGTGATTCCTGTTATTCGTAGCAGATTCAATACACCGATACAAGAACCATGAAACGAGTTAGAATCAGAAACACATAGTTAAAGGTGTAATTATCCAAAGTATTATGATATTGCAAATGAACTCCCCTTTTACAAAAGTCAAACTATACAAGTATTTATACTAAGAATACAAAGAATGACTTAGTCCGAAATACATTTCGGTCGAAATGTATTTCGTCCGAAAATGATTTCGATCGAAACAGATTTCGGTCGAAATCTTTTAACATCAAAGAATTCTTCCATCTTAAGCCTGTTTTATATGTGATGGCCTAAAATTAATTCCAACAGATAGTGGATGCTCCAGGCACATGACAGGCAATATGGCTTTGTTTCAAGATGTTAAACCATTCAGAGGCCATGTGGCCTTTGTAGGAAATAAGGGAGGCAATATCACTTGTCAAGGCGTGGTTTCTAATGGATGTATAAGCTTCGACAATGTCAACTACTGTGAGCAGCTAAAGCATAACCTGTTGAGTGTCTCTCAAATGTGCGACATGGAGTACTCGGTTATGTTTAACAAGTCCGAATGCTTGGTTCTCAAGCCTGTTTTTTGAGGTTCCGGATGATTGGAGTCTGATGAGAGCGCCAAGGACAAACAAAACCTATCAGATTGATATGAGCGTGGCAACTACCACCTCATCAGTTGCTACATGTTTACTTACCAAAGCGACAGAACTTGACTCAATCTTGTGGGATAGGAAACTCGGACACATTTCTTATCATTCCACCAGAACCAACTTGTCCGGCTTAGGGATTTGATTATGATGCTCTGTTCAAGTCTTTTAACCTTCCTGATTTATCTGCTAAAGACGTTGCCAAGTTTTATGAGTTCTGTTGTGGTGGCGACGACTCTAATTTCTCAACCAGAGCAACGGTACCTATCCCAACTTCTGATTCCAATACTGCATCTGCATCTGGAACTCTTGATAATGACAACGGAGATGAAGTTCATGTTGAAGGAAACGATGCTCAAGCTGATCCTAATGTTCATGTAGGAAATGATGCTCCAGTTGATCCAATCAACATTGAGTCATATTCGGATACACTTGATATGGGGGAGCTGAGCACATACCTTGAGTCAGCTATTCAAGAACCTCAAGTACTAGAGACGAGAGTGCATCGGAATCATCCAATTGACAACATTATTGGTGATCCTGATGCCGATGTTCAAACTCGTCACAGAACCATTACAGAGAACACCAGCTTGTATGCTGAGATACTGGACACAAGTATCATGGAAATATGTTTGCATGTTGCATTCGTATCCCAATTAGAGCCGAAGAATGTGAAAGAGGCTCTCGCTGACAACTGCTGGATAGAGGCGATGCAAGATGAATTATCTTAATTCCAAAAGTTGCATGTGTGGGATTTGGTTGACCTTCCAAAGGGTGTACGTCCAATTGGAACCATATGGGTGTTCAAATGCAAAACAGACGATCGACACGTTGTGGTGAAGATTAAAGGAAGGTTGGTTGTTCATGGTTTTTATCAGCAAGAGTGATTGGATTACACAGAGGTGTATGCCCCAGTTGCTAGACTTGAAGCCATTCGACTATTTCTGGCTTATGTCTCCTTTGTCGGCTTCAAGGTCTATCAACTTGATGTGAAGAGTGCTTTTCTATATGGGAAAGTTCATGAAGAGGTCTATGTCACTCAACCTCCCGGTTTTGAAGATCCACATAATATAAATAAAGTGTACAAGCTGGATAAAGCACTTTATTGTCTTCATCAAGCACCTAGGGCATGGTATGAGACTTTATCAAAACATCTACTGTCCAATGGTTTCGACCAAGGACAAATTGACTAGACTCTCTTCATTAGGAAAGCAGGAGGTGATATTCTACTTGTGCAAGTCTACATCGATGACATCATATTTTGGTCTACAAATGAAGAGATGTGTAGAGATTTCGAGAAGGTGATGAAGTTAAAGTTTGAAATGAGAAACATGGGTGAACAGTCGTTCTTTCTAGGTCTGCGAGTCAGTCAAATTGTGACACCCAGCATTTCAGGTCAATATCCACATTACATAAACGCACGTTCATAATTATTATTTCCTGATATTTATTTTGACTAAGTAAAGTCAAGGAGTCTATCAAAGGAATTTATTCCAAGTCTAGTAAATCTTAATGAATTACTAGAAAAAGTAAGCAGAATAACCCGACTAAATGCGAACGTAAATGGTTAAATAAAATAACCAGAAAATTATATATATATATATATATATATATATATATGTTACACAAAAATTTACGTTGAACCAAGATTTTAATAATTTCTTCAGCGAGCCATAAAATGGTTAAAATCATAATACCGTGAAGAATCTAAACCGGATTAAATTACCCCTATAAAACTCTAATTGATACTAATATCATTAATAAATTAATACTTAAAAATAGTTATCATTAACCCTAAACTACTTTCTTGACTTTCTCGGTCGAGAGTCAGGGGAGCCATTCTACCACTTGCAAATTCACTCAAATTCAGATAAAAACCATACCTTCTCAGTCGAAATCCCACGTATCCTTTCCATAATTCTCTTTTTCTTACGGCAAATTCCCAATTCTCCTTCAAATCGAAGTGCAGTTTAAGGCAGAAATCCACCATAATTCAGTGGTATAAGGAGAATTTCAAGGGTTCCTGAAGAGAGCTTAGCAAAAGAATTCAAGACTATCTTCTCTGTTTCTCTAAAAATCACCATTCTCTGTTTGAGGTAAAAACTCAATATTATCCATTTCATTTTCGTTAAAACCGTAACTAAACATACAAATCATTCAAACGCAAGTAAGATAACAAGAAAAATGTGTCAAATTCAAGATTTGAACATCAAAATATACAGGGCAAATTCTGTCAATCAAAGTGCAGTAATCGAAACTAGGAGTTTCGACACCTGCTGATCGAAACTGGGAGTTTCGATACCGATTATTCAATCGAAACTAGTAGTTTCGATACCTGTTTACAATCGAAACTAAGTAGTTTCGATACCGATTGCCCAATCGAAACTAGGTAGTTTCGATACCCAGTTTATTCAATCGAAACTAGGTAGTTTCGACATCTGTTATGTTTAAATCAAAACTAAGAAAGTTTCGACAATACCTGTTCATCAGCCTCATAGGGCAGTAACTCAGAACTATTTTTATAACAAAACAAAGGTTGGAAAAACTAAAAAGATATTTATAAACAAAAGTAATCAGATCTGCTAAGTCGGTGAACAACTTGCGTTTAAGACGGGTAGTCTTAACGTGTATGTTATCCTTGTGTAATTAGGATACGGATAGGCAAGTCTGCTCTTATTCAAATATTTGCTAGCATTCATACTGTCGAGGTGAGTTTCACTAATCCCCCTTTTTCTAAAGTTTTGAAATGATTTGGGGTGGAGACATACTTGTAAAGAATTTTCGTGTGTAAATGAATGAAACTAATGATCTGACCGTATGTTTGTATTGAGGGAACAATAAAGCGCTTAAAGTCCTCTGAATAAATTAGTAACCATTAGCTATGGATTTAGCCCGGGATTATATGAATAGTACTATTGGGGGTGACGCCTCCGGTCATGGTTAGTCGCGCTAACCAGGGGTCAAAATGGCCGAATAACCGCATATTGTCTTACTCACAGAAAGGCGAAGGGAGGCACAGAATGTTGAGGTTTGGTTACGGTCTCGTACCTTACATAATATTTTGTATTCCTTGCAAGCTTACAAATGGGGTCAATAGATCAGATTAGTATTCATATTCATTGGTAATACAAACAAAAGAGTTCTGATCAGGTTAAAATGATCAGGTTTTACACAAAAGAGTTCTGATCAGGTTAAAATGATCAGGTTTTACACAAAAGAGTTCTGATCAGGTTAAAGTGATCAGGTTTTACACAAAAGAGTTCTGATCAGGTTAAAATGATCAGGTTTTACACAAAAGAGTTCTGATCAGGTTAAAGTGATCAGGGTTTACACAAAAGAGTTCTGATCAGGTTAAAGTGATCAGGTTTCTGATCAGGTTAAAGTGATCAGGTTTAAATAAAAGAGTTCTGATCAGGTTAAAATGATCAGGTTTAACAAAAGGGTTTTGATCAGGTTAAAGTGATCAGGTTTTACACAAAAGAGTTCTGATCAGGTTAAAGTGATCAGGTTTCTGATCAGGTTAAAGTGATCAGGTTTAAATAAAAGAGTTCTGATCAGTTTAAAATGATCAGGTTTAACAAAAGGGTTTTGATCAGGTTAAAGTGATCAGGTTTTACACAAAAGAGTTCTGATCAGGTTAAAGTGATCAGGTTTCTGATCAGGTTAAAGTGATCAGGTTTAAATAAAAGAGTTCTGATCAGGTTAAAATGATCAGGTTTAAGAAAGGAGTTTTGATCGGAAAAAGATCAGATTTAAACATTGGGTTTATGATAACTCTTTATAATAACTTGTGAACTCACCAACCTCGTGTTGACAGTTTTAAGTATGTTTTCAGGAAATTGAACGTGGCCATCAGGTTAGCAATGTAGGATTCATGCATGCACGTGGATACGGCTTTTGAGAGGATTTCTCTTGTATAACTCATGGTCTTGACTCATATTTGCGAAATCTTAAACTTTTGTAAACTCAAGTTGATATTTTGTGATGTAAATATTTTAAACTCGATTATGTATCCATTTACATGTATGTGTTTGCGATAATCATATGCTTTGGAAACAAGTGAACGTTGCGCCTCGCGTTTCCGCCCTGGAGGGGTGTGACAGAACTTGGTATCAGAGCCATTGATTATATCGAACTAGGTGTCTAAAATGGAACCTAGTCTATAATTTGAATGACTCACTAAAATGTTTTCATTGCATAAGCATTGCATAACCAGTCATCATGTCATGTGGATATTGTAGTCACAAGTATATCGTCAAATTCACACTCTGACCCCGTCTCTGACCCTGAATCCAACGAGGAATTTCCCGCCACACGCCCCAAAAATCGAGTGCAAGTTCGCAGCTCCACACCACCCAATGTCGCCCTGGGAGAACCGCCTATCGTCTATCGAAAGAAAAGCGGAGGACCAGTTAAGGTGCAAAGTGCTAGGAAGAAGGTTAGACTTCCGCGCAAGAGAAACCTGGCAGCCCGTGACCCGAAAGACTTGGAGACCGATGAGGAACCACCTAGGCAACGACCCTGTTACCACCCTACGGTGGGGACTATCCGTTGGATTCCTCGTGCTCTGGCCCGATGGAGGGAGATGGAGAGCATCCCATCTACCTTTGAGCTCGGAGAGTCCTCCAACTCTCCAACACCCCTACCCCACACTGGAGAAGCCATGGAGCTCACAGTGCCTACATTAGTAGCACGTGTTCATACGCACGAAGAGCGTCTGGATGATCTCCTAGATGATATTCGGGCACAGGGGGATGCAACTATGCGCTTACGTCAAGGACTCGGATCTCGAGTACAAACTCTGGAGGGTAGCACTCAAGACATACAGGGTGCCACTGACTACCTCGAGTTGAGAGCTGATATGGACTGGCAGTTCACTCTTACGGTCCGAGACATGGTGGAGGCGCTGGAAGAAAGGACTTTAGCTGTAGAGTTTGTGACTAGGGCTAGGTTTGTCATGGCAGGACTTGCCATGATGATTGGGTTGTACTCTCACTTCTTCTTTTAAACCTATTATGGGCGGGTTGTGCCCGTAGCACATTATGTAGTTTAAAACTTGGTACTGATGTGGTCATGAGAACCCATCCCTTTTGTATCCTTGTCTTTTGGAACAATGTACTATATATGTTTTAACTATGTATGTGATGGGTTATGTTGTAATGATGGTTGTTCACGTTTGATGTTTTTGTATCCTTATGACATGATCTATCATTATTATTATATAATGTTGTTTCTTTTTAATTGATATGTTAGAAAGAACGTCATGGCACCTAAGCGTGGGACACCCCGTAACACTACTGGTGACAACAACGAGACAATTTCCCCAAACATGGAACAACTCATAGCACAGCGAGTAGCTGCCGCCGTAGAGCAGTATGAAGCAAATCGAAATAGTGGTGGAGGAAACGGCAGCGGTGCTGGCGGAGGAGGTGCAGGAGGTAGCGGTACAGCAGGAGGTAGCGGTACAGCAGGAGGTTCCGGAGGTAATAAAAATAAATAAGCCATAACACATAGTCATGATCCGAATTAATGACGTTATGACTTGTGATCCCGCAGATGCTCCAAATAGGAAGTGCACCTACAAGGCCTTCCTATCCTGCAAACCCTGCAGTTTCAATGGCACCGAGGGTACAGTTGGTCTGATGAGATGGATAGAAAAGATGGAGTCGGTGATTGATATTAGTGAATGCACCGCTGACTGCATGGTGAAGTATTCTACATGTACGCTCTCTGATAAAGCTTTAACTTGGTGGAATACTCAAATGAGGACTTTGGGAAGAGAGACAGCGTACCAATTATCTTGGGAAGACTTGAAAAACATAATGATTGAGGAATACTGTCCTCGAAACGAATTGCAAAAGATTGAAACTGAGATGTGGAACCTACAGATAATGGGAGATGATGTAGCGGGATACACCGACCGTTTCAATGAATTGGTGATTTTAGTACCGCATATGGTCATACCAGAGCATAAGCATGTTGAGAGGTATCTGTGGGGCCTTGCGCCTCAAATTCGTAGCATGGTCACATCATCTAATCCAATAGATGCCAAGAGTGCTATAACTTTAGCATTCAAACTAAAGGATGATGCAGTACGTAATGAATTGTTTGTGAGGAAGGAGAATGAAGAAAGTAGATCTGGGGAGAAAAGGAAATGGATGGGAAATTCAAGTAACAAATCTGGAAAATAAGAGTTTAAGAAACAAGGAACTGTGAAGGCTTTTGCAGCCAACACAGTGGAAAGAAGGGAGTATGATAGGGGCCTACCGAGATGTAAGAGGTGTGGAAATCATCATGCCGGTGTGTGCATCAAGTGTGGAAAATGTGACAAGTTTGGTCACACCACTCAAGCTTGTCGAAGTATTAACCGAATGGGGAAAATCAAGCCGGGATGTTTCGTATGTGATGACCTGAAACACTTCAAGAAGGATTGTCCCAAGTGGAAGAATCAGAACAACGCTCAGGCACCAGGGAGGGCATTTGTGATGGGTGCAAGGGACGCGCGCCAGGACCCGAACATCGTCACTGGTACGTTCCCGATAAATAATCACTATGCCTTTGTACTTTTTGATTCGGGTGCGGATATGAGCTTTGTGTCGAATGATTTTAAATCCTTACTCGGTATTAAGGCCAGCAAACTAGATCAAAGTTATACAATTGAATTAGCAAATGGGAAATTTATAGAAACCGGAGAGGTCATTAGGGGTGGTACTTTATGTTTAGAAAACCATACATTCAGTATAGACCTTTTACCCGTCGAACTAGGGAGTTTTGATATTGTTATTGGCATGGATTGGTTATCAAAGAATCTTGCCGAGATCGTATGCTTCGAGAAGATTGTACGTATCCCACTATCAAGCGGAGAAATTCTTTCAATTCAAGGCGAAAGGTGTAGAACGATGTTAAAGACGATAAACTGCATGAAAGCTCATAAGTATCTACGCAAGGGTTATTGTGCATTCCTGGCTCACATCGTCGAGAAGAAACCCGAAGAACGTCGACTTGAGGACATACCAATCGTCAGAGATTACTCGGAGGTATTTCTCGAAGACTTACCAGGAATACCACCATCAAGACAAGTCGAGTTTCGGATCGACCTAGTACCAGGAGCCGCACCAGTGGCACGATCGCCGTATCGTCTAGCCCCTTCCGAGATGCAGGAACTGTCGAGTCAATTACAAGAATTACTTGACAAAGGTTTCATAAGATCGAGTTTCTCACCATGGGGAGCTCCGGTCCTGTTTGTAAAGAAAAAGGATGGAACCTTTAGAATGTGCATTGATTATCGAGAGTTGAACAAACTGACAATCAAAAACCGGTATCCTCTTCCTCGAATAGACGATTTGTTTGATCAACTTCAAGGTTCCAGTTTCTATTCTAAAATTGATCTACGATCAGGGTATCATCAACTGAAAATTCAGGAAGAAGATATACCAAAAACGGCTTTTAGGACTCGTTACGGTCACTACGAGTTCCTAGTTATGCCATTTGGCTTGACTAATGCACCAGCTGTTTTCATGGATCTCAAGAACCGCGTGTGCAAGCCGTACTTGGAAAAATTCGTGATTGTGTTTATCGATGACATATTGATATATTCACGAACCAAGGAGGAACATGAACATCATTTGAAATTAATCTTGGAACTACTCAGGAATGAGAAGCTTTATGCCAAATTCTCTAAGTGTGAGTTTTGGATCCAAGAGGTTCATTTTCTCGGACATGTTATCAATAAGAAGGGTATCCATGTGGATCCATCCAAGATTGAAGCTATCAAAAACTGGGAAGCACCAAGAACTCCGACTGAGGTGCGTCAATTTCTGGGTTTGGCAGGATATTATAGGCGATTTATCGAGAATTTTTCAAATATAGCCTTGCCTTTGACCACGTTAACTCAGAAGGACAAAAAGTTTGATTGGACTGATAAACAAGAATCAGCGTTTCAATTGTTGAAGCAAAAGCTTTACAGTGCACCAATCCTATCCCTTCCCGAAGGAACTGGCAATTTCATCGTGTACTGCGACGCATCACACCAAGGTCTAGGATGTGTATTAATGCAGAAAGAAAAATTTATAGCGTATGCATCCAGACAACTAAAAGTACATGAGAAAAATTATACGACTCACGATTTGGAATTGGGTGCTGTCGTGTTTGCACTCAAGATTTGGAGACATTACTTGTACGGTACAAAATGTACTATCTTTACAGACCACAAGAGTCTCCAGCACATCTTTAATCAGAAAGAACTCAACATGAGGCAACGTCGTTGGGTAGAGCTACTGAATGATTACGACTGTGATATCAAGTATCACCCTGGCAAAGCAAACGTCGTAGCAGATGCCTTAAGTCGTAAGGAACGAGTTAAAACACTTCGTGTTCGTGCCCTAGAATTGAAAATTCATACAAGTCTCACGACTCAAATCCGGATGGCACAACAAGAGGCAATCAAAGAAGAAAACATCCAGAATGAAGCTTTACGAGGAATGATAAAGCAGTTGGAACCAAAGCCAGATGACACTTTATACTTCATGAATATAATTTGGGTGCCATGTTTTGGTAACTTACGGGAGTTGGTTATGGACGAAGCCCACAAGTCCAGGTACTCCATTCACCCAGGTTCGGATAAAATGTATAAGGATCTGAAAGAACTCTACTGGTGGCCGAACATGAAAGAAGAAATTGCTATTTATGTCGGTAAATGCCTGACATGTTCAAAAGTAAAGGCAGAACATCAGAAACCGTCGGGATTGTTACAACAACCCGAGATACCTCAATGGAAATGGGAACAGATTTCCATGGATTTCATTACAAAGTTACCCAAGACGTCAGGCGGGTATGACACTATATGGGAAATCGTCGATCGTTTGACGAAATCAGCTCATTTTCTACCCATCAAAGAAACGGATAAAACCGAGAAACTTGCAAAGATTTATATTAAGGAAATTGTGGCTAGGCATGGAGTGCCAATTTCTATTATCTCTGATAGAGACAGCAGATTCATGTCTAGAATCTGGAAATCATTACAAGAAGCCATGGGCACACGTCTTGACATGAGCACGGCATATCATCCACAAACAGATGGTCAAAGTGAAAGGACCATTCAAACCTTAGAGGATATGCTCCGTGCGTGTGCAATTGACTTCGATGGAAATTGGGATACTCATTTGCCACTAGCTGAGTTTTCGTACAATAATAGTTACCACACCAGCATCAAAGCCGCTCCGTTTGAGGCTTTGTATGGTCGAAAATGTCGTTCACCGCTTTGTTGGGCAGAAGTTGGTGACAAGCATTTAACCGGTCCTGAAGTTATTCAAGAGACCACGGACAAGATTTTCAAAATCAAAGATCGTCTGAAGGCCGCCCGTGACAGACAAAAGAGTTACGCGGATAATAGACGAAGACCTTTAGAATTCCAAGTGGGAGACAAAGTCATGTTAAAGGTCTCACCTTGGAAAGGAGTTGCAAGATTTGGCAACCGTGGCAAGCTTAACCCTAGGTACGTTGGACCGTTTGAAATATTGTCTAGGGTTGGCCCTGTAGCTTACAAGCTCAAGTTGCCAAAAGAACTAAACAATGTACAAGATACGTTTCATGTATCAAATCTCAAGAAGTGCTTATCAGACGACACATTAATTATACCTCCTGATGAGAATCACATAGACGACAAGTTGCACTTCATTGAGGAACCTTTGGAAGTCACAGATTGGAAGGTTCAGAGAACAAGGCGCAGCCGTGTTAAGCTGGTCAAGGTACGTTGGAATTCAAAGCGCGGCCCCGAGTATACGTGGGAGCGGGAAGATAAAATGAAATCCAAGTACCCGTCCTTGTTTACAAACACTCCAAGTCAGAGTGACAAGAACTGAATTTCGGGACGAAATTCTCTGTACATGGGGAGAATGTGACACCCAGCATTTCAGGTCAATATCCACATTACATAAACGCACGTTCATAATTATTATTTCTTGATATTTATTTTGACTAAGTAAAGTCAAGGAGTCTAGCAAAGGAATTTATTCCAAGTCTACTAAATCTTAATGAATTACTAGAAAAAGTAAGCAGAATAACCCGACTAAATGCGAACGTAAATGGTTAAACAAAATAACCAGAAAATTATATATATATATATATATATATATATATATATATATATATATATGTTACACAAAAATTTACGTTGAACCAAGATTTTAATAATTTCTTCAGCGAGCCATAAAATGATTAAAATCATAATACCATGAAGAATCTAAACCGGATTAAATTACCCCTATAAAACTCTAATTGATACTAATATCATTAATAAATTAATACTTAAAAATAGTTATCATTAACCCTAAACTACTTTCTTGACTTTCTCGGTCGAGAGTCAGGGGAGCCATTCTCCCACTTGAAAATTCACTCAAATTCAGATAAAAATCATACCTTCTCAGTCGAAATCCCACGTATCCTTTCCATAATTCTCTTTTTCTTACGGCAAATTCCCAATTCTCCTTCAAATCGAAGTGCAGTTTAAGGCAGAAATCCACCATAATTCAGTGGTATAAGGAGAATTTCAAGGGTTCCTGAAGAGAGCTTAGCAAAAGAATTCAAGACTATCTTCTCTATTTCTCTAAAAATCACCATTCTCTGTTTGAGGTAAAAACTCAATATTGTCCATTTCATTTTCGTTAAAACCGTAACTAAACATACAAATCATTCAAACACAAGTAAGATAACAAGAAAAATGTGTCAAATTCAAGATTTGAACATCAAAATATACAGGGCAAATTCTGTCAATAAAAGTGCAGTAATCGAAACTAGGAGTTTCGACACCTGCTGATCGAAACTGGGAGTTTCGATACCGATTATTCAATCGAAACTAGTAGTTTCGATACCTGTTTACAATCGAAACTAAGTAGTTTCGATACCGATTGCCCAATCAAAACTAGGTAGTTTCGATACTTTTCTTGCCAATCGAAACTAGGTAGTTTCGATACCCAGTTTATTCAATTGAAACTAGGTAGTTTCGACATCTGTTATGTTTAAATCGAAACTAAGAAAGTTTTGACGATACCTGTTCATCAGCCCCATAGGGCAATAACTCAGAACTATTTTTATAACAAAACAAAGGTTGGAAAAACTAAAAAGATATTTATAAACAAAAGTAATCAGATCTGCTAAGTCGGTGAACAACTTGCGTTTAAGACGGGTAGTCTTAACGTGTATGTTATCCTTATGTAATTAGGATACGGATAGGCAAGTCTGCTCTTATTCAAATATTTGCTAGCATTCATAATGTCGAGGTGAGTTTCACTAATCCCCCTTTTTCTAAAGTTTTGAAATGATTTGGGGTGGAGACATACTTGTAAAGAATTTTCGTATGTAAATGAATGAAACTAATGATCTGACCGTATGTTTGTATTGAGGGAACAATAAAGCGCTTAAAGTCCTCTGAATAAATTAGTAACCATTAGCTATGGATTTAGCCCGGGATTATATGAATAGTACTATTGGGGGTGACGCCTCCGGTCATGGTTAGTCGCGCTAACCAGGGGTCAAAATGGCCGAATGACCGCATATTGTCTTACTCGCAGAAAGGCGAGGGGAGGCACAGAATGTTGGGGTTTGGTTACGGTCTCGTACATTACATACTATTTTGTATTCCTTGCAAGCTTACAAATGGGGTCAATAGATCAGATTAGTATTCATATTCATTGGTAATACAAACAAAAGAGTTCTGATCAGGTTAAAATGATCAGGTTTTACACAAAAGAGTTCTGATCAGGTTAAAATGATCAGGTTTTACACAAAAGAGTTCTGATCAGGTTAAAGTGATCAGGTTTTACACAAAAGAGTTCTGATCAGGTTAAAATGATCAGGTTTTACACAAAAGAGTTCTGATCAGGTTAAAGTGATCAGGTTTTACACAAAAGAGTTCTGATCAGGTTAAAGTGATCAGGTTTCTGATCAGGTTTAAATAAAAGAGTTCTGATCAGGTTAAAATGATCAGGTTTAACAAAAGGGTTTTGATCAGGTTAAAGTGATCGGGTTTTACACAAAAGAGTTCTGATTAGGTTAAAGTGATCAGGTTTCTGATCAGGTTAAAGTGATCAGGTTTAAATAAAAGAGTTCTGATCAGTTTAAAATGATCAGGTTTAACAAAAGGGTTTTGATCAGGTTAAAGTGATCAGGTTTTACACAAAAGAGTTCTGATTAGGTTAAAATGATCAGGTTTTACACAAAAGAGTTCTGATCAGGTTAAAGTGATCAGGTTTTACACAAAAGAGTTCTGATCAGGTTAAAGTGATCAGGTTTCTGATCAGGTTAAAGTGATCAGGTTTAAATAAAAGAGTTCTGATCAGGTTAAAATGATCAGGTTTAACAAAAGGGTTTTGATCAGGTTAAAGTGATCAGGTTTTACACAAAATAGTTCTGATCAGGTTAAAGTGATCAGGTTTCTGATCAGGTTAAAGTGATCAGGTTTAAATAAAATAGTTCTGATCAGGTTAAAATGATCAGGTTTAACAAAAGGGTTTTGATCAGGTTAAAGTGATCAGGTTTTACACAAAAGAGTTCTGATCAGGTTAAAGTGATCAGGTTTCTGATCAGGTTAAAGTGATCAGGTTTAGATAAAAGAGTTCTGATCAGGTTAAAATGATCAGGTTTAAGAAAGGAGTTTTGATCGGAAAAAGATCAGATTTAAACATTGGGTTTATGATAACTCTTTATAATAACTTGTGAACTCACCAACCTCGTGTTGACAGTTTTAAGTATGTTTTCAGGAAATTGAACGTGGCCATCAGGTTAGCAATGTAGGATTCATGCATGCACGTGGATACGGCTTTTGAGAGGATTTCTCTTGTATAACTCATGGTCTTGAGTCATATTTGCGAAATCTTAAACTTTTGTAAACTCAAGTTGATATTTTGTGATGTAAATATTTTAAACTCGATTATGTATCCAATTACATGTATGTGTTTGCGATAATCATATGCTTTGGAAACAAGTGAACGTTGCGCCTCGCGTTTCCGCCCTGGCGGGGTGTGACACAAATGGAGGATGTCATTTATCTACAACAAAGTAAGTATGTACAGGACATTTTGTCAAAATACAAAATGAATGATTGTACTACTTATGACACACCAATCCCAGTCAATCATGGTCTGCAGCCGAACAAAGATGGAAAGGATGTGGACTGTAAATTGTATCACGGAATGATCGGTTCTCTAATGTATCTCACAGCTTCAAGGCCCGATATTATGTTTGCTGTCTGCTTGTGCTCGAGGTTTCAGTCACAACAGAAGAAATCTCACTGGATAGCTGTGAAGAGGATCTTCAGATACCTGAAAGGGAAACCCCAATTGGGTCTTTGGTACTCCAAGAAGCAGTTATTTGAATTCAAAGCCTATACCGATTCTGATTATGGCGGTTGTAACCTCAATAGAAAATCAACCTCAGGTAGATGTCAATTCTTGGGGGACAGGCTGGTCTCCTGGCAGTGTAAGAAGGAGTCAACGGTTTCTGTCTCAACATGTGAACCAGAGTACATTGCTGTCGCGAGCTGTTGTTCTCAGATATTGTGGATCTAGCAGCAATTGAGAGATTATGGCTTGAACTACACTGGAAATCCTTTATTCATTGACAATAATGTCACTATGTCCATCATGAACAACCCGGTGAAACATTCCAAAACTAAGCATATAGAGATTCGACAACATTTCATCCGTGACTGTGCTGAAAAGCATTTGATTGAACTTGTCAAAGTTCACACGGATGACAACTTTGCTGACCTTTTCACCAAGGCATTTGATCGTACCCATTTTGAACATCTTGTCAACATGATAGGAATGTTCAATCCTGAGTGAAAACTCTTTCTCAAAATCAAATCATTTCATGGAAGTTAAACTTTATTTCTTTTAAATGTTTTCTATACAGTTCGTTTTCTCTTCAATTAACTTTTTCAGAAAATCCAAACAAAATAGAAAATTTCAAAGTCATTTGAGAATAAATGGAAATGATAGTACATCATTAAATGATCTAAACGTCTTGGGCTGCTCATATGGGAAATTATTGTGTTATGATTACTTGAGCTCTTTTATTTGATTTTAATTTGAATACATGCAAGTAATTTGAATTTTCAGTATAGTAGTGTGAAAACTAATTCAATATACTACAACTGTGATTTGAACCCATGTTTTGCAAGTATGTGTGTGTGTAAAAGAATGCAAAAAGATCATCATCAGATAAAGGATGTAAGATTTTGGCAAGTATTTTCTTATGAGACCAGTTTCGGGTTATGTCTTTAGCATAATTTTTTGGTTCTCTTCACTGCCCATACTCATAAGTATGAAATGAGAAGTTGAGTCAAGATATGTCTTAACAGCAACCGTCCAGCATATGCTACCCCTTGGATCACATCTAATTCATTGAAGACATATCCAGATAACAGTTGGATCCCCTTAACCAAATCTACAGACTCCATATCTATTAACCTGAATCATCATCTGATATTCACAAAAGAAAAACCTATCAAACCAAGACAAATGAATTACTCAATTCTGAATCTTATGATTCTTGATAATCCTTATGGATTCTGCTTTATTTTTTTTGTGCTAAACGATGTAACTTCATTCTGGAGATTTGGAAATCATTGGGAAAATCTTGGATGCCTTGAGATAGTGCAATTTAAATTTTTGTAGCATAACTGTGGGGTACACGTTGTATATCTATAATTAATACCTTAACTCACAAGAATGTGATACAAAGATGCTTATGGTTTCAAATCTGATAATATTGCAAACTTGAATTAACTTGCTTATATTGCATATTACGTATGAATAAGTAGTAATTCATGACATGATCCCATATTCCTTGATGTTTATCTTGTATCATTTTATCAAAATTCTTAGCCTAATATGATTCTCTACTCATGACTTTGACCAAAAATAGCTTGTGTGTATATTTCTGTATATCCGGATCTGTATCTTGTGCATATTATCTTTATTCAGAAAAGAAAAAAAAGATTTTGAGTTCTTGTTTAGTTCAATCTTTATCAAAATGACAAAAAGATTTTCAGTACAGTTTATCTAAATATAAGTAAAACAAAAAATATTTTAGTTAAACTTTCGTGAATTGTTTTTGAAAACCTCTTGATTGAACTTTCTCATCCGGTTTGCTATTTGACATGACAATCTTCATAATTTGAGTTGATTTTGGAGTAGGCAAGGGTTTCTGCGTACTTACAAAGTGCGCAAGAAATAAACCTTGCGTACTTGATAAGTACGCAAGAGTTAATTCCTGCGCACCTGATATGTACGCAAGGCCATTGTGTGTGGGGTATATAAATAGGTGTTAGATTATTTCTTCAGTTTATCTCATTTCAAACGAACAACACTGTTCTATACTTCAACTCCTTTTTTACTCGAAATTGCGTGTGTTCCCAAAGAGTTTTTTTATGACAATTCGACTTTTTAGGTTAACCCCGTTAACTATTCCGTTAAGTTTCTTATTAAAAACTTAACCCCGTTAATCAAATCTAACCCCAATGACTATTTCGGTCACAATATCAACTCAAAACTACAAGGACTTGGACTGTAATTACCCTAAACCTATTCGATTGACTTTCTAAGTCAAAATTAAGAGTTATGTGTTCAGTTTGACTTTTAAAAGTCAAACCCGTGGGTTCTTGACTCAAAATTGAACTCCACGGCGGAAATTCGTAGAGATTGTAACCGAAATACACGATCCCTGTCATAAACGCGCATCATTAGAACTATTACACTACCATTAACTCGAATTAACACCAATTATGAACAATAATGATGTAACCATCGCCTCTATCATCTCCGATCATCAAATTGATCAAAACCATGTATCATTTTCACTAATTGAACTCCTGCACACAACAAACAAGACACTGCGAAGCTTTTACACATACCACATTCATCGGAGACGCAACCAGAACCGCCGGGATTAAGCAATTCAAAGTCGGACCTGCATTTAGTCGATCACCATCAATCCGACAACAGTTCTGGTAATTGTTTGAATCCACATTTTCGTTTTTATCCATAGGATGAAAGCCCTATCATTACCAGGGCTTATAACATCCAATTTGATCAATCCAGATCCAAGAGTTTATATAAAATCGGTTTGATCAAACTCCATTGCAGACTCAATTTAAATCAAATTAAAGTATACCATTAGCTTCGAAATCATCTAATCATTGAAAGCCCTTTGCTAAATCAACGATCTATTATCGAATTGATCGCGATCAGTAACCTAGGGTTCATATGAAAAACGATTTGGGGCTTTTGATCCTAGACACGTTTTTAATTCAATTGAATCATACCATTAACTTCGAAATTTCCAGTATAATAAAAACCCCATATCAATTGATTCAATCATCATCGAATTTTTCATAATCCGAATTCTAGGGTTCATACGAACTCAGTTTAATCGAAACCCAACTCTAACCCTGTTTGAATATAATTAATCCACATCTCTAGACTCGTAATCACCTTTTTATTAATAGCCCTATGAATCCAACACCTTCCACTATTAGAATCGATCAAATCGATTTCCTTGTCCATATCAATGGTTTCGGTAACTGAATCTGTAATTAAATGACCTTAGACTCGATGTTTTTTCAAATTAAACTCACCCACAAGACCGAAAACCTTCGATTAACAAAACCCCTATGCTTTTAAATCCGATCGTGGTCCAAATCGTGGGTTAAGGGGCTGGTTTGGCTCGGCGTGCGTGGGGAAGAAGAACCCACGGGAATTGTTGATTAAAACCAATTCTGACCGGGATCTGTTGCGATAGCCTAGCGGCCGGGACTGGTTAGAGTTGTGTGCGTGTGTGGGAGAGACCCGGGTTCGAGGCCGGGCTCCCACAATTATTTTTAAACATTTTTCTGGTAATATTTAATTAATAAAAATCAAACCCTATAATGTTATAATATTATACAAATGTGTTTTAGCCCGGAAAATAACCCGTAGGCTCGGGTTTGAATTATTAACATATTTTTATATATTATACCCACTTTATAAATAATTTATTGTTATTATCCTCAAGTAAAAATAATATGTTTATATTATTTTAAGCCACAAATTCGTATAAAATAATACGTTTATATTATTTTCAAACCGTGACTCGTATTATTAAATAATATATATGTATATTATTTCGTATCGTTTTACAACCTCGTATAACGTTTGAAACTAAATAATAATATAATGAGTTATATTATTTACCCGTATTTGTTACGTTAATACAAATAATACATTTATTATTTTGTACCACGAATGAGTAAATAAAATATTATTTCGAATCTAAAAATAATATATTAAATTATATTATTTTTCTAATTTTTGTGAATGACAAAACACTCGATTATATTTAATATTAGTTTTGTCATTCGTCGCGCAACGTATATACATATCTTAATTATAACTTAAGGAATTTCTACCCCGTGGACACGTTCGTTTACTTTTGAATATTAGAACGTTTCCTTAGGACGTTTCTCTTTCCGTGTCACTGTCACATTTCCCATTATCGTTCCTAATTTATATGTTTATAATTTTAGGACATTCGTAAGTCTTTTGAGACTTACACTCGTGGTTCCAATTTACTCCTAGTGTGAAACTACCTTCAACGCCAAGCAGGTGAGTTTTCACGGCCCCTTTTTACTGCTTTTAACTTGGGGGAGAAAACATGCTTAAACTGATTTTTAGATTTTGTATTTCATATGCTATCAATGTTAAAGCTAAGTGTAACATGCTATCACAGAAAGTCCTCATCTTATTTCGAACCATTAATATGGATCTTAGCGAGGTAATGTTTAGTAGTACTACTGGGTTTGACAAATCCCACCCGCGTTAGTCGCGCTAACTCGATTGGATATCGAACGGGTGAAATGTTAGCCTACTCACATGGCCAGTATTGATAGACCTGACAGGAGGCAATAAACAAACAGTCAGTTTTGGTTGCGAGCACTTGAGCTAAAACATGAACATAGGTTAGCTACCTATAGATACATATTGAATGATCATAAATCTGGTAACACTTACTTATTTATTTGAAACATGTGAACTCACCAACCTTGTGTTGACACTTTTTCTTACATGTTTTCTCAGGACGCTAAGCTAAGACACAGGTGCACGTTAGGGCATGCATGAGATTCAACTGCTTTGCTTTGTGTCTATTTATGTTTGGTTGAATTATTTTATTGTACTTTATTTGGTTTGGACGTTTGGACTTTTGAGACTTTTGGACTTTGGTTTTGGGCGCGTGCATTTTGCGCATTTACTTTCTTTACGCTTCCGCATTGATACTCTGATTTAAAAGATATTTTCATTTTGAGTCCCATGTAGAGTCGTTCAATGTAACTAGTGTCTAAGATCCTGGTTTGTCACTTCCCAAAACGGTAATACTCCGTTAGATGAAATTGGGGGTGTGACAGATTGGTATCAGAGCCATTGGTTATAGAGAACTAGGATTGCATACAAGACTATAGCCTCACACATTAGTTATATGTCATTTGGATGTTTCGCACTTATACATATTGTTACAGGAACATGTCTTCAACTCCACCTCCATCACCTAACGCATCAGGGTATAAGGCACCTGTACTCTCATCCCCGAAGCCCAAAAGGCGCCGGACTACTTCAATTGACCAAGGCGAACCGAGTAACGCACGAGCATTGGATTATGCTCTCAATTGGGATGTATACCCACATATGATCCAAAGGTGGATCGAAATGGGAGATGTTCCATCACCGTACTTTGGATCCACATCTTCATCATCTACACTACCTAGCTTACCATGCACCATGGAACAAGCTTTCGCAGCATTCGTATCTTGTATGTTGAAGGAGTTGAGTTTTGTACAAGATGCCACCGAGGAGATACCTAAACTTATGGAGAATGGACCCCAAGTAGAGAAGAATAAGGTAGGAATAGAACATTTGACTACCGAACTAGCTGCAACGGACCATGTCCACAACCTTTTAGTGGATCGTGTGGCACATCTAAAGACGAGGGCTGACACTATGGATGATGATATAGAAGGAGTTCTGGAGAGATTAGCTGCTATGGAAGCTCAGCTACATGTGGCAAACCACACTGCTGAAGGCCTTCAAGAGAGGGTGACTCACTTGGAAGCCCAACTGCAAGCGGCCCTATTCCCGGAAGACAATCCAGTATCTGATGATGAGGAAGAACCCTTTGAGGAGGAGCCCTTTGAAGAGGAGCCCTTCGAGGAGGAGCCCTTAGAGGGGGAGCCAGCTGAGGAAGAGCCAGTGGAGATCGATGATGCACAGTCATACGTCTCTTCTGATGACGAGGATGTTTGAGGATCTTCCTAATCTATCTTCCTTTTCATGTTTGTTTTTGCTTATGTTATTTCTCTTTTCAAACCTAGATGGGTAAGGTTGTTCCCATCCAATAAAAGCATGAGAAGTTTAATATTTGAGTTATTTATTTTGTAGCCTTACAATTTATTTAATTTTCAAAATATTAGATGTTGTATCTCTTACTCGTACCTGAATAATGTTTAATATGCGATATATTTCTCATTGTTTTTCATTTGTGATTGTGAAGAATTATGTCTGGGAGAGGACGAGGAGGCCGTGCCGGTGGTCGTGGTACCATTAACATGACGGCAGTAGAGCTAGCAGCTTTGATAAATAATAGTGTGGCAGAGGCCCTAGCAGCACAGAATGCTGCAGATAAATGCTTTAACTATTGACTAATAGTGTCAATCCTTCTCCTAAGGACATCTTTCTAAACTTTATAATTCCAATTCAATTTGTATTCCTAAATCCAGGCCAGCAAAATCAACAGCCAGCCTGTACTTTCAAGGCATTCATGGATTGCAAGCCCCACACCTTTAGTGGAGCTGAAGGAGCCGTTAGATTACTTCGCTGGTTTGAGAAGGTTGAATCAGTAATAGCCATGTGCAACTGCCCCGTGGCTAACCAAGTGAAATTTGCTGCTGGAACTTTAGAAGGCCCGACCCTAACATGGTGGAATGCCCAAGTTCAAATGTTGGGACTAGCAATGGCAAATGGACTCCCGTGGGAGGAATTTAAAACAATGATGAAGGAAGAATACTGCCCACGAGATGAAATTCAAAAGCTAGAGGGAGAGTTCTGGAACCTTAAGATGGAGGGTTCGGAAATTGAACTCTACACCACCCGTTCGCACGAACTTGCTACCATGTGCCCACACATGGTGACTCCGGATTACAAACGGATTGAACTATACATTGGAGGTTTGGTACCTCATATTCAAAGCATAGTGACGTCATCCAACCCTACCACCATCCAACAGACCATCAGACTTGCTCACAAATTGACCGATCAGGCGGTGACGCAGGGAACTTTACCTCCAAGAGGTTCAGTTGCTAAACCCACCGACAGCCACAAACGCAAGTTCGATCACCATTCCAACACCCACCACCACTCTAACTCCCACTCCAAAGGACCTCAACCCAACCAGCCCCAGTTTAACCAATCACAACAACAGCAACAGCGTAGGTTTGAGCCTACCAAGAACTTCAATCAGTCGACCTCTTCTGGCCAAAACCAGGGTGGTTATGCGGGGAAGTCCCCGAAGTGTAACAAGTGTAACTTGCACCACTTTGGATTCTGCAATCGTTGCCAGAGGTGCGGTAAAATAGGCCATGCTGCTAAGGACTGCAGGGGTGAATTACAAACTAAACAACCCTTTCAACAACCGGGGTCTACTAGGGCTTGCTTTGAGTGTGGAAAGGAAGGGCATATTCGGAAGAACTGTCCTCAGTTGAAGAAAGGGGGTAATGGAAATCACAACCCTAACCACAATAACAATGGTAATGGTGGTAATAATGGCAATGGGGGAGGAAATGGTGCGAAAGGACGAGCCTTCGTACTAGGATCTGGAGAAGCCCGTTACGACCATAATGTAGTCAACGGTAAGTTCCTCGTAAATAATTACTTTGCTTCTGTCCTTTTTTACACCGGTGCTGATAGAAGTTTTATATCTAAGAAATTTAGTAATATGATAAAAGGAACTTCATCTCTATTAGAAGATAAGTATACAATAGAGATAGCTGACGGTCAAATAATTGAGGCAACTCACATATTTAAAGGATGTAAACTTGAGCTAGCTACACATACATTTGATATCGACCTTATGCCGGTCACACTTGGTAGTTTTGATGTAATCGTCGGCATGGATTGGTTGTCTAAAAACCAAGCGGAAATCATTTGTCATGAGAAAATCGTTCGCATACCCCTCCCGAGTGGAGAAATTCTTTCAGTTCAGGGCGAAAGGGTTGGTACTGTCATGGGTATCATATCCTTCATGAAAGCACAAAAATGCCTTCGGAAAGGACATACCGCTATCCTAGCTCTCGTTGCCGAGCAGCCATCCGAAGAGAAGAAAATTGAAGATATTCCCGTCGTGCGTGAATTTTTGGAGGTATTTCCCGAGGATCTGCCCGGTTTGCCACCGCACCGTCAAGTTGAGTTCCAAATTGATTTAGCACCCGGAGCAGCACCGATTGCTCGGGCACCTTACAGACTGGCACCCAGTGAATTGCAGGAACTGTCCACTCAATTGCAAGACTTATTGGATAAAGGTTTCATCCGACCTAGCTCATCACCGTGGGGAGCTCCGGTATTATTTGTCAAGAAGAAGGACGGTACGTTCCGTATGTGTATTGATTATCGGGAGCTGAATAAAGTCACAATCAAGAACCGCTACCCTTTACCTCGTATTGATGACCTTTTTGATCAACTCCAAGGATCAATTTTCTATTCCAAAATAGATCTTAGGTCCGGCTATCATCAGTTAAGAGTCCGAGAAGAAGATATCTCTAAGACTGCATTCAGAACGAGGTACGACCATTACGAATTTATGGTCATGCCTTTCGGTTTAACCAACGCGCCCGCGGTATTTATGGACCTCATGAACCGTGTGTGTAAGCCTTACCTTGACCAGTTTGTTATCGTTTTCATCGACGACATCCTTATTTATTCCAAGAACGAGGAAGAACATGAGGAACATCTGCGTCTAATTTTGGGACTACTTAAGCAAGAGCAACTTTATGCTAAGTTTTCTAAATGTGAATTCTGGATTCGAGAGGTTCAATTCTTAGGACATGTGGTTAATGAGAAAGGGATACATGTCGACCCGTCCAAATTAGAAGCCATCAAGAATTGGGCAGCACCGACGACTCCGACTGAGGTGCGACAATTTCTGGGATTGGCTGGATATTACCGTCGTTTTATCGAAGGATTTTCAAAGATTTCGCAACCTCTCACCGCCCTAACTCAAAAAGAAAAAGCCTATAATTGGGGCGATAACCAAGAGTCAGCTTTCCAGCACCTCAAACAGAAACTTTGCAGTGCACCTATTTTAGCTCTTCCGGAAGGAACCGATGATTTTGTAGTGTATTGTGATGCATCTATTCAAGGTCTGGGTTGTGTCTTAATGCAACGCGAAAAGGTAATCGCATACGCGTCACGTCAATTAAAGGTTCAGGAGAAAAACTACACCACTCATGACTTAGAGTTGGGAGCCGTCGTCTTCGCACTTAAGATATGGAGACATTACTTGTACGGTACCAAATGCACCATCTATACCGATCACAAGAGTCTTCAGCATATTTTCGAGCAGAAGGAGTTGAACATGCGACAACGTCGTTGGGTTGAACTTTTAAATGATTACGACTGTGTGATCCGGTATCATCCGGGTAAAGCTAACGTTGTGGCTGATGCACTAAGCCGAAAGGAAACGAAACCCAAACGAGTTCGAGCGTTACAACTCACTATTCACCCTGGATTACCTGACAGAATTCGTAGTGCTCAACTTGAAGCCTTGAAAGAAGATAACCTACCGTTAGAAGGTACACGCGGCATGGAAGCACAACTTGAAGTAAAATCTGACGGAATTCGTTACTTCGTTGAACGAATTTGGATTCCAGTGTTCGGAAATTTAAGGGAACTAATCATGGATGAAGCTCATAAATCTCGTTACTCCATCCATCCGGGTTCCGATAAAATGTACCATGATCTAAAAGTACTATATTGGTGGCCGAAGATGAAGGCCGATATAGCCACCTATGTTAGTAAGTGTCTGACCTGCGCGAAGGTCAAAGTTGAATATCAAAAACCATCCGGTCTCCTGCAGCAACCAGAAATTCCCATGTGGAAATGGGAACAAATATCCATGGACTTCATCACCAAATTACCCCGAACCCCTACCGGATGTGATACTATATGGGTAATTGTTGATCGACTAACAAAATCTGCTCACTTTCTAGCAATCAAAGAAACCGACAAAATGGATAAACTCACTCGAATATACTTGAAAGAAGTAGTCTCTCGGCACGGAGTGCCAATCTCCATTATTTCGGATCGTGATGCACGATTCACTTCTCGTTTCTGGCAGTCGTTACATAAGGCCTTAGGCACGCATCTAGATATGAGCACAGCTTACCATCCTCAAACCGATGGTCAAACAGAACGTACTATCCAAACTCTGGAGGACATGCTACGAGCTTGTATGATCGATTTCGGTAACACTTGGGAGTCTCACCTACCGTTGGTGGAGTTCTCCTACAACAACAGCTATCACACTAGCATCATGGCAACTCCATTTGAAGCACTTTATGGACGAAAATGCTGTTCTCCCATTTGTTGGACCGAGGTTGGAGATAGCCAACTCACAGGTCCTGAACTTGTATTTGAAACTTCCAAAAAGATCGTTCAAATTAGAAACCATATGGCGGCAGCTCGTGATCGTCAAAAGAGATATGCCGACAAACGTCGTAAACCTTTAGAGTTTCAAATAGGTGACATGGTCTTACTCAAAGTCTCACCTTGGAAAGGTGTCATTCGTTTCGGGAAACGAGGCAAACTGAATCCTCGTTATGTTGGACCTTTCAAAATATTAAAGAGAATCGGACCAGTCGTGTACCAACTGGACCTACCTGAAAGACTTAGTGGTGTGCACAACGTCTTTCACGTCTCAAATTTAAAGAAATGCCTGGCAGACGAATCACTCGCAGTTCCTCTAGAGGAACTACACGTTGATGAACAGTTACGCTTCATCGAAGAACCTGTGGAAATTATGGACAGGGAAGTCAAATCGTTAAAGCACAGTAAAATCCCTATTGTTCGAGTCCGTTGGAACTCGAAACACGGACCAGAATTCACTTGGGAGCGCGAGGATCAGATTATGCGCAAATATCCTAATCTGTTCAAGCACTCTGCGTCAAATTCTTAAGGTACTATTTAATTTTCGGGACGAAAATTCTTTCAACTAGGGAAAGATGTGAAACCCCAGAAAAATTTTATTTATTTATTTTAATTTTCGGGACGAAAATTCTTTCAACTAGGGAATGATGTGACAATCCGACTTTTTAGGTTAACTTCGTTAACTATTCCGTTAAGTTTCTTATTAAAAACTTAACCCCGTTAATCAAATCTAACCCCAAGGACTAATTCGGTCACAATATCAACTCAAAACTACAAGGACTAGGACTGTAATTACCCTAAACCTATTTGATTGACTTTCTAAGTCAAAATTAAGAGTTATGTGTTCAGTTTGACTTTTAAAAGTCAAACCCGAGGGTTCTTGACTCAAAATTGAACTCCACGACGGAAATTCGTAGAGATTGTAACCGAAATACACGATCCCTGCCATAAACGCACATCATTAGAACTATTACACTACCATTAACTCGAATTAACACCAATTATGAACAATAATGTTGTAACCGTCGCCTCTATCATCTCCGATCATCAAATTGATCAAAACCATGTATCATTTTAACGAATTGAACTCCTGCACACAACAAACAAGACACTGTGAAGCTTTTACACATACCACATTCACCGGAGACGCAACCAGAACTGCCAGGATTAAGCAATTCGAAGTCGGACCTGCATTTAGTCGATCACCATCAATCCGACAACAGTTCTGGTAATTGTTTGAATCTACACTTTCGTTTTTATCCATAGGATGAAAGCCCTATCATTACCAGGGCTTATAACATCAAATTCGATCAATCCAAATCCTAGAGTTTATATAAAATCGGTTTGATCGAACTCCATTGCAGACTCAATTTAAATCAAATTAAAGTATACCATTTCGAAATCATCTAATCATTGAAAGCCCTCTGCTAAATCAACGATCTATTATCGAATTGATCGCGATCAGTAACCTAGGGTTCATATGAAAAACGATTTGGGGCTTTTGATCCTAGACACGTTTTTAATTCAATTGAATCATACCATTAACTTCGAAATTTCCAGTATAATAAAAACCCTATATCAATTGATTCAATCATCATCGAATTTTTCATAATCTGAATTCTAGGGTTCATACGAACTCAGTTTAATCGAAACCCAACTCTAACCCTGTTTGAATACAATTAATCCACATCTCTAGACTCGTAATCACCTTTTTATTAATACCCCTATGAATCCAACACCTTCCACTATCAGAATCGATCAAATCGATTTCCTTGTCCATATCTAGGGTTTCGGTAACTGAATCTGTAATTAAATGACCTTAGACTCGATGTTTTTTCAAATTAAACTCACCCACAGGACCGAAAACCTTCGATTAACAAAACCCCTATGCTTTCAAATCCGATCGTGGTCCAAATCGTGGGTTAAGGGGCTGGTTTGGCTCGGCGTGCGTGGGGGAAGAAGAACCCACGGGAATTGTTGATTAAAACCAATTCTGACCGGGATCTGTTGCGATAGCCTAGCGGCCGGGACTGGTTAGAGCTGTGTGCGTGTGTGGGAGAGACCCGGGTTCGAGGCCGGGCTCCCACAATTATTTTTAAACATTTTTCTGGTAATATTTAATTAATAAAAATCAAACCCTATAATATTATAATATTATACAAATGTGTTTTAGCCCGGAAAACAACCCGTAGGCTCGGGTTTGAATTATTAACATATTTTTATATATTATACCCACTTTATAAATAATTTATTGTTATTATCCTCAAGTAAAAATAATATGTTTATATTATTTTAAGCCACAAATTCGTATAAAATAATACGTTTATATTATTTTCAAACCGTGACTCGTATTATTAAATAATATATATGTATATTATTTCGTATCGTTTAACAACCTCGTATAACGATTGAAACTAAATAATAATATAATGAGTTATTGTGAGGCCCCAAACCCGGGAGACATCACTTATTGGATTTACTCATCAACACATAACACTTTAAACATAAGACATTCATTAACACAGCGGAAACGATTTAAAACTTCAACATACATAGCGGAAACATAAATATCTAATACAACTTGTCTCTAACAATATCAACTTAAAACATAACATAAAACATAATCAGGATGCCAGACACTGATCTTCGGGTAACTCTTCTCTCTAAGCCAAGCATCCACATCCGTCAACTAAACCTGCACTTAACTGATATGCATACTAAAAATCAGCAACGCTGAGTGAGTTCTAACGTTTACTTTAAATCATTTATACAAAAGATTTACTAATACATACATACATACTGCCCTTAAGACAAAACTTTACATACTACAATTTTTTAAAAACATAATTTAAAACATTCATAAAGTATCCGTCAATTCTTTGTCACTGTTGGTACTGTCCTCGTGATCAATACCGCTTAACCGTCAATTCTTATCACTGCTGGTATTGTCCTCGTGATCAGTACCACTTAACCGTCAATTCCTCTTTACTGTACTGCCCTCATGGCTTACATCCATGAACCGACAAGTACCTGGTAAATGCCCCCATGGCTTACACCATGAACCGACACTACCGCTTATCCGTCAATTCTGTTACATACTGGTATTGTCCTCGTGATCAATACCTTCTGGGTCCTCGTGACCCAATGATGTTGTCCTTGCGGGCAACACCACATGACACGATGTTGTCCTCGTGATCAACACCGTGTATTGTCCTCATGATCAATATCGCTTAACTGGTACATGGGGGATAGCGTAGTCCCCCGAGCAACCGCCGTCACTCATTCCAATTGTACAACTGTTAACGAGCCACCGAGACTCTTACTAATGGGTAGCACCCATATCTGACATCTTGTACAAGTAACATCCGTCCCAAGGACCTTTACAAACTGGTACATATTCCCGAAGGAAAAACTGTTCACTTTACTGTTCATAAAACTTTCTGTAAATCTTGTTCATAACTTTCATATATAATATGCCTTTGTTTATGTATATAAAATATAGTAAACGCTTGCCATAAAATATAACTTGCTTTCTGAAACATAGCTTATCATAAAATACATCTTACTTTCTGAAACATAGCTTATCATATATATCATGCCTTTGTTTATGTATATGAAAATATAGTAAACGCTTGCCAAATGATATATCTTACTTTACTGAAAACATACAAGCACATATATCATGCCTTTGTTTATGTATATGAAAATATAGTAAACGCTTGCCAAATGATATATCTTACTTTACTGAAAACATACTAGCACATATATCATGCCTTTGTTTATGTATATGAAAATATAGTAAACGCTTACCAAATGATATATCTTACTTTACTGAAAACATAGTTTTGCCTCTTTTAAACCTTTCACTAAAACATAGCTTTTCTCTTCAGTTTATAATATATAAAATATAATAAACACTTTACACTAAGTATGCACACCACCCCTAAAGAAGGCAAAAAGGGGATTAGAACTCACCTGGTAAGCTAACTCGGGTTGTCCTAATCAAGGTTCAACAACGTCACTTCCGATCTGAATTGATTAGTTAAATACACATCAGACCATTACTGACTCTAATGGTTTAACTACTCTAACATACTGACTTCACTTAATCAGACCTGATGCCTGCGTACTTAGCAAGTGCGCAGACTCTGCTTCGCACTTAGCAAGTGCACAGACTTCCCTTCCTGCGCACTTAGCAAGTGCACAGGTTCCTCTTCCTGCGCACTTAGCAAGTGCGCAGACTTCCCTTCCTGCACACTTAGCAAGTGCGCAGGTTCCTCTTCCTGCGCACTTAGCACGTGCGCAGACTTCCCTTCCTACGCACTTAGCAAGTGCGCAGGTTCCTCTTAGCACCTGCTCGGTGCGCACTTAGAAAGTGCGCATGACCTGTTCTTGGTGAAAAACCCTAACTTTCGCATTCGGGTCTGATCACTTCAAGATCCCGAACCTGTTTGCATTCAAAACGTTCGTTTTCTATTAAGGAACTCAAATCTATGCTTATCTTTCAGTTTCATCCGTTCAAACTTAACATTTTCACCCAAAACCCGAAAAACCCAAAAAACGAACAAGAACTCAGATCTAGGTGAATCGGTTACTTGTAATCACTTCCTTTTCATTGCTAAACACTCACGAGACTCTTGCTAATGATCCTTGAGGCTCTAATCCAAAAACCAGGACTTTCTCTCTCTAGACTCTCTCTCTCCTCTCTCTCTAGAAAACGGAAATGGATGATGCAAATGAGGGCTTTTGGCTGATCTTGAGGCTTATAAGGGCCCAAACTTGCCCCTTTCGGCCCATACATCCCGGCCCAAGCCCGCTTCTCTTCTCCTTATTAAAGTTTTAATTTTCTCGTGAATTCTTTCGCGCTCTAAAACTCGGGATGTTACAAGTCTACCCTCCTTACAATAGGTTTCGTCCTCGAAACCTGCCATAAGCTATACTAATAGCAAATCACAGAATGGGTGGCATACACCGTAGCTATGCAATGCAGCTTGGTTATGAAGGCCATTGTGATTAACTACCACTGAGGATCTAATCCGGATAATATCTAGTTCTAAGGCTTCTAAGCTGATCGGGCTAACTAATCACTTAAGGAAATAATATCATAAACCTGGCATATCACAAATAAGAGTTTGCAACGTACCTTACTGAGTCATCTGGTAAACCCTTGGTGTGGCCTTGTTGATGTAAGGTTCTTTCTCTGCACCCTTACCCTTTCCGGATCCTCCCGCTTCCGGCTCTTTGCGCTTTCTACAATCTCTGCTCAAATGCCCTGGCTCCCCACAGTTGTGGCACTTAGGCTTCGCCGTGCAGTCACGTGATTGGTGTCCAAACTTTCCACACTTAAATCAACCCGCTTGCCCAGCTCTGCACTCTCCTCCGTGCCTTTTCCCACACTTTCCACACAGACCCTCTGCTTCTAACCTTGACCTCCTATCACTAGGACCCTGAAGTTCCTCCCCAGTCCGCTTAGCCTCTTGTTTCTTAGGTGCTTCAAAAATGACTTCAGAGGCAATGTCATCATAGACAACTCCGCTCAAAACAACCACCGACTCAAAGGTGCTCGGTGTGTTGGCCCTTACAAAGGTACGTATCTTTGGAGGCAACCCTTGAACATAATAATGAATCCTCCTTTCCTCTGTGGTTACAAGATGAGGCACCAGGCGTGCCAGTTCATTGTACTTGGAAGTATATTGTCTGTGAGTCATGAGTCCGGCTTGCAACGTCAGGAACTCTCTCTCCACCATGTGGACTTCGTTCTTAGGACAGAACTTCTCAATTACTAACGCTTTCAGATCATTCCACCTCATTAGTTCGACCGCTTTGTCACCCTTTGCCTGTTTCACAGTCTCCCACCAGTGTGCTGCCTCCCCCTTCAGTGACTTAGCTGCGAACATGACCGCTTGATCCGGTCGGCAGTCACTGAGGCGGATGGTGGATTCCATGCCATTGATCCAATCTAAAGTATCAGCTGCTTCTTTCTCTCAAGTTAGCTCAGGGGGATCACAACCACGAAATGCCTTGTAATCGCACCCACGAGTAGGCGGTGCAACATTCTCCACTAGAACTGGTCCTCCCATGGCTGGAAGCACCACTGGCCCTTCAGTGGCTGGGGTTACGTTGGGGTTTTCCTTGGCCTTCCTTAATGCTTTGTCTAGTATGGCTGGTAAGGTTTCCTTCAGCAGCCAGGTAAACTCACGGCCAAGAGCTGCTTGTACGACCGGCTCGAAATCGAATGTCTAATCATCTCCTTCCACATGTTCAGCATTGTTCTGACTAATATATGTCTCAGTATGGGTAGTGTGGACACTCCCCTCAATCACTTGGTTTGTGCTAGCTCCACCGTGGCGGCCTGTACGCCCACCACGTCTTCCTCCTCCACCCCCTCTAGTTCCTCCACGTCTAGCCATTTCTAACTGAAAGATAGAGATCAAAAGATTTAATTTCATCATGCTAGGGAATATGTAGAACATAATAAGTAAGGTAAGATGTTAATATACACTGGCCATCTGCAATTAACCATTAAATCACTTCTTGTTTTCCATTTATTCGCTTTCATGATTCCACTAAAGCCTCTATTCTTATCTTGACACTCTAACACTAGGAAAGAAACTTTACTTACTATACACTTCTGGTGCTTTGTCTTGAGTTACCCGTTACTGGCATCCGCTACTTGTCCCATTCTCAGTTTAAGTCTGAACATCGGGGATGTCCAAATCTCTCAAACTATGGCTCTGATACCAACTTGTGAGGCCCCAAACCCGGGAGACCTCACTTATTGGATTTACTCATCAACACATAGCACTTTAAACATAAGACATTCATTAACACAGCGAAAACGATTTAAAACTTCAACATACACAGCGGAAACATAAATATCTAATACAACTTGTCTCTAACAATATCAACTTAAAACATAATCAGGATGCCAGACACTGATCTTCGGGTAACTCTTCTCTCTAAGCCAAGCATCCACATCCGTCAACTAAACCTGCACTTAACTGATATGCATACTAAAAATCAGCAACGCTGAGTGAGTTCTAACGTTTACTTTAAATCATTTATACAAAAGATTTACTAATACATACATACATACTGCCCTTAAGGCAAAACTTTACATACTACACTTTTTTAAAAACATAATTTAAAACATTCATAAATGATCCGTTAATTTCTTGTCACTGTTGGTATTGTCCTCTTGATCAATACCGCTTAACCGTCAATTCTTATCACTGCTGGTATTGTCCTCGTGATCAGTACCACTTAACCGTCAATTCCTCTTTACTGTACTGCCCTCATGGCTTACATCCATGAACCGACAAGTACCTGGTCAATGCCCCCAAGGCTTACACCATGAACCGACACTACCGCTTATCCGTCAATTCTGTTACATACCGGTATTGTCCTCGTGATTAATACCTTCTGGGTCCTCGTGACCCAATGATGTTGTCCTTGCGGGCAACACCACATGACACGATGTTGTCCTCGTGATCAACACCGTGTATTGTCCTCGTGATCAATACCGCTTAACTGGTACATGGGGGATTACGTAGTCCCCCGAGCAACCGCCGTCAGTCATTCCAATTGTATAACTGTTAACGAGCCACCGAGACTCTTACTAATGGGTAGCACCCATATCTGACATCTTGTACAAGTAACATCTGTCCCAAGGACCTTTACAAACTGGTACATATTCCCGAAGGAAAAACTGTTCACTTTACTGTTCATAAAACTTTCTGTAAATCTTGTTCATAACTTTCATATATAATATGCCTTTTTTGTGTATATAAAATATAGTAAACGCTTGCCATAAAATATAACTTGCTTTCTGAAACATAGCTTATCATAAAATACATCTTACTTTCTGAAACATAGCTTATCATATATATCTTGCCTTTGTTTATGTATATGAAAATATAGTAAACGCTTGCCAAATAATATATCTTACTTTACTGAAAACATACTAGCACATATATCATGCCTTTGTTTATGTATATGAAAATATAGTAAACGCTTGCCAAATGATATATCTTACTTTACTGAAAACATACTAGCACATATATCATGCCTTTGTTTATGTATATGAAAATATAGTAAACGCTTGCCAAATGATATATCTTACTTTACTGAAAACATACTTTTGCCTCTTTTAAACCTTTCACTAAAACATAGCTTTTCTCTTCAGTTTATAATATATAAAACATAATAAACACTTTACACTAAGTATGCACACCACCCCTAAAGAAGGCAAAAAGGGGATTAGAACTCACCTGGTAAGCTAACTCGGGTTGTCCTAATCAAGGTTCAACAACGTCACTTCCGATCTGAATTGATTAGTTAAATACACATCAGACCATTACCGACTCTAATGGTTTAACTACTCTAACATACTGACTTCACTTAATCAGACCTGATGCCTGCGTACTTAGCAAGTGCGCAGACTTTGCTTCGCATTTAGCAAGTGCGCAGACTTCCCTTCCTGCGCACTTAACAAGTGCGCAGGTTCCTCTTCCTGCGCACTTAGCAAGTGCGCAGACTTCCCTTCCTGCACACTTAGCAAGTGCGCAGGTTCCTCTTCCTGCGCACTTAGCAAGTGCGCAGGCTTCCCTTCCTACGCACTTAGCAAGTGCGCAGGTTCCTCTTCCTGCGCACTTAGCAAGTGCGCAGGACCTGCTCGGTGCGCACTTAGAAAGTGCGCATGACCTGTTCTTGGTGAAAAACCCTAACTTTCGCATTCGGGTCTGATCACTTCAAGATCCCGAACCTGTTTGCATTCAAAACATTCGTTTTCCATTAAGGAACTCAAATCTATGCTTATCTTTCAGTTTCATCCGTTCAAACATAACATTTTCACCCAAAACCCGAAAAACCCAAAAAACGAACAAGAACTCAGATCTAGGAGAATCGGTTACCTGTAATCACTTCCTTTTCATTGCTAAACACTCACGAGACTCTTGCTAATGATCCTTGAGGCTCTAATCCAAAAACCGGGATTTTCTCTCTCTAGACTCTCTCTCTCCTCTCTCTCTAGAAAACGGAAATGGATGATGCAAATGAGGGCTTTTGGCTGATCTTGAGGCTTATAAGGGCCCAAACTTGCCCCTTTCGGCCCATACATCCCGGCCCAAGCCCGCTTCTCTTCTCCTTATTAAAGTTTTAATTTTTTCGTGAATTCTTTCGCGCTCTAAAACTCGGGATGTTACAAGTCTACCCTCCTTACAATAGGTTTCGTCCTCGAAACCTGCCATAAGCTATACTAATAGAAAATCACAGAATGGGTGGCATACACCATAGCTATGCAAGGCAGCTTGGTCATGAAGGCCATTGTGATTAACTACCACTGAGGATCTAATCCCGATAATATCTAGTTCTAAGGCTTCTAAGCTGATCGGGCTAACTAATCACTTAAGGAAATAATATCATAAACCTGGCATATCACAAATAAGAGTTTGCAACGTACCTTACTGAGTCATCTGGTAAACCCTTGGTGTGGCCTTGTTGATGTAAGGTTCTTTCTCTGCACCCTTACCCTTTCCGGATCCTCCCGCTTCCGGCTCTTTGCGCTTTCTACAATCTCTGCACAAATGCCCTGGCTCCCCACAGTTGTGGCACTTAGGCTTCGCCGTGCAGTCACGTGATTGGTGTCCAAACTTTCCACACTTAAATCAACCCGCTTGCCCAGCTCTGCACTCTCCTCCGTGCCTTTTCCCACACTTTCCACACAGACCCTCTGCTTCTAACCTTGACCTCCTATCACTAGGACCCTGAAGTTCCTCCCCAGTCTGCTTAGCCGCTTGTTTCTTAGGTGCTTCAAAAATGACTTCAGAGGCAATGTCATCATAGACAACTCCGCTCAAAACAACTACCGACTCAAAGGTGCTCGGTGTGTTGGCCCTTACAAAGGTACGTATCTTTGGAGGCAACCCTTGAACATAATAATGAATCCTCCTTTCCTCTGTGATTACAAGATGAGGCACCAGGCGTGCCAGTTCATTGTACTTGGAAGTATATTGTCTGTGAGTGATGAGTCCGGCTTGCAACGTCAGGAACTCTCTCTCCACCATGTGGACTTCGTTCTTAGGACAAAACTTCTCAATTACTAACGCTTTCAGATCATTCCACCTCATTAGTTCGACCGCTTTGTCACCCTTTGCCTGTTTCACAGTCTCCCACCAGTGTGCTGCCTCCCCCTTCAGTGACTTAGCTGCGAACATGACCGCTTGATCCGGTCGGCAGTCACTGAGGCAGATGGTGGATTCCATGCCATTGATCCAATCTAAAGTATCAACTGCTTCTTTCTCTCAAGTTAGCTCAGGGGGATCACAACCACGAAATGCCTTGTAATCGCACCCACGAGTAGGCGGTGCAACATTCTCCACTAGAACTGGTCCTCCCATGGCTGGAAGCACCACTAGCCCTTCAGTGGCTGGGGTTACGTTGGGGTTTTCCTTGGCCTTCCTTAATGCTTCGTCTAGTATGGCTGGTAAGGTTTCCTTCAGCAGCCAGGTAAACTCACGGCCAAGAGCTGCTTGTACGACCGGCTCGAAATCGAATGTCTGATCATCTCCTTCCACATGTTCAGCATTATGCTGACTAATATCTGTCTCAGTATGGGTAGTGTGGACACTCCCCTCAATCACTTGGTTTGTGCTAGCTCCACCGTGGCGGCCTGTACGCCCACCACGTCTTCCTCCTCCACCCCCTCTAGTTCCTCCACGTCTAGCCATTTCTAACTGAAAGATAGAGATCAAAAGATTTAATTTCATCATGCTAGGGAATATGTAGAACACAATAAGTAAGGTAAGATGTTAATATACACTGGCCATCTGCAATTAACCATTACATCACTTCTTGTTTTCCATTTATTCGCTTTCATGATTCCACTAAAGCCTCTATTCTTATCTTGACACTCTAACACGAGGAAAGAAACTTTACTTACTATACACTTCTGGTGCTTTGTCTTGAGTTACCCGTTACTGGCATCCGCTACTTGTCCCATTCTCAGTTTAAGTTTGAACATCGGGGATGTCCAAATCTCTCAAACTATGGCTCTGATACCAACTTGTGAGGCCCCAAACCCGGGAGACCTCACTTATTGGATTTACTCATCAACACATAGCACTTTAAACATAAGACATTCATTAACACAGCGGAAACGATTTAAAACTTCAACATACACAGCGGAAACATAAATATCTAATACAACTTGTCTCTAACAATATCAACTTAAAACATAATCAGGATGCCAGACACTGATCTTCGGGTAACTCTTCTCTCTAAGCCAAGCATCCACATCCGTCAACTAAACCTGCACTTAACTGATATGCATACTAAAAATCAGCAACGCTGAGTGAGTTCTAACGTTTACTTTAAATCATTTATACAAAAGATTTACTAATACATACATACATACTGCCCTTAAGGCAAAACTTTACATACTACACTTTTTTAAAAACATAATTTAAAACATTCATAAATGATCCGTTAATTCCTTGTCACTGTTGGTATTGTCCTCTTGATCAATACCGCTTAACCGTCAATTCTTATCACTGCTGGTATTGTCCTCGTGATCAGTACCACTTAACCGTCAATTCCTCTTTACTGTACTGCCCTCATGGCTTACATCCATGAATCGACAAGTACCTGGTCAATGCCCCCAAGGCTTACACCATGAACCGACACTACCGCTTATCCGTCAATTCTGTTACATACCGGTATTGTCCTCGTGATCAATACCTTCTGGGTCCTCGTGACCCAATGATGTTGTCCTTGCGGGCAACACCACATGACACGATGTTGTCCTCGTGATCAACACCGGGTATTGTCCTCGTGATCAATACCGCTTAACTGGTACATGGGGGATTACGTAGTCCCCCGAGCAACCACCGTCAGTCATTCCAATTGTACAACTGTTAACGAGCCACCGAGACTCTTACTAATGGGTAGCACCCATATCTGACATCTTGTACAAGTAACATCTGTCCCAAGGACCTTTACAAACTGGTACATATTCCCGAAGGAAAAACTGTTCACTTTACTGTTCATAAAACTTTCTGTAAATCTTGTTCATAACTTTCATATATAATATGCCTTTTTTGTGTATATAAAATATAGTAAACGCTTGCCATAAAATATAACTTGCTTTCTGAAACATAGCTTATCATAAAATACATCTTACTTTCTGAAACATAGCTTATCATATATATCATGCCTTTGTTTATGTATATGAAAATATAGTAAACGCTTGCCAAATGATATATCTTACTTTACTAAAAACATACTAGCACATATATCATGCCTTTGTTTATGTATATGAAAATATAGTAAACGCTTGACAAATGATATATCTTACTTTACTGAAAACATACTAGCACATATATCATGCCTTTGTTTATGTATATGAAAATATAGTAAACGCTTGCCAAATGATATATCTTACTTTACTGAAAACATACTTTTGCCTCTTTTAAACCTTTCACTAAAACATAGCTTTTCTCTTCAGTTTATAATATATAAAATATAATAAACACTTTACACTAAGTATGCACACCACCCCTAAAGAAGGCAAAAAGGGGATTAGAACTCACCTGGTAAGCTAACTCGGGTTGTCCTAATCAAGGTTCAACAACGTCACTTCCGATCTGAATTGATTAGTTAAATACACATCAGACCATTACCGACTCTAATGGTTTAACTACTCTAACATACTGACTTCACTTAATCAGACCTGATGCCTGCGTACTTAGCAAGTGCGCAGACTCTGCTTCGCACTTAGCAAGTGCGCAGACTCTGCTTCCTGCGCACTTAGCAAGTGCGCAGGTTCCTCTTCCTGCGCACTTAGCAAGTGCGCAGACTTCCCTTCCTGCGCACTTAGCAAGTGCGCAGGTTCCTCTTCCTGCGCACTTAGCAAGTGCGCAGGACCTGCTCGGTGCGCACTTAGCAAGTGCGCACGACCTGTTCTTGGCGAAAAACCCTAACTTTCGCATTCGGGTCTGATCACTTAAAGATCCCGAACCTGTTTGCATTCAAAACGTTCGTTTTCCATTAAGGAACTCAAATCTCTGCTTATCTTTCAGTTTCATCCGTTCAAACATAACATTTTCACCCAAAACCTGAAAAACCCAAAAACGAACAAGAACTCAGATCTAGGAGAATCGGTTACCTGTAATCACTTCCTTTTCGTTGCTAAACACCAACGAGACTCTTGCTAATGATCCTTGAGGCTCTAATCTGAAAACCGGGACTTTCTCTCTCTAGACTCTCTCTCTCCTGTCTCTCTAGAAAACGGAAATGGATGATGCAAATGAGGGCTTTTGGCTGATCTTGAGGCTTATAAGGGCCCAAACTTTCCCTTTCAGCCCATACATCCCGGCCCAAGCCCGCTTCTCTTCTCCTTATTAAAGTTTTAATTTTCTAGTGAATTTTTTCGCGCTTTAAAACTCGGGATGTTACAGTTATATTATTTACCCGTATTTGTTACGTTAATACAAATAATATATTTATTATTTTGTACCACGAATGAGTAAATAAAATATTCTTTCGAATCTAAAAATAATATATTAAATTATATTATTTTTCTAATTTTTGTGAATGACAAAACACTCGATTATATTTCTTATTATTTTTGTCATTCGTCGCGCAACGTATATACATATCTTAATTATAACTTTAGGAATTTCTACCCCGTGGACACGTTCGTTTACTTTTGAATATTAGAATGTTTCCTTAGGACGTTTCTCTTTCCGTGTCACTGTCACAATTCCCATTATCGTTCGTAATTTATATGTTTATAATTTTAGGACATTCGTAAGTCTTTTGAGACTTACACTCGTGGTTCCAATTTACTCCTAGTGTGAAACTACCTTCAATGCCAAGCAGGTGAGTTTTCACGGCCCCTTTTTACTGCTTTTAACTTGGCGGAGAAAACATGCTTAAACTGATTTTTAGATTTTGTATTTCATATGCTATCAATGTTAAAGCTAAGTGTAACATGCTATCACAGAAAGTCCTCATCTTATTTCGAACCGTTAATATGGATCTTAGCGAGGTAATGTTTAGTAGTACTACTGGGTTTGACAAATCCCACCCGCGTTAGTCGCGCTAACTCGTTTGGATATCGAACGGGTGAAATGTTAGCCTACTCACATGGCCAGTATTGATAGACCTGGCAGGAGGCAATAAACAAACAGTCAGTTTCGGTTGCGAGCACTTGAGCTAAAACATGAACATAGGTTAGCTACCTATAGATACATATTGAATGATCATAAATCTGGCAACGCTTACTTATTTAATTGAAACCTGTGAACTCACCAACCTTGTGTTGACACTTTTTCTTACATGTTTTCTCAGGACGCTAAGCTAAGACACAGGTGCACGTTAGGGCATGCATGGGATTCAACTGCTTTGCTTTTGTGTCTATTTATGTTTGGTTGAATTATTTTATTGTACTTTGTTTGGTTTGGACTTTGGTTTTGGGCGCGTGTATTTTGCGCATTTACTTTCTTTACGCTTCCGCGTTGATACTCTGATTTAAAAGATATTTTCATTTTGAGTCCCATGTAGAGTCGTTCAATGTAACTAGTGTCTGAGATCCTGGTTTGTCACTTCCCAAAACGGTAATACTCCGTTAGTTGAAATTGGGGGTGTGACATTTTTCGTCCTGGTCATAGTTTCATCTTCACCTTACTAACATTTGGCGAGAATCTTGGACCATTCCATCCTCAAAATCACCCATTATGGACCGATTCTTGATTATTCGAACACAGGGTTTTGATGATGATTTTTTGACCTTTTGGTTGTTCTTGACACAAATTGAGACCTAAAACTAGTTTATGATCATCAATCGAAGCTCTAGCATTCTAAATTCATCCTAAACTGTTCTTGATTTTGGTTTTGACCCCTTGGTGTCCGTGGTTTAGCGTCAGAACAAGGATAGGTCAACATGACTAGGTTTTAGCATCATAGTGGTGTTAGGTTTTGGTTCCACAGGTCCTAAATGTGTTTTTTAACATTGTGATGACCACAATTCATCACCAAATCACCCGGATTTGATTTTGAATTTTTAAAATTAAAGGGGTAGTGGACCGCTACCCAAGACCTTAGCGGTCCGCTACATGTTGGCTAAGGAAACCCTCAGGAGATGACACGTGCCCCTTTGACTCACTGATGAAAATCTGAAGCGTGGAAAGGTGGCGGACCGCAAGCCTAAGCTTTAATGGTCCGCTACCTGTGCACCAATCCAAATAAGCTGCCTCAAGGTGTCACACCCCAACCGACGGCGGAATTCATCGGGCGGACGTGTAGACTGTTCATAAGCACATGATCAACTATAATTCCATATGTTCATTAAATCATGATTTCATTACATAAGTTCAATCAACAACCAAAAGTCCAATACATCAACATGTTCAAATTCTTTGTTCACTAAGTCCAAACCCTATATGTAGTATCTTGCATATGATCTCAAACACTAGTACCTGAAACATGATGAAAACAGGGTCAACTAAAAATAGTTGGTTACATAGGTTTAGACACCACAAGTAATATGAACAGTTTGTGTACAATTCATATGATGCATGGTTTAATAACGCGTTTATGGAGAACCACTATTGTTTAAAATGGGCGCACAATCAAACCTTGTGACTGATAGGCATAACACGCAGGTTATCCTTAAGTGTTTTCGGCAACAATCACCCTAACCGGGTGGGTTGGTCAGACACAATAGATCTATCATTGTATATCGCCGGCTTGTACTGAATTAATGATTGCACTTGCACTATGCACAAAAAATATGTAAATGTTGTTTGCACAAATAGTGTTCAAGCATAAGCCACAAATTGCACATATGATCATAATGTTTGAATTGTAATAATTGCAAATAGTTTGTATGTAATCAAGTTTCACCCCAAAGAATGTAAAAGTGGAAAAGGAGCTATGTAAACTCACCTGAGTTGTGTACAAGTAGTAGGTAACACCACACAAGAGTTTATTTGTGAACTGCCTACGTATGCTCTAGAATTAGAAGCATAATAGTTAGGAACACATGGGATTTTTGTGACGATGACACGAAAGAGTGAACGTCCTAAGACGCACTAACGATTAAAGAGTAGACGAACTTGTCCACGGGAATAGGGGATTTTCTTAATATAATAATTAAGACAAATTTGGCTTGTATCGAACGTCTCCAATACGAATAATATTATATAATTAAATATCCGTGTGTTCATACCATTAAATAATGGTCTAGGAAAATAATATAACTTATTATATTAATTTTAAGTTCGTAGGATTAACAAAAATAATCATTTATGTGGTCAAAAATAATAAATATATTATTTTTATTCAAAAATATAAACGTGTGTAAATAATATAAATAATTATATTATTTAAGTTGGAAATGTGACATGGTAATAAATAATGTGGTGAAAATAATATATATAATATATTATTTTTATTTGGAGTCATATGTTGAGTAATAATATAAATATATTATAATAAAAGTGGGAAAATATTAAAAATGGGTTATCAAACCAAACCCGAGCATACGGGTGGTTTTCGAAGCTAAAACACATTAATATAATAATATAATAATATAGGGAGTGATTTTATATTAAAATAATACTTTAAAAAAAGATTTAAAAAGAAAATAGGTGGAGAGACTCGAACCCGGGTCTCTCCCACACAAGCACACACACTTAACCAGTCCCGTCCACTAGGGTTTCGCAAACATATCCAGATCATATTGCTTTTAACATGTTGGTCTCCTGTGCTCTCCCCCTTTGCAAACCAAAGCCAAAACCACCCCTAGATCCCACGATCTTGGCCACGATCGGACACAAAAGCTTAGGGGTTTTGTTAATCGGTATGATACGATCTTGATGACGAGTTTAATTGAGACATTGAGTTTAAGATTGTTAATTGTTCGTTTGAAACATCAAAACCCTCGTTTATGAACTTAGGATCAAATTTACCAAATCTGATAATGTATGTTTGTTAGGACATAAAATGTATGACAAAAGCTTTGTAATAGTTTAGGTCTTATTGTCTTTATGTTTTTATATAATTGTATAGATTTTGTCTAAGTGTTAGAACAAGTTCTGTTAGAGGCGATCTTGTCTAGTTCGCCTAGCCTATTAGTGGCGAACTTGTTAAGTTCGCCTATTCTCATGGGAGGGAACTTGTTAAGTTCGCCTAGTCTATTTGAGGCGAACTTGTTAAGTTCGCCTACTGCAGAGCTTGTGTCTATAAATATGTGTTTACATATTCTGTTAAGGAGGACCTAATCAATCGTATTCAGTGAATCTTGTAAACTCTATGTTTTGTGGAATACCAAGAGAAAGTTTATTTACATGTTGTTTCTATTGTCAATTCGTATACATACGTTAACACGAAGGATTCCGCACTCCATGTTATCGAGACGTCCTGTCACGAGATAGATCTGCAGATGAGTCATGTGGACCTACAAGTGGTATCAGAGCATTTGCTCGTGATTTGTGTTTGATTCTTGGTGATTAGAGACGATTTTGTGTACAATCTGACAAGAAATTGATCATTTTTAGAAGTTTTTGTATCCATGGAGTTTTTAAGTTCTTGAAGTTGATTTTGCTGCTGAATTCGTGGATTTGAAGTGGTTTTTGGTGAAATTAATCCGATAGAAGTGTTCTAATTCATAAAATACTAAATCCTACGGTCCAATATCTTCAAATTCCTTCTAATCTGTGAGAAATGATGATTTTAGGTGATGTTTGTTTGTGTTTGGGTTGAAGTTCTTGCTGAGTTTGTTACAGCTGAAGCAAGCAAACTTGATGAGATTTGTTGCAGGCGAACTTAGCAAGCGAACTTATCAAGTTCGCTTCTCTCAGTTTAAGCGAACTTATTCAGTAGGCGAACTTAACGGATTTTCTTGTTTTAAGCGAATTTATCAAGTTCGTTTGATATCAAATTCGCTTGTTTGGATTTGGAGCGAACTTATTATCTTCGCCTGAGGGGAGAACTTGTTCAATACTTGGAATTTTTTCTGAAAATGGCAAATATGGTGTAAGTGACTAACATGTTAAATTACGATAACAAGATTGGTACATCTCAGAAACCTCTCAAATTGTTAAGTCTTGCAGATTATTCTAACTAGAAAGATCGGTTTGATCAGTTCGTGTCTTTTACTGATACAAGTTTGTGGATTCCAATCTTGGAAGGTTATACACATCCGACATATACTTGGATGGGAAAGGATGATGTTCCTAAATCGGTATCTGCTTTAACCACAGAAGAAAAATTATTGTTTGATAGGGAAAAGAAGGCTATGGCTAGTATCTCAATGTCTCTTCCTAAAGAAATTTATCATAGTTTTAAACAATTCAGGACTTCTCAACAATTGTGGGAAGGGTTACAAAAGCGGTGTGAAGGTAGTTTGGATGTTAAGAAAAGCGTAAAAGAATTACTGAAGAAGCAGTTCTTAGTATTCAAGCACTTTCAAAATGAATCTTTAGATGATCTTGCAACGAGATTCTATCATTTGCTGAGTGAATTGTCAAGTGCTTCAGTGGTTTATGAGACTGAAGAGATAAGTGATAAGTTTTGGAGGCATTACCATCTAAATTTGATGTGTATTCTCAGAAGAAGCCTAATAACTTTCAGAACAATCGTAATCAGTCACATGGCTCCTCTGGCTCTGGAAATTCTAATCATGCATCTGCATCATCTGCTTTGGTTGCTCAAAATGATGAAAATTATGACTGGGGTATTCATCTTGAAGATTTGGTTGGTACAGTAAGTCAAGCTTTTGTAGCTGAGATTCGGTATCTGCTTTAACCACAGAAGAAAAATTATTGTTTGATAGGGAAAAGAAGGCTATGGCTAGTATCTCAATGTCTCTTCCTAAAGAAATTTATCATAGTTTTAAACAATTCAGGACTTCTCAACAATTGTGGGAAGCGTTACAAAAGCGGTGTGAAGGTAGTTTGGATGTTAAGAAAAGCGTAAAAGAATTACTGAAGAAGCAGTTCTTAGTATTCAAGCACTTTCAAAATGAATCTTTAGATGATCTTGCAACGAGATTCTATCATTTGCTGAGTGAATTGTCAAGTGCTTCAGTGGTTTATGAGACTGAAGAGATAAGTGATAAGTTTTGGAGGCATTACCATCTAAATTTGATGTGTATTCTCAGAAGAAGCCTAATAACTTTCAGAACAATCGTAATCAGTCACATGGCTCCTCTGGCTCTGGAAATTCTAATCATGCATCTGCATCATCTGCTTTGGTTGCTCAAAATGATGAAAATTATGACTGGGGTATTCATCTTGAAGATTTGGTTGGTACAGTAAGTCAAGCTTTTGTAGCTGAGATTCATTCTGGAAAATCTGAAGAGTCAACTGATGATGATATCTCAAGTGATGGTGAGAGTTTGCTAAGTGCTGATGAAGAGCATGATCAAGTACATAATGTTGAGTCTGATATTGCATTTGGTGTATCTGAAGATGATATAGTATTAACTCAAAATTCTTCTGATGGTGCTGATTCTGAAAATATTCCGATTGCAAAAGTCTTCATGACAGATATGTCAGATCCTTCAAAGGTAAAAGATTCTGTCTGTCACATTTATTGCTCTAACTGCATCAGTATAAAAGATAAACTGCAAAAAGTAATGGATGATAACATAAATTTAAGTTGTGATATGAAATCAATGCATTTAGTTAATCAAAAATTAAAAGATAATGATAAATTGTGTATAGATAGAATTGAGTCTTTGAAAAGAGATTTGAACTCTTTGGTATTGAAATATAAGGAACAAGCATATCATCTGGATATGGCTTATGCTGAGATTGAGAAGCGAAATGAAATTGTCGCTCAGAAGAACAAAGAAATTTCTGATAAAGAATCTGAAGTGATCAAATTACATAGAAAGCTGGAAAATTTTGAAAATTCATCTGTGGTATTGGATTACTTTAATGCTAATGTTGATCCTACAAAGAGGGTTGCTAGATTTGGATTTGTTCCTCCACCATTCAATGCAAATTATGTGGTTGGACCAGAAATTATTCATGAAGAGGAAATTGATCCAAAGACGGTGTTGAAAGTAAATCCAGTAACTTGTGAAGATATGATCTATGATTCTGATTCTGAGGATGAAGTTTTTGATGATAAAAAGGTTGAAGGCGAATGGAAGTGCAACTTTGTTAGGACATAGTTTGTAATGACAAAAGCTTTGTAATAGTTTAGATCTAATGTCTTTATGTTTTTGTAATGTAAAATGTTCTAAGTGTTTATGCAAGTTATGCTAGAGGCGAACTTGTTAAGTTCACCTAGTCTAACAGAGGCGAACTTGTTAAGTTCGCTTAAGTCTATCTGAGGCGAACATATTAAGTTCGCTTAGTCTGTTAGAGGCGAACTTGTTAAGTTCGCCTAATGCAGGTCAGATGTCTATATATAGATGTTTACAGAGTCAACAGGAATAACAGAGAACATAGTTGAACGATTTGGTCTGATTGAGTCTGTAAACTCTATGAGAATTGGAATACAAGCGTGAATGTTATTTACTTGATTGTCTCTATTGTCTTTTGTGTATGCAATCGTTGATTCGTTGGATTCCGCACTCAGAGTTAACGACACGTCTTATCACAAGAACGATCCGTAGAAGTGCCATGAGGACCTACAAACTTGATGAACCAAAGGTAGTGAAAAATGTTACTTGTGATAGATGCAATTTAACAGAACCTGATGAAGTGAAAGTTGATCAACCTAAACTTTCCAAAATGTTACAATCAAGTAGTTTTGTTGCTGCTGGTCATCAGAAGAAGAATTCATCAACGGTAACTAAACAAGTTTTTGTTCAAAAGAAGCCAGTCAACTGTTCAGTAAAATCTTCTGAAGCCTGTTCATCGGAAGGGTCATCAAATTCAAGAAAAACTCCTTATATCAGAAATCATCAAGATAGAAGAGTTTGCTTTCACTGTAATGAGGCTGGTCATATTCTGATTCACTGTCCTTATTAGAATCAAGGTAAATTAAAGAGTGTTTCCTCACAACAACGTGTGGTGACATGATACGCATATTTAAGCAACATGATACGTCTAGTGTTGTAAAGAATGTGCCTTGTCAATCATTAGCTAAATCTTCGAGATTTAAGCAACATGATACGCATATTTCTAAACCAGTTGTTTTTCAAAATAGGTTTGAAATTCCACATGTTGGAATTCCAAAAGATTCTCAACCTGAGGTCAAACTTTCTAGACCACAACGAAGAAGACGTAACAGAAAATTAAAGAAACTTTTGGAAATATCTGAATCTGATAATCATAAATCTAGTAATGTTTTTCCCATTAATCATACTGTGTCTTCATTGAGAAGGTCTAATTGTGAATCTTATTTTACAAAGGTTGATGACAATGTTGATTGTGAATTGCTTGATGTTGTTTATTTTGATCCATCTGGATGACCCAAGACCACAATGGCTTGGGTTCCTATTTCTAACTGATTTTCTTTGTTTATGTAGGGGCAACCAAGGAGGACTATCAACAATACGTGGTATGTGGATAGTGGTTGTTCTCGACATATGACAGGGAATATTCGTTTGCTGGAAGATGTTATTAATATTTATGGTGGTTATGTCGCTTTTGCTGGAAATAAAGGCGGGTACATAACTGGTCAGGGTACTTTGAAGAATGATAAAGTCAAACTTGAGAATGTGAACTATGTGGAGCAACTTGAACACAATCTTTTGAGTGTATCTTAAGTGTGTGACAAGAAGTTTTCATTTCATTTCAATGATTCTGAGTGTTATATCTTGAAACCGGGCTTTGTTATTCCTGACAAATGGATTCTAATGAAGGCTCCGAGGAGAAATGACACATATGTCCTAGACATGAGTGTTGCTACTACAACGGATTCAATTCCTACATGTTTACTCTCCAAGGCGTCTGAGTCGGATTCTATTTTGTGGCACAGGAAACTTGCTCACATCAATTATCAGAAAATGAATTATCTCAAGAAGAATGATCTGGTTATTGGTGTTCCGAAAATGAAATTTTCTGTTCCTGATGACTGTATTCCTTGCAAGAAGGGGAAACAACACAAGAAGTCCCACAAATCTAAGACAAAGAATTTTATTGTGACTCCTTTGGAGCTACTGCATATGGATTTGTTCGGACCGATTAGTATCAGGAGCATTGGCGGTAAATCTTACTGTCTGGTAGTAACAGATGATTTCTCTAGATTTTAATGGGTTAAGTTCCTTGCTTCTAAAGCCGAAATCACAGAGTTGGTACATTTCTTAATCCTGGGTTTAGAGAATTTGTGCAAACAGAAAGTCAAAAGAATTAGGAGTGACAATGGCAGCGAGTTTAAAAATACCAATATGGGTTTAATTTGTCTTCAAAAGGGAATTTATCATGAATTCAGTGCGTCATATGTACCTCAACAAAATGGAGTTGCTGAACGAAAGAACAGGACTTTGGTTGAAACGGCACGTACGATGCTTGCAGATTCTAAGCTTCCAGTTACTTTTTGGGCTAAGGCTGTGAGTACTGTGTGTCACGTTTTGAACAGAGTTTTGACCGTTAAGCGACACAACAATACATGCTATGAGTTGCGTAATAATCGGAAGCCGAATCTGGAATATTTACTACCTTTTGGTAGTCCATGCACCCTGTTGAAAGTTAGAGATGTCCCAACCAAGTTCAGCGCTAAGGCTATTGAATGGATCTTTCTGGGGTATGTTGCAAATTCTCCTACCAATAGGGTTTATAACAAAGAGACTCGTCAGGTTGAAGAATGGTTTCATATTGACTGTTCTAATCGGTCTTTACCTCAAATGGCGATTGGACCAGACTGGGCTTTTGATTATGAGAATTTGTCACACCCCAAATTTATTTACTTAATAATTAATAAATAAATCCAGGTTGCAACGATTGGTAACATTACACAACAGCGGAAGCTAAAATAAAGATATCTAAAGTATCGAACACTTTTACAAATACTAACATGATATAATACATTAATCTAAATCCACCTAGAACAAAATGGGCATGAGGTTCGAGAATAATGCTTTATCGACTTCTAGGGTTTAATCCAATTGGTTAACCTATTCCAACCGTGCCATAGCTATGTGTTACCTGAAAAACATACTTAAAAATGTCAACACGAAGGTTGTTGAGTTCACAGGGTTAGCTGTCTCGATGTAAATCAGTTTTCCTTGAAAACATTGATATAGTGTACATGGCCATAATATAAAACCGTTTTCCTCGAAAACATGTGGTGACTTCAGAGTCATAAGGTGAAGACATTGAAAAAATGTACCTGGCCATAATATGAAACCGTTTTCCCCGAAAACCTTGAAAATGTGTTCATGGGCTTAATATAGAACCGTTTTCCTCGAACAAATTTGACGACCTCATCGCCATAAAGTGAGTCGTTTTCCCAATGGAAACGTGTAAATGAGTTTATACCCGTGTTAAGCCCTCTTTGATGATAGCCAAAACTAGTAGCGGTTTCATGTGTATATGATAAACAAAACAAGTAATGTTGACCCATCTGTAAACTAGCTAGGAATACGAATAATATGTACATACATGAGGCATAACCAAACCATGACATAGGTGTTTTGCCCCTCACTCGTACCTCACGAGCAAATGTTTGAACACTATGCGGTCATTTGGCCAGAGGGACCCATGGTTAGCGCGACTAACCATGACCGGGGGTGTCAATCCCAATAGTACTATCCATAGAATCCCAGGCTAATCTATAGCTAATGATTATAAATATGATGGTCAGGGGACTTCCAGCACTCTATATGTGTTAACTCATGCAAACATAAAGGTCGGGTCTTGTTTTCTTGTTTTCATACAAAAAGTAGTTGTAAATATACTTCGTGTTCTTCAAACGTATCAAGTAAATATGTTTCATGTTTTCAAACGTGTAAAGAAAGTATGTTTCTCCCCCGATATTTCTAAAACATTTAAAAAATAAAGAGGAGCCGTGAACTCACCTGAATTTCCTCTGTACCGTGAATTTCAATTAATGATGTTCGTCGGCCTTGTTCCTACCCACTTTCTACAAAAGTAATTATATACTATTGAGAATTAAGGGCCAACCCGAATTTCTACATGCATATCTTAGCGTCTCACTACCGGTGTTGCTAAATGCATGTTACCATGGCGTCGACTCTCACATAGCCAACGGTGATTTAGACGTCTTAACGACTTAGAGTCTTCAAATACCTCGTATAAATGCTTATGAAACCACTGTATTATTATTGTGATGGATTTAGGATTTTGTTTCTTAAAAATGTAAGTAATGCCATCCGAAAATTGTTTTTGTCAAAAATATATTTTCTCGTGTAATGACATACTTCTAAAATCTATTCGTTTCGTGTCGAACTTCCCCGAATCCCAAACACATCATAGTTTGTGAACTCAGTTATGATTTTGAAAAATAATATACTTTCACAAAATGCTTTCCAAAATGCTAAGGGTTATATTTTTACAAAAATTCGACATTATAACGGCTGTAATCGGAGTTGTCCCAATCGACAAAAGTTCGTTTTAAATCCCAATATCGAATCCCATCACAACAACAATATATATTAACTCAATCCAAAAGGTGAGGACGATCGTACGAACCTATTTCACCAAAGGTTTTATTATCTATATGTATATGTCTCGTGACATGTAAATGCATGATTCAAATCATAATCCATGATTTCTTGAACAAAATCCATCTACTATATATATATATGTATATACTTATTTGTACATATATTTTGTAATGGATGAGTTTAACCAAGCCATTAGTGATGTTAACATAGGGTTTTTAGTCCAAATCCTTTATTTTTTTTTTAAAATATATACATACTTTTACATGTGGCCTTTTGAACTAACATGATTCATTCAACACTTCGTTTAGTGAAATAATATGATCCAAGACTTTAAATACTTTGATATACTTGTATAAAAATACTCATTTATACATCTATGTACCTCATGTATATTTTAAATTCCATAGCTTTCAAAATATATATATCTTTCCATAACTTTTAGCATAAACACTAACATAATCATGATTTTTTTTTAAAGATTACACTAGTTTATGTATATAAACCTAGATGAATAAGGTCAATATTTTAGATGATTATGATCAAGATTAAGAAGTATACCCTTGGCTAGATGAAGAAATGATGAAGATCCTAGAGTCTTTGAGATCTTGAGTTTACATCCAAGCAAAACGAACTCAGAATTTAAGGTGACATTAGAGTAGGATTTTGATAGTTTTAGAAACCCAAATGACTTGTGGTTTCCATCTAAAATCAAGTTTATTAAAGTGAGAACATATAGCAAAAGTAATCACAAGGTTTGGAGTTGTATATGTACCTCAAAACAAGCAAAATAAAAGAGGTATCCAGAATCGGGCTGCTCATTGTAGTTGCCTTGTGACGGCTGTTTGGTGGCCGAATACTTCATCGATTCGAGAGATTCCAGTTGGGTTTGTTAGAGGACTCATAGAGCTTTGTTTCAAGAGCAAAATGGGGTAATTTGGCCAAGAAACGAGGGAGATATGACCATACGAAGTCGACTAAAATTTCTGTCCGAACCTGTCCAATATTTGGGGTTTGTTTTCGGTTTCAAGGGAAAGAAAAGAGAGAGATGAACGATTTTGTGTGTGATTGGGAGTGGAAATGATTAAATGGGGGTTGTTCTTGATATTTATTAAAAGATTACATGGACATTTTGCCTCAAAAGTCAAGATCTTGAGTGAACAAAACAAAGAAAATATTAAAGGACGTGTATGGGGGGTTGGCTACGGCTGAACCAAGAAGAAAAGGGGGGATGGGGTGTTGATTTGCTTAAATGCCCACATGTTGACTTTGTGGTTCATGTAGGATGAATGACTAGCTTCATGTTTATCCACTCAAATATACATAAGTTTTTATGTATAATAGTTAATAATAAAACTATAACTTGACCAGTTATGTATTTATGAACTAGTTAAGGTTCATATAGTATAAAAATCAAGATCATATATAAGTATATATGTAAACGGATGATGACTTAAACATTTTTAGGAGAATTTATAAAAATTCTAACTTATAGAGGTTTACACGAATTTCTAAATCGTGAAACGATCGGTTTTGGTTTTCCATTGTCAATAGAATTGAATAGTATACTTGTTATGGATTTAGGAGTGATAATTAGATAAAATCCATATAAAACGACCTTTGTATGTAAGCTTGCATATTAAGTGATTAAAATTACACATTTGTAATTTCTAATATACTGATAATTCCATAAAGTTTTCCAAAGAATCTTGTAACACTTGAACATATAATTTGTATCACATTATTTTGTATGTAAATAGAATACTAAATTTTAAATCACCAATACTTATTAATATGTCTTATATGGTATGGATCCCAATCCATAAAATTGCATTATCACAACGATCTAGTTCACAATATTCACCAAGTCTCAATCCATTATGCTTGGTAATTCACTATCTACATGAATAGTAAATTACTTGAATTTGGTGATTGCCACATTCACCCATTGTTAAAGAAGTTTCGTCCTCGAAACTTAGTTTAAGTTAACCTCTAGAATTCATTTAATTTATTTAGATGAGAGTTCCGTATCTTTAGTTCATTTCTAGATCATAGTGAGAATTTTAACGCAATCTATTTAGTAGTCGGTATTCAAAGGTAAAGCGAATAATTCACCGACTAACGATATTGGATGTGTAAGGATTTGAGATATCATGGTATCATGTAACAGTGCAACGGTATCGTTGAACATTTATTATATCAAGCAAGTGGATTTAGGAAGGTTCTTTGAATATATCGACAAGGGAACGATGTTGGCTATACCCTGAAGTGATAAAATCATCACTAGAGTCCCATGAACAAAAGGGATTACAATAAGTGTGGTCATATTCACGTGATGCGTAAGTCATTAAAAAAATTTCTTATCGGTGTGAAGTAAAATAACGAGTTTTCCCAATTCAAGTGATCAACGCACACACCAAGTAATCAATCAAGGATTAGTTGTCGGAGCATTTCATTATGTGATCATTCTCATCAGAGTGTAAATGTATGATCACCATCTTTGATAAAGAAAGCAAAAGTGCATTCATGCACATGAATTTCCAAAAGTATAAGGGTACATATATTGTATTCATGCTCGATTTTCTCTCATGAAAATCACATCATGATCAAATCTAAATAGAAATTATCAGAATTCCATTAAAGATATGTCAGATGGTTTAATGAAATGTTCACATGTTAGTTCATAACCCGATAATTGACCGATCATCGTGTCTTCTCAATGTCTCGGCGCATTCAATCTTTCTAGGACGAAAGATTTTAATCGATCTCTCATTTTTCTAAGCAGTATATAGGTTAGGCTAATTCGATTTAGTTCCAGGAAATAATATCGGTGTATGCAATTTTTCCCAAGGGAGGCTGAAACGGTTTAGAGGAACCGTTAATTAGTTGTCTATGTAGTGCATTAGACAGCTATGATATGGAATAAGTAGTTATGAAGACCCGATCTCTTGAGATTGATCCTGGTTTTATCAAATCTCATAACCGGTAACATTATCACGAATGTCATTCGAAATTTGGTTTTGACTGAAACCTTGATGAAATAGGTGTCGAATAATTAACTTTGAGACAATCAAATCTCGTAGTAACATCGAATCGTCCAGATTTCTATGATTTCTCTAAAGATAAGGGTGAATCTAGATAGAGAAGAAAGAGAAAGTCAGAGTATTTGAGAATAGTCTAGTTGACTCAACTCAACAGCTACTAAAGGTAATTGAATTTTCATGGAATTTAAAGAAAAATGTTTGAGAATTGTCTAGCCTTCGTTGGCGAAGATTTAGTTTAGTACCTCATTAATCATTGTTTGCACTGCACTTCTATTGCAGTCTGGCATTTAGGTTGAAGTATCCTGATTTGTGAACTCATGACTTGACTATCATGAGTACGAGATAGATAAGTCTTAAGGACTTCTAGACCGCAATCCGTCTACATGAAAAGGTAAACAGTCACATCGTGGAAATAGTCTCATTGAAATGACGTTTCCCCATAATTGATTCAGAGCTTGCTATCCCATTAAATAAGTAGTCTGTGATGTGATATCATGGTCAGTTTTGTCAAGGGCTTGACTTCTCCTTAAGTATGTGTCGAAAAAAAATATATATATATATGAGAATCAATTTAAAACTTCAGAGAGTCTCCAAATGCGAGAACGTCATGCTCTTATGTTACTTAAAGATAAAGCATAGATATTCCAAAAGATCTTGGAAGAGTAAATATAAAATTATTAAGAAAAGCAGAGAAGTCAAAAGAAATGTATATGTGTAGCCCTTCAAGTGAGCAAAGTCGGCTATGACTCATCCTTTTTTCATCTTCCTGGTAGCGTAAAGCTTTAGACGATTATTAATTTGTAGAATCACGGAATTAAATCCTCAAATTCAACTTAGGTCCTTGATTTCCCCTAAAAGTTGGTTGGAATGGATCATGGAGTTTCAGAATTTGTCAACAACTTGATAGTACAGCGTGTCTATGACTTCCCTGGCATTAGAATGGTATTATCATGACTTACCATTACGTATTTCACTCATATCGGTTATAGTCTTAAAGTCCTTAGCAAAAGGGTTTAAGCCATAAAATTGAGGTAATGAGTGTTAAATGTCAAAGTTTTGTGTTCTCCTTGAGCATGTGTTAAGAATTCATTTCCTAACAGTAGATGCTCTAGAGCTCTTTAACTATAGAAGTCTAAGAGTAAGAGATGTGAACATGTCTCCCCTGCAGGCCGAAATCAGAGGCGCAGCCAACCAAATGATTCTCGGGGAAATGTAAGTACAAAGGATGTAAGATTATCCACTTGTCTCCGTTCGAATTTTCACAATACCTTATATGCGTCACGTGTAAGGGAGTCAGAATGAGTTTCCATTTCATAAAAGAAGTTGGTGCATAGCACTTCCGATGTAAACTTCAGTTAAATGTGATACTGAGTGGTAAGATAGACCCTGAGATTACGCCGTGATTTCCAATAATAGTTGTGCAATTACCGTAAGTGTTGATCGTTGCAAGGAGCAACCTGGAATTTATGTGTCTCAGGAGGATATGTTTTAGAAAGTACAAACGGATGAGGGAGACCTTCGTCGTTCAAGATCCATTAAGAGTTGGTTAGATCCAAATTGAAATTCTCTTGTTCCTCTAGAACTGCGAGAACATTACGTGAATATTTAATTAAGGAGTCCGGTTTGTTAAGGTCCGACCATTAATCGAGCGACTGGAAATTAGGAGTATAGATTAATCATGAACATTAGCTCAGACAGTAAGACTCACTAGAGTTCTCATGCATCGCAAATTATGATTACGTGTGCACCCGCAATGATAATTTACTTTACATGGTCCCTATAGTGTTTCTCCTATCCCAAGCTCTCAGTTTAAGAGATCTGAAATGTTCATTAGATCGTGTTATCGTGTTGCAATCTCGCGTAAGAGTGTGTATGTTATATCAGATTACTCTTATTCATGTGTACCAATACTCGTGCATCTACCGACTAAGGCTGTTGCTGGATGGAGTTAATGGCAGAGAGACACAACCGGTGTCTTTTAATAACAGGACGTGTGCGATGGAAGTCAGGCACTATGTCAGGGCAGAGATCCTCAAATTTGTGTCGAGCAAATCATGCTCCAAGTTTGTATGTACGTGTAGATCAACATGATCCCGATGAATCTATGGGTCTCCTAACCCATGGACTTCTCTCCCGTTTAGTCCTGCTTATCCACCTCGGGTTCCCTTCTGCTTGGGCAGTCCCATCTGTCATATCTCATGGCTAAAGTCCTAGTCATCCCATCCGACAATTCATGAAGGAGAGTATATATACCGCACTAAATGAAGACAACATATGTCAGAAAGAAAGTTGACTCCACGGCTAGAATAGTTGTAGATGTGGTGCAGGTATATGTACAAGTTCAGGTACGAGTTTAGCTTGTTGTGATACTAAGATCGGTAACTAGCGATTACTACCGTGTTCGCCCAAGTTCAGCTCGTAACTTGATCTTCTAGGGTTACAGTGTGTTGAGTACCTGTCATCCTTGATTCATAATCTGAATAGTGATACTCTATTGGGTCATATTGTAGGTGTTTATTGTTTCCACATTGTTACAAGTATTAGATGTTAGTCACGTATACCACGTGATTGTATTTAGTACTAACATAGCTAATGTTACGCTAGTGCAATCACATACAATAATAGTCAACTCAAGTTGTTCGCAACGGTTGGAATTTTATATTCAAGTCTTGGGTGTTCTTAGTGTGATGTAAGTCTTAGAGATATTGGTCCCTAAATGAGTCTGGTTAGAGCCTAGGCGTCACTACGGAGACCAAATTCGCTAAAACCATTGGCTCTGATACCAATCTGTCACACCCCCAAATTTATTTACTTAATAATAAATAAAAACAAAACCAGGTTGCAACGATTGGTAACATTACACAACAGCGGAAGCTAAAATAAAGATATCTAAAGTATCGAACACTTTTACAAATACTAACATGATATAATACATTGATCTAAATCCACCTAGAACGAAATGGGCGTGAGGTTAGAGAATAATGCTTCATCGACTTCTAGGGTTTAATCCAATTGGTTAACCTATTCCAACCGTGCCATAGCTATGTGTTACCTGAAAAACATACTTGAAAATGTCAACACGAAGGTTGGTGAGTTCACAGGGTTAGCTGTCTCGATGTAAATCAGTTTTCCTTGAAAACAATGATATAGTGTACATGGCCATAATATAAAACCGTTTTCCTCGAAAACATGTGGTGACTTCAGAGTCATAAGGTGAAGACATTGAAAAAATGTACCTGGCCATTATATGAAACCGTTTTCCCCGAAAACCTTGAAAATGTGTTCATGGGCTTAATATAGAACCGTTTTCCTCGAAAACATTTGACGACCTCATCGTCATAAAGTGAGTCGTTTTCCCAATGGAAACGTGTAAATGAGTTTATACCCGTGTTAAGCCCTCTTTAATGATAGCCAAAACAAGTAGCGGTTTCATGTGTATATGATAAACAAAACAAGTAATGTTGACCCATCTGTAAACTAGATAGGAATACGAATAATATGTACATACATGAGGCATAAGCAAACCATGACACAGGTGTTTTGCCCCTCACTCGTACCTCACGAGCAAATGTTTGAACACTATGCGGTCATTTGGCCAGAGGGACCCATGGTTAGCGCGACTAACCATGACCGGGGGTGTCAATCCCAATAGTACTATCCATAGAATCCCAGGCTAATCTATAGCTAATGATTATAAATATGATGGTCAGGGGACTTCCAGCGCTCTATATGTGTTAACTCATGCAAACATAAAGGTCGGGTCTTGTTTTCTTGTTTTCATACAAAAAGTAGTTGTAAATATACTTCGTGTTCTTCAAACGTATCAAGTAAATATGTTTCATGTTTTCAAACGTGTAAAGAAAGTATGTTTCTCCCCCGATGTTTCTAAAACATTTAAAAAATAAATTCTCTGTACCGTGAATTTCAATTAATGAAGTTCGTCGGCCTTGTTCCTACCCACTTTCTACAAAAGTAATTATATACTATTGAGAATTTAGTACCAACCCGAATTTCTACATGCATATCTTAGCGTCTCACTACCGGTGTTGCTAAATGCACGTTACCATGGCATCGACTCTCACATAGCCAACGGTTATTTAGACGTCTTAACGACTTAGAGTCTTCTAATACCTCGTATAAATGCTTATGAAACCACTGTATTATTATTGTGATGGATTTAGGATTTTGTTTCTTGAAAATGTAAGTAATGCCATCCGAAAATTGTTTTTGTCAAAAATATATTTTCTCGTGTAATGACATACTTCTAAAATCTATTCGTTTCGTGTCGAACTTCCCCGAATCCCAAACACATCATAGTTTGTGAACTCAGTTATGATTTTGAAAAATAATATACTTTCACAAAATGCTTTCCAAAATGCTAAGTGTTATATTTGTACAAAAATTCGACATTATAACGGCTGTAATCGGAGTTGTCCCAATCGACAAAAGTTCGTTTTAAATCCCAATATCAAATCCCATCACAACAACAATATATATTAACCCAATCCAAAAGGTGGGGACGATCGTACGAACCTATTTCACCAAAGGTTTTATTATCTATATGTATATGTCTCGTGACATGTACATGCATGATTCAAATCATAATCCATGATTTCTTGAACAAAATCCGTCTACTATATATATATATGTATATACTTATTTGTACATATATTTTGTTATGGATGAGTTTAACCAAGCCATTAGTGATGTTAACTTAGGGTTTTTAGTCCAAATCCTTTTTTTTTTAATATATACATACTTTTACATGTAGCCTTTTGAACTAACATGATTCATTCAACACTTCATTTAGTGAAATAATATGATCCAAGACTTTAAATACTTTGATATACTTGTATAAAAATACTCATTTATACATCTATGTACCTCATGTATATTTTAAATTCCATAGCTTTCAAAATATATATATCTTTCCATAACTTTTAGCATAAACACTAACATAATCATGATTTTTTTTAAAGATTACACTAGTTTATGTATATAAACCTAGATGAATAAGGTCAATATTTTAGATGATTATGATCCACTTTATGACACCATTTTTGCTTTCAAATTATGAAATCATGAACATAAAAGCATAACTTGACATCCTTGAAAATTAGAACTTGTAACTTGTCATACATATACATATCTAACGGATTTTAGTTCAAGAATCATGGGATGATCCTAAGAAAACGTGAAAGGATACAAGATTAAGAAGTATACCCTTGGCTAGAGGAAGAAATGATGAAGATCCTAGAGTCTTTGAGATCTTGAGTTTACATCCAAGCAAAACGAACTCAGAATTTAAGGTGACATTAGAGTAGGATTTTTTTAGTTTTAGAAACCCAAATGACTTGCGGTTTCCATCTAAAATCAAGTTTATTAAAGTGAGAACATATAGCAAAAGTAATCACAAGGTTTGGAGTTGTATATGTACCTCAAAACAAGCAAAATAAAAGAGGTATCCAGAATCGGGCTGCTCATTGTAGTTGCCTTGTGACGGCTGTTTGGTGGCCGAATACTTCATCGATTCGAGAGATTCCAGTTGGGTTTGTTAGAGGACTCGTAGAGCTTTGTTTCAAGAGCAAAATGGGGTAATTTGGCCAAGAAACGAGGGAGATATGACCATACGAAGTCGACTAAAATTTCTGTCCGAACCTGTCCAGTATTTGGGGTTTGTTTTCGGTTTCAAGGGAAAGAAAAGAGAGAGATGAACGATTTTGTGTGTGATTGGGAGTGGAAATGATTAAATGGGGGTTGTTCTTGATATTTATTAAAAGATTACATGGACATTTTGCCTCAAAAGTCAAGATCTTGAGTGAACAAAACAAAGAAAATATTAAAGGACGTGTATGGGGGGTTGGCTACGGCTGAACCAAGAAGAAAAGGGGGGATGGGGTGTTGATTTGGTTAAATGCCCACATGTTGACTTTGTGGTTCATGTAGGATAAATGACTAGCTTCATGTTTATCCACTCAAATATACATAAGTTTTTATGTATAATAGTTAATAATAAAGCTATAACTTGACCAGTTATGTATTTATGAACTAGTTAAGGTTCATATAGTATAAAAATCATGATCATATATAAGTATATATGTAAACAGATGATGACTTAAACATTTGTAGGAGAATTTATAAAAATTCTAACTTATAGAGGTTTACACGAATTACTAAATCGTGAAACGATCGGTTTTGGTTTTCCATTGTCAATAGAATTGAATAGTATACTTGTTATGGATTTAAGAGTGATAATTAGATAAAATCCATATAAAACGACATTTGTATGTAAGCTTGCATATTAAGTGATTAAAATTACACATTTGTAATTTCTAATATACTGATAATTCCATAAAGTTTTCCAAAGAATCTTATAACACTTGAACATATAATTTGTATCACATTATTTTGTATGTAAATAGAATACTAAATTTTAAATCACCAATACTTGTTAATATGTCTTATATGGTATGGATCCCAATCCATAAAATTGCATTATCACAACGATCTAGTTCACAATATTCACCAAGTCTCAATCCATTATGCTTGGTAATTCACTATCTACATGAATAGTAAATTACTTGAATTTGGTGATTGCCACAGAATTTATTCAAGTCTTTTCAATTACCTTCTGATATTTCTCAAGAGGAAGCTGCTATATTATATGATTCATGTCAGGATGCACATAATAGTGGGTTTCTACCGACTGTAGTTCAACAATCATCTGTTCCCTCTACATCTGCTCCAGATCCTAATGTTTCTTCTAGTTCGGGAACACAAGAGTCTGATAGTGAGGACAAAATTGTTATTTTCCTAGATTGTTCTGCTGATCCTTTGTTAGTTGATGAACCTTTTAATTCAACACAGGCTCAGGGGGAGATTCCTACAAATCCGGACACGAAGATACCAGTTAATCAAGATATGTCTTATCAATCTGATACAACTCAAGTTGATGTGTTGCCGGTGTAGGTCCAGGTAACTCAGCTACTGATCAAACTCGTGATATGACGTTGATATAACACGAAGTACGGAATCCTTCGCGTTACCGATTTGTATACTAACCGACAATCCAAAACAACACGCGTAAATAAACTTCTCGATTATATTCAGAATAACAATGGTTACAGACTCAATCAGACAATTGTTCACTTCTGTTCAACACTCCTGTCTAATGACTCTGTAACAGATATATATAGAACCAAAACTGATGTAAGCGAACTTAGTTAAGTTCGCCTGAAACAGACTAAGCGAACTTAACAAGTTCGCCTCAGCTATGCCTAAGCGAACTTATTAAGTTCGCCTCTGATAGGTCAGGCGAACTTAACTAAGTTCGCCTCTAGGCTTACTACTAAAAACACTTAGCAACTTTACAATTTCATGACAAAACATAAAGACATAAAATCTAACTATTACAAGCTTTTGTCATTACAAATCTATGTCCTAACAGACTCCCCCTTGACAATAGCTTGATCTTCTGTCTTCAGTCTTTATCTTGAAGTCTTCCAGTTATCCGGTAGTCTGATGCCAGCATGCACACCGTATCTTCTGCATATCTCCAAAACTCTTTTATACTGTAGACCTTGTTCTATCCATTCATCAGTATACATTATCTCATTCTTTCGCAGCATCCTCTGATCTTTCTTTGAAAAATTAATAAGATTCATTGCGTCATAGAAACACATAATGACCTTATTATCTTTATCTTCAACCCTTGCTTCACCAGTATTGACATCAACATACCACCATTTCATATTCCCAAGAAAGTCTTGAGGAATATTCTTTAATGGTATCTTGTGTATAGCACGCACTGGTCTTTACTTGTATCTCCAGGTTACTTTCCCAGTCTTAGGATCTGTGTTCTTCACTCTCTTTCCCTTCTGTGGTTTCAGCCTTTCATACTTACCCGAACTACCTTCTTTCTTTATCAGGTTTGCTATCACATCAGCCAAACCATTCTTCGATCTATTTATGAGAGGCTTTGAAGCTAGACCATTTATTTCACACCTCGGCAAAGTATTGAAATATTTGATCCTTGGCTTTAAGTATTGAACGCCATCAGATCGTTTGATTACAAACAATTTTGATTCACCATCATAAAACCAACTAATGATCCTTCCTATACACTGCTCTTTATTCACATATTTTTCTTTCTGAGCAGGTTGTATTGGAGACTTGGGTTGTACCTTCATCCAACTATTTACTACTTCTCTCCACTGTTCTCGTGTCATACCTGTATCTCTAAACATCACAGGTTCTTCATTAATCTTTGGATACTCAGTGTGAGTAGTTTCAATTTCAGCACTCTTATTGAATTGAAGATTCTCATCATCAGTATCCATCTTTGACTCAGCTGTATCATCAGGCAATGTGACGTCTTCAATAGAGTCCATAGAGTCAGTTATTCCGTCATAAGAGAATTCAGGAACAACATCCTCTTGGATGAAGTTATACGGCACCTTAAGACCGTCACAGCCTTCATATGTAACACTATTTTTATCTTTCTCTATTTCAATCTCCACTATTTCTCCTTCTTCTATCTTAGTGTCTGACATATCATCTTCCATGTCATTGAATAAATCGTCAATGTCATCAAGACATTCAATCTTTTCAGCCTCTTCTTCTGAATCTTGAAAGAATTCTAATAACAGAATTTCTTCTTCATTATTACCCGAAGTATCTTTATCTTTGTTTCCTTCAAGAGATTGTGATGTCGACTCCCCCTGAACTCTAGATATAGGATTAGCGTCAGTGTATTGACGATCACCCTCAATATTTCCAGCAGGATCATTGTCTTCATCATCACGTCTTTGTATTGACTCAGTGTGACAGGTATCAGGTTTCCTCAACTCCCCCTGAGCGTCAAGACGCTGAACGAGTTCACGAGGAGCCTGATGAAGACCATAGAGGGCCTTATCTAGCTTGAAAACCATGTTCAGATTCAGTGGATCTTCAAACCCCGGCGGCTGACACACATAGACTTCCTCCTTGACCTTTCCATATAAAAACGCACTCTTTACGTCTAATTGAAACACCTTAAAGCCTTTAAAAGAAGCAAAAGCTAGAAACAGCCTTATAGCTTCGAGCCTCGCAACCGGCGCATAAACTTCGGTGTAATCAATTCCTTCTTGTTGATTGAAGCCCTGGACAACTAATCTTGCCTTATTGCGTACCACGACACCTCGATCGTCCTTTTTACATTTAAACACCCATTTGGTTCCTATCGGATACGCACCTTTCGGTAAATCAACCAGATTCCAAACCTTCAGTTTATCAAATTGAGCTAGTTCTTCCTGCATAGCTTCTATCCAGTTATTGTCATTTAAAGCCATCTCTACATTCTTGGGTTCAACTCCATCTTGTAAATTTCCAATTATATTTGTCATCGGGTGATTTTTGAGTTCCTTGATGGATGCAACCTCAGGAACCGGCAACACGTCAACTTGAGTAGCTTCAGATTGATAAGAATAATCTTGAGGAATTGGAATTTTCGAGTCCAAATTTGCTGGAATCTCCCCCTGATCCTGTGTCGAAGGTAATGGATCATCACTCAACAGCGGATCAGCAGAAGAATCTTGAAAAATAGCATTATCCTCCTCACTCTCTGAATCTTGTGGACCGGAACAAGAAGCAACATTAGGATCGGGAGCAGAAGTTGATGGAATCGAAGAATTTGGAACTGCATTTGGTAGAAATCCATTATGCTGTGCATCTTGACAAGAATCATAAAGAACAGCAGCATCTTCATCAGAAATGTCAGAAGGTAAATGAAAAGACTTGAATAAGTTTTCATAATCAAATGCCCAATCCGGACCAATCGCCATTTGTGGTAAAGATCGATTTGAACAGTCAATATGGAACCATTCTTCAACTTGGCGTGTCTCTTTGTTATAAACCCTCTTGGTAGTCGAATTAGCCACATACCCCAGAAAAATCCCTTCAATAGCCTTCGCACTGAATTTTGTCGGGACATCTCGAACCTTCAGTAGGGTACACGGATTACCAAAAGGTATTAAATATTCCAGATTCGGATTTCGATTATTCAGCAATTCATAGCAAGTCTTGTTATGTCGCTTGACGGTCAAGACCCTGTTCAAAACATGACACGCAGTATTCACAGCTTCAGGCCAAAAGGTGACTGGTAGCTTAGAATCTGCAAGCATCGTGCGAGCTGTTTCGACCAACGTCCTGTTCTTTCGTTCAGCGACACCGTTTTGTTGAGGAACATATGGCGCACTGAATTCATGATGAATTCCTTTTTGTAAACAGAATAAGCCCATTTTGCTATTCTTAAATTCGCTGCCATTGTCACTCCTGATTCTTCTGACTTTCAGATTTAATAAATTCTCCAAACCCAGGATTAAGTATTGAACCAACTCAGTGGTTTCAGCTTTAGATGAAAGAAATTTAACCCATGAAAATCTGGAGTAATCATCAGTTACTACCAAGCAGTACGATTTCCCACCAATGCTCCTAATACTTATTGAACCGAACAAATCCATATGCAGCAATTCCAACGGAGTTACGATAGAATTTGTCGATTTTGATTTGAGAGATTTCTTTCTTTGCTTCCCCTTCTTGCACAGAATACAATCATCAGGAACTGAGAATTTCATTTTCGGAATACCAAGCACAAGATCATTCCTAACAATGTAGTTCATCTTCCTGTAGTTTATGTGAGCTAGCTTCCTGTGCCACAATATTGAATCAGATTCCGACGCCTTGGAGAGTAAACATGTTGGAATTGAATCCGTTGTAGTGGCGACACTCATGTCAAGGACATACGTGTCATTTCTCCTTGGAGCCTTCATAAGAATCCATTCATCAGGAATCACAAAACCCGGTTTCAGAATATAACATTCATGATCGTTGAAATGGAACGAAAACTTCTTGTCACAGACTTGTGATACGCTTAAAAGATTGTGTTCCAGCTGCTCAACATAATTCACCTTTTCAAATTTTACTTTGTCTTTCTTTAACGTTCCCTGGCCTGTTATGTACCCGCCTTTATTACCCGCAAAAGCGACATAACCACCATCAATTTTAATCACATCCTCAAGCAATTTCACATTCCCTGCCATATGTCGAGAGCAACCACTATCCACATACCATGTATTGTTGATAGTCCTACTTGGTTGTCCCTACATAAACAACGAGAATCAGTTAGAAAGTGGAACCCAAGCCATCGTGGTCTTGGGTCGTCCTGATTGATCAAAATAAACTACTTCTTGTAATTTACAATCAATTTTATCATTCACTGTTGGAACAGAAGTTTGACAATCAGACCTTTTCAAAGAAGAAACATTTTTATTATTTTTAGAAACATTATTTGAAAAATTATTTTCAGATTCAGATGTTTCTAAAATTTTCTTTAATTTTCTGTTTCTCCGTCTTCTTTGAGGTCTTGACAATTTAACCTCCTGAAAAGTATCTTTTGAAATCCCAACTTTTGGAATATTAAGATTTTCTCTGCATACAAAAGATTTAACATGCAATGTATTCTGTTGTTTAATTCCAGGAGAATTAACAAAAGATCGTCCTGTCATATCTTTTCCCAAACTAGAAGACGATTTTCCCTCATCTTTCCTTTTCAGAATCTTCACAACTTTCGGTTGTGAAGGAACAATCTTCAGTTTGCCCTTGTTCTTGTATGAACAATTAATCAAGATATGACCAGGCTCATTGCAATGAAAACACACACGTCTTTCTTGATAAGTTCTGAAATAAGGTGTTTTCTTCGAATTTGAAGAACCATCAGAAGAAGACGCTTCAGATGAATGCCCAGAACAATTAACCGGCTTCTTAGGAACATAAGTCTGTTTTGGCACCTTTGAAGAATTCACTTTTTGAAAACCAGCCTCAACAAACCCACTTGACTTTAATATTGAAGAAAGTTTAGTTTGAACCACCTTCACCTCTTCAGGTTCTGTCAAGATGCACCTATCCCGAGTAACATTCTTCACAATCTTTGGTTCATCAATTTTCACCTCTCTCGGAATGCCTTCAACCTTTGAATCATCAAATACTTCATCCTCTGTATCAGAATCATACACCATGTCTTCACCTGTCACTGGATTCACTTTTAATACTGTCTTGGGATCAATCTCCTCTTCATGAATTATTTCAGGCTCAACTACATAATTCCCATTGAATGGAGGAGGAACAAACCCAATACCAGCAACCCTTTTTGTGGGATCAGCATTAGCATTAAAATAATCCAACACTACAGATGAATTCTCAAACTGTTCCAGCTTTCTATGTAACTTTATCACCTCAGATTCTTTTTCCAAAATTTCCTTTTTCTTTTGGGCAACTACTTCATTTTGTTTTTCAATTTCAACATAAGCCATATCAAGATGATAACCCTGCTCTTTGTATTTTAACCCAAGAGAATTTAAGTCTCTTTTCAAAGACTCAATTCTATCAATGCACAGTTTATCATTATCTTTCAGTTTCTGATTTACTGAATGCATTGATTTCATGTCACAAATCAAATTGGTGTTATCATCCATGACTTTTTGTAGTTTATCTTTAACAGAAATGCAATTAGTACAAAATATATGACAAACAGAGTCTTTTACCTTAGTCGGGTCAGACATGTCTGCCATGAATACTTTGGCAATCGGAATATTTTCTGAATCTTCACCAACAGACACATTTTCTGTAAGAACAATTTCTTCCTCAGCAATCCCTGACACAGCATCAGAATCAGTATTTTCCCCTTTTTCTTCCTCATCATCAACACTTGGAACACTATCACCATCACACGAATCATCACTAGAACTTTCATCATCAGTAGACTCTTCTGGTTTTTCTGAATGAATTTCTGCAACAAAAGCCTGACTCACAGCACCCACCAAATCTTCCAGATGAATGCCCCAATCATAGTTTTCATCGTTTTGAGCAACTAGAGCTGATGTAACATCCCAAAATGTCGAGAAATAAAGTTAACGAGTTCAAGCGGGCCGAAGTCGGGCCGGGTCAGTCGCGAACCGGGCTTGGGGAGGTCTCCCCTATAAATAGCCAAGATCACCACATGTTTCTCTCATTTGCAATTCTAGAGAGAGAAAAACCGTAGAGAGAGAAAGTGTCAGAATCGCACAAGATTGCACCCGCTCGTGTCTCTTGCACTCGTGAGAAGAACCTCCGGATCAGAAGCTCGATTCAGGTAACAATCCGACCTAAATCTGAGTTTTAGTTCGTTTTTGGGTTTTTCGGGTTTTGGGTGAAAAGGTAAGGTTTGAACGGATGAAACTAAAAGATAATCATGGATTTGAGTTCCTTAATGGAAAACGAACGTTTTGAGTGCGACAGGTTCGGGATCTTGACATGATCAGACCCGAATGCGAAAGTTAGGGTTTTTCGCGAAGAACAGGTCGTGCGCACTTGCTAAGTGCGCACGGAGCAGGTCCTGCGCACTTGCTAAGTGCGCAGGAGGAGGGACCTGCGCACTTGCTAAGTGCGCAGGAAGAGGGGTCTGCGCACTTGCTAAGTGCGCAGGCAGCAGAGTCTGCGCACTTGCTAAGTGCGCAGGAAGCAGGGTCTGCGCACTTGCTAAGTGCGCAGACATTAGAACTGGTTAAGTGAAGTCAGTATGTTTAGAAGGGTTAAACCGTTAGAGTCGGTATTGGTCTGATGTGTATTTAACTAATCAATTCAAATCGGAAGTGAAGTTGTTGGACCTTTGTTTAGGACAACCGAGACTAGCTTATAAGGTGAGTTCTAGAGCCCTCTTTTAAATGTTTTGTTAATGTTTTTGGGCTGGTGTGCATACTTACGAAATGATGTTTAACGAAATGATGTTTAACGAAATGATGTTTTAACGAAACGATGTTTACGAAAGGAAAGGTTTTGAAGTGTTTTTGCCAAAAAGGGTTACGAATGTTTTATGAACGGTCTAAATGAGGAAATGTTTAATGAGAAGAGAAAGAGGTAAATGTTTTAAAGAAGTCATTACAAATCTAATCTGTCGAATGAATGGAATTGACGAATGAAGTCTGGGAAATGAGATTCCCAGCCTTGTGGTAGATTATGGACAGCGAGCCATAGTTGCCACAAGAACAACAGGGGCATTGTCTCTGTGGCATGTCAATGGTTATGATGTTGTACAACTGGTAAAGGGAGTAACGACGGTTACTCAGGGGTTAACGTGACCCTATGTAAGGTTAAATTATGATCCGACGGTGTCATTGGCCGTGAGCCGTGGCCGTCGATGGAAGTTGTCGGTTTATGGACATGAGAGCCATAAGGGCAACTGAATGGGTATTGTCGGTCCTCGTGCAGTTAGCCTTGGGGGCAATACCAAAAAGGGAATTGACGGAATGTATGGTATTGTCGGTCTTCGTGCAGTTAGCCTTAGGGGCAATACCATACTAAATGACGGAACGAAGGGTAACACAGATTTAGATAATAATGTATGACTTAAATGAATGTTAAAAGTTTTAATGAACGATCCGTTTAACGGTGTTTATGATTATGATGTTGATGATGATATGGGTACGAAACCTTTTTAAAGATGTTAGATTATTACATTCTTTTGTGAAAGGTTTTACTAAATGAATGATACGTTTTTGGCAAATGTTGATGTTAAAGTTTTTATGAAACGCTCACCAGCGTAGCTGACTTTTTATTATGCACATTCAGGTTAAGGCAGGTATGGACGATGGACGGTGATGCTTGGCAAGCGAGAAGAGTTTCCCGGTCGATCATGAAGACTGGCATCCCGTTATGAGTTGTTTATGTTAAGTTTATGTAATTATGTTTTAAACAATGTTTACGCTTCCGCATGTATGAACAATGATGACGTTATGTTTGAATGAAATTTTCCGCTGCGTTATTTGATATTCATGTTTAAGAACTGTTTGTGAATGAGTAAATCCAACGAGTGAGGCCTCCCGGGTTTGGGGCCTTACAAGTTGGTATCAGAGCAATAGTTTGAGAGATTCGGACACTCCCAGTGTCTGAACTTAAACTTTGAATGGGACCGAAAGCGTATGCCAGTATGGGTAACTCGAGCCACAGCATCAGGTATGAAAAGTAGAGTATGTGTATGTAGTATGCCTTAGAAAGGGTTAGGAAAGGACTTGTGTTCTGATGGAATCACAAAGGTGGTCAAATAGAAATCGAAAGGTAGTGTAATGGTTAATTGCAGATGGCCAGTGTATATTAACATCTTACAGTACTTATTGAATTTTATTTGTTAACTAGCGTGATGACATTGGATTTCTTGTCTTATAGAACGAAATGGCGAGGAGAGGGAACAGAAGGCGTGGTGGCCGTACCGGTGGTCGAAATGGTGGGCGTAGCAGAATTCCTGCGCGCCAAGAGCACAGCGAAGAAGGAAGTGTTCACACTGAACCGACGGTTAGTGTGCATGGAACTGAACAGACACAAGTTGCAAAACAACCTTTCACTTTTGAACCAGAAGTGAGAGCAGCCATAGCTCGAGAGTTCTCCGAGTTGATGAAGAATTCTCTGCCAAGTCTGTTGGCTGAAGCGTTAAAGAAAGTTAGTGGGGAAGGCGGATCTAGTGCGGCAACTGGTGCTCAGAACAACGAGACCGACAACGCACCGCCTGCTCGCGGGTGCGACTATAAGTCATTTAAGGCATGTGACCCGCCGGTCCTGACTGGGAAGAAGGACACGGTGGCTACTTTTGATTGGGTAATACGTATGGAAGCCGCCATCCGTCTGAGCGAGTGTCGAGCTAATCAAGTAGTGAAGTTTGCTGCTAACTCCTTGAGGGAGGAAGCATCCCACTGGTGGGAAGGTGTACGTCAGGCTAAGGGGGATGAGGTTGTTGACTCGATGATGTGGGCTGACTTGAAAACTTTGGTGATCAAGAATTTCTGCCCGAGGAACGAGATTGAGAAGGTAGAGAGGGAATTTCTGGGTTTGAAGGCCGGGAGCATGACGCACCGGCAGTACACAACCCGATTCAATGAACTGGCACGTCTGGTGCCACATCTTGTTACGACGGAGGAGAGAAAAATTTCCTGCTACATTCAAGGGTTGCCGGACCAGGTCCGTACCTATGTTAAGGCAAACGCCCCTACTACCTATGATTCGGTAGTAGAACTGAGCGGCGTAGTATTTGATGATCTGGCACTGAATGTTGTCGCCATCGAGGAACCAAAGAAGAGACCGAGCTTCTCAAACAAGCGAACTGGTGGAAAGATGTTTGGGGCTCGCGATAAAAGGGCTCGGGTGGATGAGCCGACTGTTTGTAGGAAGTGTGGAAAGGAGCATGTAGGTGAATGTAGACTGGGATCTAACTTGTGCTTTAAGTGTGGCAAGACCGGGCACTACTCCCGTGAGTGCACACAACACTACAAGTGCTATAACTGTGGGAATGCCGGTCATCTGAGCCGGGAATGCACCAAACCAAGAATGGGTGAAGCCGGGAAGGGGAAAGGCCCGGAGAAGAGGGAAGAGAGGCCCCGAGCAAAGACTCGTGCGTACGCGCTGACGTAAGACCAGGCCAGAATGGACCCCGACGTGGCGTCAGGTACGTTCGTCCTTGACAACACTCTTGTTTCTGTGTTATTTGATTCGGGTGCTAGTAAGAGTTTTATATCTGCGACTTTTTGTAAACGCGTGAAGTACACTGTCAGTATACTAGAAAGGGCCTTTAGCATAGAAACCGCTGAGGGTAGAACTGCGAGAGTGACCGAGGTAGTTGACAACTCTACGATAAAAATTGAAGGTCATAGGTTCCCTGTCAGATTGTTTGTTATGGTTTTGGGAGGGTTTGATGTCGTGCTGGGTATGAATTGGTTAACTGCCAACGAAGCACAAATCATATGTAAACGAAAGATAATCCGACTCAAGGCTCCGGATGGTAGCAAAGTCGAAGTTTTTGGAGATCGTGATGCCCCGATGCCAAACGTCATCTCAATGATTAAGGCAACAAATTACTTGAGGCGTGGATGCGAGGCTTATCTGGTGTATGTGATTGACAAGTGTAAGGAAGTGAAGGAGCTAGACGATGTACCCGTGGTACGCGAGTACCCGGAGGTGTTTCCAGAGGATTTGCCTGGGATACCACCCGATAGAGAAATTGAGTTCCGAATTGACTTAGTACCAGATGCCCAGCCGTGGCTAAGGCTCCATATCGACTAGCACCAGTAGAGATGAAGGAACTAATGACGCAACTAGACGAGTTACTTGAGAAAGGATTTATACGACCGAGCATCTGGCCTTGGGGTGCTCCGGTGTTGTTCGTAAAGAAGAAAGACGGTTCGATGAGAATGTGTATTGATTATCGCGAGTTGAACAAACGTACCGTGAAGAACAAGTACCCGTTACCAAGGATCGACGACCTGTTCGATCAATTACAAGGCGCAAGTTGGTTCTCAAAGATCGACCTTCGATCCGGGTACCATCAGTTGAAGGTGAGGGAAGAAGACATACCGAAAATGGCATTTCGCACACGTTATGGACACTTTGAGTTCCGTGTAATGCCTTTTGGATTGACGAACACCCCTGCAGCGTTCATGGATTTGATGAATAGGGTGTGTCGACCGATGCTGGATCGATCGGTAATAGTGTTCATCGATGACATCCTTATCTACTCCAAGAATGAGGGTGATCACGCGTGTCACTTAAAGGAAGTATTGGAAGCTCTGAAGAAGGAGAAGTTGTATGCTAAGTTCTCCAAATGTGCGTTCTGGCTTAGGGAAGTCCAATTCCTAGGTCACGTCATTAACCCGAACGGCATTATGGTTGACCCAGCAAAGATAGTGACGGTAAGGGAATGGGACATTCCTAAGACGCCAACGGAAATCCGCAGTTTCTTGGGATTGGCAGGCTACTATCGGAGATTCATCCAGGATTTCTCGAAAATAGCTTCGCCGTTGACAAAGTTGACTCGGAAAGAGGTTAAGTATGAATGGGGTTCGACCCAAGATGAGGCGTTTAAGGAATTGAAGAAGAAGTTAACCCAAGCTCCAGTCTTGGCCCTTCCCGAGGGCAATGAAGACTTGGTGGTATACTTTGACGCGTCGGGTCAGGGATTAGGGTGTGTGTTGATGCAACGCGGTAGAGTGATTGCGTATGCGTCGCGGCAGTTAAAAGTTCACGAAGTCAACTATCCGACTCATGATTTGGAACTTGCTGCTGTCGTATTTGCATTGAAAATCTGGAGGCACTACCTGTACGGGGTGAAGTTTACTATTTACTCCGACCACAAAAGTTTGAAGTACTTCTTCGAACAAAAGGAGCTTAATATGAGGCAGAGACGATGGTTGGAACTCCTGAAGGATTATGACTGTGAGATCATGTACCACCCTGGAAAGGCAAACGTGGTGGCTGACACTCTAAGCCGAAAGGATGTGCCTACTCCTATTAGAGTGAAAGTTTGCCAGTTGGTGGTAACATCGGATGTGATGAGCGAAATCGAAAGGGCTCAAGGTGAGGCACTTAAAGAAGAAAACATAAAGAAGGAAAGAATGGTTGGCCAACAAGACAAGTTGGAATATAACACCCTTGGTGTTAGAACATGTTATGGACGGGTATGGATACCTATGGGTGGCGAACTTAGAACCAAAATCTTGGATGAGGCTCATAAGTCTCGTTACTCTATCCATCCCGGTACCAACAAAATGTACCAAGACCTGAAGAAGGACTACTGGTGGCCTGGAATGAAATGTGATGTAACGAAGTATGTAAGCAGGTGTTTGACTTGCTCGCAAGTAAAGGCTGAACACCAGAAGCCGTACGGAAAGATCCAACCACTTGATATACCAGAATGGAAGTGGGAACACATTACCATGGACTTCATAACCAAACTACCCCGCACAGCTAAAGGTCATGACACCATTTGGGTAATTGTGGGCCGATTAACGAAGAGTGCTCATTTCCTACCTATTCGCGAGACGTTCTCGTCGGAAAGGTTAGCAGAAGTGTTTATCAACGAAGTAGTAGCACGGCATGGGATGCCTTTGACGATCGTATCTGACCGGGACACACGATTCACATCGAGGTTCTGGAAAAGATTTCATGAGGCGATAGGCACAAGGCTTAATATCAGCACGGTATACCACCCGCAAACGGATGGTCAATCCGAAAGGACCATTCAGACATTGGAAGATATGCTCCGCGCTTGTATTATCGACTTCGGTGGCAGTTGGGACAGTCATCTGCCGTTAGCCGAATTCTCCTACAACAATAGTCATCACACGACTATAGGCATGCCGCCTTACGAAATGTTGTATGGTAGAAGATGCAGGACCCCGGTTTGTTGGGGTGAGATTGGACAGAAGGAGTTAGGAAGTCTGGAAGTCATAAAAGAAACGTCGGAAAGGTTTGATCAAATCAAAGCTCGAATGAAGGCCGCACAAGATCGCCAGAAATCCTATGCGGATAGACGATGAAGGCCTATCGAGTTTGATGTTGGGGACAGAGTAATGTTGAAAGTGTCGCCCTGGAAGGGAATCATACGATTCAGGAAGAGAGGAAAGTTAAGTCCGAGGTTTGTCGGACCGTTCAGGATAATGGCACGGGTTGGGGAAGTCGCTTATCGGTTGGAGTTGCCTGATGAGTTAAGTGGGATTCATCCTACCTTCCATGTATCACACCTGCGAAAGTGTTTGGCGGATGAATCGGCTCACGTACCACTTACTGACATCGAGGTCGACAACAACCTTAATTACATCGAAGAACCCGTGGCTATCTTAAACCGAAAGGAGAAGCGTTTGCGTAATAAAGTTATTCCATTGGTTAAAGTCCAATGGAGGCACCGAAAGGGATCAGAGGCTACATGGGAAACGGAGGCGGAAATGAGGGAGTCGTACCCTCAATTATTTGACTTGTGATAGGTTTCGGGGACGAAACCTATTATAAGGGGGGTAGACTTGTAACATCCCAAAATGTCGAGAAATAAAGTTAACGAGTTCAAGCGGGCCGAAGTCAGGCCGGGTCAGTCGCGAACCGGGCTTGGGGAGGTCTCCCCTATAAATAGCCAAGATCACCACATGTTTCTCTCATTTTCAATTCTAGAGAGAGAAAAACTGTAGAGAGAGAAAGTGTCGGAATCGCACAAGATTGCACCCGCTCGTGTCTCTTGCACTTGTGAGAAGAACCTCCGGATCAGAAGCTCGATTCAGGTAACAATCCGACCTAAATCTGAGTTTTAGTTCGTTTTTGGGTTTTTCGGGTTTTGGGTGAAAAGGTAAGGTTTGAACGGATGAAACTGAAAGATAATCATGGATTTGAGTTCCTTAATGGAAAACGAACGTTTTGAATGCGACAGGTTCGGGATCTTGACATGATCAGACCCGAATGCGAAAGTTAGGGTTTTTCGCGAAGAACAGGTCGTGCGAACTTGCTAAGTGCGCACGGAGCAGGTCCTGCGCACTTGCTAAGTGCGCAGGAGGAGGGACCTGCGCACTTGCTAAGTGCGCAGGAAGAGGGGTCTGCGCACTTGCTAAGTGCGCAGGCAGCAGAGTCTGCGCACTTGCTAAGTGCGCAGGAAGCAGGGTCTGCGCACTTGCTAAGTGCGCAGACATTAGAACTGGTTAAGTGAAGTCAGTATGTTTAGAAGGGTTAAACCGTTAGAGTCGGTATTGGTCTGATGTGTATTTAACTAATCAATTCAGATCGGAAGTGAAGTTATTGGACCTTTGTTTAGGACAACCGAGACTAGCTTATAAGGTGAGTTCTAGAGCCCTCTTTTAAATGTTTTGTTAATGTTTTTGGGCTGTTGTGCATACTTACGAAATGATGTTTAACGAAATGATGTTTTAACGAAACGATGTTTACGAAAGGAAAGGTTTTGAAGTGTTTTTGCCAAAAAGGGTTACGAATGTTTTATGAACGGTCTAAATGAGGAAATGTTTAATGAGAAGAGAAAGAGGTAAATGTTTTAAAGAAGTCATTACAAATCTAATCTGTCGAATGAATGGAATTGACGAATGAAGTCTGGGAAATGAGATTCCCAGCCTTGTGGTAGATTATGGACAGCGAGTCATAGTTGCCACAAGAACAACAGGGGCATTGTCTCTGTGGCATGTCAATGGTTATGATGTTGTACAACTGGTAAAGGGAGTAACGACGGTTACTCAGGGGTTAACGTGACCCTATGTAAGGTTAAATTATGATCCGACGGTGTCATTGGCCGTGAGCCGTGGCCGTCGATGGAAGTTGTCGGTTTATGGACATGAGAGCCATAAGGGCAACTAAATGGGTATTGTCGGTCCTCGTGCAGTTAGCCTTGGGGGCAATACCAAAAAGGGAATTGACGGAATGTATGGTATTGTCGGTCTTCGTGTAGTTAGCCTTAGGGGCAATACCATACTAAATGACGGAACGAAGGGTAACACAGATTTAGATAATAATGTATGACTTAAATGAATGTTAAAAGTTTTAATGAACGATCCGTTTAACGGTGTTTATGATTATGATGTTGATGATGATATGGGTACGAAACCTTTTTAAAGATGTTAGATTATTACATTCTTTTGTGAAAGGTTTTACTAAATGAATGATACGTTTTTGGCAAATGTTGATGTTAAAGTTTTTATGAAACGCTAGAACTCACTAGCGTAGCTGACTTTTTAGTATGCACATTCAGGTTAAGGCAGGTATGGACGATGGACGGTGATGCTTGGCAAGCGAGAAGAGTTACCCGGTCGATCATGAAGACTGGCATCCCGTTATGAGTTGTTTATGTTAAGTTTATGTAATTATGTTTTAAACAATGTTTACGCTTCCGCATGTATGAACAATGATGACGTTATGTTTGAATGAAATTTTCCGCTGCGTTATTTGATATTCATGTTTAAGAACTGTTTGTGAATGAGTAAATCCAACGAGTGAGGCCTCCCGGGTTTGGGGCCTTACAGCTGATGATGCAGATGCATGATTTGTATTACCAGAAGGACCATGATTTTGATTACCAGATGAACCATGAGACTGATTCCTATTATGCTGAAAGTTAGATTGCTTCTTTTGAGAATCAAATTCTACTTTTGGTTTCACACACTCCTTAGCAAAATGACCATACTCTTGGCAGTTGTAACACCTAACTTTGCTCGTATCAAAACCCATACGCGATCGACTATTTGAACCAATATATTTTCTCCCAGTTCTCTTCAAGAAATCTTTAGCTTGTCTCATTAACATGGCCATATTCCATTGGATATTCATTTCTTCCAGATCAACAGGATTAATCTGTCTGAAATCATCTTCTATTACCTCAGGATCATGTATTTTTCCTCCAATGAAATTCTCATATGATGCCATAAATGAAGAAAACATAGCCAAATAATCATCAGCAACTTTCTGATTCACATGAGATCCAGATGATGTTGAAGCAGTAGTAGCAGAAAATCCAGAATGGCTTGTATGACCAGAATAAGTTGGAATTCCAGAACACTGATCATTTGTAGACTCTTGAGCATCACTAGAAAAGAATGCTACACCAGTACCAGATTTACCAACAGATTTGGCAAAATACATCGAGGGATCCTGGATATGCTCCAAATTAGTCTCTTTCTTTTTCAAATTCATGTCATGTGACTGGATCTTCCCTAGAACTTCTTCAAGAGACATGGTTTTATACTTAACATTTTCCTTGATCAAAACCGTATACACATCAAACTTTGATGGTAAAGCCTCCAAGAATTTATCATTTATTTCCTCAGTCTCATACACCACAGATGCACTATCCAGTTCACTAAGAAGATGATAGAATCTTGTAGCAAGATCATCCAAAGATTCATTCTGAAAATGTTTAAAAACTAAGAACTGCTTCTTTAGTAACTCTTTTCTACTTTTCTTCACATCTAAACTCCCTTCACACCTTTTCTGTAGAGCTTCCCACAGCTGTTGAGAAGACTTGAACTGTTTAAAACTGTGATAAATTTCCTTTGGTAGAGACATCGAAATGCTAGCCATTGCTTTCTTTTCTCGATCAAATAACAGCTTTTCTTCAGTAGATAAAGCAGACACTGGTTTTGGAACATCATATTTTCCCATCCATGAATAAGTAGGGTGTGTATATCCTTTCAAAATTGGAATCCACAAACTAGTATCGGTAAAAGATACGAATTGGTCAAACCGATCTTTCCAATTTGAATAATCAGCTAGATTCAGCAACTTCGGAGGTTTTTGAGATGTACCAATCTCATTATCATAATTGAACATGTTTGTGACTTGAACCATATTTGCCATGTTAAGAAAATTTCTGAAAAATTTCTAAGTACTGAACTGATTTTACCCTCAGGCGAACTTAATAAGTTCGCTTTAGGGAGTACTAAGCGAACTTAATATCAGGCGAACAAGACAAGTTCGCTTAAGGAGGAAATCTGGTAAGTTCGCTTAACAGCTAAGTTCGCTTGAAATGTGAGAAGCGAACTTAAAAAGTTCGCTTGCTAAGTTCGCTTGAACAGGAACTCAGCAAGTTCGCTTAAACTGCTGTAACAGAATCAATCAGAGTCTTCAACCAAACACGAACCGAAACCTTCAAAATTCATGATTTCTCAGCGAATTGATGGAATTTAAGGAAATTGATCCGTAGGATTATGAATTTTAACAAATGTAACAGTTTTATCGGTCTAATTTCGTCAATTACACTTCCAAAATCACGAATTCAGTCAAGAAACAGTCTTCAAGAACTTGAAAAACGCCATTGTTGCAGAAACTTCAAGAATGTTGAAAATCTTGTCGAATTGTACACAAAAACCGTCAATTATCACCAAGAATCGTACTAAATTCACGAGCACTTTGCTCTGATACCACTTGTAGGTCCAGGTAACTCAGCTACTGATCAAACTCGTGATATGACGTTGATATAACACGAAGTGCGGAATCCTTCGCGTTACCGATTTGTATACTAACCGACAATCCAAAACAACACGCGTAAATAAACTTCTCGATTACATTCAGAATAACAATGGTTACAGACTCAATCAGAAAATTGTTCACTTCTGTTCAACACTCCTGTCTAATGACTTTGTAACAGATATATATAGAACCAAAACTGATGTAAGCGAACTTAGTTAAGTTCGCCTGAAATAGACTAAGCGAACTTAACAAGTTCGCCTCAGCTATGCCTAAGCGAACTTATTAAGTTCGCCTCTGATAGGTCAGGCGAACTTAACTAAGTTCGCCTCTAGGCTTACTACTAAAAACACTTAGCAACTTACAATTTCATGACAAAACATAAAGACATAAAATATAAGTATTACAAGCTTTTGTCATTACAAATCTATGTCCTAACAGCCGGTTCCTGTGGTTGCATCAATCAAGGAACTCAAAGCTCATCAGATTACAAATATCATTGGAAATTTGCGAGATGGAGTGCAAACGCGTTCTATTATTGAAAACACTTGCTTGTATACAGGTATTAAGGATACTGGTGTTCTTTGTAACATTTCTGATTTTTATTAGTTCTTTTATCTAATGTAACACATTTCAAATCCGATTCTAATGCAACGTTTTAAATTCATTCGAGCAAACGACTAAACCCTAGTTATCAATACGAATTCACAAAGTTCAATTCACCTTTGTTCTAGAATCCCTATATATATATATATAAATATTTAGACATATACATGTATTTATACATTGATACATCACACAAATACATAAACATATACAAACACACAATTGACAAGTGATTAGACTCAATGTTTTAAACCTTAACACTTTGGATTGAACCTTAAAGCCACAAAATTTGGCCCAAGACCTACACAAAATCGCCTGTTTGACTTTTAAAAGTAAAACAGGGCCGAATCCTCAAAATCAAAGTCCCAATGTCGACCCAAGCGATTCCAGTGGTTTTCCATCTCGGGTGCAACCAGTAAACGACCCAATCGCGGCCCAAACATCAAGTCAATTCGACCGATGACATGGTCAATTCAAATTCAAAGGAGTTTGACTTCGCATAGTCAAACCAGTGTCAATCTCTAATCAATTTGTGTATTTGACGCGTAATGGACCCCGGAAATCACGCACCGATTGATCTCGAATGAATTTCAGACCTCATGTATGACTCGATTCATCCAAAATCAAACCGTAATAGCGGAAATTAATCCCGACAGCTATCCTCCATTAATCGTAATCAAAACACATAATTGGAATGAAATTAAACAAATTAAACTACTCACACACGTTCACATACCCTCATACAAACTCTCTGAAACACTAAACGCATCCCATTTCATTTCTGCACTTCGATTTGACACCGGGAGTAGTCGAGACAAACTCGTAGCTGTCTGCATTCATGCCCATATCAATCAAGTAAGTCTTGGAATCATTTGACTCGTTTTCAAGTCCTTACCAAAAGCCCCATATCCAATCGTAAGAACATATCCCATCAAACACGAATCGAATCATATTAGGGTTCTTGTTCTTATGAATGTTATTCTGATTTGGGAATTTGATCAATCGTATTTTTCGTATTTAGATTTGTGGGTTTCTAGTTAATCAGCGAAACCACCTGGTCTGGCTGGTTAGATCACCGCACCATCAGACCAGGTGGTTCGGGTTCGAAACCCACACACCCCTCCTTTTTGCGCGAACCCTAAAACGAGATCCAGCCTACTGCCTTGTTCCTGTTAATACCCGTGTAACCCGAGACCATTACATGAACTAGACCACCAACCTAGTGGTAAAGCACTACAACAAGTATAGGAGCCACCCGGGTTCGAACCGGGTGGCCTGTTTATTTTTATAAAATCAGTTTTAAAGCTCCAAAATTTTATAAATCTTTTTTTATAAAACCTCACAATATTTTGAACGTAATTCAACTAGATTTACAATTTTTGCATAAAAATCTCTATTTTTATAAATTTATTTGTTAAAAACTGAATTTAAATTACATTATTTATTTTGAGAAATCCATTTATCTAATGTATAAATTTTATGACAAGTTTTATAAATACGTTATACAAGATTATATAAAATTTATGTTATATAGTTTAACACCTAAAAATATATAGAGATTTTATATACCTAAAGAATACATATCAATTTTAACTAAATTTATTTACTTATCATACCCATTTCAAATCGTAATTAAACAAATAAATTTATTTATTATATAAATTACATTTACAAAACGCACTTAGAACTTAATATATTTAAGATTTATTTCATGAATCTATATTAATTACATACCTTTATAAATAAATAAATACAGTAACAATTATTTATTTAATTTATATCTAAATTATTTATCTAATTTATATTTAAGTAAACATAATGACAACACTATTTTTTTCTAAACAAATAAATAACAGTTATGTGATTTATTTAGTTATTTAAACACAAACTCTAATTTAAATCATTTTAAACTATTCATTTCAAACTTTTGTTTTATAAAAACACCTATCCAAGTATAACCAAAATCACCACCTACAACCTCGAATCCCTTGTGCTCATCCAATTAAATCATAGTCTTAGACATAGATTTTGGTACACATTATTAATTCAACATTATCTAGTCTCGCGTGCTAGCTACACCTTTGAATCATGTGAGTATTACATAGCCCCTTTTACTCTTTTACACATTATAGGATGAAACTTGAACTCTATACACACAATTGCTTACATTTACACAAACTACACAAACACAAATCCTCTTTACATTCATATATACAAAATTTGAGCTTTATGTTTGAGTGCTAGGTGTGTTAACTGTTTGTGTGCAATTTATGTGCAATCATTAACTATTCAAGCCGACGGTTAACAATGATAGATCTATTGAGTCTAACAAACCCACCCAAATTGGGGTGATTATTACCGACAACACAATTTGCATGCTAGTTACAAAGGTTTGATTGTACTTTGGTTACACAATAGTTGCTCCCCATAAATGCCTTATTTTATCATGTTTTGTAAGGATTTGATTATTTACATTTATACACTATCTTTGTATAAACCTGTGTATGCTCACCAACTTTGTAGTTGACTTTATTTTATTCATGTTTCAGGTGCTAATGTGTGAGTTTGATCAAGACATGCTACACATAGGCTTTGGACTTAGTTAAATTTAAATAAAGAATATTATGTATTTCATTTACATACTTGTTTGAATTTGGTTGTGTTTGATTTGTTTGAAATGAAATTTGATGATTAAAATATTGAAATCTAGTCAACCTTGTGCTCATGAACAGTCTACATGTCCCGCCTCGAAGTATTCCACCGTCGGTAGGGGTGTGACAGATTGGTATCAGAGCCTTGGTTACAGGGAACTAGGTTATTAGTCACCCTTGACCTAGACTATAACTTTAGGACACCTACTTATGCCAATGTACATGATTATGTGATATGTGCTACATCCTATGTGTTACATGCTTACTATGTTAATTATTATTTCATTTTGATACCTTATTTGTTAAAATTCATGACTTATTAGACTATACTTCAATAATAAATTAAATAAACAATATCCCTACCCATACCCTAAGCCTCATAACCTTCTTACCTACTTCCCTGTCGTCATCATCATAACATGTGGAAACTTCATGGATCTAAATCTATAAAATTTCTTTATTTCCTCGTTAAGGTTTTAAACTTTGTTAATTATTAGAGGACACATGCAATCTGGAAAGGTGACACCTGTATTCTGGGTTTTCTGTCTAGGAAAGCATTTCGTATAAATCCCAATCAACCGAGGGACCCGTATGCTTTCCTGGGAATTCCCGAGATGTGTGTTTACTTATAGGCTAAAGCATGTCTCCTTGAAAGTTATATGAGTTTAATTAACCTTAATGTGTCATAGTATTCAAGTGATTATGTCACTATTTGAGTACAATCCAAACTATGATTAACTATTTTATTTATTATCTTACCCTCTTTAAAGTCAATAAAATTTCATAAGTTCTTACATCTTTTCTTGTCTTGTGCAAATCTGTAGAATGCCTCCCCGTCGTGCTAACGTGACCAACAACAACACCGATATTGCTGATTTCCTTGCACAACTTGTAACTCAACTCACCCAAGCTAATGGAGCCATTAATGGTACCAGTGGAACTAATGGTGGTGGTGGTGCCAACCCACCACAATGCACCTTCAAGCACTTCAATTCGTGTAATCCTCTTAAGTTCTATGGTACCGAGGGAGCCACAGGACTCCTTCAATGGTTCGAAAGTATTGAGGGCACCTTCCTTAATAGTGACTGCCCCGATAACCTTCATGTTCGGCATGCCACAAGTGTCTTCCAAAAACGGGAACTCAAGTGGTGGAATGGGGAAATAAGAACTAGAGGTATGGAGGCAGCAATGGCCTTACCATGGGATTAGGGTAAGAGACTAATGACCGAAGAGTTATGTCCTCAGAATGAGGTAAGGAAGCTAAAAGCTGAGTTTTGGGATCTTACCCAAGACATTGGTGAAAGTCTGGCTTATACAACCCGGTTTCATGAACTTAGTCTCCTTGTGCCCCATATGGTCACACTTTTATCCTGCTGCATTGAGAAGTACATTGGTGGATTACCCAGGCAGATTCAAGATACTGTCTTAGGGACAAATCCCGCAACACTCAAAGATGCTATCCGGTTATCTGCTACTTTGACCGACAACCATGTGAAAGCAGGGACTCTGACTAAAAAGGGCACCAAGAAAGTTCCCGACACCGCAACCCCTCCTTCACACATTAAAGAAGCCAAAACAGAACCGTACCACAATAATAAGAAAAGAAAGGCTAAGAATTATGCTGTGGTCACTCCTGCTATCCCTGTTAACGAAGTTGCTCCCATGGCTCAAGCACAAATCAAGAAGCCATATGTTGGGATCTACCCACTCTGTGCCACATGCAATTATCACCACCTCCAAAATATTCCCTATCGCCTTTACACCCACTGTGGGAAATATGGCCATACGGTCAATGTTTGTAGAGCCAAGGCACTTGCAGGGCAAGTCAACCCACCAGCCCGAACCAACCAGCAAGTGGCTAATCAAGGTGTTCCCGCTATTGCAAATGGGCGTGCTTGTTATGAATGTGGCAACCCAAATCATTTCCGTGACCAGTGCCCAAAGTTCATCAATGCTAAACAAGGCGGAGATCGTGGGCGTGCTTTCAACATAAACGCCAACGAAGCTTAGGCCAACAATGATGTGGTCAATGGTACGTTCCTTGTTAATAGTCAATACGCCTCCATTTTATTTGATACCGGTATAGATAAAAGTTTTGTGTCACTTAACTTTGAACCCTTACTTGCAAAAACGTGATCCAAATTGGAGAAAACCTTCACCGTCGAAGTAACAAATGGTGACTCTCTTACAATTGACTCCGTTATCCATGACTCCTCTCTAGAACTTAATGATCATACATTTCCAATCAAGTGCGAATGCCACTAGGAAGTTTTTATATCATCATAGGCATGGATTGGCTGTCGAATCACCATGTCGAAGTCATCTGTTATGAGAAGTGCATCCGAATACCTCTACCGTCGAGAGAAACGTTAAGAGTATTTGGTGAAAAGCCTTGCAAAGGACTCAAGTTAATGTCATGCACTACTGCTCAAAAGTACTTACGAAAGAAGTACGTAGCCTTCTTAGCCCATGTTGTTCAAAAGGATGTCAAAGAGAAGGGTATTCAAGACATCCCCATCATCCAGGATTTTCCTGAAGTATTCCCTGAAGATCTATCTTGTCTTCCACCCGTTCGACAAGTAGAATTTCGCATTGACATTGTACCCGGAGCTAACCCCGTGGCTAGAGCTCCATACCGTCTTGCATCTTCTGAAATGCAAGAGCTTGCAAGTCAACTCCAAGAACTCTCTGAAAAGGGCTTCACCCGTCCAAGTCATTCACCGTGGGGTGCACCCGTCTTATTCATCAAGAAGAAGGATGGATCATTTCGCATGTGCATTGACTACCGCAAACTTAACAAACTCACCATCAAGAACCGTTTTCCATTGCCTAGAATTGATGATCTCTTTGATCAACTTCAAGGCTCTACTTGTTTCTCGAAGATTGATCTTCGATCTGGTTATCACCAACTCCGTGTACAAGAGGAAGATATTCCAAAGACTGCTTTCCGAACAAGGTATGGTCACTACGAGTTCATGGTCATGCCTTTTGGGCTAACCAATGCACTGGCGGTTTTCATGGATCTCATGAATAGTGTGTGCAAATTGTACCTTGATAAATTCTTGATCGTCTTCATCGACGATATCTTAACCTACTCCAAGACTAAATCCGATCATGAGCAACACCTTAGGTTGGTTTTGGATCTCTTAAGAATAGAGAAACTATATGCCAAGTTCTCCAAATGTGAATTTTGGCTAAAGGAAGTTCAATTCATGGGACATATCATCAATGAAAAGGGAATTCATGTTGACCCTGCTAATATCGAAGCTGTTAAGAATTGGAATGCCCCTAAGACCCCTACCGAAGTTCGTTCATTTCTTGGTCTTGCGGGTTACTATCTTCGTTTCATTTCAAATTTCTCTAAGATTGTTGTTCCCCTCACTGCTTTGACCCACAAGGGTAAACCTTATGAATGGGGACCAAAGAAAGAAGAAGCATTCCAAACTCTCAAATAAAAGTTATGCAGTGCTCCTATTTTGACTCTCCCTGATGGGAATGTGTAGAACCAAAGACTGATTGCTAGTAAATTATTCTAAGTACAAATGCTGAAAGAAGATCTTTAGGGGGAGAACTGAAAGAAGAACTTGGACTTCATTGACGATATCTTTGAGCAACTATATGCCAAGTTCGAATGGTAGAAGCAGATACTTGTTCAAGAAGTTTTGAAGCTAAGACAACTCAATTCAGAAAATCTCTTTCTCCACCAAGGGAGCAGTTGTCAAAACCTCAATAATCTTGCATCATCTGTGGAGAATCAGACCACTTTGCTGCAAACTGTAAGTTTAACCCTTTCAACCAGATTCTTCATCAAGCCCCTCAAAGACAAAGGGTAAAGAAGGATCAGCATACATCGGTTGTTAGTCCAGTTAAGCCCAAGAAAACGAAGCAGAAGCTTTCAGCAGCAACCAAGTCTGCTGCTGATAAGCTAACAAAGTCCGCAGCAAAATCTGCTGCTGATAAGGCAAAGCCATCAGCAGCAAAAGTGTCCACTGCTGTTAAGGCAAGATCCAAGGCAAAGCCTTCAACAACAACAAAGTCTGCAGCTGCTCAAGTAAAATCATCAGATACAACGTCTGCTGCTGAAAAGACAAAGAGAGCTGGAAAACCACCAACTCAATAATGGAAGGTAAAGAAAACACCAAGCATCATCATCGGTTAAGCTGAATGCGTCTATCCTCTGTTGTAAATATGTCTGTCGTATGTTGAAAATAAAAGTTATAAGTAAGCAGCATCCTTTTTGGCTGCTGACATGTTTGATCCTCTGCAGCAAAGGATTTGCCACTGACTGCCTTAAGTTACCAGCAGGAACAAGGTTCCTGCGGATAGCTTTAAGGCCATCAGCAGCAACATCCCTGCTGCAGATCATTGCATCTATCAGCAGCAATTAAGTTTGCTGCTGACAGACTTAACCTTCCGCAGCAACCAAAGTTGCAGCGGACATGCTTATTCATCCACAGCAACCAAGTTTGCTGCTGATGGGTAAACTTAAGTCCAAATTAACTTTTACCCGCTGTAAAAGAAATTAATGTCAGTCTTTACCATGACTGTCTCGGTGTATTACAGCTGTAGCAATGAAAAGTAAATAAGGTTGTACTGTACAAGACTTTTTGCTTTTTCTCTCCTCTGTCGCTATAAGAACAAATCAAATTTTCTTTACCACCTCTTCACATTCAATTCAACCCTAACCAGCTATCTCTTTCACTCTAAGTCCCCACCACATTCAAAGCTCTCCATATTTTCCATATTCTCAAGTCTTCACCATACTCAAACCATCCCTCCAAAATCAAACAGCTTTGGGAGATATCGACAACCCAGATGACAAGTTTTCCCCATACCATAACCTAACAGCATACCTTACCAAAGGAAAGAAATCCAATGGTTTTGACGATATGATCGATTTCCTATGTCGATCAAAGATCTACTTCGCCCTCACCACCAACCCTACCATATATATCCCTCTTATGGATGATTTCTGGAGTACCGCCGTCTACTCAACCGAACAGGGCATTCCCCAAATCAAAGCCAAAGTAGACGGCAAAAATATCACCATCTTGGAAGCTACACTCAGAAAACATCTTAGGCTTCAAGATGAGGGAGCAGCCATCTCATACTCGAAGGACGAATACATGAGGACCTTTGTCTCCATTGGATACACTGGAAACACTGGAAATCAAACCGAGTATACGATCGAGAAGGCACTGATGGGCCCTCCATGGAAGTATCTCTGCCACACTCTTCTCCAATGCATATCTCAGAAGAGGAGTGGATGGCATCAGGTGAGCTCTGCATTTGCCTCCGCCTTCCATGGTATGGTCACTAACCAAGGCTTCAACTTTGCACATCTCATTTTTGAGGGTTTGAGATATAACCTTCAAGAGGGTGCAAAGCAGCAATTTTTTATGTACCCAAGATTCTTGCAGGAAGTTTTCAATCAAGAACTAAAAGAACTTTCAAAACCTGCAATAATCTACATCATGTTGGGTCATAAAAATAACATTTTTCAAAGCATGAGGACTATTTCCAAAGAGTTCTCAGGGGTCAACGTTCCATTTTTATCTACAATGCTGAACGTGCAAAGTACCCCGGGTGACAGTTCAGCAATCCCAGCTGATACTGATCCCACACCCTCCACCTCACATCCTGAACAAGTATCTGCTTCTACCATTCGAACCCCTGTGCATACTACTGAGGATGCACAGGTACAAAAAGTACTTACACCTCTTTTGTATGTTATCGTTCAACCGGAACACAAGGCCCAGTTGCAACGACATATACCAGGAAAAGGGGCAAGAGAACTCCTTCCTCTCTTGCCTGCAAGGCCCAAACCCAACCTAACAGCCCTCACTCAGAATCACAACATTCTGGTGAGAATATCATAAGGGACAGCCACATTATTAGGGAGACTCCTTCGGATGTCTCTTTATTAGGATCAGGATCACTTCCCGGATCCGTAGAACAGCCCCCTGAGCCCTTCCTTTCTCTTCTGAACTTAAGTGTTGAGGAACCTGAACAAGATGATGTACCTTCTCCAACTACCACTATCTCGGAGGTACTGATTGATCTTGCTTCCAACACACCCAACCCAAGTTCATCTACCCTGAAGGTCCACTCTAGGAGTTATGAAAGAGTGGATGTGGAAGAGGCTGTCACTACTGCTGGTCCATCAAATGACCAGGAGGACAGTGACAACATTGTTAAGACCTCAACCACGGCAACTCACAGTGAGGATGTTTCCTTGGAAACTCCCTTCACTGAGAGGAATCCCAGGTGCCAAGAAACCATGGGTGATGGGGATGAAGAGGCTAGGCCTAAGGCCCCATATGGGTCCAAGGATTCCACAACTATGGATGAGGACAGACTGAAACTTCATAACATGGAATTGACGGCCAGGGTGGCTATGCTAGAGGTTGAAGTGTCCAAACTAAGACACCAAGTCTCTATGCATGAAGCCCATCAATGCCTCAATGGAGGAAGACACAGACACTCTTGACAACTGGATTCAAGAGCAGGTTGTAATTCAAAGCTCACTATTCAAGCCGGCTTTTGTACAAGTTCATGACTTGCCAGTCTCAGATAACGAAGAAGAAGAGACATCTGAAGACTGGAAGTTGGTCGTCAGGGCTGTTGATGAAATGCTGAATGATGCTTAAGCCACAGAGCAAACAAATACATCATTCAGCATCCTTCCCGAAGCAGCAGCCATCATAAGTCAATCCATTACCCCCCAACTCTTTCAAACTCCACAGAAGCTAGAATTTGACTCCATTCTAGCTTGGGGGTATGATGGATCAGCTGAGAGATTCTGGATTGGATGGGAGTTTAGTGGAGTAGAAGAGCTAAACTGGAACTCTCTCAATGCCCTCCAAGTCCTACAACTGTATTTAACTAACTGCATCAACACTTCACCAGATCTCTCAGCAGAACTTGCCATTAGCAGGTTCCATGACTTGATGGAGGATAATCTACCCCACTTCGAAAGACTAATACAAACAGCAAGACGGGTAGCTTATCCTGAATCTTCGACAGCAGCAGAAAGAAGACTGACTCTTAGAAGACTTGACATTATAAGGAGCAGTCTTCTCACTAAAGAAGAAATTTGCTGCTTAAGAAGATTTTTGTACTCCTTCATCGTCAAAGACTTAGATGTGCTGGGATGGACAAGCACTAAGTCTCTCGACCACACCTTCTTACTAAGCAACGGCTCCTCTCTCACCATCAACACCAGGAACATCTTGTCACTTCCTACAGACTTTCTCTACAAGATCTTTCAACTCAGGGAAAATATCTGCAATGTCAACTCACTTGAAAGCCAGGCAATGATAGCTACTGTCAGAGCCCAACTTGAACAAGCAGGAAGAATTACTGAGGAAGTATATGTGTCAAACTCTGACACTGATACTGACTCAGCTTCCCCTCGAGTAGACATCTGTGCTGCAGCATATGAGTCAAGATCAACTATTAAAGAAATGCTGAAAGAAGTCACAAGTCCTGAGTGCAAATCGGATGAAGCCAATGATCTTCCCTTGTTCACCTCTCAATGTGCCAATGAAGCTGAGGCTGAGATCCCAATAGCAGCACCATCATCTACTGTTGTGGTCAGTGAAGCCGAAGTAGAGGGATCCAATATAAACAAGGGAAAGGGAATTATGACAGATGAAGATGAAGAGAGATTGCTAAAAGAGAAAAGAGAGAGGGAAGAGAAGAGAATAAGAAGAGAAGAAGAGGAGATGACTGACATTAAAAAGGCTCAAGAAAGAAAAACAACCATTCTCCTCAGAGAACAAACCATCCAGCTGTATGCTAGGCAGCTGGATGGACTGAAAATAAAGATTCCTACAGTTAACCAGATTGAAGAAGATGCAGCTCTTGCTCTTCAACTGCAGGAACAATTTAACAGAGAAGAAGAAGAATTTGAGAAGAAGAAGAAAGAAGAAGCTAAGTTCAGAATAACCGATTCTGAACTAGCCAAAGAAATGAGAGAGGAGTGGGTAAAGGCTCTAGTTTCTCAAGGTGAGGATGCAGACTACCTGGAGAAACTATCAAATAAAGAAGTCTACAGAGCCTTCATGGGTCAGCAAGGTTAATTGGCAAAGAAGAAACAGGCTGAAGAAGAAGAAAAAGCCAAACAAAAGTCCAAAAAGACCATTGCCTTCAATAAACGGACCCATGAAGAAAGGAAGGTAATGACTGACTTCCTCAAGGCTAGAAGAGAGAGTGGAAAGAGGCTAGGTCCCATGAACTTCCTAAACCTGCAATCCCTCAACTTCAAAGTCAAGAAGGATGAGGAAGAAAGATTGGGGAAGAAGGGATCCAAGAAAAGGGTACCAATTCAGGAAAAAGAAGAAACAAAAGCAAAGAAACCCAAGCCTTCTCCCTCACCTACCTCTCCCTCAGTCCAACATCCTTCCACTCTCCTCCCCAAACCTTCCACTCCTCCACCCAAAAAGTCCAAACCATTCCATCCAAATCCAACTCATCAACAGCCTCCCTTGAAGAAATCCAAACCCACACCTAAACCAGAAGACTCAAGAGACATAATTGATTGGATCTATAATCCACAGGATCAAAGGTTTGGGATCTTCAGGGGGAGAACTGAAAGAAGAAGACCTATCTATAGATCTGTTGATGAAGTTCTGCAATTGCCAGATTCAGATCTTCGCAGAATTTTGGAGTTGGGTGAAGCTCATGAGCCTGCAAATGAGGGTGGGAAACTTCTTGTGCTAGCCATCAAACACTACTTCAACCCTAGCAAAGATGTGATCATTGACATCAAACCACTCAAGTCCCACTCTCCATTTGTAAGTTGGTCCTATAATGCTGATTTGGACGAGTTCACTGTAACTGATGTAAGGAAGCAGAAGATGAGATGTTCAAGCAAAACAATCTACAAATGCCACATAAAGGCATCAAGACTATGTCTGCACTTCCACTGAACAATCCCAGCAAGGATCCAAGAGGCTATGAGGTTGAATGGATAGTCAGCCACATGCAAAAGCTTCAACGGCAAACTGATTAGAATGATTTTGGTTGCATCAGTCTAGGGGGAGTTTGTAGAACCAAAGACTGATTGCTACTAAATTATTCTAAGTACAAATGCTGCTGATAGGCTTATCAGCAGCTTTCAACATATGTTGCTGCTGATAGGCCTATCAGCAACATTCAACAGAACCATCTTGTAATTTCATGATCCTACAGAATGACGAACTAGTTGTCTACCGTGATGCCTCTAACCAAGGTCTCGGTTATGTTCTCATGCAACGAGGCAAGATGATCGCTTATGCATCAAGGCAACTTAAGATTCATGAGAAGAATTATACGACGCACGATCTTGAGTTGGGTGCGGTCGTATTCGCATTGAAGATTTAGAGACATTACCTTTATGGCACAAAATGTGTGGTGTTCACCGACCACAAAAGTCTCCAACACATCTTCAACCAAAAAGAACTCAGTATGAGGCAACGGCGTTGGGTTAAACTCCTTAACGACTATGACTACGAGATTCGTTACCATCCCGGCAAAGCGAATGTTTTAGCCGACACTTTGAGTCGTAAGGACCATGTGATGCTTCATTGTGTCCGAATTCAAACAGACCTTCAAAATCGTATCCTAGAAGCTCAACACGTCTTGGTCACCGAGGGTAACATGTACGATGAAATGTCATGTGTGTTGAACTTCAACTTGAATCAAAACCCAATGGCTTACTTTATTACTTGACCCGTATTTGGGTTCCAGATCGCGATGATTTTCGTGCATTTCTCATGAACGAGGCTCACAAGACTCGTTATTCTATTCATCCTGGTGCCGATAAAATGTTACAAGACCTTCGCCAACAATATTGGTGGCCCGGTATGAAGAAAGACATTGCTCTCTATGTTGCCAAATGTCTAACTTGCTCCAAGGTCAAAGCCGAGCACCAACGTCCTTCCGGTTTGCTTGAACAACCAGAAATTCCCATGTGGAAGTGGGAGAATTTAGCTATGTACTTCATTACCAAACTCCCTCGCACCTCAAGTGGTTATGATAGCATTTGGGTGATCGTTGACCGCCTCACCAAATCTGTTCATTTCTTGCCTATCCGTGAAGACTATTGGGTTGAGAAATTGGCCCGAATTTACATTGACGAAATTGTGAGTCGTCACGGTGTTCCATTAAACATAATCTCCGATAGAGACGCTCGGTTCATCTCCCGTTTCTAGCATTCCCTCCAAACTGCTCTTGGCACACGATTGGATTTTAGCACGGCTTACCATCCCCTAACTGATGGTCAGACCGAGCGAACAATCCAAACTCTTGAGGACATGCTTAGAGCTTGTGTAATTTATTTTGGTGGCAATTGGGATTCACATCTATCCCTAATTGAGTTCTCTTACAACAATAGCTACCACACAAGTATCAACATGGCTCCATTTGAAGCTCTCTGTGGTCGTAAGTGCCGTTCTCCTATCTGTTGGAACGAGATTGGTGAAGCACAAATCACTGGTCCTGAGCTCAAGAAACATCTGACAAGATCATTCAAATCCGTGACAACATTCTGAGTAGCGAGGAGTCGGCAAAAGAGTTATGCCGACAAACGACGAAAACCCTTGGAATTCCAATTCGGTGACCTTGTTCTTCTAAAGGTATATCCGTGGAAGGGTGTGATCCGTTTTGGAATGAAAGGAAAGTTAGCACCTCGCTATGTGGGTCCATTCACGATCCTTGAAAGGATAGGGAAGGTGGCTTACAAACTCGAGTTACCTCCATCACTTGGCAATGTGCATCCTACATTTCATGTGTCCAACCTAAAGAAATGTCATGCTGATGAGAATCTCCATATACCTCTTGACGACGTGCGCATTGATGAAACGATGCACTTCGTTGAGAGACCCGTAGAGATTATGGATCGTGAAATCAAACACCTAAAGCGAATCCGTATTCCTATTATCAAAGTTCGTTGGGAATCTAAGCGTGGCCTGAGTTCACTTGGGAACGTGACGACCAAATGAAGCTCAAGAACCCCACCTTTTTGCTGATTCAGTCGCCTCGACTAGCTAAATTTCTGGACGAAATTCCCTCAACATGGGGATACTGTAACATTTTTATTTTTATTAGTTCTTTTATCCAATGTAACACATTTCAAATCCGATTCTAATGCAACGTTTTAAATTCATTCGAGCAAACGACTAAACCCTAGTTATCAATACGAATTCACAAAGTTCGATTCACCTTTGTTCTAGAATCCCTATATATATATAAATATTTAGACATATACATGTATTTATACATTGATACATAACACGAATACATAAACATATACAAACACACAATTGACAAGTGATTCGACTCAATGTTTTAAACCTTAACACTTTGGATTGAACCTTAAAGTCACAAAATTTGGCCCAAGACATACACAAAATCGCATGTTTGACCAACAGGGCCGAATCCTCAAAACCAAAGTCCCAATGTCGACCCAAGTGATTCCAGTGGGTTTCCATCTCAGGTGCAACCAGTAAACGACCCAATTGCAGCCCAAACATCAAGTCAATTCGACCGATTACGCAGTCTATTCAAATTCAGAGGAGTTTGACTTCGCATAGTCAAACCCGTGTCAATCTCTAACATATTTGTATTTTTGACGCGTAATGGACCCCAGAAATCACGCACCGATTGATCTCGAATGAATTCAGACCTCAAGCATGATTCGATTCATCGAAAATGAAACCGTAATCGCGGAAATTAATCCCGACAGCTATCCTCCATTAATCGTAATCAAAACACATAATCGGAATGAAATTAAACAAATTAAACTGCTCACACACATTCACATACCCTCATACAAACTCTCTAAAACCCTAAACGCACCCCATTTCATTTCTGGACTTCGATTTGACACCGGCAGCAGTCGAGACAAAGTCGTAGCCGTCTGCATTAGTGCCCATATCAATTAAGTAAGTCTTGGTATCATTTAACTCGTTTTCGAGTCCTTACCAAAAGCCCCATATCCAATCATAAGAACATAACCCATCAAACACGAATCGAATCGAATTAGGGTTCTTGTTCTTCTGAATGTTATTCTGATTTGGGGATTTGATCAATCATATTTTTCGTATTTAGATTTGTGGGTTTCTAGTTAATCAGCGAAACCACCTGGTCTGGCTGGTTAGGTCACTGCACCATCAGACCAGGTGGTCCGGGTTCGAAACCCACACACCCCTTTTTTGCGCGGACCCTAAAACGAGATCCAGCCTACTGCCTTGTTCCTGTTAATACCCGTGTAACCCGAGACCAATACATGAACTAGACCACCAGCCTAGTGGTAAAGCACTACAGCATGTACAGGAGCCACCCGGGTTTGAACCGGGTGGCCTGTTTATTTTTTTTAAAATCAGTTTTAAAGCTCCAAAAATTTTATAAAAATTATTTTATAAAACCTCACAATATTTTGTACAGAATTAAACCAGATTCACAATTTTTGCATAAAAATCTCTATTTTTAAAAATTTATTTGTTAAATACTTAATTTAAATTATATTATTTATTTTGAGAAATCCATTTATCTAATGTATAAATTTTGGGACAAGTTTTATAAATACGTTATACAAGATTATATAAAATTTAAGTTATATATTTTAACACCTAAAATATATATTGATTTTATATACCTAAAGAATACATATCAATTTTAACTAAATTTATTTAGTTATCATACCCATTTCAAATCGTAATTAAACAAATAAATTTATTTATTATATAAATTACATTTACAAAACACACTTAGAACTTAATTATATTTAAGATTTATTTCATGAATCTATATTAATTACATACATTTATAAATAAATAAATAAAGTAACAATTATTTATTTAATTTATATCTAGATTGTTTATCTAATTTATATTTAAGTAAACATAATGACAACACTATTTTTTTTTCTAAATAAATAAATAACAGTTATGTGATTTATTTAGTTATTTAAACTCAAACTCTAATTTAAATCATTTTAAACTATTCATTTCAAACTTTTGTTTTATAAAAACACCTATCCAAGTATAAACCAAAATCACCACCTACAACCTCGAATCCCTTGTGCTCATCCAATTAAAGCATAGTCTTAGACATAGATTTTGGTACACATTATTAATTCAACATACTTTACACACTAGGTTAACATTGTGAGATTTCAAAGATTATTTTGCTATCTAGTCTCGCGTGCTAGCTACACCTTTGAATCATGTGAGTATTACATAGCCCCTTTTACTCTTTTACACTTTTTGGGGTGAAACATGAACTCTATACACACAATTGCTTACATTTACACAAACAACACAAACACAAATCCTCTTTACATTCATGTATACAAAATTTGAGCTTTATGTTTGAGTGTTAGGTGTGTTAACTGTTTGTGTGCAATTTATGTGCAATCATTAACTATTCAAACCGACGGTTAGCAATGATAGATCTATTGAGTATGACAAACCCACCCAGATTGGGGTGATTGTTACCGACAACACAATTTGCATGCTAGTTACACAGGTTTGATTGTACTTTGATTACACAATAGTTGCTCCCCATAAATGCCTTATTTTATCATGTTATGTAAGGATTTGATTATTTACCTCTATACACTATCTACGTATAAACCTGTGTATGCTCACCAAATTTGTAGTGGACTTTATTTTATTCATGTTTCAGGTGCTAATGTGTGAGTTTGATCAAGACATGCTACACATATGCTTTGGACATAGTTAAATTTAAATAAAGAATATTATGTATTTCATTTACGTACTTGTTTGAATTTGATTGTGTTTGATTTGTTTGAAATGAAATTTGATAATTAAAATATTGAAATCTAGTCAACGTTGTGCTCATGAACAGTCTACATGTCCCACCCCGATGTATTCCGCCGTCGGTAAGGGTGTGACATTCTTGATGTATGCTCACATTTCTGTTTTATTTCTCAGGTCGAACCAAAGAAAGTCGAAATGGCGTTACGTGATAACAATTGGATAGAGGCCATGCAGGAAGAACTATCTCAGTTTGACAAACTCAAAGTTTGGAATCTTGTAGATCTTCCAAAGGGTGTGTATCCAATTGGTACAAAGTGAGTGTTTAAATGCAAGAAAGACGATCGAGGTGTTGTGGTGAGAAATAAGGCAAGATTAGTTGTACATGGTTTCAATCAACAAGACGGAATCGATTACACCAAGTTTTATGCTCCTGTTGCTAGGCTTGAAGCTATACAGTTGTTTCTTGCTTTTGCTTCATACAAAGGGTTTAAGGTGTTTCAATTAGATGTCAAAAGGGCTTTCTTATATGGTAAAGTCAAGGAGGAGGTTTATGTGTGTCAGCCGTCGGGGTTTGAAGATCCAATTAATCGGTCTAAAGTTTAAGCTTGATAAAGCTCTCTATGGTCTTCATCAAGCTCCCCGAGCGTGGTATGAAACGTTGTCTACACATATTATGGATAATGATTTTGTTCGTGGCCAAATTGACTCGACATTATTCGTTAAAAAAGCTAGGGGAGAATACCTACTGGTACAGATATATGTAGATGATATTATTTTTGTCTCTACAAATGAAGGGTTGTGCAAAGTGTCACACCCCGACCGATGGCGGAATCATCGGGGCGGGACATGTTGACTGTTCATAAGCACAAGGTTGACTAAATTGAATATATTAAACATCAAATTTCATTGCAAGTAATCCAAACACAACCAAATCCAAGATAGAACAAAATTGAAATACATAGAGTTCTTTTATTTAAATTAACTAAGTCCAAGCCTATGTGTAGCACATCTTGACCAATCTCACACATTAGAACCTGAAACATGAATAAAATAAAGTCAACTAAAAAGTTGGTGAGTATAACACAGGTTTGTATATAGGTAGCATATAGTTTGTAAAACAAATTCTTACATAACATGATAAATAAGGCATTTATGGGGAGCAGCTATTGTGTAACCAAGTACAATCAAACCTTTGTAACTAGCATGCAAATTGTGTTGTCGGTATCAATCACCTCAACTAGGTGGGTTTGTCAGACTCAATAGATCTATCATTGAAAACCGTCGGCTTGAATAGTTAATGATTGCACATAAGTGTTCACAAAAGTTAGCACACATAGCACTCGGGCATAAAGCTCAAATTGCACACACGAATGTAAATAGGATTTGTATTTGTGTTGTTTGTGTAAATGTAAACATGTAATTTGATAGAGTTCATGTTTCACCCCAAAAGTGTAAAAGAGTAAAAGGGGCTATGAAATACTCACTTGGTTTGAAGGCGTAGCTAACAAAGATACTAGATAGAATAAGGATCCTTGAAATGCACAAGTTAACCTAGTGTGTAATGCGTATTGTATCAATAGTGTGCACAAAAGTTTAAGTTTAAAGTTGAATTTCAATTTGTGTATAAGGCCATTGATTTTTACTTAAAAGTATTGAATAAAATATAAGGTTTTGAAATAAACATTTTGAAGCATTTTGTTTAAGGTTTGAGTTTGAATAATTAATTAAGTAAATTAAATAATTATCGCTTGTGAAAATATTGTAAGTGTTAAATGTAATTAAGTGTAAATAAATAAATGTCTTTGTTTAAATATAAAGTAAATAAATAATCATTATTTTATTTATTTATTTATAAAATGTAACTTAATCATTTAAATACTTTTTAAATGAAAGGTTTAGCAATAATTATAAATTTAATTTTTTTTATAAACTTTAAAAAAAAAATTTCTATTTATTCCAAGATTAAATATTTGATCTTTCTAGATAGAATTAAATGCATTTTTATAAAAATCAACTATTTTTATTTTGTAATTTAATCAGAAATATTTATTGTTTGAAAAATATATAAAATTATAATTCTGCCAAAAAAAATCTAACTTACACACGACCGTGCCTGGGAAGGGCACGATCGTGCTCGAACCACGGGCGCGACCGCGCTAGTCAGGGCGCGACCGTGTTGATCAAACAGAGGGCTTAACTAACTAAATCATTAGGCACGACCGTGCCTTGGCCAGGCACGATCGTGTCTATGATTCTAAGACACGGCTGAGATTAGCCAAAGGGCATGGCTGGGTCTGAGCAGGAGGCACGACCGCGCTGGAAGCCGGCACGTCCGTGTCTCATGAGGCACGACCCCATTAGATGATTAGCGCGACCGCGTCTGTTCCAAATCATGAACGATTTGACTAATTTTTATAATAACAGGGTTGGAAATCATAGGGATTTCTCCCAATAGATTATTACGAGTCTTGTTGTATAGATTAATTGAATTTAAAACGTGTTTAGGACCGGATTCGATTAAACTATTTTGAATGTAAATGTGGCTTCGAGTTCGAGATGATTTCCATAATGAAAGCCCAAATTAATATGGGGCTTTTGATCCATGAACTGAAACGAGTGAGGAAAAGGTTTCAATTACCTAGAGGAGTAGCGAATTGATAGAGAACGGTAGAAAGGAGTTCCGGCGTCGGTGAGCTTGGCTTCCGGCGTCTTCTGCTACGATTCCGGCTGATTCAACTGGTTCAGTAGCTTCTGGGAGAATCGTGTAGCGTTTGGTTGGGGGAAATTCACTTCAGAATAGGAGGATCGATGTTCAAAGGAGAGGATTTTCAAATGAGGAGGTTTTGATTTTCTTGAATCGGTTTTCTGTTGTTAATGGTTACAATTGATAATATTCGTTTCTTTGTCCATGAAAGTGAAACGTATATCGGTTACGACAATCAACGATCTCGCGTTTAAAACTGCATTTACGTTTCAACTGGTACTAGGCGCGACCGTGCCCAAAGGAGGCGCGACCGTACCAAGGCACCGGGCGCGATCGTTCCAAAGCAAGTCGCGCGACTGTGCCACAACGAGGCGCGACCGTGCCTATTAGGGTTTCTTGCTATTTTTCAACATCAGACCTTGTAACTTTAGTCTTTGACGTATTTGTATAAATAGATACTTATGTAGTGTTTTAATAGAATATAACCGAGTAAAATTTATGGATTTACATTGAAGTATAGTATTTAATTGATGGTACGAATAGAACAAAACAGTGCACTAGAATTGAGTTTGAAATGCATTACATTGAATTGAAAATACGGATACTAAAAATCAGAAATGTTACACAAAGAGTTTGAGAGTGTTATGAAATCGAAATTTGAGATGTCAGCTATGGGAGAGTTATCATTTTTCCTAGGTCTTCAATTTAATCAGAAGGAAGATGGTTTCTTTATTCATCAGTCCAAGTATGTAAAGGACATCTTAAGCCGGTTCAAGATGGAGAACTGTACCCCATAAATTGAATTCTGACCCGGATAGAAAAGAAGTTGATTGCCGACTCTACCGTGCAATGATTGGATCTCTCATGTACTTAACCGCTTCAAGGCCAGACATAATGTTCGTTGTGTGTAATTGTTCCAGATTCCAAGCAAAACCAAAAGAGTGTCATTTGATTGCAGTAAAGAGAATCTTTTGTTATATGGAAGGAAAACAAAGATTGGGACTACGGTTTCCACATGGTTCTAACTTTGAATTCAATGCATACATTGATTTTGATTTTGGTGGTTGTTGTTTGGACAGGAAATCTACTACAGGTGGTTGCCAGTTCTTGGGTAATCATCTAGTTTCCTGGAAATGCAAAAAGCAAACTACGGTCTCCATTTCAACATGTGAAGCAGAATACATTGCTGCTGCAAGTTGTTGTTCACAGATCTTGTGGATCCAACAGCAATTAAGACACTGCGGTTTGAATTTTACAGGAACCCCCATTCTTATTGATAATAATGCTACAATGTCTATCACAAATAATCCTGTTAAGCACAATAAAATAAAGCACATTGAAATTAGATATCATTTTATCCGTGATTGTGCAGATAAAAAGTTGATTGAGCTGGTGAAGGTACATACCGATGATAATTTTGATCGTACTAGGTTTGAATTCTGATCAAAATGATCGGTATGATCAATCCCGAATAAAAGGTTTTCAAAAACATTTTTTCATGGGAGATTTTGTTTTAAATTTCTTTTATTGCTTTATTACATTTTCGCATTTTAAATTTCAGTCAAAAGTTGTTATTTATAAAAAAATCAAAACAAAATGAAAAATATAAAATTGACATCATTTGAAGTTAGAGAAGAAATGATCGTACATCAGTGAATAGTTCATTACACATGACCATAGTAGACCTTTATTATATGATAGTTTAAAGTAAATTGATTTGATCTAAATTTCAAAGTCTGCATAAATGAGAAATGATAGTGTTTTGAATGCTCTAATCTTGATAATATGTTTTAATTTGAATATGAGTTTGAAACTTGAATTGTCAATAGACTAGAAGCGTTTTTAAACCAATAGTAGTGTGAAAATTAAATATGATATGATTACATCTGTGATTTGAATCCATTATATGCCTGGGTGTGTGTGTAAAAGATCATTATCAGATAAAGAATGTATATTTTTAAGACTTTCATGAGACCAATATCGAATTATGTGTTTAGCACAATCTCTTTCAGTTCACTTCACTACCCATGCCCCGAAAAACATGCAATGTGTTGCTGAACTAAGATATGTTTTCTAACATCTGTTGGAACATATACTAGCCCTTGGATCAGTTAAATACATCATATATTCTGATTTCATTGAAATTTATCCAGATAATAGTTGGATCCTCATACCTGAATCTATTGATTCTCATTATAAAGCCAATTCATTATAATCTTTTTATTCTGAATCATCCTGATTCTTATATCCTTTGGGATCTGTTATTCTATACTTGTGCTAATAGAGAGAATTTCATCTTGGAGATTGATCTAATCTTGCAATAAACTGTGTATGTCTTGAAGATAGTGTAAATTTAAATTTCTGTTGGCATATCTGTGGGGTACACGATGTTTTTCATCTAAATGGTACTAACTCACATGAAATTGGAAGAAAAATGCTTATAGTTTCAAATTATATAATATTGACAACTTAAGAATTCATGCTTTGTATTACAAATTCGGAATGAAAAATTGAGCATTTCATGACCTGGTCTTGTTTACTTTGAAATTTATCGCGTATCATTTCAAATATTATTCAAATTGATTGAAAAGTTGAAAAGTGAATATGATGGATTTATAAATATTCATTGCAAAAATTACATAAAAATGAAAAAGATACGAGTTACATAAGAATGAGTTTGATTGTTTCATATCAAGTTTTTTTTATTCATATCATAGGTTACCCATAGTTGATAATAGACTGTGTGATGAATTGCTCATATACTGATATGATCTTCTTGCTCATGATGTTCATCCAAAAATATGTGTTCAGTTTGCTCAGATAAAAACCAAAAATAAGTGATTCCGTTTGTACAGATAAAATCCAAAAATAGTCTGTTTCTATCTTCCATGAAAATTTTATTCTTTATTAAAATGACTCGGTATTGGATTGGATACAAGCTACATATGGAAGTTCACAAGAATGTGATGTGTTGAAAGTCACGAAATTGTTCAAGGAAAAGGTTTGAAGCGAACTTAATATGTTCGCCTGTTTCTGATTAAGCGAACTTAATATGTTCACCTGGGGCTTGTTAAGCAAACTTAACAAGTTCGCCTAATGAAGCGAACTTAATTGTGTGAATAAATACTTCGTCCAGGCGAACTTATCCTTATTACCATTTTCACTGTGGGAGCGAACTTCTTTGAGGGAACTTGCTGGTTTTAGCGAACTTGCAAAATTTTAAACTAGGGTGTTTTGATTTGAAATTTTCGTGTTTGTTTCTGGATCCGTTTTGAATTGCGAGTCTATCTAAGGTAATTTCATGGATTTTTATCCGTTAAATCGATGGGAAATTGTTTTTTCTAACCCTGTGTTCATCGTTTTTGATACTCTTATGCTTTTCTGAGTAAATCAAGTTTATCTGGGTTTAAATCTTGAAATTGAAGCTTAATATTGTTTAGTTGTTGTGAATCGTTGCTTATGATGTGTTTGATTTGAAAATTTTTGATGATTTGAACATTTTGGATTCTGCTGTTGAATTTGTATCGACAAATTGGATCAGGCGAACTTGTTCAAGCGAACTTGTTCAAGCGAACTTGTTCAACTGAACTTATTATGTTCGCCTCTTGCAACACTAAGCGAACTTATTAAGTTCTCCTAAGCCTAAGCAGTGTTTGGACTTATAATTTTTTTTTGTGTGTGAAATTTTTTTTGTTTTTTGTTTTTTTATTTGTTATATGACTAATGTGTGTTCTCTATCCAATACATTTACAGATGGCTCGTCGTGTTGAGTACAAACATAATCAAGTGGCGTTGTTAGATACAAATATGTCCGAAGCTGTTAATTTCCAAGGAATTATCAATTTCTTGAATCGTTCACGTTTACATGTGGCCTTATCCGCAGATCCGTACATTAGCTTACCATATATAAAACAATTCTGGGATACAATACATCAAGACACAGATGTTGAACCTCATGTCCTTCGTGCAACAGTAAATAATACATAGGTAGCTATTTCAATGGAAACCATTCGTGCTGCTTTGGCATTGGGAGGTGCTAATGAAGATCCTATGTCTTATCCTAGAACACTGATTATGGGGTGTTTTCAGAGGATGGGTTATAGAGGCAGACCAAATGATACTCAAGCACGAAAAGGTGGTTTAGTTGGAGAATGAAGGTATTTTATTCACGTAATCATCCAATGTTTGTCTCCAAGAAAGGATGGTACTGATGGTTTGAAGAGTGCGTTACAAGCTGCAATGGTTGCATTGACCATGAACAAACGGTTTAACTTTGCTTTATATATATACCGTGAGTTGGTCATGCAAATCTATCCTCCAGAAGTTCAAGGGTTTCTTATGTACCCTAGGTTCTTGCAAATGATTCTGAACCATTTAATTCCAGATTTACCATAGCATCTAATACGTTTGACTGTGACTCCTATGTCTAAAAGAATCTTCACTGATTGTACCAAGGTTAAACAACAAAATGTTGCTTTGATTCCAATTCTGACTCCTTTGTTTGGTCATTTAATCAATCCTGATTATATTGAGCCTCCTAATGATAATTGGTTTCATCCTGAGGAGTTCGTTCAAGGACAAGTCCAGAATCAAGTACAACAACCACAACAACAACAAGTTCCTATTCCACAACAAGTTCCTATTCCTCAAGTACAGGTTCATATTCCTGTTAATGAACCAGTTCAGGATGACGTTGCTCAAGGAAATGAACAAGATTTGGGTATGAATATGGAAGATTTTGATAATGAAGATGAGAACTCACCCATTCATGAAGCTGAAGGGAATGTGGTGGATACGATTTTCGGTGATACTATTTTACCTGATTCTGAAGCTACTGACTCTGATTCGTCTAGAGATTTTAGCTCAGATCATTATGAGAGACTGGCTGCTTTGCCATTGGCAAATGCGAGGAAACGTATTAAATCTAAAGCCAGAAAGTCGAGGCGTAAGTCTGTTCGGAATCCTCCTTCTAGATCAGTACTTGGAAAGAGAACATTAATCGATGGGAGCTTGGATTCTGATAGTGATGCACATCCGGTTCCAAAAGCTCAGAAGCTTATGTATGCTTCAATTTCTGCTGCTCATTCATCTCCAGGTGTTGAGGATACTACTTTTGTTGCTTCCTTACTGGTTACATCTCCTTCATCTACACATCCGTCTCCTGTGATTACTCATGTTCCTACGGTTTCTAAATCTTCTGCTGGTACTTCAAAGCCTTCTGATTCTGAAAGGATTATCTTCCTTGAATCACAGGTGCTTGCATTGCAGACTCAGGTAGATACTCTTCTGACTACTGATACTCAGAGACAGTTGGTTCTTCAGGCTCAAGCTACACAGATTGCTAACATGCAGTTGTTGGTATCCAAAATTGTTGAGCGTCTTGACGCTTAGGGGGAGTTAAGGATACATGATACTTGTCATGCTGAGTCAGTTCAATGAAAGGATGATGATGAGGGTGATCGTCAATACGCTGATGACGTAAATCCAATATCAAGAGCTCAGGGGGAGTCGACATCACATACTATTGAAGGAACCAAGAATGATTTTGTAGTGAATGAAGAAATTTTATTATTGAAATTCTTTACTGATTCTGAAGAAGAAGAAGCTGAGAATTTAGAATGTCTGGATGATATTAATGAATTATTTGATGATATTGAAGAGGATGCGTTGGATAATGAAGTTGAAGAAGGAGAGATTGTAGAGATTGAGATAGAAAAGAGTAAAGATAAAGTTACATATGAAGGAAGTGATTGTCTGAATGTACCATATAACTTCATCCAAGATGATATTATTCTTGAGTTTTCTTATGAAGGAGTAACAGATTCTATGGACTCTGTTGAAGATATCACCACACCTGATGATACTGCTCAATCCAACATAATTCTGATGCTGATACTACTCATCCTATGTCTCCTAAGCCGAATGAAGAACGTGTGATGTATAGAAATACATGAATGACTAGAGAACAGTGTAGAGAAGTAGTTCACAGTTGGATGAAAGTACTACCCAAGTCACTTATACAACATACTCAGAAAGAAAGATATGTGAATAAAGAGAGGTGTATTGGAAGAATCATCAGTTGGTTTTATGATGATGACACGAAGTTGTTTGCTCTTAAGAGATCTGATGGTGTTCAATACTTAAAGCCTAGGATCAAGTATTTCAATACCTTACCAAGGTGTGAAATGAATGGTCTAGCTACGAAACCACTGATTAATAGATCAAAGTGTGGATTAGCTGATGTGATTGCTAACTTGATTAAAAGAGAAGGTGGATCGGGGAAGTATGAAAGATTAAAGCCATAGAAAGGAAAAAGAGTGAAGATTGTAGATCAAAAGACTAAGATTGTGACCTGGAAGTATAAGTTCACGCCAGTACATGCTGTATAGAAGATACCATTGAAGAAAATACCACAAGATTTTCTTGGGAATATGAAATGGTGGTACGTAGATGTGAATACTAGTGAAGCTAGATTTGATGACAAAGATAATAAGGTCATTGTTAGTTTCTATGATACATTGAATCTTATTAACTTCTCAAAGAAAGATCAGAGGACGTTAAGTAAGATGAGATTATGTTTACTGATGAATGGAGAGAACAAGGATTGCAGTATAAAAGAGTGTTGGAGATATGTCAGAGATATGGAGTGCACGCAGGAAGCAGATTACCAGATAACTGGAAGAGCTCGTCATAAAGACTGAAGACAGAAGATCAAGCTATTGTCAAGGGGGAGTCTGTTAGGACATAGAATGTATGACAAAATCTTTGTAATAGTTTAGGTCTTATTGTCTTTATGTTTTTATGTAATTGTATAGATTTTGTCTAAGTGTTAGAACAAGTTCTGCTAGAGGCGAAATTGTCTAGTTTGCCTAGCCTATTAGTGGCGAACTTGTTATGTTCGCCTAGTCTCATGTTAGGCGAACTTGTTAGGTTCGCCTAGTTTATTTGAGGCGAACTTGTTAAGTTCGCCTACTGCAGAGCTTGTGTCTATAAATAGGGGTTTACAGATTCTGTTAAGGAGGACCTAATCAATCGTATTAAGTGAATCTTGTAAACTCTATGTTTTGTGGAATACCAAGAGAAAGTTGATTTACCTGTTGTTTCTATTGTCAATTCGTATACATATGTTAACACAAAGGATTCCGCACTCCATGTTATCGAGACGTCCTGTCACGAGATAGATCTGTAGATGAGTCATGTGGACCTACAATGTTGTTGGATTCATAGGGCTTTCAAAGAGATGATGATTGCGAATCTATTCATATAATTTAATTGGATTAAGATCAAGTCTAGATTAGGGTTCGATTAAACAGGTCATACGAAGAACCCTATGTATTGGATCGTGTTTGATTCGTTGTTGTAAGCCTTGAAAATGATAGGGCTTTCAATCAACAAATGAAAATGAAGCTAAAGGTATGTTTGATTACCAGAATGGATACCTAATTGACGGTTCCCGACCAAAATACAGTTGCGATGACGATGGGTTGGTCCTGACGTCTCCTGCTGCGTCTCCGGTGAAAATAAGGTGTGCACCAGCTTCAGTGGGGTTCGTTTATCGTGTGTAAAGGGTTTGATTGTGAAATGATTCACGAATTGGTCGAGCTCAATAGGCATAATGGGATTTTCAACAGTTACAGCTTTGATTGGTCATAAAGAGGATTAATTCGAGATCAATGCCGATGTTAATTGGTTCAATAATGGTCGACCTCATCATTACTACGCATATCAGTTACAGTTTTAAACGAATTTCCGTTATGGATTGTGAATTGGGTCAAGAACAAGCTTGTTTGACATTCAAAAGTCAACAGGGACAAAATTTCTCAATTTTGATTCTGTAGAGTCAATAGGATGAGTTTATGGTTTATACATAATTAGTCCCTGTACTTTTAGTTTAGATAATGACATGATTAGTCCCTGAGGTTTGTAACTGAGTTAACTGGATTTGACCTTGGATAGTCAAACTTGACGGGTGGGGGAGGGGGTCAAAGTCAAGGTCAATTGCAAGTCGGAAGATGTGAGTTCAGATTGGGGGTTCAAATGCATTAGGATTTATAAAGTTTATAGAAATTGTTTAATTTAACTAAAATGATTAATTTGAATCAACTGCTTAAAAATTAATATATGTTTTTATGTGATTTCTTTTTAAAAGAACTTTTATACATATAAATATAATTGCATTCATGCAATTTTAAATGATTATGTGTGTATATATATATTTGAGTGTTTATTTGTAAATAAAAAAAAATATGAAATTGTGTGGATGAAACCTGAATTTGAAACACATGTAATCATGGTTAAGGGATCACAATGTATTGAACTAGAATGAGATTAAAATGTTGTTATTGCACAAGTCCAAGCACGAGAAAAAGTCATGGATGTTATAGTATCCCCATGTTGAGGGAATTTCGTCCCGAAATTCAACTGGTGGGGACTATTGAATCAGGATAATGATGTGGATTGGATTGTCAACAAGCTTTGACTGTCGGTTTGAGGAGTACAATTAATAACAAGATTTTGGTCTAATACACAAGGTCAGGCATGGATGATGATTGTGGATTTAGTTTGAAGAGAATTGAGGAGAAAACTATCGAAGAATATTTTAAACTCCAAAGATGGAATGCATTATTTGAAATGAGAGCGATGAGAATTTGATGATCAAAACTTGTTTAGGATGTAGTCTAACATGTTCAAGAAATGTAACTGGATAAGTGGTTACACAAACATTGGTCAAAGTCAAAATAACATAAAACGTCACGTGACACGAACAACGCTACTTCTGACGATATGACAAGAACACTTATATATAGGATGTACCAGCGGCGTATCCACCATGCCCTTATCATATCGCATCAGTTTCGTTATTATATATCACGATAGGTTTTATGTCATAACGCACGAAAGAATTTACTATGTATTCCATGCGTTGACTTTTATAATTACATGTGCACCCGTAATTACTCAATTCATCGCATTGTCCGTATAGATCATCCAGTTGTCCGTATAGATCATCCAGTTGTGTGTGGGTCAAAAGAGGGCACAAAACTACTTAGTTCACATCTATTTTTTTCGCGTATGAGTTGCTAATGGATAACTGTGCCCCTAGATAGTAAGGTCAATCAGAAAGCTAAAGAGTAATAATATGGCATAACTTAGAGTTCCATAGCTTCCTCGTATTTGAACAAGAATACGTCAAACCCCGAGTAGTTTGAAAGTTTTGCAGCTTCCTCGTGTTTGAAAAGAATACGTAAAACCTCGAGTAGCTTAAAAGTTCTTTGTTTTCAACCCTCATGGATAAAGTGAATTATTATGCCTTGTGATCCATCAATTGCAACAATTGTACCCAATCTAGTGCCTTGTATAATGTAAGCATCCAAGTTTCATGTTTAATTTAGTATCATGTACATTGTAAAAAATAAGTTTCACGTATAATGTGAACAAATTAGTATCATGTATATTGTAAACAAATAAGTCCCATGTATAATGTGATCAATTTAGTATCATGTATATTGTAAACAACCAAGTATCATGTGTCATGTGATCAATCTAGTATTATGTATATTGTATTCAACCATGTATCATGTATCATGTGATCAATCTAGTATTATGCATATTGTATTCATCCATGTATCATGTATCATGTGATCAATCTAGTATTATGTATATTGAATTCAACCATCTATCATGTGATCAATCTAGTATTATGTATATTGTATTCAACCAAGTATCATGTATCATGTGAACAATCTAGTATTGTGTATCATGTGCTAAATCTAGTATTATGTATATTGCAAACAAACACGTTTCATGTATCATGTGATAAATCCAGTGTTATGTATCATGTGAATGCTCATATGTAAGTTACTGAATCTCATTAGTAACGTAAACTACAGAATTTTGTAGGAGGTCGAGTGTTGCGGACAAGCGTGTTGCTTGACGTTCATGTATAATGTGGGTAGTTGGGTTTTAAATTCTCATTCTTCTTGAGGTTTATACGGATGGTTAACGCCTACGCGAAATGATTCATCTCCCTGAAGTGCCTAGTATGTTCATATATTTCCGAAGGTGCAAGATAACGAGAAGGTTTTGTAGGTGTTTAGAGTGATGTGCTCATGAATAACTGATTTGTGCTTTTTGTTGGTAAATAAACTAGTAATGGTAATTTATTATTCTTTGTAAATTAATAAAATAGTGAAAATAATAAGTTAAATAACTAGATAAATGGATGAATAAATAAAATTCTTTTATTATCATAAGGAGAATGTTTCAAGGGAAAAAATAATGGCTAAATCATTTAATAATTAAGCTAAGATTTAATAATAATTAATTTAACGAATTAAAAGTCATAATTAATTATTAATTAAGATAATGTTTTTATAAAACAAGTTGTATTAAGTTTCTTTACAAGGTGAAAAGGTTTATAGAAAATTTATATTCCAGAATATATTTATAAACTAAGGGTTTGATAAATGTTTTGCTTGAACGAGATAATGGTGTTAATAAAATAGTTAGTTTACAAATAAAGGTTTAGATATGTGTACTAAGTTGCAATAAATAAAATGACGGTGTTTAGATGGTACTCATTCGGTATCATAACCAAATGGATACTTTGACAAATCAAAGTGATTCAGATTCCTAAACTTTCAAGAATACTTGTTTTAGCCTATAGGTGAATACTCACTTCGAGAATTCCCAGGAAAGCATACGGATCCTTCGGTTGATTTGGATTTATATGAAATGCTTTCCAAGACAGAAAACTCAGAGTACAGGCATTCACCCTTCCGGATTGCACATGTTCTTTACTAATTTTCAGAACTCAAAACTTTGACGGGATTTTAAAATTTTTTAATATGCTTTAGGCCTAAGAGTTTAAATTTCGTTCACAATTGATGATGGTGACATAATTCTCAATGTGTAAGAGTGAAGGTGTATAAAGGCTTAGATATGAATTAGTGTTTGGTAAGACTTAGGATAGCATTTAATGGGATCAAATAGGTAGCATGTAATCAAACAGTGTGGTAAACAAAGTATTACATACATAGCAATTTTATAAGCATGTGAGTTATCAAGTAGTGTAGCACATAAAATATCGTGTATTGTATCATGCGGTGTAATACCTAGGATAACATGTAAGATAATCACTCAAGGGTGCCTTAAGGTTATAGACTAGGTAATTGGTTTCTAATAACCTAATTCCCTATAACCATGGCTCTAATACCAATCTGTCACACCCCAACCGACGGCGGAATTTATCGGGGCGGACGTGTAGAGTTTTCATAAGCATATGATCAACTATAATTCCATATGTTCATTAAATCATGATTTCATTACATAAGTTCAATCAACAACCAAAAATCCAATACATCAACATGTTCAAATTCTTTGTTCACTAAGTCCAAACCCTATATGTAGTATCCTGCATATGATCTCAAACACTAGTACCTGAAACATGATGAAAACAAGTTCAAATAAAAATAGTTGGTAAGTATACATAGGTTTTAACACCACAAGTAATATCAATAGTTTGTGTACAATTCATATGATGCATGGTTTAATAAGGCGTTTATGGAGAACCACTATTGTTTTAACTGGGCGCACAATCAAACCTTGTGACTGATAGGCATAACACGCAGGTTATCCTTGAGTGTTTTTGGCAACAATCACCCTAACCGGGTGGGTTGGTCAGACAAAATAGATCTGTCATTGTATAACGTCGGCTTGTATTGAGTTAATGATTGCACTTGCACTATGCACAAAAAGTATGTAAATGTTGTTTGCATAAATAGTGTTCAAGCATAAGGCACAAATTACACACATGATCATAGTGTTTGAATTGTAATAATTGCCAATAGTTTGTATGTAATCATGTTTCACCCCAAAGAATGTAAAAGTGGAAAAGGGGCTATATAAACTCACCTGAGTTGTGTACGAGTAGTAGGTAGCACCACACCAGGGTGCAAGTAGAAAACATGAGAGTTTGCCTGTGAACTGCCTACGTATGCCCTATAATTATAAGCATAACAGTTAGGAACACATGGGATTTTTGTGACGATGACACGGAAGAGTGAACGTCCTAAGACGCACTAACGATTAAAGAGTAGACGAACTTGTCCATGAGAATAGGGGATTTTCTTAATATAATAATTAAGACAAATATGGCTTGTATCGAACGTCTCCAATACGAATAATATTATATAATTAAATATTCGTGTGTTCATATCATTAAATAATGGTCTATGAAAATAATATAACTTATTATATTAATTTAAATTTCGTAGGATTAACAAAAATAATCATTTATGTGGTCAAAAATAATAAATATATTATTTTTATTCAAAAAATATAAACGTGGGTAAATATATAAATAATTATATTATTTAAGTTCGAAGTGTGACACGGTAATAAATAATGTGGTGAAAATAATATACATATATATTATTTTTATTTGGAGTCATAGGTTGAGTAATAATATAAATATATTATTATAAAACTGAAAAATATTAAAAATGGGTTATCAAACCAAACCCGAGCCTAAGGGTGGTTTCCGGGGATAAAACACATTAATATAATAATATAATAATATAGGGAGTGATTTTATATTAAAATAATACTTTAAAAAAGATTTAAAAAGAAAATAGGTGGAGAGACTCGAACCCGGGTCTCTCCCACACAAGCACACACACTTAACCAGTCCCGCCAGCTAGGGTTTCGCAAACATATCCGGATCATATTACTTTTAACATGTTGGTCTCCTGTGCTCTCCCCCTTTGCAAACCGAAGCCAAAACCACCCCTGGATCCCACAATCTCGGCCACGATCGGACACAAAAGCTTAGGGGTTTTGTTAATCGGTATGGTACGATCTTGATGACGTGCTTAATTGTGAAAACATTGAGTTTAAGATTGTTAATTGTTCGTTTGAAACATCGAAACCCTAGTTTATGAACTTAGAATCAAATTGACCAAATCTGATAATGTATGTTGTTGGATTCATAGGGCTTTCAAAGAGATGATGATTGCGAATCTATTCATATAATTTAATTGGATTAAGATCAAGTCTAGATTAGGGTTCGAATAAACAGGTCATACGAAGAACCCTAGGTATTGGATCGTGTTTGATTCGGTGTTGTAAGCCCTGAAAACGATAGGGTTTTCAATCAGCAGATGAAAATGAAGCTAAAGGTATGTTTGATTACCAGAATGGATGCTCATTTGACGGTGCCCGACCAAAACACAGTCGCGATGATGATGGGTTAGTCCTTAGCGTCTCCGGAGAAAATAAGGTGTGCACCAGCTTCAGTGGGGTTCGTTTATCGTGTGTGAAGGGTTTGATTACGAAATGATTCACGAATTGGTCGAGTTCGATAGGCATAATGGGATTTTCAACAGTTACGGCTTTGATTGGGCATAAATAGGATTTATTCGAGATCAATGCCGATGTTAATTGTTTCAATAATGGTCGACCTCATCATTACTACGCATATCGGTTACAATTTCAAATGAATTTCCGTTATGGATTGTGAGTTGGGTCAAGAACAATCTTGTTTGACTTTCAAAAGTCAACGGGAACAAAATTTCTCAATTTTGACTTTGTAGAGTCAACAGGATGAGGTTAGGGTTTATACATAATTAGTCCCTGTACTTTTAGTTTAGATAATGACAGGATTAGTCCCTTAGGTTTGTAACTGAGTTAACTGAATTTGACCTTGTATAGTCGAACTTGACGGGTGGGGGAGGGGGTCAAAGTCAAGGTCAATTGCAAGTCGGAAGATGTGAGTTTAAATTAGGGGTTCAAATGCATTAGGATTTATAAAGTTTATAGAAATTGTTTAATTTAACTAAAATGATTAATTTGAATCAATTGCTTAAAAATTAATATTTGTTTTTATTTGATTTCTTTTTAAAAGAACTTTTATACATATAAATGTAATTTCATTCATGCAATTATAAACGATTATGTATGTATATATATATGAGTGTTTATTTGTAAATCAAAAAAAATATGAAATTGTGTGGATGAAACCTGAATTTGAAACACTTGTAATCATGGTTAAGGGATCACAATGTATTGAACTAGAATGAGATTAAAATGTTATTATTGCACAAGTCCAAGCACGAGAAAAAGTCATGGAAGTTACACAAGGGGTGGCGGACCGCCACCACCTAGCTTAGCGGTCCGATACGGATGCGATGTCGGCCCTATAAATAGTTGAATGATTTTAACTCTTTTGCACACACAAACACACTCAAATGCACACACACATTCTTTGATATCCCGATCCCGAACCCTAGTTCGGGTGCGAGAGTTCGGTTTCCATCATTTCGTCTTCAAATTACCGTAGATAGTGCTGAGGTAAGATTCTGACCTACCATTAAGCTTTGGTCATGAATCATTAAGCTAGATTTGTATAATTAAATAATGTACTTACTTATCTAGGAATTCCGCTTGAGGTGTTTACCACATTACTGATTTATAAGTCAAAATACTGCCGAGGTGAGTCCTTAAACTGGGATGCATGAGCCCAATCATGACCTTGTCTGGAATGATTGATTTATGAAAATATTTTGAGTATCTTGAAACGATTGTACCGATTGTTTATATATAACGTATTCTAAGCGCTTATTGTTATTCACTTGCCCGTGGAACGACATGTTGGACAGGACCCGTGGAACGGTATTTGGTTATATATATACTGAATGTTTGTTCATAGTTATCTATGATTTTGGGTGTTGAAGCCCATTGGGTGTGGAAGCCCATGGATGTGTTCAAGATACTTTGACAGGTCATTTTAATAAACTATTTTAATTTATGAATTCACCAGCTTTATACCGACACATGTTTTATCAAATGTTTTTGAACGCATCACAGGTAGTCATTAGACATGGCATTTTAGGACTAGAACGAAATGATGAATGATCCAGATGATGGACATGACAGGAACTATAAGTCCCGAATGATATGTTACTTGTTAGGAACCAATGATGTAACTTTTATTAAACTTGATGTAAACAAAGTTTTGATGTTAATAGAAGTTATGATTTAGTCTTTCGTTGTGTGTTTTGATATCAATGTCACAGTAACTAGAAGGCGACCTTCTAACCAGTATGTAGCTATCTAACAAACGGAATGTTCTGTCAAGGAAAGGACGGTGTATAAATCTCTCCTAGACCCGTCGTTCTTTCCTTGGAACATCTCTGTTGGAGGTACTACTCTGGTTAGATAAATGTCCTGTGTTACGGGCGTGGCAATCAAACCCCGAGTAGTTTAAAGTTTTATAGCTTTCAACTTTCATGAATAAAGTGGATAATCATGTCTTGTGTATAACGTGATTGTAACAATGTAAATTATTTGGTTTCGTGTATCATGTAAACACCCAAGTTCCATGTACAATGTAAATAATCTAGTATCATGCATATTTCATACAACCAAGTATCATGTATCATGTGAACAATCTAATACCATGTATATTGCAAACAATCAAGTTTCATGTATCATGTGAACAATCTAGTGTCATGTATATTGAAAACAACCAAGTTTCATGTATCATGTGAACAATCTAGTATCATGTACATTGCAAACAACCAAGTTTCATGTATCATGTGAACAATCTAGTATCATGTCTATTGCAAACAACTAAGTTTCATGTATCATGTGAACAATCTAGTATCATGTATATTGTGAATGTTCATATGTAAGTTATTGAATCTCATGAGTAACGTAAACTGTTGAATCTTGTAGGTGATCGAGTGTTGCGGACAAGCGTGTTGCTTGGCGTTCATGTATAATATAGGTAGTTGGATTTTAAATCTTCCATTTGGTTGAGGTTTATTGGGATGGTTAACGCCTACGCGAAAAGATTCACCTTCTTGAAGTGACTAGTACGCTCATACATTTCTGAAGGTGTAGGACAATGAGAAGATTTTGTAGGTATTTAGAGTAATATGTTCATGAATAACTGATTTATGCTTTTTGTTTGCCATCCAAATACGAATTAGAAGTACTAAGACTTACCTAAATTGGTAGAGTATTGGCGGAGAACGACAGAGGTGAAGATTCGGCTGTTCTTAGAGCTTGTACGTGATCCAAAGATGAAATTCCGAGAGTGTGAGGGTTTAGGGAGTTTGCAAAGGGTTTTCGAAGTTGTGGGAGTGGTATTTATAATCCAATTTCATTCCAAACGCCCAATTGATTCGTGATTGACGAAAACGGCTACGGGATTGATTTTACGAATCAATTCGTTTAATTCCCAATGAATTGAGTCATGATTTCGGGTTGTAAAAGTGTGAGTATTGACTGAGCGTGATTAGCGGCCATTAATGCGTTTAATTTCATGGATTACAACCGGGTTTGGCTCGGTTTGACTTTGGATAGTCAAACATGTTTGAAATTTGAATTTGGCCGCAATTCGTTAAATTGGTATGTCAATTGGATTGGAAACGGATCGAGAATCTTTCAAGGATACAAGGACAGTCCATTGCATCCGAGTTTGATCGATTTAGAAGTTGAATTATATGAATTTTGTTTTCTGTTGACTTCAGAAAGTCAAAAGGGGGCGGGTAAAAGGTTCAAAACTTTGAATGGGTTCAATTTGAGGTGCAAAGATCCAAGTACAATGGTCAGGGTTCAAAATTGGGAATCCAAATGTCCAAGGGGTTCAAAACCAATTTGTTTAAATTATAAATAAATATATATATATATATATATATATAAATTGATTTTTGTTTCAAAAACTTAATACTTTATAAATTTTAGAAATGTCTTAATAAATTTCAAATGTAATAATGTATTTACATATGTATTTTTATAAAAGCAAATACTTATATACACATGTTTTATATGTAATAACTAAAAAGTGGTTTTTCGGTAAAAAATCCTAAGAACTGGGTCAAACGAACTCCGATTGAGCTCATTCCAGCGGCGTTGGAACCGTCTCATCGAACCCTAACCACCTAAAAACCTAAACCCCCCTCCTCCCGCACCCCCAAAAACTTAAACCCCCCCCTCCTACCCCACCCCGAAAAGCCTAAGACCACCACCCCCACCACCCAAAAACCTAAACCCCCCACCCCACCCACCCCCAAAAACCTAAACCCCTCACCCCCACCGCCACCCCTAAAAAAAAACCTAAACCATAAAACCTAAACCCTAAAAGCTAAACCCTAATGCTAAACCATAAGGCTAAAACCCTAAAATTCAAACGTAAAATCTAAACCTTAAAAGCTAAACCATAAAATTTAAGATGGTAGAGTTTGAGGAGACGGTTCCAACGCCGCTGAAATTAGCTCAATCGGAGTTCGTTTGATATCGTTTCTTAAGGTTTTTGTCATTTCTTAGCGAAAAACTAATTCTTATTTGAACCTCTCCCCAACTATATATATAAAGGAGTGGAAAAATACAAAATTTAAATCTTTTATATTTGAATAAAAATAAAAATATATGTATGAGTATATGTAAAATCTAAACTTATGAAATTTGTATTGATGAAACCTTGAATTTGAAATGTTTGCAAGAATGGCATAAGGTATTGCACTAGAAATGGATTTGAAATATTTTTTATTGTACTAAAACAAATACAAGGAAAAACAAAGATGTTACATATGGGTAGTGATTGCTATATTTCCGAAAGGGGACGAATTGAATGCGGACCGTTACATTCCTTCGTGGTATGTAACAGGGAAAAGGACCCTTTATAAAGGTTATGGAATGTGGTGACGACCACTTAAGAAGTTTACGAACCTTGATAAGATATAAGTTGTGCAAGAATAAATGCTATCTTTGGGCAAGGGCGTATGTGAAAGGTAAATGTCACACCCCACCAAGGCGGAAACGCGAGGCGTAACGTTTACTGGTTTCCAAAGCATATGATTACCGCAAACACATACATGATAAATGGATACATAAATAAGTTTAAAGTGTTACATCCCAAAATGTTATTTGAGTTTACAAAATGACAAGATTTCGCGAATATGACCCATATACTATGAGTTATACCTGAGAAATCTCCCAAAAGCCGTATCCATCATGCATGCATATAACCTACACTGCTAACCTTGCGACCACGATCAATTTTCTGAAAAAAATACTTAAAATGTGTTAACACGAGGTTGGTGAGCTGACAGGTTTTGTTCAAATATTCTTGTAAATCAATGGTCACAAAACATTCAATTGTGTTTGTAAATCCAACGTTCACAAACGTTCAAATGTGTTCATAAATTCAACGTTCACAAAACGTTTACGGTGAATAACCAATTCATTGAACAATGAATAACCAGCCAATGCATTAAACCGTTAATAAATAACGAATGCATTTAACTATGAATGAACGATCGACAGACCCCATTTGTATACTAGCTAGGAATACAAATAATATGTTAATACATGAGCCCGTAACTAAACCATGACTGGTGAATGCCCCTCTCTCGCTATACCACGAGAACTGAATAAGAAAATATGCCGCCATTCGACACTTCAAGTCGCTGGTTAGCGCGACTAACCATGACTGGGGGCGTCACCGCCAATAGTACTATTCATAGAATCTCAGGTTAAGTCTATAGCTAATGGTTACAAATGTTGATGATGTTCAGGGGACTTTTAGCGCTCTATGTGTTTCCTCCTGTAAACATAGCGGTCTGGTCTTTGTTCTTTCATTAATATATGAAAACAGTTACAAGTATGTTTTCCCCCCAAAAGTAGTTCAAAACAGTAAAAAGGGGACTGTGAAACTCACCTCGTTAACGGTGTATGCTAGAAAATATTCATGTGCAAATATAGGCCCCGCCTATCTGTACCCTAATCACACAAGGGTACTTATGTGTTAAGACTACCCGTCTTAAACGCTTGTGGTTCACCCGACTCAACGAATCCCATTAAGTACTTCTTTGTTTAGTAAAAAACTGTGTTTTCCATGTTACAACTCATTAGTGATTATTATTCCAGTATAGATGTTTACATATTTTCCGAGAAAATGTTACGTTCCCATATTGTTGACTTATTACCTTTACCAAAAATAAATATTATTTTTGTAAGGACTTATAATTTAACCACATTAGGGTTCACGTATATACATATAACTATTTCTCAAAAACTATTATATAAAATCTCAAATATCGTTCAAGTATATCCATGCATGTTAATTATCCTACGTACGTACAATCCACGTTACTATGTCCACATGCAAATACTTATATTCCGAACGATATTTATTAACTTAGTTACGTTCATCATGCATACATCTTTATTTATTTTTATCAAATGCATGCATACATGTATTTCTACATATCTACATATATTCACATATGTTTCACGATGTCATGTGATTACTTATTTTTAACTGATCCTATCCATATGTTTCATGCACATATAATTTCATACGATCGTGTCACCACATGTGTACATACACATAAATCTTATATACACTTTACCATCCTTTCTATCAATTAACCCTTTTGCTTCTTTAACATGCATATATATATATATATATTTATTTTTGACCACATGTATATATATCAAATGTTCATATTAGGATACTAACCTTTATTTCCTAGAACATTTTCATGATTCAACCAAAACCGTACACCAACATATATATATATATCACAATTTTTATCCATAAACATATATATATATATATATATATATATATATATATTTATGATGTTTGCTTTATATGTAGATAAAAATATAAATATATATATATATCCCCGGCAACGACGCCAAAAACTTGATAGCGTGTTTTTAGTAGTAATAAATATATTCTATTTAGAGCTACACAAAATCAAGTTTTATATTTATAAATTAAAATGATAATTACTTCAACTAAATACACACACAATATACATGTGTACCTATCGCAGCGTAGTATAGTCTGGGTAAGAACCAAGTATCGAAGCATGGACACAGATCCCATACTCAACCCTCGCTATTGTCTGACTAGGATAATAAGTTGGAAAATGTGTTTTGTTTTAAAAGGAAAAAAAGATAAGAAATGTAATTAGAAATATTATCTCGTTTAAGGTGTTACTCTAGTTGTTATCCTTTGTTAATTAATGATATATTTAAAATAAGGTTGGTCATAATTACTAGTACCAACCCTTTCGATATGGGAGTTAGCATTTCGTAACGGAACAGTGGATACGGTCGGCCAGCTGTTCTTTAATGAATCTCGGGACCCTGAACGGGGTCTCAAGTCCGCCAGTTATCTCATAATTCATTATTCAGACTAAGATTATCCAATGACTGACGTACGTCATGTCTTGTAACTTCCTTTGGAAAGTCGGAATGCGCAACTCCGTCCAGAGCTACTTTATGAACGCTCGGATCTTACAAATTATGTTCTTAAATAGATGTCTTTACTTATAATATTATTTTAAATAAATAAGACTTTCATTCTCAAGATCAAACCCCATGGCTACCGCTAGAAGTCCTCTACAAGCCGACACGAGAGAAGTAAATAAATACCGACACAAACCGCCCGGTCTGGTTAGGGATCAAATGACATGCTGAATACCCAAACCTTCAATCAACCCATAATATTAAATCTATACTACCCGACCGTTGTTAGCACCAGGATTTGTATATATAGACTGTACAAACTCGAATAAGTTTTCCAAACAAGAAATCTTGCTTAAGTAACTTACAAGATTTAAGATTATTAGATCGGTTTAAAGATGACTTATTCTTGTCTTTATAAGATAACTCATAGTAAATACTTTAAAAACATAACATACTAAAATACTTAATTAATTAATTAAAGTTCAACCAACTCGAGCAACACAAGAGAACTAGCCATGAATGATCATACAAGTGACTCCACTAACCCTTACATAATGTGTGGAAGTATTCCAACACCAAGGGAGAGTGGGTATATAATGCCTCTTGTTGTACTCGAATGAAAAGAATCGCTTCATATTACAAGACTTTAAAATGGAAATAAACAAAGAAAGCTAAACGGACCAAAACCGAGAGATTTCCGGCTCTTAGCAGAGCACTAAGGCCTTCCCTACTCTTGATCATGGACACCTAAAACAATAGAATGAGCTTGCTATTTATAGGCTAAGATTTTGGCAATGCATTGGATTGCACGGGCATGCAAAGTACCCTTTTCTTTCACATGCGGAATATGTCAGCTTTAGAGAGTATAGGGACCCAAAATAGGGTTTGCACGACCATGCAAGGCAATGCACGACCGTGCAAGGCAATGCATGGCCGTGCATTGCCTTAATTTGGTCCCTAATGACTTTTTGACTTCCAGGTTTGACCTTTTGCTTCCGGTTTCTTTCAATTGGTTTCCGAATGCTGATTTGACCTTGTTTTTGTGTGTTTTCTTCATGTTTTTGCATATCCAAGTCAGTTATCTTATCAGGACACAAATGGATGAATTAAGTGGTAATTATTATCATATTATATCTAATTGTGATAAATTCTAGGATAATTATGCATGCAAAACATGTATATTTTACGTCATATCAATTTACAAATCTTTTCAAGTTAACAACTTATAACCACACACATATATATGTAATGAATTTTATGTATATATATATATACCTAACAATTTTAACAATTATCATACATATGCACACATCATGATTTCCATCAAGATTAATTAATGCTCTTAAACCTATATTACACTTATCCTCTAATGTAACTAACTCAAAACATCCAAACATATATATACCTCATATAGATTTCGGCTATATATATGTATATATACAAAGCTTGAACTTTTAACCATTTAAAGTTAAACTTTATAAGATCATAATACCTTTAGAGATGATTTCGTTTTTAGGGTGAACACCGAGCTTAAAACAAGAAAAATAAATGAAACTAAAGATTTAGGGTCGGTTTTTCATACCGCTAGACTAGGTAGGGAAAACTCTCGTGTAGAAGACGGTGGTGGCTTGATTCACTAGTGGAACTCTAGTTTTAGTCATTGAAATTACAAGTTTTATCAATGGAATCATGGTGTTTGATGTTACATCTCGTTTATGTGGCGGTTTTCATTCTTGTTCGTGCTTGATTCGATTTGTTCGGGTATTGTTGATCTTGGATTGATTCCGGCTTTCCAGAAGTGTTACAGAGTGTTATATACTTGATTATCACCGGATCAAAGGGATTCAAAAGTAGTACCAGAGTTGTTGGTTATAGATCGTGATATTCAAGTGATTTGGAGGTCTGATTTTGCATCCGAATTGTTGCAGGTTGATTTTTGGTCTTCTTGGGAAGAAGCGATCGATAAGTCTTGTTGAAGGAGCCGAAATCTCTTTTCGATCGAAAAGTCTTTTTGGTCAGCAGTTTTTTTTACCGAAAAGTGTGTCCAAAATCTCAAAAGTATCCGAAATCTCTAGTGCCAAAATCTTGACATTTCGACCAAAAAGTCTTGACCGAAATAGTTTCCGATCGGAAAAGTTTTCGATCGAAAAGTTTTTACTTAGAAGATTTTTAGAATTTTAACATGTGTTTACATGTGTTTGTGCAATGGCAGGAAAGGTGTACAATACTTAGCGTGTTGTGGGAAAGTCGCCACCGATTCTAAAATCCATTTTAGAGTTTTCTAACTGGAAAATTATGATGAAAGATTACTCTAAGTTTACTGAGCATACTTTGTGGGAGTCCATAGTAAAAGGTCCTCATGTGCCAAAGACTGCAAATGCTGATTGTTTAGTTCCAATTGCTTATCCAGACTTGTATTCAGATGAGAATAAGAAGTTGATTGAAAGAGACAACAGGGCGTTGGGATCAATCATTCTAGCTCTTCTAACTGAACTTTATCAGAAATTTTAGCAGCACGAGTCAGCTCAAGGATTGTGGAATGATTTGTGTCTAAGATTTGAGGGAATGGCACCATTGCAACAGAGTCGAACTTATCTGTTATTGAAGCGGTATAATATGTTTAACTACAATAAAAATGAAACCCTGAGTGAGCAAGTCACACGATTTACTACAATGATCAACAGGTTGAGAAAGATGGGTGTTAAGTTTGAGAAGTATGAATTATGTAAGAAGCTACTTGATTCTTGTAGGTCCCTAGGTGTCTCGGATCATCACATGCAAGTGTGAGGCTAGTCGAATAGGGTGCGGAATGCCCTTGACTAGATGGAGTATCGATAACAACAAGTAAACCGACAACAAACAAGAGTCACATTAAAACCTCGTCTATTATCAATGTCAACCGATTACAAGTTACAGAATAAGAGCGCACTTATCAACTTCTATAATCAGCTATATATACTAACAGACCTGATGCCTGCGCACTTAACAAGTGCGCAGGGCATTGTTCCTGCGTACTTAGCAAGTACTCAGACATGTTCTTGCGTACTTACTAAGTACGCAGGTTATGCAACCTGTGCACTTACTAAGTGCGCACAACACTTACAAAGACGATTACAAGATAAGTGCTTACAAACATGATTACAACACAATAAACCAATACATACAAAGTCAGAAATACAAGTACAAATACATCAAGAACAATTACAATAGCAGAGACAACATCCAGAGTGTTTGTCACACAAACATGCTCCAACAAACTCCCCCTTGACAACAGCTCTGGATTGTCTTCGGTCTTCAAGCTCCTTCAGGTTTAGCTTCCCATCTTCATCTTGTAGTCAAGACAAAACTTGACCAATCTGTTGTATCTGGATGCTAGAAGCTTCGTCCACTCGTCCGTGTAGATACAGTACTTGTCGTTTAAAACCGTCAGATCTTTCACAGAGAAGTTGATGAAACAGATTTCATCAAAAACCTTTGGACGTTGTCTTGCCCATCAACACCGCTTGTCTTTGGATCCACGTACCAGTACCATATGCTACCAAGGATATCCTGAGATAACTTGCTTAGGGGAATCCTGGTCTCACATAATACTGGGTTGTAGACCAACTTCCATAAGCTTATGTTCATCACGGGATGTCTAACATTCTTGTCCCTGAATCTCTTGGGCAATTGAGGCTTAAACATATCAAAGTTCCCACATCTACCTTCCCGTTGCAGTGTTCCCCACAAACCCTTTGCTACCGCGTGACTTGTATCACCAAGTAGCTCACTGTTTGCTAGGTTCACCAAGTCATATTTGGGCAGAGAACTGAATGCCTCGCTGGTTGGTTTCAAGTATTGAACCCCCTCGGCGTGCTTGATGGCAAACAAGTTCTTGTCATCGTCGAAAAGGACAGATAAGATCATCCCTATTGCTCCATGCTTGTCTATGACTGAAGATTTTGGCCAAGCAGGAGGCTGACCCTTTTTGAACCATCCCTGAGGATACTTGTTCATCCAGTCATCAGCATCAGCAGGTTGGGGATCGGAAGGAGAGGCTTCAGTCGAGGTTGCTTCTCCACTAACCTCAGCAACATTCTCAGGCTCGACTGAACCTGTAGTAAACGTAGCTTCAAAGGTTAGAGCTTCAAAAATCTCTCCATCCTCAAGCTCATAAACTCCCTCACCGTCACCCTTTGGAAACTCCACCATCACCTCCTCATCATCTTCATCCCAGTCATCGTCAGACTCGATCTCTCCTTCCTCAAGATTGCTGAGAGCATCGATCTGCACTTCCTTGGAATAGTCCGGCTCAATTAACAAGATAACATCGTTAGATAAATTGTATAAAACTTCAGCTGCCGACTTTCCTTGACCACTACCCCTACCACTAGAAGTATCACCGCCGTGCTGAGTAGACTCCCCCTCAGCCATAGACACAGCAGAGATTGGAACAATAGTTAAAGTTTGTTGCTCACCTCCACTAGGACTGGCTTCAGGATCCTTGTTTTTGTCATCATCCTTTGTCAGATCGACAGGATGACAAGCCTCATCACCACTCGGCTTTGGCTTCTCTTTCTCTTTCTCCTTCTCCTTCTCCTTATCCTTCTCCCCCTGAGCAGCAAGCTTGGCGGTCAAATCACCTACCAACTTGACCATCAATTCATGTTTTTTGCGTTGAGTATCCAATCTTTGCTCTATTGTCATTCTATGCCCCGGAATCATGTCATTCGTCTTGATAAGCAACTCATTCTGGGACATCAAGCTTTTAAGCTGCTCCTGGGTTCCCTCACCTTGGTGCCTTAATCGAGTAACTTCATCCACCAAGTAGTTTATCTTAGCCTGTTGAGCGTCTGACTCACTCCTTGATTTTTGAACCGTTTCAAGTAAACTGGCCACCTGAGTCTCTAGTGTGGAAATCCTCGCATCACGTTCAGCAGGATCCCTGGATGTAGAGGCTTCAGCAGTGGTATAGGTGGGAAAGGAGAACAGTTGATCAAATTCAAACCCTTGGGTAAAGTCCCCAAAGTTGTAGGGTTGACTGATGGGCTGAAGGGTGGTAGTTGGGATTGAAGATGGGATGGTTGATGTTTCAATGGTGGTTGTGGTGATTGTGACCGAATCAGTCTGTAACGGAGTCATCACCATGACCTGATGGATAGTTTCAATTCGGAGGGATACTATCTCAGGCACCCCCTCTGAGATAGCAGTAGCAGCCACCTCACTTGTTGCACGTGGCTGCCTCCTCCTCCTTTGATAAAGTTGTGTGGAAGCTTGAGAAGTACTTATAGCATGAGTACTTGATTGACCTAGAGCACGAGATGCAAGATCCCGCATGATCACATCAAATGGCCTATCATTTTTCTTCTTAACCCTTCTTTCAGTACGCTGTCTTTGTACTTCAGTCGCTGACTCTGGTTCATACTCACTGTCAGGACTGTCTTGTCGCCTTCTTTCGGAAGACGACCCGGGAAGGGAACCCTTCGCCGTTCTCCATGGGTGTTCTTGGTCAGGTGCGTCATCGGAGTCAGAAGAATCAGATTCTGTTCTTTTAGATTCAGACACCTTAGCACCTTCACCCTCCTCTTCTTCATCACTTCCATTACAAGATTCATCACCATCAGACTCACTCACTTCTTCCTCTTCCTGTTCTTCGTGTTCTTCATCTGAGTGTTCACTGAGCTCCGGCTCAGAATCAGCACTAAACCATCTGTCATTGGGAGGGGCCACATGTGCTTCGTTTATGAGGTGTCCAAAGAGGGGTGTGTGCTCAGGGGTAGGTTCTATAATCTCTCTATACTCTAGTGCAGCACCCTTCCATTCTGGATGAGTGAGAGCTAACAGATTGAACTCATTAGTGAACGTACGAGCCATCACTGCAAAAACACAAGATAAACAACCTTAGAACAAATAGAATCATTGGAATGGAAAAAACATGACATTTATAACACTTGCACATTAAACTGTTTTCCATACTTAGAATTTTTCTGAGTTGCCCTTCGTGCGTACTTAACAATTATGCAGGAGATTGTTCTTGCGTACTTAGTAAGTATGCAGGAGTTACTTCTTGCGTACTCAATAAGTACGCATGAACTCTCACTTAGAAAATTTTCAAAATCCAAAATCAAACTCGTGTGATTTGGTGATGAATTGTGGTCACCACAATGTCGAAAAACACATTGATGAACTATGGAACCAAAACCAATCACCAATATCATGCTAAAACCCGGTCATTTTGATCTATCCTTGGTCCGACGCAAGACTACGGCCTTTCAAGGGGTCAAATCCAAAATCGAACAATGTTAAGGCCAAATTTGATATAACAAAGGGTCGAAAGATGATTTTAAACAAGTTTTAGGGCTTAAATTTACTTAAGAACATCCAAACTTGGTCCAAATTTCATTATCAAAACCCTGATTTTAATCTTTCAAAGAATCGGTCCTAAATAGGTGATTTAGTGGATGGAGTGGTCTGAGAATCTCACCAAGTGTTAGTTATAAGATGTTTGAACTTGGTATGGAGTAAAAATTTTCGAAGGAACACAAGAAATTTTGGGTAAAAATGAGCAGGGGTATACAACAGTGTCGAGAGTTTGTTGAAAGTGATAAACTGATGAAAAATTCTAACACCTGCTTATATACCCTACAAACAATGGTCTTGCGTACTTGTCAAGTGCGCAGGATTTAACTTTTGCGTACTTAGTAAGTATGCATAACTTAAATCTTGCGTACTTATTAAGTACACAGGCTTTATCACTTGCGCACTTAACAAGTACGCACGTGCCTTTGTGTACTCAAACTTCAACTCGAATTATGAAGATGGTCAAGACAAATAGCAAACCGGATATGAACGTTCAATCACAAGGTTTTTCAAAAACAATTCACGGAAGTTAAACAAAAATATTTTTTGTTTTTCTTAAATTTAGATAAACTGCATTTTGATAATAATTGAATTGTACAAGAACTAAAAATATTTTTCTTCTTTTATGAATAAGGATAATATGCCCACGGAAAGATCCGCATGAACAGGAATAAACACACTAGCTAGTTTTGGTCAAAGTAATGAAAAGAGGATCATATCAGGCTAATATTTAGCAAAAAATATATACGATAAACATCAAGGAATATGGGATCATGTCATGAATTACTACTTATTCATACGTAATATGCAACACAAGCAAGTTAATTCAAGTTGGAAATATTATCAGATTTGAAACCATAAGCATCTTTGTATCACATTCTTGTGAACTAAGGTATTAATTATAGATATACAACATGTACCCCGCAGTTATGCTACAGGAATTTAAATTGCACTATCTCAAAACAACTAAGATTATCCCAATGATTTCCAAATCTCCAGAATGAAGTTACATCGTTAAGCATAGAAAAAATCAAGCAGAATCCATAAGGATTATCAAGAATCATAAGATTCAGAATTGAGTGATTCGTTTGTCTTGGTTTGATAGGTTTTTCTTCTATGAATATCAGATGATGATTCAGTTTAATAGATATGGAGTCTGTGGATTTGGATAAGGGGATCCAACTGTTATCTGGATATGTCTTCAATGAGTCCGATGTGATCCAAGGGGTAGCATATGCTTGATGGTTGCTGTCAAGACATTTCTTGGCTCAACTTCTCATTGCATACTTGTAAGTATGGGTAGTGAAGAGAACCGAAAAATTGTGCTAAACACATAACCCGAAACTGGTCTCACAAGAAAATACTTGCCAAAATCTTACATCATATATCTGATAGTGATCTTTTGCATTCTTTTACACACACACACACATTGGCAAACATGGGTTCAAATCATAGTTGTAGTATATTTAATTAGTTTTCACACTACTGATGATTAAAAGACGCTTATAGTCTACCGACAATTCAAATTACTTGCGTGTATTCAAATTAAAATCAAATAAAAGATCTCAAGTAATCATGACGCAATAATTTCCCATATGAGCAGTCCAAGACGTTTAGATCATTTACTTATATGCTATCATTTCCTCTTATCCTCAAATGACTTTGAAATTTTTCTTGATTTTCTATTTTGTTTGAATTTTTCTAAAAAAATATCTAAGAAAAACAAACTATACATAAAACGTTTTTTTTTAAAGATTGAAAATTTTTAACTTCCATGAAACGTTTTTATTTGAAAAGGTTTCTCACTCAGGATTGAACATTCCTATCAAGTTGACAAGATGTTAAAAACAGGTACGATCAAACACCTTGGTGAAAAGGTCAGCAAAGTTTTCATCCGTGTGAACTTTGACAAGTTCAACCAAGTGTTTTTCAGCACAGTCACGGATGAAATGGTGGTGAATTTCAATATGCTTAGTTTTGGAATTTTTCACCGGGTTGTTCGTGATAGACATGGTGGCAATGTTGTCAATGAACAACGGAGTTCCAGTGTAGTTCAAGCCGTAGTCTCTCAGTTTTTGTTGAATCTACAATATCTGAGAACAGCAGCTAGCAGCAGCAATGTACTCTGGTTCACATGTTGATACAGAAATCGTTGACTACTTCTTACACTGCCAGGAGACCAACCTGTCTATTAAGAATTGACATCCACCTGAGGTTGATTTTCTATCGAGGTTACAACCACCATAATCAGAATCAGTATATGCTTTGAAGTCAAAAGATTGCTGCTTGGAGTACCAAAGACACAATCGGGGTTTCCCTTTCAGGTATCTGAAGATCCTCTTTACAGCTATCAGATGAGATTCCTTCGGTTGTGACTGAAACCTCGAGCACAAGCAAACTGCAAACATTATGTCAGGTCTTGAAGCTGTGAGATACATTAGAGATCCGATCATCCCACGGTACAATTTACAATCTACGTTCTTTCCATCATTGTCTGGATGCAGACCATGATTGAATGGGATTGGTGTGCCATAGGTAGTATAATCATTCAATTTGTACTTTGACAAAATGTCTTGTACATACTTAGTGTGATGTAGATAAATGCCATTCTCCCTTTGACTGACTTGCAGACCCAGAAAAAATGACAGTTCACCTATGTTGCTCATTTCAAACTTGGACTTCATCACCAGCTCGAATTCTCTACACATCTCTTCATTTATAGACCCAAAGATAATGTCATCAACGTATACTTGCACAAGTAGAATATCACCTCCTGCTTTCCGTATGAAGAGAGTCGAGTCAATTTGTCCACGATCGAAATTGTAACATTTCCGATATTTTTGTCGTTTCTTTTACCCTGTGTAAAACGTTCAAACCTAATTCTAGTGCAATGTTTCAAATGCACCCGAGCAAGCAACAAAAAACACTAGCTATCAATATGAATCCACGGTTATTCTATAATCTCTCTTTCTCTCTCTCTCTCTATATATATGTGTGTATATATATACCCAACTAAATAGACATATACATATATAAATACATCGATGCATCATACAATACACGCATACACTCAATTTAAGAAATACTTAACAAACTCTTTTGAACCTCTAACTTGAAACCTTGAACAAGTTTGACCCATATGATGCAGTTGACTTTCAAAAAGTCAAAGAAGCCCAATTTTAGACAATCCAAGACCAAAATCGGTCAAATTTGGGATCAATTGGACTCCTCATGAATTCACAAGCATAAACAGGCCCATTCATCAGAACAATTAGGCTAATCCACGCGGTCAATCCGAATTCGAATGGCTTTGACTTAGGATAGTCAAACCCGTATGAATTAGCATTCAATCAACGAAATTAGCGCACCTCAATCCCTTAAATCGCTCTAAAAATAACCACACATGTACCTAGGCCGTTAACAGGAGCCAATTTGATCCTAATCCGGTGAATTTACGAGTAATCGGCCTCCCCCTTTTTATTCGGCAAAGTCAAAACCGAATTGACTAAACCGCATGGAATTAAACAAATTAAAACCCTCATCTACATCCGTATACGCTCACACAAACTTCCCCAACTCTCAATCGAACCCCATTACATCTCAAAATTTCCGTCAACCACGAAGAACAATCGGAGCTAAATCGAAGTCGACCGCACCCGTGCTACAACCATTCCAAGTAAGATTACCATCATTAGATTCATAATTCCTTGTATATCGAAAGCCCTCTGTCAATTCGTGGTGACAGAGGGTATCGTGACCGATTGAAGCTAGGGTTCATAGTGGTTAAAAGGGGATTCAAAAAATTTGGATTTAATCATGTTTAAAATTAATTAGAAACCATAAAAGACAAGCGAAACCCCTCGGTTCGACTGGCAAAAGCCTTGTGGCATCGAACCGAGAGGCGTGGGTTCGAAACCCACGACCAGCGAATCCGGCCTGTCTTTTTGCGCAGACTCTAAAGCAGAGTCCGGATCCCCTGTCATTCCGTGTTAATACAAACCTGAATCAACTGATGTCAAGTATCAGTCCCCTAGTCCAGTGGTGAGACTCAAACATAACTCAGAACCTACCCGGGTTCGAACCGGGTGGCGTCCTTTTATTTTAAAAATCGTTTATACACAGGAATTAAATTATGTAAAAATTATTTATATAAATCTTATATTTATTAGAACAGAATCCAATCAGATTTACCATTTTTGTATAAAACCTTTATTTTTATGAAATTAATTCTCAATTACCCAATTTAAATTATTTTATTGTTTAAAAATTTAATTCATTAAATGTATAAATTTGGTGACATAATTTTATAAATATTTTTACAAAGTTTCATAAAAATTTAAGTTATATACTTAAAAACAAATATATAGTTTTATATTCTCAAGTAATCCATGTAAATTTTTACTAAATCTATTTTAAAATATCCATTTCAAATGACAAATAAATAAATAAATTTATTTATTATTTAAATAAATTACAACTACAAATATGCTTAGAGTCTAAATTATATCTAAGGTCTAATTTAAGAACCATCGGAAATCACATATCTTCGTAAATAAAGAAATAAAGTTAAAAATTGTTTGTTTAATTTAAATAAATATAATTTTTACACTAAATAATTAGATAACAATTGTTTAAGTTATTTAGTTATTCAAACCCAAACTCTAACTTCTATCATTTTAAACTATCCATTTCAAACTTTCATTTTTATAAAAACACAAGTACAAATAAAAAAAAAAACCCTACACATTCCTCTTCAAACTACAACTCAACCCATTCGTACACACATCCAATCCAATTCTAGTCTTAGACATAGACTTTCGTACACATTATTAACATCATATACTACACATTAGGTTAACGCTGTGAGATTTCAAGGATTACACTATTACCCATTTCATTGTGCTAGATACACTTTCGATTCAAGGTGAGTTTTACATAGCCCATTTTTTTCACTGTTTTTACATTTTGGGGTGAAACATGATCACAACTTACAATGATTTACATAAACTACACAATACAAATCCACCTTACAATTTGTGTGCAATTTGAGCTTTATGTTTGAGTGCTAGGTGTGTTAACTACTTATTTGCAATTACATGTACAATCATTAACTAATCAAGCCGACGGTTAACAATGATAGATCTATTGAGTCGGACAAACCCACCCAGATTGGGGTGATTGTTACCGACAACACAATTTTTGCATGCTAGTTACAAAGGTTTGATTGAACTACATGGTTACACAATAGTAACTCCCCATAAATGCCTTGTTAATCATGACTTGTATGGATTTGTTTACACACAATACATTGATACTATTTAGAGTCAAAACCTATGTATGCTCACCAACTATTTATAGTTGACCCCCTCATTTTATCATGTTTCAGGTACACAGATGTTTGAGTTAACATTCAAGCTACTTTACTTAGGGTTGAGGACCTAGTTAATTGAAATAAATGGATATGTTATGTAATTCAAGTATTCTTGTATTGTTGTATTTGGAAATTGTGAATGGAAATGTAACGTTTTAATATACTAAATTTTAGCCAACCATGTGCTCATGAACAGTCTACATGTCCCGCCCCGACGTTTCCGCCGTCGGTTGGGGTGTGACAGATTGGTATCAGAGCCTTGGTTATAGGGAATTAGGTTATTAGACACTCTTGACCTAGACTATAACATTAGGACACCCATACAATGCCATGCTACTACATGTTACATGATTACTTCTTGTGGAAATATTTCTATATACTATCATAAGTAATTACACTACATGATGCAATACATGATTACTTATGTGTCACACTACCTGATAACTTTTGTGCTTACATTCATTACTATCTGCATGCTACCTATGTGTTTTATAAAGTGTTATCCTAAGCTTAACACACACACGTACACACCAAATTCTTCATACACCTTTGAAGTCACACACATGATACCATCACCTCTTGTTTTCTAAACTTAAACTATTAGGCCTAAGACCCATTAATAATAAACTAAGAAGCCCATCTAACTTCCAAGAAGAAGAAGCCCACTGAAATGCATAAACCTTACGTTCGGGCCTCAAGGCCCAGTCCACAACAATTCTCATAATGACCATGAGCCCAACAATAGTGCTATTAATACATGATGGCTGAAAGAGTGTGTAGGCCCATGAGGGATTCTGACTACGGAAAGACAGGGTACTTAAGTGTGTCTTAGTGACCCACCCCTCTTTCCTCGGAATTCTTCTCTGGTATGCATTGCTTATAGGTCAAGTGTATTTCTAAAACACTATTGTGAAGACTCGGTGTTATGACTAGTCAAAATCTGAACTTATGAGAACTCCTATGTCTAACACTCAATATTTCATTATCACTTACAACATTTTCATTATTTCTGTGCTAGACATGGACTCCTACTCTCCCTCCTCCCCAGTATACCGTCCCGGAGTAGAATCTGATTGGGAAGAAGACGCCGGGTCACCTGTGTATCGGTCACCAACACCCGCAGCTGCTAGGCAAAGGCTTAACGTAAGGAACACTGGCCCAATATTTCGAGACGCATATCTAATGCCCGACCCGTACCATCCTAACCCTTGGGCAAGGCGTACCATGGTACCTGCTAGTGCTATGGGAATTCCAATCGATGATGTGCACCAATATGTGAAGACCTCAGAGTTCGAGAGGCAAAGGATGGAGCATGAGATAAGGCACGACTTGCAAGGACAAAGAATAGATAGCCTAGCAAACCAATTAGGGTACCACAAGGAGTTAATCTCCATTCTCGAAAAAGAAGTACTGGAGAATCGCACGGAAACAGCTAGAGCTGAAACCAGATCTGCTACCCGAGTGACCATAGTGGTGCTCGTCTTGGTGATTATATTCCTTCTAGTGGGAAACTATCAGAGGCGTTAGCAGAAATTTCTATTTATTGTCTTTAAATTTTCAATTTGAGAACCATTTCCCTATGTTTTGAGTAATGTTTAACATTTCAGTATTTAATCAATTTTATATATTCCAACTCTAAAGTTATTATACGTTGAATGTGAATTTCATCCATCATATTTTCATCAAAATATCCCAAGTATCACCTCCCTCATTCAGTACGATTTAGTACACTACCGACAATATCCTTCGTAAACATCTCATTCTATTAGATTTAAACAACCTAGTTATTTTCAAACCAAATGTTTATCAAACTTTTAGAGAGTATCAGAAACATAAATTTTTCCATAAACATTTTCACTGTGAAAGGAAACTTAATACAACCTATTTTATAAAAATATTATTTCGGATTGATAAATAATTATGATTTTTCCTCATTAAAGTAATCATTTCTAAGCATTTGCTAAATTAATATACGACTACTAGTTTAGCCAATAATTCCTCTTAAAAAAAATATATCCTCCTTATAATAATTAAAAATTTAATAAAAAGGTTTTTTCCTATAATTATCTATTTATTTAGATTATTTAACTCAATAGTTTCACTACCTTATATATCTACAACCAAGAACAATTTACAATTTTCTATTTTCAAACAAAGATCAGTTATTTGTAAACATATCTCCCTGAGTGTTTTCAAAACCCTCTCGTTACCTTTCACTTGCCGCTTCAAGAGACGATCCATACCGTGTAGACGTTAACCATCCCAATCAACCTCAACGAGATTTAAAGAGCTAGAACCTAACTACCACATTATACACGAACTCCAAACAACACGTTTCTCCGCAACACTTGATCGCATACAAATCACGTTAGCACATGCCACACACGAAACTCAATAACTTACGTATGCACAACACGATCACGTAATACATGAAACTTAGTTATTTTCAATATATCCAATGCTACACTGATTACATGATATGTGAAATTTGATTATTTGCAATACACGTTCTACTAGATTGATTATGTAATACATGGAATGTAGTTGTTTGTAATATACATATACTAAAATGATCACACAATACATAACAAACGTTTGTTTGATACATAATACTTGAGTGTCCGCATTGAACATGAAACTTATTTGGTTACAAGATACATGATACTACATTACTTACAATACAAGTTTAGTTGACATGATGCCAAGTTGTTCACGTTACACATGAAACCTAGTTGATTACTAACTACATAACACTAGATCATACATGAGACTTGTGTGTTTACATTATACATGAAATTAGGTTACTTACAATTGTTGGAATTGACTGATCACAATATACATGAAGCATGGTCATACACATTGTTCACCAAACTTTAGAACCATAACACATAAAAGCTACTCGGGGTTTGATGTATACTTGTTCAAACACGAGGAAGCTGTAAGACTTTAAAACAACTCGGTGTTCGACGTATTCATGTTCAAACACGAGTAAACTATGGAACTTTAAGTTATACTACCATATTTCTCTTTAGTTGCTAACTGACCTGCCTACTAGGGACATAGTTACTTCTAACAAATCTTATGTGAAAACAATAGACATGAACTGAGTGAAATTGTACCCCCCCTTTTTCCCACACACAACGGAAGGATCTATAAGGACCATGCGGTGATTCGAGTAATTACGGGTGCACACGGAATTATAAAAACTAGCGCATGGAAAACATAGTAAATTTTGTCGTGTGTTGTGACCTAAAAACTTCTCATGATATGTAACAACAAAAACTAATGTGATATGACAAGGGCATGGTGGATACGCCGATGATACTTCCTATATATATAAATGCTCTATCGCATTATCAGAAGTAGCGTTGTTTGTGTCACTTGAAGTTTTGACATAGACCCATAATTGTGAAATCTATTATTCACTAAATTATTTGAGCATATTAGTCTACATTCTAAACAAACTCTGATCATCAAGTTCCCATCAGATCCATTCCAAGTAACGCAGTTCACCTTTAGATTCTTCTTCAGATCTCTCCTTAACTCACTTGAAAACTAAAATCCATTGATATCATTCATATTTAACATTAACCTTAGACCCAAATCTTGTTATATATCATACTCCTCAAACCAACGATCAAAGCTCGTTGAGAAATCCAAACTCACTTCTTTCGTGATTCAGCCACCGCAACTAGCTAAATTTCGGGACGAAATTTTCTCAACATGGGGATACTGTAACATTTCCGATATTTTTGTCGTTTCTTTTACCCTGTGTAAAACGTTCAAACCTAATTCTAGTGCAACGTTTCAAATGCACCCGAGCAAGCAACAAAAAACACTAGCTATCAATATGAATCCACGGTTATTCTATAATCTCTCTATCTCTCTCTCTATATATATATGTGTGTATATATATACCCAACTAAATTGACATATACATGTATAAATATATCGATGCATCATACAATACACGCATACACTCAATTTAAGAAAGATTTAACAAACTCTTTTGAACCTCTAACTTGAAACCTTGAACAAGTTTGACCCATATGATGCAGTTGACTTTCAAAAAGTCAAAGAAGCCCAATTTTTGACAATCCAAGACCAAAATCGGTCAAATTTGGGATCAATTGGACTCCTCATGAATTCACAAGCATAAACAGGCCCATTCATCAGAACAATTACGCTAATCCACGCGGTCAATCCGAATTCGAATGGCTTTGACTTAGGATAGTCAAACCCGTATGAATTAGCATTCAATCAACGAAATTAGCGCACCTCAATCCCTTAAATCTCTCATAAAATAACCGCACATGTACCTAGGCCGTTAACAGGAGCCAATTCGATCCTAATCCGGTGAATTTACGAGTAATCGGCCTCCCCCTTTTTATTCGGTAAAGTCAAAACGAAATTGACTAAACCGCATGGAATTAAACAAATTAAAACCCTCATCTACATCCGTATACACTCACACAAACTTCCCCAACTCTCAATCGAACCCCATTACATCTCAAAATTTCCGTCGACCACGAAGAACAATCGGAGCTAAATCGAAGTCGACCGCACCCGTGCCACAACCATTCCAAGTAAGATTACCATCATTAGATTCGTAATTCCTTTTATATCGAAAGCCCTCTGTCAATTCGTGGTGACAGAGGGTATCGTGACCGATTGAAGCTAGGGTTCATAGTGGTTAAAAGGGGATTCAAAAAATTTGGATTTAATTATGTTTAAAAATAATTAGAAACCATAAAAGACCAGCGAAACCCCTCGGTTCGACTGGCAAATGCCTTGTGGCATCGAACCGAGAGGCGTGGGTTCGAAACCCACGACCAGCGAATCCGGCCTGTCTTTTTGCGCAGACTCTAAAGTAGAGTCCGGATCCCCTGTCATTCCGTGTTAATACAAACCTGAATCAACTGATGTCAAGTATCAGTCCCCAAGTCCAGTGGTGAGACTCAAACATAACTCAGAACCCACCCGGGTTCGAACCGGGTGGCGTCCTTTTATTTTAAAAATTGTTTTTACACAGGAATTAAATTATGTAAAAATTATTTTTATAAATCTTATATTTATTAGAACAGAATCCAATCAGATTTACCATTTTTGTATAAAACCTTTATTTTTATGAATTTAATTCTCAATTACCCAATTTAAATTATTTTATTGTTTAAAAATTTAATTCATTAAATGTATAAATTTGGTGACATAATTTTATAAATATTTTTACAAAGTTTCATAAAAATTTAAGTTATATACTTAAAAACAAATATATGGTTTTATATTCTCAAGTAATCCATGTAAATTTTTACTAAATCTATTTTAACATATCCATTTCAAATGACAAATAAATAAATAAATTTATTTATTATTTAAATAAATTACAACTACAAATATGCTTAGAGTCTAAATTATAACTAACGTCAAATTTAAGAACCATCGGTAATCACATATCTTCGTAAATAAAGAAATAAAGTTAAAAATTGTTTGTTTAATTTAAATAAATATAATTTTTACACTAAATAATTAGATAACAATTGTTTAAGTTATTTAGTTATTCAAACCCAAACTCTAACTTCTATCATTTTAAACAATCCATTTCAAACTTTCATTTTTATAAAAACACAAGTACAAATACAAAAAAAAAACCTACACATTCCTCTTCAAACTACAACTCAACCCATTCATACACACATCCAATCCAATTCTAGTCTTAGACATAGACTTTCGTACACATTATTAACATCATATACTACACATTAGGTTAACGTTGTGAGATTTCAAGGATTACACTATTACCCATTTCATTGTGCTAGATACACTTTCGATTCAAGGTGAGTTTTACATAGCCCATTTTTTTCACTGTTTTTACATTTTGGGGTGAAACATGATCACAACTTACAATGATTTACATAAACTACACAATACAAATCCACCTTACAATTTGTGTGCAATTTGAGCTTTATGTTTGAGTGCTAGGTGTGTTAACTACTTATTTGCAATTACATGTACAATCATTAACTAATCAAGCCGACGGTTAACAATGATAGATCTATTGAGTCTGGCAAACCCACCCAGATTGGGGTGATTGTTACTGACAACACAATTTTTGCATGCTAGTTACAAAGGTTTGATTGTACTACTTGGTTACACAATAGTAACTCCCCATAAATGCCTTGTTAATCATGACTTGTATGGATTTGTTTACACACAATACATTGATACTATTTAGAGTCAAAACCTATGTATGCTCACCAACTATTTATAGGTGACCCCCTCATTTTATCATGTTTCAGGTACACAGATGTTTGAGTTAACATTCAAGCTACTTTACTTAGGGTTGAGGACCTAGTTAATTGAAATAAATGGATATGTTATGTAATTCAAGTATTCTTGTATTGTTGTATTTGGAAATTGTGAATGGAAATGTAACGTTTTAATATATTAAATTTTAGCCAACCATGTGCTCATGAACAATCTACATGTCCCGCCCCGACGTTTCCGCCGTCGGTTGGGGTGTGATAGAAACCATTGGACAGAAGATATTTTGATAAAGTCTCATACCATGCCCTAGGTGCTTGATGAAGACCATAAAGTGCTTTATCCAGCTTGTACACTTTATGAGGATTGAGTAGGTCTTCAAAACCTGGTGGTTGTGTGACATAGACTTCATCATGAACCTTTCTATACAGGAAAGCACTCTTCACATCGAGTTGATAGACATTGAAGTCAACAAAGGAGGCATAAGACATAAATAGTCGGATGGTTCTAGCAACTAGGGCATACACCTCATTGTAATCCAAGCCCTCTTGCTGATAAAAACCCTTAACAAACAACCTTGCTTTATTTTTCACCACAACGTGTCGATCGTCCGTCTTGCACTTGAACACCCATCTGGTTTCAATTGGATGCATACCTTTTGGAAGGTCAACTAAATCCCACACATGCAACTTTTGGAATTGAGACAGTTCATCTTGCATTGCCTCTATCCAGTAGCTGTCAGCGAGAGCCTCCTTCACATTCTTTGGCTCTATTTGGGATACAAATGCAGCATTCAAACATGTTTCCATGATACCTGTGTCAAGTATCTCAGCATACAAGCTGGTGTTCTCGGTGATGGTCCTGTGATGAGTTTGAACACTGGCATCAGGATCAGCAATGATGTTTGTCGATTGGATGATTCTTACGCACTCTTGTCACTAGTACTATTGGTTCATGGATATCTGATTCAAGGTTTGTGCTCAACTCCTCCCACATCAAGTGTACCAGAAGAAGATTTAATAATGATAGGATCAACTGGAGCTTCATTTCCTACAAGAGTGTTAGGATCTCGAGCATCGTTTCCTTCATCATTTATCTCTTCTTCAATGTTACCGTCACGAGTCCCAGATGCGGATGCAACATTAGGATTAGGAGTGGGGATTGGTATAGTAGATCTTGTGGAGAAATTTGAGTCATCGCCGCCACTACACAACTGATACAAATTGGCAGCATCTTCAGCAGATAAATCAGGAATATTGAAAGACTTGTAGAGAGCATCATAATCGAATCCCCATGCTGGACATGTTGGTTCTGGTGGAACGTTGTGTTTACTGCAATCTACTTCAAACTACTCTTCAACTGAACGAGTTTCAATATTGTACACCCTTTTGCATGGTGAATTGGCAACATATCCTAAGAAGATGCCTACCACCGCTTTTACATGAAATTTGGATTTGCCATCGTTGTATTGTAACAATAATGAACAGGGACTACCGAATAGGACTAGGTAGTCAAGATTGGGAGGTCAATTATTGATCAGCTCATAACATGTTTTGTTGTGTCTTTTCACCGTCAGAACACTATTCAAAACGTGACACGCCCTATTAACGGCTTCCGCCCAGAATGTGATTGGAAGCTTGGCATCAGACCGCATCGTCCTTGCAGTTTCAATCAAAGTTCTGTTCTTCCTTTCTACAACTCCATTCTGCTGAGGTGTGTACGGAGCACTGAATTCATGACGGATACCCTTCTTGAGACAGAAAAGCTCCATCATGTTGTTCTTGAACTCTATGCCGTTATCACTCCTTATTCTTCTAACCTTCAGCTTGCATAAAGATTCTTGATTTAAGATCAGGTGTTGAAGAATTTCAGCAGTCTCATCCTTTGTACCTAAAAATGTACCCAAGAAAAACGTGAGAAATCAATAGTTACGACCAGACAGTATGACTTACCTCCAATACTCCTGATACTTATGGGCCCGAACAAAACCATATGTAGGAGTTCCAAAGGGGTATTGATGGAGTTTTGGGTCTTGGGCTTGTGAGATTTCCGTTGTTGTTTGCCCTTTTTGCAACGGCAAACCTCGGCTTAGGAATCTCGGTTACCAAACCGTTTTCAGATAAGATGATTTATTTTACGATAAGAAATGTGTCCGAGCTTCCTATGCCACAAAACTGAGTCAAGTTATGTCGCTTCGGTAAGTAGATGGTAGCAACTGATGAGGTGGTTGTTGCCACGCTCATATCAATCTGATAGGTGTCATTTGCTCTTGGAGCTCGCATCAGAATCCAATCATCTGGAACTTCAAAACCAGGCTTGAGAACAAAGCATTCAGACTTGTCAAACATAATCGAGTACTCCTTGTCGCACATTTGAGATACACTCAACAGGTTATGCTTCAGCTGCTCACAAAAGTTGACGTTGTCGAAGCTAATACATCCATTAGAAACCACGCCTTGACAAGTTATACTACCGCCCTTCTCGCCTGCAAAGACCACATAGCCTCCTCTGAATGGTTTGACATCTTGAAGCAGGCCATGTTGCCTGTCATGTGTCGAGAGCATCCACTATCCACATACCAACGGTTAGTAGTAGTTCCCTTCGGATGTCCCTGCACGACTCAAAGGAAATTAATTAGTTTTGGAGACCCAAGCCATAATGATCTTGGGTTGTCCATTTTTCTCCAAGTATACACACTCAATTAACTCATAATCATGACTGTCAAATATTGGTGAATCCTTTGGATATTTGGGGACAGAAGATTGAGAACTTTTGGTTTTCTTACTCTAGGGTCTTTTCTTTTAAGACTTTTTGAATAGTAGGCCTGCTCTTATCAATCACATGTGAACTAGTAGAAGCTTCACCAGGCTGGCAACCAGCTAGCTATTGTTCAAAGTTTCTTAATATTTTGTTCCTTATTCTCCTCTTTGGCTTAGAGAGTTTCCACACATGCTTATCACCAAATTGTGTACTACCGGAGGTAGATACACTGGGTTTAGCTGCTTGCTATACCCCTTTTGGAACAGATGGTCCAACCACAAGTTTTGTTGGAGGTTTAACCATTTGCGTCACTGGTGGTTTCACCCCTTTTGATCTTGGGCTTTTGGGTTGCTTCATTAGTGGTGTCTTAGGGAGTTCAGCATGTTGTGGACAACTGGCCGTTTCCCTTGATTCTTGTCAGGACAGTTCACCATGATGTGACCGACTGTACCACAGTGAAAGCAAGCTATTCTTTCCTTGTAAACCCTCCTGTAAGGCTCTTGGATTTTGGAAGCAGATGAATTAACTTGATGAGCAATGGGAGTAGTTTGATGAACATTAACAGCATCTTGTGCTTGACTTGATTTTAATTGACTCATTAGGGTGTAATGTTTTTCCATGTTTTCTTGAAAGTTTTTGCCCAAATGATTAGCAAAAGCTTCTTTCTTAACTTGCTTTATGGATTTGAATCCTTCATAAAGCATCATTTTCAGCTTATCGTTGGACTCGATTGTATCAGGTTCTGTTAAAATGCAATTGTCACGATAAGTGACATTGGTTTTCTCAACATTATGTTCATCAATCAACTCTTCTAAGACCACACCATCCACTTTGGTGTTCTCAGTGCCTTCATCAGAAAAGAACTCCTCATCAAAAGCTGACTCAGCCTTACTTGAGGAATCATCCTTATTCGAGGAATCATCCAAAAAGGACAAATCAACGTCGACCGACCCGTTGACAAACATGCCACTTACCAGTGGAGGAATGGCATTAGTACCTAAACCTTTGCCACTCACTTTTCTCACTACTGACTCGTAGTGTTCCACCACAAAGCGATAGTTTTTCAACTTCTCAAGTTTTCCACTTAACTGCAGGATCTCATTTTGCAGTCGGGCGATCTCAACATTTCTTTTCTCTAACCCCTTGTAAGTAACGTCTAAATGAAACCGTTGTTCACTGACTTTTATTGAAAACTTATGTCTTTCTTTCTTAAGGTTTTCATTTGAGTCCTTAAAACGTTTTTCATTTACCTTGTAGTTTAGGGCTCCAATACGTAGGGGTTCGAGTTGATCATGAATTTGATCATTCTCGTCCTTTGTAAGACCCCAAACCCGGGAGGTCTCACGTATTGGATTTACTCATCAACACATAGCACTTTAAACATAAGGCATTCATTAACACAGCGGAAACGATTTAAAACTTCAACATACGTAGCGGAAACATAAACATGACTAATATAATTTGTCTTTAACAACATCAAATTAAAACATAACATAAACGTAAACGGGATGCCAGACGCTGAACTTCGGGTAACTCTTCTCGCTAAGCCAAGCATCCACATCCATCAACTACACCTGCACTTAACTGATATGCATACTAAAAATCAGCAATGCTGAGTGAGTTCTAACGTTTACTTTAAATCAATTATGCAAAAGATTTAATAATACATACATACTGACCTTAAGGCAAAAATTTACATACTTCACTTTTCAAAAACAGCTTAAAACATTCATAACGTAGGCGTCAATCCCTTGCCGCTGTTGGTACTACCCTCGTGATCAATACCGCTTAACCGTCAATTCTTATCACTGCTGGTATTGTCCTCGTGATCAGTACCACTTATCTATCAAATCCTTGTCACTACTAGTATTTTCCTCGTGAGCAATACCGCTTAGCATGATGTTGTCCTCGTGATCAATACCGCTCATCATAGTTTGTTCCTCGTGACCCATTGATGTTGTCTTCATGATCAACCCACACAACATGATGTTGTCCTCGTGATCAACACCGGGTATTGTCCTCGTTATCAATACCGCTTAACTGGTACACGAGGGATTGCGTAGTCCCCCGAGCAACCGCCATTACTCATCCCAATTGTACAACTGTTAACGAGCCATCAAGACTCTTACTAATGGGTAGCACCCATATCTGGCACCTGTACAAGTAACATCCAACTGGTTCACTTCCCATAGGAAGACTATTCACTTTCTGTTCATAAACTTTCTTTAACTTGATCATTCTAAACATATATCATGCCTTTGTTTATGTATATGAAAATATAGTAAACGCTTGCCAATGATATAACTATACTTTACTAAAACATAACTTGTCATAAATATCATGCCTTATTTATGTATATGAAAATATAGTAAACGCTTGCAAATGATATAACTATACTTTGCTCAAAACGTACATTTGCCTCTTTTAAAATTTCACTTTGTTTATTAATATACAAAATATGTAATAAACACTTTATACTAAGTATGCACACCACCCCTAAAGCAGGCAAAAAGGAGATTAGAACTCACCTGGTATCTTAGCTGGAATGGTCTACTAGATCTCACACAATCTGAACAATCATAACAATTCGGCACGTATCAGACGTAACTTGACACTAAACGGTTTCACCATTTATGGCTAGGCGAATCGTGACGAACATACTGACTTCACTAACCAGCTATATATACCCATAGACTTGATGCCTACGCACTTAGCAAGTGCGCATGGCCTTGTTCTTGCATACATAATAAGTACGCAGATTTTGTTCTTGCGTACTTGATAAGTACGCATGCTTTGCTTCTTGCGTACTTGATAAGTACTTAGGACCTGCTTCTTGCGTACTTGATACGTACACAGGACCTGCTTGCGAGCAGCCTTCTTCCCCGCAAAAACCCTAACTTTTTCATGCAGATCCGACCTCGTCAAGAACGGAACTTTTTACGCTCAAAATGTGTGTTTTCAAACCGAGAGTCTAAATCTATACATTGTTTCCATTTTTAAACGTAAAATCCCAACCTTTACCCGATTTTTCTTCAAAACCCAACTCATAACAAAAATTCTGATCTAGGAGAATCGGTTACCTGTAAACGCTTCTTCTCCGTAGCTAAACATTCCAGATACGTATGCCTACGATCCTTGAGCTCGGATTCGAAAACCTGGATTTTCTCTCTCTAGAAAACGAAAATGGTGATGGAAGTGAGGGTTTGGGGCTGGTCTTAAGGCTTATAAGGGGCCCAAACCCCCTCCCATTCTTGGCCCATACACCCGACCCAAGCCCTTTATCCTTCTTTTAAATTTCTTATTCTCATGAACTATTCCGTTTCCTAAAACTCGGGATGTTACATCCTTTAAGATTAAAAATTTGGAACAAGAAACAATAGCAAAAGAGTTAGAATCTACCTCAGCTGACGAACTGGATGCTTCTCCAATGGCCATAAGAGCAAGTGTACATTCAGGTTGGTCAGCATCTGCTGCTTCTCTTTCTTCATCTTTCATCATCTCAACAATCTCTTCCATTAACCCGAGTTGGGTTTGTGAAATAATGGAATCTTCAAAATGTACTCCCCTGTCAAAGCTATCATCATGCTGAACCAGCAGTGCGTTGGACGATACACCTTGAGTTTGACTGCGGTTGTTCTTATTATTGTAGCTTTGGTTGTGTCCCTGGCTTGGTCTAATGAAACCTGAAGCTGGTGCTTTATCCTTCCGACATTCTCTTGCGAAATGTCCAATGTTTTGACACTTGTAGCACTTAGCTTTAGATTTCTCAAATCCAACCTTGGCATTAGAATGCCCACCAATGAACTTTCTACCAGTTATGTTCAAGAAACGTTTAGCTCTCCTTAGGATCATAGCCATATTCCATTGAATATCCATATCCTCCATGTCATCTGGATCCACCTGATTAAAATCTTCCTCAATGGTTTTAGGATCCGTTAGCTTCCCATCGATGAAGTTTTCATAGGCAAGCATGCAAGATGAGAATAATGCCACATGATCTTCAGCTATCTTAGCAATAGCAGTTTGGTTGGCTGAAGAGGTAGATGTAGGGCCTCTGGAGGAATGTTGATGGTATGAACAAGATCCCGATGCAGCAAAACATTTATGAATGCCACAACCATTAGAATTTTCTTCTTCCTGAGTAGTCCCAGAGAACAAGGCAATTCCAGAACCTGATGACTTTGCTGTGGAAGACACTCCATAATACATAGAAGGATTTTGAATCTGAGGTCTTCCAGAACTTTCTTTCTTTTTCAGGTTGATGTCGTGTGCTAGAACCTTTCCTATCGCTTCATCAATAGTTATCTCATAGAACTTGGGGTTCTCTCTGAGTAAGGTAGTATACATGTCAAACTTTGGTGGCAATGAATCTAGAAACTTTTCCACTAACTCGTCATCAGGATACTTTAGTTCATAAGACTTTAGCTCAATATTCAAGTGATAGAATCTTGAAATAAGGTCATCAATAGATTCATTCTCTAGGTATCTGAAGCATTCATATTGTTTCCTCAGTAGCTCTCTCTTGCTATTCTTGACGTCACTGTTACCCTCAAACATCTTCTATAGAGCCTTCCAGAGATCCTTAGAAGTATCATATCCTCTGAAACTGTGAAACAGATCTCTATTCAAGGCCATAGTTATAGCACCATGTGCCTTCTTTTCTCGGTCATAAGCCTTCTTTTCATCTTCATATAGTCTGGAGATAGGTTTGGGAACGGTTTCATCAAGAAACATATGGGTAGAATGTTTATATCCCTCAAGAATGGGTATCTACAATGAAGAATCAGTGTACGAGATATACTCATCAAAGCGTGTTTTCAAGTTCGAATAATCATTTACATTAAGCAGCTTTGGCGTTTTTTGTTGAGTCCCTATCTCGTTGTCATAGTTCAGCATACTACTAATGTTTGAATTGGTCCTGCGTACTTAACAAGTCTTGAAGTTATGAGTGAATTAATCAAGCCAAAAGGTTAGAAACTTGTTTCTAACAAACCCTTGATGATCAAAACACTCAAACAAACAACAAAAATGTTGAATTTTGAAGGATTTTTGCTTCTAAAACAGCGCTCAAGAGCTACCTCTATTTTATCACAAAAACCAACAAAATCGGTCTCTTTGTCTTGTAATAAGTGTAGGTCCCCGGGTGTCTCGGATCGTCACATGCAAGTGCGTTGGCTAGTCTGACTGGGTGCGGAATGACCGTGACTAGTTGGAGAATCAAAAAACACAAAGTAAACTGACAACAAACACAAGATACTTTAAACTTCGTATATTGATAATCATAGCCGGTTACAGTGTGCAAAATGAGTGCATATATAATTCTATCACTAACTGGCTATATAAACTAAGACCTGTTGCATGCGCACTTAGCAAGTGCGTAGGGCTTAACTCCTATGTACTTATCAAGTACGCAGCCTTTGTTCTTGCGTACTTGCTAGGTACGCAGGATGTACATCCTACGCACTTGTTAAGTGCGCACAACACTTTACAAAGACTAGACAAGTACAAGTACCTACATACATAATTACAACTCGATAAACCAATACATACAGATACTAAATACAAATAGTAAAGTACAAAAGCATAAGACAACATCCAGAGTGTCTGTCACACAAACGTGCTCCACCAAACTCCCCCTTGACAATAGCTCTGGATTGTCTTTGGTCTTCAACTTCCTGCAGCTCTAGCTTCCCATCTTCATCTTGTAGTCAAGAATGACTAGCTTGTCGTATCTCGATGCTTGAAGCTTTGTCCACTCGTCCGTGTAGATGCATTTTTCATTTAGGACCATCAGATTTTGCACAGAGAAATTAATGAAAGTGATTTCATCAAAGACACTGATCAGTTCCTTTTGTTTCAAGCTTCCACTTGCGGACCTTATTCTTCCAATCACAGCCGCCTCGCCTGTCTTTGGGTCCACGTACCAGTACCATATGTTACCAAGGATATCCTAAGATAACTTGCTCAGGGGAATCCTAGTTTCACACAGCACTGGCTTGTAAGCCAACTTCTTAAGACTACGGTTTGTCACAGGATGTTTAACACTTTTATCCCAGACTCTCTAAGGCATCTGAGGCTTGAAAACTTCAAAGTTTCTTGATCTTCCCTCTCTCTGTAGTGTCTTCCACAAACCCATTGCTACTGCGTAATGAGAATCACTAAGCAGCTCTCGGTTTGCAAGGTTCACCAGATCGTACTCAGCAGGGAGCTGAACGCTTCACTGGTAGGTTTCAAGTATTGAACACCGCCAGTTCATTTAATAACAAAGAACTTGTTGTCGTCGTCGAACTTGACAGACAAGATCATACCTATAGCTCCATGTTTGTCTTTGATGGATGTCTTTTATAAGATAGGAGCTTGAGCCTTGGTAAACCATCCACAAGGATATTTACTATTCACTACTTTAGGATCAACAGGTTGGGGATCAGTCGGAGAGGCTTCAGTCGAGGTTGCTGCACCACTAGCCTCAGCAACAAATTCAGGCTCGACTGAACCTATGTTAGAAGTAGCTTCAAAGGCTGGAGCATCAAAGATCTCTCCATCCTCAAGCTAGTAAACTCCTTCACCATCAACTTTAGGAAACTCTACCATAACATCCTCATCTTCTACACCCCATTCATCATCAGACTCCATCTCTCCTTCTAGATTGCTGAGAGCATCGATCTGAGCTTCTTTAGAATAGTCTGGCTCAATCATAAAAATATCATCAGATAGGTCTTTAAGTACATCGGCCGCAGACTTTCCTATACCACCTTCACTACCTGACACACAACCTTCATGTTGAGTGGACTCCCCCTCAGCCATAGGCACAACAGAAATGGGAACAATCGCTAAAACTTGTTGCTCACTTCCACTGGGACCGCTTTAGGATCCCTGTCTGTGTCGTCACCCTTAGTCAGGTCGGCTAGGTGACAAGCCTCATCACTACGTGGCTTTTTCGGTTTCTCCTTCTCCTTCAGCAACTCTTGAATCTTCTCCCCCTGAGCAGCAAGCATTTTAGTCATATCACAGACCAATTTAACCATCATATCGTGCTCTTTATGCTGCAATTCATCAACCGCCCTTTGTTTCTTCAAAGCTGCTACTTCATCAACCAAAGAGTTAATCTGACCTTGTTGCTTATAAGACTCCTCCCTTGATTTCCGTACCATCTCAAGTAAACCAGCAACTTGAGTCTCCTGGGTAGCAATCCTTGTATCCCATGGATCTAGATCCCTAGATATAGAGGCTACGGCTGTATGAGTAGGAAAGGTGAAGATCTCATCAAAGTTGAACCCATGGGTGAAATCACCATATGTAAAGGGTTCACTAATTGGTTGAAGGGTGGTAGTGGGAATAGTGGTTGGGATGGAAGTTTGTATGGTAGATGTTGCAATGGTGGTTGGGGTGATAGTGACTGACTCAGTTTGAATTGGAGTCATCACCATCACCAGTTGAACAGATTGAACTGGGAGGGATACTATCATAGGAACCTCCTCTGTGACAGTAGTGTCAGCCTTCTCAGCATTAACATGTGGCTGCCTCCTCCGCTGTCATTGATACAGCTAGCTGGAAGTTGAAGTAGAGGGTGAAGAAGTACTCACGGCCTCTGTGATTGGATTCCTTTGAGTACTAACCTCGACCTCTCTAGGGATAGCAAGAAATGGCCTATCCCCCCGTCGCTTAACACTTCTTTCTCTTCGTTGTCTTTGTAATTCCGCATCCGAATCGGAATCGGGTTCATATTCGCTTCTAGTACTTTCTTGTCTCCGTATCTTTGAAGATGACTCAAGAAGGGAAACCTTCATCGTACTCCTTGTATGTGATTGACTTGGTGCCTCATCAGAGCCAGATGAATCATATTCAGTGGCTTAAGAATCTGACTCCTCAGCACCATCTCATCCTTCTTGTTCCTTATCACCATCATCATCATCAGATTCATCACTATTAGATTCTTCATCTCCTTCCTCTTCCTTCTCTACATGTTCATCAGAGTGTTCACTCATATCAGGCTCATACTCAGCACTATACCATCTGAATTCAGCAGGGGCCACATATGCTTCATTGATAAGATGCCTAAAGAGAGGAGTGTGCAAATGGGTAGGTTCTACACTGCCTGGCGTAAGGAATTGAGAAAACACTCTCTTGGCCACTGTCTTGACTTGTAATCTTTCACCTATTGCCGCAATAATCGGCAACGCATCATTAATCAATAGATGAACAAATCGTGGATACAATAGGAATCTAAACCTCTCCGCCGTGTTAATCTGATCGGTTAAAGCTTTGTAGATGTATTTGGAGAAGTTGAACCCTTTGTTGAGAGACAACCCAACCATTGTAGCTGCCAAGTCATGACCCATTGCATCCTTTCCTGCTTTTCGTGAGGAGATGCACATGATCATGACATGGGCAAAGTACCTCCAATGGTCTAGTAACCACAACTTCTTGTTAGAGGCATAATCTCTAGCACCGATGTAGCCCATCCTCTGTCTCTAGCACCGATCCACAAAGTAATCAGGGAAAGTGACTTGGTCAGTTGCTAGATCCCTGAACTACAGGACTCTCCGAATGGTGTCTTCAGAAATATCAATATCATGACCCGCTACAGTAGCCCTAATGACGTTTGGGTTTACCGTACAGTCATGATCAGCTGTCTCCCAGAACTGTTCTAGATAAGGTCTTGAGACGGTTGGATCAGTAGAAATTGCATAGCTGATCTTGGAGCGGTTCAGAAAGTCCACAATTTCTCTGTATTGAAGTGCAGCTCCCTTCCATTCTGGATTTGTGAGAGCAAGAAGATTGAACTCACTAGTAAATGCACGAGCCATTACTACAAGAACACACAATGAACACTATAAGAATACATAGACTCATCGGAATTGAACATACATGACTAGGTATAGTACATTCACAAAGATCAGAGTTCCAAACATAGAAAATTTTCCAATTTGCCTTTCCTCCGTACTTAACAAGTACGTAGGGTTTATGTCTTGCGTACTCAGTAAGTACGCAAGAGCTATATCTTTGTGTACTTACCAAGTGCGTCGGGTTTAACACTAAGGCATTTTTTTTAAGTTTTCATAATCCATGAATGACAGATTTTGTTGTAGGTTATGGTCAACACACGGTCGAAAAACAAGAATAGGACCTAAGGGACCAACACCAACAACAAAATCAAGCTAACCCAAGTCAAATTGACCTAGCCCTAGTCCGACGTAGAACCATGGCATCACAGGAGGTTATATCCAAAATCCAACCATGTTAAGGACTAATATTTGATACTTGAGCTTCGATTAATGATTTAAAACAATTTTTAGGTCGTAATTTGGGTCACAAACACCTACAATCGGTCAAAAATCATAACCAAAGCCCTAGTTCTTGAGGGTCAAGAATTCGGTCGAAAACAATCGATTTTGTGGATGGAATCGACTAAGAATCTCACCAATTGGTAGTTAGGTGGCGATGAAACTAGAAATGGGAAGAAAAACAAACTTAGGAACACACAAATTTTCGAGGAAAAATGAGCAGCGGGAAATAACAAAGTGTTAGTCGTTTGAAATGAGATGAACCTTTGAAATTTTTCTAACACCTGTATATGACTTAAGTCTTGCGTACTTGTAAGTACCTCAAGGTTTAATTCCTGTGTACATGTCAAGTACGTTGTGAGCTCAAATTTCAACTCAAATTATGAAGAATGTCAAGTCAAATAACGAACCTGATAAGAACATTCAATCAAGAGGTTTCAAAAGCAATTTAAGGAAGTTAAACACAAATATTTTTGGCTTTTCTTAAGTTTTGATTAACTGTACTTAAAATATTTTTGGCATTTTTGATAATATTTGAAATGTACATTAACTTAAAATCTTTTTGAGCTTTTCTTAATGAAGATAATATGCACAAGAATATACACATAAGCTATTTTTGGTTAAAGTCATGATCAGAGGATCATATCTGGCTATTATAAGCAAAAATGATACACAATAAACATCAAAGAATATGGGATCATGTCATTAATTACTACTTATTCATACGTAATATGCAATACAGGCAAGTTAACTCAAGTTGTCAATATTGTAAGGTATTAATTATAAGTATACAATGTGTACCCCACAGTTCTGCTACAAAAATTTAAATTGCACTATCTCAAGGCATGTAAGATTTTCGCAAAGATTTCCAAATCTCCAAATGAAGTTACATCGTTTAGCACAGAAAAAAAATCAAGCAGAATCCATAAGGTTTATCAAGAATCATAAGATTCAGAATCGAGTGATTCATTTGTCTTGGTTTGATAGGTTTTTCTTCTTTGAATATCATATGATGATTCAGGTTAATAAATATGGTGTCTAAGGATTTAGGTAAGGGGATCCAACTTTTATTTGAATTTGATTTCAATGAATCAGGTATGATTCAAGGGTGAATATATGCTTAACGGTTGATGTCAAGACATATCTTGGCTCAACTTCCCATTGCGTACTTGTGAGTATAGGTAGTGAAGTGAACCAAAAATTGTGCTAAACACATAACCCGAAACTGGTCTTATAAGAAAATATTTGCCAAAATCTTACATCCTTTATCTGATAATGATCTTTTTCTATTCTTTTACACACACACACATGCAAACATGGGTTTAAATCACAGTTGTAGTAATGATTTAGTTTCCACACTACTAATGATTCAAAAATGCTTATAGCCTACTAACAGTTCAAATTACTTGCAAATATTCAAATTAAAACTGTAACAACTTAAACTTTCAAGTAATCATGACGCGATCATTTCCCATATGTGCAGTCTAAGACGTTTAGATCACTTACTGGTGTACTATCATTTCCTCTTATACTCAAACAACTTTGAAATTTTTCTGATTTTCTATTTTGTTTGGATTTTCTGAAGATGTTAATAAAAGCGAAAACGAACTAAATAGAAAACATTTAAAAGAAATAAAGTTTAACTTCCATGAAATGATTTAATTTTGAAAAAGAGTTTTCACTCAGGATTGAGCATTCCTATCAAGTTGACTAGATGTTCAAAACAGGTACGATCAAACACCTTAGTGAAAAGGTCAGCAAAATTGTCATCCGTGTGAACTTTTACAAGTTCAACCAAATGTTTTTCAGCACAGTCACGGATGAAATGATGGCGAATCTCAATATGCTTAGTTTTGGAATGTTTCACCGGGTTGTTCTTGATGGCCATAGTGGCATTATGGTCAATGAATAAAGGAGATCAAGTGTAGTTCAAGCCATAATCTTTCAATTGATGTTGGATCCACAATATCCGAGAACAACAGCTCGCGGCAGCAAAGTACTTTGCTTCACATGTTGAGACAGAAATCGTTGACTGCTTCTTACACTACTAGGAGACCAACCTGTCCCCTAAGAATTGACATCCACCTGAGGTTGATTTTCTATCGAGATTACAACCGCCATAACCAGAATCGGTATAGGCTTTGAATTCAAAAGACTGTTGCTTGGAGTACCAAAGACCCAATCGGGGTTTCCCTTTCAGGTATCTGAAGATCCTCTTCACATCTATCAAGTGATATTCCTTCGGTTGTGACTAAAACCTCGAGCACAAGCAGACAACAAACATAACGTCGAGCCTTGAAGATGTGATTGGATTCCTTTGAGTACTAACCTCGACCTCTCTAGGGATAGCAAAAAATGGCCTATCCCCCCGTCGCTTAACACTTCTTTCTCTTCACTGTCTTTGTAATTCAGCATAAGAATCGTAATCGGGTTCATATACGCTTCTAGTACTCTCTTGTCTCTGTAAATTTGAAGACGACTCAGGAAGGGAAACCTTCATCGTCCTCTGTGACCTTTCAAAATTTTTGTTGTAATAATTGTCACATAAATATTAACATTCTATTTCAAATCATATACACGTATATTTAATCAAATTTATACAAATTGGCGTACAATTTATGTATTTTTAAAGTAAATTTTAAAAATATTTTAAGGTTATAAACTATGTTATTAAATTAAATAATTTATATAAATAAATCGATGGTTTACAATTTTATTAAATTAACCATTTAAAAAGATGGATTTTTAAATAAAAACATAAGTTTTATAAATTTTATAAACTTAAATTTCATTTTAGTTTAAAAGAATTTAAGTTAAATAACTTAATGATTTAAATAAATAATTTAATGCATTATTTCAAAAAGATAATTATTTAAAAAGATTAGTTTTATTAAAGAAAGTGGATTTATAAAATATATAAGTATAAAATAAATTAATTGAAATTGAAAAAGAAATCTAATTAATTATTTAAATAAAAGTTCAGGGGTTATATTGTAATTAACCAAACTAAAAGGATTTAAAATTTAAAATCGTTGAGGGGCTGTTTCTGGTCAAATGAAACCACAGGGATTCATCCGGTATTTAATTTAAGGGCTATTCCGTATCAAACCAAACTACAGGGACTAAATCTGCCAAAACCCATTTCGTATTTCCGGTCACCCCTTCGATTTGTCCGGCGGTCCAAGGCTTTCTCCGACGAACCCACCCGACAGGGCTGTTCCCTGCACCTCAACAGCCGACAAAGGCTTCTCTGGCTTCGTCTCCCCCACACGATCAATACCCCTCGACCAATTTGTCTCCCCATCATCCCAATCATCTGATCGTGTTCGTAGCCGAAAGTTCACACCTCTAATACGGCCCCGACAGTCAACCTCCACGCCTGCAAGTGGTCTCGACAGTTTCGTCTCGTCCTGACGAGTGTCGGGGCATGCTCAATTGCTTGTATCATTATCAGGATCAAGCCCGACTATAAATGGCCATGGTCGGCCCTGCACGAACTGGTTACCCTCTTTCCACACACTCTCACACCAAATTGAAGACTCCATCACTTTCGTCGTTACTAAGTGAAGCTGCAACCAAGGTTTCGAAGTCTAATTCCATCCAGAAGTCGATTCCCACTTGTGACATTTTCGGGCTTAAGTTTCTGCCGACCAGGCCCTTCGCGACCAAATAGGTACCTCAAATCCATTCGATTACCTTCTGTTACCCTTTGGCAAACTATCCTAATCGAAATCGCGGCATAAATCCGTCGATTACCGGGCAAACCCAAGTCCTCGGACACGGGTTGCCGGTTGCCGAGGACCAGCGACCATTAAAGGCTGTGTGTATATCAATTAAACAACACACACATAACCAGCGATGGGCAGTAGCCCGGCTGGTTATGCGTGTGTGTGTGTGGAGTCTGAGGTCGCGGGTTCGATCCCGGTTGGCCTCCGGCCCAATTTTTTTTACTTCTGTTATTATTCTTTTTATTTTATTTAATTTTCTTAACTTATTTCAATGTTATTTTATTACACTAAAGACTAAAACGAGTCGGTTTACTTGTTCGTTTATTTTAAAATCAATTAAACTATATTTTTATAAATCATCCCAGTTTTTTTTTATTAAAATACATTATAATACCCCACACTTTTATAAATCTTGCAATATTTTTATAAACTTATTTAATTACATTTTTAGGTATAAAATGTCCTATATTTTTATAAATCTTGCAATATTTTTATAAACTTATTTAATTACATTTTTAGATATAAAATGTCCATATTTATATTAATCTTGTAATATCTTTATAAACTTATTTAATTACATTTTTAGATATAAAATGTCCATATTTATATAAATCTTGTAATATCTTCATAAACTTATTTAATTACATTTTTTTTAGATATAAAATGTTCTATATTTTTATAAATCTTGTAACATTTTATAAACTTATTAAAATACATTCAATATATAAAATGTCTCATTATTTTTATATGAACCTAGCAATACTTTTAATAAACTTGTTAAAATAAATTTTACTATATAAAATATCAACATAATTAATCAAATAAAGACTTATCTGTTTATTTATTATTATTGTTTAAATACATTAAACATAATGATTAATTATTTAAAAATGTAATATTTTATAAGTCAAAGCTTTACAAAACCATATTCATTTTCTACCACATTTTATATTTAGGATATTATTATAAAACCTATACTCATTTAAATACGAATACGCACATACATACAAACATACAATAATACCCATTTATCTACATAGGGTATCAACGTGCTTAGGCTTCCGCATACTTATCACCTACACGCGTGGAAAATACCCGCTTGCAAGGTGAGTTACATAGCCCCTATTTTTACATTTTTATACGTTTTGGGGTGAAACATTATACATGCTACTCACATTGTTTGTACGTGTTATACATGAGACTATATGTTTATTCTTTGGATGTACATACATTTAAACACAAGACAACCAACTGTAATATTGATAGATCTATTGTGCCTGACCAGCCCACCCGGTTAGGGTGTTTATTACTGCATACTCGGATATAACCGCGTGTTATATTCAATCATACCGGATATAGTGGGTAACTATATTCAAGCATACCGGACTTAGCTGTTGTGCTCTGTTCAAGCGCGTCAAACTCGGTTTGAATTGTGATTAAATAAATGTTACATCCTATGCTATGTTTAACAAGATAAACAATGAGTTGCAAAACGATTTACACTACTATTTACTGGATTTACTAAACCTATGTGCTCACCAACTTTTTAGTTAACACTTGATTTAAATAATGTTTCAGGTTTGGATATGTGACTACTTGCCGAAGGTTTCTCCACTTAAGGACTATGGACCTAGTTAAATAAATCAATGTTTTGAACTAGACTAGGTTGTTTGGAATGTATTGTATTTGGATCTTGTTGTCTTTAAACTTAATTAATGAATTATGCAACCTTTAGCTATCATGTGCTTTTGAACAATCATCACATTGTCCGCCTCGATGATTCCGCCATCGGTCGGGGTGTGACAGATTGGTATCAGAGCCATGGTTATAGGGAATTAGGTTATTAGACACAATGACCTAGACTATAACCCTAGGACTCCCTTTTATGTGTTATGTGCTAAATGATTAATTGCTATGTGAATTATTTGTAGTTAGGTATTATTTGAATTTTCCCAAGTTTGGTACATGAGACTTATACACATACATACAAGACTTTGATACATGATACATACTTTACATACACATTTGATCAACACACTTATGCAAACAAATACACTACAAATCCTTGTCCATACTCTCTCCTCATCCATATAAATTGCAACATTTCTACACATTTTATACACATAAACTCTCAATTGTACTAAAATCTTAAAATCTCGTCAACGACTTAATTTCTTGAAACCAGTAAAGGACACGTGCAATCTGGAAGGGTGACACCTGTACATTGGGTTTTCTGTCTAGGAAAGCATTTCGTATAAATCCAAATAAACGGACCCGTATGCTTTCCTGGGAATTCCTGACGTGAGTGTTTACCTATAGGCTAAAGCATGTCTCTTTGAAAGTTTTGAGGAATTATTTAACGTTGATAAGTCAATGTATTCGCAAGGATACGATCCGAACTTAAACTCAAAATCGGGGGACATTATAGCAAAATAGGAAAAACTAGACGAACATGTAAAACAAATCATTATTACGGGTGCACACGTAATAACAATTTGTTGTGCATGCAAGTCCCGGCAATTCCTATTACGCAAATAATAATCTATAACATCATGTTCTACCCGGAATAGATGACTTAGTTTTCCCCATCAACCTAGAATAAATACACATGCACTGGCACGCGTCATGATGAATCCCGTTTTTCTGCTTACATTATTTCCCGCTATAACTCATATATATCCATCGTATCTAAAATATCATTGTCTTTTCTTATGGTGTTAGAATGCCTCCTCGACATACTAACTCTAGCAACTCCAACGTTGACCTTGCTGCACTACTTACTCAACTAGTAGGCCAAATGATCCAAGCTAACAACAATGGTAATGGGTCTAATACGCAAGGGAATGGTGCAAACCCACCATACTGCACATTCAAGCATTTCAATTCTTGCAACCCCACCAAATTCTTCGGGACGGAGGGTGCTACTGGCCTTCTTCAATGGTTTGAAAGTATGGAGAGTACCTTCCTAAACAGCGATTGTCCCGACAACCTCAAAGTCCGTTATGCTTCCAGCGTCTTCCAAAAACGAGCACTCACCTGGTGGAACGGTGAGAAATGTACTCGAGGCAACGAATCCACTATGTCCTTGTCTTGGGACGAAACGAAACGACTTATGACTGACGAGTTCTGTCCTCGCAACGAAATGAGGAAGCTCGAAGCTGAATTTTGGGATCTCACCCAAGATAGCGGAGAGAATTTAGCTTACACCACTCGTTTTCAAGAACTAAGTCTGCTCGTGCCCCACATGGTTACTCCCTTAGCGCGGGGAATTGAGAAATACATAGGTGGACTGCCTATGCCGCTCCAAGACACCGTATTGGGAAGTAATCCCTCCACTCTCGAAGACGCTATCTGTTTGTCTGCTGTGTTGACTGACAATCATGTCAAAGCAAGTACCTTATCTAGGAAGGGTACCAAGAAAGTGGTCGACAAAGCTGCTACTTCCGTGTCCGGCAAAGATGAAGAACCCAAATTTTTCCATCATGATAGGAAGCGTAAGGCCCAAAACTTTGCGGCCGTCATTCCTGTCGTACCTGTGACCCAAGTTACTCCTGAGGGTCAAATTCTGAGAAATTATGTAGGTTCATTTCCCCAATGCCCTACTTGCAAGTATCACCATACCCCGCATGCTACATGCCGTCTATGCTCAAAATGTGGACGCTATGGACACGTTGTTACTACTTGCCGTGCTCGCACTATCGTTAATCAAGCTACTCAAGACAATCATCCAATGCCTCTCGCTATCACCTATGGACGGGCCTGCTACGAATGTGGAGACCCAAACCACTTTTGGAACCAATGTCCAAGACTTCAAAATCAAGGTGGTCCTCGTGGACGAGCCTTTAATATAAATGCTAACAAGACTCCGGCCAATGACGACACTGTCAACGGTACGTCCCTTGTTCTCTATCTTTATACATCCGTTTTATTCAATATTCAAAATTGTGTCTCTTGCTCTTAACCATCTATTTGCTAAACAACCAACCAATTTTGATAACTCGTATATCATGGTAATAGCGGATGGGAAATCCATTGCTATAAATTCTAAAATCCGTGATTGCATATAACAGCTATCTCATTCCTATACTTTCGCGAAACAAATCTATTTTGTTTAAATTTAGTCATACATCTTGCTAGCTCTGTTAAAGTCTACTTAAATTGTTGAAGTTCTAAATCCTAGTAATTATGCACGGGGAATCCCCGGTATATCAAAGGGGTGGTGGGTTAGCCGCTGGTACACCCTATACATAAACCCACTTGATATAACGAGTATAAACCATGCATAAGTACTAGGAAGAGGATCGGTTCTTGAATTGTTAGACATATTTGTGCTATGAAACCACTCATAGACGTAATAACATTTATAAATTGCACGCATTTCATTGTACAATTTTCAATTGAGAAAGGTGATTTGATTAAAATGATCTAAATCCTAGTAATTATGCACGGGGATCCCCAGTATATCAAAGGGGTGGTGGGTTAGCCGCTGGTACACCCTATACATAAACCCACTTGATATAACGAGTATAAACCGTGCATAAGTACTAAGAGGAGGACCGGATTTTAGAAAATGTTTTTTTTTGCAAAATTTGAAAATATGAACACCCGTGGGGTGGAGTTTTAAAGGAAAATGCCATGTCACAAAGTGATTGGCACCAATATTGTTAAATCTGGGTTCTAGTAGTTTACATTCATGCGTTGTATGAGCAATGGTATGCATAAATCTCCTTATACTATTAGAACAATTAGTTAAAAACTCGACTCGAATTAGCATCGTCATCCGTTATCATACGATATTTCCCCGCTGAATATTTCTCTTGTGAAGTAATTCCATCCTAAACCTTTTGACATCTCTTTCCCGCTTCTATAACCTTCGCTAATCGAATTTCGGGACGAAATTCCTTCAACCTGGGGAGACTGTGACCTTTCAAAATTTTTGTTGTAATAATTGTCACATAAATATTAACATTCTATTTCAAATCATATACACGTATATTTAATCAAATTTATACAAATTGGCGTACAATTTATGTATTTTTAAAGTAAATTTTAAAAATATTTTAAGGTTATAAACTATGTTATTAAATTAAATAATTTATATAAATAAATCGATGGTTTACAATTTTATTAAATTAACCATTTAAAAAGATGGATTTTTAAATAAAAACATAAGTTTTATAAATTTTATAAACTTAAATTTCATTTTAGTTTAAAAGAATTTAAGTTAAATAACTTAATGATTTAAATAAATAATTTAATGCATTATTTCAAAAAGATAATTATTTAAAAAGATTAGTTTTATTAAAGAAAGTGGATTTATAAAATATATAAGTATAAAATAAATTAATTGAAATTGAAAAAGAAATCTAATTAATTATTTAAATAAAAGTTCAGGGGTTATATTGTAATTAACCAAACTAAAAGGATTTAAAATTTAAAATCGTTGAGGGGCTGTTTCTGGTCAAATGAAACCACAGGGATTCATCCGGTATTTAATTTAAGGGCTATTCCGTATCAAACCAAACTACAGGGACTAAATCTGCCAAAACCCATTTCGTATTTCCGGTCACCCCTTCGATTTGTCCGGCGGTCCAAGGCTTTCTCCGGCGAACCCACCCGACAGGGCTGTTCCCTGCACCTCAACAGCCGACAAAGGCTTCTCTGGCTTTGTCTCCCCCACGCGATCAATACCCCTCGACCAATTTGTCTCCCCATCATCCCAATCGTCTGATCGTGTTCGTAGCCGAAAGTTCACACCTCTAATACGGCCCCGACAGTCAACCTCCACGCCTGCAAGTGGTCTCGACAGTTTCGTCTCGTCCTGACGAGTGTAGGGGCATGCTCAATTGCTTGTATCATTATCAGGATCAAGCCCGACTATAAATGGCCATGGTCGGCCCTGCACGAACTGGTTACCCTCTTTCCACACACTCTCACACCAAATTGAAGACTCCATCACTTTCGTCGTTACTAAGTGAAGCTGCAACCAAGGTTTCGAAGTCTAATTCCATCCAGAAGTCGATTCCCACTTGTGACATTTTCGGGCTTAAGTTTCTGCCGACCAGGCCCTTCGCGACCAAATAGGTACCTCAAATCCATTCGATTACCTTCTGTTACCCTTTGGCAAACTATCCTAATCGAAATCGCGGCATAAATCCGTCGATTACCGGGCAAACCCAAGTCCTCGGACACGGGTTGCCGGTTGCCGAGGACCAGCGACCATTAAAGGCTGTGTGTATATCAATTAAACAACACACACATAACCAGCGATGGGCAGTAGCCCGGCTGGTTATGCGTGTGTGTGTGTGGAGTCTGAGGTCGCGGGTTCGATCCCGGTTGGCCTCCGGCCCAATTTTTTTTACTTCTGTTATTATTCTTTTTATTTTATTTAATTTTCTTAACTTATTTCAATGTTATTTTATTACACTAAAGACTAAAACGAGTCGGTTTACTCGTTCGTTTATTTTAAAATCAATTAAACTATATTTTTATAAATCATCCCAGTTTTTTTTTATTAAAATACATTATAATACCCCACACTTTTATAAATCTTGCAATATTTTTATAAACTTATTTAATTACATTTTTAGGTATAAAATGTCCTATATTTTTATAAATCTTGCAATATTTTTATAAACTTATTTAATTACATTTTTAGATATAAAATGTCCATATTTATATTAATCTTGTAATATCTTTATAAACTTATTTAATTACATTTTTAGATATAAAATGTCCATATTTATATAAATCTTGTAATATCTTCATAAACTTATTTAATTACATTTTTTTTAGATATAAAATGTTCTATATTTTTATAAATCTTGTAACATTTTATAAACTTATTAAAATACATTCAATATATAAAATGTCTCATTATTTTTATATGAACCTAGCAATACTTTTAATAAACTTGTTAAAATAAATTTTACTATATAAAATATCAACATAATTAATCAAATAAAGACTTATCTGTTTATTTATTATTATTGTTTAAATACATTAAACATAATGATTAATTATTTAAAAATGTAATATTTTATAAGTCAAAGCTTTACAAAACCATATTCATTTTCTACCACATTTTATATTTAGGATATTATTATAAAACCTATACTCATTTAAATACGAATACGCACATACATACAAACATACAATAATACCCATTTACCTACACGCGTGGAAAATACCCGCTTGCAAGGTGAGTTACATAGCCCCTATTTTTACATTTTTATACGTTTTGGGGTGAAACATTATACATGCTACTCACATTGTTTGTACGTGTTATACATGAGACTATATGTTTATTCTTTGGATGTACATACATTTAAACACAAGACAACCAACTGTAATATTGATAGATCTATTGTGCCTGACCAGCCCACCCGGTTAGGGTGTTTATTACTGCATACTCGGATATAACCGCGTGTTATATTCAATCATACCGGATATAGTGGGTAACTATATTCAAGCATACCGGACTTAGCTGTTGTGCTCTGTTCAAGCGCGTCAAACTCGGTTTGAATTGTGATTAAATAAATGTTACATCCTATGCTATGTTTAACAAGATAAACAATGAGTTGCAAAACGATTTACACTACTATTTACTGGATTTACTAAACCTATGTACTCACCAACTTTTTAGTTGACACTTGATTTAAATAATGTTTCAGGTTTGGATATACTTGCCGAAGGTTTCTCCACTTAAGGACTATGGACCTAGTTAAATAAATCAATGTTTTGAACTAGACTAGGTTGTTTGGAATGTATTGTATTTGGATCTTGTTGTCTTTAAACTTAATTAATGAATTATGCAACCTTTAGCTATCATGTGCTTTTGAACAATCATCACATTGTCCGCCTCGATGATTCCGCCATCGGTCGGGGTGTGACATCCTCGTTGTATATTATTGATCTGGTGCCTCATCGAGCCAGATGAATCAGATTCAGTGGCTTTAAAATTTGACTCCTCAGCACCATCTCCTCCTTCTTGTTCCTCATCACCATCATCATCATCATTAGATTCATCACTATTAGATTCTTCATCTCCTTCCTCTTCCTTCTCTACTTGTTCATCAAAGTGTTCACTCATATCAGGCTCAGACTCAGCACTATACCATCTGAATTCAGTAGGGGCCACATATGGTTCATTGTTAAGATCCCCAAAGAGAGGAGTGTGCACAGGGGTAGGTTCTACACTGCCTGGCGTAAGGAATTGAGAAAACACTCTCTTGGCCACTTTCTTGACTCGTAATCTTTAATCTATTACCGAAAGATTCAGCAACGCATCATTAATCAATAGCTGAACAAATCGTGGATACAACAGGAATCTAAACCTCTCCGTCGTGTTAATCTGATCGGTTAAAGCTTTTTAGATGTATTTGGAGAAGTTGAACCCTTTGTTGAGAGACAACCCAACCATTGCATCTGCCAGGTCATGACCCATTGCATCCTTTCCTGCTTTTCATGAGGAGATGCACATGATCATGACATGGACAAAGTACCTCCATTGATCTAGTAACCACATCTTCTTGTTAGAGGCATAATCTCTAGCAGCGACGTAGCCCATCCTCTGTCTCTAGCACCCATCCACAAAGTAATCAGGGTATGTGACTGGGTCAGTTTCTAGATCCATGAACTACAGGACTCTCTGAATGGTGTCTTCAGAAATAGAAATATCATGACCCGCTACAGTAGCCCTAATGACGTTTGGGGTTACTGTACAGTCATGATCAGCTGTTTCCCAAAACTGTTCTATATAAGGTCTTGAGACGATTGGATCAGTAGAAATGGCATAGCTGATCTTGGAGCGGTTCAGAAAGTCCACAATCTCTCTATATTGAAGTGTAGTGCCCTTCCATTCTGGATTTGCGAGAACAAGAAGATTGAACTCACTAGTAAATGCACGAGCCATTACGGCAAGAACACACAATGAACACTATAAGAACACATAGGCTCATTGGAATTGAACATACATGACTATGTATAGTACATTCACAAAGATCAGAGTTCCAAACTTAGAAAATTTTCCAAGTTGCCTTTCCTGCATACTTAACAAGTACGCGGGGTTTATGTCTTGCGTACTTAGTAAATACTCAAGAGCTATTGTTGAAGCACTTTTATGTGACAGACACTCTGGATAGTGTCTTAGATTTTATACTTGTCTTGTATGTATTAGTCTTTGTATGTTACTGTCTGTAGGTATTAGTGATCGAGTTGTAATTTCTAATACATGTTATTGTTGTAATTTTCTCTAAGTGTTTTACGCACTTAGCATGTGCGCATGAATTACTTCCTGCGTAGTTAGCAAGTACGCAAGAATATTCTGCGTACTTGCTAAGTACGCATGAATAATTTGCCTTGCGCACTTGTTAAGTGCGCAGAGATCAGGTCTAGTATAAATAGAATAGGTTGACAGAATTTATGTACGCAGACATTTGCACTCAGTATATTCTCTCTGTAACCTTCAAGTTTATAATAGATGGAGTTTAAAAGTGATTTTGTTGTCGGTTTACTTTGTGTTGCTTGATTCTCGACCTTGCCCCGGTCCGACTAGTCACACACCCACACATAACGATCCAAGACACCCGGGGACTAACAAGTGGTATCAGAGCATAGCTCTTGATTTCGAGTGTTGTGAGTGTGTTAGGTGCATCTTCTACACATCCTACAGAGATTTTGCAAGAAAACGTGGGTGTTTTAGTTGATTTTTGTAATAAAATAGGGGTAGCTGTTGAGCACTATTTTAGAAGCAAAAATCACTCAAAACCCGACTTTTGTTGTGTATTTGAGTGTTTTGAGCATCAAAGGTTGGTTAGAAAGGAGTTTCCAACCTTTGGATCATTTTGTTTGGTCATATCTTCAATTTATTCTATCTCCGATGTGATTCCAGCGACAGGAAAAAGTTGGTGAGGGTTGGTGAAAAAGTGACCTGCGACTTACCATATTTGGCAACAAGTACAGTCTTGCTGCGTACATACCAAGTACGCAAGACCATATTTGCTGCGTACTTAAGTGATCTCCTACGTACTTATCATTTTCTCCTGCGTACTTATTAAGTAAGCAAGAGCAAATTCTAAATACGCAAGACCATATTTTTTAAGTGCGAAGGCCAGAGTTAAGTGCGCAAGTTGTTTTGACTTTTCTGAAATTTGACGAAGTGTCACACTATGGCAAATATTCAGAACCTCGGTAACCTACTTAATTCTGACAATGAAATTGGAACCCCGCAAAAGCCGCCAAAGCTGCTTAATGTAAATGCTTATTCAAATTGGAAAGCACGCTTTGAACATTATATCTCATATATTGATTCCTCTTTGTGGATACCTATACTTGAGGGGTATAAGCATCCAACTTATACATATCTTGATGATGTTGTTCCCAAGCCTATTTCTAAGCTAGATGAAGAAGAAAAGAAAGTCTATGATAGAGGAAAGAAAGCACATGGATCTATCACAATGGCCCTAACTAGAGAACTCTTTCACAGCTTCAGAGGTTATGATAATTCAAAAGATCTCTGGAAGGCATTGCAGAAAAGATTTGAAGGGAACAGTGACATCAAGAAGAGCAAAAGAGATCTTCTAAGAAAGCAGCATGAGTGCTTCAGATATCTGGAGAATGAATCTACTGATGAACTTATATCTAGATTCTATCATATTCAAACTGAGTTAAAAGCTTTTGAGTTAAAGTATCCTGGTGAGGAATTAGTTGAAAAATTTGTGGATGCTTTACCACCAAAGTTTGAGATGTATATCACTCTGCAGAGGGAGAACCCGAAGTTCTATGAGATGACGATTGAAGAAGCAATCTGTAAGGTTCAAGCTCACGATATGATCCTGAAAAGAAAGGAAAGCTCAGGAAGACCTCAAATCCAAGACCCTTCTATGTATTATGGGACGTCTTCCACAGCCAAATCATCTGGTTCTGGTATCGCCTTATTCTCAGGGAACTCGAATGAAGAAGATAACTCGAATGGTTGTGGTGGTCATACATGCTTTACATCATCTGGATATGCTTCTCACCACCAACATCCCTCAAGAAATCCTCCCTCTACATCTTCAGCTAACCAGACTGCTATACCCAAGATAGCTGAAGATCTTGTAGCATTATTTTCATCGTGTATGCTTGCCTATGAGAACTTCATTTGTAAGGCCCCTTTCCCGGGTAACCTCACTTGTTGGATTTACTCATAAACATATTCATAAATACTAAACTTAAATTAAAAACATTCGAGAGTAGTGAAAACAAACATCATTCAAATACATAACATAACAGCGGAAGTCTTAACAATTAAAAAGACAACATTTTCTTAACAATTAAGAGTGGGATATCAGTCGCTTGCCTGGTAACCATCACGCCTTCGCACGACCCTTCCTTTCTTTACCTGAAATGTATACTAAAAGTCAGCTAACGCTGGTGAGTTCTAGTTTAAAGCGATTAGGTATGAACATCCTTTTCTTTAAAAGTATGCATAATTATATATACATTTATAAAAATACGTATTCATAGTTTTTGCTTTTCTTTCATCATTATTATGTGATTACATAGATATGCATTCACCTTTACTTTCCTTAAACATTCATTAGTAATACACATAAGGGTGATCAACCCGTCTTTTACTGCGTATATCACAATGACATACGCCCTTAAGCTACCATCGTAGCCCTTTTACTCGTCCGGTCCTAGAAACCGTCCGCCTTAAAAACCGACCGGCCAACCTTCGGCTGCACGCCTTAACCGTCCTACCGTCGTAGTTCGTCATATTCACCCGTCTACCCTAAGGCATCCGTTTCCCACTTGAACTAATTATACAACCATGCATCGATTTAGGGACTTACTCCACCGTAGTGGCCGTTATTTAGTCTACCTTTCTAGACTCTCTTTTCTGGCTGCATAATAGTCAAGTGGTCTTCCGTCTACCGTAGTAGCCGTTAGCTTCGTTTCCGTCCATAACGTATACATACATTCATAACATGCAATATATATAATTATAAAGCAAGATTTCATTTATTTAAGTTATGCCATTCTTTCATTCATTCTTTGTAAACATACATTTCATTCTTTTTTCATAATTCATTTTCATATATATATATATACATATACCTTAGTATATCACGTATGATCACATTGACATTCATATCATATATTCATTTAGTGTATACACTTCAGCCCCAAAACATTTGAATTGATTTGTACATAACATAGAAGAGGGCACATAGAACTCACCTGATGAGCTAGTCTCGTCCTGTCCTATCCGCGGTCCAATGAGATGCCACACATGATCTGGATTTGTTAATTACACAAACATTAGACCTAATCCCGACTCTAACGGTTAAATCATTCTGAATTAAGCGACTATACTGACTTCACTAACGGCCTGCTGCCTGCGCACTTACTAAGTGCGCAGGACCATACTCATGCGTACTTGACAAGTACGCAGAACATTCTTCTTGCTACCTTGATAAGTACGCAGGATCTTCCTCATGCGTACTTGATAAGTACGCAGGACATCCTTCTTGCGTATTTGATAAGTACGCAAGACCTGCTTCCCCATCAAGTCCGAAATTCTTGCATGTTAACCCGATCATGCTAATCTTACAACTTTCTTTGATCAAAATGTGCAGTTTTCATTCTAGATGCTAGTTATAAGCTTATTTTCAAGTTTCATACATAAAAACGTCTCCTATTTAGCTAAAACCCGAAAAACCCCAAAACGAAGAAAAACTCAGTTTAAGGTCGAATCGTTACCTAGATTGTGATTCTGATTCGGAGGTTTTGCTCACGAGCCCCTTCAATTCTGGGTCGATCCGTCAACTTTCTCTCTCTAGGCCCGAGCTCTCCTTTCTCTCTCTAGATGTTGCAAATGAGAGAGTTGAGGCTTTCTTGGCCCTTATATAGATGGGTTTCCCTCGGCCCGTTGGAACCCACCCGAGCCTATCCATTTTCCTTTCATTTTTGACTCTTAAATCTCGATCGCGTTATTTATTTATTTATTTACTATTTTTGGGATGTTACAAGTCTACCCTCCTTAAAGGGGTTTCGTCCTCGAAACAAATTATACGTTAAACAGTTGAGGGTATAGTCCCCTCATCTCGTCTTCCTTCTCCTATGTAGCTTCTGACCCTTTCCTGTGCTCCCATTGTACTTTGACTAAAGGAATCGACTTATTACGTAGTCGCTTCTCAGCTCGGTCAAGAATGGCTATTGGTTCCTCAACATAATTTAGACTTTTATCCACTTTGATCTCGTCGTACGGTATGTGAGCTGTGTCGTTAGCTAGGCACTTGTGTAAGTGCGACACTTGGAATGTAGAGTGTATTCCACTAAGCTCAACGGGTAGGTAGAGTCTGTAAGCAACTTGACCCAATCTCGCTAAAATCTTGAAAAGTCCGACAAACCTTGGACTTAGTTTGCCACGTTTTCTGAATTGAATGATTCCTTTCCATGGTGATACCTTTAACAGTACCATATCCCCCATTTGAAACTCTAAATGCCTTCTTCTCTTTTCCGCGTATGATTTCTGTCTGTCTTTTGCGGCTTTCATTCGAGCCTTGACATGATCAAACTTCTCGGAAGTAGATTTGACCACTTCGAGACTTGCAAAATCCTTTTGTCCAATTTCCCCCAACAAACCGGGGTCCTACATCTCCTCCCATACAACATTTCAAATGGCGGCATGCCAATAGTTGAGTGATAGCTGTTGTTATATGAAAATTCTGCCAATGGTAGGTGGCTGTCCCAACTCCCACCGAAGTCAATTATACAGGCCCGGAGCATGTCCTCCAAGGTCTGAATGGTCCTTTCCGATTGTCCATCGATTTGGGGTGGTAAGCGGTGCTGATGTTCAGCCTAGTGCCCATTGCTCCGTTGAATTTATTCCAAACCCTTGATGTGAATCTAGTATCCCTGTCGGACATAATCGACAGCGGTATACCTTGTCTGCTCACAACTTCCTTGATAAATATTTTTGCTAGCTTTTCAGACGATGAAGTCTCACGTATTGGCAAGAAGTGAGCACTCCTTGTCAAGCGGTCGACGATCACCTAAATGGTATTATTGCCTTTAGCTATTCACGGTAGCTTGGTAATGATGTCCATCACGATCTCCTCCCACTTCCATTCCGGTATTGGTAAAGGTTGAATTTTACCGCATGGTTTCTGGTGCTCGGCCTTAACTAGGGAACACGTTAGGCACTTGTTCACGTACTCAGTCACATCATTCTTCATGCCAGGCCACCAGTACTCTTTCTTCAAGTCTTGATACATTTTGTTTGTCCCAGGGTGGATAAAATAGCAAGACTTATGGGCCTCATCAAGTATTTTGCCTCTAAGCTCGCCAATCTTAGGTATCCACATCCGGCCAAACCTAGTTCGTACATCGTATGCATTTGCATACAAATTTCCTTGTTGTCCTGCTATTCTTTCCCGTTTTATATTTCTTTCTAATAGTGCTTCATCTTGTGCCTTTGATATTTCACTCATCAAATCAGGCGTTACAATCAGCTGACACGCTTTGATTCAGTTAGGTTCCTATTCTTCCTTTCTTCTTAAAGCGTCAGCCACTACGTTTGCCTTGCCTGGATGGTACAATATCTCACAATCATAGTCCTTCAGTAGCTCTAACCACCTCCTTTGTCTCATGTTTAATTCCTTTTGTTCGAAAAAGTACTTCAGGCTTTTGTGATCGGAGTAAATGGTGCATTTAACTCCATACAGATAGTGCCTCCATATTTTCAACGTGAAAACTACTGCCGCCAACTCTAGATCGTGAGTTGGGTAGTTAACCTCATGAATCTTTAGTTGTCACGAGGCGTAAGCAATTACCTTTCCTCGTTGCAAAAGTACGCAACCTAAACCCTGACCCGAAGTGTCAGAGTAGACTACCAAGTCTTCGTTTCCCTCAGGTAGTGTCAAGACTGGAGCTTGGGTTAATCGTGTCTTAAGTTCCTCAAACGCGTTGTTTTGGGTTGGACCCCATTCATATTTTACTTCCTTCCATGTCAGTTTAGTTAGTGGCGAGGCTATTCTTGAGAAATCTTGAATGAACCTTCGATAGTAGCCTGCCAATCCCAGAAAACTTCGTATCTCTGTTGGTGTGTTCGGGACATTCCATTCCTTTACTACCTCAATCTTTGCAGGATCTACCATGATGTCGTTTTGGGTTTATCACATGACCTAGGAATTGGACTTCCCTAATCCAGAATGCGCATTTAGAGAATTTTGCGTACAACTCTTCCTGCTTTAGCACCTCCAAAACCTCTCTTAGGTGACAGTGGTGATCACCCTCGCTTTTCGAATATACTAGTATGACATCTATAAAAACTATCACCGATCGATCCAACATAGGTCGACATACTCTATTCATCAAATCCATGAACGCTGCTGGTGCGTTGGTCAATCCGAAGGACATCACGAGAAACTCATAATGCCCATAACGTGTGCAAAACGCGGTGTTTGGTACGTCTTCTTCTCTTACTTTCAACTGATGGTAACCCGACCTAAGATTGATCTTAGAGAACCAACTCGCACCTTGCAGTTGATCAAAAAGGTCGTCTATTCTAGGCAGTGGGTATTTGTTGTTTATTGTCCTCTTGTTTAATTCGTGGTAGTCAATGCACTTGCGCATGCTGCCGTCCTTCTTCTTTACAAATAGTACTGGAGCTCCCCATTGTGAAATGCTCGGTCTGATAAATCCTTTTTCTGTTAATTCCTCTAGTTGAGACATCAATTCTTTCATTTCTGACGGAGCCAATCGGTAGGGGGCTTTGGCAACGGGCTCAGCTCCTGGCAGTAAGTCAATCTGAAATTCTATTTCCCGATCGGGTGGCAACCCACGTAGATCCTCAGGGAATACTCCCAGAAAGTTGCACACCACAGGTACATTCTTGAGTTCTTACGTTTTCATTCTATCGTTAATAACATACGCGAGATAAGCTTCGCAACCGCTCCTCATGTAACTTTCGGCCTTGATCATCGAGATGACGTTCGGCATCGTGCAATTCCAATCCCCATAAACCGTAATTGGACTACCGCTAGGAGCTTTGAGGTGTATCCTCTTACGTTTACATATGATTTGAGCTTCGTTGGTAGCTAGCCAATCCATACCCAATACTATATCGAATCCTCCTAAGGTGAGAAGGAATAATCTAGAAAGAAACTTATGGCCCTCTATTTCTATGATGCAATCCTCTGTTACTTGGTATACTGCTGAATTTTTACCAACGGCAGTTTGTACGCTAAAGGCCTTTACTATGGTGTTGATAGTGCATTCTAGTTTACGACTAAATGCATTGGATATAAAGCTTTTACTAGCATCAGAGTCAAATAAAATAGTAGCATGTTCATCATTTACTAGGAACGTACCTGACACAACATTAGGGTTTTCCCTTGCTTCCTCCTCAGTTAAGGCATAGGTCCGAGTCCTTGCCTTTGGCTGTTCCTGTTCCCTCTCTTTTCCTGAACCAGATCGGCCGGCTTTCCTACAGTTATTTGTCAAATGTTCAAACAATCCACATACCTGACACTTGACGTCTTTTACGCATTCTCGGGAGAAGTGCCTTGGCTTCCCGCACTTATAACATGTGGTGGTACCGATTCGGCACTCTCCAAGATGTTTCCTTCCATATTTCTTGCAAGTTTCATATTCATCTGACCTTGGTTTCTTAATTCCAGTTGCTACATTCCCTTTTCCGATGCCTCTAGACGGGTTCTCCCACTTTCTCTTTTGTGTCTCAGGTGCGGGTCCTCATTGGCATAATCGTCGTAGATGATTCCGCTCAGATTCACTACCGACACGAAGGTCGAGGGTAGATTAGCTTTCACATGAACAAGGACCTTTTGAGGTAGGCCCTTTACCTAGTACTTGATCATTTGTTCTTTTGTCTCCACCAGGTGGGGTACCAGTTGAGCTAGCTCATTGAACCTAGAAGTATACTGGCGGTGCGTCTTGTTGCCAGCCTTAAAGTTTAGGAATTAATTCTCCACTCGATCAATTTCGTTATGGGGATAGAACTTTTGGATTATCAGCTTCTTCAGGTCTTCCCATGTCATTCTGGCAAGAGCGTTTAGCGACTTTGTCCTCTGAATGTTCCTCCACCAACTTAGTGCCTCATTGGTGAAAGAATGAGCAACATACTTAACATCCTGGTCCGGTCGACACTCGCTGATGTTGATTAAAGTGTTCATCCTCTCAATCCATTCGAACGTAGCCACTTAATCCTTGTTTCCATCGAACTTGGGTGGGTCTCCGTCCTTGAAACCTTTGTAAGTACACCCACGATTGCTTGATCCCACCTTTAATTCATCCCCATCACTTTCATACACTTTCTCTTCATGGTCTCCTTCATCCTCCTCTCTACTTCTTTTTAGTGCCTCGGATAGTAGATCAGGCAATACTTTCTTCAGAGTGAGTATAACTTTGCGGGCAATAGCATCCCTGACCTCGGTTTCCAACTGTAGAGGCCCTTGATTGTCGTTCCCAGTTGGGGTCACTTCTGTTTCGTGCACACTCTCGGTGTGTTCTGCGTGCACACTCTCATCCTCTTCAAGTCTGTGATTCAACAGAGGTATACCTACTCGGCCAGTGCGACGCCTCGGCGTGCGGTCCTCCCTCCACCAGCCATAGTTCTTAGTTTCCTGATAGTTATAAAGGGAATACATCCATGTCATTTCTTCAGATCATAGTTTGGAACAGTACGAGCAAGGTAAATTGTTAATTACAGTGAACGGTTTGTGATTACTAATTTACATTGCTTTTCGGATTCAAAACTCTTCAAATCGGTTGTGAGATTGACATCTATTGGTTCTAAGTTAAGGTATCTATTCTTATCCAAGTGCATTAACTTTAGTACTTACTTACCGTGCTGGCGTTGGCGTTGGTTACCCATACTGACATTCGTGTGTTTGTCCCATAATCAGCTTGAGTCCAGACATTTAAGGATGTCTGAATCTCTCAAACTATTGCTCTGATACCAACTTGTAAGGCCCCTTTCCCGGGTAACCTCACTTGTTAGATTTACTCATAAACATAGTCATAAATACTGAACTTAAATTAAAAACATTCGAGAGTAGTGAAAACAAACATCATTCAAATACATAACATAACAGCGGAAGTCTTAACATTTAAAAAGACAACATTTTCTTAACAATTAAGAGTGGGATGTCAGTCTTATACTGACTTCACTAACGGCCTGCTGCCTGCGCACTTGCTAAGTGCGCAGGACCATACTCATGCGTACTTGACAAGTACGCAGAACATTCTTCCTACATACTTGATAAGTACGCAAGATCTTCCTCATACGTACTTGATAAGTACGCAGGACATCCTTCTTGCGTATCTGATAAGAACGCAAGACCTGCTTCCCCATCAAGTCCGAAATTCTTGCATGTTAACCCGATCAATGTAATCTTACAACTTTCTTTGATCAAAATGTGCGGTTTTCATTCTAGATGCTAGTTCTAAGCTTATTTTCAAGTTTCATCCATAAAACGCCTCCTATTTAGCTAAGATCCTAAAACGAAGAAAAACTAAGTTTAAGGTCGAATCGTTACCTGGATTGTGATTCTGATTCAGAGGTTTTGCTCACGCGCTCAGCAGTAACGTGCTCCTTCAATTCCGGGTCGATCCGTCAACTTTCTCTCTAGGCCTGAGCTCTTTTTTCTCTCTCTAGATGTTGCAAATGAGAGAGTTGAGGCTTTCTTGGCCCTTATATAGATGGGTTTCCCTCGGCCCGTTGGAACCCAGCCCGAGCCAATCCGTTTTCCTTTCATTTTTGACGATTAAATCTCGATCGCGTTATTTATTTACTATTTTTGGGATGTTACATCATTGGTGGCAAGCTTACAGATCCTGAGACAATTGAAAAAGATTTTAATCAGGTGGATCTAGATGACATGGAGGACATGGATATTAAGTTGAATATGGCCATGAACTTGAGAAGGGCCAAGCGTTTCTTGAACAGAACTGGCCGAAAGTTTATTGGTGGGCATTCAAATGCCAAGGTGGGTTTTGACAAATCCAAGGCCATGTGCTACAAGTGTCAGAACTTTGGACACTTTGCTCGTGAATGTCAGAAGGACAAAACACCTGCCTCAGGATTCACAAGACTAAGCCAGGGAAACAACCAAGGAAACAATCTAGGGTACAACTCTAACAACCGCAATCAAAGTCAAGGTGGAACGTCCAATGCATTGGTGGCTCAACTGGACGAAAGCTTTGATTGGGCTATTCATTTGGAGGATGGCCTTATTACACAAACACAGGTTGGGCTAATGGCTGAGTTGATGGAGATGATGGAAGCAGAAGAACGGGAAGCTTCTGTAGCTGACCAAGAGGAATCTACAACTGCCTTTTCCCTCATGGCTATTAGGGAAGCATCAAGTTCGTCAACTGAGGTACACTCTAATTCTTTTGCTGTTATTTCATGTTCCAAATGTCTTGGCTTGAAAGAAGAAAATTCTAAGCTTCAAGAAAAAGTCGAACCCCTTCGTATTGCAGCGTTAAGCTACAAGGAAAATGAAAAACGTTACAAAGATATAATTGAAACTTTAAAGAAAGAAAAACAAGATTTTTCACTTAAAATCAGCGAACAACAGTTTCATTTGGATGTTGCATACAAGGGGTTAGAAAAGAGAAATAATGAAATTACCAAGCTTCAGAATGAGGTCTTACAATTAAATAGTAAAATTGAGAAGTTGAAAAATTCTCACTTTGTGGTGCAACACAACGAATCAGAAGTGAGGCAAGTGAATGGCTTAGGGCTGGGTACTAATGCTATTCCTCCACCAGTTAGCGGGAAATTTGTCAACGGCTTAATTGACATTGATTTATCTTGCCTTGATGAGTCCTCAAGCCAGGATGATTCCTCTAACAAGGACGATTCCTCAAGTAAGGCTGACATTGCATCTAATGAAGAGTTCTTTACTGCTTCTGATGATGGGTCTGAGAACACCTGCCCTGAAGGAGTAGTCTCCGAGGAGTTGCTAGGTGAACAAAAAGTTAAGAAAAACATTATCACTGATAGTGATAATTGTATTTTGATTGAACCCGATATCATTGAATCAAATGAAATATTAAAAGTGATTTCCAAAAATATTATATTCCCAAAAACCAATTATCATCGGGTCAAACACATGTTCACCAAACAACTTCTCCTGCTCATCATGCTGAGTCATCTAATGGCAGATCTAATGAGCCTTACAGGAAGACTTACAAAGAAAAGAGAACTTGCTTTCACTGTGGTATGGTTGGTCACATTCTTGTGAACTGTCCTACTAAGAACCAAGGGAAACGGCCAATTGTTTCACAACCGGCTGTTATCCCTAAGTCACCACTAGTGAAGCATTCCAAAAGTCCAAAAGCAAATGTGGTGAAAGCACCAGTAAAACCTATGGTAAAGCCAAAGATCACATCTGAGGCTAAACCATGTGTTTCAAAAAGGGGAAAGCTTCCTGCTAAACCTTATGCATCTACCTCTGGTAGTGCAACAACTGGTGACAAACCTATGGTGAAACTCTCTAGGCCACAAAGGAGAAGAAGAAACAAGAGATTGAGAAAGCTGGAACAATTGGTTGGAACTCAATCAGGTGAAGCTTCCACTAGTTCACCTGTTGCTATTGAATGCAAGACTATTGTTCCAGTTAAGAAGAAGAAGAAGAGGTCCTGGAATAACAAATGTAAAAGTTCTCAATCTCCGGGTCCCAAATCTTCTAAAGATTCATCCATTTTTTACAGTCACGACTGTAAATTAATTGAGGTTGTCTATTTTGAGAAAGACGGACGACCCAAAGACCACTATGGCTTGTGTCTCCAAATCTAATTAATTTCTTGTGACTCGTGCGGGGACAACCAAAGGGTAGTATCTCTAATCGTTGTTATGTAGATAGTGGATGCTCCCGGTACATGACATGTAACATGGCCCGGCTTCAAGATGTGAAACCATTTAGAGGCGGCTATGTGGCCTTTGCTGAAGAGAAAGGCGGTAGTATCACGTGTCAAGGCGTGGATTCAAATGGTTGTGTCAGCTTCGACAACGTCAACTACTGTGAGCAGCTGAAGCATAACCTGTTGAGTGTCTCCCAGATGTGTGACAAAGAGTACTCGGTTATGTTTGACAAGACTGAATGCATGATTCTCAAACCTGGTTTTGAGGTTCCTGATTACTGGATTCTGATGTGAGCTCCAAGGATAATTGATACCTATTAGATTGACATGAGCGTGGTGAAAACCACATCATCTGTTTGTACTTGTTTGCTTACCAAAGAGACAGAGCTTGACTCTATCTTGTGGCATAGGAAACTTGGACACATTTCTTATCGAAAAATGAATCATCTTGTCCGAAACGGTTTGGTAACCGGTGTTCCTAAGCTGAGATTTACTGTTGCAGATGACTATACTCCTTGTAAAAAGGGCAAACAGCAACGGAAGTCTCACATGCCCAAGCTCCAAAACTCCATCGATACCCCTTTGGAGCTATTGCATATGGATCTGTTTGGCTCCATAAATATCAGGAGTATTGGAGGTAAGTCATACTGTCTGGTTGTAACTGATGATTTCTCACATTTTTCTTGGGAGCATTTTTTAGGTACAAAGGACGAAACTGCTGACATTATTTAATACCTGATCCTGAGCTTGGAATCTCTTTACAAGTTGAAGGTTAGAAGAATAAGGAGTGATAACGGAATTGAATTCAAGAATATTTTGATGAAACTTTTCTGTCTCAAGAAGGGGATCCGTCATGAATTTAGTGCCCCGTACTCACCTCAGCAGAATGGAGTCGCAGAACGGAAGAACAGAACCTTGATTAAGACTGCAAGGACAATGCTGTCATATGTAAAGCTTCCTGTCTCTTTCTGGGCAGAAGCAGTTAATACAGCTTGTCACATCTTGAACAGAGTTCTGGTTGTGAAGAGGCAAAACAAGACTTGCTATGAGTTGATCAACAATCGACCTCCCAATCTTGACTATCTAGTTTCTTTTGGTAGTCCCTGTTCCTTATTGCTACAATACAAAGATCGCAAGTCTAAGTTTCATGCAAAAGCAGTGGAAGGCATCTTCTTAGGATATTTTTCCAACTCGCCTTGCAATAGAGTGTACAATATAGGAACGCGTACTATCGAGGAGTGGTTTGAAGTGGATTGTAGTAAACACAGCATTCCACCAGAACCAACTGGTCCCGCTTGGGGTTTTGATTATGATGCGCTATTCAAATATTTCAACCTTCCTGATTTGTCTGCCAATGATGCCGCAAATGTGTATGAATTATTTGGTGGCGGTGATGACTCTAGTTTCTCAACCCGTGCAACTGTACCGATTGTAACTCCTGATTCCAATGCTGCATCTACATCTGGAATTCATGATAGTGATAACATTGAAGGTGTTCATGTTGACGGAAATGACGCTCAAGCTAATCCTAACACTCGTGTTGGAAATGAAGCTCCAGCTGATCCAATCAACATTGAATCTTCTTCTTCTGGAACACAGGATATGGGGGAGTTGAGCAAAAACCTCGATTCAAAAATTCAGGAAGCGAATTTACCAGAGACGAGAGTGCATAAGAATCATCTAATTGACAATATTATAGGTGATCCTCATGCCGGTGTTCTAACTCGTCATAGAACCATTGCTGAGAACACTAGTTTGTACTCTGAGATACTTGACACTGGTGTCATGGAAACATGTTTGCATGCTGCATTCGGGTCCCAGTTAGAGCCGAAGAATGTGAATGAGGCTCTCGCTGACAACTGCTAGATTGAGGCGATGCAAGAAGAACTGTCTCAATTCCAAAAGTTTCATGTGTGAGATTTGGTTGACTTGCCAAGAGGCGTACAACCAATTGGAACCAGTTGGGCGTTCAAGTGCAAGACGGATGATCGTCATGTTGTAGTGACGAATAAAGCAAGGTTGGTTGTTCAGGGTTTTTATCAACAAGAGGGCTTGGATTACACAGAAGTATATGCCCCAGTTGCTAGACTTGAGGCCATTTGACTGTTTCTGGCTTATGCCTCCTATGTCGGCTTCAAGGTCTATCAACTTGATATGAAGAGTGCTTTCCTGTATGGAAAAGTTCATGAAGAGGTCTATGTCACTCAACCTCCCGGCTTTGAAGATCCGCATAATATCAATAAAGTGTATAAGCTCGACAAAGCACTTTATAGTCTTCATCAAGCACCTCGGGCATGGTATGAGACATTATCAAAACATCTACTGTCAAAAGGTTTCGACCGTGGACAGATTGACTCGACCCTCTTCATTCAGAACGCAGGAGGTGATATTCTTCTTATACAAGTTTATGTCCACGACATTATCTTTGGGTCTACAAATGAAGAGATGTGTAGGGAATTCGAGCAGGTGATGAGGTCCAAGTTTGAGATGAGTAACATGGGTGAATTGTCGTTCTTCCTGGGTCTACAAGTCAGTCAAAGAGAAGATGACATTTATATGCATCAAACTAAGTATTTGCAGGACATCTTGTCAAAATACAAGATGAATGATAGCAGTACTTATGGCACACCTATCCCCGTCAATCATGGTCTGCATCCAGAAAAAGATGGAAAGGATGTGGATTACAAATTGTACCGTAGGATGATCGATTCTCTTATGTATCTCACAGTATCAAGGCCTGACATAATGTTTGATGTATGCTTGTGCTCAAGGTTTCAGTCATAACCAAAGAAGTCTCATATACTTGAAAGGGAAACCCCGATTGGGTCTTTGGTACTCAAAGCAGCAGTCATTTGACTTCAAAGCCTATACTGATTCAGACTATGGCGGTTGTAACCTTGATAAAAAGTTAACTTCTAGTGGATGTCAATTCTTGTGAGACAGACTGGTTTCCTAGTAGTGTAAGAAGTAGTCAACAGACATGTGAAGCAGAATACATTGCTGCAGCTAGCGGTTGTTCTCAGATATTGTGGATTCAACAGCAATTGAGAGACTATGCCTTAAACTTCACTGGAACTCCACTGTTCATTGGCAACAATGCCACCATGACCATCACAAACAACCCCGGTGAAACATTCCAAAACTAAACATATTGAAATTCACCATCATTTCATCCGTGATTGTGCTGAAAAGCATCTCATTGAACTTGTAAAGGTTCACACAGATGACAACTTTGCTGACCTTTTCCCTAAGGCGTTTGATCGAACCCGCTTTGAACATCTTGTCAACTTGATAGGAATGTTCAATCCAGAGTGAAAACTTGTTTTTCTTAAATCAATTCAATTCATGAAAGTTAAAGTTTATATCTTTTAAGTTTTCTGTATAGTTCTTTTACTTTTCAAATATTTTACAAAAATCTAAACAAAATAGAAAATGGAGAAAATTTCAAAGTTATTTTGAGAAAAGAGGAAATGATAGTACATCAGTAATGATCTAAACGCCATAGGCTTCTCATATGGGAAATGATTGCGTCATGCTTACTTGATTGTTTAAATTGTTGTGTTTTTTATTTGCTTATTTATAAGTTATTTGAATTGTTAGTAGGCTGTAGGCGTCTTTGAATCACTAGTAATGTCGAAACTAAATCTAGACTACAACTGTGATTTGAACCCATGTATGCATGTGTGCGTGTGTAAAAGAATTCAAAAAGATCATTATTAGATAAAGGATGTAAGATTTTAGCAAATATTTTCTTAAGAGACCAGTTTCGGGTTATGTCTTTAGCACAATTACTGCGGTTCATCTCACTGCCCATACTCACAAGTATGCAATGAGAGATTGAATCAAGGAATGTCTTTACATCAACCGTTAAGCATGTATTCACCCTTGAATCATATCTGATTCATTGAAATCAAATCCAGATAAAAGTTGGATCACCTTACCAAAATCCTCAGACTCTATATCTATTAACCTGAATCATCATATGATATCCATAGAAGAAAATCCAATCAAACCAAGACATCTGAATCACTCGATTCTGAATCTTATGATTCTTGATAATCCTTATGGATTCTGCTTGATTTTTTCTGTGCTAAACGATGTAACTTCATTATGGAGATTTGAAAATCTTTGGAAAAATCTTAGATCCCTTGAGATAGTGCAATTTACATTTCTGTAGCATATCCATAGGGTACACGTTGTACATCTTAAAATAAATACCTTAACCCATAAGAAAGTGATACAAATATGCTTATGGTTTCAAACCTTATAATATTGCCAACTTGAATTACTTGTTTATGTGCGTATTACGTATGAATAAATTGTAATCCATGACATAATCCTACATTCTTTGACGTTTATCTTGTATCGTTTTTGCTACAGTTTAGCTTGATATGATCCTCTGCTCGTGTCTTTGAACAAAAATAGTGTGTGTATATACTTGTATATTTCTATCTAGAAAAGATCAAAAAGATTCTAAGTTTGTGTACAGTTCAATTTTAATCAGAAAAGCCAAAAATATTTGTGTTTAACCTTCTTGAATTGACTTTGAATCCTCTTGATTGAATGTAACTTCATTCTGGAGATTTGAAAATCTTTGGAAAAATCTTAGATCCCTTGAGATAGTGCAATTTACATTTCTGTAGCATATCCATGGGGTACACGTTGTACATCTTAAAATTAATACCTTAACCCATAAGAAAGTGATACAAATATGCTTATGGTTTCAAACCTTATAATATTGCCAACTTGAATTACTTGTTTATGTGCGTATTACGTATGAATAAATTGTAATCCATGACATAATCCCACATTCTTTGACGTTTATCTTGTATCGTTTTTGCTACAGTTTAGCTTGATATGATCCTCTGCTCGTGTCTTTGAACAAAAATAGTGTGTGTATATACTTGTATATTTCTATCTAGAAAAGATCAAAAAGATTCTAAGTTTGTGTACAGTTCAATTTTAATCAGAAAAGCCAAAAATATTTGTGTTTAACCTTCTTGAATTGACTTTGAATCCTCTTGATTGAATGTGTTTATCTTGTTCGTTATTTGACTTGAAATCTTCATAATTTGAGTTGAAAGTTTGAGCACACAAGGGTCTCTGCGTACTTATTACCTGCGCATGAGGTAAACCCTGCGTACTTAACAAGTACGTAAGACTTAAGTCATGCGTACTTAGTAAGTATGAAGGAGTTAAGTCATGCGCACTTAACAAGTACGCACGATCAGTTTGTGTTGGGTATATATACAGCAGTTAGAATTTTTTTTGGGTTTCATCTCATTTCAAACGTTTCACTGTTGAATACCTCCTGCTCTTTTTCACTCAAGATTTTCTTGTGTTCCTAATCGTTTTTTTTCCCAATCTTTGTGTCATCTTAACCTTACTAATCTTTGGTGAGAATCACAGTACATTTCACCCGTTATATCTCCGATTATTGATAGACTCTCTAAGTTCTTAATAGTGAAACTTTAAACGATTTTGGTTGTTCTACATAAATTTTAGACCTAAAACTTGTTATTAGTCACTAATCGAAGCTTATTGACTACTAAAATATCTGTATCAGGGTTTGATTTTACTTTTGACCCCTTGTTTGACAGTAGGCTACCGTCGGACCAAGGCTATGTCAAAATTGACTAGTTTAGCAACTCATTGCTGTTGATAGTGGTTCCATAGGTCCTAATCATGTATCACAACCTTGTGGTGACCCTAATCCACAGCAATGCCTCACATCTGTTGAATTTTGGAATTTGAAATTTGGCTAAGTGAAAGTTCTTGCGCACTTAACAAGTACGCAAGAAGTAATTAATGCGTACTTGCTAAGTACCCAAGAACCAACCCCTGCGTACTTGCTAAGTACGCAGGAAGAATACTTGTGAACAATTTCTAAGTCTAAAATTCAGTTCATTGTGAAGTTGCTATATCAAGTCATGTTTGATTCATTTCCAATGATGCTTCTTGTTCTTATTGTGTTTATTGTTTGTTTTTTGCAGTGATGGCTCATGCATTTACCAGTGAATTCAATCTACTGGCTCTAACACAGCCCGAGTGGAAGGGTGCTCCACTTCAATATAGGGAGATCGTCGACTTCCTGAACCGATCGAAGATCAGCTATGCCATCTCTGCTGATCCTATTGTCCCAAGACCGTATCTGGAGCAATTCTAGGAATCTGCTGATCACGACTGTATAGTAACCCCAAATGTCATTAGAGCTACTGTAGCAGGTCATGATATTGCTATTTCTGAAGACAACATCAGACGCGTGCTAAAGTTTAGGGACTTATCAACTGATCCCGTGAGTTACCCTGACTACTCCGTTGATGGATGCTGGAGACAAACGATGAGGTATGTCGGTACCATGGACTACTCCTCGTACAAGAAGATGTGGGTACTTGATCAGTGGCGTTACTTCGTGCACGTCATGATCATGTGCCTGTCTGCTAGAAAGGCGAAAAAGGATGCCATGGGACATGACTTGGCATCTGTAATGGTTTCCCTCTCTCTTAACAAGGGTTATAACTTTTCAAAATATATCTACAAGTCTATCACCGATCAGATCAATGATGCTGATAGGTTTAGATTTCTATTATACCCTCGATTCGTGCAGCTGTTGATTAATGATGTTGTACCTAATCTATCGGAAATTGGAGAGATACTTCAAGTCAAACGGGTGGCGAAGAGTGTGACACCCGACATTTCAGGTCAATATCCGTACATGTATTAAACAAGTTTACGTTATAATTATTTTTGTGATTTATTTAATTTCACAAACAAGGACATTAAGATCTAACAAAAACCGTACATGGTCTCGTTTTATATTTTGGTAATTCTAGGAGTTACCGGTTCGCATACCAGTATAACCCGGCTAAATACAAACTTCACTTTTAGGTATTTATACCTACAAATAATCACCTCAACGGATTATACAATCCAAGATTTCAATGTTTTTCTTTAACGAGCCATAAACGTGTTAAATTTATAATACCGCGGAGAACCTAACCGAATTAAATTACCCTTTTGAAACTCTAAGTAATATTAATACACTTAAAACTAATTGTTTGAAAATTTACCCCAAACCACTTTTATTGACTTTCTCGGCCGAAGCCAGAGAAAACCCACACCCCCTTACTCGACCCATACCACACCTGAGAAAATTCAGATATAACCAAACTCAGTTCAATCACTTCTCTCATAATTTCTTTCATCACTCTCATTTTCATACGGTAAACGTTTCCATTCTCTCTGAATTCGAAGTCAAGTTTCAAGGTGAAATTCACTTTAATTCGGTATTTTAAGAAGAATTTCAAGTGTTTTTGAAGAAAGTTTAGCAAAAGATTCAAGATCATTCTCTATTTTCTTTCATCATCTTCATCTCGGTTTTAAGGTAAAAACTCAATACTATCCACTTTATTTTCTTTAAAAACGTATCTAAGCATACAAAATGTTCAAATCGCAAGTAAGATAACAAGAAAAGTGTGTCAAATTCAAGTTTTAAAACATAAATATGCAGGACTAATTCTGTCAAACAGAAGTCCAGTAATCGAAACTAGAAGTTTCGATACCAGTTAACTCAATCGAAACTAGGAGTTTCGATACCTGTTGATCAATCCCCTTTTGGGCAGTAACTAAGATCTATTTTTATAACAAAACAAGTGTTAAAAATTTAAGAAGATATTTTAAACAAAAGCAACCAGATTTACAAAGTCGGTGAACAATTTGCAAATATAAGACGATCGGTCTTAACACAATTTACCCGTTGGTATTTAGGGTACGAATAGTCAAGTTTGACTACAACAAGTATCATACAAGTATACACAAATTCAAGGTGAGTTTCACGGCCCCTTTTTACTGTTTTCTATATTTGGGGGAAAAACATACTTACAACTATTTTATAGGATAACAAGAGAATAAGGCACGACTTTTATGTTTACATGAGATGAGAACAACGAGTTGAGGCCGCTAAAGTCCCCTGGAACAACGTAGTAACCATTAACTGTAGCCTAGGGTCCTATGAATAGTACTATGGAGAGTGACGTCTCCCGGTCATGGTTAGTCGCGCTAACCACAATCTGGAGGATTTATGGCAGCATAGAACTGGATAACGAAATTAGGGGCATGTACAATTGTCATGGTTTGGTTACGCCTCATGTATGAACATATTATTTGTATTCCTAGCTAGTTTACAAATGGGTCAACAATTCTTATTCTGTTTATCACATACACCTGAAACTATTTACGAACGATTAAATTTTACAAAGAACTATTTGTTTAAACCTGTGAACTCACCAACCTCGTGTTGACAATTTTAAGTATGTTTTTCAGGAAATTGAACGTGATCGCAAGGTTAGCAATATAGATTACATGCATGCACGATGGATACAACTTTTGGGGGATTTCTCTTGTATAACTCATTGTAATAGAGTCATATTTGCGAAATCTTCACTTTTTGTAAACTCCATTTTACATTTTGTAATGAAAAACATTAATCGTGTTTATGTATCCATTTATCATGTATGTGTTTGCGGTAATCATATGCTTTGGAAACCATGTAACGCCGCGGCTCGCGTTTCCGCCTTGGCGGGGTGTGACAGACTTGGTATCAGAGCCATTGATTATAGTGAACTAGGAATCTAAATTGGAACCTAGTGTATAATCTAAGTGACTCACTAAAACGTTTTCATTGCATAAGCATTGCATAACCAATCAACATGTCATATGGATATTGTAGTCACAAGCATGTCGTCACATTCACATTCTGATCCCGTCTCTGACACTGAATCAAACGAGGAACTTTCCGCCTCAAGTCCCAAAAATCAAGTACAAACCCGAAGCTCCACACCACCTAATGTCGCCTTGGGAGAACCGCCTATCGTCTACCGAAAGAAGAGCGGGGGACCAGTTAAGGTGCAAAGTGCTAGGAAGAAGTTTCGACTTCCACGCAAAAGGACTCTAGCAGCCCGTGACCCGGAAGACTTGGAGACCGATGAGGAACCATCTAGGAAACGACCCTGTTACCACCCTACTGTGGGAACTATCCGTTGGATGCCCAGTACCTTGGCAAGATGGAGGGAGATGGAGAGAATCCCATCTACCTTTGAGCTCGGAGAGTCTTCTAACTCCCCAACACCCCTACCCCACACTGGGGAAGCCATAGAGCTCACTGTGCCTACCTTGGTAGATCGTGTTCGTACGCACGAAGAGCGTCTTGATGATCTCCTAGACGATATTCGGGCACATGGGGATGTAGCCACGCGACTTCGTCAAGGGCTCGGATCTCGAGTTCAGACTCTGGAGGACCACACCCGAGACATACAGGGTACCACAAACTATCTAGAGTTGAGAGCTGACATGGACTGGCAGTTCACTGTTACGGTCCAAGACATGGTGGAGGCGCTGGAAGAAAGGACGTTGGCTGCAGAATTTGTGGCGAGAGCTAGCTTTGTCATGGCGGGACTTGCCATGATGATTGGATTGTACTCTCACTTCTTCTTTTAAACCTATTATGGGCGGGTTTTGCTCATAGTACATTATGTAGTTTAAAACTTCAGTACTGATGTGGTCATGTGAACCCATCCCTTTTGTATCCTTGTCTTTTGGGAACAATGTACTATATATGTTTTAACTATGTATGTGATGGTTTATATTGTAATGATGGTTGTTTATGCTTGATGTTGTTGTATCCTTATGTCATGCGCTATCATTATTGTCATATAATGTTGTTTCTTTTTAATTGATATGTTAGAAAGAACGTCATGGCACCTAAGCGTAGGACAACCCGTAACACTACTGGTGACAACAACGAGGCGATTTCCCCAAACGTGGAACAACTCATAGCACAACGAGTAGCTGCTGCTATGGAACAATATGAGGCAAATCACAATAGTGGAGGAGGAAACGGCAGTGGTACCGGCGGAGGAGGTGCAGGAGGTAGCGGTACAGCCGGAGGTTCTGGAGGTAATAGAATAAATAAGCTGTAACACCTAGTCATGATCCGAATTAATGACGTTATGACTTGTAATTCTATAGATGCTCCAAATAGGAAGTGCTCCTACAAGACCTTTCTATCTTGCAAACCCCGTAACTTCAATGGCACCGAGGGTGCAGTTGGACTAATGAGATGGATAGAGAAGATGGAATCGGTGATTGATATTAGTGAATGCACCGCTGACTGCATGGTGAAGTATTCTACATGCTCACTCACTGATAAAGCTTTAACTTGGTGGAATTCACAAGTAAAGACTTTGGGAAGGCAGACAACATATGAGTTGTCATGGGAAGACCTAAAAGCCATGATGATCGAGGAGTACTGTCCTCGAAATGAGTTGCAAAAGATCGAATCTGAAATGTGGAATTTACAAATGATAGGAGATGATGTTGCTGGCTACACTGACCGATTCAATGAGTTAGCAATCTTGGTTCCACACATGGTCACCCCAGAATACAAGAAGGTTGAAAGATACTTGTGGGGTCTCGCACCTCAAATCCGAAGTCTAGTGACTTCATCGAACCCTATGGATGCCAAGAGCGCTATAACTTTAGCATTCAAGCTAAGGGATAATGATGTGCGTGATGGTTTGTTTGGAAAGAAGGAGACCGAAGAAGGAAAATCTGGAGAAAAGAGGAAATGGTTTGGAAAACCAAGTAATCAAAACAAGAATCAGGCTTACAAGAGACCTGAAACTATTAAGGCCTATGCTGCCAACCTTGAAGGACAAAGTGGATATCTTGGAACACGACCAAAGTGTGACAAGTGTGGATATCATCACAGTGAAAGGTGTATCCAATGTGGAAAATGTAAAAAGTATGGGCATATGACCCATAACTGTTGGAGCAATGCAAATCCTAATAAGACTAATCAAGTAGCAGGACAGGTCAAACCAGGAACAGGAAGGATGAATCATGGATGCTTTGAGTGTGGAGATCCAAAGCACATCAGAAAAGACTGTCCAAAGTTGAAGAACCGAAACGACAATCAGGCCCGTGGAAGAGCATTTGTGATGGGGGCTGGTGACGCACGACAAGATCCGAACATTGTCACTGGTACGTTCCCGATAAATAATCACTATGCCTCTATACTTTTCGATACGGGTGCTGATATGAGTTTTGTGTCAAATAACTTTAAGTCCCTACTCGGTATTAAGCCCAGCAAACTAGACCAAAATTATACAATTGAATTAGCAAACGGGAAATTAATTAAAACTGGAGAGGTCATTCAAGGTGTAACATTTCTGAATTTTTTTGTATTCATATTTCAATTCAATGTAATGAAATTTCAAGTTCTATACTCGTGCAATGTCTCAATATTTTTCCCGCGGTAAATGAAATGCAATGATTCTATACAAGTTCGCAAGTTTTACTCGATTATATGCACATAAACGCTATACAAGTAACTATATATTTCAAATTTATAAAACCTGAAAAGTCAAGGACTAAAGTTGAAAATTTATCAAGAAACCCTAGTTAGCACGGTCGTGCTTCGTTCTAGCACGGTCGCGCCAAGTGCCTCGGCACGAACGCGCGGCTGGTCCTGGAACGATCGCGCCCGGTTCCTAAGCACGGTCGCGCCTGCGAAACAGTCGAAACGTAAATGTGATTTCAAAACGCTCAATCGTTCGAATTTCAAATCCGATTACGTTTCTTTTCCTTTAACGCGAGTTATACCATTTTCAATTACTCAACGCCTCAGTTTTTCTCCATCAATCTCGAATTCTCTCTCAAGCAATTCAAACAAAACTCGAGTCTTCCTCCTGGAACCCAAATTCTCCCGATCAAGAAAGGATTTATCATCTCCCGGCTCTCTCCAAGACTCTGGACTCTCTGGCCTAGCCGGAATCGCAGTCGAAGTCACCGGAAACCTTTACCTCCGTCGCCGGAACTCATCTCTGCCGTTCTTCATCGATTCGTTACGTTTCAGGGTAAGTATACTCTCAATCTCACTCATTTCAGTAACATTATCAAAAGCCCTCATTCAATTTGGGCTTCCATTATAGAATTCGATCAGAATCAGAAATCATATTTTAATAAAAATGATTTAATCGAACCCATGCTTAAACTCGATTTCCATACAATTAAGTTATATGAAAAGACTCTTAATAACCCATTAATCAAAAGCCCTAACAATTCCAGTGTTCAAAATACAAGAAACTCTCGATTCGTGTCTGATTTGGAATAGACACGGTCGCGCTAATCATCTAGCGCGGCCGTGCCTCGTTTAGCGCGGTCGTGTCGACTAGCAGCGCGGTCGTGTCATCCGTCCAGACCTTGTCATGCCCTTTGAGCTAGTCTCTGTTGTGTCTAAAAATCATAGACGCGACCGTGCCGGGCTAAGGCACGGTCGTGCCTGATGACTTGTCTAGATTGTGCTCCTGATTGATCAACCCGGTCGCGCCCCGACTAGCGCGGTCGCGCCCGTGGCTTGAGCACGATCGTGCCCTTCCGAGGCACGGTCGTGCTAGACTCAGAATTTTTAACAGAATTATAATTTTTAGATTTTAATCAGTAAATGTTTCAGATTTTATAAAAATATGTTTTCTGTATTTAAAAATAGATTAAAAGTTTAATCTTGGCATAAATGTAATTTATTGAAAAGTTTATAAAAATTAAATTTATATTTATCATCTTACACTTAAATGATATTTTAAATAATTAAGTTACAAAATTTATAAATAATGATGACTTATTTACTTTACATTTTAAATCAAAATCGTTTTATTTATTTATACTTAATTACAATTAATATTGACATTATTTAATAAACTATAGTTATACACTTATTTATTTAATTCAAACCTAATTAAATTGTTTCAAACATATTTTACCTCAAACTTTATATATTTTATTAAATCCTTTTTAAATACAAACCAATGGTTTTATATACAAATCCAACTTTCATTTTTAAACTTTATACATCTATGTGATTCAATGCATATTACTATTTAGGTTAAAGTGTGCTTTTCAAGGATCTTTTTGCTATCTATATTCCTTGTTAGCTTCACTTCCATACCAAGTGAGTATTCACAACCCCTTTTACTCTTTTACACTTTTGGGGTGGAACATGAACTCTATACTCATTACACATTACACATTTACATTTACACAAACTACACAAGTGCAAAAAAAATCCTATTTACATACATGTGTGCAAAAATTTGAGCTTTGTGCCCGAGTGCTAGGTGTGTTTAACCTTTGTATGCTCTTATGTGCAATCATTAACTATACAAGCCGACGGTTTTCAATGATGGATCTATTGAGTCTGACAAACCCACCCATGGTACGCGGTGATTGAAACCGACAATACACTTTGTTTTGCATGCTAGTTACAAGGTTTGATTGTACATTTGGTTACACAATAGTTACTCCCCATGAACGCCTTATTTATCATGTCATGTAAAGGATTTGTTTTCAACTATATGCTATCTATATACAACTGTGTTATACTCACCAACTTTTTAGTTGACTTTATTTTATTCATGTTTCAGGCCCCAATATGTGAGATTGATTCAAGACGTGTTCAACATAGGATTTGGACTTAGCAAAATAAATCAAGAATTTTATGAATTGTTTATGTTTCTTGTTTGAATTTGATCTTGTACTTGGATTTATTGTAATGCAAATTTGACTTTAATATATTTCAATTTAGTCAACCATGTGCTATGAACAGTCTTACATGTCCCGCCCCGATGATTCCGCCATCGGTCAGGGTGTGACAGATTGGTATCAGATCCTTGGTTATAGGGATTTAGGTTATTAGACATCTTGACCTAGACTATAACTTTAGGACACCCACTTATGTTATGCTTCATGATTTTGTGCTATGTGCTACATGCTTACCATGATTAATTATTATTATATTTGCTACCTTCTTTGTTAGAAATGCATGACTTATTAGGATATTCTTAAATAATAATTAAATAAATAACATCCTTTCCTATGGCCTAAACCTCTTATTATTCTTATCTTCTTTTTCTATCTTTATCCTTTCTAAGCATGTGGAAAATTCTTGAAGCAAAAATCTTTAAATAAAATTTTTATTTCTTCGTTGAGGTTTTTAAACTTGTTAAATTATTTGAGGACACGTGCAATCTGGAAGGGTGACACCTGTATTTTGGGTTTTCTGTCTAGGAAAGCATTTCGCATAAATCCCAATCAACCGAGGGACCCGTATGCTTTCCTGGGAACTCCCGAGATGAGTGTTTACCTATAGGCTAAAGCATGTCTCCTTGAAAATTATATGAGTTTAAATTAACCTTAATATGCCTTAGTATTCAAGTGAATTTTTGTCACTTTTGAGTACAATCCAAACTATGATTATCTATCTTTTATTTTGTTATCTCATTCTATTAAATCCTAGCAATTCTCATAAGTTCTTACAATCTCTCTTGCCTTGTGTTTCAAATCTGTAGAATGCCTCCTCGTCGTGCTCCCGCCGCTAACGCCAACTCCGACATTGCTGCTATTCTTACTCAATTGGTGACACAACTCACCCAAGCCAATGGTGCCACTAATGGCAATGGAAGCAATAGTGGTAATAATGGTGGTAATGGTGGAAATGGTGGTAATCCATCCCAATGCACCTTCAAGCACTTCAATTCGTGCAATCCCCTAAAGTTTTATGGAACCGAAGGATCTACCGGACTCCTCCAATGGTTCGAAAGTATTGAGAATACCTTTCTCAATAGTGACTGTCCCGACAACCTCCGTGTTCGTCATGCTACTAGTGTCCTTCAAAAGCGGGCACTTACATGGTGGAATGGGGAGAAAAGGAATAGGGGTGTTGATGTAGCTATGGCCTTACCTTGGGATGAGGGCAAAAGGCTTATGACCGAGGAGTTCTGTCCTCGCAATGAAGTGAAGAAGTTAGAGGCCGAATTTTGGGATCTTGCCCAAGATAGTGGGGAACACTTGGCTTACACAACTCGGTTCCATGAATTGAGTCTTCTTGTGCCCCACATGGTCACTCCATTATCTCGTTGCATCGAAAAGTACATTGGTGGGCTACCAAGACAAATTCAAGATACTGTCTTAGGTAGAAATCCTGCTACTTTGGAAGATGCCATCCGCCTGTCTGCTACCCTAACCGATAATCATGTTAAAGCTGGAACTCTTACCAAAAAGGGTTCTAAGAAAGTTGCTGAAACCGTAACCCCTCCTAACCACACCAAAGAAGCTACAACCGAGCCCTCTCGCAACACTAGAAAGAGGAAGGTTAGAAATTTTGCTGTGGTTACTCCTGCTGTTCCCGTGAACCAAGCTGCACCTATGGTTCAAGCACCAGTCAAAAAGCCATATGGTGGAATTTACCCACTTTGTGCCACCTGCAACTATCATCATCCCCAAAACATCCCATGTCGCCTTTGTACTTATTGTGGGAGATATGGTCATACGGTTAATGTTTGTAGGACCAAAGCCCTTACGGGCCAAGTCAACCCTCCAAACCAAACCGTACCTCAAGTGGCTAATCAAGGTGCTCCCGCCATTGCTAATGGGCGTGCTTGTTATGAGTGTGGTGACCCGAATCATTTTTGTAATCTATGTCCAAGGCTCGCAAATACTAGACAAGGTGGAGCTCGTGGGCGTGCTTTCAACATTAACGCCAACGAAGCTCAAGCCAACAACGACGTGGTTAATGGTACGTTCCTTGTTAATAGTCAATATGCCCCCATTTTGTTCGATACCGGTGCCGATAAAAGTTTTGTGTCACTTAATTTTGAGCCTTTACTTGCAAAGACACGATCCCAATTAGAGAAAACCTTCACCGTTGAAATAGCAAATGGTGACTCCCTTACAATTGAGTCTATTATCTATGATTGCTCTTTAGAACTTAATGATCATGCATTCCCAATCAACCTTATTCCAATGCCACTAGGAAGCTTTGACATTATCATAGGTATGGATTGGCTATCAAATCATCATGCCGAAGTGATTTGCTTTGAAAAGTGCATCCGAATTCCGCTACCTTCGGGAGAAACCTTAAGGGTTTTTGGTGAAAAGCCTTGCAAGGGTCTTAAATTAATGTCTTGTACTACTGCTCAAAAGTACTTGCGAAAGAAGTACATCGCCTTCCTAGCTCATATTGTTCAAAAGGATGTCAAGGAGAAGAGTATCCAAGACATTCCCATTATTCGAGATTTTCCCGAAGTGTTTCCTAAAGATTTATCCGGTCTTCTTCCCGTTCGTCAAGTCGAGTTCCGTATTGATCTCATGCCCGGAGCTAACCCTGTTGCTAGAGCTCCTTATCGTCTTGCACCTTCCGAAATGCAAGAGCTCGCAAGTCAACTTCAAGAACTCTCCGATAAAGGGTTCATTCGCCCGAGTCATTCACCGTGTGGTGCACCCGTCTTATTTGTAAAGAAGAAGGATGGATCATTTCGCATGTGTATTGACTATCGCGAACTCAATAAGCTTACTATCAAGAATCGCTATCCTTTGCCTAGAATCGATGATCTCTTTGATCAACTTCAAGGTTCTACGTGTTTCTCGAAGATTGATCTTCGATCTGGTTATCATCAGCTCCGTGTTCAAGAAGATGACATTCCTAAGACTGCTTTCCGAACAAGGTATGGTCATTACGAGTTCATGGTTATGCCTTTTGGATTAACCAATGCACCCGCAGTTTTCATGGACCTCATGAATCGTGTGTGCAAACCGTACCTTGATAAATTCGTGATCGTTTTCATTGACGATATCTTAATCTATTCCAAGACTAAAGCCGACCATGAAGAACACCTTAGATTGGTTTTGGACCTTTTAAAGAAAGAACAACTATATGCCAAGTTCTCCAAATGTGAATTTTGGTTAAAAGAAGTTCAATTTCTTGGTCACATCGTCAACGACAAGGGTATTCATGTTGATCCTGCTAAGATTGAAACGGTTAAGAATTGGAATGCCCCGAAGACTCCTACCGAAGTTCATTCGTTCCTTGGTCTTGCGGGTTATTATCGTCGTTTCATCTTAAACTTCTCAAAGATTGCTGTCCCTCTAACCGCCTTGACCCATAAGGGTAAAGCTTATGAATGGGGACCGAAGCAAGAAGAAGCTTTCCAAACTCTTAAGCAAAAGTTGTGCAATGCTCCCATCTTGACTCTCCCCGATGGAAATGATGATCTAGTTGTCTATTGTGATGCTTCTAACCAAGGTCTTGGTTGTGTCCTCATGCAACGAGGCAAAGTGATCGCTTATGCATCAAGACAACTCAAAATTCATGAAAAGAATTATACGACGCACGACCTCGAGTTGGTTGCGGTCGTATTCGCGTTAAAGATTTGGAGACACTACCTATATGGCACGAAATGTGTGGTATTCACCTACCATAAAAGTCTTCAACATATCTTCAACCAAAAAGAACTCAATATGAGGCAACGACGTTGGGTCGAACTCCTTAACGACTACGACTGCGAGATTCGTTACCATCCCGGCAAAGCGAATGTTGTAGCCGATGCTTTGAGTCGAAAAGACCATGTTATGCTTCATTGCGCCCGTATTCAATCCGATATTCAAACCCGTATCCTGGAAGCTCAACACGTCTCAGTTACCGAGGGTAACATGTATGAAGAAATGTAGTGTGGTGTTGAACTTCTTCTTGAATCTAAACCCAATAGCTTACTATATTACTTGAACCGTATTTGGGTTCCCGATCGCGATGATCTCCGTGCAATTCTCATGAACGAGGCTCATAAGACTCGTTATTCTATTCATCCTGGTGCGGATAAAATGTACCAAGATCTTCGTCAGCTTTATTGGTGGCCCGGTATGAAGAAGGACATTGCTCTTTATGTTGCCAAATGCTTAACTTGCTCCAAAGTCAAAGCCGAACATCAGCGTCCTTCTGGTTTCCTTGAACAACCGGAAATTCCCGTGTGGAAATGGGAGAATTTAGCTATGGATTTCATTACCAAGCTCCCTCGCACCTCGAGTGGTTATGATAGTATTTGGGTGATCATTGATCGACTCACCAAATCTGCCCACTTTTTGCCTATTCGTGAAGACTTCAAAGTGGAGAAACTTGCCCGAATTTACATTGATGAAATTGTGAGCCGTCATGGTGTTCCCTTGAACATAATATCTGATAGAGACGCTCGGTTCACTTCTCGATTTTGGCAATCTCTCCAATCTGCTCTTGGTACTCGTTTGGATTTGAGCACGGCTTACCATCCCCAAACTGATGGCCAAACCGAGCGAACAATCCAAACTCTTGAAGACATGCTTAGAGCTTGTGTAATCGATTTTGGTGGCAATTGGGATTCACATTTATCCCTTATTGAGTTTTCTTATAACAATAGCTACCACACAAGTATCAACATGGCTCCATTCGAAGCTCTCTATGGTTGCAAGTGTCGTTCTCCGATCTGTTGGAACGAGATTGGTGAAGCACAAATCACCGGTCCCGAGTTAATTCAAGAAACTTCCGACAAGATTATTCAAATCCGTGACAATATCCGAGTAGCAAGGAGTCGACAAAAGAGTTATGCCGACAAGCGTCGAAAACCCTTGGAATTCCAAGTCGGTGATCTCGTTCTTCTTAAGGTATCTCCATGGAAGGGTGTGATCCGTTTTGGAAAGAAAGGCAAGTTATCACCTCGTTATGTTGGTCCATTCAAAATCCTTGAAAGGATTGGGAAAGTGGCTTACAAGCTCGAGTTACCTCCATCTCTTGGCAATGTGCATCCTACATTTCATATATCTAATCTAAAGAAGTGTCTCGCTGATGAAAATCTCCATATACCGCTTGACGACGTGCGCATTGATAAAACGATGCACTTCGTTGAGAAGCCGGTGGAAATTATGGATCGTGAAGTCAAGCAACTCAAGCGAAGTCGTATTCCTATCGTCAAAGTTCGTTGGGAGTCTAAGCGTGGTCCTGAGTACACTTGGGAACGAGAAGACCAAATGAAGCTCAAGTACCCTCATCTTTTTACTATTAATGTTGTTTCCTCTAGCTAAATTTCGGGACGAAATTCTCTCAACATGGGGAGACTGTAACATTTCTGAATTTTTTTGTATTCATATTTCAATTCAATGTAATGAAATTTCAAGTTCTATACTCGTGCAATGTCTCAATATTTTTCCCGCGGTAAATGAAATGCAATGATTCTATACAAGTTCGCAAGTTTTACTCGATTATATGCACATAAACGCTATACAAGTAACTATATATTTCAAATTTATAAAACCTGAAAAGTCAAGGACTAAAGTTGAAAATTTATCAAGAAACCCTAGTTAGCACGGTCGTGCTTCGTTCTAGCACGGTCGCGCCAAGTGCCTCAATACGATCGCGCGGCTGGTCCTAGAACGATCGCGCCCGGTTCCTAAGCACGGTCGCGCCAATCTTGACACGGTCGCGCCTGCGAAACAGTCGAAACGTAAATGTGATTTCAAAACGCTCAATAGTTCGAATTTCAAATCCGATTACGTTTCTTTTCCTTTAACGCGAGTTATACCATTTTCAATTACTCAACGCCTCAGTTTTTCTCCATCAATCTCGAATTCTCTCTCAAGCAATTCAAACAAAACTCGAGTCTTCCTCCTGGAACCCAAATTCTCCCGATCAAGAAAGGATTTATCATCTCCCGGCTCTCTCCAAGACTCTGGACTCTCTGGCCTAGCCGGAATCGCAGTCGAAGTCACCGGAAACCTTTACCTCCGTCGCCGGAACTCATCTCTGCCGTTCTTCATCGATTCGTTACGTTTCAGGGTAAGTATACTCTCCATCTCACTCAATTCAGTAACATTATCAAAATCCCTCATTCAATTTGGGCTTCCATTATAGAATTCGATCAGAATCAGAAATCATATTTTAATAAAAATTATTTAATCGAACCCATGCTTAAACTCGATTTCCATACAATTAAGTTATATGAAAAGACTCTTAATAACCCATTAATCAAAAGCCCTAACAATTCCTGTGTTCAAAATACAAGAAACTCTCGATTCATGTCTGATTTGGAATAGACACGGTCGCGCTAATCATCTAGCGCGGCCGTGCCTCGTTTAGCGCGGTCGTGTCGACTAGCAGCGCGGTCGTGTCATCCGTCCAGACCTTGTCATGCCCTTTGGGCTAGTCTCTGTTGTGTCTAAAAATCATAGACGCGACCGTGCCGGGCTAAGGTACGGTCGTGCCTGATGACTTGTCTAGATTGTGCTCCTGATTGATCAACCCGGTCGCGCCCCGACTAGCGCGGTCGCGCCCGTGGCTTGAGCACGATCGGCCCTTCCGAGGCACGGTCGTGCTAGACTCAGAATTTTTAACAGAATTATAATTTTTAGATTTTAATCAGTAAATGTTTCAGATTTTATAAAAATATGTTTTCTGTATTTAAAAATAGATTAAAAGTTTAATCCTTGCATAAATGTAATTTATTGAAAAGTTTATAAAAATTAAATTTATATTTATCATCTTACACTTAAATGATATTTTAAATAATTAAGTTACAAAATTTATAAATAATGATGACTTATTTACTTTACATTTTAAATCAAAATCGTTTTATTTATTTATACTTAATTACAATTAATATTGACATTATTTCATAAACTATAGTTATACACTTATTTATTTAATTCAAACCTAATTAAATTGTTTCAAACATATTTTACCTCAAACTTTATATATTTTATTCAATCCTTTTTAAATACAAACCAATGATTTTATATACAAATTCAACTTTCATTTTTAAACTTTATACATCTATGTGATTCAATGCATATTACTATTTAGGTTAAAGTGTGCTTTTCAAGGATCTTTTTGCTATCTATATTCCTTGTTAGCTTCACTTCCATACCAAGTGAGTATTCACAACCCCTTTTACTCTTTTACACTTTTGGGGTGGAACATGAACTATATACTCATTACACATTACACATTTACATTTACACAAACTACACAAGTGCAAAAAAAATCCTATTTACATACATGTGTGCAAAAATTTGAGCTTTGTGCCCGAGTGCTAGGTGTGTTTAACCTTTGTATGCTCTTATGTGCAATCATTAACTATACAAGCCGACGGTTTTCAATGATGGATCTATTGAGTCTGACAAACCCACCCATGGTACGCGGTGATTGAAACCGACAATACACTTTGTTTTGCATGCTAGTTACAAGGTTTGATTGTACATTTGGTTACACAATAGTTACTCCCCATGAACGCCTTATTTATCATGTCATGTAAAGTATTTGTTTTCAACTATATGCTATCTATATACAACTGTGTTATACTCACCAACTTTTTAGTTGACTTTATTTTATTCATGTTTCAGGCCCCAATATGTGAGATTGATTCAAGACATGTTCAACATAGGATTTGGACTTAGCAAAATAAATCAAGAATTTTAAGAATTGTTTATGTTTCTTGTTTGAATTTGATCTTGTACTTGGATTTATTGTAATGCAAATTTGACTTTAATATATTTCAATTTAGTCAACCATGTGCTATGAACAGTCTTACATGTCCCGCCCCGATGATTCCGCCATCGGTCGAGGTGTGACACAAGGTTGTACCTTATGTCTTAAAAATCACACATTTAGTATAGATGTCACACCCCAACCGGCGGCGGAAACGTCGGGGCGTGAAGCGTGCAGACTGTTCATAGCTCATGGTTTGCTAATGTTGAAATATTTAAACATGCAGTTTTCATTGAAATCAAACAACAATCCAACAAGTACACGAAACATAACAAAATACATAACAATGGTTATTTTAGGGCCTTTTAACTAGGTCCTCAAACTAGGTGGAAGCAAGTTGTAATCATCTCAATTGTTAGCACCTGAAACATGATTTAAAAACAAGGGTCAACTAAAAAGTTGGTGAGCATACATAAGTTTTGTCACACAAATAAGAGTTCAAAACTGTTTATACAATTCCTTGATTCACATGGTATATAAGACAAATATGGAGAATCTATAGTTATACTAGGTGCACAATCAAACCTTGTGACTGAGGCATAACACGCAGGTTACCCTAATGTAAAGTCGGTAACAAACACCCTACCCGGGTGGGTTTGTCAGACTCAATAGTACTATCCTTGTTTACCGTTGGCTTGTACAGAGTTAATGATTTGCACGAGTTGCGTCATGTATGTATAGTAATGACTCATAGCATTCAAGCATATTGCACAAATAATTCATGTAATCAAGTAAGAATTGTACTATGAAAGAGTTGCAATTTGTTTAATGTAAATCATGTCCACCCCAAAGGTGAAAAAGAGTAAAAGTGGGGTTATGTAGACTCACATGTGTTGGAGAGTGTAGATTGCACAACCAAGTAAATGTTAAGTGTTTGAGGGTCACGGAGCTTGACCTATCGAGTAAATGTATGACGTGTATTAATGCGGTGTATAAGGTTTAAAGTAACTATAGTGTTTCAGTGTATTGCAAGCGTAAGGATTTGCACTAATGAATTATATCGTTTAGTTATGTATTTAAAATATAAGGTGGTGTGGTATATATATTTAATTGAATGTAATATAACAAACGAATTCGTTTTGTCTACTTATTTTAGAAAACGTCACAAAATATAAAGTAGTTTATATTTATATAAGTTTTATTTGATGTAACTAGGATTTATACAATTGGTTTATAAAAGTCTTTTTCATAATAAAGTGTTTTATAAAATCTTGTTATAACTTTTTATAAATTTAGAAATTTTAAATGAAAATGTATTTTCAAATGGTAAGAATCGGTTTAAAACAATTTAATCGATGAAAATAATTGTTGTGCTTAATAATGGTGAGATTCTGTTTAAACAGTTAAGTTTATAACATAAGTTTTATAAAAATCATCAAATCTGAGAAACTGTAAAGATTCAGTTCTGACTGAGCACGACCGTGCTCATCAACGGCACGACCGCACTCGCCTCCGGGCGTGACCGTGGTGGTCTGGAGCGCGCCCGTGGTCGAGTCAGAAGGCTACAGAGGTTCTGGTCATGGAGCACGACCGTGCTCGTGTCCGGCACGACCGCGTCTAGTGTTTGTTTTTGGTCAGGACTTGTTTGCTCGGTAAGCACGACCGGGCCTTACTCGGACCACGACTGTGCTTGGTCAGGCACGACCGCGCTCAGTGATGAGCGCGACCGTGTCGGGTCTTTTCCGGACATAAATCGATCGATTCTTATATTAAAAGCTTCTGTATTCTTAGGGCTTTCACTTAGTGGATGCTTGCGAAGCTATTTACATAGTTTAATTGTATTTATATCGTGTTTAAGTGGTAGTTCGACTAAAAGTGTAGTTTCGACTTTTTAGGTTCAAAATCAGATCAATCGCGTATTTTTTACTACGAATTGACATAGGGCTTTCGTGGTAGAGGTAGATACGAAGCTAGAGACATATTACTTACTTGTTTAAATCGGGCAATTTAATGCAGTCGGCTACAAGTCGTGAGGTCGGGTTTCTCGGCGATCGATCGGACGACAGAGGTTGTATGCGAGTCGAGTGAATGTTCCGAGAGGTCGAGAGGGTGCATGTGAAGGTGTAGGGGGCATTGGATTCTCCTTATAACGTCAAATTTGCGAATTCATGATTGTGGTGGGAGTGGTTAGTTGATGATTGAAATAGGTCGATTGGAGTACGAAATTGGAGACGTGTTTCAGATGGTGTACAGTTGCGTATGGTCGGACGCGTGAAATACGGCCTTAATGCTATTTGATTCGACGAGCATGGACCACTGACTGACTCTGCGGAGTCACGTGGTTTCAGCAGCGCGACCGTGTCTGTATTAGGCACGACCGTGCTTAGGTCTGCAGGCGCGACCGTGCTTGCCTAGTTTTGTAGTTTTTGAGTTTTGGTCCTCGGGGCTTGTGAGATAATGGCGTTTTCAGTTGTTATTGTAACATAATGTATTGTATGTGTAATTGCATTTACGGTTGTTGCACACGAATTTGAAATTGAAATACTCGTTTATTACATCGAAACGTTTACATGGTAAAAAAAAACAGGAATGTTACAATAGATCTGTTACCTGTTGATTTAGGAAGCTTTGACGTTATTATTGGCATGGATTGGTTGTCAAAGAATCATGCCAAGATTGTTTGTTTTGAGAAGATTGTCCAAATTCCACTTCCGAACAGAGAAGTTCTTTCGATTCAAGGTGAGAAGAGTGGAGTAACATTAAGGATGATAAACTGCATGAAAACTCGTAAGTATCTACGTAAAGGCTATTGCGTATTCCTGGCTCACGTCGTCGAGAAGAAACCCAAGGAACGTCGACTTGAGGATATACCAATCGTTAAGGATTATCCTGAAGTTTTTCCTGAAGACTTACCTGGTTTACCACCACCGAGGCAAGTCGAATTTCGAATCGATTTGGTACCAGGAGCCGCCCCAGTTGCGTGATCACCGTATCGACTAGCACCTTCCGAGATGCTGGAATTATCTAATCACCTTGATAAAGGTTTTCATAAGACCGAGTTTCTCACCTTGATAAAGGTTTCATAAGACCGAGTTTCTCACCTTGGGGAGCTCTGGTCCTATTTGTAAAGAAAAAGGATGGAACCTTTAGGATGTGTATTGATTACCGAGAATTAAACAAGCTTACAATCAAAAATCGATACCCACTTCCTCGAATAGACGATTTGTTCGATCAACTTCAAGGTTCCAGCTTCTATTCTAAAATTGATCTACGATCAGGGTATCATCAACTGAAAATTCAGGAAGAAGATATACCAAAAACGGATTTTAGGACTCGTTACAGTCACTACGAGTTCCTAGTTATGCCATTTGGTTTGACGAACGCACCAGCTGTTTTCATGGATCTCATGAACCGCGTATGCAAGCCATACTTGGATAAATTCGTGATTGTGTTTATCGATGACATATTGATATATTCACGAACCAAGGAGGATCACGAACATCATCTGAAATTAATCTTGGAACTACTCAGGAACGAGAAACTTTACGCTAAATTCTCTAAGTGTGAGTTTTGGATCCGAGAAGTGCATTTTCTTGGACATGTCATTAACAAGAAAGGAATTCACGTTGATCCATCAAAAATTGAAGCAATAAAAAACTGGGAAGCACCAAAGACTCCGACAGAAGTACGTCAATTTTTGGGTTTGGCCGGCTATTACAGACGATTCATCGAGAATTTTTCAAAAATAGCCTTACCTTTAACCACATTAACCCAGAAAGAAAAGAAGTATGATTGGAGTGACAAACAAGAGTCAGCTTTCCAATTACTGAAGCAGAAGCTGTGTAGTGCACCGATCTTATCCCTTCCTGAGGGAAACGACAACTTTGTCGTATACTGCGATGCCTCACACCAAGGACTTGGTTGTGTGTTAATGCAAAGAGACAAAGTCATCGCATATGCCTCACGACAACTAAAAGTGCACAAAAAGAATTATACGACCCATGACTTGGAGTTGGGTGCAGTTGTGTTTGCGCTCAAGATTTGGAGACATTATCTTTACGGTACAAGATGTACTATCTTTACTGATCACAAGAGTCTTCAACATATCTTTGATCAAAAGGAACTTAACATGAGACAACGTCGTTGGGTGGAATTACTAAACGACTATGATTGTGATATCAAGTACCATCCCGGGAAAGCCAATGTCGTAGCAGACGCCTTAAGCCGCAAAGAACGGATTAAAACACTCCGTGTTTGTGCCCTAGAATTGACAATTCATACGAGTCTCACGACTCAAATTCGGATGGCACAACAAGAGGCAATCAAAGAAGAAAACGTTCAGAATGAAGCTTTACGAGGAATGATAAAGCAGTTGGAGCCATGTTTTGGTAACTTACGGGAGTTGGTTATGGACGAAGCCCACAAGTCCAGGTACTCCATTCACCCAGGTTCAGATAAGATGTATAAGGATCTAAAAGAATTGTATTGGTGGCCCCATATGAAAGGAGATATTGCCACATATGTCAGTAAGTGCTTAACGTGTTCAAAAGTAAAAGCCGAACATCAGAAACCGTCTGGTTTGTTACAACAACCTGAAATTCCCCAATGGAAATGGGAACAAATTTCTATGGATTTTATCACGAAATTACCTAGGACATCTAGTGGTTATGATACCATATGGGTAATTGTCGACCGTTTAACGAAATCTGCTCACTTTCTGCCAATTAAAGAAACCGACAAAACAGAGAAACTTACAAGACTCTACATTAAAGAAATTGTGGCAAGACATGGAGTGCCAACTTCTATTATCTCTGATAGAGACAACAGATTCGTGTCTAGAATCTGGAAATCATTACAAGAAGCCTTAGGCACGCGCCTAGACATGAGCACAGCTTACCATCCACAAACGGACGGTCAAAGTGAAAGGACTATCCAAACATTAGAAGATATGCTCCGTGCGTGTGTAATTGATTTCGGAGGAAATTGGGATACTCATTTACCGTTGGCGGAGTTTTCCTGTAATAACAGTTACCACACGAGCATTAAGGCAGCTCCGTTTGAAGCTTTATATGGTCGTAAATGCCGCTCACCGCTATGTTGGGTGGAAATTGGTGAAAAACATTTGACAGGTCCTGAGATTGTCCAGGAAACCACTGATAAGATCTTCAAAATTAAGGACCGTCTGAAAGCTGTCCGAGACAGACAAAAGAGCTATGCTGATAACAGACGGAAACCATTAGAATTTCAAATTGGTGACCGAGTAATGTTAAAAGTCTCACCATGGAAAGGAGTTGCAAGGTTTGGTAACCGTGGTAAGCTCAACCCTAGATACGTTGGACCTTTTGAAATACTGGCTAGAGTTGGCCCTGTAGCTTACAAGCTCAAGTTGCCACAAGAACTAAGCAATGTACATGATACGTTTCATGTATCAAATCTCAAGAAGTGCTTGGCAGACGAGACATTGATCATACCGCCAGATGAGATTCACATTGACGATAAACTTCATTTCATCGAGGAACCGATTGAGATTTCGGATTGGAAAGTTCAAAGGCTGAGACGTAGTCGAATCAAACTGGTTAAAGTACGTTGGAACTCAAAGCGTGGTCCTGAGTATACATGGGAACGAGAGGACCAAATGAAAACAAAATACCCCTCCTTGTTTAAGGATAAACCAGTTCAAGATGACACAAATTGAATTTCGGGACGAAATTCTGTTAACATGGGGAGAATGTGACACCCGACATTTCAGGTCAATATCCGTACATGTATTAAACAAGTTTACGTTATAATTATTTTTGTGATTTATTTAATTTCACAAACAAGGACATTAAGATCTAACAAAAATCGTACATGGTCTCGTTTTATATTTTGGTAATTCTAGGAGTTACCGGTTCGCATACCAGTATAACCCGGCTAAATACAAACGTCACTTTTAGGTATTTATACCTACAAATAATCACCTCAACGGATTATACAATCCAAGATTTCAATGTTTTTCTTTAACGAGCCATAAACGTGTTAAATTTATAATACCGCGGAGAACCTAACCGAATTAAATTACCCTTTTGAAACTCTAAGTAATATTAATACACTTAAAACTAATTGTTTGAAAATTTACCCCAAACCACTTTTATTGACTTTCTCGGCCGAAGCCAGAGAAAACCCACACCCCTTACTCGACCCATACCACACCTGAGAAAATTCAGATATAACCATACTCACTTCAATCACTTCTCTCATAATTTCTTTCATCACTCTCATTTTCATACGGTAAACGTTTCCATTCTCTCTGAATTCGAAGTCAAGTTTCAGGGTGAAATTCACTTTAATTCGGTATTTTAAGAAGAATTTCAAGTGTTTTTGAAGAAAGTTTAGCAAAAGATTCAAGATCATTCTCTATGTTCTTTCATCATCTTCATCTCGGTTTTAAGGTAAAAACTCAATACTATCCACTTTATTTTCTTTAAAAACGTATCTAAGCATACAAAATGTTCAAATCGCAAGTAAGATAACAAGAAAAGTGTGTCAAATTCAAGTTTTAAAACATAAATATGCAGGACTAATTCTGTCAAACAAAAGTCCTGTAATCGAAACTAGAAGTTTCGATACCAGTTAACTCAATCGAAACTAGGAGTTTCGATACCTGTTGATCAATCCCCTTTTGGGCAGTAACTAAGATCTATTTTTATAACAAAACAAGTGTTAAAAATTTAAGAAGATATTTTAAACAAAAGCAACCAGATTTACAAAGTCGGTGAACAATTTGCAAATATAAGACGATCGGTCTTAACACAATTTACCCGTTGGTATTTAGGGTATGAATAGTCATGTTTGACTACAACAAGTATCATACAAGTATACACAAACTCAAGGTGAGTTTCACGGGCCCTTTTTACTGTTTTCTATATTTGGGGGAAAAACATACTTGCAACTATTTTATGGGATAACAAGAGAATAAGGCACGACTTTTATGTTTACATGAGATGAGAACAACGAGTTGAGGCCGCTAAAGTCCCCTGGAACAACGTAATAACCATTAACTGTAGCCTAGGGTCCTATGAATAGTACTATGGAGAGTGACGTCTCCCGGTCATGGTTAGTCGCGCTAACCACAATCTGGAGGATTTATGGCCGCATAGAACCGGATAACGAAATTAGGGGCATGTACAATTGTCATGGTTTGGTTACGCCTCATGTATGAACATATTATTTGTATTCCTAGCTAGTTTACAAATGGGTCAACAATTCTTATTCTGTTTATCACATACACCTGAAACTATTTACGAACGATTAAATTTTACAAAGAACTATTTGTTTAAACCTGTGAACTCACCAAACTCGTGTTGACAATTTTAAGTATGTTTTTCAGGAAATTGAACGTGATCGCAAGGTTAGCAATATAGATTACATGCATGCACGATGGATACAAATTTTGGGGGATTTCTCTTGTATAACTCATTGTAATAGAGTCATATTTGCGAAATCTTCACTTTTTGTAAACTCCATTTTACATTTTGTAATGAAAAACATTAATCTTATTTATGTATCCATTTATCATGTATGTGTTTGCGGTAATCATATGCTTTGGAAACCATGTAACGTCACGCCTCGCGTTTCCGCCTTGGCGGGGTGTGACAAAGAGAGTCTTCTCACAGTTCTTAACGCCAGGCAGTGTGTAACCTACCCCTAAGCATACTCCACTCTTTGGCCACCTGATCAATGAAGCATTTGTGGCCCCTGCTGACTTCAGATGGTATAGTGCCGAGTTTGAGCCAGAACTCAATCAACATAGTGATAAACAGCAAGAAGAAGTGGAAGTTGAATCTAAAGATGAAATGTCTGAAGAAGAAGGAGATGAGGAACATGAAATTGGAGGTGCTGAAGATTCTGACTCTGAATCCACCGAGTCAGATTCCTCTGATTCTGATGATGCATCATCCAAGGCACACCCAAGATGACTGACGAAGGTGACCCTTCCTTAGTCATCTTCCAAGAGAAAGCGACAAGAGACTAGAAGTGAATATCAGCCCAATTCTGGTTCAGACATAGAAGAGAAAGTATAAATAAGCAACGGGGGGATAGGCCGCAATAAGCTATCCTTCATGATGTAGAAGTCAGTGCTCAGAGGCAAGCACATGTAACGACTGCGAGTACTGATTCCACTTCTACCTCACCTTCACAACAACTTTACAGGCGACAGCGGAGGAGGCCACGTGTAACACCTGATGTGGCTATCACTGCTATCACAGAGGAGATTCCTGTGATAGTGTCCCTCCCTGTACCATCTGTTCAAGTGGCGGTGACAACTCAAATTTTAACCGAGTCTGTCACCATCACCCATACCACCATCCAATCAACCACAATCCCTACCTCAATCCCCACAACCACTCTTCAACACATCAGTGAACCATTTCATGAGTTAGATTTTACTCATGGATTTGATTTCGATGAAATCTTCACCTTCCCAACTCATAAAGCCGAAGCATCGTCTTCCAGGGGACCTGATCCTCGTGATACACAGATCACTACCCTAGAAACTCAAGTCGCGAGCCTTCTTGAAACGGTACGGAGATTAAGAGAAGAATCTGACAAGCAACAAGGCCAGATCAACTCTTTGATTGATGAAGTAGTCGCGTTGAAGAAATAGCGGGCGGCTGATGACAAGCAGTGGTTAGAGCATGACACTATGGTGAAATTGGTCTATGATATGGCCAAGACTCTTGCTGCTCAGGGGGAGAAGTTGAAGGAGCTGTTGGAGAAGCAACCAGCTAAGCCTAGCAGTGAAGAGGCTTGTCACTTAGTTGATCTGACTAAGGGTGATGATCAGGACAAGGATCGTGAAGCCAGACTGAGCGAAAGTGAGAAGCAATCTTCGGCTTGGGCGATTGTTCCCATTTATGCCATGTCTATGGCTTAGGGGGAGTCCACTCAGAGTGAAGGTGGAGGTGATGCTTCAGGTGACAATAAAGGAAAGTCGGTGGCTGACGTTCTGAAAGATCTATCTGACGACGTGTCGGATGATGTGATCTTATTCTTAGAGCCAGACTATTCCAAAGAAGCATAGATCGAGACTCTCTACAATCTGGAAGAGGGAGAGATCGACTCTGGTGACGAGTGGGATGAGGAAGATGATGATGTGGTAATCAAAGTTCCCAAGGGCAACGGGGAAGGAGAGTATGAGTTTGAAGACGGAGAGATCTTCGAAGTTCCATCCTTTAAATCTCATCTTGACACAGGTTCAGTCGAGCCTGCTAGTACTGTTGAGGCGTCGACTGAAGCCTCCCTTGCCGACCCTACACCTGTGCATCCAGAGGCACAGAAAGACAAACATATGCCTGCAAGTTCATCGAAGGATCTGACTCCTGTCTAGCAAAAGACTTCAATCATAGACAAACACGGAGCGACAGGGATGATCTTAGCTGTGAAGTTCGAGGAGGATAAGAAGTGTTTGCAATGAAGCGAGCTGGGGGGGTTCAATACTTGAAACCAACCAGCGAAGCCTTATTGAAGCACTTTTGTGTGACAAACACTCTAGATAGAGTCTTAGGTTATGTACTTTCTTTGTATGTATTTGTCTTTGTTTGTAAGAGTTTATATGTATTAGTTATCGAGTTGTATTTAATAATGCATGTTGATTGTTGCTTAATTCTCTAAGTGTTTTGCGCACTTAGCATGTGCTCAGGAATTAGTTCCATCGTACTTTGCAAGTACACAAGAATACTCTGCGTACTTGCTAAGTACACATGAGTAATTTGCTCTGCGCACTTGCTAAGTGCGCAGAGGTCAGGTTTTGTATAAATAGAATAGGTTGACAGAATGTAAGTACGCAGACATTTACACTAAGTATTTTCTCTCTGTAACCGTTCGAGGTTATAATAGAAGAAACATTAAAGTGATTTCTTTGTCAGTTTACTTTGTGTTGTTTGATTCTCCAACTAGTCACGGGCATTCCGCCCCCAGTCTGACTAGTCACACACCCACACGTAACGATCCGAGACACCTGGGGACCTACAAGTGGTATTAGAGCATAGCTCTTGTTTTCGAGTGTTGTGAGTGTGTTAGGAGTGTCTTCTACACATCCTACAGAGTTTTTGCACGCAAAAGTGGTTGTTTTTGTTGATTTTTATGATAAAATAGGGGTAGCTCTTGAGCACTATTTTAGAAGCAAAAATCACTCAAAAACCGACTTTTGTTGTGTATTTGAGTGTTTTGAGCATCAAAGGTTGGTTAGAAACGAGTTTCTGACCCTTTGGCTCATTTTGTTTGGTCACATTTTCGATTTCTGCCATCTCCAGTGAGTTTCCAGTGACCGAAAAAGGTTGGTGAGAGTTGGTGAAAAAGTGACCTGTTTACTTACCTTATTTGGCAAGAAGTACAGTCTTGCCAAGATCATACTTGCTGCGTACTTACATAATCTCCTACGTACTTATCATTTACTCCTGCGTACTTATCAAGTACGCAAGAGCAAATCCTAAATACGCAAGACTATGTTTGTTAAGTGCGCAAGGCTAGACAAGTGCGCAAGTTTCTTTGACTTTTCTGAAATTTGACTAAGTGTTCACCATGTCAAATCTTTAGAACCTCGGTAACCTTCTGAACTATGACAACGAGATCGGAACCCCACAGAAACCCCCAAAGCTGCTTATTGTAAATGATTACTCAAACTGGAAAGCACGCTTTGAACATTATATTTCTTATACCGATTCTTCGTTATGGATACCCATTCTAGAGGGCTATAAGCATCCCACATACACTTACCTTGATGAGGAAGTTCCCAAGCCTATCTCTAAATTTGATGAAGAAGAAAAGAAAGTTTATGATAGAGAGAAGAAGGCACACGGATCTATAACTATGGCCTTGACCAGGGAGTTATTTCACAGCTTCAGAGGATATGATAACTCCAAAGATCTCTGGAAGGCGTTACAGAGGAGATTTGAGGGTAACAGTGACATCAAGAAGAGTAAAAGGGATCTTCTTAGGAAGCAGTATGAGTGCTTCAGATATCTGGAGAACGAATCCATAGATGAGCTCATATCTAGATTCTATCATCTGAAGACTGAGTTGAAAGCTTTTGACCTCATCTATCCAAATGAGGAATTAGTTGAAAAATTTCGGGATGCTTTACCACCCAAATTTGAGATGTATACTACCCTGATGAGAGAGAATTCTAAGTTTTATGAGATGACAATGGATGAGGCAATTGGAAAGGTTCAAGCACATGGCATGAACCTAAAAAGAAAGGAGAGCTCAGGAAGACCTCAAATACAAGACCCTTCTATGTATTATGGGACGTCTTCTACAACCAAGTCATCGGGCTCTGGATTTGCCCTTTTCTCAGGAAACTCTCATGAGGAAGAAACTGTAAAGGATTGTGGTGGTCATGCATGCTATGCAGCATCTGGTTCTGGTTCTGGATCTCATCACCAGAATCCCTCAAGAAATCCTTCTCCCACATCTTCAGCTAATCAATCAGCAATAGCCAAGATAGCTGAAGATCACGTGGCTTTATTCTCATCATGCATGCTTGCCTATGAGAACTTCATTGGCGGTAAGCTAACGGATCCTGAAACCATCGAAGAAGACTTTAATCAGGTGGATCCGGATGATATGGAGGATATGTATATTCAATGGAATATGGCCATGATCTTGAGGAGGGCGAAGCGTTTCCTTAACATAACTTGTCGAAAGTTCATTGGTGGCCATTCTAATGCCAAGGTTGGTTTTGACAATTCCAAGGCCAAGTGCTACAAGTGTCTGAACTTTGGACACTTTGCTTGTGAATGTCAGAAGGACAAAGCACCTGCCTCTGGATCCACAAGACCAAGCCAGGGAAGCAATCAAAGAAACAACCAAGGGTACAACTCTAACAACCACAATCAAAGTCAAAGTGGAACGTCCAATGCATTGGTGGCTCAACGGGACGATAGCTTTGATTGGGGTGTTCATTTGGAGGATGCCCTTATTGCACAAACACAGGTTGGTCTCATGGTTGAGATTATGGAGATGATGGAAGCTGATGAAAGGGAAGCTTCTGTGGCAGATCCTGAAGAGTCTACAACTGCAGTTACCCTCATGGCTATTGGAGAGGCATCATGATCATCAAATGAGGTAGATTCTAATCCTTTCTCTATCATTTCTTTTTCCAAATTTCTAAGCTTTAAGGTTGAAAACTCTAAGCTTCAAGACAAAGTCGAACCCCTTCGTATTGCAACGTTAAGCTACAAGGAAAACGAAAAACGTTACAAAGATTCAATTGAAACGTTGAAGAAAGAAAAACGTGATTATTCACTTAAAATCAGCGATCAACAGTTTCATTTGGATGTTGCGTAGAAGGGGTTGGAGAAAAGGAACAATGAGATCAACAAGCTGCAAAATGAGATCTTGCAGTTGAAAGGCAATATTGAGAAGTTGAAAAATTCTCGTTTTGTGGTGGAACACTACGAATCTGTAGTGAAAGGCAATATTGCCATTCCTCCACCAGTTAGCGGGAAATTTGTCAACGGCTTAATTGACATTGATTTATCTTGCCTTGACGAGTCCTCAAGCCAGGATGATTCCTCTAACAAGGATGATTCCTCAAGTAAGTCTGACTCTACATCTAATGAAGAGTTCTTCACTGCTTCTAATGATGTGTCTGAGAACACCTGTCCTGAAGGAGTAGTCTCTGAGGAGTTGTTAAGTGAACAGAAAGTTAAGAAAAACATCATCACTAATAGTGGTAATTGTATCTTGACTGAACCCGATATCATTGAATCTAATGAGAAATTGAAAGTGATGCTTTATGGAGGATATAAAAACATTAATCAAGTTAAGAAAGAAGCTTTTTCAGCTCATTTTTGGCTTGGTTATCAAGAAAATTTGTAAAAAAATTATACTCCCAAAAGCCAATCATCATCGGGTCAAACCATTGTTCACCAAACAACTTCTCCTACTCATCATATTGAGTCATCTAATGCCAGATAAAATGAGCCTTACAGGAGGACTTACAGAGAAAAGAGAACTTGCTTTCACTATGGTATGGTTGGTCACATTCTTGTGAACTGTCCAACTAAGAACCAAGGGAAAAGGCCAATTTTTTCACAACAGCTGTTATCCCTAAATCACCACTAGTGAAGCATTTCAAAAGTCCAAAAGCAAATGTGGTGAAATCACCAGTAAAACCTATGGTAAAGACAAAGATCACTTGTGAGGCCAAACCATTTGTTTTAAAAAGGGGAAAGCTACCTGCTATACCTAGTGCGTCTACCTCTGGTAGTGCACAACCTGGTGTGAAACCTGTGGTGAAACTCTCTAAGCCACAAAGGAGAAGAAGGAACAAGAGATTGAGAAAGCTAGAACAGTTGACTGAAATTCAATCAGGTGAAGCTTCCACTAGTTCACCTGCTGCTGTTGAATCTAAGTCTACTGTTCCAGTTAAGAAAAAGAAGAGGTCCTGGAATAACAAATCTAAAAGTTCTCAATCTCCTAATCCTAAATCTTCTAAAAATTCATCCATTTTGACAGTCACGACTGTGAGTTAATTGAGGTTGTTTATTTTGAGAAAGACAGACGACCCAAGACCACTATGGCTTGGGTCTCCATATCTAATTAATTCTTTTTGTGACTTGTGCAGGGATGTCACACCCCGCCAAGGCGGAAACGCGAGGCGCGACGTTCATGGTTTCCAAAGCATATGATTACCGCAAACACATACATGATCAATGGATACATAAACAAGTTTAATGTTTTACATTCCAAAATGTAATCTGAGTTTACAAAAAGTTAAGATTTCGCAAATATGACTCAATTCAATGAGTTATACGAGAGAAATCCTCCTTGAGTCGTATCCATCGTGCATGCATGTAATCTACATTGCTAACCTTGCGGTCACGTTCAATTTCCTGAAAAACATACTTAAAATTGTCAACACGAGGTTGGTGAGTTCACAGGTTTAATCAAATAGTTCTTCGTAAAATTCTGTTGTTCATAAATAGTTCCAGTTGTATGTGATAATCAGAATAAGTAAAGTGTGACCCATTTGTAAACTATCTAGGAATACAAATAATATGTTCATACATGAGGCGTAACCAAACCATGACAAGTGTGAGCCCCTATTAATCGTTATCAGGTTCTATGCGGCCATAAATCCTCCAGATTGTGGTTAGCGCGATTAACCATGACCGGGAGACGTCACTCTCCATAGTACTATCCATAGGACCCTAGGCTATAGTTAATGGTTACTACGTTGTTCCAGGGGACTTTAGCGGCCTCAAATTGTTGTTCTCATCTCATGTAAACATAAAAGTCGAGTCTTATTCTCTTATTATCCCATAAAATAGTTGTAAGTATGTTCTTCCTCCAAATATTGAAAACAGTAAAAAGGGGCCGTGAAACTCAACTTGAGTTTGTGTATACTTGTAATGATACTTGTTGTAGTCAAACTTGACTATTCGTACCCTAGATACCAAAGGGTAAATTGTGTTAAGACCGGACGTCTCATATTGCAAATTGTTCACCGACTTTGTATATCTGGTTGCTTTTGTTTAAAATATCCTCTTAGTTGTTCAACACTAGTTTTGTTATAAAACAGATCTTAGTTACTGCCCAAAGGGGACTGACACAGGTATCGAAACTACCTAGTTTCGATTGGGCAATTGAGTATCGAAACTTCCTAGTTTCGATTGAGTAGATGGGTATCGAAACTACCTAGTTTCGGTTGAGTTAACTGGTGTCGAAACTACCTAGTTTCGATTGGCAAGAAGGGTATCGAAACTACCTAGTTTCGATTGAGCAATATGTATCGAAACTACCTAGTTTCGATTGAACAACTAGTATCGAAACTCCTAGTTTCGATTGAGTAACAGGTATCGAAACTATAGTTTCGATTACTGGACTTCTGTTTGACAGAATCAGTCCTGCATATTTTTATGTTTTATTCTTGAATTCGACACACTTTCCTTGTTATCTTTCTTGTTTTCAAATAAGTTGTACGCTTAGCTATGGTTTTTAAAGAAAATAACGTAGATAGTATCGAGTTTTTACCTTAAAACAGAGATGAAGATGATGAGAGAAAATAACAGAGAAATGATTTTGAATCTTTTGCTAAACTCTTTTCAGAAACACTTGAAATTCTTCTTAAAACACCGAATTTTTGATGGATTTTGCCTTAAAACTGGACTTCGAATTGAAGAGAATTGGAATGTTTGCCGTATGAAAATGAGAAATATGAAAAGGAATTGTGATAAAGATGATTGAGGTGGTATGGGTTTTAAAATAGTCAATTAGGAAGTATGGTAAAATGGGACGTGAGAATGGGGAATGGTCTTCTCTGGCTTCGGCCGAGAAAGTCAAAAAGTGGTTTGAGAGTTAATAATTAGTTTTAAGTATTAGTTTATTAATGGTATTAATATCAATTAGAGTTTTAAGGGGTAATTTAATTTGGTTTAGATTCTTCACGGCATTGTAAATTTAATAAGTTTATGGCTTGTTGATGAAAAATATTTAAATCTTAGATTGTATAATTCGTTGAGGTGATTATTTGTAGGTATAAATACCTAAAGGTGACGATACGTGGTAACGTCTTCGAAAGGGTTCGTTATTTTACTTTTACTTATACCGTATGTTTTAGTCTAAAAATAAATTATTGACCAACGTAAGGTTTATGTAATATATATGTATATATATTTTTCTGGTTATTTAATTTAACCACTCACTTTCGTATTAGTCGGTTTATATGACACGTGGACCGGTAACTCCTAGAATTACCAAAATATAAAATGAGACAATGTTCAGTCTTTGTTAGACCTTAATTTCCTTGTTTGTGAAATTAAGTAAATCACAAAAATAATTATAATGTAAACTTGTTTAATACATGTACGGATATTGACCTGAAATGTCGGGTGTCACAAGGGACATCCAAAGGGTACTATCTCTAATCGTTGGTATGTAGATAGTGGATGCTCCCGGCACATGACAGGGAACATGGCCTTGCTTCAAGATGTGAAACCATTCAGAGGTGGCTATGTGGCCTTTGCTGCATAGAAAGGTGGTAGTATCACGTGTCAAGGCGTGGTTTCAAATGGTTGTGTCAGCTTTGACAATGTAAACTACTACGAGCAGCTGAAGCATAACTTGTAGAGCGTCTCCCAAATGTGCGACAAGGAGTACTTAGTAATGTTTGACAAGACTTAATGCTGGATACTCAAACCTGGTTTTGAGGTTCCTGAAGACTGGATTCTGATGAGAGCACGAAGGACAAACGACACCTATCAGATTGATATGAGCGTGGCAACAACCACCTCACCAGTTGCTACTTGTTTGCTTACCAAAGCGATAGAGCTTGACTCTATCTTGTGGCATAGGAAACTCGGACACATTTCGTATCGAAAAATGAATCATCTTGTCCGAAACGGTTTGGTAACCGGTGTTCCTAAGCTGAGATTTACCGTTGCAGATGACTGTATGCCTTGTAAAAAGGGCAAACAGCAACGGAAGTCTCACAAGCCCAAGCTCCAAAACTCCATCGATACCCCTTTGGAGCTATTACATATGGATCTGTTTGGCCCCATAAGTATCAGGTGTATTGGAGGTAAGTCATTCTGTCTGGTTGTAACTGATAATTTCTCACGTTTCTCCTGGGTGAATTTTTTAGGTACGAAGGACGAAACTACTGATATTCTTCAATACCTGATCCTGAGCTTGGAATCTCTTTGCAAGTTGAAGGTTAGAAGAATAAGGAGTGACAATGGAACTGAATTCAAGAATAATTTGATGAAACATTTCTTTCTCAAGAAGGGGATCCATCACGAATTTAGTGCCCCGTACACACCTGAGAAGAATGGAGTCGTAGAACAGAAGAACAGAACCTTGATTGAGACTGCAAGGATGTAGGTCCCTTCGTGTGTGTCGGATCGTTGCATGCAAGTGGTCTACTAGTCGGACCGGGTGCGGAATACCCGTGACTAGGCGGAGAGTCTAACTAAAACAAAGTAAACCAACACGAGAGTCACAATAAAAGCTCTTTCTATTATAAACACTCGACGGTTACAGAGAGAATACAAATTGCGTACTTAATAAACTGAGTTCGTCTAAGATATGAGTTCTGCGTACTTATCCTCTGTGAACCAAACCTATTGCGCAGGACCAAATGCTCTTGCGTACTTAGCATGTACGCATGGGTCTTCCTGCGTACTTGCTAAGTACGCATGAGCTTTCTCCTGCGCACATGTAAGTGCGCAAAACACTTAGAAGAAATGCAACATACACTATGTAAAAGTAAATACAACCCGATAAACTATTACATAACGACTCTTACATACAAAGACAAATTACAGACATTAGAAATACAAACTATGACTCTATCCAGAGTGTTGTCACAGGAAAGTGCATCAACAAACTCCCCCTTGACAACAGCTCGGGATCTTCATCGTCTTCAGTCTTCAATCTTCAGTATTCACAGCACTGGTCCCTTAGCTTCCATCTTCTTCTTGTAATCAAGGCAGAACTTAATCACCTTGTCATATTTAGAAGCAAGGAGCTTTGTCCATTTGTCCGTGTGGACACAGTAGCGTTCCGCTAGTACCTCCAGATCTTTCACAGAAAAGTTGATGAAGCAGACTTCATCAAAGATTCTGATCAGTTTTTTTGGTACTGTGTTCCCACTCTCGGAACGAACCTTTCCCATGATCACAGCCTCGCCCGTTTTTGGATCTACGAACCAGTACCACATGTCACCAAGAATATCCTGAGATAACTTGCTTAAGGGAATCTTAGTTTCACATTGCACTGGCTTGTATACCAATCTCTTTATGTGCTTCTTAGTCACAGGATGTACAGCGTGCTTATCCTTGACTCTTCTGGGCACTTGAGGCTTGAAGTATTCAAATTTCCATGATCTTGCTTCCCGATGTAGTGTTAGCCACAAACCCCATTGCTACTGCATGACTCGAGTGACTCAGCAGGTCACGGTTTGCGAGGTTCACAAGGTCGTACTTGGGCAAAGAGTTGAACGCCTCACTGGTTGGTTTCAAGTATTGAACCCCCCAGATGTTTTGATGGCGAACAACTGTTTGTCCTCCTCGAACCTAATAGCCAAGATCATACCTGTAGCTCCGTGCTTGTCTGTGATGGACGTCTTTTGCCACACGGGAGCTGGACCCTTAGATGATGCAGAAGGCATGTCTTTATCTTTTGGTGCCTCGGGGTCCACAGGTGTAGGGTCGACTGGGGAGGCTTCAGTTGTAGCTTCAACATTACTTGTCATGTCAACTGAGCCTGTGTCGAGCAGAGATTCGAGCGATGGTACTTCAAAGATCTCACCATCCTCTAACTCGTACTCTCCTTCCCCATCGCCCTTGGGAATCTCTATCACCACATCCTCATCTTCATCATTCCAGTCATCACCAGAGTCGATCTCTCCTTCTTCTAGATTGAAGAGAGCATCGATCTGTGCTTCTTTAGAGTACTCAGGCTCTAGATATAGGATCTCATCATCAGATAAGTCCTTAAGTACTTCAGCCACTGACTTCCCTTTATCACCAACACCACCAGATGTATCACCACCCTCTTGCTGAGTAGACTCCCCCTCAGCCATTGGAACAGAAGAGATGGGCACAATCGCCAAAGCTTGGTGCTCACCTCCACTAGGACCGGCTTCAGGATCCTTGTCTTTATCATCATCCTTAGTCAAGTCGACTGGATGACAAGGCTCAGCACCAGTGGATTTATGTTCTTTCTCTTTCTCTTTCTCTTTTTCTTTTTCTTTCTCCCCATGAGCACCAAGCTTCTTGGTCAGTTCTTCAACTAATTTGACCATCGCTTCGTGCTCTTTTCTCTGCAAATCCATCCTTAGCTCAAGTGAAGTTCTATGGCCTAGAATCATTTCATTGGTTTTCATCAGCAGCTCGTTCTGTGCCATAACATTCTTCTGTTGCTCATTTGTACCTGTTCTCTGGCTGTGGAGAATCCTAACTTCATCGGCCAGGGAATTAATCTGTGCTTGTTGAGCATCAGACTCCTCCTTTGACTTTTGAATGGTCTTCAACAGTTCAGCAACTTGGGTCTCTAGGACATTGATCCTTGCATCATACGGATCAGAATGCCTAGATGATGAGGCTTCAGCATTATGGATGGGGGAGGAGAAGATTGAGTCAAAGTCAAACCCTTGTGAGAAATCATCATAGTTGAAGGGTTGACCTGACTGCTCAGTGGTGTCAGGTGGGTGTGGGGATGTAATGATGGGAGTGGGTGTTATGGTTGGGGTGATGGTGACTACTCCGTGAGAAGTGGAGTAGTCACCGTCACCTTGACGGTTGGAGTAGGGAGGGTCACCGTGACAGGAATCTCCTCTGTGACCGCTGTGACTGCCACATTATCTTGTACTAGTGGCCTTCTCCTCCTTCTGTACAGTTGCTGTGCTGGTGGGGTAGATTCTGACTCTAGACTGTCAGCTGCAGGTTGTACTTGCTGCACAGTCGGGATCTCTACAACCCTGGGGATAGCAACCTCTTGCCTATCGCCCCTCTTCTTGTTAGCACTCTATTGCCTTTGTCTTTGTAGAGCAGCGTCATAGTCAGAAGTCGGCTCATATTCGTTGCTCGAGCTTTGTCGCTTTCTTTTAGAAGACGACGCAGGCAGGGTTACCTGTGCCAATCTCCTCGGGTGTGCCTGGGATGGTGCGTCATCGGAATCAGAAGAATCTGATTCTGTTGCTTCTGAATCGGATTCCTCAGCACCACCATCACCACCTTCGTCATCACCTCCATCACTTTCATTCTCTTCTTCTTGTTGTTCATCAGAATCATCACTCATCTCTGGTGCCGAATTGGGACTATACCAATTCCAATCTTCTGGTGCGACATATTCTTCATTAAGCAGGTGGCCAAAGAGTTCAGTATGCACAGGGGTAGGATCTACACTGCATGGATTTAGAAACTGAGCAAATACTCTCTTGTCCACCCGTTTTACTTGCAGTCTCTCCCCGATAGCACGTAGGTTTGGCAATGCATCATCAATCAAAAGTTGCACAAACCTCGGGTACAATAGGAACCTAAACTTCTCTGCTGTATTAATCTGATCATTGATTGCTTTAAAGATGTAGCGAGAGAAGTTGTAGCCCCTATTAAGAGACAAGCCCACCATGGCTGCTGCAACGTCATGACCCATGGCATCTTTCCCCGCTTTTCTGGACGAGATGCACACGATCATGATGTGGGCAAAATACCGCCTTTGATCCAAAACCCACATCTTCTTATAAGAGGCATAGTCCCTCGCTCCGACATATCCCATTCTATGCCTCCAACATCCATCCACATAGTAATCTGGATAGGATGTCGGGTCGGTAGCGAGGTCTCCGAACTGCAGAACCCTTCTTATTGTATCCTCAGAGAAAGTGATAGCCCGACCATCAACGGTAGCCCTTATGACATTAGGGGATACCGTGCAGTCGTGCTCTGGCGTCTCCCAGAATTGCTCCAAGTAAGGTCTTGAGACTGTTGGGTCAGCTGAGATTGCATAACTTATTTTTGATCGGTTCAAAAAATCAATGATCTGCCGATACTACAAGGCTGCCCCTTTCCACTCAGGTTGAGTGTTCGCTAACAAGTTAAACTCATCAGTGAACCCGAGCCATACTCTGCAGAAATACACAGAAAACATAATCAGAACAACGTATATTATTGAAGATGAACAGACATGACACGGTATAGTAGGTACACTATGAACAAACATTTTAGACTTGAAAATTTTTCTAAGTGTTGGTCCTGCGCACTTAGCAAGTGCGCAGGCTTTTCCTCTTGTGTACTTAACAAGTACGCAGGAATTGCTTCTTGCGTACTTGCTAAGTGCGCAAGAACAAAACTTGGCAAAAATTTCAGAATTTTAACAAAATCACAGACTGCTCAAAGACCGGGTCAAGTAGGTCGCCAATAGGTCGTAATCGAGGATTCGAACTTATGGGACCATTATTAACACCAGTAACTACCAAACCAAGACCAATTTCGACTTAAAAACATCGCCCAATCCCATTGTCGATTAAAATTCCACCGACGGCTAGAATTGAGGACGAAATGGATGAATATGGAGTCGATTAAGAACCCTATTAGCATAGAAATGTCAATAAGTTACCCAAACAACCCCAATTTTACCCAAAATATTTCGGATTTAACCTAAAAATTGCTAAGTCAGAATCGGTCCAATGTCACGATTTAATGGATGGAAATCGCCTAGATTCTCACCAATGAGATGATGAAACTATAGACGGGACGAAAAAAATGGTTTAGACACACTTGATTTTGAGTTAAATTTGTAGAGGGAAGGTGATCGGTTTGAAAGCTTGAGACTGAAAGAATTTTCTAAGTGTCACTTTTATACCCCTCACTTATCGGTCGTGCGTACTTGTTAAGTGCGCACGAGTTAACTCTTGCGTACTTACAAGTACGTAGGACTTAACTCTTGTGCATGTACAAGTGCGCAAGACTAACTCTTGCGTACTTGCTAAGTGCGTAAGGTTTACTTCGTGCGAACTTGACAAGTACGCACAAGCCTTAAGTGCACAAATTTGAAACTCAGATTTATGAAGATTTTCATATCAAATAACGAACAAGATAAAAGTATTCAATCACGAGGTTTCAAATACAATTCATGAAGGTTAAACATAAAATATTTTTGGCTTTTTCTGATTAAACTTGAACAATGCATAAACTTAAAATCTTTTTGTTCTTTTCTAGATAGATATATACAAGTATTCACACCAACTATTTTTGATCAAAGACACGAGCAGAGGATCATATCAGGCTATCTTTTAGCAAAAACGATACAAAATAAACATCAAAGAATTTGGGATCATGTCATGGATTACTCTTTATTCATACGTAATAAGCACATAAACAAGTAATTCAAGTTGACAATATTATAAGATTTGAAACTATACGCATCTTTGTATCATGTTCTTGTGTATTAAGGTATTAATTATAAGACATACAACGTGTATCCCACTGAAATGCTATTTTAACTTCCACTATCTCAAGGCATCTAAGATTTTCCCCATGATTTTCTAGATTTTCAGAATGAAGCTACATCTATTAGCACAGGAAAAATCAAGCAGAATCCATAAGGATTATCGGGAATCATAAGATTCAGAATCGAGTGATTCATTTGTCTTGGTTTCATGTGATTTTCTTCTTTGAATATCGGGATGATGATTCAGGATAATAGATATGGTGTTTGATTATCAGGTAAGGGGATCCAACTTTTATATGGATTTGATTTCAATGAATCAGGAGTGATTCAAGGGTGAATATATAATCAACGGTTAATGTAGAGACATGTCTTGATTCAATCTCTCCTTGCATACTTGTGAGTATGGGCAGTGAGATGAACCGCATTAATTGTCTAACGACATGACCCGAAACTGATCTCAAAAGAAAATTATTGCCAAAATCTTACATCCTTTATCTGATAATGATCTTTTCTATTCTTTTACGCACACACGCTTGCAAACATCGGCTTAAATCACGGTTGTAATTTAGATTTAGTTTCCACACTACTAGTGATTCAAAGACGCATACAGCCTACTAACAATTCAAATTACTTGTAAATAAACAGATTAAAAACATAATAATTTAAACAATTAAGTAACTATGACGCAATCATTTCCCATATGAGCAGTCTATGGTGTTTAGATCATTTCTGATGTACCATCATTTCCTCTTTTCTCAAGTTAACTTTGAAATTTTCTCCATTTTCTATTTTGTTTTTGATTTTTGTAAAATATTTTAAAGGCTAAAAGAACTATACAGAATATTTAAAAGAATTAAAAATTTAACTTTCATGAATTGAATTGAGTTAAGAAAACTTAGTTTTCACTCAGGATTGAACATTCCTATCAGGCAAGATGCTCAAAACGGGATCGATCAAATGCCTTTGTGAAAAGGTCAGCAAGATTGTCATCCGTGTGAACTTTTACAAGTTCAATTAAATGCTTTTCAGCACAGTCACGAATGAAATGATGGCGAATCTCTATATGTTTAGTTTTGGAATGTTTCACCGGGTTATTTGTGATGGACATGGTGGCATTGTTGTCAATGAATAGAGGAGTTCCAGTGAAGTTTAAGCCATAGTCTCTCAACTGTTGTTGAATCCACAGTATCTGAGAACAACTGCTCGCTGCAGCAATGTATTCTGCTTCACAGGTTGAGACAGAAACCGTTGACTGCTTCTTACACTGCCAGGAGACCAGTCTGTCTCCTAAGAATTGACATCCACTAGAAGTTGACTTTCTGTCAAGGTTACAACCGCCATAATCTGAATCAGTGTAGGCTTTGAAGTCGAATGACTGCCGCTTAGAGTACCAAAGACCTAATCGGGGTTTCCCTTTCAGGTATCTGAAAATTCTCTTCATGGCTATCATATGTGACTCCTTTGGTTGAGACTGAAACCTTGAGCACAAGCATACAGCAAACATTATATCGGGTCTTGAAGCTGTGAGATACATAAGTGATCCGATCATCCCACGGTACAATCTGCTGTCTACATCCTTTCCATCTTTGTCAGGATGCAAACCATGATTGACTGGGATAGGTGTACCATAAGTACTGCTATCATTCATCTTGTATTTTCATAAGATGTCCTGCACATACTTAGTTTGATGTAGATAAATGCCATCCTCTCTTTGACTGACTTGCAAACCCAGAAAGAACGACAATTCATCCATATTACTCATTTCAAATTTGGACTTCATCACCTGCTCGAATTCCCTACACATCCCTTCATTGGTAGACCCAAAAATGATGTCGTCGACATATACTTGTACAAGAAGAATGTCACCTCCTGCTTTCCTAATGAAGAGAGTCGAGTCAATCGGTCCACGGTCGAAACCATTAGACAGTAAATGCTTAGATAATGTCTCATACCATGCCCGCGGTGCTTGATGAAGACCATAAAGTGCTTTGTCGAGCTTATACACTTTATTGATATTATGCGGATCTTCAAAACCGGGAGGCTGAGTGACATAGACTTCTTCATGAACTTTACCATAAAGGAAAGCACTCTTCACATCAAGTTGATAGACCTTGAAGCCGACATATGTAGCATAAGCCAAGAACAGTCGAATGGCTTCAATTCTAGCAACTGGGGCATATACTTCCGTGTAATCCAAGCCCTCTTGCTGATAAAAACCCTGAACAACCAATCTTGCTTTGTTCTTCACAACAACATGACGATCATCCGTCTTGCATTTGAACACCCATCTAGTTCCAATTGGCTGAAAGCGTTTTGGCAAGTCAACCAAATCCCACACGTGCAACTTTTGGAATTGAGACAGTTCATCTTGCATCGCCTCAATCCAGCAGTTGTCAGTAAGAGCCTCCTTAACATTCTTCGGCTCTAACTGGGACACGAATGTAGCATGCAGACATGTTTCCATGACACCAGTGACAAGTATCTCTGTGTAAAGACTAGTGTTCTCAGTGATGGTTAGATGATGAGTCTGAACGCCGGCATTAGGATCACCAATAATGTTGTCAATTGGATGATTCCTATGCACTCTCGTCTCCGGTACAATTGGTTCCTGAATTTCAAGATCAAGATTCGTGCTTAACTCCCCCATTTCCTGTGTTCCAGAGGAAGAAGATTCAATGTTAATTGGATCAGCTGGAGCTTCATTTCCTACAGTTGTGTTAGGATTAGCTGGAGCGTCATCTCCAACGACAAGAACATCTTCACTGTTATCACTGTCATGAGTTCCAGATGCAGATGCAGCATTGGAATCAGGAGTTACAATCGGTACAGTAGCACGAGTAGAGAAGCTGGAGTCATCGTTGCCACCCAATAAATCATAGACATTTGCAGCGTCATCTGCAGATATATCAGGAAGATTGAATGACTTGAATAGCGCATCATAATCAAAACCCCAAGCTGGATCTGTTGGTTCGGGTGGAATGCTGTGTTTACTACAATCCACTTCAAACCATTCCTCGATGGTACGAGTTCCTACGTTGTACACTCTCTTGCAAGGCGAGTTGGCAACGTATCCTAAGAAGATGCCTTCCACCGCTTTTGCATGAAACTTAGACTGGCGGACTTTATACTGTAGCAACAAGGAGCAAGGACTACCGAAAGGAACTAGGTAATCAAGATTGGGAAGTCGATTGTTGATCAACTCGTAACAAGTCTTGTTGTGCCTCTTCACTACCAGAACTCTGTTTAAGACGTGACACGCTGTATTAACTGCTTCTGCCCAGAAAGTGACAGGAAGCTTTACATCCGACAGCATAGTCCTTGCAGTCTCAATCAGTGTTCTGTTCTTCCGTTCAGCAACTCCATTCTGCTGAGGCGTGTACGGCGTGCTGAATTCGTGACGGATCCCTTTCTTGAGACAGAAAAGCTCCATCAAATTATTCTTGAACTCAGTTCCGTTGTCGCTCCTTATCCTTCTAACTTTCAGCTTGCAAAGTGATTCCAAGCACAGGATCAAGTATTGAAGGATATCAGCAGTCTCGTCTTTAGTACCTAAAAAATGCACCCAAGAAAAACGTGAGAAATCATCAGTTACAACCAGACAGAATGACTTACCTCCAATACTCCTGATACTTATAGGGCCAAACAGATCCATGTGTAATAGCTCCAAAGGGGTATCAATAGAGTTTTGGAGCTTGGGCTTGTGAGACTTCCGTTGCTTTTTGCCCTTTTTACAAGGCATACAGTCATCTTCAACGGTAAACCTCAGCTTAGGAACCCCGGTTACCAAACCGTTTCGGACAAGATGATTCATTTTACGATACGAAATATGTCCGAGTTTCCTATGCCACAAGATAGAGTCAAGTTCTGTCGCTTTTTTAAGCAAAGAAGTAACAACTGATGAGGTGGTTGTTGCAACGCTCATATCGATCTCATATGTGTCATTCATTCTTGGTGCTCTCATCAGAATCCAGTCTTCGGGAACCTCAAAACCAGGTTTGAGAATCAGGCATTCTGACTTGTCAAACATCACCGAGTACTCCTTATCACACATTTGGGAGACACTCAACAGGTTTTGCTTCTACTGCTCGCAGAAGTTGACATTGTCAAAGCTGACACAACCGTTTGAAACCATGCCTTGACACGTGATGCTGCCGCCTTTTTCTCCGGCAAAGGCCACATAGCCGCCTCTGAACGGTTTAACGTCTTGAAGCAGGGCCATGTTTCCTGTCATGTGCCCGGAACATCCACTATCTACATACCAGTGGTTAGAGATAGTACCCTTCGGACGTCCCTGCACGAGTCACAAAAGAATTAGTTAGATTTGGAGACCCAAGCCATTGTGGTCTTGGGTCGTCCGTCTTTCTCAAAATAAACTACTTCTTTCAACTCACAGTCATGGTGACTGTTCAAAATTTGTGAATCTTTGGAGGATTTGGGAACAGGAGATTGAGAACCTTTTACTTTCTTGTTCCAGGATCTCTTTTGATTCTTAACCAGAACAGGAGACTTTGGCTCAACCACAACCGATGAACTTGTGGAAGCTTCACCTGATTGAGCTTTAGTCAGCTGTTCGAGCTTTCTCAACCTCTTATTCCTTCTTCTTCTCTGTGGCTTAGATAGTCTAGCCACAGATTTCTCACCAGTACGTGTACTACCAGATGTAGATACACGAGGTACAGCAGGTTGCTTTACCTTTCTTGTCACAGATGGTTTGGCCTCAAATTTGATCTTTGGCTTTGCCATTGGTTAGACTGGTGGTTTCACCACATTCTGCTTTGGATGTTTGGGAGATGGTTTCACTGGTGGCGACCTGGGAAAAACAGCTGGTTGTGAAACAACAGGCCGTTTCCTTTGGTTCTTAGAAGGATAGTTCACAAAAATGTGACCAACCAAGCCACAGTGAAAACAATTCCTCTTGTCTACATAAGTTCTCTTATAAGGCTCATTGGATCTGGCCTTAGAAAACTCTCCATTATGAGCAGGAGGAGTTGGTTTCTGAACAGCAGTCTGAACCTTAGCAATTTGATTTTTGGGAGTCTAGTATTTTTCTGAATTTTCTTTGTAACCAAGACCAAAGTGAGCTGAAAAAGCCTCTTTCTTTACTTGGTTAAGGTTTTTATACCCCCCATAAAACATTACCTTAAGTTTATCATTTGATTCAATGACATCAGGTTCAGTTAAAATGCAATTATCACCATTAGTGATAATGTTTTTCTTGACTTTCTGTTCAGTCAACAACTCCTCAGATACTACTCCTTCAGGGCAAGAGTTAACCGACCCATCTTCAGAAGCAGTAACAAACTCCTAACTAGATGTGGAGTTAGTCTTACTTGAGGATTCATCCTTCTTAGGGGAATCATCCTTATCAGAGGACTCATCTAGACAAGTGAGATCAATGTCTATTAAGCTATTGACAAACTTCCCGCTCACTGGTGGAGGAATGGCATTGGTACCAAGACCTAGACCATTCATTTTCCTCACTACAGATTCGTAGTGTTCCACCACAAAGCGAGAGTTCTTCAACTTCTCATTAGTGCATTTTAACTGCAAGATCTCATTTTGTAGTTTGTTGATTTCATTGTTCCGTTTTTCTAACCCCTTATAAGCAATATCCAAGTGAAGTTGTTGATTGCTCATTTTTAAAGAATACTCACGTTTTTCCTTTGTCAATGTGTCAATAGATTCTTTAAAACGTTTTTCGTTTTCTTTATAGTTTAGAGTTGCCATACTTAGGGGTTCGATTTTGACTTGGAGCTTAGAGTTTTCAAGTTTTAGCCCTAGACACTTAGAACATGAAACAACAGAAAAGGGATTAGAGTCTACCTCATGAGATGAACTTGTTGCTTCTCCAATGGCCATGAGAGCAACAGCAGTCGATTCCTCTTTCTCAGCTACCGAAGCTTCCTTTCCTTCAGCTTCCTCCTCTTCCTCTGTAGCAGCAGTAGTAGACTCTTTTGGGTCAGCAATAGATGCTTCCCTTCTCTCTGCTTCCATCATTTCCATGATCTCAGCCATGAGACCAACCTGTGTTTGTGCGATGATGGCATCCTCAAGATGAATGCCCCAATCAAAGTTGTCGTCCTGTTGGGCTACCAGTGCATTAGACGTTTCACTTTGGCTTTGATTGTGGTGGTTTGGATTGTTTTGGCCATGGCTGTTTCCTTGGCTTGGTCGGGTAAAACTAGAGGCAGGTGCTCTGTCTTTCTGACACTCACGAGCAAAGTGTCCATAGTTCAGACACTTGTAGCATTTGGCCTTAGATTTGTCGAACCCGACCTTGGCATTAGGATGCCCGCCAATAAACTTTCTTCCTGTTCTGTTCAGGAAACGCTTGGCTCTCCTCAAAAGCATGGCCATATTCAATTGAATAACCATGTCCTCCATGTCATCAGGATCCACTTGATTAAAATCTTCTTCAATCGTCTCTGGATCAGTAAGCTTGCCACCTATGAAATTTTCATATGCAAGCATACAAGATGAGAATAAAGCTACATGATCTACAGCTATTCTGGCTATAGCTGAGTTGTTAGCTGAAGACATAGCAGGAGGATTTCTTGAGGTATTTTGATGATGAGACCCCAACCCTGATCCTAAAGCATAGCAAGCATGACCACCACATCCAGTTGAGTGGTCTTCTTCAGTAGGAGTTCCAGTGAAGAGGGCAATTCCAGAGCCAGATGACTTGGATGTAGAAGTCGTCCCATGATACATAGAAGGGTCTTGTATCTGGGGTCTTCCAGAGCTCTCCTTTCTTTTCAAGTTCATTTCATGAGCTTGAATCTTTCCTATTGCTTCCTCAACTGTCAACTCATAGAATTTAGGATTTTCCCTAATCAAGGTTGTGTACTTCTCAAATTTGGGTGGTAAGGCATCCAAAAACTTTTCCACCATCTCTTCATCTGGATACTTGAGGTTAAAAGCATTCAACTCAGTCTGTAAATGATAGAACCTAGAGATGAGGTCATCTAAAGATTCGTTCTCAAAGAATCTGAAGCACTCATACTGCTTCCTGAGAAGATCCCGCTTACTCTTCTTGATGTCACTATTTCCTTCGAATCTCTTCTGTAAGGCTTTCCAGAGATCCTTAGAATTGTCATACCCTCGGAAACTGTGGAACAATTCCCGAGTTAATGCCATAGTGATCGAACCAAGTGCCTTCTTTTCTCGATCATAAGCTTTCTTTTCTTCGTCAGAAAGCTTAGAGATAGGCTTGGGCAATTCATCATCAAGATAGATATGTGTTGGATGCTTATATCCCTCAAGGATTGGTATCCATAATGATGAGTCGTTATATGAAATGTAGTGCTCAAAACGTGCTTTCCAATTAGAATAATCGTTCACGTTCAACAACTTTGGTGGTTTCTGTGGTGTACCGATCTCATTATCATAATTCAGCAGGTTTCCAAGATTCTGAAGATTCGACATAGTGAACACTTAGTCAAATTTCAGAAAAGTCAGACACAGTTGCGCACTTGGTTTTGGCCTTGCGCACTTGAGAAATGGTCTTCCGTATTTAGATTTCTTCTTGCGTACTTGTAAGTACGCAGGAGGAAATGATTAAGTACGCAGGATATGACTTATGTTCGTACAAGTTCAGTCTTGCGCACTTGTAAGTACGCAGGAGATAACTCTTGTGTATTTAGTAAGTACGCAGAAGACTGTACTTTTTGCCAAAAATGGTAAGTACGCAGGATACCTTTTCAGCAACTCTCACCAACCTTTTTCGGTGACCTGAAAATCGCCGGAGATGGTAAAAATTGTTCTGATGATTAATGCAAATGAGCCAAAGGGTCAGAAACTTGTTTCTAACCAACCTTTGATGCTCAAATAACTCAAATACACAACAAAAATTGGTTTTTGAGAGATTTTTGCTTCTAAAAAAGTGCTCAAGAGCTACCCCTTTTTATCACAAAAATCAACAAAAATACCTCTTTTTGCTTGTAAAACTCAGTAAAAACGTCTCCAAACTCACTTACAACACTCGAATTCAAGAGCAATGCTCTGATACCACTTGTAGGTCCCTTCGTGTGTGTCGGATCGTTGCATGCAAGTGGTCTACTAGTCGGACCGGGTGTGGAATACCCGTGACTAGGCGGAGAGTCTAACTAAAACAAAGTAAACCAACACGAGAGTCACAATAAAAGCTCTTTCTATTATAAACACTCGACGGTTACAGAGAGAATAAAAATTGCGTACTTAACTAACTGAGTTCGTCTAAGATATGAGTTATGCGTACTTATCCTCTGTGAACCAAACCTATTTATACAGACCTGATGCCTGCGCACTTAGCAAGTGCGCAGGACCAAATGCTCTTGCGTACTTAGCAAGTACACATGGGTCTTCCTGCGTACTTGCTAAGTACGCAGGAGCTTTCTCCTGCGCACATGTACGTGCGCAAAACGCTTAGAAGAAATGCAACATACACTATGTAAAAGTAAATACAACTCGATAAACTATTACATAACGACTCTTAGATACAAAGACAAATTACAGACATTATAAATACAAACTAAGACTCTATCCAGAGTGTTGTCACAGGAAAGTGAATCAACAAAGGACTATGCTGTCTGATGCAAAGCTTCCTGTCACTTTCTGGGCAGAAGCAATTAATACAGCTTGTCACGTCTTGAACAGAGTTCTGGTTGTGAAGAGGCACAACAAGACTTGTTATGAGTTAATCAACAATCAACCTCCCAATCTTGACTATCTAGTTCCTTTTGGTAGTCCCTGTTCCTTATTGCTACAATACAGAGACCGCAAGTCTAAGTTTCATGCAAAAGCGGTGGAAGGCATCTTCTTAGGATATGTTGCCAACTCGCCTTGCAAGAGAGTGTACTATATAGGAACTCATACTGTCGAGGAATGGTTTGAAGTGGAATGTAGTAAACACAGCATTCCACCAGAACCAACTGGTCCATCTTGTGGTTTTGATTACGATGTGTTATTCAAATCTTTCAATCTTCCAGATTTGTCTGCAAATGATGCCGCAAATGTATATGAATTATTTGGTGGAGGTGATGACTCCAGTTTCTCAACACGTGCTACTGTACCGATTATAACACCTGATTCCTATGCTGCATCTGCATCTGGAACTCATAATGGTGATAACAGTGAGGATGTTCATGTTGACGGAAATGACGCTCAAACTAATCCTAACACTCATATAGGAAATGAAGCTCCAGCTGATCCAAACAACATTGAATCTTATTCTTCTGGAACACAGGATATGGAGGAGTTAAGCACGAACCTCGATTCAGAAATTCAGGAACCGAATGTACCAGAGATGAGAGTGCATAAGAATCATCCAATTGACAACATTATTGGTGATCCTCATGCTGGTGTTCAAACTCGTGATCGAACCATTGCTGAGAACACGAGTCTCTACTCTGAGATACTTGACTCTGGTGTCATGGAAACATGTCTGCAGGCTGCATTCGTGTCCCAGTTAGAGCCGAAGAATGTGAAAGAGGCTCTCTCTGACAAATATTGTATTGAGGCAATGCAAGAAGAACTGTGTCAATTCCAAAAGTTGCATGTGTGGGATTTGGTTGACTTGCCAAGGGGCGTACAACCAATTGACACCAGATGGGTGTTCAAATGCAAGACGGGTGATCGTCATGTTGTGGTGAAGACCAATGCAAGGTTGGTTGTTTAGGGTTTTTATCAACAAGAGGGCTTGGATTACACATAAGTATATGCCCTAGTTGCTAGATTTGAGGTCATTCAACTGTTTCTGGCTTATGCCTCATATGTTGGCTTCAAGGTCTATCAACTTGATGTGAAGAGTGCTTTTCTGTATGGAAAAGTTCATGAAGAGGTCTATTTCACTCAACCTCCTGGCTTTGAAGATCCGCATAATATCAATAAAGTGTACAAGCTCGACAAAGCACTTTATGGTCTTCATCAAGCACCTCGGGCATGGTATGAGACATTATCTAAACATCTACTGTCTAATGGTTTTGACCATGGACAGATTGACTCGACCCTCTTCATACGGAAATCAGGAGGTGATATTCTTCTTGTACAAGTGTAGGTCGATGACATTATCTTTGGGTCTACAAATGAGGAGATGTGTAGGGAATTCGAACAGGTGATGAAGTCCAAGTTTGAAATGAGTAACATGGGTGAATTATCGTTCTTCATAGGTCTACAAGTCAGTCAAAGAGAGGATGGCATTTATCTGCATCAAACCAAGTATGTGCAGGACATCTTGTCAAAATACAAGATGAATGATAGTAGTACTTATGGCACACCTATCTGTAGGTCCCCTGGTGTTAGATCGATTGACGTAAAGGAGCTGAAACCAATCAACAGAGTGTGGAATCCTCTGTGATTAGCTTGAACAAGATGACTAGATACGATGAGAACAAACACAAGTATATAAAACTTTGTCTATTAGCATCAAACAACTGATTACAAAGGGTTTTCTCTCAAGAACTTGTTCAGACCTATTTTCTACAAGAACCTTAACAGCTATTTATACTCACAGACTCAGGTTGCGTACTTGCTAAGTAGGCAGGACAAACTCTCCCTGCGTACTTGTTAAGTACGCATCCACTAAAACAACCCAAAAACACACATGAACAAAGACTCGAATATATAGCTCGATCAGATACAAACGACTCTCATAAACTACAAACAATCTTCAAGCTGCTTGTCACAAAACATGCTCCAATAGACTCCCCCTTGACAACAGCTCTAAAGATGTTTGTCACATGCTTCCAAATAAGCTCTAACAGACTCCCCCTTGACAACAGCTTCAGAAGTCTTCAGAAGTTGTCTTCAAGTCTGCTCACATCATGAAGTCCAGCATGTATCTGCAGTCCTTGCCTAGTATATCTGCACTTAATCTCGGACAAGACATAAGAAAGAGAACTATTTATCTACATTCAAGGATTCTCAAACACCTAATTTCCCAAGTCATAAAAATGTGAACTTCATGGAAATTTAGAAACAAATTTTTATTTTTTTTTAATAAATGAGAAAGAGATTAGAATATACCGGAAAATAACAAAGTTATTTACAGAAATCTATTTACCAAGCAACTTCTTTTTGTTCAAGAGTCGCGAGAAAGGGAATCATACCAGATAGTGACACACACATTGAACTAACTTCTATGGGTTCTAGTATCATTTTCAGCCTTAATCATGAACTGCAAACAGTTAGATAATTCATTATATTTCATTATTTCAAGATTAAATAGCAATGAAACTATAGACATCATAGAAAATGGGATCATATCATGAATTACCAAGGTGTTGCAATTTAAACCCCATGGCATATAATTTAAGTTGCCGATATTATAAGACTTGTAGCTAAAATCATGTTTAGTCCCTAATTTCGTGTGATTAAGGTACTTTTGGTAGATATCATCAAGACATGCTAGACTTCATTCTAACATTCAATCTTTACAGTGATGAAGCTGTTTTAGCACAAGAAAATATCCATGTGGATGACACCTTAATATATGTATATTTTTTTTTTTTTTAATTTTTATCTTTCAAATACTTTGCATTTGCAAAGATTGACTCATGTTTTGATCACTTGATCAACACATTTATTTAGGTGAGATGAACACTCCAGGTCATTGCGTAAACAAAGCAGAGGAGGTCATCTCTGAATTAAATTTCAATTCTATGCTTGTGGCATATGCATGAAATCAATCCAATTGTGCTAAAACTTCTCCATGACGGTAATCTCATGAAATATCTAAGATTCATCACACAATCTATATCTGATAGAGCTCACCATAGATGTTAAACATACTTAGACGCGGGTTTACGTCACAGATGAATCATGTTAATTATATTTTCACACTACTCAAGCTATAAACACGCTTATAGCCTATCAACAATCCAAATTACACACCTTTATTTTATTTTTGTAATTTTCTAATAAATCAGGTAATCATGAGACATTCATTTCCCATTTGTGCAGTCTTAGATGTCTAGATCATAGTAAACTTCAATTAAACACTTAAACTACCATTTCAGTCAAATTCTATGGTCTAGTGTGTCAAACAATCACCTGATGTATTATCATTTCCCCTAAAATTTCAAACGACCTTGATTTTTCAAAATTTTTTATATATATTTATATATACTTTTTTTATAGATTTTTGTTTTAAGATCTGTACAAAATTAAAAGAAATGTACAAAATAAAAGGAACTGTACATGTGAAAGTAAATTAAATTAAAAAAGACCTTAAATGAAAGAAAAATTAAAAATAAACACTTCCATGAAAAACCGTTTTTTTTTACCTTGGGCAAAATGTTCAAGATAAGATAGAAGATATCATCAGAAGTTACCAAGAACAGTGATATGTCAACACAATAAAAACTAAAACTTTATCACCTGAGTGGTAGACTCCCCCTGTCCAGATGACTCCCCTTGAACACTAGAACTAGGTACAACATCAAAAGCTTGATGCCCACTCACCTACTTCTTGTGTCAAGACTCATTGTCATCGTAGACTCATCTACTGTGTGACCTCAAAATCCAGATACCTTCTTCAACTTCTCCCTCTAAACATCAAGTCATTGAAATATCTCAACAACTCATTTAGTGCAATGGTTATGCCATGTCGCCACATCCAACTGATTTTTGACATTTTGTAGAAGTGTGACATGCCAATTATGTGCCATGAAACAACCACTATTGACCTACATCAAATCAATGTTAATAAAGAAAAATTTTAGGTAATAGTTCTCTTTGGTTGACCCTGCACATACAACAACAAACACATTAGTTTGAAATAGAAACCCAAGCCATCATTGTCTTGGGTCGTCCATCTTTACCAATATAACTCACTTCTCTAAGTTCACAATCAAGCCCATCATCAAGTTGTGGTGATTGTAACTTAGAGATAGAACTAGAATCAGAGACTGGATCTTTTCTTTTCCAAACGTTCTTGTTGTGAATCTCTTTCTTTTGAAAACTTTGGTGTTTTGAAAACTCAGGTACAACCGTTTTGTGGCTATACTCTGTAAAATCAGGTTTTGAAAACTTTGGTCTTTCACTAGTTAGCTTTCCAGAAACAGGTTTTGGATCAAACTTACCCTCAAGAAATTCTCTTTCTAATTTTCTCAAACATTTGTTCAGTCTCCGTTTCCGTGGTTTAGAAAGCTTCACCACAGGTGTCTCAAAATGTTGTTCACCAACTGATTTGGGCATATTTAGACTAGCCTTTGGTATTCTACCAGGCTTTCCTTTTGAGATACCTTTCTTCTGAACTGGTTGTCTTTTATCTTTCTGAACCCGTGGAGCAACAAATCTGTCCACTAGTTTGACCGGTGGCTTCACAGATGATTTAACTTGTTTTGGATCAACTGGTTTCTTACTCTGGTTCTTGTGAGGACACTTCACCACAATGTGTCCTACAATACCACAATGAAAACAAGCTCTCTTCTCTTTGTAAGTTCTAAGGCTCATTTGATTTGCTATTTGAGAACTCGACATGATGAACAGGAGAATTTGTTTGGTGAACATTTGGTTTACCCGATGGTAATTGGCTTTTGGGAGTATAGTATTTTTGCAAATTTTCTTTATAGCCAAGCCCATAGTGAGCTGAAAAAGCTTCCTTTTTAACTTGATTAATGTTTTTATACCCCCCATAAAGCATTACTTTTAATTTTTCATTACTTTCAATGATGTCGGGTTCAGTTAAAATGCAATTATCACGCTTAGTGACAAAGTTTTTATTAACCTTCTGTTCACCTAGCAACTCCTCTGAAACTACTCCTTCAGGGCAGGTGTTCTGAGACCCATCATCAGAGGCAGTAAAGAACTCTTCATCAGATGTAGAGTTAGCCTTACTTGAGGACTCATCGAGGCAAGACAAATCAATGTCAATTAAGTCGTTGACAAATTTCCCGTTCACTGGTGGAGGAATAAAATTAGTACACAGCCCTAAGCCATTCACTTGCCTCACTACAGACTCGTAGTGTTCCACCACAAAACGAGAATTTTTCAACTTCTCATTAGTACATTTCAACTACAAGATCTCATTTTGCAGCTTGTTGATCTCATTGTTCCTTTTCTCTAACCCCTTATACGCAATATCCAAGTGAAGCTGTTGATCGCTCATTTTTAGTGAATAATCACGTTTTTCCTTTTTCAACGTTTCAATTGAATCTTTAAATCGTTTTTCCTTTTCTTTGTAGCTTAACGCTGCAATACGAAGGGGTTCGACCTTGTCTTGAAGCTTAGAATTTTCATCCTGCAAGCTAAGACATTTAGAATAAGAAATAACAGCAAAAGAGTTAGAATCTACCTCATTTGACGAACAAGATGCCTCTCCAATCGCCATGAGAGCAACAGCAGTGGTAGATTCTTCTAGGTCAGCTACAGAAGCTTCCCTTTCTTCTGCATGAGCATTTTCTGTATCATACTTAGCTTCTTCTGACCAAAAACTTTCTTCAGAAACAATACTATCATCAACAACTTGGTTCTGGCTTACTTCTACACCTTCAAGAGGAATTTCACTTTCATTTTTCTTATCCTTTTGAGCAACCGAAGATTTTGGTGAATCCACATAATTCACCGTCTTTTCTTTCTCATTCAAGCATCCTTCACACTTCATTTGAACTGCTTCCCATAAGCTTTTTGAAGTGTAGTAACTGCTAAATTTATAGTTGAATTCTTGTGAAAAAGCCATTTCAAGAACCTCTCTAGTCTTCTTTTCTCTATCAAATTCTTTCTTTTCTTTCACCGTGAACTTTGATGGAGGTTTTGGAGTGTTCGGATCACCCACGAAAGTGTAAGTAGGAGGGGTATATTCTTCCTCTATTGGTTTCCAAAAACCTTCATCGGTCAAAGAAACGTACTTAGTAAGTCGAGCTTTCCAAGTAGTATAATCATTTAGAGATACGAGTCTAGGAGGCGGGGGCCATGTTTCAAACTCATTCTTGTAACACAACATCATTGTAACACTTAAACCAAGTAAAAACAAATATTTTTTTTTAATTTTTTACTATGTACGCAGGAATAAAATTAAGTACGTTTGAACAAAATTAAGTACACAGGAACAAAATTAAGTACGCAGGAACAAAATTAAGTACGTAAAAAGTCAGAAAATAAGGCCTGTTCACCTACTTTTTCAATAAATCACTCAAATCTTGTCTAAAATATGAAATTAATCCAACCAAAAGCTTAGAAATCCAATTCTAACAAACCCTTGATGAATAATTTATAAAATCAAACAACTATTGAGATATTTTGAAGCAATCTCAGTACGTGAAAGTGAGGAACAAGAACGCTCAGTTGTTGCTCAACAACCCTCAAATTCAAGTCAAAAACCTTGTAATTCAGTCCAAATCTAGTCGAAAATGTTCAATATCACTCCTATAACACTCAATTTCAAGATCAAAGGCTCTGATACCACTTGCAGGTCCCCTAGTGTTAGATCGATTGACGTATAGGAGATGAAACCAATTAACAGAGTGCGGAATCCTCTGTGATTAGCTTGAACAAGATGACTAGATACGATGAGAACAAACACAAGTATATAAAACTTTGTCTATTAGCATCAAACAACTGATTACAAAGGGTTTTCTCTCAAGAACTTGTTCAGACCTGTTTTCTACAAGAACCCTAACAGCTTTTTATACTCACAGACTCAGGTTGCGTACTTGCTAAGTACGCAAGACAAACTCTCCCTGCGTACTTGCTAAGTACGCATCCACTAAAACAACCCAAAAACACACATGAACAAAGACTCGAATATATAGCTCGATCAGATACAAACGACTCTCATAAACTACAAACAATCTTCAAGCTGCTTGTCACAAAACATGCTCCAACACTATCCCCGTCAATCATGGTCTGCATCCTGAAAAAGATGGAAAGGATGTGGATTGCAAATTGTACCGTGGGATGATCGGATCTCTTATGTATCTCACAGCTTCAAGGCCCGACATAATGTTTGCTGTATGCTTGTGCTCAAGGATTTAGTCACAACCGAAGGAGTCTCATATGATAGCTGTAAAGAGGATTTTTAGATACTTTAAAGGAAACCCCGATTAGGTCTTTGGTACTCTAAGCAGCAGTTGATTGACTTCAAAGCCTACACAGATTCAGACTATGGCGGTTATAACCTTGATAGAAAGTCAACTTCTGGTGGATGTCAATTCTTAGGAGACATACTGGTTTCCTGCCAGTGTAAGAAGCAGTCAACGGTTTCTGTCTCAACATGTGAAGCAGAATACATTGCTGCAGCTAGCGGTTGTTCTCAGATATTGTGGATTCAGCAGCAATTGAGACACTACGGCTTGAACTTCACTCGAACTCCTCTATTCACTGACAACAATGCCACCATGTCCATCACAAACAAACCGGTGAAACATTCCAAAACTAAACATATTGAAATTCGCCATCATTTCATCCGTGATTGTGCTGAAAAGCATCTCATTGAACTTGTAAAGGTTCACACGGATGACAACCTTGTTGACCTTTTCACTAAGGCGTTTGACCGATCCCGTTTTGAGCATCTTGTCAACTTGATAGGAATGTTCAATCCAGAGTGAAAACTTATTTTTCTTAAATCAATTCAATTCATGAAAGTGAAATTTTATTTCTTTTGAGATTTCTGTATAGTTCTTTTAATTTTTCAAATATTTTACAAAAATTCAAACAAAATAGAAAATGGAGAAAATTTCAAAGTTATCTTGAGAAAAGAGGAAATGATAGTACATCAGAAATGATCTAAACGCCACAGATTGCTCATATGGGAAATGATTGCGTCATGCTTACTTGATTGTTTAAATTATTATTTTTTTTAATCTGCTTATTTACAAGTAATTTGAATTGTCAGTAGGCTGTAGGCGTCTTTGAATCATTAGTAGTGTGGAAACTAAATATAGACTACAACTGTGATTCGAACCCATGTATACATGTGTGCGTGTGTAAAAGAATACAAAAAGATCATTATCAGAAAAAGGATGTAAGATTTTAGCAAATATTTCTCAAGACCAGTTTCGGGTTATGTCTTTAGCACAATTAGTGCGATTAATCTCACTGCCCATACTCACAAGTATGTAATGAGAGATTGAATCAAGACATGTCTTTACATCAACCGTTGAACATGTACTCACCCTTGAATCATACCTGATTCATTGAAATCAAATCCAAATAAAAGTTGGATCACCTTACCTAAATCCTCAGACTCCATATCTATTAACCTGAATCATCATCTGATAGTCATAGAAGAAAATCCAATCAAACCAAGACATCTGAATCACTCGATTCTGAATCTTATGATTCTTGATAATCCTTATCGATTCTGCTTGATTTTATGTGCTAAACGATGTAACTTCATTCTGGAGATTTGAAATTTTTTTGAAAAATCATAGATGCCCTGTGATAGTGCAATTTACATTACTGTAGCATATCAGTGGGGTACATGTTGTATATCTTACAATTAATACCTTAACACACAAGAACGTGCTACAATTAATACCTTAACACACAAGAACGTGATACAAAGATGCTTATGGTTTCAAATCTTATAATATTGCCAACTTGAATTACTTGTTTATGTGCTTATTACGTATGAATAAATTGTAATTCATGACATGATCCCATATTCTTTGACGTTTATCTTGTATCGTTTTTGCTATAGTTTAGCCTAATATGATCCTCTGCTCGTGTCTCTGAACAAAATTAGTGTGTGTATATACTTGTATATTTCTATCTTGAAAAGATCAAAAAGATTGTAAGTTTGTGTATAGTTCAATTTTAATCAGAAAAGCCAAAAATATTTGTGTTTAACCTTCTTGAATTGACTTTGAATTCTCTTAATTGAATGCTTTTATCTTGTTCGTTATTTGACTTGAAATCTTCATAATTTGAGTTGAAAGTTTGAGCACACAAGGGTCTCTGCGTACTTGATAAGTGCGCATGAGGTAAACCCTGCATACTTAACAAGTACGCAAGACTTAAGTCATGCGTACTTAGTAAGTACGCAGGAGTTAAGTCCTGCGCACTTAGCAAGTAAAGACCAATATGTGTTGGGTATATATACAGGACTTAGAATTTTTTTTTGTTTATCTCATTCAAAATTCAAACTACTGTTGAATATCCTCTACTCAGTTTTACTCAAAAATTTCGAGTGTCCCTAACCGTTTTTTGTCTCGATTCTATTCTCAACATCGGATAAACATCAATTGGTGAGAATCCTAGGGCTTTTCATCCATGAAATCTTGACTTACGGACCGATTTCGGATTTTGAAAAATTTTAGGGTTTAGATCTTGATTTTTGAAAGTTCCTGGTCGTTTTGGTAACACATTATGATCAAAACTCTCTTAGAATCATCAATCGAACCTTATTCATTACTTTATCGCCCCTAACGATCTTTGATTTTGTGCTTGACTTAATATTTGACCGTCGGTTCATATGGGTCGTTTTTTAGGTCAAAATTTGACTAGGTTAGCGGGTCATTGATGTGGATAGAGGTTCCATAGGTCCTTATCATGGTTTTCGACCTTGTGGTAACCCTATTCCACGTCAATATCTTACATATGTTGAATATTAGATTTTTGAAAATTTTGGCTAAGTGCAATTCTTGCGCACTTAACAAGTACGCAAGACGTAATTCATGCGTACTTGTTAAGTAGGCAAGAACAAATCCCTGCGTACTTGCTAAGTACGCAGGAATAACACTTGTGAAATTTTTCTGAGTCTGAAATTCAGTTCAGTGTGTAACTGGTATACTTGGTCATGTGTATTCAATTCCAATGAATCTTCTTGTTCTTATTGGGTTTACTGTGTGTTTTTGCAGTGATGGCTCATGCCTTTACCAGTGAGTTCAATCTCCTTGCACATACAGAACCGGAATGGAAGGGTGCGGCACTACAATACCGAGAGATAGTTGATTTCTTGAATCGTTCAAAGATCAGCTATGCTATATCAGCAGATCTAATAGTCTCAAGACCGTACCTGGAGCAGTTCTGGGATACAGCAGATCATGACTGCATGGTAACCCCTAATGTCATTCGGGCTACTGTGGCGGGTCATGACGTTGCTTTTTCTGAGGACACAATTCGACGGGTCTTACAGTTCCGGGATCTCACCACCGACCCAACTGCCTATCCTGATTACTTTGTGGATGGGTGTTGGAGGCAGCATATGGGATACGTCGGTGTACGAGATTACTCTTCTTACAAGAAGATGTGGGTGCTCGATCAGTGGAGATACTTTGCCCATTTGATGATCATGTGCATTTCTTCCCGGAAGGCGGGGAAGGATGCTATGGGACATGATCTTGCAGCAGCCATGGTTGGCCTGTCTCTCAGCAGGGGTTATAACTTCTCACGATACATCTTCAAGGCCTTTAATGATGAGATCAATACAGCTTAGAGGTTTAGATTCATGTTATACCCAAGATTTGTGCAACTACTGATCAATGATGCGTTGCCAAATCTGCATGCTATTGGGGAGAGACTGCAAGTAAAACGGGTGGACAAAAGAGTGTTTGCCCAATTCCTAAAGCCAGGCAATGTAGAACCTACCCCTGAGCACACCGCACTTTTTGGCCACCTGATTAATGAAGCGTATGTGGCACCAGCTGATTGGAGATGGTTTAGTCATGATTCTGAGCCAGAACTCAGTGAACATTCTGATGAGCAACAAGCAGATGAGGACTTTGAAAGTGAGGATGAACTATATGAAAGTGGTGACGAAGAAGCAGGTAAAGATGGTGCTGAAGGATCTGACTCAGAAGATACAGAGTCTGATTCATCTGATTCTGATGATGCACCATCACAAGAACTCCCAAGAAGATAGACAAAGGTAACCCTTCCTGAGTCATCTTCTAAGAGAAAGCGACAATCGACGAGCAGTTAATACGAGCCAGATTCTGACTCGGACGCTGCTATACAAAGACGAAGACGTGAAAGTATCAACAAAAAACGGGGGGATAGGCAGCAACAAGCTATTCCTCATGAGGTAGAGGATAGTGCTCAAAGGCAAGTACAAGTATCGGCTGCGAGTATTGATTCCGCTTCTACCCCACCTTCACAATAGCTGTACCGGCGACAGCGGAGGAGGCCACAGGTTACACCTGATGTGGCTGTCACTGCTATTACAGAGGCGGTTCCTGTGATATTGTCCCTCCCTGTACCATCTGTCCAAATGGTGATGACTACTCCGATTCTTACCGAGTCAGTCACCATTACTCCTTCCACCACTCCGACAACCACCATCCCATCCACAATCCCTACAACCACCATTGAACATATCAGTCAACCCTACAACTTTGGAGACTTTTCTCAGGGTTTTGACTTTGATATGCTCTTCTCCTCTCCCCTCCATAATGCAGAAGCCTCTACGTCCCGGAATCCTGATCCAAATGATGCAAGGATAGCTACTTTGGAAACCCAAGTGGCTGGGCTACTAGAAACTGTTCGGAAATCAAAGGAAGAATCTGAGGCTCAACAGGCTCAGATAAATTCATTGGGACAGAAGAGAGACTAGCAAATGTGATGGCCCAGAATGAACTACTGATCAAAACAAACAATATGATTTTGGGACACAGGTCGTCTCTAGAGGTTCGGTTTCATATGTAGCGGAAAGAACATGAAATGATGGTCAAGTTAGTAACTAACCTGACAAAGATGCTTGCTGCTCAGGGGGAGAATGAAAAAGAAAAGGAGAAAGAAAAAGAGAAAGAAAAAGAGAAGGAGAAGGCATCTAAACCTACCGGTGATGAGCCTTGTCATCCGGTTGATCTAACAAAGGATGATGACAAAGACAAGGATCCTTAAGTTGGTCCTAGTGGAAGTGAGCAACAAGCTTTGGCAATAGTGCCCATTTCTGATGTTCCAATGGCTGAGGGGGAGTCGACTCATCAGGAAGGTGGTGATACTTCCGGTGGTGATAAAGGAAAGTCAGTGGCTGATGTTCTGAAAGATCTATTTGACGATGTGATCTTATTCTTATAGCCTGACTATTCCAAAGAAGCACAGATCGAGGCTCTCTACAATCTTGAAGAAGGAGAGATCGACTCTGGTGATGATTGGGATGAAGATGATGATAATGTAGTTATCGAAGTTCCCAAGGGCGACGGGGAAGGAGAGTATAAGTTTGAAGATGGATTTATCTTTGAAGTTCCATCCTTTGAATCTCATCTCGACACAGGTTCAGTCGAGACTGCTAGTAATTTTGAAGCATCGACTGAAGCCTCCCCTGCCGACCCTACACCTGTGGATCCAGAGGAATAGAAAAACAATGATATGCCTGCTAGTTCATCAAAGGATCTTGCTCCTATCTGGCAAAAGACTTCAATCATAGACAAACACGGAGCAACATGAATGATCTTAGCTGTGAGGTTCAAGGAGGATAAGCAGTTGTTTGCAATCAAGTGAGCTGGGGGTTTCAATACTTGAAACCAACCAGCGAAGCTTTCAACTCCCTACCTAGATACGACCTCGTGAACCTAGCAAACCGAGAGCTGTTGGGTCACTCAAATCACACAGTACCGATGGGTTTGTGCAGGTTATACAGCGCGAAGTAAGATCTAGGAAATTTGATATGTTTAAGCCTCAAGTGCCCAAGCGAGTCAAGGATAAGAACGCTAGACATCCTTTAACTAACAGAAGCATAAAGAAACTGGTATACAAGCCAGTGTTGTGTGAAAACAAGATTCCCCTGAGCAAGTTATCTCAGGATATCCTCGGTAACAAATGGTACTGGTACGTAGATCCTAAAACGGGCGAGGCAGTGGTGATAGGAAAGGTGTGGTCCGATAGTGGAAGCTTAGTGCCAAAGGAACTGATCAGAGTATTTGATGAAGTCTGCTTCATAAACTTCTCTGTGAAAGATCTGGAGGCACTAGCTGATAGGTATTGCATGTACACGGACGAAAGGACAAAGTTCCTTGCTTCTAAATATGATAGGGTGATCAAGTTTTTCCTTGACTACAAGAAGAAGATGGAAGCTAAAGATACAGAGCTGTGAAGACTGAAGACGATCCATAGCTGTTGTCAAGGGGGAGTTTGTTGAAGCACTTTTGTGTGACAAACACTCTGGATAGAGTTTTAGGTTATGTACTTTCTTTGTATGTATTTGTATTTGTTTGTAAGCTTTTGTATGTATTAATTATCGAGTTGTATTTACTAATGCATGTTGATTGTTGCTTAATTCTCTAAGTGTTTTGCGCACTTAGCATGTGCGCGGGAATTAGTTCTTGCGTAATTAGCAAGTACGCAATAATACTCTACGTACTTGCTAAGTACGCATAAGTAATTTCCCCTGTGCACTTGCTAAGTGCGCAGAGGTCAAGTTTTGTATAAATAGAATAGGTTGACAGAATGTAAGTACGCATACATTTGCATTTAGTATTTTCTCTTTGTAACCGTTCGAGTTTATAATATAAGGAAATTTAAAGTGATTTCTTTGTCGGTTTACTTTGTGTTGTTTGATTCTCTACCTAGTCACGGGCATTCCGCACCCGGTCTGACTAGTCACACACCCACACGTAACGATCCGAGACACCCGGGGACTTTAAAGCTTTCAACTCCTTGCCAAGATACGACCTTGTGAACCTAGTAAACCGAGAGCAGCTGTGTAACTCAAATCACACAGTAGCGTTGGGTTTGTGGCAGGTTCTACAGCGAGAGGTAAGATCTGGGAAATTCGAAATGTTTAAGCGTCAAGTGCCCAAGCGAGTCAGGGACAAGAACGCTAGACATCCTATGACTAATAGAAGCTTAAAGAAACTGGTATACAAGCCAGTGCTGTGTGAAACCAAGATTCCCCTGAGCAAGTTATCTCAGGATATCCTCGGTAACATATGGTACTGGTACGTAGATCCTAAAACGGGCGAGGCAGTGGTTATAGGAAAGGTGTGGTCCGATAGTGGAAGCTTAGTGCCAAGGGAACTGATCAGAGTATTTGATAAAGTCTGCTTCATAAACTTCTCTATGAAAGATCTGTAGGCACTAGCTGACAGGTACTGCATGCATACGGACAAATGGACAAAGTTCCTTGCTTCTAAATACGACAGGGTGATCAAGTTTTGCCTTGACTATAAGAAGAGATGGAAGCTAAAAATGCAGAGCTGTGAAGACCGAAGACGATCCAGAGCTGCTGTCAAGGGGGAGTTTGTTGAAGCACTTTTGTGTGACAAACACTCTGGATAGAGTCTTAGGTTATGTACTTTCTTTGTATGTATTTGTCTTTGTTTGTATGTATTAGTTATCGAGTTGTATTTACTAATGCATGTTGATTGTTGCTTAATTCTCTAAGTGTTTTACGCACTTAGCATGTGCGCCCGAAATCAGTTCCTACGTACTTAGCAAGTACGCAAGAATACTCTGCGTACTTGCTAAGTACGCATAAGTAATTTCCCATGCGCACATGCTAAGTGCGCAGAGGTCAGGTTTTGTATAAATAGAATAGGTTGACAGAATGTAAGTACGCATACATTTGCACTTAGTATTTTCTCTCTTTAACCGTTCGAGTTTATAATAGAAGGAAATTTAAAGTGATTTCTTTGTCGGTTTACTTTGTGTTGTTTGATTCTCCACTTAGTCACGGGAATTCTGCACCCGGTCCGACTAGTCACACACCCACAGGTAATGATCCGAGACACCCGGGGACATAAAAGCTTTCAACTCCTTGCCAAGATACGACCTCGTGAACCTAGTAAACCGAGAGCTACTGGGTCACTCAAATCACGCAGTAGCGATGGGTTTGTGGCATGTCCTACAGCGAGAGGTAAGATCTGGGAAATTCGAAATGTTTAAGCCTCAAGTGCCCAAGCGAGTCAGGGACAAGAACGCTAGACATCCTGTGACTAATAGAAGCTTAAAGAAACTGGTATACAAGCCAGTGCTGTGTGAAACCAAGATTCCCCTGAGCAAGTTATCTGAGGATATCCTCGGTAACATATGGTACTGGTACATAGATCCTAAATAGGGTGAGGCAGTGGTGATTGGAAAGGTGTGGTCCGATAGTGGAAGCTTAGTGCCAAGGGAACTGATCAGAGTGTTTGATGAAGTCTGCTTCATAAACTTCTATGTGAAAGATCTGGAGGCGCTAGCTGACAAGTACTGCATGTACATGGACGAGTGGACAAAGTTCCTTGATTCTATATAAAACAAAGTGATCAAGTTCTGCCTTGACTACAAGAAGAAGATGGAAGCTAAAGCTGGGGAGCCGTGAAGACCGAAGACAATCCAGAGCTGTTGTCAAGGGGGAGTTTGTTGAAGCACTTTTGTGTGACTGACACTCTGGATAGTGTCTTAGCTTTTGTACTTGTCTTGTACGTATTAGTCTTTGTATGTCAGTGTCTGTATGTATTAGTTATCAATTTGTAATTTCTAATGCATGTTATTGTTGTATATTTTCTCTAAGTGTTTTGCGCACTTAGCATGTGCGTAGGAATTACTTCCTGCGTACTTAGCAAGTATGCAAGAATACTCTGCGTACTTGGTATGTACGCATGAACAATTTATCCTGCGCACTTGTTAAGTACGCAGAGATCATGTCTAGTATAAATAGAATAGGTTGACAGAATTTACGTACGCAGACATTTACACTCAGTATATTCTCTCTGTAACCTTCAAGTTTATAATAGATGGAGTTTGAAAGTGATTTAGTTGTCGGTTTACTCTGTGTTGCTTGCTTCTCCACCTAGTCACGGGCATTCCGCACCTGGTCTGACTAGTCACACACCCACACGTAACGATCCGAGACACTCGGGGACCTACAGCTATATCTTGCGTACTTACTAAGTGCGCAAGGTTTAACACTTAGGCAATTGTTTTAAGTTTTCATAATCCATGAATGAGAGATTTTGTTGTAGGTTTATGGTCAACACATGGTCGAAAAACAAGAATAGGACCTAAGGGACCAACACCAACAACAAAATCAAGCTAACCCAAGTCAAATTGACCTATCCCTGGTCCGACGTAGAACCACAGCATCATAGGAGGTTATATCCAAAATTGAACCATGTTAAGGACTAATCTTTGATACTTGAGCTTCGATTAATGATTTAAAACAAATTTTAGGTTGTAATTTGGGTCACAAACACCTACAATCGGTCAAAAAATCATAACCAAAGCCCTAGTTCTTGAGGGTCAAGAAATCGGTCAAAAACAATCGATTTTGTGGATGGAATCGACTGAGAATCTCACCAATTGGTAGTTAGGTGGTGATGAAACTAGAAATGGGATGAAAAACGAACTTATGAACACACAAATTTTCGAGGAAAAATGAGCAGCGGGAAATAACACAGTGTTAGTCGTTTGAAATGAGATGAACCTTTGAAATGTTTTTAACACCTGTATATGTACCCTTCACAGATGGGTCGTGAGTACTTAACATGTACGCAGGACTTAACTCCTGCGTACTTAGCAAGTACGCATGACTTAAGTCTTGCGTACTTGTAAGTACGTAAGGTTTAATTCTTGCGTACATGTCAAGTACGCAGAAACCCTTGTGAGCTCAAATTTCAACTGAAATTATGAAGGATGTCAAGTCAAATAACGAAACTGATAAGAACATTCAATCAAGAGGTTTCAAAAGCAATTTAAGGAAGTTAAACACAAATATTTTTTGCTTTTCTTATGTTTTGATAAACTGTACTTAAAATCTTTTTGGCATTTTTGATAATATTTGAATTGTACATCAACTTAAAATCTTTTAGAGCTTTTCTGAATGAAGATAATATGAACAAGAATATACACATAAGCTATTTTTGGTCAAAGTCATGATAAGAGTATCACATCAGGCTATTATAAACAAAAATGATACACAATAAACATCAAAGAATATGGGATCATGTCATGGATTACTACTTATTCATACGTAATATGCAATACAAGTAAGTTAACTCAAGTTGTCAATATTATAAGATTTGAAACCATAAGCATCTTTGTATCACGTTCTTGTGTGTTATGGTATTAATTATAAGTATACAACGTGTACCCAACAGTTCTGCTACAGAAATTTAAATTACACTATCTCAAGGCATGTAAGATTTTCCTAAAGATTTCCAAATCTCCAGAATGAAGTTACATCGTTTAGCATAGATAAAAAATTAAGCAGAATCCATAAGGATTATCAGAAATCATAAGATTCAGAATCGAGTGATTCATTTGTCTTTTTTTGATAGGTTTTTCTTCTGTGAATATCATATGATTATTCAGGTTAATAAATATGGTGTCTGAGGATTTAGGTAACGGGATCCAACTTTTATCTAGATTTGATTTCAATGAATCAGGTATGATTGAAGGATGAATATATGCTTAACGGTTGATGTCAAGACATATTTTGGCTCAACTTCCCATTGCATACTTGTGAGTATGGGCAGTGAAGTGATCCGAAAAATTGTGCTAAACACCTAACCCGAAACTGGTCTTATAAGAAAATATTTGCAAAAATCTTACATCCTTTATCTGATAATGATCTTTTTGTATTCTTTTACACACACACATGCAAACATGGGTTCAAATCATAGTTGTAATAATGATTTAGTTTCCACACTACTAATGATTCAAAAATTCTTATAGCCTGCTGATAATTCAAATTATTTGCAAATATTCAAATTAAAACTGAAACAACTTAAACTTTCATGTAATCATGACGCGATCATTTCCCATATGTGCAGTCTAAGACGTGTGGATCACTTACTGATGTACTATCATTTCCTCTTATACTCAAACAACTTTGAAAATTTTCTTATTTTCTATTTTGTTTTGATTTTCTGAAGATGTTAATAAAAGAGAAAACGAACTGAACAGAAAACAATTAAAAGAAATAAAGTTTAACTTCCATGAAATGATTTGATTTTGAAAAAGTGTTTTCACTCAGGATTGAGCATTCCTATCAAGTTGACCAGATATTCAAAATGGGTACGATCAAACGCCTTAGTGAAAAGGTCAGCAAAGTTGTCATCCGTGTGAACTTTTACAAGTTCAACCAAATGCTTTTCAGCACAGTCACTGATGAAATGATGGCGAATCTCAATATGCTTAGTTTTGGAATGTTTCACCGGGTTGTTTGTGATGGCCATAGTGGCATTATTGTTAATGAATGAAGGAGTTCCAGTGTGTGACACCCGACAATTCAGGTCAATATCCGTACATGTTATAAACAAGTTTACATTATAATTGTTTTTGTGATTTACTTAATTTCACAAACAAGGACATTAAGGCCTAACAAAAACCGTACATGGTCTCATTTCATATTTAGGTAATTCTAGGAGTTACCGGTTCACGTACCAGGATAACCCGACTAAATACGAACACTAGTGGTTAAAATTACACTTAAATCAAATGGTTTGATTTATTTAAATCCCAACCCACTTGCTTGACTTTCTCGACCGAAAGTCAGGGGAGCCATTCCCCCACTTGCTAATTCACTCAAATTCAGATAAAAACCATACCTCCTCAATCGAAATCCCACAATCCCTTTCATACTTCTCATTTTCTTACGGCAAATTCCCAATTCTCCTTCAAGTCGAAGTCCAGTTTAAGGTAAAAATCCACCGTATTTCGGTGCTATAAGAAGAGTTCCAAGTGTTGTCTCAAGAATCAAGATAAGGAGCTCAAGATCATTCTCTGTTTCCCTGAAAATCATCATTCTCTGTTTGAGGTAAAAACTCGATATTATCCATTTCATTTTCTTTAAAATCGTAGCTGAGCATACAAAAGGTTCAATCGCAAGTAAGATAACAAGAAAAGTGTGTCAAATTCAAGATTTGAACATAAAAATATACAGGACGAATTCTGTCAATCAAAGTGCAGTAATCGAAACTAGGAGTTTCGATACCTGTTATTCAATCGAAACTAGGAGTTTCGATACCTATTCAATCGAAACTAGGAGTTTCGATACAAGTTTACTCAATCGAAACTAGGAGTTTCGATACTAGTTGTTCAATCGAAACTAGGTAGTTTCGATACATATTGCTCAATCGAAACTAGGTAGTTTCGATACCCTTCTTGCCAATCGAAACTAGGTAGTTTCGATACCAGTTTTTGCTCATTCGAAACTAGGAAGTTTCGATATCTAATCTGCGCAATCGAAACTAGGAAGTTTCGACATCTGTTCATCAGTCACTTTGGGCAGTAGCTAAGATCTGTTTTATAACAAAACAAGTATTGAACAACTTACGTATAAGACGGGTAGTTTAACACATTAGTACCCTTGTGTGATTAGCGTACGGATATACAAGAACTAGCACAAGTTGGTTTGCTAGGATTTCATCGGACACAAGGTGAGTTCACGGCCCCCTTTTAACTATTTACTGTTTTGTAAACATCGGGGGAGAAACATACTTACTTATTATGTTTTGAAAACATGAATTACATTGCTTATACATTTGACAATATAAACATTTTGGTTTAACTCCTTGTGAGTTTCACTAATCCCCTTTTTCTAAGTTTTTGAAATGATTTGGGGTGGAAACATACTTGTAAAAGACTTTTGTGTATAAATGAATGGAACTAATGATCTGACCGTATGTATGTATTGAGGGAACAATAAAGCGCTTAAAGTCCTCGTAATAAATTAGTAACCATTAGCTATGGATTTAGCCCGGGATTATATGAATAGTACTATTGGGGGTGACGCCTCCGGTCATGGTTAGTCGCGCTAACCAGGGGTCAAAATGGCCGAATGACCGCATATTGTCTTACTCGCAGAAAGGCGAGGGGAGGCACAGAAAGTTGGGGTTTGGTTACGGTCTCGTACATTACATACTATTTTGTATTCCTTGCAAGCTTACAAATGGGGTCAATAGATCGGATTAGTAATCATATTCATTGGTAATACATACAAAAGAGTTCTGATCAGGGTAAAGTGATCAGGTTTATCAAAAGAGTTCTGATCAGGTTAAAATGATCAGGTTTTACACAAAAGAGTTCTGATCAAGGTAAAATGATCAGGTTTTACACAAAAGGGTTCTGATCAGGTTAAAATGATCAGGTTTTACACAAAAGAATTCTGATCAGGTTAAAGTGATCAGGTTTAAACGAAAGAGTACTGATTAGGTTAAAATGATCAGGTTTAACAAAGAGTTTTGATCGGCAATAAAAAGATCAGATTTAAACATTGGGTTTATGATAACTCTTTATAATAACTTGTGAACTCACCAACCTCGTGTTGACAATTTTAAGTATGTTTCTCAGGTGACCTCTAGCCATGGCGCGGTTGGAATAGGCTAGCTATGTTGGATCAATTCCTAAAGACTGGAAGGACGTAGAATATCAAGTCTCAAGTCTGTCATTGATCTAGAAGAACTTAGATCACAGTATTACTTAGTTTTAGTAATTGTATATGTAATCAAGTCTTAGAAATCATTATTACAGCTTCCGCTATCGTGTAATGAACCAATCGTTACAACCTGTATTTATTTAATAAGTAAATAAAATATGGGGGTGTGACAGATTGGTATCAGAGCCATGGTTTTAGCGAATTAGGTGTCCTTAGTGATACCTAGGCTCTAACCGGACTCATTTAGGGACCAAGATTTCTAAGACTTGCATCACATTAAAAACACCCAAGACTTGAGCATAGGAATTCCAACCGTTGCCGAACAATTTGTGTAGACTATTAGTGTATGGAGTTACACTAGGGTACCATTAGCTACACTAATACAATTACATGGCACATATAGTGAACACTTAAACACATACAATAAAGTGAAAATAATAAACACTTATAACATGTTATTGTTCGGGTTACGAGTCAAGAATAACGGGTACTCAGCATACTGCAACCTTAGAAGATCGAGTTACGAGCTGAGCTTGAACGACGACGGCGGCGATCGTCAGTTACCGATCTTGGTATCACAACAGGTTGAACTCGTACCAGAATCTGTACCTATACCTGCACCACAACTACTCCAGCCATGGAGGCAACTATCTTTCTAACGTATTTGCGATATAAATACTCTCATTCATAAGTTGTCGGATCGGATGCCTAGACTCTCGCCATAATGTATGGCAGGCATGATTGCCCAGACAGAAGGGAATTCAAGGTGAATAAGCAGGACTAAATGGGAGAGAACTCCAAGGGTCAGGAGACCCAGACATACATCAGGATCATGTGGATCCATGCATATATACAGACTTGGAGCAGGAGTTGCTCGACACTCGTTTGAGGATCTCTGCCCAACACATAGTGCCTGAATTTCACCATGCACATTTTTTTTTAAGAGACACTGGTGGTGCCTCTCTACCCTTAGCCTCATCCGACAACTGCCGTATTCGGCAGATTCATGAGTATTGGTACACATAATTAACAGTAATCCGATAAAACAATACACACTCATGTACAAATGTGCAAACGCAATCTAATGATCGTTTCAAATCACTTTTGATTAAAAGCTAGGGATAGAAGAAACACTATAGGGATCAGGCAAGGCAAATCATCATTACGGGTGCACACGTAATCATAATTTGCAGTGCATGGGAACTTTAGTGAGTCTTGCTGTCTAAGCTGATAATCAACTCATGTTCTCCATCACTTGATTAAGGATTGGATCTCAACAAATCAGACTTCTCAATTTGGTGCTCACAAAGCATTCTCCTAGTTTTGGAGGAACGAGAGAAATTCAAATTGAATTCAACCAATCCTTAGTAAATCCTGAACGACGAAGAAATTCGCACATTCACTCTTTGAGATTCTATTTGTCAGGAATGCTTCAAATTGAGCGTTACCACAACTAACACTTACAGTAATTGCACAACTATTGTGGGAGATTATGGCATAATCTCAGGATCCATCATACAGTTCAATCTCACAATTGCTTGAAAGTTACGCCAAGAGTGTTATGCGCTAACTTCAGTAATAGGGCAGGGTATTATTCTGACCCGCATACACATGGCACTTATGGATATTGTGGAAGCTCGTCATGAGACAAGTAGGAAATCGGACATTTCAGAATGTCGGTCAAACAGGATTGCTCTCGCAACCATTGACATTCAATATACCTTTAAGTCTGACTATTCTCTCTGCAATAGATAAGCCGGGGTTGATGCTCAAACGAATGCCAAAGAAACCTAAGTGTGGACTAACGACTATTGTCGCACTAACCAAAACGACATGCAAAACCCTTAAAGGAGTCCCAAATGCGGAATCTCATGCTAATCTCATTAGCTCATGATATGCATAAAGGACGTAAACTCGAACTATTCACAATAGGCCACTGTCCACAAAGAGTTGAGAAGAATAATTTATTACTCTTTTATACTCGCACTTCCCCAAAGTTCATCTTGTTGGATGGATCCCAGATTTAGCCTAGAAGAGAGGTGTGATTGCATCTTTCACTCCTAGTTTTCTATAATTGTGAAGCTCTAGAGCATCTATTGTTAAGAAATGATCTCTTAGAGTAGACTCAGTTAGAATACAAAAGTCTCGACGTTCAACACTCATTACCTCAAGTTTATCCTTGTGCTAAGGATTTTAAGGCTATAACCTGAATGAGTGGAATACGTAATGGTAAGTCACCAAAGTACCATTCAAACACTAAAGGAGTGCATACACACCGTATGACTAATAGTTGACTATCAACTCTTTCTGCCAACTTAATGAGTTGACAAACCCATAGCCCATTTTGGGGAAAACACTAATTCGATGAGACCATTCTTACAGTATTATTATTCATTCCCTCAGCTAGACGGAATATGAATATCCCAAACAAACATCAAACTTCGTATGGCTTACATACTTTGAAGGTATGGTAGTCGAGACATGAGTTTACATATCAGGACGCTACAACCCAAAGGCTAGTCTGCCTCGAAAGGTAGGGCGAGCAAAGGGGTAAAGTGGTGATTAGACTCGAAGTTCGCAAATAAGAGCTCCCAAGGAACATCAATTCCTAGCTCCATGAAGGCACATGGAGAGGAAAATCATAGAAAACATGAAACCTGAAATAAGAGAAAAGTCTTAGTCCGGGAAAATGCTTTCGAAAAGCATAAGAGGGACAAACATATAGTTTCATTTTCATACTTTTTCATTTCTACCCAATATACAACAAAAACTTGGACACCTCGTCGAGTAATTTTTTTTCATTAGACCGAGTTTCTCACCATGGGGAGTTCCGGTCCTGTTTGTAAAGAAAAAGGATGGAACCTTTAGAAGGTGCATCAATTATCGGGAGTTGAACAAGCTGACAATCAAAAACCGGTATCCTCTTCCTCGAGTAGACGATTTGTTTGATCAACTTCAAGGGTCCAGTTTCTATTCTAAAATTGATCTACAATCAAGATATCCTCAACTGAAAATTCAGGAAGAAGATATACCAAAAACGACTTTTAGGACTCGTTACGGTCGCTACGAGTTCCTAGTTATGCCATTTGGCTTGACTAATGCACCGGCCGTTTTCATGGACCTAATGAACCGCGTGTGCAAGCCATACTTGAATAAATTCGTGATTGTATTTATCGATGACATATCAATATATTCACAAACCAATGAGGAACATGAACATCATTTGAAATCAATCTTGGAACTACTCCGGAATGAGAAGCGTTATGCCAAATTCTCTAAGTGTGAGTTTCGGATTCGAGAGGTTCACTTTCTCGGACACGTCATCAATAAGAAGGGTATTAACGTAATCCCAACCAAGATTGAAGCTATCAAAAACTGGGAAGCACCAAGAACTCCGACTGAGGTGCGTCAATTTCTGGGTTCGGCAGGATATTACAGGCGATTTATCGAGAATTTTTCAAAGATAGCCTTGCCTTTGACCACGTTAACTCAGAAGGACAAAAAGTTTGATTGGACTGATAAACAAGAATCAGTGTTTCAATTGTTGAAGCAAAAACTTTGCAGTGCACCAATCATATCCCTTCCCGAAGGAACTGACAATTCCATCGTGTACTGCGACGCATCACACCAAGGTCTGGGATGTGTATTGATGCAAAGAGAAAAAGTCATAGCGTATGCATCCAGACAGCTAAGAGTACATGAGAAAAAAAAAAAAAAAAAAAAAAAAAAATTTATACGACTCATGATCTGAAATTGGGTGCTGTCGTGTTTGCACTCAAGATTTGGAGATATTTCTTATATGGTACAAAATGTATTATCTTTACAAACCACAAGAGTCTCCAGTACATCTTTAATCAGAAAGAACTCAACATGAGTCAACTTCGTTGGGTAGAACTACTGAATGATTACGACTGGGATATCAAGTATCACCCTGGTAAGGCAAATGTCGTAGCAGATGCCTTGAGTCGTAAAGAACGGGTTAAAACTCTCCGTGTTCGTGCCCTAGGATTGACAATTCATGCGAGTCTCACGATTCAAATCCGGATGGCACAACAGGAGGCAATCAAAGAAGAAAACATTCAGAGTGAAGCTATACGAGGAATGATCAGACAATTAGAGCCAAAATCAGATGATACTTTATACTTTGCAAATAGAATTTGGGTGCCATGTTTTGGTAACTTACAGGAGTTGGTTATGGACGAAGCCCACAAGTCCAGGTACCCCATTCACCCAGGTTCGGATAAAATGTATAAGGATCTGAAAGAACTCTACTGGTGGCCGAACATGAAAAGAGAAATTGCTATTTACGTCGGTAAATGCCTGACATGTTCAAAGGTAAAGGCAGAACATCAGAAACCGTCGGGATTGTTATAACAACCCGAGATACCTCAATGGAAATGGGAACAAATTTCAATGGATTTCATTACAAAGTTACCCAGAACACCTAGCAACTATGATACTATATGATAATCGTCAGTCGTTTGACGAAATCCGCGCATTCCCTACCAATAAAGGAGATAGATAAAAGTAAGACGCGTGCAAGGCTAAATATTAAGGGAATTAAGGCTAGGCATGGTATGCCAGTTTCCATTTTCACAAAAAGGGACAGTCGATTCATGTCAAGAACCTGACAGTCTGTACAAGAAGCCTTGAGCACACGCCTTTACATGACCACTACATATCATCCCCAGATGAACGGTCAAAGTAAAAGGACTATCCAAACTTTAAAAGATGTGCTCCGTGTGTGCGTAATCGATTTCAGAAGAAATAGGGATACTCACCGCCGTTGGATGAGTTTTCATATAATATCAACTACCATACCAGCATTAAAGCCGCTCCGTTGAGTCTTTGTATGGTTATAAGTGTCACTCATCGCTATGTTGGGCGGGGGTTAGCGAAAAGCATTTGACTGGTCCTGATATTGGCTAGGAAACCACTGACAAGATCGTCGAAATAAAAGATCGTCTGAAAGCCACTCAAGACAGACGAAAGAGAGTGGAGCTAGCAACAGACGAAAACCATTAGAATTCCAAGTGATAGACAAAGTCACGTTGAAGGTCTCACCTTGGAAAAGAGTGGCAAAATTTGGCAACCGTGGCAAGCTTAACCCTAGGTACGTTGAACCATTTGAACGAGAGGATCAAATGAAAAAAAAAAAAAATACCCATCCTTGTTTAAGGATACAACAGTTCAAGAGGACACAAATTGAATTTCGGGACGAAATTCTTCTAACATGGGGAGAATGTGACACCCGACAATTCAGGTCAATATCCGTACATGTTATAAACAAGTTTACATTATAATTGTTTTTGTGATTTACTTAATTTCACAAACAAGGACATTAAGGCCTAACAAAAACCGTACATGGTCTCATTTCATATTTTGGTAATTCTAGGAGTTACCGGTTCACGTACCAGGATAACCCGACTAAATACGAACACTAGTGGTTAAAATTACACTTAAATCAAATGGTTTGATTTATTTAAATCCCAACCCACTTGCTTGACTTTCTCGACCGAAAGTCAGGGGAGCCATTCCCCCACTTGCTAATTCACTCAAATTCAGATAAAAACCATACCTCCTCAATCGAAATCCCACAATCCCTTTCATACTTCTCATTTTCTTACGGCAAATTCCCAATTCTCCTTCAAGTCGAAGTCCAGTTTAAGGTAAAAATCCACCGTATTTCGGTGCTATAAGAAGAGTTCCAAGTGTTGTCTCAAGAATCAAGATAAGGAGCTCAAGATCATTCTCTGTTTCCCTGAAAATCATCATTCTCTGTTTGAGGTAAAAACTCGATATTATCCATTTCATTTTCTTTAAAATCGTAGCTGAGCATACAAAAGGTTCAATCGCAAGTAAGATAACAAGAAAAGTGTGTCAAATTCAAGATTTGAACATAAAAATATACAGGACGAATTCTGTCAATCAAAGTGCAGTAATCGAAACTAGGAGTTTCGATACCTGTTATTCAATCGAAACTAGGAGTTTCGATACCTATTCAATCGAAACTAGGAGTTTCGATACAAGTTTACTCAATCGAAACTAGGAGTTTCGATACAAGTTGTTCAATCGAAACTAGGTAGTTTCGATACATATTGCTCAATCGAAACTAGGTAGTTTCGATACCCTTCTTGCCAATCGAAACTAGGTAGTTTCGATACCAGTTTTTGCTCATTCGAAACTAGGAAGTTTCGATATCTAATCTGCGCAATCGAAACTAGGAAGTTTCGACATCTGTTCATCAGTCACTTTGGGCAGTAGCTAAGATCTGTTTTATAACAAAACAAGTATTGAACAACTTACGTATAAGACGGGTAGTTTAACACATTAGTACCCTTGTGTGATTAGCGTACGGATATACAAGAACTAGCACAAGTTGGTTTGCTAGGATTTCATCGGACACAAGGTGAGTTCACGGCCCCCTTTTAACTATTTACTGTTTTGTAAACATCGGGGGAGAAACATACTTACTTATTATGTTTTGAAAACATGAATTACATTGCTTATACATTTGACAATATAAACATTTTGGTTTAACTCCTTGTGAGTTTCACTAATCCCCTTTTTCTAAGTTTTTGAAATGATTTGGGGTGGAAACATACTTGTAAAAGACTTTTGTGTATAAATGAATGGAACTAATGATCTGACCGTATGTATGTATTGAGGGAACAATAAAGCGCTTAAAGTCCTCGTAATAAATTAGTAACCATTAGCTATGGATTTAGCCCGGGATTATATGAATAGTACTATTGGGGGTGACGCCTCTGGTCATGGTTAGTCGCGCTAACCAGGGGTCAAAATGGCCGAATGACCGCATATTGTCTTACTCGCAGAAAGGCGAGGGGAGGCACAGAAAGTTGGGGTTTGGTTACGGTCTCGTACATTACATACTATTTTGTATTCCTTGCAAGCTTACAAATGGGGTCAATAGATCGGATTAGTAATCATATTCATTGGTAATACATACAAAAGAGTTCTGATCAGGGTAAAGTGATCAGGTTTATCAAAAGAGTTCTGATCAGGTTAAAATGATCAGGTTTTACACAAAAGAGTTCTGATCAAGGTAAAATGATCAGGTTTTACACAAAAGGGTTCTGATCAGGTTAAAATGATCAGGTTTTACACAAAAGAATTCTGATCAGGTTAAAGTGATCAGGTTTAAACGAAAGAGTACTGATTAGGTTAAAATGATCAGGTTTAACAAAGAGTTTTGATCGGCAATAAAAAGATCAGATTTAAACATTGGGTTTATGATAACTCTTTATAATAACTTGTGAACTCACCAACCTCGTGTTGACAATTTTAAGTATGTTTCTCAGGTGACCTCTAGCCATGGCGCGGTTGGAATAGGCTAGCTATGTTGGATCAATTCCTAAAGACTGGAAGGACGTAGAATATCAAGTCTCAAGTCTGTCATTGATCTAGAAGAACTTAGATCACAGTATTACTTAGTTTTAGTAATTGTATATGTAATCAAGTCTTAGAAATCATTATTACAGCTTCCGCTATCGTGTAATGAACCAATCGTTACAACCTGTATTTATTTAATAAGTAAATAAAATATGGGGGTGTGACACAGTGTAGTTCAAGCCATAATCTCTCAATTGATGCTGGATCGACAATATATGCGAACAACAGCTCGCGGCAACAATGTACTCTACTTCACATGTTGAGACATAAACCGTTGACTGCTTCTTACACTGCTAGGAGACCAGCCTGTCCCCCAAGAATTGACATCCACCTAAGGTTGATTTTCTATCGAGGTTACAACCGCCATAATCAGAATCGGTAAAGGCTTTGAATTCAAAAGACTGCTGCTTGGAGTACCAAAGACCCAATCGGGGTTTCCCTTTCAGGTATCTGAAGATCCACTTCACAGCTATCAAGTGAGATTCCTTCAAGTACAATTTACAATCCACATCCTTTCAATCTTTGTGTGGCCGCAGACCATGATTGACTTGGATTGGTGTGCCATAAGTAGTAGAATCATTCATCTTGTATTTTAACAAAATGTCATGCACATACTTACTTTGTTGTAGATAAATGCCATCCTCCCTTTGACTGACTTACAGACCCAAAAAGAACGACAGTTCACCCATGTTGCTCATTTCAAACTTGGACTTCATCACCATTTCGAATTCTCTACACATCTCTTCATTGGAAGACCCAAAGATAATGATGTCGACCTATACTTCCACAAGTAGAATATCACCTCCTGCTTTCCTAATGAAGAGGGTCGAGTCAATTTATCCACGGTCAAAACCATTGGACAATAGATGTTTTGATAAAGTCTCATACCATGCCCTAGGTGCTTGATGAAGACCATAAGGTGCTTTATCTAGCTTGTACACTATATTGATATTATGCGGATCTTCAAAACCTAGAGGTTGAGTGACATAGACCTCTTCATGAACTTTCCCATATAGAAAAGCCCTCTTCGCATCAAGTTGATAGACCTTGAAGCCGACAAAGGAGGCATAAGCCAGAAACAGTCGAATGGCCTCAAGTCTAGTAATTAGGGCATACACCTCTGTGTAATCCAGGCCCTTTTGCTGATAAAAACCCTGAACAACCAACCTTGCTTTATTCTTCACTACAACATGTCGATCGTCCGTCTTGCATTGTAACACCCATCTGGTTCCAATCGGATGCATACCCTTTGGAAGGTCAACCAAATCTCACACTTGCAACTTTTGGAATTGAGACAGTATATCTTGCATCGCCTCTATCCAGCAGTTGTCAACGAGAGCCTCTTTCACATTATTCGACTCCTATTGGGATACGAATGCAGCATGCAAACATGTCTCCATGATACCTGTGTCAAGTATCTCAGCATACAAATTTGTGTTCTCAGTAATGGTTCTGTGACGAGTTTGAACACCGGCATTAGGATCACCAATAATGTTGTCAATTGGATGATTCCAATGCAATATCATCTCTGGTAATTGAGGTTCCTGAATAGCTGACTCAAGGTTTATGCTCAATCCCCCATATCAAGTGTACCCGAAGATGACCCAATGTTGATTGGATTAACTGGAGCATCATTTTCTATATGAACATTAGGATCAGCTTGAGCATCGGTTCCTTCAACATGAACTTCATCTATATTGTCACTGTCAAGAGTTCCAGATGCAGGTGCAGCATTGGAATCAGAATTTTGGATAGGTACCGTTGCTCTGGTTGAGAAACTAGAGTCGTCGCCGCCACTACAGAACTCATACAACTTGGCAGCGTCTTCAGCAGATAAATCAGGAAGATTAAAAGACTTGAACAGAGCATCATAATCAAATCCCCAAGCAGGACTAGTTGGTTCTGGTGGAATGTTGTGTTTACTGCAGTCCACTTCGAACCATTCTTCCACAGACCTACTCTCAATATTGTACACTCTCTTGCATGGCGAATTGGCAACCATGAACTTTAGAGTTGCGATTTTTTGCATGAAATTTAGACTTGAGATCTTTGTACTGTAACAATAATGAGCAGGGACTACCAGAAGGAACTAGGTAGTCAAGATTTGGAGGTCGATTGTTGATAAGCTCATACCAAGTTTTGTTGTGCCTCTTAACCACTAGAACTCTATTTAAGACGTGACAAGCTGTGTTGACTACTGCCGCCCAGAACGGTACGGGAAGCTTGGCATCTGACAGCATTGTCCTTGCAGTCTCAATTAGGATTCTGTTCTTCCGTTCTTCAACTCCATTCTGATGGGGTGTATACGGTTCACTTAATTCATGACGAATGCCCTTCTTGAGACAGAAAAGCTCCATCATGTTGTTTTTGAACTCCATGCCGTTATCACTCCTTATTCTTCTAACCATTAGTTTGCATAAAGTTTACAAGCTCACAATCAGGTATTGAAGAATATCAGCAGTCTCATCCTTTGTACCAAAGAAATGCACCCAAGAAAAACGTGAGAAATCATCAGTCACAACTAGACAGTACGACTTACCTCCAATACTTATGGGCCCAAAAAAAACCATGTGTAGGAGCTCCAAACGGGTATCGATAGAGTTTTGGGACTTAGGCATGTGATATTTCCATTGCTGTTTGCCCTTTTTACAAGGCATGCAGTCATTTGCAACGACAAATCTCGGCTTAGGAATCCCGGTTACCGTTTTGGACAAGATGGTTCATTTTACGATAAGAAATGTGTCCGAGTTTCCTATGCCACAATATTGAGTCAAGTTTTGTCGCTTTAGTAAGCAAACAAGTAGAAACTGATGAGGTGGTTGTGGCCACGCTCATATCAATCTGATATGTGTTGTTTATCCTTGGCACTCTCATTAGAATCCAATCATCAGGAACCTCAAAACCAGGCTTGAGAACCAAGCATTCAGACTTGTCAAACATAATTGAGTACTCCTTGTCGCACATTTGAGATACACTCAACAAGTTATCCTTCAGCTGCTCACAATAGTTGACATTGTGGAAGCTTATATATCCATTTGAAGCCACGCCTTGACAAGTAGTACTGCCGCCCTTCTCGCCTACAAAGGCCACATAGCCGCCTCTGATTGGTTTAACATCTTAAAGCAAGGCCATGTTGCTTGTCATGTGCCTGGAGCATACACTATCCACATACCAACGGTTAGAGATAGTTCCCTTCGGATGTCCCTACATGAGTCACAAGAAATTAATTAGATTTGGAGACCCAAGCCATGGTGGTCTTGGGTCGTCCATTTTTCTCAAAATAAACTACCTCAATTAATTCACAATCATGACTATCAAAAATGGGTGAATCCTTAGATGATTTAGGATAAGAAGATTGAGAACTTTTTGTTTTCTTGTTCCAGGACCTTTTCTTCTTTTCCATCTAAATATTAGGCTTACTAGTCTCAACTTTGGGTGAACTAGTGGAAGCTTCACCTGGTTGACTACCAGCTAGCTGTTGTTCAAGTTTTCTCAACCTTTTGTTCCTTATGTGGCTTAGAAAGTTTCACCACAGGCTTCTCACCAGTTTGTGTACTACCAGAGGTAGATACACTGGGTTTAACAACTAGCTTTACCCCTTTAGGAACATATGGTTTAACCACATGTTTTGCTGGTGGTTTAACCATTGGTTTCACTAGTGGCTTCACCACATCTGATTTGGGACTCTTAAGTTGCTTCACTGCTGGTGTCTTAGGGGAAATAGTTTGTTGTTGAACAACTGGCCATTTCCCTTGGTTCTTATTAGGACTGTTCACCAGGATGTGACCGACCATACCACAGTGAAAGAAAGATCATTTTTCTTTGTACGTCCTCCTGTAGGGCTCTCTGCTTTTGGATGCAGATGACTCTGCTTGATGAGCAATGGGAGTTGTTTGATGAACATTAACAGCATCTTGTGCTTGACCGGATTTGCTTTTAGGAGTAAAATGTTTTTCCATGTTTTCATGATGATTCTTACTCAAATGATTAATGAAAGCTTCTTTATTTACTTGCTTTATGGACTTGAAACCTCCATAAAGCATCATTTTCAGTTTATCATTAGACTCAATTGTATCATGTTTAGTTAAAATGCAATTGTCACGATTAGTGACAATGGTTTTCTCAATTTTATGGTCATCAATCAACTCTTCTGAGACAACACCCTCGACCTTGGTGTTCTCAGAACCTTCTTCAGAGAAGAACTCCTCATCAGAAATTGACTCAGTCTTACTTGAGGAATCATCCTGGTTAGAGGATTCTTCCTTGCTCGAAGAGTCATCCAAGAAAGACAAATCAATGTCCACCGGCCCACTGACAAAGTTGCCGCTTACTGGTGGAGGAATGTCATTAGTACCTAAACCTTTGCCTCTAACTTTTCTCACCACGGACTCGTAGTGTTCCACCACAAAGCGAGAGTTTTTCAACTTCTCAAGTCTGCAACTCAATTGCAGGATTTCATTTTGCAGTTTGGCGATCTCAACATTTCTTTTCTCTAACCCCTTATATGCAACATCTAAGTGAAATTGTTGTTCGCTGATTTTAATTGAAAACTCGTGTCTTTCTTTCTTAAGATTTTTAATTGAATCTTTAAACAGTTTTTCAGTTTCTTTATAACTTAGAGCTGCAATACGTAAGGGTTCGAGTTGATCATGGATACGATCATTCTTGTCCTTCAAGGTAAGACATTTGGAACAAGAGACAACAGCAAAAGGATTAGAATCTACCTCAGTTGACGAACTGGATGCTTCTCCAATAGCCATGAGAGCAAACACAAATGTAGATTCTTGTTGGTTAGAAGCAGATGCTTCCCTTTCCTCATCTTTCATCAACTCAACAATCTCTGCCATTAAACCTATTTGAGTCTGTGCAAGTATGGCGTCTTCTAGATGAACACACCAACCAAAGCTCTCGTCCTCATTGAACCACTAATGCACTGGACGTTCCACTTTGACTCTGTTTGCAGTTGTTCTGATTGTTGTACCCTTGGTTGTTTCCCTGGCTTGGTCTAGTGATACTCGAAGCTGGTGCTTTATCCTTTTGACATTCCCTTGTGAAATGTCCAAAGTTATTACATTTGTAGCACTTAGCTTTGGATTTATCAAATCCAACATTGGCATTAGAATGCCCACCAATGAACTTCCTACATGTTCGGTTCAGAAAACTCTTAGCCCTCCTCAAGATCATGGCCATGTTCCATTGAATATCCATATCCTCTATATCACCCGGATCCACCTGATAAAAGTCTTCTTCAATGGTTTCAGGATCTGTTAGCTTACCACCAATGAAGTTCTCGTAGGCAAGCATGCAGGATGAGAATAGTGCCACATGATCTTCAGCTATCTTGGCAATAGCACATTGGTTTGCTAAAGGGGTAGAGGTAGGGCTTCTTGAGGAATGTTGGTGGTATGAACCAGATCTTGATGTAGCAAACCAAGTATGACCACCACAACCATTAGAATTATCATCTTCCTAAGGAGTCCTAGAGAACAAGGCAATTCTAGAATTAGATGACTTTGCTGTGGACGACACTCCATAATACATAGAAGGATCTTGAATCTGAGGTGTTCCACAACTTTCTTTCTTTTTCAGGTTCATGTCGTGTGCTTGAACTTTTCCAACTGCATCATCAATTGTCATCTCATAAAACTTCGGGTTCTCTCTCAACAGTGTGGTATACATGTCAAGTTTTGGTGGCAAAGAATCAAGAAACTTCTCCACCAATTCATCATCAGGATACTTGAGTTCATAAGAGTTTAGCTCTGTTTTCAGGTGATAGAATCTAGAAATAAGTTCATAAACAGATTCATTCTCTAAATATCTGAATCACTCATACTGCTTCTGATGCGTAATGTTTTAATACATAAAAATATAATAAATATATTTTTAGAATGGTCTTACGAGATCAGGTTTTAAATTTATAAAATGATAATTACTTTAACTTAAAAACACACACAATAGGCAAGTGTACCTATCGTAGCGTAATATAGTTTAGGTAAGAACCAAGTATCGAACCAATGGACACGGTCAAATTCCAATACTCGACTTTCGTTAATGTTTAGCCGGTATAATTTGTAAGTGATTTTTGTGTGCTTGTGGAACAGGAAAGTAATTGACAGAAAAGTAAATGGTGGTAAACTAAATAGCAGAAAAGTTAAAATGTGTGTGAAGTGTGTAACAGAAATGTAACGAACATAATAGTAAATAATAGGAAGTAAATAGGTCGGAAATGATCTGGTTACGAATAGTATTGCTTTGGATTTCGAATCCGCTTGGTACGTGATAATGTTAAGTTGACTAATCCAGTGATATGACTACTACAAATGTGTGACCCCGGTCACCGCTAGAGCCTCGTCCTCATGACATTTGATTTGCAAATTTAAAACCTTTAACAAGTGGTAGTGCCTCCCGTTAAGGACAACAATTACCCTCAACCCTTCGAATGGTCATCTCCGGGTTGGTTTAAGACATCGAACGTAAAATGATTTGTATTAAAGTTAAATAGGTGATTATATTTTGCTCACCGGGAGGCGGTGTAACAAAGACATACAGTTCCCAACATGAGTTCACAAATTCTTTGTCGCATAATAAGTTCGCATAAAGACGTACGATCTTAATAGTGTTAACCAAGCCTTGACTTATCAATCTCTACTTGTATAAAGATGTACAAGCTTCCAGAGAAGTTTGATTAAAAAGGTTTTACACTTTAAAAATCAAGAACACTCACAAATATAAAGACAGATTTAGACAATAATAAAAGCCCACCAAAATGGTGGTTTTAAGGACGAATAATTAAAGACATAAACACATCACTTGGATCAATACGTTAAACATTAACATGCACCAAACTTCATCTTCACCCTAGCAATACAAAGAGTTTAGCCACGAATGGCCACACTAACTAGCATAACGCTAGGTTTCGTAGGCTCCCCTACTGCGGAACAAGGAGGAAGAGCCCCTCCACTAACTACTCTCTACTCTAACTACGAAATGCACTCTCAAACGAGGTCTAGATGGGTGTTCTTTGATCTGAATTATTGTGTGGAAAGAAGAAATCAAGCCATCTATTTATAGGCCTCAGAATGAGCAAAGCACGACCGTGCATTGGATTGCACGGTCGTGCAAACACCACGGTAATCAAAAAGGGTACATAGGACAGTGTACTGGACCTTAGGGACCAAGACAAGGCAATGCACGCCCGTGCATTGTGATACACGACCGTGCATCCCCTTCCTGCTCTCCAGTTTTGTCTTTTAGCTGCTGGTTTGACTTGTGTTGACCTGGTTTGACTTATTGGGGCTCAATGCTCGGGTTTGGTCCTCCAAAAGCTTGATTTCTTCATGTTTAAAGCTGATTTTTGCTCTATTCATCTTTGGCGTTTTAAGTATAAATTGCAAGGTTATTAATCAATTAGTACCATAATATGGGGATTATTATGCATGCAAAACATGTATAATTTAGGACATATCAGCTTCCGCAGTAGCTCTATCTTGTTTTTCTTGACGTCACTGTTTCCCTCGAACCTGTTCTGCAAAGCCTTTAAGAGATCCTTAGAAGTATCATAACCTCTGAAACTGTGAAATAGATCCCTAGTCAAGGTCATAGTTATAGTGCCATGTGCCTTATTTTCTCGGTCATAGGCCTTCTTCTCTTCTTCATCTAGCTTGGAGATTGGTTTTGGAACAGTTTCATCAAGAAACAGATAGGTTGGATGTTTATATCCCTCAAGAATTGGTATCCATAAGGTGCTTTCCAGTTCGAATAATCATTTACATTAAGCAGCTTTGGTGGTTTATGTGGAGTCCCTATCTCGTTGTCATAGTTTAGGAAACTACTAATGTTCTGAATATTTGACATAGTGGTTAACATTGTAAAAAATCAGAAATTTTGCACAACTTGCGCACTTGGAACTAGCCTTGCGCACTTGAAATTTGGTCTTGCGCACTTGAGATTTCCTCTTGCATACTTAGTAAGTACGCAGGAGTAAATGTTAAGTACGCATGAAGCAAAGTTAAGTATGCACAAGAATGGTCTTACGTACTTAGCAAGTACGTAGGAAGACTATTCTTTATGCCAAATAAGGTAAGTATGCAGTATGCTTTATCCACCTGCTCCACCAACTTTTCCCAGTCACCAGAAATAGCTCAGATCTTCAAATTTTTGAAGATGTGAAAAATTGATCAAGTCAAAAGGTTAGAAACTTGTTTCTAACAACCCTTGATGATCAAAACTCTCAAACAAACAACAAAAAGGTCGGATTTTGAAGGATTTTTTCTTTTAAAAAAGCGATCAAGAGCTACCTCTATTTTATCACAAAATCACCAAAAAAAGGCTGCAGATTGGGTCGAAAATGCTCCTAACACACTCACAACACTCGAAATCAAGAGCAAATGCTCTGATACCACTTATAGGTCCTCGGGTGTCTCAGATCATCACATGAAAGTGCGTTGGCTAGTCTGACCGGGTGCAGAATGCCCATGACTAGGTGGAGAATCAAACAAAACAAAGTAAACCGAAAACAAACACAAGATACTTTAAACTTCGTCTATTGATAATCACAGCCGGTTACAGTTTGCACAATGAGTGTGTACATAATTCTGTCACTAACTGGCTATATATACTAAGACCTGTTGCCTGCGCACTTAGCAAGTGCGCATGGCTTAACTCTTGCGTACTTAGCAAGTACGCAGCCTTTCTTCTTGCGTACTTGCTAAGTACGCAGGATGTACATTCTGCGCAATCATTAAGTGCGCACAACACTTTACAAAGACTAGACAAGTACAAGTACCTACATACATGATTACAACTCGATAAACCAATATATACAGATACTAAATACAAATACAAATAGTAAAGTACAAAAGCATAAGACAACATCCAGAGTGTCTGTCACACAAACGTGATCCAACAATAAGGCTACTAAATGTGTCGAAAATGCTCCTATCACACTTACAACACTCGAAATCAAAAGCAAATGTTCTAATACCACTTGTAGGTCCCCGGGTGTCTCGGATCTTCACATGCAAGTGTGAGGCTAGTCGAACAGGGTGCGGAATGCCCGTGACTAGATCGAGTATCGACAACAACAATTAACCGACAACAAACAAGAGTCACTTTAAAACCTCGTCTATTATCAATATCAGCCGATTACAAGTTACAGAATAAGAGCGTACTTATCAACTTCTACAATTAGCTATATATACTAACAGACCTGATGCCTGTGCACTTAACAAGTGCCCATGGCATTGTTCCTGCGTACTTAGCAAGTACGTAGACATGTTCTTGCGTACTTCCTAATACGCAGGTTATGTAACCTGCACACTTACTAAGTGCGCACAACACTTACAAAGACGATTACAAGACAAGTGCATACAAACATGATTACAACTCGATAAACCAATACATACAAAGTCAGAAATACAAGTACAAATACATCAAGAACAGTTACAAAAGCAGAGACAACATCCAGAGTGTTTGTCACACAAACGTGCTCCAACACATATTTACCTAATACCTGGAGCATACCGTGCATGCTGATAAATAACACTACTCCAGATTTGAAGAGCAAACCTCTTGATGATATAATTTGCTTGTAACACCCTAAAATTTCCTGTAAGAATTTAAGGGCTAAAAATATTAGAAAATGAAAGTCCAGGGGTTAAAATGTAATTAGTCTAAAGTTAGAGGATCAAAAGTGAAATTTTTTGATTTTTGGACGGTAATGGACCGTAACAGACCATAACGGTCCGTTACAGGTTAAGGAAGGATTTGCACAGGAGATGATACGTGTCCAGATGACTCAGCCCTAATTTGGATGCATAACGGACCGTCACCAGGGCGTTACTGTCCATCACACCGCAATGAGATCAGAGGCCGCCACGTGTAAGATGACTCATGCGCACTAGGTTGGTGACATACCATCACCAAACCTTAATGGTCCGTAATGGCGAGGCGGTGACGGACCGTCACCTAGCATAACGGTCCATCGCGACGTGAGATTTGGCCTATAAATAGATGGCCGAACTCAATAGTTTTCACACATCCTACACACCAATTTTACACACACTCACCTTCAAATAGCCGTAGATAGTTCCAAGGTAAGGTTCTGATACTTTGGTTACTTACCATTAAGCTTTGATTATATAATGTTAAGTATATTATAGATATTAATTAAGAAATATTAGCAGTCGAGGTGATGTACGAGGTATTTGACATATTATCGATACAATAAGCTGAAATACTGCCCAGGTGAGTTCCTCTGAACTTAATGTGTATTGTTACACAATTGTTATTTGAAATAGTCACCCTATTCCATGTATATATAATGCGTAATAAGTACTTTATATGTTCAGTTGTGGGATGGAACCTATGGGTGGATTATCTCAGTTTACTTGTGTGGGAGGACCAGTAGGGTGGGATAGTTTGTTTAGTTTATACTGGTGTTGGACGACAAGTCGTGGAAATTACCAATTATATATACCAAAAAGCTAACAAGCGTAGTGGCATGTGCGTGGGATGTAGGAATGCTGATGATTAAATAACAACCATTTGTGGTAAAGGTTCATGAAGTCACCAACTGATGTTGACTCAACTATATTTAAAGATGTTGCAGGTGGATCTATTAGGGGCATTCCAGGTAGCTAATAGATGTGGATAGTCGTCTGGTTGATAAGAGAATTGTGATGGTCAGAGGCATGTGGAGTAGAGATGTCGTGTGGATATTTTGAGTGTCGTGACATGAACTGATGCTTGTTGGATTGATTAATTTGTAATAGAAGTTTGGTCCCTATGTAAAACAGTTTTTAGTTATTAACAAAAGAGGTTTACGACTTAGCTTCCACTGTGTTTTTGGTATCAAATTCACTGTAACTAGAAGCCGACCTTTTGACCAGTATGTAGTTATCTGACGAACATAATGTTCTGTCTAGGAAAGGACGGTGTATAAATCTCTTCTACACCCGTCGCACTTTCCTGGGAACATATCTGTTAGAGGTACTACTCTTGTTAGACGACCGTCCTGTATTACGGGTGTTACAAGTTAGTATTAGACCATCAGTTTAAGGGATTTAGATACTAACAGGAAGTTAGTATCTATACTTAAACTAGGGTTCTGTAAGATAGCTGGAATGCCATAGGTTAAGATGTTGATTTTTATTATGAATATAACGGGTAATATTGAGGAAACAGATAATTAAATGCATTCTTGGCCAAATGTCTTTAATTTCTTACTTCCTAGATTATTACTAGTTATACGAATTCTGATGTTATACATCTATGTGTAGGTACAAATGACAGGACGTGGTAGAGGATGAGGAAGAGGTAGAGGTAGGATGACCAATACTAGGTCTCGTACCCACGATACGGCAAACACAAACCCTGTTCCAAATAATAACATAAATACAAATGCTGAACCTGAGCAACCGGTGGAAGAAGTCATTATGACTGAAGCTCAATTCCAGGGAGCGATGGCATCCGAAGTCACCCGAGTGCTTCAAACAACTCTACCTGGGATACTTGAAGATGCCCTTAGGAGAAGAGAAAATCACAAAAGTCTGGGCAACCGAAACAAAGGCACAAGTGATGCCATTCCCCGAACATAAGACACCCTTCATAATACTCCTATAGGAAACAATATAGGAACCACCCGAACTCATGAGACAGTAGGAATGACGAATTAAAGCACAGGAGTTCATGGAAAAGGATGCAACTATAAGAACTTCAGTGACTGTCATCCCAAGCCTTTCAATGGAAAGAAGGATGTCATTGCAGCATTGCAATGGATCACGTCTATGGAAGAAATAATTAAGATGAGCGAATGTGACACCGATCAAGCTGTGAAATTTTCCATACATTCTTTTGAAGAAGAGGCCCTTGACTGGTGGGAATCAGCCAAGCAGACAAAGGGAGAAGCTGTTATTGAGAGGATGACTTGGGAGGATCTCAAGTCTTTGATTGTGAAGAGATATTGTCCACAAAATGTTGTGGATAAAATTGAAGCTGAGTTTCTTCGGTTCGAAGCAGGAACCATGACTCATCAGGAGTATACAACCAAATTCAATGAAATGGCCAAGCTGGTGCCACATCTAGTGACTCTTGAATCTAGGAGGATTAAGTACAATGATCAAGGCCTACCCCCTAAAATTCTTACCTTAGTGAAGACTACTGCATTTGAAACCAAGGATTCAGCAGTACAACTTAGTGCAGTAATGTATGATGAGATAGAAGCATAGGAGAAGGCCAACAAGAGAAGCTTGGAAAACACAACCTACGAACCCACAGGTAACAAAATCCCAAGAGAAATAGATAATTCAGGAAGAGGTGTACAAGGGATTACATGCCATCACTGCCAGCAAGTAGGACACTTTATAAGAAATTGCACAAGTATCAAATGTCATAATTGTAACGAACTAGGGAATTTTAAAAGTAATTGTCCAAAAGCATCTCAAACAAAGACAGGCGGTGGATCCAAAGGACGCATATTCATTTTAGGAGGAAGGAAAGAGGGAGAAGAATAGGTACGTCTGTTATAAAATTGTTAGGACATAGTTTGTAATGACAAAAGCTTTGTAATAATTTAGATCTAATGTCTTTATGTTTTTGTATGTAATGTTCTAAGTGTTTTATACAAGTTATGCTAGGGGCGAACTTGACAGAGGCGAACTTGTTAAGTTCGCTTAGTCTATCTGAGGCGAACTTGTTAAGTTCGCTTAGTCTGTTAGAGGAGAACTTGTTAAGTTCGCCTGGTACAGATCAGATGTCTATATATAGAGGTTACAAAGTCAGTTTGAGCAGGTAGTAGTATTGAACAGAAGTGAACGAATTATCTGATTGAGTCGGTAAACTCTATGATTGTTGGAATACAAGGTTGAATGTTATTTACGTGATTGTTTCTATTGTATTTTGTGTATACAATTGTTGATTCGGTTGGCTTCCGCACTCCGCGTTAACAATACGTCTTATCACGAGAACGATCCGTAGAAGAGCCATGTGGACCTACAAGTGGTATCAGAGCTTATGCTCGTGATTCTTGGTGATTTTAGACGATTTTGTATGCAAATTGACAAGAAATTCATCATCTTTGAAATTTTCATTTCCATGGAGTTTTCAAGCTTATTTTGCTTCTGATTTGGTGTTTTTGAAGTGGATTTTGAAGAAATTGATCCGATAGAAAGGTTCTAATTGAGAAAATACACAATCCTACGGTTTAATTTGGTCTAATTCCTTCAAATCAGTGAATTATGAAGATTTTTCGTGAAATTGGGTTCGTGTTTTTGGGTTGAAGTCGTTCTAGATTTTGATTCTGCTAAAGCAAGCGAACTTGCTGAATTAGTCTGCAGGCGAACTTAGCAAGCGAACTTGTCAAGTTCGCTTCTCTCAAATTAGGCGAATTTAATCAGATTTCTGGATTCTGGTTTAAGCGAACTTAGTAAGTTCACTTCATATTAAATTCGCTTGAGTGTATCTGAAGCGAACTTACTATCTTCGCCTAAGGGTAGTGTGTGTTCAACACTTGAAATTTTTTTTTCTGGAAAATGGCAAATATGGTTCAAGTAACTAATATGTTCAATTATGATAATGTGATTGGTACATCTCAGAAACCGCCAAAGTTGTTAAATCATGGTGATTATTCTAATTGGAAAGATCGGTTTGATCAGTTCGTATCCTTTACCGATACCAGTCTATGGATTCCAATCTTAGAAGGTTATACGCATCCGACTTACTCGTGGATGGGAAAGGATGATGTTCCAAAGCCGGTGTCTGCGTTAACTACATAAGAAAAGTTGTTGTTTGATCGGGAAAAGAAAGCGATTGCGAGTATTTCGATGTCTCTTCCGAAGGAAATATATCACAGTTTTAAACAATTCAAGTCTTCTCAACAAATGTGGGAAGCATTACAGAAAATATGTGAAGGTAGTTTGGATGTAAAGAAGAGTAGAAAAGAGCTACTGAAGAAGAAATTCTTGGTTTTCAAGCACTTTCAAAATGAATCCTTGGATGATCTCGCTACAAGAATCTATCATCTGCTGAGTGAATTGTCGAGTGCTTCTGTGGTGTATGAGACTAAAGAGATTAACGATAAGTTCTTAGAGGCATTACCATCTAAGTTTGATGTGTATACAGTTTTAATAAAAGAGAATATCAAGTATAAATCAATGTCTCTGGAAGAGGTTCTTGGAAAGATTCAATCTCCTGATATGAATATGAAGAAGAAGGAGACTAATATGGAACATATACAAGATCCTTCATGTATTTTGCCAAGAATTCTTGTAAAACTGGTACAGGAGTTGCATTTTTTTCTGGTGATGCTCAAGATATGTCTAATGATCAGTGTTCTGGAGTTTCTCTTTATTCTGGTCATTCTAGTCATTCTGGTTTCTCTACAACTACAGCGTCTTCATCGTCTGGAACTCACAATATGAATTGTCACACCCCAACCGACGGCGGAAACGTCGGGGCGGGACATGTAGACTGTTCATGAGCACAAGTTTGACTAAATTGAAATATATTAATTATTCAAATTCATTTCAAGTATTCAAGACAAAAAATAAATCAAACCAAGTATATAAAATGAATTACATAATCCTTTATTTAAAATTATCTAGGTCCAAAACTTATGTGTAGCAAGTCTTGATCAAAATCACACATTACTACCTGAAACATGAATAAAATAAGGTCAACTAAAAAGTTGGTGAGCATACACAGGTTTATACATAGGTATTGAATAATTGTAAATGATCAAATCTTTACATAAAATGATAAAATAAGGCATTTATGGAGAGCAGCTATTGTGTAACCAAAGTACAATCAAACCTTTGTAACTAGCATGCAAAAGTGTGTTGTCGGTAACAATCATCCTAATCTGGATGGGTTTGTCAGACTCAATAGAACTATCATTGTTTACCGTCGGCTTGAATAGTTAATGATTGCACATAAATTGCCCACAAAAGTTAGCACAACTAGCACTCAGGCATAAAGCTCAAATTGCACACATGAATGTAAAGAGGATTTGTATTTGTGTAGTTTGTGTAAATGTAAGCAATAGTTTGTATAGTGTTCATGTTCCACCCCAAAAAGTGTAAAAGAGTAAAAGGGGCTATGTAATACTCACTTGATTCAAAAGACGTAGCTAACACGAGAGACTAGATAGTAATATGATTCTTGTAATGCACAACGTTAACCTAGATTGGAATGTAAATTGAATTAATAGTGTGTACAATAGTCCATGTCTAAGTCTAGGGTTGAATTGGACGTGTGTATAAAGTTAGTGGTTTGTTCTTGGAAGGTATTGCATAAAATGAATTGTTTGAAATTGATATGTTTAGATCATTTTGATCAAAGTTTGAGTTTGAATAACTAAATAAATAAATTACAAAATTATTATTTATTTACTTAGTTATAAAAATAATGTAGGTATTAAGGGTAATTAAGTATAATTTAAATAAATAATTCTTAAATATAAATTTAATAAATAATTTTTACCTTATTTATTTATTTATAGAATATGTAACCTAGTTTTTTAATTATAAAAATGTATCGGGTGATTTATATTAATTATAATTTAATAATTAACTTTTATTAATCTATTTTTATAAATATGTGTAAATATAATTTTGTAGATCTAAATGTATAACTTCTATTTATTCTAGAAATATGCATTTGATCTTTTTAAATAAGGTTAATATAAATATTTATAAAATCAATTATTTTTATTTGAAAATTCATTTGGAATGCTTATTGATTTTAAAATATAAATTTTAGTATTCTGCCAAGATTTTCTCACACACACGACCGTGCTTGGGACAAGGCACGATCGTGCTAGAACCACGGGTGCGACCGTGCTAGTCAGGGCGCGACCGTGTTGATCAAACAGAAGACATAACTAAACTGTTCACTAGGCACGACCGTGTCTGGGCCAGGCACGACCGTGTCTAGGGTTCTGAGGCACGACCAAGTCTACTCAAGGGGCACGACCGGGTCTGAGTGTTTGAGTCACGACCGCGCTTGGATTGGCACGACCGTGCCTCCATGAGGCACGACCGCGCTAGGAGATTAGTGCGACCGTGTCTGTTCCAGAACAGAAACGAATTGCTTAAATATTATGATGTTATTGTTGGAAATCATAGGGCTTTCACCCATTAGGTTATTATGAGTCTTTTTGTATAGATTAATTGTATTTAAAACATCTCCAAAGTAGTATTCGATTAACCCATTTTAGAATGAACCCTAGATTCGGGTTCGTGTTAAATTAGGTATTGTAAGCCCAAATTTGGTTGGGGCTTTTGATCTATAGACTAAAACGAAGGTGTAGGAGGTTTCAATTACCTGGAAGGATGATGAATCGATGGCGTACAGATAGAACGAGTTCCGGCGACGACGGGTTTGATTTGCGGTGCTCTTTGCTGCAACTCCGGCTGCCTCAATGTTCTCGGGAGCTTTAGAGAGGGTCGATGATGTATTTTCTTTGGGGAATTGCAAATCAGAATGGAGAAATCGTTGGTCTCATGAAATAATTCGACAGTTTTGAGACGAATCGACATAATTGGATTTATTTGTTGTAATTACGGTGATTGAAAACTTAATTGTGCTCGTTAATAGTAGTGACGTGTGTAATGGTTACAAATTCGAGCGTCCCTGCGATTAAAGGCTGCATTTACGTTTTAACTGACGAGAGGCGCGACCGTGCCAAGGCACCGAGCGCGACCGTTCCAAAGCAAGGCGCGCGATTGTGCCAAGGCACTTGGCATGACCGTGCCAGAACGAGGCGCGACCGTGCCAATTAGGGTTTCTTGTTAATTTATAAAATCAGTCCTTGCAAATTTCAGTTTTGATAGATTTATATAAGTATGAACTTATGTATAATTTAATAGGATATACTCGTGTAAAATTTGCGGATTTGCATTGAAACATAGTATTTAATTGTTGGTACGAATAGAACAAATCGGTGTACTAGAATTGGGTTTGAAATGTATCACATTGAATTGAAATACAGATAATGAAAATCAGAAATTTTACAGTATCCCCATGTTGAGGGAATTTCGTCCCGAAATTTAGCAATTTGAGGCGACGGCATCAGTGTAGAGATGGGGGTACTTGAGCTTCATTTGGTCCTCACGTTCCCAAGTAAATTCAGGACCACGTTTTGATTCCTAACGAACTTTGATAATAGGGATGCGACTTCGCTTGAGCTGCTTGATCTCACGATCCATGATTTCTACCTGTCTCTCAACGAAGTGCATCGTTTCGTCAATGCGCACGTCGTCAAGAGGTATATGGAGATTTTCATCAGCAAGGCATTTCTTCAGATTAGATACATGAAATGTAGGATGCACATTCCCAAGTGATGGAGGTAACTCGAGTTTGTAAGCCACTTTCCCAATCCTTTTAAGGATCTTGAATGGACCCACATAGCGAGGTGCTAACTTGCCTTTCTTTCCAAAGCGGATTACACCCTTCCACGGAGACACCTTTAGAAGGACAAAGTCACCGAGTTGGAATTCCAAGGGTTTTCTTCGTTTGTCGGCATAACTCTTTTGCCGACTTCTCGCTACACGAATGTTGTCACGGATTTGGATAATCATGTCGGATGTTTCTTGAATTAGCTCAGGACCGGTGATTTGTGCTTCACCAACCTCGTTCCAACAGATAGGAGAACGACACTTGCGACCATAGAGAGCTTCAAATGGAGCCATGTTGATACTCGTGTGGTAGCTATTATTGTAGGAGAACTCGATTAGGGATAGATGTGAATCCCAATTGCCACCAAAATCAATTACACAAGCTCTAAGCATATCCTCAAGAGTTTGGATTGTTCGCTCCGTCTGACCGTCAGTTTGGGGATGGTAAGCCGTGCTCAAATCCAATCGTGTACCAAAAGCAGTTTGGAGAGATTGCCAAAAACGGGAAGTGAACCGAGCATCTCTATCAGATATTATGTTTAAGGGAATACCGTGACGGCTCACAATTTCGTCAATGTAAATTCGAGTTAGTTTCTCAACCCGATAGTCTTCACGGATAGGCAAGAAATGAGCAGATTTAGTGAGACGGTCAATGATTAACCAAATGCTATCATAACCACTTGAGGTGCGAGGGAGTTTGGTAATGAAATCCATGGCTAAGTTCTCCCATTTCCACACGGGAATTTCCGGTTGTTCAAGTAGACCGGAAGGACGTTGATGTTCGGCTTTGACCTTGGAGCAAGTTAGACATTTGGCAACATAGAGAGCAATATCTTTCTTCATACCGGGACACCAATATTGTTGGCGAAGATCTTGGTACATCTTATCCGCACCAGGATGAATAGAATAACGAGTCTTATGAGCCTCTTTCATGAGAAGTGCAAGGAGATCATCGCGATCGGGAACCCAAATACGGTTTAAGTAATAAAGTAAGCCATTGGGTTTTGATTCAAGCTGAAGTTCAACACCACATGACATTTCCTCGTACATGTTACCCTCGGTGATTGAGACGTGTTGAGCTTCTAAGATGCGGTTTTGAATGTCGGTTTAGATTTGGGCACAATGAAGCATGACATGGTCCTTGCGACTCAAAGCGTCGGCTACAACATTCGCTTTGCCGGGATGATAACGAATCTCGCAGTCAAAGTCGTTAAGGAGTTCGACCCAACGTCGTTGCCTCATATTGAGTTCTTTTTGATTGAAGATGTGTTGGAGACTTTTGTGGTCGGTGAACACCATATATTTTGTGCCATAAAGGTAATGTCTCCAAATCTTCATTGCGAATACAACCGCACCCAATTCGAGGTAGTGCGTCGTATAATTCTTCTCGTGAATCTTGAGTTTTCTTGATGCATAAGCAAATTACTTTGCCTCGTTGCATGAGGACACAACCAAGACCTTGGTTAGAAGCATCACAGTAGACAACTAGATCATCATTCCCATCAGGGAGAGTCAAAATAGGAGCATTGCACAACTTTTGCTTGAGAGTTTGGAAAGCTTCTTCTTGCTTTGGTCCCCATTCATAAGGTTTACCCTTGTGGGTTAAAGCGGTAAGAGGGACAGCAATCTTAGAGAAATTTGAGATGAAGCGACGATAATATCCCGCAAGACCAAGAAATGAACGAACTTCGGTGGGAGTCTTCGGGGCATTCCAATTCTTAACCGCTTCGATCTTAGTCAACATGAATTCCCTTGTCGTTGACGATATGACCAAGAAATTGAACTTCCTTTAGCCAAAATTCACATTTGGAGAATTTGGCATATAGTTATTCCTTCCTCAAGAGGTCCAAAACCAGTCTAAGGTGTTGCTCATGGTCGGCTTTAGTCTTGGAGTAGATTAAGATATCGTCAATGAAGACGATCACAAATTTATCAAGGTAAGGTTTGCACACACGATTCATGAGGTCCATGAAGACTGCGGGTGCATTGGTTAGCCCAAAAGGCATGACCATGAACTCGTAGTGACCATACCTTGTTCAGAAGGCAGTCTTTGGAATATCTTCCTCTTGTACACGGAGTTGGTGATAACCAGATCGAAGGTCAATCTTCGAGAAGCAAGTAGAACCTTGAAGTTAATCAAAGAGATCATCAATTCTAGGCAAGGCATAATGGTTCTTGATGGTAAGCTTGTTGAGTTCGCGGTAGTCAATACACATGTGGAATGATGCATCCTTCTTCTTGACGAATAAGATGGGTGCAACCCACGGTGAATGACTTGGACGAATAAAGCCCTTGTCGGAGAGCTCTTGGAATTGACTTGCAAGTTCTTGCATTTCAGAAGGTGCAAGACGGTAAGGAGCTCTAGCCACGGGGTTAGCTCCGAGTATAAGGTCAATACGAAATTCTACTTGTCGAATGGGTGGAAGACCAGATAGATCTTCGAGAAATACTTCGGGAAAATCCCGAATGTCTTGGGTACTCTTCTCTTTGACATCCTTTTGAACAACATGAGCTAAGAAGGCTACGTACTTCTTTCGAAAGTACTTTTGGGCGGTAATGCATGTCATTAACTTGAGTCCTTTGCAAGGATTTTCACCAAAGACTCTTAACGTTTCTCCCGACGGTAGAGGTATTCGGATGCACTTCTCGAAACAGATGACTTCGGCATGGTGATTTGATAGCCAATCCCTGCCTATGATGATATCAAAACTCCCTAGTGGCATTGGTACAAGGTTGATTGGAAATGTATGATCATTAAGTTCTAGAGAGCAGTCGTGAATAACAGAGTCAATTATAAGGGAGTCACCATTTGCTACTTCCACGGTGAAGGTTTTCTCTAATTGGGATCATGTCTTTGCAAGTAAGGGTTCAAAGTCAAGTGACACAAAACTTTTATCGTCACCGGTATCAAATAAAATGGAGGCATATTGACTATTAACAAGGAACGTACCGTTGACCACATCATTGTTGGCTTGAGCTGTAAGGCCCCTTTTCCCGGGTGACCTCACTTGTTGGATTTACTTATAAACATAGTCATTAATTACTGAGCTTTTAATTATAAACCTTCAAACACAGCGGAAACATTCAACATTTGAGTACATTACAGCGGAAGTCTTAACATTCAAAACATTAACCATTGTCTAAACAAAACATAAGGTGGGATGTCAGTCACATGCCGGGCAGCCTTCACGCCTTCGCACGACCCTTTCCTTTGTTACCTGAAATGTATACTAAAAGTCAGCTAACGCTGGTGAGTTCTAGTTTAAAGCTATTAAGTATGATCATTCTTATCTTTATAAGTATACATAAATATATACATACATTTCTACAAATACGTATTCATAGCTTTTATTTTTCTTTATTCATTCTTATGTGATTACATAGATATGTATTCACCTTTTCTTTTCCTTAACATTCATTGGTCATACACATAAGGGTGATCAACCCATCTTACGGTACGTATATCACAAAGACATACGCCCTTGAACTACCGTCGTAGCCCTTTTACTCGTCCGGTCCTAGAAACCGTCCGCCTTAACTTTGGTCCGGCCAACCTTCGGCCGTCCTTCTTTACCGTCCTACCGTCGTAGTCCGTCATATTCGCCCGTCTGCCCTAAGGCATCCGTTTCCCACTTGAACTAATTATGCAGCCGAATATTGATTTAGCGTCTTACTCCACCGTAGTGGCCTTTATTTAGTCTACCTTTCTAGACTTTCTTTCCTAGCTGCATAGTAGTCAAGTGGTCGTCCGTCTACCGTAGTAGTCGTTAACTTCGTTTCCGATCATAACGTATACATACATTCTTAACATGCAATATATGTTTATAAAGCAAGATTTCATTTATTTACATTATACCATTCTTTCATTCATTCTTTGTAAACATACGTGTCGTTCTTTGTTCGTAGTTCATAATTCATTTTCATATGTATCTACACATATACCTTACTATATCACGTATGATCACTTTGACCTTCATATTATTTATTCATTTAGCGTATACACTTCAGCCCCAAAACATTTATAAATCATTGCACATAACATAGAAAGGGGGCACATAGAACTCACCTGATGAGTAGTTTCTGAAATACACTAAGCTGGCTACTGAGCGTCATTAATGTCACTCACGATCTGTCTAATAAAGTCATACTCGTAAGGTAGTGCTCCTAGATGACATTAGACATTACTATGCTTGAACTTAGTAGTTTCGATGGATTTGCTTTATCGAAACTTGGTAGTTTCGATAGGTTGCTTCTGTCGAAACTTGGTAGTTTCGATAAGTAACTTAGGTGTAACCTTAGCTTCGGATCGTGGGCTTATATCAAAACTATGGTAGTTTCGATGGGTATGCATATATCGAAACTGAGTAGTTTCGATGGGTCTGCACATATCGAAACTACTGCACATATCGAAACTAAGTAGTTTCGATGGGTCTGCACATATCGAAACTAAGTAGTTTCGATGGGTCTGCACATCGTCTTCCCCAAAAATCTGAAGTTTTTTGCATGCAAGTCTGATCGAGTCAATATCTAAAAATTTCTTTGATCACAACGTTCGTTTTTCATTCTAGATGCTATACCTAAGTTCACTTTCAAGTTTCATCTGCAAAATCGCTATCTTTTTAGCCAAAACCCGAAACTTCTCAAAACAAACAAAAACTCATAATGTGATCGAATCGTTACCTGGATTGTAATTCTGATTTGGAGGTTTTGCTCACGGACTCAGCTGTAACGTGCTCCTCCAATTTCGTGACGATCCGTCGACTTTCTCTCTCTAGACCCGAGCTCTCCTTTCTCTCTCTAGAAGCTGCGTGAGTGTGGAATGAGCAGGGAAGAGGGCTGCCTTGCCTTATATATATCCCTCGGCCTCCCTCGGCCCATTGAAGCCGAGCCCAAGCCCGCTCCCTTTTGCTTAAATATTCCGACTAAGTCACCGGTCTCGCTATATTTATTTGTTTTATTATTTTTGGGATGTTACATGAGCTTCATCGGCGTTTATGTTGAAAGCACGCCCACGAGCTCCGCCTTGTCTAGCATTGATGAGATTTGGGTACTGGTCACGAAAATGATTACATTCATAACAAGCACGCCCATTTGCAATAGCGGGAACACCTTGATTAGCCACTTGGGGGTTGGTTCGGTTTGGTGGGTTGACTTGGCCTACAAGTGCTTTGGCTCTACAAACATTGACTGTATGGCCATATTTCCCATAGTGAGTGCAAAGGCGACATGGAATGTTTTGGAGATGGTGATAGTTGCATGTAGCACAGAGTGGGTAGATCCCAACATATGGCTTTTTGGCTGGTGCTTGAACCAAAGGCGCAGCTTGGTTAACAGGGATAGCAGGAGTGACCATAGCATAGTTTCTAGCCTATCTTTTCTTATTATTACGGGAGGGTTCAGTTGTGGCTTCTTTGATGTGTGTGGGAGGGGTTGTGGTGTCGGGAACTTTCTTGGTGCCTATTCTAGTCAGAGTCCGCTTTCACATGGTTGTCGATTAATGTAGCAGATAAGCGGATAGCATCTTCGAGTGTTGCGAGATTTCTCCCAAAGACAGTATCTTGAATTTGCCTAGGTAATCCACCAATATACTTCGCAATGCAGCGGGATAAAGGTGTGACCATATGGGGTACAAGGAGACTCAACTCATGGAACCGAGTTGTATAAGCTAGACTTTCACCACTATATTGGGTAAGTTCCCAAAACTCGGCTTCCAGTTTCTTTACCTCATTTCGAGGACAAAATTCTTTGGTCATTAGCCTTTTAACCTCATCCCAAGGTAAGGCCATTGCTACTTCCACGCCTCTAGTTCTCTTTTCCCCATTCCACCACGTGAGTGCCCGTTTTTGTAAGACACTTGTGGCATGACGAACATGGAGGTTATCGGGGCAGTCACTATTGAGGAAGGTATTCTCAATACTTTCGAACCATTGAAGAAGTCCCGTAGCTCATTCGGTACAATAGAACTTAAGAGGATTACATGAGTTGAAATGCTTGAAGGTGCATTGTGATGGGTTGGCACCACCATTACCATTAGCCCCATGGTTACTATTTGTGGCACCATTAGCTTGAGTGAGTTGAGTTACAAGTTGTGCAAGGATAGCAGCAATGTCGGTATTGTTGTTGGTCACGAGAGCACGATGGGGAGGCATTCTACAGAATTGCACAACACGAGAAAAGATGTAAGAATTTATTAATGTTGTTCGGATTTAAAAGAATAAGATAACAAATAAAATAGTTAATCATGGTTTGGATTGTACTCAAATAGTGATATGATCACTTGAATACTATGACACATTAAGGTTAATTAAACTCATATAATTTTCAAGGAGACATGCTTTAGCCTATAAGTAAACACTCATCCCGGGAATTCCCAAGAAAGCATACGGGTCCCTCAGTTGATTGGGATTTATGCGAAATGCTTTCCTATTCAGAAAACCCAGAACACAGGTGTCACTCTTCCAGATTGCACGTGTCCTCAAATAATTAACAAGTTTAAAAACCTTAACGTGGGAATAAAAAGATTTTTATAGTTTTAGATCCATGAAGTTTCCACATGCTAAGAAGATGATGATAGAGAAGTAGGTAAGGATATTATGAGGTTTTAGGGTATAGGTAGGGTTATTGTTTGTTTAATTATTATTTAAGTATATCTTAATAAGTCATGAACTTTTAACAAGTAAGGCATAAAAAACGAGATAATAATTAATAATAGTAAGCATGTAACACATAACATGTAGCACATATCACATAATCATGGAGCATGGCATAAGTAGGTGTCCAAAAGTTATAGTCTAGGTCAAGGGTGTCTAATAACCTAGTTCCCTATAATCAAGGCTCTGATACCAATCTGTCACACCCCAACCGACGGCGGAAACATCGGGGCGGGACATGTAGACTGTTCATGAGCACAAGGTTGACTAAATTGAAATATATTAATCATTCAAATTCATTTCAAGTATTCAAGATAAAAACCAAATCAAACCAAGTACATAAAATGAAATACATAATCCTTTATTTAAAATTATCTAGGTCCAAAACTTATGTGTAGCAAGTCTTGATCAAAATCACACATTACTACCTGAAACATGAATAAAATAAGGTCAACTAAAAAGTTGGTGAGCATACACAGGTTTATACATAGGTGTTGAATAATTGTAAATGATCAAATCCTTACATAAAATGATAAAATAAGGCATTTATGGAGAGCAGCTATTGTGTAACCAAAGTACAATCAAACCTTTGTAACTAGCATGCAAAATTGTGTTGTCGGTAACAATCACCCCAATCTGGGTGGGTTTGTCAGACTCAATAGTACTATCATTGTTTACCGTCGGCTTGAATAGTTAATGATTGCACATAAATTGCACACAAAAGTTAGCACAACTAGCACTCAGGCATAAAGCTCAAATTGCACACATGAATGTAAAGAGGATTTGTATTTGTGTAGTTTGTGTAAATGTAAGCAATAGTTTGTATAGTGTTCATGTTCCATCCCAAAAAGGGTAAAAGAGTAAAAGTGGCTATGTAATACTCACTTGATTCAAAAGACGTAGCTAACACGAGAGACTAGATAGTAATATGATCCTTGTAATGCACAACGTTAACCTAGATTGGAATGTATATTGAATTAATAGTGTGTACAATAGTCTATGTCTAAGTCTAGGGTTGAATTGGACGTGTGTATAAAGTTAGTGGTTTGTTCTTGCAAGGTATTGCATAAAATGAAAGGTTTGAAATGGATATTTTTAGAACATTTTGATCAAAGTTTGAGTTTGAATAACTAAATAAATAAATTACAAAATTATTATTTATTTACTTAGTTATAAAAATAATGTAGGTAGTAGGGGTAATTAAGTATAATTTAAATAAATAATTCTTAAATATAAATTTAATAAATAATTTTTACCTTATTTATTTATTTATAGAATATGTAACCTAGTATTTTAATTATAAAAATATATCGGGTGTTTTATATTAATTATAATTTAATAATTAACTTTTGTTAATCTATTTTTATAAATATGTATAAATATAATTTTGTAGATCTAAATGTATAACTTCTATTTATTCTAGAAATAGGCATTTGATCTTTTTAAATAAGGTTAATATAAATCTTTATAAAATCGATTATTTTTATTTGAAAATTCATTTGGAATGCTTATTGATTTTAAAATATAAATTTTAGTATTCTGCCAAGATTTTCTCACACTAACGTCCGTGCTTGGGACAAGGCACGATCGTGCTAGAACCACGGGCGCGACCGTGCTAGAACCACGGGAGTGACCGTGCTAGTCAGGGGGCGACCGTGTTGATTAAATAGAAGACATAACTAATCTGTTCACTAGGCACGCCCGTGTCTAGGGTTCTGAGGCACGACCAAGTCTAGTCAAGGGGCACGACCGGGTCTGAGTGTTTGAGGCACGACCGCGCTTGGATTGTTACGACCGTGTTTCCATGAGGCACGACCGCGCTAGGAGATTAGCGCGACCGTGTCTGTTGCATAATAGAAACGAATTGCTTAAATATTATGATGTTAATGTATGAAATCATAGGGCTTTCACCCAATAGGTTATTATGAGTCTTTTTGTATAGATTAATTGTATTTAAAACATCTCCAAAGTAGTATTCGATTAACCCATTTTAGAATGAACCCTAGATTCGGGTTCGTGTTAAATTAGCTATTGTAAGCCCAAATTAGGTTGGGGCTTTTGATCTATAGACTAAAACGACGGTGTAGGAGGTTTCAATTACCCGGAAGGATGATGAATCGATGGCGTACAGATAGAACGAGCTCCGACGACGACGGGTTTGATTTGCGGTGCTCTTTGCTGCAACTCCGGCTGCCTCAATGTTCTCGGGAGCTTTAGAGAGGGTCAATGATGTATTTTCTTGGGGGAATTGCAAATCAGAATGGAGAAATCGTTGGTCTCATGAAATAATTCGACAGTTTTGAGACGAATCGACTTAATTGGATTTATTTGTTGTAATTACGGTGATTGAAAACTTAATTGTGCTCGTTAATAGTAGTGACGTGTGTAATGGTTACAAATTCGAACGTCCCTGCGATTAAAGGCTGCATTTACATTTTAACTGACGAGAGGCGCGACCGTGCCCATAAGAGGCGCGACCGTGCCAAGGCACCGGGCGCGACCGTTCCAAAGCAAGGTACGCGACCGTGCCGAGGCACTTGGCGCGACCGTGCCAGAACGAGGCGCGACCGTGCCTATTAGGGTTTCTTGTAAATTTATAAAATCAGTCCTTGCAAATTTCAGTTTTGATAGATTTATATATGTATGAACTTATGTAGAATTTAATAGGATATACTCGTGTAAAATTTGTGGATTTGCATTGAAACATAGTATTTAATTGTTGGTACGAATAGAACAAATCAGTGTACTAGAATTGGGTTTGAAATGTATCACATTGAATTGAAATACAGATAATGAAAATCAGAAATGTTACATGAATCAAAAGGTTGCTGATGATTATTTGGCTATGTTTTCCTCATTCATGGCGTCGTATGGAAATTTTATTGGTGGGAAAATTCATGATCCTGAGGTTATTGAAGAAGATTTCAGACAGATTGATCCTGTTGATCTGGAAGAAATGAACATCCAATGGAATATGGCTATGTTGATGCGTCAAGCAAAGGATTTCTTGAAAAAGACTGGTAGAAAGTATATTGGGTCTAATAGTCGATCACGCATGGGATTTGATAAAACCAAAGTGCGTTGCTATAACTGTCAAGAGTATGGTCACTTTGCTAAAGAATGTGTGAAGCCAAAAGTTGAGTTTGATTCTCAGAAGAAGCTGAATAATTTTCAGAATAATCATAATCAGTCACATGGTTCATCTGGTAATTCTAATCATGCATTTACATCATCGGCTTTGGTTGCTCAAAACGATGAAAACTATGACTGGGGTATTCATCTAGAAGATTTGGTGGGTATGGTAAGTCAAGCATTTGTAGCAGAGATTCATTCTGAAAAATCCGAAGAGTCGACTGATGATGATAGTTCGAGTGATGGTGAAAGTGTGTCGAGTGTTGATGACGAGATAGAACAAGTGCAGAATATTGATTCTGATATCGCATCAGGTGTTGCTGAAGATGATATTGTTTTAACTCAAAATTCTTCAGATGGTGTTGATTCAGAAAATATTCCTATTGCAAAAGTATTCATGGCAGACATGTCTGATCCGACAAAGGTAAAAGATTATGTCTGTAACATTTATTGTTCTAATTGCATTAGTGTAAAATATAAAATTCAAAAGGTTATGGATGATAACACAAACTTGATTTGTGATATGAAATCGATGCATTCAGTTAACCAGAAACTGAAAGATAATGATAAATTGTGCATCGATAGAATTGATTCTTTGAAGAGAGACTTAAATTATCTGGGGTTGAAATATAAAGAACAAGCTTATCATCTGGATATGGTTTATGCTGAGATAGAAAAACGAAATGAAGTTGTCGCTCAAAAGAATAAAGAAATTTCTGACAAAGAGTCTGAGGTGATCAAACTTCATAGAAAGCTGGAAAATTTTGAAAATTATTCTGTAGTATTAGATTATTTTAATGCTAATGCTGATCCTACTAAGAGAGTTGTTGGGATTGGATTTGTTCCTCCACCATTTAATGCAAATTATGTGGTTGAACCTGAAATCATACATGAATAGGAAATTGATCCAAAAACAGTATTAAAAGTGAATCCGGTAACTGGTGAGGATATGGTTTATGAGTCTGATTCTGAGGATGAGGTATTTGATGAGAAGAAGGTTGAAGGTATTTCAAAAGAGGTGAAACTTGATGAACCAACAGTTGTAAAAACTGTTACTCGTGATAGATGCATTCTGACTGAACCTGACGAGGTGAAAGTTCTTACACCTAAGCTTTCCCCAATTTTACAGTCAAGTGCGTTTGTTTCTGCCGGTCATCAAAAGATGCTTTCATCAAAGGTACCTACACAGGTTTATGTTCCAAAGAAGCAAGTAAAGTGTTCTGTACAATCTTCTGAAGCTTAATCATCTGATGGTTCCTCAAACTCAATAAAAACCCCTTATTTTAGAACTCATCAAGAGAGAGGAGTTTGTTTTCACTGCAATGAAGCTGGTCATATTCTGATAAATTGTCCTTATAAGAACCAGGGCAAATTGAAGACTGCTCCTTCACAATCAAAAGTGGTGCAAATTCTGAAAAGAATAGATGAGGGAAAGTCGACTTCTAATGTGGAGAAAAATATGTCTTGTCGATCTTTTGTTAAATCTTCTGGATTTAAACAGCAGGATAAATTGAATTCAAAATCATTTGTTTATCAAGAAAAATTTGAGATTCCACATGTTGGAATTTCAAAAGATTCTTCACCTAAAGTTAAACTGTCTAGACCACAAAGGAGAAGACGAAACAGAAAATTGAAGAAACTTTTGGAAACTTCTGAATCTGACGACCCAATAATATATCAAACAATGTTTTTCCAATTAAGCATAATGTGACTTCTTTGAAAAAGTCTAAGTGTAACATTCCTGATTTTCCGACCCCATTTTAATTTATTTTAATTAATAAAATAACGACGCGACATTAAACCCTACAAGGACTAGTTGTGTAATTAGTCAAAAATCTAATTATAATTAACTTTGAAAGTCAAGGAAAAATTGAGGAAATATGCTCCCGTTGACTTTTAATAAATAAATCTAACGAATCCTTAACCAACTTAACTCAACTCAAACCCGAGGGACCAGTTTCGCCAGATTCAGAATTTTTGAACATGAAACTGCAGGGACCAATCTGTAATTAACTCATTTTCGATTTAGTTTGACTTCAGAAAGTCAAACTGCCTTTTTTGCTCGAATTCAAACCCCACACCCGGAATCAGTTGAAATTCGTAACTGTTATTCACGTTAGTGTCATTATCAATCATTATAGAAGCAATTACCAGCTCATCATTTCACGATTTAACCCGATTTATGACTAATCAACCGTAACCGTCGACCTCCCTCGTATTACTCTCCAATTCGCAAACTATCGATCATTTACACAGAAATCGATCACCTGCAAATCTCTAACAAATCCCCTCAAACCTGCTACATAATCCAATTTCATCGAAGAAGGACGCAGAGTCGCCGGAAAGCCAATCCCGCCATAGTCGGCATCCGTTTAGTCGATCACAGTCAATTCGATCATCGTTCTGGTAATTAAACCTATCAATAGCTTCGTTTTTATCTATATATTAAAAGCCCTATGCTTATTAGGGCTTACATTACAGAATCAAGCATGATATGATTCTAGGGTTCTTAACAATATTGGATTTAATCGAACCCTACCCCCGACTCTGTTTAAATCAAATTAATTCATACCAGTAGATTCGAAATACATTTTTAATCGATAACCCTATGCCAATTCAGTTTCATATCATCGGCTTAATCAAGAACCCGTAACTAGGGTTCGTTCATAAAATGATTTGGGGGTTTCGACCCTAGACTTAATCCTAATCCAATTAAACCATACCGACATATTCGCAAGACCCTAATTAGTAAAAGCCCCATGTTTCTATCACATTCCATTATCAGAATCATCCAAATCAATTTTGAGTTCAAACTAAGGGTTTCAGCTATTGAATCTGTAATTAAACATCCTAAACCCGTTGTTTTTGCAATTAAAACCTACCATAGGCTCGTTTGAGGTTAACGAACAAAACCCCTAAGATCTTACAGTCGGTCACTGCCAGTTTTGGTGAAATTGGGACTGGGTTCGATCGGCTCGAGGAAAGGGGAAGAACACTCTCGGGTTTTATGTTAAAACAATTTCTGACCGGGTTTGTGTGCGATACCCTAGCGGGCGGAGTTGGTTAAGAGAGTGTGCTGGTGTGGGAGAGACCCGGGTTCGAGTCCCTCCACACACATTCATTTTTAAAACATTTTATTTGTATTATTTTATTATAAAAACAATACCCTATATTATTATATTAATATATTAATGTGTTCTAGCCTCGTAAAACCACCCGTAGGCTCGGGTTTGGTTTATAACCTTTTCTTATTTAAAAATACTAACTTTTATAATAATATAGTTATATTATTTTCAAACCCCACCTTGGAATAAATAAAATAATTATACCTTCACCTCGTTATTAAACTTCTGGTAACGTTTCAAACTTATAAATAATATAAATACCTATATTAGATACCCACGTTTATATCCCCGAATAAAAATAGATATATTTATTATTCATATGAATTGTAATTTCAACTCGCTTAGTGTTAGATGGTATGTAACACTAATTTTTCTCTTTTATAAGCTAATATATATTTACCCAAATTTGACGTATTTTCATGACTAAATAACTAAATGAGTATAGACTTAATTATTTTGTTTATATTTAAAGCAAGGTAATTTCATACTACGCTTCAAATAAATAAATCTAATTTATTTAGTTAATTACCCAAGCTCTAAATCATTATTTTAAGGACACTATATCCCAACATTAATAATTATAAAACAATTTTCCAAAAATAAAACGCAATCACCTATACAACCCTTTCATATAATTCGACACGAACTCATTACACAACTCCCTAAACTCACATCCTTTGTAGCCCTAGACTTCGATTTAAATATTTTATTAATTTATCTTCATACGCAATACACTCTAGGTTAACGTTGTGCGTTACAAGGATCACTTTGCTACTTAGAGTCTCGTGTTAGCTACGCCTTCGAATCATGTGAGTATTCACAACCCCTTTTTACTCTTTTACATTTTGGGGTGAAACATGAACACTATTCAACTTACATGTTTACATTTACGCAAACAACACAAGTACAAATCCTATTTACATTCATGTGTGCTATTTGAGCTTTATGCCCGAGTGCTAGGTGTGTTAACCTCTTGTATGCTATTATGTGCAATCATTAACTTTTCAAGCCGACGGTTTTCAATGATGGATCTATTGAGTCTGACAAACCCACCCATGGTACGCGGTGATTGAAACCGACAACACATTTGTTTTGCATGCTAGTTACAAGGTTTGATTGTACATTTGGTTACACAATAGCTGCTCCCCATAAATGCCTTATTTTATCATGTTTTGTAAAGGATTTGTTTTCAACTATATGCCATCTATATACAACTGTGTTATACTCACCAACTTTTTAGTTGACTTTATTTTATTCATGTTTCATGCCCCAATATGTGAGATTGATTCAAGACGTGTTCAACATAGGATTTGGACTTAGCAAAATAAATCAAGAATTTTATGAATTGTTCATGTTTCTTGTTTGAATTTGATCTTGTACTTGGATTTATTGTAATGCAAATTTGACTTTAATATATTTCAATTTAGTCAACCATGTGCTATGAACAGTCTTACATGTCCCGCCCCATGATTCCGCCATCGGTCGGGGTGTGACAGATTGGTATCAGAGCCTTGGTTATAGGGAACTAGGTTATTAGACACTCTTGACCTAGACTATAACTTTAGGACACCCATACAATGCAATACTACTACATGTTACATTATAAATTCATGTGTGATTATTTTTACATGCCAACCTAAGTACTCACACTACATGATACAATACATAATGACTTATGTGTCACACTACTTGATAACTCTTGTGCTTACACTCATTACTACCTACATGCTATATGATTATTTCCTATGTGAATATCTTCATATGTTATACTATATGATTTCATTACATGATACAATACTCAATAGTTTATGTGTCAACTTTTCCTTCTATTCATAGCTACCTACTTAAATTATTTAAACACTATCCTAAGTTGACACACACACATACTCACCACATTATTCATACACATTTAGACTCCCATACATGATACCATCACCTTTATGAGCAAAGATTTAAATTATTGGGCCTAATGTCCACCAATAATAAACCAAGAAGCCCATCTATCCTTCAAGAAGAAGAAGCCCACTTAAATGTATAAATCTTACCTTGGGCCTCAAAGCCCAGTCCACAACAATTCTCATCTTAACCATGAGCCCAACAATAGTATTATTAATACATGATGGCTGGAAGAGTGTGTAAGCCCACGAGGAATTCTGGCTAAGGAAAGATAGGGTACTTAAGCGTGTCTTAGTGACCCACCCCTCTTTCCTAGGAATTCTCCTTAGGGATACATTACTTATAGGTCAAGTGTATTTCCAAAATACTATCGTGAAGGTTCGGCGTTACGACTAGTCAAACTCTAAAACCCATAAGAACTTCTATATTTGACACTTCATATTTCATTATAACTTACAACTTTTTCATTGTTTTTCTGTTAGACATGGACTCCTACGCTCCTCCCTCCCTGGTTTACCGTCCTGGATCAGAATCTGATTGGGAAGAAGACACGGAGACACCCGTTTATCGATCACCAACACCCCCAGCCGCTAGGCCAAGGTTCGATGTAAGGGCGTACGGGATTGGGAACATCGACCCGAGACTTCGAACACCTGGATCACCCGTACCCATAAACCCGTATCATACACCTCACCCCCGTAATCAATTACCACCCCTACTAAGAGACCCATACCTAATGCCCGACCCATACCATCCTAACCCTTGGGTAAGACAAACCATGGCACCCACTAGTGTCATGGGGATTCCAACCCATGACCTCCATCAATATGTAAGAACCTCAGAATTCGAGAGGCATAGGATAGAGCAGGGAGTGATACACGAATTGCAAAGACAAAGAATGGATAGCCTAGCAAACCAATTAGGGTACCAAAAGGAGTTGATCTCCATCCTCGAAAAGGAAGTTCAAGAGCATCGCACGGAGAACGCCAAGGCTGAAGCCAGATCTACTACTAGAGTGACCATAGCGGTGTTCATCTTGGCGATTATTTTCTTCCTAGTGGAAAGCTACTTGAGGCGTTAGAAGAAGCTTCTACTATTCTCCTTTAAAATTTTTGATTTGAGAACCATTTTCTTATGTTTTTGAATAATGTTTAACATTTCAGTATTCAGTCAATTCCATATATTTCAACTCTACAGTTAGTGTTCATTGATTTGACGCGTGGAACGTAAATTACACCTGTTATATTTTCATCAAACTTTCTCAAATATTACTTCTTTCATTCAACATGATTTAGTACATTACCAACAATCTCTTTCATTAAATAAATCATCCTATTTTTATGATTTAAACAAAACCTCGTTATCATGTTTAAACAAAATGTTTAACGAAATTTTAGATAATACCAAAAAAAAAATAATAAATATAAATTTTCCATAAAAACTTTTTACCTAATAGGGAAGGTTAATGCAACCATTTTTATAAAAATATTAATTTCTCTCTACTGATAAATAATTATGATTTTTCTTCATTAAAGTAAATATTTCTAAAGTTGGCTAAATTAATATACTACTACTTATTTAGCCCATAGTTGAAAATTTAAGTTAAAAATATTTTCTCATAAACTGCATATTCATTTAAAATATGCGATTAAATGATTTCACTACTTTATATATCTTCAACCAAAGACATTTTCGCACTTTCTATGTTCAAACAAAGGCCCGTATTGGTAAACACAATTCCCGAATAATTCCAAAACCTCCTCGCTACCTTTCACTTGACGCTTCAAGAGATGATCCATACCGCGTAAACGTTAACTTTTCCCACCAACATCAATGAGATATGAGGACTTGAACCTAACTACCACATGATACAAGAACACCAAACAACACGTTTGTCCGCAACACTCGATCACATGCAAAACCCGTTAGTACACATCGCACGCGACGTTCAATACTCACGTATACACGTTTACAATATATCCAACGCAACCACATGATATATGAAACTCAAAGAACCTCAATATACCCAATGCTGCACAAATTGCATAATACATGAAACTAGTTGCCTACAAATTACAATTTGCTCGATTGATCACGTAATGCACGAAACATGTTTATTTGCAATACATACGCTATTGGATTGAGCACATGATACACGGAACTTAGATTGTTTGCAATATACGTGATACATAAGAATTGCTTCATTGATACATAATTCTAGATTGACCACACTGTACATGAAACTCATTTGATTACAAAGTACTTTATACTAAACGGTGTACACTATAAAAGATACATGATGCTACGTTGCTAACACTATACATGAGGTCCACTTCCTTCGATACACATAATACTATGTTGTTTACATTACACGTTATGGTTTACCGATTACAAAATACAAGATGCTAAATTGTTTACTTTATATATATGAGACTTATTTGATTTCGAACTACGTGACACTGGATCATACATGAGACTTGTGTGCTTACTATATACTCGAAACGAAATTTGCTTACAATTATTACAATGGATCGATTTCATTATACACAAGACATGGTCATGTACTTTGTACACCAAAGTTTAAGACCATGATACATTGAGACGCCTCGGGCTTTGACGTATTCTAGTTCAAACACGAGCAAGCTAAGAAACTTTAAGTGTTACTACTTTACTACTCTTTGGTTGCAAACTTATCTGATTTGATGCATAATTAATTGTTAGCGACTTTTATGTGTAAATAATAGTTGTGATAATAGTGAAATTGTGCCCTTTCCCACACACAACGAAACTATCTATACGGACCATACGATGATTTGAATAATTACGGGTGCACACGGAATTATAAAAATCAGCGTATGGAAACTATAGGGAAATTTTGTCGTGTGTTGTGACCTAAAACTTATCATGATATGTAACAACGAAACTGAAGTAATATGATAAGGGCATGGTGGATACGCCGATGGTACTTCCTATACATAAGTGTCCTCTCATATTATCATAAGTAGCGTTGTTCGTGTCACGTGAAGTTTTGACCCAGACCAAGGTTTTAGGAAATCTGTAACATCCCAAATAATGACAAGACAAATAGAAAAGGGAAATAAAGTGGGCTTGGCCAAAATTTCGGCCCATGGGCCGAAAAGAAAAGGGGGAAACCCCATTACAAAACAGCAGCTTCAACCCAAACCCCTCTCATTTCATCTTCCTGCGCAAGAATACTAGAGAGAGAGAGAGAGAGAGCGATCGGCTTGTGAAGAAAACCGCAAGGAGAAGACTCAAGGGCTCGGGAATCATCCGACTCCACCATTTCAGCGCATAGCAACAGAAATCGGGCCTGTTGAGGTAAGCATCGCCTCTGATTCTTAGTCTTTGCATGTCTCGGGTTTAAATCAAATAAAGATACGATTTTTGCATATGAAACTTGAAACAAATCACGTATTTGAACTCAAGAACGATAAAGGAAGGTGTTTAACGTAAAATGTTCAAGGTTTAATCGATTGGAAATAAGTTGGCTGGAGCAAGGTTCTGGTCAGGGAAGATGCAGACCCATGACTCGAAACTATAGTTTCGATACATGCAGACCCATCGAAACTACTCTAGTTTCGATAGTCATGTTTGACTCGAAACTATCTAGTTTCGATAGCAGCCAATGACTCGAAACTACTATAGTTTCGATAGGAACTCAGGACTCGAAACTACCTAGTTTCGAGTGTCACCCTGAACCTAAACTAAGATTTTTCATAAGTTAATGACTCGAAACTACCTAGTTTCGATAGAAGGATTATGACTCGAAACTACCTAGTTTCGAGTGTAAGACCATAGCTCGAAACTACCATAGTTTCGATGCGACCCACCTCCCGAAACTACTGAGTTCAAGAACAGTAATGTCTAGTGTCATTTAGGAGCCCTACCTTATATGTATGACTTTATTATACAGATAGTGGGTGACCTTAGTGACGTTTCGAAACCAGCTATTATACTTCAGGGACCCGCCCATCAGGTGAGTTCTATGTGCCCCCTTCTAAGTTATGTGCAAATGATTTATAAATGTTTTGGGGCTGAAATGTATACACTAAATGAATAAATGAAATGAATGTCAATGTGACCATACGTGATATATTAAGGTATATGTGTAGATACATATGAAAGTGAATAATGAATTATGAACAAAGAACAACACGTATGTTTACAAAGAATGAATGAATGAATGGTATAACGTAAATAAATGAAATCTTGCTTTATAAATATATATATTGCATGCTAAGAATGTAAGTATACGTTATGGACGGAAACGAAGCTAACGGCTACTACGGTAGACGGACGACCACTTGACTATTATGCAGCTAGAGAAGGAAGTCTAGAAAGTTAGACTAATTAAAGGCCACTACGGTGGAGTAAGTCGCTAAAACAATATGCGGCTGCATAATTAGCTCAAGTGGGAAACGGATGCCTTATGGCAGACGGGCGAATATGACGGACTACGACGGTAGGACGGTAAAGAAGGACGGCCGAAGGTTGGCCGGACCAAAGTTAAGGCGGACGGTTTCTAGGACCGGACGAGTAAAAGGGCTACGACGGTAGCTCGAGGGCGTATGTCTTTGTGATATACGTACCGTAAGATGGGTTGATCACCCTTATGTGTATGACCAATAAATGGTAAAGAAAGTAAAGGTGAATGCATATCTATGTAATCACGTAAGAAAGATAAGGAAAGAATGTTAAGAAAAAGTGAAAAGAAAAAGGGTGAACGTATATATATATATATATGTAATCACCTTAATAAAGATAAAGAAAGATGAAAGAAAAGCAAAAGTTATGAATACGTATTTATATGAATGACTTTATAATAATGCTTACTTATGAAGTAAAGAAAAGAATGTTTATATCTAAACGCATTAAACTAGAACTCACCAGCGTTAGCTGACTTTAGTATACATTTCAGGTAAAGGAAGAAAAGGTCGTGCGATGGCGTGAAGGTTACCCGGCACAAGACTGACATCCCACTTTTGTTTGTTAAGAATATGTTATGTTTTATTCGTAAAGACTTCCGCTGTTTTGATTATGTAATTGAATGATGAATGTTTTAAATTTAAGTTCAGTATTTATGACTATGTTTATGAGTAAATCCAACAAGTGAGGTCACCCGGGAAAGGGGCCTTACAAAATCTCGTACCCACTAACAATGTTGAGCATATTAGACTATATTTACACAAACTCTAAATGTCAAAATCCCATCAATTTCATTCCAAGTAATACGTTTCATATTTAGAATTCAAATTCTTATTCGACAATCTTCAATTCAAAACAAAATTTTTATCACTCTTCGCATTCAAAGTATCAGGCTTAAGTCATGTCAAACGGTTACACACCCCAGAATCCAACACTCAAAGCTACCTGAGAACCCAAAACTCCCTCCTCCATCTTGACTTTTGCAGCCTCCATCAATTAAATTTCGGGACGAAATTCCCTTAACAGGGGGAGATTGTAACATTCCTGATTTTCCGACCCCATTTTAATTAATAAAATAACGACGCGACATTAAACCCTACAAGGACTAGTTGTGTAATTAGTCAAAAATCTAATTATAATTAACTTTGAAAGTCAAGGAAAAATTGAGGAAATATGCTCCCGTTGACTTTTAATAAATAAATCTAACGAATCCTTAACCAACTTAACTCAACTCAAACCCGAGGGACCAGTTTCGCCAGATTCAGAATTTTTGAACATGAAACTGCAGGGACCAATCTGTAATTAACTCATTTTCGATTTAGTTTGACTTCAGAAAGTCAAACTGCCTTTTTTGCTCGAATTCAAACCCCACACCCGGAATCAGTTGAAATTCGTAACTGTTATTCACGTTAGTGTCATTATCAATCATTATAGAAGCAATTACCAGCTCATCATTTCACGATTTAACCCGATTTATGACTAATCAACCGTAACCGTCGACCTCCCTCGTATTACTCTCCAATTCGCAAACTATCGATCATTTACACAGAAATCGATCACCTGCAAATCTCTAACAAATCCCCTCAAACCTGCTACATAATCCAATTTCATCGAAGAAGGACGCAGAGTCGCCGGAAAGCCAATCCCGCCATAGTCGGCATCCGTTTAGTCGATCACAGTCAATTCGATCATCTATCTGGTAATTAAACCTATCAATAGCTTCGTTTTTATCTATATATTAAAAGCCCTATGCTTATTAGGGCTTACATTACAGAATCAAGCATGATATGATTCTAGGGTTCTTAACAATATTGGATTTAATCGAACCCTACCCCCGACTCTGTTTAAATCAAATTAATTCATACCAGTAGATTCGAAATACATTTTTAATCGATAACCCTATGCCAATTCAGTTTCATATCATCGGCTTAATCAAGAACCCGTAACTAGGGTTCGTTCATAAAATGATTTGGGGGTTTCGACCCTAGACTTAATCCTAATCCAATTAAACCATACCGACATATTCGCAAGACCCTAATTAGTAAAAGCCCCATGTTTCTATCACATTCCATTATCAGAATCATCCAAATCAATTTTGAGTTCAAACTTAGGGTTTCAGCTATTGAATCTGTAATTAAACATCCTAAACCCGTTGTTTTTGCAATTAAAACCTACCATAGGCTCGTTTGAGGTTAACGAACAAAACCCCTAAGATCTTACAGTCGGTCACTGCCAGTTTTGGTGAAATTGGGACTGGGTTCGATCGGCTCGAGGAAAGGGGAAGAACACTCTCGGGTTTTATGTTAAAACAATTTCTGACCGGGTTTGTGTGCGATACCCTAGCGGGCGGAGTTGGTTAAGAGAGTGTGCTGGTGTGGGAGAGACCCGGGTTCGAGTCCCTCCACACACATTCATTTTTAAAACATTTTATTTGTATTATTTTATTATAAAAACAATACCCTATATTATTATATTAATATATTAATGTGTTCTAGCCTCGTAAAACCACCCGTAGGCTCGGGTTTGGTTTATAACCTTTTCTTATTTAAAAATACTAACTTTTATAATAATATAGTTATATTATTTTCAAACCCCACCTTGGAATAAATAAAATAATTATACCTTCACCTCGTTATTAAACTTCTGGTAACGTTTCAAACTTATAAATAATATAAATACCTATATTAGATACCCACGTTTATATCCCCGAATAAAAATAGATATATTTATTATTCATATGAATTGTAATTTCAACTCGCTTAGTGTTAGATGGTATGTAACACTAATTTTTCTCTTTTATAAGCTAATATATATTTACCCAAATTTGACGTATTTTCATGACTAAATAACTAAATGAGTATAGACTTAATTATTTTGTTTATATTTAAAGCAAGGTAATTTCATACTACGCTTCAAATAAATAAATCTAATTTATTTAATTAATTACCCAAGCTCTAAATCATTATTTTAAGGACACTATATCCCAACATTAATAATTATAAAACAATTTTCCAAAAATAAAACGCAATCACCTATACAACCCTTTCATATAATTCGACACGAACTCATTACACAACTCCCTAAACTCACATCCTTTGAAGCCCTAGACTTCGATTTAAATATGTTATTAATTTATCTTCATACGCAATACACTCTAGGTTAACGTTGTGCGTTACAAGGATCACTTTGCTACTTAGAGTCTCGTGTTAGCTACGCCTTCGAATCATGTGAGTATTCACAACCCCTTTTTACTCTTTTACATTTTTGGGGTGAAACATGAACACTATTCAACTTACATGTTTACATTTACGCAAACAACACAAGTACAAATCCTATTTACATTCATGTGTGCAATTTGAGCTTTATGCCCGAGTGCTAGGTGTGTTAACCTCTTGTATGCTATTATGTGCAATCATTAACTTTTCAAGCTGACGGTTTTCAATGATGGATCTATTGAGTCTGACAAACCCACCCATGGTACGCGGTGATTGAAACCGATAACACATTTGTTTTGCATGCTAGTTACAAGGTTTGATTGTACATTTGGTTACACAATAGCTGCTCCCCATAAATGCCTTATTTTATCATGTTTTGTAAAGGATTTGTTTTCAACTATATGCCATCTATATACAACTGTGTTATACTCACCAACTTTTTAGTTGACTTTATTTTATTCATGTTTCAGGCCCCAATATGTGAGATTGATTCAAGACGTGTTCAACATAGGATTTGGACTTAGCAAAATAAATCAAGAATTTTATGAATTGTTCATGTTTCTTGTTTGAATTTGATCTTGTACTTGGATTTATTGTAATGCAAATTTGACTTTAATATATTTCAATTTAGTCAACCATGTGCTATGAACAGTCTTACATGTCCCGCCCCGATGATTCCGCCATCGGTCGGGGTGTGACAGATTGGTATTAGAGCCTTGGTTATAGGGAACTAGGTTATTAGACACTCTTGACCTAGACTATAACTTTAGGACACCCATACAATGCAATACTACTACATGTTACATTATAAATTCATGTGTGATTATTTTTACATGCCAACCTAAGTACTCACACTACATGATACAATACATAATGACTTATGTGTCACACTACTTGATAACTCTTGTGCTTACACTCATTACTACCTACATGCTATATGATTATTTCCTATGTGAATATCTTCATATGTTATACTATATGATTTCATTACATGATACAATACTCAATAGTTTATGTGTCAACTTTTCCTTCTATTCATAGCTACCTACTTAAATTATTTAAACACTATCCTAAGTTGACACACACACATACTCACCACATTATTCATACACATTTAGACTCCCATACATGATACCATCACCTTTATGAGCAAAGATTTAAATTATTGGGCCTAATGTCCACCAATAATAAACCAAGAAGCCCATCTATCCTTCAAGAAGAAGAAGCCCACTTAAATGTATAAATCTTACCTTGGGCCTCAAAGCCCAGTCCACAACAATTCTCATCTTAACCATGAGCCCAACAATAGTATTATTAATACATGATGGCTGGAAGAGTGTGTAAGCCCACGAGGAATTCTGGCTAAGGAAAGATAGGGTACTTAAGCGTGTCTTAGTGACCCACCCCTCTTTCCTAGGAATTCTCCTTAGGGATACATTACTTATAGGTCAAGTGTATTTCCAAAATACTATCGTGAAGGTTCGGCGTTACGACTAGTCAAACTCTAAAACCCATAAGAACTTCTATATTTGACACTTCATATTTCATTATCACTTACAACTTTTTCATTGTTTTTCTGTTAGACATGGACTCCTACGCTCCTCCCTCCCCGGTTTACCGTCCTGGATCAGAATCTGATTGGGAAGAAGACACGGAGACACCCGTTTATCGATCACCAACACCCCCAGCCGCTAGGCCAAGGTTTGATGTAAGGGCGTACGGGATTGGGAACACCGACCCGAGACTTCGAACACCTGGATCACCCGTACCCATAAACCCGTATCATACACCTCACCCCCGTAATCAATTACCACCCCTACTAAGAGACCCATACCTAATGCCCGACCCATACCATCCTAACCCTTGGGTAAGACAAACCATGGCACCCACTAGTGTCATGGGGATTCCAACCCATGACCTCCATCAATATGTAAGAACCTCAGAATTCGAGAGGCATAGGATAGAGCAGGGAGTGATACACGAATTGCAAAGACAAAGAATGGATAGCCTAGCAAACCAATTAGGGTACCAGAAGGAGTTGATCTCCATCCTCGAAAAGGAAGTTCAAGAGCATCGCACGGAGAACGCCAAGGCTGAAGCCAGATCTACTACTAGAGTGACCATAGCGGTGTTCATCTTGGCGATTATTTTCTTCCTAGTGGAAAGCTACCTGAGGCGTTAGAAGAAGCTTCTACTATTCTCCTTTAAAATTTTTGATTTGAGAACCATTTTCTTATGTTTTTGAATAATGTTTAACATTTCAGTATTCAGTCAATTCCATATATTTCAACTCTACAGTTAGTGTTCATTGATTTGACGCGTGGAACGTAAATTACACCTGTTATATTTTCATCAAACTTTCTCAAATATTACTTCTTTCATTCAACATGATTTAGTACATTACCAACAATCTCTTTCATTAAATAAATCATCCTATTTTTATGATTTAAATAAAACCTCGTTATCATGTTTAAACAAAATGTTTAACGAAATTTTAGATAATACCAAAAAAAAAATATATATATAAATTTTCCATAAAAACTTTTTACCTAATAGGGAAGGTTAATGCAACCATTTTTATAAAAATATTAATTTCTCTCTACTGATAAATAATTATGATTTTTCTTCATTAAAGTAAATATTTCTAAAGTTGGCTAAATTAATATACTACTACTTATTTAGCCCATAGTTGAAAATTTAAGTTAAAAATATTTTCTCATAAACTGCATATTCATTTAAAATATGCGATTAAATGATTTCACTACTTTATATATCTTCAACCAAAGACATTTTCGCACTTTCTATGTTCAAACAAAGGCCCGTATTGGTAAACACAATTCCCGAATAATTCCAAAACCTCCTCGCTACCTTTCACTTGACGCTTCAAGAGATGATCCATACCGCGTAAACGTTAACTTTTCCCACCAACATCAATGAGATATGAGGACTTGAACCTAACTACCACATGATACAAGAACACCAAACAACACGTTTGTCCGCAACACTCGATCACATGCAAAACCCGTTAGTACACATCGCACGCGACGTTCAATACTCACGTATACACGTTTACAATATATCCAACGCAACCACATGATACATGAAACTCAAAGAACCTCAATATACCCAATGCTGCACAAATTGCATAATACATGAAACTAGTTGCCTACAAATTACAATTTGCTCGATTGATCACGTAATGCACGAAACATGTTTATTTGCAATACATACGCTATTGGATTGAGCACATGATACACGGAACTTAGATTGTTTGCAATATACGTGATACATAAGAATTGCTTCATTGATACATAATTCTAGATTGACCACACTGTACATGAAACTCATTTGATTACAAAGTACTTTATACTAAACGGTGTACACTATAAAAGATACATGATGCTACGTTGCTAACACTATACATGAGGTCCACTTCCTTCGATACCACATAATACTATGTTGTTTACATTACACGTTATGGTTTACCGATTACAAAATACAAGATGCTAAATTGTTTACTTTATATATATGAGACTTATTTGATTTCGAACTACGTGACACTGGATCATACATGAGACTTGTGTGCTTACTATATACTCGAAACGAAATTTGCTTACAATTATTACAATGGATCGATTTCATTATACACAAGACATGGTCATGCACTTTGTACACCAAAGTTTAAGACCATGATACATTGAGACGCCTCGGGGTTTGACGTATTCTAGTTCAAACACGAGCAAGCTAAGAAACTTTAAGTGTTACTACTTTACTACTCTTTGGTTGCAAACTTATCTGATTTGATGCATAATTAATTGTTAGCGACTTTTATGTGTAAATAATAGTTGTGATAATAGTGAAATTGTGCCCTTTCCCACACACAACGAAACTATCTATACGGACCATACGATGATTTGAATAATTACGGGTGCACACGGAATTATAAAAATCAGCGTATGGAAACTATAGGGAAATTTTGTCGTGTGTTGTGACCTAAAACTTATCATGATATGTAACAACGAAACTGAAGTAATATGATAAGGGCATGGTGGATACGCCGATGGTACTTCCTATACATAAGTGTCCTCTCATATTATCATAAGTAGCGTTGTTCGTGTCACGTGAAGTTTTGACCCAGACCAAGGTTTTAGGAAATCTCGTACCCACTAACAATGTTGAGCATATTAGACTATATTTACACAAACTCTAAATGTCAAAATCCCATCAATTTCATTCCAAGTAATACGTTTCATATTTAGAATTCAAATTCTTATTCGACAATCTTCAATTCAAAAAAAAAATTTTATCACTCTTCGCATTCAAAGTATCAGGCTTAAGTCATGTCAAACGGTTACACACCCCAGAATCCAACACTCAAAGCTACCTGAGAACCCAAAACTCCCTCCTCCATCTTGACTTTTGCAGCCTCCATCAATTAAATTTCGGGACGAAATTCCCTTAACAGGGGGAGATTGTAACATTCCTGATTTTCCGACCCCATTTTAATTTATTTTAATTAATAAAATAACGACGCGACATTAAACCCTACAAGGACTAGTTGTGTAATTAGTCAAAAATCTAATTATAATTAACTTTAAAAGTCAAGGAAAAATTGATGAAATATGCTCCCGTTGACTTTTAATAAATAAATCTAACGAATCCTTAACCAACTTAACTCAACTCAAACCCGAGGGACCAGTTTCGCCAGATTCAGAATTTTTGAACATGAAACTGCAGGGACCAATCTGTAATTAACTCATTTTCGATTTAGTTTGACTTCAGAAAGTCAAACTGCCTTTTTTGCTCGAATTCAAACCCCACACCCGGAATCAGTTGAAATTCGTAACTGTTATTCACGTTAGTGTCATTATCAATCATTATAGAAGCAATTACCAGCTCATCATTTCACGATTTAACCCGATTTATGACTAATCAACCGTAACCGTCGACCTCCCTCGTATTACTCTCCAATTCGCAAACTATCGATCATTTACACAGAAATCGATCACCTGCAAATCTCTAACAAATCCCCTCAAACCTGCTACATAATCCAATTTCATCGAAGAAGGACGCAGAGTCGCCGGAAAGCCAATCCCGCCATAGTCGGCATCCGTTTAGTCGATCACAGTCAATTCGATCATCTATCTGGTAATTAAACCTATCAATAGCTTCGTTTTTATCTATATATTAAAAGCCCTATGCTTATTAGGGCTTACATTACAGAATCAAGCATGATATGATTCTAGGGTTCTTAACAATATTGGATTTAATCGAACCCTACCCCCGACTCTGTTTAAATCAAATTAATTCATACCAGTAGATTCGAAATACATTTTTAATCGATAACCCTATGCCAATTCAGTTTCATATCATCGGCTTAATCAAGAACCCGTAACTAGGGTTCGTTCATAAAATGATTTGGGGGTTTCGACCCTAGACTTAATCCTAATCCAATTAAACCATACCGACATATTCGCAAGACCCTAATTAGTAAAAGCCCCATGTTTCTATCACATTCCATTATCAGAATCATCCAAATCAATTTTGAGTTCAAACTTAGGGTTTCAGCTATTGAATCTGTAATTAAACATCCTAAACCCGTTGTTTTTGCAATTAAAACCTACCATAGGCTCGTTTGAGGTTAACGAACAAAACCCCTAAGATCTTACAGTCGGTCACTGCCAGTTTTGGTGAAATTGGGACTGGGTTCGATCGGCTCGAGGAAAGGGGAAGAACACTCTCGGGTTTTATGTTAAAACAATTTCTGACCGGGTTTGTGTGCGATACCCTAGCGGGCGGAGTTGGTTAAGAGAGTGTGCTGGTGTGGGAGAGACCCGGGTTCGAGTCCCTCCACACACATTCATTTTTAAAACATTTTATTTGTATTATTTTATTATAAAAACAATACCCTATATTATTATATTAATATATTAATGTGTTCTAGCCTCGTAAAACCACCCGTAGGCTCGGGTTTGGTTTATAACCTTTTCTTATTTAAAAATACTAACTTTTATAATAATATAGTTATATTATTTTCAAACCCCACCTTGGAATAAATAAAATAATTATACCTTCACCTCGTTATTAAACTTCTGGTAACGTTTCAAACTTATAAATAATATAAATACCTATATTAGTTACGCACGTTTATATACCCGAATAAAAATAGATATATTTATTATTCATATGAATTGTAATTTCAACTCGCTTAGTGTTAGATGGTATGTAACACTAATTTTTCTCTTTTATAAGCTAATATATATTTACCCAAATTTGACGTATTTTCATGACTAAATAACTAAATGAGTATAGACTTAATTATTTTGTTTATATTTAAAGCAAGGTAATTTCATACTACGCTTCAAATAAATAAATCTAATTTATTTAGTTAATTACCCAAGCTCTAAATCATTATTTTAAGGACACTATATCCCAACATTAATAATTATAAAACAATTTTCCAAAAATAAAACGCAATCACCTATACAACCCTTTCATATAATTCGACACGAACTCATTACACAACTCCCTAAACTCACATCCTTTGAAGCCCTAGACTTCGATTTAAATATTTTATTAATTTATCTTCATACGCAATACACTCTAGGTTAACGTTGTGCGTTACAAGGATCACTTTGCTACTTAGAGTCTCGTGTTAGCTACGCCTTCGAATCATGTGAGTATTCACAACCCCTTTTTACTCTTTTACATTTTTGGGGTGAAACATGAACACTATTCAACTTACATGTTTACATTTACGCAAACAACACAAGTACAAATCCTATTTACATTCATGTGTGCAATTTGAGCTTTATGCCCGAGTGCTAGGTGTGTTAACCTCTTGTATGCTATTATGTGCAATCATTAACTTTTCAAGCCGACGGTTTTCAATGATGGATCTATTGAGTCTGACAAACCCACCCATGGTACGCGGTGATTGAAACCGACAACACATTTGTTTTGCATGCTAGTTACAAGGTTTGATTGTACATTTGGTTACACAATAGCTGCTCCCCATAAATGCCTTATTTTATCATGTTTTGTAAAGGATTTGTTTTCAACTATATGACATCTATATACAACTGTGTTATACTCACCAACTTTTTAGTTGACTTTATTTTATTCATGTTTCATGCCCCAATATGTGAGATTGATTCAAGACGTGTTCAACATAGGATTTGGACTTAGCAAAATAAATCAAGAATTTTATGAATTGTTCATGTTTCTTGTTTGAATTTGATCTTGTACTTGGATTTATTGTAATGCAAATTTGACTTTAATATATTTCAATTTAGTCAACCATGTGCTATGAACAGTCTTACATGTCCCGCCCCGATGATTCCGCCATCGGTCGGGGTGTGACACTAAGTGTGAAGCTTCTGTTCCAAAGGTTAATGATAATATTGATTGTGAATTGCTTATTTTGATCAATCTGGACGACCCAAGACCACAATGGCTTGGGTTCCTATTTCTAATTGATTTTCTTTGTTTATGTAGGGACAACCAAGAAGGACTATCAACAATACGTGGTATGTGGATAGTGGTTGCTCTCGACATATGACAGGGAATATTCGGTTGCTTGAAGATGTCAAAAGTATTGATGGAGGTTATGTCGCTTTTGCGGGTAATAAAGGCGGGTACATAACTGGTCAAGGTACTTTAAAGAATGACAAAGTCAAATTTGAGAAGGTGACTTATGTGTAGCAGCTTGAACACAATCTTTTTTCGTTCCATTTCAATGATGCTGAGTGTTATATCTTGAAACCGGGCTTCGTTATTCCTGACGAATGGATTCTCATGAAGTCTCCAAAGAGAAATGACACGTATATCCTTGACATGAGTGTCCCTACTACAACGGATTCAATTCCTACTTGTTTACTCTCCAAGGCGTCGGAATCAGATTCTATTGTGTGGCACAGGAAGCTCGCTCATATCAACTATCGAAAGATGAACTATATTGTTAAGAATGATCTGGTTCTTGGTATTCCGAAGATGAAATTCTCTGTTCCTGATGATTGTATTCCTTGCAAGAAGGGGAAACAACCTAAAGAAATCACATAAATCTAAATCGAAGAATTCTATCGTAACTCCTTTGGAGCTGCTGCATATGGATTTGTTCGGTCCGATTAGTATCAGGAGCATTGGGGGAAAATCGTACTGTTTCGTAGTAACGGATGATTTCTCTAGATTTTCATGGGTTAAGTTTCTTTCTTCTAAAGCTGAAACCACTGAGTTGGTACAATACTTAATTCTGGGTTTGGAGAATTTGTTCAATCTGAAGGTCAAAAGAATTAGGAGTGACAATGGCAGCGAGTTTAAGAATAGCAAGATGGGCTTATTCTGTCTACAAAAGGGAATTCATCATGAATTCAGTGCGCCATATGTTCCTCAACAAAATGGTGTTGCTGAACGAAAGAACAGGACATTGGTTGAAATGGCACGCACGATGCTTGCATATTCTAAGCTTCCAGTTACTTTTGGGGCTGAAGCTGTGAATACTGCATGTCACGTTTTAAACAGAGTCTTGACAGTCAAGCGACACAACAAGATATGCTACGAGTTGCTTAATAATCGGAAGCCGAATCTGGAATATTTACTACCTTTTGGTAATCCAAGCACCCTATTGAAAGTTAGAGATGTCCCAACCAAGTTAAGTGCTAAGGCTATTGAAGGGATTTTTCTGGGGTATGTTGCAAATTCTCCTACCTAGAGGGTTTTTAATAAGGTGACTCGCCAAGTTGAAGAATGGTTCCATATTGATTGTTCAAATCGGTCTTTACCTCAAATGGCGATTGGACCAGATTGGTCATTTGATTATGAAAATTTATTCAAGTCTTTTCATTCACCTTCTGATATTTCTCCTGAAGAAACTGTTGTTCTCTATGATTCATTTCAGGATGTACAGCAAAGTGGTTTTCTACTAAATGCAGTTCAAAATTCATCGGTTCCATCTACTTCTGCTCCTGATCCTAATGTTGCTTCTTGTTCAGGACCACAAGATTCTGAGAGTGAGGAAGACAATGCTATTTTTCAAGATTCTTCTGCTGATCCTTTGTTGGGTGATGATCCATTACCTTCAAAAAAGGCTCTGGGGGAGATTCCTACAAATTTGGACTCGGAAATTCCAATTAATCAAGATTTCTCTTATCAATCTGATACAACTCAAGTTGAAGTGTTTCCGGTTCCTGAGGTCGCATCAATCAAGGAACTCAAAGATCATCCGGTGATGAATATAATAGGAAATTTGCATGATGGAGTGAAAACACGTTCTATTGTTGACAATATTTGTTTGTATACATGTATTAAAGATTCTAGTGTTCTTGATGATTGCTCACATTCATGTTTTATTTCTCAGGTTGAACCAAAGAATGTTGAAATGGCTTTAAATGATAACAATTTGATAAAGGCTATGCAGGAAGAATTTGCTCAGTTTGACAAACTCAAGGTTTGGAATCTTGTAGATCTTCCGAAGGGTATGTATCCAGTTGGTACAAAATGGGTGTTTAAATGTAAGAAAGACGATCGAGGTGTCGTGGTAAGAAATAATGCTAGATTAGTTGTCCAGGGTTTCAATCAACAAGAGGGAATTGATTACACCGAGGTTTATGCTGCTGTTGCGAGGTTTGACGCTATACGGCTGTTTCTGGCTTTTGCTTCTTATAAAGGTTTTAAGGTGTTTCAATTGGACGTGAAAATTGCTTTTTTATATGGAAAGGTCAAGTAGGAAGTTTATGTTTGTCAGCCGCCGGGGTTTGAAGATCCACTTAATCCGAATATGGTTTTCAAGCTTGATAAGGCCCTCTATGGTCTTCATCACGCTCCTCGTGCGTGGTATGAAACGTTGTCCACATATCTTTTGGCAAATGATTTTGTTCGTGGCAAGATTGACTCGACCTTATTCATAAAGATATCGGGGGGAGATTACCTACTGGTGCAGATATATGTGGACTATATTATTTTTGGCTCTACGAATGAAGGGTTGTGCAAAGATTTTGAGAGTGTTATGAAGTCGAAGTTTGAAATGTCAGATGTGGGAGAGTTATCATTTTTCTTAGGTTTACAAGTAAATCAAAAGAAAGATGGTTTCTTTATTCATCAGTCCAAGTATTTCAAAGACATCTTGATCCGGTTCAAGATGGAGGACTGTACCCCATATGATACTCCGATTCCGGTCAATCATAAGTTGAATTCTGACCCAGATGGAAAAGATGTTGATTGTCGACTTTACAGGGCAATGATTGGATCTCTCATGTACTTAACCACTTCATGGTAAGATATAATGTTCATTGTGTGTATTTGTTCCAGATTCCAGGCAAAACCAAAAGAATCTCACTTGATAGCTGTAAAAAGAATCTTTCGTTATTTGAAAGGAAAACAAAGATTGGGACTATGGTATCCACATGGTTCTAACTTTGATTTCAATGCTTATACTGATTCTGATTTTGGTGGTTGTTGTTTGGACAGGAAATCTACAACAGGTGGTTGCCAGTTCTTGGGTAATCGACTTGTTTCCTGGCAATGCAAAAAGCAAACCACAGTCTCCATTTCTACATGCGAAGCAAAATACATCGCTGCTGTAAGTTGTTGTTCACAGATTTTGTGGATACAACAGCAATTAAGAGATTACGGTTTGAATGTTACAGGAACCCCTATGCTTATTGATAATAATGCTACAATGTCTATAACTAATAATCCTGTTAAGCACAGTAAAACAAAGCACATTGAGATTAGATATCATTTTATTCGTGATTGTGCAGAGAAAAGGTTGATTGAGCTGGTAAATGTTCACACTGATGATAATTTTGCTGATCTGTTTACCAAGGCATTTGATCGTACCAGGTTTGAATTTCTAATCAAAGTGATAGGTATGATCAATCCCGAATAAAAGTTTGGCAAAATCAGATTTTCATGGAAAATTTTGTTTTTAATTTCTTTTATTGCTTTATTACATTTCTGCATTTTAAATTTTCAGTCAAAAAGTTCTTAATTTATAAAAAGTCAAAACAAAGTGAAAAATATAAAATTTGACATCATATGAAGTTAGAGAAGAAATGATAGTACATCAGTGATTAGTTCATTTCACACGACCTTAGTAGACCTTTGATATATGATTGCTTAAAGAGAGTTGGTTTGATCTAAATTTCAATGTCTGCATAAATGAGAAATGATAGTGTTTTGAATGCTCTAATCTTGATAATCTGTTTTTAAATTAGTGTATGAGTTTTGAAACTTGAATTGTCAATAGACTAGAAGCGTTTTGAAACTAATAGTAGTGTGAAAATTAAATATGATATGATTACATCTGTGATTTGAATCCATTATATGCCTGGGTGTATGTGTAAAAGATCATTTTCAGATAAAGAATATATGGTTTTAAAGAATTTCATGAGACCAATATCGAATTATATCTTTAGCACAAATCTATTTCAGTTCACTTCACTGCCCATGCCCCGAAAAACATGCAATGTGTTGTTGAACTAAGATATGCTTTAAAACAACATCTGTTGATTCTCATTATACAGCCAATTCATTAGAATCTTCTGATTCTGAATCATCATGATTCTTATATCCTTTGGGATATGCTTTTCCATACTTCTGCTAAAAGAGATAATTTCATCTTGGAAATTGATCAAATCTTAAAATAAACGGTATATGTCTTGAAGATAGTGCAATTTATATTTCTGTTTGGCATATATGTGAGGTACACGATGTTTTTCATCTAAATGCTACTAAATCACATGAATTTGGAGAATAAACGCTTATAGTTTCAAATCATATAATAGTGACAAATTTAAGAATTCATGCTTTATATTACAAATTCGGTATGAATAATTGTGTCACACCCCGACCGATGGCGGAATCATCGGGGCGGGACATGTAAGACTGTTCATGAGCACAAGGTTGACTAGATTGTAATATATTAAATCCATTTCCATTCAAACAAACATGAAACAAGTTCAAAGTTCATAATGAAATACAATTTGTCTTTGATTTAATATTAACTAGGTCCAAAGCCTATGTGTAGCATGTCTTGATCTAGCTCATATGAAAGCACCTGAAACATGAATAAAATAAGGTCAACTAAAAAGTTGGTGAGTATAACACAGTTGTATGTAGATAGCATATAGTTGAAAACAAATCCTTTACAAAACATGATAAAATAAGGCATTTATGGGGAGCAGCTATTGCGTAACCATGTACAACCAAACCTTGTGACTAGCATGCAAAAATTGTGTTGTCGGTTTCAATCACCGCGCACCATGGGTGGGTTTGTCAGACTCAATAGATCTATCATTGAAAACCGTCGGCTTGTATAGTTAATGATTGCACATAAGAGCATACAAAGGTTAGCACACCTAGCACTCGGGCACAAAGCTCAAATTTTGCACACATGTATGTAAATAGGATTTTTGCACTTGTGTTGTTTGTGTAAATGTAAATGTGTAATGTGTATAGAGTTCATGTTCCACCCCAAAAGTGTAAAAGAGTAAAAAGGGGTTGTGAATACTCACTTGATTCGAAGGCGTAGCTAACACGGGATACTAGAAAGTAATGTGATCCTTGTATCGTACAACGTTGACCTAGAGTGTAATGTATATTGCATTAATAATGCACAATAGTCTAAGTCTAAGTCTAAGGTTGAATTGGATAAAGTTAGTGATTGGTACTTGGAGGTATTGTATAAAACGGAAGATTTGAAATGAATATTTTTACAACATTTTGAATAAGGTAAGAGTTTGGAATAAGACAATTATATGTGAACTTCTTATTTAAAATTTACTACTTTTTAATCCATTAGAAATGATTTAATTAATTTGTTTAAGATTCCCAAGTTGATAATTTAGTTTATGAAAACAATTCTAGGCTTTGGAGTTTTATAAAATATTAAATTTTTTTATAAAAGGAATTGAGTTTATATTAAAATGACAGAAGAAACAGATTCTGACCAAAGGTTGGGCACAACCGTGCCACGGGTATGGCGCGACCGCGCTTAGGCACGGGGCGCGACCGTGCTTAGGCATGGGGCGCGACCGTGCTTGGGCATGGAGCGTGACCGTGCTTAGGCATGGGGCACAACCATGCCTGGACAATAGGCACGACCGTGCTAAGCGATTAGCACGATCGTGTCTGGATTTTCCAGAACCTAATTTGACAAATTCTTGTATTAAAACGGCTGAATTTTTAGGGTTTTCAAAGAACGACTGTTTGCGAATCTAACCATGTATTTTAATTGAATGTATATCGTGTCTAGGATGTAGTTCAACTAAGCCAAAAACGTGATGAACCCTAGATTCTGTTTGAGTTTAATTCGGTGGTATAAGCCCTGAATAGGTTAGGGCTTTCATTCACGGTATTGAAATGAGTCTGAGGATGTGTTTAATTACCTTAAACGGTATCGAATTTGTGGAGTTCGACCAAATGGAGTTCCGACTTTGATGCGTTGATCTCTGGCGTCTCCTGTTGGGATTCCGGCAAAATTGATGTGAGGAATGTGATTACAGGAGCTTGAAGATCATGCGCATATGATTGATTTCGGGAGTGTTTCGTGAATTGGACGAGATTGAGAGAAAGGAATGGAGAGGTGACGGTTTTGGTTTCCTAATCACTACGCGGTTATTAGAAAGAGATTAATTCAAAATGATTGGTTTGAAACGGCACAATAAGCGTTACAAATTTTGGATTCGAACAGATTTGCGATTAAAGACTGTTTTTACGTTTTAACTGATGTGAGGCGCGACCGTGCCTATAAGAGGCGCGACCGTGCAAGACGAGGCGCGACCGTGCCAAAATGTGGCGCGACCGTGACGGACGAGGCGCGACCGTGCCAAAACGTGGCGCGACCATGCCTACTAGGGTTTCTGGTTATTTACAAAATCAGCCCTTGCAAATTCAGCTTTGACAGAATTAGCTTGGTTAGGATTTAACAGAACCCCTAACGAGATTACTAACTGGATTAACTCTAAGAGGTGTAATCACATGATTATGAGTTCTAAATCTTTGAATTTAATACGATCGGCTGACGATTTATGAGGTGTAGGTTTGAACAAGTATATGATTCAACATCGTGTAGTTATTTTATTATTTAAAATAAATTAAAATAGGGTCGGAAAAATCAGGAATGTTACAGTCTCCCCATGTTAAGGGAATTTCGTCCCGAAATTTAACTAATGGAGGCTACTAAAAAATCAATAAAAAAAAAGTGGGAGTTTTGGGTTCTCGGTGAGTTTGACCGTTGATATGATTTAGGCCTGATACTCAAGGTTGAATATGAATGATGACAATGAATTTAGTTTTTGAAATGGACTTAAGGAGAAGATTGTCGAATAGCAATTTGAATTCTAAATGTAAGATGTATTACTTGGAACAAATTTGATGAGATTTTGAAATTTTGAGTTTGTGTAAGATGTAGTCTAACGTGCTCAAAATTGTTAGTGGGTAAAAGATTTCATAAACATTGGTCTAGGTCAAAAATTCACATGACACGAACAACGCTACTCCTGATAATATGATAGGACACTTATATATAGGAAGTACCATCGGCGTATCCACCATGCCCTCGTCACATTACATATGTTTCGTTGTTACACATTATGATAAGTTTTAGGTCACAACACACGACAAAATTTCTCTATAGTTTCCATGCGCTGATTTTTATAATTCCGTGTGCACCCGTTATTATTTAAATCATCGTATGGTCCGTATAGATTGTTTCATTGTGTGCGGGTAAGGGGGGCACAATTTCACTATGATCACGTCTATTGTTTACACATAAAAAGTCGCTAACAAGTAACTAAGTCCCTAATCAGGTCAGTTCGCAACTAAAGAGTAATAAAGTAGTAACACTTAAAGTTTCTTAGGTTGCTCGTGTTTGAATAAGAATACGTCAAACCCCGAGTCGTTTCAATGTATTATGGTCTTCAACTTTGGTGTACAAAGTGCATGACCATGTCTTGTGTATAATGTAATCAATCCATTGCAAAAATTGTAGGCAAATTTTGTTCCGAGTATATAGTAAGCACACAAGTCTCATGTATGATCTAGTGTTACGTAGTTTGTAATGAACTAGGTCTCATATATAGCGTAAATATTTTAGTGTCTTGTATTTTGTAAATCAAAAAGCTCTAATGTGTAATGTATACAACATAGTATTATGTGTATTGTAGGAAATGGATCTCATGTATAGTGTTAGCAACTTAGCATCATGTATTTTGTATAATGTACACCGTTTAGTATAAAGTGCTTTGTAACCAAATGAGTTTCATGTATAGTGTGGTCAATCTAAAATTATGTATCAATGAAGCAATTCTTATGTATAACATATATTGCAAACAACTAAGTTTCGTGCATCATGTGCTCAATCCAGTAGCATATGTATTGCAAGTAAACATGTTTCGTGCATTACGTGATCAATCGAGCAAATTGTGATTTGTAGGCAAACTAGTTTCATGTATTATGTAGTTTGTGTAGCATTGGATATATTGAGAATAATTGAGTTTTATGTACCATAAGATTGCATTGAATATATATTGTGAACGTGAGTATTGAACTTCGCGTGCGATGTGTACTAACGGGTTTTGCATGTGTTCGAGTGCTGCGGACAAACGTGTTATTTGGCGTTCCTGCATAATGTGGTAGTTAGGTTCAAGTCCTCAAATCTCATTGAGGTTGGTGGGAAAGGTTAACGTTTACGCGGTATGGATCGTCTTTTGAAACTTCAAGCGAAAGGTAACGAGGAGGTTTTGAAAACATTCGGGAATTGCGTTTACAAATACGAGTCTTTGCTTGGACATAGAAAGTAGTAATTCATTCTTGATTGTAGATATATAAGGTAGTGAAATCATTGAATCGCATATTTTAAATGAATATGCAATTTATGCAAAAAAAAAAAATATATATATATATATATATATATATATATATATTTTTACTTTCAATTATTAACAAGAGGATATTTTTAAGTGGAACCATTGGCTAAACAAGTAGCCGCATATAATTTAGCCAAAGTTTAGAAATATTTACTTTAATGAAGAAAAATCACAATTATTTATCAATTTGAAATAATATTTTCATAAAATTGGTTGTACTAACCTTCCTTATCGGATGAAAAGTTTGGTGAAAAAATTATATTTTTGATACTATCTAAAAGTTTGATAAACGTTTTGTTCAAACAAAATAACGAGGTTTTGCTTGAGTCACATAATAGTATGATTTGTTTATGAAGGAGATTATCGGTAGTGGACTAAATCGTATTTGAATGAAGAAGGTGATACTTAAATATATTTTTTTTTTTATAAAAATATGATAGAAAATTCAGATTCCATGGGTCAAGTCAACAATTAATAACCTTAGAGTTGAAACATATGAAATCGATTAAAGGTTGAAATGTTAAACATTATTCAAAACATAGGGAAATGGTCCTAAAAAAAAAATTAAAGATAATAACTAGAAATCTTCAATTAACGTCTTTGGTAGTTTCCCACTAGGAAGAAGATGATCACCAAGATGAGCACTGCTATAGTCACTCGGGTAGTCGATCTGGCTTCAGCTCTAGCTGCCTCCGTGTGATGTTCCAACATTTCTTTTTCGAGGATGGAGATTAACTCCTTTTGGTACCCTAATTGGTTTGCTAGGCTATCCATCCTTTGTCCTTGCAAGTCGTGCATTACTCCTTGCTCTATCCTATGTCTCTCAAATTCTGAAGTTCCTACATATTGGTGGAGGTCATGGGTTGGAATCCCCATAACACCAGTGGGTGCCATGGTATGCCTTACCCAAGGGTTAGGATGGTACGGATCGGGCATTAGATATGGGTCTCTTAGTGGGGGTGGTAATTGATTGTGGAGGCGAGGTGTTTGATACGGGTTTCTAGGTGCGGGTGGTTCAGATGTTCGAAGTCTCGGGTCGGTGTTCCTAATCCAATCCGCCCTTACATCAAACCTTGGCCTAGCAGCTAAGGGTGTTGGTGACCGGTACACGGGTGTCTCAGTGTCTTCTACCCAATCAGATTCTGATCCAGGACGGTAAACCGGGGAGGGAGGAGGGTAGGAGTCCATGTCTAGCAGAAAAACAATGAAAAAGTTATAAGCGATAATGAAATATTGCGGGTTGAACATAAGAGTACTTATAGGTTTTAGAGTTTGACTAGTCATAACACCGAACCTTCACGATAGTATTTTAGAAATACACTTGACCTATAAGCAATGTATCCCTGAGGAGAATTCCCAGGAAAGAGGGGTGGGTCGCTAAGACACACTTAAGTACCCTATCTTTCCTTAGCAAGAATTTCTCATGGGTTTACACACTCTTCCAGCCATCATGTATTAATAATGCTATTGTTGGGCTCATGGTTGTGATGGGAATTGTTGTGGACTGGGCTTTGAGGCCCAAAGGTAAGGTTTATGCATTTCAGCGGGCTTCTTCTTCTTGGAAATAGGTGGGCTTCTTAGTTTATTGTTGATGGGCATTCGGCTAATAGTTTAAGTCTTTGCTCATAAAGGGTGATGGTATCATGTATTTGGGTCCAAAGGAGTATGAATAATTTTGGTGTGTATGTGTGTGTGTTAAACTTAGGATAGTGTTTTAAATAAATTAAGTAGGTAGCAATGAATAGAAGAAAAAAAGTTGGAGGGTAATGTGACACACAAACTATTGAGTATTGTATAATGTGATGTAACCCTATAGTATAACATGTAAAGATATTCACATAGGAAATAATCATATAGCATGTAGGTAGTAATGAGTGTAAGTACAACAGTTATCAAGTAGTGTGTCACATAAGTCATTATGTATTGTATCAGGTAGTGTAAGTACTTAGGATAGCATGTAAAAATAATTACACATGAATTGATAATGTAACATGTAGTAGCATGGAATTGTATGGATGTCCTAAAGTTATAGTCTAGGTCAAGAGTGTCTAATAACCTAGTTCCCTATCACCAAGGCTCTGATACCAATCTGTCACACCCCGACCGATGGCGGAATCATCGGGGCGGGACATGTAAGACTGTTCATGAGCACAAGGTTGACTAGATTGTAATATATTAAATCCATTTCCATTCAAACAAACATGAAACAAGTTCAAATTACATAATGAAATACAATTTGTCTTTGATTTAATATTAACAAGGTCCAAAGCCTATGTGTAGCATGTCTTGATCTAGCTCATATGAAAGCACCTGAAACATGAATAAAATAAGGTCAACTAAAAAGTTGGTGAGTATAACACAGTTGTATGTAGATAGCATATAGTTGAAAACAAATCCTTTACAAAACATGATAAAATAAGGCATTTATGGGGAGCAGCTATTGCGTAACCATGTACAACCAAACCTTGTGACTAGCATGCAAAAATTATGTTGTCGGTTTCAATCACCGCGCACCATGGGTGGGTTTGTCAGACTCAATAGATCTATCATTGAAAACCGTCGGCTTGTATAGTTAATGATTGCACATAAGAGCATACAAAGGTTAGCACACCTAGCACTCGGGCACAAAGCTCAAAATTTGCACACATGTATGTAAATAGGATTTTTGCACTTGTGTTGTTTGTGTAAATGTAAATGTGTAATGTGTAATGTGTAATGTGTATAGAGTTCATGTTCCACCCCAAAAGTGTAAAAGAGTAAAAAGGGGTTGTGAATACTCACTTGATTCGAAGGCGTAGCTAACACGGGATACTAGAAAGTAATGTGATCCTTGTATCGCACAACTGTAACATTTCTGATTTTCATCATGTAATCGTTTGATTTCAATAAACAAACACATTTCAGTTTCGATTCGTGTACAAACAAACTACGATGCAGTTATATATTCAAACTATTCTATTACAATAACAAATTAAACAAAAACACCATTATCTCACAAGCCCCGAGGACCAAAACTGACAAAACTCAAAAACTACAAAACCAGGCAAGCACGGTCGCGCCTAGGACTAGGCACGGTCGCGCCTGATGACCTAAGCACGGTCGTGCCTAATACAGGCACGGTCGCGCTGCTGAAACCACGTGACTCCGCAGAGTCAGGCAGTGGTCCATACTCGTTGAATCAAATGGCGTGAAGGCCGGATTTCACGCGTCCGACCATACCCAACTGTACACCATCTGAAACACGTCTCCAATTTCGTAATCCAATCGACCCATTTCAAATCCACACCTACCCCACTCACGAATTCGTGAGATTTCACATTATAAGGAGAATCCAATGCCTCCTACACCCACATCTACCCTCACTCAGTCTCTCAGAACTGTCACTCGACACTCATACAACTTCTGGAGCCCGATCGATCGCCAAGACGCCCGAAAATGCGACCCGTAGCCGACCGCATTCAATTGCCCAATAATCTCAAGTAAGTAATACTCCAATAGCTTTGTATCATCCTCTACTACGAAAGCCCTATGCCAATTCGTAGTAGAAACACTCAAGTCTGCCCGATTTCTGAACGAAAAGCCGAAACTAAACTTTTAGTCGAACTACCTTTTAAACACGAAATAAATCCAATTAAAACTCATAGATAGCTTCGAAATCATCCACTAAGTGAAAGCCCTAAGAATACATAAACATTTAATATAAGAATCGACGGATTTGGGTCGGGAAAAGACCCGACACGGTCGCGCTCATCCCCGAGCGCGGTCGTGCCTGACCAAGCACAATCGTGCCCCAGGTGTGGCCCGGTCGTGCTTACCGAGCAAACAAGTCTTGATCAAAAACAAACACTAGACGCGGTCGTGCCAGATACGAGCACGGTCGTGCTCTATGTCCAGAACCTATGAAGTACTTTCTGACTCGACCACGGGCGCGCTCAGACCACCACGGTCACGCCCGGCAACGAGCGCGGTCGTGCCCTACTTGAGCACGGTCGTGCTCCTTGACCAGAATCAATTATTTTTCTGTTTTAAAGTCTATTTAACATATTTAGCTAAAAATTTCAAAATGTAATTATAAAAAAAATTATTTTATAAAATCCCAAGACCCAGGAATCATTTATAAACCAAATCCTTGATTTAGGAATTTAAAACGATTAATTCCCGATAGTTCAAAACCGATGAAGTCGTGAGTTTATATAATCATTCTTATAAAACTATTTATACAAATATATATTTTGACTTAAACAAATGTTATTTATTTAAATTTATATTTAAATAAATATAAATATATATCAGTTATTTAAATTTACATTTTAAAGAATATATATATCACTACTATTTAAAATGTACTAAATAGATAAATAAAGTTATTTATTTATTTATTTCAAACAAACCCTAAACGTACAAATCCATCTTTCGACATAAAAATAACACAAACAATGACACGCGTTATACATTTATCCATTAGGTCAAACGTAGCGACCTACAACACGCTTGGTATTTTTGTTGATCTGTGCAAACTACACTACCCAACACAAGTGAGTTACATAGCCCCTCTTTTACTCTATTTACAAACTTTTGGGGTGGAACATGCGTTCTATTTACTATGTTTACAAACTACACAATATACAATTCCACCCTACAATCATGTGTTACAATTTTGAGCTTTGTGCTTGAGTACTAGATGTGTAGACCAACACGCAGTTTGCTATTCACGTGCAATCATTAACTATTTTATAGCCTACAGTAAACAGTGATAGATCTATTGAGTCTGACAAACCCACCCAGGTAGGGTGACTGTTACTGCCAACACGCGTTTTTTTGCATGCTAGTTACAAAGGTTTGATTGTACTACCAGGTCACACGATGGTATCTCTCCATAAATGCCTTAATTGCCATGTTTGTATGAATTGTATGCACACGACACTATATTCTATTACATGACCCGAAAACCTATGTATTCTCACCAACTTTTTAGTTGACTTTGTTTTTAACCATGTTTCAGGTGACAATGTTTGAAGTATTACAAGCTGCTACATATAGGATTTGGACCTAGCAATTAATCTAAACTATTTATATTTTGTAATCGCTACATTTGGTTCTTGTATGGTATGAACTTGCTACGTGTAATGAAAATGAATGTTTAAATTATTCAAACTTTAGCAACCATGAGCTATGAACAGTCTACACAGCTTCACGCCCCGACGTTTTCCGCCGTCGGTTGGGGTGTGACAGATTGGTATCAGAGCCTTGGTTATAGGAAATTAGGTTATTAGACACCATTGACCTAGACTATAACTTTAGGACACCCAACAATGCCATGCTACATGTTTTATGTGATACGTGCTATTTGCTATATGTCACATGCTTTATGTGTTAGTTATTTAATACTTAAAATGTTTAGACTACATGACTTAATAAGCATACGTAAATAATAAATTAAATAAATCGTATCCATACCCGTATCCTAAGCCGCATATCCTCCTTAACTGCTTCTATGTCATCATCGCCATAACTTGTGGAAAAACTCATACTCGTAGACATTAGTCTATCAAAAAATATTTTTATATACCCGTTAAGGTTTTAGACTCTGTTAATTATTAAAGGACATGTGCAATCTGGAAGGGTGACACCTGTATTCTGGGTTTTCTGTCTAGGAAAGCATTTCATATAAATCCCAATCAACCGAGGGATCCGTATGCTTTCCTGGGAATTCCCGGGATGAGTGTTTACCTATAGGCTAAAGCACGTCTCCTTGAAAATTATATAAGTCTAATTAACCTTAATATGTCATTGTGTTCAAGTAGAAATGTGATTACTTGAAAACAATCCGAACTATGAAATAAATGTGTTATTATTCCTCCTATCCTAAATTTCAACGGATTTTTTTTAAAATTCTCACAACACTTTTGTATCATTCTCTTTTTATAGAATGCCTCCTCGTCGTAGCATCAACCGCAACAACACCGACAACGCCAACAATAGCACCAACACCAATACTGGCAATGCCAACAACAACAATAATGATACCGACCTTGCTGCTCTCCTCACTCAGCTAGTAACTCAACTAACTCAAGCCAATAACAACAACAATGGGAACGCCAGTGGTAGTGCTAATACTGGTGGTGGCGGTGGTGCCAACCCGCCACAATGTACCTTCAAGCATTTCAACTCTTGCAATCCCCTGAAATTTTATGGTACCGAAGGAGCCACGGGACTCCTTCAATGGTTCGAAAATATTGAGGGCACCTTCCTCAATAGTGACTGTCCGGACAATCTACGAGTCTGCCATGCCACTAGTGTCTTCCAAAAACGGGCACTAACCTGGTGGAATGGGGAAAAGAGAACAAGGGGAGTAGAAGTAGCAATGGCTCTGCCATGGGATGAGCTGAAAAGGATCATGACCGAGGAATTCTGTCCTCGAAATGAGATGAAGAAACAGGAAGCGGAATTTTGGGATCATACCCAAGATAGCGGTGAAAGCTTGGCGTACACCAACCGTTTTCACGAACTGAGCATGCTGGTACCTCACATGGTTACGCCTTTGTCTAGGTGTATTGAAAAATATATCGATGGCCTACCGAGACAAATCCAGGACACTGTTTTGGGAAGAAATCCTGCAAGCCTGGAGGATGCTATTCGTCTGGCTGCTACTCTAACTGATAATCACGTTAAAGCAGGTACTCTTACCAGAAAGGGGGCCAAGAAAGTTTCTGACACCACAACACCTCCTGCTCATGTCAAGGAGGTCAAAGCCGAACCGAACCACAACACGAGGAAGAGGAAAGCTAAGAACTATGCTGTGATCACTCCGGCTGCCCCAATTAATCAAGTTGCACCCTTGGCTCAAAATCCAGCCAAGAAAGCTTATGGAGGTACCTACCCACTCTACAACAACTGCAACTATCATCACCCACAAACTATCCCATGTCGCATTTGCAACCATTGTGGGAAACTTGGCCATACGGCCAATATCTGCCGACAAAAGGCACTTACTACTCAAGCCAACCCGGTTAATCAACCCGGAGCTAATCAAGTGGTTCCAATCAATGCAAATGGACGGGCTTGCTTTGAATGTGGCAACCCGAACCACTTCCGGAACCAATGTCCAAAACTTGCGAACAATAATCAGGGCGGAGCTCGTGGACGTGCTTTCAACATCAACGCCAATGAAGCTCAAGCCAACGATCATGTGGTCAACGGTACGTTTCTTGTAAATAAACAATTTGCATCTATACTATTTGATACCGGAGCCGATAAGAGTTTTGTGTCACTTAACTTTGAACCTTTACTTGCAAAAACACGATCCAAACTCGAGAAAACCTTCACCGTTGAAGTAGCGGATGGAAACTCCATCACTATTGACTCCATCATTCATGACTGCTCACTAGAACTCAATGGTCACACGTTTCCAGTCAACCTTATACCAATGCCGTTGGGAAGCTTTGACGTCATCATCGGCATGGATTGGTTATCTAAAAACCATGCCGAGGTCATGTGCTTTGAAAAGTACATCCGAGTACCTCTTCCACCGGAAGACATATTGAAAGTCTTTGGCGAGAAACCTTGCAAAGGACTCAAACTAATGTCATGCATAACTGCCCAGAAATACATTCGAAAGAAGTGCATGGTTTCCTAGCTCATGTGATTCAAAAAGAAGACAAGGAGAGAAGAATAGAAGATATTCCCATCATTCGGGAGTTTCCCGAAGTCTTTCCCGATGACTTACCAGGTCTTCCACCTGTTCGGGAAGTAAAGTTTCGAATCGATCTTATACCCGGAGCAAACCCTGTGGCTAAAGCTCCATACCGGCTTGCACCTTCCGAATTACAAGAACTTGCAAGTCAACTTCAAGAGCTCGCTGACAAAGGTTTCATACGGCCAAGTCATTCACCGTGGGGTGCACCAGTCTTGTTTGTTAAAAAGAAGGATGGTTCATTCCGCATGTGTATTGACTATCGAGAGCTCAACAAGCTTACAATCAAAAACCGCTACCCGTTACCTAGAATTGACGACCTCTTCGATCAACTCCAAGGTTCTACTTGTTTCTCGAAGATTGATCTTCGATCTGGTTATCACCAACTGCGTGTCCGAGAAGAAGATATTCCAAAGACCGCCTTTCGAACAAGATATGGTCATTACGAGTTCACGGTTATGCCTTTTGGGTTGACCAATGCACCTGCTGTCTTTATGGATCTCATGAACCGCATGTGCAAACCATACCTTGACAAATTCGTGATCGTTTTCATCGATGACATCTTGATCTATTCCAAGACTGAGGAAGAACATGAACAGCACCTTAGACTGATTTTGGATCTCCTGAGAACCGAACAATTATACGCCAAGTTCTCCAAATGTGAATTTTGGCTAAAGGAAGTTCAATTTTTGGGTCATGTTGTCAATAAAAAGGGAATACATGTCGACCCTGCCAAGATCGAAGCTGTCAAGAATTGGAGTGCTCCTCAAACCCCTACCGAGGTTCGTTCGTTCCTTGGTTTAGCGGGTTATTACCGAAGATTCATTTCCAATTTCTCCAAGATTGCTGTTCCCCTCACCGCCTTGACACATAAAGGTAAACCTTATGAATGGGGGCCGAAACAAGAAGAAGCTTTCCAAATTCTTAAACAGAAGTTATGTGATGCTCCTATTCTGACTCTTCCCGAAGGAAACGATGACCTAGTCGTCTACTGTGATGCCTCTAACCTAGGCCTTGGTTGTGTTCTCATGCAACGAGGCAAGGTAATCGCTTATGCATCGAGATAACTCAAGATCCATGAAAAGAACTATACGACGCACGATCTGGAGCTAGGTGCAGTCATATTTGCCTTGAAGATTTGGAGACATTATCTATATGGCACGAAATGTGTGGTATTTACCGACCACAAAAGCCTCCAACACATCTTCAACCAAAAAGAACTCAACATGAGGCAACGACGTTGGGTTGAACTCCTCAATGATTACGATTGCGAGATTCGTTATCATCCCGGCAAGGCTAATGTTGTAGCCGATGCGCTGAGCCGTAAAGAACGCGTCATGCTCCAAAGTGTCAAGATTCATTCCGACATTCAAACCCGTATTCTAGCAGCTCAACACGTCTCGATTACCGAGGGCAATATGTATGAGGAAATGTCGTGTGGTGCTGAATTCCAACTAGAAACTAAAAACAATGGCTTGCTTTATTTCTTGGATCGTATTTGGGTTCCCAATCGCAATGATCTCCGGGAATTCCTCATGACTGAAGCACACAAGTCTCGGTATTCTATTCATCCCGGTGCGGATAAAATGTATCACAATCTTCGACCACAATATTGGTGGCCTGGTATGAAGAAAGACATTGCACTCTATGTTGCAAAATGTCTAACCTGCTCTAAAGTCAAAGCCGAACATCAACGTCCTTCCGGTTTACTTGAACAACCGGAAATCCCCGTGTGGAAATGGGAAAATCTAGCCATGGACTTCATTACTAAACTCCCCCGTACTTCGAACGGCTATGATAGCATTTGGGTAATCATTGACCGTCTCACAAAGTCCGCACACTTCCTGCCCATTCGTGAAGACTATCGGGTTGAGAAATTGGCCCGAATCTATATTAACGAAATTGTGAGTCGACACGGTATACCTTTGAACATAATCTCCGACAGAGATGCTCCTTTCACTTCCAGATTTTGGCAATCTCTGCAAAAGGCACTTGGCACACGATTGGATTTAAGCACAGCCTACCATCCCCAAACTGATGGCCAGACTGAACGAACAATCCAAACGCTCGAAGACATGCTGAGAGCCTGTGTCATAGACTTTGGTGGCAATTGGGATTCACACTTGACACTTATTGAATTCTCCTACAATAACAGCTACCACACCAGCATCAACATGGCTCCATTCGAAGCTCTTTATGGTCGCAAATGCCGTTCTCCTATCTGTTGGAATGAGATTGGTGAAGCACAAATCACCGGTCCCGAGCTAATTCAGGAAACATCCGACAAAATCCTTCAAATCCGTGACAACATCCGAGTAGCGAGAAGTCGACAAAAGAGCTATGCCGACAAGCGACGAAAACCCTTGGAATTCCAAGTGGGTGACCTTGTGCTTCTCAAAGTATCCCCTTGGAAGGGTGTGATCCGCTTTGGAAAGAAAGGCAAGCTAGCACCTCGTTACGTAGGCCCGTTCAAGATCCTTGAAAGAATCGGGAAAGTGGCTTACAAACTTGAGCTACCTCCAGCACTCAACAATGTTCATCCAACCTTCCACGTGTCCAACCTGAAGAAATGTCTTGCTAATGAGAACCTCCACATACCTCTTGACGACGTGCGCATTGATGAAACGATGCATTTCGTCGAGAAACCAGTGGAAATCATGGATCGTGAAATCAAGCAACTCAAGCGCAGCCGTATCCCTATAGTCAAAGTCCGTTGGGATTTAAAACGCGGTCCTGAGTTTACTTGGGAACGTGAAGACCAAATGAAACTCAAGTATCCTCACCTATTCACCAATTCTGCAACCTCAACTGGTTGAATTTCGGGACGAAATCCCCTCAACAAGGGGAGACTGTAACATTTCTGATTTTCATCATGTAATCGTTTGATTTCAATAAACAAACACATTTCAGTTTCGATTCGTGTACAAACAAACTACGATGCAGTTACATATACAAACTATTCTATTACAATAACAAATTAAACAAAAACACCATTATCTCACAAGCCCCGAGGACCAAAACTGACAAAACTCAAAAACTACAAAACCAGGCAAGCACGGTCGCGCCTAGGACTAGGCACGGTCGCGCCTGATGACCTAAGCACGGTCGTGCCTAATACAGGCACGGTCGCGCTGCTGAAACCACGTGACTCCGCAGAGTCAGGCAGTGGTCCATACTCGTTGAATCAAATGGCGTGAAGGCCGGATTTCACGCGTCCGACCATACCCAACTGTACACCATCTGAAACACGTCTTCAATTTCGTAATCCAATCGACCCATTTCAAATCCACACCTACCCCACTCACGAATTCGTGAGATTTCACATTATAAGGAGAATCCAATGCCTCCTACACCCACATCTACCCTCACTCAGTCTCTCAGAACTCTCACTCGACACTCATACAACTTCTGGAGCCCGATCGATCGCCAAGACGCCCGAAAACGCGACCCGTAGCCGACCGCATTCAATTGCCCAATAATCTCAAGTAAGTAATACTCCAATAGCTTTGTATCATCCTCTACTACGAAAGCCCTATGCCAATTCGTAGTAGAAACACACAAGTCTGCCCGATTTCTGAACGAAAAGCCGAAACTAAACTTTTAGTCGAACTACCTTTTAAACACGAAATAAATCCAATTAAAACTCATAGATAGCTTCGAAATCATCCACTAAGTGAAAGCCCTAAGAATACAGAAACATTTAATATAAGAATCGACGGATTTGGGTCGGGAAAAGACCCGACACGGTCGCGCTCATCCCCGAGCGCGGTCGTGCCTGACCAAGCACAATCGTGCCCCAGGTGTGGCCCGGTCGTGCTTACCGAGCAAACAAGTCTTGATCAAAAACAAACACTAGACGCGGTCGTGCCAGATACGAGCACGGTCGTGCTCTATGTCCAGAACCTATGAAGTACTTTCTGACTCGACCACGGGCGCGCTCAGACCACCACGGTCACGCCCGGCAACGAGCGCGGTCGTGCCCTACTTGAGCACGGTCGTGCTCCTTGACCAGAATCAATTATTTTTCTGTTTTAAAGTCTATTTAACATATTTAGCTAAAAATTTCAAAATGTAATTATAAAAAAAATTATTTTATAAAATCCCAAGACCCGGGAATCATTTATAAACCAAATCCTTGATTTAGGAATTTAAAACGATTAATTCCCGATAGTTCAAAACCGATGAAGTCGTGAGTTTATATAATCATTCTTATAAAACTATTTATACAAATATATATTTTGACTTAAACAAATGTTATTTATTTAAATTTATATTTAAATAAATATAAATATATATCAGTTATTTAAATTTACATTTTAAAGAATATATATATCACTACTATTTAAAATGTACTAAATAGATAAATAAAGTTATTTATTTATTTATTTCAAACAAACCCTAAACGTACAAATCCATCTTTCGACATAAAAATAACACAAACAATGACACGCGTTATACATTTATCCATTAGGTCAAACGTAGCGACCTACAACACGCTTGGTATTTTTGTTGATCTGTGCAAACTACACTACCCAACACAAGTGAGTTACATAGCCCCTCTTTTACTCTATTTACAAACTTCTGGGGTGGAACATGCGTTCTATTTACTATGTTTACAAACTACACAATATACAATTCCACCCTACAATCATGTGTTACAATTTTGAGCTTTGTGCTTGAGTACTAGGTGTGTAGACCAACCCGCAGTTTGCTATTCACGTGCAATCATTAACTATTTTATAGCCTACAGTAAACAGTGATAGATCTATTAAGTCTGACAAACCCACCCAGGTAGGGTGACTGTTACTGCCAACACGCGTTTGTTTTGCATGCTAGTTACAAAGGTTTGATTGTACTACCAGGTCACACGAAGGTATCTCTCCATAAATGCCTTAATTGCCATGTTTGTATGAATTGTATGCACACGACACTATATTCTATTACATGACACGAAAACCTATGTATTCTCACCAACTTTTTAGTTGACTTTGTTTTTAACCATGTTTCAGGTGACAATGTTTGAAGTATTACAAGCTGCTACATATAGGATTTGGACCTAGCAATTAATCTAAACTATTTATATTTTGTAATCGCTACATTTGGTTCTTGTATGGTATGAACTTGCTACGTGTAATGAAAATAAATGTTTAAATTATTCAAACTTTAGCAACCATGAGCTATGAACAGTCTGCACAGCTTCACGCCCCGACGTTTTCCGCCGTCGGTTGGGGTGTGACAACAACGTTGACCTAGAGTGTAATGTATATTGCATTAATAATGCACAATATTCTAAGTCTAAGTCTAAGGTTGAATTGGATAAAGTTAGTGATTGGTACTTGGAGGTATTGTATAAAACGGAAGATTTGAAATGAATATTTTTACAACATTTTGAATAAGGTTTGAGTTTGGAATAAGACAATTATATGTGAACTTCTTATTTAAAATTTACTACTTTTTAATCCAATAGAAATGATTTAATTAATTTGTTTAAGATTCCCAAGTTTATAATTTAGTTTATGAAAACAATTCTGGGCTTTGGAGTTTTATAAAATAATAATTTTTTTTATAAAAGGAATTGAGTTTATATTAAAATGACAGAAGAAACAGATTCTGACCAAAGGTTGGGCACAACCGTGCCAAGGGTATGGCGCGACCGCGCTTAGGCACGGGGCGCGACCGTGCTTAGGCATGGGGCGCGACCGTGCTTGGGCATGGAGCGCGACCGTGCTTAGGCATGGGGCACAACCATGTCTGGACAAGAGGCACGACCGTGCAAAGCGATTAGCACGATCGTGTCTGGATTTTCCAGAACCTAATTTGACAAATTCTTGTATTAAAACGGCTGAATTTTTAGGGTTTTCAAAGAACGACTGTTTGCGAATCTAACCATGTATTTTAATTGAATGTATATCGTGTCTAGGATGTAGTTCGACTAAGCCAAAAACGTGATGAACCCTAGATTCTGTTTGAGTTTAATTCGGTGGTATAAGCCCTGAATAGGTTAGGGCTTTCATTCACGGTATTGAAATGAGTCTGAGGATGTGTTTAATTACCTTAAACGGTATCGAATTTGTGGAGTTCGACCAAACGGAGTTCCGACTTTGATGCGTTGATCCCTGGCGTCTCCTGTTGGGATTCCGGCAAAATTGATGTGAGGAATGTGATTACAGGAGCTTGAAGATCATGCGCATATGATTGATTTCGAGAGTGTTTCGTGAATTGGACGAGATTGAGAGAAAGGAATGGAGAGGTGACGGTTTTGGTTTCCTAATCACTACGCCGTTATTAGAAAGTGATTAATTCGAAATGATTGGTTTGAAACGGCACAATAAGCGTTACAAATTTTGGATTCGAACAGATTTGCGATTAAAGACTGTTTTTACGTTTTAACCGATGTGAGGCGCGACCGTGCATATAAGAGGCGCGACCGTGCCAGACGAGGCGCGACCGTGCCAAAACGTGGCGCGACCGTGCCTACTGGGGTTTCTGGTTATTAACAAAATCAGCCCTTGCAAATTCAGCTTTGACAAAATTAGCTTGGTTAGGATTTAACAGAACCCCTAACGAGATTACTAACTGGATTAACTCTAAGAGGTGTAACCACATGATTATGAGTTCTAAATGTTTGAATTTAATACGATCGGCTGACGATTTATGAGGTGTAGGTTTGAACAAGTATATGATTCAACATCGTGCAGTTATTTTATTATTTAAAATAAATTAAAATAGGGTCGGAAAAATCAGGAATGTTACAAATTGAGCATTTCATAACCTGATCTTATTTACTTAGAAATTTATCGCGTATCATTTCAAATATTATTCAAATTGATTGAAATGTTTGAAAAGAAAAGTAAATTGTTAGAAAAGAAAAGAGCCAAGAGACCTTTGAGAGAAATATGTCAAAGAAATAAATATGTTGAATTTATAAATACTGAAAAGAGTATGTAAAAATAAAAAAGATGCAAAGTGCACAATAATGAGTTGAATTGTTTCATATCATAGGTTACTCTTGGTTATTGCTAAAATGTGTGATGAACTACTCGGATACTGATATGATCTTCTTACTCGTGATGTTCATTCAAAAATATGTGATTTCAGTTTATTCAGGTAAAAATTTAAAAATATGTGATTTTAGTTTATTCAGATAATAATTCAAAAATATGTGATTTCAGTTTATTCAGATAAAAATTCAAAAATATGTGATTTCAGTTTATTCAGATAACAATTCAAAAATATGTGATTTCAGTTTGTACAGATAAAAATCCAAAAATATGTGATTCCGTTTGTATTGATAAAATTCAAAAATATTTTGTTTTTATTTTCCATGAAAATTCTAAGCTTTACTTAAAATGTTTGAGATTGGATCGGATACATGCTGCTGACGGAAGTTCAAGAAATGACGTGTTGAAAGTTGGAAAATTGTTCAAGGCAAAAGGTTGAGGAGAACTTGTTATGTTCGCTTGGTTGAGGTGAAGTGAACTTAATATGTTCATCTGAGGTTGGTGAAGCGAACTTAATATGTTCGCCTGGAGCTTGTTAAACGAACTTAACAAGTTCGCCTAATTAAGCGAACTTAATGTGTATAAGGATTTTTGTCCAGGCGAACTTAGTCACTTTGTCTTCTCAGAAAATTTTAAGCGAACTTGTCTGTGTTGAGTGATTTAAATTTTTTTTCAAAATCAGTGTGTTGTTGGTTGTTAATCGTTCATATTCTAATCGATTCTTGACTGCGATCATTTATGAGGTAATTTTGTTAGATTTAATGCATTAAATCATGAGAAATTAGGTTTTTTCTTTCTGGTTTTGGTCAAAATTTTAACTGAGACATCTTTTGACCTAATTGATGCTATATCTGTATTAAATCAACAAATTGAGTCTTGTTTTTGTTTTGTGAGTACTATTCGAAGTCACTTCAATGGTTACAACATCAGTTTGACGAATTTTGATTTCTGTTTGAGAATTTGAAACAGCAGACAAGTTCAGGCGAACTTGTTCAAGTGAACTTGTTCAAGCGAACTTGTCTAGGCGAACTTATTAAGTTCGCCTCTTGTAACACTAAGCGAACTTAGTAAGTTCGCCTAGGGGCATTGAGGGATTTTGGACTTGTGAAATTTTTTTTGTGTTTGAAATTTTTTTAAAAATTTTTTTTCTTGTTGTGTGTGTTTATTATTTGTCTAATGTGTTTGTTGTCCAAATACTTTTCATATGGCTCGTCGTGTAGAATACAAACATAAGCAGATGGCACTGTTAGATCCTAACATGTCGGAGGCCGTTAATTTTCAAGGAATTATTGGGTTCTTAAATCGTTCACGTCTCCGTGTAGCCTTATCTGCAGATCCATACATCAGCTTGGTGTATATTCAGCAATTTTGGGACACAGTACATCAAGATACAGACGTAGAACCTCATGTTCTTCGTGCTACTATGAACAATACGGAGATTGCCATATCGGCAGAGACTATTCGTGCTGCTCTAGCTCTAGGCGGTGCTGCTGATGATCCTATGTCATATCCTGGAACTTTGATTATGGGATGTTTTCAGAGGATGGGTTACCGTGGAATTCCTAATGATACACAAGCTCGTAAGGATGGTTTGGTTGGTGAATGGAGGTATTTCATGCACGTGATTATCCAATGCTTATCTCCTCGTAAAGCTGGTACATATGGATTAAAGAATGCTCTTCAAGCTGCTATGGTGGCTTTGACATTGAACAAGCAATTCAATTTTGCTCTTTATATTTACCGAGAATTGGTTATGCAAATAACTCTTGCTGAAGGTCAAGGATTTCTTATGTATCCTCGGTTCATCCAAATGATTCTGAATCATCTTATTCCTGATCTCCCACAGCATCCTATTCGTTTAACATTGACTCCGATGTCAAAGAGAATTTTTACAGATTGCACTAAGGTAAAACAACATAATGCAGCGTTGATTCCTGTTCAAACTCCATTAATTGGTCACTTAATCAATCCTGATTATGTTGAACCACCAAATGACAACTGTTTTCATCCGGAAGAGTTGGCTCAAGGACATGGTCAGAATGTACAACAACCACAACAACCTCAACAACAACATGTACAAGTTCCTCAACAACAACAAGTTCCAGTACAACAACCAATTCCTATTCCAGAACAAGTTCCTATTCAACAAACTCAGGTTGATATACATGTTAATGAACCTGTTCTAGAAGAGGTCGTTCAAGAACATGAAAAAGACCTTGGGATAAATATGGATGATTTTGTTGATGATGCTGTGAAATCACCCATTCATGAAGCTGAAGGGAATGTGGTGACAGAGAATGATTCTAGTTCCAGCTCAAGTGAAACAGTTTTGCCTGTGTCTGAAGAAACCGACTCTGATCCGTCTAGGGATTTTTGTTCAGATCATTATGAGAGGTTTGCTGAAATACCATTAGCAAATGCTGGCAAACATATTAAATCTCAAGCCAGAAGACCAAGACGGAAGTCTGTTCGGGATCCTCCTTCCGGTTCAGTACTTGGAAAAAGAACATTGGTGGATGAGAGTTCTGATACTAATAGTGATTTCAATCCGATCCTAAAGCTCAGAAGCTTATGTCTGCTTCAATTGCTGCTTCTCATTCTTCACAGGGTGTAGAGGATGCTAATTTTGTTGCTTCCTTAATAGTTACACCTCCAAGGTCTAAAGATTCATCTCCTGTTATAACTCATGTTCCTCCAGTGATTACTCCAAGTCCTTCTGTTCCTCAATCTTCAACTGGTCCTTCAAAGCCTTCTGATTCTAAGAGGATTACTTTCCTTGAATCTCCAGTGCTTACTTTACAAACTCAGGTGGATACTCTTGTATCTACTGATTCTCAAAGACAGCTGGTGATTCAGACTCAAGCCAAGCATATTGCTGACATGCAATAATTGGTATCCAAACTTGTTGAGCGTCTTGACGCTCAGGGGAAGTTAAGGATCCATGATACGTGTCACACTGAGTCCATTCAAAGAAAGGATGATGAAGACAATGATCCTATTGGAAATACCGAGGGTGATCGTCAATACGCTGCTGACGTTAATCCTATATCTACAGTTCAGGGGAGTCGACATCTCAAACAATTGAATGAAACAAGGATGCTTCTGGAGTTAATGAAGAAGTTTTGCTATTGGAATTCTTTGCGGATTCTGAAGAGGAAGAAGCTGAGAAGATAGAATGTCTGGATGACATTGATGTAGGTCCCTTCGTGTGTGTCGGATCGTCACATGCAAGTGGTCTACTAGTCGCACCGGGTTGCGAAATACCCGTGACTAGGTGGAGAGTCTTACTAAACAAAGTAAACCAAACACTAGAGTCACAATAAACGTTCTTTGTATTATAAACACTCGACGGTTACAGAGAGAATACAAGCTGCGTACTTAGCAGAACTGAGTTCGTCTAAACAAATGGTTCTGCATACTTAGCCTCTGTGAACCTATCCTATTTATACAGACCTGATGCCTGCGCACTTAACAAGTGCGCATGACCAATTGCCCTTGCGTACTTAACAAGTACGCAAAGGTGTTCTTGCGTACTTGCTAAGTACGCAGGAGCTTTCTCCTGCGCACATGTAAGTGCGCAAAACACTTAGCAGAAAAACAACATACATTATGTAAAAGTAAATACAACTCGATAAACTATTACATAATGACTCATAAATACAAAGACAAATTACAGACATTAGAAATACAAACTAAGACTCTATCCAGAGTGTTGTCACAGGAAAGTGCATCAACAAACTCCCCCTTGACAACAGCTCGGGATCTTCATCGTCTTCAGTCTTCATTCTTCAGTCTTCACAGCACTTGTTCCTTAGCTTCCATCTTCTTCTTGTAATCAAGGCAGAACTTAATCACCTTGTCATATTTAGAAGCAAGGAGCTTCGTCCACTCATCCGTGTAGACACAGTAGCGTTCTGCTAGTACCTCCAGATCTTTCACAGAAAAGTTGATGAAGCAGACTTCATCGAAGATTCTGATCAGTTCCTTTGGCACTATGTTCCCGCTCTCTGAACGTCCTTTACCCATGATCACAGCCTCGCCCGTCTTTGGATCTACGTACCAGTACCACATGTCACCAAGAATATCCTGAGATAACTTGCTCAGGGGAATCTTAGTCTCACATCGTACTGGCTTGTATACCAATTTCTTTAGGTGCTTCTTAGTCACAGGATGCACAGCGTGCTTATCCTTGACTCTCTTGGGCACTTGAGGCTTGAAATATTCAAATTTCCCTGATCTTGCTTCCCGCTGTAGTGTTACCCACAAACCCATTGCTACTGCATTATTCGAGTGACTTAGCAGATCGCGGTTTAGAAGGTTAACTAGGTCGTACTTGGGCAAAGAGTTGAACGCCTCACTGGTGGGTTTCAAGTATTGAACCCCCCAGATCTTTGGATGGCGAACAACTGTTTGTCCTCCTCGAACCTAACAGCCAAGATCATACCTGTAGCTCCGTGCTTGTCTGTGATAGACGTCTTTTGCCACACGGGAGCTGGACCCTTTCTAGATGCAGAAGGCATGTCTTTCTATTTTTGTGCCTCGGGGTCCACAGGTATAGGGTCGACCGGGGAGGCTTCAGTTGTACCTTCAACATAACTTGCCATGTCAACTGAGCCTGTGTCGAGCAGAGATTCGAGCGATGGTACTTCAAAGATCTCACCATCCTCTAACTCGTACTCTCCTTCCCCGTCGCCCTTAGGAATCTCTATCACCACATCCTCGTTCCAGTCATCACCAGAGTCGATCTCTCCTTCTTCCAGATTAAGGAGAGCATCGATCTATGCCTCTTTGGACTAGTCAGGCTCTAAATAGAGGATCTCATCATCAGATAAGTCCTTGAGCACATCAGCCACAGAATTCCCTTTATCTCCGCCACCACCACCTGAGGTATCACCACCCTCTTGGTGAGTAGACTCCCCCTCAGCCAATGGAACAGAAGAGATGGGCACAATCGCCAAAGCTAGGTGCTCACCTCCACTAGGACCGACTTCAGTATCCTTGTCTTTATCATCATCCTTAGTCAGATTGACTGGATGACAAGACTCGGCACCGGTGGATTTCTTTTCTTTGTCTTTCTCTTTCTCTTTCTCTGTCTCCTTCTCTGTCTCCTTCTCCCCCTGAGCACCTAGCTTCGCGGTCAGTTCACCAACTAATTTGACCATAGCTTCGTGCTCTTTTCTCTGCAAATCCATCCTTAGCTCAAGTGAAGTTCTGTGGCCTAGAAGCATTTCATTAGTCTTCATTAACAGTTCATTCTGTGCCATGACATTCTTCAACCGTTCATCAGTCCCCGTTCTCTGGCTACGCAGAATCCTAACTTCATCCGCCAGAGAGTTTATCTGTGCTTGTTGAGCATCAGAAACCTCTTTTACCTTTTGAATAGTCTTCAACAAGCCAGCAACTTGGGTTTCTAGCACATCGATCCTAGCTTCATTTGGATCCGGATGCCTAGATGATGAGGCTTCGGCGTTGTGGATGGGGGAAGAGAAGATTGTGTCAAAGTCGAACCCTTGTGAGAAATCACCGTAGTTAAAGGGTTGACCTGACGTCTCTTTGGTGGGTGTTGGGATGGCGGATGTAATGATGGGAGTGGGTGTTATGGTTGGGGTGATGGTGACTGACTCTGTGAGAAGTGGAGTAGTCACCGTCACCGGGACGGTTGGAGCAGGGAGGGTCACCGTCACAGGAATCTCCTCTGTGACCGCCGTGACTGCCACATCTGCTTGTACGAGTGGCCTTCTCCTCCTTCTAAACAGTTGCCGTTCTGGCGGGGTAGATTCTGACTCTGGACGGGCAGCTTCAACTTGTACTGGCTGCACAGTCGGAATCTCTTCAACCCTGGGGATAGCAACCTCTTGCCTATCGCCCCTTTTCTTGTTGGCCCTCTCACACCTTTGTCTTTGTATAGCAGCGTCAGAGTCGGAATCCTGCTCGTATTCGCTGCTCGAGCTTTGTCGTTTTCTTTTGGAAGACGACGCAGGCAGGGTTACCTGTGCCGACCTTCTCGAATGTGCCTGTGATGGTGCGTCATCGAAATCAGAAGAATCTGATTCTGTTGCCTCCGAATCGGATTCCTCAGCACCACCAACATCACCTTCATCATCACCTTCATCATCATCATGCTCTTCCTCTTGCTCTTCACCAGAGTCATCACTTATCTCTGGTGCTGAGTTGGGACTATACCAGTTCCAATCTTCAGGAGCGACGTATGCTTCATTCAGTAGGTGGCCAAAGAGTTCAGTGTGCGCAGGGGTAGGTTCTACACTGCCTGGCTTTAGAAACTGAGCAAAGACTCTCTTGTCCACCCTTTTTACCTGCAGTCTCTCCCCGATAGCACGTAGGTTTGGCAATGCATCATCGATCAGGAGCTGCACAAACCTTGGGTACAAAAGGAACCTGAACCTCTCTGCTGTATTTATCTGGTCATTGAGTGCTTTGAAAATATAGCGAGAGAAGTTGTAGCCCCGATTAAGAGACAGGCCCACCATGGCCGCTGCAAGGTCATGACCCATGGCATCTTTCCCCGCTTTCCTAGATGAGATGCACACGATCATGATGTGGGCAAAGTAACGCCATTGATCCAATACCCACATCTTCTTGTAAGAAGCATAGTCCCTTGCCCCGAAAATATCCCATTCTGTACCTCCAACACCCATCCACGTAGTAATCTGGATAGGATGTCGGGTCGGTGGCAAGGTCTCTGAACTGCATTACTCTCCTTATTGTATCCTCAGAGATAGCAATAGCCCGACCGTCAACGGTAGCCCTTATGACATTCGGGGATACCGTGCAGTCGTGCTCTGCAGTCTCCCAGAATTGCTCCAGCTAAGGTCTTGAGACTGTTGGGTTTGCTGAGATTGCATAACTTATTCTTGATATGTTCAGAAAATCCACAATCTCCCTGTATTGCAAGGCTAATCCTTTCCATTCTGGTTCGGTGTTAACCAATAGGTTGAATTCGTCAGTGAATGCACGAGCCATAGCCTGCAAACACACACAGAACACATATTCAGAACAACTTATAACACTGGAAGTAGACACACATGACATAGTATAGTAGTTACACTTTGAAAAAAATTTCAGACTTAGGAAAAATTTCTAAGTGTTGGTCCTGCGCACTTAGCAAGTGCGCAGGATTTTCCTCTTGCGTACTTAACAAGTACGCAGGAATTGCTTCTTGCGTACTTGCTAAGTGCGCAAGATTCACACTTAGCAAAAATTCCAGAAAATTTGAAATTCGTTCAAAACGTGGGTTGATTAGGTCGCCACTAGGTCGGAATCAAGGATTCTCACCTATGGTACCATTATCAACACCACACATTGCTTAACCTCGTTCAATTTTTGACCTAGACCAGTCGCCGACCCACTGTCGGTTCAACTTCAACCGACGGATCAATCGAGGACCAGGAGATGATTAGGGAATCGATTAAAGCTTCCTATTCGCTTGTTACAGATAATAAGTTACCCAACCAACCCCATTTTACCCCAAAATATATCGGATTTAACCTAACATTTTCTAAGTCAAAAATCGATCAATAGTCACGATTAAACGGATGAAATCGGCCAAGATTCTCACCTATGAGATGAAATAAGATGATGAAAGTATGGACGGGACGAAAAAATGGTTTAGACACTATCGATTTTGAGCGAAAAATTTGCAGAGGGAAATTTTGAGTGTTGAATGCGTGAAACTGAGAACAATTCTAAGTGTCACATATATACCCCTCACTTACTGCTCGTGCGTACTTGTTAAGTGCGCACGAGTGAACTCTTGCGTACTTACAAGTACGCAGGATTTAACTCTTGCGCATTTACAAGTGCGCAAGAATAACTCTTGCGTACTTGTTAAGTGCGCAAGTTTTACTTCGTGCGAACTTGACAAGTGCGCACAACCCTTAAGTGCGCAATTTTTCAACTCAGAATTTATGAAGATTTTCAAGTCAAATAACGAACAAGATAAAAATATTCAACCAAGAGGATTCAAATGCAATTCATGAAGATTAAACATAAAATATTTTTGGCTTTTCTGAATAAAGTTGAACTATGCATAAACTTAAAATATTTTTGATCTTTTCTCATAGAAATATACAAGTATTCACACAAACTATTTTTGATCAAAGACACGAGCAAAGGATCATATCAGGCTATCTTATAGCAAAAACGATAAAATATAAACATCAACGATTATGGGATCATGTCATGTATTACTCTTTATTCATACGTAATAAGCACATAAACAAGTAATTCAAGTTGACAATATTATAAGATTTGAAACTATACGCATCTTTGTATCATGTTCTTGTGTATTAAGGTATTAATTATAAGATATACAACGTGTACCCCACTGAGATGCTATTATATTTTGCACTATCTTCAAGGCATCTAAGATTATTTTCAATTATTTTCTTAATTTTCAGAATGAAGTTACATCAATTAGCACAGAAAAATCAAGCAGAATCCATAAGGATTATCAGGAATCATAAGATTCAGAATCGAGTGATTCATTTGTCTTGGTTTCATGTGATTTTCTTCTTTGAATATCGGGATGATGATTCAGGATAATAGATATGGTGTTTGATTATCAGGTAAGGGGATCCAACTTTTATCTGGAGTTGATTTCAATGAATCAGGAGTGATTCAAGGGTGAATACATGCTCAACGGTTAATGTAGAGACATGTCTTGATTCAATCTCTCCTTGCATACTTGTGAGTATGGGCAGTGAGATGAACCGCATTAATTATGCTAACGACATAACCCGAAACTGATCTAAAAAGAAAATTATTGTCAAAATCTAACATCCTTTATCTGATAGTGATCTTTTCTAATCTTTTACTCACACACGCTTGCAAACATGGGTTCAAATCACAGTTGTAATTTAGATTTAGTTTCCACACTACTAGTGATTCAAAGACGCATACAGCCTACTGACAATTCAAATTACTTGTAAATAAACAGATTAAAAACATAATAATTTTAAACAGATAAGTAAGCATGACGCAATCATTTCCCATATGAGCAGTCTGTGGTGTTTAGATCATTTTTGATGTACTATCATTTCCTCTTTTCTCAAGTTAACTTCGAAATTTTCTCCATTTTCTATTTTGTTTTTGGTTTTTGTAAAATATTTTAAAGACTAAAAGAACTATACAGAAAATTTAAAAGAATTAAAAATTTAACTTTCATGAATTGAATTGAGTTAAGAAAACTTATTTTTCACTCCGGATTGAACATTCCTATCAAGTTGACAAGATGCTCAAAACGGGATCGATCAAATGCCTTTGTGAAAAGGTCAGCAAGATTGTCATCCGTGTGAACTTTTACAAGTTCAATTAAATGCTTTTCAGCACAATCATGGATGAAATGATGGCGAATCTCTATATGTTTAGTTTTGGAATGTTTCACCGGGTTATTTGTGATGGACATGGTGGCATTGTTGTCAATGAATAGAGGAGTTCCAGTGAAGTTTAAGTCGTAGTCTCTCAATTGCTGCTGAATCCACAATATCTTAGAACAACCGCTAGCTGCAGCAATGTACTCTGCTTCAAAAGTTGAGACAGAAACCGTTGACTGCTTCTTGCACTGCCAGGAGACCAGTCTGTCTCCTAAGAATTGACATCCACCAGAAGTTGACTTTCTGTCAAGGTTACAACCGCCATAATCTGAATCAGTGTAGGCTTTGAAGTCGAATGACTGCTGCTTAGAGTACCAAAGACCTAATCGGGGTTTCCCTTTCAGATATCTGAAAATTCTCTTCACAGCTATCATATGAGACTCCTTCGGTTGTGACTGAAACCTTGAGCACAAGCACACAGCAAATATTATTTCAGTTCTTGAAGCTGTGAGATACATAAGTGATCCGATCATCCCACGGTACAACCTACTGTCCACATCTTTTCCATCTCTGTCGGGATGCAAACCATGATTGACTTGGATTGGTGTGTCATAAGTAGTGCTATCACTCATCTTGTATTTTGACAAGATGTCCTGCACGTACTTAGTTTGATGTAGATAAATACCATTCTCTCTTTGACTGACTTGCAGACCTAGAAAGAATGACAGTTCACCCATATTGCTCATTTCAAACTTGGACTTCATCACCTTCTCGAATTCCCTACACATCCCTTCATTGGTCGACCCAAAGATAATGTCGTCGACATATACTTGCACAAGAATAATGTAACCTCCTGCTTTCCGTATGAAGAGAGTCGAGTCAGTCTGTCCACGGTCGAAAGCATTAGACAGTAAATGCTTAGATAATGTCTCATACCATGCCCACAGTGCTTGATGAAGACCATAAAGTGCTTTGTCGAGCTTGTACACTTTATTGATATTATGCGGATCTTCAAAACCAGGAGGTTGAGTGACATAGACTTCTTCATGCACCTTACCATAAAGGAAAGCACTCTTCACATCAAGTTGATAGACCTTGAAGCCGATATATGTGGCATAAGCCAAGAACAGTCGAATGGCCTCAATTCTAGCAACTGGGCATATACTTCATTGTAATCCAAGCCCTTTTGTTGATAAAAACCCTGAACAACCAATCTTGCTTTGTTCTTCACAACTACATGACGATCATCCGTCTTGCATTTGAACACCCATCTGGTACCAATTGGCTGAAAGCCTTTTGGCAAGTCAACTAAATCCCACACTTGCAACTTTTGGAATTGAGACAGTTCATCTTGCATCGCCTCAATCCAGCAGTTGTCAGCGAGAGCCTCCTTCATATTTTTCGGCTCTAACTGGGACACAAATGCAGCATGCAGACATGTTTCCATGACACCAGTGTCAAATATCTCTGTGTAAAGACTAGTGTTCTCAGTGATGGTTCTATGACGAGTCTGAACACCGGCATAAGGATCACCAATAATGTTGTCGATTGGATGATTCCTATGCACCCTCGTCTCTGGTACAATTGGTTCTTGAATTTCTGGATCTAGATTCGTGCTTAACTCCCCCATTTCCTGTGTTTCAGAGGAAGAAGATTCAATGTTTATTGGATCAGCTGGAGCTTCATTTCCTACAGTTGTGTTAGGATTGGCTGGAGCGTCATTTCCATCAACAAGAACATCTTCACTGTCATCACTGTCATGAGTTCCAGATGCAGATGCAGCATTGGAATCAGGAGTTATAATTGGTGCAATAGCACGAGTAGAAAATCTGGAGTCATTGTCGCCACGCAATAAATCGTAAACATTTGCGGCGTCTTCTGCAGATAAGTCAGGAAGATTGAAGGATTTGAATAGCGCATCATAATCAAAACCCCAAGCTGGACCTTTTGGTTCTGGTGGAGTGCTGTGTTTACTACAGTCCACTTCAAATCATTCCTCGACAGTACGAGTTCCTATGTTGTACACTCTCTTGCAGGGCGAATTGGCAACATATCCTAAGAAGATGCCTTCCACCGCTTTCGCATGAAATTTAGACTGACGGTCTTTATATTTTAGCCACAAGGAACAAGGACTACCAAAAAGAACTAGGTAATCAAGATTGGGAAGTCGATTGTTGATCAACTCATAACATGTCTTGTTGTGCCTTTTCACAACCAGAACCCTGTTTAAGACGTGACAAGTTGTATTAACGGCTTCTGCCCAGAAAGTGACAGGAAGCTTTGCATCTGATAGCATAGTCCTTGCAGTCTCAATCAGTGTCCTGTTCTTCCTTTCGGCAACTCCATTCTGCTGAGGTGTGTAGGCGCGCTAAATTCGTGACGGATCCCTCTCTTGAGACAGAAAAGTTCCATCAAATTATTCTTGAACTCAGTTCCGTTGTCACTCCTTATTCTTCTAACTTTCAGCTTGCAAAGAGATTCCAAGCTCAGGATCAGGTATTGAAGAATATCAGCAGTCTCGTCTTTTGTACCTAAAAAATGCACCCAAGAAAAACGTGAGAAATCATCAGTTACAACTAGACAGAACGACTTACCTCCAATACTCCTGATACTTATGGGGCCAAACAGATCCATGTGTAATAGCTCCAAAGGGGTATCGATAGAGTTTTGGAGCTTGGGCTTGTGAGACTTCCGTTGCTGTTTGCCCTTTTTACACGGCATACAGTCATCTGCAACGGTAAACCTCAATTTAGGAACCCCGGTTACCAAACCGTTTCGGACAAGATGATTCATTTTATGATAAGAAATATGTCCGAGTTTCCTTTGCCACAAGATGGAGTCAAGTTCTGTCGCTTTTGTAAGCAAACAAGTAGCAACTGATGAGGTGGTTTTTGCCACGCTCATATCGATCTGATAAGTGTCGTTTGATCTTGGTGCTCTCATCAGAATCCAGTCTTCGGGAACCTCAAAACCGGGTTTGAGAATCAGACATTCTGACTTGTCAAACATCACCGAGTACTCCTTGTCACACATTTGGGAGACACTCAACAGGTTATGCTTCAGCTGCTCGCAAAAGTTGACATTGTCAAAGCTAACACAACCGTTTGAAACCACGTCTTGACACGTGATGTTGCCGCCTTTTTTCTCCGGCAAAGGCCACATAATGGTTTAACATCTTGAAGCAAGGCCATGTTTCCTGTCATGTGCTGGGAGCATCCACTATCTACATACCAACAGTTAGAGATAGTACCCTTCGGACGTCCCTGCACGATTAACGAAAGAATTAGTTAGATTTGGAGACCCAAGCCATTGTGGTCTTGGGTCGTCCATCCTTCTCAAAATAAACTACTTCTTTCAACTCACAGTCATGATGACTGTTCAAAATTTGTGAATCTTTGGATGAATTTGGAACAGGAGATTGAGAACCTTTAACTTTCTTGTTCCAGGATCTCTTTTGTTTATTAACCAGAACAGTAGACTTTGGCTCAACCACAGCCGATGAACTTGTGGAAGCTTTACCTGATTGAGTCTTAGTCAGCTGTTCCAGCTTTCTCAACCTCTTATTCCTTCTTCTTCTTTATGGCTTAGAGAGTCTAGCCACAGATTTCTCACCAGTGCGTGTACTACCAGATGTAGACACACGAGGTACAGCAGGTTGTTTTACCTTTCTTGCAACAGATGGTTTGGCCTCAGATTTAATCTTAGGTTTTCCCATAGGTTGTACTGGTGGTTTCACCACATTTTGCTTTAGACTTCTGGGAGGTTTCACTATTGGCGACTTAGGAATAACGGCTGGCTGTGAGACAACATGCTGTTTCCCTTGGTTCTTTGATGGACAGTTCACAAGAATGTGACCACCCATGCCACAATGAAAACACATCCTCTTGTCCACATGAGTTCTCTTGTCAGGCTCATTAGATCTGGCCTTAGATAACTCTCCATTATGAGCAGGAGGAGTTGGTTTATGAACAGGAGTCTGACATTTTTCAGTTTGGTTTTTGGGGGTATAATACTTTTGCAAATTCTCTTTGTAACCAAGCCCATAATGAGCTGAAAAAGCCTCTTTCTTAACTTGGTTAATATTTTTATAACCCCCGTAAAGCATTACCTTAAGTTTATCATTTGTTTCAATGATATCAGGTTCAGTTAAAATGCAGTTATCACCATTAGTGATAATGTTTTTGTGGACTTTATGTTCAGTCAACAACTCCTCAGAGACTACTCCTTCAGGGCAAGTGTTAACCGACCCATCATCAGAAGCAGTAACATACTCCTCACTAGATGTGGAGTTAGCCTTACTTAAGGATTCATCCTTTTTAGGGGAATCATCCTTATCAGAGGACTCATCTAGACAGGTGAGATCAATGTCTATCAAGCTATTGACAAACTTCCCACTTATTGGTGGAGGAATGGCATTGGTACCAAGACCTAGGCCCTTCAATTTCCTCACTACTGATTCGTAGTGCTCCACCACAAAGCGAGGGTTTTTCAACTTCTCATTTGTACATTTTAACTGCAGGATCTCATTTTGCAGTTTGTTGATTTCATTGTTCCGTTTTTCTAACCCCCTATACGCAATATCCAAGTGAACTTGTTGCTCACTTATTTGTAAAGAATATTCACATTTTTCTTTTTTCAACGTTTCAACAAACTCTTTAAAACGTTTTTCATTTTCATTGTAATTATGAGCTGCCATAGTTAGGGGTTCGAGTTTATCTTGGAGCTTAGAAATTTCAAGCTTTAGCCCTAGATATTTAGACAAGAAATAATAGAGAAAGGGTTAGAATCTACCTCAGATGATGAACTCTGTGCTTCTCCAATGGCCATGAGAGCAACGGCAGTGGTAGACTCCTTTTCAACAGCTACAGAAGCTTCCATCTCCTCAGCTTCTTTTCTCTCAGCCTCCATCAGCTCCATGATCTCAGCCATGAGACCAACCTGTGTTTGAGCAATGATGACGTCCTCTAGATGAACACCCCAATCAAAGTTTTCATCATGCTGAGCTACCAGTGCATTTGACGAACCACCTTGGTGTTGATTATGGTGGCTAGTGTTGTTGTGGCCGTGGCTGTTTCCCTGGCTAGGTCTGGTGAAACCAGAGGCCGGTGCTCGGTCTTTTTGACACTCACGAGCAAAGTGTCCATAGTGCAGACACTTGTAGCATTTGGCCTTGGATTTATCAAATCCAACCTTGGCATTAGAATGTCCACCAATGAACTTTCTTCCTGTTCTGTTCAGGAAATGCTTGGCCCTCCTCAAAAGCATGGCCATATTCCATTGAATATCTATGTCCTCAACATCATCAGGATCCACTTGGTTAAAGTCTTCTTCAATAGTTTCGGGATCCGTTAGCTTGCCGCCTATGAAATTCTCATACGCAAGCATACATGATGAAAACAATGCTACATGATCTTCAGCTATTTTGACTATTGCAAAATGGTTAGCTGAAGACGTAGCTAGAGGATTTCTTGAGGTGTGTTGATGATTAGTTCCCAACCCTGATCCGGATGCATAACAAGCATGACCACCACACCCATTTGAGTGGTCTTCTTCATTGGAGTGTCTAGTAAAGAGGGCAATTCCAGAGCCCGGTGATTTTGAAGTGGAAGTCGTCCCATGATACATGGAAGGGTCCTGTATCTAAGGTCTTCCCGAGCTCTCCTTCTTCATAAGATTCATGTTATGAGCTTGAATCTTACCAATAGCCTCATCTACTGTTAACTCATAGATTTTAGGATTTTCCCTCATCAGGGTTGTATACATCTCAAACTTTGGTGGCAAAGCATCAAGAAATTTTTCACCAGTTCTTCATCAGGATATTTCAGTTCAAAAGCTTTCAACTCCGTTTGTAAATGATAGAATCTAGAGATGAGATCATCTAACGATTCATTTTCCATGAAATTGAAGCATTCATACTGCTTCCGGAGAAGATCCCGCTTACTCTTCTTAATGTCACTGTTCCCCTCAAATCTTTTTCTGAAGTGCTTTCAAAAGATCCTTGGAGGTGTCATAGCCTTGGAAACTGTGAAACAATTCCCGAGTTAATGACATAGTGATTGAGCCAAGAGCCTTCTTTTCCCGATCATAAGCTTTCTTTTGTTCTTCATCAAGCTTAGAGATGGGCTTTGGCACCTCTTCATAAAGATAGATGTGTGTGGGATGCTTATATCCCTCAATGATTGGTATCCATAATGATGAGTCGGTGTATGAAATGTAGTGCTCAAAACGCACCTTCCAATTGGAATAATCGTTTACATTTAATAGTTTAGGCGGTTTCTGAGGTGTACCGATCTCATTATCATAATTTAACTTGTTTCCAAGATTCTGAAGGTTCGACATAGTGAATTACTTGGTCAAAAAATCAGAAAAATCAGACACTGTTGCGCACTTGGTTTTGGCCTTGCGCACTTGAGAAATGGTCTTGCGTAGTTAAGACTTGCTCTTGCGTACTTGTAAGTACGCAGGAGGAAATATAAAGCACGCAGGATATAACTTAAGTTCGCACAAGTTCAGTCTTGCACACTTGTATTTACGCAGGAGATAACTCTTGCGTAGTTAGTAAGTACGCAGAAAACTGTACTTTTTACCAAAAATGGTAAGTACGCAGGACACCTTTTCAGCAACTCTCACCAACCTTTTCCGGTCACCTGAAAATCACCGGAGATAGTGAAAAGTAGGCTGATGATCAATGCAATCGAGCCAAAGGATCAAAAACAAGTTTCTAACCAACCTTTGATGCTCAAAACACACAAATACACAACAAAAATCGGTTTTTGAGAGATTTTTGCTTCTAAAAAAGTGCTCAAGAGCTACCCCTTTTTTTATTACAAAAATCAACAAAAATACCTCTTTTTGCTTGTAAAACTCAGTAAAACGTCTCCAAACTCACTTACAACACTCGAATTCAAGAGCAATGCTCTGATACCACTTGTAGGTCCCTTCGTGTGTGTCGGATCGTCACATGCAAGTGGTCTACTAGTCGCACCGGGTTGCGGAATACCCGTGACTAGGTGGAGAGTCTTACTAAACAAAGTAAACCAAACATGAGAGTCACAAAAAACGTTATTTGTATTATAAACACTCGACGGTTACAGAGAGAATACAAACTGCGTACTTAGCAGAACTGAGTTCGTCTAAACAAATGGTTCTGCGTACTTAGCCTCTGTGAACCTATCCTATTTATACAGACCTGATGCCTGCGCACTTAACAAGTGCGCAGGACCAATTGCCCTTGCGTACTTAACAAGTACGCAAAGGTGTTCTTGCGTACTTGCTAAGTACGCAGGAGCTTTCTCCTGCGCACATGTAAGTGCGCAAAACACTTAGCAGAAAAACAACATACATTATGTAAAAGTAAATACAACTCGATAAACTATTACATAATGACTCATAAATACAAACACAAATTACAGACATTAGAAATACAAACTAAGACTCTATCCAGAGTGTTGTCACAGGAAAGTGCATCAACAATTGATGAATTATTCAATGACATTGAAGATGATGTGTCTGATAATGATGTGGAAGAAGGAGAGATAATGGAGATAGAGATAGAGAAAAATAAAGATAATGTTACTTATGAAGGCAGTGATGGTCTTAATGTTCCTTATAACTTCATCCAAGATAATGTTATTCCTGAGTTTTCTTATGAAGGAGTCACAGATTCTATGGACTCTATTGAAGACATCACTGTGCCTGAAGATACTCCTGAATCCAAGATGGATACTGATGATGAGAATGTTCAATCCAATATAGATGCTGAAGCTGATACTACTCACACTATGTCTCCTAAGGTGAATGAAGAACCTGTGATATACAGAAATACAGGGATGACTAGAGAACAGTGGAGAGAAGTTGTGAATAGCTGGATGAAGGTGCTACCCAAGTCTCAAGCACAACCTGCTCAGAAAGAAAAATATGTGAATAAAGAGAGGTGTGTTGGAAGAATCATAAGTTGGTTTTATGATAATGACACAAAATTGATTGCTATTAAAAGATCTGATGGTGTTCAGTACTTAAAGTCGAGGATCAAATATTTCAATACCTTACCAAGGTGTGAAATGAATGGTCTTGCTTCAAAACCACTAATTAATAGATCCAATTTTGGTTTAGCGGATGTGATTGCTAATCTGATCAAGAGAGAAGGTGGTTCGGGAAAGTATGAAAAGCTAAAGCCTCAGAAAGGAAAGAGAGTGAGGATAATAGATCAAAAGACTGGGAAAGTGACCTAGAAGTACAAGTTCAAACTAGTACGTGCTGTACACTAGATACCGTTGAAGAAGATTCCTCAAGATTTTCTTGGGAATATGAAATGGTGGTATGTTGATGTTAATACTGGTGAAGCAAGGATTGAAGACAAAGATAATAAGGTCATTCTATGTTTCTATGATGCAATGAATCTTATCAATTTTTCAAAAAAAGATCAGAGAACGTTGAGAAATAATGAAATCATGTTAACTGATGAATGGAGAGAATAAGGATTGCAGTATAAGAGAGTGTTGGAGATATGTAGAAGATATGGAGTGCATGCAGGCAGCAGATTACCGGATAATTGGAAAGGCTCGTCATAAAGACTGAAGACTAAAGATCAAGCTATTGTCAAGGGGGAGTCTATTAGGACATAGTATGTAATGACAAAAGCTTTGTAATAGTTTAGATCTAATGTCTTTATGTTTTTGTATGTAATGTTCTAAGTGTTTTACACAAGTTATGCTAGGGGCGAACTTGTCAAGTTCGCCTAGTCTAACAGAGGCGAACTTGTTAAGTTCGCTTAGTGTATTTGAGGCGAACTTGTTAAGTTCCCTTAGTCTGTTAGAGGTGAACTTGTTAAGTTCGCCTGGTACAGATCAGATGTCTATATATAGAGGTTACAGAGTCAGTTTGAGGAGGTAGTAGTATTGAACAAAAGTGAACGAATTGTCTGATTGAGTCTGTAAACTCTATGATTGTTGGAATACAAGATTGAATGTTATTTACGTGATTGTTTCTATTGTCTTTTGTGTATACAATTATTGATTCGGTTGGATTCTGCACTTCACGTTAACAATACGTCTTATCACGAGAACGATCCGTAGAAGAGCCATGTGGACCTACAAAAATATTACGTGTTTTAGAGATAAGAAAAAAGATAAACCACCCTAGTTATAAAATATAACCTAAGAAGAATCATTGGTTCAAGAAGTATTTTCGAATTTTGAGGACGAAATTTCCTATAGGAGGGGAGATTTGTAACACCCTGAAATTTCCTGTAAGAATTTAAGAGCTAAAAATATTAGAAAATGAAAGTTCAGGTGTTAAAATATAATTAGTCCAAAGTTAGAGGATCAAAAGTAAAAATTTTGGATTTTTGGACGGTAACGGACCGTCACAGACCATAATGTAGGTCCCTGCGTGTGTGTCGGATCGTTGCATGCAAGTGGTCTACTAGTCGGACTGGGTGCGGAATACCCGTGACTAGGCAGAGAGTCTAACTAAAACAAAGTAAACCAAACACGAGAGTCACAATAAAATCTCTTTCTATTATAAACACTCGACGGTTACAGAGAGATTACAAATTGCGTACTTAACAAACAGAGTTCGTCTAAGATATGAGTTCTGCGTACTTATCCTTTGTGAACCAAACCTATTTATACAGACCTGATGCCTGCGCACTTAGCGTACTTAGCAGGTACGCATGGGTCTTCCTGCGTACTTGCTAAGTACGCAGGAGCTTTCTCCTGCGCACATGTAAGTGCGCAAAACACTTAGAAGAAATGCAACATACATTACATAAAAGTAAATACAACTTGATAAACTATTACATAACGACTCTTACATACAAAGACATATTACAGACATTAGAAATACAAACTAAGACTCTATCCAGAGTGTTGCCACAGGAAAGTGCATCAACAAACTCCCCTTTGACAACAGCTCGGGATCTTCATCGTCTTCAGTCTTCAATCTTCAGTCTTCATAGCACTGGCTCCTTAGCTTCCATCTTCTTCTTGTAATCAAGGCAGAACTTAATCACCTTGTCGTATTTAGAAGCAAGGAGCTTTGTCCATTCGTCCGTGTAGACGCAGTAGCGTTCTGCTAGTACCTCCAGATCTTTCATAGAAAAGTTGATGAAGCAGACTTCATCAAAGATTCTGATCAGTTCCTTTGGCACTATGTTCCCGCTCTCTGAACGTCCTTTACCCATGATCACAGCCTCGCCCGTTTTTGGATCTACGTACCAGTACCACATGTCACCAAGAATATCCTGAGATAACTTGCTCAAGGGAATCTTAGTTTCACATCACACTGGCTTGTATACCAATTTCTTTAAGTGCTTCTTAGTCACAGGATGCACAGCGTGCTTATCCTTGACTCTCTTGGGCACCTGAGGCTTGAACATTTCAAAGTTCCCAGATCTTGCTTCACGCTGCAGAACCACCCACAAACCCATCGCCACTGCGTGATTGGAATGACCCAGCAGCTCTTGGTTTGCTTGGTTCACCAGGTCGTATTTGGGCAAAGAGCTGAACGCTTCACTGGTGGGTTTCAAGTATTGAACCCCGCCAGATCTTTTGATTGTGAACAGCTGCTTATCCTCCTCGAACCTTACAGCCAAGATCATACCTGTAGCTCCGTGCTTGTCTGTGATGGACGCCTTTTGCCACACAGGAGCTAGACCCTTAGATGATGCAGAAGGCATGTCTTTATCTTTTGGTGCCTCTAGGTCCACAGGTGTAGGGTCGACTGGGGAGGCTTCAGTTGTAGCTTCAACATTACTTGCCATGACAACTGAGCCTGTTTCGAGCAGAGATTCGAGCGATGGTACTTCAAAGATCTCACCATCCTCTAACTCGTACTCTCCTTCCCCGTCGCCCTTGGGAATCTCTATTACCACGTCCTCATCTTCATCATTCCAGTCATCACCAGAGTCGATCTCTCCTTCTTCCAGATTAAGAAGAGCATCGATCTGTGCTTCTTTGGAATAGTCAGGCTCAAGATAAAGGATCTCATCATCAGATGATAAGTCCTTGAGCACATCGGCCGCTGACTTCCCTTTATCACCACCACCACCAGAGGTATCACCACCCTCTTGCTGAGTAGACTCCCCCTCAGCCATTGGAATAGAAGAGATGGGCACAATCGCCAAAGCTTGGTGCTCACCTCCACTATGACCGGCTTTAGGATCCTTGTCTTTATCATCATCCTTAGTCAAGTCGACTGGATGACAAGGCTCAGCACCAGTGGATTTCTTTTCTTTCTCTTTCTCTTTCTCTTTCTCTTTCTCCCCCTGAGCATGAAGCTTCTTGGTCAGTTCTTCAACTATATTGACCATCGCTTCGTGCTCTTTTCTTTGTAAATCCAGCCTTAGCTCAAGTGAAGTTCTGTGGCCTAGAATTATTTCATTGGTTTTCATTAGCAGCTCGTTCTGTGCCATAACATTCTTTAGTTGCTCATTTGTCCCTGTTCTCTGGCTGTGGAGAATCCTAACTTCATCGGCCCGGGAATTGATCTGTGCTTGTTGAGCATCAGACTCCTCCTTTGACTTTTGAATGGTCTTCAACATTCCAGCAACTTGGGTCTCTAAGTCATTGATCCTTGCTTCATTCGGATCAGAATGCCTAGATGATGAGGCTTCGGCATTATGGAAGGGGGAGGAGAAGATTGTGTCAAAGTCAAACCCTTGTGAGAAATCACCATAGTTGAAGGGTTGACCTGACGGCTCAGTGGTGTGAGGTGGGAGTGGGGATGTAATGATGGGAGTGGGTATTATGGTTGGGGTGATGGTGACTGACTCCGTGAGAAGTGGAGTAGTCACTGTCACCTGGACGGTTGGAGTAGGGAGGGTCACCGTCATAGGAATCTCCTGTGTGACAGCCGTGACTGCCACATTACCTTGTACTAGTGGCCTTCTCCTCCTTCTGTACAGTTGTTGTGCTGGTGGGGTAGATTCTGACTCTGGACTGTCAGCCGCAGCTTGTACTTGCTGCACAGTCGGGATCTCTACAACCCTGGGGATAGCAACCTCTTGCCTATCGCCCCTCTTCTTGTTGGCACTCTCTTGCCTTTGTCTTTGTAGAGCAGCGTCAGAGTCAGAGGTCGGCTCATATTCGCTGCTCAAGCTTTGTCACATTCTTTTAGAAGACGACGCAGACAGGGTTATCTGTGCCGATTTCCTGGGGTGTGCTTGGGATGGTGCATCATCGGAATCAGAAGAATCTTATTCTGTTACTTCTGAATCGGATTCCTCAGCACCATCATCACCACCTTCGTCATCACCTCCATCACTTTCATTCATATCTTCTTGTTGTTCATCAGAATCATCACTCATCTCTGGTGCCAAATTGGGACTATACCAATTCCAATCTTCTGGCGTGACATATGCTTCATTAAGCAGGTGGCCAAAGAGTTCAATATGGACAGGGGTAGGATCTACACTGCCTGGCTTTAGAAACTGAGCAAATACTCTCTTGTCCACCCTTTTTACTTGCAGTCTCTCCCCGATAGCACGTAGGTTTGGCAATGCTCATCAATCAAGAGTTGCACAAACCTCGGATACAATAGGAACCTAAACTTCTCTGCTGTATTGATCTGATCACTAATTGCTTTGAAGATGTAGTGAGAGAAGTTGTAGCCCCTATTAAGAGACAAGCCCACCATGGCTGCTGCAAGGTCATGACCCATGGCATCTTTCCCGACTTTTCTTGACGAGATGCACACGATCATGACGTGGGCAAAATACCGCCATTGATCCAACACCCACATCTTTTTGTAAGAAGCATAGTCCCTCGCTCCGACATATCACATTCTATGCCTCCAACACCCATCCACATAGTAATCTGGATAGGATGTCGGGTCGGTAGCGAGGTCTCCGAACCGCAGGACCATTCTTATTGTATCTTCAGAGAAAGCAATAGCCCGACCATCAACGGTAGCCCTTATGACATTAGGGGATACCGTGCAGTCGTGCTCTGCCGTCTCCCAGAATTGCTCCAAGTAAGGTCTTGAGATTGTTGGGTTAGCTGAGATTGTATAACTTATTCTTGATCGGTTCAAAAAATCAACGATCTGCCGTTGCAAAGCTGCCCCTTTCCACTAAGGTTGAGTGTTCGCTAACAAGTTGAATTCGTTAGATAATGCCCGAGCCATAGTGTGCAGAAACACACAGAAGACATAATCAGAACAACGTATATAATTGGAAATGGGCAAACATGACACGGTATAGTAGGTACACTATGAACAAAAATTTCAGACTTGGAAAATTTTCTAAGTGTTGGTCGTGCGCACTTAGCAAGTGCGCAGGCTTTTCCTCTTGCGTACTTAACAAGTACGCAGGAATTGCTTCTTGCGTACTTGCTAAGTGCGCAAGAACAACACTTGGCAAAAGTTTCAGATGTTTAACGAGATGACAGATTGCTCAAAAACCGGGTCAAGTAGGTCGCCACTAGGTCGGAATCGAGGATTCAAACTTATGGGACCATTATCAACACCAGTAACTACCAAACCAAGACCAATTTTGACTTAAAAACGTCGCCCAATCCACTGTCGATTACGATTCAACCGACGGCTAGAATCGAGGACGAAATGGATGAATATGGAGTCGATTAAGAATCCTATTAGCATAGAAATGTCAATAAGTTACCCAAACAACCCCAATTTTACCCAAAATATTTCAGATTTAACCTAAAAACTTCTAAGTCACGAATCGGTCCAATGTCACGATTGTATGGAGGGAAATCGCCTAGATTCTCACCAATGAGATGAAATGAGATGATGAAACTATAGACGGGACGAAAAAATGGTTTAGACACACTTGATTTTTGAGTTAAATTTGCAGAGGGAAAGTGATCGATTTGAAAGCTTGAAACTGAAAGAATTTTCTAAGTGTCACTTTTATACCCCTCACTTATCGGTCGTGCGTACTTACAAGTACGCAGGACTTAACTCTTGCGCATTTACAAGGGCGCAAGACTAACTCTTGCGTACTTGATAAGTGCGCAAGGTTTACTTCGTGCGAACTTGACAAATACGCACAAGCCTTAAGTGCGCAAATTTGAAACTCAGAGTTATGAAGATTTTCAGGTCAAATAACGAACAAGATAACAAATATTCAATCACGAGGTTTCAAATATAATTCATGAAGGTTAAACATAAAATATTTTTGACTTTTTCTGATTAAACTTGAACAATGCATAAACTTAAAATCTTTTTGTTCTTTTCTAGATAGATATATACAAGTATTCACACAAACTATTTTTGATCAAAGACATGAGCAGAGGATCATATCAGGCTATCTTTTAGCAAAAACGATACGATACAAAATAAACATCAAAGAATATGGGATCATGTCATGGATTACTCTTTATTCATACGTAATAAGCACATAAACAAGTAATTCAAGTTGACAATATTATAAGATTTGAAACTATACGCATCTTTGTATCATGTTCTTGTGTATTAAGGTATTAACTATAATATATACAACGTGTACCCCACTGAAATGCTATTTTAACTTGCACTATCTCAAGGCATCTAAGATTTTCCCAATGATTTTCTAGTTTTTTAGAATGAAGCTACATCTATTAGCACAGGAAAAATCAAGCAGAATCCATAAGGATTATCGGGAATCATAAGATTCAGAATCGAGTGATTCATTTGTCTTGGTTTCATGTGATTTTCTTCTTTGAATATCGGGATGATGATTCAGGATAATAGATATGGTGTTTGATTATCAGGTAAGGGGATCCAACTTTTATCTGGATTTGATTTCAATGAATCAGGAGTGATTCAAGGGTGAAAACATGCTCAACGGTTAATGCAGAGACATGTCTTGATTTAATCTCTCCTTGCATACTTGTGAGTATGGGCAGTGAGATGAACCGCATTAATTGTGCTAACGACATAACCCGAAACTGATATCAAAAGAAAATTATTGCCAAAATCTAACATCCTTTATCTGATAATGATCTTTTCTATTCTTTTACGCACACACACTTGCAAACGTGGGTTCAATTCACAGTTGTAATTTAGATTTAGTTTCCACACTACTAGTGATTCAAAGACGCATACAGCCTACTGACAATTCAAATTACTTGTAAATAAACAGATTAAAAACATAATAATTTAAACAATTAAGTAAACATGATGCAATCATTTCCCAAATGAGCAGTCTATGACGTTTAGATCATTTCTGATGTACTATCATTTCCTCTTTTTCTCAAGTTAACTTTGAAATTTTTTTCATTTTCTATTTTGTTTTTGATTTTTGTAAAATATTTTAAAAACTAAAAGAGCTATACAGAAAATTTAAAAGAATTAAAAATTTAACTTCCAAGAATTGAATTTAGTTAAGAAAACTTAGTTTTCACTCATAATTGAACATTCCTATCAAGTTGACAAGATGCTCAAAACGGGATCGATCAAATGCCTTTGTGAAAAGGTCAGCAAGATTGTCATCCGTGTGAACTTTTACAAGTTCAATTAAATGCTTTTCAGCACAATCACGGATGAAATGATGGCGAGTCTCTATATGTTTAGTTTTGGAATGTTTCACCGGGTTATTTGTGATGGACATTGTGGCATTGTTGTCAATGAATAAAGGAGTTCCAGTGAAGTTTAAGCCATAGTCTCTCAACTGCTGCTGAATCAACAGTATCTGAGAACAACCGCTCGCTGCAGCAATGTATTCTGCTTCACAAGTTGAGACAGAAACCGTTGACTGCTTCTTACACTGCCAGGAGACCAGTCTGTCTCCTAAGAATTGACATCCACCAGAAGTTGACTTTCTGTCAAGGTTACTACCGCCATAATCTGAATCAGTGTAGGCTTTGAAGTCGAATGACTGCTGCTTAGAGTACCAAAGACCTAATCGGGGTTTCCCTTTCAGGTATCTGAAAATTCTCTTCACGGCTATCATATGTGACTCCTTTGGTTGAGACTGAAACCTTGAGCATAAGCACACAGCAAACATTATATCGGGTCTTGAAGCTGTGAGATACATAAGTGATCCGATCATCCCACTGTACAATCTGCTGTCTACATCCTTTCCATCTTTGTCAGGATGCAGACCATGATTGACTGGGATAGGTGTGCCATAAGTACTGCTATCATTCATCTTATATTTTGACAAGATATCATGCACATACTTAGTTTGATGTAGATAAATGCCATCCTCTCTTTGACTGACTTGCAGACCCAGAAAGAATGACAATTCACCCATATTACTCATTTCAAATTTGGACTTCATCACCTGCTCGAATTCCATACACATCCCTTCATTGGTAGATCCAAAGATAATGTCGTCGATGTATACTTGTACAAGAAGAATGTCACCTCCTGCTTTCCTAATGAAGAGAGTCGAGTCAATCTGTCCACGGTCGAAACCATTAGACAGTAAATGCTTAGATAATGTCTCATACCATGCCCTCGGTGCTTGATGAAGACCATAAAGTGCTTTGTCGAGCTTGTACACTTTATTGATATTATGCGGATCTTCAAAACCGGGAGGCTGAGTGACATAAACTTCTTCATGAACTTTACCATAAAGGAAAGCACTCTTCACATCAAGTTGATAGACCTTGAAGACGACATATGTGGCATAAGCCAAGAACAATCGAATGGCCTCAATTCTAGCAACTGGGGCATATACTTCCGTGTAATCCAAACCCTCTGACGGATAAAAACCCTGAACAACCAATCTTGCTTTGGTCTTCACAACAACATGACGATCATCAGTCTTGCATTTGAACACCCATCTGGTTCCAATTGGTTGAAATCCCTTTGGAAAGTCAACCAAATCCCACACGTGCAACTTTTGGAATTGAGACTGTTCATCTTGCATCGCCTCAATCCAGTAGTTGTCAGTGAGAGCCTCCTTCACATTCTTCGGCTCTAACTGGGACACGAATGCAGCATGCAGACATGTTTCCATGACACCAGTGTCAAATATCTCTATGTAAAGACTGGTGTTCTCAGTGATGGTTCGATGACGAGTCTTAACACCGGCATAAGGATCACCAATAATGTTGTCGATTGGATGATTCCTATGCACTCTCGTCTCCGGTACAATCGGTTCCTGAATTTCTGGATCAAGATTCGTGCTTAACTCCCCCTTTCCTGTGTTCTAGAGGAAGAAGATTCAATGTTAATTGGATCAGCTGGAGCTTCATTTCCTACCGTTGTATTAGGATTAGCTGGAGCGTCATCTCCAACAACAAGAACATCCTCACTGTTATCACTGTCATGAGTTCCAGATGCAGATGCAGCATTGGAATCAGGAGTTATAATTGGTACAGTAGCACGAGTAGAGAAGCTGGAGTCATCACTGCCACCCAATAATTCATAAACGTTTGCGGCGTCAACTTCAGATAAATCAGGAAGATTGAATGACTTGAATAGCGCATCATAATCAAAACCCCAAGCTGGACCTGTTGGTTCGGGTGGAATGCTATGTTTACTACAATCCACTTCAAACCATTCCTCGACACTACGAGTTCCTATGTTGTACACTCTCTTGCAAGGCGAGTTGGCAACGTATCATAAGAAGATGCCTTCCACCGCTTTTGCATGAAACTTAGACTGGCGGTCTTTGTACTGTAGCAACAAGGAACAAGGACTACCAAAAGGAATTAGGTAATCAAGATTGGGAAGTCGATTGTTGATCAACTCGTAACAAGTCTTGTTGTGCTTCTTCACAACCAGAACTCTGTTTAAGACGTGACAAGTTGTATTAACGGCTTCTGCCTAGAAAGTGACAGGAAGCTTTGCATCCGACAGCATAGTCCTTGCAGTCTCAATCAGTGTTCTGTTCTTCCGTTCAGCAACTCCATTCTACTGTGGCGTGTATGGCGCGCTGAATTTGTGACGGATCCCTTTCTTGAGACAGAAAAGCTCCATCAAATTATTCTTGAACTCAGTTCCATTGTCACTCCTTATCCTTCTAACTTTCATCTTGCAAAGAGATTCCAAGCTCAGGATCAAATATTGAAGAATATCAGCAGTCTCGTCTTTAGTACCTAAAAAATGCACCCAAGAAAAACGTGAGAAATCATCAGTTACTACTAGACATAACGAATTACCTCCAATACTCCTGATACTTATGGGGCCAAACAGATCCATGTGTAATAGCTCCAAAGGGGTATCAATAGAGTTTTGGAGCTTGGGCTTGTGAGACTTCCGTTGCTGTTTGCCCTTTTTACTAGGCATACAGTCATCTGCAACTGTAAATCTCAGCTTAGGAACCCCGGTTACCAAACCGTTTCGGACAAGATGATTCATTTTACGATACGAAATATGTCTGATTTTCCTATGCCACAAGATGGAGTCTAGTTCTGTCGCTTTAGAAAGCAAACAGGTAGGAACTGATGAGGTGGTTGTTGCCACGCTCATATCTATCTGATAGGTGTCGTTTGTTCTTGGCACTCTCATCAGGATCCAATCTTCAGGAACTTCAAAACTAGGTTTGAGAATCAGGCATTCTGACTTGTCAAATATCACCGAGTACTCGTTGTCACACTTTTGGGAGACACTCAACAGGTTATGCTTCAGCTGCTCACAAAAGTTGACTATATCAAAGCTGACACAACCGTTCGAAACCACGCCTTGACACGTGATACTGCCGCCTTTTTCTCCGGCAAAGGCCACATTGCCGCCTCTGAATGGTTTAACGTCTTGAAGCAGGGCCATGTTTCCTGTCATGTGCCTGGAACATCCACTATCTACATACCAGCGGTTAGAGATAGTACCCTTAGGACGTCCCTGCATGAGTCACAAAAGAATTAGTAAGATTTTGAGACCCAAGCCATTGTGGTCTTGGGTCGTCCATCCTTCTCAAAATAAACTACTTCCTTTAACTCACAGTCATGATGACTGTTCAAACTTGATGAATCTTTGGAGGAATTGGGAACAGGAGATTGAGAACCTTTTACTTTCTTGTTCTAGGATCTCTTTTGATTCTTAACCAGAACATGAGACTTTGGCTCAACCACAGCCGGTGAACTTGTGGAAGCTTCACCTGATTGAGCTTTAGTCAGCTGTTCCAGCTTTCTCAACCTCTTATTCCTTCTTCTTCTCTGTGGCTTAGAGAGTCTATCCACAGATTTCTCACCAGTACGTGTACTACCAGATGTAGACACACTAGGTACAGTAGGTTGCTTTACCTTTCTTGAAACAGATGGTTTGGCCTCAGTTTGATCTTTGGCTTTGCCATCGGTTGGACTGGTGGTTTCACCAAATTTTCTTTGTAACCAAGCCCAAAGTTAGCTGAAAAAGCCTCTTCCTTTACTTGGTTAAGGTTTTTATACCCCCCATAAAGCATTACCTTAAGTTAATCATTTGTTTCGATGACATCAGGTTTAGTTAAAATACAATTATCACCATTAGTGATAATGTTTTTCTTGACTTTCTATGCAGTCAACAACTCCTCAGATACTACTCCTTCAGGGCAAGAGTTAACCGACCCATCTTCAGAAGCAGTAACAAACTCCTCACTAGATGTGGAGTTAGCCTTACTTGAGGATTCATCCTTTTTAGGGGAATCATCCTTATCAGAGGACGCATCTAGACAAGTGAGATCAATGTCTAATAAGCCATTGACAAACTTCTCACTAATTGGTGGAGGAATGACATTGGTACCAAGACCTACACCATTCATTTTCCTCACTACAGATTCGTAGTGTTCCACCACAAAGCGAGAGTTTTTCAACTTCTCGTTAGTGCATTTTAACTGCAAGATCTCATTTTGCAGTTTGTTGATTTCATTGTTCCGTTTTTCTAACCCCCTATATGCAACATCTAAGTGAAGCTGTTGATCACTTATTTTTAAAGAATATTCACATTTTTCCTTTTTCAACGTTTCAATAGAATCTTTATAACGTTTTTCATTTTCTTTATAGTTTAGAGCTGCCAAACTTAGGGGTTCGATTTTGTCTTGGAGCCTAGAACATTCAAGTTTTAGCCCTTGACATTTAGAACATGAAATAACAGAGAAAGGGTTAGAATCTACCTCAGACGATGAACTTGTTGCTTCTCCAATGGCCATGAGAACAACAGCAGTGGTCGATTCCTCTTCATCAGCTACAGGTGCTTCCATTTCTTCAGCTTCCTTCACCTCCTCTGTAGCAGTAGTTGTAGCTTCTTCTAGGTCAGCCATAGAAGCTTACCTTCTCTCTGCTTCCATCATCTCCATGATCTCAGCCATGAGACCAACCTGGGTTTGTGCGATGATGGCATCCTCAAGATGAACACCCCAGTCAAAGCTGTCGTCCTGTTGTGCTACCAGTGCATTGGATGTTCCACTTTGGCTTTCATTGTGGTGGTTTGGATTGTTGTGGCCATGGCTGTTTCCTTGGCTGGGTCGGGTGAAACCAAAGGCAGGTGCTCTGCATTTCTGACACTCACGAGCAAAGTGTCCATAGTTCAGACACTTGTAGCATTTGGCCTTGGATTTGTCAAACCCGACCTTGGTATTAGGATGCCCACCAATAAACTTTCTTCCTGTTCTGTTCAGGAAATGCTTGGCTCTCCTCAATAGCATGTCCATATTCCATTGAATATCCATGTCCTCCATGTTATCAGGATCCACTTGATTAAAACTTCTTCAATCGTCTCTGGATCAGAAAGCTTGCCACCTATGAAGTTTTCATATGCAAGCATGCAAGATGAGAATAGTGCTATATGATCTTCAGCTATTCTGGCTATAGCTGAGTTGTTAGCTGAAGACGTAGCAGGAGGATTTCTTGAGGTATTTTGATGATGAGACCCCAACCCTGATCCTAAAGCATAGCAAGCATGACCACCACACCCAGTTGAGTGGTCTTCTTCAGTAGGATTTCCAGTGTAGAGGGCAATTCCATGACCCGATGACTTGGATGTAGAAGTCGTCCCATGATACATCGAAGGGTCTTGTATCTGGGGTCTTCCAGAGCTCTCTTTTCTTCTTAGGTTCATGTCATTCCTATTGTTTCCTCAACTGTCAGCTCATAGAATTTAGGATTTTCCCTCATCAGGGTTCTGTACATCTCAAATTTGGGTGGTAAAGCATCCAAAAACTTTTCCACCATCTCTTCATCCGGATACCTGAGTTTAAAATCCTTCAACTCAGTCTGTAAATGATAGAACCTAGAGATGAGGTCATCTAGAGATTCGTTCTCAAAAAATCTGAAGCACTAATACTACTTTCTGAGAAGATCCCGCTTACTCTTCTTGATGTCACTATTTCCTTCGAAACTCTTTTGTAAAGCTTTCCAGAGATCCTTAGAATTGTCATACCCTCGGAAACTGTGGAACAATTCCCGGGTTAATGCCATAGTGATCGAACCAAGAGCCTTCTTTTCTCGATCATAAGCTTAGAGATAGGCTTTGGCATCACCTCATCAAGATAGATGTGTGTTGGATGCTTATATCCCTCATGGATTGGTATCCATAGCGATGAGTCGGTATATGAAATGTAGTGCACAAAACGTGCTTTCCAATTAGAATAATCGTTCATGTTCAGCAACTTTGGTGGTTTATGTGGTGTACCGATCTCATTATCATAATTTAACATGTTTCCCAATTTCTGAAGGTTCGACATAGTGAACACTTAGTCAAAATTCAGAAAAATCAGACACAGTTGCGCACTTGGGATTGGCCTTGCGCACTTGAGAAATAGTCTTACGTATTTAAGACTTGCTCTTGCGTACTTGTAAGTACGCAGGAGGAAATGATTAAGTACGCAGGATATAACTTAAGTTCGCACAAGTTCAGTTTTACGCACTTGTAAGTACGCAGGAGATAACTCTTGCGTATTTAGTAAGTACGTAGAAAACTGTACTTTTTGCCAAAAATGGTAAGTACGTAGGATATGTTTTCAGCAACTCTCACCAACCTTTTCCGGTGACTGGAAAATCGCCGGAGATGGTAAAAATTGGCCTGATGATTAATGCAAATGAGCCAAAGGGTCAGAAACTTGTTTCTAACCAACCTTTGATGCTCAAATAACTCAAATACACAACAAAAATTGGTTTTTGAGAGATTTTTGCTTCTAAAAAAGTGCTCAAGAGCTACCCTTTTTTGTCACAAAAATCAACAAAAATATCTCTTTTTGCTTGTAAAACTCAGTAAAAACGTCTCCAAACTCACTTACAACACTTGAATTCAAGAGCAATGCTCTGATACCACTTGTAGGTCCCTGCGTGTGTGTCGGATCATTGCATGCAAGTGGTCTACTAGTCGGACCGAGTGCGGAATACCCGTGACTAGGCGGAGAGTCTAACTAAAACAAAGTAAACCAAAAACGAGAGTCACAATAAAAGCTCTTTCTATTATAAACACTCAACGGTTACAAAGAGATTACAAATTGCGTACTTAACAAACTGAGTTCGTCTAAGATATGAGTTCTACGTACTTATCCTCTATGAACCAAACCTATTTATATAGACCTGATGCATGCGCACTTAGCAAGTGCGCAGGACCAAATGTTCTTGCGTACTTAGCAGGTACGCATGGGTCTTCCTGCGTACTTGCTAAGTACGCAGGAGCTTTCTCCTGCGCACATGTAAGTGCGCAAAACACTTAGAAGAAATGCAACATACATTATGTAAAAGTAAATACAACTCGATAAACTATTACATAAAGACTCTTACATACAAAGACAAATTACAGACATTAGAAATACAAACTAAGACTCTATCCAGAGTGTTGTCACAGGAAAGTGCATCAACACATAACGGTTCGTTACGGGTTAAGCAAGGAGTTGCGCAGGAGATGACACGTGTCAAGATGACTCAGCCCTAATTTGGATGCGTAACGGACCGTCACCAAGGCGTAACGGTCCGTAACACCGCATTGATATTAGAGGCCGCCATGTGTAAGATGACTCATGCGCGCTAGGAAGCTGACGGACCGTCACCAAACCATAACGGTCCGTTATGGAGAGGCGGTTGTGGACCGTCACCCAGCATAACGGTCCATCACGACGTGAGATTTGGCCTATAAATAGATGGCCGAACTCAATAGTTTTCACACATCGAACACACCACTTTTACATACACTCACCTCTGATATCTCGATTCTAAGTCTCGCTTCGCATTAGAACGTCCGGTTTCTATCCTTACGCCTTCAAATAGTCGTAGATAGTTCCAAGGTAAGGTTATGTTACTTTGGTTACTTACCATTAAGCTTTGATTGTATAATGTTAAGTATATTATAGATCTTAATTAAGAAATATTAGCAGTCGAGGTGCTGTCTGAGGTATTTGACATATTATCGATATAATAAGCTGAAATACTACCCAGATGAGTTCCTCTGAACTTAATGTGTATTGTTACACAGTTTTTATTTGAAATAGTCACCCTATTCCATGTATATATAATGCGTTATAAGTACTTTATACGTTCTGTTGTGGGATGGAACATGTGGGTGGATTATCTCAGTTTACTAGTGTGGGAGGACCAGTCGTGGAAAGGTTACCAATTATATATATACCAAAATGCTCACAAGCAAAGTGGCATGTGGGTGGGATGTGGGAATGCTGATGATTAAATAACAACCATTTGTGGTAAAGGTTCATGAACTCACCAACTTATGTTGACTCGGTTGCATTTAAAGATGTTGCAGGTGGATCTATTAGGGGCATTCCAGGTAGCTAATAGATGTGGATAGTCGTCTGGTTGATCAGAGAATTGTGATGGTTGGAGGCATGTTGAGTAGAGATGTCGTGTGGATATTTTGAGTTTCGTGACAGGAACTGATGCTTGTTGGTTTGATTAGTTTGTAATAGAAGTTTGGTCCCTATGTAAAACAGTTTTTAGTTATTAATAAAAGAGGTTTACGACTTAGCTTCCACTGTGTGTGTTTGGTATCAACTTCACTGAAGCTAGAAGGCGACCTTTTGACCAGTATGTAGTTATCTGATGAACAGAATGTTCTGTCTAGGAAAGGGCGGTGTATAAATCTATTATACACCCGTCGTCCTTTCCTAGGAACATATCGGTTGGAGGTACTACTATGGTTAGACGACTGTCCTGTATTTCGGGTGTGACAAGTTGGTATTAGAGCATCAGTTTAAGGGATTTAGATACTAATAGGAAGTTAGTATCTAGACTTAAACTAGGATTCTGTAAGATAGCTGGAATGCCATAGGTTGAGATGTTGATTTTAATTATGAATATAATTGGTAATATTGAGGATATAGATAATTAAATGCATTCTTGGCCAAATGTCTTTAATTTCTGATTTCCTGGATTATTACAAGTTATACGAATTCTGATGTTATACATTTGGGTGTAGTTACAAATGACAGGACGTGGTAGAGGATGAGGAAGAGGTAGAGGTAGGATGCCCATTACTAGGTCTCGTACCCGCGATAAGGCAAACACAAACCCTAATCCAAATGAGAACGTAAATACAAATGTTGAACCTAAGTAACCAGTGGAAGAAGTCATTATGACTGAAGCTAAATTCAAGGGAGTGGTGGCATCCGAGGCCACTCGATTGCTTCAAACAACTCTACCTGGGATACTTGATGATGCTCTTAGGAGAAGAGAAAATCACAACAGTCTGTGCAACCGAAACGAAGGCACAAGTGATGCCATACCCCGAATAGAAGACCCCCTTCATACTACTCCTATAGTAAACAATATAGGAACCACCCGAACTCATGAGACAGTAGGAATGACAAATCAAAGCACAGGAGTTCATGGACAAGGATGCAACTATAAGAACTTCTGTGACTGTCATCCCAAGCCTTTCAATGGAAAGAAGGATGCCATTGCAGCATTGCAAAGGATCACGTCTATGGAAACAGTAATTAACATGAACGAATGTAAGACCGATCAAGCGGTGAAATTTGCCGCACATTCTTTTAAAGAAGAGGCCCTTGACTGGTGAGAATCAGTCAAGCTGACAAAGGGAGAAGCTGTGATTTAGAGGATGACTTGGGAGGATCTCAAGTCTTTTATTGTGAAGAGATACTGTCCACAAAATCCTATGGATAAAATTGAAGATGAGTTTCTACGGTTTGAAGCAGGAACCATGACTCATCAGGAGTATACAACCAAATTCAATGAAATGGCCAAGCTGGTGCCACATCTAGTGACTCCTGAATCTAGGAGGATTAAATGTTATGTACAAGGCCTACCCCCTAAAATTCATACCTTATTGAATACTATTGCACCTGAAACCGTGGATTCAGCAATACAACTTAGTGTAGTAATGTATGATGAGATAGAAGCACAGGAGAAGGCCAACAAGAGAAGCATGGAAAAGACAACCTACGAACCCACAGATAACAAAATCCCAAGAAGAGAAAAAGATAATTCGGGAAGAGGTGTACAAGGGATTACATGCCATCACTGCCAGCAAGTGTGACACTTTATAAGAAATTGCCCAAGTATCAAATGTCATAATTGTACCGAATTGGGGCATTTTAAAAGTAATTGTCCAAAAGCATCTCAAACAAAGACAGAGGGAGAAGAATATTTATTTTAGGAGGAAGGAAAGAGGGAGAAGAATAGGTACGTCTGTTATAAAATATTACATGTTTTAGAGATAAGAAAAGAGATAAACCACCCTAGTTATAAAATATACCCTAAGAAGAATCATTGGTTCAAGAAGTATTTCCGAATTTCGAGGATGAAATTTCCTAAAGGAGGGGAGATTTGTAACACCCTAAAATTTCATGTAAGAATTTAAGAGCTAAAAATATTAGAAAATGAAAGTTCAGGGGTTAAAATGTAATTAGTCCAAAGTTAGAGGATCAAAAGTGAAACATTTGGACTTTTGGATGGTAACGGACCGTCACAGACCATAACGGTCCGTTACGGGTTAAGCAAGGAGTTGCGCAGGAGATGACATGTGTCCTGATGACTCAGCCCTAATTTGGATGCGTAACGGACCGTCACCAGGGCGTAACGGTCCATCACACCGCAATGAGATCAAAGGCCGCCACGTGTAAGATGACTCTTGCGCACTTGGTTGGTGACGGACCATCATCAAACCATAAGGGTCCATTATGCCGAGGCGATGACGGACCGTCACCCAGCATAACGGTCTGTCACGACGTGAGATTTGGCCTATAAATTGATGGCCGAACTCAGTAGTTTTCACACATCCAACACACCACTTTTACACACCCTCACCTTCAAATAGTCGTATATAGTTTCGAGGTAAGGTTCTAATACTTTGGTTACTTACCATTAAGCTTTGATTATATAATGTTAAGTATATTATAGATCTTAATTAAGAAATATTAGCAGTCGAAGTGTTGTCGGAGGTATTTGACATATGATCAATACAATAAGCTGAAATACTGCCCATATGAGTTCCTCTGAACTTAATGTCTATTGTTACACAGTTGTTATTTAAAATAGTCACCCTATTCCATGTATATATAATGCGTAATAAGTAATTTATACGTTATGTTGTGTGATGGAACCTATGGGTGGATTATCTCAGTTACTAGTGTGGGAGGACCAGTAGGGTGGGATAGTTTGTTCAGTTTATACTGGTGTGGGAGGACCAGTCATGGAAAGGTTTCCTATTATATATATACCAAAATGCTCACAAGCAAAGTGGCATGTGGGTGGGATGTGGGAATGCTGATGATTAAATAATAACCATTTGTGGTAAAGGTTCATGAACTCACCAACTTATGTTGACTCAGTTACATTTAAAGAAGTTGCAGGTGGATCTATTTGGAGCATTCCAGGTAGCTAATAGATGTGGATAGTCGTCTGGTTGATCAGAGAATTGTGATGGTCGGAGGCATGTTGAGTAGAGATGTCGTGTGGATATTTTGTTGTTGGTTTGATTAGTTTGTAATAGAAGTTTGGTCCCTATGTAAAACAGTTTTTAGTTATTAATAAAAGAGGTTTACGACTTAGCTTCCACTGTATGTTTTTGTTATCAACTTCACTGTAACTAGAAAGCGACCTTTTGACCAATATGTAGTTATCTGACGAACATAATGTTCTGTCTAGGAAATGACTGTGTATAAATCTCTTCTAGACCCGTCGTCCTTTCCTGGGAACATATTTGTTGGAGGTACTACTCTGGTTAGATTACTGTCTTGTGTTATGGGTGTGACATTGCTTGTTAGAGTCTTATGAACTTGATGCAAAGAAGAGGGACCTGAATAATCCAGACAAACCTAATAGCACAAGTTCGGCCATTGCAACATTATTTTCAGGAAATGGTGAAGGTAGCACTGGATCAAAATCTAAAAAGGGTTAGAGTTATTATGGTTCAAAACATTCTGCTAGAGAGAAAGGGAAAGCAACTGGTCAAATTCCTTAGGATCAAATTGCATTGTTTGGAGCTTTCATGAGTAGTTATGATGCTTTTGTGACTCGAAAGCTACAATCGACTGTTCATGATGTTTAGGATCTTTTGCAAATCAATCCAGATGATTTAGAATATATGGATTAGCAATGACAAATGGGCATGATCGCTGTAAGAGCCAAAAAGTATCTTCAGAAAGTTGGAAAAGACACGTTACAGTTTCAGAAAAATGTTGGATTTGATAAGCCAAAGCTAAGATGTTATAACTGCCAACAACTTGGACATTTTGCTAGCGAGTGTCCAAAAGAAAAAAAAACTGATGGCAGTGGAGTAAAATTAATTGAAATGATTGAGGAGGATGAAAAATCCAAGAAAGCTACAACTGCTTTAATGTCAAAAAAACCGAGCAACTGTGAATGGGAAACAAAAATTGAAGATGCTGAAGGTGAATTTGATGAGGCTCTGATCTGAGAATGAAGTTTCTAAAAGGGCAGCTGAAAGTGAAGGTGAATGTGAGTTGAAAACAGACAAAAAAGGAAAAGGCAAAGCTGCTGCTATGATGTTGAGACTTCTTCTGATAGTGAGGTAACTTCTGAGGATGAGTATTCTATTTGTTCTCCTGATTGTATTGATAAAATGAAAAATTATCATGCAGCAAACGCATTCTTGATTGCTGAAAATGATAAACTGAAAAGGGTGAATAAGGAATTAAAACAGAATGAGGTCACTTACACCAGAAAAATCAAAGATTTACTAAAAGATAATGTCACATATAAAGAATAACTTGATAAAAAGGATGTTTTAACCAAAGATCTTTCTAATAAACTGATTGCCTCTGAAACTGATTTAATCAAAGAACGGGTAATCATTGCAAAGTGGAAAACGCAAAGAAATGTTTTGGATGAATGCGTGAATAAACAAAGAAAAGTGTACATCAAAGATGGTTTAGGTTATAACAAAGTATCTCATCTTGATAATTTTGTGCCATTTCCTGAACCGCATAAATCAAATGATTTGATAAGTATGAGTGATTCTAATTTTCATGATATGTATGTAAGTGCAGATGTGAAAACAGGCTGTGGTGAGGATGAGGTTGACATTGATGGTGTTAAGAGATTTTAGCTTTTAATAAACAGTGTACTAGAGAATTCATAAGGGATTGCAAGCAGTACTTAGATTTGAAGTGTGATCTTAAAAAATATGTAAATGCTTGTGACAAGCATGATTTAGAAAATTGTTCTTAATTTGATATTTCTAATGTTTCTACATGTTCTACTAATTCTGTGTATGATGCTTCTTATTGTGTGTCTGGGGTTTCTTCCACATCTACGTTCTTTGATAAAGTGGTGCACACAGCTAGAGAGTATATTCAAATTCACAAAGATTCATTTCTAGCTAAATATGTCGTGTTAGATAAATTTGAGAATCCATTGATTCAAGAATATGATCTCTCTCACGAAAAGCCTAAGAAAGATGACTTCATAGCTCCTGAGAATCATATACTTATGAGTGATCAAGAGAGTAAAAGGTTTGTCCAAGTTAAAATCAGTGCACCGACAAAGATTCAAAGTGAGATAAAAATGTCAACCAAAGTGAGTGTCAAAGGCAATCAGTCGATGTCAAAGACAAGTTTATTGATGTCAAAGATAAGCCTGCTCAAAGCAAAGGGAAGTTAGTAAAGAATGTGTGTCCGTCAAAGAGTGATAAAGGACAGTGTGTGCTTGAAGTAGGCGAGTGTTCTAAGTCGCAGTCAAAGTCAAATTTCAAGTCAGATTCAAAGATTAAAAGTTATAAATGTTTTACCTATGGTCAAGTTGGACATTTCGCTAGAAATTGCAAACACAAGTCAAGTGAGTCAAAGTTCAAAGGGTACAAAGAAAGATCAAAAAGTCATGTCAACAAGAAGGCGTCTGAAAACGACAAAGTGTTAGAAGGCGTAAGTACATTGTTTTTGGTTGAAATCTTTTGACCAAAATAGTTTCTGACCAAAAATTCATGTCCGAAATTGTTTCCAGTCAAAATATTGTATGCTATATATTTTGGATGTTTCGATCGAAAACATTTCACCACCATTCTCAGTTTCGATTGATTGTTCGGCGATTTTCATGAGTCCAAAGTTTTCGAGCGAAATCCCGTGGTTGTGACGTCATCCAGTTTCTCCTGTGTTTTCGATCATCAAGATATGAATCAGTTAAAGTTCGAGCCAATGCATAACATCTGTGCTTGCTTGACTTCATCAACACGAAAGTCAAGAGGATATGAGGAGATAGTCAGATTCTTGAATCAATCCAGGATTCACACAACAATATCTACTCAAGTTCCAGTATATGAAAATCATGTTCGAGAGTTCAGGAACAATGTTGTGTACCATCATGTCAACAAAGAGTTATGGAAATAAAGCACAGTTGGAGGGAAAACAATAAAAATTACTGAGCAAGTATTCAGGGAGGTGCTTAATTTCAGAGATTCACCAAATTTCCCATATAAAAGGAGTTATACAAGAGTATATGGGCTTGTTATGACAATGGGGTATGAAGGACACTTTCAAAGAAGACAGGTTACAAAGACAATGCTTGGTAAGCAATGGAGGTATCTAGTTCATCTCGTTATTCACTGCATGAGTCCAAGGACAGCAGCTTTTGATCAAATTGGAGAAGTTTTTAGTCATGGATTAGTCTGTATAGCTACTCATCAAAGATTCAACTTTTCAAGAATGATCTTTGAAGCTATGATAAGCAATTTCATTGGTCCAAGACAAAACTACAAATTCTTGATGTATCCCAGATTTGTACAGATGATCTTAAACAATTTATTGCCTGATTTACCTATTGACGGGATTGAGTTACCTTTGGAACAAATGCAAGAAGTTATTTTCAGCAGTATGAACAACGTTAGGAAAAGAAGCAAGTTCAGTGGCACCGTAATGTCACACCCCCAATTTCAAACTAACGGAGTTTTACCGTTTCGGGAAGTGACAAACCAGGATCTCAGTCATTAGTTACATTGAACGACTCTACATGGGACTCAAATGAAAATATCATATCAATCCGAGTTAATGCGGAAGCGTAAAGAAAGTAAATGCGCAAAACACACGCGCCCAAAAGAATAGTCCAAAAGTCCAAACCAAACACAATTCAAAATAGTCCAAACAGTTTAACAAAACATAAATCAAAGGCAGAATTCCATGCATGTCCTATTGTGGGCACATGTGCCTTATCTTAAGCGACTTGAGAAAAACATGTAAGAAAATGTCAACACGAGGTTGGTGAGTTCACAGGTTTTAGTTTATAGAAGCATTTAACAGATTAATGTACATTCAATATATAAATCAATAGGTAGCTAACCCATAAGCATGTTAACTAATGCACTCGCAACCGACAGTTGACTGTTTATATGCCTCCCACCATCATGGTGCATGTTTAGGTCAATATTGCACCCGTTCGACCTCCAATCGAGTTAGCGCGACTAACGCGGGTGAGGTTTGTCAAACCTAGTAGTACTACTCAAATTACCTCGCTATGTTCATATTAACGGTCCGATGTGAGAACTTAAAGGATAATGTGTACGCACAGTCATACAAGTGATATCATATATGAATTATAAAAATCAAAAGCATTTACGACATGTTTTCTCCCCTAGTTTAAAAACCGTAAAAAGGGGCCGTGAAAACTCACCTGATTGCGTAGGTAGTAATCACACAAGTATGAGATTGGAATCTCAAGCATTAGCCCGACACGGGTCAAGAATGCCCTAGAATTACAACATAATTATTTGGGATAAAATGGAATATGTGACGACGACACGGAAGTTTGAACATCCTAACATACTTAAGATTTACGAGTAGGCGAACGTGTCTAAGGGAATAAGGATTTCTATGTTAGGATGAATGCGTTTCGCGATAAATGACAAATAATATATAATAAATATATTCTAGCGTTTTGTCATTAAATAGTAGTTTAGGAAAATAATATAATTTATTATATTAATTTTAAGTTTAGCGAAGTAACATAAATAATTAAATTGCGTGACAAAAATAATAAATTTAATATTTTTATTCGAGGATATAAATGAGTGTAAGGTAATTATATTATTTATAAGTTTAAAGCGTTACATAAAAATCTTTAAACGAAATGATAATAGTATGTATATATATATATATATATATATATATTTATATTTTATTTTTTTTACTTTAGATTACGAGTTTAAAATAATATATTATTGTATAGTTACAATTTAAATCATGAATACGAGATAAGAGGCTGAACCCAAGTCTACAGGTGATTTTCCGGGTTAAAACCGATCAATTTATAAATACAATAATATGGGATAATGGTTTTATATTAAAATGTTAATTAAAAACTGATTTAAAAAGAAATGGGTGTGGAGAGACTCGAACCCGGGTATCTCCCACCTGTGCACACACCCTTAACCACACCCGCCAGCTAGGGTATCGCGATATCAACTAGATTCAATTGCCTTTAACGCGTATTTCCCCTGCTATCCTCTTTCCTAGCGAACCTAGACCAAAATCAGTCCCAAGACCCTCCAATCGATCGTGGCAGGACAAGGATTCATAGGGCTTTTGTTCGTCGATTGATTACGAGTATGGGGATGCAATTAATTGTAAAAATATTTGAGTTTTGAATTGTCAATTTTAGTTTCAAAAGCTGATAACCCTAGTTTAAAACACAGATTCAAATTGAGTAAATTTGATAGGATTGTTTGCTAGAATCATAGGGCTTTCAAAGGGTATGTGTTTGCGAACCTGATCGTCTAGTTTAATTGAATTGAGATCGTGCTTAGAGTAGTGTTCGATTAAACAGTTTATATGAAGAACCCTAGTTATTTGTTTGCTATGAAATTGATGATATAGGTTCAAATTAGGATGGGGCTTTCATTATACAGATGATTATGAGTCTAATGGTATAAGTTAATTGGACTTAAACAGGGTCAAAGGTGGAGTTCGATCATATTGGAAACCCGAAGAACCCTAGGATCTAATCTTGATTGAATCAGTGATATAAGCCCCAATTTTCATAGGGCTAATGATCTACGCATGAAAACGTAACTAAGGATGTAAGATTTTACCAGAATAGGATTTGAATTTGTGGTTCCCGACTAGAACAGGTGTCGACAGCAACTGGGTTGATCTCCGGCGACTTCTGCTGCGATTTGGATCAAGTTGGTGTGTGGTATGGCTTCTGAGTTGCTCGATTAAGGTGTGCAGATGCTCTATTTGTGATGATAACATATAAAACGATCGAATTTGATGATTAGTCTTAATGTGCCGACGGTTATGTCTTGAATTCGCATTATTAGGTTTAATTCGACTTAATGTCGATTATTAGGGGCTTAATGCTGAACGTTAATGTTGTTAATGTCCAATTCGGTTACAAGTTTGAACGAATTTCAGTTATAATTCGTGAATTTGGATCAAGAAACACACAGTTTGACTTTAGAAAGTCAACAGAACATAAACCCATGATTTTGACTTTCTGAGGTCAACAGAAAGGGTTTTGCCTATTTACAACATTAGTCCCTAAAGTTTGAGTTGGAAAGATGATAGAATTTGTCCCTGAGATTTGTATAAAGACAGAAATAGTCCCTGAGGTTTGAGATAAGGTTAAATAGGTTGAAGTTTAACTGGATTTAGTTAACGTAGTTAACCAAAAAGTTTGGATTGTCACATCATCCCCTAGTTGAAAGAATTTTCATCCCGAAAATTAAAATAAAAATAAAAAATAATTTATGAGTGTCACATCATCCCCTAGTTGAAAGAATTTTCGTCCCGAAAATTAAAATTTTACCTTAAGAATTTGACATGGAGTGCTTGAACAGATTAGGATATTTACGCATCATCTGATCCTCACACTCCCACGTGAATTCCGGTCCACGTTTCGAATTCCAACGGACTCTGACAATAGGGATTTTACTGCGTTTTAGCGTTTTGACTTCCCTATCCATAATTTCCATGGGTTTTTTTGATGAAACGCAACTGTTCATCGATGTGTAGTTCCTCAAGAGGAACCGCGAGTGACTCGTATTCTAGATATTTCTTCAAGTTTGAGACGTGAAAGACGTTATGTAGGTCCAGTGGATACGCTACTGGGCCAATTCTCTTCACTATTTTGAATGGTCCTACATAACGAGGATTCAGTTTGCCTCGTTTCCCAAAACGAATGACACACTTCCAAGGCGAGACTTTTAACAAGACCATATCCCCTACTTGAAATTCTAATGGTCTACGACGCTTATCGGCATAGCTCTTTTGACGATCATGAGCTGCTGCCATACGGTTTCAAATTTGAGCGGTTTTCTTAGAAGTTTCAAGTACGAGCTCAGGACCTGTGAGTTGACTATCACCAACTTCAGCCCAACAAATAGGAGAAGGACATTTCCGTCCGTATAGTGCTTCAAATGGAGCTGCCTTGATGCTAGTGTGATAACTGTTGTTGTAGGAGAACTCTACCAACGGTAGGTGACACTCCCAGGTGTTACCGAAATCAATCACACAAGCTCGTAGCATGTCCTCCAGTGTTTGAATAGTACGTTCTGTTTGGCCATCAGTTTGAGGATGGTATGTTGTGCTCATATCTTGACGTGTGCCTAAAGCTTTATGTAACGATTGCTAGAAACGAGAGGTGAATCATGCATCACGATCCGATATGATAGAGATTGGCGCCCCGTGCCTAGATACTTCTTCTTTCAAGTATATACGAGTAAGCTTATCCATTTTGTCAGTTTTCTTGATTGCTAAGAAGTGAGCGGACTTTGTTAAACGATCGACTATTACCCAAATGGTAGCACATCCGGTAGGAGTTCGTGGGAATTTTGTGATAAAGACCATGGATATCTGTTCCCATTTCCACATGGGAATCTCTGGTTGCTAGAGTAGAACAGAAGGCTTTTGATATTCAACTTTGACCTTCGCGCAAGTCAGGCACTTGCTCACATAGGTGGCTATACCGGCCTTCATCTTTGGCCACCAATACAGCACCTTTAGGTCGTGATACATCTTGTCAGAACCTGGATGAATAGAGTAATGAGATTTATGAGCCTCATCCATGACTAGTTCCCTTAAATTTCTGAATGTTAGAACCCATATTCGTTCAGCGAAGAAGCGAATACCGTCTGATTTGACCTCGAGTTGTGCCTCCATACTGCGCGTACCTTACAGCGGTAGGTTTTCCTCTTTCAAGGCTTCGAGTTGAGCACTACGAAATTTGTCAGGAAATCCAGGGTGAATAGTAAGTTGTAATGCTCGAACTCAATTGGGCTTGGTTTCCTTTCGACTTAGGGCATCAGCTACAACGTTAGCCTTACCCGGGTGATACCAGATCGCACAGTCATAATCATTCAAGAGCTCGACCCAACGACGCTGTCTCATGTTTAGCTCTTTCTGCTCGAAGATATGCTGAAGATTCTTGTGATCGGTGTAGATGGTGCACTTGGTACCGTACAAGTAATGTCTCCATATATTAAGTGCGAAAACTAAATCTCCCAACTCTAGATCATGAGTGGTGTAGTTTTTCTCATGAATCTCTAGTTGACGTGAAGCATATGCGATCACCTTTTCTCGTTGCATTAATACACAACCCAAACCCTGAATAGATGCGTAGCAATACACCACAAAATCATCCGTTTCCTCCGGAAGAGCTAGAATAGGTGCACTTCAAAGTTTCTGCTTAAGATGCTGAAATGTTGACTCCTGGTTATCGCCCCAGTTATAGGCTTTACCCTTCTGAGTTAAGGCAGTGAGAGGTTGTGCAATTTTTTAAAATCCCTTGATGAATCGATGGTAATAACCAGCCAATACCAGAAATTGTCGCACCTCAGTCGGGGTCATCGGTGCTGCCCAATTCTTGATGGCTTCAATCTTTGATGGATCGTATTCTTTCTCGTTAACCACATGTCCTAAGAATTGAACTTCCAGGATCCAGAATTCAAACTTGGAAAACTTAGCATACAGCTGCTCCCTTTTACGTAATTCTACTATTAAACGTAAATGTTCCTCATGTTCCTCGTTGTTCTTGGAAAAAATGAGAATGTGGTTGATGAAAACGATGACAAATTGATCAAGGTATGGCTTACACACATGGTTCATGAGGTCCATGAATACCGCAGGTGCGTTGGTTAATCCAAAAGGCATGACCATAAATTCGTAGTGGTCGTACCTTGTCCTGAAAGCAGTCTTAGAGATATATTCATCTCGGACTCTCAATTGATGGTAGCCGGACCTAAGATCTATCTTGGAATAGAAACTGGATCCTTGGAGTTGATCAAAGAGATCATCTATGCGAGGCAAAGGATAACGATTCTTGATTGTGACTTTATTTAGCTCACGGTAGTCGATACACATACGGAAAGTTCCGTCCTTCTTCTTGACAAACAGGACTGGAGCTCCACGTGGCGATGAGCTAGGTCGGATGAAACCTTTATCCAATAATTCTTATAACTGAGTAGATAGCTCTTGCAATTCACTAGGTGCCAGTGTGCAAGGTGCCCGAGCGATCGGTGCCGCTCCGGGTGCTAGATCGATTTGAAATTCAACTTGGCGGTGTGGTGGCAGACCAGGCAAATCTTCGGGAAATACTTCCAGAAAATCACGAACGATGGGAATATCATCAATCTTCTTCTCTTCTGAGGGCTGCTCAGCAACGAGAGCCAACATGGTAGTATGCCCTTTTCGAAGGCATTTTTGTGCTTTCATAAAGGATATGATGCCCATGACTGCAACAACTTTTTCGCCCTGAACGGAAAGGGTTTCTCCACTCGGGAGAGGAATGCGAACAATTTTATGACGACAGATGATTTCGGCTTGGTTTTTAGATAACCAATCCATGCCAACAATTACATCAAAACTACCAAGCATGACCGACATAAGGTCGATATCAAGTTTATGACTAGCTAGCTCAAGCTTACAACCCTTAAGAATGTGGGTTGCTTCAATTATTTGGCCATCAGCTATCTCTATTATATACTTAGCTTCTAACAGAATTGGAGTTCCTTTTATCACATCACTAAGTTTTCTAGATATAAAACTCCTATCAGCACCAGTGTCAAAAAGGACAGAAGCAACGTAATTATTTAAGAGAAACTTACCGGTGACCACATTATGATCATAACGAGCTTCTCTAGATCCTAGCACGAAAGCTCGTCCTTTCGCACCATTCCCTCCGTTATTGGCATTATTGCACCACTGTTGTTGCCTTGATTGTTGTTGCCATTACCATTGTTACTCTGGTTATTACCGTTACCATTCCCATTTCCATTCCCATTTCCATTACCATTCCACTTCGACCGAGGAAAATCCCTCTAAATATTTCCCTCCTTGTCGCATTGGTGGACCCTTGCTGTCGGAACGGTTGCTTATTCTGAAGATCCACTCTACAATATTTTGCAGTGTGGCCCATCTTGCCACACCGTTGACAACGGTTACAAGCAACGACAGGATGGTAATTGCACTTGATGCACTTGGGGGCTCTCCCCGCATAATTACCTTGATTTTGACCTGAAGAGGTCGTCTGGTTGAAGTTCTTTGCAGGCTCAAACTTTCGCTGATGTTGCTGTTGGGGTTGATTGAACTGGGGTCCTTTGGAGTTGGAGTGAGAGTTGGGGTGGTGATCAAACTTGCGTTTATGATTATTAGTAGCTTTAGAAACTGAACCCCTCGAGGGTAGAGTCCCTTGAGGCACCGCCTGATCGGTTAACTTGTGAGCAGTAAGATCGTCTGCTGGATGGTAGTAGGGTTGGACGAAGTAACCATACTTGGAATTTGAGGCACTAGACCTCCAATATACAGCTCAATTCTCTTGTAGTCTGGAGTCACCATATGAGGGCACATGGTAGCGAGCTCATGGGAGCGTGTGGTGTACAACTCAATTTTAGAACCCTCCATTTTCAGGTTCCAGAACTCTCCTTCTAATTTTTGAATTTCATCACGAGGACAGTACTCCTCCATCATCATTGTCTTAAACTCCTCCCACGGGAGTCCATTTGCCATGGCCAGACCCAACATCTAGACCTGGGCGTTCCACCACGTGAGAGTCGGGCCCTCCAAAGTTCCAGCGGTGAACTTGACCTGATTGGCCACTAGGCAGTTGCACATGGCAATCACCGATTCTACGTTTTCGAACCACTGGAGTAGTCCGACAGCTCCTTCAGCACCACTAAAAGTGTGGCGCTTACAGTCCATAAATTTCTTAAACGTGCATGCTGGTTGCTGATTCTGTTGGTTTTGCTGGCCTGGATTTAGAAATAACATAGGATTGGGATTATAGAGCTTAGGAAAGGCGCTTTAAGAGATGAATTGACCTCATTAGTCAATAGTTAAAGCATTTACCTGCATCATTCTGTGCTGCTAGAGCATGTAGGTCCACATGGCTCTTCTACGGATCGTTCTCGTGATAAGACGTATTGTTAACGCGGAGTGCAGAATCCAACCGAATCAACAATTGTATACACAAAAGACAATAGAAACAATCACGTAAATAACATTCAAGCTTGTATTCCAACAATCATAGAGTTTACAGACTCAATCAGATAATTCGTTCACTTCTGTTCAACACTCCTCTGTTACTCTGATTTTGTAAACATCTATATATATAGACAGAAACCTGCTAAGTTCACCTCAAAGATGCTTAGGCGAACTTATTAAGTTCGCCTCTAATAGGCTAAGCGAACTTAACAAGTTCGCTCCTAAAGATGCTTATGCAAACTTGTTAAGTTCGCCTCTCTAAGAACTTATACAGAATTTTATCAACAGTTACAAAACATGTCCTAACAGAGCCTCAGCCACACTATCGTTGATTAGTGCCGCCAGCTCCGCTGCAGTCATGTTGATGGTACCTCGGCCACCAGCACGACCTCCACGTCCTCTTCCCGACATGATTCTTCACATTCACAAATACAAACAATGAGAAATATATCGTACATTAAACATTATTTATGTACAAGTAAGGAAATACAACATCTAATATTTTGAAAATTAAATAAATTGTAAGGCTACAAAATAAATAACTCAAACATTAAACTTCTCATGCTTTTATTGAATGGGAACAACCTTACCCATCTAGGTTTGAAAAGAGAAATAACATAAGCAAAACATGAATGAAAAGGAAATATAGAATAGAAATATCATCAAACATCCTCGTCGTCGAAAGAAACTTATGATTGTGCATCGTCGATTTCCACTGGTTCCTCCTCGGGTGGCTCCTCCTCTAAGGGCTCATCCTCGAAGGGCTCCTCCTCGAAAGGCTCCTCTTTATCATCCGAAAGTGAAATGTCTTCCGGAAATAGGGCTACTTGCAGTTGGGCTTCTAAGTGAGTCACTCTTTCTTGAAGTCCTTTAGCAGCATGGTTTGCTACTTGTAGCTAGGCTTCCAGATTAGCCACTCTCTCCAGAATACCTCCTACCTCAAAATCCGAGGTGTCCACCCTCGTCTCCAAATGTGTCACCCGATCCACCAAAACGTTATCGACATAATCCGTCACTGCTAGCTCAGCAGTCAAAAGCTCAATTCCTACCTTGTTCTCCTCTATTTGTGTCTCTCGCTGCAGAATGTCAGGTATCTCATCAGTAGCATCTTTCATAATGCTCAACTCCCTAGACATGTAAAATACAAAAGTTGTAAAAGCTTGTTCCATAGTGCAGGGCAAGCTAGGTAAAGTAGATGATGAGGAAGCGGAACCAAAGTAGGGCGATGGAACATTTCCCATCTCGATCAACCTTTGGATCATTTGCGGGTATGCATTCCAATTGCGAGTCGGATTCGTTGCTTGCGCGCTACTCGGTTCACCCTGATCAACTGAATTGTCACTAGAACTAGTCCGACGCCTTTTGGGCCCCGGGGATGATAAGATAGGTGCATCGTGTCCTGGTGCCTTAGGTGATGGTGGCGGAGTTGAAGACATGATCCTGTAATATAACATATAAGTGCCAAACATCCAAGGTTTATGACATGTAACTAATGTGTGAGGTTATAGTCTAGTATGCAATCCTAGTTCTCTCTAACCAATGGCTCTGATACCAATCTGTCACACCCCCAATTTCAAACTAACGGAGTTTTACCGTTTCGGGAAGTGACAAACCAGGATCTCAGTCATTAGTAACATTGAACGGCTCTACATGGGACTCAAATGAAAATATCATATCAATTAGAGTTAATGTGGAAGCGTAAAGAAAGTAAATGTGCAAAACACACGGGCCCAAAAGAATAGTCCAAAATTCAAACCAAACACAATTCAAAATAGTCCAAACAGTTTAAAAAAACATAAATCAAAGACAGAATTCCATGCATGTCCTATTGTGTGCACCTGTGCCTTATCTTAAGCGACCTGAGAAAAACATGTAAGAAAATGTCAACACGAGGTTGGTGAGTTCACAGGTTTCAGTTTATAGAAGTGTTTAACAGATTAATGTACATTCAATATATAAATCAATAGGTAGCTAACCCATAAGCATGTTAACTAATGCGCTCGCAACTGACAACTGACTGTTTATATGCCTCCCACCATCATGGTGCATGTTTAGGTCAATATTGCACCCGTTCGACCTCCAATCGAGTTAGCGCGACTAACGCGGGTGAGGTTTGTCAAACCCAGTAGTACTACCCAAATTACCTCACTATGTTCATATTAACGGTCTGATGTGAGGACTTAAAGGATAATGTGTACGCATAGTCATGCAAGTTATATCATATATGAATTACAAAAATCAAAAGCATTTACGACATGTTTTCGCCCCTAGTTTAAAAACTGTTAGGACATAGTTTATAATGACAAAAGCTTTGTAATAGTTTAGATCTAATGTCTTTATGTTTTTTGTGTGTAATGTTCTAAGTGTTTATACAAGTATTGCTAGAGGCGAACTTGTCAAGTTCGCCTAGTCTAACAGAGGCGAACTTGTTAAGTTCGCTTAGTATAACAGAGGCGAACTTGTTAAGTTCGCTTAGTCTGTTAGAGGCGAACTTGTTAAGTTCGCCTAATACAGATCAGATGTCTATATATAGAGGTTACAGAGTCAGCAGTAGTAACGAGAATAGAGCGTAGAACAGAAGTGATCTAATTGTCTGATTGAGTCTGTAAACGCTATGATTGTTAGAATACAAGCTTGAATGTTATTTACGTGATTGTTTCTATTGTCTTTTGTGTATACAATTGTTGATTCGGTTGGATTCCGCACTCCGCGTTAACAATACGTCTTATCACGAGAACGATCCGCTAAGTACCTTTTGGTTTAATAAAAATCACTCTATGATGATTTATGTCAATATGTCAAATATATATGTATCTTTGTTTAAGAACCAAACAATTATTCTACTAGGACTTGTTTAAAATTTATAAATATGTTTACATATATATATTTATAGACGATTACATATACATCTGTAAATGAATAATTAGATATATGTAAAAGGGATGTAAATACATCATTAAGCTTGTAAATCTTATTAACTTTTATAGTAAAGTATGTATATATATATATATATACACACATGTGTTATGTATATAATACGAAATTGAAATTGTTGAAACTTTGAATTGGTACATAGTGAAAGTAAAAGATTCAATGTCTTATCTTCTGATGAGCAATTTCGGGATTAAAAGTAGTGTCATTATTGTTTAGAATAAAATATATATAAAAAAAAGAATAATGCCGGAAAATCGTGGATGTTACAGTATCCCCAAGTTGAGGGAATTTCGTCCCAAAATTCAACTGATGGAGGCTATTGAATCAGGAAAGAGACAAGGGTTTGGATCTTCAACGAGTTTTGACTGTCAGCTTGAGGGGTACGATTGATAACAAGATTCAGGTTTGATACTAAAGGTTAGGCATGCATGACGATAGTAGATTTAGTTTTTGAAGAGAATTAGGGAGAGAATTTGCCCCAGAATAATTTTGGACTCCAAAGGTGAGATTTATCACTTACCATGAGATGATGAGAATTTGATGATCAAAACTTGTTTAGGATATAGTTTAATATGTTCAAAAAGTATCATTGGGTAAGGATTCCACAGACATGATCAAGGTCAAAATGATAGAAAACCCTATGTGACACGAACAACGTTACTTCTGACATTATGACATGAACACCAACGACGTATGCACTATTCCCTTATCATATCGTCTCAGTTTTGTTACTATGCATCACGATAGGTTTTATGTCATCACACACGATAGAATTTACTATGTTTTCCATGCGCTGACTTTTATAATTACGTGTGCACCTGCAGTTACTCAAATCGTCGCATGGTCCGCATAGATCATCCCATTGTGTGTGGGTAAAATGGGGACACAAAATTACTTAATCCATAACTATTGTTTTCACCTATGTGTTGCTAACAAACAACTATGCCCATAGATATTAGGATCAATCAAAGAATAATAAGGTTTCAGTGTGGCACAACCCCGTGTTTGTCTTAGGTAAACGGCATAATCCTCAAGATTATCCATAAAGTTTATAGCTCCCTCGTGTTTGAACAAGAATACGTCAAACCCTGAGTAGTTTAAAGTTTTACAGCTTCCTCGTGTTTGAACAAGAATACGTCAAACCCCGAGTAGCTCAAAGTTTATAGCTTTCAACTTTCATGGATAAAGTGAATAATCATGCCTTATGTATAATGTGGAAGATCAATTGCGAATAATGTAAACAATCTAGTTTTGTGTGTAATGTAAACACTTAAGTTTCATGTATAATGTAAATAATCTAGTATCATATATATTGTAATCAACCAAGTTTCATGTAGAATGTGAACAATCTAGTATCATGCATATTGCAAACGACCATGTTTCATATATGATGTGAACAATCTAGCATCATGCATATTGCAAACGACCAAGTTTCATGTAAGATGTGAACAATCTAATATCATGCATATTGTAAACAATCAAGTCTCGTGTATACCGTGATCAATTAAGTTTCGTGCATAATGTAAACAATTTAGTTTCATGTGAACGTTCATATGTAAATAATTGGCTCTCATAAGTAACGTAAACTATCGGGTTTCGTAGGTGATCGAGTTTTGTAGACAAGTGTGATCCTTGACGTTCATGTATCATGTAGGTAGTTGGGTTTTATGTTTTTAATTTTGTTGAGGTTTATATGGGTGGTTAACGTCTACGCGAAACGATTCATTTCATTGAAGTGACTAGTAAGCTCGTACATTTTCGAAGGTGCAAGATAGTGAGAAAGTTTTGCAGGTATTTTAGAATAAGGTGTAAATGAATAACTGATGTGTGCTTTTGAGTTTGTAAATAAATAAGTAATTGAAATTTACTCTTGTTTGTAATTTAATAAATAAGTGAAAATAATAAGTTGAATGAATAGATAATTGGACAACTAAATAGAAACCTTTTATTTATTTAATTTAATTATCATAAAGAGAATGTTTCAAAAAAAAATAATGGCCAAATTATTTAGTAATCGGGCCAAGATTTTAAAAGTGATTTTTTTTTGAAAGGCAAATTTCTTAATTCTTGTTTAGAGTGGGACATGAACCTATGACCTCTACAAACCTTGGTGTTCCTTAGAGGAGTTTCCTTTACCATTGGGCCACCAACCCCAATGTGATTTTAAAAGTAATTAGTTTAACGAAATAAAAGGTCGTAATGAAATAATTTATCAAATCATTATTGAATTAAAAGAATGAAATATTTGTTGATGTTTTTTTAAAACAATTTGTACAACACGGGTATTAAGTTTCTTTACAAGGTAAAGGGGTTTGTAAATAATTTATAATCTAGATAAAATATATAAACCAATGGTTGGATAAATATTTTGTTTGAACAAAATAACTATATTAGTTAAATCAATAAATAACAAAATAATTAGTTTAGAAAGAAGTTTTAGATGTCAACCATTAGGGCGAGCAAAAAATAATAACATTTATATTTGGGTACAGGATATGGATTTCAATGTATATTTTAAAAAAACGAGAAATAGAATATCCGGCTAACATCTCAGGTAGTTTTTCACTAGGAAGCAGACGAGCACCAAGATGAACATCGTTAAGGTTATTCGTATTGCAAACCGGGCTTCAGCTCTAGCTATTTTCGTACGTGTATCAAGTATTTCCCGGTCTCCTTCCACCATGTTTATATGGGTGCCAAGATTTGCAATCAAGTCCTCCTGCTACCGTACTTGGCCCAATAGGCTATCTATTAGTTGACCCGGCAGGTCGTGCCTATTCCATGCTCCATTCCTTGTCTCAGAAAATCTCCGGTCCTTGCATATTGGTGAGCGGTATCAGTTGGAACTCCTATAGCACTAGTAAGTTCCATGACTTGTCTTGCTCCTTGATTTCGGGGATTACGGGTTTGATTCGGTGCCCGTTGACTTGATAAAGTCAAAATAGCTGGGAGAAGTCCAAATAGTGGGGGTGGTTCAATTTTTTGGTAAAAAGGTTCAATTTGAAGTGGGGGGGGTTCATACTTGTTTTGAGAGGGTTCAATGCAATAAGTGGGGATTCAAAATCTTATTAATTTGATTGAAATCATTTTAAATATAAAGCTAACTTTAATTCTTATAAAATTTATAAAGCTAAGTACCTTTTGGTTCAATTAAAATCACTCTATGATGATATATGTCAATGTGTCAAATATGTATGTATCTTTGTTTAAGAACCAAACAATTATTCTACTAGGACTTGATTAAAATTTATAAATATGTTTACATATATATATATATAGACGATTACATATACATCTATAAATGAATAATTAGATATATGTAAAAGGGATGTAACTAAGCTTATAAATCTTATTAACTTTTATAGTAAAGTATGTATATATATACATGTGTTATGTATATAATACGGAATTGAAATTGTTGAAACTTTGAATTGGTACATAATGAAAGTAAAAGATTGAATGTCTTATCTTGTGATGAGCAAGTTCAGGATTAAAAGGAGTGTCATTATTGTTTAGAATAAAATATATATATAAAAAAAAAAGAATAATCCTGGAAAATCATGGATGTTACAGGTAAACATTATGAGTGGGGACCAAAGCAAGAAGAATCCTTTCAAACTCTTAAGCAGAAGTTGTGCAATGCCCCTATTCTAACCCTTCCTGATGGAAATGAAGATCTTGTTGTCTATTGTGATGCATCAAACCAAAGTCTTGGTTGTGTCCTTATGCAACGAGGCAAGGTGATCGCTTATGCATCAAGACAGCTTAAGATCCATGAGAAGAATTATACGACGCACGATCTAGAGTTGGGTGCGGTCGTCTTTGCATTAAAAATTTGGAGGCATTACCTTTATGGCACCAAATGTGTGGTGTTTATCGACAACAAGAGCCTCCAGCATATCTTCAATCAAAAGGAACTCAACATGAGGCAGCGACGTTGGGTTGGACTTCTTAATGACTACGATTGCGAGATTCGTTACCATCCCGGCAAGGCGAATGTCGTAGCCGATGCATTAAGTCGTATAGAGCACATTATGCTTCATAGTGTCAAGATTCAAACCGACATTCAAATCCGCATTCTTGAAGCTCAACATGTCTCGGTTACCGAGGATAACATGTACGATGAAATATCATATAGAGTTGAACTTCAAATGGAAACCAAACCCAATGGCTTACTTTACTTCTTGAATCGTATCTCTATTCCCGATCGTGACGATCTCAGTACATTCCTTATGAATGAGGCACACAAAAATCGTTATTCCATACATCCCGGAGCGGATAAAATGTACAAAGACCTTCACCTGCAATATTGGTGGCCCGGTATGAAGAAAGATATTGCCCTTTATGTAGCAAAATGTCTTACTTGCTCAAAGGTCAAAGCCGAACATCAACGTCCTTCCGGATTATTTGAACAACCAGAAATCCTCGTGTGAAAATGGGAAAACCTAGCTATGGATTTTATCACCAAACTCCGTCGCACCTCGAGTGGTCATGATAGTATATGGGTGATCATTGACCGTCTCAACAAATCAGCTCACTTCTTGCAAATCCGTGAAGACTATCGAGTTAAGTAATTAGTTCGAATTTACATTGATGAAAATGTGAGTCGTAACGGTGTTCCTTTAAATATAATTTGTAATCGAGATGCCCGATTCTCCTCCCGATTCTGGCAATCCCTCCAGACTGCCCTTGGTACACGATTGGATTTAAGTACGGCTTACCATCCTCAAACTGATTGTCAAACCAAATGAACAATCCAAACTCTCGAGGATATGCTTAGAGCGTGTGTCATTGACTTTGGTGGTAGTTGGGATTCTCATCTAGCCTTGATTGAATTCTCATACAACAACAACTACCATACAAGCATTAACATAGCTCCATTTGAAGCTCTTTATGTTCACAAATGTTGTTCACCTATCTGTAGGAACGAGATTAGTGAAGCACAAATCACCGGTCGCGATTTAATACAAGAAACATCTGACAAGATCATTCAAATCCGTGACAACATTCGAGTAGCGAGGAGTCGGCAAAATAGCTATGCCGCTAAACGACGAAAACACTTGGAATTTCAAGTCGGTGACTTTGTGCTTCTAAAGGTATCCCCATCGAAGGGTGTGGTTCGATTAGGGAAGAAAGGTAAGCTAGCACCTCGCTATGTGGATCCATTCAAAATCCTTAAAAGGATTGGGAAAGTGGCTTACAAACTTGAGTTACCTCCAGCACTTGGCAATGTGCATCCTACATTTCATGTATCCAACCTAAAGAAATGCCTAGCTAACGAGAATCTTCACATTCCACTTGATGAAGTGCACAATGATGATACCATGCACTTTGTTGAAAAACCCATGGAGATTATGGATCGTGGGATTATACAACTCAAGCGTAGCCGTATTCCTATTGTCAAAGTTCGTTGGGAATATAAACGTGGCCCAGAGTTCACTTGGGAACGTGAGGATCGGATGAAGTTCAAATACCCACACCTCTTTCCTGATTTAGAAGCTTCAACTAGTTGAATTTCGGGACGAAATTCCCTCAACTAGGGGATACTGTAAGATTTAAGGTTTTTCTCATGCTTTGATTTGTGCAATAACATTAATACAGTTTCAATTTTGAATCATTTCATTTTATCATATTAAATACAAGTTGTGCATTCATAATACATCATCACTAGGGTTATATAAAACATAATGTATCTACTTATATATACATTTATGTCATTTAAATTAGAAATTTAATTCACATATGATTAGGTATAAATACATGGCAATGTATTTTTAAACCACCTAAACTAATTATTTAAAGTACCACTCTTTTATAGACATATAAGTATACGTGAATTTTATTTAAATTCCAAATAATATATATATATAATATATTACATTTTCATATATTATTAATAACCTATATCAATAATTTTCTAGTTCTAAAAATATAAATGTTGGACAATTATATAAAAGATTTCAAAGTTATAATTCTAATGTTATAAATTTTATAAATTTATTTATATAAACAATAAAAGATTTAAAGGAAATAAGTTAGTTTGAACCCCTTTTGATCCATTGAACCTCTTAAGTGCATTGAACCCCTCAATTTGAACCCCTTTTGATCCATTGAACCTACTTCAGCCTTACATTCTTTCCTCCTCAATCCTCAATCAATCGAGGTAAATTTGGTGTCTTTAGTTTCGTTTTGATACATGGATTAAAAGCCCCATGAATTCGGGGACGATCGCTTGCTCAATCGGGTGAATTGGGTGGCTAGGGTTCGTGTTACGATTTGGGGAAGATGACGAGAGGGGGTTGGATGTTAAAACGTTTTCGCGTCTGATGTTACCCAAGGCACAAGCCCAGGTCTAATGGGGTAAAGCTCTAGTCTCACTCAGGCAAAGTCGCAGGTTCGATCCCTGCCCCACACCTTGTTTTTGCGCGTGTTCTTGTCCTGAAACCTGGCCCCCTCGTGGACTTGGGTTATCAATTTAACTTGTGACCATTCAAACACTAGAGCAGACTGGTCTAGTGGTTTGCGTGTTCGTGGTTTCATCAGGCGACCCGGGTTCGAGTCCCGTCGTCCCTTTTTATTTTAAAAACCTATTTTTACTCCAATTTTTCCTATAAAAATTATTTTATAAACCTTCCAAGGCTCGGGAATACTTTATGAACCAAAATATTAATGTCTCAAATATAAACAATTTTTTAAACGTTTTAGAGGTTAAAAACTAATAAATTCTAACTAAAAAAAATTCATATAATTATTTATATAAAATCTGTACGAGTTATTTTCTTATATTCCTTTATTATTTATTTTAATTAACGAGGAGTTAATGTAACTATTTAATTAATTGAAATATTTTAAATTATTAACCTAATTATTTACATAATCAATTTAATATTATTTAAACAATTATTTGTAAACAAATTAATTATTTACATATATATAAAATAAGTATTCGATTCATTTTTAAACAAATATATTATTTACAATAAATAAATACACATCATTCAACCTAGCCCAATTCCTTTATACATTAGTCTTTTGAGCCTGTCATTGATACATATATAAATTTAAACATAGGTTAACCATGTGGTTAGCTAAACAACTTGTGTAACTACTCGTACTTGTGATTTCAAGCTACAAACCCACTGTGAGTTTACATAGCCCCTTTTTCACTTTTAAATCTTTGGGGTGAAACATGATTATATTCAAACTATTTTCAAATTACTACAATTCAAACATTACGATCATGTGTGCAATTTGTGCCTTATGCTTGAACACTATTAGTGCCAACAACATTTACATACTTTTGTACTTAGACCTTAAAGTCCTAAATGTTTCCTAGGGCACGAGTAGGTCGTCTCATTTAGCCGGATTTGCTAAGACTTGGCATATCATTTCACTACTTTATACTTTGGGGGAAAACATGCAGAGTTTTACAAAACATACCAGTTTTAAAGAGTGCATACAGTTTTACAAAAAGCATAGCAGTTTTACAAAGATATCAGTTTTGCAAAAGCATATCAGTTTTACAAAGACAACAGTTTTACAAAAGCATATCAGTTTTACAAAGACATTAGTTTTACCAAAGCATATTAGTTTTACAAAGACATTAGTTTTACCAAAGCATATCAGTTTTACAAAGACATCAGTTTTACAAAAGCATATCAGTTTTGCAAAAACATCAGTTTTACAGAAACATTCCAGTTTTACAAAGGCGTACAAGTTTTACAAAAACATTCCAGTTTTACAAAGACACCAGTTTAAGCATATCAGTTTTACAAAGACATCAATTTTACAAAAGCATATCAGTTTTACAAAAAACATACGATGTTTCACTCCTACAAAGCTTACAAAAACATGCACGGTTTTCACGTGATAACGAGGTATTCCGATCTCAAATGGGTTACATGGGTTTACAAGGACATCACAACAAAAGTCCCCAGGAACACACACTATAACCATTAGCTATGGAGTTAGCCTAGGAATATATGAATAGTATTATTGGGTTGACACCCCCATTCATCAAGTTGGTCGCGCCAACTATCAGTTTAATGGATGCATATTATCCGGAAATTTCACTTCAATGTTTGTTATGGAACATTAACGGGGCAAAAATCAAGAACAATCTAGGGTAGGTTATAGGCTCATGGTAATTGCATTACTTTTTGTTGATTCCTAGCTAGAAAACAATAGATCACCTTAGGACTCGTTTATCACATTTATGACGTTTTCATTTTCCAAAAGCTATCCAAGCATGTCCATCGTGATGTCCAACGATGAGTTCAACAAGATTATTAAACATGTGTTTGTAATGCTTTTGATGAAACATTTTACAAACATTTCAAGGGAATGTCCTACGGGAATTACAACTACATTGTTTTCAAGATTTACAAAGGAAAGTTTTACAAAATCCTTAGGGTATGTTTCAAAAGTTTTTCTAGAAAATGATCTTTTATTGTGGCACTCAAACCTGTGAACTCACCAACTTTATGTTGATATTTTAAGCATGTTTTTCAGGTATTGTTTGGCAACGGCACAGTTGGAATAGGCTAGTCATTTGTATTAAACCCTAGAAGCCGAAGAGACCCGATTGTCAAACCTCGAGACAGATTTGACTTATATGGTTCTAGAACATTGTACTAGTTTATGTTAGTACTTGTAATGGTGTTCAACACTTTAGAAATCTTCATTTTAGCTTCCGCAACTATGTAATGATATCAGTTGTTTCAACCTTGAGTTAATTATCAAGTAAATAATTTGGGGGTGTGACAGATTGGTATCAGAGCCAATGGTTTTAGCGAATTAGGTTTCCTTAGTGATACCTAGGCTCTAACCGCACGTATCCAGGGACCGAGATTTCATAGACTTGCACTACACCAGGAACACCTCAGACTCGAGTATAGAAATTCCAACCGTTGCCAGATCATTTGAGTCAACTGTTAGTGTATATGATTTCACTAGGATATCATTAGCTACATTGACACTTGGAACAATTATGTGGTATACGTGGCTAACATCTAACATGCGTATCTATACAAAAATGATATGCATCTACATTATGACCCACTACAGGAGAATACTAGAGTGATCAAGTGAAGTAAGTTGACAATTACACTTGATATCACGTAATTGTGAATTTACATGCACTTGTGAATTCTAGGAAATCCTAAGGTGATGACCTATGTAGGACGTAATAATTAGCTACCAATGAAGACGCGAGCGTAACCATAAGTCTATGCCTTATCTCGTCATCATAAATCTTACCTTCTATTCAGCAGTTTACACAAACCGACAGTATGCATTAGAAATCTTGACGATCTTGACCTCTATTATTTAGTAATCACTGTATCACCTTTGGCGCTAATCTTGATATGCTTTTACAAACCTAGTACCTTGAACATGTCTTCAATTCTTATGTTATACAACCTCAAAGCGTGGTAGGATCTGACCCCTATTCATATTCAAGCCCTATTTCAACTCTTCGGACACACTGACCATATTTTCTAGCCGGACGCTCTACATGTCCTAGAGGGATTGCTAATAATCGACACGACTCCGACGGACACTTCAACTGGCCATGCACATTATGAACTCGTCCAACTTCTATCCTTATTAAATCGTTTCTATTACTACAAGTCCTTCGCTGTGACTTTCCACCAACTCGTAACATCGATTGGAACTTATGCGTACACCTTTGTATGTCTGATTTCATCTCTTTCATTCAGTTAGTTACTATCAATTGTCCTAGTACGTTTTAGGTTTATATTGATTGGTGCATATTGAATTCAATAACACTTTGGTACACCTCCCACGTTCTATCACATCGTATCTTAACATGCGTCATCTCAACTAATGGCTGGTGACGCAAACACGAATGAGTGACGAGCAAGGTCTACATTGAAGCCTAGCCCATAAGTCTCTGACTCCTGATCACAAAACCCTTAGTGAACTGTTATAATTCACCTCTCTTGACAATCTCTAAATTTATACGTATACGTAAGATGAGTCTTGGAATCTGAACATAAGTTATCTGTTCCTACCTTATCTAAGAATAACCTATTTGATGAAAGAAATGTTACACCTACGTGAAATCTTGTCAGCCTCCCTTTGATGCATATTTCTTATCACCTCATGAGAAGAAAAATGTCTTCAACAACTTATTAGTTGCAAAGGTTATAGACGGCAATACTATTTCGGCAAATAGTACGCCAACTAACTATGACCTTGACTTGTAAACATCACCTTGTCATGCTTCACCGCAAAGAGGCATGCTCATAATTGCAAATTTTGATAGTAGGGATGTTCACATTCCTCATGCTTAACCTTGTTAGCTGATATCAAAATTTTGCGCTTCTAAATCATTGAACTATAATCTCTTCTTACAATACGAATGTCGACCCGTTCCAACACCAAATACTAGGTGTAAGAATAAGTCTGAGGTCAAAAAGTATTCCTTCGTAAAACACTCAAGTTCAACTTCAAGTACATATGTGTATCATACCTGTTGCCTAAAATATCAATGATAAGAGCCATGACAGTGAATGTCATGTACAGATTCAAGCTTCCTGATTCCTTTAAACGTTATGTTTTGACTTTAAAGCCATGAGTACGTGATTCATGACCGTACACCCTTAACATCAAACTCTTACAGACATGTTTTGTGATAAATCACTAACTACCTGTCGAATAGCAAAGTGTGAAAGACACGATATATCCAAAAAAAGGTAAAACTGTATAACTAGCGGTCGATGCTCGAGAACGAGTATCATATTCGTTTCCTTGGAAACACCCTTTGCCTTCACCTGGATACCTAAATGTTCCTTCCAATTTCACTTTCACTTGTCCTTATTCTTCGTTCGATCCTATCCTTTTTCCTAAGCAAAACACCGAACCCAACTAGTTCAATGTGTTCCTCACATTTGACTCTTCTAACTGGATTATTTAATTTCCACCTTGTCATAAACCTTGACTTGAATCACCTTACCAATCCATAGCAATAACCATTCCAACACCAGTAAACGACTGACATTATCCGACTTCTCTATAGTTCGGATTATGATTTACCCTATTCTCAATCAGCGTCTCATGGTGTGAAAGATCATTATACGTCAATATATGCTAAAAAAGTACATTATGAATCATAATAGCCTTGGCTAACGACATGTCACCTCGATGACTATGGCAAATAGCATGCTCACTATTAGAAATGGTGGCTAGCTCGTAGTCTAGTCCCAGGTATCAAAAATCTAATACAAGACATAACTAATGTTATGGGTATATCAGTTCATAGGCCTGTCTATGAAAATATTCATTTGGAAGTTTCATTCAGAATAACTCCCAACTTCAAGTATGGACAATTTTCATTGAGCCATCTATCGCAGACGTATATACTATTTATAATGACAGTTTGATCTATAAACATTCAAAGCGAATGCTTCATCAAAGATCAGTCATTCATATGACGGTATTCATGAGATCTGAAAGGTAACTTCGTTACCCAAGGGCATACAAATCTCATCGCATTCAGAGGATTGATCTCCGAACCTCTCGGATTCAACATTGCATAATAGTGTACGAGTTATCATGTATTGACACTACAGCATCTAGTAGTAGATACATTAATAACCTATACCGGTACTTATTATTTATGGATGGCTGGTAACCTTGTCACTCTTAGACTCTAGTACTAGTACAAGCATATCTCTGTTCAATGATCCTTCAAGAACCATTTGCCCTCATTCAAATTAAGGAACTGTCAATTATCTGGTTATGGGACTAACACACAATCATTTCATTAAACCCTTCGATCTATCATTACTGAACTTTCAATTATTCTCTTTTAAATTCTATCATGATTTGGTTCCCCTGAGAGGAAACACAGATATAAACTTGGAGTATGTGTCCGCATACTTTCAGAAACCTGTGTGCATGAATGCACGTCTACCTCTCGTTACTAAGGATGGTGATCGTACTGTACCACGCTGAGGAGAACGATCACATAATGAAATGCTTCGGCATCAAATCCTTGATGGTTTACTTTCGTATGGGAGTTCACTTGATTTGTGAAAACTCGTTATTTTAATTCACAATGAGTAAACATTCTTTTTATGGCTTACTCACTACACGAAAAGGGCCCAATTGGTTGTAATCCCTTTTGTTTCTATGACCCTAATGATGACTCTATCACCTTGGGGTATAGCTAACGTCATTCACATGGCGACATAATCAAAGGATTCCCTAAATCAACTCATTCGCTTTAATACATGCTCAACAGTAGCGTTATACGGTTATTTGATACAATGACATCTCAATTCCTTACACAACCAATATGATTTGCTGATGGGATATCCACTTCATCTACGTTACCGACTATTGTTTGAAATTAGTGAAATTTCTCCCTAGGCATCCAAAAATAGAGATAGATTTCAAAAGCTTAATCCGAGTAAGCTTAATAAATTTCGAGGACGAAATTTCTTTAAGAAGGGGAGAATGTGACACCCGGCAAATTCCAGGTCAATATCCATATCCAACTAACACATATATTATAGTATATGACATGCATCCCACTTAATTTTATAGTAATTAAGTCCATTTCACACTTAGTGTCACAACCGTAGCACAGGACAATCATCTACCAGAGTAGTACCTCCAACAAATATGTTCCCACGTAAGAGCGACGGGTCTAGGAGAGATTTATACACTGCTCTTTCCAAGACAGAACATTCCGTTCGTAAGATAACTACATACCAGTTGAAGGTCGCCTTCTAGTTACTATGACTTTGATACCAAATACACAAAGCAGAATATTTAACATCATAAACTTATTTTATTTCATAACATAACGTTTGTACAATAGGGACTGACTGGCAAAATACAACATAAACAACTCTAGACTTATAGCTCACGAAGAACCATGCCATTAAATTAGGCATTATGGTCACTCTGAGACCTGCTATCAGTCATCCCTATATTCAACATCTGTACACCTCCTGTAATGCCAACTAACAGTTAGAGTTCACCTGTGCTCAAAAACATTTGAAAACAATTTGGATCAGCTTAATGTTGGTGAGTTCATAAACAAAATCATTTTCACGATTAACTTTGATATAGAAATGAATGCCCCGACAGGTCTTACAACCATCCCGTCTAATACATCACCAGAATCGCCCTTAGATTCTGAGCCTACAACATACATATATTCACGAAACTTCCGGGCGCGCCGGTCACCCTTAGACCAGATCTAACCAAGTGGATCAATCTTGACCCTAGGTCCCACCCCAATCATGGCCATAATAAGTACTTATTATAGGATATATGCATGGATAGTACTGGGGAAAATCATTTACAAAATATTTCATAAAGCACAGTTAAGAGGAACTCACCTCAATCAGAACCTCCTCCTGTATCGAATATAACAATCAACACTTTGATAGAACCCTAAATCATATCCAACATTATTATAATTAACATCCATATCTTAGGTTTATACGAAGGAACCTCAGGGTGTTTAGAAACCTTACCTCAGCACTATTTACGGCAGTTTTTTAGACATTTTGCTAGAAACCGGACTCCATAACGCGAACCATGGCTCGGGAATGGAACACCTGAGCTTAAGTGTGTGTTTTGGAAGGTGTTTTGGTGTGAGAAATGTCTGAGCTCTAGCCAACTATTTATAGGGTGAATTCAGACCCACGTCGAACCGTTATGCAGGGGGATAGCGGTCCGCTATCGCCATGCCTGCGTCAGCCCTACACGCGTCAGCTTCCTATTGGAACGTCCCTCATTTTGCGACCGTCGAACCGCAATGAGTGGAGATGTCGGTCCGACATGGTGCCACGCGTCAAATTTCACTCGGTGAGTCATAAGACACGTGTCAACACCCGGTTTAATCCTTCCTCTACACATATCAGACCGATATAGATCGAATGTTGGTCCGACGTCCGCCTCAATTTTAGAATTTTCACTTTTAGTCCTCCATCTTTGGAAAACTTGTAGTTTATCCCCTAAACTTTGTCTTTTGATACTTTTAGCCTTTATTTGACTTGGGAATTATCCGGATGTTACAAATCTCCCGTCCTTAAAATAATTTCGTCCTCAAAATTTAAGATCATTCAAACAAATGGGGATATTTAACTTTCATCTGTTCTGTTTGTCACACTCCCAAATTTCAACTAACGGAGTTTTACCGTTTGGGAAGTGACGAACCATGATCTCAGAAATTAGTTACATTGAATGACTCTACATGGGACTTAAATAAAAATATCATATCAAGCAGAGTTAATGCGGAAGCGTAAGGAAAGTAAATGCGCAAAACACACGCGCCCAAAAGAATAGTCCAAAAGTCCAAACCGAACACAATTAAAAATAGTCCAAATAGTTTAATAAAACATAAATCAAAGGCAGAATTCCATGCATGTCCAATTGTGTGCACCTGTGCCTTATCTTAAGCGACCTGAGAAAAACATGTAAGAAAATGTTAACACGAGGTTGGTGAGTTCACAGATTTCAGTTTATAGAAGCATTTAATAGATTAATGTACATTCAATATATAAATTAATAGGTAGCTAACCCATAATCATGTTAACTAATGCGCTCGCAACCGGCTGCTGACTGTTTATATGCCTCCCACCATCATGGTGCATGTTTAGGTCAATATTGCACCCGTTCGATCTCCAATCGAGTTAGAACGACTAACGCATGTGAGGTTTGTCAAACCAAGTAGTACTACTCAAATTACCTCGCTATGTTCATATTAACGGTCCGATGTGAGGACTTAAAGGATAATGTATACGCATAGTCATACAAGTGATATCATATATGAATTACAAAAATCAAAAGCATTTACGACATGTTTTCTCCCCCAGTTTAAAAAAAAGGGCCGTGAAAACTCACCTGAACAGCGTAGGTAGTATCACACAAGGGATAAGTTGAAACCATGAGTGTAAGTCTCAGCCGACTTACGGATGCCTTAAAATTATAAACACATAAATTAGGGACAAGTTGGGATTTGTGACGACCACACGGAAGTTAGAACATCTTAACGTTTTCTAAGAATTTAAGAGTAGGCGAACGTGTCTACGGAATTATATACATTTCTTAATATAATCAATAAGGGAAAGCGTTACGTGTCGAACATTAATAACGAATAATATTAAATAAATTCGTACGTTTGAGTCGTTTACCAAAGTTAGGAAAATAATATAATTCAATATATTATTTTTAGGTTCTCCGGATTAACTAAATAATCATTGTGGCCAAAAACAATAATATATAGTTTTTATTCGAGACGATAGACGCGAGTAAATAATATAATTAATTATATTATTATTTAGTTTCAAACGTCACATGAGGTTATAAACAATACAAAATAATATGAAAATATATATTATTTAATACTAAGAGTCACGGGTTAAAAATAATATAAACATATTATTTCATACGAAGTCGAGGTTTGAAAATAATATATTATTTTAAAAGTGGATATTTTTAATGAAAATGGGTTACAAACCAAACCCGAGCCTACGGGTAGTTTCCCGACCAAAATACATCATTATATTAATATAATAATATAGGGTTTGATTTAATATTAAAATAATAGTTGGGAAAAAGGTTTTAAAAATAAAACTGTGTGGAGGGATTCGAACACGGGTCCCTCCCCTATGAGCACAAAGCCTTAGCCAACTCAGCCGCTAGGCCATCGCATTCTAAACCCAAACTAGAATGGTTTTAGCAAGGTGGTTTCTTGTGTTCTCCCCCCATCGAAGCCGAACCAAGTCCAGCTCTAAATCCCACCAAATTGATCACGATTCGAATCCAAAGTTTAGGGGTTTTGCTATTCGAGAAGTTGCGAATTAGTGGGTGGTTTTGATTGCAAAAACAACGAGTTTAAAGCCTTTGATTCTAGTTTCAAAAACCGAAACCCTAGTTTTATGAACACGGATTCAAATCCACCAAATCTTATATTAAAAATATTTGGAATCATAGGGCTTTTACTAATTAGGGTATTGCGAATCTATTGGTATAGTTTAATTTCATTGAGGTTGGGTTTAAGATCAAAAGCCCCAAATCTGTTTACGTATGAACCATAGGTTAATGATCTTGAACAATTTGATGTTAAATGATAAAATCAAGATAGGGCTTTTACAGAGAATCAATTTGCAAATCTAGCCATATAGTTCAATTTCATTTTGATTAACCCTAGGATCGAAACCTCCAAATTCGAAGATGGGCAAACCCTAGGTTACGGATTGTGAACAATTCGATGATAATTGACAAAATAAACATGGGGCTTTCATATCCCTGAGAATTGCGAAACTAATGAAAGGATTTAATTTGATTGAAAAGGGGTTTGGATAGGGGTTCGATTAAACCACAATTGTATGAACCCTAGAATCGGGTTCATCCTGAATTCGACGATATAAGCCACAAATATGATAGGGCTTTCAATTAATGGGTAAAAACGAAGGTGTGAGTATAAACAACTACCAATTTGATGCACGGACGATGATGAACGAGTAAAAGGAGTTCCGACTCTACGCGTTTGATCTCCTGTGCTTCTGGCTTCGCTTTTGATCGAATTGCTGCGTGCAACTTGTTCTTCAAGACTCGTACCGAATGTGCAGGAGTTCAATTGAAGGTGGAATGATCGAATTGATCGATTTGATAGAGGTGAGGGACGGTTTCGACTGTTACGATTTGAATTCCCATAATTAGACATAATTCGGCCATGATAACGATTAATCATTGCGGTTACGATCGTAAATGTTGATGATTGAGCTTGATCCGTTACAGAATCAACAAGAAATCGATTCTTGAACTCTAAATTGGATCCAAAGTCATGATCTTTGACTTCAAAAGTTAACATGAATTTAAAATGTGATAATTACAGGTCTAGTCCCTGTAGTTACATGGATTCAGGTTTAGGAATTGACAGGAACAGTCCTTGCGGTTAGAGATTAGTTAACGGGGTTAGGTTTTAACAGAAAATTTAACGGGATTGCTAACAGAGTTAAATTGGAAAGTCAGATTGTCTCATCATCCCCTAGTTGAAAGAATTTTCGTCCCGAAAATTAAAAAAATAATAAAAAAAAATTCTAAAATGTCAAATCATCCCCTATTTGAAAGAATTTTCATCCCAAAAATTTAAAAGTACCTTAGGAATTTGACGTGGAGTGCTTGAACAGATTAGGATATTTGTGCATCATCTGGTCCTCGCGCTCCCAAGTGAATTCTGGTCCGCGTTTCGAGTTTCAACGAACTCTGACAATAGGGATTTTACTGCGTTTTAACATTTTGAATTCCCTATCCATAATTTCCACGGGTTCTTCGATGAAATGTAACTGTTCATCAATGTGTTGTTCCTCAAGAGGAACCGCGAGTGACCCGTCTGCTAGACATTTCTTCAAATTTGAGACGTGAAAGACGTTATGTACACCACTAAGTCCTTCAGGTAAGTCCAGTTGATACACTACTGGCCCGATTCTCTTTACTATCTTGAATGGTCCAACATAACGAGGATTCAGCTTGCCTCGTTTCCCAAAACGAATGACACCCTTCCTAGGTGAGACTTTTAACAAGACCATATCCCCTACTTGAAATTCTAACGGTTTACTACGCTTATCGGCAAAGCTCTTTTGGCGATCACGAGCTGCTGCCATACGATTTCTAACTTGAACGATTTTCTCAGAAGTTTCAAGTACGAGTTCAGGACCTGTAAGTTGACGATCCCCAACTTCGGCCCAACAAATAGGAGAACGGCATTTCCGTCCATATAGTGCTTCAAATGGAGCTGCCTTGATGCTAGTGTGATAACTGTTATTGTAGGAGAACTCCACCAACGGTAGGTGAGACTCCCAAGTGTTACCGAAATTGATCACACAAGCTCGTAGCATGTCCTCCAGAGTTTGAATTGTACGCTCCGTCTTGCCATCAGTTTGAGGATGATATGTTGTGCTCATATCTAGACGCGTGCCTAAAGCTTTATGTAACGATTGCCAGAAACGAGAGGTGAATCGTGCATCACGATCCAAAATGATAGAGATTGGCACCCCGTGCCTAGATACTACTTTTTTCAAGTATATACGAGTAAGCTTATCCATCTTGTCGGTTTCCTTGATTGCTAAGAAGTGAGCGGACTTTGTTAAACGATCGACTATTACCAAATGGTATGACATCCGGTAGGAGTTCGTGGCAATTTTGTGATAAATTCCATGGATATTTGTTCCCATTTCCACATGGGAATCTCTGGTTGTTGGAGAAGACCAGAAGGCTTTTGATATTCAACTTTGACCTTCGCGCAAGTCAAGCACTTGCTCACATAGGTGGCTATATCGACCTTCATCTTTTGGCCACCATGGATGAATAGAGTAACGAGATTTATGAGCCTCATCCATGACCAGTTCCCTTAAATTTCTGAATATTGGAACCCATATTCGCTCAGCGAAGTAGCAAATACCGTCAGACTTGACCTCGAGTTGTGCTTCCATACCGCGTGTACCTTCCAGCGGTAGGTTTTCCTCTTTCAAGGCTTCGAGTTGAGCACTACGAATTTTGTCAGGTAATCCGGGGTGAATGGTAAGCTGTAATGCTCGAACTGGTTTGGGCTTGGTTTCCTTTCGACTTAGGGTATCAGCTACAACGTTAGCCTTACCCGGGTGATACCGGATCGCACAGTCATAATCATTAAAGAGCTCGACCCAACGACGCTGTCTCATGCTCAACTCTTTCTGCTCGAAGATATGCTGAAGACTCTTGTGATCGGTGTAGATGGTGCACTTGGTACCGTACAAGTAGTGTCTCTATATCTTAAGTGCGAAAACTACGGCTCCCAACTCTAGATCATGAGTGGTGTAGTTTTTCTCGTGATTCTTTAGTTGACGTGAAGCATATGCGATCACCTTTTCTCGTTGCATTAATACACAGCCCAAACCCTGAATAGATGCATCGCAATACACCACGAAATCATTCGTACCTTCCAGAAGAGCTAGGATAGGTGCACTGTAATGTTTCTGCTTAAGATGTTGAAATGCTGACTCTTGGTTATCGCCCCAGTTGTAGGCTTTACCCTTTTGAGTTAAGGCAGTCAGGGGTTGTGCAATTTTTGAAAATCCTTCGATGAATCGACGGTAGTAACCAGCCAATCCTTGAAATTTTCGCACCTCAGTCCGGGTCGTCGGTGCTACCCAATTCTTGAAGGCCTCAATCTTTGATGTGTATTCCTTTCTCGTTAACCACATGTCCTAAGAATTGAACTTCCCGGATCCAGAATTCACACTTGGAAAACTTAGCATACAGTTGCTCCCTTTTAAGTAATTCCAGGATCAAACGTAATTGTTCCTCATGTTCCTCCTTGTTCTTGGAATAATTGAGAATGTCGTCGATGAAAACGATGACAAATTGATCATGGTTTGGCTTACACACACGGTTCATGAGGTCCATGAATACCGTACGTGCATTGGTTAATCCGAAAGGCATGACCATAAATTCATAGTGGCCGTACCTTGTCCTGAAAGCAGTCTTAGAGATATCATCATCTCGGACTCTCAATTGATTGTAGCCCGACCTAAGATCTATCTTGGAATAGAAACTGGATCCTTGGAGTTGATCAAAGAGATCATCTATGCGAGGTAAAGGATAACGATTCTTGATTGTGACTTTATTTAGCTCACGGTGGTCGATACACATACGGAAAGTTCCGTCCTTCTTCTTGACAAACAGGACTGGAGCTCCCCATGGCGATGAGCTAGGTCAGATGAAACCTTTATCCAACAATTCATGTACCTGAGTAGATAGCTCTTGCAATTCACTAGGTGCTAGTCTATAAGGTGCCCGAGCGATCGGTGCCGCTCCGGGTGCTAGATCGATTTGGAATTCAACTTGACGGTGTTGTGTCAGACTAGGCAAATCCTCGGGAAATACTTCCAGAAAGTCACGCACGATGGGAATATCTTCAATTTTCTTCTCTTCTGATGGCTCTCAGCAACGAGAGCCAAAATAGAAGTATGCCCTTTTCGAAAGCATTTATGAGCTTTCATAAAGGATATGATGCCCATGACTGCACCAACTTTTTCTCCCTGAACGGAAAGGGTTTCTACACTCGGGAAAGGAATTCGAAAAATTTTCTATCGACAGATGATTTCAGCTTGGTTTTTAGATAACCAATCCATGCTGACAATTACATCAAAACTACCAAGTGTGACCGGCATAAGGTCGATATCAAGTTTATGACTAGCTAGTTCAAGCTTACAACCCTAACGAATGTGGGTTGCTTCAATTATTTGGCCATCATCTATCTCTATTATATACTTAGCTTCTAACAGAGTTGGAGTTCCTCTTATCATATCACTAAGTTTTCTAGATAAAAAACTCCTATCAGCACCAGTGTCAAAAAGGACAGAAGCAAAGTAATTATTTAAGAGAACCATTTCCATTCCCATTTCCATTACAATTCCTCTTCGACTGAGGACAATCTCTCTGAATATGTCCCTCCTTGCCGCATTGAAAACATCCCCTTGTGGACCCTTGCGGTCGGAATGGTTGCTTATTCTGAAGATCCACTCTACAAAATTTTACAGCGTGGCCCATCTTCCCACACCGTTGACAACGGTTACAAGCATCGATGTGGTGATAATTGCACTTGTTGCACTTGGGGGCTCTCCCCGCATAACTACCTTGATTTTGACCTGAGGCGGTCGTCTGATTGAATTTCTTAGCAGGATTAAACTTTCGCTGCTGCTGCTGCTGGGGTTGATTGATCTGGGGTCCTTTGAAGTTGGAGTGAGGGTTGGAGTGGTGATCAAACTTGCGCTTATGATTATCAGTAATTTTAGAAACGGAACCCCTCAGGGGTAGAGCCCCTTGAGTTACCGCCTGATCAGTTTACTTGTGGGCAAGTCTGATAGTCTGCTGGATGGTAGTAGGGTTGGACGAAGTAACCATACTTTGAATCTGAAGCACTAGACCTCCAATATACAGCTCATATCTCTTGTAGTCTGGAGTCGCCATATGTGGGCACATGGTAGCGAGCTCATGGGAGCGGGTGGTATACAGCTCAATTTCAGAACCTTCCATTTTCATTTTCCAAAGTTCACCTTCCAACTTCTGAATTTCATCGCGAGGTCAGTACTCCTCCTTCATCACCGTCTTAAACTCCTCCCACGGGAGTCCATTTTTCATGGCCAGACCCAACATCTGGACCTGAGCGTTCCACCACGTGAGAGACGGGCCCTCCAAAGTTCCAGTGACGAACTTGACCTGATTGGCCACTGGGCAGTTGCACATGGAAATCACCAATTATACCTTTTCGAACCACCGGAGTAGTCCGACAGCTCCTTCAGCTCCACTAAAAGGGTCGGGCTTACAGTCCATAAATGTCTTAAACGTGCATGCTGGTTACTGATTCTGCTGGTCTGGATTTAGAAATAACATAGGATTGGGATTATAGAGCTTAGGAAAGGCGCTTTAAGAGATGAATTAACCTCATTAGTCAATAGTTAAAGCATTTACCTGCAGCATTCTGTGCTGCTAGAGCCTCAGCCACACTATCGTTGATTAGTGTCGCCAGCTCCGCTGCTGTCATGTTGATGGTACCCCGGCCACCAGCATGACCTCCACGTCCTCTTCCTAACATGATTCTTCACATTCACAAATACAAACATTGAGAAATATATCGCATATTAAACATTATTTATGTACAAGTAAGGAAATACAACATCTAATATTTTGAAAATTAAATAAATTGTAAGGCTACAAAATAAATAACTCAAACATTAAACTTCTCATGCTTTTATTGATTAGGAACAACGTTACCCATCTAGGTTTGAAAAGAGAAATAACATAACCAAAAATGAATGAAAAGGAATGATAGAATAGGAAGATCATCAAACATCCTCGTCATCAAAAGAAACGTATGATTGTGCATCTTCGATCTCCACTGGTTCCTCCTTGAGTGGCTCCTCCTCTAAGGGCTCCTCCTCAAAAGGTTCTTCCTCGTCGTCCGAAAGTGGAATGTCTTCCGGAAATGGGGCTGCTTGCAGTTGGGCTTCTAAGTGAGTCACTCTCTCTTGAAGTCCTTCAACATCATGGTTTGCTACTTGCAGTTGGGCTTCCAGATTAGCCACTCTCTCCAGAATCCCTCCTACCTCAAAATCTGAGGTGTCCACCCTCGTCTCCAAATGTGTCACCCGATCCACCAAAACATTATGGACCTGATCCGCCACTGCTAGCTCAGAAGTTAAAAGCTCAATTTCTACCTTATTCTCCTCTATTTGTGTCTCTCGTTGCAGAATGTCAGGTATCTCATCAGTAGCATCTTTCACAATGCTCAACTCCCTAGACATGTAAATCACAAAAGCTGTAAAATTTTGTTCCATAGTGTAGGGCAAGCTAGGTAAAATAGATGATGAGGAAGCGAAACCAAAGTAGGGTGATGGGACATTTCACATTTCGATCCACCTTTGGATCATTTGCGGGTATGCATTCCAATTGAGAGCAGGATTCGTTGCTTGCGCGCTACTCGGTTCACCTTGATCAACCGAATAGTCACTAGAACTAGTCCGGCGCCTTTTGGGACCCAGGGATGATAAGATAGGTGCATTGTGTCCTGGTGCCTTAGGTGATGGTGGTGGAGTTGACGACATGATCCTGTAATATAACATATAAGTGCCAAACATCTAAGGTTTATGACATGTAACTAATGTGTGAGGTTATAGTCTAGTATGCAATCCTAGTTCTCTATAACCAATGGCTCTGATACCAATCTGTCACACTCCCAAATTTCAACTAACGGAGTTTTACCGTTTGGGAAGTGACGAACCAGGATCTCAGACATTAGTTACATTGAACGACTCTACATGGGACTCAAAAAAAAAATATCATATCAGTTAGAGTTAATGTGGAAGCGTAAGGAAAGTAAATGCGCAAAACACACGCGCCCAAAAAAACAGTCTAGAAGTCCAAACCGAACAAAATTTAAAATAGTCCAAACAGTTTAATAAAACATAAATCAAAGGCAGAATTCCATGCATGTCCTATTGTGTGCACCTGTGCCTTATCTTAAGCGACCTGAGAAAAACATGTAAGAAAATGTCAATACGAGGTTGGTGAGTTTACAGGTTTCAGTTTATAGAAGCATTTAACAGATTAATGTACATTCAATATATAAATCAATATGTAGCTAACCCATAATCATGTTAACTAATGAACTCGCAACCGACAGCTGACTGTTTATATGCCTCCCACCATCATGGTGCATGTTTAGGTCAATATTGCACCCGTTTGACCTCCAATCGAGTTAGCGCTATTAATGCGGGTGAGGTTTGTCGAACCCAGTAGTACTACTCAAATTACCTCGCTATGTTCATATTAACGGTCCGATGTGAGGACTTAAAGGATAATGTATACGCATAGTCATACAAGTGATATGATATATGAATTACAAAAATCAAAAGCATTTACGACATGTTTTCTCCCCCAGTTTAAAAACAGTAAAAAGGGGCCGTGAAAACTCACCTAAACAGCATAGGTAGTATCACACAAGGGATAAGTTGAACCCACGAGTGTATGTCTCAGACGACTTACGGATGCCCTAAAATTATAAACACATAAATTAGGGACAAGTTGGGATTTGTGACGACCACATGGAATTTAGAACATCTTAACGTTTTCTAAGTATTTAAGAGTAGGCGAACATGTCTACGGAATTATATACATTTCTTAATATAATCATTAAGGGAAGCGTTACGTGTCGAACATTAATAACGAATAATATTAAATAAATAAATAAATTCATACGTTTGAGTCATTTACAAAAGTTAGGAAAACAATATAATTCAATATATTATTTTTAGGTTCTCCGGATTAACTAAATAATCAATGTGGCCAAAAAAAATAATATAAAATTTTTATTCGAGACGATAGACGCGAGTAAATTATATAACTAATTATTTTATTATCTAGTTCCAAATGTCACATGAGGTTATAAAACGATACAAAATAATATGAAAATATATATTATTTAATACTAAGAGTCACGAGTTAAAAATAATATAAACATATTATTTCATACGAAGTCGAGGTTTGAAAATAATATATTATTTTAAAAGTGGGTATTTCTAATGAAAATGGGTTACAAACCAAACCTGAGCCTACGGGTGGTTTCCCGGCCAAAATACATCAATATATTAATATAATAATATAGGGTTTGATTTAATATTAAAATAATAGTTATGAAAAAGGTTTTAAAAATAAACAGTGGGGAGGGATTCAAACCCGGGTCCCTCCCCTACGAGTACAAAGCCTTAACCAACTCAGCCGCTAGGCCATCGCATTCTAAACCCAAACTGGAATGGTTTTAGCAAGGTGGTTTCTTGTGTTCTCCCCCCTATCGAAGCCGAACCAAGTCCAGCTCTAAATCCCACCAAATTGATCACGATTCGAATCCAAAGTTTAGGGGTTTTGTTATTCGAGCAGTTGCGAATCAGTGGGTGGTTTTGATTGCAAAAACAACGAGTTTAAAGCCTTTGATTCTAGTTTCAAAAACCGAAACCCTATTTTTAAGAACACGGATACAAATTCACCAAATCTTATATTAAAAATATTTGGAATCATAGGGCTTTTACTAATTAGGGTATTGCGAATCTATTGGTATAGTTTAATTTCATTGAGGTTGGGTTTAAGATCAAAAGCACCAAATATGTTTACGTATGAACCCTAGGTTAATGATTTTGAACAATTTGATGTTAAATGATAAAATCAAGATAGGGCTTTTACAGAGAATCAATTTGCGAATCTAGCCATATAGTTTGTAGGTCCCTCGGGTGTGGCGGATCGTAACATGCAAGTGCGTTCCTGAGTCGGACCCGGTGCGGAATGCCCGTGACTAGGTGGAGAGTCTTACAACACAAAGTAAACCGACAAGAGAATCACTTTAAACTTTCTTTTATTGTAAACACTTGAAGGTTACGGAGAGAAATACTGAGTATACAATGTCTGAGTATTTGTCTGCGTACTTGTCTACTATCAACCTATCCTATTTATACACGACCTGGTCTTTGCGCACTTTGCAAGTGCGCAGGGCAAATTGATCATGCGTACTTAGCAAGTACGCAAGGTATTCTTGCGTACTTGCTAAGTACGCAGGAACTAATTCCTGCGCACATACAAGTGCGCAAAACACTTAGAGATTTCAGCAACTATCAACATGCATTAGTAAATACAACTCGATAACTAATACATACAGAAACTTACAAACAAAGACAACGAAATAAAATGAAAGTACAAAACTAAGACTCTAACCAGAGTGTTTGTCACACGAAAGTGCTTCAACAAACTGCCCCTTGACAACAGCTCTGGGTCATCTTCGGTCTTCACAGCTCTGCATCTTTAGCTTCCATCTTTTTCTTGTAGTCAAGGCAAAACTTGATCACCTTGTCATATTTAGAAGCAAGGAATTTCGTCCATTCGTCTGTATGCATGCAATACCTGTCTACTAGTGCCTCCAGATCTTGCACAGAGAAGTTAATGAACCAGACTTCATCAAATAATCTGATTAGTTCCCTGGGTACTAAGCATCCACTTTCTGACCGTACCTTTCCTATCACCACAGCCTCACCCATTTTAGGATCTACATACCAGTACCACATGTCACCGAGGATATCCTGAGATAACTTGCTCAGGGGAATCTTGGTTTCACATAGCACTGGCTTGTATACCAGTTTCATTAAGCGTTTCTTAGTCACAGGATGTCTAGCATTCTTATCCTTGACTCACTTGGGCACTTGAGGCTTGAACACTTCAAACTTCCCAGATCTTGCTTCCCGCTATAGAACCTACCACAAACCCATCGCCACTACGTGATTTGAGAAATTCAGCATCTCTCGGTTTGCTAGGTTCACAAGATCGTATATAGGTAAGAAGTTGAACGCTTCACTACTTGGTTTCAAGTATTGAACCCCCCAGATTGTTTGATTGCGAACAACTGCTTATCTTCCTTGAACCTTACAGCTAAGATCATCCCTATTGCTCCTTGTTTGTCTATGACAGAAGTCTTTTGCCAAACAGGAGTTGGACCCTTTGATGAACTAGCAGGCATATCTTTATCTTTCGGTGCTTCTGGATCCACGGGTGTAGGGTCAACTGGGGAGGCTTCAGTTGATGCTTCAACATTACTAGCAATGTCGACTGAACCTGTGTCGAGCTGAGATTCAAAGGATGACACTTCAAAGATCTCACCATCTTCGAACTCATACTCTCCTTCCCCGTCGCCCTTAGGAACTTCAATAACTACATCCCCATCATCTTCATCCCAATCATCACAAGAGTTGATCTCTCCTTCTTCAAGATTGTAGAGAGCATCGATCTGTGCTTCCTTGGAATAGTCAGGCTCTAAGTATAAGATCTCATTGTCAGATAGATCCTTTAGAACATCAGCCGCTGACTTTCCTTTGTCACCACCAGAGGTATCACCACCTTCCTGATGAGTAGACTCCCCCTCAGCCATTGGAGTAGCAGAAATGGGCACGATGGCCAAAATTGATGCTCACTTCCACTAGGACCGACTTCGGGATCCTTGTCTTTGTCATCATCCTTAGTCAGATCGACTGGATGACAAGGCTCATCATCGGTCTCCTTCTCTTTTTCTTTCTCTTTCTCTTTCTCCTTATCTTTCTCCCCTTGAGCATCTAGCTTCTTGGTCAGATCAGCAATTAATTTGACCATCATGTCATGCTCTTTTCATTGTAGATCAAACCGAAGCTCAAGAGATGACCTGTGACCCAGAATCATATTATTTGTCTTGATTAGAAGCTAGTTCTGGGCCATTACATTCTTGAGTCTCTTGTCTGTCCCCGTTCTCTGGCTTCTTAGAATTCTAACTTCGTCCACCAACGAATTAATCTGTGCCTGTTGTGCATCAGATTCCTCCTTTGACTTCCGAACAGTTTCCAGCAGACCAGCAACTTGGGTTTCTAGAATTTCAATCCTTGCATCATTAGGATCAGGATTCCTGGACGAAGACGCTTCAGAATTATTAAGTGGAGATGAGAAGATAGTATCAAAGTCAAACCCCTGAGTGAATTCTCCATAGTTGAAGGGTTGACTTATAGGTTCGGTGGTTGTAGGGATTGTGGATGTGATGATGGTTGTAGGGGTGATAGAAGGTGTGATGGTGACTGACTCTGTGAGAATTGGAGTAGTCACCGCCACCTGGACAGATGTGACAGGGAGGGTCACTATCACAGGAACTTCCTCTGTGCTAGTAGTGACCGCCACATCAGGCAGTACCTGTGGCCTTCTCCTCTGTCGTCGGTATAATTGCTGTGAGGGTGGGGTAGAGGCTGAATCAGTACTTGCAGCTGAATCTTGTACTTGCTGCTGGGCACTGACCTCCACCTCACTGGGAATAGCATGTTGCTGCCTATCCCCCTTGTTCTTGTTTATACTTTCACGCCTTTGTCTCTGAATAGCAGCGTCAGAGTCAGAATCTGGATCATATTCACTGCTTGATGACTGTCGCTTTCTCTTTGAGGACGACTCAGGAAGGGTCACCTTCGTTGTTCTCCTCGGGTGTGTCTGTGATGGTGCATCATCAGAATCAGATGAATCAGACTCTGTCTTTTTGGATTCGGATCCCTCAGCACCATCATGACCTGCTTCTTTGTCTCCACTTTCCGACGATTCATCCACACTTTCAACTTCCTCTACTTGTTGTTGTTGTTCATCCGAATGTGCACTTAGCTCTAGCTCTAAGTCTTGGCTAAATCATCTCCAGTCAGCCGGTGCTACATACGCTTCGTTTATCAGGTGGCTAAAGAGTGTTGTGTGCTCAGGGGTAGGTTCTACACTGCCTGGCTTCAAGAATTATGCAAACACCCTCTTGTCCACCCTCTTGACTTGCAATCTCTCCCCAGTAGCAGGGAGGTTTGGCAATGCATCGTCAATCAATAGTTGCACAAACCGTGGGTATAACAAGAACCTGAACCTCTCAACCGTGTTTATCTGATCATTTATGGCTTTGAATATGTATCTTGAGAAGTTGTAGCCCTTGTTGAGAGATAAGCCAACCATGGCTGTAGCAAGATCATGACCCATTGCATCCTTTCCAGCCTTTCATGAGGAGATGCACATCATCATGACGTGGGCAAAATATCTTCATTGATCGAACACCCACATTTTCTTGTATGAAGCATAATCTCTAACACCGACGTACCCCATTCATTGCTTCCAACAACCATCCACAAAGTAGTCAGGATAGGCTGTTGGGTCAGTGGAGAGATCTCGAAATTGCAAGACCAGTCTAATTGTGTCTTCGGAAAAGGTGATGTCATGACCCACCACGGTAGCCCTTATAACATTGGGGGTTACCGTGCAATCATGCTCCGCGGTCTCCCAGAACTGCTCGAGATATGGTCTTGAAACAATCGGGTCTGCAGAAATAGCATAACTGATTCTTGAACGGTTCAAGAATTCAACTATCTCTCGGTACTGCAGTGCAGCACCCTTCCACTCTGGTTCTGTATGTGCTAGGAGCCATACCTGCAAAAACACACAGAAAACACAATAAGAACAACAAGTTTCATTGGAATTGAAAACACATGACTCAGTATAGCAGTTACTCATTGAACTGAAATTTCAGACTTAGAAATTTTTCACGAGTCTTGGTCCTGCGTACTTAGCAAGTACGTAGGAATTTGTTCTTGCGTACTTAACAAGTACGCATGAATTACTCCTTGCGTACTTGTTAAGTGCGCAAGAAACGCACTTGTACAATTTTACATAAATCCAAAAAGTTCAACAGATGTTCAAAAATGATGTGGATTAGGTCACCACAAGGTCGGACTACATGATTCTAGCCTAAGGGACTAATATCAACACCAAATAAGTGCTACATTTGCCACAATTTTGACCTATGTGGCAACTCAGTCGAACCGACGGTCAAATCCAAGCCAAGGTCAAAATTAACAACAATCAGGACGATTAAGGTCTGATAGGGGATCGATTGAAGATTCTTAACACGTTTTAGTCATAAAATGTTCATAAAATGACCTAAAATTTGTCTAAAATCAAGATTGAAACCCTAAAATTTTTCAAATTCTGAATCGGTCCATAAATTGTCATTTTGCGAATGGAATGCCTCTAGATTCTCACCAATTGATTGTATAACGATGATGATACTAGTAACGGGATGAAAATTCGGTTAAGAACACTAGAATTTTTTAGTAATATTTGCAAAGGGAAATGAACAGGCGAAAAAATTTGAAAGAGATAAAAAAATCTGAAAGTTTTCTAAGTCCTGTTTTTATACCCAACACAAAAAGGTCTTGCGTACTTGTTAAGTGCGCAAGACTTAACTCTTGCGTACTTAGTAAGTGTGCAAGACTTAACTCTTGCGTACTTGTTAAGTACGCAGGGTTTACCTCATGCGCACTTATCAAGTACGCAGAGACCCTTATGTGCACAAACTTTCAACTCAAATTATGAAGATTTCAAGTCAAATAACGAACAAGATAAAAACATTCAATCAAGAGAATTCAAAATCAATTCAGGAAAGTTAAACACAAATACTTTTGGCTTTTCTGATTAAGATTGAACTATACACAAACTTAAAATCTTTTTGATCGTTTCTAGATAGAAATATACACGTATTCACATAAGCTATTTTTGATCAAAGACACGAGCAGAGGATCATATCTGGCTAACTTATAGCAAAAATGAAACAATATAAATATCAAAGAATATGGGATCATGTCATGTATTACTATTTATTCATACGTAATAAGCACATAAACAGGTAATTCAAGTTGACAATATTATAAGATTTGAAACTATAAGCATCTTTGTATCACGTTCTTGTGAGTTAAGGTATTAATTATAAGATATACAACGTGTACCCCACTGATATGCTATAGTAACGTAAGTTGCACTATCCCAAGGCATCTATGATTTTTCCAATGATTTTCTAAATTTCCTGAATGAAGCTACATCAATTAGCACAGGAAAAATCAAGCAGAATCCATAAGGATTATCAGGAATCAAAAGATTCAGAATCGAGTGATTCATTTGTCTTGGTTTCATTTGATTTCATCATTGAATATCATTATGATGATTCGGGATAATGAATATGGTGTTTGAGTATTAAGGTAAGGGAATCCAACTTTTATCTGGATTTGATTTCAATGAATCAGGAGTGATTCAAGGGTGAATACAGGCTCCACGGTTAATGTAGAGGCATGGCTTGATTCAATCTCTCCTTGCACACTTGTGAGTATGGGCAGTGAGATGAACCGCATTAATTGTGCTAACGACATAACCCGAAACTGATCTCAGAAGAAAATTAATGCCAAAATCTAACATCCTTTATCTGATAATGATCTTTTCTATTCTTTTATGCACACACACTAGCAAACATGGGTTCAAATCACAGTTGTAATTTAGATTTAGTTTCCACACTACTAGTGATTCAAAGACGCATACAGCATATTGACAATTCAAATTACTTGTAAATAAGCAGATTAAAAACATAATAATTTAAACAATAAGGTAAGCATGACGCAATCATTTCCCATATGAGCAGTCTATGACGTTTAGATCATTTCTAATGTACTATCATTTCCTCTTTTCTCAAGTTAACTTTGAAATTTTCTCCATTTTCTATTTTGTTTTTGATTTTGTAAAATATTTTGAAAATTAAAAGAGCTATACTGAAGATTTAAAAGGAAATAAAATTTAACATCCATGAATTGAATTGATTTGAGAAAATTAAATTTTCACTCAGGATTGAACATTTCTATCAAGTTGACAAGATGCTCAAAACGGGATCGATCAAATGCCTTAGTGAAAAGGTCAGCAAGATTTTCATCCGTGTGAACCTTTATAAGTTAAATTAAATGCTTTTTAGCACAATCACGGATGAAATGATGGTGAATTTCAATATGTTTAGTTTTGGAATGTTTCACTGGGTTATTTGTGATGGACATGGTGGCATTTTTGTCAATGAACAGAGGAGTTCCAGTGAAGTTCAAGCCGTAGTCTCTCAATTGCTGCTGAATCCACAATATCTGAGAACAACTGCTCGCTGCAGCAATGTATTTAGCTTCACAAGTTGGGACAGAAACCGTTGACTGCTTCTTACACTGCCAGGAAACCAGTCTGTCTCCCAAGAATTGACATCCATAAGAAGTTGACTTTCTGTCAAGGTTACAACCGCCATAGTCTGAATTAGTATAGGCTTTGAAGTCAAATGACAGCTGCTTAGAGTACCAAAGACCCAATCGGGGTTTCCCTTTCAAGAGAATAAAGCCACATGATCTTCAGCTATCTTGGCTATCGCTGATTGGTTAGCTGAAGATGTGGGTGAAGGATTTATTGAGGGAGTCTGGTGATGAGATCCAGAACCAGAACTAGAACCAGATGCTGCATAGCATGCATGACCACCACAAGCCTTTACAGTTTCTTCCTCATGAGAGTTTCCAGAGAAAAGGGCAATTCCAGAGCCCGATGACTTGGTTGTAGAAGACGTCCCATGATACATAGAAGGGTCTTGTATCTGAGGTCTTCCTGAGCTCTCCTTTCTTTTTAGGTTCATGTCATGAGCTTGAACCTTTCCAATTGCCTCATCAATTGTCATCTCATAGAACTTAGGATTCTCTCTCATCAGAGTTGTATACATCTTAAACTTGGGAGGCAATGCATCCAGAAACTTTTCCACTAATTCTTCATCAGGATACTTCAGCTCAAAAGCTTTCAACTCCGTCTGTAGATGATAGAATCTAGAGATAGGCTCGTCTATAGATTCGTTTTCCAGAAATCTGAAGCACTCATACTGCTTCCTGAGAAGATCCCTTTTACTTTTCTTGATGTCACTATTATCCTCGAATCTTTTCTGTAACGCCTTCCAAAGATCCTTGGAGTTATCATATCCTCTGAAACTGTGGAATAACTCCCTAGTCAAAGCCATAGTGATAGAACCGTGAGCCTTCTTCTCTCAATCATAAACTTTCTTTTCTTCTTCATCGAGTTTAGAGATAGGCTTGGGCATTACTTCATCAAGGTAAATGTGTGTGGGATGCTTATATCCCTCTAGAATTGGTATCCATAACGAAGAATTGGTATAAGAAATGTAATGCTCAAAGCGTGCTTTCCAGTTAGAATAATCATTTAAATTTAGCAACATTGGCGGTTTCTGAGGCGTTTATCTTCATAACTCTTCTGCCGATCTTGTTGAAGCACTTTCCTGTGACAACACTCTGGATAGAGTCTTAGTTTGTATTTTCATGTCTATAATTGTCTTTGTATGTAAGAGTCTTTATGTATTAGTTTATCGAGTTGTATTTACTTTTACATATTGAATGTTGCATTTCTTTCTAAGTGTTTTACGCACTTACATGTGCGCAGGAGGAAGCTTTGCGTACTTGTTAAGTACGCAAGAGCATTTTGCCCTGCGCACTTGCTAAGTGTGCAGGCATCAGGTCAGGTATAAGTAGGATAGGTTGACAGAAGTTAAGTACGCAGTTCAGATAGCAAATACGCAGATTGTAACCTCAGTGCTTTTCTCTGTAACCTTCAAGTGTTTATAATACAAAGAATGTTTAAAGTGTTTTCTCTTGTCGGTTTACTTTGTTTAGCTAGACTCTCCACCTAGTCACGGGCATTCCGCACCTGGTCCGACTAGTAGACCCCCATGCATGTGACGATCCGCCACACCCGAGGGACCTACAAGGTATCATAGCACTTGCTCCTGATTTCGAGTGTTGTGAGTGAGTTTGGAGAGTTTTTACAAGCAAAAAGAGGTATTTTTGTGATAAAATAAGGGTAGCTCTTGAGCACTATTTTAGAAGCAAAAATCACTCAAAAACTGATTTTTGTTGAGTATTTGAGTGTTTTGAGCATCAAAGGTTTGTTAGAAACAAGTTTCTGACCCTTTGGCTCATTTGTATTGATCATCAGACGGATTTTTACCATCTCCGGCGAGTTTCAGGTGACCGGAAAAGTTTGGTGAAAGTTACAGAAAAGGTATCCTGCGTACTTACCATTTCTGGCAAAAAGTACAGTTTTGTGCGTACTTACTAAATACGCAAGACTTATCTCCTACGTACTTATAAGTGCGCAAGACTGAACTTGTGTGAACCTAAGTTATATCCTACGTACTTACATTTACTCCTGCGCACTTGTTAAGTACGCAAGAGGAAATCTAAATACGCAAGACCATTTCTCAAGTGCGCAAGGCCAAAACCAAGTACGCAACTGTGTCTGACTTTTCTGAAATTTGACTAAGTGTTCACTATGTCGAATCTTCAGAATCTGGGAAACATGTTAAATTATGATAATGAGATCGGTACACCATAGAAACCACCAAAGTTGCTGAACGTGAACGATTATTCTAATTGGAAAGCACGTTTTAAACATTATATTTCGTATACCGACTCATCGCTATGGATACCAATCCTTGAGGGATATAAGCATCCCACACACATCTATCTTGATGAAGCCATGCCTAAACCCATCTCTAAGCTTGATGATGAAGAAAAGAAAGCTTATGATCGTGAAAAGAAGGCACTTGGTTCGATCACTATGGCATTAACTAGGGAATTGTTCCACAGTTTTCGAGGTTATGACAATTCCAAGGATCATTGGAGAGCTTTGCAGAAAAGATTCGAAGGAAATAGTGACATCAAGAAGAGTAAGAGGGATCTTCTCAGGAAGCAGTATGAGTGCTTCAGATTTTTAGAGAACGAATCTTTAGATGATCTCATCTCTAGATTTTATCAATTACAGACTGAGTTGAAGGCTTTTGAACTCAGGTATCCAGATGAAGAAATGGTGGAAAAGTTTTTGGATGCTTTACCACCCAAATTTGAGATGTACACAACCCTGATGAGGGAAAATCCTAAATTCTATGAGTTGACAGTAAAGGAAGCAATAGGTAAGGTTCAAGCTCATGACATGAACCTAAGAAGAAAAGAGAGCTCTGGAAGACCCCAGATACAAGACCCTTCGATGTATCATGGGACGACTTCTACATCCAAGTCATCGGGCTCTGGAATTGCCCTCTTCACTAGAAATCCTACTGAAGAAGACCACTCAACTGGGTGTGGTGGTCATGCTTGCTATGCTTCAGGATCAGGGTTGGGGTCTCATCATCAAAATACCTCAAGAAATCCTCCTACTACAACAGCTATAGCCAAAATAGCTGAAGATCATGTAGCATTATTCTCATCATGTATGCTTGCCTATGAGAACTTCATTGGCGGCAAGCGTACAGATCCCGAGACTATTGAAGAAGATTTTAATCAGGTGGATTGTTAGGACATAGATTGTAATGACAAAAGCTTGTAATAGTTAGATTTTATGTCTTTATGTTTTTGTTATGTAAATGTCTAAAGTTACCAAGTGTTTTACATGTGAGCCTAGAGGCGAACTTGTTAAGTTCGCCTGGTCTATCAGAGGCGAACTTAATAAGTTCGCTTAGGTCTAACTGAGGCGAACTTGTTAAGTTCGCTTAAGCTGTTAGAGGCGAACTTAATAAGTTCGCTTATATCAGAACTTGTGTTTATAAATATAGAGTTTACAGTTTGTTTCAAGAAAGCAGAGCAGAGAGAAACAGAACAGAGCAGAAGCGATTATTTTGTAAACTCTATGAAATTTGGAATATAACGAGAAGTTTATTTACGCGTGTTGTTTCAATTGTCGGTTAGTATACAAATGTTAACATGAAGGATTCCGCACTTCGTGTTGTAGCAACGTCATATTACGAGTCCGATCAGTAGTTGAGTTACCTGGACCTACAAATGGTATCAGAGCTTATGCTCGTGAATTAAGTACTATTCTTGGTGATTAGTGACGGTTTAGTGTACAATTCGATAAGAAATTCAACATTTTTGAAATTTCTGCATCAATGGATTTTTTCAAGTTCTTGAAGATCGTTTCTCTGCTAATTCATGTTTTTGGAAGTGATTTTGACGAAATTAGTCCAATAGAAGTGTTCTATTTGATAAAATTCATAATCCTACGGTTCAATTTCCTTAAATTCCATCAATTCGCTGAGAAATCATGATTTTTGAAGTTCTTGGTAGTTCCTGTGGAGGCGAACTTAGCAAGCGAACTTATTAAGTTCGCTTCTCACATTTTAGGCGAACTTAATTAGTAGGCGAACTTACCGGATTTCCTCCTTAAGCGAACTTGTCTTGTTCGCTTGATCTCAAGTTCGCTTGGTACTCACTAAAGCGAACTTATTATCTTCGCCTAAGGGGTGTTCAGCTTCAACACTTGGAAATTTTTTCAGAAATTATTTTTTTGTAAAAATGGCAAATATGGTGCAAGTGACAAATATGTTCAACTATGATAATGAGATTGGTACATCTCAGAAACCACCAAAGTTGTTAAGTCTTGCAGATTATTCTAATTGGAAAGATAGATTTGATCAGTTTGTTTCTTTTACCGATACGAGTTTATGGATTCCAATCTTAGAAGGATATACGCATCTGACGTATACTTGGATGGGTCAGGATAATGTTCCAAAACTGGTATCTGCTTTGAGCACCGAAGAGAAACTACTGTTTGATAGAGAAAAGAAGGCTATGGCTAGCATTTCTATGTCTTTACCTAAAGAAATTTATCACAGCTTTAAACAATTCAAGTCTTCTCAACAGTTGTGGGAAGCTTTGCAAAAGAGATGTGAAGGGAGTTTGGATGTCAAGAAGAGCAGGAAAGAGTTATTAAAAAAAACAGTTTTTAGTTTTCAAGCATTTCCAAAATGAATCTTTGGATGATATTGCAACACGATTTTATCATTTGCTGAGTGAATTATCAAGTGCTTCAGTTATTTATGAGACTGAAGAGATTAATGATAAGTTCTTGGAGGCATTACCATCAAAATTTGATGTGTATACAGTGTTGATAAAGGAAAATGTGAAGTATAAAACTATGTCTCTTGAAGAGGTTCTTGGGAAGCTTCAATCTCATGACTTGAATATGAAGAAGAAAGAAACTAATATGGAGCATATTCAAGATCCTTCGATGTACTTTGCAAAGACTTCAGGAAAAACTGGTGCAGGGGTTGCATTTTTTTCTGGAGATAATCAAGAAGCTACTAATGATCACTGTTCTGGAATTCCATGTCATTCGGGTTTTTCTGCAAATACCGCTTCTTCATCTTCTGGATCACATAATGTGCATCAAAGAGTTGCTGATGATTATCTAGCAATGTTTTCTTCTTTCATGGCGTCTTATGAAAATTTTATTGGAGGGAAGATTCATGATCCGGAGATCATTGAAGAAGATTTCAAACAGATTGATTCGGTTGATCTAGAGGAGATGAACATTCAGTGGAATATGGCTATGCTAATGCGACAGGCAAAGGATTTCTTGAAAAGGACGGGAAGAAAGTATATTGTGTCTAACAGTCGTTCTTGTAGCACCCAAGTTTCATGTATGATCTAGTGTCTTGTAGCTTGTAATCAAATAGGTTTCATGTGTAACGTGAACAATTTAGCGTCATGTATATGGTAAGAAATGAATTTCATGTATGATGTTAACCACTTAGTATCATGTAGTTTGTAAACAAATAAGCTTCCTTGTGTAATGTAAACAATTTAGTATCATGTATATTGTATAATGTGCACAATTTAGTATCATGTACTTTGTAACCAAATAAGTTTCATGTTCAATGTGGTCAATCTAGTATTATGTACCAAACAAACAATTGTTATGTATCATGTATATTACAACAACCAAGGTTCATGTATTATGTGTTCAATCTGGTAGCGTATGTATTGCAAATGAACAAGTTTCGTGTGTTATGTGATCGTGCTATGTATCTTGTGAACTTTCATACGTAAGTTATTGAATTTCATACGTGACATATACTAACGAGTTTTGCGTGTGATCAGGTGTTGCGGAGAAGCGTGTTGTTTTGCGTTCGTGTAAGAGGTGGTAGTTAGGTTCTAGCTCTTTAAATCTCATTGAGGTTTGTACAGGTGGTTAACGTCTTCACGATATGGATCGTCTCTTGGAGCGGCAAGTGAAGGGTAACGAGGGGGTTTCGAAAACACTCAGGGAAATGTGTTTACAAATAACTGATCTTTGTTTGAAAATAGGAAATTGTAATTTGTTCTTGGTTGTAGATATATAAAGTGGTGAAAGTATTGATTTAAATAATCTAAATAAATAGACAATCTATGGGAAAATTTTTTTTATTTTTTTATTAATATTATAAGGAGAATATTTTCAAGAGAAATTATTGGCTAAACAGTAATTGTATATTAATTTAGCCAGGGTTTAGAAATAATTATTTTAATGAGGAAAATCATAATTATTTATCAATCTAAAATAATATTTTTATAAAATAGGTTTTATTAAGTTCCCTTAAAAAGTGAAAATGTTTATGGAAGAATTTATATTTCTGATACTCTCTAAAAGTTTGATAAACATTTGGTTTGAAAATAACGAGGTTGTTTAAATCTAATAGGATGATTTGTTTATGAGGGAGATTGCCGGCAGTGTACCAAATCGTGCTGAATGAAGAGGGTGATACTTGGAAAATTTTGATGAAAATATGATGGGTGTATTGCACACTTATTTGTCAAATCAATGAATAATAACCTTAGAGTTGGAATATATAAAATTTATTAAGCTGAAGTGTTAAACATTATTCAAAACATAGGGGAATGGTTCTCAAACTAAAAACTTAAAGACAATAAATAGAAATTTCTGCTAACGTCTCTGGTAGCTTTCCACTAGGAAGAAGATAATCAACAAGACGAGCACTGCTATGGTCACTCGGGTAGCCGATCTGGCTTCAGCTCTAGCTGTTTCCGTGCGATTCTCCAGTATTTCTTTTTCGAGGATGGATGTGATAATCCGACTTTTTAGGTTAACCCCGTTAACTATTTCGTTAAGTTTCCTATTAAAAACTTAACCCCGTTAACTAAATCTAACCCCAGGGACTGATTCGGTCGCAAATTCAACTCAAAACTGCAAGGACTAATTGTGTAATTATGCCAAATTGAATAATTTGACTCCTCAAAGTTAAAATTGACAAATTGGTCTTCTGTTGACTTTTAGAAGTCAAAATCGAGGTTCTTTGGTTTAAAATTAGCGACTAATAACGAAAATGAATCGAATTCTGTATTGATGAACATCTAAATGGCTTAATCGATCATCATTAAGCCTCAATCATACTCATTAATCGAATTAAACTCAAATAATGATAATTAAATTCATAACCGTCGACATTATCTCAAACGATCACCAAATTCGTCGAATTCTTGTATTCTTCTCACAAATTATTCACCTGCAAACCTTGTACGAGTCACTCAGAAGAATTCCCATACACCAGCCGCGCCGGAGAAGCAACCAGAAGCGCCGAGGATCAACCCACAGCCGTCCCCGTTTTACTCGTGCACTGTCAATCCGACATCCAACAGGGTAATTGAAACATTCGTTTGATTCGTTTTATGCTTTAGAATGAAAGCCCTATCCTAATAAGGGCTTACATTATCGATTTAGTCATAATCCGATTCTAGGGTTCTTAAGATATCGGATTTGGGGCTTTTGATTCTAGACTTGTTCTCAACGCAATTAAAGCATACCAGTAGTTTCGCAATACTCGGTTTAATGAAAACCCCATGTTAATTGAATCAAACAACATTCAATTTTACAAAATCGAATTCTGGAGTTCATGCGAAATCGTTTTAATCAAACTCTAACCTAGACACAATGTTAATCCAATCAAACTATATGGTTAGAATCGCCATAATCAATACTATGAAAGACCTATGCTAATTCGAGTATGTAACATCGAATCAGTGATTCTAGGGTTCATCACGTGGTGGGTTTAATCGAACCCTGGTCTAGACTCAACCTCAATCAAATTAACTTGTATGGTTAGATTCGCACTTCAGTCTTTGTTAAAAACCCCATAATTCCAACAAGTTTTAATATCGGATTTAATCGAATCGATCTGTGTTCTTAACCTTGGATTTTCGACTCTGTTTAACTGAAATTAACCACCCGAATCGTAACCATTTTTACAATTGTTTGCATCATCAGTTTCGCAATCTTCTAAACAACAAAACCCCTGTAAATCCAAACCTTACTCGCGATCAGATTCGATGTTTGGGACGGGATTCGATCTGGGTATTTATGGGGAAGGAAATCGCGTTTGACCTGGATGTTAAAAGAAATCAGTCTCGGGTTTGTTTGCGATGACCCTAACGGGCGTGATGGTTTGGACAGTGTGTGCGTGTGGGAGGGACCCGGGTTCGAGACCGTGCTCCCACATCCATTTTTTTTTGAAACAGTTTTCTGGAATATTAAATTAATATAAATCAACCTTATAATATTATATTATTATGTAAAAGTATTTTAGCCCGGAAAACAACCCATAGGCTCGGGTTTGAATTATTATCTGATTTCATAAATTGTACCCGCTTTTATAGTTTATACATTATTATTATTGTTAAGTAAAAATAATATATTTATATTATTTTTAAGCCGTAAACTCGTGTAAAATAATATGTTTATATTATTCTCAAATTATGACCCGGATTATTAAATAATATATATTTATATTATTTCAAATCATTTTATAACGCCGTGAATCAATCGAGACTAAATAATAATTAATTATATTATCCACTCGTATATATATATCATTATTTGTGTCGTTCGTCACGTAAAGAAATTCCTAAACCCGTGGACACGCTCGTCCACTCTTTCTTATTAGAGCGGTTCTTTAAGACGCTTCTTTCCGTGTCACAGTCACAATTCCCATTATCGTTCCTAATTTATATGTTTATAATTTTAGGACATTCGTAGGTCTTTTGAGACTTACCCTCGTGGTTCCAACTTACTTCTAGTGTGAAACTACTTCCAACGCCAAGCAGGTTAGTTTTCACGGCCCCTTTTACTGTTTTAACTTGGGGGATAAAACATGACTAAACGATTTTGGATTTCTTTTAATTCGTATGTTATCAATGTTAAATGCTAAGCGTAACACGCTATCTTAGAAAGTCCTCAACTAATATCGGACCGTTAATATGGATCTTAGCGAGGTAATATTTAGTAGTACTACTGGGTTTGACAAATCCCACCCGCGTTAGTCGCGCTAACTCGATTAGATATCGAACGGGTGAAATGTTAGCCTACTCACACCGCCAGTGTTGATAGACCTGGCATGAGGCAATAAACAAACAGTCAGCTTCGGTTGCGAGCGCTTGAGCTGAACATGAACATAGGTTAGCTACCTATAGATACGTACTGAATGAACTTAAATCCGGTAAACGCTTATTTACTTATATTGAAACCTGTGGACTCACCAATCTCGTGTTGACATATTTTTACATGTTTTCTCAGGTCGCTAAGCTAAGGCACAGGTGCACGTTAGGGCATGCATGGGATTCAACTTCTTTGATTGTGTTTATTTTTGTTTGGTTGAATTATTCTATTGTACTTTGCTTTATTTGGACGTTTGGACTTTTTGGGACTTTTGGACTTTGGTTTTGGGCGCGTGTATTTTACGCATTTACTTTCTTTACGCTTCCGCATTGAACTCTGATTGTTATGGTATTTTCATTTGAGTCCCATGTAGAGTCGTTCAAAGTAACTAATGTCTGAGATCCTGGTTAGTCACTTCCCAAAACGGTAAAACTCCGTTAGTTGAAATTTGGGGGTGTGACAATGGAGATTAACTCCTTTTGGTACCCTAATTGGTTTGCTAGGCTATCCATTCTTTGTCCTTGCAAGTCGTGCATTATCTCTTGCTCCATCCTTTGCCTCTCGAACTCTGAGGTCCTCATATATCGGTGAACTTCATCGATTGGAATTCCCATAGCACTAGTGGGTGCCATGGTACGCCTTGCCCAAGGGTTAGGATGGTACGGGTCGGGTATTAGATATGGGTCTCTTAGTGGGGGTGGTAACTGAGTGTGTAGATGGGGTGTCTGATACTGGTTTCTGGGTGGGGGTGATCCTGATGCTCAAAGTCTTGGGCCAGTGTTCCTTATGTTAAACCTTGGCCTGACAGTTGGGGGTGTTGGTGACCGATACACGGGTGACCCAATGTCTTCTATCCAATCAGACTCTGCTCCGGGACGGTATACCAGGGAGGAAGGAGAGTAGGAGTCCATGTCTAGCAGAAAAACAAAGTAAAGGTTGTAAGCGATAATAAAATACTGAGTGTTAAATATAGGAGTTCTCATAGGTTTAGAGTTTGACTAGTCATAACACTGAGTCTTCACAATAGTATTTTAGAAATACACTTGACCTATAAGTAATGCATCCCAGAGGAGAATTCCCAAGAAAGAGGAGTGGGTCACTAGGACACACTTAAGTACCTTGTCTTTCCTTAGCCAGAATCCCTCATGGGCCTACACACTCTTCCAGCCATCATGTACTAATAACACTATTGTTGGACTCATGGTTATGGTGAGAATTGTTGTGGACTGGGCCTTGTGGCCCGAAAGTAAGGTTCATGCATTTCAGTGGGCTTCTTCTTCTTGGAGGATAGATGGGCTTCTTAGTTTGTTATTAGTGGGTATTAGGCCCAATAGTTTAAGTCTTTGTTCACAAGAGGTGATGGTTTCATGTGTGTGAGTTCAAAGGTGTACGGAGAATTTGGTGTGTATGTGTGTGTGTTTAAAACTTAGGATAAAACTTAGGATAACACTTAGTGAAACACATAGGTACCATGTAGATAGTAATGAATGTATGCACAAGAATTATCAAGTAGTGTGACACATAAACTATTAAGTATTGTAGCATGTATTGAAATTACTTAGGATAACATGTAAAAATATTCACACAAGTATTAATCATGTAATCATATAGTAGCATGGCATATTATGGGTGTCCTAAGGTTATAGTCTAGGTCAAAACTGTCTAATAACCTAATTCCATATAACCAAGGCTCTGATACCAATCTGTCACACCCTAACCGACGGCGGAATACGTCGGAGCGGGACATGTAGACTGTTCATGAGCACAAGGTTGACTAGATTGCAATATTTTAATCATCAAATTTCATTTCAAACAAATCAAACATGTGACAACCCGACTTTTCAGGTTAACTCAGTTAGTAAATTCCGTTAAATTTCTGTTGAAAACCTAACCCCGTTAGATAATCCAGTTAAATTCAAACCTCAGGGATCATTATTGCCAATATTTAATCTTAAAACTACAGGGATTAGCTGTGTAATTAGCCTAAACCCATCTGTTGACATTATGAAGTCAAAATCGATGGAATTGTTCCTGTTTGACTTCTGGAAGTCAAACCATTCATTCTTCATCTTGAATTCGCGAATTACAACTGATTAGGCTTGAATTAGTAACGGAAATCGCATTAAACACCATTAACGATCATAACTAATACTTTAATCATCGTGAATGTGTCGAATTAAACCCAATAATGGGTATTCAAAACGAAACCATCGACTTTCACGCTATACGCCTCAAATTCGTTTATTCCGATCAACATCCTCACAAATCAATCATTTGCGTAGCTAAGTCGAGTTCCTTTGGGTCTGTTTCGCCAATCAATTTGACGAAAGACGAGCCGGAGGAGTCGGAATCCAAGATCGCCGAAGTCGGAAACCCATCTAGTCGATCTCCTTCAATCCGTCACGTATTCTGGTAATTGATCCTACCCTTAGCTTCGTTTTTACTCTTTGAATGAAAGCTCTATGTTAATTGGGGCTCATAATATCTAATTGATCAAGACCCGTAATCTAGGGTTCATACGAAACCCACTTTGGGGCTTTTGATACTAAACTCGATTAAAATTCAGTTGAATCATATGGTTAGACTCGCGATTACCTACTCTTTGAAAGCCCCATATCAATTAAATCAAGTAATATCGAATTGATTATAAACCGTAAACTCGGGTTCATCATAAATTCGATTTGGGGGTTTATATCCTAGACTTAACCAAAATGGAATTAATCTATATGGTCAGATTCGAAATTCTTCCCTTTGTAAAAGCCCCATGAATTCGATGGTTAACAATATCGAATTCAACAGATTTGATTCTTGGTTCTTGATCTAGGGTTTCGGCCCGTATATGCGTGATTAAACAATTCAAAACGAGTAAATTTTGCAATTAAACATCACCTCAGACTCGCCTATATCCCATCTATCAAAACCTCTATGCGCTTGCATTCAATCGTGATCGAAATCGATGGAGATTGGGGATGGTTTAATTCGGATCGCGACTAAGGGTAGAAGGGAGGGGGTTTGGAATCATTAAAACCATTTCAGAAGCATCCTTGTCGCGAAACACTAGCCAGCCGAGATGGTTAAGACTTAAGGCCTATACGCAGGAGACCCGGGTTCGAAACCGGTCTCCTGCAAACATTTTTTTGGGCATTTTCCTTGGAATATTTTTATATATTTTCAAACCCAATATTATTATATTAATATATAAAAGGGTTTTAGCCCCGAAAAACACCCGTAGGCTCGAGTTTGATTTATTAAATCATTTTCATATTGTTTCCACTTTTAAAACTAATATATTTAGGTTATTATCGAATAAAAATAATACATTATTATTTTTATCACATAAATAGATATCACATTTCGAGTTTAAAAATAATATAATAATATTATTTTCTGGATCGTTACTTAATGACGAAGACGATTAAATGTATTTAATAATTGTAATTATTGTCTTTCGTCGCGTGTCGTAATCATTCGAATCATCTAACTTAGAAATCCGTATTTCCGTGGACACATTCGTCTATTCCTTAATCATTAGGACGTTTATCTTTGGACGTTCCTCATTTCTGTGTCGTCGTCACATATTCCCATTGAGTCCCTAACTGTTATGTTGTAATGCTAGGACATTTGTCGTGTCAGACTACCGCTTGAGATTTTAATCTCGTACTTGTGTGATTACTACCTACGCCGTTCAGGTGAGTTTCACGGCCCCTTTTTACTTGTTTTACTATTGGGGGAGAAACATGCTTATACAAAAACATTATTTTACTTGTTTTCCTGTTGAGGAGAAACATGCATACTCACAAACAGTATTTTACTTGTTTTCCCGTTGGGGAGAAACATGCATACACACAAACAGTATTTTACTTGTTTTCCTATTGGGGAGAAACATGCATACGAACAGGCATCCGTTACTTGTCTCCCAGCCAGGGAAAGACATACACACGGACATGGATCACATAGTATTTCATTAGCACTTGTGTACCTAAGTTCAAACATAACATGCAAAGTCCTTACACACTCGGACAGTTAATATATAGAGTATAGCGAGGAAATTTGAGTAGTACTACTGGGTTTGACAAACCCCACCCGGGTTAGTCGCGCTAACTTGATTGGAGGTCTAACGGGTGTAAATTGTACTTAACCCTTGCCATTGTTGATATTAGCAATGGCGGAAGGCACCCAAACACAAACAGTCAGCTTCGGTTGTGAACGCTTAGAGTAACTTGTACATTGACTAGCTAGCAATAGGTGTGACTTACGTATGTGGATCCAGCAACACTCAAACAGTTTATTTACATACAAACCTATGAACTCACCAACCTTGTGTTGACACTTTTTCTTACATGTTTCTCAGGTCGCTTTGGCACAGGTTGCGCACTTAGGACATGCATGGAGTCCTACAGTCATATCATTCATTTCAAATATTTTAAATAGTTTATTTAATTACATTAATTGACGCTCGTTGCGTGTAATTATTTTTACTTCATTTTAATGTTTACGCTTCCGCATTAACTCTGAACTTTTATGTTATGACATTTCAAGTCCCATATAGTGTTGTTTGATGTACCTAATGACTGAGATCCTGGTGTGTCAACTTCCAAACGGTAAAACTCCGTTAGTTGAAATTTATTTTGTTTAATTTTCGGGACGAAAATTCTATAAACAAGGGGATGATGTGACAACCCGACTTTTCAGGTTAACTCAGTTAGTAAATTCCGTTAACTTTTTGTTGAAAACCTAACCCCGTTAGATAATCCAGTTAAATTCAAACCTCAGGGATCATTCTTGCCAATACTTAATCTTAAAACTACAAGGATTTGCTGTGTAATTAGCCTAAACCCATCTGTTGACTTTATGAAGTCAAAATCGATGGAATTGTTCCTGTTTGACTTCTGGAAGTCAAACCATTCATTCTTGATCTTGAATTCGCGAATTACAACTGATTAGGCTTGAATCATTAACGGAAATCAAATTAAACACCATTAGCGATCATAACTAATACTTTAATCATTGTGAATGTGTCGAATTAAACCCAATAATGGGTATTCAAAATGAAACCGTCGACCATCACGCTATACGCCTCAAATTCGTTGATTCCGATCAACATCCTCACAAATCAATCATTTGCGTAGCTAAGTCGAGTTCCTTTGGGTCTGTTTCACCAATCAATTTGACGGAAGGCGAGCCGGAGGAGTCGGAATCCAAGATCGCCGAAGTCAGAAACCCATCTAGTCGATCTCCTTCAATCCGTCACGTATTCTGGTAATTGATCCTACCCTTAGCTTCGTTTTTACTCTTTGAATGAAAGCTCTATGTTAATTGGGGCTCATAATATCTAATTGATAAAGACCCGTAATCTAGGGTTCATACGAAACCCAATTTGGGGCTTTTGATACTAAACTCGATTAAAATTCAATTGAATCATATGGTTAGACTCGCGATTACCTACTCTTTGAAAGCCCCATATCAATTAAATCAAGTAATATCGAATTGATTATAAACCGTAAACTAGGGTTCATCATAAATTCGATTTGGGGGTTTATATCCTAGACTTAACCAAAATGGAATTAATCTATATGGTCAGATTCAAAATTCTTCCCTTTATAAAAGCCCCATGAATTCGATGGTTAACAATATCGAATTCAACATATTTGATTCTTGGTTCTTGATCTAGGGTTTCGGCCCGTATATGCGTGATTAAACGATTCAAAACGTGTAAATTTTGCAACTAAACATCACCTCAGACTCGCCTATATCCCATCTATCAAAACCTCTATGCGCTTGCATTCAATCGTGATCGAAATCCATGGAGATTGGGGATGGTTTAATTCAGATCGTGACTAAGGGTAGAAGGGAGGGGGTTTGGAATCATTAAAACCATTTCAGAAGCATCCTTGTCGCGAAACACTAGCCAACCGAGATGGTTAAGACTTAAGGCCTATACGCAGGAGACCCGGGTTCGAAACCGGTCTCCTGCAAACATTTTTTTGGGCATTTTCCTTGGAATATTTTTATATATTTTCAAACCCAATATTATTATATTAATATATAAAAGGGTTTTAGCCCCGGAAAACACCCGTAGGCTCGAGTTTGATTTATTAAATCATTTTCATATTGTTTCCACTTTTAAAACTAATATATTTAGGTTATTATCGAATAAAAATAATACATTATTATTTTTATCACATAAATAGTTAACACATTTCGAGTTTAAAAATAATATAATAATATTATTTTCTGGATCGTTACTTAATAACGAAGACGATTAAAGGTATTTAATAATTGTAATTATTGTCTTTCGTCGCGTATCGTAATCATTCGAATCATCTAACTTAGAAATCCGTATTTCCGTGGACACGTTCGTCTATTCCTTAATCATTAGGACGTTTCTTTTAGGACGTTCATCATTTCTGTGTCGTCGTCACATATTCCCATTGAGTCCCTAACTGTTATGTTGTAATGCTAGGACATTTGTGAGCCGTGTCATGCTACCGCTTGAGATTTTAATCTCGTACTTGTGTGATTACTACCTACGCCGTTCAGGTGAGTTTCACGGCCCCTTTTTACTTGTTTTACTATTGGGGGAGAAACATGCTTACACACAAACATTATTTTACTTGTTTTCCTGTTGAGGAGAAACATGCATACTCACAAACAGTATTTTACTTGTTTTCTCGTTGGGGAGAAACATGCATACACACAAACAGTATTTTACTTGTTTTCCTGTTGGGGAGAAACATGCATACGAACAGGCATCCGTTACTTGTCTCCCAGCCAGGGAGAGACATACACACGGACATGGATCACATAGTATTTCATTACCACTTGTGTACCTAGTGCAAACATAACATGCAAAGTCCTTACACATTCGGACCGTTAATATATGGAGTATAGCGAGGAAATTTGAGTAGTACTACTGGGTTTGACAAACCCCACCCGGGTTAGTCGCGCTAACTTGATTGGAGGTCTAACGGGTGTAAATTGTCCTTAACACTTGCCATTGTTGATGTTAGCAATGGCTGAAGGCATCCAAACACAAACAGTCAGCTTCGGTTGCGAACGCTTAGAGTAACTTGTACATTGTCTAGATAGCAATAGGTGTGACTTACGTATGTGGATCCAGCAACACTCAAACAGTTTATTTACATACAAACCTGTGAACTCACCAACCTTGTGTTGACACTTTTTCTTACATGTTTCTCAGGTCGCTTTGGCACAGGTTGCGCACTTAGGACATGCATGGAGTCCTACTGTCATATCATTCATTTCAAATATTTTAAATTTTTTATTTAATTACATTAATTGACGCTCGTTGCGTGTAATTATTTTTACTTCATTTTAATGTTTACGCTTCCGCATTAACTCTGAACTTTTATGTTATGACATTTCAAGTCCCATATAGTGTTGTTTGATGTAGCTAATGACTGAGATCCTGGTGTGTCACCTTCCAAACGGTAAAACTCCGTTAGTTGAAATTTATTTTGTTTAATTTTCGGGACGAAAATTCTTTTAACTAGGGGATGATGTGACAACCCTACTTTTCAGGTTAACTCAGTTAGTAAATTCCGTTAAATTTCTGTTGAAAACCTAACCCCGTTAGATAATCCAGTTAAATTCAAACCTCAGGGATCATTCTTGCCAATATTTAATCTTAAAACTACAGGGATTAGCTGTGTAATTAGCCTAAACCCATCTGTTGACTTTATGAAGTCAAAATCGATGGAATTGTTCCTGTTTGACTTCTGGAAGTCAAACCATTCATTCTTGATCTTGAATTCGCGAATTACAACTGATTAGGCTTGAATCAGTAACGGAAATCACATTAAACACCATTAACGATCATAACTAATAGTTTAATCATCGTGAATGTGTCGAATTAAACCCAATAATGGGTATTCAAAACGAATCCGTCGACTATCACGCTATAGGCCTCAAATTCGTTGATTCCGATCAACATCCTCACAAATCAATCATTTGCGTAGCTAAGTCGAGTTCCTTTGGGTCTATTTCGCCAATCAATTTGACGAAAGACGAGCCGGAGGAGTCGGAATCCAAGATCGCCGAAGTCCGAAACCAATCTAGTCGATCTCCTTCAATCCGTCACGTATTCTGGTAATTGATCCTACCATTAGCTTCGTTTTTACTCTTTGAATGAAAGCTCTATGTTAATTGGGGCTCATAATATCTAATTGATCAAGACCCGTAATCTAAGGTTCATACGAAACCCAATTTGGGGCTTTTGATACTAAACTCGATTAATATTCAATTGAATCATATGGTTAGACTCGCGATTACCTACTCTTTGAAAGCCCCATATCAATTAAATCAAGTAATATCGAATTGATTATAAACCGTAAACTAGGGTTCATCATAAATTCGATTTGGGGGTTTATATCCTAGACTTAAGCAAAATGGAATTAATCTATATGGTCAGATTCGAAATTCTTCCCTTTGTAAAAGCCCCATGAATTCGATGGTTAATAATATCGAATTCAACAGATTTGATTCTTGGTTCTTGATCTAGGGTTTCGGCCCGTATATGCGTGATTAAACGATTCAAAACGTGTACATTTTGCAATTAAACATCACCTCAGACTCGCCTATATCCCATCTATCAAAACCTCTATGCGCTTGCATTCAATCGTGATCGAAATCGATGGAGATTGGGGATGGTTTAATTCGGATCGCGACTAAGGGTAGAAGGGAGGGCGTTTGGAATCATTAAAACCATTTCAGAAGCATCCTTGTCGCGAAACACTAGCCAGCCGAGATGGTTAAGACTTAAGGCCTATACGCAGGAGACCCGGGTTCGAAACCGGTCTCCTGCAAACATTTTTTTGGGCATTTTCCTTGGAATATTTTTATATATTTTCAAACCCAATATTATTATATTAATATATAAAAGGGTTTTAGCCCCAAAAAACACTCGTAGGCTCGAGTTTGATTTATTAAATCATTTTCATATTGTTTCCACTTTTAAAAGTAATATATTTAGGTTATTATCGAATAAAAATAATACATTATTATTTTTATCACATAAATAGTTATCACATTTCGAGTTTAAAATTAATATAATAATATTATTTTCTGGATCGTTACTTAATGACGAAGACGATTAAATGTATTTAATAATTGTAATTATTGTCTTTCTTCGCATATCGTAATCATTCGAATCATCTAACTTAGAAATCCGTATTTCCGTGGACACGTTCGTCTATTCCTTAATCTTTAGGACGTTTCTTTTAGGACGTTCCTCATTTCTGTGTCGTCGTCACATATTCCCATTGAGTCCCTAACTGTTATGTTGTAATGCTAGGACATTTGTGAGCCGTGTCAGGCTACCGCTTGAGATTTTAATCTCGTACTTGTTGATTACTACCTACGCCGTTCAGGTGAGTTTCACGGCCCCTTTTTACTTGTTTTACTATTGGGGGAGAAACATGCTTACACACAAACATTATTTTACTTGTTTTCCTGTTGAGGAGAAACATGCATACTTACAAACAGTATTTTACTTGTTTTCCCGTTAGGGAGAAACATGCATACACACAAACAGTATTTTACTTGTTTTACTGTTGGGGAATAACATGCATACAAACAGGCATCCGTTACTTGTCTCCCAGCCAGGGAGAGACATACACACGGACATGGATCACATAGTATTTCATTACCACTTGTGTACCTAAGTGCAAACATAACATGCAAAGTCCTTACAAACTCGGACCGTTAATATATTGAGTATAGCGAGGAAATTTGAGTAGTACTACTGGGTTTGACAAACCCCACCCGGCTTAGTCGCGCTAACTTGATTGGAGGTCTAACGGGTGTAAATTGTCCTTAACACCTGCCATTGTTGATGTTAGCAATGGCGGAAGGCACCCAAACACAGTACATTGTCTAGCTAGCAATAGGTGTGACTTACGTATGTGGATCCAGCAACACTCAAACAGTTTATTTACATACAAACCTGTGAACTCACCAACCTTGTGTTGACACTTTTTCTTACATGTTTCTCAGGTCGCTTTGGCACAGGTTGCGCACTTAGGACATGCATGGAGTCCTACTGTCATATCATTCATTTCAAATATTTTAAATTGTTTATTTAATTACATTAATTGACGCTTGTTGCGTGTAATTATTTTTACTTCATTTTAATGTTTACGCTTCCGCATTAACTCTGAACTTTTATGTTATGACATTTCAAGTCCCATATAGTGTTGTTTGATGTTGCTAATGACTGAGATCCTGGTGTGTCACCTTGCAAACGGTAAAACTTCGTTAGTTGAAATTTATTTTGTTTAATTTTCGGGACGAAAATTATTTTAAGTAGGGGATGATGTGACAACCCGACTTTTCAGGTTAACTCAGTTAGTAAATTCCGTTAAATTTCTGTTGAAAACCTAACCCCGTTAGATATTCCAGTTAAATTCAAACCTCAGGGATAATTCTTGCCAATATTTAATCTTAAAACTATAGGGATTAGCTGTGTATTTATCCTAAACCCATCCGTTGACTTTATGAAGTCAAAATCGATGGAATTGTTCCTGTTTGACTTTTGGAAGTCAAACCATTCATTCTTGATCTTGAATTCGTGAATTAAAACTGATTAGGCTTGAATCAGTAACGGAAATCGCATTAAACACCATTAACGATCATAACTAATACTTTAATCATCGTGAATGTGTCGAATTAAACCCAATAATAGGTATTCAAAACGAAACCGTCGACCATCACGCTATACGCCTCAAATTCGTTGATTCCGATCAACATCCTCACAAATCAATCATTTGCGTAGCTAAGCCGTGTTCCTTTGGGTCTATTTCACCAATCAATATGACGGAAGACGAGCCGGAGGAGTCGGAATCCAAGATCGCCGAAGTCGGAAACCCATCTAGTCGATCTCCTTCAATCCGTCACGTATTCTGGTAATTGATCCTACCCTTAGCTTCGTTTTTACTCTTTTAATGAAAGCTCTATGTTAATTGGGGCTCATAATATCTAATTGATCAAGACCCATAATCTAGGGTTCATACGAAACCCAATTTGGGGCTTTTGATACTAAACTCGATTAAAATTCAATTGAATCATATGGTTAGACTCGCGATTACCTACTCTTTGAAAGCCCCATATCAATTAAATCAAGTAATATCGAATTGATTATAAACCGTAAACTAGGGTTCATCATAAATTTGATTTGGGGGTTTATATCCTAGACTTAACCAAAATGGAATTAATCTATATGATCAGATTCGAAATTCTTCCCTTTGTAAAAGCCCCATGAATTCAATGGTTAACAATATCGAATTCAACAGATTTGATTCTTAGTTCTTGATCTAGGGTTTCGGCCCGTATATGCGTGATTAAATGATTCAAAACGTGTAAATTTTGCAATTAAACATCACCTCAGACTCGCCTATATCCCATCTATCAAAACCTCTATGCGCGTGCATTAAATCGTGATCGAAATCGATGGAGATTGGGGATGGTTTAATTCGGATCGTGACTAAGGGTAGAAGGGAGGGGGTTTGGAATCAATAAAACCATTTCAGAAGCATCCTTGTCGCGAAACACTAGCCAGCCGAGATGGTTAAGACTTAAGGCCTATACGCAGGAGACCCGGGTTCGAAACCGGTCTCCTGCAAATATTTTTTTGGGCATTTTCCTTGGAATATTTTTATATATTTTCAAACCCAATATTATTATATTAATATATAAAAGGGTTTTAGCCCCGAAAAACACCCGTAGGATCGAGTTTGATTTATTAAATCATTTTCATATTGTTTCCACTTTTAAAACTAATATATTTAGGTTATTATCGAATAAAAATAATACATTATTATTTTTATCACATAAATAGTTAACACATTTCGAGTTTAAAAATAATATAATAATATTATTTTCTGGATCGTTACTTAATAACGAAGACGATTAAAAATAATTGTAATTATTGTCTTTCGTCGCGTATCGTAATCATTCGAATCATCTAACTTAGAAATCCGTATTTCCGTGGACACGTTCGTCTATTCCTTAATCATTAGGACGTTTCTTTTAAGACGTTCATCATTTCTGTGTCGTCGTCACATATTCCCATTGAGTCCCTAACTGTTATGTTGTAATGCTAGGACATTTGTGAGCCGTGTCAGGCTACCGCTTGAGATTTTAATCTCGTACTTGTGTGATTACTACCTACGCCGTTCAGGTGAGTTTCACGGCCCCTTTTTACTTGTTTTACTATTGGGGGAGAAACATGCTTACACACAAACATTATTTTACTTGTTTTCTTGTTGAGGAGAAACATGCATACTCACAAACAGTATTTTACTTGTTTTCCCGTTGGGGAGAAACATGCATACACATAAACAGTATTTTACTTGTTTTCTATTGGGGAATAACATGCATACGAACAGGCATCCGTTACTTGTCTCCCAGCCAGGGAGAGACATACACACGGACATGGATCACATAGTATTTCATTACCACTTGTGTACCTAAGTGCAAACATAACATGCAAAGTCCTTACAAACTCGGACCGTTAATATATTGAGTATAGCGAGGAAATTTGAGTAGTACTACTGGGTTTTACAAACCCCACCCGGGTTAGTCGCGCTAACTTGATTGGAGGTCTAACGGGTGTAAATTGTCCTTAACACTTGCCATTGTTGATGTTAGCAATGGCGGAAGGCACCCAAACACAAACAGTCAGCTCCGGTTGCGAACGCTTAGAGTAACTTGTACATTGTCTAGCTAGCAATAGGTGTGACTTACGTATGTGGATCCAGCAACACTCAAACAGTTTATTTACATACAAACCTGTGAACTCACCAACCTTGTGTTGACACTTTTTCTTACATGTTTCTCAGGTCGCTTTGGCACAGGTTGCGCACTTAGGACATGCATGGAGTCCTACTGTCATATCATTCATTTCAAATATTTTAAATTGTTTATTTAATTACATTATTTGACGCTCGTTGCGTGTAATTATTTTTACTTCTTTTTAATGTTTACGCTTCCGCATTAACTCTGAACTTTTATGTTATGACATTTCAAGTCCCATATAGTGTTGTTTGATGTTGCTAATGACTGAGATCCTGGTGTGTCACCTTGCAAACGGTAAAACTCCGTTAGTTGAAATTTATTTTGTTTAATTTTCGGGACAAAAATTATTTTAAGTAGGGGATGATGTGACAACCCGACTTTTCAGGTTAACTCAGTTAGTACATTCCGTTAAATTTCTGTTGAAAACCTAACCCCGTTAGATAATCCAGTTAAATTCAAACCTCAGGGATAATTCTTGCCAATATTTAATCTTAAAACTATAGGGATTAGCTGTGTATTTAGCCTAAACCCATCTGTTGACTTTATGAAGTCAAAATCGATGGAATTGTTCCTGTTTGACTTTTGGAAGTCAAACCATTCATTCTTGATCTTGAATTCGTGAATTACAACTGATTAGGCTTGAATCAGTAACGGAAATCGCATTAAACACCATTAACGATCATAACTAATACTTTAATCATCGTGAATGTGTCGAATTAAACCCAATAATGGGTATTCAAAACGAAACCGTCGCCATCACGCTATACGCCTCAAATTCGTTGATTCCGATCAACATCCTCACAAATCAATCATTTGCGTAGCTAAGCCGTGTTCCTTTGGGTCTATTTCACCAATCAATATGACGGAAGACGAGCCGGAGGAGTCGGAATCCAAGATCGCCGAAGTCGGAAACCCATCTAGTCGATCTCCTTCAATCCGTCACGTATTCTGATAATTGATCCTACCCTTAGCTTCGTTTTTACTCTTTTAATGAAAGCTCTATGTTAATTGGGGCTCATAATATCTAATTGATCAAGACCCATAATCTAGGGTTCATACGAAACCCAATTTGGGGCTTTTGATACTAAACTCGATTAAAATTCAATTGAATCATATGGTTAGACTCGCGATTACCTACTCTTTGAAAGCCCCATATCAATTAAATCAAGTAATATCGAATTGATTATAAACCGTAAACTAGGGTTCATCATAAATTTGATTTGGGGGTTTATATCCTAGACTTAACCAAAATGGAATTAATCTATATGATCAGATTCGAAATTCTTCCCTTTGTAAAAGCCCCATGAATTCAATGGTTAACAATATCGAATTCAACAGATTTGATTCTTAGTTCTTGATCTAGGGATTCGGCCCGTATATGCGTGATTAAATGATTCAAAACGTGTAAATTTTGCAATTAAACATCACCTCAGACTCGCCTATATCCCATCTATCAAAACCTCTATGCGCGTGCATTAAATCGTGATCGAAATCGATGGAGATTGGGGATGGTTTAATTCGGATCGTGACTAAGGGTAGAAGGGAGGGGGTTTGGAATCAATAAAACCATTTCAGAAGCATCCTTGTCGCGAAACACTAGCCAGCCGAGATGGTTAAGACTTAAGGCCTATACGCAGGAGACCCGGGTTCGAAACCGGTCTTCTGCAAACATTTTTTTGGGCATTTTCCTTGGAATATTTTTATATATTTTCAAACCCAATATTATTATATTAATATATAAAAGGGTTTTAGCCCCGAAAAACACCCGTATGATCGAGTTTGATTTATTAAATCATTTTCATATTGTTTCCACTTTTAAAACTAATATATTTAGGTTATTATCGAATAAAAATAATACATTATTATTTTTATCACATAAATAGTTAACACATATAGAGTTTAAAAATAATATAATAATATTATTTTCTGGATCGTTACTTAATAACGAAGACGATTAAAAATAATTGTAATTATTGTCTTTCGTCGCGTATCGTAATCATTCGAATCATCTAACTTAGAGATCCGTATTTCCGTGGACACGTTCGTCTATTCCTTAATCATTAGGACGTTTCTTTTAAGACGTTCATCATTTCTGTGTCGTCGTCACATATTCCCATTGAGTCCCTAACTGTTATGTTGTAATGCTAGGACATTTGTGAGCCGTGTCAGGCTACCGCTTGAGATTTTAATCTCGTACTTGTGTGATTACTACCTACGCCGTTCAGGTGAGTTTCACGGCCCCTTTTTACTTGTTTTACTATTGGGGGAGAAACATGCTTACACACAAACATTATTTTACTTGTTTTCCTGTTGAGGAGAAACATGCATACTCACAAACAGTATTTTACTTGTTTTCCCGTTGGGGAGAAACATGCATACACACAAACAGTATTTTACTTGTTTTCTATTGGGGAATAACATGCATACGAACAGGCATCCGTTACTTGTCTCCCAGCCAGGGAGAGACATACACACGGACATGGATCACATAGTATTTCATTACCACTTGTGTACCTAAGTGCAAACATAACATGCAAAGTCCTTACAAACTCGGACCGTTTATATATTGAGTATAGCGAGGAAATTTGAGTAGTACTACTGGGTTTTACAAACCCCACCCGGGTTAGTCGCGCTAACTTGATTGGAGGTCTAACGGGTGTAAATTGTCCTTAACACTTGCCATTGTTGATGTTAGCAATGGCGGAAGGCACCCAAACACAAACAGTCAGCTCCGGTTGCGAACGCTTAGAGTAACTTGTACATTGTCTAGCTAGGAATAGGTGTGACTTACGTATGTGGATCCAGCAACACTCAAACAGTTTATTTACATACAAACCTGTGAACTCACCAACCTTGTGTTGACACTTTTTCTTACATGTTTCTCAGGTCGCTTTGGCACAGGTTGCGCACTTAGGACATGCATGGAGTCCTACTGTCATATCATTCATTTCAAATATTTTAAATTGTTTATTTAATTACATTATTTGACGCTCGTTGCGTGTAATTATTTTTACTTCATTTTAATGTTTACGCTTCCGCATTAACTCTGAACTTTTATGTTATGACATTTCAAGTCCCATATAGTGTTGTTTGATGTTGCTAATGACTGAGATCCTGGTGTGTCACCTTGCAAACGGTAAAACTCCGTTAGTTGAAATTTATTTTGTTTAATTTTTGGGACGAAAATTATTTTAAGTAGGGGATGATGTGACAACCCGACTTTTCAGGTTAACTCAGTTAGTACATTCCGTTAAATTTCTGTTGAAAACCTAACCCCGTTAGATAATCCAGTTAAATTCAAACCTCAGGGATAATTCTTGCCAATATTTAATCTTAAAACTATAGGGATTAGCTGTGTATTTAGCCTAAACCCATCTGTTGACTTTATGAAGTCAAAATCGATGGAATTGTTCCTGTTTGACTTTTGGAAGTCAAACCATTCATTCTTGATCTTGAATTCGTGAATTACAACTGATTAGGCTTGAATCAGTAACGGAAATCGCATTAAACACCATTAACGATCATAACTAATACTTTAATCATCGTGAATGTGTCGAATTAAACCCAATAATGGGTATTCAAAATGAAACCGTCAACCATCACGCTATACGCCTCAAATTCGTTGATTCCGATCAACATCCTCACAAATCAATCATTTGCGTAGCTAAGCCGTGTTCCTTTGGGTCTATTTCACCAATCAATTTGACGGAAGACGAGCCGGAGGAGTCGAAATCCAAGATCGCCGAAGTCGGAAACCCATCTAGTCGATCTCTTCAATCCGTCACGTATTCTGGTAATTGATCCTACCCTTAGCTTCGTTTTTACTCTTTAAATGAAAGATCTATGTTAATTGGGGCTCATAATATCTAATTGATCAAGACCCATAATCTAGGGTTCATACGAAACCCAATTTGGGGCTTTTGATACTAAACTCGATTAAAATTCAATTGAATCATATGGTTAGACTCGCGATTACCTACTCTTTAATCAATAATGGGTATTCAAAACGAAACCGTCGACCATCACGCTATACGCCTCAAATTCGTTGATTCCGATCAACATCCTCACAAATCAATCATTTGCGTAGCTAAGCCGTGTTCCTTTGGGTCTATTTCACCAATCAATTTGACGGAAGACGAGCCGGAGGAGTCGGAATCCAAGATCGCCGAAGTCGGAAACCCATCTAGTCGATCTCTTCAATCCGTCACGTATTCTGGTAATTGATCCTACCCTTAGCTTCGTTTTTAAACTTTAATCATCGTTTTTACTCTTTAAATGAAAGATCTATGTTAATTGGGGCTCATAATATCTAATTGATCAAGACCCGTTATCTAGGGTTCATACGAAACCCAATTTGGGGCTTTTGATACTAAACTCGATTAAAATTCAATTGAATCATATGGTTAGACTCGCGATTACCTACTCTTTGAAAGCCCCATATCAATTAAATCAAGTAATATCGAATTGATTATAAACCGTAAACTAGGGTTCATCATAAATTCGATTTGGGGGTTTATATCCTAGACTAAACCAAAATGGAATTAATCTATATGATCAGATTTGAAATTCTTCCCTTTGTAAAAGCCCCATGAATTCGATGGTTAACAATATCGAATTCAACAGATTTGATTCTTAGTTCTTGATCTAGGGTTTCGGCCCGTATATGCGTGATTAAATGATTCAAAACGTGTAAATTTTGCAATTAAACATCACCTCAGACTCGCCTATATCCCATCTATCAAAACCTCTATGCGCTTGCATTAAATCGTGATCAAAATCGATGGAGATTGGGGATGGTTTAATTCAGATCGTGACTAAGGGTAGAAGGGAGGGGGTTTGGAATCAATAAAACCATTTCAGAAGCATCCTTGTCGCGAAACACTAGCCAGCCGAGATGGTTAAGACTTAAGGCCTATACGCAGGAGACCCGGGTTCGAAACCGGTCTCCTGCAAACATTTTTTTGGGCATTTTCCTTGGAATATTTTTATATATTTTCAAACCCAATATTATTATATTAATATATAAAAGGGTTTTAGCCCCGGAAAACACCCGTAGGATCGAGTTTGATTTATTAAATCATTTTCATATTGTTTTCACTTTTAAAACTAATATATTTAGGTTATTATCGAATAAAAATAATACATTATTATTTTTATCACATAAATAGTTAACACATTTCGAGTTTAAAAATAATATAATAATATTATTTTCTGGATCGTTACTTAATAACGAAGACGATTAAATGTATTTAATAATTGTAATTATTGTCTTTCGTCGCGTATCGTAATCATTCGAATCATCTAACTTAGAGATCCGTATTTCCGTGGACACGTTCGTCTATTCCTTAATCATTAGGACGTTTCTTTTAAGACGTTCATCATTTCTGTGTCGTCGTCACATATTCCCATTGAGTCCCTAACTGTTATGTTGTAATGCTAGGACATTTGGGAGCCGTGTCAGGCTACCGCTTGAGATTTTAATCTCGTACTTGTGTGATTACTACCTACGCAGTTCAGGTGAGTTTCACGGCCCCTTTTTACTTGTTTTACTATTGGGGGAGAAACATGCTTACACACAAACATTATTTTACTTGTTTTCCTGTTGAGGAGAAACATGCATACTTACAAACAGTATTTTACTTGTTTTCCCGTTGGGGAGAAACATGCATACACACAAACAGTATTTTACTTGTTTTACTGTTGGGGAGAAACATGCATACGAACAGGCATCCGTTACTTGTCTCCCAGCCAGGGAGAGACATACACACGGACATGGATCACATAGTATTTCATTACCACTTGTGTACCTAAGTGCAAACATAACATGCAAAGTCCTTACACATTCGGACCGTTAATATATGGAGTATAGCGAGGAAATTTGAGTAGTACTACTGGGTTTGACAAACCCCACCCGGGTTAGTCGCGCTAACTTGATTGGAGGTCTAACGGGTGTAAATTGTCCTTAACACTTGCCATTGTTGATGTTAGCAATGGCTGAAGGCATCCAAACACAAACAGTCAGCTTCGGTTGCGAACGCTTAGAGTGACTTGTACATTGTCTAGATAGCAATAGGTGTGACTTACGTATCTGGATCCAGCAACACTCAAACAGTTTATTTACATACAAACCTGTGAACTCACCAACCTTGTGTTGACACTTTTTTCTTACATGTTTCTCAGGTCGCTTTGGCACAGGTTGCGCACTTAGGACATGCATGGAGTCCTACTGTCATATCATTCATTTCAAATATTTTAAAATTTTTATTTAATTACATTAATTGACGCTCGTTGCGTGTAATTATTTTTACTTCATTTTAATGTTTACGCTTCCGCATTAACTCTGAACTTTTATGTTATGACATTTCAAGTCCCATATAGTGTTGTTTGATGTAGCTAATGATTGAGATCATGGTGTGTCACCTTCCAAACAGTAAAACTCCGTTAGTTGAAATTTATTTTGTTTAATTTTCGGGACGAAAATTCTTTTAACTAGGGGATGATGTGACAACCCGTCTTTTCAGGTTAACTCAATTAGTAAATTCCGTTAAATTTCTGTTGAAATCCTAACCCCGTTAGATAATCCAGTTAAATTCAAACCTCAGGGATCATTCTTGCCAATATTTAATCTTAAAACTACAGGGATTAGCTGTGTAATTAGCCTAAACCCATCTTTTGACTTTATGAAGTCAAAATCGATGGAATTGTTCCTGTTTGACTTTTGGAAGTCAAACCATTCATTCTTGATCTTGAATTCGTGAATTACAACTGATTAGGCTTGAATCAGTAACGGAAATCGCATTAAACACCATTAACGATCATAACTAATACTTTAATCATCGTGAATGTGTCGAATTAAACCCAATAACGGGTATTCAAAACGAAACCATCGACCACCACGCTATACGCCTCAAATTCGTTGATTCCGATCAACATCCTCACAAATCAATCATTTGCGTGGCTAAGCCGTGTTCCTTTGGGTCTGTTTCACCAATCAATTTGACGGAAGACGAGCCGGAGGAGTCGGAATCCAAGATCGCCGAAGTCGGAAACCAATCTAGTCGATCTCCTTCAATCCGTCACGTATTCTGGTAATTGATCCTACCCTTAGCTTCGTTTTTACTCTTTGAATGAAAGCTCTTTGTTAATTGGGGCTCATAATATCTAATTTATCAAGACCCGTAATCTAGGGTTCATACGAAACCCAATTTGGGGCTTTTGATACTAAACTCGATTAATATTCAATTGAATCATATGGTTAGACTCGCGATTACCTACTCTTTGAAAGCCCCATATCAATTAAATCAAGTAATATCGAATTGATTATAAACCGTAAACTAGGGTTCATCATAAATTCGATTTGGGGGTTTATATCCTAGACTTAAGCAAAATGGAATTAATCTATATGGTCAGATTCGAAATTATTCCCTTTGTAAAAGCCCCATGAATTCGATGGTTAACAATATCGAATTCAACAGATTTGATTCTTGGTTCTTGATCTAGGGTTTCGGCCCGTATATGCGTGATTAAACGATTCAAAACGTGTAAATTTTGCAATTAAACATCACCTCAGACTCGCCTATATCCCATCTATCAAAACCTCTATGCGCTTGCATTCAATCGTGATCGAAATCGATGGAGATTGGGGATGGTTTAATTCGGATCGCGACTAAGGGTAGAAGGGAGGGCGTTTGGAATCATTAAAACCATTTCAGAAGCATCCTTGTCGCGAAACACTAGCCAGCCGAGATGGTTAAGACTTAAGGCCTATACGCAGGAGACCCGGGTTCGAAACCGGTCTCCTACAAACATTTTTTTGGGCATTTTCGTTGGAATATTTTTATATATTTTCAAACCCAATATTATTATATTAATATATAAAAGGGTTTTAGTCCCGAAAAACACCCGTAGGCTCGAGTTTGATTTATTAAATCATTTTCATATTGTTTCCACTTTTAAAAGTAATATATTTAGGTTATTATCGAATAAAAATAATAAATTATTATTTTTATCATTTTCATATAGCATGTAGATAGTAATGAGTGTAAGCACAAAAGTTATCAAGTAGTGTGACAAATAAGTCATTATGTATTGTATCATGTAGTGTAAATACCTATGATAGTATGTAAAAATATTTACACAGGAATTAATAGTGTAACATGTAGTAGCATGGCATTGTATGGGTGTCCTAAAGTTATAGTCTAGGTCAAGGGTGTCTAATAACCTAGTTCCCTATAACCAAGGCTTTGATACCAATCTGTCACACCCCAACCGATGGCGGAATCATCGGGGCTGGACAATGTAGACTGTTCATGAGCTCAAGGTTGACTAAATTGTAATATGTTAAATCCATTTCCATTCAAACAAACATAATCAAGTTCAAGTACGTAATGAAATACAATTCGTTCTTGAATTAAGATTAACTAGGTCCAAAGCCTATGTGTAGCATGTCTTGATCAAACTCATATGAAAGAACCTGAAACATGAATAAAATAAGGTCAACTAAAAAGTTGGTGAGTATAACACAGGTTTGTATATAGATAGCATATAGTTTGTAAAACAAATCCTTACATAACATGATAAATAAGGCATTTATGGGGAGCAGCTATTGTGTAACCAAGTACAATCAAACCTTTGTAACTAGCATGCAAAATTGTGTTGTCGGTATCAATCACCCCAATCTGGGTGGGTTTGTCAGACTCAATAGATCTATCATTGAAAACCGTCGGCTTGAATAGTTAATGATTGCACATAATCGCATACAAAGGTTAGCACACCTAGCACTCGGGCATAAAGCTCAAATTGCACACATGAATGTAAATAGGATTTGTACTTGTGTTGTTTGTGTAAATGTAAACATGTAATTTGAATAGTGTTCATGTTTCACCCCAAAAATGTAAAAGAGTAAAAGGGGCTATGTATACTCACTTGATTCGAATTATTCAAATCATCGTATGGTCCGTATAGATCGTTTCGTTGTGTGCGGGTAACGGGGCTCAATTTCACTATGAACACGTCTATAGTTTACACATAAAAATCGCCAACAAGTAACTATGTCCCTAATCAGGTCAGTTCGCAACTAAAGAGTAGTAAAGTAGTAACACTTAAAGTTTCTTAGTTTGCTCGTGTTTGAATAAGAATACGTCAAACCCCGAGTCGTTTCAATGTATTATGGTCTCCAACTTTGGTGTACAAAGTGCATGACCATGTCTTGTGTATAATGTAATCAATCCATTGCAATAATTGTAAGCAAATTTTGTTTCGTGTATAAAGTAATCACACAAGTCTTTTGTGTAGAGTGAACAACTAGCGTTAGGTATTTTGTAAATTTATAAGCTCTCCAGTAGAATGTAAACAATATAATATCACGGGTATTGTATGGAATAAATTTCACGTATGATGTTGACATTTTAGCATCATGTATTTTGTAAATCAATATGCTCTCACGTGTAATGTAAACAACATAGTATCACATGTATCGTGGGAAATGAATCTCATGTATAGTGTTGATAAGTTAGCATCATGTATTTTGTATAATGTGCACCGTTTAGTATAATTTACTTTGTAACCAAATGAGTTTCATGTATAGGGTGGTCAATCTAGAATTTTGTATCAATCAAGCAATCGTTATGTATCACGTATATTGCAAACAACTAAGTTTCGTGTATCATGTGCTCAATCCATTAGCACGTGTATTGCAAATAAACATGTTTCGTGCCTTACGTGATCAATCGAGTAAATTGTGCTTTGTAGGCAATTAGCTTCATGTATTATGTAATTTGTGTAGTATTGGATATATTCAGAATAATTAAGTTTCTTGTACCATGTGGTTGCGTTAGATAAATTATGATAGTGTATACGTAAGTATTGAACTTTGCGTGCGATGTATATTAACGAGTTTTGCGTGTGATCGAGTGTTTGCGGACAAACGTGTTGTTTGGCGTTCTTGCGTAATGTGGTAGTCAGGTTCAAGTTCTCAAATCTAATTGAGGTTGGTGGGAAGGGTTAACGTCTTCGCGGTATGGATCGTCTCTTGAAGCGTCAAGTGAAAGGTAACGAGGAGGTTTTGGAAATATTCAGGAATTGTGTTTACCAATACGGGTCTTTGTTTGAACATAGAAAGTGGTAAATTGTTCTTGGTTGTAGATATATAAAGTAGTGAAATTATTGAATCGCATATCTTAAATAAATATGCAATTTATGAAGAAAATATATATATATATATATATATATTTGATTTAAATTTTCAACTATTGGCTAAACAAGTAGCAGCATATTAATTTAGCCAAAGTTTAGAAATATTTACTTTAATGAAGAAAAATTATAATTATTTATCAGTTTAATTTAATTTTTTTTTAATTGGTTGTATTAACTTTCCTTATCAGGTGAAAAAGTTTTATGGAAAATTTATGTTTTTGATATTATCTAAAAATTTGATAAACATTTTGTTTAAACAAGATAACGAGGTTTTGTTTAAATCACAAATAGGATGATTTGTTTATGAATGAGATTGTTAGTAGTGTACTAAATCGTGTTGAATGAAGGAGGTGATATTTGAGAACATTTGATGAAAATATAACGGGTAAACTTTACGCTCCACAGGTCAAATCAATGAACAATAACTGTAGAGTTGAAATATTTTGAATTGATTAAATGCTGAAATGTTAAACATTACTCAAGACATAAGGAGATGGTTCTCAAATCTAAAATTTAAAGGTAAACAGTAGAAGCTTCTTCTAACTTCTCCGATAGCTTTCCACTAGGAAGAAGATAATCGCCAAGATGAGTACCACTATGGTCACTCGGTTAGCCGACCTGGCTTCAGCTCTAGTTGTATCCGTGCGATGCTCCAGTATTTCTTTTTCGAGGATGGAAATCAACTCCTTTTGGTACCCTAATTGGTTTGCTAGGCTATCCATTCTTTGTCCTTGCAAGTCGTGCATTGCTCCCTGCTCTATCCTTTGTCTCTCAAATTCTGAAGTTCTTACATATTGATGGAGGTCATGGGTTGGAATCCCCATAACACCAGTGGGTGCCATGGTATGTCTTACCCAAGGGTTAGGAAGGTACGGGTCGGGCATTAGATATGGGTCTCTTAGTGGGGGTGGTAATTGCTTGTGGGGGTGAGGTGTCTGATACGGGTTTCTAGGTGCGGGTGATCCAGGTGTTCGAAGTCCCGGGCCGGTGTTCCTAATCCAGTCCGCCCTTACATCAAACCTGGGCCTAGTAGTTAGGGGTGTTGGTGATCGGTACACGGGTGTCTCAGTGTCTTCTTCCCAATCAGATTCTGTTCCAGGACGGTAAACCGGGGAGGAAGGAGAGTAGGGGTCCATGCCTAGCTGGAAAATAATGGAAAGGTTGTAAGTGATGATGAAATATTGTGTGTCTAATATAGAAGTTCTTATAGGTTTTAGAGTTTGACTAGTCATAACGCCGAACCATCACGATAGTATTTTAGAAATACACTTGACCTATAAGCAATGTATCCCTGAGGAGAATTCCCAGGAAAGAGGGGTGGGTCATTAAGACACACTTAAGTACCCTATTTTTCCTTAGCCAGAATTCCTCATGGGTTTACACACTCTTCCAGCCATCATGTATTAATAATACCATTGTTGGGCTCATGGTTAAGATGAGAATTGTTGTGAACTGGGCTTTGAGGCCCAAAAGTAGGGTGTACGCATTTCAGTGGGCTTTCTTCTTCTTGGAGGATAGATGGGCTTCTTAGTTTACTATTGGTGGGCATTAGGCCCAATAGTTTAAGTCTTTGTTCATAAAGGGTGATGGCATCATGTATGTGAGTCCAAATGTGTATGAATAATTTAGTGTGTATGTGTGTGTGTTAAACTTAGGATAGTACTTTAAATAAATCTAATAGGTAGAAGTAAATAGTAGGAAAAGTTGGCAAGTAACGTGTCACATTGACTATTGAGTGTTGTATCCTAGGATGTAATTATGTAGTATAACATGAAAGAATATTCACATAAAAATATAATCATATAGCATGTAGATAGTAATGAGTGTAAGCACAAAAGTTATCAAGTAGTGTGACACATAAGTCATTATGTATTGTGTCATGTAGTGTAAATACCTATGATAGTATGTAAAAATATTTACACAGGAATTAATAGTGTAACATGTAGTAGCATGGCATTGTATGGGTGTCCTAAAGTTATAGTCTAGGTCAAGGGTGTCTAATAACCTAGTTCCCTATAACCAAGGCTCTGATACCAATCTGTCACACCCCAACCGATGGCGGAATCATCGGGGCGGGACAATGTAGACTGTTCATGAGCTCAAGGTTGACTAAATTGTAATATGTTAAATCCATTTCCATTCAAACAAACATAATCAAGTTTCAAGTACATAATGAAATACAATTCGTTCTTGAATTAAGATTAACTAGGTCCAAAGCCTATGTGTAGCATGTCTTGATCAAACTCATATGGAAGAACCTGAAACATGAATAAAATAAGGTCAACTAAAAAGTTGGTGAGTATAACACAGGTTTGTATATAGATAGCATATAGTTTGTAAAACAAATCCTTACATAACATGATAAATAAGGCATTTATGGGGAGCAGCTATTGTGTAACCAAGTACAATCAAACCTTTGTAACTAGCATGCAAAATTATGTTGTCGGTATCAATCACCCCAATCTGGGTGGGTTTGTCAGACTCAATAGATCTATCATTGAAAACCGTCGGCTTGAATAGTTAATGATTGCACATAATCGCATACAAAGGTTAGCACACCTAGCACTCGGGCATAAAGCTCAAATTGCACACATGAATGTAAATAGGATTTGTACTTGTGTTGTTTGTGTAAATGTAAACATGTAATTTGAATAGTGTTCATGTTTCACCCCAAAAATGTAAAAGAGTAAAAGGGGCTATGTATACTCACTTGATTCGAAAGCGTAGCTAACACGAGATACTAGAAAGTAATGTGATCCTTGTATCGCACAACGTTAACCTAGAGTGTAATGTATATTGCATTAATAATGCACAATAGTCTAAGTCTAAGTCTAAGGTTGAATTGGATAAAGTTAGTGATTGGTACTTGGAAGTATTGTATAAAACGGAAGATTTGAAATGAATATTTTTACAACATTTTGAATTAGGTTTGAGTTTGGAATAATTAAATAAGTAAATTAATTAATTATTGTTTATGAGAATAATGTAAGTATTAGATGTAATTAAGTATAACTAAATTACTGTTTTTGTTTAATTATAAATCAAATAAATAATTATTACCTTATTCATCTATTTATAAAATGTAACTTAGACATTAAAATATTATTTAAGTGTAGGGTTTATAATTTAAAGGTTGAAACTTTAATTAAATAATTTCCATTTATTTTAAGATTAAATACTTGATCTTTTTAAATAAAGATAATACGCATTTTTATAAATTCACCTATTTTTATTTTGAAAATTAAATTGAAATACTAATTGTTTAAAAATATAGAAATTTTAAGGATTCCGTGAACACACACGACCGTGCCTAGACAGGGCACGATAGTGCTCGGGCCACGAGCGCGACCGCGCTAGTCAGGGCGCGACTGTGTTGATCAACAGAGGACATAGCCAGACAAATCACTAGGCACGACCGTGCCTTGTACAGGCACGACCGTGTCTATGCTTCAGGGGCACGACCAAGTCTAGCCAACGACATGACTGGGTCTGAGCAGGAGGCACGACCGCGCTGGAAGTCGGCACGACCGTGTATCTCGAGTCACGACCGCGCTAGATGATTAGCGCGACCGTGTCTCTTTCAAAACAGAAACGAATTGATTGATCCTTCTATTGATGGTGTCAGAATTGATAGGGCTTTCATTCACAAGGTCATTAAAAGTCTTTTGGTGTAGATTAATTGTGTTTAAAACATGTTTAGGACCGGATTCGATTAAACTATTTTGAATGAAAATATGGTTTCTGGTTCGGGTAGATTTTGATATTGAATGCCCAAATTAGATTGGGGCTATTGATCTACAGAATAAATATAAGGTTTAGAAGATTTCAATTACCCTGTACGATGATGGATTGGTAGCTTACGGTAGGAAGGAGTTCCGGCGTGACGAATTTGGTCTCCGGCGTCTCCTGCTGCAATTCCGGCTAAATCAGTGTACTCGCGAGTTTCAATGAGGATCGATGGTGCAATGGATTGAGGAAACTTCACTTCAGAATATAAGAATCTCGGTTCAAACGGAGGGAGGTTTATTTTTCTGAGACTAATCGGATTTCTGGGACTATTGGTTGTAAATGACAGTGTAATTGTTTTGTTAAGAGATATTAAGTGGAAATCGGTTACGGGAAACCAACGATCGGGCGATTAAAGCTGCAGTTATGTTTTCTCAGACATGAGGCGCGACCGTGCCAAAACAAGGCGCGACCGTGCCAAGATGAGGCGCGACCGTGCCAATAATAGACGCGACCGTGCCAGACGAGGCGCGACCGTGCCTACTAGGGTTTCTGGTTATTTACAAAATCAGCCCTTGCAACTTCAGCTTTGACAGAATTAGCTTGGTTAGGATTTAACAGAACACCTAACGGGATTACTAACTGAGTTAACTCTAGGAGGTGTTACCATGTGATTTGAGTTCTAAAACTTTGAATTAAAATATGATCGGCTAACAATTTAATGAGGCATAGGTTTGAACAAGTATAGGGTCTAGCATTGTATTGTTATTAAAATAAGTTAGAATAGGGTCGGAAAATCAGGAATGTTACAATTCTTTATTTAAATTTAACTAAGTCAAAAGCCTATGTGTAGCATGTCTTGATCAAACTCACACATTAGCACCTGAAACAAGAACAAAATAAAGTCAACTAAAAAGTTGGTGAGCATACACAGGTTTATACATATATAGTGTATATATGTAAATAATCAAATCCTTACATAACATGATAAAACAAGGCATTTATGTGGAGCAACTATTGTGTAACCAAAGTACAATCAAACCTTTGTAACTAGCATGTAAATTGTGTTGTCGGTAACAATCACCCCAATCTGGGTGGTTTTGTCAGACTCAATAGATCTATCATTGTTAATCGTCGGCTTGAATAGTTAATGATTGCACATAAATTGCACACAAACAGTTAACACACCTAGCACTCAAACATAAAGCTCAAATTTTGTATAAATGAATGTAAAGAGGATTTGTGTTTGTGTAGTTTGTGTAAATGTAAGCAGTTGTGTGTATAGAGTTCTTGTTTCACCCCAAAAAGTGTAAAAGGGTAAAAGAGGCTATGCAATACTCACCTTGATAAGTAGAGGGTTGGACTTGTAACTTGAAGTAATAAAATTCAAGAATGGCCTAAGTTAAATACGATACGTTATTATAATGTAAAGAGAGTTTAAGAACAACGACAATGGAATGATTTGGGATTTAGGGTTTTTGGAACGAACGAGCGACGAAAAAAAATTATTAAAGGTTCGAATTTTGACGATACCAAGTTAAACAAAGTGATATTATATAAATCAAATAACATGAAATAATGTTTTGTGGATTTTGTTTATAAAAGAGATTTTTGGTGTCAATAATAAATATTAGTTACAAATTTAATATCTTATCAAGACAATTTAGTTAAATAGTTATCATGATTGAACCTTATAATATAATAATAATTATATGGATATCATTATAAATAAATTAATTATGCGAGTTGTACTATTATTATTTATGAAAATCAAATTATTAAAAGAATCATAATATTTATGAAAGTATTAATAATATGATAAATATGTTAATAAGACAATTGTTAAAATCTATGTTATTAGTAACACCAATAATATGGTATTATCAATAACAATATTTTAGATTAAGTTGTTATAAAGGTTTAGGTTAAATGTATTTATATCACCATTTTGGTGAATAAAACTTATGAAGTTACAAAACACGACCATTTTATAATATTAAAATTTATATAGGGTTTTTGAAAATGCCCGTAACGTTTGTCACGGTTTTGCTATGGTGAAATAAAATATGTGATTTTAATAACTTTTAAAAGAGTTTACATTTTATTTTTAATCAAAATAAACATTATACATAACATCTTGAAATTTCAGGAAATGTTTATAATTTATTTATGTAGAAAATTGGATTTATTAATTAAAAAGAAATTGTATTATTGTGTGCATTGAGTTAAAACATCAAAAGGATAAGAAAACGGGGGATAAGGCGCAGGTGCCGGGTGTAGAACCCGCGACCTGACCTCTATGTGCAAGGAGCTTTAACCACTAGAGCACTGTCCCGATTTGGTATAAGTCAGGGACGAAATTTGTTTTATTAATACGCTATACATTGCCTTCTTTTTCCTAAAAAACAGAAACCCATCGGCGAGCCCATCTTTTAACCTACTCCCTATTCAAATGAAAGCTGATCAGAAGGGGTTCGAGGGGTTGTTACCTGAAACGAAATCCTCGCAGAAAAGGAGTCTCCAACCGTCGAATTCGTGAGGCTCAGTTCTCCCCTATCCCCGAACGTAACAAAGCCGAGAGAAAAGAAATGAGTGAAATTTGAGGATTTTGAAACTTGTAATTAAATTAGGTATATATATGGTGTTATAAACGCGTTTAATGTCATAATTGGGACATGATTAGTGGGATATTAAGGCCTGAGTTATGGGTTTTGAAACCCATTGCCGTAACCCCCTTAATTCTTAATCAAAATTAGTAATTACAAGTTGGTAAATATGGTAAATGAATGGCATAATGATTTGGTGGGATTAATACTCCGGATTTTCAGGTAAATTGAAAGATTGAATCGGGTTTGACTTCATGAAAGTTAAAATTGTGCAAGAACACTACTAGGGTTCATTTTTTGTTGGGTGGAGTTTCAATTGAAGGTTCAAAGGCTAGAGAGGGGTTTCTAAGCCAAGTTTATTTGTTTTAAAATATTATCTCAATTATTTATAAAAATGGTTTTTCTATAATATTTATAAAAGTTTACATTTAGTTATAAAGATTTTATAAAAGGAAATTTTTTTTTACAAGATCACAATGATTGTTTAAATGATTTATTGAAACGATAAAAATGTATATATATATGTATATATATATATATATTTGTAAATATGCATTTATAAGTTACATATGTATTTATAATAGTGAATAATATGTTTTTGTAAAGTTGGAAAAATTTGAGTTTAATATTCGTCAAATTAATGTGGTAAGTACGGGTTTGAATAGAATTGTTATTGTATAAAAATAATGCCCGAAAATCTTGAATGTTACACAAACCAAATTGCCAATTTACCTTACTCGAGCATTCTAGTTCCTTTAATAATATTTCATAATACTCGCGTCTCTTCAAGGTTGAGATTTTGTCCCGGTATTCCTCTCGACACCCCTTACCACTCCCGTGCTAAGTCCACATAACAGATGACAACTCGAAACATACTCGTACGGTCTCATGCACACTACCTTCTGGTTCTTCATGAACACTTGCCTCTTTACTGTATACTTGGTGGGCAGGCATCCTACCGTGTCGTCCGATAAGACCCCCCCACGCCTTCTGCCTATTCTACCCGTCATTTCGTTGCATAAGAAAAGGAATCTAATGTTATCACGCTGGTTAACAAACAGAATTCAACAAGTACTGTAAGATGTTAATATACAATTAACCATTACACTACCTTTCGATTCTATTTGACCACCTTTGTGATTTCCATTAGAACACAAGTCCTAACCTTAACACTTTCTAAAGCATACTATATATGTAAATATATACTACCTTCATACCTGATGTTGTGGCTCGAGTTACCCGTACTGGCATCCGCTTTCGGTCCCATTCACAGTTTAAGTTTAGACACCGAAAGTGTCCAAATCTATCAAACTACTGCTCTGATACCAGCTTGTAAGGCCCCAAACCCGGGAGGCCTCACTTGTTGGATTTACACATTTATAAACAGTTCTTAAACTTGAATATCAAAAAACGCAGCGAAAAATTTCATTTCAAACATAACATAACATCGTTCAACAAGCGGAAGCGTAACATTGTCTATTACATAAACATAACATGACCAACTTCATAACGGGATGCCAGTCTTCATATCATTCGGGTAACTCATCAAGCTGCCCAGCATCACCGTCCATCATCATAACCTACCTTAACCTGAATGTGCATACTAAAAAGTTAGCTACGCTGGGGAGTTCTAGCTTTTCATAAAACATTAACTTCAAATAATTGCCCAAAACATAACTTCATACTTCATTTAATAAAAGCATACGTAAAATAATGCAATAACAAAAAGTAACACATCATAACCCATAAGTCAACGAACATATCGAATATGCGCCTTCTCGTAACCGTCAATTCCAAACATCGCATACTGGTGGAATAACCTATAGATCACCAGCACTAGGCCCATCAACACCGTACTGTCCTTCGGGTGAAGAAATCCTAGGGCCCGATACTTAGGTCATTCAACACCAAACTTCGAGCATGACATCACAAGGAGGACAAGTACCAAACTTCAAGCACTCCACCCCCGTAAGGCACTAGTACCAAACTTCAAGCACGACTACCCCGTAAGGTAAATCGTACCAACTTCAAGGATCACGATAATCCCCTTGGTGACCGTCATCACCCTAGTTGTACAACAATTGACCAGCCACAAGGGCCCTAAAAGGTAAAGGCCCATAACATACATCCCATACCCATAACCTTCATTCCCTAAGGAATAATGGCAGATTCGTTCGTTTGTGACTTTCGTAAACATTCCCTTCTTTTACTTCAAAACATCAGTTAAAGCATTCGTACGTTTTATTAAAAATCATTCATTCATTCGTAAACTTCTTTTGGCAAAATATTTCATAAACACTTCTTTCATAACCTTTCCTTTTAAAACATCGTTCATAAATATCGTTTCATAAAACGTCACATACATCATTCGTAAACATCGTTTTATAAAACAGTCACATCGTTACGTATGCACACCAGCCCAAAAACATTATTAAAACATTCAAAAGAGTGCTTCTAGAACAAACCTGAGATGAACACGGTCCAAGGTCTCTAAAAGATCTTCTAACCTGTACGTACACAACTTAGTTTTAGCTTCTCATACAACTCATTACGTTTCATTCCTAACCGCAAACTTCACCCAACCGCAAACTTTACCCAAACCGCAAACTTCACCCAACCGTGAACTTCACCCATCCGCAAACTTCACCCTACCGTAAACTTTACCCAACCGCAAATTTCATCAGCCGTGAACTTCATCATCCGTTAACTTCACAACTGTGAACTTCACTCGGCCGCAAACTTCATCAGCCGTGAGCTTCATCAGCCGTGAACTTCTCAACCATGAACTTTGCACGACCATGAACTTCATCCAAACCGTAAACTTTATCATAACCGTAAACTTCATACAAAACACCTCAGTTTGCATGGACTTAGATCTGGATCGATGGATTCGTCAAGCGTGGAACTTTTTACGTTCAAAAAGTGTATTTTTCTCTCGTGATTCCAGATCTATAATCCTTTTCTCTTTTGGTTAATAAAAACCCAACCTTTTTACCAAAATTATCCGGGAACCCGATTTTAAACAAAAACCCAGATTCAGAACGAGTCATTACCTGAATCGAGCATCTGATTCGGAGGTCTTGCTTCCAAGCTATGTGGTAACACGCTTCTTGAATCTCAGGTCGATCCGCCAACTTTCTCTCTCTACGGTTTCTCTCTCTAAAACTTGCAAATGAGAGAAAAAGGTGGTGGTTTATGATATTTATAGGGAGACTCCTCCCCCTTATGCGCCACCCTTAAGTTCGCTTGGCATGTCTGGCCCGGCCCATCATGCCGCGTTTATTTATTCTTTTCATCACGTGTTTACCCGTTATAATTACTCGTCGTTTTATTTTAGGGATGTTACAAGTCTACCCCCCATACAATAGGTTTCGTCCCCGAAACCCATCATAAGTCAAACAGTCGAGGGTATGACTCCCTCATTTTCGTCTCCATTTCCCATGTAGCCTCCGATCCCTTTCCATGCTTCCACTGGACTTTAACCAATTGGATAACTTTGTTACGTAACCGTTTCTCCTTCCTGTCCAGGATGGCCACGGGTTCTTCGATGTAGTTAAGGCTGTTGTCGACTTCGATGTCAGTAAGTGGTACTTGTGCCGATTCATCCGCCAAACACTTTCGCAAGTGTGATACATGGAAGGTAGGATGAATCTCACTTAACTCATCAAGTTACTCCAACCGATAAGCGACTTCACCAACCCGGGCTGCTATTCTGAAAGGTCCGACAAACCTCGGACGTAACTTTCATATCTTCCTGAATCGTATGATCCCCTTCCAGGGAGATACTTTCAACATTACACGATCCCCAACGTTAAAATCAATAGGCCTTCGTCGTTTATCAGCATAAGATTTCTGACGATCTTGAGCGGCCTTCATTCGTGCCTTTATCTAATCAAACATTTCTGATGTTTCTCTCACCATTTCAAGACTTCCGAGTTCCTTCTCACCCCAACACACCGGGGTCCTGCATCTTCTCCCATACAACATTTCGTAAGGCGGCATGCCTATCGTCGTGTGATAACTGTTGTTGTAGTAGAATTCGGCTAACGGCAGGTGACTATCCCAACTGCCACCGAAGTCAATAATACAAGCACGGAGCATGTCCTCCAATGTTTGAATGGTCCTTTTGGACTGACCATCCGTTTGCGGGTGGTATGCCGTACTAATATTAAGTCTCGTGCCCATCGCTTCATGAAATATTTTCCAGAACCTTGATGTGAATCGTGTGTCCCGGTCAGATACGATCATCAAAGGCATCCCATGCCGAGTTACTACTTCGTTATTAAATACCTCAGTTAACCTTTCCGACGAGAACGTCTCGCGAATATGTAAGAAATGAGCACTCTTCGTTAAACGGTCCACAATTACCCAAATGGTGTCATGACCTTTAGCTGTGCGAGGTAGCTTGGTTATGAAGTCCATTGTAATGTGTTCCCACTTCCATTCCAGTATATCAAGAGGTTGAATCTTTCCATAAGGTTTCTGGTGTTCGGCCTTTACTTGCGAGCAAGTTAGACACTTGCTTACGTATTTCGTCACCTCATGCTTCATCCCAGGCCATCAGTATTCCTTCCTCAAATCTTGGTACATTTAGTTGGTACCAGGATGGATAGAGTAACGAGACTTATGAGCTTCATCCAAGATTTTGGTCCTAAGCTTGCCATCGGTAGGTATCCATACCCGTCCAAAACGTGTCCTAACACCAAGGGTGTTATATTCTAACTTGTCATGTTGGCCAACCATTCTTTCCTTCTTTATGTTTTCTTCCTTAAGTGCTTCATCTTGAGCTCTTTCAATTTCCCTCATCATATTTGATGTTACCACCAACTGGCAAGCTTTCACTCTAATAGGATCAGGCACATCCTTTCAGCATAGAGCGTCAGCCACCACGTTTGCCTTTCCAGGATGGTATATGATTTCAAAGTCATAGTCTTTCAATAGTTCCAACCATCGTCTCTGCCTCATATTAAGTTCCCTTTGTTCGAATGTAGGTCCTCATGGCACTTCTACAGATCGTTCTCGTGATAAGACGTATCGTTAACTCGGAGTGCGGAATCCAACGAATTAACGATTGCATTCAGAAAAGACAATAAAGACAATCACGTAAATAAACTTCATGCTTGTATTCCATTTCACAATAGAGTTTACAGACTCAATCTAATCGATTCTGATCACTGTTAATCTCTGTCTACTAAACTGACTTTGTAAACATCTATATATAGACTAAAAGCCTGCATTAGGCGAACTTAACAAGTTCGCCTCTAACAGACTAAGCGAACTTAACAAGTTCGCCTCAGATAGACTTAGGCGAACTTAACAAGTTCTCCTCTGTTAGATTAGGCGAACTTAACAAGTTCGCCGCTAGCAACTTGTATAAAAACACTTAGAACATTAATACATACAAAAACATAAAGACATAAGATCTAAACTATTACAAAGCTTTTGTCATTACAAACTATGTCCTAACAGACTCCCCCTTGACAATAGCTTGATCTTCAGTCTTCTGTCTTCATGATGAGTTTTTCAATTATCCGGCAATCTGCTTCCTGCATGCACTCCATATCTTCTACATATCTCCAATACTCGCTTGTACTGCAACCCTTGTTCTTTCCATTCATCAGTGAACATGATTTCATTCTTTCTCAGTGTTCTCTGATCTTTCTTTGAAAAGTTGATAAGGTTCATTGTATCATAGAAACATATAATGACCTTATTCTCTCTGTCTTCAATCCTTGCTTCACCAGTATTCACATCGACATACCACCATTTCATATTCCCAAGGAAGCCTTGAGGAATCTTCTTCAATGGTATCCTGTGTACAGCACGTACTGGTCTGAATTTGTACTTCCATATTACTTTCCCAGTCGTATGATCTGTGTTCTTCACTCTCTTTCCTCTTTGAGGCTTTAGCCTTTCATACTTTCCTGAACTACCTTCTCTTTTGATCAGATTTTCTATCACATCAGCTAATCCATTCTTGGCTCTATTAATAAATGGCTTTGAAGATAGACCATTCATTTCACACCTTGGCAAGGTATTGAAATACTTGATCCTCGGCTTTAAGTACTGAACACCATCAGATCTTTTGATAGCAAATAGTTTTATGTCATTGTCATAAAACCAACTTATAATTCTTCCTACACACCTCTCTTTATTCACATAATTTTCTTTCTGAGCAGGTTGTGCTGGAGACTTGGGTAGCACCTTCATCCAACTATTCACTACTTCTCTCCACTGTTCTCTGGTCATACCTGTATTTCTGTACATCACAGGTTCTTCATTCACCTTTGGAGACTCAGTGTGAGTAGTATTAGCTTCAGCATCTGGATTGGATTTAAGATTTTCTTCATCAGTATCAATCTTAGAATTAGCAGTATCTTCAAGCAGTGTGATGTCTTCAAATGATTCCATAGAATCTGTTGCTCCTTCATAATTAAACTCAGGAATAACATCACCTTGGATGAAGTTATAAGGGACATTAAGACCATCACAGCCTTCATAAATCACTTTGTCTTGACTTTTCTCAATCTCTATCTCCACTATCTCCCCTTCTTCTATCTCAGTATCTGACACATCATCTTCTATGTCATTGAATAAATCATCTATGTCGTTAAGACATGCTATCTTTTCAGCTTCTTCCTCCTCAGACTCAGCAAAGAACTCTAATAATAAAATTTCTTCATCATTAGCTCCAGAAGTATCTTTATTTCCATCAATTGATTGTGATGTCGACTCCCCCTGAACTTTAGAAATAGGATCAACGTCAGCGTATTGACGATCACCCTGAATATTACCCGAAAGATCATTGTCTTCATCATCATGTAGCTGAATTGACACAGTATGACATGCATCACGTATCCTCAACTCCCCCTGAGCGTCAAGACGCTCAACAAGCTTGGATACTAATGCTTGCATAGCAGCAATCTGAGTAGCTTGAGTCTGGATTACCAGCTGTCGTTGAGTATCATTAGATACAAGAGTATCCACCTGGGTTTGTAAAGCAAGCACTTATGATTCAAGGAAAGTAATCCTTTCAGAATCAGAAGGCTTAGACGGACCAGCTGACGATTGAGGAACGGAAGTACTGGGAGTAGGAATCACTGGAGGAACAGGAGTGTGAACAGGATATTGTTCCTTAGAACTTGAAGGTGTGACAATCAATGAAGCGACAAAAGTAGCATCTTCCACACCTTGAGAAGATTGGGCAGCAGCAATTGAAGCAGCCATAAGCTTTGGAGCTTTAGGATCCGGATTAAAATCACTATCCGAACTCTCATCCATTAACGTTCTTTTACCAAGTACTAATCCGGAAGGAGGATCCCGAACAGACTTTCATCGTTGTCTTCCGGCTGTAGATTTAAGGCGTTTGCCAGCATGAGCCAAAGGTATACGAGCCAACCGTTCATAATGACCTGAAGAGAAATCTCTAGAGTCATCAGAATCGGTATCTTCAGAAATAGGTAGGATTGTATGACTTGAGTTAGAACTCGACTCATTCTCAGTCACTACATTCCCTTCAGCTTCATGAATGGGCAAGTTCACAGCATCATCAACAAAATCATCCATATTCATTCCTAAATCTTGTTCATGTGCATGAACAACCTCTTCTAGAACAGGCTCATTAACAGGTATATCAACCTGAGCTTGTGGAATTGGAACTTGTTCTGGAATAGGAATTTGTTGTTGTACGGGAACATGTTGTTGTTGAGCTTGATGTTGTGGAACTTGTACTTGTGGAATAGGTTGTTGTTGTTGTTGTGGTTGTTGTTGTTGTTGAACATTTTCACCTTGAGCTAACTCATTAGGATGAAACCAGTTATCATTTGGTGGTTCAACATAATCAAGATTGATTAAGTGACCAAACAATGGAGCATTTACTGGAATCAATGCTTGATTCTGTTGTTTCACTTTAGTGCAATCCGTAAAGATACGCTTAGACATCGGCGTCAAAGTTAATCTTATTGGATGTTGTGGAAGATCAGGAAGAATATGATTTAGAATCATCTGAATAAACCTTGGATACATAAAAAATCCTTGACCTTCAGCAGGTGTAATTTGCATGACCATCTCCCTATAGATATATCTTGCAAAATTGAATCGTTTGTTCAACGTCAAAGCTACCATTGCAGCTTGTAAAGCAGTCTTTAAGCCATCAGTCCCGGCTTTACGAGGAGAGAGACACTGAATAATCACATGCATGAAGTATCTCCATTCACCCACCAATCCACCTTTACGGGCTTGAGTATCATTAGGTTTTCCACGATAACCCATTCTTTAAAAGCATCCCATTATCAAAGGATTAGGATAAGATATAGGATCTTCAGCAGCACCTCCTAATGCAAGAGCTACACGAATAGTGTCTTCAGATATAGCAATCTCAGTATTGTTGACTGTGGCATGAAGAACGTGAGGTTCTACGTTAGTATCTGAATGTACGGTGTCCCAAAACTGTTGAATATACACCAGACTGATGTATGGATCAGTAGATAAGGCAACACGTAGTCGTGAGCGGTTCAGAAATCCAATAATTCCTTGAAAGAGTATGGCCTCTGACATGTTAGGATCTAACAATGCCAACTGGTTGTGCTTGTATTCGACACGACGAGCCATCTGAAAAAGATTTGGACAACAAACACATATTAGACAAATAACAAAACACAAACATTATGAACAACAAATTTGAAACAAAAAACAAAACAAAAAATTTTTAAAAAAAATTCAAACATAAAAAAATCACAAATCCAAAACTTCTCTGACCCCTAGGAGAACTTAATAAGTTCGCCTAGTGTTTCAAGAGGCGGTAAGTTCGCCTGGACAAGTTCGCTTGAACAAGTTCGCTTGGAACAAGTTCGTCTGAACCGTCTGTCGATTCAACTTCAAACCAGAAATCACAAATCCTTCAATCTGTGATAAAAACTTGAAATAAGCATAGAAAGTCAATTGTCGTGTACTACTAAGACCATATCCATGAACAATTTCACGATTTAACACTGGAATATTCTTAATTTGGGCAAAAACAACCCGGGATAAAAACCGAGACAAAAACCTTGATTTTCTCTTGATTTATCGGACAAAATTCAATGAAAATACCTTGGTTAGATTCGCAATCCAATTTCTTATTAAGAATGAACCGTTTAACAACACAACAACCACTGAATTTGAAATTTCAAAAAAATTTGAATAAGTTCGCTTTAAAATCTGAGAAGATGATGAAACTGATAAGTTCGCCTGGTTAAACCCTTTTTCAGATTAAGTTCGCTTGATTAGGCGAACTTGTTAAGTTCGCTTTACAAGCCCTAGGCGAACATAATAAGTTCGCTTGACCTATTTCATGTGAACATATTAAGTTCGCTTCACCCGAAAGAGGCGAACTTAATGTTCTTTAACATTTGCCTTGATCAAAATTTTTACCAACTTTCAATCCGTCACGTCTTGAACTTCCGTCAGCAGCATGTATTTGATCCAATCCCGAACAATTTAATAAAAGATTAAAATTTTCATGGAAAATAAAAATAAAATCTTTTTGAATTTTATCTATACAAACGGAAACACATATTTTTGGATTTTTACCTATACAAACGAAAATACATATTTTTGGTTTTTCTCTATAGAAACGGAAATGTAAAATACAAAATCACATGTTTTTGAATGAACATCATGAGTAAGAAGATCATATCAGTATCCGAGTAATTCATCACACATTTTAGCAATAACCAAGGGTAACCTATGATATGAAACTATCAAACTCATCTTGTACTTTATGTATCTTTTTTCAGTATTTGTAACTCATTCAATTTGCATAATATTTGAAATGATACGCGATAAATTTCAATGTAAATAAGATCAGGTTATGAAATGCTCTTTTATTTATACCGAATTTGAAATATAAAGCATGAATTCTTAAATTTGTCAATATTATATGATTTGAAACTACAAGCGTTTATTCTCCAATTTCATATGATTTAGTACCATTTAGATGAAAAACATCGTGTACCCCACATATATGCCAAACAGAAATATAATTTGCACTATCTTCAAGACATATACAGTTTATTTTAAGGTTAGATCAATTTCCAAGATGAAATTATCTCATTTAGCACTAGAATAGAAGCAGATCCCAAAGGATATAAGAATCATGATGATTCAGAATTCGAAGATTCTAATGAATTGGCTGTATAATGTGAATCAACACATTCAGGTATGAGGATCCAACTATTATCTGGACAAGTTTCATTGGACTCAGACTAGATAATGTATCTAACTGATCCAATGGCGAATATATGTTTCGACAGATTTTGAAAGCATATCTTAGTTCAACAAAACATTGCATGTTTTTCGGGGCATGGACAGTAATGTGAACTGAAATAGATTTGTGCTAAAGATATAATTCGATATTGGTCTCATGAAATTCTTTAAAACCATATGTTCTTTATCTGATAATGATATTTTACACACACACCCAGGCATATAATGGATTCAAATCACAGATGTAATCATATCATATTTAATTTTCACACTACTATTAGTTTCAAAACGCTTTTTAGTCTATTAACAATTCAAGTTTCAAAACTCATACACAAATTTGAAAACAGATTATCAAGATTAGAGCATGCACAACACTATCATTTCTCATTTATGCAGACTTTGAAATTTAGATCAAATCAACTCAGTTTAATCAAACATATATCAAAGGTCTATAAGGTCGTGTGAAATGAACTAATCATTGATGTACTATCATTTCTTCTCTAACTTCAAATGATGTCAAATTTTATATTTTTAAATTTGTTTTGACTTTTTATAAATTAAGAATTTTTTGACTGAAAATTTAAAATGCAGAAATGTAATAAAGCAATAAAAGAAATTAAAAACAAAATTTTCCATGAAAATCTGATTTTGAAAAACTTTTATTCGGGATTGATCATACCTATCATTTTGATTAGAAATTCAAACCTGGTACGATCAAATGCCTTGGTAAACAAATCAGCAAAATTATCATCAGTGTGAACCTTTACCAGCTCAATCAACCTTTTCTCTGCACAATCACGAATGAAATGATATCTAATCTCAATGTGCTTTGTTTTACTGTGCTTAATAGGATTATTAGTTATAGACATTGTAGCATTATTATCAATAAGCATAGGGGTTCCTGTGAAATTCAAACCGTAATCTCTTAATTGCTGTTGTATCCACAGGATCTGTGAACAACAACTCGCAGCAGCGATGTATTCTGCTTCGCATGTAGATATGGAAACTGTGGTTTGCTTTTTGCATTGCCAGGAAACAAGTCGATTACCCAAGAACTGGCAACCACCTATTGTAGATTTCCTGTCCAAACAGCAACCACCAAAATCAGAATCAGTATAAGCATTGAAATCAAAGTTAGAACCACGTGGATACCATAATCCCAATCTTTGTTTTCCTTTCAAATAACGAAAGATTCTTTTTACAGCTATTAAGTGAGATTCTTTTGGTTTTGCCTGGAATCTGGAACAGATGCACACAGCTAACATTGTATCTGGCCTTGAAGCAGTTAAGTAGAGAGATCCAATCATTGCTTTGTAAAGTCGATAATCCACATCTTTTCCATCCGGGTCAGGATTCAATTTATGATTGTCCGGAATCGGAGTATCATATGTGGTACAGTCCTCCATCTTGAACCGGCTCAAGATGTCTTTGACATACTTGGACTGATGAATAAAGAAACCATCTTCCTTTTGATTTACTTGTAAACCTAAGAAAAACGATAACTCTCCCATAGCAGAAATTTCAAACTTTGACTTCATTACACTCTCAAAATCTTTGCATAACCCTTCATTTGTTGAGCCAAAAATAATATCGTCCACATATATCTGCACCAGTAGGTAATCTCCCCCTGATTTCTTTATGAATAAGGTCGAGTCAATCTTGCCACGAACAAAATCATTTGCCAAAAGATGTGCGGACAATGTTTCATACCACGCGCGAGGAGCCTGATGAAGACCATAGAGGGCCTTATCAAGCTTGAAAACCATATTCGGATTAAGTGGATTTTCAAACCCCGGCGGCTGGCAAACATAAACTTCCTCCTTGACCTTACCTTATAAAAACGCACTTTTCACATCCAATTGAAACACCTTAAATCCTTTATAAGAAGCAAAAGCTAGAAACAGCCGTATCGCTTCAAGCCTCGCAACAGGCGCATAAACCTCGGTGTAATCAATTCCTTCTTGTTGATTAAAGCCCAGGACAACTAATCTTGCCTTGTTCTTACCACGACACCTCGATCGTCTTTCTTACATTTAAACACCCATTTAGTACCAATCGGATATGCACCTTTCGGAAGATCTACAAGATTCCAAACCTTAAGTTTATCAAACTGAGCAAGTTCTTCCTGCATAGCCTCTATCCAATTGTTATCATTTAAAGCCATTTCAACATTCTTGGGTTCAACCTGAGAAATAAAACATGAATGTGAGCAATCATCAAGAACACCAGAATCTTTAATACATGTATACAAACAAGTATTGTCAACAAGAGAACGTGTTTTCACTCCATCCTGCAAATTGCCGATTATATTTGTCACCGGATGATCTTTGAGTTCCTTGATGGAAGAGACCTCAGGAACCTGTAACACTTCAACACCAGTTGTATCAGATTGATAAGACAAATCATGATTAATAGGAATTTCCGAGTCTAAATTTGTAGGAATCTCCTCCAAATCTTGTGTCAAAGGTAATGAATCATCACCCAACAAAGGATCAGCAGAAGAATCTTGAAAAATAGCATTGTCTTCCTCACTCTCTGAATCTTGTGGTCCTGAACAAGAAGCAACATTAGGATCGGGAGCAGAAGTAGATGGAACCGATGAATTTTGAACTGTATTTGGTAGAAAGCCATTGTGCTGTGCATCCTGACATGAATCATAGAGAACATCAGATTCATCAGGAGAAATATCAGAAGGTAAATGAAAAGACTTGAATAATGTGTCATAATAAAATGACCAATCTGGTCCGATCGCCATTTGAGGTAAAGACCGATTTGAACAGTCAATATGGAACCATTCTTCAACTTGGCGCGTCTCTTTGTTAAAAACCCTCTTGGTAGTCGAATTGGCAACATACCCCAGAAAAATCCTTTCAATAGCCTTAGCACTTAATTTTGTTGGGACATCTCTAACTTTCAACACGGTGCAAGGATTACCAAAAGGTAGTAAATAATCCAGATTCGGCTTTCGATTATTCAACAACTCGTAGCAAGTCTTGTTGTGTCGCTTGACGGTCAAGACCCTGTTCAAAACATGACACACAGTATTCACAGCCTCAGCCCAAAAAGTAACTGGAAGCTTAGAATCTGCAAGCATAGTGCGTGCCGTTTCAACCAGCGTCCTGTTCTTTCACTCAGCAACACCGTTTTGTTGAGGAACATATGGCGCACTGAATTCATGATGAATCCATTTTTGTAGACAGAATAAGCCCATCTTGCTATTCTTAAACTCGCTGCCATTGTCACTCCTAATTCTTCTGACCTTTAAATTGAACAAATTTTCCAACCCAGGATTAAGTATTGTACCAACTCAGTGGTTTCAGCCTTAGAAGAGAGAAACTAAACCCATGAAAATCTGGAAAAATCGTCCGTTACTACCAAACAGTATGATTTTCCACCAATGCTCCTGATACTAATCGGACCGAACAAATCCATATGCAGCAGCTCCAAAGGAGTTACGATAGAATTCGTCGATTTAGATTTGTGTGATTTCTTTCGTTGTTTCTCCTTCTTGCAAGGAATACAATCATCAAGAACTGAGAATTTCATCTTCGGAATACCAAGAACCAGATCATTCCTAGCAATATAGTTCATCTTCTGATAGTTGATGTGAGCTAGCTTCATGTGGCACAGAATTGAATCTGATTCCGAAGCCTTGGAGAGTAAACATGTAGGAATTGAATCCGTTGTAGTAGCGACACTCATGTCAAGGACATACGTGTCATTTCTCCTTGGGGCCTTCATGAGAATCCATTCGTCAGGAAAAACAAAAACAGGTTTCAAAATATATCACTCAGCATCATTGAAATGGAATGAAAACTTCTTGTCACAAACTTGTGATACACTCAAAAGATTGTGTTCCAGCTGCTCCACGTAATTCACCTTCTCAAATTTGTAATGACAACAGACGCACTCGACAGTTCACTAAGCAGATAATAAAATCTGGTAGCAAGATCATCCAAGGATTCATTTTGAAAATGTTTGAAGACCAAGAATTGCTTCTTCAATAGCTCTTTTCAACCCTTCTTTACATCTAAACTGCCTTCACATCTTTTCTGTAATGCTTCCCACAGTTGTTGAGAAGACTTGAATTGTTTGAAACTGTGATATATTTCCTTCAGAAGAGACATCAAAATACTTGCCATCGCTTTCTTTTCCCTATCAAACAACACATTTTCTTCATTCGTTAACGCAGACACCGGCTTTAGAACATTATCCTGTCCCATCCATGAATAAGTTGGATGCGTATAACCTTCTAAAATAGGAATCCAGAGACTGGTGTCGGTGAAAGATACGAACTGATCAAACCTGTCTTTTCAATTCGAATAATCAGCAAGATTCAACAACTTCGATGGTTTTTGAGATGTACCTATCTCATTATCATAATTGAACATATTTGTTACTTGAACCATATTTGCCATTTTTCTAAAAAATTTCCTGAAAAATTTCCAAGTGTTAAACACCCTCTACCTTTAGGCGAAGATAATAAGTTCGATTCTGTGATACCCAAGCGAACTTAATATGAAGTGAACTTAATAAGTTCGCTTGAACCAGAAACCTGAAAATCCGATTAAGTTCGCCTAAAAATAAGTTCGCTTAATCTGTGAGAAGCGAACTTGACAAGTTCGACTGCTAAGTTCGCCTGCACAAGAAATCAGCAAGTTCGCTTGCTTCAGCAGATTCAAACTCAAGAACAATTCAAACAAATACCGCAAACCAAAAAGAGTCAAAAATCTCCATAATTCACTGTTTTGAAGGAATTAGTCAAAATCAAACCGTAGGATTGTGTAATTTCTCAATTAGAACGTTTCTATTGGATCAACTTCTTCAAAATCCTCTTCAAAAATCTCCACATTAGTCTTGAAAACTCCATGGAAATGAAAATGTCAAAGATGATGAATTTCTTGTCAATTTGCATGCAAAACTGTCTCAAATCACCAAGAATCATGAGCAATAGCTCTGATACCACTTGTAGGTCCTCATGGCACTTCTACAGATCGTTCTCGTGATAAGACTAATCGTTAACTCGGAGTGCGGAATCCAACGAATCAAAGATTGCATTCATAAAAGACAATAAAAACAATCACGTAAATAAACTTCATGCTTGTATTCCAATTCACAATAGAGTTTACAGACTCAATCTAATCGGTTCTGATCACTGTTAATCTCTGTCTACTAAACTGACTCTGTAAACATCTATATATAGACTACAAGCCTGCATTAGGCGAACTTAACAAGTTCGCCTCTAACAGACTAAGCGAACTTAACAAGTTCGCCTCAGATAGACTTAGGCGAACTTAACAAGTTCGCCTCTGTTAGACAAGGCGAACTTAACAAGTTCGCCTCTAGCAACTTGTATAAAAACACTTAGAACATTTATACATACAAAAACATAAAGACATAAGATCTAAACTATAACAAAGCTTTTGTCATTACAAACTATGTCCTAACATCGAAGAAGTACTTCAAACTTTTGTGGTCGGAGTAAATAGTAAACTTCACCCCGTAAAGGTAGTGCCTCCAGATTTTTAATGCGAATACGACAGCAGCAAGTTCCAAATCGTGTGTTGAATAGTTGACTTCGTGAACTATCTCTTGAAGCTCAGAGTCGTCCACAGGAGACTCCATGGCCAAAATTTTGTCTCCTCATTAAGGTTGTCTACCTTGTCATCTAGACGGTTACTATCGATCATCTCTCGATTGTTTGGACCATTGTGTATACCTCATAAGCTATCCATGGTGCATTCGTCCTTGAAGGACCAAACCATTTTGTACTCGAATGAATCATACCATCCCGTTACCAAAGGTACCGTACCGTCTCGTTCCCGAAGGAACCGTATCGCTTCATTCTGAAGGAACCATATCACTTCGTTACCGGAGGAAACCATATCGCTTCGTTCCCGAAGGAACTGTATCGCTTCGTTCCCAAAAGAACCATATGAAGTATTACCCATCACACTCAACTTGTCGGGGAAAGTATTCATTCAGACGGAAAACTAGGTACACGACCTTTACATTTATATTTTTATACACAATATCCTTCTAGTCTCTCTTTCAAGATTACTTGTCAGGGTTTTACATCTCATATCGTTGGTTCATTGAACACCATCCTTCCTTCATATCACTGAATGGTCTTAGTGATTGACATCCCATCTTGCCAACAATATATATTCTCCAGCCTTTCTTTTCCGTTAGCCTTTTCTATATGCAATTCTTCTAAAGTCACCTATGTTAATTTCATTACGAATAATTGACACGTGCGGTGGCACTTGTACCTTCATTTTCTTTCTAGTTTCAGTGGGTTCTTTAACGGCTTTCCAATTCTAACAACCCTCGCGGTTATTGATTAGACTTAGCCATAGTAGAGCGTTCTCTGAGTCGTTTTGAATTTCTTCTTAGTGTCCCTGCCTTACTTCTCATTGTTGGTCAAAACTCGCCCTTCACATTCATTCTGAACAAACACTCCTTGGGTCGGATCAGGTTTCATTTGGTTTAGCCTGCACACCCTAATTAACATTGCGATTCCCGTTACTTGTTGTTGTTGGTACATCTACCTTCTCGCTTCAGAAGATACTCCTATTAGTTGTCTGGAATCGTCTTCTACATGGAGAGATGCCATTTCTGCATTCGTGTATGCATATATTCCTTAAACATACACTTGTGTGGTTATTTCCTTCATACTCATGCATACTTCGACAGTAGACCGATTTTTATTCATCATAACGTGTTTGTGCTAAGCGTAGTCCACACTAGCTCCTTGGCATTCTTCATACGTAAGCTCGTCTGACTTAGGTTAAACTGAAGTTTCATTCCTCGTCATCATGCATGTGGCTCGTACTTGCTGACTTCATTCACCTTTGTAAGGTACAACATCTTTCACATCGTTACTATTAATAATGATGTTCATCAATATCTTTAAATCGTTACTCGGGTGACTAACATATCGTAGTCATAGTTGAGTAATTGGATCAAATCTGATACATAAACATTGATCGACACCATAAGATTCACTATCTTGCACGTGCACCTGTAAATTCACAATTTCGCGGATCCAAACGAAATTGCCAATTTACCTTACTCGAGCATTCTAGTTCCTCTTTTAATATTTCATAATACTCGCGTCTCTTCAAGGTTGAGATTTTGTCCCGGTATTCCTCTCGACACCCGAAACATACTCGTACGGTCTCATGCACACTACCTTCTGGTTCTTCATGAACACTTGCCTCTTTACTGTATACTTGGTGGGCGGGCATCCTACCGTGTCGTCCGATACGACCACCACCACGTATTCCGCCTATTCTACCCGCCATTTCCTTTGTGATTTCCATCAGAACACAAGTCCTAACCTTAACAATTTCTAAAGCATACTATATATGTAAATATATACTACCTTCATATCTGATGCTGTGGCTCGAGTTACCCTTACTTGAATCCTCTTTCGGTCCCATTCAAAGTTTAAGTTCAGACACCGGAAGTGTCCAAATCTCTCAAACTATTGCTCTGATACCAACTTGTAAGGCCCCAAACCCGGGAGGCCCCAAACCCGGGAGGCCTCACTTGTTGGATTTACTCATTTACAAACAGTTCTTAAACTTGAATATCAAATAACGCAGCGGAAAATGTCATTTCAAACATAACATAACATCGTTCAACATGCGGAAGCGTAATATTGTCTATTACATAAACATAACATAACCAACTTCATAACGGGATGCCAGTCTTCATATCATCCGTGTAACTCATCAAGCAGCCCAGCATCACCGTCCATCATCATAACCTGCCTTAACCTGAATGTGCATACTAAAAAGTCAGCTACACTAGTGAGTTCTAGCTTTTCATAGAACATTAACTTCAAATAATTGTCAAAAACATAACTTCATACTTCATTTAATAAAAGCGTACGTAAAATAATGCAATAACAAAAGGTAACACATCATAACCCATAAGTCAACGAACATATCGAATCTGCGCCTTCTCATAACCGTCAATTCCAAACATCGCATACTGGTGGAATAACCTATAGATCACCACCACTAGGCCCATCAACACCGTACTGTCCTTCGGGTGAAGAAATCCTAGGGCCCGATACTTAGGTCATTCAACACCAAACTTCAAGCATGAAATCACAAGGATGACATGTACCAAACTTCAAGCACTGCACCCCGTAAGGCACAAGTACCAAACTTCAAGCACGACTACCCCGTAAGGTAAATCGTACCAACTTCAAGGATCACGATAATCCCCTTAGTGACCGTCCTCACCCCAGTTGTACAAAAGTTGGCCAGCCACAAAGGCCCCTAAAAGGTAAAGGCCCATAACATACATCCCATACCCATAACCTTCATTCCCTAAAGAATAATGGCAGATTGGTTCATTTGTGACTTTCGTAAACATTCCCTTCTTTTACTTCAAAACTTCAGTTAAAGCATTCGGACGTTTTATTAAAAATCATTCATTCATTCGTAAACACTGCGTAAACTTCTTTTGGTAAAATATTTCATAAACACTTCTTTCATAACCTTTCCTTTGAAAACATAAACACTTATTTCAAAAACAATTACTGGATTAGTCAACTTAACAGTATCACGTACTTGTGGAACAGGAAAGTAAATGAAAAAAAAGTAAATGGCGGTAAAGTAAATAGCAGAAAAGTAAAAACGTGTGTGAAGTGTGTAACAGAAATGTAACGAACAGAATAGTAAATAACAAGGACAGTAAATACGTCGGAAAAGATCAGGTTACGAATAGTATTGCTTTGGGTTTCGAATCCGCTTGGTACGTGATACTGTTAAGTTGACTAATCCAGTAATATGACTACTACAAATGTGTGACCCGGGTCACCGCTAGAGCCTCGTCCTCACGACATTTGATTTGTCAATTTAAAAGTTTTAACAAGTGGTAGTGCCACCCGTTAAGGACAACAATTACCCTCAAACTCGAATGGTAATCTCCGGGTTGGTTTAAGACATCGAACGTAAAATGCTTTGTGTTGGAGCATATTCTGGTGACAACGAGGTTGAAGATATTATGTCTTAGTCTTAGAGTCTTTGACTTGTAATTGATAGAATTGTTAGCAACAGTTAAAGGGGAGTCTGTTAGGACATGTTTTGTAACTGTTGATAAAATTCTATGTAAGTTCTGCTAGAGGCGAACTTAACAAGTTCGCCTAGCCTATCAGAGGCGAACTTATTAAGTTCGCCTGGTTTATCAGAGGCGAACAGCCTATTAGAGGCGAACTTAATAAGTTCACCTAAGCATCTTTTAGGCGAACTTATTAAGTTCGCCTGGTGCAGAACAATAGTTTATAAATAGACAGAACAGAGTCAGTTTAAAAAAGAACATAATAGACAGAAGAGATGATATCAGAGTAGAATCTTGTAACCTGATATTGTGGTGGAAATACAAAGCGTTTATTTACACCGTTGTTGTTGATTAAGTTACACGAGCACGTTGATCATGGATTCCGCACGTTATCACCGTGTCGTACCGCGAGTCTAGAGATCCGTCACGCATCGAATTAAGGACCTACATAAGTTCTCCCCATACCATAACCTTAAAGCATACCTAACAAAGGGAAAGAAATCCGAAGGATTCAATGATATGATCGACTTCTTATGTCGATCAAAGATCCACTTTGCCCTCACAACCAACCCTACCATATATATTCCTCATATGGAGGATTTCTAGAGTACCGCCGTCTACTTAACCGAACAGGGGATTCCCCAAATTAAAGCCAAAGTAGACGGCAAGGATATCACCATCACAGAAGCTACCCTTCGAAAACACCTTAAGCTTCAGGATGAGGGAGCTGCCATCTCATACTCGAAGGACGAATACATGAGGACCTTTGTATCCATTGGATACACTGGAAATCAGACAGAGTATACGATCGAGAAGGCGCTGATGGGCCCTCCTTGGAAGTATCTCTGCCACACTCTGGACTAATCTGGACTACAACTGAAGAAAGCTAAGGAATTCAACAAAGGAAAGAAACTGAATCTTGGGACGGGTTTTGAAAACACTGACTCGATCGATGAGTACTTTGACAAGCTACCAAAACTGAAGGACTTGAATGAAGGAACAGGAGATACGGTGGAAGTCGATGGCTTCCACCCAAAGAAAGACTAATGAAACACGTACGGGTCAGGCTAAAGACCCTTAAATAAATGTAGCGCTTCCGGGAGGCAACCCGATGATCATGAATAAATTGAAAGGTTGGTGCATACGACAGAATCATGGATCTCAGGTTTGACCTTTCAAATTTAAGTTTCTCATAATTCAGCCCCAGGTATGCCCTCTCGATACTAGGACCTTAGTAGCTTAACTACTACCTTTTATTTTCCTTTTCTGCTTTTATGTTTTCCTTTATGTGTCAGGTAGAATAGCATCACCAGATAGTCTCTCTACTTCTTTGAGGAATCACTCTCCATCTCTACAACCCGAGGAAATGGAAACCACATCAAATTTCTATGAAATTCGATGAAGTCTTTGAAGCAAAGTGTTGACAGCACCAATAAGTTTTGGCCTTAGGTTATACACCGAATTAAGCGGGGGAGTACCGGTTTATTTTCCCTTAAAACATCATGCATTTAAATTCCTGAATAGCATTTCATTACATGCATTTGTACATTGAGGGCAATGCACAGTTTTAAGTGTGGGGTGGGGAATTGATTCAGGACTACTTGTAACCTCAAAGCAGTAAAAATTCAACTTGTGATTTTCTACCCATTTGACTAAATTTTTACAAAAACCTACCTTTTGTAAAACCCGAAATATTTTCAAAATTTCAAACACTAATATTTAAAACCTCTTTGAGTTCGCACCTAATTAAAATGAAGTCATGGCAAGTAGAAGCAAATGAATATTATGCATAACTATTCGCTAAACCCTATCCCATCCGTTTTCATGTAAGGAAAATCAAGCCTAATATACTACATCAAATTTTTGGCGCAGTATATAATTATTCGCATGCTCTTACGTTTGGCATTACTGAGTGTTTTTCGATTGAATTTTATGCATAATTAGAACTTGTATGTCTTATACATATCAAGACCATGAACTAATAGAAGTATGAAAGTGATTGAGGCACCTAGCACTTTATTACTCTTATCCTTAAATCCAAAAATCCAAAAAATATAATCCGCTTAGATATCCCTTTTAGCCTTAGCCTTTTCTTTTCTACTACCCACATTTATCACCCAACCAGCTTTTCTTAAACACCGGTTATTGGCTGAATGTCTTCAAAATGATAAAATTATCTTATGTCATCATTTCAAGTTTATTACCATTGAGGTAACTTTAGAAAGAATCTGCTTTACTCTAAGGAATTGGAATATAGAAGAAGGTGGATGTATTAGTAAGAAACAGTCGAACTATCTACATGGAATTTATGGATAAATTATTTCAAGGAAATTGAGGAAAAATAATAATTGAAGAATTTGTCTTGATTCAAAAAAAAAAAATAGACAAAGAAGAAAATAAAAAGAAAAAGAAAAGTGGGTCTTTTACCGGTCAGACCTTAAAGAGCTGGATATGCATTCTTTTGATTTCAATTTGCTTTTCTGCCTTCATTTCGTAAAGCCTGAAGTACCATCCAAACTCCGAGAGAAGATTTTCAAAGCAACTAGTGATGTAAAAAACGGTGGCACAAGTAAGAACAGCTGCCACCATTCTGCGGCTTGTCAAAAAGTGCCGCCAAAAGAAGAGCCAACAGGTACGAAAAATGTGTGAAGTGTGGCAACTGGAGCCACAATGAAAAGTGTAGCAAGAATCAAACTCATTCCCAACATTAGTATACGCATCTGATCAAAGTAGGAGATGTTCGGCTACAAGCTGAAAGTTCCATACGGAAAGGCAGCAATGTGTACTACGCAGTAAGGAGAGAGTTGGCACTAATGAGAGATCTTGGTCTTGGAAATCTGACCATAAACGAGCCCTCGGATTAGTTATATCCTCATGATCTGAGTACTGTAAAGGGATCTGTTAGTATTTTCCATTTTTAGCCATGAATCCGAAGCTGTGTGTTTCACGAAAGCTGTAGCCCTTCAAACCTTTTAAATCCCTAAAAACCCAAAAAGATTTTCATCTTCACCCGTTTATTTTTATTTTAGCCACATTACAACCCTTTTAAAGTCCTCTTGATTCATGCATACTACTTAGTTAATTGGTGGAGACTTGATTTGCATACAAGCTTATGATCATTGCATATTTCGATTTGAACTTGAGTGTTCCACTTAATTGACATTAGCCATACATATATAACCCTAGAGTTGAGTGAACATTTGTGAGGAGTGAAAGTTTATGCATAATTGAAGTTCTAGTAGGCTTGTCATGGATTCCATCATAGAAAAATACAAAAATAGAATAAGCAACTCAAGAGTTATCCCAGAATTTCCAACTACTTGGAGTTCCATTTCTCTCGTAAAGCTTTTAGTTATGGGTATGATCATGCATGAGTTTGCTTGAGGACAAACAAAGTCTAAGTGTGGGATATTATGATGTGTCATAAATTATACATGTTTTGCATGCATAATAATCCCCATATTATGGTACTAATTGATTAATAACATTGCAATTAATACTTAAAACGTTATTATTTCACAATTGCAGGTTATTCGGTTCTTAAAGATAAACAAAGCAAAAACCAGCCTAAAACATGAAGAAATCAATCACTGACCCCCAAGAAGTCAAACCAGCTCAACACAAGTCAAACAGCAGCTAAAACACGAGCCTGGGGCGAAGACAGAGGGATGCACGGCCGTGCATCCCTTTGCACGGTCATGCAAAGCCAGTCTGGCCTCCCTAGACTCCGGTACACTGTCCTTTGTACCCTGTCTGATTCCCGAGGTGTTTGCACGCCCGTGCAATCCAATGCACGGCCGTGCATTGCTCATTTTAAGGCCTATAAATAGATGGCTTGAGTTCTTCATTGCGACATCCTTTACACACCCCAAGAACACACCAGAGTAAGCTTATTTCGTAGTTAGAGTGTAGTAGTAGTGAGTGGAGGGGCTCTTCCTCCTAGTTCCGCAATAGGGGTGCCTATGAAACTCAGCGTTATGCTAGTTAGTATAGCCATTTGTGGCTAGATTCTTTGTATTGTTAGGGTGAAGATGAATTGGTGCATGTTAATGTTTAACGTATTAATCCAAGTGATGTGTTTATGTCTTTAACTATTCATCCTTAAAACCACCATTTAGGTGGGATTTTATTATTGTCTAAATCCTCTTTATATTTGTGAGTGTTCATGATTTTTAAAGTGTAAAACCTTTTTAATCAAACTTCTTTTGAAGCTTGTACGTCTTTATACAAGTAGAGATGGATAAGCCAAGACTTGGTTAACACTATTAAGGTCGTATGTCTTGATACGAACTTATTATGCAACCAAAGATTGGTGAACTCATGTTGGGAACGGTACGTCTTTATGCTTGGTCCCATTGTTACACCGCCTTCCGGTGAGCAAAATATAATCACCTATTTAACTCTAATACAAAGTGTAGGTCCCCATGGCGCGTCTACGGATCGATCTCGTGATAAGACGTGACGTTTACTCGGAGTGCGAAATCCAACGAGTCAACGTTTATATGCATAAAAGACAATTCAAACACGCAAGTAAATAAACTTCTCAATTCGTATTCCAATCACAATGTTGTTTACAGACTCAATCGGACTTCTCTCTGATTCGTTCTAGTTCGTTATGACTGACTCTGTAAACACACATATATATAACCAACTGACCTGATATAAGCGAACTTACTAAGTTCGCCTCTAACAGCTTAAGCGAACTTAACAAGTTCGCCTCAGATAGACCTAAGCGAACTTATTAAGTTCGCCTCTGATAGACCAGGCGAACTTAACAAGTTCGCCTCTAGGCTATACCAGTAAAACACTTAGACACTTTTGACATTTACATAACAAAAACATAAAGACATAAAATCTAACTATTACAAGCTTTTGTCATTACAAACTATGTCCTAACAGACTCCCCTTTGACAATAGCTTTATCTTCAGTCTTTAGTCTTTATCTTGAGCTCTTCCAGTTATCCGGTAGTCTGCTGCCAGCATGCACACCATATCTTTTGCATATCTCCAAAACTCTTTTGTACTGTAGACCTTGTTCTCTCCAAACATCGGTGTACATGATCTCATTCTTTCGCAACGTCCTCTGATCTTTCTTTGAAAAATTAATAAGATTCATTGCGTCATAGAAACACACAATGACCTTATTATCTTTATCTTCAATCCTTGCTTCACTAGTAATAACATCAACATACCACCATTACATATTCCCAAGAAAGTCTTGAGGAATCTTCTTTAACGGTATCTTGTGAATAGCACGCACTGGTTTATACTTGTATCTCCGGTCACTTTCCCAGTCTTTGGATCTGTGTTCTTGAGAATATGAAATGGTGGTATGTTGATGTTATTACTGGTGAAGCAAGGATTGAAGATAAATATAATAAGGTCATTCTGTGTTTCTACGACGCAATGAATCTTATTAAATTTTCAAAGAAAGATTAGAGGACGTTGCGAAAGAATGAGATCATGTACACTGATGTTTGGAGAGAACAAGGTCTACAGTACAAAAGAGTTTTGGAGATATGCAAAAGATATGGTGTGCATGCTGGCAGCAGACTACCGGATAACTGGAAGAGCTCAAGATAAAGACTAAAGACTGAAGATATAGCTATTGTCAAGGAGGAGTCTGTTCGCGGTACGACACGGTGATCTCGTGCGGAATCCATGATCAACGTGCTCGTGTAACTCAATCAACAACAACGGTGTAAATAAACAGTTTGTATTTCCACCACAATATCAGGTTACAAGATTCTACTCTGATATCGTCTCTTCTGTCTACTGTGTTCTTTTTTAAACTGACTCTGTTCTGTCTATTTATAAACTACCGTTCTGCACCAGTCGAACTTAATAAGTTCACCTAAAAGATGCTTAGGCGAACTTAGTAAGTTCGCCTCTAATAGGCTAAGCGAACATAATAAGTTCGCCTCTGATAAACCAGGCGAACTTAATAAGTTCGCCTCTGATAGGCTAGGCAAACTTGTTAAGTTCGCCTCTAGCAGAACTTACATAGAATTTTATCAACAGTTACAAAACATGTCCTAACAGACTCCCCTTTAACTGTTACTAACAATTCTATCAATTACAAGTCAAAGACTCTAAGACTAAGACATAATATCTTCAAGCTCGTTGTCACCAGAATATGCTCCAACAGACTCCCGCTTGACAACAGCTTTAGAAGATTGTCATCCGTCTACAAATATCATCAAAACAAGTTGTAGTCTTCGTCTTGTTCATCTGCACACTCTCTCTATCTATCTAAAAGAAAACTTGGGAGAAGGACCCCTTGTCAACTTCTATCTGCAATTTTCAGTTTATGCAAAGGAGAACAACCAAGAATAACCAACAATTAAGATTTCCATGGAAGCTGGAAAAATAAAATCTTTTTGGTTTTTCAAACATAAGAAAGACAAATTTTTTTTTTGTTTTTTCTCTGTACAAACTGAAATGTAAAATACAAAATCACATCTTTTTGGTCGAACATCACGAGTAAGAAGATCATATCAGTATATATGAGATATCAATCACACATCTTGGATATAAAATCCATATAATATCAAATGGTATCCTATGTCATTTTTTCAAGCCTTGACCAATCAAACCAATATCTTTTAAGATTATCACACTCTATCTTTTCAAGACTTTCATATTGCATGTTATGATATGCGATAAACATTCAAAGAAAATAGGATCAGTCTATGACACACAAATTCAAATTGTCAATATTATAAGATTTGAAACTAAAGCATCTCATTCCCACTTTCTTGTGAGTTAAGATACCATTTAAGTATGAAATACACCATGTACCCCACTAGTATGCCAACAGAAATTAAATGCACTATCTTCAAGACATATGAGATTTTACTAAAGATTATCCGAATTTGCAGAATGAGGAGACATCACTTAGCACATGAATTGCAGAATCCAAATTGGATTGTATAGGAATCAATGAGATTCATAATCGAATGATTCAATGTCTTTGCTTATATATGTGGAATCATAAGATTCAGGTTCGTGAATCCAACTGTTATCTGGATTATGAATTCAATGGAATCAGTAAAGATGATTTATCAATATGATCCAAGGGCTAGTATATGTTTGACAGATGTTGTCAAGTACATATCTTGATTATACTTCAAATTGCATGCTTTTTGGGACATGGGCACTGAAGCAAATCGAATGAATAGTGCTAAGGACATAACCCGAAACTGATCTCATAGGAAAATCTTTATTAAAGGTAATATTCTTTATCTGATAGTGATCTTTTAACACACACACCCAGGCATAAAATGGGTTCAAATCACAGTTGTAACATATGTAATTATGTTTTCACACTACTAATGGTTCAGTGACGCTTTTAGTCTATTGACAATTCAAATTATATGCATACACAACACTATCATTTCCTATTTGTGTAGTCTCTGAAGTTTAGATCAAAACATATAATTCAGATATATTAACATAAAGCACCAACCAGTCAAACTAAGGTCATGTGTGAAAGAACATCTACTGATGTACTATCATCTCTTCTTTAACTTCAATTAATGTCGATTTTATCTTTTTCAATTTGTTTGGCTTTTTCAAAATCTTTTTTTTAAAGAAAGTAAAACAAACGAAAATAAAATCTTCCATGAAAACATTTTAAGAAAAACATTTTACTTGGTTACTCAGGATTAAGCAATTCAATCAATTAAAAACTCAAACCAATGTAATCCTTTAATTGAATGTCATTGCCTCTTGTCACCAACACAGTTCTGTACTCCCCCTGTCCTGTAGACTCCTCCTTAACTAGTCAAATGGTTGCATCAACGACTTTATGCTCACCATCGTCATCCTAAGTTTTAGGTATCTTTTGGACTTTGTAAAACTCTTTCCAAAACATTGTGTGGGACATATTCTCCCCTTTGAGCATCAAGTCGTTGAATCAAATAGACTCTCAGTCATCAACAACTCTTTACTCTTGCAGATGTCATTCCCTGTCATGTGCTTAGAACCACCACTATCAACAACCAAAATGACATTAATAGTCCTTCTTGGTAAATCCTGCACATCTAACAAGAAACATTAATTTGAAATTGGGACCCAAGCCATGGTAGTCATGGGTCGTCCATCTGTATCAAAATAATAAACCTCACTCCACTCACAATCAAATCTCTCATCTATTTTCGGTGATTGTTCTGACGAGTCAGAAACAGAAACTTTAGATTTCCAAACATACTTCTTTTCATTAAGTTCTTTTTGCTTAAAATGTGAAGTGTTTGAAAATTTTCTTTCATTAAAAAATTGATTTGATTGTGAAAACTCTTGTTGTTCTAAAAATTTTCTCAATCTTCTTTTTCTCCTCCGTCTTTGAGGTCTAGAAAGCCTAACCTCATATTTTGAATTACCCTTTGGTATAGCATGAGGTTTAACCACATTTGGGTTAACATAAGGCTTACCATGAGGTCTTACCTTTTCTGAAGTAACATGTCGATTACCTTTGGCGTTGTGAGAACAATCAATCCGTATGTGACCCACAAGACCACAGTAAAAGCAAGATCTCGTCTCACGATAATCTCTCATATAAGGAATCTTCACACGATTAGATGCACTTGAAGAAGATTCGCCTACATGAACTTCTTTTTGCTTTATTTTCTCTGAAACTCCAGATTGTGCAATAGGTTTTGATTCAGGATTCATCTTCTTAGGAAATACATGCTTCTTCCCTTTATTTTTGTAAGGACAGGTCACCACAATGTGTCCTATCTCATTACAATGAAAACATGTACGCCTGTCTTTATAATCTCTGACATATGAAACTCTCCTTGAATTTGAAGAACTTCCAAATGTATAATTTCCAGATGAATTAGAATCAACCTTTGAGTCTTCTTTCTTCACCTCTTTCGGTATCCCCTCTACCTTATCTTCATCAAAATTTTCATCATCACTCTCATCAGAATACACCATATCTTCACCTGTGACTGGATTCACTTTCAACACAGTCTTAGGATCGAAATCCTCATCGTTTAGGATCTCAGGTGTCAAAGAATAATTTCCGTTGAATGGTGGAGGAACATAGCCAATACCACTAGTTCCCTTCCCCTCTTCAGTATTATCATGATAATATCCTAATAAGAATGATGAATTTCCAAAGCTTTCTAACTTTCTATGTAATCTAATAACCTCTGCTCTAGATTCAGCTAGTTCCTTATCTTTCTCAACAAGATCATTATTTCTTTTCTCAATTTCTGCAAAGGACATATCCAGGTGATATGCCTGCTCTTTGATCTTCAAAGTCAGAGAAACTATATCCCTCTTCAGTGATTCTATTCTCTCAATACACACATTCTCATTATCCTTTAATTTCTGATTTACCGTGTGCATCGATTTCATATCACAAATGAGGTTTACATTGTTATCCATAACCCTCATCATTTTATACTTAACTGAAATACAGTTAGAACAAAATGACTCAGAGTTAGAAAGTACCTTAGGTTTTACTTCTGAAGAAGATGCAGCAGAAGCCATTAATACGTCATCATCAGCTTCACTCTTTTGATCAACATGGACAGGCTCTGCATCAATTTCTAATTCACTCAAATCATCTTCAACTGTCTGGAAACTTTCTTCACTCATCACATCAGTCTCAGTAGATTGAGTACTTTCACCAGAACGAATACTCTCACTATCAGTTAAATCTGCAGAAGAATCACTTTGAGAATAACTCGGCTTCTCCAATACTTCTTTGATCAAGACCTCAAATGCTTGAGAGGTTGCTTCACCCTTTTTCTTCAATGCTTCCCATAGATCTCTTGAAGTTGGACACTTCCCGAGACTATGAATGATTTCTTTAGGTAACGACATCGTTAAAGTTTCACGCGTCTTCATCTCTCGATCAAACTGCTGCTTTTCTACTTTAGTAAGAGCTGTCACTGGTTTAGGAACATCATATTATCCCATATAGTCATAAGTAGGATGCACATATCCTTCAAATATGGATGTCCAAAAGTTTTCATCAGTTGCTGATACGAACTGTTCGAACCGGACTTTCCTACTACGAAAGTCTGATATGCACAAAAGTCTCGGTGGCATAGTTCCAATGTCATTATCATCACATGAAATTGACATTTTAAAATTTTTACGAAAAAATCCTGAAAGAAAAAAAAAATTTCCCGCCAAAATACTCTTTTTAAAAAATTTCAAAAATTCAAAATTTCAAAAATGATTCAAAACGACCATATAAGCTTTCCCTAAAAAATTTGAACAAGAAGAATTTTCTCGCCAAAATACTAGCTAAGTTCGCCTGCCTAAGTGAACTTAATAAGTTCGCCTGAACTTCTCCCCAAGCGAACTTAATAAGTTCGCTTAAAACAGAAACCTGAAAATCCGATTAAGTTCGCCTAAAATAAGTTCGCTTAACCCTGTGAGAAGCGAACTTGACAAGTTCGCCTGCTGCTAAGTTCGCCTGCACAGATTTCAGCAAGTTCGCTTGCCGTAACAGAATCTTGATCAAGAACTTCATCAGACCACAGCCGCGAACCAAAATCAACCAAAAATCGTTATTAATCACTGAATTGAAGGAATTAAACAAAATTGGACCGTAGGATTGTGTAATTTGTCAATTAGAAGCTTTCTATCGGATCAATTTCATCATAATCCTCTTCAAAAACACCAAATCAGATCAAAATCAGTCTTGAAAACTCCATTGAAATGAAAAACTCGAAAATGTCAAAGATGATGAATTTGATGTTGATTGGACACGAAAACACCACGAATCTTTTGCTAATCAACAGCAATAGCTCTGATACCACTTGTAGGTCCTCAATTCGGTGCGTGATAGATCTCTAGACTCGCGGTACGACACGGTGATAACGTGCGGAATCCATGATCAACGTGCTCGTGTAACTCAATCAACAACAACGGTGTAAATAAACGCTTTGTATTTCCACCACAATATCAGTTTACAAGATTCTACTCTGATATCGTCTCTTCTGTCTACTGTGTTCTTTTTTAAACTGACTCTGTTCTGTTTATTTATAAACTACTGTTCTGCACCAGGCGAACTTAATAAGTTCGCCTAAAAGATGCTTAGGCGATCTTATTAAGTTCGCCTCTAATAGGCTAAGCGAACTTAATAAGTTCGCCTCTGATAAACCAGGCGAACTTAATAAGTTCGCCTCTGATAGGCTAGGCGAACTTGTTAAGTTCGCCTCTAGTTTATCAACAGTTACAAAACATGTCCTAACAACTTATCGTCAGGGTTATTGATGTCTGCCATTGTTGTATGATTTGGAGGGAATGTTAGAATATGAGAGGCTTTGAATGTTTTAAAGATGAAGGGCTTTGAATGTGGTGGGGACTTGAGAGAAAGTGATGTGGGTTTAGGGTGAAATTGAAGGTGAAGAGGTGGTAAGGAAATTTGATTTGTTCTTATAACGGCAGAGGAGGGAAAAAGCAAAATGACTTGTACAGTACAACCTTATTCACCTTTTATTGTTACATCTGTAATACACCGAGGCAGTCATGGTAAAGACTGACGTTAATTTTTTACAGCGGGTAAAAGTTAATTTGGACTTAAATTTACCCATCAGCAGCAAACTTGGTTGTTGTGGATGAATAAGCATGTCCGCTGCAAACTTGGTTGTTGCGGAAGGTTAAGTCCGTCAGCAGCAAACTCATCTGCTACTGATGGATTTAATAATTCGTAGCAAGGATGTTGCTGCTGACAGTCTTAAAGAAATCCGCAGGAAACCTGTTCCTGTTGTTAACTTAAAGCGGTCAGCTGCAAATCTTTTGCTGCTGAAGATTAAACCTATCAGCAGCTGAAGGACAAAAATGCTGCTGACTTATAACTTTTATTTACAACATAAAACAAAACACATTTTAGAAATAGAATTTTTAGAGATAGATTTTAATCAAAGTTCATCATACCAATGGATTCAACTAAATATTTAAATCTAGCTTCATCAAAAGGTTTTGTAAACAAATCAGCATATTGCTCATTCGTATGAACTTTGGTTAAAATAGTTCTCTTTTTCTCAGCTTGATCTCTTATGAAATGATACCTGATGTCAATGTGCTTTGTCTTGGAGTACTGCACCAGATTATTTGTGATTGATATAGCACTCATGTTGTCAATATGAATTAGAGTTGCCATGAAAGTCATCCCGTAATCCAGCATTTGATTTTGTATCTAGATGACTTGTGCACAGCAACTAGAAGCTGCAATGTATTCTGCTTCAGCTGTAGAAGTTGAAACACATGTTTGCTTCTTGCACTGCCATGAAATCAGTCTCCCACCCAGAAACTGACATCCCCCTGAAGTGGACTTTTTGTCCAAGTTGCATCCCCCATAGTCATTGTCAGTGTATGCATACAAATTAAACATGTCATTTTTAGAGTACCATAGCCCAAGTCTTTAATCTCCCTTTAGGTATCTAAAAATTCTCTTGACGGCTTGAAGATGTGAAACTTTTGGAGCTGCTTGAAATCTTGCACAGAGACATACTGCAAACATGATATCTGGCCTTGAGGCGGTGAGATACATGAGAGACCCTATCATTGCACGGTACTGATGTTGATCAGTGTCTTGGCCATCTTTGTCTGGAGTCAGTTGATGATGCACTTGCATAGGGGTTCTTGCAGCAGAGTAGTCAGCCATTTTGAATCTTTCCAAAATGCTCTTTACATATTTGGATTGGCTGATGAAGATTCCATTTGGGACTTGTTTGACTTGTAGACCCAAGAAGAAATTTAGTTCACCCACTGAACTCATTTCAAACTTTGAGTGCATCAGAATCTCAAAGTCTTTGCACAACTGTTTCCTTGTTGATCCAAAGATGATATCATCAACTTAAATTTGAAGTAGTAAGATTTCTCCCCCTTCATCTTTGATAAACAAGGTTTGGTCAATGGCACCTCTTCTGAAGTTGTTGCTTAGTAGATATCCTGACAAGGTTTTATACCAGGATTTTGGTGCCTGATGTTGGCCATACAGAGCTTTGTCTAGTTTGAACACTTGAGTAGGATGTGTAGGATCTATAAAGCCTGGAGGTTGTTTGACGTATACTTCCTCACCAATCTTTCCGTACAGAAAGGCACTCTTGACGTCCAATTGATAGACAGTGAAGTTCTTGGATGCAGCATATGCCAGGAAGATTCTGATGGCCTCCAGCCTGGCAACAGGAGCAAAGACTTCATCATAGTCAATTCCTTCTTCCTGAGTGTAGCCTAGAGCTACAAGTCTGGCTTTTTTCTTGACTACAATGCCTCTCTCGTCTTGCTTGTTCCTGAAAACTCATCGTGTGCCAATAGCATATTTACCAGGTGGAAGATCAACAAGTTTCCAGACATCCTGCCTCTTGAATTGCAGCAATTCTTCCTGCATTGCCTCAATCCAGCTGCTGTGTTTGAGTGCTTCATCTATCTTCTTGGGTTCCACCTGACATAGGAAACATGAAAACAAGCATATATTGGCCTCGTGAGATTTGCTTCTTGTGAGAACTTCTTGGTGTACTTTGCCAATAATCTTCTCTTGAGGATGTTCTTTGTGGATCCTCTGTGCTGGTACCACCTCCAGCTGTATCCCTTGCTCCAGATTGCTTTGATTTTGATCAGGGGTCTCTTCATTCATGTTGGAAGAGTCTTCAACATCATTAGCCACACCAATATTTTCAGCAATAGCATCATCAGTATGTACAACATTTACTAAGGAGTCTTCATTTAGATTTTCAGTTTTAGACAGGCTGCTGGTGGTTACATTAGACAGTCTTGTGCCAGCTTCACTTGCTTCAATTGCTTCCACAACGAATGGAGGATTAATTGATGGTCTTCTCATACTGATAGAAGATTTGGGAAAATACAGTCTGTAGTAAGTGGATGAAGTGGAGGCAGGTGTTTGTGTAGATGTAGACTCCATATTTGAGAAGGTGAGAGGCTCAAATATTTGGGAGAAGGAGTCTATGTCAAAGAGCCAGTTTGGACCTTTTCCCTTCTCACATACTATGTATTCTCTACATTCCACATTTGCTGATTCTTCCACAATTCTTGTTCTTGAATTGAATACTCTATAAGCCTTTGATTGAGAGGAATAGCCCACAAAATATCATTCATCAGATTTGGCACCAAACTTAGGAAGAACCCCATTTGTGATGAGAATTGTACATGGACACCCAAAAGGTTTTAGAAACCCAATGTAAGGAACTATTTGAAACCAAAGTTCATAGGGTGTCTTGTTGAGGGGTTTGACAATTAGAACTCTATTTTGCACATAACAGGCTGTGCTGACTGCTTCTGCCCAGAAGGTGAGTGGCAGTTTTGAGTCAGCCAACATAGATCTTGCTGACTCAATAAGAGTTTTGTTTCATCTTTCAGCAACTCCATTTTTTTGAGGAGTTCTTGGAGCACTATATTGTCTCTCTATCCCCTTGCTTTCACAGAAACAGTTTAAAATGTGGTTTTTTAACTCTGTGCCCTGGTCACACCTTATGATTTTCACCTTTTGATTGCTTTGATTTTCCACCCTAAGAATATAGGATTTGAGAATTTCAGCAGTTTCATCTTTAGTTCTCAATAAGTATACCCAAGAGAATCTGGTGTAGTCATCTGTTATCACTAGACAGTATGACTTTTTGACCATTGACACGACATTTGTAGGACCAAAGAGATCCATATGCAGCAGTTGCAGTGGAGTGTCATTTATATTCAAGGTCTTGGGCTTGTGAGAACTCTTGTGTTGCTTCCCCTTTAGGCACACAATGCAGTGGTCTTCTAACTGAAATTATTTGTCAGGAAGCCCTCTGACAAGATTATCCTTCACCAATTTGTTAATGGTTTCGATATTAACATGGCTTAATCTCGTGTGCCAGAGAGCTGATTCATCAACTGAGGCTTTTGATAAAAAGCAGGAGACACTCCCAGATGGAGTGACTTCATTCATGTCCAGGACATAGAGATTTTCATTTCTCTTAGCAGTTAATAAGATGCTTTTTGGAGGAGGTGTGGATAAGCCTAGAGACAGTACAAAGCATTCTTTATCTGTGAAGAGCATCCAATGCTTTTGTTCACAGACATGGGAAACACTCATGAGATTGAAGTCCAATTCTTTGACATAGTTGACCTTATCAATGCTCATTCTTTCGTTGGACACAGTTCCTTGTCCAGTAATGGATCCTCCTTTTGAGTCACTTCTAAAGGCAACATATCCTCCATTGAAATGTCTGAAGTTGGAGAGGATGGATCTGTTGCCTGTCATGTGCCTGGAACAACCACTGTCTACCACCCAGGTGTTATTCTTGTGACCTGGCTGTCCCTGCACATGATAGATTTCTAATTAGTAGGAGGAACCCAAGAGTCTGCATTCTTGAAAAAGATGGTTGTTAGTTTATCCTTTTCAGTATGATTGCAGTCAATGGAACCAATGATAACGCTTGGAGATGGTTTGGCTTTCCATTGCTTTGTTGGTGATTTTCTAGTTTTCCTCACATTGTCAGCAGCGGATTTTGCTACTGATATTTCTGGCTTGTTAACAGTAGATCCTGCTGCTGATAGCTTTCTTAAAGTTGCAGCATTCTTTGCTGCTGAAGGCTTTGCCTTGGATTTTACCTTCTCAGCAGTGGACACTCTTACTACTGATGGCTTTGCCTTATCAGCAGCAGATTTTGCTGCGGAGGATTTTAGCTTATCAGCAGCAGACTTGGTTGCTGCTGAAAGCTTCTGTTTTGTTGACTTGGGCTTCACTTGACTGACAACCGATGTATGCTCATCCTTCTTTACCTTTTTTCTTGGAGGGGCTTGATGAGGGATCTGGTTGAAGGGGTTAAACTTACAATTTGCAGCAAAGTGGTCTGATTCACCACAAATGATGCATGTTTGTTGAGATTTAGGCAGCTTCACTCTTGGGGGGAGATAGAGACTCCCTGAAATTAGTTGCTTTGACCTCGTAGCTTCTTACCTTCTTGTTTTTGTTAGTCTTTTCAAAGGCATGCTGCTTTGAATTTCTTTGGTATTCCAGGTAATGAAAGCAGTTGTTGGCAGTGTGGTTATATCTGCCACACACAAAGCATGATCTTGCCAGTTTGTCTCTTGAAAGGTAGATATAGTCCTTTCTTTGGAACAGATCCTTGAAGTTCCATGGATGAGCTTTGTTATGTTCAAAAGTGGCTTCTTCTAGAGTCTTTTGAACATATTGAACTTTTTCTTCCGGCTTATGACATATATCAAATACCTTCCTCTTTGAGATCGGCTTTGACTGAGGCTTGGGGTTTGTGGGTCCTGATGTCTGTCCCTTTTCAATGTTTAGCTTTCTACCATCTGGAGGATAGCTGATCTTGATCTGTTTGAACTGACAGGGGCTGGAACACCTGGAATAACAGCAGGAACTTCAACTCTATTCAGAACAGCTTCAGATGGGGCTGCACTGGTCTTATCATGGTCTGAGTAGGTTGACTCAGATTCCGATGAGATAGTGCAATCTTTGACGAAAGGTTCATCCGTTGAAGGATCAAGGTTTCGATTTGCAGTGTCAAGATTTGCAACATTGAAGCTTGGTTCGTGAATGGCAATATAGTCAACAGGAGGAGGAACAGATTTGTACTGATCATTGTTATACCCAAGTCTAGTCTTTACCTTCTCATGGACTTGAATGTCTAAAAGTCTTTGTAACCTTTTGGAGGAAAATTCATATTTTTCAACATTACTTTCTGTTCTGCCAGTTCAGCTCTGGCAACTTTTAGTTTGACAAGTAGATCATCAATCTGAGTTTCAAGATTAGTTTGTTCATGTTTTAACGATGAAATCTCTTTCTTAAGGCTGTTAATCTTTTCTTTATAAGTATTTTCAACCTTTTTGAACTCAGATTTCATCTGATGAAACTCTTCATTTTGATCTATAAGGTTTTTGTTGTGCTTTCTATAACCCAAAACTTCATCAATACAGGCTTAAGAGCAAAGATGTTCAAATACCTAGGGTGGTATCTCTATAGTGTCTGCCATAAGAGCTTGATTGTTGACAGGCAGCTCTTCATACTGGAAGCTCCAGTCGAAGTCAGAAGTTCCAACAGTTGCATAGGCTGCAGTTTGAACTGGAGTAGTAGCTTGTTGTTGTTGTTGTTGTCTGGGTTGGGCTTGGTGAGCTTGTCTTGACTGAGGAGTAGCTGGATTTTCTCTTGGTGCTTTGCGTTCTCTAGCAAAGTGACCCAGTAGGTTACAGTTGTAACATCTTAGTTTGCTTTTATTCAAGCCAACTCTGGTGTTGGAGTTGTTACTTGGAATGGGTCTTCCGGTTCTAGAGTAGAACCTTTTTGCTCTTATAGTGAGCATGACATATGAGTGCTGTATGTCCATTTCTTCTAAATCATCTGGATGAAAGCATTCCAGATCCTCCTTGATAAAGGACATGTTGCTTGAGTTTTCATAAACAAAAGCAGCAGAGGATGATGTTTGAGGAGGAGCTTCTAGGAGAAATGGTGAGGTGTTTGTTTGAGAGGTAGGAGTTTGTAGATGGGTGATAATGGGAGGATAGTAGTTGCTGGAACTAGGAACTGAGTGGTCAGAGTGAAGTGCTGATGAGATGGTGGAGGAAGAAGGGGTTGGTTGATGATTGGAGCTCCTTGCCTTGGCTTGAATCATTTCTAATTCATATGTTTTTAGCATGCAAAAGAGCTCTATCATCTGGAGAGGTTTTAAGTTCTCCGTTCTTCTTATAGACACTTTATATAGTGTCCAGCAGCTTGGGAGAGATCTGATAAACTTTTTGAGAATATCTTCATTCTCTAGCTTTACTTTGGAGCACTGCAGTTCTCCTACCAGGTAAGTGTACCTGTTATACAAAACGTTTAGTGACTCACCTTCCTTCCATATGAAGTTTTCGTATTGCTGTTTCCGGACGTCCCTTCTATTTTCTTTGACTGCCTCTGAGCCAGCAAACATCTTCTCAAGAGCCTCCCAGAGCTCTTTAGCAGTTTTGTAACTTCTGAAGTTATGAAAAACTTCATTGGGAAGGCACATTTGGATAGCTCCTAGTGCTTTGAAGTCCACCTCCATCTTCTTTATGTCCTCTTCTGAGTACTTGGAGGGCTCTATTGGAACTAGTGGTCCTCCAGAGTCAGCAGAGGCCACCATGGGAGTGTAGGGTCCATCCCTGATGGATTTCCACATTCCGTACTCCTGATAACAGAAAAAGCTTTCCATGCGATTCTTCCACATGTCATAGTCTTCCCCAGATACCAATCTTCGTGGTCGGTTGATGCTGCCGATGTCTTCAAATCCATTGCTCTGTGCCATCTTTGTTTTTGTGTTTTTGGGTGACTTGATGAAAGAGAGAGTTTAGAATAGAACCAGAAGTGATTAAACAAGTGTGAGTTTGTTTAATCTGAGTCAAAACTCTGATACCACTTGTAGGATCATGAAAGTACAAGATGGTTCTGCTCTTAGTTGAAATTGGCGGAAACAATAACAACTACACAAGTATAATCGAGTAAACAGAAAGAACACTTATAAGAACACTGTTGTATTAAGCTTTTGCAAATAAACGATTACAAATGAGAACTCAATCAAAAAGCACGCATACAATGAAGTGTTTACACTGTATTTATACTCACTTAGAATCAAGACAGACCCTTGATTCTAAGGATCAGATCTAACACAGACCGTTGATCTGTTGTATATAGCTAACTATTACACGTTTAGTCTAAAACTAGTTAACTTTATTGAAGCGTCTTCTTTATGCATTATTGCTTGCATGCTTGGAGAAGAGCATTGTTGTCCTTTATTGGTTGCACCATTGAGGTTCCTTCTGCTTTGAGTGTGTCAGCTGCAACGATTTGTCTTCAAGGCACAAGGCGGTCAGCAGCAAAGATGGTGATCAATAGCAAGATGTGACCATCCAAAGCTGCTGATGATTTTCCTATCAGCAGCATCAAGTGTTGATGCTGCTGAGAAGCCTATCCACAACAACTTTGGTCTTCAGTAGATAAGGCTATCCACAGCAGATTTGTTCTTCAGCAAAAGAACAAGTATCCGCTGCAGATAAGCTTGTCCGCAGCAGTTTGTTGGTCAGCAGCAAACTGTGAGATCAGCATCATTTGTAGTTAGAGAATTTTGTAGCCATCAGTCTTTAATTCTACAGTCTCCTAAGAATTGATATCCGCCAAAAGTTGACTTTCTGTCAAGGTTACAACCGCCATAGTCTGAATCAGTATAGGCTTTGAAGTCAAATGACTGCTGCTTAGAGTACCAAAGACCCAATTGTGGTTTCCCTTTCAGGTAACTGAAAATTCTCTTCACGGCTATCATGTGTGACTCCTTTGGTTGTGACTGAAACCTTGAGCACAAGCATACATCAAACATTATACCGGGTCTTTAAGTTGTGAGATACATCCGATCATCCCACGGTACAATCTGCAATCCACATCCTTTCCATCTTTGTCAGGATGCAGATCATGATTGACTGGGATAGGTGTGCCATAAGTACTGCTATCATTCATCTTGTATTTTGACAAGATGTCCTGCACATACTTTGTTTGATGTAGATAAATGCCATCCTCTCTTTGACTGACTTGCAGACCCAGAAAGAATGACAATTCACCCATGTTACTCATTTCAAACTTGGACTTCATCACCTGTTCGAATTCCCTACACATCCCTTCATTGGTGGATCCAAAAATAATGTCGTCGACGTAGACTTGTACAAGAAGAATGTCACCTCCTGCTTTCCTAATGAAGAGGGTCGAGTCAATCTGTCCACGGTCGAAACCATTAGACAATAGATGCTTAGATAATGTCTCATACCATGCCCGCGGTGCTTGATGAAGACCATAAAGTGCTTTGTCGAGCTTATACACTTTATTGACATTATGCGGATCTTCAAAGCCAGGAGGTTGAGTTACATAGACCTCTTCATGAACTTTTCCATATAGGAAAGCACTCTTCACATCAAGTTGGTAGACCTTGAAGCCGACATATGTGGCATAAGCCAAGAACAGTCGAATGGCCTCAATTCTAGCAACTGGGGCATATACTTCCGTGTAATCAGGGCCCTCTTGTTGATAAAAACCCTGAACAACCAATCTTGCTTTGTTCTTCACAACCACATGACGATCATCCGTCTTGTATTTGAACACCCATCTGGTTCCAATTGGCTGAAAGCCTTTTGGCAAGTCAACCAAATCCCACACGTGCAACTTTTGGAGTTGAGACAATTCATCTTGCATCGCCTCAATCCAACAGTTGTCAGTGAGAGCCTCCTTCACATTCTTCGGCTCTAACTGGGACACGAATGCAGCATGCAGACATGTTTCCATGACACCAGTATCAAGTATCTCCGTGTAAAGACTAGTGTTCTCAGTGATAGTTCGATGACGAGTCTGAACACCGGTATGAGGATCACCAATAATGTTGTCAATTGGATGATTCTTATGCACTCTCGCCTCTGGTACATTCGGTTCCTAAATTTCTGAATCGAGATTCGTTCTTAACTCCCCTATTTCTTGTGTTCCAGAAGAAGGGATTCAATGTTAATTGGATCAGCTGGAGCTTCATTTCCTACAGTTATGTTAGGATTAGCTTGAGCGTTATTTCCATTAACATGAATATCTTCACTGTCATCACCATTAAGAGTTCCAGATGTAGATGCAGCATTGGAATCAGGAGTTACAATTGGTACAGTAGCACGAGTAGAGAAACTGGAGTCATCGCCGCCACCCAATAATTCATAAACATTTGCGGCGTCAACTGCAGATAGATCAGGAAGATTGAATGACTTGAATAGCGCATCATAATCAAAACCCCAAGCTGGACCTGTTGGTTCTGGTGGAATGCTGTGTTTACTGCAATCCACTTCAAACCATTCCTCGACAGTACGAGTTCTTATATTGTACACTCTCTTGCAAGGTGAGTTGGCAACGTATCCTAAGAAGATGCCTTCCACCGCTTTTGCATGAAACTTAGACTGGCGGTCTTTGTACTGTAGCAACAAGGAATAGGGACTACCAAAAGGAACTAGGTAATCAAGATTGGGAAGTCGATTGTTGATCAACTCGTAACAAGTCTTATTGTGCCTTTTCACAACCAGAACTCTGTTTAAGACGTGACAAGCTGTATTAACTGATTCTGCCCAGAAAGTGACAGGAAGCTTTGCATCCGACAGCATAGTCCTTGCAGTCTCAATTAGTGTTTTGTCCTTCCGTTCTGCAACTCCATTCTGCTGCGGTGTGTACGGGGCGCTGAATTCGTGACGGATCCCCTTCTTGAGACAGAAGAGTTCCATCAAATTATTCTTGAACTCAGTTCTGTTGTCACTCCTTATTCTTCTAACCTTCAGCTTGCAAAGAGATTCCAAGCTCAGGATCTGGTATTGAAGAATATCAGCAGTCTCGTCCTTAGTACCTAAAAAATGCACCCAAGAAAAACGTCAGAAATCATCAGTTACAACCAGACAGAACGACTTACCTCCAATACTCCTGATACTTATGGGGCCAAACAGATCCATGTGTAATAGCTCCAAAGGGGTATCAATGGATTTTTGGAGCTTGGGCTTGTGAGACTTCCGCTGTTGTTTGCCCTTTTTACAAGGCATACAGTCATCTGCAACGGTAAATCTCAGCTTAGGAACCCCGGTTACCAAACCGTTTCGGACAAGATGGTTCATTTTATGATACGAAATATGTCCGAGTTTCCTATGCCACAAGATAGAGTCAAGCTCTGTCGCTTTGGTAAGCAAACAAGTAGCAACTGAAGAGGTGGATGTTGCCACGCTCATATCAATCTGATAGGTGTCGTTTGTCCTTGGCGCTCTCATCAGAATCCAGTCTTCAGGAACTTCAAAACCAGGCTTGAGAAGCAAGCATTCATTCTTATCAAACATCACTGTCACACCCCGCCAAGGCGGAAACGCGAGGCACAACGTTCACTGGTTTCCAAAGCATATGATTACCGCAAACACATACATGATAAATGGATACATAAACAAGATTAAGATTATACATTACAAAAACATAATCTGAGTTTACAAAAAGTTAAGATTTCACAAATATGACTCAATTCAATGAGTTATACAAGGGAAATCCTCCTTGAGTAGTATCCATCGTGCATGCATGTAATCTACATTGCTAACCTTGAAATCACGTTCAGTTACCTGAAAAACATACTTAAAATCGTCAACACAAGGTTGGTGAGTTCACAGGTTTAATCAAATTGTTCTTTGTAAACTTCATTTGTTCATAAATAATTCAGTTGCATGAGATAAGCAGAATAAGAATTGTTGACCCATTTGTAAACTAGCTAGGAATACAAATAATATGTTCATACATGAGGCGTAACCAAACCATGACATGTGTGAGCCCCTATTAAGCGTTATCAGATTCTATGCGGCCATAAATCCTCCAGATTGTGGTTAGCGCGACTAACCATGACCGGGAGACGTCACTCTCCATAGTACTATTCATAGGACCCTAGGCTACAGTTAATGGTTACTATGTTGTTCCAGGGGACTTTAGCGGCCTCCAATGTGTTGTTCTCATCCCATGTAAACATAAAGTCGTGTCTTATTCTCTTGTTATCCCATAAAATAGTTGAAGTATGTTCTTCCCCCAAATATTAGAAAAACAGTAAAAAGGGGCCGTGAAACTCACCTTGAGTTTGGGTATATACTTGTGATAAAACTTGTTGTAGTCAACCTTGACTATTTGTACCCTAGATACCAAGGGTAAATTGTTGTTAAGACCAACGTCTTAATTGTAAATTGTTCACCGACCTTGTAAATCTGATTGTGTTTGTTTAAACATCGTTTTAGTTTTCCAACACATGTTTTGTTGTAAAATAGTTTTGAGTTACTGCCCAACTGGGACTGTTGTACAGGTGTCGAAACTACTTAGTTTCGATGGAGAATATATGTGTCGAAACTACTTAGTTTCGATGGAGAATAAGGTATCGAAACTACCTAGTTTCGATTGAGTATTTGCTATCGAAACTACCTAGTTTCGATTGAGTAAAAGGCATCGAAACTCCTAGTTTCGATGGATCAACAGGTATCGAAACTCCTAGTTTCGATTGAGTTAAATCGAAACTCCTAGTTTCGATTACTGGACTTCTGTTTGACAGAATCAGTCCTGCATATTTTTATGTTTTAAACTTTGAATTTGATACACTTTTCTTGTTATCTTACTTGTGTTTGAACATTTTGCATGTTTGGCTCCGGATTTTAAGAAAATAATATGAAAATATCGAGTTTTTACCTTTAAAACAGTGGCGATGATGATGAGCGAAAACAGAGATGATCTTGAATCTTTTGCTAAACCCTTTTCAGAAACACTTGAAAACACTGAATCCTGATGGTTTTTGTCTTAAAACTTGGCTTTGATTTTGAAGATAAATGGAGAATTTGCCGTATGAAATGAGTGTGATGAATGAGAATTGTGAGAAAAATGATTGAAGCGAGTATGGTTATATGTGAGTTTTCTCAGTGAGGTATGGGTCGAGTAAGGGAGGGATTTCCCTGGCTTTTTCGGCCAAAAGTCAAAGAGTAGGTTGGTTTATAATAATAAAACAATTAGATTTAGGTATTAATATCAATTATAGTTTTAAAGGGTAAATAAATCCGGTTTAGATCCTCCACGGTATTATAAATTTATTCTGAAAATAATTTATTGTTCTACGCAAAGTTTGTGTAAAATAATATATATATGTATATATATATTTTTCTGGTTATTTATTTTAACCACTAGTGTTCGAATTTAGTCGGGTTATAAGTGTATGTGAACCGGTAACTCCTAGAATTACCAAATGTGAATTGAGACCATGTACGGTCTTTGTTAGACCTTAATGTCATTATTTGTGAAATTAAATAAATCACAAAAATAATTATAACGTAAACTTGTTTATAATGTGTACGGATATTGACCTGAAATGTCTGGTTGTCACAATCACCGAGTACTCCTTGTCGCACATTTGGGAGACACTCAGCAGGTTATGCTCCAGCTGCTCGCAAAAGTTGACATTTTCAAAAATGACACAACCATTTTGTACCACACCTTAACACGTGATACTACCGCCTTTCTCTCCAGCAAAGGCCACATAGCCGCCTCTGAATGGTTTCACATCTTGAAGCAAGGCCATGTTTCCTGTCATGTGCCGGGAGCATCCACTATCTACATACCAGCGGTTAGAGATAGTACCCTTCGGACGTCCCTGCACGAGTCACAAAAGAATTAGTTAGATTTGGAGACCCAAGCCATAGTGGTCTTGGGTCGTCCATCATTTTCAAAATAAACTAACTCTTTTAACTCACAGTCTTGATGACTGTTCGAAATGGATGAATATTTAAAAGAATTAGGACTAGGAGATTGAGAATTTTTGAATTTGTTAGTCCAGGACCTCTTCTATTTCTTAACTGGAACAGTAGACTTATGTTCAACAACAGCAGGTGAACTAGTGGAAGCTGCACCTGATTGAACTCTAGTCAGCTGTTCTAGCTTTCTCAACCTCTTATTCCTTCTCCTCCTCTGTGGCTTAGAGAGTTTCACCACAGGTTTCTCACTAGTAGGTATACTACCAGAGGTAGATACACAAGGTGTAGTGGGTTGCTTTCCCTTCCTTGAAACAAATGGTTTAGCCTCAGAGGTTATCTTTGGCTTTACCATTGGTTTTACTGGTGGTTTCAACACATTTGCTTTTGGACTTTTGGGATGGTTCACTTGTGGTGACTTAGGGATGACAGCCGGTTGTGAAACAATAGGCCGTTTCCCTTGGTTCTTAGAAGGGCAGTTCACAAAAATTTGACCAGCCATACCACAGTGAAAACAAGTTCTCTTGTCTGTGTAAGTTCTCATGTAAGGCTCATAAGATCTGGCATTAGATGACTCAGCATGATGAGCAGGAGGAGTTGGTTTGTGAATAGGAGTCTGACCCGAAACAGATTGGTTCTTGGGAGTATAGTATTTTTGCAAGTTTTCTTTGTAACCAAGCCCAAACTGAGCTGAAAAAGCCTCTTTCTTTACTTGATTAATATTTTTATACCCCCCATAAAGCATTACCTTTAATTTATCATTAGATTCAATGATATCGGGTTCAGTTAAAATACAATTATCACTATTAGTGATAATGTTTTCCTTTACTTTCTGTTCAGATAACAACTCCTCAGATACTACTCCTTCAGGGCAAGTGTTAACCGACCCATCATCAGAAGCAGTAAAGAACTCCTCATCAGATGCGGAGTTGGCCTTACTTGAGGAATCATCCCTTTTAGAGGAATCATCCTTTCCTGGGGACTCATCAAGACAAGTTAGATCAATGTCTACTAAGTTGTTGACAAACTTCCCGCTAACTGGTGGAGGAATGGCATTAGTACCCAACCCTAAGCCATTCATTTGCCTCACTACAGATTCGTAGTGTTCCACCACAAAACGAGAGTTTTTCAACTTCTCATTAGAACATTTCAACTGCAAGATCTCATTTTGTAGCTTGTTAATTTCATTGTTCCTTTTCTCTAACCCCTTATATGCAATATCCAAGTGAAGCTGTTGATCGCTCATTTTTAGTGAATAATCACGTTTTTCCTTTTTCAATGTTTCAATTGAATCTTTAAAACGTTTTTCATTTTCTTTATAACTTAGAGCTGCAATGCGAAGGGGTTCGACCTTGTCTTGAAGCTTAGAATTTTCAAGTTTTAAGCCTAAACATTTAGAACAAGAAATAACAGAAAAAGGAATAGAATCTACCTCAGACGATGAACTTGTTGCCTCTCCAATGGCCATAAGGGCAACAGCAGTAGTAGATTCCTCTAGATCAGCTACAGAAGCTTCCTTTTCTTCAGCTTCTTTCTCCTTAACTTCCTTTTTCTCAGTTTCCATCAACTCCATGATCTCAGCCATGAGACCAACTTGAGTTTGTGCAATGATGGCATCTTCCAGATGAACACCCCAATCAAAGCTGTCTTCCTATTGAGCTACCAGTGCATTGGACGTTCCACTTTGGCTTTGATTGTGGTTGTTTGAGTTGTTGTAGCCATGGCTGTTTCCTTGGCTAGGTCTGGTGAAACCCGAAGTCGGTGCTATGTCTTTTTGACATTCACGACCAAAGTGTCCATAGTTCAGACACTTGTAGCATTTGGCCTTGGATTTTTCAAAACCATCCTTGGCATTAGAATGCCCGCCAATGAACTTTCTTCCTGTTCTATTCAGGAAACGCTTGGCTCTCCTCAATACCATGGCCATATTCCATTGAATATCCATGTCCTCCATGTCATCAGGATCCACTTGATTGAAGTCTTCTTCTATTGTCTCGGGATCTGTAAGCTTGCCACCTATGAAGTTCTCGTAGGCCAGCATACAAGATGAAAATAGTGCTACATGATCTTCAGCTATTTTGGCTATAGCTGATTGGTTAGTTGAAGTTGTAGCGGGAGGATTTCTTGAGGTGTGTTGTTGATGAGATCCACAACCTGATCCAGATGCATAGCATGCATGACCACCACAACCATTTAAGTGGTATTCTTCAGTAGAGTTTCCAGAGAAGAGGGCAATTCCTGAGCCCGAAGATTTGGTTGTAGAAGACGTCCCATGATACATAGAAGGGTCTTGTATCTGAGGTCTTCCTGAGCTCTCCTTCTTTCTAAGGTTCATGTTATGAGCTTGAACCTTTCCAATTGCCTCCTCTACTGTCATTTCATAGAATTTTGGATTTTCTCTCAGCAAGGTTGTGTACATTTCAAACCTAGGTGGTAAAGCATCTAGAAACTTTTCCACCAACTCTTCATCGGGATACTTGAGCTCAAAAGCTTTCAATTCTGTCGACAGATGATAGAATCTAGAGATGAGGTCATCTAAAGACTCATTCTCCAAAAATCTAAAGCATTCATACTGCTTCCTGAGTAGATCCCGTTTACTCTTCTTGATATCACTATTCCCTTCGAATCTTTTCTGTAACGCCTTCCACAGATCCCTAAAGTTGTCATAACCTCTAAAGCTGTGGAACAACTCCCGAGTTAATGCCATAGTGATTGAACCAAGAGCCTTCTTCTCTCGATCATAAGCTTTCTTTTCCACTTCATCGAGTTTAGAGATAGGCTTAGGCAATTCATCATCAAGATAAATGTGTGTGGGATGCTTATAGCCTTCTAGAATTGGAATCCATAACGAAGAATCAGTATATGAAATGTAATGCTCAAAGCGTGCCTTCCAGTTAGAATAATCATTTACATTTAGCATCTTTGGCGGTTTCTGAGGAGTATCGATCTCATTGTCGTAGTTTAAAAGGTTCTGAAAATTCGACATGGTGAACACTTAGTCAAATTTCAGAAAAATCAGAGACACTTGCGCACTTGATATTGGCCTTGCGCACTTAGAGAAATGGTCTTGCGTATTTAAGATTTGCTCTTGCGTACTTGACAAGTACGCATGAGTAAATTATAAGTTCGCAGGATATAATCTTAAGTACGCACAAGATTAGTTTTGCGTATTTAGTAAGTACGCAAGAGATTATTCTTGCGTATTTAGTAAGTACGCAGCAAAACTGTACTTTTTGCCAGATATGGTAAGTACGCATAACACCTTTTCACCAACTCTCACCAAACTATTCTGGTCACTGGAAAAAACACCGGAGATGGCAAAAATCGGACGGATGAACAATCAAAGTGAGCCAAAGGGTCAGAAACTTGTTTCTAACCAACCTTTAATGCTCAAAACACTCAAAATACACAACAAAAGTCGGTTTTTGAGTATTTTTGCTTCTAAAATAGTGCTCAAGAGCTACCCCTATTTTATCACAAAAATCAACAAAAACACCTCCTTTTGCTTGTAAAACACTGTAGAAAAACTATCCAAACTCACTCACAACACTCGAAATAAAGAGCAAAGCTCTGATACCACTTGTAGGTCCCTCGGGTGTGGCAGATCGTCACATGCAAGTGGGTCTGATTAATTTAATATATTTTACACACTAGGTTAACGTTGTGAGTTTCAAGGATCACTTTGCTACCTAGTGTCTCGTATTAGCTACACATTTGATTCAAGTGAGTATTACATAGCCCCTTTTACTCTTTTACACTTTTTTTGGGGTGAAACATGAACTCTATACGCACAATTGCTTACATTTACACAAACTACACAAACACAAATCCTCTTTACATTCATGTATTCAAAATTTGAGCTTTATGTTTGAGTGCTAGGTGTGTTAACTGTTTATGTGCAATTTATGTGCAATCATTAACTATTCAAGCCGACGGTTAACAATGATAGATCTATTGAGTCTGACAAACCCACTCAGATTGGGGTGATTGTTACCGACAACACAATTTGCATGCTAGTTACAAAGGTATGATTGTACTTTGGTTACACAATAGTTGCTCCCCATAAATGCCTTATTTTATCATGTTATGTAAGGATTTGATTATTTACATCTATACACTATCTATGTATAAATCTGTGTATGCTCACCAACTTTTTTAGTTGACCTTATTTTATTCATGTTTCAGGTGCTAATGTGTGATTTTGATCAAGACTTGCAACACATAAGTTTTGGACCTAGTTAATTTTAATAAAGGATTTATGTATTTCATTTTATGTACATGGTTTGATCTTAGTTTGTCTTGAATCTATGCAATGAATTTGAATGATTAATTTAGTCAACCTTGTGCTCATGAACAGTCTACATGTCCCGCCCCGACGTTTCCGCCGTCGGTTGGGGTGTGACAGATTGGTATCAGAGCCTTGGTTATAGGGAACTAGGTTATTATACACCCTTGACCTAGACTATAACTTTAGGACACCCACTTATGTCATGCTTCATGATTATGTGATATGTGCTACATGCTATGTGTTACATGCTTACTATGATTAGTTATTAGTTCATGTTGATTCCTTGCTTGTTAAAACTCATGACTTATTAGACTATACTTAAAAAAATAAATTAAATAATCAATATCCCTACCCATACCCTAAGCCTAATAACCTTCTTACCCATTTCTCTGTCATCATCATCATAGCATGTGGAAACTTCATGGATCTAAATCTATAAAATTTCTCTATTCCCTCGTTAAGGTTTTTAAACTCTGTTAATTATTTGAGGACACGTGCAATCTGGAAGGGTGACACCTGTATTCTGGGTTTTTCTGTCTAGGAAAGCATTTCGTTTAAATCCCAATCAACCGAGGGACCTGTATGCTTTCCTGGGAATTCCCGGGATGCGAGTTTACTTATAGGCTAAAGCATGTCTCCTTGAAAGTCATATGAGTTTAATTAACCTTAATGTGTCATAGTATTCAAGTGATTATATCACTATTTGAGTACAATCCAAACTATGATTAACTATTTTATTTATTAACTTATCCTTTAAATTCAATCAACTTTCATAAGTTCTTACATCTTTCTTGTATTGTGCAAATCTGTAGAATGCCTCCCCGTCGTGCTACCGTGACCAACAACAACACCGACATTGCTGCTATCCTTACACAACTTGTAACTCAACTCACCCAAGCTAATGGAGCCATTAATGGTACCCATGGAACTAATGGTGGTGGTGGTGCCAACCCACCACAATGCACCTTCAAGCACTTCAATTCGTGTAATCCTCTTATGTTCTATGGTAGGACTCCTTCAATGGTTTGAAAATATTGAGGGCACCTTCCTTAATAGTGACTGCCCCGATAACCTTCGTGTTCATCATGCCACAAGTGTCTTCCAAAAACGGGCACTCACGTGGTGGAATGGGGAATGAAGAACTAGAGGTATGGAGGCAGCAATGGCCTTACCATGGGATGAGGTTAAGAGACTAATGACTGAAGAGTTCTATCTTCGGAATGAGGTGAGGAAGCTGGAAGCTGAGTTTTGGGATCTTACCCAAGACAGTGGTGAAAGTCTGGCTTATACAACCCGGTTTCATGAACTGAGTCTCCTTGTGCCCCATATGGTCACACCTTTACCCCGATGCATTAAGAAGTACATTGGTCGATTACCTAGGCAGATTCAGGATACTGTCTTACGGAGAAACCCCGTAACACTCGAAGATGCTATCCGGTTATCCGCTACTTTGACCGACAACCATGTGAAAGCATGTACTCTGACTAGAAAAGGCACCAAGAAAGTTCCCGACACCGCAACCCTTCCTGCACACATCAAGGAAGCCAAAACTGAACCCTACCACAATAATAAGAAAAGAAAGGCTAAGAATTATGCTGTTGTCACTCCTGCTATCCCTGTTAACCAAGTTGCTCCCATGGCTCAAGCACCAGTCAAGAAGCCATATGTTGGGATCTACCCACTCTGTGCCACATGCAATTATCACCATCTCCAAAACATTCCATGTCGCCTTTGCACTCACTGTGGGAAATATGGCCATACGGTCACTGTTTGTAGAGGCAAGGCACTTGCAGGTCAAGTCAACCCACCAACCCGAATCAACCAACAGGTGGCTAATCAAGGTGTTCCCGCAATCGCAAATGGGCATGCTTGTTATGAGTGTGGCAACCCAAATCATTTCTGTAACCAATGCCCGAAGTTCATCAATGCTAAACAAGGCGGAGCTCGTGGGCGTGCTTTCAACATAAACGCCAATGAAGCTCAGACCAACAATGATGTGGTCAACAGTACGTTCCTTGTTAATAGTCAATATGCCTCCATTTTATTTGATACCAGTGCAGATAAAAGTTTTGTGTCACTTAACTTTGAACCCTTACTTGCAAAAACACGATCCAAATTTGAGAAAACCTTCACCGTCGAAGTAGCAAATGGTGAATCTCTTACAATTTACTCCATGATCCATGACTGCTCTCTAGAACATAATGATCATACATTTCCAATCAACCTCGTGCCAATGCCACTAGGAAGTTTTGATATCATCATAGGCATGGATTGGCTGTCAAATCACCATGCCGAAGTCATCTGTTTTGAGAAGTGCATCCGAATACCCCTTTCGTCGGTGGAAAGGTTAAGAGTCTTTGGTGAAAGGCCTTGCAATGGACTCAGGTTAATATCATGCACTACTGCCCAAAAGTACCTACGAAAGAAGTACGTAGCCTTCCTAGCCCATATTGTTCAAAAGGATGTCAAGGAGAAGAGTATTCAATACATCCCCATCATTCTGAACTTTCCCGAAGTATTCCCCGAAGACCTATCCGGCCTTCCACCCGTTCGACAAGTAGAATTTCGCATTAACCTTGTACCTGGAGCAAACCCCGTGGCTAGAGCTCCTTACCGTCTTGCACCTTCTGAAATGCAAGAACTTGCAAGTCAACTCCAAGAGCTCTCTGAAAAGGGCTTCATCTGTTCAAGTCATTCACCGTGGGGTGCACCCGTCTTATTCGTCAAGAAGAAGGATGGATTATTCCGTATGTGTATTGACTACCGCGAGCTCAACAAGCTTACCATCAAAAACCGTTATCCCTTGCCTAGAATTGATGATCTCTTTGACCAACTTCAAGGTTCTACTTGCTTCTCGAAGATTGATCTTCGATCTGGTCATCACCAACTCCGTGTACAAGAGGAAGATATTCCAAAGACTGCCTTTCGAACAAGGTATGGTCACTACGAGTTCTTGGTCATGCCTTTTGGGCTAACCATTGCACCCGCGGTTTTCATGGACCTCATGAATCGTGTGTGCAAACCATACCTTGATAAATTCATGATCGTCTTCATTGATGATATCTTAATCTACTCCAAGACTAAATCCGATCTTGAGGAAAGAACAACTATATGCCAAATTCTCCAAATGTGAGTTTTGGCTAAAGGAGGTTCAATTCCTGGGTTATATCGTCAACGAAAAGGGAATCCACGATGACCCTGCCAAGTTCGTTCATTTCTTGGTCTTGCGGGATATTATCACCGTTTCATTTCAAATTTCTCTAAGATTGTTGTTCCTCTCATCGCTTTGACTCACAAGGATAAACCTTATGAATGGGGACCAAAACAAGAAGAAGCTTTCCAAACTCTCAAGCAAAAGTTGTGGAATGCTCCTTTTTTGACTCTCCCTGATGGGAATGATGATCTAGTTGTCTACTGTGATGCCTCCAACCAAGTTCTCGGTTGTGTCCTCATGCAATGAGGAAAAGTAATCGCTTATGCATCAAGGCAACTTAAGATTCATGAGAAGATTTATACGACGCACGACCTCGAATTGGGTGCGGTCGTATTCGCATTGAAGATTTGGAGACATTACCTCTATGGCACAAAATGTGTGGTGTTCACCGACCACAAAAGTCTCCAACACATCTTTAACCAAAAAGAACTCAATATGAGGCAACGACGTTCGGTTGAACTCCTTAACGACTATGACTGTGAGATTCGTTACCATCCTGGCAAAGCGAATGTTGTAGCCGACGCTTTGAGTCGAAAGGACCATGTCATGCTTCATTGTGTTCGAATTGAAACCGACATTCAAAATTGCATCCTAGAATCTAAACACGTCTCGGTCATCGAGGGTAACATGTACGAGGAAATGTTGTGTGGTGTTGAACTTCAGCTTGAATCTAAGCCCAATGGCTTACTCTATTACTTGAACCGTATCTGGGTTCCCGATCATGATGGTTTCCATGCATTTCTCATGAACGAGGCTCACAAAACTCGTTATTCTATTCATCCTGGTAGGGATAAAATGTACCAAGATCTTCTCCAACAATATTGGTGGCCCGGTATGAAGAAAGACAATGTTCTCTATGTTGCCAAATGTTTAACTTGCTCCAAGGTCAAAGCCGAACACCAACGTCCATCCAGTTTACTTGAACAACCGGAAATTCCCGTGTGGAAATGAGAGAACTTAGCTATTTATTTCATTACCAAAATCCCTCGCACCTCAAGTGGTTATGATAGCATCTGGGTGATCATTGACCGCCTCACCAAATCTTGCCCATTTCTTGCCTATCCGTGAAGACTATCGGGTTGAGAAATTGCCCCGAATTTACAATGACGAAATTGTGAGCCATCACGGTGTTCCCTTAAACATAATCTCCGATAGAGATGCTCGGTTCACCTCCCGCTTCTGGCAATCCCTCCAAACTGCTCTTGGCATACGATTGAATTTGAGCACGGCTTACCATCCCCAAAATGATGGTCAGACCGAGCGAACAATCCAAACTCTTGAGGACATGCTTAGAGCTTGTGTAATTGATTTTGGTGGCAATTGGGATTCACATCTATCCCTAGTTGAGTTCTCTTACAACAATAGCTACCACACAAGTATCAACATGGCTCCATTTGAAGCTCTCTATGGTCGTAAGTGTCGTTCTCCTATCTGTTGGAACGAGATTGGTGAAGCACAAATCACCGGTCCCGAACTAGTTCGAGAAACATCCGACAAGATCATTCAAATCCGTGATAACAATCGAGTAGTGAGGAGTCGGCAAAAGAGCTATTCTGACAAACGACGAAAACCTTTGGAATTCCAAGTCGGTGATCTTGTCCTTGTAAAGGTGTCTCCATGGAAAGGCGTGATCCGTTTTGGAAAGAAAGGCAAGCTAACACCTCGCTATGTGGGTCCATTCAAGATCCTTGAAAGGATTGGGAAAGTGGCTTACAAACTCGAGTTACCCCCATCACTTAGCAATGTGCATCCTACATTTCATGTGTCCAATCTAAAGAAGTGTCTTGCTGATGAGAATCTGTATATACCTCTTGACAATGTGCGCAACGACGAAACGATGCACTTCATTGAGAGACCAGTAGAGATCATGGATCGTGAGGTCAAGTAGCTCAAGCGAAGCCGTATCCCTATTGTCAAAGTTCGTTGGGAATCTTAACGTGGTCCTGAGTTCACTTGGGAACGTGAGGACCAAATAAAGTTCAAGTACCCCCACCTGTTCGACGATTCAGTCATCTCAACTAGTGAAATTTCAGGACGAAATTCCCTCAACATGGGGATACTATAACATTTCTGATTTTTCATAATTAATCATGTTTGAAATCCAATTCTAGTGCAACAGTCATCTTATCCGTACAAATAATTAAACCCTAAGTTCAAAACAAATTAATAAATTTTTGTTTCACTCGTATACATTATTAAAACTCTATATATATATATATATATCACATAAGTACTTACACATATATAAGTACTCAATTGACAAAGTGATCCCACACATTGGTTTGAACCCTAACACATTGGTTTGAACCCTAACACATTAGTTTAACCCAAAAATAGTGAAATTTGACCGAAACCCAAATAATCCCGCCTGTTTGACTTTTAAAAGTCAAACAGGGCCAAATCCAAAAAATCCAACTCCTAGAATCGACCAAACCAGTTGCTACGGGCTCCCGTATCGTGTACAATCAACAAGCTACCCAATCTCGGCCCAGACATCAAGCCAATTCGTCCAATTTATCGGGCATGATTCAAAATTCAAACAAATTTGACTCCTCAAGTCAAATCGTATCAATCCGTGTTTAATTCGTGTAATGACGCGTATTGGACCCCGGAAATCATGCATGATTGATCTTGACTGAATCCATACCTCAAACCTGACTCGATTCATCTAAAATCGAACCGAAAACACGTGATTTAATCCCGACAGTCGTTGTTTCCGAATCACAATCAAACCAGGTGATTTGAACGAAATTAATTAAATCAAACCACTCATTCACCTTCGTTAACTGTCACACAAACGCTCTCAACCCTCAACCGATTAACATTTCGCCTCTAAAGTCCTGTCGAGTACCAAGATTAGTCGGAGCTTCATCCCTATCATTCTCGCACGTCCATGCACCAAATTACGTAAGTCTGGTGTCGTTATGTTCGTTTCTGAGTCCTTGTCAAAAGCCCCATATCAATTTGCAAGAACAGAACCCATAAACCAAAAATCAATTTAGGCTTCTTGTTTTTATCATACGATTCTGATTTGGGGATTTTGATTAAGCCTACCTTTTGTATTTTAAAATTTTGGTTTACTAACAAGACCAGCGAACCACCTAGTTCAGCCGGTTAAGACACTTGGACCTGAACTAGGCGGTGTGGGTTTGAAACCCATGGCCTGCGCGACCGGCCTGACTTTTTGTGCCCTCATTAAAAACCAAAACCGGTCCCATCTCTGTCACGTGTTAAATCAATTTGGAACCAAATCATTTACAGGACTCGTCCGTTGGCCCAGTGGTTCGTCTCATCCAACCTTAACAGAATTGATCCGGGTTCGAGTCCCTGTGGTCTGGTTATTTTTTTTTAACCCGTTTTAAGGCGCCAAAAACATTAAAAAAATTAATTTTATAAAACCCACTTTTATTAGAACAGAATAAAGCAATGTTTATAATTTTTGTACAAAAAATCCCTATTTTTATAAATTTAGTTGTTAATTATTCAATCTAAATTACATATTTTAGGAGTAATTAATTTAACTAATATTGTAAATTTTAATGACAAGATTTTATAAATGTTTCTTGCAAAGTTTTATAATATTTAAATTATAAATTTAAAACTAATAAAACTATATCTATATATAGTGTTATATACCTGATGAGTATATGTAATTTGTAACTAAATTTATTTATTTCAAATGATAAATAAATGAACAAATTTACTTATTATCTATATAAATTACTTTTACAAATACACTTATAGTTTGAATTATATTTAAGGATTATTAATGTGAACACATATTTACATCTCTTTATAAATAAATAAATAAAGTAAAAATTATTTATTTAAATTATAAATAGAATTTTCACACTATTTTTCTAAATAAATAAATAATAATTGTTTAATTTATTTGGTTATTCAAACCCAAACCCTAATCCAATTATTCTAAGACTATTCATTTCAATTTTTTATTTTATAAAACACCCCCCCTTTCAAGTACAAACGACTAACACCTACAACTTCAACCCTTTGTACACACATCCATTTCAATCATAGACTTAGACCTAGACTATTGTACACATTATTAATTTAATATATTTTACACACTAGGTTAACGTTGTTAGTTTCAAGGATCACTTTGCTACCTAGAGTCTCGTATTAGCTACACATTTGATTCAAGTGAGTATTAAATAACCCCTTTTACTCTTTTACACTTTTTTTTGGGTGAAACATGAATTCTATACACACAATTGATTACATTTACACAAACCACACAAACACAAATCCTCTTTACATTCATGTATGCAAAATTTGAGCTTTATGTTTGAGTGCTAGGTGTGTTAACTGTTTGTGTGCAATTTATGTGTAATCATTAACTATTCAAGCCGACGGTTAACAATGATAGATCTATTGAGTCTGACAAACCCACACAGATTGGGGTCATCACGACGGTCCTGCCACAGGGGTCAGGTCCCCTATCAAATCATCGGTCAACAACTGAAAGTGTCTCTCCAGCTTGGGCATAAAATGACCTCCACAGATAGCGCTGGTAACATCGCACCCTGAACTGTTCACCAAGTACCCCGCGATAGAATGCGCAAGATGGCATGTGCGCTAGCGTACAAGCCAATACAGATAAAACAGCTCCCTCCGGTTCACTACCGTCTCCCCCTGACCTATCGTAGATATAGAATAAACAATGCAGCGATGAAGAACACGGTGCAGAGGATCCCGAAGGCTCGAAGCCTTGGTCAAACTCGGATTATACATCCCAAATCCAAACTCGTGCCAGAACTGGTCTTTATCCTCTTATGTCAGGAACTCGGTGATACCCTCGGTGAATATCTATGTCGGGAGCTCCTGTCTCGTGTACAAACCCAATAGTCTCCCGAACCTGGCAACAGACATCACTCGCCACTCCCCGCCTAGCCTAAACGTAATCGTCTCGGGCTGCTCTAGGTCTGCGCAAGGATAATCGAACTCATACGTGGAGAAAAACTCCACCACAAGCTCTACGAACTGGATAGCGTGGAGCCTGAACAAACGGCGCCAGGGGGCGGTGACAAGATCGTTCCATCTGTCCCATTGACCGATGGCGTCAATAGCAGCTGGCTCAAGGCGACGTGCAGCCAAAATCCGGCCCCGACGGGGTCACAAAACATCAAGACGAGCCTCGTACTCATGCTCATTGAGATTCAAAAGCCGAGCATGACCGCGCCTGGTCATGAGCTCGACCGTGCTCATCCCATTTTAGGGTTTTCAGATTTCAAAATTCGCCATCTTCTACTTGTTTATGAAGGGGCTTTTGCAAAAACATCATCCCAGGAGGCCTCAAACAACATTTCTAACCTAAACTAACTACAAACAACAAATAAACAGATAAAGATTACGAAAACCTAAAACTAGCTAAAACCCTAGATTTCTAAACACACCAATGGACTACAATCCTAGGTCTAAACACGAATGGAAAAGAAAAGGAATCGGAAACGTACCTTAGATCATGGAGAAGGAATCAACGCGGATGAAATCATGGAGAATCGCAATAGGGGGGGTTCGTTGAGGGGAAATGAAAAGTCTGTCTTTGAAAACTAATTTGAACCGCCCCCAAATACTGAGGCACGACCGCTCCAAGTGCTTAGGCACGACCGCGCCTAGGGCTAGAGGCACGACCGCGCCTATAGGGATGCACGACCGTGTCTCTTCCCAGCAGACAGAAAACCCTGATTTTTATGCAGCTTATACTAAACCCGACTGCGATTCTTCCAAACTAAAATTTCTAAAAATTCAGAAGACATACCTGAGACATCCCAATCACTGTCCCAAATCCGCTCGATCCAAAAACACATCCCGATAACCTAAACTCAAAAATAAACTATAAAATCATAGAAAAATAAGAAGGAAAATAGGAAAATAACTTGGAAGATAAAAACGAACAAACACAACTAACGGATGAAAACCGAACATTCTAAGTTTATTAACGAGTCGTTAGCTAGACTCATGTCCTAATGCACGTCAATTAGGACAAATGATGGGACAAACCAACAAACGGGTGGCCTATGATTCTTGAATACCCATCCGACCCGTTTGGTTTAGTGCATTTACCACCGACTAGTGACAACCAATAGTAAATGCAAAAACAAAGTGACGGGTCGTGCCACCAACACTTGTATTTGCCCGGACCAAACCCGAGGTACATGATGTAGTGAAGGAGGCAATCAACCCGGTAAGATAGTGTTGGCTTGTCATGCTTTGTGGACCGATGTCGCGCCTTCCTAGTCTGTTTGTCCATGAAATATCTCGCCCTCTCCCGCTGTTTGGATGACTCGTATGACGAATCATGATCATCCTCAATCACGGGCCGACTTTCCTTGGTGCACAACGAAAGATCATGTGTCACCATAGTCCTTGGTTCATTGGTGAACCCATCCGTCTGCACATCTTCCTCTTGGTACGACCCCCCTTTCATTACCACGGTTGACTCTTCAAAAAATAATGTTTCTAATTCATCCAAATCACCAACCGGGCCGAATATAGGGTCCTCATAGCGCCTTGCGGGGTAGCCTAGGAACTGATAACAATCTAATGTGTAATGTGGGCCCCTCCAAATCTCGCACCAAACCTCCTCGTGGTAACCCCATAGATCAAACAGGTACTCTTCACTGTAACTCCGATAGTGGCGATCCATGAAAATCACTGCAAAGAATACTCAAACAAAACGATCACGGGTACCAGATAAAAATAAAAATAAAATATCATCCGAAGAACTATACACAAAAATAAGACGAAGATGATAAAATAAAGATAAAAATAAAAATAAAACAAATTTAAATAAGGAAAACTATTTACCAAGATATACACAAATATGTACGAAATGACTAAATAATAATCCAAATCGTTCTCACACAAACCGTATCCCCGGCAACGGCGCCAAAAACTTGATGTGTATGAAATTGTATATATTTTAATAAAGATTTTTACACAATTAGTTTTAAAAAGGGTTGTCACCAAATACTAATAACAAAAACACCCGGAAGTTTACCCGTCGAATGGCAATATAGTAAAGGTAAGAACCGGATATCAATCCGTGGACACGGTGGAATGCGATAATAAACCGAGACTAAAATTCAATCAAGTATGGTTAAAAGATGTTTAAGTTGATTTTTAATTAAACTAATATGCAAGAATATAAAACTAAACTAAGAACACAAGTCAAACAATCAAGGAAGGAATATCACTTCGGTCTCGAATCCATTTAGTAAACACCCAACAACAACTATGGATACATGGCAAATACACGAAACATATGTTGACTAAATTCTCGTCAAAGACATCTAATCAAATGACTATTCAGAAAGCTAGAATGAATTATACAAACTAACCACCTAAAATCATACAATGAAGCTCACATTCTATGAATACGTCAATGTTTAATCAAGATTGAACTAGCTTCCTGTCAAGGTTGGCTAACTCAACAACTAGTTGGAAAGATTACACGAATGAACACATAACCCACCTCAAGTTGATTAAAGTAAACAATAACATGCACCCTCAGCATTTCTAGTAGGATCATTGTCTTCATCGTCCTTTCTTTGAATAGACTCAGTGTGACACGTATCATGGATCCTTAACTCCCCCTGAGCGTCAAGATACTCAACAAGTTTGGATACCAATGCTTGCATGTCAGCAATCTGCTTGGCTTGAGTCTGAATCACCAACTGTGTTTGAGAATCAGTAGATACAAGAGTATCCACCTGAGTTTGTAAATTAAGCACTTGAGATTCAAGGAAAGTAATCCTCTCAGAATCAGAAGTCTTTGAAGGACCAGTTGAAGATTGAGGAACCGAAGGACTTGGAGTAATCACTGGAGGAACAGGAGTTATAACAGGAGATGAATCTTTAGACCTTGGAGGTGTAACTATTAAGGAAGCAACAAAGGTAGCATCCTCTACACCCTGTGAAGAATGAGCAGCAGCAATTGAAACAGACATAAGCTTATGAGCTTTAGGATCCGGATTGAAATCACTATTAGTATCAGAACTCTCATCCACCAATGTTCTTTTTCCAAGTACTGATCCGGAAGGAAGATCCCGAACAGACTTCCGTCTTGGTCTTCTTGCTTGAGATTTAATACGTTTGCCAGCATTTGCCAATGGTATTTCAGCTAACCTCTCATAATGATCTGAGCAAAAATCTCTAGACGCATCAGAGTCAGTTTTTTTCAGACACAGGCAAAATTGTTTCACTTGAGCTAGAACTAGAATCACTCTTTGTCACCAGATTCCCTTCAGCTTCATGAATGGGTGAGTTCACAGCATCATCAACAAAATCATCCATATTCATCCCTAGATCATGTTCATGTTCTTGAACGACCTCATCTTGAACAGGTTCATTAACAGGTATATCAACCTGAGCTTGTTGAATAGGAACTTGTTCTGGAATAGGAATTGGTTGTTGTACTGGAACTTGTTGTTGTTGAGGTTGATGTTGAGGTTGTTGTGGTTGCTGTACATTCTAACCATGTCCTTGAGCCAACTCTTCAGGATGAAACCAGTTGTCATTTGTTGGTTCAATATAATCAGGATTGATTAAGTAACCAAATAATGGAGTTTGAACAGGAATCAACGCTGCATTCTGTTGTTTTACCTTAGTGCAGTCTGTAAAAATTCTCTTTGACATCGAAGTCAATGTTAAACGAATAGGATGCTGTGGGAGATCAGGAATAAGATGATTCAGAATCAGTTGGATGAACCGAGGATACATAAGAAATCCTTGACCTTCAGCAGGAGTTATTTGCATAACCAATTCTCGGTAAATGTAAAGAGCAAAGTTGAACCGTTTGTTCAAAGTCAAAGCCACCATTGCAGCTTGTAGAGCAATCTTTAATCCATCTCTACCAGCTTTACGAGGAGATAGGCATTGGATAATCACATGCATGAAATACCTCCATTCACCAACCAAACCACCCTTACGAGCTTGTGTATCATTAGGTCTTCCACGGTAACCCATCCTCTTAAAACATCCCATAAACAATGTGCTGGATATGACATGGGATCATCAGCAGCACCACATAGAGCAAGAGCAGCACGAATAGTCTCTGACGATATGGCAATCTCTGTATTGTTCACAGTAGCACGAAGAACATGAGGTTCTACGTCTGTATCTTGATGTACTGTGTCCCAAAATTGCTGAATATACACCAAGCGGATGTATGGATCTGCAGATAATGCTACACGGAGACATGAACGATTTAAGAACCCAATAATTCCTTGAAAATTAACGGCCTCCGACATGTTAGGATCTAACAGTGCCACTTGCTTTTGTTTGTATTCTACCCGACGAGCCATCTGAAAAATATTTGGACAACAAACACAATAGACAAATAATAAACACACACAAAAAAAAAATTTTGAAACAAAAAAAATTTCAAACACAAAAAAAATTTCACAGGTCCAAAATCCCTCAGAGCCCTTAGGCGAACTTACTAAGTTCGCTTAGTGTTACAAGAGGCGAACTTAATAAGTTCGTTTAGACAAGTTCGCTTGAACAAGTTCGCCTGAACCTGTCTACCGTTTCAAATTCTCACACAGACATCATATTTCGTCAAATTGATGTTGAAACTAGAAATTAACCATCTAAATGAATTTGACTAGTACTCTCAAAACAAAAACAAGACTCAATTTTTAGATTTAATACAGATATAACATCAATTAGGTCAAAAATGCCTCGGTTAAAATTTTTACGAAAACCAGAAATAAAAAGTCTAATTTCTCACGATTCATCGGATGAAAAACACTAAAACTACCTTAGGAATGATCGCAAATCAAATCCGAACAAGAATGTACCAGTTAAACAATCCAACAACACACTGATTTTGAAAAAATTTTAAAATCGCTCAACAGACAAGTTCGCTTCAAATTTCTGAGAAGACAAAGTGACTAAGTTCGCCTGGACAAAAATCCTTATACACATTAAGTTCGCTTAATTAGGCGAACTTGTTAAGTTCGCTTAACTAGTCCCAGGCGAACATATTAAGTTCGCTTCACCAACCTCAGGCGAACATATTAAGTTCGCTTCACCTCAACCAAGCGAACATATTAAGTTATCCTCAACCTTTTGCCTTGAAAAATTTTCCAACTTTCAACACGTCATTTCATGAACTTCCGTCAGCAGCATGTATCCGATCCAATCCCAAACATTTTAATAAAAACTTAAAACTTTCATGGAAAATAAAAAACAAAATATTTTTGAATTTTATCTGTACAAACTGAAATCACATATTTTTTAATGAACATGATGAGTAAGAAGATCATATCAGTATCTGAGTAGTACAAACGGAATCACATATTTTTGGATTTTTATCTGTACAAACTGAAATCACATATTTTTTAATGAACATCATGAGTAAGAAGATCATATCAGTATCTGAGTAGTTCATCACACATTTTAACAATAACCAAGGGTAACCTATGATATGTAACAATCCAACTCATTATTGTGCACTTTGCATCTTTTTCATTTTTACATACACTTTTCATTTTAAAATGATACGCGATAAATTTCAAAGTAAATAAGATCAGGTTATGAAATGCTCAATTATGCATACCGAATTTGTAATATAAAGCATGAATTCTTAAAATTTGTCAATATTATATGATTTGAAACTATATGAGTTTATTTTCCAAATTCATGTGATTTAGTACCACTTAGATGAAAAACATCGTGTACCCCACATATATGCCAAACATAAATATAAATTGCACTATCTTCAAGACATAGACAGTTTATTTTAAGATTAGATCAATTTCCAAGATGAAATTATCTCTTTTAGCACAAGTATAGAAAAGCATATCCCAAAGGATATAAGAATCATGATGATTCAGAATCAAAAGAATCATGATGATTCAGAATCAGAAGAATCTAATGAATTGGCTGTATAATGAGAATCAACAGATTCAGGTATGAGGATCCAACTATTATCTGGATAAGTTTCAATGGAGTCAGACTAGATGATGTATCTAACTGATCCAAGGGCGAATATATGTTTCAACAGATGTTGTTTGAAAGCATATCTTAGTTCAACAACACATTGCATGTTTTTCAGGGCATGGGGAGTGAAGTGAACTGAAATAGATTTGTGCTAAAGATATAATTCGATATTGGTTTCATGAAATTCTTTAAAACCATATATTCTTTATCTGATAATGATCTTTTACAAACACACCCAGGCATATAATGAATTCAAATCACAGATGTAATCATATCATATTTAATTTTCACACTACTATTAGTTTCAAAACGCTTCTAGTCTATTGACAATTCAAGTTTTAAAACTCATACACAAATTTAAAAACATATTATCAAGATTAGAGCATTCAAAACACTATCATTTCTCATTAATGCAGACTTTGAAATATAGATCAAATCAAATTACTTTAAACAATCATATATCAAAGGTCTACTAAGGTCATGTGAAATGAACTAATCACTGATGTACTATCATTTCTTCTCTAACTTCAAATAATATCAAATTTTATATTTTTCACTTTGTTTTGACTTTTTATAAATTAAGAACTTTTTTACTAAAAATTTAAAATGCAGAAATGTAATAAAGCAATAAAAGAAATTAAAAACAAATTTTTCCATGAAAATCTGATTTTGCAAAACTTTTATTCGGGATTGATCATACCTATCATTTTGATTATAAATTCAAACCTAGTACGATCAAATGCCTTGGTAAACAAATCAACAAAATTATCATTAGTGTGAACCTTTACCAGCTCAATCAACCTTTTCCCTGCACAATCACGAATAAAATGATATCTAATCTCAATGTGCTTTGTTTTACTGTGCTTAACAGGATTATTAGTTATAGACATTGTAGCATTATTATCAATAAACATAGGGTTCCTGTAAAATTCAAACCGTAATCTCTTAATTGCTGTTGTATCCACAAAATATGTGAACAACAACTTGCAGCAGCGATGTATTCTGCTTCGCATGTAGAAATGGAGACTGTGGTTTGCTTTTTGCATTGCCAGGAAACAAGTCGATTACCTAAGAACTGGCAACCACCTGTTGTAGATTTCCTATCCAAACAAGAACCACCAAAATCAGAATCAGTATAAGCATTGAAATCAAAGTTAGAACCATGTGGATACCATAGTCCCAATCTTTGTTTTCCTTTCAAATAACGAAAGATTCTTTTTACAGCTATCAAGTGAGATTCTTTTGGTTTTGCCTGGAATCTGGAACAAATACACACAGCGAACATTATATATGGCCTTGAAGCGGTTAAGTACATGAGAGCTCCAATCATTTCCCTGTAAAGTCGACAATCAACATCTTTTCCATCCGTGTCAGAATTCAACTTATGATTGACCGGAATCGGAGTATCATATGGGGTACAGTCCTCCATCTTGAACTGGCTCAAAATGTCTTTGACATACTTGGACTGATGAATAAAGAAACCATCTTCCTTTTGATTTACTTGTAAACCTAGGAAAAATGATAACTCTCCCAGCGCTAACATTTCAAACTTCGACTTCATAACACTCTCAAAATCTTTGCACAACCCTTCATTCGTAGAGCTAAAAATAATATCGTCCACATATATCTGCACCAGTAGGTAATCTCCCCCTGATTTATTTATGAATAAGGTCGAGTCAATCTTGCCACGAACAAAATCATTTGCCAAAAGATGTGTAGATAACGTTTCATACCACGCACGAGAAGCCAGATGAAGACCATAGAGGGCCTTATCAAGCTTGAAAGCCATATTCGGATTAAGTGGATCTTCAAACCCCGGCGGCTGACAAACAAAAACCTCTTCCTTGACCTATCCATATAAAAAAGCACTTTTCACGTCCAATTGAAACACCTTAAAACCTTTATAAGAAGCAAAAGCCAGAAATAGCCTTATAGCTTCAAGTCTCGCAACAGGAGCATAAACCTCGGCGTAATCAATTCCCTCTTGTTGATTGAAACCCTGAACAACTAATCTTGCCTTATTTCTTACCACGACACCTCTATCGTCTTTCTTACATTTAAACACCCATTTTGTACCAATTGGATACATACCCTTCGGAAGATCTACAAGATTCCAAACTTTGAGTTTGTCAAACGGAGCAAGTTCTTCCTGCATGGCCTCTATTCAATTGTTATCATTTAAAGCCATTTCAACATTCTTTGGTTCGACCTGAGAAATAAAATATGAATGTGAGCAATCATCAAGAACACCAGAATCTTTAATACATGTATACAAACAAGTATTGTCAATAATAGAACGTGTTTTCACTCCATCATGCAAATTTCCTATTATATTCATCACCGGATGATCTTTGAGTTCCTTGATTGATGCGACCTCAGGAACTGGCAACACTTCAACTTGAGTTGTATCAGATTGATAAGAAAAATCTTGATTAGTTGGAATTTTTGAGTCTAAATTTGTAGGAATCTCCCCCTGAGACTTGGTCGAAGGTAATGGATCATCACCCAACAAAGGATCAGCAGAAGAATCTTGAAATATAGCATTGTCTTCCTCACTCTCAGAATATTGTGGTCCTGAACAAGAAGCAACATTAGGACCGGGAGCAGAAGTAGATGGAACCAATGAATTTTGAACTGCATTTGGTAGAAAACCATTGTGCTGTACATCCTGACATGAATCATAGAGAAAAGAAGCTTCTTTAGGAGAAATATCAGAAGGTAAATGAAAAGACATGAATAAATTTTCATAATCAAATGCCTAATCTGGTCCAATCGCCATTTGAAGTAAAGACCGATTTGAACAGTCAATATGGAACCATTCTTCAACTTGGCGCGTCTCTTTGTTATAAATCCTCTTGGTAGTAGAATTTGCATCATACCCTAGAAAAATCCCTTCAATAGCCTTAGCACTGAACTTGGTTGGGACATCTCTAACTTTCAATAGGGTGCATGGATTACCAAAAGGTAGTAAATATTCCAGATTCGGCTTTCGATTATTCAGCAACTCGTAGCATGTCTTGTTGTGTCGCTTGACGGTCAAAACCCTGTTCAAAACGTGACACGCAGTATTCACAGCTTAGAATCTGCAAGCATCGTGCGTGTCGTTTCAACCAATGTCCTGTTCTTTCGTTCAGCAACACCATTTTGTTGAGGAACATATGGCGCATTGAATTCATGATGAATTCCCTTTTGTAGAGAGAATAAGCCCATTTTGCTATTCTTAAACTCGTTGCCATTGTCACTCCTAATTCTTTTGACCTTCAGATTGAACAAATTCTCCAAACCCAGGATTAAGTACTGTACCAACTCAATGGTTTCAGCTTTAGAAGAAAGAAACTTAACCCATGAAAATCTAGAGAAATCTTCCGTTACTACCAAACAGTATGATTTTCCACCAATGCTCCTGATACTAATCGGACCGAACAAATCCATATGCAGCAGCTCCAAAGGAGTTACGATAGAATTCCTCGATTTAGATTTGTGTGATTTCTTTCGTTGTTTCCCTTCATGCAAGGAATACAATCATCAGGAACAGAGAATTTCATCTTCGGAATACCAAGAACCAGATCATTCTTAACAATATAGTTCATCTTCCGATAGTTGATGTGAGCTAGCTTCCTGTGCCACAAAATAGAATCTGATTCCAACGACTTGGATCGTAAACAAGTAGGAATTGAATCCGTTGAAGTAGCGACACTCATGTCAAGAACATACGTGTCATTTCTCCTTGGAGCCTTCATGAGAATCCATTCGTCAGGAATAACGAAGCCCTGTTTCAAGAAATAACACTTAGCATCATTGAAATGGAACGAAAATTTCTTGTCACAAACTTGTGATACACTCAAAAGATTGTGTTCAAGCTGCTCCACATAATTCACCTTCTCAAATTTGACTTTGTCATTCTTTAAAGTACCTTGACCAGTTATGTACCCGCCTTTATTACCCGCAAACGCGACATAACCTCCATCAATATTTTTGACATCTTTAAGCAACTGAATATTCCATGTGATATGTCGAGAGCAACCACTATCCACATACCACATATTGTTGATAGTCCTCCTTGGTTGTCCCTACATAAACAAAGAAAATCAGTTAGAAATTGGAACCCAAGCCATTGTGGTCTTGGGTCGTCCAGATTGATCAAAATAAACAACTTCAAGCAATTCACAATCAATGTTATCATTAACCTTTGGAACAGAAGTTTCACACTTAGACTTTTTCAAAGAAGACAAATTATGCTTAATTGGAAAAACATTGTTTAATATATTATTATCAGATTCAGAAGTTTCCAAAAGTTTCTTCAATTTTCTGTTTCGTCTTCTCCTTTGTGGTCTAGACAGTTTAACTTCAGGTGGAGAATCTTTTGAAATTCCAGCATGTGGAATCTCAAATTTCTCTTGACAAACAAATGATTTAGAATTCAATTTATCCTGCTGTTTAAATCTAGAAGATTTAACAAAAGATCGACCAGGCATATTTTTCCCCACATTAGAAGTCAACTTTCCCTCATCTATCCTTTTCTGAATTTGCAGCACTTTTGATTGTGAAGGAGCAGTCTTCAATTTGCCCTGGTTCTTATAAGGACAATTTATCAGAATATGACCAGCTTCATTGCAGTGAAAACAAACTCTTCTCTCTTGATGAGTTCTAAAATAAGGGGTTTTTCTTGACTTTGAGGAACTATCAGATGAGTAAGCTTCAAAAGATTGTACAGAACACTTTACTTGCTTCTTTGGAACATAAAATTGTGCAGGTACTTTTGAAGAAAGCATCTTTTGATGACCGGTAGCAACAAATCCACTTGACTGCAAAATTGGGGAAAGCTTAGGTGTAATAACTTTCACCTCGTCAGGTTCAGTTAGAATGCATCTATCACGAGTAACAGTTTTTACAACTGTTGGTTCATCAAGTTTCACCTCTTTTGGAATACCTTCAACCTTCTTCTCATCAAATACCTCATCCTCAGAATCAGACTCATAAACCATATCCTCACTAGTTACCGGATTGACTTTCAACACTGTTTTTGGATCTATTTCCTCTTCATGTATGATTTCAGGTTCAACCACATAATTTGCATTAAATGGAGGAGGAACAAATCCAATCCCAGCAACTCTCTTAGTAGGATCAGCATTAGCATTATAATAATCCAATACTCTTTGTCATAAATTTCTTTATTCTTTTGAGCAACAACTTCATTTCGTTTTTCTATCTCAGCATAAGCCATATCCAGATGATAAGCTTGTTCTTTATATTTCAACCCCAGAGAATTGAAGTCTCTTTTCAAAGACTCAATTCTATCGATGCACAATTTATCATTATCTATCAGTTTCTGATTAACTGAATGCATCGAATTCATATCACAAATCAAGTTTGTGTTATCATCCATGACCTTTTGCAATTTATCTTTTACAGTAATGCAGTTAAAACAGTAAATATGACAAACAGAGTCTTTTATCTTTGACGAATCAGACATGTCTGCCATGAAAACTTTGGCAATAGGAATACTCTCTGAATCAGCACCATTTGAAGCATTTTGTGTTAGAACAATATCATCTCCAGCAACACCTGATGCAATATCAGAATCAATATTCTGCACTTTTTCTATCTCTTCATCAACGCTCGGCACACTTTCACCATCACTCGAACTATCATCATCAGTCAACTCTTCAGAATTTTCAGAATGAATCTCTGCTACAAATGCTTGACTTACCATACCCACCAAATCTTCCAGATGAATACCCCAGTCATAATTTTCATCGTTCTGAACAACCAACGCCGATGATGCAGATGCATGATTCGAAATTCCAGATGAACCATGTGACTGATTACGATTATTCTGAAAATTATTCTTCTTCTTCTGAGAATCAAATTCAACCTTTGGCTTCACACACTCTTTAGCAAAGTGACCATACTCTTGACAGTTATAGCAACGCACTTTGGTTTTATCAAATCCCATGCGTGATCGACTGTTAGAGCCAATATACTTTCTGCCAGTCTTTTTCAAGAAATCCTTTGTTTGACGAATCAACATAGCCATATTCCATTAGATGTTCATTTCTTCCAGATCAACAGGATCAATCTGTCTGAAATCTTCTTCAATAACCTCAGGATCATGAACTTTCCCTCCAATAAAATTTTCATACGACGCCATGAAAGAGGAAAACATAGCCAAATAATCATCAGCATCCTTTTGATTCATATTGTGAGTTCCAGACGATTAAGATGCTGTAGTTGCAGAGAAACCTGAATGACTAGAATGACCAGAATGAATAGGAACTACAAAACACTGATCATTAGAAATATCTTGAGTATCACCAGAAAATAATGCAACTCATGTACCAGTTTTACCAGAAGTCTTGGCAAAATACATTGAAGGATCTTGTATGTGTTCCATGTTTGTCTCCTTCTTCATATTCAGGTCATGCGATTGAATTTTCCCAAGAACCTCTTCCAAAGACATTGATTTATACTTGATATTCTCTTTTATTAAAACTGTATACACATCAAACTTAGATGGTAATGCCTCCAAGAACATATCGTTAATCTCTTCAGTCTCATACACCACAGAAGCACTCGACAATTCACTCAGCAGATGATAGAATCTTGTAGCAAGATCATCCAAGGATTCATTTTGAAAGTGCTAGAAAACCAAGAATTCCTTCTTCAGTAGCTCTTTTCTACTCTTTTTTACATCCAAACTACCTTCAAATCTTTTCTGTAATGCTTCCCACAGTTGTTGAGAAGACTTGAATTGTTTAAAACTGTGATATATTTCCTTCGGAAGAGACATCGAAATACTCGTCCTCGCTTTCTTTTCCCGATAAAACATCAACTTTTCTTCTGTGGTCAACGCAGACACCGACTTTGGAACATCATCCTTTCCCATCCACGAGTAAGTCGGATGCGTATAACCTTCTAAGATTGGAATCCATAGACTTGTATCGGTAAAGGATACGAACTGGTCAAACCTATCTTTCCAATTAGAATAATCAGCAAGATTTAATAACTTCGGCGGTTTCTGAGATGTACCAATCTCATTATCATAATTGAACATATTAGTTACTGAAACCATATTTGCCATTTTCCAAAAAAATTTCCAAGTGTTGAACACACACTACCCTTAGGCGAAGATAGTAAGTTCGCTCCAGATACACTCAAGCGAATTTAATATGAAGCAAACTTAATAAGTTCGCTTAAACCAGAATCCAGAAATCTGATTAAGTTCGCCTAAAAATTAAGTTCGCTTAATTTGAGAAAAGTGAACTTGACAAGTTCGCCTGCTAAGTTCGCCTGCAGACTAATTCAGCAAGTTCGCTTGCTTCAGCAGAATCAAAAATCAAGAACAGCTTCAACCCAAAAACACGAACCCAATTTCACCAAAAATCTTCATAATTCACTGATTTGAAGGAATTATACCAAATTAAACCGTAGGATTGTGTATTTTCTCAATTAGAACCTTTCTATCGGATCAATTTCTTCAAAATCCATTTCGACAACACCAAATCCGAAGCAAAATAAGCTTGTAAACTCTATGGAAATGAAAATTTCAAAGATGATGAATTTCTTGTCAATTTGCATACAAAACCGTCTCAAATCACCAAGAATCACGAGCATAAGCTCTGATACCACTTGTAGGTCCACATGGCTCTTCTACGGATCGTTCTCGTGATAAGACGTATTGTTAACGCGGAGTGCGGAGTCCAACCGAATCAACAATTGTATACATAAAAGACAATAGAAACAATCACGTAAATAGCATTCAAGCTTGTATTCCAATAATCATAGAGTTTAAAGACTCAATCAGACAACTAGATCACTTCTGTTCTAGTTCTTCTATTCTCTGCTCAAACTGACTCTGTAACCTCTATATATAGACATCTGATCTGTATTAGGTGAACTTAACAAGTTCGCCTCTAACAGACTAAGCGAACTTAACAAGTTCGCCTAAGATAGACTAAGCGAACTTAACAAGTTCGCCTCTGTTAGACTAGGCGAACTTGACAAGTTCGCCTTTAGCAATACTTGTATAAACACTTAGAACATTACATACAAAATCATAAGTTAGCCTCTAGCAATACTTGTATAAACACTTAGAACATTACATACAAAAACATAAAGACATTAGATCTAAACTATTACAAAGCTTTTGTCCTAACACAAAGACCGAAAGTCTAAGTTTCATGCAAAAGCGGTGGAAGGCATCTTCTTAGGATATGTTGCCAACTAGCCTTGCAAGAGAGTGTACAATATAGGAACTCGTACTGTCGAGGAATGGTTTGAAGTGGATTGTAGTAAACACAACATTCCACCAGAACCAACTGGTCCAACTTGGGGTTTTTATTATGATGCGCTATTCAAATCTTTCAATCTTCCTGATTTGTCTGCCGATGATGCCGCAAATGTGTATGAATTATTTGGTGGCGGTGATGACTCTAGTTTCTCAACACGTGCTACTGTACCGATTGTAACTCCTGATTCCAATGCTGCATCTGCATCTGGAACTCATGACAGTGATAACATTAAAGATGTTCACATTGACGGAAATGACGCTCAAGCTAATCCTAACACTCGTGTAGGAAATGAAGCTCCAGCTGATCCAATCAACATTGAATCTTCTTCTTCTAGAACACAGGATATGGGGGAGTTAAGCACGAACCTTGATTTAGAAATTCAGGAACCGAATGTACCAGAGACGAGAGTGCATAAGAATCATCCAATTGACAAAATTATTGGTGATCCTCATGCCGGTGTTCAAACTCGTCATAGAACCATTGCTGAGAACACTTGTTTATACTCTGAGATACTTGACACTGGTGTCATGGAAACATGTTTGCATGCTGCATTCATGTCCCAGTTAGAGCCGAAGAATGTGAAGGAGGCTCTCGCTGGCAACTGTTGGATTGAGGCAATGCAAGATGAACTGTCTCAATTCAAAAAGTTGCATGTGTGGGATTTGGTTAACTTGCCAAGGGGCGTACAACCAATTGGAACCAGATGGGTTTTTAAGTGAAAGACGGATGATCGTCATGTTATAGTGAAGAACAAAGCAAGGTTGGTTGTTCAAGGTTTTTATCAACAAGAGGGCTTGGATTACATAGAAGTATATGCCCCAGTTGCTAGACTTGAGGCCATTCGACTGTTTCTGCTTATGCCTCCTTTGTCGGCTTCAAGGTCTATCAACTTGATGTGAAGAGTGCTTTCCTGTATGGAAAAGTACATGAAGAGGTCTATGTCACTCAACCTCCCGGCTTTGACGATCCGCATAATATCAATAAAGTGTTTAAGCTCGACAAAGCACTTTATGGTCTACATCAAGCACCTCGGGCATGGTATGAGACATTATCAAAACATCTACTGTCAAATGGTGTCGACCGTGGATAGATTGACTCGACCCTCTTCATACGGAAAGCAGGAGGTGATATTCTTCTTGTACAAGTGTATGTCGATGACATTATCTTTGGGTCTACAAATGAAGAGATGTGTAGGGAATTCGAACAGGTGATGAAGTCCATGTTTGAGATGAGTAACATGGGTGAATTGTCGTTCTTCCTAGGTATGCAAGTCAGTCAAAGAGAGGATGGCATTTATCTGCATCAAACCAAGTATGTGCAAGACATCTTTTCAAAATACAAGATGAATGATTGCAGTACTTATGGCACACCTATCCCCGTCAATCATGGTCTGTATCCAAACAAAGATGGAAAGGATGTGGATTGCTAATTGTACCGTGGGATGATCGGATCTCTTATGTATCTCACAGCTTCAATGCCCGACATAATGCTTGATGTATGTTTGTGCTCAAGGTTTCAGTCACAACCAAAGGAGTCTCATATGATAGCTGTCAAGACGATCTTTAGATACTTGAAAGGGAAACCCCGATTGGGTCTTTGGTACTCAAAGCAGCACTCATTTGACTTCAAAGCCTATACTGATTCAGACTATAGCGGTTGTAACTTGATAGAAAGTTAACTTCTGGTGGATAACAATTCTTTAGAGACAGACTGGTTTCCTGGCAGTGTAAGAAGCAGTCAACGGTTTCTGTCTCAACATGTGAAGCAGAGTACATTGCTGCAGCTAGCGGTTGTTCTCAGATATTATGGATTCAGCAGCAATTGATAGACTACGGCTTAAACTTCACTGGAATTCCACTTTTCATTAACAACAATGCCACCATGTCCATCACAAACAACCCGGTGAAACATTCCAAACTAAACATATTGATATTCGCCATCATTTCATCCATGATTGTGCTGAAAAGCATCTCATTGAACTTGTAAAGGTTCACACGGTTGATAACTTTGCTGACCTTTTCACTAAGGCATTATAGCGAACCCGTTTTGAGCATCTTGTCAACTTGATAGGAATGTTCAATCCAGAGTGAAAACTTGTTTTTCTTAAATCAATTCAATTAATGAAAGTTAAATTTTATTTCTTTTAAGTTTTATGTATAGTTCTTTTAATTTTCAAATGTTTTACAAAAATCCAAACAAAATAGAAAATGGATAAAATTTCAAAGTTATCTTGAGAAAAGAGGATATGATAGTACATCAGTAATGATCTAAACACCATAGACTGCTCATATGGGAAATGAATGCGTCATGCTTACTTGATTGTTTAAATTGTTATGTTATTAATCTGCTTATTTTCAAATAATTTGAATTCTTAGTAGGCTGTAGGCGTCTTTGAATCATTAGTAGTGTGGAAACAAAATCAAGACTACAACTGTGATTTGAACCCATGTATGCATGTGTGAATGTGTAAAAGAATACAAAAAGATCATTATCAGATAAAGGATGTAAGATTTTAACAAATATTTTCTTAAGAGACCAGTTTTGGGTTATGTCTTTAGCATAATTTATCGGTTCACTTCACTGCCCATACTCATAAGTATGCAATGGGAAATTGGGCCAAGATATGTCTTAACATCAACCGTTAAGCTTATATTCACCCTTGAATCATAACTGATTCATTGAAATCAAATCCAGATAAAAGTTGGATCACCTTACCTAAATCCTCAGACTCCATATCTATTATCCTGAATCATTATATGATATTCGTAGAAGAAAATCCAATCAAACCAAGACATCTGAATCACTCGATTCTGAATCTTATGACTCTTGATAATCCTTATGGATTCTGCTTGTTTTTTCTTTGCTAAACGATGTAACTTCATTCTGGAGATTTAAAAATTGTTGAGAAAATCTTAGATGCCTTGAGATAGTGCAAGTTACATTTCTGTAGCATGTCAGTGGGGTACACGTTGTATATCTTAAAATTAATACCTTAACCTAGAAGAACGTGATACAAAGATGCTTATGGTTTCAAATATCATAATATTGCCAACTTGAATTACTTGTTTATGTGCTTATTACGTATGAATAACTTGTAATCCATGACATGATCCCATATTTTTTAACGTTTATCTTGTATCGTTTTTGCTAGAGTTTAGCCTGATATGATCCTCTGCTCATGTCTTTGAGCAAAAATAGTGTGTGTGTATATACTTGTATATCTCTATTCAGAAAAGAGCAAAAAGATTTTAAGTTTGTGTATAGTTCAATTCTAATAAAAAATGCCAAAAGTATTTGTGTTTAACCTTCTTGAATTTGCTTTGAATCCTCTTGATTGAATGTGCTTATCCTGTTCGTTATTCGACTTTGACTTCTTCATAATTTGAGTTGAAATTCGAGAAACACAAGGGTTTCTGCGTACTTGACAAGTGTGCAGGAATTAAATCTTGCGTACTTGTAAGTACGCAAGACTTAAGTCATGCGTACTTGTCAAGTACGCAAGAGTTAAGCCTTGCGCACTTGTTAAGTACGCAACACCCAAATGTGTTGGGTATATATACATGATTTAGAATTTTTTCTGAGTTTATCTCATTCAAACTTGTTAGACACTGTTGTATACCCTCTAATCCTCTTTCACTCAAAATTTTGTGTGTTCCTAAACGGTTTTTCATCCCGTTCATAGTTTCATCTTCACCTTACTAACATTTGGTGAGAATCTTGGTCTATTTCATCCACAAAATCTCTTGTTGAGGGCCGATTTCTTGATTTACGAGATTAGGGTTTTGGTGTTGAAATTTAAACTGGTTTTGGGTGTTGTTTAAGTAAAATTAAGCCCTAAAACTAGTTTATGTTCATCAATCGAAGTTCTAGCATGCTAAATTCGTCCTTAATTGCTCTTGATTTTGGGTTTTTGGTGTCCGTGGTTTTGCGTCGGACCAAGGTTAGGTCAAAATGACATGGTTTTAGTTTTGCATTGGTGTTGGTTTTGGCCCCATAAGTCTTAAACTTTTGGAATTGAGACAATTCATCTTGCATCGCCTCAATCCAACAGTTGTCAGTGAGAGCCTCCTTCACATTCTTCGGTTATAAATGTGACACGAATGCAGCATGCAGACATGTTTCCATAACACCAGTATCAAGTATCTCCGTGTAAAGGCTAGTGTTCTAAGTGATAGTTCGATGACGAGTCTGAACACCGGTATGAGGATCACAAATAATGTTGTCAATTGGATGATTCTTATGCACTCTCGCCTCTGGTACATTCGGTTCCTGAATTTCTGAATCGAGATTCGTTCTTAACTCCCCTATTTCTTGTGTTCTAGAAGAAGTGGATTCAATGTTAATTGGATCAGCTGGAGCTTCATTTCCTACAGTTGTGTTAGGATTAGCTTGAGCGTCATTTCCATTAACATGAATATCTTCACTGTCATCACCATTAAGAGTTCCAGATGTAGATGCAACATTGGAATCAGGAGTTACAATCGGTACAGTAGCACGAGTTAAGAAACTGGAGTCATCGCCGCCACCCAATAATTCATAAACATTTGCGGCGTCAACTGCAGATAGATCAGGAAGATTGAATGACTTGAATAGCGCATCATAATCAAAACCCCAAGCTGGACCTGTTGGTTCTGGTGGAATGCTGTGTTTACTGCAATCCACTTCAAACCATTCCTCGACAGTACGAGTTCTTATATTGTACACTCTCTTGCAAGGCGAGTTGGCAACGTATCCTAAGAAGATGCCTTCCACCGCTTTTGCATGAAACTTAGACTGGCGGTCTTTGTACTGTAGCAACAAGGAACAGGGACTACCAAAAGGAACTAGGTAATCAAGATTGGGAAGTCGATTGTTGATCAACACGTAACAAGTCTTGTTGTGCCTTTTCACAACCAGAACTCTGTTTAAGACGTGACAAGTTGTATTAACTGATTCTGCCCAGAAAGTGACAGGAAGCTTTGCATCCGACAGCATAGTCCTTGCAGTCTCAATCTGTGTTCTGTCCTTCCGTTCTGCAACTGCATTCTGCTGCGGTGTGTATGGGGCGCTGAATTCGTGACGGATCCCCTTCTTGAGACAGAAGAGTTCCATCAAATTATTCTTGAACTCAGTTCCGTTGTCACTTCTTATTCTTCTAACCTTCAGCTTGCAAAGAGATTCCAAGCTCAGGATCAGGTATTGAAGAATATCAGTAGTCTCGTCCTCAGTACCTAAAAAATGCACCCACGAAAAATGTGAGAAATCATCAGTTACAACCAGACAGAACGACTTACCTCCAATACTCCTGATACTTATGGGGCCAAACAGATCCATGTGTAATAGCTCCAAAGGGGTATCAATGGAGTTTTGGAGCTTGGGCTTGTGAGACTTCCGCTGCTGTTTGCCCTTTTTACAAGGCATACAGTCATCTGCAACGGTAAATCTCAGCTTAGGAACCCCGGTTACCAAACCGTTTCGGACAAGATGGTTCATTTTATGATACGAAATATGTCCGAGTTTCCTATGCCACAAGATAGAGTCAAGCTCTGTCGCTTTGGTAAGCAAACAAGTAGCAATTAAAGAGGTGGTTGTTGCCACACTCATATCAATCTGATAGGTGTCGTTTGTCCTTGGCGCTCTCATCAGAATCCAGTCTTCAGGAACTTCAAAACCAGGCATGAGAAGCAAGCATTCATTCTTATCAAACATCACCGAGTACTCCTTGTCGCACATTTGGGAGACACTCAGCAGGTTATGCTCCAGCTGCTCGCAAAAGTTGACATTGTCAAAACTGACACAACCATTTAATACCACACCTTGACACGTGATACTACCGCCTTTCTCTCCAGCAAAGGCCACATAGCCGCCTCTGAATGGTTTCACATCTTGAAGCAAGGCCATGTTTCATGTCATGTGCCGGGAGCATCCACTATCTACATACCAGCGGTTAGAGATAGTACCCTTCGGACGTCCCTGCATGAGTCACAAAAGAATTAGTTAGATTTGGAGACCCAAGCCCTAGTGGTCTTGGGTCGTCCATCCTTTTCAAAATAAACTACCTCTTTTAACTCACAGTCGTGATGACTGTTCGAAATGGATGAATCTTTAAAAGAATTAGGACTAGGAGTTTGAGAATTTTTGAATTTGTTAGTCCAGGACCTCTTCTGTTTCTTAACTGGAACAGTAGACTTATGTTCAACAACAGTAGGTGAACTAGTGGAAGATGCACCTGATTGAACTCTAGTCAGCTGTTCTAGCTTTCTCAACCTCTTATTCCTTCTCCTCCTCTGTGGCTTAGATAGTTTCACCACAGGTTTCTCACTAGTACGTATACTACCAGAGGTAGATACACAAGGTGTAGTGGGTTGCTTTCCCTTCCTTGAAACAAATGGTTTAGCCTCAGAGGTTATCTTTGGCTTTACCATTGGTTTTACTGGTGGTTTCAACACATTTGCTTTTGGACTTTTGGGATGGTTCACTTGTTGTGACTTAGGGATGACAACCGGTTGTGAAACAATAGGCCGTTTCCCTTGGTTCTTAGAAGGGCAGTTCACAAAAATGTGACCAGCCATACCACAGTGAAAATAAGTTCTCTTGTCTGTGTAGGTTCTCATGTAAGGCTCATTAGATCTGGCATTAGATGACTCAGCATGATTAGCAGGAGGAGTTGGTATGTGAATAGGAGTCTGACCCGAAACAGATTGGTTCTTGGGAGTATAGTATTTTTGCAAGTTTTCTTTTGTAACCAAGCCCAAAGTGAGCTGAAAAAGCCTCTTTCTTTACTCGATTAAGATTTTTATACCCCCCATAAAGCATTACCTTTAATTTATCATTAGATTCAATGATATCGGGTTCAGTTAAAATACAATTATCACTATTAGTGATAATGTTTTTCTTTACATTCTGTTCAGATAACAACTCCTCAGATACTACTCCTTCAGGGCAAGGGTTAACCGACCCATCATCAGAAGCAGTAAAGAACTCCTCATCAGATGCGGAGTTGGCCTTACTTGAGGAATCATCCCTTTTAGAGGAATCATCCTTTCCTGGGGACTCTTCAAGACAAGTTAGATCAATGTCTACTAAGTTGTTGACAAACTTCCCGCTAACTGGTGGAGGAATGGCATTAGTACCCAACCCTAAGCCATTCATTTGCCTCACTACAGATTCATAGTGTTCCACCACAAAACGAGAGTTTTTCAACTTCTCATTAGAACATTTCAACTGCAAGATCTCATTTGCAGCTTGTTAATTTCATTGTTCCTTTTCTCTAACCCCTTATATGCAATATCCAAGTGAAGCTGTTGATCGCTCATTTTTAGTGAATAATCACGTTTTTCCTTTTTCAATGTTTCAATTGAATCTTTAAAATGTTTTTCATTTTCTTTATAACTTAGAGCTGCAATGCGAAGGGGTTCGACCTTGTCTTGAAGCTTAGAATTTTCAAGTTTTAAGCCTAGACATTTAGAACAAGAAATAACAGAAAAAGGATTAGAATCTACCTCAGACGATGAACTTGTTGCCTCTCCAATGGCCATAAGGGCAACAGCAGTAGTAGATTCCTCTAGATCAGCTACAGAAGCTTCCTTTTCTTCAGCTTCTTTCTCCTCAGCTTCCTTTTTCTCAGTTTCCATCAACTCCATGATCTCAGCCATGAGACCAACTAGAGTTTGTGCAATAATGGCATCTTCCAGATGAACACCCCAATCAAAGCTGTCTTCCTGTTGAGCTACCAGTGCATTGGACGTTCCACTTTGGCTTTGATTGTGGTTCTTTGAGTTGTTGTAGCCATGGCTGTTTCCTTGGCTAGGTCTGGTGAAACCCGAAGTCGGTGCTCTGTCTTTTTGACATTCACGAGCAAAGTGTCCATAGTTCAGACACTTGTAGCATTTGGCCTTGGATTTGTCAAAACCAACCTTGGCATTAGAATGCCCGCCAATGAACTTTCTTCCTATTCTGTTCAGGAAACGCTTGGCTCTCCTCAATACCATGGCCATATTCCATTGAATATCCATGTCCTCCATGTCATCAGGATCCACTTGATTGAAGTCTTCTTCTATTGTCTCGAGATCTGTAAGCTTGCCACCTATGAAGTTCTCGTAGGCCAGCATACAAGATGAAAATAATGCTACATGATCTTCAGCTATTTTGGCTATAGCTGATTGGTTAGTTGAAGTTGTAGCGGGAGGATTTCTTGAGGTGTGTTGTTGATGAGATCCACAACCTGATCCAGATGCATAGCATGCATGACCACCACAACCATTTGAGTGGTCTTCTTCAGTAGAGTTTCCAGAGAAGAGGGCAATTCCTGAGCCCGAAGATTTGGTTGTAGAAGACGTCCCATGATACATAGAAGGGTCTTGTATCTGAGGTCTTCCTAAGCTCTCCTTCTTTCTAAGGTTCATGTTATGAGCTTGAACCTTTCCAATTGCCTCCTCTACAGTTATTTCATAGAATTTTGGATTTTCTCTCAGCAAGGTTGTGTACATTTCAAACCTAGGTGGTAAAGCATTTAGAAACTTTTCCACCAACTCTTCATCGGGATACTTGAGCTCAAAAGCTTTCAATTCTGTCTACAGATGATAGAATCTAGAGGTGAGGTCATCTAAAGACTCATTCTCCAAAAATCTGAAGCATTCATACTGCTTCCTGAGTAGATCCCGTTTACTCTTCTTGATATCACTATTCCCTTCGAATCTTTTCTGTAACGCCTTCCAAAGATCCCTAGAGTTGTCATAACCTCTAAAGCTGTGGAACAACTCCCGAGTTAATGCCATAGTGATTGAACCAAGAGCCTTCTTCTCTCGATCATAAGCTTTCTTTTCCACTTCATCAAGTTTAGAGATAGGCTTAGGAAGTTCATCATCAAGATAAATGTGTGTGGGATGCTTATAGCCTTCTAGAATTGGAATCCATAACGAAGAATCAGTGTATGAAATGTAATGCTCAAAGCGTGCCTTCCAGTTAGAATAATCATTTGCATTTAGCATCTTTGGCGGTTTCTGAGGAGTACCGATCTCATTGTCGTAGTTTAAAAGGTTTCAAAGGTTCTGAAAATTCGACATGGTGAACACTTAGTCAAATTTTAGAAAAATCAGAGACACTTGCGCACTTGATATTAGCCTTGCGCACTTAGAGAAATGGTCTTGCGTATTTAAGATTTGCTCTTGCGTACTTGATAAGTACGCATGAGTAAATGATAAGTTCGTAAGATATAATCTTAAGTACACACAAGATTAGTCTTGCGTATTTAGTAAGTACGCAAGAGATTATTCTTGCGTATTTAGTAAGTACGCAGCAAAATTGTACTTTTTGCCAGATATGGTAAGTACGCAGAACACCTTTTCACCAACTCTCACCAAACTATTCTGGTCACTGGAAAAAACACCGGAGATGGCAAAAATCGGACGGATGAACAATCAAAGTGAGCCAAAGGGTCAGAAACTTGTTTCTAACCAACCTTTAATGCTCAAAACACTCAAAATACACAACAAAAGTCGGTTTTTGAGTATTTTTGCTTCTAAAATAGTGCTCAAGAGCTCCCCCTATTTTATCACAAAAATCAACAAAAACACCTCCTTTTGCTTGTAAAACACTATAGAAAAACTCTCCAAACTCACTCACAACACTCAAAATCAAGAGCAAAGCTCTGATACCACTTGTAGGTCCCTCGGGTGTGGCAGATCGTCACATGCAAGTGGGTCTGATTAATTTAATATATTTTACACACTAGGTTAACGTTGTGAGTTTCAAGGATCACTCTGCTACCTAGTGTCTCGTATTAGCTACACATTTGATTAAAGTGAGTATTACATAGCCCCTTTTACTCTTTTACACTTTTTTTGGGGTGAAACATGAACTCTATACGCACAATTGCTTACATTTACACAAACTACACAAACACAAATTCTCTTTACATTCATGTATGCAAAATTTGAGCTTTATGTTTGAGTGCTAGGTGTGTTAACTGTTTGTGTGCAATTTATGTGCAATCATTAACTATTCAAGCCGACGGTTAACAATGATAGATCTATTGAGTCTGACAAACCCACTCAGATTGGGGTGATTGTTATGGACAACACAATTTGCATGCTAGTTACAAAGGTTTGATTGTACTTTGGTTACACAATAGTTGCTCCCCATAAATGCCTTATTTTATCATGTTATGTAAGGATTTGATTATTTACATCTATACACTATCTATGTATAAATCTGTGTATGCTCACCAACTTTTTTAGTTGACCTTATTTTATTCATGTTTCAGGTGTTAATGTGTGATTTTGATCAAGACTTGCAACACATAAGTTTTGGACCTAGTTAATTTTAATAAAGGATTTATGTATTTCATTTTATGTACATGGTTTGATCTTAGTTTGTCTTGAATCTATGCAATGAATTTGAATGATTAATATATCTCAATTTAGTCAACCTTGTGCTCATGAACAGTCTACATGTCCCGCCCCGACGTTTCCGCCGTCGGTTGGGGTGTGACAGATTGGTATCAGAGCCTTGGTTATAGGGAACTAGGTTATTATATACCCTTGACCTAGACTATAACTTTAGGACACCCACTTATGCCATGCTTCATGATTATGTGATATGTGCTACATGCTATGTGTTACATGCTTACTATGATTAGTTATTATTTCATTTTGATGCCTTGCTTGTTAAAACTCATGACTTATTAGACTATACTTAAAAAAATAAATTAAATAATCAATATCCCTACCCATACCCTAAGCCTCATAACCTTCTTACCCATTTCTCTGTCATCATCATCATAGCATGTGGAAACTTCATGAATCTAAATCTATAAAATTTCTCTATTCCCTCATTAAGGTTTTTAAACTCTGTTAATTATTTGAGGACACGTGCAATCTGGAAGGGTGACACATGTATTATGGGTTTTCTATCTAGGAAAGCATTTCGTTTAAATCCCAATCAACCGAGGTACCTGTATGCTTTCCTGGGAATTCCCGGGATGCGTGTTTACTTTTAGGCTAAAGCATGTCTCCTTGAAAGTCAAATGACTTTAATTAACCTTAATGTGTCATAGTATTCAAGTGATTATATCACTATTTGAGTACAATCCAAACTATGATTAACTATTTTATTTATTACCTTATCCTTTAAATTCAATCAACTTTCATAAGTTCTTACATCTTTTCTTGTCTTGTGCAAATCTGTAGAATGCCTCCCCGTCATGCTACCGTGAACAACAACAACACCGACATTGCTGCTATCCTTACACAACTTGTAACTCAACTCACCCAAGCTAATGGAGCCATTAATGGTGCCCATGGAACTAATGGTGGTGGTGGTGCCAACCCACCACAATACACCTTCAAGCACTTCAATTCGTGTAATCCTCTTAAGTTCTATGGTACCGAGGGAGCCACAGGACTCCTTCAATGGTTTGAAAGTATTGAGGTCACCTTCCTTAATAGTGACTGCCCCGATAACCTTCGTGTTCATCATGCCACAAGTGTCTTCCAAAAACGGGCACTCACGTGGTGGAATAGGGAAAGAAGAACTAGAGGTATGGAGGCAGCAATGGCCTTACCATGGGATAAGGTTAAGAGACTAATGACTGAAGAGTTCTATCCTCGGAATGAGGTGAGGAAGCTGGAAGCTGAGTTTTGGGATCTTACCCAAGACAGTGGTGAAAGTCTGGCTTATACAACCCGGTTTCATGAACTGAGTCTCCTTGTGGCCCATATGGTCACACCTTTACCCCGCTGCATTGAGAAGTAAATTGGTGGATTACCTAGGCAGATTCAGGATACTGTCTTAGGGATAAACACCATAACACTCGAAGATGCTATCCGGTTATCCGCTACTTTGACCGACAACCATGTGAAAGCATGTACTCTGACTAGAAAAGGCACCAAGAAAGTTCCCGACACCGCAACCCTTCCTGCACACATCAAGGAAGCCAAAACTGAACCCTACCACAATAATAAGAAAAGAAAGGCTAAGAATTATGTTGTGGTCACTCCTGCTATCCCTGTTAACCAAGTTGCTCCCATGGCTAAAGCACCAGTCAAGAAGCCATATGTTGGGATCTACCCACTCTGTGCCACATGCAATTATCACCATCTCCAAAACATTCCATGTCGCCTTTGCACTCACTGTGGGAAATATGGCCATACGGTCAATGTTTGTAGAGGCAAGGCACTTGCAGGTCAAGTCAACCCACTAACCCGAATCAACCAACAGGTGGCTAATCAAGGTGTTCCCGCTATCGCAAATGGGCGTGCTTGTTATGAGTGTGGCAACTCAAATCATTTCTGTAACCAATGCCCAAAGTTCATCAATGCTAAACAAGGCAGAGCTCGTGGGCGTGCTTTCAACATAAACGCCAGTGAAGCTCAGACCAACAATGATGTGGTCAACAGTACGTTCCTTGTTAATAGTCAATATGCCTCCATTTTATTTGATACCAGTGCGGATAAAAGTTTTGTGTCACTTAACTTTGAACCCTTACTTGCAAAAACACGATCCAAATTAGAGAAAACCTTCACCGTCGAAGTAGCAAATGGTGACTCTCTTACAATTTACTCCATGATCCATGACTGCTCTCTAGAACATAATGATCATACATTTCCAATCAACCTCGTGCCAATGCCACTAGGAAGTTTTGATATCATCATAGGCATGGATTGGCTGTCAAATCACCATGCCGAAGTCATCTGTTTTGAGAAGTGCATCCGAATACCCCTTCCGTCGGTGGAAAGGTTAAGAGTCTTTGGTGAAAGGCCTTGCAATGGACTCAGGTTAATATCATGCACTACCGCCCAAAAGTACCTACGACAAGGAGAAGAGTATTCAATACATCCCCATCATTCTGAACTTTCCCGAAGTATTCCCCGAAGACCTATCCGGCCTTCCACCCATTCGACAAGTAGAATTTCGCATTAACCTTGTACCTGGAGCAAACCCCGTGGCTAGAGCTCCTTACCGTCTTGCACCTTCTGAAATGCAAGAACTTGCAAGTCAACTCCAAGAGCTCTCCGACAAGGGCTTCATCCGTTCAAGTCATTCACCGTGGGGTGCACCCGTCTTATTCGTCAAGAAGAAGGATGGATTATTTCGTATGTGTATTGACTACCGCGAGCTCAACAAGCTTACCATTAAAAACCGTTATCCCTTGCCTAGAATTGATGATCTCTTTGACCAACTTCAAGGTTCTACTTGCTTCTCGAAGATTGATCTTCGATCTGGTCATCACCAACTCCGTGTACAAGAGGAAGATATTCCAAAGACTGCCTTTCGAACAAGGTATGGTCACTACGAGTTCTTGGTCATGCCTTTTGGGCTAACCATTGCACCCGCGGTTTTCATGGACCTCATGAATCGTGTGTGCAAACCATACCTTGATAAATTCGTGATCGTCTTCATTGATGATATCTTAATCTACTCCAAGACTAAATCCGATCTTGAGGAAAGAACAACTATATGCCAAATTCTCCAAATGTGAATTTTGGCTAAAGGAGGTTCAATTCCTGGGTCATATCGTCAACGAAAAGGGAATCCATGGTGACCCTGCTAAGATCGAAGCTGTTAAGAATTGGAATGACCCTAAGACCCCCACTGAAGTTCGTTTATTTCTTGGTCTTGCGGGATATTATCACCGTTTCATTTCAAATTTCTCTAAGATTGCTGTTCCTCTCATCGCTTTGACCCACAAGGGTAAACCTTATGAATGGGGACCAAAACAAGAAGAAGCTTTCCAAACTCTCAAGCAAAAGTTGTGCAATTCTCCTATTTTGACTCTCCCTGATGGGAATGATGATCTAGTTGTCTACTGTGATGCCTCCAACCAAGGTCTCGGTTGTGTCCTCATGCAACGAGGAAAAGTAATCGCTTATGCATCAAGGCAACTTAAGATTCATGAGAAGAATTATACGACGCACGACCTCGAATTGGGTGCGGTCGTATTCGCATTGAAGATTTGGAGACATTACCTCTATGTCACAAAATGTGTGGTGTTCACCGACCACAAAAGTCTTCAACACATCTTTAACCAAAAAGAACTCAATATTAGGCAACGACGTTCGGTTGAACTCCTTAACGACTATGACTGTGAGATTCGTTACCATCCCGGCAAAGCGAATGTTGTAGCCGACGCTTTGAGTCGAAAGGACCATGTCATGCTTCATTGTGTTCGAATTCAAACCGACATTCAAAATTGCATCCTAGAATCTAAACACGTCTCGGTCATCGAGGGTAACATGTACGAGGAAATGTTGTGTGGTGTTGAACTTCAGCTTGAATCTAAGCCCAATGGCTTACTCTATTACTTGAACCGTATCTAGGTTCCCGATCACAATGGTTTCCATGCATTTCTCATGAACGAGGCTCACAAAACTCGTTATTCTATTCATCCTGGTGGGGATAAAATGTACCAAGATCTTCTCCAACAATATTGGTGGCTCGGTATGAAGAAAGACATTGCTCTCTATGTTGCCAAATGTCTAACTTGCTCCAAGGTCAAAGCCGAACACCAACGTCCATCCGGTTTACTTGAACAACCGGAAATTCCCGTGTGGAAATGAGAGAACTTAGCTATTTATTTCATTACCAAAATCCCTCGCACCTCAAGTGGTTATGAAAGCATCTGGGTGATCATTGACCGCCTCACCAAATCCGCCCACTTCTTGCCTATCCGTGAAGACTATCGGGTTGAAAAATTGCCCCAAATTTACATTGACGAAATTGTGAGCCATCACGGTGTTCCCTTAAACATAATATCCGATAGAGATGCTTGGTTCACCTCCCGCTTCTGGCAATCCCTCCAAACTGCTCTTGGCACACGATTGAATTTGAGCACGGCTTACCATCCCCAAACTGATGGTCAGACCGAGCGAAGAATCCAAAATCTTGAGGACATGCTTAGAGCTTGTGTAATTGATTTTGGTGGCAATTGGGATTCACATCTATCCCTAATTGAGTTCTCTTACAACAATAGCTACCACACAAGTATCAACATGGCTCCATTTGAAGCTCTCTATAGTCGTAAGTGTCGTTCTCCTATCTGTTGGAACGAGATTGGTGAAGCACAAATCACCGGTCCCGAACTAATTCAAGAAACATCCAACAAGATCATTCAAATCCATGACAACATTCGAGTAGTGAGGAGTCGGCAAAAGAGCTATGCTGACAAACGACGAAAACCTTTGGAATTCCAAGTCGGTGATCTTGTACTTCTAAAGGTGTCTCCATGGAAAGGCGTGATCCATTTTGGAAAGAAAGGCAAGCTAACACCTCGCTATGTGGGTCCATTCAAGATCCTTGAAAGGATTGGGAAAGTGGCTTACAAACTCGAGTTACCCCTATCACTTGGCAATGTGCATCCTACATTTCATGTGTCCAATCTAAAGAAGTGTCTTGCTGATGAGAATCTGTATATACCTCTTGACAATGTGCGCAACGATGAAACGATGCACTTCATTGAGAGACCGGTAGAGATCATGGATCGTGAGGTCAAGTAGCTCAAGCGAAGCCGTATCCCTATTGTCAAAGTTCGTTGGGAATCTGAACGTGGTCCTGAGTTCACTTGGGAACGTGAGGACCAAATAAAGTTCAAGTACCCCCACCTGTTCGACGATTCAATCGTCTCAACTAGTGAAATTTCAGGACGAAATTCCCTCAACATGGGATACTATAACATTTCTTATTTTTCATAATTAATCATGTTTGAAATCTAATTCTAGTGCAACGGTCATCTTCTCCGTACAAATAATTAAACCCTAAGTTCAAAACAAATTAATAAATTTTTGTTTCACTCGTATACATTATTAAAACTCTATATATATATGTATGTATATAGATATATGTATATTTATATATATTTATATATATATATCACATAAGTACTTACACATATATAAGTACTCAATTGACAAAGTGATCCCACACATTGGTTTGAACCCTAACACATTAGTTTTACCCAAAAATCGTGAAATTTGACCGAAACCTAAATAATCCCGCATGTTTGACTTTTAAAAGTCAAACAGGGCCAAATCCAAAAAATCCAACTCCTAGAATCGACCAAACCAGTTGCTACGGGCTCCCGTATCGTGTACAATCAATAAGCCACCCAATCTCGGCCCAGACATCAAGCCAATTCGTCCAATTTAGCGGGCATCATTCAAAATTCAAACAAATTTGACTCCTCAAGTCAAATCGTATCAATCCGTGTTTAATTCGTGTAATGACGCGTATTGGACCCCGAAAATCATGCATGATTGATCTTGACTGAATCCATACCTCAAACCTGACTCGATTCATCCAAAATCGAACCGAAAACACGTGATTTAATCCCGACAGTCGTTTCCGAATCACAATCAAACCGGGTGATTTGAACGAAATTAATTAAATCATACCACTCATTCACCTTCGTGAACTGTCACACAAACGCTCTCAACCCTCAACCGATTAACATTTCGCCTCTAAAGTCCTGTCGAGTACCAAGATCAGTCGGAGCTTCATCCCTATCGTTCTCGCACGTCCATGCACCAAATTACGTAAGTCTGGTGTCGTTATGTTCGTTTCTGAGTCCTTGTCAAAAGCCCCATATCAATTTGCAAGAACAGAACCCATAAACCAAAAATCAATTTAGGCTTCTTGTTTTTATCATACGATTCTGATTTGTGGATTTTTATTAAGCCTACTTTTTGTATTTTAAAATTTCGGTTTACTAACAAGACCAGCGAACCACCTAGTTCAGCCGGTTAAGACAATCGGACCTGAACTAGGCGGTGTGGGTTCAAAACCCACGGCCTGCGCGACCGACCTGACCTTTTGCGCCCTCACTAAAAACCAAAACCGGTCCCATCTCTGTCGCGTGTTAAATCAATTTGGAACCAAATCATTTACAGGACTCGTCCGTTGGCCCAGTGGTTCGTCTCATCCAACCTTCATAGAATTGACCCGGGTTCAAGTCCCTGTGGTCTGGTTATTTTTTTTTAACCCGTTTTAAGGCGCCAAAAACATTAAAAAAATTAATTTTATAAAACCCACTTTTATTAGAACAGAATAAAGCAATGTTTATAATTTTTGTACAAAAAATCCCTATTTTTATAAATTTAGTTGTTAATTATTCAATCTAAATTACATATTTTAGGAGTAATTAATTTAACTAATATTGTAAATTTTAATGACAAGATTTTATAAATGTTTCTTGCAAAGTTTTATAATATTTAAATTATAAATTTAAAACTAATAAAACTATATCTAAATATATATAGTTTTATATACCTAATGAGTACCTGTAATTTGTAATTAAATTTATTTATTTCAAATGATAAATAAATGAACAAATTTACTTATTATCTATATAAATTACTTTTACAAATACACTTAGAGTTTGAATTATATTTAAGGATTATTAATGTGAACACATATTTACATCTCTTTATAAATAAATAAATAAATAAATAAAGTAAAAATTATTTATTTAAATTATAAATATAATTTTCACACTATTTTTCTAAATAAATAAATAATAATTGTTTAATTTATTTGGTTATTCAAACCCAAACCCTAATCCAATTATTCTAAGACTATTCATTTCAATTTTTTATTTTATAAAACACCCCCCCCTTTCAAGTACAAACCACTAACACCTACAACTTCAACCCTTTGTATACACATCCATTTCAATCATAGACTTAGACCTAGACTATGGTACACATTATTAATTTAATATATTTTACACACTAGGTTAACGTTGTTAGTTTCAAGGATCACTTTGCTACCTAGAGTCTCGTATTAGATACACATTTGATTCAAGTGAGTATTACATAAAGTCTATACACACAATTGATTACATTTACACAAACTACACAAACACAAATCCTCTTTACATTCATGTATGCAAAATTTGAGCTTTATGTTTGAGTGCTAGGTGTGTTGACTGTTTGTGTGCAATTTATGTGCAATCATTAACTATTCAAGCCGACGGTTAACAATGATAGATCTATTGAGTCTGACAAACCCACCCAGATTGGGGTGATTCTTACCGACAACACAATTTGCATGCTAATTACAAAGGTTTGATTGTACTTTGGTTACACAATAGTTGCTCCCCATAAATGCCTTATTTTATCATGTTATGTAAGGATTTGATTATTTACATCTATACACTATCTATGTATAAACCTGTGTATGCTCACCAACTTTTTTAGTTGACCTTATTTTATTCATGTTTCAGGTGCTAATGTGTGATTTTGATCAAGACTTGCTACACATAAGTTTTGGACCTAGTTAATTTTAATAAAGCATTTATGTATTTCATTTTATGTACTTGGTTTGATCTTGGTTTGTCTTGAATCTATGCAATGAATTTGAATGATTAATATATCTAAATTTAGTCAACCTTGTGCTCAAGAATAGTCTACATGTCCCGCCCCGACGTTTCCGTCGTCGGTTGGGGTGTGACAGCTCGTGCCCATGATGTGGGTCGATGTGCCCCTGCTCCTGCTCCTGCTCCTGCTGAGCGGCGTGTGCCTGATGGGCGGTGGCGACGGCCTTGGCCTGTACAAGATCTGGATCGGGACCCTGACGGTCTGGGTCCTATATCCGTCCCCATCTGTCAACCAATCGAATCCCTCTTGCGCCACGACGAGCTACGTGCATGTGTACGGTCATCACGACGGTCTCTGCCACAGGGGTCAGGTCCCCTATCAAATCATCGGTCAACAACTGAAAGTGTCTCTCCAGCTTGGTCATAAAATGACCTCCACAGATAGCGCTGGTAACATCGCACCCTGAACTGTTCACCAAGTACCCCGCGATAGATTGCGCAAGATGGCAGGTGCACGGGCGTACAAGCCAATAGAGATAAAACAGCTCCCTCAGGTTCACTACCGTCTCCCCCTGACCTATCGTAGATATAGAATAAACAATGCAGCGATGAAGAACATGGTGTAGAGGATCCCGAAGGCTCGAAGCCTTGGTCAAACTCGGATTATACATCCCAAATCCAAACTCGTACCAGAACTGGTCTTTATCCTCTTATGTCGGGAACTCGGTGATACCCTCGGTGAATATCTATGTCTGGAGCTCCTGTCTCGTGTACAAACCCAATAGTCTCCTGAACCTAGCAACAGACATCACTCGCCACTCCCAGCCTAGCCTAAACGTAATCGTCTCGGGCTGCTCTAGGTCTGCGCAAGGATAATCGAACTCATACGTGGAGAAAAACTCCACCACAAGCTCTACGTACTGGATAGCGTGGAGCCTGAACAAACAGCGCCAGGGGGCGGTGACAAGATCATTCCATCAGTCCCACTGACCGATGGCGTCAATAGCAGCTGGCTCAAGGCGACGTGCAGCCAAAATCCGGCCCCGACGGGGTCACAAAACATCAAGACGAGCCTCGTACTCATGCTCGTTGAGATTCAAAAGCCGAGCACGATCGCGCCTGGTCATGAGCGCGACCATGCTCATCCCATTTTAGGGTTTTCAGATTTCAAAATTCGCCATCTTCTACTTGTTTATGAAGGGGCTTTTGCAAAAACATCATCCCAGGAGGCCTCAAACAACATTTCTAACCTAAACTAACTACAAACAACAAATAAACTGATAAAGATTACGAAAACCTAAAACTAGCTAAAACCCTAGATTTCTAAACACACCAATGGACTACAATCCTAGGTCTAAACATGAATGGAAAAGAAAAGGAATCGAAAACGTACCTTAGATCATGGAGAAGGAATCAACGCGGCTGAAATCATGGAGAATCGCAATAGGGGGGGTTCGTTGAGGGGAAATGAAAAGTCTGTCTTTGAAAACTAATTTGAACCGCCCCCAAATACCGAGGCACGACCGCTCCAAGTGCTTAGGCACGACCGCGCCTATAGGGATGCACGACCGTGTCTCTTCCCAGCAGACAGAAAACCCTGATTTTTATGCAGCTTGTACCAAACCCGACTGCGATTCTTCCAAACTAAAATTTCTAAAAATTCAGAAGACATACCTGAGACATCCCAATCACTGTCCCAAATCCGCTCGATCCAAAAACACATCCTGATAACCTAAACTCAAAAATAAACTATAAAATCGTAGAAAAATAAAAAGGAAAATAGGAAAATAATTTGGAAGATAAAAACGAACAAACACAACTAACGGATGAAAACCGAACATTCTAAGTTTATTAACGAGTCGTTAGCTAGACTCGTGTCCTAATGCACGTCAATTAGGACAAATGATGGGGCAAACCAACAAACGGGTGGCCTATGATTCTTGAATACCCATCCGACCCGTTTGGTTTAGTGCATTTACCACCGACTAGTGACAACCAATAGTAAATGCAATAACAAAGTGACGGGTCGTGCCACCAACACTTGTATTTGCCCGGACCAAACCTGAGGTACATGATGTAGTGAAGGAGGCAATCAACCCGGTAAGATAGTGTTGGCTTGTCATGCTTTGTGGACCGATGTCGCGCCTTCCTAGTCTGTTGGTACATGAAATATCTCGCCCTCTCCCACTGTTTGGATGACTCGTATGACGAATCATGATCATCATCAATCACGGGCCGACTTTCCTTGGTGCACAACGAAAGATCGTGTGTCACCATAGTCCTTGGTTCGTTGGTGAACCCATCCGTCTGCACATCTTCCTCTTGGTACGACCCCCCTTTCATTACCACGGTTGACTCTTCAAAAAATAATGTTTCTAATTCATCCAAATCACCAAACGGGCCGAATATAGGGTCCTCATAGCGCCTTGCGGGGTAGCCTGGGAACTGATAACAATCTAATGTGTAATGTGGGCCCCCACAAATCTCGCACCAAACCTCCTCGTGGTAACCCCATAGATCAAACAGGTACTCTTCACTGTAACTCCGATAGTGGCGATCCATGAAAATCACTGCAAAGAATACTCAAACAAAACGATCACATGTACCAGATAAAAATAAAAATAAAATAACATCCGAAGAACTATACACAAAAATAAGACGAAGATGATAAAATAAAGACAAAAAATAAAAATAAAACAAATTTAAATAAGGAAAACTATTTACCAAGATATACACAAATATGCACGAAATGACTAAATAATAATCCCAATCGTTCTCACACAAACCGTATCCCCGACAACGGTGCCAAAAACTTGATGTGTATGAAATTGTATATATTTTAATAAAGATTTTTACACAATTAGTTTAAAAAAGGGTTGTCACCAAATACTAATAACAAAAACACCCGAAAGTGTACCCGTCGAATGGCAATATAGTAAAGGTAAGAACCGGATATCAATCCGTGGACACGGTGGAATGCGATAATAAACCGGGACTAAAATTCAATCAAGTATGGTTAAAAGATGTTTAAGTTGATTTTTAATTAAACTAATATGCAAGAATATAAAACTAAACTAATAACACAAGTCAAACAATCAAGGAAGGAATATCACTTCGGTCTCGAATCCATTTAGTAAACACCCAACAACAACTATGGATACATGACAATTACACGAAACATATGTTGACGAAATTCTCGTCAAAGACATCTAATCAAATGACTATTCGGAAAGCTAGAATGAATTATACAAACTAACCACCTAAAATCATACAATGAAGCTCACGTTCTATGAATACGTCAATGTTTAATCAAGATTGAACTAGCTTCCTGTCAAGGTTGGCTAACTCAACAACTAGTTGGAAAGATTACACGAATGAACACATAACCCACCTCAAGTTGATTAAAGTAAACAATAACATGCACCCTCAGCATTTTCAGTAGGATCATTGTCTTCATCGTCCTTTCTTTGAATAGACTCAGTGTGACACGTATCATGGATCCTTAACTCCCCCTGAGCGTCAAGACGCTCAACAAGTTTGGATACCAATGCTTGCATGTCAGCAATCTGCTTGGCTTGAGTCTGAATCACCAACTGTGTTTGAGAATCAGTAGATACAAGAGTATCCACCTGAGTTTGTAAAGTAAGCACTTGAGATTCAAGGAAAGTAATCCTCTCAGAATCAGAAGTCTTTGAAGGACCAGTTGAAGATTGAGGAACCGAAGGACTTAGAGTAATCACTGGAGGAACAGGAGTTATAACAGGAGATGAATCTTTAGACCTTGGAGGTGTAACTATTAAGGAAGCAACAAAGGTAGCATCCTCTACACCCTATGAAGAATGAGCAGCAACAATTGAAACAGACATAAGCTTCTGAGCTTTAGGATCCGGATTGAAATCACTATTAGTATCAGAACTCTCATCCACCAATGTTCTTTTTCCAAGTACTGATCCGGAAGGAAGATCCCGAACAGACTTCCGTCTTGGTCTTCTTGCTTGAGATTTAATACGTTTGCCAGCATTTGCCAATGGTATTTCAGCTAACCTCTCATAATGATCTGAGCAAAAATCTCTAGACGCATCAGAGCTAGTTTCTTCAGACACAGGCGAAATTGTTTCACTTGAGCTGGAACTACAATCATTCTCTTTCACCACATTCCCTTCAGCTTCATGAATGGGTGAGTTCACAGCATCATCAACAAAATCATCCATATTCATCCCTAGATCATGTTCATGTTCATGTTCTTGAACGACCTCTTCTTGAACACGTTCATTAACAGGTATATCAACCTGAGCTTGTTGAATAGGAACTTGTTCTGGAATAGGAACTGGTTGTTGTACTGGAACTTGTTGTTGTTGAGGTTGATGTTGAGGTTGTTGTGGTTGTTGTACATTCTAACCATGTCCTTGAGCCAACTCTTCAGGATGAAACCAATTGTTATTTGGTGGTTCAACATAATCAGGATTGATTAAGTGACCAAATAATGGAGTTTGAACAGGAATCAACGCTGCATTCTGTTGTTTTACCTTAGTGCAGTCTGTAAAAATTCTCTTTGACATCGGAGTCAATGTTAAACGAATAGGATGCTGTGGGAGATCAGGAATAAGATGATTCAGAATCAGTTGGATGAACCAAGGATACATAAGAAATCCTTGACCTTCAGCAGGAGTTATTTGCATAACCAATTCCCAGTAAATGTAAAGAGCAAAGTTGAACCGTTTGTTCAAAGTCAAAGCCACCATTGCAACTTGTAGAGCAATCTTTAATCCATATGTACCAGCTTTACGAGGAGATAGGCATTGGATAATCACATGCATGAAATACCTCCATTCACCAACCAAACCACCCTTACGAGCTTGTGTATCATTAGGTCTTCCACGGTAACCCATCCTCTGAAAACATCTCATAAACAATGTGCTGGATATGACATGGGATCATCAGCAACACCACATAGAGCAAGAGCAGCATGAATAGTCTCTGACGATATGGCAATCTATGTATTGTTCACAGTAGCACGAAGAACATGAGGTTCTATGTCTGTATCTTGATGTACTGTGTCCCAAAATTGCTGAATATACACCAAGCTGATGTATGGATCTGCAGATAATGCTACACGGAGACATGAACGATTTAAGAACCCAATAATTCCTTTAAAATTAACGGCCTCCGACATGTTAGGATCTAACAGTGCCACCTGCTTATGTTTGTATTCTACACGACGAGCCATCTGAAAAATATTTGGACAACAAACACAATAGACAAATAATATACACACACAAAAAAAAATTGAAACAAAAAAAATTTCACAGGTCCAAAATCCCTCAGAGCCCTTAGGCGAACTTACTAAGTTCGCTTAGTGTTACAAGAGGCGAACTTAATAAGGTCGCTTAGACAAGTTCGCTTGAACAAGTTCGCCTGAACCTGTCTACCGTTTCAAATTCTCACACAGACATCATATTTCGTCAAATTGATGTTGAAACTAGAAATTAACCATCTAAATGACTTTGACTAGTACTCTCAAAACAAAAACAAGACTCAATTTTTAGATTTATTACAGATATAGCATCAATTAGGTAAAAAATGCCTCGGTTAAAATTTTTACGAAAACCAGAAATAAAAAGTCTAATTTCTCACGATTCATCGGATGAAAAACACTAAATCTACCTTAGGAATGATCGCAAATCAAATCCGAACAAGAAGGTACCAGTTAAACAATCCAACAACACACTGATTTTGAAAAAAAATTAAAATCGCTCAACAAACAAGTTCGCTTCAAATTTCTGAGAAGACAAAGTGACTAAGTTCGACTGGACAAAAATCCTTATACACATTAAGTTCGCTTAATTAGGCGAACTTGTTAAGTTCGCTTAACTAGTCCCAGGCGAACATATTAAGTTCGCTTCACCAACCTCAGGCGAACATATTAAGTTTACTTCACCTCAAACAAGCTAACATATTAAGTTATCCTCAACCTTTTGCCTTGAAAATTTTTCCAACTTTCAACACGTCATTTCTTGAACTTCCGTCAGCAGCATGTATCCGATCCAATCCCAAACATTTTAATAAAAACTTAAAACTTTCATGGAAAATAAAAAACAAAATATTTTTGAATTTTATCTATACAAACGGAATCACATATTTTTGGATTTTTATTTGTAAAAACTGAAATCACATATTTTTTAATGAACATCATGAGTAAGAAGATCATATCAGTATCTGAGTAGTTCATCACACATTTTAACAATAACCAAGGGTAACCTATGATATGAAACAATCCAACTCATTATTGTGCACTTTGCATCTTTTTCATTTTTACATACACTTTTCATTTTAAAATGATACGCGATAAATTTCAAAGTAAATAAGATCAGGTTATGAAATGCTCAATTATGCATACCGAATTTGTAATATAAAGCATGAATTCTTAAAATTTGTCAATATTATATGATTTGAAACTATAAGAGTTTATTTTCCAAATTCATGTGATTTAGTACCACTTAGATGAAAAAATCGTGTACCCCACATATATGCCAAACAGAAATATAAATTGCACTATCTTCAAGACATAGACAGTTTATTTTAAGATTAGATCAATTTCCAAGATGAAAATATCTCTTTTAGTACAAGTATAGAAAAGCAGATCCCAAAGGATATAAGAATCATGATGATTCAGAATCAGAAGAATCATGATGATTCAGAATCAGAAGAATCTAATGAATTGGCTGTATAATGAGAATCAACAGATTCAGGTATGAGGATCCAACTATTTTCTGGATAAGTTTCAATGGAGTCCGACTAGATGATGTATCTAACTGATCCAAGGGCGAATATATGTTTCAACAGATGTTGTTTGAAAGCATATCTTAGTTCAACAACACATTGCATGTTTTTCGGGGCATGGGGAGTGAAGTGAACTGAAATAGATTTGTGCTAAAGATATAATTCGATATTGGTCTCATGAAATTCTTTAAAACCATATATTCTTTATCTGATAATGATCTTTTACACACACCCAAGCATATAATGGATTCAAATCAAAGATGTAATCATATCATATTTAATTTTCACACTACTATTAGTTTCAAAACGCTTGTAGTCTATTGACAATTCAAGTTTCAAAACTCATACACAAATTTAAAAACATATTATCAAGATTAGAGCATTCAAAACACTATCATTTCTCATTAATGCAGACTTTGAAATATAGATCAAATCAAATTACTTTAAACAATAATATATCAAAGGTCTACTAAGGTCATGTGAAATGAACTAATCACTGATGTACTATCATTTCTTCTCTAACTTCAAATAATGTCAAATTTTATATTTTTCACTTTGTTTTGACTTTTTATAAATTAAGAACTTTTTGACTGAAAATTTAAAATGCAGAAATGTAATAAAGCAATAAAAGAAATTAAAAACAAAATTTTCCATGAAAATCTGATTTTGCAAAACTTTTATTCAGGATTGATCAAATCAGCAAAATTATCATTAGTGTGAACCTTTACCAGCTCAATCAACCTTTTCCCTGCACAATCACGAATAAAATGATATCTAATCTCAATGTGCGTTGTTTTAGTGTGCTTAACAGGATTATTAGTTATAGACATTGTAGCATTATTATCAATAAACATAGGGGTTCCTGTAAAATTCAAATCGCAATCTCTTAATTGCTGTTGTATCCACAAAATCTGTGAACAACAACTTGCAGCAGCGATGTATTCTGCTTCACATGTAGAAATGGAGACTGTGGTTTGCTTTTTGCATTGCCAGGAAACAAGTCGATTACCCAAGAACTGGCAACCACCTGTTGTAGATTTCCTATCCAAACAAGAACCACCAAAATCAGAATCAGTATAAGCATTGAAATCAAAGTTAGAACCATGTGGATACCATAGTCCCAATCTTTGTTTTCCTTTCCAATAACGAAATATTCTTTTTACAGCTATCAAGTGAGATTTTTTTGGTTTTGCCTGGAATCTGGAACAAATACACACAGCGAACATTATATCTGGCCTTGAAGCGGTTAAGTACATGAGAGATCCAATCATTGCCCTGTAAAGTCGATAAGCAACATCTTTTCCATCCGGGTCAAAATTCAACTTATGATTGACCGGAATCGGAGTATCATATGGGGTACAGTCCTCCATCTTGATTCGACTCAAAATGTCTTTGACATACTTGGACTGATGAATAAAGAAACCATCTTCCTTTTGATTTACCTGTAAACCTAGGAAAAATGATAACTCTCCCAGCGCTAACATTTCAAACTTCAACTTCATAACACTCTCAAAATCTTTGCACAACCCTTCATTCTTCGTAGAGCCAAAAATAATATCGTCCACATATATCTGCACCAGTAGGTAATCTCCCCCTGATTTATTTATGAATAAGGTCGAGTCAATCTTGCTACGAACAAAATCATTTGCCAAAAGATGTGTAGACAACGTTTCATACCACGCACGAGGAGCCTGATGAAGACCATAGATGGCCTTATCAAGCTTGAAAACCATATTCGGATTAAGTGGATCTTCAAACCCCGGCGGCTGACAAACAAAAACTTCTTCCTTGACCTTTCCATATAAAAAAGCACTTTTCACGTCCAATTGAAACACCTTAAAACCTTTATAAGAAGCAAAAGCCAGAAATAGCCTTATAGCTTCAAGTCTCGCAACAGGAGCATAAACCTCGGTGTAATCAATTCCCTCTTGTTGATTGAAACCCTGAACAACTAATCTTGCCTTATTTCTTACCACGACACCTCTATCGTCTTTCTTACATTTAAACACCCATTTTGTACCAATTGGATACAAACCCTTCGGAAGATCTACAAGATTCCAAACTTTGAGTTTGTGAAACGGAGCAAGTTCTTCCTGCATGGCCTCTATTCAATTGTTATCATTTAAAGCCATTTCAACATTCTTTGGTTCGACCTGAGAAATAAAACATGAATGTGAGCAATCATCAAGAACACCAGAATCTTTAATACATGTATACAAACAAGTATTGTCAATAATAGAACGTGTTTTCACTCCATCATGCAAATTTCTTATTATATTCATCACCGGATGATCTTTGAGTTCCTTGATTGATGCGACCTCAGGAACTGGCAACACTTCAACTTGAGTTGTATCAGATTGATAAGAAAAATCTTGATTAATTGGAATTTTTGAGTCTAAATTTGTAGGAATCTCCCCCTGAGACTTGGTCGAAGGTAATGGATCATCACCCAACAAAGGATCAGCAGAAGAATCTTGAGAGATAGCATTGTCTTCCTCGCTCTTAGAATCTTGTGGTCCTGAACAAGAAGCAACATTAGGACCGGGAGCAGAAGTAGATGGAACCGATAAATTTTGAACTGCATTTGGTAGAAACCATTGTGCTGTACATCCTGACATGAATCATAGAGAACAGCAGCTTCTTCAGGAGAAATATCAGAAGGTAAATGAAAAGACATGAATAAATTTTCATAATCAAATGCCTAATCTGGTCTAATCGCCATTTGAAGTAAAGACCGATTTGAACAGTCAATATGGAACCATTCTTCAACTTGGCGCGTCTCTTTGTTATAAACCCTCTTGGTAGTAGAATTTGCAACATAACCTAGAAAAATCCCTTCAATAGCCTTAGCACTGAACTTGGTTGGGACATCTCTAACTTTCAATAGGGTGCATGGATTACCAAAAGGTAGTAAATATTCCAGATTCGGCTTTCGATTATTCAGCAACTCGTAGCATGTCTTGTTGTGTCGCTTGACGGTCAAAACCCTGTTCAAAACGTGACACGCAGTATTCACAGCCTCAGCCCAAAAAGTAACGGGAAGCTTAGAATCTACAAGCATCGTGCGTGCCATTTCAACCAACATCCTGTTCTTTCGTTCAGCAACACCATTTTGTTGAGGAACATATGGCGCATTGAATTCATGATGAATTCCCTTTTGTAGACAGAATAAGCCCATTTTGCTATTCTTAAACTCGTTGCCATTGTCACTCCTAATTCTTTTGACCTTCAGATTGAACAAATTCTCCAAACCCAGGATTAAGTACTGTACCAACTCAGTGGTTTCAGCTTTAGAAGAAAGAAACTTAACCCATGAAAATCTAGAGAAATCTTCCGTTACTACCAAACAGTATGATTTTCCACCAATGCTCCTGATACTAATCGGACCGAACAAATTCATATGCAGCAGCTCCAAAGGAGTTACGATAGAATTCCTCGATTTAGATTTGTGTGATTTCTTTCGTTGTTTCCCCTTCTTGCAAGGAATACAATCATCAGGAACAGATAATTTCATCTTCGGAATACCAAGAACCAGATCATTCTTAACAATATAGTTCATCTTCCGATAGTTGATGTGAGCTAGCTTCCTGTGCCACAAAATAGAATCTGATTCCAACGACTTGGATCGTAAACAAGTAGGAATTGAATCCGTTGAAGTAGCGACACTCATGTCAAGAACATACGTGTCATTTCTCCTCGGAGCCTTCATGAGAATCCATTCGTCAGGAATAACGAAGCCCTGTTTCAAGATATAACACTTAGAATCATTGAAATGGAACAAAAACTTCTTGTCACAAACTTGTGATACACTCAAAAGATTGTGTTCAAGCTGCTCCACATAATTCACCTTCTCAAATTTTACTTTGTCATTCTTTAAAGTACCTTGACCAGTTATGTACCCGCCTTTATTACCCGCAACCGCGACATAACCTCCATCAATATTTTTGACATCTTTAAGCAACTGAATATTCCATGTCATATGTCGAGAGCAACCACTATCCACATACCACATATTGTTGATAGTCCTCCTTGGTTGTCCCTACATAAACAAAGAAAATCAGTTAGAAATTGGAACCCAAGCCATTGTGGTCTTGGGTCGTCCAGATTGATCAAAATAAACAACTTCAAGCAATTCACAATCAATGTTATCATTAACCTTTGGAACAGAAGTTTCACACTTAGACTTTTTCAAAGAAGACAAATTATGCTTAATTGGAAAAACATTGTTTGATATATTATTATCAGATTTAGAAGTTTCTAAAAGTTTCTTCAATTTTCTGTTTCGTCTTCTCCTTTGTGGTCTAGGCAGTTTAACTTCAGGTGGAGAATCTTTTGAAATTCCAACATGCGGAATCTCAAATTTCTCTTGACAAACAAATGATTTAGAATTCAATTTATCCTGCTGTTTAAATCCAGAAGATTTAACAAAAGATCGACCAAGCATATTTTTCCCCACATTAGAAGTCAACTTTCCCTCATCTATCCTTTTCTGAATTTGCACCACTTTTGATTGTGAAGGAAAAGTCTTCAATTTGCCCTGGTTCTTATAAGGACAATTTATCAGAATATGACCAGCTTCATTGCAGTGAAAACAAACTCTTCTCTCTTGATGAGTTCTAAAATAAGGGGTTTTTCTTGAGTTTGAGGAACTATCAGATGAGTAAGCTTCAAAAGATTGTACAGAACACTTTACTTGCTTCTTTGGAACATAAAATTGTGTAGGTACTTTTGAAGAAAGCATCTTTTGATGACCGGTAGCAACAAATCCACTTGACTACAAAATTGGGGAAAGCTTACATGTAATAACTTTCACCTCGTCAGGTTCAGTCAGAATGCATCTATCACGAGTAACAGTTTTTACAACTGTTGGTTCATCAAGTTTCACCTCTTTTGGAATACCTTCAACCTTCTTCTCATCAAATACCTCATCCTCAGAATCAGACTCATAAACCATATCCTCACTAGTTACCGGATTGACTTTCAACACTGTTTTTGGATCTATTTCCTCTTCATGTATGATTTCAGGTTCAACCACATAATTTGCATTAAATGGAGGAGGAACAAATCCAATCCCAGTAACTCTCTTAGTAGGATCAGTATTAGCATTATAATAATCCAATACTACAGAAGAATTTTCAAACTTTTTCAGCTTTCTATGAAGTTTGATCACCTCAGACTCTTTGTCAGAAATTTCTTTATTCTTTTGAGCAACAACTTCATTTCGTTTTTCTATCTCAGCATAAGCCATATCCAGATGATAAGCTTGTTCTTTATATTTCAACCCTAGAGAATTTAAGTCTCTTTTCAAAGACTCAATTCTATCGATGCACAATTTATCATTATCTATCAGTTTCTGATTAACTGAATGCATCGAATTCATATCACAAATCAAGTTTGTGTTATCATCCATGACCTTTTGCAATTTATCTTTTACAGTAATGCAGTTAAAACAGTAAATATGACAAACAGAGTCTTTTATCTTTGACGGATCAGACATGTCTGCCATGAAAACTTTGGCAATAGGAATACTCTCTGAATCAGCACCATCTGAGGCATTTTGTGTTAGAACAATATCATCTCCAGCAACACCTGATGCAATATCAGAATCAATATTCTGCACTTTTTCTATCTCTTCATCAACGCTCAGCACACTTTCACCATCACTCGAACTATCATCATCAGTCAACTCTTCAGAATTTTCAGAATGAATCTCTGCTACAAATGCTTGACTTACCATACCCACCAAATCTTCCAGATGAATACCCCAGTCATAATTTTCATCGTTCTGAACAACCAACGCCGATGATGCAGATGCATGATTCGAAATTCCAGATGAACCATGTGACTGATTACGATTATTCTGAAAATTATTCTTCTTCATCTGAGAATCAAATTCAACCTTTGGCTTCACACACTCTTTAGCAAAGTGACCATACTCTTGACAGTTATAGCAACGCACTTTGGTTTTATCAAATCCCATGCGTGATCGACTGTTAGAGCCAATATACTTTTTGCCAGTCTTTTTCAAGAAATCCTTTGCTTGACGAATCAACATAGCCATATTCCATTGGATGTTCATTTTTTCCAGATCAACATGATCAATCTGTCTGAAATCTTCTTCAATAACCTCAGGATCATGAACTTTCCCTCTAATAAAATTTTCATACGACGCCATGAAAGAGGAAAACATAGCCAAATAATCATCAGTATCCTTTTGATTCATATTGTGAGTTCTAGACGATTAAGATGCTGTAGTTGCAGAGAAACCTGAATGACTAGAATGACCAGAATGAATAGGAACTACAAAACACTGATCATTAGAAATATCTTGAGTATCACCAGAAAATAATGCAACTCCTGTACCAGTTTTACTAGAAGTCTTGGCAAAATACATTGAAGGATCTTGTATGTGTTCCATGTTTGTCTCCTTCTTCATATTCAGGTCATGCGATTGAATTTTCCCAAGAACCTTTTCCAAAGACATTGATTTATACTTGATATTCTCTTTTATTAAAACTGTATACACATCAAACTTAGATGGTAATGCCTCCAAGAACATATCGTTAATCTCTTCAGTCTCATACACCACAGAAGCACTCGACAATTCACTCAGCAGATGATAGAATCTTGTAGCAAGATCATCCAAGGATTCATTTTGAAAGTGCTTGAAAACCAAGAATTCCTTCTTCAGTAGCTCATTTCTACTTTTTTTTACATCCAAACTACCTTCACATCTTTTCTGTAATGCTTCCCACAGTTGTTGAGAAGACTTGAATTGTTTAAAACTGTGATATATTTCCTTCGGAAGAGACATCGAAATACTCGCCATCGCTTTCTTTTCCTGATAAAACATCAATTTTTCTTCTGTGGTCAACGCAAACACCGGCTTTGGAACATCATCCTTTCCCATCCACGAGTAAGTCGGATGCGTATAACCTTCTAAGATTGGAATCCATAGACTTTTATCGGTAAAGGATACGAACTGGTCAAACCTATCTTTCCAATTAGAATAATCAGCAAGATTTAATAACTTCGGCGGTTTCTGAGATGTACCAATCTCATTATCATAATTGAACATATTAGTTACTTGAACCATATTTTCCATTTTCCAAAAAAATTTTCAAGTGTTGAACACACACTACCCTTAGGCGAAGATAGTAAGTTCGCTCCACATACACCCAAGCGAATTTAATATGAATAAGTTCGCTTAAACCAGAATCCAGAAATCTGATTAAGTTCGCCTAAAAATTAAGTTCGCTTAATTTGAGAGAAGCGAACTTGACAAGTTCGCCTGCTAAGTTCGCCTGCAGACTAATTCAGCAAGTTCGCTTGCTTCAGCAGAATCAAAAATCAAGAACAACTTCAACCCAAAAACACGAACCCAATTTCACCAAAAATCTTCATAATTCACTGATTTGAAGGAATTATACCAAATTAAACCATAGGATTGTGTATTTTCTCAATTAGAACCTTTCTATCGGATCAATTTCTTCAAAATCCACTTCGAAAACACCAAATCAGAAGCAAAATAAGCTTGTAAACTCCATGGAAATGAAAATTTCAAAGATGATGAATTTCTTGTCAATTTGCATACAAAACCGTCTCAAATCACCAAGAATCACGAGCATAAGCTGTGATACCACTTGTAGGTCCACATGGCTCTTCTACGGATCATTCTCGTGATAAGACGTATTGTTAACGCGGAGTGCGGAATCCAACCGAATCAACAATTGTATACACAAGATACAATAGAAACAATCACGTAAATAACATTCAAGCTTGTATTCCAATAATCATAGAGTTTACAGACTCAATTAGACAACTAGATCACTTCTGTTCTAGTTCTTCTATTCTCTGCTCAAACTGACTCGGTAACCTCTATATTTAGACATCTGATCTGTATTAGGTGAACTTAACAAGTTCGCCTCTAACAGACAAAGCGAACTTAACAAGTTCGCCTCAGATAGACTAAGCGAACTTAACAAGTTCGCCTCTGTTAGACTAGGCGAACTTGACAAGTTCGCCTTTAGCAATACTTGTATGAACATTACATACAAAAACATAAGTTCGCCTCTAGCAATACTTGTATAAACACTTAGAACATTACATACAAAAACATAAAGACATTAGATCTAAACTATTACAAAGCTTTTGTCATTACAAACTATGTCCTAACACAAAGACCGAAAGTCTAAGTTTCATGGAAAAGCGGTGGAAGGCATCTTCTTAGGATATGTTGCCAACTAGCCTTGCAAGAAAGTGTACAATATAGGAACTCGTACTGTCGAGGAATGGTTTGAAGTGGATTGTAGTAAACCCAACATTCCACCAGAACTAACTGGTCCAACTTGGGGTTTTGATTATGATGCGCTATTCAAATCTTTCAATCTTCCTGATTTGTCTGCCGATGATGCCGCAAATGTGTATGAATTATTTGGTGGCGGTGATGACTCCAGTTTCTCAACACGTGCTACTGTACCGATTGTAACTCCTGATTCCAATGCTGCATCTGCATCTGGAACTCATGACAGTGATAACATTGAAGATGTTCACGTTGACGGAAATGACGCTCAAGCTAATCCTAACACTCGTGTAGGAAATGAAGCTCCAGCTGATCCAATCAACATTGAATCTTCTTCTTCTAGAACACAGGATATGGGGGAGTTAAGCACGAACCTCGATTTAGAAATTCAGGAACCGAATGTACCAGAGACGAGAGTGCATAAGAATTATCCAATTGACAAAATTATTGGTGATCCTCATGCCGGTGTTCAAACTCGTCATAGAACCATTGCTGAGAACACTTGTTTATACTATGAGATACTTGACACTAGTGTCATGGAAACATGTTTGCATGCTGCATTCATGTCCCAGTTAGAGCCGAAGAATGTGAAGGAGGCTCTCGCTGGCAACTGTTGGATTGAGGCAATGCAAGATGAACTGTCTCAATTCAAAAAGTTGCATGTGTGGGATTTGGTTAACTTGCCAAGGGGCGTACAACCAATTGGAACCAGATGGGTTTTTAAGTGAAAGACGGATGATCGTCATGTTATAGTGAAGAACAAAGAAAGGTTGGTTGTTCAAGGTTTTTATCAACAAGAGGGCTTGGATTACATAGAAGTATATGCCCCAGTTGCTAGACTTGAGACCATTCGACTGTTTCTGCTTATGCCTCCTTTGTCGGCTTCAAGGTCTATCAACTTGATGTGAATAGTGCTTTCCTGTATGGAAAAGTACATAAAGAAGTCTATGTCACTCAACCTCCTGGCTTTGACGATCCGCATTATATCAATAAAGTGTTTAAGCTCGACAAAGCACTTTATGGTCTACATCAAGCACCTCGGGCATGGTATGAGACATTATCAAAACATCTACTGTCAAATGGTGTCGACCGTGGACAGATTGACTCGACCCTCTTCATACGGAAAGCAGGAGGTGATATTCTTCTTGTACAAGTGTATGTCGATGACATTATCTTTGGGTCTACAAATGAAGAGATGTGTAGGGAATTCGAACAGGTGATGAAGTCCATGTTTGAGATGAGTAACATGGGTGAATTTTCGTTCTTCCTGGGTCTGCAAGTCAGTCAAAGAGAGGATGGCATTTATCTGCATCAAACCAAGTATGTGCAGGACATCTTTTCAAAATACAAGATAAATGATTGCAGTACTTATGGCACACCTATCCCCGTCAATCATGGTCTGCATCCAAACAAAGATGGAAAGGATGTGGATTGCTAATTGTACCGTGGGATGATCGGATCTCTTATGTATCTCACAGCTACAATGCCCGACATAATGCTTGATGTATGTTTGTGCTCAAGGTTTCAGTCACAACCGAAGGAGTCTCATATGATAGCTGTCAAGATGATTTTTAGATACTTGAAAGGGAAACCCCGATTGGGTCTTTGGTACTCAAAGCAGCAGTCATTTGACTTCAAAACCTATACTGATTCAGACTATGGCGGTTGTAACTTGATAGAAAGTTAACTTCTGGTGGATAACAATTCTTTAGAGACAGACTGGTTTCCTGGAAGTGTAAGAAGCAGTCAACGGTTTCTGTCTCAACATGTGAAGCAAAGTACATTTCTGCAGCTAGCGGTTGTTCTCAGATATTGTGGATTCAGCAACAATTGAGAGACTACGGCTTAAACTTCACTGGAATTCCACTTTTCATTAACAACAATGCCACCATGTCCATCACAAACAACTCGGTGAAACATTCCAAACTAAACATATTGATATTCGCCATCATTTCATCCATGATTGTGCTGGAAAGCATCTCATTGAACTTGTAAAGGTTCACACGGATGACAACTTTGCTGACCTTTTCACTAAGGCGTTATAGCGAACCCGTTTTGAGCATCTTGTCAACTTGATAGGAATGTTCAATCCAGAGTGAAAACTTGTATTTCTTAAATCAATTCAATTAATGAAAGTTAAATTTTATTTCTTTTAAGTTTTATGTATAGTTCTTTTAATTTTCAAATGTTTTACAAAAATCCAAACAAAATAGAAAATGGATAAAATTTTAAAGTTATCTTGAGAAAAGAGGATATGATAGTACATCAGTAATGATCTAAACACCATAGACTGCTCATATGGGAAATGATTGCGTCATGCTTACTTGATTGTTTAAATTGTTATGTTTTTAATCTGCTTATTTTCAAATAATTTGAATTCTCAGTAAGCTGTAGGCGTCTTTGAATCATTAGTAGTGTGGAAACTAAATCTAGACTACAACTGTGATTTAAACCCATGTATGCATGTGTGAATGTGTAAAAGAATACAAAAAGATCATTATCAGATAAAGGATGTAAGATTTTAGCAAATATTTTCTTAAGAGACCAGTTTTGGGTTATGTCTTTAGCATAATTTATCGGTTCACTTCACTGCCCATACTCATAAGTATGCAATGGGAAATTGGGCCAAGATATGTCTTAACATCAACCGTTAAGCTTATATTCACCCTTGAATCATAACTGATTCATTGAAATCAAATCCAGATAAAAGTTGGATCACCTTACCTAAATCCTCAGACTCCATATCTATTATCCTGAATCGTTATATGATATTCATAGAAGAAAATCCAATCAAACCAAGACATCTGAATCACTCGATTCTGAATCTTATGACTCTTGATAATCCTTATGGATTCTACTTGTTTTTTCTTTGCTAAACGATGTAACTTCATTCTGGAGATTTAAAAATTGTTGAGAAAATCTTAGATGCCTTGAGATAGTGCAAGTTACATTTCTGTAGCATGTCAGTGGGGTACACGTTGTATATCTTAAAATTAATACCTTAACCTAGAAGAACGTGATACAAAGATGCTTATGGTTTCAAATATCATAATATTGCCAACTTGAATTACTTGTTTATATGCTTATTACGTATGAATAACTTGTAATCCATGACATGATCCCATATTTTTTGACGTTTATCTTGTATCTTTTTTGCTAGAGTTTAGCCTGATATGATCCTCTGCTCATGTCTTTGAGCAAAAATAGTGTGTGTGTATATACTTGTATATCTCTATTCAGAAAAGAGCAAAAAGATTTTAAGTTTGTGTATAGTTCAATTCTAATAAAAAATGCCAAAAATATTTGTGTTTAACCTTCTTGAATTTACTTTGAATCCTCTTGATTGAATGTGCTTATCCTGTTCGTTATTTGACTTTGACTTCTTCATAATTTGAGTTGAAATTCGAGAAACACAAGGGTTTCTGCGTACTTGACAAGTGTGCAGGAATTAAACCTTGAGTACTTGTAAGTACGCATGACTTAAGTCATGCGTACTTGTCAAGTACGCAAGAGTTAAGCCTTGCGCACTTGTTAAGTAGGCAACACCCAAATGTGTTAGGTATATATACATGACTTAGAATTTTTTCTGAGTTTATCTCATTCAAACTTGTTAGACACTGTTGTATACCCTCTAATCCTCTTTCACTCAAAATTTTGTGTGTTCCTAAACGGTTTTTCATCCCGTTCATAGTTTCATCTTCACCTTACTAACATTTGGTGAGAATCTTGGTCTATTTCATCCACAAAATCTCTTGTTGAGGGCCGATTTCTTGATTTACGAGATTAGGGTTTTGGTGTTGAAATTTAAACTGGTTTTGGGTGTTGTTTAAGTAAAATTAAGCCCTAAAACTAGTTTATGTTCATCAATCGAAGTTCTAGCATGCTAAACTCGTCCTTAATTGCACTTGATTTTGGGTTTTTGGTGTCCGTGGTTTTGCGTCGGACCAAGGTTAGGTCAAAATGACAAGGTTTTAGTTTTGCATTGGTGTTGGTTTTGGCCCCATAAGTCTTAAACAGGTTTTTTGACAATGTGGTGACCGATATCATCATCTAAATCTTTGAATCTCTTGATCTTGGATTTTGTAAAAGTTCTAAGTGTTAGTTCCTGTGCACTTAGTAAGTACGCAAGAATTAGGTCCTACGTACTTACTAAGTACGCAAGAACAACTTACTGCATATTTGTTAAATACACAGGAAGGGCCACTCATAATTTTTTCTAAGTCTGAAATTGAGTTCATAGTGCATGTGCTTTACCATGTCATGCTTGTTCTATTCCAATGATTTTGTTTGATGTAATGTTGTTTCTCTTATGTTCTTGCAGAAATGACTGGTGATGGAGGTGGTGAAGAAGAAGGAGGAGATGGTGCGGAAGAGTCAGATTCTGACTACTGAATCTGATTCATCTGACTCTGATGATGCACCAGACCAATCACACCCAAGGAGAATGGCGAAGGTTTCCCTTCCCAAGCCATCCTCCAAAACACAAAGACGAAAGAATTCAGACAATAAGCATGTTGATGAACATGATACTGAGAGCGCGTTAGCCATGCTGGCGTCAGTTTCACGGAGCTCAAATTTGACATAGTCGTCTTTGAGCTCACAGATTTTGACCTTGGGAAACCTCTGGTCACGGAGCTCAAATTTGACATAGTCGTCCTTGAGCTCACGGATTTTGACCTTGGGGAACCTCTGGTCACGAAGCTCAAATTTGACATAGTCGTCCTTGAGCTCATGGATTTTGACCTTGGGGAACCTCTACTACGACATTGTTACACAAATACTACTTGCATACAAATGATAGAGACTGAAGACAACTCCAGAGCTGTTGTCAAGGGGGAGTTTGTTGAAGCAATTTCTTGTGACAATCACTCTGAAGCTGTTTATAATAGACGGAGTTTGAAAGTGATTTCGTTTTCGGTTTACTTTGTGTTGCTTGATTCTCCACCTAGTCACGGGCATTCCGCACCGGTCCGACTAGTCACACACCCACACGTAACGATCCGAGACACCCGGGGACCTATAGAGTTGATTCACAAGCTGGGTAAGGAGGGCAGTAAGGTCATTGTTGTTGGTGGTGTTGTTTTCATGACGAGGAGGCATGCTATAGAAGAAACAACACAAAGATAAGAATAATTATATCTGGATTGTACCCTGTTGGTAATATAACCATTTGAATACTATGACTTATCAAGGTTATTTAAATTCACATAATTTCCGGGAAGACGTTCTTTAGCCTATAAGTAAACACTCATCCCAGGAATTCCCAGGAAAGCATACGGGTCCTTCGGTTGATTTGATTTATACGAAATGCTTTCCTAGACAGAAAACCCTGAATACAGGTGTCACTCTTCCAGATTGCACATGTTCCCTACTAATTAATAGAATTTAAAGCCTTGACGAGGTTTAAGGATTTTGAGAGGTATGTGTCTATGAATATGACGTTCCACATGTGAAGGTGATGATGACATAGGTCGGGGTAAAAAGGATAAGAGTCTTAGGATAGAAGTACTAGTCAGTAATCTAACAAGTAAGGCATCACATAGCATGTAGTGTGTAGTATGGCATAAAATTGGTGTCTTAAGGTTATAGTCTAGGTCATGAGTTTCTAATAACCTAATTCCCTATAACCATCGCTCTGATACCAATCTGTCACACCCCAACCGACGGCGGAATACATCGGGGTGGATGTGTAGACTATTCATAAGCACATGATCAAACTAAAGTTGCATATTTCATTAAATTCAAACTTCATAACAATTGTTTCATCAAAACAAAGACAAACAAGAAATAAAGTACTTCAAACAAAATTTATTTGATTAACTAGGTCTGCAAATCTTATGTGAAGCATCTTGAACATGACTCTAAATTATTAGCACATGAAACATGATGAAAACAGAGTCAACTAAAAAGTTGTTGAACATACACAGGTTTTAGACAACAAGTATTATCAAGAGTCTGTGTATAATTCATATGATACATGTTTTAATAAGGCAATTATGGAGAACCACTTTAGTTCAAATTGGGGCGCACAATCAAACCTTGTGACTGATAGGCATAACACTAATGTTGTCCTTAAGTGTTTTAGGCAACAATCACCCTAACCGGGTGGATTGGTCCGATGCAATAGATCTATCATTGTTTACCGTCGGCTTGTACTGAGTTAATGATTACACTTGCACTATGCACAAAAGTATGTAAATGTTGTTTGCACTAATAGTGTTCAAGCATAAGGCACAAATTGCACACATGATCATAATGTTTGAATTGTAGTCATGTTTCACCCCATAGATGTAAAAGTGAAAAAGGGGTTATGTAAAGTCACATTAGGTTTGTAGCTTGAAATCATAAGTAAGAGTAGTTGCACAAGTTGTTTAGCAGACCACAAGGTTAAGCTTTGTTTGAATTTATATATGTATGAATAACATGCTCAAAAGACTAATGCATAAAGGAATTGAGCAAGATTGAATAATGTGTATTTATTTGTTGTAAATAATATGTTTGTTTAAAAATGAATAAAATACTTGTTTTATATATATGTAAATAATTAATTTGTTTACAAATAAGTGTTTAAATAATATTAAATTGATTATGTAAATAATTAGGTTAATAATTTATAATATTTCAATTAATTATATAGTTACATTAACTCCTCATTAATTAAAATAAAAAATAAAGGAATATAAGTTGTACAAAATAACTGGGTAATAAAATAACTCGTAGAGATTTTATATAAATAACTATATGAATTTTTTTAATTAGAATTTTAGTTTTTAAGCCTCTAAAACAATTAAATAATTATTTATATTTGAGACATTAATATTTTGGTTCAAAAAATATTCCCGAGCTTTGGGAGGTTTATAAAATAAAAAGGGACCACGGGACTCAAACTCGGGTCGCCTGAGTGAAACCACGAACGCGCAAACCATGAGACCAGGCTAGTCTAGTGTTTGAGTGGTCACCAGTTCAATTCATTACCCAAGTCCACGAGGGGACCGGGTTTCAGGACAAGAACACGCGCAAAAACAAGGTGCGGGGCACATATCGAACCCGCGACCTTGCCTAAGGGAGACTAGAGCTTTAACCGTTAGACTTGGGCCTGTGCCTTGGTTAACATCAGACACGAAAATGTTTTAACATCCAACCCCCACTCATCATCTTCCCCAAATCGTAACCCGAACCCTAGCCACCCAATTCTCCCGATTGAGCAAGCGATCATCCCCGAATTCATGGGGCTTTTAATCCCTGTATCAAAACGAAACTAACGACACCAAATTTACCTCGAGTGATTGCTGAATGAGGGGGAACGAATGCAAGGCCGAAGTCAGCGATTCTCGCGCTCCTTGGAGTTCTAGAGAGGGAATGCAATGATAACTGAGGTGTAGGAAGTTTAGGGTGAATGTTATGAAGGTGTGGGTTCGGTTTTATAGTCCAATTTCATGTTTAATGCCCGAATTGAGGTCGTGTTTGATTGGGGACGGTTACAGGATGTTTGAGCTTGATTCCATTGATTGTAGGTGAAATTGGTTCTTTACAAACGATTGGATTAGTCGTATGTTTGTTTACAAGAGATTGATTACACTTTAGCACTCGATTTCGAAGGATTCATACACGAATTTGTGAATTGGGCTCGGTTTGACTTTCCAAAGTCAAACTTGCGCACAAATGGTTTCAAAATCATAAGGGGTTCAATGCACTCAAGGGGTTTAAACTAACTTATTTCCTTTAAATCTTTTATTGTTTATATAAATAAATTTATAAAATTTATAACATTAGAATTATAAGTTTGAAATCTTTTATATAATTGTCCAACATTTATATTTTTAGAACTAAAAAATTATTGATATAGGTTATTAATAATATATGAAAATGTAATATTATATATATATATATTATTTGGAATTTAAATAAATAATTCACGTATACTTATATGGTTATAAAAGAGTGGGACTTTAAATAATTAGTTTAGGTGGTTTAAAAATACGTTGCCATGTATTTATTCCTAATCTTATGTGAATTAAAATTCTAATCTAAATGAAATAAATATATGTATAAGTAGATACATTATCTTATATATAACCCTAGTGATGGTGTATTATGAATGTGCAACTTGTATTTAATATGATAAAATGAAATGATTCAGAACTGAAATTGTATTAATGTTATTGCACAAATCAAAGCATGACAAAAACCCTAAATGTTACAGCAAGACCATGTCAAATTGTCAAGTTCTTGCAAACACAACTTTTGGAAAAATGTTCTAATCATGTTACTAAGTTATTTAAACCTTCTAATCATATCAACAACTTGCAAACACAACATTTGGAACAACGAAGTTTCCTTAATTAGAAACGGGGCTCTAGAACCCATACACATGCATTTAAACACATCATTTTTGTCAATCATACTTCCATAATGTTCACTATACTAGTTTCTTGCTTTAAATGTACCCAGTCATCAAGTTTACATGTATACCAAGAAATAAAGTTTCTAAAAATAGAAAACGATCGTAAAAACATCATGAGCATGTGAAGTTACCGAAAAAAAATCATACAATGTCTATATCTAGTGTTCATGCATCATTTCCACCAAACAAATCACATCATAACCTCTTTTAACAATAACCCCAAATTTAAATTTAAATAAATAGTAAAAACGAGCATGCATGTATCATCCAACACTTTTGACAACAAAGTTTTCACATATATGGAAACCGAGCCTAAGAACAAAACCCGAGTCCAAAACAACCAACAATATGTACCATTTTGTTAGAATACTCATTTCTTTCGAGAATACATGATTAATCTTTCATCAAAATGACTTTTTCTTGGATGCATGTTCATAAGAACATGAAGATGAAAATGGAGAAAACGTGGGTTTTGATGCTTACCAAACACGAAAATTGATGGATTGATGGATGATTTCTCTTGCAAATGCTTGTTAATCTCACTTGAAAGCTTGATATTGGTGGAAGAATGGATCAAAGATAAAAAAAAATGGAGATGGATATGGTGGGGGTTTCGGCCAACAGAGGGAAGAAGGGGAGAGAGAGAGAGAGTGAAGATGGTGGAATGGGGGGAGTTAGGGGGTATTTATATGGTCTTGGGATACCGGGTGATGGAAAACGAGTAGTCACCGATTTATTGACGAAAATCCTGAATTGGTATAACAAAATTATTTAAAAATAATTTGACTCATATTGGTATGTTTAACATATAAAATTTTCAGATTTTTATTTGAAACTGTCGGTACATACTCCGGGCTGCCTGGACTGCGTTAAAACATAAAGTTTCTTCGAAAATTCCAAAAAATTTCACAGAGACTTAAAATAACATAACACATTATTACATGAAATTTTTGCACACAAAATATACGTCTAAGTGTCTCCTTAGAATTATTCACCTAGCTAGTGCACACTGCGTGTTTACCGGACTGTGTTGAAAATAAAAGTATTTCTATAAATCACCGAAAAATTCATATAGACATGATTAATTAAATCACAGTGTTATATAAAATTTGCACGCACAGATTATATGTCTAGGTATTTGTTTTAAAATATCACAACGGTCGTGCTAAAGGATGCGTTTTGACCTTGTAATCTTCCAGATTACCGATACGTGTAAACGGATTGACTTGCTAAGTGTGTAATGGACTTAATTACTATAAAATTAAGTGGGATGCATGTCATATACTATAATACATGTGTTAGTCGGATATGTGTAATGACCTGAAATTTGTTGGGTGTCACACTTATACCCAAACAACCGAAGAGGCTAAGGCATTGCCAGATGTAGTATCCGGTACGTTTCTTGTTAATCACGTACTTGCTACTGTATTATTTGACTCTAGTACTAGCAAAAGTTTTGTATCCTTAGACTTCTATCCTTCCTTAGCTAGACCTACAGTAAGATTAGACGAAATCTTCGAAGTAGAAACGGCTATTGGGAGAACAATAAAGGTAGCATAAGTTAATCTGGATTGTTTCATCGATCTTGAAGGGCATAGATTTTCTGTTAGACTATATCCGATGATCCTTGAAGGATTAATTGTAGTCTTAGGAATGGACTGGTTAGTAGCAAACGATGCCTAGATCATTTACAACAAGAAATCAGTAGAGATACAGACTCCGGACTGCAATTGGATTATAATTCACGGTGATAAGATAAGATCAGCCGTTAGAATTATCTCCATGATGAAAGCCATGAAGTTTATGAATCAAGGCAGTAAGGCCTACCTGGCATACGTTTTTTATTCCAAACTGAAGACTAAGGAATTAAAAGATGTACAAGTATTCTGTGACTTTCCAGATGTATTCCCCAAAGAATTACCAGGAATACCTCCAGAAAGAGAAGTAGAGTTTTGAATTGACTTATTGCCTGAGGCTAAGCCCATGGCTAAGGCACCTTACCATTTAGCTCCATCAGAAATGAAGGAACTGATGTCTCAACTACAAGAGTTGCTAGACAGAAGTTTCATCTGACCGAGTATCTCGCCTTGGGGTGCTCTAGTATTATTCGTAAAGAAGAAGGATGGTAGTATGCGTATGTGGATAGACTACCGAGAGTTAAACAAACTGACTATCCAGAATAAATATCTGTTACCAAGGATCGATGACTTGTTTGATCAATGACAAGGAGCAAGATGATTTTCCAAAATCGATCTAAGGTCGGGTTTTCTTTATTTGAAGGTTAGAGATGAAGATATTCTAAAGACAGCTTTTCGTACGATATATGGACACTATGAGTTCTTAGTAATGTCATTTGGTTTGACTAATGCCCCTGCTACATTCATGGACCTTATGAATAGGGTTTGTCGACCAATGTTAGACCGATCTGTGATCGTGTTCATCGATTATATTTTAATTTACTCAAAGAGTGACTGAGATCATGCATGTCATCTCAAGGAAGTACTGGAGACACTAAGAAAAGAAAAGTTGTATGCAAAATTCTCTAAATGTGCATTTGGCTCTGAGAAGTTCAGTTCTTAGGTCATGTAATAAACAGAAGGAATTCTTGTGGATCCTTCAAAGATAGAAACGGTGATGAAATGAACCTGCCAAAAACACCTATAGAGATACGCAGTTTCTTAGGTTTGGGGGGTTACTATAGAAGATTTATTCTGGATTTCTCCAAGATCGTTCCCCCTTAACCAAACTAACGATGAAGGAAACAAAGTTTGTATAGGGAGCAGAGCAAGAAAATGCTTTTAGGAAATGTTGGGTTTAAAATTGAGACTGATGCTGTCAATAGAAACTACAGTATCGAAACTAGGTAGTTTCGAAACATATTTTTCATGCCCATTTGGCGGTGCCTTAGAAAACAAGGCATATGTGCTTGGCCTCCTATAAATAGCAGATTATCTCATAGGGGGAGTGTGTATCTGTAGAGGGAATCACCACCCCAGGGGGAGCTCACCCTGGGGTGAGACTAATTGTGAGTGTCATATTGTCAAAAACTGAAGATGTAAGGCTTTCTGAAGCATTTTTCACACCTGGATTGGGGGTATCGAAGTTGCTGAAGGATGAAGATGTTCTATCGAAACTAGTTGGAGGCTGAAGATTTTGGTCGAAACTAGGTGGCAGCTGAACATGTTCTATCGAAACTACTGATGAAGCCCTAAATCAGAAGTAGAAAACATCGAAACTAGGCTGTCGAAACTAGGCTATCGAAACTAGAGGGTATCGAAACTACTAGTTTCGGTTGATGAATCTCCTATCGAAACTATTAGTTTCGGTTGAAGAATCTCCTTATCGAAACTTCTTGTTTCGGTACTATCTCTACCGAAACTAGCCTTGTTTTGACTGAAGTATAGCCTACCGAATCTACAGGCAGAACTGTCCAAGTACTCTCTAGGATATTAAAAAAAAATAGTCAAGCCAGCCGTAATTCCTTTATTTTGGAGAATTTCTTGGATAAACTTTTTCACATGATATTTCATAGATGGAGGGGAGTTTTGGCTGAAAACTTCGAGACAACATTTTTGGGTTTTCAAAAATTTCGTTTCTTCAGCAATATACATGATGTTTTGCCTGAGCCAACCATAATTCCTTTATTTACAGTTCAAGTTTGAGAAGTGGGTAACAAAGTCAAGCATATTTGTGACGAGCTGGATCATTGGTTGTTGATTACGTGGTGATTCGATCCCATATCTTTTTCCTAGAAATAGGAGGTTCTACACTTCAGGGGGAGAATCGCCACGAAAGAATTCAGATTATCAGTAGAGTTATGAAGATGCAAGACAAAGTGAGCCTACGGTTAAAATTCACCTCTTTTATGGGGAGAGAAGGCAAGTTGATCAACTGTTCGAGAATGTTAAGAATCTTTGTAGAAAGATGGTTATTTACTTCTAAATACTTGGGATTCAAACCTTTATCAATTGCCTACAAGATAGGAGGGTCTACACTTGAGGGGGAGAATCATAAAGAAAGGCATTGGATCATCAGTCAATCTATGAAGATGAAAGACAGTGTCAGACAAGAATTGATAGCATCAGTCTAGGGGGAGATAATCAATTGTAGAGTCTTATTATTGTATAAGCTGTTGTCATCTATATATTTCTTTTGAACATTGTTTAGTTAGTTTATTTACTTGTATTTTCATATTAATGTAATTTCTTGTTTTATTTCTAAGTCTGGGCCATCGAAACTACTTAGTTTCGATTGAGTTTTGTTCAATCGAAACTAGTAGTTTCGATAGATAGTTTAGTTTCGACAGTCTTATCTCTCTTGTAAATGCTTCACTGAAACTAGTAGTTTTGGAAAGCATAGTTTCGATGCCTGTCAACTTGCTATAAATAGCCTAGTTTGAGAATTTCTAGGGTGTGGATAGCGGCTGTAACCCTAAACTTCTCACTTTCACAGTTTTCTGAATCAATACACATTTGGAGTTATTTCAACTGTTGTTCTTACAATTTCATATCTTATTTGTGTTGATTCCTGTGTGGTTTGCCTGTTTATCTTCACCAATTCTGTTTCTATCCTCTGTTTCACCACCATACACATAGATTCCGCCTGTGTGTGTGTGTAATCGATCTGTTGAATGATTTCCGACTGAAATCTGGACCTACAATTGGTATCAGAGCTTCATGCTCTTGATTTCTGAGTATTTTCAGGTTGTTTTGATCGATTTTAGGTGAATTTTTGTTGGAATTTGAAGGTTTTCTGGGTTTGCACTGTTTTGGCACTGTTTCATCTATTTTGACATTATTTTTTCGAGTTTTTCGGATCTAAAGATTGATTTGTGTTCAGAAGCTTATTTGGAAGATTTTCGCTGAATCAGATTGGGAGTTTATCATCTTTGATTTTTGAAGCTTTTCATCAATGGAGTCTGCTGAAGCTTGAAGAAGAGGGTATCGAAACTACTAGGAGACAATTTCTGCTTTTGGTTGGTCATCGAAACTTCTTGTCTGTACTGTTGTCTGGAGAAGTTATCATCGAAACTAACCTTTGCAAATTGATCACCCGAAACTACTACACTATCGAAACTAGTTTCAATCGAAACTTATAGTTTCTACTGAGTTTGCTGGATTTTCTGCTAAGTCTTCTTCATCGAAACTAGTTGTTTAGATCATCCCTGATTCACCCGAAACTAGCTAATGTTTGTTCTTTTGACTTCTCTGAGTTATGGCATCTTCAAGCAAAAGTGAATATGCTAAAGGAAACAAACCACATGTCTTGGTGTCCACTAGAGACTTTGATGATTGGACCAAGAAGATGAAGACTTTCTTTCAGTTTCATGACCATACTCTGTTGCAGTCAATCACTGATGGTCCACACAAGCTAGTTACTACCTCTGCAGATGTTCAACATCCCAAGCTTGTGTCTGAATATGATGAAAAGGATATTGCCTTATATGCTAGAGATAACAAGGCTTATGGATCTATTGCTATGGCTCTTCCTATGGATGTGTTCAACATATTTGCAGAGTATACAACTGCCAAAGATCTTTGGGTTGCTTTATGTACCAGGTATGAGGGAAGTGCTGAGGTTAGAGAAAGCAAGAGGGATTTGCTCAAGAAGCAATATGAAATGTTTAGAAGTGTCACTGGAGAACCCATGTCTGAACTGCTCAACCGATTCTCAAGCATTGTGTCTAAGTTGAAGGTTTTGGGAACTGAGTATCCCACTGTTGAGTTAAACAAGAAGCTTCTTGATTCATTGCCCGAGGAACGGAATATTGTAACACCCAAAATTGAAACACTGATTTATAAACGCGGAAGCATTCGTCCCAAGAATTTTTTATTTTTTTTACATCTTCGCGTGTCGTGAAAATCGGGGCCCGACCCTTCGCGTGGCGTGAAGGAGTCCAAAAAGGGCAGGACCGGAGAACCAGGTCTTCGTGTGTCGCGAAGACCAGATTCAGGTTCTTCGAGTGGCGCGAAAACCACTTTTCCATTATGGCACATAGGTGTAGGTCCACATGACTCATCTGCAGATCTATCTCGTGATAGGACGTCTCGATAACACGAAGTGCGGAATCCTACCGTGTTAACGTTTGTATACGAATTGACAATAGAAACAACAGGTAAATAAAATTCTCTTTGTAATTCACAAAACACAGAGTTTACAAATTCAAATAATACAATCATTCAAGCCCCTAGAACAGAATTTGTAAACACCAATTTATAGACACAAGCTCTGCAATAGACTAGGCCAACTTAACAAGTTCGCCTCACATGAGACTAGGTGAACTAGACAAGTTCGCCTCTAACAGAACTTGTTCTTACACATAGACAAAATCTATACAATTACACAAAAACATAAAGACATTAAGACCTAAACTATTACAAAGCTTTTGTCATACATTCTATGTCCTAACCGACTCCCCCCTTGACAATAGCTTGATCTTCTGTCTTCAGTCTTTATGACGAGCTCTTCCAGTTATCTGGTAATCTCCTTCCTGCGTGCACTCCATATCTCTGACAGATCTCCAAGACTCTTTTATACTGCAATCCTTGTTCTCTCCATTCATCAGTAAACATAATCTAATTCTTTCTTAACGTCCTCTGGTCTTTCTTTGAGAAGTTAATAAGATTCATTGCATCATAGAAACTAACAATGACCTTATTATCTTTATCATCAATTCTAGCTTCACCAGTATTCACATCTACGTACCACCATTTCATATTCCCAAGAAAATCTTGTGGTATTTTCTTCAATGGTATTTTCTGTACAGCTCGTATTTGCTTGAACTTATACATCCAGGTCACAATCCCAGTCTTTTGATCTACAATCTTCACTCTTTTTCCTTTCTGTGGCTTTAACCTTTCATACTTCCCTGATCCACCTTCTCTTTTAATCAAGTTGGCAATCACATCGGCTAATCCAAACTTTGATCTATTAATCAGTGGTTTCATAGCTAGACCATTCATTTCACACCTTGGCAAGGTATTGAAATAGATGATCCTAGGCTTTAAGTATTGAACACCATCAGATCTCTTAAGAGCAAACAACTTTGTGTCATCATCATAAAACCAACTGATGATTCTTCCAATACACCGCTCTTTATTCACATATCTTTCTTTTTGAGCAGGTTGTATAGGTGACTTGGGTAGTACTTTCATCCAACTGCTAACTACTTCTTTCCACTGTTCTCTAGTCATTTCTGTATTTCTATACATCACATGTTCTTCATTAGGCTTAGGAGACACATGATGAGTAGTATCAGCATCAGTATCTATCTTGGATTGAGCAGTATCATTAGGTGTAGTGATATCTTCAACAGAATCCATAGAATATGTTACCCCTTCATAAGAAAACTCAGGAATAACATCATCTTGGATGAAGTTATGTTAGGACATGTGTTTGTAACTGTTGATAAAATTCTATATAAGTTCATAGAGAGGCGAACTTAACAAGTTCGCCTAAGCATCTTTAGGAGCGAACTTGTTAAGTTCGCCTAAGGAATATTGTACAAGATCATAGAGAGGGGAACTTAACAAGTTCGCCTAAGCATCTTTAGAAGCGAACTTGTTAAGTTCGCCTATTGCAGAGCTTGTGTCTATAAATAGGTGTTTACAGATTCTGTTCTATAGGGGATTGAACGAGTGTATTCTGTGAATTTGTAAACTCTGTGTTTTGTGGAACACAAAGAAAAGTTTATTTACCTGCTGTTTATATTGTCAATTCGTATACAAACGTTAACACTGTAGGATTTCGTACTCCGTGTTATTGAGACGTCCTGTCACGAGATGGATCTACAGATGAGTCATGTGGACCTACAAGTGGTATCAGAGCTTTTGCTCGTGATTTGTGTTTGATTCTTGATGATTAGAGACGACTTTGTGTTCAATTTGACAAGAAATTGATCATTTTTTCAAGTTTTTGTATCCATGGGGTTTTCAAGTTCTTGTAGTTGATTTTGCTTCTAAATTCGTGGATTTTAAGTGGTTTTTGGTGAAATTAATCCGATAGAAGTGTTCTAATTCATAAAATACCTAATCCTACAATCCAATTTCTTCAAATTCCTTCTAATCTGTGAGAAATGAAGATTTTCGGTACTTGTTGCTCGTGTTTGGGTTGAAGAATCTTCCTCCTAAGTTTGTTACAGAACCAGGCTAACTTAGTGCTGAGATTATGTTTCATGCGAACTTAGCAGGTGAAATTATCAAGTTTGCTTCACTCAGTTTAGGCGAACTTATTGATTAGGCGAACTTATCAATTTCGCTTGTGGTTTTGTTCACTCAACGAAGTTCAGGCGAACTTATTAAGTTCGCTTAGGCAGTTTAGGCGAACTAATTTCAGGTGAACTTAGCTTGTTCGCTAGTGTTCTTATAAAAAATATATATATTTTAAAAAAGTATTTTGGCGGGAAATTTGTTCTTGTCTAAATTTTTTGGCGGAAAGTTTATATGCTTGTTTTGAATCATTTTGGAAATTTTGAATTTTTGAAGTTTTTTTAAAAAAGAGTATTTTGGGGGAATTTTTTCCGGGTATTTTCGCAAAATTTTAAGATGTCAATTTCATGTGATGATAATGCGATTGGAACTATGCCACCGAGGCTTTTGTGCATATCAAATTACAGTAGCTAGAAAGTCCGGTTCGAACAGTTCGTATCAGAAACTGATGAAAATTTTTGGAGACCAATAACAGAAGGATATGTGCATCCTACTTTTGACTTTCTGGAATTTCGTGATGTTCCTAAACCAGTGACAGCTCTTACTAAAGTAGAAAAGCAGAAGTTTGATCAAGAGATGAAAACGTGTGAAACTTTAAAATTGTCTTTACCAAAAGAAATCATTCATAGTCTCGAGAAGTGTCCAACTTCAAGAGATCTATTGGAAGCATTGAAGAAAAAGGGTGAAGCAACTTCTCAAGCGTTTGTGGTCTTGATCAAAGAAGTATTGGAGAAGCAGGGTGAATCTCAAAGTGATTCTTCTGCAGATTTAATTGATAGTGAGAGTATTCGTTCTGGTGAAAGTACTCAATCTACTGAGACTAATGTGATGACTGAAGAAAGCTTTCAGACATTTGAAGATGATCTGAGTGAATCAGAAATTGATACAGAGCCTGTCATTGTTGCTCAAAAGGGTGAAGCTGATGATAAGGTGTTCATGGCTCCTGGTGCATCTTCTTTAGAAGAAAAGGATACGGTAGTTTCTAACTCTGAAACGTGTTGTTCTACCTGTATTTCAGTGAAGGATAAAATGATGAGGGTTAGGGATGATAACATCAACCTCATTTTTGATATGAAATCCATGCACACGGTAAATCAGAAATTAAAAGATAATGAGAATGTGTTTATTGGAAGGATAGAATCACTGAAGAGGGATATAAGTTCTCTGACTTTGAAGATCAAAGAGCAGGCATATCACCTGTATATGTCCTTTGCAGAAATTGAGAAACGTAATAATGATCTTGCTGAGAAAGATAAGGAACTAGCTGAATCTAAAGCAGAGGTGATCAGATTACACAGAAAGTTAGAAAGCTTTGGAAATTCATCATTCTTACTGAGATATTTTAATAATACAGAAGAGGGGAAGGGAACTAGTGGTATTGGTTATGTTCCTCCACCATTCAACGGAAATTATTCTGTTACACCTGAGATTATAAAAGATGAGGATTTAGATCCTAAGACTGTGTTGAAAGTGAATCCCATCACAGGTGAAGATATGGTGTATTCAGATGAGAGTGATGATGAATATTTTGATGAAGCTAAGGTAGAGGGGATACCGAAAGAGGTTAAGAAAGAAGACTCAAAGGTTTATTTTAATTCATTTGGAAATAATACATTTGGACATTCTTCAAATTCAAGGAGAGTTCCATATGTCAGAGATTATAAAGACAGACGTACATGCTTTCATTGTAATGAGATGGGTCACATTGTGGTGAAATGTCCTTACAAAAATAAAGGGAAGAAGCTTGTAGTTCCTGAGAAGATGAAGCCTGAATCAAAACTTGTTGAGAAAAAGTTTGTTCAGTCTCAAACTCCAAAAGAAGTTCATGTAGGAGAATCTTCTTGAAGTGCATCTTATCGTGTGAAGATTCCTTATATGAGAGAATATCGTGAGGAGAGATCTTGCTTTTATTGTGGTCTTGTGGGTCACATTCGGATTGCTTGTCCTCACAACGCCAAAGGTAACTGACATGTTACTCAAGAAAAGGTAAGAACTCATGGTAAGCCTTATGTTAACCCAAATGTGGTTAAACCTCGTAATACACCAAAGGGTAATTCAAAATCTGAGGTTAGGCTTTGTAGACCTCAAAGACGGGGGAGAAACAGAAGATTGAGAAAACTTTTAGAACAACAAGAGTTTTCACAATCTAAACATTTTCTAAATGAACAAGATTGTTCAAACACTTCACATTTTAAGCAAAAAGAACTTAATGAACATAAGTATGTTTGGAAATCTAAAGTTTCTGTTTCTGACTCGTCGGAACAATCACCGAAAATCGATGAAAGATTCTATTATGAATGGAGTGCGGTTTATTATTTTAATACAGATGGACGACCCATGACTACCATGGCTTGGGTCCCAATTTCAAATTAATGTTTCTTGTTAGTTGTACAGGATTAACCAAGAGGGACTATTAATACCATTTTGGTTGTTGATAGTGGTGGTTCTTAGCACATGACTGGGAATGACATCTGCAAGAGCAATAAGTCATTAAAGAAGTTGGTAAATCTATTTGATTCAACGACTTGATGCTCAGGGGGAGAATATGTCACACACAATATTTTGGAAAGAGTTTTACAAAGTCCAAATGATAACCTGAAACTTAGGATGACGATGGTGAGCATAAAGTCGTTGATGCAACAATTTGACTAGTTAAGAGGGAGTCTACAGGACAGGGGGAGTACAGATTTGTGTTGGTAACAAAGGAAAAGGAGTTCAATTACAGGATTACATCGGTTTGAGTTTATTGCTTAATCCCAAGTAACCAAGTAAATTGTTTTTCATAAAATGTTTTCATGGAAGGTTTATTTTCGTTTGTTTTACTTTCTATGAAAAAGATTTTGAAAAGTCAAACAAATTGAAAAAGTTAAAATCGACATTACTTTAAGTTATAAGTAGAAATGATAGTACATCAGTAGATGTTCAATCACACATGACCTTAGTTGGACTTTATGATGCTTATCTAATATATATGTGATAAATGTTTTGATTAGAACTTCATAGACTGTACAATATGGGAAATGATAGCTTCATAACTGCTTATGCTTAACAAAAATTGATGCTTGATGCTTATATTTCAATTTGGATACTAGTATGTAGTCTGAATTGTCAATAGGCTATGAGTATCTTTGGTCCATTAGTAGTGTGATAACATAATGATCTTTGTGACAACTGTGATTTGAACCCATGGTATGCCAAGTGTGTCTGTAAAAGATCATTATCAAATAAAGAATATAAGATCTAAAGTACTTCTTGAGACCAGTATCAGTTATGTCGTTAAACATAATTTTTCAGTTCACTTCACTGCCCATTCCCCGAAAAACATGCAAATATGTTTCTAACAATATCTGTTGGAACATATACTAGCCCTTGGATCATTATCCTGATTTCATTGAATATATCCAGATAACAATTGGATCACGCTACCCTATGCCATTGAATCAATCGATGCCATGATCAATCTTATGTTGAAGAATTCTATTGGTACAATCTTTCTGTTACTATGAATCATGATACTTCATCCAAACCAAGACATTTGAATCAATCGATTCTGAATCATTCTGATTCTCTGCTTGATATTTTCCTGTGTTTATCGGTATAATTTCATCCTGAAGATTGAATATTATCTTGCAATGATCTTATATGTCTTGAAGATAGTGCACATTGAAATTTTTGTTAGCATATTTGTGGGGTACACGTTGTATTACAAAATAAATGGTACCTTAATTCACAAAAACATGCGACAAAGATACTGATGATTTCAATTCTTATAATATTTACAACTTAGATTGACATGTTATGTGTTGCAAATTCGTATGTAATTTATATTATGAGCATGTTATGATCTGATCCCATCTTCTTTGGAGTTCTTCGCGTATCATTACATGTTTTGGTTGAGGCTTAAAAGATTTGATCTTATCTAATTCAAAAGATGTTACTTCATATAATTGTTTGGAAATTCAAACGAAAGAAATGAGAGAATGAATCTGGATAGGATACCCATAGAATGTTTAGTGCTGTTTATCCAAAATGTGTGATTGATGCATTGCTTTTACTGATATGATCTTCTTACTGATGATGTTCGACCAAAAAGATGTGATTTTGTATTTTACATTTTAGTTTGTATAAAGAAAAACCAAAAAGATTTTGTGAGTCTTATGTTTGAAAAATCAAAAAGATTTTATTTTACCAGCTTCCATGGAAATCTTAATTGTTGGTTATTCTTCGTTGCTCTCCTTTGTAAAAACTGAATATTGCATACAGAAGTTGACAAGGGGTCCTTCTCCCAAGTTTTCTTCTAGATAGAAAGAGAAAGTGCAGATGCACAAGACGAAGACTACAGTTTGTTTGGTGATATATGAAGACAGATGACAATCTTCTAGAGCTGTTGTCAAGGGGGAGTCTGTTGGAGCATATTTTGGTGACAACGAGCTTAAAGATTTTATGTCTTAGTCTTAGAGTCTTTGACTTGTAATTGATAGAATTGTTAGCAACAGTTAAAGGGGAGTCTGTTAGGACATGTTTTGTAACTGTTGATAAAATTATGTATAAGTTCATAAAGAGGCGAACTTAACAAGTTCGCCTAAGCATCTTTAGGAGCGAACTTGTTAAGTTCGCCTAAGGAATATTGTACAAGTTCATAGAGCATCTTTAGAAGTGAACTTGTTAAGTTCGCCTATTGCAGAGCTTGTGTCTATAAATAGGTGTTTACAGATTATGTTCTATACGGGATTGAACGAGTGTATTCTGTGAATTTGTAAACTCTGTGTTTTGTGGAATACAAAGAGAAGTTTATTTACCTGCTGTTTCTATTGTCATATCGTATACAAACGTTAACACGATAGGATTCCGCACTCCGTGTTATTGAGACGTCCTGTCACGAGATAGATCCGTAGATGAGTCATGTGGACCTACAAGTTATACGGTACATTCAGACCATCACTGCCTTCACATGTAACTTTAGCTTTACTCTTTTGTATCTCAATCTCTACAATCTCTCCTTCTTCAACTTCATTATCCAACACATCCTCTTCAACATCATCAAACAATTCATCATTATCATCCAGACATTCTAACTTCTCAGCTTCTTCTTCTTCAGAATCAGCAAATAATTCCAATAATAAAATTTCTTCATTCACTCCAGAATCATTCTTGGTTCCTTCAATAGTTTGTGATGTCGACTCCCCTGAGCTCTTGATATGGGATTTACATCAGCAGCGTATTGACGATCACCCTCAACATTACTACTAGGATCATTGTCATCATCATCCTTTCTTTGAATAGACTCAGTATGACAAGTATCATGTATCCTTAACTCCCCCTGAGCGTCAAGACGCTCAACAACCTTGGATACCAAGATCTGCATAGCATCAATCTGACTTGTTTGAGTCTGAAGGACCAATTAGCGATGTGCATCAGTAGAAACAAGAGAATCCACTTGAGTCTGTAAAGCAAGAACCTGAGATTCAAGGAATGTAATCATTTCATAATCAAAAGGTTTCAAAGGACCAGCGTCAGATGAGTTTGGAACATGTGGAGAAATCACCGGAGATGGACGCTTAGAACATTGAGGTGTAACCAATAAAGATTCAACGAATGTAACATCCTCAACATCTTGAGAAGAACGTGCAACAACAATAGAAGCAGACATAAGCTTCTGAGCTTTTGGAACCGGATGTGCATCATTATCAGAATCCGAGCACTCATCGATTAATGTTCTTTTTCCAAGTACTGATCCGGAAGTAGGATTACGAACAGACTTACGCCTCGGCCTCCTGGCTATAGATTTAATGTGTTTTCCTGTGTCACACCCCGACCGATGGCGGAATCATCGGGGCGGGACATGTAAGACTGTTCATAGCACATGGTTGACTAGATTGAAATATATTAAAGTCACTTTCCATTACAAATAATCCAAGTACAAACCAAATTCAAACAAGAAACATAAAACAACTCATAGAAGTCTTGATTTAAATTGCTAAGTCCAAATCCTATATTGAGCACGTCTTGAATCATTCTCACATATTAGGGCCTGAAACATGAATAAAATAAAGTCAACTAAAAAGTTGGTGAGTATAACACAGTTGTATATAGATAGCATATAGTTGAAAACAAATCTTTTACATATCATGATAAATAAGGCATTTATGGGGAGCAGCTATTGTGTTACCATGTACAATCAAACCTTGTAACTAGCATGCAAAAATTGTGTTGTCGGTTTCAATCACCGCGCACCTGGGTGGGTTTGTCAGACTCAATAGATCTATCATTGAAAACCGTCGGCTTGTATAGTTAATGATTGCACATAATCGCATACAAAGGTTAGCACACCTAGCACTCGGGTATAAAGCTCAAATTGCACACATGGATGTAAATAGGATTTGTACTTTATGTTATTTGTGTAAATGTAATGTGTAATTTGAATAATGTTCATGTTTCACCCCAAAAGTGTAAAAGAGTAAAAGGGGTTGTGAAAACTCACTTGGTATGGAGATGTAGCTAACAAAGAGTATAGATAAAATAAGGGTTCTTGATACGCACGGGTTAACCTAGATAGTAATGTATATTGAATCAAATCGGTGTACAAAGTTTAAGTCTAACATTGAAGGTTGAATTTGTGTATAAAAAGTATTAAATGAAATATATAAAGTTGTAGTAACCATTTTTTTGGAACATTTGATTAAAGTTTGGAATTTAAATAATAAAATAGAATTTTTATAAAATTGTTGATTATGAAAATAATGCATGTGTTAAATGTAAATTAATAAATAAATAAATGATTATAGTTTATGAAATAATGTAAATATTGATTGTAATTAAGTATAAATAAATAAATGATTTTTGTTTAAATATTAAATAAATAATTATTATCTTATTTATTTATAAACTTTGTAACTTAATCATTTAAAACATCATTTAAGTGTAAGATAAATAAACTTTTAAATAAATAATATTTATCTCCAGATTAAACTTTAAATCTCTTCAAATACAGAAAACATATTTTTATAAAATTTGAAACATTTATTGATTGAAAAATATAAAATTATAATTCTGTTAAAATTTCTGAGTCACACACGACCGTGCCTCGGAAGGGCACGATCGTGCTCAAGCCACTGGCGCGACCGCGCTAGTCGGGGCGCGACCGGGTTGATCAACAGAGGGCACAAACTAGACCAGTCAACAGGCACGACCGTGCCTTGGATCGGCACGGTCGTGTCTATGATTTTTAGACACAACAGAGGCTAGCCCAAAGGGCATGACTAGGTCTGGACAGGAGGACACGACCACGCTGCTAGTCGGCACGACCGCGCTATATGAGGCACGGCCGCGCTAGATGATTAGCGCGACCGTGTCTCTTCCAAATCAGACACGAATTGAACAAATCTTGTATTTATAGCGTTGGAATTGTTAGGGCTTTTGATTACTGAGTTGTTACGAGTCTATTCATATAAATTAATTGTATGGAAAACGTGTTTAAGAATGGATTCGAGTAAATCCTTTTTATTAAAAATAGGAATTTCGGTTTCGGATAATTTCTGTAAGGGAAGCCAAGATTAACATGGGGCTTTCGATCTAAATACTAAAACGGAGAATAACAAGTGATCAATTACCCGAAAGAGTAGGGAATCGATGGAGGTCGGTAGGAGGTTCCGGCGACGACAAGATTGCTTTCCGACGTCTTTTGCTGCGATTCCGACTGATTCAACCTTTCAGAAACCTTAGAGATGATCGGAGGATCGAGTTCCTTGATTATTTGGTAGCAACAGGATCGAAAAGAATGATTCGAGGCTTGGGAGAAATTTTGGACGGTTTTTCTTGAGAGAATTCGCAAATGGATGATAATGACCGTAATTGACAATTATTTTCTTTGATACTGAAAGAGAAACGCACATCGGATTTGAATTCAAACGACCGAGCGTTTTGAAACTGCATTTACGTTTCGACTGTTACGCATGCGCGACCGTGCCAAGATAGGCGCGACCGTGCCTAGGCACCGGGCGCGATCGTTCCAGGGCCAGTCACGCGGTCGTGCCGAGGCACTTGGCGCGACCGTGCCAGGACGAAGCACGACCGTGCTAGACTAGGGTTTTTTGACATTTTTCAACTTTAGTCCTTGACTTTTCAGGTTTGATATGTTTGAATTAAATAGTTTCTTGCATAGTGTTTAATGTATATAATTGCGTAAAACTTGCGAATTTGTATCGAATCATTGCGTTTAGTTTACGGTGAGAAAAATAATAAGACAGTGCACGAGTATTGAATTCAAAATTGCATTACATTGAATTGAAATATGAATACTAAAAATCAGAAATGTTACAGTCTCCCCATGTTGAGAGAATTTCGTCCCGAAATTTAGCTAGAGGAAACAACAGTATTAATAAAAAGATGAGGGTACTTGAGCTTCATTTGGTCTTCTCGTTCCCAAGTGAACTCAAGACCACGCTTAGATTCCCAACAAACTTTGACAATAGGAATGTGACTTCGCTTGAGCTGTTTGACTTCACGATCCATAATTTCTATCGGCTTCTTAACAAAGTGCATCATTTCATCAATGCGCACGTCGTCAAGCGGTATATGGAGATTTTCATCAGCGAGACACTTCTTCAGGTTAGATATATGAAATGTAGGATGCACATTGCCAAGAGATGGAGGTAACTCGAGCTTGTAGGCCACTTTCCCAATCTTTTCAAGGATCTTGAATGGACCAACATAATGAGGTGCTAACTTGCCTTTCTTTCCAAAACGGATCACGCCCTTCCATGGAGACACCTTTAGAAGAACAAGGTCACCGACTTGGAATTCCAAGGGTTTTCGACGTTTGTCGGCATAACTCTTTTGCCGACTCCTCGCTACTCGAATATTGTCACGGATTTGAATAATCTTGTCGGATGTTTCTTGAATTAACTCGGGACCAGTGATTTGTGCTTCACCAATCTCGTTCCAACAGATAGGAGAACGACACTTGCGACTATAGAGAGCTTCGAATGGAGCCATGTTGATACTTGTGTGGTAGCTATTGTTGTAAGAAAAGTCAATGAGGGATAGATGTGAATCCCAATTGCCACCAAAATCGATTACACAAGCTCTAAGCATGTCTTCAAGAGTTTGGATTGTTCATTCGGTTTGACCATCAGTTTGCGGATGGTAAGCCGTGCTCAAATCCAATCGAGTACCAAGAGCCTTTTGGAGAGATTACCAAAATCGAGAGGTGAACCGAGCGTCTCTATCGGATATTATGTTCACGGGAACACCATGACGGCTCACAATTTCATCAATGTAAATTCGGGCTAGTTTCTCCACTTTGAAGTGTTCGCGGATAGGCAAGAAATGAGCGGATTTAGTGAGACGATCAATGATCACCCAAATACTATCATATCCACTCGAGGTGCGAGGGAGCTTGGTAATAAAATCCATGGCTATGTTCTCCCATTTCCACACGGGAATTTCCGGTTGTTCAAGCAAACCAGAAGGACGTTGATGTTCGGCTTTGGCTTTGGAGCAGGTTAAACATTTGGCAACATAGAGAGCAATGTCCTTTTTCATACCGGGCCACCAATATTGTTGGCGAAGATCTTGGTACATTTTATCCGCACCAGGATGAATAGAATAACGAGTCTTGTGAGTCTCGTTCATGAGAATTGTACGGAGATCATCGCGATCGGGAACCCAAATACGGTTCAAGTAATATAGTAAGCCATTGGGTTTTGATTCAAGAAGAAGTTCAACACCACACGACATTTCTTGATACATGTTACCCTTGGTTACCGAGATGTGTTGAGTTTCTAAGATACGGGTTGGAATATCGGATTGAATACGGGCACAATGAAGCATAACATGGTCCTTTCGACTCAAAGCATCGGCTACAACATTCGCTTTGCCGGGATGGTAACGAATCTTGCAGTCGTAGTCGTTAAGGAGTTCGACCCAACGTCGTTGCCTCATATTGAGTTCTTTTTGGTTAAAGATATGTTGAAGACTTTTGTTGTAACATTTCTGGTTTCTTTTTTTACCATGTAAACGTTTCGATGCAATAAACGAGTATTTCAATTTCAATTCGTGTGCAACAACCGTAAAAGCAATTACACATACAATACATTATGTTACAATAACAACTGAAAAAGCCATTATCTCACAAGCCCCGAGGACCAAAACTGACAAAACTCAAAAACTACAAAACTAGGCAAGCACGGTCGCGCCTAAGACTAGGCACGGTCGCGCCTGCAGACCTAAGCACGGTCATGCCTAATACAGGCACGGTCGCGCTGCTGAAACCACGTGACTCTGCAGAAGTCAGATCACAGCCATACTCGACGATTTCGCAAAATTTAAAGAATGGTCAAAGCCGGTTTTCGCGCGTCAGACCATACTTGACTGAATACAACCTGCAACACGCATCAATTACACTCCAATTTACAGATTTGTTTAATCCCATACCCACCACAATCATGACTCGTGAATTCGTCGATATAGAGCCAGTTGCACGCTTCCTACACCCTCATATGCATCCACACAATCACCCAGAACTCTCACTCGACACTCATACAACCTCTGTCGTCCGATTGACCGCCGAGAAGCAAAGCTGTCGACCCGTAGCCGACTGCATTAAATTGCCCTATTATAACAAGTAAGTAATACACCACTAGCTTCGTATCACCCCCTACTACGAAAACCCTATGCCAATTCGTAGTAGAAACACTCAAATCGGCCAGATTTTTGAACGAGAAAACGAAACTACACTTTTAGTCGAACTACCACTTAAACACGAAATAAATCCAATTAAACCTTATAGATAGCTTCGTAATCATCCACTAAATGAAAGCCCTAAGAATCCAGAAGTGTTTAATATAAGAATCGAGCGAATTGAGTCTGGAAAAGACCCGACACGGTCGCGCTCATCACTGACCGCGGTCGTGCCTGACCAAGCACAGTCGTGGTCTGAGTAAGGCCCGGTCGTGCTTACCGAGCAAACAAGTCCTGACCAAAAACAAACACTAGGCGGGTCGTGCTGGACACGAGCACGGTCGTGCTCCATGACCAGAACTTCTGTAGCCTTCTGACTCGACCACGGGCGCGCTCCAGACCACCACGGTCACGCCCGGAGGCGAGCGCGGTCGTGCCGTTAATGAGCACGGTCGTGCTCAGTCAGAACTGAATCTTTACTGTTTCTCATATTTGATTATTTTTATAAAACTTATGTTTTAAACTTAACTGTTTAAACAGAATCTCACCATTATTAAGCACAACAATTATTTTCATCGATTAAATTGTTTTAAATCGATTCTTACCATTTGAAAATACATTTTCATTTAAAATTTCTAAATTTATAAAAAGTTATAACAAGATTTTATAAAACACTTTATTATGAAAAAGACTTTTATAAACCAATTGTATAAATCCTAGTTACATCAAATAAAACTTATATAAATATAAACTACTTTATATTTTGTGACGTTTTCTAAAATAAGTAGATAAAACGAATTCGTTTGTTTATATTACATTCAATTAAATATATATACCACACTACCTTATATTTTAAATACATAACTAAACGATACAATTCATTAGTGCAAATCCTTACGCTTGCAATACACTGAAACACTATAGTTACTTTAAACCTTATACACCGCATTAATACACGTCATACATTTACTCGATAGGTCAAGCTCCGTGACCCACAAACACTTAACATTTACTTGGTTGTGCAATCTACACTCTCCAACACAAGTGAGTCTACATAACCCCACTTTTACTCTTTTTCACCTTTGGGGTGGACATGATTTACATTAAACAAATTGCAACTCTTTCATAGTACAATTCTTACTTGATTACATGAATTATTTGTGCAATATGCTTGAATGCTATGAGTTATTACTATACATACATGACGTAACTCGTGCAATCATTAACTCTGTACAAGCCAACGGTAAACAAGGATAGTACTATTGAGTCTGACAAACCCACCCGGGTAGGGTGTTTGTTACCGACTTTACATTAGGGTAACCTGCGTGTTATGCCTCAGTCACAAGGTTTGATTGTGCACCTAGTATAACTATAGATTCTCCATATTTGTCTTATATACCATGTGAATCAAGGAATTGTATAAACAGTTTTGAACTCTTATTTGTGTGACAAAACTTATGTATGCTCACCAACTTTTTAGTTGACCCTTGTTTTTAAATCATGTTTCAGGTGCTAACAATTGAGATGATTACATGTTGCTTCCACCTAGTTTGAGGACCTAGTTAAAAGGCTCTAAAATAAACATTGTTATGTATTTTGTTATGTTTCGTGTACTTGTTGGATTGTTGTTTGATTTCAATGAAAACTGCATGTTTAATTATTTCAACCTTAGCAAACCATGAGCTATGAACAGTCTGCACGCTTCACGCCCCGACGTTTCCGCCGCCGGTTGGGGTGTGACAGATTGGTATCAGAGCCTTGGTTATAGGGAATTAGGTTATTAGACACCATTGACCTAAACTATAACTTTAGGACACCCAACAATGACATGCTACATGTTTTATGTGATACGTGCTATTTGCTATATGTCACATGCTTTATGTGTTAGTTATTTGATACTTAAAATGTTTAGACTACATGACTTAATAAGCATACGTAAATAATAAATTAAATAAATCGTATCCATACCCGTATCCTAAGCCGCGTATCCTCCTTAACTGCTTCTATGTCATCATCGCCATAACTTGTGGAAAAACTCATACTCGTAGACACTAGTCTATCAAAAATATTTTTATATACCCGTTAAGGTTTTAGACTCTATTAATTATTAAAGGACATGTGCAATCTGGAAGGGTGACACCTGTATTCTGGGTTTTCTGTCTAGGAAAGCATTTCATATAAATCCCAATTAACCGAGGGATCCGTATGCTTTCCTGGGAATTCCCGGGATGAGTGTTTACCTATAGGCTAAAGCACGTCTCCTTGAAAATTATATAAGTCTAATTAACCTTAATATGTCATTGTGTTCAAGTAGAAATGTGATTACTTGAAAACAATCCGAACTATGAAATAAATGTGTTATTATTCCTCCTATCCTAAATTTCAACGGATTTTTTTAATTCTCACAACACTTTTGTATCATTCTCTTTTTATATAGAATGCCTCCTCGTCGTAACATCAACCGCAACAACACCGACAACGCCAACAATAGCACCAACACCAATACCGGCAATGCCAACAACAACAATAATACCGACCTTGCTGCTCTCCTCACTCAGCTAGTAACTCAACTAACTCAAGCCAATAACAACAACAATGGGAACGCCAGTGGTAGTGCTAATACTGGTGGTGGCGGTGGTGCCAACCCGCCACAATGTACCTTCAAGCATTTCAACTCTTGCAATCCCTAGAAATTTTATGGTACCGAAGGAGCCACGGGACTCCTTCAATGGTTGGAAAATATTGAGGGCACCTTCCTCAATAGTGACTGTCCGGACAATCTGCGAGTCCGCCATGCCACTAGTGTCTTCCAAAAACGGGCACTAACCTGGTGGAATGGGGAGAAGAGAACAAGGGGAGTAGAAGTAGCAATGGCTCTGCCATGGGATGAGCTAAAAAGGATCATGACCAAGGAATTCTGTCCTCGGAACGAAATGAAAAAGCTGGAAGCAGAATTTTGGGATCTTACCCAAGATAGTGGTGAAAGCTTAGCATACACCAACCGTTTTCACGAACTGAGCATGCTGGTACCTCACATGGTTACGCCTTTGTCTAGGTGTATTGAAAAATATATCGGTGGCCTACCGAGACAAATCCAGGACACTGTTTTGGGAAGAAATCCTGCAAGCCTGGAGGATGCTATTCGTCTGGCTGCTACTTTGACTGATAATCACGTTAAAGCAGGTACTCTTACCAGAAAGGGGGCCAAGAAAGTTTCTGACACCACAACACCTCCTGCTCATGTCAAGGAGGTCAAATCCGAACCGAACCACAACACGAGGAAGAGGAACGCTAAGAACTATGCCGTGATCACTCCGGCTGCCCCAGTCAACCAAGTTGCTACTATGGCTCAGAACCAAGTCAAGAAACAATATGTGGGAAACAATCCGTTGTGCAACACCTGCAATTATCACCATTTCCCAAATGTACCCTGCCGCCTATGTGCCAGCTGTGGAAGATATGGGCATGTAGCTAACACCTGCAGAAGTAATCCAGCTGGTAATCAAGTTAACCGGGGAAACGGGGCTAATCCAGCAGTTCCAGCAGTTCCAGCTATTGGGAATGGGCATGCTTGCTTCGAGTGTGGCGACCCAAACCACTTCCGAGACCGATGTCCAAAACTTGTGAACAATACTCAAGGCGGAGCTCGTGGGCGTGCCTTCAACATCAACGCCAACGAGGCTCAGGCCAGCGATCATGTGGTCAACGGTACGTTTTTTGTAAATAAACAATTTGCATCTATACTATTTGATACCGGAGCCGATAAGAGTTTTGTGTCACTTAACTTTTAACCTTTACTTGCAAAAACACGATCCAAACTCGAGAAAACCTTCACCGTTGAAGTAGCGGATGGAAACTCCATCACTATTGACTCCATCATTCATGACTGCTCACTAGAACTCAATGGTCACACGTTTCCAGTCAACCTTATACCAATGCCATTAGGGAGTTTTGACGTCATCATCGGCATGGATTGGTTGTCTAAAAACCACGCCGAAGTCATGTGTTTTGAAAAATACATCCGAATACCTCTTCCACCGGGAGACATATTGAAAGTCTTTGGCGAGAAACCTTGCAAAGGACTCAAACTGATGTCATGCATAACTGCCCAGAAATACATTCGAAAGAAGTGCATGGTTTTCCTAGCTCATCTGATTCAAAAAGAAGACAAGGAGAGAAGAATAGAAGATATTCCCGTCATTCGGGAGTTTCCCGAAGTCTTTCCCGATGACTTACCCGGTCTTCCACCTGTTCGGGAAGTAAAGTTTCGAATCGATCTTATACCCGGAGCAAACCCTGTGGCTAAAGCTCCATACCGGCTTGCACCTTCCGAATTGCAAGTCAACTTCAAGAACTCGCTGACAAAGGTTTCATACGGCCAAGTCATTCACCGTGGGGTGCACCAGTCTTGTTTGTTAAAAAGAAGGATGGTTCATTCCGCATGTGTATTGACTATCGAGAGCTCAACAAGCTTACAATCAAAAACCGCTACCCGTTACCTAGGATTGACGACCTCTTCGATCAACTCCAAGGTTCTACTTGTTTCTCGAAGATTGATCTTCGATCTGGTTATCACCAACTGCGTGTCCGAGAAGAAGATATTCCAAAGACCGCCTTCCGAACAAGATATGGTCATTTCGAGTTCACGGTTATGCCTTTTGGGTTGACCAATGCACCTGCTGTCTTTATGGATCTCATGAACCGCATGTGCAAACCATACCTTGACAAATTCGTGATCGTTTTCATCGATGACATCTTGATCTATTCCAAGACTGAGGAAGAACATGAATAGCACCTTAGACTGATTTTGGATCTCTTGAGAACCGAACAATTATACGCCAAGTTCTCCAAATGTGAATTTTGGCTAAAGGAGGTTCAATTTTTGGGTCATGTTGTCAATAAAAAGGGAATACATGTCGACCCTGCCAAGATCGAAGCTGTCAAGAATTGGAGTGCTCCTCAAACCCCTACCGAGGTTCGTTCGTTCCTTGGTTTAGCGGGTTATTACCGAAGATTCATTTCTAACTTCTCCAAGATTGCTGTTCCCCTCACCGCCTTGACGCATAAAGGTAAACCTTATGTATGGGGACCGAAACAAGAAGAAGCTTTCCAAACTCTTAAACAGAAGTTATGTGATGCTCCTATTCTGACTCTTCCCGAAGGAAACGATGATCTAGTCGTCTACTGTGATGCCTCTAACCTAGGCCTTGGTTGTGTTCTCATGCAACGAGGCAAGGTAATCGCTTATGCATCGAGGCAACTCAAGATCCACGAGAAAAACTATACGACGCACGATTTGGAGTTGGGTGCAGTCATATTTGCCTTGAAGATTTGGAGACATTATCTATATGGCACAAAATGTGTGGTATTCACCGACCACAAAAGCCTCCAACACATCTTCAACCAAAAAGAACTCAACATGAGGCAACGACGTTGGGTTGAACTCCTCAATGATTACGATTGCGAGATTCGTTATCATCCCGGCAAGGCAAACGTAGTAGCCGATGCGCTGAGCCGTAAAGAACGTGTCATGCTCCAAAGTGTCAAGATTCATTCCGACATTCAAACCCGTATTCTAGCAGCTCAACACGTCTCGATTACCGAGGGCAATATGTATGAGGAAATGTCGTGTGGTGCTGAATTCCAACTATAGACTAAAAACAATGGCTTGCTTTATTTCTTGGATCGTATTTGGGTTCCCAATCGCAATGATCTCCGGGAATTCCTCATGACTGAAGCACACAAGTCTCGGTATTCTATCCATCCCGGTGCGGGTAAAATGTATCACAATCTTCGACCACAATATTAGTGGCCTGGTATGAAGAAAGACATTGCACTCTATGTTGCAAAATGTCTAACCTGCTCTAAAGTCAAAGCCGAACATCAACGTCCTTCCGGCTTACTTGAACAACCGGAAATCCCCGTGTGGAAATGGGAAAATCTAGCCATGGACTTCATTACTAAGCTCCCCCGTACTTCAAACGGCTATGATAGCATTTGGGTAATCATCGACCGTCTCACAAAGTCCGCACACTTCCTGCCCATCCGTGAAGACTATCGGGTTGAGAAATTGGCCCGAATCTATATTGACGAAATTGTGAGTCGACACGGTATACCTTTGAACATAATCTCCGACAGAGATGCTCGTTTCACTTCCAGATTTTGGCAATCTCTGCAAAAGGCACTTGGCACACGATTGGATTTAAGCACATCCTACCATCCCCAAACTGATGGCCAGACTGAACGAACAATCCAAACGCTCGAAGACATGCTGAGAGCCTGTGTCATAGACTTTGGTGGCAATTGGGATTCACACTTGACACTTATTGAATTCTCCTACAATAACAGCTACCACACCAGCATCAACATGGCTCCATTCGAAGCTCTTTATGGTCGCAAATGCCGTTCTCCCATCTGTTGGAACGAGATTGGTGAAGCACAAATCACCGGTCCCGAGTTAATTCAGGAAACATCCGACAAAATCCTTCAAATCCGTGACAACATCCGAGTAGCGAGAAGTCGACAAAAGAGCTATGCCGACAAGCGACGAAAACCCTTGGAATTCCAAGTGGGTGACCTTATGCTTCTCAAAATATCCCCTTGGAAGGGTGTGATCCGCTTTGGAAAGAAAGGCAAGCTAGCACCTCGTTACGTAGGCCCGTTCAAGATCCTTGAAAGAATCGGGAAAGTGGCTTACAAACTTGAGCTACCTCCAGCACTCAACAATGTTCATCCAACCTTCCACGTGTCCAACCTGAAGAAATGTCTTGCTGATGAGAACCTCCACATACCTCTTGATGACGTGCGCATTGATGAAACGATGCACTTTGTCGAGAAACCGGTGGAAATCATGGACCGTGAGATCAAGCAACTCAAACGCAGCCGCATTCCTATAGTCAAAGTCCGTTGGGATTCTAAACGTGGTCCTGAGTTTACATAGGAATGTGAAGACCAAATGAAACTCAAGTATCCTCACCTCTTCACCGGTTCAGCAGCCTCAACTAGTTGAATTTCGGTACGAAATCCCCTCAACATGGGGAGACTGTAACATTTCTGGTTTCTTTTTTTACCATGTAAACGTTTCGATGCAATAAACGAGTATTTCAATTTCAATTCGTGTGCAACAACCGTAAAAGCAATTACACATACAATACATTATGTTACAATAACAACTGAAAACGCCATTATCTCACAAGCCCCGAGGACCAAAACTGACAAAACTCAAAAACTACAAAACTAGGCAAGCACGGTCGCGCCTAAGACTAGGCACGGTCGCGCCTGCAGACCTAAGCACGGTCGTGCCTAATACAGGCACGGTCGCGCTGCTGAAACCACATGACTCTGCAGAAGTCAGATCACAGCCATACTCGACGATTTCACAAAATTTAAACAATGGTCAAAGCCGGTTTTCGCGCGTCAGACCATACTTGACTGAATACAACCTGCAACACGCATCAATTACACTCCAATTTACAGATTTGTTTAATCCCATACCCACCACAATCATGACTCGCGAATTCGTCGATATAGAGCCAGTTGCACTCTTCCTACACCCTCATATGCATCCACACAATCACCCAGAACTCTCACTCGACACTCATACAACCTCTGTCGTCCGATTGATCGCCGAGAAGCAAAGCCGTCGACCCGTAGCCGACTGCATTAAATTGCCCTATTATAACAAGTAAGTAATACACCACTAGCTTCGTATCACCCCCTACTACAAAAACCCTATGCCAATTCGTAGTAGAAACACTCAAATCGGCCAGATTTTTGAACGAGAAAACGAAACTACACTTTTAGTCGAACTACCACTTAAACACGAAATAAATCCAATTAAACCTTATAGATAGCTTCGTAATCATCCACTAAATGAAAGCCCTAAGAATCCAGAAGTGTTTAATATAAGAATCGAGCGAATTGAGTCTGGAAAAGACCCGACACGGTCGCGCTCATCACTGAGCGCGGTCGTGCCTGACCAAGCACAGTCGTGGTCCGAGTAAGGCCCGGTCGTGCTTACCGAGCAAACAAGTCCTGACCAAAAACAAACACTAGGCGCGATCGTGCTGGACACGAGCACGGTCGTGCTCCATGACCAGAACCTCTGTAGCCTTCTAACTCGACCACGGGCGCGCTCCAGACCACCACGGTCACGCCCGGAGGCGAGCGCGGTCATGCCGTTGATGAGCACGGTCGTGCTCAGTCAGAACTGAATCTTTACAGTTTCTCAGATTTGATGATTTTTATAAAACTTATGTTATAAACTTAACTATTTAAACAGAATCTCACCATTATTAAGCACAACAATTATTTTCATCGATTAAATTGTTTTAAACCGATTCTTACCATTTGAAAATACATTTTCATTTAAAATTTCTAAATTTATAAAAAGTTATAACAAGATTTTATAAAACACTTTATTATGAAAAAGGCTTTTATAAACCAATTGTATAAATCCTAGTTACATCAAATAAAACTTATATAAATATAAACTACTTTATATTTTGTGACGTTTTCTAAAATAAGTAGATAAAACGAATTCGTTTGTTTATATTACATTCAATTAAATATATATACCACACTACCTTATACTTTAAATACATAACTAAACGATACAATTCATTAGTGCAAATCCTTACGCTTGCAATACACTGAAACACTATAGTTACTTTAAACCTTATACACCGCATTAATACACGTCATACATTTACTCGATAGGTCAAGCTCCGTGACCCACAAACACTTAACATTTACTTGGTTGTGCAATCTACACTCTCCAACACAAGTGAGTCTACATAACCCCACTTTTACTCTTTTTCACCTTTGGGGTGGACATGATTTACATTAAACAAATTGCAACTCTTTCATAGTACAATTCTTACTTGATTACATGAATTATTTGTGCAATATGCTTGAATGCTATGAGTTATTACTATACATACATGACGCAACTCGTGCAATCATTAACTCTGTACAAGCCAACGGTAAACAAGGATAGTACTATTGAGTCTGACAAACCCACCCGGGTAGGGTGTTTGTTACCGACTTTACATTAGGGTAACCTGCGTGTTATGCCTCAGTCACAAGGTTTGATTGTGCACCTAGTATAACTATAGATTCTCCATATTTGTCTTATATACCATGTGAATCAAGGAATTGTATAAACAGTTTTGAACTCTTATTTGTGTGACAAAACTTATGTATGCTCACCAACTTTTTAGTTGACCCTTGTTTTTAAATCATGTTTCAGGTGCTAACAATTGAGATGATTACAAGTTGCTTCCACCTAGTTTGAGGACCTAGTTAAAAGGCTCTAAAATAAACATTGTTATGTATTTTGTTATGTTTCGTGTACTTGTTGGATTGTTGTTTGATTTCAATGAAAACTGCATGTTTAATTATTTCAACCTTAGCAAACCATGAGCTATGAACAGTCTGCACGCTTCACGCCCTGACGTTTCCGCCGCCGGTTGGGGTGTGACATTTGTGGTCGGTGAACACCACACATTTTGTACCATAGAGATAATGTCTCCAAATCTTTAACGCGAATACGACCGCACCCAGCTCAAGATCATGCGTCGTATAATTCTTCTCGTGAATCTTGAGTTGTCGTGATGCGTAGGCGATTACCTTGCCTCGTTGCATGAGGACACAACCAAGACCTTGGTTAGAAGCATCACAATAGACAACTAAATCATCGATTCCATCGGGGAGAGTCAATATAGGAGCATTGCACAACTTTTGCTTGAGGGTTTGGAAAGCTTCTTCTTGTTTCGGTCCCCATTCATAAGTCTTACCCTTGTGGGTCAGAGCGGTAAGAGGGACAGCAATCTTTGAGAAGTTTGAGATGAAACGACGATAATAACCCGCAAGACCAAGAAATGAACGAACTTCGGTAGGAGTCTTCGGGCATTCCAATTCTTAACCGCTTCAATCTTTGCAGGATCAACATGAATTCCTTGTCATTGACAATATGACCAAGAAATTGAACTTCCTTTAGCCAAAATTCACATTTGGAGAATTTGGCGTAAAGTTGTTCTTTTCTCAAGAGATCCGAAACTAGTCTAAGATGTTCTTCATGGTCGGCTTTAGTCTTGGAATAGATTAAGATATCATCAATGAAAACGATCATGAATTTATCAAGGTACGGTTTGCACACACGATTCATGAGATCCATTAAAACTGCTGGTGCATTGGTTAACCCGAAAGGCATAACCATGAACTTGTAATGACCATACCTTGTTCAAAAAGCAGTCTTAGGAATGTCATCTTCTTGAACGCGAAGCTGATGATAACCGGATCGAAGATCAATCTTCGAGAAGCAAGTAGAACCTTGAAGTTGATCAAAGAGATCATCAATTCTAGGCAAAGGATAACGGTTCTTGATAGTAAGCTTGTTAAGTTCGCGGTAGTCAATACACATGCGAAATGATCCATCCTTCTTCTTAACGAATAAGACGGGTGCACCCCACGGTGAATGACTCGGATGGATGAATCCCTTGTCGGATAGCTCTTGAAGTTGACTTGCAAGTTCTTGCATTTCAGAAGGTGCAAGACGATAAGGGGCTCTAGCCACGGGGTTAGCTCCGGGCACAAGATCAATACGAAATTCTACTTGACGAACGGGTGGAAGACCGGATAAGTCTTCGGGGAATACTTCAGGAAAATCTCGGATAATGGGGATATCTTGAATACTCTTCTTCTTAACATCCTTTTGAACGATATGGGCCAAAAAGGCCACGTACTTCTTTCGTAAGTACTTTTGAGCAGTAGTGCATGACATTAATTTAAGCCCTTTACAAGGCTTTTCACCAAAAACCCTTAAGGTTTCTCCCGATGGTAGCGGAATTTGGATACACTTTTCAAAGCAAATGACTTCGGCATGATGATTTGATAGCCAATCCATACCTATGATAATATCAAAGCTTCCTAGTGGCATTGGAACAAGGTTGATTGGGAATGAATGGTCATTTAGTTCTAAGGAGCAATCATAAATAATGGAGTCAATTGTAAGGGAGTCACCATTCGCTATTTCAACGGTGAAGGTTTTCTCTAATTGGGATCGAGTCTTTGCAAGTAAAGGTTCAAAATTAAGTGACACAAAACTTTTATCGGCTCCGGTATCGAATAAAATGGAGGCATATTGACTATTAACAAGAAACGTACCATTGACCACGTCATTGTTGGCTTGAGCTTCGTTGGCGTTTTTGTTAAACGCACGCCTACGAGCTCCACCTTGTCTAGCATTTACAAGTCTTGGACATTGATCACGAAAGTGGTTCGGGTCACCACACTCATAGCAAGCACGCTCATTAGCAATGGTGGGAGCACCTTGGTTAGCCACTTGAGGTACGGTTCGGTTTGGAGGGTTGACTTGGCCCGTAAGAGCTTTGGTCCTAAAAACACTAACTGTATGACCATATCTCCCACAATAAGTGCAAAGGCGACATGGGATGCTTTGGGGATGATGGTAGTTGCAGGTGGCACAAAGAGGGTAAATTCCAACATATGGCTTTTTGACCGGTGTTTGAACCATAGGTGCAGCTTGGATAACCGGAATAGTAGGAGTAACCACAGCATAGTTTCTAGTCTTCCTTTTCCTATTATTGCGGGAGGGTTTAGTTGTGGCTTCTTTGTTGTGAGTAGGAGGGGTTACGGTTTCAGAAACTTTCTTAGAACCCTTTTTGGTAAGAGTTCCAGCTTTCACATGATTATCAGTTAAGGTAGCGGCTAGACGAATAGCATCCTCCAGAGTAGCAGGATTTCTACCTAAGACAGTATCTTGGATTTGCCTTGGTAGCCCACCAATATACTTTTCGATACAACGGGACAAAGGAGTGACCATGTGGGGCACGAGAAGACTCAACTCATGGAATCGAGTTGTATATGCTAAGCTTTCCCCACTATCTTAGGCAAGATCCCAAAATTCAGCTTCTAACTTTTTCTCTTCATTTCGAGGGCAGAACTCCTCGGTCATAAGACTTTTGACCTCATCCCAAGGTAAGGCCATAGCTACATCAACACCCCTATTCCTTTTCTCTCCATTCCACCATGTAAGTGCCCGTTTTTGTAGGACACTTGTAGCATGACGAACACGGAGATTGTCGGGACAGTCACTATTGAGAAAGGTATTCTCAATGCTTTCAAACCATTGAAGGAGTCCAGTAGCTCCTTCGGTTCCATAAAACTTGAGGGGATTGCACGAGTTGAAGTGCTTGAAGGTGCATTGAGATGGATTGTTACCACCATTTCCACCATTATTACCACTATTGCTTCCATTTCCACCATTGTTGCCATTGGTGGCACCATTGGCTTGGGTGAGTTGTGTCACCAATTGGGTAAGAATAGCAACGATGTCGGTGTTGGCGTTGGTTGCGGGAGCACGACGAGGAGGCATTCTACATATTTTCACAAGACAAGAAAGATTGTAAGAACTTATGAGATTTGATAGGGTTTAATAGCAGGAGAAAATAAAAATAGATATTCTTAGTTTGGATTGTACTCAAAAGTGACAAAATCACTTGAATACCATGGCACATTAAGGTTAATTAAACTTATATAATTTTCAAGGAGACATGCTTTAGCCTATAAGTAAACACTCATCTCGGGAATTCCCAGGAAAGCATACGGGTCCCTCGGTTGATTGGGATTTATGCGAAATGCTTTCTTAGACATAAAACCCAAAATACAGGTGTCACCCTTCCAGATTGCACGTGTTCTCAAATAATTTAACAAGTTTAAAAACCCTAACGAAGAAATAAAAATTTTTAAAGATTTTTGCTTCAAGAATTTTCCACATGCTTAGAAAGGATAAAGATAGAAAGAAGATAGAAATATTATGAGGTTTTAGAATATAGGAAAGGATATTATTTATTTAATTATTGAGAATATCCTAATAAGTCATGTATTTAAGACACATAAGTCATCAAAATGAAATAATAAGAAATCATACTAAGCATGTAACATATAACATGTAGCACATTGCACATAATCATGAAGCATAGCATAAGTGGTTGTCCTAAAGTTAGAGTCTAGGTCAAGGTGTCTAATAACGTAATTCCGTATAACCAAGGCTCTGATACCAATCTGTCACACCCCGACCGATGGCGGAATCATCGGGGCGGGACATGTAAGACTGTTCATAGCACATGGTTGACTAGATTGAAATATATTAAAGTCACTTTCCATTTCAAATAATCCAAATACAAACCAAATTCAAACAAGAAACATAAAACAACTCATAGAAGTCTTGATTTAAATTGCTAAGTCCAAATCCTATATTGAGCACGTCTTGAATCATTCTCACATATTAGGGCCTGAAACATGAATAAAATAAAGTCAACTAAAAAGTTGGTGAGTAAAACACAGTTGTATATAGATAGCATATAGTTGAAAACAAATCCTTTACATATCATGATAAATAAGGCATTTATGGGGAGCAGCTATTGTGTAACCATATACAATCAAACCTTGTAACTAGCATGCAAAAATTGTGTTGTCGGTTTCAATCACCGCGCACCTGGGTGGGTTTGTCAGACTCAATAGATCTATCATTGAAAACCGTCGGCTTGTATACTTAATGATTGCACATAATCGCATACAAAGGTTAGCACACCTAGTACTCGGGCATAAAGCTCAAATTGCACACATGGATGTAAATAGGATTTGTACTTTGTGTTATTTGTGTAAATGTAATGTGTAATTTGAATAATATTCATGTTTCACCCCAAAAGTGTAAAAGAGTAAAAGGGGTTGTGAAAACTCACTTGGTATACAAAGAGTATAGATAAAATAAGGGTTCTTGATACGCACGGGTTAACCTAGATAGTAATGTATATTGAATCAAATCGGTGTACAAAGTTTAAGTCTAACATTGAAGGTTGAATTTGTGTATAAAAAGTATTAAATGAAATATATAAAGTTGTAGTAACCATTTTTTTGGAACATTTGATTAAAGTTTGGAACTTAAATAATAAAATAGAATTTTTATAAAATTGTTGATTATGAAAATAATGCATGTGTTAAATGTAAATTAATAAATAAATAAATGATTATAGTTTATGAAATAATGTAAATATTGATTGTAATTAAGTATAAATAAATAAATGATTTTTGTTTAAATATTAAATAAATAATTATTATCTTATTTATTTATAAACTTTGTAACTTAATCATTTAAAACATCATTTAAGTGCAAGATAAATAAACTTTTAAATAAATAATATTTATCTCCAGATTAAACTTTAAATCTCTTCAAATACAGAAAACATATTTTTATAAAATTTGAAACATTTATTGATTGAAAAATATAAAATTATAATTTTGTTAAAATTTCTGAGTCACACACGACCGTGCCTCGGAAGGGCACGATCATGCTCAATCCACGGGCGCGACCACGCTAGTCGGGGCGCGACCGGGTTGATCAACAGAGGACACAAACTAGACCAGTCAACAGGCACTACCGTGCCTTGGATCGGCACGGTCGTGTCTACGATTTTTAGACACAAGAGAGGCTAGCCCAAAGGGCATGACTAGGTCTGGACAGGAGGAGACGACGCGCTGCTAGTCGGCACGACCGCGCTACATGAGGCACGGCCGCGCTAGATGATTAGCGCGACCGTGTCTCTTCCAAATCAGACACGAATTGAACAAATCTTGTATTTATAGCGTTGGAATTGTTAGGGCTTTTGATTACTGAGTTGTTACGAGTCTATTCATATAAATTAATTGTATGGAAAACGTGTTTAAGAATGGATTCGAGTAAATCCTTTTTATTAAAAATAGGAATTTCGGTTTCGGATAATTTTTGTATGGGAAGCCCAGATTAACATGGGGCTTTCAATCTAAATACTAAAACGGATAATAACAAGTGATCAATTACCCGAAAGAGTAGGGAATCGATGGAGGTCGGTAGGAGGTTCCGGCGACGGCAATATTGCTTTCCGGCATCTTCTGCTACGATTCCGACTGATTCAACCCTTCAGAAACCTTAGAGATGATCGGAGGATCGAGTTCCTTGATTATTTGGTAGCAACAGGATCGAAAAGAGTGATTCGAGGCTTGGGAGAAATTTTGGACGGTTTTTCTTGAGAGAATTCGCAAATGGATGATAATGATCGTAATTGACAATTATTTTCTTTGATACTGAAAGAGAAACGCACATCGGATTTGAATTCAAACGATCGAGCGTTTTGAAACTGCATTTACGTTTTGACTGTTACGCAGGCGCGACCGTGCCAAGATAGCCGCGACCGTGCCTAGGCACCGGGCGCGATCGTTCCAGGACCAGTCGCGCGATCGTGCCGAGGCACTTGGCGCGACCGTGCCAGGACGAAGCACGACCGTGCTAGACTAGGGTTTCTTGACATTTTTCAACTTTAATCCTTGACTTTTCAGGTTTGATATGTTTGAATTAAATAGTTTCTTGCATAGTGTTTAATGTATATAATTGCGTAAAACTTGCGAATTTGTATCGAATCATTGCGTTTAGTTTACGGTGAGAAAAATAATAAGACAGTGCACGAGTATTGAATTCAAAATTGCATTACATTGAATTGAAATATGAATACTAAAAATCAGAAATGTTACATCCTGCATTAGCCAAAGGCATAGTAGCCAATCTCTTATAATGACCTGAGCTAAAGTCTCTAGAGGAATCAGAGTCAGTAGCTTCAGAATCAGGTAAAATAGTATCACCGAAACTCGTATCCACCACATTCCCTTCAGCTTCATGAATGGGTGAGTTCACAGCTTCAATATCAAAATCGTCCATATTCATACCCAAATCTTGTTTGTTTTCTTGAACAACGTCTTCCTGAACTGGTTCATTAACAAGAATACGAACATGTTCTTGTGGAATAGGAACTTGTTGTTGTGCTTGTACCTGAGCTTGAACTTGTTGTGGTTGTTGTTGTTGATTATGGGACTTGTCCTTGAACTAACTCCTCAGGATAAAACCAATTATCATTAGGAGGCTCAATATAATCAGGATTGATTAAGTGACCAAACAAAGTAGTCAGAAATGGAATCAAAGCAACATTTTGTTGTTTAACCTTGGTACAATCAGTAAAGATTCTTTTGGACATAGGAGTCAAGGTCAAACGTATTGGATGCTGTGGTAAGTCTGGAATTAAATGGTTCAGAATCATTTACAAGAACATAGGGTACATAAGAAACCCTTAACCTACTGGAGGATTGATTTGCATGACCAACTCAAGGTATATATACAAAGCAAAGTTAAACCGTTTATTCAGGGTCAATGCAACCATTTCAGCTTGTAACGCACTCTTCAGTCCATCAGTGCCAGCCTTTCGTGGAGATAAACATTGGATGATGACGTGCATAAAATACCTCCATTCTCCAACTAAACCACCTTTACGTGCTTGAGTATCATTTGGTCTGCCTCTGTAGCCCTTCCTCTGAAAACACCCCATAATCAGTGTTCTAGGATAAGACATAGGATCTTCATTAGCACCTCCCAATGTCAAAGCAGCTCGGATAGTCTCCACTGAAATAGCCACCACTGTGTTATTAACAGTAGCACGAAGTACATGAGGGTCAACATCTGTGTCTTGATGTACTGTATCCCATAATTGTTGGATATAAGGTAAAATGATGTACGGATCTGCGGATAAGGCCACATGTTAACGTGAACGATTCAAGAAATTGATAATTCCTTGGAAATTAACAGCCTCAGACATATTTGGATCTAACTGTCACACCCCGCCAAGGCGGAAACGCGAGGCGCGACGTTCATGGTTTCCAAAGCATATGATTACCGCAAACACATACATGATAAATGGATACATAAACAAGTTTAATGTTTTACATTCCAAAATGTAATTGGGTTTACAAAAAAAATGAAGATTTCGCAAATATGACTCTATTACAATGAGTTATACAAGAGAAATCCCCCCAAGAGTTGTATCCATCGTGCATGCATGTAATCTACATTGCTAACCTTGCGATCACGTTCAATTTCCTGAAAAACATACTTAAAATTGTCAACACGAGGTTAGTGAGTTCACAGGTTTAATCAAATAGTTCTTTATAAATTTCAATTGTTCGTAGATAGTTTCAGGTGCATGTGATAAACAGAATAAGAATTGTTGACCCATTTGTAAACTAGCTAGGAATACAAATAATATGTTCATACATGAGGCGTAACCAAACCATGACAATTGTACACGCCCCTAATTTCGTTATCCGGTTCTATGCGGCCATAAATCCTCCAGATTGTGGTTAGAGCGACTAACCATGACCGGGAGACGTCACTCTCCATAGTACTATTCATAGGACCCTAGGCTACAGTTAATGGTTACTACGTTGTTCCAGGGGACTTTAGCGGCCTCAACTTGTTGTTCTCATCTCATGTAAACATAAAAGTCGTGCCTTATTCTCTTGTTATCCCATAAAATAGTTGTAAGTATGTTTTTCCCCCAAATATAGAAAACAGTAAAAAGGGGCCGTGAAACTCACCTTGAGTTTGTGCATACTTGTAATGATACTTGTTGTAGTCAAACTTGACTATTCGTACCCTAGATACCAAAGGGTAAATTGAGTTAAGACCGAACGTCTCATATTGTAAATTGTTCACCGACTTTGTAAATCTGGTTGTTTTTGTTTAAAATATCCTCTTAGTTGTTCAACACTTGTTTCGTTATAAAACAGATCTTAGTTACTGCCCAAAAGGGGACTGACACAGGTATCGAAACTACCTAGTTTCGATTGGGCAATTGAGTATCGAAACTTCCTAGTTTCGATTGAGTAGATGGGTATCGAAACTACCTAGTTTCGATTGAGTAGTTGGGTATCGAAACTACCTAGTTTCGGTTGAGTTAATCTGGTATCGAACCTACCTAGTTTCGATTGGCAAAAGGGTATCGAAACTACCTAGTTTCGATTGAGCAATATGTATTGAAACTACCTAGTTTCGATTGAACAACTAGTAATCGAAACTCCCAGTTTCGATTGAGTAAACAGGTATCGAAACTATAGTTTCGATTACTGGACTTCTGTTTGACAGAATCAGTCCTGCATATTTTTAGGTTTTAATCTTGAATTCGACACACTTTTCTTGTTATCTTACTTGCATTTGAATACTTTGTATGTTTAGCTACGGTTTTAAAGAAAATAATGTAGATAGTATTGAGTTTTTACCTTAAAACAGAGATGAAGATGATGAGAGAAAACAGAGAATGATCTTGATTCTTCTGTTAAATTTCCTTTAGAAACACATGAAATTCTTCTTAAAACACCGAATTATGGTAGGTTTTGTTTTAAACCGGACTTCAAATTGGAGAGGATTGGGGAAAATTGCCGTAAGAAATGAGAAATATGACAGAGATTGTGAGGTTGAGACTGAGGAGGTATGGGTTTTTCTAAATATGAGTGAAGTAGGAAGTGGGAGGGATGGTCTCTGCTGAATTTCGGCCGAAAAGTCAAGGGAGTGGTTTGTTTAATAATAATTAGATTTATGATTTAAGTATTAATTTATATAGGTATTAATATCAATTAGAGTTTTAAAGGGGTAATTTAATTCGGTTTAGATTCTTCACGGCATTGTAAACTTAGCAAGTCTATGGCTCGTTGATGAAAAATATTTAAATCTTAGATTGTATAATTCGTTGAGGTGATTATTTGTAGGTAAGAGTACCTAAAGGTGACGATACGTGGTAACGTCTTCGAAAGGGTTCGTTATTTTACTTTTACGTATACCGTATGTTTTAGTCTAAAAATAAGTTATTGACCAACGTAAAGTTTATGTAATATATATGTATATATATTTTTCTGGTTATTTAATTTAATCACTAACTTTCGTATTTAGTCGGTTTATATGACACGTGAACCGGTAACTCCTAGAATTACCAAGATATGAAATGAGACAATGTTCGGTTTTTGTTAGACCTTAATGCCCTTGTTTGTGAAATTAAGTAAATCACAAAAATAATTATAATATAAACTTGTTTAATACATGTACGGATATTGACCTGAAATGTCGGGTGTCACACTAACAGTGCCACTTGATTATGTTTGTACTCAACACGACGAGCCATCTGGAAATGTATTGGACATAGAACACACATTAGTCATATAACAAACAAAAGAAAAAAAAACAAACAAAAAAAATTTTCACACTATAAAAAATTGCAAGTCCAAACACTGCTTAGCCGTTAGGCGAACTTAATAAGTTCACTTAGTGTTGCAAGAGGCGAACATAATAAGTTCGCCTAAACAAGTTCGCTTGAACAAGTTCGCCTGAACCAGTTTGTCGATACAAATTCAACATCAAATTCTCAAAATGCTCAAATCGCCGAATCTGTTCAAATCACACACATCATAAGCATCTATTATCAACCACTAATCAATATTAAGTGTCAATTTTAAGTTTTAATCATGAAAAAAATACCCTATTAGGTCAATCTCAGATCGGTTTCAAACTTCGAAAAACACAGAATCAAAAGAATCAATTTCCATCAATTTAATGGATAAAATTCCATGAAATTACATTAGATAGAATCGCCAAGGAAAACCGATCAAGTAACAAAGATGAAAATTTCAAACCACACACCTCAAATTAAAAATTTTAACAAGTTCGCTAAAACCAATAAGTTCGCTCAAGAAGTTCGCTCAATCAGTGAAAATAGTAAAAAGGATAAGTTAGCCTGAACAAGATATTTATTTACACAATTAAGTTCGCTTCATTAGGCAGACTTGTTAAGTTCGTTTAACAAATCCCAGGCGAACATATTATGTTTGCTTAATCAGGAACAGGCGAACAAATTAATTTCGCTTCAAACCTTTGCCTTGAACAATTTCTTCAACTTTCAACACGTCACATTCTTGTGAACTTCCATCTGTAGCATGTATCCGATCCAATCCCGAATCATTTTAATAAAAGATAGAATTTTCATGGAAGATAGAAACAAAATATATTTGGATTTTATCTGTACAAACGGAATCACATATTTTTGGTTTTTATCTAAGCAAACTGAAACACATATTTTTGGTTTTTATATGAGCAAACTAAAACGCATATTTTTGGTTGAACATCATGAGCAAGAAGATCATATCAGTATATGAGCAATTCATCACACAGTGTATCATCAACTATGGGTAACCTATAATATGCACACAAAAAATGATATGAAACAATCAAACTCATTCTTATGTAACTCGTATCTTTTTCATTTTTATGTAATTTTTCAATGAATATTTATAAATCCATCATATTCACTTTTCAATTTTTCAATCAATTTGAATAATATTTGAAATGATACGTGATAAATTTCAATGTAAACAAGATCAGGTCATGAAATGCTCAATTATTCATTTCGAATTTGTAATACAAAGCATGAATTCTTAAGTTGTCAATATTATACAATTTGAAACCACAAGCGTTTTTCTTCCAATTTCATGTGAGTTAGTACCATTTAAATGAAAAACATCGTGTACCCCACATATATGCCTAACAAAATTTTAAAGTTGCACTATCTTCAAGACATACACAATTTATTGCAAGATTAGATCAATCTCCAAGATGAAATTATCTCTATTAGCACAAGTATAGAATAGCAGATCCCAAAGGATATATGAATCAAGATGATTCAGAATCAAAATATTCTAATGAATTGGCTTTATAATGAAAATCAATAGATTCAGGTAGGAAAATCCAACTATTTTCTGGATAATTTTCAATGAAATCAGAATAGATGATGTATCTAATTGATCCAAGGGTGAATATATGTTCCAACAGATGTTGTTAGAAAGCATATCTTAGTTTAGCAACACATTGCATGTTTTTCGGGGCATGGGCAGTGAAGTGAACTAAAAGAGATTGTGCTAAAGACATAATTCGATATTGGTCTCATGAAATTCTTAAGACGATATATTCTTTATCTGATAATGATCTTTTATACACACACCTAGGCATATAATGGATTCAAGTCACAGATGTAATCATATCATATTTAATTTTCACACTACTATTGGTTCAAAAACACTTCTAGTCTATTGACAATTCAAGTTTCAAACTCATATTCAAATTAAAACATATTATCAAGATTAGAGCATTCATAACACTATCATTTCTTATTTATGCAGACTTTGAAATTTAGATTAAATCAATTTACTTAAACTATCATATATCAAAGGTCTACTATGGTCATGTGTAATGAACTATTCACTGATATACTATCATTTCTTCTCTAACTTCGAATGATGTCAATTTTATATTTTTCATTTTGTTTTGAATTTTTATAAATAACAATTTTTTAACTGAAATTTAATATGCAGAAATGTAATAAAGCAATAAAAGAAATTTAAAAAACAAAATCTCCCATGAAAAATTGTTTTTGAAAAACATTTATTCGGGATTGATCATACCGATCATTTTGATCAGAAATTCAAACCTGGTATGATCAAATGCCTTGGTAAAAAGATCAGCAAAATTATCATCTGTATGTACCTTCACCTGCTCAATCGACTTTTTATCTGCACAATCACGGATAAAATGATATCTAAATTCAATGTGCTTTGTTTTACTGTGCTTAACAGGATTATTTGTGCTAGACATTGTTGCAGTATTATCAATAAACATGGGGGTTCCTGTAAAATTCAAACCGTAGTCTCTTAATTGCTGTTAGATCCACAAGATCTGTGAACAACAACTTGCAACAGTAATGTATTCTGCTTCACATGTTGAAATGGAGACCGTAGTTTGCTTTTTGCATTGCCAGGAAACTAGACGATTATCCAAGAACTGGCAACAACATGTAGTAGATTTCCTGTTCAAAAAACAACCACCAAAATCAGAATATGCATTAAATTCAAAGTTAGAACCATGTGGAAACCATAGTCCCAATCTTTGTTTTCCTTTCAGATAACGAAAGATTCTCTTTACGGCAATCAAATGAGACTCTTTTGGTGTTGCTTGGAATATGGAACAAATACACACAACAAACATTATGTCTGGCCTTGAAGCGGTTAAGTACATGAGAGATCCAATCATTGCACGGTAGAGTCGGCAATCAACTTCTTTTCCATCCGGGTCAGAATTCAATTTATGATTGACCGGAATCGGAGTATCGTATGGGGTACAGTCCGCCATCTTGAACCGACTCAAGATGTCTTTTACATGCTTGGACTGAAGAATAAAGAAACCATCTTCCTTCTGATTAACTTGAAGACTAGGAAAAATGATAACTCTCCCATAGCTGTGTAACATCTCGGAATTTAGTATTCATATTTCAATTCAATGTAATGCAATTTCAAATTCAATGCTCGTGCACTGCCTTATTATTTTTCTTACCGTAAACTAAATGCAATGATTCAATACAAATTTACAAGTTTTGCTCGATTATATACACTTAAACGCTATACAAGTAACTATTTATTTCAAACTAATCAAACATGAAAAGTCAAGGACTAAAGTTGAAATATTATCAAGAAACCCTAATTAGCACGGTCGTGCTTCGTCCTGGCACGGTCGCGCAAAGTGCGTCGGCACGATCGCGCGACTGGTCCTGGAACGATCGCGCCCGGTGCCTAAGCACGGTCGCGCCTGCGTAACTGTTAAAACGTAAATGTGATTTCAAAATGCTCGATCGTTCGAATTCAAACCCGATTACGTTTCATTTTCATTGTCAAGGAAAAGATCTCAGTCCAATACGAGTTTTATCAATTCAATTACATTTTACTCTCAAGAAACCGTCCAAATTATCTCCCAAGCCTCAAACCCCCATTCCCGATCCAATTGTTACAAATTAATCAAGGAACTCGATCCTCCGATCATCTCTAAGGTTTCTGAAGGGTTGGAGCAGCCGGAATCACAGCAGAAGCCGCCGGAAGCAAATCTTGCCGTCGCCGGAACTCCCTTCTACCGATCGCTATCAATTCCTTTCTGTTTGAGGTAATTGAATCATCCCTCCCTTTCGTTTTGGTCCATATATCAAAAGCCTTCTATCAATCTGGGCTTTCATTACAGAAATCGTCCGAATCAGAATTTATATTTTAAAAAGAAAAGATTTAATCGATTCCACTCTTAAACACGATTTACATACAATTAATTTATGTGATCAGACTCGTAATAACTCCGTAATCAAAAGCCCTATCAATTCCATCGTTATAAATACAAAAATCGTTCAATTCGTGTCTGACTTGGAAGAGACACGGTCGCGCTAATCATCTGGCGCGGCCGTGCCTCATATAGCGCGGTTGTGCCGATTAGCAGCACGGTCGTGTCCTCCTGTCCAGACCTAGTCATGCCCTTTGGGCTAGCCTCTGTTGTGTCTAAAAATCATAGACACGACCGTGTCAGGCTAAGGCACGGTCGTGCCTGTCGACTAGTCTAGTTTGTGCCCTCTGTTGATCAACCCGGTCGCGCCCCGACTAGCGCGGTCGCGTCCGTGGCTCGAGCACGATCGTGCCCTTCCGAGGCACGGTCGTGTGTGACTCAGAAATTGTAACATATTTATAATTTTATATTTTTCAATCAATAAATGTTTCAAATTTTATAAAAATATGTTTTCTGTATTTGAAGAGATAAATATTATTTATTTAAAAGTTTATTTAAAAATTTATAAAAATTAAATTTATATTTATCTTACACTTAAATGATGTTTCAAACTATAATCATTTATTTATTTATTAATTTACATTTAACACATACATTATTATCATAATCAACAATTTTATAAAAATTCTATTTTATTATTTAGATTCCAAAATTTAATCAAATGTTCCAAAAATGATTACTACAACTTTATATATTTCATTTAATATTTTTATACACAAACTCAACCTTCAATGTTAGACTTAAACTTTGCACACCAATTTGATTCAATATACATTACTATCTAGGTTAACCCGTGCGTATCAAGAACCCTTACTTTATCTATACTCTTTGTTAGCTACATCTCCATACCAAGTGAGTATTCACAACCCCTTTTTACTCTTTTACACTTTTGGGGTGGAACATGAACTCTATACACATTACACATTACACATTTACATTTACGCAAACAACACAAGTGCAAAAATCCTATTTACATACATGTGTGCAAAATTTGATCTTTGTGCCCGAGTGCTAGTTGTGCTAACCTTTGTATGCGATTATGTGCAATCATTAACTATACAAGCCGACGGTTTTCAATGATAGATCTATTGAGTCTGACAAACCCACCCATGGTGCGCGGTGATTGAAACCGACAACACAATTTTTGCATGCTAGTTACAAGGTTTGGTTGTACATGGTTACACAATAGTTGCTCCCCATAAATGCCTTATTTTATCATGTTTTGTAAAGGATTTGTTTTCAACTATATGCTATCTACATACAACTGTGTTATACTCACCAACTTTTTAGTTGACTTTATTTTATTCATGTTTCAGGCCCCAATATGTGAGATTTATTCAAGACGTGTTCAACATAGGATTTGGACTTAGCAATTTAAATCAAGAATTTTATGAGTTGTTTTATGTTTCTTGTTTGGATTTGGTTTGTACTTGGATTATTTGTAATGGAAATTTGACTTTAATATATTTCAATTTAGTCAACCTTGTGCTATGAACAGTCTACATGTCCCGCCCCGATGATTCCGCCATCGGTCGGGGTGTGACAGATTGGTATCAGAGCCTTGGTTATAGGGAATTAGGTTATTAGACACCTTGACCTAGACTATAACTTTAGGACACCCACTTATGCTATATTTCATGATTTTGTGCTATGTGTTACATGCTACGGGCTACATGCTCACCATGATTAATTATTATTATATTTGATACCTTACTTGATAGAAATTCATGACTCATTAGGATCTTCTTGAATAATAACTAAATAAATAATACCCTTTCCTATATTCTAAAACCTCATAATATTTCTATCTTCTTTTCTATCTTTATCCTTTCTAAGCATGTGGAAAATTTTTGAAGCAAAAATCTCCAAAATTTTTATTTCTTCGTTAAGGTTTTTAAACTTGTTAAATTATTTGAGGACATGTGCAATCTGGAAGGGTGACACCTGTATTTTGGGTTTTCTGTCTAGGAAAGCATTTCGCATAAATCCAATCAACCGAGGGACCCGTATGCTTTCCTGGGAATTCCCGAGATGAGTGTTTACTTATAGGCTAAAGCATGTCTCCTTGAAAATTTTATAAGTTTAATTAACCTTAATGTGTCATGGTATTCAAGTGATTTTGTCACTTTTGAGTACAATCCAAACTAAGAATATCTATTTTATTTTGTTATCTCATTCTATTAAATCATATCAAATCTCATAAGTTCTTACAATTTTTCTTGTCTTGTGAAAATCTGTAGAATGCCTCCTCGTCGTGCTCCCGCAACCAACGCCAACACCGACATTGCTGCTATTCTTACCCAATTGGTGACACAACTCACCCAAGCCAATGGTGCCACCAATGGCAACAATGGTGGAAATGGAAGCAATAGTGGTAATAATGGTGGAAATGGTGGTAATAATCCATCTCAATGCACCTTCAAGCACTTCAACTCGTGCAATCCCCTAAAGTTCTATGGTACCGAAGGAGCTACTGGACTCCTTCAATGGTTCGAAAGCATTGAGAATACCTTTCTCAATAGTGACTGTCCCGACAACCTCCGTGTTCATCATGCTACAAGTGTCCTATAAAAACGGGCACTTACATGGTGGGATGGGGAGAAAAGGAATAGGGGTGTCGATGTAGCTATGGCCTTACCTTGGGATGAGGTCAAAAGGCTTATGACCGAGGAGTTCTGTCCTCGAAATGAAGTGAAAAAGTTAGAAGCTGAATTTTGGGATCTTGCCCAAGATAGTGGGGAAAGCTTAGCATATACAACTCGGTTCCATGAGTTGAGTCTTCTAGTGCCCCACATGGTCACTCCTTTGTCCCGTTGTATCGAAAAGTATATTGGTGGGCTACCAAGACAAATCCAAGATACTGTCTTAGGTAGAAATCCTGCTACTCTGGAGGATGCTATTCGTCTATCCGCTACCTTAACTAATAATCATGTGAAAGCTGGAACTCTGACCAAAAAGGGTTCTAAGAAAGTTTCTGAAACCGTAACCCCTTCTTCCCACAACAAAGAAGCCACAACCGAGCCCTCTCGCAATAATAGAAAGAGGAAAGTTAGAAATTTTGCTGTGGTTACTCCTGCTGTTCCCATCAACCAAGCTGCACCTATGGTTCAAGCACCGGCTAAAAAGCCATATGTTGGAATCTACCCACTTTGTGCCACCTATAACTACCATCATCCCCAAAACATCCCATGTCGCCTTTGTACTTATTGTGGGAGATATGGTCATACGGTTAGTGTTTGTAGGACCAAAGCTCTTACGGGCCAAGTCAACCCTCCAAACCGAACCGTACCCCAAGTGGCTAATCAAGGTGCTCCCGCCATTGCTAATGGGCGTGCTTGTTATGAGTGTGGTGACTCGAACCATTTTCGTGATCAATGTCCAAGACTTGCAAATGCTAGACAAGGTGGAGCTCGTGGGCGTGCGTTCAACATAAACGCCAACGAAGCTCAAGCCAACAATGACGTGATCAATGGTACGTTTCTTGTTAATAGTCAATATGCCTCCATTTTATTCGATACCGGAGCCGATAAAAGTTTTGTGTAACTTAATTTTGAACCTTTACTTGCAAAGACTCGGTCCCAATTAGAGAAAACATTTACCGTTGAAGTAGCAAATGGTGACTCCCTTACAATTGAGTCCATTATCTATGATTGCTCTTTAGAACTTAATGATCACACATTTCCAATCAACCTTGTTCCAATGCCACTAGGAAGCTTTGATATTATCATAGGTATGGATTGGCTATCAAATCATCATGCCGAAGTCATTTGGTTTGAAAAGTGTATCCAAATTCCGCTACCATCGGGAGAAACCTTAAAAGTTTTTTGGTGAAAAGCCTTGCAAGGGACTTAAGTTGATGTCGTGTACTACCGCTCAAAAGTACTTACGAAAGAAGTACATTGCTTTCTTAGCTCATATTGTTCAAAAGGATGTCAAGGAGAAGAGTATCCAAGACATTCCGATCATTCAGGATTTCCCCGAAGTTTTTCCTAAGGATTTATCCGGTCTTCCTCCCGTTCGTCAAGTAGAGTTCCGTATTGATCTCATACCTGGAGCTAACCCTGTTGCTAGAGCTCCTTATCGTCTTTCACCTTCCGAAATGCAAGAGCTTGAAAGTCAACTTCAAGAGCTCTCCGACAAAGGTTTCATTCGCCCAAGTCATTCACCGTGGGGTGCACCCGTCTTATTTGTTAAGAAGAAGGATGGATCGTTTCGCATGTGTATTGACTACCGCGAACTCAATAAGTTTACTATCAAGAACCGTTATCCCTTACCTAGAATTGATGATCTCTTTGAATAACTTCAAGGTTCTACTTGCTTCTCGAAGATTGATCTTCGATCCGGTTATCATCAGCTTCGTGTTCAAGAAGATGACATTCCTAAGACTGCTTTTCGAACAAGGTATGGTCATTACGAGTTCATGGTTATGCCTTTCGGGTTAACCAATGCACCCGCAGTTTTCATGGATCTTATGAATCGTGTGTGCAAACCGTACCTTGATAAATTCGTGATTGTCTTCATTGACGATATATTAATCTATTCCAAGACTAAAGCCGATCATGAACAACACCTTAGATTGGTTTTGGACCTCTTGAGAAAAGAACAACTATATGCCAAATTCTCCAAATGTGAATTCTGGCTAAAGGAAGTTCAATTTCTTGGTCACATCATCAACGACAAGGGTATTCATGTTGATCCTGCTAAGATTGAAACGATTAAGAATTGGAATGCCCCGAAGACTCCTACCGAAGTTCGTTCATTTCTTGGTCTTGCGGGTTATTATCGTCGTTTCATCTCAAACTTCTCAAAGATTGCTGTCCCTCTTACCGCTCTGACCCACAAGGGTAAGACTTATGAATGGGGACCGAAACAAGAAGAAGCTTTTCAAACCCTCAAGCAAAAGCTGTGCAATGCTCCCATATTGACTCTCCCCGGTGGAAATGATGATTTAGTTGTCTATTGTGATGCTTCTAACCAAGGTCTTGGTTGTGTTCTCATGCAACGAGGCAAAGTAAACGCTTATGCATCAAGGCAACTCAAAGTTCATGAGAAGAATTATACGACGCACGATCTCGAGTTAGGTGCGGTCGTATTCGCGTTGAAAATTTGGAGACATTACCTATATGGCACGAAATGTGTGGTGTTCACCGACCACAAAAGTCTTCAACATATTTTCAACCAAAAAGAACTCAATATGAGGCAACGACGTTGGGTCAAACTCCTTAACGACTACGACTGCGAGATTCGTTACCATCCCGGCAAAGCGAATGTTGTAGCCGATGCTTTGAGTCGAAAGGACCATGTTATGCTTCATTGTGCCCGTATTCAAACCGATATTCAAACCCGTATTTTATAAGCTCAACACGTCTTAGTAACCGAGGGTAACATGTACGAAGAAATGTCATGTGGAGTTGAACTCCTTCTTGAATCAAAACCCAATGGCTTACTCTATTACTTGAACCGCATTTGGGTTCCCGATCGCGACGATCTCCGTACACTTCTCATGAACGAGGCTCACAAGACTCGTTATTCTATTCATCCTGGTGCGGATAAAATGTACCAAGATCTTCGCCAACAATATTGGTGGCCCGGTATGAAAAAGGACATTGCTCTTTATGTTGCCAAATGCTTAACCTGTTCCAAAGTCAAAGCCGAACATCAACGTCCATCTGGTTTACTCGAACAACCAGAAATTCCCGTGTGGAAATGGGAGAATCTAGCTATGGATTTTATTACCAAACTCCCTCGCACTTCGAGTGGTTATGATAGTATTTGGGTGATCGTTGATCGACTCACCAAATCTGCTCATTTCTTGCCTATCCGCGAAGACTTCAAAGTGGAGAAACTAGCCCGAATTTACATTGATGAAATTGTGAGCCGTCATGGTGTTCCCGTGAACATAATATCCGATAGAGACGCTCGGTTCACCTCTCGATTTTGGCAATCTCTCCAAAAGGCTTTTGGTACTCGATTGGATTTGAGCACGGCTTACCATCCGCAAACTGATGGTCAAACCGAGCGAACAATCCAAACTCTTGAAGACATGCTTAGAGCTTGTGTAATCGATTTTGGTGGCAATTGGGATTCACATCTATCCTTCATTGAGTTTTCTTACAATAATAGCTACCACACAAGTATCAACATGGCTCCATTCGAAGCTCTATATGGTCGCAAGTGTCGTTCTCCTATCTGTTGGAACGAGATTGGTGAAGCACAAATCACTGGTCCCGAGTTAATTCAAGAAACATCCGACAAGATTATTCAAATCCGTGACAATATTCGAGTAGCGAGGAGTCGGCAAAAGAGTTAGGCCGACAAACGTCGAAAACCCTTGGAATTCCAAGTCGGTGACCTTGTTCTTCTTAAGGTGTCCCCGTGGAAGGGTGTGATCCGCTTTGGAAAGAAAGGCAAGTTAGCACCTCGTTATGTTGGTCCATTCAAAATCCTTGAAAGGATTGGGAAAGTGGCTTACAAACTCGAGTTACCTCCATCTCTTAGCAATGTGCATCCTACATTTCATATATCTAATCTGAAGAAGTGTCTCGCTGATGAAAATCTCCATATACCGCTTGACGACGTGCGCATTGATGAAACGATGCACTTCGTTGAGAAGCCGGTAGAAATCATTGATCGTGAAGTCAAACAGCTCAAGCGAAGTCGCATTCCTATTGTCAAAGTTCGTTGGGAATCTAAGCGTGGTCCTGAGTTCACTTGGGAACGAGAAGACCAAATGAAGCTCAAGTACCCTCATCTTTTTATTGATACTGTTGTAACCTCTAACTAAATTTCGGGACGAAATTCTCTCAACATGGGGAGACTGTAACATCTCGGAATTTAATATTCATATTTCAATTCAATGTAATGCAATTTCAAATTCAATGCTCGTGCACTGCCTTATTATTTTGCTTACCGTAAACTAAATGCAATGATTCAATACAAATTTACAAGTTTTGCTCGATTATATACACTTAAACGCTATACAAGTAACTATTTATTTCAAACTAATCAAACCTGAAAAGTCAAGGACTAAAGTTGAAAATTTATCAAGAAACCCTAATTAGCACGGTCGTGCTTCGTCCTGGCACGGTCACGCCAAGTGCCTAGGCACGATCGCGCGACTGGTCCTGGAACGATCGCGCCCGGTGCCTAAGCACGGTCGCGCCACTATTAGGCACGGCCGCGCCTCTATTAGGCACGGTCGCGCCTGCGTAACTATCAAAACGTAAATGTGATTTCAAAATGCTCGATCGTTTGAATTCAAACCCGATTACGTTTCATTTTCATTGTCAAGGAAAAGACCTCAGTCCAATACGAGTTTTATCAATTCAATTACATTTTACTCTCAAGAAACCGTCCAAATTATCTCCCAAGCCTCAAACCCCCATTCCCGATCCAATTGTTACAAATTAATCAAGGAACTCGATCCTCCGATCATCTCTAAGGTTTCTGAAGGGTTGGAGCTGCCGGAATCACAGCAGAAGCCGCCGGAAGCAAATCTTGCCGTCGCCGGAACTCCGTTCTACCGATCGCTATCAATTCCTTTCTGTTTGAGGTAATTGAATCATCCCTCCCTTTCGTTTCGGTCCATATATCAAAAGCCCCCTATCAATCTGGGATTTCATTACAGAAACCGTCCGAATCAGAATTTATATTTTAAAAAGAAAAGATTTAATCGATTCCACTCTTAAACACGATTTACATACAATTAATTTATGTGATCAGACTCGTAATAACTCCGTAATCAAAAGCCCTATCAATTTCATCGTTATAAATACAAAAATCGTTCAATTCGTGTCTGACTTGGAAGAGACACGGTCGCGCTAATCATCTGGCACGGCCGTGCCTCATATAGCGCGGTCGTGCCGATTAGCAGCACGGTCGTGTCCTCCTGTCCAGACCTAGTCTGCCCTTTGGGCTAGCCTCTGTTGTGTCTAAAAATCATAGACACGACCGTGCCAGGCCAAGGCACAGTCGTGCCTGTCGACTAGTCTAGTTTGTGCCCTCTGTTGATCAACCCGGTCGCGCCTCGACTAGCGCGGTCGCGTCCGTGGTTCGAGCACAATCGTGCCCTTCCGAGGCACGGTCGTGTGTGACTCAGAAATTGTAACATAATTATAATTTTTTTATTTTTCTATCAATAAATGTTTCAAATTTTATAAAAATATGTTTTCTGTATTTGAAGAGATAAATATTATTTATTTAAAAGTTTATTTAAAAATTTATAAAAATTGAATTTGTATTTATCTTACACTTAAATGATGTTTTAAATGATTAAGTTACAAGTTTATAAATAAATAAGATAATAATTATTTATTTAATATTTAAACAAAAATAATTTATTTATTTATACTTAATTACAATCAATATTTACATTACTTCATAAACTATAATCATTTATTTATTTATTAATTTACATTTAACACATACATTATTTTCATAATCAACAATTTTATAAAAATTCTACTTTATTATTTAGATTCCAAACTTTAATCAAATGTTCCAAAAATTATTACTACAACTGTATATATTTCATTTAATATTTTTATACACAAACTCAACCTTCAATGTTAGACTTAAACTTTGTACACCAATTTGATTCAATATACCTTACTATCTAGGTTAACCCGTGCGTATCAAGAACCCTTATTTTATCTATACTCTTTGTTAGCTACATCTCCATACCAAGTGAGTATTCACAACCCCTTTTTACTCTTTTACACTTTTGGGGTGGAACATGAACTCTATACACATTACACATTACACATTTACATTTACGCAAACAACACAGGTGCAAAAATCCTATTTACATACATGTGTGCAAAATTTGAGCTTTGTGCCCGAGTGCTAGTTGTGCTAACCTTTGTATGCGATTATGTGCAATCATTAACTATACAAGCCGACGGTTTTCAATGATAGATCTATTGAGTCTGACAAACCCACCCATGGTGCGCGGTGATTGAAACCGACAACACAATTTTTGCATGCTAGTTACAAGGTTTGGTTGTACATGGTTACACAATAGCTGCTCCCCATAAATGACTTATTTTATCATGTTTTGTAAAGGATTTGTTTTCAACTATATGCTATCTACATACAACTGTGTTATACTCACCAACTTTTTAGTTGACTTTATTTTATTCATGTTTCAGGCCCCAATATGTGAGATTGATTCAAGACGTGTTCAACATAGGATTTGGACTTAGCAATTTAAATCAAGAATTTTATGAGTTGTTTTATGTTTCTTGTTTGGATTTGGTTTGTACTTGGATTATTTGTAATGGAAATTTGACTTTAATATATTTCAATTTAGTCAACCGTGTGCTATGAACAGTCTACATGTCCCGCCCCGATGATTCCGCCATCAGTCGGGGTGTGACAGCTGACATCTCAAACTTCGATTTCATAACCCTCTCAAACTCTTTGCACAACCCTTCATTTGTAGAGCCAAAAATAATATCATATACATATATCTGCACCAGTAGGTATTCTCCCCCTTCATTTGTATAAAATGTTTCATACCATGCTCGGGGAGCTTGATGAAGACCATAGAGAGCCTTATCAAGCTTGAAAACTTTAGATGGATTAATTGGATCTTCAAACCTCGGAGGCTGACAAACATAAACCTCCTCCTTGACTTTACCATTTAAGAAAGCACTCTTTACATCTAATTGAAACACCTTAAACCCTTTGTATGAAGCAAAAGCAAGAAACAACCGTATAGCTTCAAGCCTAGCAACGGGAGCATAAACCTCGGTGTATTCAATTCCCTCTTGTTGATTGAAACCTTGTACAACTAATCTTGCCTTATTTGTCACCACTGTAACATCTCTGATTTTTAGTATTCATATTTCAATTCAATGTAATGCAATTTCGAATTCAATACTCGTGCAACGTCTCATTATTTTCTCGCCATAAATTAAAAGCAATGATTCTATACAAATTCGCAAGTCTTACTCGGTTATATACATTTAGACACTATACAAGAAACTATTTTATTCAAAGTTATCAAATCTGAAAATTCAAGGACTAAAATTGAAAAATGTCAACAAACCCTAGTCTAGCACGGTCGTGCTTCGTCCTAGCACGGTCGCGCGACCTGCTTTGGAACGATCGCGCCCGGTGCCTAGGCACGGTCGCGCCTGCGTAACAGTTGAATCGTAATTGTGACTTTAATCATCCGATCGTTCAAATTCGTAACATCAACACACTTTATTCACATTAACAAACACAATAAACATTTCCCTTACTCGAAATCACTTCGGTTTTATTCTACCAAATTCCAAACGCTTGGACATTTCAAGGAGAACCCAAATTCTCTCAATTTTCTCAAAGCAATCCAGTCAAGCATTTCCAGACCATCTCTGAATCATCCGAAGCCGCTGAAACATTCGGAACCGCAGCATAGGTCGTCGGAAACCAAGCTTGCCGCCGACAGAATTCCTTCCTACCATTCTCTAACAATTCGCTTCTATTCCGGGTAATTGAATCTTCTATTTCATTCTCTTCTGTATCAGTATCGAAAGCCCCTATTCAATTTGGGCTTCCATTATAGAAATCGATCCGAATCAGAACTCATATTTTATTGAAAATGATTTAATTGAATCCCTACTTAAACGCGATGTTCATACAATTAAGTTATATGAAAAGACTCGTAATAACCCATTAATCAAAAGCCCTAACAAATCCAGCGTTTAAAATACAAGAAATTGTCAATTCGTGTCTGATTTGGAAGAGACACGGTCGCGCTAATCATCTAGCGCGGCCGTGCCTCATGTAGCGCGGTCGTGCCGAATATCAGCGCGGTCGTGTCCTCCTGTCCAGACCTTGTCATGCCCTCTGGGCTAGTCTCTGTTGTGTCTAAAGATCATAGACACGACCGTGCCGGGACAAGGCACGGTCGTGCCTGTTGACTGGTCTAGATTGTGCTTCTGTTGATCAACCCGGTCGCGCCCCGACTAGCGCGGTCATGCCCGTGGCTTGAGCACGATCGTGTCCTCCCGAGGCACGGTCGTGTGAGACTCAGAATTTTTAACAGAAATATAATTTTTATATTTTAATCAGTAAATGTTTCAGATTTTATAAAAATATGTTTTCTGTATGTAAAAATGGATTAAAAGTTTAATCTTGGCATAAATATAATTTATTAAAAAGTTTATAAAAAAATTAAATTTATATTTATTATCTTACACTTAAATGGTATTTAAATAATTAAGTTACAAAATTTATAAATAATGATTATTTATTTAATTTACACTTTAAATCAAAATTATTTATTTATTTATACTTAATTACAATTAATATTTACATTATTTCATAAACTATAATTATATATTTATTTATTCAATTCAAACCTGATCAAATTGTTTCAAATATATTTTACTTCAAACTCTATATAATTTATTCAATACTTTTTTTAATACAAATCAATAGTTTTATACCCAAATTCAACTTTCATTTTAGACTTAAACTTTATGCATCTATTTAATTCAATACACATTTACCCTTTAGGTTAATTTGTGCATTTCGAGGATCATATTTGCTATCTATAATCTTTGTTAGCTTCACTTCCATACCAAGTGAGTATTCACAACCCCTCTTTACTCTTTTACTCTTTTGGGGTGGAACATGAACTTTATACACATTACACATTTCACATTTACATTTACTCAAACAACACAAGTGCAAAATCCTACTTACATACATGTGTGCAAAATTTGAGCTTTGTGCCCGAGTGCTAGTTGTGCTAGTCTTTGTGAAAACTATATGCAATCATTAACTATACAAGCCGACGGTTTTCAATGATAGATCTATTGAGTCTGACAAACCCACCCAAGTGGAGGTGATTGATACCGACAACACAATTTGCATACTAGTTACAAAGGTTTGGTTGTACTTGATTACACAATAGCTGCTCCCCATAAATGCCTTATTTTTCATGTCTTGTAAAGGATTTGTTTTCAACTATATGCTATCTATATACAACTGTGTTATACTCGCCAACTTTTTAGTTGACTTTATTTTATTCATGTTTCAGGCCCTAATATGTGAGAATGATTCAAGACGTGCTCAATATAGAATTTGGACTTAGCAATATTAAATCAAGAAGTTTATGAGTTGTTTATTGTTTCTTTGTTTGGATTTGGTTTGTACTTGGATTATGTGAAATGGAAATTTGACTTTAATATATTTCAATTTAGTCAACCTTGTGCTATGAACAGTCTAGATGTCCCGCCCCGATGATTCCGCCATCGGTCGGGGTGTGACAGATTGGTATCAGAGCCTTGGTTATAGGGATTTAGGTTATTAGACATCTTGACCTAGACTATAACTTTAGGACACCCACTTATACTATGCTTCATGATTTTGTGCTATGTGTTACATGCTATGTGCTACCTGCTTACCATGATAAATTGTTATTATATTTGATACCTTACTTGTTAGAAATTCATGACTTATTAGGATCTTCTTAAATAATAATTTAATAAATAATATCATTTCCTATATCCTAAAACCCCATGATATTTCTACTTTCTTTTCTATCTTTATCCTTTCTAAGCATGTGGAAAATTCTTGAAGCAAAAATCTATAAAAAAAAATAAAAAATAAAATAAAATAAAATAAAAAAAATTTTATTTCTTCGTTAAGGTTTTTAAACTTGTTAAATTATTTGAGGACACGTGCAATCTGGAAGGGTGACACCTGTATTTTGGGTTTTCTGTCTAAGAAAGCATTTCGCATAAATCCCAATCAACCGAGGGACCCGTATGCTTTCCTGGGAATTCCCGAGATGAGTGTTTACTTATAGGCTAAAGCATGTCTCCTTGAAAATTATATGAGTTTAAATTAACCTTAATGTGCCTTAGTATTCAAGTGATTTTATCACTTTTGAGTATAATCCAAACTATGAATATCTATCTTTTATTTGGTTTTCTCATTCTATTAAATCCTAGCAATTCTCATAAGTTCTTACAATCCTTTCTTGTCTTGTGAAAATATGTAGAATGCCTCCTCGTCGTGCTCCCGCAACCAACGCCAACTCCAACTCCGACATTGCTGCTATTCTTACCCAATTGGTGACACAACTCACCCAAGCCAATGGTGCCACTAATGGCAATGGTGGAAATGGAAGCAATAGTGGTAACAATGGTGGTAATGGTGGAAATGGTGGAAACAATCCATCTCAATGCACCTTCAAGCACTTCAATTCGTGCAATCCCCTAAAGTTTTATGGAACCGAAGGAGCTACTGGACTCCTTCAATGGTTTGAAAGTATTGAGAATACTTTTCTCAATAGTGACTGTCCCGACAACCTCCGTGTTCGACATGCTACAAGTGTCCTCCAAAAGCGAGCACTTACATGGTGAAATGGGGAGAAAAGGAATAGGGGTATTGATGTAGCTATGGCTTTACCTTGGGATGAGGTCAAAAGGCTTATGACCGAGGAATTCTGTCCTCGAAATGAAGTGAAGAAGTTAGAGGCCGAATTTTGGGATCTTGCCAAAGATAGTGGGGAAAACTTAGCATATACAACTCGGTTCCATGAGTTGAGTCTTCTTGTACCCCACATGGTCACTCCGTTATCTCGTTGTATCGAAAAGTACATTGGTGGGCTACCAAGACAAATCCAAGATACTGTGTTAGGTAGAAATCCTGCTACTTTGGAAGATGCCATCCGCCTGTCTGCTACCCTGACTGATAATCATGTGAAAGCTGGGACTCTTACCAAAAAGGGATCTAAGAAAGTTGCTGAAACCGTAACCCCTCCTGCCCATAAGAAAGAAGCCACAACTGAACCCTCTCGCAATAACAAAAAGAGGAAAGTTAGAAACTTTGCTGTGGTTACTCCTGCTGTGCCCGTTAATCAAGTTGCACCCGTAGTTCAAGCACCGGCTAAAAAGCCATATGTTGGGATCTACCTTCTTTGTGCCACCTGCAATTTTCATCATCCTCAAAATATCCCATGTCGCCTTTGTACTCATTGTGGGATATATGGTCACACTATCAATGTTTGTAGGGCCAAAGCTTTTGAGGGCCAAGTCAACCCACCGAACCAACCCAACCCGCGAGTGGCTAATCAAGGTGTTCCCGCCATTGCTAATAGGCGTGCTTGTTATGAGTGTGGTGACCCGAACCATTTTTGAAATCTATGTCCAAGACTTGCAAATGCTAGACAAGGTGGAGCTCGTGGGCGTGCGTTCAACATAAACGCCAACGAAGCTCAAGCCAACAACGACGTGGTTAATGGTACGTTCCTTGTAAATTGTCAATATGCCTCCATTTTGTTCGATACCGGTGCCGATAAAAGTTTTGTGTCACTTAATCTTGAGCCTTTACTTGCAAAGACATGATCCCAATTAGAGAAAACCTTCACCGTTGAAATAGCAAATGGTGACTCCCTTACAATTGAGTCTATCATCTATGATTGCTCCTTAGAACTTAATGATCATACATTCCCAATCAACCTTATTCCAATGCCACTAGGAAGCTTTGATATTATCATAGGTATGGATTGGCTATCAAATCATCATGCCGAAGTCTTTTGCTTTGAAAAGTGTATTCGAATTCCGCTACCATCGGGAGAAACCTTAAGAGTTTTTGGTGAAAAGCCTTGCAAGGGTCTTAAATTGATGCCTTGTACTATCGCTCAAAAGTACTTACGAAAGAAGTACATTGCCTTCTTAGCTCATATTGTTCAAAAGGATGTCAAGGAGAAGAGTATCCAAGACATTCCGATCATTCGGGATTTCCCCGAAGTTTTTCCTAAGGATTTATCCGGTCTTCCTCCTGTCCGTCAAGTAGAGTTCCGCATTGATCTTATACATGGAGCTAACCCCGTTGCTAGAGCTCCTTATCGTCTTGCACCTTCCGAAATGCAAGTGCTCGCAAGTCAACTTCAAGAACTCTCCGATAAAGGTTTCATTCGCCCGAGTCATTCACCGTGGGGTGCACCCGTCTTATTTGTTAAGAAGAAGGATGGATCATTTCGCATGTGTATTGACTACCGCGAACTCAACAAGCTTACTATCTAAAATCGTTATCCTTTACATAGAATCGATGATCTCTTTGATCAACTTTAAGGTTCTACTTGCTTCTCGAAGATTGATCTTCGATCCGGTTATCATCAGCTCCGTGTTCAAGAAGATGACATTCCTAAGACTGCTTTTTGAACAAGGTATGGTCATTATGAGTTCATGGTTATGCCTTTTGGGTTAACCAATGCACCCGTAGTTTTCATGGATTTCATGAACCGTGTGTGCAAACCGTACCTTGATAAATTCGTGATCGTTTTCATTGACGATATCTTAATCTATTCCAAGACTAAAGCCGACCATGAAGAACACCTTAGATTGGTTTTGGACCTTTTAAAGAAAGAACAACTATATGCCAAGTTCTCCAAATGTGAATTTTGGTTAAAAGAAGTTCAATTTCTTGGTCACATCGTCAACGACAAGGGTATTCATGTTGATCCTGCTAAGATTGAAACGGTTAAGAATTGGAATGCCTCGAAGACTCCTAACGAAGTTCGTTCATTTCTTGGTCTTGCGGGTTATTATCGTCGTTTCATCTCAAACTTCTCAAAGATTGCTGTCCCTCTTACCGCTTTGACCCATAAGGGTAAAGCTTATGAATGGGGACCGAAACAAGAAGAATCTTTGCAAACTCTTAAGCATAAGTTGTGTAATGCTCCCATTTTGACTTTCCCCGATGGGAATGATGATTTGGTTGTCTATTGTGATGCTTCTAACCAAGGTCTTGGTTGTGTTCTCATGCAACGAGGCAAAGTAATCGCTTATGCATCAAGGCAACTCAAAGTTCATGAGAAGAATTATACGACGCACGATCTCGAGTTGGGTGCGGTCGTATTCGCGTTAAAGATTTGGAGACATTACCTATATGGCACGAAATGTGTGGTCTTCACTGACCACAAAAGTCTTCAACATATCTTCAACCAAAAAGAACTCAATATGAGGCAACGACGTTGGGTCGAACTCCTTAACGACTACGACTGCGAAATTCGTTACCATCCCGGCAAAGCGAATGTGGTAACCGATTCTTTGAGTCGAAAGGACCATGTTATGCTTCATTGTGCCCGTATTCAAACCGATATTCAAACCCGTATCTTAGAAGCTCAACACGACTCGGTAAGCGAGGGTAACATGTATGAAGAAATGTCGTGTGGTGTTGAACTTCTTCTGGAATCAAAACCCAATGGCTTACTATATTACTTGAACCGTATTTGGGTTCCCGATCGCGATGATCTCCGTGCATTTCTCATGAACGAGGCTCATAAGACTCGTTATTCTATTCATCCTGGTGCGGATAAAATGTACCAAGATCTTCGCCAACTTTATTGGTGGCCCGGTATGAAGAAAGACATTGCTCTTTATGTGGCCAAATGCTTAACTTGCTCCAAAGTCAAAGCCGAACATCAACGTCCTTCTGGTTTACTCGAACAACCAGAAATTCCCGTGTGGAAATGGGAGAATTTAGCTATGGATTTCATTACCAAGCTCCCTCGCACCTCGAGTGGTTATGATAGTATTTGGGTGATCATTGATCGACTCACCAAATCTGCCCACTTCTTGCCTATTCGTGAAGACTTCAAAGTGGGGAAATTAGCCCGAATTTACATTGATGAAATTGTGAGCCGTCATGGTGTTCCATTGAACATAATATCCGATAGAGACGCTCGGTTCATTTCTCAATTTTGGCAATCTCTCCAAAAGGCTCTTGGTACTCGATTGGATTTGAGCACGGCTTACCATCCGTAAACTGATGGTCAAACCGAGCGAACAATCCAAACTCTTGAAGACATGCTTAGAGCTTGTGTAATCGATTTTGGTGGCAATTGGGATTCACATTTATCCCTTATTGAGTTTTCTTACAACAATAGCTACCACACAAGTATCAACATGGCTTCATTCGAAGCTCTCTATGGTCGTAAGTGTCGTTCTCCTATCTGTTGGAACGAGATTGGTGAAGCACAAATCACTGGTCCCGAGTTAATTCAAGAAACATCCGACAAGATTATTCAAATCCTTGAGAATATTCGAATAGCGAGGAGTCGGCAAAAGAGTTATGCCGACAAACGTCGAAAACCCATGGAATTCCAAGTCGGTGACTTTGTTCTTCTAAAGGTGTCTCCATGGAAGGGTGTGTTCCGTTTTGGAAAGAAAGGCAAGTTAGCACCTCGTTATGTTGGTCCGTTCAAAATCCTTGAAAGGATTGGGAAAGTGGCTTACAAGCTCGAGTTACCTCCATCTCTTGGCAATGTACATCCTACATTTCATATATCTAATCTAAAGAAGTGTCTCGCCGATGAAAATCTCCATATACCGCTCTACGACGTGCACATTGATGAAACGATGCACTTCGTTGAGAAGCCGGTAGAAATTATGGATCGGGAAGTCAAGCAGCTCAAGCGAAGTCGCATTCCTATCGTTAAAGTTCGTTGGGAATCTAAGCGTGGTCCTCAGTTCACTTGGGAACGAGAAGACCAAATAAAGCTCAAGTACCCTCATCTTTTTACTAATAATGTTGTTTCCTCTAGCTAAATTTCGAGACGAAATTCTCTCAACATGGGGAGACTGTAACATCTCTGATTTTTAGTATTCATATTTCAATTCAATGTAATGCAATTTCGAATTCAATACTCGTGCAACGTCTCATTATTTTCTCGCCGTAAATTAAAAGCAATGATTCTATACAAATTCGCAAGTCTTACTCGGTTATATACATTTAGACACTATACAAGAAACTATTTTATTCAAACTTATCAAATCTGAAAAGTCAAGGACTAAAATTGAAAAATGTCAACAAACCCTAGTCTAGCACGGTCGTGCTTCGTCCTAGCACGGTCGCGCCAGGTGCTTTGGCACGGTCGCGCGACCTGCTTTGGAACGATCGCGCCCGGTGCCTAGGCACGGTCGCGCCTGCGTAACAGTTGAATCGTAATTGTGACTTTAATCATCCGATCGTTCAAATTCGTAACATCAACACACTTTATTCACATTAACAAACACAATAAACATTTCCCTTACTCGAAATCACTTCGGTTTTATTCTACCAAATTCCAAACGCTTGGACATTTCAAGGAGAACCCAAATTCTCTCAATTTTCTCAAAGCAATCCAGTCAAGCATTTCCAGACCATCTCTGAATCATCCGAAGCCGATGAAACATTCTGAACCGCAGCATAGGTCGCCGGAAACCAAGCTTGCCGCTGACAGAATTCCTTCCTACCATTCTCTAACGATTCGCTTCTATTCCGGGTAATTGAATCTTCTATTTCATTCTCTTCTGTATCAGTATCGAAAGCCCCTATTCAATTTGGGCTTCCATTATAGAAATCGATCCGAATTAGAACTCATATTTTATTGAAAATGATTTAATTGAATCTCTACTTAAACGCGATGTTCATACAATTAAGTTATATGAAAAGACTCGTAATAACCCATTAATCAAAAGCCCTAACAAATCCAGCGTTTAAAATACAAGAAATTGTCATTTCGTGTCTGATTTGGAAGAGACACGGTTGCGCTAATCATCTAGCGCGGCCGTGCCTCATGTAGCGCGGTCGTGCCGAATATCAGCGCGGTCGTGTCCTCCTGTACAGACCTTGACATGCCCTCTGGGCTAGTCTCTGTTGTGTCTAAAGATCATAGACACGACCGTGCCGGGACAAGGCACGGTCGTGCCTGTTGACTGGTCTAGATTGTGCTTCTGTTGATCAACCCGGTCGCGCCCCGACTAGCGCGGTCGCGCCCGTGGCTTGAGCACGATCGTGTCCTCCCGAGGCACGGTCGTGTGAGACTCAGAATTTTTAACAGAAATATAATTTTTATATTTTAATCAGTAAATGTTTCAGATTTTATAAAAATATGTTTTCTGTATTTAAAAATGGATTAAAAGTTTAATCTTGGCATAAATATAATTTATTGAAAAGTTTATAAAAAAAATTAAATTTATATTTATTATCTTACACTTAAATGGTATTTAAATATTTAAGTTACAAAATTTATAAATAATGATTATTTATTTAATTTACACTTTAAATCAAAATCATTTATTTATTTATACTTAATTACAATTAATATTTACATTATTTCATAAACTATAATTATATATTTATTTATTCAATTCAAACCTAATCATTTTGTTTCAAATATATTTTACTTCAAACTCTATATAATTTATTCAATACTTTTTTTAATACAAATCAATAGTTTTATACCCAAATTCAACTTTCATTTTAGACTTAAACTTTATGCATCTGTTTGATTCAATACACATTTACCCTTTAGGTTAATTTGTGCATTTCGAGGATCATATTTGCTATCTATAATCTTTGTTAGCTTCACTTCCATACCAAGTGAGTATTCACAACCCCTTTTTACTCTTTTACACTTTTGGGGTGGAACATGAACTTTATACACATTACACATTTCACATTTACATTTACTCAAACAACACAAGTGCAAAATCCTACTTACATACATGTGTGCAAAATTTGAGCTTTGTGCCCGAGTGCTAGTTGTGCTAGTCTTTGTGAAAACTATGTGCAAATGTTGATTGCTACCAAATTATTCTAAGTACAAATGCTGCTGATAGGCTTATCAGCAGCATTCAACACTTGTTGCTGCTGATAGGCTTATCAGCAGCATTCAACACTTGTTGCTGCTGATAGGCTTATCAGCAGCATTCTGCACAAGTTGCTGCTGATAGGCTTATCAGCAGCGGTCTTCCATGTTTACTGCTGATAGGCTTACCAGCAGCAACCTTCACTCTTTGCAGCTGATAGCTCTATTCACTGAAAAACCAAACGTTGCTGTTGACTATCCAGGCCAAGCGTCTCTGACACCTTTCTGCAAAAGCAACTGACAGACTCAAAGCAGAAGGAACCGCTATGGTCAACCAATGACGGACAACAATACACTTCTCCAATCATGCAAACAATCATGAATAAAGAAAACGTTTCAGTAAAGTTAACTAGATTAGCCTTTACGTGTAATGTAAATTAATAAATAAGATCAACGGCTTGTGTTCGATCTGATCCTTAGAATCAAGGGTCTGTCTTGATTCTAAGTTACTATAAATACTGAGTTGCCACTTCATTGTAAGTGTGCTTGTAGTGCTTGTCATACTTATTCATTGAGTTTCTCACTTGTAATCTTTGCATTCACAAAAGCTTAATACAACAGTTTTTATCAGTATTCTTTGTGTTTACTTGATTATAAATTGTGTAGTTGATTTTGTTTCCGCCAACCTCAACTAAGAACAGAACCATCTTGCATTCTCATGTTTGCAGTCTGTCTCTGCGCAAGATTTCAAGCAGCTCCAAAAGTGTCTCATCTTCAAGCTGTTAAAAGGATCCTTAGATACCTAAAGGGAGCTCCAAAGCTTGGGCTATGGTATCCAAAGAATGGAAATGTCAATCTCTATGCCTACACTGACAGTGACTATGGGGGTTGTAACTTGGACAAAAAGTCCACATCTGGGGGATGTCAATTTCTTGGAGGAAGGCTCATCTCATGGCAATGCAAAAAGCAAACATGTGTTTCTACTTCAACAGCTGAAGCAGAATACATTGCAGCTTCAAGCTGCTGTGCACAGGTCATCTGGATCCAAAATCAAATGCTTGACTATGGAATGACCTTCATGCAGACTCCAATTCACATTGACAACATGAGTGCTATCTCTATCACAAACAATCCGGTGCAGCACTCAAAGACAAAGCACATCGAGATCAGGTACCATTTCATAAGAGATCAAGCTGAGAAAAGGAGAATTATTTTAACCAAAGTTCATACAAATGAGCAATATGCTGATCTGTTTACAAAACCTTTTGATGAAGCTAGATTCAGATATTTAGTTGAATCAATTGGTATGATGAACTTTGATTAAAATCCATCTCAAGTTTCTCCTTAAAATGTGTCTTTTTGTCCCTTGTTGTAAATAAAAGTTATGGGTCAGCAGCATTTTTGTCCTTCAGCTGCTGACAGGTAAAAGTATCAGCAGCAAAAGTTTTGCCACTGATAGCTTTAAGTTATCAGCAGGTACATTTTTTCTGCGGATAGCTTTAAGGCTTTCAGCAGCAATTTCTTTGCTGCAGATCTTTAAACCGTTCAGCAGCAAAATCTGCTGCTGACAGACTTATCTTTCCGCAGCAACCAAGTTTGCAGCGGATAGGCTTATCCATCGGCTGTAACCAATTTTGCTGCGGATACTCTTATTTTTCAGCAGCAACCAAGTTTGCTGCTGATGGGTGAACATAAGTCTAAATTAACTTTTACCCGCTGTAAAAGTAAATATCGTCAGTCTTCACCATGACTGCTCGAGTGTTTTACAGCTGTAACAATGAAAAGTGAAACAGGTTGTACTGTACAAGTAGAGTTGCTTTTTCTCCGTCTGTCATTATATCACCAACTCAAATCATCCCTCTACCTCTTCACATTCTATTTCAAACCTATCTCCCATCACTTTCTCTCCCGTCCCCACAACATTTAAAGCCCTCCACAATTAACCACCATTCAAACACCTTTCTCTCTTCCCTCCGAATCCATAACAATGGCAGGCGCAGACATAAATAACCCCAACGATAAGTTCTCCCCATATCACAACCTAACTGCACACCTAATCAAGGGCAAGAAATTCGAAGGTTTCGACGGTATGATCGACTTCCTCTGTCGGTCCAAAATTTACCATGCCCTAACCGTCAACCCAACCATATATACTTCAAACATGGAAGATTTTTGGAGCTCAGCCGTGTATTCTACTGAACAGGGCACTCCTCAAATCAGAGGCACAGTTGACGGTAAGGAAATGATCATCACTGAAGCAAAACTCCGCCAACACCTCAAGCTTCAGGATGAAGGGGACGCCCTCTCTTACCCAAGAGACGTATACATGAGGACCTTTGTATCCATAGGGTACACTGGGAATCAAACAGAGTATACGATAGAGAAGGCATTCATGGGTCCCAAATGGAAGTATCTCTGCCACACTCTTCTCCAATGCTTATCTCAAAAGAGGAGTGGCTGGAACCAACTCAGCTCCGGACTTGCGTCCGCAGTTCACGGTATGATAACAGGAGCAGGTTTCAATTTTTCCCACCTCATTCTTGAAGGTTTGAGATACAACCTTCAAGAAGGGGTGAAATCACAGTTCTTCATGTACCCAAGATTCTTGCAGGAAGTGTTCAATTTTGAGCACCAAGATCTTTCAAAAACTGCAAGAATCTACTCAATACTGGGACATAAGAACAACATTTTTCAAAGCATGAGAACAGTTTCATCAAAGTTCTCAGGGGCCGATGTTCCATTGTTATCTACAATGTTGAACACACATAGTGCCCAGGGTGACAGTTCAGCAAACCCAGCTGATACTGATCCCACACCCTCCACCTCACTGCCACAAACTCAACCTACTGTTTCCCTTGATCGAACCCCTGTGCATTCTACTGAGGATGCACAGGCACATACATTACTCACCCCCAGTTTGATTGCTCAACCGGAACACAAGGCCCCGGTTGCAGCCAAGTATACAAGGAAGAGGGGCAAGAGAACTCCTTCTTCTCTTGCCTCCAAGGCCCAAACCCAAGCCAACATCCCTCACTCAGAATCACAACATTCTAGTGAGAATATCATAAGGGAAAGCCACATTGCTAGGGAGACTCCTTCGGAAGTCTCTCTATTAGGATTAGGATCACTTCCCGGATCCATAGAACAGCCCTTCGAGCCATTCCTTTCTTCTTTGAACTTAAGTGTAGAGGAACCTGACCAACGTGATGTACCTTCTCCAACTACACTATCAAGGAGGTACTGATTGGTCTTGCTTTCGAAACACCCAACCCAAGTTCCTCACCCTTGAAGGTCCACTCTGGGAGTATTGAAAGAGTGGATATGGACGAGGCTATCACTACTGCTGGTCCATCAACTGACCAGGAGGACAGTGACAACATCTTTAAGACCTCAACCACGGCAACTCACGGTGAGGGTGTTTCCTTGGAAACTCCCTTCACTGAGAGGAATCCCAGGCACCAAGAAACCGCGGGTGATGGGGATGCTGAGGCTAGGCCTACGGCCCCATCTGGGTCCAAGGATTCCACAACTGTGGATGAGGACAGACTGAAACTTCATAACATGGAATTGACGGCCAGGTTGGCTATGCTAGAGGCTGAAATGTCCAAACTAAGACACCAAGTCACTATGCATGAAGCCCATCAATGCCCAACTTTAGCCTCTCCCTCTCTTGTATCAGTAGGCACCCAAACTGATGCTTACCTGTCTGCTGATGCAACCAAAAAGGGGGAGATGGTTTCTATGGAAGATGATACAGACAGTCTTGACGACTGGATTCAAGAGCAGTTTGTACTTCAAAGCTCACAATACAAGCCAGCTTTTGTCCAAGTTCATGACTTGCCAGCCCCAGATAACGAAGACGAAGAGATATCTGAAGACTGGCAGTTGGTCGTCAGGGCTGTCAATGAAATGTTGAATGATGCTGAAGATACAGAACAAACAAATGCATCATTCAGCATCCTTCCACAAGCAGCAGCCATCATTGGTCAACCATCAACCCCCCAACTATTCAGAACATCAAGGAAGCTAGAATTTGACTCCATCCTAGCTTGGGGGTATGATGGATCAGCTGAGAGGTTTTGGATTGGATGGGAGTTCAGCGGAGTAGAAGAGCTGAACTGGAACTCTCTCAATGCCCTCCAAGTCCTAGAACTGCATCTAACTGACTGCATCAACACTTCAGCAGATCTCTCAGCTGAACTTGCCATTGGCAGGTTCCATGACCTGATGGAGGATAATCTACCCAGGTTCCAAAGATTCCTACAAGCAGCACATCGGGTAGCTTATCCTGAATCCTCGGCGGCCGCAGAAAGAAGACTGACTCCTAGCAATCTTGAAATAACAAGGAGCAGTCTTCTCACTGAAGAAGACATTCTGGGCCTTCGAAGGTTCCTGTATGCCTTCCTGGTCAAGGACATGGATGTGCTAGGTTGGGTGAGCACTAAGTCTCTTGACCACACTTTTCTGCTCAGCAACGGCTCCTCTCTCATCATCAACACCAGAAACATCCTTCATCTGCCCTCAGACTTTCTCTTCAAGATCTATTAGCTCAGAACAAACATCTGCAATGTCAACTCACTTGAAAGCCAGGCAATGATAGATACTGTCAGAGCCAAACTTGAACAAGTAGGAAGAATTACTGAGGCAGTATATGTGTCAAACTCTGACACTGACACTGACTCAGCTTCCCCTCGAGTTAACATCTGCACTGCAGCTTATGAGTCAAGATCAACTATCAAAGAAAAACTGAGAGAAATAGAAGGTCCTGAGTATCAACTTGATGAAGACGATGACCTTCCCCTATTCACATCTCAAATTGCCAATGAAGATGAGGCAGAGATCCCAATAGCAGGATCACCATCTGCTGTTGTGATCAGTGAAGCTGAAGCAGAGGCATCCAATGTAAACAAAGGAAAGGGAATCATGACTGATGAAGATGAAGAGAGGTTGCTAAAAGAGAAAAGAGAAAGGGAAGAGAAAAGAAGAAGAAGAGAAGAAGAGGAGATGGCTGACATAAAAAGGGTTCAAGAAAGAAAAACAGCCATTCTCCTAAGAGAACAAACCATCCAGCTGTATGCTAAACAGCTGGATGAACTGAAAAGAAAGATTCCTGCAGTCGACCAAATTGAGAAAGATGAACAACTGGCCAGACAGCTGCAAGAACAGCTTGCCAAGGAAGAAGAAGAAGAGAATGAAAAGAAGAAGAAGGAGGATGCTAAGTTTAGAATCAGTGATTCTAAATTAGCAAAAGAATTAAGGGAGGAGTGGACTGAAGCTCTGATCTCTCAAGGTGAGGATGCAGACTACCTTGAAAAACTTTCAAACAAAGAGATCTACAGAGCCTTCATGGGTCAGCAAGGTCAGTTGGCAAAGAAGAAAAAGGCTGAAGAAGAAGAAAAAGCCAAACAACAGTCCAAAAAGACCATTGCCTTCAATAAAAGGACCCATGAAGAAAGGAAGGTCATGATTGACTTCCTTAAGGCCAGAGGAGATAGTGGAAAGAGGCTAGGTCCTATGAATTTCATGAACCTGCAAGCCCTCTACTTTAAAGTTAAAAAGAATGAGGAAGAAAGACTAGGGAAGAAGGGCTCCAAGAAAAGGGTACTTATTAAAGAAGATGAAGAACCAAAGACAAAGAAACCCAAGCCTTCTCCCTCACCTACCTCTTCCTCAGTCCATCATCCTTCCACTCTCCTCCCCAAACCTTCCACTCCTCCACCCAAAAAGTCCAAGTCATCCCACCCAGCTCCCACTCATCAACAGCCTCCCTTGAAGATACCCAAACCCACTCCTAAACCAGAAGACTCAAGAAATATAGTTAACTGGTTCCACAATTCACAAGATCAAGTGTTTGAGATCTTCAGGGGGAGAACTGAGAGAAGAAGATCCACTTACAGGTCTGTTGATGAGGTTCTGCAACTACCTGATTCCGATCTTCAAAGAATTTTAGAGCTGGGTGAAGCTAATGAGCCTGCAAATGAGAGTGGGAAACGTCTTGTGCTAGCAATCAAACACTACTTCAACCCTAGCAAAGATGTGATCATAAACATTAAACCACTCAAGTCCCACTCTCCATTTGTATCTTGGACCTACAATGCTGATTTGGATGAGTTCACACTGACTGATGTAAAGAAGCAGCAGATGAGATGTTCAAGCAAAGCAATCTACAAAATGCAACACAAAGACATCAAGACTCTGTCTGAACTTCCACTGAACAATCCCATCAAGGATCCAAGAGGCTATGAGGTTGAAAGGATAGTCATCCACATGCAAAAGCTTCAGCAGCAAAGTGATTAGAAGAATTTTTGGTTGCATCAGTCTAGGGGGAGTTTGTAGAACCAAAGACTGATTGCTACCAAATTATTCTAAGTACAAATGCTGCTGATAGGCTTATCAGCAGCATTCAACACTTGTTGCTGCTGATAGGCTTATCAGCAGCATTCAACACTTGTTGCTGCTGATAGGCTTATCAGCAGCATTCTGCACAAGTTGCTGCTGATAGGCTTATCAGCAGCGGTCTTCCATGTTTGCTGCTGATAGGCTTACCAGCAGCAACCTTCACTCTTTGCAGCTGATAGCTCTATTCCCTGAAAAACCAAACGTTGCAGCTGACTATCCAGGCCAAGCGTCTCTGACACCTTTCTGCAAAAGCAACTGACAGACTCAAAGCAGAAGGAACCGCTATGGTCAACCAATGACGGACAACAATACACTTCTCCAAGCATGCAAACAATCATGAATAAAGAAAACGTTTCAGTAAAGTTAACTAGATTAGCCTTTACGTGTAATGTAAATTAATAAATAAGATCAACGGCTTGTGTTCGATCTGATCCTTAGAATCAAGGGTCTGTCTTGATTCTAAGTTACTATAAATACTGAGTTGCCACTTCATTGTAAGTGTGCTTGTAGTGCTTGTCATACTTATTCATTGAGTTTCTCACTTGTAATCTTTGCATTCACAAAAGCTTAATACAACAGTGTTTATCAGTATTCTTTGTGTTTACTTGATTATAAATTGTGTAGTTGATTTTGTTTCCGCCAACCTCAACTAAGAACAGAACCATCTTGTATTCTCACGATCCAACAAACAGTCAATGTGAAACCATTCCTCAACTTAACGAGTCTCTTTGTTATAAACCCTGTTGGTAGTAGAATTTGCAACATACCCCAGAAAGATCTCTTCAATAGCCTTAGCACTGAACGTGGTTAGGACATCTCTAACTTTCAACAGGGTGCATGGATTACCAATAGGTAGTAAATATTCCAGATTTGGCTTTCGATTATTAAGAAACTCATAGCATGTCTTGTTGTGTCGCTTAACGGTCAAAACTTTGTTCAAAACGTGACACGCAGTATTCACAGCCTCAGCCCAAAAAGTAACTGGAAGCTTAGAATCTACAAGCATCGTACGTGCCGTTTCAACCAAAGTCCTATTCTTTCGTTCAACAACTCCATTTTTTTGAGGTACAACTCATGATGAATCCCCTTTTGAAGACAAAATAAACCATCTTGCTATTTTTAAACTCGCTGCCATTGTCACTCCTAATTCTTCTGACTTTCTGTTTGCACAAATTCTCTAAACCCAGGATTAAGAATTGCACCATCTCTGTGGTTTCGGCTTTAGAAGCAAGGAACTTAACCCATGAAAATCTAGAGAAATCATCTGTTACTACCAGACAGTAAGATTTACCACCAATGCTCCTGATACTAATCGGTCCGAACAAATCCATATGTAGTAGCTCCAAAGGAGTCACAATTGAATTATTTGTCTTAGATTTGTGGGACTTCTTGTGTTGTTTCCCCTTCTTGCAAGAAATACAGTCATCAGGAACGGAAAATTTCATTTTCGGAACACCAATAACCAGATTATTCTTCACGAGATAGTTCATTTTCCGATAATTGATGTGAGCAAGTTTCCTATGCCACAAAATAGAATCCGACTCAGACGCCTTAGAGAGTAAACATGTAGGAATTGAATCCGTTGTTGTAGCAACACTTATGTCTAGGACATATGTGTCATTTCTCTTCGGAGCCTTCATTAGAATCCATTCGTCAGGAATAACAAAGCCCGGTTTCAAGATATAACACTCAAAATCATTAAAATGAAATGAAAACTTCTTGTCGCACACTTGAGCTACACTCAAAAGATTATGTTCAAGTTGCTCCACATAGTTCACTTTCTCAAATTTGACTTTATCATTCTTCAACGTACCCTGACCAGATATGTACCCGCCTTTATTTCCAGCAAAAGCGACATAACCACAATCATTATTAATAACATCTTCCAGCAAACGAATATTCCCTGTCATATGTCGAGAACAACCACTATCCACATCCCGTGTATTGTTGAAAGTCCTCCTTGGTTGCCCCTACATAAACAAAGAAAATCAGTTAGAAATAGGAACCCAAGCCATTGTGGTCTTGGGTCGTCCAGATGGATCAAAATAAACAACTTCAATCAGTTCACAATCAACATTGTCATCAACCTTTGGAACATAAGATTCACATTTATACCTTCTCAATGAAGACACAGTATGATTAATTGGAAAAACATTATTATATTTATGATTATCAGATTCAATTGTTTCCAAAAGTTTCTTTAATTTTTTGTTCTGTCTTCTTTGTTGTGGTCTAGAAAGTTTGACCTTAGGTTGACAATATTTTGGGATTCCAACTTGTGAAATCTCAAACTTCTTTTGAAAAACAACTCGTTTAGAAATATGTTTATCATGTTGCTGAAATCCCGAAGATTTAGCAAATGATTGACAAGGCACATTCTTTACAACACTAGAAGTAGGCTTTCCCACATTTGGTCGACATGACTCATCTACAGACATAAATCTATTACACTTAGACAAAATCTATACAATTAGACAAAATCTATAGGCCATATCTTTTGTTCTTACACTTAGACAAAATCTATACAACTTGTTCTTACACTTAGACAAAATCGATACAATTACATAAAAACATAAAGACAATAACATCTAAACTATTACAAAGCTTTTGTCATACATTCTATGTCCTAACAATAGGCCATATCTTCAACACCACATTTCCATTATGATGCTTAGATCATAACTTCATATTCACCTATCCATTATGGTACTTAGGCCATAACTCCATATTCACATATCCATTATGGTATAAATCCCATAACTTCATTCATTCACATATCCATTATAGTATTACAACTATAATTACATTCATTCATTACACATACTATTTCATACACATTCTTTCACAACACATTGTATGCACACATAACACATATACCACCCTTTATCAACAATACTAAGTAAGTGCGTAAGCACTTACCTTGTGGGTTAGAAGATCTCGCACCACCTTCAAGTTTTGCAATTTGATTACCTAAATGTATACACCTAGTTTAGTAATCTAGTCATACATCAAAATCACATTACAATTGGTTTTACAACCCAATCTCCCATTTTCAATCCAAATTGTCTCGTTTGGGTTATTTCTATATCTAAACACCCTCTTTCAATCTTGTTGAAGCACTTTCCTATGACAACACTCTGGATAGAGTCTTAGTTTTGTATTTTCATGTCTGTAATTGTCTTTGTATGTAAGAGTCTTTATGTATTAGTTTATCGAGTTGTATTTACTTTTACATATTGAATGTTGCATTTCTTTCTAAGTGTTTTGCGCACACAGTGCGCATGAGAAAGCTCCTGCGTACTTAGCAAGTACGCCAGAATAACTTTGCGTACTTGTTAGTACGCAAGAGCATTTTGCCCTGCGCACTTGCTAAGTGCACAGGCATCAGGTCAGGTATAAATAGGTTAGGTTGACAGAAGTTAAGTACGCAAGCTTTGGTGCAAATACGCAGATTGTAACTTAAGTGCTTTTCTCTGTAACCTTCAGGTGTTTATAATACAAAGAACGTTTAAAGTGTTTTCTCTTGTCGGTTTACTTTGTTTAGCTAGACTCTCCACCTAGTCACGGGCATTCCGCACCCGGTCCGACTAGTAGACCCACTTGCATGTGACGATCCGCCACACCCGAAGGACCTACAAGTGGTATCAGAGCATTTGCTCCTGATTTCGAGTGTTGTGAGTGAGTTTGGAGAGTTTTTACAGGCAAAAAGAGGTATTTTTATTGATTTTTGTGATAAAATAGGGGTAGCTCTTGAGCACTATTTTAGAAACAAAAATCACTCAAAAAAACTGATTTTTGTTGTGTATTTGAGTGTTTTGAGCATCAAAGGTTGGTTAGAAACAAGTTTCTGACCCTTTGGCTCATTTACATTGATCATCAGACAAATTTTTACCATCTCTGGCGAGTTTCAGGTGACCGGAAAAGTTTGGTGAAAGTTGGTGAAAAGGTATCCTGCGTACTTACCATTTCTGGCAAAAAGTACATTTTTGTGCGTACTTATTAAATTCGCAAGACTTATATCCTGTGTACTTATAAGTGCGCAAGACTGAACTTGTGCGAACTTAAGTTATATCCTGCGTACTTACATTTAATCCTGCGTACTTATAAGTACGCAAGAGGAAATCTAAATACGCAAGACCATTTCTCAAGTGCGCAAGGCCAAAACCAAGTGCGCAACTGTGTCTGACTTTTCTGAAATTTGACTAAGTGTTCACTATGTCAAATCTTCAGAATATTAGAAACCTGCTGAATTATGATAATGATATCGGTACACCACAGAAACCACCAAAGTTGCTGAACGTGAACGATTATTCTAATTGGAAAGCACGTTTTGAGCACTACATTTCTTATACCGACTGATCGCTATGGATACCAATCAATGAGGGATATAAGCATCCCACACACATCTATCTTGATGAACCCATGCCCAAGCCTATCTCTAAACTCGGTGAAGAAGAAAAGAAAGCTTATGATCATGAAAAGAAGGCACTTGGTTCGATCACTATAGAATTAACTCGGGAATTGTTCCACAGTTTTCGAGGTTATAACAATTCCAAGGATCTTTGGAAAGCTTTACAGTAAAGATTCGAAGGAAATAGTGACATCAAGAAGAGTAAGAGGGATCTTCTTAGGAAGCAGTATGAGTGCTTCAGATTTTTAGAGAACGAATCTTTAGATGTGTAACATTTCTGATTTTTAGTATTCATATTTCAATTCAATGTAATGAAATTTCAAGTTCTATACTTGTGCAATGTCTCAATATTTTTCCCGCGGTAAATAAAATGCAATGATTCTATACAAGTTCGCAAGTTTTACTCGATTATATGCACATAAACGCTATACAAGTAACTATATATTTCAAATTCATAAAACCTGAAAAGTCAAGGACTAAAGTTGAAAATTTATCAAGAAACCCTAGTTAGCACGGTCGTGCTTCGTTCTAGCACGGTCGCGCCAAGTGCCTCGGCACGATCGCGCGGCTGGTCCTGGAACGATCGCGCCCGGTTCCTAAGCACGGTCGCGCCTGCGAAACAGTCGAAACGTAAATGTGATTTCAAAACGCTCAATCGTTCGAATTTCAAATCCGATTACGTTTCTTTTCCTTTAACGCGAGTTATACCATTTTCAATTACTCAACGCCTCAGTTTTTCTCCATCAATCTCGAATTCTCTCTCAAGCAATTCAAACAAAACTCGAGTCTTCCTCCTGGAACCCAAATTCTCCCGATCAAGAAAGGATTTATCATCTCCCGGCTCTCTCCAAGACTCTGGACTCTTTGGCCTAGCCGGAATCGCAGTCGAAGTCACCGGAAACCTTTACCTCCGTCGCCGGAACTCATCTCTGCCGTTCTTCATCGATTCGTTACGTTTCAGGGTAAGTATACTCTCCATCTCACTCATTTCAGTAACATTATCAAAAGCCCTCATTCAATTTGGGCTTCCATTAAAGAATTCGATCAGAATCAGAAATCATATTTTAATAAAAATGATTTAATCGAACCCATACTTGAACTCGATTTCCATACAATTAAGTTATATGAAAAGACTCTTAATAACCCATTAATCAAAAGCCCTAACAATTCCTGTGTTCAAAATACAAGAAACTCTCGATTCGTGTCTGATTTGGAATAGACACGGTCGCGCTAATCATCTAACGTGGCCGTGCCTCGTTTAGCGCGGTCGTGTCGACTAGCAGCGCGGTCGTGTCATCCGTCCAGACCTTGTCATGCCCTTTGGGCTAGTCTCTGTTGTGTCTAAAAATCATAGACGCGACCGTGCCGGGCTAAGGCACGGTCGTGCCTGATGACTTGTCTAGATTGTGCTCCTGATTGATCAACCCGGTCGCGCCCCGACTAGCTTGGTCGCGCCCGTGGCTTGAGCACGATCATGTCCTTCCGAGGCACGGTCGTGCTAGACTCAGAATTTTTAACAGAATTATAATTTTTATATTTTAATCAGTAAATGTTTCAGATTTTATAAAAATATGTTTTCTGTATTTAAAAATAGATTAAAAGTTTAATCTTGGCATAAATGTAATTTATTGAAAAGTTTATAAAAATTAAATTTATATTTATCATCTTACACTTAAATGATATTTTAAATAATTAAGTTACAAAATTTATAAATAATGATGACTTATTTACTTTACATTTTAAATCAAAATCGTTTTATTTATTTATACTTAATTACAATTAATATTGACATTATTTCATAAACTATAGTTATACACTTATTTATTTAATTCAAACCTAATTAAATTGTTTCAAACATATTTTACCTCAAACTTTATATATTTTATTCAATCCTTTTTAAATACAAACCAATGGTTTTATATACAAATCCAACTTTCATTTTTAAACTTTATACATCTATGTGATTCAATGCATATTACTATTTAGGTTAAAGTGTGCTTTTCAAGGATCTTTTTGCTATCTATATTCCTTGTTAGCTTCACTTCCATACCAAGTGAGTATTCACAACCCCTTTTACTCTTTTACACTTTTGGGGTGGAACATGAACTCTATACTCATTACACATTACACATTTACATTTACACAAACTACACAAGTGCAAAAAAAATCCTATTTACATACATGTGTGCAAAAATTTGAGCTTTGTGCCCGAGTGCTAGGTGTGTTTAACCTTTGTATGCTCTTATGTGCAATCATTAACTATACAAGCCGACGGTTTTCAATGATGGATCTATTGAGTCTGACAAACCCACCCATGGTACGCGGTGATTGAAACCGACAATACACTTTGTTTTGCATGCTAGTTACAAGGTTTGATTGTACATTTGGTTACACAATAGTTACTCCCCATGAACGCCTTATTTATCATGTCATGTAAAGGATTTGTTTTCAACTATATGCTATCTATATACAACTGTGTTATACTCACCAACTTTTTAGTTGACTTTATTTTATTCATGTTTCAGGCCCCAATATGTGAGATTGATTCAAGACGTGTTCAACATAGGATTTGGACTTAGCAAAATAAATCAAGAATTTTATGAATTGTTTATGTTTCTTGTTTGAATTTGATCTTGTACTTGGATTTATTGTAATGCAAATTTGACTTTAATATATTTCAATTTAGTCAACCATGTGCTATGAACAGTCTTACATGTCCCGCCCCGATGATTCCGCCATCGGTCGGGGTGTGACAGATTGGTATCAGAGCCTTGGTTATAGGGATTTAGGTTATTAGACATCTTGACCTAGACTATCACTTTAGGACACCCACTTATGTTATGCTTCATGATTTTGTGATGTGTGCTACATGCTATGTGCTACATGCTTACCATGATTAATTATTATTATATTTGCTACCTTCTTTGTTAGAAATGCATGACTTATTAGGATATTCTTAAATAATAATTAAATAAATAACATCCTTTCCTATGGCCTAAACCTCTTATTATTCTTATCTTCTTTTTCTATCTTTATCCTTTCTAAGCATGTGGAAAATTTTTGAAGCAAAAATCTTTAAATAAAATTTTTATTTCTTCGTTGAGGTTTTTAAACTTGTTAAATTATTTGAGGACACGTGCAATCTGGAAGGGTGACACCTGTATTTTGGGTTTTCTGTCTAGGAAAGCATTTCGCATAAATCCCAATCAACCGAGGGACCCGTATGCTTTCCTGGGAACTCCCGAGATGAGTGTTTACCTATAGGCTAAAGCATGTCTCCTTGAAAATTATATGAGTTTAAATTAACCTTAATATGCCTTAGTATTCAAGTGAATTTTTGTCACTTTTGAGTACAATTCAAACTATGATTATCTATCTTTTATTTTGTTATCTCATTCTATTAAATCCTAGCAATTCTCATAAGTTCTTACAATCTCTCTTGCCTTGTGTTTCAAATCTGTAGAATGCCTCCTCGTCGTGCTCCCGCCGCTAACGCCAACTCCGACATTGCTGCTATTCTTACTCAATTGGTGACACAACTCACCCAAGCCAATGGTGCCACTAATGGCAATGGAAGCAATAGTGGTAATAATGGTGGTAATGGTGGAAATGGTGGTAATCCATCCCAATGCACCTTCAAGCACTTCAATTCGTGCAATCCCCTAAAGTTTTATGGAACCGAAGGAGCTACCGGACTCCTCCAATGGTTCGAAAGTATTGAGAATACCTTTCTCAATAGTGACTGTCCCGACAACCTCCGTGTTCGTCATGCTACTAGTGTCCTTCAAAAGCGGGCACTTACATGGTGGAATGGGGAGAAAAGGAATAGGGGTGTTGATGTAGCTATGGCCTTACCTTGGGATGAGGTCAAAAGGCTTATGACCGAGGAGTTCTGTCCTCGCAATGAAGTGAAGAAGCCCCGGGGACTCCATTACGCTGCTCGCCCTATTAGCCGGCGGAAACCATGATAATTCATTCATTTCAGCCAGTCCCGGGTTATATATTGTACGGCGAAACTCGCTAATAGAGATCTGTTTTCTCAGGAACCAGACCTGGATCTTGCCCAAGACAGTGGGGAACACTTGGCTTACACAACTCGGTTCCATGAATTGAGTCTTCTTGTGCCCCACATGGTCACTCCATTATCTCGTTGCATCGAAAAGTACATTGGTGGGCTACCAAGACAAATTCAAGATACTGTCTTAGGTAGAAATCCTGCTACTTTGGAAGATGCCATCCACCTGTCTGCTACCCTAACCGATAATCATGTTAAAGCTGGAACTCTTACCAAAAAGGGTTCTAAGAAAGTTGCTGAAACCGTAACCCCTCCTAACCATACCAAAGAAGCTACAACCGAGCCCTCTCGCAACACTAGAAAGAGGAAGGTTAGAAATTTTGCTGTGGTTACTCCTGCTGTTCCCGTGAACCAAGCTGCACCTATGGTTCAAGCACCAGTCAAAAAGCCATATGGTGGAATTTACCCACTTTGTGCCACCTGCAACTATCATCATCCCCAAAACATCCCATGTCGCCTTTGTACTTATTGTGGGAGATATGGTCATACGGTTAATGTTTGTAGGACCAAAGCCCTTACGGGCCAAGTCAACCCTCCAAACCAAACCGTACCTCAAGTGGCTAATCAAGGTGCTCCCGCCATTGCTAATGGGCGTGCTTGTTATGAGTGTGGTGACCCGAATCATTTTCGTAATCTATGTCCAAGGCTCGCAAATACTAGACAAGGTGGAGCTCGTGGGCGTGCTTTCAACATTAACGCCAACGAAGCTCAATCCAACAACGACGTGGTTAATGGTACGTTCCTTGTTAATAGTCAATATGCCTCCATTTTGTTCGATACCGGTGCCGATAAAAGTTTTGTGTCACTTAATTTTGAGCCTTTACTTGCAAAGACACGATCCCAATTAGAGAAAACCTTCACCGTTGAAATAGCAAATGGTGACTCCCTTACAATTGAGTCTATTATCTATGATTGCTCTTTAGAACTTAATGATCATGCATTCCCAATCAACCTTATTCCAATGCCACTAGGAAGCTTTGACATTATCATAGGTATGGATTGGCTATCAAATCATCATGCCGAAGTGATTTGCTTTGAAAAGTGCATCCGAATTCCGCTACCTTCGGGAGAAACCTTAAGGGTTTTTGGTGAAAAGCCTTGCAAGGGTCTTAAATTGATGTCTTGTACTACTGCTCAAAAGTACTTGCGAAAGAAGTACATCGCCTTCCTAGCTCATATTGTTCAAAAGGATTTCAAGGAGAAGAGTATCCAAGACATTCCCATTATTCGAGATTTTCCCGAAGTGTTTCCTAAAGATTTATCCGGTCTTCCTCCCGTTCGTCAAGTCGAGTTCCGTATTGATCTCATGCCCGGAGCTAACCCTGTTGCTAGAGCTCCTTATCGTCTTGCACCTTCCGAAATGCAAGAGCTCGCAAGTCAACTTCAAGAACTCTCCGATAAAGGGTTCATTCGCCCGAGTCATTCACCGTGGGGTGCACCCGTCTTATTTGTAAAGAAGAAGGATGGATCATTTCGCATGTGTATTGACTATCGCGAACTCAATAAGCTTACTATCAAGAATCGCTATCCTTTGCCAAGAATCGATGATCTCTTTGATCAACTTCAAGGTTCTACGTGTTTCTCGAAGATTGATCTTCGATCTGGTTATCATCAGCTCCGTGTTCAAGAAGATGACATTCCTAAGACTGCTTTCCGAACAAGGTATGGTCATTACGAGTTCATGGTTATGCCTTTTGGATTAACCAATGCACCCGCAGTTTTCATGGACCTCATGAATCATGTGTGCAAACCGTACCTTGATAAATTCGTGATCGTTTTCATTGACGATATCTTAATCTATTCCAAGACTAAAGCCGACCATGAAGAACACCTTAGATTGGTTTTGGACCTTTTAAAGAAAGAACAACTATATGCCAAGTTCTCCAAATGTGAATTTTGGTTAAAAGAAGTTCAATTTCTTGGTCACATCGTCAACGACAAGGGTATTCATGTTGATCCTGCTAAGATTGAAATGGTTAAGAATTGGAATGCCCCGAAGACTCCTACCGAAGTTCGTTCGTTCCTTGGTCTTGCGGGTTATTATCGTCGTTTCATCTCAAACTTCTCAAAGATTGCTGTCCCTCTTACCGCCTTGACCCATAAGGGTAAAGCTTATGAATGGGGACCGAAGCAAGAAGAAGCTTTCCAAACTCTTAAGCAAAAGTTGTGCAATGCTCCCATCTTGACTCTCCCCGATGGAAATGATGATCTAGTTGTCTATTGTGATGCTTCTAACCAAGGTCTTGGTTGTGTCCTCATGCAACGAGGCAAAGTGATCGCTTATGCATCAAGACAACTCAAAATTCATGAAAAGAATTATACGACGCACGACCTCGAGTTGGGTGCGGTCGTATTCGCATTAAAGATTTGGAGACACTACCTATATGGCACGAAATGTGTGGTATTCACCGACCACAAAAGTCTTCAACATATCTTCAACCAAAAAGAACTCAATATGAGGCAACGACGTTGGGTCGAACTCCTTAACGACTACGACTGCGAGATTCGTTACCATCCCGGCAAAGCGAATGTTGTAGCCGATGCTTTGAGTCGAAAAGACCATGTTATGCTTCATTGCGCCCGTATTCAATCCGATATTCAAACCCGTATCCTGGAAGCTCAACACGTCTCAGTTACCGAGGGTAACATGTATGAAGAAATGTCGTGTGGTGTTGAACTTCTTCTTGAATCTAAACCCAATGGCTTACTATATTACTTGAACCGTATTTGGGTTCCCGATCGCGATGATCTCCGTGCAATTCTCATGAACGAGGCTCATAAGACTCGTTATTCTATTCATCCTGGTGCAGATAAAATGTACCAAGATCTTCGTCAGCTTTATTGGTGGCCCGGTATGAAGAAGGACATTGCTCTTTATGTTGCCAAATGGTTAACTTGCTCCAAAGTCAAAGCCGAACATCAGCGTCCTTCTGGTTTGCTTGAACAACCGGAAATTCCCGTGTGGAAATGGGAGAATTTAGCTATGGATTTCATTACCAAGCTCCCTCGCACCTCGAGTGGTTATGATAGTATTTGGGTGATCATTGATCGACTCACCAAATCTGCCCACTTTTTGCCTATTCGTGAAGACTTCAAAGTGGAGAAACTTGCCCGAATTTATATTGATGAAATTGTGAGCCGTCATGGTGTTCCCTTGAACATAATATCTGATAGAGACGCTCGGTTCACTTCTCGATTTTGGCAATCTCTCCAATCTGCACTTGGTACTCGTTTGGATTTGAGCACGGCTTACCATCCCCAAATTGATGGCCAAACCGAGCGAACAATCCAAACTCTTGAAGACATGCTTAGAGCTTGTGTAATCGATTTTGGTGGCAATTGGGATTCACATTTATCCCTTATTGAGTTTTCTTATAACAATAGCTACCACACAAGTATCAACATGGCTCCATTCGAAGCTCTCTATGGTCGCAAGTGTCGTTCTCCGATCTGTTGGAACGAGATTGGTGAAGCACAAATCGCCGGTCCCGAGTTAATTCAAGAAACTTCCGACAAGATTATTCAAATCCGTGACAATATCCGAGTAGCAAGGAGTCGACAAAAGAGTTATGCCGACAAGCGTCGAAAACCCTTGGAATTCCAAGTCGGTGATCTCGTCCTTCTTAAGGTATCTCCATGGAAGGGTGTGATCCGTTTTGGAAAGAAAGGCAAGTTATCACCTCGTTATGTTGGTCCATTCAAAATCCTTGAAAGGATTGGGAAAGTGGCTTACAAGCTCGAGTTACCTCCATCTCTTGGCAACGTGCATCCTACATTTTATATATCTAATCTAAAGAAGTGTCTCGCTGATGAAAATCTCCATATACCGCTTGACGACGTGCGCATTGATGAAACGATGCACTTCGTTGAGAAGCCGGTGGAAATTATGGATCGTGAAGTCAAGCAACTCAAGCGAAGTCGTATTCCTATCGTCAAAGTTCGTTGGTAGTCTAAGCGTGGTCCTGAGTACACTTGGGAACGAGAAGACCAAATGAAGCTCAAGTTCCCTCATCTTTTTACTATTAATGTTGTTTCCTCTAGCTAAATTTCGGGACGAAATTCTCTCAACATGGGGAGACTGTAACATTTCTGATTTTTAGTATTCATATTTCAATTCAATGTAATGAAATTTCAAGTTCTATACTCGTGCAATGTCTCAATATTTTTCCCGCGGTAAATAAAATGCAATGATTCTATACAAGTTCATAAGTTTTACTCGATTATATGCACATAAACGCTATACAAGTAACTATATATTTCAAATTTATAAAACATGAAAAGTCAAGGACTAAAGTTGAAAATTTATCAAGAAACCCTAGTTAGCACGGTCGTGCTTCGTTCTAGCACGGTCGCGCCAAGTGCCTCGGCACGATCGCGTGGCTGGTCCTGGAACGATCGCGCCCAGTTCCTAAGCACGGTCGCGCCAATCTTGGCACGGTCGCGCCTGCGAAACAGTCGAAACGTAAATGTGATTTCAAAACGCTCAATCGTTCGAATTTCAAATCCGATTACGTTTCTTTTCCTTTAACGCGAGTTATACCATTTTCAATTACTCAACGCCTTAGTTTTTCTCCATCAATCTCGAATTCTCTCTCAAGCAATTCAAACAAAACTCGAGTCTTCCTCCTGGAACCCAAATTCTCCCGATCAAGAAAGGATTTATCATCTCCCGGCTCTCTCCAAGACTCTGGACTCTCTGGCCTAGCCGGAATCGCAGTCGAAGTCACCGGAAACCTTTACCTCCGTCGCCGGAACTCATCTCTCCGTTCTTCATCGATTCGTTACGTTTCAGGGTAAGTATACTCTCCATCTCACTCATTTCAGTAACATTATCAAAAGCCCTCATTTAATTTGGGCTTCCATTATAGAATTCGATCAGAATCAGAAATCATATTTTAATAAAAATGATTTAATCGAACCCATACTTGAACTCGATTTCCATACAATTAATTTATATGAAAAGACTCTTAATAACCCATTAATCAAAAGCCCTAACAATTCCTGTGTTCAAAATACAAGAAACTCTCGATTCGTGTCTGATTTGGAATAGACACGGTCTTGCCAATCATCTAGCGCGGCCGTGCCTCGTTTAGCGCGGTCGTGTCGACTAGCAGCGCGGTCGTGTCATCCGTCCAGACCTTGTCATGCCCTTTGGGCTAGTCTCTGTTGTGTCTAAAAATCATAGACGCGACCGTGCCGGGCTAAGGCACGGTCGTGCCTGATGACTTGTCAAGATTGTGCTCCTGATTGATCAACCCGGTCGCGCCCCGACTAGCTCGGTCGTGCCCGTGGCTTGAGCACGATCGTGTCCTTCCGAGGCACGGTCGTGCTAGACTCAGAATTTTTAACAGAATTATAATTTTTAGATTTTAATCAGTAAATGTTTCAGATTTTATAAAATTATGTTTTCTGTATTTAAAAATAGATTAAAAGTTTAATCTTGGCATAAATGTAATTTATTGAAAAGTTTATAAAAATTAAATTTATATTTATCATCTTACACTTAAATGATATTTTAAATAATTAAGTTACAAAATTTATAAATAATGATGACTTATTTACTTTACATTTTAAATCAAAATCGTTTTATTTATTTATACTTAATTACAATTAATATTGACATTATTTCATAAACTATAGTTATACACTTATTTATTTAATTCAAACCTAATTAAATTGTTTCAAACATATTTTACCTCAAACTTTATATATTTTATTCAATCCTTTTTAAATACAAACCAATGGTTTTATATACAAATCCAACTTTCATTTTTAAACTTTATACATCTATGTGATTCAATGCATATTACTATTTAGGTTAAAGTGTGCTTTTCAAGGATCTTTTTGCTATCTATATTCCTTGTTAGCTTCACTTCCATACCAAGTGAGTATTCACAACCCCTTTTACTCTTTTACACTTTTGGGGTGGAACATGAACTCTATACTCATTACACATTACACATTTACATTTACACAAACTACACAAGTGCACAAAAAATCCTATTTACATACATGTGTGCAAAAATTTGAGCTTTGTGCCCTAGTGCTAGGTGTGTTTAACCTTTGTATGCTCTTATGTGCAATCATTAACTATACAAGCCGACGGTTTTCAATGATGGATCTATTGAGTCTGACAAACCTACCCATGGTACGCGGTGATTGAAACCGACAATACACTTTGTTTTGCATGCTAGTTACAAGGTTTGATTGTACATTTGGTTACACAATAGTTACTCCCCATGAACGCCTTATTTATCATGTCATGTAAAGGATTTGTTTTCAACTATATGCTATCTATATACAACTGTGTTATACTCACCAACTTTTTAGTTGACTTTATTTTATTCATGTTTCAGGCCCCAATATGTGAGATTGATTCAAGACGTGTTCAACATAGGATTTGGACTTAGCAAAATAAATCAAGAATTTTATGAATTGTTTATGTTTCTTGTTTGAATTTGATCTTGTACTTGGATTTATTGTAATGCAAATTTGACTTTAATATATTTCAATTTAGTCAACCATGTGCTATGAACAGTCTTACATGTCCCGCCCCGATGATTCCGCCATCGGTCGGGGTGTGACAAGATGACCTCATCCCTAGATTCTATCATTTACAGACTGAGTTGAAGGCTTTTGAACTCAGGTATCCAGATGAAGAGCTGGTGGAAAAATTTTTGGATGCTTTACCACCCAAATTTGAAATGTACACATCCCTGATGAGGGAAAATCCTAAATTCTATGAGTTGACTGTTGAGGAGGCAATAGGAAAGGTTCAAGCTCATGATATGAACCTAAGAAGAAAGGAGAGCTCAGGAAGACCCCAGATACAAGACCCTTCTATGTATCATGGGATAACTTCTACATCCAAGTCAGCGGGCTCTGGAATTGCCCTCTTCACTGGAACTCCTACTGAAGAAGACCACTCAACTGGGTGTGGTGGTCGTGCTTGCTATGCTTCAGGATCAGGGTTGGGATCTCATCATCAAAATACCTCAAGAATCCTCCTGCTACGTCTTCAACTAACAACTCAGCTATAGCCAGAATAGCTGAAGATCATGTAGCACTATTCTCATCTTGTATGCTTGCATATGAAAATTTCATAGGTGGCAAGATTACTGATCCAGAGACGATTGAAGAAGATTTTAATCAAGTGGATCCTGATGACATGGAGGACATGGATATTCAATGGAATATGGCCATGCTATTGAGGAGAGCCAAGCGTTTCCTGAACAGAACAAGAAGAAAGTTTATTAACGGGCATCCTAATGCCAAGGTCGGGTTTGACAAATCTAAGGCCAAATGAGTGTCTGAACTATGGACACTTTGCTCGTGAGTGTCAGAAAGACAGAGCACTGGCCTCTGGTTTTACACGACCCAGCCAAGGAAACAGCCATGGCCACAACAATCTAAACCACCACAATCAAAGCCAAGGTGGAACGTCCAACGCACTGGTAGCCCAATAGGACGAAAGCTTTGACTGGGGTGTTCATCTTGAGGATGCCATCATCGCACAAACCCAGGTTGGTCTCATGGCTGAGATCATGGAGATGATGGAAGCAGAGAAAAGGGAAGCTTCTATGGCTGACCTAGAAGAATCTACAACTGTTGCTACTGAGAAGGTGAAGGAAGCTGAAGAAAAGGAAGCTTCTATAGCTGATGAAGAGGAATCAACCACTGCTGTTGCTCTCATGGCCATTGGAGAGGCAACAAGTTCACCGTCTGAGGTAGATTCTAACCCTTCCTCTGTTATTTCATGTTCTAAATGTCTAGGGCTAAAACTTTAAAATTATAGGCTCCAAGACAAAATTGAACCCCTAAGTTTGGCAGCTCTAAACTATAAAGAAAATGAAAAACGTTTTAAAGATTCTATTGAAACGTTGAAAAAAGAAAAATCTTAATATTCTTTAAAAATAAGTGATCAACAGCTTCACTTAGATGTTGCATACAGGGGGTTAGAAAAACGGAACAATGAAATCAACAAACTGCAAAATGAGATCTTGCAGTTAAAATGCACTAATGAGAAGTTGAAAAACTCTCGCTTTGTGGTGGAACACTACGAGTCTGTGGTGAGACAACTGAATGGATTAGGTTTAGGTAGTAATGCCATTCCTCCACCAGTAAGGGGGAAGTTTGTCAATAGTTTAATAGACATTGATCTCACTTGTCTAGATGAGTCATCTGATAAGGATGAATCCTCAAGTAAGGCTAACTCCACATCTAGTGAGGAGTTCGTTACTGCTTCTGAAGATGGGTCGGTTAATTCTTGCCCTGAAGGAGTAGTTTCTGAGGAGTTGTTGACTGAACAAAAGGTAAAGAAAAACGTTATCACTAATGGTGATAATTGCATTTTAACTGAACCCGACATCATTAAAACAAATGATAAACTAAAGGTAATGCTTTACGGGGGGTATAAGAGTCTTAACCAAGTAAAGAAAGAGGCTTTCTCAGCTCACTATGGGCTTGGTTACAAAGAAAATTTGCAAAAATACTATACTCCCAAAAACCAAACTGTAAAGGTTCAGACTCCTGTTCATAAACCAACTCCTCCTTCTCATATTGCTGAGTTATCTAAGGCCAGATCTAATGAGCCTTACCGGAGAACTTATATAGACAAGAGGAATTGTTTTCACTGTGGCTTGGTTGGTCACATTTTTGTGAACTGTCCTTCAAAGAACCTAGGGAAACGGCATGTTGTTTCACAACCAGCTGTTATCCCTAAGTCGCCATCAGTGACCCCTCCCAAATGTCCAAAGCAAAATGTGGTGAAACCACCAGTCAAACTGATGGTAAAGCCTAAGATCAAGTCTGAAGCTAAACCATCTGTTTCAAGAAAGGTAATGCAACCTGCTGTACCTTGTGTATCTACCTCTGGTAGTACACGTACTGGTGAGAAACCTGTGGCAAGACTCTCGAAGCCACAGAGAAGCAGAAGGAACAAAAGGTTGAGAAAGCTGGAACAGCTGAGGTGAAGCTTCCACAAGTTCACCTGCTGTTGTTGAACCAAAGTCTCCTGTTCCAGTTAAGAAACAGAAAAGATCCTAGACTGCCAAATCCAACCTAGTTCTATTTCTTCTAAAGATTCATCAATTTTGAACAGTCATCACGACTGTGAGTTAAAGGAAGTAGTTTATTTTGAAAATGATGGACGACCCAAGACCACAATGGCTTGGGTCTCCAAATCTAACTAATTCTTTTGTTACTCATGCAGGGACGTCCGAAGGATACTATCTCTAACCGCTGGTATGTAGATAGTGGATGTTCCAGGCACATGACAGGAAACATGGCCCTACTTCAAGACGTTAAACCATTCAGAGGCGGCTATGTGGCCTTTGCCGAAGAAAAAGGGGGCAGTATCACGTGTCAAGGCGTGGTTTCAAACGGTTGTGTCAGCTTTGACAATGTCAACTTTTGCGAACAGCTGAAGCATAACCTGTTGAGTGTCTTCCAAATGTGTGACAAGGAGTACTCGGTGATGTTTGACAAGTCAGAATGCCTGATTCTCAAACCTGGTTTTGAAGTTCCGGAAGATTGGATCCTAATGAGAGCGCCAAGAACAAACGACACCTATCAGATCGATAAGAGCATGGCAACAACCACCTCATCAGTTCCTACCTGTTTGCTTACTAAAGCGACAGAGCTCGACTCCATCTTGTGGCATAGGAAACTCGGGCATATTTCGTATCGTAAAATGAATCATCTTGTCCGAAACGGTTTGGTAACTGGGGTTCCTAAGCTGAGATTTACCGTTGCAGATGACTGTATGCCTTGTAAAAAAGGCAAACAGCAACAGAAGTCTCACAAGCCCAAGCTCCAAAACTCTATTGATACCCATTTGGAGCTATTACACATGGATCTGTTTGGCCCCATAAGTATCAGGAGTATTGGAGGTAAGTCGTTCTGTCTGGTTGTAACTGATGATTTCTCACGTTTTTCTTGGGTGCACTTTTTAGGTACTAAAGACGAGACTGCTGATATTCTTCAATATTTGATCCTAAGCTTGGAATCTCTTTGCAGGCTGAAAGTTAGAAGAATTAGGAGCGACAACGGAAATGAGTTCAAGAATAATTTGATGGAGCTTTTCTGTCTCAAGAAAGGGATCCGTCACGAATTCAGCGCACCGTACACGCCTCAGCAGAATGGAGTTGCTGAACAGAAGAACAGAACACTGATTGAGACTGCAAGGACTATGCTGTCACATGCAAAGCTTCCTGTCACTTTCTGGGCAGAAGCCGTTAATACAGCTTGTCACATCTTAAACAGAGTTCTGGTTGTAAAAAGGCACAACAAGACTTGTTACGAGTTGATCAACAATCGACTTCCCAATCTTGATTACCTAGTTCCTTTTGGTAGTCCTTGTTCCTTGTTGCTACAGTACAAAGACCGCCAGTCTAAGTTTCATGCAAAAGCGGTGGAAGGCATCTTCTTAGGATACGTTGCCAACTCGCCTTGCAAGAGAGTGTACAACATAGGAACTCGTACTGTCGAGGAATGGTTTGAAGTGGATTGTAGTAAACACAGCATTCCACCTAAACCAACAGGTCCAGCTTGCAGTTTTGATTATGATGCGCTATTCATGTCATTCAATCTTCCTGATCTATATGCAGTTGACGCCGCAAATGTTTATGAATTATTGGGTGGCGACAATGACTCCAACTTCTCTACTCGTGCTACTGTACCGATTGTAACTCCTGATTCCAATGCTGCATCTGCATCTGGAACTCATGACAGTGATAACAGTGAAGATGTTCTTGTTGTTGGAGATGACGCTCAAGCCAATCCTAACACAACTGTAGGAAATGAAACTCCAGTTGATCCAATTAACATTGAATCTTCTTCCTCTGGAACACAGGAAATGGGGGAGTTAAGCACGAATCTAGATCCAGAAATTCAGGAACCGATTGTACCGGAGACGAGAGTGCATAGGAATCATCCAATCGACAACATTATTGGTGATCCTTATGCCGGTGTTCAGACTCGTCATCGAACCATCACTGAGAACACCAGTCTTTACACAGAGATACTTGACACTAGTGTCATGGAAACACGTCTGCATGCTGCATTCGTGTCCCAGTTAGAGCCGAAGAATGTGAAGGAACTGCTGGATTGAGGCGATGCAAGATGAATTGTCTCAATTCCAAAAGTTGCACATGTGGGATTTGGTTGACTTGCCAAAAGGCTTTCAGCCAATTGGAACCAGATGGGTGTTCAAATGCAAGACGGATGATCGTCATGTTGTTGTGAAGAACAAAGCAAGATTGGTTGTTCAAGGTTTTTATCAGCAAGAGGGCTTGGATTACACGGAAGTATATGCCCCAGTTGCTAGAATTGAAGCCATTCGACTGTTCTTGGCTTATGCCACATATGTCGGCTTCAAGGTCTATCAACTTGATGTGAAGAGTGCTTTCCTTTGTGGTAAAGTTCATGAAGAAGTCTATGTCACTCAACCTCCCGGTTTTGAAGATCCGCATAATATTAATAAAGTGTATAAGCTTGATAAAGCACTTTATGGTCTTCATCAAGCACCGCGGGCATGGTATGAGACATTATCTAAGCATTTACTGTCTAATGGTTTCGACCGTGGACAGATTGACTCGACTCTCTTCATTAGGAAAGCAGGAGGTGACATTCTTCTTGTACAAGTATACATCGACGACATTATCTTTGGATCTACCAATGAAGGGATGTGTAGGGAATTCGAGCAGGTGATGAAGTCCAAGTTTGAAATGAGTAATATAGGTGAATTGTCATTCTTCCTGGGTCTGCAAGTCAGTCAAAGAGAGGATGGCATTTATCTACATCAAACTAAGTATGTGCAGGACATCTTGTCAAAATACAAGATGAATGATAGCAGTACTTATGGCACACCTATCCCAGTCAATCATGGTCTGCATCCTGACAAAGATGGAAAGGATGTATATAACAGATTGTACAGTATCTCACAGCTTCAAGACTCGATATAATGTTTGCTGTGTGCTTGTGCTCAAGGCTTCAGTCTCAACTGAAGGAGTCACATATGATAGACGTGAAGAGAATTTTCAGATACCTGAAAGGGAAACCCCGATTAGGTCTTTGGTACTCTAAGCAGCAGTCATTCGACTTCAAAGCCTACACTGATTCAGATTATGGCGGTTGTAACCTTGACAGAAAGTCAACTTCTGGTGGATGACAATTCTTAGGAGACAGACTGGTCTCCTGGCAGTGCAAGAAGCAGTCAACGGTTTCTGTCTCAACTTGTGAAGCAGAATATATTGCTGCGGCGAGCGGTTGTTCTCAGATACTGTGGATTCGGCAGAAGTTGAAAGACTATGGCTTAAACTTCATTGGAACACCATTATTCATTGACAACAACGCCACCATGTCCATCACAAATAACTTGGTGAAACATTCCAAAACTAAACATATAGAGATTCGCCATCATTTCATCCATGATTGTGCTGAAAAGCATTTAATTAAACTTGTAAAAGTTCACACGGATGACAATCTTGCTGACCTTTTCACAAAGGCATTTTATCGATCCCGTTTTGAGCATCTTGTCAACTTGATAGGAATGTTCAATCCTAAGTGAAAATTAATTTTTCTTAAATCAATTCAATTCATGGAAGTTAAACTTTATTTCTTTTAAATTTTCTGTATGGTTCTTTTAAGTTTCAAAATATTTTACAAAAACAAAAACAAAAACAAAAATAGAAAATGGAGAAAATTTCAAAGTTAACTTGAGAAAAGAGGAAATGATAGTACATCAGAAATGATCTAAACGTCACAGACTGCTCATATGGGAAATGATTGCGTCATGCTTACTTAATTGTTTAACTTATTATGTTTTTAATCTGCTTATTTACGAGTAATTTAAATTGTCAGTAGGCTGTATGCGTCTTTGAATCACTAGTAGTGTGGAAACTAAATCTAAATTACAACTTTGATTTGAACCCATGTTTGCAAGTGTGTGTGCGTAAAAGAATAGAAAAGATCATTATCAGATATAGGATGTTAGATTTTGGCGATAATTTTCTTTTGAGGTCAGTTTCGGGTTATGTCGTTAGCACAATTAATGCGGTTCATCTCACTGCCCATACTCACAAGTATGCAAGGAGAGATTGAATCAAGACATGTCTCTACATTAACCGTTGAGCATGTATTCACCCTTGAATCACTCCTGATTTATTGAAATCAAATCCAGATAAAAGTTGGATCCCCTTACCTTAAAACTCAAACACCATATATATTATCCTGAATCATTATATCAATATTCAATGAAGAAAATCATATGAAACCAAGACAAATGAATCACTCGATTCTCAATCTTATGATTCCTGATAATCCTTATGGATTCTGCTTGATTTTTCCTGTGCTAATAGATGCAACTTCATTCTGAAAATTTAGAAAATCATTGGGAAAATCTTAGATGCCTTGAGATAATGCAATTTACATTAGTATAGCATATCAGTGGGGTACACGTTGTATATCTTATAAATAATACCTTAATACACAAGAATGTGATACAAAGATGCTTATAGTTTCAAATCTTATAAAATTGTCAACTTGAATTACTTGTTTATGTGCTTATTACGTATGAATAAATAGTAATCCATGACATGATCCCATATTCTTTGATGTTTATATTGTATCGTTTTTGCTGAAAGATAGCCTGATATGATCCTCTGCTCGTGTCTTTGATCAAAATAGTTTGTGTGAATTCTTGTATATTTTATTAGAAAAGATCAAAAAGATTTTAAGTTTTTTGCATAGTTCAATTTTATTCAGAAAAGCCAAAAATATTTGTGTTTAACCTTCCTGAATTGTATTTGAATCCTCCTGATTGAATATTTTTATCTTGTTCGTTATTTGACTTGAAATACTTCATAAATTCGGAGTTTAAAATTTGCGCACTTAAGGGTTGTGCATACTTGTCAAGTTCGCACGAAGTAAGACTTGCGTACTTAGTAAGTATGCAAGGGTTAAAGCTTGCGCACTTGTAAGTACGCAAGAGTTAACTCGTGCGCACTTATCAAGTACGCACGACTGATTAGTGAAGGGTATAAAAGTGGGACTTAGAAAATTTTATCAGTTTCATCACATTCAAACCGATAGTTTCCCCCTGGCAATTTTTACTCAAAAAACGAGTGTTCCTAAACCATCTTTTCGTCCCGTCTATAGTTTCATCATCTCATTTCATCGATTTGGTGAGAATCTAGGCTCATTCCATACACACGAACTCGTGATTTTGGACCGATTCTTGACTAAGAAAAACCTAAGTTCAATCCGTGATTTTTAGGACATATTGGGGGTTGTTTGGATTACCTATTATTATTAAACATGATTAGATCACATAACCGATCCTTAAACGTCCTTTTTAATCTTCGATTTTTGACTTTGGGTTTGAAGTCGAACCGTTAGTGGGTCTGACGAACATTTTAGGTCAAAATTTGGTCATGTTTAGCAGGTATTTGGTGTTGTGGCTGGTCCCATAGGTTAGAATCTTTGATTCCGACCTAGTGGTGACCCAATACACACCAATTTTTGCACTTTGATTGAATTTCAAACTTCTGCATTTTCACCAAGTACGTTTCCTGCGCACTTAACAAGTACACAAGAAACACTTCATGCGTACTTGTTAAGTATGCAAGAGGAAACTCCTGCGTACTTGCTAAGTATGCAGGACCAACACTTGGCAAAAATTCCTAAGTTTGAAATTATGTTCAAAGAGTAACTGCTATATTGAGTAATGTGTATCCATTTCCGATGATACGTGTTGTTCTTATTATGTTTTCTGTGTGTTTTTGAAGATCATGGCTCGGGCGTTTACTAACGAATTCAACATGTTAGCAAACACTCAACCCGAATGGAAAGGTGCAGCATTGCAATATAGGGAGATAGTTGATTTCTTGAACCGCTCCAGAATCAGCTATGCTATCTCGGCTGACCCGACCGTGTCAAGACCTTATTTGGAACAATTCTGGGAGACAGCGGAACATGACTGCACGGTATCCCCCAATGTCATAAGGGCTACCGTTGCTGGTCAGGCTATCGCTTTTTTTGAAGACACCATAAGAAGGGTCCTGCAGTTCAGAGACCTTGCTACCGACCCGACAGCCTATCCAGACTACTATGTGGATGGGTATTGGAGGCAAAGAATGGGATATGTCGGTGCAAGGGACTATGCTTCATACAAAAAGATGTGGGTATTAGACCAATGGCGGTATTTTGCCCATGTCATGATCATGTGCATCTCGTCAAGAAAAGCTGGTAAAGATGCCATGGGTCATGACCTTGTAGCAGCCATGGTGGGCTTGTCTCTTAATAGGGGCTACAACTTCTCGCGCTACATCTTTAAAGCTATCAATGACCAGATCAACACAGCGGAGAATTTTAGATTCTTATTGTACCCTATGTTTGTGCAACTCTTGATTGATGACGCGTTGCCAAACCTTCCTGCTATAGGGGAGAGACTACAAGTCAAGAGGGTGGACAAAAGAGTATTTGCTCAATTCTTAAAGCCAGGCAGCGTAGAACCTACCCCTGTGCATACTGAACTCTTTGGCCACCTAATCAATGAAGCATATGTGGCCCCTGATGACTGGAACTGGTATAGCCACAACTCTAAGCCAGAACATAGTGAACACTCTGATGAGCAACAACAGGAGGAAATAGAGAGTGATGATGGTTCGTCTGAGGATGGAGACGACGAAGGTGGTGATGGTGGTGCTGAGGAATCCGATTTAGAAGCAACATAATCAGATTCTTTTGATTCCGATGACGCACCATCGCAGGTACACCCACGGTGAACGGTAAGGTAACCCTACCTGAGTCGTCCTCCAAAAGGTAACGACAAAGCTCAAGCAGCGAATATGAGCCAAATTCTGACTCTGACGCTGCTGTACAAAGACAAAGAAGGGAAAGCATTCATAAGAACAGGGGTGATAGGCAAGAGATTGCTATCCCCAGTGTGGTAGATGTCCCGATTGTGCAGCAAGTACATGTTTCAGCTGCCAATCCGGATTCAGCCTCTACCCCACCTACACAGCAGTTATTCAGAAGGAGGAGAAGGCCACAAGTTCAAGCTAACGTGGCAGTCACGGCAGTCACAGAGGAGGTTCCTACGACTGTGACCCTCCCTACTACATCCGTCCAGGTGGCGGTGACTACTCCAATTGTCACGGAGTCTGTCACCATCACCCCTACTATTACCCCAACAACTCGCGTCACATCTTCCATCCCAACTACCACCACTGAGCCTCTCAGTCAACCCTTCAATTATGGAGATTTCACGCAAGGGTTTGACTTTGATACCATATTCTCCTCCCCTACACATAATGCCGAGGCTTCGTCATCCAGACATCCTGATCCGAATGATGCAAGGATAGATGTTTTGGAAACCCAAGTTGCTGGACTAATGAAGACTATTTAGAAATAGAAGGAGGAGTCTGACGCTCAACAAGCACAGATCAATTCTTTGATAGATGAAGTTACAATCCTTCGTAGCCAGAGAACAGGGACTGAGGAACGACTGAAAAATGTCCTGGCCCAGAATGAACTACTAATAAAGAAAAATGAAATGCTGCTGGGTCATGGGTCGTCCATGGAGCTCAGGTTTGACGCTCAAAGGAAGGAGCATGAGCTGATGGTCAAGCTGATTGCTGATCTGACCAAGAAGCTTGATGCTCAGGGGGAGAAGGAAAAAAGAAAAAGAGAAAGAGAAAGAGAAAGAGAAAGAGAAGAGGACTACTGGTGATGAGGCGTGTCATCCGATCGACTTGACTAAGGATGATGACAAGGATCCCGAAGCCAGTCCTAGTGGAGGTGAGCACCAAGCTTTAGCAATCGTGCTCATCTCTGCTGTTACAATGGCTCAGGGGGAGTCGACTCATCAAGAGGGTGGTGATACCTCTGGTGGTGGTGGTGATAAAGGAAAGTCAGTGGCTGAAGTACTTAAGGACTTATCGGATGATGAGATCGTATATCTAGAGCCTGACTATTCAAAAGAAGTACAAATCGATGCTCTCTTCAATCTAGAAGAAGGAGAGATCGACTCTGGTGACGATTGGGATGATGATGACGAAGATGTTGTGATCGAAATACCCAAGGGTGACGGGGAAGGAGAGTACGAGCTAGAAGATGGAGAGATCTTTGAAGTTTCATCCTTCGACGCTCCGCTCGACACAGGTTCAGTAGAGCAGGCCAGTAATGTAGAAGCCTCAACTGAAGCCTCCCCAGTTGACCCTGAACCTGTGGACCCAGAGGCACCGAAAGAAACAGACTTGCCTTCTACTTCAAAGGGTCCAGCTCCCGTGTGGCAAAAGACGTCTATATTAGACAAACACTGAGCAACAGGAATGATCTTAGCTGTAAGGTTCGAGGAGGACAAGCAGCTGCTCGCTATCAAAAGATCTCGGGGGGCTCAATACTTGAAACCCACCAGTGAAGCATTCAGCTCCTTGCCCAAATACGACCTTGTGAACCTTGCAAACCGAGAGCTGCTGGGTGGTTCTGCAGCGAGAAGCAAGATCAGGGAAGTTTGAGAGGTTTAAGCCTCAAGTGCCCAAGAGAGTCAAGGATAAGCACGCTGTACATCCTGTGACTAAGAAGCACTTAAAGAAATTGGTATACAAGCCAGTGCGATGTGAAACTAAGATTCCCCTGAGCAAGTTATCTCAGGATATTCTTGGTGACATGTGGTACTGGTACGTAGATCTAAAGACGGGCGAGGCTGTGATCATGGGCAAAGGACGTTCAGAGACTGGGAACCTAGTGCCAAAGGAGCTGATCAGAATATTTGATGAAGTCTGCTTCATCAACTTTTCTGTGAAAGATCTGGAGGTACTAGCAGAACACTACTGCGTCTACACGGATGAGTGGACAAAGCTCCTTGCTTCTAAATATGACAAGGTGATCAAGTTCTGCCTTGATTACAAGAAGAGGATGGAAGCTTATGATGCACTGCTGTGAAGACTGAAGACGATGAAGATCCCGAGCTATTGTCAAGGGGGAGTTTGTTGAAGCACTTTCCTGTGACAACACTCTGGATAGAGTCTTAGTTTTGTATTTTCATGTCTGTAATTGTCTTTGTATGTAAGAGTCTTTATGTATTAGTTTATCGAGTTGTATTTACCTTTACATATTGAATGTTGCATTTCTTTCTAAGTGTTTTGCGCACTTACATGTGCGCAGGAGAAAGCTCCTGCGTACTTAGCAAGTACGCAAGAATAACTTTGCGTACTTGTTAAGTACGCAAGAGAATTTTGCCCTGCGCACTTGCTAAGTGCGCATGCATCAGGTCAGGTATAAATAGGTTAGGTTGACATAAGTTAAGTACGCAGGCTTTAGTGCAAATACGCAGATTGTAACCTAAGTGCTTTTCTCTGTAACCTTCAAGTGTTTATAATACAAAGAACGTTTAAAGTGTTTTCTCTTGTTGGTTTACTTTGTTTAGCTAGACTCTCCACCTAGTCACGAGCATTCCACACCCGGTCCGACTAGTAGACCCACTTGCATGTGACGATCCGCCACACCCAAGGGACCTACAAATTCAAACTCACCTACTTAAGTTTCCTTTCCAATACCTTGACACTAATTTTTCATTAAATTAGTATCTTTAAGTTAATTTGGTGTTTGTTCAAGTGTCTAACATCATATAATCACTTAATCATCATTAATTTATCATCTATTCATTATAATCCAAAACCCCCCAATTTTCCCCATATCAACCCTAACTTCTCATAATCAAAGGGTTCTAGGATGTTAATCACCATTCTTTACCTTTATTTAAGCTAGATTATCAACAATCTAACACTAATTAGCCACATGCATTCATAAATTTTGGATTTCTATAAAACCCACCAAGAACACCATAAATGGTGGATTCAAGAGGTGAAGGAGAACTTACTTGATGTTAGGAAGGTATTGTGTGGATCAACACCCTAAATCCCGAGCATGCAAGCCTTTAATTTCGTTCTTGACCGGATTCTCCTCTTTCTCCTTCTTCTCTTCCAACCATCGACACCCAAACACTCAAATGAGTGTAATTTTGACTACCATTAGTCAAAATGGCATATTTTTACCATTTTACACTTTCAGTCCTTCAACTTTCATTCCAAAACTAGTATAATCACATTACTAACTGTAGGATCATGAAACTACAAGATGGTTCTGTTCTTAGTTGAAATTGGCGGAAACAATAGCAACTACACAAGTATAATCGAGTAAACAGAAAGAATAATAATAAGAACACTGTTGTATTAAGCTTTTGTGAATAAACGATTACAAATGAAAACTCTATCAAGAAGCACACTTACAATGAAGTGTTTACACAGTATTTATACTAACTTAGAATCAAGACAGACCCTTGATTCTAAGGATCAGATCTAACATAGACCGTTGATCTTTTGTACAAAGCTAATAATACAAGTTTAGTCTAAACTAGCTAACTTTATTGAAGCGTCTTCTTTATGCATCATTACTTGCATGCTTGGAGAAGAGCATTGTTGTCCGTCATTGGTTGCACCATTGAGGTTCCTTCTGCTTTGAGTGTGTCAGTAGCTTTTGTAGAAAGTTGTTAGTGACGCTTGGCATGGATAGTCAGCTGCAATGATTTATCTTCAGGGGACAAGGCTGTCAGCAGCAAGGATGAGGATCAGCATCAAGACTGATCTGTTGAACGCTGCTGATAAGCCTATCAGCAGCAACAAGTTTTGAACGCTGCTAATAAGCCTATCAGCAGCAACAAGTGTTGAACACTGCTGATAAGCCTATCAGCAGCAACAAGTGTTGAACGCTGCTGATAAGCCTATCAGCTGAATTTTTACTTAGAAGAATTTTGTTGCAATCAGTCTTTGGTTCTACAAACTCCCCCTAGACTGATGCTTCCAAAATTCTTCTAATATCTTTGTTGCTGAAGCTTTTGCATGTGGCAGACTATCCTTGCAACCTCATAGCCTCTTGGATCCTTGCTGGGATTGTTCAGTGGAAGCTCAGACAGAGTCTTGATGTCTTTACTTGGCATTTTAAAAATTGTCTTGCTTGAACATCTCATCTGCTGCTTCTTAACATCAGTTAAGGTGAACTCATCCGGATCAGCATTGTAGGACCAACATACAAATGGAGAGTGGGACTGTAGTGGTTTGATATCTATGATCACATCTTTGCTAGGGTTGAAATGATGTTTGATTGCTAGCATAATACGTTTCCCACCCTCATTTGCAGGCTCATGAGCTTCACCCATCTCCAGAATTCTACTAAGATCTGAATCTGGTAATTGTAGAACTTCATCAACAGATTTGTAAACAGATCTCCTTCTTTCAGTTCTCCCCCTGAAGATTTCAAACCACTGATCTTGTGAACTGTAGAACCAATCAATTATATCTCTGGAGTCTTCTGGTTTAGGTGTGGGTATGAATTTCTTCAGGAGAGGCTGTTGATGAGAGGGAGCTGGGTGAGATGGTTTGATCTTTTTGTGTGGAGGAGAAGAAGGTTTGGGGATATTTGTGGAAAGTTTTTGGATAGTGGAAGTAGTGTCTGGGGCAGAAGTCATTTGTTTCTTGACTGGTCTCTTGTCTTCCTTTTCTATGACCCTTGTCTTGAAGACTTTCTTTCCTAGTCTTTCTTCTTCTTCCTTTTTGACTTGTCTGTACAAGGCTTGTAGGTTGATGAATGTCATGGGACCTAGCCTCCTTCCACTTTCCCCCTTGCCCTTAGGAAGTCAGTCATGACCTTCCTTTCTTCATGGGTTCTCTAGTTAAGTGCAATGGCCTTCTTGGATTTTTGACGAGCCTTTTCTTCCTCTTCAGCTCTCTTCTTCTTTGCCAATTGCCCCTGCTGACCCATGACAGCTCTATAGATCTCTTTGTTTGAAAGTTTTTCAAGGTAGTCAGCATCCTTACCTTGAGAGATCAGAGCTTCAATCCACTCCTCCCTCATTTCTTTTGCTAATTTAGAATCAGAGATTCTGAATTTAGCATCTTCCTTCCTTTTCTTTTCTTCCTCCTCCTCTACTTCCTTGTTTAGTTGTTCCTGCAGCTGTCTAGCAAGTTCTTTATATTCGTCAACTTGAGACACTGTATGGAGTTTGACTTTCATCTCATCCAGCTGTTTGGCATACTGCTGGATAAGTTGTTCTCTGAGGAGCATGGCTGTTTTTCTTTCTTGAGCCTTTTTCAGGTCAGCCATCTCCTCTTCTTCTCTCTTTCTTCTTATTTCTTCCTTCTCTCTCTTCTCTGAGCAACCTCTCTTCATCTTCTTTGGTCATAATGCCCTTCCCTTTGTTTACACTGGATGCCTCTACTTCGGCTTCACTGATCACAATAGCAGATGATTGTGCTGCTATTGGGATCTCAGCCTCAGCTTTATTGGCAAGTTGAGAGGTTGATAAGGGAAGGTCATTAGCTTCATCTGATTTGCACTCAGGACTTGTAAATTCTATCAGCATTTCTTGGACAGTGGATCTTGATTCATATGCTGCAGCAAAGATGTCTACTCGAGGGGAAGCTGAGTCAGAATCAGTGTCAGAATTTTACACATATACTGCCTCAGCAATCCTTCCTTCTTGTTCAAGATGGGCTCTGACAGTAGCTATCATTGCCTGGCTTTCGAAGGAGTTGACATTGCAGATATTTGCCTTGAGTTGAAAGATCTTGTAAAGAAAGTCTGTAGGCAGTAGCAGGATGTTCCTGGTGTTGATGGTGAGAGAGGAGCCGTTGCTTAGTAGAAAGGTGTGGTCAAGAGACTTAGTGCTTACCCATCCTAGCACATCTAAGTCCTTGACAATGGAGTTGTAAAGAAATCTTCTTAAGCATAGAACTTCTTCTTCAGTGAGAAGACTGCTCCTTATTATTTCAAGTCTTCTAGGAGTCAGTCTTCTTTCTGCTGCTGCTGAAGATTCAGGATAGGCTACCCTTTTTGCTGCTTGTATTTGTCTTTCGAACTTGGGTAGATTATCCTCCATCAGGTCATAGAACCTGCCAATAGCAAGTTCTGCTGAGAGGTCCATAGAGTTGTTGATGCATTGTAGATGGTATAGGTGAAGGACTTGGATGCTGTTGAGAAAGTCCCAGTTTAGCTCTTCTACTCCGCTAAACTCCCAACCAATCCAGAACCTCTCAGACTTTCCATCAAACCCCCAAGCTAGTATTATGTCAAACTCTAGCTGAGTTGAAGTCAGTGGAAATTGGGGGGCAGTGGATTGACTTATGATGGCTGCTGCTTCAGGGATGATGCTGAAAGATGTATATGTTTGTTCTTTGTCTTCAACATCAGTCAGCACCTCATCCACAGCCCTGACGACTAACTTCCAGTTTTCAGAAGTCTCTTCTTCTTCGTCATCTGAAGCTGGCAAGTCATGAACCTGTACAAAAGCTAGCTTGAATAGTGTACTTAGAAATGCAGCCTGCTCTTGAATCCAGTCGTCAAGACTGTCTGAGTCTTCTTCCATTGGGACTATCTCCCCCTTTTTGGTTACATCAGTGGACAGATAAGCATCAGTTTGGGTGCGCACTGAGACAAGGAAGGGAGAAGCCATGGAGGGGTATTGATGGGCTTCATGCATAGTGACTTGGTGTCTTAGTTTGGACACTACAGCCTCTAGCATTGCCACCCTGGCCGTCAATTCCAAGTAATGAAATTTCAGTCTGTCCTCATCCATAGTTGTGGAATCCTTGGAGCTAGATGGGGCCTTAGGCCTAGTCTCTGCATCCCCATCACCCTGGTTTTCTTGGCACCTGGATTCCTCTCAGTGCAGAGTGTTTCACAGGAAACATGCTCACAGGGAGTTGCTGTGGTTAGGGTCTTAACTATGTTATCACTGTCCTCCTGGGCAATTGATGTACTAGGAGTAGTGATAGCCCTTTCCACATTCACTTTATCAATACTACCAGAGTGAACCTTCTTGGGTGATGAACTTGGGTTGGGTGCACCAGCAGCCAAGTCAATCAATACCTCCGATATCGTGGTTGTTGGAGAAGGTATATCATCTTTACACTTAGGTTCAGAGAAGAGAAATAATGGAATGGCTCAGGGGGTTGCTCTATGGATCCGGGATGTGATCCTGATCCTAATAGAGAGGCTTCCAAGGAAGTCTCTCTAGTGTTGTGGCTATCCCTTTTGGTATTCTCATCAGAATGTTGGGATTCTGAATGAGGGCTTAGAGGTTGGGTTTGGGCCTTTGAGACAAGAAGAGAAGGAGTCTTCTTGCTCCTTTTTCTGGTGTATGTCGTTGCAACTGGGGCCCTTTGTTCCAGTTGAATGATAACATCCAAAACATGTGTATGTGATTTTTGTACCTGTGCATCCTTAGTAGTATGCACAGGGGTTCGAATGGTGGAAGCAGATTGTTGTTCAGGATGTGATGTGGAGGGTGTGGGATCAGTATCAACTGGGATTGCTGAACTTTCACCCGGGGTACTTTGTATGCTCATCACTGTAGATAACAACGGAACATTGACCCCTGAGGACTTTTTGAAGACAGTTCTCATACTTTGAAAAATATTATTTCTATGTCCCAACATGATGTAGATTCTTGCAGGTTTTGAAAGTTCTTTTAGTTCCTGGTTGAAAACCTCCTTCAAGAATCTTGGGTACATAAAAAATTGTTGCTTTGCACCCTCTTGATGGTTATATCTCAAACCCTCAAAGATGAGGTGTGCAAAGTTGAAACATAGGCTAGTAATCATACCATGGAAGGCGGAGGCAAGTGCGGAGCTCACTTGATGCCATCCACTTCTCTTTTGAGATATGCATTGGAGAAGAGTGTGGCAGAGATACTTCCATGGAGGGCCCATCAGCGCCTTCTCCATTGTATACTCATTTTGATTTCCAGGGTACCCTATGGATACAAAGGTCCTCATGTACTCGTCCTTTGAGTAGGAGATGGCTGCTCCCTCATCTTGAAGCTTAAGATGTTTTCGGAGGGTAGCTTCAGAGATGATGATGTCCTTGCCGTCTACCTTTGATTTAATTTGGGGAATCCCCTGTTCGGTAGAGTAGACGGCGGTATTCCAGAAATCCTCCATATGAGGGATATATATGGTAGGGTTGGTCGTGAGGGCAAAATAGATCTTTTATCGGCATAGGAAGTCGATCATATCATCGAATCCTTCAGATTTCTTTCCCTTGGTTAAGTATGCTGTAAGGTTGTGGTACGGGGAGAATTTGTAGTCAGGGTTATTGATGTCTGCCATTGTTGTTTGATTTTTGGAAGGAAGGTTTAAGAATATGGAAGGCTTTGAATGTTTTAAGGATGGAAGGCTTTGAATGTGGTGGAGACTTGAGAGAAAGTGATGTGGGTTTAGGGTGAAATTGAATGTGAAGCGGTGATAAGGAGATTTAATCTATTCTTATAACGGCAAAGGGGGAAAAAGCAAAATGACTTGTACAGTACAACCTTATTCACCTTTTACTAATACAGCTGTAATACACCGAGACAGTCATGGTAAAGACTGACGTTAATTTTTTACAGCGGGTAAAAGTTAATTTGGACATAAATTTACTCATCAGCAACAAAGATGGTTGCTGTGGATGAATAAGCCTGTCCGCTGCAAGCTTGGTTGCTACGGAAGGTTAAGTCTATCAGCAGCAAACTCAATTGCTGCTGATGCATTCAATGATCTGCAGCAAGGATGTTCCTGCCGACAGCCTTAAAGCTATCCGCTGGAAACCTGTTCCTGCTGATAACTTAAAGCAGTCAGTGGCAAATCTTTTGCTGCTGAAGATTAAACATGTCAGCAGCTGAAGGACAAAAGTGCTGCTGACTCATAACTTTTATTTACAACAAAAGACAAGAACACATTTTTAAAACAGAATTTTAGAGATAGATTTTAATCAAAGTTCATCATACCAATGGATTCAACTAAATATCTGAATCTAGCTTCGTCAAACGGTTTTGTAAACAAATCAGCATATTGCTCATTTGTATGAACTTTGTTTAAAATATTCCTCTTTTTCTCAGCTTGATCTATTATGAAATGATACCTGATGTCAATGTGCTTTGTCTTGGAGTGCTGCACCAGATTGTTTGTGATTGATAAAGCACTCATGTTGTCAATGTGAATTGGAGTTGCCATGAAAGTCATCCCGTAATCCAGCAGTTGATTTTGTATCCAGATGACTTGTGCACAGCAACTTGAAGCTGCAATGTATTCTGCTTCAGCTGTAGAAGTTGAAACACATGTTTGCTTCCTGCATTGCCATGAAATCAGTTTACCTCCCAGAAACTGACATCCCCCTGAAATGGAATTTTTGTCCAAGTTGCACCCCCATAGTCACTGTCAGTGTATGCATACAGATTAAACTTGTCATTTTTAGAGTACCATAGCCTAAGTCTTGGGGCTCCCTTTAGGTATCTAAAGATTCTCTTGACGGCTTAAAGATGTGAAATCTTTGGAGCTACTTGAAATCTTACATAGAGACATACTACAAACATGATATCTGGCCTTGAGGCAGTGAGATACATGAGAGACCCTATCATTTCATGGTACTGATGTTGATCAGTGTCTTGGCCATCTTTGTCTGGAGTCAGCTGATGATGCACTTGCATAGGGGTTCTTGCAGCAGAGCAGTTAGCCATCTTGAATCTTTCCGAAATGCTCTTTACATATTTGGATTGGCTGATGAAGATTCCATTTGGGACTTGTTTGACTTGTAGACCCAAAAAAAAATTTAGTTCACCCATTGAACTCATTTCAAACTTTGAGTGCATCAGAATCTCAAAGTCTTTGCACAGCTTTTTCCTTGTTGATCCAAAGATGATATCATCAACATAGATTTGAACTAGTAAGATTTCTCCCCCTTCATTTTTGATAAACAAGGTCTGGTCAACAGCACCTCTTCTGAAGTTGTTGCTTAGTAGATATCCTGACAAGGTTTCATACCAGGCTCTTGGTGCTTGATGTAGGCCATACAGAGCTTTGTCCAGTTTGAATACTTGAGTAGGATGTGCAAGATCTACAAAGCCGGGAGGCTGTTTGACGTATACTTCTTCACCAATCTTCCCATACAGAAACGCACTTTTTACATCCATTTGATAGACAGTGAAACTCTTGGATGAAGCATATGCCAGGAAGATTCTGATGGCCTCCAGCCTGGCAACAGGAGCAAAGACTTCATCATAGTCAATTCCTTCTTCCCGAGTGTAGCCTTGAGCGACAAGTCTGGCTTTGTTCTTAACTACAATACCTCTCTCATCTTGCTTATTCCTGAAAACCCATCGTGTGCCAATTGCATATTTACCTGGTGGAAGATCAACAAGTTTCCAGACACCCTGCCTTTTGAATTGTAGCAATTCTTCCTGCATTGCCTCAATCCAGCTGCTGTGTTTGAGTTCTTCATCTATCTTCTTGGGTTCCACCTAAGATAGAAAACATGAATACAAGCATATATTGGCCTCGTGAGATTTGCTTCTTGTGAGAACTCCTTGGTGGACTTGGCCAATAATATTTTCATGAGGATGTTCTTTATGTATCCTCTGTGCTTGTACCACTCCATCTGTATCCCTTGCTCTAGATTGCTTTGATTCTGATCAGGGGTCTCTTCATTCATGGTGGAGGAGTCTCCAACATCATTAGCCACATCAATATTTTCAGCAATAGCATCAGCAGCATCTACAGCATTTACCGAAGAGTATTCATTTAGATTTTCAGTTTCTGACAGGCTGCTGCTGGTGAGATTGGATAGTCTTATTCCGGCTTCACTTGCTTCAATTGTGTCCACAACTGATGGATGATCAATCGATGGTCTTCTCAGACGGATAGAAGATTTGGGAAAATCCAGTCTGTAGTCAGTGGATGAAGTGGAGGCAGGTGTTTGTGTAGACGTAGACTCCATATTTGAGAAGGTGAGAGGCTCAAATATTTGGGAGAAGGAGTCTATGTCAAAGAGCCAGTTTGGGCCTTTTCCCTGCTCACAAACGATGTGTTCTCTACATTCCACATTTGCTGATTCTTCCACAATTCTTGTTCTTGAATTGAATACTCTGTAGGTCTTTGATTGAGAGGAATAGCCCATAAAATATCCTTCATCATATTTGGCACCAAACTTAGGAAGACCCCCATGTGTGATGAGAATGGTGCATGGACACCCAAAAGGCTTTAGAAACCCAATGTAGGGAACTCTTTGAAACCAAAGTTCATAAGGTGTCTTGTTGAGGGGCTTGACGATGAGAACTCTATTTTGCACATAGCAGGCTGTGCTAACTGCTTCTTCCCAGAATGTGAGAGGCAGTTTTGAGTCAGCCAGCATAGATCTTGCTGACTCAATTAGAGTTCTATTTCTCCTTTCAGCAACTCCATTTTGTTGAGGAGTTCTTGGAGTACTGTATTGTCTTTCTATCCCCTTGCTTTCACAGAAACAATTTAAAGTGTGGTTCTTGAACTCTGTGCCCTGATCACACCTTATGATCTTCACCTTTTGATTGCTTTGATTCTCTACCCTAAGAATGTAGGATTTGAGAATTTCAGCAGTTTTATCTTTAGTTCTCAAGAAGTATACCCATGTGAATCTGGTGTAGTCATCAGTTATTACCAGACAGTATGACTTCTTGCCTATTGACATGACATTTGTAGGACCAAATAGATCCATGTGCAGCAGCTGTAGTGGAGTGTCATTTGTATTCAAGTTCTTGGGCTTGTGAGAACTCTTGTGTTGCTTCCCCTTTAAGCAAGCAATGCAGTGGTCTTCTAGCTGGAATTCTTTGTCAGGAAGCCCTCTGACAAGATTATCCTTCACCAGTTTGTTAATAGTTTTGATATTAACATTACTTAATCTCCTGTGCTAGAGAGCTGATTCATCAACTAAGGCTTTTGATAGAAAACAGGAAACACTCCCAGATGGAGTGACTTCATTCATGTCCAGTACATAGAGATTTTCTTTTCTCTGAGTAGTTAATAAAATCTTTTCTGGAGGAGGTATGGATAAGCCTGGAGACAGTACAAAGCATTCTTTATCCGTGAAGAGCATCCAATGCTTTTGGTCACAGACCTGGGAAACACTCATGAGATTGAAGTCCAATTCTTTGACATAGTTGACCTTATCAGTGCTCATTCTTTCGTTGGACACAGTTCCTTGTCCAGTAATGGATCCTCCCTTTGAGTCACTTCCAAAGGCAACATATCCTCCATTGAAGTGTCTGAAGTTGGAGAGGATGGATCTGTTGCCTGTCATGTGCCTGGAACAACCACTGTCTACCACCCAGGTGTTATTCTTGTGACATGGTTGTCCCTGCACATGATAGATATCTAATTAGTGGGAGGAACCCAAGAGTCTGCAGACTTGAAAAAGATAGTTGTTAGTTTATCCTTTTCAGTATGTATACAGTCAATGGAACCAAATAATAATGCTTGGAGATGGTTTGGCTTTCCATTGCTGTGTTGGTGATTTTCTAGTTTTCTTCACATTGTCAGCAGCGGATTTTGCTACTGATGTTTCTGCTTATCAACAGTAGATTCTGCTGCTGATGGCTTTGCTGGAGTGGCAGCATTTTTGGCTGCTGAAGGCTTTTCCTTGGATTTTGCCTTATCAGCAGTGGACACTCTTGCTGCTGATGGCTTTGCCTTTGATTTCCCTTTATACGCAGTAGACATTTTTGCTACTGAAGGCTTAACTTTTGTTTTTCCAGACTTTTCAAGAGCATCAGCTGTTTTGTTTACTGCTGATGGTGTAAATCTAGATGAGCAGTTTGCAATCTGGTTGAAGGGATTAAATCTGCATTTGGCAGCAAAGTGGTTGGTTTCATCACAAATGATACAGGTTTGTTGAGGTCTTGACACCATCACTCTTGGGGGAGATAGAGACTCCCTGAACTTAGTTGCTTTGGCCTCGTAGCTTCTTACCTTCTTGTTTCTGTTAGTCTTTTCAAAGAAATGCTGCTTTGAATTTCTTTGGTATTCCAGGTAATGAAGGCAGGTGTTGGCAGTGTGATTATATCTGCCACACACAAAGCATGTTCTGGCCAGTTTGTCTCTTGAAAGGTAGACATAGTACTTTCTTTGGAACAGATCCTTGAAGTTCCATGGATGAGCTTTGTTATGTTCAAAAGTGGCTTCTTCTAGGGTCTTTTGAACATATGGAACTTTTTCTCCAGGCGTATGACATATATCAAACACCTTCCTCTTTGTTATCGGCTTTGACTGAGGCTTAGGGTTAGTGGATCATGATGTCTCTCCCTTTTCAATGTTTAGCTTTCTTCCATCTGGAGGATAGCTAATCTTGATCTGTTTGAATGGGACAGGGGCTGGAATAGCTAGAATAATAGCAGGAACTTCAGCTCTATTCAGAACAGCTTCAGATGGGGCTGCAATGGTTTCATCATGGTCTGAGCAGGTTGACTCAGATTCCGATGAGGTAGTGCAGTCTTCGACGAAAGGTTCATCCATTGAAGGATCAAGATTTCGATTTGCAGTGTCAAGATTTGAAACATTGAAGCTTGGTTCGTGAATGGCAATATAGTCAGTAGGAGGAGGAACAGATTTGTACTGATCATTGCTATACCCAAGTCCAGTCTTTACCTTCTCATGGACTTGAATATCTAAAAGTCTTTGTAACTTTTTGGAGGAAAATTCATATTTTTCAACATGAACTTTCTGTTCTGCCAGTTCAGCTTTGGTAGCTTTTAGTTTGACCAGTAGATCATCAATCTGAGTTTCAAGATTAGTTTGTTTGTGTTTTAACAATGAAATCTCTTTCTTAAGGCAGTTAATCTTTTCTTTATAAGTATTTTCAACCTTTTTGAACTCAGATATCATCTGATGAAACTCTTCATTTTGATCTATAAGGTTTTGGTTATGCTTTCTATAACCTAAAACTTTATCAATACAAGCTTGAGAGCAAATATGTTCAAATACCTGAGGTGGTATCTCTGCAGTGTCTGCCATAAGATCTTGGTTGGTGGTACGAACATCATATTTAAAACTCCAGTCAAAGTCTAAAGTTCCAACATTTGCACAAGCTGCAGTTTGAGCTAGATGAGTTCCTTGTTGTTGCTGCTGTTGTTGCCTGGGCTGACCTTGGTAGCCTTGTCTTTGATGGCTGACACCCGGATTAGCTTTTGCCACCTTGCACTCCCTAGCAAAGTGACCCAATTGGTTACAGCTATAACACCGGATCTTGCTTTTATCCAACCCCACTCTGGTGTTTGAGTTGTTGGTTAGAACAGATCTCCCGGTTCTAGAATAAAACCTTTTTGCTCTGAGGGAGAGCATGGCATATGAGTGGTGATGAGTTGGATTGGGAAGCATTCCAGATCCTCTTTTATGAAGTACATGTTGCTTGAGTTGTCAAAGACAAAAGTAGTAGAGGTTGACTGTTGAGGAGGGGCTTCAAGAGGAAGTGGTGATGAGTTGGATTGGGAAGCAGTTGGTGTTTGAGGATGAGTTACGATGGGGGGATAGTAATTGCTTGCACTAGGACCGGAGTGATCAGAGTGAAGCGCAGATGAGATGTTGGAGGAAGTAGAGGCTGATTGATGATTGGAGCTCCTTTCCTTGGCTTGAATCATTTCTAATTCATATGTTTTCAGCATGCCAAAGAGCTCTGCCATCTGGAGAGTTTTTAAATTCTCCGTTCTTCTTATAGAGACTGTATATAGTGTCCAGCAGCTCGGGAGAGATCTGATAAACTTTTTGAGAATATCTTCATTCTCTAGCTTTACTTTGGAAAATTGCAGTTCTCCCACCAGGTACGTGTACTTGTTATACAAAACGGTTAGTGACTCATCTTCCTTCCAGACGAAGTTTTCGTACTGCTGCTTCAGGATGTCCCTTCTGTTTTCTTTGACTTCCTCTGAGCCAGCAAACATCTTCTCAAGAGCCTCCTAGAGCTCCTTAGCAGTTTTGTAACTTCTGAATTTATGAAAAACTTCATTTAGAAGGCACATTTGGATAACTCCTAGTGCCTTGAAGTCCACCTCCATCTTCTTTATGTCCTCTTATGAGTACTTGGAGGGCTCCTTCGGGACTAGTGGTCCTCCAGAATCAGCAGAGGCCACCATGGGAGTGTAGGGTCCATCCCTGATGGATTTCCACATTCCGTACTCCTGATAACAGAAGAAGCTTTCCATGCGATTCTTCCACATGTCGTAGTCTTCCCCAGATACAAACCTGGTGGTCGGTTGATGTTGCCGATGTCTTCGAATCCATTGCTCTCTGCCATCTTTGTTTTGTGATTTTGGGTGACTTGATCAAAGAGAAAGTGTAGAATAGAACCAGAAGTGATTAAACAAGTGTGAGTTTGTTTAATCTGAGCCAAAGGTCTTATACCACTTGTAGGATCATGAAAGTACAAGATAGTTCTGTTCTTAGTTGAAATTGGCAGAAACAATCACAACTACACAAGTATAATCGAGTAAACAGAAAGAATACTAATAAGAACACTGTTGTATTAAGCTTTTGTGAATAAACGATTACAAATGAAAACTCTATCAAGAAGCACGCATACAATAAAGTGTTTACACAGTATTTATACTAACTTAGAATCAAGACAGACCCTTGATTCTAAGGATCATATCTAACATAGACCGTGGATCTTTTGTAAAAAGCTAATAATACAAGTTTAGTCTAAACTAGCTAACTTTTTTGAAGCATCTTCTTTATGCATCATTACTTGCATGCTTGGAGAAGAGCATTGTTGTCTGTCATTGGTTGCACCATTGAGGTTCCTTCTGCTTTGAGTGTGTCAGTAGCTTTTGCAGAAAGTTGTTAGTGACGCTTGGCATGGATAGTCAGCTGCAACGATTTATCTTCAAGGGACAAGGCTTTCAGCAGCAAGGATGAGGATCAGCATCAAGACTGATCTGTTGAACGCTGCTGATAAGCCTATCAGCAGCAACAAGTGTTGAACGCAGCTGATACGCCTATCAGCAGCATTTGTACTTAGAAGAATTTTGTTGCAATCAGATTTTTACCATTTTACACTTTCAGTCCTTCAACTTTCATTCCAAAACTAGTATAATCACATTACTAACTTGAAAGCCACTTCTTTCAACTTATTTCTAAAATATTATTTTCACCATAATATTTATTTAGAAATATTTAATTATTTATAACGAAACACGGATTTTGGTTCATTACAAATTACCTCCCCTTATTTGGGTTTCGTCCCAGAAACCCGACTTCACATAAAAAGGTTCGGATAATATTTGAGCATTTCTTCCTCAGTTTCCCAAGTCATTTCCGCTCCCTTCTTATGTTTCCATCTCACCAAAACTTGGCTAATCTCTTTATTGCGTAAACGCTTCACCTTTCTATCCAAGATTGCCACTGGTTCCTCAACATAATTCAACTTTTCATCCAATTCAATATCATTCAATGGAACAAAAGTAGATTCATCTGCCAACCATTTTTGCAAATGAGACACATGAAACGTGTTATGAAGTATACTTAGTCTCTCCGGTAGCTCCAAATGATAAGCTACCGCACCCACCCTTGCTATCACCTTAAACGGTCTGATAAAACGTGGAATTAACTTCCCCCGTTTCCTAAAACGTATCACCCCTTTCCACGGAGAGACTATCAAAAGCACAAAGTCCCCCACTTGAAACTCAATCGCCCGCTTTCTATTATCCGCATAGGACTTTTAGCGGTCTTGAGCCGCCTTCAAGCGTGCCCTTATCTGGTCAATACTACTATTAGTTTCCTTGACCACCTCTTTACTACTCAGTTCCCGTTGACCAATCTCACCCCAACACACGGGTGTTCGACATTTCCTCCCATACAACGCCTCAAAAGGCGGCATACCTATACTAGAATGGTAGCTATTGTTATATGAAAATTCCGCCAATGGTAAATGGTCCTCCCAACTACCCCCAAAATCCAAAGCATACACTCGTAACATATCCTCGAGCGTTTGAATTGTCTGCTCGCTTTGACCATCCGTTTTTGGATGATAAGCGATGCTAAGATTTAATCTAGTCCCCATTTCCACATGGAATTTCTTTGAAAAACGAGAAGTAAATCTCGTATCACGATCTGATATAATCGACGCCGGTACACCACGACGTGACACAATTTCCTTCACGTACATTTCCGCCAATCTATCCGATGAATACGTTTCTTTTATAGGAAAGAAATGTGCACTCTTTGTCATGTTCTACCATTTCCAAAGCGGTATTTCAAGAGGTTGAAGCTTTCCATATGGCTTTTGATGCTCCGTTTTTACCCTTAAGCATGTGAGACATCTTTTCACATACTTAGCAATATCACGCCTCATACCCGGCCACCAAAAATGACACCTCAAGTCATAAAACATCTTTGTGGCGCCGGGATGGATAGAATACTTGGATTTATGTGTCACATCACCAAATTTCAACTAACGGAGTTTTACCATTTGGGAAGTGAGGAACCAGGATCTCAGACATTAGTTACTTTGAACGACTCTACATGGGACTCAAAATGAAAATATCATACAAATCAGAGTTTCAATGCGGAAGCGTAAAGAAAGTAAATGCGCAAAACACACGCGCCCCAAAACCAAAGTCCAAAAGTCTAAAACGTCCAACCAAACCAAGTATAATAAAATAATCCAAACAAATTTAAATAAGTCATAATCAAAGTAGTTTAATCCCATGTATGCCCTAATGTGCACCTGTGTCTTATCTTAGCGACCTGAGAAAACATGTAAGAAAATATGTCAACACGAGGTTGGTGAGTTCACAGGTTTCAATATATGTAAATAAGCGTTTACCAGATTTATGTTCATTCAGTATGTATCTATAGGTAGCTAACCTATGCTCATGTTTAACTCAAGCGCTCGCAACCGAAGCTGACTATTTGTTTATTTGCCTCCTGCCAGGTCTATCAACACTGGAGGTGTGAGTAGGCTAACATTTCACCCGTTCTATCTCTAATCGAGTTAGCGCGACTAACGCGTGTGGGATTTGTCAAACCCATTAGTACTACTAACTATTACCACGCTAAGATCCATATTAACGGTCCGATATAAGTTGAGGACTTTCTGTGATAGCGTGTTACGCTTAGTTTTAACATTGATAACATAAGAATTACAAAATCTCAAAATCGTTTAATCATGTTTTCTCCCCCAAGTTAAAACAGTAAAAAGGGGCCGTGAAAACTCACATGCGTTGCGTTGTAGGTAGTATCACACAAAGGATAAGTTGGAACCACGTGTGTAACTCTCAAACGACTTACGAATGCCCTAAAATTATAAACACATAAATTAGGGACAAAAATGGGAATTGTGACAGCGACACGGAATGAGAAACGTCTTAAAGAAACGTTCTAATATTCAAGAGTGGACGAAAGTGTCCACGGAGTTAGGAATTACTTTACGCGACGAATGACACAAATAATAATGAATGTAACCGTGTGTTTTGACACTCACAAAAATTAAGAAAATAATAATATATATCTACGAGTAAATAATATAACTAATTATATTATTAAATAGTTTAAACGTCTCACGAGGTATAAAACGATACGAAATAATATATATATATATATATATATATATATATATTATTTAATAGGATTTGTCACGGGATGAAAATAATATTAACATATTATTTTATACAAATTTACGGTTTAAAAATAATATAAACATATTATTTCTTTTGTTGATATTAACAATAATATTTTATTTATAAAAGTGGGAATAATAAAAATATGTTAGTAATTCAAACCCGAGTCTATGGGTTGTTTCCCGGGCTAAAACACATTTATATAAAATATAATATTATAAAGTTTGATTTTTATTAATTAAATATAATAGAAAACTGTTCAAAAAAATAGACGTGGGAGCCCGGTCTCGAACCCGGGTCTATCCCACACACGCACAAGTCACTAACCAGTCCCGCCCGCTAGGGTATCGCGATAGATACCCGAATTAAATTGTTTTAACAATCAAATGTCTGGTGTTTTTCCCCCTTAACGATACTCGGTCCAAACCAGTCCAATTGCCATCGAATTCGACCACGACTGGAAACAATTGCATAGGGGTTTTGATATTCGGGGTATTGCGAATTTGGGGGCTCTTTTAATTTGAAAACCATCGGTTTTAAGATCGATAATTTACAGAAAGAGGGGTCGTAACCCTAGTTTAGGAACTCAAAATTGATTCGAAGTATTATGATAATAAAAGTTGATAGAATCATAGGGCTTTTGTTAAACGAAACCTTGCGAATCTGTTGATGTGGTTTAATTGCATTAAATTCGTGTTTAAGATCGAAAACCCCAAATCATTTCCAGAACGAACCCTAATTACTAGAATATGATCAATTCGATGATGGAAGCCCGATATTTCATAGGGCTTTCACTCTACAGACTATTACGAGTTTAATGATGTGGTTTAATTTGATTTAAAAATAGTTTAGAGTTGAATTCGGCAATCTGGTTTCATAAGAACCCTAGATTACGGGTTACAATGATCCTCGAAGGGCTCTTCCTCAAAGGGCTCCTCCTCAAAGGGCTCCTCCTCGCCATCAGAAAGTGAAATCTCCTCAGGAAACAGGGCTGCTTGTAGTTGGGCTTCCAAATGAGTCACCCTCTCTTGAAGACCTTCGGCAGTGTGGTTTGCTACATGTAGCTGAGCTTCCAGAGCAGCCACTATCTCCAGAACTCCTTCCATGTCATTGTCTGAGGTGTCCACCCTCGTCTCCAAATGTGTCACACGATCCACCAAAAGGTTATGGACCTGGTCAGTTACTGCTAGTTTAGCAGTCAAAAGTTCTATCCCTACTTTATTTGTCACACCCCAACCGACGGTGGAATATGTCGGGGCGGGACATTTAGACTGTACATGAGCTCAAGGTTGACTAAATTGTAATATATTAAATTCATTTCAATTCAAACAAACATAAACCAATTCCAAAGTACATAAATTAAATACAAATTGTTCTTGAATTAAAATTAACTATGTCCAAACTTAAGTGTAGCATGTCTTGATCAAACTCACACATTAGCACCTGAAACATGAAAAAAATAAGGTCAACTAAAAAGTTGGTGAGCATACATAGGTTTGTACATAGATAGTATATAGATGTGAATAAACAAATCCTTACATAACATGATAAAATAAGGCATTTATGAGGAGCAACTATTGTGTAACCAAAGTACAATCAAACCTTTGTAACTAGCATGCAAAATTGTGTTGTCGGTAAGAATCACCCCAATCTGGGTGGGTTTGTCAGACTCAATAGATCTATCATTGTTAACCGTCGGCTTGAATAGTTAATGATTGCACATAAATTGCACACAAACAGTTAACACACCTAGCACTCAAACATAAAGCTCAAATTTTGTATACATGAATGTAAAGAGGATTTGTGTTTGTGTAGTTTGAGTAATTGTAAGCAGTTGTGTGTATAGAATTCATGTTTCACCCCAAAAAGTGTAAAAGAGTAAAAGGGGCTATGTAAAACTCACATGTATCAAAGATGTTGCTAGCACAAGTGTCTAGGTAGCAAAGTGTTCCTTGTAACTTATAACATTAACCTAGAGTGTAATATATATGAATCTAGATTAATAACATGTATAATAGTCTAAAGCCATGTCTAGGGTTGCAATGGAAGTGTGTACAAAGGGTTTGTGTTGTATTATGTAACGGAATGTGTAGGTGATTGTGGTTTAAACATGAATGAGTGTTTTATAAAATGGAATGTTGAAATGAATGGTTTTAAAATAAATAATTTATGGTTTGGGTTGGAATAACTAAATAAATCAAATATTTGATATTATTTATTTAGCTAGAAAATAGTGTGGGAATTATATTTATTTAAATATAATTAAAATAAATAAATTTACTTCATTTCTTGTTTATGAAAATATGTCGAAGTAATGGTGTAAATATATATGAGTTTATAAGAACTAATGTTAAATATAATTTAACTCTAAGCGGACTATTAAGGTAAATTAATTTATCTAAATAAAAGGATAATGTGTCTTTTAAAACAAAAGAAATGTAAATATATATTTAGAAATGTTATATTTTGTTTAAACATAGTCTAAACCCTAATTAGAATATTAATGTAAAAATGACGGGAAACATGTTTTTAGGTAATTCTTTTCAAAAAGAATTTATAAAACCAGTAGCTTAATTTTTTTAATTAAAATCTTAATAATCTTAATTATAATAAAATTTTAAATGATTTATAAAACGTAAAAATAAATGTTCTTAATTAAAATTGATTCATTTTAGCACAATTTAGTTCTAAATGGAATGTGTGTCTATAAAATAATTTTTTTATACATTTAAAATGTTGGTTAAAACTGATTTAAAAAAATAAGCAGCTCACCCGGTTCGAACCTGGGTGGCTGTTGTGTGAGTCTCAAGCCGCAACCACTGGACCAGGAGGCTGGCTTTGCTAAGGAACCAGTTCGAACGGGATTAAGCATAAGCCCGACATGGGCCGGGTCTGGTTCAGTGAGCACGCAAAAACGAATCGTTGAATGTGGGTTTAGAACCCGCGACCACACGCATGCGGGTTGTTAGTCTTAACCCGTGGAACAGGGCGGATGCCTTGATAGAAACAGCTTTGTTTAATTTAAAACTAACAATCCCAATCCCTCATCATCTTCCTTAATCGGCCGAGATGAAACCCTAGCCCTAAACGGCCACGATTTCGCAACGATTGATCATGAAACCTTAGGGCTTTTGTTCTATAAGTCTTAACGAGACTAGGGATGCGTGATTTACCTGGAATGGCTACGCGAAGAAAGGAGAACGACTGGGGTTTCAGGTCCGGGATTCTTCGAACTCGATTGAGCTCCAGAAGCGAAATGTGATCGAATAGAGTGTTTAGGGGGTTTGTAATATGGTATGCGAAGGATTGTGGTTACATTAACCCGTCCAATTTCATTTAAATCACTCGATTCGACTATGATTAGGGGGGCACGGCTGTTGACCAAAATCTTACGCGTTAATTGGACAGGAGTGGATGAATTGAGCTATGTAACTGGTCAGATACGTACGAAGATAATCAGTGCATGATTTTTGGGATTTAACACATTTCAATTCCTTGATTGGAGGTCTAATTCGTCGGATTGATTTGAATTTTGAGTCTTGGCCGCGCTAGAACCGAATTGGGGTGTTATTTGAGTTTAATCAATGTCGTTAATCTGTCTAGACTTCGAGGCATGTCCGAAATCGACAGGTATAGCTCGAATTCAGCCTTGATTTGGGGCTGTTGACTTCCTAATAGTCAAAATAGGTCCATTAAGGTTATATGCATCAAAATTGAAGGTTAAATTGAGGGTGGGGGGGGTTCAACTTGAAAGTCCAAGAGTTCTAGGGTTCAAAACAAGTTTAAGGTTTTAAAAATATTGAATATGTATCTTTTTGTATGAACTAAACCGATATTACTACGTGGTTAAATTAATAAATTTCAAACGAGTAAATGTATTTCAATACCTAATTTTATAACTAAACATTTATCCATGTGTTATAGAGAAATATATGTGATGCAAGGTTTAAAAAAAGAATTAAATTTATATATGTGTAAAATAATAAGTAATTTGACATGAGGAGTTTTAACAAGTTCGAGATTTCTTGTGTTAACTATTTTTCTTACAAGAGGAATAAAGAAAATTTATGGTCTGAAAAATCATGGATGTTACATTATTCTCCTCTATTTGAGGCTCTCTCTTCAGAATATCCGGTATCTCATCAGTGGCATCTTTCACAACGCTCAACTCTCTAGACATATAAAATACAAAGGCTGCAAAAGCTTGTTCCATAGTGCATGGCAAGCTAGGCAAGGTAGATGATGAGGAAGTAGAACCGAAGTAAGGTGATGGGACATTTCCCATTTCGATCCATCTTTGGATCATTTGTGGGTATGCATTCCAATTGCGAGCAGGATTCATTGCTTGTTTGCTGCTTGTTTCCCCCTGGTGAACTGAATAGTCACTGGAACTAGTCCGGCGCCTTTTGGGCTCCGGGGATGATAGGATAGGTGCCTTATGTCCTAGTGCCTTAGGTGATGGAGGTAGAGTTGACGACAAGTTCCTGTAACAATATGTATAAGTGCCAAACATCTAAATGACATGTAACTAATGTGTGAGGCTATAGTCTAGTATGCAATCCTATTTCTCTATAACCAATGGCTCTGATACCAATCTGTCACACCCCCAAATTTCAACTAACGGAGTTTTACCGTTTAGGAAGTGACGAACCAGGATCTCAGACATTAGTTACTTTGAACGACTCTACATGGGACTCAAAATGAAAATATCATACATATCAGAGTTTCAATGCGGAAGCGTAAAGAAAGTAAATGCGCAAAACACACGCCAAAACCAAAGTCCAAAAGTCCAAAAGTCCAAAACGTCCAACCAAACCAAGTACAATAAAATAATCCAAACAAATTTAAAAAAGACATAATCAAAGTAGTTGAATCCCATGCATGCCCTAATGTGCACCTGTGTCTTATCATAGCGACCTGAGAAAACATGTAAGTAAATATGTCAACACGAGGTTGGTGAGTTCACAGGTTTCAATATATGTAAATAAGCGTTTACCAGATTTATGTTCATTTAGTATGTATCTATAGGTAGCTAACCTATGCTCATGTTTAACCCAAGCGCTCGCAACCGAAGCTGACTGTTTGTTTATTTGCCTCCTGTCAGGTCTATCAACACTGGCGGTGTGAATAGTACTACTAAATATTACCTCGCTAAGATCCATATTAACGGTCCGATTTAAGTTGAGGACTTTCTGTGATAGCGTGTTACACTTAGTTTTAACATTGATATATTAAGAATTACAAAATCTCAAAATCGTTTAATCATGTTTTCTCCCCCAAGTTAAAATAGTAAAAAGGGGACGTGAAAACTCACCTGCGTTGCGTTGTAGGTATTATCGCACAAAGGATAAGTTGGAACCACGTGTGTAAGTCTCAAACGACTTACGAATGCCCTAAAATTATAAACACATAAATTAGGGAAAAAAATGGGAATTGTGACAGTGACACGGATTGAGAAACGTCTTAAAGAAACGTTCTAATATTCAAGAGTGGACGAACATGTTCACGGAGTTAGGAATTACTTTACGCGACGAATGACACAAATAATAATGAATGTAACCGGGTGTTTTGTCACTCACAAAAATTAAGAAAATAATAATATATATCTACGAGTAAATAATATAACTATTTATATTATTAAATAGTTTAAACGTCTCACGAGGTATAAAACGATACGAAATAATATATATATATATATATATATATATATATTATTTAATATGATTTGTCACGGGATGAAAATAATATAAACATATTATTTTATACAAATTTATGGTTTAAAAATAATACAAACATATTATTTCTTTTGTTGATATTAACAATAATATTTTATTTATAAAAGTGGGAATAATAAAAATATGTTAGCAATTCAAACCCGAGTCTACAGGTTGTTTCCCGGGCTAAAACACATTTATATAATAATATAATATTATAAAGTTTGATTTTTATTCATTAAATATAATAGAAAATTGTTCAAAAAAATAGATGTGGGAGCCCGGTCTCGAATCCGGGTCTCTCCCACACACGCACAAGTCACTAACCAGTCCCGCCCGCTAGGGTATCGCGAAAGATACCCGGATTAAATTGTTTTAACAATCAAATGTTGGGTGTTCTTCCCCCTTAACGATACTCGGTCCAATCCAGTCCAATTGCCATCGAATTCAACCACGACTGGAAACAATTGGATAGGGGTTTTGATAATCGGGGTATTGCGAATCTGGGGGCTCGTTTAATTTGAAAACCATTGGTTTTAAGATCGATAATTTACAGAAAGAGGGGTCGTAACCCTAATTTAGGAACTCAAAATTTATTCGAAGTATTCTGATAATAAAAGTTGATAGAATCATAGGGCTTTTGTTAAACGAAACCTTGCGAATCTGTTGATGTGGTTTAATTGCATTAAATTCGTGTTTAAGATCGAAAACCCCAAATCGTTTCCAGAACGAACCCTAATTACTGGATTACGATCAATTCGATGATTGAAGCCCGATATTTCATAGGGCTTTCACTCTATAGACTATTACGAGTTTAATGATGTGGTTTAATTTGATTTAAAAACAGTTTAGAGTTGAATTCGACAATTTGGTTTCATAAGAACCCTAGATTACGGGTTACAATCATCCTGATAATAAAACATCAAATTGACAGAGGGCTTTCAAAGAAAATGGTATTGCGAATCTGACTGTATAGTTTAATTGTATTTTTATTGAGTCTAGACTAGGGTTCAATTAAACCGGTCAGTGATGAACCCTAGAGTCAAGATTTTGATCGGCCCTAATTGAGTTAGGGCTTTCATTTAGGAGATAAAAGCGAAGCTGATGATGTATCTAGTTACCTGAATTGATGTCGGGACGGTGGAGATCGACTAAAACCGGTCCGACGATAACTGGTTCGATTCCCGGTGGCTTCTGGTGCAAATCCAATCGAATAGACGTGTGCAGAAACTGTAATGAGGATCGTTTGAAGTGTGCAGGGTGTTTGATCAAGAGAATTTTGATCGAATAGTCTGAATTTGATGGATATTCGTTGTCGGTCAACGGTTACGACTTGAACACCCATTATTGGGTTTAATTCAATATAATTACAAGGATTAAAGGTTCAATGATGGTCCTAACTATTATTAAAGATCAAATCCGTTACGAATTCGAATGATATTTGGTTATGATTTGTGAATTTGGATTCAAATTTGCGATGTTGACTTTTTGAATGTCAACAGGAACTAATTTCGTTCAATTTTGACTTTGAGAAGTCAATGGAACATGTTTTAGGTATTTACATAACTAGTCCCCGTGGTTTTAATTCAATTATTGACAGAATTAGTCCTTGTGGTTTAATATTGAGTTAACTGGGTTTGGTTTTAACAGAAAACATAACGGAATTTCTAACGGGACTAACTGAAAAGTCCGGATTGTCACATTATGCGCCTCGTCTAAAATAGTTGTCAAAACACTTGACAACCTAGGAATCCAAATTCTATCAAAGCATGTCATTAAACCCGTGCTCTTTTCCCCAAGCTTATCAACATAAGCAACCATCCGTTCCTTCTTTAAATCACCACCAAGTGCTAACACTTGAGCCTCCCGGATTTCATCAATAAGAGATAATGAAATTATCATCTTAAATGACTTCACCTTGAAAGGTGTATGACTCATCTTCCGACTAAGAGCATCCGCACCACATTCTCTTTACCCAGATGATAAAGTATCTCACAATCATAGTCCTTGACCAATTCAAGCCACCGCCTTTGCATCATGTTGAGGTCCTTTTGGTCAAAGAAATACTTGAGACTTTTGTGATCCGTGTATATCGTACACTTAACCCCATACAAATAATGCCTCCAAATCTTGAGCGCAAAAACCACGGCCGCAAGCTCTAAATCATGTGTACGGTAATTCACCTCGTGAGTCTTCAATTGCCTAGACGCGTAAGCAATCACTTTCCCACTTTGCATCAAAACACACCCCAACCCCGAATGCGATGCATCCGAATACACAACAAAATCTTCGGTCCCGTCTAGCAAGGATAAAACAGGCGTCTTAGTTAACTTTTCCTTCAAGAGTCGAAAGGCAGATTCTTACTCGGAACCCCATACAAACTTAGTCTCTTTACGCGTCAACTTCGTCATCGGCAAAGCAATCCGAGAGAAGTTTTCAATAACCGCCGATAATAACCCGCCAACCCCAAGAAACTTCTAATTTCCTACGGCGTTTTCGGCGATGACCAATCTTTAACCGCCACTATCTTGGATGGGTCGATAGTAATCCCTTTCTCATTAATCACATGACCCTAGAATTGGATTTCTCGCAACCAAAATGCACACTTAGAAAATTTTGCATAAAGCTTTCCCTTTGAAGAACTTCAAGAATCTCACGCAAATGACAAGCATGATCACCTTCGCTCCTTGAATAAATGAGAAGATCGTCAATAAACACAATGGACATTGATTAGCCATATGCCCCGGCTTCCCACATTTATAACAATTTGACGTTCCTTTCCTACATTCCCCAAAATGTTCTTTTCCATAAACCTTGCATCCCCGAGGAGTGAACTTGCTAAAAGGCTTCTTACTAGGGCTCCCGCCCTTTATCTTCTTCACAACTTGATCCACAATCTCCCTTTTCCTCTTTTCCTCTCTAGCTTCTTGCCTCGTCAACTCCACTTCCCTTTCCCGACACCTGTTTATCAAATCTACAAGTGTGGTAAAGAAGGATGGAGATATGCTATCTCTGAACTCCACCGTCATCATAGCATAAAACCTGTCAATCTTTGCCTTCTCAGTCGACACCACGTCCGGAAAGAACTTGGCGCGATCAAAGAAGGTCCCTGCCAACTCATCAATCGTCTCAGTCGTTTGCCTCATGAGGAGAAACTCCTCAGTCATCCTGTCAACTGCGGCTTGTGGGCAGTGGTATTTCAGAAAAGCCGCCTTAAACTCCTCCCAAGTCATGGAGGTCACACCCACATCACCCCTCTCCTTTCAGAGATTCAACAACCACTCATTTGCTCTTCCCATCAGTAGAGGCACACTAAACATCACCCTGTCTTTGGGTTTGCACTTTGTCGTTTCAAAGTTGGATTCCATGTCCACCACCCACCTGTGGCTAAGGATCGGGTCCACTTGCCCGTTATACTCCTTCGGTTTGATTACCATGAACTCTTTAAGAGTACAACCTTGAGGTTCCTTTTCTTTCTCTTTCGATACCTCCTCGAGAGTAAGCTTAATAGCCCCTCTCATTTCCTCCATCAACAGGGATGTGTCTTGCTCGAATGCCTTGGCCACTTCTTCCTTTATCATTTCTTGGATTCGTGAATCCAACGGTTCCCTATTCGCATCGTCTGCCATCTCTTAGCTGAGAATTAGAACAAAAACACCTTAACATCCTTACACTTTTAATACCTAAAGTATCCATCACACTTACACTCTTATGTGTTAAGTATATATATATAGCTACCTATATTCATACATACAAATATAATCACCTTCACCTAACCCATGCAAATGTTCATTGTCATATGGTTATCATAAAGACCTTTGCACATCTCCTCTTATTAATCATATTGGCCAGACATGTTTAATAATTCGTTATGCCCAATTGTACTTATCATATTCATATAGCAATTCACAAAACAAGTTTCAGCACACATAACACCTTGTCATTTAATCATACATATACACCATACTTAACAACATTAATCATAACATTACTAACCTTTCATTTCCGTAAGCTCCGAGTCTTAGTCAAGTCCTTCATGGATTCTCGTATCATTTCTCCCATATCAAGAGCATTCGGTTTAAGTTTGGTGCCTCGCACACCAAATCCCTCAAACCATAGCTCTGATACCAAGTTGTAACACACTACTTTTGAAACACCGGTTATAATAAATATTTAAACGCGTGGAAGCATTTCACAAGAATAAATTTTTTTATTTTTTTTTACTTTTCGCGTACCGCGAAAGAATAGTCCCACTCCCTTCGCGTACCACGAGGGAGCCTCAGAAAAACCTACCCAAAATCCAAGTCTCTCGCGTACCGCGAGGACCACCTTTTTACAAAAAGTTTTGAAGACCTGCAGGATTCCATACTTAACCATTTTTCCAACTTTTTCATTTCAACCAAACACCAAAACCTCCCAAACACTTGGGTTTTGACCAAAAACACTTCAACAATAGGTAAATACATCAAAACACAATTTTTGTATCAAATTTACACTCATTAAGGGGGTTTCTAATTACCACCAAAATACATATTCGCATACAAGAATCCCACCAAAAGCATTGGACTTGACTTGACTACATCGGAGCTTTTCCTACATAACCACATAAACATAACACTATTAGTAATGAAGATAAAACATACCAAACAAGTAAATTCTACTTCTTTCACCCATTCACCCATTTGACCTGTTTCCACCCAATTTGTCATTAGGCCATATATCATTTGCATATTCACCTCCAAGTTTCACCCTTTTCATTTCATATTCATGCTATGTACATTTCCGTTACCATTATGACACATAGGCCATAACTTCATCACCACATTTCCATTATGATTCTTAGATCATAACTTCATATTCATATATCCATTATGGTTCTTAGACCATAACTCCATATCCACATTTCCATTATAGTATAAAAACTATAATTACATTTCATTCCCGTATTCATTCGCTTTCATACACATTCATAACACATAACACATTATGCCATTTAACACATTATGCATACAACATTACATACAACATCATTTATCAACTATAACTAAGTAAGTGCTAAAGCACTTACCTTGTGGATTTGAAGGTCCCGATTTTACTTCACGTTTTGCAATTTGATTACCTAAACATAGTCATCTAGTATAGTAATCTAACATACATAAAAACACATTTTAATTGGGTTCACAACCCAAATTCCCATTTCCAACCCAAACTGACCCGTTTGAGTTATACTCATATCCAAACACCCTCTTTCACCACAAACTCACCTACTTGAGTTTCATTATCCTTACATTAACACCAGCTTTTCATTCAATAATTATTATTAGGTTAATTTGATGTTTGTTCAAGTGTCTAACATCATAAAAACACTTAATCATCATTAATTCATCATCTTATCATCATAATCCAAAAACCCCCAATTTTCCTATATGAACCCTAACTTCTCAAAATCAAAATCAAAGGGTTCTAGGATGTTAATCACCATTCTTTACCTTTAGTTTAGCTAGATTATCAACAATCTAGCACCAATTAACCACATGCATCCTAATTTTTGGATTTCACCCAAAACCCACCAAGAACACATCAAAAGTGAACTAATGTGGATGATAATCACTTACTTGATGTTAGAAGGATGATGTGTAAGCCAACACCTTCACAATCCAAGCTTCATACGCACGATTTATGCTCCAATCCTGTTTTCTCTTTTTTCTCCTTGAACCATCGACCAACACCTCAAAATGAGGTTTAATTTTGACTTTCACTAGTCAATATAGCAGATTTTTCCATTTTACATTTTAGCCCCTCAACTTCCATTTCACCCATTTATTCCATAATTAGTTAAAAACTAATATAACCTCATTACTAACATGAAACCCACTTGTTTCAACTTATTTCTAAAATATTATTTTCATCATAATATTTATTAGAATATTTAATTATTTATAACGAAACCCGGATTTTGGTTCGTTACAAATCACCTCCCCTTATTTGGGTTTCGTCCCCGAAACCCGACTTCACATAAAAAGATTCGGATAATATTTGAGCATTTCCTCCTCGGTTTTCCAAGTCATTTCCGATCCCTTCTTATGTTTCCACCGCACTAAAACTTGGCTAATATCTTTTTTGCGTAAACACTTCACCTTTCTATCCAAGATTGCCACCGTTTACTCAACATAATTACTTTTCATCCAATTCAATATCATCCAATGGAACAAAAGTAGATTCATCCGCCAAACATTTTCACAAATGAGACACATGAAACGTGTTATGAAGGCTACTTAGTCCCTCCGGTAGCTCTAATCGATATGCCACCGCACCCACCCTTGTTATCACCTTAAAATGGCCCGGGAAGATTTCCAAAAAGATTTTATTTTTCTATATAGTTGTTTTCTTTATTTACCTTTGAAAGCAAAACTTTTGGGGGGAGAAATTGGAATGTGTAGTTAGAAAGAAAAAGATTTGCTTTGTTTAGTCAAAAATATAAAAAAATTTTTTGTTTTGTGCCTAAGAAAAACTCACTGTAAGTATCATGTTTTGTTTTACGAAAATCGGATCCAACCTTGTGAGAAATGATAGAGTCTTATCACACTTCTTGAACATGGAATGGACCATAAGCGATGGTGCTTACTAAGGTATAGTCAGTAGGCCCGACATATGGCTATAACTCTTTAGTAGTGTGAAAATCTAATTCTCAATCGTACACGTGTGCTTGAACCCATTTTTTTAAACATCTAACACATTTTAAGCTAAGAAACTGATTCAATCAGATATAGGCTTACGTGTTGAATTCTGATTCATGCGCCAGGTGACCGTCAAAGTAACGAGAGTTGCCGCCGATGACGCCGTCTGTTTTGCATACGCAAACATCTCGGGAGTTCATATTTTTCCCATCCACTTGGTTGGTTTGGCCCCGTCTGTTTTGCTTACGCAAAGATCTCGGGTATCCAACCTTTTCCTATCCGCTTGGATAATTTTAGGGCTTACTATGTTTTGCTTACGCAAAGATCTAGAATGTTGGTACCTTTTTAATATCCACATGGATATTTTTCTTTTTTCAACTTCTGATATCCAGTTGGATCTTATTTTACTTTTGGCAGTGATTTTTACTTACCAAGATGGTGCCATGGTTAACCTGTAAGAGATTATCAAATGAATACGGGTATTTCTTGAGGATTGATAGGCTTTCAAAATCATCTTATTTCAAAATGTGGGGTACGCAGTGTTTCATGCTCAAATGGTACCTCTTAATCACATGAAAACATTGTATAAGCAAATGTTCGGGTTTATCTTGCACAAATATCGGCTATCTTCGGGGATTCCAAGTAGCTGAGTACAAAATGAAGTGTTTCTAGGGTTTCACCAGATATGATCTCACGTTGGATCTTTTCCAAGGATAAGTGTTTATATCTTTTATTATTTTTATTTTTATTTTTCTTTATAAATTTCTTAATCTTCCTTATTAGCTTGTTTAAATTTTGTACATATGAGTGTTTTTCCTTTGTTTCTGATCAAGTATCTCATGTTCACCCAAAACAACATTATCATCGAAACTACTCAAACCGCCCGAAACTACCTTTGTCTATCGAAACTAGTAGTTTCGACAGGGGCATTTTGGTCTTTTTTCAAGCTCAAATTAAATGTCTTCATAATCAGGTTTCTTCCATGCCAAGTTCACTTGAACTATTTGAACCTTTCAAACCTTCATCTTCACACACAAAATCTCTCAATACGGTCTAGGTTTGCGAAATCAGGGTTTCTCATCTGATTCCCCCGTCGTCTTCGTCATCAGGTACTGATTTCTGTTCACATGTGTGCGTTTTTACAAAATGTCGGACACAGGGTTTCAATTCTGAGAGTTTTACGACTAAATCTTCATAATCTTGGTCGTTTTGTGTTCAAATCTTGGATATAACCTCACCATTGTTGATATCTCATTCTTCTATGTTTAATTTTGTAGATTACCTCAAAAAAATCTTGGTAAGAAGGAGTTTCGACACCTCACAGGCTTCCTTTACCTATCTTTTATTTGTGTTTATATTTTGATAATCTGTTTATATTTGTATATAGTTTTAACTTAGCATTTTCTGTTCAGTGTATGAAATATGTTCAGGTTTTGGGCATCGAAACTAGTTGTTTTCAATAAAAGGGTGTTTTCTTTTGATTTTAAAATAAGTTTTTTGGAATTTGAACAGGTTTTTATCAAAACTAGTTGTTTCGATATCCAAGCTTGCCCAAAACTAAGTAGTTTCGATTAGAGTTTCTTGCCCGAAACCAGTAGTTTCGATCAGGCTTCTATGAAATTTTCTAAGTGTTGGACTGATGTTTGATAATTTTTTTTCTGACAGATATGGATCTTCTATTTGTGAAGAAGCACAATATATGTGCCTTTCATAATGCTGCTGATCCCAAGAGTGAGGGATTTGTACCTGTGCTAAATTTTCTGGCTAACTCTAATGTGAGCTTTGCTATAAGTCACAACTTACCCATTTTTGAAGCCACAATCAAGAAATTTTGGGCCACTATTGAAAGAGTATCCATCAACAATGTGGAGCACATAAGACCAACTGTGTATAACCAAGAAGTTCTATTTTCTGTGGCCACCATAAGAGAGGTACTGCAGTTTGGTGATAATCATGAAGCCCCTGTGTAATTTCATAGTTTCTACATTAGAGAATGTTTCAGAAGAATGGGTTACCCAGATGAGTTTAAAAGTAGGCAGATCATAAAGACATTCCTTGCCCCTCACTGGAGGTATATTGTGCATGTGTTCATTCACTGCATCTCAATCAGAAAAGGTGAATTTGACTCGGCCAATGCCATGGTGGCATCTGCTATTCTTGGCTTGATCAAAGGGAGGGATTATAATTTTTCTGGGTTGGTATTCAAACAACTTATAGAGAATCTCACTGGAAGAGTAAGAGACAAATTTCTCGTGTACCCAAGATTTCTACAAATGATAATTAACCACATTCAACCAAATCTTCAACATGAAGGACATGTTCTTGTTCTTGATCATATGATAGCCAAGACCCTCAGTTATATGAAGAACTCTAGTTCAAGATCGAACAGGATAGTTGTGGACATTCCACTCTTTGGGCATGTGATTGGAGAAGTAGAACCTGTAGTCCTTGACATCGATCCTGATGATGTCATTGAATCATCATCATCTGAAGAAGAAGCAGAACAGGGTCAAGGGAACCAAGAGCCGGATGTTGAAGCTGAACAACACATAGGGCATGATGTTGAACAGGCTATCTTGGAAGCTCCTTTCATTGATCAGTTGATAGAGAATCTTGAGCCTGTGATTGAAGAGCAACCTGTTGAAAATATAGAAGTTGAAGCTAATGATGAAGCTAAGTGTCAAGCGAAACCTTGGACGAAGGCATTTACGGTACAAAGTATGATCAGTCGGATTATGAGTCCGATGATGAGGAGCAGACTGAGCCTCCTGCATCCTCCTCCAAGAGACAAGCTGATTCTGAGTCCAACTACGAATTAGAAGAACCCCTAGTAAAGAAAATCAAGGCCGAGTTGGAGTCTTTGACCTCTTCTTCATAATCACTTTTTGACATTCCAGAACATCTAACACCCACTCAGTCATCTACTCATGTTCCACCACCCTCACCAAACCATCTCCACAACATGCACCTGTTCCTACACCACCTGCATCCCCTGCCACTGACCTATCACCATCAGTTCTAAGAGTCAAAACCCTAAGCCTGGAGGTGAAAAAGCTACAATAGAAAGTAACAAAACAAGATAAAGTTATAGAGGGTTTGAAGACCGAACTAACTGAGTGCAAGGAAGAAGTAAAAGATCTTAGGCTGGAAGTTGGAGGCTTACATACCCAACTTGATGTTCAGCAGTCTCAACTTGAAACCCAACAAAAGATAATCTCTCAACAACAACAAGATTTTAAGGCTTTATCTGATATTGCTGAGCAACTCAAGGCTTCAATGGTTAAATCTTCCCAGCAAGGAACCTCTTCCACAGCTCAAGGGGAGACCACTTCTACTGGTGGACCCTCTTCCCCTGCCTTTGTTACAAATCCTCAGTCTGCATTGACAATCTTCACTGGCCCAGTTGCCAAGACAAAGGATCCGGTGGAAGTCAAGATAGAAGAAACCGGGTATGATCTTCCATCAGTTAGTGAACGGAGAGCTGCTAGAGAGAGTGGAAAAGGAAAAGAATCAAGTGCTGATGTGGTTATGTAGGTCCACATGGCTCTTCTACGGATCGTTCTCGTGATAAGACGTATTGTTAATGCGGAGTGCGGAATCCAACCGAATCAACAATTGTATAGACAAAAGACAATAGAAACACGCATGTAAATAACATTCAAGCTTGTATTCCAACAATCATAGAGTTTGCAGACTCAATCAGACAATTAGATCACTTCTTTTCTACTTCTCTGATTCTCTTTACTACTGCTGACTCTGTAACCTCTATATATTGACATCTGATCTGTATTAGGCGAACTTAAGAAGTTCGCCTCTAACAGACTAAGCGAACTTAACAAGTTGAGGTTGTTGTAGTTGTTGTAGTTGTTGTACATTCTGACCATGTCCTTGAGCCAACTCTTCAGGATGAAACCAGTTTTCATTTGGTGGTTCAACATAATCAGGATTGATTAAGTGACCAAATAATGGAGTTTGAACAAGAATCAATGCTGCATTCTGTTGTTTTACCTTAGTGCAGCTTGTAAAAATTCTTTTTGACATCGGAGTCAAAGTTAAACGAATAAGATGCTGTGGGAGATCAGGAATAAGATGATTCAGAATCAGTTGGATGAACCGAGGATACATAAGAAATTCTTGACCTTCATCAGGAGTTATTTGCATAACCAATTCCTGGTAAATATAAAGAACAAAGTTGAACCGTTTGTTCAGAGTTAAAGCCACCATAGCAGCTTGTAAAGCACTCTTTAACCCAACTGTACCAGTTTTACGAGGAGATAGGCATTGGATAATCACATGCATGAAATACCTCCATTCACCAACCAAACAACCCTTACGAGCTTATGTATCATTAGGTTTTCCACGGTAACCCATCCTCTGAAAACATCCCATAATCAATGTGCCAGGATATGACATAGGATCATCAGCAGCACCACCTAGATCAAGAGCAGCACACATAGTCTCTGACGATATTGCAATCTCCGTATTGTTCACAATAGCACGAAGAACATGAGGTTCTACGTCTGTATCTTGATGTACTGTGTCCCATAATTGCTGAATATACACCAAGCTGATGTATGGATCTGCAGATAATGCTACACGGAGACGTGAACGATTTAAGAACCCAATAATTCCTTGAAAATTAACGGCCTCTGACATGTTAGGATCTAACAGTGCCACCTGGTTATGTTTGTATTCTACACGACGAGCCATCTGAAAAGTATTTGGACAACAAACACATTAGAAAAATAATAAACACACACAACAAAAACCAAAAAAAAATTGAAAAAAAATTTCAAACAAACAAAAAAAATCACAAGTCCAAAGTCTCACAGATCCCCTAGGCGCACTTACTAAGTTCGCTTAGTGTTATAAGAGGCGAACTTAATAAGTTCGCTTAGACAAGTTCGCTTGAACAAGTTCGCCTGAACCAGTCTGCCGTTTCAAATTCCAAACAGAAATCAAATTTCGATTAATCGATGTTGTAACCCAGAATTAACCATAGAAATGATATCGACTAGTACTCACGAAACAAACACAACACTCAATTTGTAGATTTAATACAGATATAGCACCAATTAGGTCAAAAATGTCTCGGTTAAACTTTTTACGAAAACCGTAAAGAAAAGTCCTAATGTCTCACGATTCAACGGATGAAAAACACTAAAACTACCTTAGTAATGATCGCAATTCAAATCCAAACCAGAAGGTACCGGTAAACAATCCAACAACACACTGATTTTTTTAAAAAAATTTAAACTCGCTCAACAGAGAAGTTCGGTTCAAAATTTCTGAGAAGACAAAGTGGCTAAGTTCGCCTGAACAAAAATCCGTATACACATTAAGTTCGCTTAATTAGGCGAACTTGTTAAGTTCGCTTAACAAGCCCAGGCGAACATATTAAGTTCGCTTCACCAACCTCAGGCGAACATATCAAGTTCGCTTCACCTCAACCAAGCGAACATATTAAGTTCTCCTCAACCTTTTGCCTTGAAAAATTTTCCAACTTTCAACACGTCATTTTTTTCACTTCCGTCAGCAGCAGGTATCCGATCCAATCCCAAACATTTTAATAAAAACTTAGAATTTTCATGGAAAACAAAAAACAAAATCCTTTTGAATTTTATCTATACAAACGGAATCACATATTTTTGGATTTATTTTTTTTATCTGAATAAGCTGAAATCACATATTTTTGAATGAACATCAGGAGTAAGAAGATCATATCAGTATCCGAGTAGTTCATCACACATATTAGCAATAACCAAGGGTAACCTATGATATGAAACAATCCAACTCATTATTGTGCACTATAGACCTTTTTTCATTTTTACATACTCTTTTCAGTATTTATAAATCAATCAATTTGAATAATATTTGAAATGATACGTGATAAATTTCAAAGTAAATAAGATCAGTTTATGAAATGCTCAATTATTCATACCGAATTTGTAATATAAAGCATGAATTCTTAAATTTGTCAATATTATATTATTTGAAACTATAAGCGTTTATTCTCAAAATTCATGTGATTTAGTACTATTTAGATGAAAAACATCGTGTACCCCACATATATGCCAAACAGAAATATAAATTGCACTATCTTCAAGACATTTACAGTTTATTTTAAGATTAGGTCAATTTCCAAGATGAAATTATCTCTTTTAGCAATCAGATCCCAAAGGATAAAAGAATCATGATGATTCATAATCAGAAGATTCTAATGAATTGGCTGTATAATGAGAATCAACAGATTCAGGTAAGAGGATCCAACTATTATCTGGATAAGTTTCAATGGAGTCAGACTAGATGATGTATCTAACTGATCCAAGGGAGAATATATGTTTCAACAGATGTTATTTGAAAGCATATCTTAGTTCAACAACACATTGCATGTTTTTCGGGGCATGGTTAGTGAAGTGAACTGAAATAGATTTGTGCTAAAGATATAATTCGATATTGGTCTCATGAAATTCTTTAAAACCATATATTCTTTATCTGGTAATGATCTTATAGACACACACACAGGCATATAATGGATTCAAATTACAGATGTAATCATATCATATTTAATTTTCACACTACTATTAGTTTCAAAACGCTTCTAGTCTATTGACAATTCAAGTTTCAAAACTCATACGCAAATTTAAAAACATATTATCAAGATTAGAGCATTCAAAACACTATCATTTCTCATTTATGTAGACTTTGAAATTTAGATCAAATCAAATTACTTTAAACAATCATATATCAAAGGTCTACTAAGGTCATGTGAAATGAACTAATCACTGATGTACTATCATTTCTTCTCTAACTTCAAATGATGTTAAATTTTATATTTTTCACTTTGTTTTGACTTTTTATAAATTAAGAACTTTTTGACTGAAAATTTAAAATGCAGAAATGTAATAAAGCAATAAAAGAAATTAAAAACAAAATTTTCCATGAAAATCTGATTTTGCAAAACTTTTATTCGGGATTGATCATACCTATCATTTTAATTAGAAATTCAAACCTGGTATGATCAAATGCCTTGGTAAACAAATCAGCAAAATTATCATCAGTGTGAACCTTTACCAGCTCAATCAACCTTTTATCTGCACAATCACGAATAAAATGATATCTAATCTCAATGTGCTTTGTTTTACTGTGTTTAACAGGATTATTAATTATAGACATTGTTGCATTATTATCAATAAACATAGGGGTTCCTGTAAAATTCAAACCGTAATCTCTTAATTGCTGTTGTATCCACAAAATCTGTGAACAACAACTTGCAGCAGCGATGTATTCTGCTTCGCATGTAGAAATGGAGACTGTGGTTTGCTTTTTGCATTGCCAGGAAACAAGTCGATTACCCAAGAACTGACAACCACCTGTTGTAGATTTCCTGTCCAAACAACAACCATCAAAATCAGAATCAGTATAAGCATTGTAATCAAAGTTAGAACCATGTGGATACCATAGTCCCAATCTTTGTTTTCCTTTCAAATAACGAAAGATTCTTTTTACAGCTATCAAGTGAGATTCTTTTGGTTTTGCCTGGAATCTGGAACAAATACACACAGCAAACATTATATCTGGCCTTGAAGCGGTTAAGTACATGAGAGATCCAATCATTGCCCTGTAAAGTCGACAATCAACATCTTTTCCATCCGGGTCAGAATTCAACTTATGATTGACCGGAATCGGAGTATCATATGGGGTACAGTCCTCCATTTTCAATCGGCTCAAGATGTCTTTGACATACTTGAACTGATGAATAAAGAAACCATCTTCCTTTTGATTTACTTGTAAACCTAGGAAAAATGATAACTCTCCCATCGCTGACATTTAAAACTTCGACTTCATAACATTCTCAAAATCTTTGCATAACCCTTCATTCGTAGATCCAAAAATAATATCGTCCACATATATCTGCACCAGTAGGTAATCTCCCCCTGATTTCTTTATGATTAAGGTCGAGTCAATCTTGCCACGAACAAAATCATTTGCCAAAAGATGTGTAGACAACTTTCATACCACGCACGAGGAGCCTGATGAAGACCATAGAGGGCCTTATCAAGCTTGAAAACCATATTCGGATTAAGTGGATCTTCAAACCCCGGCGGCTGACAAACATAAACTTCTTCCTTGACCTTTCCATATAAAAAGGCACTTTTCACGTCCAATTGAAACACCTTAAAACCTTTATAAGAAGCAAAAGCCAGAAATAGCCTTATAGCTTCAAGCCTCGCAACAGGAGCATAAACCTCGGTGTAATCAATTCCCTCTTGTTGATTGAAACCCTGAACAACTAATCTTGCCTTATTTCTTACCACGACACCTCGATCGTCTTTCTTACATTTAAACACCCATTTTGTACCAATTGGATACATACCCTTCGGAAGATCTACAAGATTCCAAACCTTTAGTTTGTCAAACTGAGCAAGTTCTTCCTGCATGGCCTCTATCCAATTTTTATCACTTAAAGCCATTTCAACATTCTTTGGTTCGACCTGAGAAATAAAACATGAATGTGAGCAGTCATCAAGAACACCAGAATCGTTAATACATGTATACAAACAAGTATTATCAACAATAGAACGTGTTTTCACTCCATCATGCAAATTTCCTATTATATTCGTCACCGGATGATCTTTGAGTTCCTTGATTGATGCGACCTCAGGAACTGGAAACACTTCAACTTGAGTTGTATCAGATTGATAAGAAAAATCTTGATTAATTGGAATTTCCGAGTCTAAATTTGTAGGAATCTCCCCCTGAGATTGTGTCGAAGGTAATGGATCATCACCCAACAAAGGATTAGCAGAAGAATCTTGAAAGATAGCATTGTCTTCCTCACTCTCAGAATCTTGTGGTCCTGAACAAGAAGCAACATTAGGATCGGGGGCAGAAGTAGATGGAACCGATGAATTTTGAACTGCATTTGGTAGAAAACCATTGTGCTGTACATCCTGACATGAATCATAGAGAACAGCAGCTTCTTCAGGAGAAATATCAGAGGGTAAATGAAAAGACTTGAATAAATTTTCATAATCAAATGCCCAATCTGGTTCAATCGCCATTTGAGGTAACGACCGATTTGAACAGTCAATATGGAACCATTCTTCAACTTGGCGCGTCTCTTTGTTATAAACCCTCTTGGTAGTAGAATTTGCAACATACCCCAGAAAAATCCCTTCAATAGCCTTAACACTGAACTTGGTTGGGACATCTCTAACTTTCAATAGGGTGCATGGATTACCAAAAGGTAGTAAATATTCCAGATTCAGCTTTCGATTATTCAGCAACTCGTAGCATGTCTTGTTGTGTCGCTTGACGGTCAAGACCTTGTTCAAAACATGACACGCAGTATTCACAGCCTCAGCCCAAAAAGTAACGGGATGCTTAGAATCTGCAAGCATCGTGCGTGCCGTTTCAACCAATGTCCTGTTCTTTCGTTCAGCAACACCATTTTGTTGAGGAACATATGGCGCACTGAATTCATGATGAATTCCCTTTTGTAGATAGAATGAGCCCATCTTGCTATTCTTGAACTCACTGCCATTGTCACTCCTAATTCTTTTGACCTTCAGATTGAACAAATTCTCCAAACCCAGGATTAAGTATTGCACCAACTCAGTAGTTTCAGCTTTAGAAGAAAGAAACTTAACCCATGAAAATCTAGAGAAATCATCCGTTACCACCAAACAGTATGATTTTCCACCAATGCTCCTGATACTAATCGGACCGAACAAATCCATATGCAGTAGCTCCAAAGGAGTTACGATAGAATTCTTCGATTTAGATTTGTGTGATTTCTTTCGTTGTTTCCCCTTCTTGCAAGGAATACAATCATCAGGAACAGAGAATTTCATCTTCGGAATACCATGAACCAGATCATTCTTAACAATATAGTTCATCTTCCTATAGTTGATGTGAGCGAGCTTCCTGTGCCACAAAATAGAATATGATTCCGACGCCTTGGAGAGTAAACCTGTAGGAATTGAATCCGTTGTAGTAGCGACACTCATGTTAAGGACATACGTGTCATTTCTCCTCGGAGCATTCATGAGAATCCATTCATCAGGAATAACGAAGCCCGGTTTCAAGATATAACACTCATCATCATTGAAATGGAACAAAAACTTCTTGTCACAAACTTGTGATACGCTCAAAAGATTGTGTTCAAGCTGTTCCACATAATTCACCTTCTCAAATTTGACTTTGTCATTCTTTAAAGTACCTTGACTAGTTATGTACCCGCCTTTATTACCCGCAAAAGCGACATAACCTCCATCAATATTTTTGACATTTTCAAGCAAACGAATATTCCCTGTCATATGTCGAGAACAACCACTATCCACATACCACGTATTGTTGATAGTCCTCCTTGGTTGTCCCTACATAAACAAAGAAAATCAGTTAGAAATTGGAACCCAAGCCATTGTGGTCTTGGATCGTCCAGATTGATCAAAATAAACAAATTCAAGCAATTCACAATCAATGTTATCATTAACCTTTGGAACAGAAGTTTCACACTTAGACTTTTTCACAGAAGACATATTATGCTTAATTGGAAAAACATTGTTTGATATATTATTATCAGATTCAGAAGTTTCCAAAAGTTTCTTCAATTTTCTGTTTCGTCTTCTCCTTTGTGGTCTAGACAGTTTAACTTCAGGTGTAAAATCTTTTGAAATTCCAACATGTGGAATCTCAAATTTCTCTTAACACACAATTGATTTAGAATTCAATTTATCCTGCTATCTAAATCCAGAATATTTAACAAAAGATCGACCAGGCATATTTTTCTCCACATTAGAAGTTAACTTTCCCCCATCTATTCTTTTCAGAATTTTCACCACTTTTGATTGTGAAGGAGCAGTCTTCAATTTGCCCTGGTTCTTATAAGGACAATTTATCAGAATATGACCAGCTTCATTGCAGTGAAAACAAACTCTTCTCTCTTTATGAGTTCTAAAATAAGGGGTTTTTCTTGAGTTTGAGGAACCATCAGATGAGTAAGCTTCAGAAGATTGTACAGAACACTTTACTTGCTTCTTTGGAACATAAACCTGTGTAGGTATCTTTGATGAAAGCATCTTTTGATGACCGGCAGCAACAAATCCACTTGACTGCAAAATTGGGGAAAGCTTAGGTGTAATAACTTTCACCTCGTCAGGTTCAGTTAGAATGCATCTATCATGAAAAACAATTTTTACAACTGTTGGTTCATTAAGTTTCACCTTTTTTGGAATACCTTCGACCTTCTTCTCATCAAATACCTCATCCTTAGAATCAGATTCATAAACCATATCCTCACCAGTTACCGGATTCACTTTTAATACTGTTTTTGGATCAATTTCCTCTTCATGTATGATTTCAGGTTTAACCACATAATTTGCATTAAATGGTGGAGGAACAAATCCAATCCCAGCAACTCTCTTAGTAGGATCAGCATTAGCATTAAAATAATCCAATACTACAGAAGAATTTTCAAAATTTTCCAACTTTCTATGAAGTTTGATCACCTCAAACTCTTTGTCAGAAATTTCTTTATTCTTTTGAGCAACAAATTCATTTCGTTTTTCTATATTAGCATAAGCCATATCCAGATGATAAGCTTGTTCTTTATATTTCAACCCTAGAGAATTTAAGTCTCTTTTCAAAGACTCAATTCTATCGATGCACAATTTATCATTATCTTTCAGTTTCTGATTAACTGAATGCATCGATTTCATATCACAAATCAGGTTTGTGTTATCATCCATGACCTTTTGCAATTTATCTTTTACAGTAATGCAGTTAGAACAGTAAATATGACAAACATAGTCTTTTACCTTTGATGGATCAGACATGTCTGCCATGAAAACTTTGGCAAACGGAATACTCTCTGAATCAGCACCATTTGAAGCATTTTGTGTTAGAACAATATCATCTTCAGCAACACCTGATGCAATATCAGAATCAATATTCTGTACTTGTTCTATCTCTTCATCAACGCTCGGCACACTTTCACCATCACTCGAACTATCATCATCAGTCGACTCTTCGGATTTTTAAGAATGAATCTCTGCTACAAATGCTTGACTTACCGTACCCACCAAATCTTCCAGATGAATACCCCAGTCATAGTTATCATCGTTCTGAGCAACCAAAGTCGATGATGCAGATGTATGATTAGAATTACCTGATGCACCATGTGACTGATTACGATTTTGCTGAAAGTTATTCGGCTTTTTTTGAGAATGAAACTCAACTTTTGGTTTCACACATTCTTTAGCAAAGTGACCATACTCTTGACAGTTATAGCAACGTACTTTGGTTTTATCAAATCCTATGCGTGATCGACTATTGGAGCCAATAAACTTTCTGCCAGTCTTTTTCAAGAAATCCTTTGCTTGACGCGTCAACATAGCCATATTCCATTGGATGTTCATTTCTTCCAGATCAACATGATCAATCTGTCTGAAATCTTCTTCAATAACCTCAGGATCATGAATTTTCCCTCCAATAAAATTTTCATACGACGCCATGAATGAGGAAAACATAGCCAAATAATCATCAGCAACCTTTTGATTCATATTGTGAGTACCAGACGATGAAGACGATGTTGTTGCAGAGAAACCAGAATGACTAGAATGACCAGAATGAAGAGGAACTCCAGAACACTGATCATTAGACGTATGTTGAGCATCACCCGAAAAAAATTCAACCCCTGTACCAGTTTTACCAGAAGTCTTGGCAAAATACATTGAAGGATCTTGTATATGTTCCATATTAGTCTCCTTCTTCTTCATATTCATATCATGCGATTGAATTTTCCCAAGAACCTCTTCCAAAGACATTGATTTATACTTGACATTCTCTTTTATTAAAACTGTATACACATCAAACTTAGATGGTAACGCCTCCAAGAACTTATCGTTAATCTCTTCAGTCTCATACACCACAGAAGCACTCGACAATTCACTCAGCAGATGATAGATTCTTGTAGCAAGATCATCCAAGGATTCATTTTGAAAGTGCTTGAAAACCAAGAATTGCTTCTTCAGTAGCTCTTTTCTACTTTTCTTTACATCCAAACTACCTTCACATCTTTTCTGTAATGCTTCCCACAGTTGTTGAGAAGACTTGAATTGTTTAAAACTGTGATATATTTCCTTTGGAAGAGACATCGAAATACTCGCCATCGCTTTCTTTTCCCGATCAAACAACAACTTTTCTTCTGTTATCAACGCAGACACCGGCTTTGGAACATCATCCTTTCCCATCCACGAATAAGTCGGATGCGTATAACCGTCTAAGATTGGAATCCATAGACTGGTATCGGTAAAGGATACGAACTGATCAAACCTATCTTTCCAATTAGAATAATCAGCAAGATTTAACAACTTCGGCGGTTTCTGAGATGTACCAATCTCATTATCATAATTGAACATATTAGTTACTTAAACCATATTTGCCATTTTCCAAAAAATTTCCAAGTGTTGAACACACACTACCCTTAGGCGAAGATAGTAAGTTCGCTTCAGATATACCCAAGCGAACTTGATATGAAGCGAACTTAATAAGTTCGCTTAAACCAGAATTCAGAAATCTGATTAAATTCGCCTAAAAATTAAGTTCGCCTAATTTGAGAGAAGCAAACTTGACAAGTTTGCATGCTAAGTTCGCCTGCACACAGATCCAGCAAGTTCGCTTGCTTCAGCAGAATCAAAATCAAGAACAGCTTCAACCCAAAAACACGAACCCAAATTCACCAAAAATCTTCATAATTCATTGATTTGAAGAAATTAGACAAAATTGAACCGTAAGATTGTGTATTTTCTCAATTAGAAGCTTTCTATGGGATCAATTTAATCAAAATCCACTTCAAAAACACCAAATCAGAAGCAAAATAAGCTTGAAAACTCCATGGAAATGAAAATTTCAAAGATGATGAATTTCTTGTCAATTTGCATACAAAACCGTCTAGAATCACCAAGAATCACGAGCATAAGCTCTGATACCACTTATAGGTCCACATGGCTCTTCTACGGATCGTTCTCGTGATAAGACGTATTGTTAACGCAGAGTGCGGAATCTAACCGAATCAACAATTGTATACACAAAAGACAATAGAAACAATCATGTAAATAACATTCAAGCTTGTATTCCAACAATCATAGAGTTTACAGACTCAATCAGACAATTAGATCACTTCTGTTCTACTTCTCTAATTCTCTTTACTATTGCTGACTCTGTAACCTCTATATATAGACATATGATCTGTATTAGGCGAACTTAACAAGTTCGCTTCTAACAGACTAAGCGAACTTAACAAGTTCGCCTCTGTTAGACTAGGCGAACTTGACAAGTTCGCCTCTAGCAATACTTGTATAAACACTTAGAACATTACATACAAAAAACATAAAGACATTAGATCTAAACTATTACAAAGCTTTTGTCATTACAAACTATGTCCAAACAGGTTATCCTTTATGAAGAAGAGATTGGGTCAGATCATGAGCTGCATGCTCATCTTGATGATTGATAACTTTGAATTTAATGATGATTATCCAGAGATTTTGGCTACAGAAGATCTGCACGAAGAAAAGGTCAGATACTTCACAAAGGAAGGAGAAGAGATCTAGGCACTCTCTGACGATGATCAAGATGAAGCCAGTGTTAAAGTTGATCTGGTACATACTGAGCCAACCCCCACTCAACCAACTCAAACAGCTAACACTAAATTCACCCCATCTGAACCAATCAATGCTCCTAAGCCAAACCCGGACTTTCCTGATCCTAAAAGGCCTTGGATGAGGAAGTTACCTGTCGAGGAGCATCCCAAATATTATGAATGGTTCGTGGAGTACCAAGAGCTGAAGAGAACCCCCGTGGGATGGAAATATGATAATGAAAGGGGCTTATACATAGTCAGGAGATACAAGGGAGGAGTAGAACACTTCAAAACTTCTCATGAGTTCAGCTCACTCCCTAGATATGATCTTAGGGTACTTTCCAAATTACCCCTACAGAACCCTGGAAAAGTAAATTAGGCACGTAACATTGAACAGTTTCTTAAACAACAAGCCCTCCATGACTTCAGGTCAATGAAGACCACTCTTCCAATGAGAATTATATCAAAAACTGGGATTCATCCATAAACACAAAAGCCCTGGGTAAACCTTCGGTACAAGCCTGCTTAAACTGTCAAATCTATAGTTCTGCCACGATCAGTACCTGTCCAGCTAAAAAATTTCAGAAAATGGTTTTACAACTCAACCATCGGAAGTGTTGTGATCGAGTGTGAAGGCAAGGAAGATATTGTTATCTTTGAGCCCTTGGAGCTTCTAAAGTTTAAACCTAAAGATCTTGAAGTTTTGTTAAAAAAAACCCTATCAAGCTCATTCATGGAGATGATGAAGCTGATGCCAAGGCATATCAGAGAGTGGTGTCGTTGAATGTCAAGCCATTTTTCCAGAAACCAAATCAAGGGCCAACTGCTTAGAGAAGAGTTAAAGATATTGATGCAGCAGCTTAGGGGGATATTGTAGAGTCTTATTATTATATAAGCTGTTGTCATCAATGTATTTCTTTTGAACATTGTTTAGTTAGTTTATTTGCTTGTATTTTCATTTTAATGTAATTTCCTGTTTTATTTCTAAGTCTTGGAAATTGAAACTACTTAGTTTCGACTGAGGTTTGTTCAATTGAAACTAGTAGTTTCGATAGATAGTTTAGTTTCGATCTCTCTTGTAAATGCTTCACCGAAACTAGTAGTTTCGGTAAGCATAGTTTCGATGCCTATCAACTTGCTATAAATAGCCTAGTTTGAGAATTTCGAGGGTGTGGATAGCGGCTGTAACCCTGAAAATCTCACTTTCACAGTTTTCTGAATCAATACACATTTGGAGTTATTTCATCTGTTGTTCTTACAATATCATATCTTATTTGTGTTGATTCTTGTGTGGTTTTGCCTGCTTATCTTCACCAATTATGTTTCTACCCTCTGTTTCACCACCATACATACAAATTCCGCCTGTGTGTGTGTAATCGATCTGTTGAGTGATTTCCGATTGAAATCTGGACCTACAGGAAATTAAAGGAGAAATTAACATAGGCTCCGGTTTTATCATTGCAAGAAGGAACAGAAGATTTGGTAGTTTACTCTGATGCTTCACATCAGGGACTAGGGTGTGTATTAATGCAAAGAAGAAAGGTTATAGCCTATGCTTCACGGTAACTTAAACTCCATGAAGCTAACTACCCAACTCATGATTTAGAGTTAGCTGCATTAGTATTTACACTTAAAATATGGAGACATTATCTATATGGAGTTAAGTGAACGATCTACATAGATCATAAAAGCTTAAAGTATTTCTTTAAGCAAAAAGATCTGAATATGAGGCAACAAAGGTGGTTAGAGCTGATAAAGGATTGTGATTGTGAAATCTTGTATCACCCAGGAAAAGCCAATGTTGTGGCCGATGCTCTAAGCCGTAAGGAAGAGCATCCTCCTATCAGGGTGAAGTCATATAAGTTAGTTGTAACTCAAGATTTTTGACTCAGCTCAAGAATGTCTAGATAGAAGCATTGAAAGCAAAAAATGTTAAAAAAGAAAGAATGGCTAGACAAGAGAAATATTTGGAAGAAAATGAGTATGGAGTTAAGATTCGCTTCAGACGTATGTGGATACCACATATGGGTGAATTCAGATTTAAAGTTTTGAAGAAGCTCAAAAATCACGATATTCAATTCATCCAGGTAGTACAAAAATGTACCAAGATCTGCGCCAAGATTATTGGTAGCCCGATATGAAATTCGATATCATGAAATATGTGGCTAAATGCTTGACGTATTCTCAAGTTAACGCAGAACATCAAAAACCTTATTGCAAATTACAACCATTATATATTCCAGAATGGAAATGGGAGCATACCACTATGGACTTCATAACAAAGCTACCAAGAACAGCTAAAGGTTATGATACCATATGGGTGATAGTAGATAGGCTAACTAAGAGTGCTCACTTTTTACCAATACGTGAGACTTACTCTTCGGAAAAGATAACTGAAGTATTTATCAAGAAAATTGTCTCAAGGCATGGAGTGGCAGTTTCAATTGTATATGACAGAGGCACATGTTTCACGTCACGTTTCTGGAAGAAGTTCCACGAAGAGATGGGAACTAAGTTATTGATTACCCCTACATATCATCCTCAAACGGATGGTCAAAGTGAAAGAACGATTCAAACGCTTAAAGATATGTTGCGTGCCTTCATTATTGACTTTGGTGGAAGTTGGGACAGTCATCTACCTTAGGTAGAATTCTCATATAACAAAAGCTATCATGCAAGTATAGGCATGCCACCAAACGAGATGTTATACAGAAGGAGATGTAGAACTCCCATATGTTGGGGAAAGGTTGGACAGAAAGAGTAAGGAAGTAAAAAAATTGTCCAAGCTACAGGTGTAAAGTTAGATTAGATTAGAGCTCGTCTGAAAACCGCTCAAGACAGACAAAAGTCTTATGCAGATAAAAGGCGAAGACCGATAGATTTCCAAGTTGGAAATTACGTTCTGTTGAAAGTATCTCCATGGAAAGGAATTGAAGAATTACAAGGGACTAATTCTACCATCATTTAAATTAGAATTACAAGGTCTAATTATGTAATTACCCCTAACTCAAGCCGGTTGACTTTGAAAGTCAAAATTGAAGAATCCTTTGTTCCTGTTGACTTTCTAAAAGTCAAACCAAGTGTGTGTTAATCCAAATCCACGAGCTATAGCCAAAATTCATCCGAAATTATAACCGAAATGGTTATTAATGTCAGTTTCGATCATCATTGAGACGATTAACATCGCCATTATGTTTGAATTATTCTCTATTATGGCTATTAAACCCGTAACTGTTAGGACATGTTTTGTAACTGTGGATAAAATTCCGTGTAAGTTCATAGAGAGGCGAACTTAATAAGTTCGCCTGGCTTATCAGAGGCGAACTTGTTAAGTTCGCTTAGTCTATCTGAGGCGAACTTGTTAAGTTCGCTTAGCCTATTAGAGGCGAACTTAATAAGTTCGCCTAAGCATCTTTTAGGCGTTAAAGTTCGCCTGGTGCAGAACTGGTGCTTATAAATAGACAGTTACAGAGTCTGTTAGAGATATCATAGTAGACTTGAGAGAGAACAGAGTCTGTTAATCAGTTTTAGACGATATCAGGAGGAACTGATTAGAGACAGAATTATTGTAACCTGATATTGTGGTGGAAATACAAAGAGTTTATTTACACCGTTGTTGTTGATTGAGTTACACGAGCACGTTGATCATGGATTCCGCACGTTATCACCGTGTCATACCGCGAGTCTAGAGAGCCGTTACACACCGAATTAGGGACCTACAAGTGGTATCAGAGCTTTTGCTCTTGATTAGCAGAAGATTCGTGGTGTTTTCGTGTCCAATCAACATCAAATTTCAGAGATTTTGAAGATTTTTCATATTTTTTTGTATTTTTGATAAAAATGGAAGATTTTTGATCATTTTAGATTGATTTTGGATTCTTTTGATGAAATTGATCTGATAGAAGTGTTCCTAATCAGTTCCTACACATTCCTACGGTTCAATTTAATCAAATTCCATCAATTCAGCAAGATATGATGATTTTCGGAATTTTTGGTTGAACAACTGATGCAGGCAAACTTAGCAATTCTGTTGCAGGCGACTTAGAGAGGCGAACATAATAAGTTCTCTTGGTGCAGATTAGGCGAACTTAATCAGGCGAACTTAACAAGTTCGCTCGGGTCAAGTTCGCTTGGGGTCAAGTTCGCTCAGTCAGGCGAACTTATTAAGTTCGCTTAGGCAGTATCGGCGAACTTAGCTAGTGTTCTTAAAAAAAATAGTATTTTGGCAGGAAATTTTATCTTGTTTAAATTATTTAGGGAAAGCTTATATGATCGTTTTGAATCATTTTTGAAATTTTGAATTTTCGAAATTTTTTAAAAAGAGTATTTTGGCGGGAAATTTTTTTTTTTCGGGATATTTTCACAAAAAATTCAAAATGACAATTTCTTATGATGATAATGAGATTGGAACTAACTTTTGTGTATATCAGATTATTGTAGCTGGAAAGTCCGGTGTGAACATTTCGTATCAGAAACTGATGAAAACTTTTGGACATCCATAATTGAAGGATATGTGCATCCTACTTATGACTATATGGGATATTATGATGTTCCTAAACCAGTGACAGCTCTTACTAAAGTAGAAAAACAGAGGTTTGATCGAGAGATGAAGACGCGTGAAAATTTAATGATGTCTTTACCAAAAGAAATCATTCATAGTCTCGGGAAGTGTCCAACTTCAAGAGATCTATGGGAAGCATTGAAGAAAAAGGGTGAAGCAACTTCTCAAGCGTTTGTGGTCTTGATCAAAGAAGTATTGGAGAAGCAGGGTGATTCTCAAAGTGATTCTTCTGTAGATTTAACTGATAGTGAGAGTATTCGTTCTGGTGAAAGTACTCAATCTACTGAGACTGATGTGATGAGTGAAGAAAGCTTTCGGACTGTTGAAGATGATCTAAGTGAATTAGAAATTGATACAGAGCCTGTCAATGTTGATCAAAAGAGTGAAGCTGATGATTATGTATTCATGGCTCCTGGTGCATCTTCTTTAGAAATAAAACTGAGGTAGTTTCTAACTCTGAAACGTTTTGTTCTAACTGTATTTCAGTGAAGGATAAAAAGATGAGGGTTATGGATGACAACGTAAACCTCATTTGTGATATGAAATCCATGCACACGGAAAAACCAAAAATTAAAGGATAATGAGAATGTGTGTATTGAAAGGATAGAATCACTGAAGAGGGATATAAATTCTCTGACTTTGAAGATCAAAGAGCTGGCATATCACCTGGATATGTCCTTTGCAGAAATTGAGAAAAGAAATAATGATCTTGTTGAGAAAGATAAGGAACTAGCTGACTCTAAATCAGAGGTAATCAGATTGCATAGAAAGTTAGAAAGATTTGGAAATTCATCATTCTTATTAGAACATTATCATAATAATAATAAAGAGGGGAAGGGAACCCTAGTGGTATTGGCTATGTTCCTCCACCATTCAACGGGAATTATTCTGTTACACCTGAGATTATAAAAGATGAGGATTTAGATCCTAAGACTGTGTTGAAAGTGAATCCAGTCACAGGTGAAGATATGGTGTATTCTGATGAGAGTGATGATGAATATTTTGAAGAAGCTAAGGTAAGCGGATACCGAAAGAGGTTAAGAAAGAAGACTCAAAGGTTGATTCTAATTCATCTGGAAATTATACATTTGGAAGTTCTTCAAACTCAAGGAGAGTTCCATATGTCAGAGATTATACAGACAGGCGTACATGTTTTCATTGTAATGAGATAGGACACATTGTGGTGACCTGTCCATACAAAAATAAAGGGAAGAAGCATGTATTTCCTGAGAAGATGAAGCCTGAATCAAAACCTGTTGCAAAATCAGGAGTTCGAGAGAAAATAAAGCCAAAAGAAGTTCATGTAGGAGAATCTTCTTCAAGTGCGTCTTATCGTGTGAAGATTCCTTATATAAGAGACTATCGTGAGACGAGATCGTGCTTTTCTTATGGTCTTGTGGGTCATATTCAGATTGCTTGTCCTCACAACGCCAAAGGTAACCGTCATGTTACTCCAGGAAAGGTAAGAACTCATGGTAGCCTTATGTTAATCCAAATATGGTTAAACCTCATGATACACCAAAGGGTAATTCAAAATCTGAGGTTAGGCTTTCTAGACCTCAAAGACGGAGAAGAAACAGAAGATTGAGAAAACTTTTAGAACAACAAGATTTTTCACAATCTAAACATTTTTCAAATGAACAAGATTGTTCAAACACTTCACATTTTAAGCAAAAAGAACTTAATGAACATAAGTATGTTTGGAAATCTAAAGTTTCTGTTTCTGACTCGTCGGAACAATCACCTAAAATTGATGAGAGATTCGATTATGAATGGAGTGAGGTTTATTATTTTGATACAGATGGTCGACCCATGACTACCATGGCTTGGGTCCCAATTTCAAACTAATGTTTCTTGTTAGTTGTGCAGGATTAACCAAGAGGGACTATTAATATTATTTTGGTTGTTGATAGTGGTGGTTCTAAGCACATGACAGGGAATGACATCTGCATGAGTAAAGAGTTGTTGATAATTGAGAATCTATTTTATTCAACGACTTGATGCTCAAGGGGGAGAATATGTCACACATAATGTTTTGGAAAGAGTTTTACAAAGTCCAAAAGATAACCTGGAACTTAGGATGACGATGGTGAGCATAAAGTTGTTGATGCAACCATTTGACTAGTTGAGGGGGAGTCTACAGGACAGGAGGAGTACAAAACTGTGTCGGTGACAAGAGGCAATGACATTCAATTACAGGATTACATATCGGTTTGAGTTTTTAATTGATTGAATTGCTTAATCCTGAGTAACCAAGTAAAATGTTTTTCTTAAAATGTTTTCATGGAAGATTTTATTTTCGTTTGTTTTACTTTCTTTGAAAAAGATTTTGAAAAATCCAAACAAATTGAAAAGGATAAATTCAACATTACTTGAAGTTAAAGAAGAGATGATAGTACATCAGTAGATGTTCTTTCACACTTGACCTTAGATTGACTGGTTGGTGCTTTATGTTAATATATCTTAATTATATGTTTTGATCTAAACTTTAGAGACTGCACAAATAGGAAATGATGGTGTTGTGTATGCATATAATTTGAATTGTCAGTAGACTAAAAGAGTCACTGAACCATTAGTAGTGTGAAAACATAATTGCATATGTTACAACTGTGATTTGATCCCATTTTATGCGTGGGTGTGTGTGTTAAAAGATCACTATCAGATAAAGAATATTAGCTTTTAATAAGGATTTTCCTATGAGATCAGTTTTGGGTTATGTCCTTAGCACTATTCATTCGATTTGCTTCAGTGCCCATGTCCCGAAAAGCATGCAATTTGAAGTATAATCAAGATATGTACTTGACAACATCTGTCAAACGTATACTAGCCCTTGGATCATATTGATAAATCATCTTTACTGATTCCATTGAATTCATAATCCATATAACAGTTGGATTCACGTACCTGAATCTTATGATTCCACATATATAAGCCAAGACATTGAATCATTCGATTCTGAATCTCATTGATTCTTATACAATCCAATTTGGATTATGCTATTCATGTGCTAAGTGATGTCTTCTCATTCTGGAAATTCGGATAATCTTTAGTAAAATCTCTTATGTCTTGAAGATAGTGCATTTACTTTCTGTTGGCATACTAGTGGGGTACACGTTGTATTTCATACTTAAATGGTACCTTAACTCACAAGAAAGTAGGAATGAGATGCTTTAGTTTCAAATCTTATAATATTGACAATTTGAATTTGTGTGTCAGAGCTTGATCCTATTTTCTTTGAATGTTTATCGCGTATCATAACATGCAATATGAAAGTCTTGAAAAGATAGAGTGTGATAATCTTGAAAGATATTCGTTTGATTGCTCAAGGCTTGAAAGAATGACATAGGATACCATTTGATAATATATGGATTTTATATCCATGATGTGTGATTGATATCTCATATATACTGATATGATCTTCTTACTCGTGATGTTTGATCAAAAAGATGTGATTTTGCATTTTACATTTCAGTTTATATAGAGAAAAACCAAAAAGATTTTGTGTTTCTTATGTTTGAAAAACCAAAAAGATTTTATTTTTCCAACTTCCATGGAAATCTTAATTGTTGGTTATTCTTGGTTGTTCTCCTTTGCAAAACCTGAATATTGCAGACAGAAGTTTACAAGGGGTCCTTCTCCCAAGTTTTCTTCTAGAAATAAAGAGAGAGTGTGCAGATGAACAAGACGAAGACTACAATGTGTTTGATGATATATGAAGACGGATGACAATCTTCTAAAGGTGTTGTCAAGGGGGAGTCTGTTGGAGCATATTCTGGTGACAACGAGCTTGAAGATATTATGTCTTATTCTTAGATTCTTTGACTTGTAATTGATAGAATTGTTAGCAACAGTTAAAGGGGAGTCTGTTAGGACATGTTTTGTAACTGTTGATAAAATTCTGTGTAAGTTCATAGAGGCGAACTTAACAAGTTCTCCTGGCTTATCAGAGGCGAACTTGTTAAGTTCGCTTAGTCTATCTGAGGCGAACTTGTTAAGTTCGCTTAGTCTATTAGAGGCGAACTTAATAAGTTCGCCTAAGCATCTTTTAGGCGAACTTAACTGGTGCTTATAAATAGACAGTTACAGAGTCTGTTAGAGATATCAGAGTAGACTTGAGAGAAACCAGAGAGAATTCTGTGAATCTTGTAACCTGATATTGTGGTGGAAATATAAAGAGTTTATTTACACCATTGTTGTTGATTGAGTTACACGAGCACGTTGATCATGGATTCTGCATGTTATCACCATGTCGTACCGCGAGTCTAGAGATCCGTCACGCACCGAATTAGGGACCTACAGTAACTGTCGACCACCTCTTCGTATACATCAAATTCGACGGATCCTTGTATTGTTTTTACAAATTGAATATACACTCACGTAACTCGCACCTCTCTGAAGCTTTTGCACAAATTGAATTGGTCGGATTAGCAGTAGAAGCCGCCGGAGACCAACTAGTTGCAGCCGGAACCTGTTCTAGTTAAAATCTATCAATCCGATATCAATTCAGGTAAATTATTACACCTTCAGCTTCGTTTCCATCTCATATATGAAAGCCCTAACCAAATTAGGGCTTACATTATCGAATTCGACTCAGACCAGATTCTAGGGTTCATCGTAAACCAGTAAAATCGATCAAGACCCTAGACTCTATTTAAATCCAATTAATATACATGATTAGCTTCGCAATCCTCTGTGTATCAAAAGCCCTATCTTAATTTTGGTTTCCATTATCGAATTCATCAGGATCCGATACCTAGGGTTCATACGACTTCGGTTTAGTCGAACCCTATCATCTCGATACGGATTACTGAAATTGAATGCATCAGTAGACTCGCCTTGATGCATACATTGAAAGCCCTATGAAATCTAGGAGTTTTGTCATCGAATCGGAACCGGATCGAACCTAGGGTTCGTATGGCTTTCTCGTTAATCGAACTCATACCGGTACCCATTTTAAATGAAATTAAACTACACCATCAGATTAGTAATCTCCAGTTTAACAAAAACCCTATGATTCTATCAACTTTTATTATCAGAATATTTCAAATCGATTAAATGTTCTTAAACTAGGGTTACGGCCTTTCTTTCTGAAATTAAACAATCTTAAACATGAAAACTTTGCAATTAAACTTAACCACCGGACCGCCCCCAACTCGATTATCAAAACCCCTCTACAGTTTCGATTGATTAACACCAGAATCGATGGATCAGAACTGGGTTTCGATCGCAAATGGATTTGGGAAGAGAATCACTGGAACCTGGATGTTAAAACAATTTAATTCGGGTATCTAACGCGATACCCTAGCGGGCGGGACTGGTTGGGTCAGTGTGCGTGTGTGGGAGTGACCCGGGTTCGAGACCGGGCTCCCACAACTATTTTTTGAGCATTTTTCTGTTATATTTAATTAATAAAAATCAAACTCTATAATATTATATTATTATATAAATGTGTTTTATCCCGGGAAACAACCCGCAGGCTCGGGTTTGAATTATTAACATATTTTTATATTATTCCCACTTTTATAAATAAAATATTATTGTTATTATCAACTAAAAATAGTATGTTTATATTATTTTCAAACCGTAATTTCGTATAAAATAATATGTTTATATTATTTTCAAACCGTGACCCATAATATTAAATAATAAACATATTTATATTATTTCGAATCATTTTATAACATCGTGTATCGATTGAGACTAAATAATAATATAATTAGTTATATTATTTACTCGTATATATATATATTATTATTTTCTTAATTTTTGTGAATGACAAAACACCTGTTTATATTTATTATTATTTGTGTCATTCGTCGCGTAAAGTAATTCCTAACTCCGTGGACACTTTCGTCCACTCTTGAATATTAGAGCGTTTCTTTAGAACGTTTCTCATTCCGTGTCGCTGTCACAATTCCCATTTTTATCCCTAATTTATGTGTTTATAATTTTAGGGCATTCGTAAGTCTTTTGAGACTTACACACGTGGTTCCAACTTATCCTTTGTGTGATACTACCTACAACGCAACGCAGGTAAGTTTTCACGGCCCCTTTTTTACTGTTTTAATCTGGGGGAGAGAACATGATTAAACTATTTTGAGATTTTGTAATTCGTATGTTATCGATGTTAAAGCTAAGCGTGACACGCTATCACAGAAAGTCCTCATCTTATATCGGACCGTTAATATGGATCTTAGCGAGGTAATATTTAGTAATACTACTGGGATTGACAAATCCCACCCGCGTTAGTCGCGCTAACTCGATTAGAGATCGAACGGGTGAAATGGTAGCCTACTCACACCCCCAGTGTTGATAGACCTGGCAGGAGGCAAATAAACAAACAGCCAGCTTCGGTTGCGAGCGCTTGAGTTAAACATGAACATAGGTTAGCTACCTATAGATACATATTGAATTATCATAAATCTGGTAAACGCTTATTTATATATTGAAACATGTGAACTCACCAACCTCGTGTTGACAAATTTTCTTACATGTTTTCTCAGGTCGCTAAGATAAGGCACATGTGCACATTAGGGCATGCATGGGATTCATCTATTTTGATTATTGCTTATTTATGTTTGTTTGGATTACTTTGTATTGTACTTGGCTTGGTTGGACGTTTGGACTTTTGGACTTTTGGTTTAGGTGCGTGTGTTTTGCTCATTTTCTTTTCTTTACGCTTCCGCATTGAAACTTTGATTGATATGATATTTTCATTTGAGTCCCATGTAGAGTCGTTCAAAGTAACTAATGTCTGAGATCCTGGTTCGTCACTACCCAAACGGTAAAACTTCGTTAGTTGAAATTGGGGGTGTGACAGATTGGTATCAGAGCCATTGGTTATAGAGAACTAGGATTGCATACTAGACTATAGCCTCACACATTAGTTACATGTCATTTGGATGTTTGGCACTTATATGTATTGTTACAGGAACATGTCGTCAACTCCACCTCCATCACCTAAGGCACCAGGACATAAGGCACCTATCCTATCATCCCCGGAGCCCAAAAGGCGTCGGACTAGTTCCAGTGACTATTCAGTTGACTAGGGGGAAACAAGCAGCGCGCAAGCAATGAATCCTGCTCACAATTGGAACGCATACCCGTAAATGATCCAAAGATGGATCGAAATGGGAAATGTCCCATCACCTTACTTTGGTTCTACTTCCTCATCATCTACATTACCTAGCTTGCCATGCACTATGGAACAAGCTTTTGCAGCCTTTGTATTTTACATGTCTAGGGATTTGAGTATTGTGAAAGATGCTACTGATGAGATACCTGACATTCTGAAGAGTGAGCCTCAAATAGAGGGAAATAAGGTAGGGATAGAGCTGTTGACTGCTGAACTAGCAGTAACGGATCAAGTCCATAACGTCTTGGTGGATCGGGTGACACATTTGGAGACGAGGGTAGACACCTCGGATTTTGAGGTAGGAGGGATTCTGGAGAGAATGGCTAATCTGGAAGGCCAACTGCAAGCAGCAAACCATGCTGTCGAGGGACTCCAAGAAAGAGTGACTCACTTGGAAGCCCAGCTGCAAGCAGCCCTATATCCTGAGGAGATTCCACTTTCTGATGGAGAGGAAGAGCCCTTCGAGGAAGAGCCCTTCGAGAGGAGCCCTTCGAGGATGAGCCCTTGGAGGAGGAGCCACATGAGGAAGAACCAGTTGAGATCGATGATGCACAATCATATGTTTCCTCTGATGACGAAGATGTTTGATGATCTTCCTATTCTATCTTCTCTTTTCATGCATGTTTTGCTTTTGTTATTTCTCTTTTCAAACCTAGATGGGTAAGGTTGTTCCCATTCAATAAAAGCATGAGAAGTTTAATGTTTGAATTATTTATTTTGTAGCCTTACAATTTAATTAATTTTCAAAATATTAGATGTTGTATTTCATTACTCGTACATAAATAATGTTTAATATGCAATATATTTCCCATTATTTTGTATTTGTGAATGTGAAGAATCATGTCAGGAAGAGGACGTGGAGGTCGTGCTGGTGGCCGAGGTACCATTAACATGACGGCAGCGGAGCTAGCGGCACTAATAAACGATAGTGTGGCGGAGGCTCTAGCAGCACAGAATGCTGCAGGTAAATGCTTTAGCTATTGACTAATGAAGTCAATTCATCTCTTAAAAAGCCTATCCTAAACTCTATAATCCCAATCCTATTTTGTTTCTGACTCCAGGCCCGCAAAACCCGCAACCAGCCTGCACCTTCAAGGCATTCATGGATTGTAAGCCCCACCCCTTTAGTGGAGCTGAAGGAGCTGTCGGACTACTTCGTTGGTTCAAGAAAGTAGAATCAGTGATTGCCATGTGCAATTGCCCAGTGGCAAATCAAGTCAAGTTCGCCGCTGGAACATTGGAGGGCCCGACTCTCACATGGTGGAACGCCTAGGTCCAAATGTTGGGTCTGGCCATGGAAAATGGACTCCCGTGGGAGGAGTTTAAATCAATGATGAAGGAGGAGTATTGTCCTCGCGATGAAATTCAGAAGCTAGAGGGAGAGTTCTGGAACCTAAAGATGGGGGGTTCTAAAATTGAACTCTATACCACGCGTTCACATGAACTTGCTACTATATGGTGACCCTTGAATACAAGAGAATTGAACTATATATTGGAGGCCTAGTGCCTCAGATACAAAGTATGGTGACTTCATCCAACCCTACCACTATCCAGCAAACTATCCGACTTGCCCATAAGTTAACCGATCAGGCGGTGACTCAAGGGACTCTACCTTCGAGAGGTTCGGTCACTAAATCCACCAATAATCATAAACGCAATTTTGACCACCACTCCAATAACCACTCCAACTCTCACTCCAAAGGACCCCAGCCCAACCAACCCCAGTTTAATCAACCATAGCATCAACAACAGCATAAGTTTGAGCCTGCTAAGAATATCAACCAGTCGACCACTTCAGGTCAAAACCAGGGTGGTTACGCGAGAAAGTCTTCTAAGTGTAACAAGTGCAACTTCCATAACTTCGGGTTTTGTCAGCGGTGTGGAAAAATAGGTCATGCTGCCAAAGATTGTAGGGGTGAGTTGCAAGCTAAACAACCTTTTCAACAACCTGGATCCACAAGGGGTTGTTTCGAGTGTGGGAAGGAGGGGCATATTCAGAAGAATTTTCCTCAATTGAAGAAAGGGGGTAATGGAAACCACAACCCTAACCAGAATAACAACAATGGGGGTAACAACGGCAATGGTGGAGGAAATGGTGCGAAGGGACGAGCCTTCGTGCTAGGATCTGGAGAAGCTCGTTATGATCATAATGTGGTCATCGGTAAGTTTCTCTTAAATAATTACTTTGCTTCTGTCCTTTTTGACACTGGTGCTGATAGAAGTTTTATATCTAAGAAACTTAGTGATACGATAAAAGGAACTCCAACTCTGTTAGAAGCTAAGTATATAATAGAGATAGATGATGGCCAAATAATTGAAGAAACTCACATTCTTAAGGGATGTAAGCTTGATATAGCTAGACATATACTTGATATCGACCTTAAGCCGGTCACACTTGGTAGTTTTGATGTAATTGTCGGCATGGATTGGTTATCTAGAAACCAAGCCGAAATTATCTGTCATGAGAAAATTGTTCATATTCCTCTCCCGAGTAGAGAAACCCTTTCCGTTCAGGGCGAAAGAGTTGGTGCAGTCATGGGCATCATATCCTTTATGAAAGCACAAAAATGCCTTTGAAAAGGACATACGGCTATTTTGGCTCTCGTTACTGAGCAGTCATCAGAAGAGAAAAAGATTGATGATATTCCTATCATCCGTGAGCTTCCAGAAGTATTTCCCGAGGATCTGCCTGGTCTGCCACCACACCAACAGGTCAAATTCCAAATCGATCTAGCACCCGGAGCGGCACCGATCGCTCGGGCACCTTATCGACTAGCACCTAGTGAATTGCAAGAGCTATCCACTCAATTACAAGAGTTATTGGATTAAGGTTTCATCCGACCTAGCTCATCGCGGTGGGGAGCTCCAGTCCTGTTTGTCAAGAAGAAGGACGGGACCTTCCGTATGTGTATTGACTACCGTGAACTGAATAAAGTCACAATCAAGAACCGTTATCCTTTGCCTCATATAGATGATCTATTTGATCAACTCCAAGGATCAAGTTTCTATTCCAAGATAGATCTCAGGTCCGGCTACCATCAATTGAGAGTCCGAGATGAAGATATCTCTAAGACTGCTTTCAGGACAAGGTACGGGCACTATGAATTTATGGTCATGCCTTTCGGATTAACCAACACACCTGCAGTAATCATGGACCTCATGAACCATGTTTGTAAGCCTTACCTTGATCAATTCGTCATCGTTTTCATCAACGACATTCTCATTTATTCCAAGAACAAGGAGGAACATGAGGAACATCTACGCCTAATTTTGGAATTACTTAAAAGGGAGCAACTATATGCTAAGTTTTCTAAGTGTGAATTTTGGATCCGGGAGGTTCAATACTAAGGACATGTGGTTAACGAGAAATGAATACATGTCGACCCATCAAAGATAGAAGCCATCAAGAGTTGGGCAGCACCGACGACTCCGACCGAGGTGCGACAATTTCTGGGATTGGCTGGTTATTACCGTCGATTCATTGAGGGATTTTCAAAAATTGCACATCCTCTCACTGCCTTAACTCAAAAGGGTAAAGCCTATAACTGGGGCGATAACCAAGAGTCAGCATTCCAACATCTTAAACAGAAACTTTGTAGTGCACCTATTCTAGCTCTTCCGGAAGGAACGGATGATTTTGTGGTGTATTGTGATGCGTCTATTCAGGGTCTAGGTTGTGGGTTAATGCAACGAGAAAAGGTGATCGCGTATGCTTCGCGTCAACTAAAGGTTCATGAGAAAAACTACACCACTCATGACTTAGAGTTGGGAGCTGTAGTTTTCGCACTTAAGATATGGAGACATTACTTGTATGGTACCACATGCACCATCTACACCGATCACAAGAGTCTTCATCACATCTTCGAACAGAAAGAGTAGAACATGCGACAACGTCGTTGGGTCGAACTCTTGAATGATTATAACTGTGCGATCCGGTATCACCCGGGTAAAGCTAATGTTGTAGCTGATGCCCTAAGTCAAAAGGAAACGAAACCCAAACGAGTTCGAGCATTACAGCTTACTATTCACCCCGGATTACCTGACAAATCCGTAGTGCTCAACTCGAAGCCCTGAAGGAGGAAAACCTACCGCTGGAAGGTACGCGCGGTATGGAAGAACAACTCGAGGTCAAATCTGACGGTGTTCGCTACTTCGTCGAGCGAATATGGGTTCCAGTATTCAGAAACCTAAGAGAACTAGTCATGGATGAGGCTCATAAATCTCGTTACTCTATACATCCAGGTTCCGACAAGATGTACCATGATCTAAAGGTGCTATATTGGTGGCCGAAGATAAAGGCCGATATAGCCACCTATGTGAGTAAGTGTCTGACTTGCGCGAAGGTCAAAGTTGAATATCAAAAGCCATCCGGTCTTCTCCAACAACCAGAAATTCCCATGTGGAAATGGGAACAAATCTCCATGGACTTTATCACAAAATTGCCATGAACTCCTACCGGATGTGATACCATTTGGGTAATTGTTGACCGTTTAACAAAGTCCGCTCACTTCTTAGCAATCAAGGAAACCGACAAAATGGATAAGCTTACCCGTACTTACTTGAAAGAAGTAGTCTATCGGCACAGGGTGCCAATCTCTATCATTTCGGATCATGATGCATGATTCACTTCTCATTTCTGGCAGTCGTTACATAAAGCTTTAGGCACGCGTCTAGATATGAACACAGCATACCATCCTCAGACTGATGGCCAGACAGAACATACTATTCAAACTCTGGAGGACATGCTACGATCTTGTGTGATTGATTTCGGTAACACTTGGGAGTCTCACCTACCGTTGGTGGAGTTTTCCTACAACAACAATTATCACACTAGCATCAAGGCAGCTCCATTTGAAACACTTTATGGATGGAAATGCCGTTCTCCTATTTGTTGGGCCGATGTTGGGGATAGTCAACTTACAGGTCCTGAACTCGTACTTGAAACTTCTGAGAAAATCGTTCAAATTAGAAACCGTATGGCAGCAGATCGTGATCGTCAAAAGAGCTATGCCGATAGGCGTCGTAAACCGTTAGAATTTCAAGTAGGGGATATGGTCTTGTTAAAAGTTTCACCTTGGAAGGGTGTCATTCGTTTTGGGAAATGAGGCAAACTGAATCCTCGTTATGTTGGACCATTCAAGATAATGAAGAAAATCGGACCAGTAGCGTATCAACTGGACTTACCTGAAGGACTTAGTGGTGTACACAACGTCTTTCACATCTCAAATTTGAAGAAATGTCTAGCAGACGAGTCTCTCGCGGTTCCTCTTGAGGAACTACACATTGACGAACAGTTGCGTTTCATCGAAGAACCCGTGGAAATTATGGATAGGGAAGTCAAAACGTTAAAGCATAGTAAAATCCTTATTGTCAGAGTTCGTTGGAACTCGAAACGCGGACCGGAATTCACGTGGGAGCGCGAGGATCAGACGATGCGCAAATATCCTAATCTGTTCAAGCACTCCGCGTCAAATTCTTAAGGTACTATTTAATTTTTGGGATGAAAATTCTTTTAACTAGGGGATGATGTGATATCCCGGGAAATTTTTTTTTATTTTAAATTTTCGGGACGAAAATTCTTTCAACTAGGGGATGATGTGACAATCCGACTCTTCAAGTTAACTCCGTTAGCAATCTCGTTAAGTATTATGATAAAACCTAACTTAGTTAACCCAATATTAAACCCCAGGGACTAATTCTGCCATCATTTTAATTATAATTACAAGGTCTAATTATGTAATTACCCTAAACTCAAGCTGGTTAACTTTGAAAGTCAAAATTGAAGAATCCTTTGTTCCTGTTGACTTTCTAAAAGTCAAACCGAGTGTGTGTTAATCCAAATCCATGAGCTATAGCCAAAATTCGTCCGAAATTATAACCGAAATGGTTATTAATGTCAGTTTCGATCATCATTGAGACGATTAACATCGCCATTATGTTCGAATTATTCTCAATTATGGGTATTAAACCCGTAACCGTCGACCACCTCTTCGTGTACATTAAATTATATGGATCCTTGTAATGTTTTTACAAATTGACCATACACTCACGTAACTTGCACCTCTCCGAAGATTTTGCACAATATGAATTGGCCGGATTAGCAGCAGAAGCCGCCGGAGACCAACTAGTTGCAGCCGGAACCTGTTCTAGTTGAAATCTATCAATCCGATATCAATTCAGGTAAATTATTACACCTTCAGCTTCGTTTCCATCTCATATATGAAAGCCCTAACCAAATTAGGGCTTACATTATCGAATTCGACTCAAACCAGATTCTAGGGTTCATCGTAAACCAGTTTAATCGATCAAGACCCTAGACTCTATTTAAATCAAATTAATATACATGATTAGCTTCGTGATCCTCTGTGTATCGAAAGCCCTATCTTAATTTTTTTTTCCATTATCGAATTCATCATGATCCGATACCTAGGGTTCAAACGACTTCGGTTTAGTCGAACCCTATCATCTCGATACGGATTACTAAAATTGAATGCATCAGTAGACTCACCTTGATGCATACATTGAAAGCCCTATGAAATCTAGGGGTTTTATCATCGAATCGAAACTGGATCTAACCTACGGTTCGTATGGCTTTCTGAATAATCGAACTCATACCGGTACCCATTTTAAATGAAATTAAACTACACCATCAGATTCGTAATCTCCAGTTTAACAAAAACCCTATGATTCTATCAACTTTTATTATCAGAATATTTCAAATCGATTAAGTGTTCATAAAGTAAGGTTACGGCTTTTCTTTCTGAAATTAAACAATCTTAAATATGAAAACTTTGCAATTAAACTTAACCACAAAACCGCCCCAACTCGATTATCAAAACCCCTCTACTGTTTCGATCGATTAACACCGGAATCGATGGATCAGAGCCGGGTTTCGATCCCGAATGGATTTAGGAAGAGAATCACTTGAACCTGGATGTTAAAACAATTTAATCCGGGTATCTAACGCGATACCCTAGCGGGCGGGACCCGGGTTCGAGACCGGTCTCCCACAACTATTTTTTGAGCATTTTTCTGTTATATTTAATTAATAAAAATCAAACTCTATAATATTATATTATTATATAAATGTGTTTTAGCCCGGGAAACAGCCCGCAGGCTCGGGTTTGAATTATTAACATATTTTTATATTATTCCGACTTTTATAAATAAAATATTATTGTTATTATCAACTAAAAATAGTATGTTTATATTATTTTCAAACCATAATTTCGTACAAAATAATATGTTTATATTATTTTCAAACTTTGACCAGTAATATTAAATAATATACATATTTATATTATTTCGAATCATTTTATAACATCGTGTATCGATTGAGACTAAATAATAATATAATTAGTTATATTATTTACTCGTATATATATATTATTATTTTCTTAATTTTTGTGAATGACAAAACACCCGGTTATATTTATTATTATTTGTGTCATTCGCCACGTAAAGTAATTCCTAACTCGTGGACACTTTCGTCCACTCTTGAATATTAGAGCGTTAGTTTAGGACGTTTCTCATTCCGTGTACAATTCCCATTTTTATCCCTAATTTATGTGTTTATAATTTTAGGGCATTCGTAAGTCTTTTGAGACTTACACACGTGGTTCCAACTTATCCTTTGTGTGATAATACCTACAACGCAACGCATGTGAGTTTTCACGGCCCCTTTTTACTATTTTAATTTGCGGGAGAAAACATGATTAAAGTATTTTGAGATTTTGTAATTCGTATGTTATCGATGTTAAAGCTAAGCGTGACACGCTATCACAGAAAGTCTTCATCTTATAGCGGACCGTTAATATGGATCTTAGCGAGGTAATATTTAGTAGTACTACTGGGATTGACAAATCCCACCCGTGTTAGTCGCGCTAACTCGATTAAAGATCGAACGGGTGAAATGTTAGCCTACTCACACCGCCAGTGTTGATAGACCTGGCCGGAGGCAAATAAACAAACAGTCAGCTTCGGTTGCGAGCGCTTGAGTTAAACATGAACATAGGTTAGCTACCTATAGATACATATTGAATGATCATAAATCTGGTAAACGCTTATTTATATATTGAAACCTGTGAACTCACCAACCTCGTGTTGACATATTTTCTTACATGTTTTCTCAGGTCGCTGAGATAAGGCACAGGTGCTCATTAGGGCATGCATGGGATTCATCTATTTTGATTATTGCTTATTTATGTTTGTTTGGATTACTTTGTATTGTACTTGGCTTGGTTGGACGTTTGGACTTTTGGTTTGGGCGCGTGTGTTTTGCGCATTTTCTTTTCTTTACGCTTCCGCATTGAAACTTTGATTGATATAATATTTTCATTTGAGTCCCATGTAGAGTCGTTCAAAGTAACTAATGTCTGAGATCCTGGTTCGTCACTTCCCAAACGGTAAAACTCCGTTAGTTGAAATTGGGGGTGTGACATAAGGGAAGACAACCTTACGTTAGCAAAGGTTCTGACCAGTTCCTAATAACATGGTTATTCCCACTATGCTTGGAACATGTAATTGAATAATGTTGTAATGACTTACGTTAGCAAAGGTTAAAGTGATCTGAACAGGAAGGAAGTTAGAGGAGAGTTCTATGATGCCCCTTTTAAACATTTTTAAATGTTTGGGCATGATACACGTGTTATGAATGGTTCAGATATTGTATGTCATTGATTTAAATCCATGAGCCAGTATCCATGATGTTGGAAGAAAAATGTTTTTGTTATAAAATAAAAGGTAAACAGAATGTTCTGTCTAAGGAAAGAGTGGTGCATAAATCCCTCCTAGACCCGTCATTATTTCCTGGGAACATATCTGTTGGATGTACTACTCTGGGAAGACAACCACCTTGTAATATTTTAAAGGGAAGATTATGGTTTGACACGTAAAAATGTTTTAAGGACTTATCTTGGTTTACCAAGATAAGTAATGATGAAAATATGTCATTGGCAGTGATTGCATTGGCATGGAATGTTTTGACCATGAAGAATGTTTTGTCAAATCCCACATAATATCTTGCAACTAATGGGCAGTGATTGCTATATCTCCGAAAGGGGACGATTGAATGTGGATCGTTACATTCCTTCGTGGTATGTAACGGGGGAAGGACCCTTTATAAAGGTTATGGAATGTGGTGACGACCACTTAAGAGGTTTACGAACCTCGATAAGATATAAGTTATGGAGGAATAAATGTTATGTTTGGGCAAGGACGTATGTGAAAGGTAAAAGTGATGTTTTAAAACATGTCATATACAAACCATTTAAATGGATCAAAGACATTTGATTTAAACTTAGAACTCACCAGCATAAGTTGGCCCACGTTTTAAGCATGTGTGTCAGGTAAGAGCGTAGCCTCAAGTAGTAAGGACAAGGAGGCATCATGAGCAGGCTATATGGCTTCCAAGCTGAAGACTGGCATTAGGATTATGTTGTACTTTCTTTAGAATGTACTAAGACATGTTTTAGAAATAAATAATGTTTTCAAAATCTTTCGCTGTGTATGTTCTCTGATTACTATATGTTCATGAGTAAATCCGATAAGTGACCGGCATTCCGGGTGATCCGGGATGTGGGTGTCACAAGTTGGTATCAGGGCTATAGTTTAAGAGATTTAGGTACTTGCCCAAGTATCTAGACTTAAACTAAGGTTTAAAGGACCGTAGGAATGCCAACAGAGATGCCAGTCAAGATAGCCTGATGCCAAGGATAAAGGAAAAAGTATGAGTATTTAGTAGGAAACATGATAGAAAGATAACTAGAGCACCGAAAGTGGCGTAAATGATTAATTCCGTTGTGGCCACAGTTTTTAATATTTACAATACACTTGTGTTCTGAGCTATCAATCCATCATGCGAATATTAAAACACACCATATATTTTGTAGAAAATGGTTGGTAGAGGAAAGAGTAAGAAAGGAGGAAAGGTCAATTCCAATACTCCTAGAAGGCAGACACGGTCTACCGTAAATGCCGAACCTGCAATAGAAAATAGAGATCATATAGAGTTATAGTTTAAGTTTAAGAGCTAAAGAAGAAGGATGGTTCATTCAGTATGTGTATTGACTGTCATGAGATTAACAAACTTACTATCAAAAACCGTTATCCATGACCAAGGATTGACGATCTCTTTGACCAACTCGAAGGTTCGACTTGCTTCTCAAAGATTGACCTTCGATCCGGTTATCATCAACTTCATGTGCATGATGAAGACATTCCAAAACTTCCTTCCGTACAAGATACGATCACTACGAATTTATGGTTATGCCTTTTGGGTTGACCAATGCACCCGCGGTCTTCATGGACCTCATGAACCGTGTGTGCAAACCCTATCTAGATAAATTCGTGATCGTCTTCATTGACGACATCATGATCTATTCCAAAACTAAAGCGGATAATGAGCAACATCTTAGGTTGATTTTGGACCTTTTGAGGAAAGAATAACTATATGCAAAATTCTCCAAGTGTGAATTTTGGTTAAAGTAAGTTCAATTCTTAGGTCATATTGTCAACGAGAAGGGAATACATGTGGATCCTGCTAAGATTGAAGCCGTAAGGAATTGGAGTACACCTAAAACCCTTAGCGAGGTTCGTTCATTCCTAGGTCTAGCGGGTTATTACCGTCGATTCATGTCCAAATTTCTAAGATTGTCGTCCCTCTCACCGCTTTGACACATAAGGGTAACTCTTATGAGTGGGTACCAAAGCAAGAAGAAGCCTTTCAAACCCTTAGGCAAAAGTTGTGCAATGCTCCTATTCTAACTCTTCTTGATGGGAATGATGATCTTGTTGTATATTGTGATGCATCTAACCAAGGTCTTGGTTGCGTTCTTATGCAACGAGGCAATGTGATCGCTTATGCATCAAGACAACTTAAGATTTATGAGAAAAATTATACGACGCATGATCTTGAGTTGGGTGCAGTCGTCTTTGCCTTGAAGATTTGAAGACACTACCTTTATGGCACAAAATGTGTGGTATTTACCGACCACAAAAGTCTCCAACACATCTTCAATCAAAAGGAACTCAACATGAGGCAACGACGTTGGGTTGAACTTCTTAATGACTACGATTGTGAGATTCGTTACCATCCTGGCAAAGCGAATGTCATGGCCGATGTATTAAGTTGTAAAGAACACGTCATGCTTCATTGTGTCCAAATTCAAACTGATATAAAATCCGTATTCTTGAAGCTCAACACGTCTCGTTCACCGAGGGTAACATGTACGACGAAATGTCATGTGGAACTGAACTTCAATTGGAAACCAAACCCAATGGCTTACTTTATTACTTGGATCGTATTTGGGTTCCCGATCGTGATGACCTTCGTACGTTTCTTATGAACGAAGCCCACAAGACCCGTTATTCCATACATCCCGGAGTGGACAAAATGTACGAAGGCCTTCACCGGCAATATTGGTGGCCAAGTATGAAAAAAGACATTACCCTTTATGTCAAAAAATGTCTAACTTGTACTAAATTCAAAACCGAGCATCAACGTCCTTCCGGTTTGCTTGAACAACTAGAAATCCCCGTGTGGAAATGGGAGAAACAAGCTATGGGCTTCATCACCAAACTCCCTCACACCTCAAGTGGTAATGATAGCATATGGGTGATCATTGACCGCCTAACCAAATCAGCTCATTTCTTGCCAATCTGTGAAGATGATGTGTGATATTATGTATATTAATTTTACCAAGTTTTAAATGTAGAAGTGGACTCACAACTAAATCACATGCTTACGGCAAGTGCACCGGTTGCGCGTAGTAAAGACAGTAAGCCCGAGTTATCGAACCGTGGACACAAAAGTGGCAGCCCTCGATATTAGACCTCTATTCACTCCTAACCGATGCAAAACAAGTGATTATCTTTTTCTTTATTTTTATAAATTTAGAGCATGTAAAATCAAATTAAAATCTATAAATACTGAGTCGACCAAATAGTAAAAGGCACAATAAAAACTAAAAACAAACGGGACGAAGATCCGGACAAGTAACAGACACTAGAAAGCCCAGACACTCTAGAACTCAAACGAAGACCAACTATGAGACAACAATACCTAGACCAGGAATCATATTGACTGACTCAACTGCTTCAGGAAAACCGACTGTATGACACCGGTTCTAAAGATATACTGACTCGGGAATCACTAAAACATGCAAGATCTCCTCTCGGACTCACCTACACACCTCAACTATCCTAAGGGTCGGATTAAGCTCACCAGTAAGGAATTGGATTTCCTCTCGGACTCACCAATACCTAGAATACCACATACTCGAAAACGGTTTCACCTCTCGGTCTCAACAACTCTATACTCACAGGCTATCCTAGACAGACCTAAGAGCAAGGAGTAAACTTCCAAAATATTGTTTATGACACGAAATTGCAAATGATAAAAACGACTCGGACAATTCACTCTCATGCAATTGCTACCCAAACCGCTAAACCAAGAAGCAACCCGATAACCTATCACCTCTCGGACTCAATATTGGTAAAGTACTGACTTTTATGACCACACAAACCTGCTACAATGATTGGCCTAACCGTCTAGATCACAAACACCAAGTATGTGACCCAAAAACCCAAAATCTTACCCAAAACACACAAAGTATTCAAATAAAACTTCAAGAGTAACAAATTCATCCAAGATCAGTAGCAAATCAATACTTAAACACATTCATAACCATTAAATCAGAAGTCTTTACAATAATATCCGTCATACGATCAATAAACAAACCAAAAACAATCAAATCATGCCAAAATTCATCCTAATCTAGATAGCAACGAGTTTAGCTACACATGAAACTTAAAAACAAGCAAAAGATTACTGGAAACATAGTTTGAATTCGAAATAAGGGACTGGAAAGAGAATTAGGACAAAAAACCGATGTTTGCAAACCGAAATACGTCAATCTCTCTCAATCCTAATGATCTCCAGCCTCAATTCTTCGATCCTCAGAGATTCTTGGTCGCCTACAGTTGCAGGAGAACGATCCCCCAATTGGAAAATCGACCAAACCTTTTAAAAACGGCTTCTTTCCAGGCCCGTTGTAGGATCGTAAGAATACAAGATGGTTCTGTTCTTAGTTGAGGTTGGCAGAAACAAAATCAACTACACAATTTATAATCAAGTAAACACAAAGAATACTGATAAACACTGTTGTATTAAGCTTTTGTGAATGCAAAGATTACAAGTGAGAAACTCAATGAATAAGTATGACAAGCACTACAAGCACACTTACAATGAAGTGGCAACTCAGTATTTATAGTAACTTAGAATCAAGACAGACCCTTGATTCTAAGGATCAGATCGAACACAAGCCGTTGATCTTGTTTATTAATTTACATTACACGTAAAGTCTAATCTAGTTAACTTTACTGAAACGTTTTCTTTATTCATGATTGTTTGCATGCTTGGAGAAGTGTATTGTTGTCCGTCATTTGTTGACCATAGCGGTTCCTTCTGCTTTGAGTCTGTCAGTTGCTTTTGCAGAAAGGTGTCAGAGACGCTTGGCCTGGATAGTCAGCTGCAACGTTTGGTTTTCAGTTAATAGAGCTATCAGCTTCAAAGAGTGAAGGTTGCTGCTGGTAAGCCTATCAGCAGCAAACATGGATGACTGCTGCTGATAAGCCTATCAGCAGCAACTAGTGCTGAATGCTGCTGATAAGCCTATCAGCAACAACTTATGCTGAATGCTGCTGATAAGCCTATCAGCAGCAACTTGTGCTGAATGCTGCTGATAAGCCTATCAGCAGCAACTTGTGCTGAATGCTGCTGATAAGCCTATCAGCAGCATTTGTACTTAGAATAATTTTGTAACAATCAGTCTTTGGTTCTACACCCGTTTCTTCACCAAATACCTCGGTTTATCAACAGAACCTACAGTTTTAACAGAAATATCATAAAGTATCAATTATCTTGGTTTTAACTGATAAAACCGAGGTAAACGGGTTAAAATGACCATAAAAACATATGAGTTTTAGAACACATCAGAAGACTATCGAGTTGAGAAACTAGCTCGGACATTCATTGACGAAATTGTAAGTCGCCACGGTGTTCCATTAAACAAAATATCCGATCAATATGCTCGATTTACCTCCCGATTCTAGCAATCCCTTCAAACTGCCCTTGGCACACGATTGGATTTAAGTAAGGATTACCATCCTCAAACTGATGGTCAGACCGAACGAACAATCTAAACTCTTGAGGATATGCTTAGAGCTTGTGTCATTGACTTTGGTGGCAATTGGGATTCTCATCTACGCCTAATTGAGTTTTGTTACAGCAATAGCTACCATACAAGTATCAACATGACTCCTTTTAAAGCTCTTTATGGTCGCAAATGTCGTTCACCCATCGGTTGGAACAAGATTGGTGAAACTCAAATCACCGGTCCCGAGTTAATCCAAGAAACATCCGATAAGATCATTCAAATTCATGACAAATTCAAGTAGCGACGAGTCGGCAAATGAGCTATGCCGACAAATGACGAAAACCCTTGAAATTTCAAGTCGGTGACCTTGTGCTTCTAAAGGTATCTCCTTGGAAGGGCGTGGTTCGATTTGGGAAGAAAGGTAAGCTAGCACCTCGCTATGTGGGTCCATTCAAAATCCTTGAAAGGATTGGGAAAGTGGCTTATAAACTCGACTTACCTCAAGAACTCAGCAATGTGCATCCAACTTGAAGAAATGTCTAGCTGGCGAGAATCTTCATATCCCACTTGACGAAGTGCACATAGATGACACGTTGCACTTTGTTGAGAAACCCGTGGAGATTATGCATCGTGAGGTAAACCTACTCAAACGAAGACGTATTCCTATTGTCAAAGTCCTTTGGGAATCTAAACGTGGCCTAGAGTTTACTTGGGAACGTGAGGATCAAATGAAGCTCAAGTACCCGTATCTCTTTCCTGACCCAGTAGCCTCCACCAGTTGAATTTCGGGACGAAATTCCCTCAACTTGGGGATACTGTAACATCCATGGTTTTCTTGTGCCTTATTCTATGCAATAAAGATATTTCAATTTCAAATTCCTGTTCAATACATTGTGTCACAACAATTACTAATTTCAATGTGCAATAAATCCATTGTTTCAATTTTTGCAAATTACATATTGTTTCCCTACTATATATACATATAACATATGCATACATATAACATATGCATATATATAAACATAGTTATACTTAGCTATAATAAACAAATCAAAGATAAGGCTTGTGAATTTCTATCATGTATTTATTTATAAAGAATATGTAAATATATATATATATATATATATATATATATATATATTTGATTTTATCAAATAAACAATTTATACAACTTGTAATTTTTATAAAAAATGGGATTTATTCTTTTATAAAATGTTATGAGAAAATAATTTATGTTTAGTTTTTATAAATTTTATAAATAGTTAAAACAAATAAGATTGATTTTAAATCCATTTAAATGCCTTGAACCCTCCAAATTCGTTTGAACCCCTGAATGAACCCCCCTTAATTAACCAATTTGAACCTTTTCATGTTTTGAACCCCATTCCACTCAATTTTGACTTCTGAAAGTCGACAAAATCAAAATCGGTTACAATTACCACGAATTCGTGTGTAATAACTCCTCATGATCATGCATAGACGTTGTAGCAACAGTTTCGAATGAGTTTAACGAGCCAATTACAGCAATTCATTGATTGAACTCAAGAATCGATTCCAAAACCGTCCTAATCATAAACTGATTCAATTTGCACGATCTGTATATAATTGAAGCTATAAAACGAGCCCGACACCTTCGCAAACTTCACTACAAACTTTCTAAACTCACACACACTGCATAATACTTCTGGAGTACAAAGATCATCGAATCCAAAGTCCCTGTCGTTCTCCCTCGTCTCATAACCACTTCTGGTAAGGTTTAGTGCTACTGATTCTTCATTCCTTGGCGATCGAAAGCCCTCTGTCAATTGCAAATAACAGAGGGTTTCGGCTTTGAATCGATCTGGAGTTATTGGTCGATTCACGCATAATCTGATTTGGGATTATGACTCGTTTTTATAAACATATTTAATTTATCGAGTTCCGTGTATAACCAACGAAACCAACTGGTCCAGCCGGTTAAGTCATTGCACCACTGAACCAGGTGGCGTGGGTTCGAAACCCACAACCCCCGCAGTTTTTGCACGTGTTAAGGCCCTGAACCCCGTCCCTTGCTAGTCCTTGTTTAACACTAACGTGAATCGGCATAATTACACTAATGGTCCACTGGTCCAGTGGTTGCGCGCCTGTGTCCACACCAAACCCACCCGAGTTCGAGTCCCAGAAAACAAGTTTATTTTTAAAATCGTTTTTAAACATTTATTTCTTTTATAAAAATTATTTTATAAAACCTATAAAACTCAAAATTGTTTTAATAAATTTAATTGTTAAATTTTCAAGGAAAAACAATTTATTTCATTATTATTAGATTAAAAACCTAATAAAATCTAATTTATTTAAAAAAATTATTTTAAAAATTATTTAAAACCCTTGGTTTATAAATTATAATTAGAATATAATTATGATCATTTTTATAAACCCATTTATCTTGCAAAGATTTACACAATTTAATTTAATTTTATAAAATCATTTAAATCATATTTTATACTCTTAAATTAATAATTAATTAGGGTTTAATTATTAATTAATTGGAACATTATTTTTTATATTTTAAATTTTGGTTTAATTACTAATTAATTAAATCATCACTATTTTTAACACTTATTTTTCATGAAAATCAAACTAAATAAATAAAAAGAGTTACTTATTTATCCATTAGTTATTTATTTATTTACTCATTTATGAATACCTATTTATTTACTCATCAATTTATTTATAAACAAAAGAACACTAATTAATTATTCATATATATACATTTACTTATTTACAAACATATGAAATCATTTATTTATCCTTTCACTTATTCAAATTACAATACAAATTATTTTCAAAGATTTACATAAATAGCATTTGCAACTCAAATAATTATTTTATTATTAAAATGAGAAAAACCCACATCAATACCTTGCACAATAGGATTCCCTATTTCATTTGTACAAATCATTGATACACTTATAGCATCAAACCTAGGTTAACCTTGTTGTTAGCTAGAGCATTTGTGCAACAACAACATAGTTGTGTGCTTATCAAGCTACTCATTGCAAGATGAGTTACATAACCCACATTTTACATTTTTTACATTTTTAGGGTAAAACATGATTACATTGAACTATTTGCAATTTATACAATTCAGACATCATGTACATGTGTGTATTTTTGTGCCTTATGCTTGAACACTAAGAGCTACACTACATTTATAACAAGTACAATCATTAACTCCGTACAAACAAACGGTAACAATGATAAATCTATTCTATTTGACAAATCCACCCAGGTAGGGTGATTGCTTACCGACAATACACAAGGGTAACATGAGTGTCATGTCTAACATGTCAGAAGGTTTGATTGTGCACTAGGTTTACTATAGTGGTTCTCCATAATTGCCAATTTATACCATGTTACATGTGAATTGTACACAACAATTTGAAACTATTTGTAGAGTCAAAACCTATGTATGCTCACCAACTATTTTTAGTTGACCTTGTTTTCATCATGTTTCAGGTGCAAATATTTGAGATCATATGCAAGATGATCCACTTAGGATTTGGACCTAGACTGAATAATGAATTGAACAATTTGATATATTTTTGTTTTGGATGTTTGTTTGAACTTATGTCATGAAACCTTGATTTAATAATTATATGAAATCTAGTTTGATCATATACTTATGAACAGTTTCCTGTCCCGCCCCGACGTATTCCGACGTCGGTTGGGGTGTGACAGTTTACATATCTGCAACCGTTGCATGTAAATTAGGGTTTCGGCTGAGGAAGAAGGTATGTTTCGATGGAAGTTTTCCATCGAGAAGTTGATGTTCGATGGATGTTATCATCGAAAAGTTAATGTTTCGCTGAAATTTTTCCATCAAAAAATTTATGCTTCGACGAAGGATTCCATCGAAAATTTGATGTGTGGAATAAATGTTTCGATGGAACTGATGTTTCGACGAAGGTTCCCATCGAAACTGCATTGCTTCGATGGTAAAGATGTTTTGATTAAGAGTTATGCTTAATAATGACCAATGTTTCACATATGAACTTTGGCCAGATTGATAGAGTGTTCTACTACCTGTGAGAGTCAAGACTTTCTAGCATATAACAGATAGAGTTACGTCATACATATGAGTTCTATAGTCCCATTTTTACCTACTTTTGGGGTGATGTGCATACCTGTTTAAGTGTGTTAAGAAGTGAGTAAATGAAAGTGTTTTATGAGTAACTGGTTTTATTAAATAAATGATGTATTGCTAATGTGTAATGTGATAAAGTACAGTGAAAGATAGAGTATTGTAATAAAGTAAAGTATGTGATAGATGATTGTGATAAAGTTGTAACACCCTAAATTGAAACACCGATTTATAAACGAGGAAGCATTCGTCCCAAAATTTTTTTATTTTTTTTTACATATTTACGTGTCGCGAAAATCGGGGTCCGACCCTTCGCGTGGGGCGAAAGAGTCCAAAAAGGGCAGGACCAGAGAACCAGGTCTTCGCGGGTTGTTGAAGCACGTTTGTGTGACAGACACTCGGGATGTTGTCTTAGCTTATGTACTTGTCTTTATGTATTTGTACTTGTATTTAAGTATCTGTATGTTTTGATTATCGAGTTGTAATCACATATGTATGTACTTAGTCTTGTCTGTTTCTGTTAAGTGTTGTGCGCACTTAGTAAGTGCGCAAAATGTATATCCTGCGTACTTGCTAAGTACGCATGAGTTAAACCCTGCGCACTTGCTAAGTGCGTAGGCAACAGGTCTAGTATATATAGTTGTTAGTGACAGAATGTATGTACGCATTCATATGTAAGAATTCTGTAACCGGCTAAGTTTATAATAGACGAAGTTTGAAAGTGTTTTTGTTGTCGGTTTACTTTGTGTTGTTTATTCTCCACCTAGTCACGGGCATTCTGCACCCGGTTCGACTAGTCACACCCTTGCATGTAAGGATCTGAAACACCCAGGAACCTACAAGTGGTATCAGAGCTTTTTCTCTTGATTTCGAGTGTTGTAGGTGTTTGAGTGTTTTGATCATCAAGGGTTTGTTAGAAACAAGTTTAGAAGCAAAAATCAGTCAAAAACTGACCTTTTGTTGAATGTTTGAGTGTTTTGATCATCAAGGGTTTGTTACAAACAAGTTTCTAACCCTTTGGCTTAATTAATTTGTTCATATCTTCAAAATTTGAAGATCTGAGACATCTCCAACGATCGGAAAAAGTTGGTGAGAGCAGGTGAAAAAGTGACCTGCGTACTTACCCTTTTTGGCAAAAAGGACAATCTCCGTGCATACTTGTTAAGTATGCAAGACCTTTTTTGTGCGTATTTAAGTTTTCCACCTGCGTACTTAACATTTACTCCTGCGTACTTGCTAAGTACGCAAGAGCAAATAGTAAGTGTGCAAGACCAATTTCTTAAGTGCGCAAGGCCATTCTTAAGTGCGCAAGTTGTGTTGTCTTTCTGAGTTTTTGACTAAGTTTTACACTATGGAAAATATTCAGAATCTTGGTAACCTGCTTAATTATGATAATGAGATAGGTACTCCGCAAAAACCACCAAAGTTGCTGAATGTTAATGATTATTCAAATTAGAAAGCACGCTTTGAGCATTATATTTCATACACTGATTCTTATTTGTGGATACCTATACTTGAGGGTTATAAGCATCTGACTTATACATATCTTGATGATATTGTTCCCAAGCCTATATCTACGCTAGATGAAGAAGAAAAGAAAGTTTATGAAAGAGAGAAAAGAAGGCACATGGATCTATCACAATGACCCTAACTAGAGAGCTCTTTCACAGCTTTAGAGGATATGATAATTCTAAAGATCTCTGGAAGGCATTGCAGAAAAGAATTGAGGGGAACAGTGATATCAAGAAAAGCAAAAGAGATCTCCTGAGAAAGCAGTAAGAGTGCTTCAGATACCTGGACAATGAATCTACAGATGAACTTATATCTAGATTCTATCATCTGCTAAAGCTTTTGAGCTGATGTATCCTGATGAGGAATTAGTTGAAAAATTTCTGGATGTGTTACCACCAAAGTTTGAGATGTATACCACTCTGCTAAGAGAGAACCCCAAGTTCTATGAAATGACGATTGAAGAGGCAATCGGAAAGGTTCAAGCACACGATATGAACCTGAAAAGAAAAGAAAGCTCAGGGAGTCCTCAAATCCAAGACCCTTCTATGTATTATGGGACGTCTTCCACAGCTAAATCATCTGGTTCAGGAATCGCCTTATTCTCAGGGAACTCTCATGAAGAAGATAACTCGAATGGTTGTGGGGGTCATACATGCTTTACAGCATCTGGATCTGGTCCTCACCACCAACATTCATCAAAGAATCATACCTCCTCATCTTCAGCTAACCAGACTACAATAGCCGAGATAGATGAAGATCATGTAGCATTGTTTTCATCGTGTATGCTTGCCTATGAGAACTTCATTGGTGGCAAGCTTACGGATCTTGAAACAATTGAAGAAGATTTTAATCAGGTGGATCCAGATGACATGAAGGATATGGATATTCAATGGAATATGGCCATGATCTTGAGAAGGGCCAAGAGTTTCTTGAATAGAATGGGCAGGAAGTTCATTGGTGGGCATTCAAATGCCAAGGTGGGTTTTGATAAATCCAAGGCCATGTGCTACAAGTGTCAGAACTTTGGACACTTTTCTCGTGAATGTTAGAAGGATAAAACACCTGCCTCAGGATTCATTAGACAAAGCCAGGGAAACAACCAAGGAAATAGTCAAGGGTACAACAATTCTAACAACCTCAATCAAGGTCAAGGTGGAACGTCCAATGCTTTGGTAGATCAACAGGACGAAAGCTTTGATTGGGGTGTTCATTTGGAGGATGCCCTTATTGCTCAAACACAAGTTGGTCTAATGGCTGAGATCATAGAGATGATGGAAGCAGAAGAACGGGAAGCTTCTGTAGCTGACCACTAGGAGTCTACAACTGCATTTCCCTCATGGCTATTGGGGAGGCATCTAGTTCGTCAACTGAGGTAGACTCTAATTCTTTTGCTGTCATTTCATGTTCCAAATGTCTTGGCTTGAAATAAGAAAATTCTAAGCTTCAGGACAAAGTTGAACCTCTTCGTATTGCAGCTTTAAGCTACAAAGAAAATGAAAAATGTTACAAAGATTCAATTGAAACTTTAAAGAAAGAAAAACGTGATTTTTCACTTAAAATTAGCGAACTACAATTTCATTTGGATGTTGCGTACAAGTTGTTGGAAATGAGAAATAATGAAACTACCAAGCTGCAGAATGAGGTCTTGTAGTTAAATGGTAAAATTGAGAAGTTGAAAAATTCACGCTTTGTGATGGAACATTATGAATCAGTAGTGAGACAAGTGAATGGCTTAGGGTTGGGTACTAATGCCATTCCTCCACCAGTAAGCGGAAAATTTGTCAATGGCTTAATTGATATTGAATTGTCATGCCTTGATGAATCCTCAAGTCAGGATGATTCCTCTAACAAGGATGATTCCTCAAGCAAGGCTGACTCTACTTCTGATCAGGAGTTGTTCACTGATGAAGGCTCTGAGAACACCATCCCTGATGGTGCTGTCTCAGAGGAGTTGATTGTTGAACACAAAGTTGTGAAAAACATTGTCACTGATCGTGATAATTACGTTTTGACTAAGCCTGATACCATTGAAACAAATGAAAAACTCAAAGTAATGCTTTATGGGGGTTATAAGAATATTAACCAAGTTAAGAAAGAAACATTTACAAATCATTATGGGCTTGGTTATAAAGCAAATTTAGAAAAATACTACATTTCCAAAAATGAATCAACATCAGGTCCATCAAAAACCATTACTCATGTTCACCAAACAACTTCTCCTGTTCATCATGCTGAGTCATCAAACGTCAAATCAAATGAGCCCTATAGGAGGATTTATTAGGAAAAGCGTGCTTGCTTTCAATGTGGTATGGTTGGTCACATCCTTGTGAACTGCCCTGCTAAGAACCAAGGGAAACGGCCAATTGTTTCACAACAGGCTGTTGTCTCTAAGTCACCACCAGTGAAGCAACCCAAGAATCCTAAACAAAATGTGGTGAAACCACCAGTGAAACCCATGGTGAAGCCAAAGACCACATCTGAGGCTAAGCCATATGTTCCAAAAAGGGAAAAACAACCTGCTAAACCCTGTGTGTCTATCTCTGGTAGTGCACCAACTGGTGTGAAACCTATGGTTAAACTTTCTAAGCCATAGAGGAGAAGAAGGAACAAGAGATTGAGGAAGCTGGAATAGCTGGCTGGAATTCAATCAGGTGAAGCTTCTACTACTTCACCTGGTGCTTCAGAATGTAAGTCGACTGTTCCAGTAACACAAAAAAAAGGTCCTAGAACAACAAATGTAAAAGTTCTCAATCTTCTGGTCCTAAGTCTTCTAAAGATTCACCCATTTTTGACAATCACGATTGTGAATTAATTGAAGTAGTTTATTTTGAGAAAGACGCACGACCCAAGACCACCATGGCTTTGGTCTCCAAATCTAATTAATTTATTGTGACTTGTGCAGGGACATCCGAAGGGAACTATCTCTAATCGTTGGTATGTAGATAGTGGATGCTCTTGGCACATGACAGGCAACATGGCCCTACTTCAAGATGTAAAACCATACAGAGGCGGCTATGTGGCCTTTGCGTGCGAGAAGGGTGGTAGTATTACCTGTCAAGGCGTGGTTTCAAATGGTTGTGTTAGCTTCGATAACGTCAACTACTGTGAGCAGCTAAAGCATAACCTGTTGAGTGTTTCTCAGATGTGTGATAGGAGTACTCAGTCATGTTTGACAAGTCTAAATGCATGATTCTCAAACCTGGGTTTGAGGTTCCTGAAGATTGGATTTGGATGCGTGCGAGAAGAACGAATGATACCTATCAGATTGACATGAGCGTGGCGAAAACCACATCTTCAGTCGCTACTTGTTTGCTTACCAAAGCGACAGAGCTTGACTCAATCTTGTGGCATAGGAAACTCAGACATATTTCTTATCGTAAAATTAACCATCTTGTCCGAAACGGTTTAGTTACCGGGGTTCCTAAGCTGAGATTCTCCATTGTAGATGACTGTATGCCTTGTAAAAAGGGCAAACAGCAACGGAAGTCTCACAAGCCTAAGCTCCAAAACTCAATCGATACCCCTTTGGAGCTCTTACATATGGATCTGCTTGGGCCCATAAGTATCATGAGTATTGGAAGGAAGTCATACTGTCTAGTTGTAACTGATGATTTCTCACATTTTTCTTGGGTGCATTTTTTAGGTACAAAGGATGAGACTGCTGACATTCTTCAATACCTGATCTTGAGCTTGGAATCTTTATGCAAGTTGAAGGTTAGAAGAATAAGGAGTGATAACGGAACTGAGTTCAAAAATAATTTGAAGGAGCTTTTCTGTCTCAAGAAGGGTATTCGTCACGAATTTAGTGCCATGTACACACCTCAGCAGAATGGAGTTGCAGAACGGAAGAACAAAACACTAATTGAGACTGCAAGGACAATGCTGTCAAATGCAAAGCTTCCTGTCACATTCTGGGCCGAAGCAGTCAACACAGCGTGTCACGTCTTGAACAGAGTTCTGGTGGTTAAAAGGCACAATAAAACTTGTTATGTGTTGATTAAAAATCGACCTCCCAATCTAGACTACCTAGTTCCTTTTGGTAGTCCCTGCTCTTTATTATTACAGTACAAAGACCGCAAGTCTAAATTTCATGCAAAAGCAGTAGAAGGCATCTTCTTAGGATATGTTTCCAACTCGCCATGCAAGAGAGTGTACACTATTGAGAGTAGGTCTGTGGAAGAATGGTTCAAAGTGGACTGCAGTAAACACAGCATTCCACCAGAACCAACTGGTCCAGCTTGGGGTTTTGATTATGATGCTCTATTAAAGTCTTTCAATCTTCCTGATCTATCTGCAGATTATGCCGCCAATGTATACGAGTTCTTTGGTGGCGGTGATGCCTCCAATTTCTCAACCCGTGCAACTGTACCGATAGCAACTCTCATTTCAAATGCTGATTCTTCATCTGGAACTCATGATAGTGATGACAGTGGAGTTGTTCATGTTGATGGAAATGACGCTCAAGCTGATCCTAACACTCGTGTAGGAAATGAAGCTCCAACTGATCCAATCAACATTGAATCTTCTTCTTCTGGAACACAGACTATGGGGGAGTTGAGCAAAAATATAGATTCATGCATCTAGGAACCGCATGTACCAGAGACGAGAGTGCATCGGAATCATCCAATTGATAACATTATTTGTGATCCTGATGCCGGTGTTAAAACGCGTCATAGAACCATTACTGAGAACACAAGTCTGTACACTGAGATACATGACACATGTGTCATGGAAACGTGTTTGCATGCTGCTTTTGTATCCCAATTGGTGACGAAGAATGTGAAAGAGGCTCTCGCTGACAACTGCTGGATAGAGGCGATGCAAGATGAATTGTCTCAATTCCAAAAGATACACGTGTGGGATCTGGTTGACCTTTCGAAGGGAAAGCAACCAAATGGAACCAGATGGCTGTTCAAATGCAAGACGGACGATCGACATGTTGTAGTGAAGAATAAAGCAAGGTTGGTTGTTAAGGGTTTTTATCAGCAAGAGGTATATGCCCTAGTTCCTAGACTTGAGGCCATTCGACTGTTTCTTGCTTATGCCTCCTTTGTCGGCTTCAAGGTCTATCAACTTGATGTGAAAAGTGCTTTTCTATATGGGAAAGTTCATGAAGAGGTCAATATCACTCAACCACCCGGTTTTGAAGATCCGCATAATATCAATAAAGTGTAAAAAGAACTGTATGGTCTTCATCTAGCACCTCGGGCATGGTATGAGACTTTATCCTAACATCTACTATCCAATGGTTTTGACCGCGGATTAATTGACTCGACCCTCTTCATTAGGAAAGCAGGAGGTGATATTCTTCTTGTACAAGTATATGTCGACGACATTACCTTTGGGTCTACAAATGAAGGGATGTGTAGGGACTTCGAACAGGTTATGAAGTCAAAGTGAGAAATGAGCAACATGGGTGAACTGTCATTCTTTCTGGGTCTGCAAGTCAGTCAAAGGGAGGATGAAATTTATCTGCATCAAACTAAGTATCTACAGGACATCTTGACAAAATACAAGATGAATGATTGCAGTACTTATGGCACACCTATCCCCGTCAATCATGGTCTGCATCCAGACAAAGATGGAAAGGATGTGGATTGCAAATTGTACCGTAGGATGATCAGATCTCTTATGTATCTCACAACTTCAAGGCCTGACATAATGTTTGCTGTATGCTTGTGCTCAAGGTTTCAGTCACAACCAAAGGAGTCTCACTTGATAGTTGTTAAGAGGATCTTCAGATATTTGAATGGGAAACCCCAATTGGGTCTTTAGTACTCAAAGCAGCAGTCATTTGACTTCAAACCCTATACCGCATCTGATTATGGTGGTTGTAACCTTGATAGAAAATCAACCTCAGGTGGATGTCAATTCTTGCGAGACAGGCTGGTCTCCTTGCAGTGTAAGAAGCAGTCAACGGTTTCTGTCTCAACATGTGAAGCAGAGTACATTGCTGCCACAAGCTATCGTTCTCAGATATTGTGGATCCAGCAGCAATTGAGAGATTATGGCTTGAACTACACTGGAACTCCTCTGTTCATTGACAAAAATGCCACGATGTTTATAACGAACAACCTGGTGAAACATTCCATAACTAAGCATATAGAGATTCGTCATCATTTCATCAGTGACAGTGCTGAAAAGAATTTGGTTGAGCTTGTCAAAGTTCACACGGATGACAACTTTGCTGACCTTTTCACTAAGGCGTTTGATCGGACCCGTTTTGAACATCTTGTCAACTTGATAGGAATGTTCAATCCTGAGTGAAAATTTATGTTTTCTTGATCAAATCATTTCATGGAGGCTAAATTTTTTTTCTTTTAAATGATTTCGGTATAGTTCTTTTTAATTTCCAAATATTTTACAAAAATCCAAATAAAATAGAAAATGGAGAAATGTCAAAGTCAGTTGAAGAAGAGAGGAAATGATAGTACATATGTAATGATCTAAACGTCTTAGACTGTAGATATGGGAAATGATTGCGTCATGATTACTTGAATGTTCAAGTTGTTTCAGTCTTAATTTGAATACTTGCAGGTAATTTGAATTGTCAATACGCTATAAGCATTTTTGAATCATTAGTAGTGTGGAAACTAAATCTTGACTACAGCTATGATTTGAACCCATGTTTACATTTGTGTATGTGTAAAAGAATACAATGATCATTATTATTAGATAAAGGATGTAAGATTTTGGCAAATATTTTCTTAATAGACCAGTTTCGGGTTATGTCTTTAGCACAATTTTTTTGTTTCACTTCACTATCCATACTCACAAGTATGCAATGGGAAGTTGGGCCAAGATATGTCTTTGTAGGTCCCTAATTTGGTGTGTGACGGATCTCTAGACTCGCGGTACGACACGGTGATAACGTGCGGAATCCATGATCAACGTGTTCGTGTAACTCAAACAACAACAACAACGGTGTAAATAAACGCTTTGTATTTCCACCACAATATCAGGTTACAAGATTCTGTCTCTAATCAAGTCTACTCTGATATCGTCTCTTATGTCTAGGCTTTTTCTAACAGACTCTGTTCTGTATTTATAAACTACTGTTCTGCACCAGGCGAACTTAAAGATGCTTAGGCGAACTTATTAAGTTCGCCTCTAATAGGCTAAGCAAACTTGTTAAGTTCGCCTCAGATAGACTAAGCGAACTTAATAAGTTTGCCTCAGATAGACTAAGCGAACTTAATAAGTTCGCCTCTGATAAGCCTGGCGAACTTGTTAAGTTCGCCTCTTTGAGAACTTATACAGAATTTTATCAACAGTTACAAAACATGTCCTAACAGACTCCCCTTTAACTGTTGCTAACAATTCTATCAATTACAAGTCAAAGACTCTAAGACTAAGACATAATGTCTTCAAGCTCGTTGTCACCAGAATATGCTCCAACAGACTCCCCCTTGACAAGAGCTTTAGAAGATTGTCATCAGTCTTCATATATCATCAAACAAGTTGTAGTCTTCGTCTTGTTCATCTGCGCACTCTCTTTATTTCTAGAAGAAAACTTGGGAGAAGGACCCCTTGTCAACTTCTGTCTGCAATATTTAGTTTTTGCAAAGGAGAACAACAAAAAATAACCAACAATTAAGATTTCCATGGAAGTTGGAAAAATAAAATCTTTTTGGTTTTTCAAACATAAGAAAGACAAAATCTTTTTGGTTTTTCTCTATATAAACTGAAATGTAAAATACAAAATCACATCTTTTTGATCTAACATCACGAGTAAGAAGATCATATCAGTATATATGAGATATCAATCACACATCTTGGGTATAAAATCCATTTAATATCAAATGGTATCCTATGTCATTCTTTCAAGCCTTGACCAATCAAACCAATATCTTTCAAGATTATCACACTCTATCTTTTCAAGACTTTCATATTGCATGTTATGATACGCGATAAACATTCAAAGAAAATAGGATCACGCTATGACACACAAATTCAAATTGTCAATATTATAAGATTTGAAACTAAAGCATCTCATTCCCACTTTCTTGTGAGTTAAGGTACCATTTAAGTATGAAATACAACGTGTATCCCACTAGTATGCCAACAGAAAGTAAATGCACTATCTTCAAGACATATGAGATTTTACTAAAGATTATCCGAATTTCCAGAATGAGGAGACATCACTTATCACATGAATAGTAGAATCCAAATTGGATTGTAAAGGAATCAATGAGATTCAGAATCGAATGATTCAATGTCTTGGCTTATATATGTGGAATCGTAAGATTCAGGTACGTGGATCCAACTATTATCTGGATTATGAATTCAATGGAATCAATAAAGATGATTTATCAATATGATCCAAGGGCTAGTATATGTTTGACAGATGTTGTCAAGTACATATCTTGAATATACTTCAAATTGCATGCTTTTTGGGACATGGGCACTGAAGCAAATCGAATGAATAGTGCTAAGGACATAACCCAAAACTGATCTCATAGGAAAATCTTTATTAAAAGCTAATATTCTTTATCTGATAGTGATCTTTTAACACACACATCCAGGCATAAAATGGGTTCAAATCACAGTTGTAACATATGAAATTATGTTTTCACACTACTAATGGTTCAGTGACGCTTTTAGTCTACTGACAATTCAAATTATATGCATACACAACACTATCATTTCCTATTTGTGCAGTCTTTGAAGTTTAAATCAAAACATATAATTCAGATATATTAACATAAAGCACCAACCAGTCAATCTAAGGTCATGTGTGAAAGAATATCTACTGATGTACTATCATCTCTTCTTTAACTTCAAGTAATGTCGATTTTATCTTTTTCAATTTGTTTGGCTTTTTCAAAATCTTTATGAAAGAAAGTAAAACAAACGAAAATAAAATCTTCCATGAAAACATTTTAAGAAAAACATTTTACTTGGTTACTCAGGATTAAGCAATTCAATCAATTAAAAACTCAAACCAATGTAATGTAATTGAATGTCATTGCCTCTGTCACCAACACAGTTCTGTACTCCCCCTGTCCTGTAGACTCCCCCTCAACTAGTCAAATGGTTGCATCAATGACTTTATGCTCACCATTGTCATCCTAAGTTTTAGGTTGTCATTTGGACTTTGTAAAACTCTTTCCAAAACATTGTGTGTGACATATTCTCCCCCTTGAGCATCAAGTCGTTGAAACAAATAGATTCTCAGTTATCAACAACTCGTTACTCTTGCAGATGTCATTCCCTGTCATGTGTTAAGAAGAACCACTATCAACAACCAAAATGTTATTAATAGTCCCTCTTGGTAAATCCTACACAACAAACAAGAAACATTAATTTGAAATTGGGACCCAAGCCATGGTAGTCATGGGTCGTCCGTCTGTATCAAAATAATAAACCTCACTCCATTCACAATCGAATCTCTCATCAATTTTCGGAGATTGTTCCGACGAGTCAGAAACAGAAACTTTAGATTTCCAAACATACTTATGTTCATTAAGTTCTTTTTATTTAAAATGTGAAGTGTTTGAACATTTTCTTTCATTTGAAAATTGATTTGATTGTGAAAACTCTTGTTGTTCTAAAAGTTTTCTCAATCTTCTGTTTCTCCTCTGTCTTTGAGGTCTAGAAAGCCTAACCTCAGATTTTGAATTACCCTTTGGTGTATCACGAGGTTTAACCACATTTGGGTTAACATAAGGCTTACCATGAGTTCTTACCTTTCCTTGAGTAACATGTCGGTTACCTTTGGTGTTGTAAGGACAAGCAATCTGAATATGACCAACAAGACCACAAGAAAAGCAAGATCTCATCTCACGATAATCTCTCATATAAGGAATCTTCACACGATAAGACGCACTTGAAGAAGATTCTCCTACATGAACTTCTTTCGGCTTTATTTTCTCTGGAACTCCATATTTTGCAATAGGTTTTGATTCAGGCTTCATCTTCTCAGGAAATACATGCTTCTTCCCTTTATTTTTGTAAGGACAGGTCACCACAATGTGTCCCATCTCATTACAATGAAAACATGTACGCCTGTCTGTAAAATTTCTGACATATGGAACTCTCCTTGAATTTGAAGAACATCCAAATGTATAATTTCCAGATGAATTAGAATCAACCTTTGAGTCTTCTTTCTTAATAGCTTTCGGTATCCCCTCTACCCTAGCTTCATCAAAATATTCATCATCACTCTCAATAGAATACACCATATCTTCACCTATGACTGGATTCACTTTAAACACAGTCTTAGGATCTAAATCCTCATCTTTTATAATCTCAGGTGTAACAGAATAATTTCCGCTGAATGGTGGAGAAACATAACCAATACCATTAGTTCCCTTCCCATCTTCAGTATTGTCATGATAATATCCTAATAAGAATGATGAATTTCCAAAGCTTTCTAACTTTCTATGTAATCTGATAACCTCTGCTTTAGATTCAGCTAGTTCCTTATCTTTCTCAACAAGATCAATATTTCTTTTCTCAATTTCTGCAAAGGACATATCCAGGTGATATGCCTGCTCTTTGATCTTCAAACTTAGAGAACTTATATCCCTCTTCAATGATTCTATTCTCTCAATATCACAAATGAAGTTTACGTTGTCATCCATAACCCTCATCATTTTATCCTTCACTGAATTACAGTTAGAACAAAAAGTTTCAGAGTTAGAAACTACCTCAGCTTGTACTTCTGAAGAGGATGCACTGTTGATGCACTTTCCTGTGACAACACTCTGGATAGAGTCTTAGTTTGTATTTCTAATGTCTGTAATTTGTCTTTGTATTTATGAGTCATTATGTAATAGTTTATCGAGTTGTATTTACTTTTACATAATGTATGTTGTTTTTCTACCAAGTGTTTTGCGCACTTACATGTGCGCAGGAGAAAGCTCCTGCGTACTTAGCAAGTACGCAAGAACACCTTTGCGTACTTGTTAAGTACGCAAGAGCAATTGGTCCTGCGCACTTGTTAAGTGCGCAGGCATCAGGTCTGTATAAATAGGATAGGTTCACAGAGGCTAAGTACGCAGAACCATTTGTTTAGACGAACTCAGTTCTGCTAAGTACGCAGCTTGTATTCTCTCTGTAACCGTCGAGTGTTTATAATACAAAGAACGTTTATTGTGACTCTCGTGTTTGGTTTACTTTGTTTAGTAAGACTCTCCACCTAGTCACGGGTATTCCGCAACCCGGTGCGACTAGTAGACCACTTGCATGTGACGATCCGACACACACGAAGGGACCTACAAGTGGTATCAGAGCATTGCTCTTGAATTCGAGTGTTGTAAGTGAGTTTGGAGACGTTTTACTGAGTTTTACAAGCAAAAAGAGTTATTTTTGTGATAAAAAAGGGGTAGCTCTTGAGCACTTTTTTAGAAACAAAAATCTCTCAAAAACCGATTTTTGTTGTGTATTTGTGTGTTTTGAGCATCAAAGGTTTGTTAGAAACTTGTTTCTGATCCTTTGGCTCGATTGCATTGATCATCAGCCTATTTTTCACTATCTCCGGCGATTTTCAGGTGACCAGAAAAGTTTGGTGAGAGTTGCTGAAAAGGTGTCCTGCGTACTTACCATTTTTGGTAAAAAGTACAGTCTTCTGCGTACTTACTAACTACGCAAGAGTTATCTCCTGCGTACTTACAAGTGCGCAAGACTGAACTTGTGCGAACTTAAGTTATATCCTGCGTACTTAATATTTCCTTCTGCGTACTTTCAAGTACGCAAGAGCAAGTCTTAACTACGCAAGATCATTTCTCAAGTGCGCAAGGCCAAAGCCAAGTACGCAACAATGTCTAATTTTTTTGATTTTTTGACCAAGTAATTCACTATGTCGAACCTTCAGAATCTTGGAAACATGTTAAATTATTATAATGAGATCGGTACACCTCAGAAACCGCCTAAACTATTAAATGTAAACGATTACTCAAATTGGAAGGCGCGTTTTGAGCACTATATTTTATACACCGACTCATCATTATGGATACCAATCATTGAGGGATATAAGCATCCCACACACATCTATCTTGATGAAGAGGTGCCAAAGCCCATCTCTAAGCTTGATGAAGAACAAAAGAAAGCTTATGATCGGGAAAAGAAGGCTCTTGGCTCAATCACTATGTCATTAACTCGGGAATTGTTTCACAGTTTCCGAGGCTATGACACCTCCAAGGATCTTTGGAAAGCACTTCAGAAAAGATTTGAGGGGAACAGTGACATTAAGAAGAGTAAGCGGGATCTTCTCTGGAAGCAGTATGAATGCTTCAATTTCATGGAAAATGAATCGTTACATGATCTCATCTCTAGATTCTATTATTTACAAACGAAGTTGAAAGCTTTTGAACTGAAATATCCCGATGAAGAACTGGTGGAAAAATTTCTTGATGCTTTGCCACCAAAGTTTGAGATGTATACAACCCTGATGAGGGAAAATCCTAAATTCTATGAGTTAACAGTAGATGAGGCTATTGGTAAGATTCAAGCTCATAACATGAATCTTATGAAGAAGGAGAGCTCGGGAAGACCTCAGATACAGGACCCTTCCATGTATCATGGGACGACTTCCACTTCAAAATCATCGGGCTCTGGAGATGCCCTCTTTACTGGACACTCCAATGAAGAAGACCACTCAAATGGGTGTGGTGGTCATGCTTGTTATGCATCCGGATCAGGGTTGGGAACTAATCATCAACACACCTCAATAAATCCTCCAGCTACGTCTTCAGCTAACCATTCTGCAATAGTTAAAATAGTTGAAGATCATGTAGCGTTGTTTTCATCATGTATGCTTGCGTATGAGAATTTCATAGGCGGCAAGCTAACGGATCCTGAAACTATTGAAGAAGACTTTAACCAAGTGGATCCTGATGATATTGAGGACATGGATATTCAATGGAATATGGCCATGCTTTTGAGGAGGGCCAAGCGTTTCCTGAACAGAACAGGAAGAAAGTTCATTGGTGGACATTCTAATGCCAAGGTTGGATTTGATAAATCCAAGGCCAAATGCTACAAGTGTCTGAACTATGGACACTTTGCTCATGAGTGTCAAAAAGACCGAGCACCGGCCTCTGGTTTCACCAGACCTAGCCAGGGAAACAGCCACGGCCACAACAACACTAGCCACCACAATCAACACCAGGGTGGTTCGTCAAATGCACTGGTAGCTCAGCATGACGAAAACTTTGATTGGGGTGTTCATCTAGAGGACGCCATCATTGCTCAAACACAGGTTGGTCTCATGGCTGAGATCATGGAGCTGATGGAGGCTGAGAGAAAAGAAGCTGAGGAGATGGAAGCTTCTGTAGCTGTTGAAAAGGAGTCTACCACTGCCGTTGCTCTCATGGCCATTGGAGAAGCACAGAGTTCATCATCTAAGGTAGATTCTAACCCTTTCTCTGTTATTTCTTGTTCTAAATGTCTAGGGCTAAAGCTTGAAATTTCTAAGCTCCAAGACAAACTCGAACCCCTAACTATGGCAGCTCATAATTACAAAGAAAACGAAAAACGTTTTAAAGAGTCTGTTGAAACGTTAAAAAAGGAAAAATGTGAATATTCTTTACAAATAAGTGAGCAACAAGTTCACTTGGATATTGCGTATAGGGGGTTAGAAAAACGGAACAATGAAATCAACAAACTGCAAAATGAGATCCAGCAGTTAAAATGTACAAATGCGAAGTTGAAAAACTCTCGCTTTGTGGTGGAGCACTACGAATCAGTAGTGAGAAAATTGAAGGGCCTAGGTCTTGGTACCATTGCCATTCCTCCACCAATAAGTGGGAAGTTTGTCAATAGCTTGATAGACATTGATCTCACCTGTCTAGATGAGTCCTCTGATAAGGATGATTCCCCTAAAAAGGATGAATCTTCAAGTAAGGCTAACTCCACATCTAGAGAGGAGTATGTTACTGCTTCTGATGATGGGTCGGTTAACACTTGCCCTGAAGGAGTAGTCTCTGAGGAGTTGTTGACTGAACAGAAAGTCCACAAAAACATTATCACTAATGGTGATAACTGCATTTTAACTGAACCTGATATCATTGAAACAAATGATAAACTTAAGGTAATGCTTTACGGGGGTTATAAAAATATTAACCAAGTTAAGAAAGAGGCTTTTTCAGCTCATTATGGGCTTGGTTACAAAGAGAATTTGCAAAAGTATTATACCCCCAAAAACCAAACTGAAAAAGGTCAGACTCCTGTTCATAAACCAACTCCTCCTGCTCATAATGGAGAGTTATCTAAGGCCAGATCTAATGAGCCTTACAAGAGAACTCATGTAGACAAGAGGATGTGTTTTCATTGTGGCATGGTTGGTCAAATTCTTGTGAACTGTCCATCAAAGAACCAAGGGAAACGGCATGTTGTCTCACAGCCAACCGTTATCCCTAAGTCGCCAATAGTGAAACCTCCCAGAAGTCCAAAGCAGAATGTGGTGAAACCACCAGTACAACCTATGGGAAAACCTAAGATTAAATCTGAGGCCAAACCATCTGTTGCAAGAAAGGTAAAGCAATCTGCTGTACCTCGTGTGTCTACATCTGGTAGTACACGCACTGGTGAGAAATCTGTGGCTAGACTCTCTAAGCCACAAAGAAGAAGAAGGAATAAGGGGTTGAGAAATCTGGAATAGCTGACTAAGACTCAATCAGGTGAAGCTTCCACAAGTTCATCGGCTGTGGTTGAGCCGAAGTCTACTGTTCTGGTTAAGAATCAAAAGAGATCCTGGAACAAGAAAGTTAAAGGTTCTCAATCTCCTGTTCCAAATTCATCCAAAGACTCACCAATTTTGAACAGTCATCATGACTGTGATTTGAAAGAAGTAGTTTATTTTGTGAAGGATGGACGACCCAAGACCACAATGGCTTGGGTCTCCAAATCTAACTAATTCTTTTGTTACTCGTGCAGGGACGTCCGAAGGGTACTATCTCTAACCGTTGGTATGTAGATAGTGGATGCTCCCGGCACATGACAGGAAACATGGCCTTGCTTCAAGATGTTATACAATTTAGAGGCGGCTATGTGGCCTTTTCCGGAGAAAAAGGCGGCAGCATCACGTGTCAAGGCGTGGTTTCAAACGGTTGTGTTAGCTTTGACAATGTCAACTTTTGCGAGCAGCTGAAGCATAACCTATTGAGTGTCTCCCAAATGTGTGACAAGGAGTACTCGGTGATGTTTGACAAGTCTGAATGTCTGATTCTCAAACCCGGTTTTGAGGTTCCTGAAGACTGAAGACGATGAAGATCCCGAGCTGTTGTTAAGGGGGAGTTTGTTGATGCACTTTCCTGTGACAACACTTTGGATAGAGTCTTAGTTTGTATTTCTAATGTCTGTAATTTGTCTTTGTATTTATGAGTCATTATGTAATAGTTTATCGAGTTGTATTTACTTTTACATAATGTATGTTGTTTTTCTACCAAGTGTTTTGCGCACTTACATGTGCGCAGGAGAAAGCTCCTGCGTACTTAGCAAGTACGCAAGAACACCTTTGCGTACTTGTTAAGTACGCAAGAGCAATTGGTCCTGCGCACTGGTTATGTGCGCAGGCATCAGGTATGTATAAATAGGATAGGTTCACAGAGGCTAAGTACGCAGAACCATTTGTTTAGACGAACTCAGTTCTGCTAAGTACGCAGCTTGTATTCTCTCTGTAACCGTCGAGTGTTTATAATAAAAAGAACGTTTATTGTGACTCTCATGTTTGGTTTACTTTGTTTAGTAAGACTCTCCACCTAGTCACGGGTATTCCGCAACCCGGTGCGACTAGTATACCACTTGCATGTGACGATCCGACACACACGAAGGGACATACATGCACCAGGAGCCATGAATACGTCATCATCAGCTTCACTCTTTTGAGCAACAATGACAGGCTCTGCATCAATTTCTAATTCACTCAGATCATCTTCAACTGTCTGAAAGCTTTCTTCATTCATCACATCAGTCTCAGTACTTTGAGTACTTTCACCAGAACGAATACTCTCACTATCAGTTAAATCTGTAGAAGAATCACTTTGAGAATAACTCGGCTTCTCCAATACTTCTTTGATCAAGACCTCAAATGCTTGAGAAGTTGCTTCACCCTTTTTCTGCAATGCTTCCCATAGATCTCTTGAAGTAGGACACTTCCCGAGACTATGAATGATTTCTTTAGGTAAAGACATCGTTAAAGTTTCACGCGTCTTCATCTCTCGATCAAACTTCTGCTTTTCTACTTTAGTAAGAGCTGTCACTGGTTTAGGAACATCATACAATCCCATATAGTCATAAGTAGGATGCACATATCCTTCAAAGATGATTGTCCAAAAGTTTTCATCAGTTTCTGATACGAACTGTTCGAACCGGACTTTCCAGCTACAGTAATCTGATATGCAAAAAAGTCTCGGTGGCATAGTTTCAATCTCATTATCATCACATGAAATTGACATTTTGAAATTTTTGCGAAAATATCCGGAAAAAAATTTCCCGCCAAAATACTCAAACAAAATCACATCTTTTTTTTTTTTTTTTAAGAACACTAGAAAACAGATAAGTTCGCCTGATACTGTACAAGCGAACTTAATAAGTTCGCCTCTGAAACACCCAAGCGAACTTAATGAGAAGCGAACTTAATAAGTTCGCTTAAACCAGAATTCAAAAAAATCTAATTAAGTTCGCCTAAAATAAGTTCGCTTAATCCTGTGAGAAGCGAACTTGACAAGTTCGCCTTCTAAGTTAGCCTGCACACTAATCAACAAGTTCGCTTGCAGTAACAGAATCAAGATCAAGAACACTTCAGACCACTTTCGCGAACAAGAAACATACTGAAATCATCATTAATCACTGATTTGAAGGAATTAATCAAAATTGGACCGTAGGATTGTATAATTTGTCAATTAGAAGCTTTCTATTGGGTCAATTTCATCAAAATCCTCTTCAAAAACACCAAATCAGAACCAAATTAAGCTTGAAAACTCCATGGAAATGAAAATATCAAAGATGATGAATTTGATGTTGATTGGACACGAAAACACCACGAATCTTCTGCTAATCAAGAGCAAAAGCTCTGATACCACTTGTAGGTCCCTAATTCGGTGTGTGACGGATCTCTAGACTCGCGGTATGACACGGTGATAACGTGCGGAATCCATGATCAACGTGCTCGTGTAACTCAAACAACAAAAACGGTGTAAATAAACGCTTTGTATTTCCACAACAATATCAGGTTACAAGATTCTGTCTCTAATCAAGTCTACTCTGATATCGTCTCTTCTGTCTACGCTTTTTCTAACAGACTCTGTTCTGTATTTATAAACTACTGTTCTGCACCAGGCGAACTTAATAAGTTCGCCTAAAAGATGCCTAGGCGAACTTATTAAGTTCGCCTCTAATAGGCAAAGCGAACTTGTTAAGTTCGCCTCAGTTAGACTAAACGAACTTAATAAGTTCGCCTTAGATAGACTAAGCGAACTTAATAAGTTCGCCTCTGATAAGCCAGGCGAACTTGTTAAGTTCGCCTCTCTAAGAACTTATACAGAATTTTATCAACAGTTACAAAACATGTCCTAACAGTCTTGACTTCAACCGTTAAGCATATATTCACCCTTGAATCATACCTGATTCATTGAAATCAAATCCAGATAAAAGTTGGATTCCCTTACCTAAATCTTCAGACTCCATATCTATTAACCTGAATCATCATATGATATTCACAAAAGAAAAACCAATCAAACTAAGACAAATGAATCACTCGATTCTGAATCTTACGATTCTTGATAATCCTTACGGATTCTGCTTTATTTTTTCTGTGCTAAATGATGTAACTTCATTCTGGAGATTTTAAAATCTTTGAGAAAATCTTAGATGCCTTGAGATAGTGCAATTTAAATTTTTGTAGCATAACTGTGGGGTACACGTTGTATATCTGATACTTAACACCTTAACACACAAGAACGTGATACAAAGATGCTTATGGTTTCAAATCTTATAATATTGACAACTTGACTGTACTTGTTTATATTGCATATTACGTATGAATAAGTAGTAATCCATGACATGATCTCATATTCTTTGATGTTTATTGTGTATCATTTTTGCTTACAATAGCCAGATATGATCCTATGCTCATGACTTTGACCCAAAAATAGCTTGTGTGTATATTCTTGTGCATATTAACTTCATTCAGAAAAGCTCAAAAAGATTTTAAGTTTATGTACAGTTCAATTTTTATCAAAAAATGCCAAAAATATTTGTGTTTAACTTCCTTGAATTGTTTTTGAAACCACCTAATTGAATGTTCATATCCGGTTCGTTATTTAACTTGACAATCTTCATAATTTGAGTTGAAATTGGATTTCACAAGGGTTTCTGCGTACTTGTCAATTGCGCAAGAATTAAATCTTGCGTACTTGTAAGTACGCAAGACTTAAGTCATGCGTACTTATTGGAGCATATTCTGGTGACAACGAGTTTGAAAATATTATGTCTTTGACTTGTAATTGATAGAATTGTTAGCAACAGTTAAAGGGGAGTCTGTTAGGACATGTTTTGTAACTATTGATAAAATTCTGTATAAGTTCTCAGAGAGGCGAACTTAACAAGTTCGCCTGGTTTATCAGAAGCGAACTTGTTAAGTTCGCTTAGTCTATCTGAGGCGAACTTGTTAAGTTCGCTTAGCCTATTAGAGGCGAACTTAATAAGTTCGCCTAAGCATCTTTTAGGCGAACTTGTTAAGTTCGCCTGGTGCAGAACTGGTTCTTATAAATACACAGTTACAGAGTCTGTTAGAAGTGATATCATAGTAGACTTGAGAGAATTCTGTGAATCTTGTAACCTTATATTGTGGTGGAAATACAAAGCGTTTATTTACACCGTTGTTGTTGATTGAGTTACACGAGCACGTTGATCATGGATTCCGCACGTTATCACCGTGTCGTACCGCGAGTCTAGAGATCCATCACGCACCGAATTAGGGACCTACAAATGGTATCAGAGCTTTTGCTCTTGATTAGCAGAAGATTCGTGGTGTTTTCGTGTCCAATCAACATCAAATTTCAGAGATTTTGAAGATATTTCATTTTTTTTGTGTTCTTGATAAAAATGGAAAACTTTTGATCATTTTGGATTGATTTTGGATTCTTTTGATGAAATTGATCCGATAGAAGTGTTCCTAATCAGTTCCTACACATTCCTACGGTTCAATTTAATCAAATTCCATCAATTCAGCAAGATATGATGATTTTCGGAATTTTTGGTTCGTGTTTAGTTGAACAGCTGATGCAGGAGAACTTAGCAATTCTGTTGCAGGCGAACATAGAGAGGCGAACTTAATAAGTTCGGTTGGTGCAGATTAGGCGAACTTAATCAGGCGAACTTTACAAGTTCGCTCGGGTCAAGTTTGCTTGGGGTCAAGTTCGCTCGGGTCAGTTTCTGGTGACTTTTGTCAGGCGAAATTATTAAGTTCGCTTGATATTAAAAAAAAATAATAATAAAAAAATTTCTTCTTGTTCAATTTTTTTAAGGCAAGCTTATATGGGTACTTGATTCAGGATGTTCATTTCACATGACTTGAAGGATATGGAACTGGGGTCAGTTAAAATTGGAGATGATAGGCCTTGCAAGATCATGGGAATTGGAACAGTAAGGTTTCTAATGAAGAATGGCACTGAAATATATATCAGAGAAGTCAGGTATATCCCTAGTCTTAAAAGAAGCTTATTGTCCTTGGGAACTTTTGAAAGGGAAGGGTATCAAGTAAGTTTGAAAGAAGGGAAGGCTAGGGTTACAAAAGGGTCATTATTTCTTATTTCTAGACCCCAGTTCCATATCCTTCAAGTCATGTGAAATGAACATCCTGAATCAAGTACCCATTCTATTTTGGCGGGGAAATTCTTCTTGTTCAAATTTTTTAAGGCAAGCTTATATGGTCGTTTTAGATCATTTTTTAAATTTTGAATTTTTGAAATTTTTTAAAAAGAGTATTTTGGCGGGAAAATTTTTTAACGGATATTTTCGCAAAAGTTTCAAAATGTCAATTTCGTGTGATGATAATGAGATTGGAACTATGCCACCGAGACTTTTGTGCATATCAGATTACTGTAGCTGGAAAGTCCGGTTCGAACAGTTCGTATCAGAAACTGATGAAAATTTTTGGACATCAATATTTGAAGGATATGTACATCCTACTTATGACTATATGGGATATTATGATGTTCCTAAACCAGTGACAACTCTTACTAAAGTTGAAAAGTAGAAGTTTGATCGAGAGATGAAGACGCGTGAAACTTTAAAGATGTCTTTACCTAAAGAAATCATTCATAGTCTCGGGAAGTGTCCAACTTCAAGAGATATATGGGAAGCATTGCAGAAAAAAGGTGAAGCAACTTCTCAAGCGTTTGAGGTCTTGATCAAAGAAGTATTGGAGAAGCCGAGTTATTCTCAAAGTGATTCTTCTGCAGATTTAACTAATAGTGAGAGTATTCGTTCTGGTGAAAGTACTCAATCTACTGAGACTGATGTGATGAGTGAAGAAAGTTTTCAGACAGTTGAAGATGATCTGAGTGAATTAGAAATTGATGCAGAGCCTGTCATTGTTGATCAAAAGGGTGAAGCTAATGATGACGTATTCATGGCTCCTGGTGCATCTTCTTCAGAAGTAAAACTTGAGGTATTTTCTAACTCTGAAACGTTTTGTTCTAACAGTATTTCAGTGAAGGATAAAATGATGAGGGTAATGGATGACAACGTAAACCTCATTTGTGATATGAAATCGATGCACACGGTAAACCAGAAATTAAAGGATAATGAGAATGTGTGTATTGAGAGGATAGAATCACTAAAGAGGGATATAAATTCTCTGATTTTGAAGATCAAAGAGCAGGCATATCACCTGGATATGTCCTTTGCAGAAATTGAGAAAAGAAATAATGATCTTGTTGAGAAAGATAAGGAACTAGCTGAATCTAAAGCAGAGGTTATCAGATTACATAGAAAGTTAGAAAGCTTTGGAAATTTATCATTCTTATTAGGATATTATCATGACAATACTGAAGATGGGAAGGGAACTAATGGTATTGGTTATGTTTCTCCACCATTCAACGGAAATTATTCTGTTACACCTGAGATTATAAAAGATGAGGATTTAGATCCTAAGACTGTGTTGAAGGTGAATCCAGTCACAGGTGAAGATATGGTGTATTCTGATGAGAGTGATGATGAATATTTTGATCAAGCTAAGGTAGAGGGGATACCGAAAGAGGTTAAGAAAGAAGACTCAAAGGTTGATTCTAATTCATCTGGACATTATACATTTGGAAGTTCTTCAAATTCAAGGAGAGTTCCATATGTCAGAGATTATAAAGACAGACATACATGTTTTCATTGTAATGAGATAGGACACATTGTGGTGACCTGTCCTTACAAAAATAAAGGGAATAAGCATGTATTTCCTGAGAAGATGAAGCATGAATCAAAACCCGTTGAGAAAAAGTTTGTTCAATCTCAAACTCCAAAACAAGTTCATGTAGGAGAATCTTCTTCAAGTGTATCTTATCGTGTGAAGATTCCTTATATGAGAGAATATCGTGAGACAAGATCTTGCTTTTCTTGTGGTCTTGTTGGTCACATTAGGATTGCTTGTCGTCACAACGCCAAAGGTAACCGACATGTTACTCCAGAAAAGGTAAGAACTCATGGTAAACCTTATGCTAACCCAAATGTGGTTAAACCTCGTGATACACCAAAGGGTAATTCAAAATCTGAGGTTAGGTTTTCTAGACCTCAAAGACGGAGGAGAAACAGAAGATTGAGAAAACTTTTAGAACAACAAGAGTTTTCACAATCAAATCAATTTTCAAATGAAAGAAAATGTTCAAACACTTCACATTTTAAGCAAAAAGAACTTAATGAACAGAAGTATGTTTGGAAATCTAAAGTTTCTGTTTCGGACTCATCGGATCAATCTCCGTAAATCGATGACAGATTTGATCGTGAATGGAGTGAGGTTTATTATTTTGATACAAATGGACGACCCATGACTACCATGGCCTGGGTCCCAATTTCAAATTAATTTTCTTGTTAGATGTGCAGGATTTACCAAAAGGGACTATTAATACCATTTTGGTTGTTGATAGTGGTGGTTCTATACACATGACAGGGAATGACATCTGCAAGAGTAAAGAGTTGTTGATAACTAAGAATCTATTTGATTCAACGACTTGATGCTCAAGGGGGAGAATATGTCACACACAATGTCTTGGAAAGAGTTTTACAAAGTCCAAATGATAACTTAGGATGACGATGGTGAGCATAAAGTCGTTGATGCAACCATTTGACTAGTTGAGGGGAAGTCTACAAGACAGGGGAGTACAGAACTGTGTTGGTGACAGAGGCAATGACATTCAATTAAAGGATTACATCAGTTTGAGTTTTTTTTTAATTGATTGAATTGCTTAATCCTAAGTAACCAAGTAAAATGTTTTTCTTAAAATGTTTTCATGGAAGGTTTATTTTCGTTTGTTTTACTTTCTTTGAAAAATCAAAACAAATTGAAAAAGATAAAATCGACATTACTTGAAGTTAAAGAAGAGATGATAGTACATCAGTAGATGTTCTTTCACACATGACCTTAGATTGACTGGTTCGTGCTTTATGTTAATATATCTGAATTATATGTTTTGATCTAAACATCAGAGACTGCACAAATAGGAAATGATAGTGTTGTGTATGCATATAATTTGAATTGTCAGTAGACTAAAAGCGTCACTGAACCATTAGTAGTGTGAAAACATAATTTCATATGTTACAACTGTGATTTGAACCCATTTTATGCCTGGGTGTGTGTGCTAAAAGATCACTATCAAATAAAGAATATTAGCTTTTAATAAAGATTTTCCTATGAGATCAGTTTCGGGTTATGTCCTTAGCACTATTCATTCGATTTGCTTCAGTGCCCATGTCCCGAAAAACATGCAATTTGAAGTATAATTAAGATATGTACTTGACAACATCTGTCAAACATATACTAGCCCTTGGATCATATTAATAAATCATCTTTACTGATTCCATTTAATTGATAATCCAGATAACAGTTGGATCCACGTACCTGAATCTTATGATTCCACATATATAAGCCAAAACATTGAATCATTCGATTCTGAATCTCATTGATTCCTATACAATCCAATTTGGATTCTGCTATTCATGTGCTAAGTGATGTCTCCTCATTCTGGAAATTCGGATAATCTTTAGTAAAATCTCATATGTCTTGAAGATAGTGCATTTACTTTCTGTTGGCATACTAGTGGGGTACACGTTGTATTTCATACTTAAAATGGTACCTTAACTCACAAAAAAGTGGGAATGAGATGCTTTACTTTCAAATCTTATAATATTGACAATTTGAATTTGTGTGTCATAGCCTGATCCTATTTTCTTTGAATGTTTATCGCGTATCATAACATGCAATATGAAAGTCTTGAAAAGATAGAATGTGATAATCTTGAAAGATATTGGTTTGATTGGTCAAGGCTTGAAAGAATGACATAGGATACCATTTGATATTATATGGATTTTATATCCAAGATGTGTGATTGATATCTCATATATACTGATATGATCTTCTTACTCGTGATGTTCGACCAAAAATATGTGATTTTGTATTTTACAGTTCAGTTTATATAGAGAAAAACCAAAAATATTTTGTGTTTCTTATGTTTGAAAAACCAAAAAGATTTTATTTTTCCAGTTTCCATGGAAATCTTAATTGTTGGTTATTCTTGGTTGTTCTCCTTTGCATAAACTAAATATTGCAGACAGAAGTTGACAAGGGGTCCTTCTCCCAAGTTTTATTCTAGAAATAAAGAGAGTCTGCAGATGAACAAGACAAAGACTACAGTGTGTTTGATGATATTTGAAGACAGATGACAACCTTCTGAAGCTGTTGTCAATGGGGAGTCTGTTGGAGCATATTCTGGTGACAACGAGCTTGAAGATATTATATCTTAGTGTTAGAGTCTTTGACATGTAATTGATAGAATTGTTAGCAACAGTTAAAGGGGAGTCTGTTAGGACATGTTTTGTAACTGTTGATAAAATTTTGTATAAGTTCTCAGAGAGGCGAACTTAACAAGTTCGCCTGGTTTATCAGAAGCGAACTTGTTAAGTTCGCTTAGTCTATCTGAGGCGAACTTATTAAGTTCGCTTAGCCTATTAGAGGCGAACTTAATAAGTTTGCCTAAGCATCTTTTAGGCGAACTTGTTCAGTTCGCCTGGTGCAGCACTGGTGCTTATAAATAGACAGTTACAGAGTCTGTTAGAAGTGATATCAGAGTAGACTTGAGAGAATTCTGTGAATCTTGTAACCTGATATTGTGGTGGAAATACAAAGCGTTTATTTACACCGTTGTTGTTGATTGAGTTACATAAGCACGTTGATCATGGATTCCGCATGTTATCACCGTGTCGTACCGCGAGTCTAGAGATCCGTCACGCACCGAATTAGGGACCTACAGTACTTGCCAAGTACGCAAGAGTTAAGTCTTGCGCACTTGTTAAGTACGCACGACCCAGCTGTGAAAGGTATATAAACAGGTGTTACACTTTCTCTCAGTTCTTCTCATTCAAACCAACTTAACACTATTGAATACTCTCTGTTCGATTTTCACTCAAAAATTTGTGTGTTCCTAACAATTTTTCATCCCGATCTTTGTTTCATCATCATCTAACTAACATTTGGTTAGAATCTTGGACCATTTCATCCGTTATATCATGTTTTATAGATCGATTTCACGCCTGTGGACACTTAGGTCAAGATGATCGATTTGTGGTACAAGGGTGTGGTTGATTTTGGTTCCAATGGTCTTAAACATGTTTTTCGACTCATTGGTGACCATCAACAACATCAAATTTCACAAATGGCGGATTTTGGAATTTCAAATTTTGCTCAAGTGTTAAGCCTACGTACTTAACAAGTACGCAAGACTTAGGTCATGCGTACTTGATAAGTTTGCGTACTTGTTAAGTACGCAAGACATAAACCCTGCGCACTTGACAAGTGCGCAGGAAGGCACTTCTGAAATTTTTCTAAGTCTAAATTGTCAATTCCTTTTGCATGTGCTATACTTGGTCATGTGTATTCAATTCCAATGAGTCTTCTTGTTCTTATTGTGTTTATTGTTTGTTTTTGCAGTGATGGCTCGTGCTTATACAAGTGAATTCAATCTGCTGGCACTTACTGAACCGGAATGGAAGGGTGCTGCAATTGCGTACCAGGAGATCATTGATTTCTGGAACCGCTCAAAGATTAGCTACGCTATCTGAGCATACCCTATCGTATCTAGACCGTACTTGGAGCAGTTCTGGGATACGGCAGAACATGACTACACAGTAACTCCCAATGTTATTCGGGCTATTGTGGCAGGTCATGACATTGCCATTTCTGAGGACACTATCAGCAGAGTTTTACAGTTTCGGGATCTTGCAACCGGCCCAACTTCCTATCCTGATTACTTTGTGGATGGATGTTGAAGGCAACGTATGGGATATGTCGGTGTGCAAGACTATGCATTGTACAAGAAGATGTAGGTGCTAGATCAGTGGAGGTACTTTGCCCACATAATGATCATGTGTATTTCTTCTAGGAAGGCAGGGAAGGATGCCATGGGTCATGATCTAGCAGCTGCTATGGTTGGGCTGTCTCAAAACAAGGGCTACAACTCGGGACAATCCGCCCTATTGTGTCTGGGCTTGTAACAATTGTAGCATATACGGATTTGGCTTGAACATTTATTAGCCATATGCCCTGACTTCCCACATTTATAACAATTTGAAGTCCCCTTCCTACATTCCCCGAAATGTTTTTTCCCACAAACCTTGCACCCTCGAGGAAAGAACTTGTTAAAAGGCTTCTTACTAGGGCTCCCGCCCCTTATCTTTTTCATCACTTGATCCATAATTTCCCGTTTTCTCTTCTCACCTCTAGACTCTTGCCTCCTCAACTCCACCTCTCTTTCCCGACACCTATTTATCAAATCCAAAAGTGTGGTAAATGAGGATGGAGATATGCTATCTCTGAATTCCACCGTCAGCATAGCATAAAACCTATCATACTTCGCCTTCTCAGTCGACACCACGTCCGGACAGAACTTGGCGCGATCAAAGAAAGCTCCAACCAGTTCATCTATTGACTCATTCTTTTGCCTCATGAGGAGGAACTCCTCAGTCATCCTGTCAACTGAGGCCTGAGGGCAACGATATTTCAGAAAAGCCATCTTAAACTCCTCCCAAGACATGGAGGTCACACCTAATTCACCCCTCTCCATTCAGAGATTCAATAACCATTCCTTTGCCCTTCATGTCAACAATGGCACGCTAAACAATACCCTGTCCTCGGGTTTGCACTTTGTCATCTCAAAGTTCGATTCCATATTCACCACCCACCTGTGGCTAAGGATCAGGTCCACTTGCCCATCATACTCTTTGGGCTTAATCACCATAAATTCCTTTAGGGTATAACCCTGTGGTTCCCTCTCCTTCTCTTTCATAACATCCTCAAGAGTGAGCTTAATAGCCCCTCTCATTTCCTCCATCAACAAGGATGTGGCTTGCTCAAATGCCTTGGCCACTTATTCCTTAATCATTTCTTGGAATCTTGAATCCAACGGTTCATTGTTCGCTTCTTCTGCCATCTCTTAACTGAGAATAGAACAAAACACTTTAACATCCTTACACTTACATTACCTTAGGTATCTATAACACCTACACTCTTATATGCGTTAAGTATATATATATCTACCTATATACATATATAATCAGCTTCACCTAATCCTTGCAAATGTTCATTGTCATGTGGTTATCATAAAGACACTTGAACATCTTGTCTTATTAATCACATTGGCCAGATATATTTAATAATACGATATGCCCAAATGTAACTATCATATTCATATAACAAATTACAAAACAACTTTCGGCACACATAACACCTTGTCATTCATTCATACATATACATATACAATCATTTATATATATCCATTTTATCAAATCATTACCAACCTTTCATTTCCGAAAGCTCCGAGTCTTAGTCAAGTCCTTCTTGGATTCTCGTATCATTTCCCCATATCAAGAGCATCCGGTTTGAGTTTGGTGCCACCCGCACCAAATCCCTCAAACCATTGCTCTGATACCAAGTTTGTAACACCCAAAATTGAAACACGGATTTATAAACGCGGAAGCATTCGTCCCAAGAAAAAAAATTTTTATTTTTTTACATCTTTGCGTGTCACGAAAATCGGGGCCCGACCCTTCGCGTGGCGCGAAGGAGTCCAAAAAGGGAATGACCGGAGAACCAGGTCTTCGCATGTCGTGAAGACCCGATTCGGGTTCTTCGCGTGGCACGAAAACCTCTATTTCACAGAAGGTTTTGAGACCTGTGCAATTTTCATACTTAACCAAATTTCCACCATTTTATATTTCAACATGACACCAAAAATTCCTTACACCTGGGTTTAGAACAAAAGTGTAACATTTCTGATTTTTAGTATTCATATTTCAATTCAATGTAATGAAATTTCAAGTTCTATACTCGTGCAATGTCTCAATATTTTTCCCGCGGTAAATAAAATGCAATGATTCTATACAAGTTCGCAAGTTTTACTCGATTATATGCACATAAACGCTATACAAGTAACTATATATTTCAAATTTATAAAACCTGAAAAGTCAAGGACTAAAGTTGAAAATTTATCAAGAAACCCTAGTTAGCACGGTCGTGCTTCGTTCTAGCACGGTCGCGCCAAGTGCCTCGGCACGATCGCGCGGCTGGTCCTGGAACGATCGCGCCCGGTTCCTAAGCACGGTCGCGCCAATCTTGGCACGGTCGCGCCTGCGAAACAGTCGAAACGTAAATGTGATTTCAAAATGCTCAATCGTTCGAATTTCAAATCCGATTACGTTTCTTTTCCTTTAACGCGAGTTATACCATTTTCAATTACTCAACGCCTCAGTTTTTCTCCATCAATCTCGAATTCTCTCTCAAGCAATTCAAACAAAACTCGAGTCTTCCTCCTGGAACCCAAATTCTCCCGATCAAGAAAGGATTTATCATCTCCAGGCTCTCTCCAAGACTCTGGACTCTCTGGCCTAGCCGGAATCGCAGTCGAAGTCACCGGAAACCTTTACCTCCGTCGCCGGAACTCATCTCTGCCGTTCTTCATCGATTCGTTACGTTTCAGGGTAAGTATACTCTCCATCTCACTCATTTCAGTAACATTATCAAAAGCCCTCATTCAATTTGGGCTTCCATTATAGAATTCGATCAGAATCAGAAATCATATTTTAATAAAAATGATTTAATCGAACCCATGCTTAAACTCGATTTCCATATAATTAAGTTATATGAAAAGACTCTTAATAACCCATTAATCAAAAGCCCTAACAATTCCTGTGTTCAAAATACAAGAAACTCTCGATTCGTGTCTGATTTGGAATAGACACGGTCGCGCTAATCATCTAGCGCGGCCGTGCCTCGTTTAGCGCGGTCGTGTCGACTAGCAGCGCGGTCGTGTCATCCGTCCAGACCTTGTCATGCCCTTTGGGCTAGTCTCTGTTGTGTCTAAAAATCATAGACGCGACCGTGCCGGGCTAAGGCACGGTCGTGCCTGATGACTTGTCTAGATTGTGCTCCTGATTGATCAACCCGGTCGCGCCCCGACTAGCGCGGTCGCGCCCGTGGCTTGAGCACGATCGTGCCCTTCCGAGGCACGGTCGTGCTAGACTCATAATTTTTAACAGAATTATAATTTTTAGATTTTAATCAGTAAATGTTTCAGATTTTATAAAAATATGTTTTCTGTATTTAAAAATAGATTAAAAGTTTAATCTTGGCATAAATGTAATTTATTGAAAAGTTTATAAAAATTAAATTTATATTTATCATCTTACACTTAAATGATATTTTAAATAATTAAGTTACAAAATTTATAAATAATGATGACTTATTTACTTTACATTTTAAATCAAAATCGTTTTATTTATTTATACTTAATTACAATTAATATTGACATTATTTCATAAACTATAGTTATACACTTATTTATTTAATTCAAACCTAATTAAATTGTTTCAAACATATTTTACCTCAAACTTTATATATTTTATTCAATCCTTTTTAAATACAAACCAATGGTTTTATATACAAATCCAACTTTCATTTTTAAACTTTATACATCTATGTGATTCAATGCATATTACTATTTAGGTTAAAGTGTGCTTTTCAATGATCTTTTTGCTATCTATATTCCTTGTTAGCTTCACTTCCATACCAAGTGAGTATTCACAACCCCTTTTACTCTTTTACACTTTTGGGGTGGAACATGAACTCTATACTCATTACACATTACACATTTACATTTACACAAACTACACAAGTGCAAAAAAAATCCTATTTACATACATGTGTGCAAAAATTTGAGCTTTGTGCCCGAGTGCTAGGTGTGTTTAACCTTTGTATGCTCTTATGTGCAATCATTAACTATACAAGCCGACGGTTTTCAATGATGGATCTATTGAGTCTGACAAACCCACCCATGGTACGCGGTGATTGAAACCGACAATACACTTTGTTTTGCATGCTAGTTACAAGGTTTGATTGTACATTTGGTTACACAATAGTTACTCCCCATGAACGCCTTATTTATCATGTCATGTAAAGGATTTGTTTTCAACTATATGCTATCTATATACAACTGTGTTATACTCACCAACTTTTTAGTTGACTTTATTTTATTCATGTTTCAGGCCCCAATATGTGAGATTGATTCAAGACGTGTTCAACATAGGATTTGGACTTAGCAAAATAAATCAAGAATTTTATGAATTGTTTATGTATCTTGTTTGAATTTGATCTTGTACTTGGATTTATTGTAATGCAAATTTGACTTTAATATATTTCAATTTAGTCAACCATGTGCTATGAACAGTCTTACATGTCCCGCCCCGATGATTCCGCCATCGGTCGGGGTGTGACAGATTGGTATCAGAGCCTTGGTTATAGGGATTTAGGTTATTAGACATCTTGACCTAGACTATAACTTTAGGACACCCACTTATGTTATGCTTCATGATTTTGTGCTATGTGCTACATGCTTACCATGATTAATTATTATTATATTTGCTACCTTCTTTGTTAGAAATGCATGACTTATTAGGATATTCTTAAATAATAATTAAATAAATAACATCCTTTCCTATGGCCTAAACCTCTTATTATTCTTATCTTCTTTTTCTATCTTTATCCTTTCTAAGCATGTGGAAAATTCTTGAAGCAAAAATCTTTAAATAAAATTTTTATTTCTTCGTTGAGGTTTTTAAACTTGTTAAATTATTTGAGGACACGTGCAATCTGGAAGGGTGACACCTGTATTTTGGGTTTTCTGTCTAGGAAAGCATTTCGCATAAATCCCAATCAACCGAGGGACCCGTATGCTTTCCTGGGAACTCCCGAGATGAGTGTTTACCTATAGGCTAAAGCATGTCTCCTTGAAAATTATATGAGTTTAAATTAACCTTAATATGCCTTAGTATTCAAGTGAATTTTTGTCACTTTTGAGTACAATCCAAACTATGATTATCTATCTTTTATTTTGTTATCTCATTCTATTAAATCCTAGCAATTCTCATAAGTTCTTACAATCTCTCTTGCCTTGTGTTTCAAATCTGTAGAATGCCTCCTCGTCGTGCTCCCGCCGCTAACGCCAACTCCGACATTGCTGCTATTCTTACTCAATTGGTGACACAACTCACCCAAGCCAACGGTGCCACTAATGGCAATGGAAGCAATAGTGGTAATAATGGTGGTAATGGTGGAAATGGTGGTAATCCATCCCAATGCACCTTCAAGCACTTCAATTCGTGCAATCCCCTAAAGTTTTATGGAACCGAAGGAGCTACCGGACTCCTCCAATGGTTCGAAAGTATTGAGAATACCTTTCTCAATAGTGACTGTCCCGACAACCTCCGTGTTCGTCATGCTACTAGTGTCCTTCAAAAGCGGGCACTTACATGGTGGAATGGGGAGAAAAGGAATAGGGGTGTTGATGTAGCTATGGCCTTACCTTGGGATGAGATCAAAAGGCTTATGACCGAGGAGTTCTGTCCTCGCAATGAAGTGAAGAAGTTAGAGGCCGAATTTTGGGATCTTACCCAAGATAGTGGGGAACACTTGGCTTACACAACTCGGTTCCATGAATTGAGTCTTCTTGTGCCCCACATGGTCACTCCATTATCTCGTTGCATCGAAAAGTACGTTGGTGGGCTACCAAGTCAAATTCAAGATACTGTCTTAGGTAGAAATCCTGCTACTTTGGAAGATGCCATCCGCCTGTCTGCTACCCTAACCGATAATCATGTTAAAGCTGGAACTCTTACCAAAAAGGGTTCTAAGAAAGTTGTTGAAACCGTAACCCCTCCTAACCACACCAAAGAAGCTACAACCGAGCCCTCTCGCAACACTAGAAAGAGGAAGGTTAGAAATTTTGCTGTGGTTACTCCTGCTGTTCCCGTGAACCAAGCTGCACCTATGGTTCAAGCACCAGTCAAAAAGCCATATGGTGGAATTTACCCACTTTGTGCCACCTGCAACTATCATCATCCCCAAAACATCCCATGTCGCCTTTGTACTTATTGTGGGAGATATGGTCATACGGTTAATGTTTGTAGGACCAAAGCCCTTACGGGCCAAGTCAACCCTACAAACCAAACCGTACCTCAAGTGGCTAATCAAGGTGCTCCCGCCATTGCTAATGGGCGTGCTTGTTATGAGTGTGGTGACCCGAATCATTTTCGTAATCTATGTCCAAGGCTCGCAAATACTAGACAAGGTGGAGCTCGTGGGCGTGCTTTCAACATTAACGCCAACGAAGCTCAAGCCAACAACGACGTGGTTAATGGTACGTTCCTTGTTAATAGTCAATATGCCCCCATTTTGTTCGATACCGGTGCCGATAAAAGTTTTGTGTCACTTAATTTTGAGCCTTTACTTGCAAAGACACGATCCCAATTAGAGAAAACCTTCACCGTTGAAATAGCAAATGGTGACTCCCTTACAATTGAGTCTATTATCTATGATTGCTCTTTAGAACTTAATGATCATGCATTCCCAATCAACCTTATTCCAATGCCACTAGGAAGCTTTGACATTATCATAGGTATGGATTGGCTATCAAATCATCATGCCGAAGTTATTTGCTTTGAAAATGGCATCCGAATTCCGCTACCTTCGGGAGAAACCTTAAGGGTTTTTGGTGAAAAGCCTTGCAAGGGTCTTAAATTGATGTCTTGTACTACTGCTCAAAAGTACTTGCGAAAGAAGTACATCGCCTTCCTAGCTCATATTGTTCAAAAGGATGTCAAGGAGAAGAGTATCCAAGACATTCCCATTATTCGAGATTTTCCCGAAGTGTTTCCTAAAGATTTATCCGGTCTTCCTCCCGTTCGTCAAGTCGAGTTCCGTATTGATCTCATGCCCGGAGCTAACCCTGTTGCTAGAGCTCCTTATCGTCTTGCACCTTCCGAAATGCAAGAGCTCGCAAGTCAACTTCAAGAACTCTCCGATAAAGGGTTCATTCGCCCGAGTCATTCACCGTGGGGTGCACCCGTCTTATTTGTAAAGAAGAAGGATGGATCATTTCGCATGTGTATTGACTATCGCGAACTCAATAAGCTTACTATCAAGAATCGCTATCCTTTGCCTAGAATCGATGATCTCTTTGATCAACTTCAAGGTTCTACGTGTTTCTCGAAGATTGATCTTCGATCTGGTTATCATCAGCTCCGTGTTCAAGAAGATGACATTCCTAAGACTGCTTTCCGAACAAGGTATGGTCATTACGAGTTCATGGTTATGCCTTTTGGATTAACCAATGCACCCGCAGTTTTCATGGACCTCATGAATCGTGTGTGCAAACCGTACCTTGATAAATTCGTGATCGTTTTCATTGACGATATCTTAATCTATTCCAAGACTAAAGCCGACCATGAAGAACACCTTAGATTGGTTTTGGACCTTTTAAAGAAAGAACAACTATATGCCAAGTTCTCCAAATGTGAATTTTGGTTAAAAGAAGTTCAATTTCTTGGTCACATCGTCAACGACAAGGGTATTCATGTTGATCCTGCTAAGATTGAAACGGTTAAGAATTGGAATACCCCGAAGACTCCTACCGAAGTTCGTTCGTTCCTTGGTCTTGCGGGTTATTATCGTCGTTTCATCTCAAACTTCTCAAAGATTGCTGTCCCTCTTACCGCCTTGACCCATAAGGGTAAAGCTTATGAATGGGGACCGAAGCAAGAAGAAGCTTTCCAAACTCTTAAGCAAAAGTTGTGCAATGCTCCCATCTTGACTCTCCCCGATGGAAATGATGATCTAGTTGTCTATTGTGATGCTTCTAACCAAGGTCTTGGTTGTGTCCTCATGCAACGAGGCAAAGTGATCGCTTATGCATCAAGACAACTCAAAATTCATGAAAAGAATTATACGACGCACGACCTCGAGTTGGGTGCGGTCGTATTCGCGTTAAAGATTTGGAGACACTACCTATATGGCACGAAATGTGTGGTATTCACCGACCACAAAATTCTTCAACATATCTTCAACCAAAAAGAACTCAATATGAGGCAACGACGTTGGGTCGAACTCCTTAACGACTACGACTGCGAGATTCGTTACCATCCCGGCAAAGCGAATGTTGTAGCCGATGCTTTGAGTCGAAAAGACCATGTTATGCTTCATTGCGCCCGTATTCAATCCGATATTCAAACCCGTATCCTGGAAGCTCAACACGTCTCAGTTACCGAGGGTAACATGTATGAAGAAATGTCGCGTGGTGTTGAACTTCTTCTTGAATCTAAACCCAATGGCTTACTATATTACTTGAACCGTATTTGGGTTCCCGATCGCGATGATCTCCGTGCAATTCTCATGAATGAGGCTCATAAGACTCGTTATTCTATTCATCCTGGTGCGGATAAAATGTACCAAGATCTTCGTCAGCTTTATTGGTGGCCCGGTATGAAGAAGGACATTGCTCTTTATGTTGCCAAATGCTTAACTTGCTCCAAAGTCAAAGCCGAACATCAGCGTCCTTCTGGTTTGCTTGAACAACCGGAAATTCCCGTGTGAAAATGGGAGAATTTAGCTATGGATTTCATTACCAAGCTCCCTCGCACCTCGAGTGGTTATGATAGTATTCGGGTGATCATTGATCGACTCACCAAATCTGCCCACTTTTTGCCTATTCGTGAAGACTTCAAAGTGGAGAAACTTGCCCGAATTTACATTGTTGAAATTGTGAGCCGTCATGGTGTTCCCTTGAACATAATATCTGATAGAGACGCTCGGTTCACTTCTCGATTTTGGCAATCTCTCCAATCTGCTCTTGGTACTCGTTTGGATTTGAGCACGGCTTACCATCCCCAAACTGATGGCCAAACCGAGCGAACAATCCAAACTCTTGAAGACATGCTTAGAGCTTGTGTAATCGATTTTGGTGGCAATTGGGATTCACATTTATCCCTTATTGAGTTTTCTTATAACAATAGCTACCACACAAGTATCAACATGGCTCCATTCGAAGCTCTCTATGGTCGCAAGTGTCGTTCTCCGATCTGTTGGAACGAGATTGGTGAAGCACAAATCACCGGTCCCGAGTTAATTCAAGAAACTTCCGACAAGATTATTCAAATCCGTGACAATATCCGAGTAGCAAGGAGTCGACAAAAGAGTTATGCCGACAAGCGTCGAAAACCCTTGGAATTCCAAGTCGGTGATCTCGTTCTTCTTAAGGTATCTCCATGGAAGGGTGTGATCCGTTTTGGAAAGAAAGGCAAGTTATCACCTCGTTATGTTGGTCCATTCAAAATCCTTGAAAGGATTGGGAAAGTGGCTTACAAGCTCGAGTTACCTCCATCTCTTGGCAATGTGCATCCTACATTTCATATATCTAATCTAAAGAAGTGTCTCGCTGATGAAAATCTCCATATACCGCTTGACGACGTGCGCATTGATGAAACGATGCACTTCGTTGAGAAGACGGTGGAAATTATGGATCGTGAAGTCAAGCAACTCAAGCGAAGTCGTATTCCTATCGTCAAAGTTCGTTGGGAGTCTAAGCGTGGTCCTGAGTACACTTGGGAACGAGAAGACCAAATGAAGCTCAAGTACCCTCATCTTTTTACTATTAATGTTGTTTCCTCTAGCTAAATTTCGGGACGAAATTCTCTCAACATGGGGAGACTGTAACATTTCTGATTTTTAGTATTCATATTTCAATTCAATGTAATGAAATTTCAAGTTCTATACTCGTGCAATGTCTCAATATTTTTCCCGCGGTAAATAAAATGCAATGATTCTATACAAGTTCGCAAGTTTTACTCGATTATATGCACATAAACGCTATACAAGTAACTATATATTTCAAATTTATAAAACCTGAAAAGTCAAGGACTAAAGTTGAAAATTTATCAAGAAACCCTAGTTAGCACGGTCGTGCTTCGTTCTAGCACGGTCGCGCCAAGTGCCTCGGCACGATCGCGCGGCTGGTCCTGGAACGATCGCGCCCGGTTCCTAAGCACGGTCGCACCAATCTTGGCACGGTCGTGCCTGCGAAACAGTCGAAACGAAAATGTGATTTCAAAACGCTCAATCGTTCGAATTTCAAATCCGATTACGTTTCTTTTCCTTTAACGCGAGTTATACCATTTTCAATTACTCAACGCCTCAGTTTTTCTCCATCAATCTCGAATTCTCTCTCAAGCAATTCAAACAAAACTCGAGTCTTCCTCCTGGAACCCAAATTCTCCCGATCAAGAAAGGATTTATCATCTCCCGGCTCTCTCCAAGACTCTGGACTCTCTGGCCTAGCCGGAATCGCAGTCGAAGTCACCGGAAACCTTTACCTCCGTCGCCGGAACTCATCTCTGCCGTTCTTCTTCGATTCGTTACGTTTCAGGGTAAGTATACTCTCCATCTCACTCATTTCAGTAACATTATCAAAAGCCCTCATTCAATTTGGGCTTCCATTATAGAATTCGATCAGAATCAGAAATCATATTTTAATAAAAATGATTTAATCGAACCCATGCTTAAACTCGATTTCCATACAATTAAGTTCAATGAAAAGACTCTTAATAACCTATTAATCAAAAGCCCTAACAATTCCTGTGTTCAAAATACAAGAAACTCTCGATTCGTGTCTGATATGGAATAGACACGGTCGCGCTAATCATCTAGCGCGGCCGTGCCTCGTTTAGCGCGGTCGTGTCGACTAGCAGCGCGGTCGTGTCATCCGTCTAGACCTTGTCATGCCCTTTGGGCTAGTCTCTGTTGTGTCTAAAAATCATAGACGCGACCGTGCCGGGCTAAGGCACGGTCGTGCCTGATGACTTGTCTAGATTGTGCTCCTGATTGATCAACCCGGTCGCGCCCCGACTAGCGCGGTCGCGCCCGTGGCTTGAGCACGATCATGCCCTTCCGAGGCACGGTCGTGCTAGACTCGGAATTTTTAACAGAATTATAATTTTTAGATTTTAATCAGTAAATGTTTCAGATTTTATAAAAATATGTTTTCTGTATTTAAAAATAGATTAAAAGTTTAATCTTAGCATAAATGTAATTTATTGAAAAGTTTATAAAAATTAAATTTATATTTATCATCTTACACTTAAATGATATTTTAAATAATTAAGTTACAAAATTTATAAATAATGATGACTTATTTACTTTACATTTTAAATCAAAATCGTTTTATTTATTTATACTTAATTACAATTAATATTGACATTATTTCATAAACTATAGTTATACAGTTATTTATTTAATTGAAACCTAATTAAATTGTTTCAAACATATTTTACCTCAAACTTTATATATTTTATTCAATCCTTTTTAAATACAAACCAATGGTTTTATATACAAATCCAACTTTCATTTTTAAACTTTATACATCTATGTGATTCAATGCATATTACTATTTAGGTTAAAGTGTGCTTTTCAATGATCTTTTTGCTATCTATATTCCTTGTTAGCTTCACTTCCATACCAAGTGAGTATTCACAACCCCTTTTACTCTTTTACACTTTTGGGGTGGAACATGAACTCTATACTCATTACACATTACACATTTACATTTACACAAACTACACAAGTGCAAAAAAAATCCTATTTACATACTTGTGTGCAAAAATTTGAGCTTTGTGCCCGAGTGCTAGGTGTGTTTAACCTTTGTATGCTCTTATGTGCAATCATTAACTATACAAGCCGACGGTTTTCAATGATGGATCTATTGAGTCTGACAAACCCACCCATGGTACGCGGTGATTGAAACCGACAATACACTTTGTTTTGCATGCTAGTTACAAGGTTTGATTGTACATTTGGTTACACAATAGTTACTCCCCATGAACGCCTTATTTATCATGTCATGTAAAGGATTTGTTTTCAACTATATGCTATCTATATACAACTGTGTTATACTCACCAACTTTTTAGTTGACTTTATTTTATTCATGTTTCAGGCCCCAATATGTGAGATTGATTCAAGACGTGTTCAACATAGGATTTGGACTTAGCAAAATAAATCAAGAATTTTATGAATTGTTTATGTTTCTTGTTTGAATTTGATCTTGTACTTGGATTTATTGTAATGCAAATTTGACTTTAATATATTTCAATTTAGTCAACCATGTGCTATGAACAGTCTTACATGTCCCGCCCCGATGATTCCGCCATCGGTCGGGGTGTGACAAAAAGCATTTAAAACAAGTTTTAAAACATCTACCACTTTATTCAAGTATCAATTTACATGACAAAAATACGGATGTCCGTCTAAACCCCAAAATCCACATGTACGCATACGAGAATCCCGCCAATGCCTTGGACTTGACTTGGACTACATCGGAGCCTTTTCTACATAACGTCACATGTAATAATCATTAGTAAATGATATAAACATAACACCAAGTAGTTACAACTTGTTTTCACCCATTCACCCCATTTGACCCATTTACACCCAATTTGTCATTAGACTACATGTAACTTGCCTTACACTTTATAAGTTTCATTCCTTTCATTTTTCATCCTCAATTTACATTATTTCCATTTCCATTATGGCACATAGGCCATATCTTCAACACCAAATTTCCATTATGATGCTTAGATCATAACTTCATATTCACCTATCCATTATGGTACTTAGGCCATAACTTCATATTCACATATTCATTATGGTATAAATCCCATAACTTCATTCATTCACATATCCATTATAGTATTACAACTATAATTACATTCATTCATTACACATACTATATCATACATATTCATTCACAACACATTGTATCACACATAACACATATACCACCCTTTATCTACAATACTAAGTAAGTGCGTAAGCACTTACCTTGTGGGTTAGAAGATCCCGCACCACCTTCAAGTTTTGCAATTTGACTACCTAAATATATACACCTAGTTTAGTAATCTAGTCATACATCAAAATCACATTACAGTTGGGTTTACAACCCAATCTCCCATTTTCAACCCAAATTGACCCGTTTGGGTTATTTCCATATCCAAACACCATCTTTCAATCCAAAATCACCTACTTAAGTTTCCTTTCCAATACCTTGACACTAATTTTTCATTAAACTAGTATATTTAAGTTAATTTGGTGTTTGTTCAAGTGTCTAACATCATATAATCACTTAATCATCATTAATTTATCATCTATTCATTATAATCCAAAAACCCCCAATTTTCCCCATATGAACACTAACTTCTCATAATCAAAATCAAAGGGTTCTAGGATTTTAATCACCATCTAACACTAATTAGCCACATGCATTCATAAATTTTGGATTTCAATAAAACCCACCAAGAACACCATAAATGGTGGATTCAAGAGGTGAAGGAGAACTCAATTGATGTTAGGAAGGTATTGTGTGGATCAACACCCTAAATCCCGAGCATGCAATTCTTTAATTTCATTCTTGACCGTATTCCCCTCTTTCTCCTTCTTCTCTTGCAACCATCGACACCCAAACACTCAAATGAGTGTAATTTTGACTATCATTAGTCAAAATGGCAGATTTTTGCCATTTTACACTTTCAGTCCTTCAACTTTCATTTACCTCTTTCATTCCAAAACTAGTTAAAACTAGTACAATCCCATTACTAACTTGAAACCCACTTGTTTCAACTTATTTCTAAAATATTATTTTCACCATAATATTTATTTAGAAATATTTATTTATAACGAAACCCGGATTTTGGTTCGTTACAAAAGTAAAGTATGTGATAGTTTATATGTTAAATTAATGTATATGATATAGTATATGATAAAATAAATGATAAAGGAGCTTTGCAAGCAAATGATAAAGGAGTTTTGCATACATTGCAAGCATGATAAAGGAAGTCCTACCCTTGTTAGGCATGATAAAGGAGCTTTGCCTTTGTGCAAGCAGATAAAGGAGTCTTGTCTTTATGCAAGCATATAAAGGAGTCTTGACTATGTGCAAGCATGATAAAGAGTCTTGCCTATGTGCAAGCAGCTAAAGGTGTCTTACCTATGTGCAAGAAGTTAAAGGATAAGTAAAGACAAAGTGACCTATTTATATGCAAAGTAATGTTATTATAAATGATTATTTTTATAACTATGATATGTTAATGTTTAAAGCCTTAATGATTTGTGTAAACTAGAACTCACTTAGCTAAGCTGACTTTTAGTATGCATGTCAGGTTAATGTTGGACGGGTTATAGAAGTCTGAAGGACTAGAAGGCATTGATGGATTAGCTACCCTACCCGAAGACTGACATCCCGTTATTTATGATTTGTCTTTAGACATTTATGTTTTGTTTATGGATTATGTTTTTGACTTGAAAGTTGTTATATTACAATTGAATGTTTTCCACTATGTATAAATGGAGTTTTACAGTTTAAGAACTATGTTGTGAAAGATTAAATCCAACAGCTGAGACCCTCGGGTTTGGGATGTTTCACTTCAAGATTTGAACACCCAACATTTTAGTTGTGGGGTACACCACTTAATGAATACATATACGAAAACATTCATCTACAAATAGTTAAATGAACAGTTAATATTGTTGAATTTTATGGACCGACCCGATGGACAACGCGGTTGACCGAGCTATGACCCGTAAGAGTTACACCTAGGGCAACGAACATTTAAATCCACTTAACCCGCTTAACTAGTAATTACGAACTGTTAGCGAGACGATATATATTTATATATATTCGTTAGACGGGAATTATTATTTATACTCGTTTATGAATAATAATTATATATTTTTTTAATCTTTTATTAAAACATTAAAACGGGTTCGGGCTTTTATATTTTGTATTGGACTTTGGGCCAGAAAACAATTAGTAGGGTTTATGATTATTATTTAATGAAATAATCCTATCATATATTAAACCCTATTATTCAAGCCGCAAGAAGTTGAACACCTTTTTTTACTTCTTGTTTTTCGTTCAATACCAAAAGAAAAGCAAACAAAGAAGTGTTGGAATTCTTTGTTATTTTTCAAGTTGTTATCCACAAAAAGGGAGCAAAGGCTGCTTTGCAATTTACTGCAGACTCAAGCCGCCAGAGCCGCCCCGTTCTCGCGTTTTTGGTTCGTGTCTAGCTTCGGTTCGTTGTACCTCAGTGTCTCAACCGGTTAATCATTAACCACTAAGGTATAATTAATCTCATCAGTAGATTAATTATTTTTTTTTTTGCATGTTCATAACCAGATCCTGTTCGATTTGTCAGTGCTGTTAAATAGGTTATGATTTTATTTTCCGCTGCGTATTTATTAATCAACTGAATTAATTAATTTCTCTGTCAAAACCCGTTTTTACAAAAGTCAAACTGATCACCACTGAATCCCAACAGTGGTATTAGAGCCTGGGTTATAACACGCTAATCGGAACCGGTCTGGTTTCACCGGTTAGATTAATCACAAACTTTAACTATCTTGAAGTTTCTGATCTGATCTGTTTTTTTTTTGGCAATTTTTTTTATTTATTAATTTGGTCGAGTTTTTTATTTTATTTGACCAAATATATTGTCCTTATGTGATTGTGTTGAATATGTAAATCTGGTCCGACCCATGTGATTGAGTTGTTTGTGTTTTTTATTCAGTTTTTGGTTTTATGGTTTTGGCCCAATTTTGATGGCTCAAAGTTATAATAGAATATGTTTTTTTTATTTTATGTAATGTAATAAAAACCTGAAGACAAATCTGAAGACACAACAGGAATCATGGATTCAGTGGGAGTCATCCGAGACGACTAGATGCACGGAAGTCCATCCTTGTGGTTGTTTTAATTTTCTGGACCCCGTGACCCGTTTGGTCTTGCTAACTGGCTCTAGCAAGATCAAACAAACTTGGCCCTAAAAGATTTACATATTTATTTTCTTTAAGGTTGCTTTTAATTTTTTATAACTTAAATTTATTATAAACCAACCAAACACCAAACATTTTAAAAAGAGTTTTAAAATGTCACAATCTGTCACCACAGGTTCTAATTTTACAACTTGTAGAATTTTATAAAAGTAACAACTGGCTTGTTTTTATAAAATAAATAACCGCTAAAGTTTTGCAATTTAAACTAAATTTCATTTCAAAACTTATAACTTAATAGTTTTCAACTATTAACTTTAAATGGTTATTCAAGTCGCGACAAACTTAGTTTTAATAGATTATTTAAAATTAAGTGTACTGAGAGATGAAAGGGTTCATCAAATTTGTCATGACTTTAAATAGTAAAACTGGCTTTTACAACACACGTATGATTTAATCATTCGTTGAGTTTGACCCTATTCGGTAAACACTAAAATTGGAACCCATATTTAAAACCAATGGTCTATGCCATCCTATTATAAGGAACACTTGGAGCATAAAACGAAACATCGGTGTTTGGAGCCACAGCACCGCACTGGATGCGTAGTTTATCCTTCCAAGGCGCAAGGGTTTCGTTGACACATCCGGCCCTTCTGCAAGTACCTGTTTTAGGACGACTATTACTTTTCTCTCTTGTTACATGCCCCAGCTGTCAAGAGATTAAAAGTGGGCATAGATGAGGCTAAACGTATCAATGCATAGACATGTCTTGTCTTTGCGGCCTCATACTCGAGAGTTGTGCATCTTTCCACAATTGACACTAATTGTCAGTCTAGTTACCCACTTACTAATGTTGTATGCCACAGCTACCATTAGTGACTGATTTAGCTAGATTCTCACTCCTTATTCTAATTTCTGTAATTGGGTCATAAATTAAAAAGGACTTTTCACTTTCTTTAAACTAATTTATTTTCTTTGCTTATCTTGACAGATGTCTACTGAAAATAATAATACTAATAACTCCTTCGCTCTCAATTCTATCCTTGAGAATGAAAAGCTGGATAACACCAACTTTCTCTCGTGGCAGTGCAATATGAGAATAGTTTTCAAGATGGCCAAGAAGCTCTATGTTCTCGATGCACCAGTCCCTGAGGCACCCGATGGTAACACGGCTACCGCTCGTAAGGCCTGGGAAAAACAAATAGATGATGCCACTGAGGTGGCCTGCCTTATGCTAGCCTGCATGTCCCGTGAGCTCCAAAAGAGCATGGAGGACCTGAGTGCCTTTGACATGATTGAGCAACTTAAGGACATGTTCCTAAAACAAGCCCGACAAGAACGCTATGAAACCATGTCTCAGCTCATTCGTTGCACGATGCAAGAGGGCACGCCTGTTAGTGCTCATGTACTTAAGATGAAAGGGTACATCGACCAGATGAACAAACTTGGATATCCCATGAAGGATGACATGGCTACTGATTTCATCTTAAACTCTCTCCCAAGCTCCTATGCTCAATTCGTAGTGAATTTCAACATGAATGGCTTGGAGAAGACAGTGGCCGAGCTACATAGTATGCTCAAAACGGCCGAGATGAATAAACAAGGAAAGAAAAATCAAGTTCTGATGGTCAGATCTACTGGTGTTAAAAAACCTATCCCCAAGAAACGAGGTTATAATAGCAAAGGCAAGAAGAAGGTTAATATTGCTGCTAAGCCTGCCACCAACAATAACAAGAAAGCTTCAAAAGCACCCCCTCCTGAGGAGCGCCAATGCTTTGAATGTAACAAAATGGGACACTGGAAACGTAACTGTCCTGAATATCTAGCAAAGCTGAAGCTGCAGAGGGCCAGTGGTGAGGGCACCTCTTCAAGTATTCTCATTTATGTTATTAAAATTTTTACTGTTTCTAGCAACACATGGGTATTTGATACTGGATGTGGATACCACATCATTAATGTCTTGTAGGAGCCTAAAAGTTGGAGGAAGCTGAAACAAGACGACATGGAGCTCATCGTTGGTGATGGGAAAAGAGTACCAGTTCTTGCAACTGGAACATATCATCTCTCATGTCCTTCTGGCCTTATGGTTGTTTTGAACAATTGTACCAGTTCTTGCAACTGGAACATATCATCTCTCATGTCTTTCTGGCCTTGTGGTTGTTTTGAACAATTGTTTGTTTGCACCTGGTTTAACCAGAAACATTATTTCAGTTTCTTTATTGTTTGAACAAGGATTTAAGTACGTTTTTAATGGTATTCCTATTTCTGCCTACTTAAATGATATCTTTTATTTTGAGGCTAAACCTCAAAACGATATTTATGAGATTGACGTTCAAACTAACAATAACATATATAATCTTTCTAAACGTATCAAATCTGGCATTAATGATACTTTTCTATGGCATTGTCGACTTGGACACATAAGCAAGGCACACATTAAAAGACTCCAATACGAGGGAATTCTTGAACCTACCGGACAAGACTCATTTGATAATTGCGAGTCTTGTTTAGCTGTCAAACTCATAAAGGACCCCTTCACCCATGTTGGTGAACGAGCCAAGGATCTGCTCGGCCTTATACACACTGATGTGTGTGGCCCTTTCAGAACCATGTCCAGAAATCATGAAAGATACTTCGTTTCATTTATTGACGATTATAGTCGATATGCTTATGTCTATCTTATGAAACATAAGCATGAAACATTTGAAAAGTTCAAAGAGTTTCAAAACGAAGTAGAGAAACAACTCGATAAATCTATCAAGACACTTCGATCAGATCGAGGTGGCGAGTATCTCAGCTTAGAATTTCTTAATCATCTGAAGGAGCACGGAATTATTTCTCTGCCCACTCCTCCTGGCACACCCCAACTTAATGGCGTGAGCGAGAGGAGAAATCGAACCCTACTTAATATGGTTCGATCGATGATGTGTAGAACTAACTTGCCTCACTCCTTCTGGAGTTATGCTCTTATGACCGCCGCCGGCCTTGTAAATCTGGCGCCGACTAAGAAGGTGGACAAAACCCCATATGAGATATGGCACGGGTCTAAACCCAATTTGTCTTACCTTAGAGTATGGGGATGTGATGCATATGTCACCAGCGATTCTGATGACAAGCTCGATCCTAGAGGCGAAAAAGTTGTTTTTGTCGGTTACTACAACAAAAGCGGATATTATATCTATCATCCTGATGCAAACATTGTTTCCATCAAAATGAAAGGACGCTTTCTCGAGGAAGATCTTCTAAATCGAGGAACCGGAAACAATATTATGGATCTTGAAGAAATTCGAGAAACGCAAACAACCGCTGAGGAAGTCGGAGCGTCTGATCAACAAGAAGTTGTTGCTGATGAATCAGACATAAACACATGCATTCGCAGAAGTAGCAGGTCTCGTAAAGAAACTAATAGATACCTATGGCATCTTGAAGCTTCTAAAGTTCTGTTAGTAGCCGAGTGAAATGACGAACCTACAAACTACAAATCTGCTATCTCAGATCCTAAATCCGAGAAATGGCTTGAAGCCATGAACGCCGAGATGCAATCTATGCGTGATAATCAGGTCTGGGACTTGATTGAACTACCCCCCGGTTCTCGGGCAATAGGGAGTAAATGGATTTTCAAAAGAAAAACCGATATGCATGGTAATGTACAAACCTATAAAGCACGGCTAGTTGCAAAGGGTTTCACTCAAACTCAAGGTATTGACTATGATGAAACTTTCTCACCCGTTGCTATGATAAAATCGATCAGGATACTGCTTGCCATAGCCGCGTACCATGATTACGAGATATGGCAAATGGATCTCAAAACCGCTTTTCTTAATGGACATCTCTCTGAAGATGTCTATGTGGTTCAGCCTGACGGTTTTGTTGATCCAAAGTATCCCAGTAGGGTCTGCAAACTGAATAAGTCCATTTATTGACTTAAACAGGCATCTCGAAGCTAGAATCTTCATTTTGATCAGAAAATCAAAGAATTTGGTTTTGTCAAAAATGAAGATGAGCCTTGTGTTTACAGAAAGGCTAGTGGGAGCACTATATCATTTCTCATCTTGTATGTGGATGATATACTGATCATTGGAAACAACATTCCTATGCTTGACAAAGTCAGACAATGGTTAGGATCTTGTTTTGCAATGAAAGATCTTGGAGAAGCTGCTTACATTCTAGGAATCAAGATCTATAGGGATAGATCTAAGCGGCTTCTAGGGCTAAGTCAGAGTACTTACATAGACAAAATGATGACACGCTTTAGGATGGAAAACTCCAAGAAAGGGGGTGTTCAGATGACTAAAGGCACTGTGTTGAACAAATCACAATCTCCTTCCACGGACATTGAAATTAAGGAAATGGAAGCAATTCCATATACCTCAGCGATTGGTTCTATCATGTATGCTATGTTGTGCACTAGACCTGACGTCTCGTATGCTTTAAGCATGACCAGCGGTTTCCAGCAAAATCCTGGCATTGCCCATTGGACTGCAGTCAAGAACATCCTGAGGTTCTTGAGAAGAATTAAAGACATGTTCTTAATATTTGGAGGAGTGATACGGTGTTACACTGATGCTAGCTATCAAACTGACCGAGATGACTCTCCCTCACAGTCAGATTTCGTATTCACTCTTAATGGAATAGCTGTCTCATGGAAAAGCTCCAAGTAGAGTGTAATGGCGGATTCAACCACCGAATCTGAGTATATAGCTGCATCAGATGCTGCTAAGGAAGCTGCTTGGATGAAGAAATTCATTACTGACCTCGATGTGGTTCCGAGTATTCGCCAACCAATCGAGATACTTTGTGATAACACAGGTGCTATAGCTCCAGCCAAAGAGCTCAGATCTCATCACAAAGCCAAGCACATTCAAAGGAAGTTCCACTATATACGGGAAATTGTGGAACGTGGAGACATCGTGATAAACAAAGTAGACACAGATCAAAACCTAGCGGACCCGTTTACTAAGCCCATGACTTAGGACAAGCATGATCTTCACAGAGATGCTATTGGTCTTAGATTTGCTAGTGATATGTTTTGATTTAGTATTTTGAATGTGTGAACAATTAAACAGTTGTACTTTTGAATTCCTTTTAGTTTACTGATTTAAGTGCAATTCTGAATACTTATAACTGTGTTCGATTTTAATACGTTTAATCCATGAATCTTGTATTCTTAATTATCCGTAGTCGGTCAGACTAGTGGGAACGTCTCTGAATTAAGACTTTTCTGAACTTCGACTCAAGGAGTTGACTCCGAACTTCACAGGCCTCATTTTGAATGACGTTGGATGTAACTCGCATCAAATCATCTTCATGGATCTTTGTCATAAAATGTTTTGCTATTGGTATACTCATTAGTATCCTCTGACCTGAGATACGTACTAGAACTGTCATTTACCAAGAACCATTCTTTAATCACTTTCAAACGCTGTGGCGTAACTGCCAGTCATAAAGACTTTGAATAGGAATAGTTCTGAAGTTCAGTGGGAGTTGTATGTAGTCAATAAGGGATTCTGTACTCTTACATTATATGTAACATATAGGCATCGTGGCACCCTCGTTGATTCAAACTGGTGAAGTGTAAGGCCTTACCCAAACTTACTGTGTGTTTGATTGGACCACTTTGATTCTTGATCGAGAACAATAATAATTGAACGCCATATGAGAATGAACTAAATCCATGTCTCATTGATTCAATTGATACTTTATACGGAAAGGATGAATGACAACTATTGTCATAAGTCTATTGTCTTGCTTTAGTTAGCTGTTACTAACACCAAGATATTTGGTTAATGACTTTAAAGCGTCATACCTTGTTAGGGACATCCATGTGCAGCTAGAGCGCCGCTGACTGTTTGCGTTGATTTATCGTGTATCATCCAAGTGGGAGATTGTTGGATTTTATGGACCGACCCGATGGACAACGCGGCTGACCGAGCTATGACCCGTAAGAGTTACACCTAGGGCAACGAACATTTAAATCCACTTAACCCGCTTAACTCGTAATTACGAACTGTTAGCGAGACGATATATATTTATATATATTCGTTAGATGAGAATTATTATTTATACTCGTTTATGAATAATAATTATATATTTTTTTAATCTTTTATTAAAACATTAAAATGGGTTCGGGCTTTTATATTTCGTATTGGAAAACAATTAGTAGAGTTTATAATTATTATTTAATGAAATAATCCTATCATATATTAAACCCTATTATTCCAGCCGCAAGAAGTTGAACACCTCTTTTTTACTTCTTGTTTTTCGTTCAATACCAAAAGAAAAACAAACAAAGAAGTGTTGGACTTCTTTGTTATTTTTCAAGCTGCTGTCCACAAAATGGGAGCAAAGGCTGCTTTTGCAATTTACTACAGACTCAAGCCGCCAGCGCCGCCCCGTTCCCACGTTTTTGGTTCGTGTCTAGCTTCGGTTCGTTGTACCTCGGTGTCTTAACCGGTTAATCATTAACCACTAAGATATAATTAATATAATCAGTAGATTAATTGTTTTTTTTTTGTGTTTCAATGTTCATAACCATATCCTGTTCGGTTTATCAGTGCTGTTAAATAGGTTATGATTTTATTTTCCGCTGCGTATTTATTAATCAACTGAATTAATTAATTTCTCTGTCAAAACCCGTTTTTACAAAAGTCAAACTGATCACCACTGAATCCCAACAAATATCGTATTTAAATTTGTTATTAACTGCCTTTAAATACCTTATCATGTCACTATTGCCAATTAAAACATTTATCAAAATGATTTCAAGAACATTATCTTGAAACATATTTAATTTGATTGCGTTACAATCCTAGTTTGTCGCACAAACTTTAAAGTAGATTTTAAAAGGAGTGACAATTAAAGCATGCATCAACTGCTTTGTTGTCTGCATAAATAACAAGTTCAGTTCAAGGGTATTACGTTTATTGACAACTAGAAAACTAGGAGCATTTTCACAATGAATGCTTAAAATCGCATGTTTGAAATGAAATTTGAATTTTGAAAGAAGAAAATGGGTTAAAGTTGCCCTACATAGATAGTTGTACTAACCTTGAAGGGGTTTATAAGGAGCCAAATGTTTGGTAAGCTCATTCATTTCGTTTTTACTCTCATCCCTACACACGCTTAAGGCATTGCAAAATTCGGCTTTAATGGCTTGGAACATCTGAACTTATGCATGCCCGCGACTTGTGGCATTGAACATTTAGGTTTTAGCTACTAAATGAACTTATTGATTTATTTTTAAAAGCACACTACATCATTTAAGAGAAAATAACTCAGATAATATCTTGTTTAGTTACCAAACACCTACCATATATTGTTCTATTGCACATAGAAAAACATGGTAGTATTTTGGACTGGCGAGTTCATCTCTAGTTGTACAACCACTACCACGACTGTTGTCCCCGGGAGATGTTAATAATCGCGAAATTCGTTTAAGGAATCATGTTCATCACATGGACTCAACCAAACCCGAATTTTCATATTTCATTTGGATTCTTCTGCACACACCGATTTGAATTATGTTATATTTTTATATTACATAGTAGGTTAGAAACCCATGTATTACACGGTTGAATAATTCTAACTTGTCGTAAACCAACAATTTTATGAAAATTTTTATGTTTATGTCATCAACCATTGGTGAAATAGGAAATAATGAAGATTTAAAAATTATAAATAACAAATAATGAATATTTTAAAATTATAAATAACAAATAATGAATATTTTAAAATTATAAATAACAAATAATGAATATTTAAAAATTATAAAATTATAATTTAAGATAAGATATAATTAAATTTTTCTTATTATTTTGTAAGTTTTAATAAAATATTAAACTAAATTTTAGATATTTAACTAATTAAAATCATTATTATTTAATAGGAAAGAGAGTTATTTAATAGAAGAAAGAGGTGAGAAACAAAAATCTATATTTCATTTGAATTCGACACGTGATATATAAAGTTATTTATTTATTATAATAAAGATTATATACATTTCTATAATAATGTATTTGTGTTACAATAAAAAAAGGAGATTGTTTTACATTTACAATAATGTATTTGTATTACAATAAAAAAAGGAGATTGTTTTACATTTATTTTATAAAGAAAAATACAAGGATTCTAATATTAACTTAGTCTAATTAGCCTTAATCACATATTAGTCGGATTATGATTCTAGAGCCTATTGACCATCTCTACAACGTTGTCTTATAGAAGCTAGTTAACCTTTTATGGTTAAACCACCACTATAACTTATTTGAGATACTTTCAAGTTTTTTATTTAGAAAAATATAATGCATATTAAATGAAATATTGATGCCGAAACAATTTTCTGTAAAATAATTTAATGAACAATTACTATAGCATTTAAAATTTTTATTAGTTGTCTTTAATACATTATCACAACACTATTACCAATTAAAACATTTGTCAAATGGATTGCAATAATGAACTTTAATTGCAGCTGCTCCTTCATAACTTCAAGTAGTTTATTTACTTTGAATGCTGGATTTACTAAGTTCTTGACATTAAATGTGACTTTTATAGTCTTAAGGGACTTAACATGTAAAATGAAATTTTTTTGTTTAATTCCGGAAATATGCATTTAATCATGGCATCATGCATAAAGAAAGGTATTTTTGTTTAAAAAAACAATAAAGTCTTCTAACAAAGAAATCTAAGGACTTTATTGTTATGTTTTAAAATTCAGTGATTTAATAATGCAAGAATAAAATCTACTTATATGTAAATTTAATAAAAGTCTAAAACTTTTGTAAAGTTAGCCAAAAAAGGTATTATAGTTGAAAAAATATGTAAATTAAGTTAATAACACCATTATAGTTAACAAGAATGGATGAAAAAAAAGTGTTTCCCTATTTTCTTTTTCATTTTATTATTTATTTATCTCAAACGAGAAGTATTTGATCGTGTTTCAGTTTCGTATGAGATGCTCGAATATGTGATCTTAACTTGTACGTCTTGTATGTATTATAAAACAAAGTATGTACAGAACCCACAGTTTCAGTTTTCTTGACATGCAATCAATTTTGGCTAGGTTTTTGGATTAAACAGACGCTTATCTTGTCACTCTTTTATGCTGGGTTTAGTGTATCCGTTTTAAAGTTTTTTTGTATGGAAGTGATACATGAACCAATCTAGACTTTCGTCTAGATGACATGGTTAATAACTCAAAACCTAATACAGTAATAATAAAATTGTTTCCCCCTCATAAAGGACATATTTAGCGGCCGTAATTTCAATAATTATAGATGACAGGGTTCCCTATTTTAAGCGTTGACCATTCAAACCAAACGTATTATATCATGCAAAAACGAAAAAGTCCATGCACGCTGCCATCAAGGATAGAATACAGGAAATTGTCCATCTGTAGTTTAGTCATAAATTATTAAATGTAAAAAATATGAAGGTTGGGTAATTGTCTCCAAGTCAGACATCCCCTCAAGAAGATTAAACAAACTCAATCTAAAATAGATAATCTAAAATAGATATTATTGGTAGACGTAAAACTGTACGTTGTGACGGAGACGTTGATAATATTCGAAACTTTATAAAAAAAATGAAATTGTCACGTAAACATTTATGTTGTGGCGAGTGCATTGATAATAATATTAACAAAACAAAACAGTGAAAAAAATTCACATCGAAACGTTGATAAAAATAAGCAAGTTATTAAAACATGGATAGCAATAAGTACGCCGCAATGGTATTTTCGGAATTTAAAATACATTACGTTGTTTTGGAAAAAAATTAAAAATATATTATATTAACCGGGTAAGTTTTGAAAAAATTATATATCAAAACGTAGATAAAAAATAAGAACGTTACAAGAGTGTATTCAAAAGTAAAAAATAAATAGATTTAAAAGTTACAAGAAAAATTGAAATGTAATAATAGTAATTTTGAGTAGTTATATACATACATAGAGAGATTAATAATAATAGAAACAATCGTTAAATAATAATAATATTATTAAAAAGGAATAATAATCATAATGACTACTAATAATATATAATAACGTCATCCGTAGTGGTTTACCGTCCCCCTCTTTCACATTACGGTACGTCACTGCCACATCAACACAAAAGCAATCACTGTCAATAATCATTAAGGTGTGTAGTGGTTTCACGCCTCATATTTAATTTTTAATTATTAACTAATAATTAACTAAATTTAATAAATAAAAAACTAAACGCCGGTGAAATAGCCTAATAATAGTAAGCAATAGGGACGCCTTTTGTTAAAAGTGATAGAAGCAATTATTGACTAATCAGGCAACCTTTTTCTTCACTTTAAACTATTTTATTAGTGATAAACAAACCATTTATATTTTACTTATTTATTTCACAAACCCATCAATAAACAACATAAGGAGGCCATGAACTGGTTTGGAAGCCATGACCTAGATATTAGAGTTATTACGAGTACACCATTGAGCTAAAGGATCTATCTTGTTTTAATTTGATTTGTTAATATATTTAAGTATAAAAAATGATTAAAAACTTATTAAACATATTGTTCCAACTGCTAAATATAGTCATATATAATTTAACTTTAATATAAGGACCTATTAACCAAACATCAAAATCCATATTTTGACACCCTTTATACGCCTCGTATAGCTTTATGCGGGGCGTATAACCAAACATCAAAAGACAGACAACTTCTACAAGACCGATCAATCACATGCCCTATATGCCACGTATAGCGCAATACGTAACGTATAGTGATGTGATTGACCGGTATGGCAGAAGCTATCTCGTACCCTATACACCTCGTATAGATAAACGTGGCGTATAGTGATGTGCTTGACGGTCTTGCTGAAGGTACATCGTACCTCGTATCTTATACGCTACGTATAGACTTATACGAGGCAAATAGGTTCCCACAAAACTCCTATAAATCTCTCTCAATTTCTGATGGATCGATCGTTTCAATTAACCATTCTCCCAAGTTTTACCGACATACTCAAGTATAGCTATGTCGTTTTGGGACGACCACTATGTTTTTGGTGAATATTCTAACGAATCATGGGAAAGCAACCCGGTATAACATTTATTCACTTATCGTTGTTTTGTTTATAAAATACTTACCATACTGTTGTTTTAAGAGGGGTTTGTCGTTCATTCATTCGTACGAGACATGGCTGTTAGATTTTAATCAGGAGGAGGTCGTGTCCGGCGTTCACTCTCATCACAAGACAAGGCTGCTAGAATTGAACAAGGCAAAACATTTATTTATTTATTAGCCATTAGCTTTACTAAAGTATAACTGTTTCGTTTTTTTAGGAGTTGGTCCTTGACAGTGAACCCTCTTACCTGACACAACCCAATAACAAGTTCTTCTTTGAGGGTCAACATTCGTATGTGGAACAAAGCAATCCTAAATACGTAAATCGGTGTCAACCTTCGTATGAGGAAAAAAGTAATCTAGAGTTCGTGTATGGTGATCAACGTCCTAACCCGATAGTTTCGTATGAAACAAACCAGGGATAACATTCCTTCACTTACGTCTTCTTCCTTACATATAAGTCTAACTGTAACGTTGTGTCCGGATTTTATGTTTCATGATGAGTTGGTGGCTTGGGCTGTCACCAGAGGATGTGATAATGGTTACGTCATTGTGACATGACGATCGAAGAAAAAAGGCACCGAGCCGTCGGCAATGGTCGTGAAGATATGGCTTGTGTGCGACTGTGACGGCGAACACAAAAGTACAACCACGATTAGACGTGTTGGTAGGAAAAAATAGGTTGTCCTTTTAAACAGGTAAGGATGTACGACGGAACCTGTGGTGCTTGAAAGTTACAGATGAAGAATGACATGACCCTGCTTAACATTTGGAGTGGCACTCGTTTGTTAGGAGACTGTCTCTGAAGGAATACCTTTTGATGGCGAAGCTGTATTCACAAAATATAGACCCATGTAACATTCTAGAAACCATAAGGGAATAAAACCCTCGGAGCGGGTTTGTTCACATAGACATATACAATGCGATACAAAAGATTAAAAAAGAAAAGAAAGTCAGTGAAACTCCAATGCACGTACTAGAAAACATGCATTATAAAAAGTACGTTTATTACACTCAGGAGGATCCCTCCACAAATGTCGTGGATTAGGTTTTCTTATTCATCATAAATCGTATGATATGTGGTGTGCATTCCCGCTTGTTTGATGATCGACGCGACGTACAAAACGAACATGTACAAACTTTCATTTGTTCTAGTTGTGGGTGTGACCTCGACACACCAGACATTTTGTGTTGCTCATGCATTTGTATCGAAAGAACGGCATGAAAACTTCATATGGGTGTTACAGGATCAAATATATGTTGCAAAAGTGTATGGAGCCGCGTGTGATAATACCAGACAGAGATCATGCTCTCATGAATGCGCATGATAAAATATTCCCGACCGCTTCCAAGTACCTATGCATGTGGCACATCTACAAGAATATCGCAAAACATTGTCATCAGCCTTTAGAGATGACGAAAGGAAAAAAATTAAGTATTCATGGGCAGTATTATGTGAGTCTCCCATGCCGGACATATACGAGTATAACTTTAACCGGCTCCATGAGCGACTGTATGAAGCCAATGAGGAAGTAAATTTTCCAACAACAGACATACATACTTGCATACATACATACATGCATACATACATACATACATACATACATAATAACCGTGGTTATATTCTATTTTCAGGAGTTATGACCTATGTGAATAAAATTTGGTTGGAACCACATAAAGAAAAGTTTGTGTTATACTAGTCTAATAGAAACCTCAACGTTAGTCAACGTGCAACCAATAGAGTGGAGAGCCATAATGCTAACTTAAAGAGATACATTAGAAATACTAACAGCTCGCAAAATAGACTTGTTAGGTTTGTCGATGAAATTGTAACATCTCAGAAGATACACTTCAAGTAAAATTTTGAAACAAGCTTGATTAAAATAATGGACCACCTTATACTGCCATTGTTTGACTACTTACGTGGTACGGTTTCCCAAAAAGTTCTTGACTTGTTAGAAACTGAGAAGACCAAGTTGTCACACCCCAACCGACGGCGGAAACGTCGGGGCGGGACATGTAGACTGTTCATGAGCACATGGTTGACTAAATTGAAATAGATTAATACATTAAATTTCCATTCTTAACTCCAACAAAACAATTTCCATAATACATGAGCATTGAAATACATAACATGTTCATTCTTGTTCAATTAACTAGGTCCACAACCTAAGTGAAGCAAACTTGATCAACTCATATTTTGTACCTGAAACATGATGAAAACGAGGTCAACTAAAAAGTTGGTGAGCATACATAGGTTTTGACTCTAAATAGTATTAAAGTGTTGTGTGTAAACAAATCCATACAAGTCATGATTAACAAGACATTTATGGGGAGTTACTATTGTGTAACCAAGCAGTACAATCAAACCTTTGTAACTAGCATGCAAAAATTTGTGTTGTCGGTAACAATCACCCCAATCTGGGTGGGTTTGTCAGACTCAATAGATCTATCATTGTTTACCGTCGGCTTGATTAGTTAATGATTGTACATATAATTGCACATAAGTAGTTAACACACCTAGCACTCAAACATAAAGCTCAAATTGCACACAAATTGTAAAGTGGATTTGTATTGTGTAGTTTATGTAAATCATTGTAAGTTGTGATCATGTTTCACTCCAAAATGTAAAAACAGTGAAAAGGGGGCTATGTAAAACTCACCTGTGTCAAAGATGTAGATAGCATGAGGGAATAGATAGTAGAGTGATTCTTGTAACTCACAAGGTTAACCTAGAGTGTAATGTATATGGATATGAGTTAATAACATGTACAAATGTCTAAGGTAAAGTCTAGGGTTTCAACGAAATTTGATGAGCGGGGGTTGGTACAAACGTATTTGTGTAATTTCATGAAATGGATGGGTGTGAGTTGGTGTTTGAATAAAGTGTTTAATAACGAAAATGTAAATTAACCGTATGAATTTAGTAATAATTGATTTAAAGGGTTTTTTTTTTGTTAAAATAGCTAAATAATTTAAATAAGTAAATTCTTTTCATTTACTCATTATTAGAATAATGTGTCCTAAAGAAAAGGAGTGTAAATATATATATTAATACTATTATAGATCATGACGTCTTAAATGTTTAACTTATAAATATATACGTAACCTTTCGTTTAATAAAAATTCTTGACGTCGCTATAATTTTAAAAGTTATAAAATAATGGGGGTTTAAAAAAATACACTTAATAATTGTCTATCATTTAGAAATATATATTTGTAATGAAACAATACACGTGTAGAAATAATAATGCTCATATATTGTTCGTTATACCTTTGAGATAATTAGAGCAATTTATCATAGTTGTAAATATTCATATATATATAAATATTTATATATATTCATTTGAAAATGATGATAATTGTAAACCCTTGCAGATTTCTAAAAGGTAGGTTTATCACAATAATGGTTTATATATAATATATATATATATATATATATATATATATTTATGTTTATATACCCATAAAAGTTATAAAGTAATGTATATAAGTTTGTTATCAATAAAAAATGTAGAGTATACTTTTATCTTTGTAAAAGTTCATGAGTTTATACTTATGTGAGTATGTGTGTGTATATATATATTCATGTGTGAGTGATAAAAGAAGTAAACTAATGCAACATAAAATAAAAAGGAACCAAACAGGTCTGCCCAGGGTTAGAACCCGCGACCTGTTTGCTGTTAGCGAAAGGATCTACCACTGGACCAGCCCCTAACTTTGATTAAAAATTAGAAATGAATGTTTTTAAGATAAAACCCACTTATGTCATCTTCCCCAAATCAAGATATTGCAAACCCTAGCCCCAAATTGAATACGATTAACCACAGATTTGCAACAAAAACATTGGGGCTTTAGTTTGGGGAATCAAAACGAGTAGGAGGGTATGAAATTTACCAGAAATCAGGACTCGATTCGTCATGATATACGGGGCTGCTTCACCTTAACCGACCGCGACAGAGAGGAGGGAAAAGGGTTGGTTTTGAGACTCGTTCGAGTAGCCAAACGACAGGGATTAAGTTGAATGGTGAGGAAACGCGTTATAGCTATGATTATGCGCGAGCTTTACGGGATTTGAACTCGGAGAAGTCTAAGTTATTCGAATTTCAAATGCACCGCGTATATGATTGAATTGGGCCGTTAATTGGGTTAAGATGTGATCGATTCTTGATTTGAAATCACCGGGAGTCCAACACAGAAAGTATGGATCGATTTCCAGCCTTGAATTGTGAGGATGTGGGACATTTTGACTTTTAAGGTCAAAATTGGTCAAAGTGGGATAAATGGGGTCAATATTGAGATTAAAGAGGTCCAAGTTCAAAGGTTCAAGTGTTGAGATGGTTCAAACAAGTTTATAAATTCTAAATTCTTTTTTTTAAATAAGACTTATTTTATAACAACTTAAAATAATTGTTTAATTATAATAACTTCATAAAGAGATGAATCCTATTTTTATAAAATTACTTGGTGTGTAAATTGTTTATTTCGGAACATCATTTAGAGGTGTAACTTATTTATGATATTTATCTTTATTTTGTACAGTATAACATGGTATATATATATATATATCTACATGATTTATACATACCTAGATTTTATATCTATATATATATATTAAAAAAAAGTGATATATTAATTGCCAGATTAAAATTTCTGTATTGATACATATTAAAATAATGATTAATGTGACTCCTTGTGTTAAACAAGTACGGGATGTAAAAGGTGAAGTGTCGTTATTATTTAAAATAAGATAGAGTAATATCAGAAAATCATGGATGTTACAGTCTCCCCATGTTGAGAGAATTTCGTCCCGAAATTTAGATAGTGTAGTCTACTGAATCAAGAAAGAGGTGAGGGTTTTAAATGAGCATTGATTGTTGGTTTGAGGAGTATAATTGCTTGAAAAGACTTAGGTTGGATTCTCAAAGTCAGATTAGGTCATCATGTTAGGCCCAGATGGTGGTAGTGGATTTAGTTTGGATAGGATTAAGGGGATAAGCTGTTGAATAAAGATTTTGGATTCTAAACGTGAAATGCCTTACTTGAAATGGGTTTGATGGGAACTTGTTTATCAGAGTTTGTTTAGAATGTAGTCTAATATGCTCAAATAATTTAGTGGATAAGAGATTTCACTACTATTGGTCTAGGTCAAAACTTCAGGTGACACGAACAACGCTACTTCTGATAATATGATAGGGCACTTATATATAGGAAGTACCATCGGCGTATCCACCATGCCCTTGTCATATCACATCAGTCTCGTTGTTACATATCATGATAAGTTTTAGGTCACATCACACGACAAAATTTACTATGTTTTCCATGCGCTGATTTTTATAATTCTGTGTGCACCCGTAATTACTCAAATCATCGCATGGTCCATATAGATCTTTCCGTTGTGCGGGTCAAGAGAAGGCACAAAATCACTTAGTTCATGTATATTGCTTTCACATATGAGTATCTAATAAGTAACTATATCCCTAAATAGGCAAGTCAGTTAGCAACTAAAGTAGTGTTACCTAAAGCCCCATAGTTTACTCGTGTTTGAACCAGAATACGCCAAACCCCGAGTTGTTTCAATGTGTTAGGATTTTCAAGTTTGGTGAACAAGGTGTATGACCATACTTCATGTATATTGTGATCAATCAATTGCAACAATTGTAAGCAACTTAGTTTCATGTTTAATGTAACCACACAAGTCTCATGTATGATCTAGCGTCATGTAGCTTGTAATCAAATAGGTTTTATGTGTAACGTAAACCACTTAGCATCATGTATAAGCTCTCATGTGTAATGTAAGCAACATAGTGTCATGTGTATTGTAAGAAATGAATTTCATGTATGGCGTTTATAACTCAGTATCATACAGTACCATGTACTTTGTAACCAAAATAAGTTTCATGTGTCCTATGATCGTGTTGTATAGCTTGTGAACGTGCATACGTAAGTCATTGGATTTCGTGTGTAACATATACTAACGAGTTTTGTATGTGATTGAGCGTGGCGGAGAAGCGTGCAGTTTGGCATTCGTGCAAAATGTGATAGTTAGGTTCTAGCTCTTTTAAGTCTCGTTAAGGTTTGTGAGGATGGTTAACGTCTGCGCGGTATGGATCGTCTCTTGAAGCGGCAAGTGAAAGGTAACGAGGGGGGTTTTGAAACACTCAGGGAAATATGTTTACAAACAACTGATCTTTGTTTGAAAATAGGAATTTGTAAATTTTTCTTGGTTGTAGATATATAAGGTAATGAAACTATTGCGTTAAATAATCTTAATAAATAGACAATTCTTAGAAAGAAATCTTTTAATTTAAATTTTTAATTTTTAATAAGAAATTATTTTTAAGAGGAATTATTGGCTAAGCTAATAGTCGTATATTAATTTAGCCATGGTTTTAGAAATAATTACTTTAATGGGGAAAAATCATAATTATTTATTAATTCAAAATAATATATTTTTTTTAAAATAGGTTGAATTAAGTTCCCTTTCATAGTGAAAATGTTTATGGAAAAATTTATATTTCTGATACTCTCTAAAAGTTTGATAAGCATTTGGTTTGAAAATAACGAGGTTGTTTAAATTTAATAGAATGAGTTGTTTACGAAGGAGATTGTCGGTAGTGTACTAAATCGTATTGAATGAAGAAGGTGATACTTGGAAAAATTTGATGAAAATGTGATGGGTGTAATTCACACCCAACGTGTCAAATCAATGAATAATAACTTTAGAGTTGGAATATATAAAATTGATTGAATGCTGAAATGTTTAAACATTACTCAAAACCTAGGGGGATGGTTCTCAAATTGAAAATTTAAGGACAATAAATAGAAATTTCTGCTAACGCCTCTGGTAGTTTCCCACTAGAAGGAAGATAATCACCAAGACGAGCACCGCTATGGTCACTCGGGTAGTCGATCTGGTTTCAGCTATAGCTGTTTCCGTGCGATTCTCCAGTACTTCTTTTGCTAATTCAATTGTAAAATTTTTGTCTAGTTTGCTGGGCTTAATACCGAGTAGGGACTTAAAGTCATTTGACACAAAACTCATATCAGCACCCGTATCGAAAAGTATAGAGGCATAGTGATTATTTATCGGGAACGTACCAGTGACAATGTTCGGATCTTGTCGTGCGTCACCAGCCCCGATCACAAATGCTCTTCCACGGGCCTGATTGTCGTTTTGGTTCTTCAACTTTGGACAGTCTTTTCTAAAGTGCTTTGGATCTCCACATTCAAAGCATCCCTGTTTCATCCTTTCTGCTCCTAGGTTGACCTTTCCTGCTACTTGATTGATCTTATTAGGGTTTGCTTTACTCCAACAATTTTGGGCTAGATGTCCATACGTTTTACACTTTCCACATTGGGTACACTTTCCACCGTGATGATATCCACACTTGTCACACCTCGGTCGTGTTCCAAGATATCCATTTTGTCCTTCAATGTTGGCAGCATAGGCTTTCATAGTTTCAGGTCTCTTGTAAGCTTGATTCTTATTTTGATTACTTGGTTTTCCAAACCATTTCCTCTTTTCCCCAAACCTTCCTTCTTCGGTCTCCTTCTTCTCAAACAAACCATCACGCACAGCATTATCTCTTAGCTTGAATGCTAGAGTTATAGCGCTCTTGGCATCCATAGGGTTTGATGAAGTCACCAGGCTTCGGATTTGAGGTGCGAGACCCCACAAATATCTTTCAACCTTCTTGTATTCTGGGGTAACCATGTGTGGAATCAAGATTGCTAACTCATTGAATCGGTCAGTGTAGCCAGCAACATCATCTCCTATCATCTGTAAATTCCACATTTCAGATTCGAGCTTTTGCAACTCATTTCGAGGACAGTACTCCTCGATCATCATGGCTTTCAGATCATCCCAAGATAGCTGGTATGCAGTCTGTCTTCCCAGGGTTTTCACTTGTGAATTCCACCAAGTTAATGCTTTATCAGTGAGTGAGCATGTAGAATACTTCACCATGCAGTCAGCGGTGCATTCGCTAATATCAATCACCGACTCCATCTTTTCTATCCATCTCATTAGCCCAACTGCACCCTCGGTGCCATTGAAGTTGCGAGGGTTGCAAGATAGAAAGGCCTTGTAGGAGCACTTCCTATTTTGAGCATCTGTAGAATTAAAAGTCATAACGTCATTAATTCGGATCATGACTACGTGTTATGGCTTATTTATTTTATTACCTCCGGAACCTCCGGCTGTACCGCTACCTCCTGCTGTACCGCTACCTCCTGCACCTCCTCCGCCAGTACCGCTGCCGTTTCCTCCGTCACTATTTCGATTTGCCTCATACTGCTCCATGGCAGCAGCTACTCGCTGTGCTATGAGTTGCTCCACGTTTGGGGAAATCGTCTCGTTGTTGTCACCAGTAGTGTTACGGGGTGTCCCACGCTTAGGTGCCATGATGTTCTTTCTAACATATCAATTAAAAAGAAACAACATTATATAATAATAATGATAGATCATGACATAAGGATACAACAACATCAAACGTAAAGAACCATCATTACAACATAAACCATCACATACATAGTTAAAACATACATAGTACACTGTTCCCAAAAGACAAGGATACAAAAAGGGATGGGTTCTCATGACCACATCAGTACCAAAGTTTTAAACTACATAATGTGCTATGGGCACAACCCGCCCATAATAGGTTTAAAAGAAGAAGTGGGAGTACAATCCAATCATCATGGCGAGTCCTGCCATGACAAAGCTAGCCCTAGCCACAAATTCTGCAGCCAAAGTCCTTTCTTCCAGCGCCTCCACCATGTCTCGGACCGTGAGAGTGAACTGCCAGTCCATATCAGCTCTCAACCCTAGGTAGTTAGTGGCACCCTGTATGTCTCGGGTGTTGTCCTCCAGAGTCTGTACTCAAGATCCGAGCCCTTGACGTAGTCGCGTGGCTGCATCCCCATGTGCTCGAATATCATCTTGGAGATCATCAAGACGCTCCTCGTGCGTATGAACGCGTGCTACTAATCTAGGCACTGTGAGCTCCATGGCTTCCCAGTGTGGGGTAGGGGTGTTGGGGAGTTGGAGGACTCTCAGAGCTCGAAGGTAGAGGGAATGCTCTCCATCTCCCTCAGGGTACGGGGCATCCAATGGATAGTCCCCACCGTAGGGTGGTAACAGGGTCGTTGCCTAGGTGGCTCCTCATCCGTCTCCAAGTCTTTCGAGTCACGGGCTGCTAGGGTTCTCTTGCGTGGAAATCGAACCTTTTTCCTAGCACTCTTTACCATAACTGGTCCTCCGCTTTTCTTTCGGTAGACGATAGGCGGTTCTCCCAGGGCAACATTGGGTGGTGTGGAGCTGCGAACTTGTACTCGATTTTTGGGACGTGTGGCGGAAAGTTCCTTGTTGGATTCAGAGTCAGAGACGGGGTCAGAGTGTGAATGTGACGACATGCTTGTGACTACAATATCCACATGACATGATGACTGGTTATACAATGAAAATATTTTGTTAGTTATTTAAATTATAGACTAGGTTCCATTGTAGATTCCTAGTTCGCTATAATCAATGGCTCTGATACCAAATCTGTCACACCTCGCCAAGGCGGAAACGCGAGGCGTAACAGTTCATGGTTTCCAAAGCATATGATTACCGCAAACACATACATGATAAATGGATACATAAACAAGTTTAAAGTTTTACATTCCAAAATGTAAATTGAGTTTACAAAAAGTGAAGATTTCGCAAATATGACTATTATAATTAGTTATACAAGAGAAATCCCCCAAAAGTTGTATCCATAGTGCATGCATGTAATCTACATTGCTAACCTTGCGATCACGTTCAATTTCTTAAAAAACATACTTGAAAATGTCAACACTAGGTTGGTGAGTTCACAGGTTTAAATCAAATAGATCTTTGTAAAATTCAATTATTCGTAAATAGTTCCAGTTGCATGTGATAATCAGAATAAGAATTGTTGACCCATTTATAAACTAGCTAGGAATACAAATAATATATTTTCCTACATGAGCCATAACCAAACCATGACAATTGTACACGCCCCTAATTTCGTTATCCGGTTCTATGCGGCCATAAATCCTCCAGATTTAGTTAGCGCGACTAACCATGACCGGGAGACGTCACTCTCCATAGTACTATTTATAGGACCCTAGGCTACAGTTAATGGTTACTAAATTGTTCCAGGGGACTTTAGCGGCCTCAAATCGTTTAACTCATGTAAACATAAAAGTCGAGTCTTATTCTCTTGTTATCACATAAAAATAGTTGTAAGTATGTTCTTCCCCCAAATATTGAAAACAGTAAAAAGGGGCCGTGAAACTCACCTTGTTTTTGTGTATGTTAGCAACGATAATTTTTCCAGTCAAACTTGACTATTCGTACCTTAATTACAAAAAGGGTAGTTTGTGTTATGACCGAATGTCTCATATGCAAATTGTTCACCGACTTAGTAAATCTGGTTGCTTTTGTTTAAATATCTTCTTAGTTTTCCAACACTTGTTTCGTTATAAAATAGTTCTAAGTTACTGCCCAATGGGCCTGAAACAGGTATCGAAACTACTTAGTTTCGATTGGACAGAACAGATGTCGAAACTTCCTAGTTTCGATTGAGCAATAGGTATCGAAACTACCTGGTTTCTATTGAGCAACAGGTATCGAAACTACCTGGTTTCGATTGAGAAATAGGTATCGAAACTACCTGGTTTCGATTAAGTAATAGGTATCGAAACTACCTAGTTTCGATTGAGTAAACAGGTATCGAAACTCCTAGTTTCGATTGAGTAATAGGTATCGAAACTCCTAGTTTCGATTGAGTAATAGGTATCGAAACTCCTAGTTTCGATTGAGTAATAGGTATCGAAACTCCTAGTTTCGATTGAGTAAACAGGTATCGAAACTATAGTTTTGATTACTGAAATTTTGATTGACAGAATCAGCTTCAAAACTTTGTTCATACATATACGCATATATTCATGTTTTAAATCTTGAATTTCGACACACTTTTCTGGTTATTTTTCTTACGTTCGAGTAAACTATATGTTTAGTTACGGTTTTAAAGAAAATAATATGAATAATATTGAATTTTTACCTCTAAACAGAGATGATGATTTCGAGAGAAACAGAGAATGATCTTGAGCTCCTTAGCTTGATTCTTGAGAAAAACACTTGGAACTCTTCTTATAACACCGAAATATGGTGGATTTTGCCCTAAAACTTGGATTCAACTTGAAGAGAAATGGGGAGATTGCCGTAGGAAAATGAGGAAGATAACAGGAATGGTGAGATTTTGATTGAGGGGTATGGTTTTTATCTAAATTCTCGCAGGCAATGTATGGGTTTTAGTATAGATATTTGGGATGTGAGTGAAGTAGGAAGTGGGAATGGCTTCTCTGCATTTCAGCCGAGAAAGTCAAGGGAGTGGTTTGGGTTAATTTATCTAATAATTAGATTTTAGTGTTAATTAATTAATTCATTAAGGGTATTAATATTAATTAGAGTTTCAATTGGTAATTTAATTTGGTTTAGATTTTTCACGGTATTATAAATTTAATAAGTTTATAGGTCGTTGATGAAAGATATTGAAATCTTGGATTATATAATTCGTTGAGGTGATTATTTGTAGGTATACGTACCTAAAGGTGGCGCTACATAGTAACGTCTTCGAAAAGTCCATTATTTTACTTTTACGTATATAATATGATTTAGTCTTAAAAATAAATTATAGTTCAACGTAAATTTTGTGTAATATATATATATATATTTATATATATATATATATTTTTCTGGTTATTTAATTTAACCACTAGTGTTCGTATTTAGTCGGGTTATCCTGGTACGTGAACCGGTAACTCCTAGAATTACCAAAATATGAAATGAGACAATGTACGGTTTTTGTTAGACCTTAATGTCCTTGATTGTGAAATTAAGTAAATCACAAAAAACAATTATAATGTAAACTTGTTTATAACATGTACGGATATTGACCTGAAATGTCGGGTGTCACATTCTCCCCATGTTAACAGAATTTCGTCCCGAAATTCAATTTGTGCCATCTTGAACTGGTGCATCCTTAAATAAGGAGGGGTATTTTGTTTTCATTTGGTCCTCTCGTTCCCATGAATACTCAAGACCACGTTTTGAGTATCAATGTACTTTAACCAGTTTGATTCGACTACGTCTCAACCTTTGAACTTTCCAATCTGTAATCTCAATCGGTTCCTCGATAAAATGAAGTTTATCATCAATATGAATTTCATCTGGCGGTATGATCAAAGTCTCATCTGACAAACACTTTTTGAGATTAGATACATGAAATGTATCGTGTACGTTGCTTAGTTCTTGTGGTAGTTTGAGCTTGTAGGCTACAGGGCCAACCCTAGCCAGTATTTCAAACGGTCCAACGTATCTAGGGTTGAGCTTACCATGGTTACCAAACCTTGCAACGCCTTTCCATGGTGAGACTTTTAACATTACTCGGTCACCAATTTGAAATTCTAAAGGTTTCCGTCTGTTATCAGCATAGCTCTTCTGTCTATCTCGGGCCGCTTTCAGACGGTCCTTAATTTTGAAGATCTTATCAGTGGTTTCCTGGACAATCTCAGGACCTGTCAAATGTTTTTCACCAACTTCCGCCCAACATAGCGGTGAGCGGCATTTACGACCATATAAAGCTTCAAACGGAGTTGCCTTAATGCTCGTGTGGTAGCTGTTATTATAGGAAAAATCTGCCAATGGTAAATGAGTATCCCAATTACCTCCGAAATCAATTACATACGCACGGAGCATATCTTCTAAAGTTTGAATGGTCCTTTCGCTTTGACCATCTGTTTGTGGGTGATATGCCGTGCTCATGTCAAGACGTGTGCCCATGGCTTCTTGTAATGATTTCCAGATTCTAGAAACAAATCTGCTGTCTCTATCAGAGATAATAGAAATTGGCACTCCATGCCTAGCCACAATTTCCTTGATATAAAGCTTTGCAAGTTTCTCGGTTTTATCTATCTCTTTGATGGGTAGAAAATGGGCTGATTTTGTCAGACGATCAACAACTACCCATATCGTGTCATACCCGCTCGACGTCCTGGGCAACTTTGTAATGAAATCCATTGAAATCTGTTCCCATTTCCATTGGGGAATTTCCAGTTGTTGTAACAAACCAGACGGTTTATGATGTTCGGCTTTTACTTTTGAACACGTTAAGCATTTACTGACATATGTGGCAATATCTCCTTTCATATTAGGCCACCAATATAATTCTTTTAGATCCTTATACATCTTATCTGAACCTGGGTGAATGGAGTACCTGGACTTGTGGGCTTCATCCATAATCAACCCACGTAAGTTACCGTTACTCGGCACCTAAATTCTGTCCATGAAGTAAAACGTATCATCTGACTTAGACTCCAATTGTCTGATCATTCCACGTAGTGCCTCATTTTGGATGTTTTCTTCCTTGATTGCTTCTTGTTGTGCCATCCGGATTTGAGTAGTAAGACTCGTATGAATTGTTAATCCGAGGGCACGAACACGAAGAGTTTTAACTCATTCTTTGCGACTTAAGGCGTCTTCTACGACGTTGGCTTTTCCGGGATGGTACTTGATATCACAATCATAGTCGTTTAGTAGTTCTACCCAACGACGTTGTCTCATGTTAAGTTCTTTTTGATCAAAGATATGTTGGAGACTCTTGTGATCAGTAAAAATAGTGCATCTCGTACCATAAAGATAATGTCTCCAAATCTTGAGTGCAAACACAACTGCGCCCAACTCCAAGTCGTGGGTCGTATAATTCTTTTCGTACACTTTTAGTTGTCGTGAGGCATATGCGATGACTTTGTCTCTTTGCATTAACACACAACCAAGTCCCTAGTGTGATGCATCGCAGTATACGACAAAGTTATCGATTCCCTCAGGAAGGGATAAGATCGGTGCACTACACAGCTTCTGCTTCAGTAATTGGAAAGCTGACTCTCGCTTGTTACTCCAATCAAACTTCTTTTCTTTCTGGGTTAATGTGGTTAAAGGCAGGGCTATTTTTGAAAAATTCTCAATGAATCGTCTGTAGTAGCCAGCCAAACCCAAAAATTGACGTACTTCTTTCGGAGTATTTGGTGCTTCCCAGTTTTTGATCACTTCTATTTTAGATGGATCAACGTGAATTCCTTCCTTGTTGATGACATGTCCAAGAAAATGCACTTCTCGGATCCAAAACTCACACTTAGAGAATTTAGCGTAAAGTTTCTCGTTCCTGAGTAGTTCTAAGATTAATTTCAGATGATGTTCATGATCCTCCTTGGTTCGTGAATATATTAAGATATCGTCGATAAATACTATCACGAATTTATCCAAGTATGGCTTGCACACTCGGTTCATGAGGTCCATAAAAACAGCTGGTGCGTTCGTCAAACCAAACGGCATAACTAGGAATTCGTAGTGGCCATAACGAGTCCTAAATGCCGTCTTTGGTACATCTTCTTCTTGGATTCTTAGTTGATGATACCCCGAACGTAGATCGATCTTAGAGTAGAAGCTAGAACCTTGTAGTTGATCAAACAAATCGTCTATTCGAGGAAGTGGGTATCGGTTTTTGATTGTAAGCTTGTTTAATTCTCGGTAATCAATACACATCCTAAAGGTTCCATCCTTTTTCTTTACGAATAGGACCGGAGCTCCCCAAGGTGAGAAACTCGGCCTTATGAAACCTTTATCAAGCAACTCCTGTAGTTGATTTGATAATTCCTGCATTTCAGAAGGTGCTAATCGATACGGTGATCGCGCAACCGGTGCGGCTCCTGGTACTAAGTCGATTCGGAATTCGACTTGCCTCGGTGGCGGTAATCCAGGTAAGTCTTCAGGAAAAACTTCGGGGTAATCCTTAACGATTGGTATGTCTTCAAGTCGACGCTCCTCGAGTTTCTTCTCGACGACGTGAGCCAGAAACACGCAATAGCCTTTACGTAGGTACTTACGAGCTTTCATGCAGATTATCATCTTCAATGTCACTCCACTTTTCTCACCTTGAATCGAAAGAACTTCTCCGTTCGGGAGTGGAATTTGGACAATCTTCTCAAAACAAACAATCTTGGCATGATTCTTCGACAACCAATCCATGCCAATAACAATGTCAAAACTTCCCTGGTCAACGGGTATCAGGTCTATACTAAATGTGTAGTTTTTCAAACATAGAGTACAACCCTGAATGACTTCTCCAGTTTTAATTAATTTCCCGTTTGCTAATTCAATTGTAAAATTTTGGTCTAGTTTGCTGGGCTTAATACCGAGTAGGGACTTAAAGTCATTTAACACAAAACTCATATCAGCACCCGTATCGAAAAGTATAGAGGCATAGTGATTATTTATCGGGAACGTACCAGTGACAATGTTCGGATCTTGTCGTGCGTCACCAGCCCCCATCACAAATGCTCTTCCACGGGCCTGATTGTCGTTTTGGTTCTTCAACTTTGGACAGTCTTTTCTAAAGTGCTTTGGATCTCCACATTCAAAGCATCCCTGTTTCATCCGTTCTGCTCCTAGGTTGACCTTTCCTGCTACTTGATTGATCTTATTAGGGTTTGCTTTACTCCAACAATTTTGGGCTAGATGTCCATACTTTTTACACTTTCCACCGTGATGATATCCACACTTGTCACACCTCGGTCGTGTTCCAAGATATCCATTTTGTCCTTCAATGTTGGCAGCATAGGCTTTCATAGTTTCAGGTCTCTTGTAAGCTTGATTCTTATTTTGATTACTTGGTTTTCCAAACCATTTCCTCTTTTCCCCAGACCTTCCTTCTTCGGTCTCCTTCTTCTCAAACAAACCATCACGCACAACATTATCTCTTAGCTTGAATGCTAGAGTTATAGCGCTCTTGGCATCCATAGGGTTTGATGAAGTCACCAGGCTTCGGATTTGAGGTGCGAGACCCCACAAATATCTTTCAACCGTCTTGCATTCCGGGGTAACCATGTGTGGAATCAAGATTGCTAACTCATTGAATCGGTCAGTGTAGCCAGCAACATCATCTCCTATCATCTGTAAATTCCACATTTCAGATTCGAGCTTTTGCAACTCATTTCGAGGACAGTACTCCTCGATCATCATGGCTTTCAGATCATCCCAAGATAGCTGGTATGCAGTCTGTCTTCCCAGGGTTTTCACTTGTGAATTCCACCAAGTTAATGCTTTATCAGTGAGTGAGCATGTAGAATACTTCACCATGCAGTCAGCGGTGCATTCGCTAATATCAATCACCGACTCCATCTTTTCTATCCATCTCATTAGCCCAACTGCACCCTCGGTGCCATTGAAGTTGCGAGGGTTGCAAGATAGAAAGGCCTTGTAGGAGCACTTCCTATTTTGAGCATCTGTAGAATTAAAAGTCATAACGTCATTAATTCGGATCATGACTACGTGTTATGGCTTATTTATTTTATTACCGCCGGAACCTCCGGCTGTACCGCTACCTCCTGCACCTCCTCCGCCGGTACCGTTGCCGTTTCCTCCGCCACAATTTCGATTTGCCTCATACTGCTCCATGGCAGCAGCTACTCGCTGTGCTATGAGTTGCTCCACGTTTGGGGAAATCGTCTCGTTGTTGTCACCAGTAGTGTTACGGGGTGTCCCACGCTTAGGTGCCATGACGTTCTTTCTAACATATCAATTAAAAAGAAACAACATTATATAATAATAATGATAGATCATGACATAAGGATACAACAACATCAAACGTAAAGAACCATCATTACAACATAAACCATCACATACATAGTTAAAACATACATAGTACACTGTTCCCAAAAGACAAGGATACAAAAAGGGATGGGTTCTCATGACCACATCAGTACCAAAGTTTTAAACTACATAATGTGCTATGGGCACAACCCGCCCATAATAGGTTTAAAAGAAGAAGTGAGAGTACAATCCAATCATCATGGCGAGTCCTGCCATGACAAAGCTAGCCCTAGCCACAAATTCTGCAGCCAAAGTCCTTTCTTCCAGCGCCTCCACCATGTCTCGGACCGTGAGAGTGAACTGCCAGTCCATATCAGCTCTCAACCCTAGGTAGTCAGTGGCACCCTGTATGTCTCGGGTGTTGTCCTCTAGAGTCTGTACTCGAGATCCGAGCCCTTGACGTAGTCGCGTGGCTGCATCCCCATGTGCTCGAATATCATCTTGGAGATCATCAAGACGCTCCTCGTGCGTATGAACGCGTGCTACTAATCTAGGCACTGTGAGCTCCATGGCTTCCCCAGTGTGGGGTAGGGGTGTTGGGGAGTTGGAGGACTCTCAGAGCTCGAAGGTAGAGGGAATGCTCTCCATCTCCCTCCATCGTGCCAGGGTACGGGGCATCCAACGGATAGTCCCCACCGTAGGGTGGTAACAGGGTCGTTGCCTAGGTGGCTCCTCATCCGTCTCCAAGTCTTTCGAGTCACGGGCTGCTAGGGTTCTCTTGCGTGGAAATCGAACCTTTTTCCTAGCACTCTTTACCATAACTGGTCCTCCGCTTTTCTTTCGGTAGACGATAGGCGGTTCTCCCAGGGCAACATTGGGTGGTGTGGAGCTGCGAACTTGTACTCGATTTTTGGGACGTGTGGCGGAAAGTTCCTTTTTGGATTCAGAGTCAGAGACGGGGTCAGAGTGTGAATGTGACGACATGCTTGTGACTACAATATCCACATGACATGTTGACTGGTTATACAATGCTTATGCATTGAAAATATTTTGTGAGTCATTTAAATCATAGACTAGGTTCCATTGTAGATTCCTAGTTCGCTATAATCAATGGCTCTGATACCAAATCTGTCACACCTCGCCAAGGCGGAAACGCGAGGCGTAATAGTTCATGGTTTCCAAAGCATATGATTACCGCAAACACATACATGATAAATGGATACATAAACAAGTTTAAAGTTTTACATTCCAAAATGTAAATTGAGTTTACAAAAAGTGAAGATTTCGCAAATATGACTCTATTACAATTAGTTATACAAGAGAAATCCCCCAAAAGTTGTATCCATAGTGCATGCATGTAATCTACATTGCTAAACTTGCGATCACGTTCAATTTCCTGAAAAACATACTTGAAAATGTCAACACTAGGTTGGTGAGTTCACAGGTTTAAATCAAATAGATCTTTGTAAAATTCAATTATTCGTAAATAGTTCCAGTTGCATGTGATAATCAGAATAAGAATTGTTGACCCATTTGTAAACTAGCTAGGAATACAAATAATATGTTCCTACATGAGCCGTAACCAAACCATGACAATTGTACACGTCCCTAATTTCGTTATCCGGTTCTATGAGGCCATAAATCCTCCAGATTTGGTAAGCGCGACTAACCATGACCGGGAGACGTCACTCTCCATAGTACTATTCATAGGACCCTAGGCTACAGTTAATGGTTACTAAATTGTTCTAGGGGACTTTAGCGGCCTCAAATCGTTTAACTCATGTAAACATAAAAGTCGAGTCTTATTCTCTTGTTATCACATAAAAATAGTTGTAAGTATGTTCTTCCCCCAAATATTGAAAACAGTAAAAAGGGACCGTGAAACTCACCTTGTTTTGGTGTATGTCGAAACTTCCTAGTTTCGATTGAGCAATAGGTATCGAAACTACCTGGTTTCTATTGAGCAACAGGTATCGAAACTACCTGGTTTCGATTGAGCAATAGGTATAGAAACTATCTGGTTTCGATTAAGTAATAGGTATCGAAACTACCTGGTTTCGATTGAGTAATAGGTATCGAAACTACCTAGTTTCGATTGAGTAATATGTATCAAAACTCCTAGTTTCGATTGAGTAATAGGTATCGAAACTCCTAGTTTCGATTGAGTAAACAGGTATCGAAACTATAGTTTTGATTACTGAAATTTTGATTGACAGAATCAGCTTCAAAACTTTGTTCATACATATACGCATATATTCATGTTTTAAATCTTGAATTTCGACACACTTTTCTGGTTATTTTTCTTACGTTCGAGTAAACTGTATGTTTAGTTACGGTTTTAAAGAAAATAATATGAATAATATTGAATTTTTACCTCTAAACAGAGATGATGATTTCGAGAGAAACGGAGAATGATCTTGAGCTCCTTAGCTTGATTCTTGAGAAAAACACTTGGAACTCTTCTTATAACACCGAAATATGGTGGATTTTGCCCTAAAACTTGGATTCAACTTGAAGAGAAATGGGGAGATTGCCGTAGGAAAATGAGGAAGATAACAGGAATGGTGAGATTTTGATTGAGGGGTATGGTTTTTATCTAAATTCTCGCAGGCAATGTATGGGTTTTAGTATAGATATTTGGGATGTGAGTGAAGTAGGAAGTGGGAACGGCTTCTCTGCATTTCAGCCGAGAAAGTCAAGGGAGTGGTTTGGGTTAATTTATCTAATAATTAGATTTTAGTGTTAATTAATTAATTCATTAAGGGTATTAATTTTAATTAGAGTTTCAATTGGTAATTTAATTTGGTTTAGATTTTTCACGGTATTATAAATTTAATAAGTTTATAGCTCGTTGATGAAAGATATTGAAATCTTTGATTGTATAATTCGTTGAGGTGATTATTTGTAGGTATACGTACCTAAAGGTGGCGCTACATAGTAACGTCTTCGAAAAGTCCATTATTTTACTTTTACGTATATTATATGATTTAGTCTTAAAAATAAATTATAGTTCAACGTAAATTTTGTGTAATATATATATATATATATATATATATATATATATATATATATATATATTTTCTGGTTATTTAATTTAACCACTAGTGTTCGTATTTAGTCGGGTTATCCTGGTACGTGAACCGGTAACTCCTAGAATTACCAAAATATGAAATGAGACAATGTACGGTTTTTGTTAGACCTTAATGTCCTTGATTGTGAAATTAAGTAAATCACAAAAACAATTATAATGTAAACTTGTTTATAACATGTACGGATATTGACCTGAAATGTCGGGTGTCACATCTTTTTTGAGAATGGAGATTAACTCCTTTTGGTACCCTAATTGGTTTGCTAGGCTATTTTTCTTTGTCTTTGCAAGTCGTGCATTACCCCCTGCTCAATCCTTTGCCTCTCAAATTCTGAGGTTCTTACATATTGGTGGATGTCATTGGTTGGAATTCCCATAGCACTAATGGGTGCCATGGCATGCCTTACCTAAGGGTTAGGATGGTACGGGTCGGGCATTAGATATGGGTCTCTTAGTGGGGGTGGTGACTGATTGTGGAGATGGGGTGTCTGATACGGGTTTCTGGGTGAGGGTGATCCAGATGTTCGAAGTCTTGAGCCGGTGTTCCTAATCCAATCTGCCCTTACATCAAACCTTGGTCTAGCAGCTGGGGGTGTTGGTGACCGATACACGGGTGATCTGATGTCTTCTTCCCAATCAAACTCTGCTCCGGGGCGGTATACCAGGGAAGGAGGAGAGTAGGAATCCATGACTAGCAGAGAAATAATGAAAAGGTTGTAAGTGATAATGAAATACTGGGTGTTAAATATAGGAGTTCTCATAGGTTTAGAGTTTGACTAGTCATAACACCGAGTCTTCACAACAGTATTTTAGAAATACACTTGACCTATAAGCAATGCATCCCTGAGGAGAATTCCCAGGAAAGAAGGGTGGGTCACTAGGACACACTTAAGTACCCTGTCTTTCCTTAGCCAGAATCCCTCATGGGCCTACACACTCTTCCAGCCATCATGTATTAATTACACTATTGTTGGGCTCATGGTCATGATGAGAATTGTTGTGGACTGGGCCTTGAGGCCCGAAAGTGAGGCTTATACATTGTAGTAGGTTTCTTCTTCTTGGAGGGTAAGTGGGCTTCTTGTTTATTATTAATGGGCATTAGGCCCAATAGTTTAGATTTAGATCACAAGAGGTGATGGCATTATATGTGTGAGTTTGAGGGTGCATGAAAAGCTAAGTGTGTATAAGTGTGTGTTAAAACTTAGGATAGCACTTAAATGAATCAAATAGATAGCAAGAATATAGCATAACAATTTTCAGGTAGTGTGACACATAAATTATTAAATATTGCGTCAGGTAGTGTATTTACTTATGATAGTATGTAGGAATATTCACACAAGGAGAAATCATGTAGCATGTAGTAGCATGGCATTGTATGGGTGTCCTAAGGTTATAGTCTAGGTCAAAAGTGTCTAATAACCTAATTCCCTATAACCAAGGCTCTGATACCAATCTGTCACACCCCAACCGACGGCGAAACCGTCGGGGCGGGACATGTAGACTGTTCATGAGCACATGGTTGACTAAATTGAAATAGATTAATACATTAAATTTCCATTCATAACTCTAACAAAACAATTTCCATAATACCTGAGCATTGAAATACATAACATGTTCATTCTTGTTCAATTAACTAGGTCCACAACCTAAGTGAAGCAAACTTGATCAACTCATATTTTGTACCTGAAACATGATGAAAACGAGGTCAACTAAAAAGTTGGTGAGCATACATAGGTTTTGACTCTAAATAGTATTAAAGTGTTGTGTGTAAACAAATCCATACAAGTCATGATTAACAAGGCATTTATGGGGAGTTACTATTGTGTAACCAAGTAGTACAATCAAACCTTTGTACCTAGCATGCAAAAATTTGTGTTGTCGGTAACAATCACCCCAATCTGGGTGGGTTTGTCAGACTCAATAGATCTATCATTGTTTACCGTCGATTAGTTAATGATTATACATGTAATTTCACATAAGTAGTTAACACACCTAGCACTCAAACATAAAGCTCAAATTGCACACAAATTGTAAAGTGGATTTGTATTGTGTAGTTTATGTAAATCATTGTAAGTTGTGATCATGTTTCACCCCAAAATGTAAAAACAGTGAAAAATGGGCTATGTAAAACTCACCTGTGTCAAAGATGTAGATAGCATGAGGGAATAGATAGTAGAGTGATTCTTGTAACTCACAAGGTTAACGTACAGTGTAATGTATATAGATATGAGTTAATAACATGCACAAATGTCTAAGGTAAAGTCTAGGGTTTCAACGAAATTTGATGAGCGGGGGTTGGTACAAACGTATTTGTGTAATTTCATGAAATGGATGGGTGTGAGTTGGTGTTTGAATAAAGTGTTTAATAACGAAAATGTAAATTAACCGTATGAATTTGGTAATAATTGATTTAAAGGTTTTTTTTTATTTTGTTAAAATAGCTAAATAATTTAAATAAGTAAATTCTTTTGATTTATTCATTATTAGAATAATGTGTCCTAAAGAAAAGGAGTGTAAATATATATATTAATACTATTATAGACCAATGACGTCTTAAATGTTTAACTTATAAATATATAAGTAACCTTTCGTTTAATAAAAATTCTTGACGTCGCTATAATTTTAAAAGTTATAAAATAATGGGGGTTTAAAAAAATACACTTAATAATTGTCTATCATTTAGAAATATATATTTGTAATGAAACAATACACGTATAGAAATAATAATGCTCCTATATTGTTCGTTATACCTTTGAGATAATTAGAGCAATTTATCATAGTTGTAAATATCCATATATATAAATATTTATATATATTCATTTGAAAATGATGATAATTGTAAACCCTTGCAGATTTCTAAAAGGTAGGTTTATCACAATAATGGTTTATATATATATATATATATATATATATATATATATATATATTTACGTTTATATACCTATAAAAGTTATAAAGTAATGTATATAAGTTTGTTATCAATAAAAATGTAGAGTATACTTTTATCTTTGTAAAAGTTCATGAGTTTATACTTATGTGAGTATGTGTGTGTATATATATATTCATGTGTGAGTGATAAAAGAAGTAAACTAATGCAACATAAAATAGAAAGGAACCAAACAAAACAGGTCTGCCCAGAGTTAGAACCCGCGACCTGTTTGCTGTTAGCGAAAGGATCTACCACTGGACCAGCCCCCAACTTTGATTAAAAATTAGAAATGAATGTTTTTAAGATAAAACCCACTTGTGTCATCTTCCCCAAATCAAGATATTTCAAACCCAAGCCCCAAATTGAATACGATTAACCACAGATTTGCAACAAAAACATTAGGGCTTTAGTTTGGGGAATCAAATCGAGTAGGAGGGTATGAAATTTACCAGAAATCAGGACTCGATTCGTCATGATAAACGGGGCTGCTTCACCTTAGCCGACCGCGACAGAGAGGAGGGAAAAGGGTTGGTTTTGAGACTCGTTCGAGTAGCCAAACGACAGGGATTAAGTTGAATGGTGAGGAAACGCGTTATAGCTATGATTATGCGCGAGCTTTACGGGATTTTAACTCGGAGAAGTCAAAGTTATTCGAATTTCAAATGCACCGCGTATATGATTGAATTGGGCCGTTAATTGGGTTAAGATGTGATCGATTCTTGATTTGAAATCACCGGGAGTCCAACACAAAAAGTATGGATCGATTTCCAGCCTTGAATTGTGAGGATGTGGGACATTTTGACTTTTAAGGTCAAAATTGGTCAAAGTGGGATAAATGGGGTCAAAATTGAGATTAAAGAGGTCCAAGTTCAAAGGTTCAAGTGTTGAGATGGTTCAAACAAGTTTATAAATTCTAAATTCTTTTTTATTAAATATGGCTTATTTTATAACAACTTAAAATAATTGTTTAATTATAATAACTTCATAAAGAGATGAATCCAATTTTTATAAAATTACTTGGTGTGTAAATTGTTTATTTCGGAACATCATTTAGAGGTGTAACTTATTTATGAGATTTATCTTTATTTTGTACAGTATAACATGGTATATATACATATATATATATATATATATATATATATATATCTACATGCTTTATACATACCTAGATTTTATATCAATATATATATATTAAAAAAAAGTGATATATTAATTGCCAGATTAAAATTTCTGTATTGATACATATTAAAATAATGATTAATGTGACTCCTTGTGTTAAACAAGTACGGGATGTAAAAGGTGAAGTGTCGTTATTATTTAAAATAAGATAGAGTAATATCAGAAAATCATGTATGTTACACAAGTTATCTATGTTGTTGAAAGCAAATGCATCGCGTGGTTGCCAACTTTTCACTAGTTGTGGGTTACCATGTGCTTGTCGGCTGGCAATGTATGAAGCTACAGGTCAGAAATACAGCGTTTTATGATTTACCATGTTTCATATGATTCAAAACTGTTGACTATCTATTTTAATACATGTGGCAAAGTTCCACTAGATGCGGTGGATATCTTTTGGAGGAAGCTTGATTTATCACTGTCATTTATTGAGGACGAAGAAGTTGATGTGGATAAAGTATTGGGTCTTGTGAAGCAAAAAATAATATCACTACCCGACATCGGGAAAAAAAGTTTGTTATCGAAGATCATGGGGGTGGTGTTTCCAAACAAAATTAACAAGAAAGCGCCGGTAGTACAACAACATACACGTGGGCGTCTAACTTTGAAAGTGCAACAACAAAGGAAATATGGCGCTATAAGGAACAACTCGTTTATAGAATCCCAACAAAGTAGGTTTGAAACTGCGAGAAATAGTTCGTATATAGTTGTCACATCCCCGCCAGCGGCGAAAACACGGGAGTGGGACGAAATTGAATAAAAGAACACAAGGCAATAAAGAAAATTACTATTAAGATTTCATAAACATTAAATTGATTACACGTGTCTCAAAATAACCAAAGATAAAAGTCTTGATCAAACAAAGCAACTTTAAAATAAATCATAGGTCTTCAATTGATAACTATGCCATCCTATGTGAGCAAATCTAAAGTCTATCCTTACGCGATATTTCCTGAAACATGTAATAAAACGTGTCAACTAAACATAGTTGGTGAGATGCATAGGTTTAGATAAAAGCATAATAAATGATTTTATACAATTCATTAACAATATTCAAATCAACACATTATCAAGCAAGCACGTATGTAGATAATAAAATCGATCAAAGAATACCAAAAGAATAACAATGTGGCACAACCCCATGGTTGTCCTAGATAGATGGCATAATCCTCAAGATTACCCATAAAGTTTATAGCTCCCTCGTGTTAGAACAAGAATACGTCAAACCCCGAGTTTTCCAAAAGTTTATAGCTCCCTCGTGTTTAAACAAGAATACGTCAAACCCCGAGTAGTTCAAAGTTTATAGATTCCTCGTGTTTAAACAAGAATACGTCAAGCTCCGAGTAGTTCAAAGTTTATAGCTTCCTCTGTTTGATCTGTATGCCCAAGGAGGAACGTCCAATAGTATTGCTAATAATATATAACCCCAAAGGGTCACACACTAAGCAATTATCGTTTAAACGTATTAACCCGGTCAAGATACATATTTAGAAATTGTCTTAAGTAACAATTACTTATGGTCAGATATTTATTTATATATGTATATATGTTTACATGTATGTAAATATATATTTTAAGATTTTTTTAGTATTTACCTATGTGTAAATTATGTGTGCTTTCATTCAAACTAGCCTACCTATATTTTCGACATAGGTGATCATGCATACATATATATTTATATATGTATGTGAAATAATATATATATATATACATATATATCAAACTTATGGGTAACTAAGTTATTTTGATTGCAAAGGAACATGTATTAGCCTGACTAGACACACGTATGGAATGGTTGAATTCATGAGTACCAAGACCATACTTCCTACTCTTTTGCTTGTTGTTGATCCTAAGTTATGGCAGAAAAATCATGGGTCTTTTGACCTCTATCACACTCCATACACAAGCATGATTACAAGGTACGGTGTCTTGATAAAGGTAATCAAATGCCCCATACTTTTGAGGCTTTAAAAGGTTGAAATTAGGACCATTTTGACTAACCTTTCTCCTCAAAATTGTTGCTGAATTCTACTGTTTTGGACAACAATTGTTGAGTACAAGAAGGTCTCAAAAGTGTGAGATTGAACAACATATAAACTAACCAAAGTGTAGGGTTAGTTTGTCTATTGTTCTTGGAGGTTTTGAGTGTCCATTTTCACTTTATATACACATAGTTAAAGGCATATCTAGAATGAGTTCTTGGAAGTTTCTAACATACATCTTGACAAGCTTTACGGGTTTAATTGGCTAGCACCATCCTTGAAGCTTCATTGCTTGGTGTGGATATGTTTTGGAGGAGCTTCTACTTTGATCTCTCCATCCACCATCTTCAAGTGTTTAAGCGACCTCTTCTCTGCAAAGGTTGTTATCTTAAACCCACTGTGGTTGTTTTCATTTTTGGTTTCATTATTTTACAATTGGATCCATGGTGGGAATCTTTAGTTGATTTAGAGATCATGTTTCTTTGCTTCCGTTGCCAAAAGATTTTAAACCATACACATGACGGATTCCCATCATCCTCGTGTTTGAACAAGAATACGTCAAAACCCCGAGTAGTTCAATGTTTGCGAAAGATTATGATTATCATGTTGAAGTTGTTAATAAGATGTTTAGTTGAACGTCTTGCTATGTTTGAATTGTATTCGATAGAAAACATGTTTTTGTTATGTTTAGATGTGTCACCCCAAATGATTAGAAGAAAAAGGGCTATGAATCTCACCTTGATGATTAGAGAGGAGGCGGGTGCATCAACCTTAGTGAACGTGCCCTATAGTATTTAAGAATTGAATAAGTTTAAGGAATTATCGTTACGCGTAGAGAAAGTTTGAATGAGAAAGATGAAGTAGGATAGATGGTTGCATAATAGAACATGATAATCCACCTAGAGTAGTACATCCAATGAAAATATTCCCAGGAAAGAGGGGTCGGTCGCAAAGGACTCGTTTAGATTACCGCGTCTTTCCTAGCCAGAACCGTTCATTTATCATATACGTACATTGTAGGCTTGGATAGCGTTCTAATGCATGCAACACCTTAGATTATGAATAAAAATTTTTTAAGAAAAGAAAATCAAAGAATTAAGGATGCTCAAATGTTAGAAGATTAGGGTAGTTTTGTAAAATCCAGATTTGGACAGATTGTGTTGCTAAACTTTAGGCAAGCTTTAAAAATAATAAAAAATTTCCAAAAATTCTAAGATTCTCCATATCTTTAATTTAGTTTATAATAAACAACTTTTATTAAGAAATATTTTTAATTTGGGCAACTTAAATATCCCAAAATCGTGACACAAGATCAAATGTCCAGAATAGACCTTTCTGTCTTGATTTGTCATTTTAGGTAGTATTACAAAGAGTTAGGATGTCAATTATACTTGGTTTTAAAGAATATTCATTAAAATTTGATTTGCAAAAATATTGAACACGATTGGAATTGTATATTGAGAGATATGGTCCCCGAAAGTAATGACAAATATTCTGTCAAAAAGTCAGAATTGACCTTTACCTCTAAATAAATACGTTTGAAAGCCTTAAACTTATTGAAAAATTACGAGGTTAGATTTTATGGAAAGAAGACTCTTTAAACTTGCTTTTAGACTCAAGAATCAACCTTTTTGGTTAAGGAATGGCAAATATATGGCCATTCAAAGTCGATACAAGCATTCTATCGAGACAAGGATGAAAGAACCAAACGAACTAACTTACCTTGTTGTTGCGATTTCTTCTTGGATGGAGAAGGGTGGCTCACGAATTTTGTAGGGGATTAGGGCCATGAAAAGCAAACAGCTTCCCCTGCCAAATATTTCCATGGATGGGCCATGAAAATGTATCATAGAGTTTACTCGATTCCCTCGGTAACTCCTATAGTAAGCCATTTACCAAACTAACATAAAGTTTGAACGGTCCAACAAAACGGGGACTTAGCCTCCCACGTTTTTCGATCCCGATTCACCCCCTTTCAGGGGAAAAGTTGTAGGTCCCTCGGGCGTGGCGGATCGTCACATGCAAGGGGGTCTACTAGTCGGACCAGGTGCGGAATGCCCGTGACTAGGTGGAGAGTCTAGCTAAACAAAGTAAACCGACAATAGAAAACACTTTAAACGTTCTTTGTATTATAAACACTTGAAGGTTACAGAGAAAAGCACTTAGGTTACAATCTGCGTATTTGCTATCTAGACTGCGTACTTAACTTCTGTCAACCTATCCTATTTATACTTGACCTGATGCTTGCGCACTTAGCAAGTGCGCAGGGCAAAATGCTCTTGCGTACTTAACAAGTACGCAAAGGTATTCTTGCGTACTTGCTAAGTACGCAAGAGCTTTCTCCTGCGCACATGTAAGTGCGCAAAACACTTAGAAAGAAATGCAACATTCAATATGTAAAAGTAAATACAACTCGATAAACTAATACATAAAGACTCTTACATACAAAGACAATTACAGACATGAAAATACAAACTAAGACTCTATCGAGAGTGTTGTCACAGGAAAGTGCTTCAACAAAAGTTTTATAATGCCAGGTTTTCCACTTGAATAATAACACACCCCCTATATTCGACTAGGGTTTACTGTCTCATCTTGGGCGGATTTGCAATCGCGCTCATTTACAAGTTTTTCTACACCAAGTATTGGATCACACCATTGATTCTAAACTCCCGAAAATCAATTCCACCAAAGTTAATCGACATTCGACACTGTCCACCATCTAGCAAATTGTACAATGGCACATCAACCTCCATAAAGATGGATAAGATAACACCATATCTCCCGACCAACGATAAAATAATCACCCGATTCTTCCAAATGGATAAGTGAAGCCGACATTTCAATCTAACTTAAAAGATGCGGTCACTCCTCGTATCACACCCTCCACAAAATCGACATTCTTCGATCATTCATAAAAGTAGGCTTCCTCTAAGAATTAGGTATGCGTACTCCCCGAACGAAATACCCGCCACTATCCAAAACGATACGTGTTTCCACCGTTTCCATATACTCTTGTAGTTAAACTACTACAAGTTTCTCCTACCACGCATAGGTATATGAAGCCGTTGAGGGTTCCCACACGACCTTCCTTTAGCGTTTGGCTTACCTCCACACCAATCCATCCATTGAGATTTAAGGTCTCAAATATTTCATACCGTTGGGATTCAAGGATCCCATCACCTGCATACAACACTCCTTTGAAGCTTGAGACTTCAATTCGACCACCTAATATTCACCCGCATAAACAGACATATGTTCTCTCCTCAAGTTATCTCCTTTAGTTGCTACAATCAAGTTTACAACTGTCTAGGATAATACGCGATAACCCCTCCCTGCTGCATAAGGACATAACCGAGTTCAAATACACGAGGCACCAAAATATATGACAAAGCATACGGTCTTTCCAAGTAAGGACATAATGACCGCCTTACACAAATCCTCTATCACAATTCTGAGAGGCAAATACCTAACCGTGACCCAAACACCACTTTTTCTCCAATGACTTAAACATAAATAATCCTTTGAGATTCAAAGATCTCAATTACACAACCCTTCTTTGAAGTTCGAAGACTTCATTTTCAAGTTCCATTTTTCGAAGTTCTAAGAGTTCAAACACTATTTGTGAAGTTTGGAGACTTCAAGCACCGATTGTGAAGTTCGGAGACTTCAAGCACCATTTGTAAAGTTCAAAGTCTTCAAACACCGATTGTGAAGTTCAGAGACTTCAAGCACCATTTACCCCTTGACTATTTCAATCTTTGATGGGTCTACAGATACGCCTTCAAAATTTTCCACCTTATCTAAAATGGATTTCCACAAAATCCGAAATGGCACACAGCAATCGGAAATTATCCGCAATGGATTTCATAACCATTTATGGGATATCACTCTCCTCTACACTCATTGGTTGAATATAAGACCTAAGTCACTTTGTTCAACCCCGACAATTGATGCACAACACATTATTCCATTCTTCAACTCTACAAAGAATTGTTACACTCCAAAAAGAGACACTCGGGTATAAAACCCTAACGAGCTTCTTCACGACTGGAACATCAAGTATTCCATTGCACCGGTTGATGTCAATGGCATAAGCCATGTACACACCAATATATACGCCATGTGTTTCGCCATATCTAGATAAGAACAGATCGACACATCACCTCTTGGCCACACACGACAAAGATGTGGCCACTAAGTAACCACACAAGTTCCGCTACAATCGTAGGACTCCAATCCATATGATAGTTTCACCCCGCAACCCGAAAAATAAAACTAAAGGAGTTTAGTCTCGTCCTTGGTAGTTTGAAATGTCCGACTCGAAGGCCTTGAAATTTCTATTTTCTTCCATTTATCACCCTTGTGCTTTAGCTCGAGACATTCTCTTCAAATGTATCTCGAATTATAACAACTGTAGCACACATTATTAGGACTATAACACTATGGCATAGTGTGTCCCATCTTTATCCAATCGAGTTACTTTCCATACCTACGACACTAATAGGTATTGCCTCCCCAAAAGGTTTCTAGCTCGGCTAGAATATTTGGCTTTATTGAAGCCACCTCTTATTCCACCTTGCAATCCACTTGTCTCCCGAGTTTGATCTCCCTGCAATATATAATACTCAACTCCATCAAAGTTGTACACCATGCAGAAGAATCCACTCTACAACGTCAACCGAAAGTATCGGGTAGCCGATATATCTCTATTCCTTCCGACACTCCAAGATTTAGGAAAGACTGTGCTTAGTCATACAACATGCCCTTAATCTTAATCAATTCACCGGTCTACCACACGTGAAGGAATTCTCCAGATACACGGTTCACTACACCTTGTGGATAGAAACATTTCTAGAACGCCTCCTGAATTCACCCTGACGCATTGCCTTTACGCCGTTAAGCTTTTCTCCACATGGAGAAATCTCAACAAATTCTCCACCATGTCCCAGAGTCGACTCACCGCGAATTGTACTCTATCCGCCAATCACAATGGATTGTTTCTAAAGCCAATATCATTATAGTGATGCATCATTGATTAACCAAAGAATAAACTACCACCAATTAACTCCTTTAGTTCGCACGCCATGAACCCCTTGTGGAAACAAGGTTTTCTTCCTCCTTAATTTTCCAAAGTTGCTCCTTCCGCTCCTTTGGCTTCATACGTTTCTTCAAAAGGCTCGCCTCGAAGAGCCCTATCTTCCTCGAAGGAAGATTGACATGACAAGGTAGAAAGCTCTAGCCATCTTCCACTAGAATGATGCGCTCTAACTCCCCCAACTAAATTCGAGATCCTCACCATCCCCGAGGCGTAGACCCTTACGTACATGAGTCCTTAAGACAACTCCCATCTATAATTCCACCTACTAACATCTGTCCCCGTCAGTCATTCCCAGACCGTGTCAAGTTAATTGACTTGTTGTAACTGTATAAGCATAACTATAGGCATCTATCTTAAGTTATACTCATATATGTATATAAGTATATCTACATCTATATACATATAAATACATATATAACCACCTTCACTTACTCGTTAGCGATGGTTATTATTACATTGCCACCATGAAGACACGTAGACATGTTACATTACTAATCATCCTGGCCAGACATGATTAGCAATATACTATGCCTAAGTATATTCATTGCCCCTATGAGATAACTCCCAAGACAAGTTTCGACACACATAGACACCTTGGACACCAATTAAACTACCAACAATATCATTACTAACCTCCACCTTAGCTCTGTGTCTCGGTCATTCCTTCGTTGGATTCTCATTACACTCACCTTATCAAGATCAAATAAGTTTGAGTTCAGTGTCTTACACACCCGAATCCCTCAAACCAATACTCTGATACCAAGTTGTAACACCCAAAATTTACACCCGATTTTAACTTTCAACTAAACATAGTTGGTGAGATGCATAGGTTTAGATAAAGCATAATAAAAGATTTTATACTATTCATTAACAATATTCAAATCAACACATTATCAAGCAAGTACGTATGTAAATAATAAAATCAATTAAAGAATACTAAAATAATATCAATGTGGCACAACCCCATGGTTGTCCTAGATAGATGGCATAATCCTCAAGATTACCCATAAAGTGTATAGCTCCCTTGTGTTTGAACAAGAATATGTCAAACCCCGAGTTTTCCAAAAGTTTATAGCTCCCTCGTGTTTAAACAAGAATATGTCAAACCCCGAGTAGTTTAAAGTTTATAGCTTCCTCGTGTTTAAACAAGAATACGTCATGCTCCAAGTAGTTCAAATTTTATAGCTTCATCTGTTGGATCCGTATGTCCAAGAAGTAACGTCCAACAGTAATGCTAATAATATATGACCCCAAAGGGTCACACACTAAGCAATTATCAAGGATACATTTATATACGTTTAAATGTATTAACCCGGTCAAGATACATATTTTGTAATTGTCATATGTAACAATTACTTAAGGTCACATATTTATATATGTATATATGTTTACATGTATGTAAATATATATTTTAAGATTTTGTTAGTATTTACCTATGTGTAAATTATGTGTGCTTTCATTCAAACTAGCCTAGCTATATTTTTGACATAGGTGATCATGCATACATATATATTTATATATGTATGTGAAATAATATATATACATATATATATATATATATATATATCAAACTTATGGGTAACTAAGTTAGTTTGATTGCAAAGGAACATGTATTAGCCTAACTAGACACAAGTATCGAATGGTTGAAGTCATGATTACCAAGACCATACCTCCTTCTCTTTTGCTTTTTGCTGATCGTAAGTTATGGCAGAAAAAGCATGGGTATTTTGACCTCTATCACACTCCATACACAAGTATGAATACAAGGCATGGTGTCTTGACAAAGGAAATCTAGTGCCCCATACCTCTGAGGCTTTAAAAGGGTGAAATAAGGACCATTTTGAGTAACCTTTCCCCTTAAAATTGTTGCTGAATTCTGCTGTTTTGGATAACAATTGTTGAGAACAAGAAGGTCGCAAAAGTGTGAGATTGAACAACATATAAACTAACCAAAGTGTAGGGTTAGTTTGTCTATTGTTCTTGGAGGTTTTGAGTGTCCATTTTCACTTTATATACACATAGTTAAAGACATATCTAGAAAGAGTTCTTGGAAGTTTCTAACATACATCTTGACAAGCTTTACGGGTTTAATTGGCTAGCACCATCCTTGAAGCTTCATTGCTTGGTGTGGATACGTTTTGGAGGAGCTTCTACTTTGATCTCTCCATCCCCCATTTCAAGTTTTAAGTGACCACTTCTCTACAAAGGTTGTTATCTTAAACCCACTATGGTTGTTTTCGTTTTTGGTTTCATTATTTTGTAATTGTATCCATGGTTTGAAACTTTAGTTGATTTAGACCTTACACATGACGGATTCCCTTCATCCTCGTGTTTGAAAGAGAATACGTCAAAATCCCTAGTAGTTCAATGTTTGTGAAAGATTATGATTATCATGTTGAACTTGTTAATAAGAAGTTTAGTTGAATATCTTGCTATGTTTGAATTGTATTTGATAGAAATCTTGTTTTTGATATGTTTACATGTGTCACCCCAAAATATTAGAAGAAAAAGGGCTATGAATCTCACCTTGATGATTAGAGAGGAGGCGGGTTCATCAACCTTAGTGAACGTGCCCTATAGAATTTAAGAATTGAATAAGTTTAAGGAATTCTCATTACGCGAAGAGAAAGTTTGAATGAGAACGACGAAGGAGGATAGATGGTTGCATAATAGAATATCATAATCCACCTAGAGTATTACATCCAATGAAAAGATTCCCAGGAAAGAGGGGTCGGTCGCAAAGGACTCGTTTAGATTAGTGCGTCTTTCCTAGCCAGAACCGTTCGTTTATCATATATGTACATTGTAGGCTTGGATAGCGTTCTAATGCATGCAACACCTTGGATTACGAATAAAATGTTTTTAAGAAAAGAAAATCAAAGAATTAAGGATGCTCAAATGTTAGAAGATTAGGGTTAGTTTTGTAAAATCCAGATTTGGACAAATTGTGTTGCTGAATTTAGGCAAGTTTTAAATATAGTAAAAAACTTTCAAAAATTCTAAGATTCCCCATATCGTGACACAAGATCTGAGGTCCAGAATAGACCTTTCTGTCTTGATTTGTCATTTTAGGGAGTATTACAAAGAGTTAGGATGTCAATTATACATGGTTTTAAAGAATATTCATTCAAATTTGATTTTTAAAAAGATTGAACACGATTGGATTTGTATATTGAGAGATATGGTCCCCGAAAGTAATGACAAATATTCTGTCAAAAAGTCAGAATTGACCTTTCCCTCTAAATAAATACGTTTGAAAGCCTTAAACTTGTTGAAAAATTACGAGGTTAGATTGTATGGAAAGAAGACTCTTTAATCTTACTTTTAAATTTAAGAATCAACCTTTTTGGTTAAGGAATGGACAAGATATAGCCATTCAAAGTCGACACAAGCATTCTATCGAGACAAGGATGAAAGAACGAAAGACTAACTAACTTACCTTGTTGTTGAGATTTCCTCTTGGATGGAGAAGGGTGGCTCACGAACTTTGTAGGGGATTAGGGCCATGAAAAGCAAACAGCTTCTCCCACCAAATATTTCCGTGGATGGCCATGAAAATGTATCATAAAGTTTACTCGATTCCCCCGGTAACTCCTATGGTAAGCCATTTACCAAACTAACATAAAGTTTGAACGGTCCAACAAAACGGGGACTTAGCCTCCCACGTTTTTCGAACCCGATTCCCCCCCTTTCAAGAGAAAAATTTTATAACGCCACGTTTTCCACTTGAATAATAACACACCCCCTATATTCGACTAGGGTTTACTGTCTCATCTTGGGTGAATTTGCAATCGCGCTCATTTACAAGGTTTTCTACACCAAGTCTTGGATCACACCATTGATTCTAAATTCCCGACAATCAATTCCACCAAATTTAATCGACGTTCGACACTGTCCACCATCTAGCAAATTGAATAATGGCAAATCAACATCCATAAAGATGGATAAGATGACACCATATCTCCCGACCAACGATAAAATAATCACCTGATTCTTCCAAATGGATAAGTGAAGCCGACATTTCAATCTAACTTAAAAGATGCGATCACTCCTCGTATCACACCCTCCACAAAATCGACATTCTTCGATCATTCATAAAAGTAGGCGTCCTCTAAGAATTGGGTATGCGTACTCCCCGGTTGAAAAACCCGCCACTATCCAAAACGATACATGTTTCCACCGTTTCCATATACTCTTGTAGTTAAACTACTACAAGTTTCTCCTACCACGCATAGGTATATGAAGCCGTTGAGGGTTCCCACACGACCTTCCTTTAGCGTTTGGCTTACCTCCACACCAATCCATCCATTGAGATTTAAGGTCTCAAATATTTCATACCGTTGGGATTCAAGGATCCCATCACCTGCATACAACACTCCTTTGAAGCTTGAGACTTCAATTCGACCACCTAATATTCACCCGCATAAACAGACATATGTTCTCTCCTCAAGTTATCTCCTTTAGTTGCTACAATCAAGTTTACAACTGTCTAGGATAATACGCGATAACCCCTCCTTGCTGCATAAGGACATAACCGAGTTCAAATACACGAGGCACCAAAATATATGACAAAGCATACGGTCTTTCCATGTAAGGACATAACGACCGCCTTACACAAATCCTCTATCACATTTCTGAGAGGCAAATACCTAACCGTGACCCAAACACCACTTTTTCTCCAATGACTTAAACATAAATAATCCTTTGAGATTCAAAGATCTCAATTACACAACCCTTCTTTGAAGTTCGAAGACTTCATTTTCAAGTTCCATTTTTCGAAGTTCTAAGAGTTCAAACACTATTTGTGAAGTTTGGAGACTTCAAGCACCGATTGTGAAGTTCGGAGACTTCAAGCACCATTTGTAAAGTTCAAAGACTTCAAACACCGATTGTGAAGTTCAGAGACTTCAAGCACCATTTACCCCTTGACTATTTCAATCTTTGATGGGTCTACAGATACGCCTTCAAAATTTTCCACCTTATCAAAAATGGATTTCCACCTAATCCGAAATGGCACACCGCAATCGGAAATTATCCGCAATGGATTTCATTACCATTTATGGGATATCACCCTCCACTACCCTCATTGGTTGAATATAAGACCTATGTCACTTTGTTCAACCCCGACAATTGATACACATTCTTCCATTCTTCAACTCTACAAAGAATGGTTACACCCCAAAAAGAGACACTCGGGTATAAAACCCTAACAAGCTTCTTCACGACTGGAACATCAAGTATTCCATTGTACCGGTGGATGTCAATGGCATAACCCATGTACACACCAATTCATACGCCATGTGTTTCACCATGTCTAGATAAGAACAGATCGACACATCACCTCCTGGCCACACATGACAATGGTGTGGTCACTAAGTAATCACACAAGTTCCACTCAATCGTAGGACTCCATTCCATATGATAGTTTCACCCCGCAACCCGAAAAATAAAACTAAAGGACTTTGGTCTTGTCCTTGGTAGTTAGAAATTTCCGACTCGAAGATTTTGAAATTTCTATTTTCTCCCATTTATCACCCTTGTGCTTTAGCTCGATACATTCTCTTCAAATGTAATCCGAATTATAACAACTGTAGCACACGTTATTAGGACTATAACACTATGGCATAGTGTGTCCCATCTATCTCCAATCGAGTTACTTTCCATACCTACGAAACTAATAGGTATTGCTTTCCCAAAAGGTTTCTAGCTCCGCAAGAATATTTGGCTTTATTGAAGCCACCTCTTATTCCTCTTTGCAATCCACTTATCTCCCGAGTTTGATCTCCCTGCAATATAAAATAATCAACTCCACCAGAGTTGTACACCATGCAGAAGAATCCACTCTACAACGTCAACCGACAGTATCGGGAAGCCGATCTATCTCCATTCCTTCCGACACTCCAAGATTTAGGCAAGACTGTGCTTAGTCATACAACATGCCTTTAATCTTAATCCATTCACCAGTCTACCACAAGTGAAGGAATTCTCCAGATACACGGTTCACTGCACCTTGTGGATAGAAACATTTCCAGAACGCCTCTTGAATTCACCCTGACGCATTGCCTTCACGCCGTTAAGCTTTTCTCCACATGGAGAAATCTAAACCAATTTTCTACCATGTCCCAGAGTCGACTCACCGCGAATCGTACTCTATCCGCCAATCACAATGGATTGTTTCTAAAGCGAATATCATTATAGTGATGCATCATTGACAAACCAACGAATAAACAACCACCAATTAACTCCTTTAGTTCGCACGCCATGAACCCCTTGTGGAAACAAGGTTTTCTTCCTCCTTAATTTGCCAAAGTTGCTACTCCCGCTCCTTAGGCTTCATACGTTTCTTCAAATGCTTGCCTCGAAGAGCCCTATCTTCCTCAAAGGAAGATTGACATGACAAAGTAGAAATCTCTAGCCGTCCTACACTAGAATGATGCGCTCTAACTCCCCCAACTAAATTCGAGATCCTCACCATCCCCGAGGCGTAGACCCTTACGTACATGAGTCCTTAAGACAACTCCCATCTATAATTCCACCTACTAACATCTGTCCCCGTCATTCATTCCCCGACCGTGTCAAGTTAATTGACTTGTTGTACCTGTATAAGCATAACTATAGGCATCTATCTTAAGTTATACTCATATATGTATATAAGTATATCTACATCAATATACATATAATTACATATATAACCACCTTCACTTACTCCTTAGTGATGGTTATTATTACTTGGCCACCATGAAGACACGTAGACATGTTACATTACTAATCATCCTGGCCAGACATGATTAGCAATATACTATGCCTAAGTATATTCATTACCCCCATGAGATAACTCCCAAGACAAGTTTTGGCACACCTAGACACCTTGGAAATCAATTAAACTACCAACAATATCATTACTAACCTCCACCTTAGCTCTGTGTCTCGGTCATGCCTTCGTTGGATTCTCATAACACTCACCTTATCAAGAGCAAATAAGTTTGAGTTCAGTGTCTTACACACCCGAATCCCTCAAACCATTGCTCTGATACCAAGTTGTAACACCCAAAATTTACACCCGATTTTAACTTTCAAAATCATGCGGAAAATAGGTCCCATAAAAACACTCTTGACAAACAACTCATTTTAAAAACAACAAAACGGCAACGATGTGATTTTGTTTCAAAACAACCATCCGACAACTTAAAAGATAACAACAAGTTTTAGCATCAAAGAGACAACTTAAAACAAGTTTAAGGACTCCTAATCGGAGTTCTAACTCCAACCGTTAACGTCCACCAAAACGAATGAGAATCCATCCGACACGAAGCGTGGCCCAAGACTTCAAACCGAAGTTTTACCTACAAGAAAACCCCATAAATAAACTATTAGTAATGATATACAACCCCAGATGAGCCCCCCAAGCTCTTACAACAACAACAACCCCAAACGACAATTTTACTCTGGCCCGACGTAAATTACTCCGACCCTCCGAAAATTACTCCAGTCCAAAATCAGCCAAATTATTTTGCAAATCTTTAGCCTTTTCGACCCTCTCGACTCGACCCCCAGTCGTTTTAAGCAACCAACAACATTTCATGAATGTTTTAAACACCTAACAACCCTACCATACTTCCTTGTGAGGTTCCAAAGACCTCAAAACACCACAAACGACTATGTGAAGTTCACGACCTCAATTAACTTGCATGTGAGGTTCTTAGACTTCACATACCACAAAATGACTTGTGAAATTTATGACCTCAGATAACTTCCATGTGAGGTTCTTAGACTTCAAACTCCTCTATATGAGGTTCTAAAGACCACAAACGCCGCAACACAACCTTGTGAAATTCATGACCTCAAATTACTTTCGTCTGAGGTTCTTAGACTTCAAGCAACAACAACATTAGTGAAGTTCAAAGACTTCAAGCTACATTGACATAAGTGAGGTTCATGACCTCAATTCCACCAATTGCATTTTACTTTGACTCTTACCACATATTAGTCAAATTACACCAAATCACCACATATTACATATTAGTTTGACTCATACCACACTAAGTCAAATTACACCAATATACCACATTCCACAATTTAGTTTGACTCATTACTCACTAAATCAAATTACACCAATATAACACACTCCACAATTTAGTTTGACTCATAACACACTAAGTCAAAATTACACCAATATACCACATTCCATAATTTAGTTTGACTCTTTACCACAAAAGTCAAATTACACCAATACACCACATTCCATAATTTAGTTTGACTCTTCACTACATAAATCAAATTACACCAGTACACCACATCCCACAATTTAGTTTGACTCTTTACCACATAAGTCAAATTACACCAAATAAACATATTTCACATATTAATTGACTCTTTGCCACACTAAGTCAACTTACACCAAAACACCACACATAAATACAATTAAACTACACAAATCTATTTACATGTTACTAACACCATATTTATTACTAATTAAGTGCAAAGCACTTACCTTAGGTTAGAGATCATCCCGCTTGCTCCTACAAGCTTGTTCCTTTACCACTTGATCACCTAAATAATCCAATTGAAATTAGCAATCGTATGATCTCAATTTACACCAACTTGGGAGTTAAGAAACACCAATGATCTAAATATGAAGACCCTATCTTAATTTGGTTAACACAACCTTAACCAAACCTCCAACACCTAATTTAACCTTTCAACCCATATTGACCCGTTTGACCCATTTGGGTTTTCACCCAAGTTACACCAAAACTCCTTTTTACAATTCACCATAAAAATTGGAGCTTTATGGTTGATTGTGTGTCTATTAACTCCCCAGACACTTACCCAACCTCAATTCAAAATTCAAACATCCCTAAATCAAAACCTCCAATTTTGGTCCTCAAGAACCCTAACTTTCAAATCATGGAATTGGATGAGGTTTCTTACATAAAAATGTGTCTATCAACACCATAGACATTTATCCAACATCAATACATCATTTAAACATCACTAGGATGAAAACCCCTAATTCACCCTCAAGAACCCTAATTCTTGAATCATCAAATTAGATTTTTAGATGATGTTATCTACCTCTCATTACTTGTATTCAAGCTAGATTATAACTTTTAACAAGTTATTAACCACCCAGACCACGCAATTCAGCCCCAAATTCGTTTTCACCAAAAACCCACCAAGAACATCTACAATGATGATTCAAGAGATGTAGGAGATGCTTACTTGATGTTTAGAAGATGATGGACACACCAAAATCGCCTAATTTCACATGCAATACCTTGCTCTTTGATCTCCAGCCTTTCACCTCTTTCTCTTTTCTATTTGGAAGACACAAACACACACATATGTGTGTAATTTGTGCAGCCCCCTCCCCCATATTCCAACCATTTCAGAATTTACACAAACAGTCCCTGAACATCCAGAAATGACCCCTTTCACCCAAACTAGTTAAAACTCCACTTTTGCAACAAACCTCCAACTTTCATTTTATTTATTTACACCCTTATAGTATGTTTAAAATATTATATTATAAACTCAAAAATTGGTTCATTACAATTATATTTGACATTAATGAACTAGTCTTTGACATCAACTGATTTGCCTTTGTCACTCAATTTCTTTGACACTTTAATCTCACTTTGAATCTTTGTCGGTGCACTGATTTTAACTTGGACAGACCGTTTACTCTCTTGATCACTCATAATATATGATTCTATGGAGCTATGAAATCATCTTGCTTAGGCTTTTCGTGAGAGAGGTCATAATCTTGAATTAATGGATTCCCAAATTCATCTAACACGACATCCTCTGCTAGACTTAAGACTTTATGAATTGGAACATAATCTCTAATCGTGTGCACCACTTTATCTAAGAAAGTTGATGTAGATGACACCTCAGACACACAATCAGAATCATCACAATTATAATTAGTAGTGCAAGTAAAAACATTTAAAGTATTAACATCAAAAGCATTGTCAACTCATGAGTTAACAAACTTGTTTGCAATACATGTATCAACAAAAAATTATCTACAATCCCTTATTGTGTCTTTCACACACAGTTTATTGAATTCATTAAAACAACTCACATCATCAACTGAAACCTTCTCATCTACATGACCTGTGTTATTGGCTGCACTTACATACAAGTTATGAAAATTAGAGTTATCATCTCTAAGGAACTCATTTGAAACATTAGGTTTAGGAAAGGGTTTGAAATGATTAGGATGAGGTACTGCTTTGTAACCTACACCATCTTTAATAAAATAACTTCTTTGCTTATCAACATAATCTTCTAAAATCTTTCTTTGCATACCCCATTTAGAAATCAACACCTTTTCTTTAATAAGGTCGGATTGGGCAGCAATAAGTTTGTCTGTAAGATCCTAAATTAACACATCCTTTTTATCTATGTGTTCTTTAAAATTCATTCTATCTTTTAACAAAGCATTAATTTTTCTGGTGTAGGTGACCTCATTCTGTTTAATTTCCTTGTGAACCCTTTTCAACTTATTATTCTCAGGAATCAAGAATATGTTTGCTGCATGATAATTTTTCATTTTATCAACACAATCAGGAGAACAAATAAAATACTCATCCTCATAAATTACCTCACTCTAAGATGAAGTTTCACCGGAATCAGCAGCAGCTTTGCCTTTTCCTTTGTCATCAGCTTTCAAGGCACATTCACTATCACTTTCAGCTGCCTTTCTGAAACTTCAATCTATGCTATCAAAGCCTCATCAAATTCTCCTTCGGCATCTTCAATTTCTGCCTCCCACTCAAAGTTACTCAGTTGTTTTGACATCAATGCTATTGGAGCTTTCTTGGATTTGTCATTCTCATCTATCATCTCAATCAGCTATACTCCATTACCATCCAATTTCTTTATTTTCTACTTTGGACACTCACGAGCGAAGTGTCCAAGTTGCTTGCAATTGTAACACCTCAGCTTAGCTTTATCAAAACCAACCTTCTTTCCAAATTGAAGTTTATCCTTTCAAGTCTTTTGAAGGTACTTCTTTGCTCTTACAACAATCATTGACATTTGCCATTGCAAATCCATGTACTCTAGATCATCAGGATTTATCTGTACAATATTCTCAGCATCTAGAACAGCTGGTTGTAACTTTCCAGTAACGACTGCATCATAACTACTCATGAATGCACCGAACAAGGCAATTTGATCTTCTGGTATCTGACAGTTGCTTTTCCTTTTTCCCCAGCATAATGCTCAGAACCACAACAACTTTTACCCTTCTTAGTCTTTGACCCATTACTTCCTTCACCACTTTCTAAAAACAATGTTGCATTAGTTGAACTTGTATTACTAGGCTTGTATGGATTATTCAGCTCCCTCTTCTTTGCATCAAGTTCATAAGACTCTAACAAGCAAATTATATCATCAAGAGTTTTGCTCTTCAAATCTGGAGTAGTGCTCTTTATCAGCATGAATGGTATGCTCGAGGAATCAGGTAATGAATCAAGCAGCTTCTTACACAAGTCATATTTCTCAAACTTTACACCTATCTTTCTCAAACTGTTAATCATGGTAGTAAAACATGTGACTTGGTCAATCAGGGTTTCATTTTTCTTGTAGCTGAACATATTATACTGTTTCAATAACAAATCTGTGCGACTCTCTTGTAATGCTGCATTTCCCTCAAATCTTAGACACAATGCATTCCACAATCCTTGAGCTGTCTCGTGCTGCTCAAAATTCAGATAAAGTTTTGTCGAAAGAGCTAGAATGATTGATCCCAATGCTCGATTGTCCCTCTTAATCAGTTTCTTATCCTACTCATAATACAAGTCTGGATCAGCAATTGGAACTAACCCATCAGCATTTGCAGTATTTGGCACATGAGGACCTTTTACTATAGACTACCGTAGAGTATGCTCGGTAAACTTAAAGTAAGCTTTCATCATGATTTTCCAGTTTGAAAATTCTGAAATAGATTTTAGCATTGGTGGCGACTTTCCCACTACACGCTCAGTCTCGTACACCTTCCCAGCCATTGCACAAGCACAATTGAACACAAGTCAAATTTCTGAAAAACTTTCAAGTGTGGAGTTTTTGATCGAAAACTTTTGGTCGGAAACTATATCGAGCAAGACTTTTCGGTCGAAAAGTCAAGATTTCGAACAAAAGAGATTTCGGATACTTCTGAGATTTTGGACACAACTTTTTGCACACAGAAGATTTCGGGCACAACTTTTTGATCGAAAACAAACGACCAAAAAGACTTTTCGATCGAAACGAGATTTCGGATCCTTCAACAGACTTTTCGATCCCTTCTTATCAAGAACACCAATAATCATCCTGCAACAATCCGGATGTAAAATCAGATGTCCAAATCAATTGCAAACTTCATCTCTGTCAAAGTTGACATAGAAAACACGAAAATGGCAAGGAATTCCACTCTGATTCGATTGCAATTCATGAAAAGCGCTTGAATATCATGAGCTTTAACCAACAGCTCTGATACCACTTGTGAATCCCTTTGATCCGGTGATAAACAAGCCTTTAATCAACAATAACACTTCTGGATAGGCGGAATCAATCCAGAATCCAACATTAACGGAGTAAATCAAATCAAACACGAACAAGAATGAAAACCGCCATAATAATGAGATATCACATCAAACTAGATTCTTCCATTGATAATAGATGTAATTACAATAGGCTAAAACTGAGAGAACACGAGATTACAGGATAATCAGATAAAATCACAATGACAACAATGAGTAATCTCCTAATTACAAGTTCAAACAAACAACCTATATATAGTAAAAAGATTTCGATCGAAATCTTTGACTGAAAACTCTAAACCTGTACAAATAAAAGCTTCAACTTGATTTCTATGGACTACTAGGTTCCAAAAGTACAGTTGGATCAATCATTATGGGCATACTTGGTTTATTTCTATAAACCTCACAAATAAACTTTTTTTACAGTTTTTCTCAAACTCAAACCTATGGACTCACCAACATTATTTTTTGAGTCATTTTATGTATGCTTTTGTTTAAGGTTAAGAATGTTGATTAGTCTGCACTACTCTTGGTATCTATTTGATGGATTTGCTATATGTGAAGTTCATATTTGTTTACAATTCAAGCATGCTGGTGTGGATCTAGCTATTATGGTTTACTGAATTATGTAAAAGCTAAGACATGTAGGACTAACTCTGAAGCTTTTGTGATGTAACTTTTAAAATTTATAATTCTCTCATAATAAAGAGAGAATAATTTTGGGATACTACTTTAGCCTACCATATTCCATGTTACTTTCCGCTGCATAATCAATGTGCCTCTCTCATGATGTCTCGCCCCGACTCCCTCGGAACATGTATTATTCATTAAAACATATTTGATCATAAAACATTTGAAGGCCACCTTTCGCACTCCCTATGGACATTTCGAGTTCATCATCATGTCATTCGGTCTAACCAATACCCCTGCGACATTTATGGATTTAATAAATAGATTGTGCCGACCAATGTTAGATCGGTCAGTGATAGTCTTCATAGATGACATTCTCATCTATTCAAAGAATGAAGGTGACCACCATTGTAACATTTCTGAATTTTCCGACCCTATTTTAAATTTATTTTAACTAATAAAATAAAAACACGACACTAAAACATATACTTGTTCAAACCTACACCTCATTAATCGTTAGCCGATCGTATTCAATTCAAAGATTTAGAACTCATAATCATGTGGTAACACTCCTAGAGTTAATCTAGTTAGTAATCCCGTTAGTTGTTCTGTTAAATCCTAACCAGGCTAATTCTGTCAAAGCTGAAGTTGCAAGGGCTGATTTTGTAAATAACCAGAAACCCTAGTAGGCATGGTCGCGCCACGTTTTGGCACGGTCGCCCCTCGTCTGGCACGGTCGCGCCTATTGTTGGCACGGTCACGCCTCGCCTTGGCACGGTCGCGCCTCGCGACAGTTGAAACGTAAATACAGCCTTTAATCATGGGACCATTCGATTTCGTAACCAATTCTTGCATTAACAAACCCATTATGAGTTTAACCATCTCAATTATATCAAATAAACCCGTTTTTTAGTCGATCCCTCTCCTAATTACCAAAACCCTCCATTGTGACCATCGATTTCATCGTTTCGTTGTAAATTCTCTCAACCAAACAAACCAACACCTTAGTCGATTCCCCCTAAAGCTCCAGAATACATCAACTGGGCCGGAGTTGTAGCAGAAAGCACCGGAGACCACACCCGTCATAGCCGGAACTCGTCCCCACCGTAGGCCATCAATTCATCGTCTCACAGGGTAATTGAAACTTTCAAAACTATCTATTTATTCTATAGATCAAAAGTCCTAATCCAATTTAGACTCTCAATATCGAAATTTACTCGAACCCGATCCTAAGTTTCATTTAAAAATGGTTTAATCGAATCCAACTTTAAACATGTTTTAAACACAATTAATCTACACCAACAGACTCGTACTAACCTTGTGAATGAAAGCCCTATACATTCAAGCACTATCAATATAAGAATCAATCAATTCGTTCCTGTTTTGAAAGAGACACGGTCGCGCTAATCATCTAGCGCAGTCGTGCCTCAGGAGACGCGGTCGTGCCTCCTGCTCAGACCCAGTCATGCTCGTTGGCTAGACTTGATCGTACCCCAGAAGCATAGACACGGTCGTGCCTAGTGGTTTGGCTAGTTGTCCTCTGTTTGACCAACACGGTCACGCCCTGTCTAGAACGGTCGCGCCCGCCCTAGCACGATCGTGCCCTATCCTAGGCACGGTCGTGTGTGTTGGCAGAATGTTTATAATTTTTATATTTCTAAACAATTAGTAAATCATATTAATTTCTAAAATAATAATAATTGAATTTATAAAAATCTGTATTATTTTTATTTAGAAAAGATCAAATATTTAATCTTAAAATAAATAGAAATTATTTAAAGTTCAACATTTAATTTATAAACCCTACATTTAAATAATACTTTAATGTCTAAATTACATTATATAAATAAATGAATAAGGTAATAATTATTTATTTGATTTATAATTAAACAAAAACATTTATTTAGTTATACTTAATTACATCTAACACTTACATTATTTTCATAAACAATAATTATTTAATTTACATATTTAATTATTCAAAACTCAAACTTTATTAAAAAAATGTTCTAAAAATATTCATTTCAAATCTTCCATTTTTTTACAATACTTTCAAGTACCAATCACTAACTTTATCTAATTTAACTTTAGATATAGACTTAGACTATTGTGCATTATTAATGCAATATACATTACACTCCAGGTTAACATTGTGCAATACAAGGATCACATTACTATCTAGTATCTCGTGTTAGCTACGCCTTCGAATCAAGTGAGTATACATAGCCCCTTTTACTCTTTTACATTTTTGGGGTGGAACATGAACATTATTCAAATTACATGTTTACATTTACACAAACAACACAAGTACAAATCCTATTTACATTCATGTGTGCAATTTGAGCTTTATGCCAAAGTGCTAGGTGTGCTAACCTTTGTATGTGATTATGTGCAATCATTAACTATTCAAGCCAACGGTTTTCAATGATAGATCTATTGAGTCTGACAAACCCACCCAGATTGGGGTGATTGATACCGACAACACAATTTTTGCATGCTAGTTACAAAGGTTTAATTGTACATGGTTACACAATAGCTGCTCCCCATAAATGCCTTATTTATCATGTTATGTAAGGATTTGTTTTACAAACTATATGATATCTATATACAAACCTGTGTTATACTCACCAAATTTTTAGTTGACCTTATTTTATTCATGTTTTAGGTGCTTTCATATGAGTAGATCAAGACATGCTACACATAGGCTTTGGACCTAGTTAATCTTAATTCAAAAACAAATTGTATTTCATTATGTACTTTGAACTTGATTCATGATTGTTTGGATGTAAATGGATTTAACATATTACAAATTAGTCAACCTTGAGCTCATGAACAGTTTACATGTCTCGCCCCGATGATATCGCCATCGGTTGGGGTCTGACAGATTGGTATCAGAGCCTTGGTTATAGGGAACTAGGTTATTAGACACCCTTGACCTGGACTATAACTTTAGGACACCCATACAATGCCATGTTACTACATGTTACATTATTAGTTCTTGTGTAAATATTTTTACATGCTATCATAAGTATTTACACTATGTGATACGATACATAATAACTTATGTGTCACACTACTTGATAACTTTTGTGCTTACACTCATTACCATTTACATGCTATATGATTATTTTTTTTTTTTGTGAATATTCTTACATGTTATACTATATAATAACATCATATGATACAATACTTAATAATCTATGTGTCACATTACCTGCCAAATTTTTCTCTTATTCATTGCTACCTATTTAATTTATTTAAAAGTGCTATCCTAAGTTTCCACACACACTCATACACACTTAGTTTTTCATGCACCCCTAAACTCACATATATAATACCACGCCTCTTGTGAACAACAAATTTTAAACTATTGGGCCTAATGTCCATCAATAATAAACTAAGAAGTCCATCTATCCTCCAAGAAGCAAAAGCCTACTGAAATGCATAAACCATACTTTCGGGCCACAAGGCCCAGTTCACAACAATTCTCATCATGACCATGAGCCCAACAATAGTATTATTAATACATGATGGCTGGAAGAGTGTGTAGGCCCATGAGGGATTCTGGCTAAGGAAAGATAGGGTACTTAAGTGTCCTAGTGACCCACCCCTCTTTCCTGGGAGTTCTCCTCAGGGATGCATTGCTTATAGGTCAAGTGTGTTTCTAAAATAATATTGTGAAGGTTCGGCGTTATGACTAGTCAAACTCTAAACCTATGAGAACTCCTACATTTGACACTCAATATTTTATTATCGCTTACAACCTTTCCATTGTTTTCCTGCTAAGTATGGACTCCTACTCTCCTACCTTCCCGGTATGACGTCCCGAAGAAGAGTCTGATTGGGAAGAAGACACCGGATCACCCGTACATCGATCACCAACACCCGCAGCTGCTAGACCAAGGTTTGATGTATGGGTAGGTTGGATTAGGAACACCGGCCCAAGACTTCGAACACCTGGATCAACCGCACCCAGAAACCCATATCAGACACCCCATCCCCACAATCAACTACCACTCCCACTAAGAGACCCATATCTAATGCCCGACCCGTATTACTCTAATCCTTGAGTAGGGCATATCATGGCACTCACTAGTACTATCGAATTTCCAATCAATGACACGCACCAATATGTAAGGACCTCAGAATTTGAGAGGCAAAGAATGGAGCAAGGGTTAATGCACGACTTGCAAGGACAAGGAATGAATAGCCTAGCAAACCAATTAGGGTACCAAAAGGAATTAATCTCCTACCTCGAAGCGGTGCTCGCCTAGGGAATTATTCTTCTTCTAGTGGAAAGCTACAGGAGGCGTTACCATGATTATTTTTCTTATTTATTTCAGTTTGAGAACCATTTCCCTGTGTTTTGAATACATTTCAGCATTACTAAATTTTATATTTTCCAAAGTTATTATTCATAAATTCAATACGTTGAGTGTGAATTACACCCATCATATTTTCATCAAAATTCTCCAAATATTATCTTTCCCATTCACCACAATTTAGTACACTACCAGCAATCTTCTTCGTAAACAAATCATCCAATTATTTGATTTAAACAAACCTCGTTATTTTTTTCAAACAAAATGTTTATCAAACTTTTAGATAGTAAAAAAAAATAAAAAATTTCCATAAAACTTCACTCCTGATAGAGAAACTTAACACAATCTATTTTGTAAAAATATTATTCCGAATTGATAAATAATTATGATTTTCCTCATTAAAGAAAAATACTCCTAAATCCTGGCTAAATTAGTATACGACTACTTGTTTAGCCAATAATTCCGCTTAGAAATATCCTTGTATTAATAGCTGAAAATTTAAATTAAAAGATTTTTCCATAAATTGTCTATTTATTTAAATTATGTGAATTAATGGATTCCCTACTTTATATATCTACAACAAGGAACAATTTACCACTTTCTATTTTCAAGCAAAGATCAGTATTTGTAAACACATTTCCCCGAACGTTTTCAAAACCTCCTCGCTACCTTTCGTTTGTCGCTTCAAAAGACGATCCATATCACGTAGACTTTAACCCTCCCCATCAACCTCAATGAGATTTAAGAGCTACAACCTAACTACCACATTATACAGGAACGCCAAACAACACGCTTGTCCGCAACACTCGATCACATGCGAAACCCGTTAGTATACATCACACACGAAGTCCAACAACTTACGTATACACGTTCACAATATACCCAACGCAACCACATGGTACATGAAACTCAATTATTCTCAATATACCCAATGCTACACAAATTACATAATACATGAAACTAGTTTGCCTACAAATCACAATTTACTGGATTGATCACATAACACACGAAACATGCTTAATTGCAATACACATGCTACTAGATTGAGCACATAATACACGAAACTTAGTTGGTTGCAATATACATGACACATAACCGTTGTTTGTTTGATACATAACCCTAGAGTGACCACATTAACATGAAACACATTTGGTTAGAAAGGGCATCATACTAAACTGTGCACATTATGCAATATACATAATACTAAACTGTTTATATTACACATGATACTATATTGTTTACATTACACGTGAGAGCTCGTTGATTTACAAAATACATAATACTAGCTGTTCATGCTACACAAGAGACTTGTGTGTTTACTTTATACATGAAACGAAATTGCTTACAACTATTACAATTGATTGATTACATTATACACAAGATATGGTCATGCACTTTGTTCACCAAAGTTGAAGACCATAATACATGGAAACGACTCGGGGTTTGACGTATTCTTGTTCAAACACGAGCAAACTAAGAAACTTTAAGTTATTCTACTTTACTACTCTCTAGTCGTGAACTTACCTGCTTAAGGACATAGTTACTTATTAGCGACTTTTATGTGAAAACAATGGACATGGACGGAGTGAAATTGTGCCCCTTGAACCGCACATAACGGAATGATCTATACGGACCATACGATGATTTGAATAATTACGGGTGCACACGGAATTATAAAAATCAGCGCATGGAAACATAGTGAAATTTTGTCAAGTGTTGTGACCTAAAACTTATCATGATGTGTAACAACGAAACTGATGTGATATGACAAGGACTTCCTATATATAAGTGTCCTATCATATTATCAGAAGTAACGTTGTTCCTGTCACGTGAAGTTTTGACCTAGACCAATGTATACGAAATCTCTTACCCACTAACATTTTAAAACATATTAGACTACATCATACACAAACCCTGAAGATCAAGGTCCCATCAAATTCATTCCAAATAATACATCTCACATCTAGAATTAAGAATTTTATTCGACAATCTCCTCCTTAAATTTATTTCAACACAAAACTCATTATCACTCTTCATATTCAACTTCGAGTATCAGATCTAAGTCATGTCAACGGTTACACTCCCCAGAATCCAACAATCAAAACTCACCGAGAACCCAAAACTCCCACCTTTTTCCTTGATTATAGTAGCCTCCATTAGTTAAATTTCGGGTCGAAATTCCATTAACATGGGGAGACTGTAACATTTCTGATTTTTCCGACCCTATTTTAAATTTATTTTAACTAATAAAATAACAACACGACACTAAAACATATACTTGTTCAAACCTACACCTCATTAATCGTTAGCCGATCGTATTCAATTCAAAGATTTAGAACTCATAATCATGTGGTAACACTCCAAGAGTTAATCCAGTTAGTAATCCCGTTAGTTGTTCTGTTAAATCCTAACCAGGCTAATTCTGACAAAGCTGAAGTTGCAAGGGCTGATTTTGTAAATAACCAGAAACCTTAGTAGGCACGGTCGCGCCTCGTCTGGCACGGTCACGCCTATTGTTGGCACGGTCGCGCCTCACCTTGGCACGGTCGCGCCTTGTTTTGGCACGGTCGTGCCTCGCGTCAGTTGAAACGTAAATACAGCCTTTAATCGCGGGACCATTCGATTTCGTAACCAATTCTTGCATTAACAAACCCATTATGAGTTTAACTATCTCAATTATATCAAATAAACCCTTTTTTTAGTCGAACCCTCTCCTAATTACCAAAACCCTCCATTGTGACCATCGATTTCATCGTTTCGTTGTAAATTCTCTCAACCAAACTAACCAACACCTTAGTCGATTCCCCCTAAAGCTCCAGAACACATCAACTGGGCCGGAGTTGTAGCAGAAAGCACCGGAGACCACACCCATCTTAGCCGGAACTCGTCTCCACCGTAGGCCATCAATTCATCGTCTCACAGGGTAATTGAAACTTTTCAAAACTATCTATTTATTCTATAGATCAAAATCCCTAATCCAATTTAGACTCTCAATATCGAAATTTACTCGAACCCGATCCTAAGTTTCATTTAAAAATGGTTTAATCGAATCCAACTTTAAACATGTTTTAAACACAATTAATCTACACCAACAGACTCGTACTAACCTTGTGAATGAAAGCCCTATACATTCCAACACTATCAATATAAGAATCAATCAATTCGTTCCTGTTTTGAAAGAGACACGGTCGCGCTAATCATCTAGCGCGGTCGTGCCTCGGGAGACGCGGTCATGTCGACTTCCAGCGCGGTCGTGCCTCCTTCTCAGACCCAGTCATGCTCGTTGGCTAGACTTGATCGTATCCCAGAAGCATAGATACGGTCGTGCCTAGTGGTTTGGCTAGTTGTCCTCTGTTTGACCAACACGGTCGCGCCCTGTCTAGAACGGTCGCGCCCGCCCTAGCACGATCGTGCCCTATCCTAGGCACGGTCGTGTGTGTTGGCAGAATGTTTATAATTTTTATATTTCTAAACAATTAGTAATTCATATTAATTTCTAAAATAATAATAATTGAATTTATAAAAATCTGTATTATTTTTATTTAGAAAAGATCAAATATTTAATCTTAAAATAAATAGAAATTATTTAAAGTTCAACATTTAATTTATAAACCCTACATTTAAATAATATTTTAATGTCTAAATTACATTATATAAATAAATGAATAAGGTAATAATTATTTATTTGATTTATAATTAAACAAAAACATTTATTTAGTTATACTTAATTACATCTAACACTTACATTATTTTCATAAACAATAATTATTTAATTTACATATTTAATTATTCCAAACTCAAACTTTATTAAAAAAATGTTCTAATAATATTCATTTCAAATCTTCCATTTTTTTACAATACTTTCAAGTATCAATCACTAACTTTATCTAATTTAACTTTAGATATAGACTTAGACTATTGTGCATTATTAATGCAATATACATTACACTCTAGGTTAACATTGTGCAATACAAGGATCACATTACTATCTAGTATCTCGTGTTAGCTACGCCTTCGAATCAAGTGAGTATACATAGCCGCTTTTACTCTTTTACATTTTTGGGGTGGAACATGAACATTATTCAAATTACATGTTTACATTTACACAAACAACACAAGTACAAATCCTATTTACATTCATGTGTGCAATTTGAGCTTTATGCCCGAGTGCTAGGTGTGCTAACCTTTGTATGCGATTATGTGCAACCATTAACTATTTAAGCCGACGGTTTTCAATGATAGATCTATTGAGTCTGACAAACCCACCCAGATTGGGGTGATTGATACCGACAACATAATTTTTGCATGCTAGTTACAAAGGTTTGATTGTACATGGTTACACAATAGCTGCTCCCCATAACTACCTTATTTATCATGTTATGTAAGGATTTGTTTTACAAACTATATGATATCTATATACAAACCTGTGTTATACTCACCAACTTTTTAGTTGACCTTATTTTATTCATGTTTCAGGTGCTTTCATATGAGTAGATCAAGACATGCTACACATAGGCTTTGGACCTAGTTAATCTTAATTCAAAAACAAATTGTATTTCATTATGTACTTTGAACTTGATTCATGATTGTTTGGATGTAAATGGATTTAACATATTACAAATTAGAGACACAACTAACCAAACTCTAGTCTTGACCTTGCCCAAAACAACGCGTTTGAAGAATTAAAGACACAACTAACCAAACTCTAGTCTTGACCTTGCCCGAGGGAAACGAAGACTTGGTAGTTTACTCGAACACTTCTGGTCAGGGATTGGGTTGTGTACTGATACAGCGAGGAAAGGTAATCGCTCATGCCTCACGCCAGTTAAAGGTGCATGAAGTTAACTACCCAACTCACGATCTTAAGTTGGCGCAATAGTTTTCGCATTAAAGATTTGGAGGCATTACTTGTACGGAGTTAAGTGTACCATTTACTCTGATCATAAAAGCCTGAAGTTTTTGTTCTGGTAAAAGGAGTTAAACATGACGCAAACAAGGTGGTTGGAACTACTAAAATATTATGATTGCGAAATATTATATCACCCACGAAAGGCAAACGTAGTGGCTGACACCTTGATTTGAAATAAAGAGTCTACACCAATCTGGATTAAAGCATGCTAACTGATTATAACACCGGATCTAATGACTGAAATAGCAAAGGTACAGGGAAAGGCTTTTGTAACATCCAAATTTTCAAACGATATAATATTAAATGGACTAATAATGTAATTAGGTGAAAGTATGACGGGTAGAGGAATAAAGAGTTAAAATTTCAAGTGCTAGAAATGTAAAGTTTGGATTTCTAGGGTTGTGACGGACCGTCACAGCTGGTAACAGTATGTTACAGGTGATGTGTGACATTCCGGATTTTTATTCACGCAATTGTAATATATATCATGTAATCACTTTCAACTAAATGAAATGCAAGTGTTTTATTTAATTTTGTACAAAATATATATTTATTTTTATTTTATGGATTTAAAATAATTAAAAATAAATACGTTTTAAACTTATATAAAATTTTATATAAAAATCTAAATTTAAAAAGTTTCAGATTTAATAAAATAACCTATTTAAATAAGATAACTAACTCTTAAAAAAATTATTTAAAATTATTTATAACAATAATAATAATATAAGTTTATAAAATATATTTGAAAATTTAAAGAAATTAAACTAATTATTTTTATAAAAGTTAAGGGGTTGTTTTGAAACTTTTCAAACTAGAAGGTTTTAAGCAAAAATCAGTTGAGGGACTATTTCTGTACAAATCAAACTACAAGGACTCATCCGTAATTATCTCAGGGGCCGAATTAAATCAAAACCAAAATACAAGGACCAAATCTGCCAATTCCCAAATCGACTTTCCGGTCACCATGATCCTTGGTCCGGCGGGTAAAGCGTTTTTCCGGTGAACACCCCGACAGGGCTGTTCCCTGCACCTCGACAGCCGCTACAGGCATCCCTGAACTCGTCTTCCCCATGCGAACAAAAGGCCCCGACCAATTGGTCTCCCTAACATACGAATCGCCTGATCTTGTTGGTGGTCGAAAACCCGCGCCTCGAATTCGAGCCCGACAGTCAACCCCCACACGTATTTAATAGCTCTTTAGCTTCGTCTCGTCCAGACGAGTGTCGGGACGTGCCCAATTGCACGCTTTGTCATAAGAAACGAACTCGGCTATAAATAGCCATCGTCGGACCTGCTCGAGCTCGCGACCCCTCTTCCACCCAATCTCACTCCAAATTGAAGGCACCATTACAATCGCCATCTCTGCGTGAAGCTGTGACCAAGGTTGTAGAGGCTAATCCCATCCAGAAGCTCGATTCTCATTCTGGACATTATCGGATTTAAGACTCTGTCGTCCAGCCCCTTTGCGACCACATAAGAATCCTCGACTTCGTTTCTTTACCTTCTGTTATCATAAGGCAAGCTGAACCAATCGAAGTCACGACTCCAAAACATCGATTACCGGACAAACCATTGTTCTGAAAAATTGCTGTTTTATTTTCTAAAGTCTGGGCCATCGAAACTACTTAGTTTCGATTGAGTACTCACCCTTATCCATACTCTTTCCTAATCCATATTAATTGCAACATTCCTACACATTTTATACTCATAGACTCTCAAGTCTATTAAAATCTTGAAAATCTCGTCAACGACTTAATTTCTTGAAACCAGTAAAGGACACGTGCAATCTGGAAGGGTGACACCTGTACATTGGGTTTTCTGTCTAGGAAAGCATTTCGTATAAATCCAAATAAACGGACCCGTATGCTTTCCTGGGAATTCCTGAAGTGAGTGTGTACCTATAGGCTAAAGCATGTCTCTTTGAAAGTTTTGAGGAATTCTTTAACGCTGATAAGTCAATGTATTCGCAAGGATACGATCCGAACTTAAACTCAAAATTTGGGGACATTATAGCAAGATAGGAAGAACTAGACGAACATGCAAAGCAAATCATTATTACGGGTGCACACGTAATAACGATTTATAGTGCATGCAAGTCCCGGCAATTCCTATTACGCGAATAATGATCTATAACATCATGTTCTATCCGGAATAGATGGCTTAGTTTTCCCCCCATCAACTTTGAATAAATACTCATGCACTGGCACGCGTCATGATGAATCCCGCTTTTCTGCTTACATTATTTCCCACTATAATTCATATATATCCATCTTATCTAAAATATCATTGTCTTTTCTTATGGTGATAGAATGCCTCCTCGACGTGCAAACTCTAGCACTTCCAACCCGGATCTTGCTACCCTTCTTGCCCAGCTAGTGGGGCAAATGACCCAAGCCAATAACAACAGTGACGGGTCTCACAACATCCAAGGAAACGGTGGTACCAACCCGCCTCAATGCACGTTTAAGCACTTTAACTCGTGCAATCCTACAAAATTATTCAGTACTGAAGGTGCTACCGACCTACTACAATGGTTTGAAAGCATGGAAAGCACATTCCTAAACAGTGATTGTCCCGATAATCTTCGGGTTCGCTATTCCACAAGTGTACTTCAAAAGATAGCCCTCACCTGGTGGAACGGTGAGAAGCGCACTCGTGGTGTTGAGGTTGCTACATCTTTATCTTGGGATGATTTGAAGAAAGCCATGACTGATGAATTCTGTCCTCGGAATGAAATGAGGAAGCTCGAGACTGAGTTCTGGGATCTTGCCCAAGACAGCGGGGATAATCTGGCTTACACCACCCGGTTTCAAGAGCTAAGTCTGTTGGTGCCTCATATGATCACTCCCCTTGCACGGGGAATTGAAAAATACATAGGCGGACTGCCTATGCAAAATCAAGATGCTGTGTTAGGAAGCAATCCTCCTACACTTGAAGCTGCTATCCGTCTATCCGCTACACTATCCGACAACCATGTCAAGGCCGGAACCTTATCAAGAAAGGGTTCCAAGAAGGTTGTTTCTAACCGCAATAAGAAACGAAAGGGTCGAAACTTCGCAGCCGTAACTCCCGCTGTACCTGCTATTCAAGCGGCCCCTTTGGGTCAAAACCCAAAACCTTATCTAGGCCCAAATCCCCAATGCCAGACCTGCAAGTACCATCATCCTGCCAACTTACCATGCCGATTGTGTTCAAGCTGCAGACGATATGGACACGTGGTCACTACTTGCCGTACCCGTCCTCCCGTCCATCAAGCTGCTCTAGCCCGCCCAATCTATCCGGCACCTCTCAATGGTCGGGCATGTTATGATTGTGGAGACCCAAACCATTTCCGTGACCGATGCCCAAAACTTCATCATCAAGGTGGTCCTCAAGGACGAGCGTTTAATATAAACACTAATGAGGCTCAAGCAAACAACGACGTGATAAACGGTACATTTCTCGTAAACAATTATTATGCATCCATTTTATTTGATACCGGTGCCGATAGGAGTTTTGTATCTCTTGCCTTTGAATCTTGACTTACTAAACAAAGAACGAAACTTGACAATTCTTATTCCGTGGAGATAGCAAACGGAAAATCTATTACCATAAATTATGTTATCCGCGACTGTAATCTCGAGCTTAATAGTCATGAATTATCCGTTGATCTCCTTCCAATGCAATTGGGAAGCTTCGATATTATAATTGGCATGGACTGGTTATCCAAGCACCATGCCGAGGTTATTTGGCATGAAAAGTGCATTCGTATACCTCTCCATTCGGGTGACACGTTAGTTATTTTCGGTGAAAAACCGTGTCGTGGTCTTCAACTCATGTCTTGCACATTAGCACAAAAGTACTTGCGGAAAAAGTACGTTGCTTTCTTGGCCCACGTAGTTGACACGAAAGACAAGGGTAAGAAATTGCAAGATATTCCGATCATTCGAGACTTTCCCGAGGTATTCCCCGAGGATTTACCCGGTCTTCCTCCTCCTAGACAAGTAGAGTTTCGTATTGACCTTGTGCCCGGAGCAACTCCCGTGGCAAAAGCACCCTATCGTCTTGCACCTTCCGAGATGCAAGAGCTCGCAAGTCAATTACAAGAACTCTCATCTAAAGGATTCATCCACCCGAGCCATTCACCTTGGGGTGCTCCCGTGCTGTTCGTAAAGAAAAAGGATGGATGCATTGATTATCGTGAGCTCAACAAGCTTACACTCAAGAACCGTTATCCTTTACCCCGTATCGACGACCTTTTCGATCAACTTCAAGGTTCACCATGTTTCTCCAAGATTGACCTTCGTTCCGGGTACCATCAACTTCGTGTTCTCAATGAAGACATTCCGAAGACTGCCTTTCGAACTAGATATGGTCACTACGAGTTCATGGTCATGCCATTTGGCTTGACAAATGCACCTGCGGTTTTCATGGATCTCATGAACCGTGTATGCAAACCTTATTTGGACAAGTTCGTGAACATTTTCATTGACGATATTCTGATCTATTCTAAAACGAAAGCGGAGCATGAACAACATCTTCGTTTGATTTTGGAGCTCTTGAAGAAGGAACAACTATACGCCAAGTTCTCTAAGTGTGAATTCTGGCTAAAGGAGGTTCAATTTTTGGGACACATAGTCAACGATAAAGGGATTCATGTGGACCCGGCAAAAATCGAAGCGGTAAAGAATTGGAGTACTCCTAAGACTCCTACCGAGATTCGTTCATTCATTGGACTAGCAGGTTATTATCGTCGCTTCATCTCAAATTTCTCCAAGATTGCGGTTCCACTCACTGCCTTGACTCACAAAGGTATGCCTTACGAGTGGGGACCCAAACAAGAAGAAGCTTTTCAAACTCTCAAGCTCAAGCTCTGCAATGCTCCTATTCTAACTCTTCCTAGTGGTAATGACGACTTTGTCGTTTATTGTGATGCATCCAACCAAGGTCTTGGTTGTGTTCTAATGCAACGTGGCCAAGTAATTGCATACGCATCACGTCATCACAAAATCCATGAGAAGAACTATACGACCCATGATCTCGAGCTTGGCGCTGTCATTTTCGCCATGAAAATTTGGAGACATTATCTTTATGGCACCAAATGCGTGGTTTTCACCGACCACAAAAGTCTCCAACATATTTTCAATCAAAAAGAGCTTAATATGAGGCAACGACGATGGGTTGAACTTCTTAACGACTACGACTACGAGATTCGCTACCACCCTGGCAAGGCAAATGTTGTAGCCGACGCCTTGAGTCGTAAAGAACGTATCATGCTTCATAGTGTTTGTATTCATAACGATATCCAAGCCCGTATTCTTCAAGCACAACACACCTCGGTTACCGAGGGAAACATGTATCAAGAGATGGCATGTGGTGTAGAACTCTTACTAGAAACCAAAGCCAACGGCTTATTGTATTACTTGGACCGTATCTGGGTTCCCGATCGCGACGACCTTCGTATATTTTTGATGAACGAGTCCCATAAAACTCGATATTCGGTACATCCCAGAGCTGATAAGATGTACATGGGTCTTCGTCAGCAATATTGGTGGCCCGGCATGAAAAAGGATATTGCCCTCTTTGTGGCAAAATGCTTAACTTGTTCTAAAGTGAAGGCCGAACACCAGAAGCCTTCCGGACTCCTCGAACAACTTGAAATTTCCATGTGGAAGTGGGAGAACCTTGCCATGGACTTCATCACCAAACTCCCACGCACTTCTAGTCGGCACGATAGTATCTGGGTTATTGTCGACCGACTTACGAAGTCTGCTCATTTCTTGCCTATTCGTGAGGACTATCGAGTCGAGAAATTGGCTCGGATCTACGTTGATGAGATCGTAAGTCGTCACGGAATCCCTTTGAACATCATCTCCGATCGTGATTCACGTTTTACTTCCTGATTTTGGCAATCATTACAATCTACGCTTGGTACTCGTTTGGATTTAAGTACGGCTTACCATCCTCAAACTGATGGACAAACCGAGCGAATAATCCAAACTCTCGAGGATATGCTTAGAGCTTGTGTCATCGACTTTGGTGGCAATTGGGATTCTCACCTACCACTGATCGAATTTTCCTACAACAACAGCTACCACACAAGTATTAACATGGCACCGTTTGAAGCTCTTTATGGACGGAAATGTCGTTCACCGATTTGTTGGAACGAAATTGGTGAAGCACAAATCACCGGTCCCGAGCTTATTCAAGAGACCACCGATAAAATCTCTCTTATCCAGGACAACATTCGAGCAGCAAGGAGTCGGCAAAAGAGCTATGCCGATAAAATACGAAAACCCTTGGAATTTCAAGTTGGGGATATGGTTCTCCTAAAAGTATCACCTTGAAAAGGCGTAGTCCAATTTGGAAGGAAAGGAAAACTTGCACTTCGATATGTGGGTCCATTCAAGATACTTGAAAGGATAGGAAAAGTGGCCTACAAACTCGATCTTCCTTCAGAACTCAACAACGTACATCCGACCTTTCATGTATCTAATTTGAAAAAGTGTCTAGCCGACGAGAATCTCCACATCCCTCTTGACGAAGTGCGTATTGACGAGAAAATGCACTTTGTTGAAAAACCCGTGGAAATAGTGGACCGTGAAGTCAAGAAACTCAACCGTAGCCGCATCCCCATTGTCAAGGTCCGTTGGGAGTCTAAACGTGGACCCGAGTTCACTTGGGAACGTGAAGACCAAATGAAGACCAAATATCCGCATCTCTTTTCATAGCCTCCATTAGTTAAATTTCGGGACGAAATTCCTTTAACATAGGGAGACTGTGACATTCCGGATTTTTATTCACGCAATTGTAATATATATCATGTAATCATTTTCAACTAAATGAAATGCAAGTGTTTTATTTAATTTTGTACAAATAATATATTTATTTTTATTTTATGGATTTAAAATAATTAAAAATAAATACGTTTTAAACTTATATAAAATTTTATATAAAAATTTAATTTATTCAAACTAGAAGGTTTTAAGCAAAAATCAGTTGAGGGACTATTTCTGTACAAATCAAACTACAAGGACTCATCCGTAATTATCTCAGGGGCCGATTTAAATCAAAACCAAACTACAAGGACCAAATCTGCCAATTCCCAAATCGACTTTCCGGTCACCATGATCCTTGGTCCGGCGGGTAAAGCGTTTTTTCGGCGAACACCCCGACAGGGCTGTTCCCTGCCCCTCAACAGCCGCTACAGGCATCCCTGAACTTGTCTTCCCCATGCAAACAAAAGGCCCCGACCAATTGGTCTCCCCAACATACGAATCGCCTAATCTTGTTGGTGGCCGAGAACCCATGCCTCGAATTCGAGCCCGACAGTCAACCCCCACACGTATTTAATATCTCTTTAGCTTCGTCTCGTCCAGACGAGTGTCGGGACGTGCCCAATTGCACGCTTTGTCATAAGAAACGAACTCGGCTATAAATAGCCATAGTCGGACCTGCTCGAGCTCGCGACCCCTCTTCCACCCAATCTCACTCCAAATTGAAGGCACCATTACAATCGCCATCTCTGCGTGAAGCTGTGACCAAGGTTGTAGAGGCTAATCCCATCCAGAAGCTAGATTCTCATTCTGGACATTCTCAGATTTAAGACTCTGCCGTCTAGCCCCTTTGCGACCACGTAAGAATCCTCGACTTCGTTTCTTTACCTTCTGTTATCATAAGGCAAGCTGAACCAATCGAAGTCACGACTCCAAAACATCGATTACCGGACAAACCATTGTTCTGAAAAATTACTGTTTTATTTTCTAAAGTCTGGGCCATCGAAACTACTTAGTTTCGATTGAGTAAATGGTCAATCGAAACTAGTTGTTTCGATAGATGGTAGTTTCGACAGCCTGTGTATCACTTATAAATGATCAATCGAAACTAGTAAGTTTCGATAGATGGTAGTTTCGACAGCCTGTGTATCACTTATAAATGATCAATCGAAACTAGTAAGTTTTGAAAGATGGTAATTTCGACAGCCTATTTATCACTTATAAATGATCAATCGAAACTAGTAAGTTTTGATAGATAGTAGTTTCGATTGAACACAGTTTCGATACCTGTCACAACTATAAACAGTTTCGATCAAATCAGTACTTTCAAGTAAATCTGGACCAACTTTTATGCAAATAACACTAAGAAATGTTATTATAAACCTATACACAATTAAATACTAATACGCACATGTAAACATACAATAATACCCATTTATCTACATAGGGTTTCAACGTGCTTAGACTTCAACATCTTTATCACGTACACGCGTGGAAAAATACCCGCTTGCAAGGTGAGTTACATAGCCCCTATTTTATATTTGTACATACTTTGGGGTGAAACATTATTTCATGCTACTCAATCAAATTGTTTATACGTGTTATTCATGTGGATTATATGCTTACTATCTTGGGTGTACAATCATTTGCTTTAAACACAAGAAAACCAACAGTAATATTAATAGATCTATTGTGCCTGACCAGCCCACCAGGTTAGGGTGTTTATTACTGCATACTCGGATATAGCCACGTGTTATATTCAAACATACCGGATATAGTGGGTAACTATATTCAAACATTACCGGACTTAGCTGTTGTGCTCCGTTCAAGCGCGTCAAACAAGGTTTGAATTGTGATTAGATAAATGATACACCATATATATACTATGTTTAACAAGATAAACAATGAGTTGCAAAACGTTTTATCTACTACTTATAGGAACTACAAAAACCTATGTACTCACCAACTTTTTAGTTGACACTTGATTTAAATAATGTTTCAGGTTTGGATATGTGATTGCTTGCTGAAGATTTCTCCACTTAAGAACTATAGACCTAGTTAAATAAATCAATGTTTTGAACTAGACTAGGTTATTTGAAATGTATTGTATTTGGATCTTTGTTGTATTCAAATTTATTTAATGAATTATGCAACTTTTTAGTTATCATGTGCTTTTGAACAATCATTCCATTGTCAGCCTCGATGATTCCGCCATCGGTCGGGGTGTGTGTCACACCCCCAAATTTATTTACTTATTAAATAAATACAGGTTGCAACGATTGGTTCATTACACGATAACGGAAGCTGTAATAGTGATTTCTAAGACTTGATTACATATATAATTACTAAAACTAAGTAATACTATGATCTAAGTTCTTCTATATCAACGATAGACTTGAGGCTTGATATTCTACGTCCTTCCATCTACTAGGAATTGATCCAACATAGCTAGCCTATTCCAACCGTGCCATGGCTATGAATTACCTGAAAAACATACTTAAAAATGTCAACATAAAGGTTGGTGAGTTCACAGGTTTGATTGTTGCAATATAAAGTGATTTTCCTTGAAAACATTGATATTGTGTACATGGCCATGATACGAAACTGTTTTCCTTGAAAACATTGAAAATATGTACACGGGGTTAATGTAAGGTTGTTTTCCTCGAAAACATGTGATGACTTCCTAGTCGTAAAACGAGTAATTTTCCCAATGAAAACATGTGATGACTTCATAGTCATAAAATGAGTAGTTTTCCCAATGAAAACATGTGATGACTTCATAGTCATAAAACGAGTAGTTTTCCCAATGAAAACATGTGATGACTTCATAGTCATAAAACAAGTCATTTTTCTTGAAAACATTGACAAAAACATTTCCACGTAAACGAATGGCAAAACCATTGGTGTATAAGTGATTGGCAGATCCATCTGCACGAAAACGTTTCAATGAATATGATAAACAAAACAAGTAATGTTGACCCATTTGTAGACTAGCTAGGAATACAAATAATATGTACATACATGAGGCATAACCAAACCATGACACAGGTGTTTTGCCCCTCGCTCATACCTCACGAGCAATGTTTGAACACTATGCGGTCATTTGGTCAGAGGGACCCATGGTTAGCGCGACTAACCATGACCGGGGGTGTCAGACCCAATAGTACTATCCATAGAATCCTAGGCTATCCTTAGCTAATGGTTATAAAATATGATGGTCAGGGGACTTTACGAGCTCCAAACGTGTTCACTCATGCAAACATAAAGGTCGGGTCTTGTTTTCTTGTTACCATATGAAAATGTTTATAAGTATGTGTTCCATGTTTTCTAAGATGTATCAAGTAATGATGTTTCGTGTTTTCAAACGTGTTATGCAAGTATGTTTCTCCCCTGATGTTTCTAAAACATTAAAAAGCGAAAGGGGGCCGTGAACTCACCTTGTGTTCGATGAAATCCTAGCAAACAAACTTGTGCTAGTTCTTGTCTATCCGTACCCTAATCACACAAGGGTGCTAATGTGTTAAAACTACCCGTCTTATGTGTAAGTTGTTCATCCGACTTAACAAATCTGATTGCTTTTGTTTAAAATATCTTCTTAGTTTTTCAACACTTGTTTCGTTATAAAACAGTTCTAAGTTACTGCCCAATGGGACTGATGAACAGGTATCGAAACTACCAAGTTTCGATTGAACAGGACAGATGTCGAAACTACCTAGTTTCGATTGAGTAAACTGGGTATCGAAACTACCTAGTTTCGATTGACAAGACGAGTATCGAAACTACCTAGTTTCGATTGGGCAATAGGTATCGAAACTACTTAGTTTCGATTGAACAACCGGTATCGAAACTACGTAGTTTCGATTGAGTAAACAGGTATCGAAACTATAGTTTCGATTACTGAACTTTTGATTGACAGAATCAGTCCTGCATATTTTTATGTTTTAATCTTGAATTTGACACACTTTTCTTGTTATCTTACATGCGTTCGAACGATTTGTATGTTTAGCTACGGTTTTAAAGAAAATAATATGGATGGTATCGAGTTTTTACCATTGGACAGAGATGATGATTTTTGAGAGAAACAGAGAATGATCTTGAGCTCCTTAGCTTGATTCTTGAGAAAAACACTTGGAACTCTTCTTATAATCACCGAAATATGGTGGATTTTGCCTTAAAACTCGAATTCAATCTTGAAGAATATTGGGGAGATTGCCGTATGAAATGAGAGAGATAAAAGGGTTCGTGAGATTTTTGATTGAGGTGGTATGGTTTTTATCTAAATCTTGAAGACATGAGGTATGGGTTTAAAGATAAAGAATTTGAATGAGAGGAAAACATTAGTGTGAATGGGGGGGGGGGTCTTCTCTTGCTTCGGCCGAGAAAGTCAAGGGGTTGGGTTGGGTTAATTTGATCTAATAATTAGATTTAGGTGTAAATAAAATAATTCATTAAGTGTATCAATATTAATTAGAGTTTTAAATGGTAATTTAATTCGGTATATTTGTTTTAGTGTAAAAAAATAAATTATTGTCCAACGTAAGGTTGGTGTAATACATACGTCTGGATATTTTTCTTGGTTATTTAATTTAACCACTAGTGTTCGTATTTAGACGGGTTATCCTGGTACGTGAACCGGTAACTCCTAGAATTACCAAATATGAAATGAGACCATGTACGGTTTTTGTTAGACCTTAATGTCCTTGTTTGTGAAATTAAGTAAATCCCAAAAACAATTAAAATGTAAACTCGTTTATAACATGTACGGATATTGACCTGAAATGTCGGGTGTCACATTCTCCCCATGTTAAAAGAATTTCGTCCCGAAATTCAATTTGTGTCCTCTTGAACTGATGTATCCTTAAACAAGGATGGGTATTTTGTTTTCATTTGATCCTCTCGTTCCCATGTATACTCAGGACCACGCTTTGAGTTCCAACGTACTTTAACTAGTTTGATACGACTACGTCTCAGCCTTTGAACTTTCCAATCTGTAATCTCAATCGGTTCCTCGATGAAATGAAGTTTATCATCAATATGAATTTCATTAGGCGGTATGATCAAAGTCTCGTCTGACAAACACTTTTTGAGATTAGACACATGAAATGTATCGTGTACGTTGCTTAGTTCTTGCGGTAGCTTGAGCTTGTAGGCTACAGGGCCAACCCTAGTCAAAATTTCAAATGGTTCAACGTACCTAGGGTTAAGCTTGCCATGGTTGCCAAATCTTGCAACTCCTTTCCAAGATGAGACCTTTAACATGACTTTGTCTCCCACTTGGAATTTTAATGGCTTTCGTCTGTTGCTAGCACAACTCTCTTTCGTCTGTCTTAAGTGGCTTTCAGACGATCTTTTATTTCGACGATCCTATCAGTGGTTTCCTAGCCAATATCAGGACGAGTCAAATGCTTTTCGCCAACCTCCGGCCAATATAGCGATGAGTGACACTTACAACCATACAAAGCCCTAACGAAGCGGCTTTAATGCTGGTATGGTAGTTGGTATTATATGAAAACTCAGCCAACGGCGGTGAGTATCACTATTTCCTCTGAAATCGATTACACACGCACGGAACACATCTTTTAAAGTTTGGATGGTCCTTTTACTTTGACCGTTCATCTGGGGATGATATGCAGTGCTCATGTAAAGGCGTGTGCCCAAGGCTTCTTGTACAGACTGCCAGGTTCTTGACATGAATCGACTGTCCCTTTTAGTGAAAATGGAAACTGGCATACCATGCCTAGCCTTAATTCCCTTAATATTTAGCCTTGCACGCTTCTTACTTTTATCTGTCTCCTTTATTGGTAGGGAATGCGCGGATTTCGTCAAACGACTGACGATTACCATATAGTATCATAGTCGCTAGGTGATCTGGGTGGATTTGAAATGAAATCCGTGGAATTCTCTTCCCCTTCCCATTGATAAATATGAGTTTGTTGTGATCACTCGGGTGATTCCTAACATTCTACTTGTACTGCCAAGTATCTCCTAGCATAGATAGCTATTTCTTCTCTCATGTTTGGCCACATAATGGAGTTCCTAGGGGTCTTTATACGTTTCATTCGATTCTGGATGAACGGGGTACTTGGGCTTATGGACTTCATCCATAACCTCCCACATAGGCTACCGATACCTGGTACCCAAATTATATTTGTATCATCCAACTTAGGCTTCAATTGTTTGATTCCATTTACTTGGTAGTCGGTATTCGAAAGCAAAGTGAGTACTTCCCCGACTAACGACATTAAACATGCAAGAATCCCTTTATTTGATTACCCTTAATATGGTAGTATTATGTGATGCTCATTCCTGGTAATGAAAGGAATGGTGCCTGCGAATCTTGAGCGTATGTTGACACATACCCTCTATTCGTCTACGCACTATAGTTCTTATGAAAGAATTACTCGAGGAGGTGTCTAAGTTTTTGTTGTACATTGGGTAGTAATGAAACAGTATGAGAATGAAACCTTATGTTTGTCCCTCTTATGCTTTTCGAAAGCATTTTCCCGGACTAAGACCTTTCTCTTATTTCAGGTTTCATGTTTTCTAGGATTTTCCTCTCCATGTGCTTTCATGGAGCTAAGATTTGATGTTCCTTAGGAGCTCTTATTTGCGAACTTCACTTTACCCCTTTGCTTGCACTACCTTTCGAGGCAGACTAGCCTTTGGGTTGTAGCGTCCTGATATGTAAACTCATGTCTCGACTACCATACCTTCAAAGTATGTAAACCGTACGAAGTTCGATGTTTGTTTGGAATATTCACATTCTGTCTATGTGAGGAAATGAATAGTGATACTGTGAGAATGGTCTCATCGTATTAGTGCTTTCCCTAAAATGGGCTATGGGTTTGTCAACCCATTAAGTTGGCAGAAAGGGTTGATAGCCAACTATTAGTCATACAGTGTGTATGCACTCCCTTAGTGTTTGAATGGTACTTTGGTGACTTACCATTACGTATTCCACTCATTCAGGTTATAGCCTCAAAATCCTTAGCACAAGGATAAACTTGAGGTAATGAGTGTTGAACGTCGAGACTTTTGTATTCTAACTGAGCCTACTCCAGGAGATCATTTCTTAACAATAGATGCTCTAGAGCTTTCCAACTATAGAAAACTAGGAGTGAAAGATGTGATCACGCCTCTCTTCTAGGCTAAAATCTGGGATCCATCCAACATGATGAACTTTGGGGAAGTGCGAGTACAAAAGAGTAATAAATTATTCTTCTCAACTCTTTGTGGACAGTGGCCTGTTGTGAATAGCTCGAGCATACGTCCCTTATGCATATCATGAACTAATGAGATTAGCATGAAATTCCGCATTTGGGACTCCTTTAAGAGTTTTGCATGTCGTTTCCCTGTTAGTGCGACAATAGTCGTTAGTCCACACTTAGGTTTCTTTGGCATTCGCTTGAGCATCAACCCCGGCTTATCCATTACCGAGAGAATAGTTAGACTTAAAGGTATATTGAATGTCAATGGCTGCGAGAGCAACCCTATTTGACCGATATTCTGAAATGTCAGATTAGCTACTTGTCTCACATAGAGCTTCCACAATACCTCATAGGTACTATGTGTATGCGGGTCAGAAATATTTTCTGCCCCATTACCGGAGTTAGTGCCTGGCACTCCTGACGAAAATTTCAAGTATTTGTGAGACTAAATTGTACGATGGATCTTGAGATTATGCTATAATCTCCCACAATAATTGTGCAATTATTGTAAGCGTTAGTTGTGGTAACGCTCAATTTGAAGCATTCCTGACAAGTAGAATCTCAAAGAATGAATGTGCGAATTCCTTCGTCGTTCAGGATTTACTAAGGATTGGTTGAATTCAATTTGAATTTCTCTCGTTCCTCCAAAACTAGGAGAATGCTTTGTGAGCACCTAATTGAGAAGTCTGATTTGTTAAAATCCAATCCTTAATCAAGTGATTGAGAACATGGGTTGATCATCAGCTTAGACACCAAGACTCACTAAAGTTCCCATGCACTGCAAATTATGATTACGTGTGCACCCGTAATGATAATTTGCCTTGCCTGATCCCTATAGTGTTCCTTCTATCCCTAGCTTTTAATCAAAAGGGATTTGAAATAATCATTAGATTGCGTTTGCACATTTGTACAGGAGTGTGTATTGTTTTATCGGATTACTCTTAATTATGTGTACCAATACTCATGACTCTGCCAAATATGGCTGTTGTCGGATGAGGCTAATGGTAGAGAGGCACCACCAGTGTCTCTTAAAATAAAATGTGTATGGTGAAATTCAGGCACTATGTGTTGGGCAGAGATTCTCAAATGAGTGTCGAGCAACTCCTGCTCCAAGTCTGTATATATGCATGGATCCACATGATCCTGATGTATGTCTGGGTCTCCTGACCCTTGGAGTTCTCTCCCATTTAGTCCTGCTTATTCACCTTGAATTCCCTTCTGTCTGGGCAATCATGCCTGCCATATATCATGGCGAGAGTCTAGGCATCCGATCCGACAACTTATGAAGGAGATTATTTATACCGCAATTACGTTAGAAAGATAGTTGCCTCCATGGCTGGAGTAGTTGTGGTGCAGGCATAGGTACAGATCCTGGTACGGGTTCAGCCTGTTGTGATACCAAGATCGGTAACTGACGATCGCCGCCGTCGTCGTCCAAGCTCAGCTCGTAACTCGATCTTCTAAGGTTGCAGTATGCTGAGTACCGGTTATTCTTGACTCGTAATCCGAACAGTAACATGTTATAAGTGTTTATTATTTCCTCATTATTGTATGTGTTTAAGTGTTCATTACATGTGTCATGTAATTGTATTAGTGTAGCTAATGGTACCCTAGTGTAACTCCATACACAAATAGTCCACACAAATTGTTAGGCAACGGTTGGAATTCCTATGCTCAAGTCTTGGGTGTTTTTAGTGTGATGCAAGTCTTAGAAATCTTGGTCCCTAAATGAGTCCGGTTAGAGCCTAGGTATCACTAAGGAAACCTAATTCGCTAAAACCATTGCTCTGATACCAATCTGTCACACCCCCAAATTTATTTACTTATTAAATAAATACAGGTTGCAACTATTGGTTCATTACACGTTAGCGGTAAGCTGTAATAGTGATTTCTAAGACTTGATTACATATATAATTACTAAAACTAAGTAATACTATGATCTAAGTTCTTCTATATCAACGATAGACTTGAGGCTTGATAGTCTACGTCCTTTCATCTACTAGGAATTGATCCAACATAGCTAGCCTATTCTAACCGTGCCATGGCTATGAATTACCAGAAAAACATACTTAAAAATGTCAACACAAAGGTTGGTGAGTTCACAGGTTTGATTGTTGCAATATAAAGTGATTTTCCTTGAAAACATTGATATTGTGTACATGGCCATGATACGAAACTGTTTTCCTTGAAAACATTGAAAATATGTACACGGGGTTAATGTAAGGTTGTTTTCCTCAAAAACATGTGATGACTTCCTAGTCGTAAAACGAGTAGTTTTCCCAATGAAAACATGTGATGACTTCATAGTCATAAAACGAGTAGTTTTCCCAATGAAGACATGTGATGACTTCATAGTCATAAAACGAGTAGTTTTCCCAATGAAAACATGTGATGACTTCATAGTCATAAAACAAGTCATTTTTCTTGAAAACATTGATAAAAACATTTCCACGTAAACGAATGGCAAAACCATTGGTGTATAAGTGATTGGCAGATCCATCTGCACGAAAACTTTTCAATGAATATGATAAACAAAACAAGTAATGTTGACCCATTTGTAGACTAGCTAGGAATACAAATAATATGTACATACATGAGGCATAACCAAACCATGACACATGTGTTTTGCCCCTCTCCCATACCTCACGAGCAATGTTTGAACACTATGCGGTCATTTGGCCAGAGGGACCCATGGTTAGCGCGACTAACCATGACCGGGGGTGTCAGACCCAATAGTACTATCCATAGAATCCCAGGCTATCCTTAGCTAATGGTTATAAAATATGATGGTCAGCGGACTTTACGAGCTCCAAACGTGTTCACTCATGCAAACATAAAGGTCGGGTCTTGTTTTCTTGTTACCATATGAAAATGTTTATAAGTATGTGTTCCATGTTTTCTAAGATGTATCAAGTAATGATGTTTCGTGTTTTCAAACGTGTTATGCAAGTATGTTTCTCCCCTGATGTTTCTAAAACATTAAAAAGCGAAAGGGGGCAGTTAACTCACCTTGTGTTCTATGAAATCCTAGCAAACAAACTTGTGCTAGTTCTTGTCTATCCGTACCCTAATCACACAAGGGTACTAATGTGTTAAAACTACCCGTCTTATACGTAAGTTGTTCATCCGACTTAACAAATCTGATTGCTTTTGTTTAAAATATCTTCTTAGTTTTTCAAAACTTGTTTCGTTCTAAAACAGTTCTAAGTTACTGCCCAATGGGACTGATGAATAGGTATCGAAACTACCTAGTTTCGATTGAACAGGACAGATGTTGAAACTACCTAGTTTCAATTGAGTAAACTGGGTATCGAAGCTACCTAGTTTCGATTGACAAGACGAGTATCGAAACTACCTAGTTTCGATTGGGCAATAGGTATCAAAACTATTTAGTTTCTATTGAACAACCGGTATCGAAACTACCTAGTTTCGATTGAGTAAACAGGTATCGAAACTATAGTTTCGATTACTGAACTTTTGATTGACAGAATCAGTCCTGCATATTTTTATGTTTTAATCTTGAATTTGACACACTTTTCTTGTTATCTTACTTGCGTTCGAACGATTTGTATGTTTAGCTACGGTTTTAAAGAAAATAATATGGATGGTATCGAGTTTTTACCTTTGGACAGAGATGATGATTTTTGAGAGAAACAGAGAATGATCTTGAGCTCCTTAGCTTGATTCTTGAGAAAAACACTTGGAACTCTTCTTATAATCACCGAAATATGGTGGATTTTGCCTTAAAACTCGAATTCAATCTTGAAGAATATTGGGGAGATTGCCGTATGAAATGAGAGAGATAAAAGGGTTCGTGAGATTTTTGATTGAGGTGGTATGGTTTTTATCTAAATCTTGAAGACATGAGGTATGGGTTTAAAGATAAAGAATTTGAATGAGAGGAAAACAGTAGTGTGAATGGGGGGGGGGGGGTCTTCTCCGGCTTCGGCCGAGAAAGTCAAGGGGTTGGGTTGGGTTAATTTGATCTAATAATTAGATTTAGGTGTAAATAAATTAATTCATTAAGTGTATCAATATTAATTAGAGTTTTAAATGGTAATTTAATTCGGTATATTTGTTTTAGTGTAAAAAAATAAATTATTGTCCAACGTAAGGTTGGTGTAATACATACGTCTGGATATTTTTCTTGGTTATTTAATTTAACCACTAGTGTTCGTATTTAGACGGGTTATCCTGGTACGTGAACCGGTAACTCCTAGAATTACCAAATATGAAATGAGACCATGTACGGTTTTTGTTTGACCTTAATGTCCTTGTTTGTGAAATTAAGTAAATCCCAAAAACAATTATAATGTAAACTCGTTTATAACATGTACGAATATTGACCTGAAATGTCGGGTGTCACATTGTGACATGATGACAGACCGTCATGTGACGTAACGGTCCGTTACGGACCCGGCACGGCATTGATTGCTAGAATGACACGTGTCATGCTGACTACGCACGTGAATCTGACGCGTGTAACCCTATGACGTACCGTCACATGGTGTAACGGTTCGTCACGCCGCAAAGTTAAGTCGCTCAACCAAAATACGCCATGTTTCAAGCTGAATCGCCACCTTAGGTCGGTGATGGACCGTCACCAAGAGGTAACAGTTCGTTACTAGGAGGCGGTGAGGACTGTCATGGCCCGTAACGGGCCGTCACGAGGTAGGAATTGGCCTATAAATAGAAGTCGATGGGCAGATGTTTTAGGCACATCTCACCCAACAAAAATACACTCATATAAACATACTTAACCTAGGGAAGTGTGTCAATGTCCTGGTTCACATTCGAAAGTCCGGTTTCTAGCCTTTCGTCCACAATAAGCCGTAGATAGTTCCGAGGTAAGGTTCATGGTTTAGCCTTCCGTTGTGTATATTTGGTATCAACGTCACAATATTCATAGGTTAACCTTCTGACCAGTATGTAGTTATCTGACAAACATAATGTTCTGTCTAAGGAAAGAGTGATGTATATATCCGTCCTAGACCCATTATTCTTTCCTATGAACATTATTGTTGGAGGTACTACTCTGGAAAGACAATCACCCTAGGATACAGTGTGTGATAATTGTGACTTGGTTATTATCATTAAACTAAGTTATAATGTTACTTTAATCTAGGGTAATGATCTAAGTAATTATGCTGTTATAGTACAAGTAAGGATATTGCAGGAAGAAAGATAAACACTAGAGGTGAGTTCTATGAAGCCCTCTTTTAAATGTTTTAAATATTTTGGGCGGGTACACATGCTATGCAATGTTTTACATGAACAATATAATCCTCTAAATGTTTTGGGATAATGACCGTGTTATTGCAAAATATTTGAGAAGAGTAATTTGGGAAGAGAAACATGTTTTAGCATGGAATTGTCATAATAAAACATTTGAATAGAGAATGGTTTTGACATACAAATCATTTTGGAACTAATCATGATTTATCATGATAAGAGAAATAAGTCTAAGACCTAATACTCCTCGATAGGTAGGTTTATGGTGTATCGAATGAGTGGTGGATACGCTGCTGGTACTTCCTATATACAAACTCATTCGATATAACGTAAACAAAGCTATACAAATGTCTTAGGGTAATTGCTCGATTTTAAGTCTTTGTTTAAATACCTCGATGGAGAAGAAGTCTTAACAAAATTTGTTTTGACATAGAAAAAGATGTTTTGACCACAAGGGTTTGGCTTAATGTCATAATTTAACTAAAGCTTTAATGGGTAAATGTTATGGGTATGATTTGTAGTCAAGACCCTAAACCCATAAGCAAACGAGTTCACGATGTATAGGATGAGTGGTGGATACACCGCTAGTACTTCGTATATATAAGCTCATTTTATACAACGTGAATAAACTTAGTTATGATTTAGGGTAATGACTATAATGTGAGACGAGATTCCCGATATATGGACGTAGTGCCATTCGGGAAAGATTAGAAAGAATGTTTTGTTTTAAATCTTATAATGGTGTCTCCTGATAAGTAAAATGGGAAAGGGGATAGAAAGAGTAAAGATTTTGAGAAAGAAAATGTTTTAGAAACATAAAACATTTTTAGAGCTTATCATGGTGAGCCAAGATAAGATATGGGAGAGGGGTCTTGGTTATACCTTGACCGAACAGAGGTCTAGACATTTATTGTCTTGACAAAGAGAAAGAGATAGATTTTTGGCATGCTTGCCATGTCAAATGTTTTAGACTGTAATTGTCTGTAGAGGAAATAGTTTTTGCCCATTTAACATAATATGTCATGCATGCGTAAAGGGTAGAACGAGTCTTGGAACTATGTTTAATCACAAGGATAAATGATCGAGAGGGTCAGATATTCCCATCAAAACAACATAAGCAGTGTCTTTGTAGTCTATCTTGGGAAGGTTTGTACAATTCATGAGTAGAGGAGTGGTGACGACCGCTCAAGGGGTGATCGTGACCCTTGGTAGAGAGTCTAGAAATGGGTGAATACTCATGAAATACTAAGGTTGTTATGGTTAATACATACAATCAGTGGATATATACTTTAAGGCATGCATTGACAAAAAGAGTCTATACTCAAACACTTGTGTACATGGTTCGTTCATAATATATCGAATAAGTGGTGGATACGCCGCTAGTACTTCCTATATATAAACCTATTCGAATATATTGGGGATTGTCCTGGACATGGTTTTTAGGGGATACTCAGGTTTTTAAACAAAAGATTAAAAGTCTTTTTAAACTCCGGTTTAAATGAGAAACTTTTTTTGTGAAAAATTTAATAATGCATATTCTATGCTTTATATAACGTTACAGGGAGGGCAATGGATTAGTATGATATTTTGAAATCTTTAAAGAAATGTTTTAAAACTTAGAACTCACCAGTGTTACCTGATACACTTGAGTATGTGTATTCAGGGAAAGAGTATATCTTTGAGCAGGAATAGGAAAGGCATCGTAGCAGGTTATCTATTATGCAGAAGACTAGATTAGGTTTTTATAGAAATTTATAATAGTTTTAGTTCAGTTGCATAGACTTGGCTTATATAAATAAAAAATTTAGTTTCCGATGCATTTCGATCTCTAATATACTATGTGTTCATGAGTAAATCCGACGAGTGACAACATTCTGAGCCAAGCGAGATGTGGGTTGTAGGTCCCTGTAAGGTCAATACGGATCGGTCTAGATGAGCGACTCGACACGCACATGGAGTGTGGAATCCAACGTATGCATGCTTGTATGTAGATGACAAGAACACTAGTAATGAACACAGGATGTAAATAAACTTTCTATTCTATTGCTCTGAGTGTAAACACCTATTTATAGACTCATAAATTGCAACAGTCGAACTTAACAAGATCGCCAGAAACCTTTCCTAGGCGAACTTGCTAAGTTCGCCTATGCTAAAACTTAGCTAATAATTAACGAATTCAAACTTAAAAGACAAACACAAAACATAAAAGACAATACAAATACCTATTCTATTACAAAGCTCATTGTCACAAAACATGTCTCTACAGACTCCCCCTTGACAATAGCTTGCTCCTTTGATGTTCTGGGTCTTTGGTATTCATGTTTTCGTCTAACTCTTCAGTCCTTGACTTCCAACATTTACTCCGTTGTCTATGCAAACATACAAAACTCTCTTATACTGCATGACTTGTTCTTCCCACTCCTTTGTGTACATGATTTATTTTTGTCTGGGTGTAAGCTGGTCTTTCCTTGAAAAGTTAACAAGATTCATAGCATCATAGGAACGAGCTAAGATTTGTCCATCTTTCTTTTCTGCTATAGCTTCACCAGTATCTACATCAACATACCACCACTTCATGTTTCCCATACAATCTTGATCAAATCTCTTTAAAGGTATCTTCTGTGCTTTCACTGGTTTATACTTATATCTTTTTATCTGCTTTTTAGTAACTGGATCTATCACACCAATATTTACTCTCTTTCCTTTCCGTGGTTTCAATCTTTCATATTTTCTAGTGCTTCCTTCACTGCTAATCCACCTTATTATACAACCTGCAATGCCATTTCTTGATCTATTTATCAACGGTTTAGATGCTAGACCATTGATTTCACACCATGGAAATGAAAAGAAATACTTCAATCTAGGCTTCAAATACTTAGCACCATCAGATTTTGCTATCACAAATAGTTTGAACTCATCATCATAAAACCAGTTAAGGATTCTTCCAACACAATGTACATCATTGCCATATCTCTCTTTATGCAAAGGTTTTGGTGGAATAAAAGGTAGTTCTTTTCTCCAGCTTCTAACCATTTCTAGCTATTTCTCTTTGGTCATACACCAGGTTCCTTAAACAACACTCATTCTTCATCTTGATGTTGTTGACCCTTAGGAGTTGCAGTAGACGGGGAACTAGGTTTATTCACTTCATTCTCTTTATCTTCAACTGAATCAGTAAGTCCATAACATCATTCATCTGGAACTACATTCTCTTTAATAAAATCAAACAAAATGTTCAACCCATCACATCCTTCATATGTTATAGAGGTTGCATTTTTTGTCACCTCATACTCAACAATCTCTCCATCTTCTAGATTATAATCGTTTTCATCATTGCAAGAGTTTACGTCATCACCAACATCATCATCACCTATATCATCATCACTTAAATCTTTTAAATTCAACACACATTCAATTTTATCATTTTCATGATTGCCAGAGTCTTCAAAAAATGATGAATTCACTAACATATCAACAACTTCCACATTAGTCTTTTCTTTATCACTTGTCTAATCAGCTTGACTAGATGTGGAGACCCCTTGAGCAAAAGATTTGGGGTCACATCAGGGTTTTGATGCTCACCCTTGTCTCCTGCATTGGGTTCATCGTCATCATCATTATTTCTTTGAATCTCAATTCTATGACCAGTATCATCAGTAGCTTTCTCCTCCTGAGCATCAATATGCTCTGCTAGTTGAGAAATTAAAATTTGCATCTCGGCTAACTGACGATTATATGATTGAAGGACATTTATCTGACCTTGCAATCCTTCAACTTGATCTTGAAGGCATGCAACTCTAGCCTCTAAAGCTTTAATCTGAGTATCTTTTGCAGTAGCTGATGAAGGTTCAGCTTGACCTGTCTGTTTAGGAGCAGGCGGAGTAGGATGTGGAGTAGTATGAGTTGATGGCGTCAGAGTAACTAACAAAGAATCAACACAAGCAATATCGTCATCAACTTAAGTAGCTTGCGCTGTCTTTGTCACTTTCTTCTTGCCTTTTGGAGAGTCATGCACATAATCCGAGTCAGATGTTTCGTCTCTTAAGCTTCTCTTGCCAAGAACAGACCCGAAAGGAGGACGTTGGACTGACTTGCGTCTAGGAATTAAAGTATTTCTTCCTTGAGAATTATCAGGAACCCTTAGATTATTTTCCAACTGCTCATAATGATCAGAATCAAAGTCCAGTTCAGTTTCTTCTGAATCAACTTCCTTCCCTTTATCTCCTCCTTCATCTTGACTAGAACTTGTAGATTCTGCTTGAACATTCTCTTGTTGTGGCGGTGACGGTACATTTGCATCAACATTAACATGCTCATCAAGTACAATGTTATCATCATGAACTTTTTGATTAACAGGATCTAGAATAATCTTGATCAGGTTGTTCTACTTGCTGTACTTGCTCTTGAACTTGTTCTTGAATAGGTTGTTAAGGTTGAACAGTAATTTGAACTTGAGGTTGAGGTGGTTGTACAGGTGCTTGAGGTTGTGGTTCTTGTTGCTGTGCTTGACCTTGTTGCTGTTGTGCTTGTGCTTCATCCGGATTGATCCAATTTTCATTAGCAGGTGCAACATAATCAGGATTGATTATGTGCCCGAACATCGGTGTAGGAACTGGAATCAATGTTGGATTCTCCCTCTTGACATTATTACAATCAGTGAATATCCTTTTTGTCATTAGAGTAAGAGTTAACATTTGTCCTACCGGTGGCAAACCAGGTGTCAAATGATTAATAATAACTTTAGATACCTTGGATACAATATGAAACCCTTCCCCTCTGGTGGTGTAATCTGAGCAACAATCTACTTGTAAATATAAAGAGTAAATTTATACCCTCTATTCAACGTCAGTGCCACCATTGCTAGGTGACAAGCACTGTATAATGATGTGCATGAAATACCTCCATTGTCCAACAAGACCACCCTTTATTGCTTGAGAATCATTAGCCTTTCCTTTGTAGCCCATACAGTGGAAACACCCTGTGATGAGAGTGTTCGGAAGCATAATCAGATCAGTTTCATCACCTCTAAATGATAAAGCTTCCGGAATAGTCTGCACCGATATAGGTAGACGTTGATTATTCACTGTTGCCCTAATCACATTTGGATTTACCGTGAAGTCGTGTTGTGTTGTATCCCATAATTGTTGTATATATTGAAGACTGATAATGGGATTAGTAGATAGAGCAATATGTAGTCTTGAACGATTAAGAAATATAATAATCTCTATGTAATTCACTGCCTCAGGTAACTCCGGATCAAGTAGTGCAACTTGATTATGCTTGTACTCAACACGACGATCCATCTGCACACGAGTAAGATTACACTTTTGCAATAGAATAAAAAAAATAAAACTAAAACAAAAGTTAAAAAAAAAAATTCAACACAAAAAAAAAAGTTTGCCTGAGCATGTTTTCGTGAATCAGTACTACTCCGTGTGGCGAACTTATTAAGTTCGCTTAGAGTGCAATAGACGAACTTAATAAGTTTTCTGGAGCATGTTCGCTCCAGCGTTCAAACACATAAAGAAAATTTCTAATTCAAATCAGATGATAACAAGCACAATTAAGGCATGAAAACGATCACATAAGCACTGATAATGACTAATGCAAGATCAATTTCAGTTTAAAATCAGTCAACCAAGCTTCATCTCATAACTCAAACCCACAAAATTCCTTGTCCCGATCAAATGAATGGATAAAAATAAGTGTAAATACCTTTAAATAACTCGCACAATGAAATGAATACGAATCAAATGAGTAAAACACCTCCCAACAACAGAAATTTCAAAAACAATAAGTTCGCTCAAATCACATGTATGTTCGCTCAATAAGTTCGCTAGCAGAGAAAGTGGTAAGAGATCAAGTTCGCAGCATTGCGCAATATATACCCCACTGATTAAGTTTGGTTAACCAGGTGAACTTGTTGAGTTCGCTCACAGGCGAACATAACCATGCAAACAAATTAAGTTCGCTTCAATCTTCAAATTCCAATCTTTCTCTCTTCCATCTTGAACCTGTAAGAGATACAATCCCGAACATAATAAAAAATTTCATGGAAGCAAGAATGAAAATATTTTTCGATTTTCAATAAAGCAAACTTTCAAATAACGAACATATTTTTGTATTTTTTGAAAATTTATGCTAAAACACACTTAAAATGTTTTTATATTTTTCAAAATGATATAACGCAGTAAAAATAAAATCTTTTTAGTTTTTATCTGTACAAACTGAAAAACATATTTTTGTTTTTTATCTGTACAAAATGAAATACAAGTACTGAAACACATATTTTTGTTCAAATCATCACGAGTAAGAAGATCATATCAGTATCTTTGACGAATCGCACACATATCAGATATAAAATCCCTAGAAAATCTAAGCGTGACCTATGGTATTCTGTGTGAATACAATTCACAGCTCATCAATCACAAACCTTGTGCAACAATATATGAAATTCTCAGAACTAACAACTTTTTTTTCTTGAACTATCAAATCTTATCACAACTTTCTTTTCAAATATTCTGAAATCATGAAATGATACGTGATAAAATTCAAAGTAAACAAGATCAGATCATGCGATGCTAACTTATTTGTACCGAATTTGCAATACACAACATGTGAATTCAACTTGTTTGTATTATAAGATTTGAAACTACAAGCGTGTTTATCCCACTTTCTTAAGAGTTAGTACCATTTATATGAAAACAATGTGTACCCCACAAGTGTTCCAACAGAAAGTAAAAGTGCACTATCATCAAGACATATGAGACTCTGTGCAATAGAATATGTGTATCAATCTTCAGGATGAACTTATATCAATTTGCAAAGGAAAAGAAGCAGATCCCGAAATATATAAAGAATCATAAAGATTAAAAATCGAGTGATTCATATAGTTTGGCTTAATTTTGATGATTCTCAATGATATAAAGTAACAGATGAAATTCTTTAGCATACGAATGAATAAAGAATCGAATGATTCAGGGTAATGTGGTCCAACTGTTATCTGGATCTCTTCAATGATTCAGGATAATCAAGTGAATTTGATTCAAGGGCTAGTATATGCTTGACAAATGTTATCAAGACATATCTTAGTTCAACAACACATTGCATGTTTTTTGGGAGATGGGCAGTGAAGTGAACCGAAAAATTGTGCTAATCAACATAATCCGATACTTGTCTCATGAAATTCTTAAAGCCTCATATTCTAAATCTGATAATGATCTTTTACCTCACATACCCTACATAATATGGGTTCAAATTATGATTGTGACATAGATCATTATGTTTTCTGTAACATTTCTGATTTTAGTATTCCTATTTCAATTCAATGTAATACAATTTCAAGTTCTATACTCGTGCAATGTCTCATTATTTTCTCGCCGTAAATTTAATGCAGTAATTCTATACAAATTCGCAAGTCTTACTCGGTTATATACATTTAGACACTATACAAGAAACTATTTTATTCAAACTTATCAAATCTGAAAAGTCAAGGACTAAAATTGAAAAATGTCATCAAACCCTAGTCTAGCACGGTCGTGCTTCGTCCTAGCACGGTCGAGCCAGGTGCTTTGGCACGGTCGCACGACCTGCTTTGGAACGATCGCACCCGGTGCCTAGGCACGGTCGCGCCTATATTGGCACGGTCGCGCCTATATTGGCACGGTCGCGCCTATATTGGCACGGTCGCGCCTGCGTAACAGTCGAAACGTAAATGTGATTTCAAAACGCTCAATCATTCGAAATTCAAATCCGATTACGTTTCTTCTTCCATTAACGTGAGTTATACCATTCTCAATTATTCAACGCCTCAGTTTCATACCATCAATCTCGAATTCTCTCTCAAGCAGTTCAAGCAAAAACTCGAATCCTTTTCTGAGACGCAAATTCCCCTGATCAAGAAAGGATTACGCATCTCCCGGATCTCTCCAAGACTCTGGACTCTCTGGCCTAGCCGGAATTGCAGCCGAAGTCGCCGGAAGCCGTTTTCTCCATCGCTGGAACTCCCTTCTACCGATCGTTACCAATTCCTTCCTGTTTTAGGTAAGTATACTCTCCATCTCATTCGTTTCAGTATCATCATCAAAAGCCCCCTATTAATCTGGGCTTTCATTACAGAAATCGTTCGAATCAGAATTGTTATTTTAAATAAAAACGATTTAATCGAATCCATACTTAATCACGATGTTCATGCAATTAATTTATATGATTAGACTCGTAATATCTCTTTAATCGAAAGCCCTATCAATTCCATCGTTATAAATACAAGAAATTGTCAATTCGTGTCTGACTTGGAATAGACACGGTCGCGCTAATCATCTAGCGCGGCCGTGCCTCATCTAGCGCGGTCGTGCCGATTAGCAGCGCGGTCGTGTCCTCATGTCCAGACCTTGTCATGCCCTCTGGACTAGTCTCTGTTGTGTCTAAAGATCATAGACACGATCGTGTCTGGTCAAGGCACGGTCGTGCCTGTTGTCTTGTCTAGATTGTGCTCCTGTTGATCAACCCGGTCGCGCCCCGACTAGCGCGGTCACGCCCGTGGCTTGAGCACGATCGTGCCCTTCCGAGGCACGGTCGTGCTAGACTCAAAATTTTTATCAGAATTATAATTTTTATATTTTAATCAGTAAATGTTTCAGATCTTATAAAAATATGTGTTCTGTATTTAAAAATGGATTAAAAGTTTAATCTTGGCATAAATATAATTTATTGAAAAGTTTATAAAAATTAAATTTATATTTATTTAAAATGAGGTTTTAAATAATTAAGTTACAAAATTTATAAATAATGATTAGTTATTTAATTTACATTTTAAATCAAAATCATTTATTTATTTATACTTAATTACAATTAACATCTACATTATTTCATAGACTATAATTATATATTTATTTATTTATTCAATTCAAACCTAATCAAATTATTTCAAACATATTTTACTTCAAACTCTATATATTTTATACAAATCAATAGTTTTATACACAAATTCAACGTCCATTTTAAACTTAAACTTTGTACATCTATTTGATACTATACACATTACTCGATAGGTTAAATTGTGCATTCCAAGGATCATATTTGCTATCTATATTTCCTTGTTAGCTTCATCTTCATATCAAGTGAGTATTCACAACCCCTTTTTACTCTTTTACACTTTTGGGGTGGAACATGAACTTTATACACATTACACATTTCACAATTACATTTACTCAAACAACACAAGTACTAAATCCTACATACATACATGTGTGCAAAATTTGAGCTTTGTGCCAGAGTGCTAGTTGTGCTAGTCTTTGTGAAAACTATGTGCAATCATTAACTATACAAGCCGACGGTTTTCAATGATAGATCTATTGAGTCTGACAAACCCACCCAAGTGGAGGTGATTGATACCGACAACACAATTTGCATACTAGTTACTAATGTTTGATTGTACTTGATTACACAATAGCAGCTCCCCATAAATGCATTATTTTTCATGTCTTGTAAAGGATTTGTTTACAACTATATGCTATCTATATACAACTGTGTTATACTCACCAACTTTTTAGTTGACTTTATTTTATTCATGTTTCAGGCCCTAATATGTGAGAATGATTCAAGACGTGCTCAATATAGGATTTGGACCTAGCAATATTAAATCAAGAAGTTTATGAGTTGTTTTATTTTCTTATTTGGATTTGGTTTGTATTTGGATTATTTGAAATGGAAATTTGACTTTAACATACTTCAATTTAGTCAACCTTGTGCTATGAACAGTCTTACATGTCCCGCCCCGATGATTCCGCCATCGGTCGGGGTGTGACAGATTGGTATCAGAGCCTTGGTTATAGGGATTTAGGTTATTAGACATCTTGACCTAGACTATAACTTTAGGACACCTACTTATACTATGTTTCATGATTTTGTGCTATGTGTTACATGCTATGTGCTACATGCTTACCATGATAAATTGTTTATTATATTTGGTAGCTCACTTGTTAGAAATTTATGGCTTATTAGGATCTTCTTAAATAATACCTTTCCTATATCCTAAAATCCCATGATATTCCTACCTTCTTTTCTATCTTTATTCTTTCTAAGCATGTGGAAAAATTTTCTTGAAGCAAAAATCTTTAAAAATTTTTATTTTCTTCGTTAAGTTTTTTTTAAACTTGTTAAATTATTTGAGGACACATGCAATCTGGAAGGGTGACACCTGTATTTTGGGTTTTCTGTCTAGGAAATCATTTCACATAAATCCCAATCAACCGAGGGACCCGTATGCTTTCATGGGAATTCCCGAGATGAGTGTTTACTTATAGGGTAGCATGTCTCCTTGAAAAATTATATAAGTTTAAATTAACCTTGATGTGCCTTAGTATTCAAGTGATTTTATCACTTTTGAGTACAATCCAAACTATGAATATCTATCTTTTATTTGGTTTTCTCATTCTATTAAATCCTAGCAATTCTCATAAGTTCTTACAATCTTTCTTGTCTTGTGAAAATCTGTAGAATGCCTCCTCGTCGTGCTCCCGCCGCCAACGCCAACTCCGAAATTGCTGCTATTCTTACCCAATTGGTGACACAACTCACCCAAGCCAATGGTGCCACAAATGGCAATGGTGGAAATGGAAGCAATAGTGGTAATAATGGTGGTAATGGTGGAAATAGTGGAAACAATCCATCTCAATGCACCTTCAAGCACTTCAATTCTTGCAATCCCCTAAAGTTTTATGGAACCGAAGGAGCTACTGGACTCCTTCAATGGTTTGAAAGTATTGAGAATACCTTTCTCAATAGTGACTGTCCCGACAACCTCCGTGTTCGTCATGCTACTAGTGTCCTTCAAAAGCGGGCACTTACATGGTGGAATGGGGAGAAAAGGAATAGGGGTATTGATGTAGCTATGGCTTTACCTTGGGATGAGGTCAAAAGGCTTATGACCGAGGAATTCTGTCCTCGAAATGAAGTGAAGAAGTTGGAAGCTGAATTTTGGGATCTTGCCCAAGATAGTGGGGAAAACTTAGCATATACAATTCGGTTCCATGAGTTGAGTCTTCTTGTGCCCCACATGCTCACTCCTTTAGCCCGTTGTATCGAAAAGTATATTGGTGGGCTACCAAGACAAATTCAAGATACTGTCTTAGGTAGAAATCCTGCTACTTTGGAGGATGCCATCCGCCTGTCTGCTACCTTAACTGATAATCATGTTAAAGCTGGAACTCTTACCAAAAAGGGTTCTAAGAAAGTTGCTGAAAACGTAACCCCTCCTACCCACAACAAAGAAGCCACAACTGAACCCTCTCGCAATAACAAAAAGAGGAAAGTTAGAAACTTTGCTGTGGTTACTCATGCGGTGCCCGTTAATCAAGTTGCACCCGTAGTTCAAGCACCGGCTAAAAAGCCATATGTTGGGATTTATCCTCTTTGTGCCACCTGCAATTTTCATCATCCTCAAAGGATCCCATGTCGCCTTTGCACTCGTTGTGGGATATATGGTCACACTATCAATATTTGCAGGGCCAAAGCTTTTGAGGGTCAAGTCAATCCACCGAACCAACCCAACCCGCGAGTGGCTAATCAAGGTGCTCCCGCCATTGCTAATAGGCGTGCTTGCTATGAATGTGGTGACCCGAATCATTTTCGTAATCTATGTCCAAGGCTTGCAAATGCTACACAAGGTGGAGCTCGTGGGCGTGCGTTCAACATAAACGCCAACGAAGCTCAAGCCAACAACGACGTGGTTAATGGTACGTTCCTTGTTAATAGTCAATATGCCTCCATTTTGTTTGATACCGGTGCCGCTAAAAGTTTTGTGTCACTAAATTTTGAGCCTTTACTTGCAAAGACACGATCTCAACTAGAGAAAACCTTCACCGTTGAAATAGCAAATGGTGACTCCCTTACAATTGAGTCTATTATCTATGATTGCTCTTTAGAACTTAATGATCATGCATTCCCAATCAACCTTGTTCCAATGCCACTAGGAAGCTTTGATATTATCATAGGTATGGATTGGCTATCAAATCATCATGCCGAAGTCATTTGCTTTGAAAATTGTATTCGAATTCCGCTACCATCGGGAGAAACCTTAAGGGTTTTTGTTTAAAAGCCTTGCAAGGGTCTTAAGTTGATGTCTTGTACTACCGCTCAAAAGTACTTACGAAAGAAGTACATTGCCTTCTTAGCTCATATTATTCAAAAGGATGTCAAGGAGAAGAGTATCCAAGACATTCCCATTATTCGAGATTTTCCCGAAGTGTTTCCCAAGGATTTATCCGGTCGTCCTCCCGTTCGTCAAGTCGAGTTCCGCATTGATCTTATACCTGGAGCTAACCCCGTTGCTAGAGCTCCTTATCGTCTTGCACCTTCCGAAATGCAAGAGCTCGCAAGTCAACTTCAAGAACTCTCTGATAAAGGTTTCATTCGCCCAAATCATTCACCGTGGGGTGCACCCGTCTTATTTGTTAAAAAGAAGGATGGATCATTCCATATGTGTATTGACTACCGCGAACTCAATAAGCTTACTATCAAGAATTGTTATCCTTTGCCTAGAATCGATGATCTCTTTGATCAACTTCAAGGTTCTACTTGCTTCTCGAAGATTGATCTTCGATCCGGTTATCATCAGCTCCGTGTTCAAGAAGATGATATTCCTAAGACTGCTTTTCGAACAAGGTATGGTCATTACGAGTTCATGGTTATGCCCTTCGGGTTAACCAATGCACCCGCAGTTTTCATGGATCTCATGAACCGTGTGTGCAAACCGTACCTTGATAAATTCGTGATCGTTTTCATTGACGATATCTTAATCTATTCCAAGACTAAAGCCGACCATGAAGAACACCTTAGATTGGTTTTGGACATTTTAAAGAAAGAACAACTATATGCCAAGTTCTCCAAATGTGAATTTTGGTTAAAAGAAGTTCAATTTCTTGGTCACATCATCAACGACAAGGGTATTCATGTTGATCCTGCTAAGATTGAAACGGTTAAGAATTGGAATGCCCCGAAGACTCCTACCGAAGTTCGTTCATTTCTTGGTCTTGCGGGTTATTATCGTCGTTTCATCTCAAACTTCTCAAAGATTGCTGTCCCTCTTACCGCTTTGACCCATAAGGGTAAAACTTATGAGTGGGGACCGAAGCAAGAAGAAGCTTTCCAAACTCTTAAGCATAAGATGTGCAATGCTCCCATTTTGACTCTCCCCGATGGAAATGATGATTTAGTTGTCTATTGTGATGCTTCTAACCAAGGTCTTGGTAGTGTCCTCATGCAACGAGGAAAAGTAATCGCTTATGCATCAAGACAACTCAAAATTCATGAAAAGAATTATACGACGCACGATCTCGAGTTGGGTGCGGTCGTATTCGCGTTAAAGATTTGGAGACATTACCTATATGGCACGAAATGTGTGGTATTCACCGACCATAAAAGTCTTCAACATATCTTCAACCAAAAAGAGCTCAATATGAGGCAACGACGTTGGGTCAAACTCCTTAACGACTACGACTGCGAGATTCGTTACCATCCCGGCAAAGCGAATGTTGTAGCCGATGCCTTGAGTCGAAAGGACCATGTTATGCTTCATTGTGCCCGTATTCAATCCGATATTCAAACCCGTATCTTAGAAGCTCAACACGTCTCGGTAACCGAGGGTAACATGTATGAAGAAATGTCGTGTGGTGTTGAACTTCTTCTTGAATCAAAACCCAATGGCTTACTATATTACTTGAACCGTATTTGGGTTCCCGATCGTGATGATCTCCGTGCATTTCTCATGAACGAGGCTCATAAGACTCGTTATTCTATTCATCCTGGTGCGGATAAAATGTACCAAGGTCTTCGCCAACTTTATTGGTGGCCCGGTATGAAGAAAGACATTGCTCTTTATGTGGCCAAATGCTTAACTTGCTCCAAAGTCAAAGCCGAACATCAACGTCCTTCTGGTTTACTCGAACAACCAGAAATTCCCATGTGGAAATGGGAGGATTTAGCTATGGATTTCATTACCAAGCTCCCTCGCACCTCGAGTGGTTATGATAGTATTTGGGTGATCATTGATCGACTCACCAAATCTGCCCACTTCTTGCCTATTCGTGAAGACTTCAAAGTGGAGAAATTAGCCCGAATTTACATTGATGAAATTGTGAGCCGTCATGGTGTTCCCTTGAACATAATATCCGATAGAGACGCTCGGTTCACTTCTCGATTTTGGCAATCTCTCCAAAAGGCTCTTGGTACTCGATTGGATTTGAGCACGGCTTACCATCCGCAAACTGATGGTCAAACCGAGCGAACAATCCAAACTCTTGAAGACATGCTTAGAGCTTGTGTAATCGATTTTGGTGGCAATTGGGATTCACATTTATCCCTTATTGAGTTTTCTTACAACAATAGCTACCACACAAGTATCAACATGGCTCCATTCGAAGCTCTCTATGGTCGCAAGTGTCGCTCTCCGATCTGTTGGAACGAGATTGGTGAAGCACAAATCACTGGTCCCGAGTTAATTCAAGAAACATCCGACAAGATTATTCAAATCCGTGACAATATTCGAGTAGCGAGGAGTCGGCAAAAGAGTTATGCCGATAAACGTCGAAAACCCTTGGAATTCCAAGTCGGTAATCTTGTTCTTCTTAAGGTGTCTCCTTGGAAGGGTGTGGTCCGTTTTGGAAAGAAAGGCAAGTTAGCACCTCGTTATGTTGGTCCATTCAAAATCCTTGAAAGGATTGGGAAAGTGGCTTACAAGTTCGAGTTACCTCCATCTCTTGGCAATGTGCATCCTACATTTCATATATCTAATCTTAAGAAGTGTCTCGCCGATGAAAATCTCCATATACCGCTCGACGACGTGCGCATTGACGACACGATGCACTTCGTTGAGAAACCGGTAGAAATTATGGATCGTGAAGTCAAGCAGCTCAAGCGAAGTCGCATTCCTATCGTTAAAGTTCGTTGGGAATCTAAGCGTGGTCCTGAGTTCACTTGGGAACGAGAAGACCAAATGAAGCTCAAGTACCCTCATCTTTTTACTAATAATGTTGTTTCCTCTAGCTAAATTTCGGGACGAAATTCTCTCAACATGGAGAGACTGTAACATTTCTGATTTTAGTATTCCTATTTCAATTCAATGTAATGCAATTTCAAGTTCTATACTCGTGCAATGTCTCATTATTTTCTCGCCGTAAATTTAATGCAGTAATTCTATACAAATTCGCAAGTCTTACTCGGTTATATACATTTAGACACTATACAAGAAACTATTTTATTCAAACTTATCAAATCTGAAAAGTCAAGGACTAAAATTGAAAAATGTCATCAAACCCTAGTCTAGCACGGTCGTGCTTCGTCCTAGCACGGTCGCGCCAGGTGCTTTGGCACGGTCGCGCGACCTGCTTTGGAACGATCGCGCCCGGTGCCTAAGCACGGTCGCGCCTATATTGGCACGGTCGCGCCTGCGTAACAGTCGAAACGTAAATGTGATTTCAAAACGCTCAATCATTCGAAATTCAAATCCGATTACGTTTCTTCTTCCATTAACGTGAGTTATACCATTCTCAATTATTCAACGCCTCAGTTTCATACCATCAATCTCGAATTCTCTCTCAAGCAATTCAAGCAAAAAGTCGAATCCTTTTCTGAGACGCAAATTCCCCCGATCAAGAAAGGATTACGCATCTCCCGGATCTCTCCAAGACTCTGGACTCTCTGGCCTAGCCGGAATTGCAGCCGAAGTCGCCGGAAGCCGTTTTCTCCGTCGCTGGAACTCCCTTCTACCGATCGTTACCAATTCCTTCCTGTTTTAGGTAAGTATACTCTCCATCTCATTCGTTTCAGTATCTTCATCAAAAGCCCCCTATTAATCTGGGCTTTCATTACAGAAATCGTTCGAATCAGAATTGTTATTTTAAATAAAAACTATTTAATCGAATCCATACTTAATCACGATGTTCATGCAATTAATTTATATGATTAGACTCGTAATATCTCTTTAATCGAAAGCCCTATCAATTCCATCGTTATAAATACAAGAAATTGTCAATTCGTGTCTGACTTGGAATAGACACGGTCACGCTAATCATCTAGCGCGACCGTGCTTCATTTAGCGCGGTCGTGCCGATTAGCAGCGCGGTCGTGTCCTCCTGTCCAGACCTTGTCATGCCCTCTGGACTAGTCTCTGTTGTGTCTAAAGATCATAGACACGATCGTGTCTGGTCAAGGCACGGTCGTGCCTGTTGTCTTTTCTAGATTGTGCTCCTGTTGATCAACCCGGTCGCGCCCCGACTAGCGCGGTCACGCCCGTGGCTTGAGCACGATCGTGCCCTTCCGAGGCACGGTCGTGCTAGACTCAAAATTTTTATCAGAATTATAATTTTTATATTTTTATCAGTAAATGTTTCAGATCTTATAAAAATATGTGTTCTGTATTTAAAAATGGATTAAAAGTTTAATCTTGGCATAAATATAATTTATTGAAAAGTTTATAAAAATTAAATTTATATTTATTTAAAATGAGGTTTTAAATAATTAAGTTACAAAATTTATAAATAATGATTAGTTATTTAATTTACATTTTAAATCAAAATCATTTATTTATTTATACTTAATTACAATTAACATCTACATTATTTCATAGACTATAATTATATATTTATTTATTTATTCAATTCAAACCTAATCAAATTATTTCAAACATATTTTACTTCAAACTCTATATATTTTATACAAATCAATAGTTTTATACACAAATTCAACGTCCATTTTAAACTTAAACTTTGTACATCTATTTGATACTATACACATTACTCGATAGGTTAAATTGTGCATTCCAAGGATCATATTTGCTATCTATATTTCCTTGTTAGCTTCATCTTTATATCAAGTGAGTATTCACAACCCTTTTTTACTCTTTTACACTTTTGGGGTGGAACATGAACTTTATACACATTACACATTTCACAATTACATTTACTCAAACAACACAAGTACTAAATCCTACATACATACATGTGTGCAAAATTTGAGCTTTGTGCCCGAGTGCTAGTTGTGCTAGTCTTTGTGAAAACTATGTGCAATCATTAACTATACAAGCCGACGGTTTTTAATGATAGATCTATTGAGTCTGACAAACCCACCCAAGTGGAGGTGATTGATACCGACAACACAATTTGCATACTAGTTACTAAGGTTTGATTGTACTTGATTACACAATAGCAGCTCCCCATAAATGCCTTATTTTTCATGTCTTGTAAAGGATTTGTTTACAACTATATGCTATCTATATACAAGTGTGTTATACTCACCAACTTTTTAGTTGACTTTATTTTATTCATGTTTCAGGACCTAGCAATATTAAATCAAGAAGTTTATGAGTTGTTTTATTTTCTTGTTTGGATTTGGTTTGTATTTGGATTATTTGAAATGGAAATTTGACTTTAACATACTTCAATTTAGTCAACCTTGTGCTATGAACAGTCTTACATGTCCCGCCCCGATGATTCCGCCATCGGTCGGGGTGTGACATTTTCACACTACTAATGGTCTAAAAACGCTTCTAGCCTACGGACAAGTCAAATTACATGCATATATCCAAATTAAAATATATATGTAATGTTAAGTAGTCATGAAGCTATCATTTTCTGTTTATGCAAACTAAGAAGTTTAGATCAAATTATATAAACACAACTTTGAGCATAAATACAGAAACCAGATAGTCATTATGTGGTCATGTGTATGATTATCTACTGATGTACTATAATTTCTTCTCTAACTTCAAGTGATGTTGATTTAATCTTTTTCAAATTTGTTTTGAATTTTTATAAATAACAACTTTTTTTTTACAGTAAAAACTAAATGCATGAAAGTAATAAAGTAGTAAAACTGTGTTAAATGAAAGAAAGAAATAAAATAAACACTTCCATGAAAATAGTTCTTGAAAAAAATTTATTTGTGATTGATCATTCCGATCAAATTTACCAGAAACTCAAAGCGAGCCCGATCAAATACCTTGGTGAAGAGGTCTTCAAAGTTGTTATCAGTATGCACTTTTACCAGCTCAATCAACCTCTTATCTTCACAGTCACGAATAAAATGATATCTTATTTCAGTGTGCTTAGTTTTATTGTGCTTGACAGGGTTACTAGTAATGGACATAATGACATTGTTATCTATGAACATGGGGATGCATGTAAAGTTCAAACCGTAGTCTCTTAATTGTTGCTGGACCCAAAAAATTATGAAGAACAACTGGAAGCTGCAATGTACTCTGCTTCACATGTTGATATTGATAAAAGTCTCATTTTTACACTACCACGATACAAGGCGAATACCAAGGAACTGGCAACCTCATGTTGTAGACTTCCCGTCCAAGCAGCAACCTCCAAAATCTGAATCTGTATATGCAACAAAATCAAAATTAGATCCATGAGGAAACCAAAGTCCCAATCTCGGTTTCCCTATCAGGTACCGGAATATGCTTTTTACTGCAATCAGATGAGATTCTTTAGGTTTCGCTTGAAATCTGGAGCAGAGACACATGACAAACATTATATCTGGCCTTGACGTCATTAAGTACATGAGGGATCCAATCATAGCTCTTTACAATCAATTGTCAATATCCTTCCCGTATGGATTTGGATTTAACTTGTGATTCACTAGAATCGGTGTGTCATATAGGGAACAGTCTTCCATCTTGAACCGGCTCAAGATGTCGTTTACATACTTAGTCTGGTGAATAAAGAAGCCATCATCCTTTTGGTTAACTTGCAACCCTAAGAAAAAGGACAACTCTCCCATAACGGACATTTCGAACTTCGATTTCATGACTCCCTCAAACTCTTTTCATAACTCTTCATTTGTTGAGCCAAATATAATATCGTCCACGTAAATCTGAACCATCAGGTAATCTGCCCCTGCTTTCTTTATGAACAAAGTAGAATCAATCTGGCCACGATCAAAACCATTGTCCAGAAGTTGCTGAGATAACGTTTCATACTAAGCTCTAGGCGCTTGATGAAGTCCATATAAAGCTTTATCTAGCTTGAACACTCTGGAAGGATATAATGGATCTTCAAAGCCCGTGGTTGACATACGTGCACTTCTTCTTTAACATTGCCATAAAGGAAAGCACTCTTGACGTCCAATTGATAAACTTTAAACCCCTTAAATGAAGCAAAAGCCAGAAACAACCAAATCATTTCCAACCTCACTACAGGTGCGTACACCTCATTGTAATCAATTCCGTCTTATTGATTGAACCCTTGGATGACCAACCTTGCTTTATTCCTCACCACGACACCTCTATCATCTTTCTTACATTTAAAGACCATTTTGTGAAAATCGGTTACACTCCCTTAGGAAGATCAACCAAATTTCAAACCTTCATTTTATCAAATTGAGCTAGCTCCTCTTGCATAGCCTCAATCCAATTATTATTTTGTGAATTGCTTGAAGTAGTTTATTTTGATGCTAATGGTAGACCCAAGACCACAATGGCTTGGGTCCCCGTTTCTAACTGATTTCCTTTGTTTGTGTAGGGTCAACCAAAGAGGACTATCAACAACAATTGGTATGTGGATAGTGGTTGCTCCCACATATGACAGGAAATGTTCGTTTGCTTGAAGATGTTATTAAAATTGATGGAGGTTATGTCGCTTTTGCGGGTAGTAAAGGCGGGTACATAACAAGCCAAGGAACGCTGAAGAATGAGAAGGTGAAATTTGAGAAATTCAGTTATGTTGAGCAACTCGGGCATAATCTACTCAGCGTATCTCAAGTGTGTGATAAGAAGTTTTCATTCCATTTCAATGATTCTGAATGTTATATTCTGAATCCGGGATTTGTAATACCTGAAGAATGGATTCTGATGAAGGCTCCGAGAAGAAATGACACATATGTTTTAGACATGTGTGTTGCTACAACAATGGATTCAATTCCTACATATTTACTCTCGAAAGCATCTGAATTTGACTCTATTCTTTGGCACCGGAAGCTAGCTCACATCAACTTCAGAAAAATTAATTACTCAGTGATGAATGATTTGGTTTCTGGTATTCCGAAAATGAAATTTTCTATGCCTGATGATTGTATTCCTTGCAAGAAGGGTAAGCAGCACAGAAAGTCCCACAAATCGAAGATGCAAAATTCTATTGTTACTCCTCTAGAGCTACTTCATATGGATTTGTTTGGGCCGATAAGTATTCAAAGCATTGGAGGAAAATCGTATTGTTTGGTGGTAACAGATGATTTTTCCAGATTTTCTAGGGTCAAGTTCTTATGAACCAAGGCTGAAACAACTGAGACAGTTCAATACTTAATTCTTGGTTTGGAGACTCTTTGTAAGCAGAAAGTCAGGCGTATATGAAGTGGCAATGGCAGCGAGTTCAAAAATAGTAAGATGGGTTTCTTTTGTTTGCAAAAGGGAATTCCTCATGAGTTTAGCGCGCCATATGCTCCTCAAGAAAATGGGGTTGCTGAACGAAAGAACAGAACATTGATTGAGGCTGCAAGAACAATGATGTCAGATTCTAAGCTACCAGTAACTTTTTGGGCTGAAGCTGTGAATACTGCATGCCATGTCTTGAATCGAGTTCTGACCATGAAGCGACACAACAAGACTTGTTATGAATTGTTAAACAATCGGAAGCCTAATTTGAATTATCTTCTTCCTTTTGGGAATCTGTTTACTCTTCTAAAGATCCGAGATGTTTCTACCAAGTTTCGTGAAAAGGCGATCGAAGGAATTTTTCTAGGATATGTTGCTAATTCATTGAATAAAAGAGTTTATAACAAGGAAATACGACATATTGAAGAATGGTTCCATATCGATTGTGCAAATCGATCTCTTCCTCAGAAGGCGGTTGGTCTAGAATGGGCATTTGATTAGGATAGCTTGTTCAAGTCTTTCAATTTTGCTCCTGTTTTGTCTGATGGAGAAGTTTCAATGTTATATGAGTTTTGTCATGGTGACCAAGATTGCAGTTTTCTATCAAGATCAGCGGTTCTGTTATCAGCTTCACCTTCCTCTATTCCTGATCCGAATACTGCATCTAGTTCGGGAACTCACGAGTCTAAAAGTGAAGATGGGGAAGCAATTTTCCAGGATTCTTCGTGTCACACCCCCAAATTTATTTACTTAATAAATAAATACAGGTTGCAACGATTGGTTCACTACACGATAGCGGAAGCTGTAATAGTGATTTTTAAGACTTGAATACATGCACAATTACTAAAACTAAGTAATACTATGATCTAAGTTCTTCTAGATCAACGATGGACTTGAGAATTGATAATCTAGGCCCTCCAGCTACAAGGATTTGATCCAACATATCTAGACTATTCGAACCGCGCCATGGCTAAGGGTTACCTGAGAAACATACTTGAAAATGTCAACACAAAGGTTGGTGAGTTCACTGAGTTTGTTATTTCAGTGTAATTAGTTTTCCCCGAAAACATATACATTACCATCATAAAAATAAGTAGTTTTCTCTGAAAACACATACATGACTTAACCATCATAAAAATAAGTAGTTTTCACTGAAAACGTGTACATGACTTAACCGTCATAAAAATAAGTAGTTTTCCCTAAAAACATATACATGACTTAACCGTCAGAAAAATAAGTAGTTTTCACCAAAAACGTATACATGACTTAACCGTCATAAAATAAGTAGTTTTCACCGAAAACGTAAACATGACTTAACCGTCATAAAATAAGTAGTTTTCACCAAAAACGTAAACATGACTTAACCGTCATAAAAATAAGTAGTTTTCCCCGAAAATGTATACATGACTTAATTGTAATAAAATAAGTAGTTTTCACCGAAATCATATACATGACATTACCGTCATAAATAAGTTTAAATGAGTAAGCAATGCATTGAACCATGGGTACTTAACCGACCCATTAAACCCTTTATAAATAACCAATGCATTGAACCAGGAATACAATTAATAATATGTTAATACATGATACCAAAACCAAACCATGACAAATGAATGACCCTCCCTCACTATACCACGAGAATAAGACAATATGCGGCCATTTGACCCTTCAAGTGCTGGTTAGCGCGACTAACCATGACCGGGGGCGTCACCCCTAATAATACTATTCATAGAATCCGTAAGTATGTTTCTCCCCCGACATTTACAAAACAGTAAAAAGATAAAAAGGGGGTCGTGAAATCACCTTGTGTCCGATGAAATCCTAGCAAATAAACAATGTGCTAACAATTCCTGCCTATCCGTACCCTAATCACACAAGGGTACTAAGCTGTTAAGACTACCCATATTAAATGCAAGTTGTTCACCCGGCTTAACGAATCCCGTTAAGTACGTCTTTGTTTAGCAAAACTATGTTTTAATGTGACGACTCGTTGGTGATTATTATTGTAGTCTATACGCTTATATAATTTTTGAGAAAATATTATGTTTCCATATTGGTGACTTGTTAGGTGTACCAAAAATAAATATTATTTTTGCATCGACTCATAATATATTCATATTATTGTTCGCATATATAACATATAATTATTTCTTCAAAATAATTATATAAAATCATAAATGTCTTTCAAGTATGTTCTATGCATGTTATTTATCCTACGTGCGTATAAATCACGTTAACACATCCACATGCAAATACTTGTTCCGAACGACATTTATTAGTTTGTTTACGTTCGTCATGCATTTATTTTTACTAATATATGCATACGAGTATAATTACCTTTCAATATACAAGTTTCATGTTATCTAATATTTTCATTTTCAAGATAATAATCATAATCGTGTTTCCATACATACATATAACTTGATTTCTATATATAACATCTTTAAACATGTATATATATATTCGTTTTTCATTTTCATATGTATATACATAAATATATCTATTTAGTAACTGCGGATCAACATCTCTATATACGTACCCATACAAACATACATACATACATATATATATATATATATACATCTTGGTTCCCAACCATGCGTATATTCCTTTAACATTGTGCGAGTTAACAAACTTTTAGACACACACACACACACATATATATATATTATATATATATATATATATTTTAGATTTCCATGTATATATTTAATAACTCCGAGTTATCAAATACACTATATACATGCTCATATATATATGTATATTTCGGTTCTTTAAAACATGTATACATACACTTTAACAATTATTCAAGTCAAAAATTTATGAATATATGCACAAACATATTCTTATATCTAACCATCTTTCCAAGTTACCAACTTTAAACATACACATATATATACATATAAATCACGATTACATATATATATATATATATATATATATATATATATATATATATATATATATATATATATATATATATATATATATATATATATATTCCACTTTTTATCAAGTATTAACCACCTTTTTAGATTGGTAATCATAATTTCAACTTAATACCCAAATCTTATCATCGTATGATCGACAACAATATCTACATATATCTATACACAAAATTTCGACCCTTTATATATATATTTATACAAAGCATTTAATTTTTAATCTTAATAAAAACTCTTTAACCCTTTAGATCCTTTATTTTTATGGTGAACAATGAGCTTTGAACTAAAAATAAAGACGAAAGTAGTGTGTAATGTCGGTTTCATGCCGCTAGACAAGGCTAGGTGAAGAAATACAAGTAGAGGATGATAAAAGGTTGAGCTGTTAGCAAAACCGACTCCTAGACTTCAAGAACTCCTTGAATCACCGATTCTCTAGCTAGAACTCTCTAAACTTGTGTTCTTGGATCAAAGATGCAAGGGGTGTGTGTGTGTGCTTATGTCGATATATATAGATGGAAAAAGGAGAGTTGGAGTGTCTAATACACTATCATCATTGCAATCATGTTAGACGAGTCTTGATTGGATTTTTCACTTAACAATGCATGGGTTCTTATGACATAAGTATGGTGCATGGAAGGTTTGATGATGAAAGTGGGTGGGACCCACATTATGGCCGAAATAAAGGGGGTAGGGGGGTTGGGACTTGTCAAATCAAGTAATCATATTCTATTTATTAAGTAGATGGTATTTAGGTAGTGTAAGCCTGGTAGGTGATCGCGTGATAATATACTCGGTGTATGAACTTTATGATCGAATAACTTTATATATTTTGTATCTTCACTAGTTTTAATAATCTACTAGTTAAACCCGACGTAGTTAATACTCCAACTATAATATACATGTATACACATAAAAATAACTTAAAGTCATGTAATAAACATTTAGACGTCAACTTTTAAGAGTTCAGTCACCAATATTTATGTTTTTATATTACAATGCGTCACTAGACTTTATTTAAATAAAATCTTGTTAATCACCATCGGACGTACCTTGCGGGTTATAATTCTTTATTGCCTAGTAATTCTTAAAATTACTAAAAATGATATGTGTTCCTTTGCTAGACTCCTTGACAATACTTTGTCAAAATAAAACTTTAGGAAATATAAGGTATGAACGTGCAATTATGAATATGGATATTGACCTGAAATGTTGGGTGTCACATTTCGGCTGATCCGTTAATTATTGATGATTCGTCCACTTCTACACATGTTTAGGGGGAGCTTCCTACCAATCTGGAGTCTGTGATACCAGTTACTCAAAATGTTCTTTCTCAAGAGGAAACTACTCAAGTTGATGTACTACCTGTTCCTGAGGTGGCTTCCATAAAAGAATTGAAAGATCATCTAGTGACAAATATCATTGGGAATCTGCAGGATGGAGTCCAAACTCGTTCTTTATCTGAAAATACTTGTTTATATTCTAACTTTAGAGATACTGGAGTTCTTGATGTTTGCTTATATTCTTGTTTTATTTCTCAAATAGAACCTAAAAATGTGGAGATGGCGTTATGGGATTACAATTGGATAGAAGCAATGCAAGAGGAGCTTGCACAATTTGATAAGCTAAAGGTGTGGAATTTGGTTGATCTTCCAAAGGGTATGTATCTGATCGGAACCAAATGGGTTTTTAAGTGTAAAAAGGATGATCGTGGTGAGGAACAAAGCTAGATTGGTTGTTCAATGGTTTAATCAAAAAGAGGGTATAGATTATATTGAGGTATACGCACCTGTTGCACGGTTAGAAGCAATTCATTTATTTCTGGCATTTACGTCATTTAAAGGATTTAAAGTATATCAATTGGACGTCAAAAGTGCTTTCTTGTTTGGAAAGGTTAAAGAAGAAGTGTATATGTGTCAACCACCGGGGTTTGAGGATCCATTGTATCCCTCAAGAGTGTTCAAGCTACATAAGGCTCTTTAATGTCACACCCCAACCGACGGCGGAAACGTCGGGGCGGGACATGTAAGACTGTTCATGAGCACAAGGTTTACTAGATTGTAATATATTAAATCCATTTCCATTCAAACAAACATGAAACAAGTTCAAAGTACATAATGAAATACAATTTGTCTTTGATTTAATATTAACTAGGTCCAAAGCCTATGTGTAGCATGTCTTGATCTAGCTCATATGAAAGCACCTGAAACATGAATAAAATAAGGTCAACTAAAAAGTTGGTGAGTATAACACAGTTGTATGTAGATAGCATATAGTTGAAAACAAATCCTTTACAAAACATGATAAAATAAGGCATTTATGGGGAGCAGCTATTGTGTAACCATGTACAACCAAACCTTGTAACTAGCATGCAAAAAAATTGTGTTGTCGGTTTCAATCACTGCGCACCATGGGTGGGTTTGTCAGACTCAATAGATCTATCATTGAAAACCGTCGGCTTGTATAGTTAATGATTGCACATAATCGCATACAAAGGTTAGCACAACTAGCACTCGGGCACAAAGCTCAAATTTTGCACACATGTATGTAAATAGGATTTTTGCACTTGTGTTGTTTGCGTAAATGTAAATGTGTAATGTGTATAGAGTTCATGTTCCACCCCAAAAGTGTAAAAGAGTAAAAAGGGGTTGTGAATACTCACTTGGTATGGAGATGTAGCTAACAAAGAGTATAAATGAAATAAGGGTTCTTGATACGCACGGGTTAACCTAGATAGTAATGTATATTGAATCAAATCGGTGTACAAGGTTTAAGTCTAACATTGAAGGTTGAATTTGTATATAAAAAGTATTAAATGAAGTATATAAAGTTGTAGTAATCATTTTTGGAACATTTGATTAAAGTTTGGAATTTAAATAATAAAATAGATTTTTTATAAAATTGTTGATTATGAAAATAATGTATGTGTTAGATGTAAATTAATAAATAATTAAATGATTATAGTTTATGAAATAATGTAAATATTGATTGTAATTTAGTATGAATAAATAAATGATTTTTTTGTTTAAATATTAAATAAATAATTATTATCCTATTTATTTATAAACTTGTAACTTAATCATTTAAAACATCATTTAAGTGTAAGATAAATATAAATTTAATTTTTATAAATATTTAGATAAACTTTTAAATAAATAATATTTATCTCTTCAAATACAGAAAACATATTTTTATAAAATTTGGAACATTTATTGATTGAAAAATATGAAATTATAATTCTGTTACAATTTCTGAGTCACACACGACCGTGCCTCGGAAGGGCACGATCACGCTCAAGCCACGGGCGCGACCGCGCTAGTCGGGGCGCGACCGGGTTGATCAACAGAGGGCACAATCTAGACCAGTCAACAGGCACGACCGTGCCTTGGCCCGTCACGGTCGTGTCTATGATTCTTAGACACAACAGAGACTAGCCCAAAGGGCATGACTAGGTCTGGACAGGAGGACACGACCGCGCTGCTAGTCGGCACGACCGCGTTTCATGAGGCACGGCCGCGCTAGATGATTAGCGCGACCGTGTCTCTTCCAAATCAGACACGAATTGACAAAATCTTGTATTGTAAATGTTGGGATTGTTAGGGTTTTTACTTTTATAGTTATTACGAGTATTCTGAGATGTTTTAATTGTATTGAAAACATGATTAGGATCGGATTCGATTAAACTATTTTTGAATAAAATACGAGTTCTGATTCGGGATGATTTACATATTGTAAGCCCAAATTGATAAGGGGCTTTTGATAAAGAGACTGAATCGACTGATGAAACGATTATAGTTACCCTGAAACGTATCGAATTGATGGAGCACGGTAGAACGAAATTCCGACGTCGGTGAGAAAGGCTTCCGGCGTCTTCTGATATGATTTCGGCGACTACAAAGGATCAGTAGCTCCTAGGAGGATCGAGTAGTGTGACTATGCTGCTGGCTTGAGGGGATTCGGATCGAAAAGCGGATTCTAGCTTTTTAGAATGCTTGAGAGAGTTTTTCTTCGAGTTTGATGGAATGTAACTGAGGCGTTTGAGTAATTTGAAAATGGTATTACTCTCACAATTGGAATGAAACGAAGGAACGGTTACGGATTCTCGACGATCGGTGATTAAAAGTGTATTTACTTTTTGACAGTTACGCTGGCGCGACCGTGCCCAAAAGAGGCGCGACCATGCCAAAGCACCGGACGCGATCGTTCCAAGGCTAGTCGCGCGACCGTGCCGGGACAAGCGCGACCGTGCTTAGCTAGGGTTTCTTGATATTTTTCAACTTTAGTCCTTGTAATTTTAGTTTTGACATGTTTGTATAAAATAGTTACTTGTATAGGGTTTAAGTGTATATAATCGAGTAAAACTTGTGAATTTGTATTGAATCATTGCATTTAATTTGTGGCGGAAAATAGAACAAGACACTGCACGAGTATTGAGTTCGAAATGCATTACATTGAATTGAAAATATGAATACTAAAATCAGAAATGTTACAATCTCCCCATGTTAAGGGAATTTCGTCCCGAAATTTAACTAATGGAGGCTACTAAACCAAGAAAGAGGTGAGAGTTTTGGGTTCTCGGTGAGTTTTGATTGTTGGACATGGCTTAGGCCAGATCATCGAGGTTGAATATGAATGATGATAATGAATTTAGTTTTGAAATGAACTTAAGGAGAAGATTGTCGAATGCAAATTCTGAATTCTAAATGTGAGATGTATTATTTGGAATGAGTTTAATGAGATTTTGAAGTCTAAAGTTTGTGTAAGATATAGTCTAATAGGCTCAAAGTTACTAGCGGGTAAAGGTTTCATAAACATTGGTGTAGGTCAAAACCTCACGTGACACGAACAACGCTACTTATGATAATATGATAGGACACTTATATATAGGAAGTACCATTGGCGTATCCACCATGCCCTCGTCACATTACATCCGTTTCGTTGTTACACATCATGATAAGTTTTAGGTCACAACACACGACAAAATTTCACTATAGTTTCCATGCGCTGATTTTCATAATTCCGTGTGCACCCGTAATTATTCAAATCATCGTATGGTCCGTATAGGTTGTTTCGTTGTGTGTGGGTAAGGGGCACGATTTCGCTATGATCACGTCTATTGTTTACACATAGAAAGTCGCTAACAAGTAACTAAGTCCCTAATCAGGTCAGTTCGCAACTAAAGAGTAGTAAAGTAGTAACACTTAAAGTTTCTTAGTTTGCTCGTGTTTGAACAAGAATACGTCAAACCCCGAGTCGTTTCAATGTATTATGGTCTTCACTTTGGTGTACAAAGTGCATGACCATGTCTTGTGTATAATGTAATCAATCCATTGCAATAATTGTAAGCAAATTTTGTTTCGAGTATATAGTAAGCACACAAGTCTCATGTATGATCTAGTGTCACGTAGTTTGTAATCAAATAGGTCTCATATATAGCGTAAATAATTTAGCGTCTTGTATTTTGTAAATCAATAAGCTCTAATGTGTAATGTAAACAACATAGTATTATGTGTATTGTAGGGAATGGATCTCATGTATAGTGTTAGCAACTTAGCATCATGTATTTTGTATAATGTACACCGTTTAGTATAAAGTGCTTTGTAACAAAATGAGTTTCATGTATAGTGTGGTCAATCTAGAACTATGTATCAATGACGCAATTCTTATGTATCACGTATATTGCAAACGACTAAGTTTCGTGTATCATGTGCTCAAACCAGTAGCATGTGTATTGCAATTAAACATGTTTCGTGCATTACGTGATCAATCGAGCAAATTGTGATTTGTAGGCAAACTAGTTTCATGTATTATGTAATTTGTGTAGCATTGGATATATTGAGAATAATTGAGTTTTATGTACCATAAGATTGCATTGAATATATTGTGAACGTGAGTATTGAACTTCGCGTGCGATGTGTACTAACGGGTTTTGCATGTGTTCGAGTGCTGTGGACAGACGTGTTGTTTGGCGCTCTTGCATAATGTGGTAGTTAGGTTCAAGTCCTCAAATCTCATTGAGGTTGGTGGGAAGGGTTAACATTTACGCGGTACGGGTCGTCTCTTGAAACGTCAAGTGAAAGGTAACGAGGAGGTTTTGGAGATATTCGGGAATTGTGTTTACAAATACAGGTCTTTGTTTGAACATAGAAAGTGAGAAATTTGTTCTTGATTGTAGATATATAAAGTAGTGAAATCATTGAATCGCATATTTTAAATGAATATGCAATTTATGGGAAAAGTATTTTTTATTTAAACTTTCAACTATTAATAAAAGAATATTTCTAAGTGGAACCATTGGCTAAACAAGTAGTCTATAATTTAGCCAAAGTTTAGAAATATTTACTTTAATGAAGAAAAATCATAATTATTTATCAATTTGAAATAATATTTTTATAAAATTGGTTGTGTTAACTTTCCTTATCAGGTGAAAAAGTTTTATGGAAAATTATTTTTTTGATATTATCTAAAAATTTGATAAACAAGGTAACGAAGTTTTTGTTTAAATCATAAAATAGGATGATTGGTTTATGAATGAGATTGTTGGTAGTGTACTAAGTCGTATTTGAATGAATAAGGTGATACTTGAGAAAATTTGATGGAAATATAACGGGTGTAATTTACGCTCCACGGGTCAAATCATTGAACAATAACTGTAGAGTTGAAATATATGGAATTGATTAAATACTGAAATGTTAACATTATTCAAAACATAGGGGAAATGGTTCTCAAAAATTTAAAGCAAATCAGTAGAAGCTCATTCTAACGTCTCTGGTAGCTTTCTACTAGGAAGAAGATAATCGCCAAGATGAGCACCGCTATAGTCACTCGAGTAGCAGATCTGGCTTCAGTCCTGGCGGTCTCCGTGCGATGTTCTTGTATTTCTTTTTCGAGGATGGAGATTAACTCCTTTTGGTATCCTAATTGGTTTGCTAGGCTATCCATTCTTTGTCTTTGTAAGTCGTGTATTACTCCCTGCTCTATCCTTTGCCTCTCAAATTCTGAATTTCTTACATATTGATGGAAGTCATTGGTTGGAATTCCCATAACACCAGGGGGTGCCATGGTATGCCTTACCCAAGGGTTAGGAAGGTACGGGTCGGGCATTAGGTATGGGTCTCTTAGTGGGGGTGGCAATTGATTGTGGAGGTGAGGTGTTTGGTACGGGTTTCTGGGTGCGGGTGATCCAGGTGTTCGAAGTCTCGGGCCGGTGTTCCTAATCTAGTCTCCCTTACATCAAACCTTGTCCTAGCAGTTGGGGGTGTTGGTGACCGATACACGGGTGTCTCAGTGTCTTCTTCCCAATCAGATTCTGATCCAGGACGGTAAACCGGGGAAGGAGGAGGGTAGGAGTCCATGTCTAGCAGAAAAACAATGAAAAACTTGTAAGTGATAATGAAATATTGCGGGTTGAACATAAGAGTACTTATAGGTTTTAGAGTTTGACTAATCATAACACCGAACCTTCACGATAGTATTTTAGAAATACACTTGACCTATAAGCAATGTATCCCTAAGGAGAATTCCCAGGAAAGAGGGGTGGGTCGCTAAGACACACTTAAGTACCCTATCTTTCCTTAGCCAGAATTTCTCATGGACTTACACACTCTTCCAGCCATCATGTATTAATAATGCTATTGTTGGGCTCATGGTTATGATGGGAATTGTTGTGGATTGGGCTTTGAGGCTCAAAGGTAAGGTTTATGCATTTCGGCGGGCTTCTCCTTCTTGGAAATAGGTGGGCTTCTTAGTTTATTATTGATGGGCATTAGGCCCAATAGTTTAAGTCTTTGCTCATAAAGGGTGATGGTATCATGTATTTGGGTCCAAAGGAGTATGAATAATTTTGGTATGTATGTGTGTGTGTTAAACTTAGGATAGTGTTTTAAATAAATTAAGTAGGTAGCAATGAATAGAAGAAAAAAAAAAGTTGGCAGGTAATGTGACACACAAACTATTGAGTATTGTATAATGTGATGTAATCATATAGTATAACATGTAAAGATATTCACATAGGAAATAATCATATAACATGTAGGTAATAATGAGTGTAAGTACAAGAGTTATCAAGTAGTGGGTCACATAAGTCATTATGTATTGTATCAGGTAGTGTAAGTACTTAGGATAGCATGTAAAAATAATCACACATGAATTGATAATGTAACATGTAGTAGCATCGCATTGTATGGGTGTCCTAAAGTTATAGTCTAGGTCAAAAGTGTCTAATAACCTAGATCCCTATAACCTGGCTCTGATACCAATCTGTCACACCCCAACCGACGGCGGAAACGTCGGGGCGGGACATGTAAGACTGTTCATGAGCACAAGGTTGACTAGATTGTAATATATTAAATCCATTTCCATTCAAACAAACATGAAACAAGTTCAAAGTACATAATGAAATACAATTTGTCTTTGATTTAATATTAACTAGGTCCAAAGCCTATGTGTAGCATGTCTTGATCTAGCTCATATGAAAGCACCTGAAACAAGAATAAAATAAGGTCAACTAAAAAGTTGGTGAGTATAACACAGTTGTATGTAGATAGCATATAGTTGAAAACAAATCCTTTACAAAACATGATAAAATAAGGCATTTATGGGGAGCAGCTATTGTGTAACCATGTACAACCAAACCTTGTAACTAGCATGCAAAAAAATTGTGTTGTCGGTTTCAATCACCGCACACCATGGGTGGGTTTGTCAGACACAATAGATCTATCATTGAAAACCGTCGGCTTGTATTGTTAATGATTGCACATAATCGCATACAAAGGTTAGCACAACTAGCACTCGGGCACAAAGCTCAAATTTTGCACACATGTATGTAAATAGGATTTTTGCACTTGTGTTGTTTGCGTAAATGTAAATGTGTAATGTGTAATGTGTGTAGAGTTCATGTTCCACCCCAAAAGTGTAAAAGAGTAAAAAGGGGTTGTGAATACTCACTTGGTATGGAGATGTAGCTAACAAAGAGTATAAATGAAATAAGGGTTCTTGATACGCACGGGTTAACCTAGATAGTAATGTATATTGAATCAAATCGGTGTACAAGGTTTAAGTCTAACATTGAAGGTTGAAGTTGTGTATAAAAAGTATTAAATGAAGTATATAAAGTTGTAGTAATCATTTTTGGAACATTTGATTAAAGTTTGGAATTTAAATAATAAAATAGAATTTTTATAAAATTGTTGATTATGAAAATAATGTATGTGTTAGATGTAAATTAATAAATAATTAAATGATTATAGTTTATGAAATAATGTAAATATTGATTGTAATTTAGTATGAATAAATAAATGATTTTTTTGTTTAAATATTAAATAAATAATTACTATCCTATTTATTTATAAACTTGTAACTTAATCATTTAAAACATCATTTAAGTGTAAGATAAATATAAATTTAATTTTTATAAATTTTTAGATAAACTTTTAAATAAATAATATTTATCTCTTCAAATACAGAAAACATATTTTTATAAAATTTGAAACATTTATTGATTGAAAAATATGAAATTATAATTCTGTTACAATTTCTGAGTCACACACGACCGTGCCTCGGAAGGGCACGATCGCGCTCAAGCCACGGGCGCGACCGCGCTAGTCGGGACGCGACCGGGTTGATCAACAGAGGGCACAATCTAGACCAGTCAACAGGTACGACCGTGCCTTGGCCTGGCACGATCGTGTCTATGATTCTTAGACACAACAGAGACTAGCCCAAAGGGCATGACTAGGTCTGGACAGGAGGACACGACCGCGCTGCTAGTCGGCACGACCGCGTTTCATGAGGCACGGCCGCGCTAGATGATTAGCGCGACCGTGTCTCTTCCAAATCAGACACGAATTGACAAAATCTTGTATTGTAAATGTTGGGATTGTTAGGGTTTTTACTTATATAGTTATTACGAGTATTCTGAGATGTTTTAATTGTATTGAAAACATGATTAGGATCGGATTCGATTAAACTATTTTTGAATAAAATACGAGTTCTGATTCGGGATGATTTACATATTGTAAGCACAAATTGATAAGGGGCTTTTGATAAAGAGACTGAATTGACTGAGGAAACGATTATAGTTACCCTGAAGCATATCGAATTGATGGAGCACGGTAGAACGAAATTCCGACATCGGTGAGAAAGGCTTCCGGCGTCTTCTGATATGATTCCGGCGACTACAAAGGATCAGTAGCTCCTAGGAGGATCGAGTATTGTGACTATGCTGCTGGATTGAGGGGATTCGGATCGAAAAGCGGATTCTAGCTTTTTGGAATGCTTGAGAGAGTTTTTCTTCGAGTTTGATGGAATGTAACTGAGGCGTTTGAGTAATTTGAAAATGGTATTACTCTCACAATTGGAATGAAACGAAGGAACGGTTACGGATTCTCGACGATCGGTGATTAAAAGTGTATTTACTTTTTGACAGTTACGCAGGCGCGACCGTGCCCAAAAGAGGCGCGACCGTGCCAAAGCACCGGACGCGATCGTTCCAAGGCTAGTCGCGCGACCGTGCCGGGACAAGCGCGACCGTGCTTAGCTAGGGTTTCTTGATATTTTTCAACTTTAGTCCTTGTAATTTTAGTTTTGACATGTTTGTATAAAATAGTTACTTGTATAGGGTTTAAGTGTATATAATCGAGTAAAACTTGTGAATTTGTATTGAATCATTGCATTTAATTTGTGGCGGAAAATAGAACAAGACACTGCACGAGTATTGAGTTCGAAATGCATTACATTGAATTGAAAATATGAATACTAAAATCAGAAATGTTACATTTATGGTCTACATCAAGCACCCCGTGCGTGGTATGAAACGTTGTCGCAACATCTTTTAGACAATGGTTTCAATCGTGGTCAAAATGATTCAACCTTGTTCATCAAGAAAGCAGGGGGAGATTACCTGATGGTTCACATCTACGTGGATGATATTATATTTGGTTCAAAAAACAAAGTGTTATGCAAAGAGTTTGAGAGTGTTATGAAATTGAAGTTCGAAATATCCTCTATGGGAGAGTTATCGTTCTATTTAGGAATGCAAGTTAATCAAAAAGAGGATGGTTTCTTTATTCATCAATCTAAGTACGTGAAAGACATCTTGAGCCGGTTCAAGATGGAAGACTGTACCCCATATGATACTTCGATTCCTGTAAATCATAAGATGAATCCAGATCTGGAAGAAAAAGATATTGAAAGCCGCTTGTACAGGGCAATGATTTTATCTCTCATGTATTTAACCGCAACAAGGCTAGATATAATGTTTGACGTGTGTCTCTGTTCCAGATTTCAAGCAAAACCAAAGGAATCTCATCTGATTGCAATCAAACGTATTTTCCGGTACCTAAAAGAGAAACCGAGATTAGGATTACGGTTTTCGCATGGTTCTAGTTTTGAATTTAATGCTTATATTGACTCAGATTTCGGAGGTTGTTGTTTGGACAGGAAATCTTCGACAGGATGTTGCCAATTCCTGGGTAGTCGGCTTGTTTCTTGGCAGTGTAAAAAGCAAACCATAGTTTCCATATCAACATGTGAAGCAGAATATATCGTAGTTTCAAGTTGTTGTTCCAAGATTTTATAGATCCAGCAACAATTAAGAGACTACGGTTTGAATTTTACTTGCACTCCTATGTTCATAGATAACAATGCCACAATGTCCATAACTAACAATCCTGTTAAGCACAATAAAACTAAGCACATTGAAATAAGATATCATTTTATTCTTGATTGTGCAGATAAGAAGTTGATTGAGCTGGTGAAGGTACACACTGATGACAATTTTGCAGACCTCTTCACCAAGGCATTTGATCGAACCAGGTTTAAATTTCTGGTAAAAATGATTGGTATGATCAATCCCAAATAAAAGGTTTTTTAAAAATAATTTTCATGGAAGGTTTTATTTTCTTTTATTGCTTTACTACATTTTTGCATTTTACTTTCTAGTCAAAAAGTTGTTATTTATAAAAATTCCAAACAAAATGGAAAAGATAAAAATCAACATCATTCAAAGTTAGAGAAGAGATGATAGTATATCAGTTGAAAATCTATGACATATGACCATAGATGACCTGTTGATATGATATGATAATTTGTGTTTGTGTTCATTTGATTTGATCTAAATTTCAAAGTCTGCATGAACATGAAATGATAGTGTCATAAATGCTCTAATCTTGAAATCTATTTTATGTTTAATTTGGATATGTGTATGTAATTTAGATTGTCAGTAGACGAGAAGCATTTTTGGACCATTAGTAGTGTGAAAACATAATGATTCTTGATTACAACTATGATTTGAAGCCATTTTATGACTACGTGTGTGTGTTAAAAGATCATTATCAGATATAGAATATGAGGCTTAAAGTATTTCATGAGACCAGTATCGAACTATATTGATTATCACATTTTTTAAGTTCACTTCACTATCCATGCCCCGAAAAACATGCAATGTGATGTTGAACTAAGCTATGTTTCTGACAACATCTGTTGAAACATATACTCGCTCTTGGATCAATATCTTGATTCCATTGAATATCCAGATAACAGTTGGACCACTTTACCCTATATTATTAAATCAATCGATTCTTTAATCATTCAGTCTACTGAAGAGTTCTTCTGTTACACTCAATCATGATGTACATCCAAAACCATGCAATTGAATCATTCTGATTCCTGATATCCTTCGGGTTCTGTTTCTTTTCCTGTGCTAATTGAGATAGTTTCATCCTAGAGATTGATACTATCTTTACATAAGTTTCATATGTCTTGAAGATAGTACAAATTTATAATTCTGTTGGCCTATATGTGGGGTACACGTTGTTTTTCATCAAATTGGTACTTTAACTCATAAGAACATGGAAGAAAAACGCTTGTAGTTTCAAATTCTATAATATTGACAACCTAGATTTACATGCTTTATATTGCAAATTCGGCGTGAATATTTTAGAATTTTATGATCTAATCTTGTTTACTTTGAGTTTATTGCGTATCATTTCAAGGCTAAGTATATAAATTGAAAAGAATATGATCTGAAAGGTTTGTAGGATATTTAACAGTGAGATATGAGAATATGTATCATAGGTTACCCACATATCTAATTAGATTGTGTGACGGATTTCTCGCTTACTGATATAATCTTCTTACTCATGATGTTCGAACAAAAATATGTGTTTCTATTTGTATAGATAAATTCCAAAAAGATGTGCCTTTTCGTTTCGTTTATTAGTTTTAAATTTCATTTGTTTCAATTACTTTAAAAAAATAAAAAAAAGATTTTCTTTCGCGCTTCCATGAAAATTCCACTTTTTTAAAGTTTGGGATTGGATCGGATATATGCTCCAGGTGGAAGACAAAAAGATCGGTGTTTGAGAGTTGAAGCATGAAAAAGATGAAACGAACTTATCTTGTTCGCCTGGTAAGCGAACTTATTAAGTTCGCCTAGTAAGAGAAGTTAGTGACTGTGTATATATATATAAGTTCAGACGAACTTGTTCATTTACCCAATTTCAAATCTGAGCGAACTCCTTGAGCGAACTAGTGTACAGTCGAGCGAACTTGATCATTCTAGGATTGTGTATTTGTTGATCAGTTGTTGTGATAATTTCTTGACATTCAAGTGTTTACGCTTCAATCTAAGGTAGAATCACGTTATTTTGACCGTTAAATCGACCAGTATGAGCATATTTTGTTATGTTCTTAGGGTTTAGACATCGGCTTTGTCTTATGTCCATTCGATGTGTTTAATCGGTCAAAACTTAAATTTTCTGGTGCATAAAGTTTAATCGGTGTTGTGTGGTGTGATTTGTATGCCTGATTTGATCTGATTTCATCGTTTTGACATTTTTTGGATTTCTGATGTGGGTTAAGGTTTTGGAGCGAACTTGCTCAGGCGAATTTAATAAGTTCGCCTCTTGCAACTCTAAGCGAACTTATTAAGTTCGCCTCTGTGTGTAGTAGTGTTTTGCCTTAGAAATTTTTATTTTTTTTTATATTTTTTCATTTTATTTCTTTCTATATTGTTTTAACATGTTTGTGAAATTGCTAATTCATTATTGCTATGTACAGAAGGATCGTAGAGTGGAATATAAGCATACCCATGTAGCGTTATTGGATCCTAACATGTCTGAAGTTGTGAACTACCGTGAAATCATAAATTTTCCGAATAGATCAAGAATCAGTGTTGCTTTATCTACAAATCCCTACATCAGCCTGAATTATATTCAACAATTCTAGGATACAGCACAGCATAATTGCACTGTTGATTCGAATGTGATTAGAGCTACTATCAACAACACTGAAGTGGCAATCTCTGTTGACACTATCAGACAAGCTCTGCATCTTGGAGGTAATAATGGCGAATCATTGGGATTACCATCTCAGCTGATTATGAGATGCTTTAACAGGATGGGATACAGGGGAAAGGCTAATGATGCTCAAGCAAGGAAGGGTGGCTTAGTGGGTCAATGGAGATACTTTATGCATGTACTAATTTAGTGTCTTTCACCAAGGAAAGCTGGTACTGACGGGTTGAAGACTTCTTTACAATCAGCCATGGTGGCTCTTACTCTTAACAGAGGTTTCAACTTTGCACATTATTTCTACAAGGAGACCGTTGTTCAAATTACACCGCCAGAAGGTCAAGGCTTTCTGATGTACCCTAGGTTCATTCAAATGATTTTGAATCATCTCATTCCAAACTTAACTCAGCTACCACACTGTCTTACTCTCACCCCATGACAAAGAGGATTTTTACTGATTGTAACACTGTTAAGCAACAGAATCCGACACTGATCCCAGTTCTAACACCATTATTTGGGCACATAATTAATCCTGATTATGTTGCACCACTTCATGATAATTTGATTAATCCAGAAGAGCAAGTAGCACAAAAACAAGCCCAAGAACATGAAAAACAACAACAAGTACAACAACCTCAAGTACAACAACAACAAGTTTAAGAACCAGCTCAAGTTGAAGTTCAAGAGAATGGCATAGAACCAAATGTGGAGGTTCATGATGAGGTTCAAGTAGATGATCAAAATGAGGAGAACGTGCATAACATTGATGAAGAACAAGTTCAATCTCCTCCACAGGATCAAGAAGGAAATGTAAATGATACAAGCATGAGTTCTTCTGAACCTGCTAATGATGATGAGTCTGATACTGATTCGAAAGCTACTATAGATTTCAGCTCAGATCATTATGATAGACTTGCTAACATTCCGGTGGCAAATGCTGGGAAAAGAATGAAGTCTGTAAGTACAAGACAGGTAAAGAAACCAAGACGCAAGTCTGCTCGGGGTCTTCCTCCTAGTGCAGTACTTGGTAAAAGAACATTACGAGAATCGTCATCTAATTCGGAGTATATCCCTTCTCCAAAGTCAAATAAGCTTATGTCTGCTTCTATGGCTGCTGCTCGTACTCAGGTAGCTGATGATGTTGATTTTGTGCACTCATTGCTTATTTCACCACAACCGTCTCAGACTACTTCTCCACAAGTTACTCCTACTCCAATTCCTCCTCATACTTCTTCACAAGCTGCTCCGTCTTCATCAAAGGATGCTAAGATTGCTGCTCTACAAGGCAAAGTCTCTTGCCTAGAAGCTCAAGTTGCGAGTCTTCAAGGTCAAGTAGATGTATTAAGGGCTAATGATTTTTAGAGAGAGCAAGTTCTTCAATCTCAAAGCAGACAACTATCTTTGATGCAGATTCTTGTATCACAGTTAGTAGAGCCTATTGACGCTTAGGGGGAGATGCCTGTAGTGGATAAAAATGCTTGTGATACATAGGCAGTTCAAAGAAATGATGATGAAGATAATGATCCAAGTGGGAATAATGGTGATCGTCAATACTCTGACGTTGCTACGGTATCTTAGTTTCAGGGGGAGTCTACTTCAAATCAAGTTGAAGCTTCTAGTGATAAAAATACAGGACAAAATGAAGAGGTACAATTCTTTAGAGAAGATGCTGTTCTTGATGAAGTTGAAAAGATAGACTGTTTAGATGGTCTAGATGAGTTGTTTGATGACATAGAAGATGAAGTGAATGACTTCGAGATAGAAGAAGGAGGGATAGTAGAATTGGAGATTACTAAAGAAACAACAAGGTTGACTTATGAAGGTTATGATGGTCTTAATGTGCCTTTTGATTTCATCCAAGATGATTTTATTCCTGAAGTTACTTCTGATAGAATGGCTGACTCTATGGACTCTACTGATGATGTCACAAAATCTGATTCTAGTTCTGACACTGCTCAGACAAAGACAACTAAAGAGTCTGTGATGTATAGGAATACAAGAATGACCAAAGAGAAATGGCTAGAGTTAGTGAAGAGTTGGAAGAAAGTATTAATTGTTTCATCGTCACCACCTGTTCTTAAGGAAAAGTATGTGAACAAAGATAGGTGTGTTGGTAGGATTATAAGTTGGTTCTTTGATGAAGAAATTAATCTTTTTGCTTTGAGGAGATCTGATGCTATACAATATTTGAAGCCAAGGCTAAGGTACTTCAATACTTTACCTAGATATGAGATGAACAGTCTTGCAACAAAGTGTTTAATCAATAGATCTAAGCATGGTATTGCTGATGCGATTACAAAATTGATAAGGATGGAAGGTGGTTCCGGAAAGTATGAAAATCTTAAACCACAAAAGGGAAAAAGAATAAAAAGTGTTGATTCTAAAACCGGTAAGGTGATTTGGAATTACAAGTTTAAACCAGTCAAGGTAGTGAAGAAGATACCTTTGAGGAAAATACCACAAGACCATCTGGGTAATATGAAGTGGTGGTATGTGGATGTGAACACTGGAGAAGCAAGGATTGAAGATCAAGATAATAAGGTTATAGCATGTTTCTATGATGCTACGAATCTTATAAACTTCTTAAAGAAAGACCAACTAACGCTGAAAAGAAAGGAGATTATGTTTACAAGTGAATGGCTTGAACATGGATTAAAATATAAGCGTGTGTTGGTGATCTATGTGAAACATGGAGTATACGTCGGGAGCAAATTACCGGAGAAGTGGAAGAGCTCATCATGAAGATAGAAGATCAAACAATTTTCAAGGGGGAGTCTGTCAGGACATAGAAGTGTGACAATAGGCCTTGTAATAGTTTAGATCTTATATGTCTATGTTTTGTAATGTTTTAGTTAAGTTCTGTAATAGGCGAACTTACAAGTTCCCCTAGGCCTAGTTTAGGCGAACTTGTTAAGTTCGCCTGCATGGTTGAAGGTGTCTATAAAGAGGAGTTTACATGTTAGTTTGAAAAGGCTTTTTGCAATTTATACTCAAGTTCTGTAACTCTGTGTTTGGTGGAAATCAAAGAGAAGATCATTTTCATTCTGTGTTGATTCTTATCTTTTTGATTGTCTCGTATACACAGTCATGCGTATGGTTGAATTCCGCACTCCGTATGTTTGATACGTCACGTCTCGTGTTAGATCCGTAGAAGACCCTAGTGGACCTACAGCGACCATGAATAAAATTCTGGATGTTACAAGTCTACCCTCCTTACAAGAGGTTTCGTCCTCGAAACCTGTCATAAGTCAAACAATTGAGGATACAACTGCTTCTTCTCGTCCTCGGATTCCCACGTGGCTTCCGAGCCTTTACGGTGTTTCTACTGAACTTTAACTTGACCAATCACTTAATTACGCAACTTCTTTTCTGTTCGGTCAGTGATCACTATCGACGTTTCAACATAGTTCAACCGGTCGTCCACCTCAATGTCTTCTATTGGTATGAAGTCCGATTCATTCGCTACCTCAATGTCTTCTATTTTTGTAAATGCGACACATGGAATGCCGGGTGGATACCGTCGAGTTCTTGTGTTAAATCCAATCTATAAGCTACTTCTCCAACTCGGTCTACTATCTGGAAAGGTCCGACATATTGCGGACTTAGATTCCCTTGCTTACGAAACCGAATAATACCCTTCCACTATGACACTTTAAACAAATCCTTATCACCCTCATCGAATTCAATTGGTCTACACCTCTTATCTGCATTGAATTTATATCTATCTTGTGCAGCCTTTAGACGTGCCTTAATCTGATCAAACTTTACTGACATTTCCTTCACTACATCCAGACTTTCCAACTCCTTCTGACCAATTTCGCCCCAACACACCGAAGTCCTACATCACCTACCGTACAACATCTAAAAAGGTGGCATATCGATGCTTGAATGATAACTGTGGTTGTAGGAGAACTCCGCGAGTGGTCAATGACGATCCTAACTTGCACCGAAGTCGATGACACATGCACAAAGCATATCTTCTAAGGTTTGAATGGTCCTTTCGGGCTAACCATCCGTTTAAGGATGATATGTTGTGCTAATGTTCATCCTCGTTCCCATCTCTTCATTAAACTTCTTGCAAAACCTGGACGTGAACCGCGTACCTCGATCAGAGACGATCGACATCGGTACGCCATGCAGAGCTACAATCTCGCTAATAGACAATTTTTGTCGATTGTTCAGAAGTGAACGTCTCGCATATTGGCAAGAAATGAGCACTCTTTGTCAACCGGTCCATAATTACCCAAATGGTGTTATAACCATTAGATGTTTGCGGTAGCTTAGTTATGAAGTTCGTAGTGATGCGTTCCCATTTCCACTCAGGAATCTCGAGTGGTTGCAGCTTGCCATAAGGTTTCTAGTGTTCGGCTTTCACTTGTGAACATGTTAGGCACTTACTCATGTACGAAGTCACATCATTCTTCATACCCGGCCACAAGTAATCTTTCTTGAGATCCTGATGCATCTTGGTAGTACCTAGGTGAATAGAATAACGAGACTTATGAGCTTCGTCAAGAATCTTAGCTCTAAGCTCGCGTCCCATAGGCACCCAAATCCGACCAAACCTGCTCCTCACACCCGAGGTGTTCATCTCCAAAACCTTCTGTTGGCCAACCATCCTCTCCTTCTTCACACTATCCGCCTCCAAGGCCTCCTCTTGACTCTTTCTGATGAAGACCATGATATCTGGCGTTATAATAAGACTATACGACTTCACTCGGAGAGGAGTGTGATCCTTTATTCTACTAAAGGCGTCTGCAACGACATTAGCCTTACCCGAGGGGTACATTATGTCGCAGTCCCAATCTTTGATCAGCTCTAACCACCTCCTCGGCCTCATATTCTGATCTTTTCGCTTAAAGAAGTACTTCAATATTTTATGATCAGTGAAAATAGTGCATTTAGTCCCATATAGATAGTGTCGCCAAATCATTAAAGCGAATACTACGGCAGCCAGCTCCAAATCATGAGTCGAGTGGTTAACCTTGTGGGTCTTCAGCTGTCGCGAGGCATAGGCGATCACCTTACCCCGCTGCATGAGTACACAACCTAAACCTTGATACGAAGCATCAAAGTAAATCACCAAATCATCATTTCCTTCTGGTAAGGACAAATACTTGAGCTTGCGTAAGTCGCTTCTTCAACTCCTCGAACGCACTGACCTGAGTAGCATCCCAAACAAACTTCTCTTCCTTCCTAGTCAACTTCGTTAAAGGCGAGGCTATCATGGAAAAGTCCTGGATGAATCTTCTATAATAACCCGCCAATCCCAAGAAACGACGCACCTCACTCGACATCATAAAAGGAGTCCGTTCAAAAACCGCTTCAGTCTTTGTAAGATAGACTAGGATCCCACTTGGATTGATTACGTGGCCAAGGAACTGAACCTCTCGCAACGAGAACGCACATTTGGAAAAAAATCCTTGAAATGATCAGTGTGATCCTCCTTAGTCTTTGAATAAATCAGAATGTCATCAATGAATACGATGACGGTTATGTCGAGCATAGGGCAGCAAACTCGATTCATCAAATCCATAAAAGCCGTCGGCGCATTCGTCTATCCGAATGATATCACTAGGAACTCTTAATGCCCATAATGGGTACGAAAAGCCATCTTCGGTATATCCTCCTCTCTAACCTTCAAATGATGGTTACCTGACTGCAATTAGAAACATGAAAATCAATTTGCCCCTTGCAGTTGATCAAATAGGTAATCGATCCTTGGTAACGGTTATTTGTTCTTAACAGTGAGTTTGTTTAATTCTCGGTAATCAATGCACACGCGCATGCTACCATTCTTCTTCTTGACGAACAGAACCAGAGCATCCCATGGTGAGATACTCGATCTTATGAAACCCTTCTCAAGGAGGTCCTATAGTTAGGTCATCAACTCCTTCATCTCGGACGGAGCTATACGGTAAGGTACTTTAGCGACATGCGTGGATCCTGGTAATAGATCGATTTGAAATTCCATCTCCCGTTCGGGGGGTACCCCTATCATGTCCTCTTGAAACACGTTAAGTAAGTCACACACCGCGGGTATATCGATGTCACACCCCCAAATTCCACTAACGGAGTTTTACCGTTTGGAAGGTGACACACCAGGATCTCAGTCATTAGTTACATCAAACGACATTACATGGGACTTAAAATGTCATAACATAAAATTTCAGAGTTAATGCGGAAGCGTAAACGTTAAAATGAAGTAAAAAATAATTACACGCAACAAGCGTCGATTAATGTAATTAAATAAACTGTTTAAAGTATTTGAAATGAATGATATGACAGTAGGACTCCATGCATGTCCTAAGTGCGCAACCTGTGCCAAAGCGACCTGAGAAACATGTAAGAAAAAGTGTCAACACGAGGTTTGTGAGTTCACAGGTTTCAAGTTTACAATAAGAGTGTGTTTGCCAGATTATGTACATTCAATATGCATATCTATAGGTAGCTAACCTATGTTCATGTTTTACTAAAGCGCTCGCAACCGAAGCTGACTGTGTTTGTATGCCTCCTGCCAGGTCTATCAACTCTGGCACATGTGAGTAGGCTAACATTTCACCCGTTCGATATCCAATCGAGTTAGCGCGACTAACGCGGGTGGGATTTGTCAAACCCAGTAGTATTACTAAACATTACCTCGCTAAGATCCATATTAACGGTTCGAAATAAGATGAGGACTTTCTGTGATAGCATGTTACGCTTAGTCTCACCAGTGATATCATATAAAGTACCATAATCAAATAGTTGCGTCATGTTTTTTCCCCTGGCGGGAAAAATAATATTTGCTTGCGTACCTGTTTCTCCCCCACGGGGAAAACAACTAAAAGTATGATAGCTGGTGTTTCATGTTTGTTTCTTCCTCAACAGGAAAACAAGTAAAATACGTTTGTGTGTAAGCATGTTTCTTCCCCAATAGTAAAACAGGTAAAAAAGGGGCCGTGAAACTCACCTACGTTGCGTAGTAGGTAGTATCACACAAGTATGAAATTTAGAATCTCAAGTGTTAGCCTGCACGGCTTACGTATGCCCTATAATTATAAACACATAAGTTAGGGACATATGGGATTTGTGACGAAGATACGGAAGATTAGGAAGTCTTAAAACATTCTAAGGATTTAAGAGTAGACGAACGTGTCTACGGGAATATAGGGTTTCTTAATATAATTATTAAGATAAATACGTTTTGTGTCGAATGTTTCTTAATTATGAATATAATAATAATTAAATATATCCGTGCGTTTGTACCATTCAATAATGGTTTAGGAAAATAATATAATTAATATATTCTTTTTGAACTCGTATAAAATATATGATAATCATTTACGTGACAAAAATAATAAATATATTATTTTTATTCGAGTATATAAACGTGAGTAAATAATATAAACATTTATATTATTAATTTGTTTGAAACGTTTCACGAGGTAATAAACGAGGCGAAATAATATAAAATATATATATTATTTTACACTAGGAGTCAAGGGTTAAAAATAATATAAACATATTATTTTATACGAAGTCGGGGTTTGAAAATAATATAGCTATATTATCTTAAAAGTGGAATTATTAATAATTATAAGCTATAAAGTTAAACCCGAGCCTACGGGTTGTTTTCGGGCTCAAAACATATTAAAATAATATTCTAATATCATAGAGATAAGTTTTATTTAAAAATATATTGTAAAAAGTGGCTAAATAAAAAGATGGGGTGGAGGGACTCGAACCCGGGTCTCCTCCCCCACAGTCCAACGAACTAACCACTACAGCCCGCTAGTGTTTCGCATTCAAAACCGGTTCTGAATTGTTTTAATCATGAACACCTCTGTGTTCATCCCTCCCACGCGACTCGATCCCAAATTCCCTCCCAAATCCATCGATTTGGATTTCGATTGAACCAGAAAGCATAGGGGTTTTGTTCATCGGTATTATACGAGTCTGAGAGTGAGTTTGATTTCAAAATGATCGAGTTTAGGTTCGTCTAATTACATGTTTTAAAAATGAAACCCTAGTTTATAAACACATATTTAATTTGTTCGAATTCTATAAGATCATGGACTGAAATCATAGGGCTTTCAACCAACAAAGGATTGCGATTCCAACCATGTAAATAAATTGGATTTAAGTTGAGTGTAGGGTGGTGTTCGACTAAACCGTATTCTCGAAGAACCCTAGCTATCCGTTTGCCATGAAATCGATGATATAGTTTCAAATTAGGATGACTTTTATTGGGTGGGTGAGGGCGATGCTACACATACAGTTTAATTGAATTTAAAATGGATCTGGAGTAGGGTTCGATTAAATCCGAATGTATATGAACCCTAGGATCGATTCTTGATTGGATCGATGTTATAAGCCACAATTATGTTAGGGCTTTCAATGTAAGGATGAAAACTAAGCTTTAGGTATATTCAATTACCTGAATTGATAATATAAATGTGGAGATCGAGTAGATGTCGGCCGCGGCTTCAATGGTTATTCTTCGGCGTTCACGGCTGCGTCTCAGATCAAATCGAATGATGCAACAGGTTCAGGGGAGTTCGAATAAGGTGTGAATGTGCTTAATTTGTGAGCATGATGATTGAAATGGTTGGATCGATTAAGTTCGACGGTTTCACTTGAATGCCCATCTTTGAGATTAATTCGATGCAATAACTATGATTAAAGCACAACTGATGGTCGTTTATGATGTTTAATGTGCTTTTCAGTTACAAATTGGACCTAATTCGGTTAAGATTTGTGAATTTGAGTCAAGAATTTCATGGGTTTGACTTTTAAAAGTCAACATAGATAAAACTCCTAAATTTTGACTTTTCTGAGTCAACATATTGAGTTTAGGTTAATTACATAACTAATCCCTATGGTTTGAGTTGGAATAATGACAGGATTAGACCCTAAGGTTTGAGATAATTACACTATGTTAACTTTAACTGAGTTTGGTTAATGGGGTTAACCTGAAAAGTCCGGATTGTCACAATCGACCACTTTCTTCACCTTCACTTTCGTGTCGATCACATACGCAAGATACGACCCGCATCCCTGCTGAATGAACTTCGATGCCTTGATCTTGGAGATAAATTTTGGCACGGAACTCACCTTGTCACCATACACCGTAACTGCACTCTTGTCAGGCTCTTTGAGATGAATCATCTTCTTCCGAAAAACAATACGTGCTTCAAACTCTGATGACCAGCCCATACCCAACACCACATCGAACCCTCCTAAAGTCATAAGAAACAACTTTGCTGGGAACCTACGACCTTCTAATTTAATAAAGTAGTCAATTATAGATTCTTATATTCTAGTAGTCTTACCAGTGCCAGTTCTACTTCGATGGTTTCCAGAACTAATACGACCATTCTATGAGCTAAGGCCAAGAAATCTATGTCACCATTCCAGGGAATATTTAGAACATAATAAGCATGAAAGATGTTAATATACACTGGCCATCTGCAATTAGCCATTATACAACTTGTTGAATTCTAGACATTCCCCTTTATGAGTGGCACTGAAACCCCAAGACTTATCCCCGCCCTACATAATAAGGTTATATAAGGTCTACTAGTCACTAGTGCTCTTGGCTTCGAGTTACCCGTAATGGTATCCTTCACTTGGTCCCATTCTCAGTTTAAATTTAGACATCGGGGACATCAAAATCTCTCAAACTATGGCTTTGATACCAACCTGTAAGTCCCCAAACATGAGAAACCTTACTTGTTGGATTTACTCATAAACACATAATGAATTAAACATTGAAATAGAATTTGTTAGGACATGTTTTGTAACTGTTGATAAAATTCTGTGTAAGTTCAGAGAGAGGCGAACTTATCATCTTTAGGAGCGAACTTGTTATGTTCACCTAAGGAATATTGTACAAGTTCATAGAGAGGGGAACTTGTGCATCTTTAGAAGCGAACTTGTTATGTTCGCCTATTGCAGAGATTGTGTCTATAAATAGAAGTTTACAAATTCGGTTCAGAGGAGAGGAGAGAGCTGAAGAGTTGAACGATTTTATTCTGTAAACTCTGTGTTTTGGTGATATACAAAGAGAAAGTTTATTGACCTGCTGTTTCTATTGTCAATTCATATACATACGTTTACACGAAGGATTCCGCACTCCGTGTTATCGAGATATCCAGTCACGAGATCGATCTGTAGATGAGTCATTTGGACCTACACTCCCCACTAACCACCCTACATCACCAATCTAACGGCTTCCACCACCCCACATTAGTATATACTTTCTTTTTTTTTATTTTAAAATATTTCACTTCTCTCTCCTCCCACCTATAAATACCCCGTCACCCTCACTCCATTTCCACACCATTTCTCCCTCATAACTCAAGGAGCAAAGCTCTCTTCTCCCTCCCTCTAGCCATTTTCGGCCACCACCACCCACCTACACCCACCATTTTCATTTCAAGACTCAAGTGTTCAAGTCTCGTTTGGTGCTTTCTCGAGTTGTAGGATCAAGCCTTCATCTTTTTTGGTTCTTCTAAGTAAGAAACTTATTTTATTTAACTTTTATTTCTTTGTTTCAACTTATTATGTTTTAATCATAACACCCAACAAAAACTTACATTCTTTTATAAAAGATACCTAAAAATATAACATCATGTGAAAATTAGTTTATATATTTTCTTGTATGATTTCTTGCCGTGATATATCTTAGATGATACATGCATGTTGATGGATCATCATTTTGATCACATGCATGTTGATGGATCGTGTTTCTAATAATAATAACTTTGTTGTTTATAAAAATGGGTTTTATACTAGACATGGATCTTTCATCATTGGAATTTACAAAAAAGTATTTCTATATAAGATATAAGTATATTGTATGTTTAGATCAACATTTTTACTACATGCAAGGCATTTGAATCTTTTTCTATTTTAAGGAAGCTTTGTTGAATTGAAGAAACGAGTTTTTATCTTTACAAAAGTGTTGATGATGAAACCATTTTTATTAATATTCATACATCTATTTTAACCCATTAACGATTTAATAATACTTTATTTATTTTACATACATGTGTCCTTAAACTTGACAAAATAACATTTGGATATTTGTATAATATTTCAATCATCAAAATATATATTTTAAGGATTATTAGATTTTAGTAATACCAACTTTTACCAATTGGCCAATAATAATCTCAACTGAGAATATTCTTACCACTAGTCCCTACATTCAAACTAATTTGTTACATTGGACTCCCCGTTAAAAAACTTAACACCGTTAGATTTTATATGGCGTGGACATCTGCAAACTACCGAAAAGTTGAGTCAAGCTAGCAGTGGTCTCGTGTTGGTTTTTGAATTGGCTCTGGTGGTGTTTAACTTTGCTCGACTTTCCGGCGGTTTGTAGATGTCCATGTCATATAAAATCTAACGGCATTAAGTTTTTTTTAACGGGGAGTCCAATGTAATAAAATAGTTTGAAAGTAGGGACTAGTGGTAAGAATATTCTCATTTGGGATTATTATTGGCCAATTTGTAAAAGGTGGGATTATTAAAATCCAATAATCCTATTTTTAATATCTCAAAAGTATATTTTATGACATGCGTAATTTCCATCATACGCTTTATTGTGCATATTTATTTTCGAGAAATAAATGTATTTTTATCTATTCTAAATGAGTCACCAACATGTCGTCAAGTCAAACAATGTCAATCACTAAAAGATAAACACATTTTATAAAGAGTCGATTTGGGTGAATTGATCGCATATTCGAGCACAAACACTTCGTAGAACTTACATCCTTACATATTTTTAGGACACGTGTAGTTCGGGCATTCTCATATATCTAGTACTTACACTACTTATACCAAGTGAGTTTTCACGACCCCTACTTTTCTACTGTTTTATAACTATTTTGGTCGAGAAAACATACAAAGGATTTTTATCATAAAACATAGCTACATACTGTCGTATACATGAATTAACATCAGCATCAATATAAAAAAGTCCCCTACAATTCTAAACCGTTAGTCGTGGATTGATCTATTTGGGTTGACAACCCCATCCATTAACGGGGAGCAAAATCATAACGTGTCAGCTAGTCAATTCAATGTGTGTGATACGCCATTGTGGTCTGGGGCAAAATCATAATGTGTCAGCTTCGGTATAGGAGTTCATGCTAAATCAATACAAATATTGTCGGATGAGAAGGGATATCAAATGCTATGGTTTTTCAAAAGGATGTCTCGAAATCTTTTATTAACAAGTGACAATCTCTATTACTCTGTTTGGTTTTCAAATAAACATTTTCAATCATTTATACTTGTGAACTCACCAACTTTATGTTGACCCATTTTAGTATGTTTTCTCAGGTCGTTGATTGCATGGTGTCGCACGGAGTCACATGGCATATAGGATCATGCTAGGGTCCTATGCATTAGAAGCTTTTGGTCATGAATAACATTTTCAAACATTTGGATTTACAAACTTATTTTATGAATTTATGTAACTTTGTGAAATCCATTTATGTTTAAGTTTGCTTTAATATTTAAATGTTGATTTCCAAACTCATATAGAGGTCGTTCAATGTGATCAATGACTACGGTATCCATGCACGTCGCGCCCCGCGGTTTCTACTGTCGAGCGGGGTGTGACAGATATGTTGATAGGCTCTACATGTAATACATCTGTATAATATAAGGTTTTGTTCTTAGTGGGGAACATCTCATATATTAGTATATTAAGTATTTACTATTAATAATTGAAAACTTAAACATAAAAAGTTGATGAACTGTGGATAAAACATGCTCTATAGGGATTGCACTAACCGAGACCCTTCACAAGGGGTTGCGAGTTGACTTGTTACAAGTCTCTGTATATAGAGTATATATATAAATAAAAGACATGCGTTTTCATGCAAAAAGTGAAAAGACACTTACTGTAAGTGCAAAGCTAATTAGCAAAGTAAAATTCTTGAGCAAAAGGACACGCAATGTCGTGCTATAAGTATACATCAAAAAGATATGCAATGTCATACTTCAAAAAGATATGCAATGTCATACACCAAAAATATATGTCTAACGGCGTACATAAATGTATAGATGTATATAAATATTTTTTTTTCTTTTGGGCCATGGTGACTAATATAAAGGTTTCTAGACAAATTCAGGATACATAAGTATGTCTTGCCTTATCTCTCGGAAAAATTTTGATAGTGCTCAAATCAGTTCACAAACCCAGGCTAGTTATACTCAAATAGTTATTATTTAGGTTCTCAAAAGACCATGAGGAAGGGAAGGTTTAAATGTAAAGTTGTGGGGTTCGTTAAAGTTCATCAAAAATTCACATAATTCACAGTCAACTAAATATAGGTTTCTAAGATATGAGTGTGGGACCCATTAAGTCATAAATAATTCTACCAAAACATGATAATTAAATCAAAGTAAAAGACTTAGGTTTGGCACTAAAGCATGAGTTTAAAAGGATTTTAATATCGGTAATCTATTTGACCTATATGAGTAAATCCGTGCAAAAAAAATGATCATTGGTCTGCCTAGAGAACGATAAGATCCCATAGCAAACTCCCTAACACTGTTAGTTACAAGTCGGTCTTGTTAAGATCCATGTTAATATTAATTTTTTATTTAGTTTTTTAAGTTTATGTTTTATTTTATTTTATTTTATTTTATTTTTAATTTTATCTTTTACATTTTTTTATTTGCATAAAAACAACCATGTTCAATATTTTTAACAAATCAGTTAAGGGATTAAGGTGATATCTATTCAGACTCTTGATGAGGCCCACAAAGGTTCAGGGTGGGTCCCCACCCTTGCAAACCGAGGTGTATAAAAGGGGATTAAGAACCCTCAATTGGCTTTACTTGTTTACGGCTTCTTCATCTTCACTCCCACTCGGTCATTTTAATTTTCTCTCACTCAAGATAGTGGATGTGCTTTTGATCGTTGTCAAGTAATATTCAGGTTTCAGGTATGATTCAAAAACTAATAAACAAAATGAAATGCTCATTCAAGGGTTTGATCATCAAAATAGACGTAAACATTGAAGTAAAGGGTATCTTGATTATATTTTGGTGGTTTTGGGATGTAAATGGGCTTGAGTGTTTGGTGGTGATCGGAATCAGTGGGCGATCATGTGATTGGGCTTAGAAGTCCTTAAAATTGAGTTGAGGATGCTCAATTTGGAAAAGGATCAGATTTCACGATAGCCGTGAAAGTTCATGGGAAAAATTCAAATTTCTCGTGAACCGGTTGGGAAATCGAGAACATTACATTGAAATAAATAATTGATAATTATTTAATTGTTAACTATTATATATTAAATATCTCGTGGTTCTAACTTGTTTTAATTCATGAAGAAATGGCTGAATTAAACTTCGTAACAGATCACAATATTTGTGCTTTTCTACTAGACCCACCAGAAGAGTATGAATACTTCAGGTCTATGGTTGTGGGATTGACACTTTCCCCCATCAACTTCGCTATTATGGAAAATCGAGTGATCTGCAAGTGTTTTATCAAAGAATTATGGGAAACCCCTACTATTCACCCGAACTTTAATGGTGAAGAATGCATATTAGGCATTGTTCAGAACAAACGAGTGAAAGTCTCAGAGGCAGTTATTAGAGAAGCATTACAATTTGGGGATGAAGTTAGTCATCCTATAAAGCTTACTGCAGAGATAGTTACTCAAGTTGTTCATAGAATGCGGTATGAAGGCAACTACCCTCCTATTTACAAGAAGTTGTTACATCCGTACTGGTGGTACTTGGCACATGGGTGGATGAACTGCTTGACTGGAAGGAATGGCGGATTTGATGAGTTAAATGCTACTATTTCTTCAGCAATGATCGCTCTAACCATGAGCTGGGATGACAACTTCTATAAAATGGTATTCGAGGAGCAACTTGAAAGGTGCAAAGAAGGATATCTTTATGATGTTTCCAAGGTTCTTACAAATCATCAGCAACAAAAATCATAATGATTTGGTACCTACTGTGGAAACCCTTGATCTCAAAGCAATGGGGCCTATTATATTCAAATATATGAATGTGAACAAGCAAGAAAAGAGGGTATATCAGGGTTTGCATACCTTGAGAAGTTTGGAAGATTTGCTGCACTAGAAGCTGAAGTGCAACAAGAACCGGTTGTACAACATCATGCCGAGGTTGCTGAGGATCATGTTGAAGCACGTTTGTGTGACAAACACTCTAGATATTGTCTTAGCTTTTGTACTTGTCTTGTATGTATTAGTCTTTGTATGTTAGTGTCTGTACGTATTAGTTATCGAGTTGTAATTACTAATGTATGTACTAGTTGTCTGTTTTCTCTAAGTTTTTTGCGCACTTAGCATGTGCGCATGAATTACTTCCAGCGTACTTAGCAAGTACGCAAGAATACTCTGCATACTTGTTAAGTACGCACGAACAATTTGCCCTGCACACTTGTTAAGTGCGCAGAGATCAGGTCTAGTATAAATTGGCTAGGTTAATAGAAGTTATGTACGTAGACATTTTGCACTCAGATTGTAATCTCTCTGTAACCTTTAAGTTTATAATAGACGGAGTTTGAAAATGATTTCGTTGATGGTTTACTTTATGTTACTTGATTCTCCAACTAGTCACGCGAATTCCGCACCCGGTCCGACTAGTCACACACCCACACATAACGATCCGAGACACTCGGGGACCTACAAGTGGTATCAGAGCATAGCTCTTGATTTCAAGTGTTGTTAGTGTGTTAGGAGCATCTTCTACACATCCTAGAGTGATTTTGCAAGCAAAAGTGGGTATTTTTGTTGATTTTTGTGATAAAATAGGGGTAGCTCTTGAGCACTATTTTAGAAGCAAAAAACACTCAAAAACCGACTTTTGTTGTGTATTTGAGTGTTTTGAGCATCAAAGGTTGGTTAGAAACGAGTTTCTGACCCTTTGGATCATTTTGTTTGGTCATATGCTCATTTTGGCCAAAAGGACAGTCTTCCTGCGTACTTACCAAGTTCGCAAGACCATTTATTGTTACGTACTTAAGTCCTTGCTGCGTACTTTTCATTTACTCCTGCGTACTTGTTAAGTACGCAAGAGAAAATTCTAAATACGCAAGACAAGGTCTTTAAGTGCGCAAGGCCAGATTCAAGTGCGCAAGTTGTTTTGACTTTTCTGAAATTTGACTAAGTGTTTCACTATGGCAAATCTTTAGAACCTCGGTAACCTTCTTAATTATGACAATGAGATTGGAACCCCACAGAAACCAACAAAGCTGCTTAATGTAAATGATTATTCGAACTGGAAAGCACGCTTTGTGCATTATATCTCATACACCGATTCTTCACTTAGGATACTTATTTTACAGGGTTATAAGCATCCCACATATACATATCTTGATGAGGAAGTTCCCAAGCCTATCTCCAAACTTGATGAAGAAGAAAAGAAAGTTTATGACAGAGAGAAGAAGGCACATAGATCTATTACTATGGCCTTAACTAGGGAGTTATTTCACAACTTTAGAGGATACGATAACTCCAAGGATCTCTGGAAGGCTTTGCAGAAGAGATTCGAGGGAAATAGTGACATCAAGAAGAGTAAGAGGGATCTTCTTAGTAAGCAATATGAGTGCTTCAGATATTTGGAGAATGAATCTATAGATGAGCTAATCTCTAGATTCTATCATCTGCAAACTGAGCTGAAAGCTTATGACCTGATCTATCCGAATAAGGAGTTAGTTGAGATATTTCTAGATGCCCTACCACAAAAATTTGGGATGTACACCACTCTGATGAGAGAGAACTCAATGTTTTATGAGATGACTATTGATGAAGCAATCAGAAAGGTTCAAGCACATGATATGAACCTAAAACGAAAAGAGAGCTTAGGGAGACCTCAAATACAAGACCCTTCGATGTATTTTGGGACGTCTTCCACAGTCAAGTCATCGGGTTCTGGAATTGCCCTTTTCTCAGGGAACTCTCATGAGAAGGATAACTCAAATGTATGTGGTAGTCATGCTTGCAATGCAGCATCTGGATCTGGTTCTGGATCTCATCACCAGAATTCCTCAAGAAATCCTTCTCCCACATCTTCAGCTAACCAATCAGCAATAGCCAAGATAGCTGAAGATCATGTGGCTTTATTCTCATCATGCATGCTTGCTTATGAGAACTTCATTGGCGGTAAGCTCACGGATCCTGAAACCATAGAAAAAGACTTCAATCAGGTGGATCCGGATGATATGGAGGACATGGATATTCAATGAAATATGGCCATTATCTTGAGAAGGGCGAAGCGTTTCCTGAATAGAACTGGCAGAAAGTTTATTGGTGGACATTCAAATGCTAAGGTGGGATTTGATAAATCCAAGGCCAAGTGCTACAAATGGAATAACTTTGGGCATTTTGCAAGAGAATGTCAAAAGGACAAAGCACCGGCCTCAGGGTTCACCTGACATAGCCAAGGAAACAATCAAGGGTACAACAACTCCAACAACCGTAATCAAAGTCGAGGTGGAACGTCCAATCCTTTGGTAGCACAACAAGACGACAGCTTTGATTGGGGTGTTCATCTGGAGGATGCCCTTATTGCTCAAACGCAAGTTGGTCTCATGGCTGAGATTATGGAGATGATGGAAACAGAGGAACGGGAAGCTTCTGTGGGTGACTAAGAAGAGTCTACAACTGCAGTTGCCCTCATGGCTATTGGAGAGGCATCATGTTCATCTAATAAGGTAGATTCTAACTCTTTTGCTATCATTTCTTGTTCCAAATTGTAGAAACAAAGACTGATGGCTACAAAATTCTCTAAGTACAAATGCTGCTGATCTCAGAGTTTGCTGCTGACCAACAAACTGCTGCGGACAAGCTTATCTGCTGCGAATACTTGTTTTCATGCTGAAGAACAAATCTGCTGCGGATAGCCTTATCTGCTGAAGACCAAAGTTGCTACGGATAGGCTTCTCAGCAGCATCAACACTTGATGCTGCTGACAGGCAAATCATCAGCAGCTTTGGATGGTTACATCTTGCTGCTGATCATCATCTTTGCTGCTGACAGCCTTGTCCCTTGAAGACAAATCGTTGCAGCTGACTATCCATGCCAAGCTTCACTGACAACTTTCTGCAAAAGCCACTGACACACTCAAAGCAGAAGGAACCTCAATGGCACAACCAATGACAGACAACAATGCTCTTCTCCAAGCATGCAAGTAATAATGCACAAAGAAGACGCTTCAATAAAGTTAACTAGTTTTAGACTAAACGTGTAATAGTTATCTATATACAAAAGATCAACAGTCTGCGTTAAATCTGATCCTTAGAATCAAGGGTCTGTCTTGATTCTAAATGAGTATAAATACTGTGTAAACACTTCATTGTAAGTGTGCTTTGTGATTGAGTTTTAATTTGTAATCGTTTATTTGCAAAAGCTTAATACAACAGTGTTCTTAAAAGTATTCTTTCTGTTTACTCGATTATACTTGTGTAGTTGTTATTGTTTCCGCCAATTTCAACTAAAAACAGAACCACCTTGTACTTTCACGATCCTACAAGTGGTATCAGAGCTTTGGCTCAGATTAAACAAACTCACACTTGTTTAATCACTTCTGGTTCTATTCTAAACTCTCTCTTTCATCAAGTCACCAAAAACAAAGATGGCACAGAGCAATGGTTTGAAGACATCGGCAACATCAACCGACCACCAAGATTGGTATCTTGGGAAGACTACGACATGTGGAAGAATCGCATGGAAAGCTTTTTCTGTTATCAGGAGTACGAAATGTGGAAATCCATCAGAGATGGACCCTACACTCCCATGGTGGCCTCTGCTGACTCTGGAGGACCACCAGTTCCAAAGGAGCCCTCCAAGTACTCAGAAGAGGACATAAAGAAGATGGAGGTGGACTTCAAGGAACTAGGAGCTATCCAAATGTGCCTTCCAAATGAAGTTTTTCATAAATTCAGAAGTTACAAAACTGCTAAAGAGCTCTGGGAGGCTCATGAGAAGATGTTTGCTGGCTCTGAGGAAGTCAAAGAAAACAGAAGAGACATCCTGAAGCAGCAGTATGAAAACTTCATCTGGAAGGAAGGTGAGTCTCTAACTGTTTTATACAACAGATTTACCTATCTTGTAGGTGAGCTGCAGTGCTCAAAGGTGAAGCTAGAGAATGAAGATATTCTCAAAAAGTTCATCAGGTCTCTACCAAGCTGCTGGACACTTTACACAGTCTCAATCAGAAGAACTGAGAATCTGAAGACTCTCCAGATGACTGAGCTCTTTGGGATGCTAAAAACCTATGAGCTGGAGATGATTCAGGCAAAAGAAAGAAGCTCAAGCTACCAAACAGCCTCAACATCCACCACCACCTCCTCTGCCCTCCATTCTTAGCACTCAGGTCCTAGTTCAAGCAACTATTATCCTCCCATCATCACTCATCCTGAAACTCCAACCTTTCAAACAAACACATCGCCATTCCTCCTAGAAGCCCCTCCTCAAACCTCAACCTCTGCTGCTTTTGTTTCTGAAAACTCAAGCAACATGTCCTTTATCAAGGAGGATCTGGAATGCTTCCATCCAGATGACTTAGAAGAAATGGACATACAGCACTCGTATGCCATGTTATCTATAAGAGCAAAAAGGTTCTACTCTAGAACTGGAAGATCCATTCCATGTAATAACTCCAACACCAGAGTTGGCTTGGATAAAAGCAAACTAAGATGTTACAATTGTAACCAACTGGGTCATTTTGCTAGAGAATGAAAGGCACCTAAGGCAAACCCAGCAGCTCACCAAGCCCAACCAAGACAACCACAGCAACAAGCTACTCCTCCAGCTCAAACTGCAGCTTGTGCAGCTGTTGGAACATCTGACTTTGACTGGAGCTTCCAGTATGAAGATCTGCCTGCTAACAACCAAGCTCTTATGGCTGACACAACTAAGATACCGCCTCATATTGATGATCTACTGGCCAGATTAAAAGCTACCTGAGCAGAATTGGCAGAACAGAAAGTTCATGTTGAGAAATATGAATTTGCATCCAAAAAGCTGCAAAGACTTTTGGATGCTCAAATTCATGAAAAGGTAAAAATTGGTCTGGGGTATCATGCTGAACAATATTAAGCCGTTGCACCTCCTGCTGACTACGTTACCATCCATGAACCAAGCTTCAATCTCTCAAATCTTGAAGAGGCCAACCGAGATGTTGATCCTTCAAGACATGAACCACTGGTGCAAGAATACACCACCTCGTCAGAATCTGAGTCAACTTGCTCAGAGTCCAATAAAACTAAGAAGGTCTCATCACTAGTACAAGTACCAAAACCGCATGTTCTTGAAGTCATTCAAGCAAGTACTCCTGTTCCTTTACCAGCTGCTTCGGTTCCTATGCCTTTCAACCAAATCAAATATAGTTATCCTCCAGAAGGAAGAAAACTAAATGTTGAAAAGGGGCAGTCTTCAACCTCAAAGCCTCAGAGAAAGGTGTTTGGCATATGTCATGCGCCTGGAGAAAGAGTTCCACATGTTCAAAAGACATTGGAAGAAGCCACATTTGAGCACAAAAAAACTCAACCATGGAACTTTAAAGACCTATTCAAAAGAAAGGACTATGTTTACCTTTCAAGGGACAAACTAGCCAAATCATGCTTTGTCTGTGGAAAATACAACCACACTGCCAGCACCTGCTTCTACTACCTTCAGCAGCAAAGAAACCTCAAGCAACATGCTTTTGAGAAGACAAAGAAGAACAAACAGGTAAGAAGGTTTCAAGCCAAGACAACTCAATTCAGGAACTCTCTTTCTCCACCAAGGGAGCAGTTGTCAAAACCTCAACAATCTTGCATCAACTGTGGTGAATCAGACCACTTTGCTGCAAATTGTAAGTTTAATCCTTTCAATTAGATTCTTCTTCCAACCCTAATTTTACAAAAGCCTATCAGTAAGGTGAAGAAGGATAGGCATACATCTGTTCTTAAACCATCAGCAGCCAACAAAACTGCTGCTGATCGATTAAAGCCCAAGCAACCAAAAGGAAAGCCTTCAGCAGCAACAAAGTCTGCAGCTGCTCAAGTAAAACTATCAGCAGCAACAAAATCTGCTGCTGATAAGTCAAAGTCCTCAGATGCAGCTTCTGCTGCTGAAAAGGCAAAGAAAGCTGGAAAAACACCAACTCAATAATGGAAGGCAAAGAAACCACCAAGCATCATCATTGGTTCAGTTGAATGCGTCTATCCTATGTTGTAAATGTGTCTGTCCTTTGTTGTAAATAAAAGTTATAAGTCAGCAGCATCCTTTTTGGCTGCTGACAGGTCTGATCTTTAGCAGCAAAGATTTGCAGCTGACTGCTTTAAGTTATCAGCTGGAACAGGTTTCCTGCGGATTTCTTTAAGACTGTCAGCAGCAACATCCTTGCTGCGGATTCTTAAATCCATCAACAGCAGATAAGTTTGCTGCTGACAGACTTAACCTTCCGCAGCAACCAAGGTTGCAGCGGACAGGCTTATTCATCCACAGCAACCAAGTTTGCTGCTGATGGGTAAATTTAAGTCCAAATTAACTTTTACCCGCTGTAAAAATTAACGTCAGTCTTTTACCATGACTGCCTCAGTGTATTACAGCTGTAACAATAAAAAGTAAATAAGGTTGTACTGTACAAGTCTTTTTGCTTTTTCTCTCCTCTGTCGTTATAAAAACAAATCAAATTTCCTTACCACCTCTTCACCTTCAATTTCACCCTAAACCCACATCACTTTCTCCCAAGTCCCCACCACATTCAAAGCCTCCCATATTCTAACCTTCCCTCTAATTCAAACAACAATGGCAGACATCAATAACCCTGATGATAAGTTCTCCCCATACCACAACCTTAAAGCATATCTTACCAAAGGAAAGAAATTCAAAGGATTTAATGATATGATCGACTTCTTATGTCGATCAAAAATCTACTTTGCCCTCACAACCAACCCTACCATATATATCCCTCATATGGAGGATTTTTGGAGTACCGCCGTCTACTCAACCGAACAAGGGATTCCCCAAATAAAAGCCTAAGTAGACGGCAAGGATATCACCATCTTGGAAGCCACACTCAGAAAACATCTTAAGCTTCAAGATGAGGGAGCAGCCATCCCATACTCGAAGGACGAATACATGAGGACCTTTATATCCATTGGATACACTTGAAATCATACCGAGTATACGATCAAGAAGGCACTGATGTGCCCTCCATGGAAGTATCTTTGCCACACTCTTCTCCAATGCATATCCCAGAAGAGGAGTGGATGGCATCAGGTGAGCTCCGCACTTGCCTCCGCCTTCCATGGTATGGTCACCAACCAAGGCTTCAACTTTGCACACCTCATCTTCGAGGTTTTGAGATATAACCTTCAAGAGGGTGCAAAGCAACAATTTTTTATGTACCCAAGGTTCTTGCAGGAAGTTTTCAATCAAGAACTAAAAGAACTTTCAAAACCTGCAAGAATCTACATCATGTTGGGACATAAAAATAATATTTTTCAAAGCATTAGAACTATTTCCAAAAAGTTCTAAGGGGTCAATGTTCCATTGTTATCTACAATGCTGAACATACAGAGTACCCCGGGTGACAGTTCAGCAATCCCAGCTGATACTGATCCCACACCATCCACCTCACATCCTGAACAACAGTCTGCTTCTACCATTCGAACCCCTGTGCATACTACTAAGGATGCACAGGCATAAAAATTACTTACACCTCTTTTGGATGTTATCGTTCAACCGGAACACAGGGCCCCGGTTGCAACGACATATACTAGGAAAAGGGGCAAGAGAACTCCTTCTTCTCTTGTCTCTAAGGTCCAAACCCAACCTAACAGCCCTCACTCAGAATCACAACATTCTGGTGAGAATATCATAAGGGACAGCCACATTATTAGGGAGACTCCTTTAGATGTCTCTCTATTAGGATCAGGATCACTTCCCGGATCCATAGAACAGCCCCCTGAGCCTTTCCTTTCTCTTCTGAACTTAAGTGTTGAGGAACCTGATCAAGATGATGTACCTTCTCCAACTACCACTATCTCGGAGGTACTTAATGATCTTGCTTCCATCACACCCAACCCAAGTTCTTCTACCCTGAAGGTCCACTCTAGGAGTTATGAAAGAGTGGATGTGGAAGAGGCTGTCAGTACTGCTGGTCCATCAAATGACCAGGAGGACAGTGACAACATTGCTAAGACCTCAACCACAGCAACACACAGTGAGGATGCTTCCTTGGAAACTCCCCTCATTGAGAGGAATCCCAGGGGTGATGGGGATGAAGAGGCTAGGCATAAGGACCCATCTGGATCCAAGGATTCCACAACTGTGGATGAGGACAGACTGAAACTTCATAACCTGGAATTGACGGCCAGGGTGGCTCCAAACTAAGACACCAAGTCTCTATGCATGAAGCCCATCAATGCCAAACTGTAGCTACTCCCTCTCTTGTATCAGTGGGCACCCAAACTGATGCTTATTTGTCCACTGATGCAACCAAAAAGGGGGAGATGGTCCCAATGGAGGAAGACTCAGACAGTCTTGACGACTGGATTCAAGAGTAGGCTGTATTTCAAAGCACACTTTTCAAGCCAGCTTTTGTACAGGTTCATGACTTGCAAGCTTCAGATAACGAAGAAGAAGAGACATCTGAAGACTGGAAGTTAGTCGTCAGGGCTGTTGATGAGATGATGAATGATGTTGAATACACAGAACAAACATATACATCTTTCAGCATCATTCCTGAAGCAGCAGCCATCATAAGTCACTTCACTGCCCCCCAATTTCCACTGACTTCAACACAACTAGAGTTTGATACAATACTAGCTTGGGGGTATGATGGAAAGTCTGAGAGGTTCTGGATTGGTTGGGAGTTTGGCGGAGTAGAAGAGCTAAACTGGGACTTTCTCAACAGCATCCAAGTCCTTCACCTATACCATCTACAATGCATCAACAACTCAACGGACCTCTCAGCAGAACTTGCTATTGGCAGGTTCTATGACTTGATGGAGGATAATGTACCCAACTTTGAAAGAAAAATACAGGCAGCAAAAAGGGTAGCCTATCCTGAATCTTCAACAGCAGCAGAAAGAAGACTGACTCCTAGAAGACTTGAAATAATAAGGAGCAGTCTTCTCACTGAAGAAGAAGTTCTGTGCTTAAGAAGATTTCTGTACAACTCCATTGTCAAGGACTTAGATGTGCTAGGATGGGTAAGCACTAAGTGTCTTGACCACGCCTTTCTGCTAAACAACGGCTCCTCTCTCACCATCAACACCAGGAACATCCTTCTACTGCCTACAAACTTTCTTTACAAGATCTTTCAACTCAGAGCAAATATCTGCAATGTCAACTCCATCGAAAGCTAGGCAATGATAGCTACTGTCAGAGCCCATCTTGAACAAGAAGGAAGGATTGCTGAAGCGGTATATGTGTCAAATTCTGACACTAATTCTGACTCAGCTTCCCCTCGAGTAGACATCTTTGCTGCTGCATATGAATCAAGATCCACTGTCAAAGAAATGCTGATAGAATTTACAAGTCTTGAGTGCAAAACAGATGAAGCTAATGACCTTCCCTTATCAACATCTCAAATTGCCAATGAAGCTGAGGCTGAGATTCCCACAGCAGCACAGTCATCTGCTGTTGTGATCAGTGAAGCCGAAGCAGAGGCATCCAACAAAGATAAGGGAAAGGGAATTATGACCAAAGAAGACGAAGAGAGGCTGCTAAGAGAAAAGAAAGAGAAAGAAGAAAGAAGAAGAAGAAGAAGAGGAGATGGCTGAAACAAAAAAGCTCAAGATAGACTCACAGCCATTCTCCTCAGAGAACAACAAATCCAGCTGTATGCAAAACAGCTGGATGAGCTCAAATTAAAGATTCCTACAGTTTATCAGATTGAAGAAGATGAAGCTCTTGCTCTTCAACTGCAGGAACAATTTGAAAAGGAAGAAGAAGAACTAGAGAAGAAGAAGAAGGAAGAGGCTAAGTTCAGAATAACGGATTCTGAACTAGCCAAATAAATAAGAGAGGAGTGGGTAAAGGCTCTAGTTTCTCAAGGTGAGGATGCAGACTACCTTCAGAAACTATCAAACAAAGAAATTTACAGAGCCTTCATGGGTCAGAAGGGTTAATTGGCAAAGAAGAAGAAGGCTGAAGAAGAAGAAAAAGCTAAACAAAAGTCCAAAAAGACCATTGCCTTTAATAAAAGGACCCATGAAGAAAGGAAGATTATGATTGACTTCCTTAAGGCTAGAGGAGAGAGTGGAAAGAGGCTAGGTCCCATGAATTTCATGAACCTGCAAGCCCTCTATTTTAAAGTAGAGAAAGATGAGGAAGAAAGATTAGAGAAGAAAGGCTCCAAGAAAAGGGTTAACATTCAAGAAGAAGAAAGGAAATCAACGAAACACAAGCCCTCTCTCTCACCCAACACTTCCTCAATCCAACAACCTTCCACTCCCCTTCCTAGACCTCCTTCCTCTCCTCCCTCAAAGTCCAAATCCTCACACCCAGCTCCTACTCATCAACATCCTCCCAAAAAGAAAAACAAACCCACTTCCAAACCAGAAGACTCAAGAGAAATAATCAGATGGTTATACAGCCCTGAAGACCAATGGTTTTAAGTGTTCAGGGTGAGGACAGAAGATAAAAGATCAATCTATATATTTGTTGATGAGGTACTGTAGCTTCCAGATTCTGATCTAAGAAGAATGATGGAGCTGGGTGAATCCTCTGAGCCTGAGAATGAAGGTGGGAGACATCTATTGCTGACAATCAGACATAACTTCAACCCTAGCAAAAATGAAATCATTGATGCCAAACCTCTTCAATCCCACTCTCCATTCATCAGCTGGTCCTACAATGCTGAGAAGAATGAATTCATTCTGACAGATGTTAAAGAACAGAATATGAGGTGTTCAAGCAAAGATATCTTCAAAATGGCAAGCAAAGACATCAAGACTCTATCTGAGCTTCCTCTTAACAATCCCAGCATGGACCAGAGAGGATATGAGGTTGAAAGGATAGTCAGCAACATGCAAAAGCTTCAGCAACAAAGGCAGTAAGAGAATTTTGGTAGCATCAGTCTAGGGGGAGTTTGTAGAAACAAAGACTGATGGCTACAAAATTCTCTAAGTACAAATGTTGCTGATCTCAGAGTTTGCTGCTGACTGCGGACAAGCTTATCTGCTGCGGATAATTGTTTTCATGCTGAAGAACAAATCTGCTGCGGATAGCCTTATCTGCTGAAGACCAAAGTTGCTGCGGATAGGCTTCTCAGCAGTATCAACACTTGATGTTGCTGACAGGGAAATCATTAGCAGCTTTGGATGGTTACAACTTGCTGCTGATCATCATCTTTGCTGCTGACAGCCTTGTGCCTTGAAGACAAATCGTTGCAGCTGACTATCCATGCCAAGCGTCACTGACAACTTTCTGCAAAAGCCACTGACACACTCAAAGCAGAAGGAACCTCAATGGCACAACAAATTACAGACAACAATGCTCTTCTCCAAGCATGCAAGTAATAATGCACAAAGAAGACGCTTCAATAAAGTTAACTAGTTTTAGACTAAACGTGTAATAGTTAGCTATATACAAAAGATCAACGGTCTGTGTTAAATCTGATCCTTAGAATCAAGGGTTTGTCTTGATTCTAAGTGAGTATAAATACTGTGTAAACACTTCATTGTAAGTGTGCTTTTTGATTGAGTTTTCATTTGTAATCGTTTATTTGCAAAAGCTTAATACAACAGTGTTCTTAAAAGTATTCTTTCTGTTTACTCGATTATACTTGTGTAGTTGTTGTTGTTTCCGCCAATTTCAACAAAGAACAGAACCATCTTGTACTTTCACAATCATACACAAATGTCTAAGGTTAAAGGTTGAAAATTCTAAGGTTCAAGACAAAGTCGAACCCCTTCGTATTGCAGCTTTAAGCTACAAAGAAAACGAAAAACGATACAAAGATTCAATTGAAACGTTGAAGAATGAAAAATGTGATTATTCACTTAAAATCAACGATCAATAGTTTCATTTGGATGTTGCGTAAAAGGGGTTAGAGAAAAGGAACAATGAGATCAACAAGCTGTAAAATGAGATCTTGTAGTTGAAAGGTAATATTGAGAAGTTGAAAAATTCTCGTTTTGTGGTGGAACACTACGAGTCTGTAGTGAAACAAGTGAATGGCTTAGGGCCGGGTACTAATGCCGTTCCTCCACCAGTAAGCGAGAAATTTGTCAATGACTTAATTGACATTGATTTGTCTTGCCTTGATGAGTAGTCGAGTCAGGATGATTCCTCTAACAAGGATGATTCCTCAAGTAAGGCTGACTCCGCATCTGATGAAGAGTTCCTTACTGCTTCTGATGACGGGTCTAAGAACACCTGCCCTGAGGAGTAATCTCTGAGGAGTTGCTCGGTGAACAGAAAGTTAAGAAAAACATTATCACTGATAGTGATAATTGTATTTTGACTGAACCCGATATTGTTAAATCAAATGAAAAATTAAAAGTGATGCTTTATGGGGGATATAAAAACATTAATCAAGTTAAAAAGGAAGCCTTTTCAGCTCATTTTGGGCTTGGCTATCAATAAAATTTGCAAAAATAATATATTCCCAAGAACCAATCATCATCGGGTCAAACTACTGTTCCCCAAATAACTTCTCCTGCTCATCATGCTGAGTCATCTAATTTCAGATCTAATGAGCCTTACAGGAGGACTTACAAAGAAAAGAGAACTTGCTTTCACTGTGGTATGGTTGGTCACATCTTTGTGAATTGCCCTATTAAGAACCAAGGGAAACGGCCAATTGTTTCACAACCGGCTGTTATCTCTAAGTCACCACCAGTGAAGCATTCCTAGAGTTCAAAAGAAAATGTGGTGAAACCACCAGTAAAACCTATGGTAAAACCAAATATCACATCTGAGGCTAAACCATATGTTCCAAAAAGGGAAAAGCTATCTGCTAAACCTTGTGCTTCTACCTCTGGTAGTGCACCTACTGGTGAGAAATCTATGGTTAAGCTTTCTAAGCCACATAGGAGAAGAAGGAACAAGATATTGAGGAAGCTGGAATAGTTGGCTGGAATTCAGCCAGGTGAAGCTTCTACTAGTTCACCTGGTGCTTCTGAATGCAACCCGACTGTTCCAGTAAAACAAAAGAAAAGGTCCTGGAACAAGAAATCTAAAAGTTCTCAATCTCTTGCTCCCAAGTCTTCTAAAAATTAATCCATTTTTGACAGTCACGACTGTGAATTAATTGAGGTTGTTTATTTTGAGAAAGACGGATGACCCAAGACCACTATGGCTTGGGTCTCCAAATATAATTAATTTCTTGTGACTCGTGCAGGGAAATTGAAGGGTACTATCTATAATCGTTGGTATATAGATAGTGGATGCTCCCGGCACATGACAGGTAACATGGCCCTGCTTCAAGATGTAGAACCATTCAGAGGCGGCTATGTGGCCATTGCTGGAGAGAAAGGCGGCAGTTTTACTTGTTAAGGCGTGGTTTCAAATGGTTGTGTCAGCTTCGACAACGTCAGCTACTGTGAGCAGCTAAAGCATAACATGTTGAGTGTTTCTCAGATGTGCGACAATGAGTACTCAGTTATGTTTGACAAGACAGAATGCATGATTCTCAAACCTGGTTTTGAAGTTCCTAGAGACTGGATTCTCATGCGAGCACCAAGAATAAATGACACTTATCAGATTGATATGAGCGTGGCAACAACCACCTCATCAGTTGCTACTTATTTGCTTACCAAATCGATAGAGCCTGACTCTATCTTGTGGCATAGGAAACTCGGACACATTTCTTGTCGTTAAATGAATCATCTTGTCCAAAAAGATTTGGTAACCGGTGTTCCTAAGCTGATATTTGCCGTTGCAGATGACTGTATGACATGCAAAAAGGGCAAACAATAACGAAAGTCTCATAAGCCCAAGCTCCAAAACTCCATTGATACCCCTTTGGAGCTATTACATATGGATCTGTTTGGCCCCATAAGTATCAGGAGTATTGGAGGTAAGTCATACTGTCAAGTTGTAACTGATGATTTCTCACGTTTTTCTTGGGTGCATTTTTTAGGTACAAAGGACGAGACTGCTGACATTCTTCAATACCTGATCCTGAGCTTGGAATCTCTTTGCATGTTGAAGGTTAGAAGAATAAGGAGTGATAACGGAACTGAATTCAAGAATAATTTGATGGAACCTTTTTGTCTCAAGAAGGGGATCCGTCATGAATTTAGTGCCCCGTACACACCTCAGCAGAATGGAGTTGCAGAAAGGAAGAACAGAACCTTGATTGAGACTGCAAGGACAATGCTGTCAGATGCAAAGCGTCCTGTCACTTTCTGGGCAGAAGCAGTAAATACAGGTTGTCACGTTTTGAACAGAGTTCTAGTTGTGAAGAGGCACAACAAGACTTGCTATGAGTTGATTAACAATCGACCTCCCAATCTTGACTACCTAGTTCCTTTTGGTAGTCCCTGTTCCTTATTGCTACAATACAAAGACCGAAAGTCTATGTTTCATGCAAAAGCAATGGAAGGCATCTTTTTAGGATATGTTGCCAACCCGCCTTGCAAGAGAGTGTACAATATAGGAAGTCGTACTGTCGATGAATAGTTCAAAGTGGATTGCAGTAAACACATCATTCCACCAGAACCAACTGGTCTACCTTGGGGTTTTGATTATGATGCGCTATTCAAGTCTTTCAACCTTCCTGATTTATCTGCCGATGATGCCGCAAATGTTTATGAATTCTTTGGAGGCGGTGATGACTCCAGTTTCTCAACCCTTGCAACTGTACCGATTATAACTCCTGATTCTAATGCTACATCTGCATCTAGAACTCATGAAAATGAAAACATAGAAGTTGTTCATGTTGATGGAAATGACGCTCAAGCTAATCCTAACATTCGTGTAGGATATGAAGCTCCAGTTGATCCAATTAACATTGAATCTTCTTCTTCTGGAACACAGGATATAGGGGAGTTGAGCACGAACCTCGATTCAGAAATTCAGTAACCGGATATACTAGAGATGAGAGTGCATAAGAATCATCCAATTGACAACATTATTGGTGATCCTCATGCTGGTGTTCAGACTAGTCATAGAACCATTACTGAGAACACTAGTTTGTACTCTGAGATACTTGACACTGGTGTCATGGAAACATGTTTGCATGCTGCATTCGTGTACTAGTTAGAGCCGAAGAATGTGACGGAGGCTCTCTCTGACAACTGCTGGATTGAGGGGATGCAAGATGAATTGTCTCAATTCAAAAAGTTGCATGTGTGGGATTTAGTTGACTTACCAAGAGACGTACAACCAATTGGAACCAGATGGGTGTTCAAGTGCAAGATGGATGATCGTCATGTCGTAGTGAAGAATAAAGCAAGGTTGGTTTTACAAGGATTTTATCAACAAGAGGGCCTGGATTACGCTGAAGTATATGCCCCAGTTGCTAGGCTTGAGGTAATTCGATTGTTTCTGGCTTATGCCTCCTATGTCGGCTTCAAGGTCTATCAACTTGATGTGAAGGCTGCTTTCCTGTATGGAAAAAGTTCATGAAGAGGTCTATGTCACTCAACCTCCCGACTTTGAAGATCCGCATGACAAAGCACTTTATGGTCTTCATCAAGCACCTCGGGCATGGTATGAGACGTTATCAAAACATCTACTGTCAAATGGTTTCAACCATGGATAGATTTACTCGACCCTCTTCATTCGGAAAGTAGGAGGTGGTATTCTTCTTGTGCAACTGTATGTCAACGACATTATCTTTGGGTCTACAAATGAAGAGATGTGTAGGGAATTCGAACAGGTGATGAAGTCCAAGTTTGAGACGAGTAACATGGGTGAATTTTCGTTCTTCCTGGGTCTGCAAGTCAGTCAAAGAGAAGATGGCAACTATCTACATCAAACTAAGTATGTACATGACATCTTGTCAAAATACAAGATGAATGATAGCAGTACTTATGGCACACATATCCCTGTCAATCATGGTCTGCATCCAGACAAAGATGGAAAGGATGTGGATTGTAAATTGTACCGTGGGATGATCAGATCTCTTATGTATCTCACTACTTCAAGGCTTGATATAATGTTTTATGTATGCTTATGCTTAAGGTTTCAGTCACAACCGAAGGAGTCTCATATGATAGTTGTCAAGAGGATATTCAGATACTTGAAGGGGAAACCCCGATTGGGTCTTTGGTACTCAAAGCATCAATCATTTGACCTCAAAGCCTATACTGATTCAGACTATGGCGGTTGTAACCATGATAGAAAGTCAACTTCTGGTGGATGTCAATTCTTGGGAGACATGCTGGTTTCCTGACAGTGTAAGAAGCAGTCAACAGTTTCTGTCTCAACATGTAAAGCAGAGTACATTGCTGCAGCGAGCGGTTGTTCTCAGATATTGTGGATTCAGCAGCAATTGAGAGACTACGGCTTAAACTTCATTGGAACTCCACTATTCATTGACATCAATGCCACCATGTCCATCACAAACAACCCGGTGAAACATTCCAAAACTAAACATATTGAAATTCGTCACCATTTCATCCGTGATTGTGCTGAAAAGCATCTCATTGAACTTGTAAAGGTTCACACGGATGACAACTTTGCTGACCTTTTCACTAAGGCGTTTAGTCGAACCCGTTTTGAACATCTTGTCAACATGATAGGAATGTTCAATCCAGAGTGAAATTTTTTTTTCTTAAATCAATTCAATTCATGAGAGTTAAATTTTATTTCTTTTAAGTTTTCTGTATAGTTCTTTTAATTTTCAAATATTTTACAAAAATCCAAACAAAATTGAAAACCAGAAAATTCCAAAGTTCTCTTGAGAAAAGAGGAAATGATAGTACATCAGAAATGATCTAAACGTCCTAGACTGCACATATGGGAAATGATTGCGTCATGCTTACTTGAACGTTTAAATTGTTGTGTTCTTAATCTGCTTATTGACAAGTAATTTAAATTGTCAATAGGCTGTAAGCATCTTTAAATCATTAGTAGTGTGGAAATTAAATCAATACTACAACTGTGATTTTACCATTGTTTGCCAGTGTGTGTGCGTAAAAGAATGCAAAAGATCACTATCGGATACATGATGTTAGATTTTGGCAATTATTTTCTTCTGAGACCAGTTTCGGGATAGGTCGTTAGCACAATTAATCCGGTTCATCTCACTGTCCATACTCACAAGTATGCAATGAGAGATTGAATCAAGACATTTCTTTACATCAACCGTTGAGCGTGTATTCACCCTTGAATAACTCCTCATTCATTGAATCATATTCATTATCCTGAATCATCATACCAATTTTCACTAAAGAAATCACATGAAACCAAGACAAATGAATCACTCGATTCTGAATCTTATGATTTCTAATAATCCTTATGGATTCTGTTTGATTTTTCCTGTGCTAATTGATATAGCCTCATTCTGAAAATTTAAAAAATCATTGGGAAAATCTTAGATGCCTTGAGATAGTGCAATTTACATTCTTGTAGCATAACGGTGGGGTACACGTTGTATATCTTAAAATTACTATCTTAACACACAAGAACGTGATACAAAGACGCTTATGGTTTCAAATCTTATAATATTTTCAACTTGAATTAGTTGTTTATGTGCTTATTACGTATGAATAAATAGTAATCCATGACATGATCCCATATTCTTTGATGTTTATCTTGTATCATTTTTGCTATAGTCTAGCCTGATATGATCCTCTGCTAGTGTATTTGAACAAAAATAGTGTGTGTGAATATGTGTATATCGTTACTCTGAAAAGATCAAAAATATTTTATGTTTGTGTATAGTTCAATTCCAATCATAAAAACCAAAAATATTTGTGTTTAACATTCGTGAATTGACTTTGAATCCTCTTGATTGAATATTTTTATCCTGTTCGTTATTTGACTTGACTTCTTCATAATTTGAGTTGAAAAATCTGGGTACACATGAGTCTCTGCGTACTTATTAAGTGCGTAAGGGTTAAACCCTGCGTACTTAACAAGTACGCAAGACTTAAGTCATGCGTACTTAGTAAGTACGCAGGAGTTAAGTCCTGCGCACTTTACAAGTACGCACGACTAATATCGTGTGGGTATATTACAGGACTTAGAAATTCTTTTGAGTTTATCTCATTCAAACTTCTTTGACACTGTTTTATACCCACTGATCCTTTATCACTCAAAATTTCGTGTGTCCCTAAACTGTTTTTCATCCCGACCTTAGTTTCATCATCATCTAACTTACATTTGGTGAGAATCTTGGAGCATTTCATCCGTTAAATCTTGAGTTTTGGACCGAGTTGTGAACTTGAAGAACTAGGTTTTGGACTTTGATTTTTGACAAATTTTGGTTGTTTTTAACTATCATTATGACCTAAAATTGTTTAAAATCACTAATCGAAGCTCGATCATCACATAATCGTCCTTAACTATCTTTGATCTTGGTTTTGACCCTTGGTTTGACCGTGGGGTTACGTGGGTCGACACTTATGTCAAAATGACCAGTTTATAGTCCATCCTTGATGTTGTAACAGGTTACATTGGTCATAATCATGGTTTTCGACCGTGTGGCAATCAACCTCATCATCATCCTTCACAAGTTTCTGATTTTGGATTTTCAAAACTTTATCTAAGTGTTAAGTCATGCGTACTTAACAAGTACAAAAGACATAAGTCATGTGTACTTGCTAAGTACGCAAGACCTAAACCTTGCGTACATGACAAGTACGCAGGAAGGGAATTTCTAAAATTTTTCTAAGTCTGGATTTTCAGTTCTTTTTGAATGTTCTATACTTGGTCATGTGTATTCAATTCCAATGAGTCTTTTTTTTCTTATTATGTTTACTTTTTGTTTGTGCAGTGATGGCTCGTGCGTTTACAAGCGAATTCAATTTGCTGGCTCTAACACAACCCGAGTGCAAGGGTGTTGCACTTCAATATTAGGAGATAGTCGATTTCTTGAACCGCTCGAAGATCAGCTATGCCATCTCTGCTGATCCTATTGTCTCAAGACCATATCCGGAGCAATTCTCGGAAACTGCTGATCACGACTGTATAGTAACCCCAAATGTCATTAGGGCTACTGTAGCAGGTCATGATATTGCTATTTCTGAAGACACCATCAGACGAGTACTACAGTTTAGGGACTTATCCACTGATCCGATGACTTCCCTAACTACTTCGTTGATGGATGCTGGAGACAAAGGATGGGGTATGTTGGTACCATGGACTACTCCTCGTATAAGAAGATGTGGGTACTTGATCAGTGGCGTTACTTCGCGCACGTCATGATCATGTGCCTGTCTGCTAGAAAGGCGGGAAAGGATGCCATCGGGCATGACTTGGAAGCTGCAATGGTTGGCCTCTATCTTAACCAGGGTTATAACTTTTCAAAGTATATCTACACGTCTATCACCGATCAGATCAATGCTGCTGATAGGTATAGATTTCTATTATACCCTCGGTTCGTGCAGCTGTTGATTAATGATGTTATACTCAATCTACCTCAGATTGGAGAGAGACTACAAGTCAAACGGGTGGACAAGAGAGTGTTTGCATAATTTCTAAAGCCAGGCGGTGTAGAACCTACCCCTAAGCACACTCCTCTCTTTGGCCACCTAATAAATGAAGCATATGTAGCCCCTGCTGACTTCGGATGGTATAGTGCAGAGTCTGAGCCTAAACTCAGTGAACATAGTGATGAACAACAAGAAGAAGAGGAAGTTGAATTTGACGATGATATGTCTGACGACGAAAGAGACGAAGAACAGGGAGTTGGAGGTGCTGAAGATTCCGACTCAAAAACGACCGAGTCAGATTCCTCTGATTCTGATGATGCACCATCCCAGGCACACCCAAGAAGATTGACAAAGGTGACCCTTCCCGAGTCATCTTCCAAGAGAAAGAGACAAGCGACTAGTAGTGAATTCGAGCCCCATTCTGATTCAGACGCTGCTATACATACACGCAGAAGAGAAAGTATAAATAAGCAATGGGGGGATAGGCCGGACCAAGCTATCCTTCGTGAGGTAGAAGTCAGTGCTCAGAGCCAAGCACATGGCATGACTGTGAGTACTGACTCAACTTCTACCTCACCTTCACAAAAACTTTATAGGAGACATCGGAGGAGGCCACGTGTAACACCTTATGTGGCTACCACTTCTATCACAGAGGAGGTTCCTATGATAGTGTCCCTCCTTGTGTAATCTGTTCAAGTGGTGGTGACAACTCCTATTCTAACCGAGTCTGTCACCATTACCCCTACCACCATCCAAACAACCTCCATCCCTACCTTAATTCCTATAACCACCCTCCACCACATCAGTGAACCTTATCATGACTTTGACTTTAATCAAGGGTTTGATTTTGGAGAATTCTTTTCCTTCCCGGCTAATCAAGCCGAAGCATCGTCTTCCAGGGGACCTGATCCTCCTGATATCTGGATCACTACCCTAGAGACTCAGGTCGCTGGTCTTCTTGAAACGCTACAGAAATAGAGAGAAGAATCTGACAAACAGTAGGGGCAGATTAAATCTCTGATTGATGAGGTAGCCGCACTAAAGAAACAGCGGGCGGCTGATGACAAGCAGCGTTTAGAGCATGACACTATGGTGAAACTGGTCTGTGATATGGCCAAGACGCTTGCTGCTTAGGGGGAGAGATTGAAGGAGATGTTGGAAAAGCAACCACCTAAGCCTAGCAGTGAAGAGGCTTGTCACTTAGTTGATCTAACTAAGGGTGATGATCAGGACAAGGATGCTAAAGCCGGACCGAGTGGAAGTGAGCAATCATCGTTGGCTTTGGCGATTGTTCCCATTTCTGCCATGTCTATGGCTGAGGGGGAGTCTACTCAGATGAAGGTGGAGGTGATGCTTCAGGTGGTAATAAAGGAAAGTCAGTGGCTGATGTTTTGAAAGATCTATCTGACGATGTACCGGATGATGTGATCCTATTATTAGATCCAGACTACTCCAAAGAAGCACAGATCGAAGCTCTCTACAATCTGGAAGAGGGAGAGATCGACTCTGGTGACGACTGGGATGAGGAGGATGATGATATTGTAATCGAAGTTCCCAAGGGCGACAGTGAAGGAGAGTATGAGTTTGAAGATGGAGAGATTTTTGAAGTTCCATCCTTTGAAACTCATCTTGACACAGGTTCCGTCGAGCCTGCTAGTACTGTTGAGGCGTCGACTAAAGCCTCTCTTGCCGACCCTACACCTGTGGATCCAGAGGCACAGAAAGACAAATATATGCCTACAAGTTCATCGAAGGATCCGGCTCCTGTCTGGAAAAAGACATCAATCATAGACAAACATGGAGCGACAGGGATGATCTTAGCTGTGAGGTTCGAGGAGGATAAGAAGTTGTTTGCAATCAAGCGAGCTGGGGGGGTTCATTACTTGAAACCAACCAGCGAAGCTTTCAACTCCTTGCCAAGATACGACCTCGTGAACCTAGAAAACCGAGAGCTGCTGGGTCACTCAAATCACGCAGTAGCGATGGGTTTGTGGAAGGTTCTACAGCGAGAGGTAAGATATGGGAAGTTGAAAATGTTTAAGCCTCAAGTGCCCAAGCGAGTTAAGGACAAGAACGTTAGACATCCTGTGACTAATAAAAGCTTAAAGAAACTTGTATACAAGCCAGTGCTGTGTGAAACCAAGATTCCCCTGAGCAAGTTATCTCAGGATATCCTCGGTAACATATGGTACTGGTACGTAGATCCTAAATCGGGCGAGGCAGTGGTGATTGGAAAGGTGTGGTCTGATAGTGGAAGCTTAGTGCCAAGGGAACCAATCAGAGTGTTTGATGAAGTCTGCTTCATAAACTTTTCTGTGAAAGATCTGGAGGCGTTAGCTGACAAGTAATGCATGTACACGGACGAGTGGACAAAGTTCCTTGCTTCTAAATACGACAAGGTGATCAAGTTCTGCCTTGATTACAAGAAGAAGATGGAAGCTAAAGCTGGGGAGCAGTGAAGACCGAAGACAATCCAGAGCTGTTGTCAAGGGGGAGTTTGTTGAAGCACGTTTGTGTGACAAACACTCTGGATATTGTCTTTGCTTTTGTACTTGTCTTGTATGTATTAGTCTTTGTATGTTAGTGTCTGTACGTTTTAATTATCGAGTTGTAATTACTAATGTATGTACTAGTTGTCTGTTTTCTCTAAGTGTTTTGAGCACTTAGCATGTGTGCAGGAACTACTTCCTGCGTACTTAGCAAGTACACAAGAATACTCTGCGTATTTGTTAAGTACGCAGGAACAATTTGCCCTGCGCACTTGTTAAGTGCGTAGAGATCAGGTCTAGTATAAATAGGCTAGGTTAATAGAAGTTATGTACGCAGACATTTTGCACTCAGATTGTATTCTGTCTGTAACCTTCAAGTTTATAATAGATGGAGTTTGAAATTGATTTCGTTATCGGTTTACTTTGTGTTACTTGATTCTCCACCTAGTCACGGGCATTCCGCACCCGGTCTGACTAATCACACACCCACACGTAACGATTCAAGACACCTGGGGACCTACATATCATGACATATAGCAACTACAACAAGAAGAAATACAACCAGAACAACAACAAGAACCACAACAAGATCATCCAAAGGCACCTAAGTCAGAAGCTACTTAGTTTGTTTCATCTTCTGACAGTGAAGGTAGTCTAGAGAGAACGATCGTACCTACAAATTGGTGTATGTGTGAACTTGAATGAAAAAAAAGAGGAGTTGAGAGTCCTCCTCTCGCCTCCTCTTCTAACCAAGAAGAAACCGATTCTGACTACAACTCGGATCAAGATCTTACTTCAAGGCCTAGAAGACGAAGAGATCCGAGGATTGTAAGAATGACAACACCAACTACAACACCAACACCACAACAACCACATTTACCATCACACACCTCAACCATTCCCCAATCATCATCACATGTGAGCCCAAGTACTGCTACATTTGACACAAACCAATTTATGATGTCATCTGCTGAAGCTTACCGTGCTAACAAAGCTAAGGGAAAGATTCCTGTTGATTCTTCAACTCATGCTCCTTTATATCCTTAGAAGTTGCAGGAAAGGGTATTTGAGCTAGAACAACAAGTAGAAGCTCGGAATGTAAGAATCATGTCTCTTGAAGCTAATCAGGTTTATTTGACTGCCCTAGTGTTTGATCTTAAGATGAAACTTGAAGAGAGAGAGAACAAGAATGAAGATAAGAAGGATGATGGTAATAATGGAGGAAATGGAGATACTGGAGGTAGTGGGAAGGGTGATGATACATGTAATAAAGGAGATGATGACCTGTATAACTTTGAGTTTGAAGGTTAGCTTGGAGGAAGTATGGATGATGTCTTTGATGATGAAGTGTCTCAACCACATGACAAGGACTCTGATCATCCTAATACATCAAATGTGGAGATGTTTGATAGTTCATCTGACTTGGAGCTTGAAAGGTTACACCAGGATATTGATGATGTGGTTAACTTGCAAAGTTCTACTACTACAGTCACTGAATCATCAGCTCATAAAGTGGACACTGTTAGGGAACGCCCTCCATGGATTCTTCCTCATCCACCTCCTTATGATTAGTATGATATTGCTATTGTGAAGAACATGTTTGACAAAAGAGGAGATTGGTCTGGAATAGCATCTTGGTTATTTGACAAAGAAAAGGATGCTTAGGCAGTGAAGAGGAACAATGGACACATTGAGTACTACAAAATCGGCTAATGATGTCAGCTCTTGGACGAAATTGGATCTAAGACAGCTGGATGAAGCACCATTTTTCAACAGGGAAAGGTTGGTAAGGATGATGTGTGACATCCACATCCCGGCTCACCCGAGATACCGGCCACTTATCGGATTTACTCATGAACATATAGTAAACAGAGATCATACAGAGCGGAAAACTTTAAAAATACTATTTTATATCATAACTTTGTTTAATCTACATTCAAAAGAAAGTAAAAATACATCTATTCTAATGCCAGTTCATCAGAGAATGCCAGATAGCCCACCAGATGCCTCTACTCTAGCCTTGTACCTTTACTACAAGAAGCTGCATCTTTACCTATACATATGCTTAAACATATGTCAGCTTACGCTGGTGAGTTCAAAGTGTTTAGTCAAAAATAGCTTTGACCTCTGTCTCATTCATAAATGGATTTATATGACACGCATTTAAAAAAATCACATTAACTTCTTGCCCAAACATAATACTTTAAACTTGGATACTTGTCTTTCCGAGGTCACGTTAACCCCTAAGCGGTCGTCACCACTCATACATACCCTTGCACAAGGTGTCTATACTACATTCCACAAAGGAATGCAGTACTTCTGTTTGTCTATCTAAGTTGAAAGATATTATGTGGAAATTAACCCGACGTGGTAAAATCTTTTCTTAATAGACCAATATGGTCAAAATATTTGACATGGCAAAACATGTCAAAAACTGTATCTCTTTCTCTCTACTCTTTGTCAAGACAATAATTGTCAAGACCTCTGCTAGTCGAGGTAAAACCCTGACTTCTATGCCATTATTTATCTGGGCGCACCATGATAAGTTCTAAAACATTTTATGTGTCAAAACCATTTTCTTTCTCAAAATCTTTACTTTATGAATTCATGCCAAAAATGCAAGTATTCGTTTCTTTCTTTCTCTCTTTTTCTCTTTCAAAATAAATCTTTATCTTAAATCCTTGTAAAGGTTTCTTCATGGTATGTTAAAGAAGACAAGGTGGTTATCTTCCCAGAGTAGTATCTCCAACAGAAATGTTCCCAGGAAAGAATGACGGGTCCAGGAGTGATTTATACACCACTATTTCCTTAGACAGAACATTATGTTTGCCGGATAACTACATACAGGTCGGATGGTTACCTAACACCTCTTTGATATATCATGAATACTCCTTTACTTAGTTTTAAGATTCAGATATCTTTTATACATAACCTCTTGCAACATCAAGAATGATATCAAGGGTATATAACATTTATGTAAATATTTCTAGCATGCATACCGGCCTAAAACTGTAGGTCCTCATGGCACTTCTACAGATCGTTCTCGTGATAAGACGTGTCGTTAACTCGGAGTGCGGAATCCAACAAATCAACGATTGCATATACAAAAGACAATAGAAACAATCAAGTAAATAAACTTCATGCTTGTATTCCAATTCACAATAGAGTTTACAGACTCAATCTATCTTGTTCTACTTCGATTCTGATCACTGTTTTGGTTGTGAAGGAACAGTCTTCAATTTGCCCTTGTTCTTATAAGGACAATTGATCAGAATATGACCAGCTTCGTTGCAATGGAAACAAACTCTTCTCTCTTTAAAAGTTCTAAAGTAAGAAGAATTCTTTGAATTTGAGGAGCCATCAGAGGAATAAGTTTCAGAAGATTTTTCAGAACATTTTACTGTCTTCTTTGGAACAAAAACCTGTGTAGGCACCTTTGATGAATGCACCTTTTGATGACCAGCAGCGACAAACCCACTTGACTGTAAAATTGGAGAAAGCTTAGGGGTAACAACCTTCACCTCATCAGGTTCAGTCAGAATGCATCTATCACGGGTAACAACTTTGTAACAGTTGGTTCATCAAGTTTCACCTCTTTCGGAATACCTTCCACCTTCTTCTCATCAAATTCCTCATCCTTGTAGGTCCCTAATTCATTGCGTGATGGATCTGTAGACTCGCGGTACGACACGGTGATAACGTGCGGAATCCATGATCAACGTGCTCGTGTAACTCAATCAACAACAACGGTGTAAATAAACTCTTTGTATTTCACCAGAATCAGGTTACAAGAATTCTCTCTCGTCTACTCTGATATCGTCTCACCTATCTCTGTGTTCTGTGTTTTTTGTTCTCAGACTCTGTTACCTCTATATATAAGCAACTGTTCTGCACCAGGCGAACTTAACAAGTTCGCTTCACTGTGCTTAGGCGAACTTATTAAGTTCGCCTCTAATAGGCTAAGCGAACTTAATAAGTTCGCCTCTAGCAGAACTTACACAGAATTTTATCAACAGTTACAAAACATGTCCTAACAGACTCCCCTTTAACTGTTGCTAACAATTCTATCAAATACAAGTCAAAGACTCTAAGACTAAGCCATAATATCTTCAAGCTCGTTGTCACCAGAATATGCTTCAACAGACTCCCCCTTGACAACAGCTTCAGAAGATTGTCATCCGTCTTCAAATATCATCAAACAAGTTGTAGTCTTCGTCTTGTTCATCTGCACACTCTCTCTTTATTTCTAGAAGAAAACTTGGGAGAAGGACCCCTTGTCAACTTCTGTCTGCAATATTCAGTTTTTGTAAAGGAGAACAACCAAGAATAACCAACAACTAAGATTTCCATGGAAGTTGGAAAAATAAAATCTTTTTGGTTTTTCAAACATAAGAAACACAAAATCTCTTTGGTTTTTCTCTATATAAACTGAAATGTAAAATACAAAATCACATATTTTTGGTCGAACATCACGAGTAAGAAGATCATATCAGTATATATGAGATATCAATCACACATCTTGTATATAAATCCATATAATATCAATTGGTATACTATGTTATTCTTTCAAGCCTTGACCAATCAAACCAATATCTTTCAAGATTATCACACTCTATCTTTTCAAGACTTTCATATTGCATTTTATGATACGCGATAAACATTCAAAGAAAATAGGATCAGGCTATGACACACAAATTCAAATTGTCAATATTATAAGATTTGAAACTAAAGCATCTCATTCCCACTTTCTTGTGAGTTAAGGTACCATTTAAGTATGAAATACAACGTGTACCCCACTAGTATGCCAACAGAATGTAAATGCACTATCTTCAAGACATATGAGATTTTACTAAAGATTATCCGAATTTCCAGAATTAGGAGACATCACTTAGACATCACTTGTTAAGTTCGCCTGATTAAGTTCGCCTACTCTGCACCAAGCGAACTTATTAAGTTCGCCTGCACAACAAACAGCAAGTTCGCTTGCTTCAACAGATTCAAACTCAAGAACACGTCAGACTAAACTTGCGAACCAGAAGCATACGGAAATCATCATTAATCACTGATTTGAAGGAATTAATCAAAATTGGACCGTAGGATTGTGTAAATTGTCAAATAGAAACTTCTTATCGGATCAATTTCGTTAATTTCGTCTTCAAAATCACCAAATCAGAATCAAAACAGTCTTGAAACTCCATTGAAATGAAAAACTCAAAAATGACCAATTTGATGTTGATTGGACACGAAAACACCACGAATCTTTTGCTAATCAAGAGCATAGGCTCTGATACCACTTGTAGGTCCCTAATTCATTGCGTGACGGATCTCTAGACTCGCGGTACGACACGGTGATAAAGTGTGGAATCCATGATCAACGTGCTCGTGTAACTCAATCAACAACAACGGTGTAAATAAACACTTTGTATTTCACCAATATCAGGTTACAAGAATTCTCTCTCGTCTACTCTGATATCATCTCACCTATCTCTGTGTTCTGTGTTTTTTGTTCTCAGACTCTGTTACCTCTATATATAAGCAACTGGTCTGCACCAGGCGAACTTAGTTCGCTTCACTGTGCTTAGGCGAACTTATTAAGTTCGCCTCTAATAGGCTAAGAGAACTTAATAAGTTCGCCTCTGATAGACTTAAGCGAACTTATTAAGTTCGCCTCTGATAGACCAGGCGAACTTATTAAGTTCGCCTCTGATAGGCTAGGCGAACTTGTTAAGTTCGCCTCTAGCAGAACTTACACAGAATTTTATCAACAGTTACAAATATGTCCTAACAATCCTCAGAATCAGATTCATACACCATATCCTCACCAGTTACCGGGTTCACTTTCAATACTGTTTTTGGATCTATTTCCTCTTCATGTATAATTTCAGGTTCAACCACATAATTTGCATTAAATGGCGGAGGAACAAACCCAATACCAACAACCCGTTTAGTAGGATCAGCATTTGAATTAAAATAATCCAAAACAACCGAAGAATTTGTAAATCTTTCTAATTTTCTATAAAGTTTGATCACCTCAGACTCTTTGTCAGAAATTTCTTTATTCTTTTGAGCAATAACTTCAGTTCGTTTTTCTATTTCAGCATAAGCCATATCTAGATGATAAGCTTGTTCTATATATTTCAACCCTAGAGAATTTAAGTATCTTTTCAAAGACTCAATTCTATCGTTGCACAATTTATCGTTATCTTTCAGTTTCTGATTTACAGAATGCATCGATTTCATATCACAAATCAAGTTTGTATTATCATCCATGACCTTTTGTAATTTATCTTTAACAGTAATGCAGTTAGAACAGTAAATATGACAAACAGAGTCTTTTACCTTTGACGGATCAGACATGTCTGCCATGAAAACTTTGGCAATGGGAATATTCTCTGAATCAGCACCATCTGAAGCATTTTGTGTTAGAACAATATCATCTTCAGCAATACCTGATGCAACATCAGAATCAATATTCTGCTCTTGTTCTATCTCTTCATTAACAATCTGCACACTTTCACCATCACTCGAACCATCACTCGAACCATCACTTGAACTCTCACTTGAACCATCATTTGAACCATCACTTGTACCATCATCATCATCCACCTCTTTTGATTTTTCAAAATGAATTTCTGCTACAAATGCTTGACTTACAGCGCCCACTAAATCTTCCAAATGAATACCCCAGTCATAGTTCACATCATTTTGTGCAACCAATGCCGATGATGCAGATGCATGATTTGAATTTCTAGATGAACCATGTGATTGGTTACGATTATTCTGAAAATTATTCTGCTTCTTCTGAGAATCAAACTCAACCTTTTGCTTCACACACTCTTTAGCAAAGTGACCATACTCTTGACAGTTATAACAACGCACCTTGGCTTTATCAAATCCCATGCGTGATCGACTATTTGATCCAGTATACATTCTACCAGTTTTCTTCAAGAAATCCTTTGCTTGACGCATTAACATAGCCATATTCCATTGGATGTTCATTTCTTCCAGATCAACAGGGTCAATCTGTCTGAAATGTTCTTCAATTACCTCAAGATCATGAATTTTCCCTCCAGTAAAATTTTCATACGAAGCCATGAATGAGGAAAACATAGCTAGATAATCATCAGCAACCTTTTGATTTACATGAGATCCAGAAGATGTAGAAGCTATTGTTGCAGAAAAACCAGAATGACTAGAATGACCAGAATGAATAGGAACTCTAGAACTCTGATCTTTAGAAGAATCTTGAGCATCTCCAGAAAAGAATGCAACTCCTGTACCAGTTTTACTAGTAGTGTTGGCAAAATACATTGAAGGATCCTGGATGTGCTCCATGTTAGTCTCCTTCGTCTTCATATTCAGGTCATGCGATTGAATCTTCCCAAGAACTTCTTCAAGAGACATGGTTTTGTACTTGATATTTTCTTTGATCAAAACCGTGTACATATCAAATTTTGATGGTAATGCCTCCAAGAACTTATCATTAATTTCTTCAGTTTCATACACCACAGAAGCACTCGACAGTTCACTAAGCATATGATAGAATCTGGTAGCAAGATCATCCAAGGATTCGTTTTGAAAATGTTTGAAGACCAAGAATTGCTTCTTCAATAGCTCTTTTCTACTCTTCTTTACATCCAAACTGCCTTCACATCTTTTCTATAATGCTTCCCACATTTGTTGAGAAGACTTGAATTGTTTGAAACTGTGATATATTTCCTTCAGAAGAGACATCGAAATACTTGCCATCGCTTTCTTTTCCCTATCAAACAACACCTTTTCTTCATTTGTTAACGCAGACACCGGCTTTGGAACATTATCCTGTCCCATCCATGAATAAGTCGGATGCGTATAACCTTCTAAAATAGGAATCCAGAGACTGGTGTCGGTAAAAGATACGAACTGATCAAACCTGTCTTTCCAATTTGAATAATCAACAAGATTCAACAACTTCGGTGGTTTTTGAGATGTACCTATCTCATTATCATAATTGAACATATTCATTAGTTGAACCATAATTGCCATTTTCCTGAAAAATTTCCAAGTGTTTAACCCTCACTACCCTTAGGCGAAGATAATAATTTCGCTTCTTTGATACCCAAGCGAACTTGCTAAGTTCGCCTGCTAAGTTCGCCTACACAAGAAATCAGCAAGTTCGCTTGCTTCAGCAGATTCAAACTCAAGAACAGTTCAAACAGAAACCACGAACCAAGAATCACCAAAAATCTTCATAATTCACTGATTTGAAGGAATTAATCAAAATTGAACCATAGGATTGTGTAATTTCGCAATTAGAATCTTTCTATCGGATCAATTTCTTCAAAATCCTCTTCAAAAACACCAAATCAGAACCAAATTAAGCTTGAAAACTCCATGGAAATGAAAATATCAAAGTTGATGAATTTCTTGTCAATTTGCATGCAAAACCGTCTCAAATCACCAAGAATCACGAGCAATAGCTCTGATACCACTTGTAGGTCCTCATGGCACTTCTACATATCGTTCTCGTGATAAGACGTGTCTTTAACTCGGAGTGCGGAATCCAACGAATCAACGATTGCATATACAAAAGACAATAGAAACAATCATGTAAATAAACTTCATGCTTGTATTCCAATTCACAATAGAGTTTACAGACTCAATCTATCTTGTTCTACTTCGATTCTGATCACTGTTACAAACTGACTCTGTAAACATCTATATATAGACTACTTTAAGTTCGCCTCTAACAGACTAAGCGAACTTAACAAGTTCGCCTCAGATAGACTTAAGCGAACTTAATAAGTTCGCCTCTGTTCGCCTCTAGCAACTTGTATAAAAACACTTAGAACATTAATACATTACAAAAACATAAAGACATAAGATCTAAACTATAACAAAGCTTTTTTCTTTACAATCTATGTCCTAACAAAAACATTTAATGTAGAACATTTAAAAAGGGCCTCATAGAACTCAACTCTAACTTCCGTCTTTTTCACGCAATTATTTCGTGCTAATGCAAACAGCACAACGACTTGGATCAAGGTCCTAAATCATCATAACATGATTTAATTACAAGCTCCTAGCTTAGTGAAAGTAACCAAGTCATTAGGAACTAGTTGGAACCTTACGTTAGAACTATCTATTGCGTATTGGGGCGAAAATACTGGAAACCGAACATTTTTTACGTGAATTGGGGCTCTTGGCGTGATCCCCAATGATAAGTATGTGTTTTGTGAGTGTGTTTGAGTGTTTGGAATGCGTCAAAATGATTGGCGTCGTTCATCTATATATAGTGCAGATTCATGACTCCGTAACGGACCGTTACCATTGGTGACGGTCCGTCACGTATTTCTTGCGGCGTCCGTAACGGACCGTTATCTCCCATGACGGTTCCTCATGAGTTTGAGTCACCTACGACACGTCAACTCCCAGATGATCAGTCTAATATGCGGCTGTGACGGACCGTTACCCCTCGTGACGGTCCGTCATAGGGTTTCCACGCGTCCCTTAGTCAGCTGACACGTGTCATTTTCTCACTCATTGCTATGGTCAAGCCGTAACGGACCGTTATACTTTGAGACGGTCCGTCGTTGTCCGTAACGGACCGTTACCCATCTCTGACGGTCCGTCACAGGTCTAAAACTCCAAACTTTTATTTTTGATCCTTGAATTTTCATCTATCTTTACTCTACCACCTTGAGGTTTCACTTAATGATTATTTTAGTCCCTTTACTCATACGTCTTATAAAAAATTAGGGTGTTTCAAATCTACCCCCTTACAAAGATTTCATCCCCGAAACCTATTACTAACTCGAATAAGTAGGGATACGATTGCCTTATCTCTTCCTCTGTCTCCCATGTGGTGTTAGATCCCTTTCGATATTGCCACTAAACTTTCACTTGCTTGATTACTTTATTTCATAATCTCTTGTCTTTCCGATCGAGTATAGCCACCGGCTTCTCGATATAATTCAATCTTTCGTCTATCTCTATATCATTTAGTGGTACATGAGAGGTTTTGTCTGCCAGGCACTTGCGTAAGTGCGATACATGGAATGTTGAGTGGATTCTACTCAACTCTTCTAGCAATTCCAGTCTATAAGCAACCTTCCCTACTCGATCCATAATCTGAAAGGGTCCAATAAATCTTGGACTCAGCTTTCCTCTCTTTCTGAATCTTCTAATTCCTTTCCATGGAGATACATTCAACAGAACGTAATATCCAACATGGAACTCTATTGGTCTTCGCCTTTTGTCTACATAAGACTTTTGTCTATCCTGAGCAGTTTTTAGACGAGCTTTAATCTGATCTAACTTTACACTTGTCGCTTGGACAATTTCTTTGCTTCCCAACTCTTTCTGTCCAACTTCTCCCCAACATATGGGAGTTCTACACCTTCTTCCGTACAACATTTCATATGGTGGAATATACTTGCATGATAACTGTTATTGTATGAGAATTCTACCAAAGGTAGATGATTATCCCAACTTCCACCGAAGTCAATAATGCAAGCACGCAACATATCCTAAAGTGTATGTATTGTCCTTTAACTTTGACCGTCTGTTTGTAGGTGATATGCCGTTCTAATTAATAACTTAGTTCCTATTTCTTCATGGAAATTCTTCTAGAAACGCGACGTAAACGTGTGTCTCTATCAGATACAATTGAAACCGGCACTCCATGTCGTGAAACAATTTCGTTGATAAATGCCTCTGCTAACCTTTCTGAAGAGTAAGTCTCACGTATCGGTAAGAAGTAAGCACTCTTAGTTATTGTATCAACTATTACCCATATGGTATCATAACCCTTAGCTGTTCGTTGTAGCTTTGTTATGAAGTCCATAGTGATATGTTCCCACTTCCATTCTTGAATATATAGTGGTTGTAACCTGTCATAAGGCTTTTGATGTTCTGCTTTGACTTGAGAACAAGTCAATCACTTAGCCACATATGTCATGACATTGTATTTCATACCGGGCTACCAATAATCTTGACGCAGATCTTGGTACATTTTTGTAGTACCCGAATGAATCGAATATCGTGACTTATGAGCTTCATCCAAAACTTTAACTCTGAATTCACCCATACGTGGTATGCACATACGATCAAATCGAATCTTAACCCCATGCTCATTCTCTTCTAAGTATTTTTCTTGTTCAATCATTCTTTCTTTCATAACATTCTCTGCTTTTAATGCATCTATTTGAACATTCATGAGTTGTGTCATAAAGTCAGGAGTTATAACTAACTTATATGACTTCACCCTAATAGAAGGATGCTCTTCCTCATGGCTTTAGAGCATTTGCCACCACATTGGCTTTTCTTGGGTGATATTGGATTTCACAATCATAATCCTTTATTAGCTCTAACCATCTTTGCTGCCTCATGTTTAGATGTTTTTACTCAAAGAAATACTTTAAGCTTTTATGATTCATAGAGAAACTATGAAAATGGAATGCAAGGGTTACAGACGTTACTCATACCCTAAACATTCTCTAACTAGGCTATTTATAGGAAGCTGACTCGTCATCGAAACTATGCTCATCAAAACTACTAGTTTCGATTGAGCATGTACATCAGACACAAGAACCTCCGGTCGAAACTACCCATCTATCGAAACTACTAGTTTCGATGGCCCAGACATAGACTAAAACGCAGTAAATTACATTCAACAGAAACTAAAGGGATACATAAATAACAAACAAAAGTAACAGACATAAAGGATAAATTTTCAAAAATACATTGATCATATAGCTTCAAAATTCTAGACTCTACATAACTAATACTTGATAAATTTGATGGTTATCACATCATGCATGTCATCTTAAGGAAGTGCTGGAGACACTTATAAAAGAAACGTTGGATGCAAAATTATATAAATGTGCGTTTTGGTTCCGAGAAGTTATGTTCTTGGGTCATGTGATCAATGCAAAAGGTATACTTGTATATCCTTCAAAGATAGAGATGGTAATGAAATGGAACCCACCAAAGACACCTATAGAGATTCGTAGTTTCTTAGGTTTGGCGGGTTACTATAGGAGATTAATTCAAGATTTCTTCAAGATTTCTACTCCATTCCCAAAACTAACAAAGAAGGAGACAAAGTTCATATGGGGAGAAGAGCAAGAAATTGCTTTTTAAAAGTAAAGGAGAAATTAACTCAGGCTCCAGATTATCTTTACCGGAAAGAACCAAGGATTTGGTAGTTTACTCTGATGCTTCGTATCACGGGCTTGGGTGTGTACTTATGCAAAGAGGCAAGGTCATAGCCTATGCTTCAAGGCAACTCAAAAACCATGACGCTAACTCCCCAACCCGTGATTTGAAATTAGTTGTTGTAGTATTTGTAGTTAAAATATGGAGACATTATCTATTTGGAGTTAAGTGCACAATCTACACAGATCATAAAAGCTTAAAGTACTTATGTGAGCAAAAAGATTTGAGTATGAGGCATCGTACATGGTTAGAGCTGATAATGGATTATGATTGTGAAATCCTGTGTCACCCAGGAAAAGCCAATATGGTGGTAGATGATCTAAGCCGCAAGGAAGAGCATCCTCTTATTAGGGTGAAGTCATATAAGTTAGTTATAACTCCTGACTTTATGACTCAGCTCAGAGGTGGCCAGTTAGAAGCTCTGAAAATTGAAAATGTCAAGAAAGAAAGAATTGCTGGACAAGAGAAATATTTGGAAGAGAATGAGCATGGAGTTAAAACTCGATTTGATCGTATGTGGTTACATAGGTGAATTCAGAGTGAGAATCATGGACGAGGCACACGAGTCACGATATTCTATTCATCCGGATACTAAAAAAATGTACCAAGATATGCGCTAATATTATTGGTGGCCCGGTATGAAATTTGATATCATGAAATATGTTTAATTTGTTCACAACTTAAAGCAGAGCATCAAAAGCCTCATGGAAAATTGCAGCCACTAGATATTCCAAATTGGAAGTGGGAACATATCACTATAGACTTCATAACAAAGCTACCAAGAACAACTAAAGGTTATTAAACCATATGGGTGATAGTTGATAAGCTACCAAAGAGTGCCCACTTTTTACCGATACGTGATACTTACTCTTCTAAAAAGGTTACATGAAGCATTTATTAAAGAAATTATTTCAAGGCATGGAGAGCCGGTTTGAATTGTATCTGACAGAGGCACACGTTTTATGTCGCGTTTCTGGAAAAATTTCCACAAAGAATAGTGAACTAAATTGTTGATTAGCACGGCATATCATTCTCAAACGGATGGCCAAAGTGAAAGAACAATACAAATACTTGAAGAAATGTTGCGTGCTTGCATTATCGAATTTGGTGGAAGTTGGGATAGTCATCTACATTTGGTAGAATTCTCATATAACAACAGTTACCATGCAAGTATCGGCATGCCGCCATATGAAATGTTATACGGAAGGAGATGTAGAACTCCCATATCCTAAGAAAAAAATGACGGGTCTAGGAGAGACTTATACACCACTCTTTCCTTAGACAGAACATTTAGTTTGCCATATAACTACATACCGGTCGGATGGTTACCCTTGCTCTATAGTGATGTTATTTATTCTTTCTATTTATCTTTTCTTTTCTTTTTTTTCCTGCAGTTGCCGAACCCTTTCCTTGAGCTGCCTTGATTCTTTCTTCACTTCATCAGTTTCTCTTAAGGCATGATCAAGGAATTCTATGGGTGTTCCAAGATGAGGGAAAGGATAATTATGTAGAGGTGGAGGTTCATGAATACCAAAAAGTATATCATTATATACATTGTGGTATGGATCATCGAGTCCATCGATTGGTTCATTAATATATTCTTCCAACATTGAGGGTAAAGTCTAAGGATATCCTTCACCAGCTAGATACAGGTATGGATCATGAGTCTCCATTTCAAGTTTTACTTCCTCAGGTATCTCCTGATATACTTCTTTTATTTCCTCAGCTGATACGTGCAGGTGTTCCGTAGGAGTTCGTACACGCATCATGGGTTTAGTAGATCTACTGGGTCCTGTCTCATTGGATCCAGTCTGATTAAATGGAGGCAGATTTCTCGTATTCTTGTAATCAAAATCAGATGCTCCCATCATCCATGAAGAGCTTGAACTATTTAGGTTCTTAGAGATGGCTTGTGGTATGGATGAGTCATCAGAGATGAAAATTATTTCTTTACTATCGGATATGACTACAGGCTCTTCTCTCGATCCTGTAGGGTGATATATTTCTTCTTCGGTTTGTCCGATGATGTGGGTATAATTGTCACTTATCTATTATATGGATCTACCTACTTTTCTTAGCAGGCAGTCTATACTGGTTTAAGCTTAGATACCTTACCTTAGTATCTTATTTGGTAAAACCAAATAATATCAAATAAAGTTACAGCTTAGATACTAATCTCTGGTATCTAATATGCTGAATCAAATGGCCCTGATACCAATCTGTCACACCCCAGATTTAGCCTACCCGGGCGTGCGACCAACGATTGGTACCTGTCACTTATTTTTTTTCTTATCGGAGATTTATAAACACATAGGAATATTTTAATAACTTAGGATCATTTCAAAAGACGATGAATCTCCCATTTCATTTCATTTCATAAACAGGGATAAACCCTGACATTGTACACAAACGTTTAATTTACAAAACCAAGGTTACATGAGCCATTTCTTTCAAATTGATGTCTATGGTGGGCGTTCCCTTTTTCATGACATCCTTATTCTTTGTCATCATATGGCTATATCATACAAAATAATCCTTGGTTACCTGTAAAAACATTTGAAAATATTTTATCAGCATAAACTGCTGAGTACAAGTATATTGGAAATTATAATCTGACAAGCGGGAATAAATAGAACAATTCGCCCATAGTTTCCGGTCAATTTCCACGTGTCACATTCGGTCCATTAGTAACCTGATACATTACGGACCGTGACGGTCCCTTACCGTTCAATTTTCACGTTTGTCACACCCCGACCGATGGCGGAATCATCGGGGCGGGACATGTAAGATTGTTCATAGCACAAGGTTGACTAAATTGAAATATATTAAAGCCAAATTTCCATTTCACATAATCCAAGTACAAACCAAAATCCAAAAAAAGAACAATAAACGATTCATAAACTTCTTGATTTAATGTTACTAAGTCCAAATCCTATGTTGAGCACGTCTTGAATCATTCTCACATGTTAGGGCCTGAAACATGAATAAAATAAAGTCAACTAAAAAGTTGGTCAGTATAACACAGTTGTATATAGATAGCATATAGTTGAAAACAAATCCTTTACAAGACATGAAAAATAAGGCATTTATGGGGAGCAGCTATTGTGTAATCAAGTACAACCAAACCTTTGTAACTAGTATGCAAATTGTGTTGTCGGTATCAATCACCTCCACTTGGGTGGGTTTGTCAGACTCAATAGATCTATCATTGAAAACCGTCGGCTTGTATAGTTAATGATTGCACATAGTTTTCACAAAGACTAGCACAACTAGCACTCGGGCACAAAGCTCAAATTTTGCACACATGTATGTAAGTAGGATATTGCACTTGTGTTGTTTGTATAAATGTAGTTGTGAAATGTGTAATGTGTATAAAGTTCATGTTCCACCCCAAAAGTGTAAAAAAGTAAAAGGGGTTGTGAATACTCACTTGATATGAAGATGTAGCTAACACAGATTATAGATAGCAATTATGATCCTTGGAATGCACAATTTAACCTATCGAGTAATGTGTATAGTATCAAATAGATGTATAAAGTTTAAGTCTAAAATGGAAGTTGAATTTGTGTATAAAACTATTGATTTGTATAAAATATATAGAGTTTGAAGTAAAATATGTTTGAAATAATTTGATTATGTTTGAATTGAATAAATAAATAAATATATAATTATAGTTTATGAAATAATGTAAATATTAATTGTAATTAAGTATAAATAAATAAATGATTTTGATTTAAAATGTAAATTAAATAACTAATCATTATTTATAAATTTTGTAACTTAATTATTTAAAACCTCATTTTAAATAAATATAAATTTAATTTTTATAAACTTTTCAATAAATCATATTTATGCCAAGATTAAACTTTAAATCCATTTTTAAATACAGAACACATATTTTTATAAGATCTGAAACATTTACTGATTAAAATATAAAAAAAATTATAATTCTGATAAAAATTCTGAGTCTAGCACGACCGTGCCTCGGAAGGCCACGATCGTGCTCAAGCCACGGGCGCAACCGGGTTGATCAACAGGAGCACAATCTAGACAAGTCAACAGGCACGACCGTGCCTTGGCCCGGCACGGTCGTGTCTATGATCTTTAGACACAACAGGGACTAGCCCAGAGGGCATGACAAGGTCTGGACAGGAGGACACGACCGCGCTGCTAGTCGGCACGACCGCGCTCGATGAGGCACGACCGCGCTAGATGATTAGCGCGACCGTGTCTCTTCCAAATCAGACACGAATTGACAATTTCTTGTATTTTAAACACTGGATTTGATAGGGATTTTGATTAATGGGTTATTACGAGTCTTTTCATATAACTTAATTGTATGAACATCGCGTTTAAGTAGGGATTCGAATAAATCGTTTTCAATAAAATATGAGTTCTGATTCGGATCGATTTCTATAATGGAAGCCCAAATTGAATAGGGGCTTTCGATACTGATACAGAAAGGAATGAAATAGAAGATTCAATTACCCGGAATAGAAGCGAATAGTTAGAGAACGGCAGCGAGGAGTTTCGGCGACGGAGATAAAGATTTCCGGTGACTTCGACTGCGATTCCGACTGCTTCAATGGCTTCGGATTGATTCAGTGATGGTCTGGAAATGCTTGATTGGATTGCTTTGAGAATATTGAGAGAATTTGGGTTCTTCTTGAAATGCTTAATCGTTTGGAATTTGGTAGGACAAAACCGAAGTGAATTCGAGTAATGGGAATGGTTTATTGAGTTTGTTAATGTGATTAAAGCGTGTTAAAGTTACGAATTCGAACGATCGGATGATTAAAGTCACAATTACGATTCGACTGTTACGCAGGCGCGACCGTGCCAAGATAGGCGCGACCGTGCCTAGGCACCGGGCGCGATCGTTCCAAAGCAGGTCGCGCGACCTTGACAAAGCACTTGGCGCGACCGTGCTTATACGAAGCACGACCGTGTCTAATTAGGGTTTCTTGACATTTTTCAACTTTAGTCCTTGACTTTTCAGGTTTGATAAGTTTGAATAAAATAGTTTTGTTGTATAGCATTTAAATGTATATAACCGAGTAACACTTGCGAATTTGTATAGAATTATTGCATTAAATTTACGACGAGAAAATAATGAGACATTGCACGAGTATAGAACTTGAAATTGCATTACATTGAATTGAAATAGGAATACTAAAACCAGAAATGTTACAACGTTTTTCAACTTTTGGTCCTTGATCTTTGATATAATTACCCTTGTAGTCTCTGTATTTTAGATTTTTATTATTTTAGGAACAAAATTTTAAGAAATGCTACACCTCCTTAGGTAACTTCAAACCTATACTCCCAGTTATGCATTGATAAAGTAGAATTATATAGAAAACACAATGTTGATTTGATTCTTGAAATTGAAAATCTTAAGTATCATAAGTCTAAGTTTTCTAAAACCGAGAAATCATATAAGCAAGTAACAGAAGGTAGTAAGAAAGATATTTCACTATTCAAATCTCAATTTAGTGAAAAATGTTGTGTGCTTACTAATGCTTTAGTGAAAAATTTAGTGATAGGAGACATATCACTACTTCATGATTTGCAGAATTCCAATGGTGGTTATGTTTCCTTTGTAGGAGGTAAAGGTGAGAAGATAAGCATGAAAGGTACTATGGTTAATGCTTCTTTGAGTTTTAATGATGTAAGTTACGTCTCTAAGTTGAATCATAGTCTATTAAGTGTTTCTCAAATCTGTGATAAAGATTATTCTACTCATTTCACAAACAAGGAATGCTTAATTTTAAAACCAGGCTTCGTGGTGCCTGGGGAATGGATTTTGCTAAGGACACCCCATAGGGGAAACTAATATGTTATTGACATGAACAGTAAACATTTTTATGAAAATATATGTCTATTTTCAAAATCTGTTGAAAACAATGTGTTAGACCCACTAATCTGCTAATATTCAAGCCAAACTGTCACCAACGATCTCCTGGAAAGGCGGAAAACAATCCAAGAAATATTGAGATCGAAATAATGGATCAAACACTAGAAAACAAATAATACGCCATGTAAATGACATGAATCACCGAAAGCTTTCTTTTATTGATAACAACTGCTGATTACAAGTACAAATGAGACTAACACAATGAATAATCACCGACAATAACAAAAGCCCTAACTTTCAAGTTCTAATTACAATTCAAACAACAAGACTATTTATAGTGCTAAGATTTCGTCTGAAATCTTTATCGTCAGAAAACATTTTCAACCAAAAATGTTTTCTTCCGAAGAAGTTTTCGACCGTAAACTTCACATTTGTACAAATTGGATTCGATGGACTACTAGGTTCCAACAATCTCCCCCTAGTCCATTGATTCACAAGTCTTTAATCTTGTCAACATCAGGTTTTGGCTCCTCTTTTACTTTCTTTGATTCCAGTTCCTACAAACGTGTGTTGATCACCTTGGCTTCGGCTCTCATTGACAGACAATGAGAAACAACTCTCATATAAAGCTTTGCTTCATTTTTGATCAGCGTACTCATATCACATTTAATTTTGTTGTAGTAAAGAATCTTTAGCTCTTCATCGGATAGACTGAACAGTTCAATCGGATCGAAGACTCTAAAGTCTGGTAAACCTCTTTGTAGAATCTCAGCTTCATGAGTCTTGCTGTCATAGAACCATTTATCAAAATCCTTGATAAAACATTCTTTTCTTTCAGGAATGTACATAGTTGTCATCGTGTCGGCCGGTTGTACTATGTACTTAAACTTTATTTGACCTGTTGTTCTATCTCTCTTCTTTATCATCACACACTTTGGTACTTGTGGCTGAAATGAAGAAAAACTATCTGGACCACATTGAGTTCTCATAAATATCTCAAAATCTGATGTACGATTGCTGTTACAAGAATTAATCAAGTCCAAATGACGTAATTCTCTTATATCCCATCTTGGTAACTTCTGTAGCTTGTGACATGTAGCAAAGTATTGAATGTCACCCTCAACCCTCTTTACCACATACATTCTCTTGTCACTGTCATACTTCCAACCCAAAATCTGACTTGTAAATGCTTTCCTTGGATTCCTTATCTTCTGAGTCACTCGTTCCACAATAGACGGTTTCTCACTGACCTATTGTGACAATCCGACTTTTCAAGATAATCCCGTTAAGAATTCCGTTAAATATTCTGTTAAAACCTAACCCAGTTAACTCAATATTAAACCTCATGGACTGTTTCTGTCATAAATTGATCCAGAATTCCAGGGACTAATCCTGCCAAGCTTCAAAACTGGATTCGTTGACTCTCAAAGTCAAAATTAAAGAGGAATCAGTGCTGTTGACTTTCAACAGTCAAAATCGCAAGCCTTTTATCAAATTTGAATTCCATAACCGAAATTAGTCCGATTCTATAATTGATATGCACGATCACTCCATTAACGACAATCATTGACACCTTAATCGCAACTTTAATCCGACATTAAACTCAATTATGGGAATTAAGTCCAAAACCGTCGACCATTATCATATCCTCATCAAATTCATTCTTTTCTTTTATGATCCTCACAAATCAACCCTCTGCACACACACGACAGACATTTCAGAGGCAATACCACCCGTCAATTTCACCGGAGTTGAAGTCGGAGTCGCCGGAGACCAAACTTACGCAAGTCAGAATTCCACTTAGTCGTACACCATCATTTCCATATTCGTTCTGGTAATTGTTTACAGCCTTAGTTTCGTTTCTATCCATAGAACATAAGCCCTATCATTAACAGGGCTTACATTATCGAATTAAACTAAAACAGATTCAAGGGTTCTTATTCTTACAGGTTTTAATCGAATCCTACTCTAAACCTATTTTAAATCCAATTAACTTGTATCACCAGACTCGCAATCTCCTGTTTAATAATAGCCTTATGTTAATTTAAATGTATAACATCGATTTGATCATAATCCGTAAGCTAGGGTTCATACAATTTTAGTTTAATCGAACTCTACTCCTGACCTATTTTAAATTCAATTAATATACAAGATTAGCTTCGCAATCCTCTGTATAGTAAAAGCCCTATGTTTATTGAATCAAACATCATCGAATTGTGTAAGATCCAATAACTAGGGTTTGTTCTTAATCGGTTTTGGGGCTTTTGATCTTGAACACATCCTTAATGAAATTAAACCACATCCATAGATTCGCAATGTTTTAATGACTAAAAGCCCCATGATTTCAACTGTTTCTAACATCAAATTCGTTCAGTGTGATTTTGAGTTCATATTCTAGGGTTTCGTTTTTCAAAACCAGAATTAACAATGTTAAACGCAATGGTTTTGCAATTAAACACAATCACAGATTCACATACTTCTGTTAAACAAAACCCCTATGATCTTATAATCGATCGCGACCAGATTTGGTGGAATTGGGACTGGGTTCAATCGGTTTTGCGTATGGGGGGAAGAACCCACTGAACCTTGACGTTAAAACCATTTTGAACCGGTTGAGTTTGCGGGTGGGACTGGTTAAAGCTGTGTGCGTGTGTGGGAGAGACCCGGGTTCGAGTCCGGGCTCCCACATTTTATTTTTGATGCATTTTTGATTATATTTAATTATTAAAAATCAAACCCTATATTATTATAATATTATATTAATTTGTTTTAGCCCGGGAAACCACCCGTAGGCTCGGGTTTGGATTTATAACCTATTTTCATTATTATTTCCACTTTTAAAAATAATATATTTATATTATTTTAAAGCTATAACCTCGCATAAAATAATATATTTATATTATTTTCAACCCGTGATTAATATTATAAAATAATATATAAGTTATATTATTTCGGCTCGTTTAATTATCTCATGTGACGTTTTAAAACTATAAAATAATATATTTATTATTTTTCCACACAAATGATTATTTTGATAATCCTGCGAACCTAAGAATATAATATAAAACTATATTATTTTCCTAATTTTTGTAAACGACTCGCACGTACGAATTTATGTATTTGTTTATTTATTATTCGTTATTAACATACGACATGTAACGCTTCGATCATAATTTTTGTATTAAGAATCTTTATTCCCGTAGACACGTTCGTCCACTCTTAAATCCTTTGAATGCGTTAAGACGTTCTAACCTTCCGTGTCGTCGTCACAAATCCCAATGTGTCCCTAATTGTTATGTTTATATTCTAGGGCATACGTGATCCGTTTCAGGCTAATACTTGTGGTTTCAATCTCATACTTGTGTGATACTACCTACTACGCAACGCACGTGAGTTTTCACGACCCCTTTTACTGTTTTATCTAGGGAGAAAACATGTCGCAAACTATTTTTGGAATATTGTATTCATATGTTATCAATGTTAAAGCTAAGCGTAACACGCTATCACTGAAAGTACTCAACACACATCGAACCGTTAATATGGATCTTAGCCTACACACATCGCCAGGGTTGATAGACCTGGCAGGAGGCAAATAAACAAACAGTCAGCTACAGTTGCGAGCGCTTAAGTTAAAAATGAACATAGGTTAGCTACCTATACATACATATTAAATGATCAATAATTTGGTAAACGTTTATTTATATACTGAAACCTGTGAACTCACCAACCTCGTGTTGACATCTTTTCTTACAAGTTTTTCTCAAGTCGCTAATATAAGGCACAGGTGCACATCAGGACATGCATGGGATTCTTCTATTGATTTTTGTTTTATTAAATTGTTTGGACTATTTTGAATTGTGTTTGGTTTGGACTTTTGGACTTTTTGGGCGCGTGTGTTTTGCGCATTTAGTTTTCTTTACGCTTCCGCATTAAACTTTGATTGTTATGATATTTTCATTTGAGTCCCATGTAGAGTCGTTCTATGTAACTAATAACTGAGATCCTGGTTTGTCACTTCCCAAATGGTAAAACTCCGTTAGTTGAAATTGGGGGTGTTACACCTATCACCATAATCTTTTATCTAACACATTCTGTTTTGGTGTATCATCTGTTTGAGATTCATTTTTATCTTCTTCTTTAGTTGGAACATCAAACGGTATTCTCTCATCGACCACTTTATCCATCTTTCCTATCACAGTGCCATCACCTTCAGCATACGTTTGTTTTCTTCATACTCATACTTATCATAATCTTTATTTGACGGACCTTCCTCACTTGACTCTTCATTAGCACCACCACTAGTATTACCAGGACTATCACTACTGATGTCATCGTCATTTGAAGGTTTGTCATCGTCTTTCTTTATATATGTGATAATAACATCTTCGTCTTCCTCTTCCTCCTTCTCCTTTTCTTCCTCTTTCTCTTTCTCTTTATCTTCTCTTTCTCTTTTTCTTTTTCACCATCATCAATCTCCATTCCTTCACCTTGTTGATTTATCAAAGCATCCACATCAAACAAATCTTGTGAACTTAAGACACTTGTTTCCACCACAGGAGATTGAATATATGTTGAGGTTCATTTGTTGACGGTCCTTCCTGATTATCATTCACTTATACATTATTTGGGTTTGGTTGAGGAGCTACATTGTCACCTTTAATTGACATTCCAAGATGCTTCAACAAATCTTGCACCATACTTTGAAGTCGATTGGTTTGAACTTGTTGTTGATCTATCTGTTCTTGCTTCTTGTTATCACGAATTTTCAAATCTCTAATCTCCCTTTCATTGGATGCTTCTCTATTTTGAAGATTAACAATTTGTGTCTTTAACAGACTCACAGTATTAGCCGTCTTTTGAGTTGCATAGTTAGCAAACTCTTCATCGATCAAATTGTAATCCTTCGAAGCCTTAAACATTGCAAGTTCTGGAAGTTCCTTTCCTTTACCTTTGCATGTGTATCTTTGTGCCATTGTCTTTAAACGCTTCTTTTCAGGTTCTTTAATCACGATACCTTTAGACGGAGGAGGTCTAGGAGGCACGGTCGTTTCAGATTCAGATTCCTTTCTCTTGCTTGGAGTCTTTGTTGTTGTAGTTGATTCTTTCTCTGGAGTAACCACAATGGTATCATCTTGAAATTGTTCTGGTTCATTAACATTGACATTAACTTCTACATTTGATTCTTCATTCACTACATGATCATTGCCTTTTCCACCAGCTGGTTCATCAAACTCAAGAATAACATTCCCTGCCTCTACTTCAAGTACTTAATTACCTTCAGTATTTACTGGTTGTTCAGCTTCTTGATTCAGATTAACTTGACCTGCACCACCTTCATCACCATCATCATTATCACCTTCATTATCTTCAACACTGCTGCTCAGAATATTATCTACCTCATCTTCAACTCCAAAATCTGGATCTGGATTCTCCTCGAGCATGTTAGGAAATAACAGAGTTACTTGACCAGAGAACTTGCTTTTCTTCCTTATGGTATTCATACTACTGAAGATGGTCTCTGACATGTGCTCCAAAGGCAACTCTATTCCATCATTCGGTAGATCTGGTAGCAGAGTGTTGATTATCAATTGAATAAACCTTGGATAGAACAAGAATTTGTTATTATGCCTTGGACCCATGAAGTTTTTTATCATAGCCTCGAAAATCATCCTTGAAAAATTGAATCTTCTGTGTGTTCCCAAACAAACTAAAGCTTGGCTGAAAACTTCACCTATTTGATTAAAAGCACCAGTCCTCGGACCTAAGCAATGTAAAAACACATGCACCAGATACCTCCATTGCTTCCCCAAAAGTGTCTTAGTTACTTGTCTCCTCGGGAAATCGCTTTCATATCCCATAGTGAGAATAATGCCTAACACTCTTGTGTAGCTCAACCTGTAAGGAAAGTTAACATTATCCCTGAAATTTAAAATTTTCTCTGATGACTTGTTCATCAACATTAATCATATTGCCACCCACGGTGCACTCAATCCAAATCTCTTTGTTCACGTGTTTGTATTCAACATTTTCCCAAAACTCTCGAACATGCGTTTCATTCACTGTCACTTGAGTAGAGATGGCGGTGAATATCCTAGATTTGTTAAGAAACTTGACTATCTCCTTGTATCCCCTTGATTTTCTGGTGCTCGGGGTCAAACACGCACATATATGGAGCCTAGCATTGAACTTGGGTCGATACATGACTGCACAAAACAAACATTCAAAAATCAAAAAAATTGAAAAATTTACAACTCCAAAGATTTCGACCGAAAACTCTTGCTCGAAATCTTTTTCGATCAAAAACTCAAACCTGAAAACAAATTAACTTCAAAGATTTCGATCGAAAACTCAATGATCAAAAACCTTTTCAATCGAAAACAAATTTTGAGAAAAAAATCCTAACTCCAGAGATTTCGAACGAAAAACACTTGACCAAAACACATTTCGATCAAAAACCTTTTTGGATGAATCAGAGAGTGACTCTTCATTTCCATCCGAGAAAGCTTTTGATCCATTCAACCAAGATTTCGGACCATTCTTGAGAGATTTCGGACGTTCATAACCTGAAAATTCTAAGTCTATGTGTCACACCCCGCCAAGGCGGAAACGCGAGGCGTAAGATTCACTGGTTTCCAAAGCATATGATTACCGCAAACACATACACGTAATTGGATACATAATCGAGTTTAAAATATTTACATCGCAAAATATCAACTTGAGTTTACAAAAGTTAAAGATTTCGCAAATATGACTCAAGACCATGAGTTATACAAGAGAAATCCTCATCAAAAGCCGTATCCACGTGCATGCATGTATCCTACATTGTTAACCTGATGACCACGTTCAATTTCCTGAAAACATACTTAAAAATGTCAACACCAGGTTGGTGAGTTTACAAGTTATTATAAAGAGTTATCATAAACCCAATGTTTAAATCTGATCATTTTCTGATCAAAACTCTTTGTTAAACCTGATCACTTTAACCTGATCAGAACTCTATTGTTAAAACCTGATCATTTTAGCCTGATCATAACTCTTTTGTTTAAAACCTGATCACTTTAGCCTGATCAGAACTCTTTTGTTTAAAACCTGATCACTTGAGCCTGATCAGAACTCTTTTGTTTAAAACCTGATCACTTTAGCCTGATCAGAACTCTTTTGTTTGTATTACCAATGAATATGAATACTAATCGGATCTATTGACCCCATTTGTAAGCTTGCAAGGAATACAAAATAGTATGTAATGTACGAGACCGTAACCAAACCCCAACATTCTGTGCCTCCCCTCGCCTTTCTGCGAGTAAGACAATATGCGGTCATTCGGCCATTTGGACCCCTGGTTAGCGCGACTAACCATGACCGGAGGCGTCACCCCCAATAGTACTATTCATATAATCCCGGGCTAAGTTCATAGCTAATGGTTACTAATTTATTTCGAGGACTTTAAGCGCTTTATTGTTCCCTCAATACATCCATACGGTCAGATCATTAGTTTCATTCATTTACATACGAAAATTCTTTACAAGTATGTTTCCACCCCAAATCATTTTAAAACTTTAGAAAAAAGGGGAATTAGTGAAACTCACCTCGACAGTATGAATGCTAGCAAATATTTGAATAATCAGCAGACTCGCATATCCGTATCCTAATTACACAAGGATAGCATACACGTTAAGACTACCCGTCTTAAACGCAAGTTGTTCACCCGACTTAGCAGATTTGATTACTTTTGTTTAAATATCTTTTTAGTTTTTCAACACTTGTTTCGTTATAAAATAGTTCTAAGTTACTGCCCAATGGGGCTGATGAACAGGTATCGAAACTTCCTTAGTTTCGATTGAACAGAACGGATGTCGAAACTTCCTAGTTTCGATTGAGCAAATTGGGTATCGAAACTACCTAGTTTCGATTGAACAACAGGTATCGAAACTCCTAGTTTCGATTGAACAACAGGTATCGAAACTCCTAGTTTTGATTGAACAACAGGTATCGAAACTCCTAGTTTCGATTACTGAACTTTTGACAGAATCAGTCCTGCATATTTTTATGTTTTAATCTTGAATTTGACACACTTTTCTTGTTATCTTACTTGCGTTCGAACGATTTGTATGTTTAGCTACGGTTTTAAAGAAAATGAAATGGATGATATCGAGTTTTTACCTCTGAACAGAAATGGTGATTTTTAGAGAAACAGAGAATGATCTTGAGCTCCTTAGCTTGATTCTTGAGAAAAACACCTGGAACTCTTCTTATAGCACTGAAATATGGTGGATTTTTGCCATAAACTGGACTTCGACTTGAAGAAAAATGGGGAAATTGCCGTAAGAAAATGAGAAGTAGGAAAGGGATTGTGAGAAAAATGATTGAAGAGGTATGGTTTTTCTTGAATTTCGAAGGCATGAGGTATGGTCATTCTCTGAAGTTTGGTCGAGAAAGTCAAGGAATTGAGGGGGAAAACCCACTTGTCTCGACCGATATGATGATTGGGTTTAGAGTTAATTAAATCAATTAATTTGATTTAAGTGTAACTTAATATTATTTAGAGTTTTTAAAAGGTAAATTAATTCGGTTTAGATTTCTCACGGTATTATAATTTTTAACCAGTTTATGGCTCGTTGAAGTAAATATTGAAATCTTGGTTTTTGTAATATATATATATATATATATATATATATATATATATTTATATATTTTTCTGGTTATTTTATTTAACCATTAACGTTCGTATTTAGTCGGGTTATACTGCTTACTTTTTCTAGTAATTCATTAAGATTTACTAGACTTGGAATAACTCCTTTGCTAGACTTCTTGACTTTACTTAGTCAAAATAAAATATCAGGAAATAATAAGTATGAACATGCATTTATGTAATATGGATATTGACCTGAAATGCTGGGTGTCACACTATGGATCTATCCTAAGCCTATCTATGAGTTAAGAACACATACCTCGATGACGAAAATCTCGTTGCAGCAACAAATCACGTACAATGATGAGATTTCGCACGAAAACTAATCACTTCAAAGAATCCCGCAAAAAAGCTCGTAAACTTGATAATGGTGGTGACCGATTTCGACCGAAAAGTATCTATATATACATTCTGAGATTTACGAAAAACATTTCGCATCCGACTTTTTGATCTAAAACAATTTCAGACGAAGTAGATTTCGCACATGACATTTCGTTCGAAAACTTTTAACTTAGAGAATTTCAAACTTTTATTACTTAATCCGATTTCAAAATCATTAAAACATGTTCCAAGATACTTTGTAAACTTAAAACACACATGCACACACAACAAACAAGACATGTAGCATTTTCAGCCAAACAAATACAAAACTATAAAATTAAACTATAATATTCACGACTAAAACAAACTAGACAGACTAAAACAACATAGAGCTATAAGATCAACTTTATTTACAATACTAAACCATAACCATAACATAAGAACAACACTTATTAAATTTCACACTTTTCTTTATTTGAACTTTTTCCTTACATTTTTGGTGAACTGAAATTAACATAGGATCATAAATGCACACTGTCTCATTATACTTCATATCAAATCAAGATCTCTACTGTTCAACATCTATTGCTAGTATATTTATCCACATAAACTCATGCATCATATTTCAGCAAATACCGTGTAAAAATTATGGTAATTTTTATCAATACAATGTGTACCCCTTAATCGAGATGAAATGAAATAAAGCGCAATGTAAGATTTCACTAGGTCATGATCCAATCACGAGCATGAAGGTAGTACTCTTAGCACTGAAAAAACTAATCCAAGTGGATTTGAAATGTAGAATCAATTGTCTTGGTTTATGAGTGCATGAGATTAATGATATATGGAATCATGATTGACTCAGATGAGTATATATGTGTGGACAGAGAATCAGATTGATTCATATGAATGTGAGATCTGTAACGAATTAGATGATTCGGGTAGCGGGTATCCAACTGTTATCTGGATATACAATGAATTCAGAAACTGAATCAAGGGCGAACAGACTCACTTCCTGGTTTCCATTCAAGATTTTCACCAGAACCATCAGTTGTATAAGAGGTGTTTAACTCTAGATTATATATTTGACAGATATACGCACTAGAGCAAAAGAAATTGTGCTAAGAACAAATCAAGATCCTTGTCTCATGGTATGACTAGATTCACCTAGCATTCGAATGATGAAACAATCAATATTTGATGTGGGTAAAACACAAAGATTGCAATTTAGTTAATCACACAAATATCGCCTACTTTATTACATGCAAAGCTTACCAACATATCAATAATTGTAACTGATATCACCATCATATCCAATTCATGAATAAGCTCAGCATACAAATATACTATCATTTCCAATTTGCGCGTCAATCAGTCACATATTTTCAACTTTTGATACTTATTTTTATTTTTCACATTATCAGGATCAGCTCAATTTTCAAGATCAACACAAAACACATATATTCTCAAATAGTACTATCACTTATTTTCGTTTTCATATTTTTCATTTTCTTTTATTCTCCCCCTAAAATTGTGATGTACCTTATTCAACAATACACAATAACTACAAAATATAACAAAACAGTAAACATAACATGACACTCAAAGTAAGTCACACAGCATAATTTTATCACTAAAAGTAAAATCTTTTTGCGAAACAAACATGGCCTTTCAATCAAAATCAGACGTTATTCAAACAATTTTTTAATTTTTTTAATTTTTTATTTTAATCAAAAAAATTTCACTGAAAAAGAAATCATCCCCAACATTTCTACCAGAGAGTTAAACCGATCAGTTGGAAAAGCTTTTGTAAAAATGTCGTCTTTCTCCTATAAGCTATCAACGTGACCACCTTTATGATGTCGTCAAGACGGTCTATAAAAACTAACTATAAAACCTAACCTAGACTCCTAAGTGATAATAGGAATACCTATGAACTAAACCACACTAACAGGCAAGTGTACCTATCGAGTGTAGCACAGCTTAACAGTAAACGGAGTTATCGAACCCTAGAGACACTGAATACTAATACTAGACTCTGACTCGGACTAAAGATTGATTTGGTTTGGGGGGTTTACTAAACTAAATATTAAACTAAGAATGCAATAAACTAAGGTCGACTCAACTAACTAGACAAAGGACAAAGGTAATATCAAGAATGGGAAGAATATCACCTAGGTCGGAATCCTACTTGAATAGCACAACTTCTATCGGTTATGGAAAATATAATGGATCTGGGTTTCGAGGAAACAACTCTAGACAGCCTAGTGGATCCCTAATCACTCTCAGGGTGTCACCAACTAAGGAACCTAAAGATGTACTAACTCACCAGATTGTTGGATCACTTCTCAGGTATTTCCAACAATGATAAAGTACCCTAATAGACATATTACCTCTCAGTCTCTCCGTCCACCAATACACTCAAAGAATGCACGGGGTAATCTCAAGATATCAACTATGACACGAATAGGAACAATCACTACACACCTAATACCGGCTTTCTCACATACAGCTGACACTCGGATTCTTAATGACGAAGACTAAACGACTAATTCTCACCTCTCGGGTATTGAACTAGGATACACACTCAACTTTAATCAGTAATCAAAGACAACTCCTATGGTTACTATGCCTATGTATCTTTGTGCCATTGTCTTTAAACACTTCTTTTCAGGTTCTTTAATCATGATACCTTTAGATGAAGGAGGTCTAGGAGGCACGGTCGTTTCAGATTCAGATTCCTTTCTCTTGCTTGGAGTCTTTGTTGTTGTGGTTGATTCTTTCTCTGGAGTGACCACAATGGTATCATCTTGAAATTGTTCTAGTTCATTAACATTGACATTAACTTCTACATTTGATTCTTCATTCACTACTTGATCATTGCCTTTTCCACCAGCTGGTTCATCAAACTTAGGAACAACATTCTATGCCTCTACATTAGGTACTTGATTACCTTCAGTATTTACTGGATGTTCAGCTTCTTGATTCAGATTAACTTGACCTGCACCACCTTCATCATCATCACCATAATCATTATCACCTTCATTATCTTCATCATCGTTGCTCAGAATATTATCTACCTCATCTTCAACTCCAAAATCTGGATCTGGATTCTCTTCAAGCATGTTAGGAAATAACATAGTTAATTGACCAGAGAACTTGCTTTTCTTCCTTATGGTATTCATACTACTAAAGATGGTCCCTGACATGTGCTCCAAAGGCAACTCTGTTCCATCATTTGGTAGATCTTGTAGCAGAGTGTTGATTATCATTTGAATAAACCTTGGATATAACAAGAACTTGTTATTATGCCTTGGACCCACGAAGTTATTTCTCATAGCCTCGAAATTCATCCTTGAAAAATTGAATCTTCTTTGTGTTCCCAAAGAAACTAAAGCTTGGCTGAAAACTTCACCTATTTGATCAAAAGCAAGAGTCCTCGAACCTAAGCAATGTATAAACACATGCACCAGATACCTCCATTGCTTCCCCAAAAGTGTCTTAGTTACTTGTCTCCTCGGGAAATCGCTTTCATATCACATAGTGAGAATAATGCCTAACACTCTTGTGTAGCTCAACCTGTAAGGAAAGTTAACATTATCCCTGAAATTTAAAACTTCTCTAATGACTTGTTCATCAACATTAATCTTCTTGCCACCCACGGTGCACTATATCCAAATCTCTTTGTTTACGTCTTTGTATTCAACATTTTCCCAAAACTCTTGAACATGCGTTTCATTCACTATCACTTGAGTAGATATGGCGGTGAATATCCTAGATTTATTAAGAAATTTGACTATCTCCTTGTATCCCCTTGATTTTCTGGTGCTCGGGGTCAAACACGCACATATATGGTGCCTAGCATTGAACTTGGGTCGATACATGATTGCACAAAACAAACATTCAAAAATCAAAAAAATTGAAAAATTTACAACTCCAAAGATTTCGACCGAAAACTCTTGCTCGAAAACTTTTTCGATCAAAAACTCAAACCTGAAAACAAATTAACTTCAAAGATTTCGATCGAAAACTCAATGATCAAAAACCTTTTCAATCGAAAACAAATTTTGAGAAAAAAATCCTAACTCCAGAGATTTCGAACGAAAAACACTTGACCAAAACACATTTCGATCAAAAACCTTTTCAGACGAATCAAAGAGTGACACTTCATTTCCATCCGAGAAAGATTTCGATCCATTCAACCAAGATTTCGGACCATTCTTGAGATATTTCGGACGGTTCATAAGCTGAAAATTCTAAGTCTATCGATCAAAAACCGATGGAACCCAATATTTCGTGAATAGAATTTGGCTCCCTATTTTTTGGAATTTGAGAGACTTGGTAATGGACGAAGCGCATAAGTCCAGGTATTCGATACTTCCAGGATCACACAAGATGTACCAAGATCTTAAGGAACTATATTGGTGGCCAAACATGAAAGCCGAAATCTCCACCTATGTAGGTAAATGTCTGACATGTTCAAAGGTGAAAGCAGAATATCAAAAACAATCAGGACTGTTACAGCAACCAGAAATCCCACACTGGAAATGGGAGCAAATCTCTAGGGACTTCACCACCAAACTACCCAAAACCACTAGTGGATGTGATACCATTTGGGTAATCGTCGATCGCCTGACGAAGTCCACACATTTCTTACCAATCAAGGAGACGGACAAGATGGAAAGGCTGACTAGAATCTACTTGAAGGAATTTGTCTTGATTCATGGTGTGCCAATCTCAATTATCTCGGACCGAGATAGCCGTTTCACTTCTAGGTTCTGGCAATCCTTGCAACAAGCCTTGGGTACTCGATTGGACATGAGTACTGCATATCACCCACAAACGGACGGTCAGAGTGAAAGAACTATCCAGACCTTAGAAGACATGCTTAGAGCTTGTGTGATAGACTTTGAGAACAAATGGGATACTCATCTACCCTTAGCTGAGTTCTCATATAACAACAGTTATCACACTAGCATCATGGCAGCACCTTTCGAAGCACTTTATAGACGAAAGTGTCGATCACCTATATGTGGGACCGAGGATGGTGATAGTCAACTCACTGGCCTAGAGATCATTCATGAGAAAACCGAGAAGATTGTTCAGATTCAAAGTTGATTTAAGGCCGCACGTGACCGTCATAAAAGCTACGCTGACGTAAGACGCAAGCCATTAGAATTCCAGGTCATGCTGAAAGTTTGACCCTGGAATGGTGTCATTAGGTTTGGCAAGCGAGGCAAGCTAAACCCCCGATACATTGGACCGTTTGAAATCCTGGCAAGGATTGGTTGTGACACCCGACAAATTCCAGTTAATATTGTTAACTTAAACCCCGTTATCTCACTCTAACCCAGTTAGTTCAGTTAACTCAGTTACAAAACTCAGGGGCTATTTATGTCATGATTCCAAAGTCAAAAACCCATGAAATTCAGGGACTAGTTCTGTAATTACCCCAATCTCGATTCGTTGACTTCGTAAAGTCAAAATCGAGTGTATTGAACTCAAATTCAAACCCGTAAATGATTAATTGTCCAAAGTTGTAACTGATTTACTTGTTATGTTCATAAACAATCATCATGGGAGCATTTAACATCTTTAACAAAAGCGAATTAATCCCAATTATGGGTAATCATGTCATAACCGTCGAGTTCATCACTAATCCTCATTAATTCGCATCAAATCATGAATCATTCCTCAATCAACTACCCTACGCACCTCTAAAGAGTTCTTTAGAAACTGTTGCATCATCCAATCCGATCGAAAACACAGTCTGGTTCACCGGAGATCGAGTCACGCAAGGCGGAGTTCATTCTAGCCGAGCACCACCAATTCGAAAATAATTCATGTATCTAATCATACCCTTAGACTCGCCTTCATCCCTATAACGAAAGCGCTAACAAATCTAGGGCTTATAACAACAAATTGAACTCGAACCAATTCTAGGGTTCATAACCAATTCGGTTTAATCGAACGATACCCTTGACTCAGTTTCAATCAAATTAAATGATATGAGTAGTTTCGCAATTTCATACTCTTTGAAAGCCCCATGAATTCATCCACTTTTATTATCAGAATCAACGGATTTGATTTGTGTTCTTAACCTAGTGTTTCTAATGTTTGAACATGAAATTAACAGTTTTAAACTCAACAATTTTTGCAATTAATCACATCCAATGATTCGTATTTCATCATAGAACAAAACCCATATGGTTTCTTGACTTATCGCGATCCTTTCGATTGGTTTTGGGGACTGGGATCGGGTTCGGTTTCGAAAGGGGGGTGGACACACAGAGACTTTGGATGTTAAAACGAATCGATCCGGGTACTTGTTGCGATGACCCTAGCGGGCGGATTGGTTAAGGCAGTGTGTGTGTGGGAGAGACCCGGGTTCGAGACCCGGCTCCCACATTTTATTTTTGGGGCCTTTTCTTGTAATATTTTAATATAAAAATCAAACCCTATAATATTATATTATTATATAAATGTGTTTTAGCCCGAGAAACAACCCGTAGGCTCGGGTTTGAATTGTTAACCTATTTTTATACTATTCCCATTTTTATAAATAAAATAGTATTGTTATTATAAAAAAAAATAATAATATGTTTATATTATTTTCAAACCGTAACTTCGTATAAAATAATATGTTTATATTATTTTCAAACTGTGACCCGTATTATTAAATAATATATATTTATATTATTTCGAATCATTTTATAACATCGTGTGTCGGTTGAGATAAAAAAAATTAAAAATATAATTAGTTATATTATTTACTCGTATAGATATATATTATTATTTTCTTAACTTTTGTGAATGACAAAGCACCCGATTATATTTATTATTATTTTTGTCATTCGTCGCGTAAGGTAACTCCTAACTCCGTGGACACTTTCGTCCACTCTTGAATATTAGAGAGTTTTGTTAAGACGTTTCTCATTCCGTGTCGATGTCACTATTCCCATTTTTGTACCTAATTTATGTGTTTATAATTTTAGGGCATTCGTAAGTCGTTTGAGACTTACACACGTGGTTCCAACTTATCCTTTGTGTGATACTACCTACAACGCAACGCATGTTAGTTTTCACGGCCCCTTTTACTGTTTTAACTTGGGGGAGAAAACATGATTAAACAATTTTGGAATTTTGTAATTCGTATGATATCAATGTTAAAGCTAAGTGTAACACGCTATCACAGAAAGTCCTCAAATTATATCGGACCGTTAATATGGATCTTAGCGAGGTAATATTTAGTAGTACTACTGCTTTTGACAAATCCCACCCGCGTTAGTCGCGCTAACTCGATTAGAGATCGAACTGGTGAAATGTTAGCCTACTCACACCGCCAGTATTGATAGACCTAGCAGAAGGCAAATAAACAAACAGTCAGCTTCGGTTACGAGCGCTTGAGCTGAACATGAACATAGGTTAGCTACCTATAGATACGTACTGAATGAACATAAATCTGGTAAACGCTTATTTACATATATTGAAACCTGTGAACTCACCAACCTCGTGTTGACATATTTTCTTACATGTTTTCTCAGGTCGCTAAGATAAGACATAGGTGCATATTAGGGCATGCATGGGATTCATTGAAACTTTGATTAGTATGATATTTTCATTTTGAGTCCCATGTAGAGTCATTCAAAGTAACTAATGTCTGAGATCCTGGTTCGTCACTTCCCAAACGGTAAAAATCTGTTAGTTGAAATTGGGGGTGTGACAGATTGGTATCAGAGCCATTGGTTATAGAGAACTAGATTGCATACTAGACTATAGCCTCACACATTAGTTACATGTCATTTGGATGTTTGGCACTTATATGTATTGTTACAGGAACATGTCGTCAACCCCACCTCCATCACCTAAGGCACCAGGACATAAGGCACCTATCCTATCATCCCCGGAGCCCAAAAGGCGCCGAACTAGTTCCAGTGACTATTCAGTTGACCAGGGGGAACGAGCAGCGCACAAGCAATGAATCCTGCTCGCAATTGGAACGCATACCCACAAATGATCCAAAGATGTATCGAAATGGGAAATGTCCCATCACCTTACTTCGGTTCTACTTCCTCATCATCTACCTTGCCTAGCTTTCCATGCACTATGGAACAAGCTTTTGCAGCCTTTGTATTTTATATGTCTAGAGAGTTAAGCATTGTGAAAGATGCTACTGATAAGATACCGAATATTCTGAAGAGAGAGCCTCAAATAGAGGAGAATAAGGTATGGATAGAACTTTTGACTGCTGAACTAGCAGTAACTGACCAGGTCCATAACTGTCACACCCCCAAAATCCACTAACGGAGTTTTACCGTTTAGGAGCGTGACATACCAGGATCTCAGTCATTAGTTACGTTGAACGACTCTATATGAGTTTAAGAAAACCACTAGTATTGCTCATAGTCACGATGCAACGCTAGTAATGAAAACACTGATTTAATGTTGGACTTGCGGAAGCGAAAAGTTAGATGAAAAGTATGCGCCAAAACAGTAGCGCCAAAAATAAACAATTCAACGATAAATAAAATAAATAATCCTTGAGTTTGAAAATGATAGACTTCGAATGCATGCATGCCTTAGCTTGTGCTTGTACCTTAATTACCTGAGAAAACATGCTAAAACGTGTCAACACTAGGTTGGTGAGTTCACAGGTTTCAATGTTTGTAAAGTTTACTAGATAATACCATTTACAATTATATCATAGGTAGCTAACCTAGTTCATGTTACTAAAGCGTTTCGACACCAAAGCTGACTGTTTATGTTTGTACTGCCTCCCACCATGACTATCATAATCAATGATGAATGTTTAGGTCAATGTTACACCCGTTCGACTTCCCATCGTGTTAGCGCGACTAACGCGGGTGGGGCTTGTCAATGCCCAGTAGTACTACTCAAGATTACCTCGCTAACCCATATACTAACGATTCGATAAGTAAGGACTTTCATGATATGTTTGCGCTTAGTACACAAGTGATATAAAAGAAACGTAAGATCTAAATGTTTGTACCCATGTTTTCTCCCCCAAGTTTAAAACGTAAGAAAAGGGGCCGTGAAAACTCACCTTAGAGTATGTGCGAAAGAAAACGAACTTAGAATGCTTGACGACTAACTGCCACCTATAAACACCGGTTTATAAGTGTGTGTTTGTGCAAGATGATACGAACCCTAAGTATCCAAACATTCCCATTGTTTTAAGGGTTTAGAAAAGGTTTGCAAGTTTGACTCATGTTTGACCAAGTTTGACCCGACGACCCGTTGGTGACCCGTTTAATGATTTAATGTTTGTTCAGCATAATACTTCTATATTATACACAAATGATCATGCTGTAACACTTAGCAACAAATCCTATTTGTTCTAACAAGCTAGCAAGTTTTCATAAATAGCAGGTTTGTTCGGGACTCGTGTTTCCTGGAAACTATCATCATTGATATATTCGTAGGATCACTCTAACATGTTCTAGCTCATCACATCACATAACAATTGTCTAGAACCTAAACATGCAAATCATAATTCAAGACAAAGTTTCCAACTTTAGTAACCTATGACTAGCATGCGTGATTTCAAACACCTAACACGTTACAACAGGTTATTGTATCTTAACTAACATGTACCAATCATTAAACCATATCATGCATGTCTAAATAGCAAGTTCTAACCACTTTTAACAATTAAAGTTTCCTTATTTGGAAAGTTCGCAAAACCGGGTTATGTATTCAAAATCTGATTTCACAAATCATCTAAACATGTATCAAGTAGCTCATAACCATCATCATATCATTCAAATCACTTCTAGTATGCAAGATATAATTCTTAAAAAGTTTCCATTATAAGTAAGTTAGGGTTTTTAATCTTGTTTAACGAGATTTAAAGCATCAAATCCATCACGTATGATTTATCTAACATAATTATAATCATAACAAGTGTCAAACATCTCTAACATGCGACTCTACACCATTACATAATCAAAAAGTTTCAATATTTAACAAGTTACTAATCGCATGGAGCTAGGGTTTTGTAATCAACCATATAATCAACAAATACATGCAAAACAATAATAAAGTTAACATTTTTATTATAAAAATCTATGTTTGGATGAACTAGGTTTTGATCTAAAATTTAGGAATCAAAAAGCGATGAAATTGAACGAAACGACTTACGTAGGAGTGTTAGAAACGCCTAGACTAGCACGTATCCACTTTCGGATTCACGATCGAAGATCAAACGAGGGTGTTTGGGTGCCTTGGAGCTCTCGGTCGAAGGAGAAGGGAGGGGGGGGGGGGTCGACGGCTCCAACAAAAAAAGGGATTAGGGTTTATCTTTTTTTTTTAATTTTATATATATCCCTAATTGTGTTTATGGGTTTTTAAGTTGGGCTTCTGGCTTAATTAAAGCCCATAGACTCTAATTAATTAAATAATAACTAATAATGATTAAAAACTTCCAATTATTATTTTTTTATAAAAACTCTAATATTTTTAAAAATAATAAACACGATTAACACACGATAAACACGTACGAAAACAATAATAATCACATAATTCACGTAAATTCACGTAATCACATATAAATCATAAAACTCATAATTTATATTAAATATAAATTATTAAATGTTCGTAATGTTAATTTCGATTAATCACCAACGTTTCGGGTTAGACTCGAGTGCGATCCGATGTGTGCGAACTGACTGACACATTTAATTAATCCTAATTAAATGCAATGTATGTGTGACTAACTGGGATAACTGAGTTTGTAACGAAAAATGTTTGAACTAACGAGGTTTGAGTTAACGGAGTTAACCTGAAAATGCCGGATGTCACATCATCCCCTTGTTGAAAGAATTATTGTCCCGAAAATTAAACGAAGTCCGAAACAAAAAAGTTTAGTTTTGTCACATCATCCCCTTGTTGAAATAAATTTTGTCTCGAAATTTAGTTAGTACCTTCCGTGTTTGCCATTGAATGTTTGAAAAGGTGAGGATACTTTTTCATCATCTGATCCTCTCGTTCCCACGTGAACTCCGGTCCACGCTTCGAGTTCCAGCGAACTCTGACAATAGGTATCTTACTGCGCTTGAGAGTCTTGACTTCTCGGTCCATGATCTCAACTGGTTCCTCAATGAAACGTAGCTGTTCATCAATTTCCAACTCCTCGAGTGGAACTACAAGTGTCTCATCTGATAGGCACTTCTTTAGGTTTGAGACATGAAATACATTGTGTACTCCATTGAGTGTATCTGGTAGGTTTAGTTGATATGCTACTGGACCGATCCTTTTCACTATCTCGAATGGTCCAACGTAACGCGGGTTTAGCTTTCCTCGTTTTCCAAAACGAATTACACCTTTCCACGGTGAGACTTTTAATAACACTTTGTCGCCCACTTGGAATTCTAGCGGTTTTCTGCGCTTGTCTGCATAACTCTTTTGACGGTCACGAGCTGCCGCCATATGGTTTCGGATTTGCATGATTTTCTCTGAGGTTTCATGCACAAGTTCAGGACCAGTAAGTTGACTATCTCCAACTTCAGCCCAGCAATTTGGTGATCGGCATTTCCGTCCGTACAAAGCCTCGAACGGTGCTGCTTTGATACTAGTATGATAGCTGTTATTGTAAGAGAATTCCACTAAAGGTAAGTGAGTCTCCCAACTGTTACTAAAATCAATCACACAAGACCTTAACATGTCTTCTAGGGTTTGAATGGTACGCTCACTCTGGCCATCTGTTTGGGGATGGTACGCTGTGCTCATATCCAGGCGCGTGCCTAGAGCTTTCTGTAACGATTGCCAGAAACGTGAGGTGAATCGGGCGTCTCTATCGGAAATGATGGAGATTGGCACTCCATGTCGGGATACTACTTCTTTAAGGTAGAGATGAGTTATCTTTTCCATTTTATCGGTCTCTTTGATAGCAAGGAAATGAGCGGATTTGGTTAGGCGATCCACTATCACCCAGATTGTGTCACATCCAGTAGGGGTTCGGGGTAATTTGGTTATGAAATCCTTGGAAATCTACTCCCATTTCCACATTGGTATTTCCGGTTGTTGAAGTAATCCGGATGGCTTTTGGTACTCCACCTTGACCTTGGAACAAGTCAGACACTTGCTCACGTAGGTGGCTATATCAGCTTTCATGTTCGGCCACCAATACAAAAACTTGAGATCGTGATACATCTTGTCGGATCCCGGATGGATAGAGTATCGGGATTTGTGAGCTTCATCCATGACTATATCTCGTTGGTTTCCATACACTGGTATCCATATTCGTTCCGTAAAATAACGAATACCATCTGCTTTAACCTCAAGTTGTTTCTCCAAACCACGAGTGGATTCAAATGATAAGTTCTCCTCTTTTAAGGCTTCGAGTTGGGCATTACGGATTTGTTCGGGTAGTCCTGTATGAATAGTGAGTTCTAATGCTCTAACCCGTCGGGGTTTGGTTTCTTTTTTGCTTAGGGCATCGGACACCACATTAGCTTTGCCCGGATGGTACTTTATTGCACAATCATAATCGTTTAATAACTCGATCCAATGAAGTTAACGCATATTCAACTCTTTCTGCTCAAAAATATGCTGAAGACTCTTGTGATCGGTGTAGATGGTGCACTTGGTACCGTACAAGTAATGTCTCCATATCTTGAGTGCAAACACCACGGCTCCTAACTCCAAATCGTGAGTTGTGTAATTCTTTTCGTGGATTTTTAACTGTCGAGAAGCGTATGCGATAACCTTGTCGCGTTGCATCAGTACACAACTGAGACCTTGGATGGAGGCATCGCAATACACCACGAAGTCATCTGTTCCCTCTGGTAGAGACAGGATAGGTGCGCTACATAGTTTCTGCTTCAGTAGCTGGAATGTTGATTCTTGAGTCTCACTCCAATTATAGGGTTTATCTTTTTGGGTTAAGGAGGTGAGGGGTTGGGCAATCTTTGAAAATCCTTCGATAAAACGACGGTAGTATCCGGCCAATCCTAGGAATTGCCGAACTTCGGTCGGAGTTGACGGTGCTGTCCAATTCTTAATAGCTTCCACTTTGGTTGGATCGACATGTATTCCCTTCTCATTGATCACATGTCCTAAAAATTGAACCTCGCGAATCCAAAAATCACATTTGGAAAACTTCGTGTACAGCTGCTCCTGCTTCAGTAGTTCAAGGATCAAACGCAGATGCTCCTCATGCTCTTCCTGACTCTTAGAGTATATGAGGATATCGTCAATAAAAACAATGACGAATTGATCCAGATAAGGTTTACACACACGGTTCATGAGGTCCATGAACACCGCGGGTGCGTTGGTTAATCCAAATGGCATGACCAAAAATTTGAAATGGTCGTACCAGGTTCTGAATGCAGTCTTGGATATATCCGCATCTCGAACTCTTAGCTGATGATATCCAGACCTTAAATCAATTTTTGAGTAGAAACTTGACCCTTGAAGTTGGTCAAATAAATCGTCAATACGGGGTAGCGGGTAGCGGTTCTTGACTGTTACTTTGTTTAACTCTCGGTAATCAATACACATGCGGAAAGTTCCATCTTTCTTTTTAACAAATAGGACTGGAGCTCCCCATGGAGATGAGCTCGGTCGGATGAAACCTTTATCCAACAACTCTTGTAGTTGAGTGGATAGCTCCTGCAACTCGCTTGGTGCAAGTCTATATGGTGCTCGAGCAATAGGCGCTGCTCCGGGTGTTAGGTCAATCTGAAATTCGACCTGACGATGGGGTGGAAGACCAGGTAGGTCTTTAGGAAATACTTCTGAGAATTCACGGACGATAGGGATATCTTCTAACTTTCTCTCCTCGGTAGACTTGTCAGCAACAAGGGCCAATATCACGGTATGACCCTTACGCAGACACTTCTGAGCCTTCATGAAAGATATGATGCCCATGACTGCACCACTTCTTTCGCCCTGAACGGATAGGATCTCTCCACTAGGAAGGGGTATACGAACGATCTTCTCACTACAGATGATCTCAGCTTGGTTTTTAGACAACCAATCCATGCCCACAATTATGTCAAAACTGCCAAGTGTAACTGGCATGAGATCGATGTCGAGTTTGTGACTAGAAAGTTCTAACTTACATCCCTTGAGAATGTGGGTTGCCTCGATTACTTTACCGTCTGCTATCTCTATGGTATAATGGTGTTCTAATAAAGTTGGGTTTATTTCTAACTGACTACTAAGTTCTCTAGATATAAAACTTCTATCGGTGCCAGTATCAAAAAGTACAGAAGCATAATGATCGTTTAAGAGAAACATACCGTTCACCACGTTCCGATCATTTCGAGCTTCTCCCGATCCAATCACAAATGCTCGGCCCTTTGCACCATTTCCGTTGTTATTACCATTTCCACCCTGGTGGTTATTTCCATTTCCATTACCGCCCTAATGATTATTGCCATTTCCATTCTCGTTTCCGTTTCTCCTCAACTGCGGACAATCTTTCTTGAAATGCCCTTCTTTACCGCACTCAAAACAGCCTTTGGGTGCGTTTCCAGGTGGTGTTTGTTTGTTCTGCAGATCCACCCTACAGTCTTTGGCCGAATGACCCATCTTTCCACATCGGTGACAACGGTACTGGTCGCATGTTCCATGATGGTGAAAGTTACATTTATTGCACTTCGGGTACTTGCCAACATAAGAACCCTGATTCTGCTGAGAAGAGTTAGACTGACTGTTGTTCTTTGACGGTTCAAACTTACGGTGTTGATGTTGCTGTTGCTAAGAAGGTGGGTTTGACTGGAAGGTTTTGGGGAATGAACTTTCAAACTTCCTCTTATTGTCAGCTGTCTTTGATAGTGCACCTCTAGGTGGTAGAGTGCCCTGAGCTACTGCCTGATCGGTTAGCCTGTGAGCCAACCTGATTGCTTGTTGAATGGTAGTAGGATTAGAAGATGTCACCATGCTATGAATTTGCGGAACCAGACCATCAATGAATTTCTCGATTCTCTTATAGGGAGGTGTTACCATTTGCGGACACAAGTTCGCCAGTTCATGCGAACGAGTAGTGTAGGCTTCAATTTCAGATCCCTCCATCTTGAGGTTCCAGAACTCGCCCTCAATTTCTGCACTTCATCGCGGGGACAATACTTCTCCCGCAGCATAGTCTTGAATTCGTCCCATGGCAATGCATTTGCCATCTCAAGAGTTAGCATTTGCACTTGAGAGTTCCACCAAGTAAGGGCTGGACCCTCAAGTGTGCCAGATGCATACTTCACGTGGTTGTGCGGCGGGCAGTTACACATTGCGAATGCGGATTCAGTTTTCTCCATCCAGCTGAGTAAGCCAACAGCCCCTTCGGCTCCACTGAATGAGTGAGGCTTACAATCCATGTATGCCTTGAAAGTACAAACCTGCTGGTGGTTGTGTTGACCTGAATTGTAAACAAGAATGCGTTTTAGGGATACTATATTCGAATTTGGGTTTAGGATGAATGATGACTCACTAGAGTCGATAATATTATGCTTTACCTCCAGCATTTATAACGGCATAAGTAGCTGCTACAGCTTCAGCCACACGCTCATTTATGAGTGCCGTGAGCTCGGTGCAGTCATGTTAATGTTTCCGTGACCACCGCGTCCTCCGGCGCGTCCGCCACATCCATTTCCTCTTCCAGCCATTATCTTTACATTCACAACATATAATAATGAGAAAAATACATCGCATTTTATCATCATACAAGTGCAAGTAAATAAAGAAATTCAAACCACAACATCTAACATTTCAATAATAGTAAAACTTGATAAAATAAATTGTAACAATTACAACTAAATTCAACCAAACATCAAAATTATAGAAACATCTGTTGGATGGGAACAACCCTGCCCATCTAGGTTCAAAAGAAAAAACGTAAATAAGTAATGAAGATAGATGATCAAATGTCACTACCAACTGATATAACATCGGATGCTGCATCATCATCCTCATCCTGGTCTCCTGCAGGTGCATCCTCCGGTGCAACTCCTGCTGCTTCAGCAGCTGCAAGTCGAGCCTCCACTTGCTCAATCCTGGTGTGGAGTATATCTAGGTTCCACTCTGCAGTGTTCAGCCGGTCCTCCATATCCACACATCCATTTGCCAAATTCTCATGAGCTGTATCAGTTGCTGCTAAATGTGCAGTCAGTTGGGTTATCCTCTGATTCATCAACATCTCTCGCTGAAGTATGCTAGTAATCTCTCCAGCTGCATCTCTCATGTTCCGGATCTCCCGGTCCATCCTAGCCACAAAGGCAGCTATCACCTGCTCATAGGGGTACTGCAATGGTGTCAAAGCTCGTACAGAAGATGATGAAGAAGAAGAAGAAGCAATGTCAGTAGTGAGTGGAGGTGGGACTTCCTCCTCGCGGATCCAGTTCCTGATCCTATCAGGATACCAATCCCAGTCCTACGTGTTGCCTCTGACACGCACATGAATAGGCTCGTCATGCCCTACAGTGGTATTGGTCGGGTTGAGTCGACGTCTCCTCGGCTCTGGGAAAGGTACTGTAGGAACATCTTGCTCCTGAACGACTGGGGATGCGGGTGAATTTGGTGGGGTCGACATTTCCTGTAACGGGATGAGTGAGTGCCATGTTTGAGTGTAAGTGTTGTGTAACTAATGCATGTATGTGGTTATAGTCTAGTATGCATTTCCTAGTTCTCTATAACCAATGTCTCTGATACCAATCTGTCACACCCCCAAAATCCACTAACGGAGTTTTACCGTTTAGGAGCGTGACATACCAGGATCTCAGTTATTAGTTACGTTGAATGACTCTATATGAGTTTAAGAAAACCACTAGTATTGCTCATAGTCACGATGCAACGCTAGTAATGAAAACACTAATTTAATGTAAGACTTGCGGAAGCGAAAAGTTAGATGAAAAGTATGCGCCAAAACAGTAGCGCCAAAAATAAACAATTCAACGATAAATAAAATAAATAATCCTTGAGTTTGAAAATGATAGACTTCGAATGCATGCAAGCCTTAGCTTGTGCTTGTACCATAATTACCTGAGAAAACATGCTAAAACGTGTCAACACTAGGTTGGTGAGTTCACAGGTTTCAATGTTTGTAAAGTTTACTTGATAATACAATTTACAATTATATCATAGGTAGCTAACCTAGTTCATGTTACTAAAGCGTTTCGACACCGAAGCTGACTGTTTATGTTTGTACTGCCTCCCACCATGACTATCATAATCAATGGTGAATGTTTAGGTCAATGTTACACCCGTTCGACTTCCCGTCGTGTTAGCGCGACTAACGCGGGTGGGGCTTGTCAATGCCCAGTAGTACTACTCAAGATTACCTCGCTAACCCATATACTAATGGTTCGATAAGTAAGGACTTTCATGATATGTTTGCGCTTAGTACACAAGTGATATAAAAGAAACGTAAGATCTAAATGTTCGTACCCGTGTTTTCTCCCCCAAGTTTAAAACGTAAGAAAAGGGGCCGTGAAAACTCACCTTAGAGTATGTGCGAAAGAAAACGAACTTAGAATGCCTGACGACTAACTGCCACCTATAAACACCGGTTTATTAGTGTGTGTTTGTGCCAGATGATACGAACCCTAAGTATCCAAACAATCCCATTGTTTTAAGGGTTTAGAAAAAGTTTGCAAGTTTGACTCATGTTTGACCAATTTTGACCCGATGACCCGTTGGTGACCCGTTTAATGATTTAATGTTTGTTCAGCATAATACTTCTATATTATACACAAATGATCATGGTGTAACACGTAGCAACAAATCCTATTTGTTCTAACAAGCTAGCAAGTTTCCATAAATAGCAGGTTTATTCGGGACTCGTGTTTCCTGGAAACTATCATCATTGATATGTTCGTAGGATCACTCTAACATGTTCTAGCTCATCACATCACATAATAATTGTCTAGAACCTAAACATGCAAATCATAATTCAAGACAAAGTTTCCAACTTTAGTAACCTATGACTAGCATGCGTGATTTCAAACACCTAACACGTTACAACAGGTTATTGTATCTTAACTAACATGTACCAATCATTAAACCATATCATGCATGTCTAAATAGCAAGTTCTAACCACTTTTAACAATTAAAGTTTCCTTATTTGGAAAGTTCGCAAAACCGGGTTATGTATTCAAAATCTGATTTCACAAATCATCTAAACATGTATCAAGTAGCTCATAACCATCATCATATCATTCAAATCACTTCTAGTATGCAAGATAGAATTCTTAAAAAGTTTCCATTATAAGTAAGTTAGGGTTTTTAAGCTTGTTTAACGAGATTTAAAGCATCAAATCCATCACGTATGATTTATCTAACATAATTATAATCATAACAAGTGTCAAACATCTCTAACATGCGACTCTACACCATTACATAATCAAAAAGTTTCAATATTTAACAAGTTACTAATCGCATGGAGCTAGGGTTTTGTAATCAACCATATAATCAACAAATACATGCAAAACAATAATAAAGTTAACATTTTTATTATAAAAATCCATGTTTGGATGAACTAGGTTTTGATCTAAAATTTAGGAATCAAAAAGCGATGAAATGTTCGTAAAAACTCATAATTTATATTAAATATAAATTATTAAAAAGCGATTAATCACCAACGTTCCGGGTTAGACTCGAGTGCGATCCGATGTGTGCGAACTGACTGACACATTTAATTAATCCTAATTAAATGCAATGTATGTGTGACTAACTGGGATAACTGAGTTTGTAACAAAAAATGTTTGAACTAACGAGGTTTGAGTTAACGGAGTTAACCTGAAAATGCCGGATGTCACAATAACCTTCTGGTGGATCGTGTGACACATTTGGAGACGAGGGTGGACACCTCGGACAATGACATGGAAGGAGTTCTGGAGAGAGTGGCTGCTCTGGAAGCTCAGCTACATGTAGCAAACCACACTGCTGAAGGTCTCCAAGAGAGGGTGACTCACTTGGAAGCCCAACTGCAAGCAGCTTTATTTCCTGAGGAGATTCCACTTTCTGATGGTGAGGAGGATCCCTTTGAGGAGGAGCCCTTTGAGGAAGAGCCCTTTGAGGAAGAGCCCTTCGAGGAGGAGCCCTTGGAGGAGGAACCGGTGGAGATAGACGATGACCAATCGTATGTTTCTTCCGATGACGAAGATGCTTGATGATCTTCCTATTCTATCTTCATTTTCATGTCTGTTTTTGCTTATGTTATTTCTCTTTTCAAACCTAGATGGGTAAGGTTGTTCCCATTCAATAATGTTTGCGTTATTTATTTTGTAACCTTACAATTTAATTAATTTCCAAAATATTAGATGTTGTATCTTCTTACTCGTACCTGAATAATGTTTAATATGCGATATATTTCTCATTGTTTTTCATTTGTGATTGTGAAGAATCATGTCAGGGAGAGAACGCGGAGGTCGTACCGGTGTTCGAGGTACCATTAACATGACGGCAGCAGAGCTAGCGGCACTAATAAACGATAGTGTGGCGGAGGCTCTAGCAGCACAGAATGCTGCAGGTAAATGCTTTTGCTATTGACTAATAATGTCAATCCATCTTCTAAAAACATCTTCCTAAACCCTATAATCCCAATCCTATTTTGTTCCTAAATCCAGGCCAGCAAAACCAGCAGAATCAGCAACCAGCCTGGACTTTCAAGGCATTCATGTATTGTAAGCCCCACGCCTTTAGTGGAGCTGAAGGAGCCGTTGGACTACTTCGTTGGTTTGAGAAGGTAGAATCAGTGATTGCCATGTGCAACTGTCCCGTGGCTAATCAGGTAAAGTTTGCCGCCAGAACTTTGGAGGGCCCGGCTCTCACATGGTGGAACGCCCAGGTCCAAATGTTGGGTCTTGCCATGGAAAATGGACTCCCGTGGGAGGAATTTAAATCAATGATGAAGGAGGAATAATGTCCTAGCGATGAAATTCAGAATTTAGAGGGAGAGTTTTGGAACCTAAAGATGGAGGGTTCTGAAATTGAACTCTACACCACATGTTCACATGAACTTGCTACTATGTGTCCGCATATGGTGACTCCTGATTACAAGAGAATTGAGCTTTACATTGGAGGTCTAGTGCCTCAAATACAAAGTATGGTTACTTCATCCAATCCTGCCACTATCTAACAAACTATCTGACTTGCCCATAAGTTAACCGATCATGCGGTGACTCAAGGGACTCTACCTCCGAGAGGTTCGGTTTCTAAACCCACCGACAATCACAAACGCAAGTTTGATCACCGTTCCAACACCCACAACCACTCCAAATCTCACTCCAAAGGACCCCAGCCCAACCAACCCCAGTTTAATCAACCGCAGCAGCGTAGGTTTGAGCCTACTAAGAACTTCAACCAGTCGACCTCTTCAGGTCAAAACCAGGGTGGTTACGCGGGGAAGTCTCCAAAGTGTAACAAGTGCAACTTCCATCACTTCGGGCTTTGCAATCGTTGCCAGATGTGTGGCAAGATAGGTCATGCTGCCAAAGATTATAGGGGTGAGTTACAAGCTAAACAACCTTTTCAACAGCCTGGATTTACAAAGGGTTGTTTTGAGTGTGGAAAGGAAGGACATATTCGGAAGAAATGTCCTCAATTGAAGAAAGGGGGTAATGGAATCCACAACCCTAACCAGAATAACAATGGCAATGGTCGTAACAATGGCAATGGTGGAGGAAATGGTGCGAAGGGACGAGCCTTCGTACTAGGATCTGGAGAAGCCCGTTACGATCATAATGTGGTCACCGGTAAGTTTCTCTTAAATAATTACTTTGCTTTTGTCCTTTTGACACTGGTGCTTATAGAAGTTTTATATCTAAGAAACTTAGTGATATGATAAAAGGAACTCAAACTCTGTTAGAAGCTAAGTATATAATAGAGATAGCTGATCGCCAAATAATTGAAGTAACTCACATTCCTAAGGAATGTAAGCGTGAGCTAGCTAAACATATATTTGATATCGACCTTATGTCGGTCACACTTGGTAGTTTTGATGTAATTGTCGGCATGGATTGGCTATCTAAAAACCAAGCTGGAATTATCTGTCATGAGAATATTGTTCGTATTCCTCTCCCGAATGGAGAAATCCTTTCCGTTCAGGGCGAAAGAGTTGGTGCAGTCATGGGTATCATATCTTTTATGAAAGCACAAAAATGCCTTCGAAAGGGGCATATGGCTATTTTGGCTCTCGTTGTTGAGCAGCCATCAGAAGAGAAGAAGATTGAAGATATTCCTATCGTTCGTGAATTCTTGGAAGTATTTCCTGAGGATCTGCCTGGACTACCACCGCACCGTCAAGTTGAATTCCAAATTGATCTAGCACCCGGAGCAGCACCGATTGCTCGGGCACCTTACAGACTGACACCCAGTGAATTACAAGAGTTATCCACTCAATTGCAAGATTTGTTGGATAAAGGTTTTATCCGACCTAGTTCATCACCGTGGGGAGCTCCGGTACTATTTGTCAAAAAGAAGGACGGAACTTTTCGTATGTGTATTGACTACCGGGAGCTGAATAAAGTCACAATCAAGAACCGCTACCCTTTGCCTTGCATAGATGACCTCTTTGATCAACTCCAAGGATCAAGTTTCTATTCCAAAATAGATCTTAGGTCCGGTTACCATGAATTAAGAGTCCGAGAAGAGGTTATCTCTAAGACTGCATTCAGAACAAGGTACGGCCATTACGAGTTTATGGTCATGCCTTTCGGATTAACCAACGCACCTGCGGTATTCATGGACCTCATGAACCGTGTGTGTAAGCCTTACCTTGATCAATTCGTTATCATTTTCATCGATGCCATCCTCATTTATTCCAAGAACAAGGAAGAACATGAGGAACATCTACGCCTAATTTTGGAATTACTTAAGCGAGAGCAACTGTATGCTAAGTTTTCCAAGTGTGAATTCTGGATTCGGGAAGTTCAATTTCTAGGGCATGTGGTTAACAGGAAAGGAATACATGTTGACCCATCAAAGATAGAATCCATCAAGAAGTGGGCAGCACCGACGACGCCGACTGAGGTGCGACAATTTCTGGGATTGGTTGGATATTACCGTCGTTTCAGCGAAGGATTTTCAAAAATTGCACAACCTCTCACTGCCTTAACTCAAAAGGGTAAAGCCTATAATTGGGGCGATAACCAAGAGTCAGCATTCCAACATCTTAAACAGAAACTTTGCAGTGCACCTATTCTAGCTCTTCCGGAAGGAACCGATGATTTTGTGGTGTATTGTGATGCATCTATTCAGGGCCTGGGTTGTGTCTTAATGCAACGCCAAAAGGTGATCGCATACGCTTCACGTCAACTAAAGGTCCACGAGAAAAACTACACCACTCATGACTTAGAGTTGAGAGCCGTAGTTTTCTCACTTAAGATATGGAGACATTACTTGTACAGTACCAAGTGCACCATCTACACCGATCACAAGAGTCTTCAGCACATCTTCGAACAGAAACAGTTGAACATGCGACAGTGTCGTTGGGTCGAACTCTTAAACGATTATGACTGTGCGATCCGGTACCACCCGGGTAAAGCTAATGTTCTAGCTGATGCCCTAAGTCGAAAGGAAATGAAACCCAAACGAGTTCGAGCATTACAGCTTACTATTCACCCCAGATTACCTGACAAAATCCGTAGTGCTCAACTCAAAGCCCTAAAAGAAGAAAACCTACCGCTGGAAGGTACACGCGGTATGGAAGCACAACTTGAAGTCAAATCTGACGGTATTCGCTACTTCGCCGAGCGAATATGGGTTCCAGTATTCGGAAACCTAAGGGAACTAGTTATGGATGAGGCTCATAAATCTCGTTACTCGATACATCCAGGTTCCGACAAGATGTACCATGATCTAAAGGTGTTATATTGGTGGCCGAAGATGAAGGCCGATATAGCCACCTATGTTAGTAAGTGTCTGACTTGCGCGAAGGTCAAAGTTAAATATCAAAAACCATCTGGTCTTCTCCAACAACCAGAAATTCCCATGTGGAAATGGGAACAAATATCCATGGACTTCATCACCAAATTACCACTAACTCCTACCGGATGTGATACTATTTGGGTAATTGTTGATCGATTAACAAAGTCCGCTCAGTTCTTAGCAATCAAAGAGACCGACAAAATGGATAAGCTACTTGTACTTACTTGAAAGAAATAGTCTCTCAGCACGAGGTGCCAATTTCTATCATTTCGGATCATGATGCACGATTCACCTCTCGTTTCTGGCAGTCGTTACATAAAGCTTTAGGCACGCGTCTAGATATGAGCACAGCAAACCATCCTCAAACAGAACGTACTATCCAAACTATGGAGGACATGCTACGAGCTTGTGTGATAGATTTCGGTAACACTTGGGAGTTTCACCTACCGTTAGTGGAGTTCTCCTACAACAACAGTTATCACACTAGCATCAAGGCAGCTCCATTTGAAGCACTTTATGGACGAAAATGTTGTTCTCCTATTTGTTGGACCGAAGTTGGGGATAGTCAACTTACAGGTCCTGAACTTGTATTTGAAACTTCCAAAAAGATCGTTCAAATTAGAAACCGTATGGCGGCAGCTCGTGATCGTCAAAAGAGCTATGCCGACAAGCGTCGTAAACCCTTAGAGTTTCAAATAGGTGACATGGTCTTACTCAAAGTCTCACCTTGGAAAGGCGTCATTCCTTTCAGTAAACGAGGCAAACTGAATCCTCGTTATGTTGGACCATTCAAGATAATGAAGAGAATCGGACTAGTAGCGTACCAACTGGACTTACCTGAAGGACCTAGTAGTGTACACAACGTCTTTCACGTCTCAAATTTGAAGAATTGTCTAGCAGACGAATCACTCGCAGTTCTTCTTGAGGAACTACACATTGACGAACAGTTACATTTCATCAAAGAACCCGTGGAAATTATGGATAGGGAAGTCAAAACGTTAAACCACAGTAAAATCCCTATTGTCGGAGTTCGTTGGAACTAGAAACGCGGACTGGAATTCACGTGGGAGCGCGAGGATCAGATGATGCGTAAATATCCTAATCTGCAATCCTTGCAACAAGCCTTGGGTACTCGATTGGACATGAGTACTGCATATCACCCACAAACGGATGGTCAGAGTGAAAGAACTATCCAGACCTTAGAAGACATGCTTAGAGCTTGTGTGATAGACTTCGAGAACAAATGGGATACTCATCTACCCTTAGCTGAGTTCTCATATAACAACAGTTATCACACTAGCATCAAGGCAGCACCGTTCGAAGCACTTTATGGACGAAAGTGTCGATCACCTATATGTGGGACCGAGGTTGGTGATAGTCAACTCACTGGCCTAGAGATCGTTCATGAGAACGATCTAGAAGATTGTTCAGATTCAAAGTTGATTTAAGGCCGCACGTGACCGTCATAAAATCTACGCTGACATAAGACGCAAGTCATTAGAATTCCAGGTCAAAAATAAGGTCATGCTGAAAGTCTGACCCTGGAATGGTGTCATTGTGTTTGGCATGCGAGACAAGCTAAACCCCCGATACATTGGACCGTTTGAAATCCTGGCAAGGATTGGTTGTGACACCCGACAAATTCTAGTTAATATTGTTAACTTAAACCCCGTTATCTCACTCTAACCCAGTTAGTTCAGTTAACTCAGTTACAAAACTCAGGGGCTATTTATGTCATGATTCCAAACTCAAAAACCCATGAAATTCAGGGACTAGTTCTGTAATTACCCCAATCTCAATTCGTTGACTTCGTAAAGTCAAAATCGAGTGTATTGAACTCAAATTCAAACCCGTAAATGATTAATTGTCCAAAGTTGTAACTGATTTACTAATTATGTTCATAAACGATCATCATGGGAGCATTTAACATCTTTAAGGACAGCGAACTAATCCCAATTATGGGTAATCATGTTATAACCATCGAGTTCATCACTAATCCTCATCAATTCGCATCAAATCGTGAATCATTCCTCAATCAACTACCCTACGCACCTCTAAAGAGTTCTTTAGAAACTGTTGCATCATCCAATTCGATAGAAAACACAGTCTGGTTCACCGGAGATCGAGTCACGCAAGGCGGAGTTCATTCTAGCCGAGCACTACCAATTTGAAAACAATTCAGGTATCTAAGCATACCCTCAGACTCGCCTTAATCCCTATAACGAAAGCCCTAACAAATCTAGGGCTTATAACAACAAATTGAACTCGAACCAATTCTATGGTTCATAACCAATTCGGTTTAATCGAACGATACCCTTGACTCAGTTTCAATCAAATTAAATGATATGAGTAGTTTCGCAATTTCATGCTCTTTGAAAGCCCCATGAATTCAACCACTTTTATTATCAGAATCAACGGATTTGATTTGTGTTCTTAACCTAGGGTTTCTAATGTTTGAACATGAAATTAACAATTTTAAACTCAATAATTTTTGCAATTAATCACATCCACTGATTCGTATTTCATCATAGAACAAAACCCATATGGTTTCTTGACATATCGCGATCCTTTCGATTGGTTTTGGGGATTGGGATCGGGTTCGGTTTCAAAAGGGGGGTGGAACACAGATACTTTGGATGTTAAAATGAATCGATCCAGGTACTTGTTGCGATGACCCTAGCGGGCGGATTGGTTAAGGCAGTGTGTGTGTGTGGGAGAGACCCGGGTTCGAGACCGGGATCCCACATTTTATTTTTGGGGCCTTTTCTTGTAATATTTTAATATAAAAATTAAACCATATAATATTATATTATTATATAAATGTGTTTTAGCCCGGGAAACAACCCGTAGGCTCGGGTTTGAATTGTTAACCTGTTTTTATACTATTCCCATTTTTATAAATAAAATAGTATTGTTATTATAAAAAATAATAATAATAATATGTTTATATTATTTTCAAACCGTAACTTCGTATAAAATAATATGTTTATATTATTTTCAAACCGTGACCCGTATTATTAAATAATATATATTTATATTATTTCGAATCATTTTATAACATCGTGTATCGTTTGAGATAAAAAAAATAAAAAAATATAATTAGTTATATTATTTACTCGTATAGATATATATTATTATTTTCTTAACTTTTGTGATTGACAAAACACCCGATTATATTTATTATTATTTTTGTCATTCGTCGCGTAAGGTAATTCCTAACTCTGTGGACACTTTCGTCCACTCTTGAATATTAGAGCGTTTTGTTAAGACGTTTCTCATTCCGTGTCGATGTCACTATTCCCATTTTTGTACCTAATTTATGTGTTTATAATTTTAGGGCATTCGTAAGTCGTTTGAGACTTACACACGTGATTTCATCTTATCCTTTGTGTGATACTACCTACAACGTAACGCAGGTGAGTTTTCACGGCCCCTTTTACTGTTTTAACTTGGGGGAGAAAACATGATTATACAATTTTGGAATTTTGAAATTCGTATGATATCAATGTTAAAGCTAAGTGTAACACGCTATCACAGAAAGTCCTCAACTTATATCGGACCGTTAATATGGATCTTAGCAAGGTAATATTTAGTAGTATTACTGGGTTATGACAAATCCCACCCGCGTTAGTCACGCTAACTCGATTAGAGATCGAACGGGTGAAATGTTAGCCTACTCACACCGCCAGTATTGATAGACCTGGCAGGAGGCAAATAAACAAACAGTCAGCTTCGGTTGCGAGCGCTTGAGCTGAACATGAACATAGGTTAGCTACCTATAGATACGTACTGAATGAACATAAATCTGGTAAACGCTTATTTACATATATTGAAACCTGTGAACTCACCAACCTCGTGTTGACATATTTTCTTACATGTTTTCTCAGGTCGCTAAGATAAGACACATGTGCACATTAGGGCGTGAATGGGATTCAACTACTTTGATTATGACTTATTTATATTTGTTTGGATTATTTTATTGTACTTGGTTTGGTTGGACGTTTTGGACTTCTGGACTTTTGGACTTTGGTTTTTGGGCGCGTGTGTTTTGCGCATTTACTTTCTTTACGCTTCCGCATTGAAACTTTGATTAGTATGATATTTTCATTTTGAGTCCCATGTAGAGTCGTTCAAAGTAACTAATGTCTGAGATCCTGGTTCGTCACTTCCCAAACGGTAAAACTCCGTTAGTTGAAATTGGGGGTGTGACATTGGTCCTGTAGCTTAAAGGCTCAAACTGCCACAGGAAATCAGCGGAGTTCATGACACATTCCATGTGTCTAACCTGAAGAAGTGTTTAGCTAATGAGACATTAGTTATACCACTCGATGAGATACAAGTTGATGATCAACTCCATTTTGTGGAAAAACCAGTTGAAATCATGGATAGAGAGGTCAAGAGACTTAAACAGAGCCACATCCCGATAGTCAAAGTTCGAGGGAACTCTAGGAGAGGACCAGAGTTTACTTGGGAACGGGAAGATCAAATGAAATTCAATTACCCTTAACTGTTTGAAACAGTTCAAGCTACGGATGGCAGAAGCTGAATTTCGGGACAAAATTCCTTTTAACATGGGGAGTATGTCACAACCAGCTATTTCAGGTCAATAACTGATCCTGTCACTATAAAAATCACGTACAAGTTGTGCATACCGTGCTTAATTTAGAGTAATTAAGATCATTTGTTGCATATCAAAGTCCAATAAATTCATATCACGCATCGGTAATTCAGAGAATTACCGGGTCACACACGAACGTTGGTGATATATAAAACAGGTAACTAAAGTATGATTTGGAATATATAAATTATACGTAACACTGCGAATTAATATTTCGAGTCAAAAATAAAAGTTGAGAATTTTTAATGAACGTTTTGTCAAAACGCAGCCCAGTATTACACTGTATATTACAATGGTAGTCACTAGTCTTACAAAATAAATACATATTAAATACAAATGATTAAAATTAATTATAAAATTAATTTTCCTAAATATTTTTTAAAAATCCAACATAATCATTACCATCGTTTTTGAAAATCTCCAAAATCCCTTTCCCCACATTCCACCTCCGTACTAACCACCCTACCCCACCAATCTAAGGGCTTCCACCACTCCACATTAGTAATTACTTTCTTTTTTTATTTTATTTTAAAATATTTCACTTCTCTCTCCTCCCACCTATAAATACCTTGTCACCCTCACTCCATTTCCACAACATTTCTCCCTCACAACTCAAATAGCAAAGCTCTCTTCTCCCTCCCTCTAGCCATTTTTGGCCACCACCACCCACCTACACCCACCATTTTCATTTCAAGACTCAAGTGTTCAAGTCTCGTTTGGTGCTTTCTCGAGTTGTAGGATCAAGCCTTCATCTTTTTTGGTTTTTCTAAGTAAGAAACTCATTTTATTTCTTTGTTTCAAGTTATTATGTTTTAATCATAACACCCAACAAAAAAATTACATTCTTTTATAAAAGAAACCTAAAAATACAACATGCATCATTTGAAAATTAGTTTATATATTTTTTGTATGATTTCTTGCCATGATATATCTTAGATGATACATCCATGTTGATGGATCATCATTTTGATCACATACATGTTGATGGATCGTGTTTCTAATAATAGTAACTTTGTTGTTTATAAAAATGGGTTTTATACTAGACATGGATCTTTCATCATTTTAGTTTACAAAAAAGTATTTCTATATAAGATATAAGTATTTTTTATGTTTAGATCATCATTTTTACTACATGCAAGGTATTTGAATCATTTTCTATTTTAAGGAATCATTGTTGAATCGAAGAAACAAGTTTTTATCTTTACAAAAGTGTTGATGATGAAACCATTTTTATTAATATTCATACATCTATTTTAACCCATTGATGATTTAATAATACTTTATTTATTTTACATGCATGTGTCCTTAAACTTGACAAAATAAAATTTGGATATTTGTATAATATTTCAATCTTCAAAATATACATTTTTAAGGATTATTGGATTTTAATAATATCACCTTTTACCAACTGGCCAATAATAATTCAAACTGAGAATATTCTTACCACTAGTCCCTACTTTCAAACTATTTTGTTACATTGGACTCCCCGTTAAAAACACTTAACGCCGTTAGATTTTATATGGCGTGGACATCTGCAAACCACCGGAAAGTCGAGCCAAGCTAACAGTGGTCTCATGGTGGGTTTTGAATTGGCTCTGGTGGTATTTAACTGGTCTCGTTAAACACTAACGTTATCTCTGTTTGGACTTGCCGGACCAACGAGACTAGTTAAACACCACCAGAGCCAATTTCAAAACCCACCACGAGACCACTGCTAGCTTGGTTCGACTTTCCGGCGGTTTCCAGATGTCCATGTCATATAAAATCTAACGACATTAAGTTTTTTTAACGGGGAGTCCAATGTAACAAAATAGTTTGAAAGTAGGGACTAGTGGTAAGAATATTCTCAGTTGTGATTATTATTGGCCAATTGGTAAAAGGTGGGATTATTAAAATCTAATAATCCTATTTTTAATATCTCAAAAGTATATTTTATGACATGCGTAATTTCCATCATACACTTTATTGTGCATATTTATTTTCGAGAAATAAATGTATTTTTATCTATTCTAAACGAGTCACCAACGTGTCATCAAGTCAAACAATGTCAATCACTAAAAGATAAACACATTTTATAAAGAGTCGAGTTGGGTGAATTGATCGCATATTCGAGCACAAACACTTCGTAGAACTTACGTCCTTACATATTTTAGGACACGTGTAGTTCGGGCATTCTCACATATCTAGTACTTACACTACTTATATCAGGTGAGTTTTAACGACCCCTACTTTTCTACTGTTTTATAACTATTTTAGTGGAGAAAACATACAAAGGATTTTTCTCATAAAACATAGCTACTTACTGTCGTTAACATGAATTAACATCAGCATCAATATCAGAAAGTCCCCTACAATTCTAAACCATTAATCGTGGATAGATCTATTTGGGTTGACAACCCCATCCGTTGACGGGGAGCAAAATCATAATGTGTCAGCTAGTGAATTTAATGTGTGTGATATGCCATTGTGGTCTGGGGCAAAATCATAACGTGTTAGCTTCGGTATAGGAGTTCATGGTAAATCAATACAAATATTGTCGGACGAGAAGGGATATCAATTGCTATGGTTTTTCAAAAGGATGTCTCGAAATCTTTTATTAACAAGTGACAATCTCTATTACTCTGTTTTGGTTTTCAAATAAACATTTTCAACCATTTATACTTGTGAACTCATCAACTTTATGTTGACCCATTTTAGTATGTTTTCTCAGGTCGTTGATTGCATGGAGTCGCACGGAGTCACATGGCATATAGGATCATGCTAGGGTCCTATACATTAGAAGCTTTTGGTCATGAATAACATTTTCAAACATTTGGATTTACAAACTTATTTTATGAATTTATGTAACTTTGTGAACTCCATTTATGTTTAAGTTTGGTTTAATATTTAAATTTTGATTTTCAAACTCATATAGAGGTCGTTCAATGTGATCAATGACTACAGTATCCATGCACGTCAGGCCCCGCGGTCTTTGTTGTCGAGCGGGGTGTGACAGATATGTTGTTAGGCTCTACATGTGATACATTTGTACAACATAAGGTTATGTTCTTAGTGGGGAACATCTCATATATTAGTATAATAAGTATTTACTGTTAATAATTGAAAACTTAAACATAAAAAGTTGATAAACTGTGGATAAAACATGCTCTATCGGGATTGTACTAACTGAGACCCTTCACAAGGGGTTGCGAGTTGACTTGTTACAAGTCTCTGTATATAGAGTATATATATATAAATAAAAGACATGCGTTGTCATGCAAAAAGTGAAAAGACACTTACTGTAAGTGCAAAGCTAATTAGCAAAGCAAAATGCTTGAGTAAAAAGACACGCAATGTCATGCTATAGGTATACTTCAAAAAGATATGCAATGTCATACACAAAAAATATATGTCTAACGGCGTACATAAATGTATAGATGTATATAAATTTTTTTTTCTTTTGGGCCATGGTTACTGATCTAAAGGTTTCTAGACAAATTCAGGATACATAAGTATGTCCTGCCTTATCTCTAGGCAAAATTTTGATAGTGCTCAAATCAGTTCACAAACTCAGGCTAGTTATGCTCAAATATTTATTATTTAGGTTCTCAAAAGACCATGAGGAAGGGAAGGTTTAAATGATAAGTTGTGTGGTCCATTAAAGTTCATAAAAAATTCACATAATTCACAGTCAACTAATATAGGTTTCTAAGATATGAGTATGGGACCCATTAAGTCATAAATAAATCTACCAAAACACGATAGTTAAATCAAAGTAAAAGACTTAGGTTTGGCACTAAAACATGAGTTTAAAAGGATTTTAATATCGGTAATCTATTTGACCTATATGAGTAAAATCCATGCAAAAAAATGTTCATTGGCTGCCTAGAGAACGATATGATCACATAGCAAACTCCTTAAGACTGTTAGTTACAAGTCGGCCTTGGTAAGACCCATGTTAATATTAATTTTTTATTTAGTTTTTTAAGTTTATGTTTTATTTTTATTTTTTTTAATTTAATTGAATTTTATCTTTTACATTTTTTTATTTGCATAAAAACAACCATGTTCAATATTTTTAACAAATCCGTTAAAGGTTTAAGGTGATATGTATTCAGACTCTTGATGAGGCCCACCAAGGTTCACGATGGGCCCCCACCCTTGCAAACCGAGGTGTATAAAAGGGGATTATGAACCCTCAATTGGCTTTACTTGTTTACGGCTTCCTCATCTTCCCTCCCACTCAGTCATTTTAATTTTCTCTCACTCAAGATAGTGGATGTGCTTTTGATCGTTGTTAAGTAAGATTCAGGTTTCAGGTATGATTCGAAAACTAATAAACAACATGAAATGCTCATTCAAGGGTTTGATCATCAAAATAGTCGTAAACATTGAAGTAAAGGGTATCTTGATTATATTTCAGTGGTTTAGGGATGTAAAATGGGCTTGAGTGTTTAGTGGTGATCGGAATCGGTGAGCGATCATCTGATTGTGCTTATAAATTCTTAAAATTGAGTTGAGGATGCTCAATTTGGAATAGGATCAGATTTCACGATAGCCGTGAAAGTTCACGGGAAAAATTCAAATTTCCCGTGAACCGGTTAGTTTTCCCGTATACTCCTATACATCCGAGAACTTATTTGGGTTCCCGAGAACCTTTGGGGTGCCGTAAACTTTAAAATGCAAGAAAACATGTTTTACACCCGGGAAGTACGTGTGACTCAAAAACCAATGGGAAATCGAGAACATTACATTGAAATAAATAATAGATAATTATTTAATTATTATATATTAAATATCTAGTGGTTCTAACTTGATTTAATTCATGACGAAATGGCTGAGTTAAGCTTTGTAACAGATCACAATATTTGTGCTTTTCTACTGGACCCATCAGAAGAGTATGAATACTTCAGGTCTATGGTTGTGGGATTGACACTTTCCCCCATCAACTTCGTTATTATGGAAAATCGAGTGATCTGCAAGAGTTTTATCAAAGAATTATGGGAACCCTCTACTATTCACCTGAACTTTAATGGTGAAGAATGCATATTAGGCATTGTTTAGAACAAACGAGTGAAAGTCTCAGAGGCGGTTATTAGAGAAGCATTACAATTTGGGGATGAAGTTGGTCATCCTATAATGCTTACTGTAGAGATAGTTACTCTAGTCATTCATAGAATGGGGTATGAAGGCAACTATCCTCCTATTTACAAGAAGTTGTTATATCCGTACTGGAGGTACTTGGCACATGGGTGTATGAACTGCTTGACTTGAAGGAAAGGCGGATTTGATGAGTTAAATGCTACTATATCTTCAGCAGTGGTCGCTCTAACCATGAGCTGGGACTACAACTTCTCTAAAATGGTATTCGAGGAGCAACTTGAAAGGTGCAAAGAAGGATATCTTTATGATGTTTCCAAGGTTCTTACAAATCATCAGCAACAAAAATCATAATGATTTGGTACCAACTGTGGAAACCCTTGATCTCAAAGCAATGGGGCCTATTATATTCAAATATATGAATGTGAACAAGCAAGAAAAGAGGGTATATCAGGGTTTGCGTCCCTTAAGAAGTTTGGAAGATTTGCTGCACTAGAAGCTGAAGTGCAACAAGAACCGGTTGTACAACATCATGCCTAGGTTGCTGATGATCATGACATATAGCAACTACAACAAGAAGACATACAACCAAAACAACAACAAGAACCACAACACGATCATCCAGAGGCACCTGAGTCATAAGCTACTTAGTTTGTTTCATCTTCTGAAAGTGAAGGTAGTCCAGAGAGAACGACCGTACCTATAAATCGGTGTGTGTGTGAACTTGAAATAAAAAAAATAGAGTTGAGATTCCTCCTCTCGCCTCCTCTTCTAACCAAGAAGAAACTGATTCTGACTACAACCCGGATCAAGATCTTACTTTAGGGCCTAGAAGACGAAGAGATCCAAGGATTGTAAGAATGATAACACCAACTACAACACCAACACCACAGCAACCACAATTACCATCACACACCTCAACCATTCCCCAATCATCATCACATGTGAGCCTAAGTACTACTACATTTGACACAAACCAATTTATGGTGTCATTTGCTGAAGCTTACCGTGCTAACAAAGCCAAGGGAAAGATTTATGTTGATTCTTCAACTCCTGCTCCTGTAGATACTTAGACGTTGCAGGAAAGGGTATTTAAGCTAGAACAGCATGTAGAAGCGCAGAATGTAAGAATCATGTCTCTTGAAGCTAATCAGGTTTATTTGACTGCCCTATTGTTTGATCTTAAGAGGAAACTTGAAGAGAGAGAACACGAATGAAGATAAGAAGGATGATGATAATAATGGAGGGAATGGAGATACTGGAGGTAGTGGGAAGGGTGATGATACGGGTAATGAAAGAGATGATGACCTGTGTAACTATGAGTTTGAAGGTAATCTTGGAAGAAGTATGGATGATGTCTTTGATGATGAAGTGTCTCAACCACATGACAAGGACTCTGATCATCCTAATACATCAAATGTGGATATGTTTGATAGTTCATCTAACTTGGAGCTTGAAAGGTTACACCAGGATATTGATGATGTGGTTAACTTGCAAAGTTCTACTACTGCAGTCACTGAACCATCAACTCCTAAAGTGAACACTGTTAGGGAACGACCTCCATGGATTCTTCCTCCTCCACCTCTTTATGATTAGTATGATATTGCTATTGTGAAGAACATGTTTGGCAAAAGAGGAGATCGGTCTGGAATAGCATCTTGGTTATTTGACAAAGAAAAGGATGCATGGGTAGTTAAGAGGAACAGTGGACACATTAAGTACTACAAAATCAGCTAATGATGTCAGCTCTTAGACGAACTTGGATCTAAGACAGCTGGATGAAGCACCATTTTTCAATAGGGAAAGGTTGGTAAGGCTGATGTGTGACATCCACATACCGGCTCACCCGAGATACTGGCCACTTATCGGATTTACTCATGAACATATAGTAAATAGAGATCATACACAGCGGAAGACTTTAAAAATACTATTTTATATCATAACTTTTTTTAATCTACATTCAAAAGAAAGTACAAATACGTCTATTCTAATGCCAGTTCATCAGAGAATGCCAGATAGCCCACCAGATGCCTCTACTCTAGCCTCATACCTTTACTGCAAGAAGCTACATCTTTACCTATACACATGCTTAAACATATGTCAGCTTACGCTGGTGAGTTCTGAGTGTTTAGTCAAATATATCTTTGACCTCTGTCTCATTCATAAATGGATTTATATGACACGCATTTAAAAATATCACATTAACTTATTGCCCAAACATAATACTTTAAACTTGGATACTTGTCTTTCCGAGGTCACGTTAACCTCTAAGCGGTCGTCACCACTCATGCATACCCTTGCACAAGGTGTCTATACTACATTCCACAAAGGAATGCAATACTTCTCTTCGTCTATCTAAGTTGCAAGATATTATGTGGCATTTAACCAGGCATGGTAAAATCTTTTCTTAATAGACCAATATGGTCAAAATACTTGACATGACAAAACATGTAAAAAACTCTATCTCTTTCTCTCTACTCTTTGTCAAGACAATAATTGTCAAGACCTCTTCTAGTCAAGGTAAAACCCTGACTTCTCTGCCATTATTTATCTGGGCGCACCATGATAAGTTCTAAAACATTTTACGTGTCAAAACCATTTTCTTTCTCAAAATCTTTACTTTATGAAAATGCCAAAAACGCAAGTATTTGTTTATTTCTTTCTCTCCATTTCTCTTTCAAAATATATCTTTATCTTAAATCCTTGTAAAGGTTTCTTCATGGTATATTAAAGAAGACAAGGTAGTTATCTTCCCAGAGTACTATCTCCAACAAGAATGACGGGTCCAGGAGAGATTTATACACCACTCTTTCCTTAGACAGAATATTTTGTTTGCCAGATAACTACATACCGGTCGGATGGTTACCTAAAACCTCTTTGATATCTCATGAATACTCCGTTACGTAGTTTTAAGATTCAGGTATCTTTTATACATAACCTCTTACAACATCAAGAATGCTATCAAGGGTATATAACATTAATGTAAATATTTCTAGCATGCATATCGGCCCAAAACATTCAAAGTAGAACATTTAAAAAGGGCCTCATAGAAATCATCTCTAACTTCCGCCTTTTTCAGGCTATTCTTTCGTGCTAATGTAAACAGCACAATGACTTGGATCAAGGTCCTAAATTATCATAACATGATTTAATTACAATCTCCTAGATTAGTGAAAGTAACCAAGTCATTAGGAAGTAGTTGGAACCTTACCTCAGAACTATCTATTGCGTATTGGGGCGGAAAGACTGGAAACCGAACATTTTTTACGTGAACTGGGGCTCTTGGCACGCTCCCCAATGCTAAGTATGTGTTTTGTGAGTGTGTTTGAGTGTTTGGAATGCTTCAAAACGATTGGCCTCGTTCATCTATATATAGTGCAGATTCAGGACTCCGTAACGGACCGTTACCATTGGTGACGGTCCATCACGTATTTCTTGCGGCGTCCGTAAAGGACCGTTATCTCCCGTGATGGTTCGTCATGAGTTTGAGTCACCTGCCACGCGTCAACTCCCAGATGGGCCGTCTAATATGTGGCTGTGATGGACCGTTACCCCTCGTGACGTTCCTTTATAGGGTTTCCACGCGTCCCTTAGTCAGCTGACACGTGTCATTTTCTCACTCATTGCCGTGGTCAAGCCGTAACGGACCGTTATGCTTTGAGATGGTCCGTCACCGTCCGTAACGGACCATTACCCATCTCTGACGGTCCGTCACAGGTCTAAAACTCCAACCTTTATTTTTGATCCTTGAATTTTTATCTAACTTTACTCTACCACCTTGAGGCTTCACTTAATGATTATTTCAGTCCCTCTATTCATACGTCTTATAAAAAATTAGGGTGTTTCAAATCTACCCCTTTACAAAGATTTAGTCCCCGAAACCTATTAATAACTCGAATAAGTAGGGATACGATTGCCTTATCTCTTCCCCATGTGGCGTTAGATCCCTTTCGATATTGCCACTGAACTTTCACTTGCTTGATTACTTTATTTCATAATCTCTTGTCTTTTCGATCAAGTATAGCCATTGGCTTCTCGATATAATTCAATCTTTCGTCTATCTCTATATAATTTAGTGGTACATGAGAGGTTTTGCCTGCCAGGCACTTGCGTAAGTGCGATACATGGAATGTTGAGTGGATTCCACTCAATTCTTATCGCAATTCCAGTCTATAAGCAACCTTCCCTACTCGAGCCATAATCTGAAGGGGTCCAATAAATCTTTGACTCAACTTTCTTCTCTTTTTGAATCTTATAATTCGTTTCCATGGAGATACATTCAACATAACGTAATCTCCAACTTGGAACTCTATTAGTCTTCGCCTTTTGTCTACATAAGACTTTTGTCTATCCTGAGCAGTTTTTAGACTTGTCGCTTGGACAACTTGGAGCTTTAATCTGATCTAACTTTACACTTGTCGCTTGGACAACTTTTTTGCTTCCCAACTCTTTCTGTCCAACTTCTACCCAACATATGGGAGTTCTACACATTCTTCCGGAAAACATTTCATATGGTGGCATGCCAATACTTGCATGATAACTGTTGTTGTATGAGAATTCTACCAAAGGTAGATGATTATCCCAACTTTCACCGAAGTCAATAATGCAAGCACGCAGCATATCCTCAAGTGTCTGTATTGTCCTTTCACTTAGATGGTCTGTTTGAGGGTGATATGCCGTTCTAATTAATAAATTAGTTCCCATTTCATCATGGAAATTCTTCTAGAAATGCGACGTAAACGTGTGTCTCTATCAGATACAATTGATCTTGGTACATTTTTGTAGTACCCGGATGAGTCGAATATCGTGACTTATGAGCTTCATCCAAAACTTTAACTCTGAATTCACCCATACGTGGTATGCACATACGATCGAATCGAATCTTAACCCCATACTCATTCTCTTCTAAGTATTTTTCTTGTCCAACCATTCTTTCTTTCATAACATTCTCTTCTTTTAATGAGTCTATTTGAACATTCATGAGTTGTGTCATAAAGTCAGGAGTTATAACTAACTTATATGACTTCACCCTGATAGGAGGATGCTCATGGCTTAGAGCATCTGCCACCACATTGGCTTTTCCTTGGTGATATTGGATTTCACAATCATAATCCTTTATCAGCTCTAACCATCTTTGCTGCCTCATGTTTAGATCTTTTTACTCAAAGAAATACTTTAAGTTTTTACGATTCGTAGAGAAACTATGAAAATGGAATGCAAGGGTTACAGCCGTCACTCATACCCTAAACATTCTCTAACTAGGATATTTATAGGAAGCTGGCATGTCATCGAAACTATGCTCATCGAAACTACTAGTTTCGATTGAGCATGTACATCAGACACAAGAACCTCCTGTCGAAACTACCCATCTATCGAAACTACTAGTTTCTGTAACATTCCTGATATTTAGTATTCATATTTCAATTCAATGTAATGCAATTTCAAGTTTTATACTCGTGCAATGTCTCATTATTTTCTCGCCGTAAATTTAATGCAATAATTATATACAAATTCGCAAGTGTTACTCGGTTATATACATTTAAACGCTATACAAGAAACTATTTTATTCGAACTTATCAAATCCGAAAAGTCAAGGAATAAAGTTGGAAAATGTCAAGAAACCCTAATTAGACACGGTCGTGCTTCGTATAAGCACGGTCGCGCCTATCTTGGCACGGTCGCGCCTGCGTAACAGTCGAATCGTAATTGTGACATTAATCATCCGATCGTTCGAATTCGTAACTTTAACACGCTTTATTCACATTAACAAACATAATAAACATTTCCATTACTCGAATTCACTTCGGTTTTGCCCTACCAAATTCCAAACGATTAAGCATTTCAAGAAGAACCCAAATTCTCTCAATATTCTCAAAGCAATCCAATCAAGCATTTCCAGACCATCACTGAATCAATCCGAAGCCATTGAAGCAGTCGGAATCGCAGTCGAAGTCACCGGAAATCTTTATCTCCGTCGCCGGAACTCCTCGCTGCCGTTCTCTATCGATCCGCTCCTATTCCGGGTAATTGAATCTTCTATTTCATTCTATACTGTATCAGTATCAAAAGCCCCTATTCAATTTGGGCTTCCATTATAGAAATCGATCCGAATCAGAACTCATATTTTATTGAAAATGATTTAATCGAATCCCTACTTAAACGCGATGTTCATACAATTAAGTTATATGAAAAGACTCGTAATAACCCATTAATCGAAAGCCCTATCAAATCCAGCGTTTAAAATACAAGAAATTGTCAATTCTTGTCTGACTTGGTATAGACACGGTCGTGCTAATCATCTAGCGCGGCCGTGCCTCATTTAGCGCGGCCGTGCGATTAGCAGCGCGGTCGTGTCCTCCTGTCCAGACCTTGTCATGCCCTCTGGGCTAGTCCCTGTTGTGTCAAAGATCATAGACACGACCGTGCCGGGCCAAGGCACGGTCGTGCCTGTCAATCTTGTCTAGATTGTGCTCCTGTTGATCAACCCGGTCGCGCCCCGACTAGCGCGGTCGCGCCCGTGGCTTGTGCACAATCGTGTCCTTCCGAGGCACGGTCGTGCTAGACTCAGAATTTTTATCAGAATTATAAAATTTTATATTTTAATCAGTAAATGTTTCAGATCTTATAAAAATATGTGTTCTGTATTTAAAAATGGGTTTAAAGTTTAATCTTGGCATATATATGATTTATTGAAAAGTTTATAAAAATTAAATTTATATTTATTTAAAATGAGGTTTTAAATAATTAAGTTACAAAATTTATAAATAATGATTAGTTATTTAATTTACATTTTAAATCAAAATCATTTATTTATTTATACTTAATTACAATTAATATTTACATTATTTCATAAACTATAATTATATATTTATTTATTTATTCAATTCAAACCTAATCAAATTATTTCAAACATATTTTACTTCAAACTCTATATATTTTATACAAATCAATAGTTTTATACAAAAATTCAACTTCCATTTTAGACTTAAACTTTGTACATCTATTTGATACTATACACATTACTCGATAGGTTAAATTGTGCATTCCAAGGATCATATTTGCTATCTATAATCCTTGTTAGCTACACTTCCATATTAAGTGAGTATTCACAACCCCTTTTTACTCTTTTACACTTTTGGGGTGGAACATGAACTTTATACACATTACACATTTCACAATTACATTTACTCAAACAACACAAGTACTAAATCCTACATACATACATGTGTGCAAAATTTGAGCTTTGTGCCCGAGTGCTAGTTGTGCTAGTTGTGCTAGTCTTTGTGAAAACTATGTGCAATCATTAACTATACAAGCCGACGGTTTTCAATGATAGATCTATTGAGTCTGACAAACCCACCCAAGTGGAGGTGATTGATACCGACAACACAATTTGCATACTAGTTACTAAGGTTTGATTGTACTTGATTACACAATAGCAGCTCCCCATAAATGCCTTATTTTTCATGTCTTGTAAAGGATTTGTTTACAACTATATGCTATCTATATACAACTGTGTTATACTCACCAACTTTTTAGTTGACTTTATTTTATTCATGTTTCAGGCCCTAATATGTGAGAATGATTCAAGACGTGCTCAACATAGGATTTGGACTTAGTAATATTAAATCAAGAAGTTTATGAATTGTTTATTGTTCTTTGTTTGGATTTTGGTTTGTACTTGGATTATGTGAAATGGAAATTTGGCTTTAATATATTTCAATTTAGTCAACCTTGTGCTATGAACAGTCTTACATGTCCTGCCACGATGATTCCGCCATCGGTCGGGGTGTGACAGATTGGTATCAGAGCCTTGGTTATAGGGATTTAGGTTATTAGACATCTTGACCTAGACTATAACTTTAGGACACCCACTTATACTATGCTTCATGATTTTGTGCTATGTGTTACATGCTATGTGCTACATGCTTACCATGATAAATTGTTTATTATATTTGGTACCTTACTTGTTAGAAGTTCATGACTTATTAGGATCTTCTTAAATAATACCTTTCCTATATCCTAAAATCCCATGATATTTCTACCTTCTTTTCTATCTTTATTCTTTCTAAGCATGTGAAAAAATTTTCTTGAAGCAAAAATCTTTAAAAATTTTTATTTTCTTCGTTCAGGTTTTTAAACTTGTTAAATTATTTGAGGACACATGCAATCTGGAAGGGTGACACCTGTATTTTGGGTTTTCTGTCTAGGAAAGCATTTCGCATATATCCCAATCAACTGAGGGACCCGTATGCTTTCCTGGGAATTCCTGAGATGAGTGTTTACCTATAGGCTAAAGCATGTCTCCTTGAAAATTATATAAGTTTAAATTAACCTTGATGTGCCTTAGTATTCAAGTGATTTTATCACTTTTGAGTACAATCCAAACTATGAATATCTATCTTTTATTTGGTTTTCTCATTCTATTAAATCCTAGCAATTCTCATAAGTTCTTACAATCTTTCTTGTCTTGTGAAAATCTGTAGAATGCCTCCTCGTCGTGCTCCCGCCGCCAACGCTAACTCCGACATTGCTGCTATTCTTACCCAATTGGTGACACAACTCACCCAAGCCAATGGTGCCACAAATGGCAATGGTGGAAATGGAAGCAATAGTGGTAATAATGGTGGTAATGGTGGAAATGGTGGAAACAATCCATCTCAACGCACCTTCAAGCACTTCAATTATTGCAATCCCCTAAAGTTTTATGGAACCGAAGGAGCTACTGGACTCCTCCAATGGTTTGAAAGTATTGAGAATACCTTTCTCAATAGTGACTGTCCCGACAACCTCCGTGTTCGTCATGCTACTAGTGTCCTTCAAAAGCGGGCACTTACATGGTGGAATGGGGAGAAAAGGAATAGGGGTATTGATGTAGCTATGGCTTTACCTTGGGATGAGGTCAAAAGGCTTATTACCGAGGAATTTTGTCCTCGAAATGAAGTGAAGAAATTGGAAGCTGAATTTTGGGATCTTGCCCAAGATAGTGGGGAAAACTTAGCATATACAACTCGGTTCCATGAGTTGAGTCTTCTTGTGCCCCACATGCTCACTCCTTTAGCCCGTTGTATCGAAAAGTATATTGGTGGGCTACCAAGACAAATTCAAGATACTGTCTTAGGTAGAAATCCTGCTACTTTGGAGGATGCCATCCGCCTGTCTGCTACCTTAACTGATAATCATGTTAAAGCTGGAACTCTTACCAAAAAGGGTTCTAAGAAAGTTGCTGAAACCGTAACCCCTCCTGCCCACAACAAAGAAGCCACAACTGAACCCTCTCGCAATAACAAAAAGAGGAAGGTTAGAAACTTTGCTGTGGTTACTCCTGCGGTGCCCGTTAATCAAGTTGCACCCGTAGTTCAAGCACCGGCTAAAAAGCCATATGTTGGGATCTACCCTCTTTGTGCCACCTGCAATTTTCATCATCCTCAAAATATCCCATGTCGCCTTTGCACTCATTGTGGGATATATGGTCACACTATCAATATTTGTAGGGCCAAAGCTTTTGAGGGTCAAGTCAATCCACCGAACCAACCCAACCCGCGAGTGGCTAATCAAGGTGCTCCCGCCATTGCTAATAGGCGTGCTTGCTATGAGTGTGGTGACCTGAACCATTTTCGTAATCTATGTCCAAGACTTGCAAATGCTAGACAAGGTGGAGCTCGTGGGCGTGCGTTCAACATAAACGCCAACGAAGCTCAAGCCAACAACGACGTGGTTAATGGTACGTTCCTTGTTAATAGTCAATATGCCTCCATTTTGTTCGATACGGGTGCCGATAAAAGTTTTGTGTCACTAAATTTTGAGCCTTTACTTGCAAAGACACGATCCCAATTAGAGAAAACCTTCACCGTTTAAATAGCAAATAGTGACTCCCTTGCAATTGAGTCTATTATCTATGATTGCTCCTTAAAACTTAATGAGCATGCATTCCCAATCAACCTTGTTCCAATGCCACTAGGAAGCTTTGATATTATCATAGGTATGGATTGGCTATCAAATCATCATGCCGAAGTCATTTGTTTTGAAAAGTGTATTCGAATTCCGCTACCATCGGGAGAAACCATAAGGGTTTTTGGTGAAAAGCCTTGCATGGGTCTCAAATTGATGTCTTGTACTACCGCTCAAAAGTACTTACGAAAGAAGTACATCGCCTTCCTAGCTCATATTGTTCAAAAGGATGTCAAGGAGAAGAGTATCCAAGACATTCCTATCATTAGGGATTTTCCCGAAGTGTTTCCTAAAGATTTATCTGGTCTTCCTCCTGTTCGTCAAGTAGAGTTCCGTATTGATCTTATGCCCGGAGCTAACCCCGTTGCTAGAGCTCCTTATCGTCTTGCACCTTCCGAAATGCAAGAGCTCGCAAGTCAACTTCAAGAACTCTCCGACAAAGGTTTCATTCGCCCGAGTCATTCACCGTGGGGTGCACCGGTCTTATTTGTTAAGAAGAAGGATGGATCATTTCGCATGTGTATTGACTACCGCGAACTCAACAAGCTTACTATCAAAAATCGTTATCCTTTGCCTAGAATCGATGATCTCTTCGATCAACTTCAAGGTTCTACTTGCTTCTCGAAGATTGATCTTCGATCCGGTTATCATCAGCTCCGTGTTCAAGAAGATGACATTCCTAAGACTGCTTTTCGAACAAGGTATGGTCATTACAAGTTCATGGTTATGCCTTTCGGGTTAACCAATGCACCCGCAGTTTTCATGGATCTCATGAACCGTGTGTGCAAACCGTACCTTGATAAATTCGTGATCGTTTTCATTGACGATATCTTAATCTATTCCAAGACTAAAGCCGACCATGAAGAACACCTTAGATTGGTTTTGGACCTTTTAAAGAAAGAACAACTATATGCCAAGTTCTCCAAATGTGAATTTTGGTTAAAAGAAGTTCAATTTCTTGGTCACATCGTCAACGACAAGGGTATTCATGTTGATCCTACTAAGATTGAAACGGTTCAGAATTGGAATGCCCCGAAGACTCCTACCGAAGTTCGTTCATTTCTTGGTCTTGCGGGTTATTATCGTCGTTTCATCTCAAACTTCTCAAAGATTGCTGTCCCTCTTACCGCCTTGACCCATAAGGGTAAAGCTTATGAATGGGGACCGAATCAAGAAGAAGCTTTCCAAACTCTTAAGCATAAGTTGTGCAATGCTCCCATTTTGACTCCGCCTGATGGAAATGATGATTTAGTTGTCTATTGTGATGCTTCTAAACAAGGTCTTGGTTGTGTCCTCATGCAACGAGGAAAAGTAATCGCTTATGCATCAAGACAACTCAAAATTCATGAAAAGAATTATACGACGCACGATCTCGAGTTGGGTGCGGTCGTATTCGCGTTAAATATTTGGAGACATTACCTATATGGCATGAAATGTGTGGTATTCACCGACCATAAAAGTCTTCAACATATCTTCAACCAAAAAGAGCTCAATATGAGGCAACGACGTTGGGTCGAACTCCTTAACGACTATGACTGTGAGATTCGTTACCATCCCGGCAAAGCGAATGTTGTAGCCGATGCCTTGAGTCGAAAGGACCATGTTATGCTTCATTGTGCCCGTATTCAAACTGATATTCAAACCCGTATCTTAGAAGCTCAACACGTCTCGGTAACCGAGGGTAACATGTATGAAGAAATGTCGTGTGGTGTTGAACTTCTTTTTGAATCAAAACCCAATGGCTTACTATATTACTTGAACCGTATTTGGGTTCCTGGTCGCGATGATCTCCGTGCATTTCTCATGAACGAGGCTCATAAGACTCGTTATTCTATTCATCCTGGTGCGGATAAAATGTACCAAGACCTTCGCCAACTTTATTGGTGGCCCGGTATGAAGAAAGACATTGCTCTTTATGTGGCCAAATGCTTAACTTGCTCCAAAGTCAAAGCCGAAAATCAACGTCCTTCTGGTTTACTCGAACAACCAGAAATTCCCGTGTGGAAATGGGAGAATTTAGCTATGGATTTCATTACCAAGCTCCCTCGCACCTCGAGTAGTTATGATAGTATTTGGGTGATCATTGATCGACTCACCAAATCTGCCCACTTCTTACCTATTCGTGAAGACTTCAAAGTGGAGAAATTAGCCCGAATTTACATTGATGAAATCGTGAGCCGTCATGGTGTTCCCTTGAACATAATATCCGATAGGGACGCTCGGTTCACTTCTCGATTTTGGCAATCTCTCCAAAAGGCTATTGGTACTCGATTGGATTTGAGCACGGCTTACCATCCGCAAACTGATGGTCAAACCGAGCGAACAATCCAAACTCTTGAAGACATGCTTAGAGCTTGTGTAATCGATTTTAGTGGCAATTGGGATTCACATTTATCCCTTATTGAGTTTTCTTACAACAATAGCTACCACACAAGTATCAACATGGCTCCATTCGAAGCTCTCTATGGTCGCAAGTGTCGTTCTCCTATCTGTTGGAGTGAGATTGGTGAAGCACAAATCACTGGTCCCGAGTTAATTCAAGAAACATCCGACAAGATTATTCAAATCCGTGACAATATTCGAGTAGCTAGGAGTCGGCAAAAGAGTTATGCCGACAAACGTCGAAAACCCTTGGAATTCCAAGTCGGTGACCTTGTTCTTCTTAAGGTGTCTCCTTGGAAGGGTGTGGTCCGTTTTGGAAAGAAAGGCAAGTTAGCACCTCGTTATGTTGGTCCATTCAAAATCCTTGAAAGGATTGGGAAAGTGGCTTACAAGCTCGAGTTACCTCCATCTCTCGGCAATGTGCATCCTACATTTCATATATCTAATCTAAAGAAGTGTCTCGCCGATGAAAATCTCCATATACCGCTCGACGACGTGCACATTGATGAAACGATGCACTTCGTTGAGAAGCCGGTGGAAATTTTGGATCGTGAAGTCAAGCAGCTCAAGCGAAGTCGCATTCCTATCGTTAAAGTTCGTTGGGAATCTAAGCGTGGTCCTTAGTTCACTTGGGAACGAGAAGACCAAATGAAGCTCAAGTACCCTCATCTTTTTACTAATAATGTTGTTTCCTCTAGCTAAATTTCGGGACGAAATTCTCCCAACATGGGGAGACGGTAACATTCCTGATATTTAGTATTCATATTTCAATTCAATGTAATGCAATTTCAAGTTTTATACTCGTGCAATGTCTCATTATTTTCTCGCCGTAAATTTAATGCAATAATTCTATACAAATTCGCAAGTGTTACTCGGTTATATACATTTAAACGCTATACAAGAAACTATTTTATTCGAACTTATCAAATCCGAAAAGTCAAGGACTAAAGTTGAAAAATGTCAAGAAACCCTAATTAGACACGGTCGTGCTTTGGCACGGTCGCGCGACCTGCTTTGGAACGATCGCGCCCGGTGCTTAGGCACGGTCGCGCCTATCTTGGCACGGTCGCGCCTGCGTAACAGTCGAATCGTAATTGTGACATTAATCATCCGATCATTCGAATTCGTAACTTTAACACGCTTTATTCACATTAACAAACATAATAAACATTTCCATTACTCGAATTCACTTCGGTTTTGTCCTACCAAATTCCAAACGATTAAGCATTTCAAGAAGAACCCAAATTCTCTCAATATTCTCAAAGCAATCCAATCAAGCATTTCCAGACCATCACTGAATCAATCCGAAGCCATTGAAGCAGTCGGAATCGTAGTCGAAGTCACCGGAAATCTTTATCTACGTCGCCGGAACTCCTCGCTGCCGTTCTCTATCGATCCGCTCCTATTCCGGGTAATTGAATCTTCTATTTCATTCTATACTGTATCTGTATCAAAAGCCCCTATTCAATTTGGGCTTCCATTATAGAAATCGATCCGAATCAGAACTCATATTTTATTGAAAATGATTTAATCGAATCCCTACTAAAACGTGATGTTCATACAATTAAGTTATATGAAAAGACTCGTAATAACCCATTAATCGAAAGCCCTATCAAATCCAGCGTTTAAAATACAAGAAATTGTCAATTCGTGTCTGACTTGGAATAGACACGGTCGCGCTAATCATCTAGCGCGGCCGTGCCTCATTTAGCGCGGCCGTGCCGATTAGCAGCGTAGTCGTGTCCTCCTGTCCAGACCTTGTCATGCCCTCTGGGCTAGTCCCTGTTGTGTCTAAAGATCATAGACACGACCGTGTGGGCAAAGGCACGGTCGTGCCTGTCAATCTTGTCTAGATTGTGCTCCTGTTGATCAACCCGGTCGCGCCCCGACTACCGCGGTCGCGCCCGTGGCTTGAGCACAATCGTGTCCTTCCGAGGCACGGTCGTGCTAGACTCAGAATTTTTATCAGAATTATAAAATTTTATATTTTAATCGGTAAATGTTTCAGATCTTATAAAAATATGTGTTCTGTATTTAAAAAGGGGTTTAAAGTTTAATCTTGGCATATATATGATTTATTGAAAAGTTTATAAAAATTAAATTTATATTTATTTAAAATGAGGTTTTAAATAATTAAGTTACAAAATTTATAAATAATGATTAGTTATTTAATTTACATTTTAAATCAAAATCATTTATTTATTTATACTTAATTACAATTAATATTTACATTATTTCATAAACTATAATTATATATTTATTTATTTATTCAATTCAAACCTAATCAAATTATTTCAAACATATTTTACTTCAAACTCTATATATTTTATACAAATCAATAGTTTTATACACAAATTCAACTTCCATTTTAGACTTAAACTTTGTACATCTATTTGATACTATACACATTACTCGATAGGTTAAATTGTGCATTCCAAGGATCATATTTGCTATCTATAATCCTTGTTAGCTACATTTCCATATCAAGTGAGTATTCACAACCCCTTTTTACTCTTTTACACTTTTGGGGTGGAACATGAACTTTATACACATTACACATTTCACAATTACATTTACTCAAACAACACAAGTACTAAATCCTACATACATACATGTGTGCAAAATTTGAGCTTTGTGCCCGAGTGCTAGTTGTGCTAGTCTTTGTGAAAACTATGTGCAATCATTAACTATACAAGCCGACGGTTTTCAATGATAGATCTATTGAGTCTGACAAACCCACCCAAGTGGAGGTGATTGATACCGACAACACAATTTGCATACTAGTTACTAAGGTTTGATTGTACTTGATTACACAATAGCAGCTCCCCATAAATGCCTTATTTTTCATGTCTTGTAAAGGATTTGTTTACAACTATATGTTATCTATATACAACTGTGTTATACTCACCAACTTTTTAGTTGACTTTATTTTATTCATGTTTCAGGCCCTAATATGTGAGAATGATTCAAGACGTGCTCAACATAGGATTTGGACTTAGTAATATTAAATCAAGAAGTTTATGAATTGTTTATTGTTCTTTGTTTGGATTTTGGTTTGTACTTGGATTATGTGAAATGGAAATTTGGCTTTAATATATTTCAATTTAGTCAACCTTGTGCTATGAACAGTCTTACATGTCCCGCCCCGATGATTCCGCCATCGTGTGACAGTTTCGATGGCCTAGACATAGACTAAAAAGCAGTAAATTACATTCAACAGAAACTAAAGGGATACATAAATAACAAACAAAAGTAACAGACATAAAGGACAAATTTTCAAAAATACATTGATCATATAGCTTCAAAATGCTAGACTCTACATAACTAATAATTGATAAATTTGACGGCTGTCACATCATGCATGTCATCTTAACGAAGTGCTGGAGACACTTATAAAAGAAACGTTGGATGCAAAATTATTTAAATGTGCGTTTTGGTTCCGAGAAGTTATGTTCTTGGGTCATGTGATCAATGCAAAAGGTATACTTGTAGATCCTTCAAAGATAGAGACGGTAATGAAATGGAACCCACCAAAGACACCTATACATATTCGTAGTTTCTTAGGTTTGGCGAGTTACTATAGGAGATTAATTCAAGATTTCTACTCCATTCCCAAAACTATTGAAGAAGGAGACAAAGTTCATTTGGCGAGAAGAGCAAGAAATTGCTTTTTAAAAGTTAAAGTAGAAATTAACTCAGGATCCAGATTATCATTACCGGAAAGAACCAAGGATTTGGTAGTTTACTCTGATGCTTCGTATCACGGGCTGGGGTGTGTACTTATGCAATGAGTCAAGGTCATAGCATATGCTTCATGGCAACTCAAAATCCATGACGCTAACTACCCAACCCGTGTATTGAAATTAGTTGTTGTAGTATTTGCACATAAAATATGGAGACATTATCTATTTGGAGTTAAGTGCACAATCTACACACATCATAAAAGCTTAAAGTACTTCTGTGAGCAAAAATATTTGAATATGAGGCATCGAACATGGTTAGAGCTGATAATGGAATATGATTGTGAAATCCTGTGTCACCCAGGAAAATCCAATATGGTGGCAGATGCTCTAAGCCGCAAGGAAGAGCATCCTCTTATTAGGGTGAAGTCATATAAGTTAGTTATAACTCCTGACTATATGACTCAGCTTAGAGGTGGCAAGTTAGAAGCTCTGAAAATTGAAAATGTCAACAAAGAAAGAATTGCTGGATAGGAGAAATATTTGGAAGAGAATGAGCGTGGAGTTAAAACTCGATTTGATCGTATGTGGATACATAGGTGAATTCAGAGTGAGAATCCTGGACGAGGCACATGAGTCACGATATTCTATTCATCCGGATACTACAAAAATGTACCAAGATCTGCGCCAATATTATTGGTGGCCGGGTATGAAATTTGATATCATGAAATATATTTAACTTGTTCACAATTTAAAGCAGAGCATCAAAAGCCTCATGGCAAATTGCAGCCACTAGATATTCCAAAATGGAAGTGGGAACATATCACTATGGACTTCATAACAAAGCTACCTAGAATAGCTAAAGGTTATTATACCATATCGGTGATAGTTGATAGGCTACCAAAGAGTGCCCACTTTTTACCGATACGTGAGACTTACTCTTCTGAAAGGTTACATGAAGCATTTATTAAAGAAATTATTTCAAGGCATGGAGTGCCGATTTGAATTGTATCTGACAGAGGCACACGTTTTATGTCGCGTTTCTGGAAAAAGTTCCACAAAGAATTTTGAATTAAATTGTAGATTAGCACGGTATATCATCCTTAAACGGATGGCCAAAGTGAAAGAACAATACAAACACTTGAAGAAATGTTGTGTGCTTGCATTATTGAATTTGGTGAAAGCTGGGATAGTCATCTACCTTTGGTAGAATTCTCATATAACAACAATTACCATGCAAGTATCAACATGCCGCCATACGAAATGGTATACGGAAGGAGATGTAGAACTCCCATATCCCAGGAAAAACTGAAGGGTCAAGGAGAGATTTATACACCACTTTTTCCTTATACAGAACATTTAGTTTGCCATATAACTACATACCGGTCAGATGGTTACCCTTGCTCTATAGTGATGTTATTTATTCTTTCTATTTATCTTTTCTTTTCTTTTTTTTTCCTGCAGTTGCCAAACCCTTTCCTTGAGCTGCCTTGATTCTTTCTTCACTTCATCAGTTTCTCTTAAGACACGATCAAGGAATTCTATGGGTGTTCCAAGATGAGGGAAAGGATAATTATATAGAGGTGGAGGTTCACGAGTACCAAAAAGTATATCATTATATACATTGTGGTATGGATCATCGAGTCCATCGATTGCTTCATTAATATATTCTTCCAACATTGAGGGTAAAGTCTAAGGATGTCCTTCACCAGCTAGATACAGGTATGGATCATGAGTCTCCATTTCAGGTTCTGCTTCCTCAGGTATCTCCTGATATACTTCTTTTATTTCCTCAGCTGATACGTGCAGGTGTTCCGTAGCAGTTCGTACACGCATCCTGGGTTTAGTAGATCTGCTCGGTCCTGCCTCATTGGATCCAGTCTGATGAACTGGAGGCAGATTTCCCGTATTCTAGTTATCAAAATCAGATGCTCCCATCATCCATGAAGGGCTTGAACCATTTAGGTTCTTAGAGTTGGCTTGTGGTATGGATGAGTCATCAGAGATGAAAATTATTTCTTTACTATCGGAGAAGACTACAGGCTCTTCTCTCGATCATGTAGGGTGATATCTTTAGTCTTCGGTTTGTCCGATGATGTGGGTATAATAGTCACTTATCTATTATAAGGATCTACCTACTTTTCTTAGCAGGCAGTCTATACTGGTTTAAGCTTAGATACCTTACATGAGTATCTTATTTGGTAAAACCAAATAATATCAATTCAAGTTACAGCTTAGATAGTAATCTCTAGTATCTAATATCCTGAAACAAATGGCCCTGATTCCAACCTGTCACACCCTGGATTTAGCCTACCCGGGTGTGCGACCAACGATTGGTACATGTCTCTTATTTTTTTCTCATCAGAGATTTATAAACACAGAGGAATATTTTAATAACTTAGGATCTTTTCAAAAGACAGGGAATCTCCCATTTCATTTCATTTCATAAACAGGGATAAACCCTTACATTGTACACAAACATTTAATTTACAAAACCAAGGTTACATGAGTCATTTCTTTCAAGCTGATGTCTATGGTGGAAGTTCCCTTTTTCATGACATCCTTATTCTTTGTCATCATATGGCTATATCATACAAAATCATCCTTGGTTACCTGTAAAAACGTTTGAAAATATTTTATCAGCAAAAACTGCTGAGTACAAGTATATTGGAAATTATAATATGACAAGCGTGAAAAAATAGAACAATTCGCCCGTAGTTTCCGGTCAATTTACACAGGCAACTTTCTAACCACCAGCCACACTAGGGACCTTGGATATGGTTTTACGTTTATTCAATTTTCTGCCTTACGCCTCAAGCGATAGGTCTTTCATAACAACCGAGGGTTCAGTCCCTAGCCCTGTTACAACGTCTCATCTGAAACAAATGTATATATACGTGACTCTATAGGCTGACTGCTATATAGTAAATCACCTTATACAACCAATGGTTGTATTAATTCATTCAAGTCAGATCACAATCAAAACCATTTTCAGTTTTGAAATCATTTTATAAAAATACAAGTATTCACCTTGACAGAGTCTTGACTTATGAATCTTCTAGAGTGACTGTCCTAGTGGGCAGAGTCTCTGCTTAGTCGTTAAGCTTGGTTGATCTAAATGAGCGTTTCCTAGCTTCTTGACTCGTTCTAGGATGATCCAGCACTTCGGGATCTTAAACGTATGAGCGGGAATGGTTTTGTGAGAGTGGGAACAATGTATTTAGCTCTGGAAATCGATTTTGAAGGTTGTGAGAAGTTTGGATCCGGACTTGCTATTTATACATAAGAATTGCGGCTATGACGGACCGTTACGGATGGTGACGGTCCGTCACCGCTTGATCATAACGGATCGTTACCAATTGGTGTCAGTCTGTCACCGCGTTAGGGTTGGCGAGCCAGCTGACACGCGTCAGCGTCTGGTTGAATTGCGGTGTGACGGACCGTTATGAGGCCGTGACGGTCCGTCATAGGGTTTACACGTGTCACATTCGGTCCATTAGTCACCTAACACATTACAGACCGTCACGGTCCCTTACCGTTCATTTTTCACGTTTTCAACTTTTGGTCCTTGATCTTTGATATAATTACACTTGTAGTCTCCGTACTTTAGATTTTTATTATTTTAGGAACAAAATTTTAAGAAATGTTACACCTCCTTAGGAAACTTCAAACCTATACTCCTAGTTATGCAATGATAAAGTTGAATTATATCGAAAACACAATGTTGATTTGATTCTTGAAATTGAAAATCTTAAGTATCATAAATCTAAGTTTTCTAAAACCTAGAAATCATATAAGGAAGTGATAGAAGGTAGTAAGAAACATATTTCACTATTCAAATCTTAATTTAGTGAAAAATGTTGCGTGTTTACTAATGCTTTAGTGAAAAATTTAGTGACAGGAGACATATCACTACTTCATGATTTGCAAAATTTCAATGGTGGTTATGTTTCTTTGTGGAGGTAAAGGTGGGAAGATAAGCATGAAAGGTACTGTGATTAATGCTTCTTTGAGTTTTAATGACGTAAGTTACGTCTCTAAGTTGAATCATAGTTTATTAAGTGTTTCTCAAATCTGTGATAAAGATTATTCTACTCATTTCACAAACAAGGAATGCTTAATTTTAAAACCAGGCTTCGTGGTGCCTGGGGAATGGATTTTTCTAAGGACGCCCCGTAGGGAAAATCATATATTATTGACATGAACAGTGAACCTGTTTATGAAAATACATGTCTATTTTCAAAATATGTTGAAAACGATGTGTTAGACCCACTGATCTGCTAGTATTCAAGCCAAACTGTCACCAACGATCTCCTGGAAAGGCGGAAAACAATCCAAGAAATATTGAGATCGAAATCATGGATCCATCACCGGAAAACAAATAATACGCCATGTAAATGAGATGAATCACCAAAAGCTTTCTTTTATTGATAACAACTGGTGATTACAAGTACAAATCAGACTAACACAATGAATAATCACCGAAAACAACAAAAGCCCTAACTTTCAAGTTCTAATTACAATTCAAACAACAAGACTATTTATAGTGCTAAGATTTCGTCCGAAATCTTTATCGTCCGAAAACATTTTTGACCAAAAATGTTTTCTTCCGAAGGAGTTTTCAACCGTAAACTTCACACTTGTACAAATTAAGCTTTGAAATTGGATTCGATGGACTACTAGGTTCCAACAATCTCCCCCTAGTACATTGATTCACAAGTCTTTAATCTTATCAGCATCAGGTTTTGGCTCCACTTTTACTTTCTTTGGTTCCAGTTCCTGCAAACGTGTCCTGATCACCTTGGCTTCGGCTCTCATTGATAGACAACGAGAAACAACTCTCATATAAAGCTTTTCTTCATTTTTTATCAGCGTAGCGTACTCATATCACATTGAATTTTGTTGTAGTAAAAAAATCTTTAGATCTTCAACGGATAGACTGAACAGTTCAATCGGATCGAAGACTCTAAAGTCTGGTAAACCTCTTTGTAGAATCACAGCTTCATGAGTCTTGCTTTCATAGAACCATTTATCAAAATCCTTGATAAAACCTTCTTTTCTTTCAGGAATGTACATAGTTGTCATCGTGTCGGCCGGTGTACTATGTACTTAAACTTTCTTTGACCTGTTGTTCAATCTCCCTTCTTTATCATCACACACGTTGGTACTTGTGGTTGAAATGAAGAAAAACTATCTGGACCACATTGAGTTCTCAAAAATATCTCAAAATCTGATGCACGATTGCTGTTAAAAGAATTAATCAAGTCCAAATGACGTAATTCTCTTATATCCCATCTTGGTAACTTCTGTAGCTTGTGACATGTAGTAAAGTATTGAATGTCGCCCTCAACCCTCTTTACCACATACATTCTCTTGTCACTGTCATACTTCCAACACAAAATCAGACTTGTAAATGCTTTCCTTGGATTTCTTATCTTCTGAGTCACCCGTTCCATAATTGACGGTTTCTCACTGACCTATCACCATAAACTTTTATCTAACACATTCTGTTTTGGTGTATCATCTGTTTGAGATTCATTTTTATCTTCTTCTTCTTTGGAACATCAAACGGTAGTCTCTCATCGACCACTTTATCCATCTTTCCTATCACATTGCCATCACCTTCAGCATACGTTTGTTTTCTTCATACTCATACTTTTCATAATCTTTATTTGACAGACCTTCATCACTTGACTCTTCATTAGCACCACCCCCAATATTACCAGCACTATCACTACTGCTGTCATCTTCATTTGAAGGTTTGTCATTGTCTTTCTTTATATTTGTGATAATCACATCTTCGTCTTCCTCCTTCTCCTTCTCTTCCTCTTTCTCTTTCTCTTTATCTTCTCTTTCTCTTTTTATTTTTCACCATCATTAATCTCCATTCCTTCACCTTGTTGATTTATCAAAGCATCCACATCAAACAAATCTTGTGAACTTAACACACTTTTTTCCACCATAGGAGATTAAATATTCTGTTGAGGTTCATTTGTTGACGGTCCTTCCTGATTATCATTCACTTGTACATTATCTGGGTTTGGTTGAGGAGCTACATTGTCACCTTTAATTGACATTCCAAGATGCTTCAACAAATATTGCACCATACTTTGAAGTCGATTAGTTTGAACTTGTTGTTGATCTATCTATTCATTGGTCGCTTAGTTTGAACTTGTTGTTGATCTATCTGTTCAACAAATCTCTAATCTCCTTTTCATTGGTCGCTTCTCTATTATGAATATTAGCAATTTGTGTCTTTAACAGACTCACGGTATTAGCCGTCTCTTGAGTTGCATAGTTAGCAAACTCTTCATCGATCAAATTGTAATCCTTCGAAGCCTTAAACATTGCGTGGTCTGGAACTTCCTTTCCTTTACCTTTGCATGTGTATCTTTGTGCCATTGTCTTTAAACGCTTCTTTTCAAGTTCTTTAATCACAATACCTTTAGACGGAGGAGGTTTAGGAGGCACGGTCATTTCAGATTCAGATTCCTTTCTCTTGCTTGGAGTCTTTGTTGTTGCGGTTGATTCTTTCTCTAGAGTAACCACAACGGTATCATCTTGAAATTGTTCTGGTTCATTAGCATTGACATTAACTTCTACATTTGAATCTTCATTCACTACTTGATCATTGCCTTTTCCACCAGCTGGTTCATCAAACTCAGGAACAACATTCTCTGCCTCTACTTCAGGTACTTGATTTCTTCAGTATTTACTGGCTGTTAAGCTCTTGATTCAGATTAACTTGACCTGCACCACCTTCACCACCTTCATCATCATCACCATCATCATTATCACCTTCATTATCTTCAACATCGCTGCTCAGGATATTATCTGGTTTCTCCTCGAGCATGTTAGGAAATAACAAAGTTACTTGACCAGAGAACTTGCTTTTCTTCCTTATGGTATTCATACTACTGAAGATGGTCTCTGACATGTGCTCCAAAGGCAACTCTATTCCATCATTCGGTAGATCTGGTACCAGAGTGTTGATTATCATTTGAATAAACCTTCGATATAACAAGAACTTGTTATTATGCCTTGGACCCACGAAGTTATTTATCATAGCCTCGAAAATTGAATCTTCTGTGTGTTCCCAAACAAACTAAAGCTTGGCTGAAAACTTCACCTATTTTATCAAAAGCACCTGTCCTCGGACCTAAGCAATGTATAAACAAATGCACCATATACCTCCATTGCTTCCTCAAAAGTGTCTTAGTTACTTGTCTCCTCGGGAAATCGCTTTCATATGAGAATAATGCCTAACACTCTTGTGTAGCTCAACCTGTAAGGAATGTTAACATTATTCCTGAAATTTAAAACTTCTCTGATGACTTGTTCATCAACATTAATCTTCTTGCCACCCATGGTGCACTCTATCCAAATCTCTTTGTTTACGTGTTTGTATTCAACATTTTTCCAAAACTCTCGAACATGCGTTTTATTCACTGTCACTTGAGTAGATATGGCGGTGAATATCCTAGATTTGTTAAGAAACTTGACTATCTCCTTGTATCCTCTTGATTTTCTGGTGCTCGAGGTCAAACACGCACAGATATGGTGCCTAGCATTGAACTTGGGTCGATTCATAACTGCACAAAACAAACATTCAAAAATATAAAAAAATTGAAAAATTTACAACTCCAAAGATTTCGACCGAAAACTCTTGCTCGAAAAATTTTTCGATCAAAAACTCAAACCTGAAAACAAATCAACTTCAAAGATTTTGAACTAAAACTCAATGATCAAAAACCTTTTCAATCGAAAACTAATTTTGAGAAAAAAAAACCTAACTCCAGAAATTTCGAACGAAATACACTTGACCAAAACACATTTCGATCAAAAACCTTTTCGGACGAATCAGAGAGTGACTCTTCATTTCCATCCGAGAAAGATTTCGATCCATTCTGTCACACCCCCAAATTTCAACTAACGGAGTTTTACCGTTTGGGAAGTGATGAACCAGGATCTCAGACATTAGTTACAATGAACGACTCTACATGGGACTCAAATGAAAATTATCATATCAATCAGAGTTAATGCGGAAGTGTAAAGAAGGTAAATGCACAAAACACACGCGCCCAAAAGAATAGTCCAAAAGTCCAAACCAAACACAATTTAAAATAGTCCAAACATATTAATAAAACATAAATCAAAAGCAGAATTCCATGCATGTCCTATTGTGTGCACCTGTGCCTTATCTTAAGCGACCTAAGAAAAACATGTAAGAAAATGTCAACACGAGATTGGTGAGTTCACAGGTTTCAGTTTATAGAAGCGTTTAACAGATTAATGTACATTCAATATATAAATCAATAGGTAGCTAACCCATAAACATGTTAACTAATGCGCTCGCAACCGACAGCTGACTGTTTATATGCCTCCCACCATCATGGTGCATGATTAGGTCAATATTGCACCCGTTCGACCTCCAATCGAGTTAGCGCGACTAACGCGGGTGAGGTTTGTCATACCCAGTAGTACTACTCAAATTACCTCGCTATGTTCATATTAACGGTCCCATGTGAGGACTTAAAGTATAATGTATACCCATAGTCATACAAGTGATATCATATATGAATTACAAAGATCAAAAAGCATTTACGACATGTTTTCTCCCGTAGTTTAAAAACAGTAAAAATGGGCCGTGAAAACTCACCTGAATAGCGTAGGCAGTATCACACAAGAGATAAGTTGGAACCACGAGTGTAAGTCTCAAAAAGACTTACGAATGCCCTAAAATTATAGACACATAAATTAGGAATAAGTTGGGATTTGTGACGACGACACGGAAGTTAGAACATCTTAACGCTTTATAAGGATTTAAGAGTAGACGAACGTGTCTACGGAATTATATAAATTTTTAATATGATCGTTAAGGGAAAAGCATTACGTGTCGTATGTTAATAAATAATAATAATTAAACAAATACATATATTCGTACGTACGAGTCGTTTACAAAGATTAGAAAAATAATATAATTTAATACATTATTTTTAGGTTCGTCGGATTAACTAATTAATCATTATGTGAAAAATAATAAATATATTATTTTTAATCGAGTATGAAAACGAGAGTAAATAATATAAACCATTATATTATTTTTAGTTTAAACGCCACACAAAGTATTTTAACGAGGTGGAATAATATAAAAATATATATATTATTTAATAGTGGGAGTTACAGGTTAAAAATAATATAAACATATTATTTAAAAGTGGGAATAATAATAAGAATAGGTTATGAAACCAAACCCGAGCCTACGGGTTGGTTTTCGGGATAAAACTCTTAATATAATAATATAAGGTTTGATTTTTAATAATTAAATATAATTAAAAAGCCATCAAAAAAAGAATGCAGGAGACCGGATTCGAACCCGGGTCTCCTGCGTATGAGTCAAGGGTGTGACCAAGTCTGCACGCTAGGGTCATCGCATACCAGACCCGATTAAAAGACTTTTAATCCTTAAGTCTCCAGGGTTGTCACACCCCCAAATTTATTTACTTAATAAATATATACATGTTGCAACGATTCGTTCATTACACGATAGCGGAAGCTGTAATAGTGATTTCTAAGACTGAATAGATACACAAATACTAAGACTAAGTAATACAATGATCTAAGTTCTTCTAGATCAACGACAGACTTGCGACCGGATAATCTATGTCCTTCGAGCTAGTAAGAATTTATCCAATTATAGCTAGCCTATTCCAACCGCTCCATGGCTAAAGGTTACCTGAGAAACATACTTGAAAGTGTCAACACAAAGGTTGGTGAGTTCACAGAGTCTGTTAATTTAGTACTGTTAGTTTTCCCCCAAAAACTAGACATGACTTAACCGTCATAAAATAAGTAGTTTTCCTTTGAAAACATGTCCATGACTTTACCGTCATAAAATAAGTAGTTTTTCTTTGAAAACATGCCCATGACTTTACCGTCATAAAATAAGTAGTTTTCCTTTGAAAACATGTCCATGACTTAACCGTCATAAAATATGTAGTTTTCCTTTGAAAACATGTCCGTGACTTAACCGTCATAAAATATGTAGTTTTCCTTTGAAAACATATACATGACTTAACCGTCATAAAATAAGTAGTTTTTCTTTGAAAATATGCCCATGACTTTACCATCATAAAATAAGTAGTTTTCCTTTGAAAACATATACATGACTTAACCGTCATAAAATAAGTAGTTTTCCTTTGAAAACATATACATGACTTAACCCTCATCAAATAAGTAGTTTTCCTTTTAAAACATATACATGACTTAACCGTCATCAAATAAGTAGTTTTCCTTTGAAAATATATACATGACTTAACCGTCATCAAATAAGTAGTTTTCCTTTGAAAACATGCCCATGACTTAACCGTCATAAAATATGTAGTTTTCCTTTGAAAACATATACATTGTTTAAACCTGATCATTTACCGATCAAAACTCTTAGTATGTATTACCAATGAATCCGAATACTAACCCGATCAATTCACCCCATTTGTAAACTTGCAAGGAATACAAAATAATATGTAATGTACGAGACCGTAACCAAACCTTTACTTTCTGTGCCTCCCCTCACCTTTCTGCGAGTTAAGACAATATGCGGTCATTCGGCCATTTGGACCCCTGATTAGCGCGACTAATCATGACCGGAGGCGTCACCCCCAATAGTACTATCCATAAAATCCCGGGCTAAGTCCATAGCTAATGGTTACTAATTTTTATTCCGAGGACTTTAAGCGCTTTATTTTTCCCTCAATACACACATACGGTCTGATCATTAGTTCAGTCATTTACATACAAAAATTATTTACAAGTATGTTTCCACCCCAAAACATTTCAAAAACTTAGAAAATAAAAAGGGGTTAGTGAAACTCACAAAGAGTTAAACCAGAATGTTCATATTGTCAAACGTGTAAGCAATTGTATTTCATGTTCTCAAAACATTACAAGTAAGTATGTTTCTCCCCCGATGTTTACAAAACAGTAAAAAAATAAAAGGGGGCCGTGAACTCACCTTGTGTCTGATGAAATCCTAGAAAATAACTTTGTGCTAATAGTTCTTGTCTATCCGTACCCTAATCACACAAGGGTACTAATGTGTTAAGACTACCCGTCTTATACGTAAGTTGTTCATCCGACTTAACGAATCCTGTTAAGTACGTCTTTGTTTAGTAAAAATAGGGCTTTCATTTACGACTTATTGGTGATTATTATTCCAGTCTAGACGCTTACATATTTTTCGAGAAAATAATACGTTTCCCTATTGGTGACTTATTAAGTGTACAAAAAATAAATAATATTTTTGTAACAACTTAAAATATATTCACATATGTTCCACGATGTCATGTGATTATTTATTTTTAACCGAATCTCTTCATATGTTCCATGTACGTATATCAAATGTTCATATTAGGATACTATTCTTTAATTCGTAGAACATTTCCATGATTTAACCAAAACCGTATACCAACACATATATCACAAATTTTATCCATAAACATATATTTTTAGTAACACCATTCACGTTCATATGTTGATGATAATCGTTCGTATGTCTTCTTGAATCATAGGACACTACCTCGGGTCTTGCTAGTTAAGTCACACATGATCATATAACTTCACGAATATTTATCCTTCAACATAACACATGAATGGAATGAAGGGTTTTTGAAGAACACCATCATCCAAGAGTTATTTATGTGATAGTATATATATATGTAGTTTATATTTGATGTGTCCTTGTCTTGTCCATGGTCCTTCTAGTTTGGTATTTTATGTATGAACATGTACGTGTATAAATATAAGTATTCAAACATGACTCATGAAGAAATAAAGCCAAAACTCATCAAGACTTTTATGTTTTATTTTGTTCTTGAAAATTCAGATTTTTAGGCGTACTTCGAATAGACTTTTAGATGGTTTTAGAAGACCAAATGACTTGGGGTTTTCTTCTAAAATCAAGTTTATTGAAACCAGAGGAGATGTGAAAAAGAATTACTAGATTTGGAGTTGTGTAGGTACCTCAAAACTGGAAAATGAAAAGAGGTGTCCAGATTCGACCTGCACTGAGCGGCCTTCTTGCGTCGGCTGTTTGGAGGTCGAATACTTTGGATTCGCGTTATTCCACTTGGGTTCTCCTCTTTTAACATAGAGCTTCATTCTAGAATAAGAATGGACTGATTTGACCAAGGAACTAAAGAGATATGGCCTTCCGAAGTTGACCGAAAATCTGGCATGAAGCTGAGTTACGGGAATTGTTTGCATTTTCGGTTTTGGAGATGGAAATTGGGTGCAATCCGAAATGAATTAGTCAAGAGAGGGAGGAGGAAGTTAAGAGGTGTTGGTGCAAGTGTTTTATATGGAGAAAGAGAGATGGAGTTGAGTGATGATCACATCTTCATCATTACCACTTATGGTTGATGGGAATTGCATGTAATCATTCAAGTGGAAGAGGGTGTGCATGCAAGACATGTATGCAAGCATTTAATGGGATAGTGGGTGGCTACACCCACATTTCGGCTGAGACGGGTATAGGGTGGGGGTTTAGGTGTTGTCAAATCCATTAATGGCTAGATAGGTGGGTTCTTTGGTGGTATAAATCCCCTAGGTGATCGCGTGATCTAATACCCGGTGTAAAACTTTTAAACGATTCATTACTTATGAGTTTTTGTGTGGTTTGACTAGTCTCAATAGTTTACTAGTTAACCCGACATAGTTATTACTATAACTCTATTATTCATGAATGCATATAACATAACTTAGAGCCATACAACAAACATTTATATGTCAACTTTTTATAAAAGTTTAGTCACCTTCATTTATGTTTTTATATTCAAACGTGTCTCTAGACTTTTATGGAATAACATTCTTTTAATCACCAACGAACGTTCAATGCGGGTTATTATCGTTTATTTCCAAGTAATTCTTAAAAATTACTAAATATGACATTTGTCCCTTTGCTAGACTCCTGACAATATTATGTCAAAGATAATATTCCAAGAAATATAAAATAGGAATGTGCAAATAAGACTATGGGTATTGACCTGGACTACTGGGTGTCACATTCTCCCCATGTTAAAAAGAATTTCGTCCCAAAATTCAGTTGATGTTACCTTGAATTGGTGTATTTATGAACAAGGACTGGTACTTGGTTTTCATTTGATCTTCGTGTCCCCATGTATATTCAGGGTCACGCTCCGAGTTCTAACATACCTTAACCAATTCAATACTGTTACGCCCTATCCCCTGGACTTTTTAGCCAGTGGTTTCAATAGGTTCCTGAACAGGGTGTGGTTTGTCACCTATGTGAATCTCACCAGACGGTATGATTAACGTTTCTTCTAATAAACACTTCTTGAGATTTGACACATGAAATACATCGTGTATATTGCTTAGTTCCCCATGACAACGTAAGCTTGAAGGTTACTGGGCCAACCCTAGCCTGTATATCAAACGATTTGATGTATTTATGGTTATGTTTAGTGAGACCTTTAACAAGGCTCGGTCACCAATTTGGAATTCTAATGGCTTTCGTCTGTTTCTAGCACAACTTTCTTTCGTCTGTCTTGAGTGGCTTTCAGACGATCTTTGATTTCGACGATCTTGTCAATGGTTTCCTGGCCAGTCTCAGGATCAGTCAAATGTTTTTCGCCAACCTCCGCCCAACATAGTGATGAGTGACACTTACAACCATACAAAGCCTCAGCGGAGCGGCTTTAATGCTGCTATGGTAGTTGTTATTATATGAAAACTCAGTCAACGGCGTTGAGTATCCCTATTTCCTTTGAAATCGATTACACACGCACGGAGCACATCTTTTAAAGTTTAGATGGTCCTTTTACCTTGACCGTTCATCTGGGGATGATATGTAGTGCTCATGTCAAGGCGTGTTCCCAAGGCTTCTTATACAGACTGCCATATTCTTGACATGAATCGACTGTCCCTATTAGAGAAAATGGAAACTGGCATATCATTCCTAGCCTTAATTTCCTTAATATTTAGCCTTGCACGCTTCTTACTTTTATCTGTCTCCTTGATTGGTAGGGAGTGAGCGGATTTCGTCAAACGACTGATGATTACCCATATAGTATCATAGCCGCTAGATGTTCTGGGTAGATTTGTAATAAAATATATGGAATTCTCCTCCCATTTCCATTGAGGAAACTGCGGTTGTTGTGTTCACTTAGGTGATTCCTAACATTCTGCTTTTACGGTCGGGTATCTCCCAACATAGATAACAATTTCTCCATTCATGTTTTGCCACATAATGGAGTTCCTCGGGATCCTTATACGTTTTATTCGATTCTGGATGAATGGAGTACTTGGGCTTATGGACTTCATCCATAATCTCCCAAATAGGCTACCGATACCTGATTACACGAAAGTATATGCCCTAGTTGCTAGAATTGAAGCCATTCGACTGTTCTTGGCTTATGCCACATATGTTGGCTTCAAGGTCTATCAACTTGATGTGAAGAGTGCTTTCCTTTATGGTAAACTCAGTCAACGGCGTTGAGTATCCCTATTTCATTTGAAATCGATTACACACGCACGGAGCACATCTTTTAAAGTTTAGATGGTCCTTTTACCTCTACCGATACCTGGGGATGATATGTAGTGCTCATGTCAAGGCGTGTTCCCAAGGCTTCTTGTACAGACTGCCATATTCTTGACATGAATCGACTGTCCCTATTAGAGAAAATGGAAACTGGCATATCATTCCTAGCCTTAATTTCCTTAATATTTAGCCTTGCACGCTTCTTACTTTTATCTGTCTCCTTGATTGGTAGGGAGTGAGCGGATTTCGTCAAACGACTGATGATTACCCATATAGTATCATAGCCGCTAGATGTTCTGGGTAGATTTGTAATAAAATATATGGAATTCTCCTCCCATTTCCATTGAGGAAACTGCGGTTGTTGTGTTCACTTAGGTGATTCCTAACATTCTGCTTTTACTGTCGGGTATCTCCCAACATAGATAGCAATTTCTCCATTCATGTTTTGCCACATAATGGAGTTCCTCAGGATCCTTATACGTTTTATTCGATTCTGGATGAATGGAGTACTTGGGCTTATGGACTTCATCCATAATCTCCCAAATAGGCTACCGATACCTGATTACACGAAAGTATATGCCCTAGTTGCTAGAATTGAAACCATTCAACTGTTCTTGGCTTATGCCACATATGTTGGCTTCAAGGTCTATCAACTTGATGTAACGAGTGCTTTCCTTTATGGTAAACTCAGTCAACGGCATTGAGTATCCCTATTTCATTTGAAATCGATTACACACGCACGGAGCACATCTTTTAAAGTTTAGATGGTCCTTTTACCTCTACCGATACCTGGGGATGATATGTAGTGCTCATGTCAAGGCGTGTTCCCAAGGCTTCTTGTACAGACTGCCATATTCTTGACATGAATCGACTGTCCCTATTAGAGAAAATGGAAACTGGCATATCATTCCTAGCCTTAATTTCCTTAATATTTAGCCTTGCACGCTTCTTACTTTTATCTGTCTTCTTGATTGGTAGGGAGTGAGCGGATTTCGTCAAACGACTGATGATTACCCATATAGTATCATAGCCGCTAGATGTTCTGGGTAGATTTGTAATAAAATATATGGAATTCTCCTCCCATTTCCATTGAGGAAACTGCGGTTGTTGTGTTCACTTAGGGGATTCCTAACATTCTGCTTTTACTGTCGGGTATCTCCCAACATAGATAGCAATTTCTCCATTCATGTTTTGCCACATAATGGAGTTCCTCGGGATCCTTATACGTTTTATTCGATTCTGGATGAATGGAGTACTTGGGCTTATGGACTTCATCCATAATCTCCCAAATAGGCTACCGATACCTGATTACACGAAAGTATATGCCCTAGTTGCTAGAATTGAAGCCATTCGACTGTTCTTGGCTTATGCCACATATGTTGGCTTCAAGGTCTATCAACTTGATGTGACAAGTGCTTTCCTTTATAGTAAACTCAGTCAACGGCGTTGAGTATCCCTATTTCATTTGAAATCGATTACACACGCACGGAGCACATCTTTTAAAGTTTAGATGGTCCTTTTACCTCTACCGATACCTGGGGATGATATGTAGTGCTCATGTCAAGGCGTGTTCCCAAGGCTTCTTGTACAGACTGCCATATTCTTGACATGAATCGACTGTCCCTATTAGAGAAAATGGAAACTGGCATATCATTCCTAGCCTTAATTTCCTTAATATTTAGCCTTGCACGCTTCTTACTTTTATCTGTCTCCTTGATTGGTAGGGAGTGAGCGGATTTCGTCAAACGACTGATGATTACCCATATAGTATCATAGCCGCTAGATGTTCTGGGTAGATTTGTAATAAAATATATGGAATTCTCCTCCCATTTCCATTGAGGAAACTGCGGTTGTTGTGTTCACTTAGGTGATTCCTAACATTCTGCTTTTACTGTCGGGTATCTCCCAACATAGATAGCAATTTCTCCATTCATGTTTTGCCACATAATGGAGTTCATCAGGATCCTTATACGTTTTATTCGATTCTGGATGAATGGAGTACTTGGGCTTATGGACTTCATCCATAATCTCCCAAATAGGCTACCGATACCTGATTACACGAAAGTATATGCCCTAGTTGCTAGAATTGAAACCATTCAACTGTTCTTGGCTTATGCCACATATGTTGGCTTCAAGGTCTATCAACTTGATGTAACGAGTGCTTTCCTTTATGGTAAAGTTCATGAAGAGGTCTATGTCACTCAACCTCCCGGTTTTGAAGATCCGCATAATATTTATAAAGTGTATAAGCTCGACAAAGCACTTTATGGTCTTCGTCAAGCACCGCGGGCATGGTATGAGACATTATCTAAGCATTTACTGTCTAATGGTTTCGACCGTGGACAGATTGACTCGACTCTCTTCATTAGGAAAGCAGGAGGTGACATTCTTCCTGTACAAGTATACGTCGATGACATTATTTTTGGATCTACCAATGAAGGGATGTGTAGGGAATTTGAAAAGGAGATGAAATCCAAGTTCGAAATGAGTAACATGGGTGAATTGTCATTCTTCCTGGTTCTGTAAGTCAATCAAAGAGAGGATGGCATTTATCTACATCAAACAAAGTATGTGCATGAAATCTTGTCAAAATACAAGATGAATGATAGCAGTACTTATGGCACACCTATCCCAGTCAATCATGGTCTGCATCCTGACAAAGATGGAAATGATGTAGATAGCAGGTTGTACCGTGGGATGATCGGATCACTTATGTATCTCACAGCTTCAAGACCCGATATAATGTTTGCTGTGTGCTTGTGCTCAAGGTTTCAGTCTCAACCGAAGGAGTCACATATGATAGCCGTCAAGAGAATTTTCAGATACCTGAAAGGGAAACCCCGATTAGGTCTTTGGTACTCTAAGCAGCAGTCATTCGACCTCAAAGCCTACACTAATTCAGATTATGGCGGTTGTAACCTTGACATAAAGTCAACTTCTGGTGGATATCAATTCTTAGGAGACAGACTGGTCACCCGGCAGTGTAAGAAGCAGTCAACGGTTTCTGTCTCAACTTGTGAAGCAGAATACATTGCTGCAGCGAGTGGTTGTTCTCAGATACTGTGGATTTAGCAGCAGTTGAGAGACTACAGCTTAAACTTCACTGGAACTCCTCTATTCATTGACAACAATGCCACCATGTCCATCACAAATAACCCGGTGAAACATTCCAAAACTAAACATATAGAGATTCGCCATCATTTCATCCGTGATTGTGCTGAAAAGCATTTAATTGAACTTGTAAAAGTTTACACGGATGACAATCTTGCTGACCTTTTCACAAAGGCATTTGATCGATCCCATTTTGAGCATCTTGTAAACTTGATAGGAATGTTCAATCTTGAGTGAAAATTAATTTTTATTAAATCAATTCAATTCATGGAAGTTAAACTTTATTTCTTTTAAATTTTCTGTATAGTTCTTTTAAGTTTCAAAATATTTTACAAAAATAGAAAATGGAGAAAATTTTAAAGTTAACTTGAGAAAAGAGGAAATGATAGTACATCAGAAATGATCTAAACCTCCCAGACTGCTCATATGGGAAATGATTGCATCATGCTTACTTAATTGTTTAACTTATTATGTTTTTAATTTGCTTATTTACAAGTAATTTAAATTGTCAGTAGGCAGTATGCGTCTTTGACTCACTAGTAGTGTGGAAACTAAATCTAAATTACAACTGTGATTTGAACCCATGTTTGCAAGTGTGTGTGCATAAAAGAATAGAAAAGATCATTATCAGATATAGGATGTTAGATTTTAGCAATAATTTTCTTTTGAGGTCAGTTTCGGGTTATGTCGTTAGCACAATTAATGCGGTTCATCTCACTGCCCATACTCACAAGTATGCAAGGAGAGATTGAATCAAGAAATGTCTCTACATTAACCGTAGAGCATGTATTCACCCTTGAATCATTCCTGATTCATTGAAATCAAATCCAGATAAAAGTTGGATCCCCTTACCTTAAAACTCAAACACCATATATATTATCCTGAATCATCATACCAATATTCAATGAAGAAAATCAAATGAAACCAACACAAATGAATCACTCGATTCTGAATCTTATGATTCCTGATAATCCTTATGGATTCTGCTTGATTTTTCCTGTGCTAATAGATGTAACTTCATTCTGACAATTTAGAAAATCATTGGGAAAATCTTAGATGCCTTGAGATAATGCAATTTACATTAGTATAGCATATCAGTGGGGTACACATTGTATATCTTATAATTAATACCTTAATACACAAGAATGTGATACAAAGATGCTTATAGTTTCAAATCTTATAATATTGTCAACTTGAATTACTTGTTTATGTGCTTATTACATATGAATAAATAGTAATCCATGACATGATCCCATATTCTTTGATGTTTATATTGAATCGTTTTTGCTAAAAGATAGCCTGATATGATCCTCTGCTTGTGTCTTTGATCAAAAATAGTTTGTGTGAATTCTTTTATATTTTATTAGAAAAGATCAAAAAGATTTTAAGTTTATGCATAGTTAAATTTTATTCAGAAAAGCCAAAAATATTTGTGTTTAACCATCCTGAATTGTATTTGAATCCTCCTGATTGAATATTTTTATCTTGTTCGTTATTTGACTTGAAATACTTCATAAATTCTGAGTTTAAAATTTGCGCACTTAAGGGTTGTGCGTACTTGTCAAGTTCGCACGAAGTAAGCCTTGCGTACTTAACAAGTACGCAAAAGTTAAAGCTTGCGCACTTGTAAATACACAAGAGTTAACTCGTGCGCACTTAACAAGTACGCACGACAGATTGAGGCAGGGTATAAAAATGACACTTAGAAAATTTTCTCAGTTTCATGCTTTCAAACGAAAACTTTTCCCTCTGCAAATTTTTACTCAAAAAACGACTGTTCCTAAACCATCTTTTCGTCCCGTCTATAGTTTCATCATCTCATTTCATCGATTTGGTGAGAATCTAGGCTAAATCCATCCGTGAAATCGTAACATTTGGACCGATTCTCGACTTAAAAAATTTAGGTTTATTCTTGAATTCTTGGGTAAAATTGGGGTTGTTTGGGTAATTTCTTATCACTAATACCAGATTAGAAAACTTAATCGACTCCCATTCATCCCTTTTGGTCCTCGATTTTGATCCGTCGGTTGAATATGAATCAACAGTGGGTCGGGTGACTTTTTAGGTCAAAATTGGTCATGTGTAGGTAGTTTGTGGTGTTGATACTAGTCCCATAGGTTATAATCATTGATTCCGACCTAGTGGCGACCTATTCGACTCGCTTTTTGAACGATCTGTCAATTTTTGTAATATTCTGGAATTTTTGTCAAGTGGTGTTTTTGCGCACTTAGCAAGTACGCAAGAAGTACTTCTTGCGTACTTGTTAAGTACGCAAGAGGAAAAGACTGTGCACTTAGCAAGTTCGCAGGACCAACACTTGGGAAAAATTCTAAGTCTGAAAATTCTGTTCAAAGAGTAACTATTATATTGAGTCATGTTTGTTCATTTCCAATGATACGTGTTGTTTTGATTGTGTTTTCTGTGTGTTTTTGCAGATTATGGCTTGGGCGTTTACTAACGAATTCAACCTGTTAGCAAACACTCAACACGAATGGAAAGGTGCAACATTGCAATATAGGGAGATAGTTGATTTCTTGAACCGCTCCAGAATCAGCTATGCTATCTCGGCTGACCCGACCGTGTCAAGACCTTATTTGGAGCAATTCTGGGAGATAGCGGAACACGACTGCACGGTATCCCCCAATGTCGTTACGGCTACCGTTGCTGGTCAGGGTATATTTCTTTTTCTGAAGACACCATAAGAAGGGTCCTGCAGTTCAGAGACCTTGCTACTGACCTGACAGCCTATCCTGCAAAGAATGGGATACGTCAGAGCGAGGGACTATGCCTCATACAAAAAGATGTGGGTATTAGACCAATGGCGGTATTTCGCCCACGTCATGATCGTGTGCATCTCGTCAAGGAAAGCTGGTAAAGATGCCATGGGTCATGACCTTGCAGCAGCCATGGTGGGCTTGTCTCTTAATAGAGGCTACAAATTCTCGCGCTACATCTTCAAAGCAATCAATGACCATATCAACACAGCGGAGAAGTTTAGATTCTTATTGTACCCTAGGTTTGTGCAACTCTTGATTGATGACGCGTTGCCAAACCTTCCTGCTACTGCAAGTTAAGCGGGTGGACAAAAGAGTATTTGCTCAATTCTTAAAGCCAGGCAGTGTAGAACCTACCCATGTGCATACAGAACTCTTTGGCCACCTACTCAATGAAGCATATGTCGCACCTGAAGATTGGAATTGGTATAGTCCCAATTTGGCACCATAAATGAGTGAAAAATCTGATGAGCAACAACAGGAGGAAATAGAGAGTGATGATGGTTCGTCTGAGGATGGAGACGACGAAGGCGGTGATGGTGGTGCTGAGGAATCCGATTCAGAAGCAACAGAATCAGATTCTTCTGATTCCGATGATGCACCATCGCATGCACACCCCAGGAGATCGGCACAGGTAACCCTACCTGAGTCGTCCTCCAAAAGAAAGCGACAGAGCTTGAGCAGCGAATATGAGCCATCCTCTGACTCTGACGCTGCTCTAAAAAGACAAAGACGAGAGAGTGTTCATAAGAACATGGGTGATAGGCAAAAGGTTGCTATCCCCAGTGTGGTAGAGGTCCCGATTGTGCAGCAAGTACATGTTTCAGCTGCCAGTCCGGATTCAGCCTCTACCCCACCTACACAACAGTTATTAAGAAGGAGGAGAAGGCCACAAGTTCAAGCTGACGTGGTCGTCACGGCAGTCACAGAGGAGGTTCCTGCGATGGTGACCCTCCCTACTACATCCGTCCAGGTGGCGGTGACTACTCCAATTGTCACGGAGTCAGTCACAATCACCCCTACCATTACCCCAACAACTCTCGTCACATCTTCCATCCCAACTACCACCACTGAGCCTCTCAGTCAACCCTTCAATTATGGAGATTTCACGCAAGGGTTTGACTTTGACACCATATTCTCCTCCCCTACTCATAATGCCGAGGCTTCCTCATCCAGACATCCTGATCCGAATGATGCAAGGATAGATGTTTTAGAAACCCAAGTTGCTGGACTACTGAAGACTATTCAGAAATCGAAGGAGGAGTCTGACGCTCAACAAGCACAGATCAATTCTTTGATAGATGAAGTTACAATCCTTCGTAGCCAGAGAACAGGGACTGGAACGACTGAAAAACATCCTGGCCCAGAATGAACTACTAATAAAGACAAATGAAATGCTGCTGGGTTATGGGTCGTCCATGGAGCTCAGGTTTGACGCTCAAAGGAAGGAGCATGAGTTGATGGTCAAGCTGATTACTGATCTGACCAAGAAGCTTGATGCTCAGGGGGAGAAGGAGAAAGAGAAACAGAAAGAGAAGGAGAAGAGGACTACTACTGGTGATGATGTGACAATCCGACTTTTTAGATTAACCCCGTTAACTATTCCTTTAAGTTCCTTATTAAAAACTTAACCCCGTTAACCAAATCTAACCCCAGGGACTGTTTCTGTCGTAAATCCAACTCAGAAATGCAGGGACTAGTCCTGCCAAGTCTCAATACGTGAATTGTTGACTCCCCAAAGTCAAAATCTAATCAATTCAATCCTGTTTGACTTTTTGAAGTCAAACTCGTGGAAATCCAATCAAAACCGAATTTGCAAATCGATTCTATGGAAATTGGAAACGTTAGCGCTCGATTTTTATCTTTAACGACCTTAATCATCAATTAAATCATCCATCATTAACAAATTAATCAAATTAATGATGAGTTATTCCGAAACCGTCGAATCATTAACATAATTCACCAATTCGATCATTCCAATTATCATACTCACAAACTAATCACCTGCAAACTTCCTTCGAACCCCCCTGAAGCTTCGCACAAATCAAATTAGTCGGAGAAGCAGCAGACAACGCCGGAGATCACTACAGTCGCAGTCGGCGTCGGTTTTGATCGAACACCATCAATTCGAGCACCATTGTGGTAATTAAACACCTCTGTAGTTTCGTTTTCATACCTAGATCGAAAGCCCTATCATACCCAGGGCTTATAACACCGAATTTAACTCGAACCGATTCTAGGGTTCATAACCAGTTCGGTTTAATCAAACACTACTCTAATCGCGATCTCAATCCAATTAATTTTGATAGATAGATTCGCAAACACTCTCTGATCGAAAGCCCTATGATAATTTAATCAAGTAACATCTAATTGTGTAACATCCGGTAATTAGTGTTTGTTCTTGAATCAATTTGGGGGTTTTGATCTTAACGGCCATCTCAATCAAATTAAACATCATGGTTGGATTCGCAATCATCAGTTTATCAAAAACCCCATGAATCCAGCAGTTTCTAACATAAGAATTCATCTAATCGATTTGGCATTCATACCTAAAGTTTCGGCCTATTTTTCCTAAAATTAACGATCTTAAACTTAACCATTTTTGCAATTAAACCCATCTACAGATTCGCAATCATCTAAGCAACAAAACCCCTATGAATCCTGACCTTATTCACGATCAAATTCGGTGTTTGGGACGGGATTTGATCTGGATATCTATGGGGAATTAAATCACGTTGGACTTGATTGTTAAAACGAATTTGAGCCGGTTATATTCGCGATGACCCTAGCGGGCGGACCGGTTAAAGCGATGTGTGTGTGTGGGAGAGACCCGGGCTCGAGACCGGGCTCCCACAATTATTTTTAAAACATTTTTCTGTATTATTAAATTAATAAAAATCAAACCTTTTAATATTTTATTATTATATAAATAGGTTTTAACCCGGAAAACAACCCGTAGGCTCGGGTTTGAAATATTAGTTTATTTTTATAAATTATACCCGCTTTTATAAATTGGGCATTATTATTATTAATAATTAAAAATAATATATTCATATTATTTTTAAACCGTAAACTCGTGTAAAATAATATGTTTATATTATTTTCAAATTGTGACCCGTATTATTAAATAATATATATTTATATTATTTCAAATCATTTTTATAACGCCGTGAATCAATCGAGACTAAATAATAATTAGTTATGTTATCCACTCGTATATATATATTATTATTTATGTCGTTCATCGCGTAAAGTAATTCCTAAACCCGTGGACACGTTTGTTCACTCTCGCTTATTAGAGAGGTTCTTTAAGACGTTCCTTCCATGTCACAGTCACAATTCCCATTATCGTTCCTAATTTATATGTTTATAATTTTAGGACATTCGTAAGTCTTTTGAGACTTACACTCGTGGTTCTAACTTACTTCTAGTGTGAAACTACCTTCAACGCCAAGCAGGTGAGTTTTCACGGCCCCATTTTACTGTTTTAACTTGGGGGAGAAAACATGCTTAAACTACTTTTGAGATTTTGTATTTCATATGCTATCATTGTTAAAGCTAAGTGTAAGACGCTATCACAGAAAGTCCTCATCTTATCTCGAACCGTTAATATGGATCTTAACAAAGTAATATTTAGTAGTACTACTGGGTTTGACAAATCCCACCCGCGTTAGTCGTGCAAACTCGATTAGATATCGAACGGGTGAAATTTAAGCCTACTCACACCGCCAGTGTTGTAGACCTGGCAGGAGGCAATAAACAAACAGTCAGCTTCGGTTGCGAGCACTTGAGCTAAACATGAACATAGGTTAGCTACCTATAGATACGTATTGAATGATCATAAATCTGGTAAACGCTTACGTATTTATTTGAAACCTGTGAACTCACCAACCTTGTGTTGACACTTTTTCTTATATGTTTTCTCAAGTCGCTAAGCTAAGACACAATGTGCACGTTAGGACATGCATGGGATTCAACTATTTTACTTATGATATATTTTATGACTCCCTTGTACTGTATTTTGGTTGGTTGGACATTTTTGGACTTTGGTTTTGCGGCGCGTGCATTTTACGGATTTACTTTTGGTTACGCTTCCGCATTAAACATTGATTTTAATGGTATTTTCATTTGAGTCCCATGTAGAGTCGTTCAAAGTAACTAATGTCTGAGATCCTGGTTAGTCACTTCCCAAAACGGTAAAACTCCGTTAGTTGAAATTTGGGGGTGTGACCGATTGGTATCAGAGCCATTGGTTATAGAGAACTAGGATTGCATACTAGACTATAACCGTACACATGCATTAGTTACACGACGCAGACACTCATACCTGATACATATAGTATCTATACATACATTGCAGTGCAGTCATGTTAATACCATCTGTATCACCCTCAGTTGGCAAGGGACACAACATTTACATTGCATCATCAATTCCCAGTGGCGACACTCGGGGAACCAGAATATCATCCACTCCCGTCCGAGGGCAACGAGACAGAGCCTTCGGAGGAGTCACTTACATCACCATCACCCGTTGGGTATGGCGGGCTTTCTTAGGTCCATGTTATGGACGACACTCAGCACTAACGCATATCTCATTGGGAATTGGGATCGTCGGAGGCGAGTCCCTACGTAACCACTAGCAACAATACGCCGATTGAAGGCAGACCGTTACACGCATTATTGCGGAATCAATTGACACGTAGATGTCATCACTTTCTCGAGCCATGGGCTCGTGTCTTTGGTCGATATTCGGTTGAGAATAGATTGACCACAAATTTGAGAACGCATTGCTCAATGCATACTCAAACCCTATTCTGACTCAGTGGGAAGAACAACTAATTTCCTTCTTCCAGTAACACAAATCCATGAAATAGTTACACTTCTTGAAGTCGCATTTCATGTAAATGTTTGCTTCATGTGCATTATTCCATCTGCAATCCGCTGGATTGAACTCTCGTATTGTGTTTCAACTCGAGTGAATACTCGGATCGAACGATTCCTGACTACTCATCCTGATATGAGTCCTAGTTGGTAAACTTGTGGTTGATGACTAAGCCTCTCGATGACTTATCATATCTGACAACACTTTGTACTCGGTAATGCAAATTGAGGGACATTTTGACACAGGGTAGGGAGAAGCTAGGGTGAGCATGCAAAGCAAATTATCATTACTGGTGCACACGTAATAGTAATTTGAGGTGCATGTAAGTCCTGGTGAAACCTGGTGTGTGGATAAATGGTCCTAATCTGTGATCTATAGACTTATATTCCCACTGCCAATAGAGACCCTCATAACCCACTCAACGACTAGTTTGTATCGTTAAACTCGGTTAACAGCTGATAGACGCAATTATCAGGTTGAAAATGTTTACGGACACACTGAATTATCATTAATGGAATCGATCAATGTTATTTTCACACATGTAAGAGTCTTAGTGATCTTACGACTCTCATTCAAACTTGATCAATGGAACCACCTAGAGTGAAACTCAAGTAAAACCTCAGAGTAAAACCACCGACTTCAAATAGGTACACAAAATTTGAGGAGTTCTTCACGAAATGATCCTGTTGATCCAATGACATTAGGAAACGAAGATTTAACCTAACCAACCATCTGTTGAACGCAATTACTTAAACATACATCCTATCTCTTATGCTACTGGAATCTATATCTCATTAGACTTTTCTTTCCTACATGTGAACCTCTTTCCTTAGCCTATGCATTGACTGACACTTGCTTTATAAGCGCGGGTCTCACTAGAAGTCTCAGCACGATTTCACAAATTCCATATTAGTGTGTCGTGCTCTAACTCTATTAAAAGCCAAGTATACTATTGTGATAGCAGACTGTAATATCCCGCATCGGTTGAGGGGGAGAATGATACGTTCCTTATTAGGAGGTGGATACCTTCTCTATTGAGACAAGTTTTTCCTGGGTGAGCAACTCGTCGGGTAAGAACAAAACCGTGAGTTCCTGGATGAGCAACCCATCAGGGGCAAAGCGGACAATATCTTGGTACGGTTTGCTTGGGATGTTACACAGACGCTCAGAAAATCAAAACAACTCACATTCTTGCATATGTAAACTAGCATTGGTTAGTAATAAACTTGACATTGACTGTCTACCAGTTACACTTGGCAGTTTCGACCTTATTGTCGGTATGAATTGGTTGTCCAAGAGCCAACCTGAGGCCATCTGTTGTGACAAAAATGTTTGCCTTCCTCTCCTTAGAGGGGAAATCCTTTCTGTCCAAGGCAAAAGGGAGTGGTGCAGTCGTTGGCATCATATCCTTCATGAAAGCACAGAAATGTCTTCAGAAGAGAAGAAGATTGAAGATATTCCCGTTGTTCGTGAATTTTTGGAAGTGTTTCCCGAGTATCTGCACGGTTTGCCACCGCACCGTCAAGTGGAATTCCAAATTGATTTAGCACCCGGAGCAGCACCGATTGCTCGGGCACCTTACAGACTGGCACCCGGTGAATTACAAGAGTTGTCCACTCAACTGCAAGATTTGTTGGATAAAGGTTTCATCCGACCTAGTTCATCACCGTGGGGAGCTCCGGTACTATTTGTCAAGAAGAAGGGCGGAACTTTTTGTATGTGTATTGACTACCGGGAGCTGAATAAAGTCACAATCAAGAACCGCTACCCTTTGCCTCGTATAGATGACCTTTTTGATCAACTCCAACGATCAAGTTTCTATTCTAAAATAGATCTTAGGTCCGGTTACCATCAGTTAAGAGTCCGAGAAGAGGATATCTCAAAGACTGCATTCAGAACGAGGTACGGCCATTACAAATTTATGGTCATGCCTTTCGGGTTAACCAACGCACCTGCGGTATTCATGGACCTCATGAACCGTGTGTGTAAGCCTTACCTTGACCAGTTCATTATCGTTTTCATCGACGACATCCTCATTTATTCCAAGAACATGGAGGAACATGAGGAACATCTACGCCTAATTTTGGAACTACTTAAGTGAGAACAACTGTATGCTAAGTTTTCCAAGTGTGAATTTTGGATCCGGGAAGTTCAATTTCTAGGGCATGTGGTTAATGAGAAAGGAATACATGTCGATCCAGCAAAGATAGAAGCCATCAAGAATTGGGTAGCACCGACGACTCCGACTGAGGTGCGATAATTTCTGGGATTGGCCGGTTATTACCGTCGTTTTATCAAAGGATTTTCAAAGATTGCACAACCTCTCACCGCCCTAACTCAAAAAGGAAAATCCTATAATTGGGGCGATAACCAAGAGTCAGCTTTCCAGCACCTCAAACAGAAACTTTACGGTGCACCTATTTTAGCTCTTCCGAAAGGAACCGAAGATTTTGTAGTGTGTTGTGATACATCTATTCAAGGTCTGGGTTGTGTCTTAATGCAACGTGAAAAGGTGATCGCATACGCTTCACGTCAGTTAAAGATTCACGAGAAAAACTACATGTAGGATCGTGGAATTACAAGATGGTTATGTTCTTAATTGAGATTGGCGGAAACAATAACAACTACACAATTACAATCGAGTAGACAGAAAGAATACTGATAAGATCACTGTTGTATTAAGCTTAGTGAATAAACGATTACAAATGAAAACTCTGCGAAGAAGCACACAAAAGCACACTTACAATGAAGTGTTTACACAGTATTTATACTAACTTAGAATCAAGACAGACCCTTGATTCTGAGGATCAGATCGAACACAGACCGTTGATCTGTTGCATCTAGCTAACTATTACACGTTTTGTCTATATCTAGTTAACTTTATTGAAGCGTCTTCCTTATGCATCATTACTTGCATGCTTGGAGAAGAGCATTGTTGTCCGTCATTGGTTGTGCCATTGTGGTTCCTTCTACTTTGAGTGTGTCAGTTGCTTTTGCAGAAAGTTGTCAGTGACGCTTGGTATGGATAGTCAGCTGCAACGATTTGTCTTCAAGGCACAAGGCTGTCAGCAGCAAAGATGTTGATCAGTAGCAAGATGTAACCATCCAGAGCTGCTGATGATTTGCCTGTCAGCAGCATCAAGTGTTGATGCTGCTGAGAAGCTTATCCGCAACAACTTTGGTCTTCAGCAGATAAGGCTATCCGCAGCAGATTTGTTCTTCAGCAAGAGAACAAGTATCTGCAGCAGATAAGTTTGTCCGCAGTAGATTGTTGGTCAGCAGCAACCTCTGAGATCAGCAGCATTTGTACTTAGAGAATTTTGTAGCCATCGGTCTTTGGCTCTACAAACTCCCCCTAGACTGATGCTACTAAAATTCTCTTATTGCCTTTGTTGCTGAAGCTTTTGCACATTTTTGACTATTCTTTCAACCAAAGGAAAAAGCTTCGAAAACAGCCATCTTGTACTTTGAAATACAGCCTGCAGTCGTCAAAGCTGTCTGAGTCTTTCTCCATTGGGACCATCTCCCCCTTTTTGGTTGCATCAGTGGACAAATGTGCATCAGTTTGGGTGCCCACTGATACAAAGGAGGGAGTAAGAAAAGTTGGGCATTGATGTGCCTCTATCATTGGGACCATCTCCCTCTTTGATATTTACAACAAAGGATAGACGCATTCAACTGAACCGATGATGATGCTTGGTGGTTTCTTTTCCTTCCATTGTTGAGTTGGTGATTTTCCAGCTCTCTTTGCCTTTTCAGCAGTGGAAGCTGCATCTGAGGGCTTTGACTGATCAGAAGCAAATTTTGTTGCTTCTGATGGTTTTACTTGAGCAGCTCCAGACTTTGCTGCTGAAGGCCTTGCCTTGGATTTTGCTTTATCAGCAGTGGACACTCTTGCTGCTGATGTCTTTGCCTTATCAGCAGCAGACACTCTTGCTGCTGATGTCTTTGCCTTATCAGTAGCAGATTTTGCTGCAGAGGATTTTAGCTTATGAACAGCAGACTTGGTTGCTGCTGAAAGCTTCTGCTTTGTTTTCTTGGGCTTAACTGGACTAACAACCGATGTATGCTGATCCTTCTTTACCCTTTGTCTTTGAGGGGCTTGATGAAGGATCTGGTTGAAAGGATTAAACTTATAGTTTGTAGCAAAGTGGTCTGATTCACCATAAATGATGCAATTTTGTTGAGATTTAGGCAGCTTCACTCTTGAGGGAGATAGAGAGTCTCTGAACTTAGTTGCTTTGTCTTTGTAGCTTGTTACCTTCTTATTTTTGTTAGTCTTTTCAAAGGCATGCTGCTTTGAATTTCTTTGGTATTCCAGGTAATGAAAGCAGGTGCTGGCAGTGTGGTTATATCTGCCACACACAAAGCATGATTTTGCCAGTTTGTCGCTTGAAAGGTAGACATAGTCCTTTCTTTGGAACAGATCCTTGAAGTTCCAAGGATGAGCTTTGTTATGTTCAAAGGTGGCTTCTTCTAGGGTCCTTTGAACATGTGGAACTTTTTCTTCAGGCTTACAACGTATATCAAATACCTTTCTCTTTGTGATTGGCTTTAACTGAGGCTTGGGGTTTGTGGGTTCTGTTGTCTGTCCCTTTTCAATGTTTAGCTTTCTTCCATCTGGAGGATAGATGATCTTGATCTGTTTGAATGGTACAGGGGCTGGAAAAGCTGGAAGAACAGCAGGAACTGCAACTCTATTTAGAACAGCTTCAGATGGGACTGCACTGGTTTCATCATGGTCTGAGTGAGTTGACTCAGATTCCGATGAGGTAGTGCAGTCTTCGATGAAAGGTTCATCCGTTGAAGGATCAAGGTTTTGGTTTGCAGTGTCAAGATTTTCAACATTGAAGCTTGGTTCGTATATGGCAATATAGTCCGCGGGAGGAGGAACAACATTGTACTGATCATTGTTATACCCAAGTCCAGTTTTTACCTTCTCATGGACTTGAATATCTAAAGTCTTTGTAACTTTTTGGAGAAAAATTCATATTTTTCAACATGAACTTTCTGTTCTGCCAGTTCAGCTCTAGTAGCTTTTAGTTTGACCAGTATATCATCAATCTGAGTTTCAAGATTAGTTTGTTCGTGTTTTAGAGATGAAATCTCTTTCTTAAGGCAGTTAATCTTTTCTTTATAAGTATTTTCAACCTTTTTGAACTCAAATTTCATCTGATGAAACTCTTCATTTTGATTTATAAGGTTTTGGTTGTGCTTTCTATAACCCAAAACTTTATCAATACAGGATTGAGAGCAAAGATGTTCAAGTACCTGAGGTGGTATTTCTGTAGTGTCTGCCATTAGAGCTTGATTGCTGATGGGCAGTTCTTCATATTGAAAGCTCCAGTCGAACTCAGAAGTTCCAACAGTTGCACAAGCTGCAGTTTGAATTGAACTAGGACCCGAGTGCTCAGAATGGAGGGCAGGGGAGGTAGTGGTGGATGTTGAGGCTGTTTGGTAGCTTGAGCTTCTTCCTTTTGCCTGAATAATCTCTAGATCATAGGTTTTTAGCATTACAAAGAGCTCAGTCATCTGGAGAGTTTTCAGATTCTCTGTTCTTCTGATTGACACTGTGTAAAGTGTCCAGCAGCTTGGTAGAGACCTGATGAACTTCTTGATAATATCTTCATTCTCTAGCTTCACCTTTGAGCACTGCAGCTCTCCTATAAGATAGGTAAATCTGTTGTATAAAACAGTTAGAGACTCACCTTCCTTCCACATGAAGTTTTCATACTGCTGCTTCAGGATGTCTTCGAACCCGTTGCTTTGTGCCATTTTTGTTTCGTGGTTTTGGGTGACTTGATCAAAGAGAGAGAGTTTAGAATAGAACCAGAAGTTATTAAACAAGTGTTAGTTTGTTTAATCTGAGCCAAAGCTCTGATACCACTTGTAGGATCGTGAAATTACAAGATGGTTATGTTCTTTGTTGAGATTGGCGGAAATAATAACAACTAAACAATTACAATCGAGTAGACAGAAAGAATACTAATAAGATCACTGTTGTATTAAGCTTAGTGAATAAACGATTACAAATGAAAACTCTGCGAAGAAGCACACAAAAGCACACTTACAATGAAGTGTTTACACAGTATTTATACTAACTTAGAATCAAGACAGACCCTTGATTCTAAGGATCAGATCGAACATAGACCGTTGATCTGTTGTATCTAGCTAACTATTACACGTTTTGTCTATTACACGTTTTGTCTATATCTAGTTAACTTTATTGAAGCGTCTTCTTTATGCATCATTACTTGCATGCTTGGAGAAGAGCATTGTTGTCCGTCATTGGTTGTGCCATTGAGGTTCCTTCTACTTTGAGTGTGTCAGTTGCTTTTGCAGAAAGTTGTCAGTGACGCTTGGTATGGATAGTCAGCTGCAACGATTTGTCTTCAAGGCACAAGGCTGCCAGCAGCAAAGATGTTGATTAGTAGCAAGATGTAACCATCCAGAGCTGCTGATGATTTGCCTGTCAGCAGCATCAAGTGTTGATGCTGATGCTGCTGAGAAGCTTATCCATGGCAACTTTGGTCTTCAGCAGATAAGGCTATCCGTAGCAGATTTGTTCTTCAGCAGGAGAACAAGTATCTGCAGCAGATAAGCTTGTCCGCAGCAGATTGTTGGTTAGCAGCAAACTCTGAGATCAGCAGCATTTGTACTTAGAGAATTTTGTAGCCATCAGTCTTTGGCTCTACACTACACCACTCATGATCTAGAGTAGGGAGCAGTAGTTTTTGCAGTTAAGATATGGAGACATTACTTGTACGGTACCAAATGCACCATATACACCGATCACAAGAGCCTCCAGCATATCTTCGAGCAGAAGGAGTTGAACATGCGAAAACGTCGTTGGGTTGAACTTTTAAATGATTACGACTGTGCGATCCGGTATCATCCGGGTAAAGCTAACGTTGTGGCTGATGCACTAAGCCGAAAGGAAACGAAACCCAAACGAGTTTGAGCGTTGCAACTCACGATTCACCCTGGATTGCCTGACAGAATCCGTAGTGCTCAACTTGAAGCCTTGAAAGAAGATAACCTACCGTTAGAAGGTACACGCGGCATGGAAGCACAACTTGAAGTAAAATCTGACGGAATTTGTTACTTCGTTGAACGAATATGGATTCCAGTATTCGGAAATTTAAGGGAACTAATCATGGATGAAGCTCATAAATCTCGTTACTCCGTTCATCCGGGTTCCGATAAAATGTACCATGATCTAAAAGTACTATATTGGTGGCCGAAGATGAAGGCCAATATAGCCACCTATGTTAGTAAATGTCTGACTTGCGCGAAGGTCAAAGTCGAATATCAAAAACCATCCGGTCTTCTACAACAACCAGAAATTCCTATATGGAAATGGGAACAAATATCCATGGACTTCATCACCAAATTACCACGAACCCCCTACTGGATGTGATACTATATGGGTAATTGTTGATCGATTAACAAAGTCTGCTCATTTCCTAGCAATCAAGGAAACCGACAAAATGGATAAGTAAACTCGTACATACTTGAAAGAAATAGTCTCTCGGCACGGGGTGCCAATCTCCATTATTTCGGATCGTGATGCACGATTAACTTCTCGTTTCTGGCAATCGTTACATAAGGCCTTAGGCACGCGTCTAGATATGAGCACAGCATACCATCCTCAAACTGATGGCCAAACTGAACGTACTATCCAAACTCTGGAGGACATGCTACGAGCTTGTGTGATTGATTTCGGAAACACTTGGGAGTCTCACCTACCGTTGGTGGAGTTCTCCTACAACAACAACTATCACACTAGCATCAAGGCAGCTCCATTTGAAGCACTTTATGGACGGAAATGTCGTTCTCCCATTTGTTGGACTGAGGTTGGAGATAGCCAACTCACAGGTCCTGAACTTGTATTTGAAACTTCCAAAAAGATCGTTCAAATTAGAAACCGTATGGCGACAGCTCGTGATCGTCAAAAGAGCTATGCCGACAAGCGTTGTAAACCCTTAGAGTTTCAAATAGGTGACATGGTCTTACTCAAAGTCTCACCTTGGAAAGGTGACATTCGTTTCAGGAAACGAGGTAAACTGAATCCTCGTTATGTTGGACCTTTCAAAATATTAAAGAGAATCGGACCAGTAGCGTATCAACTGGACTTACCTGAAGGACTGAGTGGTGTACACAACGTCTTTCACATCTCAAATTTGAAGAAATGTCTAGCTGACGAATCTCTCGCATTTCCTCTTGAGGAACTACACGTTGATGAACAGTTACGTTTCATCGAAGAACCTCTGGAAATTATGGATATGGAAGTTAAAACGTTAAAGCACAGTAAGATCCCTATTGTCAGAGTTCGTTGGAACTCGAAACGCGGACCGGAATTCATGTGGGAGCGCGAGGATCAAATGATGCGCAAATATCCTAATCTGTTCAAGCACTCCGCGTCAAATTCTTAAGGTACTATTTAATTTTTGGGACGAAAATTCTTTCAACTAGGGGATGATGTGACACCCCAGAAATTTTTTTTTAGTTATTCTAATTTTCGGGACGAAAATTCTTTCAACTATGGGATGATGTGACACCCCAGAAATTGTTTTTTTAGTTATTCTAATTTTCGGGACGAAAATTCTTTCAACTAGGGGATGATGTGACAATCCGACTTTTTAGATTAACCCCGTTAACTATTCCGTTAAGTTCCTTATTAAAAACTTAACCCCGTTAACCAAATCTATCCCCAAGGACTATTTCTGTCGTAAATCCAACTCAGAAATGCAGGGACTAGTCCTGCCAAGTCTCAATACGTGAATTTTTGACTCCCCAAAGTCAAAATCCAACTCAGAAAAGGGCAGAAAACGCGTCAAAAATATGCAAAACCAAGTACCGGAAGAGATCGGGAGGTCAAGACTCGATTAAAAGCATGAAATTCGAGAAGAAACACCTTCTCGCCACCCGCGAGAAGGTCAGGAGTTGTCCCTCGCTGGCCGCGAGGGAGTTGCATCACGACCACAGAAATTAACTCCTTGTCACCCGCGAGAATGGAATCCAATGGGCTCCGCGGGTGGCGAAAGCCTATTTTCCACGGAATGTTTCGACTTTCAGGTGGGTTGATGCTAGATTGGGGTATAAATACATCTCAATCATATTCTTGTAAAACCTAGCCGATTTTGAAGAATCTAGGACGAATTTTGGATAGATTTTGGAGCAATTTCAAGCAAGAAGGAGAAACGGTTGAAGGTTGGAGTCATAGGATCGATCAAGCTCGTGGTTTGGTTATCCGGGTTTATCAATTCTTTGTTTTCTTAATTTTTACCATGTTTTTCCACTTTGTTGAAATTGCATCTTTGATTTGGATAATGATGAGTAGCTAAAATAGATAAACTACCTAGATTATGATGAATGGGATGCTAAAGTTGTGATTTTTATATTGGATGCTTGTTAATTTTGGATTTCATTATAAAGTTGCAAACTTGATTATTGATTCGTTGAATATGCATGCTTAGAATTATTCTAACTGTTATATATTGCTTCGTATGATCTTTGGTGAATGTCTTTTGCGTAATAGGGTCATGCTAAATCATTAACTTGCGTTGTGATTTGTTGGGTTAATTGGCCAAAATACCTTAGAAGCTATATTTGATAATTGAATAAGTCTAGGTGTTATACTAATCTTAATAGCCGAGAGGTGCGAGATTATTGATAGGTCTAAATTGGTAAATTGCTAGGGTGGTCTTTGAGAGAAGTCTGTCGTAGTTGCCTTGCTAATATTTGTATATCGAGTCGAATCAAGAACCCAAGTCATCATAGGTTTACAACCCGAGAGGGAGTAGGTCATATTAGGGTACTTTACATAAACATTTAGATAACCGAGAGGAAGTCTAGATCAACCGGTGTTTTCAGCAGCCTTCAGAGTTCCTTAGGTGTCTTCCCGAAAAGGGTCGGGAGTCCTGTTCGGTGTCTCAAGAGGTTAGAAATTTATGATCCCGGTTCCTTATTAACTTGCATCCGTTAAAAGTATAGCTTGAAGTATCCCAGGATTCCAGTCTAGGTAGTTACCCATCGTCATCTGAAGTAAAACCCAAAATCACCTTCGTGTCTTAGGTAATTTAGTTAATTGATAGTAATTTAATCTCCTTTCTCTTTGGATTTTAGACAAAAGGCCCCCCCAAAATATAAAAACAATTAGTCGTGTCAGTCAGTCTGTTTAAGTGAGTCTAATTTACGTAATAAATAGAGTCTCGTGGGTTCGATTTTCGGACTTATTTAGCTGTACTAGAGTCAATCGGTTCACTTGCCGGTTAGTAGTTTAGTCGAGTTTTAGAGAGTCTAGAGTATAACTTAGTTTCTAGAATAGGTTAATTTAGTTAATAATTTAACAACTACGTTTTGAACATCAAGTTTTTGGCGCCGTTGCCGGGGACTCTTGGCGATTGCGTTCATTAGCTTTGATCAGACTGCATAATAAATACGTACTACTTGTGTAATATTTTGAGTCGTAGGTATCTAATCAGTCGTGTCTTTTTAGTTATCTTTCGTAAAAAAAATTTTTTTTTAGTATAATAATAAAGTCTTCTCACCTGTTTCCTTGTGTTAGTTTTGCAGTTTTTGAGAACCAAGTTTATGCATACGCGCTCAAAGGGGCCGCTACCTAAGCCAAAGAAGGAGAACAACTTCCCACTAACGGATATCGCGTCGGAGGTTAGTATGTTTTCTTCACCACCATCCAGCCCACCACCTTTCCGAGTCGACCAAATGGCCGACCGTCAGACTGTTCACCAACAATCCACCCTAGGATTCACTGGTGTAAACTCACCCATCACTATTCCACCCATCGCCAATGAGAATTCGTGGCAAATCCCCTCGTACATCATGACCGCCATCTCTAACACGTGTCAATTTCACGGTCGTGATGATGAGGACGCACCTGCACATATTGCCCGCCTCACTCGCATTTTAGGTACGTTCCAGCTACAAGGAGCCACCAATGATGCCATCTTTCTCCAACTTTTCCCGTTCACTCTAGCCAATCGAGCTGCCACTTGGCTCGATTCTCAACCCGCAGGCACATACACTACTTGGGCCACACTTAGGGATGGATTTCTCAAGAAGTATTTCCCACCCGCTAAGGCATCTCGCCTCCGTGATCAGATTCACTCGTTCCGCATAGAACCCGATGAGTCCTATTACCTTGCTTGGGAGCGTTTCCAAAATCTAATCGCTCGATGCTCCCAGCATGGTCTCTCTGATTGGGCCCTTGTAGAGAAAATTCTATAATGGTCTCAATTATGACACGAAAGCTCGTTTCGATACTTCAGCGGGAGGACACCTCAGTAATCGAATGCCTAGATATGTTTGAGAGTTTTGCCCAATCTGAGTCTGAGCAGTGGTCAGCAAATAGGAATACCACTCCTATCACTAGTGCAACCTCATCTACCAGAGGTGTTCACCAGGTCACACTGGATACTAGTGTTGCTGCTGCTCTAGAAAACTTGCACCGTGAGATGAAAGAGATAAAAGCCAAGGTAGACAAATGTGAGTTCTGTAGGGGAGGTCATAGCACTTTACATTGCCCGTTGATGAGTGAGGAACAAGTCGATTTCGTAGCCGGTCAGTCGAGAGGTCCATTAAATGCTTTTAATAATAATAACTATAATTCGAACTGGCGTAATAATAATAATAATTCAAATTGGCGTTCTTCCGGTAACCCCCCTGGTTTCCAATCTAATTTTAATCGGGGTCAAGGTCAGTTCAGTTCTGGGAGTTCAGGTGGACAGGGTCAGTTTGGAAATCAGTTTAACAACCAGGGACAGGGTAATGGTAATGGAGGTTCAGTTGGTCAGGGATCATCTAGTGGTCATGGTTCAAACAAGGGTTTAGATAGAATTGAGGAACTCCTGTCACAGTTAGTTGTTAAGGATCAGGTCCTGAACACGATATTCTTCATAAGAATCAGCAGTCCGCTTTCCTTGACCTTCAAAGGTCCGTTGGTGACATGGCTAGAAAACTTGAGGAGAGGTTACCCGGTCAATTTTCGGGTGGCACTCAACTCAATCCGAATGCTCATGCGTAAGCCATCACTACTCGTAGCGGAAGAATTTTAGGTGAACCGAAAGTGAGAGAAGGGCAAGAAGTAGAGGATGAGGAGCCAGTTGATAAAGAAATTGAGTTGAAGGCTCCAGGTAAAGTGCAATCTAGGCTAGACCCAGCAATTACCGCACACACCATCGAGCCCCAAGTGGAGAGGAGCGTTGAGAAGAGACCGATAGAGTCTAGGCCTTCACCAGTTATAGATCTTTCACGAGTCCCGTATCCTGCCCGCCTTAAGCAACAGAAATATGCCAAGGAATACGGGCATTTTCTCGACATGTTCAAACAACTAAAAATTAATCTCCCGTTCATTGAGGCTCTCCAATGCATGCCCAAATATGCCAAGTTTTTGAAGGACCTTCTTAAAAGAAAGGATCGATTGGGGGAGCTCTCAAACATTCCATTAACCGGAGGTTGTTCCGCGGTTGTTTTGAACAAATTACCAGAAAAACTGACGGATCCGGGTATCTTCACCATTCCATGTCTATTCGGTAGTGATACCCAATGTAGAGCTTTAGCCGACCTAGGTGCTAGCATCAACTTGATGCCGTTTTCCCTTTATGAGAAGCTAGACTAAGGCAAACTTTCACCCACTCGCATGACTTTATCCTTAGCCGATCGTTCCGTCAAATACCCTCGTGGTATCATTGAAAATTTACTTGTTAAGGTCGATAAGTTTGTCTTCCCGGTCGATTTTGTCATTCTTGATATGGAAGCTGATGAGGGAGTTCCTATCATTCTAGGCCGTCCATTTTTGCGCACCGCAAAGGCACTCATCGATGTTTATGATGGAAAATTTTCACTCTGCGTTGGTGACGAGAAGGTCACATTTGAGGTAGCTAGATCCATGCAACACCCAAACGATTCTAGTGATTTTAGCGGCCCATGCCATTCTGTCTATTTCATGAATTCATTCATGTCGGGCGTGGACCAATGTCTCGAGTATATCAGTGGAGTCGATTTGTTAGGAGGGGGAGTGCTTGATGAATTGGAGGAGAGTGAAGAAGAAGAGGAGGAAACCCTATGGTTTCCTGAGGTGATGGAGCTTAGTGAGGTTAGGAATGAGAGTGAGAGAGCTCCCTTAGAGATACCAACCCCTTTAGAACTAAAGGTTTTGCCTTCACACCTAGAGTATGCTTATTTAGGAGAGGGTTCAAGTCTTCCCGTTATTATCTCCTCTAAGTTGATGGAGGAGGAGAAGTTGAGGTTGTTAGAGGTGCTGAAGTTGTACAAAGAGGCAATTGTAGCCTTTCGGATATTAAGGGCATAAGCCCCGCCTATTGTACTCACCGGATTCTTATGGAGGATGAATATAAGCCGGTGGTGCAACCTCAAAGGCGTCTCAATCCAAACATGCAAGAGGTAGTGAAGAAGGAGGTTTTGAAGTTGCTAGATGTCGAGGTGATTTACCCAATTTCTGATTCCCCATGGGTGAGCCCGACCCAAGTTATCCCGAAGAAAGGGGGGATGACAGTGGTCATGAATGAGAAGAATGAGCTAATCCCTTCACATATGGTCACCGGTTGGCGTGTGTGCATTGATTACCGAAAATTAAACGACGCCACCCGGAAAGACCATTTCCCTCTACCGTTCATCGATCAGATGTTGGAGTGTCTGGCGGGTCAACAGTTTTACTGTTTTCTCGACGGATTTTCGGGATACTTCCAGATTCCCATCGCACCGAAGGATCAGGATAAGACGACATTTACATGCCCTTATGGCACATATGAGTACCGCTGCATGCCATTCGGGTTATGTAACGCTCCGGCTACCTTCCAGCGTTGTATGGTCGCTATATCCCAGGATATGATTGAGACTTCCATGGAAGTTTTCATGGATGACTTCTCGGTTTATGGAGGCTCCTTTGACCGGTGTTTAATTAATTTGGGGAAGATGTTGAAGCGGTGTACGGAGACGAAATTGATGTTGAATTGGGAGAAATATCACTTCATGGTGACGGAAGGGATAGTGTTAGGCCATAAGATCTCACGAGAGGGCATAGAGGTGGATAGAGCCAAAATAGATACAATCAGCAGGTTACCCCCACCGACGAGTGTTAGGTCGATCCGTAGTTTTCTCGGTCATGCCGGCTTTTATAGGCGTTTTATCAAGGATTTTTCCAAAATTACTCGGCCCATGACCCGACTCCTCGAGAAGGATGCCCCGTTTGTCTTCGATGAGGAGTGTCTCAAAGCCTTTGATTTTTTGAAAGAAAAGTTAATTAGTGCCCCCATTCTTATATCACCCGACTGGAGCTTGCCTTTTAAGCTCATGTGTGATGCGAGTGACTACGCGGTTGGTGCAGTTTTGGGGCAAAGATGGGATAAGCACTTCCACCCCATCTACTATACGAGCAAAACTCTAAATGACGCTCAAGAAAACTATACCACCACAGAGAAAGAGCTCCTAGCCGTAGTATTCGCATTCGATAAATTCCGTTCATACCTCGTGCTTTCGAAAACCACCGTTTTCACTGACCATTCTGCTTTGCGTTTTCTCTTCCAAAAGAAAGATGCTAAGCCACGTATCATACGGTGGACCCTATTGCTCTCCGAGTTTGATATAGAAATTAAGGATAAGAGAGGAGCGGAGAATGTTGCGGCCGACCATTTGTCATGGTTGGAGGACTCGAAGAGAGAGGAGATTCGTGAGGAGGCGATAGGTGATAAATTCCCTCATGAGTCGGTTGTGTTTGTGGCAGCGGAGAAGGAAGGTATGCCATGGTTCTCCGATTTGGCAAATTACCTAGCGAATGGAGTTGTGTTGAAGGGTATGACAACCCAACAAAGGAAGAAATTTTTTAGGGATGCTAGGAGGTACATTTGGGATGACCCTTTTCTTTTTAGGATAGGAGGAGATAGGATTCTTAGGAGGTGTGTGACGAAGGAGGAAGGTAATGAGATCCTTAGGCATGTTCATGAGGGTTTAACGGGAGGTCACCATGGTCCTCACACTACTGCCAAAAAGGTGTTTGATTGTGGATTTTATTGGCCTTCGGTAGTTAAGGATGCCTTAGAGTTTGTTAGGAGATGTGATGCGTGCCAACATACCGGCAATATCTCATCCAAGAACGAGATGCCTCAAAATCCAATCCAGATCCTTGAAATATTCGAAGTTTGGGGCATTGACTTCATGGGACCATTCCCCATCTCTAGTGGGAATTGGTACATCCTTGTGGCGATTGACTATGTTTCAAAGTGGGTAGAGGCTCAAGCTCTTCCCACAAATGATGGCCGAGTGGTGGTGAGATTCCTAAAGAAGTTATTCACTCGTTTTGGTACACCTAGAGCTCTCATAAGTGACCGTGGCACTCATTTTTGCAACGCCGTGATGGAAAAAGCGTTAGCAAGCTATGGGGTCACTCATCGTTTGTTCACCGCATATCACCCCCAAACAAGCGGTCAAGTTGAGAATGCCAATCGAGGAGTGAAGCAAATCCTAGAGAAAACCATAGGAAAAAATAGGAAAGATTGGTCCGAGAAGCTAGATGATGCTTTATGGGTGTTCCGAACCGCATACAAAACACCCTTAGGAACCACCCCGTTTATGGTCGTTTATGGAAAAGCATGTCACCTACCCGTAGAATTGGAACATCGTGCGCTTTGGGCTCTCAAAACCATGAACCTAGACTTAACCGAAGCCTCTCGAAAACGATTTTTCCAAATTCATGAGTTAGAGGAGCTTAGGGGTGCGACATATGCACGTTCATGGAATATTAAGGAGAAAACTAAGGCATTGCACGATAGGAGGCTTAGGAAAGTGAGGGAGTTTAGAAAGGGGGATAAGGTACTTGTTTATAACTCCCGGTTGAAGTTGTTTGGGGGGAAGTTGAAGTCCAAGTGGTCGGGACCATATGTGGTCAAGGAGGTTTTTCCATACGGGACGATTGAGTTGTTAGATGAAGCCGATGGGAATACATGGAAAGTAAATGGCCACCGTTTGAAACACTATGTAGGGGGACCCATAGATCTTACCGAAGTGGAGGAAACTCCTCTCGAAATACCTCCTAACAACGCCCAAGTATAGAGTCTTGAGTGAAAGCTCAAGTGTAAAGTTTGTAATTTTTCGTAGTTTTTGTTTTTGTGTCTTGTATTTTTGAGTCTTGTGCAGGAAAACATCACCGTTGGGGAGCAACGATCGATAGGAAAACGAATTTCCAGGTAAGTCTCAAAGTTAGATTTTATTTGGAATGGGTTTTTGGGAGGTTTGGAAAACTTATAATTTTTTCTAAGGCATGGAGCTGGCAGCATCTCGAAACTTTCTGTTGAAATAGGTCCCTCGCCACCCGCGAGGGATTTAATATTTACGTCGCGGGCCGCGAGGCTCCTCGCCACCCGCGAGACACATCCCCAAACTCGCCGCTGGCCGCGAGACCCCTTTCTCTTCAGAACAAAACCTCTCTTCCCCAAACCTGCAGTCACTTTTCACCTTACAAACCCAAAAATACCTTACGGCCTCCACTACCAACCCACCACAAATCCACCATTTTTACACCCCATTCACCATTTTTGACCCTCTTACACCTATCATATCATCCTACACCTGAAACCCACCAGAAACTACTCATTTGTTCACTCACCAGCATTAATTTTCACGGGGTTCTAGGTGTACCTCTTGTTTCTTAGTTTTCTTACTGATTAACTCGCTCTCTAGGTATGTTTTCTTGTATTTTGTAATCTTTTAGTCTTCGAGTTTTGATCGATAGTGGGTAGTTTTGCATGTTTAGGTGTCGGTTCTTCATCGTGTCAATTAGTTAGTTTGGGTCTTTGATAATAAATGCAGTGCGGATGGGTAAGTTCGGGGCTGTTTTGGTTGTGTCTGTGCCGGTGGCTTGGTTTGGGAACATTCGGAAATTAAGGTGGTTTGGTTCGGGATAACTTAAGCTCTGTACTCAATGTCGGTTTGTTGTGGCACTTAGGTTTAATTGGGGACAATTAAAGTGCCGAGGGAGGTAATGTACATTGAGTCTAGTTAGTGAGTCGTTTTTTTTTTTTTTTTTTTTTTTGTTTCGGGTTAGTTTTTGGGTAATTTTATGTTTTGACAGGTTAAAGGCTACTCGCCCGTACTCAATCTCCATTCGGGCGAGTTTGGTCTAAACTTATAATTAGTTCTTGTAAATTATCGCCCAAAGTGTTTGTAACTTCAGGTTTTCTGGTGCAACGGCGAATGAAATGCTATACGGTTGTTTATTTAAAAAAAATATATATATATAAAATAAAAAAATAAATAGTTTGTGAATACTGACTTTCTGCTTTTCTTTTCTTTGTTTGATTATTCATGTGCAGATATGTCAGGTGAAGGTTCGTCAAGTAGACCAGGAAGGAAGCGAAGAGGCCCAACACCGCGCCCGCGAGGAGATGCGGCTGAGCAGGACTATAATCCACATCTGGGTCAAAGGATGATCAAGTATCATACCAGAGAACGTATCCCTAACTGTAGAGTCACGAGGCTTCGAGAACACCCGCTTCTGCAATTTGAGTTGGGAACTCAGGAATCGCGGAAATTGGATACCTTGATTGATACAGATCTACTACAATTTAGGACGATCGATTGGACGCTTCTAGATAACATTGGCCAAAGAGATAGGATCGAGGCGTTGCTGGGTGATAAGTTCCGGGCTGTATTGTGTTGTATGGCTCCACAATATGAGGAGTTAACTTTAGAGTTCCATGCTACTTTGGTTTCGTTTTCTCTGGGTACACAGGTGTACGAGATGAACATGCCCCAATTTGCAGTGGCTACTCAGTTATATACACAGGCAGAGGTTCAAACACCGAAGTTTATCACTAGTGTGAGGGGTGTCTTTACGAAGCAGCATGATTACAGCTTGATGAGTAATGATCTGGTTAGGTTTTGGGGTACTATCTTAAATGCTCCCTTCTCAGGGAGTATGTTGAATTCAGAAATTATCGATCCGGTCTACAGGTCTATTCATAAGATCTTGACGGCGACACTTGTTGGCAGAGGCTCGGGGAAGAATAAGATCAACCAGGTTGATCTGTTTTGTTTGCTATGTATGGGGGAGCATAGGCCTGCAAATGTGGCCCGTATTATCGCATGGTCCATGAAAAGGACCTGGAGGGTTGGTCCGGATGCTGGTGTCTACATGGGGCCTTATGTGACTAGAATTGCTGAAAGTCTTGGGGTGTTTGACAAATATGAGGCGAGGTATTTGAAAGATGGGCCAGTTACAGTTATCATAGGGGTTAGAGAATTACAGTATGCAGGGATTCTCAGTATGCATGAACCGCCTAGTTGGGAACCGATTCGAGCAGGGCCACAGGGTCAACCACCAGCAGGATCTGAGGTTGCAGCAGCTATGCAGTCCGGGATACCGACCCATTATCAGAGACCATTGCATCGGTCTGAGAGGCCAGCACCACAGTATCCTCTCCAACAGCCACGACCGGACCCCCTCACATTGGATTCGATGTATGATAGGATGGAGCATGGGTTTAGGGACTTACATGGGTTGATGACCACTGGCCATAATGAGATCAGGACGCTGCTTTCTACTGGGCAGAAACGTCAGGAGGAGGCATTGAGGTATATGATGGGAAACATGAATATGAATGTCCCGAGTTTTTTCGCGCCTCAAGGGTCGAGTGGTCAGCAGTACAGTGGTTATGGTCAGTATGGTTCTTATGGACAACCGGGCAGCTCAGGTCAGTATGGTGCCGACCGCTCACCACCAGAGTTTCCGATTTTTGAAGCTGAGAGTGAAGAGGACGAAGAATAGTGTGGGGATGATACAACTGTTATTGTGTCCTTTCTATTTATTTTTCGTTTATGATGTTTTTAGTATCTATGGTTTGTGATGTTTTAATACATTGATACATTGGGTGGGTTGGTTTGGTTGGTTTGTGTTTGGCTTGAACAAACTGAATGGTTTTCTCTGCGAGTATTTTGATTATGTTTAGGTTGTTGTGATGTTGCCGCTTCTGTTCGTGTGTGATAAATGAGGATTGTTGGCTGGGCACGTTCGGTGTGGAGGGCACTAGTGGAAATTGACTGGCACGTTGACAGTCTTGCTTTATTACCAGCTAAGTCTTTTCCAGTTGTATATCTTGTATTTTCATTTCTTTCCGTTCCTGCATTAGAGACAATGCAACATTTAAGTGTGGGGATGGGACATTTAATTTTTCATTGATAAAATATATATATATATATATAAATTGGAAAATGTCTCTGTTTTAGAAGTTTGCAATTACAAGCACGAAAAATGATAGTAAAGTCGGGTTTTTACTTGGTTTTTGAATATGAGATTATAAATAAAGTGAAAGCGTGTCTAGTTTGGGATATGTGGGTAGGCCCGACCAGTTGAGAAGTTTCCTTTGAGCTTAAATATATCTAATGTTGGGATATTTGTGGGTTATCATCTACGGGAAGTAGGGAAGTCGATACCGCCACAAATAGTATAAGGAATGCCTTTATAAGTTTTAAAATCTTAGAATTTTTATCGAAAAAAAAAATAAAGTAAAAAAAAAATAAAATAAAATAAAAATAAAAATAATAGCATATAAAATAACGATGCCTATGGAATTGCTCTTGGGGATGGTGACTCTGATTGAAATTCCCGCTAGGATAAGTTAAAATAAAATGATATGATTACCGACGCTCACGTTGTCGCTCTAGGGGATGGTGACTCTGATTGAAACAACCTCTGGGTTAGGTATGAATATTGTGTACTCGTGATTAAAAATAAAAAAGGGAAAATTTTGATGTTAATTCTTCTGATTTTTAAAGCATAAGACGGTTAGGAAATAATCAATTGGTTGTTCCTTTTGTTCCATAAGCTTGAGGTAGGGTTAGATGAAACTATAGCTTCCGATGCGTGAGACCCTAGATTATCTGATTGAACTTAAATTAAATAAACATGATAAGGAACTTGGATACCGGATTTGGGTTTAAGAGGATAATATATTTGCAATCGCAGCTAACACGTCACTAAGCTTTAATTAGAATAACTGAGTTTTTGAGAACCAAGTTTCTACCTGACTATGATTCCGTATACATAATTCTTTTTCAGGGACGAAAAAAAGGTTAAGTGTGGGGATATTTGATGTATTGCAAAATACACCCATTTATTGTGTTCAGTTTGAGTGGTTTTGTTTAGTTTTCTTTTAGTTTTTAGTTAGAATATGTTACTGCTGATCCATTTGTGTTTACTAGGTCTCGAGTGATAGTTGTTGCTAAAATGGGCAGAAAACGAGTCAAAAATATGCAAAACCGAGTACCGGAAGAGATCAGAAGGTCAAGAGTCGATTAAAAGCATGAAATTCCAGAAGAAACACCTTATCGCCACCCGCGAGAAGGTCAGGAGTTGTCCCTCGCTGGCCGCGAGGGAGTTGCATCACGACCACAGAAATTAACTCCTCGCCACCTGCGAGAATGGAAGCCAATGGGCTCCGCGGGTGGCGAAAGCCTATTTTCCACAGAATGTTTCGACTTTCAGGTGGGTTGATGCTAGATTGGGGTATAAATACATCTCAATCATATTCTTGTAAAACCTAGCCGATTTTGAAGAATCTAGGACGAATTTTGGAGAGATTTTGGAGCAATTTCAAGCAAGAAGGAGAAACGGTTGAAGGTTGGAGTCATAGGATCGATCAAGCCGTGGTTTGGTTATCCGGGTTTATCAATTCTTTGTTTTCTTAATTTTTACCATGTTTTTCCACTTTGTTGAAATTGCATCTTTGATTTGGATAATGATGAGTAGCTAAACTAGATAAACTACCTAGATTATGATGAATGGGATGCTAAAGTTGTGATTTTTATATTGGATGCTTGTTAATTTTGGATTTCATGATAAAGTAGCAAACTTGATTATTGATTCGTTGAATATGCATGCTTAGAATTATTCTAATTGTTATATATTGCTTCGTATGATCTTTGGTGAATGTCTTTTGCGTAATAGGGTCATGCTAAATCATTAACTTGCGTTGTGATTTGTTGGGTTAATTGGCCAAAATACCTTAGAAGCTATATTTGATAATTGAATAGGTCTAGGTGTTATAGTAATCTTAATAGCCGAGAGGTGCGAGATTATTGATAGGTCTAAATTGGTAAATTGCTAGGGTGGTCTTTGAGAGAAGTCTGTCGTAGTTGCCTTGCTAATATTTGTCTATCGAGTCGAATCAAGAACCCAAGTCATCCTAGGTTTACAACCCGAGAAGGAGTAGGTCATATTAGGGTACTTTACATAAACATTTAGATAACCAAGAGGAAGTTTAGATCAACCGGTGTTTTCAGCAGCCTTCAGAGTTCCTTAGGTGTCTTCCCGAAAAGGGTCGGGAGTCCTGTTCGGTGTCTCAAGAGGTTAGAAATTTATGATCCCGGTTCCTTATTAACTTGCATCCGTTAAAAGTATAGCTTGAAGTATCCCAGGATTCCAGTCTAGGTAGTTACCCATCGTCATCTGAAGTAAAACCCAAAATCACCTTCGTGTCTTAGGTAATTTAGTTAATTGATAGTAATTTAATCGCCTTTCTCTTAGGATTTTAGACAAACCCCCCCCCCCCAAATATAAAAACAATTAGTCGTGTCAGTCAGTCTGTTTAAGTGAGTCTAATTTACGTAATAAATAGAGTCTCGTGGGTTCGATTTCCGGACTTATTTAGCTGTACTAGAGTCGATCGGTTCACTTGTCGGTTAGTAGTTTAGTCGAGTTTTAGAGAGTCTAGAGTATAACTTAGTTTCTAGAATAGGTTAATTTAGTTAATAATTTAATAACTACGTTTAGAACATCAAGCAGACAACGCCGGAGATCACTACAGTCGCAGTCGGCGTCGGTTTTGATCGAACACCATCAATTCGAGCACCATTGTGATAATTAAACACCTCTGTAGTTTCGTTTTCATACCTAGATCGAAAGCCCTATCATACCCAGGGCTTATAACACCGAATTTAACTCGAACCGATTCTAGGGTTCATAACCAATTCGGTTTAATCAAACACTACTCTAATCGCGATCTCAATCCAATTAATTTTGATAGATAGATTCGCAAACACTCTCTGATCGAAAGCCCTATGATAATTTAATCAAGTAACATTGAATTGTGTAACATCCAGTAATTAGGGTTTGTTCTTGAATCAATTTAGGGGTTTTGATCTTAACGGCTATCTCAATCAAATTAAACATCATGGTTGGATTCGCAATCATCAGTTTATCAAAAACCCCATGAATCCAGCAGTTTCTAACATAAGAATTCATCTAATCGATTTGGCATTCATACCAAAAGTTTTGGCCTATTTTTCCTAAAATTAACGATCTTAAACTTAACCATTTTTGCAATTAAACCCATCTACAGATTCGCAATCATCTAAGCAACAAAACCCCTATGAATCCTGACCTTATTCACGATCAAATTCGGTGTTTGGGACGGGATTTGATCTGGATATATATAGGGAATTAAATCACGTTGGACTTGATTATTAAAACAAATCTGAGCCGGTTATATTCGCGATGACCCTAGCGGGCGGACTGGTTAGAGCGATGTGTGTGTGTGGGAGAGACCCGGGTTCGAGACCGGGCTCCCACAATTATTTTTAAAACATTTTTCTGGATTATTAAATTAATAAAAATCAAACCTTTTAATATTGTATTATTATATAAATGGGTTTTAACCCGGAAAACAACCCGTAGGCTCGTGTTTGAAATATTAGTTTATTTTTATAAATTATACCCGCTTTTATAAATTGGGCATTATTATTTTCAAATTGTTTTTAAACCGTAAACTCGTGTAAAATAATATTTATATTATTTTCAAATTGTGACCCGTATTATTAAATAATATATATTTATATTATTTCAAATCATTTTTATAACGCCGTGAATCAATCGGGACTAATTAATAATTAGTTATGTTATCCACTCGTATATATATATTATTATTTATGTCGTTCGTCGCGTAAAGTAATTCTTAAACCCGTGGACACGTTTGTTCACTCTCGCTTATTAGAGCGGTTCTTTAATATGTTCCTTCCATGTCACAGTCACAATTCCCATTATCATTCCTAATTTATATGTTTATAATTTTAGGACATTCGTAGGTCTTTTGAGACTTACACTCATGGTTCCAACTTACTTTTAGTGTGAAACTACCTTCAACGCCAAGCAGGTGAGTTTTCACGGCCCCTTTTTACTGTTTTAACTTGGGGGAGAAAACATGCTTAAACTACTTTTGAGATTTTGTATTTCATATGCTATCATTGTTAAAGCTAAGTGTAACACGCTATCACAGAAAGTCCTCGTCTTATCTCGAACCGTTAATATGGATCTTAGCAAGGTAATATTTAGTAGTACTACTGGGTTTGACAAATCCCATCCGCGTTAGTCGCGCTAACTCGATTAGATATCGAACGGGTGAAATGTTAGCCTACTCACACCGCCAGTGTTGATAGACCTGGCAGGAGGCAATAAACAAACAGTCAGCTTTGGTTGCGAGCACTTGAGCTAAACATGAACATAGGTTAGCTACCTATAGATACATATTGAATGATCATAAATCTGGTAAACGCTTACGTATTTATTTGAAACCTGTGAACTCACCAACCTTGTGTTGACACTTTTTCTTACATTTTTTCTCAGGTCGCTAAGCTAAGACACAAGGTGCACGTTAGGACATGCATTGGATTCAACTATTTTACTTTTGATATATTTTATGACTCCCTTGTACTGTATTTTGGTTGGTTAGACATTTTTGGACTTTGGTTTTGGGGCGCGTGCATTTTGCGCATTTACTTTTCGTTATGCTTCCGCATTGAACATTGATTTTAATGGTATTTTCATTTGAGTCCCATGTAGAGTCGTTTAAAGTAACTAATGTCTGAGATCCTGGTTAGTCACTTCCCAAAACGGTAGAACTCCGTTAGTTGAAATTTGGGGGTGTGACAGATGGGGCGTGTCATCCGGTCGACTTGACTAATGATGATAACAAGGACAAGGATCCCGAAGCCGGTCCTAGTGGAGGTGAGTGTGACAATCCGGATTTTTCAGTTAATTTCGTTAACCATTTCGTTAAGTTTCTTATTAAAAACTTAACCCCGTTAATCAAACCTAACCCCAAGGACTAATTCGGTCACAAAATCAACTCAAAACTGCAGGGACTAGTTGTGTAAATATACCAAACCGAATTATTGACTCCCCAAAGTCAAAATCAAATCAATTCAACCCTGTTTGACTTTTTGAAGTCAAACTCGTGACAAATTCAATCAAAATCAAATTCACAAATCGATTTGTTGAAATTGAAACTGTTATCGCTCGATTAATGCCATTAACGACCTTAAACATCAATTAAAACATCCATCATTAGCAAATTAAACAGGTTAATGACGAGTTATTTTGTAACCGTCGACCCACATCAAACATTCATCGAATTCGACGAATCCTCGTATTACTTTCATAAATTAAACCCTCTCACACCTTTATCGAATCTGTTTGAGCCTGTTGCAAGCATCAATTCGTCCAGAATCATAGCAGAAGGAGTCGGAGATCAAACCAGTTCAAGTCGGAACTATTTTAGTCGAGGATCATCAATTCGAACTCTAATCCGGTAATTGTCTAAACCCACACTGTCGTTTCTGTCTAATAATTGAAAGCCTTATGCCAATTAGGACTTACAACATCAATTATATCAAGAACCCGATTCTAGGGTTCATACAAATACGGTTTGATCGAATCCTAATCTAAACAAAATCTTAATTCAATTCAATTGTATGGTTAGAATCGAAAACAGTAACTCTTTGAAAGCCCTATGGTTAATTGGGATTACATTATCGAGTGGATCATGAACCATAACCTAGGGTTCATATAAAACCGGTATAATCGAACCCTGCTTTAGACTCAGTATAAATCCAATTAAAATGTTTCATTAGCTTCGAAATTCTCTACTCAATGAAAGACCTATATCATTTTAATCACAGAACATCGAATTGTTCATGATCCAGATTCTAGGGTTTATTCATACGATAATTTGGGGGTTTTGATTCTAGAATCAGTCTTAATCTAATTAAACCATTCATACACATTTGCAAGCCTTTAATGAGTAAAACCCCATAAATCCAACTGTTTTCATCATCAAATTCGATCAAATCAGAACCGTGTTCATAAGCTAGGGTTCGGCTCATTTTTCTGTAATTTAACGGCCTTAAACACGATGTTTTTGAAATTAAACTAACCCATAGATTCGCAAACCCTCGTTGAACAAAACCCCTATATTCCTATGTTTAATCGAAGTCGAGATCGTGGGGATTGGGACAGTTTCGAACCGGTATGTGTATGGGAGGGAAACCCACTGGAATTGGGTGTTAAAACTATTTGAAACTGATGATGTTCGCGATAGCCTAGCGGCCGGGACTGGTTAGAGCGATGTGTGTGTGTAGGAGAGACCCGGGTTCGAGACCGGGCTCCCACAATTATTTTTAAAACATTTTTCTGGATTTTTAAATTAATAAAAATCGAATCTGTTAATATTATATTATTATATAAATGGGTTTTAACCCGAAAAACAACCTGTAAGCTCGGGTTTGAAATATTAGTTTATTTTTATAAATTATACCCACTTTTATAAATAATATATTTTTATTATTAACAAGTAAAATAATATATTTATATTATTTTTAAGCCGTAAACTCGTGAAAAATAATATGCTTATATTATTCCCAAATTGTGACCCGTATTATTAAATAATATATATTTATATTATTTCAAGTCATTTTATAACGCCGTAAATCAATCGAGACTAAATAATAATATAACTAATTATATTATCCACTCGTATATATATATATATATATATATATATATATATATATATATATATATATATATATATATTATTTATGTCGTTCGTCGCGTAAAGTCATTCCTAAACCCGTGGACGCGTTCGTTTTCCGTGTCACAGTCACAATTCCCATTATCGTTCCTAATTTATATGTTTACAATTTTAGCTCAGTCGTAGGTCTTTTGAGACTTACACTCGTGGTTCCAACTTACTTCTAGTGTGAAACTACCTTTAACGCCAAGCAGGTGAGTTTTCACGGCCCCTTTTTACTGTTTTAACTTGGGGGAGAAAACATGCTTAAACTGATTTTTAGATTTTGTATTTCATATGCTATCAATGTTAAAGCGAAGTGTAACATGCTATCACAGAAAGTCCTCATCTTTTCTCGAACCGTTAATATGGATCTTAGCGAGGTAATGTTTAGTAGTACTATTGGGTTTGACAAATCCCACCCGCGTTAGTCGCGCTAACTCGATTGGATATCGAACGGGTGAAATGTTAGCCTACTCACATGGCCAGTATTGATAGACCTGGCAGGAGGCAATAAACAAATAGTCAGTTTCGGTTGCGAGCACTTGAGCTAAACATGAACATAGGTTAGCTACCTATAGATACATATTGAATGATCATAAATCTGGTAAACGCTTACATATTTATTTGAAACCTGTGAACTCACCAACCTTGTGTTGACACTTTTCTTTACATGTTTTCTCAGGACGCTAAGCTAAGACACAGGTGCACGTTAGGGCATGCATGGGATTCAACTGCTTTGCTTTGTGTCTATTTATGTTTGGTTGAATTATTCTATTTGTACTTTGTTTGGTTTGGACGTTTGGACTTTTTAGACTTTTGGCGTTTGGTTTTGGGCGCGTGTATTTTGCGCATTTACTTTCTTTACGCTTCCGCATTGATACTCTGATTTAAAAGATATTTTTCATTTTGAGTCCCATGTAGAGTCGTTCAAAGTAACTAATGTCTGAGATCCTGGTTCGTCACTTCCCAAACGGTAAAACTCTGTTAGTTGAAATTCGGGGTGTGATAGAATGGTATCAGAGACATTGGTTATAGAGAACTAGGATTGCATACTAGACTATAGTCTCACACATTAGTTACATGTCATTTGGATGTTTGGTACTTATATATAATGTTGCAGGATCATGTCGTCAACCCCACCTCCATCACCTAACGCATCAGGGCATAAGGCACCTGTACTCTCATCCCCGAAGCCCAAAAGGCGCCGAACTACTTCAATTGACCAAGGCGAACCGAGTAACGCACGAGCATTGGATTATGCTCTCAATTGGGACGTATAACCACATATGATCCAAAGGTGGATCGAAATGGGAGATGTTCCATCACCTTACTTTGGATCCGCATCTTCATCACCTACACTACCTAGCTTACCATGCACCATGGAACAAGCTTTCGCAGCATTCGTATCTTATATGTTGAAAGAATTGAGTTTTGTACAAGATGCCACCGAGGAGATACCTAAACTTTTGAAGAATGGACCCCAAGTAGAGAAGAATAAGGTAGGAGTAGAACACTTGACTACCGAACTAAACTTTTTGAAGAATGGACCCCTAAACTTTAGTGGATCGTGTGGCACATCTAGAGACGAGGGCTGACACTATGGATGATGATATGGAAGGAGTTCTGGAGAGATTAGCTGCTATGGAAGCTCAGCTACATGTGGCCAACCACACTGCTGAAGGCCTTCAAGAGAGGTGACTCACTTGGAAGCCCAACTACAAGCGGCCCTATTTCCGGAGGACATTCCAGTATCTGACGATGAGGAGGAACCTTTTGAGGAGGAACCTTTTGAAGAAGAGCCCTTCGAGGAGGAACCCTTAGAGGGGGAGCCAGCTGAGGGGGAGCCAGCTGAGGAGGAGCCAGTGGAGATCGATGATGCACAGTCATACCTCTCTTCTGATGACGAGGATGTTTGATGATCTTCCTATCCTATCTTCCTTTTCATGTTTGTTTTTGCTTATGTTATCTCTCTTTTCAAACCTAGATGGGTAAGGTTGTTCCCATCCAATAAAAGCATGAGAAGTTTAATATTTAAATTATTTATTTTGTAGCCTTACAATTTATTTAATTTTCAAAATATTAGATGTTGTATCTCCTTACTCGTACCTGAATAATGTTTAATATGCGATATATTTCTCATTATTTTTCATTTGTGATTGTGAAGAATCATGTCTGGGAGAGGACGAGGAGGCCGTGCCGGTGGTCATGGTACCATTAACATGACGGCAGCAGAGCTAGCAGCTTTGATAAATAATAGTGTGGCAGAGGCCCTAGCAGCACAGAATGTTGCATGTAAATGCTTTAACTATTGACTAATAGTGTCAATCCTTCTCCTAAAAACATCTTTCTAAACTCTATAATTCCAATTCAATTTGTATTTCTAAATCCAGGCCAGCAAAATCAGCAAAACCAACAGCCACCCTGCACTTTCAAGGCATTCATGGATTGCAAGCCCCACACCTTTAGTGGAGCTGAAGGAGCCGTTGGATTACTTCGCTGGTTTGAGAAGGTTGAATCAGTAATAGCCATGTGCAACTGCTCCGTGGCTAACCAAGTGAAGTTTGCTGCTCGGACTTTAGAAGGCCCGGCCCTAACATGGTGGAATGCCCAAGTTCAAATGTTGGGACTGGTAATGGCAAATGGACTCCCGTGGGAGCAATTTAAAACAATGATGAAGGAAGAATACTGCCCACGAGATGAAATTCAAAAGCTAGAGGGAGAGTTCTGGAACCTTAAGATGGAGGGTTCGGAAATTGAACTCTACACCACCAGTTCGCACGAACTTGCTACCATGTGCCCACACATGGTGACTACGGATTACAAACGGATTGAACTATACATTGGAGGTTTGGTACCTCAGATTCAAAGCATGGTGACCTCATCCAACCCTACCACCATCCAACAGACCATCAGACTTGCTCACAAGTTTACCGATCAGGCGATGACGCAAGGAACTTTACCTCCAAGAGGTTCAGTTGCTAAACCCACCGACAACCACAAACGCAAGTTTGATCACCATTCCAACACCCACAACCACTCTAACTCCCACTCCAAAGGACCTCAACCCAACCAACCCCAGTTTAACCAATCGCAACAACAACAACAGCGTAGGTTTGAGCCTACCAAGAACTTCAATCAGTCGACCTCTTCTGGCCAAAACCAGGGGGGCTATGCGTGGAAGTCCCCGAAGTGTAACAAGTGTAACTTGCACCACTTTGGGTTCTGCAATCGTTGCCGGAGGTGCGGTAAAATAGGCCATGCTACTAAGGACTGTAGGGGTGAATTACAAACTAAACAACCCTTTCAACCACCGGGATCTACTAGGGCTTGCTTTGAGTGTGGAAAGGAAGGGCATATTCGGAAGAACTGTCCTCAGTTGAAGAAAGGGGGTAATGGAAATCACAACCCTAACTAGAATAAGAATGGTAATGGTGGTAACAATGGCAATGGGGGAGGAAATGGTGCGAAGGGACGAGCCTTCGTACTAGGATCTGGAGAAGCCCGTTACGACCATAATGTGGTCACCGGTAAGTTCCTCGTAAATAATTTATTTGCTTCTGTCCTTTTTGACACCGGTGCTGATAGAAGTTTTATATCTAAGAAATTTAGTAATATGATAAAAGGAACTTCATCTCTATTAGAAGATAAGTATACAATAGAGATAGCTGATGGTCAAATAATTGAGGCAACTCACATACTTAAAGGATGTAAACTTGAGCTAGCTACACATACATTTGATATCGACCTTATGCCGGTCATACTTGGTAGTTTTGATATAATTTTCGGCATGGATTGGTTATCTAGAAACCAAGCCGAAATTATCTGTCGTGAGAAGATTGTACGTAAACCTCTCTCGAATGGAGAAACCCTTTCCATCCAAGGCGAAAGAGTTGGTGCAGTCATGGGCATTATATCCTTCATGAAAGCACAAAAATGTCTTCGAAAGGGGCATACGGCTATTTTGGCTCTTGTTGCTGAGCAGCCCTTCGAAGAGAAGAAGATTGAAGATATTCCCGTCGTGCGTGAATTTTTGGAAGTATTTCCCGAGGATCTGCCCGGTTTGCCACCGCACCGTCAAGTTGAGTTCCAAATTGATTTAGCACCCGGAGCAGCACCGACTGCTCGGGCACCTTACAGACTGGCACCTAGTGAATTGCAGGAACTGTCCACTCAATTGCAAGATTTATTGGATAAAGGTTTCATCCAACCTAGTTCATCACGGTGGGGAGCTCCGGTATTATTTTTCAAGAAGAAGGACGGTACGTTCCGTATGTGTATTGATTATCGGGAGCTGAATAAAGTCACAATCAAGAACCGCTACCCTTTACCTCGCATAGATGACCTTTTTGATCAACTCCAAGGATCAAGTTTCTATTCCAAAATAGACCTTCGGTCCGGCTATCATCAGTTAAGATTCTGAGAAGAAGATATCTCTAAGACTGCATTCAGAACGAGGTACGGCCATTACGAATTTATGGTCATGCCTTTCGGTTTAACCAACGCACCCGCGGTATTCATGGACCTCATGAACCGTGTGTGTAAGCCTTACCTTGACCAGTTCGTTATCGTTTTCATCGACGACATCCTCATCTATTCCAAGAACAAGGAGTAACATGATGAACATCTACGCCTAATTTTGGAACTACTCAAGCGAGAACAACTGTATGCTAAGTTTTCCAAGTGTGAATTTTGGATCCGGGAAGTTCAGTTTCTAGGGCATGTGGTTAACGAGAAAGGAATACATGTCGACCCATCAAAGATAGAAGCCATCAAGAATTGGGCAGCACCGATGACTCCGACTGAGGTGCGACAATTTCTGGGATTGGCTAGATACTACCGTCGATTCATCGAAGGATTTTCCAAAATTGCTCAACCCCTCACTGCTTTAACTCAAAAGGGTAAAGCCTATAATTGGGGCGACAACCAAGAGTCAGCATTCCAACACCTCAAACAGAAACTTTGTAGTGCACCTATTTTAGCTCTTCCGGAAGGAACCGATGATTTTGTAGTGTATTGTGATGCATCTATTCAAGGTCTGGGTTGTGTCTTAATGCAACGCGAAAAGGTAATCGCATACGCGTCACGTCAATTAAAGGTTCACGAGAAAAACTACACCACTCATGACCTAGAGTTGGGAGCAGTAGTTTTTGCACTTAAGATATGGAGACATTACTTGTACGGTACCAAATGCACCATCTACACCGACCACAAGAGCCTCCAGCATATCTTCAAGCAGAAGGAGTTGAACATGCGACAACGTCGTTGGGTTAAACTTTTAAATGATTACGACTGTGCGATCCGGTATCATCCAGGTAAAGCTAACGTTGTGGCTGATGCACTAAGCCGAAAGGAAACGAAACCCAAACGAGTTCGAGCATTACAACTTACTATTCACCCTGGATTGCCTGACAGAATCCGTAGTGCTTAACTTGAAGCCTTGAAAGAAGATAACCTACCGTTAGAAGGTACACGCGGCATGGAAGCACAACTTGAAGTAAAATCTGACGGAATTCGTTACTTCGTTGAACGAATATGGATTCCAGTGTTCGGAAATTTAAGGGAACTAATCATGGATGAAGCTCATAAATCTAGTTACTCCATTCATCCGGGTACCGATAAAATGTACCATGATCTAAAAGTACTATATTGATGGCCGAAGATGAAGGCCGATATAGCCACCTATGTTAGTAAATGTCTGACTTGCGCGAAGGTCAAAGTCGAATACCAAAAATCATCCGGTCTTCTACAACAACCAGAAATTCCCATGTGGAAATGGGAACAAATATCCATGGATTTCATCACCAAATTACCACGAACCCCTACTGGATGTGATACTATATGGGTAATTGTTGATCGATTAACAAAATCTGCTCATTTCTTAGCCATCAAGGAAACCGATAAGATGGAAAAGCTTACTCGTATTTACATAAAAGAAGTAGTATCTCGGCACGGGGTGCCTATCTCTATCATTTCAGATCGTGATGCACGATTCACTTCTCGTTTCTGGCAGTCGTTACATAAGGCCTTAGGCACACGTCTAGATATGAGCACAACATACCATCCTCAAACTGATGGCCAAACAGAACGTACTATCCAAACTCTGGAGGACATGCTACGAGCTTGTGTGATCGATTTCGGTAACACTTGGGAGTCTCACCTACCGTTGGTGGAGTTCTCCTACAACAACAGCTATCACACTAGCATCAAGGCAGCTCCATTTGAAGCACTTTATGGACGGAAATGCCGTTCTCCCATTTGTTGGACCGAGGTTGGAGATAGCCAACTCACATGTCCTGAACTTGTATTTGAATTTTCTGAAAAGATCGTTCAAATTAGAAACCGTATGGTGGCAGCTCGTGATCGTCAAAAGAGCTATGCCGACAAGCGTCGTAAACCTTTGGAGTTTCAAGTAGGTGACATGGTCTTACTCAAAGTCTCACCTTGGAAAGGTGTCATTCGTTTCGGGAAACGAGGTAAACTGAATCCTCGTTATGTTGGACCTTTCAAAATATTAAAGAGAATCGGACCAGTAGCGTATCAACTGGACTTACCTGAAAGACTTAGTGGTGTGCACAACGTCTTTCACGTCTCAAACTTAAAAAATGCCTAGCAGACGAATCACTCGCAGTTGCTCTTAAGGAACTACACGTTGATGAACAGTTACGCTTCATCGAAGAACCTGTGGAAATTATGGATAGGGAAGTTAAAACGTTAAAGCACAGTAGGATCCCTATTGTCAGAGTTCGTTGGAACTCGAAACGCGGACCGGAATTCACGTGGGAGCGCGAGGATCAGATGATGCGCAAATATCGTAATCTGTTCAAGCACTCCGCGTCAAATTCTTAAGGTACTATTTAATTTTCGGGACGAAAATTCTTTCAACTAGGGGATGATGTGACACCCCAGAAATTTTTTTTTTAAATTTTAATTTTCGGGACGAAAATTCTTTCAACTAGGGGATGATGTGACAATCCGGATTTTTCAGTTAATTCTGTTAACCATTCCGTTAAGTTTCTTATTAAAAACTTAACCCCGTTAATCAAACCTAACCCCAAGGACTAATTCGGTCACAAAATCAACTCAAAACTGCAAGGACTAGTTGTGTAAATATACCAAACCGAATTATTGACTCCCCAAAGTAAAAATCAAATCAATTCAACCCTGTTTGACTTTTTGAAGTCAAACTCATGACAAATTCAATCAAAATCAAATTCACAAATCGATTTGTTGAAATTGAAACTGTTATCGCTCGATTAATGCCATTAACGACCTTAAACATCAATTAAAACATCCATCATTAGCAAATTAAACAGGTTAATGACGAGTTATTTTGTAACCGTCGACCCACATCAAACATTCATCGAATTCGACGAATCCTCGTATTACTTTCATAAATTAAACCCTCTCACACCTTTATCGAATCTGTTTGAGCCTGTTGCAAGCATCAATTCGTCCAGAATCATAGCAGAAGGAGTCGGAGATCAAACCAGTTCAAGTCGGAACTATTTTAGTCGAGGATCATCAATTCGAACTCTAATCCGGTAATTGTCTAAACCCACACTGTCGTTTCTGTCTAATAATTGAAAGCCCTATGCCAATTAGGACTTACAACATCAATTATATCAAGAACCCGATTCTAGGGTTCATACAAATACGGCTTGATCGAATCCTAATCTAAACACAATCTTAATTCAGTTCATTGGTATGGTTAGAATAAAAAACAGTAACTCTTTGAAAGCCCTATGGTTAATTGGGATTACATTATCGAGTGGATCATGAACCATAACCTAGGGTTCATATAAAACCGATATAATCGAACCCTGCTTTAGACTCAGTATAAATCCAATTAAAATGTATCATTAGCTTCGAAATTCTCTACTCAATGAAAGACCTATATCATTTTAATCATAGAACATCGAATTGTTCATGATCCAGATTCTAGGGTTTATTCATACGATAATTTGGGGGTTTTGATTCTAGAATCAGTCTTAATCTAATTAAACTATTCATACACATTCGCAAGCCTTTAATGAGTAAAAACCCCATAAATCCAACTGTTTTCATCATCGAATTCGATCAAATCAGAATCGTGTTCATAAGCTAGGGTTCGGCTCATTTTTCTATAATTTAACGGCGTTAAACACGATGTTTTTGAAATTAAACTCACCCATAGATTCGCAAACCCTCGTTGAACAAAACCCCTATATTCCTATGTTTAATCGAAGTCGAGATCGTGGGTATTGGGACAGTTTCGAACCGGTATGTGTATGGGAGGGAAACTCACTGGACTTGGGTGTTAAAACTATTTGAAACTGATGATGTTCGCGATAGCCTAGCGGCCGGGACTGGTTAGAGTATTGTGTGTGTGTAGGAGAGACCCGGGTTCGAGACCGGGCTCCCACAATTATTTTTAAAACATTTTTCTAGATTATTAAATTAATAAAAATCGAATCTGTTAATATTATATTATTATATAAATGGGTTTTAACCCGAAAAACAACCCGTAAGCTCGGGTTTGAATTATTAGTTTATTTTTATAAATTATACCCACTTTTATAAATAATATATTATTATTATTAACAAGTAAAATAATATATTTATATTATTTTTAAGCCGTAAACTCGTGAAAAATAATATGCTTATATTATTCCCAAATTGTGAACCGTATTATTAAATAATATATATTTATATTATTTCAAGTCATTTTATAACGCCGTAAATCAATCGAGACTAAATAATAATATAACTAATTATATTATCCACTCGTATATATATATTATTATTTTTGTCGTTCGTCGCGTAAAGTCATTCCTAAACCCGTGGACGCGTTCGTCCACTCTCGTTTATTGGAACGGTTCTTTTAGGACATTCCTCGTTTTCCGTGTCACAGTCACAATTCCCATTATCGTTCCTAATCTATATGTTTATAATTTTAGGACATTCGTAGGTCTTTTGAGACTTACACTCGTGGTTCCAACTTACTTCTAGTGTGAAACTACCTTCAAGGCCAAGCTGGTTAGTTTTCACGGCCCCTTTTTACTGTTTTAACTTGGGGGAGAAAACATGCTTAAACTGATTTTTAGATTTTGTATTTCATATGCTATCAATGTTAAAGCGAAGTGTAACATGCTATCACAGAAAGTCCTCATCTTACCTCGAACCGTTAATATGGATCTTAGCGAGGTAATGTTTAGTAGTACTACTGGGTTTGACAAATCCCACCCGCGTTAGTCGCGCTAACTCGATTGGATATCGAATGGGTGAAATGTTAGCCTACTCACATGGCCAGTATTGATAGACCTGGCAGGTGGCAATAAACAAATAGTCAGTTTCGGTTGCGAGCACTTGAGCTAAACATGAACATAGGTTAGCTACCTATAGATACATATTGAATGATCATAAATCTGGTAAACGCTTACGTATTTATTTGAAACCTGTGAACTCACCAACCTTGTGTTGACACTTTTCTTTACATGTTTTCTCAGGACGCTAAGCTAAGACACAGGTGCACGTTAGGGCATGCTTGGGATTCAACTGCTTTGCTTTGTGTCTATTTATGTTTGGTTGAATTATTCTATTTGTACTTTATTTGGTTTGGACGTTTGGACTTTTTAGACTTTTGGACTTTGATTTTGGGCGCGTGTATTTTGCGCATTTACTTTCTTTACGCTTCCGCATTGATACTCTGATTTAAAAGATATTTTTCATTTTGAGTCCCATGTAGAGTCGTTCAAAGTAACTAATGTCTGAGATCCTGGTTCGTCACTTCCCAAACGGTAAAACTCCGTTAGTTGAAATTGGGGGTGTGATAGATTTGTATCAGAGACATTGGTTATGGAGAACTAGGATTGCATACTAGACTATGGCCTCACACATTAGTTACATGTCATTTGGATGTTTGGTACTTATACATAATGTTGCAGGATCATGTCGTCAACCCCACCTCCATCACCTAACGCATCAGGGCATAAGGAACCTGTACTCTCATCCCCGGAGCCCAAAAGGCGCCGAACTACTTCAATTGACCAAGGCAAACCGAGTAACGCACGAGCATTGGATTATGCTCTCAATTGATACGTATACCCACATATAATCCAAAGGTGGATCGAAATGGGAGATGTTCCATCACCTTACTTTGGATCCGCATCTTCATCACCTACACTACCTAGCTTACCATGCACCATGGAACAAGCTTTCGCAGCATTCGTAACTTATATCTTGAAAGAATTGAGTTTTGTACAAGATGTCACCGAGGAGATACCTAACCTTCTGAAGAATGGACCCCAAGTAGAGAAGAATAAGGTAGGAGTAGAACACTTGACTACCGAACTAGCTGCAACGGACCATGTCCGCAACCTTTTAGTGGATCGTGTGGCACATCTAGAGACGAGGGCTGACACTATGGATGATGATATGGAAGGATTTCTAGAGAGATTAGCTGCTATGGAAGCTCAGCTACATGTGGCCAACCTGTCACACCCCAACCGACGGCGGAAACGTCGGGGCGTGAAGCGTGCAGACTGTTCATTGCTCATGGTTTGCTAAAGTTTGAATATTAAATAATTATTTTCATTGCAATCAATAAGTTCAATCAAAACACAACCAATCCATAAAACAAAAATGTTAATTACATAGAATAAACTGGTTTAATTGAATTCTAGGTCCAAAAATCCTATGGGTAGCATATCTTAATTACTTCAAACATTGGTACTTGAAACATGGTTAAAACAGAGTCAACTAAAAAGTTGGTGAGAATACATAGGTTTTATTGTGTGATAGCAAAATATGTGTTGTGTGCATACAGTTCAATACAACATGACAATTAAGGCAATTATGGAGAGAAACTATCGGGTGACCTATACAATCAAACCTTTGTAACTTGCACTCAAAATTTGTGTTGTCAGTAACAGTCACCCTACCTGGGTGGGTTTGTTAGACTCAATAGATCTACCACTGTTTACTGTCGGTTGATAGTTAATGATTGTACATGAAGAGCATAATAATTGGTCTACACACCTAGTACTCAAGCACAAAGCGCAAAATTGTATATGCATAGGATGGAACTGTATATGTGTATAATTGAAAACATGTAAATAGAACGCATGTTCCACCCCAAAAGTTTGTAAAATAGAGTAAAAGAGGGGCTATGTAACTCACGTGTTATGCAGAGTGTAGGTTGCACAAGCAAATGGAAAACAGCGGTGTGTTGTGGATTGCTAGATTCGACCTAATGAAAAATATATGATTACGTATTATTGAGTTGGTTTATTCGATGTCGGAAGCGGATTTGTTTAAGTTTAAACGTGTAGGGTTTGTTTAAAAATACTATTTATTTATTTTGAATATTATATATATTTACTTGTATAAGTTTAAATAGTTAACGTTGGTTTGGAAACAAGTGTAAGGAATATAGGTCTTCCAGTAATTAGTTTATAAAAATAATTATATAAACTATAATATATTTTATAAAAATAAAGATTCTGTTAAGGGGAACACGACCGTGCTCGTATCCGGCACGACCGTGCTCAGCTCGTACGCGACCGCGCTTGGTCGGTAACGCGCCCGTGGTTGGTCAGAAGTCACAACAAGAGTCTGTTCATAAGACACGACCGTGCTCGTACCCGGCACGACCGCGTCTAGGGTTTGTCTAGGTCAGGATTTTGTTTGGTCGGTAAGAATGACCGCGCCACACTCGGGCACGACTGTGCTTGGTCAGGCACGACCGCGCTTTTTGATGAGCGCGACCGTGTCTGGTCCTTTTCAGACACAATTCGCCTGATTCTTGTATTAAAACTGATTAGAAACATAGGTTTTTCATTTAGAGAGTGTTTGCGAATCGAATGACACCATTTAATTAGATTTATCTCCTGTTTAACGTGTCGATCGTTTAAAACCATTTTTTTATCAAAACTTAGATTCAAATTGGTAATATCCTGTATTATTGATTCCAATTAGATTAGGGTTTTCGTCTGGAATGAAGAAAAGAATCTATTGGACTATTGCTTACCTTGGTTTGATTGGCAACAAGTGCAGACGGCTACGGTAAAGGAATTGCGGCTCTTTCTTGATCGACAGAGAATTAGAGAGGTTGTTTAGACGAATTAGGGGTTGTAGAATCTTATAGGAGTCGTACGAAGTCTGTATCGTGGTTTGATTTGTCTTGATTTGGTCTTAATTAAGAGATTTGATTTAAAAAGGAAGGTTCGGTCGAAGTCGCAGGAATTCGGTCGATCAGACGTGTATTTGGTCGGGTTTTAGGCTTAATTGGTCGAATAACTTCTTCTACAAGTCTCGCGATTTCTAAACAGATTTGAAGTTTATTTTTGGAAAAGATTTGTGTCGGTTTGACTTTTACGGAGTCAAACTGTATCTCAGGCGCGACCGTGCTTAAAGTTAAGCACGACCGTGTTCGTGGCTTAAGCGCGACCGTGCTTAGGACTAAGCACGACCGTGCTTGTGCACTTTTTGATATTTACAAGAATGGTCCCTGAAGTTTTGTAGTCTTGATGTTGTTTTGAGTTTTGGTCAAGTTTGGTCCTCGAGGTTTGCAAGATGGTTTTAGTTAATATTGTAATATAATAAACGCGTGTATATTTGTTATTGCACATGAACAATGCATGTAAGGTTGGAATCGGAATCGTCTTTTATTGCACGGCATAAAATAAATAAGAAAAATATGAAAATCAGAAAGGTTACAGTATCCCCATGTTGAGGGAATTTCGTCCCGAAATTCAACTGGTTGAGGCAACTGCTTCAGCAAAAAGATGTGGGTACTTGAGCTTCATTTGGTCTTCTCATTCCCAAGTAAACTCGGGTCCTCGTTTAGATTCCCAACGAACCTTGACAATATGAATACGGCTGCGCTTGAGTTGTTTTATCTCACGATCCATAATCTCGACTGGTTTTTCAACGAAGTGCATCGTCTCATCAATGCGCACATCGTCAAGAGGTATATGAAGGTTCTCATCAGCAAGACACTTCTTGAGGTTGGATACATGAAATGTAGGATGTACGTTGCCAAGTGATGGAGGTAACTCGAGCTTGTAAGCCACTTTCCCAATCCTTTCAAGGATCTTGAATGGACCCACATAGCGAGGTGCTAGCTTGCCTTTCTTCCCAAAATGGATCACCCCTTTCCAAGGAGACACCTTTAGAAGTACAAGATCGCCAACTTGAAATTCCAAGGGTTTGCGTCGTTTGTCGGCATAGCTCTTTTGCCGACTCCTCGCAACTCGAATGTTGTCACGGATTTGAATAATCTTGTCGGAGGTTTCTTGAATTAACTCGGGACCGGTGATTTGTGATTCACCAATCTCGTTCCAACAGATGGGAGAACGACACTTACGACCGTAGAGAGCTTCAAACGGAGCCATGTCGATGCTGGTGTGGTAACTATTGTTGTAGGAAAATTCGATAAGTGTCAAGTGTGAATCCCAATTGCCACCAAAGTCGATGACACAGGCTCTCAGCATGTCTTCCAGGGTTTGGATTGTTCGCTCGGTCTGACCATCACTTTGGGGATGGTAGGCCGTGCTCAAATCCAATCGTGTACCAAGTTCTTTTTGGAGAGATTGCCAAAACCGAGAAGTGAAACGAGCATCTCTATCGGAGATTATGTTCAAAGGAACACCGTGACGACTCACGATCTCGTCAATGTAAATTCGGGCCAATTTCTTAACCTTATAGTCTTCACGGATAGGCAAGAAGTGTGCGGACTTAGTGAGACGGTCAATGATCACCCAGATGCTGTCATAACCGCTCGAAGTGTGAGGGAGTTTAGTGATGAAATCCATAGCTAGATTCTCCCATTTCCACACGGGGATTTCCGGTTGTTCAAGTAAACCAGAAGGACGTTGATGCTCAGCTTTGACTTTAGAACATGTGAGACATTTTTCTACGAACAAAGCAATGTCTTTCTTCATACCAGGCCACCAATATTGTGGACGAAGATTTTGGTACATTTTATCCGCACCAGGATGGATAGAATATCGAGACTTGTGTGCTTCGGTCATGATGAATGCTCGGAGATCGTCACGATCGGGAACCCAAAGACGATTTAGAAAATAAAGCAAGCCATTGGTTTTAGTCTCTAATTGGAATTCAGCACCACAAGACATTTCCATATACATATTGCCCTCGGTAACCGAGACATGTTGAGCTTCTAGAATACGAACTTGAATATCGGAATGGATCTTGACACTTTGAAGCATGACATGTTCCTTGCGGCTTAGAGCATCGGCTAAAACATTAGCCTTGCCGGGATGATAACGAATCTCGCAATCGTAATCGTTGAGGAGTTCAACCCAACGTCGTTGTCTCATGTTGAGTTCCTTTTGGTTGAAGATGTGTTGGAGGCTTTTGTGGTCGGTGAACACCACACATTTCGTGCCATAGAGATAATGTCTCCAAATCTTCAACGCAAATATGACAGCACCCAACTCCAGATCATGCGTCGTATAATTCTTCTCATGGATTTTGAGTTGTCTTGATGCATAAGCGATCACCTTGCCTCGTTGCATGAGAACGCAACCAAGACCTTGGTTTGAAGCATCACAGTAAACAACTAGATCATCTTCACCTTCAGGAAGGGTGAGGATAGGAGCATTGCACAACTTTTGCTTGAGAATTTGAAAGGCTTCTTCTTGTTTCGGTCCCCACTCATAAGGTTTACCTTTTTGGGTTAAGGCAGTGAGGGGAACAGCGATCTTGGAGAAATTAGAGATGAATCTTCGATAGTAACCTGCTAAGCCAAGAAACGAACGAACTTCGGTAGGGGTTTTAGGAGCTTTCCAATTCTTAACAGCTTCAATTTTGGCGGGGTCAACATGAATTCCCTTTTCATTGACAACGTGACCCAAAAATTGCACTTCTTTTAGCCAAAAATCACACTTGGAGAACTTGGCGTATAGCTGTTCGGTTTTCAAGAGATCCAAGATCAACCTAAGGTGTTGTTCATGATCTTCCTTAGTCCTTGAATAGATCAAGATGTCATCAATGAACACGATAACAAATTTATCAAGGTATGGTTTGCACATGCGATTCATGAGGTCCATGAAGACAGCAGGTGCATTGGTTAGCCCAAAAGGCATAACCATGAACTCGTAGTGACCATATCGCATTCAGAAGGCGGTCTTGGGAATATCCTCCTCTTGCACACGGAGTTGATGATAACCAGATCGAAGATCAATCTTCGAGAAGTAGGTAGAACCTTGGAGTTGATCGAAGAGATCGTCAATCCTAGGTAAAGGGTAGCGGTTTTTGATTGTAAGCTTGTTGAGTTCTCGATAGTCGATACACATGCGGAATGAACCGTCCTTCTTTTTAACAAATAAGACCGGCGCACCCCACGGTGAATGACTCGGGCGTATGAACCCTTTGTCGGCGAGTTCTTGAAGTTGGCTTGCAAGTTCTTGCATCTCGGAAGGTGCAAGCCGGTATGGAGCTTTAGGCACCGGGTTTGCTCCAGGTACAAGATCGATGCGAAATTCCACTTGCCGAACAGGTGGAAGACCGGGCAAGTCATCAGGAAAGACTTCGGGAAAATCCTGAACGATGGGGATGTCTTGTACACTCTTTTTGTTTTCTTTTTGGATAACATGGGCTAGGAAAACCATGCACTTCCTTCGTATATACTTTTGGACGGTAATGCATGACATTAGTTTGAGTCCTTTGCAAGGTTTCTCACCAAAGACCGTCAACGTTTCACCGGATGGGAGTGGTAGACGGATGCATTTTTCAAAGCACATGACTTCGGCATGGTGCTTCGACAACCAGTCCATACCAATGATGACGTCAAAACTCCCTAATGGCATTGGTACGAGGTTGATTGGAAAGGTGTGTTTATTTAGTTCTAGGGAGCAATCATAAATGATGGTGTCAATTGTAACGGTGTTACCATCGGCTACCTCAACGGTAAAGGTTTTCTCTAGTTTAGACCGGGTTTTTGCAAGTAACGGTTCGAAGTCTAGTGACACAAAACTTTTATCGGCCCCGGTATCAAATAGTATAGAAGCATAACGATTATTCATAAGGAAAGTACCGTTAACCACATCAGTGTTGGCCTGAGCCTCATTGGCGTTGATGTTGAAAGCACGCCCACGAGCTCCGCCTTGGTTAACATTGACCAGTCTTGGGCACTGGTTACGGAAGTGGTTCGGGTCGCCACATTCGAAGCAAGCACGTCCATTTGCAATGGCTGGGATGGCTTGGTTAGTTGCTTGATTATTGGCTTGATTTGCTGGGTTGGTTTGGTTGGCAAGTGCCTTGGCTCGACAAATATTGGCTGTGTGGCCATGTTTCCCGCAGTGGTTGCAAAGACGACAAGGTATGCCTGGAGGGTGATGACAGTTGCAGGTGTTGCAAAGTGGGTGGCTGCCCCCATAGGGTTTCTTTGCTGGGTTTTGAGCCATGGGTGCAACTTGATTTACTAGAGCAGCCGGAGTGATTACAGCACAGTTCTTGACCTTTCTCTTCCTAGTGTTGCGGTATGGTTCAGTTTGGACTTCTTTGACATGAGCGGGAGGTGTTGTTGTGTCAGAAACTTTCTTGGTACCCTTTCTTGTAAGTGTACCCGCTTTAACATGGTTGTCAGTAAGTGTGGCTGACAAGCGGATAGCATCCTCCAGAGTAGCAGGATTTCCTCCTACCACAGTATCTTGAATTTGTCTAGGTAGACCACCAATGTACTTTTCGATACACCTAGACAGAGGTGTAACCATGTGTGGCACAAGTAGACTCAGCTCGTTGAAACGGGTGGTGTATGCTAAGCTTTCACCACTATCTTGAGCAAGATCCCAAAATTCCGCTTCCAGCTTTTTCATCTCATTTTGGGGACAGAATTCCTCAGTCATGATCCTCTTCAACTCATCCCACGGCAGTGCCATTGCTACATCCATTCCCCTAGTCCTTTTCTCACCATTCCACCAAGTAAGCGCACTTTTTTGAAAGACACTAGTAGCATGACGAACACGGAGGTTGTCGGGACAGTCGCTATTGAGGAAAGTGCTCTCAATGCTTTCAAACCATTGAAGGAGTCCCGTGGCTCCTTCGTTGCCATAGAATTTGAGGGGATTACAGGAGTTGAAGTGTTTGAAGGTGCATTGTGGCTGGTTGGCACCACCACCACCTCCAGTGTTAGCACTCCCACTGGCATGACCATTAGTGTTGTTGTTGGCTTGGGTAATTTGATTCACCAGCTGTGTGAGTAGAGCAGCCAGGTCAGTGTTATTGCTGTTGTTGCTGTTATCACGACGGGGAGGCATTCTACAGATTTAGACACAATAAGAGTTGTGAGAATTTCTTGGATTAAATAGAAGGATAAATAGATATAAGTAGTTCATAGTTTGGATTGTACTCAAATAGTGACATAATCACTCGAGTACTATGACATATTAAGGTTAATTTAAACTTATATAATTATCAAGAAGACGTGCTTTAGCCTATAAGTAAACACTCATTCCGGGAATTCCCAGGAAAGCATACGGATCCCTCGGTTGATTGGGATTTATATGAAATACTTTCCTAGACAGAAAGCCCAGAATACAGGTGCCACTCTTCTAGATTGCACGTGTCCTTTAACAATTAAACAAAGTCTAAAAACCTCAACGGGTGTAAAAGAAAATTTTATAGACCAAAGTCTAAGAATATGATTCAAGTTATGTGGATGATGACATGGAAGCAGGCATGAAGGATATGTGGTTTAGGATATGGGTAGGGATATTGTTTATTTAAGTTGTTATTTATATATACATATAAAACATGTAGCATATATCATATAGCATGTAGCACATAGCATGTAAATCATGAAGCATGGCATAAGTGGGTATCCTAAAGTTATAGTCTAGGTCAAAGGTGTCTAATAACCTAATTCCCTATAACCAAGGCTCTGATACCAATCTGTCACACCCCAACCGACGGCGGAAACGTCGGGGCGTGAAGCGTGCAGACTGTTCATTGCTCATGGTTTGCTAAAGTTTGAATATTAAATAATTGTTTTCATTGCAATCAATAAGTTCAATCAAAACACAACCAATCCATAAAACAAAAATGTAAATTACATAGAATAAACTGGTTTAATTGAATTCTAGGTCCAAAAATCCTATGTGTAGCATATCTTGATTACTTCAAACATTGGAACCTGAAATATGGTTAAAACAGAGTCAACTAAAAAGTTGGTGAGAATACATAGGTTTTATTGTGTGATAGCAAAATACGTGTTGTGTGCATACAGTTCAATACAACATGACAATTAAGGCAATTATGGAGAGAAACTATCGGGTGACCTATACAATCAAACCTTTGTAACTTGCACTCAAAATTTGTGTTGTCAGTAACAGTCACCCTACCTGGGTGGGTTTGTCAGACTCAATAGATCTACCACTGTTTACTGTCGGCTGATAGTTAATGATTGTACATGAAGAGCATAATAATTGGTCTACACACCTAGTACTCAAGCACAAAGCGCAAAATTGTATATGCATAGGATGGAACTGTATATGTGTATAATTGAAAACATGTAAATAGAACGCATGTTCCACCCCAAAAGTTTGTAAAATAGAGTAAAAGAGGGGCTATGTAACTCACGTGTTATGCAGAGTGTAGGTTGCACAAGCAAATGGAAAACAGCGGTGTGTTGTGGATTGCTAGATTCGACCTAATGAAAAATATATGATTACGTATTATTGAGTTGCGTTATTCGATGTCGGAAACGGATTTGTTTAAGTTTAAACGTGTAGGGTTTGTTTTAAAATACTATTTATTTATTTTGAATATTATATATATTTACTTGGAAACAAGTGTAAGGAATATAGGTCTTCCAGTAATTAGTTTATAAAAATAATTATATAAACTGTAATATATTTTATAAAAATAAAGATTCTGTTAAAGGGAACACGACCGTGCTCGTATCCGGCACGACCGTGCTCAGCTCGTACGCGACCGCGCTTGGTCGGTAACGCGCCCGTGGTTGGTCAGAAGTCACAACAAGAGTCTGTTCATAAGACACGACCGTGCTCGTACCCGGCACGACCGCGTCTAGGGTTTGTCTAGGTCAGGATTTTGTTTGGTCGGTAAGAATGACCGCGCCACACTCGGGCACGACTGTGCTTGGTCAGGCACGACCGCGCTTTTTGATGAGCGCGACCGTGTCTGGTCCTTTTCAGACACAATTCGCCTGATTCTTGTATTAAAACTGATTAGAAACTTAGGTTTTTCATTTAGAGAGTGTTTGCGAATCGAATGACACCATTTAATTAGATTTATCTCCTGTTTAACGTGTCGATCGTTTAAAACCATTTTTTTTATCAAAACTTAGATTCAAATTGGTAATATCGTGTATTATTGATTCCAATTAGATTAGGGTTTTCGTCTGGAATGAAGAAAAGAATCTATTGGACTATTGCTTACCTTGGTTTGATTGGCAACTAGTGCAGACGGCTACGGTAAAGGAATTGCGGCTCTTTCTTGATCGACAGAGAATTAGAGAGGTTGTTTAGACGAATTAGGGGTTGTAGAATCTTATAGGAGTCGTACGAAGTCTGTATCGTGGTTTGATTTGTCTTGATTTGGTCTTAATTACGAGATTTGATTTAAAAAGGAAGGTTCGGTCGAAGTCGCGGGAATTCGGTCGATCAGACGTGTATTTGGTCGGGTTTTAGGCTTAATTGGTCGAATAACTTCTTCTACAAGTCTCGCGATTTCTAAACAGATTTGAAGTTTATTTTTGGAAAAGATTTGTGTCGGTTTGACTTTTACGGAGTCAAACTGTATCTCAGGCGCGACCGTGCTTAAAGTTAAGCACGACCGTGTTCGTGGCTTAAGCGCGACCGTGCTTAGGACTAAGCACGACCGTGCTTGTGCACTTTTTGATATTTACAAGAATGGTCCCTGAAGTTTTGTAGTCTTGATGTTGTTTTGAGTTTTGGTCAAGTTTGGTCCTCGAGGTTTGCAAGATGGTTTTAGTTAATATTGTAATATAATAAACGCGTGTATATTTGTTATTGCACATGAACAATGCATGTAAGGTTGGAATCGGAATCGTCTTTTATTGCACGGCATAAAATAAATAAGAAAAATATGAAAATCAGAAAGGTTACACAACCACACTACTGAAGGCCTTCAGGAGATGTGACTCACTTGGAAGCCCAACTACAAGCGGCCCTATTTCCGGAAGACATTCCAGTATCTGATGATGAGGAGGAACCTTTTGAAGAAGAGCCCTTCGAGGAGGAGCCCTTAGAGGGGGAGCCAGGGGAGGAAGAGCCAGTGGAGATCGATGATGCACAGTCATACATCCCTTCTGATGACGAGGATGTTTGATGATCTTCCTATCCTATCTTCCTTTTCATGTTTGTTTTTGCTTATGTTATCTCTCTTTTCAAACCTAGATGGGTAAGGTTGTTCCCATCTAGTAAGGATGTTCCCATCCCAATTAAAGCATTGATACTCTGATTTTAAAGATATTTTTCATTTTTAGTCCCTTGTAGAGTCGTTCAAAGTAACTAATGTCTGAGATCATGGTTCGTCACTTCCCAAACGGTAAAACTCCGTTAGTTGAAATTGGGGGTGTGACAGTGAGCACCAAGCTTTAGCAATCGTGCCCATATCTGCTGTTCCAATGGCTCAGGGGGAGTCGACTCATCAAGAGGGTGGTGATACCTCTGGTGGTGGTGGTGATAAAGGAAAGTCAGTGGCTGAAGTACTTAAGGACTTATCTGATGATGAGATCCTATATCTAGAGCTTGACTATTCAAAAGAAGCACAGATCGATGCTCTCATCAATCTAGAAGAAGGAGAGATCGACTCTGGTGACGATTGGAATGATGATGACGAAGATGTTGTGATCGAAATTCCCAAGGGTGACGGGGAAGGAGAGTACTAGCTAGAAGATGGAGAGATCTTTGAATTTCCATCCTTCGATGCTCCGCTCGACACAGGTTCAGTCGAGCAGGCCAGTAATGTAGAAGCCTCCACTAAAGCCTTCCCAGTTGACCCTGAACCTGTGGACCCAAAGGCACCGAAAGAAACAGACATGCCTTCTACTTCATCAAAGGGTCCAGCTCCTGCGTGGCAAAAGACGTCTATAATAGACAAACACGGAGCAACAGGGATGATCTTGGCTGTAAGGTTCGAGGAGGACAAGAAGCTGTTCACTATTAAAAGATCTGGGGGTTCAATACTTGAAACCCACAAGTGAAGCGTTCAGCTCCTTGCCCAAATACGACCTTGAGAACCTAGCAAACCGAGAGCTGCTGGGTCATTCCAATCACGCAGTGGCGATGGGTTTTGGGTGGTTCTGCAGTGAGAAGCAAGATCAGGGAATTTCGAGATGTTCAAGCATCAAGTGCCCTAGAGAGTCAAGGATAAGCACGCTGTACATCCTGTGACTAAGAAGCACTTAAAGAAATTGGTATACAAGCCAGTGCGATGTGAAACTAAGATTCCCCTGAGCAAGTTATCTCAGGATATTCTTGGTGACATGTGGTACTGGTACGTAGATCCAAAGACGGGCAAGGCTGTGATCATAGGTAAAGGACGTTCAGAGAGTGGGAACCTAGTGCCAAAGGAGCTGATCAGAATATTTGATGAAGTCTGCTTCATCAACTTTTCTGTGAAAGATCTGGAGGTACTAGCAGAACACTACTGCGTCTACACGGATGAGTGGACAAAGCTCCTTGCTTCTAAATAGGACAAGGTGATTAAGTTCTGCCTTGATTACAAGAAGAAGATGGAAGCTAATGATGCACAGCTGTGAAGACTGAAGATTGAAGACTGAAGACGATGAAGATCCCGAGCTGTTGTCAAGGGGGAGTTTGTTGAAGCACTTTCCTGTGATAACACTCTGGATAGAGTCTTAGTTTGTATTTTCATGTCTATAATTGTCTTTGTATGTAAGAGTCTTTATGTATTAGTTTATCGAGTTGTATTTACTTTTACATATTGAATGTTGCATTTCTTTCTTTAGTGTTTTGCGCACTTACATGTGCGCAGGAGAAAGCTCCTGCGTACTTAGCAAGTACGCAAGAATAAATTTGCGTACTTGCTAAGAACGCAAGAGCATTTTGCCCTGCGCACTTGCTAAGTGCGCAGGCATCAGGTCTTGTATAAATAGGATAGGTTGACAGAAGTTAAGTACGTAGGCTTTTAGTGCAAATACGCAGATTGTAACCTAAGTGCTTTTCTCTGTAACCTTCAAGTGTTTATAATACCAAGAACGTTTAAAGTGTTTTCTCTTGTCGGTTTACTTTGTTTAGCTAGACTCTCCACCTAGTCACGGGCATTCCGCACCCGGTCTGACTAGTAGACCCACTTGCATGTGATGATCCGCCACACCCGAGGGACCTACACATCCAACTTAGGCTTCACTTGTTTGATTCCATTTACTTGGTAGTCGGTATTCGAAAGCAAAGCGAATACTCCTTCGACTAATGATATTAAACGTGCAAGGACCCCTTTATTTGATTACCCTCAATATGGTAGGGTTATGTGATGCTCATTCCTGGTAATGAAAGGAATGGTGCCTGCGAATCTTGAGCGTATGTTGACACATACCCTCTATTCTTCTACGCACCTTGTCACAAAAGCATATCTCTATAGATCTTAGGAAAGAATTACTCGACTAAGACTTTTCTCTTATTTTAGGTTTCATGTTTTCTAGGATTTTCCTCTCCATATGCCTTCATGGAGCTAAGATTTGATGTTCCTTGGGAGCTCTTACTTGCGAAGGTTGAGTCTAATCACCACTTTACCCGTTAATTGCACTATCTTCCCACGGCAGACTAGCATTCGGGTTGTAACATCCTGATATGTAAGCTCATGACTTGGCTACCATACCCTCGAAGTATGTGTGCCATAAAAAGTTCTATGTTTGTTTGGGATTTTTATATTCCGTCTAGCTGAGGGAATGAATAGTGGGACTGTGAGAATGGTCTCATAGAATTAGTGTTTTCCTGAAAATGGGCTACGGGTTTGTCAACCCATTAAGTTGGTAGAAAGGGTTTGTGACTTTTACAATGCCCAACTATAAATCATTCAGTGTGTATGTACCTCCTTAGTGTTTGAATGGTACTTTGGTGACTTACCATTACTTATTCTACTCATACAGGTTATAGCCTCAAAATCCTTAGCACAAGGATAAAATTGAGGTAATGAGTGTTAAACATCGAAAATTTTGTACTCTTACTGAGCCTACGTTAAGAGGTCATTCCTTAACAATAGATGCTCCTAGAGCTTCCTAGTTCTAGAAAACTGGGAGCGAAAGATGTGATCACGCCTCTCCTCTAGGCTGAAATATGGGATCCATTCAACAAGATGATCTTTGGGGAAGTGCGGGTACAAAAGAGCATAAAATTATCCTTCACAAATCCTTGTGGATAGTGGTCTGTTGTGAACGGTGATCTGTTGTGAATAGCTCGAGCTTACGCCCCTTATGCATATCATGAACTAATGAGATTAGCATTAAATTCCACATTTGGGACCCCTTTAAAAGTTTTGTATGTCATTTTTCGGTTAGTGCGATAATAGTCGTTAGTCCACACCTAGGTTTCTTTGGCATTCGCTTATGAATAAATCACGGCTTACTCATCACCGAGAGGATAGTCGGTCTTGAAGGTGTACTGAATGTCAATGGTTGTGAGAGCAACCCTGTTTAACCAATATTCTGAAATTTTAGATTACCTACTTGTCTCATGTCGAGCTTCCACAATACCCCATCGGTGCTATGAGTATGCGGGTCAAAACAAATTTTCTGCCCCATCACCGATGTTAGGGCATAACACTCCTAACATAAATTTCAAGTAATTGTGAGACTGAACGGTGTGATGGATCCTGAGATTATGCTATAATCTCCCACAATAATTATGCAATTATTGTAAGTGTTGGTTATGGTAATGCTTAAATTAAAGCTATCTCGACAAGTATAATCTCAAAGAATGAATGTGCGAAATCCTTCACCGTTCAGGATTCACAAAAGATTGGTTGATTTCAATTTGAATTTCTCTCGTTCCTCCCAAACTATGAGATTGCTTTGAGAGAACCTAATTAAGAAGTCTGATTTGTTAAGATCCAATCCTTAATCAAGTGACTGAGAACATGGGTTGATCATTAGCTTAGACATCAAGACTCACTAAAGTTCCCATGCACTGTAAATTATGATTACGTGTGCACCCGCAAAGATAATTTACTTTGTATGATCCCTGTAGTGTTTCTCCTATCCCATGCTATTAGTCAAAAAGGATTTGAAATGTTCATTAGATCGTGTTTGCACACTTGTGTAGAAGTATGTATTGTTGCACCGGATTACCTTTAATTATGTGTACCAGAACTCATGAATCTGCCAAATATGGCTGTTGCCAGATGAGGTTAATGGTAGAGAGGCACCACCAGTGTCTCTCAAAATAAAATGTGTATGGTGGAAGTCAGGCACTATGTGTTGGGCAAAGATCCTCAAATGAGTGTCGAGCAACTCATGCTCCAAGTCTGTATATATGCATGGATCCACATGATCCTGATGTATGTCTAGGTCTCCTGACCCTTGGAGTTCTCTCCCATTTAGTCTTGCTTATCCACCTTGGATTCCCTTCAGTCTGGGCAATCCTGTCTCCCTTATCTCATGGCGAAAGTCCAGGCATTCGATCCGATAACTTATGAAGGAGAGTATTTACACAACAAATACGTTAGAAAGATAGCTGCCTCCATGGCTGGAGTAGTTGTGGTGCAGGTATAGGTACAGATTTTGGTACGGGTTCAGCCTGTTGTAATACTAAGATCGGTAACTGACGATTGCTGCCGTCGTCGCCCAAGTTCTCTCCCATTTAGTCTTGACTCGTAATCCGAACAGTAACATGTTGTAAGTGTTTATTATTTCCACATTGTTGTATGTGTTTAAGTGTTCATTACATGTGCCATGTAATTGTATTTGTGTAGCTAATGATACCCTAGTGTAACTCCATATACTAATAGTCTACACAAGTTCTTCGGCAGCGGTTGGAATTTCTATACTCAAGTCTTGGGTGTTCTTAGTGTGATGCAAGTCTTAGAAATCTTGGTCCCTAAATGAGTCCGGTTAGAGCCTAGGTGTCACTAAGGAAACCTAATTCACTAAAACCATTGCTCTGAAACCAATCTGTCACACCCTCAAATTTATTTACTTAATAAATAAATACAGGTTGCAACGATTGGTTCATTACACGATAGCGGAAGCTGTAATAGTGATTTCTAAGACTTGAATACATACACAAGTACTAAGACTAAGTAATACAATGATCTAAGTTCTTCTATATCAACGACAGACTTGAGACCGGATAATCTATGTCCTTCCAGCTAGTAAGAATTTATCCAATTATAGCAAGCCTATTCTAACGGCTCCATGGCTAAAGGTTACCTGAGAAACATACTTGAAAGTGTCAACACAAAGGTTGGTGAGTTCACAGAGTCTGTTAATTTAGTACAGTTAGTTTTCCCCGAAAAACTAGACATGAATTAACCGTCATAAAATAAGTAGTTTTCCTTTGAAAACATGCCCATGACTTTACTGTCATAAAATACGTAGTTTTTCACTAAAAACATGCCCATGACCTTACCGTCATAAAATAAGTAGTTTTCCTTTGAAAACATGTCCATGAATTAACCGTCATAAAATATGTAGTTTTCCTTTGAAAACATATACATGACTTAACCGTCATAAAATAAGTAGTTTTCCTTTGAAAATATGCCAATGACTTTACCGTCATAAAATATGTAGTTTTCCTTTGAAAACATATACATGACTTAACCGTCATAAAATAAGTAGTTTTCCTTTGAAAACATATACATGACTTAACCGTCATCAAATAAGTAGTTTTCCTTTGAAAACATATACATGACTTAACCGTCATCAAATAAGTAGTTTTCCTTTGAAAACATGCCCATGACTTAACCGTCATAAAATATGTAGTTTTCCTTTGAAAACATATAGATTGTTTAAACCTGATCATTTACCGATCAAAACTCTTAGTATGTATTACCAATGAATCCGAATACTAACCCGATCAATTGACCCCATTTGTAAACTTGCAAGGAATACAAAATAATATGTAATGTATGAGACCGTAACCAAACCCCAACTTTCTGTGCCTCCCCTCGCCTTTCTGCGAGTTAAGACAATATGCAGTCATTCGGCCATTTGGACCCCTGATTAGCGCGACTAATCATGACCGGAGGCGTCACCCCCAATAGTACTATCCATAAAATCCCGGGCTAAGTCCATAGCTAATGGTTACTAATTTTTATTCCGAGGAGTTTAAGCGCTTTATTTTTCCCTCAATACACACATACGATCTGATCATTAGTTCATTCATTTACATACAAAAATTCTTTAGAAGTATGTTTCCACCCCAAAACATTTCAAAAACTTAGAAAATAAAAAGGGGTTAGTGAAACTCACAAAGAGTTAAACCAGAATGTTCATATTGTCAAAAGTGTAAGCAATTGTATTTCATGTTCTCAAAACATAATAAGTAAGTATGTTTCTCCCCCTATGTTTACAAAACAGTAGAAAAATAAAAGGGGGCCGTGAACTCACCTTGTGTCTGATGAAATCCAATCAAATAACCTTGTGCTAATAGTTCTTATCTATCCGTACCCTAATCACACAAGGGTACTAATGTGTTAAGACTACCCGTCTTATACGTAAGTTGTTCATCCGACTTAACGAATCCCGTTAAGTACGCCTTTGTTTAGTAAAAATAGGGTTTTCATTTATGACTCATTGGTGATTATTATTCCAGTCTAGACGCTTACATATTTTCCGAGAAAATAATACGTTTCCCTATTGGTGACTTATTAAGTGTACCAAAAATAAATAGTATTTTTGTAACAACTTAAAATATATTCACATATGTTCCACGATGTCATGTGATTATTTATTTTTAACCGAATCTCTTCATATGTTCCATGTACGTATATCAAATGTTCATATTAGGATACTATTCTTTAATTCCTAGAACATTTCCATGATTTAACCAACACCGTATACCAACACATATATATCACAAATTTTATCCATAAACATATATTTTTATTAACACCTTTCACGTTCATATGTTGATGATAATCGTTCGTATGTCTTCTTGAATCATAGGACACTACCTCGGTTCTTGCCTGGTAAGTCACACATGATCATATAACTTCACGAACATTTATCCTTCAACATAACACATGAATGGAATGAAGGGTTTATGAAGAACACCATCATCCAAGTGTTGTTTTATGTGATAGTATATATATATGTAGTTTATATTTGATGTGTCCTTGTCTTGTCCATGGTCCTTCTAGTTTGGTATTTTATGTATGAACATGTACGTGTATAATATAAGTATTCAAACATGACTCATGAAGAAATAAAGCCAAAACTCATCAAGACTTTTATGTTTTATTTTGTTCTTGAAAACTCAGATTTTTAGGCGTACTTCGAATAGACTTTTAGATAGTTTTAGAAGACCAAATGACTTGAAATTTTCTTCAAATATAAGGTTTATTGAAACCAGAGGAGATGCGAAAAAGAATTACTAGATTTGGAGTTGTGTAAGTACCTCAAAACAGGAAAATGAAAAGATGTGTCCAGATTCGACCTGCACTGAGCGGCCTTCTTGCGTCGGCTGTTTGGAGGTCGAATACTGCATGGATTCGAGTTATTCCACTTGGGTTATCCTCTGTTAACATAGATCTTCATTCTAGAAATAGAATGGACTGATTTGACCAAGAAACGAAAGAGATATGGCCTTCCGAATTTGACCAAAAATCTGGCATGAAGCTGAGTTACGGGAATTGTTTGCGTTTTCGGTTTTGGAGAGGGAAATTCGGTGCAATCCGAAAAGAATCAGTCAAGGGAGGGAGGAGGGAGTTAAGGGGTCTTGGTGCAAGTGTTTTATATGGAGAAAGAGAGATGGAGTTGAGTGATGATCACATCTTCATCATTACCACTTATGGTTGATGAGAATTGCATGTAATCATTCAAGTGGAAGAGGGTGTGCATGCAAGACATGTATGCAAGCATTTAATGGGATAGTGGGTGGCTACACCCACATTTCGGCCGAGAGGGGTATAGGGTGGGGGGTTGGGTGTTGTCAAATCCATTAATGGCTAGATAGGTGGGTTCTTTGATGGTATAAATCCCCTAGGTGATCGCGTGATCTAATACCTGGTGTAAAACTTTTAAACGATTCATTACTTATGACTTTTTGTGTGGTTTGACTAGCCTCAATAGTTTACTAGTTAACCTGACATAGTTATTACTATAACTATATTATTCATGAATGCACATAACATAACTTAGGGCTATACAACAAACATTTATATGTCAACTTTTTATAAAAGTTTAGTCACCTATATTTATGTTTTTATATTCAAACGTGTCTCTAGACTTTTCTGGAATAACATTCTTTTAATCACCAACGAACGTTCAATGCGGGTTATTATCGTTTATTTCCTAGTAATTCTTAAAAATTACTAAATATGACATTTGTCCCTTTGCTAGACTCCTGACAATATTATGTCAAAGATAATATTCCAAGAAATATAAATTATGAATGTGCAAATAAGACTATGGGTATTGACCTGGACTATTGGGTTTCACAAGGGTTCTTTCCCTTTACGCGACCCAGCCCCAAATCCATCCTCAAATTCATCGATTTGGATATCGAATGAACCAGCAAGCACATGGGTTTTGTTAAGCATCGCATTACGAACCAGAGGGTGGTTTTGATTGCAAAAACAACGAGTTTAAAGCCTTTGATTCTAGTTTCAAAAACCGAAACTCTAGTTTTATGAACACGGATTCAAATTCACCAAATCTTATATTAAAAATATTTGGAATCATAGGGCTTTTACTAATTAGGGTATTACGAATCAGTTCCTGTGCTTTAATTGGATTGAGACTGATTCTAAAATCAAAACCACCAAATCTGTCCATGAACAAACCCAAGATTCTGGATTAGGATCGATTCGATGATAGATGATCAAATTATCATAGGGCTTTCAAAGAGTGGTTAATTGAGAAGCTACCCATATGGATTAATTGAATTTTGAACGAGTCTAGGGTAGGTTTCGATTAAACTGAAAACCCGACGAACCCTAGAATTGGTTTGAGTTGAATTTGACAATGTACGCCCTAATTGGCATAGGGCTTTTGATTTAAACACTAAAACGAAGCTGTAGATGTAAGTAATTACCAGAATTGGATTTGGATTGATAGTATTTGACCAAATGGGGTTCCGGCTTCGTATGCTCAAGCTTTTGGTGATTCCGGCTACTCCTCCGAACAGAATGATGCGTGTAATAGCTTCAGGGATAATCGTACAAGGTGTGCAGAGTGATTGTTTGAGGAATGGCAATCTAAATGATCAAAGTGATAGGTTTTTGTTACGGTTTTGATAGTTTCAACTTGAATGACCATAAATCAGTTTAATTCGACACTATTACGGTGTTTAATGCTCTAATGATGAGTGTTAAAGGCCTGATCGTGCATATCAGTTTCGGATTTCAAACAGAAATCGATTATGAGACTAGAATTGAATCAAAAACTGCGAGTTTGACTTTCATAAGTCAACAGGATCAAGAACTTGCTATTTACAGAATTAGTCGTGTAATTTATGTTTATGGGTTTGGAACTTGGTAGGAATGACCCTTGTGGTTTGAATTAGGTTAACAATGTTAATAATTTTACTAGTTTGACTATCAAAAGTCAATAGGAATTAAATCATTCAATTTTGACATTAAGAAGTCAACAGATTCAGTTTTAGCAGAACTAGTCCCTATAGTTTAAGGTGTAGTAGGGTTTAGGAAATGACATAATTAGTCCTTCGAGTTTGTGATAAGTTAATTAGGTTAGGATTTAAATGGATTTGTTAACTGAGTTAACTGGAAAAGTCCGGATTGTCACACATTTAACCAAGATTTGGGACCATTCTTGAGAGATTTTGGACGGTTCATAACCTGAAAATTCTAAGTCTATGGATCTATCCTAAGCCTATCTATGAGTTGAGAACACATACCTCGATGACGAAAATCTCGTTGCAGCAAAAAATCACGTACAATGATGAGATTTCGCACGAAAACTAATCACTTCAAAGAATCCCGGAACAAAGCTCGAAAACTTGATAATGGTGGTGACCGATTTCGACCGAAAAGTATCTATATATACATTCTGAGATTTACGAAAAACATTTCGCATCCGACTTTTCGATCGAAAACAATTTCAGACGAAGTAGATTTCGCACAGGACATTTCGTTCGAAAACTTTTAACTTAGAGAATTTCAAACTTTTATTACTTAATCCGATTTCAAAATCATTAAAACCTGTTCCAAGATACTTTATAAACTTAAAACACACATGCACACACAAGAAACAAGACATCTAGCATTTTCAGCCAAACAAATACAAAACTATAAAATCAAACTATAATATTTCACGACTAAAACAAAGTAGACAGAATAAAACAACATAGAGCTATAAGATCAACTTTATTTACAATACTAAACCATAACCATAACATCAGAACAACACTTATTAAATTTCACGCTTTTCTTTGTTTGAACTTTTTCTTTACATTTTTGGTGAACTGAAATTAACATAGGAACATAAATGCACAGTATCTCATTACACTTCATATCAAATCAAGATCTCTACAGTTCAACATCTATTGCAAGTATATTTATCCACATAAACTCATGCATCATATTTCAACAAATACCGTGTAACAATTAAGGTAAGATTTATCAATACAATGTGTACCCCATAATCGAGATGAAATGAAATAAAGCGCAATGTAAGATTTCACTAGGTCATGATCCAATCAACAGCATGAAGGTAGTATTCTTAGCCCAAAAAAAGGTAATCCAAGTGGATTTGAAATGTAGAATCAATTGTCTTGGTTTATGAGTGAATGAAATGAATGATATATGGAATCATGATTGATTCAGATGAGTATATATTTGTGGACAGAGAATCAGATTGATTCATATGAATATGAGATCTGTAACGAATCAGATGATTCGGGTAGCGGGTATCCAACTGTTATATGGATATACAATGAATTCAGAAACTGAATCAAGGGCGAACAGACTAACTTCCTGGTTTCCATCCAAGATTTTCACCAGAACCATCAGCTGTATAAGAGGTGTTTAACTCTAGATTATATATTTGACATATATACGCACTAGAGCAAACGAATTATGCTAAGAACACATCAAGATCCTTGTCTCATGGTATAACTAGATTCACCTAGCATTCGAATGATGAAACAATCGATATTCGATGTAGGTAAAACACAAAGATTGCAATTTATTTAATCTCACAAATATCGTCTAGTTTATTACATGCAAAGCTTACCAACATATCAATAATTGTAACTAATATCACCATCATATCAAATTCATGCAAAAGCTCAGAATACAAATATACTATCATTTCCAATTTGCAGGTCAATCAGTCACATATTTTCAACTTTTGATACTTATTTTTATTTTTCACATTATCAGGATCAGCTCAATTTTCAAGATCAACACAAAACACATATATTCTTACATAGTACTATCACTTATTTTCTTTTTCATATTTTTCATTTTCTTTTATTCTCCCCCTAAAATTGTGATGTACCTTATTCAATAATATACAATAATTGCAAAATATAACAAAACAGTAAACATAACATGATACTCAAAGTAAGTCACACAGCACAATTTTATCACTAAAAGAAAAAAACACTAAAAGTAAAATCTTTTTGCGGAACAAACATGGTCTTTCAATTAAAATCAAACGTTATTCAAACAATTTTTTAGTTTTTTTAATTTTTACTTTAATTTTTTTATTTTAATCACAAAAACTGCACTAAAAAAGAAATCATCCCCAACATTTCTACCAGAGTTAAACCGATCAGTTGGAAAAGCTTTTGTAAAAATGTCGGCTTTCTACTCTAAACTATCAACGTGACCACCTTTATGATGTCGTCCAGACGGTCTATAAAACTAACTATAAAACCTAACCTAGACTCCTAAGTAATAATAGGAATACCTATGAATTAAACTGCACTAACAGGCAAGTGTACCTATCGAGTGTAGCACAAATTAATGGTAAACCGATTTATCGAACCCTAGAGACACTGAATACTAATACTAGACTCGGACTAAAGATTGATTTGGTTTAGGGGGTTTACTACACTAAATATTAAACTAATAAGGCAATAAACTAAGGTCGACTCAACTAACCAGACAAAGGACAAAGGTAATATCAAGAATAGGAAGAATATCACCTAGGTCGGAATCCTACTTGCAAAGCACAACTTATATCGGTTATGCAAAATATAATGGATCTAGGTTTCTAAGGAAACAACTCTAGGCAGCCTAGTGGATCCCTAATTACTATCAGGGTGTCACCAACTAAGGAACCTAAAGATGTACTAACTTACCAGATTGTTGGATTACTTCTCAGGTATTTCCAACTATGATAAAGTACCCTATTAGACAGATTACCTCTCAGTCTCTTCGTCCAGCAATACATTCAAAGAATGCATGGGGTAATCTCAAGATAACAACTATGACACGAATATCAACAATCACTAGACACCTAATACCGGCTTCCTCTCAGACAGCTGACACTCGGATTCCTAATGAAGAAGACTAAACGACTAATTCTCACCTCTCGGGTATTGAACTAGGATACACACTCAACTTTAATCAGTAATCAAAGACAACTCCTATGGTTACTACGTCTAGCACACCACCCTAATCACAAACCCTAAGATCTATAACCAAGATATGCAGATCAAACTGGCAGACAACCACAATCAATGCAAGGAATTGAAATCAAACACAAGATCAGATCTAAACATGCAATAACATCACAATTATCAACTCAAGATATTTTAAAAAAATCATAAACCCATTAACTGAATCCAAAAACAGATAAAAATCAAAACTTTAACAAGTATTCATCATGTGACCTAGGCAATATCAAAGTTTTAGCCTAGAATCATGCTTAAAACATTCAAACAGAAGTAATAAGAACAAAACATGGTTTCAAACACAGAATTTAAACACAAAGATCGAATCTTGGAAACTAAATAAGGTAGAATAAACCAACCCGGATCTTAAGCTTGAACCTTTTGCTTCAAAGCTGCTTCCTACTCCTCAAAATCGCCTCTAAACCATCTTTGGACGGCTAAAAATCGAACTCCCCTCAGAATGGGATTCTAATTCTATTAAAATTGGATTTTAGGGGTTTTCGTGATTTATAGGTCTCTCGCGTACCGCGAGAGTTTCTGACAAGCCCCTCGCGTACCGCGAGGGCCAAATTAGTCGCGACCAGTTTTGAAGTTCCTCGCGTACCACGAGGCGTCTCTTTTTCTTCTCTTGCGTACCACGAGAGCTTGATTTTCAACATTTTAAACTTTAATCTCCCGGCTTCACTTTCTTGCTCGGTTTCTTCACGTATTCACTTGTAATTCATACGAGCACCTGCAAACTAGACATAGACTCAATAAGTATACAAAAATGACTCAAAACAAACACAAAACTAATTAAAGACACACAAAACACTAGGAATAAAGATGTGTGCTTTGTACTACATCAAACATCCCCACACTTAACCTTTTTTCGTCCTTGAAAAAGTCTGCAGATGGAATCATAACTCAGATCTACTAAACAAACATCAATTACCAATTAGCAAAATATACTCACGCGTTAAAAAGCAGTAATAAGTATTTCTGTCCGATTAAATCCAAGCACCAACTTTCAAACCCCCGTTACATGTTCTAATATTACATTACCAAGCATATCAATCAATCTATGTGTTTGAACCTAATAGTCCATAGAAATCAATTAGGTTTTAGAAGTATAACTTCAGAGTTTTTGGTCAAAAACTTTATGTTTTCTGTCGAAAACATTTTTCGATCAAGAAGATTTCGATGGAAAACTCTCTAGTATAAATAGTTGTGTCTTTTGTATTTTAAGTAACTTTCTCATTTTGTATTGTGATTTTACAAGTTAATCAAAAGAGAATTTCTGTGTGTTTCTGCTGTTAATACTTGATTACATTACTTGATTAACGAAGCTAATCATCATGAAGTATGCATTGGGTGTGATTGATAGTATTGAGATTGTTCTTCTTTGATTTGTTCATTTTGATGTGGATTTGATTTCTGAATTGATTCCGCCAATTCAGAGAGTGATTGAAGACTTTATCTCTGAATATCAACAGATCTGAGGGAATCACAAGTGGTATTAGAGCTGTTGGTTAATAGCTCTTGGTATTTAAGAAGATTTTAAGTCAAATCTGATCAACTTGAAGTAATTTAGGTGCCATTGTTGTTGATTTGAAGCTAGTTTTGATGGAGATGAAGTTTGCATCAAGTTTGAAGACTTGATTTTTTACTCGGATCATCACAGAAAGTTCTTGGTCAATTCAAGTGTTCTTTTATTGAATTGTCCAAAAAGTTTGTTTGAAGTAGCCGAAATCTCTGTTTGAAGAAATCGAAAAGTATTGTCTGAAAGTTCATCTTTCCGAAATATTCTGACTTTTCGATCGAAAAGTATTGTACTAATTTTTCGACCGAAAAGTTATAAGTTGGAAAGTTTTCTGATTTCGACCAACTTTCAAATTACAAGTAAAGAATGACTAGAAAGGTATATGATATTGAGAGGGTTATTGGGAATCACCACCGATGCTGAAATCAATATCAAAATTTTCAAATTGGAAGATAATGATGAAGGCTTATTTCAAATTTACTGAACACAGACTTTGGGAATCAATTGTAAAAGGTCCTCACATTCATAAGACGGCAAATGCTGATGGGTTAGTCCCGATTGCTGATCCTGATCTTTATTCAGAGGAAGATAAGAAGTTAATCGAAAGGGATAAAAAAGCATTGGGTTCTATTATTCTAGCACTTCCGGCTGAGTTGTATTTGAATTTTGAGCAACATGAAACTGTTCAGGGTCTGTGGAACGCTTTGTGCTTAAGATTTGAGGGTAATGTAGCTCTTCAGGAAAACAGAGCTGATCTTCTACTGAAGCAATATAACATGTTTAGTTATAAAAAGAATGAGACTCTCAGTGAGCAGGTGACTAGGTTTACAACCATGATCAACAGGTTGAGAAAAATGGGAGTAAAATTTGAAGAGTATGTGCTAGGAAAGAAGTTGTTAGACTCACTGCCAGATTGCCGGAGCATACCTTGTATGCTAATCAAGCACACAACTCCATATCTAAAGAGTAAAACACTTGATGATATTATATGTTTACTCGAGTCTTATGAATTGGATGCAAAGAAGAGAGAACTGAACAACAAAGATAAACAAAATAACTCAAGTTCAACAAATTGTGCATTATTTTCTGGAAGTAGTGAAGGAAATAGTGGAACAAAACCTGAGAAAAACAAAGGTTGTTGTGAACATTCCTCTGGTGAGAAAGTCAAGTCATATGTAAAAATCCCTGAAGATCAGATTGCTCGGTTCAGAGCTTTCATGAGCAGTTATGATGCACTGGTGAAAGGAAAGTTACAACCTGCCATGCATGATGTAGAAGATCTTGTTCAGATCAATCCTGATGATTTAGAATATATGGACTTGCAATGGTAGATGGCCATGATAGCTGTAAGGGCTAAAAAGTATTTGCAAAAGGTTGGGAAGGATAAGTTGTAGTTTGGTAAAAAGGTTGATTTTGATAGAGCTAAACTCAGGTGCTACAACTGTCAACGGCTTGGTCACTTCGCTCGTGAGTGTACCAAGGACAAGAAAAAGAAGGTTGAGGGAAGCGGGGTTAAGCTGGTGGAAATGATTAATGAATCTGATAAGTCAAAAAAGGCTCCAACTGCACTCATGTTCAAACAGTTGAGTAATTGTGAATGGGAGGATGAGATCGAGGATGCTGAGGATGAAATGGATGAAGCCTTGATGCCTGAAATTGAAGATTCAATGAAACCAGCTGATATTACCAGTGACTGTGTGCTCAAAACCGATTCTAAAGGAAAGGGCAAAGCTGATGTTTTTGATGAAACTTCATCTGAGAATGAGGTAAATTCTAAAAATAAATTTGCTATATGTTCTTCATTGTGTGTAGATCGAATGCAAAATTATCATGCAGCAAACACGTTTCTAATTGCTGAAAATGATAAAATAAAAAGAGTAAACAAAGAATTGAAACAAAATGAAGTAAATTTTACACGAAAAATTAAAGCATTATTGAAAGATAATATAACATTTAAAGAATATTTGGATAAAAAGGACGTTTTAATCAAAGATCTTTTAGAAAAACTTATCAAATCTGAAACTGATTTAATAAAAGAAAGAGTAATTGTTTCAAAGTGGAAGATGCAACAAAATGTCTTTGATGAATGTGTGAGCAAACAGAGAACTGTTTATATCAAAGACGGGTTGGGTTACAACAAGGTTCCACATCCTGAGAATTTTGTACCTTTTCCTGAACCACATGAATTGAATGAGTTGATGAATGTCGAAAATTCTAACTTTCATGATATGTATATTAGTGCAGATATAAACTCAGGGTGTGTGGATGATGAAAATAAACTTTATGGAGTGAAAAGTTTTTCAGCTTTCAATAAACAGTGCACTAGGGAGTTTATTAGGGACTGTAAACAGTACCTAGATGTTGACTGTAATCTAGATAAATTTGTTTCAATTTCTAGTTTAAATGCTGATGCAAAAAATATTAATGCTTCTGATTCTGATTCTGATATTTCTTATGTTTCGGCATGTTCTACTAACGGTTGTGTTGAGTTTGATTGTGTGTCTGAAGTTTCATCAACATCTACATTCTTTGATAAAGTGATGCATACAGCTAGAGATTATGTCCCACTTAATAAACTCTCAAGTCTAGTTGGTGATGTGGTCCTAGATAAGTTTGGAAATCCTCTGATTCAAGAGTATGATTTGTCAAGTGAGAGACCAAAGAAAAATAATGCCATAGCACCAGAGAATCATATTCTTACTAGTGAGACAGAAAACAATAAAGTTGTCAAAGTTAAAGTGAGTGTACCAACAAATGTCCAAAGAAAGTCTTGGTGTGTAAAAGGCAAATCCATTGATGTAAAAGACAAGTTCATTGATGTCAAAGATAAGTCTATTCAAATCAAAGAAAAATTAAGAGAGAAAAGTTGTGGCATAACGAGTGAAGTAGGCGAGTGTTCAAAGTCAAAGTCAAAGCCTAAGAGCTACAATTGCTTTGTGTGTGGTCAGGTTGGTCATTTTGCAAGAAATTGCAAACACAACTCTAGTGAGTCAAGGTTCACAAAGAACAAAGCAAAAGTTAAGAGCAACGTTAATCGGCATTTCAAGCGAGCGTCTGAGAACGACAGTGTGTCAGAGTCCGGAGTGATACAAAGATACAGTCGTGATTACTTGCTTTCCAGAAATTGTCATGCTTTATATTCTAATGTTGTAAGATCCCAAAAATAGTAATTTAGTAAATAATAACGCGATAGAGACTTAATCGTCATAAAACAAAAGAAAAACAGATGGGCTTGGGCTCGGCTCCAACGGGCCGAGCGAAGCCCAGGTATATAAGTGTCAAGACAGAACAAGAACTCTCATTTCCACCAAAACTTGCAACCTAGAGAGAGAAAGGAGAGCTCGCGTCTAGAGAGAGAAAGTTGACGGATCGACCCAAAATTGAAAGAGCACGTTACTACCGAGCTCGTGAGTAAAACCTCGAAATCAGAATCACAATCCAGGTAACGATTCGACCTTAAACTGAGTTTTTCTTCGTTTTAGGGTTTCTCGGGTTTTAGCTAAATAGGAGACGTTTTTATGGATGGAACTTGAAAATAAGATTAGAACTAGCATTTAGAGTGAAAACCACACCTTTTGATCAAAGAAAGTTATAAGATTAGCATGATCAGATTAACATGCAAGAATTTCGGACTTGTCCAGGAAACAGGTGCTGCGTACTTATCAAGTACGCAGTAGGGACGTCCTGCATACTTACCAAGTACGCAGAAGAAAGATCATGCGTACATACCAAGTACGCAAGAAGAACTCTCTGCGCACTTGTCAAGTACGCATGAGAAAGGTCCTGCGCACTTACTAAGTGCGCAGGCAGCAGACCAGTAAGTAAAGTCAGTATGTTTAGAATGATTTAAACCGTTAGAGTCGGGATTGGGTCTGATGTGTATTTAATTTCCTAATCCAGATTATACATGACGTTGTTGGACCTTTGTTTAGGACAACCAAGACTAGCTTATCAGGTGAGTTCTATGTGCCCCCATCTATGTTATGTGCAAATCATTTTAAATGTTTTGGGGCTGAAATGTATACACTAAATGAATAAATGCTATGAATGTCAATGTGATCATACGTGGTATACAAATATATATATATATATACTTATATATGAAAATGAATTATGAAAAAGAATGAAACGTATGATTATAAAGAATGAATGAAAGAAGGACATAACGTAAAAGAATGAAATCTTGCTTTATATTATATATATTGCATGATATGAATGTATGTAAACGTTATGAACCCTTCTATGACAACGGCTACTTCGGTAGATGGATGACCACGTGACTATTTTGCAACTGGGACAAAAACGTTCCTTCGCAAGCTAGGATGTACAAAAAGGCACTAATGGACGGTCGAAGAAATTGTCTTAAAGTAAGTAGAACGGTTGCATACATAATGGTCGCGTGGGAAACGGATGCCCTTGGGCAGACAGGCGAATGAACGGACTACGACGGTAGGACGGTTTAAGAGCGGACGGACAAAGGTTGCCGGACGGATTTAAGTAACGAACGGACGGTTTTCTAGAGCCGGACGGTTAATGAAAAGGGCTACGATGGTAGTTCTCTCTGCGATGTCTTTGTGACATTCGCGACAAGTGTGATGGGTTGATCTCCCTTAAGATTATGGCCAATAAGTGTTCTCCTTATGTAAGCATGTATGTACAAATGTATATACTCAATATGAATATTATGTGAGAACAGTAAAGTAAAGAATATGTAAAAGTTCGAATGTTAAGTATGTTATATATATATATATAATACTCATGGTAAGATAAACATTATGCATGATTATTTTAAACTAGAACTCACCAGCGTTAGCTGACTTTTAGTATACATTTCAGGTAAAGGAAGAAAGTGTCGTGCAATGGCGTGAAAGTTACCCGGCACAAGACTGACATCCCACTTTTATATATATTAAGACAATGTTATGTATTTAATTGTTAAGACTTCCGCTGTTATGTTACGTTATGTAATGAACGAATTCGAATGTTTTAAATTTAAGCTCAGTATTTATGACTATGTTTATGAGTAAATCCAACAAGTGAGGTCACCCGGGAATGGGGCCTTACAAGTTGGTATCAGAGCCAGGTTTGAGAGATTCAGACATCCCTAAATGTCTGGACTCAAACTGATTATGGGACCAACGCACGGATGTCAGTATGGGTTGTCACACCCCAACCGATGGCGGAATCATCGGGGCGGGACATGTAGACTGCTCATGAGCACAAGGTTGACTAAATTGCATATATTAAACATCAATTTCCATTGCAAGTAATCCAAATACAATCACATCCAAGATAACATAAAATTGAAATACAAAGTGTTCTTTTATTTAAGTTAACTAAGTCCAAGCCTATATGTAGCACGTCTTGAACAATCTCACACATTAGAACCTGAAACATGAATAAAATAAAGTCAACTAAAAAGTTGGTGAGTATAACACAGGTTTATATAGATAGCATATAGTTGTAAAACAAATCCATACATATCATGATAAATAAGGCATTTATGGGGAGCAGCTATTGTGTAACCATGTACAACCAAACCTTTATAACTAGCATGCAAAAATTATGTTGTCGGTATCAATCACCCCAATCTGGGTGGGTTTGTTAGACTCAAAAGATCCATCATTGAAAACCGTCGGCTTGTATAGTTAATGATTGCACATAATCGCATACAAAGGTTAACACACCTAGCACTCGGGCATAAAGCTCAAATTGCACACATGAATGTAAATAGGATTTGTACTTGTGTTGTTTGTGTAAATGTAATGTGTAATTTGAATAATGTTCATGTTTCACCCCAAAAGTGTAAAAGAGTAAAAGGGGCTATGACATACTCACATGATAAGGAGGTGTAGCTAACGAGGATAATAGATAGAAAAATAAAGGTCCTCGAGTGCACCAATTAACCTAAAGAGTAATGTATGTTGTATCAAATAGTGTGCCCAAAAGTGTAAGTTAAATGATGGTTTGGACTTGAGTAAAATGTTATTGATTTGAACTTGGATGTGTTGAATAAAATATAAAGTTTAAAATGAATATTATCAAAACATTTTGATTAAGGTTTGAGTTTGAATAAATAATTAAGTAAAGTATAAAATTATTGCTTATGAAAATAATGTAAGTATTTAAATGTAATTAAGTATAAATAAATAATTGATTTTGTTTAAACATGAATTAAATAAATAGTCATTATCTTCTTCATTTATAAAAAATTGTAACCTAAACATTTAAAATATCATTTAAGTGTAAGATTTTACAATAAATATAAATTCAATTTTTTTATAACTTTAAATAAATAATATTTATTCCAAGATTAAACTTTTAATCCTTTTTAAATAAATAAAAAACACTTTTTTTTTATAAAATCTGAAACATTACTGATTGAAAAATATAAAATTTATAATTCTGTCAAAAATCTGACTCACACACGACCGTGCCTCTGAGGGGCACGATCGTGCTCAAGCCACGGGCGCGACCGCGCTAGTCGGGGCGCGACCGGGTTGACCAACAGAGGGCATAAACTAAACAAATCAAGAGGCACGACCGTGCCTTGGCCTGGCACGGTCGTGTCCAAGATTCTTAGACACAATAGGGATTAGCCCAAAGGGCATGATTAGGTCTGGACAGGAGGACACGACCGCGCTGCTACTCGGAACGACCGCGTTTCGTGAGGCACGGCCGCGCTAGATGATTAGCGCGACCGTGTCTCTTCCAAATCAGACACGAATTGAACAAATCCTGTATTTATAGCGTTGGAATTGTTAGGGCTTTTGATTACTGTGTTGTTACGAGTCTATTTAAATACATTAATTGTATAGAAATCGTGTTTAAGAATGGGTTCGATTAAATCATTTTTTTATTAAAATAATAATTCTGATTCGGGATGATTTACATATTGAAAGCCCAAATTGATAAGGGGCTTTTGATAAAGAGACTGAATCGACTGAGGAAAAGATTATAGTTACCCTGAAGCGTATCGAATTGATAGTGAACGACAGAAAAGAGTTCCGGCGACGGTGATAATGGCTTCCGGTGTCTTCTGCTGCGATTCTGGCTGTTCCAACGCTTCAGAAAACTTAGAGATGCTCGGAGGATCGAGTTTCTTGATTAGTTGCTAGCAACAGGATTGAAAAGAATGATTCTAGGCTTGGGAGAAATTTTGGACGGTTTTTCTTGAGAGAATTCGTAATTGGATGGTAATGATCGAAATTGACAATTATTTTCTTTGATACTGAAAGTGAAACGCACAACGGATTCGAATTCAAACGACCAAGCGTTTTGAAACTGCATTTACGTTTTGACTGTTACGCAGGCGCGACCGTGCCAAGATAGGCGCGACCGTGCGAAGATAGGCGCGACCGTGCTTAGGCACCGGGCGCGATCATTCCAGGACCAGTCGCGCGATCGTGCCAAGGCACTTGGCGCGACCGTGCCAGGACGAAGCACGACCGTGCTAATTAGGGTTTCTTGGTATTTTGTTCAACTTTAATTCTTGACTTTTCAGGTTCTATAAGTTTGAACTAAATAGTTACTTGTATAATGTTTAAGTGTATATAATCGAGAAAAACTTGTGAATTTGTATTGAATCATTGCATTTAATTTGAGGCGGAAAAATAGAACAAGACAGTGCACGAGTATTGAGTTCGAAATGCATTACATTGAATTGAAAATATGAATACTAAAATCAGAAATGTTACAGTCTCCCCATATTGAGAGAATTTCGTCCCGAAATTTAGCTAGAGGAAACAACAGTATCAGTAAAAAGATGAGGGTACTTGAGCTTCATTTGGTCTTCTCGTTCCCAAGTGAACTCAGGACCACGCTTAGATTCCCAACAAATTTTGACAATAGGAATGCGACTTCGCTTAAGTTGTTTGATTTCACGATCCATAATTTCTACCGGTTTCTTGACGAAATGCATCGTTTCATCAATGTGCACGTCATCAAGCAGTATACGGAGGTTCTCATCGGCGAGACATTTCTTCAGGTTAGATACATGAAATGTAGGATGCACATTGCCAAGAGATGGAGGTAACTCGAGTTTGTAAGCCACTTTCCCAATCCTTTCAAGAATCTTGAATGGACCAACATAACGAGGTGCTAACTTGCCTTTCTTCCCAAAACGGATCACACCCTTCCACGGAGACACCTTAAGAAGAACAAGATCACCGACTTGGAATTCCAAGTGTTTTCGACGTTTATCGGCATAACTCTTTTGCCGACTCCTCGCTACTCGAATATTGTCACGGATTTGAATAATCTTGTCGGATTTTTCTTGAATTAGCTCGGGACGGTTATTTGTGCTTCACCAATCTCGTTCCAACAGATAAGAGAACGACACTTGCGCCCATAAAGAGCTTCGAATGGAGCCATGTTGATACTTGTGTGATAGCTATTATTGTAAGAGAACTCAATGAGGGATAAATGTGAATCCCAATTTCCACCAAAATTGATTACGCAAGCTCGAAGCATGTCTTCAAGAGTTTGGATTGTTCGCTCGGTTTGACCATCAGTTTGGGGATGGTAAGCCGTGCTCAAATCCAATCGAGTACCAAGAGAATTTTGGAGAGATTGCCAAAATCGAGAAGTGAACCGGGCATCTCAATCAGATATTATGTTCAAGGGAACACCATGACGGCTCACGATTTCGTGGATGTAAATTCGGGCTAGTTTCTCAACCCGATAGTCTTCACGTATAGGCAAGAAATGAGTAGACTTGGTGAGACGATCAATGATCACCCAAATACTATCATAACCACTCGAGGTGCGTGGGAGTTTGGTAATAAAGTCCATGGCTAAGTTCTCCCATTTCCACACGGGAATTTCCGGTTGTTCAAGCAAACCAGAAGGACGTTGATGTTCGGCTTTGACTTTGGAGCAGGTTAAACATTTGGCAACATAAAGGGCAATGTCGTTTTTCATACCGGGCCACCAATATTGTTGGCGAAGATCTTGGTACATTTTATCCGCACCAGGATGAATGGAATAACGAGTCGTGTGAGCCTCGTTCATGATAAATGTACGGAGATCATCGCGATTGGGAATCCAAATATGGTTCAAGTAATAAAGTAAGCCATTGGGTTTTGATTCAAGCAGAAGTTCAACAACACACGACATTTCCTCGTACATGTTACCCTCGGTGACTGAGACGTGTTGAGCTTCTAAGATGCGGGTTTGAATATCGGTTTGAATTCGGGCACAATGAAGCATAACATGGTCCTTTCGACTCAAAGCGTCGACTACAACATTCGCTTTTCCGGGATGGTAACGAATCTCGCAGTCATAGTCGTTAAGGAGTTCAACCCAACGTCGTTGCCTCATATTGAGTTCTTTTTGGTTAAAGATATGTTGAAGACTTTTGTTGTCGGTGAACACCGCACATTTTGTACCATAGAGATAATGTCTCCAAATCTTTAACGCGAATACGACCGCACCCAACTCGAGATCGTGCGTCGTATAATTCTTCTCATGAATTTTAAGTTGTCGTGATGCGTAGGCGACTACTTTGCCTCGTTGCATGAGGACACAACCAAGACCTTGGTTAGAAGCATCGCAGTAGACAACTAAATCATCATTCCCATCAGGGAGAGTCAAAATGGGAGCATTGGACAACTTTTGCTTAAGGGTTTGAAAAGCTTCTTCTTGCTTTGGACCCCATTCATAAGTCTTACCCTTGTGGGTCAAAGCGGTAAGGGGGACAGCAATCTTGGAGAAGTTGGAGATAAAACGACGGTAATATCCCGCAAGACCAAGAAATGAACGAACTTCAGTGGGGGTCTTCGGGGCTTTCCTATTCTTAACCGTTTCGATTTTAGCAGGGTCAACATGAATACCCTTGTCGTCGACAATATGACCAAGAAATTGAACTTCTTTTAACCAAAATTCATATTTGGAGAATTTGGCATATAGTTGTTCCTTCTTCAAGAGATCCAAAACCAATCTAAGATGTTGCTCATGGTCGGCTTTAGTTTTGGAATAGATTATGATATCATCGATGAAAACTATCACGAATTTATCGAGGTACGGTTTGCACACACGATTCATGAGGTCCATGAAAACTACGGGTGCATTGGTTAGTCCAAAAGGCATAACCATGAACTCGTAATGACCATACCTTGTTCGGAAGGCAGTCTTTGGAATATCGTCTTCTTGCTCACGGAGTTGGTGATAACCAGATCGAAGATCAATCTTTGAGAAGTAAGTAGAACCTTGAAGTTGATCAAAGAGGTCATTAATTCTAGGCAAAGGATAACTGTTTTTGATAGTAAGCTTGTTGAGTTCGCGGTAGTCAATACACATGCGAAATGACCCATCCTTCTTTTTCACGAATAAGACGGGTGCACCCCATGGTGAATGACTCGGACGGATGAATCCCTTGTCGGAGAGCTCTTGAAGTTGACTTGCAAGTTCTTGCATTTCGGAAGGTGCAAGACGATAGGGAGCTCTAGCCACGGGGTTAGCTCCGGGCACAAGATCAATGCGAAATTCTACTTGTCGAACGGGTGGAAGACCGGATAAGTCTTCGGGAAATACTTCGGGAAAATCTCGAATGATGGGAATGTCTTGTATACTCTTCTTTTTGACATCTTTTTGGACAATATGAGCTAAGAAGGCCACGTACTTCTTTCGTAGGTACTTTTGAGCAGTAGTGCATGACATTAATTTAAGTCCTTTGCAAGGCTTTTCACCAAAGACTCTTAACGTTTCTCCCGATGGTAGGGGTATTCGAATACATTTCTCAAAGCAAATGACTTCGGCATGATGATTCGATAACCAATCCATGCCTATGATGATATCAAAGCTCCCTAGTGGCATTGGAACAAGGTTGATTGGGAATGTGTGATCATTAAGTTCTAAAGAGCAATCATAGATAATGGACTCAATTGTAAGGGAGTCACCATTTGCTATTTCAACGGTGAAGGTTTTCTCTAATTGGGATCGTGTCTTTGCAAGTAAGGGTTCAAAATTATGTGACACGAAACTTTTATCAGCACGAGTATCGAATAAAATGGAGGCATATTGACTATTAACAAGAAACGTACCCTTGACCACGTCATTGTTGGCTTGAGCTTCATTGGCGTTTATGTTGAAAGCACGCCCTCTAGCATTGACCAACTTTGGGCATTGATCACGGAAATGGTTCGGGTTACCACACTCATAACATGCTCGCCCATTTGCAATAGCGGGTACCCCTTCATTAGCCACTTGGGTGTTGGTTTGGTTTGGTGGGTTGACTTGGCCCGCAAGAGCTTTGGTCCTACATACACTAACTGTATGACCATATCTCACACAATAAGTATAAAGGCGACATGGGATGCTTTGGGGATGATGGTAGTTGCAGGTGACACAAAGCGGGTAAATTCCAACATATGGCTTTTTGACCGGTGTTTGAGCCATAGGTGCAGCTTGGATAACAGGAATAGCAGGAGTGACCACAACATAGTTTCTAGTCTTCCTTTTCCTATTATTGCAAGGGGGTTCAGTTGTGGCTTCTTTGTTGTGGGTAGGAGGGGTTATAGTGTCAGAAACTTTCTTGGTACCCTTCTTAGTAAGTGTTCCCGCTTTCACATGGTTATCAGTTAAGGTGGCGGATAAGCGGATAGCATCTTCAAGTGTTGCGGGATTCCTTCCTAGGACAGTATCTTGAATTTGCCTAGGTAGTCCCCCAATATACTTTTCAATGCAGCGGGACAAAGGAGTGACCATGTGGGGCACAAGAAGACTCAACTCATGGAACCGAGTTGTGATTGCCAAGTTTTCACCACTATCTTGGGCAAGATCCCAAAACTCAGCTTCAAGTTTCTTCACTTCATTTCGAGGACAGAATTCCTCGGTCATTAGCCTTTTAACCTCATCCCAAGGTAAGGCCATTGCTACTTCCACACCCCTATTTCTTTTCTCCCCATTCCACCACGTGAGTGCCCGTTTTTGTAGGACACTTGTGGCATGACGAACACGAAGGTTGTCGGGGCAGTCACTATTGAGAATGGTATTCTCAATGCTTTCGAACCATTGAAGGAGTCCAGTAGCTCCTTCGGTACCATAGAACTTGAGGGGATTGCACGAGTTGAAATGCTTGAAGGTGCATTGAGATAGGTTGTTACCACCATTTCCACCATTTCCAGCATTACCACTATTACTACCATTTCCACCATTGTTGCCATTGGTGGCACTATTAGCTTGAGTGAGTTGTGTCACGAGTTGTGCAAGAATAGCAGCAATGTCGGTATTGGTGTTGGCGACGGGAGCACGAAGAGGAGGCATTCTACAGATTTTCACAAGACAAGGAAATATGTAAGAACTCATGAGGATTGTTTGGATTTAATAGAATAAGATAACAAAATAAACAGATAATTATAGTTTGGATTGTACTCAAATAGTGATATAATCACTCGAATACCATGACACATTAAGGTTAATTAAACTTATATAATTTTCAAGGAGACATGCTTTAGCCTATAAGTAAACACTCATCTCGGGAATTCCCAGGAAAGCATACGGGTCCCTCGGTTGATTGGGACTTATGCGAAATGCTTTCCTAGACAGAAAACCCAAAATACAGGTGTCACTCTTCCAGATTGCACGTGTCCTCAAATAATTAACAAAGCTTAAAAACCTTAACGAGAAAATAAAGAAATTTTTATGAATTTAGCTTCATGAAGTTTCCACATACTTAGAAAGATACAGATAGAGAAGGAAGATAAGAATATTATGAGGTTTTAGGATATAGGAAAGGATATTGCTTATTTAATTTATTATTTAAGTATATGCTAATAAGTCATGGATTTTTTTTATAAATAAGTCATCAAATAAAATAATAACTAATCATAATAAGCATGTAGCACATAGCATGTAACACATATAATGTAGCACATAGTCATATAAACATGAAGCATGGTATAAGTGGGTGTCCTAAAGTTATAGTCTAGGTCAAGGTGTCTAATAACCTAATTCCCTATAACCAAGGCTCTGATACCAATCTGTCACACCCCAACCGATGGCGGAATCATCGGGGCGGGACATGTAGACTGTTCATGAGCATAAGGTTGACTAAATTGCATATATTAAACATCAATTTCCATTGCAAGTAATCCAAATACAATCACATCCAAGATAGCATAAAATTGAAATACAAAGTGTTCTTTTATTTAAGTTAACTAAGTCCAAGCCTATATGTAGCACGTCTTGAACAATCTCACACATTAGAACCTGAAACATGAATAAAATAAAGTCAACTAAAAAGTTAGTGAGTATAACACAGGTTTATATAGATAGCATATAGTTGTAAAACAAATCCATACATATCATGATAAATAAGGCATTTATGGGGAGCAGCTATTGTGTAACCATGTACAACCAAACATTTGTAACTAGCATGCAAAAATTGTGTTGTCGGTATCAATCACCCCAATCTAGGTGGGTTTGTCAGACTCAATAGATCCATCATTGAAAACCGTCGGCTTGTATAGTTAATGATTGCACATAATCGCATACAAAGGTTAACACACCTAGCACTCGGGCATAAAGCTCAAATTGCACAAATGAATGTAAATAGGATTTGTACTTGTGTTGTTTGTGTAAATGTAATGTGTAATTTGAATAATGTTCATGTTTCACCCCAAAAGTGTAAAAGAGTAAAAGGGGCTATGAAATACTCACATGATAAGGAGGTGTAGCTAACGAGGATAATAGATAGAAAAATAAAGGTCCTCGAGTGCACCAATTAACCTAAAGAGTAATGTATGTTGTATCAAATAGTGTGCCCAAAAGTGTAGGTTAAATGATGGTTTGGACTTGAGTAAAATGTTATTGATTTGAACTTGGATGTGTTGAATAAAATATAAAGTTTAAAATGAATATTATCAAAACATTTTGATTAAGGTTTGAGTTTGAATAAATAATTAAGTAAAGTATAAAATTATTGCTTATGAAAATAATGTAAGTATTTAAATGTAATTAAGTATAAATAAATAATTGATTTTGTTTAAACATGAATTAAATAAATAGTCATTATCTTCTTCATTTATAAAAATTTGTAACCTAAACACTTAAAATATCATTTAAGTGTAAGATTTTACAATAAATATAAATTCAATTTTTTTATAACTTTAAATAAATAATATTTATTCCAAGATTAAACTTTTAATCCTTTTTAAATAAATAAAGCACATTTTTTTTTATAAAATCTGTAACATTACTGATTGAAAAATATAAAATTTATAATTCTGCTAAAAATCTGACTCACACACGACCGTGCTTCTGAGGGGCACGATCGTGCTCAAGCCACGGGCGCGACCGCGCAAGTCGGGGCGCGACCGGGTTGACCAACAGAGGGTATAAACTAAACAAATCAAGAGGCACGACCGTGCCTTGGCCTGGCACGGTCGTGTCCAAGATTCTTAGACACAACAGGGATTAGCCCAAAGGGCATGATTAGGTCTGGACAGGAGGACACGACCGCGTTGCTACTCGGAACGACCGCGTTTCGTGAGGCACGGCCGCGCTAGATGATTAGCGTGACCGTGTCTCTTCCAAATCAGACACGAATTGAACAAATCTTGTATTTATAGCGTTGGAATTGTTAGGGCTTTTGATTACTGAGTTGTTACGAGTCTATTTAAATACATTAATTGTATAGAAATCGTGTTTAAGAATGGGTTCGATTAAATCATTTTTTTATTAAAATAATAATTCTGATTCGGGATGATTTACATATTGAAAGCCCAAATTAATAAGGGGCTTTTGATAAAGAGACTGAATCGACTGAGGAAAAGATTATAGTTACCCTGAAGCGTATCGAATTAATAGTGAACGGCAGAAAAGAGTTCCGGCGACGGTGAGAATGGCTTCCGGCATCTTCTGCTGCGATTCCGGCTGTTCCAACGCTTCAGAAAACTTAGAGATGCACGGAGGATCGAGTTTCTTGATTAGTTGCTTGCAACAGGATCGAAAAGAATGATTCTAGGCTTGGGAGAAATTTTGGACGGTTTCTCTTGAGAGAATTCGTATTTGGATGGTAATGATCGAAATTGACAATTATTTTCTTTGATACTGAAAGTGAAACGCACAACGGATTCGAATTCAAACGACCAAGCGTTTTGAAACTGCATTTACGTTTTGACTGTTACGCAGGCGCGACCGTGCTTAGGCACCAGGCGCGATCGTTCCAGGACCAGTCGCGCGATCGTGCCGAGGCACTTGGCGCGACCGTGCCAGGACGAAGCACGACCGTGCTAATTAGGGTTTCTTGGTATTTTGTTCAACTTTAATTCTTGACTTTTCAGGTTCTATAAGTTTGAACTAAATAGTTACTTGTATAATGTTTAAGTGTATATAATCGAGCAAAACTTGTGAATTTGTATTGAATCATTGCATTTAATTTGAGGCGGAAAAATAGAACAAGACAGTGCACGAGTATTGAGTTCAAAATGCATTACATTGAATTGAAAATATGAATACTAAAATCAGAAATGTTACATGGGTAACCAACGCGAACGCTAGCACGGTAAGTAAGTACTAAAGTTAATGCACTTGGATAATAATAGATACCTTAACTTAGAACCAATAGATGTCAATGTCACAACCGATTTGAAGAGTTTTGAACCCGAAAAGAAATATAAATTAGTAATCACAAACCGGTCACTGTAATTAACAATTTACCTTGCTCATAGTGTTCTAAACTATGATCTGACGGAATGGCATTGATGTATTCCCTTTATAACTATCAGGAAACTAGGAACTATGGCTGGTGGAGGAAGAACAGGACGCCGAGGCGGTCGTACTGGCTGAGTCGGTAGACCTCCATTGAATCAAAGACATGAGGAGGAAGAGAGTGTGCACGCAGAACACACTGAAAGTGTGCACGAAACAAAGGTGACCCCAACTGGGAACAACAGTCAAGGGCCTCTACAGTTAGAACCAGAGGTCAGGGATGCTATTGCCCGTGAAGTTATACTCACCCTGAAGAAAGTATTGCCTGATCTATTATCAGAGGCACTAAAGAAAAGAAAAGAGGAGGATGAAGGAGACCATGAAGAGAAAGTGTATGACAGTGATGGGGATGAAGTGAACGTGAGATCAAGCAATCGTGGGTGTACTTACAAAGGTTTCAAGGACGAAGACCCACCCAAGTTTGATGGGAACAAAGATTCAGTGGCTACGTTCGAATGGATCGAGAGGATGAACGCTGTAATCAACATCAGCGAATGTCGACCGGACCAGGCGGTTAAATATGTTGCTCGTTCATTCACCAATGAAGCACTAGGTTGGTGGAGAAACAATTAGAGAACAAAGTCGCCAAACGCTCTTGCCAGAATGACATGGGAAGACCTGAAGAAGCTCATAATCCAAAAGTTCTGCCCACAGAACGAGATTGATCGTGTGGAGAATGAGTTCCTAAACTTAAAGGCTGGCAACAAAACTCATCGCCAGTATACCTCAAGATTCAATGAGCTAGCCCAACTGGTACCCCACCTGGTGGAGACGGAAGAACGAATGATTAAGTACTATGTGAAGGGCCTACCTCAAAGGGTCCGTGTTCATGTGAAAGCTAATCTACCCTCGACCTTCGAGTCAGTAGTGAATCTGAGCGGAATCGTCTACGACGATTATGCCAATGAGGACCCGGCACCTGAGACACAAAAGAGAAAGTGGGAGAACCCGTCTAGAGGCACTAGAAAAGGGAATGTAGCGACTGAAATTAAGAAACCAAGGTCGGATGAATATGAAACATGCAAGAAATGTGGAAGGCAACATCTTGGCGAGTGTCGAATCGGCACCACCATGTGTTATAAGTGCGGGAGGACGGGGCACTACTCCCTAGATTGTTTGAAGGGCGTCAATTGCCAAAGTTGTGGAAGATATGGACACCAGACTAGGGATTGTAGGAAAACCAGAAAATCCAGTTCGAGAAAGGAAAAGGAAGCTGAAAAGGAACAACCGTAGGCTAGGACTCGAGCCTACGCCCTGACTGAGGAGGAAGCAAGGGAAAACTTTGATGTTGTGTCAGGTACGTTCCTAGTTAATAACGAACATGCTGCTATTTTATTTGAGTCTGGTGCTAGTATAAGTTTTATATCCAATGCATTTAGTCATAAACTAGGATGCACTATCAACACAATAGTAAACGTCTTTAGCGTACAAACTGCCGTTGGTAAAAATTCGGCAGTATTTCAAGTAACAGAGGATTGCATCATAGAAATAGAGGGCCATGAGTTTCCTTCTAGATTATTCCCTCTCACCTTAGGAGGATTCAATATAGTATTGGGTATGGATTGGCTAGCTGCCAACGAAGCTCAAATCATATGTAAACGTAAGAGGATACACCTCAAAGCTCCTAGCGGCAGTCCAATTATGGTTTATGAGGATTGGAATTGCACGATACCGAACGTCATTTCGATGATCAAGGCCGAAAGTTACATGAGGCGCGGTTGCGAAGCTTATCAGGCATATGTTATTGACGATAGAATGAAAATGAATGAACTCAAGAATGTACCCGTGGTGTGCAACTTTCCGGAAGTATTCCCTGAGGATCTACCTGGGTTACCACCCGATGGGGAAATAGAATTTCAGATTGACTTAATGCCAGGAGCCGAGCCCGTTGCCAAAGCCCCCTACCGATTGGCTCCGTCAGAAATGAAAGAAATGATGTCTCAACTAGAGGAACTAACAGAAAAAGGATTTATTAGACCGAGCATCTCACCGTGGGGCGCTCCGGTACTATTTGTAAAGAAGAAGGACGGCAGCATGCGCATGTGCATTGACTACCGCGAGTTGAACAAGAGCACAGTAAAGAACAAATACCCACTGCCTAGAATAGACGACCTTTTTGATCAACTGCAAGGTGCGAGTTGGTTCTCAAAGATCGATCTTAGGTCGGGTTACCATCAGTTGAAAGTAAGAGAAGAAGACGTACCAAAGACCGCGTTTCGCACGCGTTATAGGCATTATGAGTTTCTCGTGATGTCCTTCGGATTGACCAACGCGCCAGCAGCATTCATGGATTTGATGAATAGAGTATGTCGACCAATGTTGGATCGATCAGTGATAGTTTTTATAGACGACATACTGGTATATTCGAAAAGCAAGGGTGATCACCACTGTCACCTAAGAGAGGTTCTGGAGGTGCTAAAGCAGGAAAAGTTGTACGCAAAATTCTCCAAATGCGCCTTCTGGCTTAGGGAAGTCCAATTCCTAGGTCATGTAATAAACCCAAACGGAATCATGGTGGATCTTGAAAAGATTGAGACAGTAAAGAAATGGAACGTCCCAAAGACACCAACAGAGATACGAAGTTTTCTGGGATTGGCAGGCTACTATCGAAGGTTCATTCAAGATTTTTCAAGAATAGCCTCGCCACTAACTAAGTTGACACGGAAGGAAGTGAAATATGAATGGGGTCCAACCCAAAACAACGCGTTTGAGGAACTTAAGGCACGATTAACCCAAGCTCCAGTCTTGGCACTACCTGAGGGAAATGAAGACTTAGTAGTCTACTCTGATGCTTCGGGTCAGGGTTTAAGTTGCGTACTTATGCAACGAGGGAAGGTAATTGCCTACGCCTCGCGACAACTAAAGATTCATGAGGTTAACTACCCAACACACGATTTAGAGTTAGCAGCAGTAGTTTTCGCATTGAAAATATGGAGGCACTATCTGTATGGAGTCAAATGCACCATCTACTCAGATCACCAAAGCCTGAAGTACTTTTTCGGGCAAAAGGAATTAAACATGAGGCAAAGGAGGTGGTTAGAGCTACTGAAGGACTATGACTGTGAGATATTGTACCATCTAGGCAAAGCAAACGTGGTGGCTGACGCTTTAAGCAGAAAGGAAGGATTGGAACCTATACGGATCAAAGCGTGTCAGCTGATTATAACACCAGATTTGATGAGTGAAATACAAAGGCACAAGACGAAGCACTATTAGAAGGAAATATAAAATGGGAAAGAATAGTAGGACAACAAGGGAATTTGGATGCAAATGCATACGGTGTACGAACTAGGTTTGGCCGAATGTGGATACCTAAGATTGGCGAGCTTAGAGCCAAAATACTCGATGAGGCCCATAAGTCTCGCTATTCTATCCACCCCGGGACAAACAAAATGTATCAAGACTTGAAGAAATAGTACCGGTGGCCTGACATGAAAAATGTTGTGACCGAGTACGTGAACAAGTGCCTAACGTGCTCACTAGTTAAGGCCAAGCACCAAAAACCATGCGGTAAAATGCAACCTCTACCAATACCGGAATGGAAGTGGGAGGAGATCACGATGGACTTCATTACCAAGCTACCGCGAACAGCTAAAGGCAATGATACCATTTGGGTGATCGTCTACCGCTTAACGAAAAGTGCTCACTTCTTGCCAATACGTGAGACTTCTTCGTCAGAAAGACTAGCAGAAGTATTTATCAAGGAAGTTGTGAACAGACATGGTATGCCTCTGTCGATTGTGTCCGACAGGGATACTAGATTCACGTCAAGGTTTTGGAAGAAATTCAACGAAGCAATGGGCACTAGGCTGAACATCAGCACCGCTTACCACCCCCAAACCGATGGAAAATCGAAAAGGACCATTCAGATCTTGGAGGACATGCTCCGGGCCTGTATCATTGACTTCGGTGGGAGCTGGGATAGCCATCTACCATTGGCAGAATTTTCATACAACAACAGCTATCACTCGATTATTGGCATGCCGCCATTTGAAATGTTGTATGGAAGGAAATGTAGGACCCCGGTTTGTTGGGGGGAAATTGGACAAAAGGATTTCCCAAGCCTCGAAGTGGTCAAAGCTACTTCCGAGAAGTTTGATCAAATCAAGGCTCGAATGAAAGCCGCAAAGGACAGGCAGAAATCATACGCGGATAAGAGAAGGAGGGATTTAGAGTTTCAAGTGGGGGACATGGTACTGTTAAAGGTATCACCATGGAAAGGAATAATCCGATTCAGAAAACGTGGCAAACTAAGTCTAAGGTTTTTCGGACCTTTCAAGATATTAGCGAGAGTGGGTCAAGTTGCTTACAGACTCGACCTACCCGTTGAGCTTAGTGGAATACACCCTACGTTCCACGTGTCGCACTTACGCAAGTGTCTAGCTGACGACACAGCTCACATAACTTACAACGAGATCGAAGTGGATAACAGTCTAAATTATGTAGAGGAACCAATAGCCATCATTGACCGAGCTGAGAAAGGACTACGCAATAAGTCGATTCATTAAGTCAAAGTACAATGAAGCACAGAAAAGGGTCAGAAGCTACATGGGAAAAAGAAGACAAGATGAGGGGACTATACCCTAAATTGTTTAACGTATAAGCGGTTTCGAGGACGAAACCTCTTTAAGGAGGGTAGACTTGTAACATCCCAAAAATAGTAATTTAGTAAATAATAACGCGATAGAGACTTAATCGTCAAAAAACAAAAGAAAAACGGATGGGCTTGGGCTCGGCTCCAACGGGCCGAGCGAAGCCCAGGTATATAAGGGTCAAGACAGAACAAGAACTCTGATTTCCACCAAAACTTGCAACCTAGAGAGAGAAAGGAGAGCTCGCGTCCAGAGAGAGAAAGTTGACGGATCGACCCGAATTTGAAGGAGCACGTTACTACCGAGCTCGTGAGCAAAACCTCCGAATCAGAATCACAATCCAGGTAACGATTCGACCTTAAACTGAGTTTTTCTTCGTTTTGGGTTTCTCGGGTTTTAGCTAAATAGGAGAAGTTTTTATGGATGAACCTTGAAAATAAGCTTAGAACTAGCATTTAGAGTGAAAACCGCACCTTTTGATCAAAGAAAGTTGTAAGATTAGCATGATCGGATTAACATGCAAGAATTTCAGACTTGTCCAGGAAACAGGTGCTGCGTACTTATCAAGTATGCAGTAGATACGTCCTGCGTACTTACCAAGTAAGCAGGAGAAAGATCATGCGTACATACCAAGTACGCAAGAAGAACTCTCTGCGCACTTGTCAAGTACGCATGAGCAAGGTCCTGCGCACTTACTAAGTGCGCAGGCAGCAGACCAGTAAGTAAAGTCAGTATGTTTAGAATGACTTAAACCGTTAGTGTCACACCCCAACCGACGACGGAATACGTCGGGGCGGGACATGTAGACTGTTCATGAGCACAAGGTTGACTAGATTGCAATATTTTAATCATCAAATTTCATTTCAAACAACCAAACACAATCAAATTCAAACAAGTACGTGAATGAAATACATAATGTTCTTTATTTAAGTTTAACTAAGTCCAAAGCCTACATGTAGCATGTCTTGATCAAACTCACACGTTAGCACCTGAAAATGAATAAAATAAGGTCAACTAAAAAGTTGGTGAACATACACAGGTTGTACATAGATAGTATATAGTTGTGAAAGATCAAATCCTTACATATCATGAATAAATAAGGCATTTATGGGGAGTAACTAATGTGTAACCAAAGTACAATCAAACCTTTGTAACTAGCATGCAAATTGTGTTGTCGGTAACAATCACCCCAATCTGGGTGGGTTTGTCAGACTCAATAGATCTATCATCGTTAACCGTCGGCTTGAATAGTTAATGATTGCACATAAATTGCACATAAATAGTTAACACACCTAGCACTCAAACATAAAGTTCAAATTTTGCACACATGAATGTAAAGAGGATTTGTATTTGTGTAGTTTGTGTAAATGTAAACGTTTGTGTGTATAGAGTGCATGTTTCACCCCAAAAAGTGTAAAAGTGTAAAAGGGGATATGTACTACTCACTTGTATCCGATGTTGCTAGTACCAGTGTCTAGGTAGCAAAGTGTTCCTTGTAACTTACAACGTTAACCTAGAGTGTAATATATATGAATCTAGATTAATAACATGTACAATAGTTTAAAGCCAGGTCTAGAGTTGAAATGGAAATGTGTACAAAGATTTGAGTTGTAGTAGGTGATTGTGGGTTGTACTTGAAATTGGTGTTTTACAAAAAAGAAAGAACTGAAACGAATAGTTTTAAAATAATTAGGGTTTGGGTTGGTTAACTAAATAAATTAAATAATTGATATTTATTTATTTAGTTACAAAAAAATATAATGTGTGAATCATATTAGATAAAAATTAAATAAATAATTTTACTTTATTCATTTATTTATAAAGATGTGTAAATAATGTTGATGTATAAAATTAATAGTAAATATATATTTAACTTTTTAGTGTAATAAATAAATTTATTCATCTATTTATCATTTAAAAATAAGAATTTGATTGTTCTAAATAAAGTTAAAATTTTATAACTTTATAAATTTGGTTTCTAAAATGTGAGATATTTTATAAAGTAAATATATTATTTGGTAATTAATTTCCTTTAATTATAAAAAAAAATCTAAATTTTTGTTTTAAATAATTAATATATAATTTTAACAATAAAATTCATAATAAAAATGAATTTATGTTGGAAATTGGAAATTTTGGTTTTATTCTGCTCAACATGTTGCAAGGTTTATAAAAATACTTTTTATATAAATTTTGGGGTTGTAAAACGATTTAAAAAATATAAATTCTGACCACCCGGTTCGAACCCAGGTGGTTTGTGTGTGAGTAAAAGGTGTTACCACTCGAACAGTGGACTGATGCTCATAATAACTAGGTTTGAAAATCTTTTAATCTAAACTAAAAAGGAAAGGATCTGGACTAGTTGTCACAGAAAACAAAAAGAGGGTGCGGGCGTGGGTCTCGAACCCGCATCCAAGCGTGTGGAGGTTAAGAGTCATAACCAGTCGAACTGGGCTTAAAGCCTTGACAGGAACTTATACGAATTTCTTTTAACACAGAACCCTCAATCCATCTTCTTCCCAAAAATCGATTTCCCCGAAACCCTTGCCCTAAATTGTTTGCGATTCTGAACAGGTATGAAACGAAAATTATGGGGCTTTCATTGAGCAGTCAGAAACGAATCAAAAGACACCGATATTACCTGTTATGGTGGAGTGTAGAGTGCCGTCGGCTAATCGATCCGGGAAGACGATCTTCGTGCTCGATTTAGATGCAGAGGTGAAATGAGGATCGACAGAGAGTTGAGAGCGTTGGCAATGTGTTCTGTGAAGGTGTGTGGTGAATTAATTCGCTTAATTCCATCTTAAACGCATGATCAGATTAACGATTTGAATGTGGCTGTTGTTTCGAAGGTTTTACGCGTTAATTCGGTCGAATGTGGATGAATTGGGCCATGAAAACGGTTTGAATACACGAGGGATTAGACTACGCGTGATTTACGGGATTGAACACGTTCGAATTCCTTGATTTGAGGTTGGATTGAACACGGTTTTGACTCTGTGAAGTCAACCCGTTTAAAATTTGAACTTAGCCGCTCAATTCGATCATTTGGAATGTTGTTTGGGCCGAGGTGAGGTCGATAATCGATCCAGGACTCAACGCAGGTCCAATCCAGTCGGGTTCGATCAATTCTCCTCACGAATTGTAAGTTTTTTTTTCTTGTTGGCCTGTTTGACTTTGAAAGTCAAACGTGGTCAAAATTGGGAATTTGGGGTCAAGAATCAAGGTCAAAGGTCCAATTTGAAATGTGGGGGTTCAATTAGAGAGTCCAAATGGTTTGGGGTTCGAACTAGTTTATTTACATTATAAATATCTATATAAAATTTTAATTATCATCCGTTTAACTTAAAAAAATATGTATATAGGGATGTACTTTCATATGTTATTTAGAATAAAGGAAGAATGTGGAATCCAAAGGTTGAAAATTTGGATTGAGGTAGGTTAAAGTAATAGTTAAATATGACATGTTGCGTTGTGAAAATAATAAAAAAAATGTCATCATTATAAAAAGAAAACAATGCCAGAAAAATCTTGGATGTTACAGTATCCCCCTGTTGAGAGAATTTCATCCCGAAATTGAATTAGTGGAGGCTAGTAACCCGGAAAGGTGAAAGTTTGGATTGACTGTCAGGTTCTGGTGGGTGTAACTGATGACATGGTTTAGACCTGATACTCAAAGTCGGATATAAATGATGATAACGATTTTAGTTTTGGAATGAATTTAAGGAGAAAATTGTCGTATAATAATTTGGATTCTAAAGGTGAGATGCATTGTTTGGAATGAATTTGATGGGATCTTGATAATTAGGGTTTGTGTAAGATGTAGTCTAATATGCTGAATATTGTTAGTGGATAAAAGATTTTACAAACATTAGTCTGGGTCAAAACTTCACGTGACACGAACAACGCTACTTCTGATAATATTATAGGGCACTTATATATAGGAAGTACCATCGGCGTATCCACCATGCCCTTGTCATATCACATCAGTTTCGTTGTTTCATATCATGATAAGTTTTAGGTCACAACACACCACAAAATTCACTATGTTTTCCATGCGCTGATTTGTAACATCCCAAAAATAATAAAACGAATAAATATAGCAAGACCGGTGATTTAGTTGGAATATTTAAATAAAAAGGGAGCGGGCCTGGGCCCGGCTTCAATGGGCTGAGGGAAGCCCATGCGCATAAGAGGCAAGGCAGCCCTCTTCCCTGCTCATTTCCCCAACTCACGCAGCTTTTAGAGAGAGAGAGGAGAGCTCGGGTCTAGAGAGAGAAAGTGACGGATCAACTCGGGAATTCAGGAGAACGTTGCTGCTGTTCCCGTGAGCAAAACCTCCGAATCAGAATTACAATCCAGGTAACGATTCGATCACATTATGAGTTTTTGTTCGTTTTGGGAAGTTTCGGGTTTTGGCTAAAAGATAACGATTTTACGGATGAAACTTGAAAGTGATCTTAGGTATAGCATCTAGAATGAAAAACGAACGTTTTGATCAAAGAAAATTTAGATATCGACATGACCAGATTCGCATGCAGAACATTCGGATTTTTGGGAAGGCGATAAGTGCAGGTCCATCGAAACTAATTAGTTTCGATATGTGCAGGTCCATCGAAACTACTTAGTTTCGATATGTGCAGACCTATCGAAACTACCCAGTTTCGATATATGCAGACCCAATCGAAACTACTATAGTTTCGATATGAGCCCCCGATCCGAAGCTAAGATAATACACAAGTTACTTATCGAAACTACCTATCGAAACTACCAAGTTTCGACAGGAACAACCTATCGAAACTACCTATCGAAACTACCAAGTTTCGATATAAGCTAATCAATCGAAACTACTAGGTTCAAGCATAGTAATGTCTAGTGTCATCTAGGAGCACTACCTTATGTATATGACTTTATTATACAGATCGTGAGTGACATTAGTGAAGCTCAGTAGCCAGCTAAGTGTATTACAGAAACTACTCATCAGGTGAGTTCTATGTGCCCCCTTCTGTGTTATGTGCAAATGATTTATAATTGTTTTGGGGCTGAAGTGTATACACTAAATGAATAAACGATATGAATGTCAATGTGATCATACGTGATATATTAAGTTATATGTGTAGATACATATGAAAAAGGAAGTATGAATATTAAATAAAGAACGAAACGTATGTTTACAAAGAATGAATGAAAGAATGGCATAACGTAAATGAATGAAATCTTGCTTTATAAATATATATTGCATGTTATGAATGTATGTATACGTTATGGACGGAAACGAAGCTAACGACTACTACGGTAGACGGACGACCACTTGACTATTATGCAGCCAGAAACAGTAAGTCTAGAAAGGTAGACTAAATAAAGGCCACTACGGTGGAGTAAGTCGCTATGTCAATAATTCGGCTGTATAATTAGTTCAAGTGGGAAACGGATGCCTTATGGCAGACGGGCGATTATGTCGGACGACCGAAGGGTGGCCGGACCTAAAGTTATTTCGGACGGCCGAAGGGTGGCCGGACCAAAAGTTAAGGCGGACGGTTTCTAGGACCGGACGAGTAAAAGGGCTACGACGGTAGCTCAAGGGCGTATATCTTTGTGATATACGCAGTAAATGACGGGTTGATCACCCATATGTGTATGACCAATAAATGGTAAAGAAAGTAAAGGTGAATGCATATCTATGTAATCACATAAGAATGTTGAAGAAGGAATGTAAAGAAAAGAAAAGGGTGAATGCATATATATATATATGTAATCACAAAAATAAAGAAAAGAAAGATGAAAGAAAAGCAAAAGTTATGAATACGAATTTATATGAATGACCTTATAATAATTCATACTTATAAAGTAAAGATAAGAATGTTTATATCTAATCGTATTAAACTAGAACTCACCAGCGTTAGCTGACTTTTAGTATACATTTCAGGTAACAAAGGCAAGGGTCGTGCGAAGGCGTGAAGGCTGCTCGGCGTGTGACTGACATCCCACCTTATGTTTTGATTAGACAATGGTTAATGTTTTGAATGTTAAGACTTCCGCTGTAATATACTTAAATGTTGAATATTTCCGCTGTGTTTGAATGTTTTTAATTAAAAGTTCAGTAATTAATGACTATGTTTATGAGTAAATCCAACAAGTGAGGTTACCTGGTTTTGGGGCCTTACAAGTTGGTATCAGAGCAATAGTTTGAGAGATTCAGACATCCCTAAATGTCTGGACTCAAACTGATAATGGGACCAACGCATGGATGTCAGTACGGGTAGCCAACGCCAACGCTAGCACGGTAAGTAAGTAATAAAGTTAATGCTCTTGCATAAGAATAGATACCATAACTTAGAACAAATAGATGTTAATGCCATGACTGATTTGAAGAGTTTTGAACCCGAAAGGCAATGTAAATTAGTAATCACAAACCGGTCATTGTAATTAAGAATTTGCCTTGCTCGTACTGTTCGAAACTACGATCTGAAGAAATGACATTGATGTATTCCCTCTTTAACTATCAGGAAATTAAGAGCTATGGCTGGTGGAGGAAGAACAGGACCTCGTGGTGGTCGCACTGGCCGACGGGGTAGACCTCCGTTGAACCAAAGAATCAAAGAAGAAGAGAGTGTGCACGCAGAGCACACCGAAAGTGTGCACGAAACAGAAGTGACCCCAGTTAAGGACGACAGTCCAGGGCCGATACAGTTGGAACCTGAAGTCAGGGATGCTATTGCCCGTGAAGTTGTGCTCACTTTGAGGAAGGTATTGCCTGATCTACTATCCGAGGCAATAAAGAAAAGTAAAGAGGAAGATGAAGGGGACAAGGAAGAGAAAGTATATGATAGCGATGGGGATGAAATAAAGATAGGATCGAGCAACCGTGGGTGTACTTACAAAGGCTTTAAGGACGGAGACCCACCCAAGTTCGATGGGAGCAAGGATTCAGTGGTAACACTTGAATGGATTGAGAGGATGAATGCGGTAATCAACATCAGCGAGTGTCGACCAGACCAGGCTGTTAAATACGTTGCTCACTCTTTCACCAACGAAGCACTAAGTTGGTGGAGGAATATTCAGAGAACTAAGTCCCCAAATGCTATAAACAGAATGACATGGGACGACTTGAAGAAGCTGATCATCCAAAAGTTCTGTCCACAGAACGAAATTGATCGAGTGGAAAATGAATTCCTAAACCTCAAGGCTGGAAACAAGACGCACCGCCAGTACACTTCGAGATTCAATGAGCTAGCTCAACTAGTCCCCCACCTGGTAGAAACTGAAGACCGGTTGATCAAGTACTATGTTAAGGGGCTGCCACAACGGGTCCGTGTTCATGTAAAAGCTAACCTACCCTCGACCTTTGAGTCGGTAGTAACTCTGAGCGGAATCGTCTACGATGACTACGCCAATGAGGACCCGGCACCTGAGACACAAAAGAGAAAATGGGAGAACCCGTCCAGAGGCACCGGAAGAGGGAACGTAACAGCTGAAACTAAGAAGCCAAGATTTGATGAATATGAAACTTGCAAGAAATGTGGAAGGCAACATATTGGCGAGTGTCGAGTCGGCACCACCACATGCTATAAGTGCGGGAAGCCGGGGCACTTCTCCCGGGAATGTATAAGAAACGTCAAGTGTCAAGTATGTGGACTTTTGGGACATCTGACAAAGAACTGCAGGAAGGCCGGCCAATCTGGTTCGGGAAAAGATGGGGAGCAAGAACCGCAAAAGGCAAGGACTCGTGCCTATGCCTTGACCGAGGAAGAAGCAAGAGGAAACCCTGATGTTGTGTCAGGTACGTTCCTAGTAAATGATGAAAATGCTGCTATTTTATTTGACTCTGGTGCTAGTAAAAGCTTCATATCAACTGCATTTAGTCGTAAGCTGGATTGCACTATCAACACCATAGTAAAGGCCTTTAGCGTACAAACTGTCGTGGGTAAAAATTCGGCAGTGTTCCAAGTTACAGAGGATTGTATCATAGAAATAGAGGGTCATAAGTTTCCTTCTAGGTTGTTCCTTCTCACCTTAGGAGGATTCGATATAGTATTGGGTATGGATTGGCTAGCTGCCAATGAAGCTCAAATCATATGTAAACGTAAAAGAATACACCTCAAAGCTCCAAGCGGCAGTCCAATTACGGTTTATGGGGATTGGAATTGCACTATGCCGAACGTCATCTCGATGATTAAGGCCGAAAGTTACATGAGGCGCGGTTGCGAAGCTTATCTGGCGTATGTTATTGATGATAGAATGGAAACGAAAGAACTCAAGAATGTACCCGTGGTGTGCAACTTTCCGGAAGTATTCCCTGAAGATCTACCTGGGTTGCCACCCGATCGGGATATAGAATTTCAGATTGACTTACTGCCAGGAGCAGAGCCCGTTGCCAAAGCCCCCTACCGATTGGCTCCGTCAGAAATGAAAGAATTGATGTCTCAACTAGAGGAACTAACCGAAAAAGGATTTATTAGACCGAGCATCTCACCATGGGGCGCTCCGGTACTATTTGTAAAGAAGAAGGACGGCAGCATGCGCATGTGCATTGACTACCGCGAACTGAACAAGAGAACAGTAAAGAACAAATACCCACTGCCCAGGATAGACGACCTTTTTGATCAACTACAAGGTGCGAGTTGGTTCTCAAAGATCGATCTTAGGTCGGGTTACCATCAGTTGAAAGTAAGAGAGGAAGACGTACCAAAGACCGCGTTCCGCACGCGTTATGGGCATTATGAGTTTCTCGTGATGTCCTTCGGATTAACTAACGCACCAGCAGCGTTCATGGATTTGATGAATAGAGTATGTCGACCCATGTTGGATCGATCTGTGATAGTTTTTATAGACGACATACTTGTATATTCGAAAAACGAGGGTGATCACCACTGTCACCTAAGGGAGGTTCTGGAGGTGCTAAAGCAGGAAAAGTTGTACGCAAAATTCTCCAAATGCGCGTTCTGGCTTAGGGAAGTCCAATTCCTAGGTCATGTAATAAACCCAAACGGCATCGTGGTGGATCCTGCAAAGATCGAGACAGTAAAGGAATGGAACATCCCAAAGACACCAACAGAGATACGAAGTTTTCTAGGATTGGCAGGCTACTATCGAAGGTTCATTCAAGATTTCTCAAGAATTGCCTCGCCACTAACCAAACTGACACGGAAGGAAGTAAAGTATGAATGGGGTCCAACCCAAAACAACGCGTTTGAGGAACTTAAGACACGATTAACTCAAGCTCCAGTCTTAACACTACCTGAGGGAAATGAAGACTTGGTAGTCTACTCTGACGCTTCAGGGCAAGGTTTAGGGTGCGTACTCATGCAAAGAGGAAAGGTAATTGCTTATGCATCGCGGCAACTAAAGATTCACGAGGTTAACTACCCAACACACGATCTAGAATTAGCAGCAGTAGTTTTCGCGTTGAAAATATGGAGGCACTATCTGTATGGAGTTAAATGCACCATTTACTCCGATCACAAAAGCCTGAAGTACTTTTTCGAACAAAAGGAATTAAACATGAGACAAAGAAGGTGGTTAGAGCTACTGAAAGACTATGACTGTGAGATATTGTACCATCCGGGCAAGGCAAACGTAGTGGCCGACGCTTTAAGTAGAAAGGAAGAATCGGCACCTATCCGGATCAAAGCGTGTCAGCTGATTATAACACCAGATTGGATGGGTGAAATAGCAAAAGCACAAGATGAAGCGATGTTAGAAAGAAATGTGAAACGGGAAAGAATAGTAGGACAACAAGGGAACTTGGATGCAAATGCATACGGTGTACGAAATAGGTTTGGCCGGATGTGGATACCTAAGATTGGCGAGCTTAGGGCCAAAATACTCGATGAGGCCCATAAGTCTCGCTATTCTATCCACCCCGGGACAAACAAAATGTATCAAGACTTGAAGAAAGAATACTGGTGGCCTGGCATGAAGAATGATGTGACAGAATACGTGAGCAAGTGCCTAACGTGTTCTCTAGTTAAGGCCGAGCACCAGAAACCATGCGGTAAAATGCAACCTTTACCAATACCGGAATGGAAGTGGGAAGAGATCACAATGGACTTCATTACCAAGCTACCGCGAACAGCTAAAGGCAATGATACCATTTGGGTGATCGTCGACCGCTTGACAAAGAGTGCTCACTTCTTGCCAATACGAGAAACTTCTTCTTCTGAAAAGCTAGCAGAAACATTTATCAAGGAAATTGTAAGTAGACATGGTATGCCACTATCGATCGTGTCTGACAGGGATACTAGATTCACATCAAGGTTTTGGAAGAAGTTCAATGAAGCGATGGGCACTAGGTTGAACATCAGCACCGCTTACCACCCTCAAACCGATGGACAATCGGAAAGGACCATTCAGACCTTGGAGGACATGCTCCGGGCCTGTATCATTGACTTCGGTGGGAGTTGGGACAGCCACCTACCATTGGCAGAATTTTCATATAACAACAGCTATCACTCAACAATTGACATGCCGCCATTTGAAATGTTGTATGGGAGGAAATGTAGGACCCCGCTTTGTTGGGGGGAAATTGGACAGAAGGATTTTGCAAGTCTCGAAGTGGTCAAAGCTACTTCTGAGAAATTTGATCAAATCAAGGCTCGAATGAAAGCCGCAAAAGACAGACAGAAATCATACGCGGATAAGAGAAGGAGGGATTTAGAGTTTCAAGTAGGGGACATGGTACTGTTGAAAGTATCACCATGGAAAGGAATCATCCGATTCAGGAAGCGTGGCAAACTAAGTCCAAGGTTTGTCGGACCTTTCAAGATTTTAGCAAGAGTGGGTCAAGTTGCTTACAGACTCGACCTACCCGTTGAGCTTAGTGGAATACACCCTACGTTTCACGTGTCGCACTTACGCAAGTGCCTAGCTGACGACACAGCTCACATACCTTACGACGAGATCGAAGTGGATAACAGTCTAAATTATGTAGAAGAACCAATAGCCATTCTTGACCGAGCTGAAAAACGACTACGCAATAAGTCGATACCGTTAGTCAAGATACAATGGAAGCACAGAAAAGGGTCAGAAGCTACATGGGAAAAGGAAGACGAGATGAGGGGACTATACCCTCAATTGTTTAACGTATGAACAGTTTCGAGGACGAAACCTCTTTAAGGAGGGTAGACTTGTAACATCCCAAAAATAATAAAACGAATAAATATAGCAAGACCGGTGATTTAGTTGGAATATTTAAATAAAAAGGGAGCGGGCCTGGGCCCGGCTTCAATGGGCCGAGGGAAGCCCATGCGCATAAGAGGCAAGGCAGCCCTCTTCCCTGCTCATTTCCCCAACTCACGCAGCTTTTAGAGAGAGAGGAGAGCTCGGGTCTAGAGAGAGAAAGTGACGGATCAACTCGGGAATTCAGGAGAACGTTGCTGCTGTTCCCGTGAGCAAAACCTCGGAATCAGAATTACAATCCAGGTAACGATTCGATCACATTATGAGTTTTTGTTCGTTTTGGGAAGTTTCGGGTTTTGGCTAAAAGATAACGATTTTACGGATGAAACTTGAAAGTGATCTTAGGTATAGCATCTAGAATGAAAAACGAACGTTTTGATCAAAGAAAATTTAGATATCGACATGACCAGATTCGCATGCAGAACATTCGGATTTTTGGGAAGGCGATAAGTGCAGGTCCATCGAAACTACTTAGTTTCGATATGTGCAGGTCCATCGAAACTACTTATTTTCGATATGTGCAGACCTATCGAAACTACCCAGTTTCGATATATGCAGACCCAATCGAAACTACTATAGTTTCGATATGAGCCCCCGATCCGAAGCTAAGATAATACACAAGTTACTTATCGAAACTACCTATCGAAACTACCAAGTTTCGACAGGAACAACCTATCGAAACTACCTATCGAAACTACCAAGTTTCGACAGGAACAACCTATCGAAACTACCAAGTTTCGATATAAGCTAATCAATCGAAACTACTAGGTTCAAGCATAGTAATGTCTAGTGTCATCTAGGAGCACTACCTTATGTATATGACTTTATTATACAGATCGTGAGTGACATTAGTGAAGCTCAGTAGCCAGCTAAGTGTATTACAGAAACTACTCATCAGGTGAGTTCTATGTGCCCCCTTCTGTGTTATGTGCAAATGATTTATAAATGTTTTGGGGCTGAAGTGTATACACTAAATGAATAAACGATATGAATGTCAATGTGATCATACGTGATATATTAAGGTATATGTGTAGATACATATGAAAAAGGAAGTATGAATATTAAATAAAGAACGAAACGTATGTTTACAAAGAATGAATGAAAGAATGGCATAACGTAAATGAATGAAATCTTGCTTTATAAATATATATTGCATGTTATGAATGTATGTATACGTTATGGACGGAAACGAAGCTAACGACTACTACGGTAGACGGACGACCACTTGACTATTATGCAGCCAGAAACAGTAAGTCTAGAAAGGTAGACTAAAAAAAGGCCACTACGGTGGAGTAAGTCGCTATGTCAATAATTCGGCTGTATAATTAGTTCAAGTGGGAAACGGATGCCTTATGGCAGACGGGCGATTATGTCGGACGGCCGAAGGGTGGCCGGACCTAAAGTTATTTCGGACGGCCGAAGGGTGGCCGGACCAAAAGTTAAGGCGGACGGTTTCTAGGACCGGACGAGTAAAAGGGCTACGACGGTAGCTCAAGGGCGTATATCTTTGTGATATACGCAGTAAATGACGGGTTGATCACCCATATGTGTATGACCAATAAATGGTAAAGAAAGTAAAGTTGAATGCATATCTATGTAATCACATAAGAATGTTGAAGAAGGAATGTAAAGAAAAGAAAAGGGTGAATGCATATATATATATGTAATCACAAAAATAAAGAAAAGAAAGATGAAAGAAAAGCAAAAGTTATGAATACGAATTTATATGAATGACCTTATAATAATTCATACTTATAAAGTAAAGATAAGAATGTTTATATCTAATCGTATTAAACTAGAACTCACCAGCGTTAGCTGACTTTTAGTATACATTTCAGGTAACAAAGGCAAGGGTCGTGCGAAGGCGTGAAGGCTGCCCGACGTGTGACTGACATCCCACCTTATGTTTTGATTAGACAATGGTTAATGTTTTGAATGTTAAGACTTCCGCTGTAATATACTTAAATGTTGAATGTTTCCGCTGTGTTTGAATGTTTTTAATTAAAAGTTCAGTAATTAATGACTATGTTTATGAGTAAATCCAACAAGTGAGGTTACCCGGTTTTGGGGCCTTACATGATTTTTATAATTCCGTGTGCACCCGTAATTACTTAAATCATCGCATGGTCAGTATAGATCATTTCGTTGCATGCGGGTCAAGAGGGGTACAAATTTCACTCAGTTCATGTCTATTGTGTTAATGTTCGAGTTGCCAAAAAGTAACCATGTCCTTAAATAGGCAGGCCAATTAGCAACTAAAGAGTAATATGGTAGTATAACTTAAAGTTTCATAGTTTACTCGTGTTTGAACAAGAATACGTCAAACACCGAGTTGTTTTAAAGTCTTACAGCTTCCTCGTGTTTGAACAAGTATACGTCAAACCCCGAGTAGCTTTAACGTGTTATGGTTCTCAAGTTTGGTGAACAAAGTGTATGACCATGCATCATGTATATTGTGATCAATCAATTGTAACAATTGTAAGTAACCTAATTTCATGTATAATGTAAATACACAAGCCTCATTTACGATGTAGTTAGTAATCAACTAGGTTTCATGTGTAACGTGAACAACTTGGCATCATGTATCTTGTAAAAAGCAACTAAACTTGTATTGTAAGTAATGCAGTATCATGTGTATTGCAAGCAACAAATTTCATGTATGGTATTAAGAACTTAGTACCACGTATTTGTAAACCAACAATCTTTCATGTGTAATGTCAGTAATGTAATATCGTGTATCTTGTAACCAAATAAGTTTCATGTTCAATGAGGACACTCATGTATTATGTATCAAACAAACGATTGTTATGTATTGTGTGATCATTTTAGTATATGTATATTACAAACGACTACGTTTCATGTATTAAATAATCAATCCAGTAGAACGTGTATTGCAAATAATCAAATTTCACATATCATGTAATCAGTGTAGCATTGGGTATATTGGAAGTAACTGGTTTTCATGTATCATGTGATCGTGTTGTGTATATTGTAAATGTGCATACGTAAGTTATTGAGTTTCGTGTGTGACATGTGCTAACGAGTTTCGTATGCGATCAAGTGTTACGGAGAAGCGTGTTGTTTGGCGTTCATGTATAGTGTGGTGGTTAGGTTCTAGCTCTTCAAATCTCATTGAGGTTGATGGGGATGGTTAATGTCTACGCGGTATGAATCGTATCATGAAGCGGCAAGTGAAAGGTAACGAGGAGGTTCTGAAAACACTCAGGGAAAATATGATTACAAATAACTGATCTTTGTTTGTATATAGGTGATTGTAATTTGTTCTTGTTTGTAGATAAATATGGCAGTGAAACTAATTAGTTGAATAATCTAAATAATTGGACAATTTATACGAAAACCTTTTTATTAAAATTTTCAATTATTATAAGGAGAATATTTTTAAGAGAAATTAATGGCTAAACAAGTAGTTGTATATTAATTTAGCCAAGATTTAGAAATAATTAATTTAATGAGAACAAGTCAAAATTATTTATCAATTTGAAATAATGCTTTTATAAAATAGGTTGTATTAAGTTTTCTTACAAGGTGAAAATGTTTATGGAAAAATTTATATTCCTGATACTCTCTAAAAGTTTGATAAACGTTTGGTTTGAAAATAACGAGGTGGTTTAAGTCTAATAGGATGAGTTGTTTACGAAGGAGATTGTCGGTAGTGTACTAAATCGTATTGAATGAATAAGGTGATACTTGGGAGATTTTTTTGATGAAAATATGATGGGTGTAATTCACACTCAATGTGTCAAATCAATGAATAATAACTTTAGAGTTGGAACATATAAAATTGATTAAATGCTTAAATATTAAACATTACTCAAAACATAGGGAAATGGTTCTCAAACTGAAAATTTAAAGACAATAGATAAATAAAAGAAAATTCTGTTAACGTCTCTTGTAGCTTTCCACTAGAAGGAAGATAATTCCCAAGACAAGCACCGCTATGGTCACTCGGGTAGCCGATCTGGCTTCAGCTTTAGCTGTCTCCGTGCGATGCTCCAGTATTTCTTTTTTGAGGATGGAGATTAACTCCTTTTGGTACCCTAATTGGTTTGCTAGGCTATCCATTCTTTGTCCTTGCAAGTCGTGCATTACCCCCTGCTCCATCCTTTGCCTCTCAAATTCTGAGGTCCTTACATATTGGTGAATGTCATTGGTTGGAATTCCCATAGCACTAGTGGGTGCCATGGTATGCCTTACCCAAGGGTTAGGATGATACGGGTCGGGCACTAGATACGGGTCTCTTAGTGGGGGTGGTAGTTGAGTGTGTAGGGGGGAGAGTAGGAGTCCATATCTAGCAGAGAGACAATAAAAATGTTGTAAGCGATAATGAAATACCGAGTGTTAAATATAGGAGTTCTTATAGGTTTAGATTTTGACTAGTCATAACACCGAGTCTTCACAATAGTATTTTAGAAATACACTTGACCTATAAGCAATGCATCCCTGAGGAGAATTCCCAGGAAAGAGGGGTGGGTCACTAGGACACACTTAAGTACCCTGTCTTTCCTTAGTCAGAATCCCTCATGGGCCTACACACTCTTCCAGCATCATGTATTAATAACACTATTGTTGGGCTCATGGTCATGATGAGAATTGTTGTGGACTGGGCCTTGTGGCCCGAATGTAAGGTTTATGCATTTTAGTGGGCTTCTTCTTCTTGGAGGATAAGTGGATTCTTAGTTTATTATTAATGGGCATTAGGCCCAATAGTCTAGATTTTGATCACAAGAGATGGTGATATTTTGTGTGTGAAATTAAGGGTGCATGAAGAACTGAGTGTGTATAAATGTGTGTTGAAACTTAGGATAGCACTTAAATGAATGAAATAGGTAGTATGTAGATAGAAATGAATGTAATCACAAGATTTGTCAAGTAGTGTGACACATAAACTATTAAGTATTGTAGCATGTATTGAAATTACTTAGGATATCATGTAAAAATATTCACACAAGAACTAATCATGTAACATGTAGTAGCAGGGCATTGTATGGGTGTCCTAAGGTTATAGTCTAGGTCAAGAGTGTCTAATAACCTAATTCCCTATAACCAAGGCTCTGATACCAATCTGTCACACCCCAACCGACGGCGGAATACGTCGGGGCGGGACATGTAGACTGTTCATGAGCACAAGGTTGACTAGATTGCAATATTTTAATCATCAAATTTCATTTCAAACAACCAAACACAATCAAATTCAAACAAGTACGTGAATGAAATACATAATGTTCTTTATTTAAGTTTAACTAAGTCTAAAGCCTACATGTAGCATGTCTTGATCAAACTCACACGTTAGCACCTGAAACATGAATAAAATAAGGTCAACTAAAAAGTTGGTGAGCATACACAGTTTGTACATAGATAGTATACAGTTGTGAAAGATCAAATCCTTACATATCATGAATAAATAAGGCATTTATGGGGAGTAACTAATGTGTAACCAAAGTACAATCAAACCTTTGTAACTAGCATGCAAATTGTGTTGTCGGTAACAATCACCCCAATCTGGGTGGGTTTGTCAGACTTAATAGATCTATCATCGTTAACCGTCGTCTTGAATAGTTAATGATTGCACATAAATAGTTAACACACCTAGCACTCAAACATAAAGCTCAAATTTTGCACACATGAATGTAAAGAGGATTTGTATTTGTGTAGTTTGTGTAAATGTAAACATTTGTGTGTATAGAGTTCATGTTTCACCCCAAAAAGTGTAAAAGTGTAAAAGGGGGTATGTAATACTCACTTGTATCCGATGTTGCTAGTACCAGTGTCTAGGTAGCAAAGTGTTCCTTGTAACTTACAACGTTAACCTATAGTGTAATATATATGAATCTAGATTAATAACATGTACAATAGTTTAAAGCCAGGTCTAGAGTTGAAATGGAAATGTGTACAAAGGATTTGAGTTGTAGTAGGTGATTGTGGGTTGTACTTGAAATGGGTGTTTTACAAAAAAAGAAAGAACTGAAACGAATAGTTTTAAAATAATTAGGGTTTGGGTTGGTTAACTAAATAAATTAAATAATTGATATTTATTTATTTAGTTACAAAAAAATATAATGTGTGAATCATATTAGATAAAAATTAAATAAATAATTTTACTTTATTCATTTATTTATAAAGATGTGTAAATAATGTTGATGTATAAAATTAATAGTAAATATATATTTAACTTTTTAGTGTAATAAATAAATTTATTCATCTATTTATCATTTAAAAATAAGAATTTGATTGTTCTAAATAAAGTTAAAATTTTATAACTTTATAAATTTGGTTTCTAAAATGGGAGATATTTTATAAACTAAATATATTATTTGGTAATTAATTTCCTTTAATTATAAAAAAAAATCTAAATTTTTGTTTTAAATAATTAATATATAATTTTAACAATAAAATTCATAATAAAAATGAATTTATGTTGGAAATTGGAAATTTTGGTTTTATTCTGCTCAACATGTTGCAAGGTTTATAAAAATACTTTTTATATAAATTTTGGGGATGTAAAACGATTTAAAAAATATAAATTCTGACCACCCGGTTCGAACCCGGGTGGTTTGTGTGTGAGTCAAAGGTGTTACCACTGGAACAGTGGACTGATGCTCATAATAACCCGGTTTGAAAATCTTTTAATCTAAACTAAAAAGGAAAGGATCTGGACTGGTTGTCACAGAAAACAAATAGAGGGTGCGGGCGTGGGTCTCGAACCCGCAACCAAGTGTGTGGAGGTTAAGAGTCATAACCAGTCGAATTGGGCTTAAAGCCTTGACAGGAACTTACACGAATTTCTTTTAAGACAGAACCCTCAATCCATCTTCTTCCCAAAAATCGATTTCCCCGAAACCCTTGCCCCAAATTGTTTGCGATTATGAACAGGTATGAAACGAAAATTATGGGGCTTTCATTGAACAGTTAGAAACGAATCAAAAGACACCGATATTACCTGTTATGGTGGAGTGTAGAGTGCCGTCGGCTAATCGATCCGGGAAGACGATCTTCGTTCTCGATTTAGATGAAGAGGTGAAATGAGGATCGACAGAGAGTTGAGAGCGTTGGCAATGTGTTCTGTGAAGGTGTGTGGTGAATTAATTCGCTTAATTCCATCTTAAACGCATGATCTAATTAACGATTTGAATGTGGCTGTTGTTTCGGAGGTTTTACGCGTTAATTCGGTCGAATGTGGATGAATTCGGTCGAATGTGCAAATCATTTTAAATGTTGGTCAAATGTGCAAATCATTTTAAATGTTTTGGGGCTGAAATGTATACACTGAATGAATAAATGCTATGAATGTCAATGTGATCATACGTGGTATACAAATATATATATACTTATATGTGAAAATTAATTATGAAAAAGAATGAAACGTATGATTATAAAGAATGAATGAAAGAAGGACATAACGTAAAAGAATGAAATCTTGCTTTATATTATATATATTGCATGATATGAATGTATGTAAACATTATGAACCCTTCTATGACAACGGCTACTTCGGTAGACGGACGACCACGTGACTATTTTGCAACCGGGACAAAAACATTCCTTCGCAAGCTAGGATGTACAAAAAGGCACTAATGGACGGTCGAAGAAATTGCCTTAACTTAAGTAGAACGGTTGTATACATAATGGTCGCGTGGGAAGCGGATGCCCTTGGGCAGACGAGAGAATGAACGGACTATGACGGTAGGACGGTTTAAGAGCGGACGGACAAAGGTTGCCGGACGGTTTTCTAGAGCCGGACGGTTAATGAAAAGGGCTACGATGGTAGTTCTCACTGCAATGTCTTTGTGACATTCGCGACAAGTGTGATGGGTTGATCTCCCTTATGATTATGGCTAATAAGTGTTCTCCTCAAGTAAGCATGTATGTACAAATGTATATACTCAATATGAATGTTATGTGAGAACAGTAAAGTAAAGAATATGTAAAAGCTCGAATGTTAAGTTTGTTATATATATATATATATATATATATATATATATAATACTCATGGTAAGATAAACATTATTTATGATTGTCTTTAAACTAGAACTCACCAGCGTTAGCTGACTTTTAGTATACATTTCAGGTAAAGAAAGAAAGGGTCGTGCGATAGCGTGAAGGTTACCCGGCACAAGACTGACATCCCACTTTTATATATATTAAGACAATGTTATGTATTTAATTCTTAAGACTTTCGCTGTTATGTTACGTTATGTAATGAACGAATTCGAATGTTTTAAATTTAAGCTCAGTATTTATGACTATGTTTATGAGTAAATCCAACAAGTGAGGTTACCCGGGAATGGGGCCTTACAAATGTTTGCCATGATTATGTGCTACCAAAGTTTGGGAATAAACGTGTCCCAAAATGTGAAGAAATTTAATCAACCAATATATTTTACTAAAAAAAAATTACTATGAAATATGTGAAAAATGTTTGGAAAGTTAAAAATGAACAATCTTCACATATGGTTGGAATAAAGAAAAATATAAAATTAAAAGAACAAGATGTTAAAGATGTTAAGACTGTAAAGGTAAAAGTCAGCTCGGGTCAAAGATGATCTGGATACCTTTTTATCATTAATTTTGTCTTGAATGTGCAGAGTTTAACCGGGAGAACTATTAATAATGCTTGGCATGTTGATAGCGGTTGCTCAAGGCACATGAGTGGACATAGAAAAATTATGGAAAATTTTTAAACTTTTGATGGAGGTTTTGTTGCATTTGCTGGAGATAAAAAGGGAGGAAAAATAACTGGTCAAGGAACACCACAACAGAATGGAGTAGCTGAAAGGAAGAATAGAACTTTAATAGAAGTTGCTCGAACAATGCTTGTGGATTCCAAGTTGCCCATTATCTTCTGGGCTGAAGCAGTAAACACTGCATGTTATGTCTTAAACAGAGTTCTTATGGTGAAGCAACTTACAAAGACTTCGTATGAACTATTCTATAAACGAAAGCCATATATCAAGTTCTTCAGAGCATTTGGTTGTTCTTGTACATTGTTGAATACACAAGATTCATTGCCAAAATTTGTAGCCGTCGGTGATGAATGCTATTTTTTGGGTTATTCTTCATATCAGAAAGCTTATAGAGTGTACAACAAAAGAACCAAAATTGTTCAAGAATCATTTTATGTGGAGTGGCAAGAACTAAATACTCCTATAGATCAAAATGGACCTGATTTGTTCTTTGATGCTGAATTAATCTTCAAAACTTTTGATCAACAACTTTAAATGGATTCTAATGAATCAAGTACTTTGGATACTGTAACTGAATCTTCTACAAGTAGCGAACTATCTGTTGGAAAGTTTTTGGTTGGGCCACAGAATTTGATGATTCAAAATGAGATGTCTGAGAATGTTACTACATCAACTCAAAAACAAGAAGATCTTGTTGATATGTAACATCCCAAAATAAATGAGGATTTTAAATAACGGGTTGAACCGGGACGAACGGGATAAAAGAACGAGGCGTAACGAGCCGGGCAGGTTGGGCCGGCAAACATGAAGGAAGGGGGGTTTCCTCCCTTTAAATAGCCAACACACACACCATTTCTCTCATTTGCAAGAATCTAGAGAGAGAAACCGTAGAGAGAGAAAGTTGGCGGATCGACCCGAGATTGAAGGAGCTTGTTGCTACTGAGCTCGTGAGCAAAACCTCCGGATCAGAATCTCGAAATCAGGTAACACCCGAACCAAATCTGAGTTTTTGTTCGTTTTTGGGTTTTCGGGTATTTTCGGGAAAATGACGGGTTTTTATAAACCAAATGAGGAAAGGGTTATAAATCTGGAATCACGAAGGGAAAATACACGTTTTGAATGTAAAAAGTCCGGATCTTGACCAGGTCGGACCTGCATTGCGAAAGTTAGGGTTTTTTCACGGGGAAGATAGCTGAGTTCTGCAGGTATCGAAACTAGAGTTTCGAGCGGCCTGCAGGTATCGAAACTAGAAGTTTCGAGCGGCCTGCAGGTATCGAAACTAGAAGTTTCGAGCGGCCTGCAGGTGTCGAAATTAGAAGTTTCGAGGGGCCTGCAGGTATCGAAACTAGAAGTTTCGATGGGCCTGCACCTGTCGAAACTAAGTAGTTTCGATAGGTCTGCATCAGTAGGTGAAGTCAGTGTATTCACCTGTAACAGAACGAGTAAACCGTTAGAGTCGGGATTTAGGTCTGATGTGTATTTAATTAATCAATTCAGATCGGAAGTGACGTTGTTGGACCTTTGTTTAGGACAACCCAAGAGTAACTTATAAGGTGAGTTCTAGAAGCCCTTCTTTTAATGTTTTAATTAAATGTTTTGGGCTGGTGTGCATACATACGAAACGAGGTTTATGAAACGAGGTTTACGAAACGAGGTTTACGAAACGAGGTTTATGAAACGAGGTTTACGAAACGAGGTTTACGAAACGAGGTTTATGAAACGAGGTTTACGAAACGAGGTTTATGAACGATGCTTCCGAAAGGGGAAGACGAAACGAGTTAATGAGATGTTTACGAAACGAGGTTTACGAGATGATGTTTATAAAATATTTTGCCAAACGAAGTTGTGAAAGGTTTACGAATGAAGTGTTATTTAATAAAACGTACGAATGCTTTAACTAAAACGAGGTAAAGGTTTTTATGAAAGTCACGAATGAACGAATCTGCCACGAGTTCCTACGGGAGCTAGAGTATGTATGTATGTATGTATTGGCCTTACCTTACGGGGGGCCTTTGTGGCTGGCTAACGGTTGTACAACTGGTTGAGGATGGGGTGACGACGGTCACCCATGGGATTACCGGGATCCCGATGGAAGGTACTATTCCTTGCGGGGAAATATTGCCTATGGTATGTTTAGTCTTCCTAGAGGTAACGAGCCTTAGGAGACGTGTGTATGGTCTACCTAGAGGTAATGAGCCTTAGGAGACGTATGTTTGGTCCACCTAGAGGTAACGAGCCTTAGGAGACCTGGATGACGGATGACTTAGAGGTAGCGAGCCTTAAGTTCATCCGCTGGTATGTGCTGTCTACTTAGAGGTAACGAGCCTTAGGAGACATATGTTTGGTTCACCTAGAGGTAACGAGCCTTAGGGGACCTGTGTGACGGATGACTTAGAGGTAACGAGCCTTAAGTTCATCCGCTGGTATGCGATGTATGGATTTGACGGTTACGAGAAGGCGCAGATTCGGTTCATATTGACTAGTGTTATGATGCTATGTTACGATGTTTTGATGATGTTAAGTTATTGCATATTTTACGTACGCTTTTATTAAATAAAGTATGATGTTATGTTTTTGGCAAATATTTGATGTTAATGATTTATGTTAAAACTAGAACTCACCAGCGTAGCTGACCTTTTTAGTATGCACATTCAGGTTAAGGAAGTTATGATGATGGACGGTGATGCTGGGCGGCTTGAGGAGTTACCCGGATGATATGAAGACTGGCATCCCGTTACGAGTTGTTTTTGTTATGTACATGTATTTGAAAATGTTACGCTTCCGCATGTTAAACGATGTAATGTTATGTTTGAAATGAAATTTTCCGCTGCGTTATTTGATATTCTAGTTTGAGAACTGTTTGTGAATGAGTAAATCCAACGCGTGGGGCCTCCCGGGTTTGGGGCCTCACAAGTTGGTATCAGAGCAATAGTTTGAGAGATTTGGACACTCCCTGTGTCTGAACTTAAACTGAGAATGGGACCGAAAGCGGATGCCAGTACGGGTAACTCGAGCCACAGCATCAGATATGAAGGTAGTATATATTTACGTATATAGTATGCCTTAGAAAGAGTTAGGAAAGGACTTGTGTTCTGATGGAATCACAAAGGTGGTCAAATAGAAATCGAAAGGTAGTGTAATGGTTAATTACAGATGGCCAGTGTATATTAACATCTTACAATGCTTGTTGAATTCTATTTGTTAACTAGCGTGATGACATTGGATTTCCTTGTCTTGTAGAACGGAATGGCAAGAAGAGGGAACGGAAAGCGTGGTGGGGGCCGTACCGGTGGTCGTACCGGTGGTGGCCGAGGTAGAACTCCTATTCACCAGGAGTACAGTGAAGAAGGAAGTGTTCACACTGAGCCAGAAGCTAGTGTGCACGGGACTGAGCCGACTCATGCTGAAGAACAACAATTCACTTTTGAACCGGAAGTAAGAGCGGCTCTGGCACGTGAGTTCACCGAATTGATGAAGGCTTCTTTGCCAGGACTACTGGCAGAAGCACTAAAGAAGGCTAATGAGGAGGGCGGATCTAAACTGACAACTGATATTCCAAACATTGAGGCCGTTAACGCACCGCCTGCTCGCGGCTGCGACTATAAGTCATTCAAGGTATGTGACCCGCCGGTTCTGACTGGAAAGAAGGACGCGGTGGCTACTTTTGACTGGGTAATTCGTATGGAAGCCGCCATTCGTCTGAGTGAATGTCGACCGAATCAGGTCGTGAAGTTTGCTGCTAACTCCTTGAGGGAGGAAGCATCTCACTGGTGGGAAGGTGTACGCCAGGCTAAGGGGAACGAGGTGGTTGATTCGATGATGTGGGATGATTTGAAAACTTTGGTGATCAAGAATTTCTGTCCAAGGAATGAGATCGAAAAGGTAGAAAGGGAATTTCTGGGTTTGAAGGCTGGGAGCATGACGCACCGGCAGTATACGACACGGTTCAATGAACTGGCACGTCTGGTGCCACACCTTATCACTACTGAAGGAAGAAAGATCGCTTGTTATATTCAAGGGTTGCCAGACAAGGTCCGCACATATGTTAAGGCAAACGCCCCTACTACCTACGATTCGGTAGTAGAACTGAGCGGCGTGGTATTTGATGATCTGGCACTGAATGTCGTTGCCATTGAAGAGCCTAAGAAGAAGCTGAGTTTTCCCGCTAAGCGATCGGGTGGGAAGTTGTTTGGGGCTCAGGACAAACGGGCCAGGGTAAATGAATTAGCAGTCTGTGGGAAGTGTGGGGGAAGGCATGCCGGTGAATGCCGGTTGGGATCAAATTTGTGCTACAAATGTGGCAAGACCGGGCACTACTCCCGAGAGTGCCCGAACGGTATCAAATGCTACAACTGTGGGGAGAGTGGCCACATGAGCCGGGAATGCACTAAGCCCAGGATGGGCGAGACCGGGAAAGGGAAAGGCCCAGAGAAGAGGGAGGAAAGGCCCCGAGCGAAGACTCGAGCGTATGCACTAACGCAAGAACAGGCCAGGAATGACCCCGATGTGGCGTCAGGTACGTTCATCCTTGACAACACTTTTGTTTCAGTGTTATTCGATTCGGGTGCCAGTAAGAGTTTTATATCTGCAACTTTCTGTAAACGAGTAAAGTACACGGTTAGTAAAGTAGAACGAGCCTTTAATGTAGAAACCGCTGAGGGTAGAACCGTAATGGTAACCGAAGTAGTTGACGATTCCACGATAAAGATAGAAGGCCATAGATTTCCCGTCAGATTATTTGTTATGGTTTTGGGAGGGTTTGATGTCGTGTTAGGTATGGATTGGTTAACTGCCAACGAGGCTCAAATTATATGCAAACGAAAGATAATCCGACTCAAGGCTCCGGATGGTAGCGAAGTGGAAGTACTTGGGGATCGCGATGCCCCGATGCCCAACGTCATCTCGATGATTAAGGCAGCAGATTACTTGAGGCGCGGATGCGAGGCTTATCTGGTATACGTAATTGACAAGTGTAAGGAAGTGAAAGAACTGGACGATGTACCTGTGGTACGCGAGTACCCGGAGGTGTTTCCAGAGGAGTTGCCTGGGATACCACCCGATAGAGAGATTGAATTCCGAATTGACTTAGTACCAGATGCCCAGCCCGTGGCTAAGGCTCCATATCGACTAGCACCAGTGGAAATGAAGGAACTTATGGTCCAACTAGACGAGTTACTTGAGAAAGGATTTATTCAACCGAGCATCTCGCCGTGGGGTGCTCCGATGTTGTTTGTGAAAAAGAAAGACGGTTCGATGAGAATGTGTATCGATTATCGCGAGTTGAACAAACGAACGGTAAAGAACAAGTACCCTTTACCAAGGATCGATGACCTGTTTGATCAATTGCAAGGCGCAAGTTGGTTCTCGAAAATCGACCTTCGGTCCGGGTACCATCAGTTGAAGGTGAGGGAAGAAGACATACCGAAAACTGCATTTCGCACGCGTTATGGACATTTCGAGTTCCGCGTAATGTCTTTCGGATTGACGAACGCCCCCGCAGCGTTGATGGATTTGATGAATAGGGTGTGTCGACCGATGCTGGACCGATCGGTAATTGTGTTCATTGATGATATCCTCGTCTACTCCAAGAATGAGGGTGATCACGCTTGTCATTTGAAGGAAGTGTTGGAAGCTCTAAAGAAGGAGAAGTTGTATGCTAAGTTCTCCAAATGCGCGTTCTGGCTTAGGGAAGTCCAATTCCTAGGTCACGTCATTAACCCGAACGGCATTATGGTAGACCCAGCAAAGATAACGACGGTAAGGGACTGGGATATTCCTAAGACGCCAACGGAGATCCGCAGTTTCTTAGGGTTGGCAGGCTACTATCGGAGATTCATTCAGGATTTCTCGAAAATAGCTTCGCCATTGACAAAGTTGACACGAAAGGAAGAAAAGTACGAATGGGGTCCGAAGCAGGATGAGGCATTTAAGGAGTTAAAAGAAAAGCTAACCCAAGCTCCAGTCTTGGCCCTTCCCGAGGGCAATGAAGACCTGGTGGTATACTCTGACGCTTCGGGTCAGGGGTTGGGGTGTGTGCTGATGCAACGTGGAAGAGTGATCGCATACGCATCACGACAGCTGAAGGTTCATGAAGTCAACTATCCGACTCATGATTTGGAACTTGCTGCTGTTGTGTTTGCATTAAAAATTTGGAGGCACTACCTCTATGGGGTGAAGTTTACCATATACTCCGACCACAAAAGTTTGAAGTACTTCTTCGAACAAAAGGAGTTGAATATGAGACAGAGGCGATGGTTAGAACTTTTGAAAGACTATGACTGTGAAATCATGTACCATCCTGGAAAAGCAAACGTGGTGGCTGACGCTCTAAGCCGGAATGATGTGCCTGCTCCTATTAGAGTGAAAGCTTGCCAAATGGTGGTAACGTCGGATGTGATGAGGGAAATTGAAAAGGCTCAAGAAGAGGCACTAAAGGGGGAAAACATAAAGAAGGAAAGGATGGTTGGCCAACAGGATAAGTTAGAATATAACACCCTTGGTGTTAGGACACGTTTTGGTCGAGTATGGATACCTATGGGTGGCGAGCTTAGGACCAAAATCTTGGATGAGGCTCATAAGTCTCGTTACTCTATCCATCCCGGTACCAACAAAATGTACCAAGATCTAAGGAAGGAATACTGGTGGCCTGGAATGAAACACGAAGTGACGAAATACGTAAGCAAGTGCTTGACTTGCTCACAAGTGAAGGCCGAACCCCAGAAACCGTATGGGAAAATTCAACCACTCGAGATACCGGAATGGAAATGGGAACACATTACAATGGACTTCATAACCAAGCTACCTCGCACAGCTAAAGGTCATGACACCATTTGGGTAATTGTGGACCGTTTAACGAAGAGTGCTCATTTTCTACCTATTCGCGAGACGTTCTCGTCGGAAAGGTTAGCGGAAGTATTTATTAACGAAGTAGTGGCGCGGCATTGGATGCCTCTGACGATTGTATCTGATCGGGACACACGATTCACATCGAGGTTCTGGAAGAGGTTTCACGAGGCAATGGGCACGAGACTCAATATCAGCACGGCATACCACCCGCAAACGGATGGTCAGTCCGAAAGGACCATTCAAACATTGGAGGATATGCTTCGTGCTTGTATTATCGACTTCGGTGGCAGTTGGGACAGTCATCTGCCGTTAGCCGAATTCTCCTACAACAACAGTCATCACACGACGATAGGCATGCCACCTTATGAAATGTTGTATGGGAGGAGATGCAGGACCCCGGTTTGTTGGGGTGAGATTGGACAGAAGGAATTGGGAAGTCTTGAAGTTGTAAAAGAAACGTCGGAAAGGTTTGATCAGATCAAAGCACGAATGAAGGCCGCCCAAGATCGTCAGAAATCCTACGCGGATAGACGACGAAGGCCTATTGAATTTAATGTTGGGGACAGAGTAATGTTGAAAGTGTCGCCCTGGAAGGGAATCATACGATTCAGGAAGAGAGGAAAGTTAAGTCCGAGGTTTATCGGACCATTCAGGATTATGGCACGGGTTGGTGAAGTCGCTTATCGGTTGGAATTGCCTGATGAGTTAAGTGGGATTCATCCTACCTTCCATGTATCACACTTGCGAAAGTGTTTGGCGGATGAAACGGCTCACGTACCACTTACTGACATCGAGGTCGACAGCAGCCTTAACTACATTGAAGAACCTGTGGCCATCCTAGACAGGAAAGAGAAACGTTTACATAACAAAGTTATCCAGTTGGTTAAAGTCCAGTGGAAGCACCGGAAGGGATCGGAAGCTACATGGGAAACGGAGACGGAAATGAAGGAGTCGTACCCTCAACTGTTTGACTTATGATAGGTTTCGGGGACGAAACCTATTATAAGGGGGGTAGACTTGTAACATCCCAAAATAAATGAGGATTTTAAATAACGGGTTGAACCGGGACGAACGGGATAAAAGAACGAGGCGTAACGAGCCGGGCCGGTTGGGCCGGCAAACTTGAAGGAAGGGGGGTTTCCTCCCTTTAAATAGCCAACACACACACCATTTCTCTCATTTGCAAGAATCTAGAGAGAGAAACCGTAGAGAGAGAAAGTTGGCGGATCGACCCGAGATTGAAGGAGCTTGTTGCTACTGAGCTCGTGAGCAAAACCTCCGGATCAGAATCTCGAAATCAGGTAACACCCGAACCAAATCTGAGTTTTTGTTCGTTTTTGGGTTTTCGGGTATTTTCGGGAAAATGACGGGTTTTTATAAACCAAATGAGGAAAGGGTTATAAATCTGGAATCACGAAGGGAAAATACACGTTTTGAATGTAAAAAGTCCGGATCTTGACCAGGTCGGACCTGCATTGCGAAAGTTAGGGTTTTTTCACGGGGAAGATAGCTGAGTTCTGCAGGTATCGAAACTAGAGTTTCGAGCGGCCTGCAGGTATCGAAACTAGAAGTTTCGAGCGGCCTGCAGGTATCGAAACTAGAAGTTTCGAGCGGCCTGCAGGTGTCGAAATTAGAAGTTTCGAGGGGCCTGCAGGTATCGAAACTAGAAGTTTCGATGGGCCTGCACCTGTCGAAACTAAGTAGTTTCGATAGGTCTGCATCAGTAGGTGAAGTCAGTGTATTCACCTGTAACAGAACGAGTAAACCGTTAGAGTCGGGATTTAGGTCTGATGTGTATTTAATTAATCAATTCAGATCGGAAGTGACGTTGTTGGACCTTTGTTTAGGACAACCCAAGAGTAACTTATAAGGTGAGTTCTAGAAGCCCTTCTTTTAATGTTTTAATTAAATGTTTTGGGCTGGTGTGCATACATACGAAACGAGGTTTATGAAACGAGGTTTACGAAACGAGGTTTACGAAACGAGGTTTATGAAACGAGGTTTACGAAACGAGGTTTATGAACGATGCTTCCGAAAGGGGAAGACGAAACGAGTTAATGAGATGTTTACGAAACGAGGTTTACGAGATGATGTTTATAAAATATTTTGCCAAACGAAGTTGTGAAAGGTTTACGAATGAAGTGTTATTTAATAAAACGTACGAATGCTTTAACTAAAACGAGGTAAAGGTTTTTATGAAAGTCACGAATGAACGAATCTGCCACGAGTTCCTACGGGAGCTAGAGTATGTATGTATGTATGTATTGGCCTTACCTTACGGGGGGCCTTTGTGGCTGGCTAACGGTTGTACAACTGGTTGAGGATGGGGTGACGACGGTCACCCATGGGATTACCGGGATCCCGACGGAAGGTACTATTCCTTGCGGGGAAATATTGCCTATGGTATGTTTAGTCTTCCTAGAGGTAACGAGCCTTAGGAGACGTGTGTATGGTCTACCTAGAGGTAACGAGCCTTAGGAGACGTATGTTTGGTCCACCTAGAGGTAACGAGCCTTAGGAGACCTGGATGACGGATGACTTAGAGGTAGCGAGCCTTAAGTTCATCCGCTGGTATGTGCTGTCTACCTAGAGGTAACGAGCCTTAGGAGACATATGTTTGGTTCACCTAGAGGTAACGAGCCTTAGGGGACCTGTGTGACGGATGACTTAGAGGTAACGAGCCTTAAGTTCATCCGCTGGTATGCGATGTATGGATTTGACGGTTACGAGAAGGCGCAGATTCGGTTCATATTGACTAGTGTTATGATGCTATGTTACGATGTTTTGATGATGTTAAGTTATTGCATATTTTACGTACGCTTTTATTAAATAAAGTATGATGTTATGTTTTTGGCAAATATTTGATGTTAATGATTTATGTTAAAACTAGAACTCACCAGCGTAGCTGACCTTTTTAGTATGCACATTCAGGTTAAGGAAGTTATGATGATGGACGGTGATGCTGGGCGGCTTGAGGAGTTACCCGGATGATATGAAGACTGGCATCCCGTTACGAGTTGTTTTTGTTATGTACATGTATTTGAAAATGTTACGCTTCCGCATGTTAAACGATGTAATGTTATGTTTGAAATGAAATTTTCCGCTGCGTTATTTGATATTCTAGTTTGAGAACTGTTTGTGAATGAGTAAATCCAACGCGTGGGGCCTCCCGGGTTTGGGGCCTCACATGATAACTCTGTCACTAATGTTGATTCTGAAGTACAAGAAATTCCAAAATGATGAACCAACAGTTAATGAATTTCAGTTGGATCCTGTAAATGATCAGACTAAGGATGTAATTCAGTCAAGTTCTTCTAGTGTTGAAGTTTCAAATGATCAATTACCGGAGTTGAATGATACGAACATGCCAGAATCTATGGAAGTTGGTCATATTCAAAATCATCAAATCCATTCTGCACATCTAGTTGAGAATATTATTGGATCTCTTGAAGATGGAGTAAAGACAAGAAGTCAAACTGGAAATATAAATGTTTGTTTGTGCTCCTATTTCTTATCTCAAGAGGAACCAAAGAATGTTACTGTTGCTTTACAAGATCCAACTTGGATTGAAGTTATGCAAGAATAATTGCTTCAGTTTAAGAAGTTAAACGTGTGGCATCTTGTGGACTTACCTGAGGGAAAATATCCAATTGGAACGAAGTGGGTCTTCAGAAATAAAAAGGATGATCGTGGGATTGTAGTTCGGAACAAAGTTCGTTTGGTTGTACAAGGTTTTTATCAAGAGGAAGGACTAGATTATGATGATGTCTTTGCTCCTGTTGCACGAATTGAAGCCATAGGAATCTTTTTGGCATATGCATTGTACAAGAAATTTACTGTATATCAAATGGATGTAAAAACAGCTTTTCTGTATGGGGTGGTAAAGGAAGAATTTACGTGAATCAACCACCAGGTTTTGAAGATCTAGCTCATCCATTTCAAGTGTATAAGCTTGATAAAGCATTTTACGAGTTACATCAAGCGCCTCGTGCGTGGTATGAAACCTTGTCAATACATCTTACATCAAATGGCTTTGTTCGTGGAAAAATTGACAAGACCATATTCCTGAAGAAATATGATGCTGATTTGTTGATTGTACAAGTTTATGTCGATGATATTATCTATGGATCAACAAATGAAGCTATTTACAAAGAATTTGAACAAGTTATGAAATTAAAGTTTGAAGTGAGCTTGATGGGAAAAATGCAGTTTTTTCTAGGGTTACAAGTTGAGCAGTCTGAATCAGGAAATCTTATTCATCAGGCCAAATATGTGAAACATATTCTTACAAAATTCAAAATGACTGATTGCAAATCAGCTTCAACACTAATTGCTCCACATGAACCTTTAACTGTTGATGCGTCTGGAGTTGAAGAAAATCAAAATATGTACAGATCAATGATTGGCTCGTTGATGTATTAAACTGCTAGTCGACCAGACATCATGTTTGCTATTTGCTCTTGTGCTAGATATCAGGCAGCTCCAAAAGAATCTCATGAATCAACAGTTAAACGAATTTTCCGATATTTTAAGGGTCGCGTAAATTTAGGTTTATGGTATCCTTCTGATTCGGAATTTAATTTATTTGCTTACACTGACAGTGATTATGGAGGTTATAATTTGGACAGGAAGTCAACTTCAGGTGGATGTCAATTTTGGGGGGAGAGACTGGTGTCTTGGCAGTGTAAGAAACAAACGAATGTATCCACATCAACTGCTGAAGCTGAGTATACTGCTGCCTCGAGCTGTTGTTTACATGTTCAGATTCAACATCAAATGCTAGATTTGGAGTAAAATTTCTGGAAACTCCGACTTATTGTGACAACGAGGCAGTGCTCGGAATAGTAAAAAATCCCATTCAGCATTCCAAAACAAAGCACATTACGATCATGTTACATTTCATTCGTGACTGTTTTGAGAATGGGCTGATTAAAGTGGTCCATGTCGATACCCTAAAGCAAAAAGCCGATATTTTTACAAAAAGCTTTTTCAACGGATCGGTTTAACTCTTTGGTTGAGATGTTGGGGATGATTTCTTTTTAAACAAAAATATTTAAATAAAAAATAGTCCATTTTTGAACTGAATGACCTTAGAAATATGTTCCTCAAAAGATTTTCTTTTCAGTGTTAAAATTGTGTTGTGTGCGCTCGATATGTGTGATTAGCTTAATGAATGTTTGTTCTCATATGTGATATAATTAGTAAATAAAGTCACATCACAATTTTAGGGGGAGAATAAAAGTAAAAGAAAATTTGTGTGTCTGAATGACGTATATATATAGGAAATGATAGTACAAGTGTGTGCTGAACTTATGCATGAATTGGATATGATGGTGACATCGGTTATAATTTTTTATATGCTGGTAGGCTCTGCATATGTAAATTAGGCGATATTTGTGTGATTAAATAAATAGCAATATTTGTGTTTTATCCACATTGAATATCGGTACTTTCATTATTTCAATGCAAAGTGAATCTATTCATACCATGAGACCAGGATCTTGATGAGTTCTTAGCACAATTTGTTTGCTCTATTGACTATATACGTCAAATATATGATTTAGAGTTAAACACCTTCATACAGCTGATGGTTCTGGTGAAAATCTAGGATGGAAACCAGGAAGTCAGTCTGTTTCACCCTTTGAATCATTCGTGATTTCAATTGACATATCCAATATCTTATGGATATCTGCATACCCAAATCATTCATGATTCTACACATCTCATATGAAACAATATGATTCTGTACTATCTCAGAAACCAAGACAATGAATCAAAATGATTCTGAATCAATATGATTCCAATCAAATCCATTTGGATTATTTTTCCTGTGCTAAGAACGCTACCTTCATGCTGGAGATTGGATCATGATCTGGTAAAATTTTGTGTTAATTCTAAGTTCATTCCATCTCGATTGTGGGGTACACACTGTATTGATTAATATAGTCTTAAATGTCACACAGTATTTGCTGAAACAAGATGCATGAGTTTATGTGGATAACAATACTGGCAATCTAGGTTAAACTGTTTAGATCCTGATTTGATATACAGTGTAGTTAAGACAGTATACATTTATGATCCTATGTTATTTCATTTCATCAAAAGAAAATGCCTGTGAATAAAGTAGTTGTTATGATCTGGATTTTATGTTTAAATTTTTTTTGTTTTTGTTTTGTTTGTTTTGTGAGTGAAAAATAAATTTCTGGAACAGGTCTTAATGATGTCAAAATAGATTTAAATAAAAAAAAAATTGGTTTGAAAATTTTCAAAATTTATCATGTTTGGAGTTTTCGGTCAAAATCTCTTGACCGAAAATTAATCATCTGAAATAGTTTTCGATCGAAAAGTTATGACTGAAGTTTTCGGTCAAGATTTGAAAAGTCTATATATTCAAATTGTTCGATTGAAAAGATTTTTCCCACTTGTATCTTTCTCTCAACCGTATCATTTAGTGTAAAAGATTCGTACGAAAAAGTGGTCGATCGTGACGTCATCTAAATTCTTAGTGGTTTTCGATCATCCAGGTATGTTTTCTTGATTCATAGAGGTTGATAGGTTAGATTCAAAGCCGTAGTTGTAATTTGAATTTATGAGTTTTTGAATCGCCCAAAAACTAGGAAGAATGAACCGAAAAGTCGGTTGAATGGATCGAAAAGTATTTAAGATGGAAATGAAGTTAATTATGATTCGTCCGAAATGTGTTTTCGATTGAAAAATGTTTTCGATCTAAAAATCTTGGCTTGAGAAATAAAAAAAAATAATAATAATAAGAGTTTTCGATCGGAAAAGACATTTGATGAAAATTGATTAAAATTTTCGATCGAAATAGTCATGGTTTATATTGATTACAAAAGTTTTCGATCGAAAAGTTGAAAGTAAGGTATAACTCAGAGTTTTCGATCGAAATGTTGATATACTGATTAAGAGTTTTCGATCAAAAAGTTCAAAGTTTTGACCAACTTTTCTGGTGAAAGGGTTAAAAGGAGTTTTTCTATCGAAAAAGGTTGCAAATAAGGGAGTTTTCGATCTGTGTTTGTTCTTTATAGATATGAACCGTTTGAAGTTTGAACCCAAGCACAATATCTGTGCGTGCTTAACCACAAACACCAAAAAAGCACGTGGTTATGAAGAGATTGTCAAGTTCTTGATAAATTCCAGAATTCATACAACAATATCCACACAGGTTAGAGTGTTTGAGAAACATGTGAGGGAGTTTTGGGACAATGTAGAATACAAGAACGTAAACAAGGAGATCTGGATAGAAAGCTCTGTTGGTGGGAATTCAATAAAAGTTACAGAACAAGTTATTCGTGAAGTGTTAAACTTCAAAGACGCAGCTGATTTTCCTTACAAAATTAATCACATTGCAATCTCACGGATAATTCTGAGTATGGGATACGAAGGAACGTTTCTAAGAAGACAGGTGACCAAAACTATGTTTGCAAAACAATGGAGATACCTTGTCCATGTATTAATTCATTGCATGAGTTCCAGAACATCTGCTTTTGATCAAATAGGTGAAGTATTCAGCAGAGCGTTAGTGTGTCTGGCAACTCATAGAAGATTCAATTTTTCAAGAATGATATTCGAGGCAGTGATTAGTAACTTTGTGGGACCAAGGCAAAATTACAAGTTTCTAATGTATCCAAGATTTGTACAAATGATTATTAAAACACTGCTGCCGAATCTGGAAAACGATGGTGTTGAACTCCTTTTGGATTCAATGAAAGAAGAAATCTTCAGCAGCATGAATAATGTGAGGAAGTGTAGATCCCTAATTCGGTGCGTGACGGATCTCTAGACTCGCGGTACGACACGGTGATAACGTGTGGAATCCATGATCAACGTACTCGTGTAACTCAATCAACAACAATAACGGTGTAAATAAACTCTTTGTATTTCCACTACAATATCAGTTTACAATAATTCTTTCTCTAATCAGTTCCTCTTGATATCGTGTCTCTCTCAAGTCTACTCTGATCTCTTATCTAACGGACTCTGTAACCTGTCTATTTATAAGCATTAGTTCTGCACCAGGCAAACTTATTAAGTTCGCCTAAAAGATGCTTAGGCGAACTTATTAAGTTTGCCTCTAATAGGCTAAGCGAACTTAATAAGTTCACCTCAGATAGATTAAGCGAACTTAACAAGTTCGCCTCTGATAAACCAGGCGAACTCGTTAAGTTCGCCTCTGTAACATCCGTGATTTTTATAATGTCATTGTATTAAAAATTTAAACAATAATGATACTTCATTTATATCCCGAGCTTACTCATTTCTGAATGGCATATTAACTTCGTTTATTTCATTTTGTTTTAAAACGCGTATTAGTTCAAAGTTCAAATATACAACCCCATAGTATATATAACACATACATTTATATTTATATATATACTTTATTATAAAAATTAAATCAAAAATAAAATTTTATAAACTTAATGATATACTTACGTCCTTTGCAAATATATATTTATCAATTTAATTATAAATATATAGATGAACCATGTATACAAATTATAAGTTTATAAAAGAATTAAACAAAATTTTTCTTTATAAATTTATTTAATAAATCGTACAATGTTAAATTTTTCTTGTAAATCTTATAAAAATTATTTTTATAAATAATTTAAGAAGGTCGAAATCAATTAAAGGAGTAAACCCCAATTATTATATTTTGAACCCATTTATCTAGTTCTTCCCAATTTTGACTTCTAAAGTCAAACCAACCAAAACCAAATTCCATATCCACGAATTTGAGGGCCTTAACGTTTGATTAATCAGGAGGGGTGTTACTCGATCAATTATAAATGCGTATGACGATTCAATTCGATCTTAATCAAGGGTTTAAAAATTCATTAATGAAGTTTTCGGTTTTGGGTGTTGAAACCCCGAAATCGGATTTAAATTCCACAAATTCTTTTTCTTACGACGGTTACGAGACATCATCACTCTCCTAGCATTCCCTTTAATCATTCCCGATCATTCAGAGACCCAAAACAGCAATCGATTTCAGTCCCTGCTTCCCTCTCGGTCGCGACAGCAAAAGGGTTCGTACCCCTCTTCTCCTGACGAATCCAAGTCCAATTTCAGGTAATTTTAATCGTTTTCCTCTGATGATAATCTAGTAATTAAAAGCCCCATCGTTTGATGATTATTGGAGGGCAATTCAGATGGTTTGATGATTAGGGTTTGGGGTTGGGACGATTTGGGAAGATAGATTCAGGGGGCCTTCTTGTTTAAAAATCAAAATAACCATCCCTTTACCAAGGCATTATGCCCAGATCAACCGGTTTACACTCTCCACTCTCTCGGGTCAGGTCGCGGGTTCTAAACCCACTCATCCTGCCCCTTTTTGCTTAATGACAGTATCAAATCCAGACCCCTTGAAATTACGTGATAATAGTAAATTCGAAACCTTTTATTTCAAGGACTAGCCCTTGGCGCAGTGGTTTATGCCTTCACCTATCGCCGGGCAGACCCGGGTTCGACCCGGGCAAGCCCCAACCTTTTTAAAATCATTTTTCTACACTAGTTTAATTCTATAAAAATTATTATATAAGCCCTTGAATATTCAGATCAGTTTTTATTAAGTTAATTTGTTAAATTTCAAGAGAAACTATTTTGTTTGGGATTATTAAGATATAAACTTCATAAACCCTAATTTATTTAAAATAAATTCTTTAACAAATTAGTTATTTAAAATCCCCAATTTATAAATGGTATTTGGAAAATAAAGATGGGTATTCTATAGAAAAAATTTTGTTTCTTGGGAAGAATTATACATCCTCGCATAATGTAATTATATTAGATAAAACCATTAAATAAATTTTATACTTTAATTTTGAGTTAATCATAAATTAATTAGATCTTTATTTTTACACTAAGAAAATTCATGAAAAAGAAACTAAATAAATTAAGATAATTATTTATCTATTAGTTATTTATTTAGTCAACTATTTCTTAATCCGTTTATTTAATTAGTTGAACGCAAACAAAGGAAAACCCTTTATTTATTCTTCCATTTATACAAACTAAAATGCGCTTTACTTAGCAAGATTTACATAACTATTATTTGAAACTCAAATAATTACCTTCTTATTAAAATGAGGAAAACCGCATCAACCTCCTTGCGCATTAGGATTCCCTGTTTCGTTTTGTACAAATCATTAATACCCATATTCCACAAATCATAGGTTATCTTGAGACTTGTCAGATCTGTGGTGCAACAACATCATATTGTGTGATATTCCACTACTCAATTGCAAGGTGAGTATTTCACAACCCCTTTTACTCTTTCTCACTTTTGGGGTGAAACATGAACTATATACAAATTACATGTTTACATTTACACAAACAACACAATTACAAATCCTATTTACATTCATGTGTGCAATTTGAGCTTTATGCCCGAGTACTATTTGTGCTAACATTTGTGTGCGATTTATGTGCAATCATTAACTATTCAAGCCGACGGTTTTCAATGATAGATCTATTGAGTCTGACAAACCCACCCAAGTGGAGGTGATTGATACCGACAACACAATTTGCATACTAGTTACAAAGGTTTGATTGTACTTAGTTACACAATAGAGGCTCCCCATAAATGCCTTATTTATCATGTTATGTAAAGGATTTGGTTTACAAACTATATGCTATCTATATACAAACTTGTGTTATACTCACCAACTTTTTAGTTGACCTTATTTTATTCATGTTTCAGGTGCGTTCATATGAGTTTGATCAAGACATGCTACACATAGGCTTTGGACCTAGTTAATCTTAATTCAAAAACAAATTGTATTTCATTATGTACTTGGAACTTGACTCATGTTTGTTTTGAATGGAAATGGATTCAACATATTATAATTTAGTCAACCTTGAGCTCATGAACAGTCTACATGTCCCGCCCCGATGATTCCGCCGTCGGTTGGGGTGTGACAGCCTCTCTATGAACTTACATCGAATTTTATCAACAGTTACAAAACATGTCCTAACAGACTCCCCTTTAACTGTTGCTAACAATTCTATTAATTACAAGTCAAAGACTCTAAGACTAAGACATAATATCATCAAGCTCATTGTCACCATAATATCTTCAAACAAGTTGTAGTCTTCGTCTTGTTCATTTGCACACACTCTTTATTTCTAGAAGAAAACTTGGGAGAAGGACCCCTTGTCAACTTCTGTCTGCAATTTTTAGTTTTTGCAAAGGAGAACAACCAAGAATAACCAACAATTAAGATTTCCATGGAAGCTGGAAAAATAAAATCTTTTTCGTTTTTCAAACATAATAAAGACAAAATCTTTTTGGTTTTTCTCTATTTAAACTGAAATGTAAAATACAAAATCACATCTTTTTGGTCGAACATCACGAGTAAGAAGATCATATCAGTAAAAACAATGCATCAATCAAACATTTTGGATAAACATCTATATAATATCAAATGGTATACTATGTCATTCTTTGAAGCCTTGACCAATCAAACCAATCTCTTTCAAGATTATCACACTCTATATTTTCAAGACTTTCATATTGCATGTTATGATACGCAATAAACATTCAAAGAAAATAGGATCAGGCTATGACACACAAATTCAAATTGTCAATATTATAAGATTTGAAACTAAAGTGTCACACCCCGACCGATGGCGGAATCATCGGGGCGGGACATGTAGACTGTTCATAAGCACAAGGTTGACTAAATTGAATATATTAAACGTCAAATTTCATTGCAAATAATCCAAACATAACCAAATCCAAGATAGAAAAAAATTGAAATACATAGAGTTCTTTTATTTAAATTAACTAAGTCCAATCCTATGTGTAGCACATCTTGAACAATCTCACATGTTAGAACCTGAAACATGAATACAATAAAGTCAACTAAAAAGTTGGTGAGTATAACACAGGTTTGTATATAGATAGCATATAGTTGTAAAACAAATCCTTACATACCGTGATAAATAAGGAATTTATGGGGAGCAGCTATTGTGTAACCATGTACACTAGCATGCAAAAATTGTGTTGTCGGTATCAATCACCCCAATCTGTGTGGGTTTGTCAGACTCAATAGATCTATCATTGAAAACCGTCGGCTTGTATAGTTAATGATTGCACATAATCGCATACAAAGGTTAGCACACCTAGCACTCGGGCATAAAGCTCAAATTGCACAGATGAATGTAAATAGGATTTGTACTTGTGTTGTTTGTGTAAATGTAACGTGTAATTTGAATAATGTTCATGTTTCACCCCAAAAGTATAAAGGAGTAAAAGGGGCTATGAAATACTCACTTGGTTTGAAGGCGTAGCTAACAAGGATACTAGATAGAATAAAGATCCTTGAAATGCACAAGTTAACCTAAAGTGTAATGTATATGGTATTAATAGTGTGCACAAGAGTTTAATCCTAAAGTTGTACTTGGACTTGTGTAAAAAGTCATTGTTTTGTAATTGGAGTATTGGATAAAATATATAAAGTTTGAAAGAATATTTTTAGAACATTTTGATTAAGGTAATGTAAATAATTATTGTTTATGAAAATATTATAAGTGTTAAATGAAATTAAGTGTAAATAAATAAATGTCTTTGTTTAAACATAAAGTACATAAATAATCATTTTATTTATTTATTTATAAAATGTAACTTAATCATTTTAATACTTTTTAAATGAAAGGTTTAGCAATAATTATAAATTTAATTTTTATAAACTTTAAATAAATAATTTTTTTTATTTATCCCAAGATTAAATATTTGATCTTTTACAAATAGAATAAATTGCATTTTTATAAAAATCATTATTTATATTTTTTAATTTAATCAGTATTATTTATTGTTTGAAAAACATATAAAATTATAATTCTGCCAAAAAATCTAACTCACACACGACCGTGCTCGAACCACGGGAGCGACCGTGTTGATCAAACAGAATGCATAATTGGATTGTTCTCTAGGCACGACCGTGTCTAAGGTTTTGAGGCAAGACCAAGTTTAGCCAAAGGCATGACTGGGTCTGAGTGTGTGAGGCACGACCACGCTGGTATTTGGCGCGACCGTGTCTCATGAAGCACGACCGCGCTATATGATTAGCGCGACCGTGTCTGTTCCAAAACAGATTCAATTTGAGTAATTCTTATATTGTAGATGTTGGAATTCACGGGGCTTTCACCCATTAGGTCATCACGAATCTTTTTGTAGAGTTTAATTGTATTTAAAACGTGTCTAAGGTTTGATTCGATTAAATAATTTTTAATGAAAATGTGGATTCGGGTTCGTGGTGGTTTTCATAATGAAAGCCCAAATTAACATGGGGCTTTTGATCTATGAACTGAAACGAAAGTGTGGAAGGTTTCAATTACCCGGAAGAATAATGAATCGATAGAGTACGGTAGGGACTTGTTCCTGCGACGACGGTTTTGATCTCCGGCGTCTTCTGCTACAACTCCGGCTGTTCCTATGCGTTTAGAAGTTTTTAGAGAAGGTGGTAATGCGTTTGTTTGGGAGAATTGAGACCAGAATAGTGAATTTGGTGAACAAGAATGAAGGGTCGACGGTTTTAGCTTAGGAATCTATAATTTGTTTTAATTCAGGTGTAATGTCGATGCTTAATAGTCTAATGATGATTATTAACAGATAAACGTGCATAACCGTTACAGAATTGAGTGAGTTTTAGAATTAAAGATCATTTTTACGTTTCAACTGTCAAGAGGCGCGACCGTGCCTATATGAGGCACGACCGTGCCAAGGCACCGGGCGCGACCGTTCCAAAGCAAGGCGCGCGATCGTGCTAAGGCACTTGGTGCGACCGTGCCGGAACGAGGCGCGACCGTACCTATTAGGGTTTCTTGTAAATTTTCAACATTAGCCCTTGTAACTTTAGTTTTTGACATGTTTGTATAAATAGATACTTATGTAGTGTTTTAGTAGGTTATAACCATGTAACATTTGCGGATTGACATTGAAATATAGTATTTAATTGATGGTACGAATAGAACAAAAACAGTGCACTTGAATTGAGTTTGAAACGTATTACATTGAATTGAAATACTGATACTAAAATTCAGAAATGTTACATAAAGCATCTCATTCCCACTTTCTTGTGAGTTAAGGTACCATTTAACTATGAAATACAACGTGTACCCCACTAGTATGCCAGCAGAAAGTAAATGCACTATCTTCAAGACATATGAGATTTTACTAAAGATTATCCGAATTTCCAGAATGAGGAGACATCACTTAACACATTAATAGCAGAATCCAAATTGGATTGTATAGGAATCAATGAGATTCAGAATCGAATGATTCAATGTCTTGGCTTATATATGTGAAATCATAAGATTCAGGTACGTGGATCCAACTGTTATCTGGATTATGAATTCAATGGAATCAGTAAAGATGATTTATCAATATGATCCAAGGGCTAGTATATGTTTGACAAATGTTGTCAAGTACATATCTTGATTATACTTCAAATTGCATGCTTTTCGGGACATGGGCACTGAAGCAAATCGAATGAATAGTGCTAAGGACATAACCCGAAACTGATCTCATAAGACAATCTTTATTAAAAGCTAATATTCTTTATCTGATAGTGATCTTTTAACACACACACCCAGGCATAAAATGGGTTCAAATCACAGTTGTAACATATGCAATTATGTTTTCACACTACTAATGGTTCAGTGACGCTTTTAGTCTACTAACAATTCAAATTATATGCTTACACTACACTATCATTTCCTATTTGTGTAGTCTTTGAAGTTTAGATCAAAACGTATAATTCAGATATATTAACATAAAGCACCAACCAGTCAATCTAAGGTTATGTGTGAAAGAACATCTACTGATGTACTATCATCTCTTCTTTAACTTCAAGTAATGTCGATTTTATCTTTTTCAATTTGTTTGGCTTTTTCAAAATCTTTATGAAAGAAAGTAAAACAAACGAAAATAAAATCTTCCATGAAAACATTTTATGAAAAACATTTTACTTGGTTACTTGGAATTAAACAAGTCAATCAATTAAAAACTCAAACCAATATAATGTAATTGAATGTCATTGCATTTGTCACCAACACAGTTCTGTACTCCCCCTGTCCTGTAGACTCTCCCTCAACTAGTCAAATGATTGCATCAACGACTTTATGCTCACCATCGTCATCCAAAATTTCAGGTTATCATTTGGACTTTGTAAAACTCTTTCCAAAACATTGTGTGTGACATATTCTCCCCCTTGAGCATCAAGTCGTTGAAACAAATAAATTCTCAGTTATCAACAACTCGTTACTCTTGCAGATGTCATTCCCTTTCATGTGCTAAGAAGAACCACTATCAACAACCAAAATGGTATTAATAGTCCCTCTTGGTAAATCCTGCACAACTAACAAAAAAACATTAATTTGAAATTGGGACCCAAGCCATGGTAGTCATGGGTCGTCCATCTGTATCAAAATAATAAACCTCACTCCATTCACAATCGAATCTCTCATTTATTTTTGGTGATTGCTCCGACGAGTCAGAAACAGAAACTTTAGATTTCCAAACATACTTCTATTCATTAAGTTCTTTTTGTTTAAAATGTGAAGTGTTTGAACAATTTCTTTCATTTGAAAATTGATTTGATTGTGAAAACCCTTATTGTTCTAAAAGTTTTCTCAATCTTCTGTTTCTCCTCCGTCTTTGAGGTCTAGAAAGCCTAACCTCAGATTTTGAATTACCCTTTGGTGTATCACGAGGTTTAACCACATTTGGGTTAACATAAGTCTTACCATGAGTTCTTACCTTTTCTGGAGTAACATGTCGGTTACCTTTGGCGTTGTGAGGACAAGCAATCCGAATGTGACCAACAAGACCACAAGAAATGCAAGATCTCGTCTCACGATATTCTCTCATATAAGGAATCTTCACACGATAATATACACTTGAAGAAGATTCTCCTACATGAACTTCTTTTGGAGTTAGAGACTGTACAAACTTTTTCTCAACAGGTTTTGATTCAGGCTTCATCTTCTCAGGAAATACATGCTTCTTCCCTTTATTTTTGTAAGGACAGGTCACCACAATGTGTCCTATCTCATTACAATGAAAACATGTACGCCTGTCTTTATAATCTCTGACATATGGAACTCTCCTTGAATTTGAAGAACTTCCAAATGTATAATTTCCAGATGAATTAGAATCAATCTTTGAGTCTTCTTTCTTAACAGCTTTCGGTATCCCCTCTACCTAAGCTTCATCAAAATATTCATCATCACTCTCATCAGAATACACCATATCTTCACCGGTGAATGGATTCACTTTCAAAACAGTCTTAGGATCTAAATCCTCATCTTTTATAATCTCAGGTGTAACAGAATAATTTTCGTTGAATGGTGGAGGAACATAGCCAATACCACTAGTTCCATTCCCCTCTTTAGTATTATCATGATAATGTCCTAATAAGAATGATGAATTTCCAAAGCTTTCTAACTTTCTATGCAATCTGATCACCTCTGCTTTAGATTCAGCTAGTTCCTTATCTTTCTCAACAAGATCATTATTTATTTTCTCAATTTCTGCAAAGGACATATCCAGGTGATATGCCTGCTCTTTGATCTTCAAAGTCAGAGAATTTATATCCCTCTTCAGTGATTCTATCCTCTCAATACATAAATTCTCATTATCCTTTAATTTCTGATTTACCGTGTGCATGGATTTCATATCACAAATGAGGTTTACATTGTCATCCATAACCCTCATCATTTTATCCTTCACTGAAATACAGTTATAACAAAAAGTTTCAAAGTTAGAAAGTACCTCAGGTTTTACTTCTGAAGAAGATGCAGCAGGAGCCATGAATACGTCATCATTAGCTTCACCCTTTTGATCAACAATGACAGGCTCTGTGTAGAACCAAAGACTGATTGCTACCAAATTATTCTAAGTACAAATGCTGCTGATAGGCTTATCAGCAGCATCCAACACTTGGTGCTGCTGATAGGCTTATCAGCAGCATTCAACACTTGTTGCTGCTGATAGGCTTATCAGCAGCATCCAACACTTGTTGCTGCTGATAGGCTTATCAGCAGCATCCAACACAAGTTGCTGCTGATAGGCTTATCAGCAGCATTATTCTCATATCTGCTGCTGATAGCTTTATTCACCGAAGACCAAACGTTACAGCTAACTACCCATGTGAAGCGCCTCTGACACCTTTCTGCAAAAACAACTGACACACTCCAAGCAGAAGGAACCTCAGTGGTGCAACCAATAAAGGACAATGACGCGCGTCTCCAAGCATGCAAACAATGATGCCTAAGAAGACGTTTCAGTAAAGTTATCTAGATTAGCCTTTGCGTGTAATTTAGATTAATAAACAAGATCAACGGCTTGTGTTAGATCTGATCCTTAGAATCAAGGGTCTGTCTTGATTCTAAGTTACTATAAATACTGTGTAAACACTTCATTGTAAGTGTGCTTGCTGTGCTTTCATAGTGCTTCTTGATAGTGTTTTACTTGTAAACTTGTAATCTCAGAAGTTTAATACAACAATGCATTTATCAGTATTCTTGCTGTTTACTTGTTTACTTTGTTGGTTGTTATTGTTTCCGCCAATATCAACTAGAATAGAATCACCTTGTAATCTTACGATCCTACAAGTGGTATCAGAGCTGTGGCTCAAGATTAAACAAACTAACATTTGTTTAATCACTTTCTGATTCTATTCAAAACTTTGTTCTTGATCAAGTCACACAAAACAAAAATGGCACAAAGTCACGGATCTGAAGACATCGGCAGTATCAACCGACCACCGAGATTGGTGTCTGGGGAGGACTATGATATGTGGAAGAACCGTATAGAAAGCTTCTTCTGTTACCATGAATATGGAATGTGGAAATCCATAAGGGATGGACCTTATGTTCCCATGGTGGCCTCTGCTGACTCCGGAGGACCACTAGTTCCTAAGGAACCCTCCAAGTATTCTGAAGAAGACATCAAGAAAATGGAGGTGGACTTCAAGGCATTAGGAGCTATCCAAATGTGCCTTCCAAATGAAGTTTTTCACAATTTCAAGGCTCACAAAACTGCAAAGGAATTATGGGGAGCCATGGAAAAGATGTTTGCTGGATCTGAGGAGGTCAAGGAGAACGGACGTGACATTCTCAAGCAACAGTATGAAAACTTCGTCTGGAAAGAAGGTGAGTCACTAACAGTTTTATATAATAGGTACACGTACCTGGTTGGAGAACTGCAGTGCTCCAAGGTAAATCTGGAGAATGAAGACATTCTCAAGAAGTTCATAAGATCTCTTCCTAGTTGTTGGACATTATATACAGTGTCCATCAGAAGAACAGAGAATCTGAAGACTCCTCAGATGACTGAGCTCTTTTGCATGCTCAAAACCTATGAATTAGAAATGATTCAAGCTAAAGAAAGGAGCTCCAGTTATCAATCAGCTACCACTTCCTCCACCACCACCTCAGCGCTTCACTCTGATCATTCTGGTCCTAGTGCAAGCAACTACTATCCTCCCATTATTACTCATCCTCAAACACCAACTGCTTCACAATCCAACTCATCACCATTTCTTCTTGAGGCACCTCCTCAACAGCCAACCTCTACTGCTTTTGTCTCTGACAACTCAAGTAGCATGTACTTCATAAAGGAGGATCTGGAATGCTTTCATCCAGATGATCTTGAAGAAATGGATATTCAGCACTCATATGCCATGCTCTCCCTCAGAGCAAAAAGGTTTTATTCTAGAACCGGGAGATCAGTTCCAAGCAACAACTCAAACACCAGAGTTGGGCTTGATAAAAGCAAGATCCGATGTTACAACTGTAACCAAATGGGTCACTTTGCTAGGGAGTGCAAGGCACCTAAAGCCAATCAGGGTGCCAGCCATCAAAGACAAGCTTACCAAGGTCAGCCCAGGCAGCAGCAAGGAACTCCTCTAGCACAAACTGCAGCCTGTGCAAATGTTGGAACTTCAGACTTTGACTGGAGTTTTCAATATGAAGATGTTCCTGCCTCCAACCAAGCACTTATGGCAGACAATGCAGAGATATCACCTCAGGTATTTGAACATCTTTGCTCTCAAGCTTGCATTGACAAAGTTTTAGGTTATAGAAAGCATAACCAAAATCTGATAGATCAAAATGAAGAGTTTCTTCAAATGAAGTGTGAATTCAAAAAGGTCGAAGATACTTACAAAGAAAAAATTAACTGCCTTAAGAAAGAGATTTCTTCATTAAAACATGAACAAACCAATCTAGAAACTCAGATTGATGATCTATTAGTAAAACTTAAAGCTACCAGAGCTGAACTGGCTGAACAGAAAGTCCATGTTGAAAAATATGAATTTTCATCTAAAAAGTTACAAAGATTGTTAGATATTCAAGTCCATGAAAGGGTAAAAACTGGACTTGGATATCATAGTGACGAGTACCAGATAGTTCCTCATCCTGATGATTATGTTGCCATTCACCAACCAAGCTTCAATACTGCAAACCTTGACATGGCAAACCGAAACCTTGATCCTTCAATGGATGCATGTTTTGTGGAAGACTGCTCCACCTCTTCAGAATCTGAGTCAACCTGCTCAGACCACTGTGAAACTAGTGCAGTCCCATCTGCTCCTCTCTCTGAAGCCGGTTGTCCTGTTGTTACCTCAACCATTCCAGCTCCCATTCCATTCAAACAAATCAAGATTAGCTATCCTCCAGGTGGAAGAAAGCTAATCATTGAAAAGGGAGAGACATCAGGTTTCACCAACCCCAAATCTCAGTCAAAGTCAAAGGCGTTTGATGTTTCTCATACACCTGGAGAAAAAGGTCCATATGTTCAAAGGACACTAGAAGAAGCCACCTTTGAACATAACAAAGCTCATCCCTGGAACTTCAAAGATTTGTTTCAAAATAAGAACTATGTGGACTCTCACAGGGACAAGATAGCAGTATCATGCTTTGTGTGTGGCAAATACAATCACACTGCCAGCACCTGCTTTCACTACCGTGAACACCAAAGAAACTCAAAGCAGCATGCCTTTGAGAAAACAAACAGAAACAAACAGGTGAGAAGCTATGATGCAAAGGCAACAAAGTTCAGAGAATCTCTATCCCCTCAAAGAGTGAAGATGCAGAAACCTCAACAAACTTGCATCATATGTGGGGAATCAAACCACTTTGCTGCAACATGCAAGTTCAACCCTTTTAACCAAGTTGCAAATCGTTCATCTGTGTTTAACCCATCAGCAGCAAACAAAATCGCTGCTGATAGAGTAAAGTCCAGGAAACAAAAGGCAAAGCCTCCAGCAGCAAAAGTCTATGCTGCTGACAAAGCAAAATAAAAAACAACGGCATCAGCAGCAAAAGTATCTACTGCTGACAAAGCAAAAACTGCTACTGCTCCAGCAAAGCCCTCAGCAGCAAAATCAGCTGCGGATAAGCCAAAATTGTCAGCAACAACATCTACTGCCGACAATGCAAAGAAAGCTAGAAAACCACCAACACAGCAATGGAAGGCCAAACAATCTCCAAGCATAACTATTGGTTCCATTGACTGCAAGCATGCTGACAATGGAAAATTAGCAACGATCTTCTACAATGCTGCATGCTACAATGATCCTCCCACTAATTAGATATCTTCATGTGCAGGGACAGCCAGGCAACAAACACAATACTTGGGTGGTAGATAGCGGAAGTTCCAGGCACATGGCAGGCAACAGGTCCATCCTCTCTAACTTCAGACATTTCAATGGAGGATATGTTGCCTTTGGGAGTGACTCAAAGGGTGGATCTATCACTAGACAAGGAACTGTGTCCAATGAAAGGATGAGTATTGAAAGAGTCAACTATGTTAAAGAACTTGACTTCAATCTCATGAGTGTTTCCCAAGTATGTGATCAAAAGCATTGGATGCTCTTCACTGACAAAGAATGTTTTGTGTTAGCTCCTGGTCTATCTAAACCCCCTCCAGAGAAGATTCTCCTAACTGCTCGTAGAAAGGACAACTTATATGTGCTTGACATGAATGAAGCCACTCCATCCGGTAGTGTTTCATGTTTTCTGTCAAAGGCATCAGTTGATGAATCCGCTCTTTGGCACAGGAGGTTAAGCCATGTTAACATCAAAACAATCAATAAATTAGTGAAGGACAATCTTGTCAGAGGGCTTCTTGACAAAGAATTCCAGCTAGACGATCACTGTATTGCCTGCTTGAAGGGAAAACAACACAAAAGTTCACACAAGCCCAAGACATTGAACACAAATGACACCCCTCTCCAGCTACTGCATATGGATCTCTTTGGTCCTACGAATGTCATGTCAATGGGAAAAAAGTCCTACTGTCTGGTGATAACTGATGACTTCTCCAGATTCTCATGGGTATTCTTCCTAAGAACAAAAGATGAAACTGCTGAGATTCTCAAATCCTATATTCTTAGGGTAGAGAATCAAAGCAATCTGAAGGTAAAGATCATAAGGTGTGATCAGGGAACAGAGTTCAAAAATAACACCTTGAACAGTTTCTGTGAGAGCAAGGGCATTGAAAGGCAATACAGTGCTCCAAGAACCCCTCAACAAAATGGGGTTGCTGAAAGAAGAAATAGGACTCTGATTGAATCAGCAAGATCTATGCTGGCTGACTCAAAGCTGCCCCTTACTTTCTGGGCAGAAGCAGTAAGCACAGCTTGTTATGTGCAGAATAGAGTCCTTATTGTTAAGCCTCTCCAGAAAACACCCTATGAACTATGGCTCAAAAGAGTTCCCTACATTGGCTTCCTGAAGCCCTTTGGATGTCCATGTACCATCCTCATCACACATGGAGTTCTTCCTAAATTTGGTGCAAAGTCTGATGAAGGTTACTTTGTGGGTTACTCCTCTCAATCAAAGGCCTACCGAGTGTTCAATTCTAGGACTCGGATTATGGAAGAATCTGCTAATGTGGAATGCAGGGAACATGTTGTCTGTGAACAAGGCAAAGGTCCTAACTGGCTCTTTGATATAGACTCCTTCACCCAGATATTTGAGCCTCTCATTTTCTCAAATATGGAGTGTTCTTCTTCAAAATCAACATCTTCTGCTTCAACCTCTTCTACTGACTACAGACTGGATTTTCCCAGTCCCTACATCAGGATGAAAAGGCCATCCATTGACCCTCCATCAGTGGCAGAAGCTATTGAAGCCGGTACAGGTGAAGCCAATACTTCCAACACCACAAGCAGCAATCTCTTTAATGAAGCCTCCTTAATCCATGCTGAAGAGGCCTCTGATGCTAATACTGCTGACAATGTGGAACACAATGATCAGAACCTCCAAGCTCCTCCCCTCACAACTGAAGACAATCCTAATCTAAACCAAAGTAATCTTGAAGAGGGAATACGGCTGGATGTGATACCAGCACAGAGAATAAACAAAGAGCATCATTTGGAAAACATCATTGGCCAAGTCCACACAGGTATCCAGACAAGAAGCAAGTCTCATGAAGCCAACATTTGTTTGTTCTCTTGTTTTCTATCTTAGGTGGAACCCAAGAAGATTGATGAAGCTCTCAAGCACAACAGCTGGATTGAAGCAATGCAGGAAGAATTGCTGCAATTCAAAAGACAAGATGTTTGGAAGCTTGTTGATCTTCCACCTGGTCAAACAACCATGGGAACAAGATGGGTCTTCAGAAACAAGCAAGATGAAAGTGGCATCGTGATCAAGAACAAAGCCAGACTGGTAGCTCAAAGTTACACTCAAGAAGAAGGCATTGACTATGATGAAGTCTTTGCTCCTGTTGCCCTTCTGGAAGCCATCAGAATCTTTCTGGCATATGCTGCATCCAAAAACTTTATGATCTATCAAATGGATGTGAAGAGTGCCTTCTTGTATGGAAAGATTGGTGAAGAGGTCTATGTCAAACAGCCTCCAGGCTTGGTGGATCCTGCACATCCAAATAAGGTCTTAAAACTGGACAAAGCTCTCTATGGCTTACACCAAGCCCCAAGAGCCTGGTATGAAACTTTATCTGGATATCTACTTAGCAACAACTTCAGAAGGGGGGCCATTGATCAGACACTCTTCATCAAAGATGAAGGGGGAGAAATTTTGTTGGTCCAAATTTATGTTGATGACATTATCTTTGGATCTACAAGAAAGAAGCTCTGCAAAGACTTTGAAGTTCTGATGCATTCCAAATTTGAAATGAGTTCAATGGGTGAACTAAATTTCTTTTTAGGACTTCAAGTCAAACAGGTACCAAATGGAATCTTCATAAGTCAATCCAAGTATGTCAAAAGCATCTTGGAGAGGTTCAAAATGACTGACTGCTCTGCTGCAAGAACTCCTATGCAAGTGCACCATCAATTATCTCCGGATAAAGAAGGACAAGACACTGATCAACATCAGTACCGAGCAATGATAGGATCTCTCATGTATCTCAATGCCTCAAGACCAGATATCATGTTTGCAGTTTGTCTCTGCGCAAGATTTCAAGCAGCTCCAAAAGTGTCTCATCTTCAAGCTGTCAAAAGGATCCTTAGATACCTAAAGGGAGCTCCAAAACTTGGGTTATGGTATCCAAAGAATGGAAATGTCAATCTCTATGCCTACACTGACAGTGACTATGGGGGTTGTAACTTGGACAAAAAGTCCACATCAGGGGGATGTTAATTTCTTGGAGGAAGGCTCATCTCATGGCAATGCAAAAAGCAAACATGTGTCTCCACTTCAACAGCTGAAGCAGAATACATTGCAGTTTCAAGCTGCTGTGCACAGGTCATCTGGATCCAAAATTAAATGCTTGACTATGGAATGACCTTCATGCAGACTCCAATTCACATTGACAACATGAGTGCAATCTCTATCACGAATAATCCAGTGCAGCATTCCAAGACTAAGTACATCGACATCAGGTATCACTTTATCAGGGATCAAGCTGAGAAAAGGAGAATTGTCCTATCCAAGGTTCACACAAATGAGCAATATGCTGATTTGTTCACTAAACCTTTTGATGAAGCAAGATTTCGATATCTAGTTGAATCAACTGGCATGATGAACTTTGAATAAGACATATCTCAATTTTTATCCTTCCTTGTAAATATGTCTATGTTTTTGTTCTTAATAAAAGGTTATACTCAGCAGCACTTTTTCACTGCTGACAGATTTACTCTTCAGCAGCAAAGCCTTTGCCACTGATCGCTTTAAGTTATCAGCAGGAACAAGTTTCCTGCGGATAGCTTTAAGGCGGTCAGCAGCAACCGTTTTGCTGCGGAATGAATACAACAGTCAGCAGCTACCAAATCTGCTGCTGAAAGACTCAACTATCCGCAGCAACCAAGTTTGCAGCGGATAGCACACCATCAGCAGCAACCAAGTTTGCTGCTGATGGGTAAAACAAGTCTACATTAACTTTTACCAGCGATAAAAACTACTCTCAGTCTTTACCATGACTGCTCGAGTGCTTTACAGCTGTAACAATGAAAAGTGAAACAGGTTGTACTGTACAAGTAAGGTTGCTTTTTCTTCGTCTGCCGTTATATCACAATTTCAAACGTTCTCACAACCTCATCATATTCAATTTCAAACCCTAAACCCATCACTTTCTCTCCCGTCCCCACAGCATTCAAAGCCCTCCACAATTAACCACCATTCAAACACCCTTCTCTCTTCCCTCCAACTCCATAAAATGGCAGGCGCAGACATAAACAACCCCGACGACAAGTTTTCCCCATATCACAACCTCACTGCATGCCTAACAAAGGGCAAGAAATCAGAAGGTTTCAATTATATGATCGACTTCCTTTGTCGGTCCAAAATCCTCCATGCCCTAACAGTCAACCCAACCATCTATACTTCCCACATGGAAGATTTTTGGAGCTCAGCTGTGTATTCTACTGACCAGGGCACTCCCCAAATCAAAGGAACAATAGACGGCAAAGAGATAATCATCACTGAAGCAAAGCTCCGCCAACACCTCAAGCTTCAAGATGAAGGGGACGCCACCTCTTACCCAAGAGACGTATACATGAGGACCTTTGTATCCATAGGGTACACTAGGAATCAAACAGAGTATACGATAGAGAAGGCACTCATGGGTCCCAAATGGAAGTATCTCTACCACACTCTTCTCCAATGCATATCCCAGAAGAAAAGTGGCTGGAACCAACTCAGCTCCGGTCTTGCGTCGGCAATTCACGGTATGATTACTGGGGCGGGTTTCAATTTTTCCCACCTCATTCTTGAAGGTTTGAGATACAACCTTCAAGAAGGGGTGAAATCTCAGTTCTTCATGTACCCAAGATTCTTGCAGGAAGTGTTCAACATTGAGCACCAAGATCTTTCAAAAACTGCAAGAATCTATGTCATGCTGGGACATAAGAACAACATTTTTCAAAGCATGAGAACAGTTTCATCAAAGTTCTCAGGGGCCGACGTTCCATTGTTATCTACAATGCTGAACGTACAAAGTGCCCAGGGTGACAGTTCAGCAAACCCAGCTGATACTGATCCCACACCCTCCACCTCACTGCCACAAACTCAATCCGCTGCTTCCCTTGATCGAACCCCTGTGCATTCTACTGAGGATGCAAGGGCACATAATTTACTTACCCACGGTTTGCTTGCATAACCGGAACACAGGGCCCCGGTTGCAGCCAAATATACAGGGAAAAGAGGCAAGAGAACTCCTTCTTTTCTTGCCTCCAAGGCCCAAACCCAAGCCAACATCCCTCACTCAGAATCTCAACATTCTAGTGAGAATATCATAAGGGAAAGCCACACGGTTAGGGAGACTCCTTCGGAAGTCTCTCTATTAGGATTAGGACCACTTCCCGGATCCATAGAACAGCCCCCTGAGCACTTCCTTTCTCTTCTGAACTTAAGTGTTGAGGAACCTGATCAAGATGATGTACCTTCTCCAACCACCACTATCAAGGAGGTACTGATTGGTCTTGCTTCCGAAACACCCAACCCAAGTTCTTCACCCTTGAAGGTCCACTCCAGGAGTAATGAAGGAGTGGATGTGGAAGAGGCTGTCACTACTGCTGGTCCATCAACTGACCAGGAGGACAGTGACAACATCTTTAAGACCTCAACCACGGCAACTCATGGTGAGGGTGTTTCCTTGGAAACTCCCCTCACTGAGAGGAATCCCAGGCGCCAAGAAACCGCGGGTGATGGGGATGCTGAGGCTCGGCCTAAGGCCCCATCTGGGTCCAAGCATTCCACAATTGTGGATGAGGACAGACTGAAACTTCATAACTTGGAATTAACGGCCAGGGTGGCTATGCTAGAGGCTGAAGTGTCCAAACTAAGACACCAAGTCTTTATGCATGAAGCCCATCAATGCCCAACTTTATCCACTCCCTCTCTTATATCAGTAGGCACCCAAACTGATGCCTACCTATCTACTGATGCAACCAAAAAGGGGGAGATGGTCTCTATGGAAGAAGATAAAGACAGTCTTGACGACTGGATTCAAGAGCAGGTTGTACTTCAAAGCTCACTATTCAAGCCAGCCTTTGTCCAAATTCATGACTTGCCAGTCCCAGATAATGAAGACGAAGAGACATCTGAAGACTGGAAGTTGGTCGTCAGGGCTGTCGATGAAATGCTGAATGATGTTGAAGACACAGAACAAACAAATACATCATTCAGCATCCTTCCTGAAGCAGCAGCCATCATTGGTCAATCCTCAACCCCCCAACTATTCAGATCATCAAAGAAGCTAGAATTTGACTCCATTCTAGCTTGGGGGTATGATGGATCAGCTGAGAGGTTTTGGATTGGATGGGAGTTCAGCAGAGTAGAAGAGCTGAACTAGAACTCTCGCAATGCCCTCCAAGTCCTACAGCTATACGTATCAAACTGCATCAACAACTCAGCAGATCTCTCAGCAGAACTTGCCATTGGCAGGTTCTATGCCCTGATGGAGGATAATCTACCCCACTTCGAAAGACTAATTCAAAAAGCAAAACGGGTAGCTTATCCTGAATCCTCGGCAGCCGCAGAAAGGAGACTGACTCCTAGCAATCTTGAAATAACAAGGAGCAGTCTTCTCAATGAAGAAGAAGTTCTGGGCCTACGAAGATTCCTGTATGCCTTCCTGGTCAAGGACTTGGACGTGCTACGTTGGGTGAGCACTAAGTCCCTTGACCACACTCTCCTGCTCAGCAATGGCTCCTCTCTCATCATCAACACTAGGAACATCCTTCAGCTGCCCTCAGACTTCCTATTCAAGATTTTTCAGCTCAGAGCCAACATCTGCAATATCAACTCATTGGAGAGCCATGCAATGATGGTCACCATCAAAGCCCATCTTGAAAAAGAAGGACTGATTCCCCAGGAAGAGTCTGTGTCAATTTCTGATACTGACTCCAACTCTGATACTCCACAAGTTGACATCACATCTGCAGCTTTTGGCACAAGATCTTCCATCAGGGATCAACTGAGGGAAATAGAAGGTCCTGAGTGTCAACTTGATGAAGACAGTGACCGTCCCTTTTCAATTCCTCAACATGCCAATGAAGCTGAGGCAGAGATCCCAATAGCAGCATCATCATCTGCTGTTGTGATCAGTGAAGCTGAAGCAGAGGCACCCAATGTAAACAAAGGAAAGGGAATCATGACTGATGAAGATGAAGAGAGGCTGCTAAAAGAGAAAAGAGAGAGGGAAGAGAAAAGAAGAGAAGAAGAGGAGATGGCTGACCTGAAAAAGGCTAAAGAAAGAAAAACAGCCATTCTCCTAAGAGAACAAACCATCCAGCTGTATGCTAAACAGCTGGATGAGCTAAAAAGAAAGATTCCTGCAGTTGACCAGATTGAAGAAGATGCAGCTCTTGCTCTTCAACTGCAGGAACAATTCAATAAAGAAAAAGAAGACTTGGAGAATAAGAAGAACGAAGAAGCTAAGTTCAGAATAACCGATTCTGAATTAGCAAAAGAATTAAGGGAGGAGTGGAGTGAAGCTCTGATCTCTCAAGGTGAGGATGCAGACTACCTTGAGAAACTTTCAAACAAAGAAATTTACAGAGCCTTCATGGGTCAGCAGGGTCAATTGGCTAGCAAGAAAAAGGCTGAAGAAGAAGAAAAAGCCAGCTACAGTCCAAGAAGACCATTGCACTGAATAAAAGAACCCATGAAGAAAGGAAGGTCATGATTGACTTCCTTAAGGCTAGAGGAGATAGTGGAAAGAGGCTAGGTCCCATGAATTTCATGAACCTGCAAGCCCTCTACTTCAAAGTTAAAAAGGATGAGGAAGAAAGACTAGGGAACAAGGGCTCCAAGAAAAGGGTACTTATCAAAGAAGAAGAAAAACCAAAGACAAAGAAACCCAAACCTTCTCCCTCACCTACCTCTTCCTCAGTCCATCATCCTTCCACTCTCCTCCCCAAACCTTCCACTCCTCCACCCAACAAGTCCAAATCATCCCACCCAGCTCCCACTCATCAACAGCCTCCCTTAAAGAAATCCAAATCCTCATCTGAACCTGAAGACTCAAGAAACATAGTTGAATGGGTCTACAATCCACAGGATCAAAGATTTGAGATATTCAGGGGGAGAACTGATAGAAGAAGATCTACATACAGGTCTGTTGATGAGGTTCTGCAACTACCAAATTCAGACCTAAGAAGAATTTTGGAGCTGGGTGAAGCTCAAGAGCCTGCAAATGAGAGAGGGAAACATCTTATGCTAGCAATCAGACATTACTTCAACCCTAGCAAAGATGTGGTCGTGGATGTCAAACCACTCAAGTCCCACTCTCCATTTGTATCTTGGTCCTACAATGCTGATTTGGATGAGTTCACTCTGATTGATGTAAAGAAGCAGCAGATGAGATGTTTAAGCAAAGCAATCTACAAAATGCCACACAAAGACATCAAGACTCTGTCTGAACTTCCACTGAACAATCCCAGCAAGGATCCAAGAGGCTATGAGGTTGAAAGGATAGTCAGCCACATGCAAAAGCTTCAGCAGCAAAGTAATTAGAAGAATTTTGGTTGCATCAGTCTAGGGGGAGTTTGTATAACCAAAGACTGATTGCTACCAAATTATTCTAACTACAAATGCTACTGATAGGCTTATCAGCAGCATCCAACACTTGTTGCTGCTAATAGGCTTATCAGCAGCATTCAACACTTGTTGCTGCTGATAGGCTTATCAGCAGCATCCAACACTTGTTGTTGCTGATAGGCTTATCAGCAGCATCCAACACAAGTTGCTGCTGATAGGCTTATCAGCAGCATTATTCTCATATCTGCTGCTGATAGCTTTATTCACTGAAGACCAAACGTTGCAGCTGACTACCCATGTGAAGCGCCTCTGACACCTTTCTGCAAAAACAACTGACACACTCCAAGCAGAAGGAACCTCAGTGGTGCAACCAATAAAGGACAATGACGCGCGTCTCCAAGCATGCAAACAAAGATGCCTAAGAAGATGTTTCAGTAAAGTTATCTAGATTAGCCTTTGCGTGTAATTTAGATTAATAAACAAGATCAACGGCTTGTGTTAGATCTGATCCTTAGAATCAAGGGTCTGTCTTGATTCCAAGTTACTATAAATACTGTGTAAACACTTCATTGTAAGTGTGCTTGCTGTGCTTTCAAAGTGCTTCTTGATAGTGTTTTACTTGTAAACTTGTAATCTCAAAAGTTTAATACAACAGTGCATTTATCAGTATTCTTGCTGTTTACTTGTTTACTTTGTTGGTTGTTATTGTTTCCGCCAATATCAACTAGAATAGAATCACCTTGTAATCTTACGATCCTACACTCTGTATCAATTTCTGATTCACTCAAATTATCTTCAACTGTCTGAAACTTTCTTCACTCATCACATCAGTCTCAGTAGATTGAGTACTTTCACCAGAACGAATACTCTCACTATCAGTTAAATCTGTAGAAGAATCACTTTGAGAATCACCCTGCTTCTCCAATACTTCTTTGATCAAGACCACAAACGCTTGAGAAGTTGCTTCACCTTTTTTCTTCAATGCTTCCCATAGATCTCTTGAATTGGACACTTCCCGAGACAATGAATGATTTCTTTAGGTAAAGACATCGTTAAAGTTTCACGCGTCTTCATCTCTCGATCAAACTTCTACTTTTCTACTTTAGTAAGAGCTGTCACTGGTATATGAACATCATAATATCCCATATAGTCATAAGTAGGATGCACATATCCTTCAAATATGGATGTCCAAAAGTTTTCATCAGTTTCTGATATGAACTGTTCGAACCGGACTTTCCAGCTACGGTAATCTGATATGCACAAAAGCCTCGGTGGCATAGTTTCAATCTCATTATCATCACATGAAATTGACATTTTGAATTTTTTGCGAAAATATACGAAAAAAAATTTCCCGCCAAAATACTCTTTTTAAAAAATTTCAAAAACTCAAAATTTCAAAAATGATTCAAAACGACCATATAAGCTTCCCCTCAAAAATTTGGCCAAGATGAAATTTCCCGCCAAAAATTTGCTTTTTTTTTTAAGAACACTAGTTAAGTTCGCCTGATACTGCCTAAACGAACTTAATAAGTTCGCCTGAACCTCACTGAGCGAACTTAACCTCAAGCGAACTTATTAAGTTCGCCTAATCTTCACTAAGCGAACTTAACCCCAAGCGAATTTATTAAGTTCGCCTGATTTTCAATAAGCGAACTTATTAAGTTCGCCTCTCTATGTTCGCCTGCAACAGAATTGCTAAGTTCGCCTGCATCAGCTGTTGAACCAAACACGAACCAAAAGTTTCGAAAATCATCATATCTTGCTGAATTGATGGAATTTGATTAAATTGAACCGTAGGAATGTGTAGGAACTGATTAGGAACACTTCCATCGGATCAATTTTATCAAAAGAATCCAAAATCAATCCAAAATGATCAAAAATCTTCCATTTTTATCAAGAACACAAAAAAAAATTAAAAATCTTCAAAATCTCTGAAATTTGATGTTGATTGGACACGAAAACACCACGAATCTTCTACTAATCAAGAGCAAAAGCTCTAATACCACTTGTAGGTCCCTAATTCGGTGTGTGACGGATCTCTAGACTCGTGGTACGACACGGTGATAACGTGCGGAATCCATGATCAACGTGCTCGTGTAACTCAATCAACAACAACAACGGTGTAAATAAACTCTTTGTATTTCCACTACAATATCAGTTTACAATAATTCTGTCTCTAATCAGTTCCTCCTGATATCGTGTCTCTCTCAAGTCTACTCTGATATCTTATCTAACAGACTCTGTAACCTGTCTATTTATAAGCACCAGTTCTGCACCAGGCGAACTTATTAAGTTCGCCTAAAAGATGCTTAGCGAACTTAATAAGTTCGCCTCAGATAGACTAAGCGAACTTAACAAGTTCGCCTCTGATAAACCAGGCGAACTTGTTAAGTTCGCCTCTCTATGAACTTACATAGAATTTTATCAACAGTTACAAAACATGTCCTAACAGGAAGACAAGCATATTTAGTGGTAATGTAACACCACTATTTCCTAATATGCTTAAAGAAAATCATGATCTAGATTTTACTATTGAAGATGAAATCAATGACTTAATGGTAGAAGATATAGAAGATGGAGTTGATAGTGACAATGATGAAACTGATCAAGTGCAGAATAATGATCAGGGAAATGATAATGATCAAGGTCATGGTGGTGGTCAAGTAAATGTTATTCAACAGGAAGGTCAAGTTCAAGTTGAAGAACATGATATGTTTTTTGAAGAAAACAGAGTTCCTGAAGTAAATGAAGAAGTTACTGAACCATTACTAAGTCACACAAAATAATTTATTACTGAAGCTGACGATGTCTTAAGTGTGAACACTGAAGTATTAGAAATTAATGATGAACAGTTAATTGCCACAGCAACAACCCCATCAAAGAAAAGAAAAGAACTTGAACAAACAAAGACCGTACCTTCTAGACCTCCTCCGTCTAAGGGTATTATATTTACTGATCTAAAATTACAAAAGAAAGAGAAAACTACAACAAGACTTGATAAAGGCAAGGGTAAAGCTAAAGAGGTACCAGAGAAGCATAAGTCCAAAAGTTCTAGAGGTTATGAGTTGGTTGATGAAGAGTTTCTTAACTATGAAACCAGGGAAACTACAGATGTTGTTAGTCAATTGAAGACTCGGATCTCAAACTTGCAAAGTAGAGAAGCTACTAATTCCAGAGAGATCAGAGAGTTGAAAATTGAAAGTACTAAACAAAAGGGTGTAATAGCTCAACAACAGCAACATATTGATCAACTTCAGAAGATGGTACAGGATTTAATAGCTCTTACGGGTGTTCAAATTGGTACAAACCTAGCAGAAAATGTTGAAGAGATTCAGAGTCCAGCAGCCACTGAACCAATTCCTTCTACTAGTGAACAAGTTCAAACTCCAATTTTTGAAGCAACTATGTATGAAGACAACATGTTATTTGATGTTGATATGCTTCTCAATGATGAAGGTGAAGGATTGGAGAAAATTGATGAGAATTAATAAGAGACAGAGAAGGAAGAAGAAGAAGACGATGAAGAAGTGGTGATCACTGGTGAAAGAAAATATGATAACAATTCTTCAGATGACGATGATAATAGTGGTGGTAATGGTGGTGTTGGTGGAAGTGGAAAACAATTGAAGATGCTGAACAAGAAACTCCAACAAACATTGAATACAAAAAGTATGAATATGAACAACAGCAGACGTATGTTGAAGAAGATGGTTCAGTGATTGGTAAATTGGATAAGCTTGTAGATGAAAGAGAGCCATTTACTGTTCCTGAAGATATTGAATCACCATCTAAAAGGCCAAACACTTCAAAGATTGACAAGAGTACTTGGTGGACAGTGACTGAGAAGCCATCAATTGTAGAAAAGATTACACAGACAATAAAGAGTCTAGAACAAGTGTTAACTGGTGAAATATTATCATGGATGTATGATGATGAAAAGAAGATGTATGTAATAAAGAGATGTGATGGGAATATCCAGTATTTTGACAGAAGTTCAAAGTTAAACACATTGCCATACTGGGATATTCGAGAGCTAAGTCAACTGAAGATGATCAATCCATCGAACAATTCATTTGCTGCTAATTTTGAAGAATTTTTAAAGAGAGATTGTGGAAAAGCTAAATTTGAAAAGTTCAACAGGTGCCTGAATGCAGAAAGTTGAAAAGAAATGATAAAGACGGCAAAAGAAGATTTAGATACATTATGAAGCCTGCTGATACAGTTTCAACTGTTTACATTCCAGCACGTAAAGAGACATTCATTAAAAGCTTCAAGAAGTGGGTGTATGATAGCAAAACACATGAATCTATGATTTGTTTAGCTTTTCTGATGATGATCTAAAGATTTTGTATACGAATCCTATTAGATGTGATATGAGCACGAAGATTAAAACTGAAGCAAAGTTGTATATGTGAGTCGTGGCTCAATGTTTGTCAAGAAGACATGAAGCTGAAGTGATCAAGAAGAGACTTGCTGCTCTGGATGCTAAGAAGCTAAATGTTAAAGTCAAATCCAAGCCTGCAAGGGACAACTTTTGAAGAATTGATGTTCTGTGGACTAGGGGGAGATTGTTGGAACCTAATAGTCCATAGAAATCAATTAGGTTTTAGAAGTATAACTTGAGAGTTTTCGGTCGAAAACATTATGTTTTCGATCGGAAAATATTTTCGGTCGAAAACATTTTTCGATCAAGAAAATTTCGATTGAAAACTCTCTAGTATAAATAGTTGTGTCTTTTGTATTTTAAGTAACTTTCTCATTTTGTATTGTGATTTTACAAGTTAATCAAAATAGAATTTATGTGTGTTTCTGCTGTTAATACTTGATTACATTACTTAACTAACGAAGCTAATAATCATGAAGTATGCATTGGGTGTGATTGATAGTATTGAGATTGTTCTTCTTTGATTTGTTCATTTTGATGAGGATTTGATTTCTAAATTGATTCCGCCAATTCAGAGAGTGATTGAATACTTTATCCTTGAATGTCAACAGATCTGAGGGAATCACACTATGTGACTCACACTTAACAGTTACAGCTCTACCAAATCCCGTCTCACGGTCATGTTTAGGCACGGATCAAACCATATAGATTTACCTTACCACATTAAACTAAGATTTAAAGATTTCAGAAATCAGATGAAGTATGAATAAATGGATGAAATATGAGCATTATTAAGCAAATTAAACTTCATCTAGAGGCGTTTCAACCAAGTCGCTATCCCGGAAGGTAACACATACACTAAGTCATATCAATGAAGCACATAAGAATCAACCCAGTGGTGTTTCAATCAGGCTGGAACCCGACATGTGACACGTAGGAGAAACTTAGATTTCAATTAAATAAGCTCAAGAAGTATGGAATTATGGATGCGGGCGCCACCGAAAATCGGATTTATTCTCATAAAAAGAGAGTGGTGTGCCAGGAAATTTCAAAAACCTCTAAATTTTAACTTAACGTGGTACCTATCACCCTATGTTGACAGTTTCAGTATTACCAATTACCTTAAAATGAATACCCACGAGATATCATGATTTTTTAGTTCAGTTGATTCCTAAACAACACAAACAGGCTATTTAAGCTTTCAAATCGGCTGGTTCTACCAAAACATCACTAATTTAGACGCGTTTTCAGTTGTTTAATCATTTAAACTCACAAATAGATCTAGTTGTACTATCATTTTCCAAGTATATGCAATTTTTTCCAAGGACATTTTTTCAAATTTTTTTGTTTTTTTTTAATTTTTATAAACAAGACAAACTAGACACTCACATCCCCACACTTGAAAGACACATTGTCCTCAAGGTGAAGCAAAACACAACTAAAAATAAAAATGCAAAAATAAAACAGAAACAGGAAGTGACTTAGCTGGTAATGTAGATGCAAACAAATGTGCAGCTTCCTTTATCCTTATGTGCACCGTATAGCATTTCGGTGGCGGTTGCACAGACTGTTGGGTTGCCTTTACAAACTTCATATAGTAATAATCACCCCGCCCGAATGGATATTGATTACGAGCGGAATGATAAAACCTACAAAATAAACCTCACATAACCTCGCAGCATTAAACTGACTCAAATAAATTTAAAATAAAACAAAAACTCAACTGACTCAAACTAACTAACTAAAAACTTAAAGACTCAAGATAGATGGATATGCAGAGAAATGTACTCGATGTGTGTCAAACACAGACATGAATGCCACATCAAAGTAGATCATCGGTCACGAAACGGTTTCACGTTCCCATGGTAATGGTGAATATGATATGGATGGTGTGAATGATAGTGGATGATGATAGAGGTGGATGATATGTGATAATGATGATGAAAATGGATGATGATTGAGGTGGTATGATAGTGGTGGAAAACCATATGAAACAAAGGCAAGAAAGACAAGTCCAGGGCCCCTCCGTGTACCGCGAAGAAGTTTGGACCACTCCTCGCGTACCGCGAAGAGTTAGATTTTTTGCCGGCCAAAACATTCGTCTCTCGCGTACCACGAGAGACCTGGCTTACTCTCTCGCGTACCGTGAGGAGGAGCTTTTCACAGAAAGATAATACGATTTTTACACTTAGAAAATTTTTGGCCCCCTAAAAATCTGTTTACCCAAATTCCTTAAAACCCTATTCCAAGCATAAAAACCAATGTAAAAATACATGGAACTTCGCTCCTGATGATTTCCTTTAGCAAATCGAACATGAATCCCTGCATAAACTGACTTAAACAAAACACATACCGAAAAACACCGAAAAAGACACGGACTCAGACCAAGTAAAACACACAAACTCAACATCCCGGGTACTTGCCCGAGACTCAAACAAGCCTATCAGGAGGCTTCTCCTTGATCCTAACCGGCACAGCCTTCATCCTACGCGGCCTCCCGGTTCTCCAACTCTTCAACATCCTCATACTCCTATCAAATAGTGGACCTATATCACTCAGGTCCTTCCACCACAGCTTATACCTACCCGGTCCGAAAATGATACGCATCAAATATCCTAGCAGCTTCTTACCCGTCGATGCCACACTTGGGGTTTGCAGCAACCTAAAATAAGATAACTCTATGATGGTACGGGTTCTCTTACGTGGTGGTCTAAACCTAGGAACACTAGAACTAGGGGTTGGATGAACGGTTCTCCCCTCAGAAAGCATAATGGTGATGTGTAGTGGTTCAGAAATGGGATTTTCTATATTTGGGATCTCTCGACCTTCACCAGGATAATTAGGATCCTCTACAACCTCCACTAACTCCCCCATACTAGGGGTTTTGCCTATGATTGCATCTAGCTCTGCCATCATACCCAGCAGCAAATCAGGCATCTCATCGCCGTAATCATCCGGCTCTTCCAACAACTTCTCTAATTCTACGGCCCAATCAGATGGTTCTTCTAAATTCGGGGCGGGTTAACCTATTTCTATCTTTGGATCAGAGTCCCAATGGTTTTCCGTGAAGGCCTCAAGCATGCACACGGAGTGGCCATGCTTGCCAACATCCCTCTCGGACTTAGTAGTATCGAATGTGATCATCTCATCCGCCACACGGAGTGTGATTTTCCCGTCAAAGACATCGATCATCGCCTTGGCGGTAAGTAGGAACGGGCGTCCTCGGATGAGTGGAACTCTATCATCCACTTCCATGTCCAGAATGATGAAATCCACATGGAAGACAAACTTACCTACTTTCACTAACAAATTCTCCACAATTCCCCGTGGATACTTGACCGAGCGGTCAGCCAAGGAAATGCTCATGCTCGTCGGCTGCAGTTCACCTAGGTCCAACGCGTGGTGTGAGGGCAAACTGCCTAGGAGACACGGGATCGTGAAACGACCCGAGTCTCTCAATTTCTCGGGCAGCTTGTTCTGCACCACAGCAGAACATTGCTCACTAAGTGAGACTTCATAGATCCCTCCTAGTTTCTTCTTGTTGGAAAGAAGATCTTTTAGAAACTTTTCATACTTTGGCATGGGCTTGAGGGTCTCTATCAGCGGGAGATTGACCTTGAGTTGTTTGAACATGTCAATGAAGTGACCGTATTCCCTAGCGTGTTTTTGTGGCAACAAACGTGCTGGGTAGGGAACATAAGTCAGGTCAATCTCTGGGGACTTCATCTCCACCCCCTTCTTCTTCTCCTCTGCCATCTCGGCAAGCATCTCAACAACTTCCTCTTCGACCACCTGCTCCTCTGCCATCTTAGCATCGATCTCAGCGAATTTAGCTTTCCAATCTACCTTCTTCACTTCCTCTACTGAAGGTATGCCATACTCAATGGAGTGGGAGTCATCCTCTACAACCTCTTTCTCCTCCTCCCTCCCTCCTGACACGGCCATCACTAAAGCGTTGGAGCTTGAAGATGGACCTACATGTCGATCTTTCAAGCTCTGAGCAATGTCTCCTACCGTGCGTTGCAAATCCTGGAATGCCGACTGCTGATTCTTCAATAGAGTGTCATGGCTATCCAGTCTTTGCCGAGCATCCCTATCATTTTGCACTAACTGAGCAAGCAACTGTGTTTGATTCTCTGTCATCTCCTCAATCTTCCTTGTGTTGACACTGCTTCCTGAACTTGCTCCTCCTTCAGCTCCTCCATACTGATACTGGCGGGCATTAAACCCAGATGGGTTGTTACCAGATCTCCATCCCGAGCCAAAAGAATTGTAGTTGTTGTACCCTCGGTTCTGGTTCTGGTTGCCGGCATAGCTCACGTGCTCCTAATTATTTACGGGGCAATCTCGGGTGTCGTGGCCTCCTCTACACACTTGACACCGCTGAGCACTGAGCTTCAGCTCCTTAATCTCGTTAGCCATTGAGGCGAGTGCAGCAGCCACGCTAGTCTCAGGAGTGACCTCATGCACACCTCTAGGGGAAGAGGCGGGTGCTCTAGCACTAGGAATGGAAGTCCTAATAGATGGATACAGCTTTTCGGCTTAAGCGAAGCTCTCGAACTTTTCCTCGCACTCATCCGGCTCGAGTCTCTCCATGATATGGCCTCCCGCAGCTGTATTGAACATTTGCTGCTTCTCGAAGGTGAGACCATTGTGGAACTTCTCCACTAGCGCCCAGTCGAAAAGACCGTACTGGGGACATCGGCTCAACAGCGCGTCGAACCGCTCCTAGACCATGTGATAGGGCTCTTCAGGATCCATCCGGAACGAATGGTTTTTGTCCCTAAGGCGAGCGGCCCTGGAAGGCAGATAGTACTTCTTGAAGAAATTGGCTTCGAGATCCTCACATGTGGTGATAGAATTGTCTGGGAGAGTGTCGAGCCAAGTAGATGCATGCATAGAGAGGGAGAATGGGAAGAGACGCAAGTAGATTGCGTCCTTAGATACACTCGTGAGATTGAAAGTACATATGCACGCAAAGCGGGACACATGTCCGGGTGCATCCTCATCCTCTAGGCCATGGAATTGGGTGGAATGAGTGATCGTACTCATGACATGTGATGGGATCTGCCAAGATTTGGTGTTCGGAATAGTAAGGGGAGTGATCTAAGATCTCGCGCCTATGACCCCATCACTGGCCCTCTGGTGTATTGTACGCCTCGCTGGTGGGTCAACATCACCCATTTGTGGAAAGGGGATTGGGCTAGTAGGACGTACCTGGGTGCTGCACAATGCTTTCAAACGCTCCCGGAAGTCGCGAGTGCGCTCGTGTAGCTCTCGCTCGGGCTCTAGGAAATCCCTTCTAACGAGTATGGTGCATAAACAGAAAGACTCTAGAAGGAAACAGAACAAAGTCTCAACGACACACAGAAAGACTCGATTCTAAATTAGACACTTAGATAAGACTCACAAGTAGTACAGAAGACAAGCACACAAAATTAAGACTCAAAATCAAAACAAACCAAAAAGCACTAAAAGAACTAGTCAAAGCTAATATTGCTATTGCCAAGTGTCCCCGGCAACAGCGCGAAAAACTTGATGTCGTCTAGACGGTCTATAAAAAATAACTATAAAACCTAACATAGACTCCTAAGTAATAATAGGAATACCTATGAACTAAACCGCACTGACAGGTAAGTGTATCTATCTAGTGTAGCACAGCTTAACGGTAAACCGAGTTATCGAACCCTAGAGACACTGAATACTAATACTACTCTATGACTCGGACTAAAGATTGATTTGGTTTAGGGGGGTTTACTACACTAAATATTAAACTAAGAATGCAATAAACTAAGGTCGACTCAACTAACCAGACAAAGGACAAAGGTAATATCAAGAATGGGAAGAATATCACCTAGGTCGGAATCCTACTTGCAAAGCACAACTTCTATCGGTTATGGAAAATATAATGGATCTGGGTTTCTAAGAAAACAACTCTAGACAGCCTAGTGGATCCCTAATCACTCTCAAGGTGTCACCAACTAAGGAACCTAAAGATGTACTAACTCACCAGATTGTTGGATCACTTCTCAGGTATTTCCAACTATGATAAAGTACCCTAATAGATAGATTACCTCTCAATCTCTCCGTCCACCAATACACTCAAAGAATGCATGGGGTAATCTCAAGATAATAACTATGACACGAATAGCAACAATCACTAGACACCTAATACCGGCTTCCTCTCAGACATCTGATACTCGAATTCCTAATGACGAAGACTAAACGACTAATTCTCACCTCTCGGGTATTGAACTAGGATACACACTCAACTCTAATCAGTAATCAAAGACAACTCCTATGGTTACTACATCTAGCAAACCACCCTAATCACAAACCCTAAGATCTATGACCAAGATACGCATATCAAACTGGCAGACAACCACAATCAACACAAGGAATTAGAATCAAACACAAGATCAGATCTAAACATGCAATAACATCAAAATTATCAACTCAACATATTTTACAAAATAATAAGCCCATTAATTGAATCCAAAAACCGATAAAAATCGAAACTTTAACAAGTATTCATCATGTGACCTAGGCAATATTAAAGTTTTAGCCTAGAATCATGCTTAAAACATTCAAACAGAAGTAATAAGAACAAAACATGGTTTCAAACACAGAATTTAAACACAAAGATCGAATCTTAGAAACCGAATAAGCTAGAATAAACCAACCCGGATACGAAGCTTGAACCTTTTGCTTTAAAGCTGCTTCCTACTCCTCAAAATCTCCTCTAAACCCTCTCTGGACGGCTAAAAATCGAACTCCCCTCAGAATGGGATTCTAATTCTATTAAAATTGGATTTTAGGGATTTTCGTGATTTATAGGTCTCTCGCGTACCGCGAGAGATTCGGATAAGCCCTTCGCGTATGGCGAGAGCCAAATTAGTCGCGACCGGTTTTTAAGTTCCTCGCGTACCGCGAGGCATCTCTTTCTCTTCTCTCGCGTACCGCGAGAGCTTGATTTTCAACATTTTCAACTTTAATCTCCCGGCTTCACTTTCTTGCTCGGTTTCTTCACGTATTCACCTGTTATTCATACGAGCACATGCAAACAAGACATATACTCAATGAGTATACAAAAATGACTCAAAACAAACACAAAATTAAATAAAGACACACAAAACACTAGGAATAAAGATGTGTGCTTTGCACTACATCACTTTATCAAACCATTATCATAACAATCGCGAATGAAATGTAACCTGATTGCAATGTGTTTAGTTTTGGAATGTTGAATTGGATTCTTCACGATGCCTAGCACAGCTTCATTATCACAAAAAATAGGTGTTTTCAAGAAATTTATCCCGAAGTCCAAGAGTTGATGTTGTATCCAGATCACTTGAGAAAGCAGTTGATGTGGAGACGTTCTTCTATTTCTTGCACTGCCATGACACCAATCGCTCCCCCAAAAGCTGACAACCACCAGATGTGGATTTTCGGTCCAAACTACAACCTCCATAGTCACTGTCAGTAAAAGCATATAGATTAAAGTCGGACTCCAAAGGAAAACAAAGACCAAGATTGACACGGCCTTTCAGATAACGTAGTATCCGCTTGACAACAATTTCATGAGATTCTCGGGGTGAAGCTTGATATCTAGTACACGAGTATACAACGAACATAATGTCTGGTAGACTCGCGGTTAAGTACATTAGAGATCCGATCAAGGAGCGGTAATACTTCTGATTAACTTCAACTCTGGTTGGATCCAGAGAGAGAGAGGTTCTTGTTGAGCAATGGGAGTAGAAGTAGCTTTACAGTCTTTCATATTGAATTTTGTTAAGATGTCATTGATATACATGGCTTGATGAATGAGTATACCTGACTCTGATTGTTCTACTTGTAGACCAAGAAAAAACTGCATCCGAACCATAAGACTCACTTCGAATTTCAGCTTCAAGACATCTTCGAACTCTCTATTAAGTTTCTCGTTTGTCAAACCATAGATAATGTCATCCATATAAACCTGTACAAGCAACATATCATCTCCAAACTTCTTCAGAAACAAGGTTTTGTCGATAGTTCCTCGTGAAAAACCATTTTTAACAAGATGCTGTGGACAAAGTTTCATACCAAGCACGAGGCGCTTGATGCAAACCATAGAGCGCTTTATCAAGCTTGTAAACTTGAAACGGATGAGCAAGATCTTCAAATCCTAGTGGTTGATTCACATAAACTTCCCTTTAACCACCCTGTATAAAAATGCAGTTTTCACACCCATTTGATACACCTTGAATTTCATATAAGAAGCATAAGCAAGAAAAATTATGATAGCTTCAATTCCAGCCACATGTGTAAAAAGATCATCATAATCCAGACCCTCTTCTTGATAAAAAAAAACCTTGCACAACCAATCTAGCCTTGTTACGCACAACAATCCCGCGATCATCTCTTTTGTTCCGAAATACCCATTTCGTACCAATAGGATATTTTCGTTCCGGCAAATCCACCAAATGCCAAACATAAAATTTCTTGAAATGTAACAGTTCTTCCTGCATTGTTTCAATCCAATTTGCATCTTGAAGTGCGATGGTCACATTTTTGGGTTCCTCTTGTGATAAGAAACATGAATTTTAACAGATGTTTATGACTCCCAATTTACTTCTTGTTTTCACTCCATCCGCATTTGATCCAATAATATTTTCGACTGGATGCAAAGAATTTATTCGGTGAGTTGGAACATCTTCTACTTGAGAAGTCTTAGGCAAATTTGTAATATTGACATCTGATGAGTGATTGATAGATTTATCAACACTCGAAGAAGTTTGTTGGTCATCTTGATCATCAGAAGAGAAAGAAACTTCTTGCGGAATATCTGGAATAACTTGATCATCATTAGCAGTATGAACTGCTTCAGAATCTAGTTCATTTTCCAATTCATCATTTTATACTTCTTGAGTCTGTGTTGATGATGAAACATCATCTGAATTCACAATTTAAACCCTCACAGGTTGATGAACAATCATGAAATCGTTTATATTATGATCAAGACTTGTTGAAAAGTCATCAGTTGTACCGTAAAAACTCACATAACTTGAAACTTCTGAAAATTTCTTATAAAAAGTTTTGAAAATGAATTCCATTTTAAAGAACCAATCTGGTCCATTCTGATCATGAGGAATTGTAGATTCTTGCCTGTCAACATAGTCTGATTCCTGAACTGTCTTTGTTCTTTTTTTACAAACCCGAAACGTCTTTTGATATGATGAGTAACCCAGGAAATAACATTCATAGCCCACTGATGCGAATTTCGGCAAAGAATCTAAAGTGTTCAAAAGAGTACATGAACACCCGAAAGTGCGAAAGAACTTTACATAAGGCTTCCTTTTGAATAACAGCTCATATGGAGTCTTTGTATGTTGTTTGACCATTAAGACTCTGTTCAAAACATAGCAAGCGGTATTGACTGCTTCTAGCAAGAAAATTATTGGAAGTCGAGAATCAACCAACATCGTCCTAGCTGGTTCAATAAGAGTACGATTTTTCCTTTCAGCAACTCCATTCTGCCGAGTAGTTCTTGCCGCGCTAAACTGTTGTCTTATTCCCTTTTATGCACATAAAGAATTTATTAGACCATTTTTGAACTTCGTGCCGTTATCACTACGAATTATCTACACCTTAGTTTCACAAATGTTTTCAATTCGTTTGATGAATTCAATATGTCACACCCGTAACACAAGACAATCGTCTAACCATAGTAGTACCTCCAACATATATGTTCTTAGGAAATAACGACGGGTCTAGAAGAGATTTATACACCATCCTTTCCTTGACAGAACATTACGTTCGTCAGATAACTACATACTAGTCAAAAGGTCGCCTTCTAGTTAGTGTGTAGTTGATACCAAAAACACACAGCGGAAGCTAAGCCATAGAACTTTATTCATTCATAACTAAACTGTTTTAAATCATAAACTAAACCTCTATTACAAACTAACCAAATGATAAACGTTAGTCTCTGTCACGGAATTTAAAATCACCACCAGACATCTCTACTTAGCATACCTCCAACCATCACAATTCTCTGACCAACCATACGACTATCCACGTCTATTAGCTACCTGGAATGCCACTAACAGATCCACCTACAATAATCTTTTAAAAGTAACTAGGTCAACATAAGTTGGTGAGTTCATGAACCTTTACCACAAATAGTTGTTATTTAATCATCAGCATTCCCACATCTCACCCACATGCAACACTACTATGAGATTTTTGTTATATATATAATTGGCAACATTTCCACCACTGGTCCTCCCACATCAGTATAAACTGAATAAACTATCCCACCCTACTGGTCCTCCCACACTAGTAAGACGAGATAATCCACCCATAGGTTCTATCCCACAAATAGAACGTATAAAGTACTTATTACACATTATATATACATGGAGTAGGGTGACTATTTCAAATAACAACTGTGTAACAATACACATTAAGTTCAGAGGAACTCAAATGGAAAGTATTTCAGCTTATTGTATCAATAATATGTCAAACACCTTGGACAACACCTTGACGTATACTTAACTGCTTAATTAAAATCTATAACGTGCTTAATAAATATATAATCAAAGCTTAATGGTTAGTAACCAAGTTGTCCGAACCTTACCTCAGCACTATCTACTGTAATTTTGATGGCGTAAGGTTAGAAATCGGACTTCTAAACGCGTACCGTCACTCTGGCATGGATCGCTAGGCTAAGTGTGTCTGTTTGTGTGTGAATATTATGTCTAGAGCTCTTGCCATCGAAATCTATTTATAGGTTAAAAGTACTCTCATAGCGGACCGTTATCGAGGGGGATGTCGGTCCGCTACCGTCTCCAGCCGCAATTTTGCCTTTGGACCTACATAACGGACTGTTATGAGTTCCTACTCGGTCCGCTATTGGTCACTTTTCCATATTGGACCGATAAGATGTCAGTCCGCTATAAGCCCACGTGTTAGATTTCTACCCGGTGAGTCACATGATATGTGCTACCTGGAATTCTGATGTCATATATCTGTGTATATAGGTAACAATGGTATATAGGAAGAGGAAGAGGTAGGGGAACATGTCAAACCCCGGTTACCAGGAACCGTAGACAGGCTGAAAATAACATCGATACTAACGATCATCATGAGATGAATGATGTTAGAGCATGTTTTGTAACTGTCGTTGAAATTCTATGTTGTAAGTTAGCGAACCTGTCAAGTTCGCCTGAGGGAATGTTTAGGCGAACTTGCTAAGTTCTCCTAAGAAGGTTCTAGGCGAACTTGCTAAGTTCGCCTGTGGTCTTTGTGGTTTCCCTATAAATAGGTTTACATGTCAGCTGTAGAAGTCAAGAAAAGAGGCTATAGAACAGAAGTGGAGAGTCAAGAACTGAGTCAGATTGTAAACATTGTTAATAAGGAAATACAAAGAAGATTATTTACATTGTGTTGTTGATTGCTTACACGTTGCACGTTGATCAATGGAATCCGCACGTTATCACGGTGTCGTACCGTGAGTCTAGAGATCCGTCACACCCGTAGGGGCCTTTCAGTTGGTATCAGAGCTTTTGCTCTCGATTAGCAGCAGATTCGTGGTGTTTTCATGTACAATCAACATCAAATATCATTGATTTTGAAGACTTTTTCATCTTTTTCGTGTTCTTGACAAAAATGGAGTGATTTTGATCTTTTTGGATTGATTTTGAGAATTTGATTCGATAGGATTGTTCCTAATCAGTTTCTAATCATTCCAATTGTTTAATTTCATCATATTCGATCATATACATCAGAAATCATGATTTTCATCAGAGTTGGTTCGTGTTTGGTTTCTTCCTGAGATTTCAGCGTTTTAAGCGAACTTGTTGATTCAGTTATAGGCGAACTTAACAAAATTCTCGAGATGACGAATTTTTTGAAGAGTAGGAGAGATTTGCTGAAGAAACAATTCAAGTTTTTCAAGTATTTGGAGAATGAAACTGTTGATGATATCGGTACCAGATACTACCATCTTTTGCAAGAGTTGGTAAAATGTGATTTTTCTTACACTAATACTGAGGTGAATGAGAAGATGTTGGATGCTCTTCCACCTAAGTTTGAGAAGTACTCAATGCTCATCAAGAAAAAATTGAAGTTAACTGATAGTTTGTTTTTATATGTAAATAAAAATATAAATATATATATATTGGCAACGACACCAAAAACTTGATGGCGTAGTTTTAGTAATAAATATATTTTATTTGGAGCTACACAAAATCACGTTTTAAATTTATAAATTAAAATGTTATTTACTTCAACTAAATACACACACAATAGGCAAGTGTACCTATCGCAGCGTAGTAAAGTATGGGTAAGAACCAAGTATCGAACCATGGACACGGATCCCGTACTTAACCCTCGCTATTTTCTGACTAGGATAATAAGTTGGAAAATGGGTTTTGTTTAAATGGAAAATAAAGAGATAAGAAATGTAATTAGAAAGGTTATCTTCTTTAAGACGTTACCCTAGTTGTTATCACTTGTTAATTAATGTTATATTTAAAGTAAGGTTGGTCAGAGTTAGTACTACTAACCCTTTCGATAGGGGAGTTAAAATTTCATAACGGAACAGTGGATACGGTCGGCCAACTGTTCCTTAATGAATATAACGGACCCTAAACGGGGTCTCAAGTCCGCGGTATCTCACAATTCATTATTTGGACTAAGATTATCCAATGACTGACGTACATCATGTCTTGTAACTTCCTTTGGAAAGTCGAAATCCGCAACTCCCTCTAGAGCTACTTTATGAACGCTCGGACCAAACAAATTATGTTCTTAAATAGTTGTCTTTACTTATAATATTATTTTAAATAAATAAGACTTTCATTCTCAAGATCAAACCCCATGGCTCCCGCTAGAAGTCCTCTACAAGCCCGACACGAGAGAAGTAGAGAAATACCGACACAAACCGCACGACCTAGTTATGGTTTAAACGGCCTGCTGAATACCCAAACCTCCAATCAACCCATAATATTAAATCTATACTAACTGGCCATGCTAGCACCAAGATTTGTGTATAGACCGTACAAACATTGAATAAGCTTCCCAAGCAAGAAGTCTTGCTTGAATAACTATCAAGATTTAAGATTATTAGATTGGTTTAAAGATCACTTATTCTTGTCTTTTTAAGTTAACTCAAAGTAAAGACTTTAAAAACATAACATGCTAAAAATACTTCATTAGTTAATTAAAGTTCAACCAACTTGAGCAACACAAGAGAACTAGCCACGAATGACCATACAAGTGACTCCACTAACCCTTAGACAATGTGTGGAAGTGTTCCAACACCAATGGAGAGTGGGTATAGGTTGTCTCTTGCTTGCTTGAACAAGAAGGATCGTTTCGTATTACAAGACTAACAACATAGAATAAACAAAGGAAAAGCTAAAACGAACCAAAACCGAGGGAGTTCCGGCTCTAGCAGAGCTCTAGGGCCTTCCCAACCCAAGGTAATGAACACCTAAATGCTTGGAATGAGCTTGCTATTTATAAGCTGAGATTTTGGCAATGCACGGTCGTGCATTGGATAGCACGGGTGTGCAAATTACCCGTTTCTTGCATGTGAGGGAATCTGGCATCTTTTGGGAGTACAGGGACGCAAAACCCCAAATGCACGGCCATGCATTGGGATGCACGGCCGTGCATTAGGCTATTTTGCTCCATGTTGACTTTTTGACTTCTAGCTTTGACTTCCTGCTTCCGGTTTCCTTCAATTGGCCCCCGAATTGTGATTTCACCTTGTTGTTGAGTGTTTTCTTCATGTTTTTCCATATTCGGGTCAATTATCCTATCAGAACACAAATGAGTGGATTAGGCATCAATTCTTATCATTTTGTTAATAATTGTGATGAATATGGGGATAATTATGCATGCAAAACATGTATAATTTGAGATATATCATAATACCCCACACTTAAATTTTGCTTGTCCTCAAGCAAACTCATGCATGATTATACCCGTAAAAGTAAGATATTGATTAAATGTTAATCCAAAGCTTTTGTCCCAAATGGCTGAATGGCCTCTTAAAAACAATTATTTGGTGGTTAAACCTTTCGAGTGTTTCTTCACAATAGGGTAGCAAGCTCAATATACTTGATGGAACTATGACTATGCATAAAATTACAGTCTCACAAATGTTCACTCAACACTCGGGTTAAATATATTGATAATGTATGTCAAGAAGAACACTCAATGATATAAGTAATGCTTGCATAATCATAGGCTTGTATAGAAATCAAATCTCCATCAATTGACATAAAATATGTGCATAAATCAAGAGGGCTTTAATAAGAGTTGAAATGATTGGCTTAGGGTTAGGGTAGGAAGTATTTGGGAAAAGTGGCTAAATGTTGAAAATCTGACTTGGCTTGATGATTAAAAGGTGAATGATTTCCTATTCAACTTAGATCAGACATTGTGATTAATCTAAGGACTCTTTTATGGTCAGATTGTCAAGACCAAATCCCTTCCTTCAAGAATGTCAACTTCTTCTTATTGTTGAAATATTCATTACTATCAATTCATCATGAATTGTTCGGCTGTTTCTTCCTAATACATTCATTTTGATCAGCTTTTCATACTCCAATTTTTCGAGTAAGTTTGATTCTCTTTTGATGAGATTTCTTCACTAGCTTGGGCGATTTACTAATTTCTTTTTGGTTGCCCCCTTTTCTTTTCACAATAATTCTTTTTTTCATATTAAATGAGTTTTTTTCTTCGAACATAAGATGGATCTATAAATTTCGGTGGATAATCATTTCTTCATTCATAGCCAAGTTGATTTCAACGAAAAGGGTTAAAAGATAAAAAAGCTTATTTTTCGGGTTTAATGGTTTTGAGATGTGGGTTTAGAAACAAAAAAGGTTTAGGCTCAAAGGGGCTAACTAGGGGATAACATTTAGGGTAGGTAAAGGAAAAGAAAAGGCTAAAGAAAATGAGTTAATCCTAATGCCTTAATCATTTTCATGCATTCTTTTAGTCCATGATCTTGAAATGTATATTTTATACAAGTTCTAACATGCAAAGCAATAATTAGCAATCACTCTAACAAACGAAATGTAGATGCATAATATGTCCCTAATCCCTTGTAATATGTATTTCATCTATGTTTAATGTAATTATTTGATGTATTAATGAAATTACATGTTTATCCTTAATGTTTACTCATATATAACGACTGTGTATTAAATGATCTGATAAATATCGATAACGTTGATCAATCGTGCTATTGAAAGGCCCATTCGCACGAATGGATCATGTCGCGCGAATAGATCATGAGAATGATTCATTCGCTAGAATAAGTCATGAGAATGATTCAATCGTACGAATGAACCATTCTAATGATTCATTCTTATGAATGAACCATTCTACTGATTCATTCGCACGAATGAGTCCATTCACATGGCTCATTCGTACGAATGGCCTCTGCACTATATATATAACTTTCACTTCATGAGCACATATACAACACATATACACATAGAGAGACTGACCAGAGCAGAACCAACAGAACACAAACTCTTTTCACCTGTATTGTCGAATCTCTGTCCGTTTAGAGTTTCCAGGTCTTGTATCCAACTTCTCTACACAAAAGGGTCGATAGAAACCTTCGTTTCGAAGTCTAATCCGCTCATTTCTCTCGACCCGATCAGTGTCATAGATTGGATTGCCAATCAAATCGGATTCCGCACGATTTGGTTCGGTTAATGTGTTGAATCATTGGATCAAGGTAGATCCCGATCCAACAAAGTGGTATCAGAGCCTGATTGTGCTCTAGATTCAACATAGAAAATCTAATCTTGCTTTTAATCTTGCTTTTTCTAGCTTCTTGAATGTTATAAAGATCACTTGATCGTTGTTTAGCCACGTTCAAAACTTGTGATTATTGCTTCTGAGTGATCTGATCGTCTCAGTTTTCAGATCTGATAAAAGGATCAATCATTGGTGCTTTTTGGTGCAAAAAAGTCAAACAGCTCTCTGTCGTACGAATGGCTACTATGATGAACTTCATTCGCACGAATGGCTCCACCATTCGCACGAATAGATCCAGTCTCCCGCTCATTTGTTCAAACTTCCAATCGCACGAATAGAACATTCCATTCGCACGAATAGAAAATTCCATTTGCACGAATAGAAAATTCCATTCGCACGAATAGAAAATTCCATTTGCACGAATAGAACATTCCATTCGCACGAATAGACCCATTCGCATAAATCTCTTCTAAATTTTTTTTTGTGTCGGAAAACTTCGTTTTTTACCATGTCGGACTTAGCTTTTGTTGCCAGTCAAAACAGTAAAATCCAAAACTTGTTATTAATCGATAATGAAGCTGGAAATGCTAACAAAGCTCCAAAACTCATGACAATGGACGAATATCATCACTGGAAAAACAGGTTTGAGATACACATTAATGGAGTTGATACAAACTTATGGATGATGATAGAGAATGGATATCAAAAAGTGTTGAGTGAGGATGGAACTCCTGTTTTGGCTTCCCTTTTAAGCGAACAACAAAGAAAAGATTATGACTTAGAAAAGAAGGCATATGCTATCTTATCTCAGGCCATATCAAGAGAAATATTTCATCAATTCAGGCAGTTTACATCTTCAAAATCTCTGTGGGTTGCCTTAGAACAACGTCACGAAGGAAATGCTTCATTGAAAGCTATCAATGCTAAGGCCATTAAGAAGGAATTTGATAATTTCATGTATATTGGGAATGAGTCCTTAGATGATCTATTTGAGAGATTCTATCACTTGATGAGTGAATTGCATGCCCATGAGATCAAAACAACGAAAGAAGAAAAGGTTCAATGCATGGCAGATGCGCTACCACCAAAATGGGATTCATTCTTGATGGTTCTCAAACAGAACAAGACTCTTGAAACCATTGATATCAATGAATTTCTTCAGAAATTAAGAGAACAAGAGGTGATGAATAAGTCGAAGTTAAATAGAGGTGTACAAGCTCAGGATCCTTCATTGTACTATTCCACATCAACTCAACAAAATGCTCCTTTGCAAACTGCGTTTGTATCAAACATGTCAAATGTTTCAGCCAGCCTGTCTTCAACAGCTCATGCTTCAGTTTCATCAAGCTCGGTTCCACAGCAGGGAAATACTGCTAGTACTCCTCCACCAAGCCCCATTAAATTGCAAACAGACAACTTCGACAAGGTTACTATCGAAGTGGCCAAGGAACACATGGCATTGTTGTCTACCGTTGTCAATTCATATGACAGTCTTGTTGCTGGACAGGTTGGAAACAGTCATCTGACAGCAGAAGACTATGCTCAGATTGATAAGGATGAAATAGATCGAATTGATATAATGTGGGCTCTTGCAAGTGCAGTCAGAAGAGCGAGAGATTATGTAAAAAGGACAGGAAAAACTCTCGAAGGGAACAAAGACACTACTTATGGTTTTGATCTGTCTGCTGTTGTTTGTTTTAACTGTGGTGAGAAAGGGCATTTTGCTAGGCAATGTGAAAAGCCTAAACAGACTGGAAACTGCAACCCTTTCAACAACCGTCAAAGCCAACCGAAGCAACAAACTCAAAATACAGAAACAAACCTTGTTCCAGTTACTCTTGCACAAGATAAGGGCACTTCAAGTGGAACAAAAGCTATGGTTGTTCAAACAGATGAGACTGTTGATTGGTCTTTTAAATTTGGAACTGATGGCAGTTCAGGGGATAGAGCTTACATGGCAAAGGCTGTAGAAGTCAATGAAGAATCAGATTCTGATGCTGAGAGAGAGATTGCTTCAGAAAGTTCATCAGCTGCAGACGACACATCTTCAAACAGTTCTGTATTCACAGCTGAGAATGAAGATAAATCATCTGTTGTCTCTTCAAGTCAATCGACAGCTGATGTGGATGATAACAATTCCTCTTCTGAATCTACCTGTAGCTGTGCTTTTATGGTAAAAACATCCACAGGCATTCAGGTAAATTCTGACAGTTTTGAAAGTGAGTCTGAATCTCAACCGTGTTTAATTTGTGATGAACTTGAGAAGAAAGTTGAGCCACTTAAAAGTCACAACACAGACTTAGTTGCTGATTTAACTAATTGTCTTGAAGCAAACCGTGTTTTAAAGGGAAACGAACATGCCTTCAAAAACAAAATTGATCTTTTAAACAGGCAAGTTCATGAATTAGAAATCTGTGTTATCAACAAACAAAATGCCATCACTTTTTATTTAAACACGATTGATGAAACAAAGAAAAAGCTGGCGCTTGTCGAGTGTGATTATGAAACTTTAAATCAAAAGATGAAAAGTTATTCAAATTCTGCTTACATTCTTGATTACATGATTTCACGGCGTCCAGGAAAGAAAAATGTTGGGATGGGGTATAACAATTGTCCTCCACCGGTGTTGAATACTATGGTAAACACACCGGATGATAACCCAATCATTGACTTTAAGGTCAAAACGCCACTTGTCGTTGATCCAACCGAAGACAAAATTTCTCAACCAAAGGTTAACGATAATGGTGCTTCGACCTCGGAGTCCAGTGTGTTGATGGAATGGTAGAAGAGTGGGATGAAGACGACGATGAGTGTCCAACTCGTGGTTTGGGACACAAAAACTCGTCTGCTCCACAGAATGACAACATTGGTATTTCAAAATCTGCTTCTAAAAATGTTTTTAAAATTAAACCAACCAATTGCAGTCCATCTTATCCCACTACTTCTGATCAGAAGAATCAAGTAACCAAAGCCTCAATCAAAATGGTTAATTTTGTTAAAGCTGGAGAGTCTGTTCAATCAAACAAGTCACTCTCTTCAGCTGAACAAAAAGAAGCTAAAGCTTGTGGTTCAAAAACTCACCAAAGTGAAAATCAATACAGATCTCCAAGGTTGGTTGAGCGGAGATACTGTTTTGAGTGCGGTACAAAAGGATACGTTGTTGTCAACTGTCCTTATCTTCAGAAGCCAAGTAAAAGAGTTAATCATTTTCCAGAAAATTAACAAAAGTTTTTAAAGTCAAAATCTTACTCTTTTACCCAACAACAAGTGCATCAAAAGAAAGTTAAACAAAAGATGCATGACTTGTTGGTCACTGATTCGAGTTCCACACCTGTACAAATCGTTAAGCAATCCACAGTTTACCACAAACAGTCGTTGCACAAACAACATGTGTGGAAAGCAAAATCAGATGATGCTTCTGACGACTGTACTTCAAAGTCAAGTGGTTGTTCCAAAAATCCACAAGGACAGTGGATGGATTGTACTGTTGTAGATGAGACTGGGAAACCCAAGACCGTAAAGGCTTGGGTTCCTAACCTAAACTAATTATTTTCCTTATTGTGCAGGTTGTCCTTTATAATCCTATTAGCAATAATTGGATTATTGATAGTGGGGCATCCAGGCACATGACTGGGAATTTAGCTCTCCTTTTCGACGTCAGAAATATCAAAGGGGGCTATGTTTCATTTGCAGGCGATAAAGGTGGTTTTATCTCAGCTCAGGGAACACTGTCTAATGGAGCTGTCAGCTTTGAGAAGGTCAACTTTGTCAAACAGTTGGATAACAACTTACTTTCTGTTTCTCAAATCTGTGATAAGGAGTTCAAGGTTCTTTTTGATGACAAGCATTGTTATATCTTGAAAAAGGAGTTTATGATTCCAGAAGACATGGTGGTTATGTCTGCTCCAAGAGTGAATGATCTTTATATTCTTGACATGTCACAAGGATCATCCTCAGTGTCCACAGCATCATGTTTTGTTTCAAAAGCCACTGAGAAGGATTCTATTTTATGGCACAAAAGAATGGGACATCTCAGTCTCAGAAAAATGAATCATTTGGTGCACAAAAATCTTGTTGAAGGAGTCACTGTGAAAAGTTTTCATCTTCCTGACGTGTGTGTTTCTTGCAAGAAAGGCAAACAAACCAAGAAATCTCATAAACCCAAATCTCAACATTCCATCACTATACCACTAGAGCTCTTACACATGGACTTGTTTGGTCCTATCAACCGGAAGAGTATTGCTGGAGACTTATATTGTTTGGTTGTGACGGATGAGTATTCAAGATATTCTTGGGTGATGTTCTTAAAAGAAAAATCCGAAACTTTTGAATATATGGAGATTCTGATTACCAAATTGGAGTCTTTGTATAAGTTAAAGGTTAGGAGGATCCGTTCGGACAATGGTACTGAATTTAAAAATCATCTTATGGAAACTTTCTGTCAAAAACTTGGTATTCACCATGAATTCAGTGCGCCATATGTTCCACAAATGAACGGTGTTGCTGAGAGGAAGAATCGGACCTTGATAGAAGCGGCAAGGACTATGCTCGCTGACTCACACTTACCCGTGCAGTTCTGGAATGAAGCTATTGCTAATGCGTGTTACACGCTCAACCGGGTTCTAGTTGTCAAGCGTCACGATAAAACTTGCTTTGAATTGTTGCATCGACAGAAACCGAACTTACAGTATCTTGAACCGTTCGGCGCTCCATGTACCATGTTGAAAAAGGATGCTCATGGCAAGTTTAACGAGAAAGTAGAGGAAGGTTACTTCTTAGGGTACAGCACTCCCAATAAAAGAGTTTACAACAAAGCCTCTGGGAATGTAGAAGAATGGTACCATGTTGATGTTCAAAAGTATACCTCTCCTGCTGCTGGAAAAGGTCTTCCTTGGATGTTTGATTATGAAGAACTTTTTGCCTCGTTTAATCTTCCTCCAGAATGTTTAGATGAGGAGGTTGCTGTTCAAATGATGTATGATGCTCAAAACGCACCTGATGAACATGTGCAACCTACTTCCTCATCATCTGACATTCCTGAGTCCTCCAATAACACACAAGTCACACAGGATGATGACTATTCTTCTTCTTCAGAGTATGAGGGTTCTCGACAAGAAATAGACCAGGTGATTGAAGATCCTTCCCATGATGTTGTACAATTGAGTGATGATGTTTCACATTCTGTGGCAATTGAACAGAGTATCACAAACCTTGATCAAACTGTTGAGGTTCCTGCTCATCCTGTGGGTAGGATTGATAGAATTCATCCTCAACAGAACATTGTTGGTGATCCCACATCTGGTGTTAAAACTAGGGGTCAGATCAATTCTGGAGTCTACTCAGAAATCATGGAATCTGGTGTGGTCAACGATTGTGCGCATTCATGTTTCGTCTCGCAAATCGACCACGGTCTATAACAGATGCTTTAAAAGAAGAATCTTGGGTAAATGCAATGCAGGAAGAACTACTCCAATTTCAGAAGCTCGGAGTTTGGAAGTTAGTTGATTTACCAAAAGGAGCTAAGAAGATTGGTACTCGATGGGTTCTTCGTTGCAAAAGGGATGATCAAGGAATAGTCATAAGAAATAAGGCTCGTTTGGTCGTTCAGGGATTTAGGCAAATTGAAGGTATAGATTACAATGAAGTGTTTGCACCGGTTGCTCGTCTGGAAGCAATTCGAATTTTTCTTGCTTATGCATCCTACAAAAGGTTCAAAGTCTATCAAATGGATGTAAAGAGTGCTTTCCTTCATGGGGAAATCAGTGAAGTCGTATACGTCAGTCAACCTCCCGGGTTTGAAGATCCTATGCACCGTGTCTACAAATTGGACAAGGCACTGTACGGATTGCACCAAGCTCCGCGAGCGTGGTACGAGACACTTTCCACTCATCTTCTGAACAATGGATTTAGAAGAGGTGTCATCGACTGCACGTTGTTTATTCGAGAAAAGGGTGGAGAACTTTTAATGGTACAGGTATACGTGGATGACTTTATTTTCGGATCAACGAATGATGTTCTGTGCAAAGAATTTGAAAGAGTTATGCAGGACAAATTCGAGATGAGTTCCATGGGAGAGATGAAGTTCTTTCTAGGGCTACAAGTAGATCAATCTGAGACAGGGATTTTCCTTCATCAAACAAATTATGTTGGAGACATACTGAGCCGATTCAGTATGACTGATGCCAAACCTGCTGGTACTCCATTGGCGATCAATCACGGGATTTCGCCTGATGACAAGGGAGAGTATATTGATGCTACTCTCTATCGATCCATGATCGGATCTCTCATGTATCTCACGACATCTCGACCAGACATCATGTTCGCCACGTGTCTCTGTGCCCGATATCAGTCAAAACCAAAAGTCTCCCACTTAATTACTGTCAAAAGGATTTTTCGTTATCTGAAGGGTACTCCTGATCTTGGATTATGGTACTCTAATGATGATAACTTTGAGCTTACTGCATATAGTGATTCTGATTATGGTGGTTGCAAAACAGACTTCAAGTCTACATCTGCAGGGTGTCAGTTCTTTGGAAACCGTCTTGTGACATGGCAATGCAAAAAGCAGACTTCAGTGGCTTCATCTACATGTGAAGCTGAATACATCGCTGCTGCCAGTTGCTGTTCACAGATTATCTGGATTCAACAGCAACTTCGGGACTACGGTTTGCAATTCTCTAACACTCCTATTTATGTAGATAATTCTGCTGCCATAGCTATCACTAAGAATCCGGTTCAGCATTCAAAAACCAAACACATCGGCATAAAATATCACTTCATTCGTGATTGTTTTGAAAAGAAACTTATTAATATGGTTCAAATTAACACTGATTTCCAAAAGGCAGACCTCTATACAAAAGCCTTTGACAAACCAAGATTTTTATTCTTGTTAGAGGTAAACGGCATGAAAAAGAAGGATGACGTTGTTCCGGACCAAGAGTCGAGTCAATAATCATTTTTATCAATTACGTTCCTGTATATATTTTCTTTCTTGCGTTTATTAAAAATCTCAAAAACTCAAAAAGATTTTTCATTTTAAGATTTTAGGGGGAGAAAATGTCAGTAAGAAAATGATCTCTCGCTGAGAAAAATAATAGTACACAGACGCTAGTTATCTAAGACTCCAAAAAGATTTCTATATTGTGTACATTTATTTGTGTACAGTTTGTTATTAAAAAAAAAGATTTCCCATTTTTGTACAGTCTAAAACCCAAAAACATATGAAAAACTCAAAAATGAGAAATCGTATCCAACCTTTGGGAAGTGATGGCACACTAACCATATGTATGAAGCACATTGCATTTAATGTCATAGTGAATAGTCACACCAAGTCGACATGTGATGCATTGATAGACTTATCTTACTGAATCTCGACCATTGATGATCAATCTATACCATATTAGATATTGTCTTGTGAGTCACATAATGGTGAAAGGATTGACGAAAATCAACAATAGAAACTGAAGGTGTTTCTCATTCTGTGCACACCAGTTATCATCGGTTTAATGAGATATCAGAAAGTAGTTATAAAATTAAAAATTAGATTCCAAAGTCGTATACGTGCCATATTGCCTTGTAAATACCTGGCTGAAGCCGTCCATGCGATTAAGAATAAAATAAAAGTATGAATCCGAATCCGTATATGTGCCATATTACCGGGTTGCAGCCTGGTTGAAGCCATCCATGGGATAAGATGAACACAAACACCGTTAGCTGTATACGTGCCATATTGCCTTGTAAATACCTGGCTGAAGCCGTCCATGAGCTGATGGCTGTCACTGTGAATACTAAAAAAAAATAATAAAATAAAAAAAAAATTGGTGTAGTAAAGAAGTAACAGGGAATAACTGAGATCTCATGAACTTATGATGACTGGTTAAGTAAGTTGTGCTGATTTGAAACATTAACATGTTTTGAAAAGTAATTCAAGTCAATTCTTAACTAGTGTGGGACACACAGATAATGGACTTAATCCTTCAAGATCATCTTGTAAGTGTTGAGAAAAGGTCTGCATAAGTTTAAGATGGACAAACATATCAATGATCGCATTTTGACTAAGTGTACTTAAAGCTCAGATAATTTGCAATGTTGCTGATTGCTATGAGTTTAGTACTGATCCTATGTTCGGATCTTTCTCACAAAAAGATGTGTAAATACCATTGTATAGTTGTATCTACAAAATTCAAAATGTCTCAGATCATTAGTCACTAAGTCTGTATGATTTCTCATAAGGATCATTCTTACTAAGACATGCGTGTATATATCTTGTTGATATTATTTTCAGCATTACATATTCAAAAATCCAAAAAGATTTTACTTTTCCTGAATTTTAGATTATCTGATAAGACTCGAACGACTGTCTGAAAATCAAAATTTGAAAACCGCTTGACTTCCTGATTGATAAAATCGTTCCTTTACTTCATAAACTATTCCAAAACTTCATAATTGATCCCTCACTTCATAATTAAATGTAAATTACTTCATAATCAAATTGTTGTCAAGACCGATGTGGTCGAATACCCCATTTAACTTGAAAAGTTTAATTTGCATAAGGGGATTGTCCCATTCGTACGAATGGATGAGCAAAATGGCTCACTCGTACGAATGGATGAGGAGAATAGCTCATTCACATGAATGGACTGACCAGAATGGTCCACTCGTACGAATGAGTGACAGAATGAATCAAGTCTAGCTCATTCGCACGAATGGACTGACCAGAATGGTCCATTCGTACGAATGAACCAGGCCATCCTATAAAAAGGCCATTCATTCGCATTCTCAGTCTCATTCGCACAAAACAGAAATCGCATTCGCACGTCTGTTTCATCCAATTCTGATTTTGAACAAAACTCCGTCAAATCACCGATCTAATCTTTCGATTTCATTTTACAGGTATAACCCCACAAGTATTCATCAAGTGTATACTGATTCGTGGACGTTCGACTAGATTTAGGGCTCAAAACCGAAAACAAAACCTAAAAAAAACGTAAAAAGTGACTTAATAAACCGATTAAAATGCTAAATACTGGTTGAAAACCATAATCGAGTGTTTTGGTGTCTTTTTCGGCAAATCTTTTCGTGTCTTGGTTGATTTTTGGACAATTTAGATCGCGACCCGTCTGTCGTACGAATGGACACACTCTTCATGTTCATTCGTACGAATGAGAACACATTCACACGAATGAGCACTCATTCACATGAATGAACACTCATTCGTACGAATGAAAACTCATTCACACGAATGAAACTCATTCGCACGAATGAATACTCATTCATATGAATGAAACTCATTCGCACGAATGAATAGGCAGAATGATCCATTCGCACGAATGAACCAACTTTTAGGGTTCATTCGTACAAAGGGAAAATGGTCCAAAAGTTCATATTTCTAAAATCTTGCATGTACTGATCTGATGTGCTTCATGTTTTTGTGTTTACAGACTGATCGTTATGGCGAACAGAGCTCCAGTTGTTCTTAAGGCTTCCATTAAAAGCAACATATGTGCGTACATGATTCCTACATCAAAGAATGCACGACCGTTTGTCGGCATGATCGAATTTCTGTCTAGATCAAGGATTGCTCATGCTATATCCTATCACTGCACTCCATATATGTCGCACCAAAGGGAGTTCCGGGCCTCTGCCGAGATTGACTGCGAGGTATCTCCACCGGTCATACGCGGGAAGATCACAGGTCAAGATGTGGTTGTATCGGCAGCTCACATTCGCCGATTGTGTCAATTCGGTGAGCATCCTGAAGATCCAGTGACACTAGATAAATATCTGGTCCGCAGATGCTTCATGAGAATAAAGTACGACGGGAATGTTGCCGAAGGAGTTTTAAATAAAGCGAACCTCTGTCCGCAGTACATGTATCTAGGACATGTTCTTCTGCATTGCCTCGGTTCCCGTCGTGGCGGTTTCGACGACATGCGCGAAACAATTCAGAGCGCATTCGTTGCTCTGGTGTTGAACATTCCGTTCAACTTTTTCGAGATGGTGTTCACTCATCTTAAGGAAAACATCTATCTAAAAGGGGACAATGCGTATCTTATGTACCCCAGATTCTTACAAATGATAATAGATGACCAACTTCCTCTTCTGCCAAGGTCAGACATCGACATGATCAAGCTAAAACACATGACGGATGTCACTCTAAACAAGTACAGACCTACAGGGGAAGACCAACAAAGCCACCTCACAAACGACTTATTGGACATCTGGCAAATCCAGATTATGTGGCACCAGCAAACAGAAAATGGCGTCATGATAACAGTGATTCTGACAGGGAGGATATTGTTGTACCTCCAGCTGACGACCAAGATGATGACGACCAAGATGGTCAGGGAGCTGGTGGCAATGCTCCTAATGTTCCATCTACCGCTGCCACCACCCCCACTGTTGTTGCTATCGATTCTTCCCTTCCAACTAACCCAGAAGACGTTAACCTGGACACCGTCCTGTTTACTGATTCTGAGGACACTGAAGATGAATTTGTAATCAGTCAACAAGGGGCAAGATTGGTCGCAACAAAACGAAAAATGGGAGCAGATCAAGGAAGCTCAAGGGTTGATGATGACGTCAGGGATGCTGACTTTGTCCCTGACTGTCCACAAGTATCTGCTGCTCCTTCTTCCCAATCTACCCCAGTCAAGAAAGGAAGAGGAAAGAGAATGGCCAAACGCCAAAAGTTTAAACTTGTTAGAAGGACGGAGAGCACCTCTGCTACTGCAGCAACTGCCACCAGGTCTGAGGCTCCAATGTCAACATCTATGCCTCAGACACAAACTGTGCCTCCTTCCATCTACACGACTGCTCCTACATCACAGCCATCAACTATTCGAGCTGAATCTTCAATGTCACTGCCGACTGTCTCTCTACACGACCAGATCAGTACTTTAAATAGTTTGGTACTTCGTTTACTGGCTCAGAATGAAGAGCAATCAAAACGTATTGACCAACAGGGCTCGTAGATCAGTCAGTTGACTCTGCAAAATACTGAACAAGCCCAAGCCATCACAAGTCTTTCCACTAGATGCAATGATCAACAAGCCCTCCTTCTCACTGCTACAAACCAGAATCAACAGTTGTCTACAACTGTTAACACACATGCTCAAAGGATACAAAGGCTTGAGGAGGAAAATAAGAGACTGTTGGAAGACTTAGAAAGCAGAAGAGACCCGACACCCAGAATTGAGGGTGCTCGCAAAGATGGTGATGATGGTGATGATGGTGACGACGACGATGATGATGATGATGACGAGGATGATGATGGTGACGATGATGATGATAATAATGACAAAGATAAGGATGATGGTGCCAATGCTGGTGCTGCATCAAGTGCTTCAAAGACAGCAGAAGCAGAGGCACGCACAAAGCAAAAATCAGACAAATCAGAAGGCCCATCATCAGATACACAAAAGGGCACTGAAGGTTGATAGTTTTTGTTTTAAGTGTTTTAAGTTGTCTTATTGTAAATATTAGATTATTATGTAAATAATTTCAGTTTTATTTTGATTAAATCAATGAAACTTCAAATTCTCACATGTTTATTCTTTGTTTGTTTATGAAAATAGTTTTGGATGTGATGCCTCTCAAGCAACAACCTTCAAAGTTAACTTATGTGCTTGACATGCAAGGGATCATCCAACATTCAGTTATTTATGACAAAGAGGAAGGGGAAATCGTACATTGCTTGTCAAAAGAACAGATTGCCGAGCTATTTCAAATGAATCCCGACGAAGTCATTACTGAAGAGGCATCTGTTCCAACAACGGATTATCCCTCTTCTGACGAACTAGAAGACGTTGATGAGGTTGAAGTCGAAGACATCACTTATCAAGAATATCCAAAGTACACATCAGTAGATGGTGATGATCTTCCCTCCTTCGTGGACTTATTCACTCAGCAGTCCGACGAGGAGGTCAACCGCATTATCGACAACAAACAGGATGAAGCCGGTCCCTCCACTATTGACATTGACGAGCTGAATGAACGTAAAAGTCAGTGGATGGAATACATGGCCGAATTAAAGAAGAACTCAAAGCCCTCTCCTCCAACCAAGTACACTAAAATTTATTGACTCAAAGGACACAAGTCTGATGGTCGTATAATCAGTTGGGCATACTTCAACGACTTAAGCTGCTATGCTATAAAAAGAGAGAAGGGCATACAATATTTCTGGTACCCTCATGATTTCAAGACGCTGCCCGCATTTGAAGTAAATCAATTGGCGCGTCTAAAGCTTCTATACAGCGAATCTTTCGGTCTATCCGAATGGTTTGAACGTCAATTACAATACGAATACCGGAAGAAGTGGATGAACTTCAAGCCACAAATACCTACACGTTACATTCATAAGGAAAAGGTTCATCCAGTCACCAAGAAGCCCCTAATTGTCTTAAAGTGGAAGCCTCCAACGATCATGAAGAAGATTCCTTTAAGGAAAATGATCCAGGACTTCTCAGATCAGTTCAAATGGTGGTACTATGATGGGCGTACTGGTGAAGCTGTTATAGTGCTTTGTAAAGAAGGGTCATGGGAGACCATCAGGGTCTTTGATCCCTTGTGGCTGACCAACTTGTCTGAACAAGAAGTTACAACTTTATACAAGTGTCAGCCGTTTTTTGAAGTTGCAGATATAGACCAGGCGTTGCAGTATGTGAAAGTGATACGTATATGCTTTGCTTTTGACATACACGCCGGGGTCAACTGGAAAACTCGTACAAAAGAGATGTTGAAGACCAACTAATGTTAGTTAGGTCATTTTGAAGGGATCTAGGTCCAAGGGGGAGTATGTAGATGCATAATATGTCCCTAATCCCTTGTAATATGTATTTCATCTATGTTTAATGTAATTATTTGATGTATTAATGAAATTACATGTTTATCCTTAATGTTTACTCATATATAACGACTGTGTATTAAATGATCTGATAAATATCGATAACGTTGATCAATCGTGCTATTGAAAGGCCCATTCGCACGAATGGATCATGAGAATGATCCATTCGCGCGAATAGATCATGAGAATGATTCATTCGCTAGAATAAGTCATGAGAATGATTCATTCGTACGAATGAACCATTCTAATGATTCATTCTTACGAATGAACCATTCTACTGATTCATTCGCACGAATGAGTCCATTCACATGGCTCATTCGTACGAATGGCCTCTGCACTATATATATAACTTTCACTTCATGAGCACATATACAACACATATACGCATAGAGAGACTGACCAGAGCAGAACCAACAGAACACAAACTTTTTTCACCTGTATTGTCGAATCTCTGTCCGTTTAGAGTTTCCAGGTCTTGTATCCAACTTCTCTACACAAAAGGGTCGATAGAAACCTTCGTTTCGAAGTCTAATCCGCTCATTTCTCTCGACCCGATCAGTGTCATAGATTGGATTGCCAATCAAATTGGATTCCGCACGATTTGGTTCGGTTAATGTGTTGAATCATTGGATCAAGGTAGATCCCGATCCAACAAAGTGGTATCAGAGCCTGATTGTGCTCTAGATTCAACATAGAAAATCTAATCTTGCTTTTAATCTTGCTTTTTCTAGCTTCTTGAATGTTATAAAGATCACTTGATCGTTGTTTAGCCACGTTCAAAACTTGTGATTATTGCTTCTGAGTGATCTGATCGTCTCAGTTTTCAGATCTGATAAAAGGATCAATCATTGGTGCTTTTTGGTGCAAAAAAGTCAAACAGCTCTCTGTCGTACGAATGGCTACTATGATGAACTTCATTCGCACGAATGGCTCCTACCATTCGCACGAATAGATCCAGTCTCCCGCTCATTTGTTCAAACTTCCAATCGCACGAATAGAACATTCCATTCGCATGAATAGAAAATTCCATTTGCACGAATAGAAAATTCCATTCGCACGAATAGAAAATTCCATTTGCACGAATAGAACATTCCATTCGCACGAATAGACCCATTCGCATAAATCTCTTCTAATTTTTTTTTTGTGTCAAAAAACTTCGTTTTTTACCATGTCGGACTTAGCTTTTGTTGCCAGTCAAAACAGTAAAATCCAAAACTTGTTATTAATCGATAATGAAGCTGGAAATGCTAACAAAGCTCCAAAACTCATGACAATGGACGAATATCATCACTGGAAAAACAGGTTTGAGATACACATTAATGGAGTTGATACAAACTTATGGATGATGATAGAGAATGGATATCAAAAAGTGTTGAGTGAGGATGGAACTCCTGTTTTGGCTTCCCTTTTAAGCGAACAACAAAGAAAAGATTATGACTTAGAAAAGAAGGCATATGCTATCTTATCTCAGGCCATATCAAGAGAAATATTTCATCAATTCAGGCAGTTTACATCTTCAAAATCTCTGTGGGTTGCCTTAGAACAACGTCACGAAGGAAATGCTTCATTGAAAGCTATCAATGCTAAGGCCATTAAGAAGGAATTTGATAATTTCATGTATATTGGGAATGAGTCCTTAGATGATCTATTTGAGAGATTCTATCACTTGATGAGTGAATTGCATGCCCATGAGATCAAAACAACGAAAGAAGAAAAGGTTCAATGCATGGAAGATGCGCTACCACCAAAATGGGATTCATTCTTGATGGTTCTCAAACAGAACAAGACTCTTGAAACCATTGATATCAATGAATTTCTTCAGAAATTAAGAGAACAAGAGGTGATGAATAAGTGGAAGTTAAAGAGAGGTGTACAAGCTCAGGATCCTTCATTGTACTATTCCACATCAACTCAACAAAATGCTCCTTCGCAAACTGCGTTTGTATCAAACATGTCAAATGTTTCAGCCAGCCAGTCTTCAACAGCTCATGCTTCAGTTTCATCAAGCTCGGTTCCATAGCAGGGAAATACTGCTAGTACTCCTCCACCAAGCCCCATTAAATTGCAAACGGACAACATCGACAAGGTTACTATGGAAGTGGCTAAGGAACACATGGCACTGTTGTCTACCGTTGCAATTCATATGACAGTCTTGTTGCTGGACAGGTTGGAAACAGTCATCTGACAGCAGAAGACTATGCTCAGATTGATAAGGATGAAATGGATCGAATTGATATAATGTGGGCTCTTGCAAGTGCAGTCAGAAGAGCGAGAGATTATGTTAAAAGGACAGGAAAAACTCTCGAAGGGAACAAAGACACTACTTATGGTTTTGATCTGTCTATTGTTGTTTGTTTTAACTGTGGTGAGAAAGGGCATTTTGCTAGGCAATGTGAAAAGCCTAAACAGACTGGAAACCAAAACCCTTTCAACAACCGTCAAAGCCAACCGAAGCAACAAACTCAAAATACAGAAACAAACCTTGTTCCAGTTACTCTTGCACAAGATAAGGGCACTTCAAGTGGAACAAAAGCTATGGTTGTTCAAACAGATGAGACTGTTGATTGGTCTTTTAAATTTGGAACTGATGGCAGTTCAGGGGATAGAGCTTACATGGCAAAGGCTGTAGAAGTCAATGAAGAATCAGATTCTGATGCTGAGAGAGAATTGCTTCAGAAAGTTCATCAGCTGCAGACGACACATCTTCAAACAGTTCTGGATTCACAGCTGAGAATGAAGATAAATCATCTGTTGTCTCTTCAAGTCAATCGACAGCTGATGTGGATGATAACAATTCCTCTTCTGAATCTACCTGTAGCTGTGCTTTTATGGTAAAAACATCCACAGGCATTCAGGTAAATTCTGACAGTTTTGAAAGTGAGTCTGAATCTCAACCGTGTTTAATTTGTGATGAACTTGAGAAGAAAGTTGAGACACTTAAAAGTCACAACACAGATTTAATTGCTGATTTAACTAATTGTCTTGAAGCAAACCGTGTTTTAAAGGGAAACGAACATGCCTTCAAAAACAAAATTGATCTTTTAAACAGGCAAGTTCATGAATTAGAAATCTGTGTTATCAACAAACAAAATGCCATCACTTTTTATTTAAACACGATTGATGAAACAAAGAAAAAGCTAGCGCTTGTCGAGTGTGATTATGAAACTTTAAATCAAAAGATGAAAAGTTATTCAAATTCTGCTTACATTCTTGATTACATGATTTCACGGCGTCCAGGAAAGAAAAATGCTGGGATGGGGTATAACAATTGTCGTCCACCGGTGTTGAATACTATGGTAAACACACCGGATGATAACCCAATCATTGACTTTAAGGTCAAAACGCCACTTGTCGTTGATCCAACCGAAGACAAAATTTCTCAACCAAAGGTTAACGATAATGGTTCTTCGACCTCGGAGTCCCAGTGTGTTGATGGAATGGTAGAAGAGTGGGATGAAGACGACGATGAGTGTCCAACTCGTGGTTTGGGACACAAAAACTCGTCTGCTCCACAGAATGACAGCATTGGTATTTCAAAATCTGCTTCTAAAAATCTTTTTAAAATTAAACCAACCAATTGCAGTCCATCTTATCCCACTACTTCTGATCAGAAGAATCAAGTAACCAAAGCCTCAATCAAAAAGGTTAATTTTGTTAAAGCTGGAGAGTCTGTTCAATCAAACAAGTCACTCTCTTCAGCTGAACAAAAAGAAGCTAAGGCTTGTGGTTCAAAAACTCACCAAAGTGAAAATCAATACAGATCTCCAAGGTTGGTTGAGCGGAGATACTGTTTTGAGTGCGGTACAAAAGGATACGTTGTTGTCAACTGTCCTTATCTTCAGAAGCCAAGTAAAAGAGTTAATCATTTTCCAGAAAATTAACAAAAGTTTTTAAAGTCAAAATCTTACTCTTTTACCCAACAACAAGTGCATCAAAAGAATGTTAAACAAAAGATGCATGACTTGTTGGTCACTGATTCGAGTTCCACACCTGTACAAATCGTTAAGCAATCCACTGTTTACCACAAACAGTCGTTGCACAAACAACATGTGTGGAAAGAAAAATCAGATGATGCTTCTGACGACTGTACTTCAAAGTCAAGTGGTTGTTCCAAAAATCCACAAGGACAGTGGATGGATTGTACAGTTGTAGATGAGACTGGGAAACCCAAGACCGTAAAGGCTTGGGTTCCTAACCTAAACTAATTATTTTCCTTATTGTGCAGGTTGTCCTTTATAATCCTATTAGCAATAATTGGATTATTGATAGTGGGGCATCCAGGCACATGACTGGGAACTTAGTTCTCCTTTTCGACGTCAGAAATATCAAAGGGGGCTATGTTTCATTTGCAGGCGATAAAGGTGGTTTTATCTCAGCTCAGGGAACACTGTCTAATGGAGTTGTCAGCTTTGAGAAGGTCAACTTTGTCAAACAGTTGGATAACAACTTACTTTCTGTTTCTCAAATCTGTGATAAGGAGTTCAAGGTTCTTTTTGATGACAAGCATTGTTATATCTTGAAAAAGGAGTTTATGATTCCAGAAGACATGGTGGTTATGTCTGCTCCAAGAGTGAATGATCTTTATATTCTTGACATGTCACAAGCATCATCCTCAGTGTCCACAGCATCATGTTTTGTTTCAAAAGCCACTGAGAAGGATTCTATTTTATGGCACAAAAGAATGGGACATCTCAGTCTCAGAAAAATGAATCATTTGGTGCACAAAAATCTTGTTGAAGGAGTCACTGTGAAAAGTTTTCATCTTCCTGACGTGTGTGTTTCTTGCAAGAAAGGCAATCAAACCAAGAAATCTCATAAACCCAAATCTCAACATTCCATCACTATACCACTAGAGCTCTTACACATGGACTTGTTTGGTCCTATCAACCGGAAGAGTATTGCTGGAGACTTATATTGTTTGGTTGTGACGGATGAGTATTCAAGATATTCTTGGGTGATGTTCTTAAAAGAAAAATCTGAAACTTTTGAATATATGGAGATTCTGATTACCAAATTGGAGTCTTTGTATAAGTTAAAGGTTAGGAGGATCCGTTCGGACAATGGTACTGAATTTAAAAATCATCTTATGGAAACTTTCTGTCAAAAGCTTGGAATTCACCATGAATTCAGTGCGCCATATGTTCCACAAATGAACGGTGTTGCTGAGAGGAAGAATCGGACCTTGATAGAAGCGGCAAGGACTATGCTCACTGACTCACACTTACCCGTGCAGTTCTGGAATGAAGTTATTGCTAATGCGTGTTACACGCTCAACCGGGTTCTAGTTGTCAAGCATCACGATAAAACTTGCTTTGAATTGTTGCATCGACGGAAACCGAACTTACAGTATCTTGAACCGTTCGGCGCTCCATGTACCATGTTGAAAAAGGATGCTCATGGCAAGTTTAATGAGAAAGTAGAGGAAGGTTACTTCTTAGGGTACAGCACTCCCAATAAAAAAGTTTACAACAAAGCCTCTGGGAATGTAGAAGAATGGTACCATGTTGATGTTCAAAAGTATACCTCTCCTGCTGCTGGAAAAGGTCTTCCTTGGATGTTTGATTATGAAGAACTTTTTGACTCGTTTAATCTTCCTCCAGAATGTTTAGATGAGGAGGTTGCTGTTCAAATGATGTATGATGCTCAAAACGCACCTGATGAACATGTGCAACCTACTTCCTCATCATCTGACATTCCTGAGTCCTCCAATAACACACAAGTCACACAGGATGATGACTCTTCTTCTTCTTCAGAGTATGAGGGTTCTCGACAAGAAATAGACCAGGTGATTGAAGATCCTTCCTATGATGTTGTACAATTGAGTGATGATGTTTCACATTCTGTGGCAATTGAACAGAGTATCACAAATCTTGATCAAACTGTTGAGGTTCCTGCTCATCCTGTGGGTAGGATTGATAGAATTCATCCTCAACAGAACATTATTGGTGATCCCACATCTGGTGTTAAAACTAGGGGTCAGATCAATTCTGGAGTCTACTCAGAAATCATGGAATCTGGTGTGGTCAACGATTGTGCGCATTCATGTTTCGTCTCGCAAATCGAACCACGGTCTATAACAGATGCTTTAAAAGAAGAATCTTGGGTAAATGCAATGCAGGAAGAACTACTCCAATTTCAGAAGCTCGGAGTTTGGAAGTTAGTTGGTTTACCAAAAGGAGCTATGAAGATTGGTACTCGATGGGTTCTTCGTTGCAAAAGGGATGATCAAGGAATAGTCATAAGAAATAAGGCTCGTTTGGTCGTTCAGGGATTTAGGCAAATTGAAGGTATAGATTACAATGAAGTGTTTGCACCGGTTGCTCGTCTGGAAGCAATTCGAATTTTTCTTGCTTATGCATCCTACAAAAGGTTCAAAGTCTATCAAATGGATGTAAAGAGTGCTTTCCTTCATGGAGAAATCAGTGAAGTCGTATACGTCAGTCAACCTCCCGGGTTTGAAGATCCTATGCATCGTGACCGTGTCTACAAATTGGACAAGGCACTGTACGGATTGCACCAAGCTCCGCGAGCGTGGTACGAGACACTTTCCACTCATCTTCTGAACAATGGATTTAGAAGAGGTGTCATCGACTGCACGTTGTTTATTCGAGAAAAGGGTGGAGAACTTTTAATGGTACAGGTATACGTGGATGACATTATTTTCGGATCAACGAATGATGTTCTGTGCAAAGAATTTGAAAGAGTTATGCAGGACAAATTCGAGATGAGTTCCATGGGAGAGATGAAGTTCTTTCTAGGGCTACAAGTAGATCAATCTGAGACAGGGATTTTCCTTCATCAAACAAATTATGTTGGAGACATACTGAGCCGATTCAGTATGACTGATGCCAAACCTGCTCGTACTCCATTGGCGATCAATCACGGGATTTCGCCTGATGACAAGGAGGAGTATATTGATGCTACTCTCTATCGAGCCATGATCGGATCTCTCATGTATCTCACGACATCTCGACCAGACATCATGTTCGCCACGTGTCTCTGTGCCCGATATCAGTCAAAACCAAAAGTCTCCCACTTAATTACTGTCAAAAGGATTTTTCGTTATCTGAAGGGTACTCCTGATCTTGGATTATGGTACTCTAATGATGATAACTTTGAGCTTACTGCATATAGTGATTCTGATTATGGTGGTTGCAAAACAGACTTCAAGTCTACATCTGCAGGGTGTCAGTTCTTTGGAAACCGTCTTGTGACATGGCAATGCAAAAAGCAGACTTTAGTGGCTTCATCTACATGTGAAGCTGAATACATCGCTGCTACCAGTTGCTGTGCACAGATTATCTAGATTCAACAGCAACTTCGGGACTACGGTTTGCAATTCTCTAACACTCCTATTTATGTAGATAATTCTACTGCCATAGCTATCACTAAGAATCCGGTTCAGCATTCAAAAACCAAACACATCGGCATAAAATATCACTTCATTCGTGATTGTTTTGAAAAGAAACTTATTAATATGGTTCAAATTAACACTGATTTCCAAAAGGCAGACCTCTATACAAAAGCCTTTGACAAACCAAGATTTTTATTCTTGTTAGAGGTAAACGGCATGAAAAAGAAGGATGACGTTGTTCCGGACCAAGAGTCGAGTCAATAATCATTTTTATCAATTACGTTCCTGTATATATTTTCTTTCTTGCGTTTATTAAAAATCTCAAAAACTCAAAAAGATTTTTTATTTTAAGATTTTAGGGGGAGAAAATGTCAGTAAGAAAATGATCTATCGCTGAGAAAAATGATAGTACACAGACGCTAGTTATCTGAGACTCCAAAAAGATTTCTATATTGTGTACATTTATTTGTGTACAGTTTGTTATTAAAAAAAAAAAGATTTCCCATTTTTGTACAGTCTAAAACCCAAAAACATATGAAAAACTCAAAAATGAGAAATCGTATCCAACCTTTGGGAAAGTGATGGCACACTAACCATATGTATGAAGCACATTGCATTTAATGTCATAGTGAATAGTCACACCAAGTCGACATGTGATGCATTGATAGACTTATCTTACTGAATCTCGACCATTGATGATCAATCTATACCATATTAGATATTGTCTTGTGAGTCACATAATGGTGAAAGGATTGACGAAAATCAACAATAGAAACTGAAGGTGTTTCTCATTCTGTGCACACCAGTTATCATCGGTTTAATGAGATATCAGAAAGTAGTTATAAAATTAAAAATTAGATTCCGAAGTCGTATACGTGCCATATTGCCTTGTAAATACCTGGCTGAAGCCGTCCATGCGATTAAGAATAAAATAAAAGTATGAATCCGAATCCGTATATGTGCCATATTACCGGGTTGCAGCCTGGTTGAAGCCATCCATGGGATAAGATGAACACAAACACCGTTAGCTGTATACGTGCCATATTGCCTTGTAAATACCTGGCTGAAGCCGTCCATGAGCTGATGGCTGTCACTGTGAATACTAAAAAAAAAAAAAAAAAATTGGTGTAGTAAAGAAGTAACAGGGAATAACTGAGATCTCATGAACTTATGATGACTGGTTAAGTAAGTTGTGCTGATTTGAAACATTAACATGTTTTGAAAAGTAATTCAAGTCAATTTTTAACTAGTGTGGGACACACAGATAATGGACTTAATCCTTCAAGATCATCTTGTAAGTGTTGAGAAAAGGTCTGCATAAGTTTAAGATGGACAAACATATCAATGATCGCATTTTGACCAAGTGTACTTAAAGCTCAGATAATTTGCAATGTTGCTGATTGCTATGAGTTTAGTACTGATCCTATGTTCGGATCTTTCTCACAAAAAGATGTGTAAATACCATTGTATAGTTGTATCTACAAAATTCAAAATGTCTCAGATCATTAGTCACTAAGTCTGTATGATTTCTCATAAGGATCATTCTTACTAAGACATGCGTGTATAAATCTTGTTGATATTATTTTCAGCATTACATATTCAAAAATCCAAAAAGATTTTACTTTTCCTAAATTTTAGATTATCTGATAAGACTCGAACGACTGTCTGAAAATCAAAATTTGAAAACCGCTTGACTTCCTGATTGATCAAATCGTTCCTTTACTTCATAAACTATTCCAAAACTTCATAATTGATCCCTCCCTTCATAATTAAATGTAAATTACTTCATAATCAAATTGTTGTCAAGACTGATGTGGTCGGATACCCCATTTAACTTGAAAAGTTTAATTTGCATAAGGGGATTGTCCCATTCGTACGAATGGATGAGCAAAATGGCTCACTCGTACGAATGGATATCATTCACACGAATGGACTGACCAGAATGGTCCACTCGTACGAATGAGTGACAGAATGAATCAAGTCTAGCTCATTCGCACGAATGGACTGACCAGAATGGTCCATTCGTACGAATGAACCAGGCCATCCTATAAAAAGGCCATTCATTCGCATTCTCAGTCTCATTCGCACAAAACAGAAATCGCATTCGCACGTCTGTTTCATCCAATTCTGATTTTGAACAAAACTCCGTCAAATCACCGATCTAATCTTTCGATTTCATTTTACAGGTATAACCCCACAAGTATTCATCAAGTGTATACTGATTCGTGGACATTCGACTAGATTTAGGGCTCAAAACCGAAAACAAAACCTAAAAAAAACATAAAAAGTGACTTAATAAACCGATTAAAATGCTAAATACTGGTTGAAAACCATAATCGAGTGTTTTGGTGTCTTTTTCGGCAAATCTTTTCGTGTCTTGGTTGATTTTTGGACAATTTGGATCGCGACCCGTCTGTCGTACGAATGGACACACTCTTCATGTTTATTCGTACGAATGAGAACTCATTCACACGAATGAGCACTCATTCACATGAATGAACACTCATTCGTACGAATGAAAACTCATTCACACGAATGAAACTCATTCGCACGAATGAATACTCATTCATATGAATGAAACTCATTCGCACGAATGAATAGGTGGAATGATCCATTCGCACGAATGAACCAACTTTTAGGGTTCATTCGTACAAAGGGAAAATGGTCCAAAAGTTCATATTTCCAAAATCTTGCATGTACTGATCTGATGTGCTTCATGTTTTTGTGTTTACAGACTGATCGTTATGGCGAACAGAGCTCCAGTTGTTCTTAAGGCTTCCATTAAAAGCAACCTATGTGCGTACATGATTCCTACATCAAAGAATGCACGACCGTTTGTCGGCATGATCGAATTTCTGTCTAGATCAAGGATTGCTCATGCTATATCCTATCACTGCACTCCATATATGTCGCACCAAAGGGAGTTCTGGGCCTCTGCCGAGATTGACTGCGAGGTATCTCCACCGGTCATACGCGGGAAGATCGCAGGTCAAGATGTGGTTGTATCGGCAGCTCACATTCGCCGATTGTGTCAATTCGGTGATCATCCTGAAGATCCAGTGACACTGGATAAATATCTGGTCCGCGGATGCTTCATGAGAATAAAGTACGACGGGAATGTTGCCAAAGGAGTTTTAAATAAAGCGAACCTCTGTCCGCAGTACATGTATCTAGGACATGTTCTTCTGCATTGCCTCGGTTCCCGTCGTGGCGGTTTCGACGACATGTGCGAAACAATTCAGAGCGCATTCGTTGCTCTGGTGTTGAACATTCCGTTCAACTTTTCCGAGATGGTGTTCACTCATCTTAAGGAAAACATCTATCTAAAAGGGGACAATGCGTATCTTATGTACCCCAGATTCTTACAAATGATAATAGATGTCACACCCCGACCGATGGCGGAATCATCGGGGCGGGACATGTAAGACTGTTCATAGCACATGGTTGACTAAATTGAAATATATTAAAGTCAAATTTGCATTACAATAAATCCAAGTACAAGATCAAATTCAAACAAGAAACATAAACAATTCATAAAATTCTTGATTTATTTTGCTAAGTCCAAATCCTATGTTGAACACGTCTTGAATCAATCTCACATATTGGGGCTTGAAACATGAATAAAATAAAGTCAACTAAAAAGTTGGTGAGTATAACACAGTTGTATATAGATAGCATATAGTTGAAAACAAATCCTTTACATGACATGATAAATAAGGCGTTCATGGGGAGTAACTATTGTGTAACCAAATGTACAATCAAACCTTGTAACTAGCATGCAAAACAAAGTGTATTGTCGGTTTCAATCACCGCGTACCATGGGTGGGTTTGTCAGACTCAATAGATCCATCATTGAAAACCGTCGGCTTGTATAGTTAATGATTGCACATAAGAGCATACAAAGGTTAAACACACTTAGCACTCGGGCACAAAGCTCAAATTTTTGCACACATGTATGTAAATAGGATTTTTTTTGCACTTGTGTAGTTTGTGTAAATGTAAATGTGTAATGTGTAATGAGTATAGAGTTCATGTTCCACCCCAAAAGTGTAAAAGAGTAAAAGGGGTTGTGAATACTCACTTGGTATGGAAATGAAGCTAACAAGGAATATAGATAGCAAAAAGATCCTTGAAAAGCACACTTTAACATAAATAGTAATATGCATTGAATCACATAGATGTATAAAGTTTAAAAATGAAAGTTGGATTTGTATATAAAACCATTGGTTTGTATTTAAAAAGGATTGAATAAAATATATAAAGTTTGAGGTAAAATATGTTTGAAACAATTTAATTAGGTTTGAATTAAATAAATAAGTGTATAACTATAGTTTATGAAATAATGTCAATATTAATTGTAATTAAGTATAAATAAATAAAACGATTTTGATTTAAAATGTAAAGTAAATAAGTCATCATTATTTATAAATTTTGTAACTTAATTATTTAAAATATCATTTAAGTGTAAGATGATAAATATAAATTTAATTTTTATAAACTTTTCAATAAATTACATTTATGCCAAGATTAAACTTTTAATCTATTTTTAAATACAGAAAACATATTTTTATAAAATCTGAAACATTTACTGATTAAAATCTAAAAATTATAATTCTGTTAAAAATTCTGAGTCTAGCACGACCGTGCCTCGGAAGGGCACGATCGTGCTCAAGCCACGGGCGCGACCGCGCTAGTCGGGGCGCGACCGGGTTGATCAATCAGGAGCACAATCTAGACAAGTCATCAGGCACGACCGTGCCTTAGCCCGGCACGGTCGCGTCTATGATTTTTAGACACAACAGAGACTAGCCCAAAGGGCATGACAAGGTCTGGACGGATGACACGACCGCGCTGCTAGTCGACACGACCGCGCTAAACGAGGCACGGCCGCGCTAGATGATTAGCGCGACCGTGTCTATTCCAAATCAGACACGAATCGAGAGTTTCTTGTATTTTGAACACATGAATTGTTAGGGCTTTTGATTAATGGGTTATTAAGAGTCTTTTCATATAACTTAATTGTATGGAAATCGAGTTTAAGCATGGGTTCGATTAAATCATTTTTATTAAAATATGATTTCTGATTCTGATCGAATTCTATAATGGAAGCCCAAATTGAATGAGGGCTTTTGATAATGTTACTGAAATGAGTGAGATGGAGAGTATACTTACCCTGAAACGTAACGAATCGATGAAGAACGGCAGAGATGAGTTCCGGCGACGGAGGTAAAGGTTTCCGGTGACTTCGACTGCGATTCCGGCTAGGCCAGAGAGTCCAGAGTCTTGGAGAGAGCCGGGAGATGATAAATCCTTTCTTGATCTGGAGAATTTGGGTTCCAGGAGGAAGACTCGAGTTTTGTTTGAATTGCTTGAGAGAGAATTCGAGATTGATGGAGAAAAACTGAGGCGTTGAGTAATTGAAAATGGTATAACTCGCGTTAAAGGAAAAGAAACGTAATCGGATTTGAAATTCGAACGATTGAGCGTTTTGAAATCACATTTACGTTTCGACTGTTTCGCAGGCGCGACCGTGCCAAGATTGGCGTGACCGTGCTTAGGAACCGGGCGCGATCGTTCCAGGACCAGCCGCGCGATCGTGCCGAGGCACTTGGCGCGACCGTGCTAGAACGAAGCACGACCGTGCTAACTAGGGTTTCTTGATAAATTTTCAACTTTAGTCCTTGACTTTTCAGGTTTTATAAATTTGAAATATATAGTTACTTGTATAGCGTTTATGTGCATATAATCGAGTAAAACTTGCGAACTTGTATAGAATCATTGCATTTTATTTACCGCGGGAAAAATATTGAGACATTGCACGAGTATAGAACTTGAAATTTCATTACATTGAATTGAAATATGAATACTAAAAATCAGAAATGTTACAGTCTCCCCATGTTGAGAGAATTTCGTCCCGAAATTTAGCTAGAGGAAACAACATTAATAGTAAAAAGATGAGGGTACTTGAGCTTCATTTGGTCTTCTCGTTCCCAAGTGTACTCAGGACCACGCTTAGACTCCCAACGAACTTTGACGATAGGAATACGACTTTGCTTGAGTTGCTTGACTTCACGATCCATAATTTCCACCGGCTTCTCAACGAAGTGCATCGTTTCATCAATGCGCACGTCGTCAAGCGGTATATGTAGATTTTCATCAGCGAGACACTTTTTTAGATTAGATATATGAAATGTAGGATGCACATTGCCAAGAGATGGAGGTAACTCGAGCTTGTAAGCCACTTTCCCAATCCTTTCAAGGATTTTGAATGGACCAACATAACGAGGTGATAACTTGCCTTTCTTTCCAAAACAGATCACACCCTTCCATGGAGATACCTTAAGAAGAACGAGATCACCGACTTGGAATTCCAAGGGTTTTCGACGCTTGTCGGCATAACTCTTTTGTCGACTCCTTGCTACTCGGATATTGTCACGGATTTTAATAATCTTGTCGGAAGTTTCTAGAATTAACTCGGGACCGGTGATTTGTGCTTCACCAATCTCGTTCCAACAGATCGGAGAACGACACTTGCGACCATAGAGAGCTTCGAATGGAGCCATGTTGATACTTGTGTGGTAGCTATTGTTATAAGAAAACTCAATAAGGGATAAATGTGAATCCCAATTGCCACCAAAATCGATTACACAAGCTCTAAGCATGTCTTCAAGAGTTTGGATTGTTCGCTCGGTTTGGCCATCAGTTTGGGGATGGTAAGCCGTGCTCAAATCCAAACGAGTACCAAGAGCAGATTGGAGAGATTGCCAAAATCGAGAAGTGAACCGAGCGTCTCTATCAGATATTATGTTCAAGGGAACACCATGACGGCTCACAATTTCATCAATGTAAATTCGGGCAAGTTTCTCCACTTTGAAGTCTTCACGAATAGGCAAAAAGTGGGCAGATTTGGTGAGTCGATCAATGATCACCCAAATACTATCATAACCACTCGAGGTGCGAGGGAGCTTGGTAATGAAATCCATAGCTAAATTCTCCCATTTCCACACGGGAATTTCCGGTTGTTCAAGCAAACCAGAAGGACGGTGATGTTCGGCTTTGACTTTGGAGCAAGTTAAGCATTTGGCAACATAAAGAGCAATGTCCTTCTTCATACCGGGCCACCAATAAAGCTGACGAAGATCTTGGTACATTTTATCCGCACCAGGATGAATAGAATAACGAGTCTTATGAGCCTCGTTCATGAGAATTGCACGGAGATCATCGCGATCGGGAACCCAAATACGGTTCAAGTAATATAGTAAGCCATTGGGTTTAGATTCAAGAAGAAGTTCAACACCACACGACATTTGTTCATACATGTTACCCTCGGTAACTGAGACGTGTTGAGCTTCCAGGATACGGGTTTGAATATCGGATTGAATACGGGCGCAATGAAGCATAACATGGTCTTTTCGACTCAAAGCATCGGCTACAACATTCGCTTTGCCGGGATGGTAACGAATCTCGCAGTCGTAGTCGTTAAGGAGTTCGACCCAACGTCGTTGCCTCATATTGAGTTCTTTTTGGTTGAAGATATGTTGAAGACTTTTGTGGTCGGTGAATACCACAAATTTCGTGCCATATAGGTAGTGTCTCCAAATCTTTAACGCGAATACGACCGCACCCAACTCGAGGTCGTGCGTCGTATAATTCTTTTCATGAATTTTGAGTTGTCTTGATGCATAAGCGATCACTTTGCCTCGTTGCATGAGGACACAACCAAGACCTTGGTTAGAAGCATCACAATAGACAACTAGATCATCATTTCCATCGGGGAGAGTCAAGATGGGAGCATTGCACAACTTTTGCTTAAGAGTTTGGAAAGCTTCTTCTTGCTTCGGTCCCCATTCATAAGCTTTACCCTTATGGGTCAAGGCGGTAAGAGGGACAGCAATCTTTGAGAAGTTTGAGATGAAACGACGATAATAACCCGCAAGATCAAGGAACGAACGAACTTCGGTAGGAGTCTTCGGGGCATTCCAATTCTTAACCGTTTCAATCTTAGCAGGATCAACATGAATACCCTTGTCGTTGACGATGTGACCAAGAAATTGAACTTCCTTTAACCAAAATTCACATTTGGAGAACTTGGCATATAGTTGTTCTTTCTTTAAAAGGTCCAAAACCAATCTAAGGTGTTCTTCATGGTCGGCTTTAGTCTTGGAATAGATTAAGATATCGTCAATGAAAACGATCACGAATTTATCAAGGTACGGTTTGCACACACGATTCATGAGGTCCATGAAAACTGCGGGTGCATTGGTTAATCCAAAAGGCATAACCATGAACTCGTAATGACCATACCTTGTTCGGAAAGCAGTCTTAGGAATGTCATCTTCTAGAACACGGAGCTGATGATAACCAGATCGAAGATCAATCTTCGAGAAACACGTAGAACCTTGAAGTTGATCAAAGAGATCATCGATTCTAGGCAAAGGATAGCAATTCTTGATAGTAAGCTTATTGAGTTCGTGATAGTCAATACACATGCGAAATGATCCATCCTTCTTCTTTACAAATAAGACGGGTGCACCCCACGGTGAATGACTCGGGCGAATGAACCCTTTATCGGAGAGTTCTTGAAGTTGACTTGCGAGCTCTTGCATTTCGGAAGGTGCAAGACGATAAGGAGCTCTAGGAACAGGGTTAGCTCCGGGCATGAGATCAATACGGAACTCGACTTGACGAACGGGAGGAAGACCGGATAAATCTTTAGGAAACACTTCGGGAAAAACTCGAATAATGGGAATGTCTTGGATACTCTTCTCCTTGACATCCTTTTGAACAATATGAGCTAGGAAGGCGATGTACTTCTTTCGCAAGTACTTTTGAGCAGTAGTACAAGACATCAATTTAAGACCCTTGCAAGGCTTTTCACCAAAAACCCTTAAGGTTTCTCCCGAAGGTAGCGGAATTCGGATGCACTTTTCAAAGCAAATAACTTCGGCATGATGATTTGATAGCCAATCCATACCTATGATAATGTCAAAGCTTCCTAGTGGCATTGGAATAAGGTTGATTGGGAATGCATGATCATTAAGTTCTAAAGAGCAATCATAGATAATAGACTCAATTGTAAGGGAGTCACCATTTGCTATTTCAACGGTGAAGGTTTTCTCTAATTGGGATCGTGTCTTTGCAAGTAAAGGCTCAAAATTAAGTGACACAAAACTTTTATCGGCACCGGTATCGAACAAAATGGAGGCATATTGACTATTAACAAGGAACGTACCATTAACCACGTCGTTGTTGGCTTGAGCTTCGTTGGCGTTAATGTTGAAAGCACGCCCACGAGCTCCACCTTGTCTAGTATTTGCGAGCCTTGGACATAGATTACGAAAATGATTCGGGTCACCACACTCATAACAAGCACGCCCATTAGCAATGGCGGGAGCACCTTGATTAGCCACTTGAGGTACGGTTTGGTTTGGAGGGTTGACTTGGCCCGTAAGGGCTTTGGTCCTACAAACATTAACCGTATGACCATATCTCCCACAATAAGTACAAAGGCGACATGGGATGTTTTGGGGATGATGATAGTTGCAGGTGGCACAAAGTGGGTAAATTCCACCATATGGCTTTTTGACTGGTGCTTGAACCATAGGTGCAGCTTGGTTCACGGGAACAGCAGGAGTAACCACAGCAAAATTTCTAACCTTCCTCTTTCTAGTGTTGCGAGAGGGCTCGGTTGTAGCTTCTTTGGTGTGGTTAGGAGGGGTTACGGTTTCAGCAACTTTCTTAGAACCCTTTTTGGTAAGAGTTCCAGCTTTAACATGATTATCGGTTAGGGTAGCAGACAGGCGGATGGCATCTTCCAAAGTAGCAGGATTTCTACCTAAGACAGTATCTTGAATTTGTCTTGGTAGCCCACCAATGTACTTTTCAATGCAACGAGATAATGGAGTGACCATGTGGGGCACAAGAAGACTCAATTCATGGAACCGAGTTGTGTAAGCCAAGTGTTCCCCACTATCTTGGGCAAGATCCCAAAATTCGGCCTCTAACTTCTTCACTTCATTGCGAGGACAGAACTCCTCGGTCATAAGCCTTTTGACCTCATCCCAAGGTAAGGCCATAGCTACATCAACACCCCTATTCCTTTTCTCCCCATTCCACCATGTAAGTGCCCGCTTTTGAAGGACACTAGTAGCATGACGAACACGGAGGTTGTCGGGACAGTCACTATTGAGAAAGGTATTCTCAATACTTTCGAACCATTGGAGGAGTCCGGTAGCTCCTTCGGTTCCATAAAACTTTAGGGGATTGCACGAATTGAAGTGCTTGAAGGTGCATTGGGATGGATTACCACCATTTCCACCATTACCACCATTATTACCACTATTGCTTCCATTGCCATTAGTGGCACCATTGGCTTGGGTGAGTTGTGTCACCAATTGAGTAAGAATAGCAGCAATGTCGGAGTTGGCGTTAGCGACGGGAGCACGACGAGGAGGCATTCTACAGATTTGAAACACAAGGCAAGAGAGATTGTAAGAACTTATGAGAATTGCTAGGATTTAATAGAATGATATAACAAAATAAAAGATAGATAATCATAGTTTGGATTGTACTCAAAAGTGACAAAAATTCACTTGAATACTAAGGCATATTAAGGTTAATTTAAACTCATATAATTTTCAAGGAGACATGCTTTAGCCTATAGGTAAACACTCATCTCGGGAGTTCCCAGGAAAGCATACGGGTCCCTCGGTTGATTGGGATTTATGCGAAATGCTTTCCTAGACAGAAAACCCAAAATACAGGTGTCACCCTTCCAGATTGCACGTGTCCTCAAATAATTTAACAAGTTTAAAAACCTCAACGAAGAAATAAAAATTTTATTTAAAGATTTTTGCTTCAAGAATTTTCCACATGCTTAGAAAGGATAAAGATAGAAAAAGAAGATAAGAATAATAAGAGGTTTAGGCCATAGGAAAGGATGTTATTTATTTAATTATTATTTAAGAATATCCTAATAAGTCATGCATTTCTAACAAAGAAGGTAGCAAATATAAAAATAATTAATCATGGTAAGCATGTAGCACATAGCATGTAGCACATAGCACAAAATCATGAAGCATAACATAAGTGGGTGTCCTAAAGTTATAGTCTAGGTCAAGATGTCTAATAACCTAAATCCCTATAACCAAGGCTCTGATACCAATCTGTCACACCCCGACCGATGGCGGAATCATCGGGGCGGGACATGTAAGACTGTTCATAGCACATGGTTGACTAAATTGAAATATATTAAAGTCAAATTTGCATTACAATAAATCCAAGTACAAGATCAAATTCAAACAAGAAACATAAACAATTCATAAAATTCTTGATTTATTTTGCTAAGTCCAAATCCTATGTTAAACACGTCTTGAATCAATCTCACATATTGGGGCCTGAAACATGAATAAAATAAAGTCAACTAAAAAGTTGGTGAGTATAACACAGTTGTATATAGATAGCATATAGTTGAAAACAAATCCTTTACATGACATGATAAATAAGGCGTTCATGGGGAGTAACTATTGTGTAACCAAATGTACAATCAAACCTTGTAACTAGCATGCAAAACAAAGTGTATTGTCGGTTTCAATCACCGCGTACCATGGGTGGGTTTGTCAGACTCAATAGATCCATCATTGAAAACCGTCGGCTTGTATAGTTAATGATTGCACATAAGAGCATACAAAGGTTAAACACACCTAGCACTCGGGCACAAAGCTCAAATTTTTGCACACATGTATGTAAATAGGATTTTTTTTGCACTTGTGTAGTTTGTGTAAATGTAAATGTATAATGTGTAATGAGTATAGAGTTCATGTTCCACCCTAAAAGTGTAAAAGAGTAAAAGGGGTTGTGAATACTCACTTGGTATGGAAGTGAAGCTAACAAGGAATATAGATAGCAAAAAGATCCTTGAAAAGCACACTTTAACCTAAATAGTAATATGCATTGAATCACATAGATGTATAAAGTTTAAAAATGAAAGTTGGATTTGTATATAAAACCATTGGTTTGTATTTAAAAAGGATTGAATAAAATATATAAAGTTTGAGGTAAAATATGTTTGAAACAATTTAATTAGGTTTGAATTAAATAAATAAGTGTATAACTATAGTTTATGAAATAATGTCAATATTAATTGTAATTAAGTATAAGTAAATAAAACGATTTTGATTTAAAATGTAAAGTAAATAAGTCATCATTATTTATAAATTTTGTAACTTAATTATTTAAAATATCATTTAAGTGTAAGATGATAAATATAAATTTAATTTTTATAAACTTTTCAATAAATTACATTTATGCCAAGATTAAACTTTTAATCTATTTTTAAATACAGAAAACATATTTTTATAAAATCTGAAACATTTACTGATTAAAATCTAAAAATTATAATTCTGTTAAAAATTCTGAGTCTAGCACGACCGTGCCTCGGAAGGGCACGATCGTACTCAAGCCACGGGCGCGACCGCGCTAGTTGGGGCGCGACCGGGTTGATCAATCAGGAGCACAATCTAGACAAGTCATCAGGCACGACCGTGCCTTAGCCCGGCACGGTCGCGTCTATGATTTTTAGACACAACAGAGACTAGCCCAAAGGGCATGACAAGGTCTGGACGGATGACACGACCGCGCTGCTAGTCCACACGACCGCGCTAAACGAGGCACGGCCGCGCTAGATGATTAGCGCGACCGTGTCTATTCCAAATCAGACACGAATCGAGAGTTTCTTGTATTTTGAACACAGGAATTGTTAGGGCTTTTGATTAATGGGTTATTAAGAGTCTTTTCATATAACTTAATTGTATGGAAATCGAGTTTAAGCATGGGTTCGATTAAATCATTTTTATTAAAATATGATTTCTGATTCTGATCGAATTCTATAATGGAAGCCCAAATTGAATGAGGGCTTTTGATAATGTTACTGAAATGAGTGAGATGGAGAGTATACTTACCCTGAAACATAACGAATCGATGAAGAACAGTAGAGATGAGTTCCGGCGACGGAGGTAAAGGTTTCCGGTGACATCGACTGCGATTCCGGCTAGGCCAGAGAGTCCAGAGTCTTGGAGAGAGCCGGGAGATGATAAATCCTTTCTTGATCGGGAGAATTTGGGTTCCAGGAGGAAGACTCGAGTTTTGTTTGAATTGCTTGAGAGAGAATTCGAGATTGATGGAGAAAAACTGAGGCGTGGAGTAATTGAAAATGGTATAACTCGCGTTAAAGGAAAAGAAACGTAATCAGATTTGAAACTCGAACGATTGAGCGTTTTGAAATCACATTTACGTTTCGACTGTTTCGCAGGCGCGACCGTGCTTAGGAACCGGGCGCGATCGTTCCAGGACCAGCCGCGCGATCGTGCCGAGGCACTTGGCGCGACCGTGCTAGAACGAAGCACGACTGTGCTTACTAGGGTTTCTTGATAAATTTTCAACTTTAGTCCTTGACTTTTCAGGTTTTATAAATTTGAAATATATAGTTACTTGTATAGCGTTTATGTGCATATAATCGAGTAAAACTTGCGAACTTGTAAAGAATCATTGCATTTTATTTACCGCGGGAAAAATATTGAGACATTGCACGAGTATAGAACTTGAAATTTCATTACATTGAATTGAAATATGAATACTAAAAATCAGAAATGTTACAATAGATGACCAACTTCCTCTTTTGCCAAGGTCAGACATCGACATGATCAAGCTAAAACACATGACGGATGTCACTCTAAACAGAGTACAGACCTACAGGGGAAGACCAACAAAGCCACTTCACAAACGACTTATTGGACATCTGGAAAATCCAGATTATGTGGCACCAGCAAACAGAAAATGGCGTCATGATAACAGTGATTCTGACAGGGAGGATATTGTTGTACCTCCAGCTGACGACCAAGATGATGACGACCAAGATGGTCAGGGAGCTGGTGGCAATGCTCCTAATGTTCCATCTACCGCTGCCACCACCCCCACTGTTGTTGCTATCGATTCTTCCCTTCCAACTAACCCAGAAGACGTTAACCTGGACACCGTCCTGTTTACTGATTCTGAGGACACTGAAGACGAATTTGTAATCAGTCAACAAGGGGCAAGATTGGTCGCAACAAAACGAAAAATGGGAGCAGATCAAGGAAGCTCAAGGGTTGATGATGACGTCAGGGATGCTGACTTTGTCCCTGACTGTCCACAAGTATCTGCTGCTCCTTCTTCCCAATCTACCCCAGTCAAGAAAGGAAGAGGAAAGAGAATGGCCAAACGCCAAAAGTTTAAACTTGTTAGAAGGACGGAGAGCACCTCTGCTACTACAGCAACTGCCACCAGGTCTGAGGCTCCAATGTCAACATCTATGCCTCAGACACAAACTGTGCCTCCTTCCATCTACACGACTGCTCCTACATCACAGCCATCAACTATTCGAGCTGAATCTTCAATGTCACTGCCGACTGTCTCTCTACACGAACAGATCAGTACTTTAAACAGTTTGGTACTTCGTTTACTGGCTCAGAATGAAGAGCAATCAAAACGAATTGACCAACAGGGCTCGTAGATCAGTCAGTTGACTCTGCAAAATACTGAACAAGCCTAAGCCATCACAAGTCTTTCCACTAGATGCAATGATCAACAAGCCCTCCTTCTCACTGCTACAAACCAGAATCAACAGTTGTCTACAACTGTTAATACACATGCTCAAAGGATACAAAGGCTTGAGGAGGAAAATAAGAGACTGTTGGAAGACTTAGAAAGCAGAAGAGACCCGACACCCAGAATTGAGGGTGCTCGCAAAGATGGTGATGATGGTGATGATGGTGACGACGATGATGATGATGATGATGATGATGACGAGGATGATGATGGTGACGATGATGATGATAATAATGACAAAGATAAGGATGATGGTGCCAATGCTGGTGCTGCATCAAGTGCTTCAAAGACAGCAGAAGCAGAGGCACGCACAAAGCAAAAATCAGACAAATCAGAAGGCCCATCATCAGATACACAAAAGGGCACTGAAGGTTGATAGTTTTTGTTTTAAGTGTTTTAAGTTGTCTTATTGTAAATATTAGATTATTATGTAAATAATTTCAGTTTTATTTTGATTAAATCAATGAAACTTCAAATTCTCACATGTTTATTCTTTGTTTGTTTATGAAAATAGTTTTGGATGTGATGCCTCTCAAGAAACAACCTTCAAAGTTAACTTATGTGCTTGACATGCAAGGGATCATCCAACATTCAGTTATTTATGACAAAGAGGAAGGGGAAATCGTACATTACTTGTCAAAAGAACAGATTGCCGAGCTATTTCAAATGAATCCCGACGAAGTCATTACTGAAGAGGCATCTGTTCCAACAACTGATTATCCCTCTTCTGACGAACTAGAAGACGTTGATGAGGTTGAAGTCAAAGACATCACTGATCAAGAATATCCAAAGTACACATCAGTAGATGGTGATGATCTTCCCTCCTTCGTGGACTTATTCACTCAGCAGTCCGACGAGGAGGTCAACCGCATTATCGACAACAAACAGGATGAAGCCGGTCCCTCCACTATTGACATTGACGAGCTGAATGAACGTAAAAGTCAGTGGATGGAATACATGGCCGAATTAAAGAAGAACTCAAAGCCCTCTCCTCCAACCAAGTACACTAAAGTTTATCGACTCAAAGGACACAAGTCTGATGGTCGTATAATCAGTTGGGCATACTTCAACGACTTAAGCTGCTATGCTATAAAAAGAGAGAAGGGCATACAATATTTCAGGTACCCTCATGATTTCAAGACGCTGCCCACATTTGAAGTAAATCAATTGGCGCGTCTAAAGCTTCTATACAGCGAATCTTTCGGTCTATCCGAATGGTTTGAACGTCAATTACAATACGAATACCGGAAGAAGTGGGTGAACTTCAAGCCACAAATGCCTACACGTTACATTCATAAGGAAAAGGTTCATCCAGTCACCAAGAATCCCCTAATTGTCTTAAAGTGGAAGCCTCCAACGATCATGAAGAAGAATCCTTTAAGGAAAATGATCCAGGACTTCTCAGATCAGTTCAAATGGTGGTACTATGATGGGCGTACTGGTGAAGCTGTTATAGTGCTTTGTAAAGAAGGGTCATGGGAGACCATCAGGGTCTTTGATCCCTTGTGGCTGACCAACTTGTCTGAACAAGATGTTACAACTTTATACAAGTGTCAGCCATTTTTTGAAGTTGCAGATATAGACCAAGCGTTGCAGTATGTGAAAGTGATACGTATATGCTTTGCTTTTGACATACACGCCAGGGTCAACTGGAAAACTCGTACAAAAGAGATGTTGAAGACCAACTAATGTTAGTTAGGTCATTTTGAAGGGATCTAGGTCCAAGGGGGAGTATGTAGATGCATAATATGTCCCTAATCCCTTGTAATATGTATTTCATCTATGTTTAATGTAATTATTTGATGTATTAATGAAATTACATGTTTATCCTTAATGTTTACTCATATATAACGACTGTGTATTAAATGATCTGATAAATATCGATAACGTTGATCAATCGTGCTATTGAAAGGCCCATTCGCACGAATGGATAATGAGAATGATCCATTCGCGCGAATAGATCATGAGAATGATTCATTCGCTAGAATAAGTCATGAGAATGATTCATTCGTACGAATGAACCATTCTAATGATTCATTCTTATGAATGAACCATTCTACTGATTCATTCGCACGAATGAGTCCATTCACATGGCTCATTCGTACGAATGGCCTCTGCACTATTTATATAACTTTCACTTCATGAGCACATATACAACACATATACACATAGAGAGACTGACCAGAGCAGAACCAACAGAAAACAAACTCTTTTCACCTGTATTGTCAAATCTCTGTCCGTTTAGAGTTTCCAGGTCTTGTATCCAACTTCTCTACACAAAAGGGTCGATAGAAACCTTCGTTTCGAAGTCTAATCCGCTCATTTCTCTCGACCCGATCAGTGTCATAGATTGGATTACCAATCAAATCGGATTCCGCACGATTTGGTTCGGTTAATGTGTTGAATCATTGGATCAAGGTAGATCCCGATCCAACACGAAATGAGCATGTGAAATATGTAATAATCAACGGCGTCAAAAACTTGATGTATTTGTGATAGTGCTCGGATAGGTTCAAATCTCTCACATGGAAACGGAAGTTAAAGGGTAATAAAGTAAAAATGTGCATAAACTTATTTCTTTCTTTCTGTTGTGCTCCCTAATCTTCCCTATTTGTGTCCTTGATTCACTTCGATGGTATTTCAAATTGCTATTTTTATAAGCCCGTTTATGCCAAATGATTTTTAAGACTCTTGCTTTTAGATTATTTTTAAAAATGTTTTTATTACTTTTATATACATTTAATCCAATGGATTGGGTAGTTTAACATCTTAGGACAAAATTATGAAGCCAAATTATCAACGGGGTTCCACCCCACACTTAATTTCTGACAATATGATTATATGCAATATGATATGTGTCATGAATAATAAGAGTGTGGTAAAACTAATACTCCCCTGATGAGACGTCATCACCAAGCATGTGGTCGATTCCCACCATCGCCTAAAATGTATTTCCCAGCACGAACCAAAACTTGGCTTTATCTGTTTATTCAAACCTCAAGACACAACTAATTACTAGAAATAAAAAAAACTTTAAACTAATATTCAACAACTAGGGTGGCCGAAAGTGGTGGTGGTGGCACCATATCAACGGTTATCTACATAACCGGATAAAAAACCATGAGTGTCAATGTATCCAAATCATCCAACAAGTGTTTGGGTTAAGGTTTTTAAGAAAATAAAAATTCTGCCCCAATTCAACACCTGACTGCATGGAGCCTAATGCACGGTAAAAAACATGATAGTGTTAAAACAATGCCAAGAATTTTGATAGTAAATTAGCCAAAAGCTTGGTGTTCACACAAAAACTTGTTGTTGCTAAGAAATATATATAACTTATATTTGTAGGACCACACAAAAGAAACACAAATTCGTGCATGGTTGTAGCATGATCGTGTCTTCCCGAGTCCAAAAGTAGTCTATTGTAACTAATCAAACAAGGCGCAAACTTGATTGGTGCAATTTGACTAAGAACATAAATGGTCAAAATGTTGACTTTTTAAAAGTCAAACCTATCAAAATTCTTGACCTAATTCAATTAATTCATAATTTTCCACATAGTATGCTAATACCTAAACATATTTAAGCAGGATTCATGTTTCAATTCGTATTTACAAGTTCAAGAGTTCAAAGTCAAATTTTCAAGAAACCTATTCATACGAGTCAAACAAATCTTTCACAAACAAGACTAAAACGTGTTGCATTATGATCTTACATAGTCAAATACGCATCTAGATTAAGCTTTGAGTTCATATTCAAGCACATTCAATCAAAGAAACAAAATGAAACCCTAGCCTCTATTTGAGCCAAATCTGCCATTTTTGAAGCATAAATCAACCAAAAATTGATAATGGACAAGTTTACATACCTTTATGATAAGATTGGAGGCGAGGATCGGAAGAAACAGGTGAAAATCGGGTGTTTTTTGTCGAGTTTGGCGACTTCCGAGCGTTTTTGGATTTGGGGTTTTGAGGAAATGGCTCGTTTCTGCCCCCTTTATGCCCATACTGCACGGACCCCAATGCACGGGCGTGCATTGGGATGCACGGCCGTGCATTGCCCCTGTTGGCCAAATTTTGACTTTTTTTTTTACATTTTGAAAATAATACCTTAGAATAAATTAAAATATATTTTTAATTAAAAGTAATTAAGAATAACTTAGATTACAATAATGTGTTAATTTATCTAAAGATAATTTAAAATAACTGGTCAAAGGAGAATGCCACCATTAAAATCCCGATTTCACGTTAGAAGACTTTCCTCGATTGTCGGCATCCAAGTTCAAAGCGTTAAGCTTGTCATCATCGAAATTAAAGAAGATAAAATCTAAACTCGTAAAACCATTCGAAAGTGTTACGCCTATTTTAAAATGCTTTCGGATGGTGGTACTTATATACATTTAATTTGCTTGAATATAATTTCGCGGTCGCGATCTTTGAAAATTCCTACAAACACAGATTAACTAGTACGAGTACCAAAAAATAGAAACATAAGAAATTAGAAATAAAAACAAAAAGGAAAAATAGAGTAGAAATAAAACAAATAGAAAACATAATTAATTAGTCAGTCCAACGACTTAAATCTTTCGCAGAATTATCGTGTACCCGGCAACGGCGCCAAAAACTGAGAGTGTGTTTTTACGTGTAGATAAAAATATAAATATATATATCCTTGGCAACGACACCAAAAACTTGATGGCGTAGTTTTAGTAATAAATATGTTTTATTTGGAGCTACACAAAATCAGGTTTTAAATTTATAAATTAAAATGATAATTACTTCAACTAAATAAACACACAATAGGCAAGTGTACCTATCGCAGCGTAGTAAAGTATGGGTAAGAACCAAGTATCGAACCATGGACATGGATCCCGTACTCAACCCTCGCTATTGTCTTACAAGGATAATAAGTTGGAAAATGGGTTTTGTTTAAAAGGAAAATAAAAAGATAAGAAATGTAATTAGAAAGGTTATCTTGTTTAAGACGTTACCCTAGTTGTTATCCCTTGTTAATTAACATTATATTTAAAGTAAAGTTGATCATAGTTACTAGTACTAACCTTTCGATAGGGGAGTTAATATTTCGTAACGGAACAGTGGATACGGTCGGCCAACTGTTCCTTAATGAATATAACGGACCCTAAACGTGGTCTCAAGTCCGTCGGTATCTCACAATTCATTATTCGGACTAAGATTATCCAATGACTGACGTACATCATGTCTTGTAACTTCCTTTGGAAAGTCGAAATGCGCAACTCCCTCCAGAGTTACTTTATGAACGCTCGTACCTAACAAATTATGTTCTTAAATAGTTTTCTTTACTTATAATATTATTTTAAATAAATAAGACTTTCATTCTCAAGATCTAACCCCATGTCTCCCGCTAGAAGTCCTCTGCAAGCCGACACGAGAGAAGTAAAGAAATAACAACACAAACCGCCCGGTCTGGTTAGGGTTCAAACGGCCTGCTGAATACCCAAACCTGCAATCAACCCATAATATTAAATCTATACTAACTGGTCATGCTAGCACCAAGATTTATATATAGACCGTACAAACATTGAATAAGCTTCCCAAGCAAGAAGTCTTGCTTGAATAACTCTCAAGATTTAAGATTATTAGATTGGTTTAAAGATCAATTATTCTTGTCTTTTTAAGATAACTCAAAGTAAAGACTTTTAAAACATAACATACTAAAAATACTTCATTAGTTAATTAAAATTCAACCAACTTGAGCAACACAAGAGAACTAGTCACGAATGACCATACAAGTGACTCCACTAACCCTTAGACAATGTGTGAAAGTGTTCCTACACCAAGGGAGAGTGGGTATAGGTTATCTCTTGCTTGCTTGAACAAGAAGGATCGTTTCGTATTACAAGACTAAAAACATAGAATAAACAAAGGAAAAGCTAAAACGGACCAAAACCGAGGGAGTTCCGGCTCTAGCAGAGCTCTAGGGCCTTCCCAACCCAAGGTAATGAACACCTAAATGCTTGGAATGAGCTTGCTATTTATAGGCTGAGATTTTGGCAATGCACGGCCGTGCATTGGATTGCATGGGGGTGCAAAGTACCCGTTTCTTGCATGTGAGGCAATCTGGCAGCTTTTAGGAGTATAGGGAGGCAAAACCCCAAATGCACGGCCGTGCAATGGGATGCACGCCCGTGCATTGGGATATTTTGCTCCTTGTTGACTTTTGACTTCCAGCTTTGACTTCCTGCTTCCGGTTTCGTTCAATTGGCCCTCGAATGCTGATTTCACCTTGTTTTTTAGTGTTTTCTTCATGTTTTTGCATATCCGGGTCAATTATCCTATTGGAACACAAATGAGTGGATTAGGCATCAATTCTTATCATTTGTTAATAATTGTGATAAATATGGGGATAATTATGCATGCAAAACATGTATAATTTGAGATATATCATTAACCGATACGTCTTTAGCGGACTTGATTGGTACAGTTCATTCTTATGTAGAAAGTGATTTGACTGAAGTTAGTGAAAAAAGTGATGACGAAAGTGCCAAGGGTGTACTCAGGAAGAAGTTACTACTCAAGCGTTCGTGGTCTTGATTAAAGAAGAATAAGAGAAGCAGAGTGATTCTGAAAGTGCCATTTTTACTGAATCAAGTGATAGTGAGAGTGCTCATTCTTCTACTTCAGAGGTAAAAGCTGAGGTTCATACTGATGCTGGTTCTGATAATAGTTCTTCAGACAGTGACTTAAGTGAATCTGGGAATGTTACTAAAAATGAAGAGTCTACAGTTCATAATGTTGAGGCAAAGGTGACCAGTGAAGAATTGATGAATGAAAATGTAGCTATAGGGAAGGTAACCGAGAAAGTAGCTGAGATGTTTGCTTAAGCCAGTGGATTCATGGCTGATTCTAAACAGGTAAATGAGGTTGTTTCTGTTCCATGATCTAAATGCATTCATTCTGATTTAAAAATTCTGAGATTGTGTGATGACAATACTAATCTCTTCTGTGACTTGAAGCCAAGCTACTTAACTAATCAAACTTTGAAAGAAAATGAGAAACTTTTAAATATAAGAATTGAATCATTGAAAGATGATATCAATGTTTTATAATCAAAAGTAAATGAACAAGCTTTTCACATTGATGTAGCATACTCTGAGTATGAAAAGAAAATAAATGAACTTTCCCGGTCACAGAGTGAAGTCACCAAATTGATGAGAAAGCTTGAGGGTTATAAAAATTCCAGTTTTCTGTTGGAATATTATAATGAGAAAGCTAGTGGTGAGAAAGTAGTTGGAGGAGTTGGTTATTGTCCACAGCAGGATGATAAAGTTGTTGGGGGAATTGGTTTCTGTCCTCCGTTTAATGGTAATTACACAAATTGTAGCATTGAGATAGTGACTGAAGAAGAGTTGGAACCAAAAACTGTCCTCAAGGTGAATCCAGTTACTGGTGAGGACATGGTGTATGAGGATGATAGTGATGATGAATGCTTTGATGAACACAAAATTTTGGCCAAGAAAAGTTTTCCCGTACAAATGATCACACAAATTATTTTTATTTTTTTTTAATCCCAGAGGCTAGTCCATGCGTACTTAGCAAATACGCACATAAAGAGTGCTCATGCGTATTTAGTAAATACGCAAAGCCAAGTGCTCATGCATATTTGATAAGTTCGCAAAATGCCCATACGTACATGCTAAGTATGCAGAGGAAAATACTCATGCGTACTTAACAAGTACGCAGGACAACTTCTCTTGCGTACTTAGTAAGTACACAGGGCAAAACCCATGCGTACTTAGTAAGTACGCAGAAAAGCTGAATTTGCGTACTTATCAAAAAGTAACAGCGTTCTTGACGGATCTTGAGGAGAATGCTCGAAAAGTGACGGATCTGATAAATTGATGCTTCCAAAAGCTTAGAAATCATCTTCTAACAAACCCTTAGCCTTCCAAACACCAAATGAAGTGATAACAAACTCGGATTTAAGGATTTTTGCTCAAAAAGTAAAAACTCAGATCTGCTCAAAAAAACCCTAAAAACCGAAACTGGAACACAAATCAACGAACACCGAGGCTCTGATACCACTTGTAGGTCCCGAGAGACTCATCACGCAGCGGAAATAACACGGACCTGTTCTGTGATTTATGTGGGAACAAAGAAACGAGACAGAGAAAACACGAACATAGACAACAGATAATGAAACGACACGTAATCCATAACAAAGAAGTCATCCCGTATTACAGACTACATACCAAAGGAGTACACATCTCTCATCTAAGCTCACGGTCCAGGGGTCGGGAGAGCTCTTCCCGACCCGGACACCTCTAACCCTAGTTCCAGAGTTCCACCTACAAATGAAGACAAGTCTTCTATTTATAGGCGAAGGAACACCACCTGCGTAGTACTTACTAAGTACGCATGGTTTGGTCATGCGTACTTGACAAGAGGCAAAAGCCTTGCGTACTTACTAAGTACGCAGGACCAAACTGGTGTGCGGGCTAAGTACTCAGGAACACCCTCCTATGTACTAGCCACGTACACCGATACATAGAATTTAATCTATAGTTACAAAACATGCTTCTACACTTTTCCCAGAGAACGTATACATGACTTAACCGTCATAAATTAAGTAGTTTTCCCCAAAAACGTATCCATGACTTAACCGTCATAAAATAATTAGTTTCCCCCGAAAACGTATCCATGACTTAACCGTCATAAAATAAGTAGTTTTCACCCGAAAACGTATCCATGACTTAACCATCATAAAGTAAGAAGTTTTCACCCGAAAACGTATCCATGACTTAACCGTCATAAAATAAGTAGTTTTCACCCGAAAACGTATCCATGACTTAACCGTCATAAAATAAGTAGTTTTCTCGAAAAACGTATCCATGACTTAACTGTCATAAAATAAGTAGTTTTCACTCGAAAACGTATCCATGACTTAACCGTCATAAAGTAAGTATTTTTCACCCGAAAACGTATCCATGACTTAACCATCATAAATTTAATGATCCATTCGTAAGCTAGCTAGGCTTACGAATACCTATGTTCGTGCATGAAACCGTAACCAAACCATGACAAATAAATGCCCCTACCTCGCTAAACCACGAGAATAAAACAATATGCGGTCATTCGGCCATGTGGACCCCCGGTTAGCGCGACTAACCATGACCGGGGTGAACGTCCACATGACTCATCTACAGATCGATCTCGTGACAGGACGTCTCGATAACATGGAGTGCGGAATCCTTCGTGTTAACATATGTATATGAATTGACAATAGAAACAACAGGTAAATAAACTTTCTCTTTCTATTAAACCAAACACAGAGTTTACAAAATACACTTGTTCGTTCAATCTATCTCTCTACGCTCTAAATCTGTAAACTCCTATTTATAGACACAAATCTGTAATAGGCGAACTTAAAAAGAGTCTAGGCGAACTTAACAAGTTCGCCTCACATGAGACTAGGCGAACTTAACAAGTTCTCCTCTAATAGACTAGGCGAACTAGACAAGTTTGCCTCTAGCAGAACTTGTTCTATCACTTAGACAAAATCTATACAATTACATAAAAACATAAAGACAATAAGACCTAAACTATTACAAAGCTTTTGTCATACATTCTATGTCCTAACAGACTCCCCCTTGACAATAGTTTGATCTTCTGTCTTCAGTATTTATGACGAGCTCTTCCAGTTATCTGGTAATCTGCTTCCTGCGTGCACTCCATATCTCTGACAGATCTCCAACACTCTTTTATACTGCAATCCTTGTTCTCTCCATTCATTAGTAAACATAATCTCATTCTTTCTTAACGTCCTCTGATCTTTCTTTCAGAAGTTAATAAGATTCATTGCATCATAGAAACTAACAATGACCTTATTATCTTTATCATCAATTCTAGCTTCACCGGTATTCACATCTACGTACCACCATTTCATATTCCCAAGAAAATCTTGTGGTTTTTCTTCAATGGTATCTTCTGTACAACACGTACTGGCTTGAACTTATACTTCCAGGTCACAATCTCAGTCTTTTGATCTACAATCTTCACTCTTTTTCCTTTCTGTGGCTTTAATCTTTCATACTTCCCTGATCCACCTACTATTTTAATCAAGTTAGCAATCACATCAGCTAATCCACACTTTGATCTATTAATCAGTGGTTTCGTAGCTAGACCATTCATTTCAAACCTTGGCAAGGTATTGAAATACTTGATCCTAGGCTTTAAGTATTGAACACCATCAGATCTATTAAGAGCAAACAACTTCGTGTCATCATCATAAAACCAACTGATGATTCTTCCAATACACCTCTCTTTATTCACATATCTTTCTTTCTGAGCAGGTTGTATTAGTGACTTGGGTAGTACTTTCATCCAACTGTTAACTACTTCTCTCCACTGTTCTCTAGTCATTCCTGTCTTTCTATACATCACAGGTTCTTCATTCGGCTAAGGAGACACAGGATGAGTAGTATCAACATCAGAATCTATCTTGGATTGAGCAGTATCATCAGGTGTAGTGATATCTTCAACAGAGTCCATTGAATCTTTTACTCCTTTATAAGAAAACTCAGGAATAACATCATCTTGGATGAAATTATACAGTACATTCAGACCATTAATGCCTTCATATGTAACTTTATCTTTACTCTTTTCTATCTCAATCTCTACAATCTCTCCTTCTTCAACTTCATTATCTAACACATCCTCTTCAATATCATCAAATAATTCATCAATATCATCCAGACATTCTAACTTCTTAGCTTCTTCTTCTTCGGAATCAGCAAAGAATTCCAATAATAAAATATCTTCATTCACTCCAGAATCATTCTTGGTTCCTTCAATATTACCTGATGTAGACTCCCCTGAACTCTTGATATTGGATTCACGTCAACGTATTGAAGATCACCCTCAACATTACCACTAGGATCATTGTCATCATCATGCTTTCGTTGAATTGACTCAGCATGACAAGTATCATGTATCCTTAACTCCCCCTGAGCGTCAAGACGCTCAACAAGTTTGGACACCAATAACTGCATGTCAGCAATCTGTGTAGCTTGAGCTTGAAGGACCTACTGTCTCTGAGTATCAGTTGTTACAAGAGTATCGACATGAGTCTGCAATGCAAGCACATGTGATTCAAGGAAGGTACTCCTTTCAGAATTAGAAGGCTTCGAAGGACCGGCGTCAAATGAGTGTGGAACATGTGGAGAAATCACCGGAGATGGATGTTTAGATGTAGGAGGTGTAACCAGTAAGGATGCAACAAAAGTAGCGTCCTCAACACCTTGAGATGAATGAGCAACAGCAATAGAAGCAGACATAATCTTCTGAGCTTTTGGAACCGAAAGTGCATCACTATCAGAATCCGAGCTTTCATCGATTAATGTTCTCTTTCCAAGTACTGATCTAGAAGGAGGATTCCGAACAGACTTACGCCTCGGTTTTCTAGCTTTAGATTTAATACGTTTCCCCGCATTTGCCAATGGTAAAGTAGCCAATCTCTCATAATGATCTGAGCTAAAATCTCTAGACAAATCAGAATCAGTAGCTTCAGAATCAGGTAAAATAGTATCACCGGAACTCGTATCCATCACATTCCCTTCAGCTTCATGAATGGGTGAGTTCACAGCTTCATTATCAAAATCCTCCATATTCATACCCAAATCTTGTTCTTTTCCTTGAGCAACGTCTTCCAGAACTGGTTCATTAACAGGAACGTGAACCAGTACTTGAGGAATAGGAACTTCTTGTTGTGGAATAGAAACTTGTTGTTGTGCTTGTACCTAAGCTTGAACATGTTGTGGTTGTTGTACTTGATTCTGGACTTGTCCTTGACCTAACTCCTTAGGATGAAACCAATTATCATTTGGTGGCTCAACATAATCAGGATTGATTAAGTGACCAAACAAAGGAGTCAGAACTGGAATCAAAGCAACATTTTGTTGTTTAACATTAGTACAATCAGTAAAGATTCTTTTGGACATAGGAGTCAAGGTCAAATGTATTGGATGCTGTGGTAAATATGGAATTAAATGATTCAAAATCATTTGCATGAACCTAGGGTACATAAGAAACCCTTGACCTTTTGGAGGATTGATTTGCATGACCAACTCACGGTATATATATATAAAGCAAAGTTAAACCATTTGTTCAGGGTCAATGCAACCATTGCAGCTTGTAATGCACTCTTCAAACCATCAGTATCAGCCTTTCTTGGAGACAAACATTGGATGATTACGTGCATAAAATACCTCCATTCTCCAACTAACCACCTTTTCATGCTTGAGTTTCATTTCGTCTACCTCTGTAACCCATCCGCTGAAAACACCCCATAATCAATGTTCCAGGATAAGACATAGAATCTTCATTAGCACCTCCCAATGCCAAAGCAGCACGGATAGTTTCCACTGAAATAGCTACCTCTGTATTATTCACGTAGCATGAAGGACATGAGGTTAACGTCTGTGTCTTGATGTACTGTATCCCAGAATTGTTGTATATACGATAAGCTTATGTATGGATCTGTGGATAAGGCCACATGTAAACGTGAACGATTCAAGAAGTTAATAATTCCTTGGAAATTAGCAGCCTCAGACATAATTGGATCTAACAACGCCACTTGATTATGTTTGTACTCAACACGATGAGCCATCTGTAAATGTACTGGACAGAGAACACACATTAGTCATATAACAAACTAAAAAAATTTCACAAAAAAAAATTTCACAAAAAAAAATTACAAGTCCAAACACTGCTTAGCCCTTAGGCGAACTTAATAAATTCGCTTAGTGTAGCAAGAGGCGAGCATAATAAGTTCGCCTAAACAAGTTCGCTTGAACAAGTTTGCCTGAACCAGTTTGTCGATACAAATTCAACAGCTGATTCCCAAAATGTCCAAAACATCAAAACTTTTCAAATCAAACAAATCATAGTCATCTAAGCTCAACCACGAAACATTATTAAGTGTCAATTTTAAGTTTTAAACATGAAAATACACTCTATGAGTACAATCGCAAACCAACTGTCAAAATATGAAGAACACAGAGTCAAAACACCAATTCCCATTGATTTAGTGGGTAAAAACCCTTGAAATTACCTTAGAAAGACTCGTAATTCAAATCCGATCCAGAAATAAACACGAAAATTTCAAATCGAAAAACCCTAGTTCAAAATTTCACAAGTTCGCTAAAAACCCAGTAAGTTCGCTCAATAAGTTCGCTCCCACAGTGAAAAATTGTAATAAGGATAAGTTCGCCTGAACAAAGTATTTATTCACACCATTAAGTTCGCTTCATTAGGCGAACTTGTTATGTTCGCTTAACAAGCCCCAGGCGAACATATTAAGTTCGCTTAATCAGAAACAAGTGAACATATTAAGTTCGCTTCAAACCTTTGCCTTGAACAATTTCGTCACTTTCAACACGTCACATTCTTGTGAGCTTCCATCTGTAGCATGTATCCGATCCAATCCCGAGTCATTTTAATAAAAAAATAAAATTTTCATGGAAGATAGAAACAAAATATTTTTGGATTTTATCTGTACAAACGGAATCACATATTTTTGGTTTTTATCTGAGTAAACTAAAACACATAATTTTTTATTGAACATCATGAGCAAGAAGATCATATCAGTATATGAGCAATTCATCACATAGTCTATTATCAACTATGGGTAACCTATGATATGCACACAAAAAATGATATGAAACAATCAAACTCATTCTTTTGTAACTCGAATCTTTTTGATTTTATGTAATTTTTGCAATCAATTTGAATAATACTTGAAATGATACGCGATAAATTTCAAAGTAAACAAGATCAGGTCATTAAATGCTCAATTTTTCATTATGAATTTGTAATACAAAGCATGAATTCTTAAGTTGTCAATATTATATAATTTGAAACTATAAGCATTTTTCTTCCAAATTCATATGAGTTAGTACCATTTAGATGAAAAACATCGTGTACCCCACATATATGCCAACAGAAATTTAAATTTGCACTATCTTCAAGACATACACAGTTTATTGCAAGATTAGATCAATCTCCAAGATGAAATTATCTCTATTAGCACAAGTATAGAATAGCAGATCCCAAAAGATATAAGAATCAGAATGATTCAGAATCAAAAGATTCTAATGAATTGGCTTTATAATGAAAATCAATAGATTCAGGTAGGAGGATACAACTATTATCCGGATAAATTTCAATGAAATCATAATAGATGATGTATCTAACTGATCCAAGGGTTAGTATATGTTCCAACAGATGTTGTTAGAAAGCATATCTTAGTTCAGCAACACATTGTATGTTTTTTGGGGTATGGGCAGTGAAGTGAACTAAAAGAGATTGTGCTACAGACATAATTCGATATTGGTCTCATGAAATTCTTAAAACCACATATTCTTTATCTGATAATGATCTTTTACACACACACCTAGGCATATAATGGATTCAAATCATAGATGTAATCATATCGTATTTAATTTTCACACTACTATTGGTTAAAAAACACTTCTAGTCTATTGAAAATTCATGTTTCAAACTCATATTCAAATTAAAACATATTATCAAGATTAGAGAATTCAAAACACTATCATTTCTCATTTATGCAGACTTTGAAATTTAGATCAAATCAATTTACTCTAAACTATCATATATCAAAGGTCTACTATGGTCATGTGTAATGAACTATTCACTGATGTACTATCATTTCTTCTCTAACTTCAAATGATGTAAATTTTATATTTTTTAGTTTGTTTTGAATTTTTATAAATAACAACTTTTAACTGAAATTTAAAATGCAGAAATGTAATAAAGCAATAAAAGAAATTTAAAAAACAAAATCTCCCATGAAAAATTGTTTTTGAAAACATTTTATTCGGGATTGATCATACCGATCATTTTGATCAGAAATTCAAACTTGGTACGATCATATGACTTGGTAAAAAGATCAGCAAAATTATCATCTGTATGTACCTTCACCAGCTCAATCAACTTTTTATCTGCACAATAACGGATAAAATGATATCTAATTTCAATGTGCTTTGTTTTACTATGCTTAATAGGATTAATTATGACAGACATTGTAGCATTATTATCAATAAACATGGGGGTTCCTGTAAAATTCAAACCGTAGTCTCTTAATTGTTGTTGGATCCACAAGATCTGTGAACAACAACTTGCCGCAGCAATGTATTCTGCTTCACATGTTGAAATGGAGACCGTAGTTTTCTTTTTTTACATTGCCGGAAAACTAGACGATTACCCAAGAACTGGCAACCACCTGTAGTAGATTTTCAGTCCAAATAACAACCACCAAAATCAGAATCAGTGTATGCATTGAATTCAAAGTTAGAACCATGTGGAAACCATAGTCCCAATCTTTGTTTTCCTTTCAGATACGAAAGATTCTCTTTACTGCAATCAAGTGAGACTCTTTTGGTTTTGCTTGGAATCTGGAACAAATACACATAGCGAACATTATGTCTGGCCTTGAAGCAATTAAGTACATGAGAGATAAAATCATTGCACGGTAAAGTCGGCAATCAACTTCTTTTCCATCCGGGTCAGAATTCAATTTATGATTGACCGGAATCGGAGTATCATATGGGGTATAGTCCTCCATCTTGAACTGGCTCAAGATGTCCTTTACATACTTGGACTGATGATTAAAGAAACCATCTTCCTTCTGATTAACTTGAAGACCTAGGAAAAATGATAACTCTCCCATAGCTGACATCTCAAACTTCGATTTCATAACACTGTCAAACTCTTAGCACAACTCTTCATTTGTAGAGCCAAAAATAATATCATCTACATATATCTATACCAGTAGATATTCTCCCCCTACTTTCTTAATGAATAAAGTCAAGTCAATATGGCCACGAACAAAATCATTATCCATGAGATGTGTAGACAACGTTTCATACCACGCTCGGGGAGCTTGATGAAGACCATAGAGAGCTTTATCAAGCTTGAAAAATTTAGACGGATTAAGTGGATCTTCAAACCCCGGCGGCTGACACACATAAACCTCCTCCTCGACTTTACCATATAAGAAAGCGCTTTTTACATCTAATTGAAACACCTTAAACCCTTTGTATGAAGCAAAAGCAAGAAACAACCGTAAAGCTTCAAGCCTAGCAACAGGAGCATAAACCTTGGTGTAATCAATTCCTTCTTTTTGATTGAAACCTTGTACAACTAATCTTGCCTTGTTTCTCACCACAACACCTCGATCGTCTTTCTTGCATTTAAACACCCACTTTGTACCAATTGGATACACACCCTTTGGAAGATCTATAAGATTCCAAACATTGAGTTTGTCAAACTGAGCAAGTTCTTCCTGCATGGCCTCTATCCAATTTTTATCACGTAACGCCATTTCGACATTCTTTGGTTCGACCTGAGAAATAAAATAGAAATGTGAGCATACATCAAGAACACATGTATCCTTAATACCTGTATACAAGCAAGTGTTGTCAATAATAGAACATGTTTGCACTCCATCTCGCAAATTTCCAATGAAATTTGTAATCGGATGAGCTTTGAGTTCCTTGATTGAAGCAACCTCAGGAACCGGCAACACATCAACTTGAGTTGTATCAGATTGATAAGACATATCTTGATTAACTGGTATCTCCGAGTCCAGATTTGTAGGAATCTCCCCCTGAGCCTTTGTCGAATTAGAAGGTTCACCAACTAACAAAAGGATCAGCACAAGAATATTGGAAAATAACATTGTCGTCCTCACTATCATACTCTTGTGTTCCCGAACTAGTAGCAACATTAGGATCTGGAGCAGATGTAGAGGGAACAGATGATTGTGGAATCGCAGTCGGTAGAAAACCACTATTCTGTGCATCCTGACATGAATCATATAATACAACAGCTTCCTCAGGAGAAATATCATAAGGTAATTTAAAAGACTTGAATAAATTCTCATAATCAAAAGCCCAGTCTGGTCCAATCGCCATTTGAGGTAAAGACCGATTAGAACAGACAATATGAAACCATTCTTCAACCTGACGAGTCTCTTTGTTATAAACCCTCTTGGTAGTAGAATTTGCAACATACCCCAGAAAGATCCCTTCAATAGCCTTTGCACTGAACTTGGTTGGGACATCTCTAACTTTCAACAGGGTGCATGGATTACCAAAAGGTAGTAAATATTCCAAATTCGGCTACCGATTATTAATCAACTCATAGCATGTCTTGTTGTGTCGCTTAATGGTCAAGACTCTGTTCAAAACATGACACGCAGTATTCACAGCCTTAGCCCAAAAAGTAACTGGAAGCTTAGAATCTGCAAGCATCGTACGTGCCGTTTTCAACCAAAGTCCTGTTTTTTCATTCAGCAACTCCATTTTGTTGAGGTACATATGGCGCACTAAATTCATGATGAATGCCCTTTTGTAGACAAAATAAACCCATCTTGCTATTTTTAAACTCACTGCCATTGTCACTCCTAACTCTTCTGACTTTCTGTTTGCACAAATTCTCTAAACCCCAATATTAAGAATTGTACCAACTCTGTGGTTTCGGCTTTAGAAGCAAGGAACTTAACCCATGAAAATCTAAAGAAATCATCTGTTACTACCAGACAGTAAGATTTACCTCCAATGCTCCTGATACTAATTGGTCCGAACAAATCCATATGCAGTAGCTCCAAAGGAGTCACAATAAAATTCTTTGTCTTAGATTTGTGGGACTTCTTGTGTTGGTTCCCCTTCTTGCAAGGAGTACAGTCATCAGGAACGGAAAAATTCATTTTCGGAACACCAATAAGCAGATCATTCTTCACGAGATAATTCATTTTCTGATAATTGACGTGAGCATGTTTCCTGTGCCACAAAATAGAATCCGACCCAGACGCCTTGGAGAGTAAACATGTAGGAATTGAATCCGTTGTAGTAGCAAAACTCATGTCTAGGACATATGTGTCATTTCTCCTTGGAGCCTTCATTAGAATCCATTCGTCAGGAATAAAAAAGCCCGGTTTCAAGATATAACACTCAGAATCATTAAAATAAAATGAAATTTCTTGTCACACACTTAAGATACACTCAAAAGATTGTGTTCAAGTTGCTCCACATAGTTTACTTTCTCAAATTTGACTTTATCATTCTTCAAAGTACCCTGACCAGTTATGTATCGCCTTTATTTCCAGCAAAAGCGACATAACTACCATCAATATTCATAACAACTTCCAGTAAATGAATATTCCCTGTCATATGTCTAGAACAATCACTATCCACATACCACGTATTATTGATAGTCCTCCTTGGTTGTCCCTACATAAACAAAGAAAATCAGTTAGAAATAGGAACCCAAGCCATTGTGGTCTCGGGTCGTCCAGATGGATCAAAATAAACAACTTAAAACAATTCACAATCAACATTGTCATCAACCTTTGGAACATAAGATTCACCATTAGACCTTCTCAATGAATACACAGTATGATTAATTGGAAAAAACATTATTAGATTTATGATTATCAAATTCAGATATTTCCAAAAATTTCTTAAATTTTCTGTTACGTCTTCTTCGTTGTGGTCTAGAAAGTTTGACCTCAGGTTGAGAATCTTTTGGAATTCCAACATGTGGAATTTCAAACTTATTTTGATAAACAACTGGTTTAGAAATATGCTTATCATGTTGCTTAAATCCCGAATATTTAGCAAATGATTGACGAGGCACATTCTTTACAAAACTAGACGTAGGCTTTCCCACATTTGGTCTTTTCAAAATCGTCACCAGTCGTTGTTATGAGGAAACACTCTTTAATTTGCCTTGATTCTTATAAGGACAGTGAATCAGAATATGACCAGCCTCATTACAGTGAAAGCAAACTATTCTATCTTGATGATTTATTATATAAGGAGTTTTTCTTGAATTTAATGACCCTTTCGATGAACAAGCTTCAGAAGAATTTACTAAAAAGTTGACTGTCTTCTTTTGAACAAAAACTTGTTTAGTCACCATTGATGAATTCTTCTTCTGATGACCAGCAGCAACAAAACCACTTGATTGTAACATTTTGGAAATTTTAGGTTGATCAACTTTCACTTCACCAGGTTCTGTTAAAATGCATCTATCACGAGTAACATTTTTCACTACCTTTGGTTCATTAAGTTGCACTTCCTTAGGAATGCCTTCAACCTCTTCATCATCAAAAACTTCATCCTCAGAATCATAATCATAGATCATATCTTCACCAGTTACTGGATTTACTTTCAACACCGTTTTTGGATCAATTTCCTCTTCATGAATAATATCTGGTTCAACCACATAATTCGCATTGAATGGTGGAGGAACAAATCCAATTCCAGCAACCCTCTTTGTAGGACTAGCATTAGCATTAAAGTAATCTAATACCACAGAGGAATTTTTAAAATTTTCCAGATTCTTTATCAGAAATTTCTTTGTTCTTCTAAGCGACAATTTCATTTCTCTTCTAAATCTCAGCATAAGCCATATCCAGATGATATGCTTGTTCCTTATATTTCAATCCCAAAGAGTTCAAATCTCTTTTCAAAGACTCAATTCTATCTATACATAATTTATCATTATCTTTCAATTTTTGAATAACTTAATGCATCGATTTCAAATCTCAAATTAAATTTGTATTATCATCCATTACTTTTTGCAGTTTATCTTTTATTCTGATGCAATTAGAGCAATAAATGTGATAGACAGAATCTTTTACCTTTGAAGGATCTGACATATCTGCCATGAAGACCTTTGCAATTTGAATATTTTCAGAATCAGCACCATCAGAAGAATTTTGAGTTAATAATATATCATCTTCAGATACACAAGATGCAATATCAGATTCAACACTATGTACTTGATCATGCTCTTCATCAGCACTTCGCAAACCCTCACCATCACTTGAGCTATCATCATAAATTGACTATTCAGATTTTACAGAATGAATTTCAGCTACAAAAGTTTGACTTACTGTACCAACCAAATCTTCAAGATGAATACCCCAGTCATAATTTTCATCATTTTGAGCAACCAAAGCAGATGATGCAAATGCATGATTAGAATTTCCAGAGCCAGAGGAGCCATGTGACTGATTACGATTGTTCTGAAAGTTATTAGGCTTCTTCTGAGAATCAAATTCAACTTTTGGTTTCACACATTCTTTGGCAAAATGACCATACTCCTGACAATTATAGCAACGAACTTTGGTTTTGTCAAATCCCATACGTGAACGACTGTTAGAACCGATATACTTCCTTCCAGTCTTCTTCAAAAAATCCTTTGCTTGTCGCATCAGCATAGCCATGTTCCATTGAATGTTCATCTCTTCTAGAACAACAGGATCAATTTGTCTGAAATCCTCTACAATAACATCTGGATCATGAATCTTTCCTCCAATAAAATTTTCATAAGAAGCCATAAAGGAAGAAAACATCGCTAAATAATCATCAGCAACTTTGTGATTCATATTATGTGTTCCAGATGATGAAGAAGCTGTATTTGCAGAGAAACCAGAATCACTTGGAACCCCAGAACAATGATCATTAGAAACATCTTGAGTATCACCAGAAAAGAACGCAACCCCTGCACCAGTTTTACCAGAAGTCTTAGCAAAATACATTGAAGGATCTTGAATATGCTCCATATTGGTTTCCTTCTTTTTCATATTCAAATCATGTGATTCAATCTTGCCAAGAACCTCTTCAAGACACATAGTTTTATACTTGACATTCTCTTTTATCAAAACTGAATACACATCAAATTTATATGGTAATGCCTCCAAAAACTTATCATTTATCTCTTCAGTCTCATAAACTACTGAAGAACTTGACAATTCACTCAGCAAATGATAGAATCTTGTTGCAATATCATCTAAAGATTCATTTTGAAAGTGCTTGAATACTAAGAACTGCTTCTTCAGTAATTCTTTTATGCTTTTCTTAACATCCAAACTGCCTTCACACCGCTTTTGTAACGCTTCTCACAATTGTTGAGAAGTCCTCAATTGTTTAAAACTATGATAAATTTCTTTAGGAAGAGATATTGAGATACCAGCCATGGCCTTCTTTTCCCTATTAAATAGTAATTTTTCTTCTATGGTTAAAGCATATACCAATTTTGGAACATCATCCTTTCCCATCCAAGTATATGTCGGATGTGTATAGCCTTCCAAGATTGGAATCCATAAACTTGTATCAGTAAAAGACACGAACTGATCAAACCGATCTTTCAAGTTAGAATAATCTGCAAGTCTTAACAATTTGGGTGGTTTCTGAGATGTACCAATCTCATTATCGTAATTTAACATGTTAGTCACTTGCACCATATTTGCCATTTTCAGAAAAATTTCCAAGTATTGAACAAGCACTCCCCTCAGGCGAAGATAATAAGTTCGCTTAAAATCCAAACAAGCGAATTTGATATCAAGCGAACTTGATAAGTTCGCTTAAGACAAGAAAATCCAGTAAGTTCGCCTATAGAATAAGTTCGCTTAAACTGAGAGAAGCGAACTTGATAAGTTCGCCTGCAACAAATATCAGCAAGTTCGCTTGCTTCAGCTGTAACAAACTCAGCAAGAACTTCAACCCAAACACGAACAAACATCACCTAAAATCATCATTTCTCACAGATTAGAAGGAATTTGAAGAAATTGGACCGTAGGATTTAGTATTTTATGAATTAGAACACTTCTATCGGACTAATTTCACCAAAATCCACTTCAAATCCACCAATTTAGTAGCAAAACCAAGTTCAAGAACTTGAAAACTCCATGGATACAAAAACTTCTAAAAATAATCAATTTCTTGTCAAATTGTACACAAAATCGTCTCTAATCACCAAGAATTAAACACAAATCACAAGCAATTGCTCTGATACCACTTTTAGGTCCACATGACTCATCTATAGATCGATCTCGTGACAGGACGTCTCGATAACACGGAGTGCGGAATCCTTCGTGTTAACATATGTATACGAATTGACAATAGAAACAACAGGTAAATAAACTTTCTCTTTGTATTACACCAAACACAAAGTTTAAAGAATACATTTGTTCGTTCAATCTATCTCTCTACGCTCTAAATCTGTAAACTCCTACTTATAGACACAAACTCTGCAATAGGCGAACTTAACAAGTTCGCCTCAAATAGACTAGGCGAACTTAACAAGTTCGCCTCACATGAGACTAGGCGAACTTAACAAGTTCGCCTCTAATATGCTAGGCGAACTAGACAAGTTCACCTCCAGCAGAACTTGTTCTATCACTTAGACAAAATCTATACAATTACAAAAAAACATAAAGACAATAAGACCTAAACTATTACAAAGCTTTTGTTATACATTCTATGTCCTAACACGGGGCGTCACCCCCAATAGTACTATCCATAGAATCCCAGGCTAAGACCATAGCTAATGGTTACAAAAAGTGTTAATCCGGTGACTTTAAGCGCTATATTGTTCCTCATGTACAACATAATGTTAGTGTCTTTTTTCCTTGTTATTATATAAAAAATGTTTGCTTCTCAACAATGTTTCCAAATGTATTAAACAATAATGTAATACATAAGATGTAACTATGTTTCTCCCCCGCAGTTTAAAAAGAGAAAAAAGGGGCCATGAACTCATCTTGTGTCCGATGTAATCCTAGCAAATAAAAGTGTGCTAAAAGTTCCTGTCCATCCGTACCTAATCACACAAGGGTACTTATGTGTTAAGACTACCCGTCTTAAATGCAAGTTGTTCACCCGACTTAACGAATCCCGTTCAGTACGTCTTTGTTTATTAAAACAATGTTTTCGTGTGACGACTCGTTGGTGATTATTTTTCTAGTCTTGACGCTTATATATTTTTCGAGAAAATATTAGGTTTTCATATTGGTGACTTGTCAGGTGTACCAAAATAAATATTATTTTTGCGATAACTCATAATATATTTATATTATGATCACGTATGAACATATAATTATTTCTTACCAATAATTATATAAAATCACAAATATCGTTCAAGTATGTTCTACACATGTCAGTTTTCCTACGTGCACATAAACTATGTTAACATGTCCGCATGCAAATACTTGTTCTGAACGACATTTATTAACTTGTTTTTATTCAACATGCATTTATTTATACCAATATATGCATACAAATATTTCCAACATTTCAACGGGTGTTTAAATATTAACATGCGATCATTTATTCATTTTTAACCGAACGCAGTTAGATTTCTTGCATTCATGACAACGTCCTATGTTATCATCTATAAGCAACTTAGAAACATATGAATGATTTCCATCATCTAGTTACTCCATTACTCATCCCGAGTTAATACTTTTTCCATCATTCACATATATATGTATAGTATGACTTCTATTTATATACATTTACATGCATATTATTTCTAGTTTTTCCAAGTTTTACAACTTATGATCATGCACCTATATATATATGTATATATATATTCTGGTTTCTAAACATGCATACATATATTTAGAGATTCCATGTTAATCAACTAAAAATACAAACATACATATACACTTTGGTTACAATTTATATACACATATATTTACATATATTTCACTTATCCAAGTATTAACCATACTTCTCAAGTTAACATTTCCATTTTATCATCAAATGCTCATACGAGAATATCTATTCATAGATATATATACATATTACATTCCTTATACATGTATCCATCTACTTGAACATTTCCAAATCATTAATCAAATCAAACATGTATACATATATGCTTGCATATCTAGGCCTATAAATATAGGTATACATATTTTAGTTTTCCTTGTTTTTAAATCTTAATATCATGTGATTAACAACAACTTATCATAAAATGATCAAAACAACAATTGATACATGTACTTTTATTATTTTCGACCCATATATACATTTTTATACCAAAACTCTAATTTTTAAACTTAATAAGGTTAAGCTTCATAAAGACTTTTTTAATCTTTAAAAATCCTTTGTTTTTCTTGGTGAACAACATGCTTTCAACAAGAACATGAAGATGAAAAGAAAGGTTCATGACAGATTAATACCACTAAACAAAGCTAGGTGAAGATTTACTAGTAGAAGATGATAAATGCTCGTTTTGCTACAAAAACCCGACTCCTAGCTCCATATCTTTTTAGAATCCCCAACCTCTAATTCAAACTCTCTATATTTGTTCTTGGATTTTTGAGTGTGCAAGTGTGTGCATATTTGTGTGTATGTCTATATATATGGAGAGAAAGATAGAGATGGTGTATTGTTCCATCATAATCATTACATGGAAAGAATGAAAGGATGTGATGTGACGTTTGCATGAAAAAGGCATGAATAGACCTAACACTTACAACATCATCATGAGGAGTGGTTGATTAGATTAGTGGGTGGGTCCCACTAAGGCCATTCTCTCCCAAGAGAGGGGGTAGGGTGGTGGGTTGGGTCTTGTCACTTCAAGTAATTATTACAAAGCATGGACGATTTGACCTGACTAGACTTTCCACTTGACAAGGCATGTGCTTCATGTTGACTAGTGGATTTGACCTGTTAGGTGTTGTCATATCATGTGTCGTCATTACAATTTTGATGGGACTTGTGATAACTAGTGGATTTAATCTGTTAGGTGTTGTCACCTCATGTGTCATCATTATAGTGTTGATGAGATTTGTGATGACTAGTTTTAATAATCTACTAGTTAAACCTGACCTAGTTAATATTTTAACTATAATATACATGTATACACCTAAAAATAACTTAACGTCATGTAATAAACATTTAGACGTTAACTTTTAAGAGTTTAGTCACCAATATTTAAGTTTTTATATTATAAAGCGTCACTATACTTTATTTAAATAAAATCTTGTTAATCACCAACAAACGTACCTTGCGGGTTATCATTGTTTATTTCATAGAAATTCTTAAATTACTAAAACAATATGTGTGTTCCTTTGCTAGACTCCTTGACAATACTATGTCAAAATAATAAACCAAGATATATAATATACGAACGTACAATTATTGATATGGATATTGACCTGAAATGTTGGGTGACACATTTTCCTCATGTTAAATAGAATTTCGTCCCGAAATTCAGTTGATGTCATCTTGACTTGGAGTGTTCGTGAACAAGGTGTAACACCCTTAGATTAACCACCGGTTATAATAAACATTTACACACGTGGAAGCGTTTATCCTAGAAATTATTTTTTTTTAATTCTTCGCGTGTCGCGAAAAACCATGCCCCTCACTTCGCGTGCCGCGATGGAGTCCAAAACTGGCACGTTCGGAAACCAGGTCTTCGCGTGTCGTGAAGACCAGGCCTCTGATCTTTGCGTGGCGCGAAGACAACCAGCAAACAGAAAGTTTCATTTTTGTTCCCAGTTCAACACGTAACCAATTTTCCATCATTTACCTTTTCAACATGACACCATAATTGTCACACCCCCAATTTCAAACTAACAGAGTTTTAACATTTCGGGAAGTGACAAAACAGGATCTCAGTCATTAGTTACATTGAACGACTCTACATGGGACTCAAATGAAAATATCATATCAATCAGAGTTAATGCGGAAGCGTAAAGAAAGTAAATGCGCAAAACACACGCGGCCAAAAGAATAGTCCAAAAGTCCAAACCAAACACAATTCAAAATAGTCCAAACAGTTTAATAAAACAGAAATCAAAGGCTGAATTCCATGCATGTCCTATTGTGTGCACCTGTGCCTTATCTTAAGCGACCTGAGAAAAACACGTATGAAAATGTCAACACGAGGTTGGTGAGTTCACAGGTTTCAGTTTATAGAAGCGTTTAACAGATTAATGTACATTCAATAGGTAGCTAACCCATAAGCATGTTAACTAATGCGCTCGCAACCGAAAGCTGACTGTTTATATGCCTCCCACCATCATGGTGCATGTTTAGGTCAATATTGCACCCGTTCGACCTTCAAACGAGTTAGCGCGACTAACGAGGGTGAGGTTTGTCAAACCCAGTAGTACTACTCAAATTACCTCGCTATGTTCATATTAACGGTCCGATGTGAGGACTTAAAGGATAATGTGTACGCACAGTAATACAAGTGATATCATATATGAACTACAAAAATCAAAAGCATTTACGACATGTTTTCTCCCTCAGTTTAAAAACCATAAAAAGGGGCCGTGAAAACTCACCTGCGTTGCGTAGTAGGTAGTATCACACAAGACGTAAGTTGAAACCACAAGTGAAAGTCTCAGACGACTTACGTATGCCATAAAATTATAAACACATAAATTAGGAACAAGTTGGGATTTGTGACGATGACACGGAAAGTTAGAACGTCTTAACGCATTCTAAGGGTTTAAGAGCAGACGAACATGTCTACGGGAGTAAAGATTTTAATTAGTAATTAAGATGTATACGTTACACGACGGATGCCAAAATAATATAATAATTATATTCGAGCGATTTCGTCATTACATAATGGCCTACGAAAATAATATAATACATATATTATTACAATAATTAATTATGCAATAAAATAATAAATTTATTATTTTTATCGAAGATAATAACGAGTGTAAAATATTATAAATAACTACATTATTTATGATTTTAAAACATTACACGAAACTAGTAAACGAAGCGAAATAATATAAAAATATATATATTATTTTATACTAAGAGTCACGGGTTGAAAATAATAAAAATATATTATTTTATACGAGGTTATGACTTGAAAACAATATAAATATGTAGGTCCCTTCGTGTGTGTCGGATCGTCACATGCAAGTGGTCTACTAGTCGCACCGGGTTGCGGAATACCCGTGACTAGGTGGAGAGTCTTACTAAACAAAGTAAACCAAACACGAGAGTCACAATAAACGTTCTTTGTATTATAAACACTCGACGGTTACAGAGAGAATACAAGCTGCGTACTTAGCAGAACTGAGTTCGTCTAAACAAATGGTTATGCGTACTTAGTCTCTGTGAACCTATCCTATTTATACAGACCAGATGCCTAAGTGCGCAGGACCAATTGCTCTTGCGTACTTAGCAAGTACGCATGGGTCTTCTTGCGTACTTGCTAAGTACGCAGGAGCTTTCTCCTGCGCACTTGTAAGTGCGCAAAACACTTAACAGAAAAACAACATACACTATGTAAAAGTAAATACAACTCGATAAACTATTACATAATGACTCTTAAATACAAAGACAAATTACAGACATTAGACATACTAACTAAGACTCTATCCAGAGTGTTGTCACAGGAAAGTGCATCAACAAACTCCCCCTTGACAACAGCTCGGGATCTTCATCGTCTTCAGTCTTCGGTCTTCAGTCTTCATAGCATCTGCTCCTAAGCTTCCATCTTCTTTTTATAATCAAGACAGAACTTGATCAACTTGTCGTATTTGGCAGAGAGAAGCTTCGTCCATTCGTCAGTGTGGATGCAGTACTTGTCGGCTAGTACCTCCAGATCGTTCACAGAAAAGTTGATGAAGTAGACTTCATCAAATATCCTGATCACTTCCTTTGGCACCATGTTTCCACTTGCTGACTTACCTTTACTCATTACCACAGCCTCGCCTGTTTTTGGATCAACGTACCAGTACCACATGTCACCAAGAATATCCTGAGGTAACTTGCTCAGGGGAATCTTAGTTTCACATCGCACTGGCTTGTATACCAATCTCTTTATGGGCTTCTTGGTCACAGGATGCACAGCGTGCTTATCCTTGACTCTTCTGGGCACCTGAGGCTTGAGGTATTCAAATTTCTCTGATCTTGCTTCCCGCTGTAGTGTTACCCACAAACCCATAGCTACTGCATGATTCGAGTGACTTAGCAGATCGCGGTTTGCGAGGTTAACTAGGTCGTACTTGGGCAAAGAGTTGAACGCCTCACTTGTGGGTTTCAAGTATTGAACCCCCCAGATCTTTTGATGGCGAACAACTGTTTGTCCTCCTCGAACCTAACAGCCAAGATCATACCTGTCGCTCCGTGCTTGTCTGTGATAGACGTCTTTTGCCACACGGGAGCTGGACCCTTTGTAGATGCAGAAGGCATGTCTTTCTCTTTTTGTGCCTCGGGGTCCACATGTATAGGGTCGACCGGGGAGGCTTCAGTTGTAGCTTCAACATTACTTGCCATGTCAACTGAGCCTGTGTCGAGCAGAGATTCAAGCGATGGTACTTCAAAGATCTCACCATCCTCTAACTCGTACTCTCCTTCCCCGTCGCCCTTGGGAATCTCTATCACCACATCATCGTCATCCTCATTCCAGTCATCACCAGAGTCGATCTCTCCTTCTTCCAGATTAAGGAGAGCATCTATCTGTGCCTCTTTGGAATAGTCAGGCTCTAAATAGTGGATCTCATCATCAGATAAGTCCTTGAGCACGTCAGCCGCTGACTTCCCTTTATCTCCGCCACCACCACCTGAGGTATCACCACCCTCTTGCTGAGTAGACTCCCCCTCAGCCAATGGAACAGAAGAGATGGGCACAATCGCCAAAGCTAGGTGCTCACCTGCACTAGGACCGACTTCAGGATCCTTGTCTTTATCATCATCCTTAGTCAGATCGACTGGATGACAAGACTCGGCACCGGTGGATTTCTTTTCTTTGTCTTTCTCTTTCTCTTTCTCTGTCTCCTTCTCCCCCTGAGCACCTAGCTTCGCGGTCAGTTCACCATCTAATTTGACCATTGCTGCGTGCTCTTTTCTCTGCAAGTCCATCCTCAGCTCAAGTGAAGTTCTGTGGCCTAGAATCATTTCGTTAGTCTTCATTAACAGTTCATTCTGTGCCATGACATTCTTCAACCGTTCATCAGTCCCCGTTCTCTGGCTACGCAGAATCCTAACTTCATCCGCCAGAGAGTTTATCTGTGCTTGTTGAGCATCAGAATCCTCTTTTGACTTTTGAATAGTCTTCAACAAGCCAGCAACTTGGGTTTCTAGCACATCGATCCTAGCTTCATTTGGATCCGGATGCCTAGATGATGAGGCCTCGGAGTTGTGGATGGGGGAAGAGAAGATTGTGACAAAATCGAACCCCTATAAGAAATCACCGTAGTTAAAGGGTTGACCTGACGGCTCTTTGGTGGGTGTTGGGATGGGGGATGTAATGATGGGAGTTATGGTTGGGGTGATGGTGACTAACTCCGTGAGAAGTGGAGCAGTCACCGTCACCTGGACGGTTGGAGTAGGGAGGGTCACCGTTACAGGAATCACCTCTGTGACCGCCGTGACTGCCACATCTGCTTGTACCAGTGGCCTTCTCCTCCTTATAAACAGTTGCCGTGCTGGCGTGGTAGATTCTGACTCTGGACGGGCAGCTTCAACTTGTACTGGCTGCACAGTCGGAATCTCTTCAACCTTGGGGATAGCAACCTCTTGCCTATCGCCCCTTTTCTTGTTGGCTTTCTCTTGCCTTCGTCTTTGTAGAGCAGCGTCAGAGTTGGAAGCCGGCTCATATTCGCTGCTCGAGCTTTGTCATTTTCTTTTTGAAGACGACGCAGGCAGGGTTACCTGTGCTGACCTTCTCGGATGTGCCTGTGATGGTGCGTCATCGGAATCAGAAGAATCTGATTCTGTTGCCTCCGAATCGGATTCCTCAGCACCACCAACATCACCTTCATCATCACCTTCATCATCATCATGCTCTTCCTCTTGCTCTTCACCAGAGTCATCACTCATCTCTGGTGCTGAGTTGGGACTATACAAGATCCAATCTTCAGGAGCGACGTATGCTTCATTCAGTAGGTGGCCAAAGAGGTCAGTGTGCGCAGGCGTAGGTTCTACACTGCCTGGCTTTAGAAACTGAGCAAAGACTCTCTTGTCCATCCTTTTTACCTGCAGTCTCTCCCCGATAGCGCGTAGGTTTGGCAATGCATCATCGATCAGTAGCTGCACAAACCTTGGGTACAAAAGGAACCTGAACCTCTCTGCTGTATTTATCTGGTCATTTAGTGCTTTGAAGATATAGCGAGAGAAGTTATAGCCCCGATTGAGAGACAGGCCCACCATGGCCGCTGCTAGGTCATGACCCATGGCATCTTTCCCCGCTTTCCTGGATGAGTTGCACACGATCATGATGTGGGCAAAGTAACGCCATTGATCCAATACCCACATCTTCTTGTAGGAAGAATAGTCCCTGGCCCCGACATATCCCATTATGTGCCTCCAACACCCATCCACGTAGTAATCTGGATAGGATGTCGGGTCGGTGGCAAGGTCTCCGAACTGCAATACTCTCCTTATTGTATCCTCGGAGATAGCAATAGCCTGACCGTCAACGGTAGCCCCTATGACATTCGGGGATACCGTGCAATCGTGCTCTGCGGTCTCCCAGAATTGCTCCAGGTAAGGTCTTGAGACTGTTGGGTTTGCTGAGATTGCATAGCTTATTCTTGATCTGTTCAGAAAATCCACAATCTCCCTGTATTGCAAGGCTGCGCCTTTCCATTTTGGTTCGGTGTTAGCAACTAGGTTGAATTCGTCAGTGAATGCACGAGCCATAGCCTGCAAACACACACAGAAAACATATTCAGAACAACTTATAACACTGGAAGTAGACACACAGGACATAGTATAGTAGTTACACTTTGAAAAATTTTCAGACTTAGGAAAAATTTCTAAGTGTTGGTCCTGCGCACTTAGTAAGTGCGCAGGATTTTCCTCTTTCGTACTTAACAAGTACGCAAGAAGTATTTCTTGCGTACTTGCTAAGTGCGCAAAAACAACCCTTAGCAAAAATTTCCGAAACTTGTAATTCGTTCAAAATGTGGGTTGATTAGGTTGCCACTAGGTCAGAATCAAGGATTCTAACCTATGGTACCATTATCAACACTACACTCGTTCAATTTTTGACCTAGGCCAGTCGCCGACCCACTGTCGGTTCAACTTCAAATGACGGATCAATCGAGGACCATGAGATGATTAGGGAGTCGATTAAAGCTTCTTATTAGCTTATTACAGATAATAAGTTACCCAAACAACCCCATATTACCCCAAATTTTGTCGGCATTAACCTAAAAAGATTCTACGTCAGAATTCGGTCCAAAGTGACGATTAAACGGATGAAATCGGCCTATAATCTCACCACTGAGATGAAATATGATGATGAAAGTATGGACGGAACGAAAGGATGATTGGACACAAACGATTTTGAGAGTAAAATTGTAGAGGGAAACTTCGGGTTTGAAAGCGTGAAAGCTTAAAAAATGTTCTAAGTCTCTGATTTATACCCCTCACTTAATGTTCGTGCGTACTTGTTAAGTGCGCACGAGTTAACTCTTGCGTACTTAACAAGTGCGCAAGGCTTAACTCTTGTGTACTTGTTAAGTGCGCAAGTGTTACTTCGTGCGTACTTGACAAGTGCGCACAACCCTTAAGTGCGCAATTTACAACTCAGAATTTATGAAGATTTTCAAGTCAAATAACGAACAAGATAAAAATATTCAACCAAGAGGATTCAAATACAATTCATGAAGATTAAACATAAAATATTTTTGGCCTTTTTCTGTTTTAAACTTGAACTATGCATAAACTTAAAAACTTAAAATCTTTTTGTTCTTTTCAAGATAGATATATACAATCATTTACACAAGCTATTTTCGATCAAAGGTACGAGCAGAGGATCATATCAGGCTAACTTATAGCAAAAACGATACAATATAAACATCAAAGAATATGGGATCATGTCATGTATTACTCTTTATTCATACGTAATAAGCACATAAACAAGTAATTCAAGTTGACAGTATTATAAGATTTGAAACTATAAGCATCTTTGTATCATGTTCTTGTGTATTAAGGTATTTAATTATAAGATATACAACGTGTACCCCACTGATATGCTATGATATTTTGCACTATCTTCAAGGCATCTAAGATTTTTCCCAATGATTTTCTAGATTTTCAGAATGAAGCTACATCTATTAGCACAGGAAAAATCAAGCAGAATCCATAGGGATTATCAGGAATCATAAGATTCAGAATCGAGTGATTCATTTGTCTTGGTTTCATTTGATTTTCTTTATTGAATATCGGAATGATGATTTAAGATAATAGATATGGTGTTTGATTATCAGGTAAGGGGATCCAACTTTTATCTGGATTTGATTTCAATGAATCGGGAGTGATTCAAGGGTGAATACATGCTCAACGGTTAATGTAGAGACATGTCTTGATTCAATCTCTCCTTGCATACTTGAGAGTATGGGCAGTGAGATGAACCACATTAATTTTGCTAACAACATAACCCGAAACTGATCTCAAAAGAAAATTATTGTCAAAATCTAACATCCTTTATCTGATAGTGATCTTTTCTAATCTTTTACTCACACACGCTTACAAACATGGGTTCAAATCACAGTCGTAATTTAGATTTAGTTTCCACACTACTAGTGATTCAAAGACGCATACAGCCTACTGACAATTCAAATTACTTGTAAATAAACAGATTAAAAACATAATAATTTTAAACAAATAAGTAAGCATGACGCAATCATTTCCCATATGAGCAGTCTATGAAGTTTAGATCATTTCTGATGTAATATCATTTCCTCTTTTCTCAAGTTAACTTTTAAATTTTTCTCCATTTTCTATTTTGTTTTTGATTTTTGTAAAATATTTTAAAACCAAAAGAACTGTACAGAAAATTTAAAAGAATTGAAAATTTAACTTCCATGAATTGAATTGAGTTATGAAAACTTAGTTTTCACTCAGGATTGAACATTCCTATCAAGTTGACGAGATGCTCAAAACGGGATCGATCAAATGCCTTTGTGAAAAGTTCAGCAAGATTGTCATCCGTGTGAACTTTTACAAGTTCAATTAAATGCTTTTCAGCACAATCACAGATGAAATGATGGCGAATCTCTATATGTTTAGTTTTGGAGTGTTTCACCGGGTTATTTGTGATGGACATGGTGGCATTGTTGTCAATGAATAGAGGAGTTCCAGTGAAGTTTAAGCCGTAGTCTCTCAACTGCTGCTGAATCCACAGTATCTGAGAACAACCGCTCGCTGCAGCAATGTATTCTGCTTCACAAGTTGAGACAGAAACCGTTGACTGCTTCTTGCACTGCCAGGAGACCAGCCTGTCTCCTAAGAATTGACATCCACCAGAAGTTGACTTTCTGTCAAGGTTACAACCGCCATAATCTGAATCAGTGTAGGCTTTGAAGTCGAATGACTGCTGCTTAGAGTACCAAAGACCTAATCGGGGTTTCCCTTTCAGATATCTGAAAATTCTCTTCACAGCTATCATATGTGACTCCTTCGGTTGAGACTGAAACCTTGAGCACAAACATACAGCAAACATTATATCGGGTCTTGAGGCTGTGAGATACATAAGTGATCCGATCATCCCACGGTACAACCTGCTGTCCACATCCTTTCCATCTCTGTCGGGATGCAAACCATGATTGACTGGGATTGGTGTGCCATAAGTAGTGCTATCACTCATCTTGTATTTTGACAAGATGTCCTGTACGTACTTAGTTTGATGTAGATAAATACCATTCTCTCTTTGACTGACTTGCAGACCTAGAAAGAATGACAGTTCACCCATATTGCTCATTTCAAACTTGGACTTCATCACCTTCTCGAATTCCCTACACATCCCTTCATTGGTCGACCCAAAGATAATGTCGTCGACATATACTTGCACAAGAAGAATGTCACCTCCTGCTTTCCGTATGAAGAGAGTCGAGTCAATCTGTCCACGGTCGAAACCATTAGACAGTAAATGCTTAGATAATGTCTCATACCATGCCCGCGGTGCTTGATGAAGACCATAAAGTTCTTTGTCGAGCTTGTACACTTTATTGATATTATGCGGATCTTCAAAACCGGGAGGTTGAGTGACATAGACTTCTTCATGCACCTTACCATAAAGGAAAGCACTATTCACATCAAGTTGATAGACCTTGAAGCCGACATATGTGGCATAAGCCAAGAACAGTCGAATGGCCTCAATTCTAGCAACTGGGGCATATACTTCATTGTAATCCAAGCCCTCTTGTTGATAAAAACCCTGAACAACCAATCTTGCTTTGTTCTTCACAACTACTTGACGATCATCCGTCTTGCATTTGAACACCCATCTGGTACCAATTGGCTGAAAGCCTTTTGGCAAGTCAACTAAATCCCACACGTGCAACTTTTGGAATTGAGACAGTTCATCTTGCATCGCCTCAATCCAGCAGTTGTCAGTGAGAGCCTCCTTCACATTCTTCGGCTCTAACTGGGACACGAATGCAGCATGCAGACATGTTTCCATGACACCAGTGTCAAATATCTCTGTGTAAAGACTGGTGTTCTCAGTGATGGTTCTATGACGAGTCTGAACACCGGCATAAGGATCACCAATAATGTTGTCAATTGGATGATTCCTATGCACCCTCCTCTCCGGTACAATCGGTTCTTGAATTTCTGGATCTAGATTCGTGCTTAACTCCCACCATTTCCTGTGTTCCAGAGGAAGAAGATTCAATGTTTATTGGATCAGCTGGAGCTTCATTTCATACAGTTGTGTTAGGATTGGCTGGAGCGTCATCTCCATCAACAAGAACATCTTCATTGTCATCACTGTCATGAGTTCTAAATGCAGATGCAGCATTGGAATCAGGAGTTATAATTGGTGCAGTAGCACGAGTAGAAAAACTGGAGTCATTGTCGCCACGCTATAAATCATAAACATTTGCGGCGTCTTCTGCAGATAAGTCAGGAAGATTGAAGGATTTGAATAGCGCATCATAATCAAAACCCCAAGCTGGACCTTTTGGTTCTGGTGGAGTGCAGTGTTTACTACAGTCCACTTCAAACCATTTCTCGACAGTACGAGTTCCTATGTTGTACACTCTCTTGCAGGGCGAATTGGCAACATATCCTAAGAAGATGCCTTCCACCGCTTTCGCATGCAATTTAGACTGACGGTCTTTATACTGTAGCAACAAGGAACAAGGACTACCAAAAGGAACTAGGTAATCAAGATTGGGAAGTCGATTGTTGATCAACTCATAACATGTCTTGTTGTGCCTTTTCACAACCAGAACCCTGTTTAAGACGTGACAAGCTGTATTAACTGCTTCTGCCCAGAAAGTGACAGGAAGCTTTGCATCTGAAAGCATAGTCCTTGCAGTCTCGATCAGTGTTCTGTTCTTCCATTCAGCAACTCCATTCTGCTGAGGTGTGTACGGCGCACTGAATTCATGACGGATCCCTCTCTTGAGACACAAAAGTTCCATCAAATTATTCTTGAACTCAGTTCCGTTGTCACTCTTTATTCTTCTAACTTTCAGCTTGCAAAGAGATTCCAAGCTCAGGATCAGGTATTGAAGAATATCAGCAGTCTCGTCTTTTGTACCTAAAAAATGCACCCAAGAAAAACGTGAGAAATCATCAGTTACAACTAGACAGAACGACTTACCTCCAATACTCTTGATACTTATGTGGCTAAACAGATCCATGTGTAATAACTCCAAAGGGGTATCGATAGAGTTTTGGAGCTTGGGCTTGTGAGACTTCCGTTGCTGTTTGCCCTTTTTACACGACATACAGTCATCTGCAACGGTAAACCTCAACTTAGGAACCCCGGTTACCAAACCGTTTCGGACAAGATGATTCATTTTACGATAAGAAATATGTCCGAGTTTCCTATGCCACAAGATGGAGTCAAGTTCTGTCGCTTTTGTAAGCAAACAAGTAGCAACTGATGAGGTGGTTGTTGCCACGCTCATATCGATCTGATAAGTGTCGTTTGATCTTGGTGCTCTCATTAGAATCCAGTCTTCGGGAACCTCAAAACCGGGTTTGAGAATCATCTGACTTGTCAAACATCACCGAGTACTCCTTGTCACACATTTGGGAGACACTCAACAGGTTATGCTTCAGCTGCTCGCAAAAGTTGACATTGTCAAAGCTGACACAACCGTTCGAAACCAGGCCTTGACACGTGATACTGCCGCCTGTTTCTCCGGCAAAGGCCACATAGCCACCTCTGAATGGTTTAACGTCTTGAAGCAAGGCCATGTTTCCTGTCATGTGTCGGGAGCATCCACTATCTACATACCAACGGTTAGAGATAGTACCCTTCGGACGTCCCTGCACGAGTAACAAAAGAATTAGTTAGATTTGGAGACCCAAGCCATTGCGGTCTTGGGTCGTTCATCCTTCTCAAAATAAACTACTTCTTTTAACTCACAGTCATGATGACTGTTCAAAATTGGTGAATCTTTGGATGAATTTGGAACAGGAGATTGAGAACCTTTAACTTTCTTATTCCAGGATCTCTTTTGATTCTTAACCAGAACAGTAGACTTTGGCTCAACCACAGCCGGTGAACTTGTGGAAGCTTCACCTGATTGAGTCTTAGTCAGCTGTTCCAGCTTTCTCAACCTCTTATTCCTTCTTCTTCTTTGTGGCTTAGAGAGTCTAGCCACAGATTTCTCACCAGTGCGTGTACTACCAGATGTAGACACACGAGGTACAGCACGTTGCTTTACCTTTCTTGCAACGGATGGTTTGGCCTCAGATTTAATCTTAGGTTTTCCCATGGGTTGTACTGGTGGTTTCACCACATTCTGCTTTAGACTTTTGGGAGATGGTTTCACTGGTGGCGACCTGGGGATAACAGCGGGCTGTGAAACAACATGCCGTTTCCCTTGGTTCTTAGAAGGACAGTTCACAACAATGTGACCAACCAAGCCATAGTGAAAACAGTTCCTCTTGTCTACATAAGTTCTCTTGTAAGGCTCATTAGATCTGGCCTTAGATAACTCTCCATTATGAGCAGGAGGAGTTGGTTTATGAACAGAAGTCTGACCTTTTTCAGTTTGGTTTTTGGGGGTATAATACTTTTGCAAATTCTCTTTGTAACCAAGCCCATAATGAGCTGAAAAACCTCTTTCTTATCTTGGTTAATATTTTTATAACCCTCGTAAAGCATTACCTTAAGTTTATCATTTGTTTCAATGATATCAGGTTCAGTAAAAATGCAGTTATCACCATTAGTGATAATGTTTTTCTGGACTTTCTGTTCAGTCAACAACTCCTCAGAGACTACTCCTTCAGGGCAAGTGTCAACCGACCCATCTTCAGAAGCAGTAACATACTCCTCACTAGATGTGGAGTTAGCCTTACTTGAGGATTCATCCTTTTTAGGGGAATCATCCTTATCAGAGGACTCATCTAGACAGGTGAGATCAATGTCTAACAAGCTATTGACAAACTTCCCACTTATAGGTGGAGGAATGGCATTGGTACCAAGACCTAGGCCCTTCAATTTCCTCAATACTGATTCTTAGTGCTCCACCACAAAGCGAGATTTTTTCAACTTCTTATTTGTTCATTTTAACTGCATGATCTCATTTTGCAGTTTGTTGATTTCATTGTTCCGTTTTTCTAACCCCCTATACGCAATATCCAAGTGAACTTGTTGCTCACTTATTTGTAAAGAATATTCACATTTTTCTTTTTTCAACTTTTCAATAGACTCTTTAAAACGTTTTTCATTTTCTTTGTAATTATGAGCTGCCTTAGATAGGGGTTCGATTTTGTCTTGGAGCTTAGAAATTTCAAGCTTTAGCCCTAGACATTTAGAACAAGAAATAACAGAGAAAGGGTTAGAATCTACCTCAGATGATGAACTCTGTGCTTCTCCAATGGCCATGAGGGCAACGGCAGTGGTAGACTCCTTTTCAACAGCTACAGAAGCTTCTATCTCCTCAGCTTCTTTTCTCTCAGCCTCCAACAGCTCCATGATCTCAGCCATGAGACCAACCTGTGTTTGAGCAATGATGGCGTCCTCTAGATGAACACCCCAATCAAAGTTTTCGTCATGCTGAGCTACCAGTGCATTTGACGAACCACCTTGATGTTGATTGTGGTGGCTAGTGTTGTTGTGGCCGTGGCTGTTTCCCTGGCTAGGTCTGGTGAAACCAGAGGCCGGTGCTCGGTCTTTTTGACACTCACGAGCAAAGTGTCCATAGTTCAGACACTTGTAGCATTTGGCCTTGGATTTATCAAATCCAACCTTGGCATTAGAATGTCCACCAATGAACTTTCTTCCTGTTCTGTTCAGGAAACGCTTGGCCCTCCTCAAAAGCATGGCCATATTCCATTGAATATCCATGTCCTCAATATCATCAGGATCCACTTGGTTAAAGTCTTCTTCAATAGTTTTGGGATCCGTTAGCTTGCCGCCTATGAAATTCTCATACGCAAGCATACATGATGAAAACAATGCTACATGATCTTCAGCTATTTTGACTATTGCAGAATGGTTAGCTGAAGACGTAGCTGGAGGATTTCTTGAGGTGTGTTGATGATTAGTTCCCAACCCTGATCCAGATGCATAACAAGCATGACCACCACACCCATTTGAGTGGTCTTCTTCATTGGAGTGTCCAGTAAAGAGGGCAATTCCAGAGCCTGATGATTTTGAAGTGGAAGTCGTCCCATGATACATGGAAGGGTCCTGTATCTGAGGTCTTCCCGAGCTCTCCTTCTTCATAAGATTCATGTTATGAGCTTGAATCTTACCAATAGGCTCATCTACTGTTAACTCATAGAATTTAGGATTTTCCCTCATCAGGGTTGTATACATCTCAAACTTTGGTGGCAAAGCATCAAGAAATTTTTCCACCAGTTCTTCATCGGGATATTTCAGTTCAAAAGCTTTCAACTCCGTTTGTAAATGATAGAATCTAGAGATGAGATCATCTAACGATTCATTTTCCATGAAATTGAAGCATTCATACTGCATCCAGAGAAGATCCCGCTTACTCTTCTTAATGTCACTGTTCCCCTCAAATCTTTTCTGAAGTGCTTTCCAAAGATCCTTGGAGGTGTCATAGCCTCGGAAACTGTGAAACAATTCCCGAGTTAATGACATAGTGATTGAGCCAAGAGCCTTCTTTTCCCGATCATAAGCTTTCTTTTGTTCTTCATCAAGCTTAGAGATGGGCTTTGGCACCTCTTCATCAAGATAGATGTGTGTGGGATGCTTATATCCCTCAATGATTGGTATCCATAATGATGAGTCAGTGTATGAAATGTAGTGCTCAAAACGCGCCTTCCAATTGGAATAATCATTTACATTTAATATTTTAGGCGGTTTCTGAGGTGTACCGATTTCATTATCATAATTTAACATGTTTCCAAGATTCTGAAGGTTCGACATAGTGAATTACTTGGTCAAAAATCAGAAAAATCAGACACTGTTGCGCACTTGGTTTTGGCCTTGCGCACTTGAGAAATGGTCTTGCGTAGTTAAGACTTACTCTTGCGTACTTGTTAAGTACGCATGAGGAAATATTAAGTACGCAGGATATAACTTAAGTTCGCACAAGTTCAGTCTTGCGCACTTGTAAGTACGCAGGAGATAACTCTTGCGTAGTTAGTAAGTACGCAGAAAACTGTACTTTTTACAAAAAATGGTAAGTACGCAGGACACCTTTTCAGCAACTCTCACCAACCTTTTCCGGTCACCTGAAAATCGCCGGAGATAGTGAAAAGTAGGCTGATGATCAATGCAATCGAGCCAAAGGATCAGAAACAAGTTTCTAACCAACCTTTGATGCTCAAAACACACAAATACACAACAAAAATCGGTTTTTTGAGAGATTTTTGCTTCTAAAAAAAGTGCTCAAGAGCTACCCCTTTTTTTATCACAAAAATCAACAAAAATACCTCTTTTTTCTTGTAAAACTCAGTAAAACGTCTCCAAACTCACTTACAACACTCGAATTCAAGAGCAATGCTCTGATACCACTTGTAGGTCCCTTCATGTGTGTCGGATCGTCACATGCAAGTGGTCTACTAGTCACACCGGGTTGCGGAATACTCGTGACTAGGTGGAGAGTCTTACTAAACAAAGTAAACCAAACACGAGAGTCACAATAAACGTTCTTTGTATTATAAACACTCGACGGTTACAGAGAGAATACAAGCTGCGTACTTAGCAGAACTGAGTTCGTCTAAACAAATGGTTCTGCGTACTTAGTCTCTGTGAACCTATCCTATTTATACAGACCTGATGCCTGCGCACTTAGCAAGTGCGCAGGACCAATTGCTCTTGCGTACTTAGCAAGTACGCATGGGTCTTCTTGCGTACTTGCTAAGTACGCAGGAGCTTTCTCCTGCGCACTTGTAAGTGCGCAAAACACTTAACAGAAAAACAACATACACTATGTAAAAGTAAATACAACTCGATAAACTATTACATAATGACTCATAAATACAAAGACAAATTACAGACATTAGACATACTAACTAAGACTCTATCCAGAGTGTTGTCACAGGAAAGTGCATCAACAAAATATACTATTTTTAAAAGTGGAATTAATAATGAAAATAGAACATAAATCCAAACCCGAGCCTACGGGTGGTTTCCCGGGCTAAAACATATTAATATAATATTATAATAATATAGGGTTTGATTTTTAATAATTTAATATAATCAAAAGTGCCTCAAAAATAAAATGTGGGAGCCCGGTCTCGAACCCGGGTCTCTCCCACACACGCACACTGTCTTAACCATTCCTGCCCGCTAGGGTATCGCGTTAGATACCCGGTTCAAATGATTTTATCAATAAGTTCCAGTGTATACCTCTCCCTACACATACAAGTTCGAAACCAATCTAATACCCAAAATTTCGACCGCGATTTAGCAAGATTGATTAGGTGTTTCAAAGATCGAGTCATGACGAGTCTGTGTGTGGGTTTAATTGCAAAACTAACGAGTTTAAGATCATTAGATTACATGAATTAGGGCAGAAACCCTAGTTCAAGAACACAAGATTGAATCGGTAAAATCTGATATTAGATGTTGTAATCAGAGGGCTTTTAACAAGAATGGAATTTCGAACCTGATGGTATAAATTAATTGGATTTAAAACAAGTGTATACTAGGATTCGATTAACTAGAAAACTCATGAACCCTAGATCTTTGATCTTGATTAATTTGATAATAAAGATTTGAATTGTCATAGGGCTTTCATAAAATAGAGGATTACGAATCTAGTGATATAGTTTAATTGAAATTAAACGGGGTCTAGAGTATAGTTTGATTAAACTGGTTTCGCATGAACCCTAGAATTTGGTTCATGCCGAATTTGATGTTTTAAGCCCCAATAACCATAGGGCTTATATTCTAAAGACTGAAACGAAGCTAACGGTATAAGAGATTACCAGATTGGATGTCGGATTGATGGGATTCGACTAAAACGAGTACCGACGGCTTGCGGGTTAGTTTCCAGCGACTTTTGCTGCAACTCCGGCCAATTCCACTTGTGTAAAAGCTTCAGAGGAGTTCGTCTAAAGTGCGCAGGTTGCTTGTGACACCCAGCATTTCAGGTCAATATCCACATTTCATAAACGCACGTTCATAATTATTATTTCCTGATATTTATTTTGACTAAGTAAAGTCAAGAAGTCTAGCAAAGAAGTTTATTCCAAGTCTAGTAAATCTTAAAGAATTACTAGAAAAAGTAAGCAGAATAACCCGACTAAATACGAACGTTAATGGTTAAATTAAATAACCAGAAAAAAAAAATATATATATATATATATATATATATATATATATATATATATATATTACACAAAATTTACGTTGAACCAAGATTTTAATAATTTCTTCAACGAGCCATAAAATGGTTAAAATTATAATACCGTGAAGAATCTAAACCGAATTAAATTACCCCTTTAAAACTCTAATTGATACTAATACCATTAATAAATTAATACTTAAAATTGGTTATCATTAACCCCAAACCACTTCCTTGACTTTCTCGGCCGAGAGTCAGGGGAGCCATTCTCCCACTTGCTAATTCACTCAAATTCAGATAAAAACCATACTTCCTCAGTCGAAACCTCACAATCCTTTTCATACTTCTCACTTTCTTACGGCAAATTCCCCATTTCTCTTCAAGATCGAATTCAAGTTTTAAAGCGAAATCCACCATAATTCGGTGTATAAGGAGAATTTCAAGTGTTCTTGAAGAAAGCTTAGTAAAAGAAATCAAGACTATCTTCTCTGTTTATCTCAGAAATCATCATCTCTGTTAGAGGTAAAAACTCAATATTATCCAGTTCATTTTCTTTTAAATTCATAGCTGAACATACAAATCGTTCAAACGCAAGTAAGATAACAAGAAAAGCGTGTCAAATTCAAGATTTGAACATAAAAATATACAGGACGAATTCTGTCAATCAAAGTGCAGTAATCGAAACTATAGTTTCGATACTTGTTGTTCAATCGAAACTAGGAGTTTCGATACCTGTTGAGTCGAAACTGGGAGTTTCGATACCAGTTGTTCAATAGAAACTAGGAGTTTCGATACCAGTTGTTCAATCGAAACTAGGAGTTTCGATATCTATTTACTCAATCGAAACTAGGAGTTTCGATACCAGTTTACAATCGAAACTAGGTAGTTTCGATACTATTCTTGCCCAATCGAAACTAGGTAGTTTCGATACCCAGTTTACTTAATCGAAACTAGGTAGTTTCGACATCTGTTCTGTTCAATCGAAACTAAGAAAGTTTCGATACCTATTCATCAGCCCTTGGGGCAGTAACTCAGAACTATTTTTATAACGAAACAAGTGTTGGGAAAAACTAAAAAGATAATTAAAACAAAAGCAATCAGATCGGCTAAGTCGGGTGAACAACTTGCGTTTAAGACGGGTAGTCTTAACGTGTATGTTATCCTTGTGTAAATAGGATTCGGATAGGCAAGTCTGCTGTTATTCAAATATTTGCTAGCATTCATACTGTCGAGGTGAGTTTCACTAATCCCCCTTTTTCTAAGTTTTTGAAATGTTTTGGGGTGGAAACATACTTGTAAAGAATTTTCGTATGTAAATGAATGAAACTAATGATCTGACCGTATGTATGTATTGAGGGAACAATAAGGTGCTTAAAGTCCTTGGAATAAATTAGTAACCATTAGCTATGGATTTAGCCCAGGATTTTATGAATAGTACTATTGGGGGTGACGCTCCCGGTCATGGTTAGTCGCGCTAACTAGGGGTCCAAATGACCGAATGACCGCATATAATCTTACTCGCAGAAAGGCGAGGGGAGGCACAGAAAGTTGGGGTTTGGTTACGGTCTCGTACATTACATACTATTTTGTATTCCTTGCAAGCTTATAAATGGGGTCAATAGATCGGATTAGTATTCATATTCATTGGTAATACAAACAAAAGAGTTCTGATCAGGCTAAAGTGATCAGGTTTTAAACAAAAGAGTTCTGATCAGGCTAAAGTGATCAGGTTTTAAATAAAAGAAGTTCTGATCAGGCTAAAGTGATCAGGTTTTAAACAAAAGAATTATGATCAGGCTAAAGTGATCAGGTTTTAAACAAAGGAGTTCTGATCAGGTTTAACAAAGAGTTTTGATCGGAAAATGATCAGATTTAAACATTGGGTTTATGATAACTCTTTATAATAACTTGTGAACTCACCAACCTCGTGTTGACAATTTTAAGTATGTTTTCAGGAAATTGAACGTGGTCATCAGGTTAACAATGTAGGATACATGCATGCACGTGGATACGGCTTTTGGGAGGATTTCTCTTGTATAACTCATGGTCTTGAGTCATATTTGCGAAATCTTAAACATTTGTAAACTCAAGTTGATATTTTGCGATGTAAATATTTTAAACTCGATTATGTATCCAATTACGTGTATGTGTTTGTGGTAATCATATGCTTTGGAAACAAGTGAACGTCGCGCCTCGCGTTTCCGCCATGGCGGGGTGTGACAGAACTTGGTATCAGAGCCATTGATTATAGCGAACTAGGTGTCTAAAACGGAACCTAGTCTATATTTAGACTTGGTATCAGAGCCATTGATTATAGCGAACTAGGTGTCTAAAACGGAACCTAGTCTATATTTAGAATGACTTACTAAAATGTTTTCATTGCATAAGCACTGCATAACCAGTCATCATGTCATGTGGATATTGTAGTCACAAGCATGTCGTCACATTCACACACTGACCCAGTCTCTGACCCTGAATCCAACGAGGAACTTTCCACCTCACGCCCCAAAAATCGAGTACAAGTTCGCAGCTCGACACCGCCCAATGTCGCCCTGGGAGAACCGCCTATAATCTACCGAAAGAGAAACGGAGGACCGATTAAAGTACAAAGTGCTAGGAAGAAGGTTCGACTTCCGCGCAAGAGAAACCTGGCAGCCCGTGACCCGAAAGACTTGGAGACCGATGAGGAACCATCTAGGAAACGACCCTGTTACCATCCTACTGTGGGAACTATCCGTTAGATGCCTCGTGCTCTGGCACGATGGAGGGAGATGGAGAGCATTCCATCTACCTTTGAGCTCGGAGAGTCTTCCAACTCTCCAACACCCCTACCCCACACTAGGGAAGCCATGGAGCTCACAGTGCCTACATTGGTAGCACGCGTTCATACGCACGAGGAGCGTATTGATGATCTCCTAGATGATATTCGGGCACATGGGGATGCAACCATGCGCTTACATCAAGGGCTCGGATCTCGAATACAGAATCTGGAGGATAGCGCCCGAGACATACAGGGTGCCACTGACTACCTCGAGTTGAGAGCCGATATGGACTGGCAGTTCACTCTCACGGTCCGAGACATGGTGGAGGCGCTAGAAGAAAGGACTTTGGCTGCAGAGTTTGTGGCTAGGGTTAGCTTTGTCATGGCAGGACTTGCCATGATGATTGGGTTGTACTCCCACTTCTTCTTTTAAACCTATTATGGGCGGGTTGTGCCCATAGCACATTATGTAGTTTAAAACTTTGGTACTGATGTGGTCATGAGAAACCATCCCTTTTGTATCCTTGTCTTTTGGAACAATGTACTATATATGTTTTAACTATGTATGTGATGGTTTATGATGGTTGTTCATGTTGATGTTGTTGTATCCTTATGTCATGATCTATCATTATTATTATATAATGTTATTTCTTTTTAATTGATATGTTAGAAAGAACGTCATGGCACCTAAACGAAGGACGCCCCGTAACACTACTAGTGGCAACAACGAGACAATTTCCACAAACATAGAACAACTCATAGCACAGCGAGTAGCTGCCGCCATAGAGCAGTATGAAGCAAATCGAAATAGTGTAGGAGGAAACGGCAGCGGTGCCGGCGGAGGAGGTGCAGGAGGTGCAGGAGGTAGCGGTACAGCAGGAGGTAGCGGTACAGCAGGAGGTTCCGGAGGTAATAAAAATAAATAAGCCATAACACATAGTCATGATCTGAATTAATGACGTTATGACTTTTGAATCTACAGATGCTCCAAATAGGAAGTGCACCTACAAGGCCTTTCTATCCTACAATCCCCGCAGTTTCAATGGCACCGAGGGTGCAGTAGGTCTAATGAGATGGATAGAAAAGATGGAGTCGGTGATTGATATTAGTGAATGCACCACTGACTGCATGGTGAAGTATTCTACATGTACGCTCACTGATAAAGCTTTAACTTGGTGGAATACTCAAATGAAGACTTTGGGGAGAGAGACAGCGTATCAATTGTCTTGGGAAGATTTGAAAAACAAGATGATTGAGGAATACTGTCCTCGAAACGAATTGCAAAAGATTGAAACTGAGATGTGGAACCTATAGATGATAGGAGATGATGTGGCGGGATACACCGACCGTTTCAATGAATTGGCGATTCTATGACCGCATATGGTCACACCAGAACATAAGCGCGTTGAGAGGTATCTATGGGGCCTTGCGCCTCAAATTCGTAGCATGGTAACATCATCTAATCCAATAGATGCCAAGAGTGTTATAACCTTAGCATTCAAACTAAAGGATGATGCAGTACGTAATGAATTGTTTGTGAGGAAGGAGAACGAGGAAGGTAGATCTGGGGAGAAAAGGAAATGGATGGGAAATTCAAGTGACAAATCTGGAAAACAAGAGTTTAAGAAACAAGGAACTGTGAAGGCTTTTGCAGCCAACACAGTGGAAAGAAAGGAGTATGATAGGGCCCTACGGAGATGTAAGAGGTGTGGAAATCATCATGCCGGTGTTTGCATCAAGTGTGGAAAATGCGAGAAGTTTGGTCACACCACTCAAGCTTGTCGAACTAACAACCGGATGGGGAAAATTAAACCGAGATGTTTCATATGTGGTGACCTGAAGCACTTCAAGAGGGATTGTCCCAAGTGGAAGAATCAGAACAACGCTCAGGCACCGGAGGGCATTTGTGATGGGTGCAAGGGACGCACGCCAGGACCCGAACATCGTCACTGGTACGTTCCCGATAAATAATCACTATGCCTCTGTACTTTTTGATTCGGGTGCGGATATGAGCTTTGTGTCGAATGATTTTAAATCCTTACTCGGTATTAAGGCCAGCAAACTAGATCAAAGTTATACAATAGAATTAGCAAATGGGAAATTAATAGAAACCGGAGAGGTCATTAGGGGTTGTACTTTATGTTTAGAAAACCATACATTCAGTTTAGACCTTCTACCCATCGAGCTAGGGAGTTTTGATATTGTTATTGGCATGGATTGGTTAACAAAGAATCGTGCCGAGATCGTATGCTTCGAGAAGATTGTACGTATCCCACTACCAAGCGGAGAAATTCTTTCAATTCAAGGAGAAAGGTGTAGAACGATGTTGAAGACGATAAACTGCATGAAAGCTCATAAGTATCTACGCAAGGGTTATTGTGCATTCCTGGCTCACATCGTCGAGAAGAAACCCGAAGAACGTCGACTTGAGGACATACCAATCGTCAGAGATTACTCGGCGGTATTTCCCGAGGACTTACCAGGATTACCATCATCAAGACAAGTCGAGTTCCGGATCGACCTAGTACCAGGAGCCGCACCAGTTGCACGATCGCCGTATCGTCTAGCCCCTTCCGAGATGCAGGAACTGTAGTGCCAATTACAAGAATTACTTGACAAAGGTTTGTAGGATCGTGAGAATACAAGATGGTTCTGTTCTTAGTTGAGGTTGGCGGAAACAAAATCAACTACACAATTTATAATCAAGTAAACACAAAGAATACTGATAAACACTGTTGTATTAAGCTTTTGTGAATGCAAAGATTACAGGTGAGAAACTCAATGAATAAGTATTACAAGCACTACAAGCACTATCAAGACACACTCAAGACACACTTACAATGAAGTGGTAACTCAGTATTTATAGTAACTTAGAATCAAGACAGACCCTTGATTCTAAGGATCAGATCGAACACAAGCCGTTGATCTTATTTATTAATTTACATTACACGTAAAGGCTAATCTAGTTAACTTTACTGAAACGTTTTCTTTATTCATGATTGTTTGCATGCTTGGAGAAGTGTATTGTTGTCCGTCATTGGTTGACCATAGCGGTTCCTTCTGCTTTGAGTCTGTCAGTTGCTTTTGCAGAAAGGTGTCAGAGACGCTTGGCCTGGATAGTCAGCTGCAACGTTTGGTCTTCAGTGAATAAGGCCATCAGCTGCAAATAGTGAAGGTTGCTGCTGGTAAGCCTATCAGCAACAAACATGGATGACCGCTGTTGATAAGCCTATCTGCAGCAACTTGTGTAGAATGCTGCTGATAAGCCTATCAGCAGCAACAAGTGTTGAATGCTGCTGATAAGCCTATCAGCAGCAACTTGTGTTGAATGCTGCTGATAAGCCTATCAGCAGCATTTGTACTTAGAATAATTTGGTAGCAATCAGTCTTTGGTTCTACAAGGTTTCATAAGACCGAGTTTCTCACCATGGGGAGCTCCGGTCCTATTTGTAAAGAAAAAGGATGGAACCTTTAGAATGTGCATTGATTACCGAGAATTGAACAAGCTGACAATCAAAAATCGGTATCCTCTTCCTCGAATAGACGATTTGTTTGATCAACTTCAAGGTTCCAGTTTCTATTCAAAAATTGATCTACGATCAGGGTATCATCAACTGAAAATTCAGGAAGAAGATATACCAAAAACGGCTTTTAGGACTCGTTACGGTCACCACGAGTTCCTAGTTATGCCATTTGGCTTGACTAATGCACCGGCCGTCTTCATGGATCACATGAACCGCGTGTGCAAGCCGTACTTGGATAAATTCATGATTGTGTTTATCGATGACATATTGATATATTCACGAACCAAGGAGAAACATGAACATCATTTGAAATTAATCTTGGAAGTACTCAGGAATGAGAAGCTTTATGCCAAATTCTCTAAGTGTGAGTTTTAGATCCAAGAGGTTCACTTTCTCGGACACGTCATCAATAAGAATGGTATTCACGTAGACCCATCTAAGATTGAAGGTATCAAAAACTGGGAAGCACCAAGAACTCCGACTGAGGTGTGTCAATTTCTGGGTTTGGCAGGATATTACAGGCGATTTATCGAGAATTTTTCAAAGATAGCCTTGCCTTTGACCACGTTAACTCAGAAGGACAAAAATTTTGATTGGACTGATAAACAAGAATCAGCTTTTCAATTGCTGAAGCAAAAACTTTGCAGTGCACCAATCCTATCCCTTCCCGAAGGAACTGACAATTTCATCGTGTACTGCGACGCATCACACCAAGGTCTAGGGTGTGTATTGATGCAGAGAGAAAAAGTCATAGCGTATGCATCCAGACAGCTAAAAGTACATGAGAAAAATTATACGACTCACGATCTGGAATTGGGTGCGGTCGTGTTTGCACTCAAGATTTGGAGACATTACTTATACGGTACAAAATGTACTATCTTTACAGACCACAAGAGTCTCCAGCACATCTTTAATCAGAAAGAACTCAACATGAGGCAACGTCGTTGGGTAGAGCTACTGAATGATTACGACTGTGATATCAAGTATCACCCTGGTAAGGCAAACGTCGTAGCAGATGCCTTGAGTCGTAAGGAACGGGTTAAAACTCTCCGTGTTCGTGCCCTAGAATTGACAATTCATACGAGTCTCATGACTCAAATCCGGATGGCACAACAAGAGGCAATCAAAGAAGAAAACATTCAGAATGAAGCTTTACGAGGAATGATAAAGCAGTTGGAACCAAAGTCAGATGACACTTTATACTTCATGAATAGAATTTGGGTGCCATGTTTTGGTAACTTACGGGAGTTGGTTATGGACGAAGCCCACAAGTCCAGGTACTCCATTCACCCAGGTTCGGATAAAATGTATAAGGATCTGAAAGAACTCTACTGGTGGCCGAACATGAAAGGAGAAATTGCTATTTATGTCGGTAAATGCCTGACATGTTCAAAAGTAAAGGCAAAACATCAGAAACTGTCGAGATTGTTACAACAACCCGAGATACCTCAATGGAAATGGGAACAGATTTCCATGGATTTCATTACAAAGTTACCCAAGACGTCGAGCGGGTATGACACTATATGGGTAATCGTCGATCGTTTGACGAAATCAGCTCATTTTCTACCCATCAAAGAGACGGATAAAACCGAGAAACTTGCAAGGCTTTATATCAAGGAAATTGTGGCTAGGCATGGAGTGCCAATTTCTATTATCTCTGATAGAGACAGCAGATTCATGTCTAGAATCTGGAAATCATTACAAGAAGCCATGGGCACACGTCTTGACATGAGCACGGCATATCACCCACAAACAGATGGTCAAAGTGAAAGGACCATTCAAACCTTAGAGGATATGCTCCGTGCGTGTGCAATTGACTTCGGTGGGAATTGGGGTACTCATTTTCCACTTGCTGAGTTTTCATACAATAATAGTTACCACACCAACATCAAAGCCGCCCCGTTTGAGGCTTTGTATGGTCGAAAATGTCGTTCACCACTATGTTGGGCAGAAGTTGAAGACAAGCATTTAACCGGTCCTGAAGTTATTCAAGAGACCACGGACAAGATTTTCAAAATCAAGGATCGTCTGAAAGCCGTCCGTGACAGACAAAAGAGTTACGCGGATAACAGACGAAGACCGTTAGAATTCCAAGTGGGAGACAAAGTCATGTTAAAGGTCTCACCTTGGAAAGGAGTTGCAAGATTTGGCAACCGTGGCAAGCTTAACCCAAGGTACGTTGGACCGTTTGAAATATTGGCTAGGGTTGGCCCTGTAGCTTACAAGCTCAAGTTGCCACAAGAACTAAGCAATATACATGATACGTTTCATGTGTCAAATCTCAAGAAGTGCTTATCAGACGACACATTAATTATACCGCCTGATGAGATTCACATAGACGACAAGTTACACTTCATTGAGGAACCTATGGAAGTCACAGATTGGAAGGTTCAGAAAACAAGGCGCAACCGTGTTAAGCTGGTCAAGGTACGTTGGAATTCAAAGCGCGGCCCCGAGTATACGTGGGAGCGGGAAGATAAAATGAAATCCAAGTACCCGTCATTGTTTACAAACACTCCAAGCCAGAGTGACAGGAACTGAATTTCGGGATGAAATTCTCTGTAACATGGGGAGAATGTGACACCCAGCATTTCAGGTCAATATCCACATTTCATAAACGCACGTTCATAATTATTATTTCCTGATATTTATTTTGACTAAGTAAAGTCAAGAAGTTTAGCAAAGGAGTTTATTCCAAGTCTAGTAAATCTTAAAGAATTACTAGAAAAAGTAAGCAGAATAACCCGACTAAATACGAACGTTAATGGTTAAATTAAATAACCAGAAAAATATATATATATATATATATATATATATATATATATATATATATATATATATATATATATATATATTACACAAAATTTACGTTGAACGAAGATTTTAATAATTTCTTCAACGAGTCATAAAATGGTTAAAATTATAATACCGTGAAGAATCTAAACCGAATTAAATTACCCCTTTAAAACTCTAATTGATACTAATACCATTAATAAATTAATACTTAAAATTGGTTATCATTAACCCCAAACCACTTCCTTGACTTTCTCGGCCGAGAGTCAGGGGAGCCATTCTCCCACTTGCTAATTCACTCAAATTCAGATAAAAACCATACCTCCTCAGTCGAAACCTCACAATCCTTTTCATACTTCTCACTTTCTTACGGCAAATTCCCCATTTCTCTTCAAGATCGAATTCAAGTTTAAAAGCAAAATCCACCATAATTCGGTGTATAAGGAGAATTTCAAGTGTTCTTGAAGAAAGCTTAGTAAAAGAAATCAAGACTATCTTCTCTGTTTATCTCAGAAATCATCATCTCTGTTAGAGGTAAAAACTCAATATTATCCAGTTCATTTTCTTTTAAATTCGTAGCTGAACATACAAATCGTTTAAACGCAAGTAAGATAACAAGAAAAGTGTGTCAAATTCAAGATTTGAACATAAAAATATACAGGACGAATTCTGTCAATCAAAGTGCAGTAATCGAAACTATAGTTTCGATACTTGTTGTTCAATCGAAACTAGGAGTTTCGATACCTGTTGAGTCAAAACTGGGAGTTTCGATACCAGTTGTTCAATCGAAACTAGGAGTTTCGATACCAGTTGTTCAATCGAAACTAGGAGTTTCGATATCTATTTACTCAATCGAATCTTGGAGTTTCGATACCTGTTTACAATCGAAACTAGGTAGTTTCGATACTATTCTTGCCCAATCGAAACTAGGTAGTTTCGATACCCAGTTTACTTAATCGAAACTATGTAGTTTTGACATCTGTTCTGTTCAATCGAAACTAAGAAAGTTTCGATACCTGTTCATCAGCCCTTGGGGTAGTAACTCAGAACTATTTTTATAACGAAACAAGTGTTGGGAAAAACTAAAAAGATAATTAAAACAAAAGCAATCAGATCGGCTAAGTCGGGTGAACAACTTGCGTTTAAGACGGGTAGTCTTAACGTGTATGTTATCCTTGTGTAAATAGGATTCGGATAGGCAAGTCTGCTGTTATTCAAATATTTGCTAGAATTCATACTGTCGAGGTGAGTTTCACTAATCCCCCTTTTTCTATGTTTTTGAAATGATTTGGGGTGGAAACATACTTGTAAAGAATTTTCGTATGTAAATGAATGAAACTAATGATCTGACCGTATGTATGTATTGAGGGAACAATAAAGCGCTTAAAGTCCTCAGAATAAATTAGTAACCATTACCTATGGATTTAGCCCAGGATTTTATGAATAGTACTATTGGGGGTGACGCTCCCGGTCATGGTTAGTCGCGCTAACCAGGGGTCCAAATGACCGAATGACCGCATATAATCTTACTCACAGAAAGGCGAGGGGAGGCACAGAAAGTTGGGGTTTGGTTACGGTCTCGTACATTACATACTATTTTGTATTCCTTGCAAGCTTACAAATGGGGTCAATAGATCGGATTAGTATTCATATTCATTGGTAATACAAACAAAAGAGTTCTGATCAGGCTAAAGTGATCAGGTTTTAAACAAAAGAGTTCTGATCAGGCTAAAGTGATCAGGTTTTAAATAAAAGAAGTTCTGATCAGGCTAAAGTGATCAGGTTTTAAACAAAAGAGTTCTGATCAGGCTAAAGTGATCAGGTTTTAAACAAAGGAGTTCTGATCAGGTTAAAGTGATCAGGTTTAACAAAGAGTTTTGATCGGAAAATGATCAGATTTAAACATTGGGTTTATGATAACTCTTTATAATAACTTGTGAACTCACCAACCTCGTGTTGACAATTTTAAGTATGTTTTCAGGAAATTGAACGTGGTCATCAGGTTAACAATGTAGGATACATGCATGCACGTGGATACGGCTTTTGGGAGGATTTCTCTTGTATAACTCATGGTCTTGAGTCATATTTGCGAAATCTTAAACATTTGTAAACTCAAGTTGATATTTTGCGATGTAAATATTTTAAACTCGATTATGTATCCAATTACGTGTATGTGTTTGCGGTAATCATATGCTTTGGAAACAAGTGAACGTCGCGCCTCGTGTTTCCGCCAGGGCGGGGTGTGACATTGCTGGATCGTGAGAATGATACATGGATTTGCCGAATTTGATATGAACATAGAGGGTGTCGTCGGTTACGGCTTAATGTGCAATAATTGGGATTAATTCGCGATGAATGCGGCTTTTAGTTACCCTAATGATGATCGTTAATGATATGGTTGTGTTTCAGTTACAAAATCACACAAAGATTGGTTCTTGAATTTGAATTTGAAATCAAAAGTCATGATTTTGACTTTACAAAGTCAAACGTGATTCAAATTTATTGATTTTGACTTTCAGAGCCAACAATTCAAGTTTTGGGATTTGGCAGTACTAGTCCCTGTTGTTTAAGATTAAACATGTGACAGAAATAGTCCCTGAAGTTTTAGATTAGATTAACTGGGTTAGGATTTAACGGAATAACTAACGGGATTGCTAACGACGTTAACTTTGAAAAGTCGGATTGTCACATCATCCCCAAGTTGAAAGAATTTTTGTCCCGAAAATTTAAATAAATTTTTTTTTCCGGATGTCACATCATCCCCTAGTTGAAAGAATTTTCTTCTCGAAAATTAAAATAGTACCTTAAGAGTTTGAAGTGGATTGCTTGAACAGATAAGGATACTTGCACATCGTCTGGTCTTTGCACTCCCAAGTGAATTCCGGTCCGCGTTTCGAGTTCCAACAGACTCTGATAATAGGGATTTTACTGCGTTTTAATGTTTTGACTTCCCTATCCATAATTTCCACAGGTTCTTCGATGAAACATAACTGTTCATCAATGTGTAGTTCCTCAAGAGGAATCGCGAGTGACTCGTCTACCAGGCATTTCTTCAAGTTTGAGACGTGAAAGACGTTGTGTACACCACTAAGTCCTTCAGGTAGGTCCAGTTGATACGCTACTAGACCTATTCTCTTCGCTATCTTGAATGGTCGAACATAACGAGGATTTAATTTGCCTCGTTTCCCAAAACGAATGACACCCTTCCAAGGCGAGACTTTTAACAAGACCATATCCCCAACTTGAAATTCTAACGGTTTACGACGCTTATCGACATAGCTCTTTTGACGATCACGAGCTGCTGCCATACGGTTTCTAATTTGAACGGTTTTCTTAGAAATTTCAACTATGAGCTCAGGACCTGTGACTTGACTATCCCCAACTTCAGCCTAACAAATAGGAGAAAGACATTTTCAACCATATAATGCTTTAAATGGAGCTGCCTTGATGCTAGTGTGACAACTGTTGTTGTAGGAGAACTCCACCAACGGTAGGTGAGACTCCCAGGTGTTACCGAAATCAATCACACAAACTCGTAGCATGTCCTCCAGAGTTTGAATAGTACGTTCTGTTTGGCCATCAGTTTGAGGATGGTATGTTGTGCTCATATCTAGACGCATGCCTAAAGCTTTATGTAACGATTGCCATAAACGAAAGGTGAATCGTGCATCACGATCCGAAATGATAGATATTGGCACCCCGTGTCGAGATACTACTTCGTTCAAATAAATACGAGTAAGCTTATCCATTTTGTCGGTTTCCTTCATTGCTAAGAAGTGAGCTAACTTTGTTAAGCGGTCAATGATTACCCAAATGGTATCACATCCGGTAGGAGTTCGTGGCAATTTTGTGATAAAGTCCATGGATATTTGCTCCCATTTCCACATGGGAATCTCTGGTTGCTGGAGAAGACCAGAAGGCTTTTGATATTCAACTTTGACCTTCGCGCAAGTCAGGCACTTGCGCACATAGGTGGCTATATCGGCCTTCATCTTTGGCCACCAATACAGCACCTTTAAGTCATGATACATTTTGTCGGAATCTGGATGAATAGAGTAACAAGATTTATGAGCCTCATCCATGACTAGTTCTCTTAAATTTTCGAATATTGGAACCCATATTCGTTCAGCGAAGTAGCAAATACTGTCACACCCCCAAAATCCACTAACGGAGTTTTACCGTTAGGAGCGTGACATACCAGGATCTTAGTCATTAGTTACGTTGAACGACTCTATATGAGTTTAATAAAAAGACTAGCATTACTCATAGTCACGATGCAACACTAGTAATGAAAATACTAAGTTAATGCGAAATGCGGAAGCGTAAAGTTTGAAAGAAAAGCATGCGCCAAAAACAATTGCGCCCAAAACATGCAATTCGAAAATAAATAAATAAGTAAGTCCTGCGTTTGATAAATAATGAAACTCCAATGCATGCATGCCCTATCTCATGCTCGTACCTTAACGACCTGAGAAAATATGCTAAAACGTATCAACACTAGGTTGGTGAGTTCACAGGTTTCACATATAAGTAAAGTTTACTAGATAAAACAATTTACAATTATATCAATAGGTAGCTAACCTAATAACATGTTACTAAAGCGTTTCGACACCGAAGCTGACTGTTTATGTTTGATCTGCCTCCTACCATGTGTATCATGAACAATGGTAAACTGTTTAGGTCAATGTTACACCCGTTCGACTTCCTATCGTGTTAGCGCGACTAACGCGGGTGGGGCTTGTCAATGCCTAGTAGTACTACTCAAGATTACCTCGCTATCCCATATATTAAACGGTTCGATAAGTAGGACTTACATGATATGTTTGCGCTTAGTACAACAAGTGATATAAATGAAATGTAAGATCTAAATGTTTGTACCCATGTTTTCTCCCCCAAGTTTAAACCATAAGAAAAGGGGCCGTGAAAACTCACCTTAGAGTGCGTGCAGATGAAAGCTAATTAAAACTGATTGACTACAAACCGCCACCTATAAACATCGGTTTATAAGTGTGTGTTTGTGTAAGTTGACATGAACCCTAAGTATCCAAACACTCCCATTTTTTTAAGTGTTTTAGAAAAACATTTAATAGTTTGACCAAGTTTGACCCAATTTGACCCGACGACCCGTTGGTGACCCGTTTAGTGATTTAATGTTTGGTTTGAATACTAACACACATAACATACAAGTAATTCAAGTTTCATGCTACACATGTCATAACTAACTTAGCATGGCAAGTTATGTCTACACAATGCATGTTCAACAAAGTTCCTACTTTTAACAATGTATGAACACGAAGTTTGATTTCAATAGATTACATCATCTATTACATAATTGAATAACCCTAACACGTTTATACATACCTACTAATGCATGAATGATCATCTCAACGTACACATTAGGTCTAGACATCAAGTTTCAATTTCTAAAAGTTTCCACTTGTAGTAAGTTAGGATCAATGCATGTGATTTATACCAAACAGCACTCTTATAAGCTTTATTGCATTCATAATAACATGCTAGTATCATTCCATAACATCATGCATGTAAAACAACTCACATATAACAAACAATTTTCAATAAAGTTTCCTCTTTAGGAAAGTCTACGATTTCTAGCTTGTTAACAAGATTCAACGCAGCAATTCAATTGTATACAATCCAACTAGAATAAATATAACCATAACAATCACCGTAAACATCTAGCATGCAATCCTACTTTATCACATAATCAAAAAGTCTCTACTTTAGACAAGTTATGAACCATAATGCAACTAGGGTTTTCCAATTAACAATATACTCATGAAATAATTGCAAACAATAATAAAGTTAACATCTTTATTATAAAAATCAATGTTTAGATGAACTAGGGTTTGATCTAAAATTTAGGAATAGAAAATCAACGGAATTGAACGAAACACCTTACGTTGTAGCGTTAGCAATGCGTAGAGGAGTCCGATTATACGTTTAATTGCAAGATTGGAGATCAAAGAGAGGGTGTTTGGGTGTGTTCTTTGTCTCGGCTCAAAGAGAGAATGGGGGGGGGGTCGACGGCCAAACTAAAAAAAAGGGTTTAGGTTTAATTTTTTTATAACATTTCGTGTCGAAATTTTTGTTAGTACCTTTCGTGTTTGCCGTTGAGTGCTTGAATAGCTGAGGATATTTCTTCATCATCTGATCCTCTCGTTCCCATGTGAACTCCGGTTCACGCTTCGAGTTCCAGCAAACCCTAACAATTGGGATCTTACTGTGCTTGAGAGTTTTGACCTCTCGGTCCATGATTTCGACTGGTTCCTCAATAAAACGTAGCTGTTCATCGATTTCCAACTCCTCAAGTGGAACTACAAGCGTCTCATATGATAGGCATTTATTTAGGTTTGAGACATGAAATACATTATGTACTCCATTGAGTGTATCAGGTAGATTCAGTTGGTATGCTACTAGACCGATCCTTTTCACTATCTCGAATGGTCCAACGTAACGCGGGTTTAACTTTCCTCGTTTCCCGAAATGAATCACACCTTTCCAAGGTGAAACCTTTAATAACACTTTGTCGCCCACTTGAAATTCTAGCAGTTTTCTGGGCTTTTCTGCATAACTCTTTTGACGGTCACGAGCTGCCACCATACGGTTTCGGATTTGCACGATTTTCTCTGAGGTTTCGTGCACAAGTTCAGGACCCGTAAGTTGGCTATCTCCAACTTCATCCCAACAAATTGGTGATCGACACTTTCGCCCGTACAAGGCTTTGAATGGTGCTGCTTTGATGCTAGTATGATAGCTGTTATTGTAGGAGAATTCCACTAAAGGCAAGTGAGTCTCCCAACTGTTTCCGAAATCGATCTCACAAGCTCGTAGCATGTCTTCTAGGGTTTGTATGGTACGCTCACCCTGGCCATTTGTTTGAGGATGATACGCTGTACTCATGTCCAGGCGTATGCCTAAAGCTTTCTGTAATGATTTCCAGAAATGTGAGGTGAATCGGGCGTCTCTATCAGAAATGATGGAGATTGGCACTCCATGTCGGGATACTACTTCTTTAAGATAGATGCGAGTTAACTTTTCCATTTTGTCGGTCTCTTTGATAGCAAGGAAATGAGCGGATTTGGTTAGGCGATCCACTATTACCTAGATTGTGTCACAGCTAGTAGGGGTTCGGGGTAATTTGCTTATGAAATCCATAGAAATCTGCTCCCATTTCCACATCGGGATTTCCGGTTGTTGAAGTAATCTGGATGGCTTTTGGTACTCCACCTTGACCTTTGAACAAGTCAGACACTTGCTCACGTAGGTGGCTATGTCGGCTTCCATGTTCGGCCACCAATACAAAACTTTGAGATCGTGATACATCTTGTCGGATCCCGGATGGATAGAGTATCGGGATTTGTGAGCTTCATCCATGACTAGATCTCTTAGGTTTCCATATACTGGTATCCATATTCGTTCCACGAAGTAGCGAATACTATCTGCTTTAACCTCAAGTTGTTTCTCCATACTACGAGTGGATTCCAATGGTAAGTTCCCCTCTTTTAAGGCTTCAAGCTGGGCATTGCGGATTTGTTTGGGTAATCCTGTATGAATAGTGAGTTGTAATGCTCTAACCCGTCGGGGTTTGGTTTCTTTTCTGCTTAGGGCATCGACCACCACATTAGCTTTGCCCGGATGGTACTTGATTGCACAATCATAATCGTTTAATAAATCGATCCAACGACATTGACGCATGTTCAACTCTTTCTGCTCAAAAATATGCTGCAGACTCTTGTGATCGGTGTAGATGGTGCACTTGGTACCGTACAAGTAATGTCTCCATATCTTAAATGCAAATATCACGGCTCCTAACTCCAAATCGTGAGTTGTGTAATTCTTTTCATGAATTTTTAACTATCGAGAAGCGTATGCGATAACCTTGTCGCGTTGCATCAACACACAACCGAGACCTTGGATGGAGGCATTGCAATACACCACGAAGTCATCCGTTCCCTCCGATAGAGATAGGATGGGTGCGCTACATAGTTTCTGCTTCAGTAGCTGGAATGTTGATTCTTGAGTCTCGCTCCAATTATAGGGTTTATCTTTTTGGGTTAAGACGGTGAGAGCTTGGGCAATCTTTGAGAATCCCTCTATAAAGCGACGGTAGTATCCGACCAATCCTAGGAATTGCCGAACTTCGGTTGTAGTTGATGGTGCTGCCCAATTCTTGATAGCTTCCACTTTGGCTAGGTCTACATGTATTCCTTTCTCATTGATCACATGTCCTAGAAATTGAACCTCGCGAATCCAAAAATCGCATTTGGAAAACTTAGCGTACAGCTGCTCCTGTTTCAGTAGCTCAAGGATCAAACGCAGATGCTCCTCATGCTCTTCCCGACTCTTAGAGTATATGAGGATATCATCAATGAAGACAATGACGAATTGGTCAAGGTAAGGTTTACACACACGGTGCATGAGGTCCATGAACACCGCGGGTGCGTTGGTTAATCCAAATGGCATGACCAAAAATTCGAAATGGCCGTACCGGGTTCTAAATGCAGTCTTGGATATATCTTCATCACGAACTCTCAGCTGATGATAACCGGATCTCAAATCGATTTTTGAGTAGAAGCTTGACCCTTGAAGTTGCTCGAATAGATCGTCAATGCAGGGTAGTGGGTAGCGGTTCTTGACTGTTACTTTGTTCAACTCTCAGTAATCAATGCACATGCGGAAAGTCCCATCTTTCTTTTTGACAAATAGGACTGGGGCTCCCCAAGGCGATGAGCTAGGTCGGATAAAGCCCTTATCTAACAACTCTTGCAGTTGTGTGGATAGCTCCTGCAACTCGCTTGGTGCCAGCTTATAGGGTGCTCGAGCAATAGGCGTTGCTCCGGGTGTTAGGTCAATCTGGAATTCGACTTGGCGATGAGGTGGAAGACCAGGTAGGTCTTCAGGAAATACTTCTGGGAATTCACGAACGATCGGGATATCTTCTAACTTCTTCTCCTCGTTAGACTTGTCAGCGACAAGGGCTAATATCACGGTATGACCCTTACGCAGACAATTTTGGTCTTCATGAAAGATATGATGCCCACGACTGCACCACTTCTTTCGCCCTGAACGGATAGGATCTCTCCACTAGGAAGGGGTATACGAACGATCTTCTCACTACAGATTATCTCAGCTTGGTTTTTAGACAACCAATCCATGCCTACAATTATGTCAAAACTGCCCAGTGTAACTGGCATGAGATCGATGTCGAGTTTGTGACCAGATAGTTATAACTTACATCCCTTGAGAATGTGGGTTGCCTCGATTACTTTACCGTCTGCTATCTCTACGGTATAATGATGTTCTAGTAAGGTTGGGTTTATTCCTAACTGATTACTAAGTTCTCTAGATATAAAACTTCTATCAGCGCCAGTATCAAAAAGTACAGAAGCAAAATGATCGTTTAAAAGAAACATACCGTTAACAACGTTCCGATCATTCGTAGCTTCCCCCGAGCCAATCACGAAGGCTCGACCTTTAGCGCCGTTGTTGTTATTGCTGTCGTTACCACCCTGGTTGTTGTTACCATTTCCATTACCGCCCTGATAATTGTTACCATTGCCATTCCCGTTTCCATTTCTCTTTAACTGTAGGAAATTTGTCCTTAAATGCCATTCTTTCCCGCACTCAAAACAACCTTTGGGTGCTTCACCAGGTGGTGCCTGTTTGTTCTGCAGATCTACCCTACAATCTTTGGCCACATGACCCATCTTTCCACACCGGTGGCAACGGTACCGGTCGCATGCTCCATGGTGGTGAAAATTACATTTGTTGCACTTCGGGTACTTGCCAACATATGAACCCTGATTCTGTTGAGAAGGGGTAGACTGATTGTTGTTCTTTGGCGGTTCAGCTTACGGTGTTGCTGCTGTTGTTACTGAGAAGGTGAGTTTGACTGGAAAGTTTTGGGGAATGAACTGTCAAACTTCCGTTTGTTGTCAGTTGTCTTTGATAATGCACCTCTAGGGGGTAGAGTGCCCTGAGCGACTGCCTGATCGGTTAGCCTGTGAGCCAACCTGATAGTTTCCTAGATTGTAGTAGGATTAGAAGATGTCACCATGCTCTGAATTTGCGGAACCAAACCATCAATGAATTTCTCGATTCTCTTATAGGGAGGTGTTACCATTTGTGGACATAAATTCGCCAGTTCATGCGAACGAGTAGTGTAGGCTTCAATCTCAGATCCTTCCATCTTTAGGTTCCAGAACTCGCCCTCAAGTTTGTGCACTTCATCGCGAGGACAATACTCCTCCCGCAGCATAATCTTAAATTCGTCCCATGGCAATGCATTTGCCATCTCAAGAGTTAGCATTTGCACTTGGGAGTTCCACCAAGTAAGGGCCGGACCCTCAAGTGTGCCAGATGCATACTTCACCTTATTGTTCGGTGGGCAATTGCACATTACAAAGGCGGATTCAGATTTCTCCATCCAGCGGAGTAAGCCAACAGCCCCTTCGGCTCCACTGAACGAGTGGGGCTTGCAATCCATGTAAGCTTTAAAAGTACAAACCTGCTAATGGTTGTGCTGACCTGAATTATAAACAAGAATGCGCTTTAAGAATACCATATTCGAATTTGAGTTTAGGATGAATGATGACTCACTAGAGTCGATAATATTTTGCTTTACCTCCTGCATTAACAACGGCTTGACTAGCTGCTACCGCTTCAGCCACACGGTCATTTATGAGTGTCATGAGCTCAGCTGCAGTCATGTTGACATTTCCGCGACCGCCACGTCCTCCGACGCGTCCACCACATCTATTTCCTCGTCCAGACATTATCTTTACATTCACAACATACAAAAATGAGAAAAAAATACATCGCATTTTATCATCATACAAGTACTAGTACACAAAAGAAATTTTAAAACACAACATCTAACATTTCAATAATAATAATCCTTGATAAAATAAATTGTAAGGGCTGCAAAGTAAATTCAATCAAACATCAAAATCCAGAAACATCTGTTGGATGGGAACAACCCTGCCCATCTAGGTTCAAAAGAAAAGACATAAATAAGTAATGAAGATAAGATATCAAATGCCACTGCTAGCTGATGAAACATCAGATGCTGCATCCTCGTCCTCTGCCGGATCTCCTGCGGGTGCATCATCTGGTGCAACACCTACTACTTCAGCAGCTGCAAGTCCAGCCTCCACTTGCTCAATCCTGGTGTGAAGTATATCTAGGTTCCACTCTGCAGTGTTCAGCCGGTCTTCCATATCCACACATCCATTTGCCAAATTCTCATGGACTTTATCAGTGACTGCTAAATCTGAAGTCAGTTTGTCAATTTTCTGATTCATCAGAATGTGTCGCTCTAATCCTGGTGTGGACTATATCTAGGTTCCACGCTGCGTCCCTCATGTTTCGGATTTCTCGGTCCATCCTAGCTACAAATGCAGCTAACACCTGCTCGAAGGGGTACTGCAATGGTGGCAAAGCTCGCACAGAAGATGATGAAGAAGAAGCAATGTCAGTAGTGAGTGGAGGTGGGACTTCCTCCTTGCGGATTCAGTTCCTGATCCTATCGGGATACCAATCCCAGTCTTGTGTGTTACCTCTGACACACATCATACCCTTCAGTGGTGTTGATCGGGTTGAGTCGACGTCTCCTCGGCTCTGGCAAAGGTACGGTAGGAACAACTTGCTCCTAAACGACTGGGGATGCGGGTGAATTAGGCGGCGTCGACATTTCCTGTAACGGGATGAGTGAGTGCCATGTATGAGTGTAAGTGTTGTGTAACTAATGCATGTGCGTGGTTATAGTCTAGTATGCATTTCCTAGTTCTCTATAACCAATGTCTCTGATACCAATCTGTCACACCCCCAAAATCCACTAACGGAGTTTTATCGTTAGGAGCGTGACATACCAGGATCTTAGTCATTAGTTACGTTGAACGACTCTATATGAGTTTAATAAAAACACTAGCAATGCTCATAGTCACGATGCAACACTAGTAAATGAAAATACTGAGTTAATACAAAATGCGGAAGCGTAAAGTTTGAAGGAAAAGCATGCGCCAAAAACAATTGCGCCCAAAACATGCAATTTGAAAATAAATAAAAAAGTAAGTCCTGCGTTTGATAAATAATGAAACTCCAATGCATGCATGCCCTATATCGTGCTCGTACCTTAACGACCTGAGAAAACATGCTAAAACGTGTCAACACTAGGTTGGTGAGTTCACAGGTTTCAAATGTAAGTAAAGTTTACTAGATAAAACAATTTACAATTATATCAATAGGTAGCTAACCTAATAACATGTTACTAAAGCGTTTCGACACCGAAGCTGACTGTTTATGTTTGATCTGCCTCCTACCATGTCTATCATGAACAATGGTAAACTGTTTAGGTCAATGTTACACCCGTTCGACTTCCTATCGTGATAGCGCGACTAACGCGGGTGGGGCTTGTCAATGCCTAGTAGTACTACTCAAGATTACCTCGCTATCCCATATATTAAACGGTTCGATAAGTAGGACTTACATGATATGTTTGCGCTTAGTACAACAAGTGATATAAATGAAATGTAAGATCTAAATGTTTGTACCCGTGTTTTCTCCCCCAAGTTTAAACCATAAGAAAAGGGGCCGTGAAAACTCACCTTAGAGTGCGTGCAGATGAAAGCTAATTAAAACTGATTGACTACTAACCGCCACCTATAAACATCGGTTTATAAGTGTGTGTTTGTGTAAGTTGACATGAACCCTAAGTATCCAAACACTCCCATTTTTTTAAGTGTTTTAGAAAAACATTTAATAGTTTGACCAAGTTTGACCCAATTTGACCCGACGACCCGTTGGTGACCCGTTTAGTGATTTAATGTTTGGTTTGAATACTAACACACATAACATACAAGTAATTCAAGTTTCATGTTACACATGTCACAACTAACTTAGCATGGCAAGTTATGTCTACACAATGCATGTTCAACAAAGTTCCTAGTTTTAACAATGTATGAACACAAAGTTTGACTTCAATAGATTACATCATCTATTACATAATTGAATAACCCTAACAAGTTTATACATACCTACTAATGCATGAATGATCATCGCAACATACACATTAGGTCTAGACATCATGTTTCAATTTCTAAAAGTTTCCACTTTTAGTAAGTTAGGATCAATGTATATGATTTATACCAAACAACACACTTATAAGCTTTATTGCGTTCATAATAACATGCTAGTATCATTCCATAACATCATGCATGTAAAACAACTCACATATAACAAACACTTTTCAATAAAGTTTCCTATTTAGGAAAGTCTACGATTTCTAGCTTGTTAACAAGATTCAACGCATCAATTCAATTGCATACAACCCAACTAGTATAAATATAACCATAACAATCATCGTAAACATCTAGCATGCAATCCTACATTATCACATAATCAAAAAGTCTCTACTTTAGACAAGTTATGAACCATAATGCAACTAGGGTTTTCCAATTAACAATATACTCATTAAATAATTACAAAACAATAATAAAGTTAACATCTTTATTATAAAAATCAATGTTTGGATGAACTAGGGTTTGATCTAAAATTAGGAATCAAAAATCAACGAAATTGAACGAAACAACTTATGTAGTAGCATTAGCAATGCGTAGAGGAGTCCGATTTTGCGTTTAATTGCAAGATTTGAGATCAAAGAGAGGGTGTTTGGGGTCGACGGCCAAACTAAAAAAAAAGGGTTTAGGTTTAATTTTTTTTATTACATTCTTTAAATACTTAATCTCATGGGTTTTAAAATGGGTTTAGATAATCCATAAGCTTCTTAATGGGTTTTAATTATTTTATTTATCTACTAGCTAGAATTATTTTTAAATAATTACTTTTATAAAAAAAACTTCTTTATAAAAATAACCCTAAAACAGTAAAAGTCACAACGCGCGTAAACGTACGCGATTTCACGAATGTTCATATAATTTACAGAAAAATCACAAAGCATATAAATTCACCTAATTTATTTTAAAATAATTATTCGCAATTATTTTTATTAGTTCACCAACGATCCGGGTTCGACTCGTGTGTGATCCGGTAATTCTACAATTTACCGATACGTGAGTGTTTGTGCGAAACTGACACACCTAATTAATCCTAATTAAATGTGATGCATGTGTGACTAACTGAGATAACTGAGTTTGCATGAACAATGTTTGAACTAACGATGTTTGTGTTAACGGAGTTAACCTAAATTTGTCGGATGTCACAAATACCGTTTGATTTGACCTCGAGTTGTGCCTCCATACCGCGCGTGGCTTCCAGCGGTAGGTTTTCCTCTTTCAGGTCTTCAAGTGGAGCACTATGGATTTTGTCAGGTAATCCAGGGTGAATAGTAAGCTGTAATGCTCAAACTCGTTTGGGCTTGGATTCCCTTCGACTTAGGGCATCAGCTACAACGTTAGCTTTACCCGGATGATACCGAATCGCACAGTCATAATCATTTAAGAGCTCGACCCAATGACGTTGTCTCATGTTCAGCTCTTTCTGCTCGAAGATATGCTGAAGACTCTTGTGATCGGTGTAGATGACGCACTTGGTACCGTACAAGTAGTGTCTCCATATCTTTAGTGCGAAAACTACAGCTCCCAAATCTAGATCATGAGTGGTGTAGTTTTTCTCATGAATTTTTAGTTGACATGAAGCGTATACGATAACCTTTTCTCATTGCATTAATACACAACCTACACCCTGAATGGATGCATCACAATACACCACAAAATCATATGTACCCTCCAGAAGGGCTATGATAGGTGCGCTGCAAAGTTTCTGTTTAAGATGTTGGAATGCTACCTCTTGGTTATCGCCCCAGTTATAGGCTTTACCCTTTTGAGTTAAGGCAGTGAGAGGTTGTGCAATTTTTGAAAATCCTTCGATGAATCGACGATAATAACCAGCCAATCCCAGAAATTGTCACACCTCAGTCGGAGTCGTCGATACTGACCAATTCTTGATGGCTTCAATCTTTGATGGATCGACATGTATTCCATTCTCGTTAACCACATGTCCTAAGAATTGAACTTCCCGAATCCAGAATTCACACTTGGAAAACTTAGCATACAGCTGCTCCCTTTTATGTAATTCCAGGATTAAACGTAAATGTTCCTCATGTTCCTCCTTGTTCTTGGAATAAATGAGAATGTCGTCGATGAAAACGATGACAAATTGATCAAGGTATGGCTTACACACACGGTTCATGAGGTCCAAGAATGACGCAGGTGCGTTGGTTAATCCGAAAGGCATGACCATAAATTCATAGTGGCCATACCTTGTCCAGAAGGAAGTCTTAGAGATATTCTCATCTCGGACTCTCAATTGATTGTAGTCGGACCTAAGATCTATCTTGGAATAGAAACTGGATCCTTGGAGTTGATCAAAGAGATCATCTATGCGAGGCAAAGGATATAGATTCTTGATTGTGACTTTATTTAGCTCACGGTAGTCGATACACATACGTAAAGTTCCGTCCTACTTCTTGACAAACAGGACTGGAGCACCCCAGGGCAATGAGCTAGGTCGGATGAAACCTTTATCCAGCAATTCTTGTAACTGAGTAGATAGCTCTTGCAATTCACTAGGTGCCAGTCTGTAAGGTGCCCGAGCGATCGGTGCCGCTCTGGGTGCTAGATCGATTTGAAATTCAACTTGACTGTGGTGGCAGACCAGGAAAATCTTTGGGAAATACTTCCAGTAAATCACGAACGATTGGAATATCATCAATCTTCTTCTCTTCTGAGGGCTGCTCAGCAACGAGAGCCAAAATAGCAGTATGCTCAGCAACGAGAGCCAAAAGGCATTTATGTGCTTTCATAAAGGATATGATGCCCATGACTGCACCAACTTTTTTGCCCTGAATGGAGTAAAGGGTTTCTCCACTCGGGAGAGGAATGCGAACAATTTTCTCATGACAGATGATTTCAGCTTGGTTTTTAGATAACCAATCCATTCCGACCATTACATCAAAACTACCATGCGTGACCGACATAAGGTCGATATCAAGTTTATGACTAGCTAGCTCTAGCTTACAACCCTTAAGAATGTGGGTTTCTTCAATTATTTGGCCATCAGCTATCTCTATTATATACTTAGCTTCTAACAGAGTTGGAGTTCCTATTATCATATCACTAAGTTTTCTAGATATAAAACTTCTATCAGCACCCGTGTCAAAAAGGACAAAAGCAAAGTATTATTTAAGAGAAACTTACCGGTGATCACATTATGATTATAACGAGCTTCTCGAGATCCTAGCACGAAAGTTCCTCCTTTCGCATCATTCCCTCCATTATTGGCATTATTCCCACCACTGTTGTTGCCTTGATTGTTGTTGTCGTTACCATTGTTACCCTGGTTATTGCCGTTACCATTACCATTTCCATTCCCATTTCCATTACCATTCCTCTTCGACTGAGGACAATCCATCTGAATATGTCCCTCCTTGCCGCATTGAAAACATCCCCTTGTGGACCTTTGCGGTCGGAATGTTTGCTTATTATGAAGATCCACTCTACAATCTTTTGCAGCGTGGACCATCTTGCCACACCGTTGACAACGGTTACAAGCACCGACGTGGTGGTAATTGCACTTGTTGCACTTGGGGGCTCTTCCCACATAATTACCTAAATTTTGACCTGAAGAGGTTCGTCTGATTGAAGTTTGTAGGTCCCACGGGTGTCACGGATCGTCACATGCAAGTTCGTTGGCTAGTCGGACTGGGTGCGAAATACCCGTGACTAGGTGGAGAAGCAAACAACACAAAGTAAACCAACAAGAGAATCACTTTAAACTTTCGTCTATTATAAACACTTGAATGTTACAGAGAGAAAACTTTGAGTGCACAATAATCTGCGTACTTACATTCTGTCAACCTATCCTATTTATACAAGACCTGAGCTCTGCGCACTTAGCAAGTGCGCAGGGAAAATTGCTCATGCGTACTTAGCAAGTACGCAGAGTATTCTATCGTACTTGTTAAGTACGCCGGAACTAATTCCTGCGCACATACTAAGTGCGCAAAACACTTAGAGAATTAAGCAACTATCAACATGCATTAGTAAATATAACTCGATAACTAATACATACAGACGCTTACAAACAAAGACAAATACATACAAAGAAAGTACATAAACTAAAACTCTATCCAGAGTGTTTGTCACACAAAAGTGCTTCAATAAACTCCCCCTTGACAACAGCTCTGGATCGTCTTCGGTCTTCACTGCTCTGCATCTTTAGCTTCCATCTTCTTCTTGTAATCAAGACAAAACTTGATCACCTTGTCGTATTTAGAAGCAAGGAACTTTGTCCATTCATCCGTATGCATGCAGTACCTGTCAGCTAGAGCCTCCAGATCTTTCATAGAGAAGTTAATGAAGCAGACATCATCAAATACTCTGATCAGTTCCCTTGACACTAAGCTTCCACTATCTGACCATACCTTTCCTATCACCACTACCTCGCCCGTTTTTGGATCTACGTACCAGTACCATATGTTACCGAGGATATCCTGAGATAACTTGCTCAGGGGAATCTTGGTTTCACATGGCACTTGCTTGTATACTAGATTCTTTAAGCTTTTCTTAGTCACAGGATGTCTCGCTTTCTTATCCTTGACTCGCTTGGGCACTTGAGGCTTAAACACTTCAAATTTCTCAGATCTTACTTCATGATGTAGAACCTTCCACAAACCCATCGCTACTGCGTGATTTAAGTGACCCAGCAGCTCTCAGTTTGCTAGGTTCACGAGGTCGTATCTAGGTAAGGAATTGAAAGCTTCACTGGTTGGTTTCAAGTATTGAACCCCCCAGATCGCTTGATTGCGAATAACTGCTTTTCTTCCTCGAACCTCACAGCTAAGATCATCCCTGTTGCTTCATTTTTGTCTATGATAGAAGTCTTTTGCCAGACAGGAGCAGGATCCTTTGATGGACTAGCAGGCATATCTTTGTTTTTCTGTGCCTCTGGATCCACAGGTGTAGGGTCGACAGGGGAGGCTTCAGTCGATGCTTCAACATTACTAGCAATCTCAACTGAACCTGTGTCGAGCTGAGATTCAAAGGATGGAACTTCGAAGATCTCACCATCTTCAAACTCATACTCTCCTTCCCCATCGCCCTTAGGAACTTCGATAACTACATCATCATCATCTTCATCCCAATCATCACCAGAGTCGATCTCTCCTTCTTCAAGATTTTTGAGAGCCTCGATCTGTGCTTCTTTGGAATAGTCAGGCTCTAAGAATAAGAACTCATCGTCAGATAGATCTCTCAGAACATCAGCTACTGAATTTCCTTTATCACCACCACCGGAAGTATCACCACCTTCTTGATGAGTCGACTCCCCCTCAGCCATTGGAATAGCGGAAATGGGCACGATTGCCAAAGCTTGTTGCTCACTTCCACTAGGACCGACTTCAGGATCCTTGTCTTTGTCATCATCCTTTGTCAGATCAACCGGATGACAAGGCTCATCACCGGTAGGTTTAGATGTCTTCTCCTTCTCTTTTTATTTCTCTTTCTCCCCCTGAGCAGCAAGCTTATTGGTCATGTCAGTAACCAACATGACCATCATTTCATGTTCTTTTCGCTGCATATCAAACCGAAGCTCTAGAGATGACATGTGCTCCAGAATCATGTTGTTTGTTTTGATCAGTAGCTCGTTCCGGGCCATCACATTTGCTAGTCTCCCTTCCGTCCCAGCCCTCTAGCTTCTCAGAATTGTAACCTCGTCCACCAACGAATTTATCTGAGCCTGTTGAGCCTCAGATTCCTCCCTTGATTTTCGAACAGTTTTGAGTAGAGCAGCAACTTGGGTTTCCAAAGTTTCAATCCTTGTATCATTCGGATCAGGATTCCTGGACGTAGAAGCTTCAGCATTATGAAGTGGGGATGAGAAGATCGTATCAAAGTCAAAGCCCTAAGTAAAGTCTCCATAGTTGTAGGGTTGACTGATCTGCTCAATGGTGGTAGTAGGGATTGTGGATGGGATGGTGGTTGTAGGAGTGATGGAAGGTGTGATGGTGATTGACTCTGTAAGAATAGGAGTAGTCACCGCCACAAGGACATATGGTACAGGGAGGGTCACTATCACAGGAACCTCCTCTGTGATAGAAGTGACCGCCACATCAGGTGTTTTCTGTGGCCTCATTCGCTGTCGCCGGTACAGCTGTTGTGAAGGTGGGGTAGAGGTTGAATCAGTACTCGCGGTCGATACTTGTACTTGCTGCTGAACACTAACCTCTACCACATGAGGAATAGCTTGTTGCTACCTATCCCCCCTTTGTTTGTTGATTCTTTCTCTTCTTTTTCTTTGAATAGCAGCGTCAGAGTCAGAATCTGGCCCGTATTCACTGCTCGTTGACTGTCGCTTTCTCTTAGAAGATGAATCAGGAAGGGTCACCTTCGTCATTCTTCTCGGGTGTGCCTGTGATGGTGCATCATCAGAATCAGATGAATCAGACTCTGTATCGGAGTTGGATCCTTGAGCACCATCATTAACTGCTTCTTCGTCTCCTCCTCCAGACGATTCATCCACACTTTCAACGTCCTCCTCTTCTGGTTGCTCATCAGAATGTTCACTGAGTTGAGACTCAGAGTCATAACTAAACCATCTCCAATCATCAGGTGCCACATACGCGTCATTTATCAGGTGGCCAAAAAGTGCGGTGTGCTCAGGGGTAGGTTCTACAGTGCCTGCCTTTAAGAATTGTGCAAACACCCTCTTGTCCACCCTCTTTACTTGCAGTCTCTCCCCAGTAGCAGGCAGATTTGGCAACGCATCATTTATCAGTAGTTGCACAAATCTTTGGTATAACAGGAATCTAAACCTCTCAGCCGTATTTATCTGATCATTTAAGGCTTTGAAGATGTATCTTGAGAAGTTATAGCCCCTGTTGAGAGATAAGCCAACCATGGCTGCTGCAAGATCATGTCCCATTGCATCCGTCCCCGCCTTTCTTGAAGAGATGCACATGATCTTCACGTGGGCAAAGTACCTCCACTGATCAAGCACCCACATCTTCTTGTAGGAAGAATCATCTCGAACACCGCCATATCCCATACGCTGCCTCCAACATCCATCCACGAAGTAGTCAGGATAGGTTGTTGCATCGGTGGCGAGATCTCGGAACTGTAAGACCCGTCGAATGGTGTCCTTAGAAAAGGCGATGTCATGACCCGCCATGGTAGCCCGTATAACATTAGGGCTTACTGTGCAGTCATGTTCCGCTGTCTCCTAGAACTGCTCCAGGTACGGTCTTGATACTATTGGGTCTGCAGATATAGCATAGCTGATCCTTGAACGGTTCAAGAAGTCCACTATCTCTCGGTATTGTAGTGCAGCACCCTTCCATTCCGGTTCTGTATGTACTAGGAGGTTGAACTCACTGGTAAAGGCAAGAGCCATCACTGCAAAAACACAGAAAACATAATAAGAACAAGAAGATTCATTGGAAATGAATACACATGACTAAGTATAGCAGTTACTCATTGAACTGAATTTCAGACTTAGAAAAATTTCACAAGTGTTGGTCCTGCGTACTTAGCAAGTAAGCAAGGATTTGTTCTTGTGTACTTAACAAGTACCATGAATTACTTTTTACGTACTTGTTAAGTGCGCAAGAATCGCACTTGGTCAAATTCTTTAGAAATCTAATTTTCAACAGATGATCAACATTGATGTGGATTAGGGTCACCACAAGGTCGAAATCAGTGATAAAGACCTATGGAACCTCTATCTTCATCAATGAACTGCTATCCTGTCAAATTTTGACCTAAAAATCGATCCGACGAACCGACGGTCAAACTGAAAGCCATGATCAAAATCAAGAATCGATAAGGATGATTAAGTACTGATTAAGGTTCGTTTGATGATTCTAAACAAGTTTTAATCATAATGTGTTACTAAAATGACCTAAAATTTGACCAAAAATAAAGATTGAAACCCTAACTATTCAAAATATGAAATCGGTCCTTAATTCGAGATTTAGTGGATGAAATGCCCTTATATTTTCACCAAGTGATGTTAATACGATGATGAAACTAGAATCGGGACGAAAAAGCTCTTTGGAACACACGAAATTTTTGAGTAAAAAGGGAAGAGGGAATCAACAGTCGTTTGAATTTTGAATGAGATAAACTTCTAAAAAAATTCTAAGCCCTATCTTTATACCCAACACATATTGGTTTTGCGTACTTGCTAAGTGCGCATGACTTAACTCCTGCGTACTTACTAAGTACGCATGACATAAGTCTTGCGTACTTGTTAAGTACGCAGGGTTTACCTTATGCGCACTTATCAAGTACACAGAGACCCTTGTGTGCTCAAACTTTCAACTCAAATTATGAAGATTTCAAGTCAAATAACGAACAAGATAAAAGCATGCAATCAAGAGGATTCAAAGTCAATTCAAGAAGGTTAAACATAAATATTTTTGGCTTTTCTGATTAAAATTGAACTATACACAAACTTAGAATCTTTTTTATCTTTTCAAGATAGAAATATACAAGTATATACACACACACTATTTTTGTTCAAAGACACGAGCAGAGGATCATATCAGGCTAAACTATAGCAAAAACGATACAACATAAACGTCAAAGAATATCAGATCATGTCATGAATTACAATTTATTCATACATAATAAGCACATAGACAAGTAATTCAAGTTGACAATATTATAAGATTTGAAACCATAAGCATCTTTGTATCACGTTCTTGTGTGTTAATGTATTAATTATAAGATATACAACATGTACCACACTAATATGCTACAATAATGTAAATTACACTATCTCAAGGCATCTAAGATTTTCACAAAGATTTTCAAATATCCAGAATGAAGTTACATCATTTAGCACAGAAAAATCAAGCAGAATCCATAAGGATTATCAAGAATCATAAGATTCAGAACCGAGTGATTCGGATGTCTTGGTTTAATTGGATGTTCTTCAATGAATATCATATGATGATCCAGGTTAATAGATATGGAGTATGAGGATTTAGGTAAGGTGATCCAACTTTTATCTGGATTTGATTTCAATGAATCAGGAATGATTCAAGGGTGAATACATGCTCAACGGTTGATGTAAAGACATGTCTTGATTCAATCTCTTATTACATACTTGTGAGTATGGGCAGTGAGATGAATCGCAGTAATTGTGCTAAAGACATAACCCGAAACTGGTCTCTTAAGAAAATATTTGCTAAAACCTTACATCCTTTATCTGATAATGATCTTTTTTTTGTATTCTTTTACACACGCACACATGCATACATGGGTTCAAATCACAGTTGTAGTCCATATTTAGTTTCCACACTACAAATGATTCAAAGATGCATACAGCCTACTGCCAATTCAAATTACTTGTAAATAAGCGTATTAAAAACATAACAATTTAACAAATTAAGTAAGCATGACGCAATCATTTCCCATATGAGCAATCTATGGCGTTTAGATCATTTCTGATGTACTATCATTTCCTCTTTTTCTCAAGATTACTCTGAAATTTTCTCCATTTTCTATTTTGTTTGAATTTTTATAAAATATTTGAAAATTGAAAGAACTTTACAAAAATTTTAAGAGAAATAAAATTTAACTTTCATGAATTGAATTGATTTAAGAAAAACAAGTTTTCACTCTGGATTGAACATTCCTTTCAAGTTGACAAGATGCTCAAAACGGGATCGATCAAATGCCTTAGTGAAAAGGTCAGCAAGATTGTCATCCGTGTGAACCTTTACAAGTTCAATGAGATGCTTTTCAGCACAATCACGGATGAAATGATGGCGAATTTCAATATGATTAGTTTTGGAATGTTTCACCGGGTTATTTGTGATGGAAATTGTGCCATTGTTGTCAATGAACAGAGGAGTTCCTATGAAGTTCAAGCCGTAGTCTCTCAATTACTGCTGAATCCACAATATTTGAGAACAACTGCTAGCTGCAGTAATGTATTCTGCTTCACATGTTGAAACAGAAACCGTTGACTGCTTTTTACACTGCCAGGAAACCAGTCTGTCTCAAAAGAATTGACATCCACCAGAAGTTGACTTTCTATCAAGGTTTCAAATGCCATAATCTGAATCAGTGTAGGCTTTGAAGTCAAAAGACTATTGCTTAGAGTACCAATGACCCAATCGGGGTTTCCTTTTAAGTATTTGAAAATCCTCTTTACAGCTATCATATAGGACTCCTTCGATTGTGACTGAAACCTTGAGAACAAGCATACAGCAAACATTATTTCTAGCCTTGAAGCTGTGAGATACATAAGAGATCCGATCATCCCACGGTATAATTTGCAATCCATATCCTTTCCATATTTGTCAGGATGCAGACCATGATTGACGGGGATAGGTGTGCCATAACTACTGCTATCATTCATCTTGTATTTCGACAACATGTCCTGCACATACTTTGTTTGATGCAGATAAATGCCATCCTCTCTTTGACTGACTTGCAGACCTAGGAAGAATGACATTTCACCCATGTTACTCATTTAAAACTTGGACTTCATCACCTGTTCGAATTCCCTACACATCTCTTCATTTGTAGACCCGAAGATAATGTCATCGATATACACTTGTACAAGAAGAATATCACCTCCTTCTTTCCGTATGAAGAGGGCCGAGTCGATCTGTCCACGGTCAAAACCATTAGACAGTAGATGCTTAGATAAAGTCTCATACCATGCCCGAGGTGCTTGATGAAGACCATAAAGTGCTTTGTCGAGCTTGTACACTTTATTGATATTATGCGGATCTTCAAAGCCGGGAGGTTGAGTGACATAGACCTCTTCATGTACTTTACCATACATGAAAGCACTCTTCACATCAAGTCGATAGACCTTAAAGCCAACATATGAGGCATAAGCCAGAAACAGTCGAATGGCTTCAAGTCTAGCAACTGGGGCATATACTTCTATGTAATCAAAGCCCTCTTGTTGATAAAAACCCTGAACAACCAACCTTGCTTTGTTCTTCACCACAACACGACGATCATCAGTCTTGCATTTGAACACCCATCTGGTGCCAATTGGTTGTACGCCCCTTGGCAAGTCAACCAAATCCCACACATGGATCTTTTGGAATTGAGACAGTTTGTCTTGCATTGCCTCAATCCAGCAGTTGTCAGCGAGAGCCTCTTTCACATTCTTCGGCTCTAACTGGGACACGAATGCAGCATGCAGACATGTTTCCATGACACCAGTGTCAAGTATCTCAGGGTAGAGTTTGAACACCGGCATGAGGATCACCAATAATGTTGTCAATTGGATGATTCTTATGCACTCTCATCTCTGGTGCATTCGGTTCCTGAATTTCTGAATCGAGGTTCGTGCTTAACTCCTCTATATCCTGTGTTCCAGAAGAAGAAGATTCAATGTTAATTGGATCAGCTGGAGCTTCAATTCCTACACAAGTGTTAGGATTAGCTTTAGTGTCATTTCCGTCAACATAAACATCTTCACTGTTATCACCATTAAGATTTACAGATGTAGATGCAGCATAGGAATCATGAGTGACAATCGGTACAGTAGCACGTGTTGAGAAACTGGAGTCATCACCGCCACCAAATAATTCAAATACATTTGCGGCATCATTTGCAGACAAATCTGGAAGATTGAAAGATTTGAATAGCGCATCATGATCAAAACCCCAAGCTTGACCAGTTGGTTCTGGTGGAATGTTGTGTTTACTACAATCCACTTCAAACCATTCCTCGACAGTACAAGTTCCTATATTGTACACTCTCTTGCAAGGCGAGTTGGCAACATATCCTAAGAAGATGCCTTCCACCGCTTTTGCATGAAACTTAGACTTGTGGTCTTTGTATTGTAGCAATAAGGAACAGGGACTACCAAAAGGAACTAGATAGTCAAGATTGGGAGGTCGATTGTTGATCAACTTATAACAAGTCTTGTTGTGCCTCTTCACAACTAGAACTCTGTTTAAGACGTGACAAGCTGTATTAACTGTTTCTGCCCAGAAAGTGACAGGAAGCTTTGCTTCTGAAAGCATTGTCCTTGCAGTCTCAATCAAGGTTCTGTTCTTTTGTTCTGCGAATCCATTCTGCTGAGGTGTGTACGGGGCACTAAATTCGTGACGGATCCCCTTCTTGAGACAGAAAAGTTCCATCAAATTATTCTTGAACTCAGTTCCGTTGTCACTCCTTATTCTTCTAACCCTCAACTTGCAAAGAGATTCCAAGCTCATTATCGGGTATTGAAGAATATCAGCAATTTCGTCCTTCGTACCTAAAAAATGCACCCAAGAAAAACATGAGAAATCATCAATTACAACCAGACAGAATGACTTACCACCTATACTCCTGATACTTATGGGGCCAAACAAATCCATATGTAATAGCTCCAACGGGGTATCGATGGAGTTTTGGTGCTTGGGCTTGTGAGACTTCCGTTCCTGTTTGTCCTTTTTACAAGGCATACAGTCATCTGCAATGGTAAATCTCAGCTTAGGAACACCGGTTAACAAACTGTTTCGGACAAGATGATTCATTTTACGATAAGAAATATGTCCGACTTTCCTATGCTACAAGATAGAGTCAAGTTCTGTCGCTTTGGTAAGCAAACAGGTAGCAACTGATGAGGTGGTTGTTGCCATGCTCATATCAATCTGAAAGGTGTCGTTTGTCCTTGGCGCTCTCATCAGAATCCAATCTTCAGGAACCTCAAAACCAGGTTTGAGTATCAAGCATTCATTCTTGTCAAACATCACTGAGTACTCCTTGTCGCACATTTAGGAGACACTTAACAAGTTATGCTTCAGCTGCTCGTAGTAGTTGACATTGTCAAAGCTGACACAACATTGGTGACTAAACTTTAAAACATGGACATAAAAATGTTGGTTGCAAAACCTTGAGTTATTTTATGTGTATACATGTATGATATAGTTAAAGTAATAACTATGTCGGGAATTCACTAGCAGATTATTAAAGCTAGTCAAACTACACAAAATGTAGGACGTTTTAATAATTAAAGATATTAAAGGGGGTATTAATTCCGGGTAGTATACCGCGTCTAAATCAACCACATCATCATAATGGTGTCTTTCTTTGCTTACACCTCACTCAACCTCATAATCATCATGATTATGGCAAGGAATAAAAGCAAACTCTAAACATCAAATCACCACGAATAATGATGATAAATATGTTTAGATGCACACTCCACCCCATCTAATATATATATATATATATATATAAATATATATATATATATATGTATATAAATAAACAATTACGCCGCACAACCCAAACGATGGGGATAAATTCAAATATAACCATTACGTCGTTTAAGAATCCAAAATATATGTGTAATATATTTTGCGAAGCGAATAATTAAAGAGTTCTTTAACCGGGCATTATATCACGGGAGCACCTACCGGAATTACACAATCCCAAAGATAACTAACTACCATTAGAATGGAACTAAGACTAGTGCAACACCTAATCCCCCTCCCCTAACCTCTAATTTCGGCCGAAAATGGGTGGGGTCACCCACCTTACCACTCCACCATCATAACTCATGAGTGGTGTCATATGGACCATACTCATTCAACCTACACACACTCAAATATCAAGTCCATCACATCTCCACCATCCAGTAATCATTATGTAGAAATCAACACTCCATCCTTCTCCTTTTATCTTCCTCATTTTCTTACGGCAATCTTCCCCATTTCTCTTCAAATTGAAGTCAAATTTTAAGGCAAAATCCACCATATTTCGGTATTATAAGGAGCTTCCAAGGATTTCTAACCAAGAGAATTCAAGACCCTCTTCTCTGTTTCTCTCAAAAATCATCATCTCTGTTTAGAGGTAAAAACTCGATACCATCCATATTATTGTCTTTAAAACCGTAGCTAAACATACAGTTTACTCGAACGTAAGAAAAATAACCAGAAAAGTGTGTCGAATTCAAGATTAAAACATGAATATATGCGTATATATATGAATAAAGTTTTGAAACTGATTCTGTCAATCAAAATTTCAGTAATCGAAACTATAGTTTCGATACCTGTTTACTCAATCGAAACTAGGTAGTTTCGATACCTGTTGTTCAATCGAAACTAGGTAGTTTCGATACCTATTACTCAATCGAAACTAGGTAGTTTCGATACCTATTACTTAATCGAAACTAGGTAGTTTCGATACCTGTTTTGCTCAATCGAAACTAGGAAGTTTCGACATCTGTTCTGTTCAATCGAAACTAAGAAAGTTTCGATACCTGTTCATCACTCCCATGGGGCAGTAACTTAGAACTATTTTATAACGAAACAAGTGTTGAAAAACTAAAAAGATTTGCTAAGTCGGTAAACAATTTGCATATGAGACATTTGGTCATAACACGAATTACCCTTTTTGTAATTAGGGTACGAATAGTCAAGTTTGACTACAACAATTATCATTGCAAGCATACACAAACTCAAGGTGAGTTCACGGCCCCCTTTTAACTCTTTACTGTTTTGTAAACATCGGGGGAGAAACATACTTACTTGTTATGTTTTGAAAACATGAATTACATTGCTTATACGTTTGACATTATGAACATTCTGGTTTAACTTCTTGTGAGTTTCACTAATCCCCCTTTTTCTACAGTTTTTGAAATGATTTGGGGTGGAAACATGCTTGTAAAAGACTTTTGTATGTAAATGAATGAACTAATGATCTGACCGTATGTGTGTATTGAGGGAAAAGTAAAGCGCTTAAAGTCCTCTGAATAAATTAGTAACCATTAGCTATGGACTTAGCCCGGGATTATATGAATAGTACTATTGGGGGTGACGCCTCCGGTCATGGTTTGTCGAACTAACCAGGGGTCTAAATGGCCGAATGACCGCATATTGTCTTACTCGCAGAAAGGCGGGGGGAGGCACAGAATGTTGGGGTTTGGTTACGGTCTCGTACATTACATACTACTTTGTATTCTTTGCTAGCTTACAAATGGGGTCAATAGATCTGATTAGTATTCAGATTCATTGGTAAAACATGCAAAAGAGTTTTGACCAGGTTAAAGTGATTAGGTTTATGCAAAAGAGTTTTGATCAGGCTAAAGTGATCAGGTTTAAACAAAAGAGTTCTGATCAGGCTAAAGTGATCAGGTTTAACAAAAGAGTGCTGATCAGGTTAAAGTGATCACGTTTAAACAAAAGAGTGCTGATCAGGTTAAAGTGATCAGGTTTAAACAAAGGGTTTTGATCAGGCTAAAGTGATCAGGTTTAAACAAAGGGTTCTGATCAGGTTAAAGTGATCAGGTTTATACAAAGAGTTTTGATCAGGTTAAAATAATCATATTTAAACATTGGATTTATGACAGTTAAGTCATGGTAATGTTTTCAAAGAAAAACTACATATTTTATGACGGTTAAGTCATGGTAATGTTTTCAAAGGAAAACTACATATTTTATGACGGTTAAGTCATGGTAATGTTTTCAAAGGAAAACTACATATTTTATGACGGTTAAGTCATGGTAATGTTTTCAAATGAAAACTAGTTATTAATTATGACGGTTAAGTCATGTATAGTTTTTCGGGGAAAACTACTTAGTTTTATGACGGTAAAGTCATGTACATGTTTTCGAAAAAAACTATAAGCACTGATATAACTAACTCTGTGAACTCACCAACCTTTGTGTTGACACTTTCAAGTATGTTTCTCAGGTAACCTTTAGCCATGGCGCGGTTGGAATAGGCTAGCTATGTTGGATCAATTCCTAGTAGCTAGAAGGACGTAGAATATCAAGTCTCAAGTCTATCGTTGATCTAGAAGAACTTAGATCATAGTATTACTTAGTTTTAGTAATTGTATATGTAATCAAGTCTTAGAAATCACTATTACAGCTTCCGCTATCGTGTAATGAACCAATCGTTACAGCCTGTATTTATTTAATAAGTAAATAAATTTAGGGGTGTGACAGATTGGTATCAGAGCAATGGTTTTAGCGAATTAGGTTTCCTTAGAGATACCTAGGCTCTAACCGGACTCATTTAGGGACCAAGATTTCTAAGACTTGCATCACACTAAAAACACCCAAGACTTGAGCATAGGAATTCCAACCGTTGCCGAACAAATTGTGTAGACTATTAGTGTATGGAGTTACACTAGGGTACCATTAGCTACACTAATACAATTACATGGCACATGTAGTGAACACTTAAACACATACAATAATGTGGAAATAATAAACACTTATAACATGTTACTGTTCGGATTACGAGTCAAGAATAACGGGTACTCAGCATACTGCAACCTTAGAAGATCGAGTTACGAGCTGAGCTTGGACGACGACGGCGGCGATCGTCAGTTACCGATCTTGGTATCACAACAGGCTGAACCCGTACCAGAATCTGTACCTATGCCTGCACCACAACTACTCTAGCCGTGGAGGCAACTTTCTTTCTGACGTACGTGCGGTATAAATACTCTAATTCATGAGTTGCCGAATCGAACGAATAGAGTTTCGCCATGAGATGTCGCAGACGGGATTGCCCGGACCGAAGGGAATCCAAGGTGGATAAGCAGGACTAAATGGGGGAGAACTCCATGGGTCAGGAGACCCAGACATTCATCAGGATCATGTGGATCCATACGTACATACATACTTGGAGCATGAGTTGCTCGACACTAATTTGAGGATCTCTGCCCTACACATAGTGCCTGAGTTCCATACACATTTTATTCTTGAGAGACACTGGTGGTGCCTCTCTACCGTTAACCTCATCCGGTAACAGCCAGATTCGGCAGACTCATGGGTATTGGTACTCATAATCAAGAGTCATCCGATAGAACAGTACACACTCCTACACAAGTGTGCAAACATGACCTAATGATCATTTCAAATCCTTTTAACTAAAAGTTGGGGATAGAAGGAACACTACAGGGATCATGCAAAGTAAATTATCATTACGGGTGCACACATAATCATGATTTGCAGTGCATGGGAACTTTAGTGAGTCTTACTGTCTAAGCTAATGATCAACCCATGTTCTCAATCACTTGATTAAGGATTGGATCTTAACAAATCAGACTTCTCAATTAGGTGCTCACAAAGCATTCTCCTAGTTTTAGAGGAACGAGAGAAATTCAAATTGAATTCAACCAATCCTTAGTAAATCCTGAACGACGAAGGAATTCGCACATTCATTCTTTGAGATTCTACTTGTCAGGAATGCTTCAAATTGAGTGTTACCACAACTAACACTTACAGTAATTGCACAACTATTGTGGGAGATTATAGCGTAAGCTCAGGATCCATCATACAGTTCAATCTCACAATTGCTTGAAAGTTACGCCAAGAGTGTTATGCACTAACTTCAGTAATAGGGCAGGATATTATTCTAACCCACATACACATGGCACCTATGGATATTGTGGAAGCTCTACATGAGACAAGTAGGAAATCCGACATTTCAGAATGTCAGTCAAACAGGATTGCTCTCGCAGCCATTGACATTCAATATACCTTTAAGTCTGACTATTCTCTCTGCATTGGATAAGCCGGGGTTGATGCTCAAGCGAATGCCAAAGAAACCTAAGTGTGGACTAACGACTATTGTCGCACTAACCGAAAAACGACATGCAAAACTCTTAAAGGAGTCCCAAATGCGGAATTTCATGCTAATCTCATTAGCTCATGATATGCATAAGGGGCGTAAGCTCGAGCTATTCACAACAGGCCACTGTCCACAAAGAGTTGAGAAGAATATTTTATTACTCTTTTGTACTCGCCCTTCCCAAAGGTTCATCTTGATGGATGGATCCCATATTTAGCCTAGAAGAGAGGTGTGATTGCATCTTTCACTCCTAGTTTTCTATAATTGGGAAGCTCTAGAGCATCTATTGTTAAGAAATGATCTCTTGGAGTAGACTCAGTTAGAATACAAAAGTCTCGACGTTCAACACTCATTACCTCAAGTTTATCCTTGTGCTAAGGATTTTGAGGCTATAACCTGAATGAATGGAATACGTAATGGTAAGTCACCAAAGTACCATTCAAACACTAAGGGAGTGCATACATACTGTATGACTAATAGTTGGCTATCAACCCTTTCTACCAACTTAATGGGTTGACAAACCCATAGCCCATTTTGGGGAAAGCACTAATTCGATGAGACCATTCTCACAGTATTACTATTCATTCCCTCAGCTAGACGGAATGTGAATATTCCAAACAAACATCGAACTTCGTATGGCTTACATACTTTGAAGGTATGGTAGTCGAGACATGAGTTTACATATCAGGACGCTACAACCCAAAGGCTAGTCTGCCTCGAAAGGTAGTGCAAGCAAAGGGGTAAAGTGGTGATTAGACTCGAAGTTCGCAAATAAGAGCTCCCAAGGAACATCAATTCCTAGCTCCATGAAGGCACATGGAGAGGAAAATCCTAGAAAACATGAAACCTAAAATAAGAGAAAAGTCTTAGTCCGAGAAAATGCTTTCGAAAAGTATAAGAGGGACAAACATAAAGTTTCATTTCCGTACTGTGTCATTACTACCCGATATTCAATTAAAACCTAGACACCTCGTCGAGTAATTCTTTCCTAATATCTATAGAGATCTGCTTTTGTGACAAAGTGCGTAGACGAATAAAGGGTATGCGTCAACATACGCTCAAGATTCGCAGGCACCATCCCTTTCATTACCAGGAACGAGCATTACATAACCCTACCATATTGAGGGTAATCAAACAAATGGATTCTTTCATGTTTAATATCGTTAGTCGGAGAAGTATTCGCTTTGCTTTCGAATACAGACTACCAAGTAAATGGAATCAAACAATTGAAGCCTAAGTTGGATGATACAAATAGAATTTGGGTACCAGGTATCGGTAGCCTATGTGGGAGGTTATGGATGAAGTCCATAAGCCTAAGTACTCCGTTCATCCAGAATCAAATAAAATGTATAAGGATCCCGAGGAACTCCATTATGTGGGAAAACATGAAATAAGAAACTGCTGTCTATGTTGGGAGATACCCGACAATGAAAGCAGAATGTTATGAATCACCCGAGTGAACACAAAAACCGCAGATTCCTCAATGGAAATGGGAGGAGAATTCCATAGATTTCATTACAAATCTACCCAGAACATCTAGCGACTATGATGCTATATGGGTAATCATCAGTCATTTGACGAAATCCGCTCACTCCCTACCAATCAAGGAGACAAATAAAAGTAGGAAGCGTGCACGGCTAAATATTAAGGAAATTGAGGCTAGGCATGGTATGCCAGTCTCCATTTTCTCTAAAAGGGACAGTCGATTCATGTCAAGAATTTGGCAGTCAGTACAAGAAGCCTTGGGCACACTCCTTGACATAAGCATTGTATATCATCCCCAGATGAACGGTCAAGGTAAAAGGACCATCCAAACTTTAAAAGATGTTCTCCATGCGAGTGTAATCGATTTCGGAGGAACTTGGGATACTCACCACCGTTGGCTAAGTTTTCATATAATAAAAACTTCCATACCAGCATTAAATCCGCTCCGTTGAGGCTTTGTATGGTCGTAAGTGTCGCTCATCGCTATGTTGGGCAGAGGTTGGCGAAAAACATTTGACTGGTCCTGATATTGGCTAGGAAACCATTGACAAGATCATCGAAATCAAAGATCGTCTGAAAAGCCACTCAAGGCGGAAGAAAGAGAGTTGTGCTAGCAACATACGAAAGCCATTAGAATTCCAAATTGGATACCAAGCCTTGTTAAAGGTCTCACATTGGAAAGGAGTTTCCAGGTGTGGCAACTGTAGCAAACATAACCATAGTTAGTGGTAATCGTTTGAAGTACGGGCTAGAGTTGGCCTTGTAGCCTACAAGCTTAAGTTGTCACGGGGACTAAGTAGTGTACATAATAAATTTCATGTGTCAAATCTCAATAAATATTTATTAGAAGAAACGTTAATCACACCGTCTGGTGAGATTCACACAGGTGACAACCTACAACCTGTTAAGGAACCTACTGAAATCACTGACTAAAAAGTCGAGGAACAGGGCATAACCGTATTTAATTGGTTAAGGTACGTTAGAACTCGAAGCGTGACCCTAAGGATACAAGGGAACAAGAAGATCAAATGAAAAATCGAGTAGCGGACCTTGTTCACGAAAATACCAATTCAAGATAACATCAACTGAATTTTGGGACGAAATTCCCTTTAACATGGGGAGAATGTGACACCCATTAGTCCAGGTCAATACCCATAGTCCTATTTGCATATTCCTATTTTATATTTCTTGGAATATTATCTTTGACATAGTAATTGTCAGGAGTCTAGCAAAGGGACAAGTGTTATATTTAGTAATTTTTGAGAATTACTAGGAAATAAACGATAATAACCCGCATTGAAAGTTCGTTGGTGATTAACTAGATTTTATTCCGATAAAAGTCTAGGGACACGTTTTAATATAAAAATGTATACATTGGTGACTAAACTTTAAAACATGGACATAAAAATGTTGGTTGCAAAACCTTGAGTTATTTTATGTGTATACATGTATGATATAGTTAAAGTAACAACTATGTCGGGAATTCACTAGCAGATTATTAAAGCTAGTCAAACTACACAAAATGTAAAACGTTTTAATAATTAAAGATATTAAAGGGGGTATTAATTCCGGGTAGTATACCGCGTCTAAATCAACCACATCATCATCATGGTGTCTTTCTTTGCTTACACCTCACTCAACCTCATAATCATCATGATTATGGCAAGGAATAAAAGCAAACTCTAAACATCAAATCACCACGAATAATGATGATAAATATGTTTAAATGCACACTCCACCCCATCTAATATATATATATATATATAAATATATATATATAAATATATATATATATAAATATATATATATAAATATATATATATATATGTATATAAATAAACAATTACGCCGCACAACCCAAACGATGGGGATAAATTCAAATATAACCATTACGTCGTTTAAGAATCCAAAATATATGTGTAATATATTTTGCGAAGCGAATAATTAAAGAGTTCTTTAACCGGGCATTATATCACGGGAGCACCTACCGGAATTACACAATCCCAAAGATAACTAACTACCATTAGAATGGAACTAAGACTAGTGCAACACCTAACCCCCCTTCCCTAACCTCTAATTTCGGCCGAAAATGGGTGGGGTCACCCACCTTACCACTCCACCATCATAGCTCATGAGTGGTGTCATATGGACCATACTCATTCAACCTACACACACTCAAATATCAAGTCTATCACGTCTCCACCATCCAGTAATCATTATGTAGAAATCAACACTCCATCCTTCTCCTTTTATCTTCCTCATTTTCTTACGGCAATCTTCCCCATTTCTCTTCAAATCGAAGTCAAGTTTTAAGGCAAAATCCACCATATTTCAGTATTATAAGGAGCTTCCAAGGATTTCTAACCAAGATAATTCAAGACCCTCTTCTCTGTTTCTCTCAAAAATCATCATCTCTGTTTAGAGGTAAAAACTCGATACCATCCATATTATTGTCTTTAAAACCGTAGCTAAACATACAGTTTACTCGAACGTAAGAAAAATAACTAGAAAAGTGTGTCAAATTCAAGATTAAAACATGAATATATGCGTATATGTATGAATAAAGTTTTGAAACTGATTCTGTCAATCAAAATTTCAGTAATCGAAACTATAGTTTCGATACATGTTGTTCAATCGAAACTAGGTAGTTTCGATACCTATTACTCAATCGAAACTAGGTAGTTTCGATACCTATTACTTAATCGAAACTAGGTAGTTTCGATACCTGTTTTGCTCAATCGAAACTTAGAAATGTTTCGACATCTGTTCTGTTCAATCGAAACTAAGAAAGTTTCGATACCTGTTCATTAGTCCCATGGGGCAGTAACTTAGAACTGTTTTATAACGAAACAAGTGTTGAAAAACTAAAAAGATATTTAAACAAAAGCAATAAGATTTGCTAAGTCGGTGAACAATTTTCATATGAGACATTCGGTCATAACACGAATTACCCTTTTTGTAATTAGGGTACGAATAGTCAAGTTTGACTAGAACAATTATCATTGCAAGCATACACAAACTCAAGGTGAGTTCACGGCCCCCTTTTAACTCTTTACTGTTTTGTAAACATCGGGGGAGAAACATACTTACTTGTTATGTTTTGAAAACATGAATTACATTGCTTATACGTTTGACAATATGAACATTCTGGTTTAACTTCTTGTGAGTTTCACTAATCCCCCTTTTTCTAAAGTTTTTGAAATGATTTGGGGTGGAAACATGCTTGTAAAAGACTTTTGTATGTAAATGAATGAACTAATGATCTGACTGTATGTGTGTATTGAGGGAAAAGTAAAGCGCTTAAAGTCCTCTGAATAAATTAGTAACCATTAGCTATGGACTTAGCCCGGGATTATAAGAATAGTACTATTGGGGGTGACGCCTCCGGTCATGGTTAGTCGCGCTAACCAGGGGTCCAAATGGCCGAATGACCACATATTGTCTTTCTCGCAGAAAGGCGGGGGGAGGCACAGAATGTTGGGGTTTGGTTACGGTCTCGTACATTACATACTATTTTGTATTCCTTGCAAGCTTACAAATGGGGTCAATAGATCGGATTAGTATTCAGATTCATTGGTAATACATGCAAAAGAGTTTTGATCAGGTTAAAGTGATCAGGTTTATGCAAAAGAGTTTTGATCAGGCTAAAGTGATCAGGTTTATACAAAAGAGTTCTGATCAGGTTAAAGTGATCAGGTTTAACAAAAGAGTGCTGATCAGGTTAAAGTGATCAGGTTTAAACAAAAGAGTGCTGATCAGGTTAAAGTGATCAGGTTTAAACAAAGGGTTTTGATCAGGCTAAAGTGATCAGGTTTAAACAAAGGGTTTTGATCAGGCTAAAGTGATCAGGTTTAAACAAAGGGTTCTGATCAGGTTAAAGTGATCAGGTTTATACAAAGAGTATTGATCAGGTTAAGATGATCATGTTTAAACATTGGATTTATGACGGTTAAGTCATGGTAATGTTTTCAAAGAAAAACTACATATTTTATGACGGTTAAGTCATGGTAATGTTTTCAAAGGAAAACTACATATTTTATGACGGTTAAGTCATGGTAATGTTTTCAAATGAAAACTACTTATTAATTATGACGGTTAAGTCATGTATAGTTTTTCGGGGAAAACTACTTAGTTTTATGACGGTAAAGTCATGTACATTTGTTCGGGAAAAACTATAAGCACTGATATAACTAACTCTGTGAACTCACCAACCTTTGTGTTGACACTTTCAAGTATGTTTCTCAGGTAACCTTTAGCCATGGCGCGGTTGGAATAGGCTAGCTATGTTGGATCAATTCCTAGTAGCTTGAAGGACGTAGAATATCAAGTCTCAAGTCTATCGTTGATCTAGAAGAACTTAGATCATAGTATTACTTAGTTTTAGTAATTGTATATGTAATCAAGTCTTAGAAATCACTATTACAGCTTCCGCTATCGTGTAATGAACCAATCGTTGCAACCTGTATTTATTTAATAAGTAAATAAATTTGGGGGTGTGACAGTATAAGCCATGAGTCTTAAGCAAGTCTACCCGCAAGGGAATCGCAATGTTAACCGGATCGAAATGGTTTTAACATGGGGCTTTTACTTAATCAAGGATTTCGAATCTAACCATACAATTAAATTTTATTGAAATCGAGTTTAGAGTCAAAAACCCCAAATCAAATAAAGAAGAAACCCTAGGTCACGGGTTGTCATTAATTCAATGTTATTTGATGAAATAAACATAGGGCTTTCGATGAGTGATTGATTACGAAGCTAACCGTGTGAATTAATTACATTATGATCAAGTCTAGAATTCAAAGCCCCAAATCGATTTTTGAACGAACCCTAGATTATGGATCTAGTTCAATTCGATGTTAATAGACTGAATTGGCATAAGGTTTTCATTAAACAGAGAATTACGAAACTACCAGTATAATTTAATTGGATTGAAATGGGGTTTGGATCGGGGTTCGATTAAACCATAGCCGCATGAACCCTAGAATTGGTTTCATGTCTAATTCGATGCTGCAAGCCATAATAAAGATAGGGCTTACAATCTAGACACCAAAAAGAATGTAATGATGTAAAAATTTACTAGAATGCGATTCGAATTGATGGAGATCGAGTAAAACAGGTCCGACTTGTATGGGTTTGATCTCCGGCAATTGTGGCTGTGACTCCGGCCAAACCAATGGATGCAAAAGCTTCAGAGATGTGCGATAGAGATGTGTACGCCTTCAATTCGATAGAATAAAGATCGAAGCATACGAATTTGATGTGTACGAAAGGACGTTCGATGGTTATGGTTTTAAAATCCATAATTGGGTTTAATTCGAGTGTAATGTCAATGATTAAGGACTTGATGATGTCGAAACTAATAATAATGATGGAATCCGTTACAGAATCGAACAAATTTCAGTTGTGGGATTCAAATTTGATCTCAAACTTGCAAGTTTGACTTTTTGAAGTCAACCGAAACGAAATTCGATTGATCTTGACTTTGAGAAGTCAATATAATATATTTTTGGGTAATTACATACAAGTCCCTGTGGTTTTAAGATTAAATATTGGCAGGAATGGTCCCTGAGGTTCAAGATTAAGTTAACCGGGTTACAAGATAACTGGATTTGGATTAACGGAACTAACGGAAAATTGACGGATGTCACATCATCCCCTAGTTGAAAGAATTTTCGTCCCGAAAATTAAAATAATAAAAAAAAACTTACCCGGATGTCACATCATCTCCTAGTTGAAAGAATTTTTGGCCCGAAAATTAAAATACTACCTTAAGTATTTGACGTTGAGTGCTTGAACAGATTAGGATATTTGCGCATCATCTGATCCTCAAGCTCCCACGTGAATTTCGGTCCGCGTTTCGAGTTCCAACGAACTCTGACAATAGGGATCTTACTACGTTTCAGCGTTTTGATTTCCTTATCCATGATTTCTACCGGTTCTTCAACAAACCGTTGTTGTTCATTAATGTGCAGCTCCTCAAGAGGAATCGTGAGTGATTCTTCTGCTAGACATTTCTTCAAGTTCGAGACATGGAAGACAACGTGTACACCACTAAGTCCTTCCGGTAGGTCCAGTTGATACGCGACTGGGCCAATTCTCTTTACTATCTTGAAAGGTCCAACATAACGAGGGTTTAGTTTGCCTCGCTACCCGAAGCGAATGAAGCCTTTCCAAGGTGAGACCTTGAGTAAGACCATGTCACCTACTTGAAACTCTAAAGATTTACGACGTTTGTCGGCATAGCTCTTTTGACGATCACGAGCTGCCGCCATACGGTTTCGGATTTGAATGATCTTTTCGGAAGTTTCGAATACAAGTTCAGGACCTATAAGTTGGCTATCCCCAACTTCAGCCCAACAGATAGGAGATCGGCATTTACGTCCATACAATGCCTCGAATGGTGATGCCTTTATGCTAGTGTGATAACTGTTGTTGTAGGAGAACTCCACTAAAGGTAAGTGAGACTCCCAAGTGTTTCCGAAATCGACCACACAAGCTCGCAGCATGTCCTCTAATGTTTGGATGGTACGTTCCGTTTGACCATCGGTTTGCGGGTGATAAGCTGTACTCATATCTAAACGTGTACCTAAAGCTTTCCGCAATGATTGCCAGAAACAAGAGGTGAATCGAGCGTCTCGATCCGAAATGATAGAGATTGGCACACCGTGCCGAGAAATGACTTCCTTCAAGTAGACACGAGTAAGTTTTTCCATTTTGTCGGTTTCTTTGATTGCAAGGAAGTGCGCAGATTTTGTTAAGCGATCTACGATCACCCAAATGGTATAGCATCCGCTGGGGGTTCTGGGTAATTTTGTTATGAAGTCCATAGAGATTTGCTCCCATTTCCACATTGGGATTTCCGGTTGTTGCAGTAGACCAGAAGGCTTTGGATATTCCACCTTCACTTTTGAGGAAGTCAGGCACTTGCTTACATAGGTGGCAATATCGGCCTTCATCTTTGGCCACCAATATAACACCTTAAGGTCGTGGTACATTTTGTCAGAACCTGGATGAATAGAGTAGCGAGATTTGTGCGCCTCATCCATGACTGGTTCTCTTAAGTTCCCATACACAGGAATCCAAATTCGCTCTGCGAAGTAGCAAATACCGTCAGACTTGACCTCGAGTTGTGCTTCCATACCGCGTGTACCTTCCAGCGGTAGATTTTCCTCTTTCAGGGCTTCAAGTTGAGCATTACGGATTTTGTCAGGTAATCCGGGGTGAATAGTAAGCTGTAAGGCTCGAACTCGTTTGGGCTTGGTTTCCTTTCGACTTAGGGCATCAGCTACAACGTTAGCTTTACCCGGATAATATTGTATCGCACAATCATAATCATTCAAAAGCTCGACCCAACGACGTTGTCGCATGTTAAGCTCTTTATGCTCGAAGATATGCTGCAGACTCTTGTGATCAGTGTAGATGGTGCACTTGGTACCGTATAAGTAGTGTCTCTATATCTTAAGTGCGAAAACTTCGGCTCCCAACTCTAGATCATGAGTGGTGTAGTTTTTCTCGTGAATTTTTAGTTGACGCGAAGCATATGCGATCACCTTTTTCTCGTTGCATTAATACACAACCCAAACCCTGAATAGATGCGTCGCAATACACCACGAAATCATCCGTACCTTCCGGAAGAGATAGAATAGGTGCACTACAAAGTTTCTGGTTAAGATGCTGAAATGCTGACTCTTTGTTATCGCCCCAGTTGTAGGCTTTACCCTTTTGAGTTAAGGCAGTGAGGGGTTGTGCAATTTTTGAAAATCATTCGATGAATCGACGGTAGTATCCAGCCAATCCTAGAAATTGTCGCACCTCAGTCGGAGTCATCGGTGCTGCCCAATTCTTGATGGCTTCTATTTTTGATGGATCGACATGTATTCCTTTCTCGTTAACCACATGTCCTAAGAATTGAACTTCCCGGATCCAAAATTCACACTTGGAAAACATAGCATATAGCTGTTCCTTTTTAAGTAATTCTAGGATTAAACGTAGATGTTCCTCATGTTCCTCCTTGTCCTTGGAATAAATGAGAATGTCTTCAATGAAAACGATGACAAATTGATCAAGGTAAGGCTTACACACATGATTCATGAGGTCCATGAATACCGCAGGTGCGTTAGTTAATCTGAAAGGCATGACCATAAATTCATAGTGGTCGTACCTTATTCTGAAAGCAGTCTTAGAGATATATTCATCTCGGACTCTCAATTAGTGGTAGCCGGACCTAAGATCTATCTTGGAATAGAAACTAGATCCTTGGAGTTGATCAAAAATATCATCTATGCGAGGCAAAGGAGAACGATTCTTGATTGTGACTTTATTTAGCTCACGGTAGTCGATAAACATACGGAATGTTCCGTCCTTCTTCTTGACGAACAGGACTGGAGCTCCCCATGGTGATGAGCTAGGTCAGATGAAACCTTTATCCAACAATTCCTGTAACTAAGTAGATAGCTCTTGTAATTCACTAGGTGCGAGTCTGTAAGGTGCCCGAGCGATAGGTGCCGCTCCGGGTGATAGATCCATTTAGAATTCGACTTGACGGTGTGGTGGCAGACCAGGCAAATCTTCGGGAAATACTTCCTTAAAATCACGAACGACGGGAATATCATCAATCTTCTTCTCTTCTGAGGGCTGCTCAGCAACGAGGGCCAAAATAGCAATATACCATTTTCGAAGGCATTTTTGTGCTTTCATAAAGGATATGATGCCCATGACTGCACCAACCTTTTCGCCCTGAACTGAAAGGGCTTCTCCACTCGGGAGAGGAATTCGAAAAATATTCTCTCGAAAGATGATTTCAGCGTGGTTTTTAGATAACCAATCCATGCCGACAATTACGTCAAAACTACCAAGTGTGACCGGCATAAGGTCGATATGAAGTTTATGACTAGCTAGTTCTAGCTTACAACCCTTAAGAATGTGGGTTGCTTCAATTATTTGGCCATCAGCAATCTCTATTATATACTTAGCTCCTAACAGAGTTGGAGTTCCTTTTATCATATCACTAAGTTTTCTAGATATTAAACTTCTATCAGCACCAATGTCAAAAAGGACAGAAGCAAAGTAATTATTTAAGAGAAACTTACCGGTGACCACGTTATGATCATAAGGAGCTTCTCCGGATCCTAGCACGAAAGCTCGTCCTTTCGCACCATTCCCTCCATTACTGGCATTATTGCCACCACTGTTATTGCCTTGATTGTTGTTGCCGTTACCATTTCAATTTCCATTTCCATTTCCATTCCCCTTCGACTGAGGACAATCCCTCTGGATGTGTCCCTCCTTGCCGCACTGAAAACATCCCCTTGTGGATCCTTGCGGTCGGAACGATTGCTTATTCTGAAGATCCACTCTATAATCTTTTGCAGCGTGGCCCATCTTGCCACACCGTTGACAACGGTTACAAGCACCGACATGGTGATATTTGCACTTGGGGGCTCTCCCCGCATAACTACTTTGATTTTGACCTGAGGCGGTCGTCTGATTGAAGTTCTTAGGAGGATCAAACTTTCGCTGCTGCTGCTGGGGTTGATTGAACTGGGATCCTTTGGAGTGAGAGTTGCTGTGGGTGTTGGAGTGGTGATCAAACTTGCGTTTATGATTGTCGGTGGATTTAGACACCGAACCTTTCGAGGGTAAAGTCCCTTGTGTCACCGCCTGATCGGTTAGCTTGTGAGCCAATCTGATCGTCTGCTGGATGGTAGTAGGGTTGGACGAACTAACCATACTTTGAATTTGAGGCACTAGACCTCCAATATACAGCTCAATTCTCTTGTAATCTGGAGTCGCCATATGTGGGCACATGGCAGCGAGCTCACGGGAGCGTGTGGTATACACCTCAATTTCAGAAGCTTCCATTTTCAGGTTCCAAAATTCACCTTCCAACTTCAGAATTTCATCGCGAGGACAGTACTCCTCCTTCATCGTCATCTTAAACTCCTCCCATGGGAGTCCATTTGCCATGGCCAGACCCAACATCTGGACCCGAGCGTTCCACCACGTGAGAGCCGGGCCCTCCAAAGTTCCAGCAGCGAACTTGACCTGATTGGCCACTGGGCAGTTGCACATGACAATCACTGATTCTACTTTTACGAACCAACGGAGCAGTCTGATAGCTCCTTCAGCTCCACTAAAGGCGTGGGGCTTACAGTCCATAAATGCTTTGAACGTGCATGCTGGTTACTGATTCTGCTGGTTTTGCTGGCCTAGATTTAGAAATAACATAGGATTGGGATTATAGAGCTTAAGAAAAGCGCTTTTAGGATTAACTATCGTTGATTAGTGCCGCTAGCTCCGCTGCTGTCATGTTGATGGTACCCCGCCCACCAGCACGACCTCCACCTCCTCTTCCTGACATGATTCTTCACATTCACAAATACAAACAATGAGAAATATATCGCATATTAAACACAAGTAAGGAAATACAACATCTAATATTTTGAAAATTAAATAAATTGTAAGGCTACAAAATAAATAACTCAAACATTAAACTTCTCATGCTTTTATTGAATGGGAACAACCTTACCCATCTAGGTTTGAAAAGAGAAATAACATAAACGAAACATGAATGAAAAGGAAAGATAGAATATAAGATCATCAAACATCCTCGTCATCGGAAGAAATGTATGATTGAGCATCATCGATCTCCACTGGTTCCTCTTCGGGTGACTCCTCCTCCAAGGGTTCATCTTCGAAGGGCTCCTCTTCGAAAGGTTCTTCCTCGCCGTCCGAAAGTGGAATGTCTTCCGGAAATAAGGCTGCTTGCAGTTGGGCTTCTAAACGAGTCACTCTTTCTTGAAGTCCTTCGGCAGCATGGTTTGCTACTTGCAGCTGGCCTTCCAGATTAGCCACTCTCTCCAGAATCCCTCCTACCTCAAAATCCGAGGTGTCTACCCTCGTTTCCAAATGTGTCACCCGATCCACTAAAACATTATGGACCTAATTCGTCACTGCTAGCTCAGCAGTCAAAAGCTCAATTCCTACCTTGTTCTCCTCTATTTGAGTCTCTCGCTGCAGAATGTAAGGTATCTCATCAGTAGCATCTTTCACAATGCTCAACTACTTAGACATGTAAAATACAAAAGCTGCAAAAGCTTGTTCCATAGTGCAGGACAAGCTAGGTAAGGTAGATGATGAGGAAGCGGAACCAAAGTAAGGTGATGGAACATTTCCCATCTGGATCCACCTTTGGATCATTTGCGGGTATGCATTCCAATTACGAGCAGGATTCATTGCTTGCGCGCTACTCGGTTCACCCTGATTAACCGAATAATCACTAGAACTAGTCCAGCGCCTTTTGGGCTCCAGGGAAGATAAGATAGGTGCATCGTGTCCTGGTGCCTTAGGTGATGGTGGTGGAGTTGACGACATGAACATATAAGTGCCAAACATCCAAGTTTTATGATATGTAACTAATGTGTGAGGTTATAGTCAAGTATGCAATCCTAGTTCTCTATAACCAATGGCTCTGTACCAATCTGTCACACCCCCAAATTTTCAACTAACGGCGTTTTACCGTTTGGGAAGTGACGAACCAGGATCTCAGACATTAGTTACATTGAACGACTCTACATGGGACTCAAATAAACATTTTCATATCAATCAGAGTTAATGCGGAAGCGTAAAGAAAATAAAGCGCAAAACACACGCGCCCAAAAGAATAGTCCAAAACTCCAAACCAAACACAAATTTAAAATATACCAAACAGTTTAATAAAGCAGAAATCATAGGCAGAATTCCATGCATGTCCTATTGTGTGCACCTGTGCCTTATCTTAAGCGACCTAAGAAAAACATGTAAGAAAATGTCAACACGAGGTTGGTGAGTTCACAGGTTTCAATTTATAGAAGCGTTTAACACATTACTGTACATTCAATATATAAATCAATAGGTAGCTAACCCATAAACGTGTTAACTAATGTGCTCGCAACCGACAGCTGACTGTTTATATGCCTCCCACCATCATGGTGCATGTTTAGGTCAATATTGCACCCGTTCGACCTCTAATCGAGTTAGTGCGACTAACGCGGGTGAGGTTTGTCAAACCCAGTAGTACTGCTCAAATTACCTCGCTGTGTTCATATTAACGGTCCGATGTGAGGACTTAAAGGATAATGTGTACGCACAGTCATACAAGTGATATCATATATAAATTACAAAAATCAAAAGCAATTATGACATGTTTTCTCCCCCAGTTTAAAACCGTAAAAAGGGGCCATGAAAACTCACATGCGTTGCGTAGTAGGTAGTATCACACAAGAGGTAAGTTGAAACCACAAGTGAAAGTCTCAGACGACTTACGTATGCCCTAAAATTATAAACACATAAATTAGGAACAAGTTGGGATTTGTGACGACGACAGAGAAAGTTAGAACGTCTTAACAAATTCTAAGGGTTTAAGAGCAGACGAACGTGTCTACGGGAGTAAAGATTTTTAATTAGTAATTAGATGCATACGTTACGCGACGGATGACCAAATAATATAATAATTATATTCGAGCGATTTCGTCATTACATAATGGCCTACGAAAATAATATAATACATAGATTATTACAATAATTAATAATGCGATAAAATAATAAATTTATTATTTTATTCGAATATAATAACGAGTGTAAAATATTATAAATAACTACATTATTTATTATTTTAAAACGTTACATGAAACTAGTAAACGAGGTGAAATAATATAAAAATATATATATATATTATTTTATACTAAGAGTCACGGGTTGAAAATAATATAAATATATTATTTTATACGAGGTTATGGCTTGAAAACAATATAAATATACTATTTTTAAAAGTGGAATTAATAATGAAAATAGAACATAAATCCAAACCCGAGCCTACGGGTGATTTCCCGGGCTAAAACATATTAATATAATATTATATTAATATAGGGTTTGATTTTTAATAATTTAATATAATCAAAAGTGCCTCAAAAATAAAATGTGGGAGCCCGGTCTCGAACCCGAGTCTCTCCCACACACGCACACTGTCTTAACCATTCCCGCCCGCTAGGGTATCGCGTTAGATACCTGGTTCAAATGATTTTATCAATAAGTCCCAGTGTATCCCTCTCCCTACACATACAAGTTCGAAACCAGTCTAATACCCATAATTTCGACCGCGATTTAGCAAGATTGATTAGGGGTTTCAATGATCAAGTCATGGGGAGTCTGTGTGTGGGTTTAATTGCAAAACTAAAGAGTTTAAGATCATTAGATTGCATGAAATAGGGCCGAAACCCTAGTTCAAGAACACAAGAATGAATCGGTAAAATCTGATATTAGATGTTGGTTTAGTCAGAGGGCTTTTAACAAGAATGGAATTTCGAACCTGATGATATAAATTAATTAGATTTAAAACAAGTGTAGATTAGGATTCGATTAACTAGAAAACTCATGAACCCTAGATCTTTGATCTTGATTAATTCGATAATAAAGATTTGAATTGGCATAGGGCTTTCATAAAATAGAGGATTACGAATCTAGTGATATAGTTTGATTAAACTGGTTTTGCATGAACCCTAGAATCTGGTTCATGCCAAATTTGATGTTTTAAGCCCCAATAACCATAGGGATTCTATTCTAAAGACTGAAACGAAGCTAACGGTATAAGAGATTACCAGATTGGATGTCAGATTGATGAGATTTGATTAAAACGAGTGCCGACGGCTTGCGGGTTAGTTTCCGGCGACTTTCGCTGCAACTCCGACCAATTCAACTTGTGTAAAAGCTTCAGAGGAGTTCGTCTAAAGTGCGCAGGTTGCTGGATCGTGAGAATGATACATGGATTTGCCGAATTTGATATGAACATAGAAGGTGTCGACGGTTACGGCTTAATGTGCAATAATTGGGATTAATTCGCGATGAATGCAGCTTTTAGTTGCCCTAATGATGATCGTTAATGATATGGTTGTGTGTTTCAGTTACAAAATCACACGAAGATTGTTTCTTGAATTTGAATTTGAAATCAAAAGTCATGATTTTGACTTTACAAAGTCAAACGTGATTCAAATATCTTGATTTTGACTTTCAGAGTCAACAATTCAAGTTTTGGGATTTGGCAGGACTAGTCCCTGTTGTTTAAGATTAAACATGTGACATAAATAGTCCCTGAAGTTTTAGATTAGATTAACTGGGTTAGGATTTAACGGATTACTTAACGGGATTGCTAACGGCGTTAACTTTGAAAAGTCGGATTGTCACAATAATTCTCCCAACACATGTGTTTTTGATAAAACATTCAAAACATCATTCACATATACCAAAACACAAATTCATGCATCAAATTACATCCTTTTTAAGGATTTTCTATTAAACCCCCAAAAACACCAATTACGCATACGAGAATCCTCCTTTCGCCATTTGGACTTGACGCTGACTACTTCGGAGCTTTTCCTACAGAAAACCACATATAACACCATTAGTAATGAAGATAAAACATATCAAACAAGTAAATATTACTTGTTTTCACCCATTCACGCAATTGACCCGTTTCCACCCAATTTGTCATTAGGCTACATATGACTTGCATCTCACATACAAGTTTCATTCTTGTCATTTATCATTCATAATTAATTAACATTGGCCATAACCTCATTTCCATTATGATACTTAGATCATAACCTCATATCCCATTTCCATTATGGTACTTAAACTGTAACCTCATTTCCATTATGGTATTTAAACCATAACCTCATTACCACATTTCCATTATGATTCTTAGATCATAACCTCATATTCACATTTCCATTATAGTAATAAAATTATAACTACATTAAATCACATTCATATCACTTAACACATTATGTATACAACATTGCATATAACACCATTTATCAACAATACTAAGTAAGTGCAAAAGCACTTACCTTTTGGGTTAGAAGATCCCGCATCACCTTAAAGTTTTGCAATTTGATTCCCTAAACATATACACCTAGTTTAGTAATATAACATACATCAAAATCACATTATAATTGGGTTCACAACCCAATTTTCCATTTCCAACTCAAACTGACCCGTTTGAGTTATACTCATATCCAAACACCCCCTTTCACCCCAAACTCACCCACTTGAGTTTCATTATCCTTACCTTAACACTAATTTTTCATTCAATTTTTATCATTAGGTTAATTTGATGTTTTCTCAAGTGTCTAACATCATATAAACACTTAAACATCATTAATTCATCATCTTATCCTAATCCAAAAACCCCCAATTTTCTCCATAAGAACCCTAACTTCTCATAATCAAAATCAAAGGGTTCTAGGATGTTAATCACCATTCTTTACCTTTAGTTTAGCTAGGTTATCAACAATTTAACACTAATTATCAACATGAAACATAAATTTTGGATTTCTAAAAAACCCACCATGTAACACATCAATGGTGAAATCAAAAGGATGAATAACACTTACTTGATGTTAGAAGGATGATGTGTAAGCCAACACCTTCACAATCCAAGCTTCAATTGCACGAATTTCACTTCAACACCTTTTTCTGCCTTTTCCTACATAACACCACATATAACACCATTAGCAATGAAGATAAAACATATCAAACAAGTAAATACTACTTGTTTTCACCCATTCACCCAATTGACCCGTTTCCACCCAATTTGTCATTAGGCTGCATATCACTTGCATTTCACCTACAAGTTTCATTCTTGTCTGTTATCATTCATAATTAATTAACATTTCCATTTCCATTATGGCACGTAGGCTATAACCTCATTTCCACTGTGATACTTAGATAATAACCTCATATCCTATTTCCATTATGGTACTTAGACCATAACCTCATTTCCATTATGGTATTTAAACAATAACCTCATTACCACATTTCCATTATGATTCTTAGATCATAACCTTATATTCACATTTCCATTATAGTAATACAACTATAACTACATTCAATCAGATTCATATCACTTATCACGTTATGCATACAACATTGCACATAACACACCATTTATCATCAATACTAAGTAAGTGCAAAAACACTTACCCTTCGGGTTAGAAGATCCCGCACCACGTTCAGGTTTTGCAATTTGATTACTAAAACATATACACCTAGTTTAGTAATCTAACATACATCAAAATCACATTATAATTGGAATAACAACCCAATTTTCCATTTCCAACCCAAACTGACCCGTTTGAGTTATACTCATATCCAAACACCCTCTTTCACCCCAAACTAACCTACTTGAGTTTCATTATCCTTACCTTAACACTAATTTTTCATTCAATTTTTATCATTAGGTTAATTTGGTGTTTGCTCAAGTGTCTAACATCATATAAACACTTAATCATCATTAATTTATCATCTTATCATCATTATCCAAAAAACCCCAATTTTCTCCATAAGAACCCTAAATTCTCATAATCAAAATCAAAGGGTTCTAGGATGTTAATCACCATTCTTTACCTTTAGTTTGGCTAGATTATCAATAATCTAACACTAATTATCAACATGCAACATAAATTTTGGATTTCTACAAAACCCACCAACTAACACATCAATGGTGAAATCAAAAGGATGATTAACCCTTACCTGATGTTAGAGGATGATGTGCAAGCCAACACCTTCACAATACAAGTTTCAATTGCACGATTTTGACTTCAACATCTTTTTCTGCCTTTTTCTTTTGAGAGCATCAACCCACACACAAATGAGAGAAATCTGAATTTTGACTTCTTTTAGTCAAATATGGCAGATTTGCCATTTTACACTTTCAGTCACTCAACTTCAATTTCATCCATTTTCATTCCAAAATTAGTTAAAAACTAATATAACCCCATTACTAACTTGAAACCCATTTTTTTCAACTTATTTATAAAATTTTATTTACACCATAATATTTATTTAGAATATTTAATTATTTATAACGAAACCCGGATTTTGGTTTGTTACACAAGGACGAGTACTTGGCTTTCATTTGATCTTCTCGTTCCCACGTATACTCGGGGCCACGCTTTGAATTCCAACGTACCTTAACCAATTTAACACAGCTACGCCTTGTTTTCTGAACCTTCAAATCTGTGACTTCAATGAGTTCCTCAACGAAGTGCAACTTGTCATCTACGTGAATTTCATCAGGCGGTATAATTAACATCTCGTCTGATAAGCACTTCTTGTGATTTAACACATGAAACGTATCATGTACATTGTCTAGTTCATGTGGAAACTTGAGCTTGTATGCTACAGGGCCAACCCTAGCCAATATTTCAAATAGTCCAATGCACATAGGGTTAAGCTTGCCACGGTTGCCAAACCTTGCAACTCCCTTCCAAGGTGAGACCTTCAACATGACCTGGTCCCCAACTTGGAATTCTAATGGTCTTCGTCTGTTATCCACGTAACTCTTTTGCCTGTCACGGGAGGCCTTCAGACGATCCTTGATTTTGAAAATCTTGTCAGTGGTTTCCTGAATAATCTCAGGACCAGTTAAATGCTTGTCGCCAACTTCTGCACAAAATAGCGGTGAACGACACTTTCGCCCATACAAAGCCTCAAACGGACCGGATCTGATGATGGTGTGGTAACTGTTATTGTATGAAAACTCAGCCAATGGCGGTGAGTATCTCAATTTCCTCTGAAATCGATTACACACGCACGGAGCACATCATTTAAAATTTAGATGGTCCTTTTACCTTGACCGTCCATCTAGGGATGATATGCATTGCTCATGTCAAGGCGTGTTCCCAAGGCTTCTTGTACTGACTGCCATATTCTTGACACGAATCGACTGTCCCTACTGGAGATAATGGAAACTGGCGTACCATGCCTAGCCCTAATTTCCTTAATATTTAGCCTTGCACGCTTCTTAGTTTTATCTATCTCCTTTTTTGGCAGGGAGTGAGCGAATTTCGTCAAACGACTGAATATTACCCATATATTATCATAGCCGCTAGACGTTCTGGGTAGTTTTGTAATGATATCCATGGGAATATGTTTCCATTTTCATTAAGGAATCTTCGGTTTTTGTGATTACTCAAGTGATTCCTAACATTCGGCTTTTACTATCGGGTATCTCCCAACATAGATAACAAGTTCTCCTTTCATGTTTGGCCACATAATGGAGTTCCTCGGGATCCTTATGTGTTTTATTCGATTTTGGATGAATGGAGTACTTGGGCTTATGGACTTCATCCATAACCACACACATAGGTTCCCGGTACTTGGTACCTAAATTCTATCTGTATCTTCCAACTTAGGCTCCAATTGTTTGATTTCTTTTCACTTGGCAGTCGGTATTTGAAACCAAGGCGAATACTTCTCTGACTATTGATATTAGCTGTGCAAGAACTCCTTATTTGATTACCCTCAATATGTTGGAGTTATGTGATACTCATTCCTGATAATGAAAGAAATAGTGCTTGAGAATCTTGAGTGTATGCTGACACATACTCTCTATTCATCTACGCACTATGATGCACACTTGCCCGATCTCTATAGATCATAGAAAAGAATTGCTCGATGAGATGTTCAAGTTTCAGTTGAAGATCGTGTAATAAAGATACAATATGGAAATGAAACTTTATGTTTGTCCCTGTTATGCTTTTCAAAAGCATTTTCTCGGACTAAGACTTTATTCTTATTTCAGGTTTTATGTTATCTAGGATCTTCCATTAAAATGGGTCATAATGGATTTAATATTTTGAAGTTCCCTGTTTGCTTTTACTAGCAAAGTTTGAGTCTAATCACCACTTTACCCTTTGCTTGTACCACCTTTCCGAGGCAGACCAACCTTTGGGTTGTAACTTCCTGATATGTAAACTCATGGCTTCACCACCATACTCTCAAAGTATGTAAGCCATACGAAGTTCTATGTTTATTTGGAATATTCACATTCCGTATAGGTGAGGAAATGAACAGCGATACTGTGAGAATGGTCTCATTGAATTAATGCTTTCCCTAAAATGGTCTATGGGTTTATCAACCCATGAAGTTGGCAGAAAGGGTTGATGGCCAACTACTAGTCATACAGTGTGTCTGCACTTCCCTGGCATTCGAATGGTACTTTGCTGACTTACCATTACGTATTCCAATCTTACTGGTCCAAGCCTGAAGTCCTTAGTACAAGGAGTCAGGTCATAACGTTGAGGTAATGAGTGTTAAACATCAAAATTTTGTATTTTTTTCTGAGCATGCGTTAAGAAGTCATTTCTTAACAATAGATGCCCTAGAGCTCCTTATTTATAGAAAACTGAGAGTGAGAGAGATGACCACGCCTCTCCTCTAGGCTGAAAACTGGGATCCATTCATCAAGATGATATTTGGGAAAGTGCGGGTACAAAGGGTATCGAGCTATCCTTCTCGAATCCTTGTGGACAGTGGTCTGTTGTGAACTACTCATGCTTACGTCCCTTATGCATATCATGAGCTAATGAGTTTAGTAAGAAATTCCGCATTTGGGACACCTTTAAGAGTTTTGTACGTCGTCCTTCTGTTATTGTGACAATAGTCGTTAGCCCACACTTAAGTTACTTTGGCATTCGATTGAGAATAAATCACGGCTTATTAACTTTTAATACATAAAGTATCCATCACACTTACACTCTTATGTGTTAAGTATATATATATAGCTACCCATATTCACACCTTCACCTAACCCATGCAAATGTTCATTGTCATATGGTTATCATAAAGACCTTTGCACATCTCCTCTTATTAATCATATTGGCCAGACATGTTTAATAATTCGTTATGCCCAATTGTACTTATCATATTCATATAGCAATTCACAAAACAAGTTTCAGCACACATAACACCTTGTCATTTAATCATACATATACACCATACTTAACAACATTAATCATAACATTACTAACCTTTCATTTCCGTAAGCTCCGAGTCTTAGTCAAGTCCTTCATGGATTCTCGTATCATTTCTCCCATATCAAGAGCATTCGGTTTGAGTTTGGTGCCTCGCACACCAAATCCCTCAAACCATAGCTCTGATACCAAGTTGTAACACACTACTTTTGAAACACCGGTTATAATAAATATTTAAACGCGTGGAAGCATTTCACAAGAATAAATTTTTTTATTTTTTTTTACTTTTCGCGTACCGCGAAAGAATAGTCCCACTCCCTTCGCGTACCACGAGGGAGCCTCAGAAAAACCTACCCAAAATCCAAGTCTCTCGCGTACCACGAGGACCACCTTTTTACAAAAAGTTTTGAAGACCTGCAGGATTCCATACTTAACCATTTTTCCAACTTTTTCATTTCAACCAAACACTTGGGTTTTGACCAAAAACACTTCAACAATAGGTAAATACATCAAAACACAATTTTTGTATCAAATTTACACTCATTAAGGGGGTTTCTAATTACCACCAAAATACATATTCGCATACGAGAATCCCACCAAAAGCTTTGGATTTGACTTGACTACATCGGAGCTTTTCCTACATAACCACATAAACATAACACTATTAGTAATGAAGATAAAACATACCAAACAAGTAAATTCTACTTCTTTCACCCATTCACCCATTTGACCAGTTTCCACCCAATTTGTCATTAGGCCATATATCACTTGCATATTCACCTCCAAGTTTCACCCTTTTCGTTTCATATTCATGCTATGTACATTTCCGTTACCATTATGACACATAGGCCATAACTTCATCACCACATTTCCATTATGATTCTTAGATCATAACTTCATATTCATATATCCATTATGGTTCTTACACCATAACTCCATATCCACATTTCCATTATAGTATAAAAACTATAATTACATTTCATTCTCGTATTCATTCACTTTCATACACATTCATAACACATAACACATTATGCCATTTAACACATTATGCATACAACATTACATACAACATCATTTATCAACTATAACTAAGTAAGTGCTAAAGCACTTACCTTGTGGATTTGAAGGTCCCGATTTTACTTCACGTTTTGCAATTTGATTACCTAAACATAGTCATCTAGTATAGTAATCTAACATACATAAAAATCACATTTTAATTGGGTTCACAACCCAAATTCCCATTTCCAACCCAAACTGACCCGTTTGAGTTATACTCATATCCAAACACCCTCTTTCACCACAAACTCACCTACTTGAGTTTCATTATCCTTACATTAACACCAGCTTTTCATTCAATAATTATTATTAGGTTAATTTGATGTTTGTTCAAGTGTCTAACATCATAAAAACACTTAATCATCATTAATTCATCATCTTATCATCATAATCCAAAAACCCCCAATTTTCCTATATGAACCCTAACTTCTCAAAATCAAAATCAAAGGGTTCTAAGATGTTAATCACCATTCTTTACCTTTAGTTTAGCTAGATTATCAACAATCTAGCACCAATTAACCACATGCATCCTAATTTTTGGATTTCACCCAAAACCCACCAAGAACACATCAAAAGTGAACTAATGTGGATGATAATCACTTACTTGATGTTAGAAGGATGATGTGTAAGCCAACACCTTCACAATCCAAGCTTCATACGCACGATTTATGCTCCAATCCCGTTTTCTCTTTTTTCTCCTTGAACCATCGACTAACACCTCAGAATGAGGTTTAATTTTGACTTTCACTAGTCAATATGGCAGATTTTTCCATTTTACATTTTAGCCCCTCAACTTCCATTTCACCCATTTATTCCATAATTAGTTAAAAACTAATATAACCTCATTACTACCATGAAACCCACTTGTTTCAACTTATTTCTAAAATATTATTTTCATCATAATATTTATTAGAATATTTAATTATTTATAACGAAACCTGGATTTTGGTTCGTTACAAATCACCTCCCCTTATTTGGGTTTCGTCCCCGAAACCAGACTTCACATAAAAATATTCGGATAATATTTGAGCATTTCCTCCTCGGTTTTCCAAGTCATTTCCGATCCCTTCTTATGTTTCCACCGCACTAAAACTTGGCTAATATCTTTTTTGCGTAAACACTTCACCTTTCTATCCAAGATTGCCACCGTTTACTCAACATAATTACTTTTCATCCAATTCAATATCATCCAATGGAACAAAAGTAGATTCATCCGCCAAACATTTTCACAAATGAGACACATGAAACGTGTTATGAAGTCTACTTAGTCCCTCCGGTAGCTCTAATCGATATGCCACCGCACCCACCCTTGCTATCACCTTAAAATGGTCCGGGAAGATTTCCAAAAAGATTTTATTTTTCTATATAGTTGTTTTCTTTATTTACCTTTGAAAGCAAAACTTTTGGGGGGAGAAATTGGAATGTGTAGTTAGAAAGAAAAAGATTTGCTTTGTTTAGTCAAAAATATAAGAAATTTTTTTGTTTTGTGCCTAAGAAAAACTCACTGTAAGTATCATGTTTTGTTTTACGAAAATCGGATCCGACCTTGTGAGAAATGATAGAGTCTTATCACACTTCTTGAACATGGAATGGACCATAAGCGATGGTGCTTACTAAGGTATAGTCAGTAGGCCCGACATATGGCTATAACTCTTTAGTAGTGTGAAAATCTAATTCTCAATCGTACACGTGTGCTTGAACCCATTTTTTTAAACATCTAACACATTTTAAGCTAAGAAAACTGATTCAATCAGATATAGGCTTACGTGTTGAATTCTGATTCATGCGCCAGGTGACCGTCAAAGTAACGAGAGTTGCCGCCGATGACGCCGTCAGTTTTGCTTACGCAAAGATCTCGGGAGTTCATCTTTTTCCCATCCACTTGGTTGGTTTGGCCCCGTCTGTTTTGCTTACGCAAAGATCTCGGGTATCCAACCTTTTCCTATCCGCTTGGATAATTTTACGGCTTACTCTGTTTTGCTTACGCAAAGATCTAGAATGTTGGTACCTTTTTAATATCCACATGGATATTTTTCTTTTTTCAACTTCTGATATCCAGTTGGACCTTATTTTACTTTTGGCAGTGATTTTTACTTACCAAGATGGTGCCATGGTTAACCTGTAAGAGATTATCAAATGAATACGGGTATTTCTTGAGGATTGATAGGCTTTCAAAATCATCTTATTTCAAAATGTGGGGTACGCAGTGTTTCATGCTCAAATGGTACCTCTTAATCACATGAAAACATTGTATAAGCAAATGTTCGGGTTTATCTTGCACAAATATCGGCTATCTTCGGGGATTCCAAGTAGCTGAGTACAAAATGAAGTGTTTCTAGGGTTTCACCAGATATGATCTCATGTTGGATCTTTTCCAAGGATAAGTGTTTATATCTTTTATTATTTTTATTTTTATTTTTCTGTATAAATTTCTTAATCTTCCTTATTAGCTTGTTTAAATTTTGTACATATGAGTGTTTTTCCTTTGTTTCTGATCAAGTATCTCATGTTCACCCGAAACAACATTATCATCGAAACTACTCAAACCGCCCGAAACTTCCTCCCACCCGAAACTACCTTTGTCTATCGAAACTAGTAGTTTCGACAGGGGCATTTTGGTCTTTTTTCAAGCTCAAATTAAATGTCTTCATAATCAGGTTTCTTCCATGCCAAGTTCACTTGAACTATCCGAACCTTTCACACCTTCATCTTCACACACAAAATCTCTCAATACGGTCTAGGTTTGCGAAATCAGGGTTTCTCATCTGATTCCCCCGTCGTCTTTGTCATCAGGTACTGATTTCTGTTCACATGTGTGCGTTTTTACAAAATGTCGGACACAGGGTTTCAATTCTGAGAGTTTTACGACTAAATCTTCATAATCTTGGTCGTTTTGTGTTCAAATCTTGGATATAACCTCACCATTGTTGATATCTCATTCTTCTATGTTTAATTTTGTAGATTACCTCAAAAAAATCTTGGTAAGAAGGAGTTTCGACACCTCACAGGCTTCCTTTACCTATCTTTTATTTGTGTTTATATTTTGATAATCTGTTTATATTTGTATATAGTTTTAACTTAGCATTTTCTGTTCAGTGTATGAAATATGTTCAGGTTTTGGGCATCGAAACTAGTTGTTTCGATAAAAGGGTGTTTTCTTTTGATTTTAAGATAAGTTTTTTTGGAATTTGAACAAGTTTTTATCAAAACTAGTTGTTTCGATATCCAAGCTTGCCCAAAACTAAGTAGTTTCGATTAGAGTTTCTTGCCCGAAACCAGTAGTTTCGATCAGGCTTCTATGAAATTTTCTAAGTGTTGGACTGATGTTTGATAAATTTTTTTTCTGACAGATATGGATCTTCTATTTGTGAAGAAGCACAATATATGTGCCTTTCTTAATGCTGCTGATCCCAAGAGTGAGGGATTTGTACCTGTGCTAAATTTTCTGGCTAACTATAATGTGAGCTTTGCTATAAGTCACAACTTGCCCATTTTTGAAGCCACAATCAAGAAATTTTGGGCCACTATTGAAAGAGTATCCATCAACAATGTGGAGCACATAAGACCAACTGTGTATAACCAAGAAGTTCTATTTTCTGTGGCCACCATAAGAGAGGTACTGCAGTTTGGTGATAATCATGAAGCCCCTGTGTAATTTCCTAGTTTCTACATTAGAGAATGTTTCAGAAGAATGGGTCACCCAGATGAGTTTAAAAGTGGGCAGATCATAAAGACATTCCTTGCCCCTCACTGGAGGTATATTGTGCATGTGTTCATTCACTGCATCTCAATCAGAAAAGGTGAATTTGACTCGGCCAATGCCATGGTGGCATCTGCTATTCTTGGCTTGATCAAAGGGAGGGATTATAATTTTTCTGGGTTGGTATTCAAACAACTTATAGAGAATCTCACTGGAAGAGTAAGAGACAAATTTCTCGTGTACCCAAGATTTCTACAAATGATAATTAACCACATTCTACCAAATCTTCAACATGAAGGACCTGTTCTTGTTCTTGATCATATGATAGCCAAGACCCTCAGTTATATGAAGAACTCTAGTTCAAGATCGAACAGAATAGTTGTGGACATTCCACTCTTTGGGCATGTGATTGGAGAAGTAGAACCTGTAGTCCTTGATATCGATCCTGATGATGTCATTGAATCATCATCATCTGAAGAAGAAGAAGCAGAACAGGGTCAAGGGAACCAAGAGCCGGATGTTGAAGCTGAACAACACATAGGGCATGATGTTGAACAGGCTATCTTGGAAGCTCCTTTCATTGATCAGTTGATAGAGAATCTTGAGCCTGTGATTGAAGAGCAACCTGTTGAAAATATAGAAGTTGAAGCTAATGATGAAGCTAAGTGTCAAGCGAAACCTTGGACGAAGGCATTTACGGTACAAAGTATGATCAGTCGGATTATGAGTCCGATGATGAGGAGCAGACTGAGCCTCCTGCATCCTCCTCCAAGAGACAAGCTGATTCTGAGTCCAACTACGAATTAGAAGAACCCCTAGTAAAGAAAATCAAGGCCGAGTTGGAGTCTTTGACCTCTTCTTCATAATCACTTTTTGACATTCCAGAACATCTAACACCCACTCAGTCATCTACTCATGTTCCACCACCCTCACCAAACCATCTCCACAACATGCACCTGTTCCTACACCACCTGCATCCCCTGCCACTGACCTATCACCATCAGTTCTAAGAGTCAAAACCCTAAGCCTGGAGGTGAAAAAGCTACAATAGAAAGTAACAAAACAAGATAAAGTTATAGAGGGTTTGAAGACCGAACTAACTGAGTGCAAGGAAGAAGTAAAAGATCTTAGGCTGGAAGTTGGAGGCTTACATACCCAACTTGATGTTCAGCAGTCTCAACTTGAAACCCAACAAAAGATAATCTCTCAACAACAACAAGATTTTAAGGCTTTATCTGATATTGCTGAGCAACTCAAGGCTTCAATGGTTAAATCTTCCCAGCAAGGAACCTCTTCCACAGCTCAAGGGGAGACCACTTCTACTGGTGGACCCTCTTCCCCTGCCTTTGTTACAAATCCTCAGTCTGCATTGACAATCTTCACTGGCCCAGTTGCCAAGACAAAGGATCCGGTGGAAGTCAAGATAAAAGAAACCGGGTATGATCTTCCATCAGTTAGTGAACGGAGAGCTGCTAGAGAGAGTGGAAAAGGAAAAGAATCAAGTGCTGATGTGGTTATGTAGGTCCACATGGCTCTTCTACGGATCGTTCTCATGATAAGACGTATTGTTAATGCGGAGTGCGGAATCCAACCGAATCAACAATTGTATACACAAAAGACAATAGAAACACGCATGTAAATAACATTCAAGCTTGTATTCCAACAATCATAGAGTTTGCAGACTCAATCAGACAATTAGATCACTTCTTTTCTACTTCTCTGATTCTCTTTACTACTGCTGACTCTGTAACCTATATATATAGACATCTGATCTGTATTAGGCAAACTTAAGAAGTTCGCCTCTAACAGACGAAGCGAACTTAACAAGTTCGCCTCTGTTAAACTAAGCGAACTTAACAAGTTCGCCTCTGTTAGACTAGGCGAACTTGACAAGTTCTCCTCTAGCAATACTTGTATAAACACTTAGAACATTACATACAAAAAACATAAAGACATTAGATCTAAACTATTACAAAGATTTTGTAATTACAAACTATGTCCTAACAGACTCCCCCTTGACAATAGCTTGATCTTCAGTCTTCAGCCTTTATGATGAGCTTTTCCAATTATCCGGTAATCTGCTGCCTGCATGCACTCTATATCTTCTACATATCTCCAACACTCTCTTGTACTTCAATCCTTGTTCTTTCCATTCATCAGTGAACATGATTTCATTCTTTCTCAACGTTCTCTGATCTTTCTTTGAAAAATTGATAAGATTCATTGCATCATAGAAACATATAATGACCTTATTATCTTTGTCTTCAATCCTTTCTTCACTAGTATTGACATCAACATACCACCATTTTATATTCCCAAGAAAATCTTGAGGAATCTTCTTCAACGGTATCTTGTGTACAGCACGTACTGGTTTGAACTTGTATTTCCAGGTCACTTTCCCAGTCTTTTGATCTATTATCCTCACTCTCTTTCCTTTCTGAGGCTTTAGCTTTTCATACTTTCCTGAACCACCTTCTCTCTTGATCAGATTAGCAATCACATCCGCTAAACCAAACATAGATCTATTAATAAGTGGTTTTGAAGCTAGACCATTCATTTCACACCTTGGCAAGGTATTGAAATAGTTGATCCTCGGCTTTAAGTACTGAACACCATCAGATCTTTTAATAGCAAACAATTTTGTGTCATTATCATAAAACCAACTTATGATTCTTCCAACACACCTCTCTTTATTCACATATTTTTCTTTCTGAGCAGGTTATGCTTGAGACTTGGGTAGTACCTTCATCCAGCTATTTACAACTTCTCTCCACTGTTCTCTAGTCATCCCTGTATTTTTGTACATCACAGGTTCTTCATTCACCTTAGGAGACACAGTTTGAGTAGTATCAGCTTCATCATCTATATTGGATTGAACATTCTCATCATTAGTATCCATCTTGGATTCAGCAGTATCTTCAGGTATAGTGATATCTTCAATAGAGTCCATAGAATCTGTTACTCCTTCATAAGTAAACTCAGGAATAACATCATCTTAGATGAAGTTATAAGGAACATTAAGACCATCACTGCCTTCATAAGTAACAGTATCTTTATTTTTCTCTATCTCTATCTCCACTATCTTTCCTTCTTCCACATCATTATCAGACACAACATCTTCAATGTCATTGAATAAATCATCAATGTCATCCAGACATTCTATCTTCTCAGCTTCTTCCTCTTCAGAATCCGCAAAGAATTCCAATAGTAGAACTTCTTCATTAACTCCAGAAGCATCCTTGTTTCCTTCAATTGTTTGAGATGTCGACTCCCCCTGAACTGTAGATATAGGATTAACGTCAGCGTATTGACGATCACCCTCAGCATTTCCAGTAGGATCATTGTCTTCATCATCCTTTCTTTGAATGGACTCAGTGTGACACGTATCATGGATCCTTAACTCCCCCTGAGCGTCAAGACGCAAACAAGTTTGGATACCAATGCTTGCATGTCAGCAATCTGCTTGGCTTGAGTCTGAATCACCAGCTGTCTTTGAGAATCAGTAGATACAAGAGTATGCACCTGAGTTTGCAAAGTAAGCACTTGAGATTCAAGGAAAGTAATCCTCTCAGAATCAGAAGGCTTGGAAGGACCAGCTAAAGATTTAGGAACCGAAGGACTTGGAGTAATCACTAGAGGAACAGGAGTTATTACAGGAGATGGATCTTTAGACCTTGGAGGTGTAACTATTAAGGAAACAACAAAGGTAGCATCCTCTACACCCTGTGAAGAATGAGCAGCAGCAATTGAAGCAGACAGAAGCTTCTGAGCTTTAGGATCCCGATTGAAATCACTATCAGTATCAGAACTCTCATCCACCAATGTTCTTTTTCCAAGTACTGATTTGGAAGGAGGATCCCGAACAGACTTTCGTCTTGGTCTTCTAGCTTGAGATTTAATACGTTTGCCAGCATTTGCCAATGGTATTTCAGCTAACCTCTCATAATGATCTGAGCAAAAATCTCGAGATGCATCAGAGTCAGTTTCTTCACATACAGGTAAAATTGTTTCACTTGAGCTGGAACTAGAATCATTCTCTATCACCACAATCCCTTCAGCTTCATGAATGGGTGAGTTGATAACATCATCAACAAAATCATCCATATTCATCCCTAGATTGTGTTCATGTTCTTGAACGACCTCTTCTTGAACAGGTTCATTAACAGGTATATCAACCTGAGCTTGTTGAATATGAACTTGTTCTAGAATAGGAATTGGTTGTTTTACCGGAACTTGTTGTTGTTGAGGTTGTTGTAGTTGTTGTACATTATGACCATGTCCTTGAGCCAACTCTTCAAGATGAAACCAGTTTTCATTTGGTGGTTCAACATAATCAGGATTGATTAAGTGACCAAATAATGGAGTTTGAACAAGAATCAATGCTGCATTCTGTTGTTTTACCTTAGTGCAGCTTGTAAAAATTCTTTTTGACATCGGAGTCAAAGTTAAACGAATAAGATGCTGTGGGAGATCAGGAATAAGATGATTCAGAATCAGTTGGATGAATCGAGGATACATAAGAAATTCTTGACCTTCATCAGGAGTTATTTGCATAACCAATTCTTGGTAAATATAAAGAACAAAGTTGAACCGTTTGTTCAGAGTTAAAGCCACCATAGCAGCTTGTAAAGCACTCTTTAACCCAACTTTACCAGTTTTACGAGGAGATAGGCATTGGATAATCACATGCATGAAATACCTCCATTCACCAACCAAACAACCCTTACGAGCTTGTGTATCATTAGGTTTTCCACGGTAACCCATCCTCTGAAAACATCCCATAAACAATGTGCCAGGATATGACATAGGATCATCAGCAGCACCACCTAGATCAAGAGCAGCACAAATAGTCTCTGACGATATTGCAATCTCCGTATTGTTCACAATAGCACGAAGAACATGAGGTTCTACGTCTGTATCTTGATGTACTGTGTCCCATAATTGCTGAATATACACCAAGCTGATGTATGGATCTGCAGATAATGCTACACGGAGACGTGAACGATTTAAGAACCCAATAATTCCTTGAAAATTAACGGCCTCTGACATGTTAGGATCTAACAGTGCCACCTGGTTATGTTTGTATTCTACACGACGAGCCATCTGAAAAGTATTTGGACAACAAACACATTAGAAAAATAATAAACACACACAACAAAAACCAAAAAAAAATTGAAAAATTTTTTCAAACAAACAAAAAAAATCACAAGTCCAAACTCTCACAGATCCCCTAGGCGCACTTACTAAGTTCGCTTAGTGTTATAAGAGGCGAACTTAATAAGTTCGCTTAGACAAGTTCGCTTGAACAAGTTCGCCTGAACCAGTCTGCCGTTTCAAATTCCAAACAGAAATCAAATTTCGATTAATCGATGTTGTAACCCAGAATTAACCATAGAAATGATATCGACTAGTACTCACGAAACAAACACAACACTCAATTTGTAGATTTAATACATATATAGCACCAATTAGGTCAAAAATGTCTCGATTAAACTTTTTACGAAAACCGTAAAGAAAAGTCCTAATGTCTCACGATTCAACGGATGAAAAACACTAAAACTACCTTAGTAATGATCGCAATTCAAATCCAAACCAGAAGGTACCGGTAAACAATCCAACAACACACTGATTTTTTTAAAAAATTTTAAACTCGCTCAACAGAGAAGTTCGCTTCAAAATTTCTGAGAAGACAAAGTGGCTAAGTTCGCCTGAACAAGAATCCGTATACACATTAAGTTCGCTTAATTAGGCGAACTTGTTAAGTTCGCTTAACAAGCCCAGGCGAACATATTAAGTTCGCTTCACCAACCTCAGGCGAACATATCAAGTTCGCTTCACCTCAACCAAGCGAACATATTAAGTTCTCCTCAACCTTTTGCCTTGAAAAATTTTCCAACTTTCAACACGTCATTTTTTTCACTTCCGTCAGCAGCAGGTATCCGATCCAATCCCAAACATTTTAATAAAAACTTAGAATTTTCATGGAAAACAAAAAACAAAATCTTTTTCAATTTTATCTATACAAACGGAATCACATATTTTTGGATTTATTTTTTTTATCTGAATAAGCTGAAATCACATATTTTTGAATTAACATCATGAGTAAGAAGATCATATCAGTATCCGAGTAGTTCATCACACATATTAGCAATAACCAAGGGTAACCTATGATATGAAACAATCCAACTCATTATTGTGCACTATATACCTTTTTTCATTTTTACATACTCTTTTCAGTATTTATAAATCAATCAATTTGAATAATATTTGAAATGATACGTGATAAATTTCAAAGTAAATAAGATCAGTTTATGAAATGCTCAATTATTCATACCAAATTTGTAATATAAAGCATGAATTCTTAAATTTGTCAATATTATATTATTTGAAACTATAAGCGTTTATTCTCCAAATTCATGTGATTTAGTACTATTTAGATGAAAAACATCGTGTACCCCACATATATGCCAAACAGAAATATAAATTGCACTATCTTCAAGACATTTACAGTTTATTTTAAGATTAGATCAATTTCCAAGATGAAATTATCTCTTTTAGCAATCAGATCCCAAAGGATAAAAGAATCATGATGATTCATAATCAGAAGATTCTAATGAATTGTCTGTATAATGAGAATCAACAGATTCAGGTAAGAGGATCCAACTATTATCTGGATAAGTTTCAATGGAGTCAGACTAGATGATGTATCTAATTGATCCAAGGGAGAATATATGTTTCAACAGATGTTATTTGAAAGCATATCTTAGTTCAACAACACATTGCATGTTTTTCGGGGCATGGTTAGTGAAGTGAACTGAAATAGATTTGTGCTAAAGATATAATTCGATATTGGTCTCATGAAATTCTTTAAAACCATATATTCTTTATCTGATAATGATCTTTTAGACACACACACAGGCATATAATGGATTCAAATCACAGATGTAATCATATCATATTTAAATTTCACACTACTATTAGTTTCAAAACGCTTCTAGTCTATTGACAATTCAAGTTTCAAAACTCATACGCAAATTTAAAAACATATTATCAAGATTAGAGCATTCAAAACACTATCATTTCTCATTTATGTAGACTTTGAAATTTAGATCAAATCAAATTACTTTAAACAATCATATATCAAAGGTCTACTAAGGTCATGTGAAATGAACTAATCACTGATGTACTATCATTTCTTTTCTAACTTCAAATGATGTTAAATTTTATATTTTTCACTTTGTTTTGACTTTTTATAAATTAAGAACTTTTTGACTGAAAATTTAAAATGTAGAAATGTAATAAAGCAATAAAAGAAATTAAAAACAAAAATTTCCATGAAAATCTGATTTTGCAAAACTTTTATTCGGGATTAATCATACCTATCATTTTGATTAGAAATTCAAACCTGGTATGATCAAATGCCTTGGTAAACAAATCAGCAAAATTATCATCAGTGTGAACCTTTACCAGCTCAATCAACCTTTTCTCTACACAATCACAAATAAAATGATATCTAATCTCAATGTGCTTTGTTTTACTGTGTTTAACAGGATTATTAATTATAGACATTGTTGCATTATTATCAATAAACATAGGGGTTCCTGTAAAATTCAAACCGTAATCTCTTAATTGATGTTGTATCCACAAAATCTGTGAACAACAACTTGCAGCAGCGATGTATTCTGCTTCGCATGTAGAAATGGAGACTGTGGTTTGCTTTTTGCATTGCCAGGAAACAAGTCGATTACCCAAGAACTGACAACCACCTGTTGTAGATTTCCTGTCCAAACAACAACCATCAAAATCAGAATCAGTATAAGCATTGTAATCAAAGTTAGAACCATGTGGATACTATAGTCCCAATCTTTGTTTTCCTTTCAAATAACGAAAGATTCTTTTTACAGCTATCAAGTGAGATTCTTTTGGTTTTGCCTGGAATCTGGAACAAATACACACAGCAAACATTATATCTGGCCTTGAAGCGGTTAAGTACATGAGAGATCCAATCATTGCCCTGTAAAGTCGACAATCAACATCTTTTCCATCCGGGTCAAAATTCAACTTACGATTGACCGGAATCGGAGTATCATATGGGGTACAGTCCTCCATTTTCAATCGGCTCAAGATGTCTTTGACATACTTGAACTGATGAATAAAGAAACCATCTTCCTTTTGATTTACTTGTAAACCTAGGAAAAATGATAACTCTCCCATCGCTGACATTTAAAACTTCGACTTCATAACACTCTCAAAATTTTTGCATAACCCTTCATTCGTAGATCCAAAAATAATATCGTCCACATATATCTGCACCAGTAGGTAATCTCCCCCTGATTTCTTTATGAATAAGGTCGAGTCAATCTTGCCACGAACAAAATCATTTGCCAAAAGATGTGTAGACAACGTTTCATACCACGCACGAGGAGCCTGATGAAGACCATAGAGGGCCTTATCAAGCTTGAAAACCATATTCGGATTAAGTGGATCTTCAAACCTCGGGGGCTGACAAACATAAACTTCTTCCTTGACCTTTCCATATAAAAAGGCACTTTTCACGTCCAATTGAAACACCTTAAAACCTTTATAAGAAGCAAAAGCCAGAAATAGCCTTATAGCTTCAAGCCTCGCAACAGGAGCATAAACCTCGGTGTAATCAATTCCCTCTTGTTGATTGAAACCCTGAACAACTAATCTTGCCTTATTTCTTACCACGACACCTCGATCGTCTTTCTTACATTTAAACACCCATTTTGTACCAATTGGATACATACCCTTCGGAAGATCTACAAGATTCCAAACCTTTAGTTTGTCAAACTGAGCAAGTTCTTCCTGCATGGCCTCTATCCAATTTTTATCACTTAAAGCCATTTCAACATTCTTTGGTTCGACCTGAGAAATAAAACATGAATGTGAGCAATCATCAAGAACACCAGAATCGTTAATACATGTATACAAACAACTATTATCAACAATAGAACGTGTTTTCACTCGATCATGCAAATTTCCTATTATATTCGTCACCGGATGATCTTTGAGTTCCTTGATTGATGCGACCTCAGGAACTGGAAACACTTCAACTTGAGTTGTATCAGATTGATAAGAAAAATCTTGATTAATTGGAATTTCCGAGTCTAAATTTGTAGGAATCTCCCCCTGAGATTGTGTCGAAGGTAATGGATCATCACCCAACAAAGGATCAGCAGAAGAATCTTGAAAGATAGCATTGTCTTCCTCACTCTTAGAATCTTGTGGTCCTGAACAAGAAGCAACATTAGGATCGGGAGCAGAAGTAGATGGAACCGATGAATTTTGAACTGCATTTGGTAGAAAACCATTGTGCTGTACATCCTGACATGAATCATAGAGAACAACAGCTTCTTCAGGAGAAATATCAGAGGGTAAATGAAAAGACTTGAATAAATTTTCATAATCAAATGCCCAATCTGGTCCAATCGCCATTTGAGGTAACGACCGATTTGAACAGTCAATATGGAACCATTCTTCAACTTGGCGCGTCTCTTTGTTATAAACCCTCTTGGAAGTAGAATTTGCAACATACCCCAGAAAAATCCCTTCAATAGCCTTAACACTAAACTTGGTTGGGACATCTCTAACTTTCAATAGGGTGCATGGATTACCAAAAGGTAGTAAATATTCCAGATTCAGCTTTCGATTATTCAGCAACTCGTAGCATGTCTTGTTGTGTCGCTTGACGGTCAAGACCTTGTTCAAAACATGACACGCAGTATTCACAGCCTCAGCCCAAAAAGTAACGGGAAGCTTAGAATCTGCAAGCATCGTGCGTGCCGTTTCAACCAATTTCCTGTTCTTTCGTTCAGCAACACCATTTTGTTGAGGAACATATGGCGCACTGAATTCATGATGAATTCCCTTTTGTAGACAGAATATGCCCATCTTGCTATTCTTAAACTCACTGCCATTGTCACTCCTAATTCTTTTGACCTTCAGATTGAACAAATTCTCCAAACCCAGGATTAAGTATTGCACCAACTCAGTAGTTTCAGCTTTAGAAGAAAGAAACTTAACCCATGAAAATCTAGAGAAATCATCCGTTACCACCAAACAGTACGATTTTCCACCAATGCTCCTGATACTAATCGGACCGAACAAATCCATATGCAGCAGCTCCAAAGGAGTTACGATAGAATTCTTCGATTTAGATTTGTGTGATTTCTTTCGTTGTTTCCCATTCTTGCAAGGAATACAATCATCAGGAACAGAGAATTTCATCTTCGGAATACCAAGAACCAGATCATTCTTAACAATATAGTTCATCTTCCTATAGTTGATGTGAGCTAGCTTCCTGTGCCACAAAATAGAATATGATTCCGACGCCTTGGAGAGTAAACCTGTAGGAATTGAATCCGTTGTAGTAGCGACACTCATGTTAAGGACATACGTGTCATTTCTCTTCGGAGCCTTCATGAGAATCCATTCGTCAGGAATAACGAAGCCCGGTTTCAAGATATAACACTCATCATCATTGAAATGGAACAAAAACTTCTTGTCACAAACTTGTGATACGCTCAAAAGATTGTGTTCAAGCTGTTCCACATAATTCACCTTCTCAAATTTGACTTTGTCATTCTTTAAAGTACCTTGACTAGTTATGTACCCGCCTTTATTACCCGCAAAAGCGACATAACCTCCATCAATATTTTTGACATTTTCAAGCAAACGAATATTCCCTGTCATATGTCGAGAACAACCACTATCCACATACCTGATAGTCCTCCTTGGTTGTCCCTACATAAACAAAGAAAATCAGTTAGAAATTGGAACCCAAGCCATTGTGGTCTTGGATCGTCCAGATTGATCAAAATAAACAAATTCAAGCAATTCACAATCAATGTTATCATTAACCTTTGGAACAGAAGTTTCACACTTAGACTTTTTCACAAAAGACATATTATGCTTAATTGGAAAAACATTGTTTGATATATTATTATCAGATTCAGAAGTTTCCAAAAGTTGCTTCAATTTTCTGTTTCGTCTTCTCCTTTGTGGTCTAGACAGTTTAACTTCAGGTGTAAAATCTTTTGAAATTCCAACATGTGGAATCTCAAATTTCTCTTAACACACAATTGATTTAGAATTCAATTTATCCTGCTGTCTAAATCCAGAATATTTAACAAAAGATCGACCAGGCATATTTTTCTCCACATTAGAAGTTAACTTTCTCCCATCTATTCTTTTCAGAATTTTCACCACTTTTGATTGTGAAGGAGCAGTCTTCAATTTGCCCTGGTTCTTATAAGGACAATTTATCAGAATATGACCAGCTTCATTGCAGTGAAAACAAACTCTTCTCTCTTTATGAGTTCTAAAATAAGGGGTTTTTCTTGAGTTTGAGGAACCATAAGATGAGTAAGCTTCAGAAGATTGTACAGAACACTTTACTTGCTCCTTTGGAACATAAACCTATGTAGGTACCTTTGATGAAAGCATCTTTTGATGACCGACAGCAACAAATCCACTTGACTGCAAAATTGGGGAAAGCTTAGGTGTAATAACTTTCACCTCGTCAGGTTCAGTTAGAATGCATCTATCATGAAAAACAATTTTTACAACTGTTGGTTCATTAAGTTTCACCTTTTTTGGAATACCTTCGACCTTCTTCTCATCAAATACCTCATCCTCAGAATCAGATTCTTAAACCATATCCTCACCAGTTACCGGATTCACTTTTAATACTGTTTTTGGATCAATTTCCTCTTCATGTATGATTTCAGGTTTAACCACATAATTTGCATTAAATGGTGGAGGAACAAATCCAATCCCAGCAACTCTCTTAGTAGGATCATCATTAGCATTAAAATAATCCAATACTACAGAAGAATTTTCAAAATTTTCCAACTTTCTATGAAGTTTGATCACCTCAAACTCTTTGTCAGAAATTTCTTTATTCTTTTGAGCAACAAATTCATTTCGTTTTTCTATCTTAGCATAAGCCATATCCTGATGATAAGCTTGTTCTTTATATTTCAACCCTAGAGAATTTAAGTCTCTTTTCAAAGACTCAATTCTATCGATGCACAATTTATCATTATCTTTCAGTTTCTGATTAACTGAATGCATCGATTTCATATCACAAATCAAGTTTGTGTTATCATCCATGACCTTTTGCAATTTATCTTTTACAGTAATGCAGTTAGAACAGTAAATATGACAAACAGAGTCTTTTACCTTTGACGGATCAGACATGTCTGCCATGAAAACTTTGGCAAACGGAATACTCTCTGAATCAGCACCATTTGAAGCATTTTGTGTTAGAACAATATCATCTTCAGCAACACCTGATGCAATATCAGAATCAATATTCTGTACTTGTTCTATCTCTTCATCAACGCTCGGCACACTTTCACAATCACTCGAACTATCATCATCAGTCGACTCTTCGGATTTTTAAGAATGAATCTCTGCTACAAATGCTTGACTTACCATACCCACCAAATCTTCCAGATGAATACCCCAGTCATAGTTATCATCGTTCTGAGCAACCAAAGTCGATGATGCAGATGTATGATTAGAATTACCTAATGCACCATGTGACTGATTACGATTATGCTGAAAGTTATTCGGCTTTTTTTAAGAATCAAACTCAACTTTTGGTTTCACACATTCTTTAGCAAAGTAACCATACTCTTGACAGTTATAGCAACGCACTTTGGTTTTATCAAATCCTATGCGTGATCGACTATTGGAGCCAATAAAATTTCTGCCAGTATTTTTCAAGAAATCCTTTGCTTGACGCGTCAACATAGCCATATTCCATTGGATGTTCATTTCTTCCAGATCAACATGATCAATCTGTCTGAAATCTTCTTCAATAACCTCAGGATCATGAATTTTCCCTCCAATAAAATTTTCATACGACGCCATGAATGAGGAAAACATAGCCAAATAATCATCAGCAACCTTTTGATTCATATTGTGAGTACCAGACGATGAAGATGATGTTGTTGCAGAGAAACCAGAATGACTAGAATGACCAGAATGAAGAGGAACTCCAGAACACTGATCATTAGATGTATGTTGAGCATCACCCGAAAAAAATGCAACCCCTGTACCAGTTTTACCAGAAGTCTTGGCAAAATACATTGAAGGATTTTGTATATGTTCCATATTAGTCTCCTTCTTCTTCATATTCATATCATGCGATTGAATTTTCCCAAGAACCTCTTCCAAAGACATTGATTTATAATTGACATTCTCTTTTATTAAAACTGTATACACATCAAACTTAGATGGTAACGCCTCCAAGAACTTATCGTTAATCTCTTCAGTCTCATACACCACAGAAGCACTCGACAATTCACTCAGCAGATGATAGATTCTTGTAGCAAGATCATCCAAGGATTCATTTTGAAAGTGCTTGAAAACCAAGAATTGCTTCTTCAGTAGCTCTTTTCTACTTTTCTTTACATCCAAACTACCTTCACATCTTTTCTGTAATGCTTCCCACAGTTGTTGAGAAGACTTGAATTGTTTAAAACTGTGATATATTTCCTTTGGAAGAGACATCGAAATACTCGCCATCGCTTTCTTTTTCCGATCAAACAACAACTTTTCTTCTGTTATCAACGCAGACACCGGCTTTGGAACATCATCCTTTCCCATCCACGAATAAGTCGGATGCGTATAACCGTCTAAGATTGGAATCCATAGACTGGTATCGGTAAAGGATACGAACTGATCAAACCTATCTTTCCAATTAGAATAATCAGCAAGATTTAACAACTTCGGCGGTTTCTGAGATGTACCAATCTCATTATCATAATTGAACATATTAGTTACTTGAACCATATTTGCCATTTTCCAAAAATTTTCCAAGTGTTGAACACACACTACCCTTAGGCGAAGATAGTAAGTTCGCTTCAGATATACCCAAGCGAACTTGATATGAAGCGAACTTAATAAGTTCGCTTAAACCAGAATTCAGAAATCTGATTAAATTCGCCTAAAAATTAAGTTCGCCTAATTTGAGAGAAGCGAACTTGACAAGTTTGCATGCTAAGTTCGCCTGCACACAGATCCAGCAAGTTCGCTTGCTTCAGCAGAATCAAAATCAAGAACAGCTTCAACCCAAAAACACGAACCCAAATTCACCAAAAATCTTCATAATTCACTGATTTGAAGAAATTAGACAAAATTGAACCGTAGGATTGTGTATTTTCTCAATTAGAAGCTTTCTATGGGATCAATTTAATCAAAATCCACTTCAAAAACACCAAATCAGAAGCAAAATAAGCTTGAAAACTCCATGGAAATGAAAATTTCAAAGATGATGAATTTCTTGTCAATTTGCATACAAAACCGTCTAGAATCACCAAGAATCACGAGCATAAGCTCTGATACCACTTGTAGGTCCACATGGCTCTTCTACGGATCGTTCTCGTGATAAGACGTATTGTTAACGCAGAGTGCGGAATCCAACCGAATCAACAATTGTATACACAAAAGACAATAGAAACAATCATGTAAATAACATTCAAGCTTGTATTCCAACAATCATAGAGTTTACAGACTCAATCAGACAATTAGATCACTTCTGTTCTACTTCTCTAATTCTCTTTACTATTGCTGACTCTGTAACCTCTATATATAGACATATGATCTGTATTAGGCGAACTTAACAAGTTCGCTTCTAACAGACTAAGCGAACTTAAAAAGTTCGCCTCTGTTAGACTAGGCGAACTTGACAAGTTCGCCTCTAGCAATACTTGTATAAACACTTAGAACCTTACATACAAAAAACATAAAGACATTAGATCTAAACTATTACAAAGCTTTTGTCATTACAAACTATGTCCAAACAGGTTATCCTTTATGAAGAAGAGATTGGGTCAGATCATGAGCTGCATGCTCATCTTGATGATTGATAACTTTGAATTTAATGATGATTATCCAGATATTTTGGCTACAGAAGATCTGCACGAAGAAAAGGTCAGATACTTCACAAAGGAAGGAGAAGAGATCCAGGCACTCTTTGACGATGATCAAGATGAAGCCAGTGTTAAAGTTGATCTGGTACATACTGAGCCAACCCCCACTCAACCAACTCAAACAGCTAACACTAAATTCACCCCATCTGAACCAATCAATGCTCCTAATCCAAACCCGGACTTTCCTGATCCTAAAAGGCCTTGGATGAGGAAGTTACCTGTCGAGGAGCATCCCAAATATTATGAATGGTTCGTGGAGTACCAAGAGCTGAAGAGAACCCCCGTGGGATGGAAATATGATAATGAAAGGGGCTTATACATAGTCAGGAGATACAAGGGAGGAGTAGAACACTTCAAAACTTCTCATGAGTTCAGCTCACTCCCTAGATATGATCTTAGGGTACTTTCCAAATTACCCCTACAGAACCCTGGAAAAGTAAATTAGGCACGTAACATTGAACAGTTTCTTAAACAACAAGCCCTCCATGACTTCAGGTCAATGAAGACCACTCTTCCAATGAGAATTATATCAAAAACTGGGATTCATCCATAAACACAAAAGCCCTGGGTAAACCTTCGGTACAAGACTGCTTAAACTGTCAAATCTATTGTTCTGCCACGATCAGTACCTGTCCAACTAAAAAATTTCAGAAAATGGTTTTACAACTCAACCATCGGAAGTGTTGTGATCGAGTGTGAAGGCAAGGAAGATATTGTTATCTTTGAGCCCTTGGAGCTTCAAAAGTTTCAACCTAAAGATCTTGAAGTTTTGTTAAAAAACCCTATCAAGCTCATTCATGGAGATGATGAAGCTGATGCCAAGGCATATCAGAGAGTGGTGTCGTTGAATGTCAAGCCATTTTTCCAGAAACCAAATCAAGGGCCAACTGCTTAGAGAAGAGTTAAAGATATTGATGCAGCAGCTTAGGGGGATATTGTAGAGTCTTATTATTGTATAAGCTGTTGTCATCAATGTATTTCTTTTGAACATTGTTTAGTTAGTTTATTTGCTTGTATTTTCATTTTAATGTAATTTCCTGTTTTATTTCTAAGTCTTGGCAATTGAAACTACTTAGTTTCGACTGAGGTTTGTTCAATTGAAACTAGTAGTTTCGATAGATAGTTTAGTTTCGATAGGCTTATCTCTCTTGTAAATGCTTCACCGAAACTAGTAGTTTCGGTAAGCATAGTTTCGATGCCTATCAACTTGCTATAAATAGCCTAGTTTGAGAATTTCTAGGGTGTGGATAGCGGCTGTAACCCTGAAAATCTCACTTTCACAGTTTTCTGAATCAATACACATTTGGAGTTATTTCATCTGTTGTTCTTACAATATCATATCTTATTTGTGTTGATTCTTGTGTGGTTTTGCCTGCTTATCTTCACCAATTATGTTTCTACCCTCTGTTTCACCACCATACATACAGATTCCGCCTGTGTGTGTGTAATCGATCTGTTGAGTGATTTCCGATTGAAATCTGGACCTACAGGAAATTAAAGGAGAAATTAACATAGGCTCCGGTTTTATCATTGCAAGAAGGAACAAAAGATTTGATAGTTTACTCTGATGCTTCACATCAGGGACTAGGGTGTGTATTAATGCAAATAGGAAAGGTTATAGCCTATGCTTCACGGTAACTTAAACTCCATGAAGCTAACTACCCAACTCATGATTTAGAGTTAGCTGCATTAGTATTTACACTTAAAATATGGAGACATTATCTATATGGAGTTAAGTGAACGATCTACACAGATCATAAAAGCTTAAAGTATTTCTTTGAGCAAAAAGATCTGAATATGAGGCAACAAAGGTGGTTAGAGCTGATAAAGGATTATGATTGTGAAATCTTGTATCACCCAGGAAGGGATATTATTTAAGAAGATCCTAATAAGTCATGCATTTCTAACAAGTAAGGCATCAAATATAATAATAATTTATCATGGTAAGCATGTAGCACATAGCATGTAACACATAGCACAAAATCATGAAATATAGCATAAATGGGTGTCCTAAAGTTACAGTCTAGGTCAAGGTGTCTAATAACCTAATTCCCTATAACCAAGGCTCTGATACCAATCTGTCACACCCCGACCGATGGCGGAATCATCGGGGCGGGACATGTAAGACTGTTCATAGCACATGGTTGACTAATTTGAAATATATTAAAGTCAAATTTGCATTACAAGAAATCCAAGTACAAGATCAAATTCAAACAAGAAACATAACAACTCATAAAATTCTTGATTTATTTTGCTAAGTCCATATCCTATGTTGAACACGTCTTGAATCAATCTCACATATTGGGGCCTGAAACATGAATAAAATAAAGTCAACTAAAAAGTTGGTGAGTATAACACAGTTGTATATAGATAGCATATAGATGAAAACAAATCATTTACATGACATGATAAATAAGGCGTTTATGGGGAGTAACTATTGTGTAACCAAATGTACAATCAAACCTTGTAACTAGCATGCAAAACAAATGTGTTGTTGGTTTCAATCACCGCGTACCATGGGTGGGTTTGTCAGACTCAATAGATCCATCATTGAAAACCGTCGGCTTGTATAGTTAATGATTGCACATAAGAGCATACAAAGGTTAACACACCTAGCACTCGGGCACAAAGCTCAAATTTTTGCACACATGTATGTATATAGGATTTTTGCACTTGTGTTGTTTGTGTAAATGTAAATGTGTAATGTGTAATGAGTATAGAGTTCATGTTCCACCCCAAAAGTGTAAAAGAGTAAAAGGGGTTGTGAATACTCACTTGGTATGGAAGTGAAGCTAACAAGGAATATAGATAGCAATTAAGATCCTTGAAATGCACACTTTAACCTAAAGAGTAATATGTATTGAATCACATAGATGCATAAAGTTTAAGTCTAAAATGAAAGTTGGATTTGTATATAAAACCATTGGTTTGTATTTAAAAAGTGTTGGATAAGAAAAAACGTATAAAGTTTGAGGTAAAATATGTTTGAAACAATTTAATTAGGTTTGAATTAAATAAGTAAGTGTATAACTATAGTTTATGAAATAATGTAAATATTAATTGTAATTAAGTATAAATAAATAAATGATTTTTGATTTTAAAATGTAAATTAAATAACTAATCATTATTTATAAATTTTGTAACTTAAAATATCATTTAAGTAGGGATAATAAATGTTAATTTTTTTTTTTTTATAAACTTTTCAATAAATTATTTTTGTGCCAAGATTAAACTTTTAATCTATTTTTAAATACAGAAAACATATTTTTATAAAATCTGTAATGTTTACTGATTAAAATATATAAAATTGAAATTCTGTTAAAAATTCTGAGTCTAGCACGACCGTGCCTCGGAAGGGCACGATCGTGCTCAAGCCACGGGCGCGACCGCGCTAGTCGGGGCGCGACCGGGTTGATCAACAGGAGCACAATCTAGACAAGTTTGACAGGCACGACCGTGCCTTGGCCCGGCACGGTCGTGTCTATAATCTTTGGACACAACAGGGACTAGCCCACAGGGCATGACAAGGTCTGGACAGGAGGACACGACCGCGCTGATAAACGGCACGACCGCGCTAAAAGAGGCACGGCCGCGCTAGATGATTAGCGCGACCGTGTCTATTCCAATTCAGACACGAATCGAGAATTTCTTGTATTTTAATTGGTGAAATTGTTTGGGCTTTTCATTTATGGGTTATCACGAGTGTTCTGAGATATTTTAATTGTATTAATAACATGATTAGGAGTGATTCCGATTAAACCATTTTTCTTATAAAAAGGATTCTGGTTCTGAATGATTCCTGTAATGAAGGCCCGAATTGACGGAGGGCTTTTGATACATGGACCGAAACGAAAGAGAGGGATGATTTAATTACCTCAAAAAGAAGGGAATTGATAGCGATCAGAAGAAGGGAGTTCCGGCGACGGCAGGATTGGTTTCCGGCGGCTTCTGCTGCGATTCCGGCTGATCCAACCCTTTAGAAACCTTAGAAATAATCGGAGGATCGAGTTCCTTGAATAATTGGTAGAATTTTGATCGAAAACAGAGATTCGAGGCTTGGGAGATAATTTGGACGTTTTTCTTGAGAGAATATGCAATCGAATGGTAATGATCGTAAATGGCAAAATTATTTTCTTTGTCAATGAAAATGAAACGTATCGGTTTTGAATTTCGAACAATCGTGCGTTTTGAAACTGCATTTACGTTTCGACTGTTACGCAGGCGCGACCGTGCCAAGATAGGCGTGACCGTGCCAAGATAGGCGCGACCGTGCCAAGATAGGCGCGACCGTGCCAAAGCACTTGGCGCGACCGTGCTAGGATGAAGCACGACCGTGCTAACTAGGGTTTTCTTGATATTTTTCAACTTTAGTCCTTGACTTTTCAGGTTTGATAAGTTTGTACCAAATAGTTTCTTGTATAGCATTTAAATGTAAATAATCGAGTAAATCTTGCGAATTTGTATAGAATCATTGCATTAAATTTACGGCGAGAAAATAATGAGACATTGCACGAGTATAGAACTTGAAATTGCATTATATTGAATTGAAATAGGAATACTAAAAATCCGAGATGTTACACATATAACAAAAGCTATCATGCAAGTATAGGCATGCCACCAAACGAGATGTTATACAGAAGGAGATGTAGAACTCCCATATGTTGGGGAAAGGTTGGACAGAAAGAGTAAGGAAGTAAAAAAATTGTCCAAGCTACAGTTGTAAAGTTAGATTAGATTAGAGCTCGTCTGAAAACCGCTCAAGACAGACAAAAGTCTTATGCTGATAAAAGGCGAACACCGATAGATTTCCAAGTTGGAGATTACGTTCTGTTGAAAGTATCTCCATGGCAAGGAATTGTTAGATTTAGAAAGAGAGGAAAGTTGAGTCCAATATTTATTGGACCATTTAAGATTATGGCTCGAGTAGGGAAGGTTGCATATAGATTGGAATTGCGAGAAGATTTGAGTGAATCCACTCGACCTTCCATGTATCACACTTACGCAAGTGCCTGGCAGACGAAAGCCCTCATGTACCACTGAATGATATTGAAGTAGATAAAAGATTGAATTATGTCGACAAGTCAGTGGCTATACTCGACTGGAAAGAAAAGAGATTACGAAATAAAGTAATCTAACAAGTGAAGGTTCACTGGCAACATCGAAAAGGATCTGACAACAGAGGAAGAGATGAGGCAATCTTATCCCTATTTATTTGAGTAAGTGTCCAGTTTCGAGGACGAAACCTTTATAAGGGGGGTAGATTTATAACACCCCAATTTTTTTAAGAAAAATATATAGAATGACTAAAATGGTCCTTTAATGAAACCCTATGAGGTTAAGATGACATTATGTTATGTATAAGGTTTTAAAAAGGCATTTGACTCAAAGTTCAGGGGCTAAAAATGAAAATTTAAAGTTTTAAACCTGTGACGGACCGTCACGGATGGGTAACGGTCAGTTACGGACGGTGATGGGCCGTCACACGACATAACGGTCTGTTACGGCTTGACCATGGCAATCATTGAGGGGATGACACGTGTCAGCTGACTAAGGTGTGACAATCTGACTCTTCAAGTTAACTCCGTTAGCAATCTTGTTACGTATTATGTTAAAACCTAACTCAGTTAACCCAATATTAAACCCCAGGGACTAATTCTACCATCATTTAAATTAGAATTACAAGGTCTAATTATGTAATTACCCCTAACTCAAGCCGGTTGACTTTGAAAGTCAAAATTGAAGAATCCTTTGTTCCTGTTGACTTTCTAAAAGTCAAACCAAGTGTGTGTTAATCCAAATCCACGAGCTATAGCCAAAATTCATCCGAAATTATAACCGAAATGGTTATTAATGTCAGTTTCGATCATCATTGAGACGATTAACATCGCCATTATGTTTGAATTATTCTCTATTATGGCTATTAAACCCGTAACTGTTAGGACATGTTTTGTAACTGTTGATAAAATTCCGTGTAAGTTCATAGAGAGGCGAACTTAACAAGTTCGCCTAGCTTATCAGAGGCGAACTTGTTAAGTTCACTTAGTCTATCTGAGGCGAACTTGTTAAGTTCGCTTAGCCAATTAGAGGCGAACTTAATAAGTTCGCCTAAGCATCTTTTAAGCGTTAAGTTCGCCTGGTGCAGAACTGGTGCTTATAAATAGATAGTTACAGAGTCTGTTAGAGATATCATAGTAGACTTGAGAGAGAACAGAGTCTATTAATCAGTTTTAGACGATATCAGGAGGAACTGATTAGAGACAGAATTATTGTAACCCGATATTGTGGTGGAAATACAAAGAGTTTATTTACACCGTTGTTGTTGATTGAGTTACACGAGCACGTTGATCATGGATTCCGCACGTTATCACCGTGTCGTACCGCGAGTCTAGAGAGCCGTTACACACCGAATTAGGGACCTACAAGTGGTATCAGAGCTTTTGCTCTTGTTTAGCAGAAGATTCGTGGTGTTTTCGTGTCCAATCAACATCAAATTTCAGAGATTTTGAAGATTTTTCATCTTTTTTTGTATTTTTTATAAACATGGAAGATTTTTGATCATTTTAGATTGATTTTGGATTCTTTTGATGAAATTGATCTGATAGAAGTGTTCCTAATCAGTTCCTACACATTCCTACGGTTCAATTTAATCAAATTCCATCAATTCAGCAAGATATGATAATTTTCGGAATTTTTGGTTGAACAACTGATGCAGGCAAACTTAGCAATTCTGTTGCAGGCGACTTAGAGAGGCGAACATAATAAGTTCTCTTGGTGCAGATTAGGCGAACTTAATCAGGCGAACTTAACAAGTTCACTCGGGTCAAGTTCGCTTGGGGTCAAGTTCGTTCAGTCAGGCGAACTTATTAAGTTCGCTTAGGCAGTATCGGCGAACTTAGCTAGTGTTCTTAAAAAAAAATAGTATTTTGGCGGGAAATTTTAACTTGTTTAAATTTTTTAGGGAAAGCTTATATGATCGTTTTGAATCATTTTTGAAATTTTGAATTTTCGAAATTTTTTAAAAAGAGTATTTTGGCGGGAAAATTTTTTTTTTCGGGATATTTTCACAAAAATTTCAAAATGTCAATTTCTTATGATGATAATGAGATTGGAACTAACTTTTGTGTATATCAGATTATTGTACCTGGAAAGTCCGGTTTGAACATTTCGTATTAGAAACTGATGAAAACTTTTGGACATCCATAATTGAAGGATATGTGCATCCTACTTATGACTATATGGGATATTATGATGTTCCTAAACCAGTGACAACTCTTACTAAAGTAGAAAAGCAGAAGTTTGATCGAGAGATGAAGACGCGTGAAAATTTAATGATGTCTTTACCAAAAGAAATCATTCATAGTCTCGGGAAGTGTCCAACTTCAAGAGATCTATGGGAAGCATTGAAGAAAAAGGGTGAAGCAACTTCTCAAGCGTTTGTGGTCTTGATCAAAGAAGTATTGGAGAAGCAGGGTGATTCTCAAAGTGATTCTTCTGTAGATTTACGAGTATTCGTTCTGGTGAAAGTACTCAATCTACTGAGACTGATGTGATGAGTGAAGAAAGTTTTCGGACAGTTGAAGATGATCTGAGTGAATTAGAAATTGATACAGAGCCTGTCAATGTTGATCAAAAGAGTGAAGCTGATGATTACGTATTCATGGCTCCTGGTGCATCTTCTTTAGAAATAAAACTGAGGTAGTTTCTAACTCTGAAACGTTTTGTTCTAACTGTATTTCAGTGAAGGATAAAATGATGAGGGTTATGGATGACAACATAAACCTCATTTGTGATATGAAATCCATGCACACGGTAAACCAAAAATTAAAGGATAATGAGAATGTGTGTATTGAAAGGATAGAATCACTGAAGAGGGATATAAATTCTCTGACTTTGAAGATCAAAGAGCAGGCATATCACCTGGATATGTCCTTTGCAGAAATTGAGAAAAGAAATAATGATCTTGTTGAGAAAGATAAGGAACTAGCTGACTCTAAAGCAGAGGTAATCAGATTGCATAGAAAGTTAGAAAGATTTGGAAATTCATCATTCTTATTAGAACATTATCAAAGATGAGGATTTAGATCCTAAGACTGTGTTGAAAGTGAATCCAGTCACAGGTGAAGATATGGTGTATTCTGATGAGAGTGATGATGAATATTTTGAAGAAGCTAAGGTAAGGGGATACCGAAAGAGGTTACGAAAGAAGACTCAAAGGTTGATTCTAATTCATCTGGAAATTATACATTTGGAAGTTCTTCAAACTCAAGGAGAGTTCCATATGTAAGAGATTATACAGACAGGCGTACATGTTTTCATTGTAATGAGATAAGACACATTGTGGTGACCTGTCCATACAAAAATAAAGGGAAGAAGCATGTATTTCCTGAGAAGATGAAGCCTGAATCAAAACCTGTTGCAAAATCAGGAGTTTGAGAGAAAATAAAGCCAAAAGAAGTTCATGTAGGAGAATCTTCTTCAAATGCGTCTTATCGTGTGAAGATTCCTTATATAAGAGATTATCGTGAGACGAGATCGTGCTTTTCTTATGGTCGTGTGGGTCATATTCAGATTGCTTGTCCTCACAACGCCAAAGGTAACCGTCATGTTACTCCAGGAAAGGTAAGAACTCATGGTAAGCCTTATGTTAACCTAAATATGGTTAAACCTCATGATACACCAAAGGGTAATTCAAAATCTGAGGTTAGGCTTTCTAGACCTCAAAGACGGAGGAGAAACAGAAGATTGAGAAAACTTTAAGAACAACAAGATTTTTCACAATCTAAACATTTTTCAAATGAACAAGATTGTTCAAACACTTCACATTTTAAGCAAAAAGAACTTAATGAATAGAAGTATGTTTGGAAATCTAAAGTTTCTGTTTCTGACTCGTCGGAACAATCACCTAAAATTGATGAGAGATTCGATTATGAATGGAGTGAGGTTTATTATTTTGATACAGATGGACGACCCATGACTACCATGGCTTGGGTCCCAATTTCAAACTAATGTTTCTTGTTAGTTGTGCAGGATTAACCAAGAGGGACTATTAATATTATTTTGGTTGTTGATAGTGGTGGTTCTAAGCACATGACAGGGAATGACATCTGCATGAGTAAAGAGTTGTTGATAATTGAGAATCTATTTGATTCAACGACTTGATGCTCAAGGGGGAGAATATGTCACACACAATGTTTTGGAAAGAGTTTTACAAAGTCCAAAAGATAACCTGGAAAACTTAGGATGACGATGGTGAGCATAAAGTTGTTGATGCAACCATTTGACTAGTTGAGGGGGAGTCTACAGGACAGGAGGAGTACAAAACTGTGTCGGTGACAAGAGGCAATGACATTCAATTTACAGGATTACATATCGGTTTGAGTTTTTAATTGATTGAATTGCTTAATCCTGAGTAACCAAGTAAAATGTTTTTCTTAAAATGTTTTCATGGAAGATTTTATTTTCGTTTGTTTTACTTTCTTTGAAAAAGATTTTGAAAAATCCAAACAAATTGAAAAGGATAAATTCAACATTACTTGAAGTTAAAGAAGAGATGATAGTACATCAGTAGATGTTCTTTCACACATGACCTTAGATTGACTGGTTGGTGCTTTATGTTAATATATCTTAATTATATGTTTTGATCTAAACTTTAGAGACTGCACAAATAGGAAATGATAGTGTTGTGTATGCATATAATTTGAATTGTCAGTAGACTAAAAGCGTCACTGAACCATTAGTAGTGTGAAAACATAATTGCATATGTTACAACTGTGATTTGATCCCATTTTATCCGTGGGTGTGTGTGTTAAAAGATCACTATCAGATAAAGAATATTAGCTTTTAATAAGGATTTTCCTATGAGATCAGTTTTGGGTTATGTCCTTAGCACTATTCATTCGATTTGCATCAGTGCCCATGTCCCGAAAAGCATGCAATTTGAAGTATAATCAAGATATGTACTTGACAACATCTGTCAAACGTATACTAGCCCTTGGATCATATTGATAAATCATCTTTACTGATTCCATTGAATTCATAATCCATATAACAGTTGGATTTACGTACCTGAATCTTATGATTCCACATATATAAGGCAAGACATTGAATCATTCGATTCTGAATCTCATTGATTCTTATACAATCCAATTTGGATTCTGCTATTCATGTGCTAAGTGATGTCTTCTCATTCTGGAAATTCAGATAATCTTTAGTAAAATCTCTTATGTCTTGAAGATAGTGCATTTACTTTCTGTTGGCATACTAGTGGGGTACACGTTGTATTTCTTACTTAAATGGTACCTTAACTCACAAGAAAGTAGGAATGAGATGCTTTAGTTTCAAATCTTATAATATTGACAATTTGAATTTGTGTGTCAGAGCCTGATCCTATTTTCTTTGAATGTTTATCGCGTATCATAACATGCAATATGAAAGTCTTGAAAAGATAGAGTGTGATAATCTTGAAAGATATTCGTTTGATTGCTCAAGGCTTGAAAGAATTACATAGGATACCATTTGATAATATATGGATTTTATATCCATGATGTGTGATTGATATCTCATATATACTGATATGATCTTCTTACTCGTGATGTTCGATCAAAAAGATGTGATTTTGCATTTTACATTTCAGTTTATATAGAGAAAAACCAAAAAGATTTTGTGTTTCTTATGTTTGAAAAACCAAAAATATTTTATTTTTCCAACTTCCATGGAAATCTTAATTGTTGGTTATTCTTGGTTGTTCTCCTTTGTAAAACCTGAATATTGCAGACAGAAGTTTACAAGGGGTCCTTCTCCCAAGTTTTCTTCTAGAAATAAAGAGAGAGTGTGTAGATGAACAAGACGAAGACTACAATGTGTTTGATGATATATGAAGACGGATGACAATCTTCTAAAGGTGTTGTCAAGGGGGAGTCTGTTGGAGCATATTCTGGTGACAACGAGCTTGAAGATATTATGTCTTATTCTTAGATTCTTTGACTTGTAATTGATAGAATTGTTAGCAACAGTTAAAGGGGAGTCTGTAGGACATGTTTTGTAACTGTTGATAAAATTCTGTGTAAGTTCATAGAGGCGAACTTAACAAGTTCTCCTGGCTTATCAGAGGCGAACTTGTTAAGTTCGCTTAGTCTATCTGAGGCGAACTTGTTAAGTTCGCTTAGCCTATTAGAGGCGAACTTAATAAGTTCGCCTAAGCATCTTTTAGGCGAACTTAACTGGTGCTTATAAATAGACAGTTACAGAGTCTATTAGAGATATCAGAGTAGACTTGAGAGAAACCAGAGAGAATTCTGTGAATCTTGTAACCTGATATTGTGGTGGAAATATAAAGAGTTTATTTACACCGTTGTTGTTGATTGAGTTACACGAGCACGTTGATCATGGATTCTGCATGTTATCACCATGTCGTACCGCGAGTCTAGAGATCCGTCACGCACCGAATTAGGGACCTACAGTAACTATCGACCACCTCTTCGTATACATCAAATTTGACGGATCCTTGTATTGTTTTTACAAATTGAATATACACTCACGTAACTCGCACCTCTCTGAAGCTTTTGCACAAATTGAATTGGTCGGATTAGCAGTAGAAGCCGCCGGAGACCAACTAGTTGCAGCCGGAACCTGTTCTAGTTGAAATCTATCAATCCGATATCAATTCAGGTAAATTATTACACCTTCAGCTTCGTTTCCATCTCATATATGAAAGCCCTAACCAAATTAGGGATTACATTATCGAATTCGACTCAAACCAGATTCTAGGGTTCATCGTAAACCAGTAAATTCGATCAAGACCCTAGACTCTATTTAAATCAAATTAATATACATGATTAGCTTCGCAATCCTCTGTATATCGAAAGCCCTATCTTAATTTTGGTTTCCATTATCGAATTCATCAGGATCCGATACCTAGGGTTCATACGACTTCGGTTTAGTCGAACCCTATCATCTCGATACGGAATACTGAAATTGAATGCATCAGTAGACTCGCCTTGATGCATACATTGAAAGCCCTATGAAATCTAGGGGTTTTGTCATCGAATCGAAACCGGATCGAACCTAGGGTTCGTATGGCTTTCTGGTTATTCGAACTCATACCGGTACCCATTTTAAATGAAATTAAACTACACCATCAGATTCGTAATCTCCAGTTTAACAAAAACCCTATGATTCTATCAACTTTTATTATCAGAATATTTCAAATCGATTAAGTGTTCTTAAACTAGGGTTACGGCTTTTCTTTCTGAAATTAAACAATCTTAAACATGAAAACTTTGCAATTAAACATAACCACAGGACCGCCCCAACTCGATTATCAAAACCCCTCTACTGTTTCGATTGATTAACACCATAATCGATGGATCAGAACTGGGTTTCGATCGCGAATGGATTTGGGAAGAGAATCACTGGAACCTGGATGTTAAAACAATTTAATTCGGGTATCTAACGCGATACCCTAGCGGGCGGGAGTGGTTGGGTCAGTGTGCGTGTGTGGGAGTGACCCGGGTTCGAGACCGGGCTCCCACAACTATTTTTTGAGCATTTTTCTGTTAAATTTAATTAATAAAAATCAAACTCTATAATATTCGGGAAACAACCCGCAGGCTCGGGTTTGAATTATTAACATATTTTTATATTATTCCCACTTTTATAAATAAAATATTATTGTTATTATCAACTAAAAATAGTATGTTTATATTATTTTCAAACCGTAATTTCGTATAAAATAATATGTTTATATTATTTTCAAACCGTGACCCATAATATTAAATAATATACATATTTATATTATTTCGAATCATTTTATAACATCGTGTATCGATTGAGACTAAATAATAATATAATTAGTTATATTATTTACTCGTATATATATATATATTATTATTTTCTTAATTTTTGTGAATGACAAAACACCTGTTTATATATATTATTATTTGTGTCATTCGTCGCGTAAAGTAATTCCTAACTCCGTGGACACTTTCGTCCACTCTTGAATATTAGAGCGTTTCTTTAGGACGTTTCTCATTCCGTGTCGCTGTCACAATTCCCATTTTTATCCCTAATTTATGTGTTTATAATTTTAGGGCATTCGTAAGTCTTTTGAGACTTACACACGTGGTTCCAACTTATCCTTTGTGTGATACTACCTACAACGCAACACAGGTAAGTTTTCACGGCCCCTTTTTTACTGTTTTAATCTGGGGGAGAAAACATGATTAAACTATTTTGAGATTTTGTAATTCGTATGTTATCGATGTTAAAGCTAAGCGTGACACGCTATCACAGAAATTCCTCATCTTATATCGGACCGTTAATATGGATCTTAGCGAGGTAATATTTAGTAGTACTACTGGGATTGACAAATCCCACCCGCGTTAGTCGCGCTAACTCGATTAGAGATCGAACGGGTGAAATGGTAGCCTACTCACACCCCAAGTGTTGATAGACCTGGCAGGAGGCAAATAAACAAACAGCCAGCTTCGGTTGCGAGCGCTTGAGTTAAACATGAACATAGGTTAGCTAACTATAGATACATATTGAATTATCATAAATCTGGTAAACGCTTATTTATATATTGAAACCTGTGAACTCACCAACCTCGTGTTGACAAATTTTCTTACATGTTTTCTCAGGTCGCTAAGATAAGGCACATGTGCACATTAGGGCATGCATGGGATTCATCTATTTTGATTATTGCTTATTTATGTTTGTTTGGATTACTTTGTATTGTACTTGGCTTGGTTGGACGTTTGGACTTTTTGTTTGGGCGCGTGTGTTTTGCGCATTTTCTTTTCTTTACGCTTCCGCATTGAAACTTTGATTGATATAATATTTTCATTTGAGTCCCATGTAGAGTCGTTCAAAGTAACTAATGTCTGAGATCCTGGTTCGTCACTTCCCAAACGGTAAAACTCCGTTAGTTGAAATTGGGGGTGTGACATAAGGGAAGACAACCTTACGTTAGCAAAGGTTCTGACCAGTTCCTAATAACATGGTTATTCCCACTATGCTTGGAACATGTAATTGAATAATGTTGTAATGACTTACGTTAGCAAAGGTTAAAGTTATCTGAACAGGAAGGAAGTTAGAGGAGAGTTCTATGATGCCCCTTTTAAACATTTTTAAATGTTTGGGCATGATACACGTGTTGTGAATGGTTTAGATATTGTATGTCATTGATTTAAATCCATGAGCCAGTATCCATGATGTTGGAAGAGAAATGTTTTTGTTATAAAATAAAAGGTAAACAGAATGTTCTGTCTAAGGAAAGAGTGGTGCATAAATCCCTCCTAGACCCGTCATTATTTCCTGGGAACATATCTGTTGGATGTACTACTCTGGGAAGACAACCACCTTGTAATATTTTAAAGGGAAGATTATGGTTTGACACGTAAAAATGTTTTAAGGACTTATCTTGGTTTACCAAGATAAGTAATGATGAAAATATGTCATTGGCAGTGATTGTATTGGCATGGAATGTTTTGACCATGAAGAATGTTTTGTCAAATCCCACATAATATCTTGCAACTAATGGGCAGTGATTGCTATATCTCCGAAAGGGGACGATTGAATGTGGATCGTTACATTCCTTCGTGGTATGTAACGGGGGAAGGACCCTTTATAAAGGTTATGGAATGTGGTGACGACCACTTAAGAGGTTTACGAACCTCGATAAGATATAAGTTATCGAGGAATAAATGTTATGTTTGGGCAAGGACGTATGTGAAAGGTAAAAGTGATGTTTTAAAACATGTCATATACAAACCATTTGAATGGATCAAAGACATTTGATTTAAACTCAGAACTCACCAGCATAAGTTGGCCCACGTTTTAAGCATGTGTGTCAGGTAAGAGCGTAGCCTCAAGTAGTAAGGACAAGGAGGCATCATGAGCAGGCTATATGGCTTCCAAGTTGAAGACTGGCATTAGGATTATGTTGTACTTTCTTTAGAATGTACTAAGACATGTTTTAGAAATAAATAATGTTTTCAAAATCTTTCGCTGTGTATGTTCTCTTATTACTATATGTTCATGAGTAAATCCGATAAGTGACCGGCATTCCGGGTGATCCGGGATGTGGGTGTCACAAGTTGGTATCAGGGCTATAGTTTAAGAGATTTAGGTACTTGCCCAAGTATCTAGACTTAAACTAAGGTTTAAAGGACCGTAGGAATGCCAACAGAGATGCCAGTCAAGATAGCCTGATGCCAAGGATAAAGGAAAAAGTATGAGTATTTAGTAGGAAACATGATAGAAAGATAACTAGAGCACCGAAAGTGGCGTAAATGATTAATTCCGTTGTGGCCACAGTTTTTAATATTTACAATACACTTGTGTTCTGAGCTATCAATCCATCATGCGAATATTAAAACACACCATATATTTTGTAGAAAATGGTTGGTAGAGGAAAGAGTAAGAAAGGAGGAAAGGTCAATTCCAATACTCCTAGAAGGCAGACGCGGTCTACCACAAATGCCGAACCTGCAATAGAAAATAGAGATCATATAGAATTATAGTTTAAGTTTAAGAGCTAAAGAAGAAGGATGGTTCATTCAGTATGTGTATTGACTATCATGATATTAACAAACTTACTATCAAAAACCGTTATCCATGACCAAGGATTGACGATCTCTTTGACCAACTCGAAGGTTCGACTTGCTTCTCAAAGATTGACCTTCGATCCGGTTATCATCAACTTCATGTGCATGATGAAGACATTCCAAAACTGCCTTCCGTACAAGATACAATCACTACGAATTTATGGTTATGCCTTTTGGGTTGACCAATGCACCCGCGGTCTTCATGGACCTCATGAACCGTGTGTGCAAACCCTATCTAGATAAATTCGTGATCGTCTTCATTGACGACATCATGATCTATTCCAAAACTAAAGCGGATAATGAGCAACATCTTAGGTTGATTTTGGACCTTTTGAGGAAAGAATAACTATATGCAAAATTCTCCAAGTGTGAATTTTGGTTAAAGTAAGTTCAATTCTTAGGTCTTATTGTCAACGAGAAGGGAATACATGTGGATCCTGCTAAGATTGAAGCCGTAAGGAATTGGAGTACACCTAAAACCCTTACCGAGGTTCGTTCATTCCTAGGTCTAGCGGGTTATTACCGTCGATTCATGTCCAAATTTCTAAGATTGTCGTCCCTCTCACGGCTTTGACACATAAGGGTAACCCTTATGAGTGGGTACCAAAGCAAGAAGAAGCCTTTCAAACCCTTAGGCAAAAGTTGTGCAATGCTCCTATTCTAACTCTCCTTGATGGGAATGATGATCTTGTTGTATATTGTGATGTATCTAACCAAGGTCTTGGTTGCGTTCTTATGCAACGAGGCAATGTGATCGCTTATGCATCAAGACAACTTAAGATTTATGAGAAAAATTATACGACGCATGATCTTGAGTTGGGTGCAGTCGTCTTTGCCTTGAAGATTTGAAGACACTACCTTTATGGCACAAAATGTGTGGTATTTACCGACCACAAAAGTCTCCAACACATCTTCAATCAAAAGGAACTCAACATGAGGCAACGACGTTGGGTTGAACTTCTTAATGACTACGATTGTGAGATTCGTTACCATCCTGGCAAAGCGAATGTCGTGGCCGATGTATTAAGTTGTAAAGAACACGTCATGCTTCATTGTGTCCAAATTCAAACTGATATAAAATCCGTATTCTTGAAGCTCAACACGTCTCGTTCACCGAGGGTAACATGTATGACGAAATGTCATGTGGAACTGAACTTCAATTGGAAACCAAACCCAATGGCTTACTTTATTACTTGGATCGTATTTGGGTACCCGATCATGATGACCTTCGTACGTTTCTTATGAACGAAGCCCACAAGACCCGTTATTCCATACATCCCGGAGTGGACAAAATGTACAAAGGCCTTCACCGGTAATATTGGTGGCCAAGTATGAAAAAAGACATTACCCTTTATGTCAAAAAATGTCTAACTTGTACTAAATTCAAAACCGTGCATCAACGTCCTTCCGGTTTGCTTGAACAACCAGAAATCCCCGTGTGGAAATGGGAGAAACTAGCTATGGGCTTCATCACCAAACTCCCTCACACCTCAAGTGGTAATGATAGCATATGGGTGATCATTGACCGCCTAACCAAATCAGCTCATTTCTTGCCAATCTGTGAAGATGATGTGTGATATTATGTATATTAATTTTACCAAGTTTTAAATATAGAAGTGGACTCACAACTAAATCACATGCTTACGTCAAGTGCACCAGTTGCGCGTAGTAAAGACAGTAAGCCCGAGTTATCGAACCGTGGACACAAAAGTGGCAGCCCTCGATATTAGACCTCTATTCACTCCTAACCGATGCAAAACAAGTGATTATCTTTTTCTTTATTTTTATAAATTTAGAGCATGTAAAATCAAATTAAAATCTATAAATACTGAGTCGACCAAATAGTAAAAGGCACAATAAAAACTAAAAACAAACGTGACGAAGATCCGGACAAGTAACAGACACTAGAAAGCCCAGACACTCTAGAACTCAAACGAAGACCAAATATGAGACAAAACACTACCTAGACCAGGAATCATATTGACTGACTCAACTGCTTCAGGAAAACCGACTGTATGACACAGGTTCTAAAGATATACTGACTCGGGAATCACTAAAACATGCAAGATCTCCTCTCGGACTCACCTACACACCTCAACTATCCTAAGGGTCGGATTAAGCTCACCAGTAAGGAATTGGATTTCCTCTCGGACTCACCAATACCTAGAATACCACGTACTCGAAAACGGTTTCACCTCTCGGTCTCAACCACTCTATACTCACAGGCTATCCTAGACAGACCTAAGAGCAAGGAGTAAACTCCCAAAATATTGTTTATGACACGAAATTGCAAATGATAAAAACGACTCGGACAATTCACTCTCATGCAATTGCTACCCAAACCGCTAAACCAAGAAGCAACCCGATAACCTATCACCTCTCGGACTCAATATTGGTAAAGTACTGACTTTTATGACCACACAACCCTGCTACAATGATTGGCCTAACCGTCTAGATCACAAACACCAAGTATATGACCCAAAAACCCAAAATCTTACCCGAAACACACAAAGTATTCAAATAAAACTTCAAGAGCAACAAATTCATTCAAGATCAGTAGCAAATCAATACTTAAACACATTCATAACCATTAAATCAGAAGTCTTTACAATAATATCCGTCATACGATCAATAAACAAACCGAAAACAATCAAATCATGCCAAAATTCATCCTAATCTAGATAGCAACGAGTTTAGCTACACATGAAACTTAAAAACAAGCAAAAGATTACTGGAAACATAGTTTGAATTCGAAATAAGGGACTGGAAAGAGAATTAGGACAGAAAACCGATGTTTGCAAACCGAAATACGTCAATCTCTCTCAATCCTAATGATCTCCAGCCTCAATTCTTCGATCCTCAGAGATTCTTGGTCGCCTACAGTTGCAGGAGAACGATCCCCCAATTGGAAAATCGACCAAACCTTTTAAAAACGGCTTCTTTCCAGGCCCGTTTCTTCACCAAATACCTCGGTTTATCAACAGAACCTACAGTTTTAACAGAAATATCATAAAGTATCAATTATCTTGGTTTTAACTAATAAAACCGAAGTAAACGGGTTAAAATGACCATAAAAACATATGAGTTTTAGAACACATCAGAAGACTATCGAGTTGAGAAACTAGCTCGGACATTCATTGACGAAATTGTAAGTCGCCACGGTGTTCCATTAAACAAAATCATCGATCAATATGCTCGATTTACCTCCCGATTCTGGCAATCCCTTCAAACTGCCCTTGGCACACGATTGGATTTAAGTAAGGATTACCATCCTCAAACTGATGGTCAGACCGAACGAACAATCTAAACTCTTGAGGATATGCTTAGAGCTTGTGTCATTGACTTTGGTGGCAATTGGGATTCTCATCTACGCCTAATTGAGTTTTGTTACAACAATAGCTACCATACAAGTATCAACATGACTCCTTTTAAAGCTCTTTATGGTCGTAAATGTCGTTCACCCATCGGTTGGAACAAGATTGGTGAAACTCAAATCACCGGTCCGAGTTAATCCAAGAAACATCCGATAAGATCATTCAAATTCATGACAAATTCAAGTAGCGACGAGTCGGCAAATGAGCTATGCCGACAAATGACGAAAACCCTTGAAATTTCAAGTCGGTGACCTTGTGCTTCTAAAGGTATCTCCTTGGAAGGGCGTGGTTCGATTTGGGAAGAAAGGTAAGCTAGCACCTCGCTATGTGGGTCCATTCAAAATCCTTGAAAGGATTGGGAAAGTGGCTTATAAACTCGACTTACCTCAAGAACTCAGCAATGTGCATCCAACATTTCACGTATCCAACTTGAAGAAATGTCTAGCTGGCGAGAATCTTCATATCCCACTTGACGAAGTGCACATAGATGACACGTTGCACTTTGTTGAGAAACCCGTGGAGATTATGCATCGTGAGGTAAACCTACTCAAATGAAGACGTATTCCTATTGTCAAAGTCCTTTAGGAATCTAAACGTGGCCTAGAGTTTACTTGGGAACGTGAGGATCAAATGAAGCTCAAGTACCCGTATCTCTTTCCTGACCCAGTAGCCTCCACCAGTTGAATTTCGAGATGAAATTCCCTCAACTTGGGGATACTGTAACATCCATGGTTTTCTTGTGCCTTATTCTATGCAATAAAGATATTTCAATTTCAAATTCATGTTCAATACATTGTGTCACAACAATTACTAATTTCAATGTGCAATAAATCCATTTTCAATTTTTGCAAATTACATATTGTTTCCCTACTATATATACATATAACATATGCATATATATAAACATAGTTATACTTAGCTATAATAAACAAATCAAAGATAAGGCTTATGAATTTCTATCATGTATTTATTTATAAAGAATATGTAAATATATATATATATATATATATATATATATATATTTGATTTTATCAAATAAACAATTTATACAACTTGTAATTTTTATAAAAAATGGGATTTATTCTTTTATAAAATGTTATGAGAAAATAATTTATGTTTAGTTTTTATAAATTTTATAAATAGTTAAAACAAATAAGATTGATTTTAAATCCATTTAAATGCCTTGAACCCTCCAAATTCGTTTGAACCCCTGAATGAACCCACCTTAATTAACTAATTTGAACATTTTCATGTTTTGAACCCCATTCCACTCAATTTTGACTTCTGAAAGTCGACAAAATCAAAATCGGTTACAATTACCACGAATTCGTGTGTAATAACTCCTCATGATCGTGCATAGACGTTGTAGCAACAGTTTCGAATGAGTTTAACGAGCCAATTACAGCAATTCAATGATTGAACTCAAGAATCGATTCCAAAACCGTCCTAATCATAAACTAATTCAATTCGCACGATCTGTATATAATTGAAGCTATAAAACGAGCCCGACACCTTCGCAAACTTCACTACAAACTTTCTAAACTCACACACGCACTGCATAACACTTCTGGAGTACAAAGATCATCGAATCCAAAGTCCCTGTCGTTCTCCCTCGTCTCATAACCACTTCTGGTAAGGTTTAGTGCTACTGATTCTTCATTCCTTGGCGATCGAAAGCCCTCTGTCAATTGCAAATAACAGAGGGTTTCGGCTTTGAATCGATCTGGAGTTATTGGTCGATTCACGCATAATCTGATTTGGGATTATGACTCGTTTTTATAAACATATTTAATTTATCGAGTTCCGTGTATAACCAACGAAACCAACTGGTCCAGCCGGTTAAGTCATTGCACCACTGAACCAGCTGGCGTGGGTTCGAAACCCACAACCCCCGCAGTTTTTGCACGTGTTAAGGCCCTGAACCCCGTCCCTTGCTAGTCCTTGTTTAACACTAACGTGAATCGGTATAATTACACTAATGGTCCACTGGTCCAGTGGTTGCGCGCCTGTGTCCACACCAAACCCACCCCAGTTCGAGTCCCAGAAAACTAGTTTATTTTTAAAATCGTTTTTAAACATTTATTTCTTTTATAAAAATTATTTTATAAAACCTATAAAACTCAAAATTGTTTTAATAAATTTAATTGTTAAATTTTCAAGGAAAAACAATTTATTTCATTATTATTAGATTAAAAACCTAATAAAATCTAATTTATTTAAAAAAATTATTTTAAAAATTATTTAAAACCCTTGGTTTATAAATTATAATTAGAATATAATTATGATCATTTTTATAAACCCATTTATCTTGCAAAGATTTACACAATTTAATTTAATTTTATAAAATCATTTAAATCATATTTTATACTCTTAAATTAATAATTAATTAGGGTTTAATTATTAATTAATTGGAACATTATTTTTTATATTTTAAATTTTGGTTTAATTACTAATTAATTAAATCATCATTATTTTTAACACTTATTTTTCATGAAAATCAAACTAAATAAATAAAAAGAGTTACTTATTTATCCATTAGTTATTTATTTATTTACTCATTTATAAATACCTATTTATTTACTCATCAATTTATTTATAAACAAAAGAACACTAATTAATTATTCATATATATACATTTATTTTTTTACAAACATATGAAATCATTTATTTATCCTTTCACTTATTCAAATTACAATACAAATTATTTTCAAAGATTTACATAAATAGCATTTGCAACTCAAATAATTATTTTATTATAATAATGAGAAAAACCCACATCAATACCTTGCGCAATAGGATTCCCTATTTCATTTGTACAAATCATTGATACACTTATAGCATCAAACCTAGGTTAACCTTGTTGTTAGCTAGAGCATTTGTGCAACAACAACATAGTTGTGTGCTTATCAAGCTACTCATTGCAAGATGAGTTACATAGCCCACATTTTACATTTTTTACATTTTTGGGGTAAAACATGATTACATTGAACTATTTGCAATTTATACAATTCAGATATCATGTACATGTGTGTATTTTTGTGCCTTATGCTTAAACACTAAGAGCTACACTACATTTATAACAAGTACAATCATTAACTCCGTACAAACAAACGGTAACAATGATAAATCTATTCTATTTGACAAATCCACCCAGGTAGGGTGATTGCTTACCGACAATACACAAGGGTAACATGAGTGTTATGTCTAACATGTCAGAAGGTTTGATTGTGCACTAGGTTTACTATAGTGGTTCTCCATAATTGCCAATTTATACCATGTTACATGTGAATTGTACACAACAATTTGAAACTATTTGTAGAGTCAAAACCTATGTATGCTCACCAACTATTTTTAGTTGACCTTGTTTTCATCATGTTTCAGGTGCAAATGTTTGAGATCATATGCAAGATGATCCACTTAGGATTTGGACCTAGACTGAATAATGAATTGAACAATTTGATATATTTTTGTTTTGGATGTTTGTTTGAACTTATGTCATGAAACCTTGATTCAATAATTATATGAAATCTAGTTTGATCATATGCTTATGAACAGTTTCCTGTCCCGCCCCGACGTATTCCGACGTCGGTTGGGGTGTGACAGTTTACATATCTGCCACCGTTGCATGTAAATTAGGGTTTCGGCTGAGGAAGAAGGTATGTTTCGATGGAAGTTTTCCATCGAGAAGTTGATGTTCGATGGATGTTTTCATCGAAAAGTTAATGTTTCGCTGAAATTTTTCCATCAAAAAATTTATGCTTCGACGAAGGATTCCATTGAAAAGTTGATGTGTGGAATAAATGTTTCGATGGAACTGATGTTTCGACGAAGGTTCCCATCGAAACTTCATTGCTTCGATGGTAAAGATGTTTTGATTAAGAGTTATGCTTAATGATGACCAATGTTTCACATGTGAACTTTGGCCAGATTGATAGAGTGTTCTACTACCTGTGAGAGTCAAGACTTTCTAGCATATAACAGATAGAGTTACGTCATACATATGAGTTCTATAGTCCCATTTTTACCTACTTTTGGGGTGATGTGCATACCTGTTTAAGTGTGTTAAGAAGTGAGTAAATGAAAGTGTTTTATGAGTAACTGGTTATATTAAATAAATGATGTATTGCTAATGTGTAATGTGATAAAGTACAGTGAAAGATAGAGTATTGTAATAAAGTAAAGTATGTGATAGATGATTGTGATAAAGTTGTAACACCCAAAATTGAAACACCGATTTATAAACGAGGAAGCATTCGTCCCAAAAATTTTTTATTTTTTTTTTACATATTTACGTGTCGCAAAAATCGGGGTCCGACCCTTCGCGTGGGGCGAAAGAGTCCAAAAAGGGCAGGACCAGAGAACCAGGTCTTCGCGGGTTGTTGAAGCACGTTTGTGTGACAGACACTCGGGATGTTGTCTTAGCTTATGTACTTGTCTTTATGTATTTGTACTTGTATTTAAGTATCTGTATGTTTTGATTATCGAGTTGTAATCACATATGTATGTACTTAGTCTTGTCTGTTTCTGTTAAGTGTTGTGCGCACTTAGTAAGTGCGCAAAATGTATATCCTGCGTACTTGCTAAGTACGCATGAGTTAAACCCTGCGCACTTGCTAAGTGCGTAGGCAACAGGTCTAGTATATATAGTTGTTAGTGACAGAATGTATGTACGCATTCATATGTAAGAATTCTGTAACCGGCTAAGTTTATAATAGACGAAGTTTGAAAGTGTTTTTGTTGTCGGTTTACTTTGTGTTGTTTATTCTCCACCTAGTCACGGGCATTCTGCACCCGGTTCGACTAGTCACACGCTTGCACGTAAGGATCTGAAACACCCAGGAACCTACAAGTGGTATCAGAGCTTTTTCTCTTGATTTCGAGTGTTGTGGGTGTTTGTGTGTTTTGATCATCAAGGGTTTGTTAGAAACAAGTTTAGAAGCAAAAATCAGTCAAAAACTGACCTTTTGTTGAATGTTTGAGTGTTTTGATCATAAAGGGTTTGTTACAAACAAGTTTCTAACCCTTTGGCTTAATTAATTTGTTCATATCTTCAAAATTTGAAGATCTAAGACATCTCTAACGATCGGAAAAAGTTGGTGAGAGCAGGTGAAAAAGTGACCTGCGTACTTACCCTTTTTGGCAAAAAGGACAATCTCCGTGCGTACTTGTTAAGTATGCAAGACCTTTTTTGTGCGTATTTAAGTTTTCCTCCTGCGTACTTAACATTTACTCCTGCGTACTTGCTAAGTACGCAAGAGCAAATAGTAAGTGTGCAAGACCAATTTCTTAAGTGCGCAAGTCCATTCTTAAGTGCGCAAGTTGTGTTGTCTTTCTGAGTTTTTGACTAAGTTTTACACTATGGAAAATATTCAGAATCTTGGTAACCTGCTTAATTATGATAATGAGATAGGTACTCCGCAAAAACCACCAAAGCTGCTGAATGTTAATGATTATTCAAATTAGAAACCACGCTTTGAGCAGTATATTTCATACACTGATTCTTATTTGTGGATACCTATTCTTGAGGGTTATAAGCATCTGATTTATACATATCTTGATGATATTGTTCCCAAGCCTATATCTACGCTAGATGAAGAAGAAAAGAAAGTTTATGAAAGAGAGAAAAGAAGGCACATGGATCTATCACAATGACCCTAACTAGAGAGCTCTTTCACAGCTTCAGAGGATATGATAATTCTAAAGATCTCTGGAAGGCATTGCAGAAAAGAATTGAGGGGAACAGTGATATCAAGAAAAGCAAAAGAGATCTCCTGAGAAAGCAGTAAGAGTGCTTCATATACCTGGACAATGAATCTACAGATTAACTTATATCTAGATTCTATCATCTGCTAAAGCTTTTGAGCTGATGTATCCTGATGAGGAATTAGTTGAAAAATTTCTGGATACGTTACCACCAAAGTTTGAGATGTATACCACTCTGCTAAGAGAGAACCCCAAGTTCTATGAAATGACGATTGAAGAGGCAATCGGAAAGGTTCAAGCACACGATATGAACCTGAAAAGAAAAGAAAGCTCAGGGAGTCCTCAAATCCAAGACCCTTCTATGTATTATGGGACGTCTTCCACAGCTAAATCATCTGGTTCAGGAATCGCCTTATTCTCAGGGAACTCTCATGAAGAAGATAACTCGAATGGTTGTGGGGGTCATACATGCTTTACAGCATCTGGATCTGGTCCTCACCACCAACATTCATCAAAGAATCATACCTCCTCATCTTCAGCTAACCAGACTACAATAGCCGAGATAGATGAAGATCATGTAGCATTGTTTTCATCGTGTATGCTTGCCTATGAGAACTTCATTGGTGGCAAGCTTACGGATCTTGAAACAATTGAAGAAGATTTTAATCAGGTGGATCCAGATGACATGAAGGATATGGATATTCAATGGAATATGGACATGATCTTGAGAAGGGCCAAGAGTTTCTTGAATAGAATGGGCAGGAAGTTCATTGGTGGGCATTCAAATGCCAAGGTGGGTTTTGATAAATCCAAGGCCATGTGCTACAAGTGTCAGAACTTTGGACACTTTTCTCATGAATGTTAGAAGGATAAAACACCTGCCTCAGGATTCATTAGACAAAGCCAGGGAAACAACCAAGGAAATAGTCAAGGGTACAACAATTCTAACAACCTCAATCAAGGTCAAGGTGGAACGTCCAATGCTTTGGTAGATCAACAGGACGAAAGCTTTGATTGGGGTGTTCATTTGGAGGATGCCCTTATTGCTCAAACACAAGTTGGTCTAATGGCTGAGATCATAGAGATGATGGAAGCAGAAGAACGGGAAGCTTCTGTAGCTGACCACTAGGAGTCTACAACTGCATTTTCCCTCATGGCTATTGGGGAGGCATCTAGTTCGTCAACTGAGGTAGACTCTAATTCTTTTGTCATGTGTTGTGACCTAAAACTTTTCATGATGTGTAACAACGAAATGGATGTAATGTGACGAGGACATGGTGGATACGCCGATGGTACTTCCTATATATAAGTGTCCTATCATATTATCAGGAGTAGCGTTGTTCGTGTCACGTAAAGTTTGGACCTAGACCAATGTTTATGAAATCTTTTACCCACTAACAATTTTGAGCACGTTAGACTACATCTTACACAAACTCAAAAGTTCAAAATCTCATCAAATTTGTTCCAAGTAATACATCTTGCATTTAGAATTCAAATTGCTATTCGACAATCTTCTCCTTAAGTCCATTTCAAAAACTAAATTCATTGTCATCATTCATATTCAACCTTGAGTATCAGGCCTAAATCATATCAACGGTCAAACTCACCGAGAACCCAAAACTCCCACCCTTTTTCTTGATTTTTAGTAGCCTTCATTAGTTAAATTTCGGGACGAAATTCCCTTAACATGGGGAGACTGTAACATTCCCGATTTTCCGACCCTATTTTAATTTATTTAAATTAATAAAATAACGGTACATCATTAAACTTTGTACTTGTTCAAACCTGCACCTCATCAATTGTTAGCTAAACGTATTTTTAATCCGAAGTTTTAGAACTCAAATCATGTGGTAACACCTCCTAGAGTTTACTCAGTTAGTAATCCCGTTAGGTGTTCTGTTAAATCCTAACCAAGCTAATTCTGTCAAAGCTGAATTTGCAAGGGTTGATTTTGTAAATAACCAGAAACCCTAGTAGGCACGGTCGCGCCACGTTTTGGCACGGTCGCGCCTCGTCCGGCACGGTCGCGCCACGTTTTGGCACGGTCGCGCCTCGTCTGGCACGGTCGCGCCTCTTATAGGCACGGTCGCGCCTCACACCAGTTGAAACGTAAAAACAGCCTTTAATCGCTGGACCGTTCGGTTTCGTAACCATTTCTCACATTAACAAACAATTAAGAGTTTAAATCATTTTCATTATAGCCAATGAACCCGTTTTGATCGATCCTTTTCCAAAGTATCAAGACTCTCCTTTGTGACCATCAAATTCATCGTTTCATTGTAAATCCTCTCAACCAAGCAAACCAACACATTAATCGATCCTCCCTAAGGCTTCAGAAGACATCATTTTTGTCGGAGTTGCGGCAGAGAGCACCGGAGACCACACCCGCCGACGCCGGAACTTGTTCTACCCGTCCGCTATCAATTCGTCGTCCTGTCGGGTAATTGAAACCTTTCCCTCAGTCGATTTATTCTATAGATCAAAAGCCCCAAACTAATTTGGGTATTCAATATCGAAATCTAATCGGACCCGAAACCATATTTTCATTCAAAATAGTTTAATCAAATCCGGTCATAAACATGTTTTAAACACAATTAATCTACACCAACAGACTCGTAATAACCTTGTGAATGAAAGCCCTATCAATTCCGACTCCATCAATATAAGGATCAACCAATTCGTGTCTGTTTTTGAAAGAGACACGGTCGCGCTAATCATCTAGCGCGGTCGTGCCTCGGGAGACGCGGTCGTGTTGACATACAACGCGGTCGTGCCTCCTGCTCAGACCTAGACATGCTCGCTGGCTAGTTCTGGTTGTGCCCCTGAAGCATAGACACGGTCGTGCCTGTCCGAGGCACGGTCGTGCCTAGTGTCTTGGCTAGTTGTCCTCTGTTTGACCAGCGCGGTCGCGCCCTGTCTCGATCGGTCGCGCCCGACCTAGCACGATCGTGCCCTTAGCTGGCACGGTCGTGTGTGTTGGCAGAATATTTATAACTTTTATTTTTTTTAAACACATAGTATTTCAGATTAATTTTTAAAATAAAAGTGATTGAAATTATAAAAATCAGTATTATTTTATTTATAAAAGATCAAATGTTTAATCTTAAGATAAATGAAAATTATTTAAAGTTCAAACATTTAATTTATAAATCCTACTCTTAAATAATATTTTAATGTTTAAGTTACATTTTTTTATTTGATTTATAAGTAAACAAAAACATTTATTTAGTTATACTAAATTACATATAATACCTACATTATTTCCATAAACAATAATTATTTAATTTACTTAAGTAATTATCCCAAACTCAACATTTATTTAAAATGTTCTAAGAATATTCATTTCGAACCTTCTATTTTACTTTCAAGTACCAAATCACTAACTCCATCCAATTCAACCATAGACGTAGACTTAGACTATTGTGCATTATTAATGCAATATATATTACACTTTATGTTATCTTGTGCATCTCAAGGATCATTATACTACTTAGTATTTGTGCTAGCTACGCCTTCGAAACATGTGAGTATTCACAACCCCTTTTTACTCTTTTACACTTTTGGGGTGGAACATGAACTCTATACTCATTACACATTACACAATTACATTTACACAAACAACACAAGTGCAAAAATCCTATTTACATACATGTGTGCAAAAATTTGAGCTTTGTGCCCGAGTGCTAGGTGTGCTAACCTTTGTATGCTCTTATGTGCAATCATTAACTATACAAGCCGACGGTTTTCAATGATAGATCTATTGTGTCTGACAAACCCACCCATGGTACGCGGTGATTGAAACCGACAACACACTTTGTTTTGCATGCTAGTTACAAAGGTTTGATTGTACATTTGGTTACACAATAGCTGCTCCCCATAAATGCCTTATTTTATCATGTTTTGTAAAGGATTTGGTTTACAAACTATATGCTATCTATGTACAAACTTGTGTTATACTCACCAACTTTTTAGTTGACCTTATTTTATTCATGTTTCAGGTGCTTTCATGTGAGTTTGATCAAGACATGCTACACATAGGCTTTGGACCTAGATAATCTTAATTCAAAAACAAATTGTATTTCATTATGTACATGGAATTTGATTCGTATTTGTTTGAATGGAATTTGATTTAACATATTACAATTTAGTCAACCTTGAGCTCATGAACAGTCTTACATGTCCCGCCCCGATGATTCCGCCATCGGTCGGGGTGTGACAGATTGGTATCAGAGCCTTGGTTATAGGGAACTAGGTTATTAGACACTCTTGACCTAGACTATAACTTTAGGACACCCATACATTGCTATGCTACTACATGTTACATTATCAATTCATGTGTGATTATTTTTACATGCTATCCTAACTATTTACACCATTTGATACAATACATGATGACTTATGTGTCACACTACTTGATAACTCTCATGCTTGCACTCATTACTACCTACATGCTATATGATTATTCCCTATGTGAATATCTTCATATCTTATACTATATGATTAAATTACATGATACATTACTCAATAGTTTACGTGTCAACTTTTCCTTCTATTCATAGCTACCTACTTAAATTATTTAAAACACTATCCTAAGTTTAACACACACACATACACACCAAATTATTCATACACATTTAGACTTCCATACATGATACCATCACCTTTATGAACAAAGACTTGAATTATTGGGCCTAATGTCCACCAATAATAAACCAAGAAGCCCATCTATCCTACAAGAAGAAGAATCCCACTAAAATGCATAAACCTTACTCTTGGACCTCAAGGCCCAGTTTACAACAATTCTCATCATAACCATGAGCCCAACAATAGTATTATTAATACATGATGACTGGAAGAGTGTGTAAGCCCACGAGGAATTCTGGCTAAGGAAAGATAGGGTACTTAAGTGTGTCTTAGTGACCCACCCCTCTTTCCTGGGAATTCTCCTTAGGGATACATTACTTATAGGTCAAGTGTATTTCTAAAATACTATCGTGAAGGTTCGGCGTTATGACTAGTCAAACTCTAAAACCCATAAGAACTTCTATATTTGACATTTCATATTTCATTATCACTTACAACTTTTTCGTTGTTTTTCTGCTAGACATGGACTCCTACCCTTCTCCCTCCCCGGTTTACCGTCCTGGATCAGAATCTGATTGGGAGGAAGACGCTGAGACACCCATGTATTGGTCACCAACACCCCCAACTGCTAGGCCAATGTTTGATGTAAGGGCGGACTGGATTAGGAACACCAGCCCGAGACTTCGAACATCTGGATCACCCGCACCCAGAAACCCGTATTACACACCTCGCCTCCACAATCAATTACCACCCCCACTAAGAGACCCATATCTAATGCCCGATCCGTACCATCCTAACCCTTGGGTAAGGCATACCATGGCACCCACTGGTGTTATGGGGATTCCAACCCATGACCTCCACCAATATGTAAGAACTTCAGAATTTGAGGGACATAGGATCGAGCAAGGAGTGATGCACGACTTGCAAGGACAAAGGATGGATAGCCTAGCAAACCAATTAGGGTACCAAAAGGAGTTAATCTCCATCCTCGAAAAAGAAATACAAGCACATCGCACGGAGACCGCCACGACTGAAGCCCGATCTGCTACTCGAGTGACTATAGCGGTGCTCATCTTGGCGATTATCTTCTTCCTAGTGGAAAGCTACCAGAGACGTTAGAAGGAGCTTCTACTGATTTCCTTTAAATTTTCGAATTGAGAACCATTTCCCCTATGTTTTGAATAATGTTAACATTTCAGTATTTAATCAATTCCATATATTTTAACTCTACAGTTATTTTTCATTGATTTGACCCGTGGAGCGTAAATTACACCTGTTATATTTTCATCAAACCTTCTCAAATATTACTTCTTTCATTCAACATGATTTAGTACATTACCAACAATCCCTTTTATAAATAAATCATCCTATTTGATGATCTAAATAAAACATCACTATTTTGTTTAACAAAATATTTATTGAATTTTTAGAACATAAATTTTCCATAAAACTTTTCACCTAATAAGGAAAATTAATGCAATCAATTTTATAAAAATATTTTTGTTTCTTCCTTTTGACTGATAAATAGTCATGATTTTTATTTCATTAAAGTAAATAATTCCAAATTTTGGCTAAATTAATATGCTACTACTTGTTTAACCAAAAGTTGAAATTTCAAATTAAAAAATAAAAAAATAAAAATAAAAAAATAAAAAAAATAAAAAAAATATTTTCTCATAAATTGCATATTCATTTAAAATATGCGATTCAATGATTTCACTACTTTATATGTGCACAACCAAAAACAATTACTCACTTTTTATGTTCAAACAAAGACCCGTATTTGTAAACATAATTCCCGAATATTTTCAAAACCTCCTCGTTACCTCTCACTTGGCACTTCAAAAGACGAACCATACCACGTAGACGTTAACCCTTGTCACCAACATCAATGAGATTTGAGGACTTGAACCTAACCACCACATTATGAAAGTGCGCCAAACGACACGTTTGTCCGCAACACTCGAACCCATGCAAAACCCGTTAGTACACATCGCACGCGAAGTTCAATACTCACGTTCACAATATATTTAATGCAATCTTATGGTACATAAAACTCAATTATTCTCAATATATCCAATGCTACACAAATTACATGATACATGAAACTAGTTTGCCTGCAAATCACAATTTACTCGATTGATTACGTAATGCACGAAACACGTTTATTTGCAGTACACATGCTACTGGATTGAACACATGATACACGAAACTTAATTGTTTGCAATATACGTGATACATAAGAATTGCGTCATTGATGCATAGTTCTAGATTGACCACACTATACATGAAACTCATTTTGTTACAAAGCACCTTATACTAAACGGTGTACATTATACAAAATATATGATGCTAAGTTGCTAACACTATACACGAGATCCATTTCCTACAATACACATAATATTATGTGGTTTACATTACACATTAGAGCTTATTGATTTACAAAATACAAGACGCTAAATTATTTACGCTATATATGAGACCTGTTTGATTACAAACTACGTGACACTAGATCATACATGAGGATTGTGTGCTTACTATATACTCGAAACAAAATTTGCTTACAATTATTGCAATGGATTGATTACATTATACACAAGACATGGTCATGCACTTTGTACACCAAAGTTGAAGACCATAATACATTGAAACGACTCGGGGTTTGACGTATTCTTGTTCAAACACGAGCAAACTAAGAAACTTGAAGTGTTACTACTTTACTAATCTTTAGTTGCGAACTGACCTGATTAGGGACTTAGTTACTTGTTAGCGACTTTCTATGTGTAAACAATAGACGTGATCATAGCGAAATTTTACCCCCTTACCCACACACAACGAAACAATCTATACGGACCATACGATGATTTGAATAATTACGGGTGCACACGGAATTATGAAAATCAGCGCATGGAAACTATAGTGAAATTTTGTCGTGTGTTGTGACCTAAAACTTTTCATGATGTGTAACAACGAAACGGATGTAATGTGACGAGGACATGGTGGATACGCCGATGGTACTTCCTATATATAAGTGTCCTATCATATTATCAGGAGTAGCGTTGTTCGTGTCACGTGAAGTTTGGACCTAGACCAATATTTATGAAATCTTTTACCCACTAACAATTTTGAGCACGTTAGACTACATCTTACACAAACTCAAAAGTTCAAAATCTCATCAAATTTGTTCCAAGTAATACATCTTGCATTTAGAATTCAAATTGCTATTCGACAATCTTCTCCTTAAGTCCATTTCAAAAACTAAATTCATTGTCATCATTCATATTCAACCTTGAGTATCAGGCCTAAATCATATCAACGGTCAAACTCACCGAGAACCCAAAACTCCCACCCTTTTTCTTGATTTTTAGTAGCCTTCATTAGTTAAATTTCGGGACGAAATTCCCTTAACATGGGGAGACTGTAACATTCCCGATTTTCCGACCCTATTTTAATTTATTTAAATTAATAAAATAACGGTACATCATTAAACTTTGTACTTGTTCAAACCTGCACCTCATCAATTGTTAGCTAAACGTATTTTTAATCCGAAGTTTTAGAACTCAAATCACGTGGTAACACCTCCTAGAGTTAACTCAGTTAGTAATCCCGTTAGGTGTTCTGTTAAATCCTAACCAAGCTAATTCTGTCAAAGCTGAATTTGCAAGGGTTGATTTTGTAAATAACCAGAAACCCTAGTAGGCACGGTCGCGCCACGTTTTGGCACGGTCGCGCCTCGTCCGGCACGGTCGCGCCTCGTCTGGCACGGTCGCGCCTCTTATAGGCACGGTCGCGCCTCACACCAGTTGAAACGTAAAAACAGCCTTTAATCGCTGGACCGTTCGGTTTCGTAACCATTTCTCACATTAACAAACAATTAAGAGTTTAAATCATTTTCATTATAGCCAATGAACCCGTTTTGATCGATCCTTTTCCAAAGTATCAAGACTCTCCTTTGTGACCATCAAATTCATCGTTTCATTGTAAATCCTCTCAACCAAGCAAACCAACACATTAATCGATCCTCCCTAAGGCTTCAGAAGACATCATTTTGGTCGGAGTTGCGGCAGAGAGCACCGGAGACCACACCCGCCGACGCCGGAACTTGTTCTACCCGTCCGCTATCAATTCGTCGTCCTGTCGGGTAATTGAAACCTTTCCCTCAGTCGATTTATTCTATAGATCAAAAGCCCCAAACTAATTTGGGTATTCAATATCGAAATCTACTCGGACCCGAAACCATATTTTCATTCAAAATAGTTTAATCAAATCCGGTCATAAACATGTTTTAAACACAATTAATCTACACCAACAGACTCGTAATAACCTTGTGAATGAAAGCCCTATCAATTCCGACTCCATCAATATAAGGATCAACCAATTCGTGTCTGTTTTTGAAAGAGACACGGTCGCGCTAATCATCTAGCACGGTCGTGCCTCGGGAGACGCGGTCGTGTTGACATACAACGCGGTCGTGCCTCCTGCTCAGACCCAGACATGCTCGCTGGCTAGTTCTGGTTGTGCCCCTGAAGCATAGACACGGTTGTGCCTGTCCGAGGCACGGTCGTGCCTAGTGTCTTGGCTAGTTGTCCTCTGTTTGACCAGCGCGGTCGCGCCCTGTCTCGATCGGTCGCGCCCGACCTAGCACGATCGTGCCCTTAGCTGGCACGGTCGTGTGTGTTGGCAGAATATTTATAACTTTTATTTTTTTTAAACACATAGTATTTCAGATTAATTTTTAAAATAAAAGTGATTGAAATTATAAAAATCAGTATTATTTTATTTATAAAATATCAAATGTTTAATCTTAAGATAAATGGAAATTATTTAAAGTTCAAACATTTAATTTATATATCCTACTCTTAAATAATATTTTAATGTTTAAGTTACATTTTTTTATTTGATTTATAAGTAAACAAAAACATTTATTTAGTTATACTAAATTACATATAATACCTACATTATTTCCATAAACAATAATTATTTAATTTACTTAAGTAATTATCCCAAACTCAACATTTATTTAAAATGTTCTAAGAATATTCATTTCGAACCTTCTATTTTACTTTCAAGTACCAAATCACTAACTCCATCCAATTCAACCATAGACGTAGACTTAGACTATTGTGCATTATTAATGCAATATATATTACACTTTAGGTTATCTTGTGCATCTCAAGGATCATTATACTACTTAGTATTTGTGCTAGCTACGCCTTCGAAACATGTGAGTATTCACAACCCCTTTTTACTCTTTTACACTTTTAGGGTGGAACATGAACTCTATACTCATTACACATTACACAATTACATTTACACAAACAACACAAGTGCAAAAATCCTATTTACATACATGTGTGCAAAAATTTGAGCTTTGTGCCCGAGTGCTAGGTGTGCTAACCTTTGTATGCTCTTATGTGCAATCATTAACTATACAAGCCGACGGTTTTCAATGATAGATCTATTGTGTCTGACAAACCCACCCATGGTACGCGGTGATTGAAACCGACAACACACTTTGTTTTGCATGCTAGTTACAAAGGTTTGATTGTACATTTGGTTACACAATAGCTGCTCCCCATAAATGCCTTATTTTATCATGTTTTGTAAAGGATTTGGTTTACAAACTATATGCTATCTATGTACAAACTTGTGTTATACTCACCAACTTTTTAGTTGACCTTATTTTATTCATGTTTCAGGTGCTTTCATGTGAGTTTGATCAAGACATGCTACACATAGGCTTTGGACCTAGATAATCTTAATTCAAAAACAAATTGTATTTCATTATGTACATGGAATTTGATTCGTATTTGTTTGAATGGAATTTGATTTAATATATTACAATTTAGTCAACCTTGAGCTCATGAACAGTCTTACATGTCCCGCCCCGATGATTCCGCCATCGGTCGGGGTGTGACATGCAGAATGAGGTCTTGTAGTTAAATGGTAAAATTGAGAAGTTGAAAAATTCACGCTTTGTGGTGGAACATTATGAATTAGTAGTGAGACAAGTGAATGGCTTAGGGTTGGGTACTAATTCCATTCCTCCACCAGTAAGCGGAAAATTTGTCAATGGCTTAATTGATATTGAATTGTCATGCCTTGATGAATCCTCAAGTCAGGATGATTCCTCTAACAAGGATGATTCCTCAAGCAAGGCTGACTCTACTTCTGATCAGGAGTTGTTCACTGATGAAGGCTCTGAGAACACCATCCCTGATGGTGCTGTCTCAGAGGAGTTGATTGTTGAACACAAAGTTGTGAAAAACATTGTCACTGATCGTGATAATTACGTTTTGACTGAGCCTGATACCATTGAAACAAATGAAAAACTCAAAGTAATGCTTTATGGGGGTTATAAGAATATTAACCAAGTTAAGAAAGAAACATTTACAAATCATTATGGGCTTGGTTATAAAGCAAATTTAGAAAAATACTACATTTCCAAAAATGAATCAACATTAGGTCCATCAAAAACCATTACTCATGTTCACCAAACAACTTCTCCTGTTCATCATGCTGAGTCATCAAACGTCAAATCAAATAAGCCCTATAGGAGGATTTATTAGGAAAAGCGTGCTTGCTTTCAATGTGGTATGGTTGGTCACATCCTTGTGAACTGCCCTGCTAAGAACCAAAGGAAACGGCCAATTGTTTCACAACAGGCTGTTGTCTCTAAGTCACCACCAGTGAAGCAACCCAAGAATCCCAAACAAAATGTGGTGAAACCACCAGTGAAACCCATGGTGAAGCCAAAGACCACATCTGAGGCTAAGCCATATGTTCCAAAAAGGGAAAAACAACCTGCTAAACCCTGTGTGTCTATCTCTGGTAGTGCACCAACTAGTGTGAAACCTATGGTTAAACTTTCTAAGCCATAGAGGAGAAGAAGGAACAAGAGATTGAGGAAGCTCGAATAGCTGGCTGGAATTCAATCAGGTGAAGCTTCTACTACTTCACCTGGTGCTTCGGAATGTAAGTCGACTGTTCCAGTAACACAAAAAAAAGGTCCTGGAACAACAAATGTAAAAGTTCTCAATCTTCTGGTCCTAAGTCTTCTAAAGATTCACCCATTTTTGACAATCACGATTATGAATTAATTGAAGTAGTTTATTTTGAGAAAGACGCACGACCCAAGAACACCATGGCTTTGGTCTCCAAATCTAATTAATTTCTTGTGACTCGTGCAGGGACATCCGAAGGGAACTATCTCTAATCGTTGGTATGTAGATAGTGGATGCTCTTGGCACATGACAGGCAACATGGCCCTACTTCAAGATGTAAAACCATACAGAGGCGGCTATGTGGCCTTTGCGTGCGAGAAGGGTGGTAGTATTACTTGTCAAGGCGTGGTTTCAAATGGTTGTGTTAGCTTCGATAACGTCAACTACTGTGAGCAGCTAAAGCATAACCTGTTGAGTGTTTCTCAGATGTGTGATAGGAGTACTCAGTCATGTTTGACAAGTCTAAATGCATGATTCTCAAACCTGGGTTTGAGGTTCCTGAAGATTGGATTTGGATGCGTGCGCCAAGAACGAATGATACCTATCAGATCGACATGAGCGTGGCGAAAACCACATCTTCAGTCGCTACTTGTTTGCTTACCAAAGCGACAGAGCTTGACTCAATCTTGTGGCATAGGAAACTTAGACATATTTCTTATCGTAAAATTAACCATCTTGTCCGAAATGGTTTAGTTACCGGGGTTCCTAAGCTGAGATTCTCCATTGTAGATGACTGTATGCCTTGTAAAAAGGGCAAACAGCAACAGAAGTCTCACAAGCCTAAGCTCCAAAACTCAATCGATACCCCTTTGGAGCTCTTACATATGGATCTGCTTGGGCCCATAAGTATCATGAGTATTGGAGGGAAGTCATACTGTCTAGTTGTAACTGATGATTTCTCACATTTTTCTTGGGTGCATTTTTTAGGTACAAAGGATGAGACTGCTGACATTCTTCAATACCTGATCTTGAGCTTGGAATCTTTATGCAAGTTGAAGGTTAGAAGAATAAGGAGTGATAACGGAACTGAGTTCAAAAATAATTTGAAGGAGCTTTTCTGTCTCAAGAAGGGTATTCGTCATGAATTTAGTGCCATGTACACACCTCAGCAGAATGGAGTTGCAGAACGGAAGAACAAAACACTAATTGAGACTGCAAGGACAATGCTGTCAGATGCAAAGCTTCCTATCACATTCTGGGCCGAAGCAGTCAACACAGCGTGTCACGTCTTGAACAGAGTTCTGGTGGTTAAAAGGCACAATAAAACTTGTTATGTGTTGATTAAAAATCGACCTCCCAATCTAGACTACCTAGTTCCTTTTGGTAGTCCCTGCTCTTTATTATTACAGTACAAAGACCGCAAGTCTAAATTTCATGCAAAAGCAGTAGAAGGCATCTTCTTAGGATATGTTTCCAACTCGCCATGCAAGAGAGTGTACACTATTGAGAGTAGGTCTGTGGAAGAATGGTTTGAAGTGGACTGCAGTAAACATAGCATTCCACCAGAACCAACTGGTCCAGCTTGGGGTTTTGATTATGATGCTCTATTAAAGTCTTTCAATCTTCCTGATCTATCTGCAGATTATGCCGCCAATGTGTACGAGTTCTTTGGTGGCGGTGATGCCTCCAATTTCTCAACCCGTGCAACTGTACCGATAGCAACTCTCGTTTCAAATGCTGATTCTTCATCTGGAACTCATGATGGTGATGACAGTGGAATTGTTCATGTTGATGGAAATGACGCTCAAGCTGATCCTAACACTCGTGTAGGAAATGAAGCTCCAACTGATCCAATCAACATTGAATCTTCTTCTTCTGGAACACAGAATATGGGGGAGTTGAGCAAAAATATAGATTCATACATCTAGGAACCGCATGTACCAGAGACGAGAGTGCATCGGAATCATCCAATTGATAACATTATTTGTGATCCTGATGCCGATGTTAAAACGCGTCATAGAACCATTACTGAGAACACAAGTCTGTACACTGAGATACATGACACATGTGTCATGGAAACGTGTTTGCATGCTACTTTTGTATCCCAATTGGTGACGAAGAATGTAAAAGAGGCTCTCGCTGACAACTGCTGGATAGAGGCGATGCAAGATGAATTGTCTCAATTCCAAAAGATACACGTGTGGGATCTGGTTGACCTTCCGAAGGGAAAGCAACCAATTGGAACCAGATGGCTGTTCAAATGCAAGACGGACGATCGACATGTTGTAGTGAAGAATAAAGCAAGGTTGGTTGTTAAGGGTTTTTATCAGCAAGAGGTATATGCCCTAGTTCCTAGACTTGAGGCCATTCGACTGTTTCTGGCTTATGCCTCCTTTGTCGGCTTCAAGGTCTATCAACTTGATGTGAAAAGTGATTTTCTATATGGGAAAGTTCATGAAGAGGTCAATATCACTCAACCACCCAGTTTTGAAGATCCGCATAATATCAATAAAGTGTAAAAAGAACTGTATGGTCTTCATCTAGCACCTCGGGCATGGTATGAGACTTTATCCTAACATCTACTATCCAATGGTTTCGACCGCGGATTAATTGACTCGACCCTCTTCATTAGGAAAGCAGGAGGTGATATTCTTCTTGTACAAGTATATGTCGACGACATTACCTTTGGGTCTACAAATGAAGGGATGTGTAGGGACTTCGAACAGGTGATGAAGTCAAAGTGAGAAATGAGCAACATGGGTGAACTGTCATTCTTTCTGGGTCTGCAAGTCAGTCAAAGGGAGGATGACATTTATCTGCATCAAACTAAGTATCTACAGGACATCTTGACAAAATACAAGATGAATGATTGCAGTACTTATGGCACACCTATCCCCGTCAATCATGGTCTGCATCCAGACAAAGATGGAAAGGATGTGGATTGCAAATTGTATCGTAGGATGATCAGATCTCTTATGTATCTCACAACTTCAAGGCCTGACATAATGTTTGTTGTATGCGTGTGCTCAAGGTTTCAGTCACAACCAAAGGAGTCTCACTTGATAGTTGTTAAGAGGATCTTCAGATATTTGAATGGGAAACCCCGATTGGGTCTTTAGTACTCAAAGCAGCAGTCATTTGACTTCAAACCCTATACTGCATCTGATTATGGTGGTTGTAACCTTGATAGAAAATCAACCTCAGGTGGATGTCAATTCTTGCGAGACAGGCTGGTCTCCTTGCAGTGTAAGAAGCAGTCAACGGTTTCTGTCTGAACATGTGAAGCAGAGTACATTGCTGCCACAAGCTATCGTTCTCAGATATTGTGGATCCAGCAGCAATTGAGAGATTATGGCTTGAACTACACTGGAACTCCTCTGTTCATTGACAAAAATGCCACGATGTTTATAACGAACAACCTGGTGAAACATTCCATAACTAAGCATATAGAGATTCGTCATCATTTCATCAGTGACAGTGCTAAAAATAATTTGGTTGAGCTTGTCAAAGTTCACACGGATGACAACTTTGCTGACCTTTTCACTAAGGCGTTTGATCGGACCCGTTTTGAACATCTTGTCAACTTGATAGGAATGTTCAATCCTGAGTGAAAATTTATGTTTTCTTGATCAAATCATTTCATGGAGGTTAAATTTTTTTTCTTTTAAATGATTTCAGTATAGTTCTTTTTAATTTCCAAATATTTTACAAAAATCCAAATAAAATAGAAAATGGAGAAATGTCAAAGTCATTTGAAGAAGAGAGGAAATGATAGTACATATGTAATGATCTAAACGTCTTAGACTGCAGATATGGGAAATGATTGCGTTATGATTACTTGAATGTTCAAGTTGTTTCAGTCTTAATTTGAATACTTGCAAGTAATTTGAATTGTCAATACGCTATAAGCATTTTTGAATCATTAGTAGTGTGGAAACTAAATCTTGACTACAGCTGTGATTTGAACCCATGTTTACATGTGTGTATGTGTAAAAGAATACAATGATCATTATTATTAGATAAAGGATGTAAGATTTTGGCAAATATTTTCTTAAGAGACCAGTTTCGGGTTATGTCTTTAGCACAATTTTTTCGTTTCACTTCACTATCCATACTCACAAGTATGCAATGGGAAGTTGGGCCAAGATATGTCTTTGTAGGTCCCTAATTTGGTGTGTGACGGATCTCTAGACTCGCGGTACGACACGGTGATAACGTGCGGAATCCATGATCAACGTGTTCGTGTAACTCAAACAACAACAACAATGGTGTAAATAAACGCTTTGTATTTCCACCACAATATCAGGTTACAAGATTCTGTCTCTAATCATGTCTACTCTGATATCGTCTCTTCTGTCTAGGCTTTTTCTAACAGACTCTGTTCTGTATTTATAAACTACTGTTATGCACCAGGCGAACTTAATAAGTTCGCCTAAAAGATGCTTAGGCGAACTTATTAAGTTCGCCTCTAATAGGCTAAGCAAACTTGTTAAGTTCGCCTCAGATAGACTAAGCGAACTTAATAAGTTCGCCTCTGATAAGCCTGGCTAACTTGTTAAGTTCGCCTCTTTGAGAACTTATACAGAATTTTATCAACAGTTACAAAACATGTCCTAACAGACTCCCCTTTAACTGTTGCTAACAATTCTATCAATTACAAGTCAAAGACTCTAAGACTAAGACATAATGTCTTCAAGCTCGTTGTCACCAGAATATGCTCCAACAGACTCCCCCTTGACAAGAGCTTTAGAAGATTGTCATCAGTCTTCATATATCATCAAACAAGTTGTAGTCTTCGCCTTGTTCATCTGCGCACTCTCTTTATTTCTAGAAGAAAACTTGGGAGAAGGACCCCTTGTCAACTTCTGTCTGCAATATTCAGTTTTTGCAAAGGAGAACAACAAAAAATAACCAACAATTAAGATTTCCATGGAAGTTGGAAAAATAAAATCTTTTTGGTTTTTCAAACATAAGAAAGACAAAATCTTTTTGGTTTTTCTCTATATAAACTGAAATGTAAAATACAAAATCACATCTTTTTGATCTAACATCACGAGTAAGAAGATCATATCAGTATATATGAGATATCAATCACACATCTTGGATATAAAATCCATATAATATCAAATGGTATCCTATGTCATTCTTTCAAGCCTTGACCAATCAAACCAATATCTTTCAAGATTATCACACTCTATCTTTTCAAGACTTTCATATTGCATGTTATGATACGCGATAAACATTCAAAGAAAATAGGATCACGCTATGACACACAAATTCAAATTGTCAATATTATAAGATTTGAAACTAAAGCATCTCATTCCCACTTTCTTGTGAGTTAAGGTACCATTTAAGTATGAAATACAACGTGTATCCCACTAGTATGCCAACAGAAAGTAAATGCACTATCTTCAAGACATATGAGATTTTACTAAAGATTATCCGAATTTCCAGAATGAGGAGACATCACTTATCACATGAATAGCAGAATCCAAATTGGATTGTAAAGGAATCAATGAGATTCAGAATCGAATGATTCAATGTCTTGGCTTATATATGTGGAATCGTAAGATTCAGGTACGTGGATCCAACTATTATCTGGATTATGAATTCAATGGAATCAGTAAAGATGATTTATCAATATGATCCAAGGGCTAGTATATGTTTGACAGATGTTGTCAAGTACATATCTTGAATATACTTCAAATTGCATGCTTTTTGGGACATGGGCACTGAAGCAAATCGAATGAATAGTGCTAAGGACATAACCCAAAACTGATCTCATAGGAAAATCTTTATTAAAAGCTAATATTCTTTATCTGATAGTGATCTTTTAACACACACATCCAGGCATAAAATGGGTTCAAATCACAGTTGTAACATATGAAATTATTTTTTCACACTACTAATGGTTCAGTGACGCTTTTAGTCTACTGACAATTCAAATTATATGCATACACAACACTATCATTTCCTATTTGTGCAGTCTTTGAAGTTTAAATCAAAACATATAATTCAGATATATTAACATAAAGCACCAACCAGTCAATCTAAGGTTATGTGTGAAAGAATATCTACTGATGTACTATCATCTCTTCCTTAACTTCAAGTAATGTTGATTTTATCTTTTTCAATTTGTTTGGCTTTTTCAAAATCTTTATGAAAGAAAGTAAAACAAACGAAAATAAAATCTTCCATGAAAACATTTTAAGAAAAACATTTTACTTGGTTACTCAGGATTAAGCAATTCAATCAATTAAAAACTCAAACCAATGTAATGTAATTGAATGTCATTGCCTCTGTCACCAACACAGTTCTGTACTCCCCCTGTCCTGTAGACTCCCCCTCAACTAGTCAAATGGTTGCATCAATGACTTTATGCTCACCATTGTCATCCTAAGTTTTAGGTTGTCATTTGGACTTTGTAAAACTCTTTCCAAAACATTGTGTGTGACATATTCTCCCCCTTGAGCATTAAGTCGTTGAAACAAATAGATTCTCAGTTATCAACAACTCGTTACTCTTGCAGATGTCATTCTCTGTCATGTGCTAAGAAGAACCACTATCAACAACCAAAATGTTATTAATAGTCCCTCTAGGTAAATCCTGCACAACAAACAAGAAACATTAATTTGAAATTGGGACCCAAGCCATGGTAGTCATGGGTCGTCCATCTGTATCAAAATAATAAACCTCACTCCATTCACAATCGAATCTCTCATCAATTTTCGGAGATTGTTCCGACGAGTCAGAAACAGAAACTTTAGATTTCCAAACATACTTCTGTTCATTAAGTTCTTTTTATTTAAAATGTGAAGTGTTTGAACATTTTCTTTCATTTGAAAATTGATTTGATTGTGAAAACTCTTGTTGTTCTAAAAGTTTTCTCAATCTTCTGTTTCTCCTCTGTCTTTGAGGTCTAGAAAGCCTAACCTCAGATTTTGAATTACCCTTTGGTGTATCACGAGGTTTAACCACATTTGGGTTAACATAAGGCTTACCATGAGTTCTTACCTTTCCTTGAGTAACATGTCGGTTACCTTTGGTGTTGTATGGACAAGCAATCTGAATATGACCAACAAGACCACAAGAAAAGCAAGATCTCGTCTCACGATAATCTCTCATATAAGGAATCTTCACACGATAAGACGCACTTGAAGAAGATTCTCCTACATGAACTTTTTTCGGCTTTATTTTCTCTGGAACTCCATATTTTGCAATAGGTTTTGATTCAGGCTTCATCTTCTCAGGAAATACATGCTTCTTTCCTTTATTTTTGTAAGGACAGGTCGCCACAATATGTCCCATCTCATTACAATGAAAACATGTACGCCTGTCTGTAAAATTTCTGACATATGGAACTCTCCTTGAATTTGAAGAACATCCAAATGTATAATTTCCAGATGAATTAGAATCAACCTTTGAGTCTTCTTTCTTAACAGCTTTCGGTATCCCCTCTACCCTAGCTTCATCAAAATATTCATCATCACTCTCAATAGAATACACCATATCTTCACCTATGACTGGATTCACTTTAAACACAGTCTTAGGATCTAAATCCTCATCTTTTATAATCTCAGGTGTAACAGAATAATTTCCGCTGAATGGTGGAGAAACATAACCAATACCATTAGTTCCCTTCCCATCTTCAGTATTGTCATGATAATATCCTAATAAGAATGATGAATTTCCAAAGCTTTCTAACTTTCTATGTAATCTGATAACCTCTGCTTTAGATTCAGCTAGTTCCTTATCTTTCTCAACAAGATCATTATTTCTTTTCTCAATTTCTGCAAAGGACATATCCAGGTGATATGCCTGCTCTTTGATCTTCAAACTTAGAGAACTTATATCCCTCTTCAATGATTCTATTCTCTTAATATCACAAATGAAGTTTACGTTGTCATCCATAACCCTCATCATTTTATCCTTCACTGAATTACAGTTAGAACAAAAAGTTTCAGAGTTAGAAACTACCTCAGCTTGTACTTCTGAAGAGGATGCACTGTTGATGCACTTTCCTGTGACAACACTCTGGATAGAGTCTTAGTTTGTATTTCTAATGTCTGTAATTTGTCTTTGTATTTATGAGTCATTATGTAATAGTTTATCGAGTTGTATTTACTTTTACATAATGTATGTTGTTTTTCTACCAAGTGTTTTGCGCACTTACATGTGCGTAGGAGAAAGCTCCTGCGTGCTTACCAAGTACGCAAGAACACCTTTGCGTACTTGTTAAGTACGCAAGAGCAATTGGTCCTGCGCACTTGTTAAGTGCGCAGGCATCAGGTCTGTATAAATAGGATAGGTTCACAGAGGCTAAGTACGCAGAACAATTTGTTTAGACGAACTCAGTTCTGCTAAGTACGCAGCTTGTATTCTCTCTGTAACCGTCGAGTGTTTATAATACAAAGAACGTTTATTGTGACTCTCGTGTTTGGTTTACTTTGTTTAGTAAGACTCTCCACCTAGTCACGGGTATTCCGCAACCCGGTGCGACTAGTAGACCACTTGCTTGTGACGATCCGACACACACGAAGGGACCTACAAGTGGTATCAGAGCATTGCTCTTGAATTCGAGTGTTGTAAGTGAGTTTGGAGACGTTTTACTGAGTTTTACAAGCAAAAAGAGGTATTTTTGTTGATTTTTGTGATAAAAAAGGGGTAGCTCTTGAGCACTTTTTTAGAAACAAAAATCTCTCAAAAACCGATTTTTGTTGTGTATTTGTGTGTTTTGAGCATCAAAGGTTTGTTAGAAACTTGTTTCTGATCCTTTGGCTCGATTGCATTGATCATCAGCCTATTTTTCACTATCTCCGGCGATTTTCAGGTGACCAGAAAAGTTTGGTGAGAGTTGCTGAAAAGGTGTCCTGCGTACTTACCATTTTTGGTAAAAAGTACAGTCTTCTGCGTACTTACTAACTACGCAAGAGTTATCTCCTGCGTACTTACAAGTGCGCAAGACTGAACTTGTGCGAACTTAAGTTATATCCTGCGTACTTAATATTTCCTTCTGCGTACTTTCAAGTACGCAAGAGCAAGTCTTAACTACGCAAGACCATTTCTCAAGTGCGCAAGGCCAAAGCCAAGTACACAACAGTGTCTAATTTTTCTGATTTTTTGACCAAGTAATTCACTATGTCGAACCTTCAGAATCTTGGAAACATGTTAAATTATTATAATGACATCGGTACACCTCAGAAACCGCCTAAACTATTAAATGTAAACGATTACTCAAATTGGAAGGCGCGTTTTGAGCACTACATTTTATACACCGACTCATCATTATGGATACCAATCATTGAGGGATATAAGCATCCCACACACATCTATCTTGATGAAGAGGTGCCAAAGCCCATCTCTAAGCTTGATGAAGAACAAAAGAAAGCTTATGATCGGGAAAAGAAGGCTCTTGGCTCAATCACTATGTCATTAACTCGGGAATTGTTTCACAGTTTCCGAGGCTTTGACACCTCCAAGGATCTTTGGAAAGCACTTCAGAAAAGATTTGAGGGGAACAGTGACATTAAGAAGAGTAAGCGGGATCTTCTCCGGAAGCAGTATGAATGCTTCAATTTCATGGAAAATGAATCGTTAGATGATCTCATCTCTAGATTCTATTATTTACAAACGGAGTTGAAAGCTTTTGAACTGAAATATCCCGATGAAGAACTGGTGGAAAAATTTGTTGATGCTTTGCCACCAAAGTTTGAGATGTATACAACCCTGATGAGGGAAAATCCTAAATTCTATGAGTTAACAGTAGATGAGGCTATTGGTAAGATTCAAGCTCATAACATGAATCTTATGAAGAAGGAGAGCTCGGGAAGACCTCAGATACAGGACCCTTCCATGTATCATGGGACGACTTCCACTTCAAAATCATCGGGCTCTGGAATTGCCCTCTTTACTGGACACTCCAATGAAGAAGACCACTCAAATGGGTGTGGTGGTCATGCTTGTTATGCATCCGGATCAGGGTTGGGAACTAATCATCAACACACCTCAAGAAATCCTCCAGCTACGTCTTCAGCTAACCATTCTGCAATAGTTAAAATAGTTGAAGATCATGTAGCGTTGTTTTCATCATGTATGCTTGCGTATGAGAATTTCATAGGCGGCAAGCTAACGGATCCTGAAACTATTGAAGAAGACTTTAACCAAGTGGATCCTGATGATATTGAGGACATGGATATTCAATGGAATATGGCCATGCTTTTGAGGAGGGCCAAGCGTTTCCTGAACAGAACAGGAAGAAAGTTCATTGGTGGACATTCTAATGCCAAGGTTGGATTTGATAAATCCAAGGCCAAATGCTACAAGTGTCTGAACTATGGACACTTTGCTCATGAGTGTCAAAAAGACCGAGCACCGGCCTCTGGTTTCACCAGACCTAGCCAGGGAAACAGCCACGGCCACAACAACACTAGCCACCACAATCAACACCAGGGTGGTTCGTCAAATGCACTGGTAGCTCAGCATGACGAAAACTTTGATTGGGGTGTTCATCTAGAGGACGCCATCATTGCTCAAACACAGGTTGGTCTCATGGCTGAGATCATGGAGCTGATGGAGGCTGAGAGAAAAGAAGCTGAGGAGATGGAAGCTTCTGTAGCTGTTGAAAAGGAGTCTACCACTGCCGTTGCTCTCATGGCCATTGGAGAAGCACAGAGTTCATCATCTGAGGTAGATTCTAACCCTTTCTCTGTTATTTCTTGTTCTAAATGTCTAGGGCTAAAGCTTGAAATTTCTAAGCTCCAAGACAAACTCGAACCCCTAACTATGGCAGCTCATAATTACAAAGAAAACGAAAAACGTTTTAAAGTGTCTGTTGAAACGTTAAAAAAGGAAAAATGTGAATATTCTTTACAAATAAGTGAGCAACAAGTTCACTTGGCTATTGCGTATAGGGGGTTAGAAAAACGGAACAATGAAATCAACAAACTGCAAAATGAGATCCTGTAGTTAAAATGTACAAATGAGAAGTTGAAAAACTCTCGCTTTGTGGTGGAGCACTACGAATCAGTAGTGAGGAAATTGAAGGGCCTAGGTCTTGGTACCAATGCCATTCCTCTACCAATAAGTGGGAAGTTTGTCAATAGCTTGATAGACATTGATCTCACCTGTCTAGATGAGTCCTCTGATAAGGATGATTCCCCTAAAAAGGATGAATCTTCAAGTAAGGCTAACTCCACATCTAGTGAGGAGTATGTTACTGCTTCTGATGATGGGTCGGTTAACACTTGCCCTGAAGGAGTAGTCTCTGAGGAGTTGTTGACTGAACAGAAAGTCCACAAAAACATTATCACTAATGGTGATAACTGCATTTTAACTGAACCTGATATCATTGAAACAAATGATAAACTTAAGGTAATGCTTTACGGGGGTTATAAAAATATTAACCAAGTTAAGAAAGAGGCTTTTTCAGCTCATTATGGGCTTGGTTACAAAGAGAATTTGCAAAAGTATTATACCCCCAAAAACCAAACTGAAAAAGGTCGGACTCCTGTTCATAAACCAACTCCTCCTGCTCATAATGGAGAGTTATCTAAGGCCAGATCTAATGAGCCTTACAAGAGAACTCATGTAGACAAGAGGATGTGTTTTCATTGTGGCATGGTTGGTCACATTCTTGTGAACTGTCCATCAAAGAACCAAGGGAAACGGCATGTTGTCTCACAGCCAACCGTTATCCCTAAGTCGCCAATAGTGAAACCTCCCAGAAGTCCAAAGCAGAATGTGGTGAAACCACCAATACAACCTATGGGAAAACCTAAGATTAAATCTGAGGCCAAACCATCTGTTGCAAGAAAGGTAAAGCAATCTGCTGTACCTCGTGTGTCTACATCTGGTAGTACACGCACTGGTGAGAAATCTGTGGGTAGACTCTCTAAGCCACAAAGAAGAAGAAGGAATAAGGGGTTGAGAAATCTGGAACAGCTGACTAAGACTCAATCAGGTGAAGCTTCCACAAGTTCATCGGCTGTGGTTGAGCCAAAGTCTACTGTTCTGGTTAAGAATCAAAAGAGATCCTGGAACAAGAAAGTTAAAGGTTCTCAATCTCCTGTTCCAAATTCATCCAAAGACTCACCAATTTTGAACAGTCATCATGACTGTGATTTGAAAGAAGTAGTTTATTTTGAGAAGGATGGACGACCCAAGACCACAATGGCTTGGGTCTCCAAATCTAACTAATTCTTTTGTTACTCGTGCAGGGACGTCCGAAGGGTACTATCTCTAACCGTTGGTATGTAGATAGTGGATGCTCCCGGCACATGACAGGAAACATGGCCTTGCTTCAAGATGTTATACAATTTAGAGGCGGCTATGTGGCCTTTGTCGGAGAAAAAGGCGGCAGCATCACGTGTCAAGGCCTGGTTTCAAACGGTTGTGTTAGCTTTGACAATGTCAACTTTTGCGAGCAGCTGAAGCATAACCTGTTGAGTGTCTCCCAAATGTGTGACAAGGAGTACTCGGTGATGTTTGATAAGTCAGAATGTCTGATTCTCAAACCCGGTTTTGAGGTTCCTGAAGACGATGAAGATCCCGAGCTGTTGTTAAGGGGAAGTTTGTTGATGCACTTTCCTGTGACAACACTTTGGATAGAGTCTTAGTTTGTATTTCTAATGTCTGTAATTTGTCTTTGTATTTATGAGTCATTATGTAATAGTTTATCGAGTTGTATTTACTTTCACATAATGTATGTTGTTTTTCTGCCAAGTGTTTTGCGCACTTACATGTGCGTAGGAGAAAGCTCCTGCGTACTTAGCAAGTACGCAAGAACACCTTTGCGTACTTGTTAAGTACGCAAGAGCAATTGGTCCTGCGCACTTGTTAAGTGCGCAGGCATCAGGTATGTATAAATAGGATAGGTTCACAGAGGCTAAGTACGCAGAACCATTTGTTTAGACGAACTCAGTTCTGCTAAGTACGCAGCTTGTATTCTCTCTGTAACCGTCGAGTGTTTATAATAAAAAAAAACGTTTATTGTGACTCTCGTGTTTGGTTTACTTTGTTTAGTAAGACTCTCCACCTAGTCACGGGTATTCCGCAACCCGGTGCGACTAGTATACCACTTTCATGTGACGATCCGACACACACGAAGGGACATACATGTACCAGGAGCCATGAATACGTCATCATCAGCTTCACTCCTTTGAGCAACAATGACAGGCTCTGCATCAATTTCTAATTCACTCAGATCATCTTCAACTGTCTGAAAGCTTTCTTCATTCATCACATCAGTCTCAGTAGATTGAGTACTTTCACCAGAACGAATACTCTCACTATCAGTTAAATCTGTAGAAGAATCACTTTGAGAATAACTCGGCTTCTCCAATACTTCTTTGATCAAGACCTCAAATGCTTGAGAAGTTGCTTCACCCTTTTTCTGCCATGCTTCCCATAGATCTCTTGAAGTAGGACACTTCCCGAGACTATGAATGATTTCTTTAGGTAAAGACATCGTTAAAGTTTCACGCGTCTTCATCTCTCGATCAAACTTCTGCTTTTCTACTTTAGTAAGAGCTGTCACTGGTTTAGGAACATCATACAATCCCATATACTCATAAGTAGGATGCACATATCCTTCAAAGATGGATGTCCAAAAGTTTTCATCAGTTTCTGATACGAACTGTTCGAACCGGACTTTCCAGCTACAGTAATCTGATATGCAAAAAAGTCTCGGTGGCATAGTTTCAATCTCATTATCATCACATGAAATTGACATTTTGAAATTTTTGCGAAAATATCCGGAAAAAAATTTCCCGCCAAAATACTCTTTTTAAAAAATTTCAAAATTTCAAAAATGATTCAAAACGACCATATAAGCTTTCCATAAAAAAATTTGGACAAGAAGAATTTTCCCGCCAAAATACTCAAACAAAATCACATCTTTTTGTTTTTTTTTTAAGAACACTAGCAAACAGATAAGTTCGCCTGATACTGTACAAGCGAACTTAATAAGTTCGCCTCTGAAACACCCAAGCGAACTTAATGAGAAGCGAACTTAATAAGTTCGCTTAAACCAGAATTCAAAAAAATCTAATTAAGTTCGCCTAATCCTGTGAGAAGCGAACTTGACAAGTTCGCCTGCTAAGTTAGCCTGCACACTAATAAGCAAGTTCGCTTGCAGTAACAGAATCAAGATCAAGAACACTTCAGACCACTTTCGCTAACAAGAAACATACTGAAATCATCATTAATCACTGATTTGAAGGAATTAATCAAAATTGGACCGTAGGATTGTATAATTTGTCAATTAGAAGCTTTCTATTGGGTCAATTTCATCAAAATCCTCTTCAAAAACACCAAATCAGAACCAAATTAAGCTTGAAAACTCCATGGAAATGAAAATATCAAAGATGATGAATTTGATGTTGATTGGACACGAAAACACCACGAATCTTCTGCTAATCAAGAGCAAAAGCTCTGATACCACTTGTAGGTCCCTAATTCGGTGTGTGACGGATCTCTAGACTCGCGGTATGACACGGTGATAACGTGCGGAATCCATGATCAACGTGCTCGTGTAACTCAAACAACAACAACGGTGTAAATAAACGCTTTGTATTTCCACCACAATATCAGGTTACAAGATTCTGTCTCTAATCAAGTTTACTCTGATATCGTCTCTTCTGTCTACGCTTTTTCTAACAGACTCTGTTCTGTATTTATAAACTACTGTTCTGCACCAGGCGAACTTAATAAGTTCGCCTAAAAGATGCTTAGGCGAACTTATTAAGTTCGCCTCTAATAGGCAAAGCGAACTTGTTAAGTTCGCCACAGATAGACTAAACGAACTTAATAAGTTCGCCTCAGATAGACTAAGCGAACTTAATAGGTTCGCCTCTGATAAGCCAGGCGAACTTGTTAAGTTCGCCTCTCTAAGAACTTATACAGAATTTTATCAACAGTTACAAAACATGTCCTAACAGTCTTGACATCAACCGTTTATATTCACCCTTGAATCATACCTGATTCATTGAAATCAAATCCAGATAAAAGTTGGATTCCCTTACCTAAATCTTCAGACTCCATATCTATTAACCTGAATCATCATATGATATTCACAAAAGAAAAACCAATCAAACTAAGACAAATGAATCACTCGATTCTGAATCTTACGATTCTTGATAATCCTTACGGATTCTGCTTTATTTTTTCTGTGCTAAATGATGTAACTTCATTCTGGAGATTTTAAAATCTTTGGAAATATCTTAGATGCCTTGAGATAGTGCAATTTAAATTTTTGTAGCATAACTGTGGGGTACACGTTGTATATCTGATACTTAACACCTTAACACACAAGAACGTGATACAAAGATGCTTATGGTTTCAAATCTTATAATATTGACAACTTGACTGTACTTGTTTATATTGCATATTACGTATGAATAAGTAGTAATCCATGACATGTTCCCATATTCTTTGATGTTTATTGTGTATCATTTTTGCTTACAATAGCCAGATATGATCCTATGCTCATGACTTTGACCCAAAAATAGCTTGTGTGTATATTCTTGTGCATATTAACTTCATTCAGAAAAGCTCAAAAAGATTTTAAGTTTATGTACAGTTCAATTTTTATCAAAAAAATGCCAAAAATATTTGTGTTTAACTTCCTTGAATTGTTTTTGAAACCTCCTAATTGAATGTTCATATCCGGTTCGTTATTTAACTTGACAATCTTCATAATTTGAGTTGAAATTGGATTTCACAAGGGTTTCTGCGTACTTGTTAATTGCGCAGGAATTAAATCTTGCGTACTTGTAAGTACGCAAGACTTAAGTCATGCGTACTTATTGGAGCATATTCTGGTGACAACGAGCTTGAAGATATTATGTCTTAGTCTTAGAGTCTTTAACTTGTAATTGATAGAATTGTTAGCAACAGTTAAAGGGGAGTCTGTTAGGACATGTTTTGTAACTATTGATAAAATTCTGTATAAGTTCTCAGAGAGGCGAACTTATCAGAAGCGAACTTGTTAAGTTCGCTTAGCCTATTAGAGGCGAACTTAATAAGTTCGCCTAAGCATCTTTTAGGCGAACTTGTTAAGTTCGCCTGGTGCAGAACTGGTGCTTATAAATACACAGTTACAGAGTCTGTTAGAAGTGATATCAGAGTAGACTTGAGAGAATTATGTGAATCTTGTAACCTTATATTGTGGTGGAAATACAAAGCGTTTATTTACACCGTTGTTGTTGATTGAGTTACACGAGCACGTTGATCATGGATTCCGCACGTTATCACTGTGTCGTACCGCGAGTCTAGAGATCCATCACGCACCGAATTAGGGACCTACAAATGGTATCAGAGCTTTTGCTCTTGATTAGCAGAAGATTCGTGGTGTTTTCGTGTCCAATCAACATCAAATTTCAGAGATTTTGAAGATATTTCATTTTTTTTGTGTTCTTGATAAAAATGGAAAACTTTTGATCATTTTGGATTGATTTTGGTTTCTTTTGATGAAATTGATCCGATAGAAGTGTTCCTAATCAGTTCCTACACATTCCTACGGTTCAATTTAATCAAATTCCATCAATTCAGCAAGATATGATGATTTTCGGAATTTTTGGTTCGTGTTTGGTTGAACAGCTGATGCAGGCGAACTTAGCAATTCTGTTGCAGGCGAACTTAGAGAGGCGAACTTAATAAGTTCGCTTGGTGCAGATTAGGCGAACTTAACAAGTTCGCTAGGGTCAAGTTCGCTCGGGTCAGTTTCTGGTGACTTTTGTCAGGCGAAATTATTAAGTTCGCTTGATATTAAAAAAAAATAATAATAAAAAAATTTCTTCTTGTTCAATTTTTTTTAAGGCAAGCTTATATGGGTACTTGATTCAGGATGTTCATTTCACATGACTTGAAGCATATGGAACTGGGGTCAGTTAAAATTGGAGATGATAGGCCTTGCAAGATCATGGGAATTGGAACAGTAAGGTTTCTAATGAAGAATGGCACTGAAATATATATCAGAGAAGTCAGGTATATCCCTAGTCTTAAAAGAAGCTTATTGTCCTTGGGAACTTTTGAAAGGGAAGGGTATCAAGTAAGTTTGAAAGAAGGGAAGGCTAGGGTTACAAAAGGGTCATTATTTGTTATTTCTAGACCCTAGTTCCATATCCTTCAAGTCATGTGAAATGAACATCCTGAATCAAGTACCCATTCTATTTTGGCGGGGAAATTCTTCTTGTTCAAATTTTTTAAGGCAAGCTTATATGGTCGTTTTAGATCATTTTTTAAATTTTGAATTTTTGAAATTTTTTAAAAAGAGTATTTTGGCGGAAAATTTTTTTTCCGGATATTTTCGCAAAAGTTTCAAAATGTCAATTTCGTGTGATGATAATAAGATTGGAACTATGCCACCGAGACTTTTGTGCATATCAGATTACTGTAGCTGGAAAGTCCGGTTCGAACAGTTCGTATCAGAAACTGATGAAAACTTTTGGACATCAATATTTGAAGGATATGTACATCCTACTTATGACTATATGGGATATTATGATGTTCCTAAACCAGTGACAACTCTTACTAAAGTTGAAAAGCAGAAGTTTGATCGAGAGATGAAGACGCGTGAAACTTTAAAGGTGTCTTTACCTAAAGAAATCATTCATAGTCTCGGGAAGTGTCCAACTTCAAGAGATCTATGGGAAGCATTGCAGAAAAAAGGTGAAGCAACTTCTCAAGCGTTTGAGGTCTTGATCAAAGAAGTATTGGAGAAGCCGAGTTATTCTCAAAGTGATTCTTCTGCAGATTTAATGTAACATCCCGAAAATAGTAAATAAGTAAATAATAATACGATGGAGATTTATACGACATAAAATGAAATAAGAACGGATGGACTTGGGCTCGACTCCAACGGGCCGAGAGAAGCCCAGGTATAAAAGGGGCAAGGCAGCCCACTAACTCATTTCACCCTCACTTGCACCATCTTAGAGAGAGAAAGGGAGCCCGGGTCTAGAGAGAGAAAGTCGACGGATCGTCACGAGATTTAAGGAGCACGTTACTACTGAGATCGTGAGCAAAACCTCCGGATCAGAATTCCAATCCAGGTAATGATTCGATCATAATATGAGTTCTTGTTCATTTTTGGGGTTTCTCGAGTTTTAGCTAAATAGGTGATGTTTTTACGGATGAAACTTGATAATAAGCTTAGAAATAGAATCTAGAATGAAAACCGCACGTTTTGATCAAAGAAAATTGTAAGATTAGCATGATCGGATTAACATGCAAGAATTCCGAAATTTTGGTCCAAGAACCAGGTACTGCGTACTTACCAAGTGCGCAGGAAGGAATCCCTGCGTACTTACTAAGTGCGCAGGAAGCAGTCCCTGCGTACTTACCAAGTACGCAGGAGGAAGACTCCTGCGCACTTACCAAGTGCGCATGAGCAAGTCCCTGCGCACTTACTAAGTGCGCAGGCAGCAGACAGCAGGCCACAGGTTGGTTAAGTAAAGTCAGTAAGTTTAGAATGATCAAACCATTAGAGTCAGGGTTGGGTCTAATGTGTATTTAACTACCTAATCCAGATCGGAAGTGACGCTGTTGGGCCTTTGTTTAGGACAACCTAGAGTAGCTCATCAGGTGAGTTCTATGTGCCCCCTTCTATGTTATGTGCAAATGATTTATAAATGTTTTGGGGCTGAAGTGTATATACTAAATGAATAAATGTTATAAGTGTCAATGTGATCATACGTATATATATATAATTACTTATATATGTGAAAATGAATTATGAATAAAGAATAAATCGTATGATACAAAGAATGAACGAAAGAAGGACATAACATAAATGAATGAAATCTTGCTTTATATTATATATATTGCATGTTATGAATGAATGTAAACGTTATGAACCCTTCTATGACAACGGCTACTTCGGTAGACGGACGACCACGTGATTATTTTGCAACCGGGACAAAAACGTTCCTTCGCAAGCTAGGACGTATGAAAAGGTATAAATGGACGGTCGAAGCAAGCCTTAACTAATGTAGAACGGTTGCATACATAATGGTCACGTGGGAAACGGATGCCCTAGGGCAGACGGATAAAAATGACGGACTACGACGGTAGGACGGTAAAGAGCGGACGGACAAAGGTTGCCGGACGAAATTAACGATATGACGGACGGTTTTCTAGAGCCGGACGGTAATGAAATGGGCTACGACGGTAGCTCTGACTGCGATGTCTTCGTGACATTCGCGACAAGTATGATGGGTTGATCTCCCTTAAGATTATGGCCAATATGTGTTCTCTCAATGAAAGTATGTATGTATATATGTATGTACCCTCAATGAATGTTATGTGAGAACAATAAAGTAAAGAATATATAAAAGTACGAATACACATTCATTTATTATATTTATGATAAGATAAATGTTATGTGTGAATGTCTTTAATCTAGAACTCACCAGCGTTAGCTGACTTTTAGTATACATTTCAGGTAACAAAGGAAAGGGTCGTGCGAAGGCGTGATGGTTACCCGACACAAGACTGACATCCCACTTTTGTTGTTAAGAATATGTTATGTTTTTATTTGTAAAGACTTCCGCTGTTTTGATTATGTAATTGAATGACGAATGTTTTAATTTAAGTTCAGTATTTATGACTATGTTTATGAGTAAATCCAACAAGTGAGGTCGCCCGGTTTAGGGGCCTTACAAGTTGGTATCAGAGCAATAGTTTGAGAGATTCAGACATCCCTAAATGTCTGGACTCAAACTGATAATGGGACCAACGCACGGATGTCAGTACGGGTAGCCACCGCTAACGCCAAAACAAGTAAGTAAGTATCAATGTCAATATATAACTCAGGGTAGATGTCTTAGCATAGGACACATGCCTTAGTTACCAATATCACTACTGATATGAATAGTTACACATAGGACATAAGATGGTAGACAATTTGAGCACATGAGTACAGTAAATGATTAATAATAACACGTAGCTACTGTTATCAATCTTTTACTGTGTAAGGGTGTCTCGATTTGTCATCCGTCGTATGTACTCACCATAGAGAGTGAAAGAAATGTTAACATAGTATTAGGAATGACTCACAAATCATAAGAACAGTACGATACATGTAAAGTGAATCACAAACAACGAGTAGAAGTTCGATATACCACAACGAAAGAAAGATAACGGATTATCAGCGGTCCAAGCAGATAGTAACGAACAGTCATGAACAACTCCCGTCAACTAGGAGTTCGAAAAGGGAAGGAGGATACATGGACTAGACGTTGTTTATAGAAGACATTTAAATTATGAAGCATTATAAGACGAGTCAGGAATTCACAAGTAAGGTAAATTGGCAATTACGTCAGGATCCACGTAATTGTAAATTTACATGTGGTTGTGCATACTGATGAACCTTATCATGTGGATTAATACACATGTCACCAAAAACAATTAAATCACTCCAAGCAAGACTATGAGATTAGTCACTTAAGTAATGATGATCGCAACAGATTAGCAAGACAAATGATGACAACAACGGCATAACAAATGTGGAACGAGAAGGAACGAGGCTTTAAATGGAGTTGCTGAAGTTGAGTAACACTAAGGAACAAGTTTAGAAATCTGAAGAAACCTGGTTCGGAACCTGATGCAACAAGTAACAAAGTAGTAAGTCAAGCAAAGAAAAAGGAACAGGAAACATTGCACCGAAAGAGAATTAGTATGAGGACGATAAGAGAGTCTATCAAGCCCAGTGAGAAAATTACTTCGTATGACAAACCGCGAACGACGAGACTGATTAAGTAGAATTTGAAGAACTCAACACTTGTTTGATTCAAATTGAGAAAGTAGCTGTCAAGGATCACAAGTTAGCACGAGATGTGAGTACTACATATGTGAGATGAACATACGTTTAGAAACTGCTTCTGAACATGAATTGTCAATGCTTAACGCAAACACGATACGATGAATGACCGTGGACCTACGGTCAAGTGTACATAAAGGTGAAGAAAATAACCACACAACTATATGTTCAAAGAAAATACGAGTAATCGAATGCACAAATGACATTTTTCCATGAAGAATACAATCCTAGATAAAATACTAAGAGTATTCACTCAGATGAGAAAATAGATATATCAACGACAACAAATGACTGGAACCACGATGCTAATTAGGGCGTGCAGGCAAAACCAAATGAAAACAGATCCAACCTAGGGTTTGAATGTTTAGAATAAATGTGAAGTTCAAGTTCTGAACAAATATGTGAAGAAAGAAATGAGTACTAGCAAGGACTCAAGAGTTAGAAAGCACTCTACAGTGATTAAGACAAGACAATAGAACGTGACTACTCAAATTGAAAAGCCAATAAGGAACACAATGAAACTAGAAATAAAAGGAATGATCGAGTATCACCGCACGTGTCATCTATTTGTAAAGAAACCTAGGAACGTGATTCTAAAGGAATCACATGCAGAAAATTTTAACCATCACGAAAAGTAGAAACTGTATAATTTGGTCATAAGGGATGCCAATCCCTAAGACTATTCAATGGTACAAAGAACGGATAGTGCATAATAGACTAATTATGAGAAATGTGAAACCATGACGATTATGTTTTAAAGAAAGGCAAGAAGGGAGTTACGTGTACAGGAGTATGAATGTAAGGATTGCATATCTAGTATTCCGTCTGAATGAATACCTTCTCAGAAAGTTAAGTATGATAGAGTAATGCTTCTAATGGTTCCTTCATGAACGAAACGTTCCTTTGGGGACGCAATGATACGGTTCCTTCGGGAACGAAATGACAAGGTTCCTTCGGGAACAAACTGATATGGTTCCTTTGGGAACAAGATGATGGGATTCCTTCGGGAACGAGATAACGGGATTCATTCGGGAACAACATGGTATGGCCCTTCGTGTGCGAATGCACGGAGGATAATTTATGAGGTACACGTAATAACCAAAGCGGCTTAGAAAGTGAATGATAACAACTGTCTAGGGCACATAGTAGACGATTTAAACTAGATCCCAGGCTACCAAAGAGACACTTCCAAGTGTTGAGAGGAATCCATGACTTGCTTAACATGTTAGATTCACGCAAGTGCTTGCTGGATCCGAGTTAAGTCCACCCATGAGACACGCTCAAGAGTAAAGTAGGTTAAACTATTCACCCTAACATACGAGGTGTTAGTTACAGAGAAGAAGATGTAGTAGGAACATGAAAACCCTAATTACATGCAGTCCAAGAATGGCATTGAATGATCACCATAACGCGAGACATGCCAATTCATAAGAACCTAAGTGGTTACTCAATCATGAGATGCAGAGAGTAATTTTGTTATGAGAAACACCGAATTTCGAGGACGAAATTCTTATAAGGAGGGTAGACTTGTAACATCCCGAAAATAGTAAATAAGTAAATAATAATACGATGGAGATTTATACGACATAAAACGAAATAAGAACGGATGGACTTGGGCTCGACTCCAACGGGCCGAGGGAAGCCCAGGTATAAAAGGGGCAAGGCAGCCCACTAACTCATTTCACCCTCACTTGCACCATCTTAGAGAGAGAAAGGGAGCCCGGGTCTAGAGAGAGAAAGTCGACGGATCGTCACGAGATTTAAGGAGCACGTTACTACTGAGATCGTGAGCAAAACCTCCGGATCAGAATTCCAATCCAGGTAATGATTCGATCATAATATGAGTTCTTGTTCATTTTTGGGGTTTCTCGAGTTTTAGCTAAATAGGTGATGTTTTTACGGATGAAACTTGATAATAAGCTTAGAAATAGAATCTAGAATGAAAACCGCACGTTTTGATCAAAGAAAATTGTAAGATTAGCATGATCGGATTAACATGCAAGAATTCCGAAATTTTGGTCCAAGAACCAGGTACTGCGTACTTACCAAGTGCGCAGGAAGGAATCCCTGCGTACTTACTAAGTGCGCAGGAAGCAGTCCCTTCGTACTTACCAAGTACGCAGGAGGAAGACTCCTGCGCACTTACCAAGTGCGCATGAGCAAGTCCCTGCGCACTTACTAAGTGCGCAGGCAGCGGACAGCAGGCCACAGGTTGGTTAAGTAAAGTCAGTAAGTTTAGAATGATCAAACCATTAGAGTCAGGGTTGGGTCTAATGTGTATTTAACTACCTAATCCAGATCGGAAGTGACGCTGTTGGGCCTTTGTTTAGGACAACCTAGAGTAGCTCATCAGGTGAGTTCTATGTGCCCCCTTCTATGTTATGTGCAAATGATTTATAAATGTTTTGGGGCTGAAGTGTATACACTAAATGAATAAATGTTATAAGTGTCAATGTGATCATACGTATATATATATATAATTACTTATATATGTGAAAATGAATTATGAATAAAGAATAAATCGTATGATACAAAGAATGAACGAAAGAAGGACATAACGTAAATGAATGAAATCTTGCTTTATATTATATATATTGCATGTTATGAATGAATGTAAACGTTATGAACCCTTCTATGACAACGGCTACTTCGGTAGACGGACGACCACGTGATTATTTTGCAACCGGGACAAAAACGTTCCTTCGCAAGCTAGGACGTATGAAAAGGTATAAATGGACGGTCGAAGCAAGCCTTAACTAATGTAGAACGGTTGCATACATAATGGTCACGTGGGAAACGGATGCCCTAGGGCAAACGGATAAAAATGACGGACTACGACGGTAGGACGGTAAAGAGCGGACGGACAAAGGTTGCCGGACGAAATTAACGATATGACGGACGGTTTTCTAGAGCCGGACGGTAATGAAATGGGCTACGACGGTAGCTCTGACTGCGATGTCTTCGTGACATTCGCGACAAGTATGATGGGTTGATCTCCCTTAAGATTATGCCCAATATGTGTTCTCTCAATGAAAGTATGTATGTATATATGTATGTACCCTCAATGAATGTTATGTGAGAACAATAAAGTAAAGAATATATAAAAGTACGAATACACATTCATTTATTATATTTATGATAAGATAAATGTTATGTGTGAATGTCTTTAATCTAGAACTCACCAGCGTTAGCTGACTTTTAGTATACATTTCAGGTAACAAAGGAAAGGGTCGTGCGAAGGCGTGATGGTTACCCGACACAAGACTGACATCCCACTTTTGTTGTTAAGAATATGTTATGTTTTTATTTGTAAAGACTTCCGCTGTTTTGATTATGTAATTGACTGACGAATGTTTTAATTTAAGTTCAGTATTTATGACTATGTTTATGAGTAAATCCAACAAGTGAGGTCGCCCGGTTTAGGGGCCTTACATTTAACTAATAGTGAGAGTATTCGTTCTGGTGAAAGTACTCAATCTACTGAGACTGATGTGATGAGTGAAGAAAGTTTTCAGACAGTTGAAGATGATCTGAGTGAATTAGAAACTGATGCAGAGCCTGTCATTGTTGATCAAAAGGGTGAAGCTAATGATGACGTATTCATGGCTCCTGGTGCATCTTCTTCAGAAGTAAAACCTGAGGTATTTTCTAACTCTGAAACGTTTTGTTCTAACTGTATTTCAGTGAAGGATAAAATGATGAGGGTAATGGATGACAACGTAAACCTCATTTGTGATATGAAATCGATGCACACGGTAAACCAGAAATTAAAGGATAATGAGAATGTGTGTATTGAGAGGATAGAATCACTAAAGAGGGATATAAATTCTCTGATTTTGAAGATCAAAGAGCAGGCATATCACCTGGATATGTCCTTTGCAGAAATTGAGAAAAGAAATAATGATCTTGTTGAGAAAGATAAGGAACTAGCTGAATCTAAAGCAGAGGTTATCAGATTACATAGAAAGTTAGAAAGCTTTGAAAATTCATCATTCTTATTAGGATATTATCATGACAATACTGAAGATGGGAAGGGAACTAATGGTATTGGTTATGTTTCTCCACCATTCAACGGAAATTATTCTGTTACACCTGAGATTATAAAAGATGAGGATTTAGATCCTAAGACTGTGTTGAAGGTTAGTCCAGTCACAGGTGAAGATATGGTGTATTCTGATGAGAGTGATGATGAATATTTTGATCAAGCTAAGGTAGAGGGGATACCGAAAGAGGTTAAGAAAGAAGACTCAAAGGTTGATTCTAATTCATCTGGACATTATACATTTGGAAGTTCTTCAAATTCAAGGAGAGTTTCATATGTCAGAGATTATAAAGACAGACATACATGTTTTCATTGTAATGAGATAGGACACATTGTGGTGACCTGTCCTTACAAAAATAAAGGGAAGAAGCATGTATTTCCTGAGAAGATGAAGCCTGAATCAAAACCCGTTGAGAAAAAGTTTGTTCAATCTCAAACTCCAAAACAAGTTCATGTAGGAGAATCTTCTTCAAATGTATCTTATCGTGTGAAGATTCCTTATATGAGAGAATATCGTGAGAGAAGATCTTGCTTTTCTTGTGGTCTTGTTGGTCACATTAGGATTGCTTGTCGTCACAACGCCAAAGGAAACCGACATGTTACTCCAGAAAAGGTAAGAACTCATGGTAAGCCTTATGCTAACCCAAATGTGGTTAAACCTCGTGATACACCAAAGGGTAATTCAAAATCTGAGTTTAGGTTTTCTAGACCTCAAAGACGAAGGAGAAACAGAAGATTGAGAAAACTTTTAGAACAACAAGAGTTTTCACAATCAAATCAATTTTCAAATGAAAGAAAATGTTCAAACACTTCACATTTTAAGCAAAAAGAACTTAATGAACAGAAGTATGTTTGGAAATCTAAAGTTTCTGTTTCGGACTCATCGGATCAATCTCCGTAAATCGATGAGAGATTTGATCGTGAATGGAGTGAGGTTTATTATTTTTATACAAATGGACGACCCTTGACTACCATGGCCTGGGTCCCAATTCAAATTAATTTTCTTGTTAGATGTGCAGGATTTATCAAAAGGGACTATTAATACCATTTTGGTTGTTAATAGTGGTGGTTCTATACACATGACAGGGAATGACATCTGCAAGAGTAAAGAGTTGTTGATAACTAAGAATCTATTTGATTCAACGACTTGATGCTCAAGGGGGAGAATATGTCACACACAATGTTTTGGAAAGAGTTTTACAAAGTCCAAATGATAACTTAGGATGACGATGGTGAGCATAAAGTCGTTGATGCAACCATTTGACTAGTTGAGGGGAAGTCTACAAGATAGGGGAGTACAGAACTGTGTTGGTGACAGAGGCAATGACATTCAATTAAAGGATTACATCAGTTTGAGTTTTTTTTTAATTGATTGAATTGCTTAATCCTAAGTAACCAAGTAAAATGTTTTTCTTAAAATGTTTTCATGGAAGGTTTATTTTCGTTTGTTTTACTTTCTTTGAAAAATCAAAACAAATTGAAAAAGATAAAATCAACATTACTTGAAGTTAAAGAAGAGATGATAGTACATCAGTAGATGTTCTTTCACACATGACCTTAGATTGACTGGTTCGTGCTTTATGTTAATATATCTGAATTATATGTTTTGATCTAAACATCAGAGACTGCACAAATAGGAAATGATAGTGTTGTGTATGCATATAATTTGAATTCTCAGTAGACTAAAAGCGTCACTGAACCATTAGTAGTGTGAAAACATAATTTCATATGTTACAACTGTGATTTGAACCCATTTTATGCCTGGGTGTGTGTGCTAAAAGATCACTATCAAATAAAGAATATTAGCTTTTAATAAAGATTTTCCTATGAGATCAGTTTCGGGTTATGTCCTTAGCACTATTCATTCGATTTGCTTCAGTGCCCATGTCCCGAAAAACATGCAATTTGAAGTATAATTAAGATATGTACTTGACAACATCTGTCAAACATATACTAGCCCTTGGATCATATTAATAAATCATCTTTACCGATTCCATTGAATTGATAATCCAGATAACAGTTGGATCCACGTACCTGAATCTTATGATTCCACATATATAAGCCAAAACATTGAATCATTCGATTCTGAATCTCATTGATTCCTATACAATCCAATTTGGATTCTGCTATTCATGTGCTAAGTGATGTCTCCTCATTCTAGAAATTCGGATAATCTTTAGTAAAATCTCATATGTCTTGAAGATAGTGCATTTACTTTCTGTTGGCATACTAGTGGGGTACACGTTGTATTTCATACTTAAAATGGTACCTTAACTCACAAGAAAGTGGGAATGAGATGCTTTACTTTCAAATCTTATAATATTGACAATTTGAATTTGTGTGTCATAGCCTGATCCTATTTTCTTTGAATGTTTATCGCGTATCATAACATGCAATATGAAAGTCTTGAAAAGATAGAATGTGATAATCTTGAAAGATATTGGTTTGATTGGTCAAGGCTTGAAAGAATGACATAGGATACCATTTGATATTATATGGATTTTATATCCAAGATGTGTGATTGATATCTCATATATACTGATATGATCTTCTTACTCGTGATGTTCGACCAAAAATATGTGATTTTGTATTTTACATTTCAGTTTATATAGAGAAAAACCAAAAAGATTTTGTGTTTCTTATGTTTGAAAAACCAAAAAGATTTTATTTTTCCAGTTTCCATGGAAATCTTAATTGTTGGTTATTCTTGGTTGTTCTCCTTTGCATAAACTAAATATTGCAGACAGAAGTTGACAAGGGGTCCTTCTCCCAAGTTTTATTCTAGAAATAAAGAGAGTGTGCAGATGAACAAGACAAAGACTACAGTGTGTTTGATGATATTTGAAGACAGATGACAATATTCTGAAGCTGTTGTCAATGGGGAGTCTGTTGGAGCATATTCTGGGGACAACGAGCTTGAAGATATGATGTCTTAGTGTTAGAGTCTTTGACATGTAATTGATAGAATTGTTAGCAACAGTTAAAGGGGAGTCTGTTAGGACATGTTTTGTAACTGTTGATAAAATTCTGTATAAGTTCTCAGAGAGGCGAACTTAACAAGTTCGCCTGGTTTATCAGAAGCGAACTTGTTAAGTTCACTTAGTCTATCTGAGGCGAACTTGTTAAGTTCGCTTAGCCTATTAGAGGCGAACTTAATAAGTTTGCCTAAGCATCTTTTAGGCGAACTTGTTCAGTTCGCCTGGTGCAGCACTGGTGCTTATAAATAGACAGTTACAGAGTCTGTTAGAAGTGATATCAGAGTAGACTTGAGAGAATTCTGTGAATCTTGTAACCTGATATTGTGGTGGAAATACAAAGCGTTTATTTACACCGTTGTTGTTGATTGAGTTACACGAGCACGTTGATCATGGATTCCGCACGTTATCACCGTGTCGTACCGCGAGTCTAGAGATCCGTCACGCACCGAATTAGGGACCTACAGTACTTGCCAAGTACGCAAGAGTTAAGTCTTGCGCACTTGTTAAGTACGCACGACCCAGCTGTGAAAGGTATATAACAGGTGTTACACTTTTTCTCTCAGTTCTTCTCATTCAAACGAACTTAACACTATTGTATACTCTCTGTTCGATTTTCACTCAAAAATTTATGTGTTCCTAACGATTTTTCATCCCGATCTTTGTTTCATCATCATCTAACTAACATTTGGTGAGAATCTTGGACCATTTCATCCGTTATATCATGTTTTATAGATCGATTTCACGCCTGGGGACACTTAGGTCAAGATGATCGATTTGTGGTACAAGGGTGTGGTTGATTTTGGTTCTAATGGTCTTAAACATGTTTTTCGACTCATTGGTGACCATCAACAACATCAAATTTCACAAATGGCGGATTTTGGAATTTCAAATTTTGCTCAAGTGTTAAGCCTACGTACTTAACAAGTACGCAAGACTTAGGTCATGCGTACTTGATAAGTTTGCGTACTTGTTAAGTACGCAAGACATAAACCCTGCGCACTTGACAAGTGCGCAGGAAGGCACTTCTGAAATTTTTCTAAGTCTAAATTGTCAGTTCCTTTTGCATGTGCTATACTTGGTCATGTGTATTCAATTCCAATGAGTCTTCTTGTTCTTATTGTGTTTATTGTTTGTTTTTGCAGTGATGGCTCGTGCTTATACAAGTGAATTCAATCTGCTGGCACTTACTGAACCGGAATGGAAGGGTGCTGCAATTGCGTACCAGGAGATCATTGATTTCTGGAACCGCTCAAAGATTAGCTACGCTATTTGAGCATACCCTATCATATCTAGACCGTACTTGGAGCAGTTCTGGGATACGGCAGAACATGACTACACAGTAACTCCCAATGTCATTCGGGCTATTGTGGCAGGTCATGACATTGCCATTTCTGAGGACACTATCAGCAGAGTTTTACAGTTTCGGGATCTTGCAACCGGCCCAACTTCCTATCCTGATTACTTTGTGGATGGATGTTGAAGGCAACGTATGGGATATGTCGGTGTGCAAGACTATGCATCGTACAAGAAGATGTAGGTGCTAGATCAGTGGAGGTACTTTGCCCACATAATGATCATGTGTATTTCTTCTAGGAAGGCAGGGAAGGATGCCATGGGTCATGATCTAGCAGCTGCTATGGTTGGGCTGTCTCAAAACAAGGGCTACAACTCGGGACAATCCGCCCTATTGTGTCTGGGCTTGTAACAATTGTAGCATATACGGATTTGGCTTGAACATTTATTAGCCATATGCCCTGCTTCCCACATTTATAACAATTTGAAGTCCCCTTCCTACATTCCCCGAAATGTTTTTTCCCACAAACCTTGCACCCTCGAGGAAAGAACTTGTTAAAAGGCTTCTTACTAGGGCTCCCGCCCCTTATCTTTTTCATCACTTGATCCATAATTTCCCGTTTTCTCTTCTCACCTCTAGACTCTTGCCTCCTCAACTCCACCTCTCTTTCCCGACACCTATTTATTAAATCCAAAAGTGTGGTAAATGAGGATGGAGATATGTTATCTCTGAATTCCACCGTCAGCATAGCATAAAACCTATCATACTTCGCCTTCTCAGTCGACACCACGTCCGGACAGAACTTGGCGCGATCAAAGAAAGCTCCAACCAGTTCATCTATTGACTCATTCTTTTGCCTCATGAGGAGGAACTCCTCAGTCATCCTGTCAACTGAGGCCTGAGGGCAACGATATTTCAGAAAAGCCATCTTAAACTCCTCCCAAGACATGGAGGTCACACCTAATTCACCCCTCTCCATTCGGAGATTCAATAACCATTCCTTTGCCCTTCATGTCAACAATGGCACGCTAAACAATACCCTGTCCTCGGGTTTGCACTTTGTCATCTCAAAGTTCGATTCCATATTCACCACCCACCTGTGGCTAAGGATCAGGTCCACTTGCCCATCATACTCTTTGGGCTTAATCACCATAAATTCCTTTAGGGTATAACCCTGTGGTTCCCTCTCCTTCTCTTTCATAACATCCTCAAGAGTGAGCTTAATAGCCCCTCTCATTTCCTCCATCAACAAGGATGTGGCTTGCTCAAATGCCTTGGCCACTTATTCCTTAATCATTTCTTGGAATCTTGAATCCAACGGTTCATTGTTTGCTTCTTCTGCCATCTCTTAACTGAGAATAGAACAAAACACTTTAACATCCTTACACTTACATTACCTTAGGTATCTATCACACCTACACTCTTATATGCGTTAAGTATATATATATCTACCTATATACATATATAATCAGCTTCACCTAATCCTTGCAAATGTTCATTGTCATGTGGTTATCATAAAGACACTTGAACATCTTGTCTTATTAATCACATTGGCCAGATATGTTTAATAATACGATATGCCCAAATGTAACTATCATATTCATATAACAAATTACAAAACAACTTTCGGCACACATAACACCTTGTCATTCATTCATACATATACATATACAATCATTTATATATATCCATTTTATCAAATCATTACCAACCTTTCATTTCCGAAAGCTCCGAGTCTTAGTCAAGTCCTTCTTGGATTCTCGTATCATTTCCCCATATCAAGAGCATCCGGTTTGAGTTTGGTGCCACCCGCACCAAATCCCTCAAACCATTGCTCTGATACCAAGTTTGTAACACCCAAAATTGAAACACGGATTTATAAACGCGGAAGCATTCGTCCCAAGAAAAAAAAATTTAATTTTTTTATATCTTTGCGTGTCGCGAAAATCGGGGCCCGACCCTTCGCGTGGCGCGAAGGAGTCCAAAAAGGGAAGGACCGGAGAACGAGGTCTTCGCATGTCGTGAAGACCCGATTCGGGTTCTTCGCGTGGCACGAAAACCTCTATTTCACAGAAGGTTTTGAGACCTGTGCAATTTTCATACTTAACCAAATTTCCACCATTTTATATTTCAACATGACACCAAAAATTCCTTACACCTGGGTTTAGACCAAAAGCATTTAAAACAAGTTTTAAAACATCTACCACTTTATTCAAGTATCAATTTACATGACAAAAATACGGATGTCCGTCTAAACCCCAAAATCCACATGTACGCATACGAGAATCCCGCCAATGCCTTGGACTTGACTTGGACTACATCGGAGCCTTTTCTACATAACGTCACATGTAATAACCATTAGTAAATGATATAAACATAACACCAAGTAGTTACAACTTGTTTTCACCCATTCACCCCATTTGACCCATTTACACCCAATTTGTCATTAGACTACATGTAACTTGCCTTACACTTTATAAGTTTCATTCCTTTCATTTTTCATCCTCAATTTACATTATTTCCATTTCCATTATGGCACATAGGCCATATCTTCAACACCAAATTTCCATTATGATGCTTAGATCATAACTTCATATTCACCTATCCATTATGGTACTTAGGCCATAACTTCATATTCACATATCCATTATGGTATAAATCCCATAACTTCATTCATTCACATATCCATTATAGTATTACAACTATAATTACATTCATTCATTACACATACTATATCATACATATTCATTCACAACACATTGTATCACACATAACACATATACCACCCTTTATCTACAATACTAAGTAAATGCGTAAGCACTTACCTTGTGGGTTAGAAGATCCCGCACCACCTTCAAGTTTTGCAATTTGATTACCTAAATATATACACCTAGTTTAGTAATCTAGTCATACATCAAAATCACATTACAGTTGGGTTTACAACCCAATCTCCCATTTTCAACCCAAATTGACCCGTTTGGGTTATTTCCATATCCAAACACCATCTTTCAATCCAAAATCACCTACTTAAGTTTCCTTTCCAATACCTTGACACTAATTTTTCATTAAACTAGTATATTTAAGTTAATTTGGTGTTTGTTCAAGTGTCTAACATCATATAATCACTTAATCATCATTAATTTATCATCTATTCATTATAATCCAAAAACCCCCAATTTTCCCCATATGAACACTAACTTCTCATAATCAAAATCAAAGGGTTCTAGGATTTTAATTACCATCTAACACTAATTAGCCACATGCATTCATAAATTTTGGATTTCAATAAAACCCACCAAGAACACCATAAATGGTGGATTCAAGAGGTGAAGGATAACTCAATTGATGTTAGGAAGGTATTGTGTGGATCAACACCCTAAATCCCGAGCATGCAATTCTTTAATTTCATTCTTGACCGTATTCCCCTCTTTCTCCTTCTTCTCTTGCAACCATCGACACCCAAACACTCAAATGAGTGTAATTTTGACTATCATTAGTCAAAATGGCAGATTTTTGCCATTTTACACTTTCAGTCCTTCAACTTTCATTTACCTCTTTCATTCCAAAACTAGTTAAAACTAGTATAATCCCATTACTAACTTGAAACCCACTTGTTTCAACTTATTTCTAAAATATTATTTTCACCATAATATTTATTTAGAAATATTTATTTATTTATAACGAAACCCGGATTTTGGTTCGTTACAAAAGTAAAGTATGTGATAGTTTATATGTTAAATTAATGTATATGATATAGTATATGATAAAATAAATGATAAAGGAGCTTTGCAAGCAAATGATAAAGGAGTTTTGCATACATTGCAAGCATGATAAAGGAAGTCCTACCCTTGTTAGGCATGATAAAGGAGCTTTGCCTTTGTGCAAGCAGATAAAGGAGTCTTGTCTTTATGCAAGCATATAAAGGAGTCTTGACTATGTGTAAGCATGATAAAGAGTCTTGCCTATGTGCAAGCAGATAAAGGTGTCTTACCTATGTGCAAGAAGTTAAAGGATAAGTAAAGACAAAGTGACCTATTTATATGCAAAGTAATGTTATTATAAATGATTATTTTTATAACTATGATATGTTAATGTTTAAAGCCTTAATGATTTGTGTAAACTAGAACTCACTTAGCTAAGCTGACTTTTAGTATGCATGTCAGGTTAATGTTGGACGGGTTATAGAAGTCTGAAGGACTAGAAGGCATTGATGTATTAGCTACCCTACCCGAAGACTGACATCCCGTTATTTATGATTTGTCTTTAGACATTTATGTTTTGTTTATGGATTATGTTTTTGACTTGAAAGTTGTTATATTACAATTGAATGTTTTCCACTATGTATAAATGGAGTTTTACAGTTTAAGAACTATGTTGTGAAAGATTAAATCCAACAGCTGAGACCCTCGGGTTTGGGATGTTTCACTTCAAGATTTGAACACCCAACATTTTAGTTGTGGGGTATACCACTTAATGAATACATATACGAAAACATTCATCTACAAATAGTTAAATGAACAGTTAATATTGTTTTATTTTATGGACCGACCCGATGGACAACGCGGTTGACCGAGCTATGACCCGTAAGAGTTACACCTAGGGCAACGAACATTTAAATCCACTTAACCCGCTTAACTAGTAATTACGAACTGTTAGCGAGACGATATATATTTATATATATTCGTTAGACGGGAATTGTTATTTATACTCGTTTATGAATAATAATTATATATTTTTTTAATCTTTTATTAAAACATTAAAACGGGTTCGGGCTTTTATATTTTGTATTGGACTTTGGGCCAGAAAACAATTAGTAGGGTTTATGATTATTATTTAATGAAATAATCCTATCATATATTAAACCCTATTATTCAAGCCGCAAGAAGTTGAACACCTTTTTTTACTTCTTGTTTTTCGTTCAATACCAAAAGAAAAGCAAACAAAGAAGTGTTGGAATTCTTTGTTATTTTTCAAGTTGTCATCCACAAAAAGGGAGCAAAGGCTGCCTTTGCAATTTACTGCAGACTCAAGCCGCCAGAGTCGCCCCGTTCTCGCGTTTTTGGTTCGTGTCTAGCTTCGGTTCGTTGTACCTCGGTGTCTCAACCGGTTAATCATTAACCACTAAGGTATAATTAATCTCATCAGTAGATTAATTTTTTTTTTTGCATGTTCATAACCAGATCCTGTTCGGTTTGTCAGTGCTGTTAAATAGGTTATGATTTTATTTTCCGCTGCGTATTTATTAATCAACTGAATTAATTAATTTCTCTGTCAAAACCCGTTTTTACAAAAGTCAAACTGATCACCACTGAATCCCAACAGTGGTATTAGAGCCTGGGTTATAACACGCTAATCGGAACCGGTCTGGTTTCACCGGTTAGATTAATCACAAACTTTAACTATCTTTCTGATCTTTTTTTTTTTGGCAATTTTTTTTATTTATTAATTTGGTCGCTTTTTTTATTTTATTTGACCAAATATATTGCCCTTATGTGATTGTGTTGAATATGTAAATCTGGTCCGACCCATGTGATTGAGTTGTTTGTGTTTCTTATTCAGTTTTTGGTTTTATGGTTTTGGCCCAATTTTGATGGCTCAAAGTTATAATAGAATATGTTTTTTTATTTTATGTAATGTAATAAAAACCTGAAGACAAATCTGAAGACACAACAGGAATCATGGATTCAGTGGGAGTCATCCGAGACGACTAGATGCACGGAAGTCCATCCTTGTGGTTGTTTTAATTTTGTGGACCCCGTGACCCGTTTGGTCTTGCTAACTGGCTCTAGCAAGATCAAACAAACTTGGCCCTAAAAGATTTACATATTTATTTTCTTTAAGGTTGCTTTTAATTTTTTATAACTTAAATTTATTATAAACCAACCAAACACCAAACATTTTAAAAAGTGTTTTAAAATGTCACAATCTGTCACCACAAGTTCTAATTTTACAACTTGTAGAATTTTATAAAAGTAACAACTGGCTTGTTTTTATAAAATACATAACCGCTAAAGTTTTGCAATTTAAACTAAATTTAATTTCAAAACTTATAACTTAATAGTTTTCAACTATTAACTTTAAATGGTTATTCAAGTCGCGACAAACTTAGTTTTAATAGGTTATTTAAAATTAAGTGTACTGAGAGATGAAAGGGTTCATCAAATTTGTCATGACTTTAAATAGTAAAACTGGCTTTTACAACACACGTATGATTTAATCATTCGTTGAGTTTGACCCTATTCGGTAAACACTAAAATTGGAACCCATATTTAAAACCAATGGTATATGTCATCCTATTATAAGGAACACTTGGAGCATAAAATGAAACATCGGTGTTTGGAGCCACAGCACCGCACTGGATGCGTAGTTTATCCTTCCAAGGCGCAAGGGTTTCGTTGACATATCCGGCCCTTCTGCAAGTACCTGTTTTAGGACGACTATTACTTTTCTCTCTTGTTACATGCCCCAGCTGTCAAGAGATTAAAAGTGGGCATAGATGAGGCTAAACGTATCAATGCATAGACATGTCTTGTCTTTGCGGCCTCATACTCGAGAGTTGTGCATCTTTCCACAATTGACGCTAATTGTCAGTCTAGTTACCCACTTACTAATGTTGTATGCCACAGCTACCATTAGTGACTGATTTAGCTAGATTCTCACTCCTTATTCTAATTTCTGTAATTGGGTCATAAATTAATAAGGACTTTTCACTTTCTTTAAACTAATTTATTTTCTTTGCTTATCTTGACAGATGTCTATTGAAAATAATAATACTAATAACTCCTTCGCTCTCAATTCTATCCTTGAGAATGAAAAGCTGGATAACACCAACTTTCTCTCGTGGCAGTGCAATATGAGAATAGTTCTCAAGATGGCCAAGAAGCTCTATGTTCTCGATGCACCAGTCCCTGAGGCACCCGATGGTAACACGGCTACCGCTCGTAAGGCCTGGGAAAAACAAATAGATGATGCCACTGAGGTGGCCTGCCTTATGCTAGCCTGCATGTCCCGTGAGCTCCAAAAGAGCATGGAGGACCTGAGTGCCTTTGACATGATTGAGCAACTTAAGGACATGTTCCTAAAACAAGCCCGACAAGAACGCTATGAAACCATGTCTCAGCTCATTCGTTGCACGATGCAAGAGGGCACGCCTGTTAGTGCTCATGTACTTAAGATGAAAGGGTACATCGACCAGATGAACAAACTTGGATATCCCATGAAGGATGACATGGCTACTGATTTCATCTTAAACTCTCTCCCAAGCTTCTATGCTCAATTCGTAATGAATTTCAACATGAATGGCTTGGAAAAGACAGTGGCCGAGCTACATGGTATGCTCAAAACGGCCGAGATGAATAAACAAGGAAAGAAAAATCAAGTTCTGATGGTCAGATCTACTGGTGTTAAAAAACCTATCCCCAAGAAACGAGGTTATAATAGCAAAGGCAAGAAGAAGGTTAATATTGCTGCTAAGCCTGCCACCAACAATAACAAGAAAGCTTCAAAAGCACCCCCTCCTGAGGAGCGCCAATGCTTTGAATGTAACAAAATGGGACACCGGAAACGTAACTGTCCTGAATATCTAGCAAAGCTGAAGCTGCAGAGGGCCAGTGGTGAGGGCACCTCTTCAAGTATTCTCATTTATGTTATTAAAATTTTTACTGTTTCTAGCAACACATGGGTATTTGATACTGGATGTGGATACCACATCATTAATGTCTTGCAGGAGCCTAAAAGTTGGAGGAAGCTGGAACAAGGCGACATGGAGCTCATCGTTGGTGATGGGAAAAGAGTACCAGTTCTTGCAACTGGAACATATCATCTCTCATGTCCTTCTGGCCTTATGGTTGTTTTGAACAATTGTACCAGTTCTTGCAACTAGAACATATCATCTCTCATGTCTTTCTGGCCTTGTGGTTGTTTTGAACAATTGTTTGTTTGCACCTGGTTTAACCAGAAACATTATTTAAGTTTCTTTATTGTTTGAACAAGGATTTAAGTACGTTTTTAATGGTATTCCTATTTCTGCCTACTTAAATGATATCTTTTATTTTGAGGCTAAACCTCAAAACGATATTTATGAGATTGACGTTCAAACTAACAATAACATATATAATCTTTCTAAACGTATCAAATCTGGCATTAATGATACTTTTCTATGGCATTGTCGACTTGGACACATAAGCAAGGCACACATTAAAAGACTACAATACGAGGGAATTCTTGAACCTACCGGACAAGACTCATTTGATAATTGCGAGTCTTGTTTAGCTGGCAAACTCACAAAGGACCCCTTCACCCATGTTGGTGAACGAGCCAAGGATCTGCTCGGCCTTATACACACTGATGTGTGTGGCCCTTTCAGAACCATGTCTAGAAATCATGAAAGATACTTCGTTTCATTTATTGACGATTATAGTCGATATGCTTATGTCTATCTTATGAAACATAAGCATGAAACATTTGAAAAGTTCAAAGAGTTTCAAAACGAAGTAGAGAAACAACTCGATAAATCTATCAAGACACTTCGATCAGATCGAGGTGGCGAGTATCTCAGCTTAGAATTTCTTAATCATCTGAAGGAGCACGGAATTATTTCTCTGCCCACTCCTCCTGGCACACCCCAACTTAATGGCATGAGCGAGAGGAGAAATCGAACCCTACTTAATATGGTTTGATCGATGATGTGTAGAACTAACTTGCCTCACTCCTTCTGGAGTTATGCTCTTATGACCGCCGCGGGCCTTGTAAATCTGGCGCCGACTAAGAAGGTGGAAAAAACCCCATATGAGATATGGCACGGGTCTAAACCCAATTTGTCTTACCTTACAGTATGGGGATGTGATGCATATGTCACCAGCGATTCTGATGACAAGCTCGATCCAAGAGGCGAAAAAGTTGTTTTTTTCGGTTACTACAACAAAAGCGGATATTATTTCTATCATCCTGATGCAAACATTGTTTCCATCAAAATGAAAGGACGCTTTCTCGAGGAAGATCTACTAAATCGAGGAACCGGAAACAATATTATGGATCTTGAAGAAATTCGAGAAACGCAAACAACCGCTGAGGAAGTCGGAGCGTCTGATCAACAAGAAGTTGTTGCTGATGAATCAGACATAAACACACGCGTTCGCAGAAGTAGCAGGTCTCGTAAAGAACCTAATAGATACCTATGGCATCTTGAAGCTTCTAAAGTTCTGTTAGTAGCTGAGTGAAATGACGAACCTACAAACTACAAATCTGCTATCTCAGATCCTAAATCCGAGAAATGGCTTGAAGCCATGAACGCCGAGATGCAATCTATGCGTGATAATCAGGTCTGGGACTTGATTGAACTACCCCCCGGTTCTCGGGCAATAGGGAGTAAATGGATTTTCAAAAGAAAAACCGATATGCATGGTAATGTACAAACCTATAAAGCACGGCTAGTTGCAAAGGGTTTCACTCAAACTCAAGGTATTGACTATGATGAAACTTTCTCACCCGTTGCTATGATCAAATCGATCAGGATACTGCTTGCCATAGCCGCGTACCATGATTACGAGATATGGCAAATGGATCTCAAAACCGCTTTTCTTAATGGACATCTCTCTGAAGATGTCTATGTGGTTCAGCCTGACGGTTTTGTTGATCCAAAGTATCCCAGTAGGGTCTGCAAACTGAATAAGTCCATTTATTGACTTAAACAGGCATCTCGAAGCTAGAATCTTCATTTTGATCAGAAAATCAAAGAATTTGGTTTTGTCAAAAATGAAGATGAGCCTTGTGTTTACAGAAAGGCTAGTGGGAGCACTATATCATTTCTCATCTTGTATGTGGATGATATACTGATCATTGGAAACAACATTCCTATGCTTGACAAAGTCAGACAATGGTTAGGATCTTGTTTTGCAATGAAAGATCTTGGAGAAGCTGCTTACATTCTAGGAATCAAGATCTACAGGGATAGATCTAAGCGGCTTCTAGGGCTAAGTCAGAGTACTTACATAGACAAAATGATGACACGCTTTAGGATGGAAAACTCCAAGAAAGGAGGTGTTCAGATGACTAAAGGCACTGTGTTGAACAAATCACAATCTCCTTCCACGGACATTGAAATTAAGGAAATGGAAGCAATTCCATATGCCTCAGCGATTGGTTCTATCATGTATGCTATGTTGTGCACTAGACCTGACGTCTCGTATGCTTTAAGCATGACCAGCGGTTTCCAGCAAAGTCCTGGCATTGCCCATTGGACTGCAGTCAAGAACATCCTAAGGTACTTGAGAAGAATTAAAGACATGTTCTTAATATTTGGAGGAGTGAAAGAGGAGCTCAATGTACGGTGTTACACTGATGCTAGCTATCAAACTGACCAAGATGACTCTCCCTCACAATCAGATTTCGTATTCACTCTTAATGGAATAGCTGTCTCATGGAAAAGCTCCAAGTAGAGTATAATGGCGGATTCAACCACCGAATCTGAGTATATAGCCGCATCAGATGCTGCTAAGGAAGCTGCTTGGATGAAGAAATTCATTACTGAGCTCGATGTGGTTCCGAGTATTCGCCAACCAATCGAGATACTTTGTGATAACACAGGTGCTATAGCTCCAGCCAAAGAGCCCAGATCTCATCACAAAGCCAAGCACATTCAAAGGAAGTTCCACTATATACGGGAAATTGTGGAACGTGGAGACATCGTGATAAACAAAGTAGACACAGATCAAAACCTAGCGGACCCGTTTACTAAGCCCATGACTTAGGACAAGCATGATCTTCACAGAGATGCTATTGGTCTTAGATTTGCTAGTGATATGTTTTGATTTAGTATTTTGAATGTGTGAACAATTAAACAGTTGTACTTTTGAATTCCTTTTAGTTTACTGATTTAAGTGCAATTCTGAATACTTATAACTGTGTTCGATTTTAATACGTTTAATCCATGAATCTTGTATTCTTAATTATCCGTAGTCGGTCAGACTCGTGGGAACGTCTCTGAATTAAGACTTTTCTGAACTTCGACTCAAGGAGTTGACTCCGAACTTCACAGGCCTCATTTTGAATGACGTTGGATGTAACTCGCATCAAATCATCTTCATGGATCTTTGTCATAAGATGTTTTGCTATTGGTATACTCATTAGTATCCTCTGACCTGAGATACGTACTAGAACTGTCATTTACCAAGAACTATTCTTTAATCACTTTCAAACGATGTGGCGTAACTGCCAGTCATAAAGACTTTGAATAGGAATAGTTCTGAAGTTCAGTGGGAGTTGTATGTAGTCAATAAGGGATTCTGTACTCTTACATTATATGTAACAGATAGGCATCGTGGCACCCTCGTTGATTCAAACTGGTGAAGTGTAAGGCCTTACCCAAACTTACTGTGTGTTTGATTGGACCACTTTAATTCTTGATCGAGAACAATAATAATTGAACGCCATATGAGAATGAACTAAATCCATGTCTCATTGATTCAATTGATACTTTATACGGAAAGGATGAATGACAACTATTGCCATAAGTCTATTGTCTTGCTTTAGTTAGCTGTTACTAACACCAAGATATTTGGTTAATGACTTTAAAGCGTCATACCTTGTTAGGGACATCCATGTGCAGCTAGAGCGCCGCTGACTGTTTGCGATGATTTATCGTGTATCATCCAAGTGGGAGATTGTTGGATTTTATGGACCGACCCGATGGACAACGCGGCTGACCGAGCTATGACCCGTAAGAGTTACACCTAGGGCAACGAACATTTAAATCCACTTAACCCGCTTAACTCGTAATTACGAACTGTTAGCGAGACGATATATATTTATATATATTCGTTACATGAGAATTATTATTTATACTCGTTTATGAATAATAATTATATATTTTTTTAATCTTTTATTAAAACATTAAAACGGATTCGGGCTTTTATATTTCGTATTGGAAAACAATTAGTAGAGTTTATAATTATTATTTAATGAAATAATCCTATCATATATTAAACCCTATTATTCCAGCCGCAAGAAGTTGAACACCTCTTTTTTACTTCTTGTTTTTCGTTCAATACCAAAAGAAAAACAAACAAAGAAGTGTTGGACTTCTTTGTTATTTTTCAAGCTGCTGTCCACAAAATGGGAGCAAAGGCTGCCTTTGCAATTTACTACAGACTCAAGCCGCCAGCGCCGCCCCGTTCCCACGTTTTTGGTTCGTGTCTAGCTTCGGTTCGTTGTACCTCGGTGTCTTAACCGGTTAATCATTAACCACTAAGATATAATTAATATAATCAGTAGATTAATTGTTTTTTTTTGTGTTTCAATGTTCATAACCATATCCTGTTCGGTTTATCAGTGCTGTTAAATAGGTTATGATTTTATTTTCCGCTGCGTATTTATTAATCAACTGAATTAATTAATTTCTCTGTCAAAACCCGTTTTTACAAAAGTCAAACTGATCACCACTGAATCCCAACAAATATCGTATTTAAATTTGTTATTAACTGCCTTTAAATACCTTATCATGTCACTATTGCCAATTAAAACATTTATCAAAATGATTTCAAGAACATTATCTTGAAACATATTTAATTTGATTGTCGTTACAATCCTAGTTTGTCGCACAAACTTTAAAGTAGATTTTAAAAGGAGTGACAATTAAAGCATGCATCAACTGCTTTGTTGTCTGCATAAATAACAAGTTCAGTTCAAGGGTATTACGTTTATTGACAACTAGAAAACTAGGAGCATTTTCACAATGAATGCTTAAAATCGCGTGTTTGAAATGAAATTTGAATTTTGAAAGAAGAAAATGGGTTAAAGTTGCCCTACATAGATAGTTGTACTAACCTTGAAGGGGTTTATAAGGAGCCAAATGTTTGGTAAGCTCATTCATTTCGTTTTTACTCTCATCCCTACACACGCTTAAGGCATTGCAAAATTCGGCTTTAATGGCTTGGAACATCTGAACTTATGCATGCCCGCGACTTGTGGCATTGAACATTTAGGTTTTAGCTACTAAATGAACTTATTGATTTATTTTTAAAAGCACACTACATCATTTAAGAGAAAATAACTCAGATAATATCTTGTTTAGTTACCAAACACCTACCATATATTGTTCTATTGCACATAGAAAAACATGGCATATTTTGGACTAGCGAGTTCATCTCTAGTTGTACAACCACTACCACGACTGTTGTCCCCGGGAGATGTTAATAATCGCGAAATTCGTTTAAGGAATCATGTTCATCACATGGACTCAACCAAACCCGAATTTTCATATTTCATTTGGATTCTTCTGCACACACCGATTTGAATTATGTTATATTTTTATATTACATAGTAGGTTAGAAACTCATGTATTACACGGTTGAATAATTCTAACTTGTCGTAAACCAACAATTTTATGAAAATTTTTATGTTTATGTCATCAACCATTAGTGAAATAGGAAATAATGAAGATTTAAAAATTATAAATAACAAATAATGAATATTTTAAAATTATAAATAACAAATAATGAATATTTAAAAATTATAAAATTATAATTTAAGATAAGATATAATTAAATTTTTCTTATTATTTTGTAAGTTTTAATAAAATATTAAACTAAATTTTAGATATTTAACTAATTAAAATCATTATTATTTAATAGGAAAGAGAGTTATTTAATAGAAGAAAGAGGTGAGAAACAAAAATCTATATTTCATTCGAATTCGACACGTGATATATAAAGTTATTTATTTATTATAATAAAGATTATATACATTTCTATAATAATGTATTTGTGTTACAATAAAAAAAGGAGATTGTTTTACATTTACAATAATGTATTTGTATTACAATAAAATAAAAAAAGGAGATTGTTTTACATTTATTTTATAAAGAAAAATACAAGGATTCTAATATTAACTTAGTCTAATTAGCCTTAATCACATATTAGTCGGATTATGATTCTAGAGCCTATTGACCATCTCTACAACGTTAAGTCTTATAGAAGCTAGTTAACCTTTTATGGTTAAACCACCACTATAACTTATTTGAGATACTTTCAAGTTTTTTATTTAGAAAAATATAATGCATATTAAATGAAATATTGATGCCGAAACAATTTTCTGTAAAATAATTTAATGAACAATTACTATAGCATTTAAAATTTTTATTAGTTGTCTTTAATACATTATCACAACACTATTACCAATTAAAACATTTGTCAAATGGATTGCAATAATGAACTTTAATTGCAGCTGCTCCTTCATAACTTCAAGTAGTTTATTTACTTTGAATGCTGGATTTACTAAGTTCTTGACATTAAATGTGACTTTTATAGTCTTAAGGGACTTAACATGTAAAATGAAAATTTTTTGTTTAATTCCGGAAATATGCATTTAATCATGGCATCATGCATAAAGAAAGGTATTTTTGTTTAAAAAAACAATAAAGTCTTCTAACAAAGAAATCTAAGGACTTTATTGTTATGTTTTAAAATTCAGTGATTTAATAATGCAAGAATAAAATCTACTTATATGTAAATTTAATAAAATCTAAAACTTTTGTAAAGTTAGCCAAAAAAGGTATTATAGTTGAAAAAATATGTAAATTAAGTTAATAACACCATTATAGTTAACAAGAATGGATGAAAAAAAAGTGTTTCCCTATTTTCTTTTTCATTTTATTATTTATTTATCTCAAACGAGAAGTATTTGATCGTGTTTCAGTTTCGTATGAGATGCTCGAATATGTGATCTTAACTTGTACGTCTTGTATGTATTATAAAACAAAGTATGTACAGAACCCACAGTTTCAGTTTTCTTGACATGCAATCAATTTTGGCTAGGTTTTTGGATTAAACAGACGCTTATCTTGTCACTCTTTTATGCTGGGTTTAGTGTATCCGTTTTAAAGTTTTTTTGTATGGAAGTGATACATGAACCAATCTAGACTTTCGTCTAGATGACATGGTTAATAACTCAAAACCTAATACAGTAATAATAAAATTGTTTCCCCCTCATAAAGGACTCATAAAGGACATATTTAGCGGCCGTAATTTCAATAATTATAGATGACAGGGTTCCCTATTTTAAGCGTTGACCATTCAAACCAAACGTATTATATCATGCAAAAACGAAAAAGTCCATGCACGCTGCCATCAAGGATAGAATACAGGAAATTGTCCATCTGTAGTTTAGTCATAAATTATTAAATGTAAAAAATATGAAGGTTGGGTAATTGTCTCCAAGTCAGACATCCCCTCAAGAAGATTAAACAAACTCAATCTAAAATAGATAATCTAAAATAGATATTATTGGTAGACGTAAAACTGTACGTTGTGACGGAGACGTTGATAATATTCGAAGCTTTATAAAAAAAATGAAATTGTCACGTAAACATTTATGTTGTGGCGAGTGCATTGATAATAATATTAACAAAACAAAACAGTGAAAAAAATTTACATCGAAACGTTGATAAAAATAAGCAAGTTATTAAAACATGGATAGCAATAAGTACGCCGCAATGGTATTTTCGGAATTTAAAATAGTTTACGTTGTTTTGGAAAAAAATTAAAAATATATTATATTAACTGGGTAAGTTTTGAAAAAAATTATATATCAAAACGTAGATAAAAAATAAGAACGTTACAAGAGTGTATTCAAAAGTAAAAAATAAATAGATTTAAAAGTTACAAGAAAAATTGAAATGTAATAATAGTACTTTTGAGTAGTTATATACATACATAGAGAGATTAATAATAATAGAAACAATCGTTAAATAATAATAATATTATTAAAAAGGAATAATAATCATAATGACTACTAATAATAAATAATGTCATCCGTAGTGGTTTACCGTCCCCCTCTTTCACATTACGGTACCTCACTGCCACATCAACACAAAAGCAATCACTGTCAATAATCATTAAGGTGTGTAGTGGTTTCACGCCTCATATTTAATTTTTAATTATTAACTAATAATTAACTAAATTTAATAAATAAAAAACTAAACGCCGGTGAAATAGCCTAATAATAGTAAGCAATAGGGACGCCTTTTGTTAAAAGTGATAGAAGCAATTATTGACTAATCAGGCAACCTTTTTCTTCACTTTAAACTATTTTATTAGTGATAAACAAACCATTTATATTTTACTTATTTATTTCACAAACCCATCAATAAACAACATAAGGAGGCCATGAACTGGTTTGGAAGCCATGACCTAGATATTAGAGTTATTACGAGTACACCATTGAGCTAAAGGATCTATCTTGTTTTAATTTGATTTGTTAATATATTTAAGTATAAAAAATGATTAAAAACTTATTAAACATATTGTTCCAACTGCTAAATATAGTCATATATAATTTAACTTTAATATAAGGACCTATTAACCAAACATCAAAATCCATATTTTGACACCCTTTATACGCCTCGTATAGTTTTATGCGGGGCGTATAACCAAACATCAAAAGACAGACAGCTTCTACAAGACCGATCAATCACACGCCTTATATGCCACGTATAGCGCAATACGTAACGTATAGTGATGTGATTGACCGGTATGGCAGAAGCTATCTCGTACCCTATACACCTCATATAGATAAACGTGGCGTATAGTGATGTGCTTGACGGTCTTGCTGAAGGTACATCGTACCTCGTATCTTATACCCTACGTATAGACTTATACGAGGCAAATAGGTTCCCACAAAACTCCTATAAATATCTCTCAATTTCTGATGGATCGATCGTTTCAATTAACCATCCTCCCAAGTTTTACCGACATACTCAAGTATAGCTATGTCGTTTTGGGATGACCACTATGTTTTTGGTGAATATTCTAACGAATCATGGGAAAGCAAACCGGTATAACATTTATTCACTTATCGTTGTTTTGTTTATAAAATACTTACCATACCGTTGTTTTAAGAGGGGTTTGTCGTTCATTCATTCGTACGAGACATGGCTGTTAGATTTTAATCAGGAGGAGGTCGTGTCCGGCGTTCACTCTCATCACAAGACAAGGCTACTAGAATTGAACAAGGCAAAACATCTATTTATTTATTAGCCATTAGCTTTACTAAAGTATAACTGTTTCGTTTTTTTAGGAGTTGGTCCTTGACAGTGAACCCTCTTACCTGACACAACCCAATAACAAGTTCTTCTTTGAGGGTCAACATTCGTATGTGGAACAAAGCAATCCTAAATACGTAAATCGGTGTCAACCTTCGTATGAGGAAAAAAGTAATCCAGAGTTCGTGTATGGTGATCAACGTCCTAACCCGATAGTTTCGTATGAAACAAACCAGGGATAACATTCCTTCACTTACGTCTTCTTCCTTACATATAAGTCTAACTGTAACGTTGTGTCCGGATTTTATGTTTCATGATGAGTTGGTGGCTTGGGCTGTCACCAGAGGATGTGATAATGGTTACGTCATTGTGACATGACGATCGAAGAAAAAAGGCACCGAGCCGTCGGCAATGGTCGTGAAGATATGGCTTGTGTGCGATTGTGATGGCGAACACAAGAGTACAACCAGGATTAGACGTGTTGGTAGGAAAAAAATAGGTTGTCCTTTTAAACGGGTAAGGGTGTACGACGGAACCTGTGGTGCTTGAAAGTTACAGATGAAGAATGACATGACCCTGCTTAACATTTGGAGTGGCACTCGTTTGTTAGGAGACTGTCTCTGAAGGAATACCTTTTGATGGCGAAGCTGTATTCACAAAATATAGACCCATGTAACATTCTAGAAACCATAAGGGAATAAAACCCTCGGAGCGGGTTTGTTCACATAGACATATACAATGCGATACAAAAGATTAAAAAAGAAAAGAAAGTCAGTGAAACTCCAATGCACGTACTAGAAAACATGCATTATAAAAAGTACGTTTATTACACTCAGGAGGATCCCTCCACAAATGTCGTGGATTAGGTTTTCTTATTCATCATAAATCGTACGATATATTCCCGCTTGTTTGATGATCGACGCGACGTACAAAACGAACATGTACAAACTTTCATTTGTTCTAGTTGTGGGTGTGACCTCGACACACCAGACATTTTGTGTTGCTCATGCATTTGTATCGAAAGAACGGCATGAAAACTTCATATGGGTGTTACAGGATCAAATATATGTTGCAAAAGTGTATGGAGCCGCGTGTGATAATACCAGACAGAGACCATGCTCTCATGAATGCGCATGATAAAATATTCCTGACCGCTTCCAAGTACCTATGCAGGTGGCACATCTACAAGAATATCGCAAAACATTGTCATCAGCCTTTAGAGATGACGAAAGGAAAAAAACTTAAGTATTCATGGGCAGTATTATGTGAGTCTCCCATGCCGGACATATACGAGTATAACTTTAACCGGCTCCATGAACGACTGTATGAAGCCAATGAGGAAGTAAATTTTCCTACAACTTACATACATACTTGCATACATACATACATGCATACATACATACATATATACATAATAACCGTGGTTATATTCTATTTTCAGGAGTTATGACCTATGTGAATAAAATTTGGTTGGAACCACATAAAGAAAAGTTTGTGTTATACTAGTCTAATAGAAACCTCAACGTTAGTCAACGTGCAACCAATAGAGTGGAGAGCCATAATGCTAACTTAAAGAGATACATTAGAAATACTAACAGCTCGCAAAATAGACTTGTTAGGTTTGTCGATGAAATTGTAACATCTCAGAAGATACACTTCAAGTAAATTTTTGAAACAAGCTTGATTAAAATAATGGATCACCTTATACTGCCATTGTTTGACTACTTACGTGGTACGGTTTCCCAAAAAGCTCTTGACTTGTTAGAAACTGAGAAGACCAAGTTGTCACACCCCAACCGACGACGGAAACGTCGGGGCGGGACATGTAGACTGTTCATGAGCACATGGTTGACTAAATTGAAATAGATTAATACATTAAATTTCCATTCATAACTCCAACAAAACAATTTCCATAATACATGAGCATTGAAATACATAACATGTTCATTCTTGTTCAATTAACTAGGTCCACAACCTAAGTGAAGCAAACTTGATCAACTCATATTTTGTACCTGAAACATGATGAAAACGAGGTCAACTAAAAAGTTGGTGAGTATACATAGGTTTTGACTCTAAATAGTATTAAAGTGTTGTGTGTAAACAAATCCATACAAGTCATGATTAACAAGGCATTTATGGGGAGTTACTATTGTGTAACCAAGCAGTACAGTCAAACCTTTGTAACTAGCATGCAAAAATTTGTGTTGTCGGTAACAATCACCCCAATCTGGGTGGGTTTGTCAGACTCAATAGATCTATCATTGTTTACCGTCGGCTTGATTAGTTAATGATTGTACCTATAATTGCACATAAGTAGTTAACACACCTAGCACTCAAACATAAAGCTCAAATTGCACACAAATTGTAAATTGGATTTGTATTGTGTAGTTTATGTAAATCATTGTAAGTTGTGATCATGTTTCACTCCAAAATGTAAAAACAGTGAAAAGGGGGCTATGTAAAACTCACATGTGTCAAAGATGTAGATAGCATGAGGGAATAGATAGTAGAGTGATTCTTGTAACTCACAAGGTTAACCTAGAGTGTAATGTATATGGATATGAGTTAATAACATGTACAAATGTCTAAGGTAAAGTCTAGGGTTTCAACGAAATTTGATGAGCGGGGGTTGGTACAAACGTATTTGTGTAATTTCATGAAATGGATGGGTGTGAGTTGGTGTTTGAATAAAGTGTTTAATAACGAAAATGTAAATTAACCGTATGAATTTAGTAATAATTGATTTAAAGGGTTTTGTTTTTTGTTAAAATAGCTAAATAATTTAAATAAGTAAATTCTTTTCATTTACTCATTATTAGAATAATGTGTCCTAAAGAAAACGAGTGTAAATATATATATTAATACTATTATAGATCATGACGTCTTAAATGTTTAACTTATAAATATATACGTAACCTTTCGTTTAATAAAAATTCTTAACGTCGCTATAATTTTAAAAGTTATAAAATAATGGGGGTTTAAAAAAATACACTTAATAATTGTCTATCATTTAGAAATATATACTTGTAATGAAACAATACACGTGTAGAAATAATAATGCTCATATATTGTTCGTTATACCTTTGAGATAATTAGAGCAATTTATCATAGTTGTAAATATCCATATATATATAAATATTTATATATATTCATTTGAAAATGATGATAATTGTAAACCCTTGCAGATTTCTAAAAGGTAGGTTTATCACAATAATGGTTTATATATAAAATATATATATATATATATATATATATATATATATATATATATTTACGTTTATATACCCATAAAAGTTATAAAGTAATGTATATAAGTTTGTTATCAATAAAAAATGTAGAGTATACTTTTATCTTTGTAAAAGTTCGTGAGTTTATACTTATGTGAGTATGTGTGTGTATATATATATTCATGTGTGAGTGATAAAAGAAGTAAACTAATGCAACATAAAATAAAAAGGAACCAAACAGGTCTGCCCAGGGTTAGAACCCGCGACCTGTTTGCTGTTAGCGAAAGGATCTACCACTGGACCAACCCCTAACTTTGATTAAAAATTAGAAATGAATGTTTTTAAGATAAAACCCACTTATGTCATCTTCCCCAAATCAAGATATTGCAAACCCTAGCCCCAAATTGAATACGATTAACCACAGATTTGCAACAAAAACATTGGGGCTTTAGTTTGGGGAATCAAAACGAGTAGGAGGGTATGAAATTTACCATAAATCAGGACTCGATTCGTCATGATAAACGGGGCTGCTTCACCTTAACCGACCGCGACAGAGAGGAGGGAAAAGGGTTGGTTTTGAGACTCGTTCGAGTAGGCAAACGACAGGGATTAAGTTGAATGGTGAGGAAACGCGTTATAGCTATGATTATGCGCGAGCTTTACGGGATTTGAACTCGGAGAAGTCAAAGTTATTCGAATTTCAAATGCACCGCGTATATGATTGAATTGGGCCGTTAATTGGGTTAAGATGTGATCGATTCTTGATTTGAAATCACCGGGAGTCCAACACAGAAAGTATGGATCGATTTCCAGCCTTGAATTGTGAGGATGTGGGACATTTTGACTTTTAAGGTCAAAATTGGTCAAAGTGGGATAAATGGGGTCAAAATTGAGATTAAAGAGGTCCAAGTTCAAAGGTTCAAGTGTTGAGATGGTTCAAACAAGTTTATAAATTCTAAATTCTTTTTTTTTTTAAATAAGACTTATTTTATAACTACTTAAAATAATTGTTTAATTATAATAACTTCATAAAGAGATGAATCCTATTTTTATAAAATTACTTGGTGTGTAAATTGTTTATTTCGGAACATCATTTAGAGGTGTAACTTATTTATGAGATTTATCTTTATTTTGTACAGTATAACATGGTATATATATACATATCTACATGATTTATACATACCTAGATTATATATATATATATATTAAAAAAAAGTGATATATTAATTGCCAGATTAAAATTTCTGTATTGATACATATTAAAATAATGATTAATGTGACTCCTTGTGTTAAACAAGTACGGGATGTAAAAGGTGAAGTGTCGTTATTATTTAAAATAAGATAGAGTAATATCAGAAAATCATGGATGTTACAGTCTCCCCATGTTGAGAGAATTTCGTCCCGAAATTTAGATAGTGTAGTCTACTGAATCAAGAAAGAGGTGAGGGTTTTAAATGAGCATTGATTGTTGGTTTGAGGAGTATAACTGCTTGAAAAGACTTAGGTTGGATTCTCAAAGTCAGATTAGGTCATCATGTCAGGCCCAGATGGTGGTAGTGGATTTAGTTTGGATAAGATTAAGGGGATAAGCTGTTGAATAAAGATTTTGGATTCTAAACGTGAAATGCCTTACTTGAAATGGGTTTGATGGGAACTTGTTTATCAGAGTTTGTTTAGAATGTAGTCTAATATGCTCAAATAATTTAGTGGATAAGAGATTTCACTACTATTGGTCTAGGTCAAAACTTCACGTGACACGAACAACGCTACTTCTGATAATATGATAGGGCACTTATATATAGGAAGTACCATCGGCGTATCCACCATGCCCTTGTCATATCACATCAGTCTCGTTGTTACATATCATGATAAGTTTTAGGTCACATCACACGACAAAATTTACTATGTTTTCCATGCGCTGATTTTTATAATTCCGTGTGCACCCGTAATTACTCAAATCATCGCATGGTCCGTATAGATCTTTCCGTTGTGCGGGTCAAGAGAAGGCACAAAATCACTTAGTTCATGTATATTGCTTTCACATATGAGTATCTAATAAGTAACTATATCCCTAAATAGGCAAGTCAGTTAGCAACTAAAGTAGTGTTACCTAAAGCCCCATAGTTTACTCGTGTTTGAACCAGAATACGCCAAACCCCGAGTTGTTTCAATGTGTTAGGATTTTCAAGTTTGGTGAACAAGGTGTATGACCATACTTCATGTATATTGTGATCAATCAATTGCAACAATTGTAAGCAACTTAGTTTCATGTATAATGTAACCACACAAGTCTCATGTATGATCTAGCGTCATGTAGCTTGTAATCAAATAGGTTTTATGTGTAACGTAAACCACTTAGCATCATGTATAAGCACTCATGTGTAATGTAAGCAACATAGTGTCATGTGTATTGTAAGAAATGAATTTCATGTATGGCGTTTATAACTCAGTATCATACAGTACCATGTACTTTGTAACCAAAATAAGTTTCATGTGTCCTATGATCGTGTTGTATAGCTTGTGAACGTGCATACGTAAGTCATTGGATTTCGTGTGTAACATATACTAACGAGTTTTGTATGTGATTGAGCGTTGCGGAGAAGCGTGCAGTTTGGCATTCATGCAAAATGTGATAGTTAGGTTCTAGCTCTTTTAAGTCTCGTTAAGGTTTGTGAGGATGGTTAACGTCTGCGCGGTATGGATCGTCTCTTGAAGCGGCAAGTGAAAGGTAACGAGGGGGGTTTTGAAACACTCAGGGAAATATGTTTACAAACAACTGATCTTTGTTTGAAAATAGGAATTTGTAAATTTTTCTTGGTTGTAGATATATAAGGTAATGAAACTATTGCGTTAAATAATCTTAATAAATAGACAATTCTTAGAAAGAAATCTTTTAATTTAAATTTTTAATTTTTAATAAGAAATTATTTTTAAGAGGAATTATTGGCTAAGCTAATAGTCGTATATTAATTTAGCCATGGTTTTAGAAATAATTACTTTAATGGGGAAAAATCATAATTATTTATCAATTCAAAATAATATATTTTTTTTTAAAATAGGTTGAATTAAGTTCCCTTTCACAGTGAAAATGTTTATGGAAAAATTTATATTTCTGATACTCTCTAAAAGTTTGATAAGCATTTGGTTTGAAAATAACGAGGTTGTTTAAATTTAATAGAATGAGTTGTTTACGAAGGAGATTGTCGGTAGTGTACTAAATCGTATTGAATGAAGAAGGTGATACTTGGAAAATTTTGATGAAAATGTGATGGGTGTAATTCACACCCAACGTGTCAAATCAATGAATAATAACTTTAGAGTTGGAATATATAAAATTGATTGAATGCTGAAATGTTTAAACATTACTCAAAACCTAGGGGGATGGTTCTCAAATTGAAAATTTAAGGACAATAAATAGAAATTTCTGCTAACGCCTCTGGTAGTTTTCCACTAGAAGGAAGATAATCACCAAGACGAGCACCGCTATGGTCACTCGGGTAGTCGATCTGGTTTCAGCTATAGCTGTTTCCGTGCGATTCTCCAGTACTTCTTTTGCTAATTCAATTGTAAAATTTTGGTCTACTTTGCTGGGCTTAATACCGAGTAGGGACTTAAAGTCATTTGACACAAAACTCATATCAGCACCCGTATCGAAAAGTATAGAGGCATAGTGATTATTTATCGGGAACGTACCAGTGACAATGTTCGGATCTTGTCGTGCGTCACCAGCCCCCATCACAAATGCTCTTCCACGGGCCTGATTGTCGTTTTGGTTCTTCAACTTTGGACAGTCTTTTCTAAAGTGCTTTGGATCTCCACATTCAAAGCATCCCTGTTTCATCCTTTCTGCTCCAAGGTTGACCTTTCCTGCTACTTGATTGATCTTATTAGGGTTTGCTTTACTCCAACAATTTTGGGCTAGATGTCCATACTTTTTACACTTTCCACATTGGGTACACTTTCCACCGTGATGATATCCACACTTGTCACACCTCGGTCGTGTTCCAAGATATCCATTTTGTCCTTCAATGTTGGCAGCATAGGCTTTCATAGTTTCAGGTCTCTTGTAAGCTTGATTCTTATTTTGATTACTTGGTTTTCCAAACCATTTCCTCTTTTCCCCAGACCTTCCTTCTTCGGTCTCCTTCTTCTCAAACAAACCATCACGCACAACATTATCTCTTAGCTTGAATGCTAGAGTTATAGCGCTCTTGGCATCCATAGGGTTTGATGAAGTCACCTGGCTTCGGATTTGAGGTGCGAGACCCCACAAATATCTTTCAACCTTCTTGTATTCTGGGGTAACCATGTGTGGAATCAAGATTGCTAACTCATTGAATCGGTCAGTGTAGCCAGCAACATCATCTCCTATCATCTGTAAATTCCACATTTCAGATTCGAGCCTTTGCAACTCATTTCGAGGACAGTACTCCTCGATCATCATGGCTTTCAGATCATCCCAAGATAGCTGGTATGCAGTCTGTCTTCCCAGGGTTTTCACTTGTGAATTCCACCAAGTTAATGCTTTATCAGTGAGTGAGCATGTAGAATACTTCACCATGCAGTCAGCGGTGCATTCGCTAATATCAATCACCGACTCCATCTTTTCTATCCATCTCATTAGCCCAACTGCACCCTCGGTGCCATTGAAGTTGCGAGGGTTGCAAGATAGAAAGGCCTTGTAGGAGCACTTCCTATTTTGAGCATCTGTAGAATTAAAAGTCATAACGTCATTAATTCGGATCATGACTACGTGTTATGGCTTATTTATTTTATTAACTCCGGAACCTCCGGCTGTACCGCTACCTCCTGCTGTACCGCTACCTCCTGCACCTCCTCCGCCGGTACCGCTGCCGTTTCCTCCGCCACTATTTCGATTTGCCTCATACTGCTCCATGGCAGCAGCTACTCGCTGTGCTATGAGTTGCTCCACGTTTGGGGAAATCGTCTCGTTGTTGTCACCAGTAGTGTTACGGGGTGTCCCACGCTTAGGTGCCATGACGTTCTTTCTAACATATCAATTAAAAAGAAACAACATTATATAATAATAATGATAGATCATGACATAAGGATACAACAACATCAAACGTAAAGAACCATCATTACAACATAAACCATCACATACATAGTTAAAACATACATAGTACACTGTTCCCAAAAGACAAGGATACAAAAAGGGATGGGTTCTCATGACCACATCAGTACCAAAGTTTTAAACTACATAATGTGCTATGGGCACAACCCGCCCATAATAGGTTTAAAAGAAGAAGTGGGAGTACAATCCAATCATCATGGCGAGTCCTGCCATGACAAAGCTAGCCCTAGCCACAAATTCTGCAGCCAAAGTCCTTTCTTCCAGCGCCTCCACCATGTCTCGGACAGTGAGAGTGAACTGCCAGTCCATATCAGCTCTCAACCCTAGGTAGTCAGTGGCACCCTGTATGTCTCGGGTGTTGTCCTCCAGAGTCTGTACTCGAGATCCTAGCCCTTGACGTAGTCGCGTGGCTGCATCCCCATGTGCTTGAATATCATCTAGGAGATCATCAAGACGCTCCTCGTGCGTATGAACGCGTGCTACTAATCTAGGCACTGTGAGCTCCATGGCTTCCCCAGTGTGGGGTAGGGGTGTTGGGGAGTTGGAGGACTCTCAGAGCTCGAAGGTAGAGGGAATGCTCTCCATCTCCCTCCATCGTGCCAGGGTACGGGGCATCCAACGGATAGTCCCCACCGTTGGGTGGTAACAGGGTCGTTGCCTAGGTGGCTCCTCATCCGTCTCCAAGTCTTTCGAGTCACGGGCTGCTAGGGTTCTCTTGCGTGGAAATTGACCCTTTTTCCTAGCACTCTTTACCATAACTGGTCCTCCGCTTTTCTTTCGGTAGACGATAGGCGGTTCTCCCAGGGCAACATTGGGTGGTGTGGAGCTGCGAACTTGTACTCGATTTTTGGGACGTGTGGCGAAAAGTTCCTTGTTGGATTCAGAGTCAGAGACGGGGTCAGAGTGTGAATGTGACGACATGCTTGTGACTACAATATCCACATGACATGATGACTGGTTATACAATAATGCTTATGCATTGAAAATATTTTGTGAGTCATTTAAATTATAGACTAGGTTCCATTGTAGATTCCTAGTTCGCTATAATCAATGGCTCTGATACCAAATCTGTCACACCTCGCCAAGGCGGAAACGCGAGGCGTAACAGTTCATGGTTTCCAAAGCATATGATTACCGCAAACACATACATGATAAATGGATACATAAACAAGTTTAAAGTTTTACATTCCAAAATGTAAATTGAGTTTACAAAAAGTGAAGATTTCGCAAATATGACTCTATTACAATTAGTTATACAAGAGAAATCCCCCAAAAGTTGTATCCATAGTGCATGCATGTAATCTACATTGCTAACCTTGCGATCATGTTCAATTTCCTGAAAAACATACTTGAAAATGTCAACACTAGGTTGGTGAGTTCACAGGTTTAAATCAAATAGATCTTTGTAAAATTCAATTATTCGTAAATAGTTCCAGTTGCATGTGATAATCAGAATAAGAATTGTTGACCCATTTGTAAACTAGCTAGGAATACAAATAATATGTTCCTACATGAGCCGTAACCAAACCATGACAATTGTACACGCCCCTACTTTCGTTATCCGGTTCTATGCGGCCATAAATCCTCCAGATTTAGTTAGCGCGACTAACCATGACCGGGAGACGTCACTCTCCATAGTACTATTCATAGGACCCTAGGCTACAGTTAATGGTTACTAAATTGTTCCAGGGGACTTTAGCGGCCTCAAATCGTTTAACTCATGTAAACATAAAAGTCGAGTCTTATTCTCTTGTTATCACATAAAAATAGTTGTAAGTATGTTCTTCCCCCAAATATTGAAAACAGTAAAAAGGGGCCGTGAAACTCACCTTGTTTTTGTGTATGTTAGCAACGATAATTGTTCCAGTCAAACTTGACTATTCGTACCCTAATTACAAAAAGGGTAATTCGTGTTATGACCGAATGTCTCATATGCAAATTGTTCACCGACTTAGTAAATTTGGTTGCTTTTGTTTAAATATCTTCTTAGTTTTCCAACACTTGTTTCGTTATAAAATAGTTCTAAGTTACTGCCCAATGGGCCTGAAACAGGTATCGAAACTACTTAGTTTCGATTGGACAGAACAGATGTCGAAACTTCGTAGTTTCGATTGAGCAATAGGTATCGAAACTACCTGGTTTCGATTGAGCAATAGGTATCGAAACTACCTGGTTTCGATTAAGTAATAGGTATCGAAACTACCTAGTTTCGATTGAGTAAACAGGTATCGAAACTCCTAGTTTCGATTGAGTAATAGGTATCGAAACTCCTAGTTTCGATTGAGTAAACAGGTATCGAAACTATAGTTTCGATTACTGAAATTTTGATTGACAGAATCAGCTTCAAAACTTTGTTCATACATATACGCATATATTCATGTTTTAAATCTTGAATTTCGACACACTTTTCTGGTTATTTTTCTTACGTTCGAGTAAACTGTATGTTTAGTTACGGTTTTAAAGAAAATAATATGAATAATATTGAATTTTTACCTCTAAACAGAGATGATGATTTCGAGAGAAACAGAGAATGATCTTGAGCTCCTTAGCTTGATTCTTGAGAAAAACACTTGGAACTCTTCTTATAACACCGAAATATGGTGGATTTTGCCCTAAAACTTGGATTCAACTTGAAGAGAAATGGGGAGATTGCCGTAGGAAAATGAGGAAGATAACAGGAATGGTGAGATTTTGATTGAGGGGTATGGTTTTTATCTAAATTCTCGCAGGCAATGTATGGGTTTTAGTATAGATATTTGGGATGTGAGTGAAGTAGGAAGTGGGAATGGCTTCTCTGCATTTCAGCCGAGAAATTCAAGGGAGTGGTTTGGGTTAATTTATCTAATAATTAGATTTTAGTGTTAATTAATTAATTCATTAAGGGTATTAATATTAATTAGAGTTTCAATTGGTAATTTAATTTGGTTTAGATTTTTCACGGTATTATAAATTTAATAAGTTTATAGCTCGTTGATGAAAGATATTGAAATCTTGGATTGTATAATTCGTTGAGGTGATTATTTGTAGGTATACGTACCTAAAGGTGGCTCTACATAGTAACGTCTTCGAAAAGTCCATTATTTTACTTTTACGTATATTATATGATTTAGTCTTAAAAATAAATTATAGTTCAACGTAAATTTTGTGTAATATATATATATATATATATATATATATATATATTTTTTGGTTATTTAATTTAACCACTAGTGTTCGTATTTAGTCGGGTTATCCTGGTACGTGAACCGGTAACTCCTAGAATTACCAAAATATGAAATGAGACAATGTACGGTTTTTGTTAGACCTTAATGTCCTTGATTGTGAAATTAAGTAAATCACAAAAACAATTATAATGTAAACTTGTTTATAACATGTACGGATATTGACCTGAAATGTCGGGTGTCACATTCTCCCCATGTTAACAGAATTTCGTCCCGAAATTCAATTCGTGCCATCTTGAACTGGTGCATCCTTAAACAAGGAGGGGTATTTTGTTTTCATTTGATCCTCTCGTTCCCATGTATACTCAGGACCACATTTTGAGTTCCAATGTACTTTAACCAGTTTGATTCGACTACGTCTCAACCTTTGAACTTTCCAATCTGTAATCTCAATCGGTTCCTCGATAAAATGAAGTTTACCATCAATATGAATTTCATCTGGCGGTATGATCAAAGTCTCATCTGACAAACACTTTTTGAGATTAGATACATGAAATGTATCGTGTACGTTGCTTAGTTCTTGTGGTAGTTTGAGCTTGTAGGCTACAGGGCCAACCCTAGCCAGTATTTCAAACGGTCCAACGTATCTAGGGTTGAGCTTACCATGGTTACCAAACCTTGCAACGCCTTTCCATGGTGAGACTTTTAACATTACTCGGTCACCAATTTGAAATTCTAAAGGTTTCCGTCTGTTATCAGCATAGCTCTTCTGTCTATCTCGGGCCGCTTTCAGACGGTCCTTAATTTTGAAGATCTTATCAGTGGTTTCCTGGACAATCTCAGGACCTGTCAAATGTTTTTCACCAACTTCCACCCAACATAGCGGTGAGCGGCATTTACGACCATATAAAGCTTCAAACGGAGTTGCCTTAATGCTCGTGTGGTAGCTGTTATTATAGGAAAACTCTGCCAACGGTAAATGAGTATCCCAATTACCTCCGAAATCAATTACATACGCACGGAGCATATCTTCTAAAGTTTGAATGGTCCTTTCGCTTTGACCATCTGTTTGTGGGTGATATGCCGTGCTCATGTCAAGACGTGTACCCATGGCTTCTTGTAATGATTTCCAGATTCTAGAAACAAATCTGCTGTCTCTATCAGAGATAATAGAAATTGGCACTCCATGCCTAGCCACATCTTATCTGAACCTGGGTGAATGGAGTACCTGGACTTGTGGGCTTCATCCATAATCAACCCACGTAAGTTACCGTTACTCGGCACCCAAATTCTGTCCATGAAGTAAAACGTATCATCTGACTTAGACTCCAATTGTCTGATCATTCCATGTAGTGCCTCATTTTGGATGTTTTCTTCCTTGATTGCTTCTTGTTGTGCCATCCGGATTTGAGTAGTAAGACTCGTATGAATTGTTAATCCGAGGGCACGAACACGAAGAGTTTTAACTCGTTCTTTGCGACTTAAGGCGTCTGCTACGACGTTGGCTTTTCCGGGATGGTACTTGATATCATAATCATAGTCGTTTAGTAGTTCTACCCAACGACGTTGTCTCATGTTAAGTTCTTTTTGATCAAAGATATGTTGGAGACTCTTGTGATCAGTAAAAATAGTGCATCTCGTACCATAAAGATAATGTCTCCAAATCTTGAGTGCAAACACAACTGCGCCCAACTCCAAGTCGTGGGTCGTATAATTCTTTTCGTACACTTTTAGTTGTCGTGAGGCATATGCGATGACTTTGTCTCTTTGCATTAACACACAACCAAGTCCCTAGTGTGATGCATCGCAGTATACGACAAAGTTATCGATTCCCTCAGGAAGGGATAAGATCGGTGCACTACACAGCTTCTGCTTCAATAATTGGAAAGCTGACTCTCGCTTGTTACTCCAATCAAACTTCTTTTCTTTCTGGGTTAATGTGGTTAAAGGCAGGGCTATTTTTGAAAAATTCTCAATGAATCGTCTGTAGTAGCCAGCTAAACCCAAAAATTGACGTACTTCTGTCGGAGTATTTGGTGCTTCCCAGTTTTTGATCGCTTCTATTTTAGATGGATCAACGTGAATTCCTTCCTTGTCGATGACATGTCCAAGAAAATGCACTTCTCGGATCCAAAACTCACACTTAGAGAATTTAGCGTAAAGTTTCTCGTTCCTGAGTAGTTCTAAGATTAATTTCAGATGATGTTCATGATCATCCTTGGTTCGTGAATATATTAAGATATCGTCGATAAATACTATCACGAATTTATCCAAGTATGGCTTGCACACTCGGTTCATGAGGTCCATAAAAATAGCTGGTGCGTTCGTCAAACCAAACGGCATAACTAGGAATTCGTAGTGGCCATAACGAGTCCTAAATGCCGTCTTTGGTACATCTTCTTCTTGGATTCTTAGTTGATGATACCCCGAACGTATATCGATCTTAGAGTAGAAGCTAGAACCTTGTAGTTGATCAAACAAATCGTCTATTCGAGGAAGTGGGTATAGGTTTTTGATTGTAAGCTTGTTTAATTCTCGGTAATCAATACACATCCTAAAAGGTTCCATCCTTTTTCTTTACGAATAGGACCGGAGCTCCCCAAGGTGAGAAACTCGGCCTTATGAAACCTTTATCAAGCAACTCCTGTAGTTGATTTGATAATTCCTACATTTCAGAAGGTGCTAATCGATACGGTGATCGCGCAACCGGTGCGGCTCCTGGTACTAAGTCGATTCGGAATTCGACTTGCCTCGGTGGCGGTAATCCAGGTAAGTCTTCAGGAAAAACTTCGGGGTAATCCTTAACGATTGGTATGTCTTCAAGTCGACGTTCCTCGAGTTTCTTCTCGACAACGTGAGCCAGAAACACGCAATAGCCTTTACGTAGGTACTTACGAGCTTTCATGCAGTTTATCATCCTCAATGTCACTCCACTTTTCTCACCTTGAATCGAAAGAACTTCTCCGTTCGGGAGTGGGATTTGGACAATCTTCTCAAAACAAACAATCTTGGCATGATTCTTCGACAACCAATCCATGCTAATAACAATGTCAAAACTTCCCAGGTCAACGGGCAACAGGTCTATACTAAATGTGTAGTTTTTCAAACATAGAGTACAACCCTGAATGACTTCTCCAGTTTTAATTAATTTCCCGTTTGCTAATTCAATTGTAAAATTTTGGTCTAGTTTGCTGGGCTTAATACCGAGTAGGGAATTAAAGTCATTTAACACAAAACTCATATCAGCACCCGTATCGAAAAGTATAGAGGCATAGTGATTATTTATCGGGAATGTACCAGTGACAATGTTCGGATCTTGTCGTGCGTCACCAGCCCCCATCACAAATGCTCTTCCACGGGCCTGATTGTCGTTTTGGTTCTTCAACTTTGGACAGTCTTTTCTAAAGTGCTTTGGATCTCCACATTCAAAGCATCCCTGTTTCATCCTTTCTGCTCCTAGGTTGACCTTTCCTGCTACTTGATTGATCTTATTAGGGTTTGCTTTACTCCAACAATTTTGGGCTAGATGTCCATACTTTTTACACTTTCCACATTGGGTACACTTTCCACCGTGATGATATCCACACTTGTCACACCTCGGTCGTGTTCCAAGATATCCATTTTGTCCTTCAATGTTGGCAGCATAGGCTTTCATAGTTTCAGGTCTCTTGTAAGCTTGATTCTTATTTTGATTACTTGGTTTTCCAAACCATTTCCTCTTTTCCCCAGACCTTCCTTCTTCGGTCTCTTTCTTCTCAAACAAACCATCACGCACAACATTATCTCTTAGCTTGAATGCTAGAGTTATAGCGCTCTTGGCATCCATAGGGTTTGATGAAGTCACCAGGCTTCGGATTTAAGGTACGAGACCCCACAAATATCTTTCAACCTTCTTGTATTCTGGGGTAACCATGTGTGGAATCAAGAATGCTAACTCATTGAATCGGTCAGTGTAGCCAGCAACATCATCTCCTATCATCTGTAAATTCCACATTTCAGATTCGAGCTTTTGCAACTCATTTCGAGGACAGTACTCCTCGATCATCATGGCTTTCAGATCATCCCAAGATAGCTGGTATGCAGTCTGTCTTCCCAGGGTTTTCACTTGTGAATTCCACCAAGTTAATGCTTTATCAGTGAGTGAGCATGTAGAATACTTCACCATGCAGTCAGCGGTGCATTCGCTAATATCAATCACCGACTCCATCTTTTCTATCCATCTCATTAGCCGAACTGCACCCTCGGTGCCATTGAAGTTGCGAGGGTTGCAAGATAGAAAGGCCTTGTAGGAGCACTTCCTATTTTGAGCATCTGTAGAATTAAAAGTCATAACGTTATTAATTCGGATCATGACTACGTGTTATGGCTTATTTATTTTATTACCTCCGGAACCTCCGGCTGTACCGCTACCTCCTGCACCTCCTCCGCCGGTACCGCTGCCGTTTCCTCCGCCACTATTTCGATTTGCCTCATACTGCTCCATGGCAGCAACTACTCGCTGTGCTATGAGTTGCTCCACGTTTGGGGAAATCGTCTCGTTGTTGTCACCAGTAGTGTTACGGGGTGTCCCACGCTTAGGTGCCATGACGTTCTTTCTAACATATCAATTAAAAAGAAACAACATTATATAATAATAATGATAGATCATGACATAAGGATACAACAACATCAAACGTAAAGAACCATCATTACAACATAAACCATCACATACATAGTTAAAACATACATAGTACACTGTTCCCAAAAGACAAGGATACAAAAAGGGATGGGTTCTCATGACCACATCAGTACCAAAGTTTTAAACTACATAATGTGCTATGGGCACAACCCGCCCATAATAGGTTTAAAAGAAGAAGTGGGAGTACAATCCAATCATCATGGCGAGTCCTGCCATGACAAAGCTAGCCCTAGCCACAAATTCTGCAGCCAAAGTCCTTTCTTCCAGCGCCTCCACCATGTCTCGGACCGTGAGAGTGAACAGCCAGTCCATATCAGCTCTCAACCCTAGGTAGTCAGTGGCACCCTGTATGTCTCGGGTGTTTTCCTCCAGAGTCTGTACTCGAGATCCGAGCCCTTGACGTAGTCGCGTGGCTGCATCCCCATGTGCCCGAATATCATCTAGGAGATCATCAAGACGCTCCTCGTGCGTATGAATGCGTGCTACTAATCTAGGCATTGTGAGCTCCATGGCTTCCCCAGTGTGGGGTAGGGGTGTTGGGGAGTTGGAGGACTCTCAGAGCTCGAAGGTAGAGGGAATGCTCTCCATCTCCCTCCATCGTGCCAGGGTACGGGGCATCCAACGGATAGTCCCCACCGTAGGGTGGTAACAGGGTCGTTGCCTAGGTGGCTCCTCATCCGTCTCCAAGTCTTTCGAGTCACGGGCTGCTAGGGTTCTCTTGCGTGGAAATCGAACCTTTTTCCTAGCACTCTTTACCATAACTGGTCCTCCGCTTTTCTTTCGGTAGACGATAGGCGGTTCTCCCAGGGCAACATTGGGTGGTGTGGAGCTGCGAACTTGTACTCGATTTTTGGGACGTGTGGCGGAAAGTTCCTTGTTGGATTCAGAGTCAGAGACGGGGTCAGAGTGTGAATGTGACGACATGCTTGTGACTACAATATCCACATGACATGATGACTGGTTATACAATGCTTATGCATTGAAAATATTTTGTGAGTCATTTAAATTATAGACTAGGTTCCATTGTAGATTCCTAGTTCGCTATAATCAATGGCTCTGATACCAAATCTGTCACACCTCGCCAAGGTGGAAACGCGAGGCGTAACAGTTCATGGTTTCCAAAGCATATGATTACCGCAAACACATACATGATAAATGGATACATAAACAAGTTTAAAGTTTTACATTCCAAAATGTAAATTGAGTTTACAAAAAGTGAAGATTTCACAAATATGACTCTATTACAATTAGTTATACAAGAGAAATCCCCCAAAAGTTGTATCCATAGTGCGTGCATGTAATCTACATTGCTAACCTTGCGATCACGTTCAATTTCCTGAAAAACATACTTGAAAATGTCAACACTAGGTTGGTGAGTTCACAGGTTTAAATCAAATAAATCTTTGTAAAATCAATTATTCGTAAATAGTTCCAGTTGCATGTGATAATCAGAATAAGAATTGTTGACCCATTTGTAAACTAGCTAGGAATACAAATAATATGTTCCTACATGAGCCGTAACCAAACCATGACAATTGTACACGCCCCTAATTTCGTTATCCGGGTCTATGCGGCCATAAATCATCCAGATTTGGTTAGCGCGACTAACCATGACCGGGAGACGTCACTCTCCATGGTACTATTCATAGGACCCTAGGCTACAGTTAATGGTTACTAAATTGTTCCAGGGGACTTTAGTGGCCTCAAATCGTTTAACTCATGTAAACATAAAAGTCGAGTCTTATTCTCTTGTTATCACATAAAAATAGTTGTAAGTATGTTCTTCCCCCAAATATTGAAAACAGTAAAAAGGGACCGTGAAACTCACCTTGTTTTGGTGTATGTCGAAACTTCCTAGTTTCGATTGAGCAATAGGTATCGAAACTACCTGGTTTCGATTGAGCAATAGGTATCGAAACTACCTGGTTTCGATTGAGCAATAGGTATCGAAACTACCTGGTTTCGATTAAGTAATAGGTATCGAAACTACCTAGTTTCGATTGAGTAAATAGGTATCAAAACTCCTAGTTTCGATTGAGTAATAGGTATCGAAACTCCTAGTTTCGATTGAGTAATAGGTATCGAAACTCCTAGTTTCGATTGAGTAAACAGGTATCGAAACTATAGTTTCGATTACAGAAATTTTGATTGACAGAATCAGCTTCAAAACTTTGTTCATACATATACGCATATATTCATGTTTTAAATCTTGAATTTCGACACACTTTTCTGGTTATTTTTCTTACGTTCGAGTAAACTGTATGTTTAGTTACGGTTTTAAAGAAAATAATATGAATAATATTGAATTTTTACCTCTAAACAGAGATGATGATTTCGAGAGAAACAGAGAATGATCTTGAGCTCCTTAGCTTGATTCTTGAGAAAAACACTTGGAACTCTTCTTATAACACCGAAATATGGTGGATTTTGCCCTAAAACTTGGATTCAACTTGAAGAGAAATGGGGAGATTGCCGTAGGAAAATGAGGAAGATAACAGGAATGGTGAGATTTTGATTGAGGGGTATGGTTTTTATCTAAATTCTCACAGGCAATGTATGGGTTTTTGTATAGATATTTGGGATGTGAGTGAAGTAGGAAGTGGGAATGGCTTCTCTGCATTTCAGCCGAGAAAGTCAAGGGAGTGGTTTGGGTTAATTTATCTAATAATTAGATTTTAGTGTTAATTAATTAATTCATTAAGGGTATTAATATTAATTAGAGTTTCAATTGGTAATTTAATTTGGTTTAGATTTTTCACGGTATTATAAATTTAATAAGTTTATAGCTCGTTGATGAAAGATATTGAAATATTGGATTGTATAATTCGTTGAGGTGATTATTTGTAGGTATACGTACCTAAAGGTGGTGCTACATAGTAACGTCTTCGAAAAGTCCATTATTTTACTTTTACGTATATTATATGATTTAGTCTTAAAAATAAATTATAGTTCAACGTAAATTTTGTGTAATATATATATATATATATATATATATATATATTTGTGGTTATTTAATTTATCCACTAGTGTTCGTATTTAGTCGGGTTATCCTGGTACGTGAACCGGTAACTCCTAGAATTACCAAAATATGAAATGAGACAATGTACGGTTTTTGTTAGACCTTAATGTCCTTGATTGTGAAATTAAGTAAATCACAAAACAATTATAATGTAAACTTGTTTATAACATGTACGGATATTGACCTGAAATGTCGGGTGTCACATCTTTTTTGAGAATGGAGATTAACTCCTTTTGGTACCCTAATTGGTTTGCTAGGCTATCCATTCTTTGTCTTTGCAAGTCGTGCATTACCCCCTGCTCAATCCTTTGCCTCTCAAATTCTGAGGTTCTTACATATTGGTGGATGTCATTGGTTGGAATTCCCATAGCACTAGTGGGTGCCATGGCATGCCTTACCCAAGGGTTAGGATGGTACGGGTCGGGCATTAGATATGGGTCTCTTAGTGGGGGTGGTGACTGATTGTGGAGATGGGGTGTCTGATACGGGTTTCTGGGTGAGGGTGATCCAGATGTTCGAAGTCTTGAGCCGGTGTTCCTAATCCAATCTGCCCTTACATCAAACCTTGGTCTAGCAGCTGGGGGTGTTGGTGACCGATACACGGGTGATCTGATGTCTTCTTCCCAATCAAACTCTGCTCCGGGACGGTATACCAGGGAAGGAGGAGAGTAGGAATCCATGACTAGCAGAGAAATAATGAAAAGGTTGTAAGTGATAATGAAATACTGGGTGTTAAATATAGGAGTTCTCATAGGTTTAGAGTTTGACTAGTCATAACACCGAGTCTTCACAATAGTATTTTAGAAATACACTTGACCTATAAGCAATGCATCCCTAAGGAGAATTCCCAGGAAAGAAGGGTGGGTCACTAGGACACACTTAAGTACCCTGTCTTTCCTTAGCCAGAATCCCTCATGGGCCTACACACTCTTCCAGCCATCATGTATTAATTACACTATTGTTGGGCTCATGGTCATGATGAGAATTGTTGTGGACTGGGCCTTGAGGCCCGAAAGTGAGGCTTATACATTGTAGTAGGTTTCTTCTTCTTGGAGGGTAAGTGGGCTTCTTGTTTATTATTAATGGGCATTAGGCCCAATAGTTTAGATTTAGATCACAAGAGGTGATGGCATTATATGTGTGAGTTTGAGGGTGCATGAAAAGCTAAGTGTGTATAAGTGTGTGTTAAAACTTAGGATAGCACTTAAATGAATCAAATAGATAGCAAGAATATAGCATAACAATTTTCAGGTAGTGTGACACATAAATTATTAAATATTGCGTCAGGTAGTGTATTTACTTATGATAGTATGTAGGAATATTCACACAAGGAGAAATCATGTAGCATGTAGTAGCATGGCATTGTATGGGTGTCCTAAGGTTATATTCTAGGTCAAAAGTGTCTAATAACCTAATTCCCTATAACCAAGGCTCTGATACCAATCTGTCACACCCCAACCGACGGCGAAAACGTCGGGGCGGGACATGTAGACTGTTCATGAGCACATGGTTGACTAAATTGAAATAGATTAATACATTAAATTTCCATTCATAACTCCAACAAAACAATTTCCATAATACCTGAGCATTGAAATACATAACATGTTCATTCTTGTTCAATTAACTAGGTCCACAACCTAAGTGAAGCAAACTTGATCAACTCATATTTTGTACCTGAAACATGATGAAAACGAGGTCAACTAAAAAGTTGGTGAGCATACATAGGTTTTGACTCTAAATAGTATTAAAGTGTTGTGTGTAAACAAATCCATACAAGTCATGATTAACAAGGCATTTATGGGGAGTTACTATTGTGTAACCAAGCAGTACAATCAAACCTTTGTACCTAGCATGCAAAAATTTGTGTTGTCGGTAACAATCACACCAATCTGGGTGGGTTTGTCAGACTCAATAGATCTATCATTATTTACCGTCGATTAGTTAATGATTATACATGTAATTGCACATAAGTAGTTAACACACCTAGCACTCAAACATAAAGCTCAAATTACACACAAATTGTAAAGTGGATTTGTATTGTGTAGTTTATGTAAATCATTGTAAGTTGTGATCATGTTTCACCCCAAAATGTAAAAACAGTGAAAAAGGGGCTATGTAAAACTCACCTGTGTTAAAGATGTAGATAGCATGAGGGAATAGATAGTAGAGTGATTCTTGTAACTCACAAGGTTAACCTACGGTGTAATGTATATAGATATGAGTTAATAACATGCACAAATGTCTAAGGTAAAGTCTAAGGTTTCAACGAAATTTGATGAGCGGGGGTTGGTACAAACGTATTTGTGTAATTTCATGAAATGGATGGGTGTGAGTTGGTGTTTGAATAAAGTGTTTAATAACGAAAATGTAAATTAACCGTATGAATTTGGTAATAATTGATTTAAAGTTTTTTTTTTTTTGTTAAAATAGCTAAATAATTTAAATAATTAAATTCTTTTCATTTATTCATTATTAGAATAATGTGTCCTAAAGAAAAGGAGTGTAAATATATATATTAATACTATTATAGACCATGACGTCTTAAATGTTTAACTTATAAATATATACGTAACCTTTCGTTTAATAAAAATTCTTGACGTCGCTATAATTTTAAAAGTTATAAAATAATGGGGGTTTAAAAAAATACAGTTAATAATTGTCTATCATTTAGAAATATATATTTGTAATGAAACAATACACGTATAGAAATAATAATGCTCATATATTGTTCGTTATACCTTTGAGATAATTAGAGCAATTTATCATAGTTGTAAATATCCATATATATAAATATTTATATATATTCATTTGAAAATGATGATAATTGTAAACCCTTGCAGATTTCTAAAAGGTAGGTTTATCACAATAATGGTTTATATATAAAAATATATATATATATATATATATATATATATATATATTTACGTTTATATACCCATAAAAGTTATAAAGTAATGTATATAAGTTTGTTATCAATAAAAATGTAGAGTATACTTTTATCTTTGTAAAAGTTCGTGAGTTTATACTTATGTGAGTATGTGTGTGTATATATATATTCATGTGTGAGTGATAAAAGAAGTAAACTAATGCAACATAAAATAGAAAGGAACCAAACAAAACAGGTCTGCCCAGGGTTAGAACCCGTGACCTGTTTGCTGTTAGCGAAAGGATCTACCACTGGACCAGCCCCCAACTTTGATTAAAAATTAGAAATGAATGTTTTTAAGATAAAACCCACTTGTGTCATCTTCCCCAAATCAAGATATTTCAAACCCTAGCCCCAAATTGAATACGATTAACCACAGATTTGCAACAAAAACATTAGGGCTTTAGTTTGGGAATCAAATCGAGTAGGAGGGTATGAAATTTACCAGAAATCAGGACTCGATTCGTCATGATAAACGGGGCTGCTTCACCTTAGCCGACCGCGACAGAGAGGAGGGAAAAGGGTTGGTTTTGAGACTCGTTCGAGTAGCCAAACGACAGGGATTAAGTTGAATGGTGAGGAAACGCGTTATAGCTATGATTATGCGCGAGCTTTACGGGATTTGAACTCGGAGAAGTCAAAGTTATTCGAATTTCAAATGCACCGCGTATATGATTGAATTGGGCCGTTAATTAGGTAAAGATGTGATCGATTCTTGATTTGAAATCACCGGGAGTCCAACACAGAAAGTATGGATCGATTTCCAGCCTTGAATTGTGAGGATGTGGGACATTTTGACTTTTAAGGTCAAAATTGGTCAAAGTGGGATAAATGGGGTCAAAATTGAGATTAAAGAGGTCCAAGTTCAAAGGTTCAAGTGTTGAGATGGTTCAAACAAGTTTATAAATTCTAAATTCTTTTTTTTAAATATGGCTTATTTTATAACAACTTAAAATAATTGTTTAATTATAATAACTTCATAAAGAGATGAATCCAATTTTTATAAAATTACTTGGTGTGTAAATTGTTTATTTCGGAACATCATTTAGAGGTGTAACTTATTTATGAGATTTATCTTTATTTTGTATAGTATAACATGGTATATATATATATATATATATATCTACATGATTTATACATACCTAGATTTTATATCAATATATATATATTAAAAAAAAGTGATATATTAATTGCCAGATTAAAATTTCTGTATTGATACATATTAAAATAATGATTAATGTGACTCCTTGTGTTAAACAAGTACGGGATGTAAAAGGTGAAGTGTCGTTATTATTTAAAATAAGATAGAGTAATATCAGAAAATCATGTATGTTACACAAGTTATCTATGTTGTAGAAAGCAAATGCATCGCGTGGTTGCCAACTTTTCACGAGTTGTGGGTTACCAGGTGCTTGTCGGCTGGCAATGTATGAAGCTACAGGTCAGAAATACAGCGTTTTATGATTTACCGTGTTTCATATGATTCAAAACTGTTGACTATCTATTTTAATACATGTGGCAAAGTTCCACTAGATGCGGTGGATATCTTTTGGAGGAAGCTTGATTTATCACTGTCATTTATTGAGGACGAAGAAGTTGATGTGGATAAAGTATTGGGTCTTGTGAAGCAAAAAATAATATCACTACCCGACATCGGGAAAAAAAGTTTGTTATCGAAGATCATGGGGGTGGTGTTTCCAAACAAAATTAACAAGAAAGCGCCGGTAGTACAACAACATACTCGTGGGTGTCTAACTTTGAAGGTGCAACAACAAAGGAAATATGGCGCTATAAGGAACAACTCGTTTATAGAATCCCAACAAAGTAGGTTTGAAACTGCGAGAAATAGTTCGTATGACAAGGTCTGGACAGGAGGGCACGACCGCGCTGATAAACGGCACGACCGCGCTAAATGAGGCACGGCCGCGCTAGATGATTAGCGCGACCGTGTCTATTCCAATTCAGACACGAATCGAGAATTTCTTATATTTTAATTGGTGAAATTGTTAGGGCTTTTCATTTATGGGTTATTACGAGTGTTCTGAGATATTTTAATTGTATTAATAACATGATTAGGAGTGATTCCGATTAAACCATTTTTCTTATAAAAAAGATTCTGGTTCTGAATGATTCCTGTAATGAAAGCCCGAATTGACGGAGGGCTTTTGATACATGGACCGAAACGAAAGAGAGGAATGATTTAATTACCTCAAAAAGAAGGGAATTGATAGCGATCAGAAGAAAGGAGTTCCGGCGACGGCAAGATTGGCTTCCGGCGGCTTCTGCTGCGATTCCGGCTGATCCAACCCTTTAGAAACCTTAGAAATGATTGAGGATCGAGTTCCTTGAATAATTGGTAGAATTTTGATCGAAAACAGAGATTCGAGGCTTGGGAGATAATTTGGACGCTTTTCTTGAGAGAATATGCAATCGAATGGTAATGATCGTAAATGGAAAAATTATTTTCTTTGTCAAAGAAAATGAAACGTATCGGTTTTGAATTTCGAAAAATCGGGCGTTTTGAAACTGCATTTACGTTTCGACTGTTACGCAGGCGCGACCGTGCCAAGATAGGCGCGACCGTGCCAAAGCACTTGGCGCGACCGTGCTAGGATGAAGCACGACCGTGCTAACCAGGGTTTTCTTGATATTTTTCAACTTTAGTCCTTGACTTTTTCAGGTTTGATAAGTTTGTACCAAATAGTTTCTTGTATAGCGTTTAAATGTAAATAATCGAGTAAAACTTGCGAATTTGTATAGAATCCTTGCATTAAATTTACGGCGAGAAAATAATGAGACATTGCACGAGTATAGAACTTGAAATTGCATTATATTGAATTGAAATAGGAATACTAAAAATCCGAGATGTTACAGAAGTTCAGAGACTTCAAGCACCATTTACCCCTTGACTATTTCAATCTTTGATGGGTCTACAGATACGCCTTCAAAATTTTCCACCTTATCCAAAATGGATTTCCACCAAATCCGAAATGGCACACAGCAATCGGAAATTATCCGCAATGGATTTCATAACCATTTATGGGATATCACCCTCCTCTACACTCATTGGTTGAATATAAGACCTAAGTCCCTTTGTTCAACCCCGACAATTGATGCACAACACATTATTCCATTCTTCAACTCTACAAAGAATTGTTACACCCCAAAAAGAGACACTCGGGTATAAAACCCTAACGAGCTTCTTCACGACTAGAACATCAAGTATTCCATTGCACCGGTTGATGTCAATGGCATAAGCCATGTACACACCAATATATACGCCATGTGTTTTGCCATATCTAGATAAGAACAGATCGACACATCACCTCTTGGCCACACACGACAATGATGTGGCCACTAAGTAACCACACAAGTTCCACTACAATCGTAGGACTCCAATCCATATGATAGTTTCACCCCGCAACCCGAAAAATAAAACTAAAGGAGTTTAGTCTCGTCCTTGGTAGTTTGAAATGTCCGACTCGAAGGCCTTGAAATTTCTATTTTCTTCCATTTATCACCCTTGTGCTTTAGCTCGAGACATTCTCTTCAAATGTATCTCGAATTATAACAACTGTAGCACACATTATTAGGACTATAACACTATGGCATAGTGTGTCCCATCTTTATCCAATCGAGTTACTTTCCATACCTACGACACTAATAGGTATTGCCTCCCCAAAAGGTTTCTAGCTCGGCTAGAATATTTGGCTTTATTGAAGCCACCTCTTATTCCTCCTTGCAATCCACATGTCTCCCGAGTTTGATCTCCCTGCAATATATAATACTCAACTCCATCAAAGTTGTACACCATGCAGAAGAATCCACTCTACAACGTCAACCGAAAGTATCGGGTAGCCGATATATCTCTATTCCTTCCGACACTCCAAGATTTAGGAAAGACTGTGCTTAGTCATACAACATGCCCTTAATCTTAATCAATTCACCGGTCTACCACACGTGAAGGAATTCTCCAGATACACGGTTCACTACACCTTGTGGATAGAAACATTTCTAGAACGCCTCCTGAATTCACCCTGACGCATTGCCTTTACGCCGTTAAGCTTTTCTCCACATGGAGAAATCTCAACAAATTCTCCACCATGTCCCAGAGTCGACTCACCGTGAATCGTACTCTATCCGCCAATCACAATGGATTGTTTCTAAAGCCAATATCATTATAGTGATGCATCATTGATTAACCAAAGAATAAACTACCACCAATTAACTCCTTTAGTTCGCACGCCATGAACCCCTTGTGGAAACAAGGTTTTCTTCCTCCTTAATTTTCCAAAGTTGCTCCTTCCGCTCCTTTGGCTTCATACGTTTCTTCAAAAGGCTCGCCTCGAAGAGCCCTATCTTCCTCGAAGGAAGATTGGCATGACAAGGTAGAAAGCTCTAGCCGTCTTCCACTAGAATGATGCGCTCTAACTCCCCCAACTAAATTCGAGATCCTCACCATCCCCGAGGCGTAGACCCTTACGTACATGAGTCCTTAAGACAACTCCCATCTATAATTCCACCTACTAACATCTGTCCCCGTCAGTCATTCCCAGACCGTGTCAAGTCAATTGACTTGTTGTACCTGTATAAGCATAACTATAGGCATCTATCTTAAGTTATACTCATATATGTATATAAGTATATCTACATCTATATACATATAAATACATATATAACCACCTTCACTTACTCGTTAGTGATGGTTATTATTACATTGCCACCATGAAGACACGTAGACATGTTACATTACTAATCATCCTGGCCATACATGATTAGCAATATACTATGCCTAAGTATATTCATTGCCCCCATGAGATAACTCCCAAGACAAGTTTCGACACACATAGACACCTTGGACACCAATTAAACTACCAACAATATCATTACTAACCTCCACCTTAGCTCTGTGTCTCGGTCATGCCTTCGTTGGATTCTCATTACACTCACCTTATCAAGAGCAAATAAGTTTGAGTTCAGTGTCTTACACACCCGAATCCCTCAAACCAATACTCTGATACCAAGTTGTAACACCCAAAATTTACACCCGATTTTAACTTTCAACTAAACATAGTTGGTGAGATGCATAGGTTTAGATAAAGCATAATAAAAGATTTTATACAATTCATTAACAACATCCAAATCAACACATTATCAAGCAAGTACGTATGTAGATAATAAAATCAATCAAAGAATACCAAAATAATATCAATGTGGCACAACCCCATGGTTGTCCTAGATAGATGGCATAATCCTCAAGATTACCCATAAAGTGTATAGCTCCCTTGTGTTTGAACAAGAATACGTCAAACCTCGAGTTTTCCAAAAGTTTATAGCTCCCTCGTGTTTAAACAAGAATATGTCAAACCCCGAGTAGTTTAAAGTTTATAGCTTCCTCGTGTTTAAACAAGAATACGTCATGCTCCGAGTAGTTCAAATTTTATAGCTTCATCTGTTGGATCCGTATGCCCAAGAAGTAACGTCCAACAGTAATGCTAATAATATATGACCCCAAAGGGTCACACACTAAGCAATTATCAAGGATACGTTTATATACGTTTAAATGTATTAACCCGGTCAAGATACATATTTTGTAATTGTCATATGTAACAATTACTTAAGGTCACATATTTATATATGTATATATGTTTACATGTATGTAAATATATATTTTAAGATTTTGTTAGTATTTACCTATGTGTAAATTATGTGTGCTTTCATTCAAACTAGCCTAGCTATATTTTTGACATAGGTGATCATGCATACATATATATTTATCTATGTATGTGAAATAATATATATACATATATATATATATATCAAACTTATGGGTAACTAAGTTAGTTTGATTGCAAAGGAACATGTATTAGCCTAACTAGACACAAGTATCGAATGGTTGAAGTCATGATTACCAAGACCATACTTCCTTCTCTTTTTCTTGTTGCTGATCGTAAGTTATGGCAGAAAAAGCATGGGTATTTTGACCTCTATCACACTCCATACACAAGTATGAATACAAGGCATGGTGTCTTGACAAAGGAAATCTAGTGCCCCATACTTCTGAGGCTTTAAAAGGGTGAAATAAGGACCATTTTGAGTAACCTTTCTCCTAAAAATTGTTGCTGAATTCTGCTGTTTTGGATAACAATTGTTGAGAACAAGAAGGTCGCAAAAGTGTGAGATTGAACAACATATAAACTAACCAAAGTGTAGGGTTAGTTTGTCTATTGTTCATGGAGGTTTTGAGTGTCCATTTTCACTTTATATACACATAGTTAAAGACATATCTAGAAAGAGTTCTTGGAAGTTTCTAACATACATCTTGACAAGCTTTACGGGTTTAATTGGCTAGCACCATCCTTGAAGATTCATTGCTTGGTGTGGATACATTTTGGAGGAGCTTCTACTTTGATCTCTCCATCCCCCATTTCAAGTTTTAGGTGACCACTTCTCTACAAAGGTTGTTATCTTAAACCCACTATGGTTGTTTTTGTTTTTGGTTTCATTATTTTGTAATTGGATCCATGGTTTGAAACTTTAGTTGAATTAGACCTTACACATGACGGATTCCCTTCATCCTCGTGTTTGAAAGAGAATACGTCAAAATCCCGAGTAGTTCAATGTTTGTGAAAGATTATGATTATCATGTTGAACTTGTTAATAAGAAGTTTAGTTGAATATCTTGCTATGTTTGAATTGTATTTGATAGAAAGCTTGTTTTTGATATGTTTACATGTGTCACCCCAAAATATTAGAAGAAAAAGGGCTATGAATCTCACCTTGATGATTAGAGAGGAGGCGGGTTCATCAACCTTAGTGAACGTGCCCTATAGAATTTAAGAATTGAATAAGTTTAAGGAATTCTCATTACGCGAAGAGAAAGTTTGAATGAGAACGACGAAGGAGGATAGATGGTTGCATAATAGAACATGATAATCCACCTAGAGTATTACATCCAATGAAAAGATTCCCAGGAAAGAGGGGTCGGTCGCAAAGGACTCGTTTAGATTAGTGCGTCTTTCCTAGCCAGAACCGTTCGTTTATCATATAAGTACATTGTAGGCTTGGATAGCGTTCTAATGCATGCAACACCTTGGATTACGAATAAAATGTTTTTAAGAAAAGAAAATCAAAGAATTAAGGATGCTCAGATGTTAGAAGATTAGGGTTAGTTTTGTAAAATCCAGATTTGGACAAATTGTGTTGCTGAATTTAGGCAAGTTTTAAAAATAGTAAAAAACTTTCAAAAATTCTAAGATTCCCCATATATTTAATTTAGGTTATACTAAACAACTTTTATTAAGAAATATTTTTAATTTGGGCAACTTAAATATCCCAAAATCGTGACACAAGATAAGAGGTCCAGAATAGACCTTTCTGTCTTGATTTGTCATTTTAGGGAGTATTACAAAGAGTTAGGATGTCAATTATACATGGTTTTAAAGAATATTCATTCAAATTTGATTTTTAAAAAGATTGAACACGATTGGATTTGTATATTGAGAGATATGGTCCCCGAAAGTAATGACAAATATTCTGTCAAAAAGTCAGAATTGACCTTTCCCTCTAAATAAATACGTTTGAAAGCCTTAAACTTGTTGAAAAATTACGAGGTTAGATTGTTTGGAAAGAAGACTCTTTAATCTTACTTTTAGACTTAAGAATCAACCTTTTTGGTTAAGGAATGGACAAGATATAGCCATTCAAAGTCGACACAAGCATTCTATCGAGACAAGGATGAAAGAACGAAAGACTAAATAACTTACCTTGTTGTTGAGATTTCTTCTTGGATGGAGAAGGGTGGCTCACGAACTTTGTAGGGGATTAGGGCCATGAAAAGCAAACAGCTTATCCCACCAAATATTTCCGTGGATGGCCATGAAAATGTATCATAAAGTTTACTCGATTCCCCCGGTAACTCCTATGGTAAGCCATTTACCAAACTAACATAAAGTTTGAACGGTCCAACAAAACGGGGACTTAGCCTCCCACGTTTTTCGAACCCGATTCCCCCCCTTTCAAGAGAAAACTTTTATAACGCCACGTTTTCCACTTGAATAATAACACACCCCCTATATTCGACTAGGGTTTACTGTCTCATCTTGGGTGAATTTGCAATCGCGCTCATTTACAAGGTTTTCTACACCAAGTCTTGGATCACACCATTGATTCTAAATTCCCGACAATCAATTCCACCAAATTTAATCGACGTTCGACACTGTCCACCATCTAGCAAATTGTATAATGGCAAATCAACATCCATAAAGATGGATAAGATGACACCATATCTCCCGACCAACGATAAAATAATCACCTGATTCTTCCAAATGGATAAGTGAAGCCGACATTTCAATCTAACTTAAAAGATGCGATCACTCCTCGTATCACACCCTCCACAAAATCGACATTCTTCGATCATTCATAAAAGTAGGCGTCCTCTAAGAATTGGGTATGCGTACTCCCCGGTTGAAAGACCCGCCACTATCCAAAACGATACATGTTTCCACCGTTTCCATATACTCTTGTAGTTAAACTACTACAAGTTTCTCCTACCACGCATAGGTATATGAAGCCGTTGAGGGTTCCCACACGACCTTCCTTTAGCGTTTGGCTTACCTCCACACCAATCCATCCATTGAGATTTAAGGTCTTAAATATTTCATACCGTTGGGATTCAAGGATCCCATCACCTGCATACAACACTCCTTTGAAGCTTGAGACTTCAATTCGACCACCTAATATTCACCCGCATAAACAGACATCTGTTCTCTCCTCAAGTTATCTCCTTTAGTTGCTATAATCAAGTTTACAACTGTCTAGGATAATACGCGATAACCCCTCCTTGCTGCATAAAGACATAACCGAGTTCAAATACACGAGGCACCAAAATATATGACAAAGCATACGGTCTTTCCAAGTAAGGACATAACGACCGCCTTACACAAATCCTCTATCACAATTCTGAGAGGCAAATACCTAACCGTGACCCAAACACCACTTTTTCTCCAATGACTTAAACATAAATAATCCTTTGAGATTCAAAGATCTCAATTACACAACCCTTCTTTGAAGTTCGAAGACTTCATTTTCAAGTTCCATTTTTCGAAGTTCTAAGAGTTCAAACACTATTTGTGAAGTTTGGAGACTTCAAGCACCGATTGTGAAGTTCGGAGACTTCAAGCACCATTTGTAAAGTTCAAAGACTTCAAACACCGATTGTGAAGTTCAGAGACTTCAAGCACCATTTACCCCTTGACTATTTCAATCTTTGATGGGTCTACAGATACGCCTTCAAAATTTTCCACCTTATCCAAAATGGATTTCCACCTAATCCGAAATGGCACACCGCAATCGGAAATTATCCGCAATGGATTTCATTACCATTTATGGGATATCACCCTCCTTTACCCTCATTGGTTGAATATAAGACCTATGTCACTTTGTTCAACCCCGACAATTGATACACATTCTTCCATTCTTCAACTCTACAAAGAATGGTTACACCCCAAAAAGAGACACTCGGGTATAAAACCCTAACAAGCTTCTTCACGACTGGAACATCAAGTATTCCATTGTACCGGTGGATGTCAATGGCATAACCCATGTACACACCAATTCATACGCCATGTGTTTCACCATGTCTAGATAAGAACAGATCGACACATCACCTCCTGGCCACACATGACAATGGTGTGGTCACTAAGTAATCACACAAGTTCCACTCAATCGTAGGACTCCATTCCATATGATAGTTTCACCCCGCAACCCGAAAAATAAAACTAAACGACTTTGGTCTCGTCCTTGGTAGTTAGAAATTTCTGACTCGAAGATTTTGAAATTTCTATTTTCTCCCATTTATCACCCTTGTGCTTTAGCTCGAGACATTCTCTTCAAATGTAATCTGAATTATAACAACTGTAGCACACGTTATTAGGACTATAACACTATGGCATAGTGTGTCCCATCTATCTCCAATCGAGTTACTTTCCATACCTACGACACTAATAGGTATTGCTTCCCCAAAAGGTTTCTAGCTCCGCAAGAATATTTGGCTTTATTGAAGCCACCTCTTATTCCTCTTTGCAATCCACTTATCTCCCGAGTTTGATCTCCCTGCAATATATAATAATCAACTCCACCAGAGTTGTACACCATGCAGAAGAATCCACTCTACAACGTCAACCGACAGTATCGGGAAGCCGATCTATCTCCATTCCTTCCGACACTCCAAGATTTAGGCAAGACTGTGCTTAGTCATACAACATGCCCTTAATCTTAATCCATTCACCGGTCTACCACAAGTGAAGGAATTCTCCAGATACACGGTTCACTGCACCTTGTGGATAGAAACATTTCCAGAACGCCTCTTGAATTCACCCTGACGCATTGCCTTCACGCCGTTAAGCTTTTCTCCACATGGAGAAATCTAAACCAATTTTCTACCATGTCCCAGAGTCGACTCACTGCGAATCGTACTCTATCCGCCAATCACAATGGATTGTTTCTAAAGCGAATATCATTATAGTGATGCATCATTGACAAACCAACGAATAAACAACCACCAATTAACTCCTTTAGTTCGCACACCATGAACCCCTTGTGGAAACAAGGTTTTCTTCCTCCTTAATTTGCCAAAGTTGCTCCTCCCGCTCCTTAGGCTTCATACGTTTCTTCAAATGCTTGCCTCAAAGAGCCCTATCTTCCTCAAAGGAAGATTGACATGACAAAGTAGAAATCTCTAGCCGTCCTACACTAGAATGATGCGCTCTAACTCCCCCAACTAAATTCGAGATCCTCACCATCCCCGAGGCGTAGACCCTTACGTACATGAGTCCTTAAGACAACTCCCATCTATAATTCCACCTACTAACATCTGTCCCCGTCATTCATTCCCCGACCGTGTCAAGTTAATTGACTTGTTGTACCTGTATAAGCATAACTATAGGCATCTATCTTAAGTTATACTCATATATGTATATAAGTATATCTACATCAATATACATATAATTACATATATAACCACCTTCACTTACTCCTTAGTGATGGTTATTATTACTTGGCCACCATGAAGACACGTAGACATGTTACATTACTAATCATCCTGGCCAGACATGATTAGCAATATACTATGCCTAAGTATATTCATTACCCCCATGAGATAACTCCCAAGACAAGTTTTGGCACACCTAGACACCTTGGAAATCAATTAAACTACCAACAATATCATTACTAACCTCCACCTTAGCTCTGTGTCTCGGTCATGCCTTCGTTGGATTCTCATAACACTCACCTTATCAAGAGCAAATAAGTTTGAGTTCAGTGTCTTACACACCCGAATCCCTCAAACCATTGCTCTGATACCAAGTTGTAACACCCAAAATTTACACCCGATTTTAACTTTCAAAATCATGCGGAAAATAGGTCCCATAAAAACACTCTTGACAAACAACTCATTTTAAAAACAACAAAACGGCAACGATGTGATTTTGTTTCAAAACAACCATCCGACAACTTAAAAGATAACAACAAGTTTTAGCATCAAAGAGACAACTTAAAACAAGTTTAAGGACTCCTAACCGGAGTTCTAACTCCAACCGTTAACGTCCACCAAAACGAATGAGAATCCATCCGACACGAAGCGTGACCCAAGACTTCAAACCGAAGTTTTACCTACAAGAAAACCCCATAAATAAACTATTAGTAATGATATACAACCCCCAGATGAGCCCCCCAAGCTCTTACAACAACAACAACCCCAAACGACAATTTTACTCCGGCCCGACGTAAATTACTCCGACCCTCCGAAAATTACTCCAGTCCAAAATCAGCCAAATTATTTTGCAAATCTTTAGCCTTTTCGACCCTCTCGACTCGACCCCCAGTCGTTTTAAGCAACCAACAACATTTCATGAATGTTTTAAACACCTAACAACCCTACCATACTTCCTTGTGAGGTTCCAAAGACCTCAAAACACCACAAACGACTATGTGAAGTTCACGACCTCAATTAACTTGCGTGTGAGGTTCTTAGACTTCACATACCACAAAATGACTTGTGAAATTTATGACCTCAGATAACTTCCATGTGAGGTTCTTAGACTTCAAACTCCTCTATATGAGGTTCTAAAGACCTCAAACTCCACAACACAACCTTGTGAAATTCATGACCTCAAATTACTTTCGTGTGAGGTTCTTAGACTTCAAGCAACAACAACATTAGTGAAGTTCAAAGACTTCAAGCTACATTGACATAAGTGAGGTTCATGACCTCAATTCCACCAATTGCATTTTACTTTGACTCTTACCACATATTAGTCAAATTACACCAAATCACCACATATTACATATTAGTTTGACTCATACCACACTAAGTCAAATTACACCAATATACCACATTCCACAATTTAGTTTGACTCATTACTCACTAAATCAAATTACACCAATATAGCACACTCCACAATTTAGTTTGACTCATAACACACTAAGTCAAAATTACACCAATATACCACATTCCATAATTTAGTTTGTCTCTTTACCACAAAAGTCAAATTACACCAATACACCACATTCCACAATTTAGTTTGACTCTTCACTACATAAATCAAATTACACCAGTACACCACATCCCATAATTTAGTTTGACTCTTTACCACATAAGTCAAATTACACCAAATAAACATATTTCACATATTAATTGACTCTTTGCCACACTAAGTCAACTTACACCAAAACACCACACATAAATACAATTAAACTACACAAATCTATTTACATGTTACTAACACCATATTTAGTACTAATTAAGTGCAAAGCACTTACCTTATGTTAGAGATCATCCCGCTTGCTCCTACAAGCTTGCTCCTTTACCACTTGATCACCTAAATAATCCAATTGAAATTAGCAATCGTATGATCTCAATTTACACCAACTTGGGAGTTAAGACACACCAATGATCTAAAGATGAAGACCCTATCTTAATTTGGTTAACACAACCTTAACCAAACCTCCAACACCTAATTTAACCTTTCAACCCATATTGACCCGTTTGACCCATTGGGGTTTTCACCCAAGTTACACCAAAACTCCTTTTTTACAATTCACCATAAAAATTGGAGCTTTATGGTTGGTTGTGTGTCTATTAATTCCCCAGACACTTACCCAACCTCAATTCAAAATTCAAACATCCCCAAATCAAAACCCCCAATTTTGGTCCTCAAGAACCCTAACTTTCAAATCATGGAATTGGATGAGGTTTCTTACCTAAAAATGTGTCTATCAACACCATAGACATTTATCCAACATCAATACATCATTTAAACATCACTAGGATGAAAACCCCTAATTCACCCTCAAGAACCCTAATTCTTGAATCATCAAATTAGATTTTTAGATGATGTTATCTACCTCTCATTACTTGTATTCAAGCTAGATTATAACTTTTAATAAGTTATTAACCACCCAGACCACGCAATTCAGCCCCAAATTCGTTTTCACCAAAAACCCACCAAGAACATCTACAATGATGATTCAAGAGATGTAGGAGATGCTTACTTGATGTTTAGAAGATGATGGACACACCAAAATCGCCTAATTTCACATGCAATACCTTGCTCTTTGATCTCCAGCCCTTCACCTCTTTCTCTTTTCTATTTGGAAGACACAAACACACACATATGTGTGTAATTTGTGTAGCCCCCTCCCCCATATTCCAACCATTTCAGAATTTACACAAACAGTCCCTGAACATCCAGAAATGACCCCTTTCACCCAAACTAGTTAAAACTCCACTTTTGCAACAAACCTCCAACTTTCATTTTATTTATTTACACCCTTATAGTATGTTTAAAATATTATATTATAAACTCAAAAATTGGTTCATTACAATTATATTTGACATTAATGAACTAGTCTTTGACATCAACTGATTTGCCTTTGTCACTCAATTTCTTTGACACTTTAATCTCACTTTGAATCTTTGTCGGTGCACTGATTTTAACTTGGACAGACCGTTTACTCTCTTAATCACTCATAATATATGATTCTATGGAGCTATGAAATCATCTTGCTTAGGATTTTCAAGAGAGAGGTCATAATCTTGAATTAATGGATTCCCAAATTCATCTAACACGACATCCTCTGCTAGACTTAAGACTTTATGAATTGGAACATAATCTCTAACCGTGTGCACCACTTTATCAAAGAAAGTTGATGTAGATGACACCTCAGACACACAATCAGAATCATCACAATTATAATTAGTAGTGCAAGTAAAAACATTTAAAGTATTAACATCAAAAGCATTGTCAACTCATGAGTTAACAAACTTGTTTGCAATACATGTATCAACCAAAAATTGTCTACAATCCCTTATTGTGTCTTTCACACACAGTTTATTGAATTCATTAAAACAACTCACATCATCAACTAAAACCTTCTCATCTACATGACCTGTGTTATTGGCTGCACTTACATACAAGTCATGAAAATTAGAGTTATCATCTCTAAGGAACTCATTTGAAACATTAGGTTTAGGAAAGGGTTTGAAATGATTAGGATGAGGTACTGCTTTGTAACCTACACCATCTTTAATAAAATAACTTCTTTGCTTATCAACATAATCTTCTAAAATCTTTCTTTGCATACCCCATTTAGAAATCAACACCTTTTCTTTAATAAGGTCGGATTGGGCAGCAATAAGTTTGTCTGTAAGATCCTAAATTAACACATCCTTTTTATCTATGTGTTCTTTAAAATTCATTCTATCTTTTAACAAAGCATTAATTTTTCTTGTGTAGGTGACCTCATTCTGTTTAATTTCCTTGTGAACCCTTTTCAACTTATTATTCTCAGGAATCAAGAATATGTTTGCTGCATGATAATTTTTCATTTTATCAACACAATCAGGAGAACAAATAAAATACTCATCCTCATAAATTACCTCACTATCAGATGAAGTTTCACCGGAATTAGCAGCAGCTTTGCCTTTTCCTTTGTCATCAGCTTTCAAGGCACATTCACTATCACTTTCAGCTGCCTTTCTGAAACTTCAATCTATGCTATCAAAGCCTCATCAAATTCTCCTTCGGCATCTTCAATTTCTGCCTCCCACTCAAAGTTACTCAGTTGTTTTGACATCAATGCTATTGGAGCTTTCTTGGATTTGTCATTCTCATCTATCATCTCAATCATCTATACTCCATTACCATCCAATTTCTTTTTTTCTACTTTGGACACTCACGAGCGAAGTGTCCAAGTTGCTTGCAATTGTAACACCTCAGCTTAGCTTTATCAAAACCAACCTTCTTTCCGAATTGAAGTTTATCCTTTCAAGTCTTTTGAAGGTACTTCTTTGCTCTTACAACAATCATTTCCATTTGCCATTGCAAATCCATGTACTCTAGATCATCAGGATTTATCTGTACAGTATTCTCAGCATCCAGAACAGCTGGTTGTAACTTTCCAGTAACGACTGCATCATAACTACTCATGAATGCACCGAACAAGGCAATTTGATCTTCTGGTATCTGACAGTTGCTTTTCCTTTTTCCCCAGCATAATGCTCAGAACCACAACAACTTTTACCCTTCTCAGTCTTTGACCCATTACTTCCTTCACCACTTCCTAAAAACAATGTTGCATTAGTTGAACTTGTATTACTAGGCTTGTATGGATTATTCAGCTCCCTCTTCTTTGCATCAAGTTCATAAGACTCTAACAAGCAAATTATATCATCAAGAGTTTTGCTCTTCAAATCTGGAGTAGTGCTCTTTATCAGCATGAATGGTATGCTCGAGGAATCAGGTAATGAATCAAGCAGCTTCTTACACAAGTCATATTTCTCAAACTTTACACCTATCTTTCTCAAACTGTTAATCATGGTAGTAAAACATGTGACTTGGTCAATCAGGGTTTCATTTTTCTTGTAGCTGAACATATTATACTGTTTCAATAACAAATCTGTGCGACTCTCTTGTAATGCTGCATTTCCCTCAAATCTTAGACACAATGCATTCCACAATCCTTGAGCTGTCTCGTGCAGCTCAAAATTCAGATAAAGTTTTGTCGAAAGAGCTAGAATGATTGATCCCAATGCTCGATTGTCCCTCTTAATCAGTTTCTTATCCTCCTCATAATACAAGTCTGGATCAGCAATTGGAACTAACCCATCAGCATTTGCAGTATTTGGCACATGAGGACCTTTTACTATAGACTACCGTAGAGTATGCTCGGTAAACTTAAAGTAAGCTTTCATCATGATTTTCCAGTTTGAAAATTCTGAAATAGATTTTAGCATTGGTGGCGACTTTCCCACTACACGCTCAGTCTCGTACACCTTCCCAGCCATTGCACAAGCACAATTGAACACAAGTCAAATTTCTGAAAAACTTTCAAGTGTGGAGTTTTTGATCGAAAACTTTTGGTCGGAAACTATATCGAGCAAGACTTTTTGGTCGAAAAGTCAAGATTTCGAACAAAAGAGATTTCGGATACTTCTGAGATTTTGGACACAACTTTTCGCACACAGAAGATTTCGGCCACAACTTTTTGATCGAAAACAAATGACCAAAAAGACTTTTCGATCGAAACGAGATTTCAGATCCTTCAACAGACTTTTCGATCCCTTCTTATCAAGAACACCAATAATCATCCTGCAACAATCCGGATGTAAAATCAGATGTCCAAATCAATTGCAAACTTCATCTCTGTCAAAGTTGACATAGAAAACATGAAAATGGCAAGGAATTCCACTCTGATTCGATTGCAATTCATGAAAAGCGCTTGAATATCATGAGCTTTAACCAACAGCTCTGATACCACTTGTGAATCCCTTTGATCCGGTGATAAACAAGCCTTTAATCAACAATAACACTTCTGGATAGGCGGAATCAATCCAGAATCCAACAATAACGGAGTAAATCAAATCAAACACGAACAAGAATGAAAACCGCCATAATAATGAGATATCACATCAAACTAGATTCTTCCATTGATAATAGATGTAATTACAATAGGCTAAACCTGAGAGAACACGAGATTACAGGATAATCAGATAAAATCACAATGACAACAATGAGTAATCTCCTAATTACAAGTTCAAACAAACAACCTATATATAGTAAAAAGATTTCGATCGAAATCTTTGACCGAAAACTCTAAACCTGTACAAATAAAAGCTTCAACTTGATTTCTATGGACTACTAGGTTCCAAAAGTACTGTTGGATCAATCATTATGGGCATACTTGGTTTATTTCTATAAACCTCACAAATAAACTTTTTTTTACAGTTTTTCTCAAACTCAAACCTATGGACTCACCAACATTATTTTTTGAGTCATTTTATGTATGCTTTTGTTTAAGGTTAAGAATGTTGATTAGTCTGCACTACTCTTGGTATCTATTTGATGGATTTGCTATATGTGAAGTTCATATTTGTTTACAATTCAAGCATGCTGGTGTGGATCTAGCTATTATGGTTTACTGAATTATGTAAAAGCTAAGACATGTAGGACTAACTCTGAAGCTTTTGTGATGTAACTTTTAAAATTTATAATTCTCTCATAATAAAGAGAGAATAATTTTGGGATACTACTTTAGCCTACCATATTCCATGTTACTTTCCGCTGCATAATCAATGTGCCTCTCTCATGATGTCTCGCCCCGACTCCCTCGGAACATGTATTATTCATTAAAACATATTTGATCATAAAACATTTGAAGGCCACCTTTCGCACTCCCTATGGACATTTCGAGTTCATCGTCATGTCATTCGGTCTAACCAATACCCCTGCGACATTTATGGATTTAATAAATAGATTGTGCCGACCAATGTTAGATCGGTCAGTGATAGTCTTCATAGATGACATTCTCATCTATTCAAAGAATGAAGGTGACCACCATTGTAACATTTCTGATTTTTCCGACCCTATTTTAAATTTATTTTAACTACTAAAATAACAACACGACACTAAAACATATACTTGTTCAAACCTACACCTCATTAATCGTTAGCCGATCGTATTCAATTCAAAGATTTAGAACTCATAATCATGTGGTAACACTCCTAGAGTTAATCCAGTTAGTAATCCCGTTAGTTGTTCTGTTAAATCCTAACCAGGCTAATTCTGTCAAACCTGAAGTTGCAAGGGCTGATTTTGTAAATAACCAGAAACCCTAGTAGGCATGGTCGCGCCACGTTTTGGCACGGTCGCCCCTCGTCTGGCACGGTCGCGCCTATTGTTGGCACGGTCGCGCCTCGCCTTGGCACGGTCGCGCCTCGCGTCAGTTGAAACGTAAATACAGCCTTTAATCGCGGGACCATTCGATTTCGTAACCAATTCTTGCATTAACAAACCCATTATGAGTTTAACCATCTCAATTATATCAAATAAACCCATTTTTTAGTCGATCCCTCTCCTAATTACCAAAACCCTCCATTGTGACCATCGATTTCATCGTTTCGTTGTAAATTCTCTCAACCAAACAAACCAACACCTTAGTCGATTCCCCATAAAGCTCCAGAACACATCAACTGGGCCGGAGTTGTAGCAGAAAGCACCGGAGACCACACCCGTCATAGCCGGAACTCGTCCCCACCGTAGGCCATCAATTCATCGTCTCACAGGGTAATTGAAACTTTCAAAACTATCTATTTATTCTATAGATCAAAAGCCCTAATCTAATTTAGACTCTCAATATCGAAATTTACTCGAACCCGATCCTAAGTTTCATTTAAAAATGGTTTAATCGAATCCAACTTTAAACATGTTTTAAACACAATTAATCTACACCAACAGACTCGTACTAACCTTGTGAATGAAAGCCCTATACATTCCAGCACTATCAATATAAGAATCAATCAATTCGTTCCTGTTTTGAAAGAGACACGGTCGCGCTAATCATCTAGCGCAGTCGTGCCTCAGGAGACGCGGTCGTGCCTCCTGCTCAGACCCAGTCATGCTCGTTGGCTAGACTTGATCGTACCCCAGAAGCATAGACACGGTCGTGGCTAGTGGTTTGGCTAGTTGTCCTCTGTTTGACCAACACGGTCGCGCCCTGTCTAGAACGGTCGCGCCCGCCCTAGCACGATCGTGCCCTATCCTAGGCACGGTCGTGTGTGTTGGCAGAATGTTTATAATTTTTATATTTCTAAACAATTAGTAATTCATATTAATTTCTAAAATAATAATAATTGAATTTATAAAAATCTGTATTATTTTTATTTAGAAAAGATCAAATATTTAATCTTAAAATAAATAGAAATTATTTAAAGTTCAACATTTAATTTATAAACCCTACATTTAAATAATATTTTAATGTCTAAATTACATTATATAAATAAATGAATAAGGTAATAATTATTTATTTGATTTATAATTAAACAAAAACATTTATTTAGTTATACTTAATTACATCTAACACTTACATTATTTTCATAAACATTAATTATTTAATTTACATATTTAATTATTCCAAACTCAAAATTTATTAAAAAAATGTTCTAAAAATATTCATTTCAAATCTTCCATTTTTTTACAATACTTTCAAGTACCAATCACTAACTTTATCTAATTTAACTTTAGATATAGACTTAGACTATTGTGCATTATTAATGCAATATACATTACACTCCAGGTTAACATTGTGCAATACAAGGATCACATTACTATCTAGTATCTCGTGTTAGCTACGCCTTCGAATCAAGTGAGTATACATAGCCCCTTTTACTCTTTTACATTTTTGGGGTGGAACATGAACATTATTCAAATTACATGTTTACATTTACACAAACAACACAAGTACAAATCCTATTTACATTCATGTGTGCAATTTGAGCTTTATGCCCGAGTGCTAGGTGTGCTAACCTTTGTATGCGATTATGTGCAATCATTAACTATTCAAGCCAACGGTTTTCAATGATAGATCTATTGAGTCTGACAAACCCACCCAGATTGGGGTGATTGATACCGACAACACAATTTTTGCATGCTAGTTACAAAGGTTTAATTGTACATGGTTACACAATAGCTGCTCCCCATAAATGCCTTATTTATCATGTTATGTAAGGATTTGTTTTACAAACTATATGATATCTATATACAAACCTGTGTTATACTCACCAACTTTTTAGTTGACCTTATTTTATTCATGTTTTAGGTGCTTTCATATGAGTAGATCAAGACATGCTACACACAGGCTTTGGACCTAGTTAATCTTAATTCAAAAACAAATTGTATTTCATTATGTACTTTGAACTTGATTCATGATTGTTTGGATGTAAATGGATTTAACATATTACAAATTAGTCAACCTTGAGCTCATGAACAGTTTACATGTCTCGCCCCGATGATACCGCCATCGGTTGGGGTCTGACAGATTGGTATCAGAGCCTTGGTTATAGGGAACTAGGTTATTAGACACCCTTGACCTAGACTATAACTTTAGGACACCCATACAATGCCATGTTACTACATGTTACATTATTAGTTCTTGTGTAAATATTTTTACATGCTATCATAAGTATTTACACTATGTGATACGATACATAATAACTTATGTGTCACACTACTTGATAACTTTTGTGCTTACACTCATTACCATTTACATGCTATATGATTATTTTTTTTTTTTGTGAATATTCTTACATGTTATACTATATAATAACATCATATGATACAATACTTAATAATCTATGTGTCACATTACCTGCCAACTTTTTCTCTTATTCATTGCTACCTATTTAATTTATTTAAAAGTGCTATCCTAAGTTTCCACACACACTCATACACACTTAGTTTTTCATGCACCCCTAAACTCACATATATAATACCACGCCTCTTGTGAACAACAAATTTTAAACTATTGGGCCTAATGTCCATCAATAATAAACTAAGAAGTCCATCTATCCTCCAAGAAGCAAAAGCCTACTGAAATGCATAAACCATACTTTCGGGCCACAAGGCCCAGTTCACAACAATTCTCATCATGACCATGAGCCCAACAATAGTGTTATTAATACATGATGGCTAGAAGAGTGTGTAGGCCCATGAGGGATTCTGACTAATGAAAGATAGGGTACTTAAGTGTGTCCTAGTGACCCACCCCTCTTTCCTGGGAATTCTCCTCAGGGATGCATTGCTTATAGGTCAAGTGTGTTTCTAAAATAATATTGTGAAGGTTCGGCGTTATGACTAGTCAAACTCTAAACCTATGAGAACTCCTACATTTGACACTCAATATTTTATTATCGCTTACAAACCTTTCCATTGTTTTCCTGCTAAGTATGGACTCCTACTCTCCTACCTCCCCGGTATGCCGTCCCGAAGAAGAGTCTGATTGGGAAGAAGACACCGGATCACCCGTACATCGATCACCAACACCCGCAGCTGCTAGACCAAGGTTTGATGTATGGGTAGGTTGGATTAGGAACACCGGCCCAAGACTTCGAACACCTGGATCAGCCGCACCCAGAAACCCATATCAGACACCCCATCCCCACATTCAACTACCACTCCCACTAAGAGACCCATATCTAATGCCCGACCCGTATTACTCTAATCCTTGAGTAGGGCATATCATGGCACTCACTAGTACTTTCGAATTTCCAATCAATGACACGCACCAATATGTAAGGACCTCAGAATTTGAGAGGCAAAGAATGGAGCAAGGGTTAATGCACGACTTGCAAGGACAAGGAATGAATAGCATAGCAAACCAATTAGGGTACCAAAAGGAATTAATCTCCTACCTCGAAGCGGTGCTCGCCTAGAGAATTATTCTTCTTCTAGTGGAAAGCTACAGGAGGCGTTAACATGATTATTTTTCTTATTTATTTCAGTTTGAGAACCATTTCCCTGTGTTTTGAATACATTTCAGCATTACTAAATTTTATATTTTCCAAAGTTATTATTCATAAATTCAATACGTTGAGTGTGAATTACACCCATCATATTTTCATCAAAATTCTCCAAGTATTATCTTTCCCATTCACCACAATTTAGTACACTACCAGCAATCTCCTTCGTAAACAAATCATCCAATTATTTGATTTAAACAAACCTCGTTATTTTGTTCAAACAAAATGTTTAGCAAACTTTTAGATAGTAAAAAAAAATAAAAAATTTCCATAAAACTTCACTCCTGATAGAGAAACTTAACACAATCTATTTTATAAAAATATTATTCCGAATTGATAAATAATTATGATTTTCCTCATTAAAGAAAAATACTCCTAAACCCTGGCTAAATTAGTATACGACTACTTGTTTAGCCAATAATTCCGCTTAGAAATATCCTTGTATTAATAGCTGAAAATTTAAATTAAAAGATTTTTCCATAAATTGTCTATTTATTTAAATTATGTGAATCAATGGATTCACTACTTTATATATCTATAACAAGGAACAATTTACCACTTTCTATTTTCAAGCAAAGATCAGTATTTGTAAACACATTTCCCCGAACGTTTTTAAAACCTCCTCGCTACCTTTCGTTTGTCGCTTCAAGAGACGATCCATATCGCTTAGACTTTAACCCTCCCCATCAACCTCAATGAGATTTAAGAGCTACAACCTAACTACCACATTATACAGGAACGCCAAACAACACGCTTGTCCGCAACACTCGATCACATGCGAAACCCGTTAGTATACATCACACACGAAGTCCAACAACTTACGTATACACGTTCACAATATACCCAACGCAACCACATGGTACATGAAACTCAATTATTCTCAATATACCCAATGCTACACAAATTACATAATACATGAAACTAGTTTGCCTACAAATCACAATTTACTGGATTGATCACATAACACACGAAACATGCTTAATTGCAATACACATGCTACTATGTTGAGCACATAATACACGAAACTTAGTTGGTTGCAATATACATGACACATAACCGTTGTTTGTTTGATACATAACCCTAGAGTGACCACATTAACATGAAACACATTTGGTTAGAAAGGGCATCATACTTAACTGTGCACATTATGCAATATACATAATACTAAACTGTTTATATTACACATGATACTATATTGTTTACATTACACGTGAGAGCTCTTTGATTTACAAAATACATAATACTAGATGTTCATGCTACACAAGAGACTTGTGTGTTTACTTTATACATGAAACGAAATTGCTTACAACTATTACAATTGATTGATTACATTATACACAAGATATGGTCATGCACTTTGTTCACCAAAGTTGAAGACCATAATACATGGAAACGACTCGGGGTTTGACGTATTCTTGTTCAAACACGAGCAAACTAAGAAACTTTAAGTTATTCTACTTTACTACTCTCTAGTCGTGAACTTACCTGCTTAAGGACATAGTTACTTATTAGCGACTTTTATGTGAAAACAATGGACATGGACGGAGTGAAATTGTGCCCCTTGAACCGCACATAACGGAATGATCTATACGGACCATACGATGATTTGAATAATTACGGGTGCACACGGAATTATAAAAATCAGCGCATGGAAACATAGTGAAATTTTGTCATGTGTTGTGACCTAAAACTTATCATGATGTGTAACAACGAAACTGATGTGATATGACAAGGACATGGTGGATACGCCGATGGTACTTCCTATATATAAGTGTCCTATCATATTATCAGAAGTAACGTTGTTCCTGTCACGTGAAGTTTTGACCTAGACCAATGTATACGAAATCTCTTACCCACTAACATTTTAAAACATATTAGACTACATCATACACAAACCCTCAAGATCAAGGTCCCATCAAATTCATTCCAAATAATACATCTCACATCTAGAATTCAGAATTTTATTCGACAATCTCCTCCTTAAATTTATTTCAACACAAAACTCATTATCACTCTTCATATTCAACTTTGAGTATCTGATCTAAGTCATGTCAACGGTTACACTCCCCAGAATCCAACAATCAAAACTCACCGAGAACCCAAAACTCCCACCTTTTTCCTTGATTATACTAGCCTCCATTAGTTAAATTTCGGGTCGAAATTCCATTAACATGGGGAGACTGTAACATTTCTGATTTTTCCGACCCTATTTTAAATTTATTTTAACTAATAAAATAACAACACGACACTAAAACATATACTTGTTCAAACCTACACCTCATTAATCGTTAGCCGATCGTATTCAATTCAAAGATTTAGAACTCATAATCATGTGGTAACACTCCTAGAGTTAATCCAGTTAGTAATCCCGTTAGTTGTTCTGTTAAATCCTAACCAGGCTAATTCTGTCAAAGCTGAAGTTGCAAGGGCTGATTTTGTAAATAACCAGAAACCTTAGTAGGCACGGTCGCGCCTCGCCTTGGCACGGTCGCGCCTTGATTTTGTAAATAACCAGAAACCTTAGTAGGCACGGTCGCGCCTCGTCTGGCACGGTCACGCCTATTGTTGGCACGGTCGCGCCTCGCCTTGGCACGGTCGCGCCTTGTTTTGGCACGGTCGTGCCTCGCGTCAGTTGAAACGTAAATACAGCCTTTAATCGCGGGACCATTCGATTTCGTAACCAATTCTTGCATTAACAAACCCATTATGAGTTTAACTATCTCAATTATATCAAATAAACCCGTTTTTTAGTCGATCCCTCTCCTAATTACCAAAACCCTCCATAGTGACCATCGATTTCATCGTTTCGTTGTAAATTCTCTCAACCAAACTAACCAACACCTTAGTCGATTCCCCCTAAAGCTCCAGAACACATCAACTAGGCCGGAGTTGTAGCAGAAAGCACCGGAGACCACACCCATCTTAGCCGGAACTCGTCTCCACCGTAGGCCATCAATTCATCGTCTCACAGGGTAATTGAAACTTTTCAAAACTATCTATTTATTCTATAGATCAAAATCCCTAATCCAATTTAGACTCTCAATATCGAAATTTACTCGAACCCGATCCTAAGTTTCATTTAAAAATGGTTTAATCGAATCCAACTTTAAACATGTTTTAAACACAATTAATCTACACCAACAGACTCGTACTAACCTTGTGAATGAAAGCCCTATACATTCCAGTACTATCAATATAAGAATCAATCAATTCGTTCCTGTTTTGAAAGAGACACGGTCGCGCTAATCATCTAGCGCGGTCGTGCCTCGGGAGACGCGGTCATGTCGACTTCCAGCGCGGTCGTGCCTCCTTCTCAGACCCAGTCATGCTCGTTGGCTAGACTTGATCGTATCCCAGAAGTATAGACACGGTCGTGCCTAGTGGTTTGGCTAGTTGTCCTCTGTTTGACCAACATGGTCGCGCCCTGTCTAGAACGGTCGCGCCCGCCCTAGCACGATCGTGCCCTATCCTAGGCACGGTCGTGTGTGTTGGCAGAATGTTTATAATTTTTATATTTCTAAACAATTAGTAATTCATATTAATTTCTAAAATAATAATAATTGAATTTATAAAAATCTGTATTATTTTTATTTAGAAAAGATCAAATATTTAATCTTAAAATAAATAGAAATTATTTAAAGTTCAACATTTAATTTATAAACCCTACATTCAAATAATATTTTAATGTCTAAATTACATTATATAAATAAATGAATAAGGTAATAATTATTTATTTGATTTATAATTAAACAAAAACATTTATTTAGTTATACTTAATTACATCTAACACTTACATTATTTTCATAAACAATAATTATATAATTTACATATTTAATTATTCCAAACTCAAACTTTATTAAAAAAATGTTCTAAAAATATTCATTTCAAATCTTCCATTTTTTTACAATACTTTCAAGTATCAATCACTAACTTTATCTAATTTAACTTTAGATATAAACTTAGACTATTGTGCATTATTAATGCAATATACATTACACTCTAGGTTAACATTGTGCAATACAAGGATCACATTACTATCTAGTATCTCGTGTTAGCTACGCCTTCGAATCAAGTGAGTATACATAGCCCCTTTTACTCTTTTACATTTTTGGGGTGGAACATGAACATTATTCAAATTACATGTTTACATTTACACAAACAACACAAGTACAAATCCTATTCACATTCATGTGTGCAATTTGAGCTTTATGCCCGAGTGCTAGGTGTGCTAACCTTTGTATGCGATTAGGTGCAACCATTAACTATTTAAGCCGACGGTTTTCAATGATAGATCTATTAAGTCTGACAAACCCACCCAGATTGGGGTGATTGATACCGACAACACAATTTTTGCATGCTAGTTACAAAGGTTTGATTGTACATGGTTACACAATAGCTGCTCCCCATAAATGCCTTATTTATCATGTTATGTAAGGATTTGTTTTACAAACTATATGATATCTATATACAAACCTGTGTTATACTCACCAACTTTTTAGTTGACCTTATTTTATTCATGTTTCAGGTGCTTTCATATGAGTAGATCAAGACATGCTACACATAGGCTTTGGACCTAGTTAATCTTAATTCAAAAACAAATTGTATTTCATTATGTACTTTGAACTTGATTCATGATTGTTTGGATGTAAATGGATTTAACATATTACAAATTAGAGACACAACTAACCAAACTCTAGTCTTGACCTTGCCCAAAACAACGCGTTTGAAGAATTAAAGACACAACTAACCAAACTCTAGTCTTGACCTTTCCCGAGGGAAACGAAGACTTGGTAGTTTACTCGAACGCTTCTGGTCAGGGATTGGGTTGTGTACTGATACAACGAGGAAAGGTAATCGCTCATGCCTCACGACAGTTAAAGGTGCATGAAGTTAACTACCCAACTCACGATCTTAAGTTGGCGCAATAGTTTTCGCATTAAAGATTTGGAGGCATTACTTGTACGGAGTTAAGTGTACCATTTACTCCGATCATAAAAGCCTGATGTTTTTGTTCTGGTAAAAGGAGTTAAACATGATGCAAATAAGGTGGTTGGAACTACTAAAATATTATGATTGCGAAATATTATATCACCCAGGAAAGACAAACGTAGTGGCTGACACCTTGATTTGAAATAAAGAGTCTACACCAATCTGGATTAAAGCATGCTAACTGATTATAACACCGGATCTAATGACTGAAATAGCAAAGGTACAGGGAGAGGCATTTGTAACATCCAAATTTTCAAACGATATAATATTAAATGGACTAATAATTTAATTAGGTGAAAGTATGACGGGTAGAGGAATAAAGAGTTAAAATTTCAAGTGCTAGAAATGTAAAGTTTGGATTTCTAGGGTTGTGACGGACCGTCACAGCTGGTAACAGTATGTTACAGGTGATGTGTGACATTCCGGATTTTTATTCACGCAATTGTAATATATATCATGTAATCATTTTCAACTAAATGAAATGCAAGTGTTTTATTTAATTTTGTACAAAATATATATTTATTTTTATTTTATGGATTTAAAATAATTAAAAATAAATACGTTTTAAACTTATATAAAATTTTATATAAAAATCTAAATTTAAAAAGTTTCAGATTTAATAAAATAACCTATTTAAATAAGATAACTAACTCTTAAAAAAAAATATTTAAAATCATTTATAACAATAATAATAATATAAGTTTATAAAATATATTTGAAAATTTAAAGAAATTAAACCAATTATTTTTATAAAAGTTAAGGGGTTGTTTTGAAACTTTTCAAACAAGAAGGTTTTAAGCAAAAATCAGTTGAGGGACTATTTCTGTACAAATCAAACTACAAGGACTCATCCGTAATTATCTCAGGGGCCGAATTAAATCAAAACCAAACTACAAGGACCAAATCTGCCAATTCCCAAATCGACTTTCCGGTCACCATGACCCCGACAGGGCTGTTCCCTGCACCTCGACAGCCGCTACAGGCATCCCTGAACTCGACTTCCCCATGCGAACAAAAGGCCCCGACCAATTGGTCTCCCCAACATACGAATCGCCTGATCTTGTTGGTGGCCAAGAACCCGCGCCTCGAATTCGAGCCCGACAGTCAACCCCCACACGTATTTAATCGCTCTTTAGCTTCGTCTCGTCCAGACGAGTGTCGGGACGTGCCCAATTGCACGCTTTGTCATAAGAAACGAACTCGGCTATAAATAGCCATAGTCGGACCTGCTCAAGCTCGCGACCCCTGTTCCACCCAATCTCACTCCAAATTGAAGGCACCATTACAATCGCCATCTTTGCGTGAAGCTCGATTCTCATTCTGGACATTATCGGATTTAAGACTCTGTCGTCCAGCCCCTTTGCGACCACGTAAGAATCCTCGACTTCGTTTCTTTACCTTCTGTTATCATAAGGCAAGCTGAACCAATCGAAGTCACGACTTCAAAACATCGATTACCGGATAAACCATTGTTCTGAAAAATTACTGTTTTATTTTCTAAAGTCTGGGCCATCGAAACTACTTAGTTTCGATTGAGTAAATGGTCAATCGAAACTAGTAGTTTCGATAGATGGTAGTTTCGATAGATGGTAGTTTCGACAGCCTGTGTATCACTTATAAATGATCAATCGAAACTAGTAAACATATGCAAACAAATACACTACTCACCCTTATCCATACTCTTTCCTAATCCATATTAATTGCAACATTCCTACACATTTTATACTCCTAGACTCTTAAGTCTATTAAAATCTTGAAAATCTCGTCAACGACTTAATTTCTTGAAACCAGTAAAGGACACGTGCAATCTGGAAGGGTGACACCTGTACATTGGGTTTTCTGTCTAGGAAAGCATTTCGTATAAATCCAAATAAACGGACCCGTATGCTTTCCTGGGAATTCCTGAAGTGAGTGTTTACCTATAGGCTAAAGCATGTCTCTTTGAAAGTTTTGAGGAATTCTTTAACGTTGATAAGTCAATGTATTCGCAAGGATACGATCCGAACTTAAACTCAAAATTTGGGGACATTATAGAAAGATAGGAAGAACTAGACGAACATGCAAAGCAAATCATTGTTACGGGTGCACACGTAATAACGATTTATAGTGCATGCAAGTCCCGGCAATTCCTATTACGCGAATAATGATCTATAACATCATGTTCTATCCGGAATAGATGGCTTAGTTTTCCCCCCATCAACTTTGAATAAATACACATGCACTGGCACGCGTCATGATGAATCTCGCTTTTCTGCTTACATTATTTCCCACTATAATTCATATATATCCATCTTATCTAAAATATCATTGTCTTTTCTTATGGTGATAGAATGCCTCCTCGACGTGCAAACTCTAGCACTTCCAACCCGGATCTTGCTACCCTTCTTGCCTAGCTAGTGGGGCAAATGACCCAAGCCAATAACAACAGTGACGGGTCTCACAACATCCAAGGAAACGGTGGTACCAACCCGCCTCAATGCACGTTTAAGCACTTTAACTCGTGCAATCCTACAAAATTATTCGGTACTAAAGGTGCTACCGACCTACTACAATGGTTTGAAAGCATGGAAAGCACATTCCTAAACAGTGATTGTCCCGATAATCTTCGGTTTCGCTATTCCACAAGTGTACTTCAAAAGATACCCCTCACCTAGTGGAACGGTGAGAAGCGCACTCGTGGTGTTGAGGTTGCTACATCTTTATCTTGGGACGATTTGAAGAAAGCCATGACTGATGAATTCTGTCCTCGGAATGAAATGAGGAAGCTCGAGACTGAGTTCTGGGATCTTGCCCAAGACAACGGGGATAATCTGGCTTACACCACCCGGTTTCAAGAGCTAAGTCTGTTGGTGCCTCATATGATCACTCCCCTTGCACGGGGAATTGAAAAATACATAGGCGGACTGCCTATGCAAATTCAAGATGCTGTGTTAGGAAGCAATCCTCCTACACTTGAAGCTGCTATCCGTCTATCCGCTACACTATCCGACAACCATGTCAAGGCCGGAACCTTATCAAGAAAGGGTTCCAAGAAGGTTGTTTCTACTCTTGCGGCCGTCAAGGATGTAAAACCTGAGTCTTCTAACCGCAACAAGAAACGAAAGGGTCGAAACTTCGCAGCCGTAACTCCCGCTGTACCTGCTATTGAAGCGGCCCCTTTGGGTCAAAACCCAAAACCTTATCTAGGCCCGAATCCCCAATGCCAGACCTGCAAGTACCATCATCCTGCCAACTTACCATGCCGATTGTGTTCAAGATGCAGACGATATGGACACGTGGTCACTACTTGCCGTACCCGTCCTCCCGTCCATCAAGCTGCTCCAGCCAACCGCCCAATCTATCTGGCACCTCTCAATGGTCGGGCATGTTACGATTGTGGAGACCCAAACCATTTCCGTGACCGATGCCCAAAACTTCTTCATCAAGGTGGTCCTCAAGGACGAGCGTTTAATATAAACGCTAATGAGGCTCAAGCAAACAACGACGTGATAAACGGTACGTTTCTCGTAAACAATTATTATGCATCCATTTTATTTGATACCGGTGCCGATAGGAGTTTTGTGTCTCTTGCCTTTGAATCTCGACTTACTAAACAAAGAACGAAACTTGACAATTCTTATTCCGTGGAGATAGCAAACGGAAAATCTATTACCGTAAATTCTGTTATCCGCGACTGCAATCTCGAGCTTAATAGTCATGAATTCTCCATTGATCTCCTTCCAATGCAATTGGGAAGCTTCGATATTATAATTGGCATGGACTGGTTATCCAAGCACCATGCCGAGGTTATTTGGCACGAAAAGTGCATTCGTATACCTCTCCCTTCGGGTGACACGTTAGTTATTTTTGGTGAAAAACCGTGTCGTGGTCTTCAACTCATGTCTTGCACATTAGCACAAAAGTACTTGCGGAAAAAGTACGTTGCTTTCTTGGCCCACGTAGTTGACACGAAAGACAAGGGTAAGAAATTGCAAGATATTCCGATCATTCGAGACTTTCCCGAGGTATTCCCCGAGGATTTACCCGGTCTTCCTCCTCCTAGACAAGTAGAGTTTCGTATTGACCTTGTGCCCGGAGCAACTCCCGTGGCAAAAGCTCCCTATCGTCTTGCACCTTCCGAGATGCAAGAGCTCGCAAGTCAATTACAAGAACTCTCATCTAAAGGATTCATCCGCCCGAGCCATTCACCTTGGGGTGCTCCCGTGCTGTTCGTAAAGAAAAAGGATGGATGCATTGATTATCGTGAGCTCAACAAGCTTACAATCAAGAACCGTTATCCTTTACCCCGTATCGACGACCTTTTCGATCAACTTCAAGGTTCACCATGTTTCTCCAAGATTGACCTTCGTTCCGGGTACCATCAACTTCGTGTTCTCAATGAAGACATTTCGAAGACTGCCTTTCGAACTAGATATGGTCACTACGAGTTCATGGTCATGCCATTTGGCTTGACAAATGCACCTGCGGTTTTTATGGATCTCATGAACCGTGTATGCAAACCTTATTTGGACAAGTTCGTGATCATTTTCATTGACGATATTCTCATCTATTCTAAAACGAAAGCGGAGCATGAACAACATCTTCGTTTGATTTTGGAGCTCTTGAAGAAGGAACAACTATACGCCAAGTTCTCTAAGTGTGAATTCTGGCTAAAGGAGGTTCAATTTTTGGGACACATAGTCAACGATAAAGGGATTCATGTGGACCCGGCAAAAATTAAAGCGGTAAAGAATTGGAGTACTCCTAAGACTCCTACCGAGATTCGTTCATTCCTTGGACTAGCAGGTTATTATCGTCGCTTCATCTCAAATTTCTCCAAGATTGCTGTTCCACTCACTGCCTTGACTCACAAAGGTAAGCCTTACGAGTGGGGACCCAAACAAGAAGAAGCTTTTCAAACTCTCAAGCTCAAGCTCTGCAATGCTCCTATTCTAACTCTTCCTAGTGGTAATGACAACTTTGTCGTTTATTGTGATGCATCCAACCAAGGTCTTGGTTGTGTTCTAATGCAACGTGGCTAAGTAATTGCATACGCATCACGTCATCTCAAAATCCATGAGAAGATGTAGAAGCATGTTTTGTAACTATAGATTAAATTCTATGTATCGGTGTACGTGGCTAGTACGCAGGAGGGTGTTCCTGAGTACTTAGCCCGCACACCAGTTTGGTCCTGCGTACTTAGTAAGTACGCAAGGCTTTTGCCTTGCGTACTTGTCAAGTACGCATGACCAAACCATGCGTACTTAGTAAGTACCCAAGGCTTTTGCCTTGCGCACTTGTCAAGTACGCAGGAAGTGTTCCTGCCCCTATAAATAGAAGACTTGTCTTCATTTGTAGGTGGAACTCTGGAACTAAGTTTATCCGGGTCGGGAAGAGCTCTCCCGACCCCTGGACCGTGAGCTTAGATGAGAGATGTGTGTTCCTTCGGTATGTAGTCTGTAATACGGGATGACTTCTTTGTTATGGATTACGTTTCGTTTCATCGTCTTTTATCTTTGTTCGTGTTTCTCTGCTTCGTTTCTTTGTTCCCACACAAATCGCAGAACATATCGTGTTATTTTCGCTGCGCGACGAGGCTCCCGGGACCTACAAGTGGTATCAGAGCCTCGGTGTTCGCTGATTTGTGTTCCAGTTTCGATTTTTTAGGGTTTTGAGCAAAAACGGGTCGTAACCTAAAATCCTTAAAAATCGAGTTTGTTATCACTTCATTTGGTGTTTGGAAGGCTAAGGGTTTGTTAGATGATGTTTTCGAAGCTTTTGGAAGCATTAATTTCTCAGATCCGTCACTTTTCAAGCATTCTCCTCAAGATCCGTCAAGAACACTGCTGTACTGAACAAGTACGCAGAATCACCTTTTCTTCATATTTGCTAAGTACGCATGGGTTAGCCCTGCGTACTTAGTAAGTACGCATGAGAAGTGACCTGCGTACTTAGCTAAGTATGCAAGAGCATTTCTCTGCGCACTTAGCAAGTACACATGAGTACTTGGCTTTGCGAACTTACTAAATTCGCAGCAACACCCTACATATGCGTATTTACTAAGTACGCATGGACTAGCATCTGGGATTCCAAAAAAAAAAAAAAAAAAAAGTTTTTTGGCGGGAAAACCTTCCTTGTCCAAAATTTTGTGTGATCATTTGTACGCGTGTTTTGGCCCATTCTTGAGAAGATAGTAATTTTGGTTTTTCCGGACCAGAATTTGTATACGATGTGGCTTGGCGAAACACGGACGAGATTTTTGTTGGATGATACCACTTGTCATACATTGTTTAAGGGTCCATACCTGAAAATGTAGGCTACGAGTATCCGGGATACTTATTTAATAGGGTATGAATGCTGAACTAATGGGAGCAATTGGGTCGTCATCGGCTAAAGGTCTCGTCTATTTGTGAAGATGTGGCTGTTTTGGGTCTTTCGGAAAAAGAATCATCTTGTTTAGGTATTCAAACCTGAATATGTAGGCTACGAGTGTCCTCGGATACTTCTTTAATAGGGGATGAATACTGGAACAACTTGAACCCAAGATTTGCTGTTTTGGATCTTTGCAAAGGAATAAAGAATAAAATCCTGGAGTTGGCTAGTTGTGCTTTTTGAGGATTTGAGTGAAGTGGTGATGAAGCTGGTCATAGTTTACAGAGAAATGAGGGGGATAAAATCTAGTATTCATGAGACATTAAAGAGGTGGTGGAAAAGCCGTTGGTACTTCCTATATATATACCTCTTTAACGTAACATGGATCTCAACCGTGATTTCTCGTGTAAACTATATTATTCGTGTTTGATTCTATCGTGTGTTTTCAAGATGAAGCTGGATATTCGTTGGATTATTAGTTGAAGATGGAACCTTTTATCATTGGCCGATGGGATAGGAAACATACCCTTGTTTCTGGTCTAGTCAGACGGAGCTTAAACTGAAAGGGGATATTGGAAATGAACATCTTCGGGAATTTGGTTGACTCGTGAAGATACAGGATAGAGTTAGACACATCTGGTTGAAGACTTAAGTTTATCTTACTAGAATTCCTATGGGAGCTGATTAGTTTGATGCAGGTTATTGGAAACTGAAACTCTCTATCATATGCCAGCTGATTTGGAGTTGTCTTAGTCTACTATTGTTACCTGGTTAGGAAGACATTGTAAGACTCAGAAGTCTAAGTCAGGGTGGAGGTTGCTACTGCTGAGAGGATGAACTACAATGAGTTGTGTTGGGTTAGTTGGTTCTTATTGAAGCACTTGGTTTGGTCTACAATGAAAGCTACAGTTTGAGGGAGTCGGGTTTGTCATCACTCGGCAACTGAAGACTGAAGTTTGAAGATTTGAAGATCTCAAGTGGAATGCCAGAAGAAAGATCAAGTCTCGCCAGAAGACACTTGATGTCATTAGTTTAGAGGGAGTCTGTTAGGACATTCTTTGTAAACTGATGTATATCAGTGTTAGAGATAGATAGAATTTGATGCTATAGTTAAGAGGGAGTTTGTAGAAGCATGTTTTGTAACTATAGATTAAATTCTATGTATCGGTGTACGTGGCTAGTACGCAGGAGGGTGTTCCTGAGTACTTAGCCCGCACACCAGTTTGGTCCTGCGTACTTAGTAAGTACGCAAGGCTTTTGCCTTGCGTACTTGTCAAGTACGCATGACCAAACCATGCGTACTTAGTAAGTACGCAAGGCTTTTGCCTTGCGCACTTGTCAAGTACGCAGGAAGTGTTCCTGCCCCTATAAATAGAAGACTTGTCTTCATTTGTAGGTGGAACTCTGGAACTAGGTTTATCCGGGTCGGGAAGAGCTCTCCCAACCCCTGGACCGTGAGCTTAGATGAGAGATGTGTGTTCCTTCGGTATGTAGTATGTAATACGGGATGACTTCTTTGTTATGGATTACGTTTCGTTTCATCATATTTTATCTTTGTTCGTGTTTCTCTGCTTCGTTTCTTTGTTCCCACACAAATCGCAGAACAGATCGTGTTATTTCCGCTGCGCGACGAGGCTCCCGGGACCTACAGAAGAACTATACGACCCATGATCTCGAGCTTGGCGCTGTCATTTTCGCCATGAAAATTTGGAGACATTATCTTTATGGCACCAAATGCGTGGTTTTCACCGACCACAAAAGTCTCCAACATATTTTCAATCAAAAAGAGCTTAATATGAGGCAACGACGATGGGTTGAACTTCTTAACGACTACGACTACGAGATTCGCTACCACCCTGGCAAGGCAAATGTTGTAGCCGACGCCTTGAGTCGTAAAGAACGTATCATGCTTCATAGTGCTTGTATTCATAACGATATCCAAACCCGTATTCTTCAAGCACAACACTCCACGGTTACCGAGGGAAACATGTATCAAGAGATGGCATGTGGTGTAGAACTCTTACTAGAAACCAAAGCCAACGGCTTATTGTATTACTTGGACTGTATATGGGTTCCCGATCGCGACGACCTTCGTATATTTTTGATGAACTAGTCCCATAAAACTCGATATTCGGTACATCCCGGAGCTGATAAGATGTACATGGGTCTTCGTCAGCAATATTGGTGGCCCGGCATGAAAAAGTATATTGCCCTCTTTGTGGCAAAATGCTTAACTTGTTCTAAAGTGAAAGCCGAACACCAGAAGCCTTCCGGACTCCTCGAACAACCTGAAATTCCCATGTGGAAGTGGGAGAACCTTGCCATGGACTTCATCACCAAACTCACGCGCACTTCTAGTGGGCACGATAGTATCTGGGTTATTGTCGACCGACTTACGAAGTCTGCTCATTTCTTGCCTATTCGTGAGGACTATCGAGTCGAGAAATTGGCTCGGATCTACATTGATGAGATCGTAAGTCGTCACGGAATCCCATTGAACATCATCTCCGATCGTGATTCACGTTTTACTTCCTGATTTTGGCAATCATTACAATCTGCGCTTGGTACTCGTTTGGATTTAAGTACGGCTTACCATCCTCAAACTGATGGACAAACCGAGCGAATAATCCAAACTCTCGAGGATATGCTTAGAGCTTGTGTCATCGACTTTGGTCGCAATTGGGATTCTCACCTACCACTGATCGAATTTTCCTACAACAACAGCTACCACACAAGTATTAACATGGCACCGTTTGAAGCTCTTTATGGACGGAAATGTCGTTCACCGATTTGTTGGAACGAAATTGGAGAAGCACAAATCACCGGTCCCGAGCTTATTCAAGAGACCACCGATAAAATCTCTCTTATCCAGGACAACATTCGAGTAGCAAGGAGTCGGCAAAAGAGCTATGCCGATAAAATACGAAAACCCTTGGAATTTCAAGTTGGGGATATGGTTCTCCTAAAAGTATCACCTTGAAAAGGCGTAGTCCAATTTGGAAGGAAAGGAAAACTTGCACCTCGATATGTGGGTCCATTCAAGATACTCGAAAGGATAGGAAAAGTGGCCTACAAACTCGATCTTCCTTCAGAACTCAACAACGTACATCCGACCTTTCATGTATCTAATTTGAAAAAGTGTCTAGCCGACGAGAATCTCCACATCCCTCTTGACGAAGTGCGTATTGACGAGAAAATGTACTTTGTTGAAAAACCCGTGGAAATAGTGGACCGTGAAGTCAAGAAACTCAAGCGTAGCCGCATCCCCATTGTCAAGGTCCGTTGGGAGTCTAAACGTGGACCCGAGTTCACCTGGGAACGTGAAGACCAAATGAAGACCAAATATCCGCATCTCTTTTCATAGCCTCCATTAGTTAAATTTCGGTGCGAAATTCCTTTAACATAGGGAGACTGTGACATTCCGGATTTTTATTCACGCAATTGTAATATATATCATGTAATCATTTTCAACTAAATGAAATGCAAGTGTTTTATTTAATTTTGTACAAATAATATATTTATTTTTATTTTATGGATTTAAAATAATTAAAAATAAATACGTTTTAAAGTTATATAAAATTTTATATAAAAATCTAAATTTAAAAAGTTTCAGATTTAATAAAATGACATATTTAAATAAGATAACTAACTCTTAAAAAAAATTATTTAAAATTATTTATAACAATAATAATAATATAAGTTTATAAAATATATTTGAAAATTTAAAGAAATTAAACTAATTATTTTTATAAAAGTTAAGGGGTTGTTTTGAAACTTTTCAAACTAGAAGGTTTTAAGCAAAAATCAGTTGAGGGACTATTTCTGTACAAATCAAACTACAAGGACTCATCCGTAATTATCTCAGGGGCCGAATTAAATCAAAACCAAACTACAAGGACCAAATCTGCCAATTCCCAAATCGACTTTCCGGTCACCATGATCCTTGGTCCGGCGGGTAAAGCGTTTTTCCGGCGAACACCCCGACAGGGCTGTTCCCTGCCCCTCGACAGCCGCTACAGGCCTCCCTGAACTCGTCTTCCCCATGCGAACAAAAGGCCCCGACCAATTGGTCTCCCCAACATACGAATCGCCTGATCTTGTTGGTGGCCGAGAACCCACGCCTCGAATTCGAGCCCGACAGTCAACCCCCACACGTATTTAATAGCTCTTTAGCTTCGTCTCGTCCAGACGAGTGTCGGGACGTGCCCAATTGCACGCTTTGTCATAAGAAACGAACTCGGCTATAAATAGCCATAGTCGGACCTGCTCGAGCTCGCGACCCCTCTTCCACCTAATCTCACTCCAAATTGAAGGCACCATTACAATCGCCATCTCTGCGTGAAGCTGTGACCAAGGTTGTAGAGGCTAATCCCATCCAGAAGCTAGATTCTCATTCTAGACATTCTCGGATTTAAGACTCTGCCGTCTAGCCCCTTTGCGACCACGTAAGAATCCTCGACTTCGTTTCTTTACCTTCTGTTATCCTAAGGCAAGCTGAACCAATCGAAGTCACGACTCCAAAACATCGATTACCGGACAAACCATTGTTCTGAAAAATTACTGTTTTATTTTCTAAAGTCTGGGCCATCGAAACTACTTAGTTTCGATTGAGTAAATGGTCAATCGAAACTAGTAGTTTCGATAGATGGTAGTTTCGACAGCCTGTGTATCACTTATAAATGATCAATCGAAACTAGTAAGTTTCGATAGAGGGTAGTTTCGACAGCCTGTGTATCACTTATAAATGATCAATCGAAACTAGTAAGTTTCGATAGATGGTAATTTCGACAGCCTATGTATCACTTATAAATGATCAATCGAAACTATTAAGTTTTGATAGATAGTAGTTTCGATTGAACACAGTTTCGATACCTGTCACAACTATAAACAGTTTCGATCAAATCAGTACTTTCAAGTAAATCTGGACCAACTTTTATGCAAATAACACTAAGAAATGTTATTATAAACCTATACACAATTAAATACTAATACGCACATGTAAACATACAATAATACCCATTTATCTACATAGGGTTTCAACGTGTTTAGACTTCAACATCTTTATCACGTACACGCGTGGAAAAATACCCGCTTGCAAGGTGAGTTACATAGCCCCTATTTTATATTTGTACATACTTTGGGGTGAAATATATTTTCATGCTACTCAATCAAATTGTTTATACGTGTTATTCATGTGGATTATATGCTTACTATCTTGGGTGTACAATCATTTGCTTTAAACACAAGAAAACCAACAGTAATATTAATAGATCTATTGTGCCTGACCAGCCCACCAGGTTAGGGTGTTTATTACTGCATACTCGGATATAGCCGCGTGTTATATTCAAACATACCGGATATAGTGGGTAACTATATTCAAACATTACCGGACTTAGCTGTTGTGCTCTGTTCAAGCGCGTCAAACAAGGTTTGAATTGTGATTAGATAAATGATACACCATATATATACTATGTTTAACAAGATAAACAATGAGTTGCAAAACGTTTTATCTACTACTTATACAAAAACCTATGTACTCACCAACTTTTTAGTTGACACTTGATTTAAATAATATTTCAGGTTTGGATATGTGATTGCTTGCTGAAGATTTCTCCACTTAAGAACTATAGACCTAGTTAAATAAATCAATGTTTTGAACTAGACTAGGTTATTTGAAATGTATTGTATTTGGATCTTTGGTGTATTCAAATTTATTTAATGAATTATGCAACTTTTTAGTTATCATGTGCTTTTGAACAATCATTCCATTGTCCGCCTCGATGATTCCGCCATCGGTCGGGGTGTGTGTCACACCCCCAAATTTATTTACTTATTAAATAAATACAGGTTGCAACGATTGGTTCATTACACGATAGCGGAAGCTGTAATAGTGATTTCTAAGACTTGATTACATATATAATTACTAAAACTAAGTAATACTATGATCTAAGTTCTTCTATATCAACGATAGACTTGAGGCTTGATATTCTACGTCCTTCCATCTACTAGGAATTGATCCAACATAGCTAGCCTATTCCAACCGTGCCATGGCTATGAATTACCTGAAAAACATACTTAAAAATGTCAACATAAAGGTTGGTGAGTTCACAGGTTTGATTGTTGCAATATAAATTGATTTTCCTTGAAAACATTGATATTGTGTACATGGCCATGATACGAAACTGTTTTCCTTGAAAACATTGAAAATATGTACACGGGGTTAATGTAAGGTTGTTTTCCTCGAAAACATGTGATGACTTCCTAGTCGTAAAACGAGTAATTTTCCCAATGAAAACATGTGATGACTTCATAGTCATAAAATGAGTAGTTTTCCCAATTAAAACATGTGATGACTTCATAGTCATAAAACGAGTAGTTTTCCCAATGAAAACATGTGATGACTTCATAGTCATAAAATGAGTAGTTTTCCCAATGAAAACATGTGATGACTTCATAGTCATAAAACAAGTCATTTTTCTTGAAAACATTGACAAAAACATTTCCACGTAAACGAATGGCAAAACCATTGGTGTATAAGTGATTGGCAGATCCATCTGCACGAAAACGTTTCAATGAATATGATAAACAAAACAAGTAATGTTGACCCATTTGTAGACTAGCTAGGAATACAAATAATATGTACATACATGAGGCATAACCAAACCATGACACAGGTGTTTTGCCCCTCGCTCATACCTCACGAGCAATGTTTGAACACTATGCGGTCATTTGGCCAGAGGGACCCATGGTTAGCGAGACTAACCATGACCGGGGGTGTCAGACCCAATAGTACTATCCATAGAATCCTAGGCTATCCTTAGCTAATGGTTATAAAATATGATGGTCAGGGGACTTTACGAGCTCCAAACGTGTTCACTCATGCAAACATAAAGGTCGGGTCTTGTTTTCTTGTTACCATATAAAAATGTTTATAAGTATGTGTTCCATGTTTTCTAAGATGTATCAAGTAATGATGTTTCGTGTTTTCAAACGTGTTATGCAAGTATGTTTCTCCGCTGATGTTTCTAAAACATTAAAAAGCGAAAGGGGGCCGTGAACTCACCTTGTGTTCGATGAAATCCTAGCAAACAAACTTGTGCTAGTTCTTGTCTATCCGTACCCCAATCACACAAGGGTACTAATGTGTTAAAACTACCCGTCTTATACGTAAGTTGTTCATCCGACTTAACAAATCTGATTGCTTTTGTTTAAAATATCTTCTTAGTTTTTCAACACTTGTTTCGTTATAAAACAGTTCTAAGTTACTGCCCAATGGGACTGATGAACAGGTATCGTGTCACACCCCGACCGATGGCGGAATCATCAGGGCGGGACATGTAAGACTGTTCATGAGCACAAGGTTGACTAGATTGTAATATATTAAATCCATTCCCATTCAAACAAACACGAAACAAGTTCAAAGTACATAATGAAATACAATTTGTCTTTGATTTAATATTAACTAGGTCCAAAGCCTATGTGTAGCATGTCTTGATCAAACTCAAATGAAAGCACCTGAAACATGAATAAAATAAGGTCAACTAAAAAGTTGGTGAGTATAACACAAGTTTGTACATAGATAGCATATAGTTTGTAAACCAAATCCTTTACATAACATGATAAATAAGGCATTTATGGGGAGCAGCTATTGTGTAACCAAACGTACAATCAAACCTTTGTAACTAGCATGCAAAACAAAGTGTGTTGTCGGTTTCAATCACCGCGTACCATGGGTGGGTTTGTCAGACTCAATAGATCCATCATTGAAAACCGTCGGCTTGAAAAGTTAATGATTGCACATAATAGCATACAAGAGGTTAACACACCTAGCACTCGGGCATAAAGCTCAAATTGCACACATGAATGTAAATAGGATTTGTACTTGTGTTGTTTGCGTAAATGTAAACATGTAAGTTGAATAGTGTTCATGTTTCACCCCAAAAATGTAAAAGAGTAAAAAAGAGGTTGTGAATACTCACTTGTTTCGAAGGCGTAGCTAGCACAAATACTAAATAGTATAATGATCCTTGAGATGCACAAGATAACCTAAAGTGTAATATATTGCATTAATAATGCACAATAGTCTAAGTCTAAGTCTATGGTTGAATTGGATGGAGTTAGTGATTTGGTACTTGAAAGTAAAATAGAAGGTTCGAAATGAATATTCTTAGAACATTTTAAATAAATGTTGAGTTTGGGATAATTACTTAAGTAGATTAAATAATTATTGTTTATGAAAATAATGTAGGTATTATATGTAATTTAGTATAACTAAATAAATGTTTTTGTTTACTTATAAATCAAATAAATAATTATTAACTTATTCATTTATTTATAAAATGTAACTTAAACATAACAATATTATTTAAGAGTAGAGTTTATGAATTAAATGTTGAACTTTAAATAATTTCCATTTATTTTAAGATTAAATATTTGATCTTTTCTAAATAAACAATAATACAGATTTTTATAATTTCAATCATTTTTATTTTAAAAATTAATCTGAAATACTATTTGTAAAAAGAAATAAAAATTATAAATATTCTGTCAACACACACGACCGCGCCTAGACAGGGCACGACCGTGCTCGGACCACGGGTGCGATCGCGCTAGCCAGGGCGCGACCGTGTTGATCAACAGAGGGGCATAGCTAAACAAATCATTAGGCACGACCGTGCCTTGGACAGGCACGACCGTGTCTATGCTTCTGGGGGGGGGGGGGGTAAGATCAAGTCTAGCCAACAAGCATGATTTGGCCTGAGCAGGAGGCACGACCGTGCTGTAAGTCGACACGACCGCGTCTCCCGAGGCACGACCGCGCTAGATGATTAGCGCGACCGTGTCTCTGTCAAAACAGGAACGAATTGATTGATTCTTATATTGATAGAGTCGGAATTGATAGGGCTTTCATCCAAAAGGTTATTACGAGTCTGTTTGTGTAGTTTAATTGTATTTAAAACATGTTTGAATAAAACTTAGGTTCGGGTTTGGGATGATTTCTATATTGAAAACCCAAATCGAGATGGGGCTTTTGATCTACAGACTAAATCAAATGAAAATACGGTTTCAATTACCTAGAACGACGACGAATCAATAGTGTACAGAAGAGGAGAGTTCTGGCGACGACGGAGTGGTCTCCGGTGCTTTCTGCTGTAACTCCGGTCAAAATGGTGTCTTCTGAAGCCTTAGGGAGGATCGATTAATGTGTTGGTTTGCTTAGTTGAGAGGATTCACAATGAATCGATGGATTTGATGGTCACAAAGGAGAGTCTTGATACTTTGGAAAAAGATCGATCAAAACGGGTTCATTTGCTATAATGAAAATGATTTAAACTCCTAATTGTTTGTTAATGTGAGAAATGGTTACGAAACCGAACGGTCCAGCGATTAAAGGCTGTTTTTACGTTTCAACTGATGCGAGGCGCGACCGTGCCAATAATAGGCGCGACCGTGCCAGACGAGGCGCGACCGTGCTAAACATGGCGCGACCGTGCCTACTAGGGTTTCTGGTTATTTACAAAATCAGCCCCTGCAACTTCAGCTTTGACAGAATTAGCTTGGTTAGGATTTAACGGAACACTTAACGGGATTATTAACTGGATTAACTCAAGAAGGTATTACTACATGATTATGAGTTCTAAAATTTTGAATTGAATACGATCGGCTAATGAGTAATGAGGTGTAGGTTTGAGTAAATATAGAGTTAAATGTTGTATTGCTATTTTATTAACTTAAATAAATTAAAATAGGGTCGGAAAAATACGGAATGTTATAGTCTCCCCATGTTAAGGGAATTTCGTCCCGAAATTTAACTGATGAAGACTACTAAATCAAGAAAGAGGAGGGATGTGACACCCGACATTTCAGGTCAATATCCGTACATGTTATAAACAAGTTTAAATTATAATTGTTTTGTGATTTACTTAATTTCACAAACAAGGACATTAAGGTCTAACAAAAATCGTACAGGGTCTCTTTTCATATTCTGGTAATTCTAGGAGTTACCGGTTCACGTACCAGGATAACCCGACTAAATACGAACACTAGTGGTTAAAATTACACTTAAATCAAATGGTTTGATTTATTTAAATCCCAACCCACTTGCTTGACTTTCTCGACCGAAAGTCAGGGGAGCCATTCCCCCACTTGCTAATTCACTCAAATTCAGATAAAAACCATACCTCCTCAATCGAAATCCCACAATCCCTTTCATACTTCTCATTTTCTTACGGCAAATTCCCAATTCTCCTTCAAGTCGAAGTCCAGTTTAAGGTAAAAATCCACCGTATTTCGGTGCTATAAGAGGAGTTCCAAGTGTTGTCTCAAGAATCAAGATAAGGAGCTCAAGATCATTTTCTGTTTCCCTGAAAATCATCATTCTCTGTTTGAGGTAAAAACTCGATATTATCCATTTCATTTTCTTTAAAATCGTAGCTGAACATACAAATCGTTCAAACGCAAGTAAGATAATAAGAAAAATGTGTCAAATTCAAGATTTGAACATAAAAATATACAGGACGAATTCTGTCAATCAAAGTGCAGTAATCGAAACTAGGAGTTTCGATACCTGTTCAATCGAAACTAGGAGTTTCGATACCTGTTATTCAATCGAAACTAGGAGTTTCGATACCTATTCAATCGAAACTAGGAGTTTCGATATAAGTTTACTCAATCGAAACTAGGAGTTTCGATACTAGTTGTTCAATCGAAACTAGGTAGTTTCGATACATATTGCTCAATCGAAACTAAATAGTTTCGATACCCTTCTTGCCAATCGAAACTAGATAGTTTCGATACCTAACTACTCAATCGAAACTATGAAGTTTCGATACTCAATTGCCCAATCGAAACTAGGAAGTTTCGACATCTGTTCATCAGTCACATTGGGCAGTAACTTAGAACTGTTTTTATAGCAAAACAAGTGTTGAAAATCTAAGAAGATATTTAAACAAAAGCAACTAGATTTACTAGGTCGATGAACAATTTGCAATATGAGACGTTCGGTCCTAACACAATTTACCCTTTGGTATCTAGGGTACGAATAGTCAAGTTTGACTACAACAAGTATCATTACAAGTATACACAAACTCAAGGTGAGTTCACGGCCCCCTTTTAACTCTTTACTGTTTTGTAAACATCGGGGGAGAAATATACTTACCTGTTATATTTTGAAAACATGAATTTCATTGCTTATATGTTTGACAATATGAACATTTCGGTTTAACTTTTTGTAAGTCTCCTGGCCCTACTTTTACTACTTGTTTTTAAATTGTTTTAAAACAAACGGGGAGAAAACTTGCTCAACTAAACAGCCGGACACAAGTACACACAATGATTGTTCGGATGAACAACACACAACGATTGTTCGGGTGAACAACACACAACGATTGTTCGGATGAACAACACTCAACGATTTGGGGGAAAAACATACTTACAACTATTTTATGGGATAACAAGAGAATAAGGCACGACTTTTATGTTTACATGAGATGAGAACAACAATTGGAGGTCGCTAAAGTCCCCTGGAACAACGTAGTAACCATTAACTGTAGCCTAGGGTCCTATGAATAGTACTATGGAGAGTGACGTCTCCCGGTCATGGTTAGTCGCGCTAACCACAATCTGGAGGATTTATGGCCGCATAGAATCTGATAACGCTTAATAGGGGCTCACACATGTCATGGTTTGGTTACGCCTCATGTATGAACATATTATTTGTATTCCTAGCTAGTTTACAAATGGGTCAACAATTCTTATTCTGATTATCACATGCAACTGGAACTATTTACGAACAATTGAGTTTAAACAAAAGAGTTTTGATCCGGTTAAAGAAATCATGTTTATACAAAAGGATTCTGATCAGGTTATAAGGATCATGTTTAAATATTGAATTTATGACGGTTAAGTCATGATAATGTTTTCAAAGGACAACTTCATATTTTATGACGGTTAAGTCATGATAATGTTTTCAAATGAAAACTACTTAGTTTTATGACGGTAAAGTCATGAACATGTTTTTGGGAAAAACTATAAGCACTATTATAACTAACTCTGTGAACTCACCAACCTTTGTGTTGACATTTTCAAGTATATTTCTCAGGTAACTGTTAGCCATGGCACGGTTGGAATAAGCTAGCTATGTTGGATCAATTCCTAGTAGCTGGAAGGACGTAGAATATCAAGACTCAAGTCTATCGTTGATCTAGAAGAACTTAGATCCTAGTATTACTTAGTCTTAGCATTTGTGTATGTAATCAAGTCTTAGAAATCATTATTACAGCTTCCGCTATCGTGTAATGAACCAATCGTTACAACCTGTATTTATTTAATAAGTAAATAAAATATGGGGGTGTGACAGATTGGTATCAGAGCCATGGTTTTAGCGAATTAGGTGTCCTTAGTAATACCTAGGCTCTAACCGGACTCATTTAGGGACCAAGATTTCTAAGACTTGCATCACACTAAAAACACCCAAGACTCGAGCATAGGAATTCCAACCGTTGCCGAACAATTTGTGTAGACTATTAGTGTATGGAGTTACACTAGGGTACCATTAGCTACACTAATACAATTACATAGCACATGTAATGAACACTTAAACACATACAACAATGTGAAAACAATAAACACTTACAACATGTTACTGTTCGGATTACGAGTCAAGAATAACGGGTACTCAGCATACTGCAACCTTAGAAGATCGAGTTACGAGCTGAGCTTGAACGACGACGGCGGCGATCGTCAGTTACCGATCTTGGTATCACAACAGGTTGAACTCGTACCAGAATCTGTACCTATACCTGCACCACAACTACTCCAGCCATGGAGGCAACTATCTTTCTAACGTATTTGCGATATAAATACTCTCATTCATAAGTTGTCGGATCGGATGCCTAGACTCTCGCCATGATATATGGCTGGCATGATTGCCCAGACAGAAGGGAATTCAAGGTGAATAAGCAGGACTAAATGGGAGAGAACTCCAAGGGTCAGGAGACCCAGACATACATCAGGATCATGTGGATCCATGCATATATACAGACTTGGAGCATGAGTTGCTCGACACTCGTTTGAGGATCTCTGCCCAATACATAGTGCCTGAATTTCACCATGCACATTTTTTTAAGAGACACTGGTGGTGCCTCTCTACCCTTGGCCTCATCCGACAATTGCCATATTCGGCAGATTCATGAGTATTGGTACACATAATTAAGAGTAATCCGATAAAACAATACACACTCCTGTACAAATGTTCAAACGCAATCTAATGATCTTTTCAAATCACTTTTGATTAAAAGCTAGGGATAGAAGAAACACTATAGGGATCAGGCAAGGCAAATCATCATTACGGGTGCACACGTAATCATAATTTGCAGTGCATGAGAACTTTAGTGAGTCTTGCTGTCTAAGCTGATGATCAACTCATGTTCTCAATCACTTGATTAAGGATTGGATCTTAACAAATCAGACTTCTCAATTTGGTGCTCACAAAGCATTCTCCTAGTTTTGGAGGAACGAGAGAAATTCAAATTGAATTCAACCAATCCTTAGTAAATCCTGAACGACGAAGAAATTCGCACATTCACTCTTTGATATTCTACTTGTCAGGAATGCTTCAAATTGAGCGTTACCACAACCAACACTTACAGTAATTGCACAACTATTGTGGGAGATTATGGCATAATCTCAGGATCCATCATACAGTACAATCTCACAATTGCTTGAAAGTTACGCCAAGAGTGTTATGCACTAACCTCAGTAATAGGGCAGGGTATTATTCTGACCCGCATACACATGGCACTTATGGATACTGTGGAAGCTCGTCATGAGACAAGTAGGAAATCGGACATTTCAGAATGTCGGTCAAACAGGATTGCTCTCGCAGCCATTGAAATTCAATATACCTTTAAGTCTAACTATTCTCTCGGTAATGGATAAGCCGGGTTTGATGCTCGAGCGAATGCCAAAGAAACCTAAGTGTGGACTAACGACTATTGTCGCATTAACCAAAACGACATGCAAAACTCTTAAAGGAGTCCCAAATGCGGAATTTCATGCTAATCTCCTTAGTTCATGATATGCATAAGGGATGTAAGCTCGAGCTATTCACAACAGGCCACTGTCCACAAAGAGTTGAGAAGAATAATCTATTACTCTTTTGTACTCGCACTTCCTCAAAGTTCATCTTGTTGGATGGATCCCAGATTTAGCCTAGAAAAGATGTGTGATTGCATCTTTCACTCCTAGTTTTCTATAATTGGGAAGCTCTAGAGCATCTATTGTTAAGAAATGATCTCTTAGAGTAGACTCAGTTAGAATACAAAAGTCTCGACGTTCAACACTCATTACCTCAAGTTTATCCTTGTGCTAAGGATTTTAAGGCTATAACCTGAATGAGTGGAATACGTAATGGTAAGTCACCAAAGTACCATTCAAACACTAAGGGAGTGCATACACACCGTATGACTAATAGTTGACTATCAGCTCTTTCTGCCAACTTAATGAGTTGACAAACCCATAGCCCATTTTGGGGAAAACACTAATTCGATGAGACCATTCTTACAGTATTATTATTCATTCCCTCAGCTAGACGGAATATGAATATCCCAAACAAACATCAAACTTCGTATGGCTTACATACTTTGAAGGTATGGTAGTCGAGACATGAGTTTACATATCAGGACGCTACAACCCAAAGGCTAGTCTGCCTCGAAAGGTAGGGCGAGCAAAGGGGTAAAGTGGTGATTAGACTTGAAGTTCGCAAATAAGAGCTCCCAAGGAAAATCAATTCCTAGCTCCATGAAGGCACATGGAGAGGAAAATCATAGAAAACATGAAACCTGAAATAAGAGAAAAGTCTTAGTCCGGGAAAATGCTTTCGAAAAGCATAAGAGGGACAAACATAAAGTTTCATTTTCATACTTTTTCATTTCTACCCAATATACAACAAAAACTTAGACACCTCGTTGAGTAATTCTTTCATAAGACCGAGTTTCTCACCATGGGGAGTTCCGGTCCTGTTTGTAAAGAAAAAGGATGAAACCTTTAGAAGGTGCATCAATTATCGGGAGTTGAACAAGCTGACAATCAAAAACCGGTATCCTCTTCCTCGAGTAGACGATTTGTTTGATCAACTTCAGGGCCCAGTTTCTATTCTAAAAATTGATCTACGATCAGGGTATCCTCAACTGAAAATTCAGGAAGAAGATATACCGAAAACGACTTTTAGGACTCGTTACGGTCACTACGAGTTCCTAGTTATGCCATTTGGCTTGACTAATGCACCGGCCGTTTTCATGGACCTAATGAACCGCGTGTGCAAGCCATACTTGAATAAATTCGTGATTGTATTTATCGATGACATATCAATATATTCACAAACCAATGAGGAACATGAACATCATTTGAAATCAATCTTGGAACTATTCCGGAATGAGAAGCGTTATGCCAAATTCTCTAAGTGTGAGTTTCGGATTCGAGAGGTTCACTTTCTCGGACACGTCATCAATAAGAAGGGTATTCACGTAATCCCAACCAAGATTGAAGCTATCAAAAACTGGGAAGCACCAAGAACTCCGACTGAGGTGCGTCAATTTCTGGGTTCGGCAGGATATTACAGGCGATTTATCGAGAATTTTTCAAAAATAGCCTTGCCTTTGACCACGTTAACTCAGAAGGACAAAAAGTTTGATTGGACTGATAAACAAGAATCAGCGTTTCAATTGTTGAAGCAAAAACTTTGCAGTGCACCAATCATATCCCTTCCCGAAGGAACTGACAATTCCATCGTGTACTGCGACGCATCACACCAAGGTCTGGGATGTGTATTGATGCAAGGAGAAAAAGTCATAACGTATGCATCCAGACAGCTAAGAGTACATGAGAAAAAAAAAATTATACGACTCACGATCTGAAATTGGGTGCTGTCGTGTTTGCACTCAAGATTTGGAGACATTTTTTTTTATATGGTACAAAATGTACTATCTTTACAAACCACAAGAGTCTCCAGCACATCTTTAATCAGAAAGAACTCAACATGAGTCAACTTCGTTGGGTAGAACTACTGAATGATTACGACTGGGACATCAAGTATCACCCTGGTAAGGTAAATGTCGTAGTAGATGCCTTGAGTCGTAAGGAACGGGTTAAAACTCTCCGTGTTCGTGCCCTAGGATTGACAATTCATGCGAGTCTCACGACTCAAATCCGGATGGCACAACAGGAGGCAATCAAAGAAGAAAACATTCAGAGTGAAGCTATATGAGGAATGATCAGACATTTAGAGCCAAAATCAGATGATACTATATACTTTGCAAATAGAATTTGGGTGCCATGTTTTGGTAACTTACAGGAGTTGGTTATGGACGAAGCCCACAAGTCCAGGTACCCCATTCACCCAGGTTCGGATAAAATGTATAAGGATCTGAAAGAACTCTACTGGTGGCCGAACATGAAAAGAGAAATTGCTATTTACGTCGGTAAATGCCTGACATGTTCAAAGGTAAAGGCAGAACATCAGAAACCGTCGGGATTGTTATAGCAACCCGAGATACCTCAATGGAAATGGGAACAAATTTCAATGGATTTCATTTCAATGTTACCCAGAACACCTAGCAACTATGATACTATATGATAATCGTCAGTCGTTTGACGAAATCCGCGCATTCCCTACCAATAAAGGAGACAGATAAAAGTAAGACGCGTGCAAGGCTAAATATTAAGGGAATTAAGGCTAGACATGGTATGCCAGTTTCCGTTTTCACAAAAAGGGACAGTCGATTCATGTCAAGAACCTGACAGTCTGTACAAGAAGCCTTGAGCACACGCCTTTACATGACCACTGCATATCATCCCCAGATGAACGGTCAAAGTAAAAGGACTATCCAAACTTTAAAAGATGTGCTCCGTGTGTGCGTAATCGGTTTAAGAGGAAATAGGGATACACACCGCCGTTGGATGAGTTTTCATATAATACCAACTACCATACCAGCATTAAAGCCGCTCCGTTGAGGCTTTGTATAGTTTTAAGTGTCACTCATCGCTATATTGGGCGGAGGCTAGCGAAAAGCATTTGACTGGTCCTGATATTGACTAGGGAACCATTAACAAAAATCGTCGAAATAAAAGATCGTCTGAAAGTCACTCAAGATAGACGAAAGAGAGTTGAGATAGCAACAGACGAAAACCATTAGAATTCCAAGTGGGAGACAAAGTCATGTTAAAGGTCTCACATTGGAAAGGGGTTGCAAGATTTGGCAACCGTGGCAAGCTTAACCCTAAGTGCGTTGAACCATTTGAACGAAAGGATCAAATGAAAACAAAAATACCCATCCTTGTTTAAGGATACAACAGTTCAGGAGGACACAAATTAAATTTCGGGACGAAATTCTTTTAACATGGGGAGAATGTGACACCCGACATTTCAGGTCAATATCCGTACATGTTATAAACAAGTTTAAATTATAATTGTTTTGTGATTTACTTAATTTCACAAACAAGGACATTAAGGTCTAACAAAAATCGTACAGGGTCTCTTTTCATATTCTGGTAATTCTAGGAGTTACCGGTTCACGTACCAGGATAACCCGACTAAATACGAACACTAGTGGTTAAAATTACACTTAAATCAAATGGTTTGATTTATTTAAATCCCAACTCACTTGCTTGACTTTCTCGACCGAAAGTCAGGGGAGCCATTCCCCCACTTGCTAATTCACTCAAATTCAGATAAAAACCATACCTCCTCAATCGAAATCCCACAATCCCTTTCATACTTCTCATTTTCTTACGGCAAATTCCCAATTCTCCTTCAAGTCGAAGTCCAGTTTAAGGTAAAAATCCACCGTATTTCGGTGCTATAAGAGGAGTTCCAAGTGTTGTCTCAAGAATCAAGATAAGGAGCTCAAGATCATTCTCTGTTTCCCTGAAAATCATCATTCTCTGTTTGAGGTAAAAACTCGATATTATCCATTTCATTTTCTTTAAAATCGTAGCTGAACATACAAATCGTTCAAACGCAAGTAAGATAATAAGAAAAATGTGTCAAATTCAAGATTTGAACATAAAAATATACAGGACGAATTCTGTCAATCAAAGTGCAGTAATCGAAACTAGGAGTTTCGATACCTGTTCAATCGAAACTAGGAGTTTCGATACCTGTTATTCAATCGAAACTAGGAGTTTCGATACCTATTCAATCGAAACTAGGAGTTTCGATATAAGTTTACTCAATCGAAACTAGGAGTTTCGATACTCAATTGCCCAATCGAAACTAGGAAGTTTCGACATCTGTTCATCAGTCACATTGGGCAGTAACTTAGAACTGTTTTTATAGCAAAACAAGTGTTGAAAATCTAAGAAGATATTTAAACAAAAGCAACTAGATTTACTAGGTCGATGAACAATTTGCAATATGAGACGTTCGGTCCTAACACAATTTACCCTTTGGTATCTAGGGTACGAATAGTCAAGTTTGACTACAACAAGTATCATTACAAGTATACACAAACTCAAGGTGAGTTCACGGCCCCCTTTTAACTCTTTACTGTTTTGTAAACATCGGGGGAGAAATATACTTACCTGTTATATTTTGAAAACATGAATTTCATTGCTTATATGTTTGACAATATGAACATTTCGGTTTAACTTTTTGTAAGTCTCCTGGCCCTACTTTTACTACTTGTTTTTAAATTGTTTTAAAACAAACGGGGAGAAAACTTGCTCAACTAAACAGCCGGACACAAGTACACACAATGATTGTTCGGATGAACAACACACAACGATTGTTCGGGGTGAACAACACACAACGATTGTTCGGATGAACAACACTCAACGATTTGGGGGAAAAACATACTTACAACTATTTTATGGGATAACAAGAGAATAAGGCACGACTTTTATGTTTACATGAGATGAGAACAACAATTGGAGGTCGCTAAAGTCCCCTGGAACAACGTAGTAACCATTAACTGTAGCCTAGGGTCCTATGAATAGTACTATGGAGAGTGACGTCTCCCGGTCATGGTTAGTCGCGCTAACCACAATCTGGAGGATTTATGGCCGCATAGAATCTGATAACGCTTAATAGGGGCTCACACATGTCATGGTTTGGTTACGCCTCATGTATGAACATATTATTTGTATTCCTAGCTAGTTTACAAATGGGTCAACAATTCTTATTCTGATTATCACATGCAACTGGAACTATTTACGAACAATTGAGTTTAAACAAAAGAGTTTTGATCCGGTTAAAGAAATCATGTTTATACAAAAGGATTCTGATCAGGTTATAAGGATCATGTTTAAATATTGAATTTATGACGGTTAAGTCATGATAATGTTTTCAAAGGACAACTTCATATTTTATGACGGTTAAGTCATGATAATGTTTTCAAATGAAAACTACTTAGTTTTATGACGGTAAAGTCATGAACATGTTTTTGGGAAAAACTATAAGCACTATTATAACTAACTCTGTGAACTCACCAACCTTTGTGTTGACATTTTCAAGTATATTTCTCAGGTAACTGTTAGCCATGGCACGGTTGGAATAAGCTAGCTATGTTGGATCAATTCCTAGTAGCTGGAAGGACGTAGAATATCAAGACTCAAGTCTATCGTTGATCTAGAAGAACTTAGATCCTAGTATTACTTAGTCTTAGCATTTGTGTATGTAATCAAGTCTTAGAAATCATTATTACAGCTTCCGCTATCGTGTAATGAACCAATCGTTACAACCTGTATTTATTTAATAAGTAAATAAAATATGGGGGTGTGACAAGGGAGTTTTGGGTTCTCGGTGAGTTTTGATTGATAGACAAGGCCTTGGGCCTGATCATCGAGGTTGAATACGAATGATGACTGTAAATTTAATTTTTGAACTGGATTTAGGGAGAAGGTTTCCGAATAGCAATTTGAATTCCAAACGTGAGATGCGTTACATGGGATGAATTTGATGGGATTTGAAATTTTGAGTTTGTGTAAGATGTAGACTAATGTGCTCAAAATTGTTAGTGGGTGAAAGATTTCACAAACGTGGGTCTAGGTCAAAACTTCACGTAGCACGAACAACGCTACTTTTGATAATATGATAGGACACTTATATATAGGAAGTACCATCGGCGTATCCACCATGCCCTTTGTCATATTACTTCAGTTTCGTTGTTACATATCATGACAAGTTTTAGGTCACAACACACTACAAAATTTCACTATAGTTTCCATGCGCTGATTTTTTTTATAATTCCGTGTGCACCCGTAATTATTCAAATCATCGTATGGTCCGTATAGATTGTTTCGTTGTGTGTGGGTAAGGGGGTACAATTTCGCTATGATCACGTCTATTGTTTACACATAGAAAGTCGCTAACAAGTAACTAAGTCCCTAATCAGGTCAGTTCGCAACTAAAGAGTAGTAAATTAGTAACACTTCAAGTTTCTTAGTTTGCTCGTGTTTGAACAAGAATACGTCAAACCCTAAGTCGTTTCAATGTATTATGGTCTTCAACTTTGGTGTACAAAGTGCATGACCATGTCTTGTGTATAATGTAATCAATCCATTGCAATAATTGTAAGCAAATTTTGTTTCGAGTATATAGTAAGCACACAATCCTCATGTATGATCTAGTGTCACGTAGTTTGTAATCAAACAGGTCTCATATATAGCGTAAATAATTTAGCGTCTTGTATTTTGTAAATCAATAAGCTCTAATGTGTAATGTAAACCACATAATATTATGTGTATTGTAGGAAATGGATCTCGTGTATAGTGTTAGCAACTTAGCATCATGTATTTTGTATAATGTACACCGTTTAGTATAAGGTGCTTTGTAACAAAATGAGTTTCATGTATAGTGTGGTCAATCTAGAACTATGCATCAATGACGCAATTCTTATGTATCACGTATATTGCAAACAATTAAGTTTCGTGTATCATGTGTTCAATCCAGTAGCATGTGTACTGCAAATAAACGTGTTTCGTGCATTACGTAATCAATCGAGTAAATTGTGATTTGCAGGCAAACTAGTTTCATGTATCATGTAATTTGTGTAGCATTGGATATATTGAGAATAATTGAGTTTTATGTACCATAAGATTGCATTGAATATATTGTGAACGTGAGTATTGAACTTCGCGTGCGATGTGTAGTAACGGGTTTTGAATGGGTTCGAGTGCTGCGGACAAACGTGTTGTTTGGCGTTCTTGCATAATGTGGTAGTTAGGTTCAAGTCCTCAAATCTCATTGAGGTTGGTGGGAAAGGTTAACGTTTACGCGATATGGATCGTCTCTTGAAGCGTCGAGTGAAAGGTAACGAGGAGGTTTTGGAAATATTCTGGAATTTGTGTTTATAAATACGGGTCTTTGTTTGAACATAGAAAGTGGGAAATTATTTTTGGTTATAGGCATATAAAGTAGTGAAATCATTGAATCGCATATTTTAGATGAATATGCAATTTATGAGAAAAATATTTTTAATCTAAAATTTCAACCTTCGGCTAAACAAGTAGTAGCATAATAATTTGGCCAAAGTTTAGAATTACTTACTTTAACGAATAAAAATCATAATTATTTATCAGTTTTTTTTTTTTTGTTTTTTTTTGTTTTTTTTTTAAATATTTTTATAAAATTGATTGCATTAACTTTCCTTATTTGGTGAAAAAGTTTTATGGAAAATTTATGTTTTTGGTATTATCTAAAATTTCGTTAAACATTTTATTTAAACAAGATAACGAGGTTTTGTTTAAATAAAAAAAAATAGGATGATTTATTTAATGAAAGAGATTGTTGGTAATGTACTAAATCATGTTGAATGAAAGAAGTAATATTTGAGAAGGTTTGATGAAAATATAACAGGTGTAATTTACGTTCCACGGGTCAAATCAATGAAAAATAACTGTAGAGTTGAAATATATGGAATTGACTGAATACTGAAATGTTAAACATTATTCAAAACATAGGGTAATGGTTTTCAAATTGAAAATTTAAAGGAAATCAGTAGAAGCTTCTTCTAACGTCTCAGGTAGCTTTCCACTAGGAAGAAAATAATCGCCAAGATGAACACCGCTATGGTCACTCTAGTAGTAGATATGGCTTCAGCCCTGGCGGTCTCCGTGCGATGCTCTTGAACTTCCTTTTCGAGGATGGAGATCAATTCCTTTTGGTACCCTAATTGGTTTGCTAGACTATCAATTCTTTGTCCTTGTAAATCGTGTATTATCCCCTGCTCTAACCTTTGCCTCTCAAATTCTGAGGTTCTTACATATTGATGGAGGTCATGGGTTGGAATCCCCATAACACCAGTGGGTGCCATGGTTTGTCTTACCCAAGGGTTAGGATGGTATGGGTCGGGCATTAGGTATGGGTCTCTTAGTGGGGGTGGTAATTGATTATGAGGGTGAGGTGTATGATACGGGTTTATGGGTACGGGTGATCCGGGTGTTCGAAGTCTCGGACCGGTGTTCCTAATCCAGTCCGCCCTTACCTCAAACCTTGGCCTAGCATTTGGGGGTGTTGGTGACCGATACATGGGTGTCTCAGTGTCTTCTTCCCAATCAGATTTTGATCCAGGACGGTAAACCGGGGAGGGAGGAGGGTAGGAGTCCATGTCTAGCAGAAAAACAATGAAAAAAAATTGTAAGTGATAATGAAATGTTGTGGTTTGAACATAGGAGTACTTATAGGTTTTAGAGTTTGACTAGTCATAACACCGAACCTTTCACGATAGTATTTTAGAAATACACTTGACCTATAAGCAATGTATCCCTGAGGAGAATTCCCAGGAAAGAGGGGTGGGTCGCTAAGACACACTTAAGTACCATATCTTTCCTTAGCTAGAATTCCTCATGGGCTTACACACTCTTCCATCCATCATGTATTAATAACACTATTGTTGGGCTCATGGTTATGATGGGAATTGTTGTGGACTGGGCTTGGAGGCCCAAAAGTGAGGTTTATTTATTGCAGCGGGCTTCTCATTCTTGGAGGATATATGGGCTTCTTAGTTTATTATTAATGGGTATTAGGCCCAATAGTTTAAGCCTTTGTTTACATAAAGTTATGGTATCATGCGTGTGAGTTCAAAGGTGTATGGAGATTTTGGTGTGTATGTGTGTGTGTTTAACTTAGGATAACACTTTAGTGAAACACATAGGTAGCATGTAAACAGTAATGAATGTAAGCACAAGAGTTATCAAGTAGTGTGACTCATAAACTATCAAGTATTGTAACATGTATTGAAATTACTCAGGATAACCTGTAAAATATTCACATAAGAAGTAATCATGTAACAAGTAATAGCATGGCATAGTATGGGTGTCCTAAAGTTATAGTCTAGGTCAAGAGTGTCTAATAACCTAATTCCCTATAACCAAGGCTCTGATACCAATCTGTCACACCCCGACCGATGGCGGAATCATCGGGGCGGGACATGTAAGACTGTTCATGAGCACAAGGTTGACTAGATTGTAATATATTAAATCCATTCCCATTCAAACAAACACGAAACAAGTTCAAAGTACATAATGAAATACAATTTGTCTTTGATTTAATATTAACTAGGTCCAAAGCCTATGTGTAGCATGTCTTGATCAAACTCAAATGAAAGCACCTGAAACATGAATAAAATAAGGTCAACTAAAAAGTTGGTGAGTATAACACAAGTTTGTACATAGATAGCATATAGTTTGTAAACCAAATCCTTTACATAACATGATAAATAAGGCATTTATGGGGAGCAGCTATTGTGTAACCAAACGTACAATCAAACCTTTGTAACTAGCATGCAAAACAAAGTGTGTTGTCGGTTTCAATCACCGCGTACCATGGGTGGGTTTGTCAGACTCAATAGATCCATCATTGAAAACCGTCGGCTTGAAAAGTTAATGATTGCACATAATAGCATACAAGAGGTTAACACACCTAGCACTCGGGCATAAAGCTCAAATTGCACACATGAATGTAAATAGGATTTGTACTTGTGTTGTTTGCGTAAATGTAAACATGTAAGTTGAATAGTGTTCATGTTTCACCCCAAAAATGTAAAAGAGTAAAAAAGGGGTTGTGAATACTCACTTGTTTCGAAGGCGTAGCTAGCACAAATACTAAATAGTATAATGATCCTTGAGATGCACAAGATAACCTAAAGTGTAATATATGGCATTAATAATGCACAATAGTCTAAGTCTAAGTCTATGGTTGAATTGGATGGAGTTAGTGATTTGGTACTTGAAAGTAAAATAGATGGTTCGAAATGAATATTCTTAGAACATTTTAAATAAATGTTGAGTTTGGGATAATTACTTAAGTAGATTAAATAATTATTGTTTATGGAAATAATGTAGGTATTATATGTAATTTAGTATAACTAAATAAATGTTTTTGTTTACTTATAAATCAAATAAATAATTATTAACTTATTCATTTATTTATAAAATGTAACTTAAACATAACAATATTATTTAAGAGTAGAGTTTATGAATTAAATGTTGAACTTTAAATAATTTCCATTTATTTTAAGATTAAATATTTGATCTTTTCTAAATAAACAATAATACAGATTTTTATAATTTCAATCATTTTTATTTTAAAAATTAATCTGAAATACTATTTGTAAAAAGAAATAAAAATTATAAATATTCTGTCAACACACACGACCGCGCCTAGACAGGGCACGACCGTGCTCGGACCACGGTTGCGATCGCGCTAGCCAGGGCGCGACCGTGTTGATCAACAGAGGGGCATAGCTAAACAAATCATTAGGCACGACCGTGCCTTGGACAGGCACGACCGTGTCTATGCTTCTGGGGGGGGGGGGTAAGATCAAGTCTAGCCAACAAGCATGATTTGGTCTGAGCAGGAGGCACGACCGTGCTGTAAGTCGACACGACCGCGTCTCCCGAGGCACGACCGCGCTAGATGATTAGCGCGACCGTGTCTCTGTCAAAACAGGAATGAATTGATTGATTCTTATATTGAGAGAGTCGGAATTGATAGGGCTTTCATCCAAAAGGTTATTACGAGTCTGTTTGGGTAGTTTAATTGTATTTAAAACATGTTCAGAATCGAATTCGATCAAACTATTTTTGAATAAAACTTAGGTTCGGGTTTGGGATGATTTCTATATTGAAAACCCAAATCGAGATGGGGCTTTTGATCTACAGACTAAATCAAATGAAAATACGGTTTCAATTACCTAGAACGACGACGAATCAATAGTGTACAGTAGAGGAGAGTTCTGGCGACGACGGAGTGGTCTCCGGTGCTTTCTGCTGTAACTCCGGTCAAAATGGTGTCTTCTGAAGCCTTAGGGAGGATCGATTAATGTGTTGGTTTGCTTAGTTGAGAGGATTTACAATGAAACGATGGATTTGATGGTCACAAAGGAGAGTCTTGATACTTTGGAAAAGGATCGATCAAAACGGGTTCATTTGCTATAATGAAAATGATTTAAACTCCTAATTGTTTGTTAATGTGAGAAATGGTTACGAAACCGAACGGTCCAGCGATTAAAGGCTGTTTTTACGTTTCAACTGATGCGAGGCGCGACCGTGCCAATAATAGGCGCGACCGTGCCAGACGAGGCGCGACCGTGCCAAAACATGGCGCGACCGTGCCTACTAGGGTTTCTGGTTATTTACAAAATCAGCCCCTGCAACTTCAGCTTTGACAGAATTAGCTTGGTTAGGATTTAACGGAACACTTAACGGGATTATTAACTGGATTAACTCAAGAAGGTATTACTACATGATTATGAGTTCTAAATTTTTGAATTGAATACGATCGGCTAATGAGTAATGAGGTGTAGGTTTGAGTAAATATAGAGTTAAATGTTGTATTGCTATTTTATTAACTTAAATAAATTAAAATAGGGTCGGAAAAATACGGAATGTTACATATCGAAACTACCTAGTTTCGATTGAACAGGACAGATGTCGAAACTACCTAGTTTCGATTGAGTAAACTGGGTATCGAAACTACCTAGTTTCGATTGACAAGACGAGTATCGAAACTACCTAGTTTCGATTGGGCAATAGGTATCGAAACTACTTAGTTTCGATTGAACAACCGGTATCGAAACTACCTAGTTTCGATTGAGTAAACAGGTATCGAAACTATAGTTTCGATTACTGAACTTTTGATTGACAGAATCAGTCCTGCATATTTTTATGTTTTAATCTTGAATTTGACACACTTTTCTTGTTATCTTACTTGCGTTCGAACGATTTGTATGTTTAGCTACGGTTTTAAAGAAAATAATATGGATGGTATCGAGTTTTTACCATTGGACAGAGATGATGATTTTTGAGAGAAACAGATTCTTGAGAAAAAGACTTGGAACTCTTCTTATAATCACCGAAATATGGGGGATTTTGCCTTAAAACTCGAATTCAATCTTTAAGAATATTGGGGAGATTGCCGTATGAAATGAGAGAGATAAAAGGGTTCGTGAGATTTTTGATTGAGGTGGTATGGTTTTTATCTAAATCTTGAAGACATGAGGTACGGGTTTAAAGATAAAGAATTTGAATGAGAGGAAAACAGTAGTGTGAATGGGGGGGGGTCTTCTCTGGCTTCGGTCGAGAAAGTCAAGGGGTTGGGTTGGGTTAATTTGATCTAATAATTAGATTTAGGTGTAAATAAATTAATTCATTAAGTGTATCAATATTAATTAGAGTTTTTAAATGGTAATTTAATTCGGTATATTTGTTTTAGTGTAAAAAAATAAATTATTGTCCAACGTAAGGTTGGTGTAATACATACGTCTGGATATTTTTCTTGGTTATTTAATTTAACCACTAGTGTTCGTATTTAGACGGGTTATCCTGGTACGTGAACCGGTAACTCCTAGAATTACCAAATATGAAATGAGACCATGTACGGTTTTTGTTAGACCTTAATGTCCTTGTTTGTGAAATTAAGTAAATCCCAAAAACAATTAAAATGTAAACTCGTTTATAACATGTACGGATATTGACCTGAAATGTCGGGTGTCACATTCTCCCCATGTTAAAAGAATTTCGTCCCGAAATTCAATTTGTGTCCTCTTGAACTGGTGTATCCTTAAACAAGGATGGGTATTTTGTTTTCATTTGATCCTCTCGTTCCCATGTATACTCAGGACCACGCTTTGTACTTTAACTAGTTTGATACGACTACGTCTCAGCCTTTGAACTTTCCAATCTGTAATCTCAATCGGTTCCTCGATGAAATGAAGTTTATCATCAATATGAATTTCATTAGGCGGTATGATCAAAGTCTCGTCTGACAAACACTTTTTGAGATTAGACACATGAAATGTATCGTGTACGTTGCTTAGTTCTTGCGGTAGCTTGAGCTTGTAGGCTACAGGGCCAACCCTAGTCAAAATTTCAAATGGTTCAACGTACCTAGGGTTAAGCTTGCCACGGTTGCCAAATCTTGCAACTCCTTTCCAAGATGAGACCTTTAACATGACTTTGTCTCCCACTTGGAATTTTAATGGCTTTCGTCTGTTGCTAGCACAACTCTCTTTCGTCTGTCTTAAGTGGCTTTCAGACGATCTTTTATTTCGACGATCTTGTCAGTGGTTTCCTAGCCAATATCAGGACCAGTCAAATGCTTTTCGCCAACCTCCGGCCAATATAGCGATGAGTGACACTTACAACCATACAAAGCCTCAACGAAGCGGCTTTAATGCTGGTATGGTAGTTGGTATTATATGAAAACTCAGCCAACGGCGGTGAGTATCACTATTTCCTTTGAAATCGATTACACACGCACGGAGCACATCTTTTAAAGTTTGGATGGTCCTTTTACTTTGACCGTTCATCTGGGGATGATATGCAGTGCTCATGTAAAGGCGTGTGCCCAAGGCTTCTTGTACAGACTGCCAGGTTCTTGACATGAATCGACTGTCCCTTTTAGTGAAAATGGAATCTGGCATACCATGCCTAGCCTTAATTCCCTTAATATTTAGCCTTGCACGCTTCTTACTTTTATCTGTCTCCTTTATTGGTAGGGAATGCGTGGATTTCGTCAAACGAATGACGATTACCATATAGTATCATAGTCGCTAGGTGTTCTGGGTGGATTTGAAATGAAATCCGTGGAATTCTCTTCCCCTTCCCATTGATAAATATGAGTTTGTTGTGATCACTCGAGTGATTCCTAACATTCTACTTGTACTGCCAAGTATCTCCTAGCATAGATAGCTATTTCTTCTCTCATGTTTGGCCACATAATGGAGTTCCTAGGGGTCCTTATACGTTTCATTCGATTCTGGATGAACGGAGTACTTGGGCTTATGGACTTCATCCATAACCTCCCACATAGGCTACCGATACCTGGTACCCAAATTATATTTGTATCATCCAACTTAGGCTTCAATTGTTTGATTCCATTTACTTGGTAGTCGGTATTCGAAAGCAAAGTGAGTACTTCCCCGACTAACGACATTAAACGTGCAAGAATCCCTTTATTTGATTACCCTTAATATGGTAGTATTATGTGATGCTCATTCCTGGTAATGAAAGGAATGGTGCCTGCGAATCTTGAGTGTATGTTGACACATACCCTCTATTCGTCTACGCACTATAGTTCTTATGAAAGAATTACTCGACGAGGTGTCTAAGTTTTTGTTGTACATTGGGTAGTAATGAAACAGTATGAGAATGAAACCTTATGTTTGTCCCTCTTATGCTTTTCGAAAGCATTTTCCAGGACTAAGACCTTTCTCTTATTTCAGGTTTCATGTTTTCTAGGATTTTCCTCTCCATGTGCTTTCATGGAGCTAAGATTTGATGTTCCTTAGGAGCTCTTATTTGCGAACTTCGAGTCTAATCACCACTTTACCCCTTTGCTTGCACTACCTTTCGAGGCAGACTAGCCTTTGGGTTGTAGCGTCCTGATATGTAAACTCATGTCTCGACTACCATACCTTCAAAGTATGTAAACCGTACAAAGTTCGATGTTTGTTTGGAATATTCACATTCTGTCTATGTGAGGAAATGAATAGTGATACTTTGAGAATGGTCTCATCGTATTAGTGCTTTCCCCAAAATGGGCTATGGGTTTGTCAACCCATTAAGTTGGCAGAAAGGGTTGATAGCCAACTATTAGTCATACAGTGTGTATGCACTCCCTTAGTGTTTGAATGGTACTTTGGTGACTTACCATTACGTATTCCACTCATTCAGGTTATAGCCTCAAAATCCTTAGCACAAGGATAAACTTGAGGTAATGAGTGTTGAACGTCGAGACTTTTGTATTCTAACTGAGCCTACTCCAGGAGATCATTTCTTAACAATAGATGCTCTAGAGCTTTCCAACTATAGAAAACTAGGAGTGAAAGATGTGATCACGCCTCTCTTCTAGGTTAAAATCTGGGATCCATCCAACAAGATGAACTTTGGGGAAGTGCGAGTACAAAAGAGTAATAAATTATTCTTCTCAACTCTTTGTGGACAGTGGCTTGTTGTGAATAGCTCGAGCTTACGTCCCTTATGCATATCATGAACTAATGAGATTAGCATGAAATTCCGCATTTGGGACTCCTTTAAGAGTTTTGCATGTCGTTTCCCTGTTAGTGCGACAATAGTCGTTAGTCCACACTTAGGTTTCTTTGGCATTCGCTTGAGCATCAACCCCGGCTTATCCATTACCGAGAGAATAGTTAGACTTAAAGGTATATTGAATGTCAATGGCTGCGAGAGCAACCCTATTTGACCGATATTCTGAAATGTCAGATTAGCTACTTGTCTCACATAGAGCTTCCACAATACCTCATAGGTACTATTTGTATGCGGGTCAGAAATATTTTCTGCCCCATTACCGGAGTTAGTGCCTGGCACTCCTGACGAAAATTTCAAGTATTTGTGAGACTAAATTGTACGATGGATCTTGAGATTATGCTATAATCTCCCACAATAATTATGCAATTATTGTAAGCGTTAGTTGTGGTAACGCTCAATTTGAAGCATTCCTGACAAGTAGAATCTCAAAGAATGAATGTGCGAATTCCTTCGTCGTTCAGGATTTACTAAGGATTGGTTGAATTCAATTTGAATTTCTCTCGTTCCTCCAAAACTAGGAGAATGCTTTGTGATCACCTAATTGAGAAGTCTGATTTGTTAAAATCCAATCCTTAATCAAGTGATTGAGAACATTGGTTGATCATCAGCTTAGACAACAAGACTCACTAAAGTTCCCATGCACTGCAAATTATGATTACGTGTGCACCCGTAATGATAATTTGCCTTGCCTAATCCCTATAGTGTTCCTTCTATCCCTAGCTTTTAATCAAAAGGGATTTGAAATAATCATTAGATTGCGTTTGCACATTTGTACAGGAGTGTGTATTGTTTTATCGGATTACTCTTAATTATGTGTACCAATACTCATGACTCTGCCGAATATGGCTGTTGTCGGATGAGGCTAATGGTAGAGAGGCACCACCAGTGTCTCTTAAAATAAAATGTGTATGGTGAAATTCAGGCACTATGTGTTGGGCAGAGATTCTCAAATGAGTGTCGAGCAACTCCTGCTCCAAGTCTGTATATATGCATGGATCCACATGATCCTGATGTATGTCTGGGTCTCTTGACCCTTGGAGTTCTCTCCCATTTAGTCCTGCTTATTCACCTTGAATTCCCTTCTGTCTGGGCAATCATGCCTGCCATATATCATGGCGAGAGTCTAGGCATCCGATCCGACAACTTATGAAGGAGATTATTTATACCGTAATTACATTAGAAAGATAGTTGCCTCCATGGCTGGAGTAGTTGTGGTGCAGGCATAGGTACAGATCCTGGTACGGGTTCAGCCTGTTGTGATACCAAGATCGGTAACTGACGATCGCCGCCGTCGTCGTCCAAGCTCAGCTCGTAACTCGATCTTCTAAGGTTGCAGTATGCTGAGTACCGGTTATTCTTGACTCGTAATCCGAACAGTAACATGTTATAAGTGTTTATTATTTCCTCATTATTGTATGTGTTTAAGTGTTCATTACATGTGTCATGTAATTGTATTAGTGTAGCTAATGGTACCCTAGTGTAACTCCATACACTAATAGTCCACACAAATTGTTAGGCAACGGTTGGAATTCCTATGCTCAAGTCTTGGGTGTTTTTAGTGTGATGCAAGTCTTAGAAATCTTGGTCCCTAAATGAGTCCGGTTAGAGCCTAGGTATCACTAAGGAAACCTAATTCGCTAAAACCATTGATCTGATACCAATCTGTCACACCCCCAAATTTATTTACTTATTAAATAAATACAGGTTGCAACGATTGGTTCATTACACGATAGCGGAAGCTGTAATATTGATTTCTAAGACTTGATTACATATATAATTACTAAAACTAAGTAATACTATGATCTAAGTTCTTCTATATCAACGATAGACTTGAGGCTTGATATTCTACGTCCTTCCATCTACTAGGAATTGATCCAACATAGCTAGCCTATTCCAACCGTGCCATGGCTATGAATTACCTGAAAAACATACTTAAAAATGTCAACATAAAGGTTGGTGAGTTCACAGGTTTGATTGTTGCAATATAAATTGATTTTCCTTGAAAACATTGATATTGTGTACATGGCCATGATACGAAACTGTTTTCCTTGAAAACATTGAAAATATGTACACGGGGTTAATGTAAGGTTGTTTTCCTCGAAAACATGTGATGACTTCCTAGTCGTAAAACGAGTAGTTTTCCCAATGAAAACATGTGATGACTTCATAGTCATAAAACGAGTAGTTTTCCCAATGAAAACATGTGATGACTTCATAGTCATAAAACGAGTAGTTTTCCCAATGAAAACATGTGATGACTTCATAGTCATAAAACGAGTAGTTTTCCCAATGAAAACATGTGATGACTTCATAGTCATAAAACAGGTCATTTTTCTTGAAAACATTGATAAAAACATTTCCACGTAAACGAATGGCAAAACCATTGTTGTATAAGTGATTGGCAGATCCATCTGCACGAAAACGTTTCAATGAATATGATAAACAAAACAAGTAATGTTGACCCATTTGTAGACTAGCTAGGAATACAAATAATATGTACATACATGAGGCATAACCAAACCATGACACAGGTGTTTTGCCCCTCTCTCATACCTCACGAGCAATGTTTGAACACTATGCGGTCATTTGGCCAGAGGGACCCATGGTTAGCGCGACTAACCATGACCGGGGTGTCAGACCCAATAGTACTATCCATAGAATCCTAGGCTATCCTTAGCTAATGGTTATAAAATATGATGGTCAGGGGACTTTACGAGCTCCAAACGTGTTCACTCATGCAAACATAAAGGTCGGGTCTTGTTTTCTTGTTACCATATGAAAATGTTTATAAGTATGTGTTCCATGTTTTCTAAGATGTATCAAGTAATGATGTTTCGTGTTTTCAAACGTGTTATGCAAGTATGTTTCTCCCCTGATGTTTCTAAAACATTAAAAAGCGTTAGGGGGCCGTGAACTCACCTTGTGTTCTATGAAATCCTAGCAAACAAACTTGTGCTAGTTCTTGTCTATCCGTACCCTAATGACACAAGGGTACTAATGTGTTAAAACTACCCGTCTTATACGTAAGTTGTTCATCCGACTTAACAAATCTGATTGCTTTTGTTTAAAATATCTTCTTAGTTTTTCAAAACTTGTTTCGTTATAAAACGGTTCTAAGTTACTGCCCAATGGGACTGATGAATAGGTATCGAAACTACCTAGTTTCGATTGAACAGGACAGATGTCGAAACTACCTAGTTTCGATTGAGTAAACTGGGTATCGAAACTACCTAGTTTCGATTGACAAGACGAGTATCGAAACTACCTAGTTTCGATTGGGCAATAGGTATCGAAACTACTTAGTTTCGATTGAACAACCGGTGAGTAAACAGGTATCGAAACTATAGTTTCGATTACTGAACTTTTGATTGACAGAATCAGTCCTGCATATTTTTATGTTTTAATCTTGAATTTGACACACTTTTCTTGTTATCTTACTTGCGTTCGAACGATTTGTATGTTTAGCTACGGTTTTAAAGAAAATAATATGGATGGTATCGAGTTTTTACCTTTGGACAGAGATGATGATTTTTGAGAGAAACAGAGAATGATCTTGAGCTCCTTAGCTTGATTCTTGAGAAAAAGACTTGGAACTCTTCTTATAATCACCGAAATATGGTGTATTTTGCCTTAAAACTCGAATTCAATCTTGAAGAATATTGGGGAGATTGCCGTATGAAATGAGTGAGATAAAAGGGTTCGTGAGATTTTTGATTGAGGTGGTATGGTTTTTATCTAAATCTTGAAGACATGAGGTACGGGTTTAAAGATAAAGAATTTGAATGAGAGGAAAACAGTAGTATGAATGGGGGGGGGGGGGGTCTTCTCTGGCTTCGGCCGAGAAAGTCAAGGGGTTGGGTTGGGTTAATTTGATCTAATAATTAGATTTAGGTGTAAATAAATTAATTCATTAAGTGTATCAATATTAATTAGAGTTTTAAATGGTAATTTAATTCGGTATATTTGTTTTAGTGTAAAAAAATAAATTATTGTCCAACGTAAGGTTGGTGTAATACATACGTCTGGATATTTTTCTTAGTTATTTAATTTAACCACTAGTGTTCGTATTTAGACGGGTTATCCTGGTACTTGAACCGGTAACTTCTAGAATTACCAAATATGAAATGAGACCATGTACGGTTTTTGTTAGACCTTAATGTCCTTGTTTGTGAAATTAAGTAAATCCCAAAAACAATTATAATGTCCTCGTTTATAACATGTACGGATATTGACCTGAAATGTCGGGTGTCACAGTGTGACATGATGAAAGACCGTCATGTGACGTAACGGTCCGTTACGGACCCGGCACGGCATTGATTGCTAGAATGACACGTGTCATGCTGACTACGCACGTGAATCTGACGCGTGTAACCCTATGACGTACCGTCACATGGTGTAACGGTTCGTCACGCCGCAAAGTTAAGTCGCTCAACCAAAATACGCCATGTTTCAAGCTGAATCGCCACCTTAGGTCGGTGATGGACTGTCACCAAGAGGTAACAGTTCGTTACTAGGAGGCGGTGAGGACTGTCATGGCCCGTAACGGGCCGTCACGAGGTAGGAATTGGCCTATAAATAGAAGTCGATGGGCAGATGTTTTAGGCACATCTCACCCAACAAAAATACACTCATATAAACATACTTAACCTAGGGAAGTGTGCCAATGTCCTGGTTCACATTCGAAAGTCCGGTTTCTAGCCTTTCGTCCACAATAAGCCGTAGATAGTTCCGAGGTAAGGTTCATGGTTTAGCCTTCCGTTGTATGTATTTGGTATCAACGTCACAATATTCATAGGTTAACCTTCTGACCAGTATGTAGTTATCTGACAAACATAATGTTCTGTCTAAGGAAAGAGTGATGTATATATCCGTCCTAGACCCATTATTCTTTCCTATGAACATTATTGTTGGAGGTACTACTCTGGAAAGACAATCACCCTAGGATACAGTGTGTGATAATTGTGACTTGGTTATTATCATTAAACTAAGTTATAATGTTACTTAATCTAGGGTAATGATCTAAGTAATTATGCGGTTATAGTACAAGTAAGGATATTGCAGGAAGAAAGATAAACACTAGAGGTGAGTTCTATGAAGCCCTCTTTTAAATGTTTTAAATATTTTGGGCGGGTACACATGCTATGCAATGTTTTACATGAACAATATAATCCTCTAAATGTTTTGGGATAATGACCGTGTTATTGCAAAATATTTGAGAAGAGTAATTTGGGAAGAGAAATATGTTTTAGCATGGAATTGTCATAATAAAACATTTGAATAGAGAATGGTTTTGACATACAAATCATTTTGGAACTAATCATGATTTATCATGATAAGAGAAATAAGTCTAAGACCTAATACTCCTCGATAGGTAGGTTTATGGTGTATCGAATGAGTGGTGGATACGCTGCTGGTACTTCCTATATACAAACTCATTCGATATAACGTAAACAAAGCTATACAAATGTCTTAGGGTAATTGCTCGATTTTAAATCTTTGTTTAAATACCTCGATGGAGAAGAAGTCTTAACAAAATTTGTTTTGACATAGAAAAAGATGTTTTGACCACAAGGGTTTGGCTTAATGTCATAATTTAACTAAAGCTTTAACGGGTAAATGTTATGGGTATGATTTGTAGTCAAGACCCTAAACCCATAAGCAAACGAGTTCACGATGTATAGGATGAGTGGTGGATACACCGCTGGCACTTCGTATATATAAGCTCATTTTATACAACGTGAATAAACTTAGTTATGATTTAGGGTAATGACTATAATGTGAGACGAGATTCCCGATATATGGACGTAGTGCCATTCAGGAAAGATTAGAAAGAATGTTTTGTTTTAAATCTTATAATGGTGTCTCCTGATAAGTAAAATGGGAAAGGGGATAGAAAGAGTAAAGATTTTGAGAAAGAAAATGTTTTAGAAACATAAAAAAATTTTAGAGCTTATCATGGTGAGCCAAGATAAGATATGGGAGAGGGGTCTTGGTTATACCTTGACCGAACAGAGGTCTAGACATTTATTGTCTTGACAAAGAGAAAGAGATAGATTTTTGGCATGCTTGCCATGTCAAATGTTTTAGACTGTAATTGTCTGTAGAGGAAATAGTTTTTGCCCATTGGACATAAGATGTCATGCATACGTAAAGGGTAGAACGAGTCTTGGAACTATGTTTAATCACAAGGATAAATGATCGAGAGGGTCAGATATTCCCATCAGAACAACATAAGCAGTGTCTTTGTAGTCTATCTTGGGAAGGTTTGTACAATTCACGAGTAGAGGAGTGGTGACGATCGCTCAAGGGGTGAACGTGACCCTTGGTAGAGAGTCTAGAAATGGGTGAATACTCATGAAATACTAAGGTTGTTATGGTTAATACATACAATCAGTGGATATATACTTTAAGGCATTCATTGACAAAAAGAGTCTATACTCAAACACTTGTGTACATGGTTCGTTCATAATATATCGAATAAGTGGTGGATACGCCGCTAGTACTTCCTATATATAAACCTATTCGAATATATTGGGGATTGTCCTGGACATGGTTTTTAGGGGATACTCAGGTTTTTAAACAAAAGATTAAAAGTCTTTTTAAACTCCGGTTTAAATGAGAAACTTTTTTTATGAAAAATTTAATAATGCATATTCTATGCTTTATATAACGTTACAGGGAGGGCAATGGATTAGTATGATATTTTGAAATGTTTAAAGAAATGTTTTAAAACTTAGAACTCACAAGTGTTAGCTGATACACTTGAGTATGTGTATTCAGGGAAAGAGTATATCTTTGAGCAGGAATAGGAAAGGCATCGTAGCAGGTTATCTATTGTGCAGAAGACTAGATTAGGTTTTTATAGAATCTTATAATAGTTTTAGTTCAGTTGCATAGACTTGGCTTATATAAATAAAAAATTTAGTTTCCGATGCATTTCGATCTCTAATATACTATGTGTTCATGAGTAAATCCGACAAAGTGACAACATTCTGAGCCAAGCGAGATGTGGGTTGTAGGTCCCTGTAAGGTCAATACGGATCGGTCTAGATGAGCGACTCGACACGCACATGGAGTGTGGAATCCAACGTATGCATGCTTGTATGTAGATGACAAGAACACTAGTAATGAACACATGATGTAAATAAACTTTCTATTCTATTGCTCTGAGTGTAAACACCTATTTATAGACTCATAAATTGCAACAGGCGAACTTAACAAGATCGCCAGAAACTTTTCCTAGGCGAACTTGCTAAGTTCGCCTATGCTAAAACTTAGCTAATAATTAACGAATTCAAACTTAAAAGACAAAAACAAAACATAAAAGACAATACAAATACCTATTCTATTACAAAGCTCATTGTCACAAAACATGTCTTTACAGACTCCCCCTTGACAATAGCTTGCTCCTTTGATGTTCTGGGTCTTTGGTATTCATGTTTTCGTCTAACTCTTCAGTCCTTGACTTCCAACATTTACTCCGTTGTCTATGCAAACATACAAAACTCTCTTATACTGCATGACTTGTTCTTCCCACTCCTTTGTGTACATGATTTATTTTTGTCTGGGTGTAAGCTGGTCTTTCCTTGAAAAGTTAACAAGATTCTTAGCATCATAGGAATGAGCTAAGATTTGTCCATCTTTCTTTTCTGCTATAGCTTCACCAGTATCTACATCAACATACCACCACTTCATGTTTCCCATACAATCTTGATCAAATCTCTTTAAAGGTATCTTCTGTGCTTTCACTGGTTTATACTTATATCTTTTTATCTGCTTTTGAGTAACTGGATCTATCACACCACTATTTACTCTCTTTCCTTTCCGTGGTTTCAATCTTTCATATTTTCTAGTGCTTCCTTCACTGCTAATCCACCTTATTATACAATCTGCAATGCCATTTCTTGATCTATTTATCAACGGTTTATATGCTAGACCATTGATTTCATACCTTGGAAATGAAAAGAAATACTTCAATCTAGGCTTCAAATACTTAGCACCATCAGATTTTGCTATCACAAATAGTTTGAACTCATCATCATAAAACCAGCTAAGGATTCTTCCAACACAATGTACATCATTGCCATATCTCTCTTTATGCAAAGGTTTTGGTGGAATAAAAGGTAGTTCTTTTCTCCAGCTTCTAACCATTTCTAGCTATTTCTCTTTGGTCATACACCAGGTTCCTTAAACAACACTCGTTCTTCATCTTGATGTTGTTGACCCTTAGGAGTTGCAGTAGACGGGGAACTAGGTTTATTCACTTCATTCTCTTTATCTTCAACTGAATCAGTAAGTCCATAACATTATTCATCTGGAACTACATTCTCTTTAATAAAATCAAACAAAATGTTCAACCCATCACATCCTTCATATGTTATAGAGGTTGCATTCTTTGTCACCTCATACTCAACAATCTCTCCATCTTCTAGATCATAATCGTTTTCATCATTGCAAGAGTTTGCGTCATCACCAACATCATCATCACCTATATCATCATCACTTAAATCTTTTAAATTCAACACACATTCAATTTTATCATTTTCATGATTGCCAAAGTCTTCAAAAAACGATGAATTCACTAACATATCAACAAATTCCACATTAGTCTTTTTTTTATCACTTGTCTAATCAGCTTGACTAGATGTGGAGACCCCCTGAGCAAAAGATTTGGGGTCACATCAGGGTTTTGACGCTCACCCTTGTCTCCTGCATTGGGTTCATCATCATCATCATTATATCTTTGAATCTCAATTCTATGACCAGTATCATCGGTAGCTTTCTCCCCCTGAGCATCAATATGCTCTGCTAGTTGAGAAATTAAAATTTGCATCTCGGCTAACTGACGATTATATGATTGAAGGACATTTATCTAACCTTGCAATCCTTCGACTTGATCTTGAAGGCATGCAACTCTAGCCTCTAAAGCTTTAATCTGAGTATCTTTTGCAGTAGCTGATGAAGGTTCAGCTTGACCTGTCTGTTTAGGAGCAGGCGGAGTAGGATGTGGAGTAGTATGAGTTGATGACGTCAGAGTAACTAACAAAGAATCAACACAAGCAATATCGTCATCAACTTAAGTAGCTTGCGCTGTCTTTGTCACTTTCTTCTTGCCTTTTGGAGAGTCATGCACATAATCCGAGTCAGATGTTTCGTCTCTTAAGCTTCTCTTGCCAAGAACAGACCCGAAAGGAGGACCTTGGACTGACTTGCGTCTAGGAATTAAAGTATTTCTTCCTTGAGAATTATCAGGAACCCTTAGATTATTTTCCAACTGCTCATAATGATCAGAATCAAAGTCCAGTTCAGTTTCTTCTGAATCAACTTCCTTCCCTTTATCTCCTCCTTCATCTTGACTAGAACTTGTAGATTATGCTTGAACATTCTCTTGTTGTGGCGGTGACGGTACATTTGCATCAACATTAACATGCTCATCAAGTACAATGTTATCATCATGAACTTTTTCATTAACAGGATCTAGAATGGGATCAGGAACATGAATCTTGATCAGGTTGTTCTACTTGCTGTACTTGCTCTTGAACTTGTTCTTGAATAGGTTGTTAAGGTTGAACAGGAATTTGAACTTGAGGTTGAGGTGGTTGTACAGGTGCTTGAGGTTGTGGTTCTTGTTGTTCTTGTTGCTGTGCTTGACCTTGTTGCTGTTGTGCTTGTGCTTCATCCGGATTGATCCAATTTTCATTAGCAGGTGCAACATAATCAGGATTGATTATGTGCCCGAACATCGGTGTAGGAACTGGAATCAATGTTGGATTCTCCCTCTTGACATTATTACAATCAGTGAATATCCTTTTTGTCATTAGAGTAAGAGTTAACATTTGTCCTACCGGTGGCAAACCAGGTGTCAAATGATTAATAATAACTTTAGATACCTTGGATACAATATGAAACCCTTCCCCTCTGGTGGTGTAATCTGAGCAACAATCTACTTGTAAATATAAAGAGTAAATTTATACCCTCTATTCAACGTCAGTGCCACCATTGCTAGGTGACAAGCACTGTATAATGATGTGCATGAAATACCTCCATTGTCCAACAAGACCACCCTTTATTGCTAGAGAATCATTAGCCTTTCCTTTGTAGCCCATACAGTGGAAACACCCTGTGATGAGAGTGTTCGGAAGCATAATCAGATCAGTTTCATTACCTCTAAGTGATAAAGCTTCCGGAATAGTCTGCACCGATATAGGTAGACGTTGATTATTCACTGTTGCCCTAATCACATTTGGATTTACCGTGAAGTCGTGTTGTGTTGTATCCCATAATTGTTGTATATATTGAAGACTGATAATGGCAATATGTAGTCTTGAACGATTAAGAAATGTAATAATCTCTATGTAATTCACTGCCTCAGGTAACTCCGGATCAAGTAGTGCAACTTGATTATGCTTGTACTCAACACGACGATCCATCTGCACACGAGTAAGATTACACTTTTGCAATAGAATAAAAAAAATAAAACTAAAACAAAAGTTAAAAAAAAAAATTCAACAAAAAAAAAAGTTTGCCTGAGCATGTTTTCGTGAATCAGTACTACTCCGTGTGGCGAACTTATTAAGTTCGCTTAGAGTGCAATAGGCGAACTTAATAAGTTTTCTGGAGCATGTTCGCTCCAGCATTCAAACACATAAAGAAAATTTCTAATTCAAATCAGATGATAACAAGCACAATTAAGGCATGAAAACGATCACATAAGCACTGATAATGACTAATGCAAGATCAATTTCAGTTTAAAATCAGTCAACCAAGCTTCATCTCATAACTCAAACCCACAAAATTCCTTGTCCCGATCAAATGAATGGATAAAAATAAGTGTAAATACCTTTAAATAACTCGCACAATGAAATGAATACGAATCAACTGAGTAAAACACCTCCCAACAACAGAAATTTCCAAAACAATAAGTTCGCTCAAATCACATGTATGTTCGTTCAATAAGTTCGCTAGCACAGAAAGAGGTAAGAGATCAAGTTCGCAGCATTGCGCAATATATACCCCACTGATTAAGTTTGGTTAACCAGGTGAACTTGTTGAGTTCGCTCACAGGCGAACATAACCATGCAAACAAATTAAGTTCGCTTCAATCTTCAAATTCCAATCTTTCTCTCTTCCATCTTGAACCTGTAAGAGATACAATCCCGAACATAATAAAAAATTTCATGGAAGCAAGAAAGAAAATATTTTTCGATTTTCAATAAAGCAAACTTTCAAATAACGAACATATTTTTGTATTTTTTGAAAATTTATGCTAAAACACACTTAAAATGTTTTTATATTTTTCAAAATGATATAACGCAGTAAAAATAAAATCTTTTTAGTTTTTATCTGTACAAACTGAAAAACATATTTTTGTTTTTTATCTGTACAAAATGAAATACAAGTACTGAAACACATATTTTTGTTCAAATCATCACGAGTAAGAAGATCATATCAGTATCTTTGACGAATCGCACACATATCAGATATAAAATCCCTAGAAAATCTAAGCGTGACCTATGGTATTCTGTGTGAATACAATTCACAGCTCATCAATCACAAACCTTGTGCAACAATATATGAAATTCTCAGAACTAACAACTTTTTTTTCTTGAACTATTAAATCTTATCACAACTTTCTTTTCAAATATTCTGAAATCATGAAATGATACGTGATAAAATTCAAAGTAAACAAGATCAGATCATGCGATGCTAACTTATTTGTACCGAATTTGCAATACACAACATGTGAATTCAACTTGTTTGTATTATAAGATTTGAAACTACAAGCGTGTTTATCCCACTTTCTTAAGAGTTAGTACCATTTATATGAAAACAATGTGTACCCCACAAGTGTTCCAACAGAAAGTAAATGTGCACTATCATCAAGACATATGAGACTCTGTGCAATAGAATATGTGTATCAATCTTCAGGATGAACTTATATCAATTAGCAAAGGAAAAGAAGCAGATCCCGAAAGATATAAAGAATCATAAAGATTAAAAATCGAGTGATTCATATAGTTTGGCTTAATTTTGATGATTCTCAATGATATAGAGTAACAGATGAAATTCTTTAGCATACGAATGAATAAAGAATCGAATGATTCAGGGTAATGTGGTCCAACTGTTATCTGGATCTCTTCAATGATTCAGGATAATCAAGTGAATTTGATTCAAGGGCTAGTATATGCTTGACAAATGTTATCAAGACATATCTTAGTTCAACAACACATTGCATGTTTTTTGGGAGATGGGCAGTGAAGTGAACCGAAAAATTGTGCTAATCAACATAATCCGATACTTGTCTCATGAAATTCTTAAAGCCTCATATTCTAAATCTGATAATGATCTTTTACCTCACATACCCTACATAATATGGGTTCAAATTATGATTGTGACATAGATCATTATGTTTTCACACTACTAATGGTCTAAAAACGCTTCTAGCCTACGGACAAGTCAAATTACATGCATATATCCAAATTAAAATATATATGTAATGTTAAGTAGTCATGAAGCTATCATTTTCTGTTTATGCAAACTAAGAAGTTTAGATCAAATTATATAAACACAACTTTGAGCATAAATACAGAAACCAGATAGTCATTCTGTGGTCATGTGTATGATTATCTACTGATGTACTATCATTTCTTCTCTAACTTCAAGTGATGTTGGTTTAATCTTTTTCAAATTTGTTTTGAATTTTTATAAATAACAACTTTTTTTTACAGTAAAAACTAAATGCATGAAAGTAATAAAGTAGTAAAACTGTGTTAAATGAAAGAAAGAAATAAAATAAACACTTCCATGAAAATATTTCTTGAAAAAAATTTATTTGGGATTGATCATTCCGATCAAATTTACCAGAAACTCAAAGCGAGCCCGATCAAATACCTTGGTGAAGAGGTCTTCAAAGTTGTTATCAGTATGCATTTTTACCAGCTCAATCAACCTCTTATCTTCACAGTCACGAATAAAATGATATCTTATTTCAGTGTGCTTAGTTTTATTGTGCTTGACAGGGTTATTAGTAATGGACATAATGACATTGTTATCTATGAACATGGGGATGCATGTAAAGTTCAAACCGTAGTCTCTTAATTGTTGCTGGATCCAAAAAATTATGAAGAACAACTGGAAGCTGCAATGTACTCTGCTTCACATGTTGATATTGAGAAAAGTCTCATTTTTACACTACCACGATACAAGCCGATTACCAAGGAACTGGCAACCTCATGTTGTAGACTTCCCGTCCAAGAAGCAACCTCCAAAATCTGAATCTGTATATGCAACAAAATCAAAATTAGATCCATGAGGAAACCAAAGTCCTAATCTCGGTTTCCCTTTCAGGTACCGGAATATGCTTTTTACTGCAATCAGATGAGATTCTTTAGGTTTCGCTTGAAATCTGGAGCAGAGACACATGACAAACATTATATCTGGCCTTGACGTCGTTAAGTACATAAGGGATCCAATCATAGCTCTTTACAATCAATTGTCAATATCCTTCCCGTATGGATTTGGATTTAACTTGTGATTCACTAGAATCGGTGTGTCATATAGGGAACAGTCTTCCATCTTGAACCGGCTCAAGATGTCGTTTACATACTTAGTCTGGTGAATAAAGAAGCCATCATCCTTTTGGTTAACTTGCAACCCTAAGAAAAAGGACAACTCTCCCATAACGGACATTTCGAACTTCGATTTCATGACTCCCTCAAACTCTTTTCATAACTCTTCATTTGTTGAGCCAAATATAATATCGTCCACGTAAATCTGAACCATCAGGTAATCTGCCCCTGCTTTCTTTATGAACAAAGTAGAATCAATCTGGCCACGATCAAAACCATTGTCCAGAAGTTGCTGAGATTACGTTTCATACCAAGCTCTAGGCGCCTGATGAAGTCCATATAAAGCTTTATCTAGCTTGAACACTCTGGAAGGATATAATGGATCTTCAAAGCCCGTGGTTGACATACGTGCACTTCTTCTTTAACATTGCCATAAAGGAAAGCACTCTTGACGTCCAATTGATAAACTTTAAACCCCTTAAATGAAGCAAAAGCCAGAAACAACCAAATCATTTCCAACCTCACTACAGGTGCGTACACCTCATTGTAATCAATTCCGTCTATCAACCAAATTTCAAACCTTCATTTTATCAAATTGAGCTAGCTCCTCTTGCATAGCCTCAATCCAATTATTATTTTGTGAATTGCTTGAAGTAGTTTATTTTGATGCTAATGGTAGACCCAAGACCACAATGGCTTGGGTCCCCGTTTCTAACTGATTTCCTTTGTTTGTGTAGGGTCAACCAAAGAGGACTATCAACAACAATTGGTATGTGGATAGTGGTTGCTCCCACATATGACAGGAAATGTTCGTTTTCTTGAAGATGTTATTAAAATTGATGGAGGTTATGTCGCTTTTGCGGGTAGTAAAGGCGGGTACATAACAAGCCAAGGAACGATGAAGAATGAGAAGGTGAAATTTGAGAAATTCAATTATGTTGAGCAACTCGGGCATAATCTACTCAGCGTATCTCAAGTGTGTGATAAGAAGTTTTCATTCCATTTCAATGATTCTGAATGTTATATTCTGAATCCGGGATTTGTAATACCTGAAGAATGGATTCTGATGAAGGCTCCGAGAAGAAATGACACATATGTTTTAGACATGTGTGTTGCTACAACAATGGATTCAATTCCTACATGTTTACTCTCGAAAGCATCTGAATCTGACTCTATTCTTTGGCACCGGAAGCTAGCTCACATCAACTTCAGAAAAATTAATTACTCAGTGATGAATGATTTGGTTTCTGGTATTCCGAAAATGAAATTTTCTATGCCTGATGATTGTATTCCTTGTAAGAAGGGTAAGCAGCACAAAAAGTCCCACAAATCGAAGATGCAAAATTCTATTGTTACTCCTCTAGAGCTACTTCATATGGATTTGTTTGGGCCGATAAGTATTCAAAGCATTGGAGGAAAATCGTATTGTTTAGTGGTAACAGATGATTTTTCCAGATTTTCTAGGGTCAAGTTCTTATGAACCAAGGCTGAAACAACTGAGACAGTTCAATACTTAATTCTTGGTTTGGAGACTCTTTGTAAGCAGAAAGTCAGGCGTATATGAAGTGGCAATGGCAGCGAGTTCAAAAATAGTAAGATGGGTTTCTTTTGTTTGCAAAAGGGAATTCCTCATGAGTTTAGCGCGCCATATGCTCCTCAACAAAATGGGGTTGCTGAACGAAAGAACAGAACATTGATTGAGGCTGCAAGAACAATGATGGCAGATTCTAAGCTACCAGTAACTTTTTGGGCTGAAGCTGTGAATACTGCATGCCATGTCTTGAATCGAGTTCTGACCATGAAGCGACACAACATGACTTGTTATGAATTGTTAAACAATCGGAAGCCTAATTTGAATTATCTTCTTCCTTTTGGGAATCTGTTTACTCTTCTAAAGATCCGAGATGTTTCTACCAAGTTTCGTGAAAAGGCGATCGAAGGAAATTTTCTGGGATATGTTGCTAATTCATTGAATAAAAGAGTTTATAACAAGGAAACACGACATATTGAAGAATGGTTCCATATCGATTGTTCAAATCGATCTCTTCCTCAGAAGGCGGTTGGTCCAGAATGGGCATTTGATTAGGATAGCTTGTTCAAGTCTTTCAATTTTGCTCCTGTTTTGTCTGCTGGAGAAGTTTCAATGTTATATGAGTTTTGTCATGGTGACCAAGATTGCAGTTTTCTATCAAGATCAGCGGTTCCGTTATCAGCTTCACCTTCCTCTATTCCTGATCCGAATACTGCATCTAGTTCGGGAACTCACGAGTCTAAAAGTGAAGATGGGGAAGCAATTTTCCAGGATTCTTCGTGTCACACCCCCAAATTTATTTACTTAATAAATAAATACAGGTTGCAACGATTGGTTCACTACACGATAGCGGAAGCTGTAATAGTGATTTTTAAGACTTGAATACATGCACAATTACTAAAACTAAGTAATACTATGATCTAAGTTCTTCTAGATCAACGATGGACTTGAGAATTGATAATCTAGGCCCTCCAGCTACAAGGATTTGATCCAACATATCTAGACTATTCGAACCGCGCCATGGCTAAGGGTTACCTGAGAAACATACTTGAAAATGTCAACACAAAGGTTGGTGAGTTCACTGAGTTTGTTATTTCAGTGTAATTAGTTTTCCCCGAAAACATATACATTACCATCATAAAAATAAGTAGTTTTCTCTGAAAACACATACATGACTTAACCATCATAAAAATAAGTAGTTTTCACTGAAAACGTGTACATGACTTAACCGTCATAAAAATAAGTAGTTTTCCCTGAAAACATATACATGACTTAACCGTCAGAAAAATAAGTAGTTTTCACCAAAAACGTATACATGACTTAACCGTCATAAAATAAGTAGTTTTCACCGAAAACGTAAACATGACTTAACCGTCATAAAATAAGTAGTTTTCACCAAAAACGTAAACATGACTTAACCGTCATAAAAATAAGTAGTTTTCCCCGAAAATGTATACATGACTTAATTGTAATAAAATAAGTAGTTTTCACCGAAATCATATACATGACATTACCGTCATAAATAAGTTTAAATGAGTAAGCAATGCATTGAACCATGGGTACTTAACCGACCCATTAAACCCTTTATAAATAACCAATGCATTGAACCAGGAATACAAATAATAATATGTTAATACATGATACCAAAACCAAACCATGACAAATGAATGACCCTCCCTCACTATACCACGAGAATAAGACAATATGCGGCCATTTGACCCTTCAAGTGCTGGTTAGCGCGACTAACCATGACCGGGGGCATCACCCCTAATAGTACTATTCATAGAATCCGTAAGTATGTTTCTCCTCCGACGTTTACAAAACAGTAAAAAGATAAAAAGGGGGTCGTGAAATCACCTTGTGTCCGATGAAATCCTAGCAAATAAACAATGTGCTAACAATTCCTGCCTATCCGTACCCTAATCACACAAGGGTACTAAGCTGTTAAGACTACCCATATTAAATGCAAGTTGTTCACCCGGCTTAACGAATCCCGTTAAGTACGTCTTTGTTTAGCAAAACTATGTTTTAATGTGACGACTCGTTGGTGATTATTATTGTAGTCTATACGCTTATATAATTTTTGAGAAAATATTATGTTTCCATATTGGTGACTTGTTAGGTGTACCAAAAATAAATATTATTTTTGCATCGACTCATAATATATTCATATTATTGTTCGCATATATAACATATAATTATTTCTTCAAAATAATTATATAAAATCATAAATGTCTTTCAAGTATGTTCCATGCATGTTATTTATCCTACGTGCGTATAAATCACGTTAACACATCCACATGCAAATACTTGTTCCGAACGACATTTATTAGTTTGTTTACGTTCGTCATGCATTTATTTTTACTAATATGCATACGAGTATAACCACCTTTCAATATACAAGTTTCATGTTATCTAATATTTTCATTTTCAAGATAATAATCATAATCATGTTTCCATACATACATATAACTTGATTTCCATATATAACATCTTTAAACATGTATATATATATTCGTTTTTCATTTTCATATGTATATACATAAATATATCTATTTAGTAACTCCGGATCAACATCTCTATATACGTACCCATACAAACATACATACATATATATATATATATATATATATATATATATATATATATATATATACATCTTGGTTCCCAACCATGCGTATATTCCTTTAACATTGTGCGAGTTAACAAACGTTTAGACACACACACACACACACATATATATATATATATATTATATATATATTTTAGATTTCCATGTATATATTTAATAACTCCGAGTTATCAACTACACTATATACATGCTCATATATATATATATATTTCGGTTCTTTAAAACATGTATACATACACTTTAACAATTATTCAAGTCAAAAATTTATGAATATATGTACAAACATATTCTTATATCTAACCATCTTTCCAAGTTACCAACTTTAAACATACACATATATATACATATAAATCACGATTACATATATATATATATATATATATATATATATATATATTCCACTTTTTATCAAGTATTAACCACCTTTTTAGATTGGTAATCATAATTTCAACTTAATACCCAAATCTTATCATCGTATGATCGACAACAATATCTACATATATCTATACACAAAATTTCGACCCTTTATATATATATTTATACAAAGCATTTAATTTTTAATCTTAATAAAAACTCTTTAACCCTTTAGATCCTTTATTTTTATGGTGAACAATGAGCTTTGAACTAAAAATAAAGACGAAAGTAGTGTGTAATGTCGGTTTCATACCGCTAGACAAGGCTAGGTGAAGAAATACAAGTAGAGGATGATAAAAGGTTGAGCTGTTAGCAAAACCGTCTCCTAGACTTCAAGAACTCCTTGAATCACCGATTCTCTAGCTAGAACTCTCTAAACTTGTGTTCTTGGATCAAAGATGCAAGGGGTGTGCGTGTGTGTGTGCTTATGTCGATATATATAGATGGAAAAAGGAGAGTTGGAGTGTCTAATACACTATCATCATTGCAATCATGTTGGACGAGTCTTGATTGGATTTTTCACTTAACAATGCATGGGTTCTTATGACACAAGTATGGTGCATGGAAGGTTTGATGATGAAAGTGGGTGGGACCCACATTATGGCCGAAATAAAGGGGGTAGGGGGGTTGGGACTTGTCAAATCAAGTAATCATATTCTATTTATTAAGTAGATAGTATTTAGGTAGTGTAAGCCCGGTAGGTGATCGCGTGATAATATACTCGGTGTATGAACTTTATGATCGAATAACTTTATATATTTTGTATCTTCACTAGTTTTAATAATCTACTAGTTAAACCCGACGTAGTTAATACTCCAACTATAATATACATGTATACACATAAAAATAACTTAAAGTCATGTAATAAACATTTAGACGTCAACTTTTAAGAGTTCAGTCACCAATATTTATGTTTTTATATTACAATGCGTCACTAGACTTTATTTAAATAAAATCTTGTTAATCACCATCGGACGTACCTTGCGGGTTATAATTCTTTATTGCCTAGTAATTCTTAAAATTACTAAAAATGATATGTGTTCCTTTGCTAGACTCCTTGACAATACTTTGTCAAAATAAAACTTTAGGAAATATAAGGTATGAACGTGCAATTATGAATATGGATATTGACCTGAAATGCTGGGTGTCACATTTCGGCTGATCCGTTAATTGTTGATGATTCGTCCACTTCTACACATGTTTAGGGGGAGCTTCCTACCAATCTGGAGTCTGTGATACCAGTTACTCAAAATGTTCTTTCTCAAGAGGAAACTACTCAAGTTGATGTACTACCTGTTCCTGAGGTGGCTTCCATAAAAGAATTGAAAGATCATCTAGTGACAAATATCATTGGGAATCTGCAGGATGGAGTCCAAACTCGTTCTTTATCTGAAAATACTTGTTTATATTCTAACTTTAGAGATACTGGAGTTCTTGATGTTTGCTTATATTCTTGTTTTATTTCTCAAATAGAACCTAAAAATGTGGAGATGGCGTTATGGGATTACAATTGGATCGGAGCAATGCAAGAGGAGCTTGCACAATTTGATAAGCTAAAGGTGTGGAATTTGGTTGATCTTCCAAAGGGCATGTATCTGATCGGAACCAAATGGGTTTTTAAGTGTAAAAAGGATGATCGTGGTGAGGAACAAAGCTAGATTGGTTGTTCAATGGTTTAATCAAAAAGAGGGTATAGATTATATTGAGGTATACGCACCTGTTGCACGGTTAGAAGCAATTCATTTATTTCTGGCATTTACGTCTTTTAAAGGATTTAAAGTATATCAATTGGACATCAAAAGTGCTTTCTTGTTTGGAAAGGTTAAAGAAGAAGTGTATATGTGTCAACCACCGGGGTTTGAGGATCCATTGTATCCCTCAAGAGTGTTCAAGCTACATAAGGCTCTTTAATGTCACACCCCAACCGACCGCGGAAACGTCGGGGCGGGACATGTAAGACTGTTCATGAGCACAAGGTTTACTAGATTGTAGTATATTAAATCCATTTCCCTTCAAAAAAACATGAAACAAGTTCAAAGTACATAATGAAATACAATTTGTCTTTGATTTAATATTAACTAGGTCCAAAGCCTATGTGTAGCATGTCTTGATCTAGCTCATATGAAAGCACCTGAAACATGAATAAAATAAGGTCAACTAAAAAGTTGGTGAGTATAACACAGTTGTATGTAGATAGCATATTGTTGAAAACAAATCCTTTACAAAACATGATAAAATAAGGCATTTATGGGGAGCAGCTATTGTGTAACCATGTACAACCAAACCTTGTAACTACCATGCAAAAAAATTATGTTGTCGGTTTCAATCACCGCGCCCCATGGGTGGGTTTGTCAGACTCAATAGATCTATCATTGAAAACCGTCGGCTTGTATAGTTAATGATTGCATATAATCGCATACAAAGGTTAGCACAACTAGCACTCGGGCACAAAGCTCAAATTTTGCACACATGTATGTAAATAGGATTTTTACACTTGTGTTGTTTGCGTAAATGTAAATGTGTAATGTGTAAAGAGTTCATGTTCCACCCCAAAAGTGTAAAAGAGTAAAAAGGGGTTGTGAATACTCACTTGGTATGGAGATGTAGCTAACAAAGAGTATAAATGAAATAAAGGTTCTTGATACGCACGGGTTAACCTAGATAGTAATGTATATTGAATCAAATCGGTGTACAAGGTTTAAGTCTAACACTGAAGGTTGAATTTGTGTATAAAAAGTATTAAATGAAGTATATAAAGTTGTAGTAATCATTTTTGGAACATTTGATTAAAGTTTGGAATTTAAATAATAAAATAGAATTTTTATAAAATTGTTGATTATGAAAATAATGTATGTGTTAGATGTAAATTAATAAATAATTAAATGATTATAGTTTATGAAATAATGTAAATATTGGTTGTAATTTAGTATGAATAAATAAATGATTTTTTTGTTTAAATATTAAATAAATAATTATTATCCTATTTATTTATAAACTTGTAACTTAATCATTTAAAACATCATTTAAGTGTAAGATAAATATAAATTTAATTTTTATAAATATTTAGATAAACTTTTAAATAAATAATATTTATCTCTTCAAACACAGAAAACATATTTTTATAAAATTTGGAACATTTATTGATTGAAAAATATGAAATTATAATTCTGTTACAATTTCTGAGTCACACACGACCGTGCCTCGGAAGGGCACGATCACGCTCAAGCCACGGGCGCGACCGCGCTAGTCGGGGCGCGACCGGGTTGATCAACAGAGGGCACAATCTAGACCAGTCCATAGGCACCACCGTGCCTTGGCCCGGCACGGTCGTGTCTATGATTCTTAGACACAACAGAGACTAGCCCAAAGGGCATGACTAGGTCTGGACAAGAGGACACGACCGCGCTGCTAGTCGGCACGACCGCGTTTCATGAGGCACGGCCGCGCTAGATGATTAGCGCGACCGTGTCTCTTCCAAATCAGACACGAATTGACAAAATCTTGTATTGTAAATGTTGGGATTGTTAGGGTTTTTACTTATATAGTTATTACGAGTATTCTGAGATGTTTTAATTGTATTGAAAACATGATTAGGATCGGATTCGATTAAACTATTTTTGAATAAAATACGAGTTCTGATTCGGGATGATTTACATATTGTAAGCCCAAATTGATAAGGGGCTTTTGATAAAGAGACTGAATTGACTGAGGAAATGATTATAGTTACCCTGAAGCGTATCGAATTGATGGAGCACGGTAGAACGAAATTCCGACGTCGGTGAGAAAGGCTTCCGGCGTCTTCTGATATGATGCCGGCGACTACAAAGGATCAGTAGCTCCTGGGAGGATCGAGTAGTGTGACTATGCTGCTGGATTGAGGGGATTCGGATCGAAAAGCGGATTCTAGCTTTTTGGAATGCTTGAGAGAGTTTTTCTTCGAGTTTGATGGAATGTAACTGAGGCGTTTGAGTAATTTGAAAATGGTATTACTCTCACAATTGGAATGAAACGAAGGAACGGTTACGGATTCTCGACGATCGGTGATTAAAAGCGTATTTACTTTTGACAGTTACGCAGGTGCGACCGTGCCTAAAAGAGGCGCGACCATGCCAATGCACCGGACGCGATCGTTCCAAGGCTAGTCGCGCGACCGTGCCAGAGCACTTCGGCGCGACCGTGCCGGGACAAGCGACCATGCTTAGCTAGGGTTTCTTGATATTTTTCAACTTTAGTCCTTGTAATTTTAGTTTTGACATGCTTGTATAAAATAGTTACTTGTATAGGGTTTAAGTGTATATAATCGAGTAAAACTTGTGAATTTGTATTAAATCATTGCATTTAATTTGTGGCGGAAAATAGAACAAGACACTGCACGAGTATTGAGTTCGAAATGCATTACATTGAATTGAAAATATGAATACTAAAATCAGAAATGTTACAATCTCCCCATGTTAAGGGAATTTCGTCCCGAAATTTAATGGAGGCTACTAAACCAAGAAAGAGGTGAGAGTTTTGGGTTCTCGGTGAGTTTTGATTGTTGGACATGGCTTAGGCCAGATCATCGAGGTTGAATATGAATGATGACAATGAATTTAGTTTTGAAATGAACTTAAGGAGAAGATTGTCAAATGCAAATTCTGAATTCTAAATGTGAGATGTATTATTTGGAATGAGTTTAATGAGATTTTGAAGTCTAAAGTTTGTGTAAGATATAGTCTAATAGGCTCAAAGTTACTAGCGGGTAAAGGTTTCATAAACATTGGTGTAGGTCAAAACCTCACGTGACACGAACAACGCTACTTATGATAATATGATAGGACACTTATATATAGGAAGTACCATCGGCGTATCCACCATGCCCTCGTCACATTACATCCGTTTCGTTGTTACACATCATGATAAGTTTTAGGTCACAACACACGACAAAATTTCACTATAGTTTCCATGCGCTGATTTTCATAATTCCATGTGCACCCGTAATTATTCAAATCATCGTATGGTCCGTATAGGTTGTTTCATTGTGTGTGGGTAAGGGGCACAATTTCGCTATGATCACGTCTATTGTTTACACATAGAAAGTCGCTAACAAGTAACTAAGTCCCTAATCAGGTCAGTTCGCAACTAAAGAGTAGTAAAGTAGTAACACTTAAAGTTTCTTAGTTTGCTCGTGTTTGAACAAGAATACGTCAAACCCCGAGTCGTTTCAATGTATTATGGTCTTCACTTTGGTGTACAAAGTGCATGACCATGTCTTGTGTATAATGTAATCAATCCATTGCAATAATTGTAAGCAAATTTTGTTTCGAGTATATAGTAAGCACACAAGTCTCATGTATGATCTAGTGTCACGTAGTTTGTAATCAAATAGGTCTCATATATAGCATAAATAATTTAGCGTCTTGTATTTTGTAAATCAATAAGCTCTAATGTGTAATGTAAACAACATAGTATTATGTGTATTGTAGGGAATGGATCTCATGTATAGTGTTAGCAACTTAGCATCATGTATTTTGTATAATGTACACCGTTTAGTATAAAGTGCTTTGTAACAAAATGAGTTTCATGTATAGTGTGGTCAATCTAGAACTATGTATCAATGACGCAATTCTTATGTATCACGTATATTGCAAACGACTAAGTTTCGTGTATCATGTGCTCAAACCAGTAGCATGTGTATTGCAATTAAACATGTTTCGTGCATTACGTGATCAATCGAGCTAATTGTGATTTGTAGGCAAACTAGTTTCATGTATTATGTAATTTGTGTAGCATTGGATATATTGAGAATAATTGAGTTTTATGTACCATAAGATTGCATTGAATATATTGTGAACGTGAGTATTGAACTTCGCGTGCGATGTGTACTAACGGGTTTTGCATGTGTTCGAGTGCTGCGGACAAACGTGTTGTTTGGCGCTCTTACATAATGTGGTAGTTAGGTTCAAGTCCTCAAATCTCATTGAGGTTGGTGGGAAGGGTTAACGTTTACGCGGTACGGGTCGTCTATTGAAACGTCAAGTGAAAGGTAACGAGGAGGTTTTGGAGATATTCGGGAATTGTGTTTACAAATACAGGTCATTGTTTGAACATAGAAAGTGGGAAATTTGTTCTTGATTGTAGATATATAAAGTAGTGAAATCATTGAATCGCATATTTTAAATGAATATGCAATTTATGGGAAAAGTATTTTTTATTTAAACTTTCAACTATTAATAAAAGAATATTTCTAAGTGGAACCATTGGCTAAACAAGTAGTCTATAATTTAGCTAAAGTTTAGAAATATTTACTTTAATGAAGAAAAATCATAATTATTTATCAATTTGAAATAATATTTTTATAAAATTGGTTGTGTTAACTTTCCTTATCAGGTGAAAAAGTTTTATGGAAAATTTATGTTTTTGATATTATCTAAAAATTTGATAAACAAGGTAACGAAGTTTTTGTTTAAATCATAAAATAGGATGATTGGTTTATGAATGAGATTGTTGGTAGTGTACTAAGTCGTATTTGAATGAATAAGGTGGTACTTGAGAAAATTTGATGGAAATATAACGGGTGTAATTTACGCTCCACGGGTCAAATCATTGAACAATAACTGTAGAGTTGAAATATATGGAATTGATTAAATACTGAAATGTTAAACATTATTCAAAACATAGGGGAAATGGTTCTCAAAAATTTAAAGGAAATCAGTAGAAGCTCCTTCTAACGTCTCTGGTAGCTTTCTACTAGGAAGAAGATAATCGCCAAGATGAGCACCGCTATAGTCACTCGAGTAGCAGATCTGGCTTTAGTCCTGGCGGTCTCCGTGCGATGTTCTTGTATTTCTTTTTCGAGGATGGAGATTAACTCCTTTCGGTATCCTAATTGGTTTGCTAGGCTATCCATTCTTTGTCTTTGTAAGTCGTGTATTACTCCCTGCTCTATCCTTTGCCTCTCAAATTCTGAATTTCTTACATATTGATGGAAGTCATTGGTTGGAATTCCCATAACACCAGGGGGTGCCATGGTATGCCTTACCCAAGGGTTAGGAAGGTACGGGTCGGGCATTAGGTATGGGTCTCTTAGTGGGGGTGGCAATTGATTGTGGAGGTGAGGTGTTTGGTACGGGTTTCTGGGTGCGGGTGATCCAGGTGTTCGAAGTCTCGGGCCGGTGTTCCTAATCCAGTCCGCCCTTACATCAAACCTTGTCCTAGCAGTTGGGGGTGTTGGTGACCGATACACGGGTGTCTCAGTGTCTTCTTCCCAATCAGATTTTGATCCAAGACGGTAAACCGGGGAAGGAGGAGGGTAGGAGTCCATGTCTAGCAGAAAAACAATGAAAAAGTTGTAAGTGATAATGAAATATTGCGGGTTGAACATAAGAGTACTTATAGATTTTAGAGTTTGACTAATCATAACACCGAACCTTCACGATAGTATTTTAGAAATACACTTGACCTATAAGCAATGTATCCCTGAGGAGAATTCCCAGGAAAGAGGGGTGGGTCGCTAAGACACACTTAAGTACCCTATCTTTCCTTAGCCAGAATTTCTCATGGGCTTACACACTCTTCCAGCCATCATGTATTAATAATGCTATTGTTGGGCTCATGGTTATGATGGGAATTATTGTGGAATGGGCTTTGAGGCTCAAAGGTAAGGTTTATGCATTTCGGCGGGCTTCTCCTTCTTGGAAATAGGTGGGCTTCTTAGTTTATTGTTGATGGGCATTAGGCCCAATAGTTTAAGTCTTTGCTCATAAAGGGTGATGGTATCATGTATTTGGGTCCAAATGAGTATGAATAATTTTGGTATGTATGTGTGTGTGTTAAACTTAGGATAGTGTTTTAAATAAATTAAGTAGGTAGCAATGAATAGAAGAAAAAAAAAGTTGGCAGGTAATGTGACACACAAACTATTGAGTATTGTATAATGTGATGTAATCATATAGTATAACATGTAAAGATATTCACATAGGAAATAATCATATAGCATGTAGGTAGTAATGAGTGTAAGTACAAGAGTTATCAAGTAGTGGGTCACATAAGTCATTATGTATTGTATCAGGTAGTGTAAGTACTTAGGATAGCATGTAAAAATAATCACACATGAATTGATAATGTAACATGTAGTAGCATGGCATTGTATGGGTTTCCTAAAGTTATAGTCTAGGTCAAGAGTGTCTAATAACCTAGTTCCCTATAACCTGGCTCTGATACCAATCTGTCACACCCCAACCGACGGCGGAAACGTCGGGGCGGGACATGTAAGACTGTTCATGAGCACAAGGTTGACTAGATTGTAATATATTAAATCCATTTCCATTCAAACAAACATGAAACAAGTTCAAAGTACATAATGAAATACAATTTGTCTTTGATTTAATATTAACTAGGTCCAAAGCCTATGTGTAGCATGTCTTGATCTAGCTCATATGAAAGCACCTGAAACATGAATAAAATAAGGTCAACTAAAAAGTTGGTGAGTATAACACAGTTGTATGTAGATAGCATATAGTTGAAAACAAATCCTTTACAAAACATGATAAAATAAGGCATTTATGGGGAGCAGCTATTGTGTAACCATGTACAACCAAACCTTGTAACTAGCATGCAAAAAAATTGTGTTGTCGGTTTCAATCACCGCGCACCATGGGTGGGTTTGTCAGACTCAATAGATCTATCATTGAAAACCGTCGGCTTGTATAGTTAATGATTGCACATAATCACATACAAAGGTTAGCACAACTAGCACTCAGGCACAAAGCTCAAATTTTGCACACATGTATGTAAATAGGATTTTGCACTTGTGTTGTTTGCGTAAATGTAAATGTGTAATATGTAATGTGTGTAGAGTTCATGTTCCACCCCAAAAGTGTAAAAGAGTAAAAAGGGGTTGTGAATACTCACTTGGTATGGAGATGTAGCTAACAAAGAGTATAAATGAAATAAGGGTTCTTGATACGCACGGGTTAACTTAGATAGTAATGTATATTGAATCAAATCGGTGTACAAGGTTTAAGTCTAACATTGAAGGTTGAAGTTGTGTATAAAAAGTATTAAATGAAGTATATAAAGTTGTAGTAATCATTTTTGGAACATTTGATTAAAGTTTGGAATTTAAATAACAAAATAGAATTTTTATAAAATTGTTGATTATGAAAATAATGTATGTGTTAGATGTAAATTAATAAATAATTAAATGATTATAGTTTATGAAATAATGTAAATATTGATTGTAATTTAGTATGAATAAATAAATGATTTTTTTGTTTAAATATTAAATAAATAATTATTATCCTATTTATTTATAAACTTGTAACTTAATCATTTAAAACATCATTTAAGTGTAAGATAAATATAAATTTAATTTTTATAAATTTTTAGATAAACTTTTAAATAAATAATATTTATCTCTTCAAATACAGAAAACATATTTTTATAAAATTTGAAACATTTATTGATTGAAAAATATGAAATTATAATTCTGTTACAATTTCTGAGTCACACACGACCGTGCCTCGGAAGGGCACGATCGCGCTCAAGCCACGGGCGCGATCGCGCTAGTCGGGGCGCGACCGGGTTGATCAACAGAGGGCACAATCTAGACCAGTCAACAGGTACGACCGTGCCTTGGCTTGGCACGATCGTGTCTATGATTCTTAGACACAACAGAGACTAGCCCAAAGGGCATGACTAGGTCTGGATAGGAGGACACGACCGCGCTGCTAGTCGGCACGACCGCGTTTCATGAGGCACGGCCGCGCTAGATGATTAGTGCGACCGTGTCTCTTCCAAATCAGACACGAATTGACAAAATCTTGTATTGTAAATGTTGGGATTGTTAGGGTTTTTACTTATATAGTTATTACGAGTATTCTGAGATGTTTTAATTGTATTGAAAACATGATTAGGATCGGATTCGATTAAACTATTTTTGAATAAAATACGAGTTCTGATTCGGGATGATTTACATATTGTAAGCCCAAATTGATAAGGGGCTTTTGATAAAGAGACTGAATCGACTGAGGAAACGATTATAGTTACCCTGAAGCGTATCGAATTGATGGAGCACGGTAGAACGAAATTCCGACGTCGGTGAGAAAGGCTTCCGGCGTCTTCTGATATGATGCCGGCGACTACAAAGGATCAGTAGCTCCTGGGAGGATCGAGTAGTGTGACTATGCTGCTGGATTGAGGGGATTCGGATCGAAAAGCGGATTCTAGCTTTTTGGAATGCTTGAGAGAGTTTTTCTTCGAGTTTGATGGAATGTAACTGAGGGGTTTGAGTAATTTGAAAATGGTATTACTCTCACAATTGGAATGAAACGAAAGAACGGTTACGGATTCTCGACGATCGGTGATTAAAAGCGTATTTACTTTTTGACAGTTACGCAGGCGCGACCGTGCCCAAAAGAGGCGCGACCGTGCCAAAGCACCGGACGCGATCGTTCCAAGGCTAGTCGCGCGACCGTGCCGGGACAAGCGCGACCGTGCTTAGCTAGGGTTTCTTGATATTTTTCAACTTTAGTCCTTGTAATTTTAGTTTTGACATGTTTGTATAAAATAGTTACTTGTATAGGGTCTAAGTGTATATAATCGATTAAAACTTGTGAATTTGTATTGAATCATTGCATTTAATTTGTGGCGGAAAATAGAACAAGACACTGCACGAGTATTGAGTTCGAAATGCATTACATTGAATTGAAAATATGAATACTAAAATCAGAAATGTTACATTTATGGTCTACATCAAGCACCCCGTGCGTGGTATGAAACGTTGTCGCAACATCTTTTAGACAATGGTTTCGATCGTGGTCAAAATGATTCAACCTTGTTCATCAAGAAAGCAGGGGGAGATTACCTGATGGTTCACATCTAATTGGATGATATTATATTTGGTTCAAAAAACAAAGTGTTATGCAAAGAGTTTGAGAGTGTTATGAAATTAAAGTTTGAAATATCCTCTATGGGAGAGTTATCGTTCTATTTAGGAATGCAAGTTAATCAAAAAGAGGATGGTTTCTTTATTCATCAATCTAAGTACGTGAAAGACATCTTGAGCCGGTTCAAGATAGAAGACTGTACCCCATATGATACTCCGATTCCTGTAAATCATAAGATGAATCCAGATCTGGAAGAAAAAGATATTGAAAGCCGCTTGTACAGGGCAATGATTTTATCTCTCATGTATTTAACCGCAACAAGGCTAGATATAATGTTTGACGTGTGTCTCTATTCCAGATTTCAAGCAAAACCAAAGGAATCTCATCTGATTGCAATCAAACGTATTTTCCGGTACCTAAAAGAGAAACCGAGATTAGGATTACGGTTTTCGCATGGTTCTAGTTTTGAATTTAATGCTTATATTGACTCAGATTTCGGAGGTTGTTGTTTGGAAAGGAAATCTACGACAGGATGTTGCCAATTCCTGGGTAGTCGGCTTGTTTCTTGGCAGTGTAAAAAGCAAACCATAGTTTCCATATCAACATGTGAAGCAGAATATATCGCAGTTTCAAGTTGTTGTTCCAAGATTTTATGGATCCAGCAACAATTAAGAGACTACGGTTTGAATTTTACTTGCACCCCTATGTTCATAGATAACAATGCCACAATGTCCATAACTAACAATCCTGTTAAGCACAATAAAACTAAGCACATTGAAATAAGATATCATTTTATTCTTGATTGTGTAGATAAGAAGTTGATTAAGTTGGTGAAGGTACACACTGATGACAATTTTGCAGACCTCTTCACCAAGGCATTTGATCGAACCAGGTTTGAATTTCTGGTAAAAATGATTGGTATGATCAATCCCAAATAAAAGGTTTTTTAAAAATAATTTTCATGGAAGGTTTTATTTTCTTTTATTGCTTTACTACATTTTTGCATTTTACTTTCTAGTCAAAAAGTTGTTATTTATAAAAATTCCAAACAAAATGGAAAAGATAAAAATCAACATCATTCAAAGTTAGAGAAGAGATGATAGTATATCAGTTGAAAATCTATGACATATGACCATAGATGACCTGTTGATATGATATGATAATTTGTGTTTGTGTTCATTTGATTTGATCTAAATTTCAAAGTCTGCATGAACATGAAATGATAGTGTCATAATGCTCTAATCTTGAAATCTATTTTATGTTTAATTTGGATATGTGTATGTAATTTAGATTGTCAGTAGACGAGAAGCGTTTTTGGACCATTAGTAGTGTGAAAACATAATGATTCTTGATTACAACTGTGATTTGAAGCCATTTTATGACTAGGTGTGTGTGTTAAAAGATCATTATCAGATATAGAATATGAGGCTTAAAGTATTTCATGAGACCAGTATCGAACTATATTGATTAGCACATTTTTTAAGTTCACTTCACTACCCATGCCCCGAAAAACATGCAATGTGATGTTGAACTAAGCTATGTTTCTGACAACATCTGTAGAAACATATACTCGCTCTTGGATCAATATCTTGATTCCATTGAATATCCAGATAACAGTTGGACCACTTTACCCTATATTATTAAATCAATCGATTCTTTAATCATTCAGTCTACTGAAGAGTTCTTCTGTTACACTCAATCATGATGTACATCCAAAACCATGCAATTGAATCATTCTGATTCCTGATATCCTTCGGGTTCTGTTTCTTTTCCTGTGCTAATTGAGATAGTTTCATCCTAGAGATTGATACTATCTTTACATAAGTTTCATATGTCTTGAAGATAGTACAAATTTATAATTCTGTTGGCCTATATGTGGGGTACACGTTGTTTTTCATCAAATTGGTACTTTAACTCACAAGAACATGGAAGAAAAATGCTTGTAGTTTCAAATTCTATAATATTGACAACCTAGATTTACATGCTTTATATTGCAAATTCGGCGTGAATATTTTAGAATTTTATGATCTAATCTTGTTTACTTTGAGTTTATTGCGTATCATTTCAAGGCTAAGTATATAAATTGAAAAGAATATGATCTGAAAGGTTTGTAGGATATTTAACAGTGAGATATGAGAATATGTATCATAGGTTACCCACATATCTAATTAGATTGTGTGACGGATTTCTCGCTTACTGATATGATCTTCTTACTCATGATGTTCGAACAAAAATATGTGTTTCTATTTGTATAGATAAATTCCAAAAAGATGTGCCTTTTCGTTTCGTTTATTAGTTTTAAATTTCATTTGTTTCAATTACTTTAAAAAAATAAAAAAATATTTTCTTTCACGCTTCCATGAAAATTCCACTTTTTTAAAGTTCGGGATTGGATCGGATATATGCTCCAGGTGGAAGACAAAAAGATCAGTGTTTGAGAGTTGAAGCATGAAAAAGATGAAATTTCAAAAATTCTCTAAGTGTTTGAGATTAAACGAACTTATCTTGTTCGCCTGGTAAGCGAAATTATTAAGTTCGCCTAGTAAGAGAAGTTAGTGACTGTGTATATATATATAAGTTCAGACGAACTTGTTCATTTACCCAATTTCAAATCTGAGCGAACTCCTTGAGCGAACTAGTGTACAGTCGAGCGAACTTGATCATTCTAGGATTGTGTATTTGTTGATCAGTTGTTGTGATAATTTCTTGACATTCAAGTGTTTACGCTTCAATCTAAGGTAGAATCACGTTATTTTGACCGTTAAATCGACCAGTATGAGCATATTTTGTTCTGTTCTTAGGGTTTAGACATCGGCTTTGTCTTATGTCCATTCGATGTGTTTAATCGGTCAAAACTTAAATTTTCTGGTGCATAAAGTTTAATCGGTGTTGTGTGGTGTGATTTGTATGCCTGATTTGATCTGATTTCATCGTTTTGACATTTGTTGGATTTCTGATGTGGGTTAAAGGTTTGGAGCGAACTTGCTCAGGCGAACTTAATAAGTTCACCTCTTGCAACTCTAAGCGAACTTATTAAGTTCGCCTCTGTGTGTAGTAGTGTTTTGCCTTAGCAATTTTTATTTTTTTTATATTTTTTCATTTTATTTCTTTCTATATTGTTTTAACATGTTTGTGAAATTGCTAATTCATTATTGCTATGTACAGAAGGATCGTAGAGTGGAATATAAGCATACCCATGTAGCGTTATTGGATCCAAACATGTCTGAAGCTGTGAACTACCGTGAAATCATAAATTTTCCGAATAGATCAAGAATCAGTGTTGCTTTATCTACAAATCCCTACATCAGCCTGAATTATATTCAACAATTCTAGGATACAGCACAGCATAATTGCACTGTTGATTCGAATGTGATTAGAGCTACTGTCAACAACACTGAAGTGGCAATCTCTGTTGACACTATCAGACAAGCTCTGCATCTTGGAGGTAATAATGGCGAATAATTGGGATTACCATCTCAGCTGATTATGAGATGCTTTAACAGGATGGGATACAGGGGAAAGGCTAATGATGCTCAAGCAAGGAAGGGTGGCTTAGTGAGTCAATGGAGATACTTTATGCATGTACTAATTTAGTGTCATTCACCAAGGAAAGCTGGTACTGACGGGTTGAAGACTTCTTTACAATCAGCCATGGTGGCTCTTACTCTTAACAGAGGTTTCAACTTTGCACATTATTTCTACAAGGAGATCGTTGTTCAAATTACACCGCCAGAAGGTCAAGGCTTTCTGATGTACCCTAGGTTCATTCAAATGATTTTGAATCATCTAATTCCAAACTTAACTCAGCTACCACACTGTCATACTCTCACCCCATGACAAAGAGGATTTTTACTGATTGTAACACTGTTAAGAAACAGAATCCGACACTGATCCCAGTTCTAACACCATTATTTGGGCACATAATCAATCCTGATTATGTTGCACCACCTCATGATAATTTGATTAATCCAGAAGAGCAAGTAGCACAACAACAAGCCCAAGAACATGAAAAACAACAACAAGTACAACAACCTCAAGTACAACAACAACAAGTTCAAGAACCAGCTCAAGTTGAAGTTCAAGAGAATGGCATAGAACCAAATGTGGAGGTTCATGATGAGGTTCAAGTAGATGATCAAAATGAGGAGAACGTGCATAACATTGATGAAGAACAAGTTCAATCTCCTCCACAGGATCAAGAAGGAAATGTAAATGATACAAGCATGAGTTCTTCTGAACCTGCTAATGATGATGAGTCTGATACTGATTCGGAAGCTACTATAGATTTCAGCTCAGATCATTATGATAGACTTGCTAACATTCCGGTGGCAAATGCTGGGAAAAGAATGAAGTCTGTAAGTACAAGACAGGTAAAGAAACCAAGACGCAAGTCTGCTCGGGGTCTTCCTCCTAGTGCAGTACTTGGTAAAAGAACATTACGAGATGAATCTTCATCTAATTCGGAGTATATCCCTTCTCCAAAGTCAAAGAAGCTTATGTCTGCTTCTATGGCTGCTGCTCGTACTCAGGTAGCTGATGATGTTGATTTTGTGGACTCATTGCTTATTTCACCACAACCGTCTCAGACTACTTCTCCACAAGTTACTCCTACTCCAATTCCTCCTCATACTTCTTCATAAGCTGCTCCGTCTTCATCAAAGGATGCTAAGATTGCTGCTCTACAAGGCAAAGTCTCTTGCCTAGAAGCTCAAGTTGTGAGTCTTCAAGGTCAAGTAGATGTTTTAAGGGCTAATGATTTTTAGAGAGAGCAAGTTCTTCAATATCAAAGCAGACAACTATCTTAGATGCAGATTCTTGTATCACAGTTAGTAGAGCCTATTGACGCTTAGGGGGAGATGCCTGTAGTGGATAAAAATGCTTGTGAAACATAGGCAGTTCAAAGAAATGATGATGATGATAATGATCCAAGTGGGAATAATGGTGATCGTCAATACTCTGATGTTTCTACGGTATCTTAGTTTCAGGGGGAGTCTACTTCAAATCAAGTTGAAGCTTCTAGTGATAAAAATACAGGAGAAAATGAAGAGGTATTACTTCTAGAATTCTTTAGAGAAGATGCTGTTCTTGATGAAGTTGAAAAGATAGACTGTTTAGATGGTCTAGATGAGTTGTTTGATGACATAGAAGATGAAGTGAATGACTTCGAGATAGAAGAAGGAGGGATAGTAGAATTGGAGATTACTAAAGAAACAACAAGGTTGACATATGAAGGTTGTGATGGTCTTAATGTGCCTTTTGATTTCATCCAAGATGATTTTATTCTTGAAGTTACTTCTGATGGAATGGCTGACTCTATGGACTCTACTGATGATGTCACAAAATCTGATTGTAGTTCTGACACTGCTCAGACAAAGACAACTAAAGAGTCTGTGATGTATAGGAATAGAAGAATGACCAAAGAGAAATGGCTAGAGTTAGTGAAGAGTTGGAAGAAAGTATTAATTGTTTCATCGTCACCACCTGTTCTTAAGGAAAAGTATGTGAACAAAGATAGGTGTGTTGGTAGGATTATAAGTTGGTTCTTTGATGAAGAAATTAATCTTTTTGCTTTGAGGAGATCTGATGCTATACAATATTTGAAGCCAAGGCTAAGGTACTTCAATACTTTACCTAGATATGAGATGAACAGTCTTGCAACAAAGTGTTTAATCAATAGATCTAAGCATGGTATTGCTGATGCGATTACAAAATTGATAAGGATGGAAGGTGGTTTCGAAAAGTATGAAAATCTTAAACCACAAAAGGGAAAAAGAATAAAAAGTGTTGATTCTAAAACCGGTAAGGTGATTTGGAATTACAACTTTAAACCAGTCAAGGTAGTGAAGAAGATACCTTTGAAGAAAATACCATAAGACCGTCTGGGTAATATGAAGTGGTGGTATGTGGATGTGAACACTGGAGAAGCAAGGATTGAAGATCAAGATAATAAGGTTATAGCATGTTTCTATGATGCTACGAATCTTATAAACTTCTTAAAGAAAGACCAACTAACGCTGAAAAGAAAGGAGATTATGTTTACAAGTGAATGGCGTGAACATGGATTACAATATCAGCGTGTGTTGGTGATCTATGTGAAACATGGAGTATACGTCGGGAGCAAATTACCGGAGAAGTGGAAGAGCTCATCATGAAGATAGAAGATCAAGCAATTTTCAAGGGGGAGTCTGTCAGGACATAGAAGTGTGACAATAGGCCTTGTAATAGTTTAGATCTTATATGTCTATGTTTTGTAATGTTTTAGTTAAGTTCTGTAATAGGCGAACTTAACAAGTTCCCCTAGGCCTAGTTTAGGCGAACTTGTTAAGTTCGCCTGCATGGTTGAAGGTGTCTATAAAGAGGAGTTTACATGTTAGTTTGAAAAGGCTTTTTGCAATTTGTACTCAAGTTCTGTAACTCTGTGTTTGGTGGAAATCAAAGAGAAGATCATTTTCATTCTGTGTTGATTCTTATCTTTTTGATTGTCTCGTATACACAGTCATGCGTATGGTTGGATTTCGCACTCCGTATGTTTGATACGTCACGTCTCGTGTTAGATCCGTAGAAGACCCTAGTGGACCTACAGCGACCATGAATAAAATTCTGGATGTTACAAGTCTACCCTCCTTACAAGAGGTTTCGTCCTCGAAACCTGTCATAAGTCAAACAATTGAGGATACAACTGCTTCATCTCGTCCTCGGATTCCCACGTGGCTTCCGAGCCTTTACGGTGTTTCTACTGAACTTTAACTTGACCAATCACTTAATTACGCAACTTCTTTTCTGTTCGGTCAGTGATCACTATCGACGTTTCAACATAGTTCAACCGGTCGTCCACCTCAATGTCTTCTATTGGTATGAAGTCCGATTCATTCGCTACCTCAATGTCTTCTATTTTTGTAAATGCGACACATGGAATGCCGGGTGGATACCGTCGAGTTCTTGTGTTAAATCCAATCTATAGGCTACTTCTCCAACTCGGTCTACTATCTGGAAAGGTCCGACATATTGCGGACTTAGATTCCCTTGCTTACGAAACCGAATAATACCCTTCCACTATGACACTTTAAACAAATCCTTATCACCCTCATCGAATTCAATTGGTCTACACCTCTTATCTGCATTGAATTTATATCTATCTTGTGCAGCCTTTAGACGTGCCTTAATCTGATCAAACTTTACTGATATTTCCTTCACTACATCCAGACTTTCCAACTCCTTCTGACCAATTTCACCCCAACACACCGAAGTCCTACATCACCTACCGTACAACATCTAAAAAGGTGGCATATCGATGCTTGAATGATAACTGTGGTTGTAGGAGAACTCCGCGAGTGGTCAATGACGATCCTAACTTCCACCGAAGTCGATGACACATGTACAAAGCATATCCTCTAAGGTTTGAATGGTCCTTTCGGGCTAACCATCCGTTTAAGGATGATATGTTGTGCTAATGTTCATCCTCGTTCCCATCTCTGCATTAAACTTCTTGCAGAACCTGAACGTGAACCGCGTACCTCGATCAGAGACGATCGACACCGGTACGCCATGCAGAGCTACAATCTCGCTAATAGACAATTTTGTCGATTGTTCAGAAGTGAACGTCTCGCATATCGGCAAGAAATGAGCACTCTTTGTCAACCGGTCCATAATTACCCAAATGGTGTTATAACCATTAGATGTTTGCGGTAGCTTAGTTATGAAGATCGTAGTGATGCGTTCCCATTTCCACTCAGGAATCTCGAGTGGTTGCAGCTTGCCATAAGGTTTCTAGTGTTCGGCTTTCACTTGTGAACATGTTAGGCACTTACTCATGTACGAAGTCACATCATTCTTCATACCCGGCCACAAGTAATCTTTCTTGAGATCCTGATGCATCTTGATAATACCTAGGTGAATAGAATAACGAGACTTATGAGCTTCGTCAAGAATCTTAGCTCTAAGATCGCCTCCCATAGGCACCCAAATCTGACCAAACCTGCTCCTCACACCCGAGGTGTTCATCTCCAAAACCTTCTGTTGGCCAACCATCCTCTCCTTCTTCACACTATCCGCCTCCAAGGCCTCCTCTTGACTCTTTCTGATGAAGACCATGATATCTGGTGTCATAATAAGACTATACAACTTCACTCGGAGAGGAGTATGATCCTTTATTCGACTAAAGGCGTCTGCAACGACATTAGCCTTACCCGAGGGGTACATGATGTCGCAGTCCCAAGCTTTGATCAGCTCTAACCACCTCCTCGGCCTCATATTCTGATCTTTTCGCTTAAAGAAGTACTTCAAGCTTTTATGATCAGTGAAAATAGTGCATTTAGTCCCATATAGATAGTGTCGCCAAATCATTAAAGCGAATACTACGGCAGCCAGCTCCGAATCATGAGTCGAGTGGTTAACCTTGTGGTCTTCAGCTGTCGTGAGGCATAGGCGATCACCTTACCCCGCTGCATGAGTACACAACCTAAACCTTGATACGAAGCGTCAAAGTAAATCACCAAATCATCATTTCCTTTTAGTAAGGACAAAAACTTGAGCTTGGGTAAGTCGCTTCTTCAACTCCTCGAACGCACTGACCTGAGTAGCATCCCAAACAAACTTCTCTTCCTTCCTAGTCAACTTCGTTAAAGGCAAGGCTATCATGGAAAAGTCCTGGATGAATCTTCTATAATAACCCGCCAATCCCAAGAAACGACGCACCTCACTCGACATCATAAAAGGAGTCCGTTCAAAAACAGCTTCAGTCTTTGTAAGATAGACTAGGATCCCACTTGGATTGATTACGTGGCCAAGGAACTGAACCTCTCGCAACGAGAACGCACATTTGGAAAAAATTCCTTGAAATGATCAGTGTGATCCTCCTTAGTCTTTGAATAAATCAGAATGTCATCAATGAATACGATGACGGTTATGTCGAGCATAGGGCAGCAAACTCGATTCATCAAATCCATAAAAGCGGTCGGCGCATTCGTCTATCCGAATGATATCACTAGGAACTCGTAATGCCCATAATGGGTACGAAAAGCCATCTTCGGTATATCCTCCTCTCTAACCTTCAAATGATGGTTACCTGACTGCAATTAGAAACATGAAAATCAATTTGCCCCTTGCAGTTGATCAAATAGGTAATCGATCCTTGGTAACGGTTATTTGTTCTTAACAGTGAGTTTGTTTAACTCTCGGTAATCAATGCACACGCGCATGCTACCATTCTTCTTCTTGACGAACAGAACCAGAGCATCCCATGGTGAGATACTCGATCTTATGAAACCCTTCTCAAGGAGGTCCTGTAGTTAGGTCATCAACTCCTTCATCTCCGACGGAGCTATACGGTAAGGTACTTTAGCGACATGCGTGGATCCTGGTAATAGATCGATTTGAAATTCCATCTCCCGTTCGGGGGGTACCCCTATCATGTCCTCTTGAAACACATTAAGTAAGTCACACACCGCGGGTATATCGATGTCACACCCCCGAATTCCACTAACGGAGTTTTACCGTTTGGAAGGTGACACACCAGGATCTCAGTCATTAGTTACATCAAACGACATTACATGGGACTTAAAATGTCATAACATCAAAGTTCAGAGTTAATGCGGAAGCGTAAACGTTAAAATGAAGTCAAAAATAATTACACGCAACAAGCGTCGATTAATGTAATTAAATAAACTGTTTAAAGTATTTGAAATGAATGATAAGACAGTAGAACTCCATGCATGTCCTAAGTGCGCAACCTGTGCCAAAGCGACCTGAGAAACATGTAAGAAAAAGTGTCAACACGAGGTTGGTGAGTTCACAGGTTTCAAGTTTACAATAAGAGTGTGTTTGCCAGATTATGTACATTCAATATGCATATCTATAGGTAGCTAACCTATGTTCATGTTTTACTAAAGCGCTCGCAACCGAAGTTGACTGTGTTTGTATGCCTCCTGCCAGGTCTATCAACTCTGGCACATGTGAGTAGGCTAACATTTCACCCGTTCGATATCCAATCGAGTTAGCGCGACTAACGCGGGTGGGATTTGTCAAACCTAGTAGTACTACTAAACATTACCTCGCTAAGATCCATATTAACGGTTCGAAATAAGATGAGGGCTTCCTGTGATAGCATGTTACGCTTAGTCTCAACAGTGATATCATATAAAGTAGCATAATCAAATAGTTGCGTCATGTTTTCTCCCCTGGCGGGAAAAATAATATTTGCTTGCGTACATGTTTCTCCCCCACGGGGAAAACAAGTAAAAGTATGATAGTTGGTGTTTCATGTTTGTTTCTTCCTCAACAGGAAAACAAGTAAAATACGTTTATGTGTAAGCATGTTTCTCCCCCAATAGTAAAACAGGTAAAAAGGGGCCGTGAAACTCACCTGCGATGCGTAGTAGGTAGTATCACACAAGTATGAAATTTAGAATCTCAAGTGTTAGCCTGCACAGCTTACGTATGCCCTATAATTATAAACACATAAGTTAGGGACATATGGGATTTGTGACGAAGATACGGAAGATTAGGACGTCTTAAAACATTCTAAGGATTTAAGAGTAGACGAACGTGTCTACGGGAATATAGGGTTTCTTAATATAATTATTAAGATAAATACGTTTTGTGTCGAATGTTTCTTAATTATGAATATAATAATAATTAAATATATCCGTGCGTTTGTACCATTCAATAATGGTTTAGGAAAATAATATAATTAATATATTATTTTTGAACTCGTATAAAATATACGATAATCATTTACGTGACAAAAATAATAAATATATTATTTTTATTCGAGAATATAAACGTGAGTAAATAAGATAAACATTTATATTATTAATTTGTTTGAAACGTTTCACGAGATAATAAACGAGGCGAAATAATATAAAATATATGTATTATTTTACACTAGGAGTCAAGGGTTAAAAATAATATAAACATATTATTTTAAACGAAGTCGGGGTTTGAAAATAATATAGCTATATTATTTTAAAAGTGGAATTATTAATAATTATAAGCTATAAAGTTAAACCCGAGCCTACGGGTTGTTTTCGGGCTCAAAACATATTAAAATAATATTCTAATATCATAGAGATAAGTTTTATTTAAAAATATATTGTAAAAAGTGGCTAAATAAAAAGATGGGGGTGGAGGGACTCGAACCCGGGTCTCCTCCCCCACAGTCCAACGAACTAACCACTACAGCCCGCTAGGGTTTCGCATTCAAAACCGGCTCTGAATTGTTTTAATCATGAACACCTCTGTGTTAATCCCTCCCACGCGACTCGATCACAAATTCCCTCCCAAATCCATCGATTTGGATTTCGATTGAACCATAAAGCATAGGGGTTTCGTTCATCGGTATTATACGAATCTGAGGGTGAGTTTGATTGCAAAATGATCGAGTTTAGGTTCGTTTAATTACATGTTTTAAAAATGAAACCCTAGTTTAAGCACACATGTTTAATTTGTTCGAATTCTATAAGATCATGGACTGAATTCATAGGGCTTTCAACCAACAAAGGATTGCGATTCCAACCATGTAAATAAATTGGATTTAAGTTGAGTGTAGGGTGGTGTTTGACTAAACCGTATTCTCGAAGAACCCTAGCTATCCGTTTGCCATGAAATCGATGATATAGTTTCAAATTAGGATGGGACTTTTAACGGGTGGGTGAGGGCGATGCTACACATACAGTTTAATTGAATTTAAAATGGATCTGGAGTAGGGTTCGATTAAATCCGAATGTATATGAACCCTAGGATCGATTCTTGATTGGATCGATGTTATAAGCCACAATTATGTTAGGGCTTTCAATGTAAGGATGAAAACTAAGCTATAGGTATATTCAATTACCTGAATTGATAACATAAATGTTAAGATCGAGTAGATGTCGGCCGCGACTTCAATGGTTATTCTTCGGCGTTTACGGCTGCGTCTCAGATCAAATCGAATGATGCAACAGGTTCAGGGGAGTTCGAATATGGTGTGAATGTGCTTAATTTGTGAGCATGATGATTGAAATGGTTGGATCGATTAAGTTCGACGGTTTCACTTGAATGCCCATCATTGAGATTAATTCGATGCCATAACTATGATTAAAGCACAACTGATGGTCGTTTATGATGTTTAATGTGCTTTTCAGTTACAAATTGGACCTAATTCGGTTAAGATTTGTGAATTTGAGTCAAGAATTTCATGGGTTTGACTTTTAAAAGTCAACATAGACAAAACTCCTAAATTTTGACTTTTCTGAGTCAACATATTGAGTTTAGGTTAATTACATAACTAATCCCTATGGTTTGAGTTGGAATAATGACAGGATTAGACCCTAAGGTTTGAGATAATTACACTATGTTAACTTTAACTGAGTTTGGTTAACGGGGTTAACCTGAAAAGTCCGGATTGTCACATCATCCCCTAGTTGAAAGAATTTTTGTCCCGAAAATTAAGATAAATAAATAAAAAAAATTTCTGAGGTGTCACATCATCCCCAAGTTGAAAGAATTTTCGTCCCAAAAATTAGAATAGTACCATAAGAGTTTGACGTAGAGTGCTTGAACAGATTATGATATTTGCGCGTCACCTGATCCTCGCGCTCCCACGTGAATTCCGATCCGCGTTTCGAGTTCCAACGAACTCTGACGATAGGGATATTACTGTGTTTAAGCGTTTTGACTTCCCTATCCATGATTTCTACCGGTTCTTCAATGAGGCGTAGTTGCTCATCGATCTGTAGTTCCTCAAGAGGAACCGCGAGTGTCTCGTCTACTAGACATTTCTTCAAGTTCCAGACATGAAAGACATCATGTACACCACTCAGTCCTTCAGGTAGGTCCAGTTGGTACGCTACAGGTCCGATTCTCTTTAATATTTTGAAAGGTCCAACATAACGAGGATTCAGTTTGCCTCATTTCCCGAAACGAATGACACCTTTCCAAGGTGAGACTTTGAGTAAGACCATGTCACCTATTTGAAACTCCAAAGGTTTACGACAATTGTCGGCATAGCTCTTTTGACGATCACGAGCTGCCGCCATACAGTTTCTAATTTGAACGATCTTTTCGGAAGTTTCAAATACAAGTTCAGGACCTGTGAGTTGGCTATCTCCAACCTCGGTCCAACAAATGGGAGAACGGCATTTCCGTCCATAAAGTGCTTCAAATGGAGCTGCCTTGATGCTAGTGTAATAGCTGTTGTTGTAGGAGAACTCCACCAACGGTAGGTGAGACTCCCAAGTGTTACCGAAATCGATCACACAAGCTCGTAGCATGTCTTCCAGAGTTTGGATAGTACTTTCTGTTTGACCATCGGTTTGAGGATGGTAAGCTGTGCTCATATCTAGATGCGTGCCTAAAGCTTTATGTAATGACTGCCAGAAACGAGAGGTGAATCGTACGTCACGATCCGAAATAATGGAGATTGGCACTCCGTGCCGAGATACTACTTCTTTTAAGTAAATACGAGTAAGCTTTTCCATCTTATCGGTTGCTTTGATGGCTAAGAAGTGAGCGGATATACACATACGATCGACGATCACTAAGATGGGGTCGCATCCGCTAGGAGTTCAGGGTAGTTTGGTTATGAGGTCCATAGGAATTTGTTCCCATTTCCACATTGGGATCTCTGGTGGTTGAAGTAGACCAGAAGGCTTTTGGTATTCCACCTTGACCTTTGCGAAAGTCAGGCACTTGCTCACATAGGTGGCTATATCAGCCTTCATCTTTGGCCACTAATATAGCACCTTTAGGTCATGGTACACCTTGTCGGAACCTGGATGAATAGAGTATCAAGATTTGTGAGCTTCATCCATAACTAGTCCTCTTAAGTTCCTATACACTGGAACTCATATTCGCTCTGCAAGGTAGCGAATTCCATCTGATTTGGCTACCAGTTGTCCTTCCATACCGCGTGTAGCTTCTAACGGTAGGTTTTCCTCTTTAAGAGCTTCGAGTTGAGCACTTCGGATTTTGGTCAGGTAATCCGGGGTGAATAGTAAGTTGTAATACTCGAAATCCTTTAGATTTGGTGTCCTTATGGCTTAGGGCAACGGCTACTACGTTAGCCTTGCCCGGATGATACTTGATAGCACAATCATGGTCGTTCAAGGGTTTGATCCAACGGCGTTGTCGGATGTTCAACTCCTTCTGTTCGAATATGCGTTAAAGACTCTTGTGATCGGTGTAAATCGTGCACTTGGTATTGTCCAAGTAATGTCTACAGATTTTCAAAACAAACACTACATCTCCCAATTCTAGGTCATGGGTAGTGTAGTTTTTCTCATAAGCTTTCAATTGACGGGAAGCGTATGCGATAACCTTTTCGCGTTGCATCAACACACAACCAAGACCTCGAATAGAGGTATTGTAATACACTACGAAGTCATCCATTCCTTCAGGAAAGACTAGGATAGGTGCACTATAGAGTTTCTGTTTCAACAGTTGAAATACAGATTCCTGAGTTTCGCTCCAGTTATAGGGTTTACCCTTTTTGAGTTAGAGTAGTGAGAGGTTGAGCAATATTTTGAGATTTCCTCAATGAATTGACGGTAGCAGCCAGCCAATCCTAGAAGTTGTCGCACCTCTGTTGCAGTCATCAGTGCTGTCTGATCCTTGATGGCTTCTACTTTAGATGGGTCGACATGTATTCCTTTCTCATTGAATACATGTCCTAGAAGTTGAATCTTCGCGAATCAAGAATTCGCACTTAGAGAATTTGGCATACAATTGCTCTTGTTTCAGCAATCTAAGGATTAATTGTAGGTGCTACTCATGTTCTTCCTTGTTCTTAGAATAGATGAGGATGTCAACAATGAAAACGATGACGAACTAATCGAGGTAGGGTTTACACATACGGTTCATGAGGTCCATGAACACCGCGGGTGCGTTGGTCAGTCCGAAAAGGCATGACCATAAACTCGTAATGGTCGTACCTAGTCCTGAATGCAGTCTTTGAGATATCTTCTTCTCGGATTCTTAACTGATGGTAACCGGACCTAACATCTATCTTAGAATAGAAACTTGATCCTTGGAATTGATCAAAGAGATCATCTATACGAGGCAAAGGATAACGATTCTTGATTGTGACTTTATTCAGTTCACGGTAGTCGATACACATACGGAAAGTCCCGTCCTTCTTCCTGACCAATAGAACTGGAGCTCCCCATGCCGATGAGCTAGGTCGGATGAAACCTTTATCCAACAAATCCTGTAACTGAGTGGACCACTCTTGTAATTCACTAGGTGCTAATCTATAAGGTGCCCGAGCGATCAGTGCCGCTCCGGGCGCTAGATCGATTTGGAATTCAACATGACGGTACGGTGGCAGGCTAGTCAAGTCCTCGGGAAATACTTCTGGATAGTTACGTACGATTGGGATATCATCAATTTTCTTCTCCTCAGATGACTGCTCGGCGACGAGAGCCAAAATAGTAGTATGACCTTTTCGAAGACATTTCTGTGCTTTCAGGAAGGATATGATGCCAATGATTGCACCACTCCTTTTGCCTTGGACAGAAAGGATTTCCCTTCTGAGGAGAGGAAGGCCAACATTTTGTCACAACAGATGGCCTCAGGTTGGTTCTTGGATAACCAATTCATACCGACAATAAGGTCGAAACTGCCAAGTGTAACTGGCAGAAGGTCAATGCCAAGTTTATGACTAACCAATACTAGTTTACAGCTGTAAGAATTTGAGTTGTTTCGATTCTCTGAGCGTCTACTATCTTAATAGTATACTTGGCTTTTAATAGAGTTGGAGCACGACGCACTAATATGGAATTTGTGAAGTCATACTGAGACTTCTAGTGAGACCCGTGCTTATAAAGCAAGTGTCAGTCAATGCATAGGCTAAGGGAATAGGTTCACATGTAAGAATGAAAAGTCTAATGAGATATAGATTCCAGTAGCATAATATATAGGATGTATGTTTAGTAGTTTCGTTCAACTGATGGTTGGTTAGGTTAAATCTTCGTTTCCTAATGTCATTGGATCAATAGGATCATTTCGTGAAGAAAGAAATTCGTTTACAGGATTGAATATGCTGGGGTAAAATTCGAAGTTAGACTAAGGATTAGTCACAAGATGAGGTAATAAGGTCAAATGAGATCTATTGTTGGAGTGTAAGGAACAACGTGTTAGCATAGAAAGAATTCCTTAAATTATGTGTACATATTTGGAATCGATAAGTTTTCTATGAGATTCTATTAGAGTTTCAATCAAGATGGTTTCTGTGATCACGTTTAGATGAGTGTCTTAATTTCACTAAGACTCTTACATGAGTGAGAATAACATTGATGGATTCCATTGATGATAATTCAGTGTGTCCGTAAACATTTTCAACTTGATAGTCGCGTCTATCAACTGTTAAACAGGTTTAACGATACCGACTAGTCGTTGAGCGGGTTACAAGAACTTCTACTGACAGTGGAAGTTTAAGTTTGTAGATCACTGATTAGGTCCATTTATCCACATACTAGGTTTCACCAGGACTTACATGCACCTCAAATTACTATTACGTGTGCACCCGTAATGATAATTTGCTTTGCATGTTCACCCTAGTTTCTCCCCGTCTTGTGCCATAATGTCCTTTAGTTTGTATTGCTGAGTACAGAGTGTTGTCAGGTATGATAAGTCATCGAAAAGCTTAGTCATCAACTATAAGTTGATCAACCAGAACTCATATCAGGATGTGTAATCAGGAATCGTTTGATCCCAGTATTCACTCGAGTTGAAACACAATACGAGAGTCCAATCCAGCGGATTGTAAATGAGAACATGTAACCAACATGTACATGAAATGCGACTTCGAGAAATGAAGCTAATTCATGAATACAAGTTATAGGAAGCAGCAAGGTAGCCGTCCTTTCAACTGAGTCAAGATAGGGTTTGAGTATGCATTGAACAATGCGTTCTCAGATTTGTGTTCGATCTATTCTCAACAGAATATCAACCAAGGAAGCGAGCCCATGGCTCAGAAATGTGATAACATCTACGTGTCAATGGATTCTGTAATAGTGCGTACAACGGTCTGCCTTCATTTGGCGTATTGTTGTTGGCGGGTACAGTAGAGACTCGCCTCCGACGATCCTTACTCCCAAAGAGATATGTGTTAGTGCTAAGTGTCGTCCATAACATGGACCTGAGAAAGCCCACCATACCCAACAGGTGATGGTGATGTAAGTGACTCCTCCGAAGGCTCCGTCTCGCTGCCCTCGAACGGGAGTGGATGATGTTCCGGTGATTCCCTGAGTGTCGCCATTGGGAATGATGATGCAATGCAAATGATGTGTCCCTCGCCAACTGAGGGTGATACGGATGGTGTTACATACCTGCACTACAAGTTATGTATAGGTGCTATATGTATCAGGTATGAGTGTCTGTGCCGTGTAACTAATGTGTGAGGTTATAGTCTAGTATGCAGTCCTAGTTCTCTATAACCAATGGCACTGATACCAATCTGTCACACCCCCAAATTCCACTAACGAAGTTTTACCGTTTGGAAGGTGACACAACAGGATCTCAGTCATTAGTTACAACAAACGACATTACATGGGACTTAAAATGTCATAACATAAAAGTTCAGAGTTAATGCGGAAGCGTAAACGTTAAAATGAAGTCAAAAATAATTACACGCAACAAGCGTCGATTAATGTAATTAAATAAACTGTTTAAAGTATTTGAAATGAATGATATGACAGAAGCACTCCATGCATGTCCTAAGTGCGCAACCTGTGCCAAAGCGACCAGAGAAACATGTAAGAAAAAGTGTCAACACGAGGTTGGTGAGTTCACAGGTTTCAAGTTTACAATAAGAGTGTGTTTGCCAGATTATGTACATTCAATATGCATATCTATAGGTAGCTAACCTATGTTCATGTTTTACTAAAGCGTTCGCAACCGAAGCTGACTATGTTTGTATGCCTCCTGCCAGGTCTATCAACTCTGGCACATGTGAGTAGGCTAACATTTCACCCGTTCGATATCCAATCGAGTTAGCGTGACTAACGCGGGTGGGATTTGTCAAACCCAGTAGTACTACTAAACATTACCTCGCTAAGATCCATATTAACGGTTCGAAATAAGATGAGGACTTTCTGTGATAGCATGTTACGCTTAGTCTCAACAGTGATATCATATAAAGTACCATAATCAAATAGTTGCGTCATGTTTTCTCCCCTGGCGGGAAAAATAATATTTGCTTACGTACCTGTTTCTCCCCCACGGGGAAAACAAGTAAAAGTATGATAGTTGGTGTTTCATGTTTGTTTCTTCCTCAACAGGAAAACAAGTAAAATACGTTTGTGTGTAAGCATGTTTCTTCCCCAATAGTAAAAAAGGTAAAAAGGGGTCGTGAAACTCATCTACGTTTCGTAGTAGGTAGTATCACACAAGTATGAAATTTAGAATCTCAAGTGTTAGCCTGCACGGCTTACGTATGCCCTATAATTATAAACACATAAGTTAGGGACATATGGGATTTGTGACGAAGATACGGAAGATTAGGAAGTCTTAAAACATTCTAAGGATTTAAGAGTAGACGAACGTGTCTACGGGAATATAGGGTTTCTTAATATAATTATTAAGATAAATACGTTTTGTGTCGAATGTTTCTTAATTATGAATATAATAATAATTAAATATATCCGTGCGTTTGTACCATTCAATAATGGTTTAGGAAAATAATATAATTAATATATTATTTTTGAACTCGTATAAAATATACGATAATCATTTACGTGACAAAAATAATAAATATATTATTTTTATTCGAGTATATAAACGTGAGTAAATAATATAAACATTTATATTATTAATTTGTTTGAAACGTTTCACGAGGTAATAAACGAGCCGAAATAATATAAAATATATATATTATTTTACACTAGGAGTCAAGGGTTAAAAATAATATAAACATATTATTTTATACGAAGTCGGGGTTTGAAAATAATATAGCTATATTATCTTAAAAGTGGAATTATTAATAATTATAAGCTATAAAGTTAAACCCGAGCCTACGGGTTGTTTTCGGGCTCAAAACATATTAAAATAATATTCTAATATCATAGAGATAAGTTTTATTTAAAAATATATTGTAAAAAGTGGCTAAATAAAAAGATGGGGGTGGAGGGACTCGAACCCGGGTCTCCTCCCCCACAGTCCAACGAACTAACCACTACAGCCCGCTAGTGTTTCGTATTCAAAACCGGTTCTGAATTGTTTTAATCATGAACACCTCTGTGTTCATCCCTCCCATGCGACTCGATCCCAAATTCCCTCCCAAATCCATCGATTTGGATTTCGATTGAACCAGAAAGCATAGGGGTTTTGTTCATCGGTATTATACGAATATGAGAGTGAGTTTGATTTCAAAATGATCGAGTTTAGGTTCGTTTAATTACACGTTTTAAAAATGAAACCCTAGTTTATAAACACATGTTTAATTTGTTCGAATTCTATAAGATCATGGATTGAAATCATAGGGCTTTCAACCAACAAAGGATTGCGATTCCAACCATGTAAATAAATTGGATTTAAGTTGAGTGTAGGGTGGTGTTCAACCAAACCGTATTCTCGAAGAACCCTAGCTATCCGTTTGCCATGAAATCGATGATATAGTTTCAAATTAGGATGAATTTTAACGGGTGGGTGAGGGCGATGCTACACATACAGTTTAATTGAATTTAAAATGGATCTGGAGTAGGGTTCGATTAAATCCGAATGTATATGAACCCTAGGATCGATTCTTGATTGGATCGATGTTATAAGCCACAATTATGTTAGGGCTTTCAATGTAAGGATGAAAACTAAGCTTTAGGTATATTCAATTACCTGAATTGATAATATAAATGTGGAGATCGAGTAGATGTCGGCCGCGGCTTCAATGGTTATTCTTCGGCATTCACGGCTGCGTCTCAGATCAAATCGAATGATGCAACAGGTTCAGGGGAGTTCGAATAAGGTGTGAATGTGCTTAATTTGTGAGCATGATGATTGAAATGGTTGGATCGATTAAGTTCGACGGTTTCACTTGAATGCCCATCTTTGAGATTAATTCGATGCAATAACTATGATTAAAGCACAACTGATGGTCATTTATGATGTTTAATGTGCTTTTCAGTTACAAATTGGACCTAATTCGGTTAAGATTTGTGAATTTGAGTCAAGAATTTCATGGGTTTGACTTTTAAAAGTCAACATAGGCAAAACTCCTAAATTTTGACTTTTCTGAGTCAACATATTGAGTTTAGGTTAATTACATAACTAATCCCTATGGTTTGAGTTGGAATAATGACAGGATTAGACCCTAAGGTTTGAGATAATTACACTATGTTAACTTTAACTGAGTTTGGTTAATGGGGTTAACCTGAAAAGTCCGGATTGTCACAATCGACCACTTTCTTCACCTTCACTTTCGTGTCGATCACATACGCAAGATACGACCCGCACCCCTGCTGAATGAACTTCGATGCCTTGATCTTGGAGATAAATTTTGGCACGGAACTCACCTTGTCACCATACACCGTAACTGCACTCCAGTCAGGCTCTTTGAGATGAATCATCTTCTTCCAAAAAACAATACGTGCTTCAAACTCTGATGACCAGCCCATACCCAACACCACATCGAACCCTCCTAAAGTCATAAGAAACAACTTTGCTGGGAACCTATGACCTTCTAATTTAATAAAGTAGTCAATTATAGATTCTTATATTCTAGTAGTCTTACCAGTGCCAGTTCTACTTCGATGGTTTCCAGAATTAATACGATCATTCTATGAGCTAAGGCCAAGAAATCTATGTCACCATTCCAGGGAATATTTAGAACATAATAAGCATGAAAGATGTTAATATACACTGGCCATCTGCAATTAGCCATTATGCAACTTGTTGAATTCTAGACATTCCCCTTTATGAGTGGCACTGAAACCCCAACACTTATCCCCGCCCTACATAATAAGGTTATATAAGGTCTACTAGTCACTAGTGCTCTTGGCTTTGAGTTACCCGTAATGGTATCCTTCACTTGGTCCCATTCTCAGTTTAAATTTAGACATCGGGGACGTCCAAATCTCTCAAACTATGGCTCTGATACCAACCTGTAAGTCCCCAAACATGAGAAACCTTACTTGTTGGATTTACTCATAAACACATAATGAATTAAACATTGAAATAGAATTTGTTAGGACATGTTTTGTAACTGTTGATAAAATTCTGTGTTAGTTCAGAGAGAGGCGAACTTATCATCTTTAGGAGCGAACTTGTTATGTTCACCTAAGGAATATTCTACAAGTTCATAGAGAGGGGAACTTGTGCATCTTTAGAAGCGAACTTGTTATGTTCGCCTATTGCAGAGATTGTGTCTATAAATAGAAGTTTACAAATTCGGTTCAGAGGAGAGGAGAGAGCTGAAGAGTTGAACGATTTTATTCTGTAAACTCTGTGTTTTGGTGATATACAAAGAGAAAGTTTATTGACCTGCTGTTTCTATTGTCAATTCGTATACATACGTTTACACGAAGGATTCCGCACTCCGTGTTATCGAGACATCCAGTCACGAGATCGATCTGTAGATGAGTCATTTGGACCTACACTCCCCACTAACCACCCTACATCACCAATCTAACGGCTTCCACCACCCCACATTAGTATATACTTTTTTTTTTTTTTTAAATATTTCACTTCTCTCTCCTCCCACCTATAAATACCCCGTCACCCTCACTCCATTTTCACACCATTTCTCCCTCATAACTCAAAGAGCAAAGCTCTCTTCTCCCTCCCTCTAGCCATTTTCGACCACCACCACCCACCTACACCCACCATTTTCATTTCAAGACTCAAGTGTTCAAGTCTCGTTTGGTGCTTTCTCGAGTTGTAGGATCAAGCCTTCATCTTTTTTGGTTCTTCTAAGTAAGAAACTTATTTTATTTAACTTTTATTTCTTTGTTTCAAGTTATTATGTTTTAATCATAACACCCAACAAAAACTTACATTCTTTTATAAAAGATACCTAAAAATATAACATCATGTGAAAATTAGTTTATATATTTTCTTGTATGATTTCTTGCCGTGATATATCTTAGATGATACATGCATGTTGATGGATCATCATTTTGATCACATGCATGTTGATGGATCGTGTTTCTAATAATAGTAACTTTGTTGTTTATAAAAATGGGTTTTATACTAGACATGGATCTTTCATCATTGGAATTTACAAAAAAGTATTTCTATATAAGATATAAGTATATTGTATGTTTAGATCAACATTTTTACTACATGCAAGGCATTTGAATCGTTTTCTATTTTAAGGAAGCTTTGTTGAATTGAAGAAACGAGTTTTTATCTTTACAAAAGTGTTGATGATGAAACCATTTTTATTAATATTCATACATCTATTTTAACCCATTAACGATTTAATAATACTTTATTTATTTTACATACATGTGTCCTTAAACTTGACAAAATAACATTTGGATATTTGTATAATATTTCAATCATCAAAATATATATTTTTAAGGATTATTAGATTTTAGTAATACCAACTTTTACCAATTGGCCAATAATAATCTCAACTGAGAATATTCTTACCACTAGTCCATACATTCAAACTATTTTGTTACATTGGACTCCCCGTTAAAAAACTTAACACCGTTAGATTTTATATGGCGTGGACATCTGCAAACCACCGAAAAGTTGAGTCAAGCTAGCAGTGGTCTCGTGTTGGTTTTTGAATTGGCTCTGGTGGTGTTTAACTTTGCTCGACTTTCCGGCGGTTTGTAGATGTCCATGTCATATAAAATCTAACGGCATTAAGTTTTTTTTAACGGGGAGTCCAATGTAATAAAATAGTTTAAAAGGTGGGATTATTAAAATCCAATAATCCTATTTTTAATATCTCAAAAGTATATTTTATGACATGCGTAATTTCCATCATACGCTTTATTGTGCATATTTATTTTCGAGAAATAAATGTATTTTTATCTATTCTAAATGAGTCACCAACATGTCGTCAAGTCAAACAATGTCAATCACTAAAAGATAAAACACATTTTATAAAGAGTCGATTTGGGTGAATTGATCGCATATTCGAGCACAAACACTTCGTAGAACTTACGTCCTTACATATTTTTAGGACACGTGTAGTTCGGGCATTCTCATATATCTAGTACTTACACTACTTATACCAAGTGAGTTTTCACGACCCCTACTTTTCTACTGTTTTATAACTATTTTGGTCGAGAAAACATACAAAGGATTTTTATCATAAAACATAGCTACATACTGTCGTATACATGAATTAACATCAGCATCAATATAAAAAAGTCCCCTACAATTCTAAACCGTTAATCGTGGATTGATCTATTTGGGTTGACAACCCCATCCATTAACGGGGAGCAAAATCATAACGTGTCAGCTAGTCAATTCAATGTGTGTGATACGCCATTGTGATCTGGGGCAAAATCATAATGTGTCAGCTTCGGTATAGGAGTTCATGCTAAATCAATACAAATATTGTCGGATGAGAAGGGATATCAAATACTATGGTTTTTCAAAAGGATGTCTCGAAATCTTTTATTAACAAGTGACAATCTCTATTACTCTGTTTGGTTTTCAAATAAACATTTTCAATCATTTATACTTGTGAACTCACCAACTTTATGTTGACCCATTTTAGTATGTTTTCTCAGGTCGTTGATTGCATGGTGTCGCACGGAGTCACATGGCATATAGGATCATGCTAGGGTCTTATGCATTAGAAGCTTTTGGTCATGAATAACATTTTCAAACATTTGGATTTACAAACTTATTTTATGAATTTATGTAACTTTGTGAAATCCATTTATGTTTAAGTTTGCTTTAATATTTAAATGTTGATTTCCAAACTCATATAGAGGTCGTTCAATGTGATCAATGACTACGGTATCCATGCACGTCGCGCCTCGCGGTTTCTACTGTCGAGCGGGGTGTGACAGATATGTTGATAGGCTCTACATGTAATACATCTGTATAATATAAGGTTATGTTCTTAGTGGGGAACATCTCATATATTAGTATATTAAGTATTTACTATTAATAATTGAAAACTTAAACATAAAAAGTTGATGAACTGTGGATAAAACATGCTCTATAGGGATTGCACTAACCGAGACCCTTCACAAGGGGTTGCGAGTTGACTTGTTACAAGTCTCTGTATATAGAGTATATATATAAATAAAAGACATGTGTTTTCATGCAAAAAGTGAAAAGACACTTACTGTAAGTGCAAAGCTAATTAGCAAAGTAAAATTCTTGAGCAAAAAGACACGCAATGTCGTGCTATAAGTATACATCAAAAAGATATGCAATGTCATACTTCAAAAAGATATGCAATGTCATACACCAAAAATATATGTCTAACGGCGTACATAAATGTATAGATGTATATAAATTTTTTTTTTCTTTTGGGCCATGGTGACTAATATAAAGGTTTCTAGACAAATTCAGGATACATAAGTATGTCTTGCCTTATCTCTCGACAAAATTTTGATAGTGCTCAAATCAGTTCACAAACCCAGGCTAGTTATACTCAAATAGTTATTATTTAGGTTCTCAAAAGACCATGAGGAATGTAAGGTTTAAATGTAAAGTTGTGGGGTTCGTTAAAGTTCATAAAAAATTCACATAATTCACAGTCAACTAAATATAGGTTTCTAAGATATGAGTGTGGGACCCATTAAGTCATAAATAATTCTACCAAAACATGATAATTAAATCAAAGTAAAAGACTTACGTTTGGCACTAAAGCATGAGTTTAAAAGGATTTTAATATCGGTAATCTATTTGACCTATATGAGTAAATCCGTGCAAAAAAAATGATCATTGGTCTGCCTAGAGAACGATAAGATCCCATAGCAAACTCCCTAACACTGTTAGTTACAAGTCGATCTTGTTAAGATCCATGTTAATATTAATTTTTTATTTAGTTTTTTAAGTTTATGTTTTATTTTTTTTTATTTTATTTTTAATTTTATCTTTTACATTTTTTTATTTGCATAAAAACAACCATGTTCAATATTTTTAACAAATCAGTTAAGGGATTAAGGTGATATGTATTCAGACTCTTGATGAGGCCCACAAAGGTTCAGGGTGGGCCCCCACCCTTGCAAACCGAGGTGTATAAAAGGGGATTAAGAACCCTCAATTGGCTTTACTTGTTTACGGCTTCTTCATCTTCACTCCCACTCGGTCATTTTAATTTTCTCTCACTCAAGATAGTGGATGTGCTTTTGATCGTTGTCAAGTAATATTCAGGTTTCAGGTATGATTCAAAAACTAATAAACAAAATGAAATGCTCATTCAAGGCTTTGATCATCAAAATAGCCGTAAACATTGAAGTAAAGGGTATCTTGATTATATTTCGGTGGTTTTGGGATGTAAATGGGCTTGAGTGTTTGGTGGTGATCGGAATCAGTGGGCAATCATGTGATTGTGATTAGAAGTCCTTAAAATTGAGTTGAGGATGCTCAATTTGGAAAAGGATCAGATTTCACGATAGCCGTGAAAGTTCTTGGGAAAAATTCAAATTTCCCGTGAACCGGTTGGGAAATCGAGAACATTACATTGAAATAAATAATTGATAATTATTTAATTGTTAACTATTATATATTAAATATCTCGTGGTTCTAACTTGTTTTAATTCATGAAGAAATGGCTGAAGTTAGTCATCCTATAAAGCTTACTGCAGAGATAGTTACTCAAGTTGTTCATAGAATGCGGTATGAAGGCAACTACCTTCCTATTTACAAGAAGTTGTTACATCCGTACTGGTGGTACTTGGCACATGGGTGGATGAACTGCTTGACTGGAAGGAATGGCGGATTTGATGAGTTAAATGCTACTATTTCTTCAGCAATGATCGCTCTAACCATGAGCTGGGATGACAACTTCTATAAAATGGTATTCGAGGAGCAACTTGAAAGGTGCAAAGAAGGATATCTTTATGATGTTTCAAAGGTTCTTACAAATCATCAGCAACAAAAATCATAATGATTTGGTACCTACTGTGGAAACCCTTGATCTCAAAGCAATGGGGCCTATTATATTCAAATATATGAATGTGAACAAGCAAGAAAAGAGGGTATATCAGGGTTTGCGTACCTTGAGAAGTTTGGAAGATTTGCTGCACTAGAAGCTGAAGTGCAACAAGAACCGGTTGTACAACAGCATGCCGAGGTTACTGATGATCATGTTGAAGCACGTTTGTGTGACAAACACTCTAGATATTGTCTTAGATTTTGTACTTGTCTTGTATGTATTAGTCTTTGTATGTTAGTGTCTGTACGTATTAGTTATCGAGTTGTAATTACTAATGTATGTACTAGTTGTCTGTTTTCTCTAAGTTTTTTGTGCACTTAGCATGTGCGCATGAATTACTTCCTGCGTACTTAGCAAGTACGCAAGAATACTCTGCATACTTGTTAAGTACGCACGAACAATTTGCCCTGCACACTTGTTAAGTGCGCAGAGATCAGGTCTAGTATAAATTGGCTAGGTTAACAGAAGTTATGTACGTAGACATTTTGCACTCAGATTGTAATCTCTCTGTAACCTTTAAGTTTATAATAGACGGAGTTTGAAAATGATTTCGTTGATGGTTTACTTTGTGTTACTTGATTCTCCAACTAGTCACGGGAATTCCGCACCCGGTCCGACTAGTCACACACCCACACATAACGATCCGAGACACTCGGGGACCTACAAGTGGTATCAGAGCATAGCTCTTGATTTCGAGTGTTGTGAGTGTGTTAGGAGCATCTTCTACACATCCTACAGTGATTTTGCAAGCAAAAGTGGGTATTTTTGTTGATTTTTGTGATAAAATAGGGGTAGCTCTTGAGCACTATTTTAGAAGCAAAAATCACTCAAAAACCGACTTTTGTTGTGTATTTGAGTGTTTTGAGCATCAAAGGTTGGTTAGAAACGAGTTTCTGACCCTTTGGCTCATTTTGTTTGGTCATATGCTCATTTTGGCCAAAAGGACAGTCTTCTTGCGTACTTACCAAGTTCGCAAGACCATTTATTGTTACGTACTTAAGTCCTTGCTGCGTACTTTTCGTTTACTCCTGCGTACTTGTTAAGTACGCAAGAGCAAATTCTAAATACGCAAGACAAGGTCTTTAAGTGCGCAAGGCCAGATTCAAGTGCGCAAGTTGTTTTGACTTTTCTGAAATTTGACTAAGTGTTTCACTATGGCAAATCTTTAGAACCTCGGTAACCTTCTTAATTATGACAATGAGATTGGAACCCCACAGAAACCAACAAAGCTGCTTAATGTAAATGATTATTCGAACTGGAAAGCACGCTTTGCGCATTATATCTCATACACCGATTCTTCACTTTGGATACTTATTTTAGAGGGTTATAAGCATCCCACATATACATATCTTGATGAGGAAGTTCCCAAGCCTATCTCCAAACTTGATGAAGAAGAAAAGAAAGTTTATGACAGAGAGAAGAAGGCACATATATCTATTACTATGGCCTTAACTAGGGAGTTATTTCACAACTTTAGAGGATACGATAACTCCAAGGATCTCTGGAAGGCTTTGCAGAAGAGATTCGAGGGAAATAGTGACATCAAGAAGAGTAAGAGGGATCTTCTTAGTAAGCAATATGAGTGCTTCAGATATTTGGAGAATGAATCTATAGATGAGCTTATCTCTAGATTCTATCATCTGCAAACTGAGCTGAAAGCTTATGACCTGATCTATCCGAATGAGGAGTTAGTTGAGATATTTCTAGATGCCCTACCACCAAAATTTGGGATGTACACCACTCTGATGATAGAGAACTCAATGTTTTATGAGATGACTATTGATGAAGCAATCGGAAAGGTTCAAGCACATGATATGAACCTAAAACGAAAAGAGAGCTTAGGGAGACCTCAAATACAAGACCCTTCGATGTATTTTGGGACGTCTTCCACAGTCAAGTCATCGGGTTCTGGAATTGCCCTTTTCTCAGGGAACTCTCAAGAGAAGGATAACTCAAATGTCTGTGGTAGTCATGCTTGCAATGCAGCATCTGGATCTGGTTCTGGATCTCATCACCAGAATTGCACAAGAAATCCTTCTCCCACATCTTCAGCTAACCAATCAGCAATAGCCAAGATAGCTGAAGATCATGTGGCTTTATTCTCATCATGCATGCTTGCTTATGAGAACTTCATTGGCGGTAAGCTCACGGATCCTGAAACCATAGAAGAAGACTTCAATCAGGTGGATCCGGATGATATGGAGGACATGGATATTCAATGAAATATGGCCATTATCTTGAGAAGGGCTAAGCGTTTCCTGAATAGAACTGGCAGAAAGTTTATTGGTGGACATTCAAATGCCAAGGTGGGATTTGATAAATCCAAGGCCAAGTGCTACAAATGCAATAACTTTGGGCATTTTGCAAGAGAATGTCAAAAGGACAAAGCACCGGCCTCGGGGTTCACCTGACATAGCCAAGGAAACAATCAAGGGTACAACAACTCCTACAACCGTAATCAAAGTCGAGGTGGAACGTCCAATCCTTTGGTAGCACAACAAGACGACAGCTTTGATTGGGGTGTTCATCTGGAGGATGCCCTTATTGCTCAAACGCAAGTTGGTCTCATGGCTAAGATTATGGAGATGATGGAAACAGAGGAACGTGAAGCTTCTGTGGGTGAATAAGAAGAGTCTACAACTGCAGTTGCCCTCATGGCTATTGGAGAGGCATCATGTTCATCTAATAAGGTAGATTCTAACTCTTTTGCTATCATTTCTTGTTCCAAATTGTAGAAACAAAGACTGATGGCTACAAAATTCTCTAAGTACAAATGCTGCTGATCTCAGAGTTTGCTGCTGACCAACAAACTGCTGCGGACAAGCTTATCTGCTGCGAATACTTGTTTTCATGCTGAAGAACAAATCTGCTGCGGATAGCCTTATCTGCTGAAGACCAAAGTTGCTACGGATAGGCTTCTCAGCAGCATCAACACTTGATGCTGCTGACAGGCAAATCATCAGCAGCTTTGGATGGTTACATCTTGCTGCTGATCATCATCTTTGCTGCTGACATCCTTGTCCCTTGAAGACAAATCGTTGCAGCTGACTATCCATGCCAAGCTTCACTGACAACTTTCTGCAAAAGCCACTGACGCACTCAAAGCAGAAAGAACCTCAATGGCACAACCAATGACAGACATCAATGCTCTTCTCCAAGCATGCAAGTAATAATGCACAAAGAAGACGCTTCAATAAAGTTAACTAGTTTTAGACTAAACGTGTAATAGTTATCTATATACAAAAGATCAACAGTCTGTGTTAAATCTGATCCTTAGAATCAAGGGTCTGTCTTGATTCTAAGTGAGTATAAATACTGTGTAAACACTTCATTGTAAGTGTGCTTTGTGATTGAGTTTTAATTTGTAATCGTTTATTTGCAAAAGCTTAATACAACAGTGTTCTTAAAAGTATTATTTTTGTTTACTCGATTATACTTGTGTAGTTGTTACTGTTTCCGCCAATTTCAACTAAAAACAGAACCATCTTGTACTTTCACGATCCTACAAGTGGTATCAGAGCTTTGGCTCAGATTAAACAAACTCACACTTGTTTAATCACTTCTGGTTCTATTCTAAACTCTCTCTTTTATCAAGTCACCAAAAACAAAGATGGCACAGAGCAATGGATTTGAAGACATCGGCAACATCAACCGACCACCAAGATTGGTATCTTGGGAAGACTACGACATGTGGAAGAATCGCATGGAAAGCTTTTTCTGTTATCAGGAGTACGGAATGTGGAAATCCATCAGAGATGGACCCTACACTCCCATGGTGGCCTCTGCTGACTCTGGAGGACCACCAGTTCCAAAGGAGCCCTCCAAGTACTCAGAAGAGGACATAAAGAAGATGGAGGTGGACTTCAAGGCACTAGGAGCTATCCAAATGTGCCTTCCAAATGAAGTTTTTCATAAATTCAGAAGTTACAAAACTGCTAAAGAGCTCTGGGAGGCTCTTGAGAAGATGTTTGCTGGCTCTGAGGAAGTCAAAGAAAATAGAAGAGACATCCTGAAGCAGCAGTATGAAAACTTCATCTAGAAGGAAGGTGAGTCTCTAACTGTTTTATACAACAGATTTACCTATCTTGTAGGTGAGCTGCAGTTCTCAAAGGTGAAGCTAGAGAATGAATATATTCTCAAAAAGTTCATCAGGTCTCTACCAAGCTGCTGGACACTTTACACAGTCTCAATCAGAAGAACTGAGAATCTGAAGACTCTCCAGATGACTGAGCTCTTTGGAATGCTAAAAACCTATGAGCTGGAGATGATTCAGGCAAAAGAAAGAAGCTCAAGCTACCAAACAGCCTCAACATCCACCACCACCTCCTCTGCCCTCCATTCTTAGCACTCAGGTCCTAGTTCAAGCAACTATTATCCTCCCATCATCACTCATCCTGAAACTCCAACCTTTCAAACAAACACAACGCCATTCCTCCTAGAAGCCCCTCCTCAAACCTCAACCTCTGCTGCTTTTGTTTCTGAAAACTCAAGCAACATGTCCTTTATCAAGGAGGATCTGGAATGCTTCCATCCAGATGACTTAGAAGAAATGGACATACAGCACTCGTATGCCATGTTATCTATAAGAGCAAAAAGGTTCTACTCTAGAACTGAAAGATCCATTCCATGTAATAACTCCAACACCAGAGTTGGCTTGGATAAAAGCAAACTAAGATGTTACAATTGTAACCAACTGGGTCATTTTGCTAGAGAATGAAAGGCACCTAGGGCAAACCCAGCAGCTCACCAAGCCCAACCAAGACAACCACAGCAACAAGCTACTCCTCCAGCTCAAACTGCAGCTTGTGCAGCTGTTGGAACATCTGACTTTGACTGGAGCTTCCAGTATGAAGATCTGCCTGCTAACAACCAAGCTCTTATGGCTGACACAACTAAGATACCGCCTCATATTGATGATCTACTGGCCAGATTAAAAGCTACCTGAGCAGAATTGGCAGAACAGAAAGTTCATGTTGACAAATATGAATTTGCATCCAAAAAGCTGCAAAGACTTTTGGATGCTCAAATTCATGAAAAGGTAAAAATTGGTCTGGGGTATCATGCTGAACAATATTAAGCCGTTGCACCTCCTGCTGACTACGTTACCATCCATGAACCAAGCTTCAATCTCTCAAATCTTGAAGAGGCCAACCGAGATGTTGATCCTTCAAGACATGAACCACTGGTGCAAGTATACACCACCTCGTCAGAATCTGAGTCAACTTGCTCAGAGTCCAATAAAACTAAGAAGGTCTCATCACTAGTACAAGTACCAGAACCGCATGTTCTTGAAGTCATTCAAACAAGTACTCCTGTTCCTTTACCAGCTGCTTCGGTTCCTATGCCTTTCAACCAAATCAAATATAGTTATCCTCCAGAAGGAAGAAAACTAAATGTTGAAAAGGGGCAGTCTTCAACCTCAAAGCCTCAGAGAAAGGTGTTTGGCATATGTCATGCGCCTGGAGAAAGAGTTCCACATGTTCAAAAGACATTGGAAGAAGCCACATTTGAGCACAAAAAAGCTCAACCATGGAACTTTAAAGACCTATTCAAAAGAAAGGACTATGTTTACCTTTCAAGGGACAAACTAGCCAAATCATGCTTTGTCTGTCGAAAATACAACCACACTGCCAGCACCTGCTTCTACTACCTTCAGCAGCAAAGAAACCTCAAGCAACATGCTTTTGAGAAGACAAAGAAGAACAAACAGGTAAGAAGGTTTCAAGCCAAGAAAACTCAATTCAGGAACTCTGTTTCTCCACCAAAGGAGCAGTTGTCAAAACCTCAACAATCTTGCATCAACTGTGGTGAATCAGACCACTTTGCTGCAAATTGTAAGTTTAATCCTTTCAATTAGATTCTTCTTCCAACCCTAATTATACAAAAGCCTATCAGTAAGGTGAAGAAGGATAGGCATACATCTGTTCTTAAACCATCAGCAGCCAACAAAACTGCTACTGATCGAGTAAAGCCCAAGCAACCAAAAGGAAAGCCTTCAGCAGCAACAAAGTCTGCAGCTGCTCAAGTAAAACTATCAGCAGCAACAAAATCTGCTGCTGATAAGTCAAAGTCCTCAGATGCAGCTTCTGCTGCTGAAAAGGCAAAGAAAGCTGGAAAACCACCAACTCAATAATGGAAGGCAAAGAAACCACCAAGCATCATCATTGGTTCAGTTGAATGCGTCTACCCTATGTTGTAAATGTGTCTGTCCTTTGTTGTAAATAAAAGTTATAAGTCAGCAGCATCCTTTTTGGCTGCTGACAGGTCTGATCTTTAGCAGCAAAGATTTGCAGCTGACTGCTTTAAGTTATCAGCAGGAACAGGTTTCCTGCGGATTTCTTTAAGACTGTCAGCAGCAACATCCTTGCTGCGGATTCTTAAATCCATCAACAGCAGATAAGTTTGCTGCTGACAGACTTAACCTTCCGCAGCAACCAAGGTTGCAGCGGACAGGCTTATTCATCCACAGCAACCAAGTTTGCTGCTGATGGGTAAATTTAAGTCCAAATTAACTTTTACCCGCTGTAAAAATTAACGTCAGTCTTTTACCATGACTGCCTCAGTGTATTACAGCTGTAACAATAAAAAGTAAATAAGGTTGTACTGTACAAGTCTTTTTGCTTTTTCTCTCCTCTGTCGTTATAAAAACAAATCAAATTTCCTTACCACCTCTTCACCTTCAATTTCACCCTAAACCCACATCACTTTCTCCCAAGTCCCCACCACATTCAAAGCCTCCCATATTCTAACCTTCCCTCCAATTCAAACAACAATGGCAGACATCAATAACCCTGATGATAAGTTCTCCCCATACCACAACCTTAAAGCATATCTTACCAAAGGAAAGAAATCCGAAGGATTTAATGATATGATCGACTTCTTATGTCGATCAAAAATCTACTTTGCCCTCACAACCAACCCTACCATATATATCCCTCATATGGAGGATTTTTGGAGTACCGCCGTCTACTCAACCGAACAGGGGATTCCCCAAATTAAAGCCTAAGTAGACGGCAAGGATATCACCATCTTGGAAGCCACACTCAGAAAACATCTTAAGCTTCAAGATGAGGGAGCAGCCATCCCATACTCGAAGGATGAATACATGAGGACCTTTATATCCATTGGATACACTTGAAATCATACCGAGTATACGATCGAGAAGGCGCTGATGGGCCCTCCATGGAAGTATCTTTGCAACACTCTTCTCCAATGCATATCCCAGAAGAGGAGTGGATGGCATCAGGTGAGCTCCGCACTTGCCTCCGCCTTCCATGGTATGGTCACCAACCAAGGCTTCAACTTTGCACACCTCATCTTTGAGGTTTTGAGATATAACCTTCAAGAGGGTGCAAAGCAACATTTTTTTATGTACCCAAGGTTCTTGCAGGAAGTTTTCAATCAAGAACTAAAAGAACTTTCAAAACCTGCAAGAATCTACATCATGTTGGGACATAAAAATAATATTTTTCAAAGCATGAGAACTGTTTCCAAAAAGTTCTAAGGGGTCAATGTTCCATTGTTATCTACAATGCTGAACATACAGAGTACCCCGGGTGACAGTTCAGCAATCCCAGCTGATACTGATCCCACACCCTCCACCTCACATCCTGAACAACAGTCTGCTTCTACCATTCGAACCCCTGTGCATACTACTAAGGATGGACAGGCATAAAAATTACTTACACCTCTTTTGGATGTTATCATTCAACCGGAACACAGGGCCCTGGTTGCAACGACATATACTAGGAAAAGGGGCAAGAGAACTCCTTCTTCTCTTGTCTCTAAGGTCCAAACCCAACCTAATAGCCCTCACTCAGAATCACAACATTCTGGTGAGAATATCATAAGGGACAGCCACATTATTAGGGAGACTCCTTTGGATGTCTCTCTATTAGGATCAGGATCACTTCCCAGATCCATAGAACAGCCCCCTGAGCCTTTCCTTTCTCTTCTGAACTTAAGTGTTGAGGAACCTGATCAAGATGATGTACCTTCTCCAACTACCACTATCTCGGAGGTACTTATTGATCTTGCTTCCATCACACCCAACCCAAGTTCTTCTACCCTGAAGGTCCACTCTAGGAGTTATGAAAGAGTGGATGTGGAAGAGGCTGTCACACCTTGCTGGTCCATCAAATGACCAGGAGGACAGTGACAACATTGCTAAGACCTCAAACATAGGAACACACAGTGAGGATGCTTCCTTGGAAACTCCCCTCATTGAGAGGAATCCCAGGTGCCAAGAAACCATGGGTGATGGGGATGAAGAGGCTAGGCATAAGGACCCATCTGGATCCAAGGATTCCACGACTGTGGATGAGGACAGACTGAAACTTCATAACTTGGAATTGACGGCCAGGGTGGCTATGCTAGAGGCTGAAGTGTCCAAACTAAGACACCAAGTCTCTATGCATGAAGCCCATCAATGCCAAACTGTAGCTACTCCCTCTCTTGTATCAGTGGACACCCAAACTGATGCTTATTTGTCCACTGATGCAACCAAAAAGGGGGAGATGGTCCCAATGGAGGAAGACTCAGACAGTCTTGACGACTGGATTCAAGAGTAGGCTGTATTTCAAATCACACTTTTCAAGCCAGCTTTTGTACAGGTTCATGACTTGCAAGCTTCAGATAACGAAGAAGAAGAGACATCTGAAGACTGGAAGTTAGTCGTCAGGGCTGTTGATGAGATGATGAATGATGTTGAATACACAGAACAAACATATACATCTTTAAGCATCATTCCTGAAGCAGCAGCCATCATAAGTCACTTCACTGCCTCCCAATTTCCACTGACTTCAACACAGCTAGAGTTTGATACAATACTAGCTTGGGGGTATGATGGAAAGTCTGAGAGGTTCTGGATTGGTTGGGAGTTTGGCAGAGTAGAAGAGCTAAACTGGGACTTTCTCAACAGCATCCAAGTCCTTCACCTATACCATCTACAATGCATCAACAACTCAACGGACCTCTCAGTAGAACTTGCTATTGGCAGGTTTTATGACTTGATGGAGGATAATGTACCCAACTTTGAAAGAAAAATACAGGCAGCAAAAAGGGTAGCCTATCCTGAATCTTCAACAGCAGCAGAAAGAAGACTGACTCCTAGAAGACTTGAAATAATAAGGAGCAGTCTTCTCACTGAAGAAGAAGTTCTGTGCTTAAGAAGATTTCTGTACAACTCCATTGTCAAGGACTTAGATGTGCTAGGATGGGTAAGCACTAAGTGTCTTGACCACGCCTTTCTGCTAAACAACGGCTCCTCTCTCACCATCAACACCAGGAACATCCTTCTACTGCCTACAAACTTTCTTTACAAGATCTTTCAACTCAGAGCAAATATCTGCAATGTCAACTCCATCGAAAGCTAGGCAATGATAGCTACTGTCAGAGCCCATCTTGAACAAGAAGGAAGGATTGCTGAAGCGGTATATGTGTCAAATTCTGACACTAATTCTGACTCAGCTTCCCCTCGAGTAGACATCTTTGCTGCTGCATATGAATCAAGATCCACTGTCAAAGAAATGCTGATAGAATTTACAAGTCTTGAGTGCAAAACAGATGAAGCTAATGACCTTCCCTTATCAACCTCTCAAATTGCCAATGAAGCTGAGGCTGAGATTCCCACAGCAGCACAGTCATCTGCTGTTGTGATCAGTGAAGCCGAAGCAGAGGCATCTAACAAAGATAAGGGAAAGGGAATTATGTCCAAAGAAGACGAAGAGAGGCTGCTAAGAGAAAAGAAAGAGAAAGAAGAAAGAAGAAGAAGAAGAGAATAAGAGGAGATGGCTGAAACAAGAAAGCTCAAGATAGACTCACAGCCATTCTCCTCAGAGAACAACAAATCCAGCTGTATGCAAAACAGCTGGATGAGCTCAAAGTAAAGATTCCTGCAGTTTATCAGATTGAAGAAGATGAAGCTCTTGCTCTTCAATTGCAGGAACAATTTGAAAAGGAAGAAGAAGAACTAGAGAAGAAGAAGAAGGAAGAGGCTAAGTTCAGAATAACGGATTCTGAACTAACCAAATAAATAAGAGAGGAGTGGGTAAAGGCTCTAGTTTCTCAAGGTGAGGATGCAGACTACCTTGAGAAACTATCAAACAAAGAAATTTACAGAGCCTTCATGGGTCAGAAGGGTTAATTGGCAAAGAAGAAGAAGGCTGAAGAAGAAGAAAAAGCCAAACAAAAGTCCAAAAAGACCATTGCCTTTAATAAAAGGACCCATGAAGAAAGGAAGATCATGATTGACTTCCTTAAGGCTAGAGGAGAGAGTGGAAAGAGGCTAGGTCCCATGAATTTCATGAACCTGCAAGCCCTCTATTTTAAAGTAAAGAAAGATGAGGAAGAAAGATTTGAGAAGAAAGGCTCCAAGAAAAGGGTTAACATTCAAGAAGAAGAAAGGAAATCAACGAAACACAAGCCCTCTCTCTCACCCAACACTTCCTCAATCCAACAACCTTCCACTCCCCTTCCTAGACCTCCTTCCTCTCCTCCCTCAAAGTCCAAATCCTCACACCCAGCTCCTACTCATCAACATCCTCCCAAAAAGAAAAACAAACCCACTTCCAAACCAGAAGACTCAAGAGAAATAATCAGATGGTTATACAGCCCTGAAGACCAATGGTTTTAAGTGTTCAGGGGGAGGACAGAAGCTAAAAGATCAATCTATATATCTGTTGATGAGGTACTGTAGCTTCCAGATTCTGATCTAAGAAGAATGATGGAGCTGGGTGAATCCTTTGAGCCTGAGAATGAAGGTGGGAGACATCTATTGCTGGCAATCAAACATAACTTCAACCCCAGCAAAAATGAAATCATTGATGCCAAACCTCTTCAATCCCACTCTCCATTCATCAGTTGGTCCTACAATGCAGAGAAGAATGAATTCACTCTGACAGATGTTAAAGAACAGAAGATGAGGTGTTCAAGCAAAGATATCTTCAAAATGGCAAGCAAAGACATCAAGACTCTATCTGAGCTTCCTCTTAACAATCCCATCATGGACCAGAGAGGATATGAGGTTGAAAGGATAGTCAGCAACATGCAAAAGCTTCAGCAACAAAGGCAGTAAGAGAATTTTTGTAGCATCAGTCTAGGGGGAGTTTGTAGAAACAAAGACTGATGGCTACAAAATTCTCTAAGTACAAATGTTGCTGATCTCAGAGTTTGCTGCTGACTGCGGACAAGCTTATCTGCTGCTGATAATTGTTTTCATGCTGAAGAACAAATCTGCTGCGGATAGCCTTATCTGCTGAAGACCAAAGTTGCTGCGGATAGGCTTCTCAGCAGTATCAACACTTGATGCTGCTGACAGGCAAATTATTAGCAGCTTTGGATGGTTACAACTTGTTGTTGATCATCATCTTTGCTGCTGACAGCCTTGTGCCTTGAAGACAAATCGTTGCAGCTGACTATCCATGCCAAGCGTCACTGACAACTTTCTGCAAAAGCCACTGATACACTCAAAGCAGAAGGAACCTCAATGGCACAACAAATTACAGACAACAATGCTCTTCTCCAAGCTTGCAAGTAATAATGCACAAAAAAGACGCTTCAATAAAGTTAACTAGTTTTAGACTAAACGTGTAATAGTTAGCTATATACAAAAGATCAACGGTCTGTGTTAAATCTGATCCTTAGAATCAAGGGTTTGTCTTGATTCTAAGTGAGTATAAATACTGTGTAAACACTTCATTGTAAGTGTGCTTTTTGATTGAGTTTTCATTTGTAATCGTTTATTTGCAAAAGCTTAATACAACAGTGTTCTTAAAAGTATTCTTTCTATTTACTCGATTATACTTGTGTAGTTGTTGTTGTTTCCGCCAATTTCAACAAAGAACAGAACCATCTTGTACTTTCACGATCATACACAAATGTCTAATGTTAAAGGTTGAAAATTCTTAGGTTCAAGACAAAGTCGAACCCCTTCGTATTGTAGCTTTAAGCTACAAAGAAAACGAAAAACGATACAAAGATTCAATTGAAACGTTGAAGAATGAAAAATGTGATTATTCACTTAAAATCAGCGATCAATAGTTTCATTTGGATGTTGCGTAAAAGGGGTTAGAGAAAAGGAACAATGAGATCAACAAGCTGCAAAATGAGATCTTGTAGTTGAAAGGTAATATTGAGAAGTTGAAAAATTCTCGTTTTGTGGTGGAACACTACGAGTCTGTGTGAAACAAGTGAATGGCTTAGGGCTGGGTACTAATGCCGTTCCTCCACCAGTAAGCGGGAAATTTGTCAATGACTTAATTGACATTGATTTGTCTTGCCTTGATGAGTAGTCGAGTCAGGATGATTCCTCTAACAAGGATGATTCCTCAAGTAAGGCTGACTCCGCATCTGATGAAGAGTTCCTTACTGCTTCTGATGACGGGTCTAAGAACACCTGCCCTGAAGGAGTAATCTCTGAGGAGTTGCTCGGTGAACAGAAAGTTAAGAAAAACATTATCACTGATAGTGATAATTGTATTTTGACTGAACCCGATATTGTTAAATCAAATGAAAAATTAAAAGTGATGCTTTATGGGGGATATAAAAACATTAATCAAGTTAAAAAGGAAGCCTTTTCAGCTCATTTTGGGCTTGGCTATCAATAAAATTTGTAAAAATATTATATTCCCAAGAACCAATCATCATCGGGTCAAACTACTGTTCACCAAATAACTTCTCCTGCTCATCATGCTGAGTCATCTAATTTCAGATCTAATGAGCCTTACAGGAGGACTTACAAAGAAAAGAGAACTTGCTTTCACTGTGGTATGGTTGGTCACATCTTTGTGAATTGCCCTATTAAGAACCAAGGGAAACGGCCAATTGTTTCACAACCGGCTGTTATCTCTAAGTCACCAACAGTGAAGCATTCCTAGAGTCCAAAAAAAATGTGGTGAAACCACCAGTAAAACCTATGGTAAAACCAAAGATCACATCTGAGGCTAACCATATGTTCCAAAAAGGGAAAAGCTATCTGCTAAACCTTGTGCTTCTACCTCTGGTAGTGCACCTACTGGTGAGAAATCTATGGTTAAGCTTTCTAAGCCACATAGGAGAAGAAGGAACAAGATATTGAGGAAGCTGGAACAGTTGGCTAGAATTCAGCCAGGTGAAGCTTCTACTAGTTCACCTGGTGCTTCTGAATGCAACCCGACTGTTCCAGTAAAACAAAAGAAAAGGTCCTAGAACAAGAAATCTAAAAGTTCTCAATCTCTTGCTCCCAAGTCTTCTAAAAATTAATCCATTTTTGACAGTCATGACTGTGAATTAATTGATGTTGTTTATTTTGAGAAAGACGGATGACCCAAGACCACTATGGCTTGGGTCTCCAAATATAATTAATTTCTTGTGACTCGTGTTGGGAAATTGAAGGGTACTATCTATAATCGTTGGTATGTAGATAGTGGATGCTCCCGGCACATGACAGGTAACATGGCCCTGCTTCAAGATGTAGAACCATTCAGAGGCGGCTATGTGGCCATTGCTGGAGAGAAAGGCGGCAGTTTTACTTGTTAAGGCGTGGTTTCAAATGGTTGTGTCAGCTTCGACAACGTCAGCTACTGTGAGCAGCTAAAGCATAACATGTTGAGTGTTTCTCAGATGTGCGACAATGAGTACTCAGTTATGTTTGACAAGACAGAATGCATGATTCTCAAACCTGGTTTTGAAGTTCCTAGAGACTGGATTCTCATGCGAGCACCAAGAATAAACGACACTTATCAGATTGATATGAGCGTGGCAATAACCACCTCATCAGTTGCTACTTATTTGCTTACCAAAGCGATAGAGCTTGACTCTATCTTGTGGCATAGGAAACTCGGACACATTTCTTGTCGTTAAATGAATCATCTTGTCCAAAACGATTTGGTAACCGGTATTCCTGAGCTGATATTTGCCGTTGCAGATGACTGTATGACATGTAAAAAGGGCAAACAGCAACGAAAGTCTCATAAGCCCAAGCTCCAAAACTCCATTGATACCCCTTTGGAGCTATTACATATAGATCTGTTTGGCCCCATAAGTATCAGGAGTATTGGAGGTAAGTCATACTGTCAAGTTGTAACTGATGATTTCTCACATTTTTCTTGGGTGCATTTTTTAGGTACAAAGGACGAGACTGCTGACATTCTTCAATACCTTATCCTGAGCTTGGAATCTCTTTGCATGTTGAAGGTTAGAAGAATAAGGAGTGATAACGGAACTGAATTCAAGAATAATTTGATGGAACTTTTTTGTCTCAAGAAGGGGATCCGTCACGAATTTAGTGCCCCGTACACACCTCAGTAGAATGGAGTTGCAGAAAGGAAGAACAGAACCTTGATTGAGACTGCAAGGACAATGCTGTCAGATGCAAAGCGTCCTGTCACTTTCTGGACAGAAGCAGTAAATACAGCTTGTCACGTTTTGAACAGAGTTCTAGTTGTGAAGAGGCACAACAAGACTTGCTATGAGTTGATTAACAATCGACCTCCCAATCTTGACTACCTAGTTCCTTTTGGTAGTCCCTGTTCCTTATTGCTACAATACAAAGACCGAAAGTCTATGTTTCATGCAAAAGCAATGGAAGGCATCTTCTTAGGATATGTTGTCAACCCGCCTTGCAAGAGAGTGTACAATATAGGAAGTCGTACTGTCGATGAATAGTTCGAAGTGGATTGCAGTAAACACAGCATTCCACCAGAACCAACTGGTCCACCTTGGGGTTTTGATTATGATGCGCTATTCAAGTCTTTCAACCTTCCTGATTTATCTGCCGATGATGCCGCAAATGTGTATGAATTCTTTGGAGGCGGTGATGACTCCAGTTTCTCAACCCTTGCAACTGTACCGATTATAACTCCCGATTCTAATGCTACATCTGCATCTGGAACTCATGAAAATGAAAACATAGAAGTTGTTCATGTTGATGGAAATGACGCTTAAGCTAATACTATCACTCGTGTAGGAAATGAAGCACCAGTTGATCCAATTAACATTGAATCTTCTTCTTTTGGAACACATGATATAGGGGAGTTGAGCACGAACCTCGATTCAGAAATTCAGTAACCGGATATACTAGAGACGAGAGTGCATAAGAATCATCCAATTGACAACATTATTGGTGATCCTCATGCTGGTGTTCAGACTAGTCATAGAAACATTACTGAGAACACTAGTTTGTACTCTAAGATACTTGACACTGGTGTCATGGAAACATGTTTGCATGCCGCATTCGTGTCCTAGTTAGAGCCGAAGAATGTGACGGAGGCTCTCTCTGACAACTGCTGGATTGAGGGGATGCAATATGAATTGTCTCAATTCCAAAAGTTGCATGTGTGGGATTTAGTTGACTTACCAAGAGACGTACAACCAATTGGAACCAGATGGGTGTTCAAGTGCAAGATGGATGATCGTCATGTCGTAGTGAAGAATAAAGCAAGGTTGGTTTTACAAGGATTTTATCAACAAGAGGGCCTGGATTACACTGAAGTATATGCCCCAGTTGCTAGGCTTGAGGCAATTCGATTGTTTCTGGCTTATGCCTCCTATGTCGGCTTCAAGGTCTATCAACTTGATGTGAAGGGTGCTTTCCTGTATGGAAAAGTTCATGAAGAGGTCTATGTCACTCAACCTCCCGACTTTGAAGATCCGCATGACAAAGCACTTTATGGTCTTCATCAAGCACCTCGGGCATGGTATGAGACGTTATCAAAACATCTACTGTCAAATAGTTTCAACCATGGATAGATTTACTCGACCCTCTTCATTCGGAAAGTAGGAGGTGATATTCTTCTTGTGCAACTGTATGTCGACGACATTATCTTTGGGTCTACAAATGAAGAGATGTGTAGGGAATTCGAACAGGTGATGAAGTCCAAGTTTGAGACGAGTAACATGGGTGAATTTTCGTTCTCCCTGGGTCTGCAAGTCAGTCAAAGAGAAGATGGCAACTATCTACATCAAACTAAGTATGTACAGGACATCTTGTCAAAATACAAGATGAATGATAGCAGTACTTATGGCACACCTATCCCTGTCAATCATGGTCTGCATCCAGACAAAGATGGAAAGGATGTGGATTGTAAATTGTACCGTGGGATGATCAGATCTCTTATGTATCTCACTACTTCAAGGCCTGATATAATGTTTTATGTATGCTTATGCTTAAGGTTTCAGTCACAACCGAAGGAGTCTCATATGATAGCTGTCAAGAGGATATTCAGATACTTGAAGGGGAAACCCCGATTGGGTCTTTGGTACTCAAAGCATCAATCATTTGACCTCAAAGCCTATACTGATTCAGACTATGACGGTTGTAACCTTGATAGAAAGTCAACTTCTGGTGGATGTCAATTCTTGGGAGACATGCTGGTTTCCTGACAGTGTAAGAAGCAGTCAACGATTTCTGTCTCAACATGTAAAGCAGAGTACATTGCTGCAGCGAGCGGTTGTTCTCAGATATTGTGGATTCAGCAGCAATTGAGAGACTACGGCTTAAACTTCATTGGAACTCCACTATTCATTGACAACAATGCCACCATGTCCATCACAAACAACCCGGTGAAACATTCCAAAACTAAACATATTGAAATTCGTCACCATTTCATCCGTGATTGTGCTGAAAAGCATCTCATTGAACTTGTAAAGGTTCACACGGATGACAACTTTGCTGACCTTTTCACTAAGGCGTTTAGTCGAACCCATTTTGAACATCTTGTCAACATGATAGGAATGTTCAATCCAGAGTGAAATTTTTTTTTCTTAAATCAATTCAATTCATGAGGGTTAAATTTTATTTCTTTTAAGTTTTCTGTATAGTTCTTTTAATTTTCAAATATTTTACAAAAATCCAAACAAAATTGAAAACCAGAAAATTCCAAAGTTCTCTTAAGAAAAGAGGAAATGATAGTACATCAGAAATGATCTAAACGTCCTAGACTGCACATATGGGAAATGATTGCGTCATGCTTACTTGATCGTTTAAATTGTTGTGTTCTTAATCTGCTTATTGACAAGTAATTTAAATTGTCAATAGGCTGTAAGCATCTTTAAATCATTAGTAGTGTGGAAATTAAATCAATACTACAACTGTGATTTTACCATTGTTTGCCAGTGTGTGTGCGTAAAAGAATGCAAAAGATCACTATCGGATACATGATGTTAGATTTTGGCAATTATTTTCTTCTGAGACCAGTTTCGGGATAGGTCGTTAGCACAATTAATCCGGTTCATCTCACTGTCCATACTCACAAGTATGCAATGAGAGATTGAATCAAGACATTTCTTTACATCAACCGTTGAGCGTGTATTCACCCTTGAATCACTCCTCATTCATTGAATCATATTCATTATCCTGAATCATCATACCAATTTTCACTGAAGAAATCACATGAAACCAAGACAAATGAATCACTCGATTCTGAATCTTATGATTTCTAATAATCCTTATGGATTCTGTTTGATTTTTCCTGTGCTAATTGATATAGCCTCATTCTGAAAATTTAAAAAATCATTGGGAAAATCTTAGATGACTTGAGATTGTGCAATTTACATTCTTGTAGCATAACGGTGGGGTACACGTTGTATATCTTAAAATTACTATCTTAACACACAAGAACGTGATACAAAGACGCTTATGGTTTCAAATCTTATAATATTTTCAACTTGAATTAGTTGTTTATGTGCTTATTACGTATGAATAAATAGTAATCCATGACATGATCCCATATTCTTTGATGTTTATCTTGTATCATTTTTGCTATAGTCTAGCCTGATATGATCCTCTGCTAGTGTATTTGAACAAAAATAATGTGTGTGAATATGTGTATATCGTTACTCTGAAAAGATCAAAAAGATTTTATGTTTGTGTATAGTTCAATTCCAATCATAAAAACCAAAAAATATTTGTGTTTAACATTCGTGAATTGACTTTGAATCCTCTTGATTGAATATTTTTATCCTGTTCGTTATTTGACTTGACTTCTTCATAATTTGAGTTGAAAAATCTGGGTACACATGAGTCTCTGCGTACTTATTAAGTGCGTAAGGGTTAAACCCTGCGTACTTAACAAGTACGCAAGACTTAAGTCATGCGTACTTAGTAAGTACGCAGGAGTTAAGTCCTGCGCACTTTACAAGTACGCACGACTAATATCGTGTGGGTATATTACAAGACTTAGAAATTCTTTTGAGTTTATCTCATTCAAACTTCTTTGACACTGTTTTATACCCACTGATCCTTTATCACTCAAAATTTCGTGTGTCCCTAAACTGTTTTTCATCCCGACCTTAGTTTCATCATCATCTAACTTACATTTGGTGAGAATCTTGGAGCATTTCATCCGTTAAATCTTGAGTTTTGGACCGAGTTGTGAACTTGAAGAACTAGGTTTTGGACTTTGATTTTTGACAAATTTTGGTTGTTTTTAACTATCATTATGACCTAAAATTGTTTAAAATCACTAATCGAAGCTCGATCATCACATAATCGTCCTTAACTATCTTTGATCTTGGTTTTGACCCTTGCTTTGACCGTGGGGTTACGTGGGTCGACACTTATGTCAAAATGACCAGTTTATAGTCCATCCTTGATGTTGTAACAGGTTACATTGGTCATAATCATGGTTTTCGACCGTGTGGCAATCAACCTCATCATCCTTCACAAGTTTCTGATTTTGGATTTTCAAAACTTTATCTAAGTGTTAAGTCATGTGTACTTAACAAGTACACAAGACATAATTCATGTGTACTTGCTAAGTACGCAAGTCCTAAACCTTGCGTACATGACAAGTACGCAAGAAGGGAATTTCTAAAAATTTTCTAAGTCTGGATTTTCAGTTCTTTGTGAATGTTCTATACTTGGTCATGTGTATTCAATTCCAATGAGTCTTTTTTTTCTTATTATGTTTACTGTTTGTTTGTGCAGTGATGGCTCGTGCGTTTACAAGCGAATTCAATTTGCTGGCTCTAACACAACCCGAGTGCAAGGGTGTTGCACTTCAATATTAGGAGATAGTCGATTTCTTGAACCGCTCGAAGATCAGCTATGCCATCTCTGCTGATCCTATTGTCTCAAGACCATATCCGGAGCAATTCTCGGAAACTGCTGATCACGACTGTATAGTAACCCCAAATGTCATTAGGGCTACTGTAGCAGGTCATGATATTGCTATTTCTGAAGACACCATCAGACGAGTACTACAGTTTAGGGACTTATCCACTGATCCGATGACTTCCCTAACTACTTCGTTGATGGATGCTGGAGACAAAAGATGGGGTATGTTGGTACCATGGACTACTCCTCGTATAAGATGATGTGGGTACTTGATCAGTGGCGTTACTTCGCGCACGTCATGATCATGTGCATGTCTGCTAGAAAGGCGGGAAAGGATGCCATCGGGCATGACTTGGAAGCTGCAATGGTTGGCCTCTCTCTTAACCAGGGTTATAACTTTTCAAAGTATATCTACACGTCTATCACCGATCAGATCAATGCGGCTGATAGGTTTAGATTTCTATTATACCCTCGGTTCGTGCAACTGTTGATTAATGATGTTGTACTCAATCTACCTCATATTGGAGAGAGACTACAAGTCAAACGGGTGGACAAGAGAGTGTTTGCATAATTTCTAAAGCCAGGCGGTGTAGAACCTACCCCTGAGCACACTCCTCTCTTTGGCCACCTAATAAATGAAGCATATGTAGCCCCTGCTGACTTCGGATGGTATAGTGCAGAGTCTGAGCCTAAACTCAGTGAACATAGTGATGAAAAACAAGAAGAAGAGGAAGTTGAATTTGACGATGATATGTCTGACGACGAAAGAGACGAAAAACAGGAGTTGGAGGTGCTGAAGATTCCGACTCAAAAACGACCGAGTCAGATTCCTCTGATTCTGATGATGCACCATCCCAGGCACACCCAAGAAGATTGACAAAGGTGACCCTTCTCGAGTCATCTTCCAAGAGAAAGAGACAAGCGACTAGTAGTGAATTCGAGCCCGATTCTGATTCAGACGCTGCTATACAGACACGCAGAAGAGAAAGTATAAATAAGCAATGGGGGGATAGGCCGGACCAAGCTATCCTTCGTGAGGTAGAAGTCAGTGCTCAGAGCCAAGCACATGGCACGACTGTGAGTACTGACTCAACTTCTACCTCACCTTCACAAAAACTTTATAGGAGACATCGGAGGAGGCCACGTGTAACACCTGATGTGGCTACCACTTCTATCACAGAGGAGGTTCCTATGATAGTGTCCCTCCCTGTGTAATCTGTTCAAGTGGTGGTGACAACTCCTATTCTAACCGAGTCTGTCACCATTACCCCTACCACCATCCAAACAACCTCCATCCCTACCTTAATTCCTATAACCACCCTCCATCACATCAGTGAACCTTATCATGACTTTGACTTTAATCAAGGGTTTGATTTTGGAGAATTCTTTTCCTTCCTGGCTAATCAAGCCGAAGCATCGTCTTCCAGGGGACCTGATCCTCCTGATATCTGGATCACTACCGTAGAGACTTAGGTCGCTGGTCTTCTTGAAACGCTACAGAAATAGAGAGAAGAATCTGACAAACAGTAGGGGCAGATTAAATCTCTGATTGATGAGGTAGCCGCACTAAAGAAACAGCGGGCGGCTGATGACAAGCAGCGTTTAGAGCATGACACTATGGTGAAACTGGTCTGTGATATGGCCAAGACGCTTGCTGCTCAGGGGGAGAGATTGAAGGAGATGTTGGAAAAGCAACCACCTAAGCCTAGCAGTGAAGAGGCTTGTCACTTAGTTGATCTAACTAAAGGTGATGATCAGGACAAGGATCCTAAAGCCGGACCGAGTGGAAGTGAGCAATCATCGTTGGCTTTGGCGATTGTTCCCATTTCTGCCATGTCTATGGCTGAGGGGGAGTCTACTCAGATGAAGGTGGAGGTGATGCTTCAGGTGGTAATAAAGGAAAGTCAGTGGCTGATGTTTTGAAAGATCTATCTGATGATGTACCGGATGATGTGATCCTATTATTAGATCCAGACTACTCCAAAGAAGCACAGATCGAAGCTCTCTACAATCTGGAAGAGGGAGAGATCGACTCTAGTGACGACTGGGATGAGGAGGATGATGATATTGTAATCGAAGTTCCCAAGGGCGACAGTGAAGGAGAATATGAGTTTGAAGATGGAGAGATTTTCGAAGTTCCATCCTTTGAAACTCATCTTGACACAGGTTCCGTCGAGCCTGCTAGTACTGTTGAGGCGTCGACTAAAGCCTCTCTTGCCGACCCTACACCTGTGGATCCGGAGGCACAGAAAGACAAATATATGCCTACAAGTTCATCGAAGGATCCGGCTCCTGTCTGGAAAAAGACATCAATCATAGACAAACATGGAGCGATAGGGATGATCTTAGCTGTGAGGTTCGAGGAGGATAAGAAGTTGTTTGCAATCAAGCGAGCTGGGGGGTTCATTACTTGAAACCAACCAACGAAGCTTTCAACTCCTTGCCAAGATACGACCTCGTGAACCTAGAAAACCGAGAGCTGCTGGGTCACTCAAATCACGCAGTAGCGATGGGTTTGTGGCAGGTTCTACAGCGAGAGGTAAGATATGGGAAGTTCAAAATGTTTAAGCCTCAAGTGCCCAAGCGAGTCAAGGACAAGAACGTTAGACATCCTGTGACTAATAAAAGCTTAAAGAAACTTGTATACAAGCCAGTGCTGTGTGAAACCAAGATTCCCCTGAGCAAGTTATCTCAGGATATCCTCGGTAACATATGGTACTGGTACGTAGATCCTAAATCGGGCGAGGCAGTGGTGATTGGAAAGGTGTGGTCCGATAGTGGAAGCTTAGTGCCAAGGGAACCAATCAGAGTGTTTGATGAAGTCTGCTTCATAAACTTTTCTGTGAAAGATCTGGAGGCGTTAGCTGACAAGTAATGCATGTACACGGACGAGTGGACAAAGTTCCTTGCTTCTAAATACGACAAGGTGATCAAGTTCTGCCTTGATTACAAGAAGAAGATGGAAGCTAAAGCTGGGGAGCAGTGAAGACCGAAGACAATCCAGAGCTGTTGTCAAGGGGGAGTTTGTTGAAGCACGTTTGTGTGACAAACACTCTGGATATTGTCTTTGCTTTTGTACTTGTCTTGTATGTATTAGTCTTTGTATGTTAGTGTCTGTACGTTTTAATTATCGTGTTGTAATTACTAATGTATGTACTAGTTGTCTGTTTTCTCTAAGTGTTTTGCGCACTTAGCATGTGTGCAGGAACTACTTCCTGCGTACTTAGCAAGTACACAAGAATACTCTGCGTACTTGTTAAGTACGCAGGAACAATTTGCCCTGCGCACTTGTTAAGTGCGCAGAGATCAGGTCTAGTATAAATAGGCTAGGTTAACAGAAGTTATGTACGCAGACATTTTGCACTCAGATTGTATTCTGTCTGTAACCTTCAAGTTTATAATAGATGGAGTTTGAAATTGATTTCGTTATCGGTTTACTTTGTGTTACTTGATTCTCCACCTAGTCACGGGCATTCCGCACCCGGTCTGACTAATCACACACCCACACGTAACGATTCAAGACACCTGGGGACCTACATATCATGACATATAGCAACTACAACAAGAAGAAATACAACCAGAACAACAACAAGAACCACAACAAGATCATCCAAAGGCACCTGAGTCAGAAGCTACTTAGTTTGTTTCATCTTCTGACAGTGAAGGTAGTCCAGAGAGAACGATCGTACCTACAAATTGGTGTATGTGTGAACTTGAATGAAAAAAAAGAGGAGTTGAGAGTCCTCTTCTCGCCTCCTCTTCTAACCAAGAAGAAACCGATTCTGACTACAACTCGGATCAAGATCTTACTTCAAGGCCTAGAAGACGAAGAGATCCGAGGATTGTAAGAATGACAACACCAACTACAACACCAACACCACAGCAACCACATTTACCATCACACACCTCAACCATTCCCCAATCATCATCACATGTGAGCCCAAGTACTGCTACATTTGACACAAACCAATTTATGATGTCATCTGCTGAAGCTTACCGTGCTAACAAAGCTAAGGGAAAGATTCCTGTTGATTCTTCAACTCATGCTCCTTTATATCCTTAGAAGTTGCAGGAAAGGGTATTTGAGCTAGAACAACAAGTAGAAGCTCGGAATGTAAGAATCATGTCTCTTGAAGCTAATCAGGTTTATTTGACTGCCCTAGTGTTTGATCTTAAGAGGAAACTTGAAGAGAGAGAGAGAACAAGAATGAAGATAAGAAGGATGATGGTAATAATGGAGGAAATGGAGATACTGGAGGTAGTGGGAAGGGTGATGATATAGGTAATAAAGGAGATGATGACCTGTATAACATTGAGTTTGAAGGTTAGCTTGGAGGAAGTATGGATGATGTCTTTGATGATGAAGTGTCTCAACCACATGACAAGGACTCTGATCATCCTAATACATCAAATGTGGAGATGTTTGATAGTTCATTTGACTTGGAGCTTGAAAGGTTACACCAGGATATTGATGATGTGCTTAACTTGCAAAGTTCTACTACTACAGTCACTGAATCATCAACTCATAAAGTGGACACTGTTAGGGAACGCCCTCCATGGATTCTTCCTCATCCACCTCCTTATGATTAGTATGATATTGCTATTGTGAAGAACATGTTTGAAAAAAGAGGAGATCAGTCTGGAATAGCATCTTGGTTATTTGACAAAGAAAAGGATGCTTAGGCAGTGAAGAGGAACAATGGACACATTGAGTACTACAAAATCGGCTAATGATGTCAGCTCTTGGACGAAATTGGATCTAAGACAGCTGGATGAAGCACCATTTTTCAACAAGGAAAGGTTGGTAAGGATGATGTGTGACATCCACATCCCGGCTCACCCGAGATACCAGCCACTTATCGGATTTACTCATGAACATATAGTAAACAGAGATCATACAGAGCGGAAAACTTTAAAAATACTATTTTATATCATAACTTTGTTTAATCTACATTCAAAAGAAAGTAAAAATACATCTATTCTAATGCCAGTTCATCAGAGAATGCCAGATAGCCCACCAGATGCCTCTACTCTAGCCTTGTACCTTTACTACAAGAAGCTGCATCTTTACCTATACATATGCTTAAACATATGTCAGCTTACGCTGGTGAGTTCAAAGTGTTTAGTCAAAAATAGCTTTGACCTCTGTCTCATTCATAAATGGATTTATATGACACGCATTTAAAAACATCACATTAACTTCTTGCCCAAACATAATACTTTAAACTTGGATACTTGTCTTTCCGAGGTCACGTTAACCTCTAAGCGGTCGTCACCACTCATACATACCCTTGCACAAGGTGTCTATACTACATTCCACAAAGGAATGCAGTACTTCTCTTTATCTATCTAAGTTGAAAGATATTATGTGGAAATTAACCCGACGTGGTAAAATCTTTTCTTAATAAACCAATATGGTCAAAATATTTGACATGGCAAAACATGTCAAAAACTGTATCTTTTTCTCTCTACTCTTTGTCAAGACAATAATTGTCAAGACCTCTGCTAGTCAAGGTAAAACCCTGACTTCTGTGCCATTATTTATCTGGGCGCACCATGATAAGTTCTAAAACATTTTATGTGTCAAAACCATTTTCTTTCTCAAAATCTTTACTTTATGAATTCATGCCAAAAATGCAAGTATTCGTTTCTTTCTTTCTCTCTTTTTCTCTTTCAAAATAAATCTTTATCTTAAATCCTTGTAAAGGTTTCTTCATGGTATGTTAAAGAAGACAAGGTGGTTATCTTCCCAGAGTAGTATCTCCAACAGAAATGTTCCCAGGAAAGAATGACGGGTCCAGGAGTGATTTATATACCACTATTTCCTTAGACAGAACATTCTGTTTGCCGGATAACTACATACAGGTCGGATGGTTACCTAACACCTCTTTGATATATCATGAATACTCTGTTACTTAGTTTTAAGATTCAGATATCTTTTATACATAACCTCTTGCAACATCAAGAATGATATCAAGGGTATATAACATTTATGTAAATATTTCTAGCATGCATACCGGCCTAACACTGTAGGTCCTCATGGCACTTCTACAGATCATTCTCGTGATAAGACGTGTCGTTAACTCGGAGTGCGGAATCCAACAAATCAACGATTGCATATACAAAAGACAATAGAAACAATCAAGTAAATAAACTTCATGCTTGTATTCCAATTCACAATAGAGTTTAAAGACTCAATCTATCTTGTTCTACTTCAATTCTGATCACTGTTTTGGTTGTGAAGGAACAGTCTTCAATTTGCCCTTGTTCTTATAAGGACAATTGATCAGAATATGACCAGCTTCGTTGCAATGGAAACAAACTCTTCTCTCTTTAAAAGTTCTAAAGTAAGAAGAATTCTTTGAATTTGAGGAGCCATCAGAGTAATAAGTTTCAGAAGATTTTTTAGAACATTTTACTGTCTTCTTTGGAACAAAAACCTGTGTAGGCACCTTTGATGAATGCACCTTTTTATGACCAGCAGCGACAAACCCACTTGACTGTAAAATTGGAGAAAGCTTAGGGGTAACAACCTTCACCTCATCAGGTTCAGTCAGAATGCATCTATCACGGGTAACAACTTTGTAACAGTTGGTTCATCAAGTTTCACCTCTTTCGGAATACCTTCCACCTTCTTCTCATCAAATTCCTCATCCTTGTAGGTCCCTAATTCATTGCGTGACGGATCTCTAGACTCGCGGTACGACACGGTGATAACGTGCGGAATCCATGATCAACGTGCTCGTGTAACTCAATCAACAACAACGGTGTAAATAAACTCTTTGTATTTCACCAATATCAGGTTACAAGAATTCTCTCTCGTCTACTCTGATATCGTCTCACCTATCTCTGTGTTCTGTGTTTTTTGTTCTCAGACTCTGTTACCTCTATATATAAGCAACTGTTCTGCACCAGGCGAACTTAACAAGTTTGCTTCACTGTGCTTAGGCGAACTTATTAAGTTCGCCTCTAATAGGCTAAGCGAACTTAATAAGTTCGTCTCTAGCAGAACTTACACAGAATTTTATCAACAGTTACAAAACATGTCCTAACAGACTCCCCTTTAACTGTTGCTAACAATTCTATCAAATACAAGTCAAAGACTCTAAGACTAAGGCATAATATCTTCAAGCTCGTTGTCACCAGAATATGCTTTAACAGACTCCCCCTTGACAACAGCTTCAGAAGATTGTCATCCGTCTTCAAATATCATCAAACAAGTTGTAGTCTTCGTCTTGTTCATCTGCACACTCTCTCTTTATTTCTAGAAGAAAACTTGGGAGAAGGACCCCTTGTCAACTTCTGTCTGCAATATTCAGTTTTTATAAAGGAGAACAACCAAGAATAACCAACAACTAAGATTTCCATGGAAGTTGGAAAAATAAAATCTTTTTGGTTTTTCAAACATAAGAAACACAAAATCTTTTTGGTTTTTCTCTATATAAACTGAAATGTAAAATACAAAATCACATATTTTTTGTCGAACATTACGAGTAAGAAGATCACATCAGTATATATGAGATATCAATCACACATCTTGTATATAAATCCATATAATATCAATTGGTATACTATGTTATTCTTTCAAGCCTTGACCAATCAAACCAATATCTTTCAAGATTATCACACTCTATCTTTTCAAGACTTTCATATTGCATGTTATGATACGCGATAAACATTCAAAGAATAGGATCAGGCTATGACACACAAATTCAAATTGTCAATATTATAAGATTTGAAACTAAAGCATCTCATTCCCACTTTCTTGTGAGTTAAGGTACCATTTAAGTATGAAATACAACGTGTACCCCACTAGTATGCCAACAGAAAGTAAATGCACTATCTTCAAGACATATGAGATTTTACTAAAGATTATCCGAATTTCCAGAATTTGGAGACATCACTTAGCACATGAATAGCAGAATCCAAATTGGATTGTATAGGAATCAATGAGATTCAGAATCGAATGATTCAATGTTTTGGCATATATATGTGGAATCATAAGATTCAGGTACGTGAATCCAACTGTTATCCGGATTATGAATTCAATGAAATCAGTAAAGATGATGTATCAATATGATCCAAGGCTAGTATATGTTTGACAGATGATGTCAAGTACATATCTTGATTATACTTCAAATTGCATGCTTTTCGGGACATGGGCACTGAAGCAAATCGAATGAATAGTGCTAAGGACATAACCCAAAACTGATCTCATAGGAAAATCCTTATTAAAAGCTAATATTCTTTATCTGATAGTGATCTTTTAACACATACACCCACGCATAAAATGGGATCAAATCACAGTTGTAACATATGCAATTATGTTTTCACACTACTAATGGTTCAGTGACACTTTTAGTCTACTGACAATTCAAATTATATGCATACACATCACTATCATTTCCTATTTGTGCAGTCTCTAAAGTTTAGATCAAAACATATAATTAAGATATATTAACATAAAGCACCAACCAGTCAATCTAAGGTCATGTGTGAAAGAACATCTACTGATGTACTATCATCTCTTCTTTAACTTCAAGTAATGTCGATTTTATCTTTTTCAATTTGTTTGGCTTTTTCAAAATCTTTTTCAAAGAAAGTAAAACAAACGAAAATAAAATCTTCCATCAAAACATTTTATGAAAAACATTTTACTTGGTTACTCAGGATTAAGCAAGTCAATCAATTTAAAAACTCAAACCAATGTAATGTAATTGAATGCCTTTGCCTTTTGTCATCAACACAGTTCTGTACTCCCCCTGTCCTGTAGACTCCCTCTCAACTAGTCAAATGGTTGCATCAACGACTTTATGCTCACCATCGTCATCCTAAGTTTCAGGTTATCATTTGGACTTTGTAAAACTCTTTCCAAAACATTGTGTGTGACATATTCTCCCCCTTGAGCATCAAGTCGTTGAATCAAATAGATTCTCAGTTATCAACAACTCTTTACTCATACAGATGTCATTCCCTGTTATGTGCTAAGAACCACCACTATCAACAACCAAAATGGTATTAATAGTCCCTCTTGGTCAATCCTGCACATCTAACAAGAAACATTAATTTGAAATTGGGACCCAAGCCATGGTAGTCATAGGTCGTCCATCTGTATCAAAATAATAAACCTCACTCCATTCACAATCGAATCTCTCATCAATTTTCGGAGATTGTTCCGACGAGTCAGAAACAGAAACTTTAGATTTCCAAACATACTTCTTTTCATTAAGTTCTTTTTGCTTAAAATGTGAAGTGTTTGAACATTTTCTTTCATTTGAAAATTGATTTGATTGTGAAAACTCTTGTTGTTCTAAAAGTCTTCTCAATCTTCTGTTTCTCCTCCGTCTTTGAGGTCTAGAAAGCCTAACCTCAGATTTTGAATTACCCTTTGGTGTAACATGAGGTTTAACCACATTTGGGTTAACATAAGGCTTACCATGAGTTCTTACCTTTTCTGGAGTAACATGTCAGTTACCTTTGGCTTTGTGTGGACAAGCAATCCGAATATGACCAACAAGACCACAAGAAAAGCAAGATCTCGTCTCACGATAATATCTCATATAAGGAATCTTCACACGATAAGTTGCACTTGAAGAAGATTCTCCTACATGAACTTCTTTTGGAATTTGAGACGGAACAAACGTTTTCTCAACAGGTTTTGATTCAGTCTTCACCTTCTCAGGAACTACATGCTTCTTTCCTTTATTTTTGTAAGGACAGTTCACCACAATGTGTCCCATCTCATTACAATGAAAACATGTACGCTTGTCTGTATAATCTCTGACGCATGGAGCTCTCCTTGAATTTGAAGAACCTCCAAATGTATTTTTACCAGATGAATTAGAATCAACCTTTGAGTCTTCTTTCTTAACCTCTTTCGGTATCCCTTCTACCTTAGCTTCATCAAAATATTCATCATCACTCTCATCAGAATACACCATATCTTCACCTGTGACCGGATTCACTTTCAACACAGTCTTAGGATCTAAATCCTCATCATTTATAATCTCAGGTGTAACAGAATAATTTCCGTTGAATGGTGGAGGAACATAGCCAATACCACTAGTTCCCTTCCCCTCTTCAGTATTATTATGATAATGATCTAATAAGAATGATGAATTTGCAAAGCTTTCTAACTTTCTATGTAATCTAATCACCTCTGCTTTAGATTCAGCTAGTTCCTTATCTTTCTCAACAAGATCATTATTTCTTTTCTCAATTTCTGCAAAGGACATATCCAGGTGATATGCCTGCTCTTTGATCTTCAAAGTCAGAGAACTTATATCTCTCTTCAGTGATTCTATTCTCTAAATGCACACATTCTCATTATCTTTTAATTTCTGGTTTACCATGTGCATCGATTTCATATCACAAATGAGGTTTACATTATCATCCATAACCCTCATCATTTTTTCCTTAACTGAAACACAGTTAGAACAAAACGTTTCAGAGTTAGAAAATACCTCAGGTTTTACTTCTGAAGAAGATGCACCAGGAGCCATGAATACGTCATCATCAGCTTCACTCTTTTGAGCAACAATGACAGGCTCTGTATTAATTTCTGATTCAATCAGATCATCTTCAACTGTCTGGAAGCTTACTTCAGTCTCTACATCACTCTCGGTAGACTGAGTACTTTCACCAGATCTAATACTCTCACTATCACTTAAATCTGCAGAAGAATCACTTAGAGAATAACTTGACTTCTCCAATACTTCTTTGATCAAGACCTCAAACGCTTGAGAAGTTGCTTCACCCTTTTTCTTCAATGCTTCCCATAGATCTCTTGAAGTTGGACACTTCCCGATACTATAAATGATTTCTTTAGGTAAAGATATCTTTAAAGTTTCACACGTTTTCATCTCTCGATCAAACTTCTGCTTTTCTAGTTTACTAAGAGCTGTCACTGGTTTAGGAACATCATAATATCCCATATAGTCATAAGTAGGATGCACATATCCTTCAAATATGGATGTCCAAAAGTTTTCATCAGTTTCTGATACGAACTGTTCGAACCGGACTTTCCAGCTACGAAAATCTGATATGCACAAAAGTCTCGGTGGCACAGTTCCAATCTCATTATCATCATATGAAATTGACATTTTGAAATTTTTGCGAAAATATCCGGAAAAAAATTTCCCGCCAAAATACTCTTTTTAAAAAATTTTGAAAATTCAAAATTTCAAAAATGATTCAAAACGACCATATAAACTTTCCCTAAAAAATTTGGACAAGATGAATTTTCCCGCCAAATTGAAAATCTGACATTTTTTTTTAATTCAAGCGAACTTAAGTTGACCCGAGCGAACTTGTTAAGTTCGCCTGATTAAGTTCGCCTACTCTGCACCAAGCGAACTTATTAAGTTCGCCTCCCTAAGTTCGCCTGCACAACAAACAGCAAGTTCGCTTGCTTCAACAGATTCAAATTCAAGAACACGTCAGACTAAACTTGCGAACCAGAAGCATACGGAAATCATCATTAATCACTGATTTGAAGGAATTAATCAAAATTGGACCGTAGGATTGTGTAAATTGTCAAATAGAAACTTCTTATCGGATCAATTTCGTCAATTTCGTCTTCAAAATCACCAAATCAGAATCAAAACAGTCTTGAAACTCCATTGAAATGAAAAACTCAAAAATGACAAATTTGATGTTGATTGGACACGAAAACACCACGAATCTTTTGCTAATCAAGAGCATAGGCTCTGATACCACTTGTAGGTCCCTAATTCATTGCGTGACGGATCTCTAGACTCGCGGTACGACACGGTGATAACGTGTGGAATCCATGATCAACGTGCTCGTGTAACTCAATCAACAACAACGGTGTAAATAAACTCTTTGTATTTCACCAATATCAGGTTACAAGAATTTTCTCTCGTCTACTCTGATATCGTCTCACCTATCTCTGTGTTCTGTGTTTTTTGTTCTCAGACTCTGTTACCTCTATATATAAGCAACTGTTCTGCACCAGGCGAACTTAACAAGTTCGCTTCACTGTGCTTAGGCGAACTTAATAGGCTAAGCGAACTTAATAAGTTCGCCTCTGATAGACTTAAGCGAACTTATTAAGTTCGCCTCTGATAGACCAGGCGAACTTATTAAGTTCGCCTCTGATAGGCTAGGCGAACTTGTTAAGTTCGCCTCTAGCAGAACTTACACAGAATTTTATCAACAGTTACAAATATGTCCTAACAATCCTCAGAATCAGATTCATACACCATATCCTCACCAGTTACCGGGTTCACTTTCAATACTGTTTTTGGATCTATTTCCTCTTCATGTATAATTTCAGGTTCAACCACATAATTTGCATTAAATGGCAGAGGAACAAACCCAATACCAATAACCCGTTTAGTTGGATCAGCATTTGAATTAAAATAATCCAAAACAACCGAAGAATTTGTAAATCTTTCTAATTTTCTATAAAGTTTGATCACCTTAGACTCTTTGTCAGAAATTTCTTTATTCTTTTGAGCAACAACTTCAGTTCGTTTTTCTATTTCAGCATAAGCCATATCTAGATGATAAGCTTGTTCTATATATTTCAACCCTAGAGAATTTAAGTATCTTTTCAAAGACTCAATTCTATCGATGCACAATTTATCGTTATCTTTCAGTTTCTGATTTACAGAATGCATCGATTTCATATCACAAATCAAGTTTGTATTATCATCCATGACCTTTTGCAATTTATCTTTAACAGTAATGCAGTTAGAACAGTAAATATGACAAACCGAGTCTTTTACCTTTGACGGATCAGACATGTCTGCCATGAAAACTTTGGCAATGGGAATATTCTCTGAATCAGCACCATCTGAAGCATTTTGTGTTAGAACAATATCATCTTCAGCAATACCTGATGCAACATCAGAATCAATATTCTGCTCTTGTTCTATCTCTTCATTAACAATCTGCACACTTTCACCATCACTCGAACCATCACTTGAACTCTCACTTGAACCATCATTTGAACCATCACTTGTACCATCATCATCATCATCCACCTCTTCTGATTTTTCAAAATGAATTTCTGCTACAAATGCTTGACTTACAGCACCCACTAAATCTTCCAAATGAATACCCCAGTCATAGTTCACATCATTTTGTGCAACCAATGCCGATGATGTAGATGCATGATTTGAATTTCTAGATGAACCATGTGATTGGTTACGATTATTCTGAAAATTATTCTGTTTCTTCTGAGAATCAAACTCAACCTTTTGATTCACACACTCTTTAGCAAAGTGACCATACTCTTGACAGTTATAACAACGCACCTTGGCTTTATCAAATCCCATGCGTGATCGACTATTTGATCCAGTATACTTTCTACCAGTTTTCTTCAAGAAATCCTTTGCTTGACGCATTAACATAGCCATATTCCATTGGATGTTCATTTCTTCCAGATCAACAGGGTCAATCTGTCTGAAATGTTCTTCAATTACCTCAAGATCATGAATTTTCCCTCGAGTAAAATTTTCATACGAAGCCATGAATGAGGAAAACATAGCTAGATAATCATCAGCAACCTTTTGATTTACATGAGATCCAGAAGATGTAGAAGCTGTTGTTGCAGAAAAACCAGAATGACTAGAATGACCAGAATGAATAGGAACTCTAGAACTCTGATCTTTAGAAGAATCTTGAGCATCTCCAGAAAAGAATGCAACTCCTGTACCAGTTTTACCAGTAGTGTTGGCAAAATACATTGAAGGATCCTGGATGTGCTCCATGTTAGTCTCCTTCGTCTTCATATTCAGGTCATGCGATTGAATCTTCCCAAGAACTTCTTCAAGAGACATGGTTTTGTACTTGATATTTTCTTTGATCAAAACCGTGTACACATCAAATTTTGATGGTAATGCCTCCAAGAACTTATCATTAATTTCTTCAGTTTCATACACCACAGAAGCACTCGACAGTTCACTAAGCAGATGATAGAATCTGGTAGCAAGATCATCCAAGGATTCATTTTGAAAATGTTTGAAGACCAAGAATTGCTTCTTCAATAGCTCTTTTCTACTCTTCTTTACATCCAAACTGCCTTCACATCTTTTCTATAATGCTTCCCACATTTGTTGAGAAGACTTGAATTGTTTGAAACTGTGATATATTTCCTTCGGAAGAGACATCGAAATACTTGCCATCGCTTTCTTTTCCCTATCAAACAACACCTTTTCTTCATTTGTTAACGCAGACACCGGCTTTGGAACATTATCCTGTCCCATCCATGAATAAGTCGGATGCGTATAACCTTCTAACATAGGAATCCAGAGACTGGTGTCGGTAAAAGATACGAACTGATCAAACCTGTCTTTCCAATTTGAATAATCAGCAAGATTCAACAACTTCAGTGGTTTTTGAGATGTACCTATCTCATTATCATAATTGAACATATTCGTTAGTTGAACCATAATTGCCATTTTCCTGAAAAATTTCCAAGTGTTTAACCCTCACTACCCTTAGGCGAAGATAATAATTTCGCTTCTGTGATACCCAAGTGAACTTAATTCGCTTAAACCAGAAACCTGAAAATCCGATTAAGTTCGCCTAAAAATAAGTTCGCTTAAATTGTGAGAAGCGAACTTGCTAAGTTCGCCTACACAAGAAATCAGCAAGTTCGCTTGCTTCAGTAGATTCAAACTCAAGAACAGTTCAAACAGAAACCACGAACCAAGAATCACCAAAAATCTTCATAATTCACTGATTTGAAGGAATTAATCAAAATTGAACCATAGGATTGTGTAATTTCGCAATTAAAATCTTTCTATCGGATCAATTTCTTCAAAATCCTCTTCAAAAACACCAAATCAGAACCAAATTAAGCTTGAAAACTCCATGGAAATGAAAATATCAAAGTTGATGAATTTCTTGTCAATTTGCATGCAAAACCGTCTCAAATCACCAAGAATCACGAGCAATAGCTCTGATACCACTTGTAGGTCCTCATGGCACTTCTACATATCGTTCTCGTGATAAGACGTGTCTTTAACTCGGAGTACGGAATCCAACGAATCAACGATTGCATATACAAAAGACAATAGAAACAATCAAGTAAATAAACTTCATGCTTGTATTCCAATTCACAATAGAGTTTACAGACTCAATCTATCTTGTTCTACTTCGATTCTGATCACTGTTACAAACTGACTCTGTAAACATCTATATATAGACTACTTTAAGTTTGCCTCTAACAGACTAAGCGAACTTAACAAGTTCGCCTCAGATAGACTTAAGCGAACTTAATAAGTTCGCCTCTGTTCGCCTCTAGCAACTTGTATAAAAACACTTAGAACATTAATACATTAAAAAAACATAAAGACATAAGATCTAAACTATAACAAAGCTTTTTTCTTTACAATCTATGTCCTAACAAAAACATTTAATGTAGAACATTTAAAAAGGGCCTCATAGAACTCACCTCTAACTTCCGTCTTTTTCACGCAATTATTTCGTGCTATTGCAAACAGCACAACGACTTGGATCAAGGTCCTAAATCATCATAACATGATTTAATTACAAGCTCCTAGCTTAGTGAAAGTAACCAAGTCATTAGGAACTAGTTGGAACCTTACCTTAGAACTATCTATTGCGTATTGGGGCGAAAATACTAGAAACCGAACATTTTTTACGTGAATTGGGGCTCTTGGCGTGATCCACAATGATAAGTATGTGTTTTGTGAGTGTGTTTGAGTGTTTGGAATGCGTCAAAATGATTGGCGTCGTTCATCTATATATAGTGCAGATTCATGACTCCGTAACGGACCGTTACCATTGGTGACGGTCCGTCACGTATTTCTTGCGGCGTCCGTAATGGACCGTTATCTCCCGTGACGGTTCCTCATGAGTTTGAGTCACCTACGACGCGTCAACTCCCAGATGATCAGTCTAATATGCGGCTGTGACGGACCGTTACCCCTCGTGACGGTCCGTCATAGGGTTTCCACGCGTCCCTTAGTCAGCTGACACGTGTCATTTTCTCACTCATTGCTATGGTCAAGCCGTAACGGACCGTTATACTTTGAGACGGTCCGTCGCTGTCCGTAACGGACCGTTACCCATCTCTGACGGTCCGTCAAAGGTCTAAAACTCCAAACTTTTATTTTTGATCCTTGAATTTTCATCTATCTTTACTCTACCACCTTGAGGTTTCACTTAATGATTATTTTAGTCCCTTTACTCATACGTCTTATAAAAAATTAGGGTGTTTCAAATATACCCCCTTACAAAGATTTCATCCCCGAAACCTATTACTAACTCGAATAAGTAGGGATACGATTGCCTTATCTCTTCCTCTGTCTCCCATGTGGTGTTAGATCCCTTTCGATATTGCCACTAAACTTTCACTTGCTTGATTACTTTATTTCGTAATCTCTTGTCTTTCCGATCGAGTATAGCCATTGGCTTCTCGATATAATTTAATCTTTCGTCTATCTCTATATCATTTAGTGGTACATGAGAGGTTTTCTCTGCCAGGCACTTGCGTAAGTGCGATACATGGAATGTTGAGTGGATTCCACTCAACTCTTCTAGCAATTCCAGTCTATAAGCAACCTTCCCTACTCGATCCATAATCTGAAAGGGTCCAATAAATCTTGGACTCAGCTTTCCTCTCTTTCTGAATCTTCTAATTCCTTTCCATGGAGATACATTCAACAGAACGTAATATCCAACATGGAACTCTATTGGTCTTCGCCTTTTGTCCACATAAGACTTTTGTCTATCCTGAGCAGTTTTTAGACGAGCTTTAATCTGATCTAACTTTACACTTGTCGCTTGGACAATTTCTTTGCTTCCCAACTCTTTCTGTCCAACTTCTCCCCAACATATGGGAGTTCTACACCTTCTTCCGTACAACATTTCATATGGTGGAATATACTTGCATGATAACTGTTATTGTATGAGAATTCTACCAAAGGTAGATGATTATCCCAACTTCCACCGAAGTCAATAATGCAAGCACGCAACATATCCTAAAGTGTATGTATTGTCCTTTAACTTTGACCGTCTGTTTGTGGGTGATATGCCGTTCTAATTAATAACTTAGTTCCCATTTCTTCATGGAAATTCTTCTAGAAACGCGACGTAAACGTGTGTCTCTATCAGATACAATTGAAACCGGCACTCCATGTCGTGAAACAATTTCGTTGATAAATGCCTCTGCTAACCTTTCTGAAGAGTAAGTCTCACGTATCGGTAAGAAGTGAGCACTCTTAGTTATTGTATCAACTATTACCCATATGGTATCATAACCCTTAGCTGTTCGTTGTAGCTTTGTTATGAAGTCCATAGTGATATGTTCCCACTTCCATTCTTGAATATATAGTGGTTGTAACCTGTCATAAGGTTTTTGATGTTCTGCTTTGACTTGAGAACAAGTCAATCACTTAGCCACATATGTCATGACATTGTATTTCATACCGGGCTACCAATAATCTTGACGCAGATCTTGGTACATTTTTGTAGTACCCGAATGAATCGAATATCGTGACTTATGAGCTTCATCCAAAACTTTAACTCTGAATTCACCCATACGTGGTATGCACATACGATCGAATCGAATCTTAACCCCATGCTCATTCTCTTCTAAGTATTTTTCTTGTTCAACCATTCTTTCTTTCATAACATTCTCTGCTTTTAATGCATCTATTTGAACATTCATGAGTTGTGTCATAAAGTCAGGAGTTATAACTAACTTATATGACTTCACCCTGATAGAAGGATGCTCTTCCTCATGGCTTAGAGCATTTGCCACCACATTGGCTTTTCCTGGGTGATATTGGATTTCACAATCATAATCCTTTATCAGCTCTAACCATCTTTGCTGCCTCATGTTTAGATGTTTTTACTCAAAGAAATACTTTAAGCTTTTATGATTCATAGAGAAACTATGAAAATGGAATGCAAGGGTTACAGCCGTCACTCATACCCTAAACATTCTCTAACTAGGCTATTTATAGGAAGCTGACACGTCATCAAAACTATGCTCATCGAAACTACTAGTTTCGATTGAGCATGTACATCAGACACAAGAACCTCCGGTCGAAACTACCCATCTATCGAAACTACTAGTTTCGATGGCCCAGACATAGACTAAAATGCAGTAAATTACATTCAACAGAAACTAAAGGGATACATAAATAACAAACAAAAGTAACAGACATAGAGGATAAATTTTCAAAAATACATTGATCATATAGCTTCAAAATTCTAGACTCTACATAACTAATACTTGATAAATTTGATGGTTATCACATCATGCATGTCATCTTAAGGAAGTGCTGGAGACACTTATAAAAGAAACGTTGGATGCAAAATTATATAAATGTGCGTTTTGGTTCCGAGAAGTTATGTTCTTGGGTCATGTGATCAATGCAAAAGGTATACTTGTATATCCTTCAAAGATAGAGACGGTAATGAAATGGAACCCACCAAAGACACCTATAGAGATTCGTAGTTTCTTAGGTTTGGCGGGTTACTATAGGAGATTAATTCAAGATTTCTTCAAGATTTCAACTCCATTCCCAAAACTAACAAAGAAGGAGACAAAGTTCATATGGGGAGAAGAGCAAGAAATTGCTTTTTAAAAGTAAAAGAGAAATTAACTCAGGCTCCATATTATCTTTACCGGAAAGAACCAAGGATTTGGTAGTTTACTCTGATGCTTCGTATCACAGGCTTGGGTGTGTACTTATGCAAAGAGGCAAGGTCATAGCCTATGCTTCAAGGCAACTCAAAAACCATGACGCTAACTCCCCAACCCGTGATTTGAAATTAGTTGTTGTAGTATTGGTAGTTAAAATATGGAGACATTATCTATTTGGAGTTAAGTGCACAATCTACACAGATCATAAAAGCTTAAAGTACTTATGTGAGCAAAAAGATTTGAATATGAGGCATCGTACATGGTTAGAGCTGATAATGGATTATGATTGTGAAATCCTGTGTCACCCAGGAAAAGCCAATATGGTGGTAGATGATCTAAGCCGCAAGGAAGAGCATCCTCTTATTAGGGTGAAGTCATATAAGTTAGTTATAACTCCTGACTTTATGACTCAGCTCAGAGGTGGCCAGTTAGAAGCTCTGAAAATTGAAAATGTCAAGAAAGAAAGAATTGCTGGACAGGAGAAATATTTGGAAGAGAATGAGCATGGAGTTAAAACTCGATTTGATCGTATGTGGTTACATAGGTGAATTCAGAGTGAGAATCATGGACGAGGCACACGAGTCACGATATTCTATTCATCCGGATACTACAAAAATGTACCAAGATATGCGCTAATATTATTGGTGGCCCGATATGAAATTTGATATCATGAAATATGTTTAATTTGTTCACAACTTAAAGCAGAGCATCAAAAGCCTAATGGAAAATTGCAGCCACTAGATATTCCAAATTGGAAGTGGGAACATATCACTATAGACTTCATAACAAAGCTACCAAGAACAACTAAAGGTTATTAAACCATATGGGTGATAGTTGATAAGCTACCAAAGAGTGCCCACTTTTTACCGATACGTGAAACTTACTCTTCTAAAAAGGTTACATGAAGCATTTATTAAAGAAATTATTTCAAGGCATGGAGAGCCGGTTTGAATTGTATCTGACAGAGGCACACGTTTTATGTCGCGTTTCTGGAAAAAGTTCCACAAAGAATAGTGAACTAAATTGTTGATTAGCACGGCATATCATTCTCAAACGGATGGCCAAAGTGAAAGAACAATACAAATACTTGAAGAAATGTTGTGTGCTTGCATTATCGAATTTGGTGGAAGTTGGGATAGTCATCTACCTTTGGTAGAATTCTCATATAACAACAGTTACCATGCAAGTATCGGCATGCCGCCATATGAAATGTTATACGGAAAGAGATGTAGAACTCCCATATCCTAAGAAAAAAATGACGGGTCTAGGAGAGACTTATACACCACTCTTTCCTTAGACAGAACATTTAGTTTGCCATATAACTACATACCGGTCGGATGGTTACCCTTGCTCTATAGTGATGTTATTTATTCTTTCTATTTATCTTTTCTTTTCTTTTTTTTCCTGCAGTTGCTGAACCCTTTCCTTGAGCTGCCTTGATTCTTTCTTCACTTCATCAGTTTCTCTTAAGGCACGATCAAGGAATTCTATGGGTGTTCCAAGATGAGGGAAAGGATAATTATGTAGAGGTGGAGGTTCATGAATACCAAAAACTATATCATTATATACATTGTGGTATGGATCATCGAGTCCATCGATTGGTTCATTAATATATTCTTCCAACATTGAGGGTAAAGTCTAAGGATATCCTTCACCAGCTAGATACAGGTATGGATCATGAGTCTCCATTTCAATTTTTGCTTCCTCAGGTATCTCCTGATATACTTCTTTTATTTCCTCAGCTGATACGTGCAGGTGTTCCATAGGAGTTCGTACACGCATCATGGGTTTAGTAGATCTACTGGGTCCTGTCTCATTAGATCCAATCTGATTAAATGGAGGCAGATTTCCCGTATTCTAGTAATCAAAATCAGATGCTCCCATCATCCATGAAGAGCTTGAACTATTTAGGTTCTTAGAGATGGCTTGTGGTATGGATGAGTCATCAGAGATGAAAATTATTTCTTTACTATCGGATATGACTACAGGCTCTTCTCTCGATCCTGTAGGGTGATATATTTCTTCTTCGGTTTGTCCGATGATGTGGGTATAATTGTCACTTATCTATTATATGGATCTACCTACTTTTCTTAGCAGGCAGTCTATACTGGTTTAAGCTTAGATACCTTACCTTAGTATCTTATTTGGTAAAACCAAATAATATCAAATAAAGTTACAGCTTAGATACTAATCTCTGGTATCTAATATGCTGAATCAAATGGCCCTGATACCAATCTGTCACACCCCGGATTTAGCCTACCCGGGCGTGCGACCAACGATTGGTACCTGTCACTTATTTTTTTTCTCATCAGAGATTTATAAACACATAGGAATATTTTAATAACTTAGGATCATTTCAAAAGACGATGAATCTCCCATTTCATTTCATTTCATAAACAGGGATAAACCCTGACATTGTACACAAACGTTTAATTTACAAAACCAAGGTTACATGAGCAATTTCTTTCAAATTGATGTCTATGGTGGGCGTTCCCTTTTTCATGACATCCTTATTCTTTGTCATCATATGGCTATATCATACAAAATAATCATTGGTTACCTGTAAAAACATTTGAAAATATTTTATCAACATAAACTGCTGAGTACAAGTATATTGGAAATTATAATCTGACAAGCGGGAATAAATAGAACAATTCGCCCATAGTTTCCGGTCAATTTCCACGTGTCACATTCGGTCCATTAGTAACCTGATACATTACGGACCGTGACGGTCCCTTACCGTTCAATTTTCACGTTTTTCAACTTTTGGTCCTTGATCTTTGATATAATTACACTTGTAGTCTCTGTATTTTAGATTTTTATTATTTTAGGAACAAAATTTTAAGAAATGCTACACCTCCTTAGGTAACTTCAAACCTATACTCCTAGTTATGCATTGATAAAGTAGAATTATATAGAAAACACAATGTTGATTTGATTCTTGAAATTGAAAATCTTAAGTATCATAAATCTAAGTTTTCTAAAACCGAGAAATCATATAAGCAACTAACAGAAGGTAGTAAGAAAGATATTTCACTATTCAAATCTCAATTTAGTGAAAAATGTTGTGTGCTTACTAATGCTTTAGTGAAAAATTTAGTGATAGGAGACATATCCCTACTTCATGATTTGCAGAATTCCAATGGTGGTTATGTTTCCTTTGTAGGAGGTAAAGGTGAGAAGATAAGCATGAAAGGTACTATGGTTAATGCTTCTTTGAGTTTTAATGATGTAAGTTACGTCTCTAAGTTGAATCATAGTCTATTAAGTGTTTCTCAAATCTGTGATAAAGATTATTCTACTCATTTCACAAACAAGGAATGCTTAATTTTAAAACCAGGCTTCGTGGTGCCTGGGGAATGGATTTTGCTAAGGACACCCCATAGGGGAAACTAATATGTTATTGACATGAACAGTAAACATTTTTATGAAAATACATGTCTATTTTCAAAATCTGTTGAAAACAATGTGTTAGACCCACTAATCTGCTAATATTCAAGCCAAACTGTCACCAACGATCTCCTGGAAAGGCGGAAAACAATCCAAGAAATATTGAGATCGAAATAATGGATCAAACACTAGAAAACAAATAATACGCCATGTAAATGACATGAATCACCGAAAGCTTTCTTTTATTGATAACAACTGCTGATTACAAGTACAAATGAGACTAACACAATGAATAATCACCGACAATAACAAAAGCCCTAACTTTCAAGTTCTATTTACAATTCAAACAACAAGACTATTTATAGTGCTAAGATTTCGTCTGAAATCTTTATCGTCAGAAAACATTTTCAACCAAAAATGTTTTCTTCCGAAGAAGTTTTCGACCGTAAACTTCACATTTGTACAAATTGGATTCGATGGACTACTAGGTTCCAACAATCTCCCCCTAGTCCATTGATTCACAAGTCTTTAATCTTGTCAACATCAGGTTTTGGCTCCTTTTTTACTTTCTTTGATTCCAGTTCCTACAAACGTGTGTTGATCACCTTGGCTTCGGCTCTCATTGACAGACAATGAGAAACAACTCTCATATAAAGCTTTGCTTCATTTCTGATCAGCGTACTCATATCACATTTAATTTTGTTGTAGTAAAGAATCTTTAGCTCTTTATCGGATAGACTGAACAGTTCAATCGGATCGAAGACTCTAAAGTCTGGTAAACCTCTTTGTAGAATCTCAGCTTCATGAGTCTTGCTGTCATAGAACCATTTATCAAAATCCTTGATAAAACATTCTTTTCTTTCAGGAATGTACATAGTTGTCATCGTGTCGGCCGGTTGTACTATGTACTTAAACTTTCTTTGACCTGTTGTTCTATCTCTCTTCTTTATCATCACACACTTTGGTACTTGTGGCTGAAATGAAGAAAAACTATCTGGACCACATTGAGTTCTCATAAATATCTCAAAATCTGATGTACGATTGCTATTACAAGAATTAATCAAGTCCAAATGACGTAATTCTCTTATATCCCATCTTGGTAACTTCTGTAGCTTGTGACATGTAGCAAAGTATTGAATGTCACCCTCAACCCTCTTTACCACATACATTCTCTTGTCACTGTCATACTTCCAACCCAAAATCTGACTTGTAAATGCTTTCCTTGGATTCCTTATCTTCTGAGTCACTCGTTCTACAATAGACGGTTTCTCACTGACCTATTGTGACAATCCGACTTTTCAAGATAATCCCGTTAAGAATTCCGTTAAATATTGTGTTAAAACCTAACCCAGTTAACTCAATATTAAACCTCATGGACTGTTTCTGTCATAAATTGATCCAGAATTCCAGGGACTAATCCTGCCAAGCTTCAAAACTAGATTCGTTGACTCTCAAAGTCAAAATTAAAGAGGAATCATTCCTGTTGACTTTCAACAGTCAAAATCGCAAGCCTTTTATCAAATTTGAATTCCATAACCGAAATTAGTCCGATTCTATAACTGATATGCACGATCACTCCATTAACGACAATCATTGACACCTTAATCGCAACTTTAATCCGACATTAAACTAAATTATGGGAATTAAGTCCAAAACCGTCGACCATTATCATATCCTCATCAAATTCATTCTTTTCTTTTATGATCCTCACAAATCAACCCTCTGCACACACGCGGCGGACATTTCAGAGGCAATACCACCCGTCAATTTCACCGGAGTTGAAGCCGGAGTCGCCGGAGACCAAACTTGCGCAAGTCAGAATTCCACTTAGTCGTACACCATCATTTCCATATTTGTTCTGGTAATTGTTTACAGCCTTAGTTTCGTTTCTATCCATAGAACATAAGCCCTATCATTAACAGGGCTTACATTATCGAATTAAACTAAAACAGATTCAAGGGTTCTTACTCTTACATGTTTTAATCGAATCCTACTCTAAACCTATTTTAAATCCAATTAACTTGTATCACCAGACTCGCAATCTCCTTTTTAATAATAGCCTTATGTTAATTTAAATGTATAACATCGATTTGATCATAATCCGTAAGCTAGGGTTCATACAATTTTAGTTTAATCGAACTCTACTCCTGACCTATTTTAAATTCAATTAATATACAAGATTAGCTTCGCAATCCTCTGTATAGTAAAAGCCCTATGTTTATTGAATCAAACATCATCGAATTGTGTAAGATCCAATAACTAGGGTTTGTTCTTAATCAGTTTTGGGGCTTTTGATCTTGAACACATCCTTAATGAAATTAAACCACATCCATAGATTCGCAATGTTTTAATGACTAAAAGCCCCATGATTTCAACTGTTTCTAACATCAAATTCGTTCAGTGTGATTTTGAGTTCATATTCTAGGGTTTCGTTTTTCAAAACAAGAATTAACAATGTTAAACGCAATGGTTTTGCAATTAAACACAATCACAGATTCACATACTTCTGTTAAACAAAACCCTTATGATCTTATAATCGATCGCGACCAGATTTGGTGGAATTGGGACTGGGTTCAATCGGTTTTGCGTATGGGGGGAAGAACCCACTGAACCTTGACGTTAAAACCATTTTGAACCGGTTGAGTTTGCGGGTGGAACTGGTTAAAGCTGTGTGCGTGTGTGGGAGAGACCCGGGTTCGAGTCCGGGCTCCCACATTTTATTTTTGATGCATTTTTGATTATATTTAATTATTAAAAATCAAACCCTATATTATTATAATATTATATTAATTTGTTTTAGCCCGGGAAACCACCCGTAGGCTCGGGTTTGGATTTATAACCTATTTTCATTATTATTTCCACTTTTTAAAATATAACCTCGCATAAAATAATATATTTATATTATTTTCAACCCGTGATTAATATTATAAAATAATATATAAGTTATATTATTTCGGCTCGTTTAATTATCTCGTGTGACGTTTTAAAACTATAAAATAATATATTTATTATTTTTCCACACAAATGATTATTTTGATAATCCTGCGAACCTAAGAATATAATATAAAACTATATTATTTTCCTAATTTTTGTAAACGACTCGCACGTACGAATTTATGTGTTTGTTTATTTATTATTCGTTATTAACATACGACATGTAACGCTTCGATCATAATTTTTGTATTAAGAATCTTTATTCCCGTAGACACGTTCGTCCACTCTTAAATCCTTAGAATGCGTTAAGACGTTCTAACCTTCCGTGTCGTCGTCACAAATCCCAATGTGTCCCTAATTGTTATGTTTATATTCTAGGGCATACGTGATCCGTTTCAGGCTAATACTTGTGGTTTCAATCTCATACTTGTGTGATACTACCTACTACGCAACGCACGTGAGTTTTCACGACCCCTTTTACTGTTTTATCTAGGGAGAAAACATGACGCAAACTATTTTTGGAATATTGTATTCATATGTTATCAATGTTAAAGCTAAGCGTAACACGCTATCACTGAAAGTACTCAACACACATCGAACCGTTAATATGGATCTAAGCCTACACACATCGCCGGGGTTGATAGACCTGGCAGGAGGCAAATAAACAAACAGTCAGCTACGGTTGCGAGCGCTTAAGTTAAAAATGAACATAGGTTAGCTACCTATACATACATATTGAATGATCAATAATCTGGTAAACGTTTATTTATATACTGAAACCTGTGAACTCACCAACCTCGTGTTGACATCTTTTCTTACAAGTTTTTCTCAGGTCGCTAATATAAGGCACAGGTGCACATCAGGACATGCATGGGATTCTTCTATTGATTTTTGTTTTATTAAATTGTTTGGACTATTTTGAATTGTGTTTGGTTTGGACTTTTGGACTTTTTGGGCGCGTGTGTTTTGCGCATTTACTTTTCTTTACGCTTCCGCATTAAACTTTGATTGTTATGATATTTTCATTTGAGTCCCATGTAGAGTCGTTCTATGTAACTAATAACTGAGATCCTGGTTTGTCACTTCCCAAATGGTAAAACTCCGTTAGTTGAAATTGGGGGTGTTACACCTATCACCATAATCTTTTATCTAACACATTCTGTTTTGGTGTATCATCTGTTTGAGATTCATTTTTATCTTCTTCTTTAGTTGGAACATCAAACGGTATTCTCTCATCGACCACTTTATCCATCTTTCCTATCACAGTGCCATCACCTTCAGCATACGTTTGTTTTCTTCATACTCATACTTATCATAATCTTTATTTGACGGACCTTCCTCACTTGACTCTTCATTAGCACCACCACTAGTATTACCAGGACTATCACTACTGATGTCATCGTCATTTGACGGTTTGTCATCGTCTTTCTTTATATCTGTGATAATAACATCTTCGTCTTCCTCTTCCTCCTTCTCCTTTTCTTCCTCTTTCTCTTTCTCTTTATCTTCTCTTTCTCTTTTTCTTTTTCACCATCATCAATCTCCATTCCTTCACCTTGTTGATTTATCAAAGCATCCACATCAGACAAATCTTGTGAACTTAAGACACTTGTTTCCACCACAGGAGATTGAATATATGTTGAGGTTCATTTGTTGACGGTCCTTCCTGATTATCATTCACTTGTACATTATTTGGGTTTGGTTGAGGAGCTACATTGTCACCTTTAATTGACATTCCAAGATGCTTCAACAAATCTTGCACCATACTTTGAAGTCGATTGGTTTGAACTTGTTGTTGATCTATCTGTTCTTGCTTCTTGTTATCACGAATTTTCAAATCTCTAATCTTCCTTTCATTGGATGCTTCTCTATTTTGAAGATTAACAATTTGTGTCTTTAACAGACTCACAGTATTAGCCGTCTTTTGAGTTGCATAGTTTGCAAACTCTTCATCGATCAAATTGTAATCCTTCGAAGCCTTAAACATTGCAAGTTCTGGAAGTTCCTTTCCTTTACCTTTGCATGTGTATGTTTGTGCCATTGTCTTTAACCGCTTCTTTTCAGGTTCTTTAATCACGATACCTTTAGACGGAGGAGGTCTAGGAGGCACGGTCGTTTCAGATTCAGATTCCTTTCTCTTGCTTGGAGTCTTTGTTGTTGTAGTTGATTCTTTCTCTTGAGTAACCACAATGGTATCATCTTGAAATTGTTCTGGTTCATTAACATTGACATTAACTTCTACATTTGATTCTTCATTCACTACATGATCATTGCCTTTTCCACCAGCTGGTTCATCAAACTCAGGAATAACATTCCCTGCCTCTACTTCAAGTACTTAATTACCTTCAGTATTTACTGGTTGTTCAGCTTCTTGATTCAGATTAACTTGACCTGCACCACCTTCACCACCTTCATCATCATCACTATCATCATTATCACCTTCATTATCTTCAACACTGCTGCTCAGAATATTATCTACCTCATCTTCAACTCCAAAATCTGGATCTGGATTCTCCTCGAGCATGTTAGGAAATAACAGAGTTACTTGACTAGAGAACTTGCTTTTCTTCCTTATGGTAATCATACTACTGAAGATGGTCTCTGACATGTGCTCCAAAGGCAACTCTATTCCATCATTCGGTAGATCTGGTAGCAGAGTGTTGATTATCAATTGAATAAACCTTGTATAGAACAAGAACTTGTTATTATGCCTTGGACCCATGAAGTTTTTTATCATACCCTCGAAAATCATCATTGAAAAATTGAATCTTCTGTGTGTTCCCAAACAAACTAAAGCTTGGCTGAAAACTTCACCTATTTGAATAAAAGCACCAGTCCTCGGACCTAAGTAATGTAAAAACACATGCACCAGATACCTCCATTGCTTCCCCAAAAGTGTCTTAGTTACTTGTCTCCTCGGGAAATCGCTTTCATATCCCATAGTGAGAATAATGCCTAACACTCTTGTGTAGCTCAACCTGTAAGGAAAGTTAACATTATCCCTGAAATTTAAAATTTTCTCTTATGACTTGTTCATCAACATTAATCATCTTGCCACCCACGGTGCACTCAATCCAAATCTCTTTGTTCACGTGTTTGTATTCAACATTTTCCCAAAACTCTCGAACATGCGTTTCATTCACTGTCACTTGAGTAGATATGGCGGTGAATATCCTAGATTTGTTAAGAAACTTGACTATCTCCTTGTATCCCCTTGATTTTCTGGTGCTCGGGGTCAAACACACACATATATGGTGCCTAGCATTGAACTTGGGTCGATACATGACTGCACAAAACAAACATTCAAAAATCAAAAAAATTGAAAAATTTACAACTCCAAAGATTTCGACCGAAAACTCTTGCTCGAAAACTTTTTCGATCAAAAACTCAAACCTGAAAACAAATTAACTTCAAAGATTTTGATCGAAAACTCAATGATCAAAAACTTTTCAATCGAAAACAAATTTTGAGAAAAAAATCCTAACTCCAGAGATTTCGAACGAAAAACACTTGACCGAAACACATTTCGATCAAAAACCTTTTTGGATGAATCAGAGAGTGACTCTTCATTTCCATCCGAGAAAGCTTTTGATCCATTCAACCAAGATTTCAGACCATTCTTGAGAGATTTCGGACGTTCATAACCTGAAAATTCTAAGTCTATGTGTCACACCCCGCCAAGGCGGAAACGCGAGGCGTAAGATTCACTGGTTTCCAAAGCATATGATTACCGCAAACACATACACGTAATTGGATACATAATCGAGTTTAAAATATTTACATCACAAAATATCAACTTGAGTTTACAAAAGTTTAAGATTTCGCAAATATGACTCAAGACCATGAGTTATACAAGAGAAATCCTCCTCAAAAGCCGTATCCACGTGCATGCATGTATCCTACATTGTTAACCTGATGACCATGTTCAATTTCCTGAAAACATACTTAAAAATGTCAACACCAGGTTGGTGAGTTTACAAGTTATTATAAAGAGTTATCATAAACCCAATGTTTAAATCTGATCATTTTCTGATCAAAACTCTTTGTTAAACCTGGTCACTTTAACCTGATCAGAACTCTATTGTTAAAACCTGATCATTTTAGCCTAATCAGAACTCTTTTGTTTAAAACCTGATCACTTTAGCCTGATCAGAACTCTTTTGTTTAAAACCTGATCACTTTAGCCTGATCAGAACTCTTTTGTTTAAAACCTGATCACTTTAGCCTGATCAGAACTCTTTTGTTTGTATTACCAATGAATATGAATACTAATCCGATCTATTGACCCCATTTGTAAGCTTGCAAGGAATACAAAATAGTATGTAATGTACGAGACCGTAACCAAACCCCAACATTCTGTGCCTCCCCTCGCCTTTCTGCGAGTAAGACAATATGCGGTCATTCGGCCATTTGGACCCCTGGTTAGCGCGACTAACCATGACCGGAGGCGTCACCCCCAATAGTACTATTCATATAATCCCGGGCTAAGTTCATAGCTAATGGTTACAAATTTATTCCGATAACTTTAAGCGCTTTATTGTTCCCTCAATACATCCATACGGTCAGATCATTAGTTTCATTCATTTACATACGAAAATTCTTTACAAGTATGTTTCCACCCCAAATCATTTTAAAACTTTAGAAAAAAGGGGAATTAGTGAAACTCACCTCGACAGTATGAATGCTAGCAAATATTTGAATAATCAGCAGACTCGCATATCCGTATCCTAATTACACAAGGATAGCATACACGTTAAGACTACCCGTCTTAAACGCAAGTTGTTCACCCGACTTAGCAGATCTGATTACTTTTGTTTAAATATCTTTTTAGTTTTTCAACACTTGTTTCGTTATAAAATAGTTCTAAGTTACTGCCCAATGGGGCTGATGAACAGGTATCGAAACTTCCTTAGTTTCGATTGAACAGAACGGATGTCGAAACTTCCTAGTTTCGATTGAGCAAATTGGGTATCGAAACTACCTAGTTTCGATTGAACAACAGGTATCGAAACTCCTAGTTTCGATTGAACAACAGGTATCGAAACTCCTAGTTTCGATTGAACAACAGGTATCGAAACTCCTAGTTTCGATTGAACAACAGGTATCGAAACTCCTAGTTTCGATTACTGAACTTTTGACAGAATCAGTCCTGCATATTTTTATGTTTTAATCTTGAATTTGACACACTTTTCTTGTTATCTTACTTGCGTTCGAACGATTTGTATGTTTAGCTACGGTTTTAAAGAAAATGAAATGGATGATATCGAGTTTTTACCTCTGAACAGAAATGGTGATTTTTAGAGAAACAGAGAATGATCTTGAGCTCCTTAGCTTGATTCTTGAGAAAAACACCTGGAACTCTTCTTATAGCACCGAAATATGGTGGATTTTTGCCATAAACTGGACTTCGACTTGAAGAAAAATGGGGAAATTGCCGTAAGAAAATGAGAAGTAGGAAAGGGATTGTGAGAAAAATGATTGAAGAGGTATGGTTTTTCTTGAATTTCGAACGCATGAGGTATGGTCATTCTCTAAAGTTTGGTTGAGAAAGTCAAGGAATTGAGGGGGAAAACCCACTTGTCTCGACCGATATGATGATTGGGTTTAGAGTTAATTAAATCAATTAATTTGATTTAAGTGTAACTTAATATTATTTAGAGTTTTTAAAAGGTAAATTAATTCGGTTTAGATTTCTCACGGTATTATAATTTTTAACCGGTTTATGGCTCGTTGAAGTAAATATTGAAATCTTGGTTTTTGTAATATATATATATATATATATATATATATATTTATATATTTTTCTGGTTATTTTATTTAACCATTAACGTTCGTATTTAGTCGGGTTATACTGCTTACTTTTTCTAGTAATTCTTTAAGATTTACTAGACTTGGAATAACTCCTTTGCTAGACTTCTTGACTTTACTTAGTCAAAATAAAATATCAGGAAATAATAAGTATGAACATGCATTTATGTAATATGGATATTGACCTGAAATGCTGGGTGTCTCACTATGGATCTATCCTAAGCGTATCTATGAGTTGAGAACACGTACCTCGATGACGAAAATCTCGTTGCAGCAACAAATCACGTACAATGATGAGATTTCGCACGAAAACTAATCACTTCAAAGAATCCCGCAAAAAAGCTCGTAAACTTGATAATGGTGATGACCGATTTCGACCGAAAAGTATCTATATATACATTCTGAGATTTACGAAAAACATTTCGCATCCGACTTTTTGATCGAAAACAATTTCAGACGAAGTAGATTTCGCACGTGACATTTCGTTCGAAAACTTTTAACTTAGAGAATTTCAAACTTTTATTACTTAATCCGATTTCAAAATCATTAAAACATGTTCCAAGATACTTTGTAAACTTAAAACACACATGCACACACAAGAAACAAGACATGTAGCATTTTCAGCCAAACAAATACAAAACTATAAAATTAAACTATAATATTCAAGACTAAAACAAACTAAACAGACTAAAACAACATAGAGCTATAAGATCAACTTTATTTACAATACTAAACCATAACCATAACATAAGAACAACACTTATTAAATTTCACACTTTTCTTTATTTGAACTTTTTCCTTACATTTTTGGTGAACTGAAATTAACATAGGATCATAAATGCACACTGTCTCATTACACTTCATATCAAATCAAGATCTCTACTGTTCAACATCTATTGCTAGTATATTTATCCACATAAACTCATGCATCATATTTCAGCAAATACCGTGTAACAATTAAGGTAATTTTTATCAATACAATGTGTACCCCTTAATCGAGATGAAATGAAATAAAGCGCAATGTAAGATTTCACTAGGTCATGATCCAATCACCAGCATGAAGGTAGTATTCTTAGCACTGAAAAAACTAATCCAAGTGGATTTGAAATGTAGAATCAATTGTCTTGGTTTATGAGTGAATGAGATTAATGATATATGGAATCATGATTGACTCAGATGAGTATATATGTGTGGACAGAGAATCAGATTGATTCATATGAATGTGAGATCTGTAACGAATTAGATGATTCGGGTAGCGGGTATCCAACTATTATCTGGACATACAATGAATTCAGAAACTGAATCAAGGGCGAACAGACTCACTTCCTGGTTTCCATTCAAGATTTTCACCAGAACCATCAGTTGTATAAGAGGTGTTTAACTCTAGATTATATATTTGACAGATATACGCACTAGAGCAAACGAATTGTGCTAAGAACAAATCAAGATCCTTGTCTCATGGTATGACTAGATTCACCTAGCATTCGAATGATGAAACAATCGATATTTGATGTGGGTAAAACACAAAGATTGCAATTTAGTTAATCACACAAATATCGCCTACTTTATTACATGCAAAGCTTACCAACGTATCAATAATTGTAACTGATATCACCATCATATCCAATTCATGAATAAGCTCAGCATACAAATATACTATCATTTCCAATTTGCTCGTCAATCAGTCACATATTTTCAACTTTTGATACTTATTTTTATTTTTCACATTATCAGGATCAGCTCAATCTTCAAGATCAACACAAAACACATATATTCTCACATAGTACTATCACTTATTTTTGTTTTCATATTTTTCATTTTCTTTTATTCTCCCCCTAAAATTGTGATGCACCTTATTCAACAATACACAATAACTACAAAATATAACAAAACAGTAAACATAACATGACACTCAAAGTAAGTCACACAGCATAATTTTATCACTAAAAGAAAAAAAACACTAAAAGTAAAATCTTTTTGCGGAACAAACATGGCCTTTCAATCAAAATCAGACGTTATTCAAACAATTTTTTAATTTTTTTAATTTTTTATTTTAATCAAAAAAATTTCACTGAAAAAGAAATCATCCCCAACATTTCTACCAGAGAGTTAAACCGATCAGTTGGAAAAGCTTTTGTAAAAATGTCGTCTTTCTCCTATAAGCTATCAACGTGACCACCTTTATGATGTCGTCAAGACGGTCTATAAAAACTAACTATAAAACCTAACCTAGACTCCTAAGTAATAATAGGAATACCTATGAACTAAACCGCACCAACATGCAAGTGTACCTATCGAGTGTAGCACAGCTTAACAGTAAACGGAGTTATCGAACTCTAGAGACACTGAATACTAATACTAGACTCTGACTCGGACTAAAGATTGATTTGGTTTGGGGGGTTTACTAAACTAAATATTAAACTAAGAATGCAATAAACTAAGGTCGACTCAACTAACTAGACAAAGGACAAAGGTAATATCAAGAATGGGAAGAATATCACCTAGGTCGGAATCCTACTTGAATAGCACAACTTCTATCGGTTATGGAAAATATAATGGATCTGGGTTTCGAGGAAACAACTCTAGACAGCCTAGTGGATCCCTAATCACTCTCAGGGTGTCACCAACTAAGGAACCTAAAGATGTACTAACTCACCAGATTGTTGGATCACTTCTCAGGTATTTCCAACAATGATAAAGTACCCTAATAGACATATTACCTCTCAGTCTCTCCGTCCACCAATACACTCAAATAATGCACGGGGTAATCTCAAGATAACAACTATGACACGAATAGGAACAATCACTACACACCTAATACCGGCTTTCTCACATACAGCTGAAACTCGGATTCTTAATGACGAAGACTAAACGACTAATTCTCACCTCTCGGGTATTGAACTAGGATACACACTCAACTTTAATCAGTAATCATAGACAACTCCTATGGTTACTATGCCTATGTATCTTTGTGCCATTGTCTTTAAACACTTCTTTTCAGGTTCTTTAATCATGATACCTTTAGACGAAGGAGGTCTAGGAGGCACGGTCGTTTCAGATTCAAGTTCCTTTCTCTTGCTTGGAGTCTTTGTTGTTGTGGTTGATTCTTTCTCTGGAGTGACCACAATGGTATCATCTTGAAATTGTTCTAGTTTATTAACATTGACATTAACTTCTACATTTGATTCTTCATTCACTACTTGATCATTGCCTTTTCCACCAGCTGGTTCATCAAACTTAGGAACAACATTCTCTGCCTCTACATTAGGTACTTGATTACCTTCAGTATTTACTGGATGTTCAGCTTCTTGAGTCAGATTAACTTGACCTGCACCACCTTCATCATCATCACCATAATCATTATCACCTTCATTATCTTCATCATCGTTGCTCAGAATATTATCTACCTCATCTTCAACTCCAAAATCTGGATCTGGATTCTCTTCAAGCATGTTAGGAAATAACATAGTTAATTGACCAGAGAACTTGCTTTTCTTCCTTATGGTATTCATACTACTAAAGATGGTCTCTGACATGTGCTCCAAAGGCAACTCTGTTCCATCATTTGGTAGATCTTGTAGCAGAGTGTTGATTATCATTTGAATAAACCTTGGATATAACAAGAACTTGTTATTATGCCTTGGACCCACGAAGTTATTTCTCATAGCCTCGAAATTCATCCTTGAAAAATTGAATCTTCTATGTGTTCCCAAAGAAACTAAAGCTTGGCTGAAAACTTCACCTATTTGATCAAAAGCAAGAGTCCTCGAACCTAAGCAATGTATAAACACATGCACCAGATACCTCCATTGCTTCCCCAAAAGTGTCTTAGTTACTTGTCTCCTCGGGAAATCGCTTTCATATCACATAGTGAGAATAATGCCTAACACTCTTGTGTAGCTCAACCTGTAAGGAAAGTTAACATTATCCCTGAAATTTAAAACTTCTCTAATGACTTGTTCATCAACATTAATCTTCTTGCCACCCACGGTGCACTATATCCAAATCTCTTTGTTTACGTCTTTGTATTCAACATTTTCCCAAAACTCTTGAACTTGCGTTTCATTCACTATCACTTGAGTAGATATGGCGGTGAATATCCTAGATTTATTAAGAAATTTGACTATCTCCTTGTATCCCCTTGATTTTCTGGTGCTCGGGGTCAAACACGCACATATATGATGCCTAGCATTGAACTTGGGTCGATACATGATTGCACAAAACAAACATTCAAAAATCAAAAAAATTGACAAATTTACAACTCCAAAGATTTCGACCGAAAACTCTTGCTCGAAAACTTTTTCGATCAAAAACTCAAACCTGAAAACAAATTAACTTCAAAGATTTCGATCGAAAACTCAATGATCAAAAACCTTTTCAATCGAAAACAAATTTTGAGAAAAAAATACTAACTCCAGAGATTTCGAACGAAAAACACTTGACCAAAACACATTTCGATCAAAAACCTTTTCAGACGAATCAGGGAGTGACACTTCATTTCCACCCGAGAAAGATTTCGATCCATTCAACCAAGATTTCGGACCATTCTTGAGAGATTTCGGACGGTTCATAACCTGAAAATTCTAAGTCTATGGATCTATCCTAAGCCTATCTATGAGTTGAGAACACATACCTCGATGACGAAAATCTTGTTGCAGCAACAAATCACATACAATGATGAGATTTCGCATGAAAACTAATCACTTCAAAGAATCCCGGAACAAAGCTCGAAAACTTGATGATGGTGGTGACCAATTTCGACCTAAAAGTATCTATATATACATTCTGAGATTTACGAAAAACATTTCGCATCTGACTTTTCGATCGAAAACAATTTAAGACGAAGTAGATTTCGCACAGGACATTTCATTCGAAAACTTTTAACTTAGAGAATTTCAAACTTTTATTACTTAATCCGATTTCAAATTCATTAAAACCTGTTCCAAGATACTTTGTAAACTTAAAACACACATGCATACAAAAGAAACAAGACATGTAGCATTTTCAGACAAACAAATACAAAACTATAAAATCAAACTATAATATTCACGACTAAAACAAACTAGACAGACTAAAACAACATAGAGCTATAAGATCAACTTTATTTACAATACTAAACCATAACCATAACATAAGAACAACACTTATTAAATTTCACACTTTTCTTTATTTGAACTTTTTCTTTACATTTTTGGTGAACAGAAATTAACATAGGATCATAAATGCACATTGTCTCATTACACTTCATATCAAATCAAGATCTCTACAGTTCAACATCTATTGCCAGTATATTTATCCACATAAACTCATGCATCATATTTCAGCAAATACGGTGTAACAATTAAGGTAAGATTTATCAATACAATGTGTACCCCATAATCAAGATGAAATGAAGGTAGTATTCTTAGCACAGAAAAATGTAATCTAAGTGGATTTGAAATGTAGAATCAATTGTCTTGGTTTATGAGTGAATGAGATGAATGATATATGGAATCATGATTGATTCAGATGAGTATATATGTGTCGATAGAGAATTCAGATTGATTCATATGAATGTGACATCTATAACGAATCAGATGATTCCGGTAGCGAGTAACCAACTGTTATCTGGATATACAATGAATTCAGAAACTGAATCAAAGGCGAACAGACTGACTTCCTGGTTTCCATCAATGATTTTCACCAGAACCATCAGCTGTATAAGAGATGTTTAACTCTAGATTATATATTTGACAGATATACACACTAGAGCAAACGAATTATGCTATGAACACGTCAAGATCCTTGTCTCATGGTATGACTATATTCACCTAGCATTCGAATGATGAAACAATCGATATTCGATGTGGGTAAAACACAAAGATTGCAATTTAGTTAATCACACAAATATCGCCTAGTTTGTTACATGCAAAGCTTACCAACATATCAATAGTTGTAACTGATATCACCATCATATCCAATTCATGCATAAGCTCAACATACACATATACTATCATTTCCTATTTGCACGTCAATCAGTCACATATTTTCAACTTATGATACTAATTTTTATTTTTCACATTATCAGGATCAGCTCAATTTTTAAGATCAACACAAAACACATATATTCTCACATAGTACTATCACTTATTTTCTTTTTCGTATTTTACATTTTCTTTTATTCTCCGCCTAAAATTGTGATTTACCTTATTCATCAATACACAATAACTACAAAATATAACAAAACAGTAAACATAACATGACACTCAAGGTAAGTCACACAGCACAATTTTATCACTAAAAGAAAAAAAAACTAAGTAAAATCTTTTTGCGACAAACATGGTCTTTCAATCAAAATCAGACGTTATTCAAACAATTTTTTAACTTTTTTAATTTTTTATTTTAATTTTTTAATTTAATCACAAAAACTGCACTAAAAAAGAAATCATCCCCAACATTTCTACCAGAGAGCTAAACCGATCAGTTGGAAAAGCTTTTGTAAAAATGTTGGCTTTCTACTCTAAGCTATCAACGAGACCACCTTTATGATGTAGTCCAAACGGTCTATAAAACTAAATATAAAATCTAACCTAAACTCCTAAGTAATAATAGGAATACCTATGAATTAAACCACACTGACAGGCAAGTGTACCTATCGAGTGTAGCAAATCTTAATGGTAAACCGAGTTATCGAACCCTAGAGACACTGAATACTAATACTAGACTCTGACTCGGACTAAAGATTGATTTGGTTTGGGGGGTTTACTACACTAAATATTAAACAAAGAATGCAATAAACTAAGGTCGACTCAACTAACCAGACAAAGGACAAAGGTAATATCAAGAATGGGAAGAATATTGCCTAGGTCAGAATTCTACTTGCAAAGCACAACTTCTATCGGTTATGGAAAATATAATGGATCTGGGTTTCTAAGGAAACAACTCTAGACAGCCTAGTGGATCCCTAATCACTCTCAGGGTGTCACCAACTAAGGAACCTATAGATGTACTAACTCACCAGATTGTTGGATCACTTCTTATGTATTTCCAACTATGATAAAGTACCCTAATAGACAGATTACCTCTCAGTCTCTCTGTCCACCAATGCACTCAAAGAATGCACGGGGTAATCTCAAGCTAACAACTATGACACGAATAGTAACAATCACTTGACACCTAATACCGGCTTCCTCTCAGACAGCTGACACTCGGATTCCTAATGACGAAGACTAAACGACTAATTCTCACCTCTCGGGTATTGAACTAGGATACACACATAACTTTAATCAGTAATCAAAGACAAATCCTATGGTTACTACGTCTAGCAAACCACCCTAATCACAAACCCTAAGATCTATGACCAAGATACGCAGATCAAACTGGCAGACAACCACAATCAACGCAAGGAATTGAAATCAAACACAATATCAGATCTAAACATGCAATAACATCACAATTATCAACTCAAGATCTTTTACAAAATCATAAACCCTTTAATTGAATCAAAAAACTGATAAAAATCGAAACTTTAACAAGTATTCATCATGTGACCTAGGCAATATCAAAGTTTTAGCCTAGAATCATGCTTAAAACATTCAAACAGAACTAGAAAGAACAAAACATGGTTTCAAACACAGAATTTAAACACAAAGATCGAATCTTGAAAACCGAATAAGCTAGAATAAACCAACCCGGATCCAAATCTTGAACCTTTTGCTTCAATATTGCTTCCTACTCCTCAAAATCGCCTCTGAACCCTCTCTAGAGGGCTAAAAATCGAAATCCCCTCAGAATGGGATACTAACTCTATTAAAATTGGATTTTATGGTTTTTCATGATTTATAGGTCTCTCACGTACCGCGAGAGATTCTGACAAGCCCCTTGCGTACCGCGAGGGCCAAATTAGTCACGACCGGTTTTTATGTTCCTCGCGTACCGCGAGGCATCTCTTTCTCTTCTCTCGCGTACCACGAGAGCTTGATTTTCAACATTTTTAACTTTAATCTACCGGCTTCACTTTCTTGCTCGGTTTCTTCACGTATTCACTTGTAATTCATACGAGCACCTATAAACTAGACATAGACTCAATAAGTATACAAAAACGACTCAAAACGAATTAAAGACGCACAAAACACTAGGAATAAAGATGTGTGCTTTGCACTACATCAAACATCCCCACACTTAACCTTTTTTCATCCTCGAAAAAGTATGCAAATGGAATCATAACTCAGATCTACTTAACAAATATCAATTACCAATTAGCAAAATATATTCACGCGTTAAAAAGCAATAATCACTATTTCTGTCCGATTAAACCCAAGCACCAACTTTTAAGCCCCCGTTACGTGTTCTAATATTACATTACTAATAATATCAATCAATCTATGTGACTCACACTTAACAGTTACAGCTCTACCTAATCCCGTCTCACGGTCATGTTTAGGTACGGATCAAACCATAAAGATTTACCTTACCACGTTAAACTAATATTTACAGGTTTCAGAAATCAGATGAAATATGAATGAATGGATGAAATATGAGCATTATTAAGCAAATCAAACTTCATCTACAGGCGTTTCAACCAAGTCGCTATCCCGGAAGGTAACACATAGACTAAGTCATATCAATGAAGCACATAAGAATCAACCCAGTGGCGTTTCAATCAGGCTAGAACCCAACGTGTGACACGTAGGCAAAACTTAGATTTTAATTAAATAAGCTCAAGAAGTATGGAATTATGGATGCGGGCACCACCGAAACTCGGATTTATTCTCATAAAAAGAGAGTGGTGTGCCAAGAAATTTCAAAAAACCTCTAAATTTTAACTTAACGTGGTACGTAATACCCTATGTTGACAGTTTCAGTATTACCAATTACCTTAAGATGAAAACCCACAAGATATCATGATTTTCTAGTTTAGTTGATTCCTAAACAACACAAACAGGCTATTTAAGCTTTCAAATCGGTTCGGTCTACCAAAACAATTCTAATTTAGACGCGTTTTCAAATATTTAATCATTTAAACTCACAAATAGATCTAGTTGTACTATCATTTTCCAAGTATATGCAATTTTTTCCAAGGACATTTTTTAAAATTCTTCAATTTTTTTGTATTTTTGAATTTTTATAAACAAAACAAACTAGACACTCACATCTCCACACTTGAAACACACATTATCCTTAATGTGAAGCAAAACACAACTAAAAATAAAAATGCAAAAATAAAACAGAAATAGGAAGCGACTTAGCTGGTAATGTAGATGCAACCAAATGTGCAGCTTCCTTCATCCTTATGTGCACCGTATAGCATTTCGGCTGCGGTTGCACAGACTGCTGGGTTGCCTTTACAAACTTTATATAAGTGATAATCAACCCCGTCCGAATGGAGATTGAGTACGAGCGGAATGATAAAATCTGCAAAATAAACCTCAAACAACCCCGCAGCATTAAACTGACTCAAATAAATTTAAAATAAAATAAAAACTCGACTGACTCAAACTAACTCACAAAAAACTTAAAGACTCAAGATAGATGGATATGCAGAGAAATGTACTCGATGTGTGGCAAACACATAGACATGAATGCCGCAGCAAAGTAGATCATCGATCACGAAACGGTTTCACGTTCCCATGGTAATGGTGAATATGATATGGATGGTGTGAATGATGGATATGATATGGATGGTGTGAATGATAGTGGATGATGAAAGAGGTGGATGATATGTGATAATGATGATGAAAATGGATGATGATAGAGGTGGTGGAAAACTATGTGAAACAAAGGCAAGAAAGACAAGTCCAGGGCCCATCCGCCTACCGCGAAGAAGTCTGGACCACTCCTCGCGTACCGCGAGGACTCAGAATTTTAGCCGGCCAAAACATTCGTCTCTCGCGTACCGCGAGAGACCTGGCTTACTCTCTCACGTACCACGAGGAGGCGCTTTTCACAGAAAGATAATACGATTTTTACACTTAAAAAATTTTTGTCCCCCTTAAAATCTGTTTACCCAATTTCCTTAAAACCATATTCCAAGCATAAAAAACCAATGTAAAAATACCTGGAACTTCGCTCCTGATGATTTCCTTTGCCGAATCGAACATGAATCCCTGCATAAACTGACACAAGCAAAACACATACCGAAAAACACCGAAAAAGACATGGACTCAAACCAAGTAAAGTACACAAACTCTACATCCCGGGTACTTGCTCGAGACTCAAACAAGCCTATCAGGAGGCTTCTCCTTGATCCTAACCGACACCGCCTTCATCCTACGACACCTCCCGGTTCTCCAACTCTTCAACATCCTCATACTCCTATCAAACAGTGGACCTATATCACTCGGGTCCTTCCACCACAGCTTATACCTACCGGGTCCGAAAATGATACGCATCAAATATCCTAGCAGCTTCTAACCCCTCGATGCCACACTTGGGGTTTGCAGCAACCTAAAATCAGATAACTCTATGATGGTACGGGTTCTCTTACGAGGCAGCCTAAACCTAGGAACACTAGACTAGGGGTCAGATCAACAGTTCTCCCCTCAGAAAGCACAATGGTGATGTGTAGTGGTTCAAGAATGGTATTTTCTATATGTGGGACCTCTAAACCTTCACTAGGATCATCAGGATCCTCTACAACCTCCACTAATTCCACCACACTTGGGGTTTTGGCTATGATTGTATCTAGCTCTGCCATCATACCCAGCAGCAAATCAGGCATCACATCGCCGTAATCATCCGGCTCTTCTAACAACTTCTCTAATTCTACCGCCCAATCAGAGTCCCAATGGTTCACCTATTTCTATCTCTGGTTCACCCAACGGTTCTTCTAAATTCAGGGCGGGTTCACCTATTTCTATCTCTGGATCAGAGTCCCAATGGTTGTCCGTGAAGGCCTCAAGCATGCACATGGAGTGGGTATGCTGGCCAACTCCCTCTAGGACTTAGCAGTATCGAATGTGACCATCTCATCCCCCACACGGAGTGTGAGTTTCCCGTCAAAGACATCGATCATCGCCTTGTCGGTACGTAGGAACGGGCGTCCTAGGATGAGTGGAACTCTATCATCCACTTCCATATCCAGAATGACGAAATCCACGGGGAAGACAAACTTACCTACTTTCACTAACAGATTCTCCATAATTCCCCGTGGATAATTGATTGAGCGGTGTTAGGACATGTTTTGTAACTGTTGATAAAATTCTGTATAAGTTCGTAAAGTTCGCCTAAGCATCTTTAGAAGCGAACTTGTTAAGTTCGCCTAAGGTGCTGAGTCATAGAGAGGCGAACTTGTGTGTTCCTATAAATAGGAGTTACAAGTTCATATTCCATAAAACACTAGAGGACACTAGAACACAAGAGAATAAAAAGGTGTAAGTATGTGTTTTGGAGAAAAATGTTGTAATCAAGGATTATAGTAATAAAAAGCATTTATTTATACCTTGTTGTTGATTGAGTTACACGTTGCACGTTGATCATGGATTCTGCACGTTATCTCCATGTCGTACCGCGAGTCTAGAGATCCGTCACCCATCGAATCGGGACCTACAAGCGGTCAGCTAAGGAAATGCTCATGCTCGTCGGCTGCAGATCACCTAGGTCCAATTGTTTATAAATAGAATATGGCATCAGATTGATGCTAGCATCTAGGTCAGCCAACGCGTGGTGCGAGGGCAAACTGGCTAGGAGACACAAGATCGTGAAACGACCCGAATCTCCCAATTTCTCGGGCAGCTTGTTCTGCACCACAGCAGAACATTGCTCACTAAGTGAGACTTTAGAGATCCCTCCTAGTTTCTTCTTGTTGGAAAGAAGATCTTTTAGAAACTTGCCATACTTTGGCACTCTATCAGCGGGAGATTGACCTTGAGTTGTTTGAACATGTCAAGGAAGTGACCGTATTCCCTAGAGTGTTTTTGTGGCAACAAATGTGCTAGGTAGGGAACATAAGTCAGGTCAATCTCGGGGGACTTCATCTCCACCCCCTTCTTCTTCTCCTCTGTCGTCTCGGCAGGCATCTCTACAACTTCCTCTTTGACCACCTGCTCCTCTACTATCTTAGCATCGATGCGAATTTAGCTCTCTAATCTACCTTCTTCACCTCCTCTACTAAAGGTATGCCATAATCAATGGAGTGGTAGTCATCCTCTACAACCTCTTTCTCCTCCTCACTCCTGACTGACACGGCCATCACTGAAGCGTTGGAGCTTGAAGATAGACCTACCTGTCGATCTTTCAAGCTCTAAGAGATGTCTCCTACCGTGCGTTGCAAATCCTGGAATGCCGACTGCTGATTCTTCAATAGAGTGTCGTGGCTATCCAGTCTTTGCCTAGCATCCCTATCATTTTGCACTAACTGATCAAGCAACTTTGTCTGATTCTCTATCATCTCCTCAATCTTCCTTGTGTTGACCCTGCTTCCTGAACTTGCTCCTCCTTCAGCTCCTCCATACTGATACTGGCGGGCACTAAACCCAGATGGGTTGTTACTAGATCTCCATCCCGAGCCAAAAGAATTGTAGTTGTTATACCCTCGGTTCTGGTTCTGTTGCTGGCATAGCTCCTAATTATTTAATGGGCAATCTTGGGTTTCGTGGCCTCCTCTGCACACTTGACACCGCTGAGCACTGAGCTTCAGCACCTTAATCTCGTTAGCCATTGAGGCGAGTGCAGCAGCCACGCTAGTCTCAGGAGTTACCTGATGCACACCTCTAGGGGAAGAGGCGTGTGCTCTAGCACTAGGAATCAAAGTCCTAGTAGATGGATACTGCTGTTCGGCTTGAGCAAATCTCTCAAACATTTCCTCACATTCATCAGGCTTGAGTATCTCCATGATATGGCCTCCCGCATCAGTATTGAATATTTGCTGCTTCTCGAAGGTGAGACCATTGTAGAACTTCTCCACTAGCGCCCAATCGGAAAGACCATGCTGGGGACATCGGCTCGACAGCGCGTTGAACCGCTCCCAGACCATGTGATAGGGCTCGTCGAGATCTATCCGGAACGAATGGATTTGGTCACTAAGGCGAGCGGCCCCGGAAGGTGGATAGTACTTCTTAAAGAACTTGGCTTCAAGATCCTCCCATGTGGTGATAGAATTGTCTGGGAGAGTGTCGAGCCAAGTAGATGCACGCCCAGAAAGCGAGAATGGGAAGAGACGCAAGTAGATTGCGTCCTTAGATACACCCGTGAGATTGAAAGTATCACATATGCACGCAAAGCGGGACACATATCCGGGTGCATCCTCATCATCGAGGCCATGGAATTGGGTGGAATGAGTGATCGTACTCATGACATGTGATGGGATCTGCCAAGAATGGGTGTTCAGAATAGTAGGGCGAGTGATCGAAGATCTCGCGCCCATGACCCCATCACTGGCCCTCTGGTGTACTGTACGCCTCGTTGGTGGGTCAGCGTTGCCCATTTATGGAAAGGGGATTGGGCCAGTAGGATGTACCTGGGTGCTGCACAATGCTTTCAAATGCTCCCGGAAGTCGCGAGTGCGCTCGTGTAGCTCTCGCTGGGGCTCTAAGAAAGCTGAATTAGGTGGTGATCCCTGCGAACGAGTATGGTGCATAAACAGAAAGACCCTAGAAGGAAACATAACAAAGACTCAAAGACACACAGAAAGACTCGATTCAAAATTAGACACTCAGATAAGACTCACAAGTAGCACAGAAGACAAGCACACAAAATTAAGACTAAAAATCAAAACAAACCAAAAAGAACAGAAAACAAGCACACAAAATTCATTGAGAATTTCTCCAAGATAGATCAACCCTTGACTACATTGACACAGAAGGACAAGAAACTTGATTGGAGCGACAAACAAGAGTCAGTGTTCCAACTACTAAAACAGAAGTTGTGTGGTGCACCGATACTATCACTCCCAGAAGGAACCGATGACTTTGTAGTATATTGTGACGCATCCAGGCAAGGTCTCAGCTGCGTGTTGATGCAGCGAGACAAAGTGATTGCATATGCGTCTCGACAATTAAAGGTGCATGAGAAAACTACACCACCCACGACCTAGAGTTAGGAGCCGTGTTTTTCACGCTGAAGATTTGGAGGCATTTCCTTTAAGGTACTAAATGTACTGGCTTTACTGACCACAAAAGTCTCCAGCACATCTTCGATCAAAAGGAGCTAAATATGAGGCAGCTAAGATGGGTCGAGTTTCTCAACGACTATGACTGCGAGATTCGGTACCATCCTAGCAAGGCAAACGTCGTAGCGATTGCCTTGATTAGAAAGGAGCGAGTCAAGACTTTACGAGTGTGAGCATTAGGGATGATAATTCACACGAGTCTCATAACTCAAATCCGTGATGAATAGCGTGAAGCACTCAAATAGGAGAATTTAGAACGGGAATCATTGAGAGGTATGATAAGACAGCTAGAGGTCAAATCCGATGGAACCCAATATTTCATGAATAGAATTTGGGTCCCTAGTTTTTGGAATTTGAGAGACTTGGTAATGGACGAAGCGCATAAGTCCAGGTATTCGATACTTCTAGGATCACACAAGATGTACCAAGATCCTAAGGAACTATATTGGTGGCCAAACATGAAAGCCGAAATCTCCACCTATGTAGGTAAATGTCTGACATGTTCAAAGGTCAAAGCAGAATATCAAAAACAATCAGGACTGTTACAGCAACCAGAAATCCCACAATGGAAATGGGAGCAAATCTCTAGGGACTTCACCACCAAACTACCCAAAACCACTAGTGGATGTGATACCATTTGGGTAATCGTCGATCGCCTGACGAAGTCCACACATTTCTTACCAATCAAGGAGACGGACAAGATGGAAAGGCTGACTAGAATCTACTTGAAGGAATTTGTCTCGATTCATGGTGTGCCAATCTCAATTATCTCGGACCGAGATAGCCGTTTCACTTCTAGGTTCTGGCAATCCTTGCAACAAGCCTTGGGTACTCGATTGGACATGAGTACTGCATATCACCCACAAACGGACGGTCAGAGTGAAAGAACTATCCAGACCTTAGAAGACATGCTTAGAGCTTGTGTGATAGACTTTGAGAACAAATGGGATACTCATCTACCCTTAGCTGAGTTCTCATATAACAACAGTTATCACACTAGCATCATGGCAGCACCGTTCGAAGCACTTTATAGACGAAAGTGTCGATCACGTATATGTGGGACCGAGGATGGTGATAGTCAACTCACTGGCCTAGAGATCGTTCATGAGAAAACCGAGAAGATTGTTCAGATTCAAAGTTGATTTAAGGCCGCACGTGACCGTCATAAAAGCTGCGCTGACATAAGACGCAAGCCATTAGAATTCCAGGTCATGCTGAAAGTCTGACCCTCGAATGGTGTCATTAGGTTTGGCAAGCGAGGCAAGCTAAACCCCCGATACATTGGACCGTTTGAAATCCTGGCAAGGATTGGTTGTGACACCTGACAAATTCCAGTTAATATTGTTAACTTAAACCCCGTTATCTCACTCTAACCCAGTTAGTTCAGTTAACTCAGTTACAAAACTCAGGGGCTATTTATGTCATGATTCCAAAGTCAAAAACCAATGAAATTCAGGGAGTAGTTCTGTAATTACCCCAGTCTCGATTCGTTGACTTCGTAAAGTCAAAATCGAGTGTATTGAACTCAAATTCAAACCCGTAAATGATTAATTGTCCAAAGTTGTAACTGATTTACTTGTTATGTTCATAAACAATCATCATGGGAGCATTTAACATCTTTAACGAAAGCGAATTAATCCCAATTATGGGTAATCATGTCATAACCGTCGAGTTCATCACTAATCCTCATTAATTCGCATCAAATCATGAATCATTCCTCAATCAACTACCCTACGCACCTCTAAAGAGTTCTTTAGAAACTCTTGCATCATCCAATCTGATTGAAAACACAGTCTGGTTCACCGGAGATCGAGTCACGCAAGGCGGAGTTCATTCTAGCCGAGCACCACCAATTCAAAAACAATTCAGGTATCTAATCATACCCTCAGACTCGCTTTCATCCCTATAACGAAAGCCCTAACAAATCTAGGGCTTATAACAACAAATTGAACTCGAACCAATTCTAGGGTTCATAACCAATTCGGTTTAATCGAATGATACCCTTGACTCAGTTCAATCAAATTAAATGATATGAGTAGTTTCGCAATTTCATACTCTTTGAAAGCCCCATGAATTCAGCCACTTTTATTATCAGAATCAACGGATTTGATTTGTGTTCTTAACCTAGGGTTTCTAATGTTTGAACATGAAATTAACTGTTTTAAACTCAACAATTTTTGCAATTAATCACATCCACTGATTCGTATTTCATCATAGAACAAAACCCATATGGTTTCTTGACTTATCGCGATCCTTTCGATTGGTTTTGGGGACTGGGATCGGGTTCGGTTTCGAAAGGGGGGTGGACACACAGAGACTTTGGATGTTAAAACGAATCGATCCGGGAACTTGTTGCGATGACCCTAGCGGGCGGATTGGTTAAGGCAGTGTGTGTGGGAGAGACCCGGGTTCGAGCCCGGGCTCCCACATTTTATTTTTGGGGCCTTTTCTTGTAATATTTTAATATAAAAATCAAACCCTATAATATTATATTATTATATAAATGTGTTTTAGCCCGGGAAACAACCCGTAGGCTCGGGTTTGAATTGTTAACCTATTTTTATACTATTCCCATTTTTATAAATAAAATAGTATTGTTATTATAAAAAAAATAATAATATGTTTATATTATTTTCAAACCGTAACTTCGTATAAAATTATATGTTTATATTATTTTCAAACCGTGACCCGTATTATTAAATAATATATATTTATATTATTTCGAATCATTTTATAACATCGTGTGTCGGTTGAGATAAAAAAAATTAAAAATATAATTAGTTATATTATTTACTCGTATAGATATATATTATTATTTTCTTAACTTTTGTGAATGACAAAACACGCGATTATATTTATTATTATTTTTGTCATTCGTCGCGTAAGGTAACTCCTAACTCCGTGGACACTTTCGTCCACTCTTGAATATTAGAGAGTTTTGTTAAGACGTTTCTCATTCCGTGTCGATGTCACTATTCCCATTTTTGTACCTAATTTATGTGTTTATAATTTTAGGGCATTCATAAGTCGTTTGAGACTTACACACGTGGTTCCAACTTATCCTTTGTGTGATACTACCTACAACGCAACGCATGTTAGTTTTCACGGCCCCTTTTACTTTTTTAACTTGGGGGAGAAAACATGATTAAACAATTTTGGAATTTTGTAATTCGTATGATATCAATGTTAAAGCTAAGTGTAACACGCTATCACAGAAAGTCCTCAAATTATATCGGACCGTTAATATGGATCTTAGCGAGGTAATATTTAGTAGTACTACTGCTTTTGACAAATCCCACCCGCGTTAGTCGCGCTAACTCGATTAGAGATCGAACGGGTGAAATGTTAGCCTACTCACACCGCCAGTATTGATAGACCTAGCAGGAGGCAAATAAACAAACAGTCAGCTTCGGTTACGAGCGCTTGAGCTGAACATGAACATAGGTTAGCTACCTATAGATACGTACTGAATGAACATAAATCTGGTAAACGCTTATTTACATATATTGAAACCTGTGAACTCACCAACCTCGTGTTGACATATTTTCTTACATGTTTTCTCAGGTCGCTAAGATAAGACACAGGTGCACATTAGGGCATGCATGGGATTCATTGAAACTTTGATTAGTATGATATTTTCATTTTGAGTCCCATGTAGAGTCGTTCAAAGTAACTAATGTCTGAGATCCTGGTTCGTCACTTCCCAAACGGTAAAAATCCGTTAGTTGAAATTGGGGGTGTGACAGATTGGTATCAGAGCCATTGGTTATAGAGAACTAGATTGCATACTAGACTATAGCCTCACACATTAGTTACATGTCATTTGGATGTTTGGCACTTATATGTATTGTTACAGGAACATGTCGTCAACCCCACCTCCATCACCTAAGGCACCAGGACATAAGGCACCTATCCTATCATCCCCGGAGCCCAAAAGGCGCCGAACTAGTTCCAGTGACTATTCAGTTGACCAGGGGGAACGAGCAGCGCACAAGCAATGAATCCTGCTCGCAATTGGAACGCATACCCACAAATGATCCAAAGATGTATCGAAATGGGAAATGTCCCATCACCTTACTTCGGTTCTACTTCCTCATCATCTACCTTGCCTAGCTTTCCATGCACTATGGAACAAGCTTTTGCAGCCTTTGTATTTTATATGTCTAGAGAGTTAAGCATTGTGAAAGATGCTACTGATGAGATACCGGATATTCTGAAGAGAGAGCCTCAAATAGAGGAGAATAAGGTATGGATAGAACTTTTGACTGCTGAACTAGCAGTAACTGACCAGGTCCATAACTGTCACACCCCCAAAATCCACTAACGGAGTTTTACCGTTTAGGAGCGTGACATACCAGGATCTCAGTCATTAGTTACGTTGAACGACTCTATATGAGTTTAAGAAAACCACTAGTATTGCTCATAGTCACGATGCAATGCTAGTAATGAAAACACTGATTTAATGTAGGACTTGCGGAAGCGAAAAGTTAGATGAAAAGTATGCGCCAAAACAGTAGCGCCAAAAATAAACAATTCAACGATAAATAAAATAAATAATCCTTGAGTTTGAAAATGATAGACTTCGAATGCATGCATGCCTTAGCTTGTGCTTGTACCTTAATTACCTGAGAAAACATGCTAAAACGTGTCAACACTAGGTTGGTGAGTTCACAGGTTTCATTGTTTGTAAAGTTTACTAGATAATACCATTTACAATTATATCATAGGTAGCTAACCTAGTTCATGTTACTAAAGCGTTTCGACACCAAAGCTGACTGTTTATGTTTGTACTGCCTCCCACCATGACTATCATAATCAATGATGAATGTTTAGGTCATTGTTACACCCGTTCGACTTCCCGTCGTGTTAGCGCGACTAACGCGAGTGGGGCTTGTCAATGCCCAGTAGTACTACTCAAGATTACCTCGCTAACCCATATACTAACGATTCGATAAGTAAGGACTTTCATGATATGTTTGCGCTTAGTACACAAGTGATATAAAAGAAACGTAAGATCTAAATGTTTATACCCATGTTTTCTCCCCCAAGTTTAAAACGTAAGAAAAGGGGCCGTGAAAACTCACCTTAGAGTATGTGCGAAAGAAAACGAACTTAGAATGCTTGACGACTAACTGCCACCTATAAACACCGGTTTATAAGTGTGTGTTTGTGCAAGATGATACGAACCCTAAGTATCCAAACATTCCCATTGTTTTAAGGGTATAGAAAAGGTTTGCAAGTTTGACTCATGTTTGTCCAAGTTTGACCTGACGACCCGTTGGTGACCGTTTAATGATTTAATGTTTGTTCAGCATAATACTTCTATATTATACAAAAATGATCATGCTGTAACACTTAGCAACAAATCCTATTTGTTCTAACAAGCTAGCAAGTTTTCATAAATAGCAGGTTTGTTCGGGACTCGTGTTTCCTGGAAACTATCATCATTGATATATTCGTAGGATCACCCTAACATGTTCTAGCTCATCACATCACATAACAATTGTCTAGAACCTAAACATGCAAATCATAATTCAAGACAAAGTTTCCAACTTTAGTAACCTATGACTAGCATGCGTGATTTCAAACACCTAACACGTTACAACAGGTTATTGTATCTTAACTAACATGTACCAATCATTAAACCATATCATGCATGTCTAAATAGCAAGTTCTAACCACTTTTAACAATTAAAGTTTCCTTATTTGGAAAGTTCGCAAAACCGGGTTATGTATTCAAAATCTGATTTCACAAATCATCTAAACATGTATCAAGTAGCTCATAACCATCATCATATCATTCAAATCACTTCTAGTATGCAAGATATAATTCTTAAAAAGTTTCCATTATAAGTAAGTTAGGGTTTTTAATCTTGTTCAACGAGATTTAAAGCATCAAATCCATCACGTATGATTTATCTAACATAATTATAATCATAACAAGTGTCAAACATCTCTAACATGCGACTCTACACCATTACATAATCAAAAAGTTTCAATATTTAACAAGTTACTAATCGCATGGAGCTAGGGTTTTGTAATCAACCATATAATCAACAAATACATGCAAAACAATAATAAAGTTAACATTTTTATTATAAAAATCCATGTTTGGATGAACTAGGTTTTGATCTAAAATTTAGGAATCAAAAAGCGATGAAATTGAACGAAACGACTTACGTAGGAGTGTTAGAAACGCCTAGACTAGCACGTATCCACTTTCGGATTCACGATCGAAGATCAAACGAGGGTGTTTGGGTGCCTTGGAGCTCTCGATCGAAGGAGAAGGGAGGGGGGGGGGGTCGACGGCTCCAACAAAAAAAGGGATTAGGGTTTATCTTTTTTTTTTAATTTTATATATATCCCTAATTGTGTTTATGGGTTTTTAAGTTGGGCTTCTGGCTTAATTAAAGCCCATAGACTCTAATTAATTAAATAATAACTAATAATGATTAAAAACTTCCAATTATTATTTTTTATAAAAACTCTAATATTTATAAAAATAATAAACACGATTAACACACGATAAACACGTACGAAAACAATAATAATCACATAATTCACGTAAATTCACGTAATCACATATAAATCATAAAACTCATAATTTATATTAAATATAAATTATTAAATGTTCGTAATGTTAATTTCGATTAATCACCAACGTTTCGGGTTAGACTCGAGTGCGATCCGATGTGTGCGAACTGACTGACACATTTAATTAATCCTAATTAAATGCAATGTATGTGTGACTAACTGGGATAACTGAGTTTGTAACGAAAAATGTTTGAACTAACGAGGTTTGAGTTAACGGAGTTAACCTGAAAATGCCGGATGTCACATCATCCCCTTGTTGAAAGAAATATTGTCCCGAAAATTAAACGAAGTCCGTAACGTCCGAAACAAAAAAGTTTAGTTTTGTCACATCATCCCCTTGTTTAAATAAATTTCGTCTCGAAATTTAGTTAGTACCTTCCGTGATTGCCGTTGAATGTTTGAAAAGGTGAGGATACTTTTTCATCATCTGATCCTTTCGTTCCCACGTGAACTCCGGTCCACGCTTCGAGTTCCAGCGAACTCTGACAATAGGTATCTTACTGCGCTTGAGAGTCTTGACTTCTCGGTCCATGATCTCAACTGGTTCCTCAATGAAACGTAGCTGTTCATCAATTTCCAACTCCTCGAGTGGAACTACAAGTGTCTCATCTGATAGGCACTTCTTTAGGTTTGAGACATGAAATACATTGTGTACTCCGTTGAGTGTATCTGGTAGGTTTAGTTGATATGCTACTGGACCGATCCTTTTCACTATCTCGAATGGTCCAACGTAACGCGGGTTTAGCTTTCCTCGTTTTCCAAAACGAATTACACCTTTCCATGGTGAGACCTTTAATAACACTTTGTCGCCCACTTGGAATTCTAGCGGTTTTCTGCGCTTGTCTGCATAACTCTTTTGACGGTCACGAGCTGCCGCCATATGGTTTCGGATTTGCACGATTTTCTCTGAGGTTTCATGCACAAATTCAGGACCAGTAAGTTGACTATCTCCAACTTCAGCCCAACAAATTAGTGATAGGCATTTCCGTCCGTACAAAGCCTCGAACGGTGCTGCTTTGATACTAGTATGATAGCTGTTATTGTAAGAGAATTCCACTAAAGGTAAGTGAGTCTCCCAACTGTTACTAAAATCAATCACACAAGCCCTTAACATGTCTTCTAGGGTTTGAATGGTACGCTCACTCTGGCCATCTGTTTGAGGATGGTACGCTGTGCTCATATTCAGGCGCGTGCCTAGAGCTTTCTGTAACGATTGCCAGAAACGTGAGGTGAATCGGGCGTCTCTATCGGAAATGATGGAGATTGGCACTCCATGTCGGGATACTACTTCTTTAAGGTAGAGATGAGTTATCTTTTCCATTTTATCGGTCTCTTTGATAGCAAGGAAATGAGCGGATTTGGTTAGGCGATCCACTATCACCCAGATTGTGTCACATCCAGTAGGGGTTCGGGGTAATTTGGTTATGAAATCCTTGGAAATCTGCTCCCATTTCCACATAGGTATTTCCGGTTGTTGAAGTAATCCGGATGGCTTTTGGTACTCCACCTTGACCTTGGAACATGTCAGACACTTGCTCACGTAGGTGGCTATATCAGCTTTCATGTTCGGCCACCAATACAAAACCTTGAGATCGTGATACATCTTGTCGGATCCCGGATGGATAGAGTATCGGGATTTGTGAGCTTCATCCATGACTAGATCTCTTTGGTTTCCATACACTGTTATCCATATTCGTTCCGTAAAATAACGAATACCATCTGCTTTAACCTCAAGTTGTTTCTCCAAACAACGAGTGGATTCAAATGATAAGTTCTCCTCTTTTAAGGCTTCGAGTTGGGCATTACGGATTTGTTCGGGTAGTCCTGTATGAATAGTGAGTTCTAATGCTCTAACCCGTCGGGGTTTGGTTTCTTTTCTGCTTAGGGCATCGGCCACCACATTAGCTTTGCCCGGATGGTACTTTATTGCACAATCATAATCGTTTAATAACTCGATCCAATGAAGTTGACGCATATTCAACTCTTTCTGCTCAAAAATATGCTGAAGACTCTTGTGATCAGTGTAGATGGTGCACTTGGTACCGTACAAGTAATGTCTCCATATCTTGAGTGCAAACACCACGGCACCTAACTCCAAATCGTGAGTTGTGTAATTCTTTTCGTGGATTTTTAACTGTCGAGAAGCGTATGCGATAACCTTGTCGCGTTGCATCAGTACACAACTGAGACCTTGGATAGAGGCATCGCAATACACCACGAAGTCATCTGTTCCCTCTGGTAGAGACAGGATAGGTGCGCTACATAGCTTCTGCTTCAGTAGCTGGAATGTTGATTCTTGAGTCTCACTCCAATTATAGGGTTTATCTTTTTGGGTTAAGGAGGTGAGGGGTTTGGCAATCTTTGAAAATCCTTCGATAAAACGACGGTAGTATCCGGCCAATCCTAGGAATTGCCGAACTTCGGTCGGAGTTGATGGTGCTGTCCAATTCTTAATAGCTTCCACTTTGGCTGGATCGACATGTATTCCCTTCTCATTGATCACATGTCCTAAAAATTGAACCTCGCGAATCCAAAAATCACATTTGGAAAACTTCGTGTACAGCTGCTCCTGCTTCAGTAGTTCAAGGATCAAACGCAGATGCTCCTCATGCTCTTTCTGACTCTTAGAGTATATGAGGATATCGTCAATAAAAACAATGACGAATTGATCCAGATAAGGTTTACACACACGGTTCATGAGGTCCATGAACACCGCGGGTGCGTTGGTTAATCCAAATGGCATGACCAAAAATTTGAAATGGTCGTACCGGGTTCTGAATGCAGTCTTGGATATATCCGCATCTCGAACTCTTAGCTGATGATATCCAGACCTTAAATCGATTTTTGAGTAGAAACTTGACCCTTGAAGTTGGTCAAATAAATCGTCAATACGGGGTAGCGGGTAGCGGTTCTTGACTGTTACTTTGTTTAACTCTCGGTAATCAATACACATGCGGAAAGTTCCATCTTTCTTTTTGACAAATAGGACTGGAGCTCCCCATGGAGATGAGCTCGGTCAGATGAAACCTTTATCCAACAACTCTTGTAGTTGAGTGGATAGCTCCTGCAACTCGCTTGGTGCAAGTCTATATGGTGCTCGAGCAATAGGGGCTGCTCCGGGTGTTAGGTCAATCTGAAATTCGACCTGACGATGGGGTGGAAGACCAGGTAGGTCTTTAGGAAATACTTCTGAGAATTCACGGACGATAGGGATATCTTCTAACTTTCTCTCCTCGGTAGACTTGTCAGCAACAAGGGCCAATATCACGGTATGACCCTAACGCAGACACTTCTGAGCCTTCATGAAAGATATGATGCCCATGACTGCACCACTTCTTTCGCCCTGAACGGATAGGATCTCTCCACTAGGAAGGGGTATACGAACGATATTCTCACTACAGATGATCTCAGCTTGGTTTTTAGACAACCTATCCATGCCCACAATTATGTCAAAACTGCCAAGTGTAACTGGCATGAGATCTATGTCGAGTTTGTGACCAGAAAGTTCTAACTTACATCCCTTGAGAATGTGGGTTGCCTCGATTACTTTACCGTCTGCTATCTCTATGGTATAATGGTGTTCTAATAAAGTTGGGTTTATTTCTAACTGACTACTAAGTTCTCTAGATATAAAACTTCTATCGGCGCCAGTATCAAAAAGTACAGAAGCATAATGATCGTTTAAGAGAAACATACCGTTCACCACGTTCCGATCATTTCGAGCTTCTCCCGATCCAATCGCAAATGCTCGGCCCTTTGCACCATTTCCTTTGTTATTACCATTTCCACCCTGGTGGTTATTTCCATTTCCATTACCGCCCTAATGATTGTTGCCATTTCCATTCTCGTTTCCGTTTCTCCTCAACTGCGGACAATCTTTCTTGAAATGCCCTTCTTTACTGCACTCAAAACAGCCTTTGGGTGCGTTTCCAGGTGGTGTTTGTTTGTTCTGCAGATCCACCCTACAGTCTTTGGCCGAATGACCCATCTTTCCACATCGGTGACAACGGTACTGGTCGCATGTTCCATGATGGTGAAAGTTACATTTATTGCACTTCGGGTACTTGCCAACATAAGAACCCTGATTCTGCTGAGAAGAGTTAGACTGACTGTTGTTCTTTGACGGTTCAAACTTACGGTGTTGCTGTTGCTGTTGCTGAGAAGGTGGGTTTGACTGGAAGGTTTTGGGGAATGAACTTTCAAACTTCCGCTTATTGGCAGCTGTCTTTGATAGTGCACCTCTAGGTGGTAGAGTGCCCTGAGCTACTGCCTGATCGGTTAGCCTGTGAGCCAACCTGATTGCTTGTTGAATGGTAGTAGGATTAGAAGATGTCACCATGCTATGAATTTGCGGAACCAGACCATCAATGAATTTCTCGATTCTCTTATAGGGAGGTGTTACCATTTGCGGACACAAGTTCGCCAGTTCTTACGAACGAGTAGTGTAGGCTTCAATTTCAGATCCCTCCATCTTGAGGTTCCAGAACTCGCCCTCAATTTCTGCACTTCATCGCGGGGACAATACTTCTCCCGCAGCATAGTCTTGAATTCGTCCCATGGCAATGCATTTGCCATCTCAAGAGTTAGCATTTGCACTTGAGAGTTCCACCAAGTAAGGGCTGGACCCTCAAGTGTGCCAGATGCATACTTCACGTGGTTGTGCGGCGGGCAGTTACACATTGCGAATGCGGATTCAGATTTCTCCATCCAGCTGAGTAAGCCAACAGCCCCTTCGGCTCCACTGAATGAGTGAGGCTTACAATCCATGTATGCCTTGAAAGTACAAACCTGCTGGTGGTTGTGTTGACCTGAATTGTAAACAAGAATGCGTTTTAGGGATACTATATTCGAATTTGGGTTTAGGATGAATGATGACTCACTAGAGTCGATAATATTATGCTTTACCTCCAGCATTTATAACGGCATGAGTAGCTGCTACAGCTTCAGCCACACGCTCATTTATGAGTGCCGTGAGCTCGGTGCAGTCATGTTAATGTTTCCGCGACCACCGCGTCCTTCGGCGCGTCCGCCACGTCCATTTCCTCTTCCAGCCATTATCTTTACATTCACAACATATAATAATGAGAAAAATACATCGCATTTTATCATCATACAAGTGCAAGTAAATAAAGAAATTCAAACCACAACATCTAACATTTCAATAATAGTAATACTTGATAAAATAAATTGTAACGATTACAACTAAATTCAACCAAACATTAAAATTATAGAAACATCTGTTGGATGGGAACAACCCTGCCCATCTAGGTTCAAAAGAAAAAACGTAAATAAGTAATGAAGATAGATGATCAAATGTCACTGCCAACTGATGTAACATCGGATGCTGCATCATCATCCTCATCCTGGTCTCCTGCAGGTGCATCCTCCGGTGCAACTCCTGCTGCTTCAGCAGCTGCAAGTCGAGCCTCCACTTGCTCAATCCTGGTGTGGAGTATATCTAGGTTCCACTCTGCAGTGTTCAGCCGGTCCTCCATATCCACACATCCATTTGCCAAATTCTCATGAGCTGTATCAGTTGCTGCTAAATGTGGAGTCAGTTGGGTTATCCTCTGATTCATCAACATCTCTCGCTGAAGTATGCTAGAAATCTCTCCAGCTGCATCTCTCATGTTCCGGATCTCCCAGTCCATCCTAGCCACAAAGGCAGCTATCACCTGCTCATAGGGGTACTGCAATGGTGTCAAAGCTCGTACAGAAGATGATGAAGAAGAAGAAGCAATGTCAGTAGTGAGTGGAGGTGGGACTTCCTCCTCGCGGATCCAGTTCCTGATCCTATCGGGATACCAATCCCAGTCCTGCGTGTTGCCTCTGACACGCACATGAATAGGCTCGTCATGCCCTACAGTGGTATTGATCGGGTTGAGTCGACATCTCCTCGGCTCTGGCAAAGGTACTGTAGGAACATCTTGCTCCTGAACGACTGGGGATGCGGGTGAATTTGGTGTGGTCGACATTTCCTGTAACGGGATGAGTGAGTGCCATGTTTGAGTGTAAGTGTTGTGTAACTAATGCATGTATGTGGTTATAGTCTAGTATGCATTTCCTAGTTCTCTATAACCAATGTCTCTGATACCAATCTGTCACACCCCCAAAATCCACTAACGGAGTTTTACCGTTTAGGAGCGTGACATACCAGGATCTCAGTTATTAGTTACGTTGAACGACTCTATATGAGTTTAAGAAAACCACTAGTATTGCTCATAGTCACGATGCAACGCTAGTAATGAAAACACTGATTTAATGTAAGACTTGCGGAAGCGAAAAGTTATATGAAAAGTATGCGCCAAAACAGTAGCGCCAAAAATAAACAATTCAACGATAAATAAAATAAATAATCCTTGAGTTTGAAAATGATAGACTTCGAATGCATGCATGCCTTAGCTTGTGTTTGTACCTTAATTACCTGAGAAAACATGCTAAAACGTGTCAACACTAGGTTGGTGAGTTCACAGGTTTCAATGTTTGTAAAGTTTACTAGATAATACAATTTACAATTATATCATAGGTAGCTAACCTAGTTCATGTTACTAAAGCGTTTCGACACCGAAGCTGACTGTTTATGTTTGTACTGCCTCCCACCATGACTATCATAATCAATGGTGAATGTTTAGGTCAATGTTACACCCGTTCGACTTCCCGTCGTGTTAGCGCGACTAACGCGGGTGGGGCTTGTCAATGCCCAGTAGTACTACTCAAGATTACCTCGCTAACCCATATACTAACGGTTCGATAAGTAAGGACTTTCATGATATGTTTGCGCTTAGTACACAAGTGATATAAAAGAAACGTAAGATCTAAATGTTCGTACCCGTGTTTTCTCCCCCAAGTTTAAAACGTAAGAAAAGGGGCCGTGAAAACTCACCTTAGAGTATGTGCGAAAGAAAACGAACTTAGAATGCCTGACGACTAACTGCCACCTATAAACACCGGTTTATAAGTATGTGTTTGTGCAAGATGATACGAACCCTAAGTATCCAAACAATCCCATTGTTTTAAGGGTTTAGAAAAAGTTTGCAAGTTTGACTCATGTTTGACCAATTTTGACCCGATGACCCGTTGGTGACCCGTTTAATGATTTAATGTTTGTTCAGCATAATACTTCTATATTATACACAAATGATCATGCTATAACACGTAGCAACAAATCCTATTTGTTCTAACAAGCTAGCAAGTTTCCATAAATAGCAGGTTTATTCGGGACTCGTGTTTCCTGGAAACTATCATCATTGATATGTTCGTAGGATCACTCTAACATGTTCTAGCTCATCACATCACATAACAATTGTCTAGAACCTAAACATGCAAATCATAATTCAAGACAAAGTTTCCAACTTTAGTAACCTATGACTAGCATGCGTGATTTCAAACACCTAACACGTTACAACAGGTTATTGTATCTTAACTAACATGTACCAATCATTAAACCATATCATGCATGTCTAAATAGCAAGTTCTAACCACTTTTAACAATTAAAGTTTCCTTATTTGGAAAGTTCGCAAAACCGGGTTATGTATTCAAAATCTGATTTCACAAATCATCTAAACATGTATCAAGTAGCACATAACCATCATCATATCATTCAAATCACTTCTAGTATGCAAGATAGAATTCTTAAAAAGTTTCCATTATAAGTAAGTTAGGGTTTTTAAGCTTGTTTAACGAGATTTAAAGCATCAAATCCATCACGTATGATTTATCTAACATAATTATAATCATAACAAGTATCAAACATCTCTGACATGCGACTCTACACCATTACATAATCAAAAAGTTTCAATATTTAACAAGTTACTAATCGCATGGAGCTAGGGTTTTGTAATCAACCATATAATCAACAAATACATGCAAAACAATAATAAAGTTAACATTTTTATTATAAAAATCCATGTTTGGATGAACTAGGTTTTGATCTAAAATTTAGGAATCAAAAAGCGATGAAATGTTCGTAAAAACTCATAATTTATATTAAATATAAATTATTAAATGTTCGTAATGTTAATTTCGATTAATCACCAACGTTCCGGGTTAGACTCGAGTGCGATCCGATGTGTGCGAACTGACTGACACATTTAATTAATCCTAATTAAATGCAATGTATGTGTGACTAACTGGGATAACTGAGTTTGTAACAAAAAATGTTTGAACTAACGAGGTTTGAGTTAACAGAGTTAACCTAAAAATGCCGGATGTCACAATAACCTTCTGGTGGATCGTGTGACACATTTGGAGACGAGGGTGGACACCTCGGACAATGACATGGAAGGAGTTCTGGAGAGAGTGGCTGCTCTGGAAGCTCAGCTACATGTAGCAAACCACACTGCTGAAGGTCTCCAAGAGAGGGTGACTCACTTGGAAGCCCAACTGCAAGCAGCTTTATTTCCTGAGCAGATTCCACTTTCTGATGGTGAGGAGGAGCCCTTTGAGGAGGAGCCCTTTGAGGAAGAGCCCTTTGAGGAAGAGCCCTTCGAGGAGGAGCCCTTGGAGGAGGAGCCCTTGGAGGAGGAACCGGTGGAGATAGACGATGAACAATCGTATGTTTCTTCCGATGACGAAGATGCTTGATGATCTTCCTATTCTATCTTCATTTTCATGTCTGTTTTTGCTTATGTTATTTCTCTTTTCAAACCTAGATGGGTAAGGTTGTTCCCATTCAATAATGTTTGCGTTATTTATTTTGTAGCCTTACAATTTAATTAATTTCCAAAATATTAGATGTTGTATCTTCTTACTCGTACCTGAATAATGTTTAATATGCGATATATTTCTCATTGTTTTTCATTTGTGATTGTGAAGAATCATGTCAGGGAGAGAACGCGGAGGTCGTACCGGTGTTCGAGGTACCATTAACATGACGGCAGCAGAGCTAGCAGCACTAATAAACGATAGTGTGGCGGAGGCTCTAGCAGCACAGAATGCTGCAGGTAAATGCTTTTGCAATTGACTAATAATGTCAATCCATCTTCTAAAAACATCTTCCTAAACCCTATAATCCCAATCCTATTTTGTTCCTAAATCCAGGCCAGCAAAACCAGCAGAATCATCAACCAGCCTGCACTTTCAAGGCATTCATGGATTGTAAGCCCCACGCCTTTAGTGGAGCTGAAGGAGCCGTTGGACTACTTCGTTGGTTTGAGAAGGTAGAATCAGTGATTGCCATGTGCAACTGTCCCGTGGCTAATCAGGTAAAGTTTGCCGCCAGAACTTTGGAGGGCCAGGCTCTCACATGGTGGAACGCCCAGGTCCAAATGTTGGGTCTTGCCATGGAAAATGGACTCCCGTGGGAGGAATTTAAATCAATGATGAAGGAGGAATAATGTCCTCGCGATGAAATCCAGAAGTTAGCGGGAGAGTTTTGGAACCTAAAGATGGAGGGTTCTGAAATTGAACTCTACACCACATGTTCACATGAACTTGCTACTATGTGTCCGCATATGGTGACTCCTGATTACAAGAGAATTGAGCTTTACATTAGAGGTCTAGTGCCTCAAATACAAAGTATGGTTACTTCATCCAATCCTGCCACTATCCAACAAACTATCTGACTTGCCCATAAGTTAATCGATTAGGCGGTGACTCAAGGGACTCTACCTCCGAGAGGTTCGGTTTCTAAACCCACCGACAATCACAAACGCAAGTTTGATCACCGTTCCAACACCCACAACCACTCCAACTCTCACTCCAAAGGACCCCAGCCCAACCAACCCCAGTTTAATCAACCGCAGCAACAGCAGCAGCGTAGGTTTGAGCCTACTAAGAACTTCAACCAGTCGACCTCTTCAGGTTTTTACCAGGGTGGTTACGCGGGGAAGTCTCCAAAGTGTAACAAGTGCAACTTCCATCACTTCGGGCTTTGCAATCGTTGCCAGATGTGTGGCAAGATAGGTCATGCTGCCAAAGATTATAGGGGTGAGTTACAAGCTAAACAACCTTTTCAACAGCCTGGATTTACAAAGGGTTGTTTTGAGTGTGGAAAGGAAGGACATATTCGGAAGAATTGTCCTCAATTGAAGAAAGGGGGTAATGGAAACCACAACCCTAACCAGAATAACAATGGCAATGATAGTAACAATGGCAATGGTGGAGGAAATGGTGCGAAGGGACGAGCCTTCGTACTAGGATCTGGAGAAGCCCGTTACGATCATAATGTGGTCACCGGTAAGTTTCTCTTAAATAATTACTTTGCTTTTGTCCTTTTGACACTGGTGCTTATAGAAGTTTTATATCTAAGAAACTTAGTGATATGATAAAAGGAACTCAAACTCTGTTAGAAGCTAAGTATATAATAGAGATAGCTGATGGCCAAATAATTGAAGTAACTCACATTTCTAAGGAATGTAAGCTTGAGCTAGCTAAACATATATTTGATATCGACCTTATGCCGGTCACACTTGGTAGTTTTGATGTAATTTTCGGCATGGATTGGCTATCTAAAAACCAAGCTGGAATTATCTGTCATGAGAATATTGTTCGTATTCCTCTCCCGAATGGAGAAATCCTTTTCGTTCAGGGCGAAAGAGTTGGTGCAGTCATGGGTATCATATCTTTTATGAAAGCACAAAAATGCCTTCGAAAGGGGCATATGGCTATTTTGGCTCTCGTTGTTGAGCAGCCATCAGAAGAGAAGAAGATTGAAGATATTCCTATCGTTCGTGAATTCTTGGAAGTATTTCCCGAGGATCTGCCTGGACTACCACCGCACCGTCAAGTTGAATTCCAAATTGATCTAGCACCCGGAGCAGCACCGATTGCTCGTGCACCTTACAGACTGACACCCAGTGAATTACAAGAGTTATCCACTCAATTGCAAGATTTGTTGGATAAAGGTTTTATCCGACCTAGTTCATCACCATGGGGAGCTCCGGTACTATTTGTCAAAAAGAAGGACGGAACTTTCCGTATGTGTATTAACTACCGAGAGCTGAATAAAGTCACAATCAAGAACCGCTACCCTTTGCCTTGCATAGATGACCTCTTTGATCAACTCCAAGGATCAAGTTTCTATTCCAAAATAGATCTTAGGTCCGGTTACCATGAATTAAGAGTCCGAGAAGAGGTTATCTCTAAGACTGCATTCAGAACAAGGTACGGCCATTACGAGTTTATGGTCATGCCTTTCGGATTAACCAACGCACCTGCGGTATTCATGGACCTCATGAACCGTGTGTGTAAGCCTTACCTTGATCAATTCGTTATCATTTTCATCGATGCCATCCCCATTTATTCCAAGAACAAGGAAGAACATGAGGAACATCTACGCCTAATTTTGGAATTACTTAAGCGAGAGCAACTGTATGCTAAGTTTTCCAAGTGTGAATTCTGGATTCGGGAAGTTCAGTTTCTAGGGCATGTGGTTAACAGGAAAGGAATACATGTTGACCCATCAAAGATAGAATCCATCAAGAAGTGGGCAGCACCGACGACGGCGACTGAGGTGCGACAATTTCTGGGATTGGTTGGATATTACCGTCGATTCAGCGAAGGATTTTCAAAAATTGCACAACCTCTCACTGCCTTAACTCAAAAGGGTAAAGCCTATAATTGGGGCGATAACCAAGAGTCAGCATTCCAACATCTTAAACAGAAACTTTGCAGTGCACCTATTCTAGCTCTTCCGGAAGGAACCGATGATTTTGTGGTGTATTGTGATGCATCTATTCAGGGCCTGGGATGTGTCTTAATGCAACGCAAAAAGGTGATCGCATACGCTTCACGTCAACTAAAGGTCCACGAGAGAAACTACACCACTCATGACTTAGAGTTGAGAGCCGTAGTTTTCTCACTTAAGATATGGAGACATTACTTGTACAGTACCAAGTGCACCATCTACACCGATCACAAGAGTCTTCAGCACATCTTCGAACAGAAACAGTTGAACATGCGACAGTGTCGTTGGGTCAAACTCTTAAACGATTATGACTGTGCGATCCGGTACCACCCGGGTAAAGCTAATGTTGTAGCTGATGCCCTAAGTCGAAAGGAAACGAAACCCAAACGAGTTTGAGCATTACAGCTTACTATTCACCCCAGATTACCTGACAAAATCCGTAGTGCTCAACTCGAAGCCCTAAAAGAAGAAAACCTACCGCTGGAAGGTACACGCGGTATGGAAGCACAACTTGAAGTCAAATCTGACGGTATTCGCTACTTCGCTGAGCGAATATGGGTTCCAGTATTCAGAAACCTAAGGGAACTAGTTATGGATGAGGCTCATAAATCTCGTTACTCGATACATCCAGGTTCCGACAAGATGTACCATGATCTAAAGGTGTTATATTGGTGGCCGAAGATGAAGGCCGATATAGCCACCTATGTTAGTAAGTGTCTGACTTGCGCGAAGGTCAAAGTTGAATATCAAAAACCATCTGGTCTTCTCCAACAACCAGAAATTCCCATGTGGAAATGGGAACAAATATCCATGGACTTCATCACCAAATTACCACTAACTCCTACCGGATGTGATACTATTTGGGTAATTGTTGATCGATTAACAAAGTCCGCTCAGTTCTTAGCAATCAAAGAGACCGACAAAATGGATAAGCTTACTTGTACTTACTTGAAAGAAATAGTCTCTCGGCACGGGGTGCCAATTTCTATCATTTCGGATCGTGATGCACGATTCACCTCTCGTTTCTGGCAGTCGTTACATAAAGCTTTAGGCACGCGTCTAGATATGAGCACAGCAAACCATCCTCAAACAGAACGTACTATCCAAACTATGGAGGACATGCTACGAGCTTGTGTGATAGATTTCGGTAACACTTGGGAGTTTCACTTACCGTTAGTGGAGTTCTCCTACAACAACAGTTATCACACTAGCATCAAGGCAGCTCCATTTGAAGCACTTTATGGACGGAAATGCTGTTCTCCTATTTGTCAACTTACAGGTCATGAACTTGTATTTGAAACTTCCAAAAAGATCGTTCAAATTAGAAGCCGTATGGCGGCAGCTCGTGATCGTCAAAAGAGCTATGCCGACAAGCGTCGTAAACCCTTAGAGTTTCAAATAGGTGACATGGTCTTACTCAAAGTCTCACCTTGGAAAGGCGTCATAGCTTTCAGGAAACGAGGCAAACTGAATCCTCGTTATGTTGGACCATTCATGATAATGAAGAGAATCGGACCAGTAGCGTACCAACTGGACTTACCTGAAGGACCTAGTAGTGTACACAACGTCTTTCACGTCTCAAATTTGAAGAATTGTCTAGCAGACGAATCACTCGCAGTTCTTCTTGAGGAACTACACATTGACGAACAGTTACATTTCATCAAAGAACCCGTGGAAATTATGGATAGGGAAGTCAAAACGTTAAACCACAGTAAAATCCCTATTGTCAGAGTTCGTTGGAACTAGAAACGCGGACCGGAATTCACGTGGGAGCGCGAGGATCAGATGATGCGTAAATATCCTAATCTGCAATCCTTGCAACAAGCCTTGGGTACTCGATTGGACATGAGTACTGCATATCACCCACAAACGGATGGTCAGAGTGAAAGAACTATCCAGACCTTAGAAGACATGCTTAGAGCTTGTGTGATAGACTTTGAGAACAAATGGGATACTCATCTACCCTTAGCTGAGTTCTCATATAACAACAGTTATCACACTAGCATCAAGGCAGCACCGTTTGAAGCACTTTATGGACGAAAGTGTCGATCACCTATATGTGGGACCGAGGTTGGTGATAGTCAACTCACTGGCCTAGAGATCGTTCATGAGAAAACCGAGAAGATTGTTCAGATTCAAAGTTGATTTAAGGCCGCACCTGACCGTCATAAAATCTACGCTGACATAAGACGCAAGTCATTAGAATTCCAGGTCAGAAATAAGGTCATGCTGAAAGTCTGACCCTGGAATGGTGTCATTGTGTTTGGCATGCGAGACAAGCTAAACCCCCGATACATTGGACCGTTTGAAATCCTGGCAAGGTTGGTTGTGACACCCGACAAATTCCAGTTAATATTGTTAACTTAAACCCCGTTATCTCACTCTAACCCAGTTAGTTCAGTTAACTCAGTTACAAAACTCAGGGGCTATTTATGTCATGATTCCAAACTCAAAAACCCATGAAATTCCGGGACTAGTTCTGTAATTACCCCAATCTCAATTCGTTGACTTCGTAAAGTCAAAATCGAGTGTATTGAACTCAAATTCAAACCCGTAAATGATTAATTGTCCAAAGTTGTAACTGATTTACTTATTATGTTCATAAACGATCATCATGGGAGCATTTAACATCTTTAACGACAGCGAATTAATCCCAATTATGGGTAATCATGTTATAACCGTCGAGTTCATCACTAATCCTCATCAATTCGCATCAAATCGTGAATCATTCCTCAATTAACTACCCTACGCACCTCTAAAGAGTTCTTTAGAAACTGTTGCATCATCCAATTCGATAGAAAACACAGTCTGGTTCACCGGAGATCGAGTCACGCAAGGCGGAGTTCATTCTAGCCGAGCACCACCAATTCGAAAACAATTCAGGTATCTAAGCATACCCTCAGACTCGCCTTAATCCCTATAACGAAAGCCCTAACAAATCTAGGGCTTATAACAACAAATTGAACTCGAACCAATTCTATGGTTCATAACCAATTCGGTTTAATCGAACGATACCCTTGACTCAGTTTCAATCAAATTAAATGATATGAGTAGTTTCGCAATTTCATGCTCTTTGAAAGCCCCATGAATTCAACCACTTTTATTATCAGAATCAACGGATTTGATTTGTGTTCTTAACCTAGGGTTTCTAATGTTTGAACATGAAATTAACAATTTTAAACTCAATAATTTTTGCAATTAATCACATCCACTGATTCGTATTTCATCATAGAACAAAACCCATATGGTTTCTTGACATATCGCGATCCTTTCGATTGGTTTTGGGGATTGGGATCGGGTTCGGTTTCGAAAGGGGGGTGGAACACAGATACTTTGGATGTTAAAATGAATCGATCCAGGTACTTGTTGCGATGACCATAGCGGGCGGATTGGTTAAGGCAGTGTGTGTGTGTGGGAGAGACCCGGGTTCGAGACCGGGCTCCCACATTTTATTTTTGGGGCCTTTTCTTGTAATATTTTAATATAAAAATTAAACCATATAATATTATATTATTATATAAATGTGTTTTAGCCCGGGAAACAACTCGTAGGCTCGGGTTTGAATTGTTAACCTGTTTTTATACTATTCCCATTTTTATAAATAAAATAGTATTGTTATTATAAAAAAAAAATAATAATAATATGTTTATATTATTTTCAAACCGTAACTTCGTATAAAATAATATGTTTATATTATTTTCAAACCGTGACCTGTATTATTAAATAATATATATTTATATTATTTCGAATCATTTTATAACATCGTGTGTCGTTTGCGATAAAAAAAATAAAAAAATATAATTAGTTATATTATTTACTCGTATAGATATATATTATTATTTTCTTAACTTTTGTGATTGACAAAACACCCGATTATATTTATTATTATTTTTTGTCATTCGTCGCGTAAGGTAATTCCTAACTCCGTGGACACTTTCGTCCACTCTTGAATATTAGAGCGTTTTGTTAAGACGTTTCTCATTCCGTGTCGATGTCACTATTCCCATTTTTGTACCTAATTTATGTGTTTATAATTTTAGGGCATTCGTAAGTCGTTTGAGACTTACACACGTGATTCCATCTTATCCTTTGTGTGATACTACCTACAACGTAACGCAGGTGAGTTTCACGGCCCCTTTTACTGTTTTAACTTGGAGGAGAAAACATGATTAAACAATTTTGGAATTTTGAAATTCGTATGATATCAATGTTAAAGATAAGTGTACCACGCTATCACAGAAAGTCCTCAACTTATATCGGACCGTTAATATGGATCTTAGCAAGGTAATATTTAGTAGTATTACTGGGTTTGACAAATCCCACCCGCGTTAGTCGCGCTAACTAGATTAGAGATCGAACGGGTGAAATATTAGCCTACTCACACCGCCAGTATTGATAGACCTGGCAGGAGGCAAATAAACAAACAGTCAGCTTCGGTTGCGAGCGCTTGAGCTGAACATGAACATAGGTTAGCTACCTATAGATACGTACTGAATGAACATAAATCTGGTAAACGCTTATTTACATATATTGAAACCTGTGAACTCACCAACCTCGTGTTGACATATTTTCTTACATGTTTTCTCAGGTCGCTAAGATAAGACACATGTGCACATTAGGGCATGCATGGGATTCAACTACTTTGATTATGACTTATTTATATTTGTTCGGATTATTTTATTGTACTTGGTTCGGTTGGACGTTTTGGACTTCTGGACTTTTGGACTTTGGTTTTTGGGCGCGTGTGTTTTGCGCATTTACTTTCTTTACGCTTCCGCATTGAAACTTTGATTAGTATGATATTTTCATTTTGAGTCCCATGTAGAGTCGTTCAAAGTAACTAATGTCTGAGATCCTGGTTCGTCACTTCCCAAACGGTAAAACTCCGTTAGTTGAAATTGGGGGTGTGACATTGGTCCTGTAGCTTAATGGCTCAAACTGCCACAGGAAATCAGCGGAGTTCATGACACATTCCATGTGTCTAACCTGAAGAAGTGTTTAGCTAATTAGACATTAGTTATGCCACTCGATGAGATACAAGTTGATGATCAACTCCATTTTATGGAAGAACCAGTTGAAATCATGGATAGAGAGGTCAAGAGACTTAAACAGAGCCACATCCCGATAGTCAAAGTTCGAGGGAACTCTAGGAGAGGACCAGAGTTTACTTGGGAACGGGAAGATCAAATGAAATTCAATTACCCTTAACTGTATGAAACAGTTCAAGCTACAGATGGCAGAAGCTGAATTTCGGGACAAAATTCCTTTTAACATGGGGAGTATGTCACAACCAGCTATTTCAGGTCAATAACTGATTCTGTCACTATCAAAATCACGTAAAAGTTGTGCATACCGTGCTTAATTTAGAGTAATTAAGATCATTTGTTGCATATCAAAGTCCAATAAATTCATATCACGCATCGGTAATTCAGAGAATTACCGGGTCACACACGAACGTTGGTGATATATAAAACAGGTAACTAAAGTATGATTTGGAATATATAAATTATACGTAACACTGCGAATTAATATTTCGAGTCAAAAATAAAAGTTTGAGAATTTTTAATGAACGTTTTGTCAAAACGCAGCCCAGTATTACACTGTATATTACAATGGTAGTCACTAGTCTTACAAAATAAATACATATTAAATACAAATGATTAAAATTAATTATAAAATTAATTTTCCTAAATATTTATTAAAAATCCAACATAATCATTACCATCGTTTTTGAAAATCTCCAAAATCCCTTTCCCCACATTCCACCTCCGTACTAACCACCCTACCCCACCAATCTAACGGCTTCCACCACCCCACATTAGTAATTACTTTCTTTTTTTATTTTATTTTAAAATATTTCACTTCTCTCTCCTCCCACCTATAAATACCTTGTCACCCTCACTCCATTTCCACAACATTTCTCCCTCACAACTCAAATAGCAAAGCTCTCTTCTCCCTCCCTCTAGCCATTTTTGGCCACCACCACCCACCTACACCCACCATTTTCATTTCAAGACTCAAGTGTTCAAGTCTCGTTTGGTGCTTTCTCGAGTTGTAGGATCAAGCCTTCATCTTTTTTGGTTTTTCTAAGTAAGAAACTCATTTTATTTCTTTGTTTCAAGTTATTATGTTTTAATCATAACACCCAACAAAAAACTTACATTCTTTTATAAAAGAAACCTAAAAATACAACATGCATCATTTGAAAATTAGTTTATATATTTTTTGTATGATTTCTTGCCATGATATATCTTAGATGATACATGCATGTTGATGGATCATCATTTTGATCACATACATGTTGATGGATCGTGTTTCTAATAATAGTAACTTTGTTGTTTATAAAAATGGGTTTTATACTAGACATGGATCTTTCATCATTTTAATTTACAAAAAAGTATTTCTATATAAGATATAAGTATTTTTTATGTTTAGATTATCATTTTTACTACATGCAAGGTATTTGAATCGTTTTCTATTTTAAGGAATCATTGTTGAATCGAAGAAACAAGTTTTTATCTTTAAAAAAGTGTTGATGATGAAACCATTTTTATTAATATTCATACATCTATTTTAACCCATTGATGATTTAATAATACTTTATTTATTTTACATGCATGTGTCCTTAAACTTGACAAAATAAAATTTGGATATTTGTATAATATTTCAATCTTCAAAATATACATTTTTAAGGATTATTGGATTTTAATAATATCACCTTTTACCAACTGGCCAATAATAATTCAAACTGAGAATATTCTTACCACTAGTCCATACTTTCAAACTATTTTGTTACATTGGACTCCCCGTTAAAAACACTTAACGCCGTTAGATTTTATATGGCGTGGACATCTGCAAACCACCGGAAAGTCGAGCCAAGCTAACAGTGGTCTCGTGGTGGGTTTTGAATTGGCTCTGGTGGTATTTAACTGCTCACGTTAAACACTAACGTTATCTCTGTTTGGACTTGCCGGACCAACGAGACTAGTTAAACACCACCAGAGCCAATTTCAAAACCCACCACGAGACCACTGCTAGCTTGGTTTGACTTTCCGGCGGTTTCCAGATGTCCATGTCATATAAAATCTAACGACATTAAGTTTTTTTAACGGGGAGTCCAATGTAACAAAATAGTTTGAAAGTAGGGACTAGTGTAAGAATATTCTCAGTTGTGATTATTATTGGCCAATTGGTAAAAGGTGGGATTATTAAAATCTAATAATCCTATTTTTAATATCTCAAAAGTATATTTTATGACATGCGTAATTTCCATCATACACTTTATTGTGCATATTTATTTTCGAGAAATAAATGTATTTTTATCTATTCTAAACGAGTCACCAACGTGTCATCAAGTCAAACAATGTCAATCACTAAATGATAAACACATTTTATAAAGAGTCGAGTTGGGTGAATTGATCACATATTCGAGCACAAACACTTCGTAGAACTTACGTCCTTACATATTTTAGGACACGTGTAGTTCGGGCATTCTCACATATCTAGTACTTACACTACTTATACCAGGTGAGTTTTAACGACCCCTACTTTTCTACTGTTTTATAACTATTTTGGTGGAGAAAACATACAAAGGATTTTTCTCATAAAACATAGCTACTTACTGTCGTTTACATGAATTAACATCAGCATCAATATCAGAAAGTCCCCTACAATTCTAAACCGTTAATCGTGGATAGATCTATTTGGGTTGACAACCCCATCCGTTGACGGGGAGCAAAATCATAACGTGTCAGCTAGTGAATTCAATGTGTGTGATACGCCATTGTGGTCTGGGGCAAAATCATAACGTGTCAGCTTCGGTATAGGAGTTCATGGTAAATCAATACAAATATTGTCGGACGAGAAGGGATATCAACTGCTATGGTTTTTCAAAAGGATGTCTCGAAATCTTTTATTAACAAGTGACAATCTCTATTACTCTGTTTTGGTTTTCAAATAAACATTTTCAACCATTTATACTTGTGATCTCATCAACTTTATGTTGACCCATTTTAGTATGTTTTCTCAGGTCGTTGATTGCATGGAGTCGCACGGAGTCACATGGCATATAGGATCATGCTAGGGTCCTATACATTAGAAGCTTTTGGTCATGAATAACATTTTCAAACATTTGGATTTACAAACTTATTTTATGAATTTATGTAACTTTGTGAACTCCATTTATGTTTAAGTTTGGTTTAATATTTAAATTTTGATTTTCAAACTCATATAGAGGTCGTTCAATGTGATCAATGACTACAGTATCCATGCACGTCGGGCCCCGCGGTCTTTGTTGTCGAGCGGGGTGTGACAGATATGTTGTTAGGCTCTACATGTGATACATTTGTACAACATAAGGTTATGTTCTTAGTGGGGAACATATCATATATTAGTATAATAAGTATTTACTGTTAATAATTGAAAACTTAAACATAAAAAGTTGATAAACTGTGGATAAAACATGCTCTATCGGGATTGTACTAACTGAGACCCTTCACAAGGGGTTGCGAGTTGACTTGTTACAAGTCTCTGTATATAGAGTATATATATATAAATAAAAGACATGCGTTGTCATGCAAAAAGTGAAAAGACACTTACTGTAAGTGCAAAGCTAATTAGCAAAGCAAAATGCTTGAGTAAAAAGACACGCAATGTCATGCTATAGGTATACTTCAAAAAGATATGCAATGTCATACACCAAAAATATATGTCTAAAGGCGTACATAAATGTATAGATGTATATAAATTTTTTTTTTCTTTTGGGCCATGGTTACTGATCTAATGGTTTCTAGACAAATTCAGGATACATAAGTATGTCCTGCCTTATCTCTAGGCAAAATTTTGATAGTGCTCAAATCAGTTCACAAACCTAGGCTAGTTATGCTCAAATATTTATTATTTAGGTTCTCAAAAGACCATGAGGAAGGGAAGGTTTAAATGATAAGTTGTGTGGTCCATTAAAGTTCATAAAAAATTCACATAATTCACAGTCAACTAATATAGGTTTCTAAGATATGAGTATGGGACCCATTAAGTCATAAATAAATCTACCAAAACACGATAGTTAAATCAAAGTAAAAGACTTAGGTTTGGAACTAAAACATGAGTTTAAAAGGATTTTAATATCGGTAATCTATTTGACCTATATGAGTAAAATCCATGCAAAAAAATGTTCATTGGTCTGCCTAGAGAACGATATGATCACATAGCAAACTCCTTAAGACTGTTAGTTACAAGTTGGCCTTGGTAAGACCCATGTTAATATTAATTTTTTATTTAGTTTTTTAAGTTTATGTTTTATTTTTATTTTTTTTAATTTAATTGAATTTTATCTTTTAGACTCTTGATGAGGCCCACCAAGGTTCAGACTCTTGATGAGGCCCACCAAGGTTCACGATGGGCCCCCACCCTTGCAAACCGAGGTGTATAAAAGGGGATTATGAACCCTCAATTGGCTTTACTTGTTTACGGCTTCCTCATCTTCCCTCCCACTCAGTCATTTTAATTTTCTCTCACTCAAGATAGTGGATGTGCTTTTGATCGTTGTTAAGTAAGATTCAGGTTTCAGGTATGATTCGAAAACTAATAAACAACATGAAATGCTCATTCAAGGGTTTGATCATCAAAATAGTCGTAAACATTGAAGTAAAGGGTATCTTGATTATATTTCAGTGGTTTAGGGATGTAAAATGGGCTTGAGTGTTTAGTGGTGATCGGAATCGGTGAGCGATCATCTGATTGTGCTTAGAAATTCTTAAAATTGAGTTGAGGATGCTCAATTTGGAAAAGGATCAGATTTCACGATAGCCGTGAAAGTTCACGGGAAAAATTCAAATTTCCCGTGAACCGGTTGGTTTTCCCGTATACTCCTATACATCCGAGAACTTATTTGGGTTCCCGAGAACCTTTGGGGTGCCGTAAACTTTAAAATGCCAGAAAACATGTTTTACACCCGGGAAGTACGTGTGACTCAAAAACCAATGGGAAATCGAGAACATTACATTGAAATAAATAATAGATAATTATTTAATTATTATATATTAAATATCTAGTGGTTCTAACTTGATTTAATTCATGACGAAATGGCTGAGTTAAGCTTCGTAACAGATCACAATATTTGTGCTTTTCTACTGTACCCATCAGAAGAGTATGAATACTTCAGGTCTATGGTTGTGGGATTGACACTTTCCCCCATCAACTTCGTTATTATGGAAAATCGAGTGATCTGCAAGAGTTTTATCAAAGAATTATGGGAACCCCCTACTATTCACCTGAACTTTAATGGTGAAGAATGCATATTAGGCATTGTTTAGAACAAACGAGTGAAAGTCTCAGAGGCGGTTATTAGAGAAGCATTACAATTTGGGGATGAAGTTGGTCATCCTATAATGCTTATTGTAGAGATAGTTACTCCAGTCATTCATAGAATGGGGTATGAAGGCAACTATCCTCCTATTTACAAGAAGTTGTTATATCCGTACTGGAGGTACTTGGCACATGGGTGTATGAACTGCTTGACTTGAAGGAAAAGGCGGATTTGATGTGTTAAATGCTACTATTTCTTCAGCAGTGGTCGCTCTAACCATGAGCTGGGACTACAACTTCTCTAAAATGGTATTCGAGGAGCAACTTGAAAGGTGCAAAGAAGGATATCTTTATGATGTTTCCAAGGTTCTTACAAATCATCAGCAACAAAAATCATAATGATTTGGTACCAACTGTGGAAACCCTTGATCTCAAAGCAATGGGGCCTATTATATTCAAATATATGAATGTGAACAAGCAAGAAAAGAGGGTATATCAGGGTTTGCGTCCCTTATGAAGTTTGGAAGATTTGCTGCACTAGAAGCTGAAGTGCAACAAGAACCGGTTGTACAACATCATGCTGAGGTTGCTGATGATCATGACATATAGCAACTACAACAAGAAGACACACAACCAAAACAACAACAAGAACCACAACACGATCATCCAGAGGCACCTGAGTCAGAAGCTACTTAGTTTGTTTCATCTTCTGAAAGTGAAGGTAGTCCAGAGAGAACGACCGTACCTATAAATCGGTGTGTGTGTGAACTTGAAATAAAAAAAATAGAGTTGAGATTCCTCCTCTCGCCTCCTCTTCTAACCAATAAGAAACTGATTCTGACTACAACCCGGATCAAGATCTTACTTTAGGGCCTAGAAGACGAAGAGATCCAAGGATTGTAAGAATGATAATACCAACTACAACACCAACACCACAGCAACCACAATTACCATCACACACCTCAACCATTCCCCAATCATCATCACATGTGAGCCTAAGTACTACTACATTTGACACAAACCAATTTATGGTGTCATTTGCTGAAGCTTACCGTGCTAACAAAGCCAAGGGAAAGATTTATGTTGATTCTTCAACTCCTGCTCCTGTAGATACTTAGACGTTGCAGGAAAGGGTATTTAAGCTAGAACAGCATGTAGAAGCGCAGAATGTAAGAATCATGTCTCTTGAAGCTAATCAGGTTTATTTGACTGCCCTAGTGTTTGATCTTAAGAGGAAACTTGAAGAGAGAGAACACGAATGAAGATAAGAAGGATGATGATAATAATGGAGGGAATGGAGATACTGGAGGTAGCGGGAAGGGTGATGATATGGGTAATGAAAGAGATGATGACCTGTGTAACTATGAGTTTGAAGGTAATCTTGGAAGAAGTATGGATGATGTCTTTGATGATGAAGTGTCTCAACCACATGACAAGGACTCTGATCATCCTAATACATCAAATGTGGATATGTTTGATAGTTCATCTAACTTGGAGCTTGAAAGGTTACACCAGGATATTGATGATGTGGTTAACTTGCAAAGTTCTACTACTGCAGTCACTGAACCATCAACTCCTAAAGTGAACACTGTTAGGGAACGACCTCCATGGATTCTTCCTCCTCCACCTCTTTATGATTAGTATGATATTGCTATTGTGAAGAACATGTTTGGCAAAAGAGGAGATCGGTCTGGAATAGCATCTTGGTTATTTGACAAAGAAAAGGATGCATGGGTAGTGAAGAGGAACAGTGGACACATTGAGTACTACAAAATCAGCTAATGATGTCAGCTCTTAGAGGAACTTGGATCTAAGACAGCTGGATGAAGCACCATTTTTCAATAGGGAAAGGTTGGTAAGGCTGATGTGTGACATCCACATACCGGCTCACCCGAGATACCGGCCACTTATCGGATTTACTCACGAACATATAGTAAATAGAGATCATACACAGCGGAAGACTTTAAAAATACTATTTTATATCATAACTTTTTTTAATCTACATTCAAAAGAAAGTACAAATACGTCTATTCTAATGCCAGTTCGTCAGAGAATGCCAGATAGCCCACCAGATGCCTCTACTCTAGCCTCATACCTTTACTGCAAGAAGCTACATCTTTACCTATACACATGCTTAAACATATGTCAGCTTACGTTGGTGAGTTCTGAGTGTTTAGTCAAAAATATCTTTGACCTCTGTCTCATTCATAAATGGATTTATATGACACGCATTTAAAAATATCACATTAACTTATTGCCCAAACATAATACTTTAAACTTGGATACTTGTCTTTCCGAGGTCACGTTAACCTCTAAGCGGTCGTCACCACTCATGCATACCCTTGCACAAGGTGTCTATACTACATTCCACAAAGGAATGCAATACTTCTCTTCGTCTATCTAAGTTGCAAGATATTATGTGGCATTTAACCAGGCGTGGTAAAATCTTTTCTTAATAGACCAATATGGTCAAAATACTTGACATGACAAAACATGTAAAAAACTCTATCTCTTTCTCTCTACTCTTTGTCAAGACAATAATTGTCAAGACCTCTTCTAGTCAAGGTAAAACCCTGACTTCTCTGGCATTATTTATCTGGGCGCACCATGATAAGTTCTAAAACATTTTACGTGTCAAAACCATTTTCTTTCTCAAAATCTTTACTTTATGAAAATGCCAAAAACGCAAGTATTTGTTTCTTTCTTTCTCTCTTTCTATTTCAAAATATATCTTTATCTTAAATCCTTGTAAAGGTTTCTTCATGGTATATTAAAGAAGACAAGGTAGTTATCTTCCAAGAGTAGTATCTCCAACAGAAATGTTCCAGGGAAAGAATGACGGGTCCAGGAGGGATTTATACACCACTCTTTCCTTAGACAGAATATTTTGTTTGCCAGATAACTACATACCGGTCGGATGGTTACCTAAAACCTCTTTGATATCTCATGAATACTCCGTTACGTAGTTTTAAGATTCAGGTATCTTTTATACATAACCTCTTACAACATCAAGAATGCTATCAAGGGTATATAACATTAATGTAAATATTTCTAGCATGCATATCGGCCCAAAACATTCAAAGTAGAACATTTAAAAAGGGCCTCATAGAAATCATCTCTAACTTTCGCCTTTTTCATGCTATTCTTTCGTGCTAATGTAAACAGCACAATGACTTGGATCAAGGTCCTAAATCATCATAACATGATTTAATTACAATCTCCTAGATTAGTGAAAGTAACCAAGTCATTAGGAAGTAGTTGGAACCTTACCTCAGAACTATCTATTGCGTATTGGGGCGGAAAGACTGGAAACCGAACATTTTTTACGTGAACTGGGGCTCTTGGCATGCTCCCCAATGCTAAGTATGTGTTTTGTGAGTGTTTGGAATGCTTCAAAACGATTGGCCTCGTTCATCTATATATAGTGCAGATTCAGGACTCCGTAACGGACCGTTACCATTGGTGACGGTCCATCACGTATTTCTTGCGGCGTCCGTAACGGACCGTTATCTCCCGTGATGGTTCATCATGAGTTTGAGTCACCTGCCACGCGTCAATTCCCAGATGGGCGGTCTAATATGTGGCTGTGATGGACCGTTACCCCTCGTGACGTTCCATCATAGGGTTTCCACGCGTCCCTTAGTCAGCTGACACGTGTCATTTTCTCACTCATTGCCGTGGTCAAGCCGTAACGGACCGTTATGCTTTGAGATGGTCCGTCACCGTCCGTAACGGACCATTACCCATCTCTGACGGTCCGTCACAGGTCTAAAACTCCAACCTTTATTTTTGATCCTTGAATTTTTATCTAACTTTACTCTACCACCTTGAGGCTTCACTTAATGATTATTTCAGTCCCTCTATTCATACGTCTTATAAAAAATTAGGGTGTTTCAAATCTACCCCTTTACAAAGATTTAGTCCCCGAAACCTATTAATAACTCGAATAAGTAGGGATACAATTGCCTTATCTCTTCCCCATGTGGCGTTAGATCCCTTTCGATATTGCCACTGAACTTTCACTTGCTTGATTACTTTATTTCATAATCTCTTGTCTTTTCGATCAAGTATAGCCACTGGCTTCTCGATATAATTCAATCTTTCGTCTATCTCTATATAATTTAGTGGTACATGAGAGGTTTTGCCTGCCAGGCACTTGCGTAAGTGCGATACATGGAATGTTGAGTGGATTCCACTCAATTCTTATCGCAATTCCAGTCTATAAGCAACCTTCCCTACTCGAGCCATAATCTGAAGGGGTCCAACAAATCTTTGACTCAACTTTCTTCTCTTTTTGAATCTTATAATTCGTTTCCATGGAGATACATTCAACATAATGTAATCTCCAACTTGGAACTCTATTAGTCTTCGCCTTTTGTCTACATAAGACTTTTGTCTATCCTGAGCAGTTTTTAGACTTGTCGCTTGGACAACTTGGAGCTTTAATCTGATCTAACTTTACACTTGTCGCTTGGACAACTTTTTTGCTTCCCAACTCTTTCTGTCCAACTTCTACCCAACATATGGGAGTTCTACACATTCTTCCGGAAAACATTTCATATGGTGGCATGCCAATACTTGCATGATAACTGTTGTTGTATGAGAATTCTACCAAAGGTAGATGATTATCCCAACTTTCACCGAAGTCAATAATGCAAGCACGCAGCATATCCTCAAGTGTCTGTATTGTCCTTTCACTTTGACCGTCTGTTTGAGGGTGATATGCCGTTCTAATTAATAAATTAGTTCCCATTTCATCATGGAAATTCTTCTAGAAACGCGACGTAAACGTGTGTCTCTATCAGATACAATTGATCTTGGTACATTTTTGTAGTACCCGGATGAGTCGAATATCGTGACTTATGAGCTTCATCCAAAACTTTAACTCTGAATTCACCCATACGTGGTATGCACATACGATCAAATCGAATCTTAACCCCATACTCATTCTCTTCTAAGTATTTTTCTTGTCCAACCATTCTCTCTTTCATAACATTCTCTTCTTTTAATGAGTCTATTTGAACATTCATGAGTTGTGTCATAAAGTCAGGAGTTATAACTAACTTATATGACTTCACCCTGATAGGAGGATGCTCATGGCTTAGAGCATCTGCCACCACATTGGCTTTTCCTTGGTGATATTGGATTTCACAATCATAATCCTTTATCAGCTCTAACCATCTTTGCTGCCTCATGTTTAGATGTTTTTACTCAAAGAAATACTTTAAGTTTTTATGATTCATAGAGAAACTATGAAAATGGAATGCAAGGGTTACAGCCGTCACTCATACCCTAAACATTCTCTAACTAGGCTATTTATAGGAAGCTGGCATGTCATCGAAACTATGCTCATCGAAACTACTAGTTTCTATTGAGCATGTACATCAGACACAAGAACCTCCTGTCGAAACTACCCATCTATCGAAACTACTAGTTTCGATGGCCTAGACATAGACTAAAAAGCAGTAAATTACATTCAACAGAAACTAAAGGGATACATAAATAACAAACAAAAGTAACAGACATAAAGGACAAATTTTCAAAAATACATTGATCATATAGCTTCAAAATGCTAGACTCTACATAACTAATAATTGATAAATTTGACGGCTGTCACATCATGCATGTCATCTTAACGAAGTGCTGGAGACACTTATAAAAGAAACGTTGGATGCAAAATTATTTAAATGTGCGTTTTGGTTCCGAGAAGTTATGTTCTTGGGTCATGTGATCAATGCAAAAGGTATACTTGTAGATCCTTCAAAGATAGAGACGGTAATGAAATGGAACCCACCAAAGACACCTACACATATTTGTAGTTTCTTAGGTTTGGCGAGTTACTATAGGAGATTAATTCAAGATTTCTACTCCATTCCCAAAACTATCGAAGAAGAAGGAGACAAAGTTCATTTGGCGAGAAGAGCAAGAAATTGCTTTTTAAAAGTTAAAGCAGAAATTAACTCAGGATCCAGATTATCATTACCGGAAAGAACCAAGGATTTGGTAGTTTACTCTGATGCTTCGTATCACGGGCTGGGGTGTGTACTTATGCAATGAGGCAAGGTCATAGTATATGCTTCATGGCAACTCAAAAACCATGACGCTAACTACCCAACCCGTGTATTGAAATTAGTTGTTGTAGTATTTGCACATAAAATATGGAGACATTATCTATTTGAAGTTAAGTGCACAATCTACACACATCATAAAAGCTTAAAGTACTTCTGTGAGCAAAAATATTTGAATATGAGGCATCGAACATGGTTAGAGCTGATAATGGAATATGATTGTGAAATCCTGTGTCACCCAGGAAAATCCAATATGGTGGCAGATGCTCTAAGCCGCAAGGAAGAGCATCCTCTTATTAGGGTGAAGTCATATAAGTTAGTTATAACTCCTGACTATATGACTCAGCTCAGAGGTGGCAAGTTAGAAGCTCTGAAAAATGAAAATGTCAACAAAGAAAGAATTGCTGGATAGGAGAAATATTTGGAAGAGAATGAGCGTGGAGTTAAAACTCGATTTGATCGTATGTGGATACATAGGTGAATTCATAGTGAGAATCCTGGATGAGGCACATGAGTCACGATATTCTATTCATCCGGATACTACAAAAATGTACCAAGATCTGCGCCAATATTATTGGTGGCCGGGTATGAAATTTGATATCATGAAATATATTTAACTTGTTCACAACTTAAAGCAGAGCATCAAAAGCCTCATGGCAAATTGCAGCCACTAGATATTCCAAAATGGAAGTGGGAACATATCACTATGGACTTCATAACAAAGCTACCTAGAATAGCTAAAGGTTATTATACCATATCGGTGATAGTTGATAGGCTACCAAAGAGTGCCCACTTTTTACCGATACGTGAGACTTACTCTTCTGAAAGGTTACATGAAGCATTTATTAAAGAAATTATTTCAAGGCATGGAGTGCCGATTTGAATTATATCTGACAGAGGCACACGTTTTATGTCGCGTTTCAGGAAAAAGTTCCACAAAGAATTTTGAATTAAATTGTAGATTAGCACGGTATATCATCCTCAAACGGATGGCCAAAGTGAAAGAACAATACAAACACTTGAAGAAATGTTGTGTGCTTGCATTATTGAATTTGGTGAAAGTTGGGATAGTCATCTACCTTTGGAAGAATTCTCATATAACAACAATTACCATGCAAGTATCAACATGCCGCCATACGAAATGGTATACGGAAGGAGATGTAGAACTCCCATATCCCAGGAAAAAATGAAGGGTCAAGGAGAGATTTATACACCACTTTTTCCTTATACAGAACATTTAGTTTGCCATATAACTACATACCGGTCAGATGGTTACCCTTGCTCTATAGTGATGTTATTTATTCTTTCTATTTATCTTTTCTTTTCTTTTTTTTTCCTGCAGTTGCCGAACCCTTTCCTTGAGCTGCCTTGATTCTTTCTTCACTTCATCAGTTTCTCTTAAGACACGATCAAGGAATTCTATGGGTGTTCCAAGATGAGGGAAAGGATAATTATATAGAGGTGGAGGTTCACGAGTACCAAAAAGTATATCATTATATACATTGTGGTATGGATCATCGAGTCCATCGATTGCTTCATTAATATATTCTTCCAACATTGAGGGTAAAGTCTAAGGATGTCCTTCACCAGCTAGATACAGGTATGGATCATGAGTCTCCATTTCAGGTTCTGCTTCCTCAGGTATCTCCTGATATACTTCTTTTATTTCCTCAGCTGATACGTGCAGGTGTTCCGTAGCAGTTCGTACACGCATCCTGGGTTTAGTAGATCTGCTTGGTCCTGCCTCATTGGATCCAGTCTGATGAACTGGAGGCAGATTTCCCGTATTCTAGTTATCAAAATCAGATGCTCCCATCATCCATGAAGGGCTTGAACCATTTAGGTTCTTAGAGTTGGCTTGTGGTATGGATGAGTCATCAGAGATGAAAATTATTTCTTTACTATCGGAGAAGACTACAGGCTCTTCTCTCGATCATGTAGGGTGATATCTTTAGTCTTCGGTTTGTCCGATGATGTGGGTATAATAGTCACTTATCTATTATAAGGATCTACCTACTTTTCTTAGCAGGCAGTCTATACTGGTTTAAGCTTAGATACCTTACATGAGTATCTTATTTGGTAAAACCAAATAATATCAATTCAAGTTACAGCTTAGATAGTAATCTCTAGTATCTAATATCCTGAAACAAATGGCCCTGATTCCAACCTGTCACACCCTGGATTTAGCCTACCCGGGTGTGCGACCAACGATTGGTACATGTCTCTTATTTTTTTCTCATCAGAGATTTATAAACACAGAGGAATATTTTAATAACTTAGGATCTTTTCAAAAGACAGGGAATCTCCCATTTCATTTCATTTCATAAACAGGGATAAACCCTTACATTGTACACAAACATTTAATTTACAAAACCAAGGTTACATGAGCCATTTCTTTCAAGCTGATGTCTATGGTGGACGTTCCCTTTTTCATGACATCCTTATTCTTTGTCATCATATGGCTATATCATACAAAATCATCCTTGGTTACCTGTAAAAACGTTTGAAAATATTTTATCAGCAAAAACTGCTGAGTACAAGTATATTGGAAATTATAATATGACAAGCGTGAATAAATAGAACAATTCGCCCGTAGTTTCCGGTCAATTTACACAGGCAACTTTCTAACCACCAGCCACACTAGGGACCTTGGATATGGTTTTACGTTTATTCAATTTTCTGCCTTACGCCTCAAGCGATAGGTCTTTCATAACAACCGAGGGTTCAGTCCCTAGCCCTGTTACAAGGTCTCATCTGAAACAAATGTATATATACGTGACTCTATAGGTTGACTGCTATATAGTAAATCACCTTATACAACCAATGGTTGTATTAATTCATTCAAGTCAGATCACAATCAAAACCATTTTCAGTTTTGAAATCATTTTATAAAAATACAAGTATTCACCTTGACAGAGTCTTGACTTATGAATCTTCTAGAGTGAGTGTCCTAGTGGGCAGAGTCTCTGCTTATTCGTTAAGCTTGGTTTATCTAAATGAGCGTTTCCTAGCATCTTGACTCGTTCTAGGATGATCCAGCACTTCGGGATCTTAAACGTATGAGCGGGAATGGTTTTGTGAGAGTGGGAACAATGTATTTAGCTCTGGAAATCGATTTTGAAGGTTGTGAGAAGTTTGGATCCGGACTTGCTATTTATACATAAGAATTGCGGCTATGACGGACCGTTACGGATGGTGACGGTCCGTCACCGCTTGATCATAACGGATCGTTACCAATTCATGTCAGTCTGTCACCGCGTTAGGGTTGGCGAGCCAGCTGACACGCGTCAGCGTCTGGTTGAATTGCGGTGTGACGGACCGTTACGAGGCCGTGACGGTCCGTCATAGGGTTTACACGTGTCACATTCGGTCCATTAGTCACCTAACACATTACAGACCGTCACGGTCCCTTACCGTTCATTTTTCACGTTTTTCAACTTTTGGTCCTTGATCATTGATATAATTACACTTGTAGTCTCCGTACTTTAGATTTTTATTATTTTAGGAACAAATTTTTAAGAAATGTTACACCTCCTTAGGAAACTTCAAACCTATACTCCTAGTTATGCAATGATAAAGTTGAATTATATCGAAAACACAATGTTGATTTGATTCTTGAAATTGAAAATCTTAAGTATCATAAATCTAAGTTTTCTAAAACCTAGAAATCATATAAGGAAGTAATAGAAGGTAGTAAGAAAGATATTTCACTATTCAAATCTTAATTTAGTGAAAAATGTTGTGTGTTTACTAATGCTTTAGTGAAAAATTTAGTGACAGGAGACATATCACTACTTCATGATTTGCAAAATTTCAATGGTGGTTATGTTTCCTTTGTGGAGGTAAAGGTGGGAAGATATGCATGAAAGGTACTGTGATTAATGCTTCTTTGAGTTTTAATGACGTAAGTTACGTCTCTAAGTTGAATCATAGTTTATTAAGTGTTTCTCAAATCTGTGATAAAGATTATTCTACTCATTTCACAAACAAGGAATGCTTAATTTTAAAACCAGGCTTCGTGGTGCCTGGGGAATGGACTTTTCTAAGGACGCCCCGTAGGGAAAATCATATATTATTGACATGAACAGTGAACCTGTTTATGAAAATACATGTCTATTTTCAAAATCTGTTGAAAACGATGTGCTAGACCCACTGATCTGCTAGTATTCAAGCCAAACTGTCACCAACGATCTCCTGGAAAGGCGGAAAACAATCCAAGAAATATTGAGATCGAAATCATGGATCCATCACCGGAAAACAAATAATACGCCATGTAAATGAGATGAATCACCAAAAGCTTTCTTTTATTGATAACAACTGGTGATTACAAGTACAAATCAGACTAACACAATGAATAATCACCGAAAACAACAAAAGCCCTAACTTTCAAGTTCTAATTACAATTCAAACAACAAGACTATTTATAGTGCTAAGATTTCGTCCGAAATCTTTATCGTCCGAAAACATTTCCGAAGGAGTTTTCAACCGTAAACTTCACACTTGTACAAATTAAGCTTTGAAATTGGATTCGATGGACTACTAGGTTCCAACAATCTCCCCCTAGTTCATTGATTCACAAGTCTTTAATCTTATCAGCATCAGGTTTTGGCTCCACTTTTACTTTCTTTGGTTCCAGTTCCTGCAAACGTGTCCTGATCACCTTGGCTTCGGCTCTCATTGATAGACAACGAGAAACAACTCTCATATAAAGCTTTTCTTCATTTTTTATCAGCGTAGCGTACTCATATCACATTGAATTTTGTTGTAGTAAAAAATCTTTAGATCTTCAACGGATATACTGAACAGTTCAATCGGATCGAAGAATCTAAAGTCTGGTAAACCTCTTTGTAGAATCACAGCTTCATGAGTCTTGCTGTCATAGAACCATTTATCAAAATCCTTGATAAAACCTTCTTTTCTTTCAGGAATGTACATAGTTGTCATCGTGTCGGCCGGTGTACTATGTACTTAAACTTTCTTCGACCTGTTGTTCAATCTCCCTTCTTTATCATCACACACGTTGGTACTTGTGGTTGAAATGAAGAAAAACTATCTGGACCACATTGAGTTCTCAAAAATATCTCAAAATCTGATGCACGATTGCTGTTAAAAGAATTAATCAAGTCCAAATGACGTAATTCTCTTATATCCCATCTTGGTAACTTCTGTAGCTTGTGACATGTAGTAAAGTATTGAATGTCACCCTCAACCCTCTTTACCACATACATTCTCTTGTCACTGTTATACTTCCAACCCAAAATCAGACTTGTAAATGCTTTCCTTGGATTTCTTATCTTCTGAGTCACCCGTTCCACAATTGACGGTTTCTCACTGACCTATCACCATAAACTTTTATCTAACACATTCTGTTTTGGTGTATCATCTGTTTGAGATTCATTTTTATCTTCTTCTTCTTTGGAACATCAAACGGTAGTCTCTCATCGACCACTTTATCCATCTTTCCTATCACATTGCCATCACCTTCAGCATACGTTTGTTTTCTTCATACTCATACTTTTCATAATCTTTATTTGACAGATCTTCATCACTTGACTCTTCATTAGCACCACCCACAATATTACCAGCACTATCACTACTGCTGTCATCTTCATTTGAAGGTTTGTCATTGTCTTTCTTTATATTTGTGATAATCACATCTTCGTCTTCCTCCTTCTCCTTCTATTTATCTTCTCTTTCTATTTATCTTCTCTTTCTCTTTTTATTTTTCACCATCATTAATCTCCATTCCTTCACCTTGTTGATTTATCAAAGCATCCACATCAAACAAATCTTGTGAACTTAACACACTTTTTTCCACCATAGGAGATTAAATATTCTGTTGAGGTTCATTTGTTGACGGTCCTTCCTGATTATCATTCACTTGTACATTATCTGGGTTTTGTTGAGGAGCTACATTGTCACCTTTAATTGACATTCCAAGATGCTTCAACAAATATTGCACCATACTTTGAAGTCGATTAGTTTGAACTTGTTGTTGATCTATCTATTCATTGGTCGCTTAGTTTGAACTTGTTGTTGATCTATCTGTTCAACAAATCTCTAATCTCCTTTTCATTTGTCGCTTCTCTATTATGAATATTAGCAATTTGTGTCTTTAACAGACTCACAGTATTAGCCGTCTCTTGAGTTGCATAGTTAGCAAACTCTTCATCGATCAAATTGTAATCCTTCGAAGCCTTAAACATTGCGTGTTCTGGAACTTCCTTTCCTTTACCTTTGCATGTGTATCTTTGTGCCATTGTCTTTAAACGCTTCTTTTCAAGTTCTTTAATCACAATACCTTTAGACGGAGGAGGTTTAGGAGGCACGGTCATTTCAGATTCAGATTCCTTTCTCTTGCTTGGAGTCTTTGTTGTTGCGGTTGATTCTTTCTCTAGAGTAACCACAACGGTATCATCTTGAAATTGTTCTGGTTCATTAGCATTGACATTAACTTCTACATTTGAATCTTCATTCACTACTTGATCATTGCCTTTTCCACCAGCTGGTTCATCAAACTCAGGAACAACATTCTCTGCCTCTACTTCAGGTACTTGATTTCTTCAGTATTTACTGGCTGTTAAGCTCTTGATTCAGATTAACTTAACCTTCACCACCTTCACCACCTTCATCATCATCACCATCATCATTATCACCTTCATTATCTTTAACATCGCTGCTCAGGATATTATCTGGTTTCTCCTCGAGCATGTTAGGAAATAACAAAGTTACTTGACCAGAGAACTTGCTTTTCTTCCTTATGGTATTCATACTACTGAAGATGGTCTCTGACATGTGCTCCAAAGGCAACTCTATTCCATCATTCGGTAGATCTGGTAGCAGAGTGTTGATTATCATTTGAATAAACCTTCGATATAACAAGAACTTGTTATTATGCCTTGGACCCACGAAGTTATTTATCATAGCCTCGAAAATCATCCTTGAAAATTGAATCTTCTGTGTGTTCCCAAACAAACTAAAGCTTGGCTGAAAACTTCACCTATTTTATCAAAAGCACCTGTCCTCGGACCTAAGCAATGTATAAAAAAATGCACCATATACCTCCATTGCTTCCTCAAAAGTGTCTTAGTTACTTGTCTCCTCGGGAAATCGCTTTCATATGAGAATAATGCCTAACACTCTTGTGTAGCTCAACCTGTAAGGAATGTTAATATTATTCCTGAAATTTAAAACTTCTCTGATGACTTGTTCATCAACATTAATCTTCTTGCCACCCATGGTGCACTCTATCCAAATCTCTTTGTTTACGTGTTTGTATTCAACATTTTTCCAAAACTCTCGAACATGCGTTTTATTCACTGTCACTTGAGTAGATATGGCGGTGAGTATCCTAGATTTGTTAAGAAACATGACTATCTCCTTGTATCCTCTTGATTTTCTGGTGCTCGAGGTCAAACACGCACAGATATGGTGCCTAGCATTGAACTTGGGTCGATTCATGACTGCACAAAACAAACATTCAAAAATAAAAAAAAATTGAAAAATTTACAACTCCAAAGATTTCGACCGAAAACTCTTGCTCGAAAAATTTTTCGATCAAAAACTCAAACCTGAAAACAAATCAACTTCAAAGATTTTGAACTAAAACTCAATGATCAAAAACCTTTTCAATCGAAAACAAATTTTGAGAAAAAAAACCTAACTCCAGAGATTTCGAACGAAATACACTTGACCAAAACACATTTCGATCAAAAACCTTTTCGGACGAATCAGAGAGTGACTCTTCATTTCCATCCGAGAAAGATTTCGATCCATTCTGTCACACCCCCAAATTTCAACTAACGGAGTTTTACCGTTTGGGAAGTGACGAACCAGGATCTCAGACATTAGTTACAATGAACGACTCTACATTGGACTCAAATGAAAATTATCATATCAATCAGAGTTAATGCGGAAGCGTAAAGAAAGTAAATGCTCAAAACACACGCGCCCAAAAGAATAGTCCAAAAGTCCAAACCAAACACAATTTAAAATAGTCCAAACAGATTAATAAAACATAAATCAAAAAGCAGAATTCCATGCATGTCCTATTGTGTGCACCTGTGCCTTATCTTAAGCGACCTGAGAAAAACATGTAAGAAAATGTCAACACGAGATTGGTGAGTTCACAGGTTTCAGTTTATAGAAGCGTTTAACATATTAATGTACATTCAATAGGTAGCTAACCCATAAACATGTTAACTAATGCGCTCGCAACCGACAACTGACTGTTTATATGCCTCCCACCATCATGGTGCATGATTAGGTCAATATTGCACCCGTTCGACCTCCAATCGAGTTAGCGCGACTAACGCGGGTGAGGTTTGTCATACCCAGTAGTACTACTCAAATTACCTCGCTAGGTTCATATTAACGGTCCCATGTGAGGACTTAAAGGATAATGTATACCCATAGTCATACAAGTGATATCATATATGAATTACAAAGATCAAAAAGCATTTACGACATGTTTTCTCCCCTAGTTTAAAAACAGTAAAAATGGGCCGTGAAAACTCACCTGAATAGCGTAGGCAGTATCACACAAGAGATAAGTTGGAACCACGAGTGTAAGTCTCAAAAAGACTTACGAATGCCCTAAAATTATAGACACATAAATTAGGAATAAGTTGGGATTTGTGACGACGACACGGAAGTTAGAACATCTTAACGCTTTATAAGGATTTAAGAGTAGACGAAAGTGTCTACGGAATTATATAAATTTTTAATATGATCGTTAAGGAAAAAGCATTACGTGTCGTATGTTAATAAATAATAATAATTAAACAAATACATATATTCGTACGTACGAGTCGTTTACAAAGATTAGAAAAATAATATAATTTAATACATTATTTTTAGGTTCGTCGGATTAACTAATTAATCATTATGTGAAAAATAATAAATATATTATTTTTAATCGAGTATGAAAACGAGAGTAAATAATATAAACCATTATATTATTTTTAGTTTAAACGCCACACAAAGTATTTTAACGAGGTGGAATAATATAAAAACATATATATTATTTAATAGTGGGAGTTACAGGTTAAAAATAATATAAACATATTATTTAAAAGTGGGAATAATAATAAGAATAGGTTATGAAACCAAACCCGAGCCTACGGGTTGGTTTTCGGGATAAAACTCTTAATATAATAATATAAGGTTTGATTTTTAATAATTAAATATAATTAAAAAGCCATCAAAAAAAGAATGCAGGAGACCGGATTCGAACCCGGGTCTCCTGCGTATGAGTCAAGGGTGATAACCAAGTCTGCACGCTAGGGTCATCGCATACCAGACCTGATTAAAAGACTTTTAATCCTTAAGTCTCCAGGGTTGTCACACCCCCAAATTTATTTACTTAATAAATATATACATGTTGCAACGATTCGTTCATTACACGATAGCGGAAGCTGTAATAGTGATTTCTAAGACTGAATAGATACACAAATACTAAGACTAAGTAATACAATGATCTAAGTTCTTCTAGATCAACGACAGACTTGCGACCGGATAATCTATGTCCTTCCAGCTAGTAAGAATTTATCCAATTATAGCTAGCCTATTCCAACCGCTCCATTGCTAAAGGTTACCTGAGAAACATACTTGAAAGTGTCAACACAAAGGTTGGTGAGTTCACAGAGTCTGTTAATTTAGTACTGTTAGTTTTCCCCCAAAAACTAGACATGACTTAACCGTCATAAAATAAGTAGTTTTCCTTTGAAAACATGTCCATGACTTTACCGTCATAAAATAAGTAGTTTTTCTTTGAAAACATGCCCATGACTTTACCGTCATAAAATAAGTAGTTTTCCTTTGAAAACATGTCCATGACTTAACCGTCATAAAATATGTAGTTTTCCTTTGAAAACATGTCCACGACTTAACCGTCATAAAATATGTAGTTTTCCTTTGAAAATATGCCCATGACTTTACCATCATAAAATAAGTAGTTTTCCTTTGAAAACATATACATGACTTAACCTTCATAAAATAAGTAGTTTTCCTTTGAAAACATATACATGACTTAACCCTCATCAAATAAGTAGTTTTCCTTTGAAAACATATACATGACTTAACCGTCATCAAATAAGTAGTTTTCCTTTGAAAATATATAAATGACTTAACCGTCATCAAATAAGTAGTTTTCCTTTGAAAACATGCCCATGACTTAACCGTCATAAAATATGTAGTTTTCCTTTGAAAACATATACATTGTTTAAACCTGATCATTTACCGATCAAAACTCTTAGTATGTATTACCAATGAATCCGAATACTAACCCGATCAATTGACCCTATTTGTAAACTTGCAAGGAATACAAAATAATATGTAATGTACGAGACCGTAACCAAACCCCAACTTTCTGTGCCTCCCCTCGCCTTTCTGCGAGTTAAGACAATATGCGGTCATTCGGCCATTTGGACCCCTGATTAGCGCGACTAATCATGACCGGAGGCGTCACCCCCAATAGTACTATCCATAAAATCCCGGGCTAAGTCCATAGCTAATGGTTACTAATTTTTATTCCGAGGACTTTAAGCGCTTTATTTTTCCCTCAATACACACATACGGTCTGATCATTAGTTCAGTCATTTACATACAAAAATTATTTACAAGTATGTTTACACCCCAAAACATTTCAAAAACTTAGAAAATAAAAAGGGGTTAGTGAAACTCACAAAGAGTTAAACCAGAATGTTCATATTGTCAAACGTGTAAGCAATTGTATTTCATATTCTCAAAACATTACAAGTAAGTATGTTTCTCCCCCGATGTTTACAAAACAGTAAAAAAATAAAAGGGGGCCATGAACTCACCTTGTGTCTGATGAAATCCTAGAAAATAACTTTGTGCTAATAGTTCTTGTCTATCCGTACCCTAATCACACAAGGGTACTAATGTGTTAAGACTACCCGTCTTATACGTAAGTTGTTCATCCGACTTAACGAATCCTGTTAAGTACTCCTTTGTTTAGTAAAAATAGGGTTTTCATTTACGACTTATTGGTGATTATTATTCCAGTCTAGACGCTTACATACTTTTCGAGAAAATAATACGTTTCCCTATTGGTGACTTAATAAGTGTACCAAAAATAAATAATATTTTTGTAACAACTTAAAATATATTCACATATGTTCCACGATGTCATGTGATTATTTATTTTTAACCGAATCTCTTCATATGTTCCATGTACGTATATCAAATGTTCATATTAGGATACTATTCTTTAATTCGTAGAACATTTCCATGATTTAACCAAATCCGTATACCAACACATATATCACAAATTTTATCCATTAACATATATTTTTAGTAACACCATTCACGTTCATATGTTGATGATAATCGTTCGTATGTCTTCTTGAATCATAGGACACTACCTCGGGTCTTGCTAGTTAAGTCACACATGATCATATAACTTCACGAATATTTATCCTTCAACATAACACATGAATGGAATGAAGGGTTTTTCAAGAACACCATCATCCAAGAGTTATTTATGTGATAGTATATATATATGTAGTTTATATTTGATGTGTCCTTGTCTTGTCCATGGTCCTTCTAGTTTGGTATTTTATGTATGAACATGTACGTGTATAAATATAAGTATTCAAACATGACTCATGAAGAAATAAAGCCAAAACTCATCAAGACTTTTATGTTTTATTTTGTTCTTGAAAACTCAGATTTTTAGGCGTACTTCGAATAGACTTTTAGATGGTTTTAGAAGACCAAATGACTTGGGGTTTTCTTCTAAAATCAAGTTTATTGAAACCAGAGGATATGTGAAAAAGAATTACTAGATTTGGAGTTGTGTAGGTACCTCAAAACAGGAAAATGAAAAGAGGTGTCCAGATTCGACCTGCACTGAGCGGCCTTCTTGCGTCGGCTGTTTGGAGGTCTAATACTTTGGATTCGCGTTATTCCACTTGGGTTCTCCTCTGTTAACATAGAGCTTCATTCTAGAATAAGAATGGACTGATTTGACCAAGGAACTAAAGAGATATGGCCTTCCGAAGTTGACCGAAAATCTGGCATGAAGCTGAGTTACGAGAATTGTTTGCATTTTCGGTTTTGGAGAGGGAAATTGGGTGCAATCCGAAATGAATCAGTCAAGGGAGGGAGGAGGAAGTTAAGAGGTGTTGGTGCAAGTGTTTTATATGGAGAAAGAGAGATGGAGTTGAGTGATGATCACATCTTCATCATTACCACTTATGGTTGATGGGAATTGCATGTAATCATTCAAGTGGAAGAGGGTGTGCATGCAAGACATGTATGCAAGCATTTAATGGGATAGTGGGTGGCTACACCCACATTTCGGCTGAGAGGGGTATAGGGTGGGGGTTTGGGTGTTGTCAAATCCATTAATGGCTAGATAGGTGGGTTCTTTGGTGGTATAAATCCCCTAGGTGATCGCGTGATCTAATACCCGGTGTAAAACTTTTAAACGATTCATTACTTATGAGTTTTTGTGTGGTTTGACTAGTCTCAATAGTTTACTAGTTAACCCGACATAGTTATTACTATAACTCTATTATTCATGAATGCACATAACATAACTTAGAGCCATACAACAAACATTTATATGTCAACTTTTTATAAAAGTTTAGTCACCTTCATTTATGTTTTTATATTCAAACGTGTCTCTAGACTTTTATGGAATAACATTCTTTTAATCACCAACGAACGTTCAATGCGGGTTATTTTCGTTTATTTCCAAGTAATTCTTAAAAATTACTAAATATGACATTTGTCCCTTTGCTAGACTCCTGACAATATTATGTCAAAGATAATATTCCAAGAAATATAAAATAGGAATGTGCAAATAAGACTATGGGTATTGACCTGGACTACTGGGTGTCACATTCTCCCCATGTTAAAAAGAATTTCGTCCCAAAATTCAGTTGATGTTACCTTGAATTGGTGTATTTGTGAACAAGGACTGGTACTTGGTTTTCATTTGATCTTCGTGTCCCCGTGTATATTCAGGGTCACGCTCCGAGTTCTAACATACCTTAACCAATTCAATACTGTTACGCCCTGTCCCCTGGACTTTTTAGCCAGTGGTTTCAATAGGTTCCTGAACAGGGTGTGGTTTGTCACCTATGTGAATCTCACCAGACGGTATGATTAACATTTCTTCTAATAAACACTTCTTGAGATTTGACACATGAAATACATCGTGTATATTGCTTAGTTCCCCATGACAACGTAAGCTTGAAGGTTACTGGGCCAACCCTAGCCTGTATATCAAACGATTTGATGTATTTATGGTTATGTTTAGTGAGACCTTTAACAAGGCTCGGTCTCCAATTTGGAATTCTAATGGCTTTCGTCTATTTCTAGCACAACTTTCTTTCGTCTGTCTTGAGTGGCTTTCAGACGATCTTTGATTTCGACGATCTTGTCAATGGTTTCCTGGCCAGTATCAGGATCATTCAAATGTTTTTCGCCAACCTCCACCCAACATAGCGATGAGTGACACTTACAACCATACAAAGCCTCAACAGAGCGGCTTTAATGATGCTATGGTAGTTGTTATTATATGAAAACTCAGTCAACGGCGTTGAGTATCCCTATTTCCTTTGAAATTGATTACACACGCACGGAGCACATCTTTTAAAGTTTAGATGGTCCTTTTACCTTGACCGTTCATCTGGGGATGATATGTAGTGCTCATGTCAAGGCGTGTTCCCAAGGCTTCTTATACAGACTGCCATATTCTTGACATTAATCGACTGTCCCTATTAGAGAAAATGGAAAGTGGCATATCATTCCTAGCCTTAATTTCCTTAATATTTAGCCTTGCACGCTTCTTACTTTTATCTGTCTCCTTGATTGGTAGGGAGTGAGCGGATTTCGTCAAACGACTGATGATTACCCATATAGTATCATAGCCGCTAGATGTTCTGGGTAGATTTGTAATAAAATATATGGAATTCTCCTCCCATTTCCATTGAGGAAACTGCGGTTGTTGTGTGTCACTTAGGTGATTCCTAACATTCTGCTTTTACTGTCGGGTATCTCCCAACATAGATAGCAATTTCTCCATTCATGTTTTGCCACATAATGGAGTTCCTCGGGATCCTTATACGTTTTATTCGATTCTGGATGAATGGAGTACTTGGGCTTATGGACTTCATCCATAATCTCCCAAATATGCTACCGATACCTGATTACACGAAAGTATATGCCCTAGTTGCTAGAATTGAAGCCATTCGACTGTTCTTGGCTTATGCCACATATGTTGGCTTCAAGGTCTATTAACTTGATGTGACGAGTGCTTTCCTTTATGGTAAACTCAGTCAACGGCGTTGAGTATCCCTATTTCATTTGAAATCGATTACACATGCACGGAGCACATCTTTTAAAGTTTAGATGGTCCTTTTACCTCTACCGATACCTGGGGATGATATGTAGTGCTCATGTCAAGGCGTGTTCCCAAGGCTTCTTGTACAGACTGCCATATTCTTGACATGAATCGACTGTCCCTATTAGAGAAAATGGAAACTGGCATATCATTCCTAGCCTTAATTTCCTTAATATTTAGCCTTGCACGCTTCTTACTTTTATCTGTCTCCTTGATTGGTAAGGAGTGAGCGGATTTCGTCAAACGACTGATGATTACCCATATAGTATCATAGCCGCTAGATGTTCTGGGTAGATTTGTAATAAAATATATGGAATTCTCCTCCCATTTCCATTGAGGAAACTGCGGTTGTTGTGTTCACTTAGGTGATTCCTAACATTCTGCTTTTACTGTCGGGTATCTCCCAACATAGATAGCAATTTCTCCATTCATGTTTTGCCACATAATGGAGTTCCTCGGGATCCTTATACGTTTTATTCGATTCTGGATGAATGGAGTACTTGGGCTTATGGACTTCATCCATAATCTCCCACATAGGCTACCGATACCTGATTACACGAAAGTATATGCCCTAGTTGCTAGAATTGAAACCATTCGACTGTTCTTGGCTTATGCCACATATGTTGGCTTCAAGGTCTATCAACTTGATGTAACGAGTGCTTTCCTTTATGGTAAAGTTCATGAAGAGGTCTATGTCACTCAACCTCCCGGTTTTGAAGATCCGCATAATATTAATAAAGTGTACTTTATGGTCTTCATCAAGCACCGTGGGCATGGTATGAGACATTATCTAAGCATTTACTGTCTAATGGTTTCGACCGTGGACAGATTGACTCGACTCTCTTCATTAGGAAAGCAGGAGGTGACATTCTTCCTGTACAAGTATGCGTCGATGACATTATTTTTGGATCTACCAATGAAGGGATGTGTAGGGAATTTGAAAAGGAGATGAAATCCAAGTTTGAAATGAGTAACATGGGTGAATTGTCATTCTTCCTGGTTCTGTAAGTCAATCAAAGAGAGGATGGCATTTATCTACATCAAACAAAGTATGTGCATGAAATCTTGTCAAAATACAAGATGAATGATAGCAGTACTTATGGCACACCTATCCCAGTCAATCATGGTCTGCATCCTGACAAAGATGGAAATGATGTAGATAGCAGGTTGTACCGTGGGATGATCGGATCACTTATGTATCTCACAGCTTCAAGACCCGATATAATGTTTGTTGTGTGCTTGTGCTCAAGGTTTCAGTCTCAACCGAAGGAGTCACATATGATAACCGTGAAGAGAATTTTCAGATACCTGAAAGGGAAACCCCGATTAGGTCTTTGGTACTCTAAGCAGCAGTCATTCGACCTCAAAGCCTACACTAATTCAGATTATGGCGGTTGTAACCTTGACAGAAAGTCAACTTCTGGTGGATGTCAATTCTTAGGAGACAGACTGGTCACCCGGCAGTGTAAGAAGCAGTCAACGGTTTCTGTCTCAACTTGTGAAGCAGAATACATTGCTGCAGCGAGCGGTTGTTTTCAGATACTGTGGATTTAGCAGCAGTTGAGAGACTACGGCTTAAACTTCACTGGAACTCCTCTTTCATTGACAACAATGCCACCATGTCCATCACAAATAACCCGGTGAAACATTCCAAAACTAAACATATAGAGATTCGCCATCATTTCATCTGTGATTGTGCTGAAAAGCATTTAATTGAACTTGTAAAAGTTCACACGGATGACAATCTTGCTGACCTTTTCACAAAGGCATTTGATCGATCCCATTTTGAGCATCTTGTCAACTTGATAGGAATGTTCAATCCTGAGTGAAAATTAATTTTTCTTAAATCAATTCAATTCATGGAAGTTAAACTTTATTTCTTTTAAATTTTCTGTATAGTTCTTTTAAGTTTCAAAATATTTTACAAAAATAGAAAATGTTGAAAATTTCAAAGTTAACTTGAGAAAAGAGGATATGATAGTACATCAGAAATGATCTAAACCTCACAGACTGCTCATATGGGAAATGATTGCATCATGCTTACTTAATTGTTTAACTTATTATGTTTTTAATTTGCTTATTTACAAGTAATTTAAATTGTCAGTAGGCAGTATGCGTCTTTGACTCACTAGTAGTGTGGAAACTAAATCTAAATTACAACTGTGATTTGAACCCATGTTTGCAAGTGTGTGTGCATAAAAGAATAGAAAAGATCATTATCAGATATAGGATGTTAGATTTTAGCAATAATTTTCTTTTGAGGTCAGTTTCGGGTTATGTCGTTAGCACAATTAATGCGGTTCATCTCACTGCCCATACTCACAAGTATGCAAGGAGAGATTGAATCAAGAAATGTCTCTACATTAACCGTAGAGCATGTATTCACCCTTGAATCATTCCTGATTCATTGAAATCAAATCCAGATAAAAGTTGGATCCCCTTACCTTAAAACTCAAACACCATATATATTATCCTGAATCATCATACCAATATTCAATGAAGAAAATCAAATGAAACCAACACAAATGAATCACTCGATTCTGAATCTTATGATTCCTGATAATCCTTATGGATTCTGCTTGATTTTTCCTGTGCTAATAGATGTAACTTCATTCTGACAATTTAGAAAATCATTGGGAAAATCTTAGATGCCTTGAGATAATGCAATTTACATTAGTATAGCACATCAGTGGGGTACACGTTGTATATCTTATAATTAATACTTTAATACACAAGAATGTGATACAAAGATGCTTATAGTTTCAAATCTTATAATATTGTCAACTTGAATTACTTGTTTATGTGCTTATTACATATGAATAAATAGTAATCCATGACATGATCCCATATTCTTTGATGTTTATATTGTATCGTTTTTGCTAAAAGATAGCCTGATATGATCCTCTGCTTGTGTCTTTGATCAAAAATAGTTTGTGTGAATTCTTTTATATTTTATTAGAAAAGATCAAAAAGATTTTAAGTTTATGCATAGTTAAATTTTATTCAGAAAAGCCAAAAATATTTGTGTTTAACCATCCTGAATTGTATTTGAATCCTCCTGATTGAATATTTTTATCTTGTTCGTTATTTGACTTTAAATACTTCATAAATTCTGAGTTTAAAATTTGCGCACTTAAGGGTTGTGCGTACTTGTCAAGTTCGCACGAAGTAAGCCTTGCGTACTTAACAAGTACACAAAAGTTAAAGCTTGCGCACTTGTAAATACGCAAGAGTTAACTCGTGCGCACTTAACAAGTACGCACGACAGATTGAGGCAGGGTATAAAAATGACACTTAGAAAATTTTCTCAGTTTCATGCTTTCAAACAAAAACTTTTCCCTCTGCAAATTTTTACTCAAAAAATGACTGTTCCTAAACCATCTTTTCGTCCCGTCTATAGTTTCATCATCTCATTTCATCGATTTGGTGAGAATCTAGGCTAAATCCATCCGTGAAATCGTAACATTTGGACCGATTCTCGATTTAAAAAATTTAGGTTTATTCTTGAATTCTTGGGTAAAATTGGGGTTGTTTGGGTAATTTCTTATCACTAATACCAGATTAGAAAACTTAATCGACTCCCATTCATCCCTTTTGGTCCTTGATTTTGATCCGTCGGTTGAATATGAATCGACAGTGGGTCGGGCGACTTTTTAGGTCAAAATTGGTCATGTGTAGGTAGTTTGTGGTGTTGATACTAGTCCCATAGGTTATAATCATTGATTCCGACCTAGTGGTGACCTATTCGACTCGCTTTTTGAACGATCTGTCAATTTTTGTAATATTCTGGAATTTTTGTCAAGTGGTGTTTTTGCGCACTTAGCAAGTACGCAAGAAGTACTTCTTGCGTACTTGTTAAGTACGCAAGAGGAAAAGACTGCGCACTTAGCAAGTGCGCAGGACCAACACTTGGGAAAAATTCTAAGTCTGAAAATTCTGTTCAAAGAGTAACTACTATACTGAGTCATGTTTGTTCATTTCCAATGATACATGTTGTTTTGATTGTGTTTTCTGTGTGTTTTTACAGATTATGGCTTAGGCGTTTACTAACGAATTCAACCTGTTAGCAAACACTCAACCCGAATGGAAAGGTGCAACATTGCAATATAGGGAGATAGTTGATTTCTTGAACCGCTCCAGAATAAGCTATGCTATCTCGGCTGACCCGACCGTGTCAAGACCTTATTTGGAGCAATTCTGGGAGATAGCGGAACACGACTGCACGGTATCCCCCAATGTCATTACGGCTACCGTTGCTGGTCAGGCTATCGCTTTTTCTGAAGACACCATAAGAAGGGTCCTGCAGTTCAGAGACCTTGCTACCGACCTGACAGCCTATCCAGACTACTATGTGGATGGGTGTTGGAGGCAAAGAATGGGATACGTCGGAGCGAGGGACTATGCCTCATACAAAAAGATGTGGGTATTAGACCAATGGCGGTATTTCGCCCACGTCATGATCGTGTGCATCTCGTCAAGGAAAGCTGGTAAAGATGCCATGGGTCATGACCTTGCAGCAGCCATGGTGGGCTTGTCTCTTAATAAAGGCTACAACTTCTCGCGCTACATCTTCAAAGCAATCAATGACCATATCAACACAGCGGAGAAGTTTAGATTCTTATTGTACCCTAGGTTTGTGCAACTCTTGATTGATGACGCCTTGCCAAACCTTCCTGCTATAGGGGAGAGACTGCAAGTCAAGCGGGTGGACAAAAGAGTATTTGCTCAATTCTTAAAGCCAGGTAGTGTAGAACCTACCCATGTGCATACAGAACTCTTTAGCCACCTACTCAATGAAGCATATGCCGCACCTGAAGATTGGAATTGGTATAGTCCCAATTTGGCACCATAAATGAGTGAAAACTCTGATGAGCAACAACAGGAGGAAATAGAGAGTGATGATGGTTCGTCTGAGGATGGAGACGACGAAGGCGGTGATGGTGGTGCTGAGGAATCCGATTCAGAAGCAACAGAATCAGATTCTTCTGATTCCGATGATGCACCATCGCATGCACACCCCAGGAGATCGGCACAGGTAACCCTACCTGAGTCGTCCTCCAAAAGAAAGCGACAGAGCTCGAGCAGCGAATATGAGCCATCCTCTGACTCTGACGCTGCTCTACAAAGACAAAGACGAGAGAGTGTTCATAAGAACATGGGTGATAGGCAAGAGGTTGCTATCCCCAGTGTGGTAGAGGTCCCGATTGTGCAGCAAGTACATGTTTCAGCTGCCAGTCCGGATTCAGCCTCTACCCCACCTACACAACAGTTATTAAGAAGGAGGAGAAGGCCACAAGTTCAAGCTGACGTGGCAGTCACGGCAGTCACAGAGGAGGTTCCTGCGATGGTGACCCTCCCTACTACATCCGTCCAGGTGGCGATGACTACTCCAATTGTCACGGAGTCAGTCACAATCACCCCTACCATTACCCCAACAACTCTCGTCACATCTTCCATCCCAACTACCACCACTGAGCCTCTCAGTCAACCCTTCAATTATGGAGATTTCACGCAAGGGTTTGACTTTGACACCATATTCTCCTCCCCTACTCATAATGCCGAGGCTTCCTCATCCAGACATCCTGATCCGAATGATGCAAGGATAGATGTTTTAGAAACCCAAGTTGCTGGACTACTGAAGACTATTCAGAAATCGAAGGAGGAGTCTGACGCTCAACAAGCACAGATCAATTCTTTGATAGATGAAGTTACAATCCTTCGTAGCCAGAGAACAGGGACTGAGGAACGACTGAAAAACATCCTGGCCCAGAATGAACTACTAATAAAGACAAATGAAATGCTGCTGGGTTATGGGTCGTCCATGGAGCTCAGGTTTGACGCTCAAAGGAAGGAGCATGAGTTGATGGTCAAGCTGATTACTGATCTGACCAAGAAGCTTGATGCTCAGGGGGAGAAGGAGAAAGAGAAACAGAAAGAGAAGGAGAAGAGGACTACTACTGGTGATGATGTGACAATCCGACTTTTTAGATTAACCCCGTTAACTATTCCTTTAAGTTCCTTATTAAAAACTTAACCCCGTTAACCAAATCTAACCCAGGGACTGTTTCTGTCGTAAATCCAACTCAGAAATGCAGGGACTAGTCCTGCCAAGTCTCAATACGTGAATTGTTGACTCCCCAAAGTCAAAATCAAATCAATTCAATCTTGTTTGACTTTTTGAAGTCAAACTCGTGGAAATCCAATCAAAACCGAATTTGCAAATCGATTCTATGGAAATTGGAAACGTTAGCGCTCGATTTTTATCTTTAACGACCTTAATCATCAATTAAATCATCCATCATTAACAAATTAATCAAATTAATGACGAGTTATTCCGAAACCGTCGAATCATTAACATAATTCACCAATTCGATCATTCCAATTATCATACTCACAAACTAATCACCTGCAAACTTCCTTCGAACACCCCTGAAGCTTCGCACAAATCAAATTAGTCGGAGAAGCAGCAGACAACGCCGGAGATCACTACAGACGCAGTCGGCGTCGGTTTTGATCGAACACCATCAATTCGAGCACCATTGAGGTAATTAAACACCTCTGTAGTTCCGTTTTCATACCTAGATCGAAAGCCCTATCATACCCAGGGCTTATAAGACCGAATTTAACTCGAACCGATTCTAGGGTTCATAACCAATTCAGTTTAATCAAACACTACTCTAATCGCGATCTCAATCCAATTAATTTTGATAGATAGATTCGCAAACACTCTCTGATCGAAAGCCCTATGATAATTTAATCAAGTAACATGTAATTGTGTAACATCCAGTAATTAGGGTTTGTTCTTGAATCAATTTAGGGGTTTTGATCTTAACGGCTATCTCAATCAAATTAAACATCATGGTTGGATTCGCAATCATCAGTTTATCAAAAACCCCATGAATCCAGCAGTTTCTAACATAAGAATTCATCTAATCAATTTGGCATTCATACCTAAAGTTTCGGCCTATTTTTCCTAAAATTAACGATCTTAAACTTAACCATTTTTGCAATTAAACCCATCTACAGATTCGCAATCATCTAAGCAACAAAACCCCTATGAATCCTGACCTTATTCACGATCAAATTCGGTGTTTGGGACGGGATTTGATCTGGATATCTATGGGGAATTAAATCACGTTGGACTTGATTGTTAAAACGAATCTGAGCCGGTTATATTCGCGATGACCCTAGCGGGCGGACTGGTTAAAGCGATGTGTGTGTGTGGGAGAGACCCGGGTTCGAGACCGGGCTCCCACAATTATTTTTAAAACATTTTTCTGGATTATTAAATTAATAAAAATCAAACCTTTTAATATTTTATTATTATATAAATGGGTTTTAACCCGGAAAACAACCCGTAGGCTCGGGTTTGAAATATTAGTTTATTTTTATAAATTATACCCGCTTTTATAAATTGGGCATTATTATTATTAATAATTAAAAATAATATATTCATATTATTTTTAAACCGTAAACTCGTGTAAAATAATATGTTTATATTATTTTCAAATTGTGACCCGTATTATTAAATAATATATATTTATATTATTTCAAATCATTTTTATAACGCCGTGAATCAATCGAGACTAAATAATAATTAGTTATGTTATCCACTCGTATATATATATTATTATTTATGTCGTTCGTCGCGTAAAGTAATTCCTAAACCCGTGGAAACGTTTGTTCACTCTCGCTTATTAGAGAGGTTCTTTAAGACGTTCCTTCCATGTCACAGTCACAATTCCCATTATCGTTCCTAATTTATATGTTTATAATTTTAGGACATTCGTAGGTCTTTTGAGACTTACACTCGTGGTTCCAACTTACTTCTAGTGTGAAACAACCTTCAACGCCAAGCAGGTGAGTTTTCACGGCCCCATTTTACTGTTTTAACTTGGGGGAGAAAACATGCTTAAACTACTTTTGAGATTTTGTATTTCATATGCTATCATTGTTAAAGCTAAGTGTAAGACGCTATCACAGAAAGTCCTCATCTTATCTCGAACCGTTAATATGGATCTTAGCAAAGTAATATTTAGTAGTACTACTGGGTTTGACAAATCCCACCCGCGTTAGTCGTGCAAACTCGATTAGATATCGAACGGGTGAAATTTTAGCCTACTCACACCGCCAGTGTTGTAGACCTGGCAGGAGGCAATAAACAAACAGTCAGCTTCGGTTGCGAGCACTTGAGCTAAACATGAACATAGGTTAGCTACCTATAGATACGTATTGAATGATCATAAATCTGGTAAACGCTTACGTATTTATTTGAAACTTGTGAACTCACCAACCTTGTGTTGACACTTTTTCTTATATGTTTTCTCAGGTCACTAAGCTAAGACACAATGTGCACGTTAGGACATGCATGGGATTCAACTATTTTACTTATGATATATTTTATGACTCCCTTGTACTGTATTTTGGTTGGTTGGACATTTTTGGACTTTTTGGACTTTTGTTTTGGGGCGCGTGCATTTTACGCATTTACTTTTGGTTACGCTTCCGCATTGAACATTGATTTTAATGGTATTTTCATTTGAGTCCCATGTAGAGTCGTTCAAAGTAACTAATGTCTGAGATCCTGGTTAGTCACTTCCCAAAATGGTAAAACTCCGTTAGTTGAAATTTGGGGGTGTGACCGATTGGTATCAGTGTCATTGGTTATAGAGAACTAGGATTGCATACTAGACTATAACCGTACACATGCATTAGTTACACGATGCAGACACTCATACCTGATACATATAGTATCTATACATACATTGCAGTGCAGTCATGTTAATACCATCCGTATCACCCTCAGTTGGCAAGGGACACAACATTTGCATTGCATCATCAATTCCCAGTGGCGACACTCGGGGAACCAGAATATCATCCACTCCCGTCCGAGGGCAACGAGGCAGAGCCCTCGGAGGAGTCACTTACATCACCATCACCCGTTGGGTATGGTGGGCTTTCTTAGGTCCATGTTATGGACGACACTCAGCACTAACGCATATCTCATTGGGAATTGGGATCGTCGGAGGCGAGTCCATACGTAACCACTAGCAACAATACGCCGATTGAAGGCAGACCGTTACACGCATTATTGCAGAATCTATTGACACGTAGATGTCATCACTTTCTCGAGCCATGGGCTCGTGCATGGCTCGAGTCTTTGGTCGATATTCGGTTGAGAATAGATTGACCACAAATTTGAGAACGCATTGCTCAATGCATACTTAAACCCTATTCTGACTCAGTGGGAAGAACAACTAATTTCCTTCTTCCAGTAACACAAATCCATGAAATAGTTACACTTCTTGAAGTCGCATTTCATGTACATGTTTGCTTCATGTGCATTATTCCATCTGCAATCCGCTGGATTGAACTCTCGTATTGTGTTTCAACTCGAGTGAATACTCGGATCGAACGATTCCTGACTACTCATCCTGATATGAGTCCTAGTTGGTCAACTTGTGGTTGATGACTAAGCCTCTCGATGACTTATCATATCTGACAACACTTTGTACTCGGTAATGCAAATTGAGGGACATTTTGACACAGGGTAGGGAGAAGCTAGGGTGAGCATGCAAAGCAAATTATCATTACGGGTGCACACGTAATAGTAATTTGAGGTGCATGTAAGTCCTGGTGAAACTTGGTGTGTGGATAAATGGTCCTAATCTGTGATCTATAGACTTATATTCCCACTGCCAATAGAGACCCTCATAACCCACTCAACGACTAGTTTGTATCGTTAAACTCGGTTAACAGCTGATAGACGCAATTATCAGGTTGAAAATGTTTACGGACACACTGAATTATCATTAATGGAATCCATCAATGTTATTTTCACACATGTAAGAGTCTTAGTGATCTTACGACTCTCATTCAAACTTGATCAATGGAACCACCTAGAGTGAAACTCAAGTAAAACCTCAGAGTAAAACCACCGACTTCAACTAGGTACACAGAATTTGAGAAGTTCTTCACGAAATGATCCTGTTGATCCAATGGCATTAGGAAACGAAGATTTAACCTAACCAACCATCTGTTGAACGCAATTACTTAAACATACATCCTATCTCTTATGCTACTGGAATCTATATCTCATTAGACTTTTCTTTCCTACATGTGAACCTCTTTCCTTAGCCTATGCATTGACTGACACTTGCTTTATAAGCACGGGTCTCACTAGAAGTCTCAGCACGATTTCACAAATTCCATATTAGTGTGTCGTGCTCTAACTCTATTAAAAGCCAAGTATACTATTGTGATAGCAGACTGTAATATCCCGCATCGGTTGAGGGGGAGAATGATACGTTCCTTATTAGGAGGTGGATACCTTCTCTATTGAGACACGTTTTTCCTGGGTGAGCAACTCGTCGGGTAAGAACAAAACCGTGAGTTCCTGGATGAGCAACCCATCAGGGGCAAAGCGGACAATATCTTGGTACGGTTTGCTTGGGATGTTACACAGACGCTCAGAAAATCAAAACAACTCGCATTCTTGCATATGTAAACTAGCATTGGTTAGTAATAAACTTGACATTGACCGTCTACCAGTTACACTTGGCAGTTTCGACCTTATTGTCGGTATGAATTGGTTGTCCAAGAGCCAACCTGAGGCCATCTGTTGTGACAAAAATGTTTGCCTTCCTCTCCTTAGAGGGGAAATCCTTTCTGTCCAAGGCAAAAGGGAGTGGTGCAGTCGTTGGCATCATATCCTTCATGAAAGCACATAAATGTCTTCAGAAGAGAAGAAGATTGAAGATATTCCCGTTGTGCGTGAATTTTTGGAAGTGTTTCCCGAGTATCTGCCCGGTTTGCAACCGCACCGTCAAGTGGAATTCCAAATTGATTTAGCACCCGCAGCAGCACCGATTGCTCGGGCACCTTACAGACTGGCACCCGGTGAATTACAAGAGTTGTCCACTCAACTGCAAGATTTGTTGGATAAAGGTTTCATCCGACCTAGTTCATCACCGTGGGGAGCTCCGGTACTATTTGTCAAGAAGAGGGGCGGAACTTTCCGTATGTGTATTGACTACCGGGAGCTGAATAAAGTCACAATCAAGAACCGCTACCCTTTGCCTCGCATAGATGACCTTTTTGATCAACTCCAAGGATCAAGTTTCTATTCTAAAATAGATCTTAGGTCCGGTTACCATCAGTTAAGAGTCCGAGAAGAGGATATCTCAAAGACTGCATTCAGAACGAGGTACGGCCATTACGAATTTATGGTCATGCCTTTCGGGTTAACCAACGCACCTGCGGTATTCATGGACCTCATGAACCGTGTGTGTAAGCCTTACCTTGACCAGTTCGTTATCGTTTTCATCGACGACATCCACATTTATTCCAAGAACATGGAGGAACATGAGGAACATCTACGCCTAATTTTGGAACTACTTAAGCGAGAACAATTGTATGCTAAGTTTTCCAAGTGTGAATTTTGGATCCGGGAAGTTCAATTTCTAGGGCATGTGGTTAATGAGAAAGGAATACATGTCGATCCAGCAAAGATAGAAGCCATCAAGAATTGGGTAGCACTGACGACTCCGACTGAGGTGCGACAATTTCTGGGATTGGCCGGTTATTACCGTCGTTTTATCGAAGGATTTTCAAAGATTGCACAACCTCTCACCGCCCTAACTCAAAAAGGAAAAGCCTATAATTGGGGCGATAACCAAGAGTCAGCTTTCCAGCACCTCAAACAGAAACTTTGCGGTGCACCTATTTTAGCTCTTTCGAAAGGAACCGATGATTTTGTAGTGTGTTGTGATACATCTATTCAAGGTCTGGGTTGTGTCTTAATGCAACGTGAAAAGGTGATCGCATACGCTTCACGTCAGTTAAAGATTCACGAGAAAAACCACATGCAGGATCGTGGAATTACAAGATGGTTATGTTCTTAATTCAGATTGGTGGAAACAATAACAACTACACAATTACAATCGAGTAGACAGAAAGAATACTGATAAGATCACTATTGTATTAAGCTTAGTGAATAAACGATTACAAATGAAAACTCTGCGAAGAAGCACACAAAAGCACACTTACAATGAAGTGTTTACACAGTATTTATACTAACTTAGAATCAAGACAGACCCTTGATTCTGAGGATCAGATCGAACACAGACCGTTGATCTGTTGTATCTAGCTAACTATTACACGTTTTGTCTATATCTAGTTAACTTTATTGAAGCGTCTTCCTTATGCATCATTACTTGCATGCTTGGAGAAGAGCATTGTTGTCCGTCATTGGTTGTGCCATTGAGGTTCCTTCTGCTTTGAGTGTATCAGTTGCTTTTGCAGAAAGTTGTCAGTGACGCATGGTATGGATAGTCAGCTGTAACGATTTGTCTTCAAGGCACAAGGCTGTCAGCAGCAAAGATGTTGATCAGTAGCAAGATGTAACCATCCAGAGCTGCTGATGATTTGCCTGTCAGCAGCATCAAGTGTTGATGCTGCTGAGAAGCTTATCCGCAGCAACTTTGGTCTTCAGCAGATAAGGCTATCCGCAGCAGATTTGTTTTTCAGGAAGAGAACAAGTATCTGCAGCAGATAAGCTTGTCCGCAGCAGATTGTTGGTCAGCAGCAACCTCTGAGATCAGCAGCATTTGTACTTAGAGAATTTTGTAGCCATCGGTCTTTAGCTATACAAACTCCCCCTAGACTGATGCTACTAAAATTATCTTATTGCCTTTGTTGCTGAAGCTTTTGCACATTTCTGACTATTCTTTCAACCAAAGGAAAAAGCTTCGAAAACAGCCATCTTGTACTTTGAAATACAGCCTGCAGTCGTCAAAGCTGTCTGAGTCTTTCTCCATTGGGACCATCTCCCCCTTTTTGGTTGCATCAGTGGACAAATGTGCATCAGTTTGGGTGCCCACTGATACAAAGGAGGGAGTAAGAAAAGTTGGGCATTGATGTGCCTCTATCATTGGGACCATCTCCCTCTTTGATATTTACAACAAAGGATAGACGCATTCAACTGAACCGATGATGATGCTTGGTGGTTTCTTTTCCTTCCATTGTTGAGTTGGTGATTTTCCAGCTCTCTTTGCCTTTTCAGCAGTGGAAGCTGCATCTGAGGGCTTTGACTGATCAGAAGCAAATTTTGTTGCTTCTGATGGTTTTACTTGAGCAGCTCCAGACTTTGCTGCTGAAGGCCTTGCCTTGGATTTTGCTTTATCAGCAGTGGACACTCTTGCTGCTGATGTCTTTGCCTTATCAGTAGCAGACACTCTTGCTGCTGATGTCTTTGCCTTATCAGCAGCAGATTTTGCTGCGGAGGATTTTAGCTTATCAGCAGCAGACTTGGTTGCTGCTGAAAGCTTCTGCTTTGTTTTCTTGGGCTTAACTGGACTAACAACCGATGTATGCTGATCCTTCTTTACCCTTTGTCTTTGAGGGGCTTGATGAAGGATCTGGTTGAAAGGATTAAACTTATAGTTTGCAGCAAAGTGGTCTGATTCACCACAAATGATGCAATTTTGTTGAGATTTAAGCAGCTTCACTCTTGAGGGAGATAGAGAGTCTCTGAACTTAGTTGCTTTGTCTTTGTAGCTTGTTACCTTCTTATTTTTGTTAGTCTTTTCAAAGGCATGCTGCTTTGAATTTCTTTGGTATTCTAGGTAATGAAAGCATGTGCTGGTAGTGTGGTTATATCTGCCACACACAAAGCATGATTTTGCCAGTTTGTCTCTTGAAAGGTAGACATAGTCCTTTCTTTGGAACAGATCTTTGAAGTTCCAAGGATGAGCTTTGTTATTTTCAAAGGTGGCTTCTTCTAGGGTCCTTTGAACATGTGGAACTTTTTCTTCAGGCTTACAACGTATATCAAATACCTTTCTCTTTGTGATTGGCTTTAACTGAGGCTTGGGGTTTGTGGGTTCTGCTGTCTGTCCCTTTTCAATGTTTAGCTTTCTTCCATCTGGAGGATAGCGGATCTTGATCTGTTTGAATGGTATAGGGGCTGGAAAAGCTAGAAGAATAGCAGGAACTGCAACTCTATTTAGAACAGCTTCAGATGGGACTGCACTGGTTTCATCAATGTCTGAGTGAGTTGACTCAGATTCCGATGAGGTAGTGCAGTCTTCGATGAAAGGTTCATCCGTTGAAGGATCAAGGTTTCGGTTTGCAGTGTCAAGATTTTCAACATTGAAGCTTGGTTCGTATATGGCAATATAGTCAGAGGGAGGAGGAACAACATTGTACTGATCATTGTTATACCCAAGTCCAGTTTTTACCTTCTCATGGACTTGAATATCTAAAGTCTTTGTAACTTTTTGGAGGAAAATTCATATTTTTCAACATGAACTTTTTGTTCTGCCAGTTCAGCTCTGGTAGCTTTTAGTTTGACCAGTATATCATCAATCTGAGTTTCAAGATTAGTTTGTTCGTGTTTTAGAGATGAAATCTCTTTCTTAAGGCAGTTAATCTTTTCTTTATAAGTATTTTCAACCTTTTTGAACTCAGATTTCATCTGATGAAACTCTTCATTTTGATTTATAAGGTTTTGGTTGTGCTTTCTATAACCCAAAACTTCATAAATACAGGATTGAGAGCAAAGATGTTCAAGTACCTGAGGTGGTATTTCTGTAGTGTCTGCCATTAGAGCTTGATTGCTGACGGGCAGTTCTTCATATTGAAAGCTCCAGTTGAACTCAGAAGTTCCAACAGTTGCACAAGCTGCAGTTTGAATTGAACTAGGACCCGAGTGCTCATAATGGAGGGCAGGGGAGGTAGTGGTGGATGTTGAGGCTGTTTGGTAGCTTGAGCTTCTTTCTTTTGCCTGAATAATCTCTAGATCATAGGTTTTTAGCATTACAAAGAGCTCATTCATCTGGAGAGTTTTCAGATTCTCTGTTCTTCTGATTGACACTGTGTAAAGTGTCCAGCAGCTTGGTAGAGACCTGATGAACTTCTTGAGAATATCTTCATTCTATAGCTTCACCTTTGAGCACAGCAGCTCTCCTATAAGATAGGTAAATCTGTTGTATAAAACAGTTAGAGACTCACCTTCCTTCCACATGAAGTTTTCATATTGCTGCTTCAGGATGTCTTCGAACCCGTTGCTTTGTGCCATTTTTGTTTCATGGTTTTGGGTGACTTGATCAAAGAGAGAGAGTTTAGAATAGAGCCAGAAGTTATTAAACAAGTGTTAGTTTGTTTAATCTGAGCCAAAGCTCTGATACCACTTGTAGGATCGTGAAATTACAAGATGGTTATGTTCTTAGTTGAGATTGGCGGAAATAATAACAACTACACAATTACAATCGAGTAGACAGAAAGAATACTGATAAGATCATTGTTATATTAAGCTTAGTGAATAAACGATTACAAATGAAAACTCTGCGAAGAAGCACATAAAAGCACACTTACAATGAAGTGTTTACATAGTATTTATACTAACTTAGAATCAAGATAGACCCTTGATTCTAAGGATCAGATCGAACACAGACCGTTGATCTGTTGTATCTAGCTAACTATTACACGTTTTGTCTATATCTAGTTAACTTTATTGAAGCGTCTTCTTTATGCATCATTACTTACACGCTTGGGGAAGAGCATTGTTGTCCGTCATTGGTTGTGCCATTGAGGTTACTTCTACTTTGAGTGTGTCAGTTGCTTTTGCAGAAAGTTGTCAGTGACGCTTGGTATGGATAGTCAGCTGCAACGATTTATCTTCAAGGCACAAGGCTGTCAGCAGCAAAGATGTTGATTAGTAGCAAGATGTAACCATCCAGAGCTGCTGATGATTTGCCTGTCAGCAGCATCAAGTGTTGATGCTGCTGAGAAGCTTATCCACGGCAACTTTGGTCTTCAGCAGATAAGGCTATCCATAGCAGATTTGTTCTTCAGCAGGAGAACAAGTATCTGCAGCAGATAAGCTTGTCCGCAGCAGATTGTTGGTTAGCAGCAAACTCTGAGATCAGCAGCATTTGTACTTAGAGAATTTTGTAGCCATCAGTCTTTGGCTCTACACTACACCACTCATGATCTAGAGTAGGGAGCAGTAGTTTTTGCACTTAAGATATGGAGACATTACTTGTACGGTACCAAATGCACCATCTACACCGATCACAAGAGCCTCCAGCATATCTTCGAGCAGAAGGAGTTGAACATGCTAAAACGTCGTTGGGTTGAACTTTTAAATGATTACGACTGTGCGATCCGGTATCATCCGGGTAAAGCTAACGTTGTGGCTGATGCACCAAGCCGAAAGGAAACGAAACCCAAACGAGTTTGAGCGTTGCAACTCACTATTCACCCTGGATTGCCTGACAGAATCCGTAGGGCTCAACTTGAAGCCTTGAAAGAAGATAACCTACCGTTAGAAGGTACACGCGGCATGGAAGCACAACTTGAAGTAAAATCTGACGGAATTCGTTACTTCGTTGAACGAATATGGATTCCAGTATTCGGAAATTTAAGGGAACTAATCATGGATGAAGCTCATAAATCTCGTTACTCCGTTCATCCGGGTTCCGATAAAATGTACCATGATCTAAAAGTACTATATTGGTGGCCGAAGATGAAGGCCAATATAGCCATCTATGTTAGTAAATGTCTGACTTGCGCGAAGGTCAAAGTCGAATATCAAAAACCACCCTGTCTTCTACAACAACCAGAAATTCCTATATGGAAATGGGAACAAATATCCATGGACTTCATCACCAAATTACCACGAACCCCCTACTGGATGTGATACTATATGGGTAATTGTTGATCGATTAACAAAGTCTGCTCATTTCCTAGTAATCAAGGAAACCGACAAAATGGATAAGTAAACTCGTACATACTTGAAAGAAATAGTCTCTCGGCACGGGGTGCCAATCTCCATTATTTCGGATTGTGATGCACGATTCACTTCTCGTTTCTGGCAATCGTTACATAAGGCCTTAGGCACGCGTCTAGATATGAGCACAGCATACCATCCTTAAACTGATGGCCAAACTGAACGTACTATCCAAACTCTGGAGGACATGCTACGAGCTTGTGTGATTGATTTCGGAAACACTTGGGAGTCTCACCTACCGTTGGTGGAGTTCTCCTACAACAACAACTATCACACTAGCATCAAGGCAGCTCCATTTGAAGCACTTTATGGACGGAAATTCCGTTCTCCCATTTGTTGAACTGAGGTTGGAGATAGCCAACTCACAGGTCCTGAACTGTATTTGAAACTTCCAAAAAGATCGTTCAAATTAGAAACCGTATGGCGGCAGCTCGTGATCGTCAAAAGAGCTATGCCGACAAGCGTTGTAAACCCTTAGAGTTTCAAATAGGTGACATGGTCTTACTCAAAGTCTCACCTTGGAAAGGTGACATTCGTTTCGGGAAACGAGGTAAACTGAATCCTCGTTATGTTGGACCTTTCAAAATATTAAAGAGAATCGGACCAGTAGCGTATCAACTGGACTTACCTGAAGGACTGAGTGGTGTACACAACGTCTTTCACATCTCAAATTTGAAGAAATGTCTAGCTGACGAATCTCTCGCATTTCCTCTTGAGGAACTACACGTTGATGAACAGTTACGTTTCATCGAAGAACATGTGGAAATTATGGATATGGAAGTTAAAACGTTAAAGCACAGTAAGATCCCTATTGTCAGAGTTCGTTGGAACTCGAAACACGGACCGGAACTCACGTGGGAGCGCGAGGATCAAATGATGCGCAAATATCCTAATCTGTTCAAGCACTCCGCGTCAAATTCTTAAGGTACTATTTAATTTTTGGGACGAAAATTCTTTCGACTAGGGGATGATGTGACACCCCATAAATTTTTTTTTAGTTATTCTAATTTTCGGGACGAAAATTCTTTCAACTAGGGGATGATGTGACACCCCAGAAATTGTTTTTTTAGTTATTCTAATTTTCAGGACGAAAATTCTTTCAACTAGGGGATGATGTGACAATCCGACTTTTTAGATTAACCCCGTTAACTATTCCGTTAAGTTCCTTATTAAAAACTTAACCCCGTTAACCAAATCTAACCCCAGGGACTGTTTCTGTCGTAAATCCAACTCAGAAATGCAGGGACTAGTCCTGCCAAGTCTCAATACGTGAATTTTTGACTCCCTAAAGTCAAAATCCAACTCAGAAAAGGGTAGAAAACGAGTCAAAAATATGCAAAACCGAGTACCGAAAGAGATCGGGAGTTCAAGAGTCGATTAAAAGCATGAAATTCGAGAAGAAACACCTTCTCGCCACCCGCGAGAAGGTCAGGAGTTGTCCCTCGCTGGCCGCGAGGGAGTTGCATCACGACCACAGAAATTAACTCCTTGTCACCCGCGAGAATGGAAGCCAATGGGCTCCGCGGGTGACGAAAGCCTATTTTCCACGGAATGTTTCGACTTTCAGGTGGGTTGATGCTAGATTGGGGTATAAATACATCTCAATCATATTCTTGTAAAACCTAGCCGATTTTGAAGAATCTAGGACGAATTTTGGAGAGATTTTGGAGCAATTTCAAGCAAGAAGGAGAAACGGTTGAAGGTTGGAGTCATAGGATCGATCAAGCTCGTGGTTTGGTTATCCGGGTTTATCAATTCTTTGTTTTCTTAATTTTTACCATGTTTTTCCACTTTGTTGAAATTGCATCTTTGATTTGGATAATGATGAGTAGCTAAACTAGATAAACTACCTAGATTATGATGAATGGGATGCTAAAGTTGTGATTTTTTTATTGGATGCTTGTTAATTTTGGATTTCATGATAAAGTTTCAAACTTGATTATTGATTCGTTGAATATGCATGCTTAGAATTATTCTAATTGTTATATATTGCTTCGTATGATCTTTGGTGAATGTCTTTTGCGTAATAGGGTCATGCTAAATCATTAACTTGCGTTGTGATTTGTTGGGTTAAATGGCCAAAATACCTTAGAAGCTATATTTGATAATTGAATAAGTCTAGGTGTTATACTAATCTTAATAGCCGAGAGGTGCGAGATTATTGATAGGTCTAAATTGGTAAATTGCTAGGGTGGTCTTTGAGAGAAGTCTGTCGTAGTTGCCTTGCTAATATTTGTCTATCGAGTCGAATCAAGAACCCAAGTTATCCTAGGTTTACAACCCGAGAGGGAGTAGGTCATATTAGGGTACTTTACATAAACATTTAGATAACCGAGAGGAAGTCTAGATCAACCGGTGTTTTCAGCAGCCTTCAGAGTTCCTTAGGTGTCTTCCCGAAAAGGGTAGGGAGTCCTGTTCGGTGTCTCAAGAGGTTAGAAATTTATGATCCCGGTTCCTTATTAACTTGCATCCGTTAAAAGTATAGCTTGAAGTATCCCAGGATTCCAGTCTAGGTAGTTACCCATCGTCATCTGAAGTAAAACCCAAAATCACCTTCGTGTCTTAGGTAATTTAGTTAATTGATAGTAATTTAATCTCCTTTCTCTTAGGATTTTAGACAAAAGGCCCCCCCAAAATATAAAAACAATTAGTCGTGTCAGTCAGTCTGTTTAAGTGAGTCTAATTTACGTAATAAATAGAGTCTCGTGGGTTCGATTTCCGGACTTATTTAGTTGTACTAGAGTCAATCGGTTCACGTGCCGGTTAGTAGTTTAGTCGAGTTTTAGAGAGTCTAGAGTATAACTTAGTTTCTAGAATAGGTTAATTTAGTTAATAATTTAACAACTACGTTTAGAACATCAAGTTTTTGGCGCCGTTGCCGGGGACTCTTGGTGATTGCGTTCATTAGCTTTGATCAGACTGCATAATAAATACGTACTACTTGTGTAATATTTTGAGTCGTAGGTATCTAATCAGTCGTGTCTTTTTAGTTATCTTTCGTAAAAAAAAAATTTTTTTAGTATAATAATAGAGTCTTCTCACCTGTTTCCTTGTGTTAGTTTTGCAGTTTTTGAGAACCAAGTTTATGCATACGCGCTCAAAGGGGCCGCTACCTAAGCCAAAGAAGGAGAACAACTTCCCACTAACGGATATCGCGTCGGAGGTTAGTATGTTTTCTTCACCACCATCCAGCCCACCACCTTTCCGAGTCGACCAAATGGCCGACCGTCAGATTGTTCACCAACAATCCACCCTAGGATTCACTGGTGTAAACTCACCCATCACTATTCCACCCATCGCCAATGAGAATTCGTGGCAAATCCCCTCGTACATCATGACCGCCATCTCTAACACGTGTCAATTTCACGGTCGTGATGATGAGGACGCACCTGCACATATTGCCCGCCTCACTCGCATTTTAGGTACGTTCTATCTACAAGGAGCCACCAATGATGCCATCTTTCTCCAACTTTTCCCGTTCACTCTAGCCGATCGAGCTGCCACTTGGCTCGATTCTCAACCCGCAGGCACATACACTACTTGGGCCACACTTAGGGATGGATTTCTCAAGAAGTATTTCCCACCCGCTAAGGCATCTCGCCTCCGTGATCAGATTCACTCGTTCCGCATGGAACCCGATGAGTCCTATTACCCTGCTTGGGAGCGTTTCCAAAATCTACTCGCTCGATGCTCCCAGCATGGTCTCTCTGATTGGGTCCTTGTAGAGAAAATTCTATAATGGTCTCAATTATGACACGAAAGCTCGTTTCGATACTTCAGCGGGAGGACACCTCAGTAATCGAATGCCTAGATATGTTTGAGAGTTTTGCCCAATCTGAGTCTGAGCAGTGTTCAGCAAATAGGAATACCACTCCTATCACTAGTGCAACCTCATCTACCAGAGGTGTTCACCAGGTCACACTGGATACTAGTGTTGCTGCTGCTCTAGAAAACTTGCACCGTGAGATGAAAGAGATAAAAGCCAAGGTAGACAAATGTGAGTTCTGTAGGGGAGGTCATAGCACTTTACATTGCCCGTTGATGAGTGAGGAACAAGTCGATTTCGTAGCCGGTCAGTCGAGAGGTCCATTAAATGCTTTTAATAATAATAACTATAATTCGAACTGGCGTAATAATAATAATAATTCAAATTGGCGTTCTTCCGGTAACCCCCCTGGTTTCCAATCTAATTTTAATCGGGGTCAAGGTCAGTTCAGTTCTGGGAGTTCAGGTGGACAGGGTCAGTTTGGAAATCAGTTTAACAACTAGGGACAGGGTAATGGTAATGGAGGTTCAGTTGGTCAGGGATCATCTAGTGGTCATGGTTCAAACACGGGTTTAGATAGAATTGAGGAACTCCTGTCACAGTTAGTTGTTAAGGATCAGGTCCTGAACACGATATTCTTCATAAGAATCAGTAGTCCGCTTTCCTTGACCTTCAAAGGTCCGTTGGTGACATGGCTAGAAAACTTGAGGAGAGGTTACCCGGTCAATTTTTGGGTGGCACTCAACTCAATCCGAATGCTCATGCGTAAGCCATCACCACTCGTAGCGGAAGAATTTTAGGTGAACCGAAAGTGAGAGAAGGGCAAGAAGTAGAGGAGGAGGAGCCAGTTGATAAAGAAATTGAGTTGAAGGCTCCAGGTAAAGTGCAATCTAGGCTAGACCCAGCAATTACCGCACACACCGTCGAGCCCCAAGTGGAGAGGAGCGTTGAGAAGAGACCGATAGAGTCTAGGCCTTCACCAGTTATAGATCTTTCACGAGTCCCGTATCCTGCCCGCCTTAAGCAACAGAAATATGCCAAGGAATACGGCATTTTCTCGACATGTTCAAACAACTAAAAATTAATCTCCCGTTCATTGAGGCTCTCCAATGCATGCCCAAATATGCCAAGTTTTTGAAGGACCTTCTTAAAAGAAAGGATCGATTGGGGGAGCTCTCAAACATTCCATTAACCGGAGGTTGTTCCGCGGTTGTTTTGAACAAATTACCGGAAAAACTGACGGATCCGGGTATTTTCACCATTCCATGTCTATTCGGTAATGATACCCAATGTAGAGCTTTAGCCGACCTAGGTGCTAGCATCAACTTGATGCCGTTTTCCCTTTATGAGAAGCTAGACCTAGGCGAACTTTCACCCACTCGCATGACTTTATCCTTAGCCGATCGTTCTGTCAAATACCCTCGTGGTATCATTGAAAATTAACTTGTTAAGGTCGATAAGTTTGTCTTCCCGGTCGACTTTGTCATTCTTGATATGGAAGCTGATGAGGGAGATCCTATCATTCTAGGCCGTCCATTTTTGCGCACCGCAAAGGCACTCATTGATGTTTATGATGGAAAATTTTCACTCTGCGTTGGTGACGAGAAGGTCACATTTGAGGTAGGTAGATCCATGCAACACCCAAACGATTCTAGTGATTTTAGCGGCCCATGCCATTCCGTCTATTTCTTGAATTCATTCATGTCGGGCGTGGACCAATGTCTTGAGTATATCAGTGGAGTCGATTTGTTAGGAGGGGGAGTGCTTGATGAATTAGAGGAGAGTGAAGAAGAAGAGGAGGAAACCCTGTGGTTTCCCGAGGTGATGGAGCTTAGTGAGGTTAGGAATGAGAGTGAGAGAGCTCCCTTAGAGATACCAACCCCTTTATAACTAAAGGTTTTGCCTTCACACCTAGAGTATGCTTATTTAGGAGAGGGTTCAAGTCTTCCCGTTATTATCTCCTCTAAGTTGATGGAGGAGGAGAAGTTGAGGTTGTTAGAGGTGCTGAAGTTGTACAAAGAGGCAATTGCAGCCTTTCAGATATTAAGGGCATAAGCCCCGCCTATTGTACTCACCGGATTCTTATGGAGGATGAATATAAGCCGGTGGTGCAACCTCAAAGGCGTCTCAATCCAAACATGCAAGAGGTAGTGAAGAAGGAGGTTTTGAAGTTGCTAGATGTCGAGGTGATTTACCCAATTTCTGATTCCCCATGGGTGAGCCCGACCCAAGTTATCCCGAAGAAAAGGGGGATGACAGTGGTCATGAATGAGAAGAATGAGCTAATCCCTTCACATATGGTCACCGGTTGGCGTGTGTGCATTGATTACCGAAAATTAAACGACGCCACCCGGAAAGACCATTTCCCTCTACCGTTCATCGATCAGATGTTGGAGTGTCTGGCGGGTCAACAGTTTTACTGTTTTCTCGACGGATTTTCGGGATACTTCCAGATTCCCATCGCACCGAAGGATCAGGATAAGACGACATTTACATGCCCTTATGGCACATATGAGTACCGCCGCATGCCATTCGGGTTATGTAACGCTCCGGCTACCTTCCAGCATTGTATGGTCGCTATATTCCAGGATATGATTGAGACTTCCATGGAAGTTTTCATGGATGACTTCTCGGTTTATGGAGGCTCCTTTGACCAGTGTTTGATTAATTTGGGGAAGATGTTGAAGCGGTGTACGGAGACGAAATTGATGTTGAATTGGGAGAAATGTCACTTCATGGTGACGGAAGGGATAGTGTTAGGCCATAAGATCTCACGAGAGGGCATAGAGGTGGATAGAGCCAAAATAGATACAATCAGTAGGTTACCCCCACCGACGAGTGTTAGGTCGATCCGTAGTTTTCTCGGTCATGCCGGCTTTTATAGGCGTTTTATCAAGGATTTTTCCAAAATTACTCGGCCCATGACCCGACTCCTTGAGAAGGATGCCCCGTTTGTCTTCGATGAGGAGTGTCTCAAAGCCTTTGATTTTTTGAAAGAAAAGTTAATCAGTGCCCCCATTCTTATATCACCCGACTGGAGCTTGCCTTTTGACCTCATGTGTGATGCGAGTGACTACGCGGTTGGTGCAGTTTTGGGGCAAAGACGGGATAAGCACTTCCACCCCATCTACTATGCGAGCAAAACTCTAAATGACGCTCAAGAAAACTATACCACCACAGAGAAAGAGCTCCTAGCCGTAGTATTCGCATTCGATAAATTCCGTTCATACCTCGTGCTTTCAAAAACCACCGTTTTCACTGACCATTCTGCTTTGCGTTTTCTCTTCCAAAAGAAAGATGCTAAGCCACGTCTCATACGGTGGACCCTATTTCTCTCCGAGTTTGATATAGAAATTAAGGATAAGAGAGGAGCGGAGAATGTTGCGGCCGACCATTTGTCACGGTTGGAGGACCCGAAGAGAGAGGAGATTCGTGAGGAGGCGATAGGTAATAAATTCCCTCACGAGTCGGTTGTGTTTGTGGCAGCGGAGAAGGAAGGTATGCCACGGTTCTCCGATTTGGCAAATTACCTAGCGAATGGAGTTGTGTTGAAGGGTATGACAACCCAACAAAGGAAGAAATTTTTTAGGGATGCTAGGAGGTACATTTGGGATGACCATTTTCTTTTTAGGATAGGAGGAGATAGGATTCTTAGGAGGTGTGTGACGAAGGAGGAAGGTAATGAGATCCTTAGGCATGTTCATGAGGGTTTAACGGGAGGTCACCATGGTCCTCACACCACTGCCAAAAAGGTGTTTGATTGTGGATTTTATTGGCCTTCGGTAGTTAGGGATGCCTTAGAGTTTGTTAGGAGATGTGATGTGTGCCAACGTACCGGCAATATCTCATCCAAGAACGAGATGCCTCAAAATCCAATCCAGATCCTTGAAATATTCGACGTTTGGGGCATTGACTTCATGGGACCATTCCCTATCTCTAGTGGGAATCGATACATCCTTGTGGCGATTGACTATGTTTCAAAGTGGGTAGAGGCTCAAGCTCTTCCCACAAATGATGGCCGAGTGGTGGTGAGATTCCTAAAGAAGTTATTCACTCGTTTTGGTACACGTAGAGCTCTCATAAGTGACCGTGGCACTCATTTTTGCAACGCCGTGATGGAAAAAGCGTTAGCACGCTATGGGGTCACTCATCGTTTGTCCACCGCATATCACCCCCAAACAAGCGGTCAAGTTGAGAATGCCAATCGAGGAGTGAAGCAAATCCTAGAGAAAACCATAGGAAAAAATAGGAAAGATTGGTCCGAGAAGCTAGATGATGCTTTATGGGTGTTCCGAACCGCATACAAAACACCCTTAGGAACCACCCCGTTTATGGTCGTTTATGGAAAAGCATGTCACCTACCCGTAGAATTGGAACATCGTGCGCTTTGGGCTCTCAAAACCGTGAACCTAGACTTAACCGAAGCCGCTCGAAAACGATTTTTCCAAATTCATGAGTTAGAGGAGCTTAGGGGTGCGACATATGCACGTTCATGGAATATTAAGGTGAAAACTAAGGCATTGCACGATAGGAGGCTTAGGAAAGTGAGGGAGTTTAGAAAGGGGGATAAGGTACTTGTTTATAACTCCCGGTTGAAGTTGTTTGGGGGGAAGTTGAAGTTCAAGTTGTCGGGACCATATGTGGTCAAGGAGGTTTTTCCATACGGGACGATTGAGTTGTTAGATGAAGCCGATGGGAATACATGGAAAGTAAATGGCCACCGTTTGAAACACTATGTAGGGGGACCCATAGATCTTACAGAAGTGGAGGAAACTCCTCTCGAAATACCTCCTAACAACGCCCAAGTATAGAGTCTTGAGTGAAAGCTCAAGTGTAAAGTTTGTAATTTTTCGTAGTTTTTTTTTTGTGTCTTGTATTTTTGAGTCTTGTGCAGGAAAACATCACCGTTGGGGAGCAACGATCGATAGGAAAACGAATTTCCAGGTAAGTCTCAATGTTAGATTTTATTTGGAATGGGTTTTTGGGAGGTTTGGAAAACTTATAATTTTTTCTAAGGCATGGAGCTGGCAGCATCTCGAAACTTTCTGTTGAAATAGGTCCCTCGCCACCCGCGAGGGATTTAATATTTACGTCGCGGGCCGCGAGGCTCCTCGCCACCCGCGAGACACATCCCCAAACTCCCCGCGGGCCGCGAGACCCCTTTCTCTTCAGAACAAAACCTATCTTCCCCAAACCTGCAGTCACTTTTCACCTTACAAACCCTAAAATACCTTACGGCCTCCACTACCAACCCACCACAAATCCACCATTTTTACACCCCATTCACCATTTTTGACCCTCTTACACCTATCATATCATCCTACACCTGAAACCCACCAGAAACTACTCATTTGTTCACTCACCAGCATATATTTTCACGGGGTTCTAGGTGTACCTCTTGTTTCTTAGTTTTCTTACTGATTAACTCGCTCTCTAGGTATGTTTTCTTGTATTTTGTAATCTTTTAGTCTTCGAGTTTTGATCGATAGTGGGTAGTTTTGCATGTTTAGGTGTCGGTTCTTCATCGTGTCAATTAGTTAGTTTGGGTCTTTGATAATAAATGCAGTGCGGATGGGTAAGTTCGGGGCTGTTTTGGTTGTGTCTGTGCCGGTGGCTTGGTTTGGGAACATTCGGAAATTAAGGTGGTTTGGTTCGGGATAACTTAAGCTCTGTACTCAATGTCGGTTTGTTCTAGCACTTAGGTTTAATTGGGGACAACTAAAGTGCCGAGGGAGGTAATGTACATTGAGTCTAGTTAGTGAGTCGTTTTTTTTTGTTTCGGGTTAGTTTTTGGGTAATTTTATGTTTTGACAGGTTAAAGGCTACTCGCCCGTACTCAATCTCCATTCGGGCGAGTTTGGTCTAAACTTATAATTAGTTCTTGTAAATTACCTCCCAAAGTGTTTGTAACTTCAGGTTTTCTGGTGCAACGGCGAATGAAATGCTATACGGTTGTTTATTTATAAAAAAAATATATATATATAAAATAAAAAAATAAATAGTTTGTGAATACTGACTTTCTGCTTTTCTTTTCTTTGTTTGATTATTCATGTGCAGATATGTCAGGTGAAGGTTCGTCAAGTAGACCAGGAAGGAAGCGAAGAGGCCCAACACCGCGCCCGCGAGGAGATGCGGCTGAGCAGGACTATAATCAACATCTGGGTCAAAGGATGATCAAGTATCATACCAGAGAACGTATCCCTAACTGTAGAGTCACGAGGCTTCGAGAACACCCGCTTCTGCAATTTGAGTTGGGAACTCAGGAATCGTGGAAATTGGATACCTTGATTGATACAGATCTACTACAATTTAGGACGATCGATTGGACGCTTCTAGATAACATTGGCCAAAGAGATAGGATCGAGGCGTTGCTGGGTGATAAGTTCCGGGCTGTATTGTGTTGTATGGCTCCACAATATGAGGAGTTAACTTTAGAGTTCCATGCTACTTTCAGGTACAAGCAGGGAAATTTTGAGCAACATGATGCGGTTTCGTTTTCTCTGGGTACACAGGTGTACGAGATGAACATGCCCCAATTTGCAGTGGCTACTCAGTTATATACACAGGCAGAGGTTCAAACACCGAAGTTTATCACTAGTGTGAGGGGTGTCTTTACGAAGCAGCATGATTACAGCTTGGTGAGTAATGATCTGGTTAGGTTTTGGGGTACTATCTTAAATGCTCCCTTCTCAGGGAGTATGTTGAATTCAGAAATTATCGATCCGGTCTACAGGTCTATTCATAAGATCTTAACGGCGACACTTGTTGGCAGAGGCTCGGGGGAGAATAAGATCAACCAGGTTGATCTGTTTTGTTTGCTATGTATGGTGGAGCATAGGCCTGCAAATGTGGCCAGTATTATCGCATGGTCCATGAAAAGGACCTGGAGGGGTGGTCCGGATGCTGGTGTCTACATGGGGCCTTATGCGACTAGAATTGCTGAAAGTCTTGGGGTGTTTGACAAATATGAGGCGAGGTATTTGAAAGATGGGCCGGTTACAGTTATCATGGGGGTTAGAGAATTACAGTATGCAGGGATTCTCAGTATGCATGAACCGCCTAGTTGGGAACCGATTCGAGCAGGGCCACAGGGTCAACCACCAGCAGGATCTGAGGCTGCAGCAGCTATGCAGTCCGGGATACCGACCCGTTATCAGAGACCATTGCATCGGTCTGAGAGGCTAGCACCACAGTATCCTCTCCAACAGCCACGACCGGACCCCCTCACCTTGGATTCGATGTATGATAGGATGGAGCATGGGTTTAGTGACTTAAATGGGTTGATGACCACTGGCCATAATGAGATCAGGACGCTGCTTTCTACTGGGCAGAAACGTCAGGAGGAGGCATTGAGGTATATGATGGTAAACATGAATATGAATGTCCCGAATTTTTTCGCGCCTCAGGGGTCGAGTGGTCAGCAGTACAGTGGTTATGGTCAGTATGGTTCTTATGGACAACCGGGCAGCTCAGGTCAGTATGGTGCCGACCGCTCACCACCAGAGTTTCCGATTTTTGAAGCTGAGAGTGAAGAGGACGAACAATAGTGTGGGGATGATACAGCTGTTATTGTGTCCTTTCTATTTATTTTTCGTTTGTGATGTTTTTAGTATCTATGGTTTGTGATGTTTTAATACATTGATACATTGGGTGGGTTGGTTTGGTTGGTTTGTGTTTGTCTTGAACAAACTGAATGGTTTTCTCTGCGAGTATTTTGATTATGTTTAGGTTGTTGTGATGTTGCCGCTTCTGTTCGTGTGTGATAAATGAGGATTGTTGGCTGGGCACGTTCGGTATGGAGGGCACTAGTGGAAATTGACTGGCACGTAGACAGTCTTGCTTTATTACCAGCTAAGTCTTTTCCTGTTGTATATCTTGTATTTTCATTTCTTTCCGTTCCTGCATTAGGGACAATGCAACATTTAAGTGTGGGGATTGGACATTTAATTTTTCATTGATAAAATATATATATATATATATATAAAATTGGAAAATGTCTCTGTTTTAGAAGTTTGCAATTACAAGCACGGAAAATGATAGTAAAGTCGGGTTTTTACTTGGTTTTTGAATATGAGATTATAAATAAAGTGAAAGCGTGTCTAGTTTGGGATATGTGGGTAGGCCCGACCAATTGAGAAGTTTCCTTTGAGCTTAAATATATCTAATGTTGGGATATTTGTGGGTTATCATCTACGGGAAGTAGGGAAGTCAATACCGCCACAAATAGTATAAGGAATGCCTTTATAAGTTTTAAAATCTTAGAATTTTTATCGAAAAAAAAATAAAGTAAAAAAAAAAATTAAATAAAAATAAAAATAATAGCATATAAAATAACGATGCCTATGGAATTGCTCTTGGGGATGGTGACTCTGATTGAAATTCCCGCTAGGATAAGTTAAAATAAAATGATATGATTACCGACGCTCACGTTGTCGCTCTAGGGGATGGTGACTCTGATTGAAACAACCTCTGGGTTAGGTATGAATATTGTGTACTCTGGGTCGACTTGACTAATGATGATGACAAGGACAAGGATCCCGAAGCCGGTCCTAGTGGAGGTGAGTGTGACAATCCGGATTTTTCAGTTAATTCCGTTAACCATTTCGTTAAGTTTCTTATTAAAAACTTAACCCCGTTAATCAAACCTAACCCCAAGGACTAATTCGGTTACAAAATCAACTCAAAACTGCAAGGACTAGTTGTGTAAATATACCAAACCGAATTATTGACTCCCCAAAGTCAAAATCAAATCAATTCAACCCTGTTTGACTTTTTAAAGTCAAACTCATGACAAATTCAATCAAAATCAAATTCACAAATCGATTTGTTGAAATTGAAACCGTTATCGCTCGATTAATGCCATTAACGATCTTAAACATCAACTAAAACATCCATCATTAGCAAATTAAACAGGTTAATGACGAGTTATTTTGTAACCGTCGACCCACATCAAACATTCATCGAATTCGACGAATCCTCGTATTACTTTCATAAATTAAACCCTCTCACACCTTTATCGAATCTGTTTGAGCATGTTGCAAGCATCAATTCGTCCAAAATCATAGCAGAAGGAGTCGGAGATCAAACCAGTTCACGTCGAAACTATTTTAGTCGAGGATCATCAATTCGAACTCTAATCCGGTAATTGTCTAAACCCACACTGTCGTTTCTGTCTAATAATTGAAAGCTCTATGCCAATTAGGGCTTACAACATCAATTATATCAAGAACCCGATTCTAGGGTTCATACAAATACGGTTTGAACGAATCCTAATCTAAACACAATCTTAATTCAATTCAATTGTATGGTTAGAATCGAAAACAGTAACTCTTTGAAAGCCCTATGGTTAATTGGGATTACATTATCGAGTGGATCATGAACCATAACCTAGGGTTCATATAAAACTGGTATAATCGAACACTGCTTTAGACTCAGTATAAATCCAATTAAAATGTTTCATTAGCTTCGAAATTCACTACTCAATGAAAGACCTATATCATTTTAATCACAGAACATCGAATTGTTCATGATCCAGATTCTAGGGTTTATTCATACGATAATTTGGGGGTTTTGATTCTAGAATCAGTCTTAATCTAATTAAACCATTCATACACATTCGCAAGCCTTTAATGAGTAAAACCCCATAAATCCAACTGTTTTCATCATCAAATTCGATCAAATCAGAACCGTGTTCATAAGCTAGGGTTCGGCTCATTTTTCTGTAATTTAACGGCCTTAAACACGATGTTTTTTGAAATTAAACTAACCCATAGATTCGCAAACCCTCGTTGAACAAAACCCCTATATTCCTATGTTTAATCGAAGTCGAGATCGTGGGGATTGGGACAGTTTCGAACCGGTATGTGTATGGGAGGAAAACCCACTGGAATTGGGTGTTAAAACTATTTGAAACTGATGATGTTCGCGATAGCCTAGCGGCCGGGACTGGTTAGAGCGATGTGTGTGTGTAGGAGAGACCCGGGTTCGAGACCGGGCTCCCACAATTATTTTTAAAACATTTTTCTGGATTATTAAATTAATAAAAATCGAATCTGTTAATATTATATTATTATATAAATGGGTTTTAACCCGAAAAACAACTTGTAAGCTCGGGTTTGAAATATTAGTTTATTTTTATAAATTATACCCACTTTTATAAATAATATATTATTATTATTAACAAGTAAAATAATATATTTATATTATTTTTAAGGCGTAAACTCGTGAAAAATAATATGCTTATATTATTCCCAAATTGTGACCCGTATTATTAAATAATATATATTTATATTATTTCAAGTCATTTTATAACGCCGTAAATCAATCGAGACTAAATAATAATATAACTAATTATATTATCCACTCGTATATATATATATTATTATTTATGTCGTTCGTCGCGTACAGTCAATCCTAAACCCGTGGACGCGTTCGTTTTCCGTGTCACAGTCACAATTCCCATTATCGTTCCTAATTTATATGTTTATAATTTTAGCACATTCGTAGGTCTTTTGAGACTTACACTCGTGGTTCCAACTAACTTCTAGTGTGAAACTGATTTTTAGATTTTGTATTTCATATGCTATCAATGTTAAAGCGAAGTGTAACATGCTATCACAGAAAGTCCTCATCTTATCTCGAACCGTTAATATGGATCTTAGCGAGGTAATGTTTAGTAGTACTACTGGGTTTGACAAATCCCACCCGCGTTAGTTGCGCTAACTCGATTGGATATCGAACGGGTGAAATGTTAGCCTACTCACATGGCCAGTATTGTTAGACCTGGCAGGAGGCAATAAACAAATAATCAGTTTCGGTTGCGAGCACTTGAGCTAAACATGAACATAGGTTAGCTACCTATAGATACATATTGAATGATCATAAATCTGGTAAACGCTTACATATTTATTTGAAACCTGTGAACTCACCAACCTTGTGTTGACACATTTTTCTTTACATGTTTTCTCAGGACGCTAAGCTAAGACACAGGTGCACGTTAGGGCATGCATGGGATTCAACTGCTTTGCTTTGTGTCTATTTATGTTTGGTTGAATTATTCTATTTGTACTTTGTTTGGTTTGGACGTTTAGACTTTTGAGACTTTTGGCGTTTGGTTTTGGGCGCGTGTATTTTGCGCATTTACTTTCTTTACGCTTCCGCATTGATACTCTGGTTTAAAAGATATTTTTCATTTTGAGTCCCATGTAGAGTCGTTCAAAGTAACTAATGTCTGAGATCCTGGTTCGTCACTTCCCAAACGGTAAAACTCCATTAGTTGAAATTCGGGGTGTGATAGAATGGTATCAGAGACATTGGTTATAGAGAACTAGGATTGCATACTAGACTATAGCCTCACACATTAGTTACATGTCATTTGGATGTTTGGTACTTAAATATAATGTTGCAGGATCATGTCGTCAACCCCACCTCCATCACCTAACGCATCAGGGCATAAGGCACCTGTACTCTCATCCCCGGAGCCCAAAAGGCGCCGAACTACTTCAATTGACCAAGGCGAACCGAGTAACGCACGAGCATTGGATTATGCTCTCAATTGGGACGTATACCCACATATGATCCAAAGGTGGATCGAAATGGGAGATGTTCCATCACCTTACTTTGGATCCGCATCTTCATCACCTACACTACCTAGCTTACCATGCACCATGGAACAAGCTTTCGCAGCATTCGTATCTTATATGTTGAAAGAATTGAGTTTTGTACAAGATGCCAACGAGGAGATACCTAAACTTTTGAAGAATGGACCCCAAGTAGAGAAGAATAAGGTAGAACACTTGACTACCGAACTAGCTGCAACGGACCATGTCCACAACCTTTTAGTGGATCGTGTGGCACATCTAGAGACGAGGGCTGACACTATGGATTATGATATGGAAGGATTTCTGGAGAGATTAGCTGCTATGGAAGCTCAGCTACATGTGGCCAACCACACTGCTGAAGGCCTTCAAGAGAGGTGACTCACTTGGAAGCCCAACTACAAGCGGCCCTATTTCCGGAAGACATTCCAGTATCTGACGATGAGGAGGAACCTTTTGAAGAAGAGCCCTTCGAGGAGGAACCCTTAGAGGGGGAACCAGCTGAGGGGGAGCCAGCTGAGGAGGAGCCAGTGGAGATCGATGATGCACAGTCATACCTCTCTTCTGATGACGAGGATGTTTGATGATCTTCCTATCCTATCTTCCTTTTTATGTTTGTTTTTGCTTATGTTATCTCTCTTTTCAAACCTAGATGGGTAAGGTTGTTCCCATCCAATAAAAGCATGAGAAGTTTAATATTTAAATTATTTATTTTGTAGCCTTACAATTTATTTAATTTTCAAAATATTAGATGTTGTATCTCCTTACTCGTACCTGAATGATGTTTAATATGCGATATATTTCTCATTATTTTTCATTTGTGATTGTGAAGAATCATGTCTGGGAGAGGACGAGGAGGCCGTGCCGGTGGTCATGGTACCATTAACATGACGGCAGCAGAGCTAGCAGATTTGATAAATAATAGTGTGGCAGAGGCCCTAGCAGCACAGAATGTTGCATGTAAATGCTTTAACTATTGACTAATAGTGTCAATCCTTCTCCTAAAAATATCTTTCTAAACTCTATAATTCCAATTCAATTTGTATTTCTAAATCCAGGCCAGCAAAATCAGCAAAACCAACAGCCACCCTGCACTTTCAAGGCATTCATGGATTGCAAGCCCCACACTTTAGTGGAGCTGAAGGAGCCGTTGGATTACTTCGCTGGTTTGAGAAGGTTGAATCAGTAATAGCCATGTGCAACTGCTCCGTGGCTAACCAAGTGAAGTTTGCTGCTCGGACTTTAGAAGGCCCGGCCCTAACATGGTGGAATGCCCAAGTTCAAATGTTGGGACTGGCAATGGCAAATGGACTCCCGTGGGAGAAATTTAAAACAATTATGAAGGAAGAATACTGCCCACGAGATGAAATTCAAAAGCTAGAGGGAGAGTTCTGGAACCTTAAGATGGAGGGTTGGGAAATTGAACTCTACACCACCCGTTCGCACGAACTTGCTACCATGTGCCCACACATGGTGACTCCGGATTACAAATGGATTGAACTATACATTGGAGGTTTGGTACCTCAAATTCAAAGCATGGTGACCTCATCCAACCCTACCACCATCCAACAGACCATCAGACTTGCTCACAAGTTTTCCGATCAGGCGGTGACGCAAGGAACTTTACCTCCAAGAGATTCAGTTGCTAAACCCACCGACAACCACAAACGCAAGTTCGATCACCATTCCAACACCCACAACCACTCTAACTCCCACTCCAAAGGACCTCAACCCAACCAACCCCAGTTTAACCAATCGCAACAACAACAACAACGTAGGTTTGAGCCTACCAAGAACTTCAATCAGTCGACCTCTTCTGGCCAAAACCAGGGGGGCTATGCGTGGAGGTCCCCGAAGTGTAACAAGTGTAACTTGCACCACTTTGGGTTCTGCAATCGTTGCCAGAGGTGCGGTAAAATAGGCCATGCTACTAAGGACTGCAGGGGTGAATTACAAACTAAACAACCCTTTCAACCACCGGGATCTACTAGGGCTTGCTTTGAGGGTGGAAAGGAAGGGCATATTCGGAAGAACTTTCCTCAGTTGAAGAAAGAGGGTAATGGAAATCACAACCCTAACCAGAATAAGAATGGTAATGGTGGTAACAATGGCAATGGGGGAGGAAATGGTGCGAAGGGACGAGCCTTCGTACTAGGATTTGGAGAAGCCCGTTACGACCATAATGTGGTCACCGGTAAGTTCCTCGTAAATAAATTCTTTGCTTCCGTCCTTTTTGACACCGGTGCTGATAGAAGTTTTATATCTAAGAAATTTTGTAATATGATAAAAGGAACTTCATATCTATTAGAAGATAAGTATACAATAGAGATAGCTGATGGTTAAATAATTGAGGCAACTCACATACTTAAAGGATGTAAACTTGAGCTAGCTACACATACATTTGATATCGACCTTATGCCGGTCATACTTGGTAGTTTTGATATAATTTTCGGCATGGATTGGTTATCTAGAAACCAAGCCGAAATTATCTGCCGTGAGAAGATTGTACGTAAACCTCTCTCGAATGGAGAAACCCTTTCCATCCAAGGCGAAAGAGTTGGTGCAGTCATGGGGATTATATCCTTCATTAAAGCACAAAAATGTCTTCGAAAGGGGCATACGGCTATTTTGGCTCTTGTTGCTGAGCAGCCCTTCGAAGAGAAGAAGATTGAAGATATTCCCGTCGTGCGTGAATTTTTGGAAGTATTTCCCGAGGATCTGCCCGGTTTGCCACCGCACCGTCAAGTTGAGTTCCAAATTGATTTAGCACCCGGAGCAGCACCGACTGCTCGGGCACCTTACAGACTGGCACCTAGTGAATTGCAGGAACTGTCCACTCAATTGCAAGATTTATTGGATAAAGGTTTCATCCAACCTAGTTCATCACCGTGGGGAGCTCCGGTATTATTTTTCAAGAAGAAGGAAGGTACGTTCCGTATGTGTATTGATTACCGGGAGCTGAATAAAGTCACAATCAAGAACCGCTACCCTTTACCTCGCATAGATGACCTTTTTGATCAACTCCAAGGATCAAGTTTCTATTCCAAAATAGACCTTCGGTCCGGCTATCATCAGTTTAGATTCCGAGAAGAAGATATCTCTAAGACTGCATTCAGAACGAGGTACGGCCATTACGAATTTATGGTCATGCCTTTCGGTTTAACCAACGCACCCGCGGTATTCATGGACCTCATGAACCGTGTGTGTAAGCCTTACCTTGACCAGTTCGTTATCGTTTTCATCGACGACATCCTCATCTATTCCAAGAACAAGGTGTAACATGAGGAACATCTACGCCTAATTTTGGAACTACTCAAGCGAGAACAACTGTATGCTAAGTTTTCCAAGTGTGAATTTTGGATCCGGGAAGTTCAGTTACTAGGGCATGTGGTTAACGAGAAAGGAATACATGTCGACCCATCAAAGATAGAAGCCATCAAGAATTGGGCAGCACCGATGACTCCGACTGAGGTGCGATAATTTTTGGGATTGGCTGGATACTACCGTCGATTCATCGAAGGATTTTCCAAAATTGCTCAACCCCTCACTGCTTTAACTCAAAAGGGTAAAGCCTATAATTGGGGCGACAACCAAGAGTCAGCATTCCAACACCTCAAACAGAAACTTTGTAGTGCACCTATTTTAGCTCTTCCGGAAGGAACCGATAATTTTGTAGTGTATTGTGATGCATCTATTCAAGGTCTGGGTTGTGTCTTAATGCAACGCGAAAAGGTAATCGCATACGCGTCACGTCAATTAAAGGTTCACGAGAAAAACTACACCACTCATGACCTAGAGTTGGGAGCAGTAGTTTTTGCACTTAAGATATGGAGACATTACTTGTACGGTACCAAATGCACCATCTACACCGACCACAAGAGCCTCCAGCATATCTTCAAGCAGAAGGAGTTGAACATGCGACAACGTCGTTGGGTTAAACTTTTAAATGATTACGACTGTGCGATCCGGTATCATCCGGGTAAAGCTAACGTTGTGGCTGATGCACTAAGCCGAAAGGAAACGAAACCCAAACGAGTTCGAGCATTACAACTTACTATTCACCCTGGATTGCCTGACAGAATCCGTAGTGCTCAACTTGAAGCCTTGAAAGAAGATAACCTACCGTTAGAAGGTACACGCGGCATGGAAACACAACTTGAAGTAAAATCTGACGGAATTCGTTACTTCGTTGAACGAATATGGATTCCAGTGTTCGGAAATTTAAGGGAACTAATCATGGATGAAGCTCATAAATCTAGTTACTCCATTCATCCGGGTACCGATAAAATGTACCATGATCTAAAAGTACTATATTGATGGCCGAAGATGAAGGCCGATATAGCCACCTATGTTAGTAAATGTCTGACTTGCGCGAAGGTCAAAGTCGAATACCAAAAATCATCCGGTCTTCTACAACAACCAGAAATTCCCATGTGGAAATGGGAACAAATATCCATGGATTTCATCACCAAATTACCACGAACCCCTACTGGATGTGATACTATATGGGTAATTGTTGATCGATTAACAAAATCTGCTCATTTCTTAGCCATCAAGGAAACCGATAAGATGGAAAAGCTTACTCGTATTTACATAAAAGAAGTAGTATCTCGGCACGGGGTGCCTATCTCTATCATTTCGGATCGTGATACACGATTCATTTCTCGTTTCTGGCAGTCGTTACATAAGGCCTTAGGCACACGTCTAGATATGAGCACAACATACCATCCTCAAACTGATGGCCAAACAGAACGTACTATCCAAACTCTGGAGGACATGCTACGAGCTTGTGTGATCGATTTCGGTAACACTTGGGAGTCTCACCTACCATTGGTGGAGTTCTCCTACAACAACAGCTATCACACTAGCATCAAGGCAGCTCCATTTGAAGCACTTTATGGACGGAAATGTCGTTCTCCCATTTGTTGGACCGAGGTTGGAGATAGCCAACTCACATGTCCTGAACTTGTATTTGAAACTTCTGAAAAGATCGTTCAAATTAGAAACCGTATGGTGGCAGCTCGTGATCGTCAAAAGAGCTATGCCGACAAGCGTCGTAAACCTTTGGAGTTTCAAGTAGGTGACATGGTGTTACTCAAAGTCTCACATTGGAAAGGTGTCATTCGTTTCGGGAAACGAGGTAAACTGAATCCTCGTTATGTTGGACCTTTCAAAATATTAAAGAGAATCGGACCAGTAGCGTATCAACTGGACTTACCTGAAAGACTTAGTGGTGTGCACAACGTCTTTCACGTCTCAAACTTAAAAAATGCCTAGCAGACGAATAACTCGCAGTTGCTCTTGAGGAACTACACGTTGATGAACAGTTACGCTTCATCGAAGAACCTGTGGAAATTATGGATAGGGAAGTTAAAACGTTAAAGCACAGTAGGATCCCTATTGTCAGAGTTCGTTGGAACTCGAAACGCGGACCGGAATTCACGTGGGAGCACGAGGATCAGATGATGCGCAAATATCCTAATCTGTTCAAGCACTCCGCGTCAAATTCTTAAGGTACTATTTAATTTTCGAGACGAAAATTCTTTCAACTAGGGGATGATGTGACACCCCAGAAATTTTTTTTTTATATTTTAATTTTCGGGACGAAAATTCTTTCAACTAGGGGATGATGTGACAATCCGGATTTTTCAGTTAATTCCGTTAACCATTCCGTTAAGTTTCTTATTAAAAACTTAACCCCGTTAATCAAACCTAACCCCAAGGACTAATTCGGTCACAAAATCAACTCAAAACTGCAGGGACTAGTTGTGTAAATATACCAAACCGAATTATTGACTCCCCAAAGTCAAAATCAAATCAATTCAACCCTGTTTGACTTTTTGAAGTCAAACTCAAGACAAATTCAATCAAAATCAAATTCACAAATCGATTTGTTGAAATTGAAACTGTTATCGCTCGATTAATGCCATTAACGACCTTAAACATCAATTAAAACATCCATCATTAGCAAATTAAACAGGTTAATGACGAGTTATTTTGTAACCGTCGACCCACATCAAACATTCATCGAATTCGACGAATCCTCGTATTACTTTCATAAATTAAACCCTCTCACACCTTTATCGAATCTGTTTGAGCCTGTTGCAAGCATCAATTCGTCCAGAATCATAGCAGAAGGAGTCGGAGATCAAACCAGTTCAAGTCGGAACTATTTTAGTCGAGGATCATCAATTCGAACTCTAATCCGGTAATTGTCTAAACCCACACTGTCGTTTCTGTCTAATAATTGAAAGCCCTATGCCAATTAGGGCTTACAACATCAATTATATCAAGAACCCGATTCTACGGTTAATACAAATACGGTTTGATCGAATCCTAATCTAAACACAATCTTAATTCAGTTCAATGGTATGGTTAGAATAAAAAACAATAACGCTTTGAAAGCCCTATGGTTAATTGGGATTACATTATCGAGTGGATCATGAACCATAACCTAGGGTTCATATAAAACCGGTATAATCGAACCCTGCTTTAGACTCAGTATAAATCCAATTAAAATGTATCATTAGCTTCGAAATTCTCTACTCAATGAAAGACCTATATCATTTTAATCACAGAACATCGAATTGTTCATGATCCAGATTCTAGGGTTTATTCATACGATAATTTGGGGGTTTTGATTCTAGAATCAGTCTTAATCTAATTAAACTATTCATACACATTCGCAAGCCTTTAATGAGTAAAAACCCCATAAATCCAACTGTTTTCATCATCGAATTCGATCAAATCAGAATAGTGTTCATAAGCTAGGGTTCGGCTCATTTTTCTGTAATTTAACGGCGTTAAACACGATGTTTTTGAAATTAAACTCACCCATAGATTCGCAAACCCTCGTTGAACAAAACCCCTATATTCCTATGTTTAATCGAAGTCGAGATCATGGGTATTGGGACAGTTTCGAACCGGTATGTGTATGGGAGGGAAACGCACTGGACTTGGGTGTTAAAACTATTTGAAACTGATGATGTTCGCGATAGCCTAGCGGCCGGGACTGGTTAGAGTGATGTGTGTGTGTAGGAGAGACCCGGGTTCGAGACCGGGCTCCCACAATTATTTTTAAAACATTTTTCTGGATTATTAAATTAATAAAAATCGAATCTGTTAATATTATATTATTATATAAATGGGTTTTAACCCGAAAAACAACCCGTAAGCTCGGGTTTGAATTAGTAGTTTATTTTTATAAATTATATCCACTTTTATAAATAATATATTATTATTATTAACAAGTAAAATAATATATTTATATTATTTTTAAGCCCTAAACTCGTGAAAAATAATATGCTTATATTATTCTCAAATTGTAACCCGTATTATTAAATAATATATATTTATATTATTTCAAGTCATTTTATAACGCCGTAAATCAATCGAGACTAAATAATAATATAACTAATTATATTATCCACACGTATATATATATTATTATTTTTGTCGTTCTTCGCGTAAAGTCATTCCTAAACCCGTGGACGCGTTCGTCCACTCTCGTTTATTGGAGCGGTTCTTTTAGGACATTCCTCGTTTCCCGTGTCACAGTCACAATTCCCATTATCGTTCCTAATCTATATGTTTATAATTTTAGGACATTCGTAGGTCTTTTGAGACTTACACTCATGGTTCCAACTTACTTCTAGTGTGAAACTACCTTCAAGGCCAAGCAGGTGACTTTTCACGGCCCCTTTTTACTGTTTTAACTTGGGGGAGAAAACATGCTTAAACTGATTTTTAGATTTTGTATTTCATATGCTATCAATGTTAAAGCGAAGTGTAACATGCTATCACAGAAAGTCCTCATCTTATCTCGAACCGTTAATATGGATCTTAGCGAGGTAATGTTTAGTAGTACTACTGGGTTTGACAAATCCCACCCGCGTTAGTCGCGCTAACTCGATTGGATATCGAATGGGTGAAATGTTAGCCTACTCACATGGCCAATATTGATAGACCTGGCAGGTGGCGATAAACAAATAGTCAGTTTCGGTTGCGAGCACTTGAGCTAAACATGAACATAGGTTAGCTACCTATAGATACATATTGAATGATCATAAATCTGGTAAACGCTTACATATTTTTGTTGAATTATTCTATTTGTACTTTGTTTGGTTTGGACGTTTGGACTTTTGAGACTTTTGGACTTTGGTTTTGGGCGCGTGTATTTTGCGCATTTACTTTCTTTACGCTTCCGCATTGATACTCTGATTTAAAAGATATTTTTCATTTTGAGTCCCATGTAGAGTCGTTCAAAGTAACTAATGTCTGAGATCCTGGTTCGTCACTTCCCAAACGGTAAAACTCCGCCAGTTGAAATTGGGGGTGTGATAGATTGGTATCAGAGACATTGGTTATAGAGAACTAGGATTGCATACTAGACTATGGCCTCACACATTAGTTACATGTCATTTGGATGTTTGGTACTTATACATAATGTTGCAGGATCATGTCGTCAACCCCACCTCCATCACCTAACGCATCAGGGCATAAGGCACCTGTACTCTCATCCCCGGAGCCCAAAAGGCGCCGAACTACTTCAATTGACCAAGGCAAACCGAGTAATGCACGAGCATTGGATTATGCTCTCAATTGGGACGTATACCCACATATAATCCAAAGGTGGATTGAAATGGGAGATGTTCCATCACCTTACTTTGGATCCGCATCTTCATCACCTACACTACCTAGCTTACCATGCACCATGGAACAAGCTTTCGCAGCATTCGTATCTTATATGTTGAAAGAATTTAGTTTTGTACAAGATGCCACCGAGGAGATACCTAAACTTCTGAAGAATGGACCCCAAGTAGAGAAGAATAAGGTAGGAGTAGAACACTTGACTACCGAACTAGCTGCAACGGACCATGTCCACAACCTATTAGTGGATCGTGTGGCACATCTAGAGACGAGGGCTGACACTATGGATGATGATATGGAAGGATTTCTGGAGAGATTAGCTGCTATGGAAGCTCAGCTGCATGTGGCCAACCACACTACTGAAGGCCTTCAGGAGATGTGACTCACTTGGAAGCCCAACTACAAGCGGCCCTATTTCCGGAAGACATTCCAGTATCTGAAGATGAGGAGGAACCTTTTGAAGAAGAGCCCTTCGAGGAGGAGCCCTTAGAAGGGGAGCCAGCGGAGGAGGAGCCAGTGGAGATCGATGATGCACAGTCATACATCCCTTCTGATGACGAGGATGTTTGATGATCTTCCTATCCTATCTTCCTTTTCATGTTTGTTTTTGCTTATGTTATCTCTCTTTTCAAACCTAGATGGGTAAGGTTGTTCCCATCCAGTAAGGATGTTCCCATCCCAATAAAAGCATTGATACTCTGATTTAAAAGATATTTTTCATTTTGAGTCCTTTGTAGAGTCGTTCAAAGTAACAATGTCTGAGATCATGGTTCATCACTTCCCAAACGGTAAAACTCCGTTAGTTGAAATTGGTGGTGTGACAGTGAGCACCAAGCTTTAGCAATCGTGCCCATCTCTGCTGTTCCAATGGCTCAGGGGGAGTCGACTCATCAAGAGGGTGGTGATAAAGGAAAGTCAGTGGCTGAAGTACTTAAGGACTTATCTGATGATGAGATCCTATATCTAGAGCCTGACTATTCAAAAGAAGCACAGATCGATGCTCTCATCAATCTAGTAGAAGGAGAGATCGACTCTGGTGATGATTGGAATGATGATGACGAAGATGTTGTGATCGAAATTCCCAAGGGTGACGGGGAAGGAGAGTACGAGCTAGAAGATGGAGAGATCTTTGAATTTCCATCCTTCGATGCTCCGCTCGACACAGGTTCAGTCGAGCAGGCCAGTAATGTAGAAGCCTCGACTAAAGCCTTCCCAGTTGACCCTGAACCTGTGGACCCAGAGGCACCGAAAGAAACAGACATGCCTTCTACTTCATAAAAGGGTCCAGCTCCTGTGTGGCAAAAGACGTCTATAATAGACAAACACGGAGCAACAGGGATGATCTTGGCTGTAAGGTTCGAGGAGGACAAGAAGATGTTCGCTATTAAAAGATCTGGGGGTTCAATACTTGAAACCCACCAGTGAAGCGTTCAGCTCCTTGCCCAAATACGACCTTGAGAACCTAGCAAACCGAGAGCTGCTGGGTCATTCCAATCACGCAGTGGCGATGGGTTTATGGGTGGTTCTGCAGCGAGAAGAAAGATCAGGGAAGTTCGAGATGTTCAAGCATCAAGTGCCCAAGAGAGTCAAGGATAAGCACGCTGTACATCCTGTGACTAAGAAGCACTTAAAGAAATTGGTATACAAGCCAGTGCGATGTGAAACTAAGATTCCCCTGAGCAAGTTATCTCAGGATATTCTTGGTGACATATGGTACTGGTACGTAGATCCAAAGACGGGCGAGGCTGTGATCATAGGTAAAGGACGTTCAGAGAGTGGGAACCTAGTGCCAAAGGAGCTGATCAGAATATTTGATGAAGTCTGCTTCATCAACTTTTCTGTGAAAGATCTGGAGGTACTAGCAGAACACTACTGCGTCTACACGGATGAGTGGAGAAAGCTCCTTGCTTCTAAATAGGACAAGGTGATTAAGTTTTGCCTTGATTACAAGAAGAAGATGGAAGCTAATGATGCACAGCTGTGAAGACTGAAGATTGAAGACTGAAGACGATGAAGATCCCGAGCTGTTGTCAAGGGGGAGTTTGTTGAAGCACTTTCCTGTGACAACACTCTGGATAGAGTCTTAGTTTGTATTTTCATGTCTATAATTGTCTTTGTATGTAAGAGTCTTTATGTATTAGTTTATCGAGTTGTATTTACTTTTACATATTGAATGTTGCATTTCTTTCTTGAGTGTTTTGTGCACTTACATGTGCGCAGGAGAAAGCTCCTGCGTACTTAGCAAGTACGCAAGAATAAATTTGCGTACTTGCTAAGTACGCAAGAGCATTTTGCCCTGCGCACTTGCAAAGTGCGGAGGCATCAGGTCTTGTATAAATAGGATAGGTTGACAGATGTTAAGTACGTAGGCTTTTAGTGCAAATACGCAGATTGTAACCTAAGTGCTTTTCTCTGTAACCTTCAAGTGTTTATAATACCAAGAACGTTTAAAGTGTTTTCTCTTGTCGGTTTACTTTGTTTAGCTAGACTCTCCACCTAGTCACGGGCATTTCGCACCCGGTCGGACTAGTAGACCCACTTGCATGTGACGATCCGCCACACCCGAGGGACCTACACATCCAACTTAGGCTTCAATTGTTTGATTCCATTTACTTGGTAGTCGGTATTCGAAAGCAAAGCGAATACTCCTTCGACTAATGATATTAAACGTGCAAGGACCCCTTTATTTGATTACCCTCAATATGGTAGGGTTATGTGATGCTCATTCCTGGTAATGAAAGGAATGGTGCCTGCGAATCTTGAGCGTATGTTGACACATACCCTCTATTCTTCTACGCACCTTGTCACAAAAGCATATCTCTATAGATCTTAGGAAAGAATTACTCGACTAAGACTTTTCTCTTATTTTAGGTTTCATGTTTTCTAGGATTTTCCTCTCCATATGCCTTCATGGAGCTAAGATTTGATGTTCGTTGGGAGCTCTTACTTGCGAAGGTTGAGTCTAATCACCACTTTACCCGTTAATTGCACTATCTTCCCACGGCAGACTAGCATTCGGGTTGTAACATCCTGATATGTAAGCTCATGACTTGGCTACCATACCCTCGAAGTATGTGTGCCATAAAAAGTTCTATGTTTGTTTGGGATTTTTATATTCCGTCTAGCTGAGAGAATGAATAGTGGGACTGTGAGAATGGTCTCATAGAATTAGTGTTTTCCTGAAAATGGGCTACGGGTTTGTCAACCCATTAAGTTGGTAGAAAGGGTTTATGACTTTTACAATGCCCAACTATAAGTCATTCAGTGTGTATGCACCTCCTTAGTGTTTGAATGGTACTTTGGTGACTTACCATTACGTATTCTACTCATACAGGTTATAGCCTAAAAATCCTTAGCACAAGGATAAAATTGAGGTAATGAGTGTTAAACATCGAAAATTTTGTACTCTTACTGAGCCTGCGTTAAGAGGTCATTCCTTAACAATAGATGCTCCTAGAGCTTCCTAGTTCTAGAAAACTGGGAGCGAAAGATGTGATCACGCCTCTCCTCTAGGCTGAAATCTGGGATCCATTCAACAAGATGATCTTTGGGGAAGTGCGGGTACACAAGAGCATAAAATTATCCTTCAGTAATCCTTGTGGATAGTGGTCTGTTGTGAACGGTGATCTGTTGTGAACAGCTCGAGCTTACGCCCCTTATGCATATCATGAACTAATGAGATTAGCATTAAATTCCACATTTAGGACCCCTTTAAAAGTTTTGTATGTCATTTTTCGGTTAGTGCGACAATAGTCGTTAGTCCACACCTAGGTTTCTTTGGCATTCGCTTATGAATAAATCACGTCTTACTCATCACCGAGAGGATAGTCGGTCTTGAAGGTGTACTGAATGTCAATGGTTGTGAGAGCAACCCTGTTTAACCAATATTCTGAAATTTTAGATTACCTACTTGTCTCATGTCGAGCTTCCACAATACCCCATCGGTGCTATGAGTATGCGGGTCAGAACAAATTTTCTGCCCCATCACCGAAGTTAGGGCATAACACACCTAACATAAATTTCAAGTAATTGTGAGACTGAACGGTGTGATGGATCCTAAGATTATGCTATAATCTCCCACAATAATTATGCAATTATTGTAAGTGTTGGTTGTGGTAATGCTTAAATTAAATCTATATCGACAAGTATAATCTCAAAGAATGAATGTGCGAATCCTTCACCGTTCAGGATTCACAAAAGATTGGTTGATTTCAATTTGAATTTCTCTCGTTCCTCCCAAACTATGAGATTGCTTTAAGAGCACCTAATTGAGAAGTCTGATTTGTTAAGATCCAATCCTTAATCAAGTGACTGAGAACATGGGTTGATCATTAGCTTAGACATCAAGACTCACTAAAGTTCCCATGCACTGCAAATTATGATTACGTGTGCACCCGTAAAGATAATTTACTTTGCATGATCCCTGTAGTGTTTCTCCTATCCCAAGCTATTAGTCAAAAAGGATTTGAAATGTTCATTAGATCGTGTTTGCACACTTGTGTAGAAGTATGTATTGTTCCACCGGATTACCTTTAATTATGTGTACCAATACTCATGAATCTGCCGAATATGGCTGTTGCCGGATGAGGTTAATGGTAGAGAGGCACCACCAGTGTCTCTCAAAATAAAATGTGTATGGTGGAAGTAGGCACTATGTGTTGGGCAAAGATCCTCAAATGAGTGTCGAGCAACTCATGATCCAAGTCTGTATATATGCATGGATCCACATGATCCTGATGTATGTCTAGGTCTCCTGACCCTTGGAGTTCTCTCCCATTTAGTCCTGCTTATCCACCTTGGATTCCCTTATGTCTGGGCAATCCTGTCTCCCTTATCTCATGGCGAAAGTCCAGGCATCCGATCCGATAACTTATGAAGGAGAGTATTTATACAACAAATACGTTAGAAAGATAGCTGCATCCATGGCTGGAGTAGTTGTGGTGCAGGTATAGGTACAGATTTTGGTACGGGTTCAGCCTGTTGTGATACTAAGATCGGTAACTGACGATTGCTGCCATCGTCGCCCAAGCTCATCTCATAACTCGATCTTCTAAGGTTGTAGTATGCTAAGTACCCGTTATTCTTGACTCGTAATCCGAACAGTAACATGTTGTAAGTGTTTATTATTTCCACATTGTTGTATGTGTTTAAGTGTTCATTACATGTGCCATGTAATTGTATTAGTGTAGCTAATGATACCCTAGTGTAACTCCATATACTAATAGTCTACACAAGTTCTTCGGCAGCGGTTGGAATTTCTATACTCAAGTCTTGGGTGTTCTTAGTGTGATGCAAGTCTTAGAAATCGTGGTCCCTAAATGTGTCCGGTTAGAGCCTAGGTGTCACTAAGGAAACCTAATTCGCTAAAACCATTGCTCTGATACCAATCTGTCACACCCCCAAATTTATTTACTTGATAAATAAATACAGGTTGCAACGATTGGTTCATTACACGATAGCGGAAGCTGTAATAGTGATTTCTAAGACTTGAATACATACACAAGTACTAAGACTAAGTAATACAATGATCTAAGTTCTTCTAGATCAACGACAGACTTGAGAACGGATAATCTATGTCCTTCCAGCTAGTAAGAATTTATCCAATTATAGCTAGCCTATTCCAACCGTTCCATGGCTAAAGGTTACCTGAGAAACATACTTGAAAGTGTCAACACAAAGGTTGGTGAGTTCACAGAGTCTGTTAATTTAGTACTGTTAGTTTTCCCCAAAAAACTAGACATGAATTAACCATCATAAAATAAGTAGTTTTCCTTTGAAAACATGCCCATGACTTCACCATCATAAAATAAGTAGTTTTTCTTTGAAAACATGCCCATGACTTTACCGTCATAAAATAAGTAGTTTTCCTTTGAAAACATGTCCATGACTTAACCGTCATAAAATATGTAGTTTTCCTTTGAAAACATATACATGACTTAACCGTCATAAAATAAGTAATTTTCCTTTAAAAATATTCCCATGACTTTACCGTCATAAAATAAGTAGTTTTCCTTTGAAAACATATACATGACTTAACCGTCATAAAATAAGTAGTTTTCCTTTGAAAACATATACATGACTTAACCGTCATCAAATAAGTAGTTTTCCTTTGAAAACATATACATGACTTAACCGTCATCAAATAAGTAGTTTTCCTTTGAAAACATATACATGACTTAACCGTCATCAAATAAGTAGTTTTCCTTTGAAAACATGCCCATGACTTAACCGTCATAAAATATGTAGTTTTCCTTTGAAAACATATACATTGTTTAAACTTGATCATTTACCGATCAAAACTCTTAGTATGTATTACCAATGAATCCGAATACTAACTCGATCAATTGACCCCATTTGTAAACTTGCAAGGAATACAAAATAATATGTAATGTACGAGACCGTAACCAAACCCCAACTTTCTGTGCCTCCCGTCGCCTTTCTGCGAGTTAAGACAATATGCGGCCATTCGGCCATTTGGACCCCTGATTAACGCGACTAATCAGGACCGGAGGCGTCACCCCCAATAGTACTATCCATAAAATCCCGGGCTAAGTCCATAGCTAATGGTTACTAATTTTTATTCCGAGGACTTTAAGCGCTTTATTTTTCCCTCAATACACACATACGGTCTGATCATTAGTTCAGTCATTTACATACAAAAATTCTTTACAAGTATATTTCAACCCCAAAACATTTCAAAAACTTAGAAAATAAAAAGGGGTTAGTGAACTCACAAAGAGTTAAACCAGAATGTTCATATTGTCAAATGTGTAAGCAATTGTATTTCATGTTCTCAAAACATAACAAGTAAGTATGTTTCTCCCCCGATGTTTACAAAACAGTAGAAAAATAAAAGGGGGCCGTGAACTCACCTTGTGTCTGATGAAATCCTAGCAAATAACCTTGTGCTAATAGTTCTTGTCTATCCGTACCCTAATCACACAAGGGTACTAATGTGTTAAGACTACCCGTCTTATACGTAAGTTGTTCATCCGACTTAACGAATCCCGTTATGTACGCCTTTGTTTAGTAAAAATACGGTTTTCATTTATGACTCATTGGTGATTATTATTCCAGTCTAGACGCTTACATATTTTCCGAGAAAATAATACGTTTCCCTATTGGTGACTTATTAAGTGTACCAAAAATAAATAGTATTTTTGTAACAACTTAAACTATATTCACATATGTTCCACGATGTCATGTGATTATTTATTTTTAACTGAATCTCTTCATATGTTCCATGTACGTATATCAAATGTTCATATTAGGATACTATTCTTTAATTCCTAGAACATTTCCATGATTTAACCAAAACCGTATACCAACACATATATATATCACAAATTTTATCCATAAACATATATTTTTAGTAACACTTTTCACGTTCATATGTTGATGATAATAATTCGTATGTCTTCTTGAATCATAGGACACTACCTCGGGTCTTGCCAGGTAAGTCACACTTGATCATATAACTTCACGAACATTTATCCTTCAACATAACACATGAATGGAATGAAGGGTTTATGAAGAACACCATCATCCAAGTGTTATTTTATGTGATAGTATATATATATGTAGTTTATATTTGATGTGTCCTTGTCTCGTCCATGGTCCTTCTAGTTTGGTATTTTATGTATGAACATGCACGTGTATAAATATAAGTAATCAAACATGACTCATGAAGAAATAAAGCCAAAACTCATCAAGACTTTTATGTTTTATTTTGTTCTTGAAAACTCAGATTTTTAGGCGTACTTCGAATAGACTTTTAGATGGTTTTAGAAGACCAAATGACTTGGGGATCTCTTCTAAAATCAAGTTTATTGAAACCAGAGGAGATGTGAAAAGAATTACTAGATTTGGAGTTGTGTAGGTACCTCAAAACAGGAAAATGAAAAGAGGTGTCCAGATTCGACTTGCACTGAGCGGCCTTCTTGCGTCGGCTGTTTGGAGATCGAATACTGCATGGATTCCAGTTATTCCACTTGGGTTCTCCTCTGTTGACATAGAGCTTCATTCTAGAAAAAAGAATGGACTGATTTGACCAAGGAACGAAAGAGATACGGCCTTCCGAAGTTGACCGAAAATCTGGCATGAAGCTGAGCTACGGGAATTGTTTGCATTTTCGGTTTTGGAGAGGGAAATTGGGTGCAATCCGAAATGAATCAGTAAAGGGAGGGAGGAGGGAGTTAAGGGGTCTTGGTGCAAGTGTTTTATATGGAGAAAGAGACATGGAGTTGAGTGATGATCACATCTTCATCATTACAACTTGTGGTTGATGGGAATTGCATGTAATCATTCAAGTGGAAGAGGGTGTGTATGCAAGACATGTATGCAAGCATTTAATGGGATAGTGGGTGGCTACACCCACATTTCAGCCGAGAGGGGTATAGGGTGGGGGGTTGGGTGTTGTCAAATCCATTAATGGCTAGATAAGTGGGTTCTTTGGTGGTATAAATCCCCTAGGTGATCGCGTGATCTAATACCCGGTGTAAAACTTTTAAACGATTCATTACTTATGAGTTTTTGTGTGGTTTGACTAGTCTCAATAGTTTACTAGTTAACCCGACATAGTTATTACTATAACTATATTATTCATGAATGCACATAACATAACTTAGAGCCATACAACAAACATTTATATGTAAACTTTTTATAAAAGTTTAGTCACCTATATTTATGTTTTTATATTCAAACGTGTCTCTAGACTTTTCTGGAATAACATTCTTTTAATCACCAACGAACGTTCAATGCGGGATATTATCGTTTATTTCCTAGTAATTCTTAAAAATTACTAAATATGACATTTGTCCCTTTGCTAGACTCCTGACAATATTATGTCAAAGATAATATTCCAAGAAATATAAAATAGGAATGTGCAAATAAGACTATGAGTATTGACCTGGACTACTGGGTGTCACATTCTCCCCATGTTAAAAAGAATTTCGTCCCGAAATTCAGTTGATGTTACCTTGAATTGGTGTATTTGTGAACAAGGACTGGTAGTTGGTTTTCATTTGATCTTCGTGTCCCCACGTATATTCAGGGTCACGCTCCAAGTTCTAACATACCATAACCAATTCAATACTGTTACGCCCTGTCCCCTGGACTTTTTAGCCAGTGGTTTCAATAGGTTCCTGAACAGGGTGTGGTTTATCACCTATGTGAATCTCCCCAGACGGTATGATTAACGTTTCTTCTAATAAACACTTCTTGAGATTTGACACATGAAATACATCGTGTATATTGCCTAGTTCCCCATGACAACGTAAGCTTGAAGGTTACTGGGCCAACCCTAGCCCGTATATCAAACGATCTGATGTATTTATGGTTATGTTTAGTGAGACCTTTAACAAGGCTCGCTCTCCAATTTGGAATTCTAATGGCTTTTGTCTGTTTCTAGCACAACTCTCTTTCGTCTGTCTTGAGTGGCTTTCAGACGATCTTTGATTTCGACGATCTTGGCAATGGTTTCCTGGCTAGTCTCAGGATCAGTCAAATGTTTTTCGCCAACCTCCGCCCAACATAGCGATGAGCGACACTTACAACCATACAAAGCCTCAACGGAGCAGCTTTAATGCTGTTATGGTAGTTGTTATTATATGAAAACTCAGTCAACGGCGGTGAGTATCCCTATTTCCTTTGAAACCGATTACACACGCACGGAGCACATCTTTTAAAGTTTGGATGGTCCTTTAACTTGACCGTTCATCTGGGGATGATATGTAGTGCTCATGTCAAGGCGTGTTCCCAAGGCTTCTTGTACAGACTGCCAGATTCTTGGCATGAATCGACTGTCCCTATTAGAGAAAATGGAAACTGGCATATCATTCCTAGCCTTAATTTCCTTAATATTTAGCCTTGCACGCTTCTTACTTTTATCTGTCTCCTTGATTGGTAGGGAGTGAGCGGATTTCATCAAACGACTGATGATTACCCATATAGTATCATAGCCGCTAGATGTTCTGGGTAGATTTGTAATAAAATATATGGAACTCTCCTCCCATTTCTATTGAGGAAACTGCGGTTGTTGTGTTCACTTAGGTGATTCCTAACATTTTGCTTTTACTGTCGGGTATCTCCCAACATAGATAGCAATTTCTCTATTCATGTTTTGCCACATAGTGGAGTTCCTCGGGATCCTTATATGTTTTATTCAATTCTGGATGAACGGAGTACTTGGGCTTATATACTTCATCCATAATCTCCCACATAGGCTACCGATACTTGGTACCCAAATTCTATCTGTATCATCCAAATTCTATCTCTATTCATGTTAATTGCACTATCTTCCCACGGCAGACTAGCATTCGGGTTGTAACATCCTGATATGTAAGCTCATGACTTGGCTACCATACCCTCGAAGTATGTGTGCCATAAAAAGTTCTATGTTTGTTTGGGATATTTATATTCCGTCTAGCTGAGGGAATGAATAGTGGGACTGTGAGAATGGTCCCATAGAATTAGTGTTTTCCTGAAAATGGGCTACGGGTTTGTCAACCCATTAAGTTGGTAGAAAGGGTTTATGAGTTTTACAATGCCCAACTATAAGTCATTCAGTGTGTATGCACCTCCTTAGTGATCGCGTGATCTAATACCTGGTGTAAAACTTTTAAACGATTCATTACTTATGACTTTTTGTGTGGTTAGACTAGCCTCAATAGTTTACTAGTTAACCCGACATAGTTATTACTATAACTATATTATTCATGAATGCACATAACATAACTTAGGGCTATACAACAAACATTTATATGTCAACTTTTTATAAAAGTTTAGTCACCTATATTTATGTTTTTATATTCAAACGTGTCTCTAGACTTTTCTGGAATAACATTCTTTTAATCACCAACGAACGTTCAATGCGGGTTATTATCGTTTATTTCCTAGTAATTCTTAAAAATTACTAAATATGACATTTGTCCCTTTGCTAGACTCCTGACAATATTATGTCAAAGATAATATTCCAAGAAATATAAATTATGAATGTGCAAATAAGACTATGGGTATTGACCTGGACTATTGGGTGTCACAAGGGTTCTTTCCCTTTACGCGACCCAGCCCCAAATCCATCCTCAAATTCATCGATTTGGATATCGAATGAACCAGCAAGCACAGGGGTTTTGTTAAGCATCTCATTGCGAACCAGAGGGTGGTTTTGATTGCAAAAACAACGAGTTTAAAGCCTTTGATTCTAGTTTCAAAAACCGAAACTCTGGTTTTATGAACATGGATTCAAATTCACCAAATCTTATATTAAAAATATTTGGAATCATAGGTCTTTTACTAATTAGGGTATTACGAATCAGTTCCTGTGCTTTAATTGGATTGAGACTGATTCTAAAATCAAAACCACCAAATCTGTCCATGAACAAACCCAAGATTCTGGATTAGGATCGATTCGATGATAGATGATCAAATTATCATAGGGCTTTCAAAGAGTGGTTAATTGAGAAGCTACCCATATGGATTAATTGAATTTTGAACGAGTCTAGGGTAGGTTTCGATTAAACTGAAAACCCGACGAACCCTAGAATTGGTTTGAGTTGAATTTGACAATGTACGCCCTAATTGGCATAGGGCTTTTGATTTAAACACTAAAACGAAGCTGTAGATGTAAGTAATTACCAGAATTGGATTTGGATTGATAGTATTCGACCAAATGGGGTTCCGGCTTCGTATGCTCAAGCTTTTGGTGATTCCGGCTACTCCTCCGAACAGAATGATGCGTGTAATAGCTTCAGGGATGATCGTACAAGGTGTGCAGAGTGATTGTTTGAGGAATGGCAATCCAAATGATCAAACTGATAGGTTTTTGTTACGGTTTTGATAGTTTCAACTTGAATGACCATAAATCAGTTTAATTCGACACTATTACGGTGTTTAATGCTCTAATGATGAGTGTTAAAGGCCTGATCGTGCATATCAGTTTCGGATTTCTAACAGAAATCGATTATGAGACTAGAATTGAATCAAAAACTGTGAGTTTGACTTTCATAAGTCAACAGGATCAAGAACTTGCTATTTACAGAATTAGTCGTGTAATTTATGTTTATGGGTTTGGAACTTGGTAGGAATGACCCTTGTGGTTTGAATTAGGTTAACAATGTTAATAATTTTACTAGTTTGACTATCAAAAGTCAATAGGAATTAAATCATTCAATTTTGACATTAAGAAGTCAACAGATTCAGTTTTGGGACTTGGCAGAACTAGTCCCTATAGTTTAAGGTGTAGTAGGGTTTAGGAAATGACATAATTAGTCCTTGGAGTTTGTGATAAGTTAATTAGGTTAGGATTTAACTGGATTTGTTAACTGAGTTAACTGGAAAAGTCCGGATTGTCACACATTTAACCAAGATTTGGGACCATTCTTGAGAGATTTTGGACGGTTCATAACCTGAAAATTCTAAGTCTATGGATCTATCCTAAGCCTATCTATGAGTTGAGAACACATACCTCGATGACGAAAATCTCGTTGCAGCAAAAAATCACGTACAATGATGAGATTTCGCACGAAAACTAATCACTTCAAAGAATCCCGGAACAAAGCTCGAAAACTTGATAATGGTGGTGACCGATTTCGACCGAAAAGTATCTATATATACATTCTGAGATTTATGAAAAACATTTCGCATCCGACTTTTCGATCGAAAACAATTTCAGACGAAGTAGATTTCGCACAGGACATTTCGTTCTAAAACTTTTAACTTAGAGAATTTCAAACTTTTATTACTTAATCCGATTTCAAAATCATTAAAACCTGTTCCAAGATACTTTATAAACTTAAAACACACATGCACACACAAGAAACAAGACATCTAGCATTTTCAGCCAAACAAATACAAAACTATAAAATCAAACTATAATATTCACGACTAAAACAAACTAGACAGAATAAAACAACATAGAGCTATAAGATCAACTTTATTTACAATACTAAACCATAACCATAACATCAGAACAACACTTATTAAATTTCACGCTTTTCTTTGTTTGAACTTTTTCTTTACATTTTTGGTGAACTGAAATTAACATAGGAACATAAATGCACAGTATCTCATTACACTTCATATCAAATCAAGATCTCTACAGTTCAACATCTATTGCAAGTATATTTATCCACATAAACTCATGCATCATATTTCAACAAATACCGTGTAACAATTAAGGTAAGATTTATCAATACAATGTGTACCCCATAATCGAGATGAAATGAAATAAAGCGCAATGTAAGATTTCACTAGGTCATGATCAAATCAACAGCATGAAGGTAGTATTCTTAGCCTAAAAGAAGGTAATCCAAGTGGATTTGAAATGTAGAATCAATTGTCTTGGTTTATGAGTGAATGAAATGAATGATATATGGAATCATGATTGATTCAGATGAGTATATATGTGTGGACAGAGAATCAGATTGATTCATATGAATATGAGATCTGTAACGAATCAGATGATTCGGGTAGCGGGTATCCAACTGTTATATGGATATACAATGAATTCAGAAACTGAATCATGGGCGAACAGACTAACTTCCTGGTTTCCATCCAAGATTTTCACCAGAACCATCAGCTGTATAAGAGGTGTTTAACTCTAGATTATATATTTGACATATATACGCACTAGAGCAAACGAATTATGCTAAGAACACATCAAGATCCTTGTCTCATGGTATAACTAGATTCACCTAGCATTCGAATGATGAAACAATCGATATTCGATGTAGGTAAAACACAAAGATTGCAATTTATTTAATATCACAAATATCGTCTAGTTTATTACATGCAAAGCTTACCAACATATCAATAATTGTAACTAATATCACCATCATATCAAATTCATGCATAAGCTCAGAATACAAATATACTATCATTTCTAATTTGCAGGTCAATCAGTCACATATTTTCAACTTTTGATACTTATTTTTATTTTTCACATTATCAGGATCAGCTCAATTTTCAAGATCAACACAAAACACATATATTCTTACCTAGTACTATCACTTAATTTCTTTTTCATATTTTTCATTTTCTTTTATTCTCCCCCTAAAATTGTGATGTACCTTATTCAATAATATACAATAACTGCAAAATATAACAAAACAGTAAACATAACATGATACTCAAAGTAAGTCACACAGCACAATTTTATCACTAAAAGAAAAAAAACACTAAAAGTAAAATCTTTTTGCGGAACAAACATGGTCTTTCAATCAAAATCAGACGTTATTCAAACAATTTTTTAGTTTTTTTAATTTTTACTTTAATTTTTTTATTTTAATCACAAAAACTGCACTAAAAAAGAAATCATCCCCAACATTTCTACCAGAGTTAAACCGATCAGTTGGAAAAGCTTTTGTAAAAATGTCGGCTTTCTGCTCTAAACTATCAACGTGACCACCTTTATGATGTCGTCCAGACGGTCTATAAAAACTAACTATAAAACCTAACCTAGACTCCTAAGTAATAATAGGAATACCTATGAATTAAACTGCACTAACAGGCAAGTGTACCTATCGAGTGTAGCACAAATTAATGGTAAACCGATTTATCGAACCCTAGAGACACTGAATACTAATACTAGACTCAGACTCGGACTAAAGATTGATTTGGTTTAGGGGGTTTACTACACTAAATATTAAACTAAGAAGGCAATAAACTAAGGTCGACTCAACTAACCAGACAAAGGACAAAGGTAATATCAAGAATAGGAAGAATATCACCTAGGTCGGAATCCTACTTGCAAAGCACAACTTATATCGGTTATGCAAAATATAATGGATCTAGGTTTCTAAGGAAACAACTCTAGACAGCCTAGTGGATCCCTAATTACTATCAGGGTGTCACCAACTAAGGAACCTAAAGATGTACTAACTTACCAGATTGTTGGATTACTTCTCAGGTATTTCCAACTATGATAAAGTACCCTATTAGACAGATTACCTCTTAGTCTCTTCGTCCACCAATACATTCAAAGAATGCATGGGGTAATCTCAAGATAACAACTATGACACGAATATCAACAATCACTAGACACCTAATACCGGCTTCCTCTCAGACAGCTGACACTCGGATTCCTAATGAAGAAGACTAAACGACTAATTCTCACCTCTCGGGTATTGAACTAGGATACAAACTCAACTTTAATCAGTAATCAAAGACAACTCCTATGGTTACTACGTCTAGCACACCACCCTAATCACAAACCCTAAGATCTATGACCAAGATATGCAGATCAAACTGGCAGACAACCACAATCAATGCAAGGAATTGAAATCAAACACAAGATCAGATCTAAACATGCAATAACATCACAATTATCAACTCAAGATATTTTAAAAAAATCATAAACCCATTAACTGAATCCAAAAACCGATAAAAATCGAAACTTTAACAAGTATTCATCATGTGACCTAGGCAATATCAAAGTTTTAGCCTAGAATCATGCTTAAAACATTCAAACAGAAGTAATAAGAACAAAACATGGTTTCAAACACAGAATTTAAACACAAAGATCGAATCTTGGAAACTAAATAAGGTAGAATAAACCAACCCGGATCTTAAGCTTGAACCTTTTGCTTCAAAGCTGCTTCCTACTCCTCAAAATCGCCTCTAAACCATCTTTGGACGGCTAAAAATCGAACTCCCCTCAGAATGGGATTCTAATTCTATTAAAATTGGATTTTAGGGGTTTTCGTGATTTATAGGTCTCTCACGTACCGCGAGAGTTTCTGACAAGCCCCTCGCGTACCGCGAGGGCCAAATTAGTTGCGACCGGTTTTGAAGTTCCTCGAGTATCACGAGGCATCTCTTTTTCTTCTCTTGCGTACCACGAGAGTTTGATTTTCAACATTTTAAACTTTAATCTCCCGGCTTCACTTTCTTGCTCGGTTTCTTCACGTATTCACTTGTAATTCATACGAGCACCTGCAAACTAGACATAGACTCAATAAGTATACAAAAATGACTCAAAACAAACACAAAACTAATTAAAGACACACAAAACACTAGGAATAAAGATGTGTGCTTTGCACTACATCAAACATCCCCACACTTAACCTTTTTTCGTCCTTGAAAAAGTCTGCAATTGGAATCATAACTCAGATCTACTAAACAAACATCAATTACCAATTAGCAAAATATACTCACGCGTTAAAAAGCAGTAATAAGTATTTCTGTCCGATTAAATCTAAGCATCAACTTTCAAACCCCCATTACATGTTCTAATATTACATTACCAAGCATATCAATCAATCTATGTGTTTGAACCTAATAGTCCATAGAAATCAATTAGGTTTTAGAAGTATAACTTCAGAGTTTTTGGTCAAAAACTTTATGTTTTCTGTCGAAAACATTTTTCGATCAAGAAGATTTCGATGGAAAACTCTCTAGTATAAATAGTTGTGTCTTTTGTATTTTAAGTAACTTTCTCATTTTGTATTGTGATTTTACAAGTTAATCAAAAGAGAATTTCTGTGTGTTTCTGCTGTTAATACTTGATTACATTACTTGATTAACGAAGCTAATCATCATGAAGTATGCATTGGGTGTGATTGATAGTATTGAGATTGTTCTTCTTTGATTTGTTCATTTTGATGTGGATTTGATTTCTGAATTGATTCCGCCAATTCAGAGAGTGATTGAAGACTTTATCTCTGAATATCAACAGATCTGAGGGAATCACAAGTGGTATTAGAGCTGTTGGTTAATAGCTCTTGGTATTTAAGAAGATTTTAAGTCAAATCTGATCAACTTGAAGTAATTTGGGTGCCATTGTTGTTGATTTGAAGCTAGTTTTGATGGAGATGAAGTTTGCATCAAGTTTGAAGACTTGATTTTTTACTCGGATCATCACAGAAAGTTCTTGGTCAATTCAAGTGTTCTTCTATTGAATTGTCCAAAAAGTTTGTTTGAAGTAGCCAAAATCTCTGTTTGAAAGTTTTCTGAAAGTATTGTCTGAAAGTTCATCTGTCCGAAATATTCTGACTTTTCGATCGAAAAGTATTGTACTAATTTTTTGACCGAAAAGTTATAAGTTGGAAAGTTTTCTGATTTCGACCAACTTTCAAAATACAAGTAAAGAATGACTAGAAAGGTATATGATATTGAAAGGGTTATTGGGAATCACCACCGATGCTGAAATCAATATCAGAATTTTCAAATTGGAAGATAATGATGAAGGCTTATTTCAAATTTACTGAACACAGACTTTGGGAATCAATTGTAAAAGGTCCTCACATTCATAAGACGGCAAATGCTGATGGGTTAGTCCCGATTGCTGATCCTGATCTTTATTCAGAGGAAGATAAGAAGTTAATCGAAAGGGATAAAAAAGCATTGGGTTCTATTATTCTAGCACTTCCGACTGAGTTGTATTTGAATTTTGAGCAACATGAAACTGTTCAGGGTCTGTGGAACGCTTTGTGCTTAAGATTTGAGGGTAATGCAGCTCTTCAGGAAAACAGAGCTGATCTTCTACTGAAGCAATATAACATGTTTAGTTATAAAAAGAATGAGACTCTCAGTGAGCAGGTGACTAGGTTTACAACCATGATTAACAGGTTGAGAAAAATGGGAGTAAAATTTGAAGAGTATGTGCTAGGAAAGAAGTTGTTAGACTCACTGCCAGATTGCCGGAGCATACCTTGTATGCTAATCAAGAACACAACTCCATATCTAAAGAGTAAAACACTTGATGATATTATATGTTTACTCGAGTCTTATGAATTGGATGCAAAGAAGAGAGAACTGAACAACAAAGATAAACAAAATAACTCAAGTTCAACAAATTGTGCATTATTTTCTGGAAGTAGTGAAGGAAATAGTGGAACAAAACCTGAGAAAAACAAAGGTTGTTGTGAACATTCCTCTGGTGAGAAAGTCAAGTCATATGTAAAAATCCCTGAAGATCAGATTGCTCGGTTTAGAGCTTTCATGAGCAGTTACGATGCACTGGTGAAAGGAAAGTTACAACCTGCCATGCATGATGTAGAAGATCTTGTTCAGATCAATCCTGATGATTTAGAATATATGGACTTGCAATGGTAGATGGCCATGATAGCTGTAAGGGCTAAAAAGTATTTGCAGAAGGTTGGGAAGGATAAGTTGTAGTTTGGTAAAAAGGTTGATTTTGATAGAGCTAAACTCAGGTGCTACAACTGTAAACGGCTTGGTCACTTCGCTCGTGAGTGTACCAAGGACAAGAAAAAGAAGGTTGACGGAAGCGGGGTTAAGCTGGTGGAAATGATTAATGAATCTGATAAGTCAAAAAAGGCTCCAACTGCACTCATGTTCAAACAGTTGAGTAATTGTGAATGGGAGGATGAGATCGAGGATGCTGAGGATGAAATGGATGAAGCCTTGATGCCTGAAATTGAAGATTCAATGAAACGAGCTGATATTACCAGTGACTGTGCGCTCAAAATCGATTCTAAAGGAAAGGGCAAAGCTGATGTTTTTGATGAAACTTCATCTGAGAATGAGGTAAATTCTAAAAATAAATTTGATATATGTTCCTCATTGTGTGTAGATCGAATGCAAAATTATCATGCAGCAAACACGTTTCTAATTGCTGAAAATGATAAAATAAAAAGAGTAAACAAAGAATTGAAACAAAATGAAGTAAATTTTACACAAAAAATTAAAGCATTATTGAAAGATAATGTAACATTTAAAGAATATTTGGATAAAAAGGACGTTTTAATCAAAGATCTTTTAGAAAAACTTATCAAATCTGAAACTGATTTAATAAAAGAAAGAGTAATTGTTTCAAAGTGGAAGATGCAACAAAATGTCTTTGATGAATGTGTGAGCAAACAGAGAACTATTTATATCAAAGACGGGTTGTGTTACAACAAGGTTCCACATCCTGAGAATTTTGTACCTTTTCCTGAACCACATGAATTGAATGAGTTGATGAATGTCAAAAATTCTAACTTTCATGATATGTATATTAGTGCAGATATAAACTCAGGGTGTGTGGATGATGAAAATAAACTTTATGGAGTGAAAAGTTTTTCAGCTTTCAATAAACAGTGCACTAGGGAGTTTATTAGGGACTGTAAACAGTACCTAGATGTTGACTGTAATCTAGATAAATTTGTTTCAATTTCTAGTTTAAATGCTAATGCAAAAAATATTAATGCTTCTGATTCTTATTCTGATATTTCTTATGTTTCGGCATGTTCTACTAACGGTTGCGTTGAGTTTGATTGTGTGTCTGAAGTTTCATCAACATCTACATTCTTTGATAAAGTGATGCATACAGCTAGAGATTATGTCCCACTTAATAAACTCTCAAGTCTAGTTGGTGATGTGGTCCTAGATAAGTTTGGAAATCCTCTGATTCAAGAGTATGATTTGTCAAGTGAGAGACCAAAGAAAAATAATGCCATAGCACCAGAGAATCATATTCTTACTAGTGAGACATAAAACAATAAAGTTGTCAAAGTTAAAGTGAGTGTACCAACAAATGTCCAAAGAAAGTCTTGGTGTGTAAAAGGCAAATCCATTGATGTAAAAGACAAGTTCATTGATGTCAAAGATAAGTCTATTCAAATCAAAGAAAAATTAAGAGAGAAAAGTTGTGGCATAACGAGTGAAGTAGGCGAGTGTTCAAAGTCAAAGTCAAAGCCTAAGAGCTACAATTGCTTTGTGTGTGGTCAGGTTGGTCATTTTGCGAGAAATTGCAAACACAACTCTAGTGAGTCAAGGTTCACAAAGAACAAAGCAAAAGTTAAGAGCAACGTTAATCGGCATTTCAAGCGAGCGTCTGAGAACGACAGTGTGTCAGAGTCCGGAGTGATACAAAGATACAGTCGTGATTACTTGCTTTCCAGAAATTGTCATGCTTTATATTCTAATGTTGTAAGATCCCAAAAATAGTAATTTAGTAAATAATAACGCGATAGAGACTTAATCGTCATAAAACAAAAGAAAAACAGATGGGCTTGGGCTCGGCTCCAACGGGCCGAGCGAAGCCCAGGTATATAAGTGTCAAGACAGAACAAGAACTCTCATTTCCACCAAAACTTGCAACCTAGAGAGAGAAAGGAGAGCTCGGGTCTAGAGAGAGAAAGTTGACGGATCGACCCAAAATTGAAGGAGCACGTTACTACCGAGCTCGTGAGTAAAACCTCGAAATCAGAATCACAATCCAGGTAACGATTCGACCTTAAACTTAGTTTTTCTTCGTTTTGGGGTTTCTCGGGTTTTAGCTAAATAGGAGACGTTTTTATGGATGAAACTTGAAAATAATATTAGAACTAGCATTTAGAGTGAAAACCGCACCTTTTGATCAAAGAAAGTTATAAGATTAGCATGATCAGATTAACATGCAAGAATTTCGGACTTGTCTAGGAAACAGGTGCTGCGTACTTATCAAGTACACAGTAGGGACGTCCTGCATACTTACCAAGTACGCAGAAGAAAGATCATGCGTACATACCAAGTACGCAAGAAGAACTCTCTGCGCACTTGTCAAGTACGCATGAGAAAGGTCCTGCGCACTTACTAAGTGCGCAGGCAGCAGACCAGTAAGTAAAGTCAGTATGTTTAGAATGATTTAAACCGTTAGAGTCGGGATTGGGTCTGATGTGTATTTAATTTCCTAATCCAGATCATACGTGACGTTGTTTGACCTTTGTTTAGGACAACCAAGACTAGCTTATCAGGTGAGTTCTATGTGCCTCCATCTATGTTATGTGCAAATCATTTTAAATGTTTTGGGGCTGAAATGTATACACTAAATGAATAAATGCTATGAATGTCAATGTGATCATACGTGGTATAGAAATATATATATATATATACTTATATATGAAAATGAATTATGAAAAAGAATGAAACGTATGATTATAAAGAATGAATGAAAGAAGGACATAACGTAAAAGAATGAAATCTTGCTTTATATTATATATATTGCATGATATGAATGTATGTAAACGTTATGAACCCTTCTATGACAACGGCTACTTCGGTAGATGGATGACCACGTGACTATTTTGCAACTGAGACAAAAACGTTCCTTCGCAAGCTAGGATGTACAAAAAGGCACTAATGGACGGTCGAAGAAATTGCCTTAACCTAAGTAGAACGGTTGCATACATAATGGTCGCGTGGGAAATGGATGCCCTTGGGCAGACAGGCGAATGAATGGACTACGACGGTAGGACGGTTTAAGAGCGGACGGACAAAGGTTGCCGGACGGATTTAAGTAACGAACGGACGGTTTTCTAGAGCCGGACGGTTAATGAAAAGGGCTACGATGGTAGTTCTCTCTGCGATGTCTTTGTGACATTCGCGACAAGTGTGATGGGTTGATCTCCCTTAAGATTATGGCCAATAAGTGTTCTCCTCATGTAAGCATGTATGTACAAATGTATATACTCAATATGAATATTATGTGAGAACAGTAAAGTAAAGAATATGTAAAAGCTCGAATGTTAAGTATGTTATATATATATATATATATATAATACTCATGGTAAGATAAACATTATGTATGATTGTTTTTAAACTAGAACTCACCAGCGTTAGCTGACTTTTAGTATACATTTCAGGTAAAGGAAGAAAGTGTCGTGCGATGGCGTGAAAGTTACCCGGCACAAGACTGACATCCCACTTTTATATATATTAAGACAATGTTGTGTATTTAATTGTTAAGACTTCCGATGTTATGTTACGTTATGTAATGAACGAATTCGAATGTTTTAAATTTAAGCTCAGTATTTATGACTATGTTTATGAGTAAATCCAACAAGTGAGGTCACCCGGGAATGGGGCCTTACAAGTTGGTATCAGAGCCAGGTTTGAGAGATTCAAACATCCCTAAATGTCTGGACTCAAACTGATTATGGGACCAACGCACGGATGTCAGTATGGGATGTCACACCCCAACCGATGGCGGAATCATCGGGGCGGGACATGTAGACTGTTCATGAGCACAAGGTTGACTAAATTGCATATATTAAACATCAATTTCCATTACAAGTAATCCAAATACAATCACATCCAAGATAACATAAAATTGAAATACAAAGTGTTCTTTTATTTAAGTTAACTAAGTCCAAGCCTATATGTAGCACGTCTTGAACAATCTCACACATTAGAACCTGAAACATGAATAAAATAAAGTCAACTAAAAAGTTGGTGAGTATAACACAGGTTTATATAGATAGCATATAGTTGTAAAACAAATCCATACATATCATGATAAATAAGGCATTTATGGGGAGCAACTATTGTGTAACCATGTACAACTAAACCTTTGTAACTAGCATGCAAAAATTATGTTGTCGGTATCAATCACCCCAATCTGGGTGGGTTTGTCAGACTCAATAGATCCATCATTGAAAACCGTCGACGTGTATAGTTAATGATTGCACATAATCGCATACAAAGGTTAACACACCTAGCACTCGGGCATAAAGATCAAATTGCACACATGAATGTAAATAGGATTTGTACTTGTGTTGTTTGTGTAAATGTAATGTGTAATTTGAATAATGTTCATGTTTCACCCCAAAAGTGTAAAAGAGTAAAAGGGGCTATGAAATACTCACATGATAAGGAGGTGTAGCTAACGAGGATAATAGATAGAAAAATAAAGGTCCTCGAGTGCACCAATTAACCTAAAGAGTAATGTATGTTGTATCAAATAGTGTGCCCAAAAGTGTAAGTTAAATGATGGTTTGGACTTGAGTAAAATGTTATTGATTTGAACTTGGATGTGTTGAATAAAATATAAAGTTTAAAATGAATATTATCAAAACATTTTGATTAATGTTTGAGTTTGAATAAATAATTAAGTAAAGTATAAAATTATTGCTTATGAAAATAATGTAAGTATTTAAATGTAATTAAGTATAAATAAATAATTGATTTTGTTTAAACATGAATTAAATAAATAGTCATTATCTTCTTCATTTATAAAAATTTGTAACCTAAACATTTAAAATATCATTTAAGTGTAAGATTTTACAATAAATATAAATTCAATTTTTTTATAACTTTAAATAAATAATATTTATTCCAAGATTAAACTTTTAATCCTTTTTAAATAAATAAAGCACACTTTTTTTTTATAAAATCTGAAACATTACTGATTGAAAAATATAAAATTTATGATTCTGCCAAAAATCTGACTCACACACGACCGTGCCTCTGAGGGGCACGATCGTGCTCAAGCCACGGGCGCGACCGCGCTAGTCAGGGCGCGACCGGGTTGACCAACAGAGGGCATAAACTAAACAAATCAAGAGGCACGACCGTGCCTTGGCCTGGCACGGTCGTGTCCAAGATTCTTAGACACAACAGGGATTAGCCCAAAGGGCATGATTAGGTCTGGACAGGAGGACACGACCGCGCTGCTACTCGGAACGACCGCGTTTCGTGAGGCACGGCCGCGCTAGATGATTAGCGCGACCGTGTCTCTTCCAAATCAGACACGAATTGAACAAATCTTGTATTTATAGCGTTGGAATTATTAGGGCTTTTGATTACTGAGTTGTTACGAGTCTATTTAAATACATTAATTGTATAGAAATCGTGTTTAAGAATGGGTTCGATTAAATCATTTTTTTATTAAAATAATAATTCTGATTCGGGATGATTTACATATTGAAAGCCCATATTGATAAGGGGCTTTTGATAAAGAGACTGAATCGACTGATGAAAAGATTATAGTTACCCTGAAGCGTATCGAATTGATAGTGAACGACAGAAAAGAGTTCCGGCGACGGTGATAATGGCTTCCGGCGTCTTCTGCTGCGATTCAGGCTGTTCCAACGCTTCAGAAAACTTAGAGATGCTCGGAGGATCGAGTTTCTTGATTAGTTGCTAGCAACAGGATTGAAAAGAATGATTCTAGGCTTGGGAGAAATTTTGGTCGGTTTTTCTTGAGAGAATTCGTAATTGGATGGTAATGATCGAAATTGATAATTATTTTCTTTGATACTGAAAGTGAAACGCACAACGGATTCGAATTCAAATGACCAAGCGTTTTGAAACTACATTTACGTTTTGACTTTTACACAGGCGCGACCGTGCCAAGATAGGCGCGACCGTGCTTAGGCACCGGGCGCGATCATTCCAGGACCAGTCGCGCGATCGTGCCGAGGCACTTGGCGCGACCGTGCCAGGACGAAGCACGACCGTGCTAATTAGGGTTTCTTGGTATTTTGTTCAACTTTAATTCTTGACTTTTTAGGTTCTATAAGTTTGAACTAAATAGTTACTTGTATAATGTTTAAGTGTATATAATCGAGCAAAACTTGTGAATTTGTATTGAATCATTGCATTTAATTTGAGGCGGAAAAATAGAACAAGACAGTGCACGAGTATTGAGTTCGAAATGCATTACATTGAATTGAAAATATGAATGCTAAAATCAGAAATGTTACAGTCTCCCCATATTGAGAGAATTTCGTCCCAAAATTTAGCTAGAGGAAACAACGGTATCAGTAAAAAGATGAGGGTACTTGAGCTTCATTTGGTCTTCTCGTTCCCAAGTGAACTCAGGACCACGCTTAGCTTCCCAACGAAATTTGACAATAGGAATGCGACTTCGCTTAAGTTGTTTGATTTCACGATCCATAATTTCTACCGGTTTCTCGACGAAATGCATCGTTTCATCAATGTGCACGTCATCAAGCGGTATACGGAGGTTCTCATCGGCGAGACATTTCTTCAGGTTAGATACATGAAATGTAGGATGCACATTGCCAAAAGATGGAGGTAACTCGAGTTTGTAAGCCACTTTCCCAATCCTTTCAAGAATCTTGAATGGACCAACATAACGAGGTGCTAACTTGCCTTTCTTCCCAAAACGGATCACACCCTTCCACGGAGACACCTTAAGAAGAACAAGATCACCGACTTGGAATTCCAAGTGTTTTCGACGTTTATCGGCATAACTCTTTTGCCGACTCCTCGCTACTCGAATATTGTCACGGATTTGAATAATCTTGTCGGATTTTTCTTGAATTAGCTCGGGACGGTGATTTGTGCTTCACCAATCTCGTTCCAACAGATAGGAGAACGACACTTGCGCCCATAAAGAGCTTCGAATGGAGCCATGTTGATACTTGTGTGATAGCTATTATTGTAAGAGAACTCAATGAGGGATAAATGTGAATCCCAATTTCCACCAAAATTGATTACGCAAGCTCGAAGCATGTCTTCAAGAGTTTGGATTGTTCGCTCGGTTTGACCATCAGTTTGGGGATGGTAAGCCGTGCTCAAATCTAATCGAGTACCAAGAGCATTTTGGAGAGATTGCCAAAATCGAGAAGTGAACCGGGCATCTCGATCAGATATTATGTTCAAGGGAACACCATGACGGCTCACGATTTCGTCGATGTAAATTCGGGCTAGTTTCTCAACCCGATAGTCTTCACGTATAGGCAAGAAATGAGTAGACTTGGTGAGACGATCAATGATCACCCAAATACTATCATAACCACTAGAGGTGCGTGGGAGTTTGGTAATAAAGTCCATGGCTAAGTTCTCCCATTTCCACACGAGAATTTCCGGTTGTTCAAGCAAACCAGAAGGACGTTGATGTTCGGCTTTGACTTTGGAGCAGGTTAAACATTTGGCAACATAAAGAGCAATGTCCTTTTTCATACCGGGCCACCAATATTGTTGGCGAAGTTCTTGGTACATTTTATCCGCACCAGGATGAATGGAATAACGAGTCTTGTGAGCCTCGTTCATGATAAATGTACGGAGATCATCGCGATCGGGAATCCAAATAAGGTTCAAGTAATAAAGTAAGCCATTGGGTTTTGATTCAAGCAGAAGTTCAACACCACACGACATTTCCTCGTACATGTTACCCTCGGTGACTGAGACGTGTTGAGCTTCTAAGATGCGGGTTTGAATATCGGTTTGAATTCGGGCACAATGAAGCATAACATGGTCCTTTCGACTCAAAGCGTCGACTACAACATTCGCTTTTCCGAGATGGTAACGAATCTCGCAGTCATAGTCGTTAAGGAGTTCAACCCAACGTCGTTGCCTCATATTGAGTTCTTTTTGGTTAAAGATATGTTGAAGACTTTTGTTGTCGGTGAACACCGCACATTTTGTACCATAGAGATAATGTCTCCAAATATTTAACGCGAATACGACCGCACCCAACTCGAGATCGTGCGTCGTATAATTCTTCTCATGAATTTTAAGTTGTCGTGATGCGTAGGCGACTACTTTGCCTCGTTGCATGAGGACACAACCAAGACCTTGGTTAGAAGCATCACAGTAGACAACTAAATCATCATTCCCATCAGGGAGAGTCAAAATGGGAGCATTGGACAACTTTTACTTAAGGGTTTGAAAAGCTTCTTCTTGCTTTGGACCCCATTCATAAGTCTTACCCTTGTGGGTCAAAGCGGTAAGGGGGACAGCAATCTTGGAGAAGTTGGAGATAAAACGACATTAATATCCCGCAAGACCAAGAAATGAACGAACTTCAGTGGGGGTCTTCGGGGCTTTCCAATTCTTAACCGTTTCGATTTTAGCAGGGTCAACATGAATACCCTTGTCGTTGACAATATGACCAAGAAATTGAACTTCTTTTAACCAAAATTCATATTTGGAGAATTTGGCATATAGTTGTTCCTTCTTCAAGAGATCCAAAACCAATCTAAGATGTTGCTCATGGTCGGCTTTAGTTTTGGAATAGATTAAGATATCATCGATGAAAACTATCACGAATTTATCGAGGTACGGTTTGCACACATGATTCATGAGGTCCATGAAAACTACGGGTGCATTGGTTAGTCCAAAAGGCATAACCATGAACTCGTAATGACCATACCTTGTTCGGAAGGCAGTCTTTGGAATATCGTCTTCTTTCTCACGGAGTTGGTGATAACCAGATCGAAGATCAATCTTTGAGAAGTAAGTAGAACCTTGAAGTTGATCAAAGAGGTCATTAATTCTAGGCAAAGGATAACGTTTTTTGATAGTAAGCTTGTTGAGTTCGCGGTAGTCAATACACATGCGAAATGATCCATCCTTCTTTTTGACGAATAAGACGGGTGCACCCCACGGTGAATGACTCGGACGGATAAATCCCTTGTCGGAGAGCTCTTGAAGTTGCCTTGCAAGTTCTTGCATTTCGGAAGGTGCAAGACGATAAGGAGCTCTAGCCACGGGGTTAGCTCCGGGCACAAGATCAATGCGAAATTCTACTTGTCGAACGGGTGGAAGACCGGATAAGTCTTCGGGAAATACTTCGGGAAAATCTCGAATGATGGGAATGTCTTGTATACTCTTCTTTTTGACATCTTTTTGGACAATATGAGCTAAGAAGGCCACGTACTTCTTTCGTAGGTACTTTTGAGCAGTAGTGCATGACATTAATTTAAGTCCTTTGCAAGGCTTTTCACCAAAGACTCTTAACGTTTCTCCCGATGGTAGGGGTATTCGAATACATTTCTCAAAGCAAATGACTTCGGCATGATGATTCGATAACCAATCCATGCCTATGATGATATCAAAGCTCCCTAGTGGCATTGGAACAAGGTTGATTGGGAATGTGTGATCATTAAGTTCTAAAGAGCAATCATAGATAATGGACTCAATTGTAAGGGAGTCACCATTTGCTATTTCAACGGTGAAGGTTTTCTCTAATTGGGATCGTGTCTTTGCAAGTAAGGGTTCAAAATTAAGTGACACGAAACTTTTATCAGCACCAGTATCGAATAAAATGGAGGCATATTGACTATTAACAAGAAACGTACCATTGACCACGTCATTGTTGGCTTGAGCTTCATTGGCGTTTATGTTGAAAGCACGCCCACGAGCTCCACCTTGTCTAGCATTGACCAACTTTGGGCATTGATCACGGAAATGGTTCGGGTTACCACACTCATAACATGCTCGCCCATTTGCAATAGCGGGTACCCCTTGATTAGCCACTTGGGTGTTGGTTTGGTTTGGTGGGTTGACTTGGCCCGCAAGAGCTTTGGTCCTACATACACTAACTGTATGACCATATCTCCCACAATAAGTACAAAGGCGACATGGGATGCTTTGGGGATGATGGTAGTTGCAGGTGACACAAAGCGGGTAAATTCCAACATATGGCTTTTTGACCGGTGTTTGAGCCATAGGTGCAGCTTGGATAACAGGAATAGCAGGAGTGACCACAGCATAGTTTCTAGTCTTCCTTTTCCTATTATTGCGGGGGGGTTCAGTTGTGGCTTCTTTGTTGTGGGTAGGAGGGGTTATAGTGTCAGAAACTTTCTTGGTACCCTTCTTAGTAAGTGTTCCCGCTTTCACATGGTTATCAGTTAAGGTGGCGGATAAGCGGATAGCATCTTCAAGTGTTGCGGGATTCCTTCCTAGGACAGTATCTTGAATTTGCCTAGGTAGTCCCCCAATATACTTTTCAATGCAGCGGGACAAAGGAGTGACCATGTGGGGCACAAGAAGACTCAACTCATGGAACCGAGTTGTGTATGCCAAGTTTTCACCACTATCTTGGGCAAGATCCCAAAACTCAGCTTCAAGTTTCTTCACTTCATTTCGAGGACAGAATTCCTCGGTCATTAGCCTTTTAACCTCATCCCAAGGTAAGGTCATTGCTACTTCCACACCCCTATTTCTTTTCTCCCCATTCCACCACGTGAGTGCCCGTTTTTGTAGGACACTTGTGGCATGACGAACACGAAGGTTGTCGGGGCAGTCACTATTGAGAAAGGTATTCTCAATGCTTTCGAACCATTGAAGGAGTCCAGTAGCTCCTTCGGTACCATAGAACTTGAGGGGATTGCACGAGTTGAAATGCTTGAAGGTGCATTGAGATAGGTTGTTACCACCATTTCCACCATTTCCAGCATTACCACTATTACTACCATTTCCACCATTGTTGCCATTGGTGGCACTATTAGCTTGAGTGAGTTGTGTCACGAGTTGTGCAAGAATAGCAGCAATGTCGATATTGGTGTTGGCGACGGGAGCACGAAGAGGAGGCATTCTACAGATTTTCACAAGACAAGGAAATATGTAAGAACTCATGAGGATTGTTTGGATTTAATAGAATAAGATAACAAAATAAATAGATAATTATAGTTTGGATTGTACTCAAATAGTGATATAATCACTCGAATACCATGACACATTAAGGTTAATTAAACTTATATAATTTTCAAGGAGACATGCTTTAGCCTATAAGTAAACACTCATCTCGGGAATTCCCAGGAAAGCATACGGGTCCCTCGGTTGATTGGGATTTATGCGAAATGCTTTCCTAGACAGAAAACCCAAAATACAGGTGTCACTCTTCCAGATTGCACGTGTCCTCAAATAATTAACAAAGCTTAAAAACCTTAACGAGAAAATAAAGAAATTTTTATGAATTTAGCTTCATGAAGTTTCCACATGCTTAGAAAGATAAAGATAGAGAAGGAAGATAAGAATATTATGAGGTTTTAGGATATAGGAAAGGATATTGCTTATTTAATTTATTATTTAAGTATATGCTAATAAGTCATGGATTTTTTTATAAATAAGTCATCAAATAAAATAATAACAAATCATAATAAGCATGTAGCACATAGCATGTAACACATATAATGTAGCACATAGTCATATAAACATGAAGCATGGAATAAGTGGGTGTCCAAAAGTTATAGTCTAGGTCAAGGTGTCTAATAACCTAAATCCCTATAACCAAGGCTCTGATACCAATCTGTCACACCCCAACCGATGGCGGAATCATCGGGGCGGGACATGTAGACTGTTCATGAGCACAAGGTTGACTAAATTGCATATATTAAACATCAATTTCCATTGCAAGTAATCCAAATACAATCACATCCAAGATAGCATAAAATTGAAATACAAAGTGTTCTTTTATTTAAGTTAACTAAGTCCAAGCCTATATGTAGCACGTCTTGAACAATCTCACACATTAGAACCTGAAACATGAATAAAATAAAGTCAACTAAAAAGTTAGTGAGTATAACACAGGTTTATATAGATAGCATATAGTTGTAAAACAAATCCATACATATCATGATAAATAAGGCATTTATGGGGAGCAGCTATTGTGTAACCATGTACAACCAAACCTTTGTAACTAGCATGCAAAAATTGTGTTGTCGGTATCAATCACCCCAATCTGGGTGGGTTTGTCAGACTCAATAGATCCATCATTGAAAACCGTCGGCTTCTATAGTTAATAATTGCACATAATCGCATACAAAGGTTAACACACCTAGCACTCGGGCATAAAGATCAAATTGCACACATGAATGTAAATAGGATTTGTACTTGTGTTGTTTGTGTAAATGTAATGTGTAATTTGAATAATGTTCATGTTTCACCCCAAAAGTGTAAAAGAGTAAAAGGGGCTATGAAATACTCACATGATAAGGAGGTGTAGCTAACGAGGATAATAGATAGAAAAATAAAGGTCCTCGAGTGCACCAATTAACCTAAAGAGTAATGTATGTTGTATCAAATAGTGTGCCCAAAAGTGTAAGTTAAATGATGGTTTGGACTTGAGTAAATTGTTATTGATTTGAACTTGGATGTGTTGAATAAAATATAAAGTTTAAAATGAATATTATCAAAACATTTTGATTAATGTTTGAGTTTGAATAAATAATTAAGTAAAGTATAAAATTATTGCTTATGAAAATAATGTAAGTATTTAAATGTAATTAAGTATAAATAAATAATTGATTTTGTTTAAACATGAATTAAATAAATAGTCATTATCTTCTTCATTTATAAAAATTTGTAACCTAAACATTTAAAATATCATTTAAGTGTAAGATTTTACAATAAATATAAATTCAATTTTTTTATAACTTTAAATAAATAATATTTATTCCAAGATTAAACTTTTAATCCTTTTTAAATAAATAAAGCACACTTTTTTTTTTATAAAATCTGAAACATTACTGATTGAAAAATATAAAATTTATAATTCTGCCAAAAATCTAACTCACACACGACCGTGCCTCTGAGGGGCACGATCGTGCTCAAGCCACGGGCGCGACCGCGCTAGTCGTGGCGCGACCGGGTTGACCAACAGAGGGCATAAACTAAACAAATCAAGAGGCATGACCGTGCCTTGGCCTGGCACGGTCGTGTCCAAGATTCTTAGACACAACAGGGATTAGCCCAAAGGGCATGATTAGGTCTGGACAGGAGGACACGACCGCGCTGCTACTCGGAACGACCGCGTTTCGTGAGGCACGGCCGCGCTAGATGATTAGCGCGACCGTGTCTCTTCCAAATCAGACACGAATTGAACAAATCTTGTATTTATAGCGTTGTAATTGTTAGGGCTTTTGATTACTAAGTTGTTACGAGTCTATTTAAATACATTAATTTTATAGAAATCGTGTTTAAGAATGGGTTCGATTAAATCATTTTTTTATTAAAATAATAATTCTGATTCGGGATGATTTACATATTGAAAGCCCAAATTGATAAGGGGCTTTTGATAAAGAGACTGAATCGACTGAGGAAAAGATTATAGTTACCCTGAAGCGTATCGAATTAATAGTGAACGGCAGAAAAGAGTTCCGGCGACGGTGAGAATGGCTTCCGGCATCTTCTGCTGCGATTCCGGCTGTTCCAACGCTTCAGAAAACTTAGAGATGCACGGAGGATCGAGTTTCTTGATTAGTTGCTAGCAACAGGATCGAAAAGAATGATTCTAGGCTTGGGAGAAATTTTGGTCGGTTTTTCTTGAGAGAATTCGTAATTGGATGGTAATGATCGAAATTGATAATTATTTTCTTTGATACTGAAAGTGAAACGCACAACGGATTCGAATTCAAATGACCAAGCGTTTTGAAACTACATTTACGTTTTGACTGTTACACAGGCGCGACCGTGCCAAGATAGGCGCGACCGTGCTTAGGTACCGGGCGCGATCGTTCCAGGACCAGTCGCGCGATCGTGCCGAGGCACTTGGCGCGACCGTGCCAGGACGAAGCACGACCGTGCTAATTAGGGTTTCTTGGTATTTTGTTCAACTTTAATTCTTGACTTTTCAGGTTCTATAAGTTTGAACTAAATAGTTACTTGTATAATGTTTAAGTGTATATAATCGAGCAAAACTTGTGAATTTGTATTGAATCATTGCATTTAATTTGAGGCGGAAAAATAGAACAAGACAGTGCACGAGTATTGAGTTCGAAATGCATTACATTGAATTGAAAATATGAATACTAAAATCAGAAATGTTACATGGGTAACCAACGCGAACGCTAGCACGGTAAGTAAGTACTAAAGTTAATGCACTTGGATATGAATAGATACCTTAACTTAGAACCAATAGATGTCAATGTCACAACCGATTTGAAGAGTTTTGAACCCGAAAAGAAATATAAATTAGTAATCACAAACCGGTCACTGTAATTAACAATTTACCTTGCTCATAGTGTTCTAAACTATGATCTGAAGGAATGGCATTGATGTATTCCCTTTATAACTATCAGAAACTAGGAACTATGGCTGGTGGAGGAAGAACAGGACGCCGAGGCGGTCGTACAGGCCGAGTCGGTAGACCTCCATTGAATCAAAGACATGAGGTGGAAGAGAGTGTGCACGCAGAACACACTGAAAGTGTGCACGAAACAAAGGTGACCCCAACTGGGAACAACAGTCAAGGGCCTCTACAGTTAGAACCAGAGGTCAGGGATGCTATTGCCCGTGAAGTTGTACTCACCCTGAAGAAAGTATTGCCTGATCTATTATCAGAGGCACTAAAGAAAAGAAAAGAGGAGGATGAAGGAGACCATGAAGAGAAAGTGTATGACAGTGATGGGGATGAAGTGAACGTGAGATCAAGCAATCGTGGGTGTACTTACAAAGGTTTCAAGGACGAAGACCCACCCAAGTTTGATGGGAACAAAGATTCAGTGGCTACGTTCGAATGGATCGAGAGGATGAACGTTGTAATCAACATCAGCGAATGTCGACCGGACCAGGCGGTTAAATATGTTGCTCGTTCATTCACCAATGAAGCACTAGGTTGGTGGAGAAACAATTAGAGAACAAAGTCACCAAACGCTCTTGCCAGAATGACATGGGAAGACCTGAAGAAGCTCATAATCCAAAAGTTCTGCCCACAGAACGAGATTGATCGTGTGGAGAATGAGTTCCTAAACTTAAAGGCTGGCAACAAAACTCATCGCCAGTATACCTCAAGATTCAATGAGCTAGCCCAACTAGTACCCCACCTGGTGGAGACGGAAGAACGAATGATTAAGTACTATGTGAAGGGCCTACCTCAAAGGGTCCGTGTTCATGTGAAAGCTAATCTACCCTCGACCTTCGAGTCAGTAGTGAATCTGAGCGGAATCGTCTACGACGATTATGCCAATGAGGACCCGGCACCTGAGACACAAAAGAGAAAGTGGGAGAACCCGTCTAGAGGCACTGGAAAAGGGAATGTAGCGACTGAAATTAAGAAACCAAGGTCGGATGAATATGAAACATGCAAGAAATGTGGAAGGCAACATCTTGGCGAGTGTCGAATCGGCACCACCATGTGTTATAAGTGCGGGAGGCCGGGGCACTACTCCCTAGATTGTTTGAAGGGCATCTAGTGCCAAAGTTGTGGAAGATATGGACACCAGACTAGGGATTGCAGGAAAACCAGAAAATCCAGTTCGGGAAAGGAAAAGGAAGCTGAAAAGGAACAACCGTAGGCTAGGACTTGAGCCTACGCCCTGACTGAGGAGGAAGCAAGGGGAAACTTTGATGTTGTGTCAGGTACGTTCCTAGTTAATAACGAACATGCTGCTATTTTATTTGAGTCTGGTTCTAGTATAAGTTTTATATCCAATGCATTTAGTCATAAACTAGGATGCACTATCAACACAATAGTAAACGTCTTTAGCGTACAAACTGCCGTTGGTAAAAATTCGGCAGTATTTCAAGTAACAGAGGATTGCATCATAGAAATAGAGGGCCATGAGTTTCCTTCTAGATTATTCCTTCTCACCTTAGGAGGATTCAATATAGTATTGGGTATGGATTGGCTAGCTGCCAACGAAGCTCAAATCATATGTAAACGTAAGATGATACACCTCAAAGCTCCTAGCGGCAGTCCAATTATGGTTTATGGGGATTGGAATTGCACGATACCGAATGTCATTTCGATGATCAAGGCCGAAAGTTACATGAGGCGCGGTTGCGAAGCTTATCTGGCATATGTTATTGATGATAGAATGAAAATGAATGAACTCAAGAATTACCCGTGGTGTGCAACTTTCCGGAAGTATTCCCTGAGGATCTACCTGGGTTACCACCCGATGGGGAAATAGAATTTCAGATTGACTTATTGCCAGGAGCCGAGCCCGTTGCCAAAGCCCCCTACCGATTGGCTCCGTCATAAATGAAAGAAATGATGTCTCAACTAGAGGAACTAACAGAAAAAGGATTTATTAGACCGAGCATCTCACCGTGGGGCGCTCCGGTACTATTTGTAAAGAAGAAGGACGGCAGCACGCGCATATGCATTGACTACCGCGAGTTGAACAAGAGGACAGTAAAGAACAAATACCCACTGCCTAGAATAGACGACCTTTTTGATCAACTGCAAGGTGCGAGTTGGTTCTCAAAGATCGATCTTAGGTCGGGTTACCATCAGTTGAAAGTAAGAGAAGAAGACGTACCAAAGACCGCGTTTCGCACGCGTTATGGGCATTATGAGTTTCTCGTGATGTCCTTCGGATTGACCAACGCGCCAGCAGCATTCATGGATTTGATGAATAGAGTATGTCGACCAATGTTGGATCGATCAGTGATAGTTTTTATAGACGACATACTGGTATATTCGAAAAGAAAGGGTGATCACCACTGTCACCTAAGAGAGGTTCTGGAGGTGCTAAAGCAGGAAAAGTTGTACGCAAAATTCTCCAAATGCGCGTTCTAGCTTAGGGAAGTCCAATTCCTAGGTCATGTAATAAACCCAAACGGAATCATGGTGGATCTTGAAAAGATTGAGACAGTAAAGAAATGGAACGTCCCAAAGACACCAACAGAGATACGAAGTTTTCTGGGATTGGCAGGCTACTATCGAAGGTTCATTCAAGATTTTTCAAGAATAGCCTCGCCACTAACTAAGTTGACACGGAAGGAAGTGAAATATGAATGGGGTCCAACCCAAAATAACACGTTTGAGGAACTTAAGGCACGATTAACCCAAGCTCCAGTCTTGGCACTACCTGAGGGAAATGAAGACTTAGTAGTCTACTCTGACGCTTCGGGTCAGGGTTTAAGTTGCGTACTTATGCAACGAGGGAAGGTAATTGCCTACGCCTCGCGACAACTAAAGATTCATGAGGTTAACTACCCAACACACGATTTAGAGTTAGCAGCAGTAGTTTTCGCATTGAAAATATGGAGGCACTATCTGTATGGAGTCAAATGCACCATCTACTCAGATCACAAAAGCCTGAAGTACTTTTTCGGGCAAAAGGAATTAAACATGAGGCAAAGGAGGTGGTTAGAGCTACTGAAGGACTATGACTGTGAGATATTGTACCATCCAGGCAAAGCAAACGTGGTGGCTGACGCTTTAAGCAGAAAGGAAGGATTGGAACCTATACGGATCAAAGCGTATCAGCTGATTATAACACCAGATTTGATGAGTGAAATACAAAGGCACAAGACGAAGCACTATTAGAAGGAAATATAAAATGGGAAAGAATAGTAGGACAACAAGGGAATTTGGATGCAAATGCATACGGTGTACGAACTAGGTTTGGCCGAATGTGGATACCTAAGATTGGCGAGCTTAGAGCAAAAATACTCGATGAGGCCCATAAGTCTCGCTATTCTATCCACCCCGGGACAAACAAAATGTATCAAGACTTGAAGAAATAGTACCGGTGGCCTGACATGAAAAATGTTGTGACCGAGTACGTGAACAAGTGCCTAACGTGCTCACTAGTTAAGGCCAAGCACCAAAAACCATGCGGTAAAATGCAACCTCTACCAATACCGGAATGGAAGTGGGAGGAGATCACGATGGACTTCATTACCAAGCTACCGCGAACAGCTAAAGGCAATGATACCATTTGGGTGATCGTCGACCGCTTGACGAAAAGTGCTCACTTCTTGCCAATACGTGAGACTTCTTCGTCAGAAAGACTAGCAGAAGTATTTATCAAGGAAGTTGTGAACAGACATGGTATGCCGCTGTTGATTGTGTCCGACAGGGATACTAGATTCACGTCAAGGTTTTGGAAGAAATTCAACGAAGCAATGGGCACTAGGCTGAACATCAGCACCGCTTACCACCCCCAAACCGATGGACAATCGAAAAGGACCATTCAGATCTTGGAGGACATGCTCCGGGCCTGTATCATTGACTTCGGTGGGAGCTGGGACAGCCATCTACCATTGGCAGAATTTTCATACAACAACAGCTATCACTCGATTATTGGCATGCCGCCATTTGAAATGTTGTATGGAAGGAAATGTAGGACCCCGGTTTGTTGGGGGGAAATTGGACAAAAGGATTTCCCAAGCCTCGAAGTGGTCAAAGATACTTCCGAGAAGTTTGATCAAATCAAGGCTCGAATGAAAGCCGCAAAGGACAGGCAGAAATCATACGCGGATAAGAGAAGGAGGGATTTAGAGTTTCAAGTGGGGGACATGGTACTGTTAAAGGTATCACCATGGAAAGGAATAATCCGATTCAGAAAACGTGGCAAACTAAGTCTAAGGTTTTTTCGGACCTTTCAAGATATTAGCGAGAGTGGCTCAAGTTGCTTACAGACTCGACCTACCCGTTGAGCTTAGTGGAATACACCCTACGTTCCACGTGTCGCACTTACGCAAGTGTCTAGCTGACGACACAGCTCACATAACTTACAACGAGATCGAAGTGGATAACAGTCTAAATTATGTAGAGGAACCAATAGCCATCATTGACCGAGCTGAGAAACGACTACGCAATAAGTCGATTCATTAAGTCAAAGTACAATGGAAGCACAGAAAAGGGTCAGAAGCTACATGGGAAAAGAAGACAAGATGAGGGGACTATACCCTAAATTGTTTAACGTATAAGCGGTTTCGAGGACGAAACCTCTTTAAGGAGGGTAGACTTGTAACATCCCAAAAATAGTAATTTAGTAAATAATAACGCGATAGAGACTTAATCGTCATAAAACAAAAGAAAAACGGATGGGCTTGGGCTCGCCTCCAACGGGCCGAGCGAAGCCCAGGTATATAAGGGTCAAGACAGAACAAGAACTCTGATTTCCACCAAAACTTGCAACCTAGAGAGAGAAAGGAGAGCTCGCGTCTAGATAGAGAAAGTTGACGGATCGACCCGAAATTGAAGGAGCACTTTACTACCGAGCTCGTGAGCAAAACCTCCGAATCAGAATCACAATCCAGGTAACGATTCGACCTTAAACTGAGTTTTTCTTCGTTTTGGGTTTCTCGGGTTTTAGCTAAATAGGAGAAGTTTTTATGGATGAAACTTGAAAATAAGCTTAGAACTAGCATTTAGAGTGAAAACCGCACCTTTTGATCAAAGAAAGTTGTAAGATTAGCATGATCGGATTAACATGCAAGAATTTCAGACTTGTCCAGGAAACGGGTGCTGTGTACTTATCAAGTATGCAGTAGATACGTCCTGCGTACTTACCAAGTAAGCAGGAGAAAGATCATGCGTACAAACCAAGTACGCAAGAAGAACTCTCTGCGCACTTGTCAAGTACGCATGAGCAAGGTCCTGCGCACTTACTAAGTGCGCAGGCAGCAGACCAGTAAGTAAAGTCAGTATGTTTAGAATGATTTAAACCGTTAGTGTCACACCCCAACCTACGACGGAATACGTCGGGGCGGGACATGTAGACTGTTCATGAGCACAAGGTTGACTAGATTGCAATATTTTAATCATTAAATTTCATTTCAAACAACCAAACACAATCAAATTCAAACAAGTACGTGAATGAAATACATAATGTTCTTTATTTAAGTTTAACTAAGTCCAAAGCCTACATGTAGCATGTCTTGATCAAACTCACACGTTAGCACCTGAAAATGAATAAAATAAGGTCAACTAAAAAGTTGGTGAGCATACACAGGTTGTACATAGATAGTATATAGTTGTGAAAGATCAAATCCTTAAATATCATGAATAAATAAGGCATTTATGGGGAGTAACTAATGTGTAACCAAAGTACAATCAAACCTTTGTAACTAGCATGCAAATTGTGTTGTCGGTAACAATCACCCCAATCTGGGTGGGTTTGTCAGACTCAATAGATCTATCATCCTTAACCGTCGGCTTGAATAGTTAATGATTGCACATAAATTGCACATAAATAGTTAACACACCTAACACTCAAACATAAAGTTCAAATTTTGCACACATGAATGTAAAGAGGATTTGTATTTGTGTAGTTTGTGTAAATGTAAACGTTTGTGTGTATAGAGTGCATGTTTCACCCCAAAAAGTGTAAAAGTGTAAAAGGGGATATGTACTACTCACTTGTATCCGATGTTGCTAGTACCAGTGTCTAGGTAGCAAAGTGTTCCTTGTAACTTACAACGTTAACCTAGAGTGTAATATATATGAATCTAGATTAATAATATGTACAATAGTTTAAAGCCAGGTCTAGAGTTGAAATGGAAATGTGTACAAAGGATTTGAGTTGTAGTAGGTGATTGTGGGTTGTACTTGAAATTGGTGTTTTACAAAAAAGAAAGAACTGAAACGAATAGTTTTAAAATAATTAGGGTTTGGGTTGGTTAACTAAATAAATTAAATAAGTGATATTTATTTATTTAGTTACAAAAAAATATAATGTGTGAATCATATTAGATAAAAATTAAATAAATAATTTTACTTTATTCATTTATTTATAAAGATGTGTAAATAATGTTGATGTATAAAATTAATAGTAAATATATATTTAACTTTTTAGTGTAATAAATAAATTTATTCATTTATTTATCATTTAAAAATAAGAATTTGATTGTTCTAAATAAAGTTAAAATTTTATAACTTTATAAATTTGGTTTCTAAAATGTGAGATCTTTTATAAACTAAATATATTATTTGGTAATTAATTTCCTTTAATTATAAAAAAAATCTAAATTTTTGTTTTAAATAATTAATATATAATTTTAACAATAAAATTCATAATAAAAATGAATTTATGTTGGAAATTGGAAATTTTGGTTTTATTCTGCTCAACATGTTGCAAGGTTTATAAAAATACTTTTTATATAAATTTTGAGGTTGTAAAACGATTTAAAAAATATAAATTCTGACCACCCGGTTCGAACCCAGGTGGTTTGTGTGTGAGTAAAAGGTGTTACCACTGGAACAGTGGACTGATGCTCATAATAACTCGGTTTGAAAATCTTTTAATCTAAACTAAAAAGGAAAGGATCTGGACTAGTTGTCACAGAAAACAAAAAGAGGGTGCGGGCGTGGGTCTCGAACCCGCATCCAAGCGTGTGCAGGTTAAGAGTCATAACCAGTCGAACTGGGCTTAAAGCCTTGACAGGAACTTATACGAATTTGTTTTAACACAGAACCCTCAATCCATCTTCTTCCCAAAAATCGATTTCCCTGAAACCCTTGCCCCAAATTGTTTGCGATTATGAACAGGTATGAAACGAAAATTATGGGGCTTTCATTGAGCAGTCAGAAACGAATCAAAAGACACCAATATTACCTGTTATGGTGGAGTGTAGAGTGCCGTCGGCTAATCGATCCGGGAAGACGATCTTCGTGCTCGATTTAGATGCAGAGGTGAAATGAGGATCGACAGAGAGTTGAGACCGTTGGCAATGTGTTCTGTGAAGGTGTGTGGTGAATTAATTCGCTTAATTCCATCTTAAACGCATGATCTGATTAACGATTTGAATGTGGCTGTTGTTTCGAAGGTTTTACGCGTTAATTCGGTCGAATGTGGATGAATTGGGCCATGAAAACGGTTTGAATACACAAGGGATTAGACTACGCGTGATTTGCGGGATTGAACACGTTCGAATTCCTTGATTTGAGGTTGGATTGAACACGGTTTTGACTCTGTGAAGTCAAACCGTTTAAAATTTGAACTTAGCCGCTCAATTCGATCATTTGGAATGTTGTTTGGGCCGAGGTGAGGTCGATAATCGATCCAGGACACAACGCAGGTCCAATCCAGTCGGGTTCGATCAATTCTCCTCACGAATTGTAAGTTTTTTTTTCTTGTTGGCCTGTTTGACTTTGAAAGTCAAACGTGGTCAAAATTGGGAATTTGGGGTCAAGAATCCAGGTCAAAGGTCCAATTTGAAATGTGGGGGTTCAATTAGAGAGTCCAAATGGTTTGGGGTTCAAACTAGTTTATTTACATTATAAATATCTATATAAAATTTTAATTATCATCCGTTTAACTTAAAAAAATATGTATATAGGGATGTACTTTCATATGTTATTTAGAATAAAGGAAGAATGTGGAATCCAAAGGTTGAAAATTTGGATTGAGGTAGGTTAAAGTAATAGTTAAATATGACATGTTGCGTTGTGAAAATAATAAAAAAAAAATGTCATCATTATAAAAAGAAAACAATGCCAGAAAAATCTTGGATGTTACAGTATCCCCCTGTTGAGAGAATTTCATCCCGAAATTGAATTAGTGGAGGCTAGTAACCCAGAAAGGTGAAAGTTTGGATTGACTGTCAGGTTCTGGTGGGTGTAACTGATGACATGGTTTAGACCTGATACTCAAAGTCGGATATAAATGATGATAATGATTTTAGTTTTGGAATGAATTTAAGGAGAAAATTGTCATATAATAATTTGGATTCTAAAGGTGAGATGCATTGTTTGGAATGAATTTGATGGGATCATGATAATTAGGGTTTGTGTAAGATGTAGTCTAATATGCTGAATATTGTCAATGGATAAAAGATTTTACAAACATTAGTCTGGGTCAAAACTTCACGTGACACGAACAACGCTACTTCTGATAATATTATAGGGCACTTATATATAGGAAGTACCATCGGCGTATCCACCATGCCCTTGTCATATCACATCAGTTTCGTTGTTTCATATCATGATAAGTTTTAGGTCACAACACACCACAAAATTCACTATGTTTTCCATGCGCTGATTTTTATAATTCCGTGTGTACCCGTAATTACTTAAATCATCGCATGGTCAGTATAGATCATTTCGTTGCATGCGGGTCAAGAGGGGTACAAATTTCACTCAGTTCATGTCTATTGTGTTAACGTTCGAGTTGCCAAAAAGTAACTATGTCCTTAAATAGGCAGGCCAATTAGCAACTAAAGAGTAATATGGTAGTATAACTTAAAGTTTCATGGTTTACTCGTGTTTGAACAAGAATACGTCAAACACCGAGTTGTTTTAAAGTCTTACAGCTTCCTCGTGTTTGAACAAGTATACGTCAAACCCTGAGTAGCTTTAACGTGTTATGGTTCTCAAGTTTGGTGAACAAAGTGTATGACCATGCATCATGTATATTGTGATCAATCAATTGTAACAATTGTAAGTAACCTAATTTCATGTATAATGTAAACACACAAGCCTCATTTACGATGTAGTTAGTAATCAACTAGGTTTCATGTGTAACGTGAACAACTTGGCATCATGTATCTTGTAAAAAGCAACTAAACTTGTATTGTATGTAATGCAGTATCATGTGTATTGCAAGCAACAAATTTCATGTATGGTATTAACAACTTAGTACCACGTATTTGTAAACCAACAATCTTTCATGTGTAATGTCAGTAATGTAATATCGTGTATCTTGTAACCAAATAAGTTTCATGTTCAATGAGGACACTCATGTATTATGTATCAAACAAACGATTGTTATGTATTGTGTGATCATTTTAGTATATGTATATTACAAACGACTACGTTTCATGTATTACATAATCAATCTAGTAGAACGTGTATTGCAAATAATCAAATTTCACATATCATGTAATCAGTGTAGCATTGGGTATATTGGAAGTAACTGGTTTTCATGTATCATGTGATCGTGTTGTGTATATTGTAAATGTGCATACGTAAGTTATTGAGTTTCGTGTGTGACATGTGCTAACGAGTTTCGTATGCGATCAAGTGTTGCGGAGAAGCGTGTTGTTTGGCGTTCATGTATAGTGTGGTGGTTAGGTTCTAGCTCTTCAAATCTCATTGAGGTTGATGGGGATGGTTAATGTCTACGCGGTATGGATCGTCTCTTGAAGCGGCAAGTGAAAGGTAACGAGGAGGTTCTGAAAACACTCAGGGAAAATATGATTACAAATAACTGATCGTTGTTTGTATATAGATGATTGTAATTTGTTCTTGTTTGTAGATAAATATGGCAGTGAAACTAAATAGTTGAATAATCTAAATAATTGGATAATTTATAGGAAAACCTTTTTATTAAAATTTTCAATTATTATAAGGAGAATATTTTTAAGAGAAATTAATGGCTAAACAAGTAGTTGTTTATTAATTTAGCCAAGATTTAGAAATAATTAATTTAATGAGAACAAGTCAAAATTATTTATCAATTTGAAATAATGCTTTTATAAAATAGGTTGTATTAAGTTTTCTTACAAGGTGAAAATGTTTATGGAAAAATTTATATTCCTGATACTCTCTAAAAGTTTGATAAACGTTTGGTTTGAAAATAACGAGGTGGTTTAAGTCTAATAGGATGAGTTGTTTACGAAGGAGATTTTCGGTAGTGTACTAAATCGTATTGAATGAATAAGGTGATACTTGGGAGATTTTTTTGATGAAAATATGATGGGTGTAATTCACACTCAACGTGTCAAATCAATGAATAATAACTTTAGAGTTGGAACATATAAAATTGATTAAATGCTTAAATATTAAACATTACTCAAAACATAGGGAAATGGTTCTTAAACTGAAAATTTAAAGACAATAGATAAATAAAAGAAAATTCTGTTAACGTCTCTTGTAGCTTTCCACTAGAAGGAAGATAATTCCCAAGACAAGCACCGCTATGGTCACTCGGGTAGCCGATTTGGCTTCAGCTTTAGCTGTCTCCGTGCGATGCTCCATTATTTCTTTTTCGAGGATGGAGATTAACTCCTTTTGGTACCCTAATTGGTTTGCTAGGCTATCCATTCTTTGTCCTTGCAAGTCGTGCATTACCCCCTGCTCCATCCTTTGCCTCTCAAATTCTGAGGTCCTTACATATTGGTGAATGTCATTGGTTGGAATTCCCATAGCACTAGTGGGTGCCATGGTATGCCTTACCCAAGGGTTAGGATGATACGGGTCGGGCACTAGATACGGGTCTCTTAGTGGGGGTGGTAGTTGAGTGTGTAGGGGGGAGAGTAGGAGTCCATATCTAGCAGAGAGACAATAAAAATGTTGTAAGCGATAATGAAATTCCGAGTGTTAAATATAGGAGTTCTTATAGGTTTAGATTTTGACTAGTCATAACACCGAGTCTTCACAATAGTATTTTAGAAATACACTTGACCTATAAGCAATGCATCCCTGAGGAGAATTCCCAGGAAAGAGGGGTGGGTCACTAGGACACACTTAAGTACCCTGTCTTTCCTTAGTCAGAATCCCTCATGGGCCTACACACTCTTTCAGCCATCATGTATTAATAACACTATTGTTGGGCTCAGGGTCATGATGAGAATTGTTGTGGACTGGGCCTTGTAGCCCGAATGTAAGGTTTATGCATTTTAGTGGGCTTCTTCTTCTTGGAGGATAAGTGGATTCTTAGTTTATTATTAATGGGCATTAGGCCCAATAGTCTAGATTTTGATCACAAGAGATGGTGATATTTTGTGTGTGAAATTAAGGGTGCATGAAGAACTGAGTGTGTATAAATGTGTGTTGAAACTTAGGATAGCACTTAAATGAATCAAATAGGTAGTATGTAGATAGAAATGAATGTAAGCACAAGATTTGTCAAGTAGTGTGACACATAAACTATTAAGTATTGTTGCATGTATTGAAATTACTTAGGATAATATGTAAAAATATTCACACAAGAATTAATCATGTAACATGTAGTAGCAGGGCATTGTATGGGTGTCCTAAGGTTATAGTCTAGGTCAAGAGTGTCTAATAACCTAATTCCCTATAACCAAGGCTCTGATACCAATCTGTCACACCCCAACCGACGGCGGAATACGTCGGGGCGGGACATGTAGACTGTTCATGAGCACAAGGTTGACTAGATTGCAATATTTTAATCATCAAATTTCATTTCAAACAACCAAACACAATCAAATTCAAACAAGTACGTGAATGAAATACATAATGTTCTTTATTTAAGTTTAACTAAGTCTAAAGCCTACATGTAGCATGTCTTGATCAAACTCACACGTTAGCACCTGAAACATGAATAAAATAAGGTCAACTAAAAAGTTGGTGAGCATACACAGGTTATATATAGATAGTATACAGTTGTGAAAGATCAAATCCTTACATATCATGAATAAATAAGGCATTTATGGGGAGTAACTAATGTGTAACCAAAGTACAATCAAACCTTTGTAACTAGCATGAAAATTGTGTTGTCGGTAACAATCACCCCAATCTGGGTGGGTTTGTCAGACTTAATAGATCTATCATCGTTAACCGTCGTCTTGAATAGTTAATGATTGCACATAAATTGCACATAAATAGTTAACACACCTAGCACTCAAACATAAAGCTCAAATTTTGCACACATGAATGTAAAGAGGATTTGTATTTGTGTAGTTTGTGTAAATGTAAACATTTGTGTGTATAGAGTTCATGTTTCACCCCAAAAAGTGTAAAAGTGTAAAAGGGGGTATGTAATACTCACTTGTATCCGATGTTGCTAGTACCAATGTCTAGGTAGCAAAGTGTTCCTTGTAACTTACAACGTTAACCTATAGTGTAATATATATGAATCTAGATTAATAACATGTACAATAGTTTAAAGCCAGGTCTAGAGTTGAAATGGAAATGTGTACAAAGGATTTGAGTTGTAGTAGGTGATTGTGGGTTGTACTTGAAATGGGTGTTTTACAAAAAAAGAAAGAACTGAAACGAATAGTTTTAAAATAATTAGGGTTTGGGTTGGTTAACTAAATAAATTAAATAATTGATATTTATTTATTTAGTTACAAAAAAATATAATGTGTGAATCATATTAGATAAAAATTAAATAAATAGTTTTACTTTATTCATTTATTTATAAAGATGTGTAAATAATGTTGATGTATAAAATCAATAGTAAATATATATTTAACTTTTTAGTGTAATAAATAAATTTATTCATCTATTTATCATTTAAAAATAAGAATTTGATTGTTCTAAATAAAGTTAAAATTTTATAACTTTATAAATTTGGTTTCTAAAATGGGAGATATTTTATAAAGTAAATATATTATTTGGTAATTAATTTCCTTTAATTATAAAAAAAAATCTAAATTTTTGTTTTAAATAATTAATATATAATTTTAACAATAAAATTCATAATAAAAATGAATTTATGTTGGAAATTGGAAATTTTGGTTTTATTCTGCTCAACATGTTGCAAGGTTTATAAAAATACTTTTTATATAAATTTTGGGGATGTAAAACGATTTAAAAAATATAAATTCTGACCACCCGGTTCGAACCCGGGTGGTTTGTGTGTGAGTCAAAGGTGTTACCACTGGAACAGTGGACTGATGCTCATAATAACCCGGTTTGAAAATCTTTTAATCTAAACTAAAAAGGAAAGGATCTGGACTGGTTGTCAGAGAAAACAAATAGAGGGTGCGGGCGTGGGTCTCGAACCCGCAACCAATTGTGTGGAGGTTAAGAGTCATAACCAGTCGAACTGGGCTTAAAGCCTTGACAGGAACTTATACGAATTTCTTTTAAGACAGAACCCTCAATCCATCTTCTTCCCAAAAATCGATTTCCCCGAAACCCTTGCCCCAAATTGGTTGCGATTATGAAAAGGTATGAAACGAAAATTATGGGGCTTTCATTGAACAGTCAGAAACGAATCAAAAGACACCGATATTACCTGTTATGGTGGAGTGTAGAGTGCCGTCGGCTAATCGATCCGGGAAGACGATCTTCGTTCTCGATTTAGATGAAGAGGTGAAATGAGGATCGACAGAGAGTTGAGAGCGTTGGCAATGTGTTCTGTGAAGGTGTGTGGTGAATTAATTCGCTTAATTCCATCTTAAACGCATGATCTGATTAACGATTTGAATGTGGCTGTTGTTTCGGAGGTTTTACGCGTTAATTCGGTCGAATGTGGATGAATTCGGTCGAATGTGCAAATCATTTTAAATGTTGGTCAAATGTACAAATCATTTTAAATGTTTTGGGGCTGAAATGTATACACTAAATGAATAAATGCTATGAATGTCAATGTGATCATACGTGGTATACAAATATATATATACTTATATGTGAAAATGAATTATGAAAAAGAATGAAACGTATGATTATAAAGAATGAATGAAAGAAGGACATAACGTAAAAGAATGAAATCTTGTTTTATATTATATATATTGCATGATATGAATGTATGTAAACATTATGAACCCTTCTATGACAACGGCTACTTCGGTAGACGGACGACCACGTGACTATTTTGCAACCGGGACAAAAACATTCCTTCGCAAGCTAGGATGTACAAAAAGGCACTAATGGACGGTCGAAGAAATTGCCTTAACTTAAGTAGAACGGTTGCATACATAATGGTCGCGTGGGAAAAGGATGCCCTTGGGCAGACGAGAGAATGAACGGACTATGACGGTAGGACGGTTTAAGAGCGGACGGACAAAGGTTGCCGGACGGTTTTCTAGAGCCGGACGGTTAATGAAAAGGGCTACGACGGTAGTTCTCACTGCAATGTCTTTGTGACATTCGCGACAAGTGTGATGGGTTGATCTCCCTTAAGATTATGGCCAATAAGTGTTCTCCTCAAGTAAGCATGTATGTACAAATGTATATACTCAATATGAATGTTATGTGAGAACAGTAAAGTAAAGAATATGTAAAAGCTCGAATGTTAAGTTTGTTATATATATATATATATATATATAATACTCATGGTAAGATAAACATTATTTATGATTGTCATTAAACTAGAACTCACCAGCGTTAGCTGACTTTTAGTATACATTTCAGGTAAAGGAAGAAAGGGTCGTGCGATAGCATGAAGGTTACCCGGCACAAGACTGACATCCCACTTTTATATATATTAAGACAATGTTATGTATTTAATTCTTAAGACTTTCGCTGTTATGTTACGTTATGTAATGAACGAATTCGAATGTTTTAAATTTAAGCTCAGTATTTATGACTATGTTTATGAGTAAATCCAACAAGTGAGGTTACCCGGGAATGAGGCCTTACAAATGTTTGCCGTGATTATGTGCTACCAAAGTTTGGGAATAAACGTGTCCCAAAATGTGAAGAAATTTAATCAACCAATATATTTTACTAAAAAAAAATTACTATGAAATATGTGAAAAATGTTTGGAAAGTTAAAAATGAACAATCTTCACATATGGTTGGAATAAAGAAAAATATAAAATTAAAAGAACAAGATGTTAAAGATGTTAAGACTGTAAAAGGTAAAAGTCAGCTCGGGTCAAAGATGATCTGGATACCTTTTTATCATTAATTTTGTCTTGAATGTGCAGAGTTTAACCGGGAGAACTATTAATAATGCTTGGCATGTTGATAGCGGTTGCTCAAGGCACATGAGTGGACACAGAAAAATTATGGAATTTTTAAACTTTTGATGGAGGTTTTGTTGCATTTGCTGGAGATAAAAAGGGAGGAAAAATAACTGGTCAAGGAACACCACAACAGAATGGAGTAGCTGAAAGGAAGAATAGAACTTTAATAGAAGTTGCTCGAACAATGCTTGTGGATTCCAAGTTGCCCATTATCTTCTGGGCTGAAGCAGTAAACACTGCATGTTACGTCTTAAACAGAGTTCTTATGGTGAAGCAACTTACAAAGACTTCGTATGAACTATTCTATAAACGAAAGCCATATATCAAGTTCTTCAGAGCATTTGGTTGTTCTTGTACATTGTTGAATACACAAGATTCATTGCCAAAATTTGTAGCTGTCGGTGATGAATGCTATTTTTGGGTTATTCTTCATATCAGAAAGCTTATAGAGTGTACAACAAAAGAACCAAAATTGTTCAAGAATCATTTTATGTGGAGTGGCAAGAACTAAATACTCCTATAGATCAAAATGGACCTGATTTGTTCTTTGATGCTGAATTAATCTTCAAAACATTTGATCAACAACTTTAAATGGATTCTAATGAATCAAGTACTTTGGATACTGTAACTGAATCTTCTACAAGTAGTGATCTATCTGTTAGAAAGTTTTTGGTTGGGCCACATAATTTGATGATTCAAAATGAGATGTCTGAGAATGTTACTACATCAACTCAAACACAAGAAGATCTTATTGATAACTCTGTCACTAATGTTGATTTTGAAGTACAAGAAATTCCAAAATGATGAACCAACAGTTAATGAATTTCAGTTGGATCCTGTAAAATGATCAGACTAAGGATGTAATTCAGTCAAGTTCTTCTAGTGTTGAAGTTTCAAATGATCAATTACCGGAGTTGAATGATACGAACATGCCAGAATCTATGGAAGTTGGTCATATTCAAAATCATCAAATCCATTCTGCACATCTAGTTGAGAATATTATTGGATCTCTTGAAGATGGAGTAAAGACAAGAAGTCAAACTGGAAATATAAATGTTTGTTTGTGCTCCTGTTTCTTATCTCAAGAGGAACCAAAGAATGTTACTGTTGCTTTACAAGATCCAAGTTGGATTGAAGTTATGCATGAAGAATTGCTTCAGTTTAAGAAGTTAAACGTGTGGCATCTTGTGGACTTACCTGAGGGAAAATATCCAATTGGAACGAAGTGGGTCTTCAGAAATAAAAAGGATGATCGTGGGATTGTAGTTCGGAACAAAGCTCGTTTGGTTATACAAGGTTTTTATCAAGAGGAAGGACTAGATTATGATGATGTCTTTGCTCCTGTTGCACGAATTGAAGCCATAGGAATCTTTTTGGCATATGCATTGTACAAGAAATTTACTGTATATCAAATGGATGTAAAAACAGCTTTTCTGTATAGGGTGGTAAAGGAAGAATTTACGTGAATCAACCACCAGGTTTTGAAGATCTAGCTCATCCATTTCAAGTGTATAAGCTTGATAAAGCATTTTACGGGTTACATCAAGCGCCTCGTGCGTGGTATGAAACCTTGTCAATACATCTTACATCAAATGGCTTCGTTCGTGGAAAAATTGACAAGACCATATTCCTGAAGAAATATGATGCTGATTTGTTGATTGTACAAGTTTATGTCGATGATATTATCTATGGATCAACAAATGAAGCTATTTACAAAGAATTTGAACAAGTTATGAAATTAAAGTTTGAAGTGAGCTTGATGGGAAAAATGCAGTTTTTTCTAGGGTTACAAGTTGAGCAGTCTGAATCAGGAAATCTTATTCATCAGGCCAAATATGTGAAACATATTCTTACAAAATTCAAAATGACTGATTGCAAATCAGCTTCAACACCAATTGCTCCACATGAACCTTTAACTGTCGATGCGTCTGGAGTTGAAGAAAATCAAAATATGTACAGATCAATGATTGGCTCGTTGATGTATTAAACTGCTAGTCGACCAGACATCATGTTTGCTGTTTGCTCTTGTGCTAGATATCAGGCAGCTCCAAAAGAATCTCATGAATCAGCAGTTAAACGAATTTTCCGATATCTTAAGGGTCGCGTAAATTTAGGTTTATGGTATCCTTCTGATTCTGAATTTAATTTATTTGCTTACACTGACAGTGATTATGGAGGTTATAATTTGGACAGGAAGTCAACTTCAGGTGGATGTCAATTTTGGGGGGAGAGACTGGTGTCTTGGCAGTGTAAGAAACAAACGAATGTATCCACATCAACTGCTGAAGCTGAGTATACTGCTGCCTCGAGCTGTTGTTTACATGTTCAGATTCAACATCAAATGCTAGATTTGGAGTAAAATTTCTGGAAACTCCGACTTATTGTGACAACGAGGCAGTGCTCGGAATAGTAAAAAATCCCATTCAGCATTCCAAAACAAAGCACATTGCGATCATGTTACATTTCATTCGTGACTGTTTTGAGAATGGGCTGATTAAAGTGGTCCATGTCGATACCCTAAAGCAAAAAGCCGATATTTTTACAAAAGCTTTTTCAACGGATCGGTTTAACTCTTTGGTTGAGATGTTGGGGATGATTTCTTTTTAAAACAAAAATATTTAAATAAAAAATAGTCCATTTTTGAACTGAATGACCTTAGAAATATGTTCCTCAAAAGATTTTCTTTTCAGTGTTAAAATTGTGTTGTGTGCGCTCGATATGTGTGATTAGCTTAATGAATGTTTGTTCTCATATGTGATATAATTAGTAAATAAAGTCACATCACAATTTTAGGGGGAGAATAAAAGTAAAAGAAAATTTGTGTGTCTGAATGACGTATATATATAGGAAATGATAGTACAAGTGTGTGCTAAACTTATGCATGAATTGGATATGATGGTGATATCGGTTATAATTTTTTATATGCAGGTAGGCTCTGCATATGTAAATTAGGCGATATTTGTGTGATTAAATAAATAGCAATATTTGTGTTTTATCCACATTGAATATCGGTACTTTCATTATTTCAATGCAAAGTGAATCTATTCATACCATGAGACCAGGATCTTGATGAGTTCTTAGCACAATTTGTTTTCTCTATTAACTATATACGTCAAATATATGATTTAGAGTTAAACACCTTCATACAGCTGATGGTTCTGGTGAAAATCTAGGATGGAAACCAGGAAGTCAGTCTGTTTCACCCTTTGAATCATTCGTGATTTCAATTGACATATCCAATATCTTATGGATATCTGCATACCCAAATCATTCATGATTCTACACATCTCATATGAAACAATACGATTCTGTACTATCTCAGAAACCAAGACAATGAATCAAAATGATTCTGAATCAATATGATTCCAATCAAATCCATTTGGATTATTTTTCCTGTGCTAAGAACGCTACCTTCATGCTGGAGATTGGATCATGATCTGGTAAAATTTTGTGTTAATTCTAAGTTCATTCCATCTCGATTGTGGGGTACACACTGTATTGATTAATATAATCTTAAATGTCACACAGTATTTTCTGAAACAAGATGCATGAGTTTATGTGGATAACAATACTGGCAATCTAGGTTAAACTGTTTAGATCCTGATTTGATATACAGTGTAGTTAAGACAGTATACATTTATGATCCTATGTTATTTCATTTCATCAAAAGAAAATGCCTGTGAATAAAGTAGTTGTTATGATCTGGATTTTATGTTTAAATTTTTTTTGTTTTTGTTTTGTTTGTTTTGTGAGTGAAAAATAAATTTCTGGAACAGGTCTTAATGATGTCAAAATAGATTTAAATATAAAAAAATTGGTTTGAAAATTTTCAAAATTTATCATGTTTGGAGTTTTCGGTCAAAATCTCTTGACCGAAAATTAATCATCTGAAATAGTTTTCGATCGAAAAGTTATGACTGAAGTTTTCGGTCAAGATTTGAAAAGTCTATATATTCAAATTTTTCGATTGAAAAGATTTTTCCCACTTGTATCTTTCTCTCAACCGTATCATTTAGTGTTAAAGATTCGTACGAAAAAGTGGTCGATCGTGACGTCATCTAAATTCTTAGTGGTTTTCGATCATCTAGGTATGTTTTCTTGATTCATAGAGGTTGATAGGTTAGATTCAAAGCCGTAGTTTTAATTTGAATTTATGAGTTTTTGAATCGCCCAAAAACTAGGAAGAATGAACCGAAAAGTCGGTTGAATGGATCGAAAAGTATTTAAGATGGAAATGAAGTTAATTATGATTCATCCGAAATGTGTTTTCGATAGAAAAATGTTTTCGATCGAAAAATCTTGGCTTGAGAAATTAAAAAAATAATAATAATAAGAGTTTTCGATCGGAAAAGACATTTGATGAAAATTGATTAAAATTTTCGATCGAAATAGTCATGGTTTATATTGATTACAAAAGTTTTCGATCGAAAAGTTGAAAGTAAGGTATAACTCAGAGTTTTCGATCGAAATGTTGATGTACTGATTAAGAGTTTTCGATCAAAAAGTTCAAAGTTTTGACCAACTTTTCTGGTGAAAGGGTTAAAAGGAGTTTTTCTATCGAAAAAGGTTGCAATAAGGGAGTTTTCGATCTGTGTTTGTTCTTTATAGATATGAACCGTTTGAAGTTTGAACCCAAGCACAATATCTGTGCGTGCTTAACCACAAACACCAAGAAAGCACGTGGTTATGAAGAGATTGTCAAGTTCTTGATAAATTCCAGAATTCATACAACAATATCCACACAGGTTAGAGTGTTTGAGAAACATGTGAGGGAGTTTTGGGACAATGTAGAATACAAGAACGTAAACAAGGAGATCTGGATAGAAAGCTCTGTTGGTGGGAATTCAATAAAAGTTTGTAACATCCCAAATAATGACAAGACAAATAGAAAAGGGAAATAAAGTGGGCTTGGCCAAAATTTCGGCCCATGGGCCGAAAAGAAAAGGGGGAAACCCCATTACAAAACAGCAGCTTCAACCCAAACCCCTCTCATTTCATCTTCCTGCGCAAGAATACTAGAGAGAGAGAGAGAGAGCGATCGGCTTGTGAAGAAAACCGCAAGGAGAAGACTCAAGGGCTCGGGAATCATCCGACTCCACCATTTCAACGCATAGCAACAGAAATCGGGCCTGTTGAGGTAAGCATCGCCTCTGATTATGAGTCTTTGCATGTCTCGGGTTTAAATCAAATAAAGATACGATTTTTGCATACGAAACTTGAAACAAATCACGTATTTGAACTCAAGAACGATAAAGGAAGGTGTTTAACGTAAAATGCTCAAGGTTTAATCGATTGGAAATAAGTTGGCTGGAGCAAGGTTCTGGTCAGGGAAGATGCAGACCCATGACTCGAAACTATAGTTTCGATACATACAGACCCGTCGAAACTACTCTAGTTTCGATAGTCATGTTTGACTCGAAACTATCTACTTTCGATAGCAGCCAATGACTCGAAACTACCATAGTTTCGATAGGAACTCAGGACTCGAAACTACCTAGTTTCGAGTGTCACCTTGAACCTAAACTAAGATTTTTCATAAGTTAATGACTCGAAACTACCATAGTTTCGATAGGATCTCATGACTCGAAACTACCTAGTTTCGATAGAAGGATTATGACTCGAAACTACCTAGTTTCGAGTGTAAGACCATAGCTCGAAACTACCATAGTTTTGATGCGACCCACCTCCCGAAACTACTGAGTTCAAGCATAGTAATGTCTAGTGTCATCTAGGAGCACCATCTTATGTGTATGACTTTATTATACAGATCGTGAGTGACATTAGTGAAGCCCAGTAGCCAGCTTAGTGTATTACAGAAACTACTCATCAGGTGAGTTCTATGTGCCCCCTTCTATGTTATGTGCAAATGTTTTCAAATGTTTTGGGGCTGAGATGTATACACTAAGTGAATAAATGTTATGAATGCCAATGTGATCATATGTGTTATACAAGTATATATATATATATACCTATACATGAAAGAGAAATTATGAATAAAGAATGAAAAGCATGATTATCAAGAATGAATGAAAGTATAACACAATATGAAAGAATGAAATCCTGCTTTATATCCATGTATATATTGCTTGCCAAGTACAGAAAATGTTATGGACGCTTCGATGATAACGGCTACTTCGGTAGACGGACGACCATGTGACTATTTTATAATCGGGACAAGTGCGCTCCTTCATCGGCTAGGACGTACGAATGCCATTAATGGACGGTCGAAGCAATTGGCATATTATAGTAGAACGGTTGTATAAATAATAGTCGCATGGGAAACGGATACCTTCGGGTAGACGGGCGAATTACGGCCTACGACGGTAGGACGGTTGTAAGTCATGACGGACGGACAAAGATTGCCGGACGGTTGTAAGAATAAAATGACGGACGGCACTAGTTGCCGGACGGTTGTAAGTATAGGTGGGCCATGACGATGGACCACGGCGATTGTCTTTGTGACATTCGTAAGCAAATGACGGGTTGATCACCCTTATATAGTATGACCCATGAAATTAAATAAAGAAAGAAAAGAAAGAAAAGGGTGAATGCATATATATATATGAAATCACAAAAATACAGAAAAGAAAGATGAAAAGAAAGACAAAAGTTATGAATACGTATTTATATGAATGACTATACAGTAATGCATACTTATAAAGTAAAGAATAGAATGTTTATATCAAATTGCATTAAACTAGAACTCACCAGCGTTAGCTGACTTTTAGTATACATTTCAGGTAAAGGAAGAAAAGGTCGTGCGATGGCGTGAAGGTTACCCGGCACAAGACTGACATCCCACTTTTGTTTGTTAAGACAATGTTGTGTTTTTAATTGTTAAGACTTCCGCTGTTATGTAATGTAATTGAATGATTAATGTTTTAAATTTAAGTTCAGTATTTATGGCTATGTTTATGAGTAAATCCAACAAGTGAGGTCACCCGGGAAAGGGGCCTTACAAGTTGGTATCAGAGCAATAGTTTGAGAGATTCAGACATCCCTAAATGTCTGGACTCAAACTGATTATGGGACCAACGCACGGATGTCAGTATGGGTAACCAACGCCAACGCTAGCACGGTAAGTAAGTCATAAAGTTAATACTCTTGCATAGGAATAGATACCTTAACTTAGAACAAATAGATGTTAATGCCACGACTGATTTGAAGAGTTTCGAACCCGAAAAGCAATGTAAATTAGTAATCACAAACCGGTCACTGTAATTAAGAATTTACCTTGCTCGTACTGTTCCAAACTATGATCTGAAGAAATGACATTGATGTATTTCCTTTTCATATCAGAAATTTCTAGAAAACTATGGCAAGTAGAGGAAGAACTGCACGCCAAGGCGGCCATACGGGCCGAGTAGGTAGACCGCCAATGAACCAAAGACAAGAGAAAGAAGAAAGCATGCACGTGAAATACACCGAGAGAGTGCATGACACTAATGTGACCCCACCGGGAGGTGACAATGAAGGGGCACTACGATTGGAACCCGAACTTAGGGATGCTATTGCCCGTGAGGTTGTACTGACACTAAAGAGCATATTGCCTGGTCTATTACCTGAGACACATAAAAGGAAAAGGGAAAACGCGTCTAAAGGAACTGGAAAGGGGAACTATATAGCTGAGGCTAAGAAGCCAAGAACTGAAAAATACGAAGCTTGTAAGAAATGTTTGAGGAAACACCAAGGCGTGTGCCTAGTTGATTCCACCGTCTGTTATAGGTGTGGGAAGGCGGGGCACTATTCTCACGAATGTTTAAGAGACACTAAATGCCAAGGTTGTGGACTATTTGGACACCTAACCAAGAATTGCAAGAGAACTAGACAATCTGGTTCGGGAAAAGAAAAGGAACAACAGAAGGCGAGGACTAGAGGCTACGCCCTGACTGAAGAGGAAGCAAGGGGAAACCCTGATGTTGTGTCAGGTACATCCCTAGTTAATAACGAACATGCTGCTATTTTATTTGACTCTGGTGCTAGTAAAAGCTTTATATCAAATGCCTTTAGTCGAAAACTGAATTGCACTATCAACACAGTAGTAAAGGCCTTTAGTGTACAAACTGCCGTTGGTAAAAATTCGACAGTATTCCAAGTAACAGAGGATTGCATAATAGAAATAGAGGGTCATAAATTTCCTTCTAGATTATTCCTTCTCACCTTAGGAGGATTCGATATAGTATTGGGTATGGATTGGCTAGCTGCCAACGAAGCTCAAATCATATGTAAACGTAAGAGGATACACCTCAAAGGTCCTAGCGGCAGTCCAATTACGGTTTATGGGGATTGGAATCGCACAATGCCGAACGTCATCTTGATGATTAAGGCCGAAAGTTACATGAGGCGCGGCTGCGAAGCTTATCTGGCATATGTTATAGATGATAGAATGAAAACGAAAGAACTCAAGAATGTACCCGTGGTGTGCAATTTTCCGGAAGTATTCCCTGAGGATCTACCTGGGTTGCCACCCGATCGGGAAATAGAATTTCAGATTGATTTACTGCCAGGAGCTGAGCCCGTTGCCAAAGCCCCCTACCGATTGGCTCCGTCAGAAATGAAGGAATTGATGTCCCAACTAGAGGAACTAACCGAGAAAGGATTTATTAGGCCGAGCATCTCACCATGGGGCGCTCCGGTACTATTTGTAAAGAAGAAGGACGGCAGTATGCGCATGTGTATCGACTACCGCGAATTGAACAAGAGAACAGTAAAGAACAAATACCCACTGCCTAGAATAGACGACCTTTTTGATCAACTGCAAGGCGCGAGTTGGTTCTCAAAGATTGATCTCAGGTCGGGTTACCATCAATTGAAAGTAAGAGAGAAGGATGTACCGAAAACTGCGTTTCGTACACGTTACGGGCATTATGAATTTCTTGTGATGTCCTTCGGACTAACCAACGCACCAGCAGCATTTATGGATTTAATGAACAGAGTATGCCGACCCATGTTGGATCGATCAGTAATAGTTTTTATAGATGACATCCTCATATATTCAAAGAATGAAGGTGATCACCACTGTCACCTAAGAGAAGTATTGGAGGTGCTAAAGCAGGAAAAGTTGTACGCAAAATTCTCCAAATGCGCGTTCTGGCTTAGGGAAGTCCAATTCCTAGGTCATGTAATAAACCCAAACGGCATCATGGTGGATCCTGCAAAGATCGAGACAGTAAAGGTATGGAACATCCCAAAGACACCAACAGAGATACGAAGCTTTCTAGGGTTGGCAGGCTACTATCGAAGGTTCATCCAAGATTTCTCAAGAATTGCCTCGCCGCTAACCAAACTGACACGGAAGGAAGTAAAGTATGAATGGGGTCCAACCCAAAACACCGCGTTTGAGGAACTTAAGACACGATTAACTCAAGCTCCAGTATTAACACTACCTGAGGGAAATGAAGACTTAGTAGTCTACTCTGACGCTTCAGGGCAAGGTTTAGGGTGCGTACTCATGCAACGAGGAAAGGTAATTGCTTATGCATCGCGGCAACTAAAGGTTCATGAAGTTAACTACCCAACACATGATCTAGAATTAGCAGCAGTAGTTTTCGCGTTGAAAATATGGAGACACTACTTGTATGGAGTTAAATGCACCATCTACTTCGATCACAAAAGCTTGAAATACTTTTTCGAACAAAAGGAACTAAACACGAGGCAAAGAAGATGGTTAGAGCTACTGAAAGACTATGACTGTGAGATATTGTACCATCCAGGCAAGGCAAACGTAGTGGCTGACGCTTTAAGTAGAAAGGAAGAATCGGCACCTATCCGGATCAAAGCGTGTCAGTTAATTATAACGCCAGACTTAATGGGTGAAATATCAAAGGCACAAGATGAAGCATTGTTAGAAAGAAATGTGAAACGGGAAAGAATAGTAGGACAACAAGGGAACTTAGATGCGAATGCATACGGAGTACGAACTAGGTTTGGCCGGATGTGGATACCTAAGATTGGTGAGCTTAGAGCCAAAATACTCGATGAGGCCCATAAGTCTCGCTATTCTATCCACCCCGGGACAAACAAAATGTATCAAGACTTGAAGAAAGAATACTGGTGGCCTGGCATGAAGAATGATGTGACAGAATACGTGAGCAAGTGCCTAACGTGTTCTCTAGTTAAGGCCGAGCACCAGAAACCATGCGGCAAAATGCAACCTTTACCAATACCGGAATGGAAGTGGGAAGAGATCACAATGGATTTCATTACCAAGCTACCGCGAACAGCTAAAGGCAATGATACCATTTGGGTGATCGTCGACCGCTTGACAAAGAGTGCTCACTTCTTGCCAATACGAGAAACTTCTTCTTCTGAGAAGTTGGCAGAAATTTTTATCAAGGAAATCGTAAGCAGACATGGCACGCCGTTAACGATCGTGTCGGACAGGGACACTCGATTCACGTCAAGGTTTTGGAAGAAATTCAACGAATCCATGGGCACTAGGCTAAACATCAGCACAGCTTACCACCCTCAAACCGATGGTCAATCGGAAAGAACCATTCAGACCTTGGAGGACATGCTCCGGGCCTGTATCATTGACTTCGGTGGTAGCTGGGACAGCCATTTGCCCTTGGCAGAATTTTCATATAATAACAGCTATCACTCAACCATTGACATGCCGCCATTTGAGATGCTGTATGGGAGAAGATGTCGAACCCCGGTCTGTTGGGGGAAATTGGACAGAAAGACTTTGCAAGTCTCGAGGTGGTCAAAGCTACTTCTGAAAAATTTGACCAGATAAAAGCACGTATGAAAGCCGCAAAAGACAGACAGAAATCATACGCCGATAAGAGAAGGAGGGATTTAGAGTTTCAAGTAGGGGACATGGTACTGTTGAAAGTATCACCGTGGAAAGGAATCATTCGGTTCAGAAAGCGTGGCAAACTAAGTCCAAGGTTTGTCGGACCTTTCAAGATTGTAGCAAGAGTGGGTCAAGTTGCTTACAGACTCGACCTACCCGTCGAGCTTAGTGGAATACACCCTACGTTCCACGTGTCGCACTTACGCAAGTGCCTTGCTGACGATACGGCTCACATACCTTATGACGAAATCGAAGTGGATAACAGCTTGAACTATGTAGAAGAACCAATAGCTATTCTTGACAGAGCCGAGAAACGATTACGCAATAAGTCGATTCCTTTAGTCAAAATACAATGGAAACACAGAAAGGGGTCCGAGGCTACTTGGGAGAAAGAAGACGAGATGAAGGAACTGTATCCCCAGTTGTTTAACGTGTAACAGGTTTCGAGGACGAAACCTCATTAAGGAGGGTAGACTTGTAACATCCCAAATAATGACAAGACAAATAGAAAAGGGAAATAAAGTGGGCTTGGCCAAAATTTCGGCCCATGGGCCGAAAAGAAAAGGGGGAAACCCCATTACAAAACAGCAGCTTCAACCCAAACCCCTCTCATTTCATCTTCCTGCGCAAGAATACTAGAGAGAGAGAGAGAGAGCGATCGGCTTGTGAAGAAAACCGCAAGGAGAAGACTCAAGGGCTCGGGAATCATCCGACTCCACCATTTCAACGCATAGCAACAGAAATCGGGCCTGTTGAGGTAAGCATCGCCTCTGATTATGAGTCTTTGCATGTCTCGGGTTTAAATCAAATAAAGATACGATTTTTGCATACGAAACTTGAAACAAATCACGTATTTGAACTCAAGAACGATAAAGGAAGGTGTTTAACGTAAAATGCTCAAGGTTTAATCGATTGGAAATAAGTTGGCTGGAGCAAGGTTCTGGTCAGGGAAGATGCAGACCCATGACTCGAAACTATAGTTTCGATACATACAGACCCGTCGAAACTACTCTAGTTTCGATAGTCATGTTTGACTCGAAACTATCTAGTTTCGATAGCAGCCAATGACTCGAAACTACCATAGTTTCGATAGGAACTCAGGACTCGAAACTACCTAGTTTCGAGTGTCACCTTGAACCTAAACTAAGATTTTTCATAAGTTAATGACTCGAAACTACCATAGTTTCGATAGGATCTCATGACTCGAAACTACCTAGTTTCTATAGAAGGATTATGACTCGAAACTACCTAGTTTCGAGTGTAAGACCATAGCTCGAAACTACCATAGTTTTGATGCGACCCACCTCCCGAAACTACTGAGTTCAAGCATAGTAATGTCTAGTGTCATCTAGGAGCACCATCTTATGTGTATGACTTTATTATACAGATCGTGAGTGACATTAGTGAAGCCCAGTAGCCAGCTTAGTGTATTACAGAAACTACTCATCAGGTGAGTTCTATGTGCCCCCTTCTATGTTATGTGCAAATGTTTTCAAATGTTTTGGGGCTGAGATGTATACACTAAGTGAATAAATGTTATGAATGCCAATGTGATCATATGTGTTATACAAGTATATATATATATATACCTATACATGAAAGAGAAATTATGAATAAAGAATGAAAAGCATGATTATCAAGAATGAATGAAAGTATAACACAATATGAAAGAATGAAATCCTGCTTTATATCCATGTATATATTGCTTGCCAAGTACAGAAAATGTTATGGACGCTTCGATGATAACGGCTACTTCGGTAGACGGACGACCATGTGACTATTTTATAATCGGGACAAGTGCGCTCCTTCATCGGCTAGGACGTACGAATGCCATTAATGGACGGTCGAAGCAATTGGCATATTATAGTAGAACGGTTGTATAAATAATAGTCGCATGGGAAACGGATACCTTCGGGTAGACGGGCGAATTACGGCCTACGACGGTAGGACGGTTGTAAGTCATGACGGACGGACAAAGATTGCCGGACGGTTGTAAGAATAAAATGACGGACGGCACTAGTTGCCGGACGGTTGTAAGTATAGGTGGGCCATGACGATGGACCACGGCGATTGTCTTTGTGACATTCGTAAGCAAATGACGGGTTGATCACCCTTATATAGTATGACCCATGAAATTAAAGAAAGAAAGAAAAGAAAGAAAAGGGTGAATGCATATATATATATGAAATCACAAAAATACAGAAAAGAAAGATGAAAAGAAAGACAAAAGTTATGAATACGTATTTATATGAATGACTATACAGTAATGCATACTTATAAAGTAAAGAATAGAATGTTTATATCAAATTGCATTAAACTAGAACTCACCAGCGTTAGCTGACTTTTAGTATACATTTCAGGTAAAGGAAGAAAAGGTCGTGCGATGGCGTGAAGGTTACCCGGCACAAGACTGACATCCCACTTTTGTTTGTTAAGACAATGTTGTGTTTTTAATTGTTAAGACTTCCGCTGTTATGTAATGTAATTGAATGATTAATGTTTTAAATTTAAGTTCAGTATTTATGGCTATGTTTATGAGTAAATCCAACAAGTGAGGTCACCCGGGAAAGGGGCCTTACAAAGTTACAGAACAAGTTATTCGTGAAGTGTTAAACTTCAAAGACGCAGCTGATTTTCCTTACAAAATTAATCACATTGCAATCTCAGGGATAATTCAGAGTATGGGATACGAAGGAACGTTTCTAAGAAGACAGGTGACCAAAACTATGTTTGCAAAACAAGGGAGATACCTTGTCCATGTATTAATTCATTGCATGAGTTCCAGAACATCTGCTTTTGATCAAATAGGTGAAGTATTCAGCAGAGCGTTAGTGTGTCTGGCAATTCATAGAAGATTCAATTTTTCAAGAATGATATTCGAGGCAGTGATTAGTAACTTTGTGGGACCAAGGCAAAATTACAAGTTTCTAATGTATCCAAGATTTGTACAAATGATTATTAAAACACTGCTGCCGAATCTGGAAAACGATGGTGTTGAACTCCTTTTGGATTCAATGAAAGAAGCAATCTTCAGCAGCATGAATAATGTGAGGAAGTGTAGGTCCCTAATTCGGTGCGTGACGGATCTCTAGACTCGCGGTATGACACGGTGATAACGTGCGGAATCCATGATCAACGTGCTCGTGTAACTCAATCAACAACAATAACGGTGTAAATAAACTCTTTGTATTTCCACTACAATATCAGTTTACAATAATTCTGTCTCTAATCAGTTCCTCCTGATATCGTGTCTCTCTCAAGTCTACTCTGGTCTCTTATCTAACAGACTCTGTAACCTGTCTATTTATAAGCATTAGTTCTGCACCAGGCGAACTTATTAAGTTCGCCTAAAAGATGCTTACTCATTTCTGAATGGCATATTAACTTCGTTTATTTCATTTTGTTTTAAAACGCGTATTAGTTCAAAGTTCAAATATACAACCCCATAGTATATATAACACATACATTTATATTTATATATATACTTTATTATAAAAATTAAATCAAAAATAAAATTTTATAAACTTAATGATATACTTACGTCCTTTGCAAATATATATTTATCAATTTAATTATAAATATATAGATGAACCATGTATACAAATTATAAGTTTATAAAAGAATTAAACAAAATTTTTCTTTATAAATTTATTTAATAAATCGTACAATGTTAAATTTTTCTTGTAAATCTTATAAAAATTATTTTTATAAATAATTTAAGAAGGTCGAAATCAATTAAAGGAGTAAACCCCAATTATTATATTTTGAACCCATTTATCTAGTTCTTCCCAATTTTGACTTCTAAAGTCAAACCAACCAAAACCAAATTCCATATCCACGAATTTGAGGGCCTTAACGTTTGATTGATCAGGAGGGGTGTTACTCGATCAATTATAAATGCGTATGACGTTTCAATTCGATCTTAATCAAGGGTTTAAAAATTCATTAATGAAGTTTTCGGTTTTGGGTGTTGAAACCCCGAAATCGGATTTAAATTCCACAAATTCTTTTCCTTATGACGGTTACGAGACATCATCACTCTCCTAGCATTCCCTTTAATCATTCGCGATCATTCAGAGACCCAAAACAACAATCGATTTCAGTCCCTGCTTCCCTCTCGGTTGCGACAGCAAAAAGGGTTCGTACCCCTCTTCTCCCGACGAATCCAAGTCCAATTTCAGGTAATTTTAATCGTTTTCCTCTGATGATAATCTAGTAATTAAAAGCCCCATCGTTTGATGATTATTGGAGGGCAATTCAGATGGTTTGATGATTAGGGTTTGGGGTTGGGACGATTTGGGAAGATAGATTCAGGGGGCCTTCTTGTTTAAAAATCAAAATAACCATCCCTTTACCAAGACATTATGCCCAGATCAACCGGTTTACACTCTCCTCTCTCTCGGGTCAGGTCGCGGGTTCTAAACCCACTCATCCTGCCCCTTTTTGATTAATGACAGTATCAAATCCAGACCCCTTGAAATTACGTGATAATAGTAAATTCGAAACCTTTTATTTCAAGGACTAGCCCCTGGCGCAGTGGTTTATGCCTTCACCTATCGCCGGGCAGACCCTGGTTCGACCCGGGCAAGCCCCAACCTTTTTAAAATCATTTTTCTACACTAGTTTAATTCTATAAAAATTATTATATAAGCCCTTGAATATTCAGATCAGTTTTTATTAAGTTAATTTGTTAAATTTCAAGAGAAACTATTTTGTTTGGGATTATTAAGATATAAAATTCATAAACCCTAATTTATTTAAAACAAATTCTTTAACAAATTAGTTATTTAAAATCCCCAATTTATAAATGGTATTTGGAAAATAAAGATGGGTATTCTATAGAAAAAATTTTGTTTCTTGGGAAGAATTATACATCCTCGCATAATGTAATTATATTAGATAAAACCATTAAATAAATTTTATACTTTAATTTTGAGTTAATCATAAATTAATTAGATCTTTATTTTTACACTAAGAAAATTCATGAAAAAGAAACTAAATAAATTAAGATAATTATTTATCTATTAGTTATTTATTTAGTCAACTATTTCTTAATCCATTTATTTAATTAGTTGAACGCAAACAAAGGAAAACCCTTTATTTATTCTTCCATTTATACAAACTAAAATGCGCTTTACTTAGCAAGATTTACATAACTATTATTTGAAACTCAAATAATTACCTTCTTATTAAAATGAGGAAAACCGCATCAACCTCCTTGCGCATTAGGATTCCCTGTTTCGTTTTGTACAAATCATTAATACCCATATTCCACAAATCATAGGTTATCTTGAGACTTGTCAGATATGTGGTGCAACAACATCATATTGTGTGATATTCCACTACTCAATTGCAAGGTGAGTATTTCACAACCCCTTTTACTCTTTCTCACTTTTGGGGTGAAACATGAACTATATACAAATTACATGTTTACATTTACACAAACAACACAATTACAAATCCTATTTACATTCATGTGTGCAATTTGAGCTTTATGCCCGAGTACTATTTGTGCTAACTTTTGTGTGCGATTTATGTGCAATCATTAACTATTCAAGCCGACGGTTTTCAATGATAGATCTATTGAGTCTGACAAACCCACCCAAGTGGAGGTGATTGATACCGACAACACAATTTCCATACTAGTTACAAAGGTTTGATTGTACTTAGTTACACAATAGCGGCTCCCCATAAATGCCTTATTTATCATGTTATGTAAAGGATTTGGTTTACAAACTATATGCTATCTATATACAAACTTGTGTTATACTCACCAACTTTTTAGTTGACCTTATTTTATTCATGTTTCAGGTGCGTTCATATGAGTTTGATCAAGACATGCTACACATAGGCTTTGGACCTAGTTAATCTTAATTCAAAAACAAATTGTATTTCATAACGTGATTCATGTTTGTTTTGAATGGAAATTGATTTAACATATTATAATTTAGTCAACCTTGAGCTCATGAACAGTCTACATGTCCCGCCCCGATGATTCCGCCGTCGGTTGGGGTGTGACAGCCTCTCTATGAACTTACATCGAATTTTATCAACAGTTACAAAACATGTCCTAACAGACTCCCCTTTAACTGTTGCTAACAATTCTATTAATTACAAGTCAAAGACTCTAAGACTAAGACATAATATCATCAAGCTCATTGTCACCATAATATCTTCAAACAAGTTGTAGTCTTCGTCTTGTTCATTTTCACACACTCTTTATTTCTAGAAGAAAACTTGGGAGAAGGACCCCTTGTCAACTTCTGTCTGCAATTTTTAGTTTTTGCAAAGGAGAACAACCAAGAATAACCAACAATTAAGATTTCCATGGAAGCTGGAAAAATAAAATCTTTTTGGTTTTTCAAACATAATAAAGACAAAATCTTTTTGGTTTTTTTCTATTTAAACTGAAATGTAAAATACAAAATCACATCTTTTTGGTCGAACATCACGAGTAAGAAGATCATATCAGTAAAAACAATGCATCAATCACACATTTTGGATAAACATCCATATAATATCAAATGGTATCCTATGTCATTCTTTGAAGCCTTGACCAATCAAACCAATCTCTTTCAAGATTATCACACTCTATATTTTCAAGACTTTCATATTGCATGTTATGATACGCAATAAACATTCAAAGAAAATAGGATCAGGCTATGACACACAAATTCAAATTGTCAATATTATAAGATTTGAAACTAAAGTGTCACACCCCGACCGATGGCGGAATCATCAGGGCGGGACATGTAGACTGTTCATAAGCACAAGGTTGACTAAATTGAATATATTAAACGTCAAATTTCATTGCAAATAATCCAAACATAACCAAATCCAAGATAGAACAAAATTGAAATACATAGAGTTCTTTTATTTAAATTAACTAAGTCCAATCCTATGTGTAGCACATCTTGAACAATCTCACACGTTAGAACCTGAAACATGAATAAAATAAAGTCAACTAAAAAGTTGGTGAGTATAACACAGGTTTGTATATAGATAGCATATAGTTGTAAAACAAATCCTTACATAACATGATAAATAAGGAATTTATGGGGAGCAGCTGTTGTGTAACCATGTACAATCAAACCTTTGTAACTAGCATGCAAAAATTGTGTTGTCGGTATCAATCACCCCAATCTGTGTGGGTTTGTCAGACTCAATAGATCTATCATTGAAAACCGTCGGCTTGTATAGTTAATGATTGCACATAATCGCATACAAAGGTTAGCACACCTAGCACTCGGGCATAAAGCTCAAATTGCACAGATGAATGTAAATAGGATTTGTACTTGTGTTGTTTGTGTAAATGTAACGTGTAATTTGAATAATGTTCATGTTTCACCCCAAAAGTGTAAAGGAGTAAAAGGGGCTATGAAATACTCACTTGGTTTGAAGGCGTAGCTAACAAGGATACTAGATAGAATAAAGATCCTTGAAATGCACAAGTTAACCTAAAGTGTAATGTATATGGTATTAATAGTGTGCACAAGAGTTTAATCCTAAAGTTGCACTTGGACTTGTGTAAAAAGTCATTGTTTTGTAATTGGAGTATTGGATAAAATATATAAAGTTTGAAAGAATTTTTTTAGAACATTTTGATTAAGGTAATGTAAATAATTATTGTTTATGAAAATATTATAAGTGTTAAATGAAATTAAGTGTAAATAAATAAATGTCTTTGTTTAAACATAAAGTACATAAATAATCATTTTATTTATTTATTTATAAAATGTAACTTAATCATTTTAATACTTTTTAAATGAAAGGTTTAGCAATAATTGTAAATTTAATTTTTATAAACTTTAAATAAATAATTTTTTTTATTTATCCCAAGATTAAATATTTGATCTTTTACAAATAGAATAAATTGCATTTTTATAAAAATCATTATTTATATTTTGTAATTTAATCAATATTATTTATTGTTTGAAAAACATATAAAATTATAATTCTGCCAAAAAATCTAACTCACACACGACCGTGCTCGAACCACGGGCGCGACCGTGTTGATCAAACAGAATGCATAATTGGATTGTTCTCTAGGCACGACCGTGTCTAAGGTTTTGAGGCATGACCAAGTTTAGCCAAAGGCATGACTGTGTCTGAGTATGTGAGGCACGACCGCGCTGGTATTTGGCGCGACCGTGTCTCATGAAGCACGACCGCGCTATATGGTTAGCGCGACCGTGTCTGTTCCAAAACAGATTCAATTTGACTAATTCTTATATTGTAGATGTTGGAATTCATGGGGCTTTCACCCATTAGGTCATCACGAATCTTTTTGTAGAGTTTAATTGTATTTAAAACGTGTCTAAGGTTTAATTCCATTAAATAATTTTTAATGAAAATGTGGATTCGGGTTCGTGGTGGTTTTCATAATGAAAGCCCAAATTAACATGGGGCTTTTGATCTATGAACTGAAACGAAAGTGTGGAAGGTTTCAATTACCCGGAAGAATAATGAATCGATAGAGTACGGCAGGGACTTGTTCCTGCGACGACGGTTTTGATCTCCGGTGTCTTCTGCTACAACTCCGGCTGTTCCTATGCGTTTAGAAGTTTTTAGAGAAGGTGGTAATGCGTTTGTTTGGGAGAATTGAGACCAGAATAGTGAATTTGGTGAACAAGAATGAAGGGTCGACGGTTTTAGCTTAGGAATCTGTAATTTGTTTTAATTCAAGTGTAATGTCGATGCTTAATAGTCTAATGATGATTATTAATAGATAAACGTGCATAACCGTTACGGAATTGAGTGAGTTTTAGAATTAAAGATCGTTTTTACGTTTCAACTGTCAAGAGGCGCGACCGTGCCTATATGAGGCGCGACCGTGCCAAGGCACCGGGCGCGACTATTCCAAAGCAAGGCGCGCGATCGTGCTAAGGCACTTGGCGCGACCGTGCCGGAACGAGGCGCGACCGTACCTATTAGGGTTTCTTGTAAATTTTCAACATTAGCCCTTGTAACTTTAGTTTTTGACATGTTTGTATAAATAGATATTTATGTAGTGTTTTAGTAGGTTATAACCATGTAACATTTGCGGATTGACATTGAAATATAGTATTTAATTGATGGTACGAATAGAACAAAAACAGTGCACTTGAATTGAGTTTGAAACGTATTACATTGAATTGAAATACTGATACTAAAATTCAGAAATGTTACATAAAGCATCTCATTCCCACTTTCTTGTGAGTTAAGGTACCATTTAAGTATGAAATACAACGTGTACCCCACTAGTATGCCAACAGAAAGTAAATGCACTATCTTCAAGACATATGAGATTTTACTAAAGATTATCCGAATTTCCAGAATGAGGAGACATCACTTAACACATTAATAGCAGAATCCAAATTGGATTGTATAGGAATCAATGAGATTCAGAATCGAATGATTCAATGTCTTGGTTTATATATGTGAAATCATAAGATTCAGGTACGTGGATCCAACTGTTATCTGGATTATGAATTCAATGGAATCAGTAAAGATGATTTATCAATATGATCCAAGGGCTAGTATATGTTTGACAAATGTTGTCAAGTACATATCTTGATTATACTTCAAATTGCATGCTTTTCGGGACATGGGCACTGAAGCAAATCGAATGAATAGTGCTAATGACATAACCCGAAACTGATCTCATAAGACAATCTTTATTAAAAGCTAATATTCTTTATCTGATAGTGATCTTTTAACACACACACCCAGGCATAAAATGGGTTCAAATCACAGTTGTAACATATGCAATTATGTTTTCACACTACTAATGGTTCAGTGACGCTTTTAGTCTACTAACAATTCAAATTATATGCATACACTACACTATCATTTCCTATTTGTGTAGTCTTTGAAGTTTAGATCAAAACATATAATTCAGATATATTAACATAAAGCACCAACCAGTCAATCTAAGGTTATGTGTGAAAGAACATCTATTAATGTACTATCATCTCTTCTTTAACTTCAAGTAATGTCGATTTTATCTTTTTCAATTTGTTTGGCTTTTTCAAAATCTTTATGAAAGAAAGTAAAACAAACGAGAATAAAATCTTCCATGAAAACGTTTTATGAAAAACATTTTACTTGGTTACTTGGAATTAAGCAAGTCAATCAATTAAAAACTCAAACCAATGTAATGTAATTGAATGTCATTGCATTTGTCACCAACACAGTTCTGTACTCCCCCTGTCCTGTAGACTCTCCCTCAACTAGTCAAATGATTGCATCAACGACTTTATGCTCACCATCGTCATCCAAAATTTCAGGTTATCATTTGGACTTTGTAAAACTCTTTCCAAAACATTGTGTGTGACATATTCTCCCCCTTGAGCATCAAGTCGTTGAAACAAATAAATTCTCAGTTATCAACAACTCGTTACTCTTGCAGATGTCATTCCCTTTCATGTGCTAAGAAGAACCACTATCAACAACCAAAATGGTATTAATAGTCCCTCTTGGTAAATCTTGCACAACTAACAAAAAAACATTAATTTGAAATTGGGACCCAAGCCATGGTAGTCATGGGTCGTCCATCTGTATCAAAATAATAAACCTCACTCCATTCACAATCGAATCTCTCATTTATTTTTGGTGATTGCTCCGACGAGTCAGAAACAGAAACTTTAGATTTCCAAACATACTTCTATTCATTAAGTTCTTTTTACTTAAAATATGAAGTGTTTGAACAATTTCTTTCATTTGAAAATTGATTTGATTGTGAAAACCCTTATTGTTCTAAAAGTTTTCTCAATCTTCTGTTTCTCCTCCGTCTTTGAGGTCTAGAAAGCCTAACCTCAGATTTTGAATTACCCTTTGGTGTATCACGAGTTAACATAAGTCTTACCATGAGTTCTTACCTTTTCTGGAGTAACATGTCGGTTACCTTTGGCGTTGTGAGGACAAGCAATCCGAATGTGACCAACAAGACCACAAGAAATGCAAGATCTCGTCTCACGATATTCTCTCATATAAGGAATCTTCACACGATAAGATACACTTGAAGAAGATTCTCCTACATGAACTTCTTTTGGAGTTAGAGACTGTACAAACTTTTTCTCAACAGGTTTTGATTCAGGCTTCATCTTCTCAGAAAATACATGCTTCTTCCCTTTATTTTTGTAAGGACAGGTCACCACAATGTGTCCTATCTCATTACAATGAAAACATGTACGCCTGTCTTTATAATCTCTGACATATGGAACTCTCCTTGAATTTGAAGAACTTCCAAATGTATAATTTCCAGATGAATTAGAATCAATCTTTGAGTCTTCTTTCTTAACAGCTTTCGGTATCCCCTCTACCTAAGCTTCATCAAAATATTCATCATCACTCTCATCAGAATACACCATATCTTCACCTGTGACTGGATTCACTTTCAAAACAGTCTTAGGATCTAAATCCTCATCTTTAATAATCTCAGGTGTAACAGAATAATTTTCGTTGAATGGTGGAGGAACATAGCCAATACCACTAGTTCCATTCCCCTCTTTAGTATTATCATGATAATGTCCTAATAAGAATGATGAATTTCCAAAGCTTTCTAACTTTCTATGCAATCTGATCACCTCTGCTTTAGATTCAGCTAGTTCCTTATCTTTCTCAAGAAGATCATTATTTCTTTTCTCAATTTCTGCAAAGGACATATCCAGGTGATATGCCTGCTCTTTGATCTTCAAAGTCAGAGAATTTATATCCCTCTTCAGTGATTCTATCCTCTCAATACACAAATTCTCATTATCCTTTAATTTCTGATTTACCGTGTGCATGGATTTCATATCACAAATGAGGTTTACATTGTCATCCATAACCCTCATCATTTTATCCTTCATTGAAATACAGTTATAACAAAAAGTTTCAAAGTTAGAAAGTACCTCAGGTTTTACTTCTGAAGAAGATGCAACAGGAGCCATGAATACGTCATCATTAGCTTCACCCTTTTGATCAACAATGACAGGCTCTGTGTAGAACCAAAGACTGATTGCTACCAAATTATTCTAAGTACAAATGCTGCTGATAGGCTTATCAGCAGCATCCAACACTTGTTGCTGCTGATAGGCTTATCAGCAGCATTCAACACTTGTTGCTGCTGATAGGCTTATCAGCAGCATCCAACACTTGTTGCTGCTGATAGGCTTATCAGCAGCATCCAACACAAGTTGCTGCTGATAGGCTTATCAGCAGCATTATTCTCATATCTGCTGCTGATAGCTTTATTCACTGAAGACCAAACGTTGCAGCTAACTACCCATGTGAAGCGCCTCTGACACCTTTCTGCAAAAACAACTGACACACTCCAAGCAGAAGGAACCTCAGTGGTGCAACCAATAAAGGACAATGACGCGCGTCTCCAAGCATGCAAACAATGATGCCTAAGAAGACGTTTCATTAAAGTTATCTAGATTAGCCTTTGCGTGTAATTTAGATTAATAAACAAGATCAACGGCTTGTGTTAGATCTGATCCTTAGAATCAAGGGTATGTCTTGATTCTAAGTTACTATAAATATTGTGTAAACACTTCATTGTAAGTGTGCTTGCTGTGCTTTCATAGTGCTTCTTGATAGTGTTTTACTTGTAAACTTGTAATCTCAGAAGTTTAATACAACAATGCATTTATCAGTATTCTTGCTGTTTACTTGTTTACTTTGTTGGTTGTTATTGTTTCCGCCAATATCAACTAGAATAGAATCACCTTGTATTCTTACTATCCTACAAGTGGTATCAGAGCTGTGGCTCAAGATTAAACAAACTAACATTTGTTTAATCACTTTCTGATTCTATTCAAAACTCTATTCCTGATCAAGTCACACAAAACAAAAATGGCACAAAGTCACGGATCTGAAGACATCGGCAGTATCAACCGACCACCGAGATTGGTGTCTGGGGAGGACTATGATATGTGGAAGAACCGTATGGAAAGCCTCTTCTGTTACCATGAATATGGAATGTGGAAATCCATAAGGGATGGACCTTATGTTCCCATGGTGGCCTCTGCTGACTCCGGAGGACCACTAGTTCCTAAGGAACCCTCCAAGTATTCTGAAGAAGACATCAAGAAAATGGAGGTGGACTTCAAGGCATTAGGAGCTATCCAAATGTGCCTTCCAAATGAAGTTTTTCACAATTTCAAGGCTCACAAAACTGCAAAGGAATTATGGGGAGCCCTGGAAAAGATGTTTGCTGGATCTGAGGAGGTCAAGGAGAACAGACGTGACATTCTCAAGCAACAGTATGAAAACTTCGTCTGGAAAGAAGGTGAGTCACTAACAGTTTTATATAACAGGTACACGTACCTGGTTGGAGAACTGCAGTGTTCCAAGGTAAATCTGGAGAATGAAGACATTCTCAAGAAGTTCATAAGATCTCTTCCTAGTTGTTGGACATTATATACAGTGTCCATTAGAAGAACAGAGAATCTGAAGACTCTTCAGATGACTGAGCTCTTTTGCATGCTCAAAACCTATGAATTAGAAATGATTCAAGCTAAAGAAAGGAGCTCCAATTATCAATCAGCTACCACTTCCTCCACCACCACCTCAACGCTTCACTCTGATCATTCTGGTCCTAGTGCAAGCAACTACTATCCTCCCATTGTTACTCATCCTCAAACACCAACTGCTTCACAATCCAACTCATCACCATTTCTTCTTGAGGCACCTCCTCAACAGCCAACCTTTACTGCTTTTGTCTCTGACAACTCAAGCAGCATGTACTTCATAAAGGAGGATCTGGAATGCTTTCATCCAGATGATCTTGATGAAATGGATATTCAGCACTCATATGCCATGCTCTTCCTCAGAGCAAAAAGGTTTTATTCTAGAACCGGGAGATCAGTTCCAAGCAACAACTCAAACACCAGAGTTGGGCTTGATAAAAGCAAGATCCGATGTTACAACTGTAACCAAATGGGTCACTTTGCTAGGGAGTGCAAGGCACCTAAAGCCAATCAGGGTGCCAGCCATCAAAGACAAGCTTACCAAGGTCAGCCCAGGCAGCAGCAGCAGCAAGGAACTCCTCCAGCACAAACTACAGCCTGTGCAAATGTTGGAACTTCAGACTTTGACTGGAGTTTTCAATATGAAGATGTTCCTGCCTCCAACCAAGCACTTATGGCAGACAATGCAGAGATACCACCTCAGGTATTTGAACATCTTTGCTCTCAAGCTTGCATTGACAAAGTTTTAGGTTATAGAAAGCATAACCAAAATCTGATAGATCAAAATGAAGAGTTTCATCAAATGAAGTGTGAATTCAAAAAGGTCGAAGATACTTACAAAGAAAAAATTAACTGCCTTAAGAAAGAGATTTCTTCATTAAAACATGAACAAAGCAATCTAGAAACTCAGATTGATGATCTATTAGTAAAACTTAAAGCTACCAGAGCTGAACTGGCTGAACAGAAAGTCCATGTTGAAAAATATGAATTTTCATCTAAAAAGTTACAAAGATTGTTAGATATTCAAGTCCATGAAAGGGTAAAAACTGGACTTGGATATCATAGTGACGAGTACCAGATAGTTCCTCCTCCTGCTGATTACGTTGCCATTCACCAACCAAGCTTCAATACTGCAAACCTTGACATGGCAAACCGAAACCTTGATCCTTCAATGGATGCATGTTTTGTGGAAGACTGCTCCACCTCTTCAGAATCTGAGTCAACCTACTCAGACCACTGTGAAACTAGTGCAGTCCCATCTGCTCCTCTCTCTGAAGCCGGTTGTCCTGTTGTTACCTCAACCATTCTAGCTCCCATTCCATTCAAACAAATCAAGATTAGCTATCCTCCAGGTGGAAGAAAGCTAATCATTGAAAAGGGAGAGACATCAGGTTACACCAACCCCAAATCTCAGTCAAAGTCAAAGGCGTTTGATGTTTCTCATACACCTGGAGAAAAAGGTCCATATGTTCAAAGGACACTAGAAGAAGCCACCTTTGAACATAACAAATCTCATCCCTGGAACTTCAAAGATTTGTTTCAAAATAAGAACTATGTGGACTCTCACAGGGACAAGATAGCAGTATCATGCTTTGTGTGTGGCAAATACAATCACACTGCCAGCACCTGCTTTCACTACCGTGAACACCAAAGAAACTCAAAGCAGCATGCCTTTGAGAAAACAAACAGAAACAAACAGGTGAGAAGCTATGATGCAAAGGCAACAAAGTTCAGAGAATCTCTATCCCCTCAAAGAGTGAAGATGCAGAAACCTCAACAAACTTGCATCATATGTGGGGAATCAAACCACTTTGCTGCAACATGCAAGTTCAACCCTTTTAACCAAGTTGCAAATCGTTCATCTGTGTTCAACCCATCAGCAGAAAACAAAATCGCTGCTGATAGAGTAAAGTCCAGGAAACAAAAGGCAAAGCCTCCAGCAACAAAAGTCTCTGCTGCTGACAAAGCAAAATAAAAAACAACGGCATCAGCAGCAAAAGTATCTGCTGCTGACAAAGCAAAAACTGCTACTGCTCCAGCAAAGCCCTCAGCAGCAAAATCAGCTGCGGATAAGCCAAAATTGTCAGCAACAACATCTACTGCCGACAATGCAAAGAAAGCTAGAAAACCACTAACACAGCAATGGAAGGCCAAACAATCTCCAAGCATAACTATTGGTTCCATTGACTGCAAGCATGCTGACAATGGCAAATTAGCAACGATCTTCTACAATGCTGCATGCTACAATGATCATCCCACTAATTAGATATCTTCATGTGCAGGGACAGCCAGGCAACAAACACAATACTTGGGTGGTAGATAGCGGCTGTTCCAGGCACATGACAGGCAACAGGTCCATCCTCTCTAACTTCAGACATTTCAATGGAGGATATGTTGCCTTTGGGAGTGACTCAAAGGGTGGATCTATCACTAGACAAGGAACTGTGTCCAATGAAAGGATGAGTATTGAAAGAGTCAACTATGTTAAAGAACTTGACTTCAATCTCATGAGTGTTTCCCAAGTATGTGATCAAAAGCATTGGATGCTCTTCACTGACAAAGAATGTTTTGTGTTAGCTCCTGGTCTATCTAAACCCCCTCCAGAGAAGATTCTCCTAACTGCTCATAGAAAGGACAACTTATATGTGCTTGACATGAATGAAGCCACTCCATCCGGTAGTGTTTCATGTTTTCTGTCAAAGACATCAGTTGATGAATCCGCTCTTTGGCACAGGAGGTTAAGCCATGTTAACATCAAAACAATCAATAAATTAGTGAAGGACAATCTTGTCAGAGGGCTTCCTGACAAAGAATTCCAGCTAGACGATCACTGCATTGCCTGCTTGAAGGGAAAACAGCACAAAAGTTCACACAAGCCCAAGACATTGAACACAAATGACACCCCTCTCCAGCTACTGCATATGGATCTCTTTGGTCCTACGAATGTCATGTCAATGGGAAAAAAGTCCTACTGTCTGGTGATAACTGATGACTTCTCCAGATTCTCATGGGTATTCTTCCTAAGAACAAAAGATGAAACTACTGAGATTCTCAAATCCTATATTCTTAGGGTAGAGATTCAAAGCAATCTGAAGGTAAAGATCATAAGGTGTGATCAGGGAACAGAGTTCAAAAATCACACCTTGAACAGTTTCTGTGAGAGCAAGGGCATTGAAAGGCAATACAGTGCTCCAAGAACCCCTCAACAAAATGGGGTTGCTGAAAGAAGAAATAGGACTCTGATTGAATCAGCAAGATCTATGCTGGCTGACTCAAAGCTGCCCCTTACTTTCTGGGCAGAAGCAGTAAGCACAGCTTGTTATGTGCAGAATAGAGTCCTTATTGTTAAGCCTCTCCAGAAAACACCCTATGAATTATGGCTCAAAAGAGTTCCCTACATTGGCTTCCTGAAGCCCTTTGGATGTCCATGTACCATCCTCATCACACATGGAGTTCTTCCTAAATTTGGTGCAAAGTCTGATGAAGGTTACTTTGTGGGTTACTCCTCTCAATCAAAGGCCTACCGAGTGTTCAATTCTAGGACTCGGATTGTGGAAGAATCTGCTAATGTGGAATGCAGGGAACATGTTGTCTATGAACAAGGCAAAGGTCCTAACTGGCTCTTTGATATAGACTCCTTCACCCAGATATTTGAGCCTCTCATTTTCTCAAATATGGAGTGTTCTTCTTCAAAATCAACATCTTCTGCCTCAACCTCTTCTACTGACTACAGACTGGATTTTCCCAGTCCCTACATCAGGATGAAAAGGCCATCCATTGACCCTCCATCAGTGGCAGAAGCTATTGAAGCCGGTACAGGTGAAGCCAGTACTTCCAACACCACAAGCAGCAATCTCTTTAATGAAGCCTCCTTAATCCATGCTGAAGAGGCCTCTGATGCTAATACTGCTGACAATGTGGAACACAATGATCAGAACCTCCAAGCTCCTCCCCTCACAACTGAAGACAATCCTGATCTAAACCAAAGTAATCTTGAAGAGGGAATACGGCTGGATGTGATACCAGCACAGAGAATAAACAAAGAGCATCCTTTGGAAAACATCATTGGCCAAGTCCACACAGGTATCCAGACAAGAAGCAAGTCTCATGAAGCCAACATTTGTTTGTTCTCTTGTTTTCTATCTCAGGTGGAACCCAAGAAGATTGATGAAGCTCTCAAGCACAACAGCTGGATTGAAGCAATGCAGGAAGAATTGCTGCAATTCAAAAGACAAGATGTTTGGAAGCTTGTTGATCTTCCACCTGGTCAAACAACCATGGGAACAAGATGGGTCTTCAGAAACAAGCAATATGAAAGGGGCATCGTGATCAAGAACAAAGCCAGACTGGTAGCTCAAGGTTACACTCAAGAAGAAGGCATTGACTATGATGAAGTCTTTGCTCCTGTTGCCCGTCTGGAAGCCATCAGAATCTTTCTGGCATATGCTGCATCCAAAAACTTTATGATCTATCAAATGGATGTGAAGAGTGCCTTCTTGTATGGAAAGATTGGTGAAGAGGTCTATGTCAAACAGCCTCCAGGCTTTGTGGATCCTGCACATCCAAATAAGGTCTTAAAACTGGACAAAGCTCTCTATGGCTTACACCAAGCCCCAAGAGCCTGATATGAAACTTTATCTGGATATCTACTTAGCAACAACTTCAGAAGGGGGGCCATTGATCAGACACTCTTCATCAAAGATGAAGGGGGAGAAATTTTGTTGGTCCAAATTTATGTTGATGACATTATCTTTGGATCTACAAGAAAGAATCTCTGCAAAGACTTTGAAGTTCTGATGCAATCCAAATTTGAAATGAGTTCAATGGGTGAACTAAATTTCTCTTTAGGACTTCAAGTCAAACAGGTACCAAATGGAATCTTCATAAGTCAATCCAAGTATGTCAAAAGCATCTTGGAGAGGTTCAAAATGACTGACTGCTCTGCTGCAAGAACTCCTATGCAAGTGCACCATCAATTATCTCCGGATAAAGAAGGACAAGACACTGATCAACATTAGTACCGAGCAATGATAGGATCTCTCATGTATCTCAATGCCTCAAGACCAGATATCATGTTTGCAATTTGTCTCTGCGCAAGATTTCAAGCAGCTCCAAAAGTGTCTCATCTTCAAGCTGTCAAAAGGATCCTTAGATACCTAAAGGGAGCTCCAAAACTTGGGTTATGGTATCCAAAGAATGGAAATGTCAATCTCTATGCCTACACTGACAGTGACTATGGGGGTTGTAAGTTGGACAAAAAGTCAACATCAGGGGGATGTTAATTTCTTGGAGGAAGGCTCATCTCATGGCAATGCAAAAAGCAAACATGTGTCTCCACTTCAACAGCTGAAGCAGAATACATTGCAGCTTCAAGCTGCTGTGCACAGGTCATCTGGATCCAAAATCAAATGCTTGACTATGGAATGACCTTCATGCAGACTCCAATTCACATTGACAACATGAGTGCAATCTCTATCACGAATAATCTAGTGCAGCATTCCAAGACTAAGCACATCGACAACAGGTATCACTTTATCAGGGATCAAGCTGAGAAAAGGAGAATTGTCCTATCCAAGGTTCACACAAATGAGCAATATGCTGATTTGTTCACTAAACCTTTTGATGAAGCAAGATTTCGATATCTAGTTGAATCAATTGGTATGATGAACTTTGAATAAGACATATCTCAATTTTTATCCTTCCTTGTAAATATGTCTATGTTTTTGTTCTTAATAAAAGGTTATAGTCAGCAGCACTTTTTCACTGCTGACAGATTTACTCTTCAGCAGCAAAGCCTTTGCCACTGATCGCTTTAAGTTATCAGCAGGAACAAGTTTCCTGCGGATAGCTTTAAGGCGGTCAGCAGCAACCGTTTTGCTGCGGAATGAATACAACAGTCAGCATCTACCAAATCTGCTGCTGAAAGACTTAACTATCCGCAGCAACCAAGTTTGCAGCGGATAGCACACCATCAGCAGCAACCAAGTTTGCTGCTGATGGGTAAAACAAGTCTACATTAACTTTTACCTGCGGTAAAAACTACTCTCAGTCTTTACCATGACTGCTCGAGTGCTTTACAGTTGTAACAATGAAAAGTGAAACAGGTTGTACTGTACAAGTAAGGTTGCTTTTTCTTCGTCTGCCGTTATATCACAATTTCAAACGTTCTCACAACCTCATCATATTCAATTTCAAACCCTAAACCCATCACTTTCTCTCCCATCCCCACAGCATTCAAATCCCTCCACAATTAACCACCATTCAAACACCTTTCTCTCTTCCCTCCAACTCCATAAAATGGTAGGCGCAGACATAAACAACCCCAACGACAAGTTTTCCCCATATCACAACCTCACTGCATGCCTAATAAAGGGCAAGAAATCAGAAGGTTTCAATGATATGATCGACTTCCTTTGTCGGTCCAAAATCCTCCATGCCCTAACAGTCAACCCAACCATCTATACTTCCCACATGGAAGATTTTTGGAGCTCAGCCGTGTATTCTACTGACCAGGGCACTCCCTAAATCAAAGGAACAGTAGACGGCAAAGAGATAATCATCACTGAAGCAAAGCTCCGCCAACACCTCAAGCTTCAAGATGAAGGGGACGCCACCTCTTACCCAAGAGACGTATACATGAGGACCTTTGTATCCATAGGGTACACTGGGAATCAAACAGAGTATACGATAGAGAAGGCACTCATGGGTCCCAAATGGAAGTATCTCTGCCACACTCTTCTCCAATGCATATCCCAGAAGAAGAGTGGCTGGAACCAACTCAGCTCCGGTCTTGTGTCGGCAATTCACGGTATGATTACTGGGGCGGGTTTTAATTTTTCCCACCTCATTCTTGAAGGTTTGAGATACAACCTTCAAGAAGGGGTGAAATCTCAGTTCTTCATTTACCCAAGATTCTTGCTGGAAGTGTTCAACATTGAGCACCAAGATCTTTCAAAAACTGCAAGAATCTATGTCATGCTGGGACATAAGAACAACATTTTTCAAAGCATGAGAACAGTTTCATCAAAGTTCTCAGGGGCCTACGTTCCATTGTTATCTACAATGCTGAACGTACAAAGTGCCCAGGGTGACAGTTCAGCAAACCCAGCTGATACTGATCCCACACCCTCCACCTCACTGCCACAAACTCAATCCGCTGCTTCCCTTGATCGAACCCCTGTGCATTCTACTGAGGATGCACGGGCACATAATTTACTTACCCATAGTTTGCTTGCACAACCGGAACACAGGGCCCCGGTTGCAGCCAAATATACAAGGAAAAGAGGCAAGAGAACTCCTTCTTTTCTTGCCTCCAAGGCCCAAACCCAAGCCAACATCCCTCACTCAGAATCTCAACATTCTAGTGAGAATATCATAAGGGAAAGCCACACGGTTAGGGAGACTCCTTCGGAAGTCTCTCTATTAGGATTAGGATCACTTCCCGGATCCATAGAACAGCCCCCTGAGCACTTCCTTTCTCTTCTGAACTTAAGTGTTGAGGAACCTGATCAAGATGATGTACCTTCTCCAACCACCACTATCAAGGAGGTACTGATTGGTCTTGTTTCCGAAACACCCAACCCAAGTTCTTCACCCTTGAAGGTCCACTCCAGGAGTAATGAAGGAGTGGATGTGGAAGAGGCTCTCACTACTGCTGGTCCATCAACTGACCAGGAGGACAGTGACAACATCTTTAAGACCTCAACCACGGCAACTCATGGTGAGGGTGTTTCCTTGGAAACTCCCGTCACTGAGAGGAATCCCAGGCGCCAAGAAACCGCGAGTGATGGGGATGCTGAGGCTTGGCCTAAGGCCCCATCTGGGTCCAAGGATTCCACAACTGTGGATGAGGACAGACTGAAACTTCATAACTTGGAATTGACAGCTAGGGTGGCTATGCTAGAGGCTGAAGTGTCCAAACTAAGACAGCAAGTCTTTATGCATGAAGCCCATCAATGCCCAACTTTATCCACTCCCTCTCTTATATCAGTAGGCACCCAAACTGATGCCTACCTGTCTACTGATGCAACCAAAAAGGGGGAGATGGTCTCTATGGAAGAAGATAAAGACAGTCTTGACGACTGGATTCAAGAGCAGGTTGTACTTCAAAGCTCACTATTCAAGCCAGCCTTTGTCCAAATTCATGACTTGCCAGTCCCAGATAATGAAGACGAAGAGACATCTGAAGACTGGAAGTTGGTCGTCAGGGCTGTCGATGAAATGCTGAATGATGTTGAAGACACAAAACAAACAAATACATCATTCAGCATCCTTCCTGAAGCAGCAGCCATCATTGGTCAATCCTCAACCCCCCCAACTATTCAGATCATCAAAGAAGCTAGAATTTGACTCCATTCTAGCTTGGGGGTATGATGGATCAGCTGAGAGGTTTTGGATTGGATGGGAGTTCAGCGGAGTAGAAGAGCTGAACTGGAACTCTCTCAATGCCCTCCAAGTCCTACAGCTATACGTATCAAACTGCATCAACAACTCAGCAGATCTCTTAGCAGAACTTGCCATTGGCAGGTTCTATGCCCTGATGGAGGATAATCTACCCCACTTCGAAAGACTAATTCAAAAAGCAAAACGGGTAGCTTATCCTGAATCCTCGGCGGGCGCAGAAAGGAGACTGACTCCTAGCAATCTTGAAATAACAAGGAGCAGTCTTCTCAATGAAGAAGAAGTTCTGGGCCTTCGAAGATTCCTGTATGCCTTCCTGGTCAAGGACTTGGACGTGCTACGTTGGGTGAGCACTAAGTCCCTTGACCACACTCTCCTGCTCAGCAACGGCTCCTCTCTCATCATCAACACCAGGAACATCCTTCAGCTTCCCTCAGACTTCCTATTCAAGATTTTTCAGCTCAGAGCCAACATCTGCAATATCAACTCATTGGAGAGCCAGGCAATGATGGTCACCATCAAAGCCCATCTTGAAAAAGAAGGACTGATTCCCCAGGAAGAGTCTGTGTCAATTTCTGATACTGACTCCAACTCTGATACTCCACAAGTTGACATCACATCTGCAGCTTTTGGCACAAGATCTTCCATCAGGGATCAACTGAGGGAAATAGAAGGTCCTGAGTGTCAACTTGATGAAGACAGTGACCGTCCCTTTTCAATTCCTCAACATGCCAATGAAGCTGAGGCAGAGATCCCAATAGCAGCATCATCATCTGCTGTTGTGATCAGTGAAGCTGAAGCAGAGGCACCCAATGTAAACAAAGGAAAGGGAATCATGACTGATGAAGATGAAGAGATGCTGCTAAAAGAGAAAAGAGAGAGGGAAGAGAAAAGAAGAAGAAGAGAAGAAGAGGAGATGGCTGACCTGCAAAAGGCTCAAGAAAGAAAAACAGCCATTCTCCTAAGAGAACAAACCATCCAGCTGTATGCTAAACATCTGGATGAGCTAAAAAGAAAGATTCCTGCAGTTGACCAGATTGAAGAAGATGCAGCTCTTGCTCTTCAACTTCAGGAACAATTCAATAAAGAAGAAGAAGACTTGGAGAAGAAGAAGAACGAAGAAGCTAAGTTCAGAATAACCGATTCTGAATTAGCAAAAGAATTAAGGGAGGAGTGGAGTGAAGCTCTGATCTCTCAAGGTGAGGATGCAGACTACCTTGAGAAACTTTCAAACAAAGAAATTTACAGAGCCTTCATGGGTCAGCAGGGTCAATTGGCTAGCAAGAAAAAGGCTGAAGAAGAAAAAGCCAAGCTACAGTCCAAGAAGACCATTGCACTGAATAAAAGAACCCATAAAGAAAGGAAGGTCATGATTGACTTCCTTAAGGCTAGAGGAGATAGTGGAAAGAGGCTAGGTCCCATGAATTTCATGAACCTGCAAGCCCTCTACTTCAAAGTTAAAAAGGATGAGGAAGAAAGACTAGGGAAGAAGGGCTCCAAGAAAAAGGTACTTATCAAAGAAGAAGAAAAACCAAAGACAAAGAAACCCAAACCTTCTCCCTCACCTACCTCTTCCTCAGTCCATCATCCTTCCACTCTCCTCCCCAAACCTTCCACTCCTCCACCCAACAAGTCCAAATCATCCCACCCAACTCCCACTCATCAACAGCCTCCCTTAAAGAAATCCAAATCCTCATCTGAACCTGAAGACTCAAGAAACATAGTTGAATGGGTCTACAATCCACAGGATCAAAGATTTGAGATATTCAGGGGGAGAACTGATAGAAGAAGATCTACATACAGGTCTATTGATGAGGTTCTGCAACTACCAAATTCAGACCTAAGAAGAATTTTGGAGCTGGGTGAAGCTCATGAGCCTGCAAATGAGAGAGGGAAACATCTTATGCTAGCAATCAGACATTACTTCAACCCTAGCAAAGATGTGGTCGTGGATGTCAAACCACTCAAGTCCCACTCTCCATTTGTATCTTGGTCCTACAATGCTGATTTGGATGAGTTCACTCTGATTGATGTAAAGAAGCAGCAGATGAGATGTTCAAGCAAAGCAATCTACAAAATGCCACACAAAGACATCAAGACTCTGTCTGAACTTCCACTGAACAATCCCAGCAAGGATCCAAGAGGCTATGAGGTTGAAAGGATAGTCAGCCACATGCAAAAGCTTCAGCAGCAAAGTAATTAGAAGAATTTTGGTTGCATCAGTCTAGGGGGAGTTTGTAGAACCAAGGACTGATTGCTACCAAATTATTCTAAGTACAAATGCTGCTGATAGGCTTATCAGCAGCATCCAACACTTGTTGCTGCTGATAGGCTTCTCAGCAGCATTCAACACTTGTTGCTATTGATAGGCTTATCAGCAGCATCCAACACTTGTTGTTGCTGATAGGCTTATCAGCAGCATCCAACACAAGTTGCTGCTGATAGGCTTATCAGCAGCATTATTCTCATATTTGCTGCTGATAGCTTTATTCACTGAAGACCAAACGTTGCAGCTGACTACCCATGTGAAGCGCCTCTGACACCTTTCTGCAAAAACAACTGACACACTCCAAGCAGAAGGAACCTCAGTGGTGCAACCAATAAAGGACAATGACGCGCGTCTCCAAGCATGCAAACAATGATGCCTAAGAAGACATTTCAGTAAAGTTATCTAGATTAGCCTTTGCGTGTAATTTAGATTAATAAAAAGATCAACGGCTTGTGTTAGATCTGATCCTTAGAATCAAGGGTCTGTCTTGATTCTAAGTTACTATAAATACTGTGTAAACACTTCATTGTAAGTGTGCTTGCTGTGCTTTCATAGTGATTCTTGATAGTGGTTTACTTGTAAACTTGTAATCTCAGAATTTTAATACAACAGTGCATTTATCAGTATTCTTGATGTTTACTTGTTTACTTTGTTGGTTGTTATTGTTTCCGCCAATATCAACTAGAATAGAATCACCTTAGAATCTTACGATCCTACACTCTGTATCAATTTCTGATTCACTCAAATTATCTTCAACTGTCTGAAAACTTTCTTCACTCATCACATCAGTCTCAGTAGATTGAGTACTTTCACCAGAACGAATACTCTCACTATCAGTTAAATCTGTAGAAGAATCACTTTGAGAATCACCCTGCTTCTCCAATACTTCTTTGATCAAGACCACAAACGCTTGAGAAGTTGCTTCACCTTTTTTCTTCAATGCTTCCCATAGATCTCTTGAATTGGACACTTCCCGAGACTATGAATGATTTCTTTAGGTAAAGACATCGTTAAAGTTTCACGCGTCTTCATCTCTCGATCAAACTTCTACTTTTCTACTTTAGTAAGAGCTGTCACTGGTTTATGAACATCATAATATCCCATATAGTCATAAGTAGGATGCACATATCCTTCAAATATGGATGTCCAAAAGTTTTCATCAGTTTCTGATATGAACTGTTCGAACTGGACTTTCCAGCTACGGTAATCTGATATGCACAAAAGCCTCGGTGGCATAGTTTCAATCTCATTATCATCACATGAAATTGACATTTTGAATTTTTTGCGAAAATATACGAAAAAAAATTTCCCGCCAAAATACTCTTTTTAAAAAATTTCAAAAATTCAAAATTTCAAAAATGATTCAAAACGACCATATAAGCTTTCCCTCAAAAATTTGGCCAAGATGAAATTTCCCGCCAAAAATTTGCTTTTTTTTTTTTTTTAAGAACACTATTTAAGTTCGCCTGATACTGCCTAAGCGAACTTAATAAGTTCGCCTGAACCTCACTGAGCGAACTTAACCTCAAGCGAACTTATTAAGTTCGCCTAATCTTCACTAAGCGAACTTAACCCCAAGCGAATTTATTAAGTTCGCCTGATTTTCAATAAGCGAACTTATTAAGTTCGCCTCTCTATGTTCGCCTGCAACAGAATTGCTAAGTTCGCCTGCATCAGCTGTTGAAGCAAACACGAACCAAAAGTTTCGAAAATCATCATATCTTGCTGAATTGATGGAATTTGATCAAATTGAACCGTAGGAATGTGTAGGAACTGATTAGGAACACTTCTATCGGATCAATTTTATCAAAAGAATCCAAAATCAATCCAAAATGATCAAAAATCTTCCATTTTTATCAAGAACACAAAAAAAATTAAAAATCTTCAAAATCTCTGAAATTTGATGTTGATTGGACACGAAAACACCACGAATCTTCTGCTAATCAAGAGCAAAAGCTCTGATACCACTTGTAGGTCCCTAATTCGGTGTGTGACGGATCTCTAGACTCGTGGTACGACACGGTGATAACGTGCGGAATCCATGATCAACGTGCTCGTGTAAATCAATCAACAACAACAACGGTGTAAATAAACTCTTTGTATTTCCACTACAATATCAGTTTACAATAATTCTGTCTCTAATCAGTTCCTCCTGATATCATGTCTCTCTCAAGTCTACTCTGATATCTTTTCTAACAGACTCTGTAACCTGTCTATTTATAAGCACCACTTATGCACTAGGCGAACTTATTAAGTTTGCCTAAAAGATGCTTAGGCGAACTTATTAAGTTCGCCTCTAATAGGCTAAGCGAAATTAACAAGTTCGCCTCAGATAGACTAAGCGAACTTAACAAGTTCGCCTCTGATAAACCAGGCGAACTTGTTAAGTTTGCCTCTCTATGAACTTACATAGAATTTTATCAACAGTTACAAAACATGTCCTAACAGGAAGACAAGCAAATTTAGTGGTAATGTAACACCACTATTTCCTAATATGCTTGAAGAAAATCATGATCCGGATTTTACTATTGAAGATGAAATCAATGACTTAATGGTAGAAGATATAGAAGATGGAGTCGATAGTGACAATGATGAAACTGATCAAGTGCAGAATAATGATCAGGGAAATGATAATGATCAAGGTCATGGTGGTGGTCAAGTAAATGTTATTCAACAGGAAGGTCAAGTTCAAGTTGAAGAACATGATATGTTTTTTGAAGAAAACAGAGTTCCTGAAGTAAATGAAGAAGTTACTGAACCATTACTAAGTCACACAAAATAATTTATTACTGAAGCTGACGATGTCTTAAGTGTGAACACTGAAGTATTAGAAATTAATGATGAACAGTTAATTGCCACAGCAACAACCCCATCAAAGAAAAGAAAAGAACTTGAACAAACAAAGACCGTACCTTCTAGACCTCCTCCGTCTAAGGGTATTATATTTACTGATCTAAAATTACAAAAGAAAGAGAAAACTACAACAAGACTTGATAAAGGCAAGGGTAAAGCTAAAGAGGTACCAGAGAAGCAAAAGTCCAAAAGATCTAGAGGTTATGAGTTGGTTGATGAAGAGTTTCTTAACTATGAAACCAGGGAAACTACAGATGTTGTTAGTCAATTGAAGACTCGGATCTCAAACTTGCAAAGTAGAGAAGCTACTAATTCCAGAGAGATCAGAGAGTTGAAAATTGAAAGTACTAAACAAAAGGGTGTAATAGCTCAACAACAGCAACATATTGATCAACTTCAGAAGATGGTACAGGATTTAATAGCTCTTACGGGTGTTCAAATTGGTACAAACCTAGCAGAAAATGTTGAAGAGATTCAGAGTCCAGCAGCCACTGAACCAATTCCTTCTACTAGTGAACAAGTTCAAACTCCAGTTTTTGAAGCAACTATGTATGAAGACAACATGTTATTTGATGTTGATATGCTTCTCAATGATGAAGGTGAAGGATTGGAGAAAATTGATGAGAATTAATAAGAGACAGAGAAGGAAGAAGAAGAAGACGATGAAGAAGTGGTGATCACTGGTGAAAGAAAATATGATAACAATTCTTCAGATGACGATGATAATAGTGGTGGTAATGGTGGTGTTGGTGGAAGTGGAAAACAATTGAAGATGCTGAACAAGAAACTCCAACAAACATTGAATACAAAAAGTATGAATATGAACAACAGCAGACGTATGTTGAAGAAGATGGTTCAATGATTGGTAAATTGGATAAGCTTGTAGATGAAAGAGAGCCATTTACTGTTCCTGAAGATATTGAATCACCATCTAAAAGGCCAAAGACTTCAAAGATTGACAAGAGTACTTGGTGGACAGTGACTGAGAAGCCATCAATTGTAGAAAAGATTACACAGACAATAAAGAGTCTAGAACAAGTGTTAACTGGTGAAATATTAGCATGGATGTATGATGATGAAAAGAAGATGTATGTAATAAAGAGATGTGATGGGAATATCCAGTATTTTGACAGAAGTTCAAAGTTAAACACATTGCCATACTGGGATATTCGAGAGCTAAGTCAACTGAAGATGATCAATCCATCGAACAATTCATTTGCTGCTAATTTTGAAGAATTTTTAAAGAGAGATTGTGGAAAAGCTAAATTTGAAAAGTTCAACAGGTGCCTGAATGCAGAAAGTTGAAAAGAAATGATAAAGACGGCAAAAGAAGATTTAGATACATTATGAAGCCTGCTGATACAGTTTCAACTGTTTACATTCCAGCACGTAAAGAGACATTCATTAAAAGCTTCAAGAAGTGGGTGTATGATAGCAAAACACATGAATCTATGATTTGTTTAGCTTTTCTGATGATGATCTAAAGATTTTGTATACGAATCCTATTAGATGTGATATGAGCACGAAGATTAAAACTGAAGCAAAGTTGTATATGAGAGTCGTGGCTCAATGTTTGTCAAGAAGACATGAAGCTGAAGTGATCAAGAAGAGACTTGCTGCTCTGGATGCTAAGAAGCTAAATGTTAAAGTCAAATCCAAGCCTGCAAAGGACAACTTTTGAAGAATTGATGTTCTGTGGACTAGGGGGAGATTGTTGGAACCTAATAGTCCATAGAAATCAATTAGGTTTTAGAAGTATAACTTGAGAGTTTTCGGTCGAAAACATTATGTTTTCGATCAAAAACATTATGTTTTCGATCGGAAAATATTTTCGGTCGAAAACATTTTTCGATCAAGAAAATTTCGATTGAAAACTCTCTAGTATAAATAGTTGTGTCTTTTGTATTTTAAGTAACTTTCTCATTTTGTATTGTGATTTTACAAATTAATCAAAAGAGAATTTCTGTGTGTTTCTGCTGTTAATACTTGATTACATTACTTAATTAACGAAGCTAATAATCATGAAGTATGCATTGGGTGTGATTGATAGTATTGAGATTGTTCTTCTTTGATTTGTTCATTTTGATGAGGATTTGATTTCTAAATTGATTCCGCCAATTCAGAGAGTGATTGAATACTTTATCCTTGAATGTCAACAGATCTGAGGGAATCACACTATGTGACTCACACTTAACAGTTACAGCTCTACCTAATCCCGTCTCACGGTCATGTTTAGGCACGGATCAAACCATATAGATTTACCTTACCACATTAAACTAAGATTTAAAGATTTCAGAAATCAGATGAAGTATGAATAAATGGATGAAATATGAGCATTATTAAGCAAATTAAACTTCATCTAGAGGCGTTTCAACCAACTCGCTATCCCGGAAGGTAACACATACACTAAGTCATATCAATGAAGCACATAAGAATCAACCCAGTGGTGTTTCAATCAGGCTGGAACCCGACATGTGACACGTAGGAGAAACTTAGATTTCAATTAAATAAGCTCAAGAAGTATGGAATTGTGGATGCGGGCGCCACCGAAAATCGGATTTATTCTCATAAAAAGAGAGTGGTGTGCCAGGAAATTTCAAAAACCTCTAAATTTTAACTTAACGTGGTACCTATCACCCTATGTTGATAGTTTCAGTATTACCAATTACCTTAAGATGAATACCCACAAGATATCATGATTTTTTAGTTCAGTTGATTCCTAAACAACACAAACAGGCTATTTAAGCTTTCAAATCGGCTGGTTCTACCAAAACATCACTAATTTAGACGCGTTTTCAATTGTTTAATCATTTAAACTCACAAATAGATCTAGTTGTACTATCATTTTCCAAGTATATGCAATTTTTTCCAAGGACATTTTTTCAAATTTTTTGTTTTTTTTAATTTTTATAAACAAGACAAACTAGACACTCACATCCCCACACTTGAAAGACACATTGTCCTCAAGGTGAAGCAAAACACAACTAAAAATAAAAATGCAAAAATAAAACAGAAACAGGAAGTGACTTAGCTGGTAATGTAGATGCAAACAAATGTGCAGCTTCCTTCATCCTTATGTGCACCGTATAACATTTCGGTGGCGGTTGCACAGACTGTTGGGTTGCCTTTACAAACTTCATATAGTAATAATCACCCCGCCCGAATGGATATTGAGTACGAGCGGAATGATAAAACCTACAAAATAAACCTCACATAACCTTGCAGCATTAAACTGACTCAAATAAATTTAAAATAAAACAAAAACTCAACTGACTCAAACTAACTAACTAAAAACTTAAAGACTCAAGATAGATGGATATGCAGAGAAATGTACTCGATGTGTGTCAAACACAGACATGAATGCCACAGTAAAGTAGATCATCGGTCACGAAACGGTTTCACGTTCCCATGGTAATGGTGAATATGATATGGATGGTGTGAATGATAGTGGATGATAATAGAGGTGGATGATATGTGATAATGATGATGAAAATGGATGATGATTGAGGTGGTATGATAGTGGTGGAAAACCATATGAAACAAAGGCAAGAAAGACAAGTCCAGGGCCCCTCCGCGTACCGCGAAGAAGTTTGGACCACTCCTCGCGTACCGCGAAGAGTTAGATTTTTTGCCGGCCAAAACATTCGTCTCTCGCGTACCACGAGAGACCTGGCTTACTCTCTCGCGTACCGTGAGGAGGAGCTTTTCACAGAAAGATAATACGATTTTTACACTTAGAAAATTTTTGGCCCCCTAAAAATCTGTTTACCCAAATTCCTTAAAACCCTATTCCAAGCATAAAAAACAATGTAAAAATACCTGGAACTTCACTCCTGATGATTTCCTTTAGCAAATCGAACATGAATCCCTGCATAAACTAACTTAAACAAAACACATACCGAAAAAAACACGGACTCAGACCAAGTAAAACACACAAACTCTACATCCCGGGTACTTGCCCGAGACTCAAACAAGCCTATCAGGAGGCTTCTCCTTGATCCTAACCGGCACAGCCTTCATCCTACGCGGCCTCCCGGTTCTCCAACTCTTCAACATCCTCATACTCCTATCAAATAGTGGACCTATATCACTCAGGTCCTTCCACCACAGCTTATACCTACCCGGTCCGAAAATGATACGCATCAAATATCCTAGCAGCTTCTTACCCGTCGATGCCACACTTGGGGTTTGCAGCAACCTAAAATAAGATAACTCTATGACGGTACGGGTTCTCTTACGTGGTGGTCTAAACCTAGGAACACTAGAACTAGGGGTTGGATGAACGGTTCTCCCCTCAGAAAGCACAATGGTGATGTGTAGTGGTTCAAAAATGGGATTTTCTATATTTAGGACCTCTAGACCTTCACCAGGATCATTAGGATCCTCTACAACCTCCACTAACTCCCCCACACTAGGGGTTTTGCCTATGATTGCATCTAGCTCTGCCATCATACCCAGCAGCAAATCAGGCATCTCATCGCCGTAATCATCCGGCTCTTCCAACAACTTCTCTAATTCTACGGCCCAATCAGATGGTTCTTCTAAATTCGGGGCGGGCTAACCTATTTCTATCTTTGGATCAGAGTCCCAATGGTTTTCCGTGAAGGCCTCAAGCATGCACATGCCAACATCCCTCTCGGACTTAGTAGTATCGAATGTGATCATCTCATCCGCCACACGGAGTGTGAGTTTCTCGTCAAAGACATCGATCATCGCCTTGGCGGTACGTAGGAACGGGCGTCCTCGGATGAGTGGAACTCTATCATCCACTTCCATATCCAGAATGATGAAATCCACAGGGAAGACAAACTTACCTACTTTCACTAATAAATTCTCCACACAATTCCCCGTGGATACTTGACCGAGCGGTCAGCCAAGGAAAAGCTCATGCTCGTCGGCTGCAGTTCACCTAGGTCCGACGCGTGGTATGAGGGCAAACTGCCTAGGAGACACGGGATCGTGAAACGACCCGAGTCTCTCAATTTCTCGGGCAGCTTGTTCTGCACCACAGCAGAACATTGCTCACTAAGTGAGACTTCATAGATCCCTCCTAGTTTCTCTTGTTGGAAAGAAGATCTTTTAGAAACTTTTCATACTTTGGCATGGGCTTGAGGGTCTCTATCAGCGGGAGATTGACCTTGAGTTGATTGAACATGTCAATGAAGTGACCGTATTCCCTAGCGTGTTTTTGTGGCAACAAACGTGCTGGGTAGGGAACATAAGTCAGGTCAATCTCGGGGGACTTCATCTCCACCCCCTTCTTCTTCTCCTCTGCCATCTCGGCAAGCATCTCAACAACTTCCTCTTCGACCACCTGCTCCTCTGCCATCTTAGCATCGATCTCAGCGAATTTAGCTTTCCAATCTACCTTCTTCACTTCCTCTACTGAAGGTATGCCATACTCAATGGAGTGGGAGTCATCCTCTACAACCTCTTTCTCCTCCTCCCTCCCTCCTGACACGGCCATCACTGAAGCGTTGGAGCTTGAAGATGGACCTACATGTCGATCTTTCAAGCTCTGAGCAATGTCTCCTACCGTGCGTTGCAAATCCTGGAATGCCGACTGTTGATTCTTCAATAGAGTGTCATGGCTATCCAGTCTTTGCCGAGCATCCCTATCATTTTGCACTAACTGAGCAAGCAACTGTGTATGATTCTCTGTCATCTCCTCAATCTTCCTTGTGTTGACACTGCTTCCTGAACTTGCTCCTCCTTCAGCTCCTCCATACTGATACTGGCGGGCATTAAACCCAGATGGGTTGTTACCAGATCTCCATCCCGAGCCAAAAGAATTGTAGTTGTTGTACCCTCGGTTCTGGTTCTGGTTGCCGGCATAGCTCACGTGCTCCTGATTATTTACGGGGCAATCTCAGGTGTCGTGGCCTCCTCTACACACTTGACACTGCTGAGCACTGAGCTTCCGCTCCTTAATCTCGTTAGCCATTGAGGCTAGTGCAGCAGCCACGCTAGTCTCAGGAGTGACCTCATGCACACCTCCAGGGGAAGAGGCGGGTGCTCTAGCACTAGGAATGGAAATCCTAGTAGATGGATACAGCTGTTCGGCTTGAGCGAAGCTCTCGAACTTTTCCTCGCACTCATCCGGCTCGAGTCTCTCCATGATATGGCCTCCCGCAGCTGTATTGAACATTTGCTGCTTCTCGAAGGTGAGACCATTGTGGAACTTCTCCACTAGCGCCCAGTCGAAAAGACCGTACTAGGGACATCGGCTCAACAGCGCGTCGAACCGCTCCTAGACCATGTGATAGGGCTCTTCAGGATCCATCCGGAACGAATGGTTTTTGTCCCTAAGGCGAGCGGCTCTGGAAGGCAGATAGTACTTCTTGAAGAAATTGGCTTCGAGATCCTCCCATGTGGTGATAGAATTGTCTGGGAGAGTGTTGAGCCAAGTAGATGCATGCATAGAGAGGGAGAATGGGAAGAGACGTAAGTAGATTGCGTCCTTAGATACACTCGTGAGATTGAAAGTACATATGCACGCAAAGTGGGACACATGTCCGGGTGCATCCTCATCCTCTAGGCCATGGAATTGGGTGGAATGAGTGATCGTACTCATGACATGTGATGGGATCTGCCAAGATTTGGTGTTCGGAATAGTAAGGGGAGTGATCTAAGATCTCGCGCATGTGACCCCATCACTGGCCCTCTGGTGTATTGTACGCCTCGCTGGTGGGTCAGCATCACCCATTTGTGGAAAGGGGATTGGGCTAGTAGGACGTACCTGGGTGCTGCACAATGCTTTCAAACGCTCCCGGAAGTCGCGAGTGCGCTCGTGTAGCTCTCGCTCGGGCTCTAGGAAATCCCTTCTAACGAGTATGGTGCATAAACAGAAAGACTCTAGAAGGAAACAGAACAAAGTCTCAACGACACACAGAAAGACTCGATTCTAAATTAGACACTCAGATAAGACTCACAAGTAGTACAGAAGACAAGCACACAAAATTAAGACTCAAAATCAAAACAAACCAAAAAGAACTAAAAGAACTAGTCAAAGCTAATATTGCTATTGCCAAGTGTCCCCGGCAACAGCGCGAAAAACTTGATGTCGTCTAGACGGTCTATAAAAAATAACTATAAAACCTAACCTAGACTCCTAAGTAATAATAGGAATACCTATGAACTAAACCGCACTGACAGGTAAGTGTATCTATCTAGTGTAGCACAGCTTAACGGTAAACCGAGTTATCGAACCCTAGAGACACTGAATACTAATACTACTCTATGACTCGGACTAAAGATTGATTTGGTTTAGGGGGGTTTACTACACTAAATATTAAACTAAGAATGCAATAAACTAAGGTCGACTCAACTAACCAGACAAAGGACAAAGGTAATATCAAGAATGGGAAGAATATCACCTAGGTCGGAATCCTACTTGCAAAGCACAACTTCTATCGGTTATGGAAAATATAATGGATCTGGGTTTCTAAGAAAACAACTCTAGACAGCCTAGTGGATCCCTAATCACTCTCAAGGTGTCACCAACTAAGGAACCTAAAGATGTACTAACTCACCAGATTGTTGGATCACTTCTCAGGTATTTCCAACTATGATAAAGTACCCTAATAGACAGATTACCTCTCAATCTCTCCGTCCACCAAGACACTCAAAGAATGCATGGGGTAATCTCAAGATAATAACTATGACACGAATAGCAACAATCACTAGACACCTAATACCGGCTTCCTCTCAGACATCTGATACTCGAATTCCTAATGACGAAGACTAAACGACTAATTCTCACCTCTCGGGTATTGAACTAGGATACACACTCAACTCTAATCAGTAATCAAAGACAACTCCTATGGTTACTCCATCTAGCAAACCACCCTAATCACAAACCCTAAGATCTATGACCAAGATACGCATATCAAACTGGCAGACAACCACAATCAACACAAGGAATTAGAATCAAACACAAGATCATATCTAAACATGCAATAACATCACAATTATCAACTCAACATATTTTACAAAATAATAAGCCCATTAATTGAATCCAAAAACCGATAAAAATCGAAACTTTAACAAGTATTCATCATGTGACCTAGGCAATATTAAAGTTTTAGCCTAGAATCATGCTTAAAACATTCAAACAGAAGTAATAAGAACAAAACATGGTTTCAAACACAGAATTTAAACACAAAGATCGAATCTTAGAAACCGAATAAGCTAGAATAAACCAACCCGGATCCGAAGCTTGAACCTTTTGCTTTAAAGCTGCTTCCTACTCCTCAAAATCTCCTCTAAACCCTCTCTGGACGGCTAAAAATCGAACTCCCCTCAGAATGGGATTCTAATTCTATTAAAATTGGATTTTAGGGTTTTTCGTGATTTATAGGTCTCTCGCGTACCGCGAGAGATTCGGATAAGCCCTTCGCGTATGGCGAGGGCCAAATTAGTCGCGACCGGTTTTTAAGTTCCTCGCGTACCGCGAGGAATCTCTTTCTCTTCTCTCGCGTACCGCGAGAGCTTGATTTTCAACATTTTCAACTTTAATCTCCCGGCTTCACTTTCTTGCTCGGTTTCTTCACGTATTCACTTGTTATTCATACGAGCACATGCAAACAAGACATATACTCAATGAGTATACAAAAATGACTCAAAACAAACACAAAACTAAATAAAGACACACAAAACACTAGGAATAAAGATGTGTGCTTTGCACTACATCACTTTATCAAACCATTATCATAACAATCGCGAATGAAATGTAACCTGATTGCAATGTGTTTAGTTTTGGAATGTTGAATTGGATTCTTCACGATGCCTAGCACAGCTTCATTATCACAAAAAATAGGTGTTTTCAAGAAATTTATCCCGAAGTCCAAGAGTTGATGTTGTATCCAGATCACTTGAGAAAGCAGTTGATGTGGAGACGTTCTTCTATTTCTTGCACTGCCATGACACCAATCGCTCCCCCAAAAGCTGACAACCACCAGATGTGGATTTTCGGTCCAAACTACAACCTCCATAGTCACTGTCAGTAAAAGCATATAGATTAAAGTCAGACTCCAAAGGAAAACAAAGACCAAGATTGACACGGCCTTTCAGATAACGTAGTATCCGCTTGACAACAATTTCATGAGATTCTCGGGGTGAAGCTTGATATCTAGCACATGAGTATACATCGAACATAATGTCTGGTAGACTTGCGGTTAAGTACATTAGAGATCCGATCAAGGAGCGGTAATACTTCTGATTAACTTCAACTCTGGTTGGATCCAGAGAGAGAGAGGTTCTTTTTGAGCAATGGGAGTAGAAGTAGCTTTACAGTCTTTCATATTGAATTTTGTCAAGATGTCATTGATATACTTGGCTTGATGAATGAGTATACCTGACTCTGATTGTTCTACTTGTAGACCAAGAAAAAACTGCATCCGAACCATAAGACTCACTTCGAATTTCAGGTTCAAGACATCTTCGAACTCTCTATTAAGTTTCTCGTTTGTCAAACCATAGATAATGTCATCCATATAAACTTGTACAAGAAACATATCATCTCCAAACTTCTTCAGAAACAAGGTTTTGTCGATAGTTCCTCGTGAAAAACCATTTGTAACAAGATGCTGTGGACAAAGTTTCATACCAAGCACGAGGCGCTTGATGCAAACCATAGAGCGCTTTATCAAGCTTGTAAACTTGAAACGGATGAGCAAGATCTTCAAATCCTAGTGGTTGATTCACATAAACTTCCCTTTAACCACCCCGTATAAAAATGCAGTTTTCACACCCATTTGATACACCTTGAATTTCATATAAGAAGCATAAGCAAGAAAATTTCTGATAGCTTCAATTCCAGCCACAGGTGTAAAGAGATCATCATAATCCAGACCCTCTTCTTGATAAAAAAAAACCTTGCACAACCAATCTAGCCTTGTTACGCACAACAATCTCGCGATCATCTCTTTTATTCCGAAATACCCATTTCGTACCAATAGGATATTTTCGTTCCGGCAAATCCACCAAATGCCAAACATTTAATATCTTAAAATGTAACAGTTCTTCCTGCATTGTTTCAATCCAATTTGCATCTTGAAGTGCGATGGTCACATTTTTGGGTTCCTCTTGTGATAAGAAACATGAATTTAAACAGATGTTTATGACTCCCAATTTACTTCTTGTTTTCACTCCATGCGCATTTGATCCAATAATATTTTCGACTGGATGCAAAGAATTTATTCGGTGAGTTGGAACATCTTCTACTTGAGAAGTCTTAGGAAAATTTGTAATATTGACATTTGATGAGTGATTGATAGATTTATCAACACTCGAAGAAGTTTGTTGGTCATCTTGATCATCAGAAGAGAAAGAAACTTCTTGCGGAATATCTGGAATAACTTGATCATCATTAGCAGTATGAACTGCTTCAGAATCTAGTTCATTTTCCAATTCATCATTTTATACTTCTTGAGTCTGTGTTGATGATGAAACATCATCTGAATTCACAATTTAAACCCTCACAGGTTGATGAACAATCATGAAATCGTTTATATTATGATCAAGACTTGTTGAAAAGTCATCAGTTGTACCGTAAAAACTCACATAACCTGAAACTTCTGAAAATTTCTTATAAAAAGTTTTGAAAATGAATTCCGTGTTAAAGAACCAATCTGGTCCATTCTGATCATGAGGAATTGTAGATTCTTGCCTGTCAACTTAGTCTGATTCCTGAACTGTCTTTGTTCTTTTTTTACAAACCCGAAATGTCTTTTGATATGACGAGTAACCCAGGAAATAACATTCATAGCCCACTGATGCGAATTTCGGCAAAGAATCTAAAGTGTTCAAAAGAGTACATGAACACCCAAAAGTGCGAAAGAACTTTACATAAGGCTTCCTTTTGAATAACAGCTCATATGGAGTCTTTGTATGTTGTTTGACCATTAAGACTCTGTTCAAAACATAGCAAGCGGTATTGACTGCTTCTAGCAAGAAAATTATTCAAAGTCGAGAATCAACCAACATCGTCCTAGCTGGTTCAATAAGAGTACGATTTTTCCTTTCAGCAACTCCATTATGCCGAGTAGTTCTTGCCGCGCTAAACTGTTGTCTTATTCCCTTTTATGCACATAAAGAATTTATTAGACCATTTTTGAACTCCGTGCCGTTATCACTACGAATTATCTACACCTTAGTTTCACAAATGTTTTCAATTCGTTTGATGAATTCAATATGTCACACCCGTAACACAGGACAATCGTCTAACCATAGTAGTACCTCCAACAGATATGTTCTTAGGAAAGAACGACGGGTCTAGAAGAGATTTATACACCATCCTTTCCTTGACAGAACATTCCGTTCATCAGATAACTACATACTAGTCAGAAGGTCGCCTTCTAGTTAGTGTGTAGTTGATACCAAAAACACACAGCGGAAGCTAAGCCATAGAACTTTAATCATTCATAACTAAACTGTTTTTAATCATAAACTAAACCTCTATTACAAACTAACCAAATGATAAACGTTAGTCTCTGTCACGAAATTTAAAATCACCACCAGACATCTCTACTTAGCATACCTCCAACCATCACAATTCTCTGACCAACCATACGACTATCCACGTCTATTAGCTACCTGGAATGCCACTAACAGATCCACCTACAATAATCTTTTAAAAGTAACTAGGTCAACATAAGTTGGTGAGTTCATGAACCTTTACCACAAATGGTTGTTATTTAATCATCAGCATTCCTACATCTCACCCATATGCAACACTACTATGAGATTTTTGTTATATATATAATTGGCAACATTTCCACCACTGGTCCTCCCACATCAGTATAAACTGAATAAACTATCCCACCCTATTGGTCCTCCCACACTAGTAAGACGAGATAATCCACCCATAGGTTCAATCCCACAAATAGAACGTATAAAGTACTTATTACACATTATATATACATGGAGTAGGGTGACTATTTCAAATAACAACTATGTAACAATACACATTAAGTTCAGAGGAACTCACATGGAAAGTATTTCAGCTTATTGTATCAATAATATGTCAAACACCTTGGACAACACCTTGACGTATACTTAACTACTTAATTAAAATCTATAACATGCTTAATAAATATATAATCAAAGCTTAATGGTTAGTAACCAAGTTGTCCGAACCTTACCTCAGCACTATCTACTGTAATTTTGATGGCGTAAGGTTAGAAATCGGACTTCTAAACGCGTACCGGCACTCTGGCATGGATCCCTAGGCTAAGTGTGTCTGTTTGTGTGTGAATATTATGTCTAGAGCTCTTGCCATCGAAATCTATTTATAGGGTAAAAGTACTCTCATAGCGGACCGTTATCGAGGGGGATGTCGGTCCGCTACCGTCTCCAGCCGCAATTTTGCCTTTGGGCCTACATAACGGACTGTTATGTGTTCCTACTCGGTCCGCTATTGGTCACTTTTCCATATTGGACCAATAAGATGTCAGTCCGCTATAAGCCCACGTGTTAGATTTCTACCCGGTGAGTCACATGATATGTGCTACCTGGAATTCTGATGTCATATATCTGTGTATATAGGTAACAATGGTATATAGGAAGAGGAAGAGGTAGGGGAACATGTCAAACCCCGGTTACCAGGAACCGTAGACAGGCTGAAAATAACATCGATACTAACGATCATCACGAGATGAATGATGTTAGAGCATGTTTTGTAACTGTCGTTGAAATTCTATGTTGTAAGTTAGCGAACCTGTCAAGTTCGCCTGAGGGAATGTTTAGGCGAACTTGCTAAGTTCGCCTAAAAAGGTTCTAGGCGAACTTGCTAAGTTCGCCTGTGGTCTTTGTGGTTTCCCTATAAATAGGTTTACATGTCAGCTGTAGAAGTCAAGAAAAGAGGCTATAGAACAGAAGTAGAGAGTCAAGAACTGAGTCAGATTGTAAACATTGTTAATAAGGAAATACAAAGAAGATTATTTACATTGTGTTGTTGATTGCTTACACACTGCACGTTGATCAATGGAATCCGCACGTTATCACGGTGTCGTACCGTGAGTCTAGAGATCCGTCACACCCGTAGGGGCCTTTCAGTTGGTATCAGAGCTTTTGCTCTCGATTAGCAGCAGATTCGTGGTGTTTTCATGTACAATCAACATCAAATATCATTGATTTTGAAGACTTTTTCATCTTTTTCGTGTTCTTGACAAAAATGGAGTGATTTTGATCTTTTTGGATTGATTTTGAGAATTTGATTCGATAGGATTGTTCCTAATCAGTTTCTAATCATTCCAATTGTTTAATTTCATCATATTCGATCATATACATCAGAAATCATGATTTTCATCAGAGTTGGTTCGTGTTTGGTTTCTTCCTGAGATTTCAGCGTTTTAAGCTTACTTGCTGATTCAGTTATAGGCGAACTTAACAAAATTCTCGAGATGACGAATTTTTTGAAGAGTAGGAGAGATTTGCTGAAGAAACAATTCAAGTTTTTCAAGTATTTAGAGAATGAAACTGTTGATGATATCGGTACCAGATACTACCATCTTTTGCAAGAGTTGGTAAAATGTGATTTTTCTTACACTAATACTGAGGTGAATGAGAAGATGTTGGATGCTCTTCCACCTAAGTTTGAGAAGTACTCAATGCTCATCAAGAAAAAATTGAAGTTAACTGATAGTGTGTTTTTATATGTAAATAAAAATATAAATATATATATATTGGCAACGACACCAAAAACTTGATGGCGTAGTTTTAGTAATAAATATATTTTATTTGGAGCTACACAAAATCACGTTTTAAATTTATAAATTAAAATGATATTTACTTCAACTAAATACACACACAATAGGCAAGTGTACCTATCGCAGCGTAGTAAAGTATGGGTAAGAACCAAGTATCGAACCATGGACACGGATCACGTACTTAACCCTCGCTATTTTCTGACTAGGATAATAAGTTGGAAAATGGGTTTTGTTTAAATGGAAAATAAAGAGATAAGAAATGTAATTAGAAAGGTTATCTTCTTTAAGACGTTACCCTAGTTGTTATCACTTGTTAATTAATGTTATATTTAAAGTAAGGTTGGTCAGAGTTAGTACTACTAACCCTTTCGATAGGGGAGTTAAAATTTCATAACGGAACAGTGGATACGGTCGGCCAACTGTTCCTTAATGAATATAACGGACCCTAAACGGGGTCTCAAGTCCGTCGGTATCTCACAATTCATTATTTGGACTAAGATTATCCAATGACTGACGTACATCATGTCTTGTAACTTCCTTTGGAAAGTCAAAATCCGCAACTCCCTCTAAAGCTACTTTATGAACGCTCGGACCAAACAAATTATGTTCTTAAATAGTTGTCTTTACTTATAATATTATTTTAAATAAATAAGACTTTCATTCTCAAGATCAAACCCCATGGCTCCCGCTAGAAGTCCTCTACAAGCCGACACGAGAGAAGTAGAGAAATACCGACACAAACCGCACGGCCTAGTTAGGGTTTAAACGGCCTGCTGAATACCCAAACCTCCAATCAACCCATAATATTAAATCTATACTAACTGGCCATGCTAGCACCAAGATTTGTGTATAGACCGTACAAACATTGAATAAGCTTCCCAAGCAAGAAGTCTTGCTTGAATAACTATCAAGATTTAAGATTATTAGATTGGTTTAAAGATCACTTATTCTTGTCTTTTTAAGTTAACTCAAAGTAAAGACTTTAAAAACATAACATGCTAAAAATACTTCATTAGTTAATTAAAGTTCAACCAACTTGAGCAACACAAGAGAACTAGCCACGAATGACCATACAAGTGACTCCACTAACCCTTAGACAATGTGTGGAAGTGTTCCAACACCAATGGAGAGTGGGTATAGGTTGTCTCTTGCTTGCTTGAACAAGAAGGATCGTTTCGTATTACAAGACTAACAACATAGAATAAACAAAGGAAAAGCTAAAACGAACCAAAACCGAGGGAGTTCCGGCTCTAGCAGAGCTCTAGGGCCTTCCCAACCCAAGGTAATGAACACCTAAATGCTTGGAATGAGCTTGCTATTTATAGGCTGAGATTTTGGCAATGCACGGTCGTGCATTGGATTGCACGGGTGTGCAAATTACCCGTTTCTCGCATGTGAGGGAATCTGGCAGCTTTTGGGAGTACAGGGACGCAAAACCCCAAATGCACGGCCATGCATTGGGATGCACGGCCGTGCATTAGGCTATTTTGCTCCATGTTGACTTTTTGACTTCTAGCTTTGACTTCCTGCTTCCGGTTTCCTTCAATTGGCCCCCGAATTGTGATTTCACCTTGTTGTTGAGTGTTTTCTTCATGTTTTTCCATGTCCGGGTCAATTATCCTATCAGAACACAAATGAGTGGATTAGGCATCAATTCTTATCATTTTGTTAATAATTGTGATGAATATGGGGATAATTATGCATGCAAAACATGTATAATTTGAGATATATCATAATACCCCACACTTAAATTTTGCTTGTCCTCAAGCAAACTCATGCATGATTATACCCGTAAAAGTAAGATATTGATTAAATGTTAATCTAAAGCTTTTGTCCCAAATGGCTGAATGGCCTCTTAAAAACAATTATTTGGTGGTTAAACCTTTCGAGTGTTTCTTCACAATAGGGTAGCAAGCTCAATATACTTGATGGAACTATGACTATGCATAAAATTACAGTCTCACAAATGTTCACTCAACACTCGGGTTAAATATATTGATAATGTATGTCAAGAAGAACACTCAATGATATAAGTAATGCTTGCATAATCATAGGCTTGTATAGAAATCAAATCTCCATCAATTGACATAAAATATGTGCATAAATCAAGAGGGCTTTAATAAGGGTTGAAATGATTGGCTTAGGGTTAGGGTAGGAAGTATTTGGGAAAAGTGGCTAAATGTTGAAAATCTGACTTGGCTTGATGATTAAAAGGTGAATGATTTCCTATTCAACTTAGATCAGACATTGTGATTAATCTAAGGACTCTTTTATGGTCAGATTGTCAAGACCAAATCCCTTCCTTCAAGAATGTCAACTTCTTCTTATTGTTGAAATATTCATTACTATCAATTCTTCATGAATTGTTCGGCTGTTTCTTCCTAATACATTCATTTTGATCAGCTTTTCATACTCCAATTTTTCGAGTAAGTTCGATTCTCTTTTGATGAGATTTCTTCACTAGCTTGGGCGATTTACTAATTTCTTTTTGCTTGCCCCCTTTTCTTTTCACAATAATTCTTTTTTTCATATTAAATGAGTTTTTTTCTTCGAACATAAGATGGATCTATAAATTTTGGTGGATAATCATTTCTTCATTCATAGCCAAGTTGATTTCAACGAAAAGGGTTAAAAGATAAAAAAGCTTATTTTTCGGGTTTAATGGTTTTGAGATGTGGGTTTAGAAACAAAAAAGGTTTAGGCTCAAAGGGGCTAACTAGGGGATAACATTTAGGGTAGGTAAAGGAAAAGAAAAGGCTAAAGAAAATGAGTTAATCCTAATGCCTTAATCATTTTCATGCATTCTTTTAGTCCATGATCTTGAAATGTATGTTTATACAAGTTCTAACATGCAAAGCAATAATTAGCAATCACTCTAACAAACGAAATGTAGATGCATAATATGTCCCTAATCCCTTGTAATATGTATTTCATCTATGTTTAATGTAATTATTTGATGTATTAATGAAATTACATGTTTATCCTTAATGTTTACTCATATATAATGACTGTGTATTAAATGATCTGATAAATATCGATAACGTTGATCAATCGTGCTATTGAAAGGCCCATTCGCACGAATGGATCATGAGAATGATCCATTCGCGCGAATAGATCACGAGAATGATTCATTCGCTAGAATAAGTCATGAGAATGATTCATTCGTACGAATGAACCATTCTAATGATTCATTCTTACGAATGAACCATTCTACTGATTCATTCGCACGAATGAGTCCATTCACATGGCTCATTCATATGAATGGCCTCTGCACTATATATATAACTTTCACTTCATGAGCACATATACAACACATATACACATAGAGAGACTGACCAGAGCAGAACCAACAGAACACAAACTCTTTTCACCTGTATTGTCGAATCTCTGTCCGTTTAGAGTTTCCAGGTCTTGTATCCAACTTCTCTACACAAAAGGGTAGATAGAAACCTTCGTTTCGAAGTCTAATCCGCTCATTTCTCTCGACCCGATCAGTGTCATAGATTGGATTGCCAATCAAATCGGATTCCGCACGATTTGGTTCGGTTAATGTGTTGAATCATTGGATCAAGGTAGATCCCGATCCAACAAAGTGGTATCAGAGCCTGATTGTGCTCTAGATTCAACATAGAAAATCTAATCTTGCTTTTAATCTTGCTTTTTCTAGCTTCTTGAATGTTATAAAGATCACTTGATCGTTGTTTAGCCACGTTCAAAACTTGTGATTATTGCTTCTGAGTGATCTGATCGTCTCAGTTTTCAGATCTGATAAAAGGATCAATCATTGGTGCTTTTTGGTGCAAAAAAGTCAAACAGCTCTCTGTCGTACGAATGGCTACTATGATGAACTTCATTCGCACGAATGGCTCCTACCATTCGCACGAATAGATCCAGTCTCCCGCTCATTTGTTCAAACTTCCAATCGCACGAATAGAACATTCCATTCGCACGAATAGAAAATTCCATTTGCACGAATAGAAAATTCCATTCGCACGAATAGAAAATTCCATTCGCACGAATAGAACATTCCATTCGCACGAATAGACCCATTCGCATAAATCTCTTCTAAATTTTTTTTGTGTCGAAAAACTTCGTTTTTTACCATGTCGGACTTAGCTTTTGTTGCCAGTCAGAACAGTAAAATCCAAAACTTGTTATTAATCGATAATGAAGCTGGAAATGCTAACAAAGCTCCAAAACTCATGAAAATGGACGAATATCATCACTAGAAAAACAGGTTTGAGATACACATTAATGGAGTTGATACAAACTTATGGATGATGATAGAGAATGGATATCAAAAAGTGTTGAGTGAGGATGGAACTCCTGTTTTGGCTTCCCTTTTAAGCGAACAACAAAGAAAAGATTATGACTTAGAAAAGAAGGCATATGCTATCTTATCTCAGGCCATATCAAGATAAATATTTCATCAATTCAGGCAGTTTACATCTTCAAAATCTCTGTGGGTTGCCTTAGAACAACGTCACGAAGGAAATGCTTCGTTGAAAGCTATCAATGCTAAGGCCATTAAGAAGGAATTTGATAATTTCATGTATATTGGGAATGAGTCCTTAGATGATCTATTTGAGAGATTCTATCACTTGATGAGTGAATTGCATGCCCATGAGATCAAAACAACGAAAGAAGAAAAGGTTCAATGCATGGCAGATGCGCTACCACCAAAATGGGATTCATTCTTGATGGTTCTCAAACAGAACAAGACTCTTGAAACCATTGATATCAATGAATTTCTTCAGAAATTGAGAGAACAAGAGGTGATGAATAAGTGGAAGTTAAAGAGAGGTGTACAAGCTCAGGATCCTTCATTGTACTATTCCACATCAACTCAACAAAATGCTCCTTTGCAAACTGCGTTTGTATCAAACATGTCAAATGTTTCAGCCAGCCAGTCTTCAACAGCTCATGCTTCAGTTTCATCAAGCTCGGTTCCACAGCAGGGAAATACTGCTAGTACTCCTCCACCAAGCCCCATTAAATTGCAAACAGACAACTTCGACAAGGTTACTATCGAAGTGGCCAAGGAACACATGGCACTGTTGTCTACCGTTGTCAATTCATATGACAGTCTTGTTGCTGGACAGGTTGGAAACAGTCATCTGATAGCAGAAGACTATGCTCAGATTGATAAGGATGAAATGGATTGAATTGATATAATGTGGGCTCTTGCAAGTGCAGTCAGAAGAGCGAGAGATTATGTAAAAAGGACAGGAAAAACTCTCGAAGGGAACAAAGACACTACTTATGGTTTTGATATGTCTGCTGTTGTTTTTTTTAACTGTGGTGAGAAAGGGCATTTTGCTAGGCAATGTGAAAAGCCTAAACAGACTGGAAACCGCAACCCTTTCAACAACCGTCAAAGCCAACCGAAGCAACAAACTCAAAATACAGAAACAAACCTTGTTCCAGTTACTCTTGCACAAGATAAGGGCACTTCAAGTGGAACAAAAGCTATGGTTGTTCAAACAGATGAGACTGTTGATTGGTTTTTTAAATTTGGAACTGATGGCAGTTCAGGGGATAGAGCTTACATGGCAAAGGCTGTAGAAGTCAATGAAGAATCAGATTCTGATGCTAAGAGAGAGATTGCTTCAGAAAGTTCATCAGCTGCAGACGACACATCTTCAAACAGTTCTGGATTCACAGCTGAGAATGAAGATAAATCATATGTTGTCTCTTGAAGTCAATCGACAGCTGATGTGGATGATAACAATTCCTCTTCTGAATCTACCTGTAGCTGTGCTTTTATGGTAAATACATCCACAGGCATTCAGGTAAATTCTGACAGTTTTGAAAGTGAGTCTGAATCTCAACCGTGTTTAATTTGTGATGAACTTGAGAAGAAAGTTGAGACACTTAAAAGTCACAACACAGACTTAATTGCTGATTTAACTAATTGTCTTGAAGCAAACCGTGTTTTAAAGGGAAACGAACTTGCCTTCAAAAACAAAATTGATCTTTTAAACAGGCAAGTTCATGAATTAGAAATCTGTGTTATCAACAAACAAAATGCCATCACTTTTTATTTAAACACGATTGATGAAACAAAGAAAAAGCTGGCGCTTGTCGAGTGTGATTATGAAACTTTAAATCAAAAGATGAAAAGTTATTCAAATTCTGCTTACATTCTTGATTACATGATTTAACGGCGTCCAGGAAAGAAAAATGCTGGGATGGGGTATAACAATTGTCCTCCACTGGTGTTGAATACTATGGTAAACACACCGGATGATAACCCAATCATTGACTTTAAGGTCAAAACGCCACTTGTCGTTGATCCAACCGAAGACAAAATTTCTCAACCAAAGGTTAACGATAATGGTGCTTCGACCTCGGAGTCCCAGTGTGTTGATGGAATGGTAGAAGAGTGGGTTGAAGACGACGATGAGTGTCCTACTCGTGGTTTGGGACACAAAAACTCGTTTGCTCCACAGAATGACAGCATTGGTGTTTCAAAATCTGCTTCTAAAAATGTTTTTAAAATTAAACCAACCAATTGCAGTCCATCTTATCCCACTACTTCTGATCAGAAGAGTCAAGTAACCAAAGCCTCAATCAAAAAGGTTAATTTTGTTAAAGCTGGAGAGTCTGTTCAATCAAACAAGTCACTCTCTTCAGCTGAACAAAAAGAAGCTAAGGCTTGTGGTTCAAAAACTCACCAAAGTGAAAATCAATACAGATCTCCAAGGTTGGTTGAGCGAAGATACTGTTTTGAGTGCGGTACAAAAGGACACGTTGTTGTCAACTGTCCTTATCTTCAGAAGCCAAGTAAAAGAGTTAATCATTTTCCAGAAAATAAACAAAAGTTTTTAAAGTCAAAATCTAACTCTTTTACCCAACAACAAGTGCATCAAAAGAAAGTTAAACAAAAGATGCATGACTTGTTGGTCACTGATTCGAGTTCCACACCTGTACAAATCGTTAAGCAATCCACTATTTACCACAAACAGTCGTTGCACAAACAACATGTGTGGAAAGCAAAATCAGATGATGCTTCTGACGACTGTACTTCAAAGTCAAGTGGTTGTTCCAAAAATCCACAAGGACAGTGGATGGATTGTACTGTTGTAGATGAGACTGGGAAACCCAAGACCGTAAAGGCTTGGGTTCCTAACCTAAACTAATTATTTTCCTTATTGTGTAGGTTGTCCTTTATAATCCTATTAGCAATAATTGGATTATTAATAGTGGGGCATCCAGGCACATGACTGGGAACTTAGCTCTCCTTTTCGACGTCAGAAATATCAAAGGGGGCTATGTTTCATTTGCAGGCGATAAAGGTGGTTTTATCTCAGCTCAGGGAACACTGTCTAATGGAGCTGTCAGCTTTGAGATGGTCAACTTTGTCAAACAGTTGGATAACAACTTACTTTCTGTTTCTCAAATCTGTGATAAGGAGTTCAAGGTTCTTTTTGATGACAAGCATTGTTATATCTTGAAAAAGGAGTTTATGATTCCAGAAGACATGGTGGTTATGTCTGCTCTAAGAGTGAATGATCTTTATATTCTTGACATGTCACAAGCATCATCCTCAGTGTCCACAGCATCATGTTTTGTTTCAAAAGCCACTGAGAAGGATTCTATTTTATGGCACAAAAGAATGGGACATCTCAGTCTCAGAAAAATGAATCATTTGGTGCACAAAAATCTTGTTGAATGAGTCACTGTGAAAAGTTTTCATCTTCCTGACGTGTGTGTTTCTTGCAAGAAAGGCAAACAAACCAAGAAATCTCATAAACCCAAATCTCAACATTCCATCACTATACCACTAGAGCTCTTACACATGGACTTGTTTGGTCCTATCAACCGGAAGAGTATTGCTGGAGACTTATATTGTTTGGTTGTGACGGATGAGTATTCAAGATATTCTTGGGTGATGTTCTTAAAAGAAAAATCTGAAACTTTTGAATATGTGGAGATTTTGATTACCAAATTGGAGTCTTTGTATAAGTTAAAGGTTAGGAGGATCCGTTCGGACAATGGTACTGAATTTAAAAACCATCTTATGGAAACTTTCTGTCAAAAACTTGGTATTCATCGTGAATTCAGTGCGCCATATGTTCCACAAATGAACGGTGTTGCTGAGAGGAATAATCGGACCTTGATAGAAGCGGCAAGGACTATGCTCGCTGACTCACACTTACCCGTGCAGTTCTGGAATGAAGCTATTGCTAATGCGTGTTACACGCTCAACCGGGTTCTAGTTGTCAAGCGTCACGATAAAACTTGCTTTGAATTGTTGCATCGACGGAAACCGAACTTACAGTATCTTGAACCGTTCGGCGCTCCATGTACCATGTTGAAAAAGGATGCTCATGGCAAGTTTAACGAGAAAGTAGAGGAAGGTTACTTCTTAGGGTACAGCACTCCCAATAAAAGAGTTTACAACAAAGCCTCTGGGAATGTAGAAGAATGGTACCATGTTGATGTTCAAAAGTATACCTCTCCTGCTGCTGGAAAAGGTCTTCGTTGGATGTTTGATTATGAAGAACTTTTTGCCTTGTTTAATCTTCCTCCAGAATGTTCAGATGAGGAGGTTGCTGTTCAAATGATGTATGATGCTCAAAACGCACCTGATGAACATGTGCAACCTACTTCCTCATCATCTGACATTCCTGAGTCCTCCAATAACACACAAGTCACACAGGATGATGACTCTTCTTCTTCTTCAGAGTATGAGGGTTCTCGACAAGAAATAGACCAGGTGATTGAAGATCCTTCCCATGATGTTGTATAATTGAGTGATGATGTTTCACATTCTGTGGCAATTGAACAGAGTATCACAAACTGTTGAGGTTCCTGCTCATCCTGTGGGTAGGATTGATAGAATTCATCCTCAACAGAACATTATTGGTGATCCCACATCTGGTGTTAAAACTAGGGGTCAGATCAATTCTGGAGTCTACTCAGAAATCATGGAATCTGGTGTGGTCAACGATTGTGCGCATTCATGTTTCGTCTCGCAAATCGAACCACGATCTATAACAGATGCTTTAAAAGAAGAATCTTGGGTAAATGCAATGCAGGAAGAACTACTCCAATTTCAGAAGCTCGGAGTTTGGAAGTTAGTTGATTTACCAAAAGGAGCTAAGAAGATTGGTACTCGATGGGTTCTTCGTTGCAAAAGGGATGATCAAGGAATAGTCATAAGAAATAAGGCTCGTTTGGTCGTTCAGGGATTTAGGCAAATTGAAGGTATAGATTACAATGAAGTGTTTGCACCGGTTGCTCATCTGGAAGCAATTCGAATTTTTCTTGCTTATGCATCCTACAAAAGGTTCAAAGTCTATCAAATGGATGTAAAGAGTGCTTTCCTTCATGGAGAAATCAGTGAAGTCGTATACGTCAGTCAACCTCCCGGGTTTGAAGATCCTATGCATCGTGACCGTGTCTACAAATTGGACAAGGCACTGTACAGATTGCACCAAGTTCCGCGAGCGTGGTACGAGACACTTTCCACTCATCTTCTGAACAATGGATTTAGAAGAGGTGTCATCGACTGCACGTTGTTTATTCGAGAAAAGGGTGGAGAACTTTTAATGGTACAGGTATACGTGGATGACATTATTTTCGGATCAACGAATGATGTTCTGTGCAAAGAATTTGAAAGAGTTATGCAGGACAAATTCGAGATGAGTTCCATGGGAGAGATGAATTTCTTTCTAGGGCTACAAGTAGATCAATCTGAGACAGGGATTTTCCTTCATCAAACAAATTATGTTGGAGACATACTGACCCGATTCAGTATGACTGATGCCAAACCTGCTGGTACTCCATTGGCGATCAATCACGGGATTTCGCCTGATGACAAGGGGGAGTATATTGATGCTACTCTCTATCGAGCCATGATCGGATCTCTCATGTATCTCACGGCATCTCGACCAGACATCATGTTCGCCACGTGTCTCTGTGCCCGATATCAGTCAAAACCAAAAGTCTCCCACTTAATTACTGTCAAAAGGATTTTTCGTTATCTGAAGGGTACTCCTGATCGTGAATTATGGTACTCTAATGATGATAAATTTGAGCTTACTGCATATAGTGATTCTGATTATGGTGGTTGCAAAACAGACTTCAAGTCTACATCTGCAGGGTGTCAGTTCTTTGGAAACCGTCTTGTGACATGGCAATGTAAAAAGCAGACTTCAGTGGCTATATCTACATGTGAAGCTGAATACATCGCTGCTGCCAGTTGCTGTTCACAGATTATCTGGATTCAACAGCAACTTCGGGACTACGGTTTGCAATTCTCTAACACTCCTATTTATGTAGATAATTCTGCTGCCATAGCTATCACTAAGAATCCGGTTCAGCATTCAAAAACCAAACACATCGGCATAAAATATCACTTCATTCGTGATTGTTTTGAAAAGAAACTTATTAATATGGTTCAAATTAACACTGATTTCCAAAAGGCAGACCTCTATACAAAAGCCTTTGACAAACCAAGATTTTTATTCTTGTTAGAGGTAAACGGCTTGAAAAAGAAGGATGACGTTGTTCCGGACCAAGAGTCGAGTCAATAATCATTTTTATCAATTACGTTCCTGTATATATTTTCTTTCTTGCGTTTATTAAAAATCTCAAAAACTCAAAAAGATTTTTCATTTTAAAATTTTAGGGGGAGAAAATGTCAGTAAGAAAATGATCTCTCGCTGAGAAAAATGATAGTACACAGACGCTAGTTATCTGAGACTCCAAAAAGATTTCTATATTGTGTACAGTTATTTGTGTACAGTTTGTTATTAAAATAAAAAGATTTCCCATTTTTGTACAGTCTAAAACCCAAAAACATCTGAAAAACTCAAAAATGAGAAATCGTATCCAACCTTTGGGAAGTGATGGCACACTAACCATATGTATGAAGCACATTGCATTTAATGTCATAGTGAATAGTCACACCAAGTCGACATGTGATGCATTGATAGACTTATCTTACTGAATCTCGACCATTGATGATCAATCTATACCATATTAGATATTGTCTTGTGAGTCACATAATGGTGAAAGGATTGACGAAAATCAACAATAGAAACTGAAGGTGTTTCTCATTCTGTGCACACCAGTTATCATCGGTTTAATGAGATATCAGAAAGTAGTTATAAAATTAAAAATTAGATTCCGAAGTCGTATACGTGCCATATTGCCTTGTAAATACATGGCTGAAGCCGTCCATGCGATTAAGAATAAAATAAAAGTATGAATCCGAATCCGTATATGTGCCATATTACCGGGTTGCAGCCTGGTTGAAGCCATCCATGGGATAAGATGAACACAAACACCGTTAGCTGTATACGTGCCATATTGCCTTGTAAATACCTGGCTGAAGCCGTCCATGAGCTGATGGCTGTCACTGTGAATACTAAAAATAAAAAATAAAAAAATAAAAAAAAATAAAAAAAATTGGTGTAGTAAAGAAGTAACAGGGAATAACTGAGATCTCATGAACTTATGATGACTGGTTAAGTAAGTTGTGCTGGTTTGAAACATTAACATGTTTTGAAAAGTAATTCAAGTCAATTCTTAACTAGTGTGGGACACACAGATAATGGACTTAATCCTTCAAAATCATCTTGTAAGTGTTGAGAAAAGGTGTGCATAAGTTTAAGATGGACAAACATATCAATGATCGCATTTTGACAAAGTGTACTTAAAGCTCAGATAATTTGCAATGTTGCTGATTGCTATTAGTACTGATCCTATGTTCGGATCTTTCTCACAAAAAGATGTGTAAATATCATTGTATAGTTGTATCTACAAAATTCAAAATGTCTCAGATCATTAGTCACTAAGTCTGTATGATTTCTCATAAGGATCATTCTTACTAAGACATTCGTGTATATATCTTGTTGATATTATTTTCAGCATTACATATTCAAAAATCCAAAAAGATTTTACTTTTCCTAAATTTTAGATTATCTGATAAGACTCGAACGACTGTCTGAAAATCAAAATTTGAAAACCGCTTGACTTCCTGATTGATCAAATCGTTCCTTTACTTCATAAACTATTCCAAAACTTCATAATTGATCCCTCACTTCATAATTAAATGTAAATTACTTCATAATCAAATTGTTGTCAAGACCGATGTGGTCGGATACCCCATTTAACTTGAAAAGTTTAATTTGCATAAGGGGATTGTCCCATTCGTATGAATGGATGAGCAAAATGGCTCGCTCGTACGAATGGATGAGGAGAATAGCTCATTCACACGAATGGACTGACCAGAATGGTCCACTCGTACGAATGAGTGACAGAATGAATCAAGTCTAGCTCATTCGCATGAATGGACTGACCAGAATGGTCCATTCGTACGAATGAACCAGGCCATCCTATAAAAAGGCCATTCATTCGCATTCTCAGTCTCATTCGCACAAAACAGAAATCGCATTCGCACGTCTGTTTCATCCAATTCTGATTTTGAACAAAACTCCGTCAAATCACCGATCTAATCTTTCGATTTCATTTTACAGGTATAACCCCACAAGTATTCATCAAGTGTATACCGATTCGTGGACGTTCGACTAGATTTAGGGCTCAAAACCGAAAACAAAACCTAAAAAAAACGTAAAAAGTGACTTAATAAACCGATTAAAATGCTAAATACTGGTTGAAAACCATAATCGAGTGTTTTGGTGTCTTTTTCGGCAAACCCTTTCATGTTTTGGTTGATTTTTGGACAATTTGGATCGCGACCCGTCTGTCGTACGAATGGACACACTCTTCACGTTCATTCGTACGAATGAGAACTCATTCACACGAATGAGCACTCATTCACATGAATGAACACTCATTCGTACGAATGAAAACTCATTCACACGAATGAATAGGCAGAATGATCCATTCGCATGAATGAACCAACTTTTAGGGTTCATTCGTACAAAGGGAAAATGGTCCAAAAGTTCATATTTCCAAAATCTTGCATGTACTGATCTGATGTGCTTCATGTTTTTGTGTTTACAGACTGATCGTTATGGCGAACAGAGCTCCAGTTGTTCTTAAGGCTTCCATTAAAAGCAACATATGTGCGTACATGATTCCTACATCAAAGAATGCACGACCGTTTGTCGGCATGATCGAATTTCTGTCTAGATCAAGGATTGCTCATGCTATATCCAATCACTGCACTCCATATATGTCGCACCAAAGGGAGTTCTGGGCCTCTGCCGAGATTGACTGCGAGGTATCTCCACCGGTCATACGTGGGAAGATCGCAGGTCAAGATGTGGTTGTATCGGCAGCTCACATTCGCCGATTGTGTCAATTCGGTGATCATCCTGAAGATCCAGTGACATTGGATAAATATCTGGTCCGCGGATGCTTCATGAGAATAAAGTATGACGGGAATGTTGCCGAAGGAGTTTTAAATAAAGCGAACCTCTGTCCGCAGTACAAGTATCTAGGACATGTTCTTCTGCATTGCCTCGGTTCCCGTCGTGGCGGTTTCGATGACATGCGCGAAACAATTCAGAGCGCATTCGTTGCTCTGGTGTTGAACATTCCGTTCAACTTTTCCGAGATGGTGTTCACTCATCTTAAGGAAAACATCTATCTAAAAGGGGACAATGCGTATCTTATGTACCCCAGATTCTTACAAATGATAATAGATGACCAACTTCCTCTTCTGCCAAGGTCAGACATCGACATGATCAAGCTAAAACACATGACGGATGTCACTCTAAACAGAGTACAGACCTACAGGGGAAGACCAACAAAGCCACCTCACAAACGACTTATTGGACATCTGGCAAATCCAGATTATGTGGCACCAGCAAACAGAAAATGGCGTCATGATAACAGTGATTCTGACAGGGAGGATATTGTTGTACCTCCAGCTGACGACCAAGATGATGACGACCAAGATGGTCAGGGAGCTGGTGGCAATGCTCCTAATGTTCCATCTACCACTGCCACCACCCCCACTGTTGTTGCTATCGATTCTTCCCTTCCAACTAACCCAGAAGACGTTAACCTGGACACCGTCCTGTTTACTGATTCCGAGGACACTGAAGACGAATTTGTAATCAGTCAACAAGGGGCAAGATTGGTCGCAACAAAACGAAAAAGGGGAGCAGATCAAGGAAGCTCAAGGGTTGATGATGACGTCAGGGATGCTGACTTTGTCCCTGACTGTCCACAAGTATCTGCTGCTCCTTCTTCCCAATCTACCCCAGTCAAGAAAGGAAGAGGAAAGAGAATGGCCAAACGCCAAAAGTTTAAACTTGTTAGAAGGACGGAGAGCACCTCTGCTACTACAGCAACTGCCACCAGGTCTGAGGCTCCAATGTCAACATCTATGCCTCAGACACAAACTGTGCCTCCTCCCATCTACACGACTGCTCCTACATCACAGCCATCAACTATTCGAGCTGAATCTTCAATGTCACTGCCGACTGTCTCTCTACACGACTAGATCAGTACTTTAAACAGTTTGGTACTTTGTTTACTGGCTCAGAATGAAGAGCAATCAAAACGTATTGTCCAACAGGGCTCGCAGATCAGTCAGTTGACTCTGCAAAATACTGAACAAGCCCAAGCCATCACAAGTCTTTCCACTAGATGCAATGATCAACAAGCCCTCCTTCTCACTGCTACAAACCAGAATCAACAGTTGTCTACAACTGTTAATACACATGCTCAGAGGATACAAAGGCTTGAGGAGGAAAATAAGAGACTGTTGGAAGACTTAGAAAGCAGAAGAGACCCGACACCCAGAATTGAGGGTGCTCGCAAAGATGGTGATGATGGTGATGATGGTGACGATGATGATGATGATGATGATGACGATGATGATGATGATGATGACGAGGATGATGATGGTGACGATGATGATGATAATAATGACAAAGATAAGGATGATGGTGCCAATGCTGGTGCTGCATCAAGTGCTTCAAAGACAGCAGAAGCAGAGGCAAGCACAAAGCAAAAATCAGACAAATCAGAAGGCCCATCATCAGATACACAAAAGGGCACTGAAGGTTGATAGTTTTTGTTTTAAGTGTTTTAAGTTGTCTTATTGTAAATATTAGATTATTATGTAAATAATTTCAGTTTTATTTTGATTAAATCAATGAAACTTCAAATTCTCACATGTTTATTCTTTGTTTGTTTATGAAAATAGTTTTGGATGTGATGCCTCTCAAGCAACAACCTTCAAAGTTAACTTATGTGCTTGACATGCAAGGGATCATCCAACATTCAGTTATTTATGACAAAGAGGAAGGGGAAATCGTACATTGCTTGTCAAAAGAACAGATTGCCGAGCTATTTCAAATGAATCCCGACGAAGTCATTACTGAAGAGGCATCTGTTCCAACAACTGATTATCCCTCTTCTGACGAACTAGAAGACGTTGATGAGGTTGAAGTCGAAGACATCACTGATCAATAATATCCAAAGTACACATCAGTAGATGGTGATGATCTTCCCTCCTTCGTGGACTTATTCACTCAGCAGTCCGACGAGGAGGTCAACCGCATTATCGACAACAAACAGGATGAAGCCGGTCCCTCCACTATTGACATTGACGAGCTGAATGAACGTAAAAGTCAGTGGATGGAATACATGGCCGAATTAAAGAAGAACTCAAAGCCCTCTCCTCCAACCAAGTACACTAAAGTTTATCGACTCAAAGGACACAAGTCTGATGGTCGTATAATCAGTTGGGCATACTTCAACGACTTAAGCTGCTATGCTATAAAAAGAGAGAAGGGCATACAATATTTCAGGTACCCTCATGATTTCAAGACGCTGCCCGCATTTGAAGTAAATCAATTGGCGCGTCTAAAGCTTCTATACAGCGAATCTTCCGGTCTATCCGAATGGTTTGAACCTCAATTACAATACGAATACCGGAAGAAGTGGGTGAACTTCAAGCCACAAATGCCTACACGTTACATTCATAAGGAAAAGGTTCATCCAGTCACCAAGAAGCCCCTAATTATCTTAAAGTGGAAGCCTCCAACGATCATGAAGAAGATTCCTTTAAGGAAAATGATCCAGGACTTCTCAGATCAGTTCAAATGGTGGTACTATGATGGGCGTACTGGTGAAGCTGTTATAGTGCTTTGTAAAGAAGGGTCATGGGAGACCATCAGGGTCTTTGATCCCTTGTGGCTGACCAACTTGTCTGAACAAGATGTTACAACTTTATACAAGTGTCAGCCGTTTTTTGAAGTTGCAAATATAGACCAGGCGTTGCAGTATGTGAAAGTGATACGTATATTGTCACACCCCGACCGATGGCGGAATCATCGGGGCGGGACATGTAAGACTGTTCATAGCACAAGGTTGACTAAATTGAAGTATGTTAAAGTCAAATTTCCATTTCAAATAATCCAAATACAAACCAAATCCAAACAAGAAAATAAAACAACTCATAAACTTCTTGATTTAATATTGCTAGGTCCAAATCCTATATTGAGCACGTCTTGAATCATTCTCACATATTAGGGCCTGAAACATGAATAAAATAAAGTCAACTAAAAAGTTGGTGAGTATAACACAGTTGTATATAGATAGCATATAGTTGTAAACAAATCCTTTACAAGACATGAAAAATAAGGCATTTATGGGGAGCTGCTATTGTGTAATCAAGTACAATCAAACCTTAGTAACTAGTATGCAAATTGTGTTGTCGGTATCAATCACCTCCATTGGGTGGGTTTGTCAGACTCAATAGATCTATCATTGAAAACCGTCGGCTTGTATAGTTAATGATTGCACATAGTTTTCACAAAGACTAGCACAACTAGCACTCGGGCACAAAGCTCAAATTTTGCACACATGTATGTATGTAGGATTTAGTACTTGTGTTGTTTGAGTAAATGTAATTGTGAAATGTGTAATGTGTATAAAGTTCATGTTCCACCCCAAAAGTGTAAAAGAGTAAAAAGGGGTTGTGAATACTCACTTGATATGAAGATGAAGCTAACAAGGAAATATAGATAGCAAATATGATCCTTGGAATGCACAATTTAACCTATCGAGTAATGTGTATAGTATCAAATAGATGTACAAAGTTTAAGTTTAAAATGGACGTTGAATTTGTGTATAAAACTATTGATTTGTATAAAATATATAGAGTTTGAAGTAAAATATGTTTGAAATAATTTGATTAGGTTTGAATTGAATAAATAAATAAATATATAATTATAGTCTATGAAATAATGTAGATGTTAATTGTAATTAAGTATAAATAAATAAATGATTTTGATTTAAAATGTAAATTAAATAACTAATCATTATTTATAAATTTTGTAACTTAATTATTTAAAATCTCATTTTAAATAAATATAAATTTAATTTTTATAAACTTTTCAATAAATTATATTTATGCCAAGATTAAACTTTTAATCCATTTTTAAATACAAAACACATATTTTTATAAGATCTGAAACATTTACTGATTAAAATATAAAAATTATAATTCTGATAAAAATTTTGAGTCTAGCACGACCGTGCCTCGGAAGGGCACGATCGTGCTCAAGCCACGGGCGTGACCGCGCTAGTCGGGGCGCGACCGGGTTGATCAACAGGAGCACAATCTAGACAAGACAACAGGCACGACCGTGCCTTGACCAGACACGATCGTGTCTATGATCTTTAGACACAACAAAGACTAGTCCAGAGGGCATGACAAGGTCTGGACAGGAGGACACGACCGCGCTGCTAATCGGCACGACCGCGCTAAATGAGGCACGGCCGCGCTAGATGATTAGCGCGACCGTGTCTATTCCAAGTCAGACACGAATTGACAATTTCTTGTATTTATAACGATGGAATTGATAGGGCTTTCGATTAAAGAGATATTACAAGTCTAATCATATAAATTAATTGCATGAACATCGTGATTAAGTATGGATTCGATTAAATCATTTTTATTTAAAATAACAATTCTGATTCGAACGATTTCTGTAATGAAAGCCCAGATTAATAGGGGGCTTTTGATGATGATACTGAAACGAATGAGATGGAGAGTATACTTACCTAAAACAGGAAGGAATTGGTAACGATCGGTAGAAGGGAGTTCCAGTGACGGAGAAAACGGCTTCCGGCGACTTCGGCTGCAATTCCGGCTAGGCCAGAGAGTCCAGAGTCTTGGAGAGATCCGGGAGATGCGTAATCCTTTCTTGATCGGGGGAATTTGCTTCTCAGAAAAGGATTCGAGTTTTTGCTTGAATTGCTTGAGAGAGAATTCGAGATTGATGGTATGAAACTGAGGCGTTGAATAATTGAGAATGGTATAACTCACGTTAATGGAAGAAGAAACGTAATCGGATTTGAATTTCAAATGATTGAGTGTTTTGAAATCACATTTACGTTTCGACTGTTACGCAGGCGCGACCGTGCCAATATAAGCGCGACCGTGCCTAGGCACCGGGCGCGATCGTTCCAAAGCAGGTCGCGCGACCGTGCCAAAGCACCTGGCGCGACCGTGCTAGGACGAAGCACGACCGTGCTAGACTAGGGTTTGATGACATTTTTCAATTTTAGTCCTTGACTTTTCAGATTTGATAAGTTTGAATAAAATAGTTTCTTGTATAGTGTCTAAATGTATATAACCGAGTAAGACTTGCGAATTTGTATAGAATTACTGCATTAAATTTACGGCGAGAAAATAATGAGACATTGCACGAGTATAGAACTTGAAATTGCATTACATTGAATTGAAATAGGAATACTAAAATCAGAAATGTTACAGTCTCCCCATGTTGAGAGAATTTCGTCCCGAAATTTAGCTAGAGGAAACAACATTATTAGTAAAAAGATGAGGGTACTTGAGCTTCATTTGGTCTTCTCGTTCCCAAGTGAACTCAGGACCACGCTTAGATTCCCAACGAACTTTAACGATAGGAATGCGACTTCGCTTGAGCTGCTTGACTTCACGATCCATAATTTCTACCGGTTTCTCAACGAAGTGCATCGTGTCGTCAATGCGCACGTCGTCGAGCGGTATATGGAGATTTTCATCGGCAAGACACTTCTTCAGATTAGATATATGAAATGTAGGATGCACATTGCCAAGAGATGGAGGTAACTCGAGCTTGTAAGCCACTTTCCCAATCCTTTCAAGGATTTTGAATGGACCAACATAACGAGGTGCTAACTTGCCTTTCTTTCCAAAATGGACCACACCTTTCCAAGGAGACACCTTAAGAAGAACAAGATTACCGACTTGGAATTCCAAGGGTTTTCGACGTTTATCGGCATAACTCTTTTGCCGACTCCTCGCTACTCGAATATTGTCACGGATTTGAATAATCTTGTCGGATGTTTCTTGAATTAACTCGGGACCAGTGATTTGTGCTTCACCAATCTCGTTCCAACATATCGGAGAGCGACACTTGCGACCATAGAGAGCTTCGAATGGAGCCATGTTGATACTTGTGTGGTAGCTATTGTTGTAAGAAAACTCAATAAGGGATAAATGTGAATCCCAATTGCCACCAAAATCGATTACACAAGCTCTAAGCATGTCTTCAAGAGTTTGGATTGTTCGCTCGGTTTGACCATCAGTTTGCGGATGGTAAGCCGTGCTCAAATCCAATCGAGTACCAAGAGCCTTTTGGAGAGATTGCCAAAATCGAGAAGTGAACCGAGCGTCTCTATCGGATATTATGTTCAAGGGAACACCATGACGGCTCACAATTTCATCAATGTAAATTCGGGCTAATTTCTCCACTTTGAAGTCTTCACGAATAGGCAAGAAGTGCGCAGATTTGGTAAGTCGATCAATGATCACCCAAATACTATCATAACCACTCGAGGTGCGAGGGAGCTTGGTAATGAAATCCATAGCTAAATCCTCCCATTTCCACACGGGAATTTCTGGTTGTTCGAGTAAACCAGAAGGACGTTGATGTTCGGCTTTGACTTTGGAGCAAGTTAAGCATTTGGCCACATAAAGAGAAATGTCTTTCTTCATACCGGGCCACCAATAAAGTTGGCGAAGATCTTGGTACATTTTATCCGCACCAGGATGAATAGAATAACGAGTCTTATGAGCCTCGTTCATGAGAAATGCACGGAGATCATCGCGATCGGGAACCCAAATACGGTTCAAGTAATATAGTAAGCCATTGGGTTTTGATTCAAGAAGAAGTTCAACACCACACGACATTTCTTCATACATGTTACCCTCGGTTACCGAGACGTGTTGAGCTTCTAAGATAGGGGTTTGAATATCGGATTGAATACGGGCACAATGAAGCATAACATGGTCCTTTCGACTCAAGGCATCGGCTACAACATTCGCTTTGCCGGGATGGAAACGAATCTCGCAGTCGTAGTCGTTAAGCAGTTCGACCCAACGTCGTTGCCTCATATTGAGCTCTTTTTGGTTGAAGATATGTTGAAGACTTTTATGGTCGGTGAATACCACACATTTCGTGCCATATAGGTAATGTCTCCAAATCTTTAACGCGAATACGACCGCAACCAACTCGAGATCGTGCGTCGTATAATTCTTTTCATGAATTTTGAGTTCTCTTGATGCATAAGCGATTACTTTTCCTCGTTGCATGAGGACACAACCAAGACCTTGGTTAGAAGCATCACAATAGACAACTAAATCATCATTTCCATTGGGGAGAGTCAAAATGGGAGCATTGCATAACTTATGCTTAAGAGTTTGGAAAGCTTCTTCTTGCTTCGGTCCCCACTCATAAGTTTTACCCTTATGGGTCAAAGCGGTAAGAGGGACAACAATCTTTGAGAAGTTTGAGATGAAACGACGATAAGAACCCGCAAGACCAAGAAATGAACGCACTTCGGTAGGAGTCTTCGGGGCATTCCAATTCTTAACCGTTTCAATCTTAACAGGATCAACATGAATACCCTTGTCGTTGACGATGTGACCAAGAAATTGAACTTCTTTTAACCAAAATTCACATTTGGAGAACTTGGCATATAGTTGTTCTTTCTTTAAAAGGTCTAAAACCAATCTAAGGTGTTCTTCATGGTCGGCTTTAGTCTTGGAATAGATTAAGATATCGTCAATGAAAACGATCACGAATTTATCAAGGTACGGTTTGCACACACGGTTCATGAGATCCATGAAAACTGCGGGTGCATTGGTTAACCCGAAGGGCATAACCATGAACTCGTAATGACCATACCTTATTCGAAAAGCAGTCTTAGGAATGTCATCTTCTTGAACACGGAGCTGATGATAACCGGATCGAAGATCAATCTTCGAGAAGCAAGTAGAACCTTGAAGTTGATCAAAGAGATCATCGATTCTAGGCAAAGGATAACGATTCTTGATAGTAAGCTTATTGAGTTCGCGGTAGTCAATACACATACGGAATGATCCATCCTTCTTTTTAACAAATAAGACGGGTGCACCCCACAGTGAATGACTTAGGCGAATGAAACCTTTATCGGAGAGTTCTTGAAGTTGACTTGCGAGCTCTTGCATTTCGGAAGGTGCAAGACGATAAGGAGCTCTAGCAACGGGGTTAGCTCCAGGTATAAGATCAATGAGGAACTCGACTTGACGAACGGGAGGAAGACCGGATAAATCCTTGGGAAACACTTCGGGAAAATCTCGAATAATGGGAATGTCTTGGATACTCTTCTCCTTGACATCCTTTTGAATAATATGAGCTAAGAAGGCAATGTACTTCTTTCGTAAGTACTTTTGAGCGGTAGTACAACACATCAACTTAAGACCCTTGCAAGGCTTTTCACCAAAAACCCTTATGGTTTCTCCCGATGGTAGCGGAATTCGAATATACTTTTCAAAGCAAATGACTTCGGCATGATGATTTGATAGCCAATCCATACCTATGATAATATCAAAGCTTCCTAGTGGCATTGGAACAAGGTTGATTGGGAATGCATGATCATTAAGTTCTAAAGAGCAATCATAGATAATAGACTCAATTGTAAGGGAGTCACCATTTGCTATTTCAACGGTGAAGGTTTTCTCTAGTTGAGATCGTGTCTTTGCAAGTAAAGGCTCAAAATTTAGTGACACAAAACTTTTATCGGCACCGGTATCGAACAAAATGGAGGCATATTGACTATTAACAAGGAACGTACCATTAACCACGTCGTTGTTGGCTTGAGCTTCGTTGGCGTTTATGTTGAACGCACGCCCACGAGCTCCACCTTGTGTAGCATTTGCAAGCCTTGGACATAGATTACGAAAATGATTCGGGTCACCACACTCATAGAAAGCACGCCTATTAGCAATGGCGGGAGCACCTTGATTAGCCACTCGCGGGTTGGGTTGGTTCCTTGGATTGACTTGACCCTCAAAAGCTTTGGCCCTGCAAATATTGATAGTGTGACCATATATCCCACAATGAGTGCAAAGGCGACATGGGATCCTTTGAGGATGATGAAAATTGCAGGTGGCACAAAGAGGATAAACCCAACATATGGCTTTTTAGCCGGTGCTTGAACTACGGGTGCAACTTGATTAACGGGCACCGCAGGAGTAACCACAGCAAAGTTTCTAACTTTCCTCTTTTTGTTATTGCGAGAGGGTTCAGTTGTGGCTTCTTTGTTGTGGGTAGGAGGGGTTACGTTTTTAGCAACTTTCTTAGAACCCTTTTTGGTAAGAGTTCCAGCTTTAACATGATTATCAGTTAAGGTAGCAGACAGGCGGATGGCATCCTCCAAAGTAGCAGGATTTCTACCTAAGACAGTATCTTGAATTTGTCTTGGTAGCCCACCAATATACTTTTCGATACAACGGGCTAAAGGAGTGACCATGTGGGGCACAAGAAGACTCAACTCATGGAACCGAGTTGTATATGCTAAGTTTTCCCCACTATCTTAGGCAAGATCCCAAAATTCAGCTTCCAACTTCTTCACTTCATTTCGAGGACAGAATTCCTCGGTCATAAGCCTTTTGACCTCATCCCAAGGTAAAGCCATAGCTACATCAATACCCCTATTCCTTTTCTCCCCATTCCACCATGTAAGTGCCCGCTTTTGAAGGACACTAGTAGCATGACGAACACGGAGGTTGTCGGGACAGTCACTATTGAGAAAGGTATTCTCAATACTTTCAAACCATTGAAGGAGTCCAGTAGCTCCTTCGGTTCCATAAAACTTTAGGGGATTGCAAGAATTGAAGTGCTTGAAGGTGCATTGAGATGGATTGTTTCCACCATTTCCACCATTACCACCATTATTACCACTATTGCTTCCATTTCCACCATTGCCATTTGTGGCACCATTGGCTTGGGTGAGTTGTGTCACCAATTGGGTAAGAATAGCAGCAATGTCGGAGTTGGCGTTGGCGGCGGGAGCACGACGAGGAGGCATTCTACAGATTTTCACAAGACAAGAAAGATTGTAAGAACTTATGAGAATTGCTAGGATTTAATAGAATGAGAAAACCAAATAAAAGATAGATATTCATAGTTTGGATTGTACTCAAAAGTGATAAAATCACTTGAATACTAAGGCGCATCAAGGTTAATTTAAACTTATATAATTTTTCAAGGAGACATGCTTTAGCCTATAAGTAAACACTCATCTCGGGAATTCCCAGGAAAGCATACGGGTCCCTCGGTTGATTGGGATTTATGCGAAATGCTTTCCTAGACAGAAAACCCAAAATACAGGTGTCACCCTTCCATATTGCATGTGTCCTCAAATAATTTAACAAGTTTAAAAAAAACTTAACGAAGAAAATAAAAATTTTTAAAGATTTTTGCTTCAAGAAAATTTTTTCACATGCTTAGAAAGAATAAAGATAGAAAAGAAGGTAGGAATATCATGGGATTTTAGGATATAGGAAAGGTATTATTAAGAAGATCCTAATAAGCCATAAATTTCTAACAAGTGAGGTACCAAATATAATAAACAATTTATCATGGTAAGCATGTAGCACATAGCATGTAACACATAGCACAAAATCATGAAGCATAGTATAAGTGGGTGTCCTAAAGTTATAGTCTAGGTCAAGATGTCTAATAACCTAAATCCCTATAACCAAGGCTCTGATACCAATCTGTCACACCCCGACCGATGGCGGAATCATCGGGGCGGGACATGTAAGACTGTTCATAGCACAAGGTTGACTAAATTGAAGTATGTTAAAGTCAAATTTCCATTTCAAATAATCCAAATACAAACCAAATCCAAACAAGAAAATAAAACAACTCATAAACTTCTTGATTTAATATTGCTAGGTCCAAATCCTATATTGAGCACGTCTTGAATCATTCTCACATATTAGGGCCTGAAACATGAATAAAATAAAGTCAACTAAAAAGTTGGTGAGTATAACACAGTTGTATATAGATAGCATATAGTTGTAAACAAATCCTTTACAAGACATGAAAAATAAGGCATTTATGGGGAGCTGCTATTGTGTAATCAAGTACAATCAAACCTTAGTAACTAGTATGCAAATTGTGTTGTCGGTATCAATCACCTCCACTTGGGTGGGTTTGTCAGACTAAATAGATCTATCATTGAAAACCGTCGGCTTGTATAGTTAATGATTGCACATAGTTTTCACAAAGACTAGCACAACTAGCACTCGGGCACAAAGCTCAAATTTTGCACACATGTATGTATGTAGGATTTAGTACTTGTGTTGTTTGAGTAAATGTAATTGTGAAATGTGTAATGTGTATAAAGTTCATGTTCCACCCCAAAAGTGTAAAAGAGTAAAAAGGGGTTGTGAATACTCACTTGATATGAAGATGAAGCTAACATGGAAATATAGATAGCAAATATGATCCTTGGAATGCACAATTTAACCTATCGAGTAATGTGTATAGTATCAAATAGATGTACAAAGTTTAAGTTTAAAATGGACGTTGAATTTGTGTATAAAACTATTGATTTGTATAAAATATATAGAGTTTGAAGTAAAATATGTTTGAAATAATTTGATTAGGTTTGAATTGAATAAATAAATAAATATATAATTATAGTCTATGAAATAATGTAGATGTTAATTGTAATTAAGTATAAATAAATAAATGATTTTGATTTAAAATGTAAATTAAATAACTAATCATTATTTATAAATTTTGTAACTTAATTATTTAAAACCTCATTTTAAATAAATATAAATTTAATTTTTATAAACTTTTTAATACATTATATTTATGCCAAGATTAAACTTTTAATCCATTTTTAAATACAGAACACATATTTTTATAAGATCTGAAACATTTACTGATTAAAATATAAAAATTATAATTCTGATAAAAATTTTGAGTCTAGCACGACCGTGCCTCGGAAGGGCACGATCGTGCTCAAGCCACGGGCGTGACCGCGGTAGTCGAGGCGCGACCGGGTTGATCAACAGGAGCACAATCTAGACAAGACAACAGGCACGACCGTGTCTTGACCAGACACGATCGTGTCAATGATCTTTAGACACAACAGAGACTAGTCCAGAGGGCATGACAAGGTCTGGACAGGAGGACACGACCGCGCTGCTAATCGGCACGACCGCGCTAAATGAGGCACGGCCGCGCTAGATGATTAGCGAGACCGTGTCTATTCCAAGTCAGACACGAATTGACATTTTCTTGTATTTATAACGATGGAATTGATAGGGCTTTCGATTAAAGAGATATTACGAGTCTAATCATATAAATTAATTGCATGAACATCGTGATTAAGTATGGATTCGATTAAATCGTTTTTATTTAAAATAACAATTCTGGTTCGAACGATTTCTGTAATGAATGCCCAAATTAATAGGGGGCTTTTGATGATGATACTGAAACGAATGAGATGGAGAGTATACTTACCTAAAACAGGAAGGAATTGGTAACGATCGGTAGAAGGGAGTTCCAGCGACGGAGAAAACGGCTTCCGGCGACTTCGGCTGCAATTCCGGCTAGGCCAAAGAGTCCAGAGTCTTGGAGAGATCCGGGAGATGCGTAATCCTTTCTTGATCGGGGGAATTTGCTTCTCAGAAAAGGATTCGAGTTTTTGCTTGAATTGCTTGAGAGAGAATTCGAGATTGATGGTATGAAACTGAGGCGTTGAATAATTGAGAATGGTATAACTCACGTTAATGGAAGAAGAAACGTAATCGGATTTGAATTTCGAATGATTGAGCGTTTTGAAATCACATTTACGTTTCGACTGCAGATTGAGCGTGCTTATCCTTGACTCTTCTGGGCACCTGAGGCTTGAGATACTCATACTTTCCCGATCTTGCTTCACGCTGTAGTATACTCCACAAACCCATTGCTACTGCATGATTCGAATGATTCAGCAGGTCGCGGTTTGCAAGGTTAACTAGGTCGTACCTGGGCAAAGAGTTGAACGCCTCACTGGTTGGTTTCAAGTATTGAACCCCTCCAGATCTTTTGATGGCGAACAACTGCTTGTCCTCCTCAAACCTGACAGCTAAGATCATACCTGTCTCTCCATACTTGTCTTTGATAGACGTCTTTTGCCACACTGGAGCTGGACCTTTTGTAGATGCAGAAGGCATGTCTTTCTCTTTTTGTGCCTCGGGGTCCACAGGTATACGGTCGACCGGGGGGGCATCAGTTGTAGCTTAAACATTACTTGTTGTATCAACTGAGCCTGTGTCTGTTTCGAGCAGAGATTCGAGCGATGGTATTTCAAAGATCTCACCATCCTCTAACTCATACTCTAGATCCCCGTCGCCCTTGGGAATCTCGATTATCACATCATCATCATCATCGTTCCAATCATCACCAGAGTCGATCTCTCCTTCTTCCAGATTAAGGAGAGCATCGATCTGTGCTTCTTTAGAATAGTCAGGCTCGAGACATAGAATCTTGTCAGCCACTGACTTCCCTTTATCACCGCCACCACCACCTCCTGAGGTATCACCACCCTCTTGCGTAGTAGAATCCCCCTCAGCCATTGACGTAGTAGAGATGGGCACAATTGCCGAAGCTTGGTGCTCACCTCCACTAGGACCGACTTCAGGATCCTTGTCTTTGTCATCATCCTTAGTCAAATCGACTGGATGACAAACTTCTGCACCGGTGGATTTTTCTTTTTCCTTCTCCCCCTGAGCACCTAGCTTCTCGGTCAGTTCTGCAATCAATTTGACCATTGTAGCGTGCTCCTGCCTTTGAGCATCCATCCTTAGCTCAATTGAAGTTCTGTGGGCCAGAATCATTTCATTCGTCTTCATTAATAGTTCATTCTGCGCCATCACATTCTTTAGCCGTTCATCAGTCCCCGTTCTCTGGCTACGCAGAATCCTAACTTCATCTGCCAGAGAGTTTATCTGTGCTTGTTGAGCATCAGACTCCTCCTTTGACGTTTGAATAGTCTTCAACAAGCCAACAACTTGGGTTTCTAGCACATCGATCCTAGCTTCATTTGGATCCAGATGCCTAGATGATGAGGCTTCGGCGTTGTGGATGGGGGAAGAGAAGATTGTGTCAAAGTCGAACCCCTGTGAGAAATCACCGTAGTTGAAGGGTTGACCTGATGGCTCTTTGGTGGGTGTTGGGGTTGGGGATGGTATGATGTGAGTGGGTGTTATTGTTAGGGTGACTGTAACTGACTCCGTGAGAAGTGGAGCAGTCACCGTCACCTGGACGGTTGAAATAGGGAGGGTCACCGTCACAGGAATCACCTCTGTGACCGCCGTGACCGCCACATCTGCTTGTACCAGTGGCCTTCGCCTCCAACTAAACAGTTGCCGTGCTGGTTGGGTAGATTCTGGAATGGCAGCTTCAACTTGTACTGGTTGCACAGTTGGAATCTCTTCAACCCTGGGGATGGCAACCTCTTGCCTATCGCCCCTTTTCTTGTTGGTGCTCTCATGCCTCTGTCTTTGTAAAGCAGCGTCAGAGTCGGAATCCGGCAAATATTCGCTGCTGGAGCTTTGTCTCTTTCTTTTTGAAGACGACGCAGGCTGGGTTACCTGTGCCTGTCTCCTCGGTTGTGCCTGTGATGGTGCATCATCGGAATCAGAAGAATCTGATTCTTTAGCCTCCGAATCGGATTCCTCAGCACCACCAACACCACCTTCATCATCACCCTCATCATTACCTTCATCATTACCTTCATCATCCTCATTCTCTTCATCTTGTTCTTCATCAGAGTGATCACTCAACTCTGGTCCCGAGTTGGGACTATACCAGTTCCAGTCCTCCGGAGCTACGTATGCTTCATTCAATAGGTGGCCAAAGAGTTCAGTGTGCTCAGGGGTAGGATCTACACTGCCTGGCTTTAGAAACTGTGCAAAAACTCTCTTGGCCACTCTCTTCACTTGCAGTCTCTCCCCGATCGCACGCAGGTTTGGCAACGCATCATCGATCAAAAGTTGCACAAACCTAGGGTATAAAAGGAACCTAAACCTCTCCGCCGTATTTATCTAGTCATTGATTGCTTTGAAAATAAAGCGGGAGAAGTTGTAGCCCCGATTGAGAGACAAGCCCACCATGGCTGCGGCAAGGTCATGACCCATGGCATCCTTCCCTGCTTTCCTTGATGAGATGCACATGATCAAGATGTGGGCAAAGTAACGCCATTGATCTAGAACCCACATTTTCTTGTATGAAGCATAGTCCCTTTCCCCGACATATCCCATTCTCTGCCTCCAACACCCATCCACGTAGTAATCTGGATAGGATGTCGGGTCGGTGGGAAGGTCTCCAAACTGCAGTACTCTCCTTATTGTATCCTCAGAGATGGCCATAGCCCGACCGTCAACGGTAGCCCTTATGACATTTGGAGATACCGTGCAATCGTGCTCTGCTGTCTCCCAGAATTGCTCTAAGTAAGGTCTTGAGACTGTTGGATTAGCCGAGATTGCATAACTTATTTTAGATCTGTTCAGGAAGTCCACAATCTCTCTATATTGTAAGGCTGCCCCTTTCCATTCTGGTTCAGTGTGCGCCAACAGATTGAATTCGTCAGTGAATGCACGAGCCATTATCTGCAAACACACATAGAAAACATAATTAGATCAATTAATAACAATGGAAGTAGACTCACATGACATAGAATAGTAGTTACACTTTGAAAAAAAAATTCAGACTTAAGAAAATTTTCTAAGTGTTGGTCCTGCGCACTTAGCAAGTGCGCAGGATTTTACTCTTGCGTACTTAACAAGTACGCAGGAATTACTTCTTGCGTACTTGCTAAGTGCGCAAGAACAACTCTTAACAAAAAATTCAGAAATTGAATTCGATCAAAATGTGGGTCGATTAGGTCGCCACTAGGTCGGAATCACGGATTCTAACCTATGGTACCATTATCAACACTACACTCGTTCAATTTTTGACCGAGACCCGTCGCCGACCCACTGTCGGTTAAAATACGAATGACGGATCAATCGAGGACCAAGAGATGATTAGGGAGTCCATTAAAGCTTCCTATTCGCTTGTTACACATAATAAGTTACCCAAACAACCCCAAATTACCACAAAATTTGTCGACATTAACCTAAAATATTCTAGGTCAAATCGGTCCAAAATTTCACGAATTTACGGATGAAATCGGTCTAAAATCTCACCAAGGAGATGAAATACGAAGATGATAATGTGGAAGGGATGAAAAACGGGTTTGAACACACTCGATTTTGAGAGAAAATTACAGGGGGAAAAATTTCGGTTTGAAAGCTTAACCTGAAAATTTTTCTAAGTGTTGAACTTATACCCCACTGATAATGTTCGTGCGTACTTGCTAAGTGCGCACGAATTAACGCTTGCGTACTTAACAAGTACGCAGGAATTAACTCTTGCGTACTTGCTAAGTGCGCAAGTCTTACTTCGTGCGTACTTGACAAGTGCGCAGAAACTTTAAGTGCGCAATTTTCAACTCAGAATTATGAAGATTTTCAAGTCAAATAACGAACAAGATAAAAATATTCAATCGGGAGGATTCAAATACAATTCATGAAGGTTAAACATAAAATATTTTTGGCCTTTTCTGAATTAAACTTAAACAATGCATAAACTTAAAATCTTTTTGTTCTTTTCTAGATAGAAATATACAAGTATTCACACAAGCTATTTTTGAACAAAGACACTAGCAGAGGATCATATCAGGCTAATTTTTAGCAAAAATGATACAATATAAACATCAAAGAATATGGGATCATGTCATGTATTACTCTTTATTCTTACGTAATAAGCAAATAAACAAGTAATTCAAGTTGACAATATTATAAGATTTGAAACTATATGCATCTTTGTATCATGTTCTTGTGTATTAAGTTATTAATTATAAAATATACAACGTGTACCCCACTTAAATGCTATGATATTTTGCACTATCTCAAGGCATCTAAGATTTTTCCAATGATATTCTTAATTTTCAGAATGAAGTTACATCAATTAGCACAGAAAAATCAAGCAGAATCCATGAGGATTATCAAGAATCATAAGATTCAGAATCGAGTGATTCAATTGTCTTGGTTTCATGTGATTTTCTTCTTTGAATATCGGTATGATGATTCGGGATAAGGAACATGGTGTTTGATTATAAGGTAACGGGATCCAACTTTTATCTGGATTTGATTTCAATGAACCAGGAATGATTCAAGGGTGAATACATGCTCAACGGTTGATGTAGAGACATGTCTTGTTTCAATCTCTCCTTGCATACTTGTGAGTATGGGCAGTGAGATGAACCGCATTAATTGTGCTAACAACATAACCCGAAACTGATCTCAAAAGAAAATTATTGCCAAAATCTAACATCCTTTATCTGATAATGATCTTTTCTATTCTTTTACACACACACACTTGCAAATATGGGTTCAAATCACAGTTGTAATTTAGATTTAGTTTCCACACTACTAGTGATTCAAAGACGCATACAGCCTACTGACAATTAAAATTACTTGTAAGTAAACAGATTAAAAACATAATAATTTAAACAATTAAGTAAACATGACGCAATCATTTCCCATGAGCAGTCTATGATGGTTAGATCATTTCAGATGTACTATCATTTCCTCATTTCTCAAGTGAACTTTAGAAATTTTCTCCATTTTTTTTTTGAACTAACAGAACTATACAAAAAAAATTTAAAAGAAATAAAATTTAACTTCCATGAATTGAATTGATTTAAGAAAATTAATTTTCACTCGGGATTAAACATTCCTATCAAGTTGACAAGATGCTCAAAACGGGACCGATCAAATGCCTTTGTGAAAAGGTCAGCAAGATTGTCATCCGTGTGAACCTTTACAAGTTCAATTAAATGCTTTTCAGCACAATCACGGATGAAATGATGGCGAATTTCAATATGCTTAGTTTTGGAATGTTTCACCGAGTTATTTGTGATGGACATGGTGGCATTGTTGTCAATGAATAAAGGAGTTCCAGTGAAGTTCAAGCCGTAGTCTCGCAATTGCTGCTGAATCCACAATATCTGAGAACAACCGCTAGCTGCAGCAATGTATTCTGCTTCACAAGTTGAGACAGAAACCGTTGACTGCTTCTTGCACTGCCAGGAGACCAGTCTGTCTCCCAAGAATTGACATCCGCCAGAAGTTGACTTTCTGTCAAGGTTACAACCGCCATAATCTGAATCAGTGTAGGCTTTGAAGTCGAATGACTGCTGCTTAGAGTACCAAAGACCTAATCGGGGTTTCCCTTTCAGGTATCTGAAAATCCTCTTCACGGCTATCATATGTGACTCCTTCGGTTGAGACTGAAACCTTGAGCACATGCATACAGCAAACATAATATCGGGTCTTGAAGCTGTGAGATACATAAGTGATCCGATCATCCCACGGTACAACCTGCTGTCTACATCCTTCCCATCTTTGTCAGGATGCAAACCATGATTGACTGGGATTGGTGTGCCATAAGTAGTGCTATCACTCATCTTGTATTTTGACAGGATGTCTTGCACGTACTTAGTTTGATGTAGATAAATGCCATCCTCTCTTTGACTGACTTGCAGACCCAGGAAGAACGACAGTTCACCCATATTGCTCATTTCAAACTTGGACTTCATCACCTTCTCGAATTCCCTACACATCCCTTCATTGGTCGACCCAAAGATGATGTCGTCGACATATACTTGCACAAGTAGAATGTCACCTCCTGCTTTCCTTATGAAGAGAGTCGAGTCAATCTGTCCACGGTCGAAACCATTAGACAGTAAATGCTTTGATAGTGTCTGATACCATGCCCGCGGTGCTTGATGAAGACCATAAAGTGCTTTGTCGAGCTTGTACACTTTATTGATATTATGCGGATCTTCAAAACCGGGAGGTTGAGTGACATAGACTTCTTCATGAACTTTACCATAAAGGAAAGCACTCTTCACATCAAGTTGGTAGATCTTGAAGCCGACATATGTGGCATAAGCCAAGAACAGTCGAATGGCCTCAATTCTAGCAACTGGGGCATATACTTCCGTGTAATCCAAGCCCTCTTGTTGATAAAAACCCTGAACAACCAATCTTGCCTTGTTCTTCACAACTACATGACGATCATCCGTCTTGCATTTGAACACCCATCTGGTTCCAATTGGCTGAAAGCCTTTTGGCAAGTCAACCAAATCCCATACATGCAACTTTTGGAATTGGGACAATTCATCTTGCATCGCCTCAATCCAGCAGTTGTCAGTGAGAGCCTCCTTCACATTCTTCGGCTCTATCTGGGACACGAATGCAGCATGCAGACATGTTTCCATGACACCAGTGTCAAATATCTTTGTGTAAAGACTGGTGTTCTCAGTGATGGTTCTATGACGAGTCTGAACACCGGCATAAGGATCACCAATAATGTTGTCGATTGGATGATTCCTATGCACTCTCGTCTCCGGTACAATTGGTTCTAGAATTTCTGGATCTAAATTTGTGCTCAACTCCCCCATTTCCTGTGTTTCAGCAGAAGAAGATTCAATGTTAATTGGATCAGCTGGAGCTTCATTTCCTACAGTTATGTTAGGATTGGCTTGAGCGTCATCTCCAACAACATGAACACTTTCACTGTTATCACTGTCATGAGTTCCAGATGCAGATGCAGCATTGGAATCAGGAGTTATAATTGGTACAGTAGCACGAGTAGAAAAACTGCCGCCATTCAATAGATTATAAACATTTTCGGCGTCTTCTGCAGATAGCTCAGGAAGATTGAAAGACTTGAATAGCGCATCATAATCAAAACCCCAAGCTGGACCTTTTGGTTCTGGTGGAATGCTGTGTTTACTACAATCCACTTCGAACCATTCCTCGACAGTACGAGTTCCTATGTTGTACACTCTCTTGCAGGGCGAATTGGCAACATATCCTAAGAAGATGCCTTCCACCGCTTTCGCATGAAATTTAGATTGACGATCTTTATACTGTAGCAACAAGGAACAAGGACTACCAAAAGGAACTAGGTAATCAAGATTGGGAAGTCGATTGTTGATCAACTCATAACAAGTCTTGTTGTGTCTTTTCACCACCAAAACTCTGTTTAAGACGTGACAAGCTGTATTTACTGCTTCTGCCCAGAAAGTGACAGGAAGCTTTGCATCTGACAGCATAGTCCTTGCAGTCTCAATCAGTGTTCTGTTCTTCCGTTCAGCAACTCCATTCTGCTGAGGCGTGTACGGCGCGCTGAATTCGTGACGGATCCCTTTCTTGAGACAGAAAAGTTCCATCAAATTATTCTTGAACTCAGTTCCGTTGTCACTCCTTATTCTTCTAACTTTCAGCTTGCAAAGAGATTCCAAGCTCAGGATCAAGTATTGAAGAATATCAGCAGTCTCATCTTTTGTACCTAAAAAATGCACCCAAGAAAAACGTGAGAAATCATCAGTTACAACTAGACAGAATGACTTACCTCCAATACTCCTGATACTTATGGGGCCAAACAGATCCATGTGTAATAGCTCCAAAGGGGTATCGATAGAGTTTTGGAGCTTGGGCTTGTGAGACTTCCGTTGCTGTTTGCCCTTTTTACAAGGCATACAGTCATCTGCAACGGTAAATCTCAGCTTAGGAACCCCGGTTACCAAACCGTTTCGGACAAGATGATTCATTTTACGATAAGAAATATGTTCGAGTTTCCTATGCCACAAGATGGAGTCAAGCTCTGTCGCTTTTGTAAGCAAACAAGTAGCAACTGATGAGGTGGTTTTTGCCACGCTCATATCAATCTGATAAGTGTCGTTTGTTCTTGGTGCTCTCATCAGAATCCAGTCATCAAGAACTTTGAAACCGGGTTTGAGAATCAGACATTCTGACTTGTCAAACATCACAGAGTACTCCTTGTCACACATTTGTGAGACACTCAACAGGTTATGCTTCAGCTGCTCGCAGAAGTTGACATTGTCAAAGCTAACACAACCGTTCGAAACCACGCCTTGACACGTGATACTGCCGCCTTTTTCTCCGGCAAAGGCCACATAGCCGCCTCTAAATGGTTTAACGTCTTGAAGCAAGGCCATGTTTCCTGTCATGTGCCGGGAGCATCCACTATCTACATACCAGCGGTTAGAGATAGTACCCTTCGGACGTCCCTGCACGAGTAACAAAAGAATTAGTTAGATTTGGAGACCCAAGCCATTGTGGTCTTGGGTCGTCCATCCTTCTCAAAATAAACTACTTCTTTCAACTCACAGTCATGATAACTGTCCAAAATTGGTGAATCTTTGGAGGAATTGGGAACAGGAGATTGAGAAACTTTAACTTTCTTGTTCCAGGATCTCTTTTGAATCCTAACCAGAACAGGAGACTTTGGTTCAATCACAGCCGGTGAACTTGTGGAAGCTTCACCTGATTGAGCTTTAGTCAGCTGTTCCAGCTTTCTCAACCTCTTATTCCTTCTTCTTCTATGTGGCTTAGAGAGTCTAGCCACAGGTTTCTCACCAGTGCGTGTACTACCAGATGTAGACACACGAGGTACAACAGGTTGCTTTACCTTTCTTACAACAGATGGCTTGGCCTCAGATTTGATCTTTGGCTTAGCTATCGGTTGCACTGGTGGTTTCACCACATTTAGCTTTGGTCTGATAGGAGCTTTCACTACTGGCGACATAGGGATAATAGCTGGTCGTGAAACAACATGCCGTTTCCCTTGGTTCTTAGAAGGACAGTTCACAACAATGTGACCAACCAAGCCACAGTGAAAGCAATTCCTCTTGTCAACATAAGTTCTCATGTAAGGCTCTTTAGTTCTGGCCTTAGAAAACTCACCATTGTGAGAAGGAAGAGTTGGTTTATGAACAGAAGTTTGAACTTTTACAGTTTGATGTTTGGGGGTATAATACTTTTGCAAATTTTCTTTGTAACCCAGCCCATAATGAGATGAAAAAGCCTCTTTCTTAGCTTGGTTAATATTTTTAAAACCCCCGTAAAGCATTCCCTTAAGTTTATCATTTGTTTCAATGATATCAGGTTCAGTTAAAATGCAATTATCACCATTAGTGATAATGTTTTTCTGGACTTTCTGTTCAGTCAACAACTCCTTAGATACTACTCCTTCAGGGCAAGTGTTAACCGACCCATCCTCAGAAGCAGTAACATACTCCTCACTAGATGTGGAGTTAGCCTTACTTGAGGATTCATCCTTTTTAGGGGAATCATCCTTATCAGAGGGCTCATCTAGACAAGTGAGATCAATGTCTATCAAGCTATTGACAAACTACCCACTTATTGGTGGAGGAATGGCATTGGTACCAAGTCCTAGGCCATTCATTTTTTCTCACCACGGATTCGTAGTGTTCCACCACGAAGCGAGAGTTTTTCAATTTCTCGTTAGTGCATTTGAGCTGCAAGATCTCATTTTGCAGTTTGTTAATTTCATTGTTCTTCTTTTCCAAAGCCCTATACGCAATGTCCAAATGAACCTGTTGGTCGCTTATTTTTAAAGAATAGTCTTGTTTTTCGTTCTGTAGCATTTCAACTGATTCTTTAAAATGTGATTCATTCATTTTGTAATTTTTAGCTGCCAACTTTAGGGGTCCGATTATGTCTTGGAGATCAGAAATTTCATTTTTTAGCCCTAGACATTTAGAACAAGAAACAACAGAGAAAGGGTTAGAATCTACCTCAGATGATGAACTTTGTCCTTCTCCAATTGCCATGAGAGCGATAGCAGTGGTAGACTCCTTTTCATCAGCTACAGAAGCTTCCTCTTCTTCAGATTCAGAAGATTCCTCTCCTTCAGATTCAGAAGATTCCTCTTCTTCAGCTTCCTTCCTCTCGGCCTCCATCAGCTCCATGATTTCTGCCATGAGACCAACCTGTGCTTGAGCAATGATGGCGTCTTCTAGATGCACACCCCAATCAAAATTTTCGTCATTCTGTGCGACCAGTGCATTGGACTGATTACTTTGGGTATGATTGTGGTGACTTTGGTTGTTTTGGCCATGGCTGTTTCCCTGGCTAGGTCTGGTAAAGCCAGAGGCAGGTGCTCTGTCCTTTTGACATTCACGAGCAAAGTGTCCATAGTTTTGACACTTGTAGCACTTGGCCTTGGATTTGTCAAATCCAACCTTGGCATTAGAATGCCCGCCAATATACTTTCTTCCTGTTCTGTTCAGGAAACGCTTGGCCCTCCTCAGTAACATGGCCATATTCCACTGAATATCCATGTCTTCAATATCATCAGGATCCACTTGATTGAAGTCCTCTTCAATAGTCTCAGGATCCGTTAGCTTTCCACCAATGAAATTCTCATATGCCAGCATACAAGATGAGAATAGTGCTACATGATCTTCAGCTATCTTGGCAATAGCTGACTGGTTGGCTGAGCACGTATTCTGAGGAGTCTTTGAGTTTTGTTGATGAGATCCAAACCCTGATCCTGATGCATAACATGCATGACCACTACAACCATTAGAGTGGTCTTCTTCAATGGATTTCCTAGTAAAGAGTGCAATCCCAGAGCCGGAAGACATTGACGTGGAGGTCGTCCCGTGATACATGGAAGGGTCCTGTATCTGAGGTCTTCCAGAATTCTCCCTTTTTATAAGATTCATGTTATGAGCCTGAATCTTACCGACTGCCTCATCTACTGTCATCTCGTAGAACTATGAACTTTCCCTCATCAGGGTTGTATACATCTCATATCTCGGTGGCAGAGCATCCAAAAACTTTTCCACCATTTCCTCTTCTGGATATTTAAGCTCAAACGATTTCAACTCCGTTTGTAGGTGATAGAATCTAGAGATAAGATCATCTAAAGATTCATTTTCTATAAATCTGAAGCACTCGTATTGCTTCCGGAGCAGATCCCTCTTGCTTTTCTTGATGTCACTATTTCCTTCGAATCTTTTCTGTAAAGCTTTCCAAAGATCCTTAGAAGATTCATATCCTCGGAAACTGTGGAACAAATCCCGAGTTAATGACATAGTGATTGAACCCAATGCCTTCTTCTCTCGATCATAAATTTTCTTTTCTTCTACATCCAGCTTAGAGATAGGCTTAGGTACGTTTTCTTCAAGATACAAGTGGGTTGGATGCTTATATCCCTCAAGAATAGGTATCCATAACGATGAATCGGTGTATGAAATATAGTGCTCAAAGCGGGCTTTCCAATTGGAATAATCGTTTACATTGAGCAACTTGGGAGGTTTCTGTGGAGTACCGATTTCATTATCATAATTTAACATACTACTAAGGTTCTGAAGGTTTGACATGGTGAACACTTGGTCAAAAATCAGAAAAGTCAGTAGCTATTGCGCACTTAGGATTGGCCTTGCGCACTTATGAATGGTCTTGCGTATTGAATATTTGCCCTTGCGTACTTGTAAGTACGCAGGAGTAAATTGTTAAGTACGCAGGATAAGTCTTAAGTTTGCAGTTCAGTCTTGCGCACTTGTAAGTACGCAGGAGATAACTCTTGCGTATTTAGCAAGTTCGCAGAAAACTGTACTTTTTGCCAAAAATGGTAAGTACGCAGGACACCTTTTCAGCAACTCCCACCAAACTTTTCCGGTGACCTGAAACTCGCCGGAGTTGGTAAAAAATGGTCTGATGATCAATGCAATTGAGTCAAAGGGTCAGAAACAAGTTTCTAACCAACCTATGATGCTCAAAACACACAAATACACAACAAAAATCGGTTTTTGAGAGATTTTTGCTTCTAAAAAAGTGCTCAAGAGCTACCCCTTTTTTGTCACAAAAATCAACAAAATAACCTCTCTTTGCTTGTAAAACTCAGTAAAAACGTCTCCAAACTCACTTACAACACTTGAATTCAAGAGCAATGCTCTGATGCCACTTGTAGGTCCCTCGGGTGTGGTGGATCGTCACATGCAAGTGGTCTACTAGTCGGACCGGGTGCGGAATACCCGTGACTAGGTGGAGAGTCTAACTGAACAAAGTAAACCGAACACAAGAGTCACAATAATCGTTCTTTGTATTATAAACATTCGACGGTTACAGAGAGAATACAGGCTGCGTACTTAGCAAAACTGAGTTCGTATGAACAAATGGTTCTGCGTACTTAGCTTCTGTGAACCTATCCTATTTATACTGACCTGATGCCTGCGCACTTAGCAAGTGCGCAGGACCAATTACTCCTGCGTACTTAACAAGTACGCATAGGTATTCCTGCGTACTTACTAAGTACGCAGGAGCATTCTCCTGCGCACATACAAGTGCGCAAAACACTTAGAAGAAATCAACAAAACATTAAGTAAAAGTAAATACAACTCGATAAACTTTTACATAATGACTCTTACATACAAAGACAAAATACAGACATTAGACATACAAACCTAGACTCTATCCAGAGTGTTGTCACAGGAAAGTGCATCAACATGATTCATTCGCACGAATGAGTCCATTCACATGGCTCATTCGTACGAATGGCCTCTGCACTATATATATAACTTTCACTTCATGAGCACATATACAACACATATACACATAGAGAGACTGACCAGAGCAGAACCAACAGAACACAAGCTCTTTTCACCTGTATTGTCGAATCTCTGTCCGTTTAGAGTTTCCAGGTCTTGTATCCAACTTCTCTACACAAAAGGGTCGATAGAAACCTTCGTTTCGAAGTCTAATCCGCTCATTTCTCTCGACCCAATCAGTGTCATAGATTGGATTGCCAATCAAATCGGATTCCGCACGATTTGGTTCGGTTAATGTGTTGAATCATTGGATCAAGGTAGATCCCGATCCAACACGAAATGAGCATGTGCAATATGTAATAATCAACGGCGTCAAAAACTTGATGTATTCGTGATAGTGCTCGGATAGGTTCAAATCTCTCACATGGAAACGGAAGTTAAAGGGTAATAAAGTAAAAATGTGCATAAACTTATTTCTTTCTTTCTGTTGTGCTCCCTAATCTTCCCTATTTGTGTCCTTGATTCACTTCGATGGTATTTCAAATTGCTATTTTTATAAGCCTGTTTATGCCAAATGATTTTTAAGACTCTTGCTTTTAGATTATTTTTAAAAATGTTTTTATTACTTTTATATACATTTAATCCAATGGATTAGGTAGTTTAACATCTTAGGACAAAATTATGAAGCCAAATTATCAACGGGGTTCCACCCCACACTTAATTTCTGACAATATGATTATATGCAATATGATATGTGTCATGAATAATAAGAGTGTGGTAAAACTAATACTCCCCTAATGAGACGTCATCACCAAGCATGTGGTCGATTCCCACCATCGCCTAAAATGTATTTCCCAGCACGAACCAAAACTTGGCTTTATCTGTTTATTCAAAGCTCAAGACACAACTAATTACTAGAAATAAAAAAAACTTTAAACTAATATTCAACAACTAGGGCGGCCGAAAGTGGTGGTGGTGGCACCATATCAACGGTTATCTACATAACCGGTAAAAAACCATGAGTGTCAATGTATCCAAATCATCCAACAAGTGTTTGGGTTAAGGTTTTTAAGAAAATAAAAATTCTGCCCCAATTCAACACCTGACTGCATGGAGCCTAATGCACGGTCAAAAACTTGATAGTGTTAAAACAATGCCAAGAATTTTGATAGTAAATTAGCCAAAAGCTTGGTGTTCACACAAAAACTTGTTGTTGCTAAGAAATATATATAACTTATATTTGTAGGACCACACAAAAGAAACACAAATTCGTGCATGGTTGTAGCATGATCGTGTCTTCCCGAGTCCAAAAGTAGTCTATTGTAACTAATCAAACAAGGCGCAAACTTGATTGGTGCAATTTGACTAAGAACATAAATGGTCAAAATGTTGACTTTTTAAAAGTCAAACCTATCAAAATTCTTGACCTAATTAAATTAATTCATAATTTTCCACATAGTATGCTAATACCTAAACATATTTAAGCAGGATTCATGTTTCAATTCGTATTTACAAGTTCAAGAGTTCAAAGTCAAATTTTCAAGAAACCTATTCATACGAGTCAAACAAATCTTTCACAAACAAGACTAAAACGTGTTGCATTATGATCTTACATAGTCAAATACGCATCTAGATTAAGCTTTGAGTTCATATTCAAGCACATTCAATCAAAGAAACAAAATGAAACCCTAGCCTCTATTTGAGCCAAATCTGCCATTTTTGAAGAATAAATCAACCAAAAATTGATAATGGACAAGTTTACATACCTTTATGATAAGATTGGAGGCGAGGATCGGAAGAAACAGGTGAAAATCGGGTGTTTTTTGTCGAGTTTGGCGACTTCCGAGCGTTTTTGGATTTGGGGTTTTGAGGAAATGGCTCGTTTCTGCCCCCTTTATGCCCATACTGCACGGACCCCAATGCACGGGCGTGCATTGGGATGCACGGCCGTGCATTGCCCCTGTTGACCAAATTTTGACTTTTTTTTTTACTTTTTGAAAATAATACCTTAGAATAAATTAAAATATATTTTTAATTAAAAGTAATTAAGAATAACTTAGATTACAATAATGTGTTAATTTATCTAAAGATAATTTAAAATAACTGGTCAAAGGAGAATGCCACCATTAAAATCCCGATTTCACGTTAGAAGACTTTCCTCGATTGTCGGCATCCAAGTTCAAAGCGTTAAGCTTGTCATCATCGAAATTAAAGAAGATAAAATCTAAACTCGTAAAACCATTCGAAAGTGTTACGCCTATTTTAAAATGCTTTCGGATGGTGGTACTTATATACATTTAATTTGCTTGAATATAATTTCGCGGTCGCGATCTTTGAAAATTCCTACAAACACAGATTAACTAGTACGAGTACCAAAAAATAGAAACATAAGAAATTAGAAATAAAAACAAAAAGGAAAAATAGAGTAGAAATAAAACAAATAGAAAACATAATTAATTAGTCAGTCCAACGACTTAAATCTTTCGCAGAATTATCGTGTACCCGGCAACGGCGCCAAAAACTTGAGAGTGTGTTTTTACGTGTAGATAAAAATATAAATATATATATCCTTGGCAACGACACCAAAAACTTGATGGCGTAGTTTTAGTAATAAATATGTTTTATTTGGAGCTACACAAAATCAGGTTTTAAATTTATAAATTAAAATGATAATTACTTCAACTAAATAAACACACAATAGGCAAGTGTACCTATCGTAGCGTAGTAAAGTATGGGTAAGAACCAAGTATCGAACCATAGACATGGATCCCGTACTCAACCCTCGCTATTGTCTTACAAGGATAATAAGTTGGAAAATGGGTTTTGTTTAAAAGGAAAATAAAAAGATAAGAAATGTAATTAGAAAGGTTATCTTGTTTAAGACGTTACCCTAGTTGTTATCCCTTGTTAATTAAAATTATATTTAAAGTAAAGTTGATCATAGTTACTAGTACTAACCTTTCGATAGGGGAGTTAATATTTCGTAACGGAACAGTGGATACGGTCGGCCAACTGTTGCTTAATAAATATAACGGACCCTAAACGGGGTCTCAAGTCCGTCGGTATCTCACAATTCATTATTCGGACTAAGATTATCCAATGACTGACGTACATCATGTCTTGTAACTTCCTTTGGAAAGTCGAAATTCGCAACTCCCTCCAGAGTTACTTTATGAACGCTCGTACCTAACAAATTATGTTCTTAAATAGTTTTCTTTACTTATAATATTATTTTAAATAAATAAGACTTTCATTCTCAAGATCTAACCCCATGTCTCCCGCTAGAAGTCCTCTGCAAGCCGACACGAGAGAAGTAAAGAAATACCAACACAAACCGCCCGGTCTGGTTAGGGTTCAAACGGCCTGCTGAATACCCAAACCTGGAATCAACCCATAATATTAAATCTATACTAACTGGCCATGCTAGCACCAAGATTTATATATAGACCGTACAAACATTGAATAAGCTTCCCAAGCAAGAAGTCTTACTTGAATAACTCTCAAGATTTAAGATTATTAGATTGGTTTAAAGATCAATTATTCTTGTCTTTTTAAGAAAACTCAAAGTAAAGACTTTTAAAACATAACATACTAAAAATACTTCATTAGTTAATTAAAATTCAACCAACTTGAGCAACACAAGAGAACTAGTCACGAATGACCATACAAGTGACTCCACTAACCCTTAGACAATGTGTGAAAGTGTTCCTACACCAAGGGAGAGTGGGTATAGGTTATCTCTTGCTTTCTTGAACAAGAAGGATCGTTTCGTATTACAAGACTAAAAACATAGAATAAACAAAAGAAAAGCTAAAACATACCAAAACCGAGGGAGTTCCGGCTCTAGCAGAGCTCTAGTGCCTTCCCAACCCAAGGTAATGAACACCTAAATGCTTGGAATGAGCTTGCTATTTATAGGCTGAGATTTTGGCAATGCACGGCCGTGCATTGGATTGCATGGGCGTGCAAAGTACCCATTTCTTGCATGTGAGGGAATCTGGCAGCTTTTAGGAGTACAGGGAGGCAAAACCCCAAATGCACGGCCGTGCAATGGGATGCACGCCCGTGCATTGGGATATTTTGCTCCTTGTTGACTTTTGACTTCCAGCTTTGACTTCCTGCGTCCGGTTTCGTTCAATTGGCCCCCGAATGCTGATTTCACCTTGTTTTTTAGTGTTTTCTTCATGTTTTTGCATATCCGGGTCAATTATCCTATTGGAACACAAATGAGTGGATTAGGCATCAATTCTTATCATTTTGTTAATAATTGTGATAAATATGGGGATAATTATGCATGCAAAACATGTATAATTTGAGATATATCATTAACCGATACGTCTTTAGCGGACTTGATTGGTACAGTTCATTCTTATGTAGAAAGTGATTTGACTGAAGTTAGTGAAAAAAGTGATGACGAAAGTGCCAAGGGTGTACTCAGGAAGAAGTTACTACTCAAGCGTTCGTGGTCTTGATTAAAGAAGAATAAGAGAAGCAGAGTGATTCTGAAAGTGCCATTTTTACTGAATCAAGTGATAGTGAGAGTGCTCATTCTTCTACTTCAGAGGTAAAAGCTGAGGTTCATACTGATGCTGGTTCTGATAATAGTTCTTCAGACAGTGACTTAAGTGAATCTGGGAATGTTACTAAAAATGAAGAGTCTACAGTTCATAATGTTGAGGCAAAGGTGACCAGTGAAGAATTGATGAATGAAAATGTAGCTATAGGGAAGGTAACCGAGAAAGTAGCTGAGATGTTTGCTTAAGCCAGTGGATTCATGGCTGATTCTAAACAGGTAAATGAGGTTGTTTCTGTTCCATGATCTAAATGCATTCATTCTGATTTAAAAATTCTGTGATTGTGTGATGACAATACTAATCTCTTATGTGACTTGAAGGCAAGCTACTTAACTAATCAAACTTTGAAAGAAAATGAGAAACTTTTAAATATAAGAATTGAATCATTGAAAGATGATATCAATGTTTTAAAATCAAAAGTAAATGAACAAGCTTTTCACATTGATGTAGCATACTCTGAGTATGAAAAGAAAATAAATGAACTTTCCCGGTCACAGAGTGAAGTCACCAAATTGATGAGAAAGCTTGAGGGTTATAAAAATTCCAGTTTTCTGTTGGAATATTATAATGAGAAAGCTAGTGGTGAGAAAGTAGTTGGAGGAGTTGGTTATTGTCCACAACAGGATGATAAACTTGTTGGGGAATTGGTTTCTGTCCTCCGTTTAATGGTAATTACACAAACTGTAGCATTGAGACAGTGACTGAAGAAGAGTTGGAACCAAAAACTGTCCTCAAGGTGAATCCAGTTACTGGTGAGGACATGGTGTATGAGGATGATAGTGATGATGAATGCTTTGATGAACACAAAATTTTGGCCAAGAAAAGTTTTCCCGTACAAATGATCACACAAATTATTTTTATTTTTTTTTAATCCCAGAGGCTAGTCCATGCGTACTTAGCAAATACGCACATAAAGGGTGCTCATGCGTATTTAGTAAATACGCAAAGCCAAGTGCTCATGCATATTTGATAAGTTCGCAAAATGCTCATACGTACATGCTAAGTATGCAGAGGAAAATACTCATGCGTACTTAACAAGTACGCAGGACAACTTCTCTTGCGTACTTAGTAAGTACACAGGGCAAAACCCATGCGTACTTAGTAAGTACGCAGAAAAGCTGAATTTGCGTACTTATCAAAAAGTAACAGCGTTCTTGACGGATCTTGAGGAGAATGCTCGAAAAGTGACGGATCTGATAAATTGATGCTTCCAAAAGCTTAGAAATCATCTTCTAACAAACCCTTAGCCTTCCAAACACCAAATGAAGTGATAACAAACTCAAATTTAAGGATTTTTGCTCAAAAAGTAAAAACTCAGATCTGCTCAAAAAAACCCTAAAAACCAAAACTGGAACACAAATCAACGAACACCGAGGCTCTGATACCACTTGTAGGTCCCGAGAGCCTCGTCGCGCAGCGGAAATAACACGGACCTGTTCTGTGATTTATGTGGGAACAAAGAAACGAGACAGAGAAAACACGAACATAGACAACAGATAATGAAACGACACGTAATCTATAACAAAGAAGTCATCCCGTATTACAGACTACATACCGAAGGAGCACACATCTCTCATCTAAGCTCACGGTCCAGGGGTCGGGAGAGCTCTTCCCGACCCGGACACCTCTAACCCTAGTTCCAGAGTTCCACCTACAAATGAAGACAAGTCTTCTATTTATAGGCGAAGGAACACCACCTGCGTACTTGACAAGTACGCAAGGCAAAAGCCTTTCGTACTTACTAAGTACGCATGGTTTGGTCATGCGTACTTGACAAGTACGCAAGGCAAAAGCCTTGCGTACTTACTAAGTACGCAGGACCAAACTGGTGTGCGGGCTAAGTACTCAGGAACACCCACCTATGTACTAGCCACGTACACCGATACATAGAATTTAATCTATAGTTACAAAACATGCTTCTACACTTTTCCCAGAGAACGTATACATGACTTAACCGTCATAAAATAAGTAGTTTTCCCCAAAAACGTATCCATGACTTAACCGTCATAAAATAATTAGTTTCCCCCGAAAACGTATCCATGACTTAACCGTCATAAAATAAGTAGTTTTCACCCGAAAACGTATCCATGACTTAACCATCATAAAGTAAGAAGTTTTCACCCGAAAACGTATCCATGACTTAACCGTCATAAAATAAGTAGTTTTCACCCGAAAACGTATCCATGACTTAACCGTCATAAAATAAGTAGTTTTTCCGAAAAACGTATCCATGACTTAACTGTCATAAAATAAGTAGTTTTCACTCGAAAACGTATCCATGACTTAACCGTCATAAAGTAAGTAGTTTTCACCCGAAAACGTATCCATGACTTAACCATCATAAATTTAATGATCCATTCGTAAGCTAGCTAGGCTTACGAATACCTATGTTCGTGCATGAAACCGTAACCAAACCATGACAAATAAATGCCCCTACCTCGCTAAACCACGAGAATAAAACAATATGCGGTCATTCGGCCATGTGGACCCCCGGTTAGCGCGACTAACCATGACCGGGGTGAACGTCCACATGACTCAACAACAGATCGATCTCGTGACAGGACGTATCGATAACATGGAGTGCGGAATCCTTCGTGTTAACATATGTATATGAATTGACAATAGAAACAACAGGTAAATAAACTTTCTCTTTGTATTAAACCAAACACAGAGTTTACAAAATACACTTGTTCGTTCAATCTATCTCTCTACGCTCTAAATCTGTAAACTCCTATTTATAGACACAAATCTGTAATAGGCGAACTTAAAAAGAGTCTAGGCGAACTTAAAAAGTTCGCCTCACATGAGACTAGGCGAACTTAACAAGTTCTCCTCTAATAGACTAGGCGAACTAGACAAGTTTGCCTCTAGCAGAACTTGTTCTATCACTTAGACAAAATCTATACAATTACATAAAAACATAAAGACAATAAGACCTAAACTATTACAAAGCTTTTGTCATACATTCTATGTCCTAACAGACTCCCCCTTGACAATAGTTTGATCTTCTGTCTTCAGTATTTATGACGAGCTCTTCCAATTATCTGGTAATCTGCTTCCTGCGTGCACTCCATATCTCTGACAGATCTCCAACACTCTTTTATACTGCAATCCTTGTTCTCTCCATTCATTAGTAAACATAATCTCATTCTTTCTTTACGTCCTCTGATCTTTCTTTCAGAAGTTAATAAGATTCATTGCATCATAGAAACTAACAATGACCTTATTATCTTTATCATCAATTCTACCTTCACCGGTATTCACATCTACGTACCACCATTTCATATTCCCCAGAAAATCTTGTGGTTTTTCTTCAATGGTATCTTCTGTACAACACGTACTGGCTTGAACTTATACTTCCAGGTCACAATCTCAGTCTTTTGATCTACAATCTTCACTCTTTTTCCTTTCTGTGGCTTTAATCTTTCATACTTCCCTGATCCACCTACTATTTTAATCAAGTTAGCAATCACATCAGCTAATCCACACTTTGATCTATTAATCGGTGGTTTCGTAGCTAGACCATTCATTTCAAACCTTGGCAAGGTATTGAAATACTTGATCCTAGGCTTTAAGTATTGAACACCATCAGATCTATTAAGAGCAAACAACTTCGTGTCATCATCATAAAACCAACTGATGATTCTTCCAATACACCTCTCTTTATTCACATATCTTTCTTTCTGAGCAGGTTGTATTGGTGACTTGGGTAGTACTTTCATCCAACTGTTAACTACTTCTCTCCACTGTTCTCTAGTCATTCCTGTCTTTCTTCATTCGACTAAGGAGACACAGGATGAGTAGTATCAACATCAGAATCTATCTTGGATTGAGCAGTATCATCAGGTGTAGTGATATCTTCAACAGAGTCCATTGAATCTTTTACTCCTTTATAAGAAAACTCAGGAATAACATCATCTTGGATGAAATTATACAGTACATTCAGATCATTAATGCCTTCATATGTAACTTTATCTTTACTCTTTTCTATCTCAATCTCTACAATCTCTCCTTCTTCAACTTCATTATCTAACACATCCTCTTCAATATCATCAAATAATTCATCAATATCATCCAGACATTCTAACTTCTCAGCTTCTTCTTCTTCGGAATCAGCAAAGAATTCCAATAATAAAATATCTTCATTCACTCCAGAATCATTCTTGGTTCCTTCAATATTACCTGATGTAGACTCCCCCAAACTCTTGATATTGGATTCACGTCAACGTGTTGAAGATCACCCTCAACATTACCACTAGGATCATTGTCATCATCATCCTTTCGTTGAATTGACTCAGTATGACAAGTATCATGTATCCTTAACTCCCCCTGAGCGTCAAGACGCTCAACAAGTTTGGACACCAATAACTGCATGTCAGCAATCTGTGTAGCTTGAGCTTGAAGGACCAACTGTCTCTGAGTATCAGTTGTTACAAGAGTATCTACATGAGTCTGCAATGCAAGCACATGTGATTCAAGGAAGGTAATCCTTTCAGAATTAGAAGGCTTCGAAGGACCGGCGTCAAATGAGTGTGGAACATGTGGAGAAATCACCGGAGATAGATGTTTAGATGTAGGAGGTGTAACAAGTAAGGATGCAACAAAAGTAGTGTCCTCAACACCTTGAGATGAATGAGCAACAGCAATAGAAGCAGACATAATCTTCTGAGCTTTTGGAACCGAAAGTGCATCACTATCAGAATCCGAGCTTTCATTGATTAATGTTCTCTTTCCATGTACTGATCTAGAAGGAGGATTCCGAACAGACTTATGCCTCGGTTTTCTAGCTTTAGATTTAATACGTTTCCCCGCATTTGCCAATGGTAAAGTAGCCAATCTCTCATAATGATCTGAGCTAAAATCTCTAGACGAATCAGAATCAGTAGCTTCAGAATCAGGTAAAATAGTATCACCGGAACTCGTATCCATCACATTCCCTTCAGCTTCATGAATGGGTGAGTTCACAGCTTCATTATCAAAATCCTCCATATTCATACCCAAATCTTGTTCTTTTCCTTGAGCAACGTCTTCCAGAACTGGTTCATTAACAGGAATGTGAACCAGTACTTGAGGAATAGGAACTTCTTGTTGTGGAATAGAAACTTGTTGTTGTGCTTGTACCTAAGCTTGAACATGTAGTGGTTGTTGTACTTGATTCTGGACTTGTCCTTGACCTAACTCCTTAGGATGAAACCAATTATCATTTGGTGGCTCAACATAATCAGGATTGATTAAGTGACCAAACAAAGGAGTCAGAACTGGAATCAAAGCAACATTTTGTCGTTTAACATTAGTACAATGAGTAAAGATTCTTTTGGACATAGGAGTCAAGGTCAAACGTATTGGATGCTGTGGTAAATATGGAATTAAATGATTCAAAATCATTTGCATGAACCTAGGGTACATAAGAAACCCTTGACCTTTTGGAGGATTGATTTGCATGACCAACTCACGGTATATATATATAAAGCAAAGTTAAACCATTTGTTCAGGGTCAATGCAACCATTGCAGCTTGTAATGCACTCTTCAAACCATCAGTATCCGCCTTTCTTGGAGACAAACATTGGATGATTACGTGCATAAAATACCTCCATTCTCCAACTAACCACCTTTTCGTGCTTGAGTTTCATTTGGTCTACCTCTGTAACCCATCCTCTGAAAACACCCCATAATCAATGTTCCAGGATAAGACATAGAATCTTCATTAGCACCTCCCAATGCCAAAGCAGCACGGATAGTTTCCACTGAAATAGCTACCTCTGTATTATTCACGTAGCATGAAGGACATGAGGTTAACGTCTGTGTCTTGATGTACTGTATCCCAGAATTGTTGTATATACGATAAGCTTATGTATGGATCTGTGGATAAGGCCACATGTAAACGTGAACGATTCAAGAAGTTAATAATTCCTTGGAAATTAACAGCCTCAGACATAATTGGATCTAACAACGCCACTTGATTATGTTTGTACTCAACACGATGAGCCATCTGTAAATGTACTGGACAGAGAACACACATTAGTCATATAACAAACTAAAAAAATCAAACAAAAAAAAATTTCACAAAAAAAAATTACAAGTCCAAACACTGCTTAGCCCTTAGGCGAACTTAATAAATTCGCTTAGTGTAGCAAGAGGCGAGCATAATAAGTTCGCCTAAACAAGTTCGCTTGAACAAGTTTGCCTGAACCAGTTTGTCGATACAAATTCAACAGCTGATTCCCAAAATGTCCAAAACATCAAAACTTTTCAAATCAAACAAATCATTGTCATCTAAGCTCAACCACGAAACATTATTAAGTGTCAATTTTAAGTTTTAAACATGAAAATACACTCTATGAGTACAATCGCAAACCAACTGTCAAAATATGAAGAACACAGAGTCAAAACACCAATTCCCATTGATTTAGTGGGTAAAAACCCTTGAAATTACCTTAGAAAGACTCGTAATTCAAATCCGATCCAGAAATAAACACGAAAATTTCAAATCGAAAAACCCTAGTTCAAAATTTCACAAGTTCGCTAAAAACCCAGTAAGTTCGCTCAATAAGTTCGCTCCCACGGTGAAAAATTGTAATAAGGATAAGTTCGCCTGAACAAAGTATTTATTCACACCATTAAGTTCGCTTCATTAGGCGAACTTGTTATGTTCGCTTAACAAGCCCCAAGCGAACATATTAAGTTCGCTTAATCAGAAACAAGTGAACATATTAAGTTCGCTTCAAACCTTTGCCTTGAACAATTTCGTCACTTTCAACACGTCACATTCTTGTGAGCTTCCATCTGTAGCATGTATCCGATCCAATCCCGAGTCATTTTAATAAAAAAATAAAATTTTCATGGAAGATAGAAACAAAATATTTTTGGATTTTATCTGTACAAACGGAATCACATATTTTTGGTTTTTATCTGAGTAAACTAAAACACATAATTTTTTATTGAACATCATGAGCAAGAAGATCATATCAGTATATGAGCAATTCATCACATAGTCTATTATCAACTATGGGTAACCTATGATATGCACACAAAAAATGATATGAAACAATCAAACTCATTCTTTTGTAACTCGAATCTTTTTCATTTTATGTAATTTTGCAATCAATTTGAATAATACTTGAAATGATACGCGATAAATTTCAAAGTAAACAAGATCAGGTCATGAAATGCTCAATTTTTCATTCTGAATTTGTAATACAAAGCATGAATTCTTAAGTTGTCAATATTATATAATTTGAAACTATAAGCATTTTTCTTCCAAATTCATATGAGTTAGTACCATTTAGATGAAAAACATCGTGTACCCCACATATATGCCAACAGAAATTTAAATTTGCACTATTTTCAAGACATACACAGTTTATTGCAAGATTAGATCAATCTCCAAGATGAAATTATCTCTATTAGCACAAGTATAGAATAGCAGATCCCAAAGGATATAAGAATCAGAATGATTCAGAATCAAAAGATTCTAATGAATTGGCTTTATAATGAAAATCAATAGATTCAGGTAGGAGGATCCAACTATTATCCGGATAAATTTCAATGAAATCATAATAGATGATGTATCTAACTGATCCAAGGGTTAGTATATGTTCCAACAGATGTCGTTAGAAAACATATCTTAGTTCAGCAACACATTGTATGTTTTTCGGGGTATGGGCAGTGAAGTGAACTAAAAGAGATTGTGCTACAGACATAATTCGATATTGGTCTCATGAAATTCTTAAAACCACATATTCTTTATCTGATAATGATCTTTTACACACACACCTAGGCATATAATGGATTCAAATCATAGATGTAATCATATCGTATTTAATTTTCACACTACTATTGGTTAAAAAACACTTCTAGTGTATTGAAAATTCATGTTTCAAACTCGTATTCAAATTAAAACATATTATCAAGATTAGAGAATTCAAAACACTATCATTTCTCATTTATGCAGACTTTGAAATTTAGATCAAATCAATTTACTCTAAACTATCATATATCAAAGGTCTACTATGGTCATGTGTAATGAACTATTCACTGATGTACTATCATTTCTTCTCTAACTCAAATGATGTTAATTTTTTATTTTTTATTTTGTTTTGAATTTTTATAAATAACAATTTTTAACTGAAATTTAAAATGCAGAAATGTAATAAAGCAATAAAAGAAATTTAAAAAACAAAATCTCCCATGAAAAATTGTTTTTGAAAACCTTTTATTCGGGATTGATCATACCGATCATTTTGATCAGAAATTCAAACCTGGTACGATCATATGACTTGGTAAAAAGATCAGCAAAATTATCATCTGTATGTACCTTCACCAGCTCAATCAACTTTTTATCTGCACAATAACGGATAAAATGATATCTAATTTCAATGTGCTTTGTTTTACTATGCTTAATAGGATTAATTGTGACAGACATTGTAGCATTATTATCAATAAACATGGGGGTTCCTGTAAAATTCAAACCGTAGTCTCTTAATTGTTGTTGGATCCAACAACTTACCGCAGCAATGTATTCTGCTTCACATGTTGAAATGGAGACCGTAGTTTGCTTTTTTACTTTGTCGGAAAACTAGACGATTACCCAAGAACTGGCAACCACCTGTAGTAGATTTTCAGTCCAAATAACAACCACCAAAATCAGAATCAGTGTATGCATTGAATTCAAAGTTAGAACCATGTGGAAACCATAGTCCCAATCTTTGTTTTCCTTTCAGATAAGAAAGATTCTCTTTACTGCAATCAAGTGAGACTCTTTTGGTTTTGCTTGGAATCTGGAACAAATACACATAGCGAACATTATGTCTGGCCTTGAAGCAATTAAGTACATGAGAGATAAAATCATTGCACGGTAAAGTCGGCAATCAACTTCTTTTCCATCCGGGTCAGAATTCAATTTATGATTGACCGGAATCGGAGTATCTTATGGGGTATAGTCCTCCATCTTGAACCGGCTCAAGATGTCCTTTACATACTTGGACTGATGATTAAAGAAACCATCTTCCTTCTGATTAACTTGAAGACCTAGGAAAAATGATAACTCTCCCATAGCTGACATCTCAAACTTCGATTTCATAACACTGTCAAACTCTTAGCACAACTCTTCATTTGTAGAGCCAAAAATAATATCATCTACATATATCTGTACCAGTAGATATTCTCCCCCTACTTTCTTAATGAATAAAGTCAAGTCAATATGGCCACGAACAAAATCATTATCCATGAGATGTGTAGACAACGTTTCATACCACGCTCGGGGAGCTTGATAAAGACTATAGAGAGCTTTATCAAGCCTGAAAAATTTAGACGGATTAAGTGGATCTTCAAACCCCGGCGGCTGACACACATAAACCTCCTCCTCGACTTTACCATATAAGAAAGCACTTTTTACATCTAATTGAAACACCATAAACCCTTTGTATGAAGCAAAAGCAAGAAACAACCGTAAAGCTTCAAGCCTAGCAACAGGAGCATAAACCTTGGTGTAATCAATTCCTTCTTTTTGATTGAAACCTTGTACAACTAATCTTGCCTTGTTTCTCACCACAACACCTCGATCGTCTTTCTTGCATTTAAACACCCACTTTGTACCAATTGGATACACACCCTTTGGAAGATCTACAAGATTCCAAACATTGAGTTTGTCAAACTGAGCAAGTTCTTCCTGCATGGCCTCTATCCAATTGTTATCACGTAACGCCATTTCGACATTCTTTGGTTCGACCTGAGAAATAAAATAGAAATGTGAGCATACATCAAGAACACATGTATCCTTAATACCTGTATACAAGCAAGTGTTGTCAATAATAGAACATGTTTGCACTCCATCTCGCAAATTTCCAATGAAATTTGTAATCGGATGAGCTTTGAGTTCCTTGATTGAAGCAACCTCAGGAACTGGCAACACATCAACTTGAGTTGTATCAGATTGATAAGACATATCTTGATTAACTGGTATCTCCGAGTCCAGATTTGTAGGAATCTCCCCCTGAGCCTGTGTCGAATTAGAAGGTTCACCAACTAACAAAAGGATCAGCACAAGAATCTTGGAAAATAACATTGTCGTCCTCACTATCAGACTCTTGTGTTCCCGAACTAGAAGCAACATTAGGATCTGGAGCAGATGTAGAGGGAACTGATGATTGTGGAATCGCAGTCGGTAGAAAACCACTATTCTGTGCATCCTGAAATGAATCATATAATACAACAGCTTCCTCAGGAGAAATATCAGAAGGTAATTTAAAAGACTTGAATAAATTCTCATAATCAAAAGCCCAGTCTGGTCCAATCGCCATTTGAGGTAAAGACCGATTAGAACAGACAATATGAAACCATTCTTCAACCTGACGAGTCTCTTTGTTATAAACCCTCTTGGTAGTAGAATTTGCAACATACCCCAGAAAGATCCCTTCAATAGCCTTTGTACTGAACTTGGTTGGGACATCTCTAACTTTCAGCAGGGTGCATGGATTACCAAAAGGTAGTAAATATTCCAAATTCGGCTACCGATTATTAAGCAACTCATAGCATGTCTTGTTGTGTCGCTTAATGATCAAGACTCTGTTCAAAACGTGACACGCAGTATTCACAGCCTTAGCCCAAAAAGTAACTGGAAGCTTAGAATCTGCAAGCATCGTACGTGCCGTTTCAACCAAAGTCCTATTTTTTCATTCAGCAACTCCATTTTGTTGAGGTACATATGGCGCACTAAATTCATGATGAATGCCCTTTTGTAGACAAAATAAACCCATCTTGCTATTTTTAAACTCACTGCCATTGTCACTCCTAACTCTTCTGACTTTCTGTTTGCACAAATTCTCTAAACCCCAATATTAAGAATTGTACCAACTCTGTGGTTTCGGCTTTAGAAGCAAGGAACTTAACCCATGAAAATCTAGAGAAATCATCTGTTACTACCAGACAGTAAGATTTACCGCCAATGCTCCTGATACTAATCGGTCCGAACAAATCCATATGCAGTAGCTCCAAAGGAGTCACAATAAAATTCTTTGTCTTAGATTTGTGGGACTTCTTGTGTTGGTTCCCCTTCTTGCAAGGAGTACAATCATCAGGAACGGAAAAATTCATTTTCGAAACACCAATAACCAGATCATTCTTCACAAGATAATTCATTTTCTGATAATTGATGTGAGCATGTTTCCTGTGCCACAAAATAGAATCCGACCCAAACGCCTTGGAGAGTAAACATGTAGGAATTGAATCCGTTGTAGTAGCAAAACTCATGTCTAGGACATATGTGTCATTTCTCCTTGGAGCCTTCATTAGAATCCATTCGTCAGGAATAAAAAAGCCCGGTTTCAAGATATAACACTCAGAATCATTAAAATAAAATGAAAATTTCTTGTCACACACTTAAGATACACTCAAAAGATTGTGTTCAAGTTGCTCCACATAGTTTACTTTCTCAAATTTGACTTTATCATTCTTCAAAGTACCCTGACCAGTTATGTATCGCCTTTATTTCCAGCAAAAGCAACATAACTACCATCAATATTCATAACAACTTCCAGTAAATGAATATTCTCTGTCATATGTCTAGAACAATCACTATCCACATACCACGTATTATTGATAGTCCTCCTTGGTTGTCCCTACATAAACAAAGAAAATCAGTTAGAAATAGGAACCCAAGCCATTGTGGTCTTGGGTCGTCCAGATGGATCAAAATAAACAACTTAAAACAATTCACAATCAACATTGTCATCAACCTTTGGAACATAAGATTCACCATTAGACCTTCTCAATGAATACACAGTATGATTAATTGGAAAAAACATTATTAGATTTATGATTATCAAATTCAGATATTTCCAAAAATTTATTAAATTTTCTGTTACGTCTTCTTCGTTGTGGTCTAGAAAGTTTGACCTCAGGTTGAGAATCTTTTGGAATTCCAACATGTGGAATTTCAAACTTATTTTGATAAACAACTGGTTTAGAAATATGCTTATCATGTTGCTTAAATCCCGAATATTTAGCAAATGATTGACGAGGCACATTCTTTACAAAACTAGACGTAGGCTTTCCCACATTTGGTCTTTTCAAAATCGTCACCACTCGTTGTTATGAGGAAACACTCTTTAATTTGCCTTGATTCTTATAAGGACAGTGAATCAGAATATGACCAGCCTCATTACAGTGAAAGCAAACTATTCTATCTTGATGATTTATTATATAAGGAGTTTTTCTTGAATTTAATGACCCTTTCGATGAACAAGCTTCAGAAGAATTTACTAAAAAGTTGACTGTCTTCTTTTGAACAAAAACTTGTTTAGTCACCATTGATGAATTCTTCTTCTGATGACCAGCAGCAACAAAACCACTTGATTGTAACATTTTGGAAATTTTAGGTTGATCAACTTTCACTTCACCAGGTTCTGTTAAAATGCATCTATCACGAGTAACATTTTTAACTACCTTTGGTTCATTAAGTTGCACTTCCTTAGGAATGCCTTCAACCTCTTCATCATCAAAAACTTCATCCTCAGAATCATAATCATAGATCATATCTTCACCAGTTACTGGATTTACTTTCAACACCGTCTTTGGATCAATTTCCTCTTCATGAATAATTTCTGGTTCAACCACATAATTCGCATTGAATGGTGGAGGAACAAATCCAATTCCAGCAACCCTCTTTGTAGGACCAGCATTAGCATTAAAGTAATCTAATACCACAGAGGAATTTTTAAAATTTTCCAGATTCTTTATCAGAAATTTCTTTGTTCTTCTGAGCGACAATTTCATTTCTCTTCTCAATCTCAGCATAAGCCATATCCAGATGATATGCTTGTTCCATATATTTCAATCCCAAAGAGTTCAAATCTCTTTTCAAAGACTCAATTCTATCTATACACAATTTATCATTATCTTTCAATTTTTGAATAACTTAATGCATCAATTTCAAATCTCAAATTAAATTTGTATTATCATCCATTACTTTTTGCAGTTTATCTTTTATACTGATGCAATTAGAGCAATAAATGTGATAGACAGAATCTTTTACCTTTGAAGGATCTGACATATCTGCCTTGAAGACCTTTGCAATCGGAATATTTTCAGAATCAGCACCATCAGAAGAATTTTGAGTTAATAATATATCATCTTCAGATACACAAGATGCAATATCAGATTCAACATTATGTACTTGATCATGCTCTTCATCAGCACTTCGCAAACCCTCACCATCACTTGAATTATCATCATCAATTGACTATTCAGATTTTACAGAATGAATTTCAGCTACAAAAGTTTGACTTACTGTACCAACCAAATCTTCAAGATGAATACCCCAGTCATAATTTTCATCATTTTGAGCAACCAAAGCAGATGATGCAAATGCATGATTAGAATTTCCAGAGCCAGAGGAGCCGTGTGACTGATTACGATTGTTCTGAAAGTTATTAGGCTTCTTCTGAGAATCAAATTCAACTTTTGGTTTCACACATTCTTTGGCAAAATGACCATACTCCTGACAATTATAGCAACGAACTTTGGTTTTGTCAAATCCCATACGTGAACGACTGTTAGAACCGATATACTTCCTTCCAGTCTTCTTCAAAAAATCCTTTGCTTGTCGCATCAGCATAGCCATGTTCCATTGAATGTTCATCTCTTCGAGAACAACAGGATCAATTTGTCTGAAATCCTCTACAATAACATCTGGATCATGAATCTTTCCTCCAATAAAATTTTCATAAGAAGCCATAAAGGAAGAAAACATCGCTAAATAATCATCAGCAACTTTGTGATTCATATTATGTGTTCCAGATGATGAAGAAGCTGTATTTGCAGAGAAACCAGAATCACTTGGAACCCCAGAACAATGATCATTAGAAATATCTTGAGTATCACCAGAAAAGAACGCAACCCCTGCACCAGTTTTACCAGAAGTCTTAGCAAAATACATTGAAGGATCTTGAATATGCTCCATATTGGTTTCCTTCTTTTTCATATTCAAATCATGTGATTCAATCTTGCCAAGAACCTCTTCAAGACACATAGTTTTATACTTGACATTCTCTTTTATCAAAACTGAATACACATCAAATTTATATGGTAATGCCTCCAAAAACTTATCATTTATCTCTTCAGTCTCATAAACTACTGAAGCACTTGACAATTCACTCAGCAAATGATAGAATCTTGTTGCAATATCATCTAAAGATTCATTTTGAAAGTGCTTGAATACTAAGAACTGCTTCTTCAGTAATTCTTTTCTGCTTTTCTTAACATCCAAACTGCCTTCACACCGCTTTTGTAACGCTTCTCACAATTGTTGAGAAGTCCTCAATTGTTTAAAACTATGATAAATTTCTTTAGGAAGAGATATTGAGATACCAGCCATGGCCTTCTTTTCCCTATTAAATAGTAATTTTTCTTCTATGGTTAAAGCATATACCAATTTTGGAACATCATCCTTTCCCATCCAAGTATATGTCGGATGTGTATAGCCTTCCAAGATTGGAATCCATAAACTTGTATCAGTAAAAGACACGAACTGATCAAACCGATCTTTCCAGTTAGGATAATCTGCAAGACTTAACAATTTGGGTGGTTTCTGAGATGTACCAATCTCATTATCGTAATTTAACATGTTAGTCACTTGCACCATATTTACCATTTTCAGAAAAATTTCCAAGTATTGAACAAGCACTCCCCTCAGGCGAAGATAATAAGTTGGCTTAAAATCCAAACAAGCGAATTTGATATCAAGCGAACTTGATAAGTTCGCTTCAGACAAGAAAATCCAGTAAGTTCGCCTATAGAATAAGTTCGCTTAAACTGAGAGAAGCGAACTTGATAAGTTCGCCTGCAACAAATATCAGCAAGTTCGCTTGCTTCAGCTGTAACAAACTCAGCAAGAACTTCAACCCAAACACGAACAAACATCACCTAAAATCATCATTTCTCACAGATTAGAAGGAATTTGAAGAAATTGGACCGTAGGATTTAGTATTTTATGAATTAGAACACTTCTATCGGACTAATTTCACCAAAATCCACTTCAAATCCACCAATTCAGTAGCAAAACCAAGTTCAAGAACTTGAAAACTCCATGGATACAAAAACTTCTAAAAATAATCAATTTCTTGTCAAATTGTACACAAAATCGTCTCTAATCACCAAGAATTAAACACAAATCACGAGCAATTGCTCTGATACCACTTTTAGGTCCACATGACTCATCTATAGATCGATCTCGTGACAGGATGTCTCGATAACACGGAGTGCGGAATCCTTCGTGTTAACATATGTATACGAATTGACAATAGAAACAACAGGTAAATAAACTTTCTCTTTGTATTACACCAAACACAAAGTTTAAAGAATACATTTGTTCGTTCAATCTATCTCTCTACGCTCTAAATCTGTAAACTCCTACTTATAGACACAAACTCTGCAATAGGCGAACTTAACAAGTTCGCCTCAAATAGACTAGGCGAACTTAACAAGTTCGCCTCACATGAGACTAGGCGAACTTAACAAGTTCGCCTCTAATATGCTAGGCGAACTAGACAAGTTCACCTCCAGCAGAACTTGTTCTATCACTTAGACAAAATCTATACAATTACAAAAAAACATAAAGACAATAAGACCTAAACTATTACAAAGCTTTTGTTATACATTCTATGTCCTAACACGGGGCATCACCCCCAATATCCATAGAATCCCAGGCTAAGACCATAGCTAATGGTTACAAAAAGTGTTAATCCGGGGACTTTAAGCGCTATATTGTTCCTCATGTACAACATAATGTTAGTGTCTTTTTCCCTTGTTATTATATAAAAAATGTTTGCTTCTCAACAATGTTTCCAAATGTATTAAACAATAATGTAATACATAAGATGTAACTATGTTTCTCCCCCGCAGTTTAAAAAGAGAAAAAGGGGCCATGAACTCATCTTGTGTCCGATGTAATCCTAGCAAATAAAAGTGTGCTAAAAGTTCCTGTCCATCCGTACCTAATCACACAAGGGTACTATTGTGTTAAGACTACCCGTCTTAAATGCAAGTTGTTCACCCGACTTAACGAATCCCGTTAAGTACGTCTTTGTTTATTAAAACAATGTTTTCGTGTGACGACTCGTTGGTGATTATTTTTCTAGTCTTGACGCTTATATATTTTTCGAGAAAATATTAGGTTTTCATATTGGTGACTTGTCAGGTGTACCAAAATAAATATTATTTTTGCGATAACTCATAATATATTTATATTATGATCACGTATGAACATATAATTATTTCTTACCAATAATTATATAAAATCACAAATATCGTTCAAGTATGTTCTACACATGTCAGTTTTCCTACGTGCACATAAACTATGTTAACATGTCCGCATGCAAATACTTGTTCTGAACGACATTTATTAACTTGTTTTTATTCAACATGCATTTATTTATACTAATATATGCATACAAATATTTCCAACATTTCAACGGGTGTTTAAATATTAACATGCGATCATTTATTCATTTTTAACCGAACGCAGTTAGATTTCTTGCATTCATGACAACGTCCTATGTTATCATCTATAAGCAACTTAGAAACATATGAATGATTTCCATCATCTAGTTACTCCATTACTCATCCCGAGTTAATACTTTTTCCATCATTCACATATATATGTATAGTATGACTTCTATTTATATACATTTACATGCATATTATTTCTAGTTTTTCCAAGTTTTACAACTTATGATCATGCACCTATATATATATGTATATATATATTTTGGTTTCTAAACATGCATACATATATTTAGAGATTCCATGTTAATCAACTAAAAATACAAACATACATATACACTTTGGTTACAATTTATATACACATATATTTACATATATTTCACTTATCCAAGTATTAACCATACTTCTCAAGTTAACATTTTCATTTTATCATCAAATGCTCACACGAGAATATCTATTCATAGATATATATACATATTACATTCCTTATACATGTATCCATCTACTTGAACATTTCCAAATCATTAATCAAATCAAACATGTATACATATATGCTTGCATATCTAGGCCTATAAATATAGGTATACATATTTTAGTTTTCCTTGTTTTTAAATCTTAATATCATGTGATTAACAACAACTTATCATAAAATGATCAAAACAACAATTGATACATGTACTTTTATTATTTTCGACCCATATATACATTTTTATACCAAAACTCTAATTTTTAAACTTAATAAGGTTAAGCTTCATAAAGACTTTTTTAATCTTTAAAAATCCTTTGTTTTTCTTGGTGAACAACATGCTTTCAACAAGAACATGAAAATGAAAAGAAAGGCTCATGACAGATTAATACCACTAAACAAAGCTAGGTGAAGATTTACTAGTAGAAGATGATAAATGCTCGTTTTGCTACAAAAACCCGACTCCTAGCTCCATATCTTTTTAGAATCCCCAACCTCTAATTCAAACTCTCTATATTTGTTCTTGTATTTTTGAGTGTGCAAGTGTGTGCATATTTGTGTGTATGTCTATATATATATAGAGAAAGATAGAGATGGTGTATTGTTCCATCATAATCATTACATGGCAAGAATGAAAGGATGTGATGTGACGTTTGCATGAAAAAGGCATGAATAGACCTAACACTTACAACATCATCATGAGGAGTGGTTGATTAGATTAGTGGGTGGGTCCCACTAAGGCCATTCTATCCCAAGAGAGGGGGTAGGGTGGTGGGTTGGGTCTTGTCACTTCAAGTAATTATTACAAAGCATGGACGATTTGACCTGATTAGACTTTCCACTTGACAAGGCATGGGCTTCATGTTGACTAGTGGATTTGACCTGTTAGGTGTTGTCATATCATGTGTCATCATTACAATTTTGATGGGACTTGTGATAACTAGTGGATTTAATCTGTTAGGTGTTGTCACCTCATGTGTCATCATTATAGTGTTGATGGGATTTGTGATGACTAGTTTTAATAATCTACTAGTTAAACCTGACCTAGTTAATATTTTAACTATAATATACATGTATACACCTAAAAATAACTTAACGTCATGTAATAAACATTTAGACGTTAACTTTTAAGAGTTTAGTCACCAATATTTAAGTTTTTATATTATAAAGCGTCACTATACTTTATTTAAATAAAATCTTGTTAATCACCAACAAACGTACCTTGCGGGTTATCATTGTTTATTTCCTAGAAATTCTTAAAATTACTAAAACAATATGTGTGTTCCTTTGCTAGACTCCTTGACAATACTATGTCAAAATAATAAACCAAGATATATAATATATGAACGTACAATTATGGATATGGATATTGACCTGAAATGTTGGGTGACACATTTTCCTCATGTTAAATAGAATTTCGTCCCGAAATTCAGTTGATGTCATCTTGACTTGGAGTGTTCGTGAACAAGGTGTAACACCCTTAATTTAACCACCCGTTATAATAAACATTTACACACGTGGAAGCGTTTATCCTAGAAATTATTTTTTTTTATTTCTTCGCGTGTCGCGAAAAACCATGCCCCTCCCTTCGCATGCCGCGATGGAGTCCAAAATTGGCACGTCCGGAAACCAGGTCTTCGCGTGTCGTGAAGACCAGGCCTCTGATCTTTGCGTGGCGCGAAGACAACTAGCAAACAGAAAGTTTCATTTTTCTTCCCAGTTCAACACGTAACCAATTTTCCATCATTTACCTTTTCAACATGACACCATAATTGTCACACCCCCAATTTCAAACTAACAGAGTTTTAACATTTCGGGAAGTGACAAAACAGGATCTCAGTCACTAGTTACATTGAACGACTCTACATGGGACTCAAATGAAAATATCATATCAATCAGAGTTAATGCGGAAGCGTAAAGAAAGTAAATGCGCAAAACACACGCGGCCAAAAGAATAGTCCAAAAGTCCAAACCAAACACAATTCAAAATAGTCCAAACAGTTTAATAAAACAGAAATCAAAGGCAGAATTCCATGCATGTCCTATTGTGTGCACCTGTGCCTTATCTTAAGCGACCTGAGAAAAACACGTAAGAAAATGTCAACACAAGGTTGGTGAGTTCATAGGTTTCAGTTTATAGAAACGTTTAACAGATTAATGTACATTCAATATATAAATCAATAGGTAGCTAACCCATAAGCATGTTAACTAATGCGCTCGCAACCGAAAGCTGACTGTTTATATGCCTCCCACCATCATGGTGCATGTTTAGGTCAATATTGCACCCGTTCGACCTTCAAACGAGTTAGCGCGACTAACGCGGGTGAGGTTTGTCAAACCCAGTAGTACTACTCAAATTACCTCGCTATGTTCATATTAACGGTCCGATGTGAGGACTTAAAGGATAATGTGTACGCACAGTAATACAAGTGATATCATATATGAACTACAAAAATCAAAAGCATTTACGACATGTTTTCTCCCTCAGTTTAAAAACCATAAAAAGGGGCCGTGAAAACTCACCTGCGTTGCGTAGTAGGTAGTATCACACAAGACGTAAGTTGAAACCACAAGTGAAAGTCTCAGACGACTTACGTATGCCATAAAATTATAAACACATAAATTAGGAACAAGTTGGGATTTGTGACGATGACACGGAAAGTTAGAACGTCTTAACGCATTCTAAGGGTTTAAGAGCAGACGAACATGTCTACGGGAGTAAAGATTTTAATTAGTAATTAAGATGTATACGTTACACGACGGATGACAAAATAATATAATAATTATATTCGAGCGATTTCGTCATTACATAATGGCCTACGAAAATAATATAATACATATATTATTACAATAATTAATTATGCGATAAAATAATAAATTTATTATTTTTATCGAAGATAATAACGAGTGTAAAATATTATAAATAACTACATTATTTATTATTTTAAAACATTACACGAAACTAGTAAACGAAGCGAAATAATATAAAAATATATATATTATTTTATACTAAGAGTCACGGGTTGAAAATAATATAAATATATTATTTTATACGAGGTTATGGCTTGAAAACAATATAAATATGTAGGTCCCTTCGTGTGTGTCGGATCGTCACATGCAAGTGGTCTACTAGTCGCACCGGGTTGCGGAATACCCGTGACTAGGTGGAGAGTCTTACTAAACAAAGTAAACCAAACACGAGAGTCACAATAAACGTTCTTTGTATTATAAACACTTGACGGTTACAGAGAGAATACAAGCTGCGTACTTAGCAGAACTGAGTTCGTCTAAACAAATGGTTCTGCGTACTTAGTCTATGTGAACCTATCCTATTTATACAGACCTGATGCCTAAGTGCGCAGGACCAATTGCTCTTTCGTACTTAGCAAGTACGCATGGGTCTTCTTGCGTACTTGCTAAGTACGCAGGAGCTTTCTCCTGCGCACTTGTAAGTGCGCAAAACACTTAACAGAAAAACAACATACACTATGTAAAAGTAAATACAACTCGATAAACTATTACATAATGACTCATAAATACAAAGACAAATTACATACATTAGACATACTAACTAAGACTCTATCCAGAGTGTTGTCACAGTAAAGTGCATCAACAAACTCCCCCTTGACAACAGCTCGGGATCTTCATCGTCTTCAGTCTTCGGTCTTCAGTCTTCACAGCATCTGCTCCTAAGCTTCCATCTTCTTTTTATAATCAAGACAGAACTTGATCAACTTGTCATATTTGGCAGAGAGAAGCTTCGTCCATTCGTCAGTGTGGATGCAGTACTTGTCGGCTAGTACCTCTAGATCGTTCACAGAAAAGTTGATGAAGCAGACTTCATCAAATATCCTGATCACTTCCTTTGGCACCATGTTTCCACTTGCTGACTTACCTTTACTCATTACCACAGCCTCGCCTGTTTTTGGATCAACGTACCAGTACCACATGTCACCAAGAATATCCTAAGGTAACTTGCTCAGGGGAATCTTAGTTTCACATCGCACTGGCTTGTATACCAATCTCTTTATGGGCTTCTTGGTCACAGGATGCACAGCGTGCTTATCCTTGACTCTTCTGGGCACCTGAGGCTTGAGGTATTCAAATTTCCTTGATCTTGCTTCCCGCTGTAGTGTTACCCACAAACCCATAGCTACTGCATGATTCGAGTGACTTAGCAGATCGCGGTTTGCGAGGTTAACTAGGTCATACTTGGGCAAAGAGTTGAACGCCTCACTTGTGGGTTTCAAGTATTGAACCCCCCCAGATCTTTTGATGGCGAACAACTGTTTGTCCTCCTCGAACCTAACAGCCAAGATCATACCTGTCGCTCCGTGCTTGTCTGTGATAGACGTCTTTTGCCACACGGGAGCTGGACCCTTTGTAGAAGCAGAAGGCATGTCTTTCTCTTTTTGTGCCTCGGGGTCCACATGTATACGGTCGACCGGGGAGGCTTCAGTTGTAACTTCAACATTACTTGCCATGTCAACTGAGCCTGTGTCGAGCAGAGATTCGAGCGATGGTACTTCAAAGATCTCACCATCCTCTAACTCGTACTCTCCTTCCCCGTCGCCCTTGGGAATCTCTATCACCACATCATCGTCATCCTCATTCCAGTCATCACCAGAGTCGATCTCTCCTTCTTCCAGATTAAGGAGAGCATCTATCTGTGCCTCTTTGGAATAGTCAGGCTCTAAATAGAGGATCTCATCATCAGATAAGTCCTTGAGCACGTCAGCCGCTGACTTCCCTTTATCTCTGCCACCACCACCTGAGGTATCACCACCCTCTTGCTGAGTAGACTCCCCCTCAGCCAATGGAACAGAAGAGATGGGCACAATCGCCAAAGCTAGGTGCTCACCTCCACTAGGACCGACTTCAGGATCCTTGTCTTTATCATCATCCTTAGTCAGATCGACTGGATGACAAGACTCGGCACCGGTGGATTTCTTTTCTTTGTCTTTCTCTTTCTCTTTCTCTGTCTCCTTCTCCCCCTGAGCACCTAGCTTCGCGGTCAGTTCACCATCTAATTTGACCATTGCTGCGTGCTCTTTTCTCTGCAGGTCCATCCTCAGCTCAAGTGAAGTTCTGTGGCCTATAATCATTTCGTTAGTCTTCATTAACAGTTCATTCTGTGCCATGACATTCTTCAACCGTTCATCAGTCCCCGTTCTCTGGCTACGCAGAATCCTAACTTCATCCGCCAGAGAGTTTATCTGTGCTTGTTGAGCATCAGAATCTTCTTTTGACTTTTGAATAGTCTTCAACAAGCCAACAACTTGGGTTTCTAGCACATCTATCCTAGCTTCATTTGGATCCGGATGCCTAGATGATGAGGCCTCGGCGTTGTGGATGGGGGAAGAGAAGATTGTGACAAAATCGAACCCCTATGAGAAATCACCGTAGTTAAAGGGTTGACCTGACGGCTCTTTGGTGGGTGTTGGGATGGGAGATGTAATGGTGGGAGTTATGGTTGGGGTGATGGTGACTGACTCCATGAGAAGTGGAGCAGTCACCGTCACCTGGACGGTTGGAGTAGGGAGGGTCACCGTCACAGGAATCACCTCTGTGACCGCCGTGACTGCCACATCTGCTTGTACCAGTGGCCTTCTCCTCCTTATAAACAGTTGCCGTGCTGGCGTGGTAGATTCTGACTCTGGACGGGCAGCTTCAACTTGTACTGGCTGCACAGTCGGAATCTCTTCAACCCTGGGGATAGCAACCTCTTGCCTATCGCCCCTTTTCTTATTGGATTTCTCTCGCCTTCGTCTTTATAGAGCAGCGTCAGAGTCGGAAGCCGGCTCATATTCGCTGCTCGAGCTTTGTCGTTTTCTTTTTGAAGACGACGCAGGCAGGGTTACCTGTGCCGACCTTCTCGGATGTGCCTGTGATGGTGCGTCATCGGAATTAGAAGAATCTGATTCTGTTGCCTCCGAATCGGATTCCTCAGCACCACCAACATCACCTTCATCATCACCTTCATCATCATCATGCTCTTCCTCTTGCTCTTCACCAGAGTCATCACTCATTTCTGGTGCTGAGTTGGGACTATACCAGATCCAATCTTCAGGAGCGACGTATGCTTCATTCAGTAGGTGGCCAAAGAGGTCAGTGTGCGCAGGCGTAGGTTCTACACTGCTTGGCTTTAGAAACTGAGCAAAGACTCTCTTGTCCACCCTTTTTACCTGCAGTCTCTCCCTGATAGCGCGTAGGTTTGGCAGTGCATCATCGATCAGTAGCTGCACAAACCTTGGGTACAAAAGGAACCTGAACCTCTCTGCTGTATTTATCTGGTCATTTAGTGCTTTGAAGATATAGCGAGAGAAGTTATAGCCCCGATTGAGAGAAAGGCCCACCATGGCCACTGCTAGGTCATGACCCATGGCATCTTTCCCCGCTTTCCTGGATGAGTTGCACATGATCATGATGTGGGCAAAGTAACGCCATTGATCCAATACCCACATCTTCTTGTAGGAAGCATAGTCCCTAGCCCCGACATATCCCATTATGTGCCTCCAACACCCATCCACGTAGTAATCTGGATAGGATGTCGGGTCGGTGGCAAGGTCTCCGAACTGCAATACTCTCCTTATTGTATCCTCAGAGATAGCAATAGCCTGACCGTCAACGGTAGCCCTTATGACATTCGGGGATACCGTGCAATCGTGCTCTGCAGTCTCCCAGAATTGCTCCAGGTAAGGTCTTGAGACTGTTGGGTTTGCTGAGATTGTATAGCTTATTCTTGATCTGTTCAGAAAATCCACAATCTCCCTGTATTGCAAGGCTGCGCCTTTCCATTCTGGTTCGGTGTTAGCCACTAGGTTGAATTCGTCAGTGAATGCACGAGCCATAGCCTGCAAACACACACAGAAAACATATTCAGAACAACTTATAACACTGGAAGTAGACACACAGGACATAGTATAGTAGTTACACTTTGAAAAATTTCTAAGTGTTGGTCCTGCGCACTTAGTAAGTGCGCAGGATTTTCCTCTTGCGTACTTAACAAGTACGCAAGAAGTATTTCTTGCGTACTTGCTAAGTGCGCAAAAACAACCCTTAGCAAAAATTTCCGAAACTTGTAATTCGTTCAAAATGTGGGTTGATTAGGTTGCCACTAGGTCAGAATCAAGGATTCTAACCTATGGTACCATTATCAACACTACACTCGTTCAATTTTTGACCTAGGCCAGTCGCCGACCCACTGTCGGTTTAACTTCAAATGACGGATCAATCGAGGACCATGAGATGATTAGGGAGTCGATTAAAGCTTCTTATTAGCTTATTACAGATAATAATTTACCCAAACAACCCCATATTACCCCAAATTTTGTCGGCATTAACCTAAAAAGATTCTAGGTCAGAATTCGGTCCAAAGTGACGATTAAACGGATGAAATCGACCTATAATCTCACCACTGAGATGAAATATGATGATGAAAGTATGGACGGGACGAAAGGATGATTGGACACAAACGATTTTGAGAGTAAAATTGTAGAGGGAAACTTCGGGTTTGAAAGAGTGAAAGCTTAAAAAATGTTCAAAGTCTCTGATTTATACCCCTCACTTAATGTTCGTGCGTACTTGTTAAGTGCGAACGAGTTAACTCTTGCATACTTAACAAGTGCGCAAGGCTTAACTCTTGCATACTTGTTAAGTGCGCAAGTGTTACTTCGTGCGTACTTGACAAGTGCGCACAACCCTTAAGTGCGCAATTTACAACTCAGAATTTATGAAGATTTTCAAGTCAAATAACGAACAAGATAAAAATATTCAACCAAGACGATTCAAATACAATTCATGAAGATTAAACATAAAATATTTTTAGCCTTTTTCTGTTTTAAACTTGAACTATGCATAAACTTAAAAACTTAAAATCTTTTTGTTCTTTTCAAGATAGATATATACAATCATGTACACAAGCTATTTTCGATCAAAGGTACGAGCAGAGGATCATATCAGGCTAACTTATAGCAAAAACGATACAATATAAACATCAAAGAATATGGGATCATGTCATGTATTACTCTTTATTCATACGTAATAAGCACATAAACAAGTAATTCAAGTTGACAATATTATAAGATTTGAAACTATAAGCATCTTTGTATCACGTTCTTGTGTATTAAGGTATTTAATTATAAGATATACAACGTGTACCCCACTGATATGCTATGATATTTTGCACTATCTTCAAGGCATCTAAGATTTTTCCCAATGATTTTCTAGATTTTCAGAATGAAGCTACATCTATTAGCACAGGAAAAATCAAGCAGAATCCATAGGGATTATCAGGAATCATAAGATTCAGAATCGAGTGATTCATTTGTCTTGGTTTCATTTGATTTTCTTTATTGAATATCGGAATGATGATTTAAGATAATAGATATGGTGTTTGATTATCAGGTAAGGAATCCAACTTTTATCTGGATTTGATTTCAATGAATCAGGAGTGATTCAAGGGTGAATACATGCTCAACGGTTAATGTAGAGACATGTCTTGATTCAATCTCTCCTTACATACTTGAGAGTATGGGCAGTGAGATGAACCGCATTAATTGTGCTAACAACATAACCCGAAACTGATCTCAAAAGAAAATTATTGTCAAAATCTAACATCCTTTATCTGATAGTGATCTTTTCTAATCTTTTACTCACACACACTTGCAAACATGGGTTCAAATCACAGTCGTAATTTAGATTTAGTTTCCACACTACTAGTGATTCAAAGACGCATACAGCCTACTGACAATTCAAATTACTTGTAAATAAACAGATTAAAAACATAATAATTTTAAACAAATAAGTAAGCATGACGCAATCATTTCCCATATGAGCAGTCTATGAAGTTTAGATCATTTCTGATGTACTATCATTTCCTCTTTTCTCAAGTTAACTTTGAAATTTTTCTCCATTTTCTATTTTGTTTTTGATTTTTGTAAAATATTTTAAAACCAAAAGAACTGTACAGAAAATTTAAAAGAATTGAAAATTTAACTTCCATGAATTGAATTGAGTTATGAAAACTTAGTTTTCACTCAGGATTGAACATTCCTATCAAGTTGACGAGATGCTCAAAACGGGATCGATCAAATGCCTTTGTGAAAAGGTCAGCAAGGTTGTCATCCGTGTGAACTTTTACAAGTTCAATTAAATGCTTTTCAGCACAATCACGGATGAAATGATGGCGAATCTCTATATGTTTAGTTTTGGAGTGTTTCACCGGGTTATTTGTGATGGACATGGTGGCATTGTTGTCAATGAATAGAGGAGTTCCAGTGAAGTTTAAGCCGTAGTCTCTCAACTGCTGCTGAATCCACAGTATCTGAGAATAACCGCTCGCTGCAGCAATGTATTCTGCTTCACAAGTTGAGACAGAAACCGTTGACTGCTTCTTGCACTGCCAGGAGACTAGCCTGTCTCCTAAGAATTGACATCCACCAGAAGTTGACTTTCTGTCAAGGTTACAACCGCCATAATCTGAATCAGTGTAGGCTTTGAAGTCGAATGACTGCTGCTTAGAGTACCAAAGACCTAATCGGGTGTCACACCCCGACCGATGGCGGAATCATCGAGGCGGACAATGTGATGATTGTTCAAAAGCACATGATACTAAAGGTTGCATAATTCATTACTTTAATTTAAAGACAACAAGTTCCAAATACAATACATTTCAAATAACCTAGTCTAGTTCAAAACATTAATTTATTTAACTAGGTCCATAGTTCCTAAATGGAGAGATCTTCGGCAAGCAGTCACATATCCAAACCTGAAACATTATTTAAATCAAGTGTCAACTAAAAAGTTGGTGAGTACATAGGTTTAGTAAATCCAGTAAATAGTAGTGTAAATCGTTTTGCAACTCATTGTTTATCTTGTTAAACATAGCATAGGATGTAACATTTATTTAATCACAATTCAAACCGAGTTTGACGCGCTTGAACAGAGCACAACAGCTAAGTCCGGTATGCTTGAATATAGTTACCCACTATATCCGGTATGATTGAATATAACACGCGGTTATATCCGAGTATGCAGTAATAAACACCCTAACCGGGTGGGCTGGTCAGGCACAATAGATCTATCAATATTACAGTTGGTTTTCTTGTGTTTAAATGTATGTACATCCAAAGAATAAACATATAGTCTCATGTATAACACGTACAAACAATGTGAGTAGCATGTATAATGTTTCACCCCAAAACGTATAAAAATGTAAAAATAGGGGCTATGTAACTCACCTTGCAAGCGGGTATTTTTCCACGCGTGTAGGTGATAAGTATGCGGAAGCCTAAGCACGTTGATACCCTATGTAGACAAATGGGTATTATTGTATGCGTATAGGTGTGTATTTGTATTTAATGTATATAGGCTCTAATATAATTTTCTTTAATATTTATTTGTATAAAGTATAGAAATAGAATGATAATGGGTTTTTTTTATAAAACTTTAACTTATAAGGATATATATATATGTATTGTTTTAAACAAGTATTATATTCAATGTATTTATATAATAATAACAAAATAAAAGAAAAGTCTTTATTTATTTAAACAAGTTCATAAAAAAATATAATGCTAGGTTCATATAAAAATAATGAGACATTTTATATATTTAATGTATTTTAAGAAGTTTATAAAAAATGTTACAAGATTTATAAAAATAAAGGACATTTTATATATTAAATGTATTGTAATAATTTTATAAAAAATGTTACAAGATTTATAAAAATAAAGGACATTTTATATATTAAATGTATTTTAATAATTTTATAAAAAATGTTACAAGATTTATAAAAATAAAGGACATTTTATATATATTAAATGTATTTTAATAATTTTATAAAAAAAAAATGTTACAAGATTTATAAAAATAAAGGACATTTTATATATTAAATGTATTTTAATAATTTTTTTTATAAAAATATTATATATAAAAGGATGGGATGGTTTATAAAAAAAATATATAGTTTAATCGATTCGAACACGTAAACCAACTCGTTTTTGTATTTATTGTATCAAAATGGTATTAAAATAAGTTAATATAATTAAATAAAATAAAAAAAATGAAAACAGAATAAAAATGGGGTCGGGCCGGAGGCCAGCAGGCTCGAACCCGCGACCTCTAACTCGCACACACACACGCATAACCAGCCGGGCTACTGCCCATCGCTGGTTATGTGTGTACCGGTTAATTTAAGTATTCAAGGCAAAATCAAGTCGCTGGACCTCAGTGACCGGCGACCGTGTCCGAGGACATTGGGTTTGCCCGGTAATCATCGAGCGATTGTCTAGATTTCGACTGGAATAGGTTACCTGATGATAACAGAAGGTATAGGAATCGAATCGAGGCTCGAACCCAGTCGCGAAGGGCTTGGTCGGCAGAGACTTTTGTATCGAAAATGTCCAAAACGGGAATCAGACTTCGGGGTGAAATCAGGCCTTGATATCCTGGTCCAAGCTTCACTCAGAGTCGACGAATGCAATGGTGCCTTCAATTTGGGGTGAGAGTGGGTGGAGGAGGGTGGGCGAGCTCGTGCAGGTCTGTATATGGCCATTTATAGCCGAGCCCAATCCCGATAATAAGACAAGCAATTGAGCATGCCTGAACATTCGTCTGGACGAGACGAAGCTAACCAGACCATCGAAAGGCGTGGAGGTGGCCTGTCGGGCCTGAATTCGGGCGTGGGTTCTCGGCCACCAACAGGATCAGACGATCCGTGTGTTGGGGAGACCAATTGGTCGAGGGGTCTAGTTCGCGTGGGGGAGACGAAGTCGGGGATGCTTTTGTCGGGCGTTGAGGTGCAGGGGACAGGCTTGTCGAGCGGGTCGCCGGAAATTAACTTGGACCGCCGGACAAAGGAAAGGGGTGACCGGAAATGCGATTTGGGGATTGACAGTTTTGGTCCCTGGAGTTTGGTTTAATTCGAAACAACCCTTAAAATAATTACGGATGGATCCTTGTGGTTTCATTTGTCCAGAAATAGTCCCTCAAACGATTTTAGTTTTAAAACCTTCTAGTTTAGTTAATTACAAAACGAACCCTAAACTTTTTATTAAATAAATTAATTTAATTTCTTTTAAATCAATTTACTTTAACATTATATTTTAAATGTTTTTATAAACTTACTTATTATTATTATTATAAATAATTTTTATAAGGTTATTCATCTTATTCAAATGGGTTATTTTATTAAATATGTAACTTCTTTTTTTTTTTTTTTACTTAGATTTTTATATAAAATTTTATATTAGTTTTAAAATTTATAAATTTCTAATTAGTTTAAATCCATAAAATAAGATACCTATTTGTATAAAACCAAATAAAACTTAAGCATATAGAATTTTATAAAACTTATGTTTTTATTTAAAATCAATCATTTTGAATGGTTAATAAAATTGAAAACCATTGATTTATTTATATAAATTATCTAATTTGATAACATGATTTATATAGTTTATAACCTTCAAATATATATATATTTTTTTTTTAAATTAAAAATATCTAAATTGAAATTTGCCAATACACCGATTTGTATAAATTTGATTAAATATACGTGTATATGTTTTGAAATAAAATGTTAATATTTACACGATAAATTTCGCAACGAAAATCTTTGAAATGTCACAGTCTCCCCAAGTTGAAGGAATTTCGTCCCGAAATTCGATTAGCGAAGGTTATGGGAACGGGAAAAGGGGTGCCAATAGACTTAGAATGGAATTACTTCACAAGAGAAAGATTCAGCGGGGAAATATCGTATGATAACGGATGACGATGCTAATTCGAGTCGAGTTGTCAATTAGTTGATCTAATAGTATAATGAGATTTATGCATACAATTGTTCGTACAATGCATGAATGTAAACTACTAGAACCCAGATTTAACAATATTGGTGCCAATCACTTTGTGACATGGCATTTTCCTTTAAAACTCCACCCCACGGGTGTTCATATTTTCAAATTTTGCAAAAACATTTTCTAAAACCGGTCCTCCTCTTAGTACTTATGCACGGTTTATACTCGTTATATCAAGTGGGTTTATGTATAGGGTGTACCAGCGGCTAACCCACCACCCCTTTGATATACCGGGGATTCCCCGCGCATAATTACTAGGATTTGGAACTTCAACAATTTAGGTAAACTTTAACAGAGCTAGCAAGTTGTATGACCGAGTTTAAACCTAATAGGTTTGTCTCACAAAAGTATAGGAATGAGATGAATGGTGATAGCATAGCTGTTATATGCAATTACGGGTTATAAAACTCATAGCAATGGATTTCCCATCCGCTATTTCCATGATATACGAGTTATCAAGATTGATTGATGGTTTAGCAAACAGTTGGTTAAAAGCAAGAGACACAATTTTTCTATTGGCATGAATATTGAATAAATCGGATGTATAAAGATAGTGTACAAAGGAACGTACCGTTAACAGTGTCGTCATTGGCCGGAGTCTCGTTAGCATTTATATTAAAGGCTCGTCCACGAGGACCACCTTGATTTTGAAGTCTTGGACATTGGTTCCGAAAGTGGTTTGGGTCTCCACATTCGTAACAGGCCCGTCCATAGGTGACAGTGAGAGGCATTGAATGATTGCCTTGAGTAGCTTGATTAACGATAGTGCGAGCACGGCAAGTAGTAACAACGTGCCCATAGCGTCCACATTTTGAGCATAGACGGCATGCAGCATGCGGGGCATGGTGATACTTGCAAGTAGGGCATTGGGGAAATGAACCTACATAGTTTCTCAGAATTTGACCCGTAGGAGTAACTTGGGTCATAGGTATGACAGGAATGATGGCCGCAAAGTTTTGGGCCTTGCGCTTCCTATCATGATGGGAAGATTTGAGCTCTTCGTCTTTGTCGGACACAGAAGTAGCAGCTTTGTCGACCACCTTCTTGGTACTCTTCCTAGATAAGGTACCCGCTTTGACGTGATTGTCAGTCAATACAGCAGATAAACGGATAGCGTCCCCGAGAGTGGAGGGATCACTTCCCGATACGGTGTCTTGGATTGGCATAGGCAGTCCACCTATGTATTTCTCAATTCTCCGTGCTAAGGGAGTAACCATGTGGGGCACGAGCAGACTTAGTTCTTGAAAACGAGTGGTGTAGGCCAAATTTTCTCCGCTATCTTGGGTGAGATCCCAAAACTCAGCTTCGAGCTTCCTCATTTCGTTGCGAGGACAGAACTCGTCAGTCATAAGTCGTCTCATTTCGTCCCAAGACAAGGACATAGCAGATTCGTTGCCTCGAGTACGCTTCCCACCGTTCCACCAGGTGAGTGCTCGTTTTTGGAAGACGCTGGCAGCATAACGGACTTTGAGGACGTCGGGACAACCGCTGTTTAGGAAAGTACTCTCCATACTTTCAAACCATTGAAGAAGGCTAGTAGCACCTTCCGTCCCGAAGAATTTGGTGGGGTTGCAAGAATTGAAATGCTTGAATGTGCAGTATGGTGGGTTTGCACCCTTCCCTTGCATATTAGACCCATTACCATTGTTGTTAGCTTGGATCATTTGGCCTACTAGTTGAGTAAGTAGTGCAGCAAGGTCAACGTTGGAGTTGCTAGAGTTAGCATGTCGAGGAGGCATTCTAACACCATAAGAAAAGACAATGATATTTTAGATAAGATGGATATATATGAGTTATAGCGGGAAATAATGTAAGCAGAAAAACGGGATTCATCATGACGCGTGCCAGTGCATGTGTATTTATTCTAGGTTGATGGGGAAAACTAAGTCATCTATTCCGGATAGAACATGATGTTATAGATCATTATTCGCGTAATAGGAATTGCCGGGACTTGCATGCACTACAAATTGTTATTACGTGTGCACCCGTAATAATGATTTGTTTTGCATGTTCGTCTAGTTTTTTTCCTATTTTGCTATAATGTCCCCAGATTTTGAGTTCAAATTCGGATTGTATCCTTGCGAATACATTGACTTATCAACGTTAAGTAATTCCCCGAAACTCTCAAAGAGACATGCTTTAGCCTATAGGTAAACACTCACTTCAGGAATTCCCAGGAAAGCATACGGGTCCGTTTATTTGGATTTATACGAAATGCTTTCCTAGACAGAAAACCCAATGTACAGGTGTCACCCTTCCAGATTGCACGTGTCTTTTACTGGTTTCAGGAAATTAAGTCGTTGACGAGATTTTCAAGATTTTAATAGATTTGAGAGTCTATGAATATAAAATGTGTAGGAATGTTGCAATTTATAAGGATTAGGAGAGAGTATGGACAAGGATAAGTAGTGTATTTGTTTGCATAAGTTTGCTTGTCAAATGTGTATGTAAAGTATGTATCATGTATCAAAGTCTCGTATGTATGTGTATAAGTCTCATGTACCAAACTCGGGAAAATTCAAATAATACCTAACTACAAATAATTCATATAGCAATTTATCATTTAGCACATAACACATAAAAGGGAGTCCTAGGGTTATAGTCTAGGTCATTGTGTCTAATAACCTAGTTCCCTATAACCATGGCTCTGATACCAATCTGTCACACCCCGACCGATGGCGGAATCATCGAGGCGGACAATGTGATGATTGTTCAAAAGCACATGATACTAAAGGTTGCATAATTCATTACTTTAATTTAAAGACAACAAGTTCCAAATACAATACATTTCAAATAACCTAGTCTAGTTCAAAACATTAATTTATTTAACTAGGTCCATAGTTCCTAAATGGAGAGATCTTCGGCAAGCAGTCACATATCCAAACCTGAAACATTATTTAAATCAAGTGTCAACTAAAAAGTTGGTGAGTACATAGGTTTAGTAAATCCAGTAAATAGTAGTGTAAATCGTTTTGCAACTCATTGTTTATCTTGTTAAACATAGCATAGGATGTAACATTTATTTAATCACAATTCAAACCGAGTTTGACGCGCTTGAACAGAGCACAACAGCTAAGTCCGGTATGCTTGAATATAGTTACCCACTATATCCGGTATGATTGAATATAACACGCGGTTATATCCGAGTATGCAGTAATAAACACCCTAACCGGGTGGGCTGGTCAGGCACAATAGATCTATCAATATTACAGTTGGTTGTCTTGTGTTTAAATGTATGTACATCCAAAGAATAAACATATAGTCTCATGTATAACACGTACAAACAATGTGAGTAGCATGTATAATGTTTCACCCCAAAACGTATAAAAATGTAAAAATAGGGGCTATGTAACTCACCTTGCAAGCGGGTATTTTTCCACGCGTGTAGGTGATAAGTATGCGGAAGCCTAAGCACGTTGATACCCTATGTAGACAAATGGGTATTATTGTATGCGTATAGGTGTGCATTTGTATTTAATGTATATAGGCTCTAATATAATTTTCTTTAATATTTATTTGTATAAAGTATAGAAATAGAATGATAATGGGTTTTTTTTATAAAACTTTAACTTATAAGGATATATATATATGTATTGTTTTAAACAAGTATTATATTCAATGTATTTATATAATAATAACAAAATAAAAGAAAAGTCTTTATTTATTTAAACAAGTTCATAAAAAAATATAATGCTAGGTTCATATAAAAATAATGAGACATTTTATATATTTAATGTATTTTAATAAGTTTATAAAAAATGTTACAAGATTTATAAAAATAAAGGACATTTTATATATTAAATGTATTGTAATAATTTTATAAAAAATGTTACAAGATTTATAAAAATAAAGGACATTTTATATATTAAATGTATTTTAATAATTTTATAAAAAATGTTACAAGATTTATAAAAATAAAGGACATTTTATATATATTAAATGTATTTTAATAATTTTATAAAAAAAAAATGTTACAAGATTTATAAAAATAAAGGACATTTTATATATTAAATGTATTTTAATAATTTTTTTTATAAAAATATTATATATAAAAGGATGGGATGGTTTATAAAAAAAATATATAGTTTAATCGATTCGAACACGTAAACCAACTCGTTTTTGTATTTATTGTATCAAAATGGTATTAAAATAAGTTAATATAATTAAATAAAATAAAAAAAATGAAAACAGAATAAAAATGGGGTTGGGCCGGAGGCCAGCAGGCTCGAACCCGCGACCTCTAACTCGCACACACACACGCATAACCAGCCGGGCTACTGCCCATCGCTGGTTATGTGTGTACCGGTTAATTTAAGTATTCAAGGCAAAATCAAGTCGCTGGACCTCAGTGACCGGCGACCGTGTCCGAGGACATTGGGTTTGCCCGGTTATCATCGAGCGATTGTCTAGATTTCGACTGGAATAGGTTACCTGATGATAACAGAAGGTATAGGAATTGAATCGAGGCTCGAACCCAGTCGCGAAGGGCTTGGTCGGCAGAGACTTTTGTATCGAAAATGTCCAAAACGGGAATCAGACTTCGGGGTGAAATCAGGCCTTGATATCCTGGTCCAAGCTTCACTCAGAGTCGACGAATGCAATGGTGCCTTCAATTTGGGGTGAGAGTGGGTGGAGGAGGGTGGGCGAGCTCGTGCAGGTCTGTATATGGCCATTTATAGCCGAGCCCAATCCCGATAATAAGACAAGCAATTGAGCATGCCTGAACATTCGTCTGGACGAGACGAAGCTAACCAGACCATCGAAAGGCGTGGAGGTGGCCTGTCGGGCCTGAATTCGGGCGTGGGTTCTCGGCCACCAATAGGATCAGACGATCCGTGTGTTGGGGAGACCAATTGGTCGAGGGGTCTAGTTCGCGTGGGGGAGACGAAGTCGGGGATGCTTTTGTCGGGCGTTGAGGTGCAGGGGACAGGCTTGTCGAGCGGGTCGCCGGAAATTAACTTGGACCGCCGGACAAAGGAAAGGGGTGACCGGAAATGCGATTTGGGGATTGACAGTTTTGGTCCTTGGAGTTTGGTTTAATTCGAAACAACCCTTAAAATAATTACGGATGGATCCTTGTGGTTTCATTTGTCCAGAAATAGTCCCTCAAACGATTTTAGTTTTAAAACCTTCTAGTTTAGTTAATTACAAAACGAACCCTAAACTTTTTATTAAATAAATTAATTTAATTTCTTTTAAATCAATTTACTTTAACATTATATTTTAAATGTTTTTATAAACTTACTTATTATTATTATTATAAATAATTTTTATAAGGTTATTCATCTTATTCAAATGGGTTATTTTATTAAATATGTAACTTCTTTTTTTTTTTTTTACTTAGATTTTTATATAAAATTTTATATTAGTTTTAAAATTTATAAATTTCTAATTAGTTTAAATCCATAAAATAAGATACCTATTTGTATAAAACCAAATAAAACTTAAGCATATAGAATTTTATAAAACTTATGTTTTTATTTAAAATCAATCATTTTGAATGGTTAATAAAATTGAAAACCATTGATTTATTTATATAAATTATCTAATTTGATAACATGATTTATATAGTTTATAACCTTCAAATATATATATATTTTTTTTTTAAATTAAAAATATCTAAATTGAAATTTGCCAATACACCGATTTGTATAAATTTGATTAAATATACGTGTATATGTTTTGAAATAAAATGTTAATATTTACACGATAAATTTCGCAACGAAAATCTTTGAAATGTCACATCGGGGTTTCCCTTTCAGATATCTGAAAATTCTCTTCACATCTATCATATGTGACTCCTTCGGTTGAGACTGAAACCTTGAGCACAAACATACAGCAAACATTATATCGGGTCTTGAAGCTGTGAGATACATAAGTGATCCGATCATCCCACGGTACAACCTGCTGTCCACATCCTTTCCATCTCTGTCGGGATGCAAACCATGATTGACTGGGATTGGTGTGCCATAAGTAGTGCTATCACTCATCTTGTATTTTGACAAGATGTCCTGCACGTACTTAGTTTGATGTAGATAAATACCATTCTCTCTTTGACTGACTTGCAGACCTAGAAAGAATGACAGTTCACCCATATTGCTCATTTCAAACTTGGACTTCATCACCTTCTCGAATTCCCTACACATCCCTTCATTGGTCGACCCAAAGATAATGTCGTCGACATATACTTGCACAAGAAGAATGTCACCTCCTGCTTTCCGTATGAAGAGAGTCGAGTCAATCTGTCCACGGTCGAAACCATTAGACAGTAAATGCTTAGATAATGTCTCATACCATGCCCGCGGTGCTTGATGAAGACCATAAAGTGCTTTGTCGAGCTTGTACACTTTTTTGATATTATGCGGATCTTCAAAACCGGGAGGTTGAGTGACATAGACTTCTTCATGCACCTTACCATAAAGGAAAGCACTCTTCACATCAAGTTGATAGACCTTGAAGCCGACATATGTGGCATAAGCCAAGAACAGTCGAATGGCCTCAATTCTAGCAACTGGGGCATATACTTCATTGTAATCCAAGCCCTCTTGTTGATAAAAACCCTGAACAACCAATCTTGCTTTGTTCTTCACAACTACATGACGATCATCCGTCTTGCATTTGAACACCCATCTGGTACCAATTGGCTGAAAGCCTTTTGGCAAGTCAACTAAATCCCACACGTGCAACTTTTGGAATTGAGACAGTTCATCTTGCATCGCCTCAATCCAGCAGTTGTCAGTGAGAGCCTCCTTCACATTCTTCGGCTCTAACTGGGATACGAATGCAGCATGCAGACATGTTTCCATGACACCAGTGTCAAATATCTCTGTGTAAAGACTGGTGTTCTCAGTGATGGTTCTATGACGAGTCTGAACACCGGCATAAGGATCACCAATAATGTTGTCGATTGGATGATTCCTATGCACCCTCGTCTCCGGTACAATCGGTTCTTGAATTTCTGGATATAGATTCGTGCTTAACTCCCCCCATTTCCTGTGCTCCAGAGGAAGAATATTCAATGTTTATTGGATCAGCTGGAGCTTCATTTCCTACAGTTGTGTTAGGATTGGCTGGAGCGTCATCTCCATCAACAAGAACATCTTCACTGTCATCACTGTCATGAGTTCCTGATGCAGATGCAGCATTGGAATCAGGAGTTATAATTGGTGCAGTAGCACGAGTAGAAAAACTGGAGTCATTGTCACCACGCAATAAATCATAAACATTTGAGGCGTCTTCTGCAGATAAGTCAGGAAGATTGAAGGATTTGAATAGCGCATCATAATCAAAACCCCAAGCTGGACCTTTTGGTTCTGGTGGAGTGCAGTGTTTACTACAGTCCACTTCAAACCATTCCTCGACAGTACGAGTTCCTATGTTGTACACTCTCTTGCAGGGCGAATTGGCAACATATCCTAAGAAGATGCCTTCCACCGCTTTCGCATGCAATTTAGACTGACGGTCTTTATACTGTAGCAACAAGGAACAAGGACTACCAAAAGGAACTAGGTAATCAAGATTGGGAAGTCGATTGTACATCAACTCATAACATGTCTTGTTGTGCCTTTTCACAACCAGAACCCTGTTTAAGACGTGACAAGCTGTATTAACTGCTTCTGCCCAGAAAGTGACAGGAAGCTTTGCATCTGAAAGCATAGTCCTTGCAGTCTCGATCAGTGTTCGGTTCTTCCTTTCAGCAACTCCATTCTGCTGAGGTGTGTACGGCGCTCTGAATTCGTGACGGATCCCTCTCTTGAGACAGAAAAGTTCCATCAAATTATTCTTGAACTCAGTTCCGTTGTCACTCCTTATTCTTCTAACTTTCAGCTTGCAAAGAGATTCCAAGCTCAGGATCAGGTATTGAAGAATATCAGCAGTCTCGTCTTTTGTACCTAAAAAATGCACCCAAGAAAAACGTGAGAAATCATCAGTTACAACTAGACAGAACGACTTACCTCCAATACTCCTGATACTTATGGGGCCAAACAGATCCATGTGTAATAACTCCAAAAGGGGTATCGATAGAATTTTGGAGCTTGGGCTTGTGAGACTTCCGTTGTTGTTTGCCCTTTTTACACGACATACAGTCATCTGCAACGGTAAACCTCAACTTAGGAACCCCGGTTACCAAACCGTTTCGGACAAGATGATTCATTTTACGATAAGAAATATGTCCGAGTTTCCTATGCCACAAGATGGAGTCAAGTTCTGTCGCTTTTGTAAGCAAACAAGTAGCAACTGATGAGGTGGTTGTTGCCACGCTCATATCGATCTGATAAGTGTCGTTTGATCTTGGTGCTCTCATTAGAATCCAGTCTTCGGGAACCTCAAAACCGGGTTTGAGAATCATCTGACTTGTCAAACATCACCGAGTACTCCTTGTCACACATTTGGGAGACACTCAACAGGTTATGCTTCAGCTGCTCGCAAAAGTTGACATTGTCAAAGCTGACACAACCGTTCGAAACCACGCCTTGACACGTGATACTGCCGCCTGTTTCTCCGGCAAAGGCCACATAGCCGCCTCTGAATGGTTTAACGTCTTGAAGCAAGGCCATGTTTCCTGTCATGTGCCGGGAGCATCCACTATCTACATACCAACGGTTAGAGATAGTACCCTTCGGACGTCCCTGCACGAGTAACAAAAGAATTAGTTAGATTTGGAGACCCAAGCCATTGCGGTCTTGGGTCGTTCATCCTTCTCAAAATAAACTACTTCTTTTAACTCACAGTCATGATGACTGTTCAAAATTGGTGAATCTTTGGATGAATTTGGAACAGGAGATTGAGAACCTTTAACTTTCTTGTTCCAGGATCTCTTTTGATTCTTAACCAGAACAGTAGACTTTGGCTCAACCACAGCCGGTGAACTTGTGGAAGCTTCACCTGATTGAGTCTTAGTCAGCTGTTCCAGCTTTCTCAACCTCTTATTCCTTCTTCTTCTTTGTGGCTTAGAGAGTCTAGCCACAGATTTCTCACCAGTGCGTGTACTACCAGATGTAGACACACGAGGTACAGCACGTTTCTTTACCTTTCTTGCAACGGATGGTTTGGCCTCAGATGTAATCTTAGGTTTTCCCATGGGTTGTACTGGTGGTTTCACCACATTCTGCTTTGGACTTTTGGGAGATGGTTTCACTGGTGGCGACCTGGGGATAACAGCGGGCTGTGAAACAACATGCCGTTTCCCTTGGTTCTTAGAAGGACAGTTCACAACAATGTGACCAACCAAGCCATAGTGAAAACAGTTCCTCTTGTCTACATAAGTTCTCTTGTAAGGCTCATTAGATCTGGCCTTAGATAACTCTCCATTATGAGCAGGAGGAGTTGGTTTATGAACAGAAGTCTGACCTTTTTCAGTTTGGTTTTTGGGGGTATAATACTTTTGCAAATTCTCTTTGTAACCAAGCCCATAATGAGCTGAAAAACCTCTTTCGTATCTTGGTTAATATTTTTATAACCCTCGTAAAGCATTACCTTAAGTTTATCATTTGTTTCAATGATATCAGGTTCAGTTAAAATGCAGTTATCACCATTAGTGATAATGTTTTTGTGGACTTTCTGTTCAGTCAACAACTCCTCAGAGACTACTCCTTCAGGGCAAGTGTCAACCGACCCATCTTCAGAAGCAGTAACATACTCCTCACTAGATTTGGAGTTAGCCTTACTTGAGGATTCATCCTTTTTAGGGGAATCATCCTTATCAGAGGACTCATCTAGACAGGTGAGATCAATGTCTAACAAGCTATTGACAAACTTCCCACTTATAGGTGGAGGAATGGCATTGGTACCAAGACCTAGGCCCTTTAATTTCCTCAATACTGATTCGTAGTGCTCCACCACAAAGCGAGAGTTTTTCAACTTCTCATTTGTACATTTTAACTGCATGATCTCATTTTGCAGTTTGTTGATTTCATTGTTCCGTTTTTCTAACCCCCTATACGCAATATCCAAGTGAACTTGTTGCTCACTTATTTGTAAAGAATATTCACATTTTTCTTTTTTCAACTTTTCAATAGACTCTTTAAAACGTTTTTCATTTTCTTTGTAATTATGAGCTGCCATAGATAGGGGTTCGATTTTGTCTTGGAGCTTAGAAATTTCAAGCTTTAGCCCTAGACATTTAGAACAAGAAATAACAGAGAAAGGGTTAGAATCTACCTCAGATGATGAACTCTGTGCTTCTCCAATGGCCATGAGGGCAACGGCAGTGGTAGACTCCTTTTCAACAGCTACAGAAGCTTCTATCTCCTCAGCTTCTTTTCTCTCAGCCTCCAACAGCTCCATGATCTCAGCCATGAGACCAACCTGTGTTTTAGCAATGATGGCGTCCTCTAGATGAACACCCCAATCAAAGTTTTCGTCATGCTGAGCTACCAGTGCATTTGACGAACCACCTTGATGTTGATTGTGGTGGCTAGTGTTGTTGTGGCCGTGGCTGTTTCCCTGGCTAGGTCTGGTGAAACCAGAGGCCGGTGCTCGGTCTTTTTGACACTCACGAGCAAAGTGTCCATAGTTCAGACACTTGTAGCATTTGGCCTTGGACTTATCAAATCCAACCTTGGCATTAGAATGTCCACCAATGAACTTTCTTCCTGTTCTGTTCAGGAAACGCTTGGCCCTCCTCAAAAGCATGGCCATATTCCATTGAATATCCATGTCCTCAATATCATCAAGATCCACTTGGTTAAAGTCTTCTTCAATAGTTTCGGGATCCGTTAGCTTGCCGCCTATGAAATTCTCATACGCAAGCATACATGATGAAAACAATGTTGCATGATCTTCAGCTATTTTGACTATTGCAGAATGGTTAACTGAAGACGTAGCTGGAGGATTTCTTGAGGTGTGTTGATGATTAGTTCCCAACCCTGATCCGGATGCATAACAAGCATGATCACCACACCCATTTGAGTGGTCTTCTTCATTGGAGTGTCCAGTAAAGAGGGCAATTCCAGAGCCCGATGATTTTGAAGTGGAAGTCGTCCCATGATACATGGAAGGGTCCTGTATCTGAGGTCTTCCCGAGCTCTCCTTCTTCATAAGATTCATGTTATGAGCTTGAATCTTACCAATAGCCTCATCTACTGTTAACTCATAGAATTTAGGATTTTCCCTCATCAGGGTTGTATACATCTCAAACTTTGGTGGCAAAGCATCAAGAAATTTTTCCACCAGTTCTTCATCGGGATATTTCAGTTCAAAAGCTTTCAACTCCATTTGTAAATGATAGAATCTAGAGATGAGATCATCTAACGATTCATTTTCCATGAAATTGAAGCATTCATACTGCTTCCGGAGAAGATCCCGCTTACTCTTCTTAATGTCACTGTTCCCCTCAAATCTTTTCTGAAGTGCTTTCCAAAGATCCTTGGAGGTGTCATAGCCTCGGAAACTGTGAAACAATTCCCGAGTTAATGACATAGTGATTGAGCCAAGAGCCTTCTTTTCCCGATCATAAGCTTTCTTTCGTTCTTCATCAAGCTTAGAGATGGGCTTTGGCACCTCTTCATCAAGATAGATGTGTGTGGGATGCTTATATCCCTCAATGATTGGTATCCATAATGATGAGTCGGTGTATGAAATGTAGTGCTCAAAACGCGCCTTCCAATTGGAATAATCGTTTACATTTAATAGTTTAGGCGGTTTCTGAGGTGTACCGATTTCATTATCATAATTTAACATGTTTCCAAGATTCTGAAGGTTCGACATAGTGAATTACTTGGTCAAAAATCAGAAAAATCAGACACTGTTGCGCACTTGGTTTTGGCCTTGCGCACTTGAGAAATGGTCTTGCGTAGTTAAGACTTACTCTTGCGTACTTGTTAAGTACACAGGAGGAAATATTAAGTACGCAGGATATAACTTAAGTTCGCACAAGTTCAGTCTTGCGCACTTGTAAGTACGCAGGAGATAACTCTTATGTAGTTAGTAAGTACGCAGAAAACTGTACTTTTTACAAAAAATGGTAAGTACGCAGGACACCTTTTCAGCAACTCTCACCAACCTATGCCGGTCACCTGAAAATCGCCGGAGATAGTGAAAAGTAGGCTGATGATCAATGCAATCGAGCCAAAGGATCAGAAACAAGTTTCTAACCAACCTTTGATGCTCAAAACACACAAATACACAACAAAAATCGGTTTTTTGAGAGATTTTTACTTCTAAAAAAAGTGCTCAAGAGCTACCCCTTTTTTTATCACAAAAATCAACAAAAATACCTCTTTTTTCTTGTAAAACTCAGTAAAACGTCTCCAAACTCACTTACAACACTCGAATTCAAGAGCAATGCTCTGATACCACTTGTAGGTCCCTTCGTGTGTGTCGGATCGTCACATGCAAGTGGTCTACTAGTCACACCGGGTTGCGGAATACCCGTGACTAGGTGGAGAGTCTTACTAAACAAAGTAAACCAAACACGAGAGTCACAATAAACGTTCTTTGTATTATAAACACTCGACGGTTACAGAGAGAATACAAGCTGCGTACTTAGCAGAACTGAGTTCTTCTAAACAAATGGTTCTGCGTACTTAGTCTCTGTGAACCTATCCTATTTATATAGACCTGATGCCTGCGCACTTAGCAAGTGCGCAGGACCAATTGCTCTTGCGTACTTAGCAAGTACGCATGGGTCTTCTTGCGTACTTGCTAAGTACGCAGGAGCTTTCTCCTGCGCACTTGTAAGTGCGCAAAACACTTAACAGAAAAACAACATACACTATGTAAAAGTAAATACAACTCGATAAACTATTACATAATGACTCATAAATACAAAGACAAATTACAGACATTAGACATACTAACTAAGACTCTATCCAGAGTGTTGTCACAGGAAAGTGCATCAACAAAATATACTATTTTTAAAAGTGGAATTAATAATGAAAATAGAACATAAATCCAAACCTGAGCCTACGGGTGGTTTCCCGGGCTAAAACATATTAATATAATATTATAATAATATAGGGTTTGATTTTTAATAATTTAATATAATCAAAAGTGCCTCAAAAATAAAATGTGGGAGCCCGGTCTCGAACCCGGGTCTCTCCCACACACGCACACTGTCTTAACCATTCCTGCCCGCTAGGGTATCGCGTTAGATACCCGGTTCAAATGATTTTATCAATAAGTTCCAGTGTATACCTCTCCCTACACATACAAGTTCGAAACCAGTCTAATACCCATAATTTCGACCGCGATTTAGCAAGATTGATTAGGTGTTTCAAAGATCGAGTCATGGCGAGTCTGTGTGTGGGTTTAATTGCAAAACTAACGAGTTTAAGATCATTAGATTACTTGAATTAGGGAAGAAACCCTAGTTCAAGAACACAAGATTGAATCGGTAAAATCTGATATTAGATGTTGTAATCAGAGGGCTTTTAACAAGAATGGAATTTCGAACCTGATGGTATAAATTAATTGGATTTAAAACAAGTGTAGACTAGGATTCGATTAACTAGAAAACTCATGAACCCTAGATCTTTGATCTTGATTAATTTGATAATAAAGATTTGAATTGTCATAGGGCTTTCATAAAATAGAGGATTACGAATCTAGTGATATAGTTTAATTGAAATTAAACGGGGTCTAGAGTATAGTTTGATTAAACTGGTTTCGCATGAACCCTAGAATTTGGTTCATGCCGAATTTGATGTTTTAAGCCCCAATAACCATAGGGCTTATATTCTAAAGACTGAAACGAAGCTAACGGTATAAGAGATTACCAGATTGGATGTCGGATTGATGGGATTCGACTAAAACGAGTACCGACGGCTTGCGGGTTAGTTTCCAGCGACTTTTGCTGCAACTCCGGCCAATTCCACTTGTGTAAAAGCTTCAGAGGAGTTCGTCTAAAGTGCGCAGGTTGCTTGTGACACCCAGCATTTCAGGTCAATATCCACATTTCATAAACGCACGTTCATAATTATTATTTCCTGATATTTATTTTGACTAAGTAAAGTCAAGAAGTCTAGCAAAGGAGTTTATTCCAAGTCTAGTAAATCTTAAAGAATTACTAGAAAAAGTAAGCAGAATAACCCGACTAAATACGAACGTTAATGGTTAAATTAAATAACCGGAAAAAAATATATATATATATATATATATATTACACAAAATTTACGTTGAACCAAGATTTTAATAATTTCTTCAACGAGCTATAAAATGGTTAAAATTATAATACCGTGAAGAATCTAAACCGAATTAAATTACCTCTTTAAAACTCTAATTGATACTAATACCATTAATAAATTAATAGTTAAAATTGGTTATCATTAACCCCAAACCACTTCCTTGACTTTCTCGGCCGAGAGTCAGGGGAGCCATTCTCCCACTTGCTAATTCACTCAAATTCAGATAAAAACCATACCTCCTCAGTCGAAACCTCACAATCCTTTTCATACTTCTCACTTTCTTACGGCAAATTCCCCATTTCTCTTCAAGATCGAATTCAAGTTTTAAAGCGAAATCCACCATAATTCAGTGTATAAGGAGAATTTCAAGTGTTCTTGAAGAAAGCTTAGTAAAAGAAATCAAGACTATCTTCTCTGTTTATCTCAGAAATCATCATCTCTGTTAGAGGTAAAAACTCAATATTATCCAGTTCATTTTCTTTTAAATTCGTAGCTGAACATACAAATCGCTCAAACGCAAGTAAGATAACAAGAAAAGTGTGTCAAATTCAAGATTTGAACATAAAAATATACAGGACGAATTCTGTCAATCAAAGTGCAGTAATCGAAACTATAGTTTCGATAGTTGTTGTTCAATCGAAACTAGGAGTTTCGATACCTGTTGAGTCGAAACTGGGAGTTTCGATACCAGTTGTTCAATCGAAACTAGGAGTTTCGATACCAGTTGTTCAATCGAAACTAGGAGTTTCGATATCTATTTACTCAATCGAAACTAGGAGTTTCGATCCCTGTTTACAATCGAAACTAGGTAGTTTCGATACTATTCTTGCCCAATCGAAACTAGGTAGTTTCGATACCCAGTTTACTTAATCGAAACTAGGTAGTTTCGACATCTGTTCTGTTCAATCGAAACTAAGAAAGTTTCGATACTTGTTCATCAGCCCTTGGGGCAGTAACTCAGAACTATTTTTATAACGAAACAAGTGTTGGGAAAAACTAAAAAGATAATTAAAACAAAAGCAATCAGATCGGCTAAGTCGGGTGAACAACTTGCGTTTAAGACGGGTAGTCTTAACGTGTATGTTATCCTTGTGTAAATAGGATTCGGATAGGCAAGTCTGCTGTTATTCAAATATTCGCTAGCATTCATACTGTCGAGGTGAGTTTCACTAATCCCCCTTTTTCTAAGTTTTTGAAATGATTTGGGGTGGAAACATACTTGTAAAGAATTTTCGTATGTAAATGAATAAAACTAATGATCTGACCGTATGTATGTATTGAGGGAACAATAAAGCGCTTAAAGTCCTCGGAATAAATTAGTAACCATTAGCTATGGATTTAGCCCAGGATTTTATGAATAGTACTATTGGGGGTGACGCTCCCGGTCATGGTTAGTCGCGCTAACCAGGGGTCCAAATGACCGAATGACCGCATATAATCTTACTCGCAGAAAGGCGAGGGGAGGCACAGAAAGTTGGGGTTTGGTTACGGTCTCGTACATTACATACTATTTTGTATTCCTTGCAAGCTTACAAATGGGGTCAATAGATCGGATTAGTATTCATATTCATTGGTAATACAAACAAAAGAGTTCTGATCAGGCTAAAGTGATCAGGTTTTAAACAAAAGAGTTCTGATCAGGCTAAAGTGATCAGGTTTTAAATAAAAGAAGTTCTGATCAGGCTAAAGTGATCAGGTTTTAAACAAAAGAGTTCTGATCAGGCTAAAGTGATCAGGTTTTAAACAAAGGAGTTCTGATCAGGTTTAACAAAGAGTTTTGATCGGAAAATGATCAGATTTAAACATTGGGTTTATGATAACTCTTTATAATAACTTGTGAACTCACCAACCTCGTGTTGACAATTTTAAGTATGTTTTCAGGAAATTGAACGTGGTCATCAGGTTAACAATGTAGGATACGTGCATGCACGTGGATACGACTTTTGGGAGGATTTCTCTTGTATAACTCATGGTCTTGAGTCATATTTGCGAAATCTTAAACATTTGTAAACTCAAGTTGATATATTGCGATGTAAATATTTTAAACTCGATTATGTATCCAATTACGTGTATGTGTTTGCGGTAATCATATGCTTTGGAAACAAGTGAACGTCGCGCCTCGCGTTTCCGCCAGGGCGGGGTGTGACATTGCTGGATCGTGAGAATGATACATGGATTTGCCGAATTTGATATGAACATAGAGGGTGTCGTCGGTTACGGCTTAATGTGCAATAATTGAGATTAATTCACGATGAATGCGGCTTTTAGTATCCCTAATGATGATCGTTAATGATATGGTTGTGTTTCAGTTACAAAATCACACAAAGATTGGTTCTTGAATTTGAATTTGAAATCAAAAGTCATGATTTTGACTTTACAAAGTCAAACGTGATTCAAATTTATTGATTTTGACTTTCAGAGCCAACAATTCAAGTTTTGGGATTTGGCAGGACTAGTCCCTGTTGTTTAAGATTAAACATGTGACAGAAATAGTCCCTGAAGTTTTAGATTAGATTAACTGGGTTAGGATTTAACGGAATAACTAACGGGATTGCTAACGACGTTAACTTTGAAAAGTCGGATTGTCACATCATCCCCAAGTTGAAAGAATTTTCGTCCCAAAAATTTAAATAAATTTTTTTTTCCGGATGTCACATCATCCCCTAGTTGAAAGAATTTTCTTCTCGAAAATTAAAATAGTACCTTAAGAGTTTGAAGTGGATTGCTTGAACAGATAAGGATACTTGCACATCGTCTGGTCTTCGTGCTCCCAAGTGATTTCCGGTCCGCGTTTCGAGTTCCAACAGACTCTGACAATAGGGATTTTACTGCGTTTTAATGTTTTGACTTTCCTATCCATAATTTCCACAGGTTCTTCGATGAAACATAACTGTTCATCAATGTGTAGTTCCTCAAGAGGAATCGCGAGTGACTCGTCTACCAGGCATTTTCTTCAAGTTTGAGACGTGAAAGACGTTGTGTACACCACTAAGTCCTTCAGGTAGGTCCAGTTGATACGCTACTAGACCTATTCTCTTCGCTATCTTGAATGGTCGAACATAACAAGGATTTAATTTGCCTCATTTCCCAAAACGAATGACACCCTTCCAAGGCGAGACTTTTAACAAGACCATATCCCCAACTTGAAATTCTAACGGTTTACGACGCTTATCGACATAGCTCTTTTGACGATCACGAGCTGCTGCCATACGGTTTCTAATTTGAACGGTTTTCTTAGAAATTTCAACTATGAGCTCAGGACCTGTGAGTTGACTATCCCCAACTTCAGCCTAACAAATAGGAGAAAGACATTTTCAACCATATAATGCTTTAAATGGAGCTGCCTTGATGCTAGTGTGACAACTGTTGTTGTAGGAGAACTCCACCAACGGTAGGTGAGACTCCCAGGTGTTACCGAAATCAATCACACAAACTCGTAGCATGTCCTCCAGAGTTTGAATAGTACGTTCTGTTTGGCCACAAGTTTGAGGATGGTATGTTGTGCTCATATCTAGACGCGTGCCTAAAGCTTTATGTAACGATTGCCATAAACGAAAGGTGAATCGTGCATCACGATCCGAAATGATAGATATTGGCACCCCGTGTCGAGATACTACTTCGTTCAAATAAATACGAGTAAGCTTATCCATTTTGTCGGTTTCCTTCATTGCTAAGAAGTGAGCTAACTTTGTTAAGCGGTCAATGATTACCCAAATGGTATCACATCCGGTAGGAGTTCGTGGCAATTTTGTGATAAAGTCCATGGATATTTGCTCCCATTTCCACATGGGAATCTCTGGTTGCTGGAGAAGACCAGAAGGCTTTTGATATTCAACTTTGACCTTCGCGCAAGTCAGGCACTTGCTCACATAGGTGGCTATATCGGCCTTCATCTTTGGCCACCAATACAGCACCTTTAGGTCATGATACATTTTGTCGGAATCTGGATGAATAGAGTAACAAGATTTATGAGCCTCATCCATGACTAGTTCTCTTAAATTTTCGAATATTGGAACCCATATTCGTTCAGCGAAGTAGCAAATACTGTCACACCCCCAAAATCCACTAACGGAGTTTTACCGTTAGGAGCGTGACATACCAGGATCTTAGTCATTAGTTACGTTGAACGACTCTATATGAGTTTAATAAAAAGACTAGCATTACTCATAGTCACGATGCAACACTAGTAAATGAAAATACTGAGTTAATGCGAAATGCGGAAGCGTAAAGTTTGAAAGAAAAGCATGCGCCAAAAACAATTGCGCCCAAAACATGCAATTCGAAAATAAATAAATAAGTAAGTCCTGCGTTTGATAAATAATGAAACTCCAATGCATGCATGCCCTATCTCATGCTCGTACCTTAACGACGTGAGAAAATATGCTAAAACGTATCAACACTAGGTTGGTGAGTTCACAGGTTTCACATATAAGTAAAGTTTACTAGATAAAACAATTTACAATTATATCAATAGGTAGCTAACCTAATAACATGTTACTAAAGCGTTTCGACATCGAAGCTGACTGTTTATGTTTGATCTGCCTCCTACCATGTCTATCATGAACAATGGTAAACTGTTTAGGTCAATGTTACACCCGTTCGACTTCCTATCGTGTTAGCGCGACTAACGCGGGTGGGGCTTGTCAATGCCTAGTAGTACTACTCAAGATTACCTCGCTATCCCATATATTAAACGGTTCGATAAGTAGGACTTACATGATATGTTTGCGCTTAGTCCAACAAGTGATATAAATGAAATGTAAGATCTAAATGTTTGTACCCATGTTTTCTCCCCCAAGTTTAAACCATAAGAAAAGGGGCCGTGAAAACTCACCTTAGAGTGCGTGCAGATGAAAGCTAATTAAAACTGATTGACTACTAACCGCCACCTATAAACATCGGTTTATAAGTGTGTGTTTGTGTAAGTTGACATGAACCCTAAGTATCCAAACACTCCCATTTTTTTAAGTGTTTTAGAAAAACATTTAATAGTTTGACCAAGTTTGACCCAATTTGACCCGACGACCCGTTAGTGACCCGTTTAGTGATTTAATGTTTGGTTTGAATACTAACACACATAACATACAAGTAATTCAAGTTTCATGCTACACATGTCATAACTAACTTAGCATGGCAAGTTATGTCTACACAATGCATGTTCACCAAAGTTCCTACTTTTAACAATGTATGAACACGAAGTTTGATTTCAATAGATTACATCATCTATTACATAATTGAATAACCCTAACACGTTTATACATACCTACTAATGCATGAATGATCATCTCAACGTACACATTAGGTCTAGACATCAAGTTTCAATTTCTAAAAGTTTCCACTTGTAGTAAGTTAGGATCAATGCATGTGATTTATACCAAACAACACTCTTATAAGCTTTATTGCATTCATAATAACATGCTAGTATCATTCCATAACATCATGCATGTAAAACAACTCACATATAACAAACAATTTTCAATAAAGTTTCCTCTTTAGGAAAGTCTACGATTTCTAGCTTGTTAACAAGATTCAACGCAGCAATTCAATTGCATACAATCCAACTAGTATAAATATAACCATAACAATCATCGTAAACATCTAGCATGCAATCCTACTTTATCACATAATCAAAAAGTCTCTACTTTAGACAAGTTATGAACCATAATGCAACTAGGGTTTTCCAATTAACAATATACTCATCAAATAATTGCAAACAATAATAAAGTTAACATCTTTATTATAAAAATCAATGTTTGGATGAACTAGGGTTTGATCTAAAATTTAGGAATAAAAAATCAACGGAATTGAACGAAACACCTTACGTTGTAGCGTTAGCAATGCGTAGAGGAGTCCGATTATACGTTTAATTGCAAGATTGGAGATCAAAGAGAGGGTGTTTGGGTGTGTTCTTTGTCTTGGCTCAAAGAGAGAATGGGGGGGGGGGGGGGGTCGACGGCCAAACTAAAAAAAACGGGTTTAGGTTTAATTTTTTTATAACATTTCGTGTCGAAATTTAGTTAGTACCTTTCGTGTTTGCCGTTGAGTGCTTGAATAGCTAAGGATATTTCTTCATCATCTGATCCTCTCGTTCCCATGTGAACTCCGGTTCACGCTTCGAGTTCCAGCAAACCCTAACAATTGGGATCTTACTGTGCTTGAGAGTTTTGACCTCTCGGTCCATGATTTCGACTGGTTCCTCAATAAAACGTAGCTGTTCATCGATTTCCAACTCCTCAAGTGGAACTACAAGCGTCTCATATGATAGGCATTTCTTTAGGTTTGAGACATGAAATACATTATGTACTCCATTGAGTGTATCAAGTAGATTCAGTTGGTATGCTACTAGGCCGATCCTTTTCACTATCTCGAATGGTCCAACGTGACGCGGGTTTAACTTTCCTCGTTTCCCGAAATGAATCACACCTTTCCAAGGTGAAACCTTTAATAAAACTTTGTCGCCCACTTGAAATTCTAGCAGTTTTATGGGCTTTTCTGCATAACTCTTTTGACGGTCACGAGCTGCCGCCATACGGTTTCGGATTTGCACGATTTTCTCTGAGGTTTCGTGCACAAGTTCAGGACCCGTAAGTTGGCTATCTCCAACTTCAGCCCAACAAATTGGTGATCGACACTTTTGCCCGTACAAGGCTTCGAATGGTGCTGCTTTGATGCTAGTATGATAGCTGTTATTGTAGGAGAATTCCACTAAAGGCAAGTGAGTCTCCCAACTGTTTCTGAAATCGATCACACAAGCTCGTAGCATGTCTTCTAGGGTTTGTATGGTACGCTCACCCTGGCCATTTGTTTGAGGATGATACGTTGTACTCATGTCCAGGCGTATGCCTAAAGCTTTCTGTAATGATTTCCAGAAATGTGAGGTGAATCGGGCGTCTCTATCGGAAATGATGGAGATTGGCACTCCATGTCGGGATACTACTTCTTTAAGATAGATGCGAGTTAACTTTTCCATTTTGTCGGTCTCTTTGATAGCAAGGAAATGAGCGGATTTGGTTAGGCGATCCACTATTACCTAGATTGTGTCACAGCTAGTAGGGGTTCGGGGTAATTTGCTTATGAAATCCATAGAAATCTGCTCCCATTTCCACATCGGGATTTTCGGTTGTTGAAGTAATCCGGATGGCTTTTGGTACTCCACCTTGACCTTTGAACAAGTCAGACACTTGCTCACGTAGGTGGCTATGTCGGCTTCCATGTTCGGCCACCAATACAAAACTTTGAGATCGTGATACATCTTGTCGGATCCCGGATGGATAGAGTATCGGGATTTGTGAGCTTCATCCATGACTAGATCTCTTAGGTTTCCATATACTGGTATCCATATTCGTTCCGCGAAGTAGCGAATACTATCTGCTTTAACCTCAAGTTGTTTCTCCATACTACGAGTGGATTCCAATGATAAGTTCCCCTCTTTTAAGGCTTTGAGCTGGGCATTGCGGATTTGTTTGGGTAATCCTGTATGAATAGTGAGTTATAATGCTCTAACCCGTCGGGGTTTGGTTTCTTTTCTACTTAGGGCATCGGCCACCACATTAGCTTTGCCCGGATGGTACTTGATTGCACAATCATAATCGTTTAATAAATCGATCCAACGACATTGACGCATGTTCAACTCTTTCTGCTCAAAAATATGTTGCAGACTCTTGTGATCGGTGTAGATGGTGCACTTGGTACCGTACAAGTAATGTCTCCATATCTTAAGTGCAAATACCACGGCTCCTAACTCCAAATCGTGAGTTGTGTAATTCTTTTTATGGATTTTTAACTATCGAGAAGAGTATGCGATAACCTTGTCGCGTTGCATCAACACACAACCGAGACCTTGGATGGAGGCATCGCAATACACCACGAAGTCATCCGTTCCCTCCGATAGAGATAGGATGGGTGCGCTACATAGTTTCTGCTTCAGTAGCTGGAATGCTGATTCTTGAGTCTCGCTCCAATTATAGGGTTTATCTTTTTGGGTTAAGACGGTGGGAGGTTGGGCAATCTTTGAGAATCCCTCTATAAAGCGACGGTAGTATCCGACCAATCCTAGGAATTGCCGAACTTCGGTTGTAGTTGATGGTGCTGCCCAATTCTTGATAGCTTCCACTTTGGCTAGGTCTACATGTATTCCTTTCTCATTGATCACATGTCCTAGAAATTGAACCTCGCGAATCCAAAAATCGCATTTGGAAAACTTAGCGTACAGCTGCTCCTGTTTCAGTAGCTTAAGGATCAAACGCAGATGCTCCTCATGCTCTTCCCGACTCTTAGAGTATATGTGGATATCGTCAATGAAGACAATGACGAATTGGTCAAGGTAAGGTTTACACACACGGTGCATGAGGGCCATGAACACCGCGGGTGCGTTGGTTAATCCAAATGGCATGACCAAAAATTCGAAATGGCCGTACCGGGTTCTAAATGCAGTCTTGGATATATCTTCATCACGAACTCTCAGCTGATGATAACCAGATCTCAAATCGATTTTTGAGTAGAAGCTTGACCCTTGAAGTTGGTCGAATAGATCGTCAATGCGGGGTAGTGGGTAGCGGTTCTTGACTGTTACTTTGTTCAACTCTCGGTAATCAATGCACATGTGGAAAGTCCCATCTTTCTTTTTGACAAATAGGACTGGGGCTCCCCAAGGCGATGAGCTAGGTCGGATAAAGCCCTTATCTAACAACTCTTGCAGTTGTGTGGATAGCTCCTGCAACTCGCTTGGTGCCAGCCTATAGGGTGCTCGAGCAATAGGCGTTGCTCCGGGTGTTAGGTCAATCTGGAATTCGACTTGGCGATGAGGTGGAAGACCAGGTAGGTCTTCAGGAAATACTTCTGGGAATTCACGAACGATCGGGATATCTTCTAACTTCTTCTCCTCGTTAGACTTGTCAGCGACAAGGGCTAATATCAGGGTATGACCCTTAAGCAGACAATTTTGGTCTTCATGAAAGATATGATGCCCACGACTGCACCACTTCTTTCGCCCTGAACGGATAGGATCTCTCCACTAGGAAGGGGTATACGAACGATCTTCTCACTACAGATGATCTCAGCTTGGTTTTTAGACAACCAATCCATGCCCACAATTATGTCAAAACTGCCCAGTGTAACTGGCATGAGATCGATGTCGAGTTTGTGACTAGATAGTTCTAACTTACATCTCTTGAGAATGTGGGTTGCCTCGATTACTTTACCGTCTGCTATCTCTACGGTATAATGATGTTCTAGTAAGGTTGGGTTTATTCCTAACTGATTACTAAGTTCTCTAGATATAAAACTTCTATCAGCGCCAGTATCAAAAAGTACAGAAGCAAAATGATCGTTTAAAAGAAACATACCGTTAACAACGTTCCGATCATTCGTAGCTTCCCCCGAGCCAATCACGAAGGCTTGACCTTTAGCGCCGTTGTTGTTATTGCTGTCGTTACCACCCTGGTTGTTGTTACCATTTCCATTACCGCCCTGATAATTGTTACCATTGCCATTCCCGTTTCCATTTCTCTTTAACTGTGGGCAATTTGTCCTAAAATGCCCTTCTTTCCTGCACTCAAAACAACCTTTGGGTGCTTCACCAGGTGGTGCATGTTTGTTCTGCAGATCTACCCTACAATCTTTGGCCACATGACCCATCTTTCCACACCGGTGGCAACGGTACCGGTCGCATGCTCCATGGTGGTGAAAATTACATTTGTTGCACTTCGGGTACTTTCCAACATATGAACCCTGATTCTGTTGAGAAGGGGTAGACTGATTGTTGTTCTTTGACGGTTCAGCTTACGGTGTTGCTGTTGTTGTTACTGAGAAGGTGAGTTTGACTGGAAAGTTTTGGGGAATGAACTGTCAAACTTCCGTTTGTTGTCAGTTGTCTTTGATAATGCACCTCTAGGGGGTAAAGTGCCCTGAGCGACTGCCTGATCGGTTAGCCTGTGAGCCAACCTGATAGTTTGCTAGATTGTAGTAGGATTAGAAGATGTCACCATGCTCTGAATTTACGGAACCAAACCATCAATGAATTTCTCGATTCTCTTATAGGGAGGTGTTACCATTTGTGGACATAAATTCGCCAGTTCATGCGAACGAGTAGTGTAGGCTTCAATCTCAGATCCTTCCATCTTTAGGTTCCAGAACTCGCCCTCAAGTTTCTGCACTTCATCGCGGGGACAATACTCCTCCCGCAACATAATCTTAAATTCGTCCCATGGCAATGCATTTGCCATCTCAAGAGTTAGCATTTGCACTTGGGAGTTCCACCAAGTAAGGGCCGGACCCTCAAGTGTGCCAGATGCATACTTCACCTGATTGTTCGGTGGGCAATTGCACATTGCAAAGGCGGATTCAGATTTCTCCATCCAGCGGAGTAAGCCAACAGCCCCTTCGGCTCCACTGAACGAGTGGGGCTTGCAATCCATGTAAGCTTTAAAAGTACAAACCTGCTAATGGTTGTGCTGACCTGAATTGTAAACAAGAATGCGCTTTAAGAATACCATATTCGAATTTGAGTTTAGGATGAATGATGACTCACTAGAGTCGATAATATTTTGCTTTACCTCCTGCATTAACAGCGGCTTGACTAGCTGCTACCGCTTCAGCCACACGGTCATTTATGAGTGCTGTGAGCTCAGCTGCAGTCATGTTGACATTTCCGTGACCGCCACGTCCTCCGACGCGTCCACCACATCTATTTCCTCATCCAGACATTATCTTTACATTCACAACATACAAAAATGAGAAAAAAATACATCGCATTTTATCATCATACAAGTACTAGTACACAAAAGAAATTTTAAAACACAACATCTAACATTTCAATAATAATAATCCGTGATAAAATAAATTGTAAGGGCTGCAAAGTAAATTCAATCAAACATCAAAATCCAAAAACATCTGTTGGATGGGAACAACCCTGCCCATCTAGGTTCAAAAGAAAAGACATAAATAAGTAATGAAGATAAGATATCAAATGCCACTGCTAGCTGATGTAACATCAGATGCTGCATCCTCGTCCTCTGCCGGATCTCCTGCGGGTGCATCATCTGGTGCAACACCTACTACTTCAGCAGCTGCAAGTCCAGCCTCCACTTGCTCAATCCTGGTGTGGAGTATATCTAGGTTCCACTCTGCAGTGTTCAGCCGGTCTTCCATATCCACACATCCATTTGCCAAATTCTCATGGACTTTATCAGTGACTGCTAAATCTGAAGTCAGTTTGTCAATTTTCTGATTCATCAGAATGTGTCGCTCTAATCCTGGTGTGGACTATATCTAGGTTCCACGCTGCGTCCCTCATGTTTCGGATTTCTCGGTCCATCCTAGCTACAAATGCAGCTAACACCTGCTCGAAGGGGTACTGCAATGGTGGCAAAGCTCGCACAGAAGATGATGAAGAAGAAGCAATGTCAGTAGTGAGTGGAGGTGGGACTTCCTCCTTGCAGATTCAGTTCCTGATCCTATCGGGATACCAATCCCAGTCTTGTGTGTTACCTCTGACACACACATGAATAGGCTCATCATACCCTTCAGTGGTGTTGATCGGGTTGAGTCGACGTCTCCTCGGCTCTGGCAAAGGTACGGTAGGAACATCTTGCTCCTAAACGACTGGGGATGCGGGTGAATTAGGCGGCGTCGACATTTCCTGTAACGGGATGAGTGAGTGCCATGTATGAGTGTAAGTGTTGTGTAACTAATGCATATGCGTGGTTATAATCTAGTATGCATTTCCTAGTTCTCTATAACCAATGTCTCTGATACCAATCTGTCACACCCCCAAAATCCACTAACGGAGTTTTATCGTTAGGAGCGTGACATACCAGGATCTTAGTCATTAGTTACGTTGAACGACTCTATATGAGTTTAATAAAAACACTAGCAATGCTCATAGTCACGATGCAACATTAGTAAATGAAAATACTGAGTTAATACAAAATGCGGAAGCGTAAAGTTTGAAGGAAAAGCATACGCCAAAAACAATTGCGCCCAAAACATGCAATTCGAAAATAAATAAATAAGTAAGTCCTGCGTTTGATAAATAATGAAACTCCAATGCATGCATGCCCTATATCGTGCTCATACCTTAACGACCTGAGAAAACATGCTAAAACGTGTCAACACTAGGTTGGTGAGTTCACAGGTTTCAAATGTAAGTAAAGTTTACTAGATAAAACAATTTACAATTATATCAATAGGTAGCTAACCTAATAACATGTTACTAAAGCGTTTCGACACCGAAGCTGACTGTTTATGTTTGATCTGCCTCCTACCATGTCTATCATGAACAATGTTAAACTGTTTAGGTCAATATTACACCCGTGCGACTTCCTGTCATGTTAGCGCGATTAACGCGGGTGAGGCTTGTCAATGCCCAGTAGTACTACTCAAGATTACCTCGCTATCCCATATATTAAACGGTTCGATAAGTAAGGACTTACATGATATGTTTGCGCTTAGTACAACAAGTGATATAAATGAAATGTAAGATCTAAATGTTTGTACCCATGTTTTCTCCCCTAAGTTTAAACCATAAGAAAAGGGGCCGTGAAAACTCACCTTTGAGTGCGTGCAGATGAAAGCTAATAAATACTGCTTGACTACTAACCGTCACCTATAGACATCGGTTTATAAGTGTGTGTTTGTGTAAGTTGACATGAACCCTAAGTATCCAAACAATCCCATTGTTTTAAGTGTTTTAGAAAAACATTTAATAGTTTGACCAAGTTTTACCCACTTTGACCTGACGACCCGTTGGTGACCCGTTTAGTAATTTAATGTTTGGTTTGAATACTAACACACATAACATACAAGTAATTCAAGTTTCATGTTACTCATGTCACAACTAACTTAGCATGGCAAGTTATGTCTACGCAATGCATGTTCAACAAAGTTCCTAGTTTTAACAATGTATGAACACAAAGTTTGGCTTCAATAGATTACATCATCTATTACATAATTGAATAACCCTAACAAGTTTATACATACCTACTAATGCATGAATGATCATCGCAACATACACATTAGGTCTAGACATCATGTTTCAATTTCTAAAAGTTTCCACTTTTAGTAAGTTAGGATCAATGTATGTGATTTATACCAAACAACACACTTATAAGCTTTATTGCGTTCATAATAACATGCTAGTATCATTCCATAACATCATGCATGTAAAACAACTCACATATAACAAACACTTTTCAATAAAGTTTCCTATTTAGGAATGTCTACGATTTCTAGCTTGTTAACAAGATTCAACGCATCAATTCAATTGCATACAACCCAACTAGTATAAATATAACCATAACAATCATCGTAAACATCTAGCATGCAATCCTACATTATCACATAATCAAAAAGTCTCTACTTTAGTCAAGTTATGAACCATAATGCAACTAGGGTTTTCCAATTAACAATATACTCATCAAATAATTACAAAACAATAATAAAGTTAACATCTTTATTATAAAAATCAATGTTTGGATGAACTAGGGTTTGATCTAAAATTAGGAATCAAAAATCAACGAAATTGAACGAAACAACTTATGTAGTAGCATTAGCAATGCGTAGAGGAGTCCGATTTTGCGTTTAATTGCAAGATTGGAGATCAAAGAGAGGGTGTTTGGGGGTCGACGGCCAAACTAAAAAAAAGGGTTTAGGTTTAATTTTTTTTATAACATTCTTTAAATACTTAATCTCATGGGTTTTAAAATGGGTTTAGATAATCCATAAGCTTCTTAATGGGTTTTAATTATTTTATTTATCTACTAGCTAGAATTATTTTTAAATAATTACTTTTATAAAAAAAACTTCTTTATAAAAATAACACTAAAACAGTAAAAGTCACAACGCGCGTAAACGTACGCGATTTCACGAATGTTCATATAATTTACAGATAAATCACAAAGCATATAAATTCACCTAATTTATATTAAAATAATTATTCGCAATTATTTTTATTAGTTCACCAACGATCCGGGTTCGACTCGTGTGTGATCCGGTAATTCTACAATTTACCGATACGTGAGTGTTTGTGCGAAACTGACACACCTAATTAATCCTAATTAAATGTGATGCATGTGTGACTAACTGAGATAACTGAGTTTGCATGAACAATGTTTGAACTAACGATGTTTGTGTTAACGGAGTTAACCTAAATTTGCCGGATGTCACAAATACCGTTTGATTTGACCTCGAGTTGTGCCTCCATACCGCGCGTGGCTTCCAGCGGTAGGTTTTCCTCTTTCAGATCTTCAAGTGGAGCACTATGGATTTTGTCAGCTAATCCAGGGTGAATAGTAAGCTGTAATGCTCAAACTCGTTTGGGCTTGGATTCCTTTCGACTTAGGGCATCAGCTACAACGTTAACTTTACCCGAATGATACCGAATCGCACAGTTATAATCATTTAAGAGCTCGACCCAATGACGTTGTCTCATGTTCAGCTCTTTCTGCTCGAAGATATGCTGAAGACTCTTGTGATCGGTGTAGATGATGCACTTGGTACCGTACAAGTAGTGTCTCCATATCTTTAGTGCGAAAACTACAGCTCCCAAATCTAGATCATGAGTGGTGTAGTTTTTCTCATGAATTTTTAGTTGACATGAAGCGTATGCGATAACCTTTTCTCATTGCATTAATACACAACCTACACCCTGAATGGATGCATCATAATACACCACAAAATCATATGTACCCTCCAGAAGGGCTATGATAGGTGCGCTGCAAAGTTTCTGTTTAAGATGTTGGAATGCTACCTCTTGGTTATCGCCCCAGTTATAGGCTTTACCCTTTTGAGTTAAGGCAGTGAGAGGTTGTGCAATTTTTGAAAATCCTTCGATGAATCGACGATAATAACCAGCCAATCCCAGAAATTGTCACACCTCAGTCGGAGTCGTCGATGCTGACCAATTCTTGATGGCTTCAATCTTTGATGGATCGACATGTATTCCATTCTCGTTAACCACATGTCCTAAGAATTGAACTTTCCGAATCCAGAATTCACACTTGGAAAACTTAGCATACAGCTGCTCCCTTTTATGTAATTCCAGGATTAAACGTAAATGTTCCTCATGTTCCTCCTTGTTCTTGGAATAAATGAGAATGTCGTCGATGAAAACAATGACAAATTGATCAAGGTATGGCTTACACACACGGTTCATGAGGTCCAAGAATGCCGCAGGTGCGTTGGTTAATCCGAAAGGCACGACCATAAATTCATAGTGGCCATACCATGTCCAGAAGGAAGTCTTAGAGATATTCTCATCTCGGACTCTCAATTGATTGTAGCCGGACCTAAGATCTATCTTGGAATAGAAACTGGATCCTTGGAGTTGATGAAAGATATCATCTATGCGAGGCAAAGGATATAGATTCTTGATTGTGACTTTATTTAGCTCACGGTAGTCGATACACATACGTAAAGTTCCGTCCTTCTTCTTGACAAACAGGACTGGAGCTCCCCATGGCAATGAGCTAGGTCGGATGAAACCTTTATCCAGCAATTCTTGTAACTGAGTAGATAGCTCTTGCAATTTCCTAGGTGCCAGTCTGTAAGGTGCCCGAGCGATCGGTGCCGCTCTTGGTGCTAGATCGATTTGAAATTCAACTTGACGGTGTGGTGGCAGACCAGGCAAATCTTTGGGAAATACTTCCAGTAAATCACGAACGATTGGAATATCATCAATCTTCTTCTCTTCTGAGGGCTGCTCAGCAACGAGAGCCAAAATAGCAGTATGCTCAGCAACGAGAGCCAAAAGGCATTTATGTGCTTTCATAAAGGATATGATGCCCATGACTGCACCAACTTTTTTGCCCTGAACGGAGTAAAGGGTTTCTCCACTCGGGAGAGGAATGCGAACAATTTTCTCATGACAGATGATTTCGGCTTGGTTTTTAGATAACCAATCCATTCCGACCATTACATCAAAACTACCATGCGTGACCGACATAAGGTCGATATCAAGTTTATGACTAGCTAGCTCTAGCTTACAACCCTTAAGAATGTGGGTTGCTTCAATTATTTGGTCATCAGCTATCTCTATTATATACTTAGCTTCTAACAGAGTTGGAGTTCCTATTATCATATCACTAAGTTTTCTAGATATAAAACTTCTATCAGCACCCGTGTCAAAAAGGACAGAAGCAAAGTAATTATTTAAGAGAAACTTACTGGTGATCACATTATGATTATAACGAGCTTCTCGAGATCCTAGCACGAAAGTTCCTCCTTTCGCATCATTCCCTCCATTATTGGCATTATTGCCACCACTGTTGTTGCCTTGATTGTTGTTGTCGTTACCATTGTTACCCTGGTTATTGCCGTTACCATTACCATTTCCATTCCCATTTCCATTACCATTCCTCTTCGACTGAGGACAATCCATCTGAATATGTCCCTCCTTGCCGCATTGAAAACATCCCCTTGTGGACCTTTGCGGTTGGAATGTTTGCTTATTCTGAAGATCCACTCCAATCTTTTGCAGCGTGGACCATCTTGCCACACCGTTGACAACGGTTACAAGCACCGACGTGGTGGTAATTGCACTTGTTGCACTTGGGGGCTCTTCTCACATAATTACATAAATTTTGACCTGAAGAGGTTCGTCTGATTGAAGTTTGTAGGTCCCACGGGTGTCACGGATCGTCACATGCAAGTTCGTTGGCTAGTCGGACTGGGTGCGAAATACCCGTGACTAGGTGGAGAAGCAAACAACACAAAGTAAACCAACAAGAGAATCACTTTAAACTTTCGTCTATTATAAACACTTGAAGGTTACAGAGAGAAAACTTTGAGTGCACAATAGTCTGCGTACTTACATTCTGTCAACCTATCCTATTTATACAAGATCTGAGCTCTGCGCACTTAGCAAGTGCGTAGGGAAAATTGCTCATGCGTACTTAGCAAGTACGCAGAGTATTCTTTCGTACTTGTTAAGTACGCCGGAACTAATTCCTGCGCACATACTAAGTGCGCAAAACACTTAGAGAATTAAGCAACTATCAACATGCATTAGTAAATATAACTATATAACTAATACATACAGACGCTTACAAACAAAGACAAATACATACAAAGAAAGTACATAAACTAAAACTCTATCCAGAGTGTTTGTCACACAAAAGTGCTTCAACAAACTCCCCTTTGACAACAGCTCTGGATCGTCTTCGGTCTTCACAGCTCTGCATCTTTAGCTTCCATCTTCTTCTTGTAATCAAGGCAAAACTTGATCACCTTGTCGTATTTAGAAGCAAGGAACTTTGTCCATTCATCCGTATGCATGCAGTACCTGTCAGCTAGAGCCTCCAGATCTTTCACAGAGAAGTTAATGAAGCAGACATCATCAAATACTCTGATCAGTTCCCTTAGCACTATACCTTTCCAATCACCACTACCTCGCCCGTTTTTGGATCTACATACCCGTACCATATGTTACCGAGGATATCCTGAGATAACTTGCTCAGGGGAATCTTGGTTTCACATGGCACTTGCTTGTATACTAGATTCTTTAAGCTTTTCTTAGTCACAGGATGTCTCTCTTTCTTATCCTTGACTCGCTTGGGCACTTGAGGCTTAAACACTTCAAATTTCTCAGATCTTACTTCATGATGTAGAACCTTCCACAAACCCATCGCTACTGCGTGATTTGAGTGACCCAGCAGCTCTCAGTTTGCTAGGTTCACGAGGTCGTATCTAGGTAAGGAATTGAAAGCTTCACTGGTTGGTTTCAAGTATTGAACCCCCAGATCATTTGATTGCGAACAACTGCTTTTCTTCCTCGAACCTCACAGCTAAGATCATCCCTGTTGCTTCATTTTTGTCTATGATAGAAGTCTTTTGCCAGACAGGAGCAGGATCCTTTGATGGACTAGCAGGCATATCTTTGTTTTTCTGTGCCTCTGGATCCACAGGTGTAGGGTCGGCAGGGGAGGCTTCAGTCGATGCTTCAACATTACTAGCAATCTCGACTGAACCTGTGTCGAGCTGAGATTCAAAGGATGGAACTTCGAAGATCTCACCATCTTCAAACTCATACTCTCCTTCCCCATCGCCCTTGGGAACTTCGATAACTACATCATCATCATCTTCATCCCAATCATCACCAGAGTCGATCTCTCCTTCTTCAAGATTTTCGAGAGCCTCGATCTGTGCTTCTTTGGAATAGTCAGGCTCTAAGAATAAGAACTCATCGTCAGATAGATCTCTTAGAACATCAGCCACTGAATTTCCTTTATCACCACCACCGGAAGTATCACCACCTTCTTGATGAGTCGACTCCCCCTCAGCCATTGGAATAGCGGAAATGGGCACGATTGCCAAAGCTTGTTGCTCACTTCCACTAGGACCGACTTCAGGATCCTTGTCTTTGTCATCATCCTTTGTCAGATCAACCGGATGACAAGGCTCATCACCGGTAGGTTTAGATGTCTTCTCCTTCTCTTTTTATTTCTCTTTCTCCCCCTGAGCAGCAAGCTTATTGGTCATGTCAGTAACAAACATGACCATCATTTCATGTTCTTTTCGCTGCATATCAAACCGAAGCTCTAGAGATGACCTGTGCTCCAGAATCATGTTGTTTGTTTTGATCAGTAGCTCGTTCCGGCCCATCACATTTGCTAGTCTCCCTTCCGTCCCAGCCCTCTAGCTTCTCAGAATTGTAACCTCGTCCACCAACGAATTTATCTGAGCCTGTTGAGCCTCAGATTCCTCCCTTGATTTTCGAACAGTTTTGAGTAGAGCAGCAACTTGGGTTTCCAAAGTTTCAATCCTTGTATCATTCGGATCAGGATTCCTGGACATAGAAGCTTCAGCATTATGAAGTGGGGATGAGAAGATCGTATCAAAGTCAAAGCCCTAAGTAAAGTCTCCATAGTTGTAGGGTTGACTGATGTGCTCAATGGTGGTAGTAGGGATTGTGATGGGATGGTGGTTGTAGGAGTGATGGAAGGTGTGATGGTGATTGACTCTGTAAGAATAGGAGTAGTCACCGCCACAAGGACATATGGTACAGGGAGGGTCACTATCACAGGAACCTCCTCTGTGATAGAAGTGACCGCCACATCAGGTGTTTTCTGTGGCCTCATTCGTTGTCGCCAGTACAGCTGTTGTGAAGGTGGGGTAGAGGTTGAATCAGTACTCGCGGCCGATACTTGTACTTGCTGCTGAACACTAACCTCTACCACACGAGGAATAGCTTGTTACTACCTATCCCCCCTTTGTTTGTTGATTCTTTCTCTTCTTTTTCTTTGAATAGCAGCGTCAGAGTCAGAATCTGGCCCGTATTCACTGCTCGTTGACTATCGCTTTCTCTTAGAAGATGAATCAGGAAGGGTCACCTTCTTCATTCTTCTCGGGTGTGCCTGTGATGGTGCATCATCAGAATCAGATGAATCAGACTCTGTATCGGAGTCGGATCCTTGAGCACAATCATTAACTGCTTCTTCGTCTCCTCCTCTAGAAGATTCATCCACACTTTCAACGTCCTCCTCTTCTGGTTGCTCATCAGAATGTTCACTGAGTTGAGGCTCAGAGTCATAACTAAACCATCTCCAATCATCAGGTGCCACATACGCGTCATTTATCAGGTGGCCAAAGAGTGCGGTGTGCTCAGGGGTAGGTTCTACAGTGCCTGGCTTTAAGAATTGTGCAAAAACCCCCTCTTGTCCACCCTCTTTACTTGCAGTCTCTCCCCAGTAGCAGGCAGATTTGGCAACGCATCATTTATCAGTGGTTGCACAAATCTTTGGTATAACAGGAATCTAAACCTCTCAGCCGTATTTATCTGATCATTTAAGGCTTTGAAGATGTATCTTGAGAAGTTATAGCCCCTGTTGAGAGATAAGCCAACCATGGCTGCTGCAAGATCATGTCCCATTGCATCCGTCCCCACCTTTCTTGAAGAGATGCACATGATCTTCACGTGGGCAAAGTACCTCCACTGATCGAGCACCCACATCTTCTTGTAGGAAGAATCATCTCGAACACCGCCATATCCCATACGCTGCCTCCAACATCCATCCACGAAGTAGTCAGGATAGGTTGTTGCATCGGTGGCGATATCTCGGAACTGTAAGACCCGTCGAATGGTGTCCTTAGAAAAGGCGATGTCATGACCCGCCATGGTAGCCCGTATAACATTAGGGCTTACTGTGCAGTCATGTTTCGCTGTCTCCTAGAACTGCTCCAGGTACGATCTTGATACTATTGGGTCTGTAGATATAGCATAGCTGATCCTTGAACGGTTCAAGAAGTCCACTATCTCTCGGTATTGTAGTTCAGCACCCTTCCATTCCGGTTCTGTATGTACTAGGAGGTTGAACTCACTGGTAAAGGCAAGAGCCATCACTGCAAAAACACAGAAAACATAATAAGAACAAGAAGATTCATTGGAAATGAATACACATGACTAAGTATAGCAGTTACTCATTGAACTGAATTTCAGACTTAGAAAAATTTCACAAGTGTTGGTCCTGCGTACTTAGCAAGTACGCAAGGATTTGTTCTTGTGTACTTAACAAGTGCCATGAATTACTTCTTACGTACTTGTTAAGTGCGCAAGAATCGCACTTGGTCAAATTCTATAGAAATCTAACTTTCAACAGATGATCAACATTGATGTGGATTAGGGTCACCACAAGGTCGAAATCAGTGATAAAGACCTATGGAACCTCTATCTTCATCAATGAACTGCTATCCTGTCAAATTTTGACCTAAAAATCGATCCGACGAACCGACGGTCAAACTGAAAGCCATGATCAAAATCAAGAATCGATAAGGATGATTAAGTACTGATTAAGGTTCGTTTGATGATTCTAAACAAGTTTCAATCATAATGTGTTACTAAAATGACCTAAAATTTGACCAAAAATAAAGATTGAAACCCTAATTATTCAAAATATGAAATCGGTCCTTAATTCGAGATTTAGTGGATGAAATGCCCTTATATTCTCACCAAGTGATGTTAATACGATGATGAAACTAGAATCGGGACGAAAAAGCTCTTTGGAACACACGAAATTTTTGAGTAAAAAGGGAAGAGGGAATCAACAGTCGTTTGAATTTTGAATGAGATAAACTTCTAAAAAAATTCTTAGCCCTGTCTTTATACACAACACATATTGGTTTTGCGTACTTGCTAAGTGCGCATGACTTAACTCCTGCGTACTTACTAAGTACGCATGACATAAGTCTTGCGTACTTGTTAAGTACGCAGGGTTTACCTTATGCGCACTTATCAAGTACACAGAGACCCTTGTGTGCTCAAACTTTCAACTCAAATTATGAAGATTTCAAGTCCAATAACGAACAAGATAAAAGCATGCAATCAAGAGGATTCAAAGTCAATTCAAGAAGATTCAAAATCAAAAAATATGTATATTATCTAATAGTGGGAGTTATGGGTTAAAAATAATATAAACATATTATTTTAATTGAATTCACGGTTTGAACATAATATAAACATATAATTTAAAAGTGGACATAATAATAATAAAAATAGGTTATCAAACCAAACCCGAGCCTACGAGTTATTTTCCTGGCTAAAACACTTTAATATATAATATAATAATATACGATATAGTTTTTATAAAAATGGAAATTATTGAGAAAAAAGTACCAAAAATATAATTGCAGGAGATCGGTTTCGAACCCGGGTCTCCTGCGTATATGTGACACCCAGTAGTCCAGGTCAATACCCATAGTCCTATTTGCATATTCATATTTTTATATTTCTTGGAATATTATCTTTGACATAGTAATTGTCAGGAGTCTAGCAAAGGGACAAGTGTTATATTTAGTAATTTTTGAGAATTACTAGGAAATAAACGATAATAACCCGCATTGAAAGTTCGTTGGTGATTAACTAGATTTTATTCCGATAAAAGTCTAGGGACACGTTTTAATATAAAAATGTATACATTGGTGACTAAACTTTAAAACATGGACATAAAAATGTTGGTTGCAAAACCTTGAGTTATTTTATGTGTATACATGTATGATATAGTTAAAGTAATAACTATGTCGGGAATTCACTAGCAGATTATTAAAGCTAGTCAAACTACACAAAATGTAGGACGTTTTAATAATTAAAGATATTAAAGGGGGTATTAATTCCGGGTAGTATACCGCGTCTAAATCAACCACATCATCATCATGGTGTCTTTCTTTGCTTACATCTCACTCAACCTCATAATCATCATGATTATGGCAAGGAATAAAAGCAAACTCTAAACATCAAATCACCACGAATAATGATGATAAATATGTTTAGATGCACACTCCACCCCATCTAATATATATATATATAAATATATATATATATATATATATATGTATATAAATAAACAATTACGCCGCACAACCCAAACGATGGGGATAAATTCAAATATAACCATTACGTCGTTTAAGAATCCAAAATATATGTGTAATATATTTTGCGAAGCGAATAATTAAAGAGTTCTTTAACCGGGCATTATATCACGGGAGCACCTACTGGAATTACACAATCCCAAAGATAACCAACTACCATTAGAATGGAACTAAGACTAGTGCAACACCTAACCCCCCTCCCCTAACCTCTAATTTCGGCCAAAAATGGGTGGGGTCATCCACCTTACCACTCCACCATCATAACTCATGAGTGGTGTCATATGGACCATACTCATTCAACATACACACACTCAAATATCAAGTCCATCACATCTCCACCATCCAGTAATCATTATGTAGAAATCAACACTCCATCCTTCTCCTTTTATCTCCCTCATTTTCTTACGGCAATCTTCCCCAATTCTCTTCAAATCGAAGTCAAGTTTTAAGGCAAAATCCACCATATTTCGGTATTATAAGGAGCTTCCAAGGATTTCTAACCAAGAGAATTCAAGACCCTCTTCTCTGTTTCTCTCAAAAATCATCATCTCTGTTTAGAGGTAAAAACTCGATACCATCCATATTATTGTCTTTAAAACCGTAGCTAAACATACAGTTTACTCGAACGTAAGAAAAATAACCAGAAAAGTGTGTCGAATTCAAGATTAAAACATGAATATATGCGTATATATATGAATAATGTTTTGAAACTGATTCTGTCAATCAAAATTTCAGTAATCGAAACTATAGTTTCGATACCTGTTTACTCAATCGAAACTAGGTAGTTTCGATACCTGTTGTTCAATCGAAACTAGGTAGTTTCGATACCTATTACTCAATCGAAACTAGGTAGTTTCGATACCTATTACTTAATCGAAACTAGGTAGTTTCGATACCTGTTTTGCTCAATCGAAACTAGTAAGTTTCGTCATCTGTTCTGTTCAATCGAAACTAAGAAAGTTTCGATAGCTGTTCATCAGTCCCATGGGGCAGTAACTTAGAACTATTTTATAACGAAACAAGTGTTGAAAAACTAAAAAGATATTTAAACAAAAGCAATCAGATTTGCTAAGTCGGTGAACAATTTGCATATGAGACATTTGGTCATAACACGAATTACCCTTTTTGTAATTAGGGTACGAATAGTCAAGTTTGACTAGAACAATTATCATTGCAAGCATACACAAACTCAAGGTGAGTTCACGGCCCCCTTTTAACTCTTTAATGTTTTGTAAACATCGGGGGAGAAACATACTTACTTGTTATGTTTTGAAAACATGAATTACATTGCTTATACGTTTGACAATATGAACATTCTGGTTTAACTTCTTGTGAGTTTCACTAATCCCCCTTTTTCTAAAGTTTTTAAAATGATTTGGGGTGGAAACATGCTTGTAAAAGACTTTTGTATGTAAATGAATGAACTAATGATCTGACCGTATGTGTGTATTGAGGGAAAAGTAAAGCGCTTAAAGTCCTCTGAATAAATTAGTAACCATTAGATATGGACTTAGCCCGGGATTATATGAATAGTACTATTGGGGGTGACGCCTCCGGTCATGGTTTGTCGCGCTAACCAGGGGTCCAAATGGCCGAATGACCGCATATTGTCTTACTCGCAGAAAGGCGGGGGGAGGCACAGAATGTTGGGGTTTGGTTACGGTCTCGTACATTACATACCATTTTGTATTCCTTGCAAGCTTACAAATGGGGTCAATAGATCGGATTAGTATTCAGATTCATTGGTAATACATGCAAAAGAGTTTTGATCAGGCTAAAGTGATCAGGTTTATACAAAAGAGTTCTGATCAGGTTAAAGTGATCAGGTTTAACAAAAGAGTGCTGATCAGGTTAAAGTGATCAGGTTTAAACAAAAGAGTGCTGATCAGGTTAAAGTGATCAGGTTTAAACAAAGGGTTTTGATCAGGCTAAAGTGATCAGGTTTAAACAAAGGGTTCTGATCAGGTTAAAGTGATCAGGTTTATACAAAGAGTATTGATTAGGTTAAAATGATCATGTTTAAACATTGGATTTATGACGGTTAAGTCATGGTAATGTTTTCAAAGAAAAACTACATATTTTATGACGGTTAAGTCATGGTAATGTTTTCAAAGGAAAACTACATATTTTATGACGGTTAAGTCATGGTAATGTTTTCAAAGGAAAACTACATATTTTATGACGGTTAAGTCATGGTAATGTTTTCAAATGAAAACTACTTATTAATTATGACGGTAAAGTCATGTATAGTTTTTCGGGGAAAACTACTTAGTTTTATGACGGTAAAGTCATGTACATGTTTTCGGGAAAAACTATAAGCACTGATATAACTAACTCTGTGAACTCACCAACCTTTGTGTTGACACTTTCAAGTATGTTTCTCAGGTAACCTTTAGCCATGGCGCGGTTGGAATAGGGTAGCTATGTTGGATCAATTCCTAGTAGCTGGAAGGACGTAGAATATCAAGTCTCAAGTCTATCGTTGATCTAGAAGAACTTAGATCATAGTATTACTTAGTTTTAGTAATTGTATATGTAATCAAGTCTTAGAAATCACTATTACAGCTTCCGTTATCGTGTAATGAACCAATCGTTGCAACCTGTATTTATTTAATAAGTAAATAAATTTGGGGGTGTGACAGTATAAGCCATGAGTCTTAAGCAAGTCTACCCGCTAGGGAATCGCAATGTTAACCGGATCGAAATGGTTTTAACATGGGGCTTTTACTTAATCAAGGATTTCGAATCTAACCATACAATTAAATTTTATTGAAATCGAGTTTAGAGTCAAAAACCCCAAATCAAATCAAGAAGAAACCCTAGGTCACGGGTTGTGATTAATTCAATGTTATTTGATGAAATAAACATAGGGCTTTCGATGAGTGATTGATTACGAAGCTAACCGTGTGAATTAATTGCATTATGATCAAGTCTAGAATTCAAAGCCCCAAATCGATTTTTGAACGAACCCTAGATTATGGATCTAGTTCAATTCGATGTTAATAGACTGAATTGGCATAAGGTTTTCATTAAACAGAGAATTACGAAACTACCAGTATAATTTAATTGGATTGAAATGGGGTTTGGATCGGGGTTCGATTAAACCATAGCCGCATGAACCCTAGAATTGTTTTCATGTCTAATTCGATGCTGCAAGCCATAATAAAGATAGGGCTTACAATCTAGACACCAAAAAGAATGTAATGATGTAAAAATTTACTAGAATGCGATTCGAATTGATGGAGATCGAGTAAAACAGTTCCGACTTGTATGGGTTTGATCTCCGGCAACTTTGGCTGTGACTCCGGCCAAACCAATGGGTGCAGAAGCTTCAGAGATGTGCAGGCCTTCAATTCGATAGAATAAAGATCGAAGCATACGAATTTGATGTGTACGAAAGGGCGTTCGACGGTTACGGTTTTAAAATCCATAATTGGGTTTAATTCGAGTGTAATGTCAATGATTAAGGACTTTATGATGTCGAAACTAATAATAATGATGGAATCCGTTACAGAATCGGACAAATTTCAGTTGTGGGATTCAAATTTGATCTAAAACTTGCAAGTTTGACTTTTTGAAGTCAACCAGAACGAAATTCGATTGATCTTGATTTTGAGAAGTCAATAGAATATACTTTTGGGTAATTACATACAAGTCCCTGTGGTTTTAAGATTAAATATTGGCAGGAATGGTCCCTGAGGTTCAAGATTAAGTTAACCGGGTTACAAGATAACTGGATTTGGATTAACGGAACTAACGGAAAATTGACGGATGTCACATCATCCCCTAGTTGAAAGAATTTTCGTCCCGAAAATTAAAATAATAAAAAAAAATTTACCCGGATGTCACATCATCTCCTAGTTGAAAGAATTTTTGGCCCGAAAATTAAAATAGTACCTTAAGTATTTGACGTTGAGTGCTTGAACAGATTAGGATATTTGCGCATCATCTGATCCTCAAGCTCCCACATGAATTCCGGTCCGCGTTTCGAGTTCCAACGAACTCTGACAATAGGGATCTTACTACGTTTCAGCGTTTTGATTTCCTTATCCATGATTTCTACCGGTTCTTCAACAAACCGTTGTTCATTAATGTGCAGCTCCTCAAGAGGAATCGTGAGTGATTCGTCTGCTAGACATTTCTTCAAGTTCGAGACATGGAAGACAACGTGTACACCACTAAGTCCTTCCGGTAGGTCCAGTTGATACGCGACTGGGCCAATTCTCTTTACTATCTTGAAAGGTCCAACATAACGAGGGTTTAGTTTGCCTCGCTACCCGAAGCGAATGAAGCCTTTCCAAGGTGAGACCTTGAGTAAGACCATGTCACCTACTTGAAACTCTAAAGATTTACGACGTTTGTCGGCATAGCTCTTTTGACGATCACGAGCTGCCGCCATACGGTTTCGGATTTGAATGATCTTTTCGGAAGTTTCAAATACAAGTTCAGGACCTATAAGTTGGCTATCCCCAACTTCAGCCCAACAGATAGGAGATTGGCATTTACGTCCATACAATGCCTCGAATGGTGATGCCTTGATGCTAGTGTGATAACTGTTGTTGTAGGAGAACTCCACTAAAGGTAAGTGAGACTCCCAAGTGTTTTCGAAATCGATCACACAAGCTCGCAGCATGTCCTCTAATGTTTGGATGGTACTTTCCGTTTGACCATCGGTTTGCGGGTGATAAGCTGTACTCATATCTAAACGTGTACCTAAAGCTTTCTGCAATGATTGCCAGAAACGAGAGGTGAATCGAGCGTCTCGATCCGAAATGATAGAGATTGGCACACCGTGCCGAGAAATGACTTCCTTCAAGTAGACACGAGTAAGTTTTTCCATTTTGTCGGTTTCTTTGATTGCAAGGAAGTGCGCAGATTTTGTTAAGCGATCTACGATCACCCAAATGGTATAGCATCCGCTGGGGGTTCTGGGTAATTTTGTTATGAAGTCCATAGAGATTTGCTCCCATTTCCACATTGGGATTTCCGGTTGTTGCAGTAGACCAGAAGGCTTTGGATATTCCACCTTCCCTTTTGAGGAAGTCAGGCACTTGCTTACATAGGTGGCAATATCGGCCTTCATCTTTGGCCACCAATATAACACCTTAAGGTCGTGGTACATTTTGTCAGAACCTGGATTAATAGAGTAGCGGGATTTGTGCGCCTCATCCATGACTGGTTCTCTTAAGTTCCCATACACAGGAATCCAAATTCGCTCTGCGAAGTAGCGAATACCGTCAGACTTGACCTCGAGTTGTGCTTCCATACCGCGTGTACCTTCCAGCGGTAGATTTTCCTCTTTCAGGGCTTCAAGTTGAGCATTACGGATTTTGTCAGGTAATCCGGGGTGAATAGTAAGCTGTAATGCTCGAACTCGTTTGGGCTTGGTTTCCTTTCGACTTAGGGCATCAGCTACAACGTTAGCTTTACCCGATGATATTGTATCGCACAATCATAATCATTCAAAAGCTCGACCCAACGACGTTGTCGCATGTTCAGCTCTTTCTGCTTGAAGATATGCTGCAGACTCTTGTGATCAGTGTAGATGGTGCACTTGGTACCGTATAAGTAGTGTCTCCATATCTTAAGTGCGAAAACTACGGCTCCCAACTCTAGATCATGAGTGGTGTAGTTTTTCTCGTGAATTTTTAGTTGACGCGAAGCATATGCGATCACCTTTTCTCGTTGCATTAATACACAACCCAAACCCTGAATAGATGCGTCGCAATACACCACGAAATCATCCGTACCTTCCGGAAGAGCTAGAATAGGTGCACTACAAATTTTCTGGTTAAGATGCTGAAATGCTGACTCTTTGTTATCGCCCAGTTGTAGGCTTTACCCTTTTGAGTTAAGGCAGTGAGGGGTTGTGCAATTTTTGAAAATCATTCGATGAATCGACGGTAGTATCCAGCCAATCCTAGAAATTGTCGCACCTCAGTCGGAGTCATCGGTGCTGCCCAATTCTTGATGGCTTCTATTTTTTATGGATCGACATGTATTCCTTTCTCGTTAACCACATGTCCTAAGAATTGAACTTCCCGGATCCAAAATTCACACTTGGAAAACTTAGCATACAACTGTTCCTTTTTAAGTAATTCTAGGATTAAACGTAGATGTTCCTCATGTTCCTCCTTGTCCTTGGAATAAATGAGAATGTCGTCGATGAAAACGATGACAAATTGATCAAGGTAAGGCTTACGCACATGATTCATGAGGTCCATGAATACCGCAGGTGCGTTAGTTAATCCGAAAGGCATGACCATAAATTCATAGTGGCCGTACCTTATTCTGAAAGCAGTCTTAGAGATATATTCATCTCGGACTCTCAATTAGGGGTAGCCGGACCTAAGATCTATCTTGGAATAGAAACTAGATCCTTGGAGTTGATCAAAGAGATCATCTATGCGAGGCAAAGGATAACGATTCTTGATTGTGACTTTATTTAGCTCACGGTAGTCGATAAACATAGGGAAAGTTCAGTCCTTCTTCTTGACGAACAGGACTGGAGCTCCCCATGGTGATGAGCTAGGTCAGATGAAACCTTTATCCAACAATTCCTGTAACTAAGTAGATAGCTCTTGTAATTCACTAGGTGCGAGTCTGTAAGGTGCCCGAGCGATACGTGCCGCTCCGGGTGATAGATCCATTTAGAATTCGACTTTACAGTGTGGTGGCAGACCAGGCAAATCTTTGGGAAATACTTCCTTAAAATCACGAACGACGGGAATATCATCAATCTTCTTCTCTTCTGAGGGCTGCTCAGCAACGAGGGCCAAAATAGCAGTATGCCCTTTTCGAAGGCATTTCTGTGCTTTCATAAAGGATATGATGCCCATGACTGCACCAACCTTTTCGCCCTGAACTGAAAGGGTTTCTCCACTCGGGAGAGGAATTCGAAAAATATTCTCTCGAAAGATGATTTCAGCGTGGTTTTTAGATAACCAATCCATGCCGACAATTACGTCAAAACTACCAAGTGTGACCGGCATAAGGTCGATATCAAGTTTATGACTAGCTAGTTCTAGCTTACAACCCTTAAGAATGTGGGTTGCTTCAATTATTTGGCCATCAGCTATCTCTATTATATACTTAGCTCCTAACAGAGTTGGAGTTCCTTTTATCATATCACTAAGTTTTCTAGATATTAAACTTCTATCAGCACCAGTGTCAAAAAGGACAGAAGCAAAGTAATTATTTAAGAGAAACTTACAGGTGACCACGTTATGATCATAACGAGCTTCTCCGGATCCTAGCACGAAAGCTCGTCCTTTCGCACCATTCCCTCCATTACTGGCATTATTGCCACCACTGTTATTGCCTTGATTGTTGTTGCCGTTACCATTTCAATTTCCATTTCCATTTCCATTCCCCTTCGACTGAGGACAATCCCTCTGGATGTGTCCCTCCTTGCCGCACTGAAAACATCCCCTTGTGGATCCTTGCGGTCGGAACGATTGCTTATTCTGAAGATCCACTCTATAATCTTTTGCAGTGTGGCCCATCTTGCCACACCGTTGACAACGGTTACAAGCACCGACATGGTGATATTTGCACTTGGGGGCTTTCCCCGCATAACTACTTTGATTTTGACCTGAGACAGTCGTCTGATTGAAGTTCTTAGCAGGATCAAACTTTCGCTGCTGCTGCTGGGGTTGATTGAACTGGGATCCTTTGGAGTGAGAGTTGCAGTGGGTGTTGGAGTGGTGATCAAACTTGCGTTTATGATTGTCGGTGGATTTAGAGACCGAACCTTTCGAGGGTAAAGTCCCTTGTGTCACCGCCTGATCGGTTAGCTTGTGAGCCAATCTGATCGTCTGCTGGATGGTAGTAGGGTTGGACGAACTAACCATACATTGAATTTGAGGCACTAGACCTCCAATATACAGCTCAATTCTCTTGTAATCTGGAGTCGCCATATGTGGGCACATGGCAGCGAGCTCACGGGAGCGTGTGGTATACACCTCAATTTCAGAACCTTCCATTTTCAGGTTCCAAAATTCACCTTCCAACTTCAGAATTTCATCGCGAGGACAGTACTCCTCCTTCATCGTCATCTTAAACTCCTCCCATGGGAGTCCATTTGCCATGGCCAGACCCAACATCTGGACCTGAGCGTTCCACCACGTGAGAGCCGGGCCCTCCAAAGTTCCAGCAGCGAACTTGACCGGATTGGCCACAAGCAGTTGCACATGACAATCACTGATTCTACTTTTACGAACCAACGGAGCAGTCTGATAGCTCCTTCAGCTCCACTAAAGGCGTGGGGCTTACAGTCCATAAATGCTTTGAACGTGCATGCTGGTTGCTGATTCTGCTGGTTTTGCTGGCCTAGATTTAGAAATAACATAGGATTGAAATTATAGAGCTTAAGAAAAGCGCTTTTAGGATTAACTATCGTTGATTAGTGCCGCTAGCTCCGCTGCTGTCATGTTGATGGTACCCCGCCCACCAGCACGACCTCCACCTCCTCTTCCTGACATGATTCTTCACATTCACAAATACAAACAATGACAAATATATCGCATATTAAACACAAGTAAGGAAATACAACATCTAATATTTTGAAAATTAAATAAATTGTAAGGCTACAAAATAAATAACTCAAACATTAAACTTCTCATGCTTTTATTGAATGGGAACAACCTTACCCATCTAGGTTTGAAAAGAGAAATAACATAAACGAAACATGAATGAAAAGGAAAGATAGAATATAAGATCATCAAATATCCTCGTCATCGAAAGAAATGTATGATTGAGCATCATCGATCTCCACTGGTTCCTCCTCGGGTGGCTCCTCCTCCAAGGGTTCATCCTCGAAGGGCTCCTCTTCGAAAGGTTCTTCCTCGCCGTCCGAAAGTGGAATGTCTTCCGGAAATAAGGCTGCTTGCAGTTGGGCTTCTAAATGAGTCACTCTTTCTTGAAGTCCTTCGGCAGCATGGTTTGCTACTTGCAGCTGGCCTTCCAGATTAGCCACTCTCTCCAGAATCCCTCCTACCTCAAAATCCGAGGTGTCTACCCTCGTTTCCAAATGTGTCACCCGATCCACTAAAACATTATGGACCTAATTCGTCACTGCTAGCTCAGAAGTCAAAAGCTCAATTCCTACCTTGTTCTCCTCTATTTGAGTCTCTCGCTGCAGAATGTCAGGTATCTCATCAGTAGCATCTTTCACAATGCTCAACTACTTAGACATGTAAAATACAAAAGCTGCAAAAGCTTGTTCCATAGTGCAGGACAAGCTAGGTAAGGTAGATGATGAGGAAGCGGAACCAAAGTAAGGTGATGGAACATTTCCCATCTCGATCCACCTTTGGATCATTTGCGGGTATGCATTCCAATTACGAGCAGGATTCATTGCTTGCGCGCTACTCGGTTCACCCTGATTAACCGAATAATCACTAGAACTAGTCCAGCGCCTTTTGGGCTCCGGGGAAGATAAGATAGGTGCATCGTGTCCTGGTGCCTTAGGTGATGGTGGTGGAGTTGACGACATGAACATATAAGTGCCAAACATCCAAGTTTTATGACATGTAACTAATGTGTGAGGTTATAGTCAAGTATGCAATCCTAGTTCTCTATAACCAATGGCTCTGATACCAATCTGTCACACCCCCAAATTTTCAACTAACGGAGTTTTACCGTTTGGGAAGTGACGAACCAGGATCTCAGACATTAGTTACATTGAACGACTCTACATGGGACTCAAATGAACATTTTCATATCAATCAGAGTTAATGTGGAAGCGTAAAGAAAATAAAGCGCAAAACACACGCGCCCAAAAGAATAGTCCAAAACTCCAAACCAAACACAAATTTAAAATATACCAAACAGTTTAATAAAGCAGAAATCATAGGCAGAATTCCATGCATGTCCTATTGTGTGCACCTGTGCCTTATCTAAAGCGACCTAAGAAAAACATGTAAGAAAATGTCAACACGAGGTTGGTGAGTTCACAGGTTTCAATTTATAGAAGCGTTTAACACATTACTGTACATTCAATATATAAATCAATAGGTAGCTAACCCATAAACGTGTTAACTAATGCGCTCGCAACCCACAGCTGACTGTTTATATGCCTCCCACCATCATGGTGCATGTTTAGGTCAATATTGCACCCGTTCGACCTCCAATCGAGTTAGTGCGACTAACGCGGGTGAGGTTTGTCAAACCCAGTAGTACTGCTCAAATTACCTCGCTGTGTTCATATTAACGGTCCGATGTGAGGACTTAAAGGATAATGTGTACGCACAGTCATACAAGTGATATCATATATAAATTACAAAAATCAAAAGCAATTATGACATGTTTTCTCCCCCAGTTTAAAACCGTAAAAAGGGGCCGTGAAAACTCACACGCGTTGCGTAGTAGGTAGTATCACACAAGAGGTAAGTTGAAACCACAAGTGAAAGTCTCAGACGACTTACGTATGCCCTAAAATTATAAACACATAAATTAGGAACAAGTTGGGATTTGTGACGACGACACAGAAAGTTAGAACGTCTTAACCCATTCTAAGGGTTTAAGAGCAGACGAACGTGTCTACGAGAGTAAAGATTTTTAATTAGTAATTAGATGCATACGTTACGCGACGGATGACCAAATAATATAATAATTATATTCGAGCGATTTCGTCATTACATAATGGCCTACGAAAATAATATAATACATAGATTATTACAATAATTAATAATGCGATAAAATAATAAATTTATTATTTTATTCGAATATAATAACGAGTGTAAAATATTATAAATAACTACATTATTTATTATTTTAAAACGTTACATGAAACTAGTAAACGAGGTGAAATAATATAAAAATATATATATATTATTTTATACTAAGAGTCACGGGTTGAAAATAATATAAATATATTATTTTATACGAGGTTATGGCTTGAAAACAATATAAATATACTATTTTTAAAAGTGGAATTAATAATGAAAATAGAACATAAATCCAAACCCGAGCCTACGGGTGATTTCCCGGGCTAAAACATATTAATATAATATTATAATAATATAGGGTTTGATTTTTAATAATTTAATATAATCAAAAGTGCCTCAAAAATAAAATGTGGGAGCCCGGTCTCGAACCCGGGTCTCTCCCACACACGCACACTGTCTTAACCATTCCCGCCCACTAGGGTATCGCGTTAGATACCTGGTTCAAATGATTTTATCAATAAGTCCCAGTGTATCCCTCTCCCTACACATACAAGTTCGAAACCAGTCTAATACCCATAATTTCGACCGCGATTTAGCAAGATTGATTAGGGGTTTCAATGATCAAGTCATGGGGAGTCTGTGTGTGGGTTTAATTGCAAAACTAAAGAGTTTAAGATCATTAGATTGCATGAAATAGGGCCGAAACCCTAGTTCAAGAACACAAGAATGAATCGGTAAAATCTGATATTAGATGTTGGTTTAGTCAGAGGGCTTTTAACAAGAATGGAATTTCGAACCTGATGATATAAATTAATTAGATTTAAAACAAGTGTAGATTAGGATTCGATTAACTAGAAAACTCATGAACCCTAGATCTTTGATCTTGATTAATTCGATAATAAAGATTTGAATTGGCATAGGGCTTTCATAAAATAGAGGATTACGAATCTAGTGATATAGTTTGATTAAACTGGTTTTGCATGAACCCTAGAATCTGGTTCATGCCAAATTTGATGTTTTAAGCCCCAATAACCATAGGGATTCTATTCTAAAGACTGAAACGAAGCTAACGGTATAAGAGATTACCAGATTGGATGTCAGATTGATGAGATTTGACTAAAACGAGTGCCGACGGCTTGCGGGTTAGTTTCCGGCGACTTTCGCTGCAACTCCGGCCAATTCAACTTGTGTAAAAGCTTCAGAGGAGTTTGTCTAAAGTGCGCAGGTTGCTGGATCGTGAGAATGATACATGGATTTGCCGAATTTGATATGAACATAGAAGGTGTCGACGGTTACGGCTTAATGTGCAATAATTGGGATTAATTCGCGATGAATGCTGCTTTTAGTTGCCCTAATGATGATCGTTAATGATATGGTTGTGTGTTTCAGTTACAAAATCACACGAAGATTGGTTCTTGAATTTGAATTTGAAATCAAAAGTCATGATTTTGACTTTACAAAGTCAAACGTGATTCAAATATCTTGATTTTGACTTTCAGAGTCAACAATTCAAGTTTTGGGATTTGGCAGGACTAGTCCCTGTTGTTTAAGATTAAACATGTGACATAAATAGTCCCTGAAGTTTTAGATTAGATTAACTGGGTTAGGATTTAACGGATTACTTAACGGGATTGCTAACGGCGTTAACTTTGAAAAGTCGGATTGTCACAATAATTCTCCCAACACATGTGTTTTTGATAAAACATTCAAAACATCATTCACATATACCAAAACACAAATTCATGCATCAAATTACATCCTTTTTAAGGATTTTCTATTAAACCCCCAAAAACACCAATTACGCATACGAGAATCCTCCTTTCGCCATTTGGACTTGACGCTGACTACTTCGGAGCTTTTCCTACAGAAAACCACATATAACACCATTAGTAATGAAGATAAAACATATCAAAGAAGTAAATATTACTTGTTTTCACCCATTCACGCAATTGACCCGTTTCCACCCAATTTGTCATTAGGCTACATATGACTTGCATTTCACATACAAGTTTCATTCTTGTCATTTATCATTCATAATTAATTAACATTGGCCATAACCTCATTTCCATTATGATACTTAGATCATAACCTCATATCCCATTTCCATTATGGTACTTAAACCGTAACCTCATTTCCATTATGGTATTTAAACCATAACCTCATTACCACATTTCCATTATGATTCTTAGATCATAACCTCATATTCACATTTCCATTATAGTAATACAATTATAACTACATTAAATCACATTCATATCACTTAACACATTATGTATACAACATTGCATATAACACCATTTATCAACAATACTAAGTAAGTGCAAAAGCACTTACCTTTTGGGTTAGAAGATTCCGCATCTCCTTAAAGTTTTGCAATTTGATTACCTAAACATATACACCTAGTTTAGTAATCTAACATACATCAAAATCACATTATAATTGGGTTCACAACCCAATTTTCCATTTCCAACTCAAACTGACCCGTTTGAGTTATACTCATATCCAAACACCCCCTTTCACCCCAAACTCACCCACTTGAGTTTCATTATCCTTACCTTAACACTAATTTTTCATTCAATTTTTATCATTAGGTTAATTTGATGTTTTCTCAAGTGTCTAACATCGTATAAACACTTAAACATCATTAATTCATCATCTTATCCTAATCCAAAAACCCCCAATTTTCTCCATAAGAACCCTAACTTCTCATAATCAAAATCAAAGGGTTCTAGGATGTTAATCACCATTCTTTACCTTTAGTTTAGCTAGGTTATCAACAATCTAACACTAATTATCAACATGAAACATAAATTTCGGATTTCTAAAAAACCCACCATGTAACACATCAATGGTCAAATCAAAAGGATGAATAACACTTACTTGATGTTAGAAGGATGATGTGCAAGCCAACACCTTCACAATCCAAGCTTCAATTGCACGACTTTGACTTCAACACCTTTTTCTGCCTTTTCCTACATAACACCACATATAACACCATTAGTAATGAAGATAAAACATATCAAACAAGTAAATACTACTTGTTTTCACCCATTCACCCAATTGACCCTTTTCCACCCAATTTGTCATTAGGCTGCATATCACTTGCATTTCACCTACAAGTTTCATTCTTGTCAGTTATCATTCATAATTAATTAACATTTCCATTTCCATTATGGCACATAGGCCATAACCTCATTTCCACTGTGATACTTAGATAATAACCTCATATCCTATTTCCATTATGGTACTTAGACCATAACCTCATTTCCATTATGGTATTTAAACAATAACCTCATTACCACATTTCCATTATGATTCTTAGATCATAACGTTATATTCACATTTCCATTATAGTAATACAACTATAACTACATTCAATCAGATTCATATCACTTATCACGTTATGCATACAACATTGCACATAACACCATTTATCATCAATACTAAGTAAGTGCAAAAACACTTACCCTTCGGGTTAGAAGATCCCGCACCACGTTCAGGTTTTGCAATTTGATTACTAAAACATATACACCTAGTTTAGTAATCTAACATACATCAAAATCACATTATAATTGGAATAACAACCCAATTTTCCATTTCCAACCCAAACTGACCCGTTTGAGTTATACTCATATCCAAACACCCTCTTTCACCCCAAACTCACCTACTTGAGTTTCATTATCCTTACCTTAACACTAATTTTTCATTCAATTTTTATCATTAGGTTAATTTGGTGTTTGCTCAAGTGTCTAACATCATATAAACACTTAATCATCATTAATTTATCATCTTATCATCATTATCCAAAAAACCCCAATTTTCTCCATAAGAACCCTAAATTCTCATAATCAAAATCAAAGGGTTCTAGGATGTTAATCACCATTCTTTACCTTTAGTTTGGCTAGATTATCAATAATCTAACACTAATTATCAACATGCAACATAAATTTTGGATTTCTACAAAACCCACCAACTAACACATCAATGGTGAAATCAAAAGGATGATTAACCCTTACCTAATGTTAGAGGATGATGTGCAAGCCAACACCTTCACAATACAAGTTTCAATTGCATGATTTTGACTTCAACATCTTTTTCTGCCTTTTTCTTTTGAGAGCATCAACCCACACACAAATGAGAGAAATCTGAATTTTGACTTCTTTTAGTCAAATATGGCAGATTTGCCATTTTACACTTTCAGTCACTCAACTTCAATTTCATCCATTTTCATTCCAAAATTAGTTAAAAACTAATATAACCCCATTACTAACTTGAAACCCATTTGTTTCAACTTATTTATAAAATTTTATTTACACCATAATATTTATTTAGAATATTTAATTATTTATAACAAAACCCGGATTTTGGTTTGTTACACAAGGACGAGTACTTGGCTTTCATTTGATCTTCTCGTTCCCACGTATACTCGGGGCCACGCTTTGAATTCCAACGTACCTTAACCAATTTAACACGGCTACGCCTTGTTTTCTGAACCTTCAAATCTGTGACTTCAATGGGTTCCTCAACGAAGTGCAACTTGTCATCTACGTGAATTTCATCAGGCGGTATAATTAACATCTCGTCTGATAAGCACTTCTTGAGATTTAACACATGAAACGTATCATGTACATTGTCTAGTTCATGTGGAAACTTGAGCTTGTATGCTACAGGGCCAACCCTAGCCAATATTTCAAATAGTCCAATGCACATAGGGTTAAGCTTGCCACGGTTGCCAAACCTTGCAACTCCCTTCCAAGGTGAGACCTTCAACATGACCTGGTCCCCAACTTGGAATTCTAATGGTCTTCGTCTGTTATCCACGTAACTCTTTTTCCTGTCACGGGAAGCCTTCAGACGATCCTTGATTTTGAAAATCTTGTCAGTGGTTTCCTGAATAACCTCAGGACCAGTTAAATGCTTGTCGCCAACTTCCGCACAAAATAGCGGTGAACGACACTTTCGCCCATACAAAGCCTTAAACGGACCGAATCTGATGATGGTGTGGTAACTGTTATTGTATGAAAACTCAGCCAATGGCGGTGAGTATCTCAATTTCCTCTGAAATTGATTACACACGCACGGAGCACATCATTTAAAATTTAGATGGTCCTTTTACCTTGACCGTCCATCTAGGGATGATATGCAATGCTCATGTCAAGGCTTGTTCCCAAGGCTTCTTGTACTGACTGCCATATTCTTGACACGAATCGACTGTCCCTACTGGAGATAATGGAAACTGGCGTACCATGCCTAGCCCTAATTTCCTTAATATTTAGCCTTGCAAGCTTCTTAGTTTTATCTGTCTCCTTTTTTGGCAGGGAGTGAGCGAATTTCGTCAAACGACTGAATATTACCCATATAGTATCATAGCCGCTAGACGTTCTGGGTAGTTTTGTAATGATATCCATTGGAATATGTTCCCATTTTCATTGAGGAATCTTCGGTTTTTGTGATTACTCAAGTGATTCCTAACATTCGGCTTTTACTATCGGGTATCTCCCAACATAGATAACAAGTTCTCCTTTCATGTTTGGCCACATAATGGAGTTCCTCGGGATCCTTATGTGTTTTATTCGATTTTGGATGAATGGAGTACTTGGGCTTATGGACTTCATCCATAACCACACACATAGGTTCCCGGTACTTGGTACCTAAATTCTATCTGTATCTTCCAACTTAGGCTCCAATTGTTTGATTTCTTTTCACTTGGCAGTCGGTATTTGAAACCAAGGCGAATACTTCTCTGACTATTGATATTAGCTGTGCAAGAACTCCTTATTTGATTACCCTCAATATATTGGAGTTATGTGATACTCATTCCTGATAATGAAAGAAATAGTGCCTGAGAATCTTGAGTGTATGCTGACACATACTCTCTATTCATCTACGCACTATGATGCACACTTGCCCGATCTCTATAGATCATAGAAAAGAATTGCTCGATGAGATGTTCAAGTTTCAGTTGAAGATCGTGTAATAAAGATACAATATGGAAACGAAACTTTATGTTCGTCCCTGTTATGCTTTTCAAAAGCATTTTCTCGGACTAAGACTTTATTCTTATTTCAGGTTTTATGTTATCTAGGATCTTCCATTAAAATGGGTCATAATGGATTTAATATTTTTAAGTTCCCTGTTTGCTTTTACTAGCAAAGTTCGAGTCTAATCACCACTTTACCCTTTGCTTGTACCACCTTTCCGAGGCAGACCAGCCTTTGGGTTGTAACTTCCTGATATGTAAACTCATGGCTTCACCACCATACTCTCGAAGTATGTAAGCCATACGAAGTTCTATGTTTATTTGGAATATTCACATTCCGTATAGGTGAGGAAATGAACAGCGATACTGTGAGAATGGTCTCATTGAATTAATGCTTTCCCTAAAATGGTCTATGGGTTTATCAACCCATGAAGTTGGCAGAAAGGGTTGATGGCCAACTACTAGTCATACAGTGTGTCTGCACTTCCCTGGCGTTCGAATGGTACTTTGCTGACTTACCATTACGTATTCCAATCTTACTGGTCCAAGCCTGAAGTCCTTAGTACAAGGAGTCAGGTCATAACGTTGAGGTAATGAGTGTTAAACATCAAAATTTTGTATTTTTTTCTGAGCATGCGTTAAGAAGTCATTTCTTAACAATAGATGCCCTAGAGCTCCTTATTTATAGAAAACTGGGAGTGAGAGAGATGACCACGCCTCTCCTCTAGGCTGAAAACTGGGATCCATTCATCAAGATGATATTTGGGAAAGTGCGGGTACAAAGGGTATCGAGCTATCCTTCTCGAATCCTTGTGGACAGTGGTCTGTTGTGAACTACTCATGCTTGCGTCCCTTATGCATATCATGAGCTAATGAGCTTAGTAAGAAATTCCGCATTTGGGACACCTTTAAGAGTTTTGTACGTCGTCCTTCTGTTATTGTGACAATAGTCTTTAGCCCACACTTAAGTTACTTTGGCATTCGATTGAGAATAAATCACGACTTATTCATCACCGAAAGAATAGTCAGACTTAAAGGTGTACTGAATGTCAAAGGTTGTGAGAGTAACCCTGTTTGACCAATATCCTGAAATGTCAGATTACCTACTTGTCTTATGTCGAGCTTCCACAATATCCCATAGGTGCCATGTGTATGAGGGTCAGAATAATCTTTTACCCCATTACTGAAGTTAATGCATAGAACTCCTGGCGTAACTTTCAACGATTGTGAGACTGAACTTTATGATGGATCCTAGATTACGCTATAATCTCCCAAAATAATTGTGCAATTATTGTAAGTGTTAGTTGTGGTAACGCTCAATTAGTAGCCTTCCTAACAAGTAGAATCTCAAAGAATGAATGTGTGAATTCCTTCGTTATTCAGGACACACTAAGGATTGGTTGAATTCAATTTGAATTTCTCTTGTTCCTCCAAAACTAGGAGAATGCTTTATGAACCTCAAATTGAGAAGTCCGATTTGTTAAGATCCAATCCTTAATCAAGTGACCGAGAACATGGGTTGATCATTAGCTTGGACATCAAGACTCACTAAAGTTCCCATGCACTGCAAATTATAATTACGTGTGCACCGTAATGATAATTTACTTTGCATGATCGCTGTAGTGTTCCTCTATCCCCAGCTTTTAAACCAATGGGATTTGAAATGTTCAATAGATCGTGGTTGCACACTTGTGTAGGAGTTTGTATTGTTCTATCGGATTACTCTTAATTATGTGTATCAATACTCATGAATTTACCGAATATGGCTGTTGCCGGATGAGGTTAATGGTAGAGAGGCACCACTAGTGTGTCTCAAGAATAAAATGTGTATGGAAGCCAGGCACTATGTGTAGGGCAGAGATCCTCAAATCAATTTCGAGCAACTCATGCTCCAAGTCTGTATGTACGTATGGATTCACATGATCCTGATAAATGTCTGGGTCTCTTGACCCTTGGAGTTCTCTCCCATTTAGTCCTGCTTATCTACCTCGGATTCCCTTCTATCTGGGAAATCCTCTCTGCTATATCTCATGGCGAAAGTCTAGGCATTCGATCCGACAACTTATGAAGGAGAGTATTTACACCGCATATATGTAAAAAAGAAAGATGCCTCCACGGCTGGAGTAGTTGTAGGTATGGTGCAGGTATCGGTACCGGTCCTGGTACGGGTTCATCCTGTTGTGGTATCAAGATCGGTAACTAGCGATTACTACCGTCGTCGCCCAAGCTCAGCTTGTAACTCGATCTTCTAGGGTTGCAGTGTGCTGAGTACCCGTTATCCTTAATTAGTAATCCGAACAGGGACACTTTGTTGGGAAACATCATAAGTGTCTATTTGTACGTGCTAATCTTTCATTACATGAGCCATGTAATCGTATTAAGTACTAGTGTAGCTAATGATACCCTAGTGTAACTCCATACACTAATAGTCTACAGAAGTTGTTATGTAGCGGTTGGAATTTCTATACTCAAGTGTTGGGTGTTCTTAGTGTGATGCAAGTCTTAGAAATCTTGGTCCCTAAATGAGTCCGGTTAGACCCTAGGTGTTACTAAGGAAACCTATTTCGCTAAAACCATTGCGCTGATACCAATCTGTCACACCCCCAAATTTATTTACGTAATAAATAAATACAGGTTGCAACTATTGGTTCATTACATGATAGCGAAAGCTATAATAGTGATTTCTGTCACACCCCCAATTTCAACTAACGGAGTATTAGCGTTTGGGAAGTGACAAACCAGGATCTCAGACACTAGTTACATTGAACGACTCTACATGGGACTCAAAATGAAAACATCTTTAAAATCAGAGTATCAATGCGGAAACGTAAAGAAAGTAAATGCGCAAAATACACGCGCCCAAAACCAAAGTCCAAAAGTCTCAAAAGTCCAAACCAAACAACCAAACAAAGTACAATATAATAATTCAACCAAACATAAATAGACACAAAGCAAAGCAGCTGAGTCCCATGCATGCCCTAACATGCACCTGTGTCTTAACTTAGAGTCCTGAGAAAACATGTAAGAAAAACTGTCAACACGAGGTTGGTGAGTTCACAGGTTTCAATATATAAATAAACGTTTACCAGATTTATTGTACAATCAACATATATACCAAATGAGTAGCTAACCCATGTTCATGTTTGCTATTACGTTCGCAACCGTAAACTGACTGTTTATATTGCCTCCCACCAGGTCTATCAACCACGGTGCACGTTTAGGTCAATATTGCACCCGTTCGATATCCAATCGTGTTAGCGCGACTAACGCGGGTGAGGTTTGTCAAACCCAGTAGTACTACCCAACATACCTCGCTATATTCATATTTAAACGGTTCGATGTGAGGACTTTCATGATAGAGTTTACGCATAGTCATAACAATTGATATAAAATGAAGTACAAAAATCAAAAGAGTTTGTATCATGTTTTCTCCCCCAGTTTAAAAGCAGTAAAAAGGGGCCGTGAAAACTCACCTGTTTGGCGTTGAAGGTAGTTCACACTAGAAGTAAGTTTGGAACCACGAGTGTAAGTCTCAAATGACCTACGAATTTCCTAAAATTATAAATATATAAATTAGGAATGATAATGGGAATTGTGACTGTGACACGGAAAGAACGTCTTAAAGAACCGCTCTAACAAACGAGAGTGGACGAACGTGTCCACGGGTTTAGGAATTACTTTACGCGACGAATGACATAAATAATAATAATATATATACGAGTGGTTAACATAACTAATTATTATTTAGTCTCGATTGGTTCACAGTGTTATATAAAAATGATTTGAAATAATATAAATATATATTATTTAATAATACGGGTCACAATTCGAAAATAATATAAACATATTATTTTTCACGCGTTTACGGTTTAAAAATAATATAAACGTATTATTTTTACTTATTAATAACAAAAGTGTATATTCTATAAAAATGGTTATCATTCATAAAAATAAACAGAATATTTAAATATCGAGCCTATGGGTTGTTTTCCAGTTTAAAACCCATTTATATAATGATATTATAATATTAAGAATGATTTTTATTAATTAAATATGTTTAGAAAGAAATGTGGGAGCCCGGACTCGAACCCGGGTCTCTCCCACACACGCACACTGCCTTAACTAGTCCGGCCGCTAGGCTATCGCGACATCAGTCCGAGTAACAAAGGTTTTAATCAAAGGATCCCGTGACCCCCCCTTTTCTTGCGTGATCCGAACCAAAACCTAGTCCGATAGTGTTGATTTCGGCCGCGATCAAGTAATAGGGCAGAGGGGTTTTGATTGTCAATGAAAATCGAGTTTGAGGATAGTTTTAATTTCAAAAACAACAAGTTTAAATCCGTTAAATCCTCGTTTTTAGAAACCGAACCCAAGTTTTGAATTACGAATCAAATTGACCGATTTGTATGTTAAATCTTTCTGGAATCATGGGGCTTTTACTAAAAAGGAGATTTCGAAACTAATGATATAAATTAATTGTATTGAGAACGTGTCTAAGTCAGGGTTTGATTAAATCGGACATTGATGAACCCTAAGTTCTAGGTTTTTATAAATTCTATGTTCAAAGATTAAATTAGCATAGGGGTTTTAGTAAACAAAGGATTTCGAACATGAACATGTGGTTTAATTTGATGGAGGTTGAGTTTCGGATCAAAAGCCCCAATTCGTATATGAACGAACCCTAGATTTCTGTTCTTGTTAATGCAGATGTTGCAAGCCCCAATTGACATAGGGCTTTCCATTAGGAAGTAAAAACGAAGGTGAGGGTGTATTCAATTACCGTAAACAAATGCGAATTGACTGAGATCGATTAAAACGGTTGTCGAATGTGGTATAGGTTGCCTCCGGTCTCTTCGACTGTTACTCCGGTCAATTTAGTTGATGCAGAAGCTTCAAGGAGGATCACCGAGTGTGTGCAGGGGTTCAATTACGAGGAAAATAAACGAATTGATACGCATTCGATAGAAGTCGAAGAGGGTAGCGACGGTTATGAGTTGAATACTCATAATTGAGTTTAATTCGATTAAAGCCGATGTTTAACACCTCAATGATTATCGAAACTGTTGAAGTTGCTTGTATCAATTACAAGTTTAAACTGAATTCGGTTATAAAATACGAATTTGGATTTAGATTGCAAGGTTTGACTTTTACAAGTCAATCAAGAACAAAGACTTCCAAATTTTGACTTTCAGAGTCAACTTAAATGAAATTGAGTGAAATGCAATTTAATCCCTGTAGTTTGAATTTGGATAGGATTTGTCCTTGAGGTTCGATTAGCTTAACGGGGTTAAGTTTTTAATAAGAAACTTAACGGAATAGTTAACGGGGTTAGGTTTTTAACAGGAAGTCAACGGAATTTACTAACTGAGTTAACCCGAAAAGTCGGGTTGTCACATCAACCCCTAGTTAAAAGAATTTTCGTCCCGAAAATTAAATAAAATAAAAAAAAATTTCCCGGATATCACATCATCCCCTAGTTGAAAGAATTTTCGTCCCGAAAATTAAAATAGTACCTTAAGAATTTGACGCGGAGTGCTTGAACAGATTAGGATATTTGCGCATCATCTGATCCTCGCGCTCCCACGTGAATTCTGGTCCGCGTTTTGAGTTCCAACAGACTCTAACAATGGGGATTTTGCTGCGCTTTAACGTTTTTACTTCCCTATCCATAATTTTGACAGGTTCTTCGATGAAACGTAATTGTTCATCAACATGTAGTTCCTCCAAAGGAACTGTGAGTGATTCGTCTGCCAGGAATTTCTTTAAATTTGAGACGTGAAAGTCGTTGTGTACACCACTAACTGTTTCAGGTAGGTCCAGTTGATACGCGACTGGTCCTATTCTCTTTAATATTTTGAAAGGTCCAACATAACGAGGATTCAGTTTACCTCATTTTCCGAAACGAATGACACCTTTCCAAGGTGAGACTTTGAGTAAGACCATGTCACCTACTTGAAACTCTAAAGGTTTACGGCGTTTGTCGGCGTAGCTCTTTTGACGATCCCGAGTTGTCGCCATACGATTTCTAATTTGAACGATCTTTTCGGAAGTTTCAAATACAAGTTCAGGACCTGTGAGTTGGCTATCCCCAACCTCGGTCCAACAAATGGGAGAACGGCATTTCCGTCCATAAAGTGCTTCAAATGGAGCTGCCTTGATGCTAGTGTGATAACTGTTGTTGTAGGAGAACTCCACCAACGGTAGGTGAGACTCCCAAGTGTTACCGAAATCGATCACACAAGCTCGTAGCATGTCCTCCAGAGTTTGGATAGTACGTTCTGTTTGACCATCGGTTTGAGGATGATAAGCTGTGCTGATATCTAGATGCGTGCCTAATGCTTTATGCAATGACTGCCAGAAACGGGAAGTGAATCGTGCATCGCGATCCAAAATAATGGAGATTGGCACCCCGTGCCAAAATACTACTTCTTTTAGGTAGATACGAGTAAGCTTTTCCATCTTATCGGTTTCCTTGATGGCTAAGAAATGGGCGGATTTTGTTAAACGATCAACGATTACCCAAATGGTATCGCATCCAGTAGGGGTGCGGGGTAATTTGGTGAAGAAATCCATGGATATTTGTTCCCATTTCCACATGGGAATTTCTGGTTGCTGTAGGAGACAGGATTGTTTTTGATATTCAACTTTGACCTTCGCGCAGGTCAGACACTTACTAACATAAGTGGCTATATCGGCCTTCATCTTCGGCCACCAATATAGTACTTTTAGATCATGGTACATTTTATCGGAACCCGGATGAATGGAGTAACGAGATTTATGAGCTTCATCCATGATTAGTTCCCTTAAATTTCCGAACACTGGAATCCATATTCGTTCGACAAAGTAACGAATTCCATCAGATTTTACTTGAAGTTGTGCTTCCATGACACGTGTACCTTCTAACGGTAGGTTATCTTCTTTCAAGGCTTCAAGTTGAGCACTACGGATTCTGTCAGGCAATCCAGGGTGAATAGTAAGTTGTAATGCTCGAACTCGTTTGGGTTTTGTTTCCTTTCAGCTTAGTGCATCAGCCACAACGTTAGCTTTACTCGGATGATACCGGATCGCACAGTCGTAATCATTTAAAAGTTCAACCCAACGACGTTGTCGCATGTTCAAATCCTTCTGCTCGAAGATATGCTGGAGGCTCTTGTGGTCAGTGTAGATTGTGCATTTGGTACCGTACAAGTAATGTCTCCATATCTTAAGTGCAAAAACTACTGCTCCCAACTCTAGGTCATGAGTGGTGTAGTTTTTCTCGTGAACCTTTAACTGACGTGAAGCGTATGCGATTACCTTTTCACGCTGCATTAAGACACAAACCAAGCCTTGGATGGATGCATCACAATACACCACAAAATCATCGGTTCCTTCCGGAAGAGCTAAAATAGGTGCACTGCAAAGTTTCTGTTTGAGGTGTTGGAAAGCTATTCTTGGTTATCGCCCCAATTATAGGCTTTTCCTTTTTGAGTTAGGGAGGTGAGAGGTTGCGCAATCTTTGAAAATCCTTCGATAAAACGACGGCAATATCCAGCCAATCCCAGAAATTGTCGCACCTCAGTCGGAGTCGTCGGTGCTGCCCAATTCTTGATGGCCTCTATTTTGGACGGGTCGACATGTATCCCTTTTTCATTTACCACATGCCCTAGAAACTGAACTTCTCGAATCCAGAATTCACATTTGGAAAACTTAGCATAAAGTTGCTCTCGCTTAAGTAGTTCCAAAATTAGACGCAGATGTTCCTCATGTTCTTCCTCGTTCTTGGAATAAATATGGATGTCATCGATGAAAACGATAACAAACTGGTCAAGGTAAGGCTTACACACACGGTTCATGAAGTCCATGAATACCGCGGGTGTGTTGGTTAAACCGAAAGGCATGACCATAAATTCGTAATGGCCGTACCTCATTCTGAATGCAGTTTTAGAGATATCTTCTTCTCGGACTCTTAACTGATGATAGCCGGACCTAAGGTCTATTTTGGAATAGAAACTTGATCCTTGGAGTTGATAAAAAAGGTTATCAATACGAGGTAAAGGGTAGCGGTTCTTGATTGTAACCTTATTCAGCTCCCGGTAATCAATACACATACGGAACGTACCGTCCTTCTTCTTGACAAATAATACCGGAGCTCCCCATGGTGATGAACTAGGTCGGATGAAACCTTTATCCAATAAGTCTTGCAATTGAGTGGATAGTTCCTGCAATTCACTGGGTGCTAATCGATAAGGTGCCCGAGCGATCGGCGCTGCTCCAGGTGCTAAATCGATTTGAAATTCTACTTGACGGTGCGGTGGCAAACCGGGCAGATCCTCGGGAAATACTTCCAAAAATTCACGCACAACGGGAATATCTTCGATCTTCTTATCTTCTGACGGCTGCTCAGCAACAAGGGCCAAAATAACTGTATGTCCCTTTCGAAGACATCTTTGTGCTTTCATGAAGGATATAATGCCCATGACTGCACCAACTCTTTCGCCCTGGATGAAAAGAATTTCTCCACTCGGGAGGGGTATGCGAACGATTTTCTCATGACAAATGATTTCCGCTTGGTTTTTAGACAACCAATCCATGCCGACGATTACATCAAAACTACCAAGTGTGACTGGCATGAGGTCGATATCAAGAATATGGCTAGCTAGATCAAGCTTACAACCCTTAAGAATGTGGGTTGCTTCAATTATTTGGCCGTCAGCTATCTCTATTACATACTTAGCTTCTAACAGAGTTGGGGTTCCTTTTATCATAACACTAAGTTTCTTAGATATAAAACTCCTATCAGCACCAGTGTAAAAAAGGACAGAAGCAAAGTAACTATTTAAGAGAAATTTACCGGTGACCACGTTATGATCGTAGCGAGCTTCTCCAGATCCCAGTACAAAAGCTCTTCCTTTCGCCCCATTACCACCGTTATTGCCGGTATTCCCACCATTGTTGTTCTGATTGGGGTTGTTACCAATGTTGCCCTGGTTATTACCGTTACCACTACCACTGCCATTACCATTTCCACCCTTTTTCAACTGAGGACAATTCCTTTGAATGTGCCCCTCTTTACCGCACTGAAAACATCCCCTCGTGAATCCCTGTGATTGAAATGGTTGTTACTTCGGGAGTGCAACCCTACAGTCCTTCGTAGCGTGGCCCATTTTTCCACACCGCTGGCAACGTTGTCGGTCACAAGTGCCCGTGTGGTGATAGCCACATTTGATGCACTTGGGGTACCTCCCAGCATATTCTCCCTGATTCGGACCTGATGAGGTCGTTTGATTAAAGTTTCTAGCAGGCTCAAACTTTCGCTGCTGTTGGTGCTGAGGTTGATTGGGTTGGGATCCTTTAGAATTAGAGTGGGAGTGTGAGTGGGAGTGATGGTCGAACTTGCGCTTATTGTTGTCGGTGGGTTTAGAAGCCGAACCTCTTGGAGGTAAAGTTCCCTGTGTCACTGCCTGATCGGTCAATTTGTGTGCAAGTCTGATGGTCTGTTGGATGGTGGTAGGGTTGGATGAAGTCACCATGCTTTGAATCTGAGGTACCAAACCTCCAATGTATAGTTCAATCCGTTTGTAATCCGGAGTCACCATGTGTGGGCACATGGTAGCAAGTTCGTGCGAACGGGTGGTGTAGAGTTCAATTTCTGAACCCTCCATCTTAAGGTTCCAGAACTCTCCTTCTAGCTTTTGAATTTCATCTCGTGGGCAGTATTCCTTCTTCATCATTGCTTTAAATTCCTCTCACGGGAGTCCATTTGCCATTGCTAGTCCCAACATTTGCACTTGGGCATTCCACATTTTTAGGGCTGGGCCTTCTAAAGTTCCAGCAGCAAATTTCACTTGGTTAGCCACGGGGCAGTTGCACATGGCTATTACTGATTCAACCTTCTCAAACCAGCGAAGTAATTCAACTTCTCCTTCAGCTCCACTAAAGGTGTGGGGCTTGCAGTCCATGAATGCCTTGAAAGTGCAGGCTGGCTGTTGATTTTGCTGATTTTGCTGGCCTGGATTTAGAAATTCAAATTGAGTTGGAATTATAGAGTTTAGAAAGGTGTTCTTAGGAGAAGGAATTGACACTACTAGTCAATAATTAAAGCATTTACCTGCAGCATTCTGTGCTGCTAGGGCCTCTGCCACACTATTGTTTATCAAAGCTGCTAGTTCTGCTGCCGTCATGTTGATGGTACCACGACCACCGGCACGGCCTCCTCGTCCTCTCCCAGACATGTTTCTTCACAATCACAAATGAAAACAATGAGAAATATATCGCATATTAAACATTATTCAGGTACGAGTAAGGAAATACCACATCTAATATTTTGAAAATTAAATAAATTGTAAGGCTACAAAATAAATAACTCAAATATTAAACTTCTCATGCTTTTATTGGATGGGAACAACCTTACCTATCTAGGTTTGAAAAGGGAAATAACATAAGCAAAAACAAACATGAAAAGAAGATAGATTAGGAAGATCCTCAAATATCCTCGTCATCAGAAGAGACGTATAACTGTGCATCATCAATCTCCACTGGCTCTTCCTTAGCTGGTTCCCCCTCGAAGGGCTCCTCCTCAAAGAGCTCCTCCTCAAAGGGTTCCTCCTCATCGTCAGATACTGGAATGTCTTCCGGGTGTAGGGCCGCTTGCAGTTGGGCTTCCAAGTGAGTCACCCTCTCTTGAAGGCCTTCAGCAGTGTGGTTTGCCACATGTAGCTGAGCTTCCATAGCAGCTAATCTCTCCAGAACTCCTTGCATATCGTCATCCATAGTGTCAGCCCTCGTCTCTAGGTGTGCCACACGATCCACTAAAAGGTTGTGGACATGGTCCGTTGCAGCTAGTTCGGTAGTCAAATTTTCTATTCCTACCTTATTCTTCTCCACTTGGGGTCCATTCTCCAGGAGTTTAGGTATCTCCTCGGTGGCATCTTGTACAAAACTTAATTCCTTTAACATATAAGACACGAATGCTGCGAAAGCTTGTTCCATGGTGCATGGTAAGCTAGGCAGTGTAGATGATGAAGATGTGGATCCAAAGTACGGTGATGGAACATCTCCCATTTCGATCCACCTTTGGATCATATGTGGGTACATATCCCAATTAAGAGCATAATCCAATGCTCGTGCGTTGCTCGGTTCGCCTTGATCAATTGAGGTAGTCCGGCGCCTTTTGGGCTCCGGGGATGAGGGTACAGGTGCCTTATGCCCTGATGCGTTAGGTGATGGAGGTGGGGTTGACGACATGATCCTGCAACATTATGTATAAGTACCAAATATCCAAATGACATGTAACTAATGTGTGAGGCTATAGTCTAGTATGCAATCCTAGTTCTCTATAACCAATGGCTCTGATACCAATCTGTCACACCCCCAATTTCAACTAACGGAGTATTACCGTTTGGGAAGTGACAAACCAGGATCTCATACACTAGTTACACTGAACGACTCTACATGGGACTCAAAATGAAAACATCTTTTAAATCAGAGTATCAATGCGGAAACGTAAAGAAAGTAAATGCGCAAAATACACGCGCCCAAAACCAAAGTCCAAAAGTCTCAAAAGTCCAAACCAAACAACCAAACAAAGTACAATATAATAATTCAACCAAACATAAATAGGCACAAAGCAAAGCAGCTGAGTCCCATGCATGCCCTAACGTGCACCTGTGTCTTAACTTAGAGTCCTGAGAAAACATGTAAGAAAAAGTGTCAACACGAGGTTGGTGAGTTCACAGGTTTCAATATATAAATAAACGTTTACCAGATTTATTGTACAATCAACATATATACCAAATGAGTAGCTAACCCATGTTCATGTTTGCTATTACGCTCGCAACCATAAACTGACTGTTTGTATTGCCTCCCACCAGGTCTATCAACCACGGTGCACGTTTAGGTCAATATTGCACCCGTTCGATATCCAATCGTGTTAGCGCGACTAACGTGGGTGAGGTTTGTCAAACCCAGTAGTACTACCCAACATACCTCGCTATATTCATATTTAAACGGTTCGATGTGAGGACTTTCATGATAGAGTTTACGCATAGTCATAACAATTGATATAAAATGAAGTACAAAAATCAAAAGAGTTTGTATCATGTTTTCTCCCCCAGTTTAAAAGCAGTAAAAAGGGGCCGTGAAAACTCACCTGCTTGGCGTTGAAGGTAGTTCACACTAGAAGTAAGTTTGGAACCACGAGTGTAAGTCTCAAATGACCTACGAATTTCCTAAAATTATAAATATATAAATTAGGAATGATAATGGGAATTGTGACTGTGACACGGAAAGAACGTCTTAAAGAACCGCTCTAACAAACGAGAGTGGACGAACGTGTCCACGGGTTTAGGAATTACTTTACGCGACGAATGACATAAATAATAATAATATATATATGAGTGGTTAACATAACTAATTATTATTTAGTCTCGATTGGTTCACAGTGTTATATAAAAATGATTTGAAATAATATAAATATATATTATTTAATAATACGGGTCACAATTCAAAAATAATATAAACATATTATTTTTCACGCGTTTACGGTTTAAAAATAATATAAACGTATTATTTTTACTTATTAATAATAAAAGTGTATATTCTATAAAAATGTTTATCATTCATAAAAATAAACAGAATATTTAAATCTCGAGCCTATGGGTTGTTTTCCGGTTTAAAACCAATTTATATAAGGATATAATAATATTAAGAATGATTTTCATTAATTAAATATGTTTAGAAAAATGTTTAAAAAGAAATGTGGGAGCCCGGACTCGAACCCGGGTCTCTCCCACACACGCACACTGCCTTAACCAGTCCGGCCGCTAGGCTATCGCGACATCAGTCCGAGTAACAAAGGTTTTAATCAGAGGATCCCGTGACCCCCCCCCCTTTTCTTGCGTGAGCCGAACCAAAACCTAGTCCGATTGTGTTGATTTCGGCCGCGATCAAGTAATAGGGCAGAGGGGTTTTGATTGTCAATGAAAATCGATTTTGAGGATAGTTTTAATTTCAAAAACAACAAGTTTAAATCCGTTAAATCCTCGTTTTTAGAAACCGAACCCTAGATTTGAATTACGAATCAAATTGACCGATTTGTATGATAAATCTTTCTCGAATCATGGGGCTTTTACTAAAAAGGAGATTTCGAAACTAATGATATAAATTAATTGTATTGAGAACGTGTCTATGTCAGGGTTTGATTAAATCGGACATTGATGAACCCTAAGTTCTGGGTTTTTATAAATTCGGTGTTCAAAGATTAAATTAGCATAGGGGTTTTAGTAAACAAAGGATTTCGAACATGAACGTGTGGTTTAATTTGATGGAGGTTGAGTTTCGGATCAAAAGCTCCAATTCGAATATGAACGAACCCTAGATTTCTGTTCTTGTTAATGCCGATGTTGCAAGCACCAATTGACATAGGGCTTTCCATTAGGAAGTAAAAACGAAGGTGAAGGTGTATTCAATTACCGTAAACAAGTGCGAATTGACTAAGATCGATTAAAACGGTTGCCGAATGTGGTATAGGTTGCCTCCGGTGTCTTCGACTGTTACTCCGGTCAATTCAGTTGATGCAGAAGCTTCAAGGAGGATCACCGAGTGTGTGCAGGGGTTCAATTACGAGGAAAATAAACGAATTGATACGCATTCGATAGAAGTCGAAGAGGGTAGCGACGGTTATGAGTTGAATACTCATAATTGAGTTTAATTCGATTAAAGCCGGTGTTTAACACCTCAATGATTATCTAAACTGTTGAAGTTGCTTGTATCAATTACAAGTTTAAACTGAATTCGGTTATAAAATACGAATTTGGATTTAGATTGCAAGGTTTGACTTTTACAAGTCAATCAAGAACAAAGACTTCCAAATTTTGACTTTCAGAGTCAACTTAAATGAAATTGAGTGAAATGCAATTTAATCCCTGTAGTTTGAATTTGGATAGGATTTGTCCTTGAGGTTCGATTAGCTTAACGGGGTTAAGTTTTTAATAAGAAACTTAACGGAATAGTTAACGGGGTTAGGTTTTTAACAGCAAGTCAACAGAATTTACTAACTGAGTTAACCCGAAAAGTCGGGTTGTCACATCATCCCCTAGTTAAAAGAATTTTCGTCCCGAAAATTAAATAAAATAAAATTTTTTTTCCCGGATATCACATCATCCCCTAGTTGAAAGAATTTTCGTCCCGAAAATTAAAATAGTACCTTAAGAATTTGACGCGGAGTGCTTGAACAGATTAGGATATTTGCGCATCATCTGATCCTCGCGCTCCCACGTGAATTCCGGTCCGCGTTTTGAGTTCCAACGGACTCTAACAATGGGGATTTTGCTGCGCTTTAACGTTTCTAAGACTAGATTATATATATATACAGTTAATAAAACTAAGTAATACAATGACCTAGGTTCTTCTAGATCAACGATAGACTTTAGACTCTATATTCTATGTCCTTCCAGCTACTGGGAACTGATCCAACATAGCTAGCCTATTCCAACCGCACCATGGCTAAGGGTTATCTGAGAAACATACTTGAAAGTGTCAACACAAAGGTTGGTGAGTTCATAGAGTTAGTTATATCAATGCTAATAGTTTTTCACGAAAACATGTACATGACTTTACCATCATAAAACTAAGTAGTTTTCCCCAAAAAACTATACATAACTTAACCGTCATAAATAATAAGTAGTTTTCCCCGAAAACGTATCCATGACCTAACCGTCATAAAAATAAGTAGTTTTCCATGGAAACGTATAAATGACTTAACCGTCATAAAAATAACTAGTTTTCCTAGAAAACGTATACATGACTTAACCGTCATAAAATAAGTAGTTTTCTCCGAAAACGTATCCATGACTTAACCGTCATAAAACATGTAGTTTTCCCCGAAAACGTATCCATGACTTAACAGTCATAAAATAAATAGTTTTCACCCGAAAACGTATCCATGACTTAACCGTCATAATGTAAGTAGCTTTCACCCAAAACGTATCAATGACTTAACCGTCATAAAATAAGTAGTTTTCACGCGAAAACGTATCCATGACTTAATCGTCATAAAATAAATTGTTTTCCTCGAAAACGTATCCATGACTTAACCGTCATAAAATAAGTAGTTTTCACCCGAAAACGTATCCATGACTTAACCGTCATAAAGTAAGTAGTTTTTACCCAAAAATGTATCCATGACTTAACCGTCATAGAATAAGTAGTTTTAATTCTAAACGCATATGATAAACGAAACAAGTGTCATTGATCCATTCGTAAGCTAGCTAGGCTTACAAATACCTATGTTCGTACATGAAACCATAACCAAACCATGACAAATGAATGCCCCTCCCTCGCTAAACCATGAGAATAAGACAATATGCGATCATTCGGCCATGTGGACCCCCGGTTAGCGCGACTAACCATGACCGGGGGCGTCACACCCAATAGTACTATCCATATAATCACAGGCTAAGACCATAGCTAATGGTTACAAAAAGTGTTAATCTGGGGACTTTAAGCGATATATTGTTCCTCATGTACAACATAATGTTAGTGTCTTATTTCCTTGTTATCATATAAAAAATGTTTGCAATGTTTCCAAATGTATTAAACAATAATGTAATACATAAGATGCAAGTATGTTTCTCCCTCCGCAGTTTAAAAAGCGAAAAGGGGGTCGTGAACTCACCGAGTGTCCGATGTAATCCTAGCAAATAACAGTGTGCTAAAAGTTCTTGTCTATCCGTACCCTTATCACACAAGGGTACTAATGTGTTAAGACTACCCATCTTAAATGTAAGTTGTTCACCCGACTTAACGAATCCCGTTAAGTACGTCTTTGTTTATTAAAACAATGTTTTCGTGTGACGACTTGTTGGTGTTTATTTTTCTAGTCTTGACGCTTATATATTTTCCAAGAAAATATTAGGTTTTCATATTGGTGACTTGTTAGATGTACCAAAATAAATATTATTTTTGTGATAACTCATAATATATTTATATTATGATCACGTATGAACATATAATTTTTTCTTACCAATAATTATATAAAATCACAAATATCGTTTAAGTATGTTTTACGCATGTCAATTTTCCTACGTGCACATAAACTATGTTAACACGTCCGCATGCAAATAATTGTTCCGAACGACATTTATTAACTTGTTTTTATTCAACATGCATTTATTTATACCAATATATGCATACAAATATTTCCAACATTTCAACGGGTGTTTAAATATTAACATGCGATCATTTATTCATTTTTAACCGAACGCACTTAGATTTCTTGCATTCATGACAATGTCCTATGTTATCATCTATAAGCAACTTAGAAACATATGAATGATTTCCATCATCTTGTTACTCCATTACTCATCCCGAGTTAATACTTTTTCCATCATTCACACTTATATGTATAGTATGACTTCTATTTATATATATTTACATGCATATTATTTGTAGTTTTTCCAAGTTTTACAACTTATGATTATGCACCCATATATATATATATATATATATATATATATATATTCCTGTTTATAAACATGCATACATATCTTTAGAGATTCCATGTTAATCAACTAAAATACACACATACATATACACTTTGGTTACAATTTATATACACATATATTTACATATATTTCACTTATCTAAGTATTAACCATACTTCTCAAGTTAATATTTCCATTATATTATCAAATACTCACACGATAATATCTATTCATAGATATATATACAGATTACATTTCTTATACATGTATCCATCTATTTGATCATTTCCAAATCATTAATCAAATCAAACATGTATACATATCTGCTTGCATATCTATGCCTAAAAATATAGGTATACATATTTTAGTTTTCCTTGTTTTTAAATCTTAATATCATGTGATTAACAACAACTTATCATAAAATGATCAAAACAACAATTGATACATGTACTTTTATTATTTTCGACCCATATATACATTTTTATACAAAAACCCTAATTTTTAAACTTAATAAGGTTAGGCTTCATAATGACTCTTTTAATCTTTAAAAATCCTTTGTTTTTCTTGGTGAACAACATGCTTTCAACAAGAACAAGAAGATGAAAAGAAAGGTTCATGACGGATTCATACCACTAGACAAAGCTAGGTGAAGATTTACTAGTAGAAGATGATAGATGCTCTTTTTGCTACAAAAACCCGACTCCTAGCTCCAAATCTTCTTTGAATCTCCAACCTCTAACTAAAACTCTCTATATTTGTTCTTGGATTTTTGAGTGTGCATGTGTGTGCATATGTGTGTGTATGTCTATATATATAGAGAGAAATATAGATATGGTGTGTTGTTCCATCATCATCATTACCAGGCAAGGATGAAAGGATGTGAAGTGACGTTTGCATGAAAAAGGCTTGAATAGACCTAACACTTACAACATCATCATGAGGAGTGGTTGATTAGATGAGTGGATGGGTCCCACTAGGGCCATTCTCTGCCAAGAGAGGGGTAGGGTGGGGGGTTGGGTCATGTCACATCAAGTAATTATTACAAAGCATGGACGATTTGACCTGATTGGACTTTCCACTTGACAAGGCATGGGCTTCATGATAACTAGTGGATTTGACGTGTTAGGTGTTTTCACATCATGTGTCATCATTACAATGTTGATGGGACTTGTGATGACTAGTGGATTTGACATGTTAGTGTTGTCACCTCATGTGTCATCATTATAGTGTTGATGGGATTTGTGATGACTAGTTTTAATAATCTAATAGTTAAACCCGACATAGTTAATATTTTAACTATAATATAAATGTATACAGCTAAAAATAACTTAACGTCATGTAATAAACATTTAGACATCAACTTTTAAGAGTTTAGTTACCAATATTTAAGTTTTTATATTATAAAGCGTCACTAGACTTTATTTAAATAAAATCTTATTAATCACCAACGAACGTACCTTTCGGGTTATCATTGTTTATTTCCTACAAATTCTTAAAATTACTAAAACAATATGTGTGTTCCTTTGCTAGCCTCCTTGACAATACTATGTTAAAATAATAAAACCGGAAATATAATATATGAACGTAAAATTATGGATATGGATATTTACCTGAAATGCTGGGTGTCACAACTTAACAGAGAATGACATCTGCAGGAGCAAAGAGTTGTTTAGATAACTGGTAAATCTATCATGGATTCAGGGGGAGATAATGTCCCACACATTGATGTTTTGGAAAGCGTTTGACCATGTCTAAAAGACAACCTGAAACTTGTGGTGACGATGGTGAGCATAAAGTCGTTTATGCAACCATTTCACGAGTTGAGGGGGAGTCTACAGGATAGGGGAGTACAGTTTTATGTTGGTGACAAGGGCAAAGGCATTCGATTACACTTGTTTGAGTTTTTGATAGATTGAAATGCTAAATCTTGAGTAACCAAGTAAAATTGTTTTTAAAACCATTTTCATGGAAGTTTTATTTTCTTTCATAATGTTTTGAAAATTCAAAACAAATTGAAAAAGATAAAATTGACATCATTTGAGGTTAGAGAAGAAATGATACTACATAAGTAGATTATCAGTCACACATGACCTTAGATTGACTGTTGGTGCTTTATGTTTATTTTATTTATCTTAACTATATATATGTTTTGATCTAAACATTAGAGACTAAACAAATAGAAAATGATAGTGTTGTGTATGCATATAATTTAGCTTGTTAATAGGCTAAAAGTGTCTTTGAACCATTAGTAGTGTGAAAACATAATTGCATAGGTTACAACTATGATTTGAACCCATGGTATGTCAGGTGTGTGTGTTAAAGGTTCATTATCAGATATAGAATATGAGGCTTTAAGAATTTCATGAGACCAGCATCGGACTATATTGATTAGCAAATTTTTTCGGTTCACTTCACTGCCCATGCCCCGAAAAACATGCAATGTGCAGTTGGACTAAGATATGTTTCTGACGACATTTGTTAGAACATATGCTAGCCCTTGGATCATTTATCGTGATTCCATTCAATACATCCAGAAAACAGTTGGATCACGCTACCCTATTTCATTGAATCAATCGATTCCTTGATCATTCTTATATTGAAGAATTCCATTGGTACAATCTTTCTGTTTATATGAATCTTGATACTTCATCCAAACCAAGCAATGTGAATCATTCGATTCTGAATCATTCGATTCTGAATCATTCTGATTCTTTATATCCTTTGGGATCTGCTTCTTTTCATGTGCTAATTGATGTAATTTGATACTAGAGATTGATATTTATACTCTCTTGCACAAAGTCCCGTATGTCTTTAAGATAATGCAATTTACATTTCTGTTAGCATATTTGCGGGGTACACACTGTATTTCATACTTAAATGGTACATTAACTCACAAGAAAGTGGGAACGAGATGCTTTTAGTTTTAAATATTATAATATTAACAATCTGAATTTGTGTGTCATAGCCTGATCCTGTTTTCTTTGAATGTTTATCGCGTATCAATACATGAAATATGACAATCTTGAAAGGATATTAGCATAAATGATCAAGGTTTGAATGAATGACATAGGATACCATTTGAGGTTATACGGATTTTATATGCAAGATGTGTGATTGATATATCATATACTGATATGATCTTCTTGCTCATGATGTTTAACAAAAATATGTGATTTATAGTTTTACAGTTCATTTCATTTCAGTTTGTATAGAGAAAAACCAAAAAGATTTTGTGTTTCTTGTGTTTGAAAAACCAAAAAGATTATATTTTTCCAATCTCCATGGAAATTTTATCTGTTGGATATACTTGGTTGTTCTTCTTTGCCATAACTGAAATTTGCAGACAGAAGTTGACAAGGGGTCCTTCTCCTAAGTTTTCTTCTAGAAAGAGAGAGTGTGCAGATGAACAAGACGAAGACTACATTTCATTTGGAAATTTTGAAGATTGATGACAATCTTCGAAATCTGTTGTCAAGGGGGAATCTGTTGGAGCATATTCTGGTGACAACGAGCTTGAAGATTCTATGTCTTAGTCTTAGAGTCTTTGACTTGTAATGTGATAGAATTGTTAGCAACGGTTAAGAAGGAGTTTGTTAGAGCATGTTTTGTAACTATTGCTGAAATTCTATGTTGTAAGTTAGCGAACCTGTCAAGTTCACCTGAGGGAATGTTTAGGCGAACTTCAGGGGTGAACTTGCTAAGTTCGCCTAAGGAGGTTCTAGTCGAACTTGCTAAGTTAGCCTAAGGAGGTTCTAGGCGAACTTGCTAAGTTCGCCTGTGGTCTTTGTGGTTTCCGTATAAATAGGTTTACATGTCAGTTGTAGAAGTCAAGAACAGAGGCTAGAGAACAGAAGTGGAGAGTCAAGAACTAAGTCAGGTTGTAAACATTTTTGATAAGGAAATACACAGAAGATTATTTACATTGTGTTGCTGATTGCTTACACGTTGCACGTTGATCAATGGATTCCGCACGTTATCACGGTGTCGTACCGCGAGTCTAGATATCCGTCACACCCATAGCGGCCTTTCAAAGGAGAACAACGATAACAATATGAATACTCATGCTGAAGAAGTAGTTATGTCTGAGGCACAGTTCCTAGATGCAGTAGCTAGTGAAGTAACCAAGGCTTTACGAACCACACTGCCTGGCTTATTAGATGATGTCCTCACAAGAAGGATGGGCACTGGAACTACTGGAGGAGGAACCAATAACAACATCGGAGGAGCAAACAGAAATACTAACACTAGTTCTGTAACAAGAACTGAGAATCATGAAGGATGCAATTTAAATCCTTCGAGGGATGCAAACCCAAGCCATTTGACGGCAAGAAGGGGGCTATTGATACTACTCAGTGGATTACAAAGATGGAGGCTTTGATTAAGCTTAGTGAATGTAGAAGCAATCAGGCAGTCAAGTTTGCTGCCAATTCTCTAGAAACCACTGCATTAGATTGGTGGGAATCAGTGAAGTAAGCTAGAGAGGAGCAATCTAATGAACTTGGTCAAGAACTAAGTTTGATGCACCTCAAACAATGGATGCGGCTTTAGCATTGAGTGCCACGGTTTACAATGATATGGCAGCGCAAGAAACTAAGGATAGGGCTGAGAAGGCAGTAAAGGTAAAACCTGTGGAAGCAAAGAGAAAAAGCGAGGAAATTATGTATCAATTTAAACCAAGAAATATCATGTTCCCTAGGAGAGAGGGAAACAATTCAGTTAGAAATCCCCAAGAGATGGAATGCGGTAGATGTCAGAAACCAGGGCATGTTGCAACATATTGACCATCTCTTATGTGTTTCAATTGTAATGAGATGGGACATATCTCAAGAAATTGTACCAAACCCACTCAGTAGAAGCCCGAAGGAGGGGCAAAAGGTCGGGTATTCGTGATAGGTGAAGGGAAGAGGAACGACAATGCAAAAGTCGTAGCTGGTACGTTCCTAATTAACGATGTTTATACTAAAATCTTGTTTGATACAGGAGCGAATAGAAGTTTTGTTTCAGATGCCTTTAGTTTGTATTTAGACATAAAACCTACTCCACTTGAGCATGCTTACGTAGTTGAGACGGCAAGTGGTGAGCAGATTAGGATAACAGAATCGTATGCAAATTGCAAGATGACTCTGGGCAACGAAAATTCAGTGGTTGAATTTGTTGAAGAATGTTTGTGTTATTGTATCTGGCCAAGTTGTATTAGTCTTTGTCTAAGTGTCTAAGTTTGGTCTAGAGCACTTAGTAAGTGCTCCGGAAGGTCTGTTCTAGAGCACTTAGCTTAATATGCTAGAAGGTTTTTGTTTACTATAAATAGGAGTTACAAGTTCATATTCTATAGATCTAAGAGAAGAGAAAAAGGTGTAGTATGTGTTTTGGAGAAACTTTTGTAATCAAGCATTATAGGTAATACAAAACTGTCACAGGCGAAGTTAACAAGTTCACCACTCATATGGCATAGGCGAACTTGTTAAGTTCACCATTCACAAAACTTAACCATAATAGACAAATTACAATACTAAAGATTACAAAAGACCTAATCTATTACATAAAGCTACATGTCACACAAAATACTTCAACAGACTCCCCCTTGACATTAGCTTGGTATCTTAATCTTCAGTTGTTCTTCTGACTATCCAGCATCTTGCTTCCAGCATGTAATTCCTGATTAATGCATAACTGTAACACCCTCTTGTATGGCATAACATGTTCTCTCCATTCATCTGTATACATGATCTCTTCTCTTCAGAATCTGCTGATCTTTCTTTGAGAAGTTTATCAAATTTAGTGCATCATACAATGTATACAAAATCTTCCCTTCTTTGTCTTCAATTACAGCCTCTCCAATATCTACATCAACAAACCACCACTTCATATTTCCTATGAAATCTTGTTGGACTTTCTTTAAAGGAATATTTTTCAAAGTCTTTACTAGTTTGTACTTGTAGTTCACCACTTTCTTATTTAACACTGGATCATTGACTTTCTTTCTTACTCCTTTATGAGGTTTTAAATATTCAAATTTTCCAGAAGTACTCTCTTTTCTTATCAATCTGGCTATTGCATCAGCAATACCATTCCCAGATCTGTTTATCAATGGTTTAGAAGATAATCCATTCATCTCACATTGAGGTAAAGAGTTCAGATATTTCAATCTTGGATTCAAATATTGAACACCATCAGTTCTTTTTTATCACAATCAGCTTAAACTCTTCCTCATAAAACCTACTAAGAATTCTTCCTTTGCAATGACTATTGTTCACATACTTCTATTTTTGAACATGTGACGGTGGTGTCACTAGCAATACCTTCTTCCAGTTTAACTACCTCTAACCACCTCTAACCACCTCTCCTTAGTCATTCCATAGTCTTTATATAGGATAGGCTCTTAGGCTCAACATTTGGAGTAACATGCTTTATAATTGCAGGTTATTTGTCCACAGACTCTTCAAATTCACCAGAACTAATCTCATAAATCATATTGTCTTGAACAAAATCTAATGTTACAGTCACCCCGCTACATCCTTCATAAGTCACATTAGCTTCATCCTTCTCTAACTCTACCTCCACTATCTCACCTTCCTCAATATCAGATAAATCTTCATCATCATCAAGCAACTCATCAAGATTAGATAAACACTCAATCTTGTCGGCATTCTCCAAATCATCATCAGAATCTTCATAGAATGAATCATCTAACATGTCTGTAATAGCTTGAATGTCCTTGTCTTGTTCACTATCCTTTGATGCTTCTTCTCCAGAATCAGAATCACCATGAACTATAGAAATTGGAACTATATCAAGAGCACCACTAGTAGCACCACTAGTGTATTGACGTTCACCTCTTTGTTTATCCATGTCAGGTTCGTCATCATTATTCTTTTGAATTTCAACATTATGACAAACATCATTCCCAGGCTTCTCTGGCATCTCCCCCTGAGCGTCAAGGCTCTCTAATAACTGTGATAATAAAATCTGCATCTCAACTATTTACCCATTCTAGGATTTTATCTGTTGTTAATGTTGATAATCACTAGCTTGTAACACATCAATTTTACCTTGAAGCCCAACAACCTGTGCTTCTAAGGTAGATACTTTCTGTTCCAAAACATGTATCTTTTTATCTTTCTTACTAGAAGAATGCTTTGCTTGTGATGTAGATTGATGAGGTATGGATGGAGTAGCAGCAGGAGAAGGATTATTTGATGTTGTTGGAGTGATAAGCAAAGTATCCACAAATTCAATATCATCATTCACATTAGAAACACTTGTTGTAGCTATTGTCTTCTTTGAAACTGGAGGATCAGGAACATAGTCGGAATCCGAAGATTCATCCCGTAATTGTCTCTTTCCATGTATAGCATCAGGAAGAGGACCCCGAGCTGACTTTCTCCTAGGTAACTTCTTTTTAATCCCTGGATGAGCAGCCAACCGAGCATAGTGCTCAGGACTGAAATCTTGTTCTGTTTCCTCTGAGTCAGTTGACTCATTCTCTTTTTCAACATGATCACTTGAACTTGAACTCGAACTTGTGTCAACAGCTTCTACATTCTCTGGCTGTGGTGATGGTGGATCCACATCCATGTTCTCATTATGCACCTTATGTTCTATGTTTTCTTCATGATCTGCATTCTCATCAATAACTTCATTGTGTTGTGCAACTTCTGGATTAGTTTGTTCTTGTTGTTGTTGTGCGGGTTGTTATTCTTGTTGTTGTTGCGTGGGTTGAGGTTGTTCTTGAACTTCATCAGCATGTATCTAGTTATCATTTGGAGGAGCCACATAATAAGGATTAACTATGTGTCCACATAAAGCAGTAGGCACTGGAATCAATGCTAGATTCAGTCGCTTCACGTTGTAACAGTCTGTGAAAAGTCTCTTTGTCATCGAAGTCAAAGTAAGTTTTGGATTAAACAGTGGTAGATTAGGAATGAGATGGTTGATAATAACTTGTAAAAACCCAGGGTACATGATAAAACCCTATCCAGCTGGTGGTGTGATTTGTGCAATCAACTCCTTGTAGATACACAAAGCAAAATTGAATGGTCTGTTCAAGGTCAAAGCTACCATAGCTCTTTGTAATGCAGACTTAAGACCATTAGTTCCTGCTTTCCTAGGTGACAAGCATTGAATGATGACGTGCATCAAGTACCTCCATTGAGCAACAAAACCTCCTTTACATGCCTCTGAATCATTAGCCCTGCCTCTATATCCCATTCTATTAAAGCATCATGTGATTAAAGTAGTAGGCAAGCTAATTGGATCTGTATCAGCACCTCCTAAGTTCAAAGCTTATGTTATAGTCTCCACAGATATAGCAATATCTTGGTTAATCACAGTTGAGCGGATCACATTTGGATCAAATTTACAATCATGGTCAGCTATATCCCAGAACTGCTGAATGTAATGTTGACTGATCACAGGGTTAGTAGATAATGCTACTCTCAGTCTTGTTCTGTTCAAAATTGTTATGATCTCTCGGTAATTGACAGCTTCCGGTAACTCAGGATCAAGTAGAGCCACTTGATTGTGCTTATATTCTACTCTTCTATCCATGATCTGCACAAAATTACATGATTATACTTTAGCATACAAAATAAGCGAGAAATAAAACAAAACAAAATTAAAAAAATAAAATAAAACAACAAAAAAAATGCCAAGATTGAAATCAGTAAGACTACCTGTGGCGAACTTAATAAGTTCGCTACTAGGTATCACACAGAATCTGAAAATCGATCAAGTTCGCTAACAAGTTCGCTATGGTTTAGTTCACTCAAGTCAAATAGGTAATAAACAAGTTCGCTCCACTGTAATATTATACCTTATTGACAAGTTCGCCTACCAAGCGAACTTAACAAGTTCGCCACCCCATGCGAACTTAAGCTTACTCAAATATCACACAAGTTCGCTAGTTCAAAGCTCAAAGTGAAAAATATCAACCTTTTCAATTTTCACTCAGATTTTCAATCGGATCCACTTCCATCCTGTAACCTATAAAAATAAAATGTAAATCCTGTAAGTTATGATTTCATGGAAGTTGAAAATAAAATATTTTTGAATTTTATATGTACAAACTGAATTGAAGTAAAGCAGTAAAACAGTAAAAGTAAATCTTTTTGGTTTTTATCTGTACATACTGAATTGAAGTAAAGCAGTAAAACAATAAAAGCAAACCTTTTTGGTCGAATACTGCGAGTATGAAGATCATATCAGTATATATAATGAAACACACACACATTTCAGATATAAAATCCTTAGCAGATCTAAGGGTGACCTATGGTATTCTGTGTACAAATAAGTCTTGACATATCAAATATGTAACTTGTACAACTCACAGCACAAACTATCAAACCTTTTAAAAATCATGAAATGATACGCGATAAACATCAAAGTAAACAGGATCAGATCATGACATGCTACTTTATTCGTACCGAATTTGCAATATACTACATGTCAATTCAAGTTGTCAGCATTATAAGATTTGATACCAAAAGCATTTTTATCCCACGTTCTTATGAGTTAGTACCATTTATATGAAAACAATGTGTACTCCACAAGTATGCCAACATAAAGTAAATTGTACTATCTTCAAGACATATGAGACTTTGTGCAAAATAATATGTATATCAATCTCCATGATGAAATTACATCAATTAGCACAGGAAAAGAAGCAGATCCCGAAGGATATAAAGAATCATAAAGATTTAGAATCAAGTGATTCATATAGATTGGCTTGGCTTTGATGATTCTCAATGATATCATTTAATAGATGAAAGATTGAATAAAGAATCTATTGATTCAATAGTTCAGGGTAATGTGGTCCAACTTTTATGTGGATCTCTTCAACAAATCAGGATAATCAAGTGATTTTGATTCAAGGGCTAGTATATACTTGACAGATGTTATCAAGACATATCTTAGTTCAACAACACATTGCATGTTTTTTAGGGCATGGGAAGTGAAGTGAACTGAAAAATTGCGCTAATGACATAATCCGATACCGGTGTCATGAAATTCTTAAAGTCTCATATTCTATATTTATAATGATCTTTTAATACACACACCCGACATATCATGGGTTCAAATCATAGTTGTGACATAGATCATTATGTTTTCACACTACCAATGGTCTAAAAACGCTTCTAGCCTACTAACAATTCAAATTAAAAATTATAAACATGTAATGGTAAGTCATGAAGCTGTCATTTCCTGTTTGTGCAAACTAAGAAGTTTAGATCAAATCATATAAGCATAAACTTTAATCATAAATACATAAACCAGGTAGTCATTCTATGGTCGTGTGTGTATGATCACCTACTGATGTACTATCATTTCTTCTCTAACTTCAAGCAGTCTCAATTTTATCTTTTTCAATTTGTTTGGTATTTCTAAAGAAAATTTTAAGATAGAAAAATAAAATTTTCTACACTAAAAGAAAACACAAAATAAAAACTCCCATGAAAATCATTTTGAAAAACCTTTTTCAAGTAGGATTAAACATTCCAATCATTTGAGTAAGAAATTCAAACCGTGAGCGATCAAACGCTTTGGTAAACAAATCAGCAAAGTTGTTATCCGTTTGGAATTTCACCAACTCAATCAATCTTTTCACTGCACAATCTCGAATGAAATGATGTTGTATCTCAATATGCTTTGTTTTCGAGTGTTTCACTGGATTGTTTGTGATGGACGTCGTGGCAGTGTTGTCAATGAACATTGGTGTCTCTATAAAATTCAGACCATAATCCCTCAATTGTTGTTGAATCCAGAGGATTTGGGAACAACAACTGGCTGCTGCCATGTATTCGGCCTTGCAGGTTGAAATTGCAACCGATGTTTGCTTTTTGCATTGCGAGGACACGAGTCTGTTTCCCAAGAATTGACAACCACCAGACGTCGATTTCATATCTAAACTACAACCTCCATAATCTGAATCTGTAAAAAGCTTTGAAATCAAAGTCAGAATTATTAGGATACCACAATCCCAACCTTGGTTTACCCTTTAAGTATCGAAAGATCCGCTTTACATCAATCAGATGAGATTCCTTTGGCTTAGATTGAAACCTCGAATATAAGCATACTGCGAACATAATATCAGGCCTGGACGCAGTCAAATACATTAAAGACCCGATCATTTCTCTGTATAACCTACAATCCACTTACTTCCCATTCGAGTCAGAATCTGACTTATGATTTACAAGAATTGGAGTACTGAACGCTAAGGTATCTGACATCTCAAATTTCTTCAAAATATCCGACACATACTTCGTTTTATGAATATAGAAACCATATTCTTTCTAATCAACTTGAAGACCCAAAAAGAATGAAAATTCTCCCATGCTGCTCATCTCGAACTTCAGCTTCATAACTCTCTCAAAGTCTTTACACATATCCACATTCATTGTGTAGGTCCCGGGAGCCTCGTCGCGCAGTGAAAAAACAAAGTTCTGATCGTTGATTCGTGTGGGAAGGGTGAAAAACAGACAGAGAAAACCACGAACATAAAGACAAGATAATCAACACAAACGAAATGTAATCCATAACAAAGAAGTCATCTCACATTACAGACCACATACCGAAGGAGTACACATCTCTCGTTTACGCTCAGGATTCACGGGGGCCGGGAGAGCTCATCACGGCCCGAACCTCTCTCACCTTGTACCAGAATTCCACCTACAAATGAGGCCATAATCCCAATTTATAAGGTCTAGAACAATACCTGCGTACTTGGCTAAGTACGCAGATCATTGGTCATGCGTACTTGATAAGTACGCAGGGCAAAAGCCATGCGTACTTACTAAGTACGCATCACCAATCTGGTGTACAAGCTAAGTACACAGGAACACCCTCCTACGTACTAGCTAAGTACATCGATACATAGAATTTTATCTATAGTTACTAAAACATGCTTCTACACGTAGACCCAAAAATTATGTCGTCCTCCCCCTGCTTTTCGTATGAAAAGAGTGGAATTGATCTGACCATGCTCAAATCTGTTCTCGAGTAAGTGCACGGACAAAGTTTCATACCAGGCACGAGGAGCCTGATGAAGACCGTATAATGCCTTATCAAGTTTAAACACTTTGTCTGGGAACTTGGAGTCTTCAAAACCAGGCCGTTGTTTCACGTATACCTCTTCCTTCAATTTTCCATACAGAAAAGCACTTTTCACATGTAGCTGGAATACCTTGAACCCCTTGAAAGATGCATAAGAAAGAATAAATGGATTGCCTCAATCCTCGCAACCGGAGAATAAAATTTCGTGTAGTCAACACCTTCTTGTTGGTTAAATCCTTGAACAACAAGCCTCGCCTTATTGCGCACCACCACGCCTCATCATCACGCTTGCACTTAAACACCCATTTCGTGCCAATTGATCTTGAACCTTTGGGCAAGTCAACTAAATCCCAAACATGTAATTTGTCAAATTGAGCTACCTCCTCTTGCATAGCCTATCCAACAATCTTCAACAAGAGCTTCAACCACATTTTTTGGCTCTGTTTGAGAAATAAAGCAAGCATGCAAACATGTTTCCATAATTCCTGTATCCATAATCTATGTATATAAACATGAAGTTTCAGCAAGTGAACGAGGTCTTGTTTGAACACCTGCATTCAAATCACCAATAATGTTATTAGTCGGATGATTTTTATGCACACGAGTTTGAGGAATATCATAAGTTTGAATCACAGCATCAAGATTATAAAGCAACTCCCCCTCAGACTGTGCGATGTAGATGAATCATCAACTATGTACTGGATATCATTAGAAGATTCCTAAAACATAGTTTCATCATCGTCAATGTCACTATCTTATGTTGTACCCGAGGTCGAATGCATTCGGATCAACGGGAGGAGGGACCACAATTGGAACAACCGATCATGGCTCAACAATTGAATCATTGTTACAGCGGGACTGATACAAAATTTCTGCTTCAACAGGAGACACTGCTGGAGGAACATTAAAATATCTGAACAAAGCCTCATAATCAAAAGCCCATTATGGTCCTTTGGCATCCTGGGGAACCATGCGATTATCATAATCAATGTGAAACCACTCCTCAAGTTGTCTGCTCTCTTTAATTAACACCCGTTTGTTGTCAGCATTTGCAACATATCCCAAGAAAATTCCTTCAATTGCCTTCGCACTGAACTTCATTGGAACATCTCTTTTCTTCAATAAAGTGCATGGATTTCCATAGGGAAACAGATAATCTACATTCGGCTTTTGATTGTTCAGCAATTCATAACACGTTTTTTTGTGTTTCTTCACGGTCAAAACATGATTAAGAACATGACACGCCGTGTTCACCTCCTCTTCCCAAAATGTCACTTGCAACTTCGGGTCGGATAACATTGTACGAGCCGTCTCAGTCAGCGTTCGATTCTTTCGCTCAGCCACACCATTCTGTTAAGGAACATAAGGAGCATTGAATTCATGATGGATGCCTTTTTGTAAACAAAATAAACCCATATTTCCATTCTTGAATTCTGTCCCATTTTCACTACGAATCCTCCTGACCTTCTGTTTAAACAAACTCTCAAGTCCCACTATCAGGAATTTAAGAATTTCAGCAGTCTCATCCTTTGAAATAAGAAACTTTACTCAAGGAAATCTGCAATAATCATCAGTCACTACCAAACAGTATGAAAGCTCATGGCAGGGACACCAGAAGCTAGCCCATTCTTCACTAAAAAGTTCATTTTTCTGAAATTTATGTGAGCCATCTTCCGGTGTCACAAAGTTGATTCGGACTCAGAAGCTTTAGAAAGAAGACATGTTGGGACAGAGGAAGTTGTCATCGCCGTGCTCATATCAAGCATGTATGTATCATTCTTCCTTCGAGCTCGCATTAGGATCCAATCTTCAGGTATCTCAAATCCAATCTTCAACACCAAACATTCAGACTTGTTAAAGTGAAATGATAAATCTTTATCACAGACTTGCGAAACAGATAACAGATTATGTTCGAGCTACTCCACATAATTGACTTTCTCAAAGCTCAATCTTCCATTTGGTACAGGTCTTTGACCAGAAATATTGCCTCCCTTCTTTCCTGCAAAGGCTACATATCCGCCATGTATCTCTTTCACATTTTCCAATAAATTAAGATTTCATAACATTTTTGAACAAATCAAGACTGAGAGTAGCATTATCTTCAACCTTGTGATCACTCTACAGTACATTCAACAGTTCTGGGATACAGCTGACCATAATTGTACAGTTGATCCAAATGTGATCCGCACAACTGTGAATAACCAAGAGATTGCTTTGACTAAAGAAGAATTAGAGAAGCAGAGTGATTCTGAAAGTGATATTTCTACAAAATCAAGTGATAGTTCAAGTGATTCTGGGAGTGTGACTGAAAGTGAAGAATCTACAAGTCAGAATGCATAGGGTAAAGTGCATGAGGATGTGTTAACGGATGAAAAAGGGACAGAGAAAGTAGCTGAAATGTTTGCGGAAGCCAGTGGATTCATGGCTGATTCTACACAGGTGATTGAGGTTGTTTCTCTTCCATGTTCTAAATGTGTTGATTCTGATTTTAAAATCATGAGATTGTGTGATGATAACACGAACCTCATTTGTGACTTGAAGGCAAGCTACTCAACAAATCAAACTTTAAAAGATAATGAGAAGCTTTTAAATGCAAGAATTTAACCATTGAAAGATGATATAAAAGTTTTACAATCAAAAGTAAATGAGCAAGCTTTTCATATTGATGTGGCATATTCTGAATATGAGAAAAAGATAAATGAACCTGCCCAGTCACAAAGTGAAGTTACTAAATTGATGAGAAAGCTTGAGGGCTATAAAAATTCCAGTTTTCGGTTGGAATATTATAATGAGAAAGCTGTGGGTGATAAATTAGTTGGGGAATTGGTTATCGTCCACCGCTTGATGAAAAAGTTGTTGGGGGTTGGTTTTTGTCATCCATTTAATGGGAATTACACATCTCGTAGTATTGAGACAGTGACTGAAGAAGAATTAGAGCCTAAAACCGTCCTCATGGTTAATCCTGTAACCGGTGACGATATGGTTTATGATGATTCCAGTGACGATGAACCTTTTGATACAGAACAGGCTGAAGGTAAAGTGAAAGACTGTAAGGTTGATGAACCTACTGTTGTCAAGAAAGTCACCAGAGATCGGTGCATCTAGACAGAACCTGATGATGATATTGACCAATCAAAGACTAAACCTTTAAAACCTTTTATTAGTTCTGGGTTTGACTTTCAAGAAACTAATACTATGGAGAAAACATCAAATGTTGATTTTGTTAAAGAAAAAGTTAATTGTGATAAACCTAAGGTTGTTCAATCATCTAACGTTGTTCATCAGTTTGAATCATCAAGTTCAAGTGATGTTCTGAAAGAACGATATGTTCAGGTATACAAGGAAAAGACCGATATGTTCAGGTATTCAACCAAAAAGATTTCCTTTTATTGTTTTACTGCTTTACTTTAATTCAGTATGTAGAGATAAAATTCAAAAAGATTTTATTTTCATCTTCCATGAAATCATAACTTACAGGATTTACATTTTATTTTTATAGGTTACAGGATGGAAGTGGATCGAATTGAAAATCTGAGTGAAAATTGAAAAAGTTGATATTTTTTACTTTGACCTATGAACTAGCGGACTTGTGTGATTTTTGAGTAAGCTTAAGTACGCCTAGGGTGGCGAACTTGTTAAGTTCGTCTGGTAGGCAAACTTGTCAATATGGTATAAATATTACAGTGGAGCGAACTTGTTTATTACCTGTTTAACTTGAGCTAACTAAACCCTAGGAACTTTTTAGCGAACTTGATCAATTTTTAGATTATGTGCGATACCTAGTGATTCTGTGATTTGTACCTATAAATAGTGCTTAGTCTTTGATATTTGACATACAAAACTGATGCTTGTAAGCACTGTTATCTGAGTAATACAAAACGCTTTCTGTGAATCTTGTCTTTTGCATTCATCTTATGTTCTTATCTGTTCGAGACGCATTTGCTCGTTAGGATTCCGCACTACGAGTATTCGTTGTGTGTTATACATTAGAGATCGATCCGTAGATCTTTTAGGACATACAGAATTAATCCCAATGAGTATGAGCATGTACGATGTTATCATTGGAATGGATTGGTTAAGCTAATACCATGCTCAGATTGATTGTGATCAACGGACTGTTAGGATATGTAGACATAACGAAGAGTCTATGTTTATACAATGTGATAATGATAAGAATAAAATTGAAACGATTTCTGTAGCTAAGGTTAAGAAATGTGTGAATATAGAGTGTAATATATTCGTAGTTTATGCTTTAGACTCGAAACCCGAACGGCAAATTATTCCTACAGTATGCAATCACCCGGATGTATTTCCGAAAGAATTACCCGGTCTGCCACAGATAGACAAATTGAATTCCAAATCGAACTCATACCTGGAGCCAAACCCGTTTCTAGAGCACCGTATCGTTTAGCACCACCTGAATTGAAAGAGTTGATGAAGCAGATTCAAGAATTACTAGATAGAGGTTTCATACATTCAAGTACTTTGCCTTGGGGAGCACCGATCTTGTTTGTAAAGAAGAAAGGCGGAAGCATGCGGATGTGCATAGATTATCGAGAACTAAAGAAGCTCACTGTGAAGAACAAATATCCATTGCCAAGAATAAATGATTTGTTCGATCACTTACAAGGAACTAAATACTTCTCTAAGATTGATCTTAGATCTGGATATCACAAGTTGAAGGTAAAGGATAAAGATGTACCTAAGACTTCTTTTAGGACCCGATATGGACACTACGAATTTTTAGTTATGTCATTTGGTGTAACTAATGCCTCCGCAACATTTATGGACTTGATGAACGGAGTTTGGAAACCGTTCTTAGACAAATTCATCATAGTGTTCATAGACGATATCCTTATCTACTCTCAAACACAGGAAGAACATGCCAAACATCTTCAGATAATATTGGAAACACTTAGAAAAGAGAAGTTGTACGCTAAGATTTCCAAATGTGAATTTTGGAAACAAGAGGTACAATTCTTAGGGCATGTTATAAATCACCAGGGAATTCAAGTAGATCCAGTCAAGATTGAAGCCATCATAAAGTGGGAGACTCCAAAAACGCCAACTGAGGTTCGAGTATTTCTTGGTCTAGCTGGATACTACCGAAGGTTTATAAAAGATTTCTCAAAAATTGCTACTCCATTAACTACTTTGACTCAGAAAGCAGTAAAGTTTGAATGGATTCAGAAGCAGGAAGCCGCATTTAATACTCTCAAGCAGAAACTTAGTTCAGCACCAATCTTATCATTACCTGAAGGTAATAATGACTTCGTCATCTATTGTGATGCTTCCCGAATTGGTCTAGGTTGTGTGTTGGTGAAGTGAGATAAGGTGATAGCCTATGCATCACGACAACTTAAGATTTATGAGAAGAACTATACCACACACGATCTCGAACTTGGTGCCATAGTGTTTGCTCTAAAGATTTGGAGACACTATCTATATGGTACTAAGTGTATGATATATAAAGACCATAAAAGTCTCCAACGTATATTCAATCAGAAGGATTTGAATATGAGACAGAGAAGATGGATGGAACTCATTAATGATTATGATTGTGAGATCAAATGCCATCCCATAAAAGCCAATGTTGTAGCAGATGCATTAAGTCGGATGGAGAGAATCAAGCCTATCAAGATAAGAACCTTAAAGTTAGAAATCAAAACAGACTGGATGGAAGAAATTAAGGAAATTCAGACTCAAGCACTACAAGAAGATAACTTCAAAATGGAGTGCATGGTTGGAAAAGAAAATATACTAACCAAAGGCAATGACGGAATCCAACAATTTGGAAGCAGAATTTGGATTCCTAGACTCGGGAAAATTCAAACAAAGGTGATGGATGAAGCTCATAAATCCAAATACTCAACACATCCTAGAGCTGATAAGATGTTCAAAGGATTGAAAACTCATTACTGGTGGCCGAATATGAAGAGATCCATAGCTCAGTATATAGAAAAATGTTTAACTTGTCTTGAAGTCAAGATCGAACATCAAAAACCCGCCGGTTAATTGCAATAGTTGGAAATACCTATGTGGAAATGGGATAGGATTACTATGTCATGAAACTTCCAAGAACCAAATAGAGGGCATGATGCTATTTGGGTTGTGGTTGATAGACTAACCAAATCGGCACACTTTATTCCTATCAATGAGAATTATTCAATAGATAAACTTGCTCGACTCTACATCAATGAAATTGTGAGCCGTCATGGTATACCACTATCTATTATCTCTGATAGAGATGGTCGGTTCACTTCCAAATTCTGGACTATTTTCCAGAAAGAATTGGGAACTCTAATCAATATGAGTATAGTATATCACCCTCAAACTGACGAACGAAGTGAAAGAACAATCCAAACCCTAGAAGATATGCTGAGAGCTTGTGTAATTGAATTTGGAGGTAGCTGGGATAATCATCTGGCATTAATAGAATTTTCATACAACAACAGCTACCATTCGAGTATAAAAGCTGCACCTTTTGAAGCGTTATATGGTAAAAAATGCTGAACTCCAATTTGCTGGACTGAAGTTGGAGATAGCCAACTTTCTGAACCAGAAATCTTACAAGAAACAACTGATAACATAGTCCAGATTAAACAACGATTAAAAGTTGCACAAGATAAGCAGAAGTGTTATGCAGATAGACGCCGACGTCCGTTAGAATTTAAAATAGGTGACTATGTGATGTTGAAAGTATCACCTTGGAAAGGTGTTGTGCGCTTCTTTAGGTCCCTCGGGTGTCTCGGATCGTCACATGCAAGTGTGTTCCTGATCAAACTGGGTGCGGAATGCCCGTGATTAGGTGGAGTATCAAGCAACACAAAGTAATCCAACAACAAAACACAAGATACTTTCAAACTTCGTCTATTGATAATCACAGCCGGTTACAGTGAGAATGAGTGCGTACATAATTCTGTCACTAACTAGTTATAAATACTAAGACATGTTTCCTGCGCACTTAGCAAGTGCGTAGGGCTTAACTCCTGCGTACTTAGCAAGTATGTAGCCTTTGTTCTTGCGTACTTGCTAAGTACGCAGGATATACACCCTGCGCACTAACTAAGTGCGCACAACACCTAACAGAAACAGACAAGACTAAGTACATACATTTGTGATTACAACTCGATAATCAATACATACAGATACTTAAATAAAAATACAAATACATAAAGACAAGTACAAAAGCTAAGACAACATCTAGAGTGTCTGTCCCACAACGTACTTCAACAAACTTTTGTTTGACAACAGCTCTTGATTGTCTTCGATCTTCAAACTCCACCAGCTTTAGCTTCCATCTTCAGCTTGTAGTCAAGGTAGAACTTGACCACCTTGTCATACTTTGATGCCAGAGGCTTTGTCCACTCGTCCTTGTACATACAGTATTGGTCCAATATCACCACCAGATCTTTCATAGAGAAGTTGATGAAGTTGATTTCATCAAATACTTTGATCAGTTCTCTTCGCACTAAGCTTCCACAGTCGGACCTCACCTTTCCAATCACCACAGCCTCGCCCATTTTTGGATCTACGTACCAGTACCACATGTTACCGAGGATATTGTAGAACCAAAGACTGATTGCTACCAAATTATTCTAAGTACAATTGCTGCTGATAGGCTTATCAGCAGCAGTCAACACTTGTTGCTGCTGATAGGCTTATCAGCAGCATTCAACACTTGTTGCTGCTGATGGGCTTATCAGCAGCAGTATTCTCAACTTTGCTGCTGATAGCTTTATTCACTGAAGACCAAACGTTGCAGCTGACTATCCATGCCAAGCGTCTCTGACAACTTTCTGCAAAAGCAACTGCCACACTCCAAGCAGAAGGAACCTCAGTGGTGCAACCAATAAAGGACCTTGTTGCGCGTCTCCAAGCATGCAAACAATGATGCCTAAGAAGACGCTTCAATAAAGTTATCTAGATTAGCCTTTGCGTATAATTTAGATTAATAAACAAGATCAACGGTCTGTGTTCGATCTGATCCTCAGAATCAAGGGTTTGTCTTGATTCTGAGTTACTATAAATACTGTGTAACCACTTCATTGTAAGTGTGCTTCTTCTCAGAGTTTTCATCTGTAATCGTTTATTCACTAAGCTTAATACAACAGTGATCTTACTAGTATTCTTTCTGTCTGTTCGATTACATTTGTGTAGTTGTTATTGTTTCCGCCAATATCAACTAGAATAGAATCACCTTGTAATCTCACGATCCTACAAGTGGTATCAGAGCTTTGGCTCAAGATTAAACAATTTAACACTTGTTTAATCACTTTCTGATTCTATTCAAAACTCTATTCTTGATCAAGTCACATCAAAACAAAATGGCACAAAGCAACGGGCTTGAAGACATCCTGAAGCAGCAATACGAAAACTTTGTCTGCAATGAAGGTGAGTCACTAACCAGAGTGTATAACAGGTACATTTACTTGGTAGGAGAGCTGCAGTGCTCTAAGGTGAAACTGGAGAATGAAGACATTCTCAAAAGGTTCATCAGATCTCTTCCTAGTTGCTGGACACTTTACACAGTGTCAATAAGAAGAACTGAGAATCTGAAGACTATGCAGATGACCGAGCTCTTTTGTATGCTAAAAGCCTATGAATTAGAAATAATTCAAGCCAAAGAAAGAAGCTCAAGCCATCAATCAGCCTCTTCCAGCACCTCTCCCGCGCTTCACTCTGACCACTCAGGTCCTAGTTCAAGCAACCACTATCCTACCAGACAAGCACACCAAGCTCAGCCAAGACACCAACAACAGCAACAAGTCAATCCTCCAGCACAAACTGCAGCCTGTGCAAAAGTTGGAACTTCTGACTTTGACTGGAGCTTCCAGCCTGAGGATCTCTCTGCCAACAATCAAGCTCTCATGGCAGACACATTAGAGGTAGCCTCTCTAACTTCAGACACATCAGAGGTACCACCAAATGTATATGAAAATCTATGTACTCAAGAGTGCATTGATAAAGTTTTGGGTTATAGAAAGCATAACCAAAACCTTATAGATCAAAATGAGGAGTTTCATCAGATGAAATCTGAGTTCAAAAAGGTCGAAGACACTTATAAAGAAAAGACTAACTGCCTTAAGAAAGAGATTTCATCACTAAAACACGAACAAACTAATCTGGAAACTCAGATTGATGATCTACTGGTCAAACTAAAAGCTACCAGAGCTGAACTGGCAGAACAGAAAGTTCATGTTGAAAAATATGAATTTTCCTCCAAAAAGTTACAAAGACTTTTAGATATTCAAGTCCATGAGAAGGTAAAAACTGGACTTGGGTATAACACTGATCAGTACAAATCTGTTCCTCCTCCTGCTGACTATATTGCCATCTACGAACCAAGCTTCAATGTTGAAAATCTTGACTCTGCAAACCGAAATCTTGATCCTTCAACTGATGAACCCTTCGTTGAAGAATGCACTAACTCATCGGAATCTGAGTCAACCTACTTAGACCATGATGAAACCAGTGCATCCTCATCTGAAGCTATTCTGAATAGAGTTGCAGTTCCTGCTGTTCTTCCAGCTGTTCCAGCCCCTGTACCATTCAAACAGATCAAGATCAGCTATCCTCCAGGTGGAAGAAAGCTAAACATTGCAAAGGAACAGACATCAGGACCTACAGACCCCAACCCTCAGTCAAAGCCGATCCCAAAAAGGAAGGTATTTGATATACGTCGTAAGCCTGAAGAAAAAGTTCCATATGTTCAAAAGACCCTAGAAGAAGCCACTTTTGAACATAACAAAGCTCATCCATGGAACTTCAAGGATCTGTTCCAAAGAAAGGACTATGTGTACTTTCAAAGGGACAAAACAGCTCTATCTTGCTTTGTTTGTGGCAGATATAATCACACTGCCAGCACTTGCTTTCATTATCTGGAATACCAACGAAACTCAAAGCAACATGCCTTTGAAAAGACCAACAAAAATAAACAGGTGAGAAGCTATGATGCAAAGGCAACAAAGTTCAGGGAGTCTCTATCTTCTCCAAGAGTGAAGGTTCCTAAGCCCAAACAAACCTGTATCATTTGTGGTGAATCAGACCACTTTGCTGCCAAATGCAGGTTTAATCCATTCAACCAGTTTGCAAAGTGCTCATCTAGGTTTACTCCAACAGCAGTGAATAAAAATGCTACTGATCCAGAAAAGGCCAGAAAAACAAAAGCAAAGCCTTCAGCAGTAACAAAATCTGCTGATAGTGTAAAAACAAAGGCAAAGCCTTCAGTAGCCATCAATCTTGCTGCTGCTCCAGTAAAGCCATCAGCAGCAACAAAATCTGCTGCTGATAAGTCAGAATCTTCAGCAACAAAAACTGCTGCTGATAGAATAAAGAAAACTGGAAAACCACCAATAATGCAATGGAAAGCCAAATCATCAGATACAACGTCGGATGCTGAAAAGACCAAGAAAGCTGGAAAACCACCAATTCAACAATGGAAGGTAAAGAATACACTAAGTATTGTCATCGGTTAAGATGGATGCATCTGTCTTCTGTTGTAAATATGTATGTCTATTGTTGTAAATAAAAGTTAGTATCAGCAGCACTTTTTCACTGCTGACAGTTTTACTCTTCAGCAGCAAAGCCTTTGCCACTGATCTCTTTAAGTTATCAGCAGGAACAAGTTTCCTGCGGATAGCTTTAAGGCGGTCAGCAGCAACATCTTTGCTGCGGATGAATACATCCATCAGCAGCTACCAAATCTGCTGCTGAAAGACTTAACTATCCGCAGCAACCAAGTTTGCAGCGGATAGCTCACCATCAGCAGCAACCAAGTTTGCTGCTGATGGGTAAAACAAGTCTACATTAACTTTTACCCACGGTAAAAACTACTCTCAGTCTTTACCATGACTGCTCGAGTGTCTTACAGCTGTAACAGTGAAAAGTAAAAAGGGTTGTACTGTACAAGAAAATTTGCTTTTTCCCTCGTCTGCCGTTATATCAAAATCCCAAACGTCCCCACAACCTCTTCATATTCAATTTCAAACCTAACTTCCATCACTTTCTCTCCCGTCCCCACAGCATTCCAAGCCCTCCATACTTAACCACCATTCAAACACCCTTCCCTCTTCCCTCCAAATCCATAACAATGGCAGGCGCGGACATAAACAACCCCAACGACAAGTTTTCCCCATATCACAACCTAACTGCATACCTAATCAAGGGCAAGAAATCCGAAGGATTCGATGATATGATCGACTTCCTTTGTCGGTCCAAAATCCGCCATGCCCTAACAGTCAACCCAACCATCTACACTTCCCACATGGAAAATTTTTGGAGCTCAGCCGTGTATTCCACTGAACAGGGCACTCCTCAAATCAAAGGCACAGTAGACGGCAAGGAGATAATCATCACTGAAGCCAAGCTCCGCCAACACCTCAAGCTTCAGGATGAAGGGGACGCCATCTCTTACCCAAGAGACGTATACATGAGGACCTTTGTATCCATAGGGTACACTGGAAATCAAACAGAGTATACAATAGAGAAGGCACTCATGGGTCCCAAATGGAAGTATCTCTGCCACACTCTTCTCCAATGCATATCCCAGAAGAGGAGTGGCTGGAACCAACTTAGCTCCGGACTTGCGTCGGCAGTTCACGGTATGATAACAGGGGCAGGTTTCAATTTTTCCCACCTCATTCTTGAAGGTTTGAGATACAACCTTCAAGAAGGGGTGAAAGCACAGTTCTTCATGTACCCAAGATTCTTGCAGGAAGTGTTCAATATTGAGCACCAAGATCTTTCAAAAACTGCAAGAATCTACTCAATACTGGGACATAAGAACAACATTTTTCAGAGCATGAGAACAGTTTCATCAAAGTTCTCAGGGGCCGATGTTCCATTGTTATCTACAATGTTGAACACGCAAAGTGCCCAGGGTGACAGTTCAGCAAACCCAGCTGATACTGATCCCACACCCTCCTCCTCACTGCCACAAATTCAAACTACTGTTTCCCTTGATCGAACCCCTGTGCATTCTACTGAGGATGCACAGGCACATACATCACTCTCCCACAGTTTGATTGCTCAACTGGAACACAGGGCCCCAGTTGCAGCCAAGTATACAAGAAAGAGGGGCAAGAGAACTCCTTCTTCTCTTGCCTCCAAGGCCCAAACCCAAGCCAACATCCCTCACTCAGAATCACAACATTCTAGTGAGAATATCATAAGGGAATGCCACATTGTTAGAGAGACTCCTTCGGAAGTCTCTCTATTAGGATTAGGATCACTTCCCGGATCCATAGATCAGCCCTTTGAGCCATTCCTATCTTCCTTGAACTTAAGTGTTGAGGAACCTGACCAAAGTGATGTACCTTCTCCAACTACCACTATTCAGGAGGTACTGATTGGTCTTGCTTCCAAAACACCCAACCCAAGTTCTTCACCCTTGGAGGTCCACTCTGGGAGTATTGAAAGAGTGGATGTGGACGAGGCTGTCACTACTGCTGGTCCATCAACTGACCAGGAGGACAGTGACAACATCATTAAGACCTCAACCACGGCAACTCATGGTGAGGGTGTTTCCTTGGAAACTCCCTTCACTGAGAGGAATCCCAGGCGCCAAGAAACCATGGGTGATGGGGATGCTGAGGCTAGGCCTACGGCCCCATCTAGGTCCAAGGATTCCACAACTGTGGATGAGGACAGACTGAAACTTCATAACTTGGAATTGACGGCCAGGGTGGCTATGCTAGAGGCTGAAATGTCCAAACTAAGACACCAAGTCGCTATGCATGCAGCCCATAAATGCCCAACTCTAGCCACTCCCTCTCTTGTATCAGTAGGCACCCAAACGGATGCTTACCTGTCTGCTGATGCAACCAAAAAGGGGGAGATGGTTTCTATGGAAGAAGATACAGACAGTCTGGACGACTGGATTCAAGAGCAGTTTGTTCTTCAAAGCTCACAATACAAGCCAGCTTTTGTCCAAGTTCATGACTTGCCAGCCCCAGATAACGAAGACGAAGAGATATCTGAAGACTGGCAGTTGGTCGTCAGGGCTGTCGATGAAATGCTGAATGATGCTGAAGACACAGAACAAACAAATGCATCATTCAGCATCCTTCCACAAGCAGCAGCCATCATAAGTCATACATCTGCCCCCCACTTCCCACTGACATCCACACAGCTAGAGTTTGATATTATACTAGCTTGGGGGTACGATGGGAAAACTGAGAGGTTTTGGATAGGTCGGGAGTTTAGCGGAGTAGAAGAGCTAGACTGGGATTTAATTCATCCATTTGAAATCCTTTACCTATATGATCTCATCTGCATCAACAACTCATCAGACCTCTCAGCAGACCTTTCCATTGACTTGTTCTATGACTTGATGGAGAACAACCTACCCAACTTCATAAGACTAATCAAAGAACTAAAACGGGTAGAGTCTCCTGAGTCATCTCAGGCTGCAGAAAGAAGACTGTCTCCCAACAATCTTCAAATCACAAGGAGCAGTCTTCTCAATGAAGAAGAAGTTCTGAGCCTGAAAAGACTCCTGTACAAGACAATGGTCAAGGACTTAGATGTGGTTGGATGGTCTAGCAATAAGTCCTTTGACCATAATCTTCTTCTAAGCAACAGCACCTCTCTCACCATCAACACCAGGGACATTCTTCAGCTACCCTCAGACTTTCTACTAAAGATCTACCAACTAAGATTCAACATCTGCAACATCAATTCATCAGAGAGTCAGGGAATGATGCAAACTGTCAGAGCCCATCTTGTAAATGAAGGTTGGATTGAGGGGTATGAGTCTGTGTCAAACTCTGACACTGACTCCAACTCATCTTCTCCCAGAGTTGACATTAATTCTGCAGCCTATGGGTTAAGATCATCAATTAAGGATCAACTAAGAGAGATAACAGATCATGAGTCCCAAACCAACCAACCAAATGTGCTTTCCTTGTCAATCTCCGAAGATGCCGATGAAGCCGAGGCTGAGATTCCAACAGTTCCACAATCAACTGTTGCTGTGATCAGTGAAGCCAGAGCAGAGGCATCCAATTTTGATAAAGGAAAGGGCACTATGACTAAAGAGGATGAAGAGAGATTGCTAAAAGAAAAGAAGGAGAAAGAAGAAAGGAGAAGAAAGAGAGAAGAAGAAGAGATGGCTGAAGAGATGGCTTATCAAACGAAGCATCAAGAAAGAAAGACAGCCTTACTCCTAAGACAACAAACAATCCAGCTGTATGCCAAACAGCTGGATGAGATGAAAGTTAAAATCCATGCAGGGTCTCAAGTTGAGGAAGATGAAAAACTTGCCAGACAGCTGCAGGAAAAGTTTGCCAAGGAAGAAGAAGAAGAGAATGAAAAGAAGAAGAAGGAAGATGCTAAGTTTAGAATCACTGATTCTAAATTAGCAAAAGAATTAAGGGAAGAGTGGACTGAAGCTCTGATCTCTCAAGGTGAGGATGCAGACTACCTTGAGAAACTTTCAAACAAAGAGATTTACAGAGCCTTCATGGGTCAGCAGGGTCAATTGGCTAGCAAGAAAAAGGCTGAAGAAGAAGAAAAAGCCAAGCTACAGTCCAAGAAGACCATTGCACTGAATAAAAGAACCCATGAAGAAAGGAAGGTCATGATTGACTTCCTTAAGGCTAGAGGAGACAGTGGAAGGAGGCTAGGTCCAATGAATTTCATGAACCTGCAAGCCCTCTACTTCAAGGTTAAAAAGGATGAGGAAGAAAGACTAGGGAAGAAAGGCTCCAAGAAAAGGGTACTTATCAAAGAAGAAGAAAAACCAAAGACAAAGAAACCCAAGCCTTCTCCCTCACCTACCTCTTCCTCAGTCCATCATCCTTCCTCTCTCCTCCCCAAACCTTCCACTCCTCCACCCAACAAGTCCAAATCATCCCACCCAGCTCCCACTCATCAACAGCCTCCCTTGAAGAAATCAAAATCCTCATCTAAACCTGAAGACTCAAGAGACATTGTTGAATGGGTCTACAATCCACAGGGTCAAAGGTTTGAGATCTTCAGGGGGAGAACTGAAAGAAGAAGATCTACATACAGGTCTGTTGATGAGGTTCTGCAACTACCAGATTCAGACCTAAGAAGAATTTTGGAGCTGGGTGAAGCTCATGAGCCTGCAAATGAGAGAGGGAAACATCTTATGCTAGCAATCAGACATTACTTCAACCCTAGCAAAGATGTGGTCATGGATATCAAACCACTCAAGTCCCACTCTCCATTTGTATCTTGGTCCTACAATGCTGACTTGGATGAGTTCACACTAACTGATGCCAAGAAGCAGCAGATGAGATGTTCAAGCAAAGCAATCTTCAAAATGCAACCCAAAGACATCAAGACTCTGTCTGAACTTCCACTGAACAATCCCAGCAAGGATCCAAGAGGATATGAGGTTGAAAGGATAGTCAGACACATGCAAAAGCTTCAGCAGCAAAGTGATTAGAAGAATTTTGGTTGCATCAGTCTAGGGGGAGTTTGTAGAACCAAAGACTGATTGCTACCAAATTATTCTAAGTACAATTGCTGCTGATAGGCTTATCAGCAGCAGTCAACACTTGTTGCTGCTGATAGGCTTATCAGCAGCATTCAACACTTGTTGCTGCTGATGGGCTTATCAGCAGCAGTATTCTCAACTTTGCTGCTGATAGCTTTATTCACTGAAGACCAAACGTTGCAGCTGACTATCCATGCCAAGCGTCTCTGACAACTTTCTGCAAAAGCAACTGCCACACTCCAAGCAGAAGGAACCTCAGTGGTGCAACCAATAAAGGACCTTGTTGCGCGTCTCCAAGCATGCAAACAATGATGCCTAAGAAGACGCTTCAATAAAGTTATCTAGATTAGCCTTTGCGTATAATTTAGATTAATAAACAAGATCAACGGTCTGTGTTCGATCTGATCCTCAGAATCAAGGGTTTGTCTTGATTCTGAGTTACTATAAATACTGTGTAACCACTTCATTGTAAGTGTGCTTCTTCTCAGAGTTTTCATCTGTAATCGTTTATTCACTAAGCTTAATACAACAGTGATCTTACTAGTATTCTTTCTGTCTGTTCGATTACATTTGTGTAGTTGTTATTGTTTCCGCCAATATCAACTAGAATAGAATCACCTTGTAATCTCACGATCCTACAGATATCCTAAGATAACTTGCTCAGGGGAATCCTGGTTTCACACAGCACTGGCTTGTATACCAGTTTCTTTAAGCTTCTATCCTTGAATCTCTTGGGCACTTGAGGCTTAAATACTTCAAACTTCCCTGATCTTCCCTCACGCTGCAGTGTCTGCCATAAACCCAATGCCACCGCGTGACTTGAGTCACTTAGCAGTTCTCGGTTTGCAAGATTCACTAGGTCGTACTTCGGCAAGGAGCTGAAAGCTTCACTGGTTGGTTTCAAGTATTGAACCCCCCTAGCTCGCTTTATAGCAAACAACTTCTTGTCGTTTTCAAACCTTATAACTAAGATCATACATCTAGCTCCGTGTTTATCTATGATAGATGTCTTCTGCCAGACATGAGCTTGATCCTTTGGAAACCATCCAGGCGTATATTTTCTTTTCCATGCCTCTGTATCAACATGTTTAGGAACGGTGGGAGTGGCTTCAGTCGAGGCCTCAGCATTACTTTCGGGCTCGACTGAACCTGTGTTAAGATTAGCTTCAAAGGCTGGAGCTTCAAATATCTCTCCATCCTCAAGCTCGTATTCTCCTTCACCGTCACCCTTTGGGAACTCAACCACCACATCCTCATCTTCTTCATCCCAGTCTTCACCAGATTTGATCTCTCCCTCTTCTAGATTGTTGAGAGCATCGATCTGTGCTTCCTTAGAATAGTCTGGCTCTAGCAATAGTATCACATCATCAGATATATCTTTAAGTACGTCAGCCGAAGACTTTCCTTTGTCTCGACCTGAAGTATCACCTCCACCTTCACTCCGAGTGGACTCCTCCTCAGGCATAGGCATGACAGAATAAGGAACAATTGCCCATGCTAACAATTGCTGCTCACTTCCACTGGGACCAGCTTCAGGATCCACTGGGACCAGCTTCACCCTTAGACAGATCAACTAGGTGACAAGCCTCGTCACTACTAGGCTTCGGTGGCTGCTTCTCCAACAACTCTTTTAATCTCTCCCCCTGATCAGCAAGCGTCTTGGCCATATCACAGACCAGTTTGACCATTACGTCGTGCTCTTGACGCTACTTCTCCTCAACCGCTAGCTGTTTCCAAAATGCGGCTACTTCATCAATCAAGGAGTTAATCTGGCCTTAATACTTGTCAGACTCCTCCTTTGACTTCCGTACCGTCTCGAGAAGACCAGCTACTTTCGTCTCCTAGGTAGTGATCCTGACATCCGGGGATCAGGATCCCGGGATGTAGAGGCTTCAGCAGTATGAGGTGGAGATGAGAAGATCGCATCAAAGTCAAACCGCTTGGTAAAGTCCCCATAGTTGTTGGGTTGACTAATGGATTCAAGGGTGGTTGTGGGGATGGAGGTTGTGATTGTGGTGGTTTCAAAGGTGGTTGGTGTGATAGTGAACGACTCAGTCTAAATTAGAGTCGTCACTATTAGTTGATGGACAGTCTCAATCGGTAGGGGTAGTATCTCATGCACCTCCTCTGAGATTGTAGCAGCAGCTACTTGAATTGTTACATGTGGACGCCTCCCCGTCCTTTGTTATAGCTGGGTGGAAGTTGATGTAGAGGTTGAAGAAGTGCTCACGGCCTCATTGACTAGTTGCCGTGCAACACTAGCTTCTACTTCTTTAGGGATAGCCGCAAATGGCATATCCCCCTGACGCTTGTTAGTACTTTCTCGTCTTTGTCTTTGTATAGCAGCATTTGAATCAGAGTCGGGTTCATACTCACTGCTTGTACTTTCTTGTCTCTTTCTCTTAGAAGACGACTCGGGAAGGGTCACCGCTTTCATTCTTCTCGGGTGTGATTGGTCTGGTGCATCATCAGAATCAAATGAATCAGATTCTGTTGCTTTGGAGTCAGATTCTTCAGCACCAGCCCTTCCTTCTTCATTTTCTCCTTCATCTTCAGATTCATCTCCACCTTCAACTTCCTCCTCTTCTTGCTCATTAGAGTGTTCACTAAGTTCAGGTTCCGACTCAGGACTGTACCATCTGAAATCATTTGGGGCCACATATGCTTCGTTGATTAAGTGTCCAAAGAGAGGAGTATGCACAGGGGTAGGTTCTATACTGCCTTGCTTTAAGAATTAAGCAAATACTCTCTTGTCCACTCTCTTCACTTGCAATCTCTCCCCAATTGCTGGTAGATTTGGCAACGCATCATTGATTAGCAGCTGGATAAATCTTGCATACAACATGAATCTAAACTTCTTCACCGTATAGATCTGGTCGGTTATGGCCTTGTATACGTACTTAGAGAAGTTGTAGCCCTTGTTGAGAGATAAACCAACCATTGCAGCCGCTAAGTGATGACCCATGGCATCCTTGCCTGCTTTCCTTGAAGAGATGCACATGATCAAGATGTGGGCAAAGTAGCACCATTGACCGAGTACCCACATCTTCTTGTACGAAGCATAGTCCGTTGCACCAACGTATCCCATTTTCTGCCTCCAACAACCATCGACAAAATAATCAGGATAGGTAATTAGGTCAGTTGCAAGATCCCGAAACTGTAACACTCTGCTGATGGTATCTTCAGATATGGCTATCTGTTGACCTGATACATTAGCCCTAATGACGTTCGGGGTTACTGTATAGTCATGATCTGCTATTTCCCAGAATTGATCCATGTATGGAATTGAGACTATAGGATCTGCAAAGATAGCATAGCTGGTCTTCGAACGGTTCAGGAAATCAACTATCTCCCTGTATTCAACTGCAGCACCCTTCCACTCGGGTTGTGTTAGAGCCAAAAGATTGAATTTGCTGGTAAAAGCACGAGCCATCACTGCAAAAACATAATAAGAACAAGAATAATCACTGGAATTTAACAAACATGACACGGTATAGCACATTCATAAGGAAGAAGTTTCCAGACTTAGGAAAAATTTGCAATTTGCTTTCCTGCGTACTTAGCAAGTACGCAGGGTTTATACCTTGCGTACTTACTAAGTACGCAAGTGTCACACCCCGCCTAGGTGGAAACGCGAGGCGCTAACGTTCAGTAGTTTCCAAAGCATATGATTACCGCAAACACATAAATGATGATTGGATACATAATTAAGTTTAAAGTTTTACATCCCAAAATATCAATTTGAGTTTACAAAAGATTAAGAAATCACAAATATGACTCATATAATGTGTTATACAAGAGAAATCCTCAAAATGCCGTATCCATCATGCATGCATGTAACCTGCACCGCTAACCATTGCAACCACGTTCAATTTCCTAAAAAACATACTTAAAAGTGTCAACACGAGGTTGGTGAGTTCACATGTTTTGATCAAATATTCTTGTAGTTCCAACGTTTACCAACGTTTAAATGAATAAGTTTTCCGATCAAATAGTACATATATATAACCAATGAATTGAACATTTTCTGACCAATTGACCCCATTTGTAAGCTTGCAAGGAATACAAATAATATGTAAATGCACGAGACCGTAACCAAACCATGACAATGAACGCCCATCCCTCGCTATACCACGAGAATAAGACGACATGCGGTCATTTGTCCATATGGACCCCTGGTTAAGACCATAGATAATGATTACTAAATATGTTTGTTACATGGGACTTTATGAGCTCTGTAATTGTTCCCTCAATGCACACATAACGATCTGGTCGTTGTTCATCCATATATGGGAAAATAGTTTACAAGTATATTTCCTCCCCAAAACCTTTTCAACACTTAGAAAAAGGGGACAGTGCAACTCACAAGGAGTTAAACCAGAGTGTCCATGTTTTTCCAAAACATAATTAGTTAAGTAATGTTTCTCCCCCGATGCTTACAAAACAATAAAGAGTTAAAAAAGGGGGACGTGAAACTCACCTTGACAGAATGCTAGCAAGTTAACACGTCCACATGCAACAACTTGTTCTGAACGACATTTATTAATTTGTTTCTATTTAGCATGCCCATGTTTCAATCAAATATGTGCACACAAGTATAACCATATTTCAATATTCGCTTAACTATGTTTCACGATGACATGCGTTCATTTATTTATTTATTTTTCTTTTTTATGCACCCATGTCAACGTTCCATGTTATCAAATATAAAAAAGTTATAAAAATATATATATATGATTTCCATTATTTAGTCATTTCATAAGTCATTCTGAGTTAACAATTTTTCCATCATTCATATATCATGACTTATATATATATATATATATATATATATATATATATATATATATATATATATATATTTACATGCACATTATTAACCATTTCCAAGTTCTACAACTTATGACCATACACTCGTATATACGTTTAACCTCCTTATATGAACATATTATTTCAAACTTAACATTATTCCAAGTTACCAAATCTGAACACACACACACACACACACACACACACACACATATATATATATATATATATATATATATATATATATATATGCACATACATTTTACTTTTTCATCAAGTATTAATTTAGACTTTTTCTAAACTATAACTTATTCACAAAATCATCCAACATCAAGAATACATCCATATATATATTAAATTAACATTCTTATTTATGTGTCCATCTACTTGGGCATTTCCAATTCATTTACTAAATCAATATATTTATGCATGCATTTTCGGCCCATATATATATATGTATGTATATTCTAAATTCTCTTTGCTTTAAAACTTGACATCACACGAATCAACAACAACTTATCATTAAAATGATCAAAACAACAAATCATGTATATAATCACCAAATTTTTTACCCTTATATATGTTTTTATACAAAAATCCTAATTTTTAAACTTAATAAAGTTAAGCTTTTATAAAAACACCTTAATCTTTTTTTAAATCCTTGTTTCTCTTGGTGAAGAACATGTTTTAACAAGAATGTGAAAATGAAGAGGAAGGACTTGAGTCGGGTTCTCACCACTAGTCAAGCTAGGTGAAGATTTCACTAGTAGAGATGATGAATGCTTGGTACTCTAGCAAAACCGACCCATTGAATCTTCAAGAACTCCTTAGATCTCTAATCATTCTAGCTAGCTCCTCTAACTTTGTCTTGAACTTGGAATGTGCAAGTGTGAGTATTGTGTGTGTGTGTGTGTCGTAAAAGGAGAGAAGAGGGAGAGAGGTGGAGTGTAAGTTTATCTCTCATCATTACAAGACAAGATGGTTGCTTGTAATCAACTTGATGGAGCATAGGGTAGTATGACAAGGTGTAAGAAAGTTGGTAGTGGTTTGGTGGTGGTTGGGTGAGTGGGTGGCCCCACTTAGGGTGGCTCTCGGCAGAGAAGGGGGGATGGGGGGGGGGGTTGGGTTGTTTAAATCTAACACTTAGATGATAGGTTTTTAGGTAGTATGTACCCGGTATGTGATCCCATGATTTAACACTCTGTGTACGAACTTTTAAATGTCAAAACTCTATATTTTTGTATTTTGACTATTTTTAATAGTCCTACTAATTTAACCCGTCATAGTTAATACTTTAACTATAATATATAAGTATACACACAAAGATAACTTATCACGATGAAATAAACATTTTTGTGTCCACTTTTAATAGTTTTGTCACCAATATTTATGTTTTTATATTAAGACGTATTACTAGACTTCACTAGAATAAAAATCTTGTTAGTCACCAATGAACGCACCTTGCAGGTTAAAATTACTTATTTCCTAGTAATTCTCAAAAATTACTAAATATATTGTGTGTTCCTTTGCTAAACTACCTGACAATACTTTGTCAAAATAATAAACCAGGAAATATAAACCATGAACGTGAAATTATGCGATATGGATATTGACCTGAAATGCTGGGTGTCACAGCAAGAGTTATATCTTGCGTACTTACTAAGTGTGCAAGGTCTAACACTTGAGCAAAAAACAGACTTTTCCAAATCAACGAATGGCCGAATTTTATGTTTGTTCAAGGTCACCACAACTTCGAAAAACGCATTTAGAACTCATGGGACCAAGTCCAACACCAAAATCGAGCTAAAACCAGTTTAATTTTGACCTAGACCTAAACCTAACCTGACCTCAACCGACGGTCAGGCCAAGGTAAAAGTCTAAATCAAACGATGTTAAGGACGATATTTAAGTAATTAGCGTTCGATTAAAGATCATAAACAAGATTTAGGTCTTAATTTTAGTAAAGAACATCCAAAACTTGTCTCAATTTTGACATCCAACCCTAGGTTCAAGATCAGTCAAGAATCAGTCCAAAACATGATGATTTGAGGATAGAATCGTCTGAGAATCTCACCAAATGGATGTTAAGTGAAGGTGAAACAATGAACAGGACGAAAAATTCGTTTTGAATCACACAAATTTTTGAGTAAATACAAGGGAATAGCACAGCGGTTTGAAATGAGATAAAGTCTAAGAAATTTTCTAAATCCGCTATATATACTTGCGTACTTAACAAGTGCGCAAGACTTAAATCTTGCGTACTTAGCAAGTACGCATGACTTAAGTCTTGCGTACTTACATGTACACAAGGTTTAAATCCTAAGCATTTGACAAGTACGCAGAAACCCTTGTGAAATCCATTTTCAACTCCAATTATGAAGAATGTCATGTCAAATAGCGAAGCAGATAAGAACATTCAATCAAGAGGTTTCAAAAACAATTCAAGAAAGTTAAACACAAATATTTTTGGCTTTTCTTAAGATTTGATGAACTGTACTTAAAATATTTTTTTGCATTTTTGATAATAAAAGAACTGTACATTAACTTAAAACATTTTTAAGCTTTTCTGAATGAAGATAATATGCACAAGAATATACACACAAGCTATTTTTGGTCAAAGTCATGAGCAGAGGATCATATCAGGCTAATATAAGCAAAATTTATACACAATAAACATCAAAGAATATGGGATCATGTCCTGGATTACTACTTATTCCTACATAATATGCAATATAAACAAGTGAACTCATGTTGTCAATATTATAAGATTTGAAACCATAAGCATCTTTGTTTCACGTATTAATTACAAGTATACAACGTGTACCCCATAGTTCTGTTATAGAAATTTAAATTGCACTATCTCAAGGCATCTAAGATTTTCCCAAAGATTTTCAAATCTCTAGAATGAAGTTACATCGTTTAGCACAGAAAAAATCAAGCAGAATCCATAAGGATTGTTAGGACATGTTTTGTAACTGTTGATAAAATTCTATGTAAGTTCTGCTAGAGGCGAACTTAACAAGTTCGCCTAGCCTATCAGAGGCGAACTTATTAAGTTCGCCTAGTATATCTGAGGCGAACTTATTAAGTTCACTTAGCCTATTAGAGGCGAACTTAATAAGTTCGCCTAAGCATCTTTTAGGCGAACTCAGAACTGGTGCTTATATATTCAGTTACAGAGTCTGTGAAACACAACAGAACTGAGATAGGTGAGTACTTGTAGGTCCCTAATTCGATGCGTGACGGATCTCTAGACTCGCGGTACGACACGGTGATAACGTTCGGAATCCATGATCAACGTGCTCGTGTAACTCAATCAACAACAACGGTGTAAATAAACGCTTTGTATTTCCACCACAATATCAGGTTACAATGATTACAGAAATTCTCTCAGTCTCTAATCTGTCTACTCTGATATCGTCTATTCTCTCTCTACTCTATTCTGTTCTATCAAACTGACTCTGTTATGTCTATTTATAAACTACTGTTCTGCACCAGGCGAACTTAACAAGTTCGCCTAAAAGATGCTTAGGCGAACTTATTAAGTTCGCCTCTAATAGGCTATGATAGGCCAGGAGAACTTATTAAGTTTATAGTGCTAAGGACATAACCCGAAACTGATCTCATAGGAAAATCTTTATTAAAAGCTAATATTCTTTATCTGATAGTGATCTTTTAACACACACACCCAGGCATAAAATGGGTTCAAATCACAGTTGTAACATATGCAATTATGTTTCACACTACTAATGGTTCAGTGACGCTTTTAGTCTACTGACAATTCAAATTATTTACATACACAACACTATCATTTCCTATTTGTGTAGTCTCTGAAGTTTAGATCAAAACATCAAATTCAGATATATTAACATAAAGCACCAACCAGTCAATCTAAGGTCATGTGTGAAAGAACATCTACTGATGTACTATCATCTCTTCTTTAACTTCAAGTAATATCGATTTTATCTTTTTCAATTTGTTTGGATTTTTCAAAATCTTTATGAAAGAAAATAAAACAAACGAAAATAAAATCTTCCATGAAAACATTTTATGAAAAACATTTTACTTGGTTACTCAGGATTAAGCAAGTCAATCAATTTAAAAACTCAAACCGATGTAATCCTGTAATTGAATGCCTTTGCCTTTTGTCATCAACACAATCTCTACTCCCCCTGTCCTGTAGACTCCCCCTCAACTAGTCAAATGGTTGCATCAACGACTTTATGCTCACCATTGTCATCTTATGTTCCAGGTTATCATTAGGACTTTGTAAAACTGTTTCCAAAACATTGTGTGTGACATATTCTCCCCCTTGAGCATCAAGTCGTTGAATCAAATATCTTCTCAGTGATCAACAACTCGTTACTCTTGTAGATGTCATTCCATGTTATGTGCTAAGAACCACCACTATCAACAACCAAAATGGTATTAATAGTCCCTCTTGGTAACTCCTGCACAACTAACAAGAAACATTAATTTGAAATTGGGACCCAAGCCATGGTAGTCATGGGTCATCCATCTGTATCAAAATAATAAACCTCACTCCATTCACAATCGAATCTCTCATCTATTTTCAGAAATTGATCCGACAAGTCAGAAACAGAAACTTTAGATTTCCAAACATACTTCTGTTCATTAAATTCTTTTTGCTTAAAATGTGAAGTGTTTGAACAATTTCTTTCATTTAAAAATTGTGTAGATTGTGAAAACTCTTGTTGTTCTAAAAGTTTTCTCAATCTTCTGTTTCTCCTCCGTCTTTGAGGTCTAGAAAGCCTAACCTCAGATTTTGAATTACCCTTTGGTGTATCATGAGGTTTAACCACATTTAGGTTAACATAAGGCTTACCATGAGTTCTTACCTTTTCTGGAGTAACATGTCGGTTACCTATGGCTTTGTGTGGACAAGCAATCCGTGTGTGACCAACAAGACCACAAGAAAAGCAAGATCTCGTCTCATGATAATCTCTCATATAAGGAATCTTCACACGATAAGATGCACCTAAAGAAGATTCTCCTACATGAACTTCTTTTGGAGTTTGAGAATGAATAAACTTTTCTCAACAGGTTTTGATTCAGACTTCACCTTCTCAGGAACTACATGCTTCTTCCCTTTATTTTTGTAAGGACAGTTCACCACAATGTGTCGTATCTCATTACAATGAAAACATGTACGCCTGTCTGTACAATCTCTAACATATGGAACTCTCCTTGAATTTGAAGAACTTCCAAATGTATAATTTCCAGATGAATTAGAATCAACCTTTGAGTCTTCTTTCTTAATCTCTTTTGGTATCCCCTCTACCTTAGCTTCATCAAAATATTCATCATCACTCTCATCAGAATACACCATATCTTCACCTGTGACTGGACTCACCTTCAACACAGTCTTAGGATCTAAATCCTCATCATTTATAATCTCAGGTGTAACAGAATAATTTCCGTTGAATGGTGGAGGAACATAACCAATACCACTAGTTCCATTCCCCGCTTCAGTATTATCATGATAATATCCTAATAAGAATGATGAATTTGCAAAGCTTTGTAACTTTCTATGCAATCGGATTACCTCTGCTTTCGATTCAGCTAGTTCCTTATCTTTTTCAGTAAGATCATTATTTCTTTTCTCAATTTCTGCAAAGGACATATCCAGGTGATATGCCTGCTCTTTGACCTTCAAAGTCAGAGAATTTATATCCCTCTTCAGTGATTCTATTCTCTCAACGCACACATTCTTATTATTTTTAATTTCTAATTTACCGTGTGCATCGATTTCATATCACAAATGAGGTTGACGTTGTCATCCATAACCCTCATCATTTTATCCTTAACTGAAACACAGTTAGAACAAAACGTTTCAGAGTTAGAAAGTACCTCAGGTTTTACTTCTGAAGAAGACGCACCAGGAGCCATGAAAGCGTCATCCTTAGCTTCACCCTTTTGATTGAGTACTTTCACCAGAACGAATACTCTCACTATCAGTTAAATCTACAGAAGAATCACTTTGAGAATAACTCGGCTTCTCCAATACTTTTTTTATCAAGACCACAAACGTTTGAGTAGTAGCTTCACCCTTTTTCGTCAAAGCTTCCGATAGATCTCTTGAAGTGGGACACTTCCCGAGACTATGAATGATTTCTTTTGGTAAAGACAACGTTAAAGTTTCACGCGTTTTCATCTCTCGATCAAACTTCTGCTTTTCTTCTTTACTAAGAACAGCCACTGGTTTAGGAACAACATAATATCCCATATAGTCATAAGTAGGATGCACATATCCTTCAAATATGGATGTCCAAAAGTTTTCATCAGTTGCTGATACGAACTGTTCGAACCGGACTTTCCAGTTACGGTAATCTGATATGCACAAAAGCTTCGGTGGCATATTTCCAATATCATTATCATCACACGAAATTGACATTTTGAAATTTTAGCAAAAATATTCGGAAAAAATTTTCCCGCCAAAATACTCTTTTTAAAAAATTTCGAAAATTCAAAATTTCAAAAATGATCCGAAACAAGCATATAAACTTTCCCTAAAAAACAAGCATACAAAATCACATCTTTTTTTTTTTTTTTTTTTAAATTCAAGCGAACTTAAGTTGACCCGAGCGAACTTGACCCCAAGCGAACTTGTTAAGTTCGCCTGATTAAGTTCGTCTGATTAAGTTCGCCTACTGATTAAGTTCGCTTAAAATGTGAGAAGCGAATTTAATAAGTTCGCTTGCTAAGTTCGACTGCACAAGAACTTAGCAAGTTCATCTAAAACAGCTGAAACAAACTCAGAAACCCAAACACGAACAAACTCGGCTGAAAATCATGATTTCTGATCAAAATGATGGAATTAAGCAATTCTGAACCGTATGATTGTGTAGAAACTGATTAGGAACAATCCTATCGGATCAATTTCTTCAAACCAATCCAAAATCAATCCAAATTGATCAAAAATCTTCCATTTTTATCAAGAACACGAAAAAGATGAAAAAGCTTCAAAATCTCAGATTTTTGATGTTGATTGGACACGAAAACACCACGAATCTTTTGCTAATCAAGAGCATAGGCTCTGATACCACTTGTAGGTCCCTAATTCGGTGCGTGACGGATCTCTAGACTCGCGGTACGACACGGTGATAACGTGCGGAATCCATGATCAACGTGCTCGTGTAACTCAATCAACAACAACGGTGTAAATAAACGCTTTGTATTTCCACCACAATATCAGGTTACAATGATTACAGAAATTCTCTCAGTCTCTAATCTGTTTACTCTGATATCGTCTATTCTCTCTCTACTCTGTTCTGTTCTATCAAACTGACTCTGTTCTGTCTATTTATAAACTACTGTTCTACACCAGGCGAACTTAACAAGTTCGCCTAAAAGATGCTTAGGAGAACTTATTAAGTTCGCCTCTAATAGGCTAAGCGAACTTAACAAGTTCGCCTCTGATAGACGAGGCGAACTTATTAAGTTCGCCTCTGATAGGCTAGGCGAGGCGAACTTGTTAAGTTCGCCTCTGATAGGATAGGCTTGTTAAGTTCGCCTCTAGCAGAACTTACATAGAATTTTATCAACAGTTACAAAACATGTCCTAACAGACTCCCCTTTAACTGTTGCTAACAATTCTATCAAATACAAGTCAAAGACTCTAAGACTAAGACATAATATCTTCAAGCTCGTTGTCACCAGAATATGCTCCAACAAGGATTATCAAGAATCATAAGATTCAGAATCATAAGATTCAGATTCAAGTAATTCATTTGTCTTGGTTTAATTGGTTTTTCTTCTGTGAATATCATATGATGATTCAGTTTAATTGATATGGACTCTGTGTATTTGGGTAAGGGGATCGAACTTTTATCTGGATTTGATTTCAATGAATCATGTATGATTCAAGGGTGAGTATATGCTTCACGGTTGATGTCAAGACATATGTTGGTGTAAGCCCCCAAACCTGGGAGGCCTCACTTGTTGTATTTACTCATTCATAACAGTTCTTAAACTTAAATAACGCAGCAGAATCATTCATTCAACATAATTAAAACTTGTTCAACATGCGGAAGCGTAACATTGTCAATTACATAAACATAACATAAACAACTCGTAACGGGATGCCAATCTTCATGATCAACCGGGTAACTCCTTTTGCCAGCCAAGCATCACCGTTCAACTTCCGTACCTGTCCTTAACCTGAATGTGCGTACTAAAACTCAGCTACGCTGGTGAGTTCTAGCTTTAACATAAACGTTATACTTCAAATATTTGCCAAAACTTAACATTCAACTTCATTTAATAAAAGCATACGTAAAGAATGCAATAACATAACATAACACGTAAGTCAACAAAACATGTCGAATCTGCGCCTTCTCGTAACCATCAATTCCAAACTTCCAGCACGATACCCCGGAGAGTAGTCGTACCTAACTTCCAGCATGATACTTCGAAGAGTAGTCATGCATAACTTCCAGCACGATACTCTGAAGAGTATGTAACATCCATGATTTTTCCGAACATAAAGGTTCGGTATTCATTTTATTTTAATGATTTCAATAATAACACAACCTGTGTTATTCAAACATTGAATTCACCTATTCAAAATTTAGAACCTTGCGTTACATTTCTATAACCGTTGTTCGACATTTATATATATATCCATATATATGTATGAATAATTAATTATGAATAATTGTATACAAAAAAAATATTTATGTATTTGAAAGTTTTAATTAAACCACACAAAAAGATTTGTTTAGCAATTATATATATATATATATATACATATATATATTTGGCATTTTAAAATTTTAATTAATTTTATAAAGTTATAAAAGAAACCAATTTTTATATAATTACGAAAGACATTTAAAATAAATAAACCAAGTTTGAACCCCCCCCCCCCAACCATTTGGACTCTCGTACTCTTAAGCTTGAACCCTCATCAACCCTTGATATTGTACCATTGACCACAATGTTGACCCCAAAGTGACCCATGACCGATTTTGACCTTTCAAAGTCAAAATAGCCTAAGAACACTTCGATTAAAGACTGCCTCGGATCCAATTGGTGCAATTGGACTTCCCTTATACGATTTATCGATCATACACTACCCTCAGGCCCATTTGAAAGTTAAATTCAAGCCAAAACACGCGGTTTGTCTCGAATTCAAACGCGTTTGACTTCACAAAGTCAAACACGTATCAAGTTACCATTAATGTGTAAAATCAACGCGTAATCACTCCCGCAAATCTCGTTTAAGCAACCCCCAGATGTATTAAGACCATATACAAGACCCGATTCACTCTCAAGTCGTTGAAATTGTGCGAAATTGATGGCCTCGGCTGTCATACGCAACTCGTAATTAAATTGTACAATTAGGATACAACCAATCCAATTAAACCACTCCCTCACCTCCGTTTAACCATTTACAAACTTTCTCCACCCTTTACTGACCCTGATCTCATCTCTGCATCATGGTCGAACGCCAAAATCTTCGTCCCTGACTCGCTAGTCGTCGGTCCCCTGTACTCAGCCATTACAGGTATGATTTACGTCTAAAGCTTCGTTTTTACTCAAGGGTCAAAAGCCCTCTGTCAATTTCGAACGATAAAGGGCATCAAACTCAATTTCACATAGATTTGGAGTTGTTCTTACGAGTTCAAATGGGGATTTACTAAATCGAATGGGTTAACATATTTAATTTTAAGAGTTTCGTATTTATATCAGCGAACCACCTGGTCCGGCCGGTAAGCAACTGCACCGCCGAACCAGGTGGTTTGGGTTCGAAACCCATACCCGACACTCGTTTGGTTTCTTTTCTTGATACCAGATCCGGACTCGCCTCCATTTCGTGTTAAAACAAACTTAAACCTGTTTATTCCCAGTAGTCAGTCGTTGTGCAGTAGTTAAAGCGTTAAGCCTACACAGGGCAGACCCGGGTTCGACCCGGGCAAGCCACATTTATTTTTAAAAAACCATTCAGATTTAAGCAATACTTTACAATTTTTAACATAAAACATCTATTTTACAAAAGTTAATTATTTAAAACCTCTTTTTAATCATTGGAAAAATACTTTTTTTTAAATCAAATTATTAAATTTTAAAACCAAGTATTTAATTTCTAATTTTTATAAAAAAAATGGTGACAAGATTTTTAAATCATTTGTTTTCCTATTAAACTATATATACATATTAGAGTTTAAAACAAATAAAACTCTTTCTAAATATATATATATATATATATATATATTTAGATATTAATAACTACATTCCTTATTTTAGGACATATTACTCTAATAATAATTAAATAAACAAATGTATTTATTAATTATCTTTTTTTTTGTTAACAAATTTATTTAGAGTTTTAATATGTACTAATATATATATATATATATATATGTATATATATACCCTATAGTTTGACAGATTATTATAAAATGAATAAATAAAATAGATTTATTTATTTTTACTTTGAACCCTAAAAGAATTTATTTATTTAAATTAATTAGGCATAAACCCTAAAGACAAATATTATTTTTTATATATGCTTTGAACTTAAAATTCTACATATCAAACTTTTGTTGACTTACATCCTTTCACATAAAATGACACAACCCTTGTACAAATCCACACATATCAAATCCGATGAACATTTGACCATGACTTAGACTCCGTGCACATTATTAATGCAAGTTCATACATTTCATCCTAGGTTAAACTTGTGATTTGAGAATCGTCTGTGCTTCATTTTTGCTCGTGTTATCTACACAACTTATTCAAGTGAGTTTACATAGCCCCTTTTTCGTATTTACATATTTGGGCTGAAACATGATTACATTCAAATACTAATTGCAATTACATACGTACAATTCTACAATATGATCATATGTGTTTATTTGTGCTTTATGCTTGAATGCTAATTGTTAAGGCTACATATACATGATATACACGTGCAAACACAAATACATTACTTCAGGCTAACATGTGTTGTTAGGCCCTACATTAGGATAACATATGTTGTTATGCCCTACATTTACATCAGGATAACATGTGTTGTTATGCCCTACATTAGGATAACATGTGTTCTTATGCCCTTCAATTGCAAAGTTTCATTTGTGCATCTAGCTTAACTTTGATTCTCCATCAATGCTTTATAAACCATGCATCATATGAATTGTACACAAAACATTTGAACTTTACTTGTGATGTTAAAACCTATGTATGCTCACCAACTATTTATAGTTGACCCTATCCTTTTATCATGTTTCAGGTACAGTGTTTGAGTTAAGATTTCAAGTGGCTTCACTTAAGATTGAGGACCTAGTTTTAAAAATAAATAAAGTTATTCATGTATTGTTATTCTTGTAAGAGTTGTACTTGATTATTTGAGATATGAAACGAAAGTTATTGTTTAATTATCACAACTTTAGAAAACCATGAGCTTATGAACAGTCTACATGTCCCGCCCCGACGTTTCCGCCGTCGGTTGGGGTGTGACAGATTGGTATCAGAGCCTTGGTTATAGGGAATTAGGTTATTAGACACCTTTGACCTAGACTATAACCTTAGGACACCCATTATTGCCATGTTCTATGATTATATGATATGCTACATGCTATGTGTTACTTGCTTATTATATTTTGATACCTTATTTATTAAAATTCATGAATTATTAGACTATACTTAAATAGTAAGTTAAATAAAAAATATCCCTACCCATACCCTAAGCCTCATAACCTTCTCACCTACTTCTCCGTCATCATCATCATAGCATGTGGAAACTTCATAAATTTAAACCTATAGAATTTCTTTACTTCCTCGTTAAGGTTTTAAACTTTGTTAATTATTAGAGGACACGTGCAATCTGGAAGGGTGACGCCTGTATTCTGGGTTTCTATCTAGGAAAGCATTTCGTATAAATCCCAATCAACCGAGCGACCCGTATGCTTTCCTGGGAATTCCCGGGATGAGTGTTTACTTATAGGCTAAAGCACGTCTCCTTGAAAATTATATGAGTTTAATTGACCTTAATGTGTCATAGTATTCAAGTGATTATGTCACTATTTGAGTACAATCCAAACTATGATTTACTACTTCATCTATTATTTTGTTCCCTTTTAAATTCAATCAACTTTAATAAGTTCTTACATTCTTTCTTGTCTTGTGCGAATCTGTAGAATGCCTCCCCGTCATGCTACCGTGACCAACAACAACACCGACATCGCTGCTATCCTTGCACAACTTGTAACTCAACTCGCCATTAGCGGTAACCATGGAACTAATGGGGGTGGTGGTGCCAACCCACCGCAATGCACTTTCAAACACTTTAACTCATGCAACCCCATCAAGTTCTATGGTACCGAAGGAGCTACGGGCCTCCTTCAATGGTTTGAAAGCATTGAAAGTGCTTTTCTCAACAGTGGTTGCCCTGACCATCTCCGAGTTCGCTATGCCACCAGCGTGTTTTAGAAACGGGCGCTCACTTGGTGGAATGGTGAGAAGAGAAACAGGGGTGTGGATGTGACCATGGCCTTGCCATGGGATGAAGTTAAGAGACTCATGACAGAGGAATTATGTCCTCGTAATGAAATGAAGAAGTTGGAGGCTGAGTTTTGGGATCTTATCCAAGACAATGGTGAAAGTTTAGCCTACACAACCCGTTTCCACGAGTTAAGCGTTCTGGTACCCCACATGGTCACCCCACTGACTCGGGGTATTGAGAAGTACATCGGTGTCTACCCATGAAAATCCAAGATACAGTCCTAGGAAGAAATCCAGCTACTCTTGAAGATGCTATCTGCTTAGCTGCCACATTAACAGATATCCATGTGAAGACGGGTACACTAACAAGGAAAGGCGCAAAGAAAGTCACTGACCCAACAACCTCTTTTGAAACCTCTCAGGAAGACAAGCCCAAACCTCCTCACTAAAATAAGAAACGTAACTTTGCTGTCATTACCCCTGCTGTACCAATCAACCAAGTAGCTCCCCTACCCAAAACCATAATAAGAAACCATATGCGGGCAACAACCCTCTGTGCAACACATGCAACTATCAACACTTCCCAAACATGACATGCATTTTATGTGCCAATTGTGGAAGGTATGGTCATGTAGCGAACACTTGTCAATCCAGATCACATGTTAGTCAAACCTACCAAGGGAACCGAGCCAATCACCAAGTTGCCAATCAAGTTGTACCAGCCATTACTAATGGGCGTGCTTGTTATGAATGTGGTAATCCAAACCACTTCAAAAACCAATGCCCAAGGATAGCCAATGCAAACCAAGGTGGTGCTCGTGGGCGTGCCTTCAACATAAACACTAACGAAACTCAAGTCAATGCCGTGGCAATAGATGAAACCAATTGAAGCTAGTGCAAGATGGAGTCGAATAGAGATCTAGTCTGGAATAAATTATGCATTGTAATCCTTTATGTTATTTTTGTCATTGTCAGAACTATTTACACCTACTACGGTTTGTCACTATAAACGAGAGCATGCTAGCCAACTTCAGAAAGTGAATCATTTCTCCATTTAACCGTCCATATAAGCACTAACGAACTTAAAAGTTAAAACTCATCCACCTACATTATGCATGAACGCCAAGTAACACACCCGATCATCTACAAAATCCGATAGTTTCCGATACGCACGAGACACAATACACATTCATAAAATACATAATACTAGAGTGATCACATTATACATATTTGCTTATACATGATTGTTCACACTATACCTGAAATCTATTTGCTTACAACATGCCTAACACTAGATCATATATGAAACATGAGTGTTTACATTATACACGGAATTAGATTGTTTACATTGTTGCAATTGACTAAGTACATCATACACAAAGCATGACTATTCACCCTATCCATGAAAGCTACTCGGGGTTTGACGTATCCTTGTTCAAACACGAGGAAGCTATGGAACCCTAAATTATGCTACGTCATTACTCTTTAGTACCTGATTGGCTCTACTACCTATGGACATAGTTATTGTTAGCAACACATATGTGAAAGCAATAGTTACGAATTAAGTGTTTTTGTGTTACCCCCTGGACCCCACACACAATAGGATGAACTATGTGGACCATGCAACGATTTGGATATATACGGGTGCACACGTAATTATAAAAATCAGCCCATGGAAGACATAGTGAAATCTGTCGTGTGTTATGACATGAAACCTATCGTGGGATATAGTAACAATACTAATGTGATATGATAAGGACATGGTGGATACGCCGCTGGTACTTCCTATATATAAGTGTTCCTGTCATAAAATCAGAAGTAGCGTTATTCTTGCCACGTAAAGTTTTATGCTGTTTGACGGGTCAATGTTTGTGAAATGTCCTATCTACTAACATTTCATGAACATGTTAAACTACATCAAAAACAAACCCTGATTGTCAAGTTCCCATTGATTCCACTCCAAGTAACGCATTTCACATTTAAATCCTTCGACAGATCCTCCCTTAACTCTCTTGAAACTAAGACCCACGGATATCATTCATACCTAACTTGAGCTTTAGACCTAAATTTTGTTATCCATCATACTCCTCAAATCGATAATCAAAACTCGAACTCACCTCACTCCTGATTCAGTAACTTCCACTAGTTAAATTTCGGGACGAAATTCCCTTAACAAGGGGAGACTGTAACATCCATGATTTTTCAGAACATAAAGGTTCGGTATTCATTTTATTTTAATGATTTCAATAATAACACTACCTATGTTTATTCAAACATTTAATTCACCTATTCAAAATTTAGAACCTTGCGTTACATTTCTATAACCGCTGTTCGACATTTATATATATATCCATATATATGTATGAATAATTAATTATGAATGATTGTATACAAAAAAAATATTTTTGTATTTGAAAATTTTTATTAAACCACACAAAAAGATTTGTTTAGCAATTATATATATATGTATATATATATATATACATATATATATTTGGCATTTTAAAATTTTAATTTTATTTATAAAGTTATAAAAGAAACCAATTTTTATATAATTACGAAAGACATTTAAAATAAATAAACCAAGTTTGAACCCCCCCCCCCCCCTCTAACCATTTGGACTCTCGTACTCTTAAGCTTGAACCCTCATCAACCCTTGATATTGGACCATTGACCACAATGTTGACCCCAAACTGACCCATGACCGATTTTGACCTTTCAAAGTCAAAATAGCCCAAGAACACTTCGGTTAAAGACTGCCTCGGATCCAATTGGTGCAATTGGACTTCCCTTATACGATTTATCGATCATACACTACCCTCAGGCCCATTTGAAAGTTAAATTCAATCCAAAACACGCGGTTTATCTCAAATTCAAACGCGTTTGACTTCACAAAGTCAAACACGTATCAAGTCACCATTAATGTGTAAAATCAACACGTAATCACTTCCGCAAATCTCGTTTAAGCAACCCCCAGATGTATTCAGACCATATACAAGACCCGATTCACTCTCAAGTCGTTGAAATTATGCGAAATTGATGTCCTCGGCTGTCATACGCAACTCGTAATTAAATTGTACAATTAGGATAGAACCAATCCAATTAAACCACTCCCTCACCTCCATTTAACCATTTACAAACTCTCTCCACCCTTTACTGACCCTGATCTCATCTCTGCATCACGGTCGAACGCCAAAATCTTCGTCCCTGACTCGCTAGTCGTCGGTCCCCTGTACTCAGCCATTACATGTATGATTTACGTCTAAAGATTCGTTTTTACTCAAGGGTCAAAAGCCCTCTGTCAATTTCGAACGACAGAGGGCATCAAACTCAATTTCACATAGATTTGGAGTTGTTCTTATGAGTTCAAATGGGGATTTTCTAAATCGAATGGGTTAACATATTTAATTTTAAGAGATTCGTATTTATATCAGCGAACCACCTGGTCCGGCTGGTAAGCAACTGCACCGCCGAACCAGGTGGTGTGGGTTCGAAACCCATACCCGACACTCGTTTGTTTTTTTTCTTGATACCAGATCCGGACTCGCCTCCATTTCGTGTTAAAACAAACTTAAACCTGTTTATTCCCAGTAGTCAGTCCTGGTGCAGTGGTTAAAGCGTTGAGCCTACACAGGGCAGACCCGGGTTCGACCCGGGCATGCCACATTTATTTTAAAAAAACCATTTTTAATGCTTTAAAAATTGTATAAAAATTATTTTTATAAACCCAACCTTATTTAGATCAGATTTAAGAAATACTTTACAATTTTTAACATAAAACATCTATTTTTAGATCAAATAATTAAATTTTAAAACCAAGTATTTAATTTCTAATTTTTATAAAAAAAATGGTGACAAGATTTTTAAATCATTTGTTTTCCTATTAAACTATATATACATATTAGAGTTTAAAACAAATAAAACTCTTTCTAAATATATACATATATATATATATATATATTTAGATATTAATAACTACATTCCTTATTTTAGGACATATTACTCTAATAATAATTAAATAAACAAATGTATTTATTATTTATCTTTATTTTTTTTGTTAACAAATTTATTTAGAGTTTTAATATGTACTATAATATATATATATATATATATATATATGTATATATTTACCCTATAGTTTGACACATTATTATAAAATGAATAAATAAAATAGATTTATTTATTTTTACTTTGAACCCTAAAAGAATTTATTTGTTTAAATTAATTAGACATAAACCCTAAAGACAAATATTATTTTTCATATATACTTTGAACTTACAATTCTACATATCAAACTTTTGTTGACTTACATCCTATCACATAAAATGACACAACCCTTGTACAAATCCACACATATCAAACCCGATGAACATTTGACCATGACTTAGACTACGTGCACATTATTAATGCAAGTTCATACATTTCATTCTAGGTTAAACTTGTGATTTGAGAATCATTTGTGCTTCATTTTTGCTCGTGTTATCTACACAACTTATTCAAGTGAGTTTACATAGCCCCTTTTTCGTATTTACATATTTGGGCTGAAACATGATTACATTCAAATACTAATTGCAATTACATACGTACAGTTCTAGAATATGATCATATGTGTTTATTTGTGCTTTATGCTTGAATACTAATTGTTAAGGCTACATATACATGATATACACGTGCAAACACAAATACATTACTTCAGGCTAACATGTGTTGTTAGGCCCTACATTAGGATAACATGTGTTGTTATGCCCTACATTTACATTAGGATAACATGTGTTGTTATGCCCTACATTAGGATAACATGTGTTGTTATGCCCTTCAATTGCAAAGTTTCATTTGTGCATCTAGCTTAACCTAGATTCTCCATAAATGCTTTATAAACCATGCATCATATGAATTGTACACAAAACATTTGAACTTTACTTGTGATGTCAAAACCTATGTACTCTCACCAACTATTTATAGTTGACCCTCTCCTTTTATCATGTTTCAGGTACAGTGTTTGAGTTAAGATTTCAAGTCGCTTCACTTAGGATTGAGGACCTAGTTTTAAAATTAAATAAAGTTATTCATGTATTGTTATTCTTGTAAGAGTTGTACTTGATTATTTGAGACATGAAACGAAAGTTATTGTTTAATTATCACAACTTTAGTAAACCATGAGCTTATGAACAGTCTACATGTCCCGCCCCGACGTTTTCGCCGTCGGTTGGGGTGTGACAGAGTAGTCATACCTAACTTCCAGCACGATACTCCGACGAGTAGTCTTACCTAACTTCCAGCACGATTACCCCGTAAGCTAAATCGTACCTACTTCAAGGATCACGGTAATCCTAATGGTGACCGTCATCACCCCACTTGTATAACAGTTGGCCAGCCACAAAGGCACCTAAAAGGTAAGACCCATAACATACATCCCATACCCATAACCTCAATTACCAAATGAATAATGGCAGATTCGTTCGTTTGTGACTTTCATAAACTTCACTTCTTTACTTCAAAACTTCCTTTAAAGCATTCGTATGTTTTATTAAAAATCATTCATTCGTAAACACTTCGTAAACTTCTTTTGGCAAAATATTTCGTAAACACTTCTTTCATAACCTTTCCTTCCAAAAACCTCGTTCATAAACATCGTTTCATAATAAGTCACACACATCATTTGTAAACATCATTTTATAAAATAGTCACATCGTTACGTATGCACACCAGCCCCAAAAACATTATTTAAAACATTTAAAAGAGGGCTTTTAGAACTCACCTGAGATGAACACGGACAAAGGTCTCTAAAAGATCTTCTAACCTATATGTACGCAACCTAGTCTTAGCTTTACGTACAACTCATCACATTTCATCCCTAACCGCAAACTTTACCCAAACCGCAAACTTCATCAGCCGTGAACTTCACATCCACGAACTTCACCCGTCCGCAAACTTCATCAGCCGTTAACTTCATCAACCGTGAACTTCACAACCTTGAACTTTGTCCGGCCGTGAACTTCATCCAAACCGTAAACTTTATCATAACTGCATACTTTATCAAACCGCAAACTTCATACAAAACACCTCAGTTTGCATGGACTTAGATCTGGATTGATGGATTCGTCAATCTTGGAACTTTTTACGTTCAAAAGGTGTATTTTCCTCTCGTGATTCCAGATCTATAATCCTTTTCTCTTTTGGTTAATAAAAACCCAACCTTTTTACCAAAAATACCCGGGAACCCGATTTTAAACAAAAACCTAGATTCGAAACGAGTCGTTACCTGAATCGAGCGTCTGATTCGGAGGTCCTGCTCCTAAGGTATGTGGTAACACGCTTCTTGAATCTCGGGTCGATCCGCCAACTTTCTCTCTACGGTTTCTCTCTCAAAAACTTGCAAATGAGAGAAAAGGTGGTGGTTTATGCTATTTATAGGGAGACTTCTCCCCCTTATGTGCCACCCTTAAGTTCGCTTGGCCTATCCGGCCCGGCCCGTCATGCCTCGTTTATTTATTCTTTTTGTTACGTGTTTACCCGTTATAATAACTCATCCTTTTTTTTCGGGATGTTACAAGTCTACCCCCCTTACAATAGGTTTCGCCTCCGAAACCTTTCATAAGTCAAACAGTCGAGGGTATGACTCCCTCAATTCCGTCTCCGTTTCCCATGTAGCCTCCGATCCCTTTCGGTGATTCCATTGGACTTTAACCAATTGGAAAACTTTGTTACGTAACCGTTTCTCCTTCCTCTCCAGGATGGCTATGGGTTCTTCGATGTAGTTAAGGCTGCTGTCGACCTCGATGTCAGTAAGTGGTATGTGAGCCGATTCATCCGCCAAACACTTTCGCAAGTGTGATACATGGAAGGTAGGATGAATCCCACTTAACTCATCAGGTAACTCCAACCGATAAGCGACTTCACCAACCCAGGCCGCTATTCTGAAAGGTTCGACAAACCTCGGACTTAACTTTCCTCTCTTCCTGAATCGTATGATCCCCTTCCAGGGCGATACTTTCAACTTTACACGATCCCCAACGTTAAACTCAATAGGCCTTCATCATTTATCCACATAAGATTTCTAACGATCTTGAGCGGCCTTCAGTCGTGCCTTTATCTGATCAAACCTTTTCGATGTTTCTCTCACCATTTCAAGACTTTCGAGTTCCTTCTGTCCGATCTCGCCCCAACACACGGGGGTTCTGCATCTTCTCCCATACAACATTTCGTAGGGCGGCATGCCTATCGTTGTGTGATAACTGTTGTTGTAGGAGAATTCGACTAACGGTAGATGACTGTCCCAACTACCACCGAAGTCGATAATACAAGCACGAAGCATATCCTCAAATGTTTTAATGCTCCTTTAGGACTGACCATCCGTTTACGGGTGGTATGCCGTGCTGATATTAAGTATAGTGCCCATCGCCTCGTGAAATCTTTTCCAGAACCTCGATGTGAATCGTGTGTCTCGGTCAGATACAATCGTCAAAGGCATCCCATGTTGTGCTACTACTTCATTACTAAATACTTCCGCTAACCTTTCTGACTAGAACGTCTCGCGAATAGGTAGGAAATGAGCACTCTCGTTAATCGATCCACAATTACCCATATAGTGTCATGACCTTTAGCTGTGCGAGGTAGCTTGGTTATGAAGTCCATTGTAATGTGTTCCCACTTCCATTCCGGTATATCAAGAGGTTGAATCTTTCCATAAGGTTTCTGGTGTTCGGCCTTTTACTTGCGAGCAAGTTAGACACTTGCTTACGTATTTCGTCACCTCATATTTCATCCCAGGCCACCAGTATTCCTTCCTCAGATCTTGGTACATTTTGTTGGTACCGGGATGGATAGAGTAACGAGACATATGAGCCTCATCCAAGATTTTGGTTCTAAGCTCCCCACCCATAGGTATCCATCTCCGACCAAAACGTGTCCTAACACCAAGGGTGTTATATTCCAACTTGTCCTTCTGGCCAACCATCCTCTCCTTTATGTTTCCCTCTTTTAGTACTTCGTCTTGAGCCTTCTCAATTTCCCTCATCACGTCCGGTGTTACCACCAACTGGCAAGCTTTCACTCTAATATGAGAAGGTACATCCTTACGACTTAGAGCGCCAGCCACCATATTTGCTTTTCCGGGATGGTATATGATTTCACAATCATAATCCTTCAAAAGTTCCAACCATCTTCTCTATATCATATTCAACTCCTTTTGTTTGAAGAAGTACTTCAAACTTTTGTGATCAGAGTATATGGTAAACTTCACCCCGTAGAGGTAGTGCCTCCAGATTTTCAATGCAAAAACAACGGAAGCAAGTTCCAAGTCATGAGTTGGATAATTGACTTCATGAACTTTCAACTGCCGTGACGCATACGCGATCACTCTCCCACATTGCATCAGCACACACCCCAATCCCTGACCCAAAGCGTTAGAGTATACTACCAAATCTTCATTGCCCTCGGGAAGGGCCAAGACTAGAGCTTGGGTTAGCTTCTCCTTAAGTTCCTTAAATGCTTCTTCCTGGGTCGAACCCCATTCGCACTTTACCTCCTTCCATGTCAACTTTGTCAATGGCGAAGCTATCTTCGAGAAATCCTGAATGAATCTCCGATACTAGCCTGCCAACCCTAAGAAACTGCGGATTTTAGTTGGAGTCCAAGGAATTTCCCAATCTCTCACCGTCATTATCTTTGTTGTGTCTACCATATTGTCGTTCGGGTTAATGACATGACCTAGGACTTCGACTTCCCTAAGCCAGAACGCGCATTTGGAGAACTTAACATACAGTTTCTCCTCCTTCAAAGCTTCCAACACCTCCTTCAAGTGACATGCGTGATCACCCTCATTCTTGGAATAGATGAGGATATCGTCGATGAACATAATTACCGATCTATCCAGCATCGGACGACAAACCCTATTCATCAAATCCATGAACGCTGCGGGGGCGTTCGTCAATCCGAAAGACATTACGCGGAAGTCAAAATGTCCATAACGCGTGCGAAACGTGGTTTTCGGTATGTCTTCTTCCCTCACCTTCAACTGATGGTACCCAGATCGAAGGTCGACTTTTGAGAACCAACTTGCGATTGATCGAACAGGTCGTCCATCCTTGGTAGGGGGTACTTGTTCTTCACGGTACGTATATTCAATTCCTTATAGTCGATACACATTCTCATGGTACCATCTTTCTTCTTCACAAATAATTCCGGAGCACCCCAAGGTGAGATGCTCGATCGGATAAACCCTTTATCAAGCAACTCATCTAGTTGTGTCATCAGTTCTTTCATTTCCATTGGTGCTAGTAGATACGGAGCTTTAGCCACGAGCTGGGCACCTGGCACTAAGTCGATTCAGATCTTAATCTCTCGGTCGGGTGGTATCCTAGGCAAGTCCTCTGGAAACACCTCCGGGTACTCACGTACTACAGGTACATCGTCTAGTTCCTTCATTTTCTTACACTTGTCAATCACGTATACCAGATAAGCCTGGCATCCATTCCTTAGATAATCCGTTTCCTTAATCATCGAAATGACGTTGGGCATCGGGGCGTCATGATTTCCAAAAACCTCGATTTCACTACCATATGGAGCCTTACATCGGATTATCGTCCGTTTGCATATAATATGCGCTTCATTGGAAGTTAGCCAATCCATACCCAAAACTACATCAAACCCACCCAAAACCAGAACGAATAGCCTTATTGGGAATCTATGGCCTTCTATTTTTATCATGGAATTGTCAACTACATCCGTAACTCTCGCAGTTATACCCTTAGCGGTTTCTACACTAAAGGCCATTTCTAGCTTACTTACAGAGTACTTCACCTGTTTACAAAAATCCGCAGATATAAAACTCTCATTGGCACCTGAATCAAATAACACAGATAAAAGAGTGGTGTCAAGGACAAACGTACCTGATGCCACATCATGGTCCACCATCGCTTGTTCATGTGTTAGTGCATATGCTCGAGTCTTCGCTCGGGGCCTCTCTTCTTTCTTCCCCGGGCCTTTACCATTTCCAGCTTCTCCCATCCTTGGCTTAGTACGTTCTCGTCTCAGGTGGCCACTCTCCCCACAGTTAAATCACTTGAAGCCTTGCGGGAATTCACGAGAGTAGTGTCCGGTCTTGCCGCATTTAAAGTAGAGGTTTGACCCAAGCCGATATTCACCCGCATGCCTTACCCCACATTTTCCACAGACTGCCATCTCACCTACCCTGGCATGTTTGTCCCGAGCCCCAAATAACTTCCCACCCAATCGCTTAGTGGGAAAACCCAGTTTCTTCTTTGGCAACGGCATTCAATGCCAGATCATCAAACAGCACGCCACTTAGTTCTACTACCGAATCATAGGTAGTAGGGGCGTTTGCCTTAACATAAGTGCGGACCTAGTCCGGCAGCCCTTGAATGTAGCAGGAAATCTTCCTCTCCTCAGTCATGACAAGATGTGGCACCAGACGTGCCAGTTCATTGAATTGGGTAGTGTAATGCCGGTGCGTCATGCTCCCGGCCTTCAACCCTTGAAATTACCTTTCTACCTTCTCGATCTCATTCCTTGGACAGAAATTCTTGATCACCAGAGTTTTTAGATCATTTCACATCATTGCGTCGACAGCTTCGTCCCCCTTCGCTTGGCGCACTCCCTCCGACCAATGAGATGCTTCCTCCCTCAAGGAGTTAGCAGCAAACTTCACAACCTGGTTTTAGCGGCATTCGCTCAGACGAATGACGGCTTCCATACGGATTACCCAATCAAAATTAGCCACCGCGTTTCTCTTCCCAGTTAGGACCGGCGGGTCACATGCCTTAAAGGACTTAGAGTCGCAACGACTGGTAAACGGTGCGTTAGACCCGCCCACCTCGTTAATCTTCTTTAATGCTTCTGCCAGCAGTTCTGGCAAGGAAGACTTCATCAACTCAGTGAACTCGCGTGCTAGAGCCGCTCTCACTTCCGGTTCAAAGGTGAATTGTTGTTCTTCGACATGAGTCGGCTCAGTCCCGTGCGTACTAACTTCTGGCTCAATGTGAACACTTCCTTCTTCTCTGTACTCTTGGCGCGCACCACACCTTCCGTTTCCTTTCCTTGCCATTTCATTCTATAAGACAAGGAATCCAATGTCATCACGCTAGTTAACAAATATAATTCAACAAGTACTTTAAGATGTTAATATACACTGACCATCTGCAATTAACCATTACACCACCTCCCGATTTCTATTTGACCACCTTGGTGATTCCATCAGAACACAAGTGCTAACCTAACACTTCTAAGGCATACTATATATGTAAATACATATACTACCTTCATATATGATGTTGTGGCTCGAGTTACCCGTACTGGCATCTGATTTCGGTCCGATTCATAGTTTTAGTTTAGACACTGGGAGTGTCCAAATCCCTCAAACATTTGCTCTAATACCAACTTGTAAGGCCCTAAACCCGGGAGGCCTCACTTGTTGGATTTACTCATTCACAACAGTTCTTAATCTTAAATAACGCAGCAGAATCATTCATTCAACATAATTAAAACTTGTTCAACATACGAAAGTGCAACATTGTCAATTACATAAATATAACATAAACAACTCGTAACGGGATGCCAATCTTCATGATCAACCGGGTAACTCCTTTTGCCAGCCAAGCATCACCGTTCGACTTCCATACATGTCCTTAACCTGAATGTGCATACTAAAAGTCAGCTACGCTGGTGAGTTCTAGCTTTAACATAAACGTTATACTTCAAATATTTGCCAAAATATAACATTCATTTTCATTTAATAAAAGCATACGTAAAGCATGCAATAACATAACATAACACGTAAGTCAACAAAAACATGTCGAATATGCGCCTTCTCGTAACCATAAATTCCAAACTTTAGCACGATACCCCAAATAGTTGTCGTACCTAACTTCCAGCATGATACTCCGAAGATTAGTCATACCTAACTTCCAGCGTGATACTCCGAAAAGTAGTCATACCTAACTTCCAGCACAATACTCCGACGAGTAGTCATACCTAACTTCCAGCACGATTACCTCGTAAGGTAAATCGTACCTACTTCAAGGATCATGCTAATCCCCATGGTTACCGTCATCACCCCAGTTGTACAACAGTTGGCCAGCCACAAAAGGCCCCTAAAAGGTAAGGCCCATAACATACATCCCATACCCATAACCTCAATTCCCTAAGGAATAATGGCAGATTCGTTCGTTTGTGACTTTCATAAACCTTACTTCTTTACTTCAAAACCTCCATTAAAGCATTTGTACGTTTTATTAAAAATCATTCATTCATTCGTAAACACTTCATAAACTTCTTTTGGCAAAATATTTCGTAAACACTTCTTCCATAACCATTCCTTCCAAAACCCGTTCATAAACATCGTTTCATAAAACGTCACACACATCATTTGTAAACATCGTTTTATAAAATAGTCACATCGTTACGTATACACACCAGCCCCAAAAACATTATTTAAAACATTTAAAAGAGGGCTTCTAGAACTCACCTAAGATGAACACGGTCAAAGGTCTCTAAAAGATCTTCTAACCTGTGCGTACGCAACCTAGTCTTAGCTTTACGTACAACTCATCACATTTCATCCCTAACCGTAAACGTTACCCAAACCGCAAACTTCATCAGCCGTGAACTTCACAATCGTGAGCTTCACCCGCCCGCAAACTTCATCAGCGGTGAACTTCACAACCGTGAACTTTGCCCTACCGTGAACTTCATCCAAACCGTAAACTTTATCATAACCGCATACTTTATCAAAACCGCAAACTTCATACAAAACACCTCAGTTTGCATGGACTTAGATCTGGATCGATGGATTCGTCAAGCTTGGAACTTTTTACGTTCAAAAGTTGTATTTTCCTCTCGTGATTCAAGATCTATAATCTTTTTCTCTTTTGGTTAATAAAAACCCAATCTTTTTACCAAAAATACCCAGGAACCCGATTTTAAACAAAAACACAGATTCGAAACGAGTTGTTACCTGACTCGAGCGTCTGATTCGGACGTCTTGCTCCCAATCTATGTGGTAACACGCTTCTTGAATCTCGGTTCGATCCGCTACTTTCTCTCTCTATGATTTCTCTCTCTAAAACTTGCAAATGAGAGCAAAGGTGGGGTTTATGCTATTTATAGGGATACTCCTCCCCCTTATGCGCCACCCTTAAGTTCGCTTGGCCTGTCAGGCCCGGGCCATCATGCCGCGTTTATTTATTCTTTTCGTCACGTGTTTGCCCGTTATAATAACTCGTCGTTTTATTTTTGGGATGTTACACTTGGCCCAACTTCCCATTGCATACTTGTGAGTATGGGCAGTGAAACGAACCAAAAAATTATGCTAAAGACATAACCCGAAACTGGTTTCATAAGAAAATATTTGCCAAAATCTGAAATCTTTTATCTGATAATGATCTTTTTGTATTCTTTTACACACATACACATGCATACATGGGTTCAAATCACAGTTGTAGTCTTGATTTAGTTTCCACACTACTAATGATTCAAAAATGCTTATAGCCTATTGACAATTCAAATTACTTGCAAATATTCAAATTAAAACTGAAACAACTTAAACTTTCAAGTAATCATGACGCGATCTTTTCCCATATGTGCAGTCTAAGACGTTTAGATCACTTACTGATTTACTATCATTTCCTCTTTCCTTCAAATGACTTTGAAATTTTCTATTTTGTTTGGATTTTTGTAAAATATTTGTAAATTAAAAAAAAAACTGTACAGAAATCATTTAAAAGACATAAAATTTAACTTTCATGAATTGAATTGATTTAGAAAACAGAAATTTTCACTCATGATTGAATATTCCTATCATGTTGACATGATGTTCAAAACGGGTCCAATCAAACGACTTAGTGGAAAGGTCAGCAAAGTTGTCATCCGTGCAAACTTTTACAAGTTCAACCAAATGCTTTTCAGTACAGTCAAAGATGAAATGATGGCGAATCTCTATATGCTTAGTTTTGGAATGTTTCACCGGATTGTTCATGATAGACATAGTGGCATTATTGTCAATGAATAAAGGAGTTCCAGTGTAGTTCAAGCCATAATCTTCCAATTGCTGCTGGATCCACAATATCTGAGAACTACAGCTTGCGGCAGCAATGTACTCTGCTTCACATGTTGAGATAGAAACCGTTGACTGCTTCTTACACTACCCGGAGACAAGCCTGTCTCCTAAGAATTGACATCCACCTGAAGTTGATTTTCTATCAAGGTTACAACTGCCATAATTAGAATCGATATAGGCTTTGAAGTCGAATGACTGCTGCTTCGAGTACCAAAGACCCAATCGGGGTTTCCCCTTCAAGTATCTGAAGATCCTCTTAACAGCTATCAGGTGAGACTCCTTTGGTTGTGACTGAAACCTCGAGCACAAGCAGACAACAAACATAATGCCAGGCCTTGAAGCTGTGAGATACATTAGAGAACCGATCATCCCGCGGTACAATTTACAGTCCACATCCTTTCCATCTTTGTCCGGCTACAGACCATGATTGACTGGGATTGGTGTGCCATAAGTAGTACAATCATTCATCTTTTATTTTGACAAGATGTCCTGCACATACTTAGTTTGATGCAGATAAATGCCATCCTACCTTTGACTGACCTGTAGACCCAGAAAGAACGACAATTCACCCATGTTGCTCATTTCAAACTTGGACTTCATCACCTTTTCGAATTCTCTACACATCTCTTCATCGGTAGACCCAAAGATAATGTCATCGACATAAACTTGCACTAGTAGAATATCACCTCCTACTTTCCTAATGAAGAGAGTCGAGTCAATTTGTCCGCGGTCTAAACAATTGGACAGTAGATGTTTTGATAAAGTCTCATGTCATGCTCTAGGTGCTTGATGAAGACCATAAAGTGCCTTATCCATCTTGTATACTTTATTAATATTATGTGGATCTTCAAAACCTGGTGGTTGAGTGACATAGACATCTTCATGAACTTTCCCATATAGAAAAGCACTCTTCACATAAAGTTTATAGACCTTGAAGCCGAAAAAAGAGGCATAAGCCACAAACAGTCGAATGGCCTCAAGTCTAGCAACTAGGGCATACACCTCTGTGTAATCCAGGCCCTCTTGCTGATAAAAACCCTAAACAACCAACCTTGCTTTATTCTTCACTACAACATGTCGATCGTCCGTCTTGCATTTGAACCTATCTAGTTCCAATCAGGTGCATACTCTTCGAAAGGTCAACCAAATCCCACACATGCAACTTTTGGAATTGAGACAATTCATCTTGCATCGCCTCTATCCAGCAGTTGTCAGCGAGAGCCTCTTTCACATTCTTCGGCTCCAATTGGGATACGTATGTTGCATGCAAGTAAGTTTCCATGATACATGTGTCAAGTATCTCAGCATACAAACTGATGTTCTCAGTAATGGTTCTATGATGAGTTTGAACATCGGCATCAGGATCACCAATAATGTTGTCAATTGGATGATTCCGGTGCACTCTCGTCTCTAGTAATTGAGGTTCTTGAATTGCTGACTCAAGGTTAGTACTCAACTCCCCCATATCAAGTGTACCCGGAGTTGAATCAATGTTGATTGGATCAAATGGAGCATCATTTCCTACATGAACATTAGGAAAAGCTTGAGCATCGTTTCCTTCAATATGAACTTCATCTCCTTTGTCACTATCAAGAGTTCCAGATGCAGATGCATCATTGGAATTGGAAGTTGGGATAGGTACCGTTGCTCTGGTTGAGAAATTGGAGTCGTCGCTGCCACTACAGAAATCATACAACTTGGCAGCGTTTTCTGCAAATAAATCAGGAAGGTTAAAAGACTTGAATAGAGAATCATAATCAAATCCCTAGTTTTGGTGGAATGCTGTGTTTACTGCAGTCCACTTCGAACCGTTCCTCTACAAACCTACTCTCAATATTGTACACTCTCTTGCATGACGAATTCGCAACATATCCTAAGAAGATGCCATCCACCGCTTTTGCATGAAATTTAGACTTTCGATCATTGTACTGTAACAATAATGAGCAGGGACTACCAAAAGGAACTAGGTAGTCAAGATTTGGAGGTCGATTGTTGATCATCTCATAACAAATTTTATTGTGCCTTTTAACCACCAGAACTCTATTTAAGACGTGACAAGTTGTCTTGACTGCTTCCGCCAAGAATGTTACGGGAAGCTTGGCATCTGACAGCATTGTCCTTGCAGTCTCAATTAGGGTTCTGTTCTTCCGTTCTGTAACTCCATTCTACTAGGGTGTATACGGTGCACTAAATTCATGGCGAATACCCTTCTTGAGACAGAAAAGAATATCAGCATTGTTACTCCTTATTCTTCTAACCTTCAATTTGCATAAACTATCCAAGCCCACAATCAGGCATTAAAGAATATCAGCAGTCTCATCCTTTGTACTTACGAAATGCACCCATAAAAAATGTGAGAAATCATTAGTTACAACTAGACAGTATGACTTACGTCCAATACTCTAGATACTTATGGGCCCAAACAGATCCATATGTAAGAGCTCCAAAGGGGTATCGATGGAGTTTTGGAGCTTGGGCTTGTGAGACTTTCGTTGCTGTTTGCCCCTTTTACATGGCATACAGTCATCTGTAACGGAGAATCTCAGCTTAGGAACCCCGGTAACTAAACCGTTTTGGAGAAGATGGTTCATTTTACTATAATAAATATCCGAGTTTCCTATGCCACAAGATTGAGTCAAGTTCTGTCGCTTTAGTAAGCAAACAAGTAGCAACTGATGAGGTGATTGTAGCCATGCTCATACCAATCTGATAGGTGTCGTTTGTCCTTGGCACTCTCATTAGAATTCAATCGTCAGGAACCACAAAACCAGGTTTGAGAACCAAGCATTCTGACTTGTCAAACATAACTGAGTACTCCAGGTCGCACATCTGAGAAACACTTAACAGGTTATGCTTTAGCTGCTCGCAGTAGTAGACAATGTCAAAGCTTGTACATCCATTTGAAACCACGCCTTGACAAGTAATACTACCGCCCTTCTCGCCTGCAAAGGCCACATAGCCACCTCAGAATGGTTTTACATCTTCAAGCAGGGCCATGTTACCTGTCATGTGCCTGGAGCATCCACTATCTACATACCAACGGTTAGAGATAGTTCCCTTCGGATGTCCCTGCAAGAGTCACAAGAAACTAATTAGATTTGGAGACCCAAGCCATGGTGGTCTTGGGTCGTCCGTTTTTCTCAAAATAAATTACCTCAATTAATTCACAATCATGGCTATCAAAATTGGGTGAATCCTTAGAAAATTTGGGATCAGAAGATTGAGAACTTTTAGATTTCTTGTTCCATGACTTTTTCTTTTGTTTTACTGGAACATTCGGCTTGCATTCAGAAGCACCAAGTGAACTAGTAGAAGCTTCACCTGATTGAATTCCAGCCAGCTGTTCCAGCTTTCTCAATCTCTTGTTCCTTCTTCTCCTCTATGGTTTAGAAAGTTTCACCACAGGCTTCTCACCAGTTTATCTACTACGAGAGGTAGATACACTGGGTTTAGCAGGCTGCTTTTCCCTTTTTGGAATAGATGGCTTAGCCTCAGATGTGATCTTTGGCTTCACCACAGGTTTAACTGGTGGTTTCACCATATTTGGTTTCGGACTTCTGGGTTGCTTCACTGATGGTGACTTAGGGGAAACAGTTTGTTGTTGAACAACTGGCCGTTACCCTTGGTTTATATCAGGACAGTTCACCAGGATGTGACCAACCATACCATAGTGAAAGCAAGCTCTTCTTTCCTTGTAAGTCCTCATGTAAGGCTCTCTGCTTTTGGATGAAGATGACTCAGCTTGATGAGTAACAGGAGTTGTTTGATGAACATTACAAGCATCTTGTGCTTGACCTAATTTTAATTGACACTTTGGGGTGTAGTGTTTATCAATGTTTCCTTGAAAATTCTTCCCCAAATTATTAGCAAAAGCTTCTTTCGTAATTTGCTTAATGGATTTGAAACCTCCATAAAGCATCATTTTTAGTTTATCATTTGTTTCAACAGTGTCAGGTTCAATTAAAATGCAATTGTTATGATCAGTAACAATGGGTTTCTTGACATTATGTTTATCAAGCAACTCTTCTGAGACAACACCCTCAACTTTGGTGTTCTCAGAGCCTTCATCAGAAAAGAATTCCTCATCAGAAGCTGAGTCAGCCTTACTTGAGGAATCCTCCATGTTAGAGGAATCATCTAAACATGACAAATCAATGTCTATCAGACCGTTGAAAAATTTCCCACTCACTGGTGAAGGAATGGCATTAGTACCCAACCCTAAGCCACTCACTTGCCTCACTACAGATTCATAATGTTCCACCACAATGCGAGAATTTTTCATCTTCTCAATTTCACCATTCAACTACAAGACCTCCTTCTACAGCTTGGTAATTTCATTATATCTCTTTTCCAACCCCTTGTACGCAACATCCAAATGAAACTGTTGTTCATTGATTTTAAGTGAAAAATCACGTCTTTCATTCTTTAAAGTTTCAATTGAATCTTTGTAACGTTTTTCTTTTTCTTTGTAGCTTAAAGTTGCAATACGAAGGGGTTCGACCTTGTCCTGAAGCTTAGAATTTTCTTCTTTCAAGCTAAGACATTTGGAACAAGAAATAATAGCAAAAGAATTAGAGTCTACCTCGGTTGACGAACTTGATGCCTCCCCAATAGCCATGAGAGAAAATGCAGATATAGACTCCCTTTGGTCAGCTATGGAAGCTTCCCTTTCTTCTGCTTTCATCATCTCAACGACCTCAGCCACGAGACCAACTTGTGTTTGAGCAATAAGGGCATCCTCCAAATGAACACCACAATCAAAGCTTTCGTCATGTTGAGCGACCAAAGCATTGGACGTTCCACCTTGACTTTGATTGAGGTTGTTAGAATTGTTGTACCCTTGACCATTTCCTTGGTTGTTTCCCTGGCTTGTTCTATTGAAACCTGAAGTAGGTGCTTTATCCTTATGACATTCACGAGCAAAGTGTCCAAAGTTCTGACACTTGTAGCACTTGGCCTTGGATTTATCAGAACACACCTTGGCATTTGAATGCCCACCAATTAACTTCCTGCCAGTTCTATTCAAGAAACGCTTGGCCCTTCTCAAGATCATGGTCATATTCCATTGAATATCCATGTCCTCCATGTCATCTGGATCCACCTGATTAAAATCTTCTTCAATGGTTTCAGGATCCGTAAGCTTGCCACCAATGAAGTTCTCATAGGCAAGCATACACGATGAAAACAATGCTACATTATGTTCAGCTATCTTGGCTATAGCAGTCTGGTTAGCTGAAGATGTGGAGGTAGGGTTTCTTGAGGAATGTTGGTGGTGAGAACCAGATCCAGATGCTGTAAAGCATATATGACCACCACAAACATTTGAGTTATCTTCTTCATGAGATTTCCCAGAGAATAAGGCGATTCCTGAACCCGATGACTTAGCTGAGGAAGACATCCCATAATATATAAAAGGGTCTTGGATTTGAGGTCTCCTTGAGCTTTCTTTTCTTTTCAGGTTCATATCATGTGCTTGAACCTTTCCAATTGCTTCTTCAATCGTCATCTCATAGAACTTGGGGTTCTCAATCAGCAGAGTGGTATACATCTCAAACTTTGGTGGTAACGCATCCAGAAACTTTTCAACTAATTCCTCATCAGGATACTTTAGCTCATAAGCTTTTAACTCAGTTTGCAGAAGATAGAATCAAGATATAAGTTCATCTATAGATTAATTATCCAGGTATCTGAAGCACTCATACTGCTTTCTCAGGAGATCTCTTTTACTGTTCTTGATGTCACTGTTCCCCTCAAATATTTTCTGCAATGCCTTCCAGTGATCTTTCGAATTATCATATCCTCTGAAGCTGTGAAAAAGCTCTCTAGTCAGGGCCATTGTGATAGATCCATGTGCCTTTTATTCTCTATCATAAACTTTCTTTTCTTTTTCATCTAGCTTAGATATAGGCTTTGTAACAATCTCATCAAGAGATATATAAGTAGGATGCTTATAACCCTCAAGTATAGTTATCCACAAAGAGGAATCAGTGTATGAGATATAATGCTCAAAGCGTGCTTTCCAATTCGAATAATCATTAACATTAAGCAGCTTTGGCAGTTTTTGTGGAATACATATCTCATTATCATAGTTAAGCAGGTTACCAAGAATCTGAAGATTTGCCATAGTGTAAAACTTAGTCAAAAACTCAGAAAGTCAACACAACTTGCGCACTTAAGAATGGCCTTGCGCACTTAAGAAATTGGTCTTGCGCACTTGAGATTTCCTCTTGCGTACTTAGTAAGTACATAGGAGTAAATGTTAAGTACGCATGAAGCAAAGTTAAGTACGCACAAGAATGGTCTTGCGTACTTGGCAAGAACGCACGAAGACTGTCCTTTTTGCCAAAAAGGGTAAGTACGCAAAATGTTTTATCCACCTGCTCCACAAACTTTTACCGATCGCCGGAAATATCTCAGATCTTCAAATTTTGAAGATATGAACAAATTGATCAAGCCATAAGGTTAGAAACTTGTTTCTAACAAACCCTTGATGTTCAAAACACTCAAACAAACAAGAAAAAGGTCGGATTTTGAAGGATTTTTGCTTTTAAAATAGCGCTCAAGAGCTACCTCTATTTTATCACAAAAAACACCAAAATCGGACACTTTTCCTTGTAGAAAGGCTGTAGATTGTGTCGAAAATGCTCCTAACACACTCACAACACTTGAAATCAAGAGCAATCGCTCTGATACCACTTGTCGGTCCCTTGGGTGTCTCGAACCGTCACATGAAAGTGTGTTCCTAATCAAACTGGGTGCGGAATGCCCGTGATTGGTGGAGTATCAAGAAACACAAAGTAAACCGACAACAAAACACAAGATACTTTCAAACTTCGTCTATTGATAATCACAACCGTTTACAGTGAGAATGAATGCGTACATAATTCTGTCACTAACTGGCTATAAATACTAAGACCTGTTGCCTGCGCACTTAGCAAGTGCGCAAGGCTTAACTCCTGCATACTTACCAAGTACGCAACCTTTGTTCCTGCGTAATTGCTAAGTACGTAGGATATACACCCTGCGCACTTACTAAGTGCGCATAACACTTAACAGAAACAGACAAGACTAAGTACATACATTTGTGATTACAACTTGATATTCAATACATACAGATACTTAAATACAAATACAAATACATAAAGACAATTACAAAAGCTAAGACAACATCCAGAGTGTCTGTCAAACAAACGTTCTTCAACAGCTTTAGAAAATGTGGGAAGTTAGGCCCAAGGTATATTGGACCTTACAAAATCATGGAAAGAGTTGGAGTTGTAGAATATAAACTTGAGTTGCCTAAAGCATTATAGGGTATTCATAACACGTTTCACGCGTCATGTCTACGCAAGTGTTTAGCAGATCCCGATCAGGCAGTCTCATTAGATGATGTATACATTGATGATAAACTCCGATTCACTGAGCAATGTATTAAAATCTTAGGAAACCAAGATCAAAAATTGAGAAAGAAAACTACACCAATGGTACTATTACAGTGGCAAGGTCGAAAAGGTGCCGACAAAACTTAGGAAGTAATAGAACATATGAAAGTTAAATATCCCCGTCTATTTGAATAATCTTAAATTTCGAGGACGAAATTCTTCTAAGGAGGGGAGATTTGTAACACCCGGATAATTCCTAAGTCAAATAAAGGCCAAAAGACAAAGTTCGGGGGTTAAAATGTAAGTTCTCCAAAGATGGAGGACTAAAAGTAAAAATTCTAAAAATCGACGGATGTCAGACTGACATCCGATACATATCGGTCTGATATGTGTGGACAAAGGCAAGAACCAGGTGGTGACACGTGTCCAGTGACTCACCGATGTAATTCAGACGCATGGCACCAAGTCGGACCGACATCCAGGACCATTGTGGTCCGACAGCCGCAAAAATGAAGACGACCCAATAGAAAGAAAACGTGTGAAGGGCTAACCTACGCAGGGTGATATCGGACTGACATCCGATACATATCGGTCCGATATGTGTCCAAAATCAGCCTATAAATAGATGGATCGATTTATTTCACTTGCACAAACTTTCACTTTCACAAACACACACATAAGCTCTGGTAGCCCGATTCTCGAGGTTCTGGTCCACTCTCGAAAATCCGGTTTCTCGTAATTCGTCCACAAACTGCCATAGATAATGCCAAGGTAAAATTTCTAAACACCCTGAGGTTTCTTTGTATAAACCTAAGAGAGGGATATTGATTATGATAATGTCGGATATGATCTAGGGTTCTGTCAAAACGTTAATTATTATATTAAATACAGAAGGAGGTTCTGCTTGAGGTGAGTTCCTCTAAATTGTGCTCTATGAAACATTTTGTAAATGATTTTTATCTAAGATCCCAATACTATCCATGCATATACCATATAATGAGTACTTATTATGGCCATGATTGGGGTGGGACCTAGGGACAAGACTGATCCTCTTGTTTAAGATCTGATACACATGCAACCAGCGTGCCAGAAGGTTTCTATATATTTGTATGTTGTAGACTCAGAATACTTTTGTGGTTATTGGGTGATAGATTGGAAGGAATGATCGTTAGACCAAGACAGGGCATTTCATTCTTGTATCAAAGATATACGTTTTGGAAATATAATTTTGTTTATAAATTCACCAGCGTTATGCTAATCCAAAATATTTTCAAATGTTTTTGAGCACAGGTGAACCCTAGCTGGTAGTTGGCATTCTAGGAAATATACAAGTGTTTTGTGAAAAGGTTGACTGAGGGCAGCTCCCTGTGAGATCATAAGGCCAAGGAGAATGGCATGTCCAGAGTTAAGCGTTGTATTTTACCAGTCAGTCCTTATTGTAAAACAATGTTACATATATGAAATGAAATAGTTTTGAATATTAAGTCTTCTGCTGTGTGATTTTGATATCAACATCACAGTAACTAGAAGGTGACCTTCAACCGGTATGTAGTTATCTGAGGAACGGAATGTTCTGCCTAGGAAAGAGCGGTGTATAAATCTCTCCTAGACCTGTCGCTCTTACTTAGGAACATACCTGTTGGAGGTACTACTCTGGTGGATGATTGTCCTGTGTTACAGGGGTGACAATTTCAATCTCAAAATCATTTGTAGAGATAAAGACTGATGGCTACATGCAGGATGGGTGAATACAAGATGGTTCTATTCTAGTTGAGATTGGCGGAAACAATCACTACCAAGCAATGTAAACAAGTAAACAAGAAGAATAGTGATAAATGCAATTTGTATTAAGCTTCAAAGATTACAAGATTACAGAGTAAGAAAAAAACACTTTTTTACAATGACTCTAAGTACTACTTATATAGTAACTTAGAATCAAGACATACCCTTGATTCTAAGGATCAGATCTAACACAAGCCGTTGATCTTGTATTGAAGCTTTTCTACATGTAACGAAAATAAAAACTACAAAAGTTATCTTTACTCAAACGTCTTCTTAGGCATCATTGCTTGAGTCCTTGGAAGAAGAGCGTTGTTGTCTTTTATTGTCTCGCACCAGTACCATTCTTTCTGCATGGAGTGTGTCAGTGTTGCAGCAGAAAGTTGTCATTGGTAATGGTTGCTTTATCGAAGCCAGTCAGTTGCAATGTTTGATCTTCAGTGGGAATGTATATCAGCAGCAATGTTGTTGATCAGCACAAGACACAATTGTCCATAGCTGCTGATGATTTGCCTATCAGCAGCAACTTTGGTCTTTAGCAGATAAGGCTATCCGCAGCAGATTTGTTCTTCAGCAGAAGAACAAGTATCCACTGCAAATAAGCTTATCCGCAGTAGTTTGTACTTAGAGAATTTTGTAGCCATCAGTCTTTATTTAAACAAACTCCCCCTAGACTGATGCTACCAAAACTCTCTTACTGCTTTTGCTACTGAAGCATTTCCATGTTCCAGACTACCCTTTCTACCTCATATCCTCTTGGGTCCTAGCTGGGATTGTTTAGAGGAAGCTCAGATAGAGTCTTTATGTCTTTGCTTGGCATTTTGAAGATGGCCTTGCTTGAACATATCATCTTCTGTCCTTCAACATCAATCAGGATAAACTCGTTGTTATCAGCCTTGAAAGACCAACTGGTGAATGGAGAATGGGTTTGAAGAGGTTTAGCATCAATGATTACATCTTTACTAGGGTTGAAGTGATGTTTGATCACTAGCAAAAGATGTCTCCCACCTTCATTCTCTGGCTTATGGGCTTCACCCAACTCCATCATTTTTCTTAGATCTTAGTCTGGGAGTTGCAGTACCTCAACAACAGATTTATAGACTGATCTATTCAGTTCTTCCTTTCTCTTGAAAACTTCAAACCATTTATATGGACTGTTATAGAACCAGACAATTATTTCTCTTGAGTCTTCTGCTGTGATGGTAGGTTTGGTTTTCTTCTTGGAAAGCTGCTGATGAGGAGGAGCTGGGTGGAAGGATTTGGACTTTTTGGGTGGAGAGGAGGGAGGTCTAGGATTGAGAATGGAAGGTTGTTGAATGGAGGAAGTGGTGTATGAGGGAGAGGGCTTGGGTTTCTTTTGTTTCCTTTTATCTTCTTGATTAATTTCCCTCTTCTTTGAGCCTTTCTTCCCCAGTCTTTCTTCCTCTTCCTTCTTGACTTTAAAGTAAAGGGCTTGCAGGTTCATGAAACTCATGGGACCCAGCCTTTTTCCACTCTCTCCTCTAGCCTTTAGGAAGTCAATCATGACCTTCCTTTCTTCATAGGTTCTTCTGTTAAAGGCAATTGTCTTCTTGGATTTCTGTTTGGCTTTTTCTTCCTCTTCAGCCCTTTTCTTAGTTGCCAATTGACCTTGCTGACCCATGAAGGCTCTGTAGATTTCTTTATTTGATAGTTTCTCAAGGTAGTCTGCACCCTCACCTTGAGAAATCAGAGCCTCTATCCACTCCTCTCTCATTTCTTTTGCTAGTTTAGAATCAGTTATTCTAAACTTAGCCTCTTCCTTTTTCTTTTTCTCTCTTTCTTCTTCTTCTTTATTGAATTGTTCCTAAAGTTGAAGAGCTAGAGCTTCATCTTCTTGAATTTGAGAAGCTTCAAGAATCTTGACTTTCAGATCATCTAGCTGCTTAGCATATAGGTGGATCTGTCGTTCTCTAAGGAGTATGGCCGTTTTTATTTCTTGTGCTTTTCTTAATTCAGCCATCTCCTCTTCTTCTCTTCTTATTCTTCTTTCCTCCTTTTCCTTCTTCTCTTTCAATAACCTTTCTTCGTCTTCTTCTGTCATAGGTCTCTTCCCCTTGTCTTTGCTGGATGCCTCTGCTTCAGCTTCATGGACCACAACAGCAGATGTAAGAGATGCTGTTGGGATCTCAGCTTCATTGGCATTTTGTGGAATGGACAAGGGAAGGACACTTTCTTCATCTTCTTCCATTCAAGACCTGTCACTGCTTTCCATTCTTTCTTCATCTTTTCCTTTTCTCTTCTTCTGGATTCTTCTGCTGTGTTTAATCTGACAGTTGGAGAGGAAAGAAAGGATAGGTCTGAGTCAGAGTTGGAGTCATCCATTGCAAGTCTTCCTTCCTTTTCAAGCTTAGCTTTGATGGTTTTTATCATTGCTTGACTATCTAAGGAATTTACATTGCATATGTGTGTTATGAGCTCGAAGACCTTGTGCAGGAAGTCTGAATTTAAGAGTAGGATCTCATTGATGTTGATTGAGAGAGATGATCCATTGCTTAGGAAGAATGAAGTCAGAAGACCCAGTGTTTGACCATCCTAGCACTTCCAAGTCTCTGACCACTGTGTTGTAGAGAAATCTTCTCCAACATAGAACTTCTTCTTCTGTTAAAGCACTGCTCCTGATCAAGGCAAGTCTTGGAGCCAGTCTTTGTTCTGATGTTGTTGAAGATTCTGCATGGTGTTTAGGATAGGCCACCATGTTTGCTTCTTCTAAGGGCCTTTCAAACCAGGGAAGATTATCCTCCAACAAGACGTAGAACCTGTCGATTGCAAGTTCTATTGAGAGATCTGTAGAGTTGTTGGTGCAGCTAGATAGGTACAGTTCAAGCACTTGGAGTGGATTTAGTGAATTCCAGTTCAGCTCTTCTACCCCACTGAACTCATTTTCGATCCAGAATCTCTCAATTGAACCATCATACCCCCAAGCTAGTATGGAGTTAAATTCTAGCTTATTTGAAGACAGTGTGAATTGAGGAGCAATGGTCTGTCTTGATATGGCTGCAGCAGTGGGAAGTATGCTAAATGATGAAGGTGTATCACCACTTTGACTTTCATTCTTTAACACCTCATCAACAGCTCGGACAACTAACTTCCAATCCTCAGTGATATCTTCTTCTTCATCTACTGAGTCTGGCAAGTCATGAACTTGAACGAAAGCAGGTCTGAAGAGAGAAGTTTTAAAGGTTGTCTGCTCTTGTATCCATTCGTCGAGGCTGTTAGCATCTTCTTCCACAGCAACTATCTCCCCATTTTTGGTTGCATCAATGCACAGAGTTTGGTTAGTTTGAGTTCCCACTGAGACACGGGAGGGAGTAGTCACTGGAGGGCATTGATGGGCTTCATGCATAGAGACTTGGTGCCTTAGTTTTGACACTTCAGCCTCTAGCATTTCCACCCTGGCCGTCAATTCCAAGTTATGAAGTTTCAGTCTATCCTCACTGTTAGTTGTCGTGGTTAGGGTCTTAATGATGGTATCACTGTCCTCCTGATCAGTTGATGTACCAGGAGTAGTGACAGCCCTTTCCACATTCACTCTATCAGTACTTCCAGAGTGAACCTTCTTGAGTGAAGAACTTGGGTTAGGTGCACTAGCAGCCAAGTCAATCAATACCTCTAAGATAGTGGTTGTTAGAGAAGGTATATCATCTTGACAAGGTGCCTCTGCACTTAAGTTTAGAGAAGAAAGATAATGGAATGGCTCAGTGGGTTGTTCTATGGATCCGGGATGTGATCCTGATCCTAATAGAGAAGCTTCCAAGGAAGTCTCTCTAATGATGTAGCTATCCCTTTCGATATTCTCATCAGAATTTTGGGATTCTGAATGAGGGCTTTTATGTTGGGATTGGGCCTTTGAGACAACAAGAGAAGGAGTCATCTTCCTCCTCTTTCTAGTATATTTTAATGCAACTGGGGCCCTTTGTTCCATTTGAACGATAACATCCAAAACATGTGTAAGTAATTTATATGTGCATCCTTAGTAGTATGCACAGGGGTTCGAACAGTGGAAGCAGATTGTTGTTCATGATATGAAGAGGAGGGTGTGGGATCAGTATCAGCTGGGATTGCTGAACTGTCACCCTAGTTACTTTGTATGTTCATCATTGTAGATAACAATGGAACATTGACCCTTGAGAACTTTTTGGAAACAGTTATCATACTTTAAAAAATGTTACTTTTATGACCCAGCATAAGATAGATTTTTGTAGGTTTTGAAAGCTCCTTTAATTCATTGTTAAAAACCTCATGCAAGAACCTTGGGTACATATAAAATTACTGCTTTGCACCCTCTTGAAGGTTGTATCTTAAACCTTCAAAGATGAGATGTGCAAAGTTGAATCCTTGGCCAGTAACCATACCGTGAACAGCAGAGGAAAGTGCAAAGCTCACTTGATGCCATCCACTTCTCTTCTTAGATATGAATTGTAGAAGAGTGTGGCATAGATACTTCCATGGGGGGCCCATCAGTGTCTTCTCTATTGTGTACTCATTTTGATTTACAGTGTACCCTATGGATACAAAGGTCCTCATATAGACTTCTTTTGAGTATGAAATGACAGGCCCCTCGTCTTGAAGCTTGAGGTGTTTGCGGAGAGTTGCTTCAGTGATGGTGACATCTTTGCCGTCTACTGTGGCTTGGATTTGGGGAATCCCCTGTTCGGTAGAGTAGATGTCGGTGTTCCAAAAATCCTCCATTTGAGGAATGTAAATGGTTGGGTTGACGGTTAGGGCAAAATATATCTTTGATCGACAAAGAAAATCGATCATATCATCGAACCCCTCAGACTTCTTCCCTTTTATTAAGTATGCTGTGAGGTTGTGGTATGGAGAAAACTTATCATCGGGACGGTTTATGTCTACCTCTGCCATTTGTTGGGTTTGGAGGGAAGGATGAAGGTTTTGAAAGGTAGTTAAGTATGGAAGGCTTGGAATGCTTATGGAGGTTTGAGAGAAAATGATGAGGGTTAGGTTGAAATTGAATGTGAAGAGGTTATAGAGAAATTGATTTGAGTTATAATGGCAGAGGAAGGAAAAAACAAACTTACTTGTACAGTACAACCACATTCACTTTTTACTGTTACAGCTGTAATACACTATAGCAGTCATGGTAAAGACTGGAGGTAATTTTTATAGCGGGTAAAAGTTAATTTAGACTTATTTTTACCCATCAGTAGCAAACTTGGTTACTGCGGATAGTTAAGCCTATCCACTACAAGGTTGATTGCGGCGGATGGTTTATTCTGTCAGCAGCAAACTCAATTGCTGCTGATGGATGCAATGATCTGTAGCAAGGATGTTGCTGCTGACAGCCTTAAAGCTATCTGCAGGAAACTTGTTCCTGGTGATAACTTAAAGCAATCAGTGGCAAATTCTTTGCTGCTGATGATTGCAATAATCTACAGCAAGGATGTTGCTGCTGACAACCTTAAAGCTATCTGCAGAAAACTTGTTCCTACTGATACCTTAAAGCAGTCAGTGACAAAATCTTTGCTGCTGATGATTAAACCTGTCAGCAGCTAAAAGGCTAAATTGCTGCTGACTTATAACTTTTATTTACAACAAGGGACAAACACATTTACAAAACAAAATTTTAGTGACCTGGCTGTCCCTGCACATAAGAGAGATCTAGTTAGTGGTAGGAATCCAAGAGCTTGCATCCTTGTAAAAAAGGGTTCTCGGATTACCAGTATCAACATGTTTGCAATCAACGGAACCAATGATGATTCTTGGAGGAATTTTGACTTTCCAATGCTGAATTGGTGGTTTTCCAACTCTCTTTGCTTTGTCAGCAGCTGATGTTGCTTTTGCTGCTGACAGATTTTCTTGATCAGCAGCAGATTTTGCTACTGAGGACTTTGGCTTAACAGCAGCAGATTTTGTTGCTGCTGATTGTTTTACTTGAGCAGTAGCAGATTTGGTTGCTGCTGAAGGCTTATCCTTCGGTTTCTTGGGCTTTACTTGATCAACAACATTTTTGTTGGTTGCTGATGGTTTAACAATAGATGTATGCCCATCCTTCTTTACCTTGTTACCAGATGGTGTCACACCCCGACCGATGGCGGAATCATCGGGGCGGGACATGTAAGACTGTTCATAGCACATGGTTGACTAAATTGAAATATATTAAAGTCAAATTTGCATTACAATAAATCCAAGTACAAGATCAAATTCAAACAAGAAACATAAACAATTCATAAAATTCTTGATTTATTTTGCTAAGTCCAAATCCTATGTTGAACACGTCTTGAATCAATCTCACATATTGGGGCCTGAAACATGAATAAAATAAAGTCAACTAAAAAGTTGGTGAGTATAACACAGTTGTATATAGATAGCATATAGTTGAAAACAAATCCTTTACATGACATGATAAATAAGGCGTTCATGGGGAGTAACTATTGTGTAACCAAATGTACAATCAAACCTTGTAACTAGCATGCAAAACAAAGTGTATTGTCTGTTTCAATCACCGCGTACCATGGGTGGGTTTGTCAGACTCAATAGATCCATCATTGAAAACCGTCGGCTTGTATAGTTAATGATTGCACATAAGAGCATACAAAGGTTAAACACACCTAGCACTCGGGCACAAAGCTCAAATTTTTGCACACATGTATGTAAATAGGATTTTTTTTGCACTTGTGTAGTTTGTGTAAATGTAAATGTGTAATGTGTAATGAGTATAGAGTTCATGTTCCACCCCAAAAGTGTAAAAGAGTAAAAGGGGTTGTGAATACTCACTTGGTATGGAAGTGAAGCTAACAAGGAATATAGATAGCAAAAAGATCCTTGAAAAGCACACTTTAACCTAAATAGTAATATGCATTGAATCACATAGATGTATAAAGTTTAAAAAGAAAGTTGGATTTGTATATAAAACCATTGGTTTGTATTTAAAAAGGATTGAATAAAATATATAAAGTTTGAGGTAAAATATGTTTGAAACAATTTAATTAGGTTTGAATTAAATAAATAAGTGTATAACTATAGTTTATGAAATAATGTCAATATTAATTGTAATTAAGTATAAATAAATAAAACGATTTTGATTTAAAATGTAAAGTAAATAAGTCATCATTATTTATAAATTTTGTAACTTAATTATTTAAAATATCATTTAAGTGTAAGATGATAAATATAAATTTAATTTTTATAAACTTTTCAATAAATTACATTTATGCCAAGATTAAACTTTTAATCTATTTTTAAATACAGAAAACATATTTTTATAAAATCTGAAACATTTACTGATTAAAATCTAAAAATTATAATTCTGTTAAAAATTCTGAGTCTAGCACGACCGTGCCTCGGAAGGACACGATCGTGCTCAAGCCACGGGCGCGACCGCGCTAGTCGGGGCGCGACCGGGTTGATCAATCAGGAGCACAATCTAGACAAGTCATCAGGCACGACCGTGCCTTAGCCCGGCACGGTCGCGTCTATGATTTTTAGACACAACAGAGACTAGCCCAAAGGGCATGACAAGGTCTGGACGGATGACACGACCGCGCTGCTAGTCGACACGACCGCGCTAAACGAGGCACGGCCGCGCTAGATGATTAGCGCGACCGTGTCTATTCCAAATCAGACACGAATCGAGAGTTTCTTGTATTTTGAACACAGGAATTGCTAGGGCTTTTGATTAATGGGTTATTAAGAGTCTTTTCATATAACTTAATTGTATGGAAATCGAGTTCAAGTATGGGTTCGATTAAATCATTTTTATTAAAATATGATTTCTGATTCTGATCGAATTCTATAATGGAAGCCCAAATTGAATGAGGGCTTTTGATAATGTTACTGAAATGAGTGAGATGGAGAGTATACTTACCCTGAAACGTAACGAATCGATGAAGAACGGCAGAGATGAGTTCCGGCGACGGAGGTAAAGGTTTCCGATGACTTCGACTGCGATTCTGGCTAGGCCAGAGAGTCCAGAGTCTTGGAGAGAGCCGGGAGATGATAAATCCTTTCTTGATCGGGAGAATTTGGGTTCCAGGAGGAAGACTCGAGTTTTGTTTGAATTGCTTGAGAGAGAATTCGAGATTGATGGAGAAAAACTGAGGCGTTGAGTAATTGAAAATGGTATAACTCGCGTTAAAGGAAAAGAAACGTAATCGGTTTGAAATTCGAACGATTGAGTGTTTTGAAATCACATTTACGTTTCGACTGTTTCGCAGGCGCGACCGTGCCAAGATTGGCGCGACCGTGCTTAGGAACCAGGCGTGATCGTTCCAGGACCAGCCGCGCGATCGTGCCGAGGCACTTGGCGCGACCGTGCTAGAACGAAGCACGACCGTGCTAACTAGGGTTTCTTGATAAATTTTCAACTTTAGTCCTTGACTTTTCAGGTTTTATAAATTTGAAATATATAGTTACTTGTATAGCGTTTATGTGCATATAATCGAGTTAAACTTGCGAACTTGTATAGAATCTTTGCATTTCATTTACCGCGGGAAAAATATTGAGACATTGCACGAGTATAGAACTTGAAATTTCATTACATTGAATTGAAATATGAATACAAAAAAATTCAGAAATGTTACAGTCTCCCCATGTTGAGAGAATTTCGTCCCAAAATTTAGCTAGAGGAAACAACATTAATAGTAAAAAGATGAGGGAACTTGAGCTTCATTTGGTCTTCTCGTTCCCAAGTGTACTCAGGACCACGCTTAGACTCCCAACGAACTTTGACGATAGGAATACGACTTCGCTTGAGTTGCTTGACTTCACGATCCATAATTTCCACCGGCTTCTCAACGAAGTGCATCGTTTCATCAATGCGCACGTCGTCAAGCGGTATATGGAGATTTTCATCAGCGAGACACTTCTTTAGATTAGATATATGAAATGTAGGATGCACATTGCCAAGAGATGGAGGTAACTCGAGCTTGTAAGCCACTTTCCCAATCCTTTCAAGGATTTTGAATGGACCAACATAACGAGGTGATAACTTGCCTTTCTTTCCAAAACGGATCACACCCTTCCATGGAGATACCTTAAGAAGGACGAGATCACCGACTTGGAATTCCAAGGGTTTTCGACGCTTGTCGGCATAACTCTTTTGTCGACTCCTTGCTACTCGGATATTGTCACGGATTTGAATAATCCTGTCGGAAGTTTCTTGAATTAACTCGGGACCGGTGATTTGTGCTTCACCAATCTCGTTCCAACAGATCGGAGAACGACACTTGCGACCATAGAGAGCTTCGAATGGAGCCATGTTGATACTTGTGTGGTAGCTATTGTTATAATAAAACTCAATAAGGGATAAATATGAATCCCAATTGCCACAAAAATCGATTACACAAGCTCTAAGCATGTCTTCAAGAGTTTGGATTGTTCGCTCGGTTTGGCCATCAGTTTGGGGATGGTAAGCCGTGCTCAAATCCAAACGAGTACCAAGAGCAGATTGGAGAGATTGCCAAAATCGAGAAGTGAACCGAGCGTCTCTATCAGATATTATGTTCAAGGGAACACCATGACGGCTCACAATTTCATCAATGTAAATTCGGGCAAGTTTCTCCACTTTGAAGTCTTCACGAATAGGCAAAAAGTGGGCAGATTTGGTGAGTCGATCAATGATCACCCAAATACTATCATAACCACTCGAGGTGCGAGGGAGCTTGGTAATGAAATCCATAGCTAAATTCTCCCATTTCCACACGGGAATTTCCGGTTGTTCAAGCAAACCAGAAGGACGGTGATGTTCGGCTTTGACTTTGGAGCAAGTTAAGCATTTGGCAACATAAATAGCAATGTCCTTCTTCATACCGGGCCACCAATAAAGCTGACGAAGATCTTGGTACATTTTATCCGCACCAGGATGAATAGAATAACGAGTCTTATGAGCCTCGTTCATGAGAATTGCACGGAGATCATCGCGATCGGGAACCCAAATACGGTTCAAGTAATATAGTAAGCCATTGGGTTTAGATTCAAGAAGAAGTTCAACACCACACGACATTTCTTCATACATGTTACCCTTGGTAACTGAGACGTGTTGAGCTTCCAGGATACGGGTTTGAATATCGGATTGAATACGGGCGCAATGAAGCATAGCATGGTCTTTTCGACTCAAAGCATCGGCTACAACATTCGCTTTGCCGGGATGGTAATGAATCTCGCAGTCGTAGTCGTTAAGGAGTTCGACCCAACGTCGTTGCCTCATATTGAGTTCTTTTTGGTTGAAGATATGTTGAAGACTTTTGTGGTCGGTGAATACCACACATTTCGTGCCATATAGGTAGTGTCTCCAAATCTTTAACGCGAATACGACCGCACCCAACTCGAGGTCGTGCGTCGTATAATTCTTTTCATGAATTTTGAGTTGTCTTGATGCATATGCGATCACTTTGCCTCGTTGCATGAGGACACAACCAAGACCTTGGTTAGAAGCATCACAATAGACAACTAGATCATCATTTCCATCGGGGAGAGTCAAGATGGGAGCATTGCACAACTTTTGCTTAAGAGTTTGGAAAGCTTCTTCTTGCTTCGGTCCCCATTCATAAGCTTTACCCTTATGGGTCAAGGCGGTAAGAGGGACAGCAATCTTTGAGAAGTTTGAGATGAAACGACGATAATAACCCGCAAGACCAAGGAACGAACGAACTTCGGTAGGAGTCTTCGGGGCATTCCAATTCTTAACCGTTTCAATCTTAGCAGGATCAACATGAATACCCTTGTCGTTGACGATGTGACCAAGAAATTGAACTTCTTTTAACCAAAATTCACATTTGGAGAACTTGGCATATAGTTGTTCTTTCTTTAAAAGGTCCAAAACCAATCTAAGGTGTTCTTCATGGTCGGCTTTAGTCTTGGAATAGATTAAGATATCGTCAATGAAAACGATCACGAATTTATCAAGGTACGGTTTGCACACACGATTCATGAGGTCCATGAAAACTGCGGGTGCATTGGTTAATCCAAAAGGCATAACCATGAACTCGTAATGACCATACCTTGTTCAGAAAGCAGTCTTAGGAATGTCATCTTCTTGAACACGGAGCTGATGATAACCAGATCGAAGATCAATCTTCGAGAAACACGTAGAACCTTGAAGTTGATCAAAGAGATCATCGATTCTAGGCAAAGGATAGCGATTCTTGATAGTAAGCTTATTGAGTTCGCGATAGTCAATACACATGCGAAATGATCCATCCTTCTTCTTTACAAATAAGACGGGTGCACCCCACGGTGAATGACTTGGGCGAATGAACCCTTTATCGGAGAGTTCTTGAAGTTGACTTGCGAGCTCTTGCATTTCGGAAGGTGCAAGACGATAAGGAGCTCTAGCAACAGGGTTAGCTCCGGGTATGAGATCAATACGGAACTCGACTTGACGAACGGGAGGAAGACCGGATAAATCTTTAGGAAACACTTCGGGAAAATCTCGAATAATGGGAATGTCTTGGATACTCTTCTCCTTGACATCCTTTTGAACAATATGAGCTAGGAAGGCGATGTACTTCTTTCGCAAGTACTTTTGAGCAGTAGTACAAGACATCAATTTAAGACCCTTGCAAGGCTTTTCACCAAAAACCCTTAAGGTTTCTCCCGAAGGTAGCGGAATTCGGATGCACTTTTCAAAGCAAATCACTTCGGCATGATGATTTGATAGCCAATCCATACCTATGATAATGTCAAAGCTTCCTAGTGGCATTGGAATAAGGTTGATTGGGAATGCATGATCATTAAGTTCTAAAGAGCAATCATAGATAATAGACTCAATTGTAAGGGAGTCACCATTTGCTATTTCAACGGTGAAGGTTTTCTCTAATTGGGATCGTGTCTTTGCAAGTAAAGGCTCAAAATTAAGTGACACAAAACTTTTATCGGCACCGGTATCGAACAAAATGGAGGCATATTGACTATTAACAAGGAACGTACCATTAACCACGTCGTTGTTGGCTTGAGCTTCGTTGGCGTTAATGTTGAATGCACGCCCACGAGCTCCACCTTGTCTAGTATTTGCGAGCCTTGGACATAGATTACGAAAATGATTCGGGTCACCACACTCATAACAAGCACGCCCATTAGCAATGGCGGGAGCACCTTGATTAGCCACTTGAGGTACGGTTAGGTTTGGAGGGTTGACTTGGCCCGTAAGGGCTTTGGTCCTACAAACATTAACCGTATGACCATATCTCCCACAATAAGTACAAAGGCGACATGGGATGTTTTGGGGATGATGATAGTTGCAGGTGGCACAAAGTGGGTAAATTCCACCATATGGCTTTTTGACTGGTGCTTGAACCATAGGTGCAGCTTGGTTCACGGGAACAGCAGGAGTAACCACAGCAAAATTTCTAACCTTCCTCTTTCTAGTGTTGCGAGAGGGCTCGGTTGTAGCTTCTTTGGTGTGGTTAGGAGGGGTTACGGTTTCAGCAACTTTCTTAGAACCCTTTTTGGTAAGAGTTCCAGCTTTAACATGATTATCGGTTAGGGTAGCAGACAGGCGGATGGCATCTTCCAAAGTAGCAGGATTTCTACCTAAGACAGTATCTTGAATTTGTCTTGGTAGCCCACCAATGTACTTTTCGATGCAACGAGATAATGGAGTGACCATGTGGGGCACAAGAAGACTCAATTCATGGAACCGAGTTGTGTAAGCCAAGTGTTCCCCACTATCTTGGGCAAGATCCCAAAATTCGGCCTCTAACTTCTTCACTTCATTGCGAGGACAGAACTCCTCGGTCATAAGCCTTTTGACCTCATCCCAAGGTAAGGCCATAGCTACATCAACACCCCTATTCCTTTTCTCCCCATTCCACCATGTAAGTGCCCACTTTTGAAGGACACTAGTAGCATGACGAACACGGAGGTTGTCGGGACAGTCACTATTGAGAAAGGTATTCTCAATACTTTCGAACCATTGGAGGAGTCCGGTAGCTCCTTCGGTTCCATAAAACTTTAGGGGATTGCACGAATTGAAGTGCTTGAAGGTGCATTGGGATGGATTACCACCATTTCCACCATTACCACCATTATTACCACTATTGCTTCCATTGCCATTAGTGGCACCATTGGCTTGGGTGAGTTGTGTCACCAATTGAGTAAGAATAGCAGCAATGTCGGAGTTGGCGTTAGCGGCGGGAGCACGACGAGGAGGCATTCTACAGATTTGAAACACAAGGCAAGAGAGATTGTAAGAACTTATGAGAATTGCTAGAATTTAATAGAATGAGATAACAAAATAAAAGATAGATAATCATAGTTTGGATTGTACTCAAAAGTGACAAAAATTCACTTGAATACTAAGGCATATTAAGGTTAATTTAAACTCATATAATTTTCAAGGAGACATACTTTAGCCTATAGGTAAACACTCATCTCGGGAGTTCCCAGGAAAGCATACGGGTCCCTCGGTTGATTGGGATTTATGCGAAATGCTTTCCTAGACAGAAAACCCAAAATACAGGTGTCACCCTTCCAGATTGCACGTGTCCTCAAATAATTTAACAAGTTTAAAAACCTCAACGAAGAAATAAAAATTTTATTTAAAGATTTTTGCTTCAAGAATTTTCCACATGCTTAGAAAGGATAAAGATAGAAAAAGAAGATAAGAATAATAAGAGGTTTAGGCCATAGGAAAGGATGTTATTTATTTAATTATTATTTAAGAATATCCTAATAAGTCATTCATTTCTAACAAAGAAGGTAGCAAATATAATAATAATTAATCATGGTAAGCATGTAGCACATAGCATGTAGCACATAGCACAAAATCATGAAGCATAACATAAGTGGGTGTCCTAAAGTTATAGTCTAGGTCAAGATGTCTAATAACCTAAATCCCTATAACCAAGGCTCTGATACCAATCTGTCACACCCCGACCGATGGCGGAATCATCGGGGCGGGACATGTAAGACTGTTCATAGCACATGGTTGACTAAATTGAAATATATTAAAGTCAAATTTGCATTACAATAAATCCAAGTACAAGATCAAATTCAAACAAGAAACATAAACAATTCATAAAATTCTTGATTTATTTTGCTAAGTCCAAATCCTATGTTGAACACGACTTGAATCAATCTCACATATTGGGGCCTGAAACATGAATAAAATAAAGTCAACTAAAAAGTTGGTGAGTATAACACAGTTGTATATAGATAGCATATAGTTGAAAACAAATCCTTTACATGACATGATAAATAAGGCGTTCATGGGGAGTAACTATTGTGTAACCAAATGTACAATCAAACCTTGTAACTAGCATGCAAAACAAAGTGTATTGTCGGTTTCAATCACCGCGTACCATGGGTGGGTTTGTCAGACTCAATAGATCCATCATTGAAAACCGTCGGCTTGTATAGTTAATGATTGCACATAAGAGCATACAAAGGTTAAACACACCTAGCACTCGGGCACAAAGCTCAAATTTTTGCACACATGTATGTAAATAGGATTTTTTTTGCACTTGTGTAGTTTGTGTAAATGTAAATGTGTAATGTGTAATGAGTATAGAGTTCATGTTCCACCCCAAAAGTGTAAAAGAGTAAAAGGGGTTGTGAATACTCACTTGGTATGGAAGTGAAGCTAACAAGGAATATAGATAGCAAAAAGATCCTTGAAAAGCACACTTTAACCTAAATAGTAATATGCATTGAATCACATAGATGTATAAAGTTTAAAAAAAAAGTTGGATTTGTATATAAAACCATTGGTTTGTATTTAAAAAGGATTGAATAAAATATATAAAGTTTGAGGTAAAATATGTTTGAAACAATTTAATTAGGTTTGAATTAAATAAATAAGTGTATAACTATAGTTTATGAAATAATGTCAATATTAATTGTAATTAAGTATAAATAAATAAAACGATTTCGATTTAAAATGTAAAGTAAATAAGTCATCATTATTTATAAATTTTGTAACTTAATTATTTAAAATATCATTTAAGTGTAAGATGATAAATATAAATTTAATTTTTATAAACTTTTCAATAAATTACATTTATACCAAGATTAAACTTTTAATCTATTTTTAAATACAGAAAACATATTTTTATAAAATCTGAAACATTTACTGATTAAAATCTAAAAATTATAATTCTGTTAAAAATTCTGAGTCTAGCACGACCGTGCCTCGGAAGGACACGATCGTGCTCAAGCCACGGGCGCGACCGCGCTAGTCGGGGCGCGACCGGGTTGATCAATCAGGAGCACAATCTAGACAAGTCATCAGGCACGACCGTGCCTTAGCCCGGCACGGTCGCGTCTATGATTTTTAGACACAACAGAGACTAGCCCAAAGGGCATGACAAGGTCTGGACGGATGACACGACCGCGCTGCTAGTCGACATGACCGCGCTAAACGAGGCACGGCCGCGCTAGATGATTAGCGCGACCGTGTCTATTCCAAATCAGACACGAATCGAGAGTTTCTTGTATTTTGAACACATGAATTGCTAGGGCTTTTGATTAATGGGTTATTAAGAGTCTTTTCATATAACTTAATTGTATGGAAATCGAGTTCAAGTATGGGTTCGATTAAATCATTTTTATTAAAATATGATTTCTGATTCTGATCGAATTCTATAATGGAAGCCCAAATTGAATGATGGCTTTTGATAATGTTACTGAAATGAGTGAGATGGAGAGTATACTTACCCTGAAACGTAACGAATCGATGAAGAACGGCAGAGATGAGTTCCGGCGACGGAGGTAAAGGTTTCCGGTGACTTCGACTGCGATTCCGGCTAGGCCAGAGAGTCCAGAGTCTTGGAGAGAGCCGGGAGATGATAAATCCTTTCTTGATCGGGAGAATTTGGGTTCCAGGAGGAAGACTCGAGTTTTGTTTGAATTGCTTGAGAGAGAATTCGAGATTGATGGAGAAAAACTGAGGCGTTGAGTAATTGAAAATGGTACAACTCGCGTTAAAGGAAAAGAAACGTAATCGGATTTGAAATTCGAACGATTGAGCGTTTTGAAATCACATTTACGTTTCGACTGTTTCGCAGGCGCGACCGTGCCAAGATTGGCGCGACCGTGCTTAGGAACCGGGCGCGATCGTTCCAGGACCAGCCGCGCGATCGTGCCGAGGCACTTGGCGCGACCGTGCTAGAACGAAGCACGACCGTGCTAACTAGGGTTTCTTGATAAATTTTCATCTTTAGTCCTTGACTTTTCAGGTTTTATAAATTTGAAATATATAGTTACTTGTATAGCGTTTATGTGCATATAATCGAGTAAAACTTGCGAACTTGTATAGAATCATTGCATTTCATTTACCGCGGGAAAAATATTGAGACATTGCACGAGTATAGAACTTGAAATTTCATTACATTGAATTGAAATATGAATACAAAAAAATTCAGAAATGTTACAGATGGTTTCTCTGTAGAAGTTCTTTTGTCGATAGGCTTTTGGTTAATCTTGTTGAAAGGATTAAATTTACAATTTGCAGCAAAGTGGTCTGATTCACCACAGATGATGCAAGATTGTTGAGGTCTTGGCAGCTTCTTCCTTGGTGGGGAGACGTAGTTTCTGAAATGAGTTGCCTTGGCTTCAAAGCTTCTTACCTTTTTGTTCTTGTTCGTCTTTTCAAAAGCATGTTGCTTGAGGTTTGTTTGTTGCTGAAGGTAGTAGAAGCAGGTCCTGGCAGTATGATTGTATTTCCCACACACAAAGCATGATTTAGCCAGTTTGTCCCTTTGAAAGTACACATAGTCCTTTCTTTTGAACAAGTCTTTGAACTTCCAGGGGTGACCTTTGTTGTGCTCAAAGGTGGCTTCTTCCAATGTCTTTTGAACATATGGAGTCCTCTTTATAGGCACATGACATATGTCAAACACCTTCCTTTGTTGTGATTTGGATAGAGGCTTTGAGTTGATGGGGGTTGAAGACTGTCCCTTTTCAACAGTTAGCGTTCTTCCTTCTGGAGGATAGCTGATTCTGATTTGTTTGATTGGCTAAGATACTGGTATTGTTTTTGAAGGGATGAAAGGGCTTGGATTGTTGGCTTTAAAAGCTTCATAGGTAGGAGATGATGAAGCTTTATTGGTTTCAGTGGAGTCTGAGCATGTTGACTCAGACTCGGATGAAGTAGTGCATTCTTGCATAGGGGTTTCTTGGACAACAGGGTCAAGATTTCGGTTGGCCATGTCTAGGTTGGAAAGATTGAAAGTTGGTTCATGGATAGCTACATAGTTAGCGGGTGGAGGAATAGCATTGTAGGGTTGTTCAACTTGAAATCCAAGACCAGCAGTTACCTTTTCATGAATTTGAGCATCCAAAAGTCTTTGCAGCTTTTTGTATGCAAATTCATATTTTTCCACATGGACCTTTTGGACTGCTAATTCGGCCCTTGTAGCTTTTAACTTAAATAGAAAGTCATCATTTTGTGTTTCAAGGTTTGTTTGTTCATGTTTTAATGATGAAATTTCTTTCTTTAAACAATCAATCTTTTCCGTGTAACTGTTTTCAACCTTTTTAAATTCAGATTTCATTTGGTGAAATTCTTCATTTTGATCTATGAGATTCTAGTTATGTTTCCTGTATCGAAGGACCTTATCAATACAAGCTTGAGTACACAGATTTTCATATACCTGAGGTGGTACCTCTGATGTGTCTGCCATGAGAGCTTATTTGTTGGCAGGAATATCCTCATACTGGAAGCTCCAGTCAAAGTCAGCAGTTCCAACAGCTGCACAAGCTGCAGTTTGTGTAGGAGGAGTGGCCTGTTGCTGTCTTGGTTGAGCTTGGTGAGCTTTTCTGGTATGAGCAGCAACTGGGTTGCCTTTGGTGCCTTACATTCCCTAGCAAAATGACCAAGTTAGTTACAGTTGTAACACTTAAGTTTGCTTTTGTCCAAGCCAACCCTGGTGTTAGAGTTGTTGATTGGAACGGGTCTGTCTGTTCTTGAGTAGAACCTTTTTGCTCTTAGAGAGAGCATGGCATAGGAGTGTTGTATATCCATTTCTTCTAGATCATCTGGATGAAAACATTCCAGATCTTCCTTGATAAAGGACATATTGCTTGAGTTTTCAGAGACAAAAGCAGCAAAGGTTGATGTTTGAGGTGGGGCTTCAAAAAGAAATGGTGAGTTGTTTGATTGAGAGGTTGGAGTTTGGGGATGACTGACGATAGGAGAATAATAGTTGCTTGAACTAGGACCTGAGTGGTTAGAGTGGAGGGCAGAAGAGGTGGTGGTGGATGTTGAGGCTGTTTGGTAGCTTGAGCTTCTTTCCTTGGCCTGAATCATCTCTAATTCATAGGTTTTTAGCATACCGAAAAGCTCAGTCATCTGAAGAGTCTTTAGATTTTAAGTTCTTCTGATGGACGTTGTGTAGAGTGTCTAGCAACTAGGTAGGGACCTGATGAACTTCTTGAGAATATCTTCATTCTCCAGCTTCACTTTTGAGCATTGTAGCTCACCTACAAGATAAGTATATCTGTTAAATAAAACAGTTAGAGACTCACCTTCCTTCCAAACGAAGTTTTCATATTACTGCTTCAGGATGTCTCTTCTGTTTTCTTTTACTTCCTCTGAACCAGCAAACATCTTCTCAAGAGCCTCCCATAGCTCCTTTACAGTTTTGTATCCTCTAAAGTTGTGAAAAACTTCATTTGGTAAGCACATCTGGATGGCTCCCAAAGCCTTGAAATCTACCTCCATTTTCTTGATGTCTTCATCAGAGTATTTGGAGGATTCTTTGGGAACCAGTGTACCTCCGGAATCAGCGGAGGCCACCATGGGTATGTATGGTCCATCTTTTATGGATTTCCACATCCCATATTCTTGATAGCAGAAGAAGCTTTCCATTCTGTTCTTCCACATATCATAGTCTTCTCTAGACACCAGTCTTTGTGGTCTGCTGATGCTTCCAGTGTCTTCAACTCCACTGTTTTGTGCCATTTTTTATTGGTGATAATGGGTGACTTTAGCAAAGAGATAGTTTTGAATAGAACCAGAGAATGATTAAAGAAGTGTGAGTTTGTTTAATCTGTTAGCCAAAGCTCTGATACTACTTGTAGGATCGGTGAATACAAGATGGTTCTATTCTAGTTGAGATTGCCGGAAACAATCACAACAAAGCAATGTAAACAAGTAAGCAAGAAGAATACTGATAAATGCAATTTGTATTAAGCTTCAACGATTACAAGATTACAGAGAAAACTCTTAAGCAAAAATCACTTTTATACAATGACTCTAAGTACTACTTATATAGTAACTTAGAATCAACACAGACCCTTGATTCTAAGGATCAGATCTAACACAAGCCGTTGATCTTGTATTGAAGCTATTCTATATGTAATGACAATAAAAACTACAAAAGTTATCTTTACTCAAACGTCTTCTTAGGCATCATTGCTTGAGTCCTTGGAAGAATAGCATCGTTGTCTTTTATTTTCTTGCACCAGTACCATTCTTTCTACGTGGAGTGTGTCAGAGTTGCAGCAGAAAGTTGTCAGTGGTAATGGTTTCTTTATCGAAGCCATTCAGCAGCAACGTTTGATCTTCAGTGGGAATGGCTATCAGCAGCAAGACACAACTGTCCACAGCTGCTGATAATTTGCCTATCAGCAGCAAATTTGGTAAAAACCTATGAATTTTGATAAGGCTATCTGCAGCAGATTTGTTCTTCAGCAGAAGAACAAGTATCCGTTGCAGATAAGCTTATCCGCAGCAGTTTGTAGTTACAGAATTTTGTAGCCATCAGTCTTTATTTCTACACTACAAAAACTCTCTAAGTATATTTGTTGCGCACTCAAGAAATTTGATAACTGATGAAGTAGTTGTGGATAAGGTATATGCTGCAGATAGTTAAGTTCTGTTGCTGATGAATTACTATGCTGTGGATAGCTTTGTCTGCTGAAGTCAATAGTTGTTGTTGATAGGCTTCTCAGCAGCATTCAACATTGATGCTGCTGATAGGTAAATCATCAGCAGCTTTGACTTTACTACTGACACCTTTTACTGCAACACTGACACACCTATTAGCAGAAGAAATGTTATTGGTGAAGATGACCAAAGACAATGCTCTATTCTGCTCTGTCCTGCAATGATTACTGAGAAAACCTTAGTTTTGCTGTTGTCTTTTCATTGCAGAAGTCTTTTCACTGCAGTTATCTTTTTTGTTACTTGTCTTTATGTTGTAAACCAATAGTAGTATAGCTTCTCATCAGTTCAAGATCAACAGCTTGTGTTTGATCTGATCCTTAGAATCAAGGGTCTGTCTTGATTCTAAGTTCCTTTATATGTATTATTTTTCTTCATTGTAAACATATGCTTCCTTAGAGTTTTCTCTGTAATCTTGTAAACTTTGAAGATCAATACAACTTGCATTTATCAGTTTCTTCATTGTTTCTTATTACTTTGCATAGTTGTGATTGTTTCCGCCAATCTCAACTAAACAGAACCATCTTGTAAAACATCGATCCTACAAATGGTATCAGAGATTGGTTCTCAAATTAGCAAACTCACATTTATTTAATCACTCTCTGGTTCTGTTAATGTTATCTCTTTGCTGCACATCATCCATATCAAGTATGGCACAAAATACTGGATTTGATGATATTGGAAGCCTTCACAAACCACCAAGGCGTCTGTGGAAGATTAGGACATGTGGAAAAACAGAATGGAAAGCTTCTTCTGTTGTCAAGAATATGGAATGTGGAAATCCATAATTGATGGTCCTTATGTGCCTATGGTGGCCTCTGTTGATTTCGGAGGTCCATCTATTCCCAAAGAAGTTTCAAAACATTCAGAAGAAGATATTAAGAAGATGGAGGTAGACTTTAAAGCTCTAGGAGCTATACATATGTGCCTGCCAAATGAAGTGTTTCACAACTTCAGAGAACACAAGACTGCTAAAGAGCTATGGGAAGCTCTTGAGAATATGTTTGTTGTATCTGAAGAGGTTAAGGTAAACAGGAGAGACATTGTGAAGCAACAATATGAAAATTTCGTATACAAGGATGGTGTGCCCCTTACAATCATGTACAACAGGTACACTTATCTTGTAGGTGAGCTGCAGTGCTCTAAGGTCAAGCTAGAGAATGAGGATATTCTCAAAAAGTTCATCAGATCTCTTCCAAGTTGCTGGACGCTTTATACAGTGTCAATTAGAAGAACTGAAAACTTGAAGACTCTCACAATGACTGAGTTATTTGGTATGTTAAAGACATATGAGCTGGAAATGATTCAAGCTAGAGAGAGAAAATTAGGTTATTCTATACCCTCATCATCCACCACAGCCTCTGCATTACACTCTAGCCATACACTACCAAGCTCAAGCAACTACTATCATCCATTGTCACACATCCTCAAATACCCACCTCACTAGCAAAAAAATCTTCATTCCTTCTTGAAGCTCCTCCTCAAAATCCAAACCCTGCTGCCTTTATTTCTAATACCCCAAGCAACATGTATTTTATCAAAGAAGACCTAGAATATTTTCATCAAGATGACTTAGAAGAAATGGACATACAACATTCTTGTGATATGTTGTCTTTCAGAGCAAAATGGTTCTACTCCAGAACTGGAAGACCTATACCCAGCAACAGTCAAAACACCAGAGTTGGCTTGGACAAGATCAAGTTAATATGCTACAACTCTAATCAACTTGGTCATTTTGCTAAAGAATGTAAAGCACCAAAGGTAAACCCAGCTACTACAAAACCAAGACAGCCTCATCAAGGTTAAACATGTCAAAACACTCAACCTGCTCAAACTGCTGCTTGTGCAACTCAACAACTTGGAATAACTGACTAATCTATTGGTCAAGTTATAAGCTACAAGAGCTGATCTGGCAGATCAAAAGTTTCATGTTGAAAAATATGAGTTTGCATCCAAAAATCTACAAAGATTATTGGATGCTCAAATCCATGAAAAAGTAACTGCTGGTATTGGGTACCAAACTGAACAGAACAAATCTGTACCACCACCCACTGATTATGTAACAATTCATGAACCCAACTTCAACCTAACCAATCTTGATCAAGCAAACCGAAACCTTGATCCTTCCAAGGAAGATATTGTTGTGCAAGAATGCAGTACCTCTATTGAGTCTGACTCCATATGCTCAGACTCCTCTAAAAACTGTGATGCATTTTTACTTCCCACAAATAAAGTAATTATGAAAACCACCAAATCTAGGAAAGAGATTCAAATAAACTTTCCAAGTCCTTTCATTCCATCCACACCAGTCACACAATCTACCAAACAAATCAAAATCAGCTATCCTCTTCAAGGAAGAAAACTGATCATTGAAAAGGGTCAATCCTCAACATCCTCAGCCTCCATCCCTTCAAAGAAAGTGTTTGACATCTGTCATTCATCTGGAGAAAGAATGCCTTATGTTTAGAAGACACTGGAAGAAGCCATTTTTGAACACAACAAAAATCATCCCTGGAATTTCAAAGAACTATTCAAAAGAAAGGGCTATGTGTATCTTCATAGGGACAAGACTGTAAAATCATGTTTTTTTTGTGGCAAATACAACCACATAGCAAGCACATGTTTTTACTACCTGCAGCAGCAAAGAAATCTCAAGCAACAAGTTTTTGAGACAACAAAGATTGCTTGGTTCTCAAGCCTGGTTTTGAGGTTCCGAAAGATTGGATTCTGATGCGTGCTCGAAGAACAAACGAAACCTATCAGATTGATATGAGCATAGCAACAACCACCTCATCAGTTGCTACATGTTTATTTAACAAAGCGATAGAACTTGACTCAATCTTGTGGCATAGGAAACTCGGACACCTTTCTTATCGTAAAATGAAACATCTTGTCCGAAACGGTTTGGTTACCGGGATTCCTAAGCTGAGCTTTTCCATTGCAGATGACTGTATGCCTTGTAAAAAGGGCAAACAGCAACAGAAGTCTCACAAGTTAGAGACCCAAAACTCCATCGATACCCCTTTGGAGCTCCTACATATTGATTTGTTCGGGCCCATAAGTATCATAAGTATTGGAGGTAAGTCATACGGTCTGGTCGTAACTGATGGTTTCTCACGTTTTTCTTGGGTTCAGTTTTTAGGTACAAAGGATAAGACTGCTGAAATTCTTCAATACCTGATCTTAAATCTAGAATGCTTATGCAAGCTGAAGGTTAGAAGAATAAGGAGTGATAACGGCACAGAGTTCAAGAACAACATGATGGAACTTTTCTGTCTCAAGAAGGTAATTCGTCATGAATTTAGTGCTCCGTACACGCCTCAGCAGAATGGAGTTGCAAAAAGGAAGAAGAGAACGTTGATTGAAACTGCATAGACGATGTTGTTAGATGGCAAGCATCCAATAACATTCTGGGTTGAAGTAGTCAATACAGCGTGTCACGTTTTGAATAGAGTTCTGGTGGTGAAAAAACACAACAAAACATGTTACGAGCTGATCAATAATCAACCTCCAAATCTTGACTACCTAGTCCCATTTGGTAGTCCTTGTTCATTATTGTTACAGTACAAGGATCACAAATCCAAATTTCATGCAAAAGCGGTGGAAGGTATCTTCTTAGGATATGTTACCAATTCACCATGCAAAAGGGTGTACAATATTGAAACTCGTTTAGTTGAAGGGTGGTTTGAAGTGGATTGCATTAAACACAGTGTTCCACCAGAACCAACAGATCCATCTTGGGGATTCGATTATGATGCTCTCTTCAAGTCTTTCAACCTTCCTGATTTATTTGTTGAAGTGCTGCCAATTTGTATCAGTTCTGTAGTGGTGGGGATGACTCAAATTTCTCCACAAGATCTACTATACCAATCCCCACTCATAATCCTAATGTTGTATCTGCATCTGGGACTCTTGACGGAAACAATGAAGTAGAAACGAATGATGAAGGAAACGATGCTCGAGCTGATCCTAACACTCGTGAAGGAAATGAAGCTCCAATGATCCTATCATTATTGAATCTTCTTCTGGTGCACATGATGTGGGGGAGTTGAGCACAAAAATTGAATCTAATATCCATGAACCAATTGTACCAGAGATGAGAGTACATAAAAATCATCCAATCGATAACATCATTGGTGATCTTGATGCCGGTGTTCAAACTCGTCACAGAACCATTACCGAGAACACCAGTTTGTATGCTGAGATACTTGACACAGGTATCATGGAAACGTGTTTGCATGCTGTATTTGTATCCCAATTAGAGTTGAAGAATGTGAAGGAGGCTCTCGCTGACAACTACTGGATAGAGGCTATGCAAGATGAGTTGTCTCATTTCCAAAAGTTGAATGTATGGAATCTAGTTGACCTGCCGAGAGGTGTACATCCAATAGGTACCAGATGAATGTTCAATTGTAAAACAAATGATCGACACGTTGTAGTGAAAAACAAAGCAAGGTTGGTTGTTCAAGGTTTTCATCAGCAAAGAGGGCTTGGATTACACTGAGGTGTATGCCGCAGCTACTAGACTTGAATCCATCCGAATGTTTCTGGCTTATGCCTCCTTTGTTTGTTTCAAAGTCTATCAACTCGATGTGAAGAGTGGTTTCCTGTACGGAAAGGTTCATGAAGAAGTCTATGTCACTCAACCACCTGGTTTTGAAGACCCGCTTAATCCTCATGAACTATATAAGCTCGACAAAGCACTTTATGGTCTTCATCAAGCACCAAGGGCGTGGTATGAGACTCTTTCAAAGCATTTACTATCCAACGGTTTCGTCCGAGAGAAAATTGACTCGACTCTCTTCATAAGGAAAGCAGGAGGTGATATTCTACTTATGCAAGTATACGTTGATGACATTATCTTTGGGTCTACAAATGGAGAGATGTGTAGGGAATTCGAGCTGGTGATGAAGTCCAAGATTTAAATGAGCAACATGGGTGAACTGTCATTTATTCTGGGTCTGTAAGTAAGTCAAAGGAAGGATGGCATTTATCTATATCAGACTAAGTATGTACAGAACATTTTGTCGAAGTACAAATTGAATGATTTTGTCACACCCACAAATTCCACTTCCAGGCTATACCCGAGGGGCGTGACTCGAGAGGATCTTTACCATTGAATTACTTTGAATGACCACTAAATGGTTTTCAAAATACCTGTTTTATGCATGACTCGAACGAGTCCAAAATAAAGTTTGACATGGTCCAAAGTAACAGTGCGGAAGCAATGTTTAAATGTTTACAACATTTAAAAATAAGGATGATAAAATATTGTTTATCAAAATAGGATGCCATGCATGATGAGTGTGTGACTCCAGTGGGTGCATCCTAGCAACATATCCTATGCATTCAACAACCTGAGATAAACATGCTAAAATGGGTCAACATAAAGTTGGTGAGTTTGCAGGTTTTATGTAATGGGGAATCATATCACGAAATGTTTTGGAAAATCATATATTGACAATGTATGGAAAAGCATACGTTGAAAATGCATGGAAAAGCATATGTACTCTACACAATCATTGTTGATCAGACAAAACCAAAAATTATCATAAGTCTGCCAACCGAAGATCAACTGTAGCCACTGAAAAAGGAAAAGGATGTGGTTAGCCTCTTTATGCCTTGCACATGAATGGATTAGGTCAATTATGTACCCGTTCGGCCTCTAGTCGAAGTTAGCGCTACTAACCCGGGCAGGGGTTGTTAAACCCAACAGTACTGTTCATGATCACCTCGCTTGTGAAAAAATTAACGGTTGACTCTTAGAGGACTTTGAACACACCAGTACAACTTATATAATTAATGTAACTGTGTAAGCATGGAAATGTGATTTTTGAAAAATGTACTTGAGCGTGTATCTCACCCCAAAATGGAAAATTAGTAAAACGGGGCTACGAGAACTCACCTGATAAAGCGGTAATGATATGCAAGTCTTAGCAAATCCGGCTAAATGAGACGACCTACTCGTGACTTTGGAAACATTTAGGACTTTAAGGTCTAAGTATTGTAAATGCTTGACTATGAACTCTATGCATCCAAAGAGTTGTTTGAAAAGTGAATTTGACATTTCAAAGATGTTTTGACTCGACGACCCATTGGTGAGATGTTGGACTTAAGCATTCAAATCCTAACATAGAATTCAAACCTACTTTGAAATAGTCTATTATCGTATAATAAACACGTTGGCACATTCGATTGGAATTTAAAACATGAAACACAACTTTTGATACATTAAAGTTTCCCCAATTGGAAAGTCAAGTTTTTGAGTCCTAAACATGGAAACTATGCAAAGTTAATGTTCATACATTGAATTAGGCATGTTATAACACATATAGAACATCCCAAAGTTTACTTGCTAAAAATAGACAGGCATGCGAGTTTCGGATAATTAAAGTTTCCTATTATAGCAAGATCATGTCAAATTGTCAAGTTCATGGATAAACATCACATACTATCATACAATGCACTTAGTTATGTAACCTTTCTGATTTTCATGTTTTTCCTATGTATTTTATGCCGTGCAATAAAAGATTTCAACCTTACATTTATTGTTCATATACACTTACAAGCATACACGCGTTCATTATAATACAATATTAACGAAAACAATCTTACAAACCTCGAGGACCAAACTTGACCAAAACTCAAAACAACATCAATATTACAAAACTACAAGGACTAGTCTTGAAACTTCCAAAAACCAACACAAGCACGGTCGCGCCTAGTCCTAGGCACGGTCGCGCTTGTGCCATTAACACGGTCGTGCTTATCATGAAGCACGGTCGCGCCTCGTTCACAGTTTGACTCCGCAAAGTCAAACCGACTCAAATCTTGTCCAAAAATAGATTGTAAACACGTTTAGAAGTTTGCGAAACTTGCAGAAGAAGATATTCGGCTAATTGAGACTAAAACACGACCAAATACACCTGCAATCGTCCCAATACTCGCAAATTCTAAACCGACTCTTTTTTTTAAAACAAATCAAGTAATTGGGGCAAGAATCAAACGAATTAAGTTAAGCCCATACCTACCCGAGACATATATAAACTTCTTTAAACCCTAAATCCATCATTCCATCATCTCTATCTCGTCTGTCGATCAAGAAAAAGCCGCGAAGTCTCCCCGTAGCCATCTGCACTTGTTGCCCATTCAAAACAGGTTAGTAATAGTTCATTAGGATCGTCTCTCCAAGTTAATCGAAAGCCCTAACTCAATTCGTAACCACATTACATGATTCTACAGAATTGAATCTGAGTTTTGATAAAAAAATGGTTTCAAAACGATCGACACGTTAAACATGATATAAACCTAATTAAATGGTGTAATTCGATTCGCAAACATCATATCAATGAAAACCCTAAGTTTATAATCTGTGTTATTACAAGAATCAGGCGAATTGCTTCTGGGATTGACCAGACACGGTCGCGCCAACCTATGAGCGCGGTCGTGTCTGACCAAGAACAGTCGTGCCCCGTAAGAGGCCCGGTCGTGTTACCGATCAAACCAAGTCCTGACCTAGTCAAAACCCTAGGCGCGGTCGTGCCGGATACGGACGCGGTCGTGTCTCAGGACCAGACTCTTGTTTTGACTTCTGACCAACCACGGGCGCGTTACCGACCAAGCGCGGTCGCGTACGTGCCGGGCGCGATCGTGCCATATACAAGCACGGTCGTGCTCATCCCTTAAACAGAATCTTTACTTTTATTTTTATTCTGTTAATTTGATAAATAAATAACAGTTTAAATAATGATTTTAAGACAAACCCTACACGTTTAAGAATGACAAATTCACTTCCGTCATTAAATAACGCAAACCAATAACAAATATACATTGTTCATTAGGTCAAACCTAGCAATCTACAACACATCGCTGTTTTCCATTTGCTTGTGCAACCTACACGCTACATAACACGTGAGTTACATAGCCCCTCTTTTACTCTATTTTACAAACGTTTTTGGGGTGGAACATGCGTTCTATTTACATGTTTTCAATTATACACATATACAGTTCCATCCTATACATGTTTACAGTTTTGCGCTTTGTGCTTGAGTACATTTTGTAGACCAATTATTATGCTCTTCATGTACAATCATTAACTAACAGCCGACAGTGAACAGTGGTAGATCTATTGAGTCTGACAAACCCACCCAGGTAGGGTGACTGTTACTGACAACACAAGTTTTGAGTGCAAGTTACAAAGGTTTGATTGTATAGGTCACACGATGTTTTCTCTCCATAAATGCCTTAATTGTCATGATTGTATTGAACTGTATGCACACAACACGTATTTTGCTATCACACGATTAAACCTTTGTTTTCTCACCAACTCTTGTAGTTGACCCTCTCATTTAACCATGTTTCAGGTACCAATGTTTGAAGTGATCAAGATATGCTACACATAGGATTTTGACCTAGTTTTAATTGAACCAGTTATATTTCGATGTAATTTTCATTATTGTTTGGTGGATGGAATCTATGTTTTGTTGAACTTGTTTGATTGCAATGAAAACGATTATTAATTATTCAAACATTAGCAAACCATGAGCAATGAACAGTCTGCACGCTTCACGCCCCGACGTTTCCGCCGTCGGTTGGGGTGTGACAGATTGGTATCAGAGCCTTGGTTATAGGGAATTAGGTTATTAGACACCTTTGACCTAGACTATAACTTTAGGATACCCACTTATGCCATGCTACATGATTTACATGCTATGTGCTACATGCTATATGATATATACTATATGTTTTTATATGTAAATATAAATATAAAATAAACAATATCCCTACCCATATCCTAAGCCACACATCCTTCTTGCCTGCTTCCATGTTTATAAAATTTTCCTTTACACCCGTTAAGGTTTTTACACTTTGTTTAATTGTTAAAGGACACGTGCAATCTGGAAGAGTGACACCTGTATTCTGGGTTTTCTGTCTAGGAAAGCATTTCGTATAAATCCCAATCAACCGAGGGACCCGTATGCTTTCCTGGGAATTCCCGGGATGAGTGTTTACTTATAGTCTAAAGCACGTCTCCTTGATAATTATCTGAGTTTGAATTAACCTTAATATGTCATAGTACTCGAGTGATTATGTCACTATTTGAGTACAATCCAAACTATGAACTACTTGCATCTATTTATTCTTCTATTTAATCCAAGAAAATCTCACAACTCTTATTGTGTCTAAACCTGTAGAATGCCTCCTCGTCGTGTCAACAGCAACAACAGCAATAACACTGACCTGGCTGCCTTACTCACACAGCTGGTGAACCAAATTACCCAAGCCAACAACAACAATAATGGCCATGCCAGTGGAAGTGCTGCTACTGGAGGTGGTGGTGGTGCCAACCCGCCACCATGCACCTTCAAACACTTCAACTCCTGTAATCCCCTCAAATTCTATGGCAGCGAAGGAGCCACGGGACTCCTTCAATGGTTTGAAAGCATTGAGAGCACTTTTCTCAATAGCGACTGTCCCGACAACCTCCGTACTCGTCATGCTACTAGTGTCTTTCAAAAAAGGGCGCTTACATGGTGGAATGGTGAGAAAAGGACTAGGGGAGTGGATGTAGCAGTGGCACTGCCATGGGATGAGTTGAAAAGGATCATGACTGAGGAATTCTGTCCTCGAAATGAGATGAAAAAGCTAGAAACGGAATTTTGGGATCTTGCTCAAGATAGTGGTGAAAGCTTAGCATACACCACCCGTTTTCACGAGCTGAGTCTACTTGTGCCACACATGGTTACACCTCTGTCTAGGTGTATTGAAAAGTACATTGGTGGTCTACCTAGACAAATTCAAGATACTGTGGTAGGAGGAAATCCTGCTACTCTGGAGGATGCTATCCGTTTGTCAGCTACACTTACTGACAATCATGTTAAAGCGAGTACACTTACAAGAAAGGGTGCCAAGAAAGTTTCTGAAACAACAACACCTTCCGCTCATGTCAAAGAAGTCCAAACTGAACCGTACCACAATACTAGGAAGAGAAAGGTCAAGAACTGTGCTGTAATCACTCCGGCTGCTCCAGTAAATCAAGTTACACCCATAGCTCCAAACCCAGCAAAGAAGCCCTATGGGGGCAGCTACCCACTTTGCAACACCTGCAACTACCATCACCCTCCAAACATACCTTGTCGCCTTTTCAACCACTGCGGGAAACATGGCCACACAGCCAATATTTGTCGAGCCAAGGCACTTGCCAACCAAACCAACCCAGCAAATCAAGCCAATCATCAAGCAACTAACCAAGCCATCCCCGCCATTGCAAATGGACGTGCTTGCTTCGAATGTGGTGACCCGAACCACTTCCGTAACCAGTGCCCAAGACTGATCAATGTTAATCGAGGCGGAGCTCATGGGCGTGCTTTCAACATCAACGCCAATGAGGCTCAGGCCAACACTGATGTGGTTAATGGTACGTTCCTTATGAATAATCATTATGCTTCTATACTATTTGATACTGGAGCCGATAAAAGTTTTGTGTCACTAGACTTCGAACCGTTACTTGCAAAAACCCGGTCTAAACTAGAGAAAACCTTTACCGTTGAGGTAGCCGATGGTAACACCGTTGCAATTGACACAATCATTTATGATTGCTCCCTAGAACTAAATAAACACACCTTTCCAATCAACCTCATACCAATGCCATTAGGAAGTTTTGACGTCATCGTAGGTATGGATTGGTTGTCGAAGCACCACGCCGAAGTCATGTGCTTTGAAAAATGCATCCGTATACCACTCCCATCCGGCGAAACGTTGAAGGTCCTTGGTGAGAAACCTTGCAAAGGACTCAAACTAATGTCATGCATTACCGTCCAAAAGTATATACGAAAGAAGTACATGGTTTTCCTAGCCCATGTTATCCAAAAAGAAGATAAAAAGAGGAGTGTACAAGACATCCCCATCGTTCGGGATTTTCCTGAAGTTTTTCCTGATGACTTACCAGGTCTTCCACCTGTTCGGCAAGTGGAATTTCGCATCGATCTTGTACCTGGAGCAAACCCGGTGGCTAAAGCTCCATACCGGCTTGCACCTTCCGAGATGCAAGAACTTGCAAGTCAACTTCAAGAACTCGCCGACAAAGGTTTCATACGGCCGAGTCATCCACCGTGGGGTGCACCAGTCTTGTTTCTTAAAAAGAAGGATGGTTCATTCCGCATGTGTATTGACTATCGAGAACTCAACAAGCTTACAATCAAAAACCGCTACCCTTTACCTAGGATTGACGATCTCTTTGATCAACTCCAAGGTTCTACCTACTTCTCGAAGATTGATCTTCGATCCGGTTATCATCAACTCCGTGTGCAAGAGGAGGACATTCCAAAGACCGCCTTCCGAACGAGATATGGTCACTACGAGTTCATGGTTATGCCTTTTGGGCTAACCAATGCACCTGCTGTTTTCATGGACCTCATGAATCGCATGTGCAAACCATACCTTGATAAATTTGTGATCGTGTTCATTGATGACATCTTGATCTATTCAAAGACTAAGGAAGATCATGAACAACACCTTAGGTTGATTTTGGATCTCTTGAAAACCGAACAGCTATACGCCAAGTTCTCCAAGTGTGATTTTTGGCTAAAGGAAGTGCAATTTTTGGGTCACGTCGTCAATGAAAAAGGAATTCATGTTGACCCCGCCAAAATTGAAGCTGTTAAGAATTGGAAAGCTCCTAAAAACCCTACCGAAGTTCGTTCATTTCTTGGTTTAGCGGGTTATTACCGAAGGTTCATTTCTAACTTCTCCAAGATCGCTGTTCCCCTCACTGCCTTAACCCAAAAAGGTAAACCCTATGAGTGGGGACCGAAACAAGAAGAAGCCTTTCAAATTCTCAAGCGAAAGTTGTGCAATGCTCCTATCCTCACCCTTCCTGAGGGTGAAGATGATCTAGTTGTTTACTGTGATGCTTCAAACCAAGGTCTTGGTTGCGTTCTCATGCAACGAGGCAAGGTGATCGCTTATGCATCAAGACAACTCAAAATTCATGAGAAGAATTATACGACGCATGATCTGGAGTTGGGTGCTGTCATATTTGCGTTGAAGATTTGGAGACATTATCTCTATGGCACGAAATGTGTGGTGTTCACCGACCACAAAAGCCTCCAACATATCTTCAACCAAAAGGAACTCAACATGAGACAACGACGTTGGGTTGAACTCCTCAACGATTACGATTGCGAAATTCGTTATCATCCCGGCAAGGCTAATGTCGTAGCCGATGCGCTAAGCCGCAAGGAACAGGTCATGCTTCAAAGTGTCAAGATCCATTCCGATATTCAAGTTCGTATTCTAGCCGCCCAACATGTCTTGGTTACCGAGGGCAATATGTATATGGAAATGTCTTGTGGTGCTGAATTCCAACTAGAGACTAAAACCAATGGCTTGCTTTATTTTCTAGATCGTATTTGGGTTCCCGATCGTGACGATCTCCGAGCTTTCATCATGACCGAGGCACACAAGTCTCGATATTCTATTCATCCCGGTGCGGATAAAATGTACCAAAATCTTCGTTCCCAATATTGGTGGCCTGGTATGAAGAAAGACATTGCCTTGTTCGTAGCAAAATGTCTCACATGTTCTAAAGTCAAAGCTGAGCATCAACGTCCTTCTGGGTTACTTGAACAACCGGAAATCCCCGTGTGGAAATGGGAGAATCTAGCTATGGATTTCATCACTAAACTCCCTCGCACTTCCAGCGGTTATGATAGCATCTGGGTGATCATTGACCGTCTCACTAAGTCCGCACACTTCTTTCCTATCCGTGAAGACTATAAGGTTGAGAAATTGGCCCGAATTTACATTGACGAGATCGTGAGTCGTCATGGCGTTCCTTTGAACATAATCTCCGATAGAGATGCTCGTTTCACTTCTCGGTTTTGGCAATCTCTTCAAAAGGCACTTGGTACACGATTGGATTTGAGCACGGCCTACCATCCCCAAACTGATGGTCAGACCGAGCGAACAATCCAAACCCTGGAAGACATGCTGAGAGCCTGTGTCATCGACTTTGGTGGCAATTGGGATTCACATTTGACACTTATCGAATTTTCCTACAACAATAGTTACCACACCAGCATCGACATGGCTCCGTTTGAAGCTCTCTATGGTCGTAAGTGTCGTTCTCCCATCTGTTGGAACGAGATTGGTGAAGCACAAATCACCGGTCCCGAGTTAATTCAAGAAACCTCCGACAAGATTATCCAAATCCGTGACAACATTCGAGTTGCGAGGAGTCGGCAAAAGATCTATGCCGACAAACGACGCAAACCCTTGGAATTCCAAGTTGGTGATCTTGTACTTCTAAAGGTGTCTCCTTGGAAGGGGGTGATCCGTTTTGGGAAGAAAGGTAAGCTAGCACCTCGCTATGTGGGTCCATTCAAGATCCTTGAAAGGTTTGGGAAAGTGGCTTACAAGCTCGAGTTACCTCCATCACTTGGCAGCGTACATCCTACATTTCATGTATCCAACCTCAAGAAGTGTCTTGCTGATGAGAACCTTCATATACCTCTTGACGATGTGCGCATTGATGAGACGATGCACTTCGTTGAAAAACCAGTCGAGATTATGGATCGCGAGATAAAACAACTCAAGCGCAGCCGTATTCCTATTGTCAAGATTCGTTGGGAATCTAAACGAGGACCCGAGTTTACTTGGGAACGAGAAGACCAAATGAAGCTCAAGTACCCACATCTTTTTGCTGAAGCAGTAGCCTCAACCAGTTGAATTTCGGGACGAAATTCCCTCAACATGGGGATACTGTAACCTTTCTGATTTTCATGTTTTTCCTATGTATTTTATGCCGTGCAATAAAAGATTTCAACCTTACATTTATTGTTCATATACACTTACAAGCATACACGCGTTCATTATAATACAATATTAACGAAAACAATCTTACAAACCTCGAGGACCAAACTTGACCAAAACTCAAAACCACATCAATATTACAAAACTACAAGGACTAGTCTTGAAACTTCCAAAAACCAACACAAGCACGGTCGCGCCTAGTCCTAGGCACGGTCGCGCTTGTGCCATTAACACGGTCGTGCTTATCATGAAGCACGGTCGCGCCTCGTTCACAGTTTGACTCCGCAAAGTCAAACCGACTCAAATCTTGTCCAAAAATAGATTGTAAACACGTTTAGAAGTTTGCGAAACTTGCAGAAGAAGATATTCGGCTAATTGAGACTAAAACACGACCAAATACACCTGCAATCGTCCCAATACTCGCAAATTCTAAACCGACTCTTTTTTTAAAACAAATCAAGTAATTGGGGCAAGAATCAAACGAATTAAGTTAAGCCCATACCTACCCGAGACATATATAAACTTCTCTAAACCCTAAATCCATCATTCCATCATCTCTATCTCGTTTGTCGATCAAGAAAAAGCCGCGAAGTCTCCCCGTAGCCGTCTGCACTTGTTGCCCATTCAAAACAGGTTAGTAATAGTTCATTAGGATCGTCTCTCCAAGTTAATCGAAAGCCCTAACTCAATTCGTAACCACATTACATGATTCTACAGAATTGAATCTGAGTTTTGATAAAAAAATGGTTTTAAACGATCGACACGTTAAACAGGATATAAACCTAATTAAATGGTGTAATTCGATTCGCAAACATCATATCAATGAAAACCCTAAGTTTATAATCTGTGTTATTACAAGAATCAGGCGAATTGCTTCTGGAATTGACCAGACACGGTCGCGCCAACCTATGAGCGCGGTCGTGTCTGACCAAGAACAGTCGTGCCCCGTAAGAGGCCCGGTCGTGTTACCGATCAAACCAAGTCCTGACCTAGTCAAAACCCTAGGCGCGGTCGTGCCGGATACGGACGCGGTCGTGTCTCAGGACCAGACTCTTGTTTTGACTTCTGACCAACCACGGGCGCGTTACCGACCAAGCGCGGTCGCGTACGTGCCGGGCGCGGTCGTGCCATATACAAGCACGGTCGTGCTCATCCCTTAAACAGAATCTTTACTTTTATTTTTATTCTGTTAATTTGATAAATAAATAACAGTTTAAATAATGATTTTAAGACAAACCCTACACGTTTAAGAATGACAAATTCACTTCCGTCATTAAATAACGCAAATCAATAACAAATATACATTGTTCATTAGGTCAAACCTAGCAATCTACAACACATCGCTGTTTTCCATTTGCTTGTGCAACCTACACGCTACATAACACGTGAGTTACATAGCCCCTCTTTTACTCTATTTTACAAACGTTTTTGGGGTGGAACATGCGTTCTATTTACATGTTTTCAATTATACACATATACAGTTCCATCCTATACATGTTTACAGTTTTGCGCTTTGTGCTTGAGTACATTTTGTAGACCAATTATTATGCTCTTCATGTACAATCATTAACTAACAGCCGACAGTGAACAGTGGTAGATCTATTGAGTCTGACAAACCCACCCAGGTAGGGTGACTGTTACTGACAACACAAGTTTTGAGTGCAAGTTACAAAGGTTTGATTGTATAGGTCACACGATGTTTTCTCTCCATAAATGCCTTAGTTGTCATGATTGTATTGAACTGTATGCACACAACACGTATTTTGCTATCACACGATTAAACCTATGTTTTCTCACCAACTCTTGTAGTTGACCCTCTCATTTAACCATGTTTCAGGTACCAATGTTTGAAGTGATCAAGATATGCTACACATAGGATTTTGACCTAGTTTTAATTGAACCAGTTATATTTCGATGTAATTTTCATTATTGTTTGGTGGATGGAATCTATGTTTTGTTGAACTTGTTTGATTGCAATGAAAACGATTATTAATTATTCAAACATTAGCAAACCATGAGCAATGAACAGTCTGCACGCTTCACGCCCCGACGTTTCCGCCGTCGGTTGGGGTGTGACAAGTTAAGTGTTAACCAATCATGTTAACAACTTGCAAACACATCTTGTGGAAACATAAAGTTTCCATATTTAGAAACTGGGCTCTAAAACTCATACACATGCATTTTAATCCATCGTTTTGTTTGATTCCTGTTATTCGTAGCAGATTCAATACACCGATACAAGAACCATGAAACGAGATAGATTCAGAAACACATAGTTAAAGGTGTAATTATCCAAATTGTATTGATATTTCAAATCAACTCCATCTTTACAAAAGTCAAACTACACAAGTATTTATACTAAGAAGACAAATAAAGACTTCGTCCTAAATACATTTCGGTCGAAATGTATTTCGTTCGAAAACGATTTCGATCGAAAAAGATGTCGGTCGAAATTTTTTAACTTCAAAGAATTCCTCAGACTTCAGACTGTTTTATATGCGATGGCCTACAATTAGTTCCAACAATCTCCTCCTAGGCCATTGCATATCAAAACACGAGAATTCTGCCAAGCTCCCCCATACACTTTGCATCATCAAATTTAGATCTTGGACTCGAAGCTTTAACTCTCCAAACTTGTCTTGGTTTAGCTTTGACCTACCAATCTCGTTTTGGTTTTGACATCCAAAACATCTTCAACCAATTAAAAACATTAACAATATTTTCTTGAACCTTTCTCTGAGGTTAAGAAACGACCTTCTGTTTGGAACACCTGTGTTTCTTGATGCATCAATCTCTTGATAAATGACCCTGCTTTCCACAGCTGAAACATTTCTTCAAAGCAGGACATGTTCTTTAAATAAGGCCCCTTTCGAGATTCTGACTTGTCTTTAGACTTCTGTTCTACAACTTTTGACGTTTCTACTCCCTTTTTAACAAACATGAGCATAGCAAATATATTTGAAACGAACGGGATGGCATTAGCATTGAGTGAACTATCTTTCTTGAACCCTAAGCCACCCTTATTGTCAAAATAATCCACACATTCTTGACTTTCTTCAGATTTGTCACTGACACAATCATCATCTGAAGCAAGATCACTTGTAATCTTCGATTCAACTTTATTTGCTTCGGAATTTTTCATTGGCTCTAACGAATGATAAACATTTGACACAAACGGCTCTGGAATGTATGGTTGAGGCATATGTGAATAAAATCCATTTGTAGTAAATGGAGGAGGAACACTTTTGTATCCAATCTCGTTATTCACTTTATCATTAACTTGAGCCTCAATGTTTTCACCAGTGCTTTTATATTCAAGACTAGACTTTACTTTGTCATGTATTTGAGCTTCAATGATCCCATTAGAAACTTTCCAGAAATGTTTATTTTATCAACTTTGATTGCTGTATTGGCAACTTTCTCAATCTTTTATGTCAACAATTTCTTTTCTATTTCTCTTTTCTCAATCAACAGTTGAATTTCATAATTCTTTCTCTTTAACTGAAGCTTCACATGAGAATTTTCTTTGACACATTCATCAATATTTCTTTTATACTCTTTCTCACGATCTTTTACAATCTAGTTCGTAGTATTTTCTTTTATTCTCCCCCTAAAATTGTGATGCAATTAATTGAATCTAAACAAACACATAAAAAGCACATTTTAGAACAAACACACAATTCAACACAATTTTAATACTAAAAGAAAAATCTTTTTGAGGAACATATACGGTCTTTCAATCAAAAAGATGGATTTTATTAAACGATATTTTTTTTTGTTCACAATCAGAAAGAAATCATCCCTAACATTTCTACCAAAGAGTTAAACCGATCTGTTGAAAAAGTTTTGTAAAAATATCAGCTTTTTGCTCTACGGTATCAACGTAGACCACCTTAATTAAACCATTATCAAAGCAATCATGAATAAAATGTAACCAGATGGCGATAAGCTTTGTTTTTTAGTGTTGAATTGGATTCTTGACTATACCAAGCACCGCTTTATTATCACAAAAATTAGGGGTCTCCAAAAAATCGATTCCAAAGTCCATTAATTTTTGTTGTATCCAAATAACCTGTGAACAACAGCTCGACACGGCTGTGTATTTTGCCTCAGCAGTTGAAGTGGATACATTCATTTGTTTCTTACACTGCCATGAAACAAGTCTCTCCCCCAAAAATTGACAACCTCCAAATGTAGATTTCCTATCCAAATTACATCCACCATAATCGCTATCAGTATAAGCATAAAAATTAAATTCCGAATCAGAAGGATACCATAAACCGAGATTACCTCGACCCTTAAGCTACCGAAAAATTCTTTTAACAGCCGATTCATGGGACTCTTTTGGAGCTCCCTGATATCTAGCACACGAGCAAACTGCGAACATAATATCAGGTCTACTTGCAGTCAGATACATCAAGGAGCCAATCATTGAACGATATGCTTTTTGATTAACTGCAACTCCAGATAAATCCAAAGTGAGAGGTTCATGGGGAGCAATGGGATTGGATGCTGCCTTGCACTCATTCATGCTGAATTTTGTCAAAATAACTTTAACATACTTCGCCTGATGAATAAGAATTCCGGCATCAGATTTTTCCACCTGCAATCCCAGAAAGAACTGCATTTGACCCATTAAACTCACTTCGAATTTTAGTTTCATAACAGCTTCAAAATCTTTATAAGGAGATTCGTTTGTAAAACCATAGATGATGTCATCAACATAGACTTGAACAATCAGCAAATCAGAATCAACGTTCTTTAGAAACAAAGTTTTGTCAATTGTAGCACGAACAAAGCCATTAGATGTGAGATGTGTCGACAAAGTCTCATACCAAGCACGAGGCGCTTATTGTAACCCATACAATGCTTTATCATGCTTGTACACCAGGAATGGATGATCAGGATCTTCAAAACCAGGTGATTGATTAACATAAACTTCTTCTTTTACAACCCCATAAAGAAATGTTGTCTTCACATCCATTTGATAAATCTTAAACTTCATAAAAGAAGCATAGTCTAGAAAGATACGAATAGCTTCAATTCTAGCAACAGGAGCAAAAACATCCTCATAATCCAACCCTTCTTCTTGATAGAATCCTTGTAAAACAAGTTGAGCCTTGTTCCGAACAACAATGCCACGATCATCCTTTTTGTTGCGAAAAACTTACTTTGTACCTATCGGGTACTTGCCTTCAGGAAGATCAACAAGATGCCACACATTCAGCTTCTTAAATTGAAGTAACTTTTCTTGCATCGCTTCAATCCAGTTTGAATCTTGAAGTGCGATTGTTACATTCTTTGGTTCTTCTTGTGACAAGAAGCACGGATATAAACATACATTAATGTTTCCAGATTGGTTTCTTGTTTTCACACCTTCTTCAATAGATCCAATAATATTCTCAACAGGATCAGCTGAATGAATTCTGTGAATTGGAATTTTTTCAATCTGAACTGATTCTGGCATACTAGTGGTGATTGGTCACTTGAAAAACTTGAAGAACTTCATTGACAATCATTCTCAGCTTGAACATTGGAAACTTCTAGCTGATCTTCAGAAACAAATGGTTCATCATTAGTAACAGGAACATGTACTTCAGTTTCATCATTTGTAGTTGAAATTTCAAGTTGCTCTTCTTGTGTTTTTGTAGATTTAGTAACATCCTCTGAGTTTTCACTTTGAATTATTACCTTTTGTGGACAAACCAAGAAATTGTTAACAGTTTGATCAATCCTTGTTACTGACTCATCAACTGTATTTGAAGAACTTACACCATCAGAATCAGATAAAGATTGTTGATCAAAATTTTTTAAAACTATATCCACATCAAAGAACCATTCTGGCCCATTTTGCTCAGGAGAAATAGATAACTCTTGCCACTCCACATAATACGACTCTTGAACAATCTTTGTTCTTTTATTATAAACTCTGAAAGCCTTTTGATAAGACGAGTATCCCAAGAAATAACATTCATTTCCAACTGTAGCAAACTTTAGCAAAGAATCTTGTGTATTTAGAAGTGTCCACCAACATCCAAATGCTATGAAAAACTTTATATACAGATTTGTTTTGAAAAACAACTCATAAGAAGTCTTTGTATGGTGCTTCACCATGAGAACTCTGTTCAACACATAACACGCTGTGTTTACAGCTCAGCCTAGAAAATAATGGGCAATTTTGAATCCACAAGCATTGTACGAGTAGCTTCAATTAATGTTCTGTTCTTTCTTTCATCCACTCCATTTTGTTACGGAGTCCTTGCTGCACTAAATTGATGAGTTATGCCTTTTTTCTGCACAAAACAAATTTATCAGTTTATTCTTAAACTCTGTTCCATTATCACTGCTAATAATTGACACTTTTCTATCACAAATGTTTTCAATACACTTTATAAATTCGATGATTGTTTCAGATGTTTCATCCTTTGTTGCAAGGAAGAACACCCAGGAAAATCTTGAAAAATCATCTGTGATAACAAGACAGTAAAATTTTTTCGCAATACTCTTTACTCGAACTGGACCAAATAAATCCATATGAATAAGAAATAAAGGTCGAGTAAATGTTGTCCCAGTCTTCTTTGGATGAGACATCTTGTGCTGTTTTCCCTTTGCACATGACATGCAACTTTCTTAAATAATGAATTCCTTTCTGGGTAATCCACGCACTAAGTCTTTATGAACCAAGTTGTTCATATTTTTCAAATTTACGTGTCCCATTCGACGACGCCACAGATAAGACTCTGAGCTAGTGGCATTTGATAACAAACAAGAAACGCTCACTGATGTACAATGGTCGTTCATATCCACCACCTAAGTGTTGAACTTTCTTGGAGCTCTCATCAATATCATTTCTTCAGGTATAACTAGTCCTGGCTTTAAGAATAAGCACTCCTTTGCTGTAAAGTGAACCGGTATGTCCTTATCATACACTTGCGACACACTTAGCAGATTAAACTCCAACTGTGATACATAATTGACTTTCTCAAGAGTTATTAAGTCATTTGAAACTGTTCCCTGACCAGTTATTTACCACCTTTTTTATCTCTAGAAAAGCAACAAAACCACCTCTTCAATATCTCTCTTTGTCCCGTCATATGCCTTGAGCAACCGCTATCAACACGCCAAGCATTATTAATAGTCCTCCCGGTTTGACTCTGCACATTTCAAGACAACTTAATGAGAAACAGGTACCCAGATCATCCTTGACCCGGGCTGACTTTTACTTTTTACAGTCTTAGTCACATCGACTTGTTCCTTTAATTTCTCAACATTCTTTGTTCCAGATATATGTGAAGTTTGTTCAATTTTAACTTTCCAAAAACGACCAACATTTTCCCCATATTTCTTATTGAATTTTTCTTTATCAAAATAGCTTGGTTTGGTTGATTTTTTTCACATATATTGGACTGTCTTGGACCTTCTTGTCCACAAAATTATGTAGGACATAATCATGACAAGCATTTGAATAAAGTTCACTATAATCTCTAGAAAGCAAGTAATCGCGACTGTAACGATGATTCACTCCGGACTCAACCACACTGTAATTCACAAATGCTTTCTTGAACCACTTGTTGATATTGCTTTTTGTTTTCTTATTGTACCCTTTGACCTTTGACTCACTTGACTTGTGTTTGCAATTTCTAGTAAAATGTCCAACTTGACCACAATTGAAACAATTTTGACTTTTAAACTTTGACTTCTTCTTTGTCTTTGTCTTTGACTTTGAACATTCGCCTACTTCAAACATGGATTTTCCTTTCTCACACTCTATTGAACTTTGACTTATTACTGACTTCCCTTTACTTTGAACGGGCTTATCTTTGACATCAATGAACTGGTCTTTGACATCATTTGATTTGCCTTTGACATTCATTTGATTTGACCTTCCATTGACGTTTTGACTCTTTGTTGGTGTACTGATTTTAATTTGTACAGACTTCACATTCTCTCCTTCACTTGTCAGGATGTGATTTTCAGGAACTATGAATTCATTATTCTTTGGCTTCTCATGAGAAAGATCATAATCTTGTATTAATGGATTTCCAAATTCATCCAACACGACATCTTTGGCTAGACATGACATTTTATGAGTTCGAATATACTCTCTCATTGTATGCACCACTTTATCGAAGAAAGTAGAATCAGAAGAAACCTTAGACATACAATCAGAAACATCACACACAGAGTTAGTAGAACAAGCAGAAACATATGAACTATCAGAATCTGAAAAACTGTTTACATCAAAACCATTGTTTGCATGTGACTTAACAAACTTGTTTGCAATACATGTATCAACCACAAATTGTCTACAATCCCTTATTGTTTCTCTCACACAAACTTTATTGAATTCATTAAAACTCCTCACATCATCAACTGAAACCGTCTCATTTACATGACTTGTGTTATTTGCTGCACTAACATATAAGTCATGAAAATTAGAGTTATCATCTCTAAGTAAATCATTTGAAACATGAGGTTCAGGAAACGTGTAAGGCCCCTTTCCAGCATAACCTCACTTGTTGGATTTACTCATAAACATAGTCATAAATACTGAACATAAACTAAAAACATTCGAGAGTAGCGGAAGCAAACATCATTCGAATTCATAACATAACAGGGCAAGTCTTAACAATTAAAAACATAACATTGTCTTAACATATATAAAAGTGGGATGTCAGTCGCTTGCCGGGTAACCATCACACCTTCACACGACCCTTCCTTTCTTTACCTGAAATGTATGCTAAAAGTCAGCTAACGCTGATGAGTTCTAGTTTAAAAACAATCAGACATAACATTTATCTTATCGTTAAGTATTATATATATATATATAATATACGTGCATTTGCATATTCTTTGCTTTACTGTTCTCACATAACATTCATACTGAGTATATACATATGTACATACATACTTCCTTTGGGGAGAACATTCATTGGCCATACACATATTGGTGGTCGACCCGTCATAATTGTTACGCGAGTCACAAGGACAAACACCATGAGAACTACCGGCGTAGTCTGTTTCATAAACTGCCCGGCCCTAGAAACCGTCCGTCGTAACATAAATCCGTCCGGCAACCTTTGTCCGTCCGCCTAAAACCCGTCCTACCGTCGTAGTCCGTTCATTCTACCGTCTGCCCAAAGGCATCCGTTTCCGACGCGGCTATTATGTATGTAACCGTTCTACATGTAATAAGGCATGTGCTTCGACCGTCCATGAGTGTCTTTTATACGTCCTAGCTTATGAAGGAACGTTTTTGTCCCGGTTGCAAAATAGTCACATGGTCGTCCGTCTACCGAAGTAGTCGTTACCTTCGTTTCCGTCCATAACGTATACATACATTCATAACATGCAATATATATAATTATAAAGCAAGATTTCGTTCATTTACGTTATGCTATTCTTTCATTCATTCTTTGTCAACATACGTTTCATTCTTTGTTCATAATTCATTTTTATATATAGATATATATATTTGTATACCACGTATGATCACATTGGCATTCATAGCATTTATTCACTTAGTGTATACACTTCAGCCCCAAAACATTTAAAATGATTTGCACATAATATACAAAGGGGCACATAGAACTCACCTGATGAGCTAGTCTCGTCTTGTCCTAACAACGGTCCAATGAGTGCCACACACGATCTGGATTGGTTAATTACAAATACATCAGACCTAATTTAAATTACACACTTTTACTTCAGCTGAACTAGGCGAACTTAAGGCTAAGTTCGCTACCTAAACTCTAGGCGAACATATAGGCGAACTTGTCCTAAGTTCGCTGACTTGACCAAGCGAACTTAACCAGGCGAACTTAATCAGGCGAACATAATCAGGCGAACTTAATCAGGCGAACATAATCAGGCGAACATAATCAGGTGAACATAATAGGCGAACATGCTAAGTTCACCTCTTGATGGCCATAAGCGAACTTGGTAGGCGAATTTGTCAAGCGAACTTCATAAGTTCGCCTCAACCTTTCCAGGAGAACTTGATAAGTTCGCCTGTCGAACAGTCTTCTTCCCCAACAAGTCTGAAATTCTTGCATGCTAACATGATCAGGCCAATCTTACAACTTTCTTTGTTCAAAACGTGCGGTTTTCATTCTAGATGCTAGTCCTAAGCTTATTTTCAAGTTTCATCCGTAAAAACGTCACATATTTAGCTAAAACCCGAAAATCCCAAATTAAACAAAAACATAGTTTAGGGTCGAATCGTTACCTAGATTGGGATTCTGATTCGGAGGTTTTGCTCATGAGCTCAGTAGTAACGTGCTCCTTCATTTCCGGGTCGATCCGTCAACTTTCTCTCTCTAGGCCCGAGCTCTCCTTTCTCTCTCTAAATTGCAAATGGTGGGAGTTTGGAAGTTTGAGGTTGTCTTGACCCTTATATACCTGGGCTTCCCTCGAGTCATTGGAGCCGAGCCCAAGCCCATCCATTTTCCTTTCATTTTTGATGATTAAATCTCGATCGCGTTATTATTTATTTATTTACTATTTTTGGGATTTTACAAGTCTACCCTCCTTAAAGAGGTTTCGTTCTCGAAACCATTTATACGTTAAACAATTGAGGGTATAGTCCCCTCATCTCGTCTTCTTTCTCCCATGTCGCTTCTGACCCTTTTATGTGCTTCCATTGTACTTTAACTAGATGAATCGACTTATTGCGTAGTCGTTTCTCAGCTCGGTCAAGAATGGCTATTGGTTCCACCACATAATTTAGACTGTTATCCACTTCGATCTTGTTGTAAGGTATGTGAGCTGTGTCTTCAGCTAGGCACTTGCGTAAGTGCGACACGTGGAACGTAGGGTGTATTCCACTAACGGGTAGGTCGAGTCTGTAAGCAACTTGACCCACTCTCGCTAAAATCTTGAAAGGCCCGACAAACCTTGGACTTAGTTTGCCACGTTTTCTGAATCGGATGATTCCTTTCCATGGTGATACCTTTAACAGTACCATGTCCCCTACTTGAAACTCTAAATCCCTTCTTCTCTTATCCGTGTATGATTTCTCTCTGTCTTTTGCGGCTTTCATTCAAGCCTTGATTTGATCAAATTTCTCAGAAGTAGCTTTGACCACTTTAAGACTTGCAAAATCCTTCTGTCCAATCTCCCCCCAACAAACCGGGGTCCTACATCTCCTTCCATACAACGTTTCAAATGGCGGCATGCTAATAGTTGAGTGATAGCTATTGTTATATGAAAATTCTGCCAATGGTAGATGGCTGTCTCAGCTCCCACCGAAGTCAATGATACAGGCCCGGAGCATGTCCTCCAAGGTCTGAATGGTCATTTCAGATTGACCATCGGTTTGAGGGTGGTAAGCGGTGCTGATGTTCAGTCTAGTGCCCATCGCTTCTTTGAATTTCTTCCAAAACCTTGACGTGAATCTAGTATTCCTGTCGGACACAATCGACAACAGCATACCATGTCTGATCATAATTTCCTTCATAAATATTTCTGCTAGCTTTTCAGACGAATAAGTCTCAGGTATTGGCAAGAAGTGAGCACTCTTTGTCAAGCGGTTGACGATCACCCAAATGGTATCATTGCCTTTAGCTGTTCGCGGTAGCTTGGTAATGAATTCCATTGTGATCTCCTCCCACTTCCATTCCGGTATTGGTAGAGGTTGCATTTTACGGCATGGCTTCTAGTGCTCGGCCTTAACTACTGAACACGTTAGGCACTTGTTCACGTACTCGGTCACATCATTCTTCATGTCGGGCCACCAGTACTCTTTCTTCAAGTCTTGATACAATTTGTTTGTCCCGGGGTGGATATAATATCGAGACTTATGGGCCTCATCGAGGATTTTTGCTCTAAGCTCGCCAATCTTAGGTATCCACATCCGGCCAAACCTTGTTCGTACACCGTATGCATTTGCATCCAAATTCCCTTGGTGTCCTACTATTCTTTCCCATTTTATATTTCTTTATAATAGTGCTTCATCTTGTGCCTTTGATATTTCACTCATCAAATCTGGCGTTATAATTAGCTTACACGCTTTGATCCGTATAGGTTCCGATTCTTCCTTTCTGCTTAAAGCGTCAACCACCACGTTGGCCTTGCCTGGATGGTACAATATCTCACAGTCATAGTCTTTCAGTAGCTCTAACCACCTCCTTTGTATCATGTTTAATTCCTTTTGTTCGAAAAAGTACTTCAGGCTCTTGTGATCGGAGTAAATGGTCCATTTAACTCCATACAGATAGTGCCTCCATATTTTTAATGCGAAAACTACTGCCGCTAACTCCATATCGTGATTTGGGTAGTTAACCTCGTGAATCTTTAGTTGTCGCGAGGCGTAAGCAATTACCTATCCTCGTTGCATAAGTACGCACCCTAAATCCTGACCCGAAGCGTCTGAGTAGACTACCAAGTCTTCATTTCCCTCAGGTAGTGTCAAGACTGGAGCTTGGGTTAATCATGTCTTAAGTTCCTCAAACGCGTTGTTTTGGGTTGGATCCCATTCATATTTTACTTCCTTCCGTGTCAATTTAGTTATTGGAAAGGCTATCCTCGAGAAATCTTGAATGAACCTCCGATAGTAGCCTGCCAATCCCAGAAAACTTCGTATCTCTGTTGGCGTCTTCGGGGCGTTCCATTCCTTTACTTCCTCAATCTTTGCAGGATCTACCATGATGCCGTTTGGGTTTATCACATGACCTAGGAATTGGACTTCCCTAAGCTAGAACGCGCATTTGGAGAATTTTGCGTACAACTTTTCCTGCTTTAGCACCTCCAAAACCTCTCTTAGGTGACAGTGGTGATCACCCTCATTTTTCGAATATATCAGTATGTCGTCTATAAAAACTATCACTGATCGATCCAACATTGGTCGACATACTCTATTCATCAAGTCCATGAACGCTGCTGGTGCGTTGGTCAATCCGAAGGACATCACGAGAAACTCATAATGCCCATAACGTGTGCGAAACGCGGTCTTTGGTACGTCTTCTTCTCTTAATTTCAACTGATGGTAACCCGACCTAAGATCGATCTTTGAGAACCAACTCGCACCTTGTAGTTGATCAAAAAGGTCGTCTATTCTAGGTAGTGGGTATTTGTTCTTTACTGTCCTCTTGTTCAAATCGCGGTAGTCAATGCACATGCGCATGCTGCCGTCCTTCTTCTTTACAAATAGTATCGGAGCGCCCCATGGTGAAATGCTCGGTCTGATAAATCCTTTTTGTGACAATCCAGATTTTTAGGATTAACCCCGTTAATAAATTTCGTTAAATCCTAACCTAGTTAACCTAATCTAAAACTCCAAGACTGTTCTGTCACATGTTTTATCTAAAACTGCAAGGCCTAGAGTTGAAATTACCCTAAACCCAATCATGTTGACTCCACGAAGTCAAAATCGATCATTTTTGTTTCTGTTGACTTTCAAAAGTCAAACTAGTGTTATTCTTGATTCAAATTCATAGCCATAACTGAAATTTGATCGAATCTGAAGTTGTAACGGATGACATTAATGATGTCGAAAGTTAGTGAGCCGTTTTTAACTGTGTATCATTACGAATCTTAATACCAACTCCGTAACCGTCGATACCCTCATCAACTACTATCAAATTCACATCATTCGTCTGTTATTCTCACAAATTAATCACCAGCACACCCTATACGAGTTCCTTTGAAGCTCCTACACTCATCAATTCGATCAGGAACGAAGCCGGAGTTGCTGGGGAATAAACCACTCGAAGTCGAAAACCCAATTGGTCGAACTCTATCAATTCGGACTTCATTTTGGTAATTTCTTGTAAAATTAGTTTCTAAATTCTCAGTATTATGAAATCCCTATGTTGATTTTATCAAATATCATCGAATTGAACTCCACCCGTAATCTAGTGTTCATACGTAAACAGATTTGGGGCTTTTGATCCTAAACCCGACCTCAATCCAATTAATTTGCATGGATTGATTCGCAATCAACCACTCTTTGAAAGCCCCATATCAATTGAAACAAACATCATCGAATATTTCATGATCCGTAAACTAGGGCTTGTTCATAATCAGATTTGGGGGTTTTAATCTTGGGCATAACCTTAATCCGATTAAACCATATTAGTAGTTTCGCAACACTGTAATCTATAAAATCCCCATGAATTCAACAGATTTCATTATCGAATTTAACTCAATCGACATCTAGGGTTCATACGTTCTTCGTTTTAATCGAACCCTGATCTAGACACAACCACAATCAAATCAAACTATATCAGTGATTTCGCAGTGTTCTAATCTACAAAAGCCCTATGAAACTTATTATCAGAATTGTACAATTTGATTCTTGGTTAAAAACTAGGGTCCCAGTTTTTGAAACTGAAATTGATAACTCAAAACTAAACGGTTTCCACAATTGGTTACACCCTCAGACTCGTAAACATTAGACAAACAAAAGCCCTTTGATTCTTGGCCCACTCGGAATCGATTTCAAGGGAATTTAGGGTGGGTTCGATCGGGTTTGCATATGGGGATAAACGCGGGAGGGTTGAAGGTCAAAACCTTTGTGGTTCGGGTTATCAACGCGACACCCTAGCGGGCTTTGATGGTTAGAGCGTTGGATTGTTGGGGAGGAGACCCGGGTTTGAGTCTCCTCACCCCCGTTTCTTTTTTTAAACCGATTTTACTTATTCTTTTAGTATAAAACTAATACCCTATATTAGTATATTATTATATTGATGTGTTTTAACCCGGAAAACAACGCGGAGGCTCGGGTTTAGTTCGTAAACCATAGTTATTATTAAAAACTCATTTCTAAAATAAAATTATATTATTTTCAACCCAAAACTCCAACTAAAAAGAATATATTATATATATATATATATTATTTTCATCACGTTCATAAACATTTTGTAGCGTTTCAAAGTTATAAATAATATAGTTATTCGTATTATTTACACTCGTTACATCCTGGAATAAAAATAATAAATTATTATTTTTGTCACGCAAGTTAATTGTTTACGTTACTTCGCTAAACTTATAAATAATATAATAAATTATATTATTTTCCTAGACTTCTAGTTAACGACAAAACACTCGAATATAATTATTATATATTATTTTGTCATTCGTCGCATATCGTATACATATCTTAATTATAAATTAAGAATCTTTATTTCCGTAGACACGTTCGTCCACTCTTAAATCCTTAGAAGGAGTTAAAAAGTTCTAACCTTTCGTTTCGTCGTCACAAATCCCATTGTGTCACTATTTGTTATGTTTTTATTCTAGGGAATACGTGATCTGTTTCAGGCTAACACTTGTGGTTTCAATCTCATACTTATGTGATACTACCTACTACACAACGCAGGTGAGTTTTCACGACCCCTTTTTATTGTTTTAACTTGGGGGAGAAAACACGATTCAACTATTTTGAGATTTTTGTAATTCATATGCTATCAATGTTAAAGCTAAGCGTAACACGCTGTCACTGGAAGTCCTCAACACACATCGAACCGTTAATATGGATCTTAGCGAGGTAATGTTTAGTTGTACTACTGGGTTTAACAAATCCCACCCGCATTAGTCGCACTAACTCGATTGGAGATCGAACGGGTGAAATGTTTGCCTACTCACATCACCGGGGTTGATACCTGGCAGGAGGCAAATAAACAAACAGTCTGCTTCAGTTGCGAGCGCTTAAGTTAAACATGAACATAGGTTAGCTACCTATAGATACATGTTGAATGATCAATAATCTTGTAAACGTTTATATATATACTGAAACCTGTGAACTCACCTACCTCGTGTTGACATCTTTTCTTACATGTTTTCTCAGGTCGCTAAGATAAGGCATAGGTGCACACATAGGACATGCATGGGATTCTCCATTTGATTTATGTTTTATTAAACTATTTGGACTGTTTTGAATTGTGTTTGTTTTGGATGTTTGGACTTTTTGGGCGCGTGTGTTTTGCGCATTTACTTTTCTTTACGCTTCCGCATTAAACTCTGATTGTTATGATATTTTTATTTGAGTCCCATGTAGAGTCGTTCAATGTAACTAATGACTGAGATCCTGGTTTGTCACTTCCCAAACGGTAAAACTCCTTTAGATGAATTTGAGGGTGTGACAGATTGGTATCAGAGCCATTGGTTATAGACAACTAGGATTGCATACTAGACTATAACCTCACACATTAGTTACATGTCATAAACCTTGAATGTTTGGCACTTATATATTATATTACAGGATCATGTCGTCAACTCCACCACCATCACCTAACGCACCTACCGTATCGTCCCCGGTGCCTAAAAGGCGTCGGACTAGTACTAGTGACAACTCGGTGGAACAGGCTGAACCAAGTAATGCACGAGCAAGGAACACGACACTTAATTGGAGTGCATATCCGAAGATGATCCAAAGGTGGATCGAGATGGGAAATGTTCCATCGCCTTATTTTGGTTCCGCTTCCTCATCAGCTACTTTACCTAGCTTGCCATGTACCATGGAACAAGCTTTTGTAGCTTTTGTGTTTATTATAACTAAGGAGTTAAAGGAGATGAAGGATTCCACTGATGAGATACCGGGCATTCTAGAGCGAGGGCCACAAGTGGAAGAAAACAAGGTATGAATTGAGCTTTTGACTTCTGAGCTAGCAGCAACGGACCAAGTCCATAACCTTTTGGTGGATCTGGTTACACATTTGGAGATGAGGGTGGACACCTCGGACCAGGATGTAGGAAGGATTCTGAAGAGAGTGACTAATCTGGAAGCCCAGCTGCAAATAGCAGATCATGCTGCTGAAGGACTTCGGGAGAGAGTGACTCACTTAGAAGCCCAACTACAAGCAGCCCTATTTCCGGAGGACATCCCACTTTCTAACGACGAGGAGGAACCTTTCGAGGAGAAGCCATTCGAGGATGAGCCCTTAGAGGAGGAGCCACCCGAGGAGGAACCGGTGGAGATCGACGATGCACAATCATACGTTTCTTCCGATGACGAGTATGTTTGATGATCTTTCTATTCTATGTTTTCTTTTTACTCATGCTTCGTTTATGTTATTTCTCTTTTCAAACCTAGATGGGTAAGGTTGTTCCCATTCAATAAAAGCATGAGAAGTTTAATGTTTGAGTTATTTATTTTGTAGCCTAACAATTTATTTAATTTTCTAAATATTAGATGTTGTATTTCCTTACTTGTACATAAATAATGTTTAATATGCGATATATTTCTCATTGTTTTGTATTTGTGAATGTGAAGAATTATGTCGGGAAGAGGACATGGAGGTCATGCTGGTGGCCGAGGTACCATCAACATGACAGCAGCTGAGCTGGCGGCACTAATCAACGATAGTGTGGCAGAGGCTCTCGCAGCACAGAATGCTGCAGGTAAATACTTTAGCTATTGACTAATGAGGTCAATCCATCTCTTAAAGCGCCATTCCTAAGCTCTATAATCCCAACCCTATATTTTGCTTCTAAATCCAGGTCAACAGAATCAGCAACCAGCCTGCACCTTCCAAACATTTATGGACTGTAAGCCCCACACTTTTAGTGGAGCCGAAGGAGCTGTCGGACTACTCCGGTGGTTCGAAAAAGTAGAATCGGTGATTGCCATGTGCAACTGCCCAGTGGCCAATCAGGTCAAGTTCGCCGCTGGAACTTTGGAGGGCCCGGCTCTCACGTGGTGGAACACTCAGGTCCAGATGTTTGGTCAGGTCATGGCAAATGGACTCCCATGGGAGGAGTTTAAGACAATGATGAAGGAGGAGTACTGTCCTCGGGATGAAATTCCAAAATTGGAAGGAGAGTTCTAGAACCTGAAAATGGAAGGTTCTGAAATCGAGTTGTATACCACTCGCTCCCATGAGCTTGCTACCATGTGCCCACATATGGTGACTCCGGACTACAAGAGGATTGAGCTGTATATTGGAGGTCTAGTGCCATAAATTCAAGGTATGGTAACTTCATCCAACCCTGCTACCATCCAGTAGACTATCCGACTTGCGTACAAGCTAACCGATCAGGCGGTGACTCAAGGGACTTTACCCCCGAGAGGTTCGGTCTCTAAATCCATCGACAGTCATAAGCACAAGTTTGATCACCACTCCAACTCTCACTCCAGCTCCAAAGGACCCCAGCCCACCCAACCTCAGCAACAGCAGCATCAACGTAGGTTTGAGCCAACTAAGAACTTCAACCAGACGACTTTTCCAAGTCAAAATCAGGGTGGTTACGCGCGGAAGTCTCCCAAGTGTAACAAGTGCAACTTTCATCACTTCGGGGTTTGCAACCGTTGTTAGCGGTGTGGTAAAATAGGTCATGCTGCCAAAGATTGTAGGGGTGAGTTGCAAGCCAAGAAGCCTTTTCAACAGACTGGGTCTACAAAGTTGTCTTGAGTGTGGGAAAGAGATACATTTGCGGAAGAATTGTCCTCAGTTAAAGAAGGGAGGTAATGAAAACCACAACCCTAATCAGAATAACAACAATGGTGGCAACAATGGCAATAACGGAGGGAATTGTGCGAAGGGACGAGCCTTCGTGCTAGGATCTGGAGAAGCTCGTTATGATCATAATGTGGTCACCGGTAAGTTTCTCTTAAATAATTACTTTGCTTCTTTCCTTTTTGACACTGGTGCTGATAGGAGTTTTATATCTAAGAAACTTAGTGGTATGATAAAAGGAACTCCAACTCTGTTAGAAGCTAAATATGTAATAGAGATAGCCAATGGACAAATGATTGAAGCAACCCACATTCTTAAGGGTTGTAAGATTGAACTAGCTAGTCATATACTTTATATCGACCTTATGCCGGTCACGCTTGGTAGTTTTGATGTAATTGTCGTCATGGATTGGTTATCTAAAAACCAAGCTGAGATCATCTGTCGTGAGAAAATCGTTCGTATTCCTCTCCCGGGTGGAGAAACCCTTTCCGTTCAGGGCGAAAAGGTTGGTGCAGTCATGGGCATCATATACTTTATGAAAGCACATAAATGCCTTCGAAAAGGGCATACTGCTAATTTGGCCCTCGTTGCTGAGCAGTCATCAGAAAAGAAGAAGATTGATGATATTCCCATCATTCTTGAATTTCTGGAAGTATTTCCCGAGGATTTGCCTGGTCTGCCACCACACCGTCAAGTTGAATTTCAAATCGATCTACCACCCGTAGCGGCACCGATCGCTCGGGCACCTTACAGACTGGTACCCAGTAAATTAAAAGAGCTATCTACTCAGTTACAGGAATTGTTGGATAAAGGTTTCATCAGACCTAGCTCATCGCCATGGGGAGCTCCGGTCATGTTTGTCAAGAAGAAAGACGGGACTTTCCGTATGTGTATCGACTACCGTGAACTGAATAAAGTCAAAATCAAGAACCGTTATCCTTTGCCTCGTATAGACGATCTCTTTGATAAACTCAAAGGATCATGTTTCTATTCCAAGATAGATCTTTGGTCCGGTTACCATTAATTGAGAGTCTGAGATGAGGATATCTCTAAGACTGCTTTCAGGACAAGGTACGGCCACTACGAGTTTTTCGTCATGCCTTTCGGATTAACCAATGCACCTGCTGTATTCATGCACCTCATGAACCGTGTGTGTAAACCATACCTTGATCAGTTTGTCATCGTTTTCATCGACGACATTCTTATTTATTCCAAGAACAAGGAGGAACATGAGGAACATTTACGTTTAATCCTGGAATTACTTAAAAAGGAGCAGATATATGCTAAGTTTTCCAAGTGTGAATTCTAGATTCGAGAAGTTCAATTCTTAGGACATGTGGTTAACGAGAAGGGAATACATGTCAATCCGTCAAAGATTGAAGCCATCAAGAATTGGTCAGCACCGATGACTCCGACTGAGGTGCGGCAATTTCTAGGTTTGGCTGGATATTACCGTTGATTCATCGAGGGATTCTCAAAGATTGCACAACCACTCACTTCCTTAACTCAAAAGGGTAAAGCCTATAACTGGGGCGATAACCAAGATTCAGCATTCCAACATCTTAAGCAGAAACTTTGCAGTGCACCTATCCTAGCTCTTCCGGAGGGTACAGATGATTTTGTGATGTATTGTGATGCATCCATTCAGCGTCTGGGTTGTTGTGACGTTTCGGATTTTTCATTCACGCACTTGTAATATAATTATCATGTAATCATTCTCAAATTAAATAAAATACAAGTGTTTTATTTAGTTTTATACAAATAAGTATTTTTATTTTACGGATTTAAATTAATTAAAATTTTATAAGTTTTAAAACTTATATAAAATTTTATATAAAAATCTAAATTTAAAAGTTGCATATTTAATAGAATAACCTGTTTAAATAAGATAAATAACTTTTATAAAAAAATTATTTATAATAATAATAATAAAATAAGTTTATAAAATATATTTGAAATTAAAAGAAATTAAAGAAATTAATTTTTATAAAATTTGTATAAAATAATATGTTTATATTATTTTCATCACGTGACAAATCCTATTAAATAATATATATATATATATATATATATATTATTTCGTATCGTTTTATACCTCGTGGGACGTTTAAACTTTTTAATAATATAATTAGTTATATTATTTACTCGTAGATATATATTATTATTTTCTCAATTTTTGTGAGTGACAAAACACCCGGTTATATTCATTATTATTTGTGTCATTCGTCGCGTAAAGTAATTCCTAACTCCGTGGACACTTTCGTCCACTCTTGAATATTAGAACGTTTCTTTAAGACGTTTCTCATTTCGTGTCGCTGTCACAATTCCTATTTTTGTCCCTAATTTATGTGTTTATAATTTTAGGGCATTCGTAAGTCGTTTGAGACTTACACACGTGGTTCCAACTTATCCTTTGTGTGATACTACCTACAACGCAACGCAGGTGAGTTTTCACGGCCCCTTTTTACTGTCTTAACTTGGGGGAGAAAACATGATTAAACGATTTTGAGATTTTGTAATTCTTATGATATCAATGTTAAAACTAAGCATAACACGCTATCATAGAAAGTCCTCAACTTATATCGGACCGTTAATATGGATCTTAGCGAGGTAATAATTAGTAGTACTACTAGGTTTGACAAATCCCACCTCCGTTAGTCGCGCTAACTCGATTAGAGATCGAACGGGTGAAATGTTAGCCTACTCACACCGCCAGTGTTGATAGACCTGGCAGGAGGCAAATAAACAAACAGTCAGCTTCGGTTGCGAGTGCTTGAGTTAAACATGAGCATAGGTCAGCTACCTATAGATACATACTGAATGAATATAAATCTGGTAAACGCTTATTTACGTATATTAAAACCTGTGAACTCACCAACCTCGTGTTGACATATTTTCTTACATGTTTTCTCAGGTCGCTAAGATAAGACACAGGTGGACATTAGGGCATGCATGGGATTCAACTACTTTGATTATGACTTATTTAAATTTATTTGGATTATTTTATTGTACTTGGTTTGGTTGGACGTTTTGGACTTTTGGACTTTGGTTTTGGGGCGCGTGTGTTTTGCGCATTTACTTTCTTTACGCTTCCGCATTGAAACTCTGATTTGTATGATATTTTCATTTTGAGTCCCATGTAGAGTCGTTCAAAGTAACTAATGTCTGAGATCCTGGTTCATCACTTCCCAAATGGTAAAACTACGTTAGTTGAAATTTGAGGGTGTGATAGATTGGTATCAGAGCCATTGGTTATAGAGAACTAGGATTGCATACTAGACTATAGCCTCACACATTAGTTACATGTCATTTGAATTTTTGGCACTAATACATATTGTTACAGGAACATGTCGTCAACTCCACCTCCATCACCTAAGGCACTAGGACATAAGGCACATATCCTATCATCCCCGGAGCCCAAAAGGCGCCGGACTAGTTCCAGTGACTATTCAGTTGACCAGGGGGAATCGAGCAGCGCACAAGCAATGAATCCTGCTCGCAATTGGAACGCATACCCACAAATGATCCAAAGATGGATCGAAATGGGAAATGTCCCATCACCTTACTTCGGTTCTACTTCCTCATCATCTACCTTGCCTAGCTTGCCTTGCACTATGGAACAAGCTTTGCAGCCTTTGTATTTTATATGTCTAGAGAGTTGAGCATTGTGAAAGATGCTACTGATGAGATACCGGATATTCTGAAGAGAGAGCCTCAAATAGAGGAGAATAAAGTAGGGATAGAACTTTTGATAGCTGAACTAGCAGTAACTGACCAGGTCCATAACCTTTTGGTGGATCGTGTGACACATTTGGAGACGAGGGTGGACACCTCGAACAATGACATGGAAGGAGTTCTGGAGAGAGTGGCTGCTCTGGAAGCTCAGCTACATGTAGCAAACCACACTGCCGAAGGTATTCAAGAGAGGGTTACTCATTTGGAAGCCCAACTACAAGCAGCCCTGTTTCCTGAGGAGATTCCACTTTCTGATGGTGAGGAGGAGCCCTTCGAGGAGGAGCCCTTGGAGGAGGAGCCACCCGAGGAGGAACCAGAGGAGATGGACGATGCACAATCGTATGTTTCTTCTGATGACGAAGATGTTTGATGATCTTCCTTTTCATGCCTGTTTTTGCTTATGTTATTTCTCTTTTCAAACCTAGATGGGTAAGGTTGTTCCCATTCAATAAAAGCATGAGAAGTTTAATGTTTGAGTTATTTATTTTGTAGCCTTACAATTTATTTAATTTTCAAAATATTAGATGTTGTATCTTCTTACTCATACCTGAATAATGTTTAATATGCGATATATTTCTCATTGTTTTTCGTTTGTGATTGTGAAGAATCATGTCAGGGAGAGGACGAGGAGGTCGTGCCGATGGTCGAGGTACCATTAACATGACGGCAGCGGAGCTAGCGGCACTAATAAACGATAGTGTAGCGGAGGCTCTAGCAGCACAGAATACTGCAGGTAAATGCTTTAGCTATTGACTAATGATGTTAATTCATCTCTTAAAAACATCTTCCTAAACCCCATAATTCCAATCCTATATTGTTTCTTACTCCAGGTCCACAAAACCCACAACCAGCCTGCACCTTCAAGGCATTCATGGATTGTAAGCCCCACGCCTTTAGTGGAGCTCAAGGAGCGGTTGGACTACTTCGTTGGTTTGAGATGGTAGAATCAGTGATTGCCATGTGCAACTGCCCCGTGGCTAATCAGGTAAAGTTCACCGCCGGAAAATTGGAGGGCCCGGCTCTCACATGGTGGAACGCCCAGGTCCAAATGTTGGCTCTGGCCATGGCAAATGGACTCCCGTGGGAGGAATTTAAATCAATGATGAAGGAGGAATATTGTCCTCGCGATGAAATCCAGAAGTTAGAGGGAGAGTTTTGGAACCTAAAGATGGAGGGTTCTGAAATTGAACTCTACACCACACGTTCACATGAACTTGCTACTATGTGCCCGCATATGGTGACCCCTGATTACAAGAGAATTGAGCTTTACATTGGAGGTCTAGTGCCTCAAATACAAAGCATGGTTACTTCATCCAATCCTGCCACTATCCAACAAACTATCCGACTTGCCCATAAGTTAACCGATCAGGCGGTGACTCAAGGGACACTACCTCCGAGAGGTTCGGTCTATAAACCCACCGACAATCACAAACGTAAGTTTGATCACCATTCCAACACCCACACCCACTCCAACTCTCACTCCAAAGGACCCCAGCCCAACCATCCCCAGTTTAATCAACCGCGGCAGCAGCAGCAGCGTAGGTTTGAGCCTACTAATAACTTCAACCAGTCGACCTCTTCAGGTTAAAACTAAAGTGGTTACGCGGGAAAGTCTCCTAAGTATAACAAGTGCAACTTCCATCACTTCGGGTTTTGCAACCGTTGCCAGAGGTGTGGCAAAATAGGTCATGCTGCCAAGGATTGTAGGAGTGAGTTACAAGCTAAACAACATTTTTCAACAACCTGGATCCACAAGGGGTTGTTTCGAGTGTGGAAAGGAAGGACATATTCAGAAGAATTGTCCTCAATGGAAGAAAGGGGATAATGGAAACCACAACCCTAACCAGAATAACAACAATGGGGGTAACAACGACAATGGTGGAGGAAATGGTGCGAAGGGACGAGCCTTCGTGCTAGGATCCGGAGAAGCCCGTTACGATCATAATGTGGTCACCGGTAAATTTCTCTTAAATAATTACTTTGCTTCTGTCCTTTTTGACACTGGTGCTGATAGAAGTTTTATATCTAAGAAACTTAGTGATATGATAAAAGGAACTCCAACTCTGTTAGAAGCTAAGTATATAATAGAGATAGCTGATGGCCAAATAATTGAAGCAACTCACATTCTTAAGGGATGTAAGCTTGAGCTAGCTAGACATATATTTGATATCGACCTTATGTCGGTCACACTTGGTAGTTTTGATGTAATTGTCGGCATGGATTGGCTATCTAAAAACCAAGCTGAAATTATCTGTCATGAGAAGATTGTTCGTATACCTCTCCAGAGTGGAGAAACCCTTTCCGTTCAGGGCGAAAGAGTTGGTGCAGTCATGGGCATCATATCTTTTATGAAAGCAAAAAAATGCCTTCGAAAGGGGCATACGACTATTTTGGCTCTCGTTGCTGAGCAGCCATCAGAAGAGAAGAAGATTGATGATATTCCTATCGTTCATGAATTTTTGGAAGTATTTCCCGAGGATCTGCCTTGTCTGCCACCGTACCATCAAGTTGAATTCCAATTTGATCTAGCACCCGGAGCAGCACCGATTGCTCGGGCACCTTACAGACTGGCACCTAGTGAATTACAAGAGTTGTCTACTCAATTACAAGATTTGTTGGATAAAGGTTTCATCCGACCTAGTTCATCGCCGTGGGGAGCTCTGGTACTATTTTTCAAGAAGAAGGACGGAACTTTCCGTATGTGTATTGACTACCGTGAGCTGAATAAAGTCACAATCAAGAATCGCTACCATTTGCCTCGCATAGATGACCTCTTTGATCAACTCCAAGGATCAAGTTTCTATTACAAAATAGATCTTAGGTCCGGCTACCATCAGTTAAGAGTACGAGAAGAGGATATCTCTAAGACTGCATTCAGAACGAGGTACGGCCATTACAAGTTTATGGTCATGCCTTTCGGATTAACCAACGCACATGCGGTATTCATGGACCTCATGAACTGTGTGTGTAAACCATATCTTGACCAATTCGTCATCGTGTTCATCGAAGACATCCTCATTTATTCCAAGAACAAGGAAGAACATGGAATTACTTAAGCGAGAGCAACTGTATGCTATGTTTTCCAAGTGTGAATTCTGGATCCGAGAAGTTCAGTTTCTAGGACATGTGGTTAACGAGAAAGGAATACATGTCGACCCATCAAAGATAAAAGCCATCAAGAATTGGGCAGCACCGACGACTCCGACTGAGGTGCGACAATTTCTGGGATTGGCTGGATATTACCGTCGATTCATCGAAGGATTTTCAAAAATTGCACAACCTCTCCCTGCCTTAACTCAAAAGGGTAAAGCCTATAACTGGGGCGATAACCAAGAGTCAGCATTCCAACATCTTAAACAGAAACTTTGCAGTGCACCTATTCTAGCTCTTCCGGAAGGAACCAATGATTTTGTGGTGTATTGTGATGCATCTATTCAGGGTCTGGGTTGTGTCTTAATGCAACGCTAAAGGTGATCGCATACGCTTCACGTCAACTAAAGGCTCACGAGAAAAACTACACCACTCATGACTTAGAGTTGGGAGCTGTAGTTTTCGCACTGAAGATATGGAGACATTACATGTACGGTACCAAATGCACCATCTATACCGATCATAAAAGTCTTCAGCATATCATCGAGCAGAAAGAGTTGAACATGCGACAGCGTCGTTGGGTCGAACTCTTGAACGATTATGACTGTGCGATCCGGTATCACCCGGGTAAAGCTAACGTTGTAGCTGATGCCCTAAGTCGAAAAGAAACGAAACCCAAATGAGAGCATTACAGCTTACTATTCACATGGGATTACCTGAAAAAATCCGTAGTGCTCAACTCGAAGCTACGAAAGAGGAAAACCTACCACTAGAAGGTATGTCACACCCCGACCGATGGCGGAATCATCGGGGCGGGACATGTAGACTGTTCATAAGCACAAAGTTGACTAAAATGAATATATTAAACGTCAAATTTCATTGCAAGTAATCCAAATACAACCAAATCCAAGATAGAACAAAATTGAAATACATAGAGTTCTTTTATTTAAATTAACTAAGTCCAAGACTATGTGTAGCACATCTTGACCAATCTCACACATTAGAACCTGAAACATGAATAAAATAAAGTCAACTAAAAAGTTGGTGAGTATAACACAGGTTTGTATATAGGTAGCATATAGTTTGTAAAACAAATCCTTACATAACATGATAAATAAGGCATTTATGGGGAGCAGCTATTGTGTAACCAAGTACAATCAAACCGTTGTAACTAGCATGCAAATTGTGTTGTCGGTATCAATCACCTCAACCTGGTGGGTTTGTCAGACTCAATAGATCTATCAATGAAAACCGTCGGCTTGAATAGTTAATGTTTGCACATAAGTGTTCACAAAAGTTAGCACACATAGCACTCGGGCATAAAGCTCAAATTGCACACATGAATGTAAATAGGATCTGTACTTGTGTTGTTTGTGTAAATGTAAACAGTAGTTTGAGTAGTGTTCATGTTTTACCCCAAAAATGTAAAAGAGCAAAAGGTGCTATGTATACTCACGTGATTCGAAGGCGTAGCTAACACAAGATACCAAAAAGTAAAATGATTCCTTGAATTGCACAAGTTAACCTAAGGCGTAATGTATATTGTATTAATAGTAAGCACAAGAGTCCATATCTAAGTCTAAAATCGAATTGGGTTTGCATATAAAGTTATTGATTTGTACTTGAAAGTATTGTATAAAATAAAAGATTTGTAATAAACATTTTTAGAATATTTCGATTAAGGTTTGAGTTTGAATAATTAAATAAATAATTTAAATAATTATTTTTTATGAAAATAATGTAAGCATTAAATGTAATTAAGTATAAATAACTAATTGTTTTTGTTTAAATATAAATTAAATAAATAGTCATTACCATATTTATTTATTTATAAAATATGTAACTTAACCATTAAATACTTTTTAAAAGAAAGACTTAATAATAATGGAAAATTTAATATTTATAAACTTTAAATAAATAATTTTCTATTTATTCCAAGATTAAATATTTGATCTTTCTAAATAGAATTAAATGCATTTAAAAAAAATCAACTATTTTTATTTTTAAATTTAATCAGAAATATTTATTTTTGAAAAATATATAAAAATTATAATTCTGCAAAAAAATTAACTCACACACGACCGTGCCTAGAAAGGGCACGATCGTGCTCGAACCACGGGCGCGACCGCGCTTGTCAGGACGTTACCGGGTTGATCAAACAGAGACATAACTAGATAAATCACTTGGCACGACCGTGCCTTGGCTCGGCATGATCGTGTCTATGATTCTGAGACACGACTGAGATTAGCCAAAGGGCTTGACTGGGTCTAAACAGGAGGACAAGACCGCGCTGGTAACCAGCACGACCGCGTCTCATGAGGCACGACCACGCTAGATGATTAGCGCGACCGTGTCTCTTCCAAATCAGACACGAATTGACTGATTCTTATATTGTTAGTGATGTAAATTATAGGGCTTTTAGTTATAGTATTATTACGAGTATGATGTGATGTTTTAATTGTATTAACACCATGTTCAGGGTCGAAATCGATTAAACCATTTTGAATAAACTATAGATTCTGATTCGGGATGATTTCGATAATGGAAGCCCAAATTGATAAGGGGCTTTTGATATAGCGACTAAAAATATTGAGGACAAGATTTCAATTACCCGAAACAATAGCGAATTGATAGAGAACGGGTAGAATGAGTTCCGGCGTCGGCGAGCTTGGTTTCCGGCGTATTCTGCTGTGATTCTGGTTGCTTCAAATGGTTCAGCGGCTTCTGGGAGAATCGATGGAGCGTTTGGTTGGGGGAATTTCACTCCAGGAAAGAAAATCGATGTTCAAGGAAGAGGATTTTCAAATGAGGAGTTTTGCTTTTCTTGAATCGGTTTTCTGAAGTTAATTGTTACGATTGATAATATTATTGTCTTTGATAACGAAAGTGAAACGTATAACGGTTACGACAATCAACGATCTCGCGTTTAAAACTGATTTTACGTTTCAACTGGTACTAGGCGCGACCGTGCCAAAGCACTTGGCGCGACCGTGCCAAAACGAGGCGCGACCGTGCCTATTAGGGTTTCTTGCTATTTTTCAACATCAGACCTTGTAACTTTAGTCTTTGACGTATTTGTATAAATAGATACTTATGTAGTGTTTTAATAGAATATAACCGAGTAAAATTTGTGGATTTGCATTGAAGTATAGTATTTAATTGATGGTATGAATAGAACAAAACACTGCACTAGAATTGAGTTTGAAATGCATTACATTGAATTGAAAATACAGATACTAAAAATCAGAAATGTTACAGTCTCCCCATGTTGAGGGAATTTCATCCCGAAATTTAGCTAGAGGAAGCTACGACAACAGTAAAAAGATGGGGGTACTTGAGCTTCATTTGGTCCTCTCGTTCCCAAGTGAATTCAGGACCACGCTTAGACTCCCAACGAACTTTGACAATAGGAATACGACTTCGCTTGAGTTGCTTGATTTCACGATCCATAATTTCTACCGGTGTCTCAACAAAGTGCATCGTTTCATCAATGCGCACGTCATCAAGTGGAATATGGAGATTCTCATCAGCGAGACATTTCTTCAGATTAGATACATGAAATGTAGGATGCACATTGCCAAGAGATGGAGGTAACTCGAGTTTGTAAGCCACTTTCCCAATCCTTTCAAGGATTTTGAATGGACCAACATAGCGAGGTGCTAACTTGCCTTTCTTTCCAAAACGGATCACACCCTTCCACGGAGACACCTTAAGAAGAACAAGGTCACCGACTTGGAATTCCAAGGGTTTTCGACGTTTGTCGGCATAACTCTTTTGCCGACTCCTCGCCACTCGAATTTTGTCATGGATTTGAATGATCTTATCGGATGTTTCTTGAATTAGCTCGGAACCGGTGATTTGTGCTTCACCAATCTCGTTCCAACAGATAGGAGAACGACACTTTCGACCATAAAGAGCTTCGAATGGAGCCATGTTGATACTTGTGTGGTAGCTATTATTGTAAGAGAACTCAATGAGGGATAAATGTGAATCCCAATTGCCACCAAAATCGATTACACAAGCTCTAAGCATGTCTTCAAGAGTTTGGATTGTTCACTCGGTTTGACCATCAGTTTGAGGATGGTAAGCCGTGCTCAAATTCAATCGTGTGCCAAGAGCAGTTTGGAGAGATTGCCAATATCGAGAAGTGAACCGAGCATCTCTATCGGATATTATGTTCAAGGGAACACCGTGACGGCTCACAATTTCATCAATGTAAATTCGGGCTAGTTTCTCAACCTTATAGTCTTTGCGGATAGGCAAGAAATGGGCAGATTTGGTGAGACGATCAATGATCACCCAAATGCTATCATAGCCACTCGAGGTACGAGGGAGTTTGGTAATGAAATCCATAGCTAAGTTCTCCCATTTCCACACGGGAATTTCCGGTTGTTCAAGCAAACCAGAAGGACGTTGATGTTCGGCTTTGACTTTGGAGCAAGTTAGACATTTGGCAACATAAAGGGCAATGTCTTTCTTCATACCGGGCCACCAATATTGTTGGCGAAGATCTTGGTACATTTTATCCGCACCAGGATGAATGGAATAACGAGTCTTATGATCCTCGTTTAAGAGAAATGCATGGAGATCATCGCGATTGGGAACCCAAATACGGTTCAAGTAATAGAGTAAGCCAATGGGTTTTGATTCAAGCAGAAGTTCAACACCACACGACATTTCTTAGTACATGTTACCCTCGGTGACTGAGACATGTTGAGCTTCTAAGATGTGGATTTGAATATCGGTTTGAATTCGGGCACAATGAAGCATAACATGGTCCTTTCGACTCAAAGCGTCGGCTACAACATTCGCTTTGCCGGGATGGTAACGAATCTCGTAGTCGTAGTCGTTAAGGAGTTCAACCCAACGTCATTGCCTCATATTGAGTTCCTTTTGATTGAAGATGTGTTGAAGGCTTTTGTGGTCGGTGAACACCACACATTTTGTGCCATAGAGATAATGTCTCCAAATATTCAATGCGAATACGACCGCACCCAATTCGAGATCGTGCGTCGTATAATTCTTCTCATGAATTTTAAGTTGCCTTGATGCATAAGCGATTACTTTGCCTCGTTGCATGAGGACACAACCAAGACATTGGTTAGAAGCATCACAGTAGACAACTAGATCATCATTCCCATCAGGGAGAGTCAAAATAGGGGCATTGCACAACTTTTGCTTGAGGGTTTGGAAAGCTTCTTCTTGTTTTGGTCCCATTCATAAGTCTTACCCTTGTGGGTCAAAGCGGTAAGGGGGACAGCAATCTTAGAGAAGTTTGAGATGAAACGAAGGTAATATCCCGCAAGACCAAGAAATGAACGAACTTCAGTGGGAGTCTTCGGGGCATTCCAATTCTTAACCGTTTCGATCTTAGCAGGGTCAACGTGAATACCCTTGTCGTTGACGATATGACCAAGAAATTGAACTTCCTTTAGCCAGAATTCACATTTGGAGAACTTGGCATATAGTTGTTCCTTTCTCAAGAGATCCAAAACCAAACTAAGATGTTGCTCATGGTCGGCTTTAGTCTTGGAATAGATTAAGATATCATCAATGAAGACGATTACGAATTTATCAATGTACAGTTTGCACACACGATTCATGAGGTCCATGAAAACTGCGGGTGCATTGGTTAGCCCAAAAGGCATGACCATGAACTCATAGTGTCCATACCTTGTTCGGAAGGCAGTCTTTGGAATATCATCCTCTTGCACACGGAGTTGGTGATAACCAGATCAAAGATCAATCTTCGAGAAGCAAGTAGAACCTTGGAGCTGATCAAAGAGGTCATCAATTCTTGGTAAGGGATAACGGTTTTTGATAGTAAGCTTGTTAAGTTCGTGGTAGTCAATACACATGCGGAATGATCCATCCTTCTTCTTGACGAACAAGACGGGTGCACCCCACGGTGAATGACTTGGAAGAATGAAACCTTTGTCAGAGAGCTCTTGAAGTTGGCTTGCAAGCTCTTGCATTTCAGAAGGTGCAAGGCGGTAAGGAGCTCTAGCCACGGGGTTAGCTCCAGGTATAAGATCGATGCGAAATTCTACTTGACGAACGGGTGGAAGACCGGATAAATCTTCAGGGAACACTTCGGGAAAATCTCGGATAATGGGGATGCCTTGAATACTCTTCTTTTTGACATCCTTTTGAACGATATGGGCCAAAAAGGCCATGTACTTCTTTCGTAAGTACTTTTGAGCAGTAGTGCATGACATTAATTTAAGCCCTTTGCAAGGCTTTTCACCAAAGACTCTTAGTGTTTCTCCCGATGGTCGAGGTATTCGGATGCACTTCTCGAAACAGATGACTTCGGCATGATGATTTGATAGCCAATCCATGCCTATGATGATATCAAAACTTCCTAGCGGCATTGGAACAAGGTTGATTGGGAATGTATGATCATTAAGTTCTAAAGAGCAATCATAGATAATGGATTCAATTGTAAGGGAGTCACTATTTGCTACTTCAACGGTGAAGGTTTTCTCTAATTGGGATCGTGTCTTTGTAAGTAAGGGCTCAAAATTAAGTGACACAAAGCATTTATCGGCACCGGTATCAAATAAAATGGAAGCATATTGACTATTAACAAGGAACGTACCATTGACCACGTCATTGTTGGCTTGAGCTTCGTTGGCGTTTACGTTGAAAGCACGCCCACGAGCTCCACCTTGTCTAGCATTGGCAAATCTTGGGCATTGGTTACGGAAATGGTTCGGGTCGCCACATTCATAACAAGCACGTCCCTTTGCAATGGCGGGAACACCTTGATTAGCCACTTACGGGTTGGTTCGGTTTAGTGGGACTTGGCCCGCAAGAGCTTTGGCCCTACAAACATTAACCGTATGGCCGTATCTCCCACAATGAGTACAAAGGAGACATGGGATACTTTGGGGATGATGATAGTTGCAGGTGGCACAATGTGGGTAGATTCCAACATATGGCATTTTGGCCGGTGCTTGAACCATAGGCGCAGCTTGGTTAACAGGAATAGCAGGAGTAACCGCGGCAAAATTTCTAACCTTCCTCTTTCTATTATTGCGAGAGGGTTCAGTTGTGGCTTCTTTGCTGTGGGTAAGAGGAGTTGCGGTGTCAGAAACTTTCTTGGTGCCCTTTTTAGTAAGTGTCCCCGCCTTCACATGGTTATCGGTTAAGGTGGCGGATATACGGATAGCATCTTCGAGTGTGGCGGGATTTCTACCTAAGACAGTATCTTGAATTTGTCTAGGTAGTCCACCAATATACTTTTCAATGAAGCGGGATAAAGGTGTGACCATATGAGGCACAAGAAGACTCAACTCATGGAACCGAGTTGTATATGCCAAGCTTTCACCACTATCTTGGGCAAGATCCCAAAATTCGGCTTCAAGTTTCTTTACTTCTGTCACACCACAACCGACGGCGGAATACGTCGGGGCGGGACATGTAGATTGTTCACAGCTCATGGTTTACTAACGTTTGAATAATTATCAATCACATTTCATTTCAATTCAAGTAACACCAACATTCAATCCAATAACTCAACCAAGTAGATTACAAAAGATAAATTGTTCAAATTAATACTAGGCCAAATCCTAAGTGTAGCAAGACTTGAAGCACCTCAAACATTAGTACCTGAAACATGGTTAAAACAAAGTCAACTAGAAAGTTGGTGAGAATACATAGGTTTTCGTGTCATGTAATAGAATATAGTGTTGTGTGCATACAATTCATACAAACATGGCAATTAAGGCATTTATGGAGAGATACCATCGTGTGACCTAAGTATACAATCAAACCTTTGTAACTAGCATGCAAAACAAAAGCGTGTTGGCAGTAACAATCACCCTACCTGGGTGGGTTTGTCAGACTCAATAGATCTATCACTGTTTACCGTCGGCTAAATAGTTAATGATTGTACAGTAGCATAAAGATGGTCTACACACCTAGTACTCAAGCACAAAGCACAAAATTGTAACACATGGATGTAGAGTGGAATTGTATTGTGTAGCTTGTAAACATATAGATTGAACTCATGTTCCACCCCAAAAGTTTGTAAAATAGAGTAAAAGAGGGGCTATGTAACTCACATGTATAAAGAACGTAGATTGCACAATCAAATAGATAGTAGCGGTGAGTTGTAGGTCACTAGGTGCGACCTAATGAATAAATGTATAAACATGTATTATTGTTATGTACAAAGATCTAAAGTCTAAGGTTTTAGTGGGTTTATAAGTGTAAGGACTTGTGCTGATGGTTTGTGTCATTCTTTGTCAAAAATGGATTCGTTGGTGGTTATATAAAATAAGTTTAGGGTTTGTAAGAATAATGAATAAATAAATTAAATAATTTATTTATTTAGAATATTGCTTTTAAAGAAATAGTGTGGTATATATATTTATTTAAATATAATATAAATAAATAAATTTATTTTATTTATTTATTTATGAAAATGTCTCAAAATATAAAATAGTTATATATTAGTTTATATGTTTTGAAATAAGTTTTATTCGTTTGAATATGGTTTCTACACTATTATATTTGATTAAATAAAACGAATGATTTATAAACGTTTGTTTCACAATAATGCGTTTTACAAAATCTTGTCATAAATTTTTTTATAAATTTAGGAATTTAATTAAATAGTATATTTCCTTTTGATATTTAAAAGATGGAATTTTTTTTAAACAATTTGAATTTATTAAAAATTTTTGTTTTAAGTCAAAGATTGCGAATTTCTGATTTAAACTGACTTAATTTATGTGGGGGTTTATAAAAATATTTTTATAGAATTCTTTTGTTTATAAAAACTGTTTAAAAAAATGATTTTAAATGAAAAGAACTCCACCCGGTTCGAACCCGGGTGGGTTCTGTGTGTGGCTCGTGTTCTACCGCCGGGCCAAGGGACTGATACTGATAACAAACCGGTCTGCATGGTTTTAGCATAAACGAGAAGGGGAGCCGGGTCTGGTCAGTGGGACACGCGTAAAAAGAGGAACCGGGTTTTGGCCTGTGGGTTTCGAACCCACGCCCCTTGGCTCGTGGCGCAGTGACTTACCAGCCGAGCCAAGGGGTTTCGCTGGTTATAGGAGAATTCCAACTTTATTAGTACGCTAGATGGATCAAAGCCCCAAATTGAATCAGTGGTAAAGGAACGAATATGAACCCTAGGCTCAATCTTAGTCCAGTCGATCCTGTTCTCATCGATTGATATGGGGCTTCTGCTAAGTATGCTACTACGAATCGAAAGATGTAAAACTTACTTGCTATGATTGGGTATCGAATGCCGACGGCTAGATGAACAGAGGCGATGTTCTTGGTGATCGGCCGAGTTCCAGAAGCAATGTGCGGGCGGATTGAAGGTTTAGGAAGTTTGTATGAGGTCGTGCGAGGGTGCGTGGTGGGTTGAATTGGTTTAATTCCATCCCACTCATACGATCCGGTTAGAGTTTGAGGGCGACAGCTGTTGGAGGGAATTTCGGTGTTAATTAGATCAATCGAGGATGAATTGGGTCACGCAACAGGTCTGGGTTCATTCAAGGTTGATCATGGGATGTTCTACGGGTTTTAATTGCATTTAATTTTTTTGATTTGGTAAGAATTGTACGCGGTTTGACCCTGGGAGGTCAAACTGGCTAAGAGTTGAATTTCATCCGCGCATTTAATCGTATTGGGCTGTTAATTGGATCGGGATATGGTCGGATATTGAGTTTGTAAACATGAGTAGCCCGTATCAATCGAATCCAATCGAATTTCAGTCTTGTATTGAGGAGATTTGGGCTACTTGACTTTTGGAAGTCAAACCTGTCTAATATTGAATTATTGGTCCATATTCACAGGGCTCGGTTTGCGGGTTCGAGTAGTTTTGGTTCAAATGTTTAAGGGTTCAAGACCAATTAATAGTAACCATATATATGTTTGTATGTAAGCATATATACATATATATACCTATATTTATATATATATATATATATATATATATATATATATATATATATATATATATATATAAAATCCTTTACTTTAGTTTAGAACCTTATATATACGTATATATATATATATCTATATATGATGGTATTGTTTGCCTAATTTATACACAATATATATATAATGGAGGGAATCAATAGCGAAATTTCAACTCTTTATAATAATATGCAAGAAGGAATTGTAATAATCAAAGAATTGTACTTTGAACTAGAAATGGAATTTGAAATATCGTTTATTGAAATAAATGATTACCGGAAAAATCAGTGTTGGATCGGGATCTACCTTGATCCAATGATTCAACACATTAACCGAACCAAATCGTGCGGAATCCGATTTGATTGGCAATCCAATCTATGACACGGATCGGGTCGTAAGAAACGAGCAGATTAGACGACGAATCGAAGGTTTCTATCGACCCTTTGGTGTAGAGAAGTTGGATACAAGACCTAGAAACTCTCAACGGACAGATATTAGACAGTACAGGTGTAGAGAGTTTTTGTGTGTTCTGTTGTTAGTCTTGTTCTACTCTGGACAGTATGTGTATATGTGTTGTGTATTCTATTCTGTTGTGTGCTCATGAAGTGAAAGTTATATATATAGTGCAGAGGCTATTCGTACGAATGAGCCATCTGAATGGACTCATTCGTGCGAATGAATCAGCAGAATGGTTCATTCGTAAGAATGAATCATCAGAATGTTTCATTCGTGCGAATGAGTCATTCTCATGACATATTCTAGTGAATGAATCATTCTCATGATCTATTCGCACGAATGGATCATTCTCATGATCCATTCGTGCGAATGGGCCTTTCAATAGCACGATTGATCAACGTTATCGATATTTATCAGATCATTTAATACACAGTCGTTATATATGAGTAAACATTAAGGATAAACATGTAATTTCATTAATACATCAAATAGTTACATTAAACATAGATGAAATACATATTACAAGGGATTAGGGACATAATATGCATCTACATACTCCCCCTTGGACCTAGATCCCTTCAAAATGACCTAACTAACATTAGTTGGTCTTCAACATCTCTTTTGAACAAGTTTTCCAGTTGACCCCGGCGTGTATGTTAAAAGCAAAGCATATACGTATCACCTTCACATACTGCAACGCCTGGTCTATATCTTCAACTTCAAAAAACGGCTGACACTTGTATAAAGTGGTAACATCTTGTTCAGACAAGTTGGTCAGCCACAACGGATCAAAGACCCTGATGGTCTCCCATGACCCTTCTTTACAAAGCACTTTTACAGCTTCACCAGTACGCCCATCATAGTACCACCATTTGAACTGATCTGAGAAGTCCTGGATCATTTTCCTTAAAGGAATCTTCTTCATGATCGTTGGAGGTTTCCACTTTAATACAATTAGGGGCTTCTTGGTGATTGGATGAACCTTTTCCTTGTGAATTTAACGTGTAGGCATTTGTGGCTTGAAGTTCACCCAATTCTTCCGGTATTCATACTGTAATTGACGTTCAAACCATTCGGACAGACCGGAAGATTCGCTGTATAGAAGCTTTAGACGCGCCAATTGATTTACTTCAAATGCGGGCAGCGTCTTGAAGTCATTAGGGTACCTGAAATATTGTATGCCCTTCTCCCTTTTTATAGCATAGCAGCTTAAGTCGTTGAAGTATGCCCAACTGATTATACGACCATCAGACTTGTGTCCTTTGAGTCGATAAACTTTAGTGTACTTGGTTGGAGGAGAGGGCTTTGAGTTCTTCTTTAGTTCAGCCATGTATTCCATCCACTGACTTTTACGTTCATTCAGCTCGTCAATGTCAAAAGTGGATGGACCGGCTTCATCCTCTTTGTTGTCGATAATGCGGTTGACCTCCTCGTCGGACTGCTGAGTGAATAAGTCCGCGAAGGAGGGAAGATCATCACCATCTACTGATGTGTACTTTGGATATTCTTGATCAGTGATGTCTTCGACTTCAACCTCATCAACGTCTTCTAGTTCGTCAGAGGAGGGATAATCAGTTGTAGGAACAGATGCCTCTTCAGTAATGACTTCGTCGGGATTCATTTGAAATAGCTCGGCAATCTGTTCTTTTGACAAGCAGTGTACGATTTCCCCTTCCTCTTTATCATAAATCACTGAATGTTGGATGATCCCTTGCATGTCAAGCACATAAGTTAACTTTGAAGGTTGTTGCTTGAGAGGCATCACATCCAAAACTATTTTCACAAACAAACAAAGAATAAACATGTGAGAATTTGAAATTTCATTGATTTAATCAAAATAAAATTGAAATTATTTACATAATAATCTAATATTTACAATAAGACAACTTAAAACACTTAAAACAAAACTATCAACCTTCAGTTCCCTTTTGTGTATCTGATGATGGGCCTACTGGTTTGTCTAATTTTTGCTTCGTGCGTGCCTCTGCTCTGCTGTCTTTGAAGCACTTGATGCAGCACCAGCATTAGCACCATCATCCTTATCTTCGTCATTTTTGTCATCATCATCATCATCACTATCATCATCATCATCATCGTCACCATCATCATCCTCATCATCATCATCATCATCACCATCATTTCGAGCACCCTCAATTCTAGGTGTCGTGTCCCTTCTGCTTTCTAAGTCTTCCAACAGTCTCTTATTTTCCTCCTCTATCCTTTGTATTCTCTGAGCATGTGCATCAACAGTTTTAGACAACTGTTGATTCTGGTTTGTAGCAGTGAGAAGGAGGGCTTGTTGATCATTGCATCTATTGGAAAGACTTGTGATGGCTTGGGCTTGTTCAGTATTTTGCAGAGTCAACTGACTGATCTGCGAGCCCTGAAGATCTAAACGCTTTGACTGTTCTTGATTTTGAGCCAGAAGCTGCAGTACCAAGCTGTTTAGAGTGATGATTTGATCGTTCAACGAAATAGTCGGCAATGATGTTGATGGCTCAGCTCGAGTAGTGGCTGGCTGTGATGTATGAGCAGTCGTGTAGATGGGAGGAGGAATCGGAGGCACAGTTTGTGTCTGAGGCATGGATGTTGACATTGGAGCCTCAGACCTGGTGGCAGTTGCTGTTGTAGCAGAGGTGCTCTCCGTCCTTCTGACAAGTTTGAACTTTTGGCGTTTGGCCATTCTCTTCATTCTTCCTTTCTTGACTGGGGTAGATTGGGAAGAAGGAGCAGCAGATACTTGTGGACAGTCAGGGACAAAGTCAGCATCCCTGACGTCATCATCATCAACCCTTGAGCTTCCTTGATCTGCTCCCCTCTTTCGTTTAGTGGCGACCAATCTTGCCCCTTGTTGACTGATTTCGAATTCATCTTCAGTTTCCTCAGAATCAGTAAACAGGATGGTGTCTAGGTTAACGTCTTCTGGGTTAGTTGGAAGGGATGAATCGATAGCAGTAACAGTAGGAGTGGTGGCAGCGGTAGATGGAACATTAGGAGCATTGCCACCACCTCCCTGACCATCTTGGTCGTCGTCATCTTGGTCGTCAGCTGGAGGCACAACAATATCCTCCCTGTCAGAATCACAATTATCGTGACGCCAATTTCTGTTTGCAGGTGCCACATAATCAGAATTTGCCAGATGTCCAGTAAGGCGTTTATGTGGAGGCTTTGTTGGTCTTCCCCTATAAGTCTGTACCCGGTTTAGTGTGACATCAGTCATATGCTCCAGCCTTATCATGTCAATATCGGATCGTGGCAGTAGAGGAAGTTGGTCATCGATTATCATCTGTAAGAATCGGGGGTACATGAGATACGCATTGTCCCCTTTTAGCGAGATGTTTTCCTTCAGGTGTGTGAACACCATCTCTGAAAAGTTGAACGGTATGTTCAACACCAGTGCCACAAATGCGCTCTGTATTTTTTCACGCATATCATCAAATCCGCCACGACGGGAACCGAGGCAGTGAAGAATAACGTGTCCTAGATATTTATACTGGGGACAGAGGTTCGCCTTGTTGAGAACGCCTTCGGCGACATTCCCGTCGTACTTTATTCTCATGAAGCATCCACGGACCAGATATTTATCCAGTGTCACTGGATCTTCAGGATGATCACCGAATTGACACAATCGGCGAATGTGAGAGGCAGATACAATAACCTCCTGTCCTGCAATCTTTCCCCGTATCACAGTTGGAGAAACTTCACAGTCTATTTCAGCTGTGGCCCAGAATTCCCGTTGATGAGAAGCATAGGGAGTGCAGATATAAGATATAGCATGGGCTATCCTAGATCGAGACAAGAACTCGATCATTCCAATGAACGGTCTTGCATTCTTTGAAGTTGGGATCATGTAAGCACAAATGTTGCTTTTTGTTGAAGCTTTAAGAACAACTGGAGCTCTGTGCGCCATAATGATCAGTCTGCAAACACAAAAACATGAAGCACATCAGATCAGTACATGCAAGATTTTGGAAATATGAACTTTTGGACCTTTTTCCCTCTGTACGAATGAACCCTAAAAGTTGGTTCATTCGTGCGAATGGATCATTCTGCCTATTCATTCGTGCAAATGAGTTTCATTCATATGAATGAGTATTCATTCGTGCGAATGAGTTTCATTCGTGTGAATGAGCGTTCATTCGTGTGAATGAATGTTGTTCTCATTCGTACGAATGAACATGAAGAGTGTGTCCATTCGTATGACAGACGGGTCGCGATCCAATTTGTCCAAAAATCAACCAACACTTGAAAAGATTTGCCGAAAAAGACACCAAAACACTCGACTATGGTTTTCAACCAGTATTTAGCATTTTAATCGGTTTATTAAGTCATTTTTTACGTTTTTAAGTTTGGTTTTTGGTTTTGAGCCCTAAATCTAATCGAACATCCTCAAATCGTTATACATTTGATGAATACTTGTGGGGTTATACCTGTAAAATGAAATCAAATGATTAGATCGGTGATTGGACGGAGTTTTGTTCAAAATCATAATTTCAATCAAACAGACGTGCGAATGCTTTCTGAAATGTGCGAATGAGACTGCACATGCGAATGAATGGCATATTTATAAGATGGCCTGGTTCATTCGTACGAGTGGACCAGACTTGATTCATTCTGCCACTCATTCGTACGAATGGACCATTCTGGTCAGTCCATTCGTGTGAATGATCTATTCTCCTCATCCATGTTTACGAGTGAGCCATTCTGCTCATCCATTCGTACGAGTGAGCCATTTTGCTCATCCATTCGTACGAGTGAGCCATTCTTCTCATCCATTCGTACGAGTGAGCCATTCTTCTCATCCATTCGTACGAATGGGACAATCCCCTTATGCAAATTAAACTTTTCAGGTTAAATGGGATATCCGACCACATTGGTCTTGACAACAATTTGATTATGAAGTAATTTACATTTAATTATGAAGTGAGGGATCAATTATGAAGTTTTGGAATAGGTTATGAAGTAAAGGAACGATTTGATCAATCAGTAAGTCAAGCGGTTTTCAAATTTGGTTGATAACAGTCGTTCGAGTCTTATCGAATAATCTAAAATTTAGAAAAATTAAAATCTTTTTGGATATTTTTTTTTTGAATATGTAATACTGAAAATAATATCAACAAGATATATACACACATGTTTTAGTAAGAATGATCCTTATGAGAAATCATACAGACTTAATGACTAATGATCTGAGACATTTTGAATTTTGTAGATACAACTATACCATGGTATTTACACATCTTTTTGTGAGAAAGATCCGAACATGGGATCAGTACTAGACTCATAGCAATCATCAACATTGCAAATTATCTGAGCTTTAAGTACACTTAGTCAAAATGCGATCATTGATATGTTTGTCCATCTTAAACTTATGCATACCTTTTCTCAACACTTACAAGATGATCTTGAAGGATTAAGTCCATTATCTGTGTGTCCCACACTAGTTAAGAATTGACTTGAATTACTTTTCAAAACATGTTAATGTTTCAAATCCGCACAACTTACTTAACCAGTCATCATAAGTTCATGAGATCTCAGTTATTTCCTGTTACTTCTTTACTACACCAATTTTTTTTTTTTTTTTTTTTTTTATTTTTTTATTTTTTTATTTTTATTTTTTTTTAGTATTCACAGTGACAGCCATCAGCTCATGGACGGCTTCAGCCAGGTATTTACAAGGCAATATGGCACGTATGCAGCTAACGGTGTTTGTGTTCATCCTATCCCATGGATGGCTTCAACCAGGCTGCAACCCGGTAATATGGCACATATACGGATTCGGATTCATACTTTTATTTTATTCTTAATCGCATGGACGGCTTCAGCCAGGTATTTACAAGGCAATATGGCACGTATACGACTTCGGAATCTAATTTTTTTTAATTTTATAACAACTTTCTGATATCTCATTAAACCGATGATAACTGGTGTGCACAGAATGAGAAACACCTTCAGTTTCTATTGTTGATTTTCGTCAATCCTTTCACCATTATGTGACTCACAAGACAATATCTAATATGGTATAGATCAATCATCTATGGTCGAGATTCAGTAAGATAAGCCTATCAATGCATCACATGTCGACTTAGTGTGACTATTCACTATGACAATAAATGCAATGTGCTTCATACATATGGTTAGTGTGCCATCACTTCCCAAAGGTTGGATACGATTTCTCATTTTTGAGATTTTCAGATGTTTTTGGGTTTTAGACTGTACAAAAATGGAAAATCTTTTTTTTTTTTTTTTTTTTTTACTGTACACAATATAGAAATCTTTTTGGAGTCTCAGATAACTAGCGTCTGTGTACTATCATTTTTCTCAGTGAGAGATCATTTTCTTACTGACATTTTCTCCCCCTAAAATTTCAAAATGAAAAATCTTTTTGAGTTTTTGAGATTTTTAATAAACGCAAGAAAGAAAATATATACAGGAACGTAATTGATAAAAATGATTATTGACTCGACTCTTGGTCCGGAACAACGTCATCCTTCTTTTTCATGTCGTTTACCTCTAACAAGAATAAAAATCTTGGTTTGTCAAAGGCTTTTGTATAGAGGTCGGCCTTTTGGAAATCAGTGTTAATTTGAACCATATCAATCAGTTTCTTTTCAAAACAATCACGAATGAAGTGATATTTTATGCCGATGTGTTTGGTTTTTGAATGTTGAACCGGATTCTTAGTGATAGATATGGCAGCAGAATTATCTACATAAATAGGAGTGTTAGAGAATTGCAAACCGTAGTCCCGAAGTTGCTGTTGAATCCAGATAATCTGAGAACAGCAACTGGCAGCAGCGATGTATTCAGCTTCACATGTAGATGTAGCCACTGAAGTCTGCTTTTTGCATTGCCATGTCACGAGACGGTTTCCAAAGAACTGACACCCTGCAGATGTAGACTTGAAGTCTGTTTTGAAACCACCATAATCAGAATCACTATATGCAGTAAGCTCAAAGTTATCATCATTAGAATACCATAATCCAAGATCAGGAGTACCCTTCAGATAACGAAAAATCCTTTTGACAGTAATTAAGTGGGAGACTTTTGGTTTTGACTGATATCGGGCATAGAGACACGTGGCGAACATGATGTCTGGTCGAGATGCCGTGAGATACATGAGAGATCCGATCATGGCTCGATAGAGAGTAGCATCAATATACTCCCCCTTGTCATCAGGCAAAATCCCGTGATTGATCGCCAATGGAGTACCAACAGGTTTGGCATCAGTCATACTGAATCGGCTCAGTATGTCTCCAACATAATTTGTTTGATGAAGGAAAATCCCTGTCTCAGATTGATCTACTTGTAGCCCTAGAAAGAACTTCATCTCTCCAATGGAACTCATCTCGAACTTGTCCTGCATAACTCTTTCAAATTCTTTGCACAGAACATCATTCGTCGATCCAAAAATAATGTCATCCACGTATACCTGTACCATTAAAAGTTCTCCACCCTTTTCTCGAATAAACAACGTGCAGTCGATGACACCTCTTCTAAATCCGTTGTTCAGAAGATGAGTGGAAAGTGTCTCGTACCACGCTCGCGGAGCTTGGTGCAATCCGTACAGTGCCTTGTCCAATTTGTAGACACGGTCACGATGCATAGGATCTTCAAACCCGGGAGGTTGACTGACGTATACGACTTCACTGATTTCTCCATGAAGGAATGCACTCTTTACATCCATTTGATAGACTTTGAACCTTTTGTAGGATGCATAAGCAAGAAAAATTCGAATTGCTTCCAGACGAGCAACCGGTGCAAACACTTCATTGTAGTCTATACCTTCAATTTGCCTAAATCCCTGAACGACCAAACGAGCCTTATTTCTTATGACTATTCCTTGATCATCCCTTTTGCAACGAAGAACCCATCGAGTACCAATCTTCTTAGCTCCTTTTCGTAAATCAACTAACTTCCAAACTCCGAGCTTCTGAAATTGGAGTAGTTCTTCCTGCATTGCATTTACCCAAGATTCTTCTTTTAAAGCATCTGTTATAGACCGTGGTTCGATTTGCGAGACGAAACATGAATGCGCACAATCGCTGACCACACCAGATTCCATGATTTCTGAGTAGACTCCAGAGTTGATCTGACCCCTAGTTTTGACACCAGATGTGGGATCACCAATAATATTCTGTTGAGGATGAATTCTATCAATCCTACCCACAGGATGAGCAGGAACCTCAACAGTTTGATCAAGGTTTGTGATACTCTGTTCAATTGCCACAGAATGTGAAACATCATCACTCAATTGTACAACATCATGGGAAGGATCTTCAATCACCTGGTCTATTTCTTGTCGAGAACCCTCATACTCTGAAGAAGAAGAAGAGTTATCATCCTGTGTGACTTGTGTGTTATTGGAGGACTCAGGAATGTCAGATGATGAGGGAGTAGGTTGCACATGTTCATCAGGTGCGTTTTGAGCATCATGCATCATTTGAACAGCAACCTCCTTATCTGAACATTCTGGAGGAAGATTAAACGAGGCAAAAAGTTCTTCATAATCAAACATCCAAGGAAGACCTTTTCCAGCAGCAGGAGAGGTATACTTTTGGACATCAACATGGTACCATTCTTCTACATTCCCAGAGACTTTGTTGTAAACTCTTTTATTGGGAGTGCTGTACCCTAAGAAGTAACCTTCCTCTACTTTCTCGTTAAACTTGCCATGAGCATCCTTTTTCAACATGGTACATGGAGCGCTGAACGGTTCAAGATACTGTAAGTTCGGTTTCCGTCGATGCAACAATTCAAAGCAAGTTTTATCGTGACGCTTGACAACTAGAACCCGGTTGAACGTGTAACACGCATTAGCAATAGCTTCATTCCAGAACTGCACGGGTAAGTTTGAGTCAGCTAGCATAGTCCTTGCAGCTTCTATCAAGGTCCGATTTTTCCTCTCAGCAACACCGTTCATTTGTGGAACATATGGCGCACTGAATTCATGGTGAATACCAAGTTTTTGACAGAAAGTTTCCATAAGGTGATTTTTAAATTCAGTACCATTGTCCGAACGGATCCTCCTAACCTTTAACTTATACATAGACTCCAATTTGGTAATCAGAATCTCCACATATTCAAAAGTTTCAGATTTTTCTTTTAAGAACATCACCCAAGAATATCTTGAATACTCATCCGTCACAACCAAACAATATAAGTCTCCAGCAATGCTCTTCCGGTTGATAGGACCAAACAAGTCCATGTGTAAGAGCTCTAGTGGTATAGTGATGGAATGTTGAGATTTGGGTTTATGAGATTTCTTGGTTTGTTTGCCTTTCTTGCAAGAAACACACACGTCAGGAAGATGAAAACTTTTCACAGTGACTCCTTCAACAAGATTTTTGTGCACCAAATGATTCATTTTTCTGAGACTGAGATGTCCCATTCTTTTGTGCCATAAAATAGAATCCTTCTCAGTGGCTTTTGAAACAAAACATGATGCTGTGGACACTGAGGATGATGCTTGTGACATGTCAAGAATATAAAGGTCATTCACTCTTGGAGCAGACATAACCACCATGTCTTCTGGAATTATAAACTCCTTTTTCAAGATATAACAATGCTTATCATAAAAAATAACCTTGAACTCCTTATCACAGATTTGAGAAACAGAAAGCAAGTTGTTATCCAACTGTTTGACAAAGTTGACCTTCTCAAAACTGACAGCTCCATTAGATAGTGTTCCCTGAGCTGAGATAAAACCACCTTTATCGCCTGCAAATGAAACATAGCCCCCTTTGATATTTCTGACGTCGAAAAGGAGAGCTAAGTTTCCAGTCATGTGCCTGGATGCCCCACTATCAACAATCCAATTATTGCTAATAGGATTGTAAAGGACAACCTGCACAAGAAAGAAGGTAATTAGTTTAGGTTAGGAACCCAAGCCTTTACGGTCTTGGGTTTCCCAGACTCATCTACAACAGTACAATCCATCCACTGTCCTTGTGGACTTTTGGAACAACCATTTGACTTTGAAGTACAGTCGTCAGAAGCATCGTCTGATTTTGCTTTCCACACATGTTGGTTGTGCAACGACTGTTTGTGGTAAACAGTGGATTGCTTAACGATTTGTACAGGTGTGGAACTCGAATCAGAGACCAACAAGTCATGCATCTTTTGTTTAACTTTCTTTTGATGCACTTGTTGCTGGGTAAAAGAGTTAGATTTTGACTTTAAAAACTTTTGTTTATTTTCTGGAAAATGATTAACTCTTTTACTTGGCTTCTGAAGATAAGGACATTTGACAACAACGTGTCCTTTTGTACCGCACTCAAAACAGTATCTCCGCTCAACCAACCTTGGAGATCTGTATTGATTTTCACTTTGGTGAGTTTTTGAACCACAAGCCTTAGCTTCTTTTTGTTCAGCTGAAGAGAGTGACTTGTTTGATTGAACAGACTCTCCAGCTTTAACAAAATTAACCTTTTTGATTGAGGCTTTGGTTACTTGATTCTTCTGATCAAAAGTAATGGGATAAGATGGACTGCAATTGGTTTGTTTAATTTTAAAAACCTTTTTAGAAGCAGATTTTGAAATACCAATGCTGTCATTTTGTGGAACAGACGAGTTTTTGTGTCCCAAACCACGAGTAGTGCACTCATCGTCGTCTTCATCCCACTCTTCTACCATTCCATCAACACACTGGGACTTCGAGGTCGAAGCACCATTATCGTTAACCTTTGATTGAGAAATTTTGTTTTCGGTTGGATCAACGACAAGTGGCGTTTTGACCTTAAAGTCTTTGGTTGAGGCTTTGGTTACTTGATTCTTCTGATCAAAAGTAATGGGATAAGATGGACTGCAATTGGTTTGTTTAATTTTAAAAACCTTTTTAGAAGCAGATTTTGAAATACCAATGCTGTCATTTTGTGGAACAGACGAGTTTTTGTGTCCCAAACCACGAGTAGTGCACTCATCGTCGTCTTCATCCCACTCTTCTACCATTCCATCAACACACTGGGACTTCGAGGTCGAAGCACCATTATCGTTAACCTTTGATTGAGAAATTTTGTTTTCGGTTGGATCAACGACAAGTGGCGTTTTGACCTTAAAGTCAATGATTGGGTTATCATCCGGTGTGTTTACCATAGTATTCAACACCGGTGGAGGACAATTTTTATACCCCATCCCAGCATTTTTCTTTCCTGGACGCCGTGAAATCATGTAATCAAGAATGTAAGCAGAATTTGAATAACTTTTCAGCTTTTGATTTAGAGTTTCATAATCACACTCGACAAGCGCCAGCTTTTTCTTTGTTTCATCAATCGTGTTTAAATAAAAAGTGATGGCATTTTGTTTGTTTATAACACAGATTTCTAATTCATGAACTTGCCTATTTAAAAGATCAATTTTGTTTTTGAAGGCAAGTTCGTTTCCCTTTAAAACACGGTTTGCTTCAAGACAAGCAGTTAAATCAGTAATTAAGTCTGTGTTGTGACTTTTAAGTGCCTCAATTTTCTTTTCAAGTTCATCACAAATTAAACACGGTTGAGATTTAGACTCACTTTCAAAACTGTCAGAATTTACCTGAATGCCTGTGGATGTTTTTACCATAAAAGCACAGCTACAAGTAGATTCAGAAGAGGAATTGTTATCATCCACATCAGCTGTCGATTGACTTGCAGAGACGACAGATGATTTATCCTCATTCTCAGATGTGAAGCCAGAACTGTTTGAAGATGTGTCGTCTTCATCCGATGAACTTTCTGAAGCAATCTCTTTATCAGCATCAGAATCTGATTCTTCATTGATTTCTATAGCCTTTGCCATGCAAGCTCTATCCCCTGAACTGACATCAGCTCCAAATTTAAAAGACCAGTCAACAGTCTCATTTGTTTGAACAACCATAGCTTTTGTTCCACTTGAAGTTCCTTTATCTTGTGCAAGAGTAACTGGAACAATGTTTGTTTCTGTATTTTGAGTTTGTGGCTTCGGTTGGCTTTGACGGTTGTTGAAAGGGTTACGGTTTCCAGTCTGTTTAGGCTTTTCACATTACCTAGCAAAATGCCCTTTCTCACCACAGTTAAAACAAACAACAGCAGACAGATCAAAACCATAAGTAGTGTCTTTGTTCCCTTCGAGAGTTTTTCCTGTCCTTTTTACATAATCTCTCGCTCTTCTGACTGCACTTGCAAGAGCCCACATTATATCAATTCGATCAATTTCATCCTTATCAATTTGAGCATAGTCTTCTGCTGTCAGATGACTGTTTCCAACCTGTCCAACAACAAGACTGTCATATGAATTGACAACGGTAGACAACAGAGCCATGTGTTCCTTGGCCACTTCGATAGTAACCTTGTCGAAGTTGTCTGTTTGCAATTTAATGGGGCTTGGTGGAGGAGTACTAGCAGTATTTCCCTGCTGTGGAACCGAGCTTGATGGAACTGAAGCATGAGCTGTTGAAGACTGGCTGGCTGAAACATTTGACATGTTTGATACAAACGCAGTCTGCAAAGGAGCATTTTGTTGAGTTGATGTAGAAAAGTACAATGAAGGATCCTGAGCTTGTACACCTCTCTTTAACTTCCACTTATTCATCACCTCTTGTTCTCTCAATTTCTGAAGAAATTCATTGATGTCAATGGTTTCAAGAGTATTGTTCTGTTTGAGAACCATCAAGAATGAATCCCATTTTGGTGGTAGTGCATCTGCCATGCATTGAACCTTTTCTTCTTTCGTTGTTTTGACCCCATGGGCATGTAATTCACTCATCAAGTGATAGAATCTCTCAAATAGATCATCTAAGGACTCATTTCCAATATACATAAAATTATCAAATTCCTTCCGAATGGCCTTAGCATTGATAGCTTTCAACGAAGCATTTCCTTCGTGACGTTGTTCTAAGGCATCCCACAGAGATTTTGAAGATGTAAACAGCCTGAATTGATGAAATATTTCTCTTGACATGGCCTGAGATAGGATAGCATATGCCTTATTTTCTAAGTCATAATCTTTTCTTTGTTGTTCGCTTAAAAGTGAAGCCAAAACAGGAGTTCCATCCTCACTCAACACTTTTTGATATCCATTCTCTATCATCATCCATAAGTTTGTATCAACTCCATTAATGTGTATCTCAAACCTGTTTTTCCAGTGATGATATTCGTCCATTGTCATGAGTTTTGGAGCCTTGTTAGCATTTCCAGCTTCATTATCGATTAATAACATGTTTTGGATTTTACTGTTCTGACTGGCAACAAAGGCTAAGTCCGACATGGTAAAGAACGAAGTTTTTCGACACTTAAAAAAATTTCAGAAGAGATTTATGCGAATGGGTCTATTCGTGCGAATGGAATTTTCTATTCGTGCAAATGGAATTTTCTATTCGTGCGAATGGAATTTTCTATTCGTGCGATTGGAATTTTCTATTCGTGCAAATGGAATTTTCTATTTGTGCGAATGGAATTTTCTATTCATGCGATTGAAATTTCTATTCGTGCGAATGGAATTTTCTATTCGTGCGACTGGAATTTCTATTCGTGCGATTGGAAGTTTGAACAAACGAGCGGGAGACTTGATCTATTCGTGCGAATGGTAGGAACCATTCGTGCGAATGAAGTTCATCATAGTAGCCATTCGTACGACAGAGAGCTGTTTGACTTTTTTGCACCAAAAAGCACCAATGATTGAGCCTTTTATCAGATCTTGAAACTGAAATGATCAGATCACTCAGAAGCAATAAACACAAGATTTGAATGTGGCTAAACAACGATCAAGTGATCTTTATAACATTCAAGAAGCTAGAAAAAGCAAGATCAGATTTTCTATGTTGAATCTAGAGCACAACAGGCTCTGATACCACTTTGTTGGATCGGGATCTACCTTGATCCAATGATTAAACACATTAACCGAACCAAATCGTGCGGAATCCGATTTGATTGGCAATCCAATCTATGACACGGATCGGGTCGTAAGAAACGAGCGGATTAGACGACGAATCGAAGGTTTCTATCGACCCTTTGGTGTAGAGAAGTTGGATACAAGACCTAGAAACTCTCAACGGACAGATATTAGACAGTACAGGTGTAGAGAGTTTTTGTGTGTTCTGTTCTTAGTCTTGTTCTACTCTGGACAGTATGTGTATATGTGTTGTGTATTCTATTCTGTTGTGTGCTCATGAAGTGAAAGTTATATATATAGTGCAGAGGCTATTCGTACGAATGAGCCATGTGAATGGACTCATTCGTGCGAATGAATCAGCAGAATGGTTCATTCGTAAGAATGAATCATCAGAATGTTTCATTCGTGCGAATGAGTCATTCTCATGACATATTCTAGTGAATGAATCATTCTCATGATCTATTCGCACGAATGGATCATTCTCATGATCCATTCGTGCGAATGGGCCTTTCAATAGCACGATTGATCAACGTTATCGATATTTATCAGATCATTTAATACACAGTCGTTATATATGAGTAAACATTAAGGATAAACATGTAATTTCATTAATACATCAAATAGTTACATTAAACATAGATGAAATACATATTACAAGGGATTAGGGACATAATATGCATCTACAATCAGAAATGTTACAACTTCGTTTCGAGGAAAAAATTCCTCGGTCATTAGCCTTTTAACCTCATCCCAAGGTAAGGCCATTGCTACATCCACCCCTCTATTTCTTTTCTCCCCATTCCACCACGTGAGTGCCCGTTTTTGTAGGACACTTGTGGCATGACGAACACGAAGGTTGTCGGGGCAGTCACTATTGAGAAAGGTATTCTCAATGCTTTCGAACCATTGAAGGAGTCCCGTAGCTCCTTCGGTACCATAGAATTTGAGGGGATTACACAAGTTGAAATGCTTGAAGGTGCATTGAGATGGGTTGTTACAACCATTTCCACCATTACCACCATTACCACTATTACTACCATTTCACCATGGTTGCCATTGGTGGCACCATTAGCTTGAGTGAGTTGTGTCACGAGTTGTGCAAGATGTAACATTTCTGATTTTTCCATGTAACCGTTTTTGATGCAATGCACAAGTATTCATTTTCAATTCTTGTACAATAATTATGCTATAAGTACTTATATACGATTGATTATGTTGCAATAATAGCTGAAACAAACCTTCGTCATCTCACTAAACTCGAGGATCAAATTCGACTAAAACTCAAAGCGACGCTAAGACTACAAAGATACAAGGACTATTCTTGAAATTTCCAAAAAAAAATCTACACAAGCACGGTCGCGCTTAGCATAAGCACGGTCGCGCTTAGCATAAGCACGGTCGCGCTTATAGTTTCAACCACGATCGTGCTCACTATGAGGCACGGTCGCGCCTCCGACGCAGTTTGACTTCTGAAAAGTCAAACCGACTCAAATCTTGTCCAAAAATAGAATTGAGACGCGTTTTAGAAACCGCGGTGTATACAGAAGTCGATATTCGGTAAATTAAGACCTAGACACGGCCCAATACACATCCAATCGAACGAATCCTTGCAATTTTACCCGGACTTTCCATTTTTAATCGAATCGTGTAATTATGATAGAATCAAACGAATTAAACTATTATAATAACTTCGTACGACTTCCATAAACCTATCTCAACCCAAAAATCGTCTGATCATCACCGCTATTCCTCTGCCGACCTCGAGAACCACGATTTCTTCCTCGAAGCCGACGTCACTCGTTGCCCCATTCTAAACAGGTTAGTAGTAGTCCAATTGGTTCGTCTCTTCACCCTGATCAAAAGCCCTAAACTAATTCGTTGCTACATTACACAAATAATCAGATTTTAAAACTTGGTTTTGAAATAAAAACGATTTAATCAAACTGCACAATGGATGTGTTATAAACGCAATTAATTAGTAGGGTTGGGTTCGCAAACATCCATTGAACGAAAGCCCTGTAATATCAAACGATTTTATTACAAGGATTAAGCGAATTGTGTTCTGGACAAGACCAGACACGGTCGCGCTCATCATGGAGCGCGATCGTGCCTGACCTAGCACAGTCGTGCCCGAGTCATGGCCTGGTCGTGTTTGCCGAGCAAACAAAGTCCTGACCTAAACCAACCCTAGACGCGGTCGTGCCGGACACGAGCACGGTCGTGCTCTACGGACAGACCCTTTTGAAGCCTTCTGACTCGACCACGGGCGCGCCTCAGACACCACGGTCATGCCCGGACAAGAGCGCGGTCGTGCCTTTCACGAGCGCGGTCGTGCTCCTTAAAAACAGAATCTTTATTTTTATTTTCTCCTTATTGAACTCGATAAGCTATATTAAATAACAATTCCTATAGTTATTTTTATATAAATACTTATATATCTCACACTTGGCCTTAAACGAAAATTATTTATTTAAACCTATTTTTAAATGAATAATATACCATAAAACGAACCCTAATCGTACCATCAACCAAATTCAATTTCGATATAATCTAACACAAATAATAACACAAGATTATACGTTTATTTATTAGGTCGAATCTAGCGAATCCACAACACACCGCCATTACATACTTGCTTGTGTGACCTACACTCTGCATAACAAGTGAGTTACATAGCCCCTCTTTTACTCTATTTACAAAACTTTTTGGGGTGGAACATGCGTTCAATTACTATGTTTTCAATTATACACGAATACAGTTTCCATCTTACATACATGTATGCAATTCTGTGCTTTATGCTTGAGTGCTAGGTGTGTAGACCATATACGCTATTCACAATCATTAACTATTAGCCGACAGTATACAGTGATAGTACTATTGAGTCTGACAAACCCACCCAGGTAGGGTGACTGTTGCTGACAACACGATTTGATTTCAGTTACAAAGGTTTGATTGAATACACAGGTCACATGATGGTTTCTCTCCATAAATGCCTTTATTGACATGTTTTGTATGAACTGTATACACACAACACGTTTTTGCTATCACACAACAAAACCTATGTTTTCTCACCAACTCTTGTAGTTGACCCTCTCATTTTAACCATGTTTCAGGTACCAATGTTTGAAGTGATCAAGATATGCTACACATAGGATTTGGACCTAGTTTTAATTGAACCAGTTATATTTTGATGTAATTTTCATTATTGTTTGGTGGATTGAATCTATGTTTTGTTGAACTTGTTTGATTGCAATGAAAACGATTATTAATTATTTAAACTTTAGTAAACCATGAGCAATGAACAGTCTGCACGCTTCACGCCCCAATGTTTCCGCCGTCGGTTGGGGTGTGACAGATTGGTATCAGAGCCTTGGTTATAGGGATTTAGGTTATTAGACACCTTGACCTAGACTATAACCTTAGGACACCCATTATTTACCATACTCTATGAATATATGATATGCTACATGCTATGTGTTACATGCTATGTGTTACATGCTTACCATATTTTATTTTATCATGGTACCTAAATTGTTAGAATTCATAACTTACTAGACTATATCTAAACAGTAAATTAGATAAAATAACGTCCCTACCCTTACCCTAAACCTCATAACCTTCTTGTCTACTTCTTTATCATTATCATCATAGCATGTGGAATCTTCATGGAGTTAAATCTATAAAATTTAATTATTTCTTCGTTAAGGTTTTAAACTTTGTTAATCATTAGAGGACACGTGCAATCTAGAAGGGTGACACCTGTATTCCAGGTTTTCTGTCTAGGAAAGCATTTCGTATAAATCCCAATCAACCGAGGGACCCGTATGCTTTCCTGGGAATTCCCGGGATGAGTGTTACTTATAGGCTAAAGCACGTCTCCTTGAGAGTTATATAAGTTTAATTAACATTAATGTGTCATAGTATTCAAGTGATTATGTCACTATTTGAGTACAATCCAAACTAGGAATATCAGTTTTTGTTTGGATATTTTTACATGTTACCCTAAGTAATTTCAATACATGCTACAATACATGATAGTTTATGTATCACACTACTTGATAACCCTTGTGCTTACATTCATTACTATCTACATACTACCTATGTGTTTCATTAAAGTGTTATCCTAAGTTTTAAACACACAAACACACACACCAAAGTTTTCATACACCCTTAAATTCACACATATAATGCCACCACCCTTGTGATCTAAATCTAAACTATTGAGCCTAAGGCCCACCAATAATAAACTAAGAAGCCCATCTATCTTTCAGGAAGAAGAAGTCCACTGAATGCATAAACCTTACATTCGGGCCACAAGGCCCAGTCCATAATAATTCTCATCATGACCATGAGCCCAACAATAGTACTATTAATACATGATGGCTGGAAGAGTGTGTAGGCCCATGGGGGATTCTGGCTAAGGAAAGACAGGGCACTTAAGTGTGTTTTAGTGACCCACCCCCCTTTCCTGGGAATGCTCCTCAGGGATGCATGCTTATAGGTCAAGTGTGTTTCTAAAATACTATTGTGGAGACTCGATGTTATGACTAGTCAAACTCTAAACCTATGAGATCCCCTACATCTAACACTCGATATTTCACTATCACTTACAACCTTTTCATTGTTTCTCTGCTAGATATGGACTCCTACACTCCTTCCTCCCCTGTATACCGCCCCAGAGTAGAATCTGATTGGGAAGAAGACATCGGGACACCCGTATATCGGTCACCAACACCTCCAGCTGCTAGACCAAGAGTTGATGTAAGTGCAGATTGAACTAGGAACACCGGCCCAAGACTTCGAACACCTGGATCACCCCCATTAAGAGACCCGTATCTGATGCCCGACCCGTATCATCCTAACCCTTGGGCAAGGCATACCATGGCACCCATTAGTGCTATGGAAAACCCAATCAGCGACATTCACCGATATGTGAGGACCTCCGAGTTTGAGAGGCAAAGGATGGAGCACGAAGTAATACACGACTTGCAAGGACAAAGAATGGATAGCCTAGTGAATCAATTAGGGCACCAAGAGGAGTTAATTTCCATCCTCGAAAGAGAAATGCTTGAGAATCGCACGGAAACAGCTAGGGCCGAGGCCAGATCAACTACCCGAATGACCATAGCGGTGCTCGTCTTGGTGATTATCTCCCTTCTAGTGGGAAACTACCAGAGGCGTTAGCAGAAATTTCTATTTATTGTCCTTAAATTTCCAACTTGAAAACTTTTCCTTATGTTTTTGAATAATGTCTACCATTTCAGCATTTAATAAATTTTATATTTTTCCAAATTCTAAAGTTATTATTCATTGTTCATCCATCATATTTTCATTAAGATCCCTCAAGTATCACCTTCATCATTCAATACGATTTCATCTTCTTCGTAACCAAATCATCATATTGGATTTAAACAACCTCGTTATTTTCAAAACCAAACGTTTATCGAAATTTTAAAAATATTAGAAACATAAATTTCCCATAAACATTTTCGCTTTACAAGGAAATATTAATACAACCTATTTTATGGAAATATTACTTCAAATTGATACAAGCATGATTTTCCTCATTACAGTAATTATTTTTAAACATTGGCTAAATTAATATACGACTTCTTGTTTAGCCAATAAGTCATCTTAAAATAATCCCTTCATAATAATTGAAATTTTTTTTTTAAATTTAAATATTTTTCCTGTAAATGGTCTATTCATTTAGGTTATTTAACTCAATAGTTTCATTACTTTATACATCTATAACCAAGAACAATTTACAATTTCCTATTTTCAAACAAAGATCAATTATTTGTAAACACATTCCTCTGAGTGTTTTCAGAACCCCTCGTTACTTTTCACTTGCCGCTTCAAGAGACGATCCGTACCGCGTAGATGTTAAACATCCCCACAAACCTCAACGATATTTAAAGGGGCTAGAACCTAACTACCACATCTTACAATAACGACAATAACACACTTCTCCGCAACACTAAATCGTATACAAAACCCGTCAGTACACATCACCCGCGAAGTTCAATACTCACGTTCACAATATATTCAATGCAATCTTATGGTACATAAAACTCAATTATTCTCAATATATCCAATACTACACAAATTACATAATACATGAAACTAGTTTGCCTACAAATCACAATTTGCTCGATTAATCACGTAATGCACGAAACAGGTTTAATTGCAATACACATACTACTGGTTTGAGCACATGATACACGAAACTTAAATTGTTTGCAATATACGTGATTGCGTCATTGATACATAGTTCTAGATTGACCACACTATACATGAAACTCATTTTGTTACAAAGCACTTTATACTAAATGGTGTACATTATACAAAATACATGATGCTAAGTTGCTAACACTATACATGAGATCCATTTCCTACAATACACATGATACTATGTTGTTTACATTACACCTTAGAGCTTATTGATTTACAAAATACAAGACGCTAAATTATTTACGCTATATATGAGACCTATTTGATTACAAACTACGTGGCACTAGATCATACATGAGACTTGTGTGTTTACTATATACTCGAAACAAAATTGCTTACAATATTTGCAATAGATTGATTACATCATACACAAGACATGGTCATGCACTTTGTACTCCAAAGTTGAAGACCATAATACATTGAAACGACTCGGGGTTTGACGTATTCTTGTTCAAACACGAGCAAACTAAGAAACTCTAAGTGTTACTACTTTACTAGTCTTTAGTTGCGAACTGACCTGATTAGGGACATAGTTACTTGGTAGCGACTTTTATGTGTAATCAATAGAAGTGATCATAGTGAAAATTGTGCCCCTTACCCGCACACAATGAAACGATCTATACGGACCATACGATGATTTGAATAATTACGGGTGCACACGGAATTATACAAATCAGCGCAGGGAAAGCATAGTGAAATTTCGTCGTGTGTTATGACCAAAAACCTATCATGATATATGACAACGAGACTAATGTGATGTGACAAGGGCATGGTGGATACGCCGCTGGTACTTCCTATACATAAGTGTTCCTGTCATATTGTAAGTAGTAGCGTTGTTTGTATCACGAGAAGTTTTATGAGATTCTGACATTGACTAATGTTTGTGAAATCTCTTAGCCATTAACAATTCTTGAGCACATTAGACCACATCACAAACAAACACTAATCATCAAATCTCCATCGTTCCCATTTCAAGTAATGCAATGTTATCTTTAAAAGGCTAGAGTATTCTTGATAGTCTTCTCCTTAAACCTTCTCAAACTAAATCCACTACCACCCTCTATGCCCGACATGATGACAAGTTCTAATCTTGAGTATCGGACCCGAACCCTGTCATCCGTCACCACACCTCTTCACTAATGCAGCAGCCTCAACCAGCTGAATTTCGGGACGAAATCCCCTCAACATGGGGAGACTGTAACATTTCTGATTTTTCCATGTAACCGTTTTTGATGCAATGCACAAGTATTCAATTTCAATTCTTGTACAATAACTATGCTATAAGTACTTATATACGATTGATTATGTTGCAATAATAGCTGAAACAAACCTTCGTCATCTCACTAAACTCGAGGATCAAATTCGACTAAAACTCAAAGCGACGCTAAGACTACAAAGATACAAGGACTATTCTTGAAATTTCCAAAAAAAAATCTACACAAGCACGGTCGCGCTTAGCATAAGCACGGTCGCGCTTATAGTTTCAACCACGATCGTGCTCACTATGAGGCACGGTCGCGCCTCCGACGCAGTTTGACTTCTGAAAAGTCAAACCGACTCAAATCTTGTCCAAAAATAGAATTGAGACGCGTTTTAGAAACCGCGGTGTATACAGAAGTCGATATTCGGTAAATTAAGACCTAGACACGGCCCAATACACATCCAATCGAACGAATCCTTGCAATTTTACCCGGACTTTCCATTTTTAATCGAATCGTGTAATTATGATAGAATCAAACGAATTAAACTATTATAATAACTTCGTACGACTTCCATAAACCTATCTCAACCCAAAAATCGTCTGATCATCACCGCTATTCCTCTACCGATCCTCGAGAACCACGATTTCTTCCTCGAAGCCGACGTCACTCGTTGCCCCATTCTAAACAGGTTAGTAGTAGTCCAATTGGTTCGTCTCTTCACCCTGATCAAAAGCCCTAAACTAATTCGTTGCTACATTACACAAATAATCAGATTTTAAAACTTGGTTTTGAAATAAAAACGATTTAATCAAACTGCACAATGGATGTGTTATAAACGCAATTAATTAGTAGGGTTGGGTTCGCAAACATCCATTGAACGAAAGCCCTGTAATATCAAACGATTTTATTACAAGGATTAAGCGAATTGTGTTCTGGACAAGACCAGACACGGTCGCGCTCATCATGGAGCGCGGTCGTGCCTGACCTAGCACAGTCGTGCCCGAGTCATGGCCTGGTCGTGTTTGCCGAGCAAACAAAGTCCTGACCTAAACCAACCCTAGACGCGGTCGTGCCGGACACGAGCACGGTCGTGTTCTACGGACAGACCCTTTTGAAGCCTTCTGACTCGACCACGGGCGCCCCTCAGACACCACGGTCATGCCCGGACAAGAGCGCGGTCGTGCCTTTCACGAGCGCGGTCGTGCTCCTTAAAAACAGAATCTTTATTTTTATTTTCTCCTTATTGAACTCGATAAGCTATATTAAATAACAATTCCTATAGTTATTTTTATATAAATACTTATATATCTCACACTTGGCCTTAAACGAAAATTATTTATTTAAACCTATTTTTAAATGAATAATATACCATAAAACGAACCCTAATCGTACCATCAACCAAATTCACTTTCGATATAATCTAACACAAACAATAACACAAGATTATACGTTTATTTATTAGGTCGAATCTAGCGAATCCACAACACACCGCCATTACATACTTGCTTGTGTGACCTACACTCTGCATAACAAGTGAGTTACATAGCCCCTCTTTTACTCTATTTACAAAACTTTTTGGGGTGGAACATGCGTTCAATTACTATGTTTTCAATTATACACGAATACAGTTTCCATCTTACATACATGTATGCAATTCTGTGCTTTATGCTTGAGTGCTAGGTGTGTAGACCATATACGCTATTCACAATCATTAACTATTAGCCGACAGTATACAGTGATAGTACTATTGAGTCTGACAAACCCACCCAGGTAGGGTGACTGTTGCTGACAACACGATTTGATTTCAGTTACAAAGGTTTGATTGAATACACAGGTCACACGATGGTTTCTCTCCATAAATGCCTTTATTGACATGTTTTGTATGAACTGTATACACACAACACGTTTTTGCTATCACACAACAAAACCTATGTTTTCTCACCAACTCTTGTAGTTGACCCTCTCATTTTAACCATGTTTCAGGTACCAATGTTTGAAGTGATCAAGATATGCTACACATAGGATTTGGACCTAGTTTTAATTGAACCAGTTATATTTTGATGTAATTTTCATTATTGTTTGGTGGATTGAATCTATGTTTTGTTGAACTTGTTTGATTGCAATGAAAACGATTATTAATTATTTAAACTTTAGTAAACCATGAGCAATGAACAGTCTGCACGCTTCACGCCCCGATGTTTCCGCCGTCGGTTGGGGTGTGACACAAGAATAGCAGCAATGTCGGTGTTGGTGTTGGCCACTGGAGCACGAAGAGGAGGCATTCTACAGATTTTCACAAGACAAGAAAAGATGTAAGAACTTATGAGAATTGCTTGGATTAAAAGGACAAGATAATGAAATAAAATAGTTAATCATAGTTTAGATTGTACTCAAATAGTGATTTAATCACTTGAATACTATGACACATTAAGGTTAATTAAACTCATATAATTTTCAAGGAGACATGCTTTAGCCTATAAGTAAACACTCATCTTGGGAATTCCCAGGAAAGCATACGGGTCCCTCGGTTGATTGGGATTTATGCGAAATGCTTTCCTAGATAGAAAACCCAAAATACAGGTGTCACTCTTCCAGATTGCACGTGTCCTCAAATAATTAACAAAGTTTAAAAATCTTAACGAGGAAATAAAGAAAATTTTATGGATTTAGATTTATGAAGATTCCACATGCTAAGAAAGATATAGATAGAGAAGGAGATAAGAGTATTATGAGGTTTTAGGATATAGGATGGGATACTATTTATTTAATTATTATTTAAGGATATCCTAATAAGTCATGAATTTTTAACAAGTAATGCATCAAAAATGAAATATTATTTAATCATAGTAAGCATGTAGCACATAGTATGTAGCACATAACACATAATCATGAAGCATAGCATAAGTGGGTGTCCTAAAGTTATAGTCTAGGTCAAGGTGTCTAATAACCTAATTCCCTAAAACCAAGGCTCTGATACCAATCTGTCACACCCCGACCGATGGTGGAATCATCGGGGCGGGACATGTAGACTGTTCATAAGCACAAGGTTGACTAAATTGAATATATTAAACGTCAAATTTCATTGCAAGTAATCCAAACACAACCAAATCCAAGATAGAAAAAAATTGAAATACATAGAGTTCTTTTATTTAAATTAACTAAGTCCAAGCCTATGTGTAGCACATCTTGACCAATCTCACACATTAGAACCTGAAACATGAATAAAATAAAGTCAACTAAAAAGTCGGTGAGTATAACACATGTTTGTATATAGGTAGCATATAGTTTGTAAAACAAATCCTTACATAACATGATAAATAAGGCATTTATAGGGAGCAGCTATTGTGTAACCAAGTATAATCAAACCTTTGTAACTAGCATGCAAATTGTGTTGTCGGTATCAATCACCTCAACCAGGTGGGTTTGTCAGACTCAATAGATCTATCATTGAAAACCGTCGTCTTGAATAGTTAATGATTGCACATAAGTGTTCACAAAAGTTAGCACACATAGCACTCGGGCATAAAGCTCAAATTGCACACATGAATGTAAATAGGATCTGTACTTGTGTTGTTTGTGTAAATGTAAACAGTAGTTTGAGTAGTGTTCATGTTTCACCCCAAAAATGTAAAAGAGCAAAAGGTGCTATGTATACTCACGTGATTCGAAGGCGTAGCTAACACAAGATACCAAAAAGTAAAATGATTCCTTGAATTGCACAAGTTAACCTAAGGCGTAATGTATAATGTATTAATAGTAAGCACAAGAGTCTATATCTAGGTCTAAAATCGAATTGGGTTTGCATATAAAGTTATTGATTTGTACTTGAAAGTATTGTATAAAATAAAAGATTTGAAATAAACATTTTTAGAATATTTTGATTAAGTTTTGAGTTTGAATAATTAAATAAATAATTTAAATAATTATTGTTTATGAAAATAATGTAAGCATTAAATGTAATTAAGTATAAATAACTAATTGTTTTTGTTTAAATATAAATTAAATAAATAGTCATTACCTTATTTATTTATTTATAAAATATGTAACTTAACCATTAAATACTTTTTAAAAGAAAGACTTAATAATAATTGAAAATTTAATTTTTATAAACTTTAAATACATAATTTTCTATTTATTCTAAGATTAAATATTTGATATTTCTAAATAGAATTAAATGCATTTTAAAAAAAAAATCAACTATTTTTATTTTGAAATTTAATCAGAAATATTTATTGTTTGAAAAATATATAAAAATTATAATTCTGTAAAAAATTTAACTCACACACGACCGTGCCTGGGAAGGGCACGATCGTGCTCGAACCGCGCTAATCAGGACGCGACCGGGTTGATCAAACAGAGACATACCTAGATAAATCACTAGGCATGACCGTGCCTTGGCTCGGCACGATCGTGTCTATGATTCTGAGACACGACTGAGATTAGCCAAAGGGCATGACTGGGTCTAAACAGGAGGACACGACCGCGCTGGTAACCAGCACGACCTCATCTCATGAGGCACGACCGCGCTAGATGATTAGCGCGACCGTGTCTCTTCCAAATCAGACACGAATTGACTAATTCTTATATTGTTAGTGATGTAAATCATAGGGCTTTTATTTATAGTATTATTACGAGTATGATGGGATGTTTTAATTGTATTAACACCATGTTCAGGGTCGAAATCGATTAAACCATTTTGAATAAACTATAGATTCTGATTCGGGATGATTTCGATAATGGAAGCCCAAATTGATAAGGGGCTTTTGATATAGCGACTAAAAATATTGAGGACAAGATTTCAATTACCCGAAACAACAGCGAATTGATAGAGAACGGGTAGAATGAGTTCCGGCGTCGGCGAGCTTGGTTTCCGGCGTATTCTGCTGCGATTCTGGTTGCTTCAAATGGTTCAGCGGCTTCTGGGAGAATCGATGGAGCGTTTGGTTGGGGGAATTTCACTCCAGGAAAGAAAATCAATGTTCAAGGAAGAGGATTTTCAAATGAGGAGTTTTGCTTTTCTTGAATCGGTTTTCTGATGTTAATTGTTACGATTGATAATATTATTGTCTTTGATAATGAAAGTGAAACGTATAACAGTTACGACAATCAACGATCTCGCGTTTAAAACTGATTTTACGTTTCAACTGGTACTAGGCGCGACCGTGCCAAAGCACTTGGCGCGACCGTGCCAAAACGAGGCGCGACCGTGCCTATTAGGGTTTCTTGCTATTTTTCAACATCAGACCTTGTAACTTTAGTCTTTGACGTATTTGTATAAATAGATACTTATGTAGTGTTTTAATAGAATATAACCGAGTAAAATTTGTGGATTTGCATTGAAGTATAGTATTTAATTGATGGTAAGAATAGAACAAAACAGTGCACTAGAATTGAGTTTGAAATGCATTACACTGAATTGAATATACGGATACTAAAAATCAGAAATGTTACAAGGTACACGCGGTATGGAAGCACAACTTGAAGTCAAATCTAAAGGTATTCGCTACCTTGCCGGGCGAATATGGATTCCAGTATTCAGAAATTTAAGAGAACTAGTCATGGATGAGGCTCATAAATCTCGTTACTCCATACATCCAGGTTCCGACAAGATGTACCATGATCAAGAAGTGTTGTATTGGTGGACGAAGATGAAGGCCGATATAGCCACTTATGTGAGTAAGTGTCTGACCTGCGCAAAGGTCAAAGTTGAATATCAAAAGCCATCCGGTCTTCTCCAACAACCAGAAATTCCCATGTGGAAATGGGAACAAATATCCATGGACTTCATCACCAAATTACCACGAACTCCTACCGGATGTGATACCATTTGGGTAATTGTTGATCGATTAACAAAGTCCGCTCACTTCTTAGCAATCAAAGAGACCGACAAAATGGATAAGCTTACTCGTACTTACTTGAAAGAAATAGTCTCTCGGCACGGGGTGCCAATCTCTATCATTTCGGATCGTGATGCACGATTCACTTCTCGTTTCTGGCAGTCGTTACATAAAGCTTTAGGCACGCGTCTAGATATGAGCACAAAATACCATCCTCAAACGGATGGCCAAACATAACGTACAATCCAAACTATGGAGGACATGCTACGAGCTTGTGTGATCGATTTCGGTAACACTTGGGAGTCTCACCTACTGTTGGTGGAGTTCTCCTATAACAACAGTTATCACACTAGCATCAAGGCAGCTCCATTTTAAGCACTTTATGGATGGAAATGCCGTTCTCCTATTTGTTGGACCGAGGTTGGGGATATCCAACTTACAGGTCCTGAATTTGTATTCGAAACTTCCGAAAAGGTCGTTCAATTTAGAAACCGTATGGCGGCAGCTCGTGATCGCCAAAAGAGCTATGCCGACAATCGTCGTAAACCCTTAGAGTTTCAAATAGGTGACATGGTCTTACTCAAAGTCTCACCTTGGAAAGGTGTCATTCGTTTTGGGAAACGAGGCAAACTGAATCCTCGTTATGTTGGACCTTTCAAGATAGTAAAGAGAATTGGCCCAGTCGCGTATCAACTGGACCTGCTGGAAGGAGTTAGTGGTGTACACGATGTCTTTCACGTCTCAAATTTGAAGAAATGTCTAGCAGATGAATCACTCGCAGTTCCTCTTGAGGAACTACACATTGATGAACAGTTACGTTTCATCGAAGAACCCGTGGAAATTATGGATAGAGAAATCAAAACGTTAAAGCACAGTAAAATCCCTATTGTCAGAGTTCGTTGGAACTCGAAACGCGGACCGGAATTCACGTGGGAGCGCGAAGATCATATGATGCACAAATATCCTAATTTGTTCAAGCACTCTGTGTCAAACTCTTAAGGTACTATTAAATTTTCGGGACAAAAATTCTTTCAACTGGGGGATGATGTGATATCCCGGAAATTTTATTTTATTATTTTTTTATTATTATTATTTAATTTTCGGGACGAAAATTCTTTCAACTAGGTGACAATCCGGACTTTTCAGTTAGTCCCGTTAGAAATTTCGTTAAGTTTTCTGTTAAAACCAAACCCAGTTAACTCAATATTAAACCACAAGGACTAATTCTGTCAATAATTGAATTAAAACCACGGGGACTAGTTATGTAAATACCTAAAACATGATCCATTGACTTCTCAAAGTCAAAATTCAACAAAATTAGTTCCTGTTGACTTTCAAAAAGTCAACATCGCAAATTTGAATCCAAATTCACAAATCATAACCAAATATCATTCGAATTCGTAACGGATTTGATCTTTAATAATAGTTAGGACCATCATTGAACCTTTAATCCTTGTAATTATATTGATTAAACCCAATAATGGGGGTTCAAGTCGTAACTATCGACCGACAACGAATATCCATCAAATTCAGACTATTCGATCAAAATTCTCTCGATCAAAGGATCCTCATTAGAGTTTCTACACACGTCTATTCGATTGGATTTGCACCAGAAGCCACCAGGAATCGAACCAGTCATCGTCGGACCTGTTTTAGTTGATCTCCACCATCCCGACATCAATTCAGGTAACTAGATACATCATCAGCTTCGCTTTTATCTCCTAAATGAAAGCCCTAACTCAATTAGGGCTTACATTATCAATTCGATCAAAATCTTGACTCTAGGGTTAATCACTGGCCGGTTTAATCGAACCCTAGTCTAGACTAAATAAAAATACAATTAAACTATACAATCAGATTCGCAATACCATTTTCTTTGAAAGCCCTCTGTCAATTTGATGTTTTATTATCAGGATCATTATAACCAGTAATCTTGGGTTCTTATGAAACCAGATTGCCGAATTCAACTCTAAACTGTTTTTTAAATCAAATTTAACCACATCATTAAACTCGTAATAGTCTGTAGAGTGAAAGCCCTATGAAATATCGGGCTTCCATCATCGAATTGATCATAATTCAGTAATTAGGGTTCGTTCTGGAAACAATTTAGGGTTTTCGATCTTAAACACGAATTTAATGCAATTAAACCACATCAACAGATTCGCAAGGTTCCGTTTAACAAAAGCCCTATGATTCTATCAACTTTTATTATCAGAATACTTCGAATCAATTTTGAGTTCCTAAACTAGGGTTACGACCCCTCTTTCTGTAAATTATCGATCTTAAAACCGATGGTTTTCAAATTAAACGAGCCCCCAGATTCGCAATACCCCGATTATCAAAAAACCTATGCAATTGTTTCAAGTCATGGTCGAATTCGATGGCAATTGGACTGGTTTGGACCTAGTATCGTTATGGGAGAAAACACCCGACATTTGATTGTTGAAACAATTTAATCCAGGTATCTATCGCGATACCCTAGCGGGCGGGACTGGTTAGTGACTTGTGCGTGTGTGGGAGAGACCCGGGTTCGAGACCGGGCTCCCACATCTATTTTTTTGAACAGTTTTCTATTATATTTAATTAATAAAAATCAAACTTTATAATATTATATTATTATATAAATGTGTTTTAGCCCGGGAAACAACCCGTAGACTCGGGTTTGAATTAGTAACTTATTTTTATTATTCCCCTTTTATAAATAAAATATTATTGTTAATATCAATAAAAAAATAATATGTTTATTATATTTTTAAATCGTAAATTTGTATAAAATAATATGTTTATATTATTTTTATCCCGTGACAAATCCTATTAAATAATATATATATATATATATATATATATATTTTGTATCGTTTTATACCTCGTGGGACGTTTAAACTATTTAATAATATAATTAGTTATATTATTTATTCGTAGATATATATTATTATTTTCTCAATTTTTGTGAGTGACAAAGCACCCGGTTATATTCATTATTATTTGTGTCATTCGTCGCGTAAAGTAATTCCTAACTCCGTGGACACTTTCGTCCACTCTTGAATATTAGAACGTTTCTTTAAGACGTTTCTCATTCCGTGTCGTTGTCACAATTCCCATTTTTGTCCCTAATTTATGTGTTTATAATTTTAGGGCATTCGTAAGTCGTTTGAGACTTACACACGTGGTTCCAACTTATCCTTTGTGTGATACTACCTACAACGCAACGAAGGTGAGTTTTCACGGCCCCTTTTTACTGTTTTAACTTGGGGGAGAAAACATGATTAAATGATTTTGAGATTTTGTAATTCTTATGATATCAATGTTAAAACTAAGCGGAACACACTAGCATAGAAAGTCCTCAACTTATATCGGACCGTTAATATGGATCTTGGCGAGGTAATATTTAGTAGTACTACTGGGTTTGATAAATCCCACCCGCGTTAGTCGCGCTAACTCGATTAGAGATCGAACGGGTGAAATGTTAGCCTACTCACACCGCCAATGTTGATAGAACTGGCAGGAGGTAAATAAATAAACAGTCAACTTCGGTTGCGAGCGCTTGAGTTAAACATGAGCATAGGTTTGCTACCTATAGATACATATTGAATGAACATAAATCTAGGAAAACGCTTATTTACATATATTGAAACCTGTGAACTCACCAACCTCGTGTTGACATATTTTCTTACATGTTTTCTCAGGTCGCTAAGATAAGACACAGGTGCACATTAGGGCATGCATGGGATTCAACTACTTTGATTATGACTTATTTAAATTTGTTTTGATTATTTTATTGTACTTGGTTTGGTTGGACGTTTTGGACTTTTGGACTTTTGGACTTTGGTTTTGGGCCGCGTGTGTTTTGCGCATTTACTTTCTTTACCCTTCCGCATTGAAACTCTGATTTGTATGATATTTTCATTTTGAGTCCCATGTAGAGTCGTTCAAATTAACTAATGTCTGAGATCCTGGTTCGTCACTTCGCAAACGGTAAAACTCCGTTAGTTGAAATTTGGGGGTGTGGCAGGAAGGACGTTGATGTTCGGCTTTGACTTTGGAGCAAGTTAGACATTTGGCAACATAGAGAGCAATGTCTTTCTTCATACCGGGCCACCAATATTGTTGGAGAAGATCTTGGTACATCTTATTTGCACCAGGATGAATAGAATAACGAGTCTTATGAGCCTCTTTCATGAGAAGTGCACGGAGATCATCGCGATCGGGACCCAAATACGGTTTAAGTAATAAAGTAAGCCATTAGGTTTTGATTCAAGCTGAAGTTCAACACCACACGACATTTCCTCGTACATGTTACCCTCGGTGATTGAGATGTGTTGAGCTTCTAAGATGCGGTTTTGAATGTCGGTTTGGATTCGGGCACAATGAAGCATGACATGGTCCTTGCGACTCAAAGCGTCGGCTACAACATTCGCTTTGTCAGGATGGTAACGAATCTCGCAGTCATAGTCATTAAGGAGTTCAACCCAACGTCGTTGCCTCATATTGAGTTCTTTTTGATTGAAGATGTGTTGGAGACTTTTGTTGTCGGTGAACACCACACATTTTGTGCCATAGAGGTAATGTCTCCAAATCTTTAATGCAAATACGACCGCACCCAACTCGAGGTCGTGCGTCGTATAATTCTTCTCGTGAATCTTGAGTTGTCTTGATGCATAAGCGATTACTTTGCCTCGTTTCTTGAGAACACAACCGAGACCTTGGTTAGAAGCATCACAGTAGACAACTAGATCATCATTCCCAGCAGGGAGAGTCAAAATTGGAGCATTGCACAACTTTTGCTTAAGAGTTTGGAAAGCTTCTTCTTGTTTTGGTCCCCATTCATAAGGTTTACCCTTGTGGGTTAAAGCGGTAAGAGGGACAGAAATCTTAGAGAAATTTGAGATGAAGCGACGATAATATCCCGCAAGACCAAGAAATGAACGAACTTCGATGGGGGTCTTCGGGGCATTCCAATTCTTAACCGCTTCGATCTTAGCAGGGTCAACATCAATTCCCTTGTCGTTGACGATATGACCAAGAAATTGAATTTCCTTTAGCCAAAATTCACATTTGGAGAATTTGGCATATAGTTGTTCCTTCCTCAAGAGGTCCAAAACCAGTCTAAGGTGTTGCTCATGGTCGGCTTTAGTCTTGGAGTAGATTAAGAGATCATCAATGAAGACGATCACGAATTTATCAAGGTACGGTTTGCACACACAATTCATGAGGTCCATGAAAACTACGGGTGCATTGGTTAGCCCAAAAGGCATGAACATGAACTCGTAGTGACCATACCTTGTTCGGAAGGCAGTCTTTGGAATATCTTCCTCTTGTACACGGAATTGGTGATAACCAGATCGAAGGTCAATTTTTGAGAAGCAAGTAGAACCTTGAAGTTGATCGAAGAGATCATCAATTCTAGGCAAGGGATAACGGTGCTTGATGGTAAGCTTGTTGAGTTCGCGGTAGTCAATACACAAACGGAATGATCCATCCTTCTTCTTGACGAATAAGACGGGTGCACCCCACGGTGAATGACTTGGACGAATGAAGCCCTTTTCGGAGAGCTCTTGGAGTTGACTTGCAAGTTCTTGCATTTCAGAAGGTGCAAGACGGTAAGGAGCTCTAGCCACGGGGTTAGCTCCGGGTATAAGGTCAATGCGAAATTCTACTTGTCGAACGGGTGAAAGACCGGATAGATCTTCGGGAAATACTTTGTGAAAATCCCGAATGATGGGAATGTCTTGGATACTTTTCTCTTTGACATCCTTTTGAACAACATGAGCTAATAAGGCTACGTACTTCTTTCGTAAGTGCTTTTGGGCGGTAGTGCATGACACTAACTTGAGTCCTTTGCAAGGTTTTTAACCAAAGACTCTTAACGTTTCTCCCGACGGTAGAGGTATTCGGATGCACTTCTCGAAACAGATGACTTTGGCATGGTGATTTGATAGCCAATCCATGCCTATGATGATATCAAAACTTCCTAGTGGCATTGGTACAAGGTTGATTGGAAATGTATGATCATTAAGTTCTAGAGAGCAGTCGTGAATAACAGAGTCAATTGTAAGGGAGTCACCATTTGCTACTTCGACGGTGAAGGCTTTCTCTAATTGGGATCGTGTCTTTGCAAGTAAGGGTTCAAAGTCAAGTGACACAAAACTTTTATCGGCACCGGTATCAAATAAAATGGAGGCATATTGACTATTAACAAGGAATGTACCGTTGACCACATCATTGTTGGCTTGAGCTTCATTGGCGTTTATGTTGAAAGCACGCCCACGAGTTCCGCCTTGTCTAGCATTGATGAGCTTTGGGCACTGGTCACGAAAATGATTTGGGTTACCACATTCATAACAAGCACGCCCATTTGCAATAGCGGGAACACCTTCATTAGCCACTTGGGGGTTGGTTCGGTTTGGTGGGTTGACTTGGTCTGCAAGTGCTTTGGCTCTACAAACATTGACTGTATGGCCATATTTCCGACAGTGAGTGCAAAGGCGACATGGAATGTTTTGGGGATAGTGATAGTTGCATGTGGTACAGAGTGGGTAGATCCCAACATATGGCTTTTTGGCTGGTGCTTGAACCATAGGCGCAGCTTGGTTAACAGGGATAGCAGGAGTGACCATAGCATAGTTTCTAGCCTTTCTTTTCTTATTATTACGGGAGGGTTTAGTTGTGTCTTCTTTGATGTGTGTGGGAGGGGTTGTGGTGTCGGGAACTTTCTTGGTGCCTTTTCTAGTCAGAGTTCACGCTTTCACATGGTTGTCGGTTAATGTAGCAGATAAGCGGATAGCAACTTCGAGTGTTGCGGGATTTCTCCCTAAGTCAGTATCTTGAATTTGCCTAGGTAATCCACCAATATACTTCTCAATGCAGCGGGATAAAGGTGTGACCATATGGGGCACAAGGAGACTCAACTCATGGAACCGAGTTGTATATGCTAGACTTTCACCACCATCTTGGGCAAGATCCCAAAACTCGGCTTCTAGTTTCTTTACCTCATTTCGAGTATAAAATTCTTTGGTCATTAGCCTTTTAACCTCATCCCAAGGTAAGGCCATTGCTACTTCCACACCTCTAGTTCTCTTTTCCCCATTCCACCACGTGAGTGCCCGTTTTTTTAAGACACTTATGGCATGACGAACACGAAGGTTATCGGGGCAGTCTCTATTGAGGAAGGTATTCTCAATACTTTCGAACCATTGAAGAAGTCCCTAGCTCCTTCGGTACCATAGAACTTAAGAGGATTACATGAGTTGAAATGCTTGAAGGTGCATTGTGATGGGTTGGCACCACCATTACCATTAGCCCCATGGTTACTAGTTGTGGCACCATTAGCTTGACTGAGTTGAGTTACAAGTTGTGCAAGGATAGCAGCAATGTCGGTATTTTTGTTGGTCACGGGAGCACGACGGGGAGGCATTCTACAGAATTGCACAACACAAGAAAAGATGTAAGAACTTATGAAGATTGCTTGGATTTAAAAGGGTAAGATAACAAGTAAAATAGTTAATCATAGTTTGGATTGTACTCAAATAGTGATATAATCACTTGAATACTATGACACATTAAGGTTAATTAAACTCATATAATTTTCAAGGTGACATGCTTTAGCCTATAAGTAAACACTCATCCCGGGAATTCCCAGGAAAGCATACGTGTCCCTCGGTTGATTGGGATTTATGTGAAATGCTTTCCTAGACAGAAAACCCAGAATACAGGTGTCACTATTCCAGATTGCACGTGTCCTCTAATAATTAACAAAGTTTAAAAACCTTAACTAGGAAATGAAGAAATTTTTATAGATGTAAATCATTGAAGTTTCCACATGCTAAGAAAGTGATGATAGAGAAGTAGGTAAGAATGTTATGAGGCTTTATGGTATAGGTAAGGATATTATGTATTTAATTTATTATTTAAGTATAGTCTAATAAGTTATGAATTTTAACAAGTAAGGCATCAAAATGAAATAATAACTAAGCATAGTGTAGGTCCCCGGGTTCTTCTACGGATCACGTATATGACTGACGAATCTACGCAACGAGTGCGGAATCCAAATCACGTAGACATGAACGATCGACTAGTAACACGCAAGATCTAAATAAACTCTTTGCATTACTATAATCCTTGATTACAAAAGTTCTCTCGAAAAACACACTACACCTTTTTCTTTTCTAGTTTTCTATGGATTATGAACTTGTAACTCCTATTTATAGTAAACACAAATGCCTCTTGCACCATAGGCGAACTTAACAAGTTCGCTCCTAAAGATTCGCCTCACTATGAACTTACACAGAATTTTATCAATAGTTACAAAACATGTCCTAACAGACTCCCCTTTAACTGTTGCTAACAATTCTATCAATTACAAGTCAAAGACTCTAAGACTAAGACATAATATCTTCAAGCTCGTTGTCACCAGAATATGCTCCAACAGACTCCCCCTTGACAACAGCTTTAGAAGATTGACATCTGTCTTCATATATCATCAAACACACTGTAGTATTCGTCTTGTTCATCTACACTTTCTCTCTTTATTTCTAGAAGAAAACTTGGGAGAAGGACCCCTTGTCAACTTCTATCTGCAATATTCTGTTTTTGCAAAGGAGAACAACCAAGAATAACCAACAGTTAAGATTTCCATGGAAGCTGGAAAAATAAAATCTTTTTGGTTTTTCAAACATAAGAAAGACAAAATCTTTTTGGTTTTTCAAACATAAGAAACACAAAATCTTTTTGGTTTTTCTCTATATAAACTGAAATGTAAAATACAAAATCACATATTTTTGGTAGAACATCACGAGTAAGAAGATCATATCAGTATATATGATATATCAATCACACATCTTGGATAAAAAATCCATATAATATCAAATGGTATCCTATGTCATTCTTTCAAGCCTTGACCAATCAAACCAATATCTTTCAGGATTATCACACTCTATCTTTTCAAGACTTTTATATTGCATGTTATGATACGCGATAAACATTCAAAGAAAATAGGATCAGGCTATGATACACAAATTCAAATTGTCAATATTATAAGATTTGAAACTAAAGCATCTCATTCCCACTTTCTTGTGAGTTAAGGTACCATTTAAGTATGAAATACAACGTGTACCCCACTAGTATGCCAACAGAAAGTAAATGCACTATCTTCAAGACATAAGATATTTTACTAAAGATTATCCGAATTTACAGAATGAGGAGACATCACTTAGCACATGAATAGCAGAATCTAAATTGGATAGTATAGGAATCAATGAGATTCAAAATCGAATGATTCAATGTTTTGGCCTATATACGTGGAATCATAAGATTCAGGTACGTGGATTCAACTGTTATCTGGATTATGAATTCAATGGAATTAGTAAAGATGATTTATCAATATGATCCAAGGGCTAGTATATATTTCACAGATGTTGTCAAGTACATATCTTGATTATAATTCAAATAGCATGCTTTTCAGGACATGGGCACTGAAGCAAATCGAATGAATAGTGCTAAGGACATAACCCGAAAGTGATCTCATAGGAAAATCTTTATTAAAAGCTAATATTCTTTATCTGATAGTGATCTTTTAACACACACACCCAGGCATAAAATGGGTTCAAATCACAGTTGTAACATATGCAATTATGTTTTTACACTACTAATGGTTCAGTGACGCTTTTAGTCTACTGACAATTCAAATTATATGCATACACAACACTATCATTTTCTATTTGTGTAGTCTCTGAAGTTTAGATCAAAACATATAATTCAGATATATTAACATAAAGCACCAACCAGTCAATCTAAGGTCATGTGTGAAAGAACATCTACTGATGTACTATCATTTCTTCTTTAACTTCAAGTATTGTCGATTTGATCTTTTTCAATTTGTTTGGCTTTTTCAGAGAAAGTAAAACAAACGAAATTAAAATCTTCCATGAAAACATTTTAAGAAAAACATTTTACTTGGTTACTCAGGATTAAGCAAGTCAATCAATTAAAAACTCAAACTGATGTAATCCTGTAATTAAATGCCTTTGCCTTTGTGACCAACACAGTTCTGTACTCCCCCTGTCCTGTAGACTCCCCCTCAACTAGTCAAATGGTTGCATCAACGACTTTATGCTCACCATTGTCATCCTAAGTTTCAGGTTATCATTTGGACTTTGTAAAACTCTTTCCAAAACATTGTGTGTGACATATTCTCCCCCTTGAGCATCAAGTCGTTGAATCAAATAGATTTCTCAGTTATCAACAACTCTTTACTCTTGCAAATGTCATTCCTTGTCATGTGCTTAGAACCACCACTAACAACAATCAAAATGGTATTAATAGTCACTCTTGGTAAATCCTGCACAACTAACAAGAAACATTAATTTGAAATTGGGACCCAAGCCATGGTAGTCATGGGTCATCAATCTGTATCAAAATAATAATCCTCACTCCATTCACAATCGAATCTCTCATCAATTTTCGGAGATTGTTCCGACGAGTCAGAAACAGAAACTTTAGATTTCCAAACATACTTCTGTTCATTAAGTTCTTTTTGCTTAAAATTTGAAGTGTTTGAACATTTTCTTTCATTTGAAAATTGATTTGATTGTGAAAACTTTTGTTGTTCTAAAAGTTTTCTCAATCTTCTGTTTCTCCTCCGTCTTTGAGGTCTAGAAAGCCTAACCTCAGATTTTGAATTACCCTTTGGTGTATCATGAGGTTTAACCACATTTGGGTTAACATAAGGCTTACCAGGAGTTCTTACCTTGTCTGGAGTAACATGTCGGTTACCTTTGGCGTTGTGAGGACAAGCAATCCTAATGTGACCCACAAGACCACAGTAAAAGCAAGATCTCTTCTCATTATATTCTCGCATATAAGGAATCTTCACATGATAAGATGCACTTGAAAAAGATTCTCCTACATGAACTTCTTTTGGCTTTATTTTCTCCGGAACTCCAGATTTTGCAATAGGTTTTGATTCAGGCTTCATCTTCTCAGGAACTACATGCTTCTTCCCTTTATTTTTGTAAGGACAGGTCACCACAATGTGTCCTATCTCATTACAATGAAAACATGTACGCCTGTCTTTATAATCTTTGACATATGGAACTCTCCTCCTTGAATTTGAGGAACTTCCAAATGTATAATTTCCAGATGAATTAGAATCAACCTTTAAGTCTTCTTTCTTAATCTCTTTCGGTATCCCCTCTACTTTAGCTTTATCAAAATATTCATCATCACTCTCATCAGAATACACCATATCTTCACCAGTGACTGGATTCACTTTCAACACAGTCTTAGGATCTAAATCCTCATCGTTTATAATCTCAGGTGTAACAGAATAATTTCCATTGAATGGTGGAGGAACATAGCCAATACCACTAGTTCCCTTCCCCTCTTTAGGATTATTATGATAATGTCCTAATAATAATGATGAATTTCCAAAGCTTTCTAACTTTCTATGCAATCTGATCACCTCTTCTTTAGATTCAGCTAGTTCCTTATCTTTCGCAACAAGATCATTATTTCGTTTCTCAATTTCTACAAAGGACATATCCAGGTGATATGCCTGCTCATTGATCTTCAAAGTCAGAGAATTTATATCCCTCTTCAGTGATTCTGTTATCTCAATACACACATTCTCATTATCCTTTAATTTCTGATCTTTCTCGTCCAACTAAAAACCACGTTCTAGTTTCAACAAAAAATATTTGTTTCAACCGATGACGTCTTTATCACCCCGTAAATCATGATGGAAAATCCCGAAAAGTAACTTTTAGAAAATATGAACACTTTCTTGTCGCACTTTGAGACCAACCGAAACAGCTTTAAACGAGTTATGAAAAATCCAAAAATTTTCCGAACAACTATAAGTCGCATTCGTGTCTCTAGAAAACCAAGTCGTATTTCCTGGAAACAACGATAAACAACCGAAAACCGCGTTTGAAAATCTCGAAAAATCACTTGTAAGCTTCAATGACACGTTTTTAAGCTATTCGAAACAGCTCGAAACGAGTTCGAAATCTTTCACAATTTTCCCGATCCAATTCGTGTTACAGCAGAGATACTTGAGATTACTTTCTTTTTCCTAAACGTACACGTTAACGTCCGGAAAACTAGTCAGCAAAACACCGAAAAAAATTTCGCATAATAGCTAAAATAATATCAAATTGAAGCCACTGATGTTCAAGCGCATTTGCTGTTGTTCAAGCGTACTTGTAATTTGTTCATGCGCACTTAAAATCAAAACTAATTTCTGCACTTAATTTTCCTTCTTGCACACTTAATCAATTTTATACCAAGCGCAAATGAGATCTTATTCTAGCGTATTTAAAATTTTGAAATCAGTCCATATCACCAACAATTCAGGCGAACTTAGTATATCAGATAACAATATCAAGCGAACTTAGTATCTCATGCGAACTTGAGGATTCTGTAGAATGTCCGGCCAACTCCGGTCAAATTCCGGTCAGCGTAAAATAATGAATCATCAAATCTTGAAGAAATTGAGAAATTGATCCAACAATCTTGTTCTAAATCAATTTCTATCAAACCCTTACCAATCAAATCTCCGATTCAAACAATAATCAAGCTTAATTTGATTATTTTAGGAACAAAGTGTCGCACCAACATATGAACACCAGAACTTGCAAAAATCTTCAAAAATCTTGAATGCTTGACGTAAACGAGTAATTGATTCAACAATTTTGTTAAAAAAGGAATTCTAACAACTCCTAACGGTTCCAATCTTCAACTTAGTCTCAAATCAAGATCCAAATTTGAACAAATTCAAAGAGAAAAAAAAATGACGAACACTTCTGACCAAAAACAAAATCATCAATTTTCAACCAGATTTGATCTAGAAAACTTGTAATCAACACAGTACTAGTCAGAAATCATCCAGAATCAATTCGTATCCACTCAAATCAAGAGCGCGAGGCTTTGATACCACTTGAAGGTCCCCGGGTTCTTCTATGGATCACGTATACGAACTGACGAATCTACGCAACGAGTGCGGAATCCAAATCACGTAGACATGAACGATCGACTAGTAACACGCAAGATCTAAATAAACTCTTTGCATTACTATAATCCTTGATTACAAAAGTTCTCTCCAAAAACACACACTACACCTTTTTCTTTTCTAGTGTTCTATGGAATATGAACTTGTAACTCCTATTTATAGTAAACACAAATGCCTCTTGCACCATAGGCGAACCTAACAAGTTCGCTCCTAAAGATTCTTAACAAGTTCGCCTCACTATGAAGTTACACAGAATTTTATCAACAGTTACAAAACATGTCCTAACACATAGTAAGCATGTAACACATATCACATAATCATGAAGCATGGCATAAGTGGGTGTCCTAAAGTTATAGTCTAGGTCATGGGTGTCTAATAACCTAGTTCCCTATAACCAAATTGTAACACCCTAGGCGAATCCCACATCGGTCGTGCACAAGAGAGATCCTTGGTTCATAAGTAATGCCCTGCCTCTTAAATCAACAACGCGTTTTGAGGCTTAATGTAGTGGATGAGAGGAGAAATCCACAGTTAAGCGTGCTCGGGTGGGAGTAATCCAGGGATGGGTGACCCCCTGGGAAGTTTTCACCCGGGCAACCAAAAACAAATCCGTGAGCTCTTAGTGGGCAAAGCGGACAATATTGTTGGTATGAGGGGCCGGATGTTACAAATGGTATCAGAGCCACTCTTGTGTCGTTCGGGATGGTGGGGCAAACCTCAGCGATCACGGTTGAGTCCCCGGGGGTGTTCAGAAGGACACCTTAGGCGAATCCCACATCTCTGAATTGGATGGTGGGGCAAACCTCATCGAGGACGATGAGTCCAAAAGGGGGGGTGATTGTAACACCCTAGGCGAATCCCACATCGGCCGTGCACAAGAGAGATCCTTGGTTCATAAGTAATGCCCTGCCTCTTAAATCAATAACGCGTTTTGGGGCTTAATGTAGTGGATGAGAGGAGAACTCCACAGTTAAGCGTGCTCGGGTGGGAGTAATCCAGGGATGGGTGACCCCCTGGGAAGTTTTCACCTGGGCAACCAAAAACAAATCCGTGAGCTCTTAGTGGGCAAAGCGGACAATATTGTTGGTACGAGGGGCCGGATGTTACAAATGGTATCAGAGCCACTCTTGTGTCGTTCGGGATGGTGGGGCAAACCTCAGCGATCACGGTTGAGTCCCCGGGGGTGTTCAAAAGGACACCTTAGGCGAATCCCACATCCCTGAATTGGATGGTGGGGCAAACCTCATCGAGGACGATGAGTCCAAAAGGGGGGGTGATTGTAACGCCCTAGGCGAATCCCACATCGGCCGTGCACAAGAGAGATCCTTGGTTCATAAGGAATGTCCTGCCTCTCAAATACAACAACGCGTTTTGGGGCTTAATGTAGTGGATGAGAGGAGAACTCCACAGTTAAGCGTGCTCGGGTTGGAGTAATCCAGGGATGGGAGACCCCCTGGGAAGTTTTCACCCGGGCAACCAGAAACAAATCCGTGAGCTCTTAGTGGGCAAAGCGGACAATATTGTTGGTACGAGGGGCCGGATGTTACAAATGGTATCAGAGCCACTCTTGTGTCGTTCGGGGTGGAGGGGCAAATCTCAGCGATCACGGTTGACTAAATTGAAATATATTAATCATTCAAATTCATTTTAAGTATTCAAGACAAAAACCAATTCAAACCAAGTACATAAAATGAAATACATAATCCTTTATTTAAAATTATCTAGGTCCAAAACTTATGTTTAGCAAGTCTTGATCAAAATCACACATTAGTACCTGAAACATGAATAAAATAAGGTCAACTAAAAAGTTGGTGAACATACACAGGTTTATACATAGATATTGAATAATTGTAAATGATCAAATCCTTACATACCATGATAAAATAAGGCATTTATGGAGAGCAGCTATTGTGTAACCAAAGTACAATCAAACCTTTGTAACTAGCATGCAAAATTGTGTTGTCGGTAACAATCACCCCAATCTGGGTGGGTTTGTCAGACTCAATAGATCTATCATTGTTTACTGTCGGCTTGAATAGTTAATGATTGCACATAAATTGCACACAAAAGTTAGCACACCTAACACTCAGGCATAAAGCTCAAATTGCACACATGAATGTAAAGAGGATTTGTATTTGTGTAGTTTGTGTAAATGTAAGCAATAGTTTGTATAGTGTTCATGTTTCACCCCAAAAATGTAAAAGATTAAAAGGGGCTATGAAATACTCACTTGATTCAAAAGGCGTAGCTAACACGAGAGAATAGATAGTAACGAGATCCTTGTAATGCACAACGTTAACCTAGAGTGTAGTATGTATTGAATTAATAGTGTGCACAATAGTAAATGTCTAAGTCTAGGGTTGAATTGGATGTGTGTTCAAAGAGTTGGAGTTGTAGGCGTTAAGTTTTGTTAAGTATAACCTAAATAAACAATCTTTGTTTAAATATAGATTAAATAAATAATTGATACTTTATTTATTTATAGAAATATGTACTTAGTCATTTAGTGATAAAAATGTATCGAGCGTTTTATATTAAATATAAATTTAGTAAATATCTTTTGTTAATCTATTTTTATAAATATGTGTAAATGGGTTGTATAAATAATATCTAGGAGTAGGGTTTAATAATAAGTATAAATTTAATTTTGTAGGTTTAAATAAATAACTTCTATTTATTTTAGAATAGGAATTTGATCTTTTTAAATAAGGCTAATATAAATCTTTATAAAATCAATTATTTTTATTTGAAAATTCATTTGTAATGCTTATTGTTTTTTTTAAATATAAAATTTAGTATTCTGCAAAGATTTTCTCACACACACGACCGTGGCACGATCGTGCTAGGCCCACGGGCGCGACCGTGCTAGTCAGGGCGCGACCGTGTTGATCAAACAGAAGACATAACTAAGTTGTTCACTAGGCACGACCGTGTCTTGGCCAGGCAGGACCGTGTCTAGGGTTCTGAGGCACGACCAAGTCTAGCCAAGGGGCACGACCGGGTCTGAGTGTTTGAGGCACGACCGCGCTTGGATTGGCACAACCGTGTCTCCATGAGGCATGACCGTGCTAGGAGATTAGCGCGACCGTGTCTGTTCCAAAACAGAAACGAATTGCTTAATTCTTATGATGTTAATGTTGGAAATCATAGGGTTTTCACCCATTAGGTTATTACGAGTCTTTTTGTATAGATTAATTGTATTTAAAACATCTCTAAAGTAGTATTCGATTAACCCATTTTAGAACGAACCCTAGATTCGGGTTCGTGTTAATTTCGTTATTGTAAGCCCTAATTGAGTTGGGGCTTTTGATCTATAGACTAAATCGAAAGAGTATGAGGTTTCAATTACCCGAAAAGATGATGAATCGATAGTGTACGGTAGAGGCGAGTTTCGGCGTCGACGGGTTTGATTTCCGGTGCTCTTTGTTGCAACTCCGGCTAAGTCAGTGTGTCCAGAAGTTTTAGCGAGGATCGAGTAGTGTGTGTTGCTTGTTTTCTTGAGAGAATTAGGATCGAAATGGATGAATCGATGGTCTCGTGAAATGATTTGACGGTTTTGAGATGAATTGGTATAATTAGATTAATTCGTTGTAAATACAGTGATTAAAATCTTAATTGGGTTTGTTAATGGTAGAAACGTGTGGAACGGTTACGAATTCAAACGATTCTGTGATTAAAGGCTGCATTTACGTTTCAAATGACGAGAGGCGTGACCGTGCCAAGGCACCGGGCACGACCGTTCCAAAGCAAGGCGCGCGACCGTGCCAAGGAACTTGGCGCGACCGTGCTAGAACGAGGCGCGACCGTGCCTATTAGGGTTTCTTGTCAGTTTATAAAACCAGTCCTTGCAAATTTCAGTTTTGATCGATTTGTATAAATATGAACTTATGTAGGATTTAATAGGATATACTCGTGTAAAATTTGCGGATTTGCATTGAAACATAGTATTTAATTGTTGGTACGAATAGAACAAATTAGTGTAATAGAATTGGGTTTGAAATGTATCACATTGAATTGAAATACATATAATGAAAATCAGAAATGTTACAACGGGTACATTCTTTAGTTCTTCCGTTTTCATTCTATCGTCAATAACATACACCAGATAAGCTTCGCAACCGCGCATCATGTAACTTTCGGCCTTGATCATCGAAATGACGTTCGGCATCGTGTAATTCTAATCCCCATAAACCGTAATTGGACTGCCGCTAGGAGCATTGAGGTGTATCCTCTTACATTTACATATGATTTGAGCTTCGTTGGCAGCTAGTCAATCCATACCCAATACTATATCGAATCCTCCAAAGGTGAGAAGGAATAATTTAGAAGGAAACTTATGACCCTCTATTTCTATGATGCAATCCTCTATTACTTGGAATACTGCCGAATTTTTACCAACGACAGTTTGTACGCTAAAGGCCTTTACTATGGTGTTGATAGTGCAATCTAGTTTACGACTAAATGCATTGGATATAAAGCTTTTACTAGCACCAGAGTCAAATAAAATAGCCGCATGTTCATCATTAACTAGGAACATACCTGACACAACATCAGTGTTTCCCCTTGCTTCCTCCTCAGTTAGGGCGTAGGCTCGAGTCCTAGCCTTCGGCTGTTCCCTTTCAGCTTCCTTTTCCTTTCTCGAACCGGATCGTCTGGTTTTCATGCAATACCTAGTCAGGTGTCCGTATCTTCCAAAACTTTGGCACTTGATGTCCTTTAAGCAATCTCGGGAGTAATGCCCCGGACTCCCGCACTTATAACACATGGTTGAGCCAACAAGACATTTGCCTTGGTGTTTCTTTGAGCATTTCTTACAAACATCATACCTTTCTTCCCTAGGCTTCTTCACCTCAGTGGTGTAGTTTTTCTTTCCATTTCCTTTGAACGAGTTATCCCACTTCCGTTTCGGAGCTTCAGGAGCTGTGTCCTCGTTAGCATAATCGTCATAGACGATTCCAGACAGGTTCACTACCGATTCGAAGGTCGATGGTAGATTAGATTTTACATGAACACGGACCCTTTGAAGTAGGCCCTTCACATAGTACTTAATCATTCGTTCTTATATCTCCACTAGGTGGGGTACCAGTTGAGCTAGCTCATTGAACCTAGAAGTATACTGGCGGTGCGTCTTGCTGCCAGCCTTGAAGTTTAGGAATTCATTTTCCACTCGATCAATTTCATCCTGGGGATAGAACTTTTGGATTATCAGCTTCTTCAGGTCTTCCCATGTCATTCTAGCAAGAGCGTTTGGCCACTTTGTCCTCTGAATGTTCCTCCACCAACTTAGTACCTCATTGGTGAAAGAATGAGGAACATACTTAACAGCCTGCTGCGGTCGACGCTGGCTGAAGTTGATTACAGCGTTCATCCTCTCAATCCATTCGAACATAGCCACTGAATCCTTTTTCCCATCGAACTTGGGTGGGTCTTCGTCCTTGAAACCTTTGTAAATACACCCACTATTGCTTGATCCCACCTGTACTTCATCCCCATCACTGTCATTCAGTTTCTCTTCATGGTCTCCTTCATCCTCCTCTCTACTTTTCTTTAGTGCCTCGGATAGTAGATCAGGCAATACACTCTTCAGAGTGAGTACAACTTCGCGGGCAATAGCATCCCTGACCTCGGGTTCCAACTGTAGAGACCCTTGATTGTCGTTCCCAGTTGGGGTCACATCTTTTTCGTGCATACTCTCAGTGTGTTCTGCGTGCACACTCTCTTCCTCTTCATGTCTTTGATTCAATGGAGGTCTACCGACTCGACCTGTGCGACCGCCTCGGCGTCCTGTTCTTCCTCCACCAGCCATAGTTCCTAGTTTCCTGATAGTTATAAAAGGAATACATCAATGCCATTCCTTAAGATCATAGTTTTAGAACAGTACGAGAAAGGTAAATTTTTAATTACAGTGACCGGTTTGTGATTACTAATTTACATTGCTTTTCGGGTTCAAAACTCTTCAAATCGGTTGTGACATTGACATCTATTTGTTCTAAGTTAAGGTATATATTCTTATCCAAGAGCATTAACTTTAGTACTTACTTGCCGTGCTGGCGTTGGCGTTGGTTACCCATACTTACATCCGTGCATTGGTCCCATAATCAGCTTGAGTCCAGGCATTTAGGGATGTCTGAATCTCTCAAACTATTTCTCTGATACCAACTTGTAAGGCCCCTTTCCCGGGTAACCTCACTTGTTGGATTTACTCATAAACATTGTCGTAAATACTAAACTTAAATTAAAAACATTCAAGAGTAGCGGAAGCAAACATCATTCGAATTCATAACATAACATAACATAACATAGCATAACATAACATAACATAACATAACATAACATAACATAACATAACATAACATCGGAAGTCTTAACAATTAAAAACATAACATTGTCTTAACATATATAAAAGTGGGATGTCAGTCGCTTGCCGGGTAACTATCACGTCTTCGCACGACCCTTCCTTTCTTTACCTGAAATGTATACTACAAGTCAGCTAACGCTGGTGAGTTCTAGTTTAAAAATAGTCATACATAACATTTATCTTATCGTTAAGTATTATATATATATAATATACGTGCATTTACATATTCTTTGCTTTATTGTTCTCACATAACATTCATACTGAGTATATACATATGTACATACATACTAACTTTGGGGAGAACATTCATTGGTCATACACATATGGGTGATCAACCCGTCATAATTGTTGCGGGAGTCACAAAGACAAACACCATGAGAACGACCGTCGTAGTCCGTTTCATAAACCGTCCGGCCCTAGAAACCATCCGTCGTAACATAAATCCGTCCGGCAACCTTTGTCCGTCCGCCTGAAACCCGTCCTACCGTCGTAGTCCGTTCATTCGCCCTCCTGCCCAATGGCATACGTTCCCACACGGCTATTATGTATACAACCGTTCTATATGTAATAAGGCATGTGCTTCGACCGTCCATGAGTGCCTTTTATACGTCCTAGCTTATGAAGGAACCTTTTGTCCTGGTTTCAAAATAGTCATGTGGTCGTCCGTCTACCGAAGTAGCCGTTAGCTTCGTTTCCGTCCATAACGTATACATACATTCATAACATGAAATATATATAATTATAAAGCAAGATTTCAATCATTTACGTTATGCCATTCTTTCTTTCATTCTTTGTCAACATACTTCATAATTCATTTTCATATATATATATATGTATACCACATATGATCACGTTGGCATTCATAGCATTTATTCACTTATTGTATACACTTCAGCCCCAAAACATTTAAAATGATTTACACATAATATAGAAGGGGGCACATAGAACTCATCTGATGAGCTAGTCTCGTCCTGTCCCAACAGCGGTCCAATGAGTGCCACACACGATCTGGATTGGTTAATTACACATACATCAGACCTAATTTAAATTACACACTTCTACTTTAGCTGAACTAGGCGAACTTAAGGATAAGTTCGCTGCCTAAAGTCTAGGCGAACATATAGGCGAATTTGTCCTAAGTTCGCCTGACTTGACGCAGCGAACTTAACCAAGCGAACTTAATCAAGCGAACTTAATCAGGCGAACTTAATGATGCGAACTTAATCAGGCGAACTTAATCATGCGAACTTAATCAGGCGAACTTAATCAGGCGAACATAATCAGGCGAACTTAATAGGCGAACATGCTAAGTTCGCCTCTTGATGGCCATAAGCAAACTTGGTAGGCGAACTTGTCAAGTGAACTTGATAAGTTCGCATCAACCTTTTTACGCGAACTTGATAAGTTCGCCTGTCGAATAGTTTTCTTCCCCAACAAGTCCGAAATTCTTGCATGCTAACCTGATCAGGCCAATCTTACAACTTTCTTTGTTCAAAACGTGCGGTTTTCATTCTAGATGCTAGTCCTAAGCTTATTTTCAAGTTTCATCCATAAAAACGTCACCTATTTAGCTAAAACCCGAAAATCCCAAATTAAACAAAAACTCAGTTTAGGGTCGAATCGTTACCTGGATTGGGATTCTGATTCGGAGGTTTTGCTCACGAGCTCAGCAGTGTGCTCCTTCATTTCCAGGTCGATCCGTCAACTTTCTCTCTTCTCTCTCTAAATTGCAAATGCTGGAAGTTTGGAAGTTTGAGGCTGTCTTGACCCTTATATACCTGGGCTTCCCTCGGCACGTTGGAGCCAAGCCCAAGCCCATCCATTTTTCTTTCATTTTTGACGATTAAATCTCGATCGCATTATTATATATATATTTACTATTTTTGGGATGTTACAAAACGGTTCGAACTGATCAGGATGAGGTACCGCTTTGTAACCAACACTATCTTTAATAAAACAACTTCTTTGCTTATCAACATAGTTTTCTAAAATTTTTCTTTGCATACCCCATTTAGAAATCAAAACCCTTTCTTTGATAAGATCGGATTGGGCAGCAATGACTTTGTCTGTTAGATCCTTGATTAACACATCCTTTTTGTTTAAGTATTCTTTAAAGTTCATGTTATCTTTTAATAAAGCATTAATTTTTCTGGTGTAGGTGACCTCATTCTGTTTTAATTCCTTATTTACCCTTTTCAATTTATCACTTTCAACAATCAAGAATTTGTTTGCTACATCATAATTCTGCATTTTCTCAATACAGTCAGAAGAACATATGAATGAATCATCATCAGAAGTTACCTCATTATCAGATGACTTTTCCTCAGAGGTAGAAGCTTCTGCTTTGCCTTTATCACCAGATTTTAAAGCACAATCACTTGGTTCTTCCTTTTCAGATACTCCAATTTCTACCATCAAGGCTTCACCAAAATCTTCTTAAGCATCTCCAATCTCGGACTCCCATTAACAATTGTTGAGCTGTTTCGACATCAAGGCTGTTGGAGCTTTCTTTGAATTTTCATCCTCATCGATCAATTCAATTAGCTTCACTTAATTACTATCAGCTTTCTTCTTTTTCTCCTTTTGACACTCTCTAGCAAAGTGTCTAAGTTGCTGACAGTTATAACATCTCAGCTTTGCCTTGCAAAACTGACTTTCTTTCAGAACTGCAGCTTATCCTTTCCAACTTTCTAAAGATACTTCTTAGCCCTTACTGCAATCATAGCCATTTTCCAATGTAGTTCCATATATTCCAAATCATCAGGATTAATCTGCACTGAATCTTCAGCATCCAGAATAGGTGATTGTAACTTTCTAGTAACAAATTCATCGTAGCTACTCATAAATGCCCCAAATAATGCAATCTGATCCTAAGGAATCTGACTAGTTGCTTTTCCCTTTTCTCCAGAAGAATGCTCACAACACCCCTTACCCTTTTTCGACTTAGAACCACTGCTACCATCACTTGTTGCAGAAAACAGAGATGCATTAACTGAACCCGAACCATTTGGCTTGTCTGGATTATTCAACTCTCGTTTCATTGCATCCAGCTCATATGACTCAAGCAAGCAGATAATATCATCAAGTGACTTGTTCTTCAAATCTGGAGTAGTATTTTTTATCAACATACATGGTATGCTCTAGCAGTTTGGTAATGATTCAACAACTTCTTTCCCAAATCATACTCCTCAAACTTGACACCCATCTTTCTTAGTCTGTTAATCATTGTAGTAAACCTTGTGACCTGTTCACTCAGGGTTTCATTCTTTTTGTAACTAAACATATTATACTGCTTCAACAGAAGATCAGTTCGGCTCTCCTGTAGTGCTGCATTTCCTTCAAACCTTAGACATAGCGCATTCCACAAACCCTGAGCTGTCTCATGTTGCTCAAAATTGAGATACAATTCAGTCGGAAGAGCCAAGATGATTGATCCCAAAGCTCTGTTATCTCTTTTAATCAGCTTCTTGTCTTCCTCAGAATACAAATCAGGATCTGCAATAACATCTAACCCTTCAGCATTCGAACTTTTTGGTATATGAGGACCTTTTGCAATTGACTCCCATAGAGTATGCTCAGTAAACTTGAAATATGCTTTCATCATAATTTTCCAGTTTGAGAACTCAGAGATTGACTTCAGCATCGGTGGTGACTTTCCCACAACTCTCTCAGTATCATAAACCTTACTAGCCATTGAACAAGTACAACATATCAAAATCTGAAAATTTTCACAACTCTTGAGATTTCGAACGAAATCTATTTCGAACAGACTTTTCGATCGAAAACTTTGATATTTCGGACAACAGATTTCTGATTAAATGATTTCAGACAAGATAAACTTTTCGAATGAGATTTCGAGCGAAAACAGATTTCGGCTCCTTCAAGTGAGATTTCGGACACTTCAAACTCAGCACCTTCAAACTGCACCTGCAACTGATCCGACTATGAAATCAACCTCCAAACTCAATCCCATTAGTCATCTCCATAAAAAAATTGATCAGTAAACTCAATAATGGCAGTAGAATACACTTTAATCGATCTTCAATCAAAGAAAATACTTGTAAAAACTTGAAATATCTAGAACTTCAACCGAAAGCTCTGATACCACTTGGGATTCCTGTTATTCATAGTAGATTCAGAAACACATAGTTAAAGGTGTAATTATCCAAATTGTATTGATATGTCAAATCAACTCCCTATTTACAAAAGTCAAACTACACAAGTATTTATACTAAGAAGATAAATAAAGACTTCGTCCGAAATACATTTCAGTCGAAATGTATTTCGTCCAAAAACGATTTTGATCGAAAAAGATATCGGTCGAAATCTTTTAACTTCAAAGAATTCCTCCGACTTCAGACTGTTTTATATGCGATGGCCTACAATTAGTTTCAATATTTTGGTCAATCATTTTTCCATAATGTTCACTATACTAGTTTCATGCTTTGAATACACCCAAACACCAAGTTTTCGTACATGCCAAGAAATAAAGTTTCTAAAAATAGAAAACGAGCCTAAAAGCATCTTAGACATGTTATTTTACCGAAAAACAAAATCATACAATCTCTATATCTAGTGTTTATGCATCATTTCCACCAAACAAATCGCATCATAACTTCTTTTAGCAAAAACCCAAAAATTAAAGTTACTATAAATAGAACGGAGCATGAAATCTCATATGACCAGAAGTTCTAGATAACAAATTTACACATATTATCCATTCTTTATGCATATCTAACCATTTTCCATCATCAAATCACCCTAAATATGGCATCTATCATGAAACCCAAAATTAAAGTTTCCTAAAATAGTAAAACCGAGCATGCATGTATCATCAAAAAATTTTGACAACAAAGTTTGCACATATTCGCCATCTACAACTATTATTACTGTATAATCCATCATCAAATCAAAAAAATCTCATCATATAACACAAGCACATATAATAAAGTTTCCTTAAATGGAAACCGAGCCTAAGAACAAAATCTGGGTTCAAAATCACCAACAATATGTACCATTTGAGTTTTAAAACACATTTCCTTTAAGAATCCATGGCTAATATTTCATAAAAATGGGTTTTCTTTGGATACATGTTCATATGAACATGAAGATGAAAATGGAGAAAGATGGGTTTTGATGCTTACCAAACTCGAAATATGGATGAAATGGTGGATGATTTCTCTTGCAACTTGACAATCTACACTTGGAAGCTTGATCTTGGATGAAAGAATGGATCAAAGAATAAAAAATGGTGGAATTATGGTGGTGGTGGTGGGTTTCGGCCTAGAGGGAAGAAAGAGGGAGGAGAGAGAGAGAGAGAGTGAAAGAGTGAAATGGTGGAGAAATGAGGATTGGTGGGGGTATTTATAGTGTCATTTGACTTTGGGTGGTGGAAAACGAATAGTCACCGATTTATTGATGGAAATCCCGAATAGATATGAACGAAATTATTTAAAAATAATTTGACTCTTGTTGGTATGTTTAACATATAAAATTTTTAGATTTTTATTTGGAAATGTCGGTACATACTGCACACTGGCCGAACAGCGTTAAAACATAAAGTTTCTCAGAAAATTCCCGAAAAATTCACAGAGTCTTGGAATAACATATCACAGTACAATTTATAATTTTTGCACACCAAATATATGTCTAAGTATCTGCTTAGAATTACGAACCTAACTAGTGCACACTATGTGTCTACCGGACAGTGCTGCAAATAAAAGTATTTCCATAAATCACTGAAAAATTCATAGAGGCATGATTCATTAACTCACAGTGTTACATACAATTTTCACACACATATTATATGTCTAGGTATTTTTTTTAAACTATCACCAATGGTCATGCTGTAGGACGCGTGTTTGACCGGGTAATCTTTCGGATTACCGACACGTGTAAACGGATTGACTTGCTAAGTGTGTAATGGACTTAATTACTATAAAATTAAGTGTGATGCATGTCTAAAAATATAATATGTATCTCAGTCGGGAATGGATGTCAACCTGAAATTTGCTGGGTGTCACAGATTGTACTACTTATGGTACACCAATCCCAGTCAATCATGGTCTGCATCCAGAAAAAGATGGAAAGGATGTAGATTGTAAATTGTACCATGGGATGATCAGATCTCTTATGTATCTCACAGCTTCAAGACCTGACATAATGTTTCATGTCTGCTTGTGCTCGAGGTTTCAGTCACAACCGAACGAATCTCATCTGATAGCTGTAAAGAGGATATTTACATACCTGAAAGGGAAACCCCGATTGGGTCTTTGGTACTCCAAGCAGCAATCTTTTGAATTCAAATAATATACTAATTCTGATTATAGAGGTTGTAACCTCGATAGAAATCAACCTCAAGTGGATGTCAATTCTTAGGAGACAGGCTAGTCTCATGGTAGTGTAAGAAGCAGAAACAGTTTCTGTGTCAACATGTGAAGCAGAGTACATTGTTGCTGCTGGCTCCTATTCTTAGATATTGTGGATTTAACAACATCTGAGAGACTACGGCTTGAACTACACTGGAACTCCACTGTTCGTTGACAACAATGCCACTATGTTCATCACGAACAACCCGGTGAAACATTCCAAAACTAAGAATATTGAAATTCGACACCATTTCATCTGTGACTATGCCGAAAAGAACTTGGTTGAACTTATCAAAGTTCACATGGATGACAACTTTGCTGACCTTTTCACCAAGGCGTTTGATCGTACCCGTTTTGAACATCTTGTCAACTTTATAGGAATGTTCAATCCTGAGTGAGAAAACTTTTTTCAAATCAAAACGTTTCATGGAAGTTAAATTTTTTCAATTTTATTTTAAATCTTTTCTGTATAGTTTGTCTTCCTTTAATATATTTAAAAAAAATCAAACAAAATAGAAAATCAAGAAAAATTTCAAAGTCATTTGAGGATAAGAGGAAATGATAGCATATCAGTAAATGATCTAAACGTTCTGGACTGCACGTATGGGAAATGATTGCGTCATGATTACTTGAGTCTTAAATTTTTAATTATGTTGTTTTAATTTGAATATTTGCAAGTAATTTGAATTGTCAGTAAGCTATAAGTGTTTCTCGATCATTAGTAGTGTGAAAACTAAATTTAAACTACTACAACTTTGATTTGAACCCGTGTTTTGCACGTGTGTGTGTGTAAAAGAATGCAAATAGATCATTATCAGACAAAGGATGTAAGATTTTGGCAAGTATTTTCTTAAGAGACCACTTTCGGGTTATGTCTTTAGCATAATTTTTTGGTTCTCTTCACTGCCCATACTCACAAGTATGCAATGAGAAGTTGAGTCAAGTCATGTCTTGACAGCAACCGTCAAGCATATGCTACCCCTTGGAACACATCTGATTCATTAAAGATATATCCAGATTATAGTTGGATCCCCTTACCCAAATCCGCAGACTCCATATCTATTAACCTGAATCATCATCTAGTATTCACAGAAGAAAAACCTATCAAACCAAGACAAATGAATCACTTGATTCTGAATCTTATGATTCATGATAATCCTTATGGATTCTGCTTGATTTTTTTTGTGCTAAATGATGTAACTTCATTATGGAGATTTGGAAATCACTGGGAAAATCTTGGATGCCTTAAGATAGTGCAATTTAAATTTTTATAGCATAACTGTGGGATACATGTTGTATATCTATAATTAATACCTTAACTCACAAGAATGTGATACAAAGATGCTTATGGTTTCAAATCTGATAATATTGCCAACTTGAATGAACTTGATTTTGTTGCATATTACGTATGAATAAGTAGTAATTCATGACATGATCCCATATTCCTTGATGTTTATCGTGTATCATTTTTGCTAAATATTAGGCTGATATGATCCTCTGTTCATGACTTTGACCATAGATAGCTAGTGTGTTTATTCTTGTATATATCCAGATCTGTATCTTGTACATATTATCTTTATTCATAATAGAACAAAAGATTTTTAGTTCTTGTGCAGTTCAATCATTATCAAAATGACAAAAAGATTTTCAGTATAGTTTATCTAAATTTAAGAAAAACCAATTTTTTTTACTTAACTTCAGTGAATTGTTTTTGAAAGACCTCGTGATTGAACAGTCATATCCGGTTTGCTATTTGTCATGAAAATCTTCATAATTTGATTTGATGTTTGAGTACACATAGGCACGTGCGTACTTGTTAAGTGCGCAAGTGTTAAACCCTGCGTACATAACAAGTACGCAAGACTTAAGTCATGCGTACTTGATAAGTACGCAGGAGTTAAGTCCTACGCACTTAACAAGTACGCACGACTTGTGTAGGTCGGGTATATAAATTGGTGTTAGAATTTTTCATCAGTTTATCTCATTTCAAACATAAGACACTGTTGTATACCTCCGACTCCTTTTTTACTCAAAAATTTGGTGTGTTCCTAAGAGATTTTTCACCCCCTTCATTATTTCATCATCGCATTTCCATCATTTGGTGAGAATCTGTTGGAGCATATTCTGGTGACAACGAGCTTGAAGATATTATGTCTTAGTCTTAGAGTCTTTGACTTGTAATTGATAGAATTGTTAGCAACATTTAAAGGGGAGTCTGTTAGGACATGTTTTGTAACTGTTGATAAAATTCTGTGTAAGTTCTGCTAGAGGCGAACTTAACAAGTTCGCCTAGCCTATCAGAGGCGAACTTAACAAGTTCGCCTAGCCTATCAGAGGCGAACTTATTAAGTTCGCCTAGGATATCAGAGGCGAACTTATTAAGTTCACTTAGCCTATTAGAGGCGAACTTAATAAGTTCGCCTAAGCATCTTTGAGGCGAACTTATTAAGTTCGCCTAGTGCAGAACTGGTGCCTATAAATAGAGTTTCAGAGTCTGTGAAACAGAATACAACAGAACGGTGAGACAGAATAGACGATATCAGAGTAGACGAGAGAGAATTCTTGTAACCTGATATTGGTGGAATACAAAGAGTTTATTTACACCGTTGTTGTTGATTGAGTTACACGAGCACGTTGATCATGGATTCCGCACGTTATCACCGTGTCGTACCGCGAGTCTAGAGATCCGTCACGCAACGAATTAGGGACCTACAAGTGGTATCAGAGCTTATGCTCTTGATTAGCAAAAGATTCGTGGTGTTTTCATGTCCAATCAACATCAAAAATCTGAGATTTTGAAGCTTTTTAATCTTTTTGTGTTCTTGATAAAAATGGAGAATTTTTGACAAATTTGGATTGATTTTGGATGTTTTGATGAAATTGATTCGATAGAAAGGTTCTAATTGAGAAAATACACAATCCTACGGTTTGATTTTGTCTAATTCCTTCAAATCAGTGATTTATGATGAATTCAGTATGGTTCGTGTTCGCGATTTTTGTCTGAATCTGTTCTTGATCTTGATTCTGTTACTGCAAGCGAACTTGCTGTTTGTTGTGCAGGCGAACTTAATAAGTTCGCTTGGTGAATATTAAGCGGACTTAATAAGTTCGCTTGGTGCAGAGTAGGCGAACTTAACAAGTTCGCTCGGGTCAACTTAAGTTCGCTTGAATTAAAAAAATAAAAATAAAAAGTAGGGAAAGCTTATATGGTCATTTTGAATCATTTTTGAAATTTTGAATTTTTGAAATTTTTTAAAAAGAGTATTTTGGCGGGAAAATTTTTTTCGGATATTTTCGCAAAAATTTCAAAATGTCAATTTCATGTGATGATAATGATATTGAAACTGTGCCACCGAGACTTTTGTGAATATCAGATTTTCGTACCTGAAAAGTCCGGTTAGAACAGTTCGTATCAGAAACTGATGAAAATTTTTCGACATCCATATTTGAAGGATATGTGCATCCTACTTATGACTATATGAGATATTATGATGTTCCTAAACCAGTGACAACTCTTACTAAAGTAGAAAAGCAGAAGTTTGATCGAGAGATGAAGACGCGTGAAACTTTAACACTGTCTTTACCTAAAGAAATCATTCATAGTCTCGGGAAGTGTCCAACTTCAAGAGATCTATGGGAAGCATTGAAGAAAAAGGGTGAAGCAACTTCTCAAGCGTTTGAGGTCTTGATCAAAGAACTATTGGAGAAGCCGAGTTTTTCTCAAAGTGATTCTTCTGCAGATTTAACTGATAGTGAGAGTATTCGTTCTGGTGAAAGTACTCAATCTACTGAGACTGATGTGATGAGTGAAGAAAGCTTTCAGACAGTTGAAGATAATCTGAGTGAATTAGAAAATGATGTAGAGCCTGTCATTGTTGATCAAAAGAATGAAGCTGATGATGACGTTTTCATGGCTCCTGGTACATCTTCTTCAGAACTAAAACCTGAGGTATTTTCAAACTCTGAGATGTTTTGTTCTAACTGTGTTTCAGTTAAGGATAAAATGATGAGGGTTATGGATGACAATGTAAACCTCATTTGAAATATGAAATCCATGCACACGGTAAATCAGAAATTAAAGGATAATGAGAATGTGTGTATTGAAAGAATAGAATCACCGAAGAGGGATATAAGTTCTCTGACTTTGAAGATCAAAGAGCAGGCATATCACCTGGATATGCCCTTTACAGAAATTGTGAAAAGAAATAATGATCTTGTTGAGAAAGATAAGGAACTAGGTGAATCTAAAGCAGAGGTAATCAGATTGCATAGAAAGTTAGAAAGCTTTGTAATTTCATCATCCTTATTAGAACATTATCATAATAATACTAAACAGGGGAAGGGAACTAACGGTATTGGTTATGTTCCTCCACCATTCAACAGAAATTATTCTGTTACACCTGAGATTATAAAAGATGAGGATTTAGATCCTAAGACTGTGTTGAAAGTGAATCCAGTCACAGGTGAAGATATGGTGTATTCTGATGAGAGTGATGATGAATATTTTGATGAAGCTAAGGTAGAGGGGATACCGAAAGAGATTAAGAAAGAAGACTCAAAGGTTGATTCTAATTCATCTGGAAATTATACATTTGGAAGTTCTTCAAATTCAAGGAGTGTTCCATATGTGAGAGATTATAAAGACAGGCGTACATGCTTTCATTGTAATGAGATGGGTCACATTGTGGTGAACTGTCCTTACAAAAATAAAGGAAAGAAGCATGTAGTTCCTGAGAAGATGAAGCCTGAATCAAAACCTGTTGCAAAATCTGGAGTTCCAGAGAAAATAAAGCAAAAAGAAGTTCATGTAGGAGAATCTTCTTCAAGTGCATCTTATCGTGTGAAGATTCCTTATATGAGAGATTATCGTGAGACGAGATCTTGCTTTTACTGTGGTCTTGTGGGTCACATACGGATTGATTGTTCTCACAAAGCCAAAGGTAACCAACATGTTACTCCAGGAAAGGTAAGAACTCATGGTAAGCCTTATGTTAACCCAAATGTGGTTAAACCTCATGATACACCAAAGGGTAATTCAAAATCTGAGGTTAGGCTTTCTAGACCTCAAAGACGGAGGAGAAACAGAAGATTGAGAGAACTTTTAGAACAACAAGAGTTTTCACAATCTACACAATTTTTAAATGAAAGAAATTGTTGAAACACTTCACATTTTAAGCAAAAAGAATTTAATGAACAGAAGTATGTTTGGAAATCTAAAGTTTCTGTTTCTGACTCGTCGGATCAATCTCCAAAAATTGATGAGAGATTCGATTGTGAATGGAGTGAGGTTTATTATTTTGATACAGATGGACGACCCATGACTACCATGGCTTGGGTCCCAATTTCAAATTAATGTTTCTTGTTAGATGTGCAGGATTTACCAAGAGGGACTATTAATACCATTTTGGTTGTTGATAGTGGTGGTTCTAAGCACATGACAGGGATTGACATCTGCAAGAGTAAAGAGTTGTTGATAACTGAGAATCTATTTGATTCAACGACTTGATGCTCAAGGGGGAGAATATGTCACACAAAATGTTATTTTGAAAGAGTTTTACAAAGTCCAAATGATAACCTGAAACTTAGGATGACGATGGTGAGCATAAAGTCGTTGATGCAACCATTTGACTAGTTGCGGGGGAGTCTACAGGACAGGGGGAGTACAGAACTGTGTTGGTGACAAAGGCAAAGGCATTCAATTACAGGATTACATCGGTTTGAGTTTTTAATTGATTGACTAGCTTAATCCCGAGTAACCAAGTAAAATGTTTTTCTTAAAATGTTTTCATGGAAGGTTTATTTTCGTTTGTTTTACTTTCTTTAAAAAAATATTTTGAAAATTCCAAACAAATTAAAAAAAATAAAAATAAAATCGACATTACATGAAGTTAAAGAAGAGATGATAGTATATAAGTGGATGTTCTTTCACACATGATCTTAGATTGACTGGTTGGTGCTTTATGTTAATATATCTGAATTATATGTTTTGATCTAAACTTCAGAGACTGCACATATAGGAAATGATAGTATTGTTAATATATCTGAATTATATATTAAGTTCGCCTAGTATATTAGAGGCGAACTTATTAAGTTCGCTTAGCCTATTAGAGGCGAACTTAATAAGTTCGCCTAAGCATCTTTGAGGCGAACTTATTAAGTTCGCCTGGTGCAGAACTGGTGCCTATAAATATAGTTTCAGAGTCTGTGAAACAGAATACAACAGAACGGTGAGACAGAATAGACGATATCAGAGTAGACGAGAGAGAATTCTTGTAACCTGATATTGGTGGAATACAGAGAGTTTATTTACACCGTTGTTGTTGATTGAGTTACACGAGCACGTTGATCATGGATTCCGCACGTTATCACCGTGTCGTACCATGAGTCTAGAGATCCGTCACGCAACGAATTAGGGACCTACAGAATCTTAGCCAATTCCATCCACAAATCATCGACTTTGGACCGATTATTGACTGTTCCTGGTCCAGGGCTTGCTGACAAAAATTCGATGAATTTTAGAAATTGTAAGTCAAATTGTGACCTAATACATGTTTGTAATCATCAAAGGACCCTTTATAACACAAAATTCGTCCTTAACATGCTTTGATTTTGGTTTTGACCCCTTGAATGGCTGTTGTTTGCGTCGGACCAAGGCTAGGTCAAAATGACCTGGTTTTAGCATGATATTGGTGTTGATTTTGGTTCCATAGGTCCTAAACGTGTTTTTCGACCTTGTGGTGACCATAATACACGTCCAAAATGTTGAATCTGTGGATTTTGGATTTTGAATTTTTTTTGTAAGTGTCGGTTCCTGCGTACTTAGTAAGTATGCAAGAAGTAACTCCTGCGTACTTACTAAGTACGCAAGAACAATCTCCTGCGTATTTGTTATGTATGAAGGAAGGGAAATTCAGAAAAATTTCTAAGTCTGGAAATCAGTTCAATGTGCAAGTGCTATACCATGTAATGTTTGTTCCATTCCAATGATTCTATTTGTTCTAATGTTGTTTATCTTGTGTTTTTGCAGTAATGGCTCATGCGTTCACTAATGAGTTCAATCTGTTAGCTCTCACTCATCTAGAATGGAAGGGTGTTGCACTAGAGTATAGAGAGATTGTGGACTTCCTGAATAGATCAAAGATCAGTAATGCAATATCTGCTGATCTGGTTGTTTCTCAACCTTACATGGAGCAGTTCTGGAATATTGTTGATCATGACTGCATTGTAACCCCGAATGTCATTAGGGCTACTGTGGCAGGTCATGAGATAGCCAATTCGGAAGACACCATTAGGAGATTACTACATTTCAGGGATTTACCTACTGATCCGGTGGCCTACCTTGACTACTTCGGTGACGGGTGCTGGAGACAACGAATGGGTTACGTTGGGAAGACGGACTATGCTTCCAACAAAAAGATGTGGGTACCTGATCAATGGAGTTACTTTGCACACGTCATGATCATGTGCCTATCCACAAGAAAGGCGGGCAAGGATGCCATGGATTATGACTTGGCGACCGCAATGGTTGGCCTATCTCTGAACAAGGGTTACAACTTCTCCAAATACATCTACAAGTCTGTGACTGATCAGATTAATGCAGCGGAGAGGTTCAGATTTCTTTTGTACCCGAGGTTCGTACAACTGTTGATCAATGATGTTGTGCCCAATCTACCTCAGATTGGAGATAGATTACAAGTCAAACGGGTGGACAAGAGGGTGTTCGTTAAATTACTTAAGCCAGGCAGTGTAGAACCTACCTCCGAGCACACACCACTCTTTGGCCACCTCATTAACGAAGCATATGTGGCCCCTCCCAATGACAGATGGTTTAGTGTTGAGTCTGAGCCGGAGCTAAGTGAACACTCAGAAGAACATGTTGAGGAACATATAAAGTAGGAAGAGGAAGAAGGAAATGAGTCTGATGATGATGAATCTGGAGATGGAGGTGATGAAGAACATGAGGGTGAAGGTGTTGAGGAGTCTGACTCTGAAAGAACAGAATCTGATTCTTCTGACTTCGATGATGCACTTGACCAAGCACACCCAAGGAGAACGGCGAAGGTTTCCCTTCCCGAGTCGTCCTCTAAAAGAAGGCGACAAGACAGTCCTGACAGTGAGTATGAACAAGAGTCAGAGACTGAAGTACAAAGACAACGTACTAAAAGAAGGGTTAAGCAGAAGAATGATAGACCATTTGATGTGATGATGCGGGATATTGCATCTCATGCTCTAGGTCAATCAAGTACTCAGAATTTGAGTACTTCTCAAGCTTCCACACAGCTTTTTCAAATGAGGAGGAGCAGCCACGTGTAACAAGTGAGGTGGCTGCTACTACTATCTCGTAGGAGGTGCGTGAGATAGGATCCCTCCCAATTGAAACTGTCCATCAAGTCTTGAAGAAGGCTCATGTACAGACTGAGTTAGTCACAATCACCACAACCACCATTGAAACATCAACCATCCCATCTTCAATCCCAACTACCACCCTTTAGCCCATCAGTCAACCCTATAACTTTTGGGACTTTACCAAAGGGTTTGACTTTGATTAACTGTTCTCCTTTCCCACCTATACCACTGCTAAAGCCTCTACATCCAAGGATCCTGATCCCCGTGATGCGAGGATTACCACACTAGAAACTCAGGTGGCCGGTTTACTTGAAACAGTTCAGAAATCAAGGAATGAGTCAAACAAGATAAGATAAACTCCTTGGTGGATGAAGTTACTCTATTAAGGCACCAAGGTGAGGGAACCCAGGAGCAGCTTAAAAGATTGATGTCCCTGAATGAGTTGCTTATCAATACGAATGACAGGATTCTGAGGCATAGGATGACAATAGAGCTAAGATTGGACACTCAACTCAAAGAACATGAAATGATGGTCAAGTTGGTAGCTGAGTTGAGCGCAAAGCTTGCTGCTCATGGGGGAGAAGGAGAAGGAGAAAGAGAAGGAAATAGAGAAAGAGAAGGAAAAGCCTAAGCCGAGTGGTGATGAGGTTTGTCATCCTGACGATCTGACAAAGGATGATGATAAAGACAAGGATCCTGAAGCCGGTCCCCTAGTGGAGGTGAGCAACAAGCTTTAGCTATTGTTCCAATCTCTGCTGTGTGTATAGCTGAAGGGGAGCCTACTCAACACGGCGGTGATACTTCTGGGGTGGTCGTAGTGGTTAAGGAAAGTCGGCAGCTGTAGTTTTATACGATTTATCTGACGATGTTATCTTGTTGATTGAACCGGACTATTCCAAGGAAGTGCAGATCGATCCTCTCAGCAATCTCGAGGAAGGAGAGATCAAGTCTGACGATGACTGGGATGATGATGAGGATGTGATGGTGGAGTTCCCGAAGGGTGACGGTGAGGGAGTCTATATGCTTGAGGATGGAGAGATTTTTGAGGCTCCAACCTTTGAAACTACATTACTACAGGTTCAGTCGAGCCTGAGAATGTTGCCGAGGCTAGTGGAGCAGCAACCTCGACTGAAGCCTCTCCTTCCAATCCCCATCCTACTGATGCTGATGACTGGATGAACAAGTATCCTCAGGGACGGTTCAAAAAAGACTCCTTCTTGTCAAAGGTCTTCAATCATAGACCAGCATGAGCAACATGGATGATCTTATCTGTCTGTTTCGACGATGATAAGAACTTGTTTGCCATCAAGTGCGTCAGGGGGGGGGGGTTCAATACTTGAAACCAACCAGTGAGGCATTCAGTTCTCTTCCCAAATATGACTTGGTGAACCTAGCAAACCGTGAGCTACTTGGTGATACAAGTCACGCGGTAGCAAAGGGTTTGTGGGGAACACTTCAACAGGAAGGTAGATATGGGAAATTTGATATATTTAAGCCTAAATTGCCCAAGAGAGTCAGGAACAACAATGTTAGACATCCCGTGATGAACAAAAGCTTAACGAAGTTGGTATATAACCCAGTGTCATGTAAGACCAGGTTTCCCCTAAGTAAGTTATGCCATGATATCCTTGGTAGCATGTGGTACCGGTACGTGGATCCAAAGATGAGTGAGGCGGTGATGATGGGCAAGACAAGGTCCAAAGGTGGAAACTTGGAACCTAGTGAACTTATTAGGGTGTTTGATGAAATCTGTTTCATCAACTTCTCTGTGAAAGATCTAACGGTTTTAAACGACAAGTACTTATCAACACGGACGAGTGGACAAAGCTTCTAGCATCAAGATACAACATATTGGTCAAGTTTTGTCTTGACTACAAGATGAAGATAGGAAGCTAAAGCTGAAGGAGTTTGAAGATCAAAGACAATCCAGAGCTGTTGTCAAGGGCGACTTTGTTTGAGCACGTTTGTGTGACAAACACTCTGGATGTGGTCTCTGCTTTTGTAACTGTTATTTATGTATTTGTACTTGTATTTCTGACTTTGTATGTATTGGTTTATCGAGTTGTAATCATGTTTGTATGTACTTGTCTTGTAATCGTCTTTGTAAGTGTTGTGCGCACTTAGTAAGTGCGCGGTTGTATAACCTGCGTACTTAGCAAGTACGCAAGAAAATGTCTGCGTACTTGCTAAGTACGAGGGAACAAAACCCTGCGCACTTGTTAAGTGAGCAGGCATCAGGTCTGTTAGTATATATAGCTGATTGTAAAAGTTGATAAGTACGCTCTTATTCTGTAACTTGTAATCGGCTGATATTGATAATAGACGAGGTTTTAAAGTGACTCTTATTTGTTGTCGGTTTACTTGTTGTTGTCGACACTCCATCTAGTCACGGGCATTCTGCACCCTGTTCGACTAGCCTTACACTTGCATGTCACGATCCGAGACACCCAGGGACCTACAACATGCATGCTCGTTTTTTCTATTTATGGAAACATTAAATTTAGGGTTTTTATTAGAAGAGGATATGATGTGATTTGTTTGGTGGAAATGATGCACAAACACTAGATATAGACATTGTATGATTTATTTCGGTAAAATCCCATGCTCATGATGTTTTTAGGCTCCTTTTCCATTTTTAGAAACTTTATTTCTTGACATGTATTAGAACTTGATGATTAGGTACATTCAAAGCATGAAACTAGTATAGTGAACATTATGAAAGAATGATTGACGAAAATGATGGGCTAAAATTCATGTGTGTGAGTTCTAGAGCCCGATTTCTAAATAAGGAAACTTCATTTTTTTTCACAAAAGTTGTGTGTGCAAGTTTTTAACATGACTTAGTAATACCTAACTAAGTACATTGTATGATAATATATGTTATTAGTTCATGAACTTGACAATTTGACATGATCTTGCTATAATAGGAAACTTTAATTATCTGAAACCCGCATACTTGCTTATTTTTAGCAACGAAACATTGAAATGTTTTATCTGTGTTATAACATGCCTAATTTCATGTGTTAATGTTAACTTTGCATAGTTGCCATGTTTAGGACTCAAAACTTTACTTTCCAATTAAGGAAACTTTAATGTATCAAAAGTCATGTTTCAAGCTCTAAATTCCAATTGAATGTTCTAATGTGTTTTTAGAATACTAATAGGCTATTTGAAAGGAGGTTTGAATTCTATGTTAGGATTTGGATGTTTAAGTCCAACATGTCACCAATGGGTCGTTGAGTCAAAACATCTTTCAAATATCAAAGTCGCTTTTCAAACAACTTATTTGGATGCATAGAGTTCCATAGTCCAACATTTGCATTACTTAGACCTTAAAGTCCTAAATGTTTCCTACGGCACGAGTAGGTCGTCTCATTTAGCCAGATTTGCTAAGACTTGGCACATCATTTCACTGCTTTATCAGGTGAGTTTCACGACCCCTTTTTATTTGCTTTATACTTTGGGGGAAAAACATGCAAAGTCTTACAAAACATACCAGCTTTACAAATGCATACAAGCTTTACAAAGACATACAAGTTTTACAAAAGCATATCAGTTTTACAAAGACATATCAATTTTACCAAGCATATCGGTTTTACGAAGACATACAAGTTTTATAGAGTGCATACAAGTTTTACAAAAGCATACCAGCTTTATAAAGACATACAAGTTTTACAAAAAGCATATCAGTTTTACAAAGCATATCGGCTTTACAAAGTGCATACAAGTTTTACAAAACATACCAGTTTTACAAAGGCATACAACTTTTCAAAAGCATATCAGTTTTACAAAGACATATCAAGTTTACAAAGCATATCGGTTTTACAAAGACATACAAGTTTTACATAGTTCATGTTGAAGCACTTTCCTGTGACAACACTCTGGATAGAGTCTTAGTTTGTATTTTCATGTCAGTAATTGTCTTGGTATGTAAGAGTCTTTATGTATTAGTTTATCGAGTTGTATTTACTTTTACATATTGAATGTTGCATTTCTTTCTAAGAGTTGTGCGCACTTACATGTGCGCAGGAGAAAGCTCCTGCGTACTTAGCAAGTACGCAAGAATAACTTTGCGTACTTGTTAAGTACGCAAGAGCATTTTTCCTTGTGCACTTGCTAAGTGCACAGGCATCAGGTCAGGTATAAGTAGGATAGGTTTACAGTAGTTAAGTACGCAGACATTATAGCAAATACGTAAATTGTAATCTCAGTACTTCTCTCTGTAACCTTCAAGTGTTTATAATAGACGAACGTTTATAGTGATTGTCTTATCGGTTTACTTTATGTTGTTACTTGACTCTCCGCCTAGTCACGGGTATTCCGCACCCGGTCCGACTAATAGACCCACTTGCATGTGACGATCTGACACACCCGAGGGACCTACAAGTGGTATCAGAGATTTTGCTCATGATTTTGAGTGTTGTGAGTGAGTTTGAAGAGTTTTTACAAGCAAAAAGAGGTATTTTTGTTGATTTTTGTGATAAAATAGGGGTAGCTCTTGAGCACTATTTTAGAAGCAAAAATCACTCAAAAAAAACTGATTTTTGTTGTGTATTTGAGTGTTTTGAGCATCAAAGGTTGGTTAGAAACAAGTTTCTGACCCTTTGGCTCATTTGCGTTGATCATCAGACGAATTTTTACCATCTCCGATGAGTTTCAGGTGACCGGAAAAGTTTGGTGAAAGTTGGTGAAAAGGTATCCTGCGTACTTACCATTTCTGGCAAAAAGTACAGTTTTGTGCGTACTTATTAAATACGCAAGACTTATCTCCTGCGTACTTATAAGTGCGCAATACTGAACTTGTGCGAACTTAAGTTATATCCTGCGTACTTATATTTAATCCTGCGTACTTACAAGTATGCAAGAGCAAATCTAAATACGCAAGACCATTTCTCAAGTGCGCAAGGCCAAAACCAAGTGCGCAACTGTGTCTGATTTTTCTGAATTTTGACTAAGTGTTCACTATGTCGAACCTTCAGAATCTTGGAAACATGTTAAACTATTTTAATGAGATCAGTACACCTCATAAACCACCTAAGTTGCTAAACGTAAACGATTATTCCAATTGGAAGGCACGTTTTGAGCACTACATTTCATATACCGACTCATCATTATGGATACCAATCCTTGAGGGATATAAGCATCCCACACACATCTATCTTGATGAGGTGATGCCAAAACCTATCTCTAAGCTTGATGAAGAAGAAAAGAAAGCTTATGATCGAGAAAAGAAGGCTCTTGGTTCAATCACTATGTCATTAACTCTGGAGTTGTTCCACAGTTTTCGAGGTTATGACACTTTGAAGGATCTTTGGAAAGCTCTACAGAAAAGATTCGAAGGAAATAGTGACATCAAGAAGAGTAAGAGGGATCTTCTCAGGAAGCAGTATGAGTGCTTCAGATTTTTAGAGAACGAATCTTTAGATGACCTCATCTCTAGATTCTATCATTTAAAGACTGAGTTGAAGGCTTTTGAGCTCAATTATCCAGATGAGGAGCTGGTGGAAAAGTTTCTAGATGCTTTGCCACCGAAGTTTGAAATGTACACAACCCTGATTAGGGAGAATCCTAAATTCTACGAGTTGACAGTAGATGAGGCTATTGGTAAGATTCAAGCTCATAACATGAAACTTAAGAAAAAGGAGAGCTCAGGAAGACCTCAGATACAGGACCCTTCCATGTATCATGGAACGACTTCCACATCAAAGTCATCGGGCTCTGGAATTGCCCTCTTTACTGGAAACTCCAATGAAGAAGACAACTCAAATGGTTATGGTGGTCATGCATGTTATGCATCTGGATCAGGGTTGGGATCTCATCATCAGTATACCTAAAGAAACCCTCCCGCTACGTCTTTAGCTAACCACTCAGCTATAGCCAAAATAGCTGAAGATCATGTAGCACTATTTTCATCATGTATGCTTGCTTATGAGAATTTCATAGGTGGCAAGCTTACAGATCCCGAAACTATTGAAGAAGACTTTAATCAAGTGGATCCTGATGATATTGAGGACATGGATATTCAATGGAATATGGCCATGCTATTGAGGAGGGCCAAGCGTTTCCTGAACAGAACAGGAAGAAAATTCATTGGTGGGCATTCTAATGCCATGGTTGGATTTGACAAATCCAAGGCCAAATGCTACAAGTGTCTGAACTATGGACACATTGCTCGTGAGTGTCAGAAAGACAGAGCACCGACCTCTGGTTTTACCTGACCCAGCCAAGGAAACAGCCATGGCCACAACAATCCAAACCCCCACAATCAAAGCCAAGGTGGAACGTCCAATGCACTGGTAGCCCAACAGGACGAAAGCTTTGACTAGGCTGTTCATCTTGAGGATGCCATCATCGCACAAACCCAGGTTGGTCTCATGGCTGAGATCATGGAGATGATGGAAGCAGAGAAAAGGGAAGTTTCTATGGCTGACCTAGAAGAATCTACAACTGCTGATACTGAGAAGGTGAAGGAAGCTGAAGAAAAGGAAGCTTTTGTAGCTGATGAAGAGGAATCAACCACTGCTGTTGCTCTCATGGCTATTGGAGAGACAACAAGTTCATCATCTGAGGTAGATTCTAACCCTTTCTCTGTTATTTCATGTTCCAAATGTCTAGGGCTAAAACTTGAAAATTCTAGGCTCCAAGACAAAATCGAACCCCTAAGTTTGGCAGCTCTAAACTATACAGAAAATGAAAAAAGTTTTAAAGATTCTATTGAAACGTTGAAAAAGAAAAATCTGAATATTCTTTAAAAATAAGTGATCAACAGCTTCACTTAGATGTTGCGTACAGGGGGTTAGAAAAACGGAACAATGAAATCAACAAACTGCAAAATGAGATCTTGCAGTTAAAATGCTTTGTGGTGGAACACTACGAGTCTGTGGTGAGACAACTGAATGGATTAGGTTTAGGTACTAATGCCATTCCTCCACCAGTAAGCGGGAAGTTTGTCATTAGTTTAATAGACATTGATCTCACTTGTCTGGATGAATCCTCAAGTAAGGCTAACTCCACATCTAGTGAGGAGTTTGTTACTGCTTCTGAAGATGGGTCGGTTAACTCTTGCCCTGAAGGAGTAGTTTCTGAGGAGTTGCTGACTGAACAAAAGGTAAAGAAAAACATTATCACTAATGGTGATAATTGCATTTTAACTGAACCCGACATCATTGAAACAAATGATAAACTAAAGGTAATGCTTTACGGGGGGTATAAAAGTCTTAACCAAGTAAAGAAAGAGGCTTTCTCAGCTCACTATGGGCTTGGTTACAAAGAAAATTTGCAAAAATACTATACTCCCAAAAACCAAACTGTAAAGGTTCATACTCTTGTTCATAAACCAACACCTCCTTCTCATAATGCTGAGTTATCTAAGGCCATATCTAATGAGCCTTACCGAAGAACTTATGTAGACAAGAGGAATTGTTTTCACTGTGGCTTGGTTGGTCACATTTTTGTGAACTGTCCTTCAAAGAACCAAGGGAAACGGCCTGTTGTTTCATAATCAGCTGTTATCCCTAAGTCGCCATCAATGATACCTCCCAAATGTCCAAAGCAAAATGTGGTGATGCAACCTGCTGTACCTCGTGTATCTACCTCTGGTAGTACACGTACTGGTGAGAAACCTGTGGCAAGACTCTCTAAACCATAGAGGAGGAGACGGAACAAGAGGTTGAGAAAACTTGAACAACTTACTTTAGTTCAATCAGGTGAAGCTTCCACAAGTTCACCTGTTGTAGTTGAACCAAAGTCGATGTTCCAGTTAAGAAACAGAAGAGATCCTGGACTGCCAAATTCAAAATTTCTCAATCTCCTAGTTCTATTTCTTCTAAAGATTCATCAATTTTGAACGGTCATCATGACTGTGAGTTAAAGGAAGTAGTTTATTTTGAAAAGGATGGACGACCCAAGACCACAATGGCTTGGGTCTCAAAAACTAACTAATTCTTTTTGTGACTCATGCAGGGACGTCCGAAGGGTACTATCTCTAACCACTGGTATGTAGATAGTGGATGTTCTAGGCACATGACAGGAAACATGGCCCTGCTTCAAGACGTTAAACCATTCAGAGGCGGCTATGTGGCCTTTGCCGGAGAAAAAGGCGACAGTATCACGTGTCAAGGCGTGGTTTCGAACGGTTGTGTCAGCTTTGACAATGTCAACTTTTGCGAGCAGCTGAAGCATAACCTGTTGAGTGTCTCCCAAATGTGTGACAAGGAGTACTCGATGATGTTTGACAAGTCAGAATGCCTGATTCTCAAACCTGGTATTGAAGTTCCCAAAGATTGGATCCTGATGAGAGCGCCAAGAACAAATGACACCTATCAGATCGATATGAGCATAGCAACAACCACCTCATCAGTTGCTACTTGCTTGCTCACAAAAGCGACAGAGCTCGACTCCATCTTGTGGCATAGGAAACTCGGACATATTTCGTATCGTAAAATGAATCATCTTGTCCGAAACGGTTTGGTAACCGGGGTTCCTAAGCTGAGATTTACCGTTGCAGATGACTGTATGCCTTGTAAAAAGGGCAAACAGCAACAGAAGTCTCACAAGCCCAAGATCCAAAACTATATTGATACCCCTTTGGAGCTGTTACACATGGATCTGTTTGGCCCCATAAGTATCAGGAGTATTGGAGGTAAGTCGTTCTGTCTGGTTGTAACTGATGATTTCTCACGTTTTTCTTGGGTGCACTTTTTAGGTACTAAAGACGAGACTGCTGATATTCTTCAATATTTGATCCTAAGTTTGGAATCTCTTTGCAAGCTGAAAGTTAGAAGAATTAGGAGCGACAACGGAACTGAGTTCAAGAATAATTTGATGGAGCTTTTCTGTCTCAAGAAAGGGATCCGTCATGAATTCAGCGCGCCGTACACGCCTCAGTAGAATAGAGTTGCTGAACGGAAGAACAGAACACTCATTGAGACCGCAAGGACTATGCTGTCAGATGCAAAGCTTCCTGTCACTTTCTGGGCAGAAGCCGTTAATACAGCTTGTCACGTCTTAAACAGAGTTCTGGTTGTGAAAAGGCACAACAAGACTTGTTACGAGTTGATCAACAATCGACTTCCCAATCTTGATTACCTAGTTCCTTTTGGAAGTCCCTGTTCCTTGTTGTTACAGTACAAAGACCGCCAGTCTAAGTTTCATGCAAAAGCTGTGGAAGGCATCTTCTTAGGATACGTTGCCAACTCGCCTTGCAAGAGAGTGTACAACATAGGAACTCGTACTGTCGAGGAATGGTTTGAAGTGGATTGCAGTAAACACAGCATTCCACCCGAACCAACAGGTCCATCTTGGGGTTTTGATTATGATGCGCTATTCAAGTTATTCAATCTTCCTAATCTATCTGCAGTTGACGCCGCAAATGTTTATGAATTATTGGGTGGCGACAATGACTCCAGCTTCTCTACTCGTGCTACTGTACTGATTGTAACTCCTGATTCCAATGTTGCATCTGCATCTGGAACTCATGACAGTGATAACAGTGAAGATGTTCTTGTTGTTAGAGATGATGCTCAAGCCAATCCTAACACAACTGTAGGAAATGAAGCTCCAGCTGATCCAATTAACATTGAATCTTCTTCCTCTGGAACACAGGAAATTGGGGAGTTAAGCACGAATCTAGATCCAGAAATTCAGGAACCGATTGTACCGAAGACGAGAGTGCATAGGAATCATCCAATCGACAACATTATTGGTGATCCGTATGCCGGTGTTCAGACTCGTCATCGAACTATCACTGAGAACACCAGTCTTTACAAAGAGATACTTGACACTGGTGTCATGGAAACATGTCTGCATGCTTCATTCGTGTCCTAGTTAGAGCCGAAGAATGTGAAGGAGGCTCTCACTGACAACTGCTGGATTGAGGCGATGCAAGTTGAATTGTTTCAATTCCAAAAGTTGCACGTGTGGGATTTGGTTGACTTGCCAAAAGGCTTTCAGCCAATTGGAACTAGATGGTTGTTCAAATGCAAGACGGATGATCGTCATGTCGTTGTGAAGAACAAAGCAAGATTGGTTGTTCAGGGTTTTTACCAACAAGAGGGCTTGGATTACACGGAAGTATATGCCCAGTTGCTAGAATTGAAGCCATTCGACTGTTCTTGGCTTATACCACGTATGTTGGCTTCAAGGTCTATCAACTTGATGTGAAGAGTGCTTTCCTTTATGGTAAAGTTCATGAAGAGGTCTATGTCACTCAACCTCTCGGTTTTGAAAATCCGCATAATATTAATAAAGTGTATAAGCTCGACAAAGCACTTTATGGTCTTCATCAAGCACCGCGGGCATGGTATGAGACATTATCTAAGCATTTACTGTCTAATGGTTTTGACCGTGGACAGATTGACTCGACTCTCTTCATTAGGAAAGCAGGAGGTGACATTCTTCTTGTACAAGTATACGTCGATGACATTATTTTTGGATCTACCAATGAAGGGATGTGTAGGGAATTCGAAAAGGCGATGAAATCCAAGTTCGAAATGAGTAACATGGGTGAATTGTCATTCTTCCTGGGTTTGCAAGTCAGTCAAAGAGAGGATGACATTTATCTACATCAAACAAAGTATGTGCAGGACATCTTGTCAAAATACAAGATGAATGATAGCAGTACTTATGGCACACCTATCCTAGTCAATCATGGCCTGCATCCTGACCAAGATGGAAAGGATGTCGATAGCAGATTGTACCGTGGGATGATCAGATCACTTATGTATCGCACAGCTTCAAGACCCGATATAATGTTTGTTGTTTACTGTGTGCTGTGTGCTTGTGCTCAAGGTTTCAGTCTCAACCGAAGGAGTCACATATGATAGCCGTGAAGAGAATTTTCAGATACCTGAAAGGGAAACCCCGATTAGGTCTTTGGTACTCTAAGCAGCAGTCATTCGACTTCAAAGCCTACACTGATTCAGATTATGGCGGTTGTAACCTTGACAGAAAGTCAACTTCTGGTGGATGTCAATTATTAGGAGACAGACTGGTCTCCTGGCAGTGTAAGAAGCAGTCAACGGTTTCTGTCTCAACTTGTGAAGCAGAATACATTGCTGCAGCGAGCGGTTGTTCTCAGATACTGTGGATTCAGCAGCAGTTGAGAGACTACGGCTTAAACTTCACTGGAACTCCCTTATTCATTGACAACAATGCCACAATGTCCATCACAAATAACCCGGTGAAACTTTCCAAAACTAAACATATAGAGATTCGCCATCATTTCATCCGTTATTGTGCTGAAAAGCATTTAATTGAACTTGTAAAAGTTCACACGGATGACAATCTTGCTGACCTTTTCACAAAGGCTTTTGATCGATCCCGTTTTGAGTATCTTGTCAACTTGATAGGAATGTTCAATCCTGAGTGAAAATTAATTTTCTTAAATCAATTCAATTCATGGAAGTTAAATTTTATTTCTTTTAAATTTTCTATATAGTTCTTTTAATTTTTAAAAATATTTTACAAAAATAAAAAAAAATAAAAATTTCAAAGTTAACTTAACATAAGAGGAAATGATAGTACATCTGAATTGATCTAAATGCCATAGACTGCTCATATGGAAAATGATTGCGTCATGTTTACTTAACTGTTTAAATTATAACGTTTTTAATCTGTTTATTTACAAGTAATTTGAATTGTCAGTAGGCTGTATGCGTCTTTGAATCACTAGTAGTGTGGAAACTAAATCTAAATTACAACTGTGATTTGAAACCATGTTTGCAAGTGTGTGTGCGTAAAAAAATAGAAAAGATCATTATCAGATAAAGGATGTTAGATTTTGGCAATAATTTTCTTTTGAGATCAATTTCGGGTTAAGTCGTTAGCACAATTAATGCGGTTCATCTCACTGCCCATACTCACAAGTATGCAAGGAGAGATTGAATCAAGACATGTCTCTGCATTAACCGTGGAGCATGTATTCACCCTTGAATCACTCCTGATTCATTGAAATCAAATCCAGATAAAAGTTGGATCCCCTTACCTTATTCAATCACCATATATATTATCCTGAATCATCTTTCCGATATTCAATGAAGAAAATCAAATGAAACCAAGACGACTGAATCACTCGATTCTGAATCTTATGATTCCTGATAATCCTTCTGGATTCTGCTTGATTTTTCCTGTGCTAATAGATGTAACTTCATTCTGAAAAATCATAAAACCATTAGGAAAATCTTAGATGCCTTGAGATAATGCAATTTACATTAGTATAGCATATCAGTGGGGTACACGTTGTATAACTTATAATTAATACCTTAATACGCAAGAATGTGATACAAAGATGCTTATAGTTTCAAATCTTATAATATTGTCAACTTGAATTACTTGTTTATGTGCTTATTACGTATGAATAAATAGTAATCCATGACATGATCCCATATTCTTTGATGTTTATATTGTATCGTTTTTTGCTAAAAGATAGCCTGATATGATCCTCTGCTCGTGTCTTTGATCAAAAATAGTTTGTGTGAATTTTTGTATATTTTATTAGAAAAGATCAAAAAGATTTTAAGTTTATGCATAGTTCAGTTTTATTCAGAAAAGCCAAAAATATTTGTGTTTAACCTTCCTGAATTGTATTTGAATCCTCCTGACAGAATATTTTTATCTTGTTCGTTATTTGACTTGAAATACTTCATAAATTCGGAGTTTAAAAATTTGCGCACTTAAGGGTTGTGCGTACTTGTCAAGTTCGCACGAAGTAAGTCTTGCGTACTTAGCAAGTACGCAAGAGTTAAAGCTTGCGCACTTGTAAGTACGCAAGAGTTAACTCGTGCGCACTTATCAAGTACGCACGACTGATATTGGGGGTTGTTTGGGTAACCTATTATCATTAAACATGATTAGATCACATAACCGATCCTTAAAAGTCCTTTTTAATCTTCGATTTTTGACTTTGGGTTTGAAGTCGAACCGTCAGTGGGTCGGACGACCATTTTAGGTCAAAAATTGGTCATGATTAGCAGGTATTTGGTGTTGTGGTTGGTCCCATAGGTTAGAATCATTGATTCCGACCTAGTGGTGACCCAATACACACCAATTTTTGCACTTTGATTGAATTTCAAACTTCTGCATTTTCACCAAGTACGTTTCCTGCGCACTTAACAAGTACGCAAGAAGCACTTCATGCGTACTTGTTGAGTACACAAGAGGAAACTCTTGCGTACTTGCTAAGTACGCAGGGCCAACACTTGGCAACAATTCCTAAGTCTGAAATTATGTTCAAAGAGTAACTGCTATACTAAGTAATGTGTATCCGTTTCCGATGATACATGTTGTTCTTATTATGTTTTCTGTGTGTTTTTGCAGATCATGGCTCGGGCGTTTACTAACGAAATCAACCTGTTAGCAAACACTCAACCCGAATGGAAAGGTGCAGCATTGCAATATAGGGAGATAGTTGATTTCTTGAACCGCTCCAGAATCAGCTATGCTATCTCGGCTGACCCGACCGTGTCAAGACCTTATTTGGAACAATTCTGGGAGACAACGGAACATGACTGCACGGTATCCCCCAATGTCATAAGGGCTACCGTTGCTGGTCAGACTATCGCTTTTTCTGAAGACACCATAAGAAGGGCCATGCAGTTCAGAGACCTTGCTACCGACCCGACAGCATATCCAGACTACTATGTGGATGGGTGTTGGAGGCAAAGAATGGGATACGTCGGCGCGAGGGACTATGCTTCCTACAAAAAGATGTGGGTATTAGACCAATGGCGGTATTTCGCCCATGTCATGATCGTGTGCATCTCATCAAGGAAGGCTAGTAAAGATGCCATGGGTCATGACCTTGCAGCAGCCATGGTGGGCTTGTTTCTTAATATGGGCTACAACTTCTCGCGCTACATCTTCAAAGCAATCAATGACCAGATCAACACAGCGGAGAAGTTTAGATTCTTATTGTACCCTAGGTTTTTGCAACTCCTGATTGATGACGTGTTGCCAAACCTTCCTGCTATAGGGGAGAGACTGCAAGTTAAGAGGGCGGACAAGAGAGTATTCGCTCAATTCCTAAAGCCAGGCAGTGTAGAACCTACCCCTGTAGATACAGAACTCTTTGGCCATCTTCTAAATGAAGCATATGTAGCACCTGAAGATTAGAGGTGGTACAACCATGACTCGGAGCCTGAACTGAGTGAGCATTCAGATGAACAACAGGAATAACAAGAAGAGGATAATGAAAGTGATGACGGTGATGACGAAGCCAGTGATGGTGGTGCTGAGGAATCCGATTCAGAAGCAGTAGAATCAGATTCTTCTGATTCCGATGACGCACCATCGCAGGCACACCCCAGGAGAGCGGCACAGGTAACCCTACCTGAGTCGTCCTCCAAAAGGAAGCGACAAAGCTCAAGCAGCGAATATGAGCCAAATTCTGACTCTGACGCTGCTGTACAAAGACAAAAAAAGGAAAGCATTCATAAGAACAGAGGTGATAGGAAAGAGGATGCTATCCCCAGTGTGGTAGAGGTCCCGATTGTGCAGCAAGTACATGTTTCAGCTGCCAGTCCGGATTCAGCCTCTACCCCACCTACACAGCAGTTATTCAGAAGGAAGAGAAGGCCACAAGTTCAAGCTGATGTGGCAGTCATGGCAGTCACAGAGGAGGTTCCTGCGACGGTGACCCTCCCTTCTACATCCGTCCAGGTGGCAGTGACTACTCCAATTGTCACAGAGTCTGTCACCATCACCCCTACTTTTACCCCAACCACTCTCGTCACATCTTCCACCCCAACTACCACCACTGAGCCTCTCAGCCAACCCTTCAATTATGGAGATTTCACGCAAGGGTTTGACTTTGACACCATATTCTCCTCCCCTACTCATAATGCCAAGGCTTCCTCATCTAGACATCCTGATCTGAATGATGCAAGGATAGATGTTTTGGAAACCCAAGTTGCTGGACTACTGAAGACTATTCAGAAATCGAAGGAGGAGTCTGACGCTCAACAAGCACAGATCAATTCTTTGATAGATGAAGTTACAATCCTTCGTAGCCAGAGAACAGGGACTGAGGAACAACTGAAAAACGTCCTGGCCCAAAATGAACTACTGATAAAGACAAATGAAATGTTGCTGGGTCATGGGTCGTCCATGGAGCTCAGGTTTGACGTTCAAAGGAAGGAGCATAAGCTGATGGTTAAGCTGATTGTTGATCTGACCAAGAAGCTTGATGCTCAGGGGGAGAAGGAAAAAGGGAAAGAGAAGGAGAAGAGGACTACTACTGGTGATGAGGCGTGTCATCCGGTCGATTTGACTAAGGATGATGACAAGGACAAGGATCCCGAAGCCGGTCCTAGTGGAGGTGAGCACCAAGCTCTAGCAATCGTGCCCATCTCTGCTGTTCCAATGGCTCAGGGGGAGTCGACTCATCAAGAGGGTGGTGATACCACTGGTGGTGGTAGTGATAAAGGAAAGTCAGTGGCTGAAGTACTTAAGGACTTATCTGATGATGAGATCCTATATCTAGAGCCTGACTATTCAAAAGAAGCACAGATCGATGCTCTCTTCAATCTAGAAGAAGGAGAGATCGACTCTGGTGACGATTGGGATGATGATGACGAAGATGTTGTAATCGAAATTCCCAAGGGTGATGGGGAAGGAGAGTACGAGCTAGAAGATGGAGAGATCTTTGAAGTTCCATCCTTCGACGCTCCGCTCGACACAGGTTCAGTCGAGCAGGCTAGTAACGTAGAAGCCTCGACTGAAGCCTCCCCAGTTGACCCTGAACCTGTGGACCCAGAGGCACCGAAAGATACAGACATGCCTTCTACTTCAACAAAGGGTCCAGCTCCTGTGTGGCAAAAGACGTCCATAGTAGACAAACACGGAGCAACATGGATGATCTTGGATGTAAGGTTCGAGGAGGACAAGCAGCTGTTCGCCATCAAAAGATCTGACGGGGTTCAATACTTGAAACCCACCAGTGAAGCGTTCAACTCCTTGCCCAAATACGACCTGGTGAACCTAGCAAACCGAGAGCTGCTGGGTCATTCCAATCAGGCAGTGGCGATGGGTTTGTGGGTGGTTCTGCAACGGGAAGCAAGATCTGGGAAGTTCGAGATGTTCAAGCCTCAAGTGCCCAAGAGAGTCAAGGATAAGCACGCTGTACATCCTGTGACTAAGAAGCACTTAAAGAAATTGGTATACAAGCCAGTGCGATGTGAAACTAAGATTCCCATGAGCAAGTTATCTCAGGATATTCTTGGTGACATGTGGTACTGGTACGTAGATCCAAAGACGGGCGAGGCTGTGATCATGGGTAAAGGACGTTCAGAGAGTGGGAACCTAGTGCCAAAGGAACTGATCAGAATATTTGATGAAGTCTGCTTCATCAACTTTTCTGTGAAAGATCTGGAGGTACTAGCAGAACACTACTGCGTCTACACAGATGAGTGGACAAAGCTCCTTGCTTCCAAATATGACAAGGTGATTAAGTTCTGCCTTGATTACAAGAAGAAGATGGAAGCTAAAGATGCACAGCTGTGAAGACTGAAGATTGAAGACTGAAGACGATGAAGATCCTGAGCTGTTGTCAAGGGGGAGTTTGTTGAAGCACTTTCCTGTGACAACACTCTGGATAGAGTCTTAGTTTGTATTTTCATGTCTGTAATTTTCTTTGTATGTAAGAGTCTTTATGTATTAGTTTATCGAGTTGTATTTACTTTTATATATTGAATGTTGCATTTCTTTCTAAGAGTTTTGCGCACTTACATGTGTGCAGGAGAAAGCTCCTGCGTACTTAGCAAGTACGCAAGAATAACTTTGCGTACTTGTTAAGTACGCAAGAGCATTTTGCCCTGCGCACTTGCTAAGTGCGCAGGCATCAGGTCAGGTTTAAGTAGTATAGGTTGACAGTAGTTAAGTACGCAGACATTATAGCAAATACGCAAATTGTAATCTCAGTACTTCTCTATGTAACCTTCAAGTGTTTATAATAGATGAACGTTTATGGTGATTGTCTTGTCGGTTTACTTTGTGTTGTTACTTGACTCTCCGCTTAGTCACGGGTATTCTGCACCCGGTCCGACTAGTAGACCCACTTGCATGTGACGATCCGACACATCCGAGGGACCTACAGTGCATAAAAGTTTTACAAAAGCATACCAGCTTTACAAAGACATACAAGATTTACAAAAAGCATATCAGTTTTACAAAGCATATCGGCTTTACAAAGTGCATACAAGTTTTACAAAACATAACAGTTTTACAAAGACATACATGTTTTACAGAGTGCATACATGTTTTACAAATGCATACCAGCTTTACAAAGGCATACAAGTTTTACAAAACGCATATCGGCTTTACAAAGTGCATACAAGTTTTACAAAACATAGCACTTTAACAAAGGCATACGAGGTTTACAAAAACATACGATGTTTTCCATTATACAAAGCTTACAAAAAAATGCAAGTTCTTCACATGATAACGAGGTATTCCGATCTCAAATAGTTTACATGGGTTTACAAGGACATCACAACAAAAGTCCCAAGGAACACACACTATAACCATTAGCTATGGATTTAGCCAAGGAATATATGAATAGTACTATTGGGTTGACAACCCCAGTAGTCAAGTTGGTCGCGCCAACTACTAGTTTATCGGATGCATATTATACAGAAATTTCACTTCAATGTTTGTGATGGAACATTGACGGGGCAGAAATCAAGAACCGTCTAGGGTTGGTTATAGGCTCATTGTAATTACATTACATTTTTTTTGATTCCTAGCTAGACAACAATAGATCACCTTAAGAATCGTTTATCACATTCATGACATTTCATTTTCCAATTTACCAAAACTTTCAAAACATGTCCATCATGATGTTCAACGATAAGTTCAACAAGATTATTAAACATTTCAGACGAAAATTTTTACAAACATTTCAAGGGAATGTCCTATGGGGATTCCAACCATATTATCCAATAAAACGTTTTTCAAATATTCCAAGGGAATGTCCTATGGGAATTCCAACTGCATTGTTTTCAAGATTTACAAAGGAAAGTTTTACAAAATCCTTAGGGCATGTTTCATAAGTTTTTCAAGGAAATAAACTTCTATTGTGGCACTTAAACCTGTGAACTCACCAACTTTATGATGATATTTTTAAGCATGTTTTTCAGGTATTGTTTGGCAATAGCACGATTGGAATAGGCTAGTCAATTGGATTAAACCCTATAAGTCGAAGAGACATGATTGTCAAACCTCGAGACAGATTTGACCTATATGGTTCTAGAGCATTGTACCAGTTTATGTTAGTACTTGTAATGGTGTTCAACACTTTAGAAATCTTCATTTTAGCTTTCGCAACTATGTAATGCTATCAGTCGTTACAACCTTGAGTTATTTATTAAGTAATACCTACGCTCTAACCGCACGTATCTAGGGACTGAAATTTCATAGACTTGCACTACACCAGGAACACCTCAGACTCGAGTATAGAAACTCCAACCATTGCCAGACCATTTGAGTAAACTGTTAGTGTGTATGATTGCACTAGGACAACATTAGCTACATTTACACTAGGAACAGTTATGTGGCATACGTGGCTAACATCTAACATACGTATCAATACGAAAGCGATAGGCATCTATATTATGACCCACTATATGAGAATACTAGAGTGATAAAGTGAAGTAAATTGACAATTACACTTGATATCACGCAATTGTGAAATTACATGTACTTGTGAATTCTAGGAAATCCTAAGGTGATGACCTAAGTAGGACGTAATAATTAGCTACTACTGATGATGCAAGCATAACCATAAGTCTATGCCTTATTTTGACATCGTAAATCCGACCTTCTATTCAACAGTTTAAACAAACCGACAGTATGCTTTAAAACCTTGACGATCTTGTCTTCTATTCTTTAGTAATCACTTTATCACCTTTGACGCTAATCTTGTTATGCTGATATAAACCTAGTAAGTTGAACCCGTCTTCAATTATTATGTTATACAACCTCATGGCGATGTAGGATCTGACCCTTATTCACATTCAAGCCCTATTTCAACTCTTCGGACACACTGACCATATTTTCTAGCTGGACGCTCTACAAGTCCTACAGGGATTGCCAATAATGTAGATGATTCCGACGGACACTTTAACTAGCCATGCATATTATGAACTCATCCAACTTCTATCCCTATTAAATCATTTCTATTACTACAACTCCTTCACTCTGACTTTCTACCAACCCATGACATCGATTGGAACTTATGCATGCACCTTTGTACGCCTAATTTCTTCTTTTTCATTCAGTTAGTTACTACCAATTGTCCTAATATGTTTTGGGGTTATATTAATTGGTGCATATTGAATTCAATTACACTTCAGTGTGCCTCACAAGTTCTATCACGTCATATCTTAACGGACGTCATCTCAACTACTGGCTAGTGACGCAAACATGAAGGAGTGATGAGCAAGGTCTACGTAGAAGCCTAGCCAAGAAGTCTTCGACTCCTAATCACAAAACCAAGAGTGAACTGTTATAATTCACCTCTCTTGACAATCTCTAAATTTATACATGTATGCAAGATGAGTCTTGGAAGCTAAACATAAGTTATATGTTCCTACCTTATCTAAGACTAACCTATTAGAAGCAAGAAATGTTACACCTACATGAAATCTTGTCAGCCTCCCTTTGATGTATAATTCTTATCACCCCATGAGAAGAAAAATGTCTTCAATAACTAGTTAGTTGCAAAGGTTATAGATGGAAATACTATTTCCGCAAATAGTACGCCAACTAACTATGACTTTTACCCAAGGGTTTGACTTTGATCAATTGTTCTCCTTTCCCACATATACCAATGCTGAAGCCTCTACATCCGGGGATCCTGATCCCCGTGATGCGAGGATTACCACACTAGAGACTCAGGTGGCCAGTTTACATGAAACAGTTCAGAAATCAAGGAGTGAGTCAGACGTTCAACATGCTAAGATAAACTCCTTGGTGGATGAAGTTACTCGATTAAGGAAACATGGTGTAGGAACCCACTAGATGCTTAAAATCTTGATGTCCCAGAATGAGTTGCTTATCAAGACGAATAACATGATTCTAGGGCATAGGATGACAATTGAGATAAAATTGGACACTCAACGCAAAGAACATGAAATGATGGTCAAGTTGGTAGGTGAGTTAACCTCAAAGCTTGCTACTCAGGGGGAGAACAAGAAAGAGAATGAGAAGGAGAAGGAAAAGGCTAAGCCGAGTGGTGATGAGGCTTGTCATTATGTCGATCAGACAAAGGATGATGAGAAAGACAAGGATCCTGAAGCCGGTCCTAGTGGAGGTGAGCAACAAGCTTTAGCTATTGTTCCAATCTCTGCTGTGTCTATGGCTGAGGGGGAGTCTACTCAGCACGGCGGTGATTCTTCTGGTGCAAGTGGTGGGAGTGATCAAGGAAAGTCGGAAGCTGAAGTTTTATATGATTTATCTGACGATGTTATCTTGTTGATTGAGCCGGACTATTCCAAGGAAGTGCAGATCGATGCTCTAACCATTCTTGAGGAAGGAGAGATCGAGATTGATGATGACTGGGATGATGATGATGAGGTTGTGATGGTGGAGTTCACGAAGGGCGGCGATGAGGGAGTTTATAAGCTTAAGGATGGAGAGATTTTTGAGGCTCCAACCTTTGAAGCTACTTTTACTACAGGTTCAGTCGAGCCTGATAATGTTGCTGAGGCTAGTGGCCTCTCCTTCGGATCCCCAACCTGCTGATGCTAATGACTGGATGAACAAGTATCCTCAAGGAAGGTTAAAAAAGGGTCAGCCTCCTTTTTGGCAAAAGTCTTCAATCATAGACAAGCATGGAGCAACATGGACGATCTTATATGTCTGTTTTGACGATGACAAGAACTTGTTTGCCATCAAGCACGCAGGGCGGGTTCAATACTTGAAACCAACCAGCGAGGCATTCAGTACTCTACCCAAATACGACTTGGTGAACCTGGAAAATCGTGAGCTATTTGGTGATACAAATCACGCGGTAGCAAAGGGTTTGTGGGAACACTGCAACGGGAACGTAGATCTAGGAACTTTGAAATGTTCAAGCCTCAAATTCCCAAGAGAATGTAGGACAAGAATGTTCAACCTAGTGTTTTGTGAGACCAGGATTCCTTTGAGCAAGTTATCCCAAGCTATCCTTAGTAGTATGTGCTACTGGTACGTGGATCCGAAGACGGGCGAGGCGGTGATGATGGGCAAGATAAGGTCCAGAGATGGTAATACGGAACCAAGAGAACTGATCTAGGTTTTTAATGAGATCTGTTTCATCAATTTCTCTTTGAAAGATCTGGCGGTTCTAAACGACAAGTATTGCGTCTACACGGACGAATGGACGAAGCTTCTAGCATCAAGATACAATAGATTGGTCAAGTTTTGTCTTGACTGCAAGATGAAGATGGGAGCTAAAGCTGAAGGAGCTTGAAGACTGAAGACAATCCAGAGTTGTTGCCAAGGGGGAGTTTGTTGGAGCACGTTTGTATGACAAACACTCTGGATGTTGTCTCTGCTTTTGTAACCGTTCTTTATGTATTTGTACTTGTATTTCAGTATCTGTATGTATTGGTTTATCGAGTTGTAATCTTGTTTGTAAGTACTTGTCTTGTAATCGTCTTTGTAAGTGTTGTGCGCACTTAGTAAATGCGCAGGTTGTATAACCTGCGTACTTAGCAAGTATGCAAGACCAAGTCTACGTACTTGCTATGTACGTAGGAACAAAGCCATGCGCACTTGTTATGTGCGCAGGCATCAATTATTTTAGTATATATAGCTGATTGTAGAAGTTGATAAGCACGCTCTCATTTCTGTAACTTGTAAATGGCTGATATTGATAATAGACGAGGTTTTAAAGTGACTCTTGTTTGTTGTCAGTTTACTTGTTGTTGTCGATACGCCATCTAACCACGGGCATTCCGCACCCGGTTCAACTAGCCTCACACTTGCATGTGACGATCCAAGACACCCGGGGACCTACAGGAAAAGTAGCGCACTTACAACTTCGCTAGAAATCTAGCGTAGATAACACATCTTCTCTAAGACAAGTTCAAACAACCTTTTGAAATTTCGATTAAGCTTGAATCAATGTTAATCAACCAAAAACTTGTTTATTACAGTCGACAATGGGTTTAGACTCAATCAAGATGAACAATTTAAGCAAACAAACACCACTAATAAAGAAATTCGATCAAAACCCTTGAAATCTATTGATTTTGCCATAATGAGATTAGCAAATACATACCTTTGTGTGTGGATGAAATCTGGAACACAAAACAAGCACGATCAAATGATTAGAACAAGAATCACAAGAAAATTCGATAGCACAGTAACAAATACGCTAACCGGGAATGAAAGAAAGTGAATAATGGAGCCAACGCAAGCACTAATATACATGTTCAAACCCCTTATAGCGCACTTGACAAGTTCTCCAGACCATAACAAGCGAACTTATAACATCGCTAAGGCATACACTAGCGCACATGATAAGTACGCTTGAATTAAATCAGGTGCACTTACTATCTTCACTATAAATAAATGCATGATAACCATAAAAGATATTTGTGATTTTATATAATTATTTTTAAGAAATAATTATATGTTTATATGCGAACGATAATATGAATATTTTATAAGTCGATGCAAAAATAATATTTATTTTTGGTACACCTAACAAGTCATCAATTTGAAAACATAATATTTTCTCAGAAAATATATAAGCGTCTAGACTAGAATAATAATCACCAACGAGTCGTCACATGAAAACATTGTTTTAATAAACAAAGACGTACTTAACGGGATTCGTTAAGTCGGGTGAACTACTTGCGTTTAATATGGGTAGTCTTAACACATAAGTATCCTTGCATGATTAGGATACGGATAGACATGAACTATTAGCACACTGATAATTGCTAGGATTTCATCGGACACAAGGTGAGTTCACGACCCCTTTTATCTTTTTACTGTTTTATAAACAACGGGGGAGAAACATACTTACTTAATATGTTTTGAAAACATGAATACTCTGGTTTAACTCCTTGTGAGTTTCACTGTCCCCTTTTTTGGTTTTGAAATGTTTTGAGGAGGAAAATATATTTGTAACGGTTTTCATGTAATAAGAGGAATAAGACCAGACCGTATGTTTACATGAGGAACAATAGAGCGCTAAAAGTCCCCGGAACAAGATTAATATTTTGTAACCATTAGCTATGGTCTTAGCCTAGGATTATATGAATAGTACTATTGGGGGTGACGCCCCCGGTCATGCTTAGTCGCGCTAACAGGGGGTCCATATGGCCAAATGACCTCATATCGTCTTATTCTTGTGGTATAGCGAGGGAGGGGCATTCATTTGTCAAGGTTTGGTTACGGTTTCATGTATTAACATATTATTATTTGTATTGCTAGCTAGTTTACAAATGGGGTCTGTCGGTCGTTCATTCATGGTTCAATGCATTGGGTATTTATAAAGGGTTTAATGGGTCGGTTAAGTACCCATGGTTCAATACATTGGTTACTCATTTAAACTTATTTATGACGGTTAAGTCATGTATACGTTTTTAGGGAAAACCACTTATTTTATGACGGTTAAGTCATGTATACCTTTTTTGGGAAAACTACTTATTTTTATGACGATTAAGTCATGTATACGTTTCTACAGAAAACTACTTATTTTATGACGGTTAAGTCATGGATACGTTTTCTGGGAAAACTACTTATTTTTATGACGGTTATGTCATGTATACGTTTCCAGGGGAAAACTACTTATTTTATGACGGTTAAGTCATGGATACGTTTTCAGGGAAAAACTACTTATTTTATGACGGTTAAGTCATGTATACGTTTTCGAGGAAAACTATTTATTATTTATGACGGTTAAGTCATGTAGAGTTTTTCGGGAAAAACTAAGTTTTATGACGGTAAACTCTTGTACATGTTTTCGGGAAAAACTACTAGCACTGAAATAACTAACTCTATGAACTCACCAACCTTTGTGTTGACACTTTCAAGTATGTTTCTCAGGTAACCCTTAGCCATGGCGTGGTTGGAATAGGCTAGCTATGCTAGATTAATTCCTAGTAACTAGAAGGGCATAGAGTATCAAGTCTCAAGTCTATCGTTGGTATAGAAGAACTTAGATCATTGTATTACTTAGTTATAGTAATTGTATATGTCATCAAGTCTTAGAAATCACTATAACAGCTTCCGCTATCCTGTAATGAACCAATCGTTGCAACCTTTATTTATTTGTTAAGTAAATAAATTTGGGGGTGTGACAATCTTCAAGACATATAAGACTTAAGACAAGATTAGATCAATCACCAGAATGAAATTATATCAATTAGCACAGGAAAAACAAGCAGAATCCCGAGGGATTATAATGAATCATAAAGATTCAGAATCTAATGATTCAAATGGCTTGGTTTGGAAGTAATATCATGATTCATGGTAACAGATGAGATCTTCAAACTATGAATGTGAATAAAGAATCGAATGACTCAATGATTCAGGGCAATGTGATCCAACTGTTATCTGGATGTATTCAATGGAATTAAGAAATTTGATCCAAGAGCTACCATATGCTTTGACAAGTGTCGTCAAAAACATATCTTAGTCCAACTCCAATCACAAGCTTTTTGGGGCATGGTCAAGAAGTAAACCGAAATAAATTGTGCTAATGATATAATCAGATATTGGTCTCATGAAATTCTTACTCTCTCATATTATATATCTCATAACGGTCTTTTAACACACAAACCGGCACATTGTGGGTTCAAATCACAGTTGTGACATAATTAATTAGGTTTTCACACTACTAATGGTTCAAAAACGCTTCTAGCCTACTGACAATCTAAATTACATACATATATCCAAACTAATAGATTATACAGATGCAATGTTAAGCGGTCATAAAGCTATCATTTCCTGTTTGAGCAGTCTAAGAAGCTTAGATCAAATCATATAAGAACAAACTCAAATATAATCACAGATACTAGCTAGTCAATCTATGGTCATGTGTGTATGATCACCTACTGATGTACTATCATTTCTTATCTAACTTCAAGCAATGTCGATTTTAAAAATTTTCAAATTTGTTTGGATTTTAATAAAGCATTTAAAGGAAAGAAATTAAAAACAATAAAAATAAAAACATCCATGAAAAACCTTTTTTCACATAGGATTATACATTTCGATCATCTTGGTTGGAAATTCAAACCGTGAGCGATCAAACACATTGGTGAACAAATCAGCATAGTTGTCATCCGTATGCACTTTCACAAGTTCAATCAACTTCTTTTCGGCACAATCTCTGATAAAATTGTAAGTCCCAAAATCTCTAATGGATCTTTGAATAACACACACAATATCAATTCTCACAATCAATAGGCGGAAACTATTGATTATGATGATTCAAGAACACAAGAATTCAAAGTAAAACTCGTATATTGCAAAGGAGAATTACAGAGAAAAACAAAACAATTCGCTAACCCTAATCGGTTAGAGTATACATGTATTTATAGCTAGTATATACAAACTAGGCCTATCATACAAATACTCGGCCACAATGGCAGGCCCAAAACATCTAACCCGTGAACCTCCTCGTTCGTGGCTACACCCAAGTACCCAACTAAGCTTAATCATAATCTGGTTCCTACAATCTCCCCCTGGAATTAAGCTTCCACTTAGTTATTAAAAATTGATATCTTCATGGTGACTCCCACTTCCAGCTTTAAGTTTCTTGCTCACAATCTCAGCAACTGCTCTTGTAAAAACTTTGGCCTGTTGTTCAAACAACAGTTCACTTCTAATCTGACTTCTAGCCAATATATTGTTGTCTTTTTCACCAAACTTAGACAAATCAAATGGATCAATGATTCTGAACTCAGTAATTTTAGTCACAATCATAGCTTCTATAGAAACTGGATCATAAGCCCAGAACTCAAAGTCCTTTAGCAAATCAACATGCATCTTTTTGTGAACAGGCACCTTCTTTGTGACCTTGGTAGGTGGCAAGATAACGCTATATAGACTTCTTCCAGTACGAGGATCCTTTACACCTTTTGCTTTCTTCAACTTTAATTCAGTTCTATTCATACTAGTAAAGTTTGTCAAACACTGTTGATTAAGAAAGCGATAAAACATGTTTTCCATGGTATTGTTTCCTCGATTAACAAAATAAGCATCATCTAGTTCCTGAAGATCAAGCTTTGTCCAGGAACTGAAATCATTGGCATACTTGTAATATTCATTCCGATCATTCTTTCTTTTCACCACAAACATCTTCTTCTCATCATCAAATTTCCAGGCAGCAATTCCTGACATGTCACACCTTTTAGAGTAGTATCCATCGATACTAGTAGTAACATGAGTCTCAGAAGGAGGACCAGGTGGTAGCAGCCATGAAGGACGTTCCTTTGTAGCCTTTGTTACTACACCTGATGATTCACAAGCTTCACTTGTTGAACTAACAAGATTCACTTCATCATCGATATCTTGATGTAATCCCTCTAACTCAGAATCAGAAGAGCTATCAAACATTTCACATGTGGCAACATCTGAAGGACTTGTATCTTTATCTTTGTTTAAGCATTTAGGAAACACATTGTCTTGAGGATCACCAAGATTCCCTTTAAATTTGAAATTGAAATGTTCATCATCTTGATTCTCTCCAGTCTGATGGCCTTGGTCATTTCCCCTAGTATCTCCACCTCCCTGATTATCATCATCATCATCATTATCTCCTCCAGGATCTGTTTTCTTACTATTCATTAACTCATGATCTTCCAATTTTATCTTGAGCTCAAACACAAGAGCTGTAAGATAACCTTGATTTGCTTCTAGTGACATTATCTTTGCATTTTGAGCTTCTACATGCTGTTCCAGCATAAATACTCTTTCCTGAAGGACTTGTGGATCAACGGAAGCAGGTGTGGAGGAATCCACATGACTCTTTCCCTTAGATTTCTCGGCATTGTATGCTTCGGCCATTGACACAAAGATTTAATTGGTGTCGAAAGCTTGAGAAGGACTTACCTGGGATGATGACCAAGGTAGGGCTGAGGTGGGTGGTCATGAGTGTGGTATTTGAGTGGATGGTGGTGGAGTAGGTGTTGGTGGTATTCTTGCTATTATCGGATCTCTTCTTTTTCTCGGTCTAGATTGAAGATCATGATCCGGTAAGTAATCAGGATCGGTGTTAGTTTGATTTGATGAAGAGGTAAGAGGAGGATTCTCAACTCTACGTCGTTTGCTTTCGATTTCTCTGACAAACCGATTGATCGGTGCTAAAGGTCCTTCAGGTGTGCCTTCACTGTCAGAAGAGGATATAATTTCAGCATCTTTTGACTCTTGCACCACTGGGTTCTATGGTTCTTGTTCTAGTCAATTGTTTGCTCTAACTATGGTTGAGGAGGGAGTTGTTGTTCCTCAGCAACCTCGGCATCAACATGTACAGCCGGTTCTTCCACTTCTCCGTCAACTAGAGCAGCAAATCTTTCAAACTTCTCAAGGGGATGCAGCCCCTGATATACTCTTTTTCCCTGCTTGTTGACATTCATAAATTTGAAAATCATTGGACCCATAGCTTTCAAGTCCAAAGTCTCAACAGTAGGTTCCATATTTGCATGATTTGTATTGAATATAATTTGGAGAAATCTATAATACATCAGAAAGAAATCCTTCTTGCCCCCTTTTAGATTACTTTTCATTTCATCAAACACCATTTTGGAAAAGTTGTAATTCCAGCCATGGTTAGGGCAACCATAGATAAAGAGATGGTAGCATTAAGTTCATCAAACCCTCCCTTTCTTCCTGACAGGCAGTTCATGCATAAGTGTGCAAGATATCTCCAATAAGGATGTAGCAATTTTTTGTAGACAGGTGGGTAATTTCCTTCATAACCCATCCTTAGTAGAAAAGGAGTGACAATATTTGTATCTTACATTGTTGGATAATCAGGTTCGTCACCAAACTGTAGTGCTTCTCTGATTGTGGCTTCTGAAAACTCTAATTCTCTTTGTATGAATAGTTCCAATTATGCATTCCTCTCCATTATCATTAGGATAAATAGATGCAGTTGCCCAGAATTCCTGAATATGACTCTTGTAGATTACTGGATTCTCCATAACAACAAAGTTGATGGGGGAAAGTGTCAACCCCACAACCATTGAGTTGAAATACTCATACTCCTCAGGTGGATTTAGAGTGAAAGCACACACGTTATGATCAGGAACAAATCTCATTTATGCCATATCTGCACAAACCCAAATAAGTTAATACCCAAATAAATAACTTAATTTAATTAAGAGTCAAAGTTCTAGGGTTCTCGGCCTATTAGGGGTTTACGGTTCCCCTTGAAGTTCATGGCTAAAACAGGGTTCTCGGCTAAGAAAGTTTACATCTCACAGACTCCTTCTTAATGGATTCACGGTTTCCTGGAGGTTTACGATTTGAGAAACCGTATACGGGAAGTTAAAGAGGTTCACGGTCAATTCAAAAATACCACCATGAACCCCTTTCAGCAGGTAATCTTGAGTTCTTGACCATACATTAATGATCGCCTACCCATTCTGATCATATACACCTCCTCAGTTCCATCTTTTACTGTCAAACAATCTCCTCCATGATTACGAATGCTCTCATAGGCGGGTTTCGATCAAAATCTCAATTCAACATCTTAATTGTCACACCCCTAAATTCCACTAACGGAGTTTTACCGTTTTGGAAGGTGACAAACCAGGATCTCAGACATCAGTTACTTCAAAGACTCTATATGGGACTTGAAATGTAATAACATAAAAGATCAACGTTCAGAGTAAAAAATTATGGAAGCGTTAAATAAAGTAAATGCGCAAAACAATGCGCCCAAAACCAAAATACAATAAAACATAAAGATTATTCAATAAGTAGTTATTTCAATTGCAGTCCAAGACACATGCATGAGTTAACGTGATCCTGAGTGCCAACAAGAGAAAACATGTAAGGAAAACAGGTCAACACTAGGTTGGTGAGTTCACAGGTTTCAATCATTTGTTATAAAGCGTTGCAGATTATTGTACATTCAATATACATATCAAAAGGTAGCTAACCAATATTAATGTTTTACTAAAGCGCTCGCAACCGAAGCATGACTGGTTGTTTGCCTCCCGCCAAGTTTATCAACTTTGGCCAAAAGAGTAGGCTAACATTTCACCCATTCGACGTACAGTCGAGTTAGCGTGACTAACGCGAGTGAGGCTAGTCAAACCCAGTAGTAATACTAAACATTACCTTGCTTGTCAAATTAACGGCCCGATGTGTTGTGAGGACTTTCAGTGATAGTGTGTTACGCTTAATCTCAATAGTAATATCATATGAAATACAGTAACCCAAAAAGGTTGTGACATGTTTTCTCCCCTAAATAAAGAAAGTAAAAAGGGGCCGTGAAACTCACCTGAGTTTGAGTAGTGGTTGGATTACACAGGAAATAAGTTGGAACCACAAGTGTAAGCCTCAGACGTCATACGTATGCCCTAGAATTATAAACACATAAAATAGGGTCATATGGGGTTTGTGACGACGACACGGAAGATCTAACGCCTTAATGTATTCAAAGGATTTAATAGTAGACGAACGTGTCTACGGAGATATATATTTAATGATTAAGATCAAAGCGTTACGTTTCGAACGTTAATAACGAATAATAAATAAATAAATAAATTCGTACGTTAGAGTCGTTTACAAAAGTAAGGAAAATAATATAATTTAATATATTATTTTTAGGTTCGTAGGACTAACTAAATAATTCTTTGTGTGGAGAAATAATAGATATATTATTTTTAATCGAGTATATAAACGTGGATAAATAATATAACAAATTATATTATTTATAATTTTAAAACGTCACATGAAATGATTAAACGAGACGAAATAATATAAAACTATATATATTATTTTATACTAGGAGTCACGGTTTAAAAAAAATATAAACATATTATTTTTATTCGATAATAACATAAATATATTATTTTTAAAAGTGGAAATAATATATAAAAATGGGTTAATAATCCAAACCCGAGTCTAAGGGTTGTTTTCCATGTTAAAACACTTTAATATAATATTATATTAATATAGGAAAAGGTTTTATAATTAAAATGTTTAGAAAATAATTAAAAACCAAAACAGGGGGAGGGAGACTCGAACCCGGGTCTCCTCCCCACCAGTCACACGCATTAACCAGTCCACCTGCTAGGGCTATCACAAACATAATCGTATCTAAATAGTTTTAACACACAGGTCAAGTGGGCTTCCCTCCCATACGCATACCAGTTCGAAACCCTTCCCAATCCATCGATTTCGCCCACAAACAACCAGAAGGCTATAGGGGTTTCGTTCATCAGTGAATAGCGAATCTGAGGTTAGGTTTAATTGCAAAAACGTTGGATTTAAGACTGTTAATTTCAGTTTCAAGATATCGAAAACCCTAGGTTCGATCTTGGATCGATTAGATTGATTCTATAATGCAATTGTTTGAAACCATGGGGCTTTCAATAAGCAGAGATTTATGAAGCTATCCATGTATTTTAATTGGATTAAAAACATGTCTAGATTAGTATCCGATTAACCCGAAAGTGTATGAACCAATTAGCATTTCAATAAGCAGAGATGTTGTTTGACTCAATTAGCATGGGGCTTTCGATAAACGAATGATTGCGAATCTATTAATATGTTTTAATTTGTTTTAAACAGAGTCTAAGATCAAAACCCCCAAACTGGTTTTTGAATGAACCATAGATACGGGATTGGGTTCAATTCGATGTTATATGATCAAATTGACAAAGGGCTTTCAAAAAACAGACAAAAATGAAGGTAAAAGAATAGGTAATTACCAGAGTTGTGTTCAAATTGATGGTGCTCGACTAAAAACTCAGTTCCGGCTTTGCGTGCTTGTTCGCTGGGGGCTCAGGCTTCGATTCTGACCGATTTGATGTATGAGATATCTTCTGAGAGGGGTGACAGAGGTGCGCAACTTTTCAAATGTACAGTGAATGATCGAATTGGTCGACATTGATACGGATGAAGGACGTTTTCGACGGTTACGGCTTGAATTCGCATTATTAGGTTTAATTCGACTTAATGTCGATGATTAGGGGCTTAATATTGAACGTTAATGTTGTTAATGTCCAATTCGGTTACAAGTTCGAATGAATTTCAGTTATGGATTTGAATTTGAGCCAAGAACGCACGATTTGACTTTCAAGAAGTCAATGAAATCGATTTTGGGCAATTTATAGTTTCAGTCCCTGCGTTTTCCTATATTTGGGTTTAGAAAATGGCAGAACAAGTCCCTTGGGTTTGAGTTAGGTTAAGAATAGGTTAGTTTGACTATAAAAAGTCAATAGGGACTTGAATGTTGACTTTGACTTAACAAGAATCAATTAAAATTAAGTTTGGGCTAATTACACAATTAATCCTTGTAATTAGAGTTTGGAAATTGACACTTCTAGTCCCTGGAGTTTGTGATTAGTTAGGATTTAACTAGACTACCTAACTGAGTTAACTGAAAAAGTCCGGATTGTCACATCATCCCCTTGTTGAAAAAAGTTTCGACCCGAAAATTAACATAAAAATATTTTTTGAGGTGTCACACCATCCCCTAGTTGAAAGAATTTTCATCCCGAAAATTGGAATAGTACCTTAAGAGTTTGAAGTGGATTGCTTGAACAGATGCGGATACTTGCGTATCATCTGATCCTCGCGCTCCCATGTGAATTCTGGTCCGCGTTTTGAGTTCCAACGAACTCTGACAATAGGGATTTTACTGCGTTTGAGGGTTTTAATTTCCCTATCCATGATTTCTACTAGTTCTTCAACGAACCGCAATTGTTCATCGATGTGTAGTTCCTCAAGAGGAACCGCGAGTGTTTCGTCTGCTAGACATTTCTTCAAGTTCGAGACATGAAAAACGTCATGTACACCACTAAGTCTTTCCGGTAGGTCCAGTTGATATGCTACTGGGTCAATTCTCTTCACTATCTTGAATGGTCCAACATAACGAGGATTCAGTTTGCCTCGCTTCCCGAAGCGAATTACACCCTTCCAAGGTGAGACCTTGAGTAGGATCATGTCGCCTACCGGAAACTCTAAAGGTTTACGACGCTTATCGGCGTAGCTCTTTCGACGGTCACGAGCTGCCGCCAAACGGTTTCGGATTTGAACAATATTTTCAGAGGTTTCGAATACAAGTTCGGGACCTGAAAGTTGGCTATCCCCAACTTCAGCCCAACAGATAGGAGATCGGCATTTACGAGCTGCCGCCAAACGGTTTCGGATTTGAACGATCTTTTCAGAGGTTTCGAATACAAGTTTCTCCATTTTCTCAGTTGCCTTCATTGCCAAGAAGTGAGCAGATTTTGTCAAACGATCGACAATTACCCAGATGCTGTCACATCCGCTAGAAGTTCGGGGTAATTTGGTGATGAAATCCATAGAGATATGTTCCCATTTCCACATAGGAATTTCTAGTTGCTGCAGTAAGTCAGAAGGCTTTTGGTATTCTATCTTGACCTTCACGCAATTCAGGCACTTGCTAACATAGGTGGTTATATCGGCCTTCATCTTTGGCCACCAATATAGTACCTTTAGGTCATGATGCATCTTGTTAGAACCTGGATGAATAGAGTATCGAGATTTGTGAGCCTCATCCATAACTAGTTCTCTTAAGTTCCCATACACTAGAATCCATATTCGCTCTGCCATGTAGCAAATGCCGTCTAATTTGACCTCCATTTGTCCTTCCATACCGCATGTAGCTTCTAACGGTAGGTTCTCCTCTTTAAGGGCTTCGAGTTGAGCACTTCGTATTTTGTCTGGTAATCCGGGGTGAAAATTAAGTTGCAATGCTCGAACTCGTTTAGGTTTGGTGTCCTTACGACTTAGCATCGGCTAACACATTAGCCTTCCCTGGATGATATCTAATTGCAGAGAGGAGACCCGGGTTCGAGTCTCCCTCCCCCTGTTTTTGTTTTTAATTATTTTCTAAACATTTTTACTTATAAAACATTTTCCTATATTAATAATATTATATTAAAGTGTTTAACCCGGAAAACAACCCGTAGACTCGGGTTTGGATTATTAACCCATTTTTTATATATTATTTCCACTTTTAAAAAAATATATTTATGTTAGTATCGAATAAAAATAATATGTTTATATTTTTTTTTCAAACTGTGACTACTAGTATAAAATAATATATATAGTTTTATATTATTTCGTCTCGTTTAATTATTTCGTGTTACGTTTTAAAATTATAAATATTATAATTTGTTATATTATTTACCCACTATAGAAATAAAGACTGATGGCTACAAAATTCTCTAAGTACAACTGTTGTGGACCTCAGAGTTTGCTGCAGATCGACAAACTACTGCAGATAAGCTTATCTCTGGCGGATACTTGTTCTTCTGCTGAAAAACAAATCTTCTGCAGACCAAAGTTGTTGCTGATAGGCAAATCATTAGCAGCTGTGGACAGTTGTGTCTTGCTGCTGATCAACAACATTGCTGCTGATAGCCATTCCCTCTGAAGATCAAACGTTGCAGCTGACTGGCTTTGATAAAGCAACCATTACCACTGACAACTTTCTGATACAACACTGACACACTCCACGCAGATAGAATGTTACTAGTGCAAGACAATAAAAGACAGCGACGCTCTTCTTCCAAGGACTCAAGCAATGATGCCTAAAAAGACGTTCGAGTAAAGATAACTTTTGTAGTATTTATTTTCGTTACATGTAGAATAGCTTCAATACAAGATCAACGGCTTTTGTTAGATCTGATCCTTAGAATCAAGGGTTTGTCTTGATTCTAAGTTACTATATAAGTAGTACTTAGAGTCATTGTATAAGTGTGCTTTTTCTTAAGAGTTTTCTCTCTAAACTTGTAATCTTTGAAGCTTAATACAAATTTCATTTATCAGTATTCTTCTTGTTTACTTGTTTACATTGCTTAGTTGTGATTGTTTCCGCCAATCTCAACTAGAATAGAACCATCTTGTATTCACCGATCCTACACCCATGTTTATATACTAGAATAAAAATAATATATCTATTATTTCTCCACACAAATGATTATTTAGTTTATCATACGAACCTAAAAATAATATATTAAATTATATTATTTTCCTAACTTTTGTAAACGACTCTAACGTACAAATTTATTTATTTATTTATTATTCGTTATTAACATTCGACACGTAACGCTTTGATCTTAATTATTAAATATATATCTCAGTAGACACGTTCGTCTACTATTAAATCCTTTGAATACATTAAGGCGTTCAATCTTCTGTGTCATCGTCACAAACCCCATATGACCCTAATTTATGTGTTTATAATTCTAGGGCATACGTAAGTCGTCTGGGGCTTACACTTGTGGTTCCAACTTATTTCCTGTGTTATCCAACCACTACCCAAACTCAGGTGAGTTTCACGACCCCTTTTTACTGTCTTTATTTGGGGGAGAAAACATGTCACAACCTTTTTGGGTTACTATATTTCATATGATAGCACTGTTTAGACCCGTAACACACTATCACTGAAAGTCCTCGCCACACATCGGACCGTTAATTTGACAAGCGAGGTAATGTTTAGTAGTACTACAGGGTTTGACTAGCCCCACCCGTGTTAGTCGAGCTAACTCGATTGTAGGTCGAACGGGTGAAATGTTAGCCTACTCTTTTGGCCAAAGTTGATAGACTTGGAAGGAGGCAAACAACCAGTCATGCTTCGGTTGCGAGCGCTTTAGTAAAACATGAATATTGGTTTGCTACCTTTTGATATGCATATTGAATGTACAATAATCTGCAACGCTTTATAACAAATGATTGAAACCTGTGAACTCACCAACCTAGTGTTGACCCGTGTTCCTTACATGTTTTCTCAGGTTAGCACTCAGGATCACGTTAAGTCATGCATGTGTCTTGGACTGCAATTGAAATAACTACTTATTGAATAATCTTTATGTTTTATTGTATTTTGGTTTTGGGCGTGTTGTTATTTACTTTATTTAACGCTTCCGCAACTTTTACTCTGAACCTTGATCTTTTATGTTATTACATTTCAAGTCCCATATAGAGTCGTTTGAAGTAACTGATGTCTGAGATCCTGGTTTGTCACCTTCCAAAATGGTAAAACTCCGTTAGTGAAATTTGGGGGTGTGACATTAATATAATGTTTAAAATATTAAGATGTGTACCTGTAATAGCAAGAAAACTTGTAGAGTAGATCAAATAACACGAATCAAGATCAAACAGGTTTTGCGAGAGAGCTTAAGAATCGCCAAACAGAAGAGAGAGAGAGAGAGTTTTGTTAGAACCTAAGAAACCGTTGTATTCCTGATAAACTTTTGTAATGTTAGGTTTTTGGGTCAAGAGTCGCCAGCGACACTTGATGAGTCGCTATGTCGGTTATCAGCCGACTATCAATAGTCGGTAATCTTCATGCCGACTCTTGCTATGTTCTCTATAAATAGCAATCCAAAAACCTAATTACACCATCTTGATTCACCCAGTGTTACTATAGTCAATTTGAGAAGGTAGGAGGTTGTAATTGTTATCTCTGTTATCAAGGAGCTTATTGTGTAATCGTATCATTGTGGATCTAATAAAATTGTGTCTTGTTTGTTCTTATATGCTTTTGCTCTTAATCTTGTGTTTCTTATGATCATCAACAAATTAGCTTGTCTATAGCCATTCTGTTGATTGTTTCCTGTTTAGAATCATTCAAGCACAGGGACCCTATCGTCAGGACCTACAATTTGGTATCAGAGCCTTCTGTGCTCTTGATTCTTAGTGATTTGTGTTATGTTTCTGGGTTTTTATGAAATTCTGAATTTCTTTGATTTCTGGTTAGATCTGTATCAAGATCATAAATTGGTATTGAAATTCACTCAGAAATTTGTTTGTTAAGAGTTTGACAGATCTGATTGTTATTTTGGTTTAGATCTGAGCACTTAGCAATTGATTTTGTGTTGTTTTATGAAAAGAGTATGATGATGTTCTTAAACCGATTGTCCATTGTCCATTTACTTGTTTGAGCCGATTGTGACCTTTTGTGGCCGATTGTCACTTGATCTGGATGATTGTCCGAGTCGATTCTCAGTCATCTAGCGATTCTCTCAGTAAACGCGAGTTTACGACTCACTAGTGTGAGGTAGCGACTATCGTAGTCGACTCTTTACGTGAGTTTTCCCAAACACCTTAGGGTGTTGCCGACTATTTGTTGTCTTCAGCAGACTCTTCGAGCCAACTCTCCTGCTTGTTCCGAGCCGACTCTCTGAGCAGACTCTTGGATTTTCTCATTTTCTAAACTTGTTTGTGATTTCTTTGTTTCAAGATGTCTGTTACTTCTATTACCCAAGCTGATTTGGAGACCGGTTCCATGTCTAGACCTCCTAAGCTTTTATCTACCGATGATTTCCCTAACTGGAAGAACCACATGAAGGCGTACTTTTATGTAACTTGAAAGAGGGGAAGAAAGACAGGCTCCAGAAAAAATATGATACCTTCACGAGTATCAAAGGAGAAGGTTTGTCTAATCACATCTCAAGGTTCATGGAAATTTCAAGCAAATTGAAGCAAGCCGTGGTTGTCATTAAAAATTCTGATCTGATTAAGAATTTGCTAGACTCTTTACCCCAGGAATGGAGCATAAAATGCATGTTGATCAAAAGGCAATATGTGAATGAAACCTCTACCCTATCTGATATAATAAACACCCTAAAGTCCTTTGAAATGGACATTGAAAAGCGTCAAATGAATCAATCAGACTACACCAAAACCATGGCACCAACTAATGCAGCTTTCATTGCTCCATCTTCATCAAACAATGGTGCTGGTCCTTCAGGAGCTATTCCCGCTATGGTGACTACTCCTGCTGTCTCTCAGCAGACTGTTCAAAACAATGAACAAAACATAAATCAAACCAAAAGCTCAATTCCAAACCCATCAAGTGAACACATGGCTCTATTTGGATTATTTGTGAACAGTTATCAAGCTCTCATTTTAGGTGAATTAAAAGCAGGAGTAAGCCATATTGAAGTTGTATTTCAGGTTGACCCAGATGACATGGAAGAAGTTGATTTGCAGTGGCAGATGGCAATACTGACTCTGAGAGCAAAAAGATGCATGGATAGAACCGGTAAGAAACGTCTTGGAGGAAAGTCTGCAGGATTTGACAAGTCTAAACTAAGATGTTACAACTGTAAGCAACTTGGGAACTTCAAAAGGGAATGTCCTCATCCTACCACCGATGCTCTAACTCCTCCTAACATTGTTGCAATTACCGATGGCAAAGAACAAGCTGAAAAGACTGAAGAACCGGATAATGCACTAGTAGTGAATGACTTTGACTGGAGCAATGAAATTGAAGAAGCTCAGGTGGAGGTATGCAAGGCTTTAGTTGCTAACTCTTCATCTGCTCAGTTTATGGTTCACGGAATGGAAGCAAGTTTGGTTGAAAAAGAAAAATTTGAGGTGCTAAGAAAGATCGTCATCAACACTGACTCTTCTGGTCCTGCTGCCCTCCTTAGGTAATTTTCTATTCAAGGGACCGAGAGTCAGGTTATTGACACTGAAGGAAGTATGACTGAAAATGCCAACATCAAACTCAAGTAAGCTATGGTAATGAATGATGAGAAGAAGGATGCCTATCCTAGGTCCAGTTCAAAGGATCGAGTTAACTCTCCGGAGAATGCCAATTTGGGAACTCAACCCGATGGTGATGGAAACTCTAATCAATGATGCATTTGCAGGAAAACAGTTACTGATCTGATTCCGCCTAAGGTAAAATCTCGTCTATGTTCCTCTGACTGTGTTGACATGATTGTTCACTATCGCACTTTAAACCAACTTATCATTTGTGAAAAGGATGATGCTCTTGCCACACTTTATCAAATCAAAAAGAGCGAGGTTACTCTCAAAATCAGTTTAAACAAAGCTAATCAAGAAATCCAAATTCTAAAAGAATTTGTTTACAGAAATGAGTTTTTGATAACTGATTTAACCAAAAAATTGACGTCTTCAAGAAGTGAGAAAGTTAAATTACAAATCATTATTGACAAATGGAACGTTAGCAAAAAGGTACAAGATACCATGTTGGATTGTCAACAAACTTCAAGTTATGTTAAAAAAGGAGTCGGTTACTGTCACACCCCAACCGACGGCGGATTATACGTCGGGGCGGACGTGGTTGTTCAATAGCACAAGGTTGAATATTAAAGTTTCAATATTTCATTAATGAATAATTTAAGATTCAATACAAGGAAGAATAATACGAATACAACATTTAATTTAAGTAGTCTAGGTCCAAAGCATCCTATGTGATCACGAATAAGTCTCATGATGTAAACCTGAAACATGTGAAAGAATCTGTCAACTACAAAATAGTTGGTGAGATACAAAGGTTTTGACACAGTTTAACAAGCATTTGAAAAGTATTACAATTCACTATGATTCATGCATTCTATAATGTAAGTATGAGAAACAAGTATCTTAAACATTGTGCACATTCAATCCTCCAACCATGTTTAGGCATAACCCACAGGTTTGAAAGTTTGGTTTAGTAACAATCACCAAGGGCTCCCCCCGAAGGGTCAATCAATCAAGGTGGATTGGTCAAATGCGATAGATCTATCATTGTTACCATAGGCTTGATCAAAGTTAATGAATATGCTAGTTTTAAGTTTAATCTAAGCATACAAGTCTCAAGTTTAACATAAGAATGAACACGTAGTCATAGTTGTACAAGAATTGTATAAGTTTAAGAATTTTGAACATGTTTCACCCCAAAAGCATAGAAAGGAAAAAGGGGCTAAGTATACTCACTTGGATGATGAATAGTATCCGACACGAATAATTATTTGCAAGACATGGAGGGAGAATATCCTCACGATAAGCCTAAATATGCAAGTTTAAAGATTTAAGTATGATCCTATAAGTCTATGGTAAGGATCTAAGATTTCAAGATCGACTAGGGTTCCAAGTGGGAGATGGGAATGATTGTGTTTATAAAGTTTAAGTCGAGTTTTAATAAGGTTTTAAATGAGTCATACTAGACTTGGATTTCAAAGTTTAAATAAGTTAATAGTTTAAAATATTTATTGTTTAAAATAATTATTTAAAATAAGGATTAAAAATAAATAATAATTATTTCAAAAGTAAAATAATTATTAATTACAAAGTATTTAAAGATTAAATAGTGATTAAGGATAAATAATAATTATTTAAGAATAAATAATTATTAAGGATAAATATTTATCTTATAAGAATAAATATTCCATTTAATCATTTAAAGTATTTAGATGCTAAATATTTATTTTACAATTTAAATTGTAAATAAATAATGTTTAAAATGTGCTAAATAATATGGAATTGTAAGCATAAATAATTATGTTTAAATAGAACTTCTTATAAGGTTCATATTTTGATTATAAGTTTATAAGTATATTTTTAAAGTTTAAAAGAAACCATAAGTTTAATAGGGTTTAAATAGAGTTTTATTGATTTATAAGTTTATAAGTGTTTAAAGTTTTCATTTAGCTATTATAAAGTTTATAACTTTATAATTATTTAGGAAACAAGTATAATTATTTCTCTCCTTTTATATAAACAAAGTGGTTTATATAATTTTATAGAGTTATAAATTTATAAATAAGTTCATAAACTTTGCTGAATAATTTGTGATAAAAGTATAAGTTTTATAAAATTTTAGAATTATATTTATAGTTTTTTTTTGGATTGAAAACTAAGGATTAATTAATCCCCTTTTTTTATAGCTTTTAACTAAGTTTAAATAGTTAAAATATTTTCAGAATATAAAAGTAGGATAAAACTCCATTTTTAAGTTTATAAAAGTATCTCAGATTTTATAAAATTAATTTAAAGTTTAAAAACTGTTTTGGGAAAGGCTAAAAAAAATGAAATGGACAAACCGGCTCGAACCCGGGTCACGGGCCGGGTCAAGCATGCACACACACACCAACCATCCCGGCTACGGGTTCGCTGGTTTATATACTGGAAAAATAAAAGATAAACAGATGTTGGAATTTTCCCTAATCTCCGTATAAACCCTAGAATCAAGATCCTCTGAATACGACTTGATAATCCCTCTGTCGTTGCAATTTGACAGAGGGCTTTCGATCACAGAATGAAAACGATGAGTTTAGCTTTTTGAATTACCTGGAATGATGTCGAGGTGAGGGAGAACCGGTTTGAGTTTCGAAGTCGGCTGTCGCAAGATTCAATTGAGCAATGAGGGTGTTAAACGACGGAATTGGAAGTTCAGAGAGGTTGTGTTTGATGTCGTCTACGCGTTTCAGCAGGTATTTATAATCGATTTCAGTCTTATATGTCGAATTAGGTGGGAGGATTTCGGTTGGACTTAAATTCGATAATCCGCGTGACCATAGCTGGAATCGAGCGTTGGGATACCTCGGGTTAGGGTCGCACGCCGGAGGCGAGACCCGAGGTTCGTTGAACGTGGACGTTTTCGCGGTTTTGAGTAAAAGGGGACGAAAACCGGGTGTGGGAGGACTTGAACCTAAGACCATTTCAAAATTTTTAAGTTTGGATTAATTGCAGAACAGACCCCTGATGTTTCTAGGGTTTGTTATTTTATGTATAAAATTGATTTTAAGTTTAAAATGGGTTTCCAAAATGACAGTTTTGGTCCCTGAAATTTATAAAATAATAATATGTTTTAAAAAAATAAACTAAATAAGCTTTGTAAGTTTTATTGCCTTTTATTATTTTATAAATTCATAAAATAATTTCTAAGATTTATGGTTTACGAGTCTAAGTATTTTAGAATAAGTTTGTGAATTATTTTTTTTTATTTATATAATTATAAGTTTATAAAGTTTTTAAGAATCAAGCATATTTTACATATATATATATATATATATATATATCAATTAACTTAATATTTATTGTTTAAGGACTAGTTTTAAAACGGATTCGAGTTTTAAATAAATGATACTTGCAAGGGTTTAGGAAAAGGTACGACGGAAAAATCCTGGATATTACAGTCTCCGCTACTTTAGGAAATTTCGTCCCGAAATTGAAGTAGAAGGGTTTAGCTAAGTTTACGATATGCCTAAGGATAATGAGAAAAAGTTGGCTTGTGTTTCTAAGTTTCAAAGCATACGGTTGCCAAGAGTTTCCCTAAGAAGTATATAGTTTTATTCAGATAGATGAAGATTCGTTTTCAAAAGCATTGGAGAGGATGACTGTTGAATTTCTATCCAAGATTTAAAGTGAGATGTATCACTCAGAATGGATTCGATGATAGTTCAAGAATTTGAGTTTGTAGATTAATACGTCTAAGGATTGCTACGGTACCTAAGTTCCGTGGCTCCCTTTTACGATAAGTCTTAGCTCATAGCACACGACAGAGTTTACTATGTTTTCCCATACGTTGATTTTCATACTTACGTGTGCACCCGCAAGCATTTAAATCGTCGCATAGTCCACATAGGTCCTTCTGTTTGTGTGTGGATCAAGAAAGAGTACAAGAATTTGTTTAACTCAGGACTGGAGTTTCCACATAAGAGTGATCATTGATTAACGAGTCCCTTAGAGAAAAACGTCATTCAATGAGTAAAGAAAACAATGTGACAAGATTTAGAGTTTCAAAGTTTCCTTGTGATTGATTAAGAATACTTCAATCATTGAGTAGTTTAAAGTCTTTACACTTTCCTCGGGTTTGATCAAGAATACATCAAACCTTAAGTAGTTTAAAATTCTTATACGTTCATCATGTTTGAATAAGCATACGTCAAACATGGAATAGTTTAAAGTCTTATACGTCCATCGTGTTTGAACAAGCATACGTCAAACATGGAGTAGCTTAAAGTCTCATACGTTCATCATGTTTGAACAAGCATACATCAAACATGGGGTAGTTTAAAGTCTCATACGTTCATCATGTTTGAACAAGAATACGTCAAACATGGGGTAGTTTAAAGTCTCATACGTTCATCATGTTTGAACAAGAATACGTCAAACATGGAGTAGCTTAAATTGTGTTTGAACAAGAATACGTCAAACATAGAATAGTTTAAATTGTGTTTGAACAAGAATACGTCAAACATCGGATAGTTTAAAGTCTCTTAGTTCAGCCTCAGTTATAGAAGTGTATGATTACGTTTTGAGTATAAAGCGGTTATCTAAATACTCTAGTATTTAAGGGAGGTATGGGACAACGTTTGGAACAGGATTAACTGTTATACGCTTTCCCAGAAGATTCGAGTTGTCCAGAAGATTAGTGGATCCCGATGTTTGGTTTAAATAGGAGTTAGGGGGATGTACTCTGTTAAAGAAGGTAATGTCCTCCTTCCTTCTATTGTCTAGTATCAAGAGTGAAGTTTTCTCGTATATATGGAATGTACGTCTATCAAGTCTTATAGGGTTTAGTTGAGACGAACACAAAAGTTTTCAAGACTAAGAATCCTAGTATAAGTTTGAAAATAGGATAAGTCAGTTGAGTTTCAAGTTTCAGTATTAAGCTTTACATAATCCTTTATTGATCATGTTTAGTTTTAAGAATACGGGATTGAGTATTTGTATACGTTTTACAAAAAAAATCTCCGATCTTATAGTGGTGTATACGAAGTTTAATGTTTTAGCAACGTGTATCTAAGCTTTTAGTTCCCATTGTGATTTATAGTAAGTCTTTTACGTGGCAAGAGTTGAATGAGGAAAGTCTCCGAGCATAGGGTGACGGGAAAAGTTTTGATAAGGTTTATGATAGTGTGTTTACAAATGATTTATCTTGATTCATAACAGAAAGTATAGTTTTCTTTTGTATAGAATGTAATTAAGATGTTCAAAAACGACGAGTTAGGCGTCGATAAGTAGTACGAGTAAGATTTATAAAAGATAGGTGTGATTGTCAAGCAAAAAGTTGGTCAAGTTTACAAGTGTTAAGTCTATACAAGAAGTAAGGGTCATGGTTGTTTGGGGTAATGATTCGTAAGTCGGGTTGTTTTTGAAAATGTGCTTACGAATTAGAAGATTTGTTCAAGATTTATTCCTCAGGTACACGTGTCACTTAGGATTTTTATAGTTTAATGCAACGTTGTTAATTATTTCAAGTACTAACGTAAATTGTTTTTGATGAAAGTGTTTGGGTAGGTGTGTTAAGTTTACAATGATGAAAGGAAAGTTAAACTAGTAAATGATGACAAGATGAAATTTCAAAATGGTTTCTATTTAGATGTTTCAAAATTGGGACTTCTAGCCCTTACATAATACAATTTAAACGAAAAATTAAAGTGTGTAAGTAAGTTGATTTAATATGTTCAAAAGGTTTTTATTTATAATACTGAGTCATCACAATACTATTAAAATGGTTTTTGGTTTGACGTTGATGGGCTGACGAAGAGAATTCCCGGAAGAAGGGGTGGGTCACAAGGACTCACTTATGTACCCTATTTCCATGGCCAGAATTTCCTCGTGAGTCTACAACTTTTTAGTTATTGTCACCGATATTTCGGTTTAAGGTACTATGTCGAGGTTTATTGTGGGCTTAGGGTCTTAAACGTGGAGCTTGTTTATCCTATAGTATACTTCTTCCCTTGCGGGAAAGCGATCAGGTTACTAATCACTTTGTTAATATACTTTAGGTTTTTAAAAGACGTTAAGTTTTGTTTACAAGAAATGGTGATGTGTAAGTTTTAAGGACGTATGAAGATTTTGAGATTAAAAGTGTAACAAAGTTTTTGAGTTAGTCATAAGATGAAGTTTGCTTGAGTGACGAAAAATAAAATGAGACACATGGGTTTCCCCTTATGTGCCAAGTTTATAAAATAATGAAGCTTGTAAAAAGAACTTGTAGGATATTACATGGTTTTAAATGTGTTGGTATTACAAGAATCATGAAGTTTAAGGATGTATGAACCCTTTGAGATGTATAAAAGTGTAGCAAAAGTTTGAGTGAGTTATCTAGAGTAGTTTGGTTGAGTGATGAAAATAAGATGAAACATAAGGGTTTCCCCTTAAGTTTTATGTTCATAAAATAATGAAGTTTATAGGAGAATTTATAGAGTAATACATAGTTTTAAGGGTCGTATTACAACGATCACGAAGTTTATTGGGTAGTATCTATAAATATAAGTTTATGTATGTAGTTTTTAAGTATAATCCCGTAATAATTTTTCCTTGAAGGTAACTCCTTCAGGTCATGACGAGTAAGCATGCTGTCATGTGACAAGACGAGACTTAAGAATCATAGAATAAAGATTATAGAGGAAGGTTTTTGAATCATGAATTTATGAAGCGTAAAGTATTTGAGATGGCACTCATTTAGTGCATATCACTAAGTGAGTATTTTGACACATCAAGAGAAATTTGAGCTCACTAATGTTTAGAGAAGTCGTGCATTCCTATAAGTGGATACTCATCCCAAGAATTCCCAGGAAAGCATACGGGTCCAACGGTTGATTTGGATTTATACGAAATGCTTTCCTTGACCGAATTTCCCAGAATACAGGTATCCACCCTTCCGGTCCGCACAAGTTCTCACACATTATCTAGAACTTAAATATTCTTGACGAGAGTTTAGTGGTGGATTAGGGTTGAAGCCTAAGAACGCGTCCTCGATGTAGTAGACTCTCGTAGCACGTAGGTAAGTAGAATCGTAGAATCTCCAAGCGTCCACGTATAAGAATTAAGAATAGAATGAGGAGAGAATTTCCTAGTAAAGGACATGAGATAACTCATGTTTGGGTCTCCTAAGTTATAGTCTAGGTCTGTGTCTAATAACCTAATTCCCTATAACCAAGGCTCTGATACCAATCTGTCACACCCCAACCGACGGCGGATTATACGTCGGGGCGGACGCGGTTGTTCAATAGCACAAGGTTGACTATTAAAGTTTCAATATTTCATTAATGAATAATTTAAGATTCAATACAAGTAAGAATAATACGAATACAACATTTAATTTAAGTAGTCTAGGTCCAAAGCATCCTATGTGATCACGAATAAGTCTCATGATGTAAACCTGAAACATGTGAAAGAATCTGTCAACTACAAAATAGTTGGTGAGATACAAAGGTTTTGACACAGTTTAACAAGCATTTGAAAAGTATTACAATTCACTATGATTCATGCATTCTATAATGTAAGTATGAGAAACAAGTATCTTAAACATTGTGCACATTCAATCCTCCAACCATGTTTAGGCATAACCCGCAGGTTTGAAAGTTTGGTTTAGTAACAATCACCAAGGGCTCCCCCCGAAGGGTCAATCAATCAAGGTGGATTGGTCAAATGCAATAGATCTATCATTGTTACCATAGGCTTGATCAAAGTTAATGAATATGCTAGTTTTAAGTTTAATCTAAGCATACAAGTCTCAAGTTTAACATAAGAATGAACACGTAGTCATAGTTGTACAAGAATTTTATAAGTTTAAGAATTTTGAACATGTTTCACCCCAAAAGCATAGAAAGGAAAAAGGGGCTAAGTATACTCACTTGGATGATGAATAGTATCTGACACGGATAAGTATTTGCAAGACTTGGAGAGAGAATATCCTCACGATAAGCCTAAGTATGCAAGTTTAAAGATTTAAGTATGATCCTATAAGTCTATGGTAAGGATCTAGGATTTCAAGATCGACTAGGGTTCCAAGTGGGAGATGGGAATGATTGTGTTTATAAAGTTTAAGTCGAGTTTTTATAAGGTTTTAAATGAGTCATACTAGACTTGGATTTCAAAGTTTAAATAAGTTAATAGTTTAAAATAATTATTGTTTAAAATAATTATTTAAAATAAGGATTAAAAATAAATAATAATTATTTCAAAAGTAAAATAATTATTAATTACAAAGTATTTAAAGATTAAATAGTGATTAAGGATAAATAATAATTATTTAAGAATAAATAATTATTAAGGATAAATACTTATCTTATAAGAATAAATATTCCATTTAATCATTTAAAGTATTTAGATGTTAAATATTTATTTTACAATTTAACTTGTAAATAAATAATGTTTAAAATGTGCTAAATAATATGAAATTGTAAGCATAAATAATTATGTTTAAATAGAATTTCTTATAAGGTTCATATTTTGATTATAAGTTTATAAGTATATTTTTAAAGTTTAAAAGAAACCATAAGTTTAATAAAGTTTAAATAGAGTTCTATTTATTTATAAGTTTATAAGTGTTTAAAGTTTTCATTTAGCTATTATAAAGTTTATAACTTTATAATTATTTAGGAAACAAGTATAATTATTTCTCTTCTTTTATATAAACAAAGAGGTTTATATAATTTTATAGAGTTATAAATTTATAAATAAGTTCATAAACTTTGCTGAATAATTTGTGATAAAAGTATAAGTTTTATAAAATTTTAGAATTATATTTATAGTTTTTTTTGGATTGAAAACTAAGGATTAATTAATCCCCTTTTTTTATAGCTTTTAACTAAGTTTAAATAGTTAAAATATTTTCAGAATATAAAAGTAGGATAAAACTCCATTTTTAAGTTTATAAAAGTATCTCAGATTTTATAAAATTAATTTAAAGTTTAAAAACTGTTTTGGGAAAGGCTAAAAAAAATGAAATGGACAAACCGGCTCGAACCCGGGTCACGGACCGGGTCAAGCATGCACACACACACCAACCATCCCGGCTACGGGTTTGCGGGTTTATATACTGGAAAAATAAAAGATAAAAAGATGTTGGAATTTTCCCTAATCTCCGTATAAACCCTAGAATCAAGATCCTCTGAATACGACTTGATAATCCCTCTATCATTGCAATTTGACAGAGGGCTTTCGATCACAGAATGAAAACGATGAGTTTAGCTTTTCGAATTACCTGGAATAATGTCGAAGTGAGGGAGAACCGGTTTGAGTTTCGAAGTCGGCTGTCGCAAGATTCAATTGAGCAATGAGGGTGTTGAACGACGAAATTGGAAGTTCAGAGAGGTTGTGTTTGATGTCGTCTACGCGTTTCAGCATGTATTTATAATCGATTTCAGTATTAAATGTCGAATTAGGTGGGAGGATTTCGGTTGGACTTAAATTCGATAATCCGCTTGACCATAGCTGGAATCGAGCGTTGGGATACCTCGGGTTAGGGTCGCACGCCGGAGGCGAGACCCGAGGTTCGTTGAACGTGGACGTTTTCGCGGTTTTGAGTAAAAGGGGACGAAAACCGGGTGTGGGAGGACTCGAACCTGAGACCGTTTCAAAATTTTGAAGTTTGGATTAATTGCAGAACAGACCCCTGATGTTTCTAGGGTTTGTTATTTTATGTATAAAATTGATTTTAAGTTTAAAATGGGTTTCCAAAATGACAGTTTTTGTCCTTGAAATTTATAAAATAATAATATGTTTTAAAAAAATAAACTAAATAAGCTTTGTAAGTTTTATTGCCTTTTATTATTTTATAAATTCATAAAATAATTTCTATGATTTATGGTTTACGAGTCTAAGTATTTTAGAATAAGTTTGTGAATTATTTTTTTTATTTATATAATTATAAGTTTATAAAGTTTTTAAGAATCAAGCATATTTTACATATATATATATATATTGTAGGATCGTAAGATTACAAGGTGATTCTATTCTAGTTGATATTGGCGGAAACAATAACAACCAACAAAGTAAACAAGTAAACAGCAGGAATACTGATAAAAGCACTGTTGTATTAAACTTCTGAGATTACAAGTTTACAAGTAAAACACTATCAAGAAGCACTATGAAAGCACAGCAAGCACCCTTACAATGAAGTGTTTACACAGTATTTATAGTAACTTAGAATCAAGACAGACCCTTGATTCTAAGGATCAGATCTAACATAAGCCGTTGATCTTGTTTATTAATCTAAATTATACACAAAGGCTGATCTAGATAACTTTGCTGAAACGTCTTCTTAGGCATCATTGTTTGCATGCTTAGAGACGCGCGTTATTGTCCTTTATTGGTTGCACCACTGAGATTCCTTCTGCTTGGAGTGAGGCAGTTGCTTTTGCAGAAAGGTGTCAGAGGCGCTTCACATGGGTAGTCAGCTGCAACGTTTGGTCTTCAGTGAATAAAGCTATCAGCAGCAGAGATGAGTTGAATGCTGCTGATAAGACTATCAGCAACAACAAGTGTTGGATGCTTCTGATAAGCCTATCAGCAGCAACAAGTGTTGAATGCTGCTGATAAGCCTATCAGCAGCAACAAGTGTTGAATGCTGCTGATAAGCCTATCAGCAGCATTTGTACTTAGAATAATTTGGTAGCAATCAGTCTTTGGTTCTACAAACTCCCCCTAGACTGATGCAACCAAAATTCTTCTAATCACTTTGCCGCTGAAGCTTTTGCATGTGGCTGACTATCCTTTCAACCTCATAGCCTCTTGGATCCTTGCTGGGATTGTTCAGTGGAAGTTCAGACAGAGTCTTGATGTCTTTGTGTGGCATTTTGTAGATTGCTTTGCTTGAACATCTCATCTGCTGCTTCTTTACATCAATCAGAGTGAACTCATCCAAATCAGCATTATAGGACCAAGATACAAATGGAGAGTGGGACTTGAGTGGTTTGATATTCATGACCACATCTTTGCTAGGGTTGAAGTAGTGTCTGATTGCTAGCATAAGATGTTTCCCACTCTCATTTGCAGGCTCATGAGCTTCACCCAGCTCCAAAATTCTTCTTAGGTCTGAATCTGGTAGTTGCAGAACCTCATCAACAGACCTGTATGTAGATCTTCTTCTTTCAGTTCTCCCCCTGAAGATCTCAAACCTGTGATCCTGTGGATTGTAGACCCATTCAACTATGTCTCTTGAGTCTTCAGGTTCAGATGGGGATTTGGATTTCTTCAAGGGAGGCTGTTGATGAGAGGGAGCTGGGTGGGATGATTTGGACTTGTTGGGTGGAGGAGTGGAAGGTTTGGGGAGGAGAGTGGAAGAATGATGGACTAATGAAGAGGTAGGTGAGGGAGAAGGCTTGGGTTTCTTTGTCTTTGGTTTTTCTTCTTCTTTGATAAGTACCTTTTTCTTGGAGCCCTTCTTCCCTAGTCTTTCTTCCTCATCCTTTTTAACTTTGAAGTAGAGGGCTTGCAGGTTCATGAAATTCATGGGACCTAGCCTCTTTCCACTATCTCCTCTAGCCTTAAGGAAGTCAATCATGACCTTCCTTTATTCATGGGTCCTTTTATTAAAGGCAATGGTCTTCTTGGACTGTAGCTTGGCTTTCTCTTCTTCTTCAGCCTTTTTCTTTCTAGCCAATTGACCCTTCTGACCCATGAAGGCTCTGTAAATCTCTTTGGTTGAAAGTTTCTCAAGGTAGTCTGCATCCTCACCTTGAGAGACTAGAGCCTTTACCCACTCCTCCTTCATTTCTTTAGCTAGTTCAGAATCGGTTATCCTGAACTTAGCGTCTTCTTTCTTCTTCTTCTCCAACTCTTCTTCTTCTCTATTGAATTGTTCCTGCAGTTGAAGAGCAAGAGCTGCATCTTGTTCAATTCGGTCAACTGCAGGAATCTTTCTTTTTAGTTCATCCAGCTGTTTAGCATACAGCTGGATGGTTTGTTCTCTTAGGAGAATGACTGTTTTTCTTTCTTGAGCCTTTTTCAGGTCAGCCATCTCCTCTTCTTCTCTTTTTCTTCTTTTCTCCTGTCTCTCTTTTCTCTTTTTGCAACCTCTCTTCATCTTCATCGGTCATGATTCCCTTTCCTTTGTTTACATTGGATGCCTCTGCTTCAGCTTCACTGATCACAACAACAGATGATGATGCTGCTATTGGGATCTTTGCCTCAGCTTCATTGGCAAGTTGAGGGATTGACAAGGGATGATCACTTTCTTCATCAAGTTGATACTCAGGACCTTCTATTTCCCTCAGTTGATCCCTAAGAGAAGATCTTGTGCCATATGCTGCAGATGTGGCTTCAACTTGTGGAGTATCTGAGTTGGAGTCAGCATCAGAAGTTGACACAGTCTCTTCTTGAGGAATCAGTCCTTCTTTTTCAAGATGGGCTTTGATGATGACCATCATTGCCTAGTGAGTTAATATTGCAGATGTTGGCTCTGAGCTGAAAAATCTTGAATAGGAAATCTGAGGGCAGCTGAAGGATGTTCATGGTGTTGATGATGAGAGAGGAGCCGTTGCTGAGCAGGAGAGTGTGGTCAAGGGACTTAGTGCTCACCCAACCTAGCATGTCCAAGTCCTTGACCAGGAAGGCATACAGGAATCTCCGAAGGCCCAGAACTTCTTCTTCATTGAGAAGACTGCTCCTTGTTATTTCAAGATTGCTAGGAGTCAGTCTCCTTTCTGCGGCCGCCGAGGATTCAGGATAAGCTACCCGATGTGCTGCTTGTAGGAATCTTTGGAATCTGGGTAGATTATCCTCCATCAGGTCATGGAACCTGCCAATGGCAAGTTCTGCTGAGAGATCTGTTGAGGTGTTGATGCAGTTAGTTAAATGCAGATGTAGGACTTGGAGGGCATTGAGAGAGTTCCAGTTCAGCTCTTCTACTCCGCTGAACTCCCATCCAATCCAAAACCTCTCAGATGATCCATCATACCCCCAAGCTAGAATGGAGTCAAATTCTAGCTTCTTTGATGATCTTAATAGTTGGGGGGTTGAGGATTGACCAATGATGGCTGCTGCTTCAGGGATGATGCTGAATGGTGTATTTGGTTGTTCTGTGTCTTCAGTACCATTCAGCATTTCATCGACAGCCCGGACGACCAACTTTCAGTCTTCAGATTTCTCTTCGTCTTCGTTATCTGGGACTGGCAAGTCATGAATTTCGAGAAAGGCTGGCTTGAATAGTGAGCTTTGAAGTACAACCTGCTCTTGAATCCAGTCGTCAAGACTGTCTTTATCTTCTTCCATTGAGACCATCTCCCCCTTTTTGGTTGCATCAGTAGACAGGTAGGCATCAGTTTGGGTGCCTACTGATACAAGAGATGGAGTGGCTAAAGTTGGGCATTGATGGGCTTCATGCATAGAGACTTGGTGTCTTAGTTTGGACACTTCAGCCTCTAGCATAGCCACCCTTGCCGTCAATTTCAAGTTATGAAGTTTCAGTCTGTCCTCATCCACAGTTGTGGAATCCTTGGACCCAGATGGGGCCGTAGGCCGAGCCTCAGCATCCCCATCACCCGTGGTTTCTTGGCGCCTGGGATTCCTCTCAGTGAGGGGAGTTTCCAAGGAAACATCCTAACCATGAGTTGCCGTGGTTGAGGTCTTAAGGATGTTGTCATTGTCCACCTGGTCATTTGATGGACCAGCAGTAGTGACAGCCTCTTCCACATCCACTCTTTCATAACTCCTAGAGTGGACCTTCAGGGTAGATGAACTTGGGTTGGGTGTGTTGGAAGCAAGATCAATCAGTACCTCTGAGATAGTGGTAGTTGGAGAAGGTACATCATCTTTATCAGGTTCCTCAACACTTAAGTTCGGAAGTGAAAGGAAGTGCTCAGGGGGCTGTTCTACGGATCCGGGAAGTGATCCTAGTCCTAATAGAGAGACTTCCGAAGGAGTCTCCCTAACAGTGTGGCTTTCCCTTATGATATTCTCACTAGAATGTTGTGATTCTGAGTAAGGGATGTTGGCTTGGGTTTGGGCCTTGGAGGCAAGAGAAGAAGGAGTTCTCTTGCCCCTTTTCCTTGTATACTTGGCTGCAACCGGGGCCCTGTGTTCCGGTTGAGCAATCAAACTGTGGGTGAGTAATGTATGTGCTTGTGCATCCTCAGTAGAATGCACAGGGGTTCGATCAAGGGAAACAGTAGTTTGAGTTTGTGGCAGTGAGGAGGAGGGTGTGGGATCAGTATCAGCTGGGTTTGCTGAACTGTCACCCTGGGCACTTTGCGTGTTCAACATTGTAGACAACAATGGAACATCGGCCCCGGAGAACTTTGATGAAACTGTTCTCATGCTTTGAAAAATATTGTTCTTATGTCCCAGAATTGAGTAGATTCTTGCAGTTTTTGAAAGATCTTGGTGCTCGATGTTAAACACTTCCTGCAAGAATCTTGGGTACATGAAGAACTGTGATTTCACCCCTTCTTGAAGGTTGTATCTCAAACCTTCAAGAATGAGGTGGGAAAAATTGAAACCCGCCCCAGTAATCATACCGTGAATTGCCGACGTAAGTCCGGAGCTGAGTTGGTTCCAGCCACTCCTCTTCTGGGATATGCATTGGAGAAGAGTGTGGCAGAGATACTTCTATTTGGGACCCATGAGTGCCTTCTCTATCGTATACTCTGTTTGATTCCCAGTGTACCCTATGGATACAAAGGTCCTCATGTATACATCTCTTTGGTAAGAGGAGGCATCCACTTCATCTTGAAGCTTGAGGTGTTGGCGGAGCTTTGCTTCAGTGATAATTGTCTCCTTGTCGTCTACTGTGCCTTTGATTTGGGGAGTGCCCTGGGCAGTAGAATACACGGCTGTGCTCCAAAAATCTTCCATGTGGGAAGTATAGATGGTTGGGTTGACTGTTAGGGCATGGTGGATTTTGGACCGACAAAGGAAGTTGATCATATCATCGAAGCCTTCTGATTTCTTGCCCTTTATTAGGCATGCCGTGAGGTTGTGATATGGGGAAAACTTGTCGTTGGGGTTGTTTATGTCTGCACCTGCCATTATAATGGATTTGGAGGGAAGAGAGAAGGGTGTTTGAATGGAGGGATTAATTATGGAGGGCTTTGAATGCTGTGGGGACGGGAGAGAAAGTGATGGGTTTAGGGTTTGAAATTGAATATGAAGAGGTTGTGGGAACGTTTGAAATTGTGATATAACGGCAGACGAAGAAAAAGCAACCTTACTTGTACAGTACAACCTGTTTCACTTTTCATTGTTACAGCTGTAAAGCACTCGAGCAGTCATGGTAAAGACTGAGAGTAGTTTTTACCGTGGTTAAAAGTTAATAGTTTTTACTGAGAGTAGTTTTTACCTCGGGTTAGGGTCGCACGCCGGAGGCGAGACCCGAGGTTCGTTGAACGTGGACGTTTTCGCGGTTTTGAGTAAAAGGGGACGAAAACCGGGTGTGGGAGGACTCGAACCTGAGACCGTTTCAAAATTTTGAAGTTTGGATTAATTGCAGAACAGACCCCTGATGTTTCTAGGGTTTGTTATTTTATGTATAAAATTGATTTTAAGTTTAAAATGGGTTTCCAAAATGACAGTTTTTGTCCCTGAAATTTATAAAATAATAATATGTTTTAAAAAAATAAACTAAATAAGCTTTGTAAGTTTTATTGCCTTTTATTATTTTATAAATTCATAAAATAATTTCTAAGATTTATGGTTTACGAGTCTAAGTATTTTAGAATAAGTTTGTGAATTATTATTTTTTATTTATATAATTATAAGTTTATAAAGTTTTTAAGAATCAAGCATATTTTACATATATATATATATATATATATATATATATATATATATCAATTAACTTAATATTTATTGTTTAAGGACTAGTTTTAAAACGGATTCGAGTTTTAAATAAATGATACGTGCAAGGGTTTAGGAAAAGGTACGGCGGAAAAATCCTGGATATTACAGTTACTTAGATTCAAATGATTTTGAGAGGAAACTGTTTCACCCTTCCACACACGGTCATTATGATCCTATTCCATCTCCACATCCTGAAAATAATTTTGCAAAATTATTTGTTTCTGTGACTAATTTAAATACTGCAGGTTTAAAAGGACAGGATGAGGATGTTAGGGATAATTGTGGTGCTAGATTAGGTCACAAGGAATGCAACCGAGAATCTGTCTTGTTTTCTTTTTTAAATTCCCAGAATCTAGAGCTATGTAATTTGGGATCTGTTGATAGCAGTAATGAGACATTATCTAGGATAATTAACTCTAGTAATGACTGTTATGAACACAATAATTGTAATGATTTATCTTCTATGAATGATGCTCGTTTTAATGATTCAATTGATACTGTGTCAAGAAATCCATTTGAAAGGTTTATGACAGAAGAAATTCCAGTCTTCACCCCAGCATCAACAAGTCAAAGTGACTCAGACTATTTGTCTACAAGAAATAGTGAAGAAAGTTCATATGATTCGGACAGATATGTCGAAACATCCGCGGAATCATACAATGCATTTGATGAAGAAGCAAGTCAAATGACAAATGTTGATAAAGAATCTGACCAAGAATCATCAACCACTCATGTTGATCAAAAGAAGGAGAAATTCATCAAAGGCAAAACCAAAAGGCAAATCATAGTGCTATTTCAATAGTATTCTTCCTCGTCATCTTATCAACCCCCACATAAAAGAAAAACTTTTAACCATGTTAATTGTTTCAGTTGTGGGAACGGCGGTCACACTGCTAGGAAGTGCAGTAGTGCATCTTATTATAATTAAGTCAAATTTGAACGACCTAAAATGCATAGTGTGAGAAATTTTAACAGACACCAACAAGTTTACAATCCTTTTTATCATAAAATTGATAAAATTCGTTAAAATGTAAATCTTTTCTAAAGGGAACATGTTGGTGGAGAACCAGAAATGATAGAATTGCTAAAATTGATGTTCCACCCATGTTGAGAAAGACTTGGGTTCCAGTTTCTCAATAATGTGTCTTATGTGTGACAAGGTTTTCCCAGGAGGACTATTGATAACGCATGGCATGTTGATACTGGGTGCTATCGTCACATGATCAGGCTAAAGATCTGCTCACTGACTTCAGAATTATCGATGGGGATTATGTTGCCTCTGTGGATGACGAAAAAGGAAGAAAGATTACCAGACAGGGAACTGTATGCAATGGAACTCTCACTCTGGAGATAGTGAATCTTGTTCCCGAACTCTGCTATAATCTATGAAGTATATTTAAGTCCTTCTAGTGAACACCAATGATCAGAAAGATGATATTTTTACAAAATCATTTGATAAATCCAAGTCTCTTGATATCGTGCAGAAATTGAGTTTGTTGAACTTTGAGTAACATCTTCCATCCCTCATGCATTGTATATAACTCTGCCCATATTTTGTTTCAAAATTTAAAAATATTTTCTTGACCAAAATGAGTTGATGATCGAGCTGCAAAAATATTTTATTTCTTATTTAGAAAATCCCATTAAAATAGACTGTCTATAAATAAAATTTTCGTGGGAAAGTGTCTGTGAATAGAATAGAAAAAGAAAATTATTTGAAAAAGATGTGTTTCTTGGTTGTTTTCGCATTACTGTTACTGTGGAAAATGATAGTTACACTGCCGTACTTGTTTACTGCTTAGGATCAAAAGGGGGAAGCGGTTATACTGAAGGACATGTTGGTAGGCTCAGCATTCAAACATATAGACTGAAACTCAGTGACAAAGATAATGACTGCTGAAAAAGTATATACCCATCTTGTTCAGGTCTGCTCATAACAAAGTCCGTCACAAAAGGGTTGCGAGTTCTTATCATACTATATACTTACTAAAAAGAAAAAGCAAAAAGACACTATTTGACGTGCATTAGGCAAATAAAAGACATGCAATGACGTGCAAATCCAAGCAAAAGAGACCAATGATGTGCATCCTAGTACTGAATTTGTCAATCTTGAGCAAAAGACATGCAATGTCAATGTCGTGCATTAGGAACTTAAATCACAAAAGATACACAATGTTAGTGTGTACATATTATATACGTATATAGTTTTTGTTTTTGGGTTCATGTGACTGCAAAGGGATTTTCTTGACAAAAATATGGCTCGTAAGACTGACGTGCAAGTAAGTCCAGCTTATTACATGAACTAGGGCATATAAGTCCGTCGTGCTTTGTCCCTGACGCAAAATCCTTTTAAAGATACCCTGAATAGTTCACGGACCCGTGCTAATTATGCTCCATTAGCTATCCTAGGATTCTCGTTGACCAACTTCTCTGATTATGCGTTGGCATAGACCTGAAGCTCTCATCATCGTACTAAAAAGACCATGAGGACGGGTAGGTTATACCTGACAAGTGTGGGAACACTGACTTCATCTTAATTCTTACCAAAACATGATAAACGTTTGCTAGTTGTATGTTGAAATAATGGTGCATGGGCTTCATAGGATAGCCATACCAACAGTCGTTCATAGGCCATGGACGCCCAAATGCAATAAGAAATGGCTATGTGACAAGTTATGTTGGTATGATTCCACAAGCTCAAGTTTGCACATTCTATGACCTTACTTAGATTTTTGAATAGTCTGTGCCTCGTTCTGGTGTTAATATTTGCTCTAATGATAGATGGAGTGTATATATCTTTGTACAAAGTATTTTGGGTCCATATCTCAAAAATCAAGCTCGAAAAATCGATTTGTTTTGGTCAATTGTTCAATTTTGTTTTACTTTCTGTCCCTAGCGACTCTTGAGCCGACTGTTGAAGTGTCGGCTCCCTATTTTTACCGTATATATATGTTTGAAAAAGGGATTTTTTTTTTACTTTTTGAAACCCTAGCATAAGTGAAACTATTCCAGCGACAAAGAACCCCATTCTGTTCAAAACCACCTTTTTCGATCAAGTGCTTTTGTGTGAGTATTGCATCAAAACAAGGTATTTTTATGATTATTTACATGTTTATTTACATCCTTTGGCCTTTTAGATCACGAATTCATCATCAATATGTTGGCTTTAATAGTATTTTGAAACTGAAACTTGGTGACTGTTCACCTTCCTAATTGCCAGTTGTCCAGACGAAGATGATGACCAGAATCGGCTTGTGTAGTCGATTCTCTCTACTTGCATTGATTAGTGAACGCAAGTTCAAAAACTGCCCCCGATTGGTGGGTCGATTCTTCATGACGCATCTCAAATAAACTATTGACTGTATCTTGTTGTAAGTCGACTGTCACCGGGTTCTTTCGATCGTTTCTCTGCCTTATGACCTTTTTCTTGGCTGACACTCATGATCAAGGAAAAATTTTATCCCTGTCCCTTTCAACTCTTTGCCTTTGATCAATATCTTTATAGACTCCTCTTTGGCCGACAATCTAGGCATGAACTTGTTATTCCTCTTGGTCGACTCTCATCGGGAAACTCATCCTTTCAGCCGATTCTTTGGCCGACACATCCTTTTGTTTGTATATTTAAAATTTGTAGTTGAATTACTCATATTGGTTCCTATTCTTGTTACAGATTATGGACGACAATCAACCTACAAGTGATAATTGTCACAACATGGCAATATCGTTTCCTGAATCAGTTCCTGGGGAATTTAATGATGTTGTTAGATGGATTCTTCAAAGTAAAATTGCTTATGCAATCATATGGGACGAAGCAGTCTACAGAGATCTGATCGAAGAATTCTAGATCAATGCTGAGTATAAATTCCACTCTGTCACAAAGAAGCCTCATGTGAGATCCATTGTTCATGGGGAGGAGGTACTGATTTATGAGAGTACTGTCAGAAATGCGTTACAACTAGATGATGATAGACGGGACCCAAGAGTTATCAACGAAGATGAAACAAGAAACAGATTCATGCAAGAGTTAGGGTATAAGGGACCATTCAGAAAGAACGAAATTCAAAAGAGATTTTTATCTAAAGATTGGAAGCTTATTATGTACATTTTTATACACTTTCTTTCCCACAGAAAAGGCGGTTATGATGCATTGAGTGTATATTGGTGTGGAATTATGCTAAAGATTTGGGTGAAGAAAAAATTCAATCTCTCGTATCATTTATTCACCCAGATAATCAACCGAGCAAAAGAAAGCAAGTGGCTACTCTATCCTCGATTCATACAAATGATCCTTAATTATCATCTGAAAGATCTACAACCTTGTGGTCGTCCCATGACCATTGCAAAGATTGAATCTCGTATCTACACCGATGTACTAAGGGTATACGAGAAGTTCTCTGGGAAATGGACTCCAATGTTCAATAATATGTATAGGGAAGAATGTTTACCGATGATTAAAGCCGCTCTTAAAGCTGTTAAAGAAAAGAAAACAGAGAAAACAACGATTGTTGAACAAAAAAGAAAGGTTGAGAAAAGTAAGGAACCATCAATCAATGATGACGAGATTGCTCGGAAAAGAAAAGATAAAGGAAAGGCAATTGACCTTGATGCTGGGAAGAAAAAGAAGCAAAGATCTGGAGGTGACAGTGAAGGATTCATGAAATCCGCAAGAGACAGTTATGTTCATCAGCAAAGGAGTCCGTCAAGACTAAATACTCCTCCTCCCCGTAGTATTACTGATGAAAACATTGTGGCAGATCGCTTAGCTCGCGCCGCTCTGGAAGCCGAAGGACTTCCTTCGTCCAGGCAGACAGAAGGCATGTCAGGAACAAGACATTCTCCTTCTATCAAAGAATGAAATCCATGGCCAAAAGGAAGTCTAGACCAATTGGAAATCCCGTTCCTCCTCCTATCAAAGAACCTTTAGATCCCGAATTGGTTAAAATGTTGGGATTAAGGCTGCTCAGTTACTTAGATGGATGAAAGGATAGATTGAAGCATCAAAGAGCAGAGAAGATGATAGAGACTGTGAGATTGAGGATTTAAAAACTACCATCAAGATATTGAATTTTCAGCTTGATAATCAAATTTCTCTAAAACAGAAGATTCAAACAAATATGAATGATATGAGAAAAGCTCTGTTAACATTGAAATGATGAAGGACATTGTGGTATTGGTTTGGAAACAGGCGGAACAAGCTAAAGTGCTCCTAATGGAGGTAAAGAAGGAAATATGGAAGGGGATGATATCCCTGTATCTGAAGAAGCCAAGAATGATGTTGTGAATGAAGACATGGAAGATATGCCAGAAGAATTTATTGAAGAAGGCAAAGGAGAAAAGATTCGCTATGAAACTGCTTGTGGAGAATCCATCATCCTTGACGACGATGAACCAATCGACAAGTCTGAATGGTTCAAAACTCCTAGACCTATCCTTCGCCCTCTTCATCAAAACATTGACATTCTTCATAAAGCATCAGAAAGAAAGATTATTAAATAGGCATATGACGGTCTAAAGCATCTATTTGTTATCAAAAGAAGAATGGGAGAGATTCAATACTTTTAAAACGAGCATGATCTTCAATACTTACCAACTTGGGATATTTATACTCTAGAGAAGCTGAGTATGATCAATCATTGCAATCATTCAGAAGGCACCAATGTTGAACAGATGATTATTTCTAAATGCCACAAAAGGTTCCCCACTTTCAAACCTCAGTATCCTAAGAAGAAAAGGTCAAAGAAAGAAATAGATCCTGTGACAAACCTCAGCTATCCTATTGTGTGCACCTGTGCCTTATCTAAAGCGACCTGAGAAAAACATGTAAGAAAATGTCAACACGAGGTTGGTGAGTTCACAGGTTTCAGTTTATAGAAGAGTTTAACAGATTAATGTACATTAAATATATAAATCAATAGGTAGCTAACCCACAAGCATGTTAACTAATGTGCTCGCAACCGACAGATGACTGTTTATATACCTCCCACCATCATGGTGCATGTTTAGGTCAATATTGCACCCGTTCGACCTCCAATCGAGTTAGCGCGACTAACGCGGGTGAGGTTTGTCAAACCCAGTAGTACAACTCAAATTACCTCGTTATGTTCATGTTAATGGTCCGATGTGAGGACTTAAAGGATAATGTGTACGCACAGTCATACAAGTGATATCATATATGAATTACAAAAATCAAAAGCATTTACGACATGTTTTCTCCCCCAGTTTAAAAACCGTAACTGATTGCGTAGGTAGTAATCACACAAGTATGAGATTGGAATCTCAAGCGTTAGCCCGACACGGCTCACGACTGCCCTAGAATTACAACATAATTATTAGGGATAAAATGGAATATGTGATGACGACACGGAAGTTTGAACGTCCTAACATACTTTAGATTTACGAGTAGGCGAACGTGTCTACGGGAATAAGGATTTCTAAGTTAGGATGAATGCGTTTCGCGATGAATGACAAATAATATATAATAAATATATTCGAGTGTTTGGTCATTAAATAGTAGTCTAGGAAAATAATATAATTTATTATATTATTTTTAAGTTTAGCGAAGTAACAAAAATAGTTGAGTTTTGAATTGTCAATTTTAGTTTCAAAAGCTGATAACCCTAGTTTAAAACACAGATTCAAATTGAGTAAATTTGATAAGATTGTTTGCTGGAATAATAGGGCTTTCAAAGGGTAGGTGTTTGCGAACCTGATCGTCTAGTTTAATTGAATTGAGATCGTGCTTAGAGTAGTGTTCGATTAAACAGTTTATATGAAGAACCCTAGTTATTAGTTTGCTATGAAATCGATGATATAGGTTCAAATTAGGATGGGGCTTTCATTATACAGATGATTACGAGTCTAATGGTATAAGTTAATTGGACTTAAACAGGGTCAAAGGTGGAGTTCGATCAAATTGGAAACCCGAAGAACCCTAGGATCTGATATTGATCGAATCAGTGATATAAGCCCCAATTTTCATAGGGCTTATGATCTACGCTTGAAAACGCAACTAAGGATGTAAGATTTTACCTGAATATGATTCGAATTGGTGGTTCCCGACTAGAACAGGTGTCGACAACAACTGGGTTGATCTCCGGCGACTTCTGTTGTGATTCCGATCAAGTTGGTGTGTGGTATGGCTTATGAGTTGCTTGATTAAGGTATGCAGATGCTCTATTTACGATGATAACATATAAAACAATCGGATTTTATGATTAGTCTTAATGTGCCGATGGTTATGTCTTGAGTTCGCATTATTAGGTTTAATTCGACTTAATGTCGATTATTAGGGGCTTAATGCTGAACGTTAATGTTGTTAATGTCCAATTCGGTTACAAGTTTGAACGAATTTCAGTTATAATTCATGAATTTGGATCAAGAAACACACGGTTTGACTTTAGAAAGTCAACAGAACATAAACCCATGATTTTGACTTTCCTAGGTCAACAAAAAGGGTTTTGCCTATTTACAACATTAGTCCCTGAAGTTTGAGTTGGAAAGATGACAGAATTTGTCCCTGAGATTTGTATAAAGACAGAAACAGTCCCTGAGGTTTGAGACAGGGTTAAATAGGTTGAAGTTTAACTGGATTTAGTTAACGTAGTTAACCTAAAAGTTTGGATTGTCACATCATCCTCTAGTTGATAGAATTTTCGTCCCGAAAATTAAATTAAAAATAAAAATAAATTTATGAGTGTCACATCATCCCCTAGTTGAAAGAATTTTCGTCCCAAAAATTAAAATTTTTCCTTAAGAATTTGACCTGGAGTGCTTGAACAGATTAGGATATTTGCGCATCATCTGATCCTCACGCTCCCACGTGAATTCCGGTCCACGTTTCGAGTTCCAACGGACTCTGACAATAGGGATTTTACTGTGTTTTAGCATTTTGACTTCCCTATCCATAATTTCCACTGGTTCTTCGATGAAACGCAACTGTTCATCGATTTGTAATTCCTCAAGAGGAACCGCGAGTGACTCGTCTGCTAGACATTTCTTCAAGTTTGAGACGTGAAAGACGTTGTGTACACCACTAAGTCCTTCAGGTAGGTCTAGTTGATATGCTACTGGGCCAATTCTCTTCACTATTTTGAATGGTCCAACATAACGAGGATTCAGTTTGCCTCGTTTCCCAAAACGAATGACACCCTTCCAAGGCGAGACTTTTAACAAGACCATATCCCCTACTTGAAATTCTAACGGTTTAGGACCCTTATCGGCATAGCTCTTTTGACGATCATGAGCTGCTGCCATAAGGTTTCTAATTTGAACGATTTTCTCAGAAGTTTCAAGTATGAGCTCAGGACCTGTGAGTTATCCCCAACTTTAGCCCAACAAATAGAAGAACGACATTTCCGTCCATATAGTGCTTAAAATGGAGCTGCCTTGATGCTAGTGTGATAACTGTTGTTGTAGGAGAACTCCACCAACGGTAGGTGAGACTCCCAAGTGTTGCCTAAATCAATCACACAAGCTCGTAGCATGTCCTCCAGAGTTTGAATAGTACGTTCTGTTTAGCCATCGGTTTGAGGATGGTATGCTGTGATCATATCTACACGCGTGCCTAAAGATTTATGTAACGATTGCCAGAAACGAGAGGTGAATCGTGCATCACGATCCGAAATGATAGAGATTGGCACCCCATGCCTAGATACTACTTCTTTCAAGTATATACGAGTAAGCTTATCCATTTTTTCGGTCTCCTTGATTGCTAAGAAGCGAGCGGACTTTGTTAAACGATCGACTATTACCCAAATGGTATCACATCCGGTAGGAGTTCGTGCCAATTTTGTGATAAAGTCCATGGATATATGTTCCCATTTCCACATGGGAATCTCTGGTTGCTGGAGTAGACCAGAAGGATTTTGATATTCAACTTTGACCTTCGCGCAAGGCAGGCACTTGCTCACATAGGTGCCTATATCGGCGTTCATCTTTGGCCACCAATACAGCACCTTTAGGTCGTGATACATCTTGTCAGAACCTGGATGAATAGAGTAACGAGATTTATGAGCCTCATCCATGACTAGTTCCCTTAAATTTCTGAATGTTGGAACCCATATTCGTTCAGCGAAGTAGCGAATACCGTCTGATTTGACCTCGAGTTGTGCCTCCATACCGCGCGTACCTTCCAGCGGTAGGTTTTCCTCTATCAAGGCTTCGAGTTGAACACTACGAATTTTGTCAGGTAATCTGGGGTGAATAGTAAGCTGTAATGCTCGAACTCGTTTGGGCTTGGTTTCCTTTCAACTTAGGGCATCAGCTACAACGTTAGCCTTACCCGGGTGATACCGGATCGCACAGTCATAATCATTCAAGAGCTCAACCCAACGACGATGTCTCTTGTTCAGCTCTTTCTGCTCGAAGATATGCTGAAGACTCTTGTGATCAGTGTAGATGGTGCACTTGGTACCGTACAAGTAGTATCTCCATATCTTAAGTGCGAAAACTACAGCTCCCAACTCTAGATCATAAGTGGTGTAGTTTTTCTCGTGAATCTTTAGTTGACGTGAAGCATATGTGATCACCTTTTCTCGTTGCATTAATACACAACCCAAACCCTGAATAGATGTGTCGCAATACACCACAAAATCATCCGTTCCCTCCGGAAGAGCTAGAATTGGTGCACTGTAAAGTTTCTGCTTAAGATGATGAAATGTTGACTCCTGGTTATCGCCCTAGTTATAGGCTTTACCCTTCTGAGTTAAGGCAGTGAGAGGTTGTGCAATTTTTGAAAATCCCTCGATGAATCGACGGGAATAACCAGCCAATCCTAGAAGTTGTCGCACCTCAGTCGGGGTCGTCGGTGCTGTCCAATTCTTGATAGCTTCAATCTTTGATGGATCGACATGTATTCCTTTCTCGTTAACCACATGTCCTAAGAATTGAACTTCCCAGATCCAGAATTCACACTTGGAAAACTTAGCATACAGCTGCTCCCTTTTAAGTATTTCCAGGATTAAACGTAAATGTTCCTCATGTTCCTCCTTGTTCTTGGAATAAATGAGATTGTCGTCGATGAAAACGATGACAAATTGATCAAGGTATGGCTTACATACACAGTTCAGGAGGTCCATGAATACCGCAGGTGCGTTGGTTAATCCGAAAGGCATGACCATAAATTCATAGTGGCCGTACCTTGTCCTGAAAGCATTCTTAGAGATATCTTCATCTCAGACTCTCAATTGATGGTAGCCGGACGTAAGATCTATCTTGGAATAGAAACAGGATCCTTGGAGTTGATCAAAGAGATCATCTATGCAAGGCAAAGGATAACGATTCTTGATTATGACATTATTTAGCTCACGGTAGTCGATACACATACGAAAAGTTCCGTCCTTCTTCTTGACAAACAGGACTGGAGCTCCCCATGGTGATGAGCTAGGTTAGATGAAACCTTTATCCAACAATTCTTGTAACTTAGTAGATAGCTCTTGCAATTCACTAGGTGCCAGTGTTTAAGGTGCCCGAGCGATCGGTGTCGTTCCGGGTGCAAGATCGATTTGAAATTCAACTTGGCGGTGTGGTGGCAGACCAGGGAAATCTTTGGGAAATACTTCCAGAAAATCACAAATGATGGGAATATCATCAATCTTCTTCTCTTCTGAGGGCTGCTCAGCAACGAGAGCCAACATAGCAGTATGCCCTTTTCTAAGGCATTTTTGTGCTTTCATAAAGGATATGATGACCATGACTGCACCAACTTTTTCACCCTGAACGGAAAGGGTTTCTCCACTCGGGAGAGGAATGCGAACAATTTTCTCATGACAGATGATTTCGGCTTGATTTTTAGATAACCAATCCATGCCGACAATTACATCAAAACTACCAAGCGTGACCGGCATAAGGTCGATATCAAGTTTATGACTAGCTAGCTCAAGCTTACAACCCTTAAGAATGTGGGTTGCTTCAATTATTTGGCGATCAGCTATCTCTATTATATACTTAGCTTCTAACAAAGTTGGAATTTTATCACATCACTATGTTTTCTAGATATAAAACTCCTATCAGCACCAGTGTCAAAAAGGACAGAAGCAAAGTAATTATTTAAGAGAAACAATCCGGTGACCACATTATGATCATAACGAGCTTCTCTAGACCCTAGCACGAAAGCTCGTCCTTTCGCACCATTTCCTCCATTATTGGCATTATTGCCACAACTGTTGTTGCCTTGATTGTTGTTGTCGTTACCATTGTTACTTTGGTTATTGCCGTTACCATTACCATTTCCATTCCCATTTCCATTACCATTCCTCTTCGACTGAGGACAATCCCTCTGAATATGTCCCTCCTTGCCACATTGAAAACATCCCCTTATGGACCCTTGCGGTCGGAACGGTTGCTTATTCTGAAGATCCACTCTACAATCTTTTGCAGCGTGGCCCATCTTGCCACACCGTTGACAACGGTTAGAAGCACCGACATGATGGTTATTTCACTTGATGCACTTGGGGGCTCTCCCCGAATAATTACCTTTATTTTGACCTGAAGAGGTCGTCTGATTGAAGTTCTTAGCAGGCTCAAACTTTCGCTGCTGTTGCTGCTGGGGTTGATTGAACTGGGGTCCTTTGGATTTGGAGTGAGAGTTGAGGTGGTGATCAAACTTGCGCTTATGATTATCAGTAGCTTTAGAAACTGAACCCCTCGGGGGTAGAGTCCCTTGAGTCACCGCCTGATCGGTTAACTTGTGAGCCAGTCTGATCGTCTGCTGGATGGTAGTAAGGTTGGACGAAGTAACCATACTTTGAATTTGAGGCACTAGACCTCCAATATACAGCTCAATTCTCTTGTAGTCTAGAGTCGCCATATGAGGGCACATGGTAGCGAGCTCATGGGAGCGTGTGGTGTACAACTCAATTTCAGAACCCTCCATTTTCAGGTTCCAGAACTCTCCTTCTAATTTCTGAATTTCATCGTGAGGACAGTACTACTCCTTCATCATTGTCTTAAACTCCTCCCACGGGAGTCCATTTGCCATGGCCAGACCCAACATATGGACCTGGGCGTTCCACCACGTGAGAGCCGGGCCCTCCAAAGTTCTAGCGGTGAACTTGACCTGATTGGCCACTGGGCAGTTGCACATGGCAATCACCGATGCTACCTTTTCGAACCACCGGAGTAGTCCGACAGCTCCTTCAGCTCCACTAAAAGTGTGGGGCTTACAGTCCATAAATGTCTTAAACGTGCATGTTGGTTGCTGATTCTTCTGGTTTTTCTGGCCTGGATTTAGAAATAACATAGGATTGGGATTATAGAGCTTAGGAAAGGCGCTTTAAGAGATGAATTGACCTCATTAGTCAATAGTTAAAGCATTTACCTGCAGCATTCTGTGCTGCTAGAGCCTCAGCCACACTATCGTTGATTAGTGCCGCCAGCTCCGCTGCTATGATGTTGATGGTACCTCGGCCACCAGCAAGACCTCCACGTCCTCTTTCCGACATGATTCTTCACATTCACAAATACAAACAATGAGAAATATATTGTACATTGAACATTATTTATGTACAAGTAAGGAAATACAATATTTAATATTTTGAAAATTAAATAAATTGTAAGGCTACAAAATAAATAACTCAAACATTAAATTTCTCATGCTTTTATTGAATAGGAACAACTTTACACATCTAGGTTTAAAAAGAGAAATAACATAAGCAAGACATGAATGAAAAGGAAAGATAGAATAGAAATATCATCAAACATTCTCGTCATCGGAAGAAACGTATGATTGTGCATCGTCAATTTCCACTGGTTCCTACTTGGGTGGCTCCTCCTCTAAGGGCTCATCCTCGAAGGGATCCTCCTCGAAAGGCTCCTCTTCATCGTCCGAAAGTGGAATGTCTTTCGGAAATAAGGCTGCTTGCAGTTGGGCTTCTAAGTGAGTCACTCTTTCTTGAAGTCCTTCAGCAGCATGGTTTGCTACTTGTAGCTGGGCTTCCAGATTAGCCACTCTCTCCAGAATCCTTCCTACCTTAAAATCCGAGGTTTCCACCCTCATCTCCAAATGTGTCACCCGATCCACCAAAACGTTATGGACCTGATCCGTCACTGCTATCTCAGCAGTCAAAAGCTCAATTCCTACCTTGTTCTCCTCTATTTGTGTCTCTCACTGCAGAATGTCAGGTATCTCATCAGTAGCATCATTCATAATGATGAACTCCCTAGACATGTAAAATACAAAAGCTGCAAAAGCTTGTTCCATAGTGCAGGGCAAGCTAGGTAAAGTAGATGATGAGGAAGCGGAACCAATGTAGGGCGATGGAACATTTCTCATCTCGATCCACCTTTGGATCATTTATGGGTATGCATTCCAATTGCGAGCAGGATTCGTTGCTTGCGCGCTACTCGGTTCACCCTGATCAACAGAATAGTCACTAGAACTAGTCCGACGCCTTTTGGGCTCCGGGGATGATAAGATAGGTGCATCGTGTCCTGGTGCCTTAGGTGATGGTGGCGGAGTTGACGACATGATCCTGTAATATAACATATAAGTGCCAAACATCCAAGGTTTATGACATGTAACTAATGTGTGAGGTTATAGTCTAGTATGCAATCCTATTTCTCGATAAACAATGTCTCTGAATAATTCACACCCCCAATTTCAAACTAACGGAGTTTTACCATTTCGGAAAGTGACAAACCAGGATCTCAGTCATTAGTTACATTGAACGACTCTACATGGGACTCAAATGAAAATATCATATCAATCAGAGTTAATGCGGAAGCGTAAAGAAAGTAAATGCGTAAAACACACGCGCCCAAAAGAATAGTCCAAAAGTCCAAACCAAACACAATTCAAAATAGTCTAAACAGTTTAACAAAACATAAATCAAAGGCAGAATTCCATGCATGTCCTATTGTTTGTTAAACCCAGTAGTACTACTCAAATTACCTCACTATGTTCATATTAACGGTCCGATGTGAGGACTTAAAGGATAATGTGTACGCACAGTCATACAAGTGATATCATATATGAATTACAAAAATCAAAAGCATTTACGACATGTTTTCTCCCCCAATTTAAAAACCGTAAAAAGGGGCCGTGAAAACTCACCTGATTGCGTAGGTAGTAATCACACAAGTATGAGATTGGAATCTCAAGCGTTATCCCGTCACGGCTCACGAATGCCCTAGAATTACAACATAATTATTAGGGATATAATGGAATATGAAACGACGACACAGAAGTTTGAACGTCCTAAGATACTTAAGATTTAGGAGTAGGCGAACGTGTCTACGGGAATAAGGATTTCTAAGTTAGGATGAATGCGTTTCGCGATGAATGACAAATAATATATAATAAATATATTCGAGCGTTTTGTCATTAAATAGTAGTCTAGGAAAATAATATAATTTATTATATTATTTTAAAGTTTAGCGAAGTAAGATAAATAATTAAATTGCGTGGCAAAAATAATAAATTTATTATTTTTATTCGAGGATATAAATGAGTGTAAATAATATAGGTAATTATCTTATTTATAAGTTTAAAGCGTTACACAAAATTCTATAAACGAAATGATAATAGTATATATATATATTTATATTTTATTTTTTTTACTTTAGATTACGAGTTTAAAATAATATATTATTTTATAGTTACAATTTAAATCACGAATACGAGATACGATGCTGAACCCAAGTCTACGAGTGATTTTCCGGGTTAAAACCGATCAATTTATAAATACAATAATATGGGATAATGGTTTTATATTAAAATGTTAATTAAAAACCGATTTAAAAAGAAATGGGTGTGGAGAGACTCGAAAACGGGTCTCTCCCACCTGTGCACACACCCATAACCACACCCGCCCGTCAGGGTATCACGATATCAACTGGATTCAATTGCTTTTAACGCATATTTCCCCTGCGATCCTCTTTCCTGGCGAACCGAGACCAAAACTAGTCCCAAGACCCTCCATTCGATCGTGGCAGGACAAGGATTCATAGGGCTTTTGTTCGTCGATTGATTACGAGTCTGGGGATGCAATTAATTGTAAAAATAGTTGAGTTTTGAATTGTCAATTTTAGTTTCAAAGGCTGATAACCCAAGTTTAAAACACAGATTCAAATTGAGTAAATTTGATAAGATTGTTTGCTGGAATCATAGGGCTTTCAAAGGGTAGGTATTTGCGAACCTGATCGTCTAGTTTAATTGAATTGAGATCGTGCTTAGAGTAGTGTTCAATTAAACAGTTTATATGAAGAACCCTAGTTATTAGTTTGGTATGAAATCGATAATATAGGATCAAATTAGAATGGGGCTTTCATTATACAGATGATTACGAGTCTAATGGTATAAGTTAACTGGACTTAAACAGGTTCAAAGGCGAAGTTCGATCAAACTAGAAACCCGAAGAACCCTAGGATCTGATCTTGATCGAATCAGTGATATAAGCCCCAATTTTCATAGGTCTTATGATCTACGCATGAAAACGGAATTAAGGATGTAAGATTTTACCGGAATAGGATTCGAATCGGTGGTTCCCGACTAGAACAGGTGTCGACAGCATCTGGGTTGATCTCCGGCGACTTCTGCTGAGATTCCGATCAAGTTGGTGTGTGGTATGGCTTCTAAGTTGCTCGATTAAGGTGTGCAGATGCTATATTTGCGATGATAACATATAAAACGATCGGATTTGATGATTAGTCTTAATGTGCCAACGGTTATGTCTTGAATTTGCATTACTAGCTTTAATTCGACTTAATGTCGATTATTAGGGGCTTAATGTTGAACGTTAATGTTGTTAATGTCCCATTCGGTTACCAGTTTGAACGAATTTCAGTTATAATTCATGAATTTGGATCAAGAAACACACGGTTTGACTTTAGAAAGTTAACAGAACATAAACCCATGATTTTAACTTTCCTAGTTCAATAGAAAGGGTTTTGTCTATTTACAACATTAGTCCCTGAAGTTTGAGTTGGAAAGATGACATAATTTGTCCCTGAGATTTGTATAAAGACATAAATAGTCCTTGAGGTTTGAGATAGGGTTAAATAGGTTGATGTTTAACTGGATTTTGTTAACGTAGTTAACCTAAAAGTTCGGATTGTCACAAAACCGCCCTAAGATCATCACCTATGTTAAACCAGCCAAAGTAGTTAATAGGATTCTGATTCCTCCAGAACGAGTGACTTGTCTTCATCACTTCATCAAATGGTACTATGATAATCAGACATGAGAAGCGGTACTATGTAAAGACGGGACTCCTTTGAATGAAATTCGTATACTCTTTGGAGCATATTCTGGTGACAACGAGCTTGAAGATTTTATGTCTTAGTCTTAGAGTCTTTGTGTCACACCCCGCCAGGGCGGAAACGCGAGGCGCAACGTTCACTTGTTTCCAAAGCATATGATTATCGCAAACACATACATGTAATTGGATACATAATCGAGTTTAAAATATTTACATCACAAAATATCAACTTGAGTTTACAAAAGTTTAAGATTTCGCAAATATGACTCAAGACCATGAGTTATACAAGAGAAATCCTCTCAAAAGCCGTATCCACGTGCATGCATGAATCCTACATTGCTAACCTGATGGCCACGTTCAATTTCCTGAAAACATACTTAAAACTGTCAACACGAGGTTGGTGAGTTCACAAGTTATTATAAAGAGTTATCATAAACCCAATGTTCAAATCTGATCTTTTTCCGATCAAAACTCCTTTCTTAAACCTGATCATTTTAACCTGATCAGAACTCTTTTATTTAAACCTGATCACTTTAACCTGATCAGAAACCAGATCACTTTAACCTGATCAGAACTCTTTTGTGTAAAACCTGATCACTTTAACCTGATCAAAACCCTTTTGTTAAACCTGATCATTTTAACCTGATCAGAACTCTTTTATTTAAACCTGATCACTTTAACCTGATCAGAAACCTGATCACTTTAACCTGATCAGAACTCTTTTGTGTAAAACCTGATCACTTTAACCTGATCAGAACTCTTTTGTGTAAAACCTGATCATTTTAACCTGATCAGAACTCTTTTGTGTAAAACCTGATCACTTTAACCTGATCAGAACTCTTTTATTTGTATTACCAATGAATATGAATACTAATCTGATCTATTGACCCCATTTTTAAGCTTGCAAGGAATACAAAATAGTATGTAATGTACGAGACCGTAACCAAACCCCAACATTCTGTGCCTCCCCTCGCCTTTCTGCGAGTAAGACAATATGCGGTCATTCGGCCATTTTGACCCCTGGTTAGCGCGACTAACCATGACCGGAGGCGTCATCCCCAATAGTACTATTCATATAATCCCGGGCTAAATCCATAGCTAATGGTTACTAATTTATTCAGAGGACTTTAAGCGCTTTATTGTTCCCTCAATACAAACATACGGTCAGATCATTAGTTTCATTCATTTACATACAAAAATTCTTTACAAGTATGTCTCCACCCCAAATCATTTCAAAACTTTAGAAAAAGGGGGATTAGTGAAACTCACCTCGACAGTATGAATGCTAGCAAATATTTGAATAACAGCAGACTTGCCTATCCGAATCCTAATTACACAAGGATAACATACACGTTAAGACTACCCGTCTTAAACGCAAGTTGTTCACCGACTTAGAAGATCTGATTACTTTTGTTTATAAATATCTTTTTAGTTTTTCCAACCTTTGTTTTGTTATAAAAATAGTTCTGAGTTACTGCCCTATGGGGCTGATGAACAGGTATCGTCGAAACTTTCTTAGTTTCGATTTAAACATAACAGATGTCGAAACTACCTAGTTTCGATTGAATAAACTGGGTATCGAAACTACCTAGTTTCGATTGGTAAGAAAAGTATCGAAACTACCTAGTTTCGATTGGGCAATCGGTATCGAAACTACTTAGTTTCGATTGTAAACAGGTATCGAAACTACTAGTTTCGATTGAATAATCGGTATCGAAACTCCCAGTTTCGATCAGCAGGTGTTGAAACTCCTAGTTTCGATTACTGCACTTTGATTGACAGAATTTGCCCTGTATATTTTGATGTTCAAATCTTGAATTTGACACATTTTTCTTGTTATCTTACTTGCGTTTGAATGATTTGTATGTTTAGTTACGGTTTTAACGAAAATGAAATGGATAATATTGAGTTTTTACCTCAAACAGAGAATGGTGATTTTTAGAGAAATAGAGAAGATAGTCTTGAATTCTTTTGCTAAGCTCTCTTCAGGAACCCTTGAAATTCTCCTTATACCACTGAATTATGGTGGATTTCTGCCTTAAACTGCACTTCGATTTGAAGGAGAATTGGGAATTTGCCGTAAGAAAAAGAGAATTATGGAAAGGATACGTGGGATTTCGACTGAGAAGGTATGGTTTTTATCTGAATTTGAGTGAATTTGCAAGTGGGAGAATGGCTCCCCTGACTCTCGACCGAGAAAGTCAAGAAAGTAGTTTAGGGTTAATGATAACTATTTTTAAGTATTAATTTATTAATGATATTAGTATCAATTAGAGTTTTATAGGGGTAATTTAATCCGGTTTAGATTCTTCACGGTATTATGATTTTAACCATTTTATGGCTCGCTGAAGAAATTATTAAAATCTTGGTTCAACGTAAATTTTTGTGTAACATATATATATATATATATATATATATATATAATTTTCTGGTTATTTTATTTAACCATTTACGTTTGCATTTAGTCGGGTTATTCTGCTTACTTTTTCTAGTAATTCATTAAGATTTACTAGACTTGGAATAAATTCCTTTGCCAGACTCCTTGACTTTACTTAGTCAAAATAAATATCAGGAAATAATAATTATGAACGTGCGTTTATGTAATGTGGATATTGACCTGAAATGTTGGGTGTCACATTCTCCCCATGTACAGAGAATTTCGTCCCGAAATTCAGTTCTTGTCACTCTGACTTGGAGTGTTTGTAAACAAGGACGGGTACTTGGATTTCATTTTATCTTCCCGCTCCCACGTATACTCGAGGCCGCGCTTTGAATTCCAACGTACCTTGACCAGCTTAACACGGCTGCGCCTTGTTCTCTGAACCTTCCAATCTGTGACTTCCAAAGGTTCCTCAATGAAGTGCAACTTGTCGTCTATGTGAATCTCATCAGGAGGTATAATTAATGTGTCGTCTGATAAGCACTTCTTGAGATTTGACACATGAAACGTATCATGTACATTGTTTAGTTCTTGTGGCAACTTGAGCTTGTAAGCTACAGGGCCAACCCTAGACAATATTTCAAACGGTCCAACGTACCTAGGGTTAAGCTTGCCAAGGTTGCCAAATCTTGCAACTCCTTTCCAAGGTGAGACCTTTAACATGACTTTGTCTCCCACTTGGAATTCTAAAGGTCTTCGTCTGTTATCCGCGTAACTCTTTTGTCTGTCACGGGCGGCCTTCAGACGATCTTTGATTTTGAAAATCTTGTCCGTGGTCTCTTGAATAACTTCAGGACCGGTTAAATGCTTGTCACCAACTTCTGCCCAACAAAGCGGTGAACGACATTTTCGACCATAAAAAGCCTCAAACGGAGCGGCTTTGATGCTGGTGTGGTAACTATTATTGTACGAAAACTCAGCTAGTGGCAAATGAGTATCCCAATTTCCACCGAAGTCAATTGCACACGCACGGAGCATATCCTCTAAGGTTTGAATGGTCCTTTCACTTTGACCATCTGTTTGTGGATGATATGCCGTGCTCATGTCAAGACGTGTGCCCATGGCTTCTTGTAATGATTTCCAGATTCTAGACATGAATCTGCTGTCTCTATCAGAGATAATAGAAATTGGCACTCCATGCCTAGCCACAATTTCCTTAATATAAATCTTTGCAAGTTTCTCAGTTTTATCCGTTTCTTTGATGGGTAGAAATGAGCTGATTTCGTCAAACGATCGACGATTACCCATATAGTGTCATACCCGCCTGACGTCTTGGGTAACTTTGTAATGAAATCCATGGAAATCTGTTCCCATTTCCATTGAGGTATCTCGGGTTGTTGTAACAATCCTGACGGTTTCTGATGTTCTGCCTTTACTTTTGAACATGTCAGGCATTTACCGACATAAATAGCAATTTCTCCTTTCATGTTCGGCCACTAGTAGAGTTCTTTCAGATCCTTATACATTTTATCCGAACCTGGGTGAATGGAGTACCTGGACTTGTGGGCTTCGTCCATAACCAACTCCCGTAAGTTACCAAAACATGGCACCCAAATTCTATTCATGAAGTATAAAGTGTCATCTGGCTTTGGTTCCAACTGCTTTATCATTCCTCGTAAAGCTTCATTCTGGATGTTTTCTTCTTTGATTGCCTTTTGTTGTGCCATCCGGATTTGAGTCGTGAGACTTGTATGAATTTTCAATTCTAGGGCACGAACACGGAGTGTTTTAACTCATTCCTTACGACTCACGGCATCTGCTACGACGTTTGCTTTGCCAGGGTGATACTTGATATCACAGTCGTAATCATTCAGTAGCTCTACCCAACGACGTTGCCTCATGTTGAGTTCTTTCTGATTAAAGATGTGCTGGAGACTCTTGTGGTCTGTAAAGATAGTACATTTTGTACCGTACAAGTAATGTCTCCAAATCTTGAGCGCAAACACGACAGCACCCAATTCCAAATCGTGAGTCGTATAATTTTTCTCATGTACATTTAGTTGTCTGGATGAATACGCTATAACTTTTTCTTTCTGCATTAATACACATCCCAGACCTTGGTGTGATGCGTCGCAGTACACGATGAAATTGCCAGTTCCTTCGGGAAGGGATAGGATAGGTGCACTGCAAAGCTTTTGCTTCAACAATTGAAACGCTGATTCTTGTTTATCAGTCCAATCAAACTTTTTGTCCTTCTGAGTTAACGTGGTCAAAGTCAAGGCTATCTTTGAAAAATTCTCGATAAATTTCCTATAATATCCTGCCAAACCCAGAAATTGACGCACCTCAGTCGGAGTTCTTGGTGCTTCCCAGTTTTTGATAGCTTCAATCTTGGATGGATCCACATGGATACCCTTCTTATTGATAACATGTCCGAGAAAATGAACCTCTTGGATCTAAAACTCACACTTAGAGAATTTGGCATACAGCTTCTCATTCCTGAGTAGTTCCAAGATTAATTTCAAATGATGTTCATGTTCCTCCTTGGTTCGTGAATATATCAATATGTCATCGATAAACACAATCACGAATTTATCCAAGTACGGCTTGCACACGCGGTTAATGAGATCCATGAAAACAGCTGGTGCATTAGTCAAGCCAAATGGCATAACTAGGAACTCGTAGTGACCGTAACGAGTCCTAAAAGCCGTTTTTGGTATATCTTCTTCCTGAATTTTCAGTTGATGATACCCTGACCGTAGATCAATTTTAGAATAGAAACTGGAACCTTGAAGTTGATCAAACAAATCGTCTATTCGAGGAAGAGGATACCGGTTTTTGATTGTCGGTTTGCTCAACTCTCGATAATCAATGCACATTCTAAAGGTTCCATCCTTTTTCTTTACAAACAGGACCGGAGCTCCCCATGGTGAGAAACTCGGTCTTATGAAACCTTTGTCAAGTAATTCTTGTAATTGGCTCGACAGTTCCTGCATCTCGGAAGGGGCTAGACGATACGGCGATCGTGCCACTGGTGCGGCTCCTGGTACTAGGTCGATCCGAAACTCGACTTGTCTTGATGGTGGTATTCCTGGTAAGTCTTCGGGAGATACCTCCGAGTAATCTCTGACGATTGGTATGTCCTCAAGTCGACGTTCTTCGGGTTTCTTCTTGACGATGTGAGCCAGGAATGCACAATAACCCTTGCGTAGATACTTATGAGCTTTCATGCAGTTTATCGTCTTTAACATCGTTCTACACCTTTCGCCTTGAATTGAAAGAATTTCTCCGCTTGGTAGTGGGATACGTACAATCTTCTCGAAGCATACGATCTCGGCAAGATTCTTTGATAACCAATCCATGCCAATAACAATATCAAAACTCCCTAGTTCGACGGGTAAAAGGTCTATACTGAATGTATGGTTTTCTAAACATAAAGTACCACCCCTAATGACCTCTCCGGTTTCTATAAATTTCCCATTTGCTAATTCAATTGTATAACTTTGATCTAGTTTGCTGGCCTTAATACCGAGTAAGGATTTAAAATCATTCGACACAAAGCTCATATCCGCACCCGAATCAAAAAGTACAGAGGCATAGTGATTATTTATCGGGAACGTACCAGTGATGATGTTCGGGTCCTGGCGCGCGTCCCTTGCACCCATCACAAATGCCCTCCCTGGTGCCTGAGCGTTGTTCTGATTCTTCCACTTGGGACAATCCTTCTTGAAGTGTTTCAGGTCACCACATACGAAACATCCCGGCTTGATTTTCCCCGTTCGGTTATCACTTCGACAAGCTTGAGTGGTGTGACCAAACTTGTCACATTTTCCACACTTGATGCACACACCGACATGATGATTTCCACACCTCTTACATCTCGATAGGCCCCTATCATACTCCCTTCTTTCTACTGTGTTGGCTGCAAAAGCCTTCACAGTTCCTTGTTTCTTAAACTCTTGTTTTCCAGATTTGTTACTTGAATTTCCCATCCATTTCCTTTTCTCCCCAGATCTACTTTCTTCATTCTCCTTCCTCACAAACAATTCATTACGTACTGCATCATCCTTTAGTTTGAATGCTAAAGTTATAGCACTCTTGGCATCTATTGGATTAGATGATGTTACCATGCTACGAATTTGAGGCGCAAGGCCCCACAGATACCTCTCAACACGCTTATGCTCTGGTATGACCATATGCGGTACTAAAATCGCCAATTCATTGAAACGGTCGGTGTATCCCGCTACATCATCTCCCATCATCTGTAGGTTCCACATCTCAGTTTCAATCTTTTGCAATTCGTTTGGAGGACAGTATTCCTCAATCATCATGTTTTTCAAGTCTTCCCAAGATAATTGGTACGCTGTCTCTCTTCCCAAAGTCCTCATTTGAGTATTCCACCAAGTTAAAGCTTTATCAGAGAGCGTACATGTAGAATACTTCACCATGCAGTCAGCGGTGCATTCACTAATATCAATCACCGACTCCATCTTTTCTATCCATCTCATCAGACCAACTGCACCCTCGGTGCCATTGAAACTGCAGGGTTTGCAGGATAGGAAGGCCTTGTAGGTGCACTTCCTATTTGGAGCATCTGCAGGATCACAAGTCATAACGTCATTAATTCGGATCATGACTATGTGTTATGGCTTATTTATTTTTATTACCTCCGGAACCTCCTGCTGTACCGCTACCTCCTGCACCTCCTCCGCCGGCACCGCTGCCGTTTCCTCCGCCACTATTTCGATTTGCTTCATACTGCTCTATGGCGGCAGCTACTCGCTATGCTATGAGTTGTTCCATGTTTGGGGAAATTGTCTCGTTGTTGTCACCAGTAGTGTTACGGGGTGTCCCATGCTTAGGTGCCATGACGTTCTTTCTAACATATCAATTAAAAAGAAACAACATTATATAATAATAATGATAGATCATGTCATAAGGATACAACAACATCAAACATGAACAACCATCATTACAACATAACCCATCACATACATAGTTAAAACATATATAGTACATTGTTCCAAAAGACAAGGATACAAAAGGGATGGGTTCTCATGACCACATCAGTACCAAGTTTTAAACTACATAATGTGCTATGGGCACAACCCGCCCATAATAGGTTTAAAAGAAGAAGTGAGAGTACAACCCAATCATCATGGAAAGTCCTGCCATGACAAAGCTAGCCCTAGCCACAAACTCTGCAGCTAAAGTCCTTTCTTCCAGCGCCTCCACCATGTCTCGGACCGTAAGAGTGAACTGCCAGTCCATATCAGCTCTCAACTCGAGGTAGTCAGTGGCACCCTGTATGTCTTGAGTGCTACCCTCCAGAGTTTGTACTCGAGATCCGAGTCCTTGACGTAAGCGCATAGTTGCATCCCCCTGTGCCCGAATATCATCTAGGAGATCATCCAGACGCTCTTCGTGCGTATGAACACGTGCTACTAATGTAGGCACTGTGAGCTCCATGGCTTCCCCAGTGTGGGGTAGGGGTGTTGGAGAGTTGGAGGACTCTCCGAGCTCAAAGGTAGATGGGATGCTCTCCATCTCCCTCCATCGGGCCAGAGCACGAGGCATCCAACGGATAGTCCCCACCGTAGGGTGGTAACAGGGTCGTTGCCTAGGTGGTTCCTCATCGGTCTCCAAGTCTTTCGGGTCACGGGCTGCCAGGTTTCTCTTGCGCGGAAGTCTAACCTTCTTCCTAGCACTTTGCACCTTAACTGGTCCTCCGCTTTTCTTTCGATAGACGATAGGCGGTTCTCCCCGGGCGACATTGGGTGGTGTGGAGCTGCGAACTTGCACTCGATTTTTGGGGAGCGTGGCGGGAAGTTCCTCGTTGGATTCAGGGTCAGAGACGGGGTCAGAGTGTGAATGTGACGACATACTTGTGACTACAATATCCACATGACATGATGACTGGTTATGCAATGCTTATGCAATGAACATTTTAGTGAGTCATTCAAATTATAGACTAGGTTCCATTTTAGACACCTAGTTCGCTACAATCAATGGCTCTGATACCAAGTTCTGTCACACCCCGCCAGGGCGGAAACGCGAGGCGCAACGTTCACTTGTTTCCAAAGCATATGATTATCGCAAACACATACATGTAATTGGATACATAATCGAGTTTAAAATATTTACATCACAAAATATCAACTTGAGTTTACAAAAGTTTAAGATTTCGCAAATATGACTCAAGACCATGAGTTATACAAGAGAAATCCTCTCAAAAGCCGTATCCACGTGCATGCATGAATCCTACATTGCTAACCTGATGGCCACGTTCAATTTCCTGAAAACATACTTAAAACTGTCAACACGAGGTTGGTGAGTTCACAAGTTATTATAAAGAGTTATCATAAACCCAATGTTTAAATCTGATCTCTTTCCGATCAAAACTCCTTTCTTAAACCTGATCAGAACTCTTTTATTTAAACCTGATCACTTTAACCTGATCAGAAACCTGATCACTTTAACCTGATCAGAACTCTTTTGTGTAAAACCTGATCACTTTAACCTGATCAAAACCCTTTTGTTAAACCTGATCATTTTAACCTGATCAGAACTCTTTTATTTAAACCTGATCACTTTAACCTGATCAGAAACCTGATCACTTTAACCTGATCAGAACTCTTTTGTGTAAAACCTGATCACTTTAACCTGATCAGAACTCTTTTGTGTAAAACCTGATCATTTTAACCTGATCAGAACTCTTTTGTGTAAAACCTGATCACTTTAACCTGATTAGAACTCTTTTATTTGTATTACCAATGAATATGAATACTAATCTGATCTATTGACCCCATTTGTAAGCTTGCAAGGAATACAAAATAGTATGTAATGTACGAGACCGTAATCAAACCCCAACATTCTGTGCCTCCCCTCACCTTTCTGCGAGTAAGACAATATGCGGTCATTCGGCCATTTTGACCCCTGGTTAGCGCGACTAACCATGACCGGAGGCGTCATCCCCAATAGTACTATTCATATAATCCCGGGCTAAATCCATAGCTAATGGTTACTAATTTATTCAGAGGAATTTAAGCGCTTTATTATTCCCTCAATACAAACATACGGTCAGATCATTAGTTTCATTCATTTACATACGAAAATTCTTAACAAGCATGTCTCCACCCCAAATCATTTCAAAACTTTAGAAAAAGGGGGATTAGTGAAACTCACCTCGACAGTATGAATGCTAGCAAATATTTGAATAACAGCAGACTTGCCTATCCGAATCCTAATTACACAAGGATAACATACACGTTAAGACTACCCGTCTTAAACGCAAGTTGTTCACCGACTTAGAAGATCTGATTACTTTTGTTTATAAATATCTTTTTAGTTTTTCCAACCTTTGTTTTGTTATAAAAATAGTTCTGAGTTACTGCCCTATGGGGCTGATGAACAGGTATCGTCGAAACTTTCTTAGTTTCGATTTAAACATAACAGATGTCGAAACTACCTAGTTTCGATTGAATAAACTGGGTATCGAAACTACCTAGTTTCGATTGGTAAGAAAAGTATCGAAACTACCTAGTTTCGATTGGGCAATCGGTATCGAAACTACTTAGTTTCGATTGTAAACAGGTATCGAAACTACTAGTTTCGATTGAATAATCGATATCGAAACTCCCAGTTTCGATCAGCAGGTGTCGAAACTCCTAGTTTCGATTACTGCACTTTGATTGACAGAATTTGCCCTGTATATTTTGATGTTCAAATCTTGAATTTGACACATTTTTGTTGTTATCTTACTTGCGTTTGAATGGTTTGCATGTTTAGTTACGGTTTTAACGAAAATGAAATGGATAATATTGAGTTTTTACCTCAAACAGAGAATGGTGATTTTTAGAGAAACAGAGAAGATAGTCTTGAATTCTTTTGCTAAGCTCTCTTCAGGAACCCTTGAAATTTTCCTTATACCACTGAATTATGGTGGATTTCTGCCTTAAACTGCACTTCGATTTGAAGGAGAATTGGGAATTTGCCGTAAGAAAAAGAGAATTATGGAAAGGATACGTGGGATTTCGACTGAGAAGGTATAGTTTTTATCTGAATTTGAGTGAATTTGCAAGTGGGAGAATGGCTCCCCTGACTCTCGACCGAGAAAGTCAAGAAAGTAGTTTAGGGTTAATGATAACTATTTTTAAGTATTAATTTATTAATGATATTAGTATCAATTAGAGTTTTATAGGGGTAATTTAATCCGGTTTAGATTCTTCACGGTATTATGATTTTAACCATTTTATGGCTCGCTGAAGAAATTATTAAAATCTTGGTTCAACGTAAATTTTTGTGTAACATATATATATATATATATATATATATATATATATATATATATATAATTTTCTGGTTATTTTATTTAACCATTTACGTTCGCTTTTAGTCGGGTTATTCTGCTTACTTTTTCTAGTAATTTATTAAGATTTACTAGACTTGGAATAAATTTCTTTGCTAGACTCCTTGACTTTACTTAGTCAAAATAAATATCAGGAAATAATAATTATGAACGTGCGTTTATGTAATGTGGATATTGACCTGAAATGCTGGGTGTCACACTTTGACTTGTAATTGATAGAATTGTTAGCAACAGTTAAAGGGGAGTCAGTTAGGACATGTTTTGTAACTGTTGATAAAATTCTATGTAAGTTCATAGAGAGATGAACTTTACAAGTTCGCCTAACCATCTTTGAAGCTGGTTTGTGTCTATAAATAGGTGTTTACAGATTCTGTTCCAGAAAGAGAGCAGAAAGGGGATTGAACGAGTGTATTATTTGAATATGTAAACTCTGTGTTTTGTGGAATACAAAGAGAAGTTTATATACCTGTTGTTTCTATTGTCAATTCGTGTACAAACGTTAACACGGTAGGATTCCGCACTCCGTGTTATTGAGACGTCCTGTCACGAGATAGATCTGCAGATGAGTCATGTGGACCTAATCTTGATTCACGAGTTACTGATTTTTAATGGACATGTTTTGTAACTGTTGATCAAATTCTGTATAAGTTCATAGAGAGGCGAACTTAACAAGTTCACCTAAGCATCATTAGGAGGGATCTTGTTAAGTTCGCCTAAGGAATATTGTACAAGTTCATAGAGAGGCGAACTTAACAAGTTCTCCTAAGCATCTTTGTGGCGAACTTGTTAACTTCGCCTATAGCAGGTTTGTGTCTATAAATAGGTGTTTACAGATTCTGTTCTAAAGAGAGTAGAAAGGGGATTGAACGAATGTATTCTGTAAACTCTGTGTTTTGTGGAATACAAAGAGAAGTTTATTTACCTGTTGTTTCTATTGCCAATTCGTATACAAATGTTAACACGGTAGGATTCCGCACTCCGTGTTATCGAGACATCCTGTCACAAGATAGATCTGCAGATGAGTCATGTGGACCTAATCTTGATTCACGAGTTACTGATTTGTAATGGACATGTTTTGTAACTATTGATAAAATTCTGTATAATTTCATAGAGAGGGGACTTAACAAGTTCGCCTAAGCATCTTTAGGAGAGAACTTGTTAAGTTCGCCTAAGGAATATTGTACAAGTTCATAGAGAGGCGAACTTATCTTTGAGGCGAACTTGTTAACTTCGCCTATAGCAGGTTTGTGTCAATAAATAGGTGTTAACAGATTCTGTTCTAAAGAGAGCAGAAAGGGGATTGAACGAGTGTATTCTTTGAATCTGTAAACTCTGTGTTTTGTGGAATACAAAGAGAAGTTTATTTACCTGTTGTTTCTATTGTCAATTCGTATACAAACGTTAACACGATAGGATTCCGCACTCCGTGTTATCGAGACGTCCTGTCACGAGATAGATCTGCAGATGAGTCATGTGGACCTACCAGCGGTATCAGAGCTTTTGCTCATGATTTGTGTTTGATTCTTGACGATTTTGTGTACAATTTGACAAGAAATTTATCATTTTTCCAAGTTTTTGTATCCATGGGGTTTTCAAGTTCTTGAACCTGATTTTGCTGCTGAATTCGTGGATTTGAAGTGGTTGTTGGTGAAATTAATCCGATAGAAGTGTTCTAATTCATAAAATACCTAATCCTATGATCTAATTTCTTCAAATTCCATCTCATCTGTGAGAAATGATGATTTTCGGTGCTGATTAGTTCGTGTTTGGGTTGAAGATCTTCCTGAGTTTGTTACAGCTGAAGCAGTCGAACTTGTTGAGATTCTGTTGCAGGCGAACTTATCAAGTTCGATTCACTCAGTTTAAGTGAATTTATTCAGTAGGCGAACTTACCTGATTTTGTTGTTTAAGCGAACTTAACAAGTTCGCTTGGTATCAGGTTCGCTTGTGGATAGGTGTAAATAAGTTCGCTTGATAACAATTACAACCTCCTACCTTCTAAAATTAACTATAGTAACACTTGGTGAATCAAGATGGTGTAATTAGGTTTTTGGGTTGCTATTTATAGAGAACATAGCAAGAGTCGGCATGAAGATTACCGACTATCGATAGTCGGCCGATAACCGACATAGTGACTCATCAAGAGTCGCTGGCGACTCTTGACCCAAAAACCTAACGTTACAAAAGATTCATCTAAGCCCCTATAGTTTATCAGGAATACAACGATTTCTCAGGTTCAAACAATTTCCCCCGAAACCGTTGCACTCCTGATTATTTAAAGTTCCTTGGGCCTCTCCTCCTCAGAATCCTTGGGCTGATCATCCTTTTCTTGGGCAATGATGCTGGATTTTAGTTCAGTCGTTTCCTTCTTTAAATCCAAAGCTCGGGTGGCAGCACGAGCAAATAATGTTGCTTCTTCTTCGGTTGCATGACCTTCACCCTTTCTGATGTTGTTTTTGAAAAGTACCACAAGATTAGGAATTGAGAAAGAGAATATGTCCATTGGATCGAGTATGTATTTTGCTGCTGAATTCATGGATTTGAAGTGGCTTTTGGTGAAATTAATCCCATAGAATTGTTCTAATTCATAAAATACCTAATCCTACGATCCAATTTCTTCAAATTCCATCTAATCTGTGAGAAATGATGATTTTCGGTGCTGATTAGTTCGTGTTTGGGTTAAAGTTTTATTCCTGAGTTTGTTACAGCTGAAGCAACCGAACTTGCTGAGATTTTGTTGCAGGCGAACTTATCAAGTTCGCTTCACTCAGTTTAAGCGAATGAACTTACCTGATTTTGTTGTTTAAGCGAACTTAACAAGTTCGCTTGGTATCAAGTTTGCTTGTGGACTTGTTCACTCAGTGAGGTTCAGGCGATCTTATTAAGTTCGCTCGTGCAATATCAGGCGAACTAATTTCAGGCGAACTTATCTAGTTCGCTAGTGTTCTTAAAAAAAAGAGTACTTTGGCGGGAAATTTGTTCTTGTACAAATTTTTTAGGGAAAGCTTATATGGTTGGTTTATATCATTTTTGAAATTTTGAATTTTTGAAAATTTTAAAAAGAGTATTTTGGTGGGAAATTTTTTTGTTTGGATTTTTTTGCAAAAATTTCAAAATGTCAATTTCTTATGATGATAATGAGATTGAAACTATGCCACCGAGGCTTTTGTGCATATCAAATTACAGTAGCTAGAAAGTCCAGTTCGAACAGTTCGTATTAGAACTGATGAAAATTTTTAGAGACCAATAACAGAAGGATATGTGCATCCTACTTTTGACTATCTGGAATTTTGTGATGTTCCTAAACCAGTGACAGCTCTTACTAAAGTAGAAAAGCAGAAGTTTGGTCAAGAGATGAAAACGTGTGAATCTTTAAAATTGTCTTTACCAAAAGAAATCATTCATTGTCTCGGGAAGTGTCCAACTTCAAGAGATCTATGGGAAGCATTGAAGAAAAAGAGTGAAGCAACTTCTCAAGCATTTGTTGTCTTGATCAAATAAGTATTGGAGAAGCAGGGTGATTCTCAAACTGATTCTTCTACAGATTTAACTGATAGTGAGAGTATTCGTTCTGGTGAAAGTACTCAATCTACTGAGACTGATGTGATGACTGAAGAAAGCTTTCAGACAGTTGAAGATGATCTGAGTGAATCAGAAGTTGATACAAAGCTTGTCTTTGTTGCTCAAAAGTGTGAAGCTGATGATGACGTATTCATGGCTCCTGGTGCATCTTCTTTAGAGGAAAAGGATACGGTAGTTTCTAACTCTGAAACATTTTGTTCTACCTGTATTTCAGTGAAGGATAAAATGATGAGGGTCATGGATGACAACATCAACCTCATTTGTGATATGAAATCCATGCACACGGTAAATCTCAAATTAAAAGATAATGAGAATGTGTGTGTCAGTGTGCTCGTTATCAAGCCAATCCCAAGATGTCCCATTAAATTGCTGTTAAGTGTATCTTTCGATATCTCAAGGGAAAGCCTAGGCATGGTGTAACACCCGGCTATTTCAGGTTAACTTAGTTAAACCAAACCACGTTATCTCACAAACTCCAAGGACCAAATCTGTCGAACTCACACAATTACACATGAAACTACAAGGACTAATTCTGTAAATACCCAACACTCAATTCTTTGACTTTTGAAAGTCAAAATCGAGTATCGTTGATCCAAATTCAAGACCATAACTGTCACACCCCAACCGACGGCGGAAACGTCGGGGCGTGAAGCGTGCAGACTGTTCATTGCTCATGGTTTACTAAAGTTTAAATAATTAATAATCGTTTTCATTGCAATCAAACAAGTTCAACAAAACATAGATTCAATCCACCAAACAATAATGAAAATTACATCAAAATATAACTGGTTCAATTAAAACTAGGTCAAAATCCTATGTGTAGCATATCTTGATCACTTCAAACATTGGTACCTGAAACATGGTTAAATGAGAGGGTCAACTACAAGAGTTGGTGAGAAAACATAGGTTTTGTTGTGTGATAGCAAAAACGTGTTGTGTGTATACAGTTCATACAAAACATGTCAATAAAGGCGTTTATGGAGAGGAACCATCGTGTGACCTGTGTATTCAATCAAACCTTTGTAACTGAAATCAAAAAGTGTTGTAAGCAACAGTCACCCTACCTGGGTGGGTTTGTCAGACTCAATAGTACTATCACTGTATACTGTCGGCTAATAGTTAATGATTGTGAATAGCGTATATAGTCTACACACCTAGCACTCAAGCATAAAGCACAGAATTGCATACATGTATGTAAGATGGAAACTGTATTCGTGTATAATTGAAAACATAGTAATTGAACGCATGTTCCACCCCAAAAAGTTTTGTAAATAGAGTAAAAGAGGGGCTATGTAACTCACTTGTTATGCAGAGTGTAGGTCGCACAAGCAAGTATGTAATGGCGGTGTGTTGTAGATTGCTAAGTTCGACCTAATGAACAATGTATATGTGTTATTGATTTGCGTTATTTAATGACGGAAGTGAATTTGTCATTCTTAAACGTGTAGGGTTTGTCTTAAAAATAATAATTAACTATGTTATTTATTATATATATTTATTTGTATTAGTTTAAGTAATAGAATATTTATTTAAAATATAAGTTTAAATAAAAAAATGTTCATTCGGAACAGTGTAAGGTATTCCAGTAATTAGTTTATAAAAATAATTATTTAAACTGTTATTTAATTTATTTATCAAATTAACAGAATAAAAATAAAAATAAAGATTCTGTTTAAGGGATGAGCACGACCGTGCTTGTATATGGCACGACCGCGCCCGGCACGTACGCGACCGCGCTTGGTCGGTAACGCGCCCGTGGTTAGTCAGAAGTCAAAACAAGAGTCTGGTCCTGAGACACGACCGCGTCCGTATCCGGCACGACCGCGCCTAGGGTTTGACTTGGTCAGGACTTGGTTTGATCGGTAAACACGACCGGGCCTCTTACGGGGCACGACTGTGCTTGGTCAGGAACGACCGCGCTCATAGGCTGGCGCGACCGTGTCTGGTCAATTCCAGAAGCAATTCGCCTGATTCTTGTAAAAAAACAGATTAGAAACTTAGGGTTTTCATTGATATGATGTTTGCGAATCGAATTACACCATTTAATTAGGTTTATATTATGTTTATCGTGTCGATCGTTTAAAACCATTTTTTTATCAAAACTCAGATTCAATTCTGTAAAATCATGTAATGTGGTTACGAATTAAGTTAGGGCTTTCGATTAGCTTGGAGAGACGATCCTAATGAACTATTACTAACCTGTTTTGAATGGGCAACAAGTGCAGACGGCTACGGGGAGACTTCGTGGCTTTTTCTTGATCGACAGACGAGATAGAGATGATGGAATGATGGATTTAGGGTTTAGGGAAGTTTATATATGTCTCGGGTAGGTATGGGCTTAACTTAATTCGTTTGATTCTTGCCCCAAATACTTGATTCGTTTTAAAAAAAAGTCAGTTTAGAATTTGCGAGTATTTTGACGATTGCATGTGTATTTGGTCGTGTTTTAGTCTCAATTAGCCGAATATCTTCTTCTGCAAGTTTCGCGACCTTCTAAACGTGTTTACAATCTATTTTTGGACAAGATTTGAGTCGGTTTGACTTTGCGGAGTCAAACTGTAAACGAGGCGTGACCGTGCTTAATGTTAAGCACGACCGTGGTCATGGCACAAGCGCGACCGTGCTTAGGACTAAGCACGACCGTGCTTGTGTTGGTTTTGGAAATATCAAGACTAGTCCTTGTAGTTTTGTAATATTGATGTTGTTTTGAGTTTTGGTCAAGTTTGGTCCTCGAGGTTTGTAAGATTGTTTTCGTTAATATTGTATTATAATGAACGCGTGTATGCTTGTAAGTGTATATGAACAATAAATGTAAGGTTGAAATATTTTATTGCACGGCATAAAATACATAGGAAAAACATGAAAATTAGAAAGGTTACAGTATCCCCATGTTGAGGGAATTTCGTCCCGAAATTCAACTGGTTGAGGCTACTGCTTCAGCAAAAAGATGTGGGTACTTGAGCTTCATTTGGTCTTCTCGTTCCCAAGTAAACTCGGGTCCTCGTTTAGATTCCCAACGAATCTTGACAATAGGAATACGGCTGCGCTTGAGTTGTTTTATCTCACGATCCATAACCTCGACTGGTTTTTCAACGAAGTGCATCGTTTCATCAATGCGCACATCGTCAAGAGGTATATGAAGGTTTTCATCAGCAAGACACTTCTTGAGGTTGGACACATGAAATGTAGGATGTACGCTGCCAAGTGATGGAGGTAACTCGAGCTTGTAAGCCACTTTCCCAATCCTTTCAAGGATCTTGAATGGACCCACATAGCGAGGTGCTAGCTTGCCTTTCTTCCCAAAACGGATCACCCCCTTCCAAGGAGACACCTTTAGAAGTACAAGATCACCAACTTGGAATTCCAAGGGTTTGCGTCGTTTGTCGGCATAGCTCTTTTGCCGACTCCTCGTAACTCGAATGTTGTCACGGATTTGGAAAATCTTGTCGGAGGTTTCTTGAATTAACTCGGGACCGGTGATTTGTGCTTCACCAATCTCGTTCCAACAGATGGGAGAACGACACTTACGACCATATAGAGCTTCAAACGGAGCCATGTCGATGCTGGTGTGGTAACTATTGTTGTAGGAAAATTCGATAAGTGCCAAATGTGAATCCCAATTGCCACCAAAGTCGATGACACAGGCTCTCAGCATGTCTTCCAGGGTTTGGATTGTTCGCTCGGTCTGACCATCAGTTTGGGGATGGTAGGCCGTGCTCAAATCCAATCGTGTACCAAGTGCCTTTTGAAGAGATTGCCAAAACCGAGAAGTGAAACGAGCATCTCTATCGGAGATTATGTTCAAAGGAACGCCGTGACGACTCACGATCTCGTCAATGTAAATTCGGGCCAATTTCTCAACCTTATAGTCTTCATGGATAGGCAAGAAGTGTGCGGACTTAGTGAGACGGTCAATGATCACCCAGATGCTGTCATAACCGCTCGAAGTGCGAGGGAGTTTAGTGATGAAATCCATAGCTAGATTCTCCCATTTCCACACGGGGATTTTCGGTTGTTCAAGTAACCCAGAAGGACGTTGATGCTCAGCTTTGACTTTAGAACATGTGAGACATTTTGCTACAAACAAAGCAATGTCTTTCTTCATACCAGGCCACCAATATTGTGGACGAAGATTTTGGTACATTTTATCCGCACCAGGATGGATAGAATATCGAGACTTGTGTGCTTCGGTCATGATGAATGCTCGGAGATCGTTACGATCGGGAACCCAAATACGATTTAGAAAATAAAGCAAGTCATTTGTCTTAGTCTCTAATTGGAATTCAGCACCACAAGACATTTCCTCATACATATTGCCCTCGGTAACCGAGACATGTTGAGCTTCTAGAATACGAACTTGTATATCGGAATGGATCTTGACACTTTGAAGCATGACATGTTCCTTGCGGCTTAGTGCATCGGCTACAACATTAGCCTTGCCGGGATGATAACGAATTTCGCAATCGTAATCGTTGAGGAGTTCAACCCAACGTCGTTGTCTCATGTTGAGTTCCTTTTGGTTGAAGATATGTTGGAGGCTTTTGTGGTCGGTGAACACCACACATTTCGTGCCATAGAGATAATGTCTCCAAATCTTCAACGCAAATATGACAGCACCCAACTCCAGATCATGCGTCGTATAATTCTTCTCATGGATTTTGAGTTGTCTTGATGCATAAGCGATCACCTTGCCTCGTTGCATGAGAACGCAACCAAGACCTTGGTTTGAAGCATCACAGTAAACAAGTAGATCATCTTCACCTTCAGGAAGGGTGAGGATAGGAGCATTGCACAACTTTCGCTTGAGAATTTGAAAGGCTTCTTCTTGTTTCGGTCCCCACTCATAGGGTTTACCTTTTTGGGTTAAGGCAGTGAGGGGAACAGCGATCTTGGAGAAATTAGAGATGAACCTTCGATAGTAACATGCTAAGCCAAGAAACGAACGAACTTCGGTAGGGGTTTTAGGAGCTTTCCAATTCTTAAAAGCTTCAATTTTGGCGGGGTCAACATGAATTCCCTTTTCATTGACAACGTGACCCAAAAATTGAACTTCTTTTAGCCAAAATTCACATTTGGAGAACTTGGCGTATAGCTGTTCGGTTTTCAAGAGATCCAAAATCAACCTAAGGTGTTGTTCATGATCTTCCTTGGTCTTGGAATAGATCAAGATGTCATCAATGAACACGATAACAAATTTATCAAGGTATGGTTTGCACATGCGATTCATGAGGTCCATGAAGACAGCAGGTGCATTGGTTAGCCCAAAAGGCATAACCATGAACTCGTAGTGACCATATCTCGTTCCGAAGGCAGTCTTGGGAATATCCTCCTCTTGCACACGGAGTTGATGATAACCAGATCGAAGATCAATCTTCGAGAAGTAGGTAGAACCTTGGAGTTGATCGAAGAGATCGTCAATCCTAGGTAAAGGGTAGCGGTTTTTGATTGTAAGCTTGTTGAGTTCTCGATAGTCAATACACATGCGGAAAGAACTGTCCTTCTTTTTAACAAATAAGACCGGCGCACCCCACGGTGAATGACTCGGGCGTATGAACCCTTTGTCGGCGAGTTCTTGAAGTTGACTTGCAAGTTCTTGCATCTCGGAAGGTGCAAGCCGGTATGGAGCTTTAGCCACCGGGTTTGCTCCAGGTACAAGATCGATGTGAAATTCCACTTGCCGAATAGGTGGAAGACCTGGTAAGTCATCAGGAAAAACTTCAGGAAAATCCCGAACGATGGGGATGTCTTGTACACTCCTCTTCTTGTCTTCTTTTCGGATAACGTGGGCTAGGAAAACCATGCACTTCTTTCGTATATACTTTTGGACGGTAATGCATGACATTAGTTTGAGTCCTTTGCAAGGTTTCTCACCAAGGACCTTCAACGTTTCGCCGGATAGGAGTGGTATACGGATGCATTTTTCAAAGCACATGACTTCGGCGTGGTGCTTCGACAACCAATCCATACCTACGATGACGTCAAAACTTCCTAATGGCATTGGTATGAGGTTGATTGGAAAGGTGTGTTTATTTAGTTCTAGGGAGCAATCATAAATGATGGTGTCAATTGCAACGGTGTTACCATCGGCTACCTCAACGGTAAAGGTTTTCTCTAGTTTAGACCGGGTTTTTGCAAGTAACGGTTCGAAGTCTAGTGACACAAAACTTTTATCGGTTCCAGTATCAAATAGTATAGAAGCATAATGATTAGTCATAAGGAACGTACCGTTAACCACATCAGTGTTGGCCTGAGCCTCATTGGCGTTGATGTTGAAAGCACGCCCATGAGCTCCGCCTTGATTAACATTGATCAGTCTTGGGCACTGGTTACGGAAGTGGTTCGGGTCACCACATTCGAAGCAAGCACGTCCATTTGCAATGGCGGGGATGGCTTGGTTAGTTGCTTGATGATTGGCTTGATTTGCTGGGTTGGTTTGGTTGGCAAGTGCCTTGGCTCGACAAATATTGGCTGTGTGGCCATGTTTCCCGCAGTGGTTGCAAAGGCGACAAGGTATGTTTGGAGGGTGATGGTAGTTGCAGGTGTTGCAAAGTGGGTGGTTGCCCCCATAGGGTTTCTTTGCTGGGTTTTGAGCCATGGGTGCAACTTGATTTACTGGAGCAGCCGGAGTGATTACAGCACAGTTCTTGACCTTTCTCTTCCTAGTGTTGCGGTATGGTTCAGTTTGGACTTCTTTGACATAAGCGGGAGGTGTTGTTGTGTCAGAAACTTTCTTGGCACCCTTTCTTGTAAGTGTACCCGCTTTAACATGATTGTCAGTAAGTGTAGCTGATAAACGGATAGCATCCTCCAGAGTAGCAGGATTTCCTCCTACCACAGTATCTTGAATTTGTCTAGGTAGACCACCAATGTACTTTTCAATACACCTAGACAGAGGTGTAACCATGTGTGGCACAAGTAGACTCATCTCGTGAAAACGGGTGGTGTATGCTAAGCTTTCACCACTATCTTGAGCAAGATCCCAAAATTCCGCTTCTAGCTTTTTCATCTCATTTCGAGGACAGAATTCCTCAGTCATGATCCTTTTCAACTCCCCTAGTCCTTTTCTCACCATTCCACCAAGTAAGCGCCCTTTTATGAAAGACACTAGTAGCATGACGAACACGGAGGTTGTCGGGACAGTCGCTATTGAGGAAAGTGCTCTCAATGCTTTCAAACCATTGAAGGAGTCCCGTGGCTCCTTCGCTGCCATAGAATTTGAGGGGATTACAGGAGTTGAAGTGTTTGAAGGTGCATTGTGGTGGGTTGGCACCACCACCACCTCCAGTAGCAGCACTTCCACTGGCATGGCCATTATTGTTGTTATTGGCTTGGGTAATTTGGTTCACCAGCTGTGTGAGTAAAGCAGCCAGGTCAGTGTTATTGCTGTTGTCACGACGGGGAGGCATTCTACAGATTTAGACACAATAAGAGTTGTGAGATTTTCTTGGATTAAATAGAAGAATAAATAGATGTAAGTAGTTCATAGTTTGGATTGTACTCAAATAGTGACATAATCAGTCGAGTACTATGACATATTAAGGTTAATTTAAACTCAGATAATTATCAAGGAGACGTGCTTTAGCCTATAAGTAAACACTCATCCCGGGAATTCCCAGGAAAGCATACGGGTCCCTCGGTTGGTTGGGATTTATACGAAATGCTTTCCTAGACAGAAAACCCAGAATACAGGTGTCACTCTTCCAGATTGCACGTGTCCTTTAACAATTAAACAAAGTCTAAAAACCTTAACGGGTGTAAAAGAAAATTTTATAGACCCAAGTCTAAGAATATGATTCAGGTTATGTTGATGATGACATGGAAGCAGGCATGAAGGATATGTGGTTTAGGATATGGGTAGGGATATTGTTTATTTAAGTTGTTATTCATATATACATATAAAACATGCAGCATATATCATATAGCATGTAGCACATTGCATGTAAATCATGAAGCATGGCATAAGTGGGTATCCTAAAGTTATAGTCTAGGTCAAAGGTGTCTAATAACCTAATTCCCTATAACCAAGGCTCTGATACCAATCTGTCACACCCCAACCGACGGCGGAAACGTCGGGGCGTGAAGCGTGCAGACTGTTCATTGCTCATGGTTTACTAAAGTTTAAATAATTAATAATCGTTTTCATTGCAATCAAACAAGTTCAACAAAACATAGATTCAATCCACCAAACAATAATGAAAATTACATCAAAATATAACTGGTTCAATTAAAACTAGGTCAAAATCCTATGTGTAGTATATCTTGATCACTTCAAACATTGGTACCTGAAACATGGTTAAATGAGAGGGTCAACTACAAGAGTTGGTGAGAAAACATAGGTTTTGTTGTGTGATAGCAAAAACGTGTTGTGTGTATACAGTTCATACAAAACATGTCAATAAAGGCGTTTATGGAGAGGAACCATCGTGTGACCTGTGTATTCAATCAAACCTTTGTAACTGAAATCAAATCGTGTTGTCAGCAACAGTCACCCTACCTGGGTGGGTTTGTCAGACTCAATAGTACTATCACTGTATACTGTCGGCTAATAGTTAATGATTGTGAATAGCGTATATAGTCTACACACCTAGCACTCAAGCATAAAGCACAGAATTGCATACATGTAAGTAAGATGGAAACTGTATTCGTGTATACTTGAAAACATAGTAATTGAACGCATGTTCCACCCCAAAAAGTTTTGTAAATAGAGTAAAAGAGGGGCTATGTAACTCACTTGTTATGCAGAGTGTAGGTCGCACAAGCAAGTATGTAATGGCGGTGTGTTGTAGATTGCTAAGTTCGACCTAATGAACAATGTATATGTGTTATTGATTTGCGTTATTTAATGACGGAAGTGAATTTGTCATTCTTAAACGTGTAGGGTTTGTCTTAAAAATAATAATTAACTATGTTATTTATTATATATATTTATTTGTATTAGTTTAAGTAATAGAATATTTATTTAAAATATAAGTTTAAATAAAAAAATGTTCATTCGGAACAGTGTAAGGTATTCCAGTAATTAGTTTATAAAAATAATTATTTAAACTGTTATTTAATTTATTTATCAAATTAACAGAAAAAAAATAAAAATAAAGATTATGTTTAAGGGATGAGCACGACCGTGCTTGTATATGGCACGACCGCGCCCGGCACGTACGCGACCGCGCTTGGTCGGTAACGCGCCCGTGGTTGGTCAGAAGTCAAAACAAGAGTCTGGTCCCGAGACACGACCGCGTCCGTATCCGGCACGACCGCGCCTAGGGTTTTGACTAGGTCAGGACTTGGTTTGATCGGTAAACACGACCGGGCCTCTTACGGGGCACGACTGTGCTTAGTCAGGAACGACCGCGCTCATAGGCTGGCGCGACCGTGTCTGGTCAATTCCAGAAGCAATTCGCCTGATTCTTGTAATAAAACAGATTAGAAACTTAGGGTTTTCATTGATATGATGTTTGCGAATCGAATTACACCATTTAATTAGGTTTATATTATGTTTATCGTGTCGATCGTTTAAAACCATTTTTTTATCAAAACTCAGATTCAATTCTGTAAAATCATGTAATGTGGTTACGAATTAAGTTAGGGCTTTCGATTAGCTTGGAGAGACGATCCTAATGAACTATTACTAACCTGTTTTGAATGGGCAACAAGTGCAGACGGCTACGGGGAGACTTCGTGGCTTTTTCTTGATCGACAAACGAGATAAAGATGATGGAATGATGGATTTAGGGTTTAGGGAAGTTTATATATGTCTCGGGTAGGTATGGGCTTAACTTAATTCGTTTGATTCTTGCCCCAAATACTTGATTCGTTTTAAAAAAAAGTCGGTTTAGAATTTGCGAGTATTTGGACGATTGCATGTGTATTTAGTCGTGTTTTAGTCTCAATTAGCCGAATATCTTCTTCTGCAAGTTTCGCGACCTTCTAAACGTGTTTACAATCTATTTTTGGACAAGATTTGAGTCGGTTTGACTTTGCGGAGTCAAACTGTAAACGAGGCGCGACCGTGCTTAATGTTAAGCACGACCGTGGTCATGGCACAAGCGCGACCGTGCTTAGGACTAAGCACGACCGTGCTTGTGTTGGTTTTTGAAATATCAAGACTAGTCCTTGTAGTTTTGTAATATTGATGTTGTTTTGAGTTTTGGTCAAGTTTGGTCCTCGAGGTTTGTAAGATTGTTTTCGTTAATATTGTATTATAATGAACGCGTGTATGCTTGTAAGTGTATATGAACAATAAATGTAAGGTTGAAATCTTTTATTGCACGGCATAAAATACATAGGAAAAACATGAAAATCAGAAAGGTTACAATAACTCCAAAACTGTTCGAATTCGTAACTATAATGCACAAAAATGATGATGTGGATCATCATTGAATCATTTCCAAGAGTTTCTAATTGTTTTTTATTACGAATTAATCATATTAAACCCATTAAAACCATAACCGTCGACCCTTAGCTAAAACCTTCGAAATTGACTGATTTTGATTACCATTTTGCAATCAAACACCCTGCGCACGCTAGACGAGTCCCACTGATCATTTCCCCCACATCAGTTTTCCAGAGAAGCAGTCGGAGTCACCAGAGACCACACCATTCGAAGTCGGAACCCTATCTAGTCGATCTCTATCAATTTGAACTCAGTTCACGTAATCAAAGACATCTCTAGTTTCGGTTTCACCTTTAGAACATAAGCCCTAACATAACTGGGGCTTACAACATTTTATTGAACACGAACCAATTCTAGGGTTCATCGTTTAAACCGGACTAATCGAACCCTAACCTACACTCTATTTCAATCAAATTAAATTACATGGGTAGTTTCGCAATTCATCACTCATCGAAAGCCCTATGAATCCAAATCATAATCTTATCGGATTTAACCAAATTGATTCCATGTTAAAAACCCAGGGTTTCAGATTTTCGAACAAAGAGTTAATCGACCTAGACTTGAGGTTTTTGCAATTAACACACCAGTAGGTTCGCAATACATCGATTAACAAAACCCCTCAAGTCCCTATGATCAATCACGATCGAAATCAGTAGGATTAGGGATGGATTTGATTGGGTTTGTGAAAAGGGGGAAGAACTAAAGGGTTTTTAAATGTTAAAATCAAACAAAACCAGTTATTGTCGCGATACCCATTGCGGACGGAGACGGTTAAGTTGTTGTGCTGTTGTGGGAGAGACCCGGGTTCGAATTCCACAACAAGTTTTATTTTTTTTTAGCAGCTTTTTAAATTACATTTTTGAATAAAATCAATCCCCGTATTATTTTAATATTATATTAGTCCAATTTGTTACCTAATAACGACCGTGTGCTCGGGATTAATTTTCTAAATAATTCTAAGTATTATTTTTTATTTTAAGAATAATAAATTTATTTATATTTTCACTTTAACAACTATTTGTCTCACGAAAACGTAGTTGTTACTATTTAATATTGTTTACCACATACCTAGTGGTGTTTCACGCGTACCACGTTATTACTAAATACCAAACTAGGGATTTTCTAATCCCGATGTCAACATTCCCATTTGTTAATCATAAGCGTATTTAAGACGCCCGACCTTCCCGTGTTCTCGTCAAATATTCCTACGTGTTCCTAACAATAGTAATCTTATTCTAGGGCATTAGTAGACTGTTCACTTGCATTATTGTTGTTGTGCTATTTACTACACTCTACACATCTCAGGTGAGTTTCACGGCCCCTTTAATGTTTTAAACCAAGGGGAGAAAACATGACCCAAACATTAGATTCTTGTAATTCTTATATATCACTTGTTAAAGCCAAGCATAACATTCTATCATGAAAGTCCTTACATATCGAACCGTTTAATATGAACTTAGCAAGGTAATCTTGAGTAGTACTACTGAGTTTGACAAACCCTATCCGCGTTAGTCGCGCTAACTCGACTGGAGGTCGAATGGGTGTAATATTGACCTAACACATGACCACTGTTGATAGACATGGTGGAAGGCATCAAACACAAAACAGTCAGCTTCGGTTGCGAGCACTTTATTAACATGAGCATAGGTTAGCTACCTATTGATATATATTGAATGTACATTATCTGGAAATCATTATTATTGACTGAAAACCTGTGAACTCACCAACCTAGTGTTGACACATTTTCTTAACATGTTTTCTCAGGTCTCTAAGGCACATGTACACGATTAGGACATGCGTGGGAGTCCTTTAATTATTGCAAATATTTAAACTATTTACTTACTTTCAGCAACTTAGTTTTGGGTGCATTTTTTTTTGCGCATTAAGTACTTCACTTTCCGCTTCCGCATTTACTCTGAACACTTAATGGTTTTTTATTAAATTCATATAGTTTCGTTTGATATGACTAATGACTGAGATCCTGATTTGTCACACGCCTCGTGGTAAAACCCCACAGGTGAATTTTGAGGGTGTGACACATGGCCTTAGTACCCCAAAGATTCTAATTTTGTCATGTATATTTTTTCTGACAGTTATTATGGAGGTTGTCAACTTGATAGGAAACACATAGTCTCCACCTCCACTTCTGAGGCAGAATACGTTGCTGCATTGGCTTATTGTTCACAAGTCATCTGGATGCAACATCATTGCTGGATTACGGTTTGACGTTTCTAAATACTGTTATTTTCTATGATAATGAGGTTGTTGTGCTTATTGTGAAAAACCTGGTCCAACATTCCAAAACCAAGCATATTGATATCAAGGTGCATTTTATCCGGGACTGCTTTGAGAGAAATCTCATCTGTCTTGAAAGTGTTGATTCTTAAAACACTGTTGCCGATATCTTCGCAAAAGCATTTGATACATCTCATTTCATTGTGCTTGTAGAGTCACTGAAAATGATTGGTTTTAAAAATTGAACTGGTCACAAAAAAACTATCTTTATTGTTTAAATTTGTACAGTTTTTTTATTTTTAATTTTTGATGCACAAATTTAGGGGGAGAAGTCAAGAAAAATATAAAAAAAATCAGCTTTCAGTTTTTATTAGAGTCAAATAAAAGAAAAATACAAAAAGAGTCTGATTTAAAAGAAAAATACAAAAAGATTGTGTTTCTGTTTGAGTCGGGAGTTTTCAAATAAATGGGAAGTGATATGATTGTTCGTTTTTTAAGGCTAGGAACAACACATGTAAGGCACTAAATTGAAATGACTTGGAACAATGTTGGATATGTTGATAGGCTCTGCATGTGATACACTTGAACAAAATGATCTTATGGCCTTAGTGGGGAGCATCTCATAGATTAGTGTAATTTGTTATTCCTATTAATAATAGAGAACTTAAACATAAAGGTTGATGAACTGTGGATAACCCTTGCTCTATTGGGATTGCACTAACTGAGACCCTTCACAAAGGGGTTGCGAGCTGACTTGCTATAAGTCTGTACATATTGTATATATATATATATATATAAAAGACATGCATCGACATGCAATAGGTGAAAAGAAACTCAATGATAGTTCAAATCTAATCTGCAAAACAAAATTCTAAGGAAAAATACACGCAATGTTAATGTCGTGCATTAGGTACAATTCAAAAGATATGTCTAAAGGTGTACATATAAATATACTTGTAAATACTTTTTGCTTTTTGGGAATATGTGACTGAGAAGGGATCTCTTGTCAGGGCATTAAGTCCGTTGTGCTATGACCCTTAGCTTATGCAGGTTCTGAACATGTAAGTCCGTAATTCTTGTTAAAAGCCCTATGATTTCAATAACATCTAATATTAGATCATACCGATTCAATCTTGTGTTCAAGAACTAGGGTTTCGGCCCTAATTCCTGTAATCTAATGATCTTAAACTCGTTAGTTTTGCAATCAAACACACACACGGACTCGCCATGACTCGATCAATGAAACTCCTAATCAATCTTTCAAAATCACGGTCAAAATTGTTGGATTTGGGATGAGTTTCGAACTTGTATGCGTATGGGGGGAGGATCCGTTAGAGTTCTATGTTAAAAGCTATCGGATCTGGTCCTTGTTGCGATTACCCTAGTGGGTCTATTGGTTAGAGTGTTGTATTGATATGGGTGAGACCCGGGTTCGAACCCCACTAACTGCCTTTATTATTTAGCCACTTTTTAAGCAATTTTTTTATATAAAACCCTTTCTAATATTATTATATTAATATATAAATATGTTTTAATCCCGAAAATCACCTATAAGCTCTGGTTTAATTTTATAACCTCTTTTATATTATTCCCCCACTTTTAAATAATATATATTTATATTATTTTTAAAACCTCAGCTCCAAAAAAAAAAATAATATATTTATATTATTTTCAACTCGCGTCCTAAATTAAAATAACATATTTATAAATTATTTTCGCCACATAAACATACTTTGTGTAACACCCCGGCCTAATAAGTATTATAATTATTTATATGCTTAAACAAAAATAATATAATTATTATTTTTGCCACAAAACCTATTTAACGTGTCGTTTCTCCAAACTTAAAATAATATATTAGATTATATTATTTCCCTATCCATTATTTAATGGTACCAACACCCGAATATTTATTTATTAAAACGTTCGACACGAAACGTAAATTCCTTAATAATTATTTAATTGAGAAATCCTTATTTCCGTGGACACGTTCGTTTACTCGTTGGTCCTAAGTACACTTTAGGACATACAAATCTTCCGTGTCGTCGTCACAAAATCTCATATGTCCCTAACTTATGTGTTTATAATCCTAGGGCATATGTAAACCGTTTGAGGCTAACGTTTGTGGTCCCAACCTTTCTCTTGTGAAATTCAATCCTCTACTTAACTCAGGTGAGTTTCACGGCCCCTTTTTACTTGTTTTACTATTGGGGGAGAAGCATGCTTACACACAAACATATTTTACTTGTTTTCCTGTTGAGGAGAAACATGCATATACACAAACATATTTTACTTGTTTTCCTGTTGAGGAGAAACATGCATATACACAAACATATTTTACTTGTTTTCCTTTTGAGGAGAAACATGCATATACACAAACATCATTTTACTTGTTTTCCTGTTGAGGAGAAACATGCATATACACAAACATCATTTTACTTGTTTTCTCGTTGGGGAGAAACATGCATACGAACAGGCATCCGTTACTTGTCTCCCAGCCAGGGAGAAACATACACACGGACATGGATCACATAGTATTTCATTACCACTTGTGTACCTAAGTGCAAAAATAACATGCAAAGTCCTTACACACTTGGACAGTTAATATATGGAGTATAGATAGGAAATTTGAGTAGTACTGGGTTTGACAAACCCCACCCGGGTTAGTCGTGTTAACTTGATTGGAGGTCTAACAGGTGTACATTATCCTAAACACATGCCATTGTTGATGTTAGCAATGGCGGAAGGCATCTCAAACATAAACAGTCAGCTTCAGTTGCGAACGCTTAGAGTAACTTGTACATTATCTAGCTAGCAATAGGTGTGACTTACGTATGTGGACCCAGCAACACTCAAACCGTTTATTTGCATACAAACCTGTGAACTCACCAACCTCGTGTTGACACTTTTTCTTACATGTTTTTCAGATCGTTTTGGTACAGGTTGCACACTTAGGACATGCATGGAGTCCTACTGTCATATCATTCATTTCAAACATTTTAAACAGTTTTACTTATTTACATTAATGGACGCTTGTTGCGTGTAATTACTTTTGATTTCATGCTAACGTTTACCCTTCCGCATTGAACTCTGAACATATATGTTATTACTTTTTAAGTATCATATAGTGTCGTTTGATGTAACTAATGACTGAGATCCTGGTGTGTCACCTTCCAAACGGTAAAACTCCATTAGTGGAATTTGGGGGTGTGACAAATTACATTACATTGGTTTGAGTTTTTAATTGGTTGAATTGCTTAATCCTGAGTAACTAAGTAAAATGTTTTTCTTAAAATGTTTTCATGGAAGATTTTATTTTCGTTTGTTTTACTTTCTTTCATAAAGATTTTGAAAAAGCTAAACAAATTGAAAAGGATAAAATCGACATTACTTGAAGTTAAAGAAGAGATGATAGTACATCAGTAGATGTTCTTTCATACATGACCTTAGATTAACTGGTTGGTGCTTTATGTTAATATATCTTAATTATATGTTTTGATCTAAACATCAGAGACTACACAAATAGGAAATGATAGTGTTGTGTATGCATATAATTTGAATTGTCAATAGACTAAAAGCGTCACTGAACCATTAGTAGTGTGAAAACATAATTGCATTTGTTACAATTGTGATTTGAACCCATGTTATGCCTGGGTGTGTGTGTTAAAAGATCATTATCAGATAAAAAATATTAGCTTTTAATAAAGATTGTCCTATGAGATCAGTTTCGGGTTATGTTCTTAGCACTATTTATTCGATTTGCTTCAGTGCCCATGTCCCGAAAAGCATGCAATTTGAAGTATAACCAAGATACGTACTTCACAACATCTGTTAAACATATACTAGCCCTTGGATCATATTGATAAATCATCTTTACTGATTCCATTGAATTCATAATCCAGATAACAGTTGGATCCACGTACCTGAATCTTATGATTCCACATATATAAGCCAAAACATTGAATCATTCGATTCTGAATCTCATTGATTCCTATACAATCCAACTTGGATTCTGCTATTCATGTGCTAAGTGATGTCTCCTCATTGTGGAAATTCGGATAATCTTTAGTAAAATCTCATATGTCTTGAAGATAGTGCATTTACTTTCTGTTGGCATACTAGTGGGGTACACATTGTATTTCATACTTAAATGGTACCTTAACTCATAAGAAAGTGGGAATGAGATGCTTTAGTTTCAAATCTTATAATATTGACAATTTGAATTTGTGTGTCATAGCCTGATCCTATTTTCTTTGAATGTTTATCGTGTATCATAACATGCAATATGAAAGTCTTGAAAAGATAGAGTGTGATAATCTTGAAAGATATTAGTTTGATGGGTCAAGGCTTGAAAGAATGACATAGGATACCATTTGATATTATATGGATTTTATATCCAAGATATGTTATTGATATCTCGTATATACTGATATGATCTTCTTACTCGTGATGTTCGACCAAAAAGATGTGATTTTGTATTTTACATTTTAGTTTGTACAAAGAAAAACCAAAAAGATTTTGTGAGTCTTATGTTTGAAAAACCAAAAATATTTTATTTTACCAGGTTCCATGGAAATCTTAATTGTTGGTTATTATTGGTTGTTCTCCTTTGCAAAAACTGAATATTGCAGACAAAAGTTGACAAGGGGTCCTTCTCCCAAGTTTTCTTCTTGATAGAAAGAGAAAGTGCAGATGAACAAGACGAAGACTACATTGTGTTTGATGATATATGAAGACGGATGACAATCTTCTAAAACTGTTGTCAAGGGGGAGTTTGTTGGAGCATATTCTGGTGACAACGAGCTTGAAGATACTATGTCTTAGTCTTAGAGTCTTTGACTTGTAATTGATAGAATTATCAGCAACAGTTAAAGGGGAGTCTGTTAGGATATGTTTTGTAACTGTTGATAAAATTTTACCAATTACAAGTCAAAGACTCTAAGACTAAGACATAATATCTCTTTTAATCTCATCAAACACATTATAGTCTTTGTCTTGTTCATCTGCACTTTCTCTTTTAATCAAGTTGGCAATCACATCGGTTGATCCACACTTTGATCTATTAATTAGTGGTTTCGTAGCTAGACCATTCATTTCACATGACTCATCTGCAGATCTATCTCGTGACAGGACATCTCGATAACACGGAGTGCGGAATCCTACCGTGTTAACGTTTGTATACAAATTGACAATAGAAACAACAGGTAAATAAACTTCTCTTTGTATTCCACAAAACACCGAGTTTACAGATTCAACGAATACACTCGTTCAATCCCCTTTCCACTCTCTTTCTACAACAGAATCGGTAAACACCTATTTATAGACACAAACCTGCTATAGGCGAACTTGTTAGGCGAACTTGTCAAGTTCACCTCTCTATGAACTTACACAGAATTTTATCAACAATTACAAAACATGTCCTAACAGACTCCCCTTTAACTGTTGCTAACAATTCTATCAATTACAAGTCAAAGACTCTAAGACTAAGACATAAAATCTTCAAGCTCATTGTCACCAGAATATGCTCCAACACACACCACTTGACAACAGCTTTAGAAGATTGTCATCCGTCTTCATATATCATCACACACATTGTAGTCTTTGTCTTGTTCATCTGCACTTTCTCTTTCCATCCAGAAGAAAACTTGGGAGAATGACCCATTGTCAACTTCTATCTGCAATATTCAGTTTTTGCAAAGGAGAACAACCAATAATAACCAACAATTAAGATTTCCATGGAAGCTGGTAAAATAAAATCTTTTTGGTTTTTCAAACATAAGACTCACAAAATCTTTTTGGTTATTCTTTGTACAAACTAAAATGTAAAATACAAAATCACATCTTTTTGGTCGAACATCACGAGTATGAAGATCATATCAGTAAAATCAATGCATCAATCACACATTTTGGATAAACATCCCTAAAAATTCTATGGGTATCCTATCCATATTCATTCTTTCATTTCTTTCGTTTGAATTTCCAAACAATTATATGAAGTAACATCTTTTGAATCAGATAAGATCAAATCTTTTAAGCTTCAACCAAAACATGTAATGATACTCGAAGAACTCCAAAGAAGATGGGATCAGATCATAACATGCTTATAATATAAATTACATACGAATTTGCAACACATAACATGTCAATCTAAGTTGTCAATATTATAAGAATTGAAACCATCAGTATCTTTGTCCCATGTTCTTGTGAATTAAGGTACCATTTATTTTGTAATACAATGTGTACCCCACAAATATGCCAACATGAATTTAAATGTGCACTATCTTCAAGACATATAAGATCATTGCAAGATAATATTCAATCTCCAGGATGAATTATACCGATAAACACAGGAAAATATCAATCAGAGAATCAGAATCGAATGAGTCAAATGTCTTGGTTTGGATGAAGTATCATGATTCATAGTAGCTGAAAGATTGTACCAATAGAATTCTTCACCATAATATTGATCAAGGAATCGATTGAATCAATGACATAGGGTAGAGTGATCCAACTGTTATCTAGATATGTTCAATGGAATCAGGATAATGATCCAAGGGCTAGTATATGTTCCAACAGATGTTGTCAGAAACATATGTTAGTCCAACTTCACGTTGCATGTTTTTCGGGGCATGGGTAGTGAAGAGAACTGAAAAATTGTGTTTAACGACATAACCGATACTGGTCACATGAAGTACTTTGGATCTTATATTCTTTTTCTGATAATGATCTTTTACACACACACCCGACATACCATGGGTTCAAATCAAAGTTGTCACAAATATCATTATGTTGTCACACTACTAATGGACCAAAGATACTTATAGCCTATTGGCAATTCAGACTACATACTAGTATCCAAATTGAAATATAAGCATTTTGTTTAGCATAAGCAGTTATGAAGCTATCATTTCCCATACTGTGCAGTCTAAGAAGTTCTAATCAAAACATTTATCACAGATATATTAGATAAGCATCATAAAGTCCAACTGAGGTCATGTGTGAGTGAACATCTACTGATATACTATCATTTCTCCTTATAACTTCAAGTAATGTCGATTTTAACTTTTTCAATTTGTTTGGCTTTTTCAAAATCTTTTTCAAAGAAAGTAAAACAAATGAAAACAAACCTTCCATGAAAACATTTTATGAAAAACAATTTACTTAGTTACTTGGGATTAAGCAAGTCAATCAATTAAAAACTCAAACCGATGTAATCCTGTAATTGAATACCTTTGTAACCAACACAAATCGGTACTCCCCCTGTCCTATAGACTCCCCTTCAACTAGTCAAATGGTTGCATCAACGACTTTATGCTCACCATTGTCATCCTATGTTTCAGGTTATCATTTGGACTTTGTAAAACTCTTTCCAAAACATTGTGTGTGACATATTCTCCCCCTTGAGCATCAAGTCGTTGAATCAAATAGATTCTCAGTTATCAACAACTCTTTACTCTTGCAGATGTCATTCCCTGTCATGTGCAATGAAGAACCACTATCAACAAACCAAATGTTATTAATAGTCCCTCTTGGTTAATCCTGCACATCTAACAAAAAACATTAATTTGAAATTGGGACCCAATCCATGGTAGTCATGGGTCGTCCATCTGTATCAAAATAATAAACTTCAATCCATTCACAATCGAATCTCTCATCGATTTTTGGTGATTGCTCCGACGAGTCAGAAACAGAAACTTTAGATTTCCAAATATACTTCTTGTTCATTTGAAAAATGTTTAGATTGTGAAAACTCTTGTTGTTCTAAAAGTTTTCTCAATCTTCAGTTTCTCCTCCGTCTTTGAGGTCTAGAAAGCCTAACCTCAGATTTTGAATTACCCGTTGGTATATCATGAGGTTTAACCACATTTGGGTTAACAGAAGGCTTACCAAGAGTTTATACCTTTTCTGGAGTAACATGTCGGTTACCTTTGGCGTTGTGAGGACAAGCAATCCGAATGTGACCCACAAGAACACAATAAAAGCAAGTTCTCTTCTCACGATATTCTCACATATAAGGAATCTTCACACGATAAGATGCACTTGAAGAAGATTCGCCTACATGAACATCTTTTGGAGTTTGAGACGGAACAAACTTTTTCTCAACAGGTTTTGATTCAGGCTTCATCTTCTCATGAACTACATGCTTCTTCCCTTTATTTTTGTAAGGACATTTCACCACAATGTGACCCATCTCATTACAATGAAAGCATGTACGTCTGTCTTTATAATCTCTGACATATGGAACTCTCCTTGAATTTGAAGAACGTCCAAATGTATTATTTCCAAATGAATTAAAATCAACTTTTGAGTCTTCTTTCTTAACCTCGGTATCCCCTCTACCTTAGCTTCATCAAAATATTCATCATCACTCTCATCAGAATACACCATATCTTCACCTGTGACTGGATTCACTTTCAACACAGTCTTAGGATCTAAATCCTCATCTTTTATAATCTCAGGTGCAACAGAATAATTTCCATTGAATGGTGGAGGAACATAACCAATACCACTAGTTCCCTTACCCTCTTCTGTATTATTAAAATATCCTAGTAAGAATGATGAATTTCCAAAGCTTTCTAACTTTCTGTGTAATCTGATCACATCTGCTTTAGATTCAACTACTTCCTTATCTTTCTCAGCAAGATCATTATTTCGTTTCTCAATTTCTGCAAAGGACATATCCAGGTGATATGCCTACTCTTTGATCTTCAAAGTCAGAGAACTTATATCCCTCTTTAGTGATTCTATCATTTCAACACACACATTCTCTTTATCTTTTAATTTATGATTTACCGTGTGCATGGATTTCATATCACAAATGAGGTTGATGTTATCATCCATAACCCTCATTATTTTATCCTTCACTGAAATACAGGTTGAACAAAATGTTTCAGAGTTAGAAACTACCGTATCCTTTTCTTCTAAAGAAGATGTACCAGGAGCCATGAATACGTCATTATCAGCTTCACACTTTTGAGCAACAATGACAGGCTCTGTATCAACTTCTGATTCACTCAGATCATCTTCAACTGTCTGAAAGCTTTCTTTGGTCATCACATCAGTCTCAGTAGATTGAGTACTTTCACCAGAATGAATACTCTCACTATCAGTTAAATCTGCAGAAGAATCACTTTGATAATCACCCTGCTTCTCCAATACTTATTTGATCAAGACCACAAATGCTTGAGAAGTTGCTTCACTCTTTTTCTTCAATGCTTCCCATAGATCTCTTGAAGTTGGACACTTCCCAAGACTATGAATGATTTCTTTAGGTAAAGACAATTTTAAAGATTCACACGTTTTCATCTCTTGATCAAACTTCTGCTTTTCTACTTTAGTAAGAGCTGTCACTGGTTTAGGAACATCACCAAATTCCAGAAAGTCAAAAGTAGGATGCACATATCCTTCTGTTATTGGTCTCCAAAAATTTTCATCAGTTTCTGATACGAACTGTTCGAACCGCACATTCCAGCTACTGTAATTTGATATGCACAAAAGCCTCGGTGGCATAGTTCCAATCTCATTATCATCAAAAGAAATAGACAATTTGAATTTTTTGCGAAAAAATCCGGAAAAAAAAATTTCCCGCCAAAATACTCATTTTAAAAATTTCAAAATTTCAAAAATGATATAAACCAACCATAGAAGCTTTCCCTAAAAAATTTGGACAAGAACAAATTTTCCGTCAAAATACTCTTTTTTTTTAAGAACACTAGCGAACTAGATAAGTTCACATGAAATTAGTTCTCCTGATATTGCACGAGCGAACTTAAAAAGTTCGCATGAACCTCACTGAGCGAACAAGTCCACAAGCGAACTTGTTAAGTTCGCTTAAACAACAAAATCAGGTAAGTTCACCTACTGAATAAGTTCGCTTATACTGAGTGAAGCGAACTTGATAAGTTCGATTGCTAAGTTCGCCTGCAACAAAATCTCAGCAAGTTCGCTTGCTTCAGCTGTAACAAACTCAGGAAGAAAACTTCAACCCAAACACGAACTAATCAGCACCAAAAATCATCATTTCTCACAGATTAGATGGAATTTGAAGAAATTGGATCGTAGGATTAGGTATTTTATGAATTAGAACACTTCTATCGGATTAATTTCACCAAAAACCACTTCAAATCCACGAATTCAGCAGCAAAATACATACTCGATCCAATGGACATGTTCTCTTTCTCAATTCCTGATCTTGAGGTACTTTTCAAAAACAACATCAGAAAGGGTGAAGGTCATGCAACCGAAGAAGAAGCAACATTTTTTGCTCGTGCTGCCACCCGAGCTTTGGATTTAAAGAGGGAAATGGATGAACTAAAAGCCATCATCGATGCCCAAAAAAATTATGATCAGCCCAAGGATTCTGAGGAGGAGAGGCCCAAGGAACTTTATAGAATCAGGAATGCAACGGTTTCGGGGGAAATTGTTAGAACCTGAGAAACCGTTGTATTCCTGATAAACTATAGGGGCTTAGATGAACCTTTTGTAACGTTAGGTTTTTGGGTCAAGAGTCGCCAGCGACTCTTGATGAGTCACTATGTCGGTTATCGGCCGACTATCGATAGTCAGTAATCTTCATGCCGACTCTTGCTATGTTCTCTATAAATAGCAACCCAAAAACCTAATTACACCATCTTGATTCACCAAGTGTTACTATAGTCAATTTGAGAAGGTAGGAGGTTGTAATTGTTATCTCTGTTATTCAGGAGCTTATTGGGTAATCGTATCATTGTGGATCAAATAGAATTGTGTCTTGGTTGTTCTTATATGCTTTTGCTCTTCATCTTGTGTTTCTTATGATAATCAACAAATTAGCTTGTCTATAGCCATTCTGTTGATTGTTTCATGTTTAGAATCATTCTGGCACAGGGACCCTATCGTCAGGACCTACAAGTTTGAAGCTCCCATGAACATAAAACCAAACATTAGGGTTTATATCTTTCTTTTAAAGATCCCGATTGCTCAGAGAGTGATGGCCCACCGAGAACTATGGTGGGCCATTCCATTAACCCGAGAACTTCCGAAAACACTTAGTCCCTTAGATGCTTTATATCAAAATTCTAAACACGGTCAATTTCACCATTCAATTTTAAAGTAGAGTAAAAGAATAAACACGTTTACAATATGTACATTCTAACCAACAATGAGGCTTTAGGAAGTTTGCAATTGGATCATATCGTTCTACGGGCCAACCAAGGAACATTTTTCAGCACGGATTTACTCAGACAGGTCAAGTAGATTGCCAATATTCAGATCCTTCTAAACTCATGCGTTAGTTTCAAATTGTGATTTAAGTTATCATGTTTTGGTAAATTATTCACGACTCAACGGGTCTCACACTCACATCATAGAAACCTGTAATTAAATGAAAGTAAATTATGTGAATTCTTGATGAACTTTAATGGACTCCACAACTTATCATGTAAACCTTCTCTTCCTCGTGGTCTTTTGAGCGCCTAAAAAATAACTAATTGAGCATAACTAGCACGGGTTTATACAACTTTTCAGGGAATCTCTGATAAAATTTGATTAAAAACATAGCATTACGGACTTACATGTTCAGAACCAGCAAGCTCAGGGTCATAGCACAACGAACTTAATGCCCTGACAAGAGATCCCTTCCCAGTCACATATTCCCAAAAAGCAAAAAATATTTACAAGTATATTTATATGTACGCCTTTAGACATATCTTTTGAATTGTACCTAATGCACGACATTAACATTGCGTGTATTTTTCCATAGAATTTTGTTTTGCAGATTAGATTTGAACTATCATTGAGTTTCTTTTCACCTATTGCATGTCGATGCATGTCTTTTATCTATATATATACAATATGTACAGACTTGTAGCAAGTCAGCTCGCAACCCCTTTGTGAAGGATCTTAGTTAGTGCAATCCCAATAGAGCAAGGGTTATCCACAGTTCATCAACCTTTATGTTTAAGTTCTCTATTATTAATAGGAATAACAAATTACACTAATCTATGAGATGCTCCCCACTAAGGCCATAAGATCATTTTGTTCAAGTGTATCACATGCAGAGCCTATCAACATATCCAACATTGTTCCAAGTCATTTCAATTTAGTGCCTTACATGTGTTGTTCCTAGCCTTAAAAGACGAACAATCATATCACTTCCCATTTATTTGCAAACTCTCGACTCAAACAGAAACACAGTCTTTTTGTATTTTTCTTTTAAATCAGACTCTTTTTGTATTTTTCTTTTATTTGACTCTAATAAAAAATGAAAGAAGATTTTTTTTGTATTTTTCTTGACTTCTCCCCCTAAATTTGTGCATAAAAAATTAAAAATAAAAAAAACTGTACAAATTTAAGCAATAAAGATAATTTTTTTGTGACCAATTCAATTTTTAAAACCAATCATTTTCAGGGACTCGACAAGCACATTGAATCAAGATGTATCAAATGCTTTTGCGAAGATATCGGCAACAATGTTTTCAGAATCAACACTTCAAGACAGATGAGATTTCTCTCAAAGCAGTCCCGGATAAAATGCACCTTGATATCAATATGCTTGGTTTTGGAATGTTGGACCAGGTTTTTCAAATTTAGCATAGCAACCTCATTATCATAGAAAATAACAGTATTTAGAAAGGTCAAACCATAATCCAGCAATGATGTTGCATCCAGATGACTTGTGAACAACAAGCCGATGCAGCAACGTATTCAGTCTCATAAGTGGAGGTGGAGACTGTGTGTTTCCTATGAAGTTGACAACCTCCATAATCACTGTCAGAAAAAACATACATGACAAAATTAGAATCTTTGGGGTACCAAAGGCTATGTGCCACACCCTCAAAATTCACCTGCGGGGTTTTGCCATGAGACGTGTGACAAATCAAGATCTCAGTCATTAGTCATATCAAACGACACTATATGAATTTAATAAAAAAACCATTAAGTGTTCAGAGTAAATGCGGAAGCGGAAAGTAAAGTACTTAATGCGCAAAACAAACGCGCCCAAAACTAAGTTGCTGAAAGTAAGTAAATAGTTTAAATATTTGCAATAATTAAAGGACTCCCATGCATGTCCTAATCGTGTACCTGTGGCTTAGCGACCTGAGAAAACATGTTAAGAAAATGTGTCAACACTAGGTTGGTGAGTTCACAGGTTTTCAGTCAATAATAATGATTGCCAGATAATGTACATTCAATATATATCAATAGGTAGCTAACCTATGTTCAAGTTACTAAAGTGCTCGCAACCGAAGCTGACTGTTTTGTGTTTGATGCCTTCCACCATGTCTATCAACAGTGGTTATGTGTGTAGGATCGTAAGATTACAAGGTGATTCTGTTCTAGTTGATATTGGCGAAAACAATAGCAACCAACAAAGTAAACAAGTAAACAGCAAGAATACTGATAAATGCACTGTTGTATTAGACTTCTGAGATTACAAGTTTACAAGTAAAACACTATCAAGAAGCACTATCAAGGCACACAAGCACACTTGTTTGAAGTGTTTACAGGATATATATATAGTAACTTAGAATCAAGACAGACCCTTGATTCTAAGGGTCAGATCTAACACAAGCCGTTGATCTTGTTTATTAATCTAAATTACACGCAAAGGCTAATCTAGTTAACTTTACTGAAACGTCTTCTTAGGCATCATTGTTTGCATGCTTGGAGAAGCGCGTCATTGTCCTTTATTGGTTGCACCAGTGAGGTTCCTTCTGCTTGGAGTGTGGCAGTTGCTTTTGCAGAAAGGTGTCAGAGGCGCTTTTCATGGATAGTCAGCTGCAACGTTTGATCTTCAGAGAATAAAGCTATCAGCAGCAGAGATGAGAATAATGCTGCTGATAAGCCTATCAGCAGCAACTTGTGTTTAACGCTGCTGATAAACCTATCAGCAGCAACAAGTGTTGAATGCTGCTGATAAGCCTATCAGCAGCAACATGTGTTGAATGTTGCTGATAAGCCTATCAGCAGCATTTGTACTTAGAATAATTTGGTAGCAATCAGTCTTTGGTTCTACAAACTCCCCCTAGACTGATGCAACCAAAATTCTTCTAATCATTTTGCTGCTGAAGCTTTTGCATGTGGCTAACTATCCTTTCAACCTCATAGCCTCTTGGATCCTTGCTGGGATTATTCAATGGAAGTTCAGACAGAGTCTTGATGTCTTTGTGTGGCATTTTGTAGATTGCTTTGCTTGAACATCTCATATGCTGCTTCTTTACATCAATCAGAGTGAACTCATCCAAATCAGCATTGTAGGACCAAGATACAAATGGAGAGTGGGACTTGAGTGGTTTGATATCCATGACCACATCTTTGCTAGGGTTGAAGTAATGTCTGATTGCTAGCATAAGATGTTTCCCTTTCTCATTTGCAGGCTCATGAGCTTCACCCAGCTCCAAAGTTCTTCTTAGGTCTGAATCTGGTAGTTGCAGAACCTCATCAACAGACCTGTATGTAGATCTTCTTCTTTCAGTTCTCCCCCTGAAGATCTCAAACCTTTGATCCTGTGGATTGTAGGCCCATTCAACTATGTTTCTTGAGTCTTCAGGTTCAGATGAGGATTTCGATTTCTTCAAGGGAGGCTGTTGATGAGTGGGAGCTGGGTGGGATGATTTGGACTTGTTGGGTGGAGGAGTGGAAGGTTTGGGGAGGAGAGTGGAAGGATGATGGACTGAGGAAGAGGTAGGTGAGGGAGAAGGCTTGGGTTTCTTTGTCTTTGGTTTTTCTTCTTCTTTGATAAGTACCCTTTTCTTGGAGTCTTTCTTCCCTAGTCTTTTTCATGTCAGCCATCTCCTCTTCTTCTCTTCTTCTTCTTTTCTCTTCCCTCTCTCTTTTCTCTTTTAGCAACCTCTCTTCATCTTCATCAGTCATGATTCCCTTTCCTTTGTTTACATTGGATGCCTCTGCTTCAGCTTCACTGATCACAACAGCAGATGATGATGCTGCTATTTGGATCTCTGCCTCAGCTTCATTGGCAATTTGGGATGTGAACATGGGAAGGTCATTGGCCTCGTTCGATTTGCATTCAGGACTTGTGACTTCTTTCAGCATTTCTTTGATAGTTGATCTTGACCCATATGCTGCAGTGCAGATGTCTACTCGAGGGGAAGCTGAGTCAGTGTCAGTGTCAGAGTTTGACACATATACTGCCTCAGTAATTCTTCCTACTTGTTCAAGTTTGGCTCTGACAGTGGCTATCATTGCCTGGCTTTCAAGTGAGTTAACATTGCGGATGTTTGCCCTGAGTTGAAAGATCTTGTAGAGAAAGTCTGTAGGAAGTGACAAGATGTTCCTGGTGTTGATGGTGAGAGAGGAGCCGTTGCTTAGTAAGAAGGTGTGGTCAAAAGACTTAGTGCTCACCCAACCTAGCACGTCCAAGTCCTTGACCAGGAAGGCATACATAAATCTTCGAAGGCCCAGAACTTCTTCTTTAGTGAGAAGACTGCTCCTTGTTATTTCAAGATTGCTAGGAGTCAGTCTCCTTTCTGCGGCCACCGAGGATTCAGGATAAGCTACCCAATTTGCTTTTTGAATTAGTCTTTCGAAGTGGGGTAGATTATCCTCCATCAAGTCATGGAACCTGCCAATGGCAAGTTCTGCTGAGAGATATGCTGAGTTGTTGAAGCTGTTTGATAAGTATAGCTGTAGGACTTGGAGGGCATTGAGAGAGTTCCAGTTCAGCTCTTCTACTCCGTTGAACTCCCACCCAATCCAAAACCTCTCAGCTGATCCATCATACCCCCAAGCTAGAATGGAGTCAAATTCTAGCTTCTTTGATGATCTGAATAGTTGGGGGGTTGATGATTGATCAATGATGGCTGCTGCTTCAGGAAGGATGCTGAATGATGTATTTGTTTGTTATGTGTCTTCAGCATCATTCAGCATTTTATCAACAGCCCTGACGACCAACTTCCAGTCTTCAGATGTCCCTTCTTCTTCGCTATCTGAGACTGGCAAGTCATGAATTTGTACAAAATCCGGCTTGAATAGTGAGCTTTGAAGTACAACCTGCTCTTGAATCCAGTCTTCAAGACTGTTTGTATCTTCTTCCATAGAGACCATCTCCCCCTTTTTGGTTGCATCAGTAGACAGGTTAGCATCAGTTTGGGTGCCTACTAATACAAGAGAGGGAGTGGCTAAAGTTGGGCATTGATGGGCTTCATGCATAGAGACTTGGTGTCTTAGTTTGGACACTTCAGCCTCTAGCATAGCCACCCTGGCCGTCAAGTCCAGGTTATGAAGTTTCAGTCTGTCCTCATCCACAGTTGTGGAATCCTTGGACCCAGATGGGGCCGTAGGCCGAGCCTCAGCATCCCCATCACCCGTGGTTTCTTGGCGCCTGGGATTCCTCTCAGTGAGGGAAGTTTCCAAGGAAACACCCTCACCATGAGTTCCCGTGGTTGAGGTCTTAAAGATGTTGTCACTGTCCTCCTGGTCATTTGATGGACCAGCAGTAGTGACAGCCTCTTCCACATCCACTCTTTCATGACTCCTAGAGTGGACCTTCAAGGGTGAAGAACTTGGGTTAGGTGTTTCGGAAGCAAGACCTATCAGTACCTCCTTGATAGTGGTAGTTGGAGAAGGTACATCACTTTAGTCAGGTTCCTCAACACTTAAGTCCAAAGAAGATAGAAATGGCTCAAAGGGCTGTTCTATGGATCCGAGAACTGATCCTAATCCTAATAGAGAGACTTCCGAAGGAGTCTCCCTAACAGTGTGGCTTTCCCTTATGATATTCTCACTAGAATGTTGTGATTCTGAGTGAGGGATGTTGGATTGGGTTTGGGCCTTGGAGGTAAGAGAAGAAGGAGTTCTCTTGCCCCTCTTCCTTGTATACTTAGCTGCAACCGGGGCCCTGTGTTCCGGTTAAGCAATCAAACTGTGGGTGAGTAAAGTATGTGCCTGTACATCCTCAGTAGAATGCACAGGGGTTCGATCAAGGGAAGCAGCAGTTTGAGTTTGTGGCAGTGAGGTGGAGGGTGTGGGATCAGTATCAGCTGGGTTTGCTGAACTGTCACCCTGGGCACTTTGCGTGTTCAACATTGTAGATAACAATGGAACATCGGCCCCTGAGAAATTTGATGAAACTGTTCTCATGCTTTGAAAAATGTTGTTCCTATGTCCCAGCATTACGTAGATTCTTGCAGTTTTTGAAAGATCTTGGTGCTCAAAATTGAACACTTCCTGCAAGAATCTTGGGTACATGAAGAACTGTGATTTCACCCCTTCTTGAAGGTTGTATCTCAAACCTTCAAGAATGAGGTGGGAAAAATTGAAACCCTCCGCAGTTATCATACCGTGAATTGCCGACGCAAGTCCGGAGCTAAGTTGGTTCCAGCCACTCCTCTTCTGGGATATGCATTGGAGAAGAGTGTGACAGAGATACTTCCATTTGGGACCCATGAGTGCCTTCTCTATCATATACTCTGTTTGATTCCCAGTGTACCCTATGGATACAAAGGTCCTCATGTATACGTCTCTTGGGTAAGAGATGGCGTCCCCTTCATCTTGAAGCTTGAGGTGTTGGCGGAGCTTTGCTTCAGTGATTATCATCTCCTTGCCGTCTATTGTGCCACTGATTTGGGGAGTGCCCTGGTCAGTAGAATACACGGCTGAGCTCCAAAAATCTTCCATGTGGGAAGTATAGATGGTTGGGTTGACTGTTAGGGCATGGTGGATTTTGGACCGACAAAGAAAGTCGATCATATCATCGAAACCTTCGGATTTCTTGCCCTTTATTAGGCATGCAGTGAGGTTGTGATATGGGGAAAACTTGTCGTTGGGGTTGTTTATGTCTACGCCTGCCATTGTTATGGATTTGGAGGGAAGAGAGAGGGGTGTTTGAATGGTGGTTAATTATTTAGGGCTTTGAATGCTGTGGGGACGGGAGAGAAAGTGCTGGGAGGTTAGGGTTTGAAATTGAATATGAAGAGGTTGTGGGAACGTTTGAGATTGTGATATAACGGCAGACGAAGAAAAAGCAACTTTACTTGTATAGTACAACCTGTTTTACTTTTCATTGTTACAGCTGTAAAGCACTCGAGCAGTCATGGTAAAGACTGAGAGTAGTATTTACCATGGGTAAAAGTTAATGTAGACTTGAGTTTACCCATCAGCAGCAAACTTGGTTGCTGTGGATGAGAAAGCATGTCCGCAGCAACATTGGTTGCTGCGGATGGTTAAGTCTGTCAGCAGCAAACTTAATTGCTGCTGATAGATGCAATGGTCTGCAGCAGGGATTTTACTGCTGATTGCCTTAAAGCTATCCGCAGGAGAACTTGTTCCTGCTGATAACTTAAGGCAGTCAGTGGCAAATCCTCTGCTGCTGAATAATAAACCTGTCAGCAGCTGAAAGGCAAAAGTGCTGCTGACTTATTACTTTTATTTACAACAAGATACCAACATATTTACAGAATCTGATTTTAGAGAAAGATTTTAAAAAAAGTTCATCATACCAATAGATTCAGTTAGTGGGAGAAATCCAAGAGCTTGCGTCCTTGCAGAAAAGGGTTCTTGGATTATTAGTGTCAGCATGTGCATTTTCAACGGAACCAATGATGATGCTTGGTGGTATCTTCACCTTCCATTGCTGAGGTATAGGTTTTCCAGTTTTCTTTGACCTATGAGCAGCTGGCGTGAATGCTGATGACTTTGGCATAGCTGCAGCAGCTGGTGTTGCTGCTGATGGTTTTGATTGAGCAGCAGCAGACTGTGTTGCTGCTGAAGGCTTTGCTTGAGCAGCAGCAGACTTTGTTGCTGCTGAAGGCTTTCCCTTGGATCTTGCCTTATCAGTAGTGGACACTTTTGCTGCGGACTTTGTTAGCTTATCAGCAGCAGATTTGGTTGCTGCTGAAGGCTTCTGCTCCGTTTTCTTGGGCTTAACTGGACTAACAACCGATGTATGTTGATTCTTCTTTACCCTTTGTCTTTGAGGGGCTTGATGAAGAATCTGTTTGAAAGGGTTAAACTTACAGTTTGCAGCAAAGTGGTCTGATTCTCAACAGATGATGCAAGATTTTTGAGGTTTTGACAACTGCTCCCTTGGTGGAGAGAGAGATTTTCTGAATTGAGTTGTCTTAGCTTCAAAGCTTCTTACCTGTTTGTTCTTCTTTGTTTTCTCAAAAGCATGTTGCTTGAGGTTTCTTTGCTGCTGTAGGTAGTAGAAGCTGGTGCTGGCAGTGTGGTTATATTTCCCACAGACAAAACATGATTTTGCCAGTTTATCCTTTGAAAGATGCACATAATCCTTTCTTTTGAAGAGGTCTTTGAAATTCCAAGGGTGAGTTTTGTTGTGCTCAAATGTAGCTTCTTCCAATGTTTTTTGAACATATGGAGACCTTTCTTCAGGCGCATGACATGTGTAAAACACCTTCATTGGCTAGACTGAAGATGAGGACTGGCCCTTTTCAGTATTTAGCTTCCTACCTTCTGGAGGATAGCTAATTCTGATTTGTTTGAAGGGTTTAGGAACTGGTATTGAAGGGATAATAGGGACTTCATCTTTAGTGACTATCACTTGAGGGGCAGGAGGAGATGAGGCATTACTTGTTTCAGTGAAGTCTGAGCAATTTGACTCAGTCTTTGATGAAGTAGTGCATTCTTGCACAGGGGTTTCTTTGACAGCAGGGTCAAGATTTTGGTTGGCCATGTCAAGATTTGCTAGATTGAAGCTTGGTTCATGGATGGCAACGTAATCAGCAGGAGGTGCGATGGTTTTATACTGGTCAGTATGATATCCCAACCCAGTTTTTACATTTTCATGGATTTGAACATCCAAAAGTCTTTGCAGCTTTTTGGATGCAAATTCATATTTTTCCACATGGACCTTTTGGTCTACCAATTCAGCCCTTGCAGCTTTCAACTTAACCAGAATATCATCAATTTGAGTTTCAAGGTTTGTTTGTTCATGTTTTAATGATGAAATTTCTTTCTTTAAACAATCATTCTTTTCCTTGTAACTATTTTCAACCTTTTTAAATTCATATTTCATTTGGTGAAATTCTTCATTTTGATCTATGAGCTTCTGGTTATGTTTCCTATATCCAAGGACCTTATCAATGCACTCTTGAGTACATAGATTTTCATAAACCTTTGGTGGTACCTCTGATGTGTCTGAAGTTAGAGAGGATACCTCTAATGTGTCTGCCATGAGAGCTTGATTGTTGGCAGAAAGATCCTCAGGCTGGAAGCTCCAGTCAAAGTCAGTTGTTCCAACATTTGCACAGGCTGCAGTTTGTGCTGGAGGATTGACATGTTGCTGTTGTTGGTGTCTTGGCTGAGCTTGGTGTGCTTGTCTGGTAGGATAGTAGTCGCTTGAACTAGGACCTGAGTGGTCAGAGTGAAGCGCGGGAGAGGTGGTGGAAGAGGCTGATTGATGGCTTGAGCTTCTTTCTTTGGCTTGAATTATTTCTAATTCATAGGCTTTTAGCATACAAAAGAGCTCGGTCATCTGCAGAGTCTTCAGATTCTCAGTTCTTCTTATTGACACTGTGTAAAGTGTCCAGCAACTAGGAAGAGATCTGATGAACCTTTTGAGAATGCCTTCATTCTCCAGTTTCACCTTAGAGCACTGCAGCTCTCCTACCAAGTAAGTGTACCTGTTATACACACTGGTTAGTGACCCACCTTCATTGCAGACAAAGTTTTCGTATTGCTGCTTCAGGATGTCTTCGGGCCCGTTGCTTTGTGCCATTTTTGTTTTGTGTGACTTGATCAAGAATAGAGTTTTGAATAGAATCAGAAAGTGATTGAACAAAGGTTAGTTTGTTTAATCTTGAGCCAAAGCTATGATACCACTTGTAAGATCGTAAGATTACAAGGTGATTCTGTTCTAGTTGATATTGGCGGAAACAATAGCAACCAACAAAGTAAACAAGTAAACAGCAAGAATACTGATAAATGAACTGTTGTATTAGACTTCTGAGATTACAAGTTTACAAGTAAAACACTATCAAGAAGCACTATCAAGGCACACAAGCACACTTGTTTGAAATGTTTATAGGATATATATATAGTAACTTAGAATCAAGACAGACCCTTGATTCTAAGGATCAGATCTAACACAAGCCGTTGATCTTGTTTATTAATCTAAATTACACGCAAAGGCTAATCTAGTTAACTTTACTGAAACGTCTTCTTAGGCATCATTGTTTGCATGCTTGGAGAAGCGCGTCATTGTCCTTTATTGGTTGCACCAGTGAGGTTCCTTCTGCTTGGAGTGTGGCAGTTGCTTTTGCAGAAAGGTGTCAGAGGCGCTTTGCATGGACAGTCAGCTGCAACAATTGATCTTCAGAGAATAAAGCTATCAGCAGCAGAGATGAGAATAATGCTGCTGATAAGCCTATCAGCAGCAACTTGTGTTTAACGCTGCTGATAAGCCTATCAGCAGCAACAAGTGTTGAATGCTGCTGATAAGCCTATCAGCAGCAACATGTGTTGAATGCTGCTGATAAGCCTATCAGCAGCATTTGTACTTAGAATAATTTGGTAGCAATCAGTCTTTGGTTCTACAATGTGTTAGGTCAATATTACACCCATTCGACCTCCATTCGAGTTAGCGCGACTAACGCGGGTAGGGTTTGTCAAACTCAGTAGTACTACTCAAGATTACCTCGCTAAGTTCATATTAAACGGTTCGATATGTAAGGACTTTCATGATAGAATGTTATGCTTGGCTTTAACAAGTGATATATAAGAATTACAAGAATCTAATGTTTGGGTCAAGTTTTCTCCCCTTGGTTTAAAACATTAAAGGGGCCGTGAAACTCACCTGAGATGTGTAGAGCGTAGTAAATAGCACCACAACAAGAATGCAAGTGAACCGTCTACTAATGCCCTAGAATAAGATTACGATTTTTAGGAACACGTAGGAACATGTGACGAGAACACGGGAAGGTCGGACGTCTTAAATACGCTTATGATTAACGAATGGGAATGTTGACATCGGGATTGGAAAATCCCTAGTTTGGTATTTAGTAATAACGTGGTACGCGTGAAACACCAGTAGATATGTGGTAAACAATATTAAATAGTAACAAGTACGTTTTCGTGAGACAAATAATTGTTAAAGTGATAATATAAATAAATTTATAATTCTTAAAATAGAAATAATACTTAGAATTAATTAGAAAATTAATCCCGAGCACATGGTCGTTTTTAGGTAACAAATTGGACTAATATAATATTAAAATAATATGGGGATTGATTTTATTCAAAATTATAATTTAAAAAGCTGCTAAAAAAAAATAAAACCTGTTGTGGGATTCGAACACGGGTTTCTCCCACAACAACACAACAACTTAACCATCTCCGCCCGCTAGAGTATCGCTACAATAAATGGTTCTGTTTGATTTTATCATTTAAAAACCCCTGAGTTCTTCCCCCTTTTCACAAAACCGATCAAATCCATCCCTAACCCTACCGATTTCGATCATGATTGATCATAGGGACTTGGGGGGTTTTGTTAATCGATGTATTGCGAACCTACTGGTGTGTTTAATTGCAAAAACATCAAGTCTAGGTCGATTAACTCTTTGTTTGAAAATCTGAAACCCTAGGTTTTTAACATGGAATCAATTTGGTTAAATCCGATAAGATTATGATTTGGATTCATAGGGCTTTCGATGAGTGATGAATTACAAAACTACCCATGTAATTTAATTTGATTGAAACAGAGTGTAGCTTAGGGTTCGATTAATCCGGTTTAAACGATTAACCCTAGAATTGGTTCGTGTTCAATTCGATGTTGTGAGCCCCAGTTATGTTAGGGATTTTTTTTCTAAAGGTGAAACCGAAACTACAGATGTCTTTGATTACGTGAACTGAGTTTGAATTGATAGAGATCGACTAGATAGGGTTCCGACTTCGAATGGTGTGGTCTCCGGTGACTCCGACTGCTTCTCCGGCTAAACTGATGTGGGGGAAATGATCAGTGGGACTCGTCTAGCGTGCGCAGGGTGTTTGATTGCAAAATGGTAATCGAAATCAGTCAATTTGGAAGGTTTTAGATAAGGGTTGACGATTACGGTTTTAATGGGTTTAATATGATTAATTCGTAATAAAAAACAATTAGAAACACTTGCAAATGATTCAATGATGATCGACATCATCATTTTTGTGCATTATAATTACGAATTCGAACAGTTTTGGAGTTATGGTCTTGAATTTGGATCAACGATACTCGATTTTGACTTTCAAAAGTCAAAGAATTGAATGTTGGGTATTTACAGAATTAGTCCCTGTAGTTTCATGTGTAATTGTTTGAGTTTGACAGATTTGGTCCTTGGAGTTTGTGAGATAACGTTATTTGGGTTAAATAAGTTAACCTGAAATAGTCGGGTGTCACACCATGCCTAGGCTTTCCCTTGAGATACCGAAAGATACGCTTAACAGCAGTTAAATGGGACATCTTGGGATTCGCTTGATAACGAGCACACCGACACACAACAAACATGATGTCTGGACGACTGACCGTTAAGTGCATCAATGAACCGATCATAGATTGATATTGTTTTTTATCAACGGCAACCCCATTTTAATCGGTATCCATAATTGGCCTCGCAGACATGGGTTGTAAGGCCCCATTCCCGGGTAACCTCACTTGTTGGATTTACTCATAAACATAGTCATAAATACTGAGCTTAAATTTAAAACATTCGAATTCGTTCATTACATAATGTAATATAACAGCGGAAGTCTTAACAATTAAATACATAACATTGTCTTAATATATATAAAAGTGGGATGTCAGTCTTGTGCCGGGTAACCTTCACGTCATCGCACGACCCTTTCTTCCTTTACCTGAAATGTATACTAAAAGTCAGATAACGCTGGTGAGTTCTAGTTTAAAGACAATCATACATAATATTTATCTTACCATGAGTATTATATATATATATATATATATATATAACATACTTAACATTCGAGCTTTTACATATTCTTTACTTTACTGTTCTCACATAACATTCATATTGAGTACATACATTTGTACATACATGCTTACTTGAGGAGAACACTTATTGGCCATAATATTAAGGGAGAACAACCCATCACACTTGTCGCGAATGTCACAAAGACATCGCAGTGAGAACTAACGTCGTAGCCCTTTTCATTAACCGTCCGACTCTAGAAAACCATCTGTTCTTTACTTAAATCCGTCCGGCAACCTATGTCCGTCCGCTCTTAAACCGTCCTACCATCGTAGTCCGTTCATTCGCCCATCTGCCCAAGGGCATCCATTTCCCACGTGACCATTATGTATGAAACCGTTCTACTTAAGTTAAGGCAATTGCTTCGACCGTCCATTAGTGCCTTTTTGTACGTCCTAGCTTGCGAAGGAACGTTTTTGTCCCGGTTGTAAAATAGTCACGTGGTCGTCCGTCTACCAAAGTAGCCGTTGTCATAGAAGGGTTCATAACGTTTACATACATTCATATCATGCAATATATATAATATAAAGCAAGATTTCATTCTTTTATGTTATGTCCTTCTTTCATTCATTCTTTATAATCATACGTTTCATTATTTTTCATAATTCATTTTCATATATAAGTATATATATATATTTGTATACCACGTATGATCACATTGACATTCATAGCATTTATTCATTTAGTGTATACATTTCAGCCCCAAAACATTTAAAAATGATTTGCACATAACATAGAAGGGGGCACATAGAACTCACCTGATAAGCTAGTCTTGGTTGTCCTAAACAAAGGTCCAACACGTCACGTATGATCTGGATTAGGTAATTAAATACACATCAGACCCAATCCCGACTCTAACTGTTTAAATCATTCTAAACATACTGACTTTACTTACTGGTCTGCTGCCTGCGCACTTAGTAAGTGCGCAGGACCTTGCTCATGCGTACTTGACAAGTGCGCAGAGAGTTCTTCTTGCGTACTTGGTATGTACGCATGATCTTTCTCCTGCGTACTTGGTAAGTACGCAGGACGTCCCTACTGCGTACTTGATAAGTACGCAGCACCTGTTTCCTGGACAAGTCCGAAATTCTTGCATGTTAATCCGATCATGCTAATCTTACAACTTTCTTTGATCAAAAGGTGCGGTTTTCACTCTAAATGCTAGTTCTAAGCTTATTTTCAACTTTCATCCATAAAAACGTCTCCTATTTAGCTAAAGCCCGAGAAACCCCAAAACGAAGAAAAACTCAGTTTAAGGTCAAATCGTTACCTGGATTGTGATTCTGATTCGGAGGTTTTGCTCATGAGCGGTAGTAACGTGCTCCTTCAATTTCGGGTCGATCCGTCAACTTTCTCTCTCTAGACCCGAGCTCTCCTTTCTCTCTCTAGGTTGCAAGTTTTGGTGGAAATGAGAGTTCTTGTTCTGTCTTGACCCTAATATACCTGGGCTTCGCTCGGCCCGTTGGAGCCGAGCCCAAGCCCATCCGTTTTTCTTTTGTTTTATGACGATTAAGTCTCTATCGCGTTATTATTTACTAAATTACTATTTTTGGGATGTTACAAGTCTACCCTCCTTAAAGAGGTTTCGTCCTCGAAACCGCTTATACGTTAAACAATTTAGGGTATAGTCCCATCATCTCGTCTTCATTTTCCCATGTAGCTTCTGACCCTTTTCTGTGCTTCCATTGTACTTTGACTAAATGAATCGACTTATTGCGTAGTCGTTTCTCAGCTCGGTCAATGATGGCTATTGGTTCCTCCACATAATTTAGACTGTTATCCACTTCGAACTCGTCATAAGGTATGTGAGCTGTGTCGTCAGCTAGGCACTTGCGTAAGTGCGACACGTGGAACGTAGGGTGTATTCCACTAAGCTCAACGGGTAGGTCGAGTCTGTAAGCAACTTGACCCACTCTCGCTAATATCTTGAAAGGTCTGACAAACCGTGGACTTAGTTTGCCACGTTTTTTGAATCGGATTATTCCTTTCCATGGTGATACCTTTAACAGTACCATGTCCCCCACTTGAAACTCTAAATCCCTCCTTCTCTTATCCGCGTATGATTTCTGCCTGTCCTTTGCGGCTTTCATTCGAGCCTTGATTTGATCAAACTTCTCGGAAGTAGCTTTGACCACTTCGAGGCTTGCGAAATCCTTTTGTCCAATTTCCCCCAACAAACCGGGGTCCTACATTTCCTTCCATATAACATTTCAAATGGCGGCATGCCAATAGTCAAGTGATAGCTGTTGTTGTATGAAAATTCTACTAATGGTAGATGGCTGTCCCAGCTCCCACCGAGGTCAATGATACAGGCCCGGAGCATGTCCTCCAAGGTCTGAATGGTCCTTTCCGATTATCCATCGGTTTGGGGGTGGTAAGCGGTGCTGATGTTCAGCTTAGTGCCCATTGCTTCTTTGAATTTCTTCCAAAACCTTGACGTGAATCTAGTATCTCTATCGGACACAATCGACAGCGGCATACCATGTCTGCTCACAACTTCCTTGATAAATACTTCTGCTAGTCTTTCTGACGAAGAAGTCTCACGTATTGGTAAGAAGTGAGCACTTTTCGTCAAGCGGTCGACGATCACCCAAATGGTATCATTGCCTTTAGCTGTTCGCGGTTGCTTGGTAATGAAGTCCACCGTGATCTCCTCCCACTTCCATTTCGGTATTGGTAGAGGTTGCATTTTACCGCATGGTTTTGGGTGCTCGGCCTTAACTGGTGAGCACGTTAGGCACTTGTTCACGTACTCGGTCACAACATTTTTCATGCCAGGCCACCAGTACTCTTTCTTCAAGTCTTGATACATTTTGTTTCTCCCGGGGTGGATAGAATAGCAAGACTTATGGGCCTCATCGAGTATTTTGGCTCTAAGCTCGCCAATCTTAGGTATCCACATTTGGCCAAACCTAGTTCGCACACCGTATGCATTTGCATCCAAATTCCCTTGTTGTCCTACTATTCTTTCCCATTTTATATTTCCTTCTATTAGTGTTTCGTCTTGTGCCTTTGATATTTCACTCATCAAATCTGGTGTTATAATTAGCTGACACGCTTTGATCCGTATAGGTTCCGATCCTTCCTTTCTGCTTAAAGCGTCAGCCACCACGTTTGCTTTGCCTGGATGGTACAATATATCAAAGTCATAGTCCTTCAGTAGCTCTAACCACCTCCTTTGCCTCATGTTTAATTCCTTTTACCCAAAAAAGTACTTCAGGCTTTTGTGATCTGAGTAAATGGTGCATTTGACTCCATACAGATAGTTCCTCCATATTTTCAACGCGAAAACTACTGCTGCTAACTCTAAATCATGTGTTGGGTAGTTAACCTCATGAATCTTTAGTTGTCGTGAGGCGTAGGCAATTACCTTCCCTCGTTGCATAAGTACGCAACCTAAACCCTGACCCGAAGTGTCAGAGTAGACTACTAAGTCTTCATTTCCCTCAGGTAGTGCCAAGACTGGAGCTTGGGTTAATCGTGCGTTAAGTTCCTCAAACGCGTTGTTTTGGGTTGGACCCCATTCATATTTCACTTCCTTTCGTGTCAACTTAGTTAGTGGCGAGGCTATTCTTGAAAAATCTTGAATGAACCTTCAATAGTAGCCTGCCAATCCCAGAAAACTTCGTATCTCTATTGGTGTCTTTGGGACGTTCCATTTATTTACTGTCTTGATCTTTGTAGGATCCACCATGATTCTGTTTGGGTTTATTACATGACCTAGGAATTGGAGTTCCCTAAGCCAGAACGCGCATTTGGAGAATTTTGCATATAACTTTTCCTGCTTTAGCACCTCCAGAACCTCTCTTAGGTGACAGTGGTGATCACCATCGCTTTTCTAATATACCAGTATGTCGTCTATAAAAACTATCACTGATAGATCCAACATTGGTCGACATACTCTATTCATCAAATCCATGAATGCTGCTGGCTCGTTGGTCAATCCGAAGGACATCACGAGAAACTCATAATGCCCATAACGTGTGCAAAACGCGGTCTTTGTTACGTCTTCTTCACTTACTTTCAACTGATGGTAACCCGACCTAAGATCGATCTTTGAGAACCAACTCGCACTTTGCAGTTGATCAAAAATGTCGTCTATTCTTGGCAGTGGGTATTTGTTCTTTACTGTCCTCTTGTTCAACTCGCGGTAGTCAATGAACATGCGCATGCTACCGTCCTTCTTCTTTACAAAGAGTACCGGAGCGCCCCACGGTGAGATGCTCGGTCTAATAAATCCTTTTTCTGTTAGTTCCTCTAGTTGAGACATCATTTCTTTCATTTCTGACGGAGCCAATCAGTAGGGGGCTTTGGCAACGGGCTCGGATCCTGGCAATAAGTCAATCTAAAATTCTATTTCCCGATCGGGTGGTAACCCAGGTAGATCCTCAGGGAATACTTCCAGAAAGTTGCACACCCCGGGTACATTCTTGAGTTCATTCATTTTCATTCTATCATCAATAACATATGCCAGATTGTTAGGACATAGATTGTAATGACAAAAGCTTGTAATAGTTAGATCTTATGTCTTTATGTTTTTGTTATGTAAAAACTCAATAAGTGTTATTCAAGTTTACCTAGAGGCGAACTTGTTAAGTTCGCCTGGTCTATCTGAGGCGAACTTAATAAGTTTGCTTAAGTCTATCTGAGGCGAACTTGTTAAGTTCGCTTAGTCTGTTAGAGGCGAACTTAATAAGTTCGCTTATAGCAGGTCAGACGTTTATATATGTGTGTTTACAGAGTCACTCATAACGCATAGAACAGAGATTTATCGATTAGTCTGATGGAGTCTGTAAACTTTACTATGATTTGGAATACAATAGAGAATGTTATTTACGTGATTGTCTACATTGTCTTTTATGCATATAAACGTTGATTCGTTGGATTCCGCACTCCTAGTTAACGTCACGTCTTATCACGAGATCGATCCGTGGAAGCGCCATGAGGACCTACACAGATAAGCTTCGCAACCGCGCTTCATGTAACTTTCGGCCTTGATCATCGAGATGACGTTCGGCATAGTGCAATTCCAATCCCCATAAACCGTAATTGGACTGCCGCTAGGAGCTTTGAGGTGTATCCTCTTACGTTTACATATGATTTGAGCTTCGTTGGCAGCTAGCCAATCCATACCCAATACTATATCGAATCCTCCTAAGGTGAGAAGGAATAATCTAGAAGGAAACTCATGGCCCTCTATTTCTATGATGCAATCCTCTGTTACTTGAAATACTGTCGAATTTTTACCAACGGTAGTTTGTACGCTAAAGACGTTTACTATTGTGTTGATAGTGCATCCTAGTTTACGACTAAATGCATTGGATATAAAAATTTTACTAGCACCAGAGTCAAATAAAATAGCAGCATGTTCGTTATTAACTAGGAACGTACCTGACACAACATCAGGGTTTCCCCTAGCTTCCTCCTTAGTCAGGGCATAGGCTCGAGTCCTAGCATGCGGTTGTTCCTTTTCCTTTCCCGAACCGGATTGTCTGGTTTTCCTGCAATCCCTAGTCTGGTGTCCATATCTTCCACAACTTTGGCACTTGACGCCCTTCAAACAATCTCGGGAGTAGTGCCCCGGCCTCCCGCACTTATAACACATGGTGGTGCCGATTCGACATTCGCCAAGATGTTGCCTTCCACATTTCTTGCATGTTTCGTATTCATCCGACCTTGGTTTCTTAATTTCAGTCGCTACATTCCCTTTTCCAGTGCCTCTAGACGGGTTCTCCCACTTTCTCTTTTGTGTCTCAGGTGCCGGGTCCTCATTGGCATAATCGTCGTAGACGATTTCGCTCAGATTCACTATTGACTCGAAGGTCGAGGGTAGATTAGCTTTCACATGAACACGGACCCTTTGAGGTAGGCCCTTCACATAGTACTTAATCATTCGTTCTTCCGTCTCCACCAGGTGGGGTACCAGTTGGGCTAGCTCATTGAATCTTGAGGTATACTGGCAAATAAGTTTTGTTGCCAGCCTTGAAGTTTAGGAACTCGTTCTCCACATGATCAATCTCGTTCTGTGGCCAGAACTTTTGGATTATGAGCTTCTTCAGGTCTTCCCATGTCATTCTGGCAAGAGCGTGTGGCGACTTTGTTCTCTGAATGTTTCTCCACCAACCTAGTGCTTCATTGGTGAAAGAATGAGAAACATATTTAACCGCCTGGTCCGGTCGACATTCGCTGATGTTGATTACAACGTTCATCCTCTCGATCCATTCGAACGTAGCCACTGAATCTTTGTTCCCATCAAACTTGGGTGGGTCTCCGTCCTTGAAACCTTTGTAAGTACATCCACGATTGCTTGATCTCACGTTCACTTCATCCCCATCACTGTCATACAATTTCTGTTCATGGTTTCCTTCATCCTCTTCTTTATTTTTCTTTAGTGCCTCTGATAATAGATTAGGCAATACTTTCTTCAGGGTGAGTACAACTTCACGGGCAATAGCATCCCTGACCACTAGTTCTAACTGTAGAGGCCCTTGACTATTGTTCCCAGTTGGGGTCACCTCTGTTTCGTGCACACTCTCAGTGTGTTCTGTGTGCACACTATCTTCCTCCTCATGTCTTTGATTCAATGGAGGTCTACCGACTCGGCCAGTACGACCGCCTCGGCGTCCTGTTCTTCCTCCACCAGATATAGTTCCTAGTTTTCTTATAGTTATAAAGGGATTACATCAATGCCATTCCTTCAGATCATAGATTAGAACAGTACGAGCAAGGTAAATTATTAATTACAGTGACCGGTTTGTGATTACTAATTTACATTGCTTTTCGGGTTCAAAACTCTTCAACTCGGTTGTGACATTGACATCTATTGGTTCTAAGTTAAGGTATCTATTCTTGTCCAAGTGCATTAACTTTAGTACTTACTTACCGTGCTAGCATTCGCATTGGTTACCCATACTGACATCCGTGCGTTGGTCCCATAATCAGTTTGAATCCAGACATTTAGGGATGTCTGAATCTCTCAAACTATTGCTCTGATACCAACTTGTAAGGCCCCATTCCCGGGTAACCTCACTTGTTGGATTTACTCATAAACATAGTCATAAATACTGAGCTTAAATTTAAAACATTCGAATTCGTTCATTACATAACGTAACATAACAGCGGAAGTCTTAACAATTAAATACATAACATTGTCTTAATATATATAAAAGTGGGATGTCAGTCTTGTGCCGGGTACCCTTCACGCCATCGCACGACCCTTTCTTCCTTTACCTGAAATGTAAACTAAAAGTCATCTAACACTGGTGAGTTCTAGTTTAAAGACAATCATACATAATATTTATCTTACCATGAGTATTATATATATATATATATATATAACATAGTTAACATTCGAGCTTTTACATATTTTTTACTTTACTGTTCTCACATAACATTCATATTGAGTATATACATTTGTACATACATGCTTACTTGAGGAGAACACTTCTTTTTCATAATTCATTTTCATATATAAGTATATATATATATATATATTTGTATACCACGTATGATCACATTGACATTCATAGCATTTATTCATTTAGTGTATACATTTCAGCCCCAAAACATTTAAAATGATTTGCACATAACATAGAAGGGGGCACATAGAACTCACCTGATAAGCTAGTCTTGGTGGTCCTAAACAAAGGTCCATCAACGTCACGTATGATCTGGATTTGGTAATTAAATACACATCAGACCCAATCCCGACTCTAACGGTTTAAATCATTCTAAACATACTAACTTTACTTACTGGTCTGCTGCCTGCGCACTTAGTAAGTGCGCAGAACCTTGCTCATGCGTACTTGACAAGTGCGCAGAGAGTTCTTCTTTCGTACTTGGTATGTACGCATGATCTTTCTCCTGCGTACTTGATAAGTACACAGGACGTCCCTACTGCGTACTTGATAAGTACGCAGCACCTGTTTCCTGGACAAGTCCGAAATTCTTGCATGTTAATCCGATCATGCTAATCTTACAACTTTCTTTGATCAAAAGGTGCGGTTTTCACTCTAAATGCTAGTTCTAAGCTTATTTTCATCTTTCATCCATAAAAACGTCTCCTATTTAGCTAAAACTCGAGAAACCCCAAAACGAAGAAAAACTCAGTTTAAGGTCGAATCGTTACCTGGATTGTGATTCTGATTCGGAGGTTTTGCTCACGAGCACGGTAGTAACGTGCTCCTTCAATTTTGGGTCGATTCGTCAACTTTCTCTCTCTAGACCCGAGCTCTCCTTTCTCTCTCTAGGTTGCATGTTTTGGTGGAAATGAGAGTTCTTGTTCTGTCTTGACCCTTATATACCTGGGCTTCGCTCGGCCCGTTGGAGCCGAGCCCAAGCCCATCCGTTTTTCTTTTGTTTTATGACGATTAAATCTCTATCACGTTATTATTTACTAAATTACTATTTTTGGGATGTTACATGGGTGTAGAAGCAGCTAGAGCATCAGCAAATTTCAACTTGTCAAGAATGTCATCCACGTATTTGCGTTGATGGATGAGAGTACCATCACTCGATTGTTGAACCTGCAACTCGAGAAAGAATGTCATTTCACCTAAGGCACTCATCTCAAACTTCTTTTCCATAACCTTCCTGAATTATGTGCATAGATCCTCATTTGTGGAGCCAAATATGATATCGTCCACATAAATTTGCATTAGAATTAGATCATCATCCACCTTTCGAACGAACAAAGTTTGATCAATTGCACCATGAGTGTAACCATGAGCCAACAAATGGTTTGTCGGAGTGGCATACCAAGCACAAGTGCCTGATGTAAGCCATACAGAGCCTTATCCAGCTTATATATATAATCCGGATGATCACAATATTTAAACCAGGAGGTTGGCACACATAGATCTCCTCTTTCACCTTCCCGTACAAGAAAACGGTCTTGATATCCAGTTGATAAACGGTGAAGTTCATGTATGATGCATATGCCAAGAAAATTCGGATTGCTTCCAAACCAGAAACTGGTGCAAACACCTCCTCATTATCAATTCCCTCTTGCTGATAGAACCCCTGCACAACCAGACGAGCTTTGTTTCGAATGATCACTTTACTTTCATCTTGCTTATTTCTGAATACCCAACGAGTGCCAATAGCTTTCTTGCCCGGTGGTAATGGCACTAGCTCCCAAACTTTGAGTTTTGCAAATTAATTCAACTCCTCATGCATGGCATCAACCTAGCTAGGCCAAGGAGAGCTATCTTTATATTCTTTGTTTCGATTTGAGAGATGAAACATGAATATAGACATCTTTTAATATCTCCAACAGTGCTTCTAGTCTTGACGCCATCCGTTAATGACTCAATAATGCTATCCACTGAATGATCCTTATTAATCCGATGAGATGGAGTTTCAGGAACTTGAACGGTTAAAGGAAGATTGGTCACATTTTCTTGTGTCTCTTCTTTAGACTCATCAGTGTTGTCAGAAATCAGCTTCTCGTCTATACTTTCATCAGGTATCAGCTCCTAGAATTGAGAGGCATCCGAAATCTTGAGTGTAGAGGTACCTTCATTAACAACAGATGTAGTGTCCTCCTCAGTTACTGGTGAATCCTCAAAGATATTTGTTACATCAGGAACTAACTCCCAAGGAGAAGAAGAAACGGCTGCATTTTGTTGCCTTAGAACTTCTGGTAGATCAACAGTTAGCATTGGTCTAGTGTATGGACCATCATCATCGTCACTCAGTTCAAAGTAATCATTATCAGTTCCTGCAATCACATCAGTGTAAACATTAAATGATTTAAGGAGTGAGTGCTAGTCAAATAACCATGCTGGACCACATTCTACGTCAGTAGGATTCTGCTCTTGCCAGTCAGCATATGTTGACTCCCTGATATCTTTGGTAACCTTTTTGTAAATTCTGTAGGCAGTGGTGTTATAACCATAACCCACGAAGTAGCATTCATCAGCCTTCTCGTTGAACTTTGGAGTAGATTTCGTGTGTATGACAGTACACGGACATCCAAAGGCTCTAAAGTACCCAACCATAGGCTTCTCATTGTAAAGAATCTCATAAGGAGTCAATTGTAGTCGTTTGTTGAGAAGAACTCGATTCAGCACGTAAAAAGTTGTGTTAACAGCCTCGACCCAAAAGAATAAAGGCAGCTTGGATTCAGATAGCATGGTTCTAGCAGCCTCAATGCGAGTTTTGTTCTTTCGCTCTGCTACACCATTTTGTTGTGGTGTACGAGCTGCACTGTATTGCCTAGCTATCCCCTTTTCAGTACAAAATTGATTCAAGATTGCATTCTTCTACTCAGTTCCATTGTCACACCTGATAGCCTTTACTTTCACATCCTTTTGATTTTCAACCAGAATGATAAAATTCTTAATCAGCTCTGCAGTCTCACTTTTGTTAGCCAAAAAGAAAACCCATGAAAAACGTGAGTAATCATCAGTAATAACTAAGGAATAAGACTTCTGCCCGATGCTCATCACATTCACTCGACCGAAGAGATCCATATGAAGTAGATGGAGAATACAGTCAATTGAATGAATCAACTTTAACTTATGGGGCTTCCTGTGTTGTTTCCCTTTGGCACATGCAACACATTCCTCAATAGAAAAGAATTCTTTTATAGGTAAATCACAGACATGATTACTTTTTGCAATTCGATTTAGATTTTTTAGATTAACATGGCCGAGACGACGATGCCACAACATAGCATCAAATTCAACTGATTTTGATAAAAGACATGTATTTTCATAAATAGGTTTGTTGTTCTTGTCAATAACATATGAATTTCCCTTACGGGGTGTCCTTCATAAAATCCATTCCTCGGGCACCACGATGCACAGTTTCAAAATCAAGAATTCCTTATTTGTGAAATGTGTTCAGAAGTCTTTATAAAAAAATTGGGAAACACTTAGCAAGCTATGATTTAACTCACAGACAAAGCTTACGTCATGAAAACTCAATGAACCATTAATCACAGTACCTTTCGTGTTGATTTTACCACCTTTACCTCCCACAAAGGATACATAGCCTCCATCAAAATTTTGTAAGTCATGAAGTAGAGATATGTATCATGTCATGTGTCTTGAACAACCACTATCAACATACTAAAGGTTATTGACAGTCCTCCTTGGCTGTTCCTGCACGATATGGGAGATTAATTAGTCGTTGGAACCCAGCCCATAGTAGATCTGGGTATTCCCATAGCATCAATGTATGACACCTCATGTAAACACATATCATTGTTTGAGTCAATTTTGGATATTATTTAAATCTTTTCTTTAGCTTTCCAAATAGGCTTAGATGGAACAGGTGTTTTATTGACTTTAGAAACAACAGATTTGGATTTCTCCTTATGTTTAGTCTGTCTAGTCTTTTACCTTTCATAGTAAGCCTGTATGTTTCGCTTGGCAACATTCCAATCTCCATCAGAAGGCTTAACATAAGAGGACTGATCCTTCATTGCCTTAGGCTAAGTAGCCTTCATTGACTTGGAAGTCATGTCTTTCTTATGTGTTGTCTTCTGACTCTGCTCATAATAAGGGACATAAGGACTATGGGCAAAATTTCTTGCTAGATGACCAGGCTTTCCACAAGTATAGCATGATTGTTTCTTTGCATAAGGTGCAAATCCTGACTTTTCTGACCACTGATGAGATGAACCAACCTTAGGTTTCCTGTGTTGATGGGCATGGCTCTGTTCAAACCTCATGTGTTGATGATCATATTTAGAGTAAAATTGATCTTTAGTGAAATGCTTGGGTGAAGCATATGAGGTTTGACCAGAGACACTTTGCTTAGTCACAAGTTTGGTTTTCTGAAAAACATGCTTTTCTACTTTACCGTTAACTAAAGATTTCACAAAAATAGTACTCTTACACACATTCACCCCTTTTGAAATAGATGAATTACATATAGAATCATTCAAACCAATAAAATCACGCACATAAGTTTTGTTTCCTTTTAAAATAGGACTGACAGAAACTTTGTTTTTGTTTATTTTAGAAATAAATTGCAAATTGGTGACTCGTCAACTTCATCATACTCACTTGAGCAATCTAGTATTTCTACTTTTTCTGCACATGTGGTAGAAGTATTAGAATTGTTCACTCATTTATCATTTGAAGTCAAGGATGATGATTTGGATCCATCAGTGCATGACTTGTTTCTAGAGGTTAACATGTTAAATTCCTGTACTTGTTCCTCAACGGATGGAGGAACAGTGGTATAGTTCCCATTGAAAGGAGGAGGCATATTATTATACCCAATTCCCTTGCTTCCATTACTCGGCTTATGAAGTTGATTTTCAAGTATATCAATTATCTTACTGGACTACCCAAAGAATTCTACCTTGAATTTTGCTTCAGCAAGATTTGATTTTGCCTGCTATAATTCAGTGGTCAATCTAGTAATTTCTTGCTCAACATCAGTGAGAAAACAACATTTTGTGCTAAGCTGGGATTTTAGCAATGATATATCCCTTTTGTTAGCTTATATTAACTCTTTGTAAGCCTTTTCTGTTTTGATAAACTTAGTTTGTGGTATTTGAGGTTTTCTATTTCAAAAATCAGGTCAGCATTATGTTTTCTATATAACTTGACCTTATCAATGCATAATTTAGTACATAGATTAGCAGTTACCTTAGGCGGAGTAGTAGAAGATGAGGCCGAAGAAGAACTTTCAACAATGTCAGCCATGAAAGCATGGTTCAGATTCAGTTACTTGAGTTGATCTCCCCTGTCATATCCACCAGTTTGCTAACCGATTAAGGCTTTGGAGTTGTCAATACCTTTCCCTCATGTAGATGATCCAGCTTCATTTCCCCCCTTCTCCTTGGGTTTAGTGCATTCCCTTGCAAAATGACCTCGTTCATGGAAATTATAGCAGCAGATATTTGACTTGTTGAAGCCAATCTTCTTACCAGTATCTTCACTCCATCTGAATTTTCCAGTCTTGTTGATGAAGTTCTTTGCTCTAAACACAGCCACGGCCAGTTGCCAAGAAATGTCCAACGCCTCTACATCTTCTAGTTGGATTTGATTAAGCTCAGCAGCAAGTATTTCTGATGGTGACAAATTTCCAGAAGCAAAAGATGTATAGTAGTTCATGATTCCACTACATAGAGATGTATTTGCTTCAATCAACTTAGCATGTTGTGATGAATGTGTTTGCTGCTCTGGTATAGTAGACTTTGTAGCTGCAGAATTAGTAGAAGTTGCTTCCCCAGATCCAGACACTCCTAGGGTTACATTAGACAAAAGGGCACTATTACTGCTCTGTGCCCCAGCAGAGTTGATGGTGTTCACATGATTGGCTTTTCTTTGTTGATCATTAAGATCATATGATTTGATGATTGAAATCAAATCATTCAAAGGTATAGCATTCAATTCTTTAGTTATCTTAATTAAAGCAACATTCATGTCCCAGCTTTCTGGGAGTCCATTCAGCAACATTCTATTCAAGTCTCCAGTGCTTAATTCAATTTTAGCTCCTCTCATTTTAGAAACTAAACTGGTGAACCTTTGTAGCTGCACTTCTAAGGATTCACTCAGAATATGATTGAACATATTGAATTTTTGCAAAATCATTTCCTTCCTACTTGCCTTCATGTCATCATTCCCTTCAAATGTCTTTTCCAAAGACTCCCAAAGCTGTTTAGCAGATGTACATTCTTTAAAATTATGAGCAATATCAGGTGATAGAGCCAGAGTAAGTGAGGCTAAAGCTTTTAGATCCCTTTCAATGTCACACCCCAACCGATGGCGGAATACGTCGGGGCGGACGTGTAGACTGTTCATAAGCACATGATCATACTAAAGTTGCATATTTCATTAAACTCAAATTCATCACAATTGTTTCCTCAAAACAAAGGCAAACAGGAAACAAGGTACTTCAAACAAAGTTTAACTATTTAACAAGGTCTTGCAATTTCCAATGTGATGAATCTTGAACATAACTCTCAATTATTAGCACCTGAAACATGATGAAAACAGAGTCAACTAAATAGTTGGTGACAATACATATATTTTAACACAAGAAGTTTATCAAAAGTTTGTGTACAATTCATATGATGCATGGATTAATACGGCAATTATGGAGAATCACTATAGTTTAAACTGGGGCGCACAATCAAACCTTGTGACTGATAGGCATAACATAAATGTCATCCTTAAATGTTTTCGACAACAATCACCCTAACCGGGTGGGTTGGTCAGACACAATAGATGTATCATTGTATACCGTCGGCATGTACAAAATTAATGATTGCACTTGCACTATGAACAAAAAGTATGTAAATGTTGTTTGCACAAATAGTGTTCAAGCATAAGGCACAAATTGTGCGTATGATCATAATGTTTGAATTGTAGTAATTGTAAATAGTTTGCATGTAATCATGTTTCACCCCAAAGATGTAAAAGTAAAAAAGGGGCTATGTAAACTCACATTGGATTTGTAGTTTGAATGCACAAGTACAGGTAGTTGCACAAGTTGTTTAGCTAACCACAAGGTTAACCTATGTTTGAATTTACATATGTATCAATGAAAATGCTAAAAAGGCTAATGTATAAAGGAATTGGGCTAGGTCAAATGACGTGTATCCATTTATCGTAAATAATGTGTTTTGTTTACTAATATCAGTTTATATACAAGTATATATACATATATATATATATATATATATAATTAGTTTATTTACAAATAAAAGAATAAGTGTTTAAACAATATTTAACGAAACATATAGGTAATTAGGTAAATAGACTGTAATGTTTCAATTAATTAAATAGCTAAATTAATTCTTTATTAATTTAAATAAATCATAAAGAAGACATAAGTCGTACTAAATATTTGCGTAACTAAATTAACTCATAGAGATTTTAAATAAATAGGTATATAAGTTTCTAGTTAGAAATTATTAGTCTCTAGTCCTCTCAAATGCTTAAATAAGTGTTTTATATTTGAAACGTTAATATTTTTGCTCACAGAGTAAGCCCGAGCCTTGAGTGGTTTATAAAATAACTTTTATAAAAAGATTGGATTGAAAAATAGGTTTTAAAAATGTTTTAAAAATAAAAAGGAGCCATGGGACTCGAACCCGGGTCGTATGGGAAAAACCACCACGCGCAAACCACTAGACCTGTGACCTGGTAGTGGTTTAAGTGTGGGTTTAAATGATTTTAACAAGAGGGTAAGGGGGAGTCGGGTTCTATACGCGTAAAAAGAAAAGGGGTGAGGTGCGGGGCTTCATTCGAGCCCGCTACCTCCACCTTAACAGTCATGAGCTTTAGCCGCTGAACCTGGGCGTATGCCTTGGTTTATATCCGATACGCAATTATTTTAACACCCAACCCTCCACCCCAAACCCTAACCACCCAATCGATCGGATTTCACAATGATCGATCCCTAGACCATAGGGCCTTTGATCAGTGGACTGAGACGAATCTAAAGACACCAAGTTTACCTCAAACGGTTGCGTGTGGAGGGCGAACGATAGGGACGACCGATTCGGTGATCTACGAACTCGATAGGGCTCCGGAGGTGTATTGCGATGCTAACGAGTGTTTAGAGAGTTTAAGATGAGTGTTATGAAGGTGTGGTATTCGGTTTTATAGGCTAATTTCAAATTTAATGCCCGAATTGAAGTTATGAGTGATTGAGGAAGTTTTCGAGCCGTTTGTAATCAATTTCATTGATTCAAGCTGTAATTAGCTCGTCATGGCCTTGTAAAGCCGTCGTATGTTGATTTATAGGGGATTGATTGCACTTAAACACCTGAATTCGACAGATTCAAGCTCAAAATTGAGGGGTTTTGGTTCGGTTTCACTTTCAAGAGTCAAACCTGCGTGGAGTGGGTTCTAAATCACAAAGGGTCCAAATTGAGGGTTCGATGTATCGAAAGGGGGTTCATTAGATCAAGTGGGGGTTCACTTGCTTGAGGGGATTCAAACCAAGTTCATTTTCTTTAAATCCTTTTGTGTTTTTATATAATAAATTTGATTTTGTTCCTTTTGTAAAATCTATAAAAATTTAAACTATGAGTTTGAATGCTTTATAAAATGTAATATATATATATTTGTAAAGTTATCCAATTATTTATTTAGGTTACTAATAATATACATAAGTGTAAAAGTACATATATATATACATATATATATATATATATATATATATATATTTAATTTAAATAATTCATAGGTGTACATATACCTTATATGTTTATAAAAGAGGGGAATCTAAATATATGTTGTATTAAAAGTTCATTGTCATGTATTTATATTTAATCATATTTATTTATATGTAATAAATGAAATAAATGCGCGTATATATAGATATATCATGTTATATATAATCATAGTGATATTGAAATATGAATGCACAACTTGTAATTAATGTATCAAAATGAAATGATCCAGAACTGGGATTGAAATAATGTTATTGCACAAATCAATGCAATGAGAAAAACCCTAAATGTTACAGTATCCCCTAGTTGAGGGAATTTCGTCCCGAAATTCAACTAGTTGAAGTTACTGAATCAGGAAAGAGGTGTGGGTATTTGAGCTTCATCTTATCTTCACGTTCCCATGTGAACTCTGGGCCAAGTTTAGATTCCCAACGAATTTTGACAATAGGAATACGGCTTCGCTTGAGTTGTTTAATCTCACCATCCATAATCTCCACGGGTTTTTCAACAAAGTGAATAGTGTCATTAATGTGCACTTCATCAAACGGAATGTGAACATTTTCATCAGCTAGGCATTTCTTAAGGTTGGACACGTGAAATGTTGGATGTACGTTCCTAAGTTCTGGAGGTAACTCGAATTTGTAAGCCACTTTTCCAATCCTTTCAATGATCTTCAAGGGACCCACATAGCGATGTGCAGGCTTGCCTTTCTTCCCAAAACTAACCCCCCCTTCCAAGGAGATACCTTAGAAGTACAAGATCACCGATTTGGAATTTTAAGGGTTTTCGTCGTTTGTCGGCATAGCTCTTTTGCCGACTCCTCGCTACTCGAATGTTGTCACGGATTTGAATATTTTGTCGGATGTTTCTTGTAACAACTTGGGACCGATGATTTGTGTGTCACACCCTGGCCGGCGATGGATTATACGTCGGGGCTGACGCGGTTGTTCATAAGCACATGATCATCTATTAATAAGTGATAATATTATTTCAACATAATTAAAAAATCTGTTACAAGTAGAAATGGAAAACAAGGAATTCAAACATAACGCAGGTTAAATTCAAACTTTATTAAGACTAGTTCCATAGTCCTATGTGATCATGTAGTGTCCTCAACTGGTGCACCTGAAACATGTGAGTAAATGTCAACTACAGTAGTTGGTAAGTAACATAGGTTTTGACACCAAACAAAGTTAAGTAAAGTTTACAATTCAATATGTTCAAATCATAACTAAGGCATAAATGTGAAAACATACAAGGTTCAAAGTGTACAATCAAGCTATAGTAAATGGAAAATTGGTAAGTACAATCTAACTGGTTGTGTTTAAGAAAAAAGTAGTAATATGGTACACACAAAACCCACCAAAGTTTGTGTTAACTGGTATCGGTTTCCCGTATAAATGATCATAAAAGGGTAATGCCTTAGGCTTGGGTAGCAAGTTAAGGATTGTACTGAACATGAACACACGTATGGTCGCCAAATAGTTTAAGACATAAAGCACATAGTAAGTAGCATAAGAACAATGGTATTGAATTTGGTAATCATGGTAAGTAAACATGTTCCACCTCGAGTATTTATAACAATAGTAAAGAGAAAGGGGGCTATGAACTCACCTTGCAATGAGTAGCTTGAATGTTACACAAGTATGTTGTTTGTTGCACAAATGTTCTAGCTAACTACAAGGTTAACTTATGTTTGATGGAATATATGTATCAATGATTTGTACAAAAGAAATAGGGAATCCTAATGAATAAGAATTTTGTTTGTTTGTAATAATTATATAAACGTATGAAAAAACAATTAGGTTACTTTTGTTTGTAAATAAATACACAAATAAGTAAACGACTAGTTTTCTTTTATTTGCAATCGCATGAATTAATAAATGGGTAAATAAATAAATGAGTAATAATTAGTTGAGTAATGAAATAACATACTACATAAATAAGTGAATAAAAACTTTCATTTGATTTATGAAAAATAAATGTAAAAAAAAATAATGATTTTATTAATTTGTAATTAAACCAAAACTTAAAGTATAATAATGATGTTATAATTAAGTAATAATTAAGCCAAATAAATTATTAATTAAAAGTATAGAATTGTTTTTTAATTGTTCTCATATAATAAAAATAAATTATATAAAAGTTTGTATAAATATTTTCAAAGAAATGGGTTTATAATCATAATCATATTTAGTTGAAAGTGGTTGTTGTATACTAGAATGGTTATCATTCTAGAGTAGTACCTCCAACAGAAAAGTTCTAAGGAAAGAGTTAGCCGAATCAAAACCCCGTATTTCCTAGCCAGAACTCTAATTTATTCCATTTACATACTTAACCAAGTTTATGGTGTGTTTGGAAAGTATATGGGCTAAAGTGGAAATATGAGCTTAGTAAACATAGAAATTGAATATTATATAATTTAATTTGAAAATAAGGGGTTTTAGTAAAAACATGATTTTTGAAATTGAAAGGAACAAGAAAGATCAAACCAAGCTTTTAAATAAAAGTTTTGAACAAGTTTAATTAAAATAGGGCTTTTGATCCTGGATTGGTCTATGATTATAACATAAACATGTTAGGGATCATAGATCTAGCTAGTTATGAGGGATTTTTGAAATGAAAAGTATGAACAAGCAAGAACATAAGAAGAACTTATTTAGAATGGAAGGATTTAAGCTAAAATCTTCCAAAAGATGAGAAGAACGACCTTTAGTAGCTAGAGAACCCTAGAGGATCGTTGAGGTGAGGATAATACATGAGAATAAGGGCTCTATTTATAGGGTATGATCAGGGACTTATTCATGAAATTTAATTTGTTGTAAGGAGTAGATTGCAAAAGATGAATAGTAGTTTTTAATTTTATAACATATACTAACTTAAGTGCTCATAAATTTTATGTTTATAACTCCATTTCATCATAAATGTAATTATATATTTATTTGTTTTATTTATCTTTAGTAATTTAAAACACTAGTAATGTTAACTAGCAATGTTATATTTTCATAGTAAATTGTTTAAATGGTTTAATTATCATGTGTATATATATATAGTTACATATATATTTATAAGTAGACACATAAAGGATATCAATTCATAATCAAAGCTTGTAAGTTTAGATTTGGTTATTATAGCAAGGTATATATATTTATTTCATAACAATCATATAAGTATGTATACACACTCATGAATTATAATGAATAAATAGGATACTTTCATAAACGCGAATCATAAAATAATGAAATTACAATTTGCTAGAATAGTTAAAATAAAGTTCGGAATTTCCTAGGGATTACATTGTGCTTCACCAATCTCGTTTCAACAGATAGGTGAATGACATTTGTGACCATAAAGGGCTTCCAAAAGGATCCATGTTGCAGCTTGTGTGGTAACTGTTGTTGTAAGAGAATTCAATCAAGGCTAGATGAGAATCCCAATTGCCACCAAAGTCAATGACACACGCTCTAAGCATATCCTCGAGAGTTTGGATTGTTCCTTCGTGTCACACCCCAACCGGCGGCGGAAACGTCGGGGCGTGAAGCGTGCAGACTGTTCATAGCTCATGGTTTGCTAAGGTTGAAATAATTAAACATGCAATTTTCATTGAAATCAAACAACAATCCAACAAGTACACGTAACATAACAAAATACATAACAATGTTTATTTTAGAGCCTTTTAACTAGGTCTTCAAACTAGGTGGAAGCAACTTGTAATCATCTCAATTGTTAGCACCTGAAACATGATTTAAAAACAAGGGTCAACTAAAAAGTTGGTGAGCATACATAAGTTTTGTCACACAAATAAGAGTTCAAAACTGTTTATACAATTCCTTGATTCACATGGTATATAAGACAAATATGGAGAATCTATAGTTATACTAGGTGCACAATCAAACCTTGTGACTGAGGCATAACACGCAGGTTACCCTAATGTAAAGTCGGTAACAAACACCCTACCCGGGTGGGTTTGTCAGACTCAATAGTACTATTCTTGTTTACCGTTGGCTTGTACAGAGTTAATGATTGCACGAGTTGCGTCATGTATGTATAGTAATAACTCATAGCATTCAAGCATATTGCACAAATAATTCATGTAATCAAGTAAGAATTGTACTATGAAAGAGTTGCAATTTGTTTAATGTAAATCATGTCCACCCCAAAGGTGAAAAAGAGTAAAAGTGGGGTTATGTAGACTCACATGTGTTGGAGAGTGTAGATTGCACAACCAAGTAAATGTTAAGTGTTTGTGGGTCACGGAGCTTGACCTATCGAGTAAATGTATGACGTGTATTAATGCGGTGTATAAGGTTTAAAGTAACTATAGTGTTTCAGTGTATTGCAAGCGTAAGGATTTGCACTAATGAATTGTATCGTTTAGTTATGTATTTAAAATATAAGGTAGTGTGGTATATATATTTAATTGAATGTAATATAAACAAACGAATTCGTTTTATCTACTTGTTTTAGAAAACGTCACAAAATATAAAGTAGTTTATATTTATATAAGTTTTATTTGATGTAACTAGGATTTATACAATTGGTTTATAAAAGTCTTTTTCGTAATAAAGTGTTTTATAAAATCTTGTTATAACTTTTTATAAATTTAGAAATTTTAAATGAAAATGTATTTTCAAATGGTAAGAATCGGTTTAAAACAATTTAATCGATGAAAATAATTGTTGTGCTTAATAATGGTGAGATTCTGTTTAAACAGTTAAGTTTATAACATAAGTTTTATAAAAATCATCAAATCTGAGAAACTGTAAAGATTCAGTTCTGACTGAGCACGACCGTGCTCATCAACGGCACGACCGCGCTCGCCTCCGGGCGTGACCGTGGTGGTCTGGAGCGCGCCCGTGGTCGAGTCAGAAGGCTACAGAGGTTCTGGTCATGGAGCACGACCGCGCCTAGTGTTTGTTTTTGGTCAGGACTTGTTTGCTCGGTAAGCACGACCGGGCCTTACTCGGACCACGACTGTGCTTGGTCAGGCACGACCGCGCTTAGTGATAAGCGCGACCGTGTCGGGTCTTTTCCAGACTCAATTCGCTCGATTCTTATATTAAACACTTCTGGATTCTTAGGGCTTTCATTTAGTGGATGATTACGAAGCTATCTATAAGGTTTAATTGGATTTATTTCGTGTTTAAGTGGTAGTCCGACTAAAAGTGTAGTTTCGTTTTCTCGTTCAAAAATCTGGCCGATTTGAGTGTTTCTACTACGAATTGGCATAGGGTTTTCGTAGTAGGGGGTGATACAAAGCTAGTGGTGTATTACTTACTTGTTATAAAAGGGCAATTTAATGCAGTCGGCTACGGGTCGACGGCTTTGCTTCTCGGCGATCAATCGGACGACAGAGGTTGTATGAGTGTCGAGTGAGAGTTCTGGGTGATTGTGTGGATGCATATGAGGGTGTAGGAAGCGTGCAACTGGCTCTATATCGACGAATTCACGAGTCATGATTGTGGTGGGTATGGGATTAAACAAATCTGTAAATTGGAGTGTAATTGATGCGTGTTGCAGGTTGTATTCAGACAAGTATGGTCTGACGCGCGAAAACCGGCTTTGACCATTCTTTAAATTTTGCGAAATCGTCGAGTATGGCTGTGATCTGACTTCTGCAGAGTCACGTGGTTTCAGCAGCGCGACCGTGCTTAGGTCTGCAGGCGCGACCGTGCTTGCCTAGTTTGTAGTTTTTGAGTTTTGTCAGTTTTGGTCCTCGGGGCTTGTGAGATAATGGCGTTTTCAGTTGTTATTGTAACATAATGTATTGTATGTGTAATTGCTTTTACGGTTGTTGCACACGAATTGAAATTGAAATACTCATTTATTGCATCGAAACGTTTACATGGTAAAAAAGAAACCAGAAATGTTACAGTCTCCCCATGTTGAGGGGATTTCGTCCCGAAATTCAACTAGTTGAGGCTGCTGAATCGGTGAAGAGGTGAGGATACTTGAGTTTCATTTGGTCTTCACGTTCCCATGTAAACTCAGGACCACGTTTAGAATCCCAACGGACTTTGACTATAGGAATGCGGCTGCGTTTGAGTTGCTTGATCTCACGGTCCATGATTTCCACCGGTTTCTTGACAAAGTGCATCGTTTCATCAATGCGCACGTCGTCAAGAGGTATGTGGAGGTTCTCATCAGCAAGACATTTCTTCAGGTTGGACACGTGGAAGGTTGGATGAACATTGTTGAGTGCTGGAGGTAGCTCAAGTTTGTAAGCCACTTTCCCGATTCTTTCAAGGATCTTGAACGGGCCTACGTAACGAGGTGCTAGCTTGCCTTTCTTTCCAAAGTGGATCACACCCTTCCAAGGGGATACTTTGAGAAGCACAAGGTCACCCACTTGGAATTCCAAGGGTTTTCGTCGCTTGTCGGCATAGCTCTTTTGTCGACTTCTTGCTACTCGGATGTTGTCACGAATTTGAAGGATTTTGTCGGATGTTTCCTGAATTAACTCGGGACCGGTGATTTGTGCTTCACCAATCTCGTTCCAACAGATGGGAGAACGGCATTTGCGACCATAAAGAGCTTCGAATGGAGCCATGTTGATGCTGGTGTGGTAGCTGTTATTGTAGGAGAATTCAATAAGTGTCAAGTGTGAATCCCAATTGCCACCAAAGTCTATGACACAGGCTCTCAGCATGTCTTCGAGCGTTTGGATTGTTCGTTCAGTCTGGCCATCAGTTTGGGGATGGTAGGCTGTGCTTAAATCCAATTGTGTGCCAAGTGCCTTTTGCAGAGATTGCCAAAATCTGGAAGTGAAACGAGCATCTCTGTCGGAGATTATGTTCAAAGGTATACCGTGTCAACTCACAATTTCGTCAATATAGATTCGGGCCAATTTCTCAACCCGATAGTCTTCACGGATGGGCAGGAAGTGTGCAGACTTTGTGAGACGGTCGATGATTACCCAAATGCTTTCATAGCCGTTTGAAGTACGGGGGAGTTTAGTAATGAAGTCCATGGCTAGGTTTTCCCATTTCCACACGGGGATTTCCGGTTGTTCAAGTAAGCCGGAAGGACGTTGATGTTCGGCTTTGACTTTAGAGCAGGTTAGACATTTTGCAACATAGAGTGCAATGTCTTTCTTCATACCAGGCCACCAATATTGTGGTCGAAGATTGTGATACATTTTATCCGCACCGGGATGGATAGAATACCGAGACTTGTGTGCTTCAGTCATGAGGAATTCCCGGAGATCATTGCGATTGGGAACCCAAATACGATCCAAGAAATAAAGCAAGCCATTGTTTTTAGTCTCTATTTGGAATTCAGCACCACACGACATTTCCTCATACATATTGCCCTCGGTAATCGAGACGTGTTGAGCTGCTAGAATACGGGTTTGAATGTCGGAATGAATCTTGACACTTTGGAGCATGACACGTTCTTTATGGCTCAGCGCATCGGCTACTACGTTTGCCTTGCCAGGATGATAACGAATCTCGCAATCGTAATCATTGAGGAGTTCAACCCAACGTCGTTGCCTCATGTTGAGTTCTTTTTGGTTGAAGATGTGTTGGAGGCTTTTGTGGTCGGTGAATACCACACATTTTGTGCCATATAGATAATGTCTCCAAATCTTCAAGGCAAATATGACTGCACCCAACTCCAAATCGTGCGTCGTATAGTTTTTCTCGTGGATCTTGAGTTGCCTCGATGCATAAGCGATTACCTTGCCTCGTTGCATGAGGACACAACCAAGGCCTAGGTTAGAGGCATCACAGTAGACGACTAGATCATCGTTTCCTTCGGGAAGAGTCAGAATAGGAGCATCACATAACTTCTGTTTAAGAGTTTGGAAAGCTTCTTCTTGTTTCGGCCCCCATACATAAGGTTTACCTTTATGCGTCAAGGCGGTGAGGGGAACAGCAATCTTGGAGAAGTTAGAAATGAATCTTCGGTAATAACCCACTAAACCAAGGAACGAACGAACCTCGGTAGGGGTTTGAGGAGCACTCCAATTCTTGACAGCTTCGATCTTGGCAGGGTCGACATGTATTCCCTTTTTATTGACAACATGACCCAAAAATTGAACCTCCTTTAGCCAAAATTCACATTTGGAGAACTTGGCGTATAATTGTTCGGTTCTCAGGAGATCCAAAATCAGTCTAAGGTGGTGTTCATGATCTTCCTCAGTCTTGGAATAGATCAAGATGTCATCGATGAAAACGATCACGAATTTGTCAAGGTATGGTTTGCACATGCGGTTCATGAGATCCATAAAGACAGCAGGTGCATTGGTCAACCCAAAAGGCATAACCGTGAACTCGTAATGACCATATCTTGTTCGGAAGGCGGTCTTTGGAATATCTTCTTCTCGGACACGCAGTTGGTGATAACCAGATCGAAGATCAATCTTCGAGAAACAAGTAGAACCTTGGAGTTGATCAAAGAGGTCATCAATCCTAGGTAACGGGTAGCGGTTTTTGATTGTAAGCTTGTTGAGCTCTCGATAGTCAATACACATGCGGAATGAACCATCCTTCTTTTTAACAAACAAGACTGGTGCACCCCACGGTGAATGACTTGGCCGTATGAAACCTTTGTCAGCGAGTTCTTGAAGTTGACTTGCAAGTTCTTGCAATTCGGAAGGTGCAAGCCGGTATGGAGCTTTAGCCACATGGTTTGCTCCGGGTATAAGATCGATTCGAAACTTTACTTCCCGAACAGGTGGAAGGCCAGGCAAGTCATCGGGAAAGACTTCGGGAAACTCCCGAATGATGGGAATATCTTCTATTCTTCTTTCCTCGTCTTCTTTTTGGATTAAATGAGCTAGGAAAACCATGCAGTTCTTTCGTATGTATTTCTGGGTGGTGATGCAGGACATCAGTTTGAGTCCTTTGCAAGGTTTCTCGCCAAAGACTTTCAATATGCCTCCCGATGGAAGAGGAATTCGGATGTATTTTTCAAAACACATGACTTCGGCGTGGTTTTTAGACAACCAATCCATGCCGATGATGACGTCAAAACTCCCTAATGGCATTGGTATTAGGTTGACTGGAAATGTGTGACCATTGAGTTCTAGTGAGCAGTCATGGACAATGGAGTCAATAGTGATGGAATTTCAATCCGCTACTTCAACGGTGAAGGTTTTCTCTAGTTTGGATCGTGTTTTTGCAAGTAAAGGTTCAAAGTTAAGGGACACAAAACTCTTATCGGCTCCGGTATCAAATAGTATAGAAGCATATTGGTTATTCATAAGAAACGTACCGTTGACCACATGATCGCTGGCCTGAGCCTCGTTGGCGTTGATGTTGAAGGCACGCCCACGAGCTCCGCCTTGAGTATTGTTCACAAGTTTTGGACATCGGTCTCGGAAGTGGTTTGGGTCGCCACACTCGAAGCAAGCATGCCCATTACCAATAGCTGGAACTGCTGGATTAGCCCCATTTCCCCGGTTGACTTGATTACCAGATGGATTACTTCTACAGGTGTTAGCTACATGCCCATATCTTCCACAGCTGGCACATAGACGGCAGGGTACATTTGGGAAATGGTGATAATTGCAGGTGTTGCACAACGGATTGTTTCCCACATATTGTTTCTTGACTCGGTTCTGAGCCATAGGAGCAACTTGGTTGACTGGGGCAGCCGGAGTGATCACGGCATAGTTCTTAGCTTTCCTCTTCCTCGTGTTGTGATTCGGTTCGGCTTTGACCTCCTTGACATGAGCAGGAGGTGTTGTGGTGTCAGAAACTTTCTTGGCCCCCTTTCCGGTAAGAGTACCTGCTTTAACGTGATTATCAGTCAAAGTAGCAGCCAGACGAATAGCATCCTCCAGGCTTGCAGGATTTCTTCCCAAAACAGTGTCCTGGATTTGTCTCGGTAGGCCACCGATATATTTTTCAATACACCTAGACAAAGGCGTAACCATGTGAGGTACCAGCATGCTCAGTTCGTGAAAACGGTTGGTGTATGCTAAGCTTTCACCACTATCTTGGGTAAGATCCCAAAATTCTGCTTCCAGCTTTTTCATTTCGTTCCGAGGACAGAATTCCTCGGTCATGATCCTTTTTAGCTCATCCCATGGCAGAGCCATTGCTACTTCTACTCCCCTTGTTCTCTTCTCCCCATTCCACCAGGTTAGTGCCCGTTTTTGGAAGACACTAGTGGCATGGCGGACTCGCAGATTGTCCGGACAGTCACTATTGAGGAAGGTGCCCTCAATATTTTTGAACCATTGAAGGAGTCCTGTGGCTCCTTCGGTACCATAAAATTTCAGGGGATTGGAAGAGTTGAAATGCTTGAAGGTACATTGTGGCGGGTTGGCACCACCGCCACCACCAGTATTAGCACTACCACTGGCGTTCCCATTGTTGTTGTTATTGGCTTGAGTTAGTTGAGTTACTAGCTGAGTGAGGAGAGCAGCAAGGTCGATATTATTGTTGTTGTTGGCATTGCCGGTATTGGTGTTGGTGCTATTGTTAGCATTGTCGGCGTTGTTGTGGTGGATGTTACGACGAGGAGGCATTCTATAAAAAGAGAATGATACAAAAGTGTTGTGAGAATTAAAAAAAATCCGCTGAAATTTTGGATAGGAGGAATAATAACACATTTATTTCATAGTTCGGATTGTTTTCAAGTAATCACATTTCTACTTGAACACAATGACATATTAAGGTTAATTAGACTTATATAATTTTCAAGGAGACGTGCTTTAGCCTATAGGTAAACACTCATCCCGGGAATTCCCAGGAAAGCAAACGGATCCCTCGGTTGATTGGGATTTATATGAAATGTTTTCCTAGACAGAAAACCCATAATACAGGTGTCACCCTTCCAGATTGCACATGTCCATTAATAATTAACAGAGTCTAAAACCTTAACGGGTATATAAAAATATTTTTGATAGACTAGTGTCTACGAGTATGAGTTTTTCCACAAGTTATGGCGATGATGACATAGAAGCAGTTAAGGAGGATACGCGGCTTAGGATACGGGTATGGATACGATTTATTTAATTTATTATTTACGTATGCTTATTAAGTCATGTAGTCTAAACATTTTAAGTATCAAATAACTAACACATAAAACATGTGACATATAGCAAATAGCACGTATCACATAAAACATGTAGCATGGCATTGTTGGGTGTCCTAAAGTTATAGTCTAGGTCAATGGTGTCTAATAACCTAATTCCCTATAACCAAGTCTCTGATACCAATCTGTCACACCCCAACCGGCGGCGGAAACGTCGGGGCGTGAAGCGTGCAGACTGTTCATAGCTCATGGTTTGCTAAGGTTGAAATAATTAAACATGCAGTTTTCATTGAAATCAAACAACAATCCAACAAGTACACGTAACATAACAAAATACATAACAATGTTTATTTTAGAGCCTTTTAACTAGGTCCTCAAACTAGGTGGAAGCAACTTGTAATCATCTCAATTGTTAGCACCTGAAACATGATTTAAAAACAAGGGTCAACTAAAAAGTTGGTGAGCATACATAAGTTTTGTCACACAAATAAGAGTTCAAAACTGTTTATACAATTCCTTGATTCACATGGTATATAAGACAAATATGGAGAATCTATAGTTATACTAGGTGCACAATCAAACCTTGTGACTGAGGCATAACACGCAGGTTACCCTAATGTAAAGTCGGTAACAAACACCCTACCCGGGTGGGTTTGTCAGACTCAATAGTACTATCCTTGTTTACCGTTGGCTTGTACAGAGTTAATGATTGCACGAGTTGCGTCATGTATGTATAGTAATAACTCATAGCATTCAAGCATATTGCACAAATAATTCATGTAATCAAGTAAGAATTGTACTATGAAAGAGTTGCAATTTGTTTAATGTAAATCATGTCCACCCCAAAGGTGAAAAAGAGTAAAAGTGGGGTTATGTAGACTCACATGTGTTGGAGAGTGTAGATTGCACAACCAAGTAAATGTTAAGTGTTTGTGGGTCACGGAGCTTGACCTATCGAGTAAATGTATGACGTGTATTAATGCGGTGTATAAGGTTTAAAGTAACTATAGTGTTTCAGTGTATTGCAAGCGTAAGGATTTGCACTAATGAATTGTATCGTTTAGTTATGTATTTAAAATATAAGGTAGTGTGGTATATATATTTAATTGAATGTAATATAAACAAACGAATTCGTTTTATCTACTTGTTTTAGAAAACGTCACAAAATATAAAGTAGTTTATATTTATATAAGTTTTATTTGATGTAACTAGGATTTATACAATTGGTTTATAAAAGTCTTTTTCATAATAAAGTGTTTTATAAAATCTTGTTATAACTTTTTATAAATTTAGAAATTTTAAATGAAAATGTATTTTCAAATGGTAAGAATCGGTTTAAAACAATTTAATCGATGAAAATAATTGTTGTGCTTAATAATGGTGAGATTCTGTTTAAACAGTTAAGTTTATAACATAAGTTTTATAAAAATCATCAAATCTGAGAAACTGTAAAGATTCAGTTCTGACTGAGCACGACCGTGCTCATCAACGGCACGACCGCGCTCGCCTCCGGGCGTGACCGTGGTGGTTTGGAGCGCGCCCGTGGTCGAGTCAGAAGGCTACAGAGGTTCTGGTCATGGAGCACGACCGCGCCTAGTGTTTGTTTTTGGTCAGGACTTGTTTGCTCGGTAAGCACGACCGGGCCTTACTCGGACCACGACTGTGCTTGGTCAGGCACGACCGCGCTTAGTGATGAGCGCGACCGTGTCGGGTCTTTTCCAGACTCAATTCGCTCGATTCTTATATTAAACACTTCTGGATTCTTAGGGCTTTCATTTAGTGGATGATTACGAAGCTCTCTATAAGGTTTAATTGGATTTATTTCGTGTTTAAGTGGTAGTTCGACTAAAAGTGTAGTTTCGTTTTCTCGTTCAAAAATCTGGCCGATTTGAGTGTTTCTACTACGAATTGGCATAGGGTTTTCGTAGTAGGGGGTGATACGAAGCTAGTGGTGTATTATTTACTTGTTATAAAAGGGCAATTTAATGCAGTCGGCTACGGGTCGACGGCTTTGCTTCTCGGCGATCAATCGGACGACAGAGGTTGTATGAGTGTCGAGTGAGAGTTATGGGTGATTGTGTGGATGCATATGAGGGTGTAGGAAGCGTGCAACTGGCTCTATATCGACGAATTCGCGAGTCATGATTGTGGTGGGTATGGGATTAAACAAATCTGTAAATTGGAGTGTAATTGATGCGTGTTGCAGGTTGTATTCAGACAAGTATGGTCTGACGCGCGAAAACCGGCTTTGACCATTCTTTAAATTTTGCGAAATCGTCGAGTATGGTTGTGATTTGACTTCTGCAGAGTCACGTGGTTTCAGCAGCGCGACCGTGCTTGTATTAGGCACGACCGTGCTTTGGTCTGCAGGCGCGACCGTGCTTGCCTAGTTTGTAGTTTTTGAGTTTTGTCAGTTTTGGTCCTCGGGGCTTGTGAGATAATGGCGTTTTCAGTTGTTATTGTAACATAATGTATTGTATGTGTAATTGCTTTTACGGTTGTTGCACACGAATTGAAATTGAAATACTCGTTTATTGCATCGAAACGTTTACATGGTAAAAAAAGAAACCAGAAATGTTACACTTCGGTTTGACCATCAGTTTGAGGATGGTAAGCCGTACTTAAATCCAATCGTGTACCAAGGGCAGTCTGGAGGGATTGCCAGAATCGGGAGGTGAATCGGGCATCTTGATCAGAAATTATATTCAAAGGAACACCGTGATGACTCACAATTTCGTCAATGTAAATTCGAGCTAATTTCTCAACTCGATAGTTTTCATGGATTAGCAAGAAGTGAGCTGATTTGGTAAGACAGTCAATGATTACCCATATACTATCATGACCACTGGAGGTGCGAGGGAGTTTGGTGATGAAGTCCATGGCTAGATTCTCCCATTTCCATACGGGGATTTCTGGTTGTTCAAGTAATCCAGAAGGACGTTGATGTTCAGCTTTGACCTTTGAGCAAGTAAGACACTTTGCTACATACAGGGCAATATCCTTCTTCATACCGGGCCACCAATATTGCAGGTGAAGGTCTTTGTATATTTTATCCGCACCGAGATGTATGGAATAACAAGTTTTGTGTGCCTCGTTCATAAGAAAGGTACGGAAATTGTCACGATCGTGAATCCAGATACGATCTAAGAAGTAAAGTAAGCCATTGGGTTTGGTTTCCAATTAAAGTTTAACTCCACATGACATTTCTGCGTACATGTTACCCATGGTGACCGAGACAAGTTGAGCTTCAAGAATGTGGATTTGTATGTCGGTTTGAATCTTGACACTATGGAGTGTAATGTGCTCTTTACGAGTTAGTGCATCGGCTACGACATTCGCCTTACCAGGATGGTAACGAATCTCGCAATCGTAGTCGTTAAGAAGTTCAACCCAACATCGTTGTCTCATGTTGAGTTCCTTTTGATTTAAGATATGTTGGAGACTCTTGTGGTCGTAATCACCACGCATTTCGTGCCATAAAGGTAGTGTCTACAAATCTTCAATGCGAAGACGACCGCACCCAGCTCAAGATCGTGCGTCGTATAATTCTTCTCATGGATCTTAAGATGTCTTGATGAATAAGCGATCACCTTTCCTCGTTACATAAGAAAACAACCAAGACCTTGGTTTGATGCATCACAGTAGACAATGAGATCATCATTTCCATTAGGAAGTGTTAGAATAGGGGCATTGCACAGTTTCTGTTTGAGAGTTTGAAACGCTTCTTCTTGCTTTGGTCCCCACTCATAAGGTTTTCCCTTATGTGTCAAAGCAGTGAGAGGGACAACAATCTTGGAAAAGTTAGAGATGAAATGACGGTAATAACCCGCTAAACCAAGGAATGAACGAACCTCGGTAGGGGTTTTAGGTATACTCCAATTCTTTACAGCTTCGATCTTAGCAGGATCCACATGAATTCCCTTTTCGTTGACAATGTGACCCAAGAATTGAATTTCATTCAACCAAAATTCACTTTTGCAGAATTTGGCGTAGAGTTGTTCTTTCTTCAAGAGGTCTAGGACAACCTATGGTGTTGCTCATGATCCGCTTTAGTCTTGGAGTAGATCAGAATGTCGTCAATGAAGACGATTATGAATTTGTCTAAATATGGTTTGCACACACGGATCATGAGGACCATGATAACCGCAGGTGCATTGGTTAGCCCAAAAGGCATAACCATGAATTCGTAGTGACCGTATCTCGTACGAAAGGCAGTCTTTGGAATATCTTCATCATGCACACGAAGTTGGTGATAACCGGATCTAAGATCAATATTTGAGAAATAGGTTGAACCTTGAAGTTGCTCAAAGAGATCGTCAATCCTCGATAATGGGTAGCGGTTCTTGATAGTAAGTTTGTGGAGTTCACGATAGTCAATGCACATCCAGAATGAACCGTCTTTCTTTTTGACGAATAAGACAGGTGCACCCCAGGGTGAATGAATTGGATGGATGAAACCTTTATCGGAAAGTTCTTGGAGTTGGCTTGCAAGTTCTTGCATCTCTGAAGGTGCGAGTCTGTATGGAGCTTTAGCAATGGGATTAGCTCCAGGCACAAAGTCGATGCGAAACTCCACTTGTCGTACGGGCGGCAGATCGGATAGATCTTCAGGGAATACCTCGGGGAAATCTCGAATGATTGGAATGTGTTGATTCTCCTTCCCTTTGTCCTTCTTTTCCATAACATGTGCCAGGAAGGCTACGTACTTCTTTCACATGTACTTTTGGGCCATGGTGCAAGACATGAGTTTGAGTCCACTATTAGGCTTCGAAGAGAATTCTAATGCATTTCTCAAAACAAATGACTTCGGCATGGTGGTTGGATAACCAATCCATACCAATGATGATATCGAAGCTTCCCAATTGCATTGGTATGAGGTTGACAGGCAAGGTGTGTTCATTAAGCTCAAGAGAACAATCGCGGACAATATAGTCAATTGTGATGGGATTTCCATCCGCTACTTCAACGGTAAAAGTTTTCTCTAACTTAGTTCGTGTTTTTGCAAGTAATGGTTCAAATTTATGTGACACGAAACTCCTATCGGCACCGATATCAAATAAAATAGAAGCATATTGGTTATTGACGAGAAATGTACCATTAACAACATCGTTATTAGCTTGGGCTTGATTGGCGTTTATGTTGAAAGCACGCCCACGGGCACCACCCTCATTTGCATTAACCAACCTTGGGCAACGATCTCGAAAGTGGTTTGGGTCACCACACTTGTAGCAAGCGCGCCCATTAGAAATAGCCGGTATAGCTTGGTTGGCAGCGGGTGGATTGACTCAGTTTCCTAGATTGGATTGGGCAACAGGAGCTCCAGCTCGGCAAGTATTAGCCACATGTCCATATTTCCCACAACTTGTACCTAGACGGCACCGTACAGTCGGATAGTGATGATACTTGCAGGTGTTACATTGGGGATTGACACCTACATATGGCCTTCTGTCAGGATTCTGAGCCACAGGAGCAACTTGGGTGATGGGTGCAGCAGGGGTAACGACGGCAAAGTTCTTAGCCTCGCGCTTCTTATTATGGAAAGAAGGTCTGGGCTTGTCCACTTTGGCTGTTTCAGATGGGGTTGCCTGGCCACTGACCTTCTTCGTACCCTTTCTTGTCAACGTACCCGCCTTCACATGGTTGTCAGTTAATGTGGCGGCTAGGCGTATAGCGTCCTCAAGAGTGGCAGGGTTTCTTCCCAACACTATGTCCTGGATAATCATAGGTAGTCCCCCTATGTAATTCACAATGCTCTGAGACAGAGGTGTGACCATGTGTGGCACCAGGAGACTCAACTCATGGAAACGAGTTGTGTAGACCAAGTTTTCACCACTATTTTGGGTATGGTCCCAAAACGCAGCTTCCAGTTTCTTCATTTCGTTTCGAGGGCAGAACTCCTCAGTCATCAGCCTCTTCACATAGTCCCTTGACAAGGCCATTGCCACAACAACACCTCTATTCCTCTTCTCACCGTTCCACCAAGTGAGCGCCCGTTTTTGGAAGACGCTCGCAGCATAACGAACTCAGAGATTGTCAGGGCAGTCACTGTTGAGGAAAGTGTTTTCAATGCCTTCAAACCACTGAAAGAGACCTGTAGCTCCCTCACTACCATAGAACTTGATGGGGTTGCACGATTTAAATTGTTTGAAGGTGCACTGGGCGGGTTAGCACCACCACCACCACCACCAGTAGCACTACCACTATTGTTGTTGGTTGACTGAGTGAGTTGGTTCACAAGTTGAGTAAGGAGAGTAGCAAGATCATTGTTGTTGTTGTTGGTCTCATTGGCACGACGGGGAGGCATGCTATAGAAGAAACAACACAAGGGTAAGAATAATTATATTCGGGTTGTATTCTGTTGGCAATATAACCATTTGAATACTATGACTTATCAAGGTTATTTAAATTCATATAGTTTTCGAGAATACATGCTTTAGCCTATAAGTGAACACTCATTCCAGGAATTCCCAGGAAAGCATACGAGTCCTTCGGTTGATTTGGATTTATAAGAAATGCTTTCGTAGACAGAAAACCCAGAATACAGGTGTCACCCTTCCAGATTGCACATGTTTCCTACTAATTATTAGAATTTATAGCCTTGACGAGGTTTATGGGTTTTGATGATGACATAGGTAGGGGTAAGAAAGATAAGAGTCTTAGGATAGAGGCACTAGTAAGTAATCTAACAAGTAAGGCATCACATAACACGTAGTATGGTATAAAATAGGTGTCTTATGGTTATAGTCTAGGTTTTGGATTTCTAATAACCTAATTCCCTATAACCATGGCTCTGATACCAATATGTCACACCCTAACCGACGGGGGAATACGTAGGGGCAGACGTGAAGACTGTTCATAAGCACCTAATCATACTAAAGTTGCATATTTCATTAAACTCAAATTCATAACTGTAACATTTCTGATTTTTAGTATTCATATTTCAATTCAATGTAATGCAATTTCAAACTCAATACTCGTGCAATGTCTCATTATTTTCTCGCCGTAAATTAAATGCAATGATTCTATACAAATTCGCAAGTTTTACTCGATTATATACATTTAAACACTATGCAAGAAACGATTTTATTCAAACTCATCGAACCTGAAAAGCCAAGGACTAAAGTTGAAAAATGTCAAGAAACCCTAGTCTAACACGGTCGTGCTTCGTCCTAGCACGGTCACGCCAAGTGCTTTAGCACGGTCGCGCGACCTTCTTTGGAACGATCGCGCCCGGTGCCTAGGCACGGTCGTGCCATATTTAGGCACGGTCGCGCCTGTGAAACAGCTGAAACGTAACTGCAATTTTAATCGTCCGATTGTTCGAATCCATAACCGTTTTACGTTATACTTTCAAAATAATACTACCAATCATTTCTTTTTCGACCAAATAACCAAAATTCGTTCAACTCAAAGGATTCTCTCTCAAATATTTCCAAGGAAACTCTCTCAAGCAATTCGATCCAAGTTCTCTCAAATCCAGCATCATCGTCACGCCATCCGATCTCTCCTGAAGCTACGGAACCGTTGAAGCAGTCGGGATCACATCAGAAGACGCCGGGGCTCAATCCCGCCTTCACCGGAACTCCCTCTCTATCGTTCTCTATCGATTCGCTTCTATTCAGGTTAATTGAATCCTCTAATTTATTCATTCCAGTATCTGAATCAAAAGTCCTTTATTAATTTGGGTTTTCAATTCGTAAATCTGTCTAAATCAGAAACCATGTTTTAATAAAAATAATTCAATCGAATCCATAAATAATCACGATTTCCATACAATTAAATTATATGAAAAGACTCGTAATAACCCATTAATCAAAAGCCCTATCAATTCCAGCGTTTAAAATACTAGAATTTGTCAATTCGTGTCTGATTTGGAAGAGACACGGTCGCGCTAATCATCTAGCGCGGCCGTGCCTCATGAAACGCGGTCGTGCCGATTAGCAGCGCGGTCGTGTGCTCCTGTCCAGACCTTGTCACGCCCTCTGGGCTAGTCTCTGTTGTGTCTAAAGATCATAGACACGACCGTGCCGGGCTAAGGCACGGTCGTGCCTGTTGACTTGTCTAGATTGTGCTCCTATTGATCAACCCGGTCGCGCCCGTGGCTTGAGCACGATCGTTCCCTTCCGAGGCACGGTCGTGTGAGATTCAGAACTTTTAACAGAATTTTAATTTTATATATTTTAATCAGTAAATGTTTCAGATTTTATAAAAATATATTTTCTGTATTCAAAAATGGATTAAAAGTTTAATCTTGGCATAAATATAATTTATTTAATAGTTTATGATATTTACTTTCTTACACTTAAATGATATTTTAAATAATTAAGTTACAAAATTTATAAATAAATAAGATAATGATTTTCTATTTAATTTACAAATTAAACCAAACTCATTTATTTATTTATACTTAATTACAATTAATATTTACATTATTTCATAATCTATAATTATATATTTATTCAATTATTCAATTCAAACCTAATCAAATTGTTTCAAAAATATTTTACTTCAAACTCTATATATTTTATTCAATACTTTTTAAATACAAATCAATAGTTTTATACACAAATTCAACTTTCATTTTAGACTTAAACTTTATGCATCTTTTTGATTCAATACACATTACTCTTTAGGTTAAATTGTGCATTTCGAGGATCATATTTGCTATCTATAATCTTTGTTAGCTACACTTCCATACCAAGTGAGTATTCACAACCCCTTTTACTCTTTTACACTTTTGGGGTGGAACATGAACTCTATACACATTACACATTACACATTTACATTTACACAAACAACACAAGTGCAAAAATCCTATTTACATACATGTGTGCAAAATTTGAGCTTTGTGCCCGAGTGCTAGGTGTGCTAACCTTTGTATGCTCTTATGTGCAATCATTAACTATACAAGCCAACGGTTTTCAATGATAGATCTATTGAGTCTGACAAACCCACCCATGGTGCGCGGTGATTGAAACCGACAACACAATTTTTGCATGCTAGTCACAAGGTTTGGTTGTACATGGTTACACAATAGCTGCTCCCCATAAATGCCTTATTTTATCATGTTTTGTAAAGGATTTGTTTTCAATTATATGCCATCTACATACAACTGTGTTATACTCACCAACTTTTTAGTTGACTTTATTTTATTCATGTTTCAGGCCCCAATATGTGAGATTGATTCAAGACGTGTTCAACATAGGATTTGGACTTAGCAATTTAAATCAAGAATTTTATGAGTTGTTTTATGTTTCTTGTTTGGACATGATTTTGTACTTGGATTATTTGTAATGGAAATTTAACATTAATATATTTCAATTTAGTTAACCATGTGCTATGAACAGTCTTACATGTCCCGCCCCGATGATTCCGCCATCGGTCGGGGTGTGACAGATTGGTATCAGAGCCTTGGTTATAGGGAATTAGGTTATTAGACACCTTGACCTAGACTATAACTTTAGGACACCCACTTATACTATACTTCATGTTTTTTGTGCTATGTGTTACATGCTATGTGCTATATGTTATATGCTACATGTTTAGTATGATTACTTATTATTGCATTATGATGACTTATGTGTTTTAAATCCATGACTTATTAGGATATTCTTAATAATTAAATAAATAATATCCTTTCCTATATTATAAAACCTCATGATATTTCTATTTTCCTTTCTATCCTTATCCTTCTTAGCATGTGAAAAATTCTTGAAGCAAAAATCTTTAAAAACTTTTATTTCTTCGTTAAGGTTTTTAAACTTGTTAAATTATTTGAGGACACGTGCAATCTGGAAGGGTGACACATGTATTTTGGGTTTTCTGTCTAGGAAAGCATTTCGCATAAATCCCAATCAACCGAGGGACCCGTATGCTTTCCTGGGAATTCCCGAGATGAGTGTTTATTTATAGGCTAAAGCATGTCTCCTTGAAAAATTATATAAGTTTAATTAACCTTAATGTGCCATAGTATTCAAGTAACTTTGTCACTTTTGAGTACAATCCAAACTATGAATATCTATTTTTTTATTTTGTTATCTCATTCTATTAAATCCTAGCAATTCTCATAAGTTCTTACAATCTTTTCTTGTCTTGTGAAAATCTGTAGAATGCCTCCTCGTCGTGCTCCCGCAACCAACGCCAACACCGACATTGCTGCTATTCTTACCCAATTAGTGACACAACTCACCCAAGCTAATGGTGCCACCAATGGCAATGGTGGAAATGGAAGCAATAGTGGTAATAATGGTGGAAATGGTGGTAACAATCCACCTCAATGCACCTTCAAGCACTTCAACTCGTGCAATCCCCTAAAGTTTTATGGAACCGAAGGAGCTACTGGACTCCTTCAATGGTTCGAAAGCATTGAGAATACCTTTCTAAATAGTGTCTGTCCCGACAACCTCCGTGTTCCTCATGCTACAAGTGTCCTACAAAAACGGGCACTTACTTGGTGGAATGGGGAGAAAAGAAATAGGGGTGTTGACATAGCTATGGCCTTACCTTGGGATGAGGTCAAAACGCTTATGACCGAGGAGTTCTGTCCTAGAAATGAAGTGAAAAAGTTAGAAGCTGAATTTTGGGATCTTGCCCAAGATAGTGGGGAAAGCTTAGCATATACAACTCGGTTCCATGAGTTGAGTCTTCTAGTGCCCCCACATGGTCACTCCTTTGTCCCGTTGTATCGAGAAGTATATTGGTGGGCTACCAAGACAAATCCAAGATACTGTCTTAGGTAGAAATCCTGCTACTCTGGAGGATGCTATTCGTTTATCTGTTACCTTAACGGATAATCATGTGAAAGCTGGAACTCTTACCAAAAAGGGTTCTAAGAAAGTTTCTGAAAACGTAACCCCTCCTACCCACAACAAAGAAGCCACAACTGAACCCTCTCGCAATAACAAAAAGAGGAAAGTTAGAAATTTTGCTGTGGTTACTCCTGCTGTTCCCGTTAATCAAGTTGCACCCGTAGTTCAAGCACCGGTCAAAAAGCCATATGTTGGGATCTACCCTCTTTGTGCCACCTGTAATTTTCATCATCCTCAAAACATCCCATGTCGCCTTTGTACTTGTTGTGGGAGATATGGTCATACGGTTAGTGTTTGTAGGACAAAAGCTCTTACGGGCCAAGTCAACCCTCCAAACCGAACCGTACCTCAAGTGGCTAACCAAGGTGCTCCCGCCATTGCTAATGGGCGTGCTTGCTATGAGTGTGGTGACCCGAACCATTTTCGTGATCAATGTCCAAGACATGCAAATTCTAGACAAGGTGGAGCTTGTGGGCGTGCGTTCAACATAAACGCCAACGAAGCTCAAGCCAACAACGACGTGGTTAATGGTACGTTCCTTGTTAATAGTCAATATGCCTCCATTTTGTTCGATACCGGTGCCGATAAAAGTTTTGTGTCACTTAATTTTGAGCCTTTACTTGCAAAGACACGATCCCAATTAGAGAAAACCTTCACCGTTGAAATAGCAAATGGTGACTCCCTTACAATCGACTCCATTATTTATGATTGCTCCTTAGAACTAAATGACCATTCATTCCCAATCAACCTTGTTCCAATGCCACTAGGGAGCTTTGATATTATCATAGGTATGGATTGGCTATCAAATCATCATGCCGAAGTCATTTGCTTTGAAAAGTGTATCCGAATTCCGCTACCATCGGGAGAAACCTTAAGGGTTTTTGGTGAAAAGCCTTGCAAGGGACTTAAGTTGATGTCATGCATTACCGCTCAAAAGTACTTACGAAAGCAGTACATTGCCTTCTTAGCTCATATTGTTCAAAAGGATGTCATGGAGAAGAGTATCCAAGACATTCCGATCATTCGGGATTTCCCCGAAGTTTTTCCTAAGGATTTATCCGGTCTTCCTCCCGTCTGTCAAGTAGAGTTCCGCATTGATCTTATACATGGAGCTAACCCCGTTGCTAGAGCTCCTTATCGTCTTGCACCTTCCGAAATGCAAGAGCTTGCAAGTCAACTTCAAGAACTCTCCGACAAGGGATTCATCCGTCCGAGTCATTCACCGTGGGGTGCACCCGTCTTATTTGTTAAGAAGAAGGATGGATCGTTTCGCATGTGTATTGACTACCGCGAACTCAATAAGATTACTATCAAGAACCGTTATCCTTTACCTAGAATCGATGATCTCTTTGATCAACTTCAAGGTTCTACCTGTTTCTCGAAGATTGATCTTCGATCCGGTTATCATCAGCTTCGTGTTCAAGAAGATGACATTCCTAAGACTGCTTTTCGAACAAGGTATGGACATTACGAGTTCATGGTTATGCCTTTCGGGTTGACCAATGCACCCGCAGTTTTCATGGATCTCATGAATCGTGTGTGCAAACCGTACCTTGATAAATTCATGATCGTTTTCATTGATGATATCTTAATCTATTCCAAGACTAAAGCCGACCATGAAGAACATCTTAGACTGGTTTTGGATCTCTTGAGAAAAGAACAACTATATGCCAAATTCTCCAAATGTGAATTTTGTCTAAAGGAAGTTCAATTTCTTGGTCACATCGTCAACGACAAGGGTATTCATGTTGATCCTGCTAAGATTGAAACGGTTAAGAATTGGAATGCCCCGAAAACTCCTACCGAAGTTCGTTCATTTCTTGGTCTTGCGGGTTATTATCGTCGTTTCATCTCAAACTTCTCAAAGATTGATGTCCCTCTTACCGCTTTGACCCACAAGGGTAAGACTTATGAATGGGGACCGAAACAAGAAGAAGCTTTCCAAACCCTCAAGCAAAAGTTGTGCAATGCTCCTATATTGACTCTCCCCGATGGAAATGATGATTTAGTTGTCTATTGTGATGCTTCTAACCAAGGTCTTGGTTGTGTTCTCATGCAACGAGGCAAAGTAATCGCTTATGCATCAAGGTAACTCAAAGTTCATGAGAAGAATTATACGACGCACGATCTCGAGTTGGGTGCGGTCGTATTCGCGTTAAAGATTTGGAGACATTACCTATATGGCACGAAATGTGTGGTGTTCACGAACCACAAAAGTCTTCAACATATCTTCAACCAAAAAGAACTTAATATGAGGCAACGACGTTGGGTCGAACTCCTTAACGACTATGACTGCGAAATTCGTTACCATCCCGGCAAAGCAAATGTAGTAGCCGATGCTTTGAGTCGAAAGGACCATGTTATGCTTCATTGTGCCCGTATTCAAACCGATATTCAAACCCGTATCTTAGAAGCTCAACACGTCTCGGTAACCGAGGGTAACATGTATGAAGAAATTTCGTGTGGTGTTGAACTTCTTCTTGAATCAAAACCCAATGGCTTATTATATCACTTGAACCGTATTTGGGTTCCCGATCGCGATGATCTCCGTACTTTTCTCATGAACGTGGCTTATAAGACTCGTTATTCTATTCATCCTGGTGCGGATAAAATGTACCAAGATCTTCGCCAACTTTATTGGTGGCCCGGTATGAAGAAAGACATTGCTCTTTATGTGGCCAAATGCTTAACCTGTTCCAAAGTCAAAGCCGAACATCAACGTCCATCTGGTTTACTCGAACAACCTGAAATTCCCGTATGGAAATGGGAGAATCTAGCTATGGATTTTATTACCAAGCTCCCTCGCACCTCGAGTGGTTATGATAGTATTTGGGTGATCATTAATCGTCTCACTAAATCCGCTCATTTCTTGCCTATCCGCGAAGACTTCAAAGTGGAGAAACTAGCCCGAATCTACATTGACAAAATTGTGAGCCGTCATGGTGTTCCCGTGAACATAATATCCTATAGAGATGCCCGGTTCACTTCTCGATTTTGGCAATCTCTCCAAAAGGCTCTTGGTACTCGATTAGATTTGAGCACGGCTTACCATCCCCAAACTGATGGTCAAACCGAGCGAACAAACCAAACTCTTGAAGACATGCTTAGAGCTTGTGTAATCGATTTTGGTGGCAATTGGGATTCACATTTATCCCTTATTGAGTTTTCGTACAACAATAGCTATCACACAAGTATCAACATGGCTCCATTCGAAGCTCTCTATGGTCGCAAGTGTCGTTCTCCTATCTGTTGGAACGAGATTGGTGAAGCACAAATCACCGGTCCCGAGTTAATTCAAGAAACATCCGACAAGATCATTCAAATCCGTGACAATATTCGAGTAGCGAGGAGTCGGCAAAAGAGTTATGCCGACAAACGTCGAAAACCCTTGGAATTCCAAGTCGGTGACCTTGTGCTTCTAAAGGTGTCTCCGTGGATGGGTGTGGTCCGTTTTGGAAAGAAAGGCAAGTTAGCACCTCGTTATGTTGGTCCATTCAAAATCCTGAAAAGGATTGGGAAAGTGACTTACAAGCTCGAGTTACCTCCATCTCTTGGCAATGTCCATCCTACCTTTCATGTATCTAATCTAAAGAAGTGTCTCGCCGATGAAAATCTCCATATACCGCTTGACGACGTGCGCATTGATGAAACGATGCACTTCGTTGAGAAGCCAGTGGAAATTTATGGATCGTGAAGTCAATCAGCTCAAGCGAAGTCGCATTCCTATCGTTAAGGTTCGTTGGGAATCTAAGCGTGGTCCTGAATTCACTTGGGAACGAGAAGACCAAATGAAGCTCAAGTACCCTCATCTTTTTACTAATAATGTTGTTTCCTCTAGCTAAATTTCGGGACGAAATTCTCTCAACTTGGGGAGACTGTAACATTTCTGATTTTTAGTATTCATATTTCAATTCAATGTAATGCAATTTCAAACTCAATACTCGTGCAATGTCTCATTATTTTCTCGCCGTAAATTAAATGCAATGATTCTATACAAATTCGCAAGTTTTACTAGATTATATACATTTAAACACTATGCAAGAAACGATTTTATTCAAACTCATCGAACCTGAAAAGCCAAGGACTAAAGTTGAAAAATGTCAAGAAACCCTAGTCTAGCACGGTCGTGCTTCGTCCTAGCACGGTCGCGCCAAGTGCTTTGGCACGGTCACGCGACCTGCTTTGGAACGATCGCGCCCGGTGCCTAGGCACGGTCGTGCCATATTTAGGCACGGTCGTGCCTGTGAAACAGCTGAAACGTAACTGCAATTTTAATCGTCCGATTGTTCGAATCCATAACCGTTTTACGTTATACTTTCAAAATAATACTACCAATCATTTCTTTTTCGACCAAATAACCAAAATTCGTTAAACTCAAAGGATTCTCTCTCAAATATTTCCAAGGAAACTCTCTCAAGCAATTCGATCCAAGTTCTCTCAAATCCAGCATCATCGTCACGCCATCCGATCTCTCCTGAAGCTACGGAACCGTTGAAGTAGTCGGGATCACATCAGAAGTCGCCGGTGTAACATTCCTGATTTTCCGACCCCATTTTAATTTATTTTAATTAATAAAATAACGACGCGACATTAAACCCTACAAGGACTAGTTGTGTAATCAGTCAAAAAATCTAATTATAATTAACTTTGAAAGTCAAGGAAAAATTGAGGAAATATGCTCCCGTTGACTTTTAATAAATAAATCTAACGAATCCTTAACCAACTTAACTCAACTCAAACCCGAGGGACCAGTTTCGCCAGATTCAGAATTTTTGAACATGAAACTGCAGGGACCAATCTGTAATTAACTCATTTTCGATTTAGTTTGACTTCAGAAAGTCAAACTGCCTTTTTGCTCGAATTCAAACCCCACCCCCGGAATCAGTTGAAATTCGTAACTGTTATTCACGTTAGTGTCATTATCAATCATTATAGAAGCAATTACCAGCTCATCATTTCACGATTTAACCCGATTTATGACAAATCAACCGTAACCGTCGACCTCCCTCGTATTACTCTCCAATTCGCAAACTATCGATCATTTACACAGAAATCGATCACCTGCAAATCTCTAACAAATCCCCTCAAACCTGCTACATAATCCAATTTCATCGAAGAAGGACGCAGAGTCGCCGGAAAGCCAATCCCGCTATAGTCGGCATCCGTTTAGTCGATCACAGTCAATTCGATCATCGTTCTGGTAATTAAACCTATCAATAGCATCGTTTTTATCTATATATTAAAAGCCCTATGCTTATTAGGGCTTACATTACAGAATCAAGCATGATATGATTCTAGGGTTCTTAAAAATATTGGATTTAATCGAACCCTACCCCCGACTCTGTTTAAATCAAATTAATTCATACCAGTAGATTCGAAATACATTTTTAATCGATAACCCTATGCCAATTCAGTTTCATATCATCGGCTTAATCAAGAACCCGTAACTAGGGTTCGTTCATAAAATGATTTGGGGGTTTCGACCCTAGACTTAATCCTAATCCAATTAAACCATACCGACAGATTCGCAAGACCCTAATTAGTAAAAGCCCCATGTTTCTATCACATTCCATTATCAGAATCATCCAAATCAATTTTGAGTTCAAACTTAGGGTTTCAGCTATTGAATATGTAATTAAACATCCTAAACCCGTTGTTTTTGCAATTAAAACCTACCATAGGCTCGTTTGAGGTTAACGAACAAAACCCCTAAGATCTTACAGTCGGTCACTGCCAGTTTTGGTGAAATTGGGACTGGGTTCGATCGGCTCGAGGAAAGGGGAAGAACACTCTCGGGTTTTATGTTAAAACAATTTCTGACCGGGTTTGTGTGCGATACCCTAGCGGGCGGAGTTGGTTAAGAGAGTGTGCTGGTGTGGGAGAGACCCGGGTTCGAGTCCCTCCACACACATTCATTTTTAAAACATTTTATTTGTATTATTTTATTATAAAAACAATACCCTATATTATTATATTAATATATTAATGTGTTCTAGCCTCGTAAAACCACTCGTAGGCTCGGGTTTGGTTTATAACCTTTTCTTATTTAAAAATACTAACTTTTATAATAATATAGTTATATTATTTTCAAACCCCACCTTGGAATAAATAAAATAATTATACCTTCACCTCGTTATTAAACTTCTGGTAACGTTTCAAACTTATAAATAATATAAATACCTATATTAGTTACCCACGTTTATATCCCCGAATAAAAATAGATATATTTATTATTCATATGAATTGTAATTTCAACTCGCTTAGTGTTAGATGGTATGTAACACTAATTTTTCTCTTTTATAAGCTAATATATATTTACCCAAATTTGACGTATTTTCATGACTAAATAACTAAATGAGTATAGACTTAATTATTTTGTTTATATTTAAAGCAAGGTAATTTCATACTACGCTTCAAATAAATAAATCTAATTTATTTAGTTAATTACCCAAGCTCTAAATCATTATTTTAAGGACACTATATCCCAACATTAATAATTATAAAACAATTTTCCAAAAATAAAACGCAATCACCTATACAACCCTTTCATATAATTCGACACGAACTCATTACACAACTCCCTAAACTCACATCCTTTGAAGCCCTAGACTTCGATTTAAATATTTTATTAATTTATCTTCATACGCAATACACTCTAGGTTAACGTTGTGCGTTACAAGGATCACTTTGCTACTTAGAGTCTCGTGTTAGCTACGCCTTCGAATCATGTGAGTATTCACAACCCCTTTTTACTCTTTTACATTTTTGGGGTGAAACATGAACACTATTCAACTTACATGTTTACATTTACGCAAACAACACAAGTACAAATCCTATTTACATTCATGTGTGCAATTTGAGCTTTATGCCCGAGTGCTAGGTGTGTTAACCTCTTGTATGCTATTATGTGCAATCATTAACTTTTCAAGCCGACGGTTTTCAATGATGGATCTATTGAGTCTGACAAACCCACCCATGGTACGCGGTGATTGAAACCGACAACACATTTGTTTTGCATGCTAGTTACAAGGTTTGATTGTACATTTGGTTACACAATAGCTGCTCCCCATAAATGCCTTATTTTATCATGTTTTGTAAAGGATTTGTTTTCAACTATATGCCATCTATATACAACTGTGTTATACTCACCAACTTTTTAGTTGACTTTATTTTATTCATGTTTCAGGCCCCAATATGTGAGATTGATTCAAGACGTGTTCAACATAGGATTTGGACTTAGCAAAATAAATCAAGAATTTTATGAATTGTTCATGTTTCTTGTTTGAATTTGATCTTGTACTTGGATTTATTGTAATGCAAATTTGACTTTAATATATTTCAATTTAGTCAACCATGTGCTATGAACAGTCTTACATGTCCCGCCCCGATGATTCCGCCATCGGTCGGGGTGTGACAGATTGGTATCAGAGCCTTGGTTATAGGGAACTAGGTTATTAGACACTCTTGACCTAGACTATAACTTTAGGACACCCATACAATGCAATACTACTACATGTTACATTATAAATTCATGTGTGATTATTTTTACATGCCAACCTAAGTACTCACACTACATGATACAATACATAATGACTTATGTGTCACACTACTTGATAACTCTTGTGCTTACACTCATTACTACCTACATGCTATATGATTATTTCCTATGTGAATATCTTCATATGTTATACTATATGATTTCATTACATGATACAATACTCAATAGTTTATGTGTCAACTTTTCCTTCTATTCATAGCTACCTACTTAAATTATTTAAACACTATCCTAAGTTGACACACACACATACTCACCACATTATTCATACACATTTAGACTCCCATACATGATACCATCACCTTTATGAGCAAAGATTTAAATTATTGGGCCTAATGTCCACCAATAATAAACCAAGAAGCCCTTCTATCCTTCAAGAAGAAGAAGCCCACTTAAATGTATAAATCTTACCTTGGGCCTCAAAGCCCAGTTCACAACAATTCTCATCTTAACCATGAGCCCAACAATAGTATTATTAATACATGATGGCTGGAAGAGTGTGTAAGCCCACGAGGAATTCTGGCTAAGGAAAGATAGGGTACTTAAGCGTGTCTTAGTGACCCACCCCTCTTTCCTGGGAATTCTCCTTAGGGATACATTACTTATAGGTCAAGTGTATTTCCAAAATACTATCGTGAAGGTTCGGCGTTACGACTAGTCAAACTCTAAAACCCATAAGAACTTCTATATTTGACACTTCATATTTCATTATCACTTACAACTTTTTCATTGTTTTTCTGTTAGACATGGACTCCTACGCTCCTCCCTCCCCGGTTTACCGTCCTGGATCAGAATCTGATTGGGAAGAAGACACGGAGACACCCGTTTATCGATCACCAACACCCCCAGCCGCTAGGCCAAGGTTCGATGTAAGGGCGTACGGGATTGGGAACACCGACCCGAGACTTCGAACACCTGGATCACCCGTACCCATAAACCCGTATCATACACCTCACCCCCGTAATCAATTACCACCCCTACTAAGAGACCCATACCTAATGCCCGACCCATACCATCCTAACCCTTGGGTAAGACAAACCATGGCACCCACTAGTGTCATGGGGATTCCAACCCATGACCTCCATCAATAGGTAAGAACCTCAGAATTCGAGAGGCATAGGATAGAGCAGGGAGTGATACACGAATTGCAAAGACAAAGAATGGATAGCCTAGCAAACCAATTAGGGTACCAAAAGGAGTTGATCTCCATCCTCGAAAAGGAAGTTCAAGAGCATCGCACGGAGAACGCCAAGGCTGAAGCCAGATCTACTACTAGAGTGACCATAGCGGTGTTCATCTTGGCGATTATTTTCTTCCTAGTGGAAAGCTACCTGAGGCGTTAGAAGAAGCTTCTACTATTCTCCTTTAAAATTTTTGATTTGAGAACCATTTTCTTATGTTTTTGAATAATGTTTAACATTTCAGTATTCAGTCAATTCCATATATTTCAACTCTACAGTTAGTGTTCATTGATTTGACGCGTGGAACGTAAATTACACCTGTTATATTTTCATCAAACTATCTCAAATATTACTTCTTTCATTCAACATGATTTAGTACATTACCAACAATCTCTTTCATTAAATAAATCATCCTATTTTTATGATTTAAACAAAACCTCGTTATCATGTTTAAACAAAATGTTAACGAAATTTTAGATAATACCAAAAAAAAAAAAAAAAAAAAAAAACATAAATTTTTCATAAAAACTTTTTACCTAATAGGGAAGGTTAATGCAACCATTTTTATAAAAATATTAATTTCTCTCTACTGATAAATAATTATGATTTTTCTTCATTAAAGTAAATATTTCTAAAGTTGGCTAAATTAATATACTACTACTTATTTAGCCCATAGTTGAAAATTTAAGTTAAAAATATTTTCTCATAAACTGCATATTCATTTAAAATATGCGATTAAATGATTTCACTACTTTATATATCTTCAACCAAAGACATTTTCCCACTTTCTATGTTCAAACAAAGGCCCGTATTGGTAAACACAATTCCCGAATAATTCCAAAACCTCCTCGCTACCTTTCACTTGACGCTTCAAGAGATGATCCATACCGCGTAAACGTTAACTTTTCCCACCAACATCGATGAGATATGAGGACTTGAACCTAACTACCACATGATACAAGAACACCAAACAACACGTTTGTCCGCAGCACTCGATCACATGCAAAACCCGTTAGTACACATCGCACGCGACGTTCAATACTCACGTATACACGTTTACAATATATCCAACGCAACCACATGATACATGAAACTCAAAGAACCTCAATATACCCAATGCTGCACAAATTGCATAATACATGAAACTAGTTGCCTACAAATTACAATTTGCTCGATTGATCACGTAATGCACGAAACATGTTTATTTGCAATACATACGCTATTGGATTGAGCACATGATACACGGAACTTAGATTGTTTGCAATATACGTGATACATAAGAATTGCTTCATTGATACATAATTCTAGATTGACCACACTGTACATGAAACTCATTTGATTACAAAGTACTTTATACTAAACGGTGTACACTATAAAAGATACATGATGCTACGTTGCTAACACTATACATGAGGTCCACTTCCTTCGATACACATAATACTATGTTGTTTACATTACACGTTATGGTTTACCGATTACAAAATACAAGATGCTAAATTGTTTACTTTATATATATGAGACTTATTTGATTTTGAACTACGTGACACTGGATCATACATGAGACTTGTGTGCTTACTATATACTCGAAACGAAATTTGCTTACAATTATTACAATGGATCGATTTCATTATACACAAGACATGGTCATGCACTTTGTACACCAAAGTTGAAGACCATGATACATTGAGACGCCTCGGGGTTTGACGTATTCTAGTTCAAACACGAGCAAGCTAAGAAACTTTAAGTGTTACTACTTTAATACTCTTTGGTTGCAAACTTATCTGATTTGATGCATAATTAATTGTTAGCGACTTTTATGTGTAAATAATAGTTGTGATAATAGTGAAATTGTGCCCTTTCCCACACACAACGAAACTATCTATACGGACCATACGATGATTTGAATAATTACGGGTGCACACGGAATTATAAAAATCAACGTATGGAAACTATAGGGAAATTTTGTCGTGTGTTGTGACCTAAAACTTATCATGATATGTAACAACGAAACTGAAGTAAAATGATAAGGGCATGGTGGATACGCCGATGGTACTTCCTATACATAAGTGTCCTCTCATATTATCATAAGTAGCGTTGTTCGTGTCACGTGAAGTTTTGACCCAGACCAAGGTTTTAGGAAATCTCGTACCCACTAACAATGTTGAGCATATTAGACTATATTTACACAAACTCTAAATGTCAAAATCCCATCAATTTCATTCCAAGTAATACGTTTCATATTTAGAATTCAAATTCTTATTCGACAATCTTCAATTCAAAACAAAATTTTTATCACTCTTCGCATTCAAAGTATCAGGCTTAAGTCATGTCAAACGGTTACACACCCCAGAATCCAACACTCAAAGCTACCTGAGAACCCAAAACTCCCTCCTCCATCTTGACTTTTGCAGCCTCCATCAATTAAATTTCGGGACGAAATTCCCTTAACAGGGGGAGATTGTAACATTCCTGATTTTTCGACCCCAATTTAATTTATTTTAATTAATAAAATAACGACGCGACATTAAACCCTACAAGGACTAGTTGTGTAATTAGTAAAAAAATCTAATTATAATTAACTTTGAAAGTCAAGGAAAAATTGAGGAAATATGCTCCCGTTGACTTTTAATAAATAAATCTAACGAATCCTTAACCAACTTAACTCAACTCAAACCCGAGGGACCAGTTTCGCCAGATTCAGAATTTTTGAACATGAAACTGCAGGGACCAATCTGTAATTAACTCATTTTCGATTTAGTTTGACTTCAGAAAGTCAAACTGCCATTTTGCTCGAATTCAAACCCCACACCCGGAATCAGTTGAAATTCGTAACTGTTATTCACGTTAGTGTCATTATCAATCATTATAGAAGCAATTACCAGCTCATCATTTCACGATTTAACCCGATTTATGACTAATCAACCGTAACCGTCGACCTCCCTCGTATTACTCTCTAATTCGCAAACTATCGATCATTTACACAGAAATCGATCACCTGCAAATCTCTAACAAATCCCCTCAAACCTGCTACATAATCCAATTTCATCGAAGAAGGACGCAGAGTCGCCGGAAAGCCAATCCCGCCATAGTCGGCATCCGTTTAGTCGATCACAGTCAATTCGATCATCGTTCTGGTAATTAAACCTATCAATAGCTTTGTTTTTATCTATATATTAAAAGCCCTATGCTTATTAGGGCTTACATTACAGAATCAAGCATGATATGATTCTAGGGTTCTTAACAATATTGGATTTAATCGAACCCTACCCCCGACTCTGTTTAAATCAAATTAATTCATACCAGTAGATTCGAAATACATTTTTAATCGATAACCCTATGCCAATTCAGTTTCATATCATCGGCTTAATCAAGAACCCGTAACTAGGGTTCGTTCATAAAATGATTTGGGGGTTTCGACCCTAGACTTAATCCTAATCCAATTAAACCATACCGACAGATTCGCAAGACCCTAATTAGTAAAAGCCCCATGTTTCTATCACATTCCATTATCAGAATCATCCAAATCAATTTTGAGTTCAAACTTAGGGTTTCAGCTATTGAATCTGTAATTAAACATCCTAAACCCGTTGTTTTTGCAATTAAAACCTACCATAGGCTCGTTTGAGGTTAACGAACAAAACCCCTAAGATCTTACAGTCGGTCACTGCCAGTTTTGGTGAAATTGGGACTGGGTTCGATCGGCTCGAGGAAAGGGGAAGAACACTCTCGGGTTTTATGTTAAAACAATTTCTGACCGGGTTTGTGTGCGATACCCTAGCGGGCGGAGTTGGTTAAGAGAGTGTGCTGGTGTGGGAGAGACCCGGGTTCGAGTCCCTCCACACACATTCATTTTTAAAACATTTTATTTGTATTATTTTATTATAAAAACAATACCCTATATTATTATATTAATATATTAATGTGTTCTAGCCTCGTAAAACCACCCGTAGGCTCGGGTTTGGTTTATAACCTTTTCTTATTTAAAAATACTAACTTTTATAATAATATAGTTATATTATTTTCAAACCCTACCTTGGAATAAATAAAATAATTATACCTTCACCTCGTTATTAAACTTCTGGTAACGTTTCAAACTTATAAATAATATAAATACCTATATTAGTTACCCACGTTTATATCCCTGAATAAAAATAGATATATTTATTATTCATATGAATTGTAATTTCAACTCGCTTAGTGTTAGATGGTATGTAACACTAATTTTTCTCTTTTATAAGCTAATATATATTTACCCAAATTTGACGTATTTTCATGACTAAATAACTAAATGAGTATAGACTTAATTATTTTGTTTATATTTAAAGCAAGGTAATTTCATACTACGCTTCAAATAAATAAATCTAATTTATTTAGTTAATTACCCAAGCTCTAAATCATTATTTTAAGGACACTATATCCCAACATTAATAATTATAAAACAATTTTCCAAAAATAAAACGCAATCACCTATACAACCCTTTCATATAATTCGACACGAACTCATTACACAACTCCCTAAACTCACATCCTTTGAAGCCCTAGACTTCGATTTAAATATTTTATTAATTTATCTTCATACGCAATACACTCTAGGTTAACGTTGTGCGTTACAAGGATCACTTTGCTACTTAGAGTCTCGTGTTAGCTACGCCTTCGAATCATGTGAGTATTCACAACCCCTTTTTACTCTTTTACATTTTTGGGGTGAAACATGAACACTATTCAACTTACATGTTTACATTTACGCAAACAACACAAGTACAAATCCTATTTACATTCATGTGTGCAATTTGAGCTTTATGCCCGAGTGCTAGGTGTGTTAACCTCTTGTATGCTATTATGTGCAATCATTAACTTTTCAAGCCGACGGTTTTCAATGATGGATCTATTGAGTCTGACAAACCCACCCATGGTACGCGGTGATTGAAACCGACAACACATTTGTTTTGCATGCTAGTTACAAGGTTTGATTGTACATTTGGTTACACAATAGCTGCTCCCCATAAATGCCTTATTTTATCATGTTTTGTAAAGGATTTGTTTTCAACTATATGCCATCTATATACAACTGTGTTATACTCACCAACTTTTTAGTTGACTTTATTTTATTCATGTTTCAGGCCCCAATATGTGAGATTGATTCAAGACGTATTCAACAGAGGATTTGGACTTAGCAAAATAAATCAAGAATTTTATGAATTGTTCATGTTTCTTGTTTGAATTTGATCTTGTACTTGGATTTATTGTAATGCAAATTTGACTTTAATATATTTCAATTTAGTCAACCATGTGCTATGAACAGTCTTACATGTCCCGCCCCGATGATTCCGCCATCGGTCGGGGTGTGACATCCGGGGCTCAATCCCGCCGTCACCGGAACTCCCTCTCTATCGTTCTCTATCGATTCGCTTCTATTCAGGTTAATTGAATCCTCTAATTTATTCATTCCAGTATCTGAATCAAAAGTCCTTTATTAATTTGGGTTTTCAATTCGTAAATCTGTCTAAATCAGAAACCATGTTTTAATAAAAATAATTCAATCGAATCCATAATTAATCACGATTTCCATACAATTAAATTATATGAAAAGACTCGTAATAACCCATTAATCAAAAGCCCTATCAATTCTAGCGTTTAAAATACTAGAATTTATCAATTCGTGTCTGATTTAGAAGAGACACGGTCGCGCTAATCATCTAGCGCGGCCGTGCCTCATGAAACGCGGTCGTGCCGATTAGCAGCGCGGTCGTGTCCTCTTGTCCAGACCTTGTCACACCCTCTGGGCTAGTCTCTGTTGTGTATAAAGATCATAGACACGACCGTGCTGGGCTAAGGCACGGTCGTGCCTGTTGACTTGTCTAGATTGTGCTCCTGTTGATCAACCCGGTCGCGCCCGTGGCTTGAGCACGATCGTGCCCTTCCGAGGCACGGTCGTGTGAGATTCAGAACTTTTAACAGAATTTTAATTTTATATATTTTAATCAGTAAATGTTTCAGATTTTATAAAAATATATTTTCTGTATTCAAAAATGGATTAAAAGTTTAATCTTGGCATAAATATAATTTATTTAATAGTTTATGATATTTACTATCTTACACTTAAATGATATTTTAAATAATTAAGTTAAAAAATTTATAAATAAATAAGATAATGATTTTCTATTTAATTTACAAATTAAACCAAACTCATTTATTTATTTATACTTAATTACAATTAATATTTACATTATTTCATAATCTATAATTATATATTTATTCAATTATTCAATTCAAACCTAATCAAATTGTTTCAAAAATATTTTACTTCAAACTCTATATATTTTATTCAATACTTTTTAAATACAAATCAATAGTTTTATACACAAGTTCAACTTTCATTTTAGACTTAAACTTTATGCATCTATTTGATTCAATACACATTACTCTTTAGGTTAAATTGTGTATTTCGAGGATCGTATTTGCTATCTATAATCTTTGTTAGCTACACTTCCATACCAAGTGAGTATTCACAACCCCTTTTGCTCTTTTACACTTTTGGGGTGGAACATGAACTCTATACACATTACACATTACACATTTACATTTACACAAACAACACAAGTGCAAAAATCCTATTTACATACATGTGTGCAAAATTTGAGCTTTGTGCCCGAGTGCTAGGTGTGCTAACCTTTGTATGCTCTTATTTGCAATCATTAACTATACAAGCCAAAGGTTTTCAATGATAGATCTATTGAGTCTGACAAACCCACCCATGGTGCGCGGTGATTGAAACCGACAACACAATTTTTGCATGCTAGTCACAAGGTTTGGTTGTACATGGGTACACAATATGTAACATACCAATATTTTCTCTATATTTAAGAATGGGATTTCGGTTTAAAGACGCCAAGAACGAAAGTACTGTACGGTGGTTTAACAATTAATTTAAACTAAAAGCAGGTAATGTAACTTTTACAAAGATGAGGGGGCAAGATGAAAATGTTAATTAACCTAAATATCCTATTCCATCTACCAGCCGCCACCCTCTTCATTCTGAACTCCTTCCCTTTCTCTCGTCGACCCGTAAGCACCAAACATCCTCACCTCCGATCAACCCTAATCCGGCCAACCAGTAGCGTATCTTGCTCGGTTCACATGGAGGCGACTAGAAACAAAGCAAAGGAAGGTCGGTAACGCGCAGACCTGTCGGAAATCAAGAGAGAGAGAGAGAGTTGGATGTAAGTGTTCGGACACGACGGTAGAGATGATGGAGGTTGTACGAGAGTCACAATCATGGTGGTTCACAGTAGTTTCACGGAAATTGCCCTATAATGGTTTTTATGGTTATCGGTGGTTGACAGCAGTGATGATGGCCAAACAGGAAGCTCACGATGGGTGATGGTAATGGCAGCGACAAGGCGGTTCACGGCAGTGGCTGATAATGGTAGTTTCGAGGGGTGGTGTCCGCAACGGTAGTTTCGGGTGATGATAGTATTTTCGGGTAAAGGGTGATAAAGGTGGTCGTAGATGGTGGCGTGTTGATGGCAGCAGAAGTTTCGATGATGGGGTTCATGAGAAGTTTCGATGTTGGTAATCTGAGTAGTTTCGATATGATGATAGAAGTTTCGATGATGATAATGTGATATGGTAGTTTCGATATGATAATAATGGTAAGATGATGATGATGATGATTACATAATGATAAAAATGGATACGGTTCGGGTCGGGTCTCGGTTATATTTCAGGATCGTGTTCGGGAAGGTATATCCTTTATAACTCGTAGACATTAATTGTTATTATTAGTCGGATTACGAATAACGTATTTGAGGACGTATAGCAATGGCTTTAAATGATAAAGGATAACCGACAAGAGGTCAATTATTTGGATAAATGAATATTTAATAAATATAGAAAAATGGATATTTATGATGGAAGTTAGAACCCGATCATTATGGATAATTATTGGTTATGATTTGATAATAGAAATGGACAATTAATATTGTCGGGTTTTAGATAAAAACAAGCGGGACCCTGTCCGATCTTCGTTAGATTAAAGAAGTGTATTTTTACAACTTAGACGTCCTCCTTACAAGTTCGGGAAATAAGACTGATGTATCGAAACTACCAAGTTTCGACATAACCCACCTATCGAAACTACTAAGTTCGATATAAGCAACCTATCGAAACTACTAAAGTTTCGATATAATCCACTGATCGAAACTACCAAGTTTCGATATAACCCTAAGGATAGAAATGAAGTGTCGATTAAGTTAGTTACCTTAACTTTAACAAATGGTTTATACAGATTATGTGTGACAAATAGAGACGCTTACTGACCAGTGATAGAAACTCAGGACCCGCTCATCAGGTGAGTTCTATGTGCCCCTTTTTATGTTATGTGCAAATGTTTTCAAATGTTTTGGGGCTGAAGTGTATACACTAAGTGAATAAAATTTATGAATGTTAATGTGATCATATGTGTTATACAAGTATATATATATACCTATACACGAAAGAGAAATTATGAATAAAGAATGAAAAGCATGATTATAAAGAATGAACGAAAGTATAACACAAAATGAAAGAATGAAATCCTGCTTTATATCCATGTATATATTGCTTGCAAAGAATGAAATGAATAAATGGCATAACATGTAAGAATGAAATATTGCTTTATATCCATGTATATATTGCTTGCAAAGTACAGAAAATGTTATGGACGCTTCGATGATAACGGCTACTTCGGTAGACGGACGACCATGTGACTATTTTACAACCGGGACAAGTGCGTTCCTTCATCAGCTAGGACGTACGGATGCCATTACAGGACGGTCGAAGCAATTGGCATATTATAGTAGAACGGTTGTATAAATAATAGTCGCATGGGAAACGGATACCTTCGGGTAGACATGCGAATATGACGGACTACGACGGTAGGACGGTTGTAAGTCATGACGGACGGACAAAGATTGCCGGACGGTTGTAAGAATAAAATGACGGACGGCACTAGTTGCCGGACGGTTGTAAGTATAGGTGGGCCATGACGATGGACCACGGCGATTGTCTTCGTGACATTCGTAAGCAAATGACGGGTTGATCACCCTTATATAGTATGACCCATGAAATTAAAGAAAGAAAGAAAAGAAAAGAAAAGGGTGAATGCATATATATATATATATATATATATATATATGAAATCACAAAAATACAGAAAAGAAAATACAGAAAAGAAAATACAGAAAAGAAAGAAGAAAGAAAGGCAAAAGTTATGAATACGTATTTATATGAATGATTATACAGTAATGCATACTTATACCTATAAAGAAAAGAATTTTTACAGCAAATTGCATTAAACTAGAACTCACCAGCGTTAGCTGACTTTAGTATACATTTCAGGTAAGAGAAAGAAGGGTCGTGCGAAGGCGTGATGACTACCCGGCGTATGACTGACATCCCACTTTGATTTATGTTAAGACAATGTTATCTTATGTTTAAAATTAAGACTTCCGCTGTTTATATACTCGAATGATGAATGCTTCCGCTGTGTTTGAATGTTTTTAATTAATAGTTCAGTAATGATGACTATGTTTATGAGTAAATCCAACAAGTGAGGTTACCCGGGAAAGGGGCCTTACAAGTTGGTATCAGAGCAATAGTTTGAGAGATTTAGACATCCCTAAATGTCTAGACTCAAGCTGATAATGGGACCAACACAAGGATGTCAGTACGGGTAGCCAACGTCAACGCCAAAACAAGTAAGTAAGTATCAATGTCAATATATATAACTCAGGGTAGATGTCTTAGCATAGGACACATGCCTTAGTTACCAATGTCACTACTGATATGAATAGTTACACATAGGACATATGATGGTAGACAATTTGAGCACATGAGTACAGTAAATGGTTAATAATAACACGTAGCTACATCATCTACCGTGTAAGTGTGTCTCGATTTGCCATCCGTCGTATGTACCCACCATAAAGAGTGAAAGAGATGTTAGTCTAATACTACGAAATGCACACAAATTATAAGAATGGTGAGATCCATGTTAGGTGAATCACAAACAACGAGCAGAAGTTCGATAAACCATAAAGAAAGAAAGATGACAAAGTATCAACGGTCCGAGTAGATTAGTAACGAATATTCATGAATGACTTCCTTCAACAAGGAGTTTAGAAAGGGAAGAAGGATACATGGATTAGACACTGTTTATAGAAGACATTTAAATTATGAATCATTATAAGACGAGTCAGGAATTCACAAGTAAGGTAAGTTGGCAATTACGTCAGGATCCACGTAATTGTAAATTTACATATGCTTGTGCATACTGATGAACCTTATCATGTGGATTAATACACATGTCACCAAAAACAATTAAATCACTCCAAGCAGGACTATGAGATTAGTCACTTAAGTAATGAAGATCGCAACAGATTAGCAAGACGAATGATGACAACAACGGCATAACAAAGGTGGAACGAGAAGGAACGAGGCTTAAATGGAGTTGCTGAAGTTGAGTAACACTAAAGAACAAGTTTAGAAATCTGAAGAAACCTGGTACGGAACCTGATGCAACAAGTAACAAAGTAATAAGTCAAGCAAAGAAAAAGGAACAGGAAAGATTGCACCGAAAGAGAATTAGTATGAGGACGATAAGAGAGTCTATCAAGCCCAGTGAGAAAATTTCTTCGCATGACAAACCGCGAACGACGAGACTGATTAAGTAGAATTTGAAGAACTCGACACTTGTTTGATTCAAATCGAGAAAGTAGCTGTCAAGGATCACAAGTTAGCACGAGATGTGAGTACTACATATGTTAGATGAACATACGTTTAGAAACTACTTCTGAACATGAATTGTCAATGCTTAACGCAAACGCGATACGATGAATGACCGTGGACCTACGGTCAAGTGTACATAAAAGTGAAGGAAATAACCATACAACTATATGTTCAAAGAAGAGATGAGTACACGAATGCACAAATGGCATCTCTCCATGCAGAAGACAACCCTAGATGAACTACTATGAGTATCCACTGAAACAGGAAGATAGATATACCAACGACAACAAGTGACAGGAACCACGATGTTAATTAAGATGTGCAGGCAAGAATCAATTGAAACCAGATCTAACCTAAGGATTGTTGTTCAGGATGAATGCGAAAGGCAAGCCCCATAATGTAAGGCATGAGTACCTGTAAGGACTCAAGACGAGTCAGAAAACACTCTACAATAAGTAAGTCAAAACAATAGCACGTGAGACTGCTGAAATTGAAAAGTCGATAAAGAACCCATTGAAACCAGAAAGGAAAGAGATGATCAAGTAACACCACATGTGTCGTCTATTCGTAATGAAACCTATGCACGAAATCCTAAAAGAGTCACATACAGAAAATGTTAATGATCATGAAAAGCTAGAAAATGTATATGTTGGTCACAAGGGATGCCAATCCCTAAGACCATTCAGTGATATAAAGAAAGAATGATGTCTATTAGACTAAGGAATGAGAAACTATGACGATTACGTTTTAAAGAAAAACAAGAAGGGAGTTACATGTACGGGAATATGAATGTAAGGATTACATACCTAGTGTTCCGTCTGAATGAATACCTTCCCGACAAGTTTGAAAAGAACACGGTAATGCTTCCAATGGTTCCTTTGGGAACGAAACAATACGGTTCCTTCGGGAATAGAACGATATGGTTCCTTCGGGAATAAAACGATATGATTCCTTTAGGAATGAAATGATATGCTTCCCTCGGGAACGAGATAGTAGGACTCACTCGGGAACGATATGGTATGATTCATTCAGAATGACATGTTATGGTCCTTCGAGGACGAATGCACCATGGATAGCTTATGAGGTATACACAACGACCCAAACAGTTGAGAGATGATGACAGAGTAGACAAACTTAACTAGGAAATGAATTTATGGTAATGAAGCCTTCTGTGGACGACTCTGAGCTTGACAAAGCAGTTCATGTAGAATGACGAGATGAGAACCCTAACGTTTAGATGTAAAAGGTCGACTCAGAACGTGCCTTGCCGAAAGATATAACGTTCATCAGGAATTAGAGAGGAGTAGTCAAGACTACACAAGAATCTAGCTATGGAAAAACAAAAGATGATCGACGTCTACATTCTAGAGTTTGGTTCAGATGAAAGATGCTAAATTTCCTAGGAGACACCCCTATGTGTTCGAAGGAATGAGTGGCTTGCTCTGCATGTCAAATCCACATAAGTGTTTAGTGGATTCGAGTTAAGTAACACCCGTGAAACACGTATGAGAGCCAATTAGATGAAACTATTCGAGACAACATCAAGAGATGCTTGTTGTAGAGATAGAAGAGATAGTAGTGGCATGTATTCATTCCAACCAATGGTATATGCCCTAACTTAGTGCAGCTCGTGGATGGCATCAAATGATCACTATTCAAAATAACACGAGACCTACCAATTCGAAGGAACCTGAGAGGCAACCTAGTCATGAGAAACAGAGTTCTAGCCATGCATAAGAGGCACCGAATTTCGAGGACGAAATTCTTATAAGATGGGTAGACTTGTAACATACCAATATTTTCTCTATATTTAAGAATGGGATTTCGGTTTAAAGACGCCAAGAACGAAAGTACTGTACGGTGGTTTAACAATTAATTTAAACTAAAAGCAGGTAATGTAACTTTTACAAAGATGAGGGGGCAAGATGAAAATGTTAATTAACCTAAATATCCTATTCCATCTACCAGCCGCCACCCTCTTCATTCTGAACTCCTTCCCTTTCTCTCGTCGACCCGCAAGCACCAAACATCCTCACCTCCGATCAACCCTAATCCGGCCAACCAGTAGCGTATCTTGCTCGGTTCACATGGAGGCGACTAGAAACAAAGCAAAGGAAGGTCGGTAACGCGCAGACCTGTCGGAAATCAAGAGAGAGAGAGAGAGTTGGATGTAAGTGTTCGGACACGACGGTAGAGATGATGGAGGTTGTACGAGAGTCACAATCATGGTGGTTCACAGTAGTTTCACGGAAATTGCCCTATAATGGTTTTTATGGTTATCGGTGGTTGACAGCAGTGATGATGGCCAAACAGGAAGCTCACGATGGGTGATGGTAATGGCAGCGACAAGGCGGTTCACGGCAGTGGCTGATAATGGTAGTTTCGAGGGGTGGTGTCCGCAACGGTAGTTTCGGGTGATGATAGTATTTTCAGGTAAAGGGTGATAAAGGTGGTCGTAGATGGTGGCGTGTTGATGGCAGCAGAAGTTTCGATGATGTAGTTTCGATGATGGGGTTCATGAGAAGTTTCGATGATGGTAATCTGAGTAGTTTCGATATGATGATAGAAGTTTCGATGATGGTAATGTGATATGGTAGTTTCGATATGATAATAATGGTAAGATGATGATGATGATGATTACATAATGATAAAAATGGATACGGTTCGGGTCGGGTCTCGGTTATATTTCAGGATCGTGTTCGGGAAGGTATATCCTTTATAACTCGTAGACATTAATTGTTATTATTAGTCGGATTACGAATAACGTATTTGAGGACGTATAGCAATGGCTTTAAATGATAAAGGATAACCGACAAGAGGTCAATTATTTGGATAAATGAATATTTAATAAATATAGAAAAATGGATATTTATGATGGAAGTTAGAACCCGATCATTATGGATAATTATTGGTTATGATTTGATAATAGAAATGGACAATTAATATTGTCGGGTTTTAGATAAAAACAAGCGGGACCCTGTCCGATCTTCGTTAGATTAAAGAAGTGTATTTTTACAACTTAGACGTCCTCCTTACAAGTTCGGGAAATAAGACTGATGTATCGAAACTACCAAGTTTCGACATAACCCACCTATCGAAACTACTAAGTTCGATATAAGCAACCTATCGAAACTACTAAAGTTTCGATATAATCCACTGATCGAAACTACCAAGTTTCGATATAACCCTAAGGATAGAAATGAAGTGTCGATTAAGTTAGTTACCTTAACTTTAACAAATGGTTTATACAGATTATGTGTGACAAATAGAGACGCTTACTGACCAGTGATAGAAACTCAGGACCCGCTCATCAGGTGAGTTCTATGTGCCCCTTTTTATGTTATGTGCAAATGTTTTCAAATGTTTTGGGGCTGAAGTGTATACACTAAGTGAATAAAATTTATGAATGTTAATGTGATCATATGTGTTATACAAGTATATATATATACCTATACACGAAAGAGAAATTATGAATAAAGAATGAAAAGCATGATTATAAAGAATGAACGAAAGTATAACACAAAATGAAAGAATGAAATCCTGCTTTATATCCATGTATATATTGCTTGCAAAGAATGAAATGAATAAATGGCATAACATGTAAGAATGAAATCTTGCTTTATATCCATGTATATATTGCTTGCAAAGTACAGAAAATGTTATGGACGCTTCGATGATAACGGCTACTTCGGTAGACGGACGACCATGTGATTATTTTACAACCGGGACAAGTGCGTTCCTTCATCAGCTAGGACGTACGGATGCCATTACAGGACGGTCGAAGCAATTGGCATATTATAGTAGAACGGTTGTATAAATAATAGTCGCATGGGAAACGGATACCTTCGGGTAGACGGGCGAATATGACGGACTACGACGGTAGGACGGTTGTAAGTCATGACGGACGGACAAAGATTGCCGGACGGTTGTAAGAATAAAATGACGGACGGCACTAGTTGCCGGACGGTTGTAAGTATAGGTGGGCCATGACGATGGACCACGGCGATTGTCTTCGTGACATTCGTAAGCAAATGACGGGTTGATCACCCTTATATAGTATGACCCATGAAATTAAAGAAAGAAAGAAAAGAAAAGAAAAGGGTGAATGCATATATATATATATATATATATATGAAATCACAAAAATACAGAAAAGAAAATACAGAAAAGAAAATACAGAAAAGAAAGAAGAAAGAAAGGCAAAAGTTATGAATACGTATTTATATGAATGATTATACAGTAATGCATACTTATACCTATAAAGAAAAGAATTTTTACAGCAAATTGCATTAAACTAGAACTCACCAGCGTTAGCTGACTTTAGTATACATTTCAGGTAAGAGAAAGAAGGGTCGTGCGAAGGCGTGATGACTACCCGGCGTATTACTGACATCCCACTTTGATTTATGTTAAGACAATGTTATCTTATGTTTAAAATTAAGACTTCCGCTGTTTATATACTCGAATGATGAATGCTTCCGCTGTGTTTGAATGTTTTTAATTAATAGTTCAGTAATGATGACTATGTTTATGAGTAAATCCAACAAGTGAGGTTACCCGGGAAAGGGGCCTTACACAATAGCTCCTCCCCATAAATGCCTTATTTTATCTTGTTTTGTAAAGGATTTGTTTTCAATTATATGCCATCTACATACAACTGTGTTATACTCACCAACTTTTTAGTTGACTTTATTTTATTCATGTTTCAGGCCCCAATATGTGAGATTGATTCAAGACGTGTTCAACATAGGATTTGGACTTAGCAATTTAAATCAAGAATTTTATGAGTTGTTTTATGTTTCTTGTTTGGACATGATTTTGTACTTGGATTATTTGTAATGGAAATTTAACTTTAATATATTTCAATTTAGTTAACCATGTGCTATGAACAGTCTTACATGTCCCGCCCCGATGATTCCGCCATCGGTCGGGGTGTGACAATAACAATTGTTTCCTCAAAACAAAGGCAAACAGGAAACAAGGTACTTCAAACGAAGTTTAATTATTTAACTAGGTCTTGCAATTTCCTACGTTATGAATATTGAACATAAATCTCAAGTATTAGCACTTGAAACATGATGAAAACAGAGTCAACTAAATATTAGGTGAGAATACACAGATTTTAACACAAGAAGTGTTATCAAAAGTTTGTGTACAATACATATGATGCATGGATTAATAAGGCAATTATGGAGAATCACTATAGTTTAAACTGTGGCGCACAATCAAACCTTGTGACTGATAGGCATAACACAAATGTTATCATTAAATGTTTTCGGCAAAAATCACCCTAACTGGGTGGGTTGGTCAGCACAACAGATATATGATTGTATACCGTCGGCTTTGTTGGAACCTAAGAAACCGTTGTATTCCTGATAATCTATAGGGGCTTAGATGTAACTTTTGTAAAGTTAGGTTTTTGGGTCAAGAGTCGCTAGCGACTCTTGATGAGTCGCTATGTCGGTTGTCGGCCGACCGTCGACAGTCGACAATCTTCACGACTACTCTTGCTATGTTCTCTATAAATAGCAACCCAAAAACCTAATTATGTAGTGCTTGATTTACCTATCATTACTATAGTCATTTTGAGAGCGAGTAGGAGGAGATTTGCGTTCTTATTGTAATTCCAGGTGCTTTATTGTAATCGTTTCATAGTTGAAGTAATAGATTCAAGCATTTTATGTTCTTGTGTGAGTTGCTCTTCATTCTGTGTTTATCATTTTCATCATCAATCAGCTTCTCTATAGCTGATTTGCTGATTATTTTCTGACTAGAATCATTCTAGCACAGAGACCCTATCGTCAGGACCTACAATTTGGTATCAGAGCTTTCTGTGCTCTTGATTTTAGTGAAAAACTTGGGGTTTTTGTGGTTTTTGAAAAGTTCTGAATTTTTTCGATTTCTTGCTAGATCTGTATCAAGTTCAGAAATTGATTGTGAAATTCCCTTAGAAATTTGTATTTGAAGAGTTTGACAGATCTAATGGTCATTTTGGTTTAGACCTGAGCATCTAGTGATTGATTCTGTATTGTTTTGTGAAGAAGACTATGTTGATGTTCTTGAGCCGATTGTCCAGGGTCGACTCAATTGTCTCCGGGCCGATTGTTTGTTTTCCCAGCGACTCTCTTAGTAAACGTAAGTTTACGACTCACCTTTGTGAGGTAGCGACTCTTCTGAGCCGATACTCCGGGTGAGATTTTCTGATCACCCTGTGGTGGTCCCGAATGTTCCTTGTCTTCAGCCAACCCTTCGAGCCGACTGTCTTTGTAGAAATAAAGACTGATGGCTACAAAAATTCTCTAAGTACAACTGCTGTGGACCTCATAGTTTGCTGCAGATCGACAAACTATTGTGGATAAGCTTATCTGCTACGGATACTTGTTCTTCTGCTAAAGAACAAATCTGTTGCGGATAGCCTTATCTGTTGAAGACCAAAGTTGCTGCTGATAGGCAAATCATCAGCAGCTGTGGACAGTTGTGTCTTGCTGCTGATCAACAACATTGCTACTGATAGCCATTCCCTCTGAAGATCAAACGTTGCAGCTGACTGGCTTCGATAAAGCAACCATTACCACTGACAACTTTCTGCTGCAACACTGACACACTCCATGCAGAAAGAATGTTACTGGTGCAAGACAATAAAAGACAATGATGCTCTTCTTCCAAGGACTCAAGCAATGATGCCTAAAAGGTTTTATGTATCATGTGATCAATCTAGTATTATGTATATTGTATTCAACCAAGTATCATGTATCATGTGAACGATCTAGTATTGTGTATCATGTGCTAAATCTAGTATTATGTATATTGCAAACAAACAAGTTTCATGTATCATGTGATAAATCTAGTGTTATGTATCATGTGAATGCTCATATGTAAGTTACTGAATCTCATGAGTAACGTAAACTATCGAATTTTGTAGGAGGTTAAGTGTTGCGGACAAGCGTGCTGCTTGACGTTCATGTAAAATGTGGGTAGTTGGGTTTTAAATTCTCAATCTTCTTGAGGTTTATATGGATGGTTACTGCCTACGCGAAATGATTCATCTCCTTGAGGTGCCTAGTATGTTCATATATTTCCGAAGGTGCAAGATAATGAGAGAGTTTTGTAGGTGTTTAGAGTGATGTGCTTATGAATAACTGATTTGTGCTTTTTGTTCGTAAGTAAACAAGTAATTGTAATTTATTATTGTTTGTAAATTAATAAAATAGTGAAAATAATAAGTTGGATAACTAGATAAATGGGTGAATAAATAAAACTTTTTATTTAATTTTAATTATCATAAAGAGAATGTTTCAAAGGAAAATAATGGCTAAATCATTTAATAATTAGGCCAAGATTTAATAATAATTAATTTAACAAAGTAAAAGTCATAAATAAATTATTAATTAAGATAATGTTTTTATAAAACCAGTTGCATTAAGTTTCCTTACAAGGTGAAAAAGTTTATAGAAAAATTTTATTCCAGATAATATTTGTAAACTAAGGGTTTGATAAATGTTTTGCTTGAACGAGAAAATGATGTTAATAAAATAGTTAGTTTACAAAGGAATGTTTAGGTATGTGTACTAAATTGCAATAAGTAAAATGATGGTGTTTAGATTGTACTGATTCGGTATCATAACCAAATAGATACTTTGACAAATCAAAGTGATTCAAATTCTTATACTTTCAAGAAGACATGCTTTAGCCTATTGGTGAACACTCACTTCGGGAATTCCCAGGAAAGCATATGGATCCTTCGGTTGATTTGGATTTATATGAAATGCCTTCCTAGACAGAAGACCCAAAGTACAGGCATTTACCTTTCTGGATTGCACATGTTCTTTACTAAATTTTAGAATTCAAAACTTTGCCGGGATTTTAAAGTGAAGGTGTATAAAGACTTAGATATGAATAAATGTGTGATGAGACTTAGGGTAGCATGTAATGGGATCAAATAGGTGGCATGTAATTAAACAGTGTGGTAAGCAAAGTATTACATAGATAGCATATTTATAAGCATGTGAATTATCAAGTAGTGTAGCACATAGAATATCATGTATTGTGTAATGCGATGTAATACTTAGGATAACATGTAAGATAACTACACAAGTGTGTCCTAAGGTTATAGACTAGGTCAATGGTTTATAATAACCTAATTCCCTATAACCATGTCTCTCATACCAATCTGTCACACCCCAACCAACGGCGGAATACGTTGAGGCGGGACATGTAGAATGTTCATAAGCTCATGATCAACTAAAGTTTCATATAATAGTTACATCAAGATTTCATTACAATAGCTCAATCAACAACCAAAATCAAATACATCAATATGTTCAATTTCTTCATTCACTAAGTCCAAATCCAATATGTAATATCTTGCATATGATCTGATACACTACTACCTGAAACATGATGAAAACAGGGTCAACTAAAAGTAGTTGGTGAGCATACATAAGTTTTGACACCACAAGTAATATCAAGAGTTTTTGTACAAGTCATACGATACATGGTTTAATAAGGTAATTATGGAGAATCACTACAGTTTAAACTGGGGCGTAAGGTAATTATGGAGAATCACTACAGTTTAAACTGGGGCGTACATTCAAACCTTGTAACTGTTAGGCATAAGACAACAGTTATCCTTAAATGTTAGGCATAACACAACAATTATCCTTAAATATGAGGCATAACACAACAGTTATCCTTAGATGTTAGGCATAACACAATAGTTATCCTTAAGTGTGAGGCATAACACAACAGTTATCCTTAAGTGTGAGCCATAACACAACAGTTATCCTTAAATGTGAGGCATAACACAACAGTTATCCTTAAATTTGAGGCATAACACAACAGTTATCCTTAAATGTGAGGCATAACATAACCGTTATCCTTAAGTGTTTTCGACAACAATCACCCTAACCAGGTAGGTTGGTCAGACACAATAGATCTACCATTGTATACCGTCGGCTTGTACAGAGTTAATGATTGCACCTGCACAATGCCCAAAAAGTATGTAAATGTTGTTTGGACAAATAGTGTTCAAGCATAAGGCACAAATTGCACACATGATCATAAGGATTGAATTGTAATAATTGCGAATAGTTTGAATGTAATCATGTTTCACCCGAAAGAATGTAAAAGTGAAAAAGGGGCTATGTAAACTCACATGAGTTGGGTACTAGTAGTGGATAGCACCACACAAGGATGCAATAGAAAACACAAGAGTTTGCATGTGAACCGTCTACGTATGCCCTAGAATTATAAGCATAATAATTAGGGACACATGGGATATTGTGACGATGACACGGAAGAGTGAACGTCCTAAGACGCACTAACGATTAAAGAGTAGACGAACTTGTTCACGAGAATAGAGGATTTTCTTAATATAATAATTATTAAGATAAATACGTTTCGTGTCGAACGTTTATAATTACGAAAAATATTATTAAATAAATATTCGTGTATTTGTACCACTTAAATTATGGCTAGGAAAATAATATAACTATATATATTATTGTAACATCCATGATTTCCAAACCATAACAGTTCTTTTTTGATTTTATTATATAAACACTTGAAGTCCCGTACTTGTTCAAACATAGTACGTCACATTAATTATTAGTTTAACGTATATCAATTCAAAGTTTCCACCCTTCATTTACACAATATTTTCAATAATATATAACGCACATTGATTTCATATATACTTTACTATGATGGAGATATCGAGAATAAAGCGTATTCAAATCACGTTTCTATATCCTTTATATACATATATGTATACGCACATACATGGGAATTTGAATATAAATACATGTATATATGTGATACATATTTTACGTTATTAGACAAAACATCCATTCAATTTTCAAGTTTTAAAAACTCATAATCACGTGTTTACGCCTTCTAAATGTAGATATGTATTTATTTTAAACTAATATGTAAATTTATATTTTTTTTGTTAAACTATTTAACAAATTGAAATTCTTATGAAAAATAAAATACAATCCTTTATAAATATACGTAATTAAACAAGTAATAATTAAGATGTTATAAACTTTATAAATAAAACCAAATGTCCTATATAATCAAATAAATTGGTCTAGAAACCCCAATTTTTTTTTATGTTTGAACCCCCTTGAACATTTGAAACCCTCAATTTGAACGTCCACCTTTGAAATTGAACCCCCACTCCTTCAACTTTGACCCATCCACAAGCCTTGACCCGGGTTGACTCTCAAAAGTCAAACAGATTAGAGAATTGAACAAATCGACATTTAAAATCAATCACACCCGGATTCTGTGGATTTGCCTTACACGAGAAGTTGATCCTTGACCATTTCTAGACGCAATTAACATGCCAATTTGACTAGATAGCGACTCAATTCAAATTTCAAACGGGTTTGATTTTCAGAGTCAAACCAAGCCAATTTCGAATTCAAATCACAAAAATCAAACATATTGATGTCCGCAAATCACGCCCAGTCATTACTATTACGAACTCAAACTCTAATCACGACCCAATTCATCCACTTTCGGTTCAATCCACGCGTAACCCACGTTGACAACCGTCACCCTCAAGACCGAATTAAATCATGCGTTTAAGGACCTAATTGATGGAATTAACTCTCTCCTCACCATCGCATAATCCTTTCCAAACTCTCCCAACCCACCTTCGACCTGCAATACGACTCTAGAACTCGATTCAATCCAAAGAACTCGGAGCTGAATGCGGTAGCCGTTCGACCATCCCCACGATTCCATTCTAGGTAAATTTACAACCACTGATTTGTTTTTGTCCAGGGAACATAAGCCCCATGCTTTCGAGATCGATCGTTGATCAATTCGACTGAATTTGGGGCTAGGGTTTGCGGGTCTGGGTAAATCGGGGAAGGGGATGTGTTCGAGATCGGTTGTTAAATATATTCAAACCAGTATTTTGTCAACACATTTGTCCTGACTCACCGGTTAAAGCACTTGGATCCTACGCGGTTGGATGCTGGTTCGAAACCCATGCCCGCATCCTTTTTGAGTTCTAGTGACTCACAAACCGTTTCCCCTTCGGATCTCACATTAAAACCGTGTAAAACCATGTTCCATCACCACTGACCCTTCGGTCTAGTGGTAGCTCGCTTCAGTCCTACAGGATCCACCCGGGTTCGAACCGGGTGGTCCTCAATTATGTTTTTAGGGCTGTTTTAACGTTTTAACTAATTTATAAAAAAATATTTTTTGAAACCTACAGCCTATAGAACTGATTTGGTACGATAATCAACAAATATTAAATGGAAACATTTATGTTACAATTTAAAATTGTTTTAAAACTTTATTTCCTATATAAAAAAATCATTAAAATGTTATTTTTAATAAAATAGTTACTTTACAAGCAAGGTATTTAAACTATCCGTTTAAGTTACAAACTGTGATAAGATTTATATAAATTTTTTTTACCTAACTACTTTATACCGTTCCAATATTATATACTAACTAAGGATTTACTTACTTAAACAAATTAACTTTTTACAATATTAAGCCATTAGGGTTTAATTTATATTTAAATAAATATAATATCACTCCTCTTGTCACACCCCGACCGATGGCGGAATCATCGGGGCGGGACATGTAGACTGTTCATAAGCACAAGGTTGACTAAATTGAATACATTAAACGTCAAATTTCATTGCAAGTAATCCAACACAACCAAATCCAAGATAGAACAAAATTGAAATACAAAGAGTTCTTTTATTTAAATTAACTAAGTCCAAGACTATGTGTAGCACATGTTGACCAATCTCACACATTAGAACCTGAAACATGAATAAAATAAAGTCAACTAAAAAGTTGGTGAGTATAACACAGGTTTGTATATAGGTAGCATATAGTTTGTAAAACAAATCCTTACATAACATGATAAATAAGGCATTTATGGGGAGCAGCTATTGTGTAACCAAGTACAATCAAACCTTTGTAACTAGCATGCAAAATTGTGTTGTCGGTATCAATTACCCTACCTGGGTGGGTTTGTCAGACTCAATAGATCTATCATTGAAAACCGTCGACTTGAATAGTTAATGATTGCACATAAGTGTTCAAAAAAGTTAGCACACATAGCACTCGGGCATAAAGCTCAAATTGCACACATGAATGTAAATAGGATTTGTACTTGTGTTGTTTGCGTAAATGTAAACATTTAATTTGAATAGTGTTCATGTTTCACCCCAAAAATGTATAAGAGCAAAAGGGGCTATGAAGTACTCACTTGGTTTGAAGGCGTAGCTAACAAAGATACTAGATAAAATAAGGATCCTTGAAATGCACAAGTTAACCTAGTGTGTAATGCGTATTGTATCAATAGTGTGCACAAAAGTTTAAGCTTAAAGTTGAATTTGAATTTGTGTATAAGGTCATTGACTTGTACTTAAAAATATTGAATAAAATATAAGGTTTTGAAATAAACATTTTTTAAGCATTTTGTTTAAGGTTTGAGTTTGAATAATTAATTAAGTAAATTAAATAATTATCGTTTGTGAAAATATTGTAAGTGTTAAATTTAATTAAGTGTAAATAAATAAATGTCTTTGTTTAAATATAAAGTAAATAAATAATTATTATTTTATTTATTTATTTATAAAATGTAACTTAACCATTTAAATAATTTTTAAATGAAAGGTTTAGCAATAATTGTAAATTTAATTTTTATAAACTTTAAATAAATAATTTTCTATTTATTCCAAGATTAAATATTTGATCTTTCTAAATAGAATTAAATCAACTATTTTTATTTTGTAATTTAATCAGAAATATTTATTGTTTGAAAAATATATCAAATTATAATTCTGCCAAAAATTTAACTCACACACGACCGTGCCTGGGAAGGGCACGATCGTGCTCGAACCAGGGGCTCGACCATGCTAGTCAGGGCGCGACCGTGTTGATCAAACAGAGGGCTTAACTAACTAAATCATTAGGCACGACCGTGCCTTGGCCAGGCACGATCGTGTCTATGATTCTAAGACACGACTGAGATTAGCCACAGGGCATGATTGGGTCTGGACAGGAGGACACGACCGCGCTGGTAATCAGCACGATCGCGTCTCATGAGGCACGACCGCGCTAGATGATTAGCGCGACCGTGTCTCTTCCAAAACAGACACGAATTTACTGATTCTTACATTGTTAGTGTTTGAAATCATAGGGCTTTTATTCATAGTGATGTTACGAGTATGTTGGGATGTTTTAATTGTATTAACAACATGTTCTAGGTCGAAATCGATTAAACCATTTTTAATAAAATATGGATTCGGGTTCAGGATGATTTCTATATTGTAAGCCCAAATTGATATGGGGCTTTGGATATAGCGACTAAATAGATTGAGGACAAGATTTCAATTAACCGGAAGGACGATGGACGGATGGCGTTCGATAGAAATGAGTTCCGGCGACGACGAGAGTGGCTTCCGGCGTCTTCTGCTGCAAATTCCGGCTACTTCAAAGGGTCAGTAGCTTCTGGAAGGATCGTATATCGTGAATCTTCTGTTTGGTTGAGAGAATTTGGATGGAAGGAAGGGTTTATGTTTTCTTTGAAATGTTTGAACGATTTTTCGAGCCCGAAGGAATTAAACTGGGACGTTTGTGTAATTGAAAATGTTATTACTCTCGTAAATGGAAATGAAGTGAGGAACGGTTACGGAACTCAACGATCGAGCGATTAAAACTGCATTTATGTTTAACTGGTACTAGGCACGACCGTGCACAAATGAGGCGCGACCGTGCCAAGGCACTGGGCGCGATCGTTCCCAAGAAAGTCGCGCGACCGTGCCAAAGCACTCGGCGTGACCGTGCCAGAACGAGGCGCGACCGTGCCTATTAGGGTTTCTTGCTACTTTTCAACATTAGACCTTGTAACTTTAGTCTTTTTCCATATTTGTATAATTAGATACTTATGTATTGTTTTAATAGGATATAACGGAGTAAAATTTGCGGATTTGCATTGAAATATAGTATTAAATTGATGGTACGAAAAGAAACAAAACAATGCACTAGAATTGAGTTGAAATGCATTACATTGAATTGAAAATACGGATACTAAAAATCAGAAATGTTACACCTCTTTAAAGACACATTAATAAATAAATAAAAAGATTTATTTATTTAGTTTATATCAACCCTAAGTCAAGTATCATTTTATCTAGATCGTATACACCGAACTTATATTTTATATTAAGCATTTATTCAAACGCAACCATACAGACATCTTTAACGTAGAAGAACACAAACCTCTGGTGACCTTGCCTTAGATTATTGTGCATAACATTAATTAGTTACATACAATCCCCTTATAGGTTGACATTGTGATCAAACAAATCACTTGTGCTACCTATTGCTCATGTTAACTATAACATCAGATACAAGTGAGTATTACATAGCCCCTTTTCACACTTTTACACTTTTTGGGATGAAATATGAACTCTATACATACAATTGTTTACATTTACACAAACTACACAAACACAAATCCTCTTTACATTAATGTGTGCAAATTTGAGCTTTATGGTTTAGTACTAGGTGTGTTAACTGCTTGTGTGCAATTTATGTGCAATCATTAACTATTCAAGCCAACGGTTAACAATGATAGATCTATTGAGTCTGACAAACCCACCCAGATTGGGGTGATTGTTACCGACAACACAATTTGCATGCTAGTTACAAAGGTTTGATTGTACTTTGGTTACACAATAGTTGCTCCCCATAAATGCCTTATTTTATCATGTTATGTAAGGATTTGTTAATTCACATCTATATACTATCTATGTACAAACCTGTGTATGCTCACCAACTTTTTAGTTGACCTTATTTTATTCATGATTCAGGTGCTAATGTGTGATTTTGATCATGGCTTGCTACATATAGGTTTTGGGACTTAGATAATTTTAACTCAAGAACAATTTGTATTTCATTTATGTACTTTGGAATTGGTTTGTTTTTGTTTGAATTGAAATAGATTTAATATATTACAATTTAGTCAACCTTGAGCTAATGAACAGTCTACATGTCCCGCACCGACGTATTTCGCCGTCGGTTGGGGTGTGACAAATTGGTATCAGAGCCTTGGGTATAGGGAATTAGGTTATTAGACACTTTTGACCTAGACTATAACCTTAGGACACCCATGCTATGCCATGCTACTATATGATTACATGATTAATACTTTGTGTGAATATTTTTACATGTTATCCTAAGTAATTACAATACATGCTACAATGCTTAACAGTCTATGTGTCACACTACTTGATAACTCTTGTGCTTATATTCATTGCTATCTACATGCTACCTATTTGATTCATTAAGTGTCATCCTAAGTTTAACATACACACATACACACCAAATCCTTCATACACCCTTAAATCTCACACACATGTCACCATCATTATTTGTGAACGAAAACTTAAACTCTTTGGCCTAAAGCCTATTAAGATTTTTAAATCCCGTCAAAGTTTTTGAGTTTTGAAAATTAGTAAAGAACATGTGCAATCCGGAAGGGTGAATGCCTGTACTATGGGTCTTCTGTCTAGGAAAGCATTTCATATAAATCCAATTCAACCGAAGGATCCGTATGCTTTCCTGGGAATTCCTGAAGTGAGTGTTCACTTATAGGCTAAAGCATGTCTTCTTGAAAGTATAGGAATTTGAATCACTTTGATTTGTCAAAGTATCCATTTGATTATATTATCAAATGAGTACAATCTAAACATCATCGTTTCGTTTATTACAACTTAGTACACGTACCTAAGCCTTCTTTGTAACTAATCATTTTATTATTTAAATAAACATCGTTATTTTGTTCAAACAAAATGTTTATCAAACCTTTAGATAGTATCTGAAATATAAAATTCTATAAACATTTTCACCTTGTAAGAAAATTTAATACAACTTGTTTTATAAAAACATTATTTTTAATTAATAATTAAGTTATGACTTTTCCCCTTAAATTAATTATTAAACCTTGGCTTAGTTATTAAATAATTTAACCACTATTTTATTTAAAAAAAAATAGTCTTCTTATAATTTAAAATAAAAAAAAGATTTTCATTTAATTATCCATGTAGACAATTATTCAACTGTTTTTCATCATTTTACAAACAAGAATAAATTACAACTAATTATTTATCTACAAACAAAGAGCATAAATCAGTTATTCGTAAGCACACTGCTCTAAATATCCACACAACCATCTCGTTATCTTACGCATCCAGAAATATATGATTTTACCAGACACGGCAACGAACTGCCACATTTCGCATAGGCATTAGTCATCCATATAAACCTCAGCAAGATTTACAAATTAAAATCCAACTATCCACGTTATACATGAACACCAAACAACACACTTGTCTGCAACACTCGACTACCTGCGAAATTCGATAGTTTACTTTACTCATGAGATCCAATAACTTACAAACGAACCTTCACATGATACATGAAACTTGTTTGTTTGATACATGATTGAGCACCTCATACACGATCACATGATACATAAAACTTAGTGGTTTACAATATGCATGATAGTAGGTTAATCACATGATACCTAAAACTTGCTGTTTTGATACATTATACTAGATTGAACATATTATACACGGTCACATAACACATGAAACTTAGTTTCAATATACATAATGTTACACCGATCACATAATACATGAAACTTGTTGCAATATACATTATAGTGGATTGGTTACATAATACATGAAACTTAGTTGTTTGCAGAATACATAATACCAAATTGTTCACAGTATACAATATACATGATGTTATGTTACTCACATTCTACCTGAAACTTATTCTGGTTACGAAGTACATGATACTAAATTGTGCACACTATACAACATACATGATACTAAATTGTTCATATTACACATGAAAGCTTATTTGTTTACAAATTACATGATTCTAAGTTGTTAATATCATACATGGAATTCATTTCTTGCCATATACATGATGTTAAATTGTTCACGTTACACATGAAACCTATTTGATTACAAGCTACATGACACTAGATCATACATGAAACTTGGGTGCTACATTATACACGAAACTAAATTTCTTACAGTTGTTGCAATTGATTGATCACATTATACAAAGGCATGGCCATACACTTTGTGCACCAGAGTTGTAGGCTATAACACATCGAAGCTACTAGGGGTTTGACGTATTCTTGTTCAGACCCGAGGGAGCGGTAGCAGTCTAAAACAACTTGGTGTTTGACGTATTCTTGTTCAAACACGAGTAAGCTATGAAACTCTAAGTTATTCTACCTTATTACTCTTTAGTTGCTAACTGACCTGCCTACTTAAGGACATAGTTACTTATTAGCAACTCATATGTGAAAGCAATATACATGAACTAAGTGAATTTGTGCCCCCTTTTGACTCACACACAATGGAAAGATCTATACGGACCATGCGATGATTCGAGTAATTACGGGCGCACACGTAATTATAAAAATCAGCGCATGGAAAAAATAGTGAATTATGTCGTGTGTTATGACCTAAAACCTATTGTGATATATAGCAACGAAACTAATGGGATATGACAAGGGCATGGTGGATACGCCGATGGTACTTCCTATATATAAGTGCTCTGTCATATTATCAGAAGTAGCGTTGTTCGTGTCACGTGAAGTTTTGACCTAGACCAATAGTAGTGAAATATCTTATCCACTAACAATATTTGAGCATATTAGACTACATTTTAAACAAACCCTGATCATCAAGTTCCCATCAAACCCATTTCAAGTAATGCATTTCACATTTAGAATTCGAATCATTATTCAACAACTTATCCCCTTAACCCTCTTCAAACTAAATCCACTAACACCATCTGAACCTGACATGATGACCTAATCTGACTTTGATAATCCAACCTAAATCTTTTCAATCAGTTATACTCCTCAAACCAACAATCAAAGCTCATTAAAAACCCAAACTCTCACCTTTTTCCTGATTCAGTAGACTACACTATCTAAATTTCGGGACAAAATTTTCTCAACATGGGGAGACTGTAACATCCATGATTTCCAGTCCATAACAGTTCTTTATTCATTTTGTTATATAAACACTTGAAGTCCCGTACTTGTTCAAACATAGTACGTCACATTAATTATTAGTTTAACGTATATCAATTCAAAGTTTCCACCCTTCATTTACACATTATTTTCAATCATATATAACGCACATTGATTTCATATATACTTTACTATGATAGAGATATCGAGAATAAAGCGTATTCAAATCACGTTTCTACATCCTTTATATACATATATATATACACGCACATACATGGGAAATTGAATATAAATACATGTATATATGTGATACATATTTTACGTTATTAAACAAAACATCCATTCAATTTTCAAGTTTTAAAAACTCATAATCACGTGTTTACACCTTCTAAATGTAGATATGTATTTATTTTAAATGAATATGTAAATTTATATTTTTTTTGTTAAACTATTTAACAAATTGAAATTCTCAAGAAAAATAAAATACAATCCTTTATAAATATACGTAATTAAACAAGTAATAATTAGGATTTTATAAATTTTATAAATAAAACCAAATGTCCTATATAAATCAAATAAATTGGTCTTGAAACCCCAATTTTTTTTTTATGTTTGAACCCCCTTGAACATTTGAAACCCTCAATTTGAAACTCCACCTTTGAAATTGAACCCCTATTCCTTCAACTTTGACCCATCCACAAGCCTTGACCCGAGTTGACTCTCAAAAGTCAAACAAATTAGAGAATTGAACAAATCAACATTTAAAATCAATCACACCCGGATTCTGTGGATTTGCCTTACACGAGAAGTTGATCCTTGACCATTTCTAGACGCAATTAACATGCCAATTTGACTAGATAGCGGCTCAATTCAAATTTCGAACGGGTTTGACTTTCAGAGTCAAACCAAGCCAATTTCGAATCCAAATCACAAAAATCAAACATATTGATGACCACAAATCACGCCTAGTCATTACTATTACGAACTCATACTCTAATCACGACCCAATTCATCTAATTTCGGTTCAATCCACGCGTAACCCACGTTGAAAACCGTCACCCTCAAGACCGAATTAAATCACGCGTTTAAGGACTAATTTAATGGAATTAACTCTCTCCTCACCACCGCATAATCCTTTCCAAACTCTCCCAACCCACCTTCGACCTGCAATACGACTCTAGAACTCGATTCAATCCAAAGAACTCGGAGCTGAATGCGGCAGCCGTTCGTCCATCCCCACGTTTCCATTCTAAGTAAATTTACACCCACTGATTTGTTTTTGTCCAGGGAACAAAAGCCCCATGCTTTCGAGATCGATCGTTGATCAATTCGACTGAATCTGGGGCTAGGGTTTGTGGGTCTGGGTAAATCGGGGAAGGGGATGTGTTCGGGATCGGTTGTTAAATATTTTCAAACCAGTATTTTGTGAAGACATTTGTCCATACTCACCGGTTAAAGCACTTGGATCCTACACGGTTAGATGCAGGTTCGAAACCCATGCCCGCATCCTTTTTGAGTTCTAGTGACACACAAACCATTTCCCCTTTGGATCTCACATTAAAACCATATAAAACCATGTTCCATCACCACTGACCCTTCGGTCTAGTGGTAGCTCGCTTAAGTCCTATAGGATCCACCCGCGTTCGAACCAGGTGGTCCTCAATTATGTTTTTGGGGCTGTTTTAACGTTTTAACTATTTTATAAAAAATATTTTTTGAAACCTACAGCGTATAGAACTGATTTGGTATGATAATCAACAAATATTAACTGGAAACATTTATGTTACAATTTAAAATTGTTTTAAAAATTTATTTCCTATATAAAAAAAATCATTAAAATGTTATTTTAAATAAAATAGTTACTTTACAAGCAAGGTATTTAAAATATCCGTTTAAGTTGCAAACTTTGATAAGATTTATATAAATTTTTTTTACCTAACTACTTTATACCGTTCCAATATTATATACTAACTAAGGATTTACTTACTTAAACAAATTAACTTTTTACATTATTAAGCCATTAGGGTTTAATTTATATTTAAATAAATATAATACCACTCCTCTTTAAAGACACACTAATAAATAAATAAAAAACATTTATTTATTTAGTTTATTTCAACCCTAAGTCAAGTATCATTTTATCTAAATCGTATACACCAAAATTATATTTTATATTAAGCTTTTATTCAAACGCAACCATACACACATCTTTAACGTAGAAGAACACAAACCTTTGGTGCAAATCTCTATACTTAAATCCCGTTGAACTTTAGACCTTGCCTTAGATTATTGTGCATAACATTAATTAGTTACATACAATCGCCTTATAGGTTGACATTGTGATAAAACAAATCACTTGTGCTACCTATTGCGAGTATTACATAGCCCCTTTTCACACTTTTACAACATCGGATACAAGTGAGTATTACATAGCCCCTTTTCACACTTTTACACTTTTTGGGGTGAAATATGAACTCTATACATACAATTGTTTATATTTACACAAATTACACAAACACAAATCCTCTTTACATTCATGTGTGCAAATTTGAGCTTTATGTTTGAGTACTAGGTGTGTTAACTGTTTGTGTGCAATTTATGTGCAATCATTGACTATTCAAGCCGACGGTTAACAATGATAGATCTCATGAGTCTGACAAACCCACCCAGATTGGGGTGATTGTTACCGACAACACAATTTGAATGCTAGTTACAAAGGTTTGATTGTACTTTGGTTACACAATAGTTGCTCCCCATAAATGACTTATTTTATCATATTATGTAAGGATTTGTTAATTCACATCTATATACTATCTATGTACAAACCTGTGTATGCTCACCAACTTTTTAGTTGACCTTATTTTATTCATGTTTCAGGTGCTAATGTGTGATTTTGATCAAGGCTTGCTACAAATAGGTTTTGGGACTTAGATAATTTTAACTCAAGAACAATTTGTATTTCATTTATGTACTTTGGAATTGGATTGTGTTTGTTTGAATTGAAATGGATTTAATATATTACAATTTAGTCAACCTTGAGCTCATGAACAGTCTACATGTACCGCCCCGACGTATTCCGCCGTCGGTTGGGGTGTGACAATTAATTTAATAAAATAATCATTTATGTGGCAAGAATAATAAATATATTTATTTTTATTCAGGGGTATAAACGTGGGTAAATAATATAAATAATTATATTATTTATAAGTTTGAAACGTTATATGAAGTTTATAAACGAGGTGAAAATAATATCCAAATATATATTTATTTGTAATTGGAGTCACGGGTTGAAAATAATATAAATATATTATTTATTCGAAGTCGAGGTTAGAAAATAATAAAAATATATTATTTTAAAAGTGGGTATTTTTTAATGAAAAAGGGTTACCAACCAAACCCGAGCCTACGGGTGGTTTCCCGGGCTAAAACACTTTAATATAATAATATAATATTATAGGGTTTGAATATATATATAAAAATAAGTCATGAAAAATGCCCAAAAAAATAATTGCAGGAGACCGGTCTCGAACCCGGGTCTCCTTCGTATATGTAACAAGTCCTAACTAAGTCTGCCTGCAAGGGAATCGCATTAAAAACCGGATTTAAACGTTTTAATCACAAATTTCAGTGGGTTCTTCCCCATTCGCATACCGGAGCCAAAACCAGTCCCAAACTCATCGATTTCGACTTCGATTTCACACGATAGCATAGGGGTTTTGTTATACGGCCCATAACGAATCTGAGGCGGGTTTTAATTTCAAAATTGTTAAGTGTACGGTCGATTAATTCTAGTTTCAAAAAGCTAAAACTCTAGGTTTGAGTATGAAATCGAATTGGGCTAATCTGATAATGAAAAGGGTTGAATTCATTGGGCTTTTAAAGAGTAGGTGATTGCGAATATAACCCCATGATTTAATTGCATTGAGGTTGAGTCTAAGATAGAGTTCGATTAAGCCTATATTCGTTATGAACCCTAGGTTTGATTCTTGTCCAATTCGATGATATAAGCCCTAGATTTGTTAGGGCTTTTGTTATAGGAATGAATGCGAGTCTGAGGGTGTGATTTGTTACCTTGAACGATATCGAATTGATGAAGATCAGCTAGACAGGTTCCCGACTTCAAGTGGTTTAGTCCCCGGTGAGTCTGGCTCTTTCTCTAACCGAATACGAGTGTGCAACAGCTTCAGGGAGGGTCGTCTACGTGCAGGTGTTTGATTGCAAGTATAATGATCGAATTCATCGAATTTTGTTACGGTTTCGATGGTTTCGGTTGAATGGGGTTGATGTGGTTTAATTACAATCATGACGGGTGTTAACACGCATTAAAACGATTCGTATAGGGTCGTGATTATCATTTCAGTGCATAACCGTCGTGAATTGAATGGAATTCGAATGTTGGAATTCAATTTCGATAAAGAACCTCACAGGTTGACTTTCAAAAGTCAACAAAATCGAGATTGGGTTAATTACTGGATTAGTCCTTCTGTTTTCTTGTTTGAAAGTTTAGAAAAGGGCAGAAATGGTCCCTGAGGTTTGAACTAGGTTAACTAGGTTATGATTTAATTAGTTTGACTATTAAAAGTCAACCGAAATCAACTATGGGTAAATTATAAGTTTTGTCCCTCAAATTCTATATGTTTGAGTTTGAATATTGACGGGATTAGTCCCTGAGTTAGGAATGGGTTAACTAGGTTAACATTTAACTGAATTTATCCAACGGAGTTAGTCTAAAAGGTCCGGTTTGTCACAATACATTACCTGCAGGCGGAGAAACCTAGGGCCCGATACCCCAAAGCCGTTCAACACCAGAACCTTAGGAACGGTACCACAAGGATACATGCACCTTCACCTTAAGCACGGCGTCCCAAAGGATAAAGGATAGCACGTACCTTCACCACGCCTTCCGCTCTTTCGTCCCGCCATTTTGTTCTATAAGACAAGGAATCTAATGTCATCACGCTAGTTAACAAATAGAATTCAACAAGTACTGTAAGATGTTAATATACACTGGCCATCTACAATTAACCATTACACTACCTTTTGATTTCCATTTGACCACCTTTATTATTTCATCAGAACACATGTCCTAATCTGTTACTTTCTAAGGCATACTACATAAACATACTCTACCTTTTTTCATACCTGATGCTGTGGCTCGAGTTACCCGTACTGGCATCCGCTTTTGGTCCCGTTCACAGTTTAAGTTCAGACACTGGGAGTGTCTGAATCTCTCAAACTATTGATCTGATACCAACTTGTAAGGCCCCAAAGTCGAGAGGCCTCACTTGTTGGATTTACTCATTCACAAACAGTTCTTCAACTTGAATATCAGATAACGCAGCGGAAAAACTTTCATTTAAACAACATAGTAACATTGTTAGACATGCGGAAGCCTAAACATTGTCTAAAACATTCATTACATAACATAAACATAACGCATCGGGATGCCAGTCATCGTATCAGACGGGTAACTCTTCATCGCTTGCCAAGCATCACCGTCCCTCCGTACCTGTCCTTAACCTGAATGTGCATACTAAAAGTCAGCTACGTTGGTGAGTTCTAGCATTACATAAAACTTTTACATTTACATTTTCCAAAAACATAAAATTCATTCATTTAATAAAAGCGTATGTAAAAACATGCAATAATTTAACATCATCAAAACCTCGTAATCATATCATCATAACATAAGTCAACATGAACTGAATCTGTGACTTTTCGTAACTGTCAATTCCATTCATCGCATACTGGCGGAGAAACCCCGAGGCATGCCACCGCTAGGCCCTTCAACACCATACATTACTTGCAGGCGGTGAAACCTAGGGCCCGATACCCCAAAGGGGTTCAACACCTGAACCTTAGGAACGGTACCACAAGGATACACGCACCTTCACCTTAAGCACCGCGTCCCAAAGGATAGCACGTACCTTCACCTTAAGCACTGTTCCCTCGCAGGGAATAGTACCTTCAATAGGGATCCCGGTAATCCCATGGTGACCGTCGTCACCCCTTTATCGACCAAGTTGTACAACAGTTGGCCAACCATAAATTCCCCTAAAAGGTAAGGCCCATAACATACAGGCATACCTTAATTCCTGAAGGAACTCGTGGCAGATTCGTTCATTTCGTGACTTTTTTATAAAAATAACCATTACCACCTTTACATCATTTCAGTTAAAGCATTCGTACGTTTTATTATAAAACATTTCATCATTAAACCGTTCGTAAACCATTCATAAACCTTCTTGGCAAAACACTTCATAAACACATTTCAACTTTCCTTTCGTAAACATCATTTCATAAAACATCATTTCGTTAAACATCATTTCGTAAGTATGCACACTAGCCCAAAACATTAATAAAACAATTAAAAGAGGTCTCTAGAACTCACCTGATAAGCTAATCTGGGTTGTCCTAAACAAAGGTCCAACAACGTCCTTCCGATCTGAATTGATTAGTTAAATACACATCAGACTTAATCTCGACTCTAACGGTTTACTCGTTCTGTTTTAGGCGAACATATTGACTTCACTAACCAACTATATATACCCATAGACCTGATGCCTCCGCACTTAGCAAGTTGTAGGTCCACATGACTCATCTACAGATCGATCTCGTGACAGGACGTCTCGATAACACGGAGTGTGGAATCCTTCGTGTTAACGTATTGTATACGAATTGAAAATAGAAACAGCAGGTAAATAAACTTCTCTTTGTATTCCACAAAACACAGAGTTTACAGAATACACTTGTTCATTCGATCTATCTCTCTACGCTATGAATCTGTAAACTCCTATTTATAGACACAAACTCTGCAATAGGCGAACTTAACAAGTTCGACTCAAATAGACTAGGTGAACTTAACAAGTTCGCCTCACATGAGACTAGGCGAACTTAACAAGTTCGCCTCTAATAGGCTAGGCGAACTAGACAAGTTCGCCTCTAGCAGAACTTGTTCTATCAGTTAGACAAAATCTATACAATTACATAAAAACATAAAGACAATAAGACTTAAACTATTACAAAGCTTTTGTCATACATTCTATGTCCTAACAGACTCCCCCTTGACAATAGCTTGATCTTCTTTCTTCAGTCTTTATGACGAGCTCTTCCAGTTATCTGGTAATCTGCTTCCTGTGTGCACTCCATATCCCTGACAGATCTCCAACACTCTTTTATACTGCAATCCTTGTTCTCTCCATTCATCAGTAAAGATGTTCTCAAACTTTCTTAACGTCCTCTGATCTTTCTTTGAGAAGTTAATAAGATTCATTGCATCATAGAAACTAACAATGACCTTATTATCTTTATCATCAATTCTAGCTTCACCAGTATTCACATCTACGTACCACCATTTCATATCCCCCAGAAAATCTTGTGGTATTTTCTTCAATGGTATCTTCTGTACAGCACGTAGTGGCTTGAACTTATACTTCCAGGTCACAATCTCAGTCTTTTGATCTACAATCTTCACTCTTTTTCCTTTCCGTGGCTTTAATCTTTCATACTTCCCTGATCCACCTTCTCTTTTAATCAAATTAGCAATCACATCAGCTAATCCACACTTTGATCTATTAATCAGTGGTTTCGTAGCTAGACCATTCATTTCACACCTTGGTAAGGTATTGAAATACTTGATCCTAGGCTTTAAGTATTGAACACCATCAGATCTCTTAAGAGCAAACAACTTTGTGTCATCATCATAAAACCAACTGATGGTTCTTCCAATACACCTCTCTTTATTCACATATCTTTCTTTCTGAGCAGGTTGTATAGGTGACTTGGGTAGTACTTTTATCCAACTGTTAACTACTTCTCTCCACTGTTCTTTCATCATTCCTGTCTTTCTATACATCACAGGTTCTTCATTCGGCTTAGGAGACACAGGATGAGTAGTATCAACATCATAATCTATCTTGGATTGAGCAGTATTATCAGGTGTAGTGATATCTTCAACAGAGTCCATAGAATTTGTTACTACTTCATAAGAAAACTCAGGAATAATATCATCTTGGATGAAGTTATACGATACATTCAGACCATCACTGCCTTCATATGTAACTTTATCTTTACTCTTTTCTATCTCAATCTCTACAATCTCTCCTTCTTCAACTTCATTATCCAACACATCCTCTTCAATATCATCAAATAAATCATCAATATCATCCAGACATTCTTACTTCTCAGCTTCTTCTTCTTCTTCAGAATCAGCAAAGAATTCCAATAATAAAATATCTTCGTTCACTCCAGAATCATTCTTGGTTCCTTCAATATTACCTGATGTAGACTCCCCCTGAACTCTTGATATTGGATTCACGTAGGCGTATTGACGATCACCCTCAACATTACCACTAGGATCATTGTCATCATCATCCTTTCGTTGAATAGGCTCATCATGTGTAACATCCTAAAAATAATAAAACGAATAAATATAGCGAGACCGGTGGTTTAGTTGGAATATTTAAACAAAAAGGGAGCAGGCCTGGGCCCGGCTTCAATGGGCCGAGGGAAGCCCATGCGCATAAGAGGCAAGGCAGCCCTCTTCCCTGCTCATTTCCCCAACTCACGCAGCTTTTAGAGAGAGAAAGGAGAGCTCGGGTCTAGAGAGAGAAAGTGACGGATCAACTCGGGAATTCAGGAGAACGTTGCTGCTGTTCTCGTGATCATATCCTCTGAATCAGAAATCCAATCCAGGTAACGATTCGATCACATTATGAGTTTTTGTTCGTTTTGGGAGTTTTCGGGTTTTGGCTAAAAGATAACGATTTTTGCGGATGAAACTTGAAAGTGAACTTAGGTATAGCATCTAGAATGAAAAACGAACGTTTTGATCAAAGAAAATCTAGATATCGACATGATCAGATTCGCATGCAGAACATTCGGATTTTTGGGGAAGGCGATAAGTGCAGACCCATCGAAACTACTTAATTTCGATATGTGCAGACCCATCGAAACTACTTAGTTTCGATATGTGCAGACCTATCGAAACTACCCAGTTTCGATATATGCAGGCCCAATCGAAACTACCATAGTTTCGATATGAGCCCCCGATCCGAAGCTAAGATAATACATAAGCTACCTATCGAAACTACCTATCGAAACTATCTATCGAAACTACCTATCGAAACTATCTATCGAAACTACCTATCGAAACTACCAAGTTTCGACAGAAACAACCTATCGAAACTACCAAGTTTCGATATAAGCTAATCAATCGAAACTACTATGTTCAAGCATAGTAATGTCTAGTGTCATCTAGGAGCACCATCTTATGTGTATGACTTTATTATACAGATCGTGAGTGACATTAGTGAAGCCCAGTAGCCAGCTTAGTGTATTACAGAAACTACTCATCAGGTGAGTTCTATGTGCCCCCTTCTATGTTATGTGCAAATGTTTTCAAATGTTTTGGGGCTGAGATGTATACACTAAGTGAATAAATGTTATGAATGCCAATGTGATCATATGTGTTATACAAGTATATATATATATATACCTATACATGAAAGAGAAATTATGAATAAAGAATGAAAAGCATGATTATCAAGAATGAATGAAAGTATAACACAATATGAAAGAATGAAATCCTGCTTTATATCCATGTATATATTGCTTACCAAGTACAGAAAATGTTATGGACGCTTCGATGATAACGGCTACTTCGGTAGACGGACGACCATGTGACTATTTTATAACCGGGACAAGTGCGCTCCTTCATCGGCTAGGACGTACGAATGCCATTAATGGACGGTCGAAGCAATTGGCATATTATAGTAGAACGGTTGTATAAATAATAGTCGCATGGGAAACGGATACCTTCGGGTAGACGGGCGAATTACGGCCTACGACGGTAGGACGGTTGTAAGTCATGACGGACGGACAAAGATTGCCGGACGGTTGTAAGAATAAAATGACGGACGGCACTAGTTGTCGGACGGTTGTAAGTATAGGTGGGCCATGACGATGGACCACGGCGATTGTCTTTGTGACATTCGTAAGCAAATGACGGGTTGATCACCCTTATATAGTATGACCCATGAAATTAAAGAAAGAAAGAAAAGAAAGAAAAGGGTGAATGCATATATATATATGAAATCACAAAAATACAGAAAAGAAAGATGAAAAGAAAGACAAAAGTTATGAATACGTATTTATATGAATGACTATACAGTAATGCATACTTATAAAGTAAAGAATAGAATGTTTATATCAAATTGCATTAAACTAGAACTCACCAGCGTTAGCTGACTTTTAGTATACATTTCAGGTAAAGGAAGAAAAGGTCGTGCGATGGCGTGAGGGTTACCCGGCACAAGACTGACATCCCACTTTTGTTTGTTAAGACAATGTTGTGTTTTTAATTGTTAAGACTTCCGCTGTTATGTAATGTAATTGAATGATGAATGTTTTAAATTTAAGTTCACTATTTATGGCTATGTTTATGAGTAAATCCAACAAGTGAGGTCACCTGGGAAAGGGGCCTTACATCATGACAAGTATCATCTATCCTTAACTCCCCCTAAGCTTCAAGACGCTCAACAAGTTTGGACACCAACAACTGCATGTCAGCAATCTGTGTAGCTTGAGCTTGAAGGACAACTGTCTCTGAGTATCAGTAGACATAAGAATATCTACCTGAGTCTGCAATGCAAGCACCTGTGATTCAAGGAAGGTAATCCTTTCAGAATCAGAAGGCTTCGAAGGACCAGCGTCAGATGAGTGTGGAAAATGTGGAGAAATCACCGGAGATGGATGTTTAGATGTAGGAGGTGTAACCAGTAAGGATACAACAAATGTAGCGTCCTCAACACCTTGAGATGAATGAGCAGCAGCAATAGAAGCAGACATAAGCTTTTGAGCTTTTGGAATCGGATGTGCATCACTATCAGAATCCGAGCTCTCATCGATTAATGTTCTCTTTCCAAGTACTGATCCAGAAGGAGGATTCTGAACAGACTTACGCCTCGATTTTCTGGCTTTAGATTTAATACGTGTCCCTGCATTTTCCAATGTTAAAGTAGCCAATCTCTCATAAAGATCTGAGCTAAAATCTCTAGACGAATCAGAACCAGTAGCTTCAGAATCAGGTAAAATAGTATCATCGGAACTCGTATCCACCACATTCCCTTCAGCTTCATGAATGGGTGAGTTCACAGCTTCATTATCAAAATCATCCATATTCATACCCAAATCTTGTTCATTTCCTTGAGCAACATCTTCCTGAACTGTTTCATTAGCAGGAATATGAACTTGTACTTGAGGAATAGGACCTTGTTATTGTGGAATAGGTACTTGTTGTTGTGGAATAGGAACTTGTTGTTGTTGTTGTTGTTGTTGTTGTACTTGATTCCGGACTTGTCCTTCAACTAACTCCTCAGGATGAAACCAATTATCATTAGGTGGCTCAACATAATCAGGATTGATTAAGTGACCAAACAAAGGATTCGGAACTGGAATCAAAGCAACATTTTGTTGTTTAACCTTAGTACAATTAGTAAAGATTCTTTTGGACATAGGATCCAAGGTTAAACGTATTGGATGCTGTGGTAAATCTGGAATGAAATGATTCAGAATCATTTGCAAGAACCTAGGGTACATAAGAAACCCTTGACCTTCTGGAGGATTGATTTGCATGACCAACTCACGGTATATATATAAAGAAACCCTTGACCTTCTGGAGGATTGATTTGCATGACCAACTCACGGTATATATATAAAGCAAAGTTAAACCCTTTGTTCAGGGTCAATTCAACCATTGCAGCTTGTAATGCACTCTTCAAACCATCAGTACCAGCCTTTCTTGGACATTGGATGATTACGTGCATAAAATACCTCCATTCTCCAACTAAACCACCTTTTCGTGCTTGAGTATCATTTGGTCTGCCTCTATAACCCATCCTCTGAAAACACGTCATAATCAGTGTTCCAGGATAAGACATAGGATCTTCATTAGCACCTCCCAATGCCAAACCAGCACGAATAGTTTCCACTGAAAATAGCTATCTCTGTATTATTCACCGTAGCACGAAGGACATGAGGTTCAACATCTGTGTCTTGATGTACTGTATCCCAGAATTGTTGTATATACGGTAAGCTTATGTATGGATCTGCGGATAAGGCCACATGTAAACGTGAACGATTCAAGAAGTTAATAATTCCTTGGAAATTAACAGCCTCAGACATATTTGGATCTAACAATGCCACTTGATTATGTTTGTACTCAACACGACGAGCCATCTGTAAATGTATTGGACAGAGAACACCCATTAGTCATATAACAAACAAAAAAAATCAAACTAAAAAAATTTCACAAAAAAAAATTACAAGTCCAAACACTGCTTAGCCCTTAGGCGAACTTAATAAGTTCGCTTAGTGTTGCAAGAGGCGAACATAATAAGTTCACCTAAACAAGTTCGCTTGAACAAGTTCGCCTGAACCAGTTTGTCGATACAAATTCAACAGCATATTCCCAAAATGTCCAAAACATCAAAAATTTTCAAATTAAACACATCATAGTCAGTTCGCTCCCACAGTGAAAAATTGTAATAAGGATAAGTTCGCCTGAACAAAGTATTTATTCACACCATTAAGTTCGCTTCATTAGGAGAACTTGTTAACTTCGCTTAACAAGCCCCAGGCGAACATATTAAGTTCGCTTAATCAGAAACAAGCAAACATATTAAGTTCGCTTTAAACCTTTGCCTTGAACAATTTCGTCACTTTCAACACGCCACGTTCTTGTGAACTTCCATCTGTAGCATGTATCCGATCCAATCCCGAGTCATTTTAATAAAAAAAAAAATTTCATGGAAAATAGAAACAAAATATTTTTGGATTTTATCTGTACAAACGGAATCACTTATTTTTTGTTTTTATCTGAGCAAACTAAAACACATATTTTTGATTGAACATCATGAGCAAGAAGATCATATTAGTATATGAGCAATTCATCACACAGTCTATTATCAACTATGGGTAACCTATGATATGCACACAAAAAAATGATATGAAACAATCAAACTCATTCTTTTGTAACTCGAATCTTTTCATTTTATGTTATTTTTTGCAATCAATTTGAATAATACATAAATTTCAAAGTAAACAAGATCAGGTCATGAAATGCTCAATTTTTCATTCTGAATTTGTAATACAAAGCATGAATTCTTAAGTTGTTAAAATTATATAATTTGAAACTATAAGCATTTTTCTTCCAAATTCATGTGAGTTAGTACCATTTAGATGAAAAACATCGTGTACCCCACATATATGCCAACAGAAATTTAAATTTGCACTATCTTCAAGACATACACGGTTTATTACAAGATTATATCAATCTCCAAGATGAAATTATCTCTATTAGCACAAGTATAGAATAGCAGATCCCAAAGGATATAAGAATCAGAATGATTCAGAATCAAAAGATTCTAATGAATTGGCTTTATAATGAGAATCAATATATTCAGGTAGGAGGATCCAACTATTATCTGGATAAATTTCAATGAAATCAGAATAGATGATGTATCTAACTAATCCAAGGGTTAGTATATGTTCCAACGGATGTTGTTAGAAAATATCTTAGTTCAGCAACACATTGCATGTTTTTCGGGGCATGGGTAGTTAAGTGAACTGAAAGAGATTGTGCTAAAGACATAATTCGATATTGGTCTCATGAAATTCTTAAAACCATATATTCTTTATCTGATAATGATCTTTTACACACACACCCAGGCATATAATGGATTCAAATCACAGATGTAATCATATCATATTTAATTTTCACACTACTATTGGTTCAAAAACATTTCTAGTCTATTGACAATTTCAGTTTCAAACTCATATTCAAATTAAAACATATTATCAAGATTAGAGCATTCAAAACACTATCATTTCTCATTTATGCAGACTATGAAATTTAGATCAAATCAATTTACTCTAAACTATCATATAGCAAAGGTCTACTATCGTCATGTGTAATGAACTATTTACTGATGTACTATCATTTCTTCTCTAACTTCAAATAATGTCAATTTTATATTTTTCATTTTGTTTTGAATTTTTATAAATAACAATTTTTGACTGAAATTTAAAATGCAGAAATTTAATAAAGCAATAAAAGAAATTTAAAAAATAAAATCTCCGATGAAAAATTGTTTTTGAAAACCTTTTATTCAGGATTAATCATACCGATCATTTTGATCAGAAATTCAAACCTGGTACGATCAAATGACTTGGTAAAAAGATCAGCAAAATTATCATCTGTATATCAACTTTTTATCTGCACAATCACGGATAAAATGATATCTAATTTCAATTTGCTTTGTTTTACTGTGCTTAACAGGATTATTTGTGATACACATTGTAGCATTATTATCAATAAACATGGGGGTTCCTGTAAAATTCAAACCGTAGTCTCTTAATTGCTGTTGGATCCACAAGATCTGTGAACAAAAATTTGCAGCAGCAATGTATTCTGCTTCACATGTTGAAACGAAGACTGTAGTTTGCTTTTTGCATTGCCAGGAAACAAGACGATTACCCAAGAACTAGCAACCACCTGTAGTAGATTTCCTGTCCAAACAACAACCACCAAAATCAGAATCAGTGTATGTATTGAATTCAAAGTTAGAACCATGTGAAAACCATAGTCCGAATCTTTGTTTTCCTTTCAAATAAAAAAAGATTCTCTTTACTACAATTAAATTAGACTCTTTTGGTTTTGCTTGGAATCTGGAACAAATACACACATCGAACATTATGTCTGGCCTTGAAGCGGTTAAGTACATGAGAGATCAAATCATTGCATGGTAGATTCGGCAATCAACTTCTTTTCCATCTGGGTCAGAATTCAATTTATGATTGACCGGAATCAAAGTATCATATGGGGTACAGTCCTCCATCTTGAACCGGCTCAAGATGTCCTTTACATACTTGGACTGATGAATAAAGAAACCATCTTCCTTTTGATTAACTTGAAGACCTAGAAAAAATTATAACTCTCCCATAGCTGACATCTCAAACTTCGATTTCATAACACTCTCAAACTCTTTGCACAACCCTTCATTTGTAGATCCAAAAATAATATCATCTACATATATCTGTACCAGTAAATATTCTCCCCCCTGTTTTTTTAATAAATAAAGTCGAGTCAATATGGCCACGAACAAAATCATTATCCATGAGATGTGTAGACAACGTTTCATACCACGCTCGGGGAGCTTGATGAACACCATAGAGAGCTTTATCAAGTTTGAAAACTTTAGACGGATTAAGTGGATCTTCAAACCCTGGCGGCTGACACACATAAACCTCCTCCTTGACTTTACCATATAAGAAAGCACTTTTTACATCTAATTGAAACACCTTAAACCCTTTGTACGAAGCAAAAGCAAGAAATAACCGTATAGCTTCAAGCCTAGCAACATGAGCATAAACCTCGGTGTAATCAATTCCTTCTTGTTGATTGAAACCTTGTACAACTAATCTTGCCTTATTTCTCACCACAACACCTCGATCGTCTTTCTTGCATTTAAACACTCACTTTGTACAAATTTAATACACACCCTTTGGAAGATCTACAAGATTCCAAACTTTGAGTTTGTCAAACTGAGCAAGTTCTTCCTGCATGGCCTCTATCCATTTGTTATCACGTAACGCCATTTCGACATTCTTTGTTTCGACCTGAGAAATAAAATAGAAATGTGAGCATACATCAAGAACACCAGTATCCTTAATACCTGTATACAAGCAAGTGTTGTCAATAATAGAACGCCTTTGCACTCCATCTCGCAAATTTTCAATGATATTTGTAATCGGATGAGCTTTGAGTTCCTTGATTGATGCAACCTCATGAACCGGCAACACATCAACTTGAGTTGTATCAGATTGATAAGAGATATCTTGATTAACTGGTATCTCCGAGTCCAGATTTGTAGGAATCTCCCCCTGGGCCTGTGTCAAATTAGAAGGTTCATCAACTAACAAAGGATCAGCAGAAGAATCTAGGAAATTAACATTTTCGTCCTCACTATCAGACTCTTGTGTTCCCTAACAAGAAGCAACATTGGGATCTGGAGCAGATGTAGAGGAAACAGATGATTGTGGAACCGCAGTCGGTAGAAAACCACTATTCTGTGCATCCTGACATGAATCATATAATACAGCAGCTTCCTCAGGAGAAATATCAGAAGGTAATTGAAAAGACTTGAATAAATTCTCATAATTAAAAGCCTAGTCTGGTCCAATCGCCATTTGAGGTAAAGACCGATTACAACAATCAATATGAAACCATTCTTCAACCTGAAGAGTCTCTTTGTTATAAACCCTCTTGGTAGTAGAATTTGCAACATACCCCAGAAAGATCCCTTCAATAGCCTTAACACTGAACTTGGTTGGGGCATCTCTAACTTTCAACAGGGTGCATGCATAGATTACCAAAAGTTAGTAAATATTCCAAATTCGGCATCTGATTATTAAACAACTCATAGAATGTCTTGTTGTGTCGCTTAACGGTCAAGACTCTGTTCAAAACGTGACACGCAGTATTTACAGCCTCAGCCCAAAAAGTAAATGGAAGCTTAGAATCTGCAAGCATCGTACGTGTCGTTTCAACCAAAGTCCTGTTCTTTCGTTCAGCAACTCCATTTTGTTGAGGTACATATGGCGTAGTAAATTCATGATGAATTCCCTTTTGTAGACAAAATAAACCCGTCTTGCTATTTTTAAACTCGCTGCCATTGTCACTCCTAATTCTTCTGACTTTCTGTTTGCACAAATTCTTTAAACCCAGGATTAAGAATTGTACCAACTCTGTGGTTTCGGCTTTAGAAGCAAGGAACTTAACCCATGAAAATCTAGAGAAATCATCTGTTACTACCAGACAGTAAGATTTACCGCCAATGCTCCTGATACTAATCGGTCCGAATAAATCCATATGCAGTAGCTCCAAAGGAGTCACAATAAAATTCTTTGTCTAAGATTTATGGGACTTCTTGTGTTGTTTCCCCTTCTTGCAAGGAACACAGTCATTAGGAACGAAAAATTTCATTTTTGAAACACCAATAACCAGATCATTCTTCACGAGATAATTCATTGTTCGATAATTGATGTGAGCAAGTTTCCTGTGCCACAAAATAGAATCCAACTCAGACGCCTTGGAGAGTAAACGTGTAGGAATTGAATCCGTTGTTGTAGCAACACTCATGTCTAGGACATATGTGTCATTTCTCCTCGGAGCCTTCATTAGAATCCATTCGTCAGGAATAACAAAGCCCTGTTTCAAGATATATTACACTCAGAATCATTGAAATGAAATGAAAATTTCTTGTCACACACTTGAGATACACTCAAAAGATTGTGTTCAAGTTTCTCCACATAGTTTACTTTCTCAAATTTGACTTTATCATTCTTCAAAGTACCCTGACCAGTTATGTACCCGCCTTTGTTTCCAGCAAAAGCGACATAACCACCATCAATATTCATAACATCTTCCATTAAACGAATATTCCCTATCATATGTCGAGAACAACCACTATCCACATACCACGTATTGTTGATAGTCCTCCTTGGTTGTCCCTACATAAACAAAGAAAATCAGTTAGAAATAGGAACTCAAGCCATTGTGGTCTTGGGTCGTCCAAATGGATCAAAATAAACAACTTCAAGCAATTCACAATCAACATTGTCATCAACCTTTGGAACATAAGATTCACAATTAGACCTTATCAATGAAGACACAGTATAATTAATTGGAAAAACATTATTAGATTTATGATTATCATATTCAGATATTTCTAAAAATTTCTTTAATTTTCTGTTACGTCTTCTTCTTTGAGGTCTAGAAAGTTTGACCTCAGGTTGAGAATCTTTTGGAATTCCAACATGTGGAATTTCAAACTTATTTTGGAAAACAACTGGTTTAGAAATATGCTTATCATGTTACTTAAATCTCGATGATTTAGCAAATGATTGACAAGGCACATTCTTTACAAAACTAGACTTAGCCTTTCCCACATTTGGTCTTTTCAAAATTGTCACCACTCGTTGTTGTGAGGAAACACTCTTTAATTTGCCTTGATTCTTATAAGGACAGTGAATCAGAATATGACCAGCCTCATTACAGTGAAAGCAAACTTTTCTATCTTGATGATTTAAGATATAAGGAGTTTTTATTGAATTTAATGACCCTTCCGATGAACAAGCTTCAGAAGAATTTACTGAACAGTTGACTGGCTTCTTTTGAACCAAAACTTGTTTAGTCACCGTTGATGAATTCTTCTTCTGATGACCAGCGGCAACAAAACCACTTGATTGTAACATTTTGGAAATTTTAGGTTGATCAACTTTCACTTCATTAGGTCTGTTAAAATGCATCTATCACGAGTAACATTTTTCACTACCTTTTGGTTCATCAAGTTGCACTTCCATAGGAATGCCTTCAACCTTTTTATCATCAAAAACTTCATCCTCAGAATCAGAATCATAGATCATATCTTCACCTGTTACTGGATTTACTTTCAACACCGTCTTTAGATCAATTTCCTCTTCATGAATAATTTCTGGTTCAACCACATAATTTGCATTGAATGGTGGAGGAACAAATCCAATTCCAGCAACCCTCTTTGTAGCATCAGCATTAGCATTAAAGTAATCCAATACCACAGATGAATTTTCAAAATTTTCCAGCTTTCTATGTAATATGATCACTTCAGATTCTTTATCAGAAATTTCTTTGTTCTTCTGAGCGACAATTTCATTTCACTTCTCAATCTCAGCATAAGCCATATCCAGATGATATGCTTGTTCCTTATATTTCAATCCCAAAGAGTTCAAATCTCTTTTCAAAGACTCAATTCTATCTATACACAATTTATCATTATCTTTCCATTTTTGATTAACTGAATGCATCGATTTCATATCACAAATTAAATTTGTATTATCATCCATTACTTTTTGCAGTTTATCTTTTATACTCATGCAATTTGAGCAATAAATGTGACAGACAAAATCTTTTACCTTTGAAGGATTTGACATATCTGCCAAGAAGACTTTTGCAATCGGAATATTTTCAGAATCAGCACCATTAGAAGAATTTTGAGTTAATACTATATCATATTCAGATACACCAGATGCAATATCAGACTCAACATTATGTACTTGATCATGCTCTTCATCAGCACTTGGTAAACTCTCACCATCACTTGAGCTATCATCATCAGTTGACTCTTCAGATTTTACAGAATGAATCTCAGCTACAAAAGCTTGACTTACTGTACCAACCAAATCTTCAAGATGAATATTGCCAAGAACCTCTTCAAGAGACATAGTTTTATACTTGACATTCTCTTTTATCAAAACTGAATACACATCAAATTTAGATGGTAATGCCTCTAAACCATTTATCTCTTCAGTCTCATAAACTACTGAAGCACTTGACAATTCACTCAGCAAATGATAGAATCATGTTGCAAGATCATCTAAAGATTCATTTTGAAAGTGTTTGAATACTAAGAACTGCTTCTTCAGTAATTCTTTTCTGCTTTTCTTAACATCCAAACTGCCTTCACACCGCTTTTGTAACGCTTCCCACAATTGAGTCCTTAATTGTTTAAAACTATGATAAATTTCTTTAGGAAGAGACATTGAGATACTAGCCATAGCCTTCTTTTCCCTATCAAACAGTAATTTTTCTTCTGTGGTTAAAGCAGATACCGATTTAGGAACATCATCCTTTCCCATCCAAGTATATGTCAGATGTGTATAGCCTTCCAAGATTGGAATCCATAAACTTGTATCAGTAAAAGACACGAACTGATCAAATCGATCTTTCCAGTTAGATTAATCTACAAGACTTAACAATTTGGGTGGTTTCCGAGATGTACCAATCTCGTTATCATAATTTAACATGTTAGTCACTTGCACCATATTTGCCATTTTCAGAAAAATTTCCAAGTATTGAACAAGCACTCCCCTCAGGCGAAGATAATAAGTTCGCTTAAAATCCAAACAAGCGAATTTGATAAGTTCGCTTAAGACAAGAAAATCCGGTAAGTTCGCCTATAGAATAAGTTCGCTTAAACTGAGAGAAGCGAACTTGATAAGTTCGCTTGCTAAGTTCGCCTGCAACAAATATCAGCAAGTTCGCTTGCTTCAGCTGTAACAAACTCACCAAGAAATTCAACCCAAACAAGAACAAACATCACCTAAAATCATCATTTCTCACAGATTAGAAGGAATTATAAGAAATTGGACCGTAGGATTTAGTATTTTATGAATTAGAACACTTCTATCAGACTAATTTCACCAAAATCCACTTCAAATCCTTGAATTCAGCAGCAAAATCAACTTCAAGAACTTGAAAACCCCATGGATACAAAACTTCTAAAAATGATCAACTTCTTGTCAAATTGTACACAAAATCGTCTCTAATCACCAAGAATCAAACACAAATCACGAGCAAAAGCTCTGATACCACTTGTAGGTCCACATGACTCATCTACAGATCGAGCTCATGACAGGACGTCTAGATAACACGGAGTGCGGAATCCTTCATGTTAACGTATTGTATACGAATTGACAATAGAAGCAGCAGGTAAATAAACTTCTCTTTGTATTCCACAAAACACAGAGTTTACAGAATACACTTGTTCGTTCGATCTATCTCTCTATGCTCTGAATCTGTAAACTCCTATTTATAGACACAAACTCTGCAATAGGCGAACATAACAAGTTCGCCTCAAATAGACTAGGCGAACTTAACAAGTTCGCCTCACATGAGACTAGGCGAACTTAACAAGTTCGCCTCTAATAGGCTAGTCGAACTAGACAAGTTTGCCTCTAGCAGAACATGTTCTATCACATAGACAAATCTATACAAATACATAAAAACATAAAGACAATAAACCTAAACTATTACAAAGCTTTTGTCATACATTCTATGTCCTAACACAAGTACGCAGGGCCTGTTCTTGCGTACTTAATAAGTACGCAGACTTCGCTTCTTGCGTACTTGATAAGTACGCAGGCTTTCCTTCATGCGTACTTGATAAGTACGCAGGCTTTGCTTCTTGCGTTCTTGATAAGTACGCAGGCTTTGCCTCAAGCGTACTTGATAAGTACGCAGGCTTTGCTTCTTGCGTACTTGATAAGTACGCAGGACCTGCTTGCGGGCAGCCTTCTTCCTAGCAAAAACCCTAACTTTTTGCATGCAGATCCGACCTCGTCAAAATCCGAACTTTTTACGTTCAAAACATTTGGTTTTCATTCTAGATGCTAAATCTATGTTTATATTCAAGTTTCATACGTAAAAATGCCATCTTTTTATTCAAAACCCGAAAACCCCAAAACGGACAAAAACTCAGATCTAGATCAGATCGTTACCTATATCGAGCTTCTAATTTGGAGGTTTTTCTCACGAGCTATGGAGTAACACACTTCTTCAATCTCTGGTCGATCCGCCAACTTTCTCTCTCTACGGTTTCTCTCTTTAGAACTTGCAAATGAGAGAATATGGAGTGTGTTGGCTATTTAAGGGGAGGAGACTCCTCTCCTCAAGTTCGTCGGCCCATCTGGCTGCCCGTCACCTCATTCGTTTATTCCGTTGGCCTCACGTTTAACCCATTATTTTTAATCGTCATTTTATTTTTTTGGATGTTACAAAAAATTAATGGTTGACTCTGAGAGGACTTTGTCCACACCATGTACAACTTATATAATTAATGTAACTGTATAAGCATGGAAATAAGATTTTTGAAAATTGTACTTGAGCATGTATCTCACCCCAAAATGAAAAATGAGTAAAACGGGGCTGTGAGAACTCACCTGATAAAGCGGTAATGATATGCAAGTCTTAGCAAATCCGGCTAAATGAGACGACCAACTCGTGCCCTAGGAAACATTTAGGACTTTAAGGTCTAAGTATTGTAAATGCTTGACTATGAACTCTATGCATCCAAAGAGTTGTTTGAAAAGTGACTTTGACGTTTCAAAGATGTTTTCACTTGACGACCCGTTGGTGACACGTTGGACTTAAGCATTCAAATCCTAACATATAATTCAAACCTACTTTGAAATAGTCTATTATCGTATAATAAACACATTGGCACATTCGATTGGAATTTAGAACTTGAAACACAACTTTTGATACATTAAAGTTTCTTAATTGGAAAGTCAAGTTGTTGAGTCCTAAACATGGAAACTATGCAAAGTTGATGTTCACACATGAAATTAGGCATGCTATAACGTATATAGAACATTTCAATGTTTACTTGCTAAAAATAGACAAACACGCGAGTTTCGGATACTTAAAGTTTCCTATTATAGCAAGATCATGTCAAATTGTCAAGTTCATGAATAATCATCATGTATTATCATACAATGCACTTAGTTACATGTTTCTAAGCCATTTAGACCTTCTAATCATGTTGATAACTTGCAATCATAACTATTGAAAGAATAAAGTTTCCTTATTTAGAAACTGGGCTCTAAAACTCATACACATGCATTTTAATCCATCATTTTGGTCAGTCATTCCTCCATAATGTTCACTACACTAGTTTCATGCTTTGAATACACCTAAACATCAAGTTTTCATACATGGAAAGAAATAAAGTTTCTAAAAATAGAAAACGAGCTTAAAAGCATCATGTACATGTGATTTTAATAAAAAAAAATCATACAATCTCTATATCTAGTGTTTATGCGTCATTTCCACCAAACAAATCACATCATAACTTTTTTTTAACAAAAACCCAAAAATTAAAGTTACTAAAAATAGAACCGAGCATGAAATCTCAATTGACCAAAAGTTCTAGATAGCCAATCTACACATATTATCCATTCTTTATGCATTTCTTACCATTTTCCATCATTAAATCACCCTAAACATGGCATCTAACATGAAACCCAAAATTAAAGTTTTCTAAAATAGCAAAACCGAGCATTCATGTATCATCCAACACTTTTGACAACAATGTTTGCACATATTCTTCATCTACAACTATTATTACAACATAAACCATCATCAAATCAATAAAACCTCATCATCTAACACATGCATACATAATAAAGTTTCCTTAAATACAAACCGAGCCTATAAACAAAACCCAAGTCCAAAACCACCAAAAATATCTACCTTTTTAGTTTTAAAACACATTTCCTTCAATTATCTATGGATAATCTTTTATAAAAATGAGTTTTCTTTAGATGCATGTTCATATGAACATGAAGATGAAAAATGGAAAAGATGAGTTATGATGCTTACGAAACTCGAAAAATGGATTAAATGATGGATGAATCTTCTTGTAATGCTTGATAATCTCACTTGAAAGCTTGATCTTATGGAAGAATGGATCAACGATCAAAGAGAAATGGAGATGGAGATGGTGGGTCGGGGTTTCGGCCAAGAGAGGGAGAAAGAAGGAGGGGAGAGAGTGTGTGGAGTGGATGGTGGAATGAGAAAAAAAGTGGGTATTTATATGGTCTTGTGTCTGCTTAGAAGTATGGACCTAGCTAGTGCACACTGCGTGTCTACCGGACTGTGCTGAAAATAAAAGTTTTTTCCTAAATCACCGAAAAATTCATATAGGCATGATTAATTAAATCACAGTATTACATATAATTTTCACACACAGATTATATGTCTAGGTATTTGTTTTAAATTATCACCAACGGTCGTGCTGTAGGACGCGTACCGGGTAATCTTCCGGATTACCGTCGCGTATAAACGGATTGACTTGCTAAGTGTGAAATGGACTTAATTACTATAAAATTAAGTGTGATGCATGTCTAATAATGTATCTCAGTCGGGAATGGGTATCAACCTGAAATTTGCCGCGTGTCTTCGTCCCGAAATTCAGCTTGCGGTAATAGCTGATGGTGTGGTCTAAAACAATTGTGGGTGCTTGCGCTTCATCTGATCTTCGCGCTCCCATGTAAACTCTGGTCCGCGTCTGGAATTCCATCAGACCTTGACTATCGGAATGCGACTTTGTTTCAGTTGCTTAACCTCGCGGCCCATGATTTCCATAGGTTCTTCGACGAAATGTAGCTGTTCGTCGATTTGTACCTCCTCGAGAGGTATCGTCAGTGTCTCATCGTGTAGACACTTCTTTAGGTTGGACACATGGAATACATTGTGGATATTCTGTAGCTCTTTCCGTAGGTTGAATTGGTAGGCAACAGGGCCAATCCTTTGCAGGATCTTGAATGGTCCTATGTAGCGGGGGTTCAGTTTCCCACGTTTGCCAAAACGGATTATGCCTTTCCAAGGCGCAACTTTCAGTAACACTTTGTCACCTACATGAAACTGCACTGGTTTACGCTTTTGATCAGCGTAGCTTTTCTGTGTATCTTGTGTGGATTTTGGTCTATCTTGGATTTTGAAAATTTTCTCGGTGGTCTCATGGACAAGCTCTGGTCCAGTGAGCTGACTATCTCCGACTTCAGCCCAACAGAGTGGTGATCTGCACTTTCTTCCATAAAGTGCTTCAAATGGTGCTGCTTTGATACTCGTGTGGTAACTGTTATTGTATAAAAATTCAACCAATGGTAGGTGAGTATCCCAGCTGTTGCCAAAATATATCGCACAACCTCTTAATAGATCTTCTAGTGTTTGGATGGTTCGTTCACTTTGACCATCTTTTTGTGGGTGATAGGCAGTACTCAAATCTAAGCGTGTTCGCAACGCTTCTTTTAATGATTGCCAGAGTCGAGAAGTAAAACGACTATCCCTATCGGAGATGATGGAGATCTGCATTCCATGCCTTGAAACTATTTCCTTTAGATAAAGTCGGGTCAGCTTTTCCATTTTGTCATTTTTTATATTGGAAGGAGGTGTGCGGATTTGGTTAAACGGTCAATGATCACCCAGATGGTGTCCTATCCGCTCGGAGTTTTGGGTAACTTCGTGACGAAGTCCATTGAAATTTGTTCCCACTTCCATTGTGGAATTTTCAGCTGCTGTAGTAACCCAGATGGTTTCTGGTATTCCGTCTTAACCTGGGCGCGGGTTAGACATTTTCGGACATATGTGGCAATCTCGGCTTTCATGTTTGGCCACCAGTAATTTGTCTTGAGGTCTTGGTACATTTTGTTAGAAACAGGGTGAATTGAATACCTCGACTTATGTGCCTCATCCATCACTAAGTCACTTAAAATCCCATGGTTCGGTACCCATATCCGGTCTATGTAGTAACGCACATCATCGGATTTAATCTCAAACAGTTTCTCCATGCCTCGTAGGACTTCATTTTCCAAATTTTCCTCCTTGAGTGCCTCGAGTTGAGCGTCATGTATCTGGATAGGTAGATTCGTGTGGATTGTCAAGGTTAATGCTCGCACTCGACGTGGTTTGAGTTGTTCTTTCCTACTTAGGGCATCAGCAACTACGTTTGCCTTTCCCGGATGGTAACGGATTGCGCAGTCTTAATCATTAAGCAATTCGACCCATCTGCGCTATCGCATGTTCAACTCCTTTTGATCAAATATTTGTTGGACTTTTACGGTCAGTAAAAATCGTACATTTGGTACCATACAGGTAGTGTCTCCAGATTTTGAGTGCAAACACCACGATTCCCAATTCCAAGTCATGGGTGGTGTAGTTCTTTTCGTGCACTTTGAGTTGCCGTGAAGCATACGAGATAACCTTTTATCTTTGCATCAGTACACAACCGAGTCCTTGATGTGATGCATCACAGTAGAATATGAAGTCGTCATTTCCTTCAGGTAGTGCTAAGATCGGTGAGCTGCAAAGTTTTTTCTTGAGTAACTGAAATGCTTCTTCAGTTCTTTCATTCCAATCCTACTTCACGTCTTTCTGCGTCAAAGCAGTCAACGGTTTTGCAATCTTTGAAAAGTTTTCGATAAACCTTCTGTAATATCCGGCAAGTCCCAAAAATTGTAGTATTTCGGTTGCGGTTTTGGGTGTTCGCTAGTTACTTATCGCTTCAGTCTTGGTTGGGTCAACGTGTAAGCCCATCTCGTTTACCATGTGACCTAGGAAATGCACTTCTCAAATCTAGAAGTCGCACTTTGAAAACTTAGCGTACAGCTCCTTGGTTTTCAACAATTCTAGAACGAGTCTTAGATGTTCAGCGTGTTCCTCCTCGCTGCGAGAATAGATCAAGATGTCGTCAAATGAACATAATAACAAACTTGTCTAGGTAGGGTTTGCACACACGGTTCATAAGATCCATAAACACTATGGGTTCATTGGTCAAACCGAATGGCATAACCAAAAACTCATAGTGTCCATATCGGGTTCGGAATGCCGTCTTGTGTATGTCCTCCTATTGGATTCTCAGCTGATGGTATCCTGACCTTAAGTCAATCTTTGAGTAATAACTCGATCCTTATTGTTGGTCGAACAAATCGTCTATTCTAGGTAGAGGGTATTGTTTCTTGATGGTTACTTTGTTCAATTCCCTGTAGTCGATGTACATACGCAATGACCCGTCTTTCTTTTTGACAAATAATACAGGTGCTCCCCAAGGCGAATGACTTGGTCAGATAAATTCTTTATCTAGCAACTCCTGTAGTTGGTTTGATAACTCCTGCATTTCCGACGGTGCCAGTACGGTGACCGAGCTATCGGGGTAGCTCCTGGGGTAAGGTCGATTAGGAATTCGACTTGTCGCTATGGTGGGAGTCCCGGTAAGTCTTCAGGGAATACTTCAGGAAAATCACGAACAACTGGTATGTCCTCAACCTTCCTTTCTTCTATCAGGTTCTCCGTTACATGTGCTAAGATGGCATAGTATCATTTCCGTAGATACTTTTAGGCTTTCATACATGAGATGATATTCAGAGGAATCCCGCTCCTTTCTCCTTGAATTGCAAGTGTTTCTCCATTTGGTAGGGGTAATCTGATAATCTTTTCGCGGCATACAATCTTCGCTCCATTATTGGACATCCAGTCCATACCGATAATCACGTCAAAACTCCCTAGTTTAACGGGTAGTAGATCTATTTCAAAGGAATGATTAGCTAATTCTAGGACACAACTCGAAATAATGTGGTTGGTTTTGATTAATTTACCGTCAGCTAGTTCTACGGTATACTCGTTATCTAGAATGGTAGGTTCGATACCAAGTAATGGACTAAATTCGTTAGACACGAAGCTTATTTTAGCACCAGTATCAGATAACATAGATGCATAATGGTTATTTAGAAGGAATGTACCCGTGACGGTGTCGGGGTTCTGTTTGGCTTCTCGTCCTCCAATCACAAAAGCTCGCCCTTTGGCGTTGTTGTTGTTTCCTGGCTTCCTGTTCTTTTGGCAATCCTTTGAAAAATGTTCATTCTGCCTACAAGTGTAACAAGCACGGGTTGCTCCAGTGTTTTGAACTGGTCCTCTCACTCTACAATCCTTGGCCTCATGGCCAATCCTCTTGCATCTCTTGCACCTCTTGCACCTTGCTTCCTCACAAGTGTCGTTGTGGTGAAAATTGCATCGATTGCACTTTGGTAGGGTTCCCGTGTAAGCTCTCCTTGGCTTATTGTAAGCTTGACCTGTGGTGTAGGCTCGGGTAGTTTCTTGCCTTTTCTGTGCTGGTGGCGGATTAAATGACCTTGAAGAACTACCTTCGCACTTTCTCTTGTTATTAGCAGGTTTATCAAAGAGTCCCTGACGAACGGCCTGGGACGTCAGTTTGCGTGCTAATCGGATTGCTTGCTGGATTATTGTAGGTTCAGAAGATGATACCATTCCCTGGATTTGCGAGGCCAGTCCCCCATAGATAACGCTCAATACTCTTCTCTTCAGGTGTTAACATATGAGGACACAATCCTGCCAAATCATGAAATTTCGACGTGTAATCCACCACATCTGGTCCATTCATTTTCAGGTTCCAAAACTTTTTCTCAAGATCCTAGATCTCGTTTCATGTACATCACTCATCCCTTAACATCTTCTTGAAGTCTACCCATGGCATAACATTCACTGCTTCCAAGCCCATTGCTTGGACATTATATTTCCAACAGGTGAGGGCTTGTCCCTCAAAAGTTCCAATAGCGAATTTCACCTCTGAAGTTTCTGGACAGTTGCACATCTTGAAAGTAGACTCTACTTTCTCAATCCATCGTACCAAGTTAACTGCTCCATCCCGCCCATTGAAAGAGAGCGGTTTGCAGTCAAGGAAAAGCTTGTAGGTGCATACTGGGGGATTTTGTCATGGTCCTCCTGCATTCAGGTTTCTCGGTAGGGCTGCTACACCTGCAGCTACTCTTTGGTTAATCAGGGCCTCCATCTGTGCTGCCTTCATTGTTTCTTGGCGGGGCGGCATGTCTCTTCATATTATAAAGTTAGCAAAAGTTAGATTATATGTAACATAGAACCAACACATGCAGAATTTAGCAAGAGCGCTAGTAGCCCCTAGCTGTTGCCCTGAGCTCCACTGCAACGACACTCTGGGTAACAAGTGCAGCTCTCTGCTCTGCCATGGTGGTCCTCTGTCTCTCGAGGCTCAGGTGCCTCTCAGCCTTAGACACTCGGTCAGATAAAATGGTAATCCTGGCAGCATCCCTCTGGCGATCCTCTGTCAGTTGGGACACCTGCTCCTGTAGGGTATTCAGTGCGGTCTCGAACACTTGCGTAGGCACATGCTCAATCCTCTGCTCAGTCTCCTTCTCTAGACCCTCTAGGGATATAACCTTTTCCTTAAGGTGTTTCACTTGCTTCAGATTGCCGCCTATCCTCTTCGGATCCCTCCGTAGGTCGTCTAGTACATCATCGTAATGGCTGCATCGGGCTCCTATAGGCGGGATCGTGCGCTCGATCGGCTCCCCGATAATCAGTAAGATGTGGTCCATGTGAAGACTCTTCGATCTCGGTCGTAGGTGGTACTCCTTCCTCCTTAGCCCAATCCCTAAAGGTATCAGAAACGAACGTCCACTTTCTCATGTCAAGTCTAGATTTCTTGTGCTTAGGCTCAGGGACAGGCGTGCTCATAGGAGAGGGTGGTGCCCACTTCATCGGGGTATGCTGAACTAGTGTCCCATAGGGGTGATTTCGGTGCGGGTAGGCGATGTCACAGATGCCCCACTCACATGTCTCTTCAGCTATTAGAGTCTCAGACTCCATCTTTCACTCAACTTCATCATCCTCTGTCGGTTCTTCTCCCGACTTCTCAACAGTGGTGTCGTCGGAGACAAGGTACTCCGGTAGTGTCTCTTCAGATGAAGTGTCCACTGGTGTCGAAGGCGTGTACACATACTCGTCCTCGGAGTCCGTAATCTAAATCGGTTGGTTTGCAGCTGACATGTTCCTGTAACAGGTCAACCACAATTTCTATCTTACGTAAGTATTCTAAGTGTATGTGAGAATACTAAGTGTACGTGCGGAAGTGAAATGAATATGAGACATCGTTTACAGTCTAAGTCCACTATATGCAACCTAGTTCGCTGCAACGAATGGCTCTGATACCAGTCTGTCACACCCCCAAATTCCACTTCCGGGCTATACCTGAGGGGCATGACTCGAGAGGATCTTTACCATTGTATTACTTTGAACGACCACTAAATGGTTTTCAAAATATCTGTTTTAATGCATGGCTTGAACAAGCCCAAAATAAGTTTAGCAAAGTTCAAAGTAAATGTGCGGAAGCAATGTTTAAAAGTTTACAACGCTTAACAAATGAATTAAAAGCGTTTGTCAAAATAGGATGCCATGCATGATTATTGTGCGACTCCTGTAGGTACATCCTAGCCACATATTCTATGCATTCAACGAACTGAGATAAACATGCTAAAATGGGTCAACATAAAGTTGGTGAGTTCACAGGTTATACATAATGGAAATCATATCATGAAATGTTTTGGAAAATCATATGTTGACAATGCATGGAAAAGCATTTGTTGGAAATGCATGGAAAAACATTTGTTGGAAATGCATGGAAAAGCATTTGTACTCCACACAATCATTGTTGATCAGACAAAACCAAAAATTATCATAACTCCGCTAACCAAAGCTCAACTGTAGCCACTGAAAAAGGAAAAGGATGTGGTTAGCCTCTTTGTGCCTTGCACATGAATGGATTACGTTAATTATGTACCCGTTCAACCTCCACTCAAAGTTAGCACTACTAACCCGGGCAGGAGTTGTTAAACCCAACAGTACTGTTCATGATCACATCGCTTGTGGAAACATTAACGGTTGACACTGAGAGGACTTTGTACACACCATGTACAACTTATATAATTAATGTAATTGTGTAAGCATGGAAATATGATTTTTTAAAATTGTACTTGAGCATGTATCTCACCCCAAAATGGAAAATGAGTCAAACAGGGCTGTGAGAACTCACCTAATAAAGAGGTAATGATATGCAAGTCTTAGCAAATCCGGCTAAATGAGACGACCTACTCGTGCCCTAGGAAACATTTAGGACTTTAAGGTCTAAGTATTGTAAATGCTTGACTATGAACTCTATGCATCCAAAGAGTTGTTTGAAAAGTGACTTTGACGTTTTAAAGATGTTTTCACTTGACGACCCGTTGGTGACACGTTGGACTTAAGCATTCAAATCCTAACATATAATTCAAACCTACTTTGAAATAGTCTATTATCGTATAATAAACACATTGGCACATTCGATTGGAATTTAGAACTTGAAACACAACTTTTGATACATTAAAGTTTCCTTAATTGGAAAGTCAAGTTGTTGAGTCCTAAACATGGCAACTATGCAAAGTTGATGTTCACACATGAAATTAGGCGTGCTATAACGTATATAGAACATTTCAATGTTTCCTTGCTAAAAATAGACAAACATGGAGTTTCGGATAATTACAGTTTCCTATTATAGCAAGATCATGTCAAATTATCGTTCATGGATAATCATCATGTATTATCATACATTGCACTTAGTTACATGGTACTAAGCCATTTAGACCTTCTAATAATGTTAATAACTTGCAATCATAACTCTTGAAAAGAATAAAGTTTCCTTATTTAGAAATCGGGCTCTAAAACTCATACACATGCATTTTAATCCATCATTTTGGTCAATCATTCCTCCATAATGTTCACTACACTAGCTTCATGCTTTGAATACACCCAAACATCAAGTTTTCATACATGTCAAGAAATAAAGTTTCAAAAAATAGAAAACGAACTTAAAAGCATCATGGACATGTGATTTTACCCAAAAAAAAATCATACAATCTCTATATCTAGTGTTTATGCATCATTTCCACCAAACAAATCACATCATAACTTCTTTTAACAAAATCCCGAAAATTAAAGTTACTATAAATAGAACCGAGCATGAAATCTCAAATGACCAAAAGTTCTAGATAGCCAGTCTACACGTATTATCCATTCTTTATGCATATCTAAACATTTTCCATCATCAAATCACCCTAAACATGGCATCTAACATGAAACCCAAAATTAAAGCTTCCTAAAATAGCAAAACCGAGCATGCATGTATCATCCAACACTTTTGACAACAAAGTTTGCACATATTCTTCATCTACAACTATTATTACAACATAATCCATCATCAAATCAAAAAAACCTCATCATCTAGCACATGCATACATAAGAAAGTTTCCTTAAATGCAAACCGAGCCTATGAACAAAACCTGAGTCTAAAACCACCAACAATATGTACCTTTTTAGTTTTAAAACACATTTCCTTTAAGAATCTATGGATAATCTTTCATAAAAATGGGTTTTCTTTGTATGCATGTTCATATGAACATGAAGATGAAAAATGGAAAAGATGAGTTTCGATGCTTACCAAACTCAAAAAATGGATGAAATGATGGATGAATCTTCTTGTAATGCTTGATAATCTCACTTGAAAGATTAATCTTATGGAAGAATGGATCAAAGATCAAAGAAAAATGGAGATGGAGATGGCGGGTGGGGGTTTCTGTGACACCCAGTAGTCTAGGTCAATACCCATAGTCATATTTGCATATTCCTATTTTATATTTCTTGGAATATTATCTTTGACATAGTAATTGTCAGGAGTCTAGCAAAGGGACAAGTGTCATATTTAGTAATTTTTGAGAATTACTAGGAAATAAACGATAATAACCCGCATTGAAAGTTCGTTGGTGATTAACGAGATTTTGTTCCGGTAAAAGTCTAGGGACACGTTTTAATATAAAAATGTATATATTGGTGACTAAACCTTAAAACATGGACATAAAAATGTTGGTTGCAAAACCTTGAGTTATTTTATGTGTATACATGTATAATATAGTTAAAGTAATAACTATGTCAGGAATTCACTAGCAGATTATTAAAGCTAATGAAACTACACATAATGTAAGACGTTTTAATAATTAAAGATATTAAAGCGGGTATTAATTTCGGGTATTATACCACATCTAAATCAATCACATCATCATCATGATTGCTTTGCTTACACAACACTCAAACGTCATAATCATCATGATTTTGACCAAAAATGCAAGCAACATAAAGATCTCATCACCATCATTATATCTTTGCTTATACTCCACTTCAACATCAATTTGTAATGATGATGACTTGTGAGATCTACACTCAACCCCCGTTTCATCTAATAATTTTATATATATGTATACATATACATATAAAAATATCTAGGTATATAAATATAAAGTCTATACCACTAAAAATTCTTGAACCGGGTATTATATTACGCGGTCACCTACCGGGTTTACGCTAACCGGAACCGACCTAACTAGGACTTGGATGACAACCAATTAAGTGACAAGACCCAACCCCCACCCACTCCCCATGTTCGGCCGAGAATAGTGGGGGCCACCCACTTATTTTGCTCCACCAACTTTCTCCATCATTTTGTCATAAGAAACCATCTTCAATCAAGTGTGGATTAAGCAAAGGTTAAGTCCATCATGTCATCTAGGTCTTGTAATGATTATATATAGTTCAACACTCAAACTCTATCCATCTTTCTCCATAAATACGAAAGACACACCACACCAACAATGACCAATGATGATTACCAAACCTACACACAATCTATCTACTATGAATAGAATATGAACCCATATAAAACACTTGCACCAACACCCCTTAACTCCCTCCTCCCTCCCTTGACTGATTCATTTTGGATTTCACTCAATCCCCCCTCTTCAAAACCGAAAATGCAAACAAATCCCGTAACTCAGCTTCATGCCAGATTTTTGGTCAACTATGGAAGACCATATCTCCTTCGTTCCTTGGCCAAATCAGTCCATTCTTTTTCTAGAATGAAACTCTGTGTTAACAGAGGAGAACCCAAGTGGAATCACTCGAATCCATGGAGTATTCGACCTCCAAACAGCCGGCGTAAGAAGGCTGCTCAGTGCAGGTCGAATCTGGATACCTCTTTTCATTTTCCTGTTTTGAGGTACCTACACAACTCCAAACCTAGTAATTCTTTTTCACATCTCCTCTGGTTTCAATAAAATTGATTTTAGAAGAAAACCCCAAGTCATTTGGTCTTCTAAAACCATCTAAAAGTCTATTCGAAGTACGCCTAAAAATCTGAGTTTTCAAGAACAAAATAAAACATAAAAGTCTTGATGAGTTTTGGCTTTATTTCTTCATGAGTCATGATTGAATACATATATTTATACTCGTACATGTTCATACATAACATACCAAACTAGAAGGACCATGGACAAGACTAGGACACATCAAATATAAACTACATATATATATACTATCACATAAAATAACACTTGGATGATGGTGTTCTTCATAAACTCTTCATTCCATTCATGTGTTATGTTGAAGGATATATGTTCGTGAAGTTATATGATCATGTGTGACTTACCTGGCAAGACCCGAGGTAGTGTCCTATGATTCAAGAAGACATACGAACGATTATCATCAACATATAACGTGAAAGGTGTTACTAAAAATATATGTTTAATGGTAAAATTGTGATATATATGTGTTGATGTACGGTTTTGGTTAAATCATGGAAATGTTCTAGGAATTAAATATTAGTATCCTAATATGAACATTTGATATATGTACATGGAACATATGAAGAGATTCGGTTAAAAATAAATAATCACATGACATCGTGGAACATAAGTGAATATATTTTAAGTTACAAAAATAATATTTATTTTTGGTACACTTAATAAGTCACCAATAGGGAAACATATTATTTTCTCGGAAAATATGTAAGCGTCTAGACTGGAATAATAATCACCAACAAGTAGTAAATAAAAACACTATTTTACTAAAAAAATGCGTACTTAACGGGATTCGTTAAGTCGGATGAACAACTTACGTATAAGACGGGTAGTCTTAACACATTATTACCCTTGTGTGATTAGGGTACGGATAGACAAGAACTATTAGCACAAGTTTGTTTGCTAGGATTTCATCGAACATAAGGTGAGTTCACGGCCCCCCTTTTAACTCTTTACTGTTTTGTAAACATCGGGGGAGAAACATACTTACTTGTTATGTTTTGAAAACATGAATTACATTTGCTTACACGTTTGACATCATGAACATTTGGGTTTAACTCCTTGTGAGTTTCACTAACCCCTTTTTCTAAGTTTAGAGAAATGTTTTGGGGTGGAAATATACATGTAAAGAATTTTCGTATGTAAATGAATGAACAAATGATCAGACCGTATGTATGCATTGAGGGAACAATAGAGCTCTTAAAGTCCTCGGAATAAAAACTTAGTAACCATTAGCTATGGACTTAGCCCGGGATTCTATGGATAGTACTATTGGGGGTGACGCTCCTGGTCATGGTTAGTCGCGCTAACCAGGGGTCCAAATGGCCGAATGACCGCATATTATCTTACTCGCAGAAAGGCGAGGGGAGGCACTAAATTGTTGGGGTTTGGTTACGGTCTCGTGCATTACATATTATTTTTGTATTCCTTGCAAGCTTACAAATGGGGTCAATTGATCAGGTTAAAATGTTCAGATTCATTGGTTATACATATAAAGAGTTTTGATCGGAAAATGATCATGTTTAAACATTGGATTTATGACGGTAAAGTCATGGGAATGTTTTCCATGGAAAACTACTTATTTTATGACAGTTAAGTCATGGACATGTTTTCAAAGGAAAACTACATATTTTATGACGGTTAAGTCATGGACATGTTTTCAAAGGAAAACTACATATTTTATGACGGTTAAGTCATGGACATGTTTTCAAAGGAAAACTACATATTTTATGACGGTTAAGTCATGGACATGTTTTCAAAGGAAAACTACTTATTTTATGACGGTTAAGTCATGGACATGTTTTTCAAAGGAAAACTACTTATTTCATGACGGTAAAGTCATGGGCATGTTTTCAAAGGAAAACTACTTATTTTATGACGGTAAAGTCATGGGCATGTTTTCAAAGGAAAACTACCTATTTTATGACGGTAATGTCATGGGCATGTTTTAAAAGGAAAACTACTTATTTTATGACGATTAAGTCATGTATACGTTTTCGGGGAAAACTAACTGTGCTAAATGAACAAACTCTGTGAACTCACCAACCTTTGTGTTGACACTTTCAAGTATGTTTCTCATGTAACCTTTAGCCATGGCGCGGTTGGAATAGGCTAGCTATGTTGGAACTAGTCCTAGTAACCGGACGGGCATAGATTATCAAGTCTCAAGTCGACCATTGAACTTGCAGGACTTAGATCATTGTATTTATTTAGTTTTAGTAATCATATATGTAATCAAGTCTTAGAAATCACCATTACAGCTTCCGCTATCGTGTAATGAACCAATCGTTGCAACCTGTATTTATTTATTAAGTAACTAAATTTGGGGGTGTGACAGATTGGTATCAGAGCATTGATTTTAGCGAATTAGGTTTCCTTAGTGACACCTAGGCTCTAACCGGGCTCATTTAGGGACCAAGATTTCTAAGACTTGCATCACACTAAAAAAAAACACCTAAGACTTGAGTATGAGAATTCTAACCGTTGCCGAACAACTTGTGTAGACTATTAGTGTATGAAGTTACACTAGGGTATCAGTAGCTACACTAATGCATAATACAATTACATGGCACATGTAACTAACACTTAAATTGAACAACGACGTGGAAATAATAAACACATACAGCGTTTCTCAACATAGTGTTACCGTTCGGATTACGAATTAAGTATAACGGGTACTCAGCACACTGCAACCCTAGAAGATCGAGTTACGAGCTGAGCTTAGGAGACGATGGTAGTAATCCCCAGTTACCGATCTTGGTACCACCACAGGCTGAACTCGTACCAGAATCTGTACCTATACCTGCACCACACCGACAACTACTCTAGCCGGGGAGGCAACTTTCTTTCTGACGTATGTGCGGTATAAATACTCTAATTCATGAGTTGCCAGATCGAACAAATAGACTTTCACCAGATGTGGCAGACGGGATTGCCCGGACCGAAGGGAATCCAAGGTGGATAAGCAGGACTAAACGGGGGAGAACTCCATGGGTCAGGAGACCCAGACATTCATCAGGATCATGTGGATCCATACGTACATACATACTTGGAGCATGAGTTGCTCGACACTAATTTGAGGATCTCTGCCCTACACATAGTGCCTGACTTCCATACACATTTTATTCTTGAGAGACACTGGTGGTGCCTCTCTACCGTTAACCTCATCCGGTAACAGCCAGATTCGGCAGACTCATGGGTATTGGTACACATAATCAAGAGTAGTCCGATAGAACAATACACACTCCTACACAAGTGTGCAAACATGACCTAATGATCATTTCAAATCCTTTTAACTAAAAGTTGGGGATAGAAGGAACACTACAGGGATCATGCAAAGTAAATTATCATTACGGGTGCACACGTAATCATGATTTGCAGTGTATGGGAACTTTAGTGAGTCTTGCTGTCCAAGGTAATGATCAACCCATGTTCTCAGTCACTTGATTAAGGATTGGATCTTAACAAATCGGTCTTCTCAAATAGGTGTCCAAAAAGTATTCTCCTAGTTCGGGAGGAACGAGAGAAATTCAAATTGAATCCAACCAATCCTTAGTGAATCCTGAACAGCGAAGGATTTCGCACATTCATTCTTTGAGATTCTACTTGTCAAGATGGCTTCAAATTGAGCATTACCACAACCCACAATTACAATAATTGCAAAATTATTGTGGGAGATTATAGCGTAATCTCGGGATCTATCGTACAATTTAGTCTCACAGTTACTTGAAAGTTACGTCAGGAGTGCTATACACTAGCTCCGGTAATGGGGCAGAAAATCTTTCTGACCCGCATACACATAGCACCTATGGGGTGTTGTGGAAGCTCGACATGAGACAAGTAGGCAATCCGACAATTCATAATATTGGTCAAACAGGGTTGCTCTCGCAACCATTGACATTCAGCACACCTATAAGTCCGACTATTCCTCTCGGTGATGAATAAGCCGTGATTTATTCACAAGCGAATGCCAAAGAAACCTAGGTGTGGACTAACGACTATTGTCGCACTAACTGAAAAACGACATATAAAACTTTTGAAGGTTTCCCAAATGCGTAATTTCTTGCTAATCTCATTAGCTCTCGATATGCATAAGGGACGTAAGAATGAGTTGTTCACTATAGACCACTGTCCATAAAGATTCGAGAAGGATAGTTTGATACCATTTGTACCCGCACTTTCCCAAAGATCATCTATTGTTAAGAAATGACCTCTTAACGCAGGCTCAGTAAGAATACAAAGTTTTCGATGTTTAACACTCATTACCTCAATTTTATAACATATATGAGTGGAATACGTAACAGTAAGTCACCAAAGCACCATTCAAACACTAAGGAAGTGCAGACACACTATATGACTAGTTGTTGGCCATCAACTCTTTCTGCCAACTTAATGGGTTGACAAACCCGTAGCCCATTTTGGGGAAAGCACTAATTCGATGAGACCATTCTCACAGTATCACTGTTCATTTCCTCACCTAAAAGGAATGTGAATATTCCAAACAAACATAGAACTTTGTATGACTTACATACTTCGAGAGTATGGTCGTCAAGCCATGAGTTTACATATCAGGATGTTACAACCCAAAGGCTGGTCTGCCTCAGAAAGGTGTTACAAGCAAATGGTAAAGTGGTGATTAGACTTGAACTTTTCTAGTGAGAGCACACAAGGAATCTTGAAATATTAAATCAATTATGACCCATTTTAATGGAAGATCATAGATAACACGAAACCTGAATTAAGAATAAAGTCTTAGTCCGAGAAAATGCTTTCGAAGAGCATAAGAGGGACAAACATAAAGTTTCATTTCCGTACTGTGTCTGTAAGGCCCCTTTTTCCGGGTGACCTCACTTATTGGATTTACTCATAAACAAAGTCATCAATACTGAACTTTAAATTTAACATATTCAATTAACAGCCAAAATCATTCACATTTGAGTACATTACAGCGGAAGTCTTAACATTTAACACATACATCAGTGTTTAACAAAAACATAAATCGGGATATCAGTCTTTAGCCGGGTAACCTTCACGCCTTCGCACGACCCTTTTCTTTGTTACCTGAAACGTATACTAAAAGTCAGCTAACACTGGTGAGTTCTAGTTTAAAATGATTAGATATAAGCATTATTTCTTTAAAAGTATTCTTAAGTTTATACATAAAGATCATAAATACGTATTCTTAACTTTTTCTTAACATTCATTTGGTCGTACACATATGGGTGATCAACCCGTCTTTTACTACGTATGTCACAAAGACATACGCCATGAAGCTACCGTCGTAGCCCTTTGACTCGTCCGGTCCTAGAAACCGTGAGCCATAAAAAAAAACCGTTCGGCCAACCTTCGGCCGTCCGTCATACCGTCCTACCGTCGTAGGCCGTCCTTTTCGCCCGTCTACCCGAAGGTATCCGTTTCCCACGTGCTACCATGTTTGCAACCGTTCTACATATGATTTGGCATTTGCTTCGACCGCCCATTTATGCCCCTTTTTATTTCCTTGCTGATGAAGGAACGTTTTTGTCCCGGTTGCAAGATAGTCACGTGGTCGTCCGTCTACCGTAGTAGCCGTTAGCATCGAAGCATCCATAACATTCATGTATATTCATAACATGCAGTATATATATAATATAAGGCAATATTTCATTCATACTTTGTAAACATACGTTTCAATCTTTGTTCATAATTCATTCTCATATATTTATATATCACGTATGTTCATATTGGCATTCATAACATTTATTCATTTAGTGTATACACTTCAGCCCCAAAAATATTTATAAATCATTTGCACATAACATAGAGAAGGCACATAGAACTCACCTGATCGGCTAGCCTTGTTCTGTCCTAACTGCGGTCCGATGAGCGTTGCACACGATCTGGATTAATTAATCATACACGTATCAGATCTAAAGCAAGTTACATTCCTAACACAGCTGACATAGGCGAACTTAATGCCTAAGTTCGCTTCCACTGGCCTAGGCGAACTTATAGGCGAACTTAATGCCTAAGTTCGCTTCATCTGACCTAGGCGAACTTAATAAGTTCGCTTACCCTTGGCCAAGCGAACTTAATCAGGCGAACTTGATAAGTTCGCCTGCACCAAGCGAACTTGATAAGTTCGCCTGCACCAAGCGAACTTAACAGGCGAACTTTCAGTCATCTTCCCCAAACAGTCCGAAATTCTCGGATTTGGGTTCGATTATGTCAAAACTTCAACTTTCTTTGCTCAAAACAACTGGTTTTCATTCCAGATACTAAACCCAAACTTATTCTCAAGTTTCATCCGTAAAAACGTCCTATTTTTACCCGGAAACCCAACCTAAGCAAAAATCTCAGTTTTGGCTCGAATGATTACCTTGATGACGATTCTGATTTGGAGGTTTCCTTCACGAGTGCAAGAGACACGAGCGGGTGCAATCTTGTGCGATTCCGACACTTTCTCTCTCTACGTTTTTCTCTCTCTAGAATTGTAAAGAGGAGAACAATGAGGGCCTTAGGCTATTTATAGGGGAGACCTCCCCAAGCCCGGTTCGCGACTGACTCGGCCCGACTTCGGCCCGCTTGAACTCGTTAACTTTATTTGTCGCCATTTTAGGATGTTACAAGTCTACCCCCCTTAAAAAGGTTTCGTCCTCGAAACCAGTTATGCGTTAAACAACCGAGGGTATAGTTCCCGCATCTCGTCTTCTTTCTCCCATGTAGCTTCCGATCCCTTTCTGTGCTTTCATTGAACTTTGACCAATGGTATTGGCTTGTTGCGTAGTCGCTTCTTAGATCGGTCAAGGATGGCTATTGGTTCCTCGACATAATTCAGACTGTTATCCACCTCGATTTCATCGTAAGGTATGTGCGCTGTGTCATCAGCTAGGCACTTGCGTAAGTGCGACACGTGGAACGTAGGGTGTATTCCACTAAGCTCAACGGGTAGGTCGAGTCTGTAAGCAACTTGACCCACTCTCGCTAAAATCTTGAAAGGTCCGAAAAACCTTGGACTTAGTTTGCCATGTTTTCTGAATCGAATGATTCCTTTCCATGGTGATACCTTTAACAGTACCATGTCCCCCACGTGAAACTCTAAATCCCTTCTTCTCTTATCCGCGTATGATTTTTGTCTGTCCTTTGCGGCTTTCATTCGAGCCTTGATTTGATCAAATTTCTCGGAAGTAGCTTTGACCACTTCGAGACTTGAAAATCCTTCTGCCCAATTTCCCCCCAACAGATTGGGGTTCTACATCTCCTTCCATACAACATTTCAAATGGCGGCATGCCAATCGTTGAGTGATAACTGTTGTTGTATGAAAATTCTGCCAATGGTAGATGGCTGTCCCAGCTCCCACCGAAGTCGATGATGCAAGCCTGGATGTCTTCTAGGGTCTGGATTGTCCTTTCAGATTGGCCATCGGTTTGAGGGTGGTAAGCTGTGCTGGTGTTCAATCTAGTGCCCATTGCTTCGTTAAATTTCTTCCAAAACCTTGACGTGAATCTAGTATCCCGGTCGGACACAATCGACACCGGCATGCCATGCCTGCTCACAATTTCTTTGATAAAAACTTCTGCTAGTTTTTTGGACGAAGCAGTCTCACGTATTGGCAAGAAGTGAGCACTCTTCGTTAAGCGGTCAACGATCACCCAAATGGTATCATTGCCTTTAGCTGTTCGCGGTAGCTTGGTAATGAAGTCCATCGTGATCTCCTCCCACTTCCATTCCGGTATTGGTAGAGGTTTCATTTTACCGCATGGTTTCTGGTGCTCGGCCTTAACTAGTGAACACGTTAGGCACTTGTTCACGTACTTGGTTACATCATTCTTCATGCCAGGCCACCAGTACTCTTTCTTCAAGTCTTGATACATTTTGTTTGTTCCGGGGTGGATAGAATAGCGAGACTTATGGGCCTCATCGAGTATTTTGGCTCTAAGCTCGCCAATCTTAGGTATCCACATCCGGCCAAACCTACTTCGTACACCGTATGCATTTGCATCCAAATTCCCTTGTTGTCCTACTATTCTTTCCCGTTTTATATTTCTTTCTAACAGTGCTTCATCTTGAGCCTTTGATATTTCACTCATCAAATCTGGCGTTAATATCAGCTGACACGCTTTGATCCAGATAGGATCAGATTGCTCCTTTCTACTTAAGGCGTCAGCTACTACGTTTGCCTTGCCTGGATGGTACAGTATCTCACAATGGTAGTCCTTTAGTAGTTCTAGCCACCTCCTTTGCCTCATATTTAATTCCTTTTGCTCGAAAAAGTACTTCAAGCTTTTATGATAGGAGTAAATGGTGCACTTAACTCCATATAGGTAGTGTCTCCATATTTTTAGGGCGAAGACTACTGCTGCTAACTCTAGATCGTGTGTTGGGTAGTTAACCTCGTGAATCCTTAGTTGTCGTGAGGCGTAAGCAATTACCTTTCCTCGTTGTATAAGTACGCTTCCCAGACCTTGGCTCGACGCGTCAGGGTAGACTACCAAGTCTTCATTTCCTTCAGGTAGTGTCAAGACTGGAGCTTGAGTTAATCGTGTCTTAAGTTCCTCAAACGCGTTGTTTTGGGTTGGACCCCATTCGTACTTTACTTCCTTCCGTGTCAGTTTGGATAGTGGTGAAGCAATTCTTGAGAAATCTTGAATGAACCTGCGATAGTAGCCTGCCAATCCCAGAAAACTTCGTATCTCTGTTGGTGTCTTCGGGATGTTCCATTCCTTTACTGTCTCAATCTTCGCAGGATCCACCATGATGCCTTTCGTGTTTATCACATGACCTAGGAATTGGACTTCCCTAAGCCAGAAAGCGCATTTGGAGAATTTTGCGTACAACTTTTCCCGCTTTAACACTTCCAATACTTCTCTTAGGTGACAGTGGTGATCACCCTCGTTCTTCGAATAAACTAGTATGTCGTCAATGAAAACTATCACTGAGCGATCCAACATCGGTCGGCATATTCTATTCATCAAGTCCATAAACGCTGCTGGTGCGTTGGTTAACCCGAATGACATTACCAGAAACTCGTAATGCCCGTAACGCGTACGAAACACGGTCTTCGGTACATCTTCTTCTCTCACCTTTAACTGATGATAACCCGACCTAAGATCGATCTTTGAGAACCAACTCGCACCTTGCAGTTGATCAAAGAGGTCATCTATTCTAGGCAGTGGGTATTTGTTCTTTACTGTCTTCTTGTTCAGTTCTCGGTAGTCAATGCACATGCGCATGCTGCCATCCTTCTTCTTTACAAACAGTACCGGAGCGCCCCATGGCGAAATGCTTGGTCTAATAAATCCTTTTTCTGTTAATTCCTGTAGTTGAGTCATCAATTCTTTCATTTCTGACGGAGCCAATCGGTAGGGGGCTTTGGCAACAGGCTCAGCTCCTGGCAGTAAGTCAATCTGAAATTCTATTTCCCGATCGGGTGGCAATCCAGGTACATCCTCAGGGAATACTTCCGGAAAGTTGCACACCACGGGTACATCCTTGAGTTCTTTTGTTTTCATCCTTTCGTCAATAACGTACGCCAGATAAGCTTCGCAACCGCGCCTCATATAACTTTCGGCCTTGATTATCGAGATGATGTTAGGCATCGTGCAATTCCAATCCCCATAAACCGTAATTGGAGTGCCGCTTGGAGCCTTGAGGTGTATCCTCTTGCGTTTACATATGATCTGGGCTTCGTTGGCAGCTAACCAATCCATACCCAGTACTACATCGAATCCTCCTAAAGTGAGAAGGAATAATCTAAAGGGGAACTTATGGCCCTCTATTTCTATGATACAATCATCGGTTACTTGGAATACTGCCGAATTTTTACCAACGGCAGTTTGTACGCTAAAGGCCTTTACTATGGTGTTGATAGTGCAATCTAGTTTACGACTAAATGCATTGGATATAAAGCTTCTATTAGCACCAGAGTCGAATAAGATAGCAGCAGGTTCATCATTTACTGGAAACGTACCTGATACGACATCAGGGTTTCCCCTTGCTTCCTCCTCAGTCAGGGCGTAGGCTCGAGTCCTAGCCTTCGGTTGTTCCTTTGCAACTTCCTTTCCCTTTCCCGAACTGGACTGCCCGGTTTTCCAGCAATCCTTAGTATGGTGTCCATATTTTCCACAACTTTGGCACTTGACATCCTTTAAACACTCTCGAGAGAAGTGCCCCGGCTTCCCGTACTTATAACACATGGTGGTGCCGATTCGGCACTTGCCAAAATGGTGTTTTCCACACTTTTTGCAAGTTTCATATTCCTCTAACCTTGGTTTCTTTATTTCAGCTACCACATTCCCTTTCCCGGTGCCCCTATACGGGTTTTCCCACTTTCTCTTTTGTGTCTCAGGTGTCGGGCCCTGATTGGCGTAGTCGTCGTAGACGATTCCGCTAAGATTCACTGCCGACTCGAAGGTCGTGGGTAGGTTGGCTTTCATATGAACACGGACCCATTGAGGTAGGCCCTTCACATAGTACTTAATCAGTCTTTCTTCCGTCTCTACCAGGTGGGGTACCAGTTGAGTTAGTTCATTGAATCTTGAAATATACTGGCGATGAGTCTTGTTGCCAGCTTTGAAGTTTAAGAATTCGTTCTCCACACGATCGATCTCATTCTGTGGGCAGAACTTTTGGATTATAAGCTTTTTCTAGTCTTCCCACGTCATTCTGTTGATAGCATTGGGTGACTTAGTTCTTTGAACATTCCTCCACCAACTTAGTGCTTCGTTAGTGAAAGAATGGGCAACGTACTTAACAGCTTGGTCGGATCGACACTCGCTAATGTTGATGACAGCGTTCATCCTCTCGATCCACTCGAGGGTGGCCACCGAGTCCTTGTTCCCATCAAACTTGGGTGGGTCTCTGTCCTTAAAACCTTTATAAGTGCACCCCCGTTTACTTGATCCCACCTTTATTTCATCCCCATCGCTGTCATATACCTTTTCCTCATTGTTCCCTTCATCATCTTCCTTGATTTTCTTTAATGCCTTCGATAGTAGGTCAGGCAATACATTCTTCAAAGTGAGCACGACCTCACGGGCAATAGCATCTCTGACCTCGGGTTCCAACAGTAGAGACCCTTGATGGTCGCCCCCAGTTGGGGTGACATTAGTTTGGTGCACGCTCTCAGTGTTTTCTGTGTGCACATCCTCTTCTTCTTGATGTCTTGGATTTAGTGGAGGTCTACCTACTCGGCCCGTACGACCGCCTCGGCGTCCTGTCCTTCCTCCACCAGCCATAATTCCTAGTTTCCTGATAGTTATAAAGGGAATACATCAATGCCATTTCTTCAGATCATAGTTTTAGAACAGTACGAACAAGGTAAATTTTTAATTACAGTGACCGGTTTGTGATTAGAAATTTACATTGCTTTTCAGGTTCCAAACTCTTCAAATTGGTCAAGACATTGACATCTATTGGTTCTAAGTTAAGGCATCAATTCCTATCTACAAACATGAACTTTAGTACTTACTTACAGTGATGGCGTCGGCGTTGGCTACCCAAACTGACACCCGTGCATTGATCCCATAATCAGCTTGAGTTCAGACATTTAGGGATGTTTGAATCTCTCAAACTATTGCTCTGATACCAACTTGTAAGGCCCCTTTTTCAGGGTGACCTCACTTATTGGATTTACTCATAAACAAAGTCATCAATACTGGACTTTAAATTTAACATATTCAATTAACAGCCAAAATCATTCACATTTGAGTACATTACAGCGGAAGTCTTAACATTTAACACATACATCAGTGTTTAATAAAAACATAAATCGGGATGTCAGTCTTTAGCCGGGTAACCTTCACGCCTTCGCACGACCCTTTTCTTTGTTACCTGAAATGTATACTAAAAGTCAGCTAACGCTGGTGAGTTCTAGTTTAAAATGATTAGATATAAGCATTATTTCCTTAAAAGTATTCTTAAGTTTATACATAAAGATCAAAAATACGTATTCTTAACTTTTTCTTAACATTCATTTGGTCGTACACATATGGGTGATCAACCCGTCTTTTACTACGTATGTCACAAAGACATACGCCATGAAGCTACCGTCGTAGCCCTTTGACTCGTCCGGTCCTAGAAACCGTCCGCCCTAACAAAAAATCGTCCGCCAACCTTCGGCCGTCCGTCATACCGTCCTACCGTCGTAGGCCGTCCTTTTCGCCCGTCTACCCGAAGGTATCCGTTTCCCACGTGCTACCATGTTTGCAACCGTTCTACATATGATTTGGCATTTGCTTCGACCGCCCATTTATGACCCTTTTTATTTCCTTGCTGATGAAGGAACGTTTTTGTCCCGGTTGCAAGATAGTCACGTGGTCGTCCGTCTACCGTAGTAGCCGTTAGCATCGAAGCGCCCATAACATTCACGTATATTCATAACATGCAGTATATATATAATATAAGACAAGATTTCATTCATACTTCGTAAACATACGTTTCAATCTTTGTTCATAATTCATTTTCATATATTTATATATCACGTATGTTCATATTGGCATTCATAACATTTATTCATTTAGTGTATACACTTCAGCCCCGAAAATATTTATAAATCATTTGCACATAACATAGAGGAGGCACATAGAACTCACCTGATCGGCTAGTCTTGTTCTGTCCTAACTGCGGTCCGATGAGCGTTGCACACGATCTGGATTAATTAATCATACACGTATCAGATCTAAAGCAAGTTACATTCCTAACACAGCTGACATAGGCGAACTTAATGCCTAAGTTCGCTTCCACTGGCCTAGGCGAACTTATAGGGGAACTTAATGCCTAAGTTCGCTTCATCTGACCTAGGCGAACTTAATAAGTTCGCTTACCCTTGGCCAAGCGAACTTGCCAAGCGAACTTAATCAGGGGAACTTGATAAGTTCGCCTGCACCAAGCGAACTTAACAGGCGAACTTGCTAAGTTCGCCTGCACTAGCAGTCATCTTCCCCAAACAGTCCGAAAATCTCGGATTTGGGTTCGATTATGTCAAAACTTCAACTTTCTTTGCTCAAAACAACTGGTTTTCATTCCAGATACTAAACCCAAGCTTATTCTCAAGTTTCATTCGTAAAAACGTCCTATTTTCACCCGAAAACCCGGAAACCCAACCTAAGCAAAAATCTCAGTTTTGGCTCGAATGGTTACCTGGATGACGATTCTGATTTGGAGGTTTCCTTCACGAGTGCAAGAGACACGAACAGGTGCAATCTTGTGCGATTCCGACACTTTCTCTCTCTACGGTTTTTCTCTCTCTAGAATTGTAAAGAGGAGAACACTGAGGGTCTTAGGCTATTTATAGGGGAGACCTCCCCAAGCCCGGTTCGCGACTGACTCGGCCCAACTTCGGCCCGCTTGAACTCGTTAACTTTATTTCTCGCCATTTTAGGATGTTACAGTGTCATTACTACCCAATATTCAACTAAAACCAAGACACCTCGTCGAGTAATTCTTTCCTAAGATCTATAGAGATCTGCTTTTTTGACAAAGTGCGTAGATGAATAGAGGGTGTGTGTCAACATACGCTCAAGATTCGCAGGCACCATGCCTTTCATTACCAGGAACGAGCATCACATAACCCTACTTATTTTGCTCCACCAACACTCTCAATCATGTTGTCATAAGAAACCATCTTCAATCAAGTGTGGATTAAGCAAGGGTCAAGTCCATCATGTCATCTAGGTCTTGTAATGATTATAGATAGTTCAACACTCAAACTCCATCCATCTTTCTCCATATATACGAAAGACACACCACACCAACAATGACCAATGATGATTACCAAACCTACACACAATCTATCTACTATGAATAGAACATGAACCCATATAAAACACTTGCACCAACACCCCTTAACTCCCTCCTCCCTCCCTTGACTGATTCATTTCGGATTTCACTCAATCCCCCCTCTCCAAAACCGAAAATGCAAACAAATCCCGTAACTCAGCTTCATGCCAGATTTTTGGTCAACTTCAGAAGACCATATCTCTTTCATTCCTTGGCCAAAACAGTCCATTCTTTTTCTGGAATGAAGATCTATGTTAACAGAGGAGTACCCGAGTGGAATCAATCGAATCCATGGAGTATTCGACCTCCAAACAGCCGGCGCAAGAAGGCCGCTCAGTGCAGGTCGAATCTGGATACCTCTTTTCATTTTCCTGTTTTGAGGTACCTACACAACTCCAAACCTAGTAATTCTTTTTCACATCTCCTCTGGTTTCAATAAACTTGATTTTAGAAGAAAACCCCAAGTCATTTGGTCTTCTAAAACCATCTAAAAGTCTATTCGAAGTACGCCTAAAAATATGAGTTTTCAAGAACAAAATTAAACATAAAAGTCTTGATGAGTTTTGGCTTTATTTCTTCATGAGTCATGTTTGAATACATATATTTATACTCGTACATGTTCATACATAACATACTAAACTAGAAGGACCATGGACAAGACTAGGACACATCAAATATAAACTACATATATATATACTATCACATAAAATAACACTTGGATGATGGTGTTCTTCATAAACCCTTCATTCCATTCATGTGTTATGTTGAAGGATACATGTTTGTGAAGTTATATGATCATGTGTGACTTACCTGGCAAGACCCGAGGTAGTGTCCTATGATTCAAGAAGACATACGAACGATTATCATCAACATATGAACGTGAAAGGTGTTATTAAAAATATATGTTTAATGGTAAAATTGTGATATATATGTGTTGATGTACGGTTTTGGTTAAATCATGGAAATGTTCTAGGAATTAAAGATTAGTATCCTAATATGAACATTTGATATATGTACATGAAACATATGAAGAGATTCGGTTAAAAATAAATAATCACATGACATCGTGGAACATAAGTGAATATATTTTAAGTTACAAAAATAATATTTATTTTTGGTACACTTAATAAGTCACCAATAGGGAAACATATTATTTTCTCGGAAAATATGTAAGCATCTAGACTGGAATAATAATCACCAACGAGTAGTAAATAAAAACACTATTTTACTAAACAAAGGCGTACTTAACGGGATTCGTTAAGTCGGATGAACAACTTACGTATAAGACGGGTAGTCTTAACACATTAGTACCCTTGTGTGATTAGGGTACAGATAGACAAGAACTATTAGCACAAGGTTGTTTTCTAGGATTTCATCGAACACAAGGTGAGTTCACGGCCCCCCTTTTAACTCTTTACTGTTTTGTAAACATCGGGGGAGAAACATACTTACTTGTTATGTTTTGAAAACATGAATTACATTTGCTTACACGTTTGACATCATGAACATTGGGGTTTAACTCCTTGTGAGTTTCACTAACCCCTTTTTCTAAGTTTAGAGAAATGTTTTGGGGTGGAAATATACATGTAAAGAATTTTCGTATGTAAATGAATGAACAAATGATCAGACCGTATGTGTGCATTGAGGGAACAATAGAGCTCTTAAAGTCCTCGGAATAAAAACGTAGTAACCATTGGCTATGGACTTAGCCCGGGATTCTATGGATAGTACTATTGGGGGTGACGCTCCCGGTCATGGTTAGTCGCGCTAACCAGGGGTCCAAATGGCCGAATGACCGCATATTATCTTACTCGCAGAAAGGCGAGGGGAGGCACTAAATTGTTGGGGCTTGGTTACGGTCTCGTGCATTACATATTATTTTTGTATTGCTTGCAAGCTTACAAATGGGGTCAATTGATCAGGTTAAAATGTTCAGATTCATTGGTTATACATATAAAAAATTTTTATCGGAAAATCATCATGTTTAAACATTGGATTTATGACGGTAAAGTCATGGGAATGTTTTCCAAGGAAAACTACTTATTTTATGACGGTTAAGTCATGGACATGTTTTCGAAGGAAAACTACATATTTTATGATGGTTAAGTCATGGACATGTTTTCAAAGGAAAACTACATATTTTATGACGGTTAAGTCATGGACATGTTTTCAAAGGAAAACTACTTATTTTATGACGGTTAAGTCATTGACATGTTTTTCAAAGGAAAACTACTTATTTCATGACGGTAAAGTCATGAGCATGTTTTCAAAGGAAAACAACTTATTTTATGATGGTAAAGTTATGGGCATGTTTTCAAAGGAAAACTACCTATTTTATGACGGTAAAGTCATGGGCATGTTTTCAAAGGAAAACTACTTATTTTATGACGATTAAGTCATGTATACGTTTTCAAGGAAAACTAACTGTACTAAATGAACAAACTCTGTGAACTCACCAACCTTTGTGTTGACACTTTCAAGTATGTTTCTTAGGTAACATTTATCCATGGCGCGGTTGGAATAGGCTAGCTATGTTGGAACAAGTCCTAGTAACCGGACGGGCATAGATTATCAAGTTTCAAGTCGACCATTGAACTAGCAGGACTTAGGTCATTGTATTTATTTAGTTTTAGTAATTATATATGTAATCAAGTCTTAGAAATCACCATTACAACTTTCGCTATCGTGTAATGAACCAATCGTTGCAACCTGTATTTATTTATTAAGTAATTAAATTTGGGGGTATGACAGTTTCGGCCAAGAGAGGGAGAAAGAGGGAGGAGAGAGAGTGTGTGGAGTGGATGGTGGAATGAGAAAAAAGGGGGGTATTTATATGGTCTTGTGTCTGCTTAGAATTATGGACTCGAGCTGCAAAAATATTTTATCTGTTATTTAGAAAATTCCATTTAAAGAGGCTGTTTATAAATAATATTTTCGGGGGAAAGTGTCTGTGAATGGAATAGAAAAAGAAAATTGTTTGAAAAAGATGTGTTTCTTGGCTGTTTTCGCATTGTTACGGTGGAAAATGATAGTTACACTAACATTCTTGTTCACCGCTTAGGATCAAAAGGGGGAAGTGGTTATACTGAAGGACATGTTGGTAGGCTTAGCATTCAAACATATAGACTGCAACTTAGTGACAAAGATAATGACTGCTAAAAAAGTGTATACCCATTTTGTTCAGGTCTGCTCATAACCAAAGTCCCGTCACAATGGGGTTGCGAGTTCTTATCATACCATATACTTACTCAAAAGAAAAAGCAAAAAGACACGCAATGACGTGTATTAGGCAAATAAAAGACATGCAATGACGTGCAAATCCAAGCAAAAAACACCAATGATGTGCATCCTAGTACTGAATTTGTCAATCTTGAGCAAAAGACACGAAATATCAATGTCGTGCATTAGGAACTTAATCTCAAAAGATACACAATGTTAGTGTGTACATATATATAGTATATTTTTTTTTGTTTTTGGGTTTGTGTGACTACGAAGGGTTTTTCTTGACAAATATATGGGTTGTAAGACCGACGTGCAAGTAAGTCTAGCTTATTTCATAAATCAGGGGATATAAGTCCGTTGTGCTTTATCCATGATGCAAAATCCTTTTAAAGATACCCTAAACAGTTCACAGACCCGTGCTAGTTATGCTCATTTAGCTATTTTAGGTTTTTCGATAATCAACTTCTCTGATTATGGTTTGGCATAGACCTGAAGCTCTCATCATCGCATTCAAAAGACCATGAGGATGGGTAGGTTATACCTTACAAGTGTGGGGAACACTAACTTCATCTTAATTCTTACCAGAACATGATAAACGTTTGCTAATTCTTACCAGACAGGCATACCAACAGTCGTTCGTAGGCCGTGGACGTCCAAATGCAATAAGAAATAGCTATGTGACAAGTTATGTCGGTATGATTCCACAAAAACAGGTTTTCACGTTTTATATCGATAAATTGCCTAAGCCTTGTTTTTGGCTCTTTTGAGTGCTTAAAAAGTAAAATTATTAAATGCCCTATGGATTCCTCTCATCATAAAAATCAAGCTCGAAAACTAACTTGTTTTGGTCAAAATTTCAAAATTGTTTAAACCTTCTGCCTTAGCGACTCTTGGGTCGATTGTCTAGAGTCGGCCCTTAAAATTTTACTGTGTGTATAAAGGTCAAAAGGGGGAAGAATTTTTTTTACCAAAAACCCTAAATTCACCTCTCTTCTCCGGCGATTATTGTTCCAGACCTTTCAATGACCATATTTTTCGATCAAGTGCTTTTAAGTGAGTCTTGCAACAAATCGAGGTATTTTTATGATTATTAACATGTTTATTTACATTCTTTGGAAGATTAAATCATTGTTTCTTTGCCAAAAAGGTTACCTTTAACTGATCTTTTGAAACTGAAAATGGTGACTGTTCATATTCCTATTCGCCGATTGTCTAGACAATGAAGGCGATCAGAGTAGGCTGGTGTACCGATTCTCGTGACTCAATATTGATCAGTGTCTCATTGAATGCAAGTTCAAAATCGTGCCTGATTGTTGGTATGGGCCAATTCTCCGGATTTTGACCTAAGGGATTGCCGACTGTGTCACTTTTGAGCCGACTGTCACCGAGTTCTCTCGACCATTTCTCTTTTGATCTAGGCAGAATCTCGCCCCTGATCTAGTCGATTCTCTGCCTTATGACCAATTTCTTTGGCCAACACTCTCTTTTGTTTATATATTTAAAATTTGTAGTTGTATTACTCAGATTGGTTTCTATTTTTGTTACATAATATGGACGACAATCATCTTGCTTGTGATAATCGTCACAACATGGCAATATCGTTTCCTGAATCGGTTCATGAGGAATTTAATGATGTTGTGAGATGGATTCTTGTTGAAGCACTTTCCTGTGACAACACTCTGGATAGAGTCTTACTTTTGTATTTTCATGTCTGTATATGTCTTTGTATGTAAGAGTCTTTATGTATTAGTTTATCGAGTTGTATTTACTTTTACATATTGAATGTTGCATTTCTTTCTAAGTGTTTTGCGCACTTACATGTGCACAGGAGAAAGCTCCTGCGTACTTAGCAAGTACGCAAGAATAACTTTGCGTACTTGTTAAGTACGCAAGAGCATTTTGCCCGGCGCACTTGCTAAGTGCGCATGTATCAGGTCAGGTATAAGTAGGTTATGTTGACAGAAGTTAAGTACACAGGCTTTAGTGCAAATACGCAGATTGTAACCTAAGTGCTTTTCTCTGTAACCTTCAAGTTTTTTTATAATACAAAGAACGTTTAAAGTGTTTTCTCTTGTCGGTTTACTTTGTTTAGCTAGACTCTCCACCTAGTCACGGGCATTCCACACCCGGTCCGACTAGTAGACCCACCTGCATGTGACGATCCGCCACACCCGAGGGACCTACAAGTGGTACGCAGGCTTTAGTGCAAATACGAAGATTGTAACCTATGTGCTTTTCTCAGTAACCTTCAAGTGTTTATAATACAAAGAACGTTTAAAGTGTTTTCTCTTGTCGGTTTACTTTGTTTAGTTAGACTCTCCACCTAGTCACGGGCATTCCGCACCCGATCCGACTAGTAGACCCACTTGCATGTGACGATCCGCCACACCCGAGGGACCTACAAGTGGTATCAGAGCATTTGCTCCTGATTTCGAGTGTTTTGAGTGAGTTTGGAGAGTTTTTACAAGCAAAAAGTGGTATTTTTGTTGATTTTTGTGATAAAATAGGGGTAGCTCTTGAGCACTATTTTAGAAACAAAAATCACTCAAAAAAAACTGATTTTTGTTGTGTATTTGAGTGTTTTGAGCATCAAATGTTGGTTAGAAACAAGTTTCTGACCGTTTGGCTCATTTGCATTGATCATCAGACCAATTTTTACCATCTCCGGCGAGTTTCAGGTGACCGGAAAAGTTTGGTAAAAGTTGGTGAAAAGGTATCCTGCGTACTTACCATTTCTGGCAAAAAGTACAGTTTTGTGCGTACTTATTAAATTCGCAAGACTTATATCCTGCGTACTTATAAGTGCGCAAGACTGAACTTGTGCGAACTTAAGTTATATCCTGCGTACTTACATTTAATCCTGCGTACTTCCAAGTACGCAAGAGGAAATCTAAATACGCAAGACCATTTCTCAAGTGCGCAAGGCCAAAACCAAGTGCGCAACTGTGTCTGACTTTTCTGAAATTTAACTAAGTGTTCACTGTGTCGAATCTTCAGAATCTTGGAAACTTGCTGAATTATGATAATGAGATCGGTACACCACAAAAACCACCAAAGTTGCTGAACGTGAATGATTATTCTAATTGGAAAGCACGTTTTGAGCACTACATTTCTTATACCGACTCATCTCTATGGATACCAATCCATGAGGGATATAAGCATCCCACACACATCTATCTTGATGAAGTCATGCCCAAGCCTATCTCTAAACTCGATGAAGAAGAAAAGAAGGCTTATGATCGTGAAAAGAAGGCACTTGGTTCGATCACTATGGCATCAACTCGGGAATTGTTCCACAGTTTTTGAGGTTATGACAATTCCAAGGATCTTTGGAAAGCTTTACAGAAAAGATTCAAAGGAAATAGTGACATTAAGAAGAGTAAGAGGGATCTTCTCAGGAAGCAGTATGAGTGCTTTAGATTTTTAGAGAACGAATCTTTAGATGACCTCATCTCTAGATTCTATCATTTACAGACTGAGTTGAAGGCTTTTGAACTCATGTATCCAGATGAAGAGCTGGTGGAAAAGTTTTTGGATGCTTTACCACCCAAATTTGAAATGTACACAACCCTGATGAGGGAAAATCTTAAATTCTATGAGTTGACTGTTGAGGAGGCAATAGGAAAGGTTCAAGCTCATGACATGAACCTAAGAAGAAAGGAGAGCTCAGGAAGACCCCGGATACAAGACCCTTCTATGTATCATGGGACGACTTCTACATCCAAGTCAGCGGGCTCTGGAATTGCCCTCTTCACTGGAACTCCTACTTAAGAAGACCACTAAACTGGGTGTGGTGGTCATGCTTGCTATGCTTCAGGATCAGGGTTGGGGTCTCATCATCAAAATACCTCAAGAAATCCTCCTGCTACGTCTTTAACTAACAACTCAGCTATAGCCAGAATAGCTGAAGATCATGTAGCACTATTCTCATCTTGTATGCTTGCATATTAAAATTTCATAGGTGGCAAGCTTACTGATCCAGAGACGATTGAAGAAGATTTTAATCAAGTGGATCCTGATGACATGGAGGACATGGATATTCAATGGAATATGGCCAAGCTATTGAAGATAGCCAAGCGTTTCCTGAACAGAACAGGAAGAAAGTTTATTGGCGGGCATCCTAATGCCAAGGTCGGGTTTGACCAAAATCTAAGCCCAAATGCTACAAGTGTCTGAACTATGGACACTTTGCTTGTGAGTGTCAGAAAGACAGAGCACCAGCCTCTGGTTTTACCCGACCCAGCCAAGGAAACAGCTATGGCCACAACAATCCAAACAACCACAATCAAAGCCAAGGTGGAACGTCCAATGCACTGGTAGCCCAACAGGACGAAAGCTTTGACTGGGGTGTTCATCTTGAGGATGCCATCATCGAACAAACCCAGGTTGGTCTCATGGCTGAGATCATGGAGATGATGGAAGCAGAGAAAAGGGAAGCTTCTATGGCTGACCTAGAAGAATCTACAACTACTGCTACTGAGAAGGTGAAGGAAGCTGAAGAAAATGAAGCTTCTGTAGCTGATGAAGAGGAATCAACCACTGCTGTTGCTCTCATGGCCATTGGAGAGGCAACAAGTTCATCATATGAGGTAGATTCTAACCCTTTCTCTGTTATTTCATGTTCTAAATGTCTAGGGCTAAAACTTGAAAATTCTAGGCTCCAAGACAAAATCGAACCCCTAAGTTTGGCAGCTCTAAACTATAAAGAAAATGAAAAACATTTTAAAGATTCTATTGAAACGTTGAAAAAAGAAAAATCTGAATATTCTTTAAAAATAAGTGATCAACATCTTCACTTAGATGTTGCATACAGGGGGTTAGAAAAACGAAACAATGAAATCAACAAACTGCAAAATGAGATCTTGAAGTTAAAATTCACTAATGAGAAGTTGAAAAACTCTCGCTTTGTGGTGGAACACTACGAGTCTGTGGTGAGACAACTGAATGGATTATGTTTAGGTACTAATGCCATTCCTCCACCAGTAAGCGGGAAGTTTGTCAATAGTTTAATAGACATTGATCTCACTTGTCTAGATGAGTCCTCTGATAAGGATGAATCCTCAAGTAAGTCAAACTCCACATCTAGTGAGGAGTTCGTTACTGCTTCTGAAGATGGGTCGGTTAATTCTTGCCCTGAAGGAGAGTTTCTGAGGAGTTGTTGACTGAACAAAAGGTAAAGAAAACTGTTATTACTAATGGTGATAATTGCATTTTAACTGAACCCGACATCATTGAAACAAATGATAACCTAAAGGTAATGCTTTACGGGGGGTATAAGAGTCTTAACCAAGTAAAGAAAGAGGCTTTCTCAGCTCACTATGGGCTAGGTTACAAAGAAAATTTGCAAAAATACTGTACTCCCAAAAACCAAACTATAAAGGTTCAAACTCCTGTTCATAAACCAACTCCTCCTTCTCATAATGCTGAGTTATCTAAGGCCAGATCTAATGAGCCTTACCGGAGAACTTATGTAGACAAGAGGAATTGTTTTCACTGTGGCTTGGTTGGTCACATTTTTGTGAACTATCCTTCAAAGAACCTAGGGAAATGGCATGTTGTTTCATAACCAGCTGTTATCCCTAAGTCGCCATCAGTGACCCCTCCCAAATGTCCAAAGCAAAATGTGGTGAAACCACCAGTCAAACCGATGGTAAAGCCTAAGATCAAGTCTGAAGCTAAACCATCTGTTTCAAGAAAGGTAACGCAACCTGCTGTACCTCGTGTATCTACCTCTGGTAGTACACGTACTGGTGAGAAACCTGTGGCAAGACTCTCAAAGCCACAGCGAAGAAAAAGGAACAAAAGGTTGAGAAAGCTCGAACAGCTTATTTCAGTTCAATCAGGTGAAGCTTCCACAAGTTCACGCCCGAAGGGTACTATCTCTAACTGCTGGTATGTAGATAGTGGATGTTCCAGGAACATGACAGGAAACAAGGCCCTGCTTCAAGACGTTAAAGCATTCAGAGGCGGCTATGTGGCCTTTGCCGGAGAAAAAGGCGACAGTATCACGTGTCAAGGCGTGGTTTCGAACGGTTGTGTCAGCTTTGACAATGTCAACTTTTGCGAGCAGCTAAAGCATAACCGGTTGAGTGTCTCCCAAATGTGTGACAAGGAGTACTCGGTGATGTTTGACAAGTCAAAATGCCTGATTCTCAAACCTGGTTTTGAAGTTCCGGAAGATTGGATCCTGATGAGAGCGCCAAGAACAAACGACACCTATCAGATCGATATGAGCGTGGCAACAACCACCTCATCAGTTCCTACCTGTTTACTTACTAAAGTGACAGAGCTCAACTCCATCTTGTGGCATAGGAAACTCGGACATATTTCTTATCGTAAAATGAATCATCTTGTCCTAAACGGTTTGGTAACCGGGGTTCCTAAGCTGAGATTTACCGTTGCAGATGACTGTATGCCTTGTAAAAAGGGCAAACAGCAATGGAAGTCTCACAAGCCCAAGCTCCAAAACTCTATTGATACCTCTATGGAGCTATTACACATGGATCTGTTTGGCCCCATAAGTATCAGGAGTATTAGAGGTAAGTCGTTCTATCTGGTTGTAACTGATGATTTCTCACGTTTTTCTTGGGTGCACTTTTTAGGTACTAAAGACGAGACTGCTGATATTCTTCAATATTTGATCCTAAGCTTGGAATCTCTTTGTAAGCTGAAAGTTAGAAGAATTAGGAGCGACAACGGAACTGAGTTCAAGAATAATTTGATGGAGCTTTTCTGTCTCAAGAAAGGGATCCGTCACGAATTCAGCGCACCGTACACGCCTCAGTAAAATGTAGTTGCTGAACGGAAGAACAGAACACTGATTGAGACTGCAAGGACTATGCTGTCGGATGCAAAGCTTCCTGTCACTTTCTGGGCAGAAGCCGTTAATACAGCTTGTCACGTCTTAAACAGAGTTCTGGTTGTAAAAAGGCACAACAAGACTTGTTACGAGTTGATCAACAATCGACTTCCCAATCTTGATTACCTAGTTCCTTTTGGTAGTCCTTGTTCCTTGTTGCTACAGTACAAAGACCGCCAGTCTAAGTTTCATGCAAAAGCGGTGGAAGGCATCTTCTTAGGATACGTTTCCATCTAGCCTTGCAAGAGAGTGTACAACATAGGAACTCGTACTGTCGAGGAATGGTTTGAAGTGGATTGTAGTAAACACAGCATTCCACCCGAACCAACAGGTCCAGCTTAGGGTTTTGATTATGATGCGCTATTCAAGTCATTCAATCTTCCTGATCTATATGAAGTTGACGCCGCAAATGTTTATGAATTATTGGGTGGCGACAATGACTCCAGCTTCTCTACTCGTGCTACTGTACTGATTGTAACTCCTGATTCCAATGCTGCATCTGCATCTGGAACTCATGACAATGATAACAGTGAAGATGTTCTTGTTGTTGGAGATGACGCTCAAGCCAATCCTAACACAACTATAGGAAATGAAGCTCCAGCTGATCCAATTAACATTGAATCTTCTTCCTCTGGAACACAGGAAATGGGGGAGTTAAGCACGAATCTAGATCCAGAAATTCAGGAACCGATTGTACCGGAGACGAGAGTGCATAGGAATCATCCAATCGACAACATTATTGGTGATCCTTATGCCGGTGTTCAGACTCGTCATCGAACCATCACTGAGAACACCAGTCTTTACACAGAGATACATGACACTGGTGTCATGGAAACATGTCTGCATGCTGCATTCGTGTCCCAGTTAGAGTCGAAGAATGTGATGGAGGCTCTCACTGACAACTGCTGGATTGAGGCGATGCAAGATGAATTGTCTCAATTCCAAAAGTTGCACGTGTGGGATTTGGTTGACTTGCCAAAAGGCTTTCAGCCAATTGGAACTAGATGGGTGTTCAAATGCAAGACGGATGATCGTCATGTTGTTGTGAAGAACAAAGAAAGATTGGTTGTTCAGGGTTTTTATCAGCAAGAGGGCTCGGATTACACAGAAGTATATGCCTCAGTTGCTAGAATTGAAGCCATTCGACTATTCTTGGCTTATGCCACATATGTCGGCTTCAAGGTCTATCAACTTGATGTGAAGAGTGCTTTCCTTTATGGTAAAGTTCATGAAGAAGTCTATGTCACTCAACCTCCCGGTTTTGAAGATCCACATAATATTAATAAAGTGTATAAGCTCGACAAAGCAGTTTATGGTCTTCATCAAGCACCGCGGGCATGGTATGAGACATTATCTAAGCATTTACTGTCTAATGGTTTTGACCGTGGACAGATTGACTCGACTCTCTTCATTAGGAAAGCAGAAGGTGACATTCTTCTTGTACAAGTATAGGTCGATGACATTATTTTTGGATCTACCAATGAAGGGATGTGTAGGGAATTCGAAAAGGTGATGAAATCCAAGTTTGAAATGAGTAACATGGGTGAATTGTCATTCTTCCTAGGTCTGCAAGTAAGTCAAAGAGAGGATGGCATTTATCTACATCAAACAAAGTATGTGCAGGACATCTTGTCAAAATACAAGATGAATGATAGCAGTACTTATGGCACACCTATCCCAATCAATCATGGTCTGCATCCTGACAAAGATGGAAAGGATGTCGATAGCAGATTGTACCGTGGGATGATCGGATCACTTATGTATCTCACAGCTTCAAGACCCGATATAATGTTTGCTGTGTGCTTGTGCTCAAGGTTTCTGTCACACCCCGAAAACGACGATTCGCAGCGGAAACGAGACGTAAGCATGGTGGTCACGTAAGTTGGAGCCCAATGATAATAAGCAAACACATTTATTTAAAACATCGGAAATGTTCAACGAGATAAAAGAAAAGTCTTACATTTATCCAAATTTAAAAGCATTGAAATTTAAAACACGAGTTTTAATGATCCAACACACGAGGATCCAAAATAAAGTTTAAAATGTCCCAACAGAAATCTGATGCAAGCGTTTGCCCAAAAGCCCGTTTTCATAACCGCGCGAGAGCATCTAAGTACCTGAAAAACATGCTTAAAAACATCAACATAAAGTTGAGCGAGTTTCACGGGTTTAACGATAACATAAACGAATTTAACGAACTATCAAGTAACTTGGACAAACATGTGATATGTCATAAGCTTGCAAGGAATACAACATGATGACAGTACCTAGAGCTTATAATCAAACCGAGACACGAATACAACATGTCCTCACGAATCCTTTCAAAATATATTCTTTCGTACGAACGACCGATCAGCGCTACTGATCACGAGAGTGGGCAGTCAGTCCCAAATAGATCTATCAACACACCTTGCGGCCTACACGAGGCTAATGATTATAACGGCGGGGCTATTCATGAACGACATACATGAACACATAACGAAAGCCCTTACTCGAGACCATCAAACGAACACATAACGTAAGTCCAGTATCATGATAAACGAACGAAAGCATGTTCTTCCCCCATAGTTTATAAAGCAACAAAATAGTTTAAAAAGGGGCCGTGAAAAACTCACCTTGATAACGAACGACGGAAAAATGAGTGCTAGCAAAAATACGCCCACGAACGCTAACGGTGCCCTAAACATGAGGGGTACATTACTAATTGAAACTCACGTCTTACTAGCAAGTTGTTCACCCAACCTACTTAGACTTGTAATATTTTTAAGAAAATATTTATTTGAACGACCCGTTGGTGACTTCGACACGCGGTTATGTTTTTAACGAAAAATGGTGTATCATACACACATACGAAGACTTCAAGTGTTATCACCTAACAACGATCAACATGAAAGTATGAAACTAATAACATATATATATATATACTCATACATATGCTTATGAGTTCTAAATCACATGTGAAAACACTAAAATCACAATATTTGCACATAAGCACTTTTCAAGCAAAACGACTAACTTTTAAGGAACAAACTTCCAAATTTCTAACACATGAGTTCATATAACATCATATATCATCAAAATATACTTAATAAAATATATTTCATTAAACAAAACAATCTTTCATTATTTTGACATAAAGTACCTATACATGGCAATTTCTAGCACATATGCGATAACCGAAACATCATACCACATAAGTAAACACATGGGTCATAACACTAACTCATCATATACATTATTAGCTGAAAATATGTCATAAAATAAGTTTAATTTGCTGTTTGAAATCAGACCTAACTAGCATTCATTTTTCAAGGCGGAAAACACCGATTTTACGACTAGTCATGCCTAAAATGTTATCCAAAAGCATCAAAACACCAAGGATCATATTATTTATTAAAAATATGGATTTTTAACATAAAATATAATCTTTTTACAGCCATATAATCAGACCTAACTTATCCATCATTTTACATGTAATAATCCATCATTTAAGTACCCTTTTTGTAACAAATCATGGTCAAAACTCTAGCTAATCATCACAACATAAAATACCCTTTTAGAGCTGATCATTATACATAAAATACATCATATTTATCACCTTATTTCCAGATTTCAAATAATCCTAACAATTCATGTACAAACCTAGCTTTTATCATGCTTTTTAAACCACAATCTTTAGTAACAAGCATCCAAACGTAGGGGTTTAAGATCTATACATAAAATAACAAGTTTTTATGTAATAATACACTTTATTTTTCTGTTTTAACTTGGTCATAACAAAATATTTGTTTGCATGCAAGAATCTAACATTATTCATCATCATTTTGCAAGATATGAACACATAAACACACATTCATTCACATGACTACATGCATGCATATATAAATACTAAAACCCTTTTATAAAAACCCTTATTTGTTGAATTTTAATGATTCATAAAAAGTCTTTTAGTTGGTGATGAACAACTCTTGCAAGGATCACTATTTTTATCAAAGAAAAAGAAAGAAGCAAAGAAATATGAGGTTCATACCTCTTGAACTAAATCAAGGGAGATACTAGTGAAATGCAAGTTGATGGATGGTTTTGTTGAGTATTTGGCTCCACACTCTTGAATCTTCAAGAAAATGCTCCAAGAACACCAAAAACTCAAGAACACTTGAAAGAACACTTAGAGAAAAGATGATAGAAAGGTGTGGGATTGAAGTGAAGATTGAAGGGGTATTTATAGGTGGGGTGAGGGATGAATTCAGCCAAGAGAGGAGAGAGGAGAGAGGATTTGACATCTTCCATTCAAATTTCATGCAAGTTGAATGATCAAATTTGGTGGAGTGTAGTTTTGTACAAAGTGTGTAAGGAATCAAATGAGTGTGTTTAACACTTGATTAGGGTGTGGGACCCACTTTTTATGGCTGATTTTTGGGAGAGAGAAAAGATGCCATCTTTTATTTTATAAACCTCTACACACATGTAGGTGATCTTTTATAAAAACTACAACACTTTTATAAAATGTTACCACTTTAAACATGGTTTTTCGTCAAAATAAAAATATATAAAATACCCACTAATTATTTGCTATCATAATTAGTGAAAATAATAATTTTTGCTAACAGTTCATTTTAACTCATCCGGTACGCGATTGTACTGGGTAAAACGCAACGAAAATCGTCGAAAGCGGTATTTAACACATTGCACATAAATTTCACACATAATCCACTAATATAAACCAGTTTATATAATTTTCATCAAAACTGATATTTTTATGGTTAACCGGGTCGTCACCAACGTTAAATACGGGCATTTTACCGATACGCGGTATCGAAATTTCTGAAATTTCACGAAATGCAAACCTATGCATACGAAGGGCTTTGCTAGACTTTATAATAACCTAATTAACTGAAATTAAGTCTAAGACACACACAATTAAATTGCAAACGCGTTCTAAGGTTTAACGGTAAATAACCTGAAAATTGCCGGATGTCACAGCCTCCCCTCCTTAAAGAAATTTCGTCCCGAAATTTTACGCTACAAAGCCTGGTTACGTGCAGACTTAAACAATTGAGGGTACTTCCGTTTCATCTCATCTTCACGTTCCCACGTGAACTCGGGACCACGCTTTGAATTCCATCTGACCTTGACCAACTTAATACGACTACGCCTGGTCTTGTGAATCTTCCAATCCGAAACCTCTACGGGCTCTTCACGAAAATGGAGCTTGTCATCAACACATACCTCACCTGGAGGTATCATGAGTGTCTCATCAGACAGACACTTTTTCAGATTGGACACATGGAATACGTTATGAACTCCACTCAGTTCTCGCGGTAACTGCAGTCGGTAAGCAACTGGTCCTACACGAGCAATAATCTTGTAAGGTCCAATGTAGCGGGGGCTAAGCTTATCATGCTTGCCAAACCTAGCTACCCCCTTCCAAGGAGAGACCCTCAGCATAACTCTGTCTCCCACTTGGAATGCTAATGGTTTCCTTCTTCTATCAGCGTATTTCTTCTGACGGTCCTGGGCAACCTTCAAACGATCACGGATCTTGAAAACCTTATCGGTAGTTTCCTGGATAAGCTCTGGTCCAGTTATATGCTTGTCACCAACTTCTGCCCAACAAAGCGGTGAGCGACATTTTCTCCCATACAGGGCTTCAAACGGAGCGGCTTTCAATCCAGTTTGGTAACTGTTATTATAAGAGAACTCAGCCAACGGTAGGTGAGTATCCCAACTTCCACCAAAGTCAATTACGCAGGCACGGAGCATGTCTTCTAAAATCTGGATGGTCCTCTCACTTTGACCATCACTCTGTGGATGATACGCAGTGCTTAAATCCAAACGAGTACCCAAGGCTTTTTGTAGTGACCGCCAAAACTTCGATGTGAAACGACTATCTCTATCGGAGATGATCGAAGTCGGAACACCATGTCGGGATACTACTTCCTTAAGGTATATGCTGGCCAATTTCTTCATTCGGTAAGATTCTTTCACGGGTAGGAAATGTGCCGATTTCGTCAAACGATCCACAATTACCCAGATGGAATCATAGCCACTAGACGTTCGGGGTAATTTGGTGATGAAATCCATGGCAATACAGTCCCATTTCCACTGCGGAATCTCCGGTTGTTGCAGAAGTCCAGAAGGCTTTTGGTATTCGGTCTTGACTTTTGCGCAAGTCAAACATTTACCAACGTATGAAGCAATATCACCCTTCATGTTCGGCCACCAGTAGTGCTCCTTGATATCCTTATACATTTTTGTCGATCCTGGGTGAATCGAATATCTTGATTTATGGGCCTCATCCAAAACCATTTCTCGTAAATTGCCTGCCAGAGGCACCCATATTCTATCCATGAAGTACAAGGCATCGTCAGACTTGGGTATAAGTTCTCTAACCATACCACGAAGATTTTCATCCTTTAAATTCTCTTACTTTAGAGCTTCTTGTTGTGCATCACGAATCTGAGCTGTGAGGTTTGTGTGAATGGTCAATCCTAACGCACGCACGCGTAAGGGCTTGACTCGCTCCTTCCTACTCAAGGCATCGCCCACGACATTAGCCTTGCCTGGGTGATAACGAATATCACAATCGTAGTCATTGAGCAATTCCATCCAACGTCTCTGCCTCATATTCAGCTCTTTCTGGTCAAAAATGTGCTGGAGACTCTTATGATCTGTAAAAATTGTGCACTTAGTACCGTAAAGGTAGTGCCTCCAAATTTTGAGTGCAAAAACCACCGCACCCAGTTCCAAATCATGTGTCGCATAATTCTGTTCATGCACCTTGAGTTGACGAGACGCATAAGCTATGACCTTTCCATTCTGCATTAGGACACAACCAAGACCTTGGCGAGAGGCATCACAGTACACCACGAATCCATCTGTCCCCTCAGGAAGAGACAAGATAGGGGCACTGCACAGCTTCTTTTTCAACAATTGAAACGCTGCCTCTTGCTTTTCTCCCCAGATATACTCCTTGTCCTTCTGGGTCAATAGCGTTAGGGATTGCGCTATCTTGGAGAAATTCTCGATAAACCTTCGATAGTAACCCGCCAAACCTAGGAATTGTCGTACCTCGGTCGGACTCTTCGGCGCTTCCTAATTTTTAATTGCCTCAATCTTTGCTGGGTCCACGTGTATACCCTTCTCATTGATAACGTGTCCAAGAAAATGAACTTCTCGGATCCAGAACTCGCATTTGGAAAGTTTAGCATATAGCTTCTCATTCCTCAACATCTCCAAAATCAGCTTCAGATGGTGCTCGTGCTCTTCCTTGGTCCGTGAATAGATGAGTATATCATCGATAAACACTATCACGAACTTGTCCAAGTATGGTCTGCACACTCTATTCATGAGATCCATGAATACCGCAGGAGCGTTTGTCAAACCAAAAGGCATGACCAAAAACTCGTAATGACCATACCGGGTTCGGATTGCAGTCTTCGGAATATCTTCTTCAACAATCCTCAATTGATGGTAGCCTGAACGTAAATCGATCTTCGAATAATAACTCGATCCTTGCAGCTGATCGAACAAGTCGTCGATTCTCGGTAATGGATACCGATTCTTGATGGTAAGCTTGTTCAATTCTCGATAATCGATACACATCCGCATAGAACCATCTTTCTTTTTCACGAATAAAACCGGCGCTCCCCAGGGCGAGAAACTCGGTCTTATAAAACCTTTATCCAACAATTCTTGCAATTGCTTGGATAGCTCTTGCATTTCAGATGGTGCCAAACGATAAGGAGATCGAGCTATCGGCGCTGCTCCGGACACTAGGTCAATCCTGAACTCGACTTGCCTTTGCGGTGGCAATCCAGGTAACTCTTCAGGAAATACCTCCGGGTAATCACGAACTACAGGGATCTCTTCAAGCTTCTGCTCCTCAACCCTAGTGTCAACCACGTGGGCTAAGTATGCTGGGTATCCTTTTCGCAAATACTTCTGAGCTTTCATCATATTAACGATTCTCAAAGGGGCACTCTCATCACCTTGAATTTCCAACGGTTCACCAGTCGGAGGTAGAAGACGAACTATCTTCTTATCGCACACAATCTCTGCATGATTCTTTGATAACCAATCCATGCCAATAACGACATCGAAACTTCCAAGTTCTACTGGTAAAAGGTCAATACTATACATACGATCTCCCAAACGCAAGGTACACTCACGAAAAACTTCGTCGGCTTCTATTAATTTTCCGTTAGCTAACTCTATAGAATACTTAACATCTAATTTACTTGATTTTGAGCTAAGAAAAGGCTCAAAGTTTTTGGAAACAAAACTTTTATCGGCTCCGGTATCAAATAAAATGTAAGCATAACGGTCATTTACGAGAAACGTACCGGTAACAACCGATGGATCCTTTCGTGCTTTCTTGGACTCCATCACGAATGCTCTGCCACGATTTCCCTGGTTCTTCAGTTTTGGGCAATCCTTCCTAAAATGCCCTACAGTTCCACATTCAAAACATCCATGGTTCGATTCTTCTTTCTTCACACCCAATTTCACACGGCAGGTTTGGGCTTGATGTCCAAATTTGCCACAACGTTCACAGACGTTGCACTGACCAGTGTGAAAATAACCACATTTGTTGCACTTTGGGTTAGGAACCTGATACCTTCTTGTTTCCATGGTGTTGGCTGCATACATCCTTCCCTGATTCCTCCTTTTGTTCTGAGAGTTACTAGCATGACTCCCAGATCCTTCAGATCACTTACGCTTTCCTTCAGTTGGCAGTTTTCCTTTCTCAGTCGTTTTATCAACAACTTCCACTGGCTTCTTCCCTGAACCACTCTTCTTCAATGTCCCCATACGAACAGCATCGTCAGTCAGGGAGTGTGCTAATTGCACAGCACTCTGAATAGTCGTAGGGTTTGCTGACGTCACCATACTACGGATCTAAGGTGCCAAGCCCCAGATATAACGCTCAATTCTTTTGTGCTCCGGTGTTACGAGATGGGGTACAAGTCGTGCCAATTGATGAAACTTGGACGTGTATTCCCTTACCTCAGCATCTACCATGGTCAAATTCTAGAATTCCGCTTCTAATTTTTGAATTTCGTTGCGTGGACAATACTCACGCAGCAACATTTCCTTCAACTGATCCCAAGTGAGACCATAGGCATTAGCCTCACCGAGACCCTGAATTTGAGTATTCCACCAGGTTAGAGCTTCATCCTGAAATGAACTTGTTGCATACTTCACGCGTTGAGCTGCAGTACAGTTACTTATGATCATCACAGACTCCATTTTCTCAATCCAGCGGACAATGCCGACTGGTCCTTCAGTTCCAGAAAAGAGTCGTGGCTGACATGCTTGAAAGGTCTTGTAAGAGCACCCTTCAATATGGTTCGCCTGGTTCATGTTCTGGTTGGCCGCTTCGTTAGCAAGGGCGGTGTTGACATGTTGCGAAATCAACTGGGCCAATTCCTCGGCCGTAGTGGGGAGTGGGTTAGCATTTTGGTTTTCTCTCCGCGGTGGCATGTTCCTTTTCCCAATACAAATAATACAACGAGTGAGACAATATATATCACGCAATATCCATGCCATTCATGTATGTACGAAAATAACTTAACAAACACCACGATAAACCAAAATCAACCACTTCATGTCATTTTTGTTAAAAATTAGAGTTCAAACTTAGATACATCATTAAACCAAATGATTACAAAAATGGGCGTGGTATACGACCAAACCCTAACAAGTTTCTCCAATATAACAAAATGAAAAGACATGAAATCAAAAGAAACAACATCCCCAAAGACATGAACTAACGGGTGTGGCGCGGGAAAACACCGATGCGAGCAACAGTGGCGGCGATCAGAACACACGTAACTGCAAGGGCTAGAGAGTCCTCGAGGCGCTCCTCAAGTGCATCCACACGCTGTAAGGCCTCAACCTCTCTGACTTCCGCTTCCATGGCTCTCGAGGTAGCCTCCTCGGCCATCTTTATTGCTTCTTCGGCCTTCTTCTCGCTCCCTTCCAACCTTCTCCTCAATTCAGCCATATCTTCTCGGGCCTGAACTTGATCTTTCTTCATAAGTTTCACATAGCCATCCACACGCTTAAACCTACGAGTAATCCTATCCATGCTAACTCCAATGGAATCTATCCTCGACTCCTCACGGGCACATCGAGCAGCTAGCAAGGGCACTGTGCGCTCGATGGGCTGACAAGTGAGGGGTAGCACCCTCTGAGAAGAGGAGGACTCACCAATCTGGCGAATAATCGGTACGCCCTCTTCATTCGTCCATTCACGCACTTGCTCGGACAGCCAATCCCAATTTCTGGCGACAAAAGGTCTTGTCCTCTTAGGAGGACGCTCAACGATATAACCAACGGTTGCCGAATCATCATCATCTCTTTCGGCTAGCTTTCTCTTCTTAGCCGGTGACACTGATTTCCTAGCAGTAAACTTCAGAAGTGGACCTTCAGGATGTTCACGATAAGATCGATGAGATGGAAAACGTAATTCTACCGTTGTTGGCCTAACAGGCTCAATGGCAGTCATAGCGTCATCGTTCTCATGGACAGGGCTAATAGTCTCGGGGATCACTGGAATAGGCTCAACACTAGCTGGAGTCTCCTTCATAGGTTTCTTAACCAAAGGACTTGTCTCAACTGGCTCTTCCTCACTAGACTCCTTTTCATCATCAGATTCCTCTTCGCTAGACTCCTCTTCATTATCAGATTCCTCTTCGCTAGGCTCTTCTTCATTAGATGGTACCTCTTCATCTTCAGATTCTCCTATCCACCCATTCCCATAATACGGGTGATTAGCAAAATCTGGCATGTTCGGGTCAAATCCGAAATCAAATACCGAATCTGGAGACATCGGTGAAACTGGTGTGAACTCTGGCTCACTATCAGACGAGATCGAGATGACGGAAGGTGAAAGAGACATCTGTGACATGAAATATATACATGGTGTGAATAATTTTGCCAATAAATGTAAGCACGTACGTATGCAACACATTTAAGGCACGTAAGGGGTAAAGAGGATATCTTATACGTAAGCACATACGCATGCATACAACTAATGCACATAAGGAACAAAGGAATATTCTATTATATCTAATTAATAATAACACTTACTCCTAATATAAGATGCATGCGGTATGAAAACGTCTTTAACCCAAAAACCCAATTTTAAAAGTTATAGTCTAGATTTTTAAGAAAAACATTTTCTAGTTCGCTATAACCATGGGCTCTGATACCAACTTCTGTCACACCCCGAAAACGACGATTCGCAGCGGAAACGAGACGTAAGCATGGTGGTCACGTAAGTTGGAGCCCAATGATAATAAGCAAACACATTTATTTAAAACATCGGAAATGTTCAACGAGATAAAAGAAAAGTCTTACATTTATCCAAATTTAAAAGCATTGAAATTTAAAACACGAGTTTTAATGATCCAACACACGAGGATCCAAAATAAAGTTTAAAATGTCCCAACAGAAATCTGATGCAAGCGTTTGCCCAAAAGCCCGTTTTCATAACCGCGCGAGAGCATCTAAGTACCTGAAAAACATGCTTAAAAACATCAACATAAAGTTGAGCGAGTTTCACGGGTTTAACGATAACATAAACGAATTTAACGAACTATCAAGTAACTTGGACAAACATGTGATATGTCATAAGCTTGCAAGGAATACAACATGATGACAGTACCTAGAGCTTATAATCAAACCGAGACACGAATACAACATGTCCCCACGAATCCTTTCAAAATATATTCTCTCGTACGAACGACCGATCAGCGCTACTGATCACGAGAGTGGGCAGTCAGTCCCAAATAGATCTATCAACACACCTTGCGGCCTACACGAGGCTAATGATTATAACGGCGGGGCTATTCATGAACGACATACATGAACACATAACGAAAGCCCTTACTCGAGACCATCAAACGAACACATAACGTAAGTCCAGTATCATGATAAACGAACGAAAGCATGTTCTTCCCCCATAGTTTATAAAGCAACAAAATAGTTTAAAAAGGGGCCGTGAAAAACTCACCTTGATAACGAACGACGGAAAAATGAGTGCTAGCAAAAATACGCCCACGAACGCTAACGGTGCCCTAAACATGAGGGGTACATTACTAATTGAAACTCACGTCTTACTAGCAAGTTGTTCACCCAACCTACTTAGACTTGTAATATTTTTAAGAAAATATTTATTTGAACGACCCGTTGGTGACTTCGACACGCGGTTATGTTTTTAACGAAAAATGGTGTATCATACACACATACGAAGACTTCAAGTGTTATCACCTAACAACGATCAACATGAAAGTATGAAACTAATAACATATATATATCTACTCATACATATGCTTATGAGTTCTAAATCACATGTGAAAACACTAAAATCACAATATTTGCACATAAGCACTTTTCAAGCAAAACGACTAACTTTTAAGGAACAAACTTCCAAATTTCTAACACATGAGTTCATATAACATCATATATCATCAAAATATACTTAATAAAATATATTTCATTAAACAAAACAATCTTTCATTATTTTGACATAAAGTACCTATACATGGCAATTTCTAGCACATATGCGATAACCGAAACATCATACCACATAAGTAAACACATGGGTCATAACACTAACTCATCATATACATTATTAGCTGAAAATATGTCATAAAATAAGTTTAATTTGCTGTTTGAAATCAGACCTAACTAGCATTCATTTTTCAAGGCGGAAAACACCGATTTTACGACTAGTCATGCCTAAAATGTTATCCAAAAGCATCAAAACACCAAGGATCATATTATTTATTAAAAATATGGATTTTTAACATAAAATATAATCTTTTTACAGCCATATAATCAGACCTAACTTATCCATCATTTTACATGTAATAATCCATCATTTAAGTACCCTTTTTGTAACAAATCATGGTCAAAACTCTAGCTAATCATCACAACATAAAATACCCTTTTAGAGCTGATCATTATACATAAAATACATCATATTTATCACCTTATTTCCAGATTTCAAATAATCCTAACAATTCATGTACAAACCTAGCTTTTATCATGCTTTTTAAACCACAATCTTTAGTAACAAGCATCCAAACGTAGGGGTTTAAGATCCATACATAAAATAACAAGTTTTTATGTAATAATACACTTTATTTTTCTGTTTTAACTTGGTCATAACAAAATATTTGTTTGCATGCAAGAATCTAACATTATTCATCATCATTTTGCAAGATATGAACACATAAACACACATTCATTCACATGACTACATGCATGCATATATAAATACTAAAACCCTTTTATAAAAACCCTTATTTGTTGAATTTTAATGGTTCATAAAAAGTCTTTTAGTTGGTGATGAACAACTCTTGCAAGGATCACTATTTTTATCAAAGAAAAAGAAAGAAGCAAAGAAATATGAGGTTCATACCTCTTGAACTAAATCAAGGGAGATACTAGTGAAATGCAAGTTGATGGATGGTTTTGTTGAGTATTTGGCTCCACACTCTTGAATCTTCAAGAAAATGCTCCAAGAACACCAAAAACTCAAGAACACTTGAAAGAACACTTAGAGAAAAGATGATAGAAAGGTGTGGGATTGAAGTGAAGATTGAAGGGGTATTTATAGGTGGGGTGAGGGATGAATTCAGCCAAGAGAGGAGAGAGGAGAGAGGATTTGACATCTTCCATTCAAATTTCATGCAAGTTGAATGATCAAATTTGGTGGAGTGTAGTTTTGTACAAAGTGTGTAAGGAATCAAATGAGTGTGTTTAACACTTGATTAGGGTGTGGGACCCACTTTTTATGGCTGATTTTTGGGAGAGAGAAAAGATGCCATCTTTTATTTTATAAACCTCTACACACATGTAGGTGATCTTTTATAAAAACTACAACACTTTTATAAAATGTTACCCCTTTAAACATGGTTTTTCGTCAAAATAAAAATATATAAAATACCCACTAATTATTTGCTATCATAATTAGTGAAAATAATAATTTTTGCTAACAGTTCATTTTAACTCATCCGGTACGCGATTGTACCGGGTAAAACGCAACGAAAATCGTCGAAAGCGGTATTTAACACATTGCACATAAATTTCACACATAATCCACTAATATAAACCAGTTTATATAATTTTCATCAAAACTGATATTTTTATGGTTAACCGGGTCGTCACCAACGTTAAATACGGGCATTTTACCGATACGCGGTATCGAAATTTCTGAAATTTCACGAAATGCAAACCTATGCATACGAAGGGCTTTGCTAGACTTTATAATAACCTAATTAACTGAAATTAAGTCTAAGACACACACAATTAAATTGCAAATGCGTTCTAAGGTTTAACGGTAAATAACCTGAAAATTGCCGGATGTCACAGTTTCAGTCTCAACCGAAGGAGTCACATATGATAGCCGTGAAGAGAATTTTCAGATACCTGAAAGGGAAACCCCAATTAGGTCTTTGGTACTCTAAGCAGCAGTCATTCGACTTCAAAGCCTACACTGATTCAGATTATGGCGGTTGTAACCTTGACAGAAAGTCAACTTCTAGTGGATGTCAATTCTTAGGAGACAGACTGGTCTCCTGGCAGTGTAAGAAGCAGTCAACGGTTTTTTTCTCAACTTGTAAAGCAGAATACATTACTGCAGCGAGCGGTTGTTCTCAGATACTGTGGATTCAGCAGCAGTTGAGAGACTACGGCTTAAACTTCACTGGAACTCCTCTATTCATTGACAACAATGCCACAATGTCCATCACAAATAACCCGGTGAAACATTCCAAAACTAAACATATAGAGATTCGCCATCATTTCATCCGTGATTGTGCTGAAAAGCATTTAATTGAACTTGTAAAAGTTCACACGGATGACAATCTTGCTGACCTTTTCACAAAGGCATTTGATCGATCCCGTTTTGAGCATCTTGTCAACTTGATAGGAATGTTCAATCCTGAGTGAAAATTAATTTTTCTTAAATCAATTCAATTCATGGAAGTTAAACTTTATTTCTTTAAATTTTCTGTATGGTTCTTTTAAGTTTCAAAATATTTTACAAAAACAAAAACAAAAATAGAAAATGGAGAAAATTTCAAAGTTAACTTGAGAAAAGAGGAAATGATAGTACATCAGAAATGATCTAAACGTCACAGACTGCTCATATGGGAAATGATTGCGTCATGCTTACTTAATTGTTGAATTTATTATGTTTTTAATCTGCTTGTTACGAGTAATTTAAATTGTCAGTAGGCTGTATGCGTCTTTGAATCACTAGTAGTGTGGAAACTAAATCTAAATTACAATTGTGATTTGAACCCATGTTTGCAAGTGTGTGTGCGTAAAAGAATAGAAAATATCATTATCAGATATAGGATGTCAGATTTTGGCAATAATTTTCTTTTGAGGCCAGTTTCGGGTTATGTCGTTAGCACAATTAATGCGATTCATTTCACTGCACATACTCACAAGTATTCAAGGAGAGATTGTATGAAGACATGTCTCTACATTAACCGTTGAGCATGTATTCACCCTTGAATCACTCCTGATTCATTGAAATCAAATCCAGATAAAAGTTGGATCCCCTTACCTTAAAACTCAAACACCATATATATTATCCTGAATCATCATATCAATATTCAATGAAGAAAATCATATGAAACCAAAACAAATGAATCACTCGATTCTCAATCTTATGATTCCTGATAATCCTTATGGATTCTGCTTGATTTTTCCTGTGCTAATAGATGTAACTTCATTATGAAAATTTAGAAAATCATTGGGAAAATCTTAGATGCCTTGAGATAATGCAATTTACATTAGTATAGCATATCAGTGGGGTACACGCTGTATATCTTATAAATACTACCTTAATACACAAGAATGTGACACAAAGATGCTTATAGTTTCAAATCTTATAAAATTGTCAACTTGAATTACTTGTTTATGTGCTTATTACGTATGAATAAATAGTAATCCATGACATGATTCTATATTCTTTGATGTTTATATTGTATCGTTTTTGCTAAAAGATAGCCTGATATGATCCTCTGCTCGTGTCTTTGATCAAAAATAGTTTGTGTGAATTCTTGTATATTTTATTAGAAAAGATCAAAAAGATTTTAAGTTTTTTTGCATAGTTCAATTTTATTCAGAAAAGCCAAAAATATTTGTGTTTAACCTTCCTGAATTGTATTTGAATCCTCCTGATTGAATATTTTTATCTTGTTCGTTATTTGACTTGAAATATTTAATAAATTATGAGTTTAAAATTTGCGCACTTAAGGGTTGTGCGTACTTGTCAAGTTCGCACGAAGTAAGACTTGCGTACTTAGCAAGTACGCAAGAGTTAAAGCTTGCGCACTTGTAAGTACGCAAGAGTTAAATCGTGCGCACTTATCAAGTACGCACGACTGATTAGTGAAGGGTATAAAAGTAGGACTTAGAAAATTTTCTCAGTTTCATCACATTCAAACCGATAGTTTCCCTCTGCAAATTTTTACTCAAAAAAACGAGTGTTCCTAAACCATCTTTTCATCCCGTCTATAGTTTCATCATCTCATTTCATCGATTTGGTGAGAATCTAGGCTCATTCCATCCACATGAACTCGTGATTTTGGACCGATTCTTGAATAAGAAAAACCTAAGTTCAATCCGTGATTTTTAGGGCATATTGGGGGTTGTTTGGGTAACCTATTATCATTAAACATGATTAGATCACATAACCGATCCTTAAACGTCCTTTTTAATCTTCGATTTTTGACTTTGGGTTTGAAGTCGAACCGTCAGTGGGTCGGACGAACATTTTAGGTCAAAATTTGGTCATGTTTAGCAGGTATTTGGTGTTGTGGTTTGTCCCATAGGTTCGAATCATTGATTCCGACCTAGTGGTGACCCAATACACACCATTTTTTCCACTTTGATTGAATTTCAAACTTCTGCATTTTCACCAAGTACGTTTCCTGCGCACTTAACAAGTACGCAAGAAGCACTTCATGCGTACTTGTTAAGTACGCAAGAGGAAACTCCTGTGTACTTGCTAAGTACGCAGGACCAACACTTGGCAAAAATTCCGAAGTCTGAAATTCTTTTCAAAGAGTAACTGCTATACTGAGTAATATGTATCCGTTTTCGATGATACGTGTTGTTCTTATTATGATTTCTGTGTGTTTTTGCAGATCATGGCTCGGGCGTTTACTAACGAATTCAACCTGTTAGCAAACACTCAACCCGAATGGAAAGGTGCAGCATTGCAATATAGGGAGATAGTTGATTTCTTGAACCACTCCAGAATCAGCTATGCAATCTCGGCTGACCCGACCGTGTCAAGACCTTATTTGGAACAATTCTGGGAGACAGCGGAACATGACTGAATGATATCCCCCAATGTCATAAGGGCTACCGTTGCTGGTCAGGCTATCTCTTTTTCTGAAGACACCATAAGAAGGGTCCTGCAGTTCAGAGACCTTGCTACCGTCCTGACAGCCTATCCAGACTACTATGTGGATGGGTGTTGGAGGAAAAGAATGGGATATCTCATTGCAAGGGACTATGCTTCATACGAAAAGATGTGGGTATTAGACCAATGGCGGTATTTCGCCCATGTCATGATCGTGTGCATCTCATCAAGAAAAGCTGGTAAAGATGCCATGGGTCATGACCTTGCAGCAGCCGTGGTGGGCTTGTCTCTTAATAGGGGCTACAACTTCTCGCGCTACATCTTTAAAGCAATCAATGACCAAATCAACACAGCGGAGAAGTTTAGATTCTTATTGTACCCTAGGTTTGTGCAACTCTTCTTTGATGACGTGTTGCCAAACCTTCCTGCTATAGGGGAGAGACTACAAGTCAAGAGGGTGGACAAAAGAGTATTTGCTCAATTCCTAAAGCCAGGCAGCGTAGAACCTACCCCTGTGCATACTGAACTCTTTGGCCACCTAATCAATGAAGCATATGTGGCACCTGATGACTGGAACTCGTATAGCCACAACTCTGAGCCAGAACATAGTGAACACTCTGATGAGCAACAACAGGAGGAAATGGAGAGTGATTATGGTTCATCTGAGGATGGAGACGATAAAAGTGGTGATGGTGGTGTTGAGGAATCCGATTCAGAAGCAACAGAATCATATTCTTCTGATTCCGATCACGCACCATCGCAGGTACACCCACGGAGAACGGCTAAGGTAACCCTACCTGAGTCGTCCTCCAAAAGGAAGCGACGAAGCTCAAGCAGCGAATATGAGCCAAATTTTGACTCTGACGTTGTTGTACAAAGACAAAGAAGGGAAAGCATTCATAAGATCAGGGGTGATAGGCAAGAGGTTGCTATCCCCAGTGTGGTAGAGGTCCCGATTATGCAGCAAGTACATGTTTCAACTGCCAGTCCGGATTCAACCTCTACCCCACCTACACAGCAGTTATTCAGAAGGAGGAGAAGGCCACAAGTTCAAGCTAATGTGGCAGTCACGGCAGACACACAGAGGAGGTTCCTGCGATGGTGACCCTCCCTACTACATCCATCCAGGTGGCGGTGACTACTCCAATTGTCACGGAGTCTGTCACCATCACCCCTACTATTACCCCAACAACTCTCGTCACATATTCCATCCCAACTACCACCACTGAGCCTCTCAGTCAACCCTTCAATTATGGAGATTTCACGCAAGGGTTTGACTTTGATACCATATTCTCCTCCCCTACACATAATGCCGAGGCTTCCTCATCCAGACATCCTGATCCGAATGATGCAAGGATAGATGTTTTGGAAACCCAAGTTGTTAGACTACTGAAGACTATTCAGAAATCAAAGGAGGAGTCTGATGCTCAACAAGCACAGATCAATTCTTTGATAGATGAGGTTACAATCCTTCGTAGCCAGAGAACAGGGACTGAGGAACGACTGAAAAACGTCCTGGCCCAGAATGAACTACTAATAAAGACAAATGAAATGCTGCTGGGTCATGGGTCGTCCATGGAGCTCAGGTTTGACGCTCAAAGGAAGGAGCATGAGCTGATGGTCAAGCTGATTGCTGATCTGACCAAGAAGCTTGATGCTCAGGGGGAGAAGGAAAAAGAAAAAGAGAAAGAGAAAGAGAAAGAGAAGAGGACTACTGGTGATGAGGCGTGTCATCCTGTCGACTTGACTAAGGATGATGACAAGGATCCCGAAGCCGGTCCTAGTGGAGGTGAGCACCAAGCTTTAGCAATCGTGCCCATCTCTGCTGTTCCAATGGCTCAGGGGGAGTCGACTCATTAAGAGGGTGGTGATACCTCTGGTGGTGGTGGTGATAAAGGGAAGTCAGTGGCTGAAGTACTTAAGGACTTATCTGATGATGAGATCCTATATCTAGAGCCTGACTATTCAAAAGAAGCACAGATCGATGCTCTCTTCAATCTAGAAGAAGGAGAGATCGACTCTGGTGATGATTGGGATGATGATGACGAAGATGTTGTGATCAAAATTCCTAAGGGTGACAGGGAAGGAGAGTACGAGCTAGAAGATGGATAGATCTTTGAAGTTCCATCCTTCGACGCTCCGCTCGACACAGGTTCAGTCGAGCAGGCCAGTAATGTAGAAGCCTCAACTGAAGCCTCCCTAGTTGACCCTGAGCCTGTGGACCCAGAGGCACCGAAAGAAACAGACATGCCTTCTACTTCAAAGGGTCCAGCTCCCGTGTGGAAAAAGACGTCTATATTAGACAAACACGGAGCAACAGGAATGATCTTAGCTGTAAGGTTCGAGGAGGACAAGCAGCTGTTCGCTATCAAAAGATCTGGGGGGGTTCAATACTTGAAACCCACCAGTGAAGCATTCAGCTCCTTGCCCAAATACGACCTTCTGAACCTTGCAAACCGAGAGCTGCTGGGTCATTCCAATCATGCAGTGGCGATGGGTTTGTGGGTGGTTCTGCAGCGAGAAGCAAGATCAGGGAAGTTCGAGATGTTCAAGCCTCAAGTGCCCAAGAGAGTCAAGGATAAGCACGCTGTACATCCTGTGACTAAGAAGCACTTAAAGAAATTGGTATACAAGCCAGTGCGATGTGAAACTAAGATTCCCTTGAGCAAGTTATCTCAGGATATTCTTGGTGACATGTGGTACTGGTACGTAGATCCAAAGACGGGCGAGGCTGTGATCATGGGTAAAGGACGTTCAGAGAGTGGGAACCTAGTGCTAAAGGAGCTGATCAGAATATTTGATGAAGTCTACTTCATCAACTTTTCTGCGAAAGATCTGGAGGTACTAGCAGAACACTAATGCGTCTACACGGATGAGTGGACAAAGCTCCTTGCTTCTAAATATGACAAGGTGATCAAGTTCAGCCTTGATTACAAGAAGAAGATGGAAGCTAATGATGCACATCTGTGAAGACTGAAGATTGAAGACTGAAGACGATGAAGATCCTGAGCTATTGTCAAGGGGGAGTTTGTTGAAGCACTTTCCTGTGACAACACTTTGGATAGAGTCTTAGTTTTGTATTTTCATGTCTGTAATTGTCTTTGTATGTAAGAGTCTTTATGTATTAGTTTATTGAGTTGTATTTACTTTTACATATTGAATGTTGCATTTCTTTCTAAGTGTTTTGCGCACTTACATGTGCGCAGGAGAAAGCTCCTGCGTACTTAGCAAGTACACAAGAATAAATTTGCGTACTTGTTAAGTACGCAAGAACATTTTGCCCTGGCAGGCATCATGTCAGGTATAAATAGGTTAGGTTGACAGAAGTTAAGTATGCAGGCTTTAGTGCAAATATGCAGATTGTAACCTAAGTGCTTTTCTCTGTAACCTTCAAGTGTTTATAATACAAAGAACGTTTAAAGTGTTTTCTATTGTCGGTTTACTTTGTTTAGCTAGACTCTCCATCTAGTCGTGGGCATTCTGCACCCGGTCTGACTAGTAGACCCACTTGCATGTGACGATCCGCCACACCCGAGGGACCTACAATTCTTGAAAGTAAAATTTCTTATGCAATCACTTGGAACGAAGCAGTCTACAGAGATCTGATTGAAGTATTATGGATCAATGATGAGTATAATGTCCACTCTGTCACAAAGAAGGCTCATGTGAGATCCATTGTTCATGGGAAGGAGGTACTGATTTATGAGAGTACTATCAGAAATACATTACAACTAGATGATGATAGACAGGACCCAAGAGTTATCAACGAAGATGAAACAAGAAACAGATTCGAGCAAGAGTTAGGGTATGAGTGACCATTCATGAAGAACGAAATTCAAAAGTGATTTTTATCTAAAGATTGGAAGCTTATTATGTACATTTTTATACACTCTCTTTCCCACAGAAAAGGCGGTTATGATGCATTGAGTGTATATTGATGTGGAATTATGCTAAAGATTTTCGTTGAAGAAAAATTCAATCTCTCGTATCATTTATTCACCAAGATAATCAACCGAGCAAAAGAAACCAAGTGGCTGCTCTAACCTCGAGTCATACAAATGATCCTTAATTATCTTCTAAAAGATCTACAACATTGTGGTCATCCCATGACCTTTGCAAAGTTTGAATCTCGTATCTACACTGATGTACTAAGGGTGAAAAGTTCTCTGGGAACTGGACTCCAATGTTCAATAATATGTATCGGGAAGAACGTTTACCGATGATTAAAGCCGCTCTTAAAGCTGTTAAAGGATAGAAAACATAGAAAGCAAAGATTGTTGACCGAAAAGAAAGGTTGAGAAAAGGAAGGAACCATCAATCAATGATGACGAGATTGCTCGAAAAAGAAAAGATAAAGGAAAGATAATTGAGCTTGATGCTAGGAAGAAAAAGAAGCATAGATCTGGAGGTGACAGTGAAGGATTCATGAAATCCGCAAGAGACAGTTATGTTCGTCAGCAAAGGAGTCCGTCAAGAATACATACTCCTCCTCCCCATAGTATTACGGATGAAGAAATTGAGGCAGATCGCTTAGCCTGCGCCGCTCTAGAAGCCGAAGGACTTCCTCTGTCCAGGCAGATAGAAGGCACATCAGGAACAAGTCATTCTCCTTCTCCACAAACAACATCTATCCCTCCTACCGACATTCCAAAGAGAATGAAATCCATGGCCAAAAGGAAGTCTAGGCTAATTGGAAATCCCGTTCCTCCTCCTATCAAAGAACCTTTAGATCTAGAATTGGTTAAAAATGTTGGGATTGCGGCTGCTCAATTACATAGATGGATGAAAGGACAGATTGAAGCATCAAAGAGCAGAGAAGATGATAGAGACTGTGAGATTGAGGATTTAAAAACTACCATCAAGATATTGAATTTTCAGCTTGATAATCAAATTTCTCTAAAGCAGAAGATTCAAACAAATATGAATGATATGATCAAAGCTCTGTTAACATTGAAGAGAGGAAGTCGTAGTTTGACCTCGTAAGTGAATAGGCTACGAGAATGCTTGAATGAAGAACCTCTTATCTATGATGAAATCTTTGAGTCTTCCATCTTCAAAGATGCAGTTATCTTTTACTTGGATCAAGATGAAAAGGAGAAAAAGAAACATGAAGATCCAACGGATCAGGAACCAAACATTGAATTACCAAAGAGCAAAAATAATGAGGATGATGAAGGACATGGTGGTACCGGTTTGGGAACATGCGAAACAAGCTCAAATGCTCCTACAAGAGGTGAAGAAGGCAATATGGAAGGAAATGAAACCTCCGATATCCATGTATCTGAAGAAGCCCAGGAGGATGTTGTGAATGAAGACATGGAAGATATGCCAGAACAATTTATGGAATAAGGCAAAGGAGAAAAGATTCGCTATGAAACAACTTTTGGAGAATCCATCAACCTTGACGATGATGAACCAATCGACAAGTCTGAATGGTTCAAAACTCCCAGACCTATCCCTCGCCCTCTCCATCAAAACATTGACATTATTCGTAAAGCATCAGAAAGAAAGATTATTTCATGAGCATATGACGGTCTAAAGCATATATTTGTTATCAAAAGAAGAATGGGAGAGATACAGTACTTTCAAAACGAGCATGATCTTCAATCCTTAACAACCTGGGATATTTATGCTTTAGAGAAGCTGAGTATGATCAATCACGGCAATCATTCACAAGGCAACAACGTTGAACAGATAATTATTTCTGAATGCCGCAAAAGGTTCCCCACTTTCAAACCTCAGCAGCCTAAGAAGAAAAGGTCAAAGAAAGAGATAGATCCAGTGACAAATCGCCCTAAGATCATCACTAATGTTCAACCAGCCAAGGTAGTTAATAGGATTCTGATTCCTCCAGAACGAGTGATTTGTCTCCATCACTTCATCAAATGGTACTATGATAATCACACAGGAGAAGCGGTACTATGTAGAGACTGGACTTCTTTGAATGACATTCGTATAATTGATCCAATGGACATGTTCTCTTTCTCAATTCCTGATCTTGTGGTGCTTTTCAAAAAAAACATCAGAAGGGGTGCAGGTCATGCAACCGAAGAAGAAGCAATATTATTTGCTCGTGCTGCCACCCGAGCTTTGGATTTTAAGAAGAAAATGGCTGAACTAAAATCCAGCATCGAAGCCCAAGAAAAGGATGATCAGCCAAAGGATTCTATGGAGGAGAGGCCCAAGGAGCATTAAAGAATCAGGAGTGCAACGGTTTCGGGGGAAATTGTTGGAACCTGAGAAACCGTTGTATTCTTGATAATCTATAGGGGCTTAGATGTAACTTTTATAAAGTTAGGTTTTTGGGTCATGAGTCGCTATGTGAGTTGTCGGCCGACCGTCGCTGTGACACCCGACATTTCAGGTCAATATCCGTACACGTATTAAACAAATTTACATTTCAATTTTTTTTTGTGATTTAATTAATTTCACAAACAAGGACATTAAGGTCTAACAAAAACCGAACATTGTCTCATTTCACATTTTGGTAATTCTAGGAGTTACCGGTTCACGTGTTATATAAACCGACAAATTCGAACACTAGTGGTTAATTTAAATAACCAGAGAAATATATATACATATATATTTTATTTCCACAAACTTTACGTAGAACAATAAATTATTTTCAGAATAAATTTATAATACCGTGGAGGATCTAAACCGGATTTATTTACCCCTTTAAAACTATAATTGATATTAATACCTAAATCTAATTGTTTTATTATTATAACCCAAACCCCCCAATCCACCCTTGACTTTTGGCCGAAAAAGCCAGAGAAACCACCCCTTCACTCGTCCCATACCTTCTCAGTCTCAACATCACAATTCCTTTTCATATTTCTCATTTTCATACGGCAAACATTCCAACTCTCTCCAAATCAAAGTCGAGTGCTAAGGCAAAATCCTACCACAAACCAGTATTTTAAGAAGAATTTCAAGTGTTTCTGCAAAAGAGTCGAGATCATCTCTGTTTTATTTCATCATCTTCATCTCGGTTTTAAGGTAAAAACTCGACATTTTCACATTATTTTCTTTAAAACCGTAGCTAAACTTACATCTTATTTAAACGCAAGAAAGATAACAAGAAGAGTGTGTCGAATTCAAGTTTAAAACATAAAAATATGCAGGACTGATTCTGTCAAACAGAAGTCCAGTAATCGAAACTAGGAGTTTCGATACCAGTTAACTCAATCGAAACTGGGAGTTTCGATACCTGTTGATCCATCGAAACTAGGAGTTTCGATACCTGTTGATCCATCGAAACTATGAGTTTCGATACCTTATCTCAATCGAAACTAGGTTGTTTCGACTCCTGACCACTCCATCGAAACTAAGTAGTTTCGACGCACATATGCCCAATCGAAACTAAGAAGTTTCGACACCTGTACAATAGTCCCAGTTGGGCAGTAACTCAAAACTATTTTACAACAAAACATGTGTTGGAAAACTAAAACGATATTTAAACAAACACAATTAGATTTACAAGGTCGGTGAACAATTTACAATTAAGACGTTGGTCTTAACAACAATTTACCCTTGGTATCTAGGGTACGAATAGTCAAGGTTGACTACAACTAGTTTTATTACAAGTATCCGCAAACTCAAGGTGAGTTTCACGGCCCCTTTTTACTGTTTTCAATGTTTGGGGGAAAAACATACTTACAATTATTTTATGGGATAACAAGAGAATAAGACACGACTTGTATGTTTACATGAGATGAGAACAACAATTTGAGGCCGGAAAAGTCCCCTGGAACAACGTAGTAACCATTAACTGTAGCCTAGGGTCCTATGAATAGTACTATAGAGAGTGACGTCTCCCGGTCATGGTTAGTCGCGCTAACCACAATCTGGAGGATTTATGGCCGCATAGAACCGGATAACGAAATTAGGGGCGTGTACAATTGTCATGGTTTGGTTACGCCTCATGTAGGAACATATTATTTGTATTCCTAGCTAGTTTACAAATGGGTCAATAATTCTTATTCTGTTTATCACATACAACTGAAACGATTTATGAACAACTGAGTTTTACCAAGAACTATTTGATTAAACCTGTGAACTAACCAACCTCGTGTTGACGATTTCAAGTATGTTTTTCAGGAAATTGACGGGATCGCAAGATTAGCAATGTAGATTACCTGCATGCACGATGGATACTACTCAAGAAGGATTTCTCTTGTATAACTCATTGAATTGAGTCATATTTGTGAAATCTTAACTTTTTGTAAATTCATATTACGTTTTGGAATGTAAAACATTAAACTTATTTATGTATCCATTTATCATGTATGTGTTTGCGGTAATCATATGCTTTGGAAACCATAAACGTCGCGCCTCGCGTTTCTGCCTTGGCGGGGTGTGACAGAACTTGGTATCAGAGCCATTGATTATAGCGAACTAGGAATCTAAATTGGAACCTAGTCTATAATCTAAATGACTCACTAAAACGTTTTCATTGCATAAGCATTGTATAACCAGTCATTTTGTCATATGGATATTGTAGTCATAAGCATGTCGTCACATTCACATTCTGATCCCGTCTCTGACACTGAATCAAACGAGGAACGTTCCGCCTCACATCCCAAAAATCGAGTACAAACCCGTAGCTCCACACCACCTAAAGTCGCCTTGGGAAAACCGCCTATCGTATACCGAAAGAAAAGCGGAGGACCAGTTAAGGTGCAAAGTGCTAAGAAGAAGTTTCGACTTCCACAGAAAAGGAATCTAGCAGCCCGTGACCCAGAAGACTTGGAGGCTGGTGAAGAACCACCTAGGCAAAGACCCTGCTACCACCCGACTTTGGGAACTATCCGTTGGATGCCACGTACTCTGGCCCGATGGAGGGAGATGGAGAGCATCCCATCTACCTTTGAGCTCGGAGAGTCTTCCAACTCTCCAACACCCCTACCCTACACTGGGGAAGTAATGGAGCTCACAGTGCCTACACTAGTAGCACGCGTTCGTACGCATGAGGAGCGTCTTGATGATCTCCTAGATGACATCCGGGCACAGGGGGATGCAGCCACGCGACTTCATCAAGGGCTCGGATTCAGACTCTAGATGACCGCACCCGAAACATACAGGATGGCACTAACTATCTGGAGTTGAGAGCCGACATGGACTGGCAGTTCACTGTCACTGTCCGAGACATGGTGGAAACACTGGAGGAAAGGACTTTGGCTGCAGAATTTGTGGCTAGAGAAAGCTTTGTTATGGCAGGACTTGCCATGATGATTGGATTGTACTCTCACTTCTTCTTCTAAACCTATTATGGGCGGGTTGTGCCCATAGTACATTATGTAGTTTAAAACTTTAGTACTGATGAGGTCATGAGAACCCATCACTTTTGTATCCGTTTCTTTTGGGAACAATGTACTATGAATGTTTTAACTATGTATATAATGGTTTATGTTTTGATGTTGTCATATCCTTATGCCATGTGCTATCATTATTGTCATATAATGTTATTTCTTTTTAATTAATGTGTTAGAAAGAACGTCATGGCACCAAAGCGTAGCACACCCCGTAACACTACTGGAGACAACAATGAGACGATTTCTCCAAATGTAGAACAACTTATAGCACAGCGAGTAGCTGCTGCCATGCAACAGTATGAGGCGAATCGAAATAGTGGAGGAGGAAACAGCAGTGGTACCGGTGCAGGAGGAAGCGGTACAGCTGGAGGTTCCGGAGGTTCTGGAGGTAATAGAATAAATAAGCCGTAACACATGGTCATGAGCCGAATTATTGACGTTATGACTTGTAATTCTACAGATGCTCCAAATAGAAAGTGCTCCTATAAGGCCTTTCTATCTTGCAAACCCCGTAACTTCAATGGCACTAAGGGTGCAGTTGGGCTAATGAGATGGATAGAGAAGATGGAATCAGTGATTGATATCAGTGAATGCACCGCTGATTGCATGGTGAAGTATTCTACAAGCTCACTCACTGATAAAGCTTTAACCTGGTGGAATTCACAAATAAAGACTTTGGGAAGGCAGATAGCATATGAGTTGTCATGGGAAGACCTAAAAGCCATGATGATCGAGGAGTACTGTCCTCGAAATGAGTTACAAAAGCTCGAATCTGAAATGTGGAATTTGCAAATGATAGGTGATGATGTTGCTGGTTACACTGACCGATTCAATGAGTTAGCAATCTTAATTCCGCACATGGTTACCCCAGAATACAAGAAGGTTGAAAGATATTTGTGGGGTCTCGCACCTCAAATCCGAAGTCTGGTGACTTCATCGAACCCTATGGATGCCAAGAGCGCCATAACTCTAGCTTTCAAGCTGAGGGATAATGCTGTACGTGATGGTTTATTTGGAAAGAAGGAGACCGAAGAAGGAAAATCTGGAGAAAAGAGGAAATGGTTTGGAAAACCAAGTAATCAAAACAGGAATCAAAGTTATAAGAGACCTGAAACTATGAAAGCCTTTGTCGCCAACACTGTGGAACAAAATGGATACCTTGGAGCACTACCAAGGTGTGACAAGTGTGGATATCATCACAGTGGAAGGTGTACTCAATGTGGAAAATGTAAAAAGTATGGGCACCTAGCCCATAACTGTTGGAGCAATGCAAACTCTAATAAGACAAATCAAGTAACAGGAAAGGGCAACCCAGGAACAGGGAGGATGAATCAGGGATGCTTTGAGTGTGGAGATCCAAAGCACTTCAGAAAAGACTGTCCAAAGTTGAAGAACCGAAACGACAATCAGGCCCGTGGAAGAGCATTTGTGATGGGAGCTGGTGACGCACGACAAGATCCAAACATTGTCACTGGTACGTTCCCGATAAATAATCACTATGCCTCTATACTTTTCGATACGGGTGCTGATTTGAGTTTTGTGTCAAATGACATTAAGTCCCTACTCGGTATTAAGCCCAGCAAAATAAAACAAAAGTATACAATTGAATTAGCGAACAGAAAATTAATTAATACCGGAGAGGTCATTCAGGGTTGTACCTTATGTCTTAAAAACCACAAATTTAGTATAGATCTGTTACCCGTTGATTTAGGAAGCTTTGACGTTGTTAGTGGCATGGATTGGTTGTCAAAGAATCATGCCGAGATTGTTTGTTTTGAGAAGATTGTCCAAATCCCACTCTCAAACGGAGAAGTTCTTTCGATTCAAGGTGAGAAGAGTGGAGTAACGTTAAGGATGATAAACTGCATGAAAGCTCGTAAGTGTTTACGTAAAGGCTATTGCGTGTTTCTGGCTCACGTCGTCGAAAAGAAACCTAAGGAACGTCGACTTGAAGATATTCCAATCGTTAGGGATTACCCCGATGTTTTTCCTGAAGACTTACCTGGATTACCACCACCGAGGCAAGTCGAATTCCGAATCGATTTGGTACCAGGATCCGCACCAATTGCGCGATCGCCGTATCGATTAGCACCTTCTGAAATGCAAGAATTATCAAATCAACTACAAGAGTTGCTTGATAAAGGTTTCATAAGACCGAGTTTCTCACCTTGGGGAGCTCCGGTCTTATTCGTAAAGAAAAAGGATGGAACCTTTAGGATGTGTATAGATTACCGAGAATTAAACAAGCTTACAATCAAAAACCGATACCCACTTCCTCGAATAGATGATTTGTTCGATCAACTACAAGGTTCTAGTTTCTATTCAAAAATTGATCTACGTTCAGGGTATCATCAATTAAGAATCCAAGAAGAAGATGTACCAAAGACAACATTTAGGACTCGATATGGCCACTACGGATTCCTAGTTATGCCATTTGGTTTGACAAACGCACCAGCTGTTTTCATGGATCTCATGAACCGCGTGTGCAAACCATACTTGGATAAATTCGTGATTGTGTTTATCGATGACATATTAATATATTCACGAACCAAGGAGAATCATGAACATCATCTTAAATTAATCTTAGAACTACTCAGAAACGAGAAACTTTACGCTAAATTCTCTAAGTGTGAGTTTTGGATCCGAGAAGTGCATTTTCTTGGACATGTCATCAACAAGGAAGGAATTCACGTTGATCCATCTAAGATTGAAGCTATCAAAAACTGGGAAGCACCAAAGACTCCGACAGAAGTACGTCAATTTTTAGGTTTGGCCGGTTATTACAGACGATTCATCGAGAATTTTTCAAAAATAGCCTTGCCTTTAACCACATTAACCCAGAAAGAAAAGAAGTATGATTGGAATGACAAGCAAGAGTCAGCTTTCTAATTACTAAAGCAGAAGCTGTGTAGTGCACCAATCCTATCCCTTCCTGAGGGAATCGAAAATTTTGTCGTATACTGCGATGCATCACACTAAGGACTTGGTTGTGTGTTAAGGCAAAGAGACAAAGTCATCGCATATGCCTCACGACAACTAAAAGTGCACGAAAAGAATTATACAACCCACGACTTGGAATTGGGTGCAGTTGTGTTTGCGCTCAAAATTTGGAGACATTACCTTTACGGTACAAGATGTACTATCTTTACTGATCACAAGAGTCTCCAACATATCTTTGATCAAAAGGAACTTAACATGAGACAACGTCGTTGGGTAGAACTACTAAACGATTATGATTGTGATATCAAGTACCATCCCGGGAAAGCCAATGTCGTAGCGGACGCTTTAAGTCGCAAAGAACGAGTTAAAACTCTTCGTGTTCGTGCCTTAGGATTGACAATTCATATGAATCTTACTACTCAAATTCGGATGGCACAACAAGAGGCAATCAAAGAAGAAAACGTTCAGAATGAAGCTTTACGAGGAATGATAAAGCAATTGGAGCCAAAGTCAGATGACACTTTATACTTCATGAATAGAATTTGGGTGACACGTTTTGGTAACTTACTGGAGTTAGTTATGGACGAAGCCCACAAGTCTAGGTACTCCATTCACCCAGGTTCAGATAAAATGTATAAGGATCTAAAAGAATTATATTGGTGGCCCAATATGAAAGGAGATATTGCCACATATGTCAGTAAGTGCTTAACATGTTCAAAAGTAAAAGCCGAACATCAGAAACCGTCTGGTTTGTTACAACAACCTGAAATTCCCCAATGGAAATGGGAACAAATTTCTATGGATTTTATCACGAAATTACCCAAGACATCCAGTGGTTATGATACCATATGGGTAACTGTCGATCGATTGACAAAATCAGCTCATTTCCTACCTATCAAAGAGACGGATAAAACCGAGAAACTTGCAAAGCTTTATATCAAGGAAATTGTGGCTAGGCATGGAGTGCCAATTTCTATTATATCGGATAGAGATAGCATATTCGTGTCTAGAATCTGGAAATCATTACAAGAAGCCATGGGCACACGTCTTCACATGAGCACGGCATATCACCCACAAACAGATGGTCAAAGCGAAAAGACCATTCAAACATTAGAAGATATGCTCCGTGCATGTGTAATGGATTTCAGAGGAAATTGGGATACTCATTTACCATTAGCTGAGTTTTCCTACAATAACAGCTACCATACGAGCATTAAGGCAGCTCCGTTTGAAGCTTTATATGGTTGTAAATGCCGCTCACCGTTATGTTGGGCGGAAGTTGGTGAAAAACATTTGACAGGCCCTGAGATTGTCCAGGAAACCACTGATAAGATTTTCAAAATTAAGGACCGTTTGAAAGCGGCCCGAGATAGACAAAAGAGCTATGCTGACAACAGACGAAAACCATTAGAATTTCAAATTGGTGACCGAGTAATGTTAAAAGTCTCACCATGGAAAGGCGTTGCAAGGTTTGGTAACCGTGGTAAGCTCAACCCTAGATACGTTGGTCCGTTCGAAATACTGGCTAGGGTTGGCCCTGTAGCTTACAAACTCAAGCTACCACAAGAACTAAACAATGTACATGATACGTTTCATGTATCAAATCTCAAGAAGTGTTTATCAGACGAGACACTAATTATACCACCTGACGAGATTCACATTGATGATAAACTTCACTTCATTGAGGAACCGATTGAGATTTCAGATTGGAAGGTTCAAAAGCTGAGACGTAGTCGAATCAAACTAGTTAAAGTACGTTGGAACTCAAAGCGTGGTCCTGAGTATACATGGGAACGAGAGGACCAAATGAAAACAAGATACCCATCCTTGTTTAAGGATACACCAGTTCAAGATGACACGAATTGAATTTCGGGACGAAATTCCGTTAACATGGGGAGAATGTGACACCCGACATTTCAGGTCAATATCCGTACACGTATTAAACAAGTTTACATTTCAATTTTTTTTTGTGATTTAATTAATTTCACAAACAAGGACATTAAGGTCTAACAAAAACCGAACATTGTCTCATTTCACATTTTGGTAATTCTAGGAGTTACCGGTTCACGTGTTATATAAACCGACAAATTCGAACACTAGTGGTTAATTTAAATAACCAGAGAAATATATATACATATATATTTTATTTCCACAAACTTTACGTAGAACAATAAATTATTTTCAGAATAAATTTATAATACCGTGGAGGATTTAAACCGGATTTATTTACCCCTTTAAAACTATAATTGATATTAATACCTAAATCTAATTGTTTTATTATTATAACCCAAACCCCCAACCCACCCTTGACTTTTGGCCGAAAAAGCCAGAGAAACCCCCCCTTCACTCGTCCCATACCTTCTCAGTCTCAACATCACAATTCCTTTTCATATTTCTCATTTTCATACGGCAAACATTCCAACTCTCTCCAAATCAAAGTCGAGTGCTAAGGCAAAATCCTACCACAAACCAATATTTTAAGAAGAATTTCAAGTGTTTCTGCAAAAGAGTCGAGATCATCTCTGTTTTATTTCATCATCTTCATCTCGGTTTTAAGGTAAAAACTCGAAATTTTCACATTATTTTCTTTAAAACCGTAGCTAAACTTACATCTTATTTAAACGCAAGAAAGATAACAAGAAGAGTGTGTCGAATTCAAGTTTAAAACATAAAAATATGCAGGACTGATTCTGTCAAACAGAAGTCCAGTAATCGAAACTAGGAGTTTCGATACCAGTTAACTCAATCGAAACTGGGAGTTTCGATACCTGTTGATCCATCGAAACTAGGAGTTTCGATACCTGTTGATCCATCGAAACTATGAGTTTCGATACCTTATCTCAATCGAAACTAGGTTGTTTCGACTCCTGACCACTCCATCGAAACTAAGTAGTTTCGACGCACATATGCCCAATCGAAACTAAGAAGTTTCGACACCTGTACAACAGTCCCAGTTGGGCAGTAACTCAAAACTATTTTACAACAAAACATGTGTTGGAAAACTAAAACGATATTTAAACAAACACAATCAGATTTACAAGGTCGGTGAACAATTTACAATTAAGACGTTGGTCTTAACAACAATTTACCCTTGGTATCTAGGGTACGAATAGTCAAGGTTGACTACAACAAGTTTTATTACAAGTATCCGCAAACTCAAGGTGAGTTTCACGGCCCCTTTTTACTGTTTTCAATGTTTGGGGGAAAAACATACTTACAATTATTTTATGGGATAACAAGAGAATAAGACACGACTTGTATGTTTACATGAGATGAGAACAACAATTTGAGGCCGGAAAAGTCCCCTGGAACAACGTAGTAACCATTAACTGTAGCCTAGGGTCCTATGAATAGTACTATGGAGAGTGACGTCTCCCGGTCATGGTTAGTCGCGCTAACCACAATCTGGAGGATTTATGGCCGCATAGAACCGGATAACGAAATTAGGGGCGTGTACAATTGTCATGGTTTGGTTACGCCTCATGTAGGAACATATTATTTGTATTCCTAGCTAGTTTACAAATGGGTCAACAATTCTTATTCTGTTTATCACATACAACTGAAACGATTTATGAACAACTGAGTTTTACCAAGAACTATTTGATTAAACCTGTGAACTCACCAACCTCGTGTTGACGATTTCAAGTATGTTTTTCAAGAAATTGACGGGATCGCAAGGTTAGCAATGTAGATTACCTGCATGCACGATGGATAACTCATTGAATTGAGTCATATTTGTGAAATCTTACTTTTTGTAAATTCAGATTACGTTTTGGAATGTAAAACATTAAACTTATTTTTGTATCCATTTATCATGTATGTGTTTGCGGTAATCATATGCTTTGGAAACCATAAACGTCGCGCCTCGCATTTCCGCCTTGGCGGGGTGTGACAGTCGCCGGTCGGAAATCTTCACGGCGACTCTTGTTATGTTCTCTATAAATAGCAACCCCAAAACCTAATTATTTAGTGCTTGATTTACCTATCGTTACTATAGTCATTTTGAGAGCGAGTAGGAGGAGATTTGTGTTCTTATTGTAATTTCATGTGCTTTATTGTAATCATTTCATATTGGAAGTAATAGATTCAAGCATTCTATGTTCTTGTGTGAGTTGCTCTTCATTCTGTGTTTATCGTTTTCATCATCAATCAGCTTCTCTATAGCTGATTTGCTGATTATTTCCTAACTTGAATCATTCTAGCACAGGGACCTTATCGTCAGGACCTACATACTTGTACAGAGTTCAAGCATAAGGCATAAATTGCACGTATGATCATAATGTTTGAATTGTAGTAATTGTAAATAGTTTGCATGTAATCATGTTTCACCCCAAATATGTAAAAGTGAAAAAGGGGCTATGTAAACTCACATTGGATTTGTAGTTTGAATGCACAAGTACGGGTAGTTGCAGAAGTTGTTTAGCTAACCACAAAGTTAACCTATGTTTGAATTTACATATGTATCAATGAAATTGCTAAAAAGGCTAATGTATAAAGGAATTGGGCTAGGTCAAATGACGTGTATCCATTTATCGTAAATAATGTGTTTTGTTTGCTAATACCAGTTTATATACAAGTATATACACATATATATATAATTAGTTTATTTACAAATAAAAGAATAAGTGTTTAAACAATATTTAACGGAACATATAGATAATTAGGTTAATAAATTGTAATGTTTCAATTAATTAAATGGCTAAATCAATTCTTTATTAATTTAAATAAATAATAAAGAAGACATAAGTCGTACTAAATAATTGGGTAACTAAAGTAACTCGTACATGTTTTAAATAAATAGTTATATAAGTTTTTATTTAGAAATTATTAGTCTCCAGTCCTTTCAAATACTTAAATAGTTGTTTTATATTTGAAACGTTAATATTTTTGCTCATAGAGTAAGCCCGAGCCTTGGGTGGTTTATAAAATAACTTTTATAAAAAGATTGGATTGAAAAATAGGTTTTAAAAATAAAAAGGAGCCATGGGACTCGAACCCAGGTCGTCTGGGAGAAACCACCATGCGCAACCCACTAGACCAGTGACCTGGTAGTGGTTTAAGTGTGGATTTAAATGATTTTAACAAGTGGGTAAGGGGGCCTGGTTCTATACGCGTAAAAAGAAAAGGGGTGAGGTGCGGGGCTGGATTCGATCCCGCGACTTCCTTAACAGTAATGAGCTTTAACCGGTGAACCAGGGGGTATGCCTTGGTTTATATCTGACGCACAATTATTTTAACACCCAACCCTCCACCATTCTTTTTCCCCATCCCGTAACCCCAAACCCTAGCCACCCAATCGATCGAATTTCACAACGATCGATCCCTAGACCATAGGGCTTTTGATCAGTGGACTGAGACGAATCTAAAGACACTAAGTTTACCTCGAACGGTTTCGTGTGAAGGGCGAATGGTAGGGACGACCGATTCGGCGATCTACGAACTCGACAGGGCTCCGAAGGTGTATTGTGATGCTAACGAGTGTTTAGAGAGTTTAGGATGAGTGTTATGAAGGTGCGATATTCGGTTTTATAGGCTAATTTCATATTTAATGCCCGAATTGAATTTGTGAGTGATTGAGGACGGCTACGAGCAGTTTGTAATCATTTTCATTGATACAATATGTAATTAGCTAGTCATGGCCTGGTAAAACCATCGTATGTTGATTTACATGGGATTGATTGTACTTAAACACCTGAATTCGACGGATTCAAGCTCGAAATAGAGGGGTTTTGGTTCGGTTTGACTTTCAAGAATCAAACCTGTGTGGAGTGGGTTCTCAATCACAAAGGGTCCAAATTGAGGTTTCAATGTATCCAAAGGGGGTTCATTAGATCAAGTGGGGGTTCAAACCAAGTTCATTTTCTTTAAATCCTTTTGTGTTTTTATATAATAAATTTGATTTTGTTCCTTTTATAAAATCTATAAAAATTTAAAACTATGAGTTTGAATGCTTTATAAGAATGTAATATATATATATATATATATATATGTATATATGTAAAGTTATCCAATTATTTAATTAGGTTACTAATAATATACATAAGTGTAAAAGTACATATATATATATATATATTTAGAATTTAAATAATTCATAGGTGTACATATATCTTATATGTTTATAAAAGAGGGGAATCTAAATAAATGTTTTATTAAAAGTTCATTGTCATGTATTTATATTTAATCATATTTATTTATATGTACTATAATGTAAATTAACTCCTTAAATAAATGAAATAAATGCGTGTATATAGAGATATATCATGTTATATATAATCATAGTGATATTGAAATATGAATGCACAACTTGTAATTAATGTATCAAAATGAAATGATCCAGAACTGGGAATGAAATAATGTTACTGCACAAATCAAAGCAATGAGAAAAACCCTAAATGTTACATTCAACAATATTAAAATCCTCATCAGTATAATTCTCTATCTGTTTAGGTGCCTTAGTTCCATCTGCTTTTTCATACATGGGAATTTGAGGCCCCATAATGATACTTCTCCACATTTTAGCCTCTGAAAGTAAGACATAGTTCTGGTATCTAAACTTCCAGTCAATAAAGTCTTCAGCAGCTGTGAGTCTGGGTGGTTTTGTACTTGTTCCAATCTGAAGATCTAACATGATGTTGAGATTCATGGTCTTCTGAGAATTCATCTTATCAGAGTACGAGGTCCTTCATCTAACTTGTAAAAATGAATTTAGAAAAATGAACCCGTGAGTGCAAGTTCAGCCGTGAAATAGCTTAATGTCGTGAACGAGCTTCAGACCGTGAACAAAAGAGAAGACGTTAACTAGCTTTAACCCATGAAGTTAGCTTCACCAGTAAACCTGAACCCGAGAACACCTTTGCCGGTGAATATTTCCCTAGAACAAGTCAACCCGTGAACTCACTGCCGTGAACTAGGAACCCGAGTACCTAACCCGTGAACAAATCTTCAACCCGTGTAGACTTTCCGTGAACTGATACCGTGAAACTTAGTCGTGAAGGTGATCGAGTAGCAGAGCCAGGAATCAAGCCTTGACTTGATTGTGTTTCCAAAACTAATCCCGAAAATTGTGGGATTTTGAATTTTGAATCCAAGATACTACCTATGAACACGAAGACGAATCCAATCACTTTTCGTAGCAAAAACTTTACAACAAAAGCAATATAGTCGCGATTCCATGACAAAACAACAATAAAACTTTGATTTTTCAGCAGAAAAAATGAACATCCACCAGAAAACAACTAATTAGTAGCAAAAATCAGCCGAAAACAATAAAGTTACCTCAATCTTAATTCTTGAATCGCTGATATAAAATCCAAGCCTTGAAAGACTTCAATGGCTCTGATACCAATTGTATGTCCCACAATCTCTAATGGATCTTTGAATAACACACACGATCTCAATTCTCACAATAAATAGGCGAAAACTATTGATTATGGTGATTCAAAAACACAAGAATTCAATGTAAAACTCGTATATTGGAAAGGAAAACTACATAAAAAAAACAAAACAATCCGCTAACCCTAATCAGTTAGAGTATACATGTATTTATACCTAGTATTTACAAACTAGGCCTATCATACACATACTCGGCCCCAATGGCCGGCCCAAAACATCTAACCTGTGAACCTCCTCGTTCACGGCTACACCCAAATACCCAACTAAGCTTAATCATAATCTAGTTCCTACAAAAATGATGACGGATCTCAATGTGTTTCGTCTTCGAATGCTTCACCGAATTGTTAGTAATCGACATCGTGGCTATGTTGTCAATAAACATCGGAGTCTCGGTGAAGTTTAAATCATAATACCGTAATTGTTGCTGAATCCACATGATTTGAGAACAACAGCTAGCAGCAACAACATACTCAGCCTCACAAGTAGTTATGGCAACCAAGGTCTGTTTCTTGCATTGCCAAGATATAAGTCTATTTACAAGAAACAGACAACCACCCGACGTCGACTTCCGATCCAAACTATAACCACCATAATTAGAATCTGTGAAGGCCTTGAATACAAAATCAGATGCATTGGGATACCATAAGCCCATCTTTGGTTTCCCTTTCAAATACCTAAAGATCCTCTTCATAGCGATTAAATGCGATTCTTTAGGCTTAGATTGAAGCCTCGAATACAAGCACACCGCAAACATAATATCCGGCTAGGACGCTCTTAAGTACATCAAAGACCCAATCATTCCCCGATAAAACCGATAATCTACATCTTTCCCTTGCGAGTCAGAATCAAGCTTGTGGTTCACTGGAATTGGATTATCATAAGCCGAGGACTCTATCATCTCTAATTTCTTCAAAATATCAGACACATATTTAGATTGATGAATGTAAAAACCATCCTCCATCTGGTTCACCTGAAGATCTAGAAAGAATGACAATTCACCTATATAACTCATCTCAAATTTCAGCTTCATAACCCGTTCAAAGTCTTTGCATAACTCTTCAGTTGTCGACCCAAATATTATATCATCAACATAAACTTGAACCAATTTAATATATCCCCTATGCTTTTCGAATGAAAAGGGTGGAGTCAATCTACCCCCTTTCAAAGCCATTTTCCAACAAATGCACGGATAACGTTTCGTACCAAGCCCGAGGAGCCTGATGAAGACCATATAAAGCCTTTTCACGCTTAAAGACTCTGTTTGGAATCTTCGGGTCTTCAAAATCAGGCGGCTTGTGAATCCCTTTGATCTGGTGATAATCAAGTATCTAACCCTCTGTAACACTCCTGGAAAGGCGGAATTAATCCAAGATCAACAATACCCTAGCAAATCGAATCAAACAAGAATAAGAACAAAAACCACCACATAAACGATAAACATCATCAAACGAATGGAATCCATTGATAATAGATGTAATTACACTTGGCTAAACAGAAAAACTATGTGATTACAAATGATCTGATCAAAGAGCACAATTACATGAAAATGGTAATCTCTTAATAATAAGTTCAAAAAACAAACTATATACAGTAAAAGATTTCGATCCAAATCTTCGTCCGAAAACGTTTTCGACTGAATGACTTTTCGACCGAAAACTTTGAACTTGTACAATTACAAAACCAAAACTTGATTTCTATGGACTACTAGTTTCCAACAATCTCCCCCTAGTCCATTGAATATCAAGTCTTCATTTGTTGTCAGCAGCAGGCTCGACTTCAACTTTGACTCTTTTTTGCATCAAGTTCTTATGATTCTAATAAGCAGATTATGTCATCCAGATTCTTGTCTTCAAATCTGGAGTAGTATTCTTTATCAGCATGCACGGTATGCTCCAGGAATTCGGTAAAGAGTCAAGTAGCTTCTTACACAATTCATAATCCTCAAACTTAACACCCATCTTTTCTAAACATGTTGATCATTGTAGTAAATCTTGTGACTTGCTTACTCAGGGTTTCATTTTTCTTGTAGTTGAACATATTATACTGCTTCAATAACAGATCAGTGCGACTCTTTTGCAATGCTGCATTTCCCTCAAATCTCAGACACAGTGCATTCCATAATCCTTGAGTTGTCTCATGCTGCTCAAAGTTCAGATAAAGTTTAGTCGGAAGAGCTAGAATGATTGATCCCAATGCCCTGTTGTCTCTTTCAATCTGCTTCTTATCCTCCTCTTAATACAAGTCTAGATCAGAAATTGGAACTAATCCATCAGCGTTTGCAGTCTTTGGGACATGAGAACCTTTTACTTTGGACTCCCACAGAGTATGCTCGGTAAACTTAAAGTAAGCTTTCATCATGATTTTCCAGTTTGAAAATTCTTAAATGGATTTCAGCATTGGTGGCGACTTTCCCACTACACGCTCAGTCTCTGTCACACCCCGCCAGGGCGGAAACGCGAGGCGCGACTTTCACTGGTTTCCAAAGCATATGATTACCGCAAACACATACATGTAATTGGATACATAACTGAATTTAAAATATTTACATTACAAAATATCAATTTGAGTTTACAAATGTTTAAGATTTCGCAAATATGACTCAAGACCATGAGTTATACAAGAGAAATCCTCCCAAAAGCCGTATCCACGTGCATGCATGTAACCTACATTGCTAACCTGATGACCACGTTCAATTTCCTGAAAACATACTTAAAACTGTCAACACGAGGTTGGTGAGTTCACAAGTTATTATAAAGAGTTATCATAAACCCAATGTTTAAATCTGATCTTTTTGCCGATCAAAACTCTTTGTTAAACCTGATCATTTTAACCTGATCAGTACTCTTTCGTTTAAACCTGATCAGAATTCTTTACTTTAAACCTGATCACTTTACCCTGATCAGAACACTTTTGTGTAAAACCTGATCATTTTAACCTGATCAGAACTCTTTTGATAAACCTGATCACTTTACCCTGATCAGAACTCTTTTGTGTAAAACCTGATCATTTTAACCTGATCAGAACTCTTTTGATAAACCTGATCACTTTACCCTGATCAGAACTCTTTTGTGTAAAACCTGATCACTTTACCTTGATCAGAACTCTTTTGTGTAAAACCTGATCATTTTAACCTGATCAGAACCCTATTGTGTAAAACCTGATCATTTTAACCTGATCAGAACCCTTTTGTGTAAAACCTGATCACTTTAACCTGATCAGAACCCTTTTGTGTAAAACCTGATCATTTTAACCTGATCAGAACTCTTTTGATAAACCTGATCATTTTACCCTGATCAGAACTCTTTTGTATGTATTACCAATGAATATGATTACTAATCCGATCTATTGACCCCATTTGTAAGTTTGCAAGGAATACAAAATAGTATGTAATGTACGAGACCATAACCAAACCCCAACTTTCTGTGCCTCCCCTCGCCTTTCTGCGAGTAAGACAATATGCGGTCATTCGGCCATTTTGACCCCTGGTTAGCGCGACTAACCATGACCGGAGGCGTCACCCCCAATAGTACTATTCATATAATCCCGGGCTAAATCCATAGCTAATGGTTACTAATTTATTACGAGGACTTTAAGCGCTTTATTGTTCCCTCAATACATACATACGGTCAGATCATTAGTTCCATTCATTTATACACAAAAGTCTTTTACAAGTATGTTTCCACCCCAAATCATTTCAAAAACTTAGAAAAAGGGGATTAGTGAAACTCACCTCGACAGTATGAATTCTAGCAAAAATTTGAATCACGGCAGATTCGCCTATCCGTATCCTATTTACACAAGGATAACATACACGTTAAGACTACTCGTCTTAAACGCAATTTGTTCACTTGACTTAGCCGATCTGATTACTTTTGTTTTAATTATCTTTTTAGTTTTTCCAACCTTGTTTTGTTATGAAAATAGTTCTGAGTTACTGCCTTATGGGGCTGATGAACAGGTATCTAAGCTTTCTTAGTTTCGATTGAACAGAACAGATGTCGAAACTTCCTAGTTTCGACTGAGTGAAATAGGTATCGAAACTACCTAGTTTTGATTGGCAAGAATAGTATCAAAACTACATAGTTTCGATTGTACACAGGTATCGAAACTTCCTAGTTTCGATTGAGTAAATAGATATCGAAACTCCTAGTTTCGATAGAACAACCGGTATCGAAACTCCTAGTTTCGATTGAATAACTGGTATCGAAACTCTTAGTTTCGATCAATAGGTATCGAAACTCCCAGTTTCGATTGACTAACAGGTATCGAAACTATAGTTTCGATATCTGCACTTTGATTTACAGAATTCACTCTGTATATTTTTATGTTCAAATCTTGAGTTTGACACAGTTTTCTTGTTATCTTACTTGCGTTTGAACGATTTGTATGTTTAGTTACGGTTTTAAAGCAAATAATATGGATGGTATCGAGTTTTTACCTCAAACCGAGAATGGCGATCTTTAGAGGAAAAACAGAGAAGTAGTCTTGAATCTTTTGCTAAGCTTTCTTCAAGAACACTTGAAATTCTCCTTATGACACCGAATTGTGGTGATTTTCGCTTTAAAACTGGACTTCGATTTGAAAGAGAATTGTGAAATTGCCGTAAGAAAAATGAGAAAGATTGGAAGTGAAGGTGAGGTTTCGACTGAAGAGGTATGGTTTTTCCTCTGAATTTGAGTGAAATAGGCAAGTGGGAGAATGGCTCCCTGACTCTCGGCCAAGAAAGTCAAGAAATAGGTTTAGGGGTTAATGATAACCAATTTTTTTTTTAAATATTAATTTATTATGGTATTAGTATCAATTAGAGTTTTAAGGGGTAATTTAATTCAGTTTCGATTCTTCACGGTATTATAATTTTTAACCATTTTATGGCTCGTTGAAGAAAATATTAGAATCTTGGCTCAACGTAAATTTTGTGTAATATATATATATATATATATATATATATATATATATATATATTTTTCTGGTTATTTTATTTAACCATTTACGTTCGCATTAAGTCGGGTTATCCTGCTTACTTTTTCTAGTAACTCTTTACGGTTTACTAGACTTGGAACAAACTTCTTTGCTAGACTTCTTGACTTTACGTAGTCAAAATAAAATATCAGGAAATAATAATTATGAACGTGCGTTTATGAAATGTGGATATTGACCTGAAATGCTGGGTGTCACATTCTCCCCATGTTACAGAGAATTTCGGAAATTCAGTTCTTGTCACTCTGACTTGGTGTTTTTGTAAATAATGATGGGTACTTGGATTTCATTTTATCTTCCCGCTCCCACGTATACTCGGGGCCGCGCTTTGAATTCCAACGTACCTTGACCAGCTTAACACGGCTGCGCCTTGTTCTCTGAACCTTCCAATCTGTGACTTCCATAGGTTCCTCAATGAAGTGCAACTTGTCGTCTATGTGAATCTCATCAGGCGGTATTATTAATGTCTCGTCTGATAAACACTTCTTGAGATTTGATACATGGAACGTATCATGTACATTGCTTAGTTCTTGTGGCAACTTGAGCTTGTAAGCTACAGGGCCAACCCTAGCTAATATTTCAAATGGTCCAACGTACCTAGGGTTAAGCTTGCCACGGTTGCCAAATCTTGCAACTCCTTTCCAAGGTGAGACCTTTAACATGACTTTGTCTCCTACTTGAAATTCTAAAGGTCTTCGTCTGTTATCCGCGTAACTCTTTTGTCTGTCACGGGCGGCCTTCAGACGATCCTTGATTTTGAAAATCTTATCTGTGGTCTCTTGAATAACTTCAGGACTGGTTAAATGTTTGTCGCCAACCTCTGCCCAACATAGCGGTGAACGACATTTTCGACCATACAAAGCCTCAAACGGAGCGGCTTTGATGCTGGTGTGGTAACTGTTATTGTATGAAAACTCAGCTAGTGGCAAATGAGTATCCCAATTTCCACCGAAGTCAATTGCACACGCACGGAGCATATCCTCTAAGGTTTGAATGGTTCTTTCACTTTGACCATCTGTTTGTGGGTGATATGCCGTGCTCATGTCAAGACGTGTGCCCATGGCTTCTTGTAATGATTTCCAGATTCTAGACACGAATCTGCTGTCTCTATCAGAGATAATAGAAATTGGTACTCCATGCCTAGCCACAATTTCCTTGATATAAAGCTTTGCAAGTTTCTCGGTTTTATCCGTTTCTTTGATGGGTAGAAAATGAGCTGATTTCGTCAAACGATCGACGATTACCCATATAGTGTCATACCCGCTCGACGTCTTGGGTAACTTTGTAATGAAATCCATGGAAATCTGTTCCCATTTCCATTGAGGTATCTCGGGTTGTTGTAACAATCCCGACGGTTTCTGATATTCTGCTTTTACTTTTGAACATGTCAGGCATTTACCGACATAAATAGCAATTTCTCCTTTCATGTTTGGCCACCAGTAGAATTCTTTCAGATCCTTATACATTTTATCCGAACCTGGGTGAATGGAGTACCTGGACTTGTGGGCTTCGTCCATAACCAACTCCCGTATGTTACCAAAACATGGCACCCAAATTCTATTCATGAAGTATAAAGTGTCATCTGACTTTGGTTCCAACTGCTTTATCATTCCTCGTAAAGCTTCGTTCTGACTGTTTTCTTCTTTGATTGCTTCTTGTTGTGCCATCCGAATTTGAGTCGTGAGACTCGTATGAATTGTCAATTCTAGGGCACGAACACGTAGTGTTTTAACTCGTTCTTTATGACTTAAGGCATCTGCTACGACGTTTGTTTTGCCAGGGTGATACTTGATATCACAGTCGTAATCATTCAGTAGTTCTACCCAACGACGTTGCCTCATGTTAAGTTCTTTCTGATTAAAGATGTGCTGGAGACTCTTGTGGTCTGTAAAGATAGTACATTTTGTACCGTATAAGTAATGTCTCCAAATCTTGAGTGCAAACACAACTGCACCCAATTCCAAGTCGTGGGTCGTATAATTCTTTTCGTGCACTTTTAGTTGTCTGGATGCATATGCTATGACTTTTTCTTTCTGCATCAACACACATCCCAGACCTTGGTGTGATGCGTCACAGTACACAATGAAATTGTCAGTCCCTTCGGGAAGGGATAGGATTGGTGCACTGCAAAGTTTTTGCTTCAGCAATTGAAAAGATGATTCTTGTTTAACAGTCCAATCAAACTTTTTGTCCTTCTGGGTTAACGTGGTCAAAGGCAAGGCTATCTTTGAAAAATTCTCGATGAATCGCCTGTAATATCCTGCCAAACCCAGAAATTGACGCACCTCAGTCGGAGTTCTTGGTGCTTCCCAGTTTTTGATAGCTTCAATCTTGGATGGATCCACATGGATACCCTTCTTATTAATGACATGTCCGAGAAAGTGAACCTCTTGGATCCAAAACTCACACTTAGAGAATTTAGCATAAAGCTTCTCATTCCTGAGTAGTTCCAAGATTAATTTCAAATGATATTCATGTTCCTCCTTGGTTCGTGAATATATCAATATGTCATCGATAAACACAATCACGAATTTATCCAAGTACGGCTTGCACACGCGGTTCATGAGATCCATGAAAACAGCTGGTGCATTAGTCAAGCCAAATGGCATAACTAGGAATTCGTAGTGACCGTAACGAGTCCTAAAAGCCGTTTTTGGTATGTCTTCTTCCTGAATTTTCAGTTGATGATACCCTGATCGTAGATCAATTTTAGAATAGAAACTGGAACCTTGAAGTTGATCAAACAAATCATCTATTCGAGGAAGAGGATACCGGTTTTTGATTGTTAGCTTGTTCAATTCCCGGTAATCAATGCACATTCTAAAGGTTCCATCCTTTTTCTTTACAAATAGGACCGGAGCTCCCCATGGTGAGAAACTCGGTCTTATGAAACCTTTGTCAAGTAATTCTTGTAGTTGGCTCGACAGTTCCTGCATCTCGGAAGGGGCTAGACGATACGGAGATAGTGCAACTGGTGCGGCTTCTGGTACTAGGTCGATCCGAAACTCGACTTGTCTTGATGGTGGTATTCCTGGTAAGTCTTCGGGAAATACTTCCGAATAATCTCTGACGATTGGTATGTCCTCAAGTCGACGTTCTTCGGGTTTCTTCTCGACGATGTGAGCCAGGAATGCACAATAACCCTTGCGTAGATACTTATAAGTTTTCATGCAGTTTATCGTTTTTAACATCGTTATACACCTTTCGCCTTGAATTGAAAGAATTTCTCCGCTTGGTAGAGGAATACATACAATCTTCTCGAAGCATACTATCTCGGCACGATTCTTGGTTAACCAATCCATACCAATAACAATATCAAAACTCCCTAACTCGACGGGTAGAAGGTCTATACTGAATGTACGGTTTTCTAAACATAAAGTACAACCCCTAAAGACCTCTCCGGTTTCTATTAATTTCCCATTTGCTAATTCAATTGTATAATGTTGATCTAGTTTGCTGGCCTTAATACCGAGTAAGGATTTAAAATCATTCGACACAAAGCTCATATCCGCACCCGAATCAAAAAGTACAGAGGCATAGTGATTATTTATCGGGAACGTACCAGTGACGATGTTCGGGTCCTGGCGTGCGTCCCTTGCACCCATCACAAATGCCCTCCCTGGTGCATGAGCGTTGTTCTGATTCTTCCACTTGGGACAATCCTTCTTGAAGTGTTTTAGATCACCACATACAAAACATCCCAGTTTGATTTTCCCCAATCGGTTGTTAGTTCGACAAGCTTGAGTGGTGTGACCAAATTTGTCGCATTTTCCACACTTGATGCAAACACCGGCATGATGATTTCCACACCTCTTACATCTCGGTAGGCCCCTATCATACTCCTTTCTTTCCACTGTGTTGGCTGCAAAAGCCTTCACAGTTCCTTGTTTCTTAAACTCTTGTTTTCCAGATTTGTTACTTGAATTTCCCATCCATTTTCTTTTCTCCCCAGATCTACCTTCCTCATTCTCCTTCCTCACAAACAATTCATTACGTACTGCATCATCCTTTAGTTTGAATGCTAAAGTTATAGCACTCTTGGCATCTATTGAATTAGATGATGTTACCATGCTACGAATTTGAGGCGCAAGGCCCCACAGATACCTTTCAACACGCTTATGTTCTGGTGTGACCATATGCGGTACCAGAAGTGCCAATTCATTGAAGCGGTCGGTGTATCCCGCTACATCATCTCCTATCATCTGTAGGTTCCACATCTCAGTTTCAATCTTTTGCAATTCGTTCCGAGGACAGTATTCCTCAATCATCATGTTTTTCAAATCTTCCCAAGACAATTGGTACGCTGTCTCTCTCCCCAAAGTCTTCATTTGAGTATTCCACCAAGTTAAAGCTTTATCAGTGAGCGTGCAGGTAGAATACTTCACTACGCAATCAGCGGTGCATTCACTTATATCAATCACCGACTCCATATGTTCTATCCATCTCATTAGTCCTACTGCACCCTCGGTGCCATTAAAACTGCGGGGTTTGCAGGATAGGAAGGCCTTGTAGGTACACTTCCTATTTGGAGCATCTGCAGGATCACAAGTCATAACGTCATTAATTCGGATCATGACTATGTGTTATGGCTTATTTATTTATTTTTTTTATTACCTCCGGAACCTCCTGCTGTACCGCTACCCCCTGCGGTACCGCTACCTCCTGCACCTCCTCCGCTATTTCGGTTTGCTTCATACTGCTCTATAGCGGCAGCTACTCGCTGTGCTATTAGTTGTTCCATGTTTGGGGAAATTGTCTCGTTGTTGTCACCAGTAGTGTTACGGGGTGTCCCACGCTTAGGTGCCATGACATTCTTTCTAACATGTCAATTAAAAAGAAACAACATCATATATCAATAATGATAGATCATGACATAAGGATACCACAACATCAAACATGAACAACTATCATTACAACATAAACCATTACATACATAGTCAAAACATACATAGTATATTGTTCCCAAAAGACGAGGATACAAAAGAGATGGGTTCACATGACCTCATCAGTACTAACGTTTTAAACTACATAATGTACTATGGGCACAACCCGCCCATAATAGGTTTAAAAGAAGAAGTGGGAGTACAACCCAATCATCATGGCAAGTCCGGCCATGACAAAACTAGCTCTCGCCACAAATTCTGCAGCCAAAGTCCTCTCCTCCAGCGCCTCCACCATGTCTCGGACCGTGAGAGTGAACTGCCAGTCCATATCAGCTCTCAACTCGAGGTAGTCAGTGGCACTCTGTATGTCTCGAGTGCTATCCTCCAGAGTCTGTACTCGAGATCCGAGCCCTTGACGTAAGCGCCTGGTTGCATCCCCCTGTGCCCGAATATCATCTAGGAGATCATCAAGACGCTCCTCATGCGTAGGAACGCGAGCTACCAAGGTAGGCACAGTTAGCTCTATGGCTTCCCCAGTGTGGGGTAGGGGTGTTGGGGAGTTAGAAGACTCTCCAAGCTCAAAGGTAGATGGGATGCTCTCCATCTCCCTCCAACGTGCCAGGGTACGAGGCATCCAACGGATGGTTCCCACGGTAGGGTGGTAGCAGGGTCGTTGCCTCGGTGGTTCCTCATCGGTCTCCAAGTCTTTCGGGTCACGGGCTGCCAGGTTTCTCTTGCGCGAAAGTCGAACCTTCTTCATAGCACTTTGCACCTTAACTGGTCCTCCGCTTTTCTTTCGGTAGACGATGGGCGGTTCTCCCAGAGCGACATTGGGTGGTGTCGAGTTGTACTCGATTTTTAGGGCGTGGGGCGGAAAGTTCCTCGTTGGATTCAGAGTCAGAGACGGGGTCAGAGTGTGAATGTGACGACATACTTGTGACTACAATATCCACATGACATGATGACTGGTTATGCAATGCTTATGCAATGAAAACATTTTAGTCAGTCATTCTAATTATAGACTAGGTTCCGTTTTAGACACCTAGTTCGCTATAATCAATGGCTCTGATACCAAGTTCTGTCACACCCCGCCAGGGCGGAAACGCGAGGCGCGACTTTCACTGGTTTCCAAAGCATATGATTACCGCAAACACATACATGTAATTGGATACATAACTGAATTTAAAATATTTACATTACAAAATATCAAGTTGAGTTTACAAATGTTTAAGATTTCGTAAATATGACTCAAGACCATGAGTTATACAAGAGAAATCCTCCCAAAAGCCGTATCCACGTGCATGCATGTAACCTACATTGCTAACCTGATGACCATGTTCAATTTCCTGAAAACCTACTTAAAACTGTCAACACGAGGTTGGTGAGTTCACAAGTTATTATAAAGAGTTACCATAAACCCAATGTTTAAATCTGATCTTTTTGCCGATCAAAACTCTTTGTTAAACCTGATCATTTTAACCTGATCAGTACTCTTTCGTTTAAACCTGATCACTTTAACCTGATCAGAATTCTTTACTTTAAACCTGATCACTTTACCCTGATCAGAACACTTTTGTGTAAAACCTGATCATTTTAACCTGATCAGAACTCTTTTGATAAACCTGATCACTTTACCCTGATCAGAACTCTTTTGTGTAAAACCTGATCATTTTAACCTGATCAGAACTCTTTTGATAAACCTGATCACTTTACCCTGATCAGAACTCTTTTGTGTAAAACCTGATCACTTTACCTTGATCAGAACTCTTTTGTGTAAAACCTGATCATTTTAACCTGATCAGAACCCTTTTGTGTAAAACCTGATCATTTTAACCTGATCAGAACCCTTTTGTGTAAAACCTGATCACTTTAACCTGATCAGAACCCTTTTGTGTAAAACCTGATCATTTTAACTTGATCAGAACTCTTTTGATAAACCTGATCATTTTACCCTGATCAGAACTCTTTTGTATGTATTACCAATGAATATGATTACTAATCCGATCTATTGACCCCATTTGTAAGTTTGCAAGGAATACAAAATAGTATGTAATGTACGAGACCGTAACCAAACCCCAACTTTCTGTGCCTCCCCTCGCCTTTCTGCGAGTAAGACAATATGCGGTCATTCGGCCATTTTGACCCCTGGTTAGCGCGACTAACCATGACCGGAGGCGTCACCCCCAATAGTACTATTCATATAATCCCGGGCTAAATCCATAGCTAATGGTTACTAATTTATTACGAGGACTTTAAGCGCTTTATTGTTCCCTCAATACATACATACGGTCAGATCATTAGTTCCATTCATTTATACACAAAAGTCTTTTACAAGTATGTTTCCACCCCAAATCATTTCAAAAACTTAGAAAAAGGGGATTAGTGAAACTCACCTCGACAGTATGAATGCTAGCAAAAATTTGAATCACGGCAGATTCGCCTATCCGTATCCTATTTACACAAGGATAACATACACGTTAAGACTACTCGTCTTTAACGCAATTTGTTCACTTGACTTAGCCGATCTGATTACTTTTGTTTTAATTATCTTTTTAGTTTTTCCAACCTTGTTTTGTTATGAAAATAGTTCTGAGTTACTGCCTTATGGGGCTGATGAACAGGTATCTAAGCTTTCTTAGTTTCGATTGAACAGAACAGATGTCGAAACTTCCTAGTTTCGACTGAGTGAAATAGGTATCGAAACTACCTAGTTTCGATTGGCAAGAATAGTATCGAAACTACCTAGTTTCGATTGTACACAGGTATCGAAACTTCCTAGTTTCGATTGAGTAAATAGATATCGAAACTCCTAGTTTCGATAGAACAACCGGTATCGAAACTCCTAGTTTCGATTGAATAACTGGTATCGAAACTCCTAGTTTCGATCAATAGGTATCAAAACTCCCAGTTTCGATTGACTAACAGGTATCGAAACTATAGTTTCGATATCTGCACTTTGATTTACAGAATTCACTCTGTATATTTTTATGTTCAAATCTTGAGTTTGACACAGTTTTCTTGTTATCTTACTTGCGTTTGAACGATTTGTATGTTTAGTTACGGTTTTAAAGCAAATAATATGGATGGTATCGAGTTTTTACCTCAAACCGAGAATGGCGATCTTTAGAGAAAAAACAGAGAAGTAGTCTTGAATCTTTTGCTAAGCTTTCTTCAAGAACACTTGAAATTCTCCTTATGACACCGAATTGTGGTGATTTTCGCTTTAAAACTGGACTTCGATTTGAAAGAGAATTGTGAAATTGCCGTAAGAAAAATGAGAAAGATTGGAAGTGAAGGTGAGGTTTCGACTGAAGAGGTATGGTTTTTCCTATGAATTTGAGTGAAATAGGCAAGTGGGAGAATGGCTCCCTGACTCTCGGCCAAGAAAGTCAAGAAATAGGTTTAGGGGTTAATGATAACCAATTTTTTTTTTAAATATTAATTTATTATGGTATTAGTATCAATTAGAGTTTTAAGGGGTAATTTAATTCAGTTTCGATTCTTCACGGTATTATAATTTTTAACCATTTTATGGCTCGTTGAAGAAAATATTAGAATCTTGGCTCAACGTAAATTTTGTGTAATATATATATATATATATATATATATTTTTTTTTTTTTTCTGGTTATTTTATTTAACCATTTACGTTCGCATTAAGTCGGGTTATCCTGCTTACTTTTTCTAGTAACTCTTTACGGTTTACTAGACTTGGAACAAACTTTTTTGCTAGACTTCTTGACTTTACTTAGTCAAAATAAAATATCAGGAAATAATAATTATGAACGTGCGTTTATGAAATGTGGATATTGACCTGAAATGCTGGGTGTCACAGTCTCGTACACCTTCCCAGCCATTGCACAAAAACAAGTGAACACAGGTCAAAATTCTAAAAAACTTCCAAGTATAGACTTTTTTGATCGAAAACTTTTCCGATTGGAAACTATTTCGGGCAGGACTTTTACGTAGAAAATTTAAGATTTCGGGCATTAGAGATTTCGGATACTTCTGAGATTTTGGACACACTTTTCGGTCGAAAAACTGCTGACCAAAAAGACTTTTCGATTGAAAAGAGATTTCGCCTCCTTCAACAAGACTTTTCAATCGCTTCTTCTCAAGAACACCAAAAATAAACCTACAACAATTCGGATACAAAATCAGACCTCCAAATCGATTGCAAACTTCATCTCCATCATATTTGACTCTGAAAACTCAAAAATGGCGTGGAATACCACTCTGATTCGATAGCAATTGTTGAAAAACCAGTTAAATATCATGAGCTATAACCGAAAGCTCTGATACCACTTGTGAATCCCTTTGAAAGGTGATAATCAAGTATCTAACCCTCTGTAACACTCTTAGAAAGGCGGAATCAATCCAAGATCAACAATACCCAAGCAAATCGAATCAAACAAGAATAAGAACGAAAACCGCCACATAAACGAAAAACATCATCAAACGAATGGATTCCATTGATAATAGTTGTAATTACACTTGGCTAAACAGAGAAACTATGTGATTACAACTGATCTGACCAAAGAGCACAATTACATGAAAATGGCAATCTCTTACTAACAAGTTCAAACAACAAACTATGTATAGTACAAATATTTCTATCGAAATCTTCGTCCGAAAACGTTTTCGACTGAAAGACTTTTCGACCGAAAACTTTGAACTTATACAAAACTTGATTTCTATGGACTACTAGGTTCCAACACGGCTGGCACAAGTAAACTTCCTTTTTCACTTTTCCACAAAGAAAAGCACTCTTCACGTCAAGATGAAAAACTTTGAATCCACTGAATGAAGCATACGCTAAAAACAAACGTATTGCCTCAAGTCTAGCCACTGGTACATAGACTTCTGTGTAATCGACTCCTTCCTGCTGATGAAAGCCTTGGACAACTAACCTTGCTTTGTTGCACACTGTTGAAGCACGTTTTGGTGACAGGCACTCTAGATTATGATCAAGTTTTTGTTATTTATCTTTCTGTCTCGTTTTTATGTATTAGTACTTGTTGTATTTGTTCTTGTTTATCGAGTTGTAATGTCTGAACTTGTATTTGTAATCGTTTGCATGTTTTGGTTGTACTAAGAAAATACGCATGGAGATTAATTCATGCGTATTTGTCAAGTACACAAAGAGGCATGCGTACTTAGGTAAGTACGCATGAAGGATGTTCATGCGTACTTACAAGTAGGCATGACCTAGGTTCTATAAATAGCTTGGCTTATTTCATTTTTCACATCAGATGTAACCACAATCATAAGTATGCACGAGTCAGTTCTGTAACAGTCTAGAAGTAATTTCCTTGTGTCCGTACTTGTGTTTGAAACACCTTGTTATAATAGAATGTGTATTTATAGTATGAGCTTGTGTTGTTTGTCATGTTTACATTTGTCGTTGTATCCTGTTCCACCTAGTCACGGGGATTCCGCACCTGGTAACTAGGCTACATACTCACACGATCACGATCCGACACACCCACCCGAAGGACCTACAAGTGGTATCAGAGCAATTGCTCTTGTTTTCGAGTGTTGTAAGCATGTTAGGAACACTTTCTGACAAAATGTTGTTCTTAATACATCTGCATTTGTGATTCTCATAATCTTTTTCCACACACCTGTTCAAATTAGAGAAATCCACACATCCATCCTTGTGTTGTTGCTGTTTGGATGATCCATTCATCAAAAGCTTGTTAGAATCAAGAATTTGATTCATTGGTTATACCACATTGATCAATGAAGCATATGTGGCCCCTGCTGACTTAAGATGGTATAGTGCCGAGCCTGAGCCAGAACTCAGTCAGCACAGTGATGAAAAGCATGAATAATAGGAAGTTGGATCTGAAGATGATATGTATGAAGATGAAGGGGACGAGGAACAAGTAGTTGGAGGTGCTGAAGAGTCCGACTCAGAATCGACTGAGTCAGATTCATCTGATTCTGATGATGCACTGTCCTAGGCACACCCAAGAAGACTGACGAAGGTGACCCTTCCCGAGTCATCTTCTAAGAGAATGTGACAATCGACTAGCAGTGAATACGAGCCCGATTCTGATTCGGACGCTGCTATACAAAGACGTAGGAGAGAAAGTATTAATAAGCAATGGGGGATAGGCCGCAACAAGCAATCCTTAGCGAGGTAGATGTCAGTGCTAAGAGGCAAGCACATATAGCGGTTGCGAGTACTGATTCCGCTTCTACCTCACCTTCACAACAGCTTTACAGGAGATAGCAGAGGAGCCCACAGGACACACCTGATGCGGTTGTGACTGCTATCACAGAGGAGGTTCCTGTGATAGTGACACTCCCTATAGCACCTGTCCAAGTGGCGGTGACAACTCCTATTCTTACCGAGTCAGTGACCATCACCCCTTCCACCACTCCTGCAACCACCATCCAATCCATAATCCCTACTACCACCATTGAACCTATCAGTCAACCCTACAACTTTGGAGACTTTTCCCAGGGTTTTGACTTTGATAAGATCTTCTCATCTCCCCTCCATAATGCTGAAGCCTCTACATCCAAGAATCCTGATCCAAATTATGCAAGGATAGATACTTTGGAAACACAAGTTGCTGGTCTGCTTGAAACTGTTCAGAAATCAAGGGAAGAATATGAGGCTCAACAGGCTCAGATAAATTCGTTGGTGGACGAAGTTACTATTCTGAGAAGCCAGAGGACTAGGACTGAAGAGAGACTTACAAATGTGATGGCCCAGAATGAACTACTGATCAAAACGAACATTATGATTCTGGGACACAGGATGTCTTTAGAGGTACGGTTTGACATGCAGTGGAAAGAACATGAAATGATGGTCAAGTTAGTAGCTGAACTGACCAAGAAGCTTGCTGCTAAGGGGGGGGGGAGAGAAAAAGATAAGGAGAAGGCATCAAAATCTACCGGTGATGAGGCTTGTCATCCGGTTGATCTAACAAAGGATGATGACAAAGACAAGGATCCTAAAGTCGGTTCTAGTGGAAGGAGCAACAAGCTTTGGCGATAGTGCCCATTTCTACTGTTTCAATGGCTGAGGGGGAGTCGACTCACCAAGAAGGTGGTGATGCTTCAGGTGGAAATAAAGGAAAGTCGGTGGCTGACGTTTTGAAAGATCTATCTGAAGACGTGTCGGATAATGTGATCTTATTCTTAGAGCCAGACTATTCCAAAGAAGCACATATCGAGGCTCTCTACAATCTTGAAGAGGGAGAGATCGACTCTGGTGTTGATTGGGATGAGGTAGATGATGATGTCGTGATCGAAGTTCCCAAGGGCGGCGGGGAAGGAGAGTATGAGTTTGAAGATGGAAAGATCTTCAAAGTTCCATCCTTTGAATCTCATCTTGACACAGGTTCAGTCGAGCTTGCTAGTACTATTGAGGCGTCGACTGAAGCCTTCCCTGTCAACCCTACACATTGGATCCAGAGGCAAAGAAAGACAAACATATGCCTGCAAGTTCATCGAAGGATCTGGCTCCTGTATGGCAAAAGACTTCAATCATAGACAAACACGGAGCGAAAGGGATGATCTTAGCTGTGAGGTTCGACGAGGATAAGAAGTTGTTTGCAATCACTGGGGGGTTCAATACTTGAAACCAACCAGCGAAGCTTTCAACTCCTTGCCAAGATACGACCTCGTGAACCTAGTAAACCGAGAGCTGCTGGGTCACTCAAATAACGCAGTAGCGATGGGTTTGTGGCAGGTTCTATAGCGAGAGGTAAGATCTGGGAAATTCGAAATGTTTAAGCCTCAAGTGCCCAAGCGAGTTAGGGACAAGAACGCTAGACATCCTGTGAATAAGAAAAGCTTAAAGAAACTGGTATACAAGCCAGTGCTGTGTGAAACCAAGATTCCCCTGAGCAAGTTATCTCAGGATATCCTCGGTAACATATGGTACTGGTACGTAGATCCTAAATCGAGCGAGGAAGTGGTGATTGGAAAGGTGTGGTCCGATAGTGGAATCTTAGTGCCAAGGGAACTGATCAGAGTGTTTGATGAAGTCTGCTTCATAAACTTCTCTGTGAAAGATCTGGAGGCACTAGCTGACAAGTACTGCATGTACACGGATGAGTGGACAAAGTTCCTTGCTTCTAAATACGACAAGGTGATCAAGTTTTGCCTTGACTACAAGAAGAAGATGGAAGCTAAAGCTGGGGAGCTGTGAAGACAATCCAGAGCTGCTGTCAAGGGGGAGTTTGTTGAAGCACTTTTGTGTGACAGACACTCTGGATAGTGTATTAGTTTATTGTACTTGTCTTGTATGTATTAGTCTTTTTATGTTAGTGTCTGTATGTATTAGTTATCGAGTTGTAATTTCTAATGCAAGTTATTGTTGTATTATTTCTCTAAGTGTTTTGCTCACTTAGCATGTGCGCAGGAATTACTTCCTGCGTACTTAGCAAGTACGCAAGAATACTTTACGTACTTGCTAAGTACGCATGAACAATTTTCCCTGCGCACTTGTTAAGTGCGTAGAGATCAGGTCTAGTATAAATAGAATAGGTTGATATAAGATATGTACGCAGACGTTTTGCACTCAGTATTTTCTCTCTGTAACCGTTCAAGTTTATAATAGACGGAGTTTTAAAGTGATTTTGTTGTCAGTTTACTTTGTGTTGTTTGATTCTCCACCTAGTCACGGGCATTCCGAACCCGGTCCGACTAGTCACACACTCACACGTAACGATCCGAGACACCCGGGGACCTACATAACCTTTCATACTGATCGATGCGTATTTAAGTTCCTGCGTACTTAATTTCCTACATACTTAACTTCCTGCGTACTTATTCTCTCTTGCATACTTGTGTGTACTCAAGGCAAAAAAAACTTTGTGCGTAGTTGTTCTTGCGCACTTGTAAGTACACAAGACTAGTTTTGTGCATACGTCCTTGACAAGTACGCAAAACCAAAGTTGTGTGACTTTTTGAAGTCTTGCAAAATGGCAAACCTCCAGAACCTCAGTAGTATGCTAAATTATGACAATGAAAATGGTACTCTACAGAAACCACCAAAATTGTTGAACGTAAATGATTATTCAAACTGGAAGGCACGTTTTGAATAATACGTTTCTTACACAGATTTAAATATGTGGATACCTATTTTAGAAGGATATAAACATCCGACACATGAATTTCTTGGTGAAAACCAACCTAATCCTATTTCTACGCTTGATATAGAAGAAAAGAAAGCTTATGATTTAGAATAGAAGGCACATGGTTCCTTAACCATGGCATTGACACGTGACTTATTTCATAGCTTTAGAGGTTATGATACGTCAAAATATCTATCGATAGCTCTATAGAAAAGGTTTAAGGGAAACAGTGATGTTAAAAAGAGTAAGAGGGAACTATTGAGAAAACTGTAACAAACCAAAATCCGGGTTTCGTTTTAAATAAATAAATATTTCTAATTAATATTATGGTGAAAATAATATTTTAGAAATAAGTTGAAACAGATGGATTTCAAGTTTGTTATAGAGTTATGTTAGTTTTTAAGTAATTTTGGCATGAAAATGGATAAAATGGAAGTTGAGGTACTGAAAGTGCAAATATGGTAAATCTGCCATATTTGACAAAGGAGATGTCAAAATCTAGAATTTTCATTGTTGTGGGTGTCGATGCTCTCAAGAGAAAAAGGAGAAAAGGGATGTTGAAGCTAAATCTTGCAATTGAAGCTTGAATTGAGAAGGTTTTGGCTTACAAATCATCCTTCTAACATCAAGTAACTTATTATCATCCATATTAGTTCACCTTTGATTAGTTCACCTTTAATGAGTTCATAGATGGGTTTTGTAGAAATCCAGAATTTATGATGCATGGGGTTAAATTGGTGTTAGATTGTTGATAATCTAACTAAACTAAAGGTAAAGAGTGGTAAATAACATCATTGAACCTTTTAATTTTGATTTTAAAAAATTACGGTTCATATGGGATGAATTGGGGGTTTTGATTTATGATGATAGAATGTTAAATTGAGGTTGGGATAAGTGTTTAATTGATTATTAGGCACTTGAGCGAACACCAAATTAACCTAATGATAAGGATGGAATGAAAAATTAGTGTTAAGGAAATGGTAATGAAACTCAAGTAGGTGAGTTTGGGTAGAAAGAGGGTGTTTGGATATGAGTATAACCCAAATGGGTCAGTTTGGGTTGGGAATAGAAGATTGGGTTGTGAACCCAATTAAAATGTGTTTTTGAAATATAATAGATTACTAAACTAGGTGAATGTGTTTAGGTAATCAATTTGCAAAGCGTGAAGGGGAACGGGATCTTCAAACCCGAAATGTAAGTGCTCTTGCACTTACTTAGTATTGTTGACAAAGGTGGATACTTGTGTAGTATGTTTGTATATTATGTTATGTGTAATGAATGTGTATGAAAGTGTGTGAACATGTGAATGAATGAAGTTTTTTGTTGATTTTTGTGATAAAATAGGGGTAGCTCTTGAGCACTATTTTAGAAGCAAAAATCACTCAAAAAACTGATTTTTGTTGTGTATTTGAGTGTTTTGAGCATCAAAGGTTGGTTAGAAACAAGTTTCTGACCCTTTGGCTCATTTGCATTGATCATCAGTTCAAGTTTTACCATCTCTGGCGACTTTCAGGTGACCGAAAAAGTTTAGTGAGAGTTGCTGAAAAGGTGTTGTGCGTACTTACCATTTCTGGCAAAAAGTACAGTTTTGTGCGTACTTACTAAATACGCAAGACTTATCTTCAGCGTACTTACAAGTGCACAAGACTGATCTTCCGCGAACTTAAGTTATATCCTGCGTACTTATCATTTACTCCTGCGTACTTATCAAGTACGCAAGAGCAAATCAAAATACGCAAGACCATTTCTCAAGTGCGCAAGGCCAAAATCAAGTGCGCAACCGTGTCTGACTTTTCTGAAATTTGACTACGTGTTCACTATGTCGAATCTTCAGAATTTGGGAAACCTGTTAAACTATGATAATGAGATCGGTACACCACAGAAACCGCCAAAGTTGCTAAATGTAAACGATTATTCTAATTGGAAGGCACGTTTTGAGCACTACATTTCTTATACCGACTCATCGCTATGGATACCAATCCTTAAGGGATATAACCATCCCACACACATCTATCTTGATGAAGCCATGCCCAAACCTATCTCTAAGCTTTCTGACGAAGAAAAGAAAGCTTATGATCGTGAAAAGAAGGCACTTGGTTCGATCACTATGGCATTAACTCGGGAATTGTTCCACAGTTTCCAAGGTTATGACAATACCAAGGATCTTTGGAAAGCCTTACAGAAAATATTCGAAGGAAATAGTGACATCAAGAAGAGTAAGAGGGATCTTCTCAGAAAGCAGTATGAGTGCTTTAGATTTTTAGAGAACGAATCTTTAGATGACCTCATCTCTAGATTCTATCATTTACAGACTGAGTTGAAGGCTTTTGAACTCAGGTATCCAGATGAAGAGATGGTGGAAAAGTTTTTGGATGCTTTACCACCCAAATTTGAGATGTACACAACCCTGATTAGGGAAAATCCAAAGTTCTATGAGTTAACAGTGGAGGAGGCAATAGGAAAGGTTCAAGCTCATGAGATGAACCTAAGAAGAAAGGAGAGCTCAGGAAGACCCAGATATAAGACCCTTCTATGTATCATGGGACGACTTCTACATCCAAGTAACCGGGCTCTGGAATTGCCCTTTTCACTGGAAACCCTACTGAAGAAGACCACTCAAATGGTTGTGGTGTTCATGCATGCTATGCATCTGGATCAGGGTTGGGGTCTCATCATCAACATACGTTAAGAAATCCTCCTACTGCGTCTTCAGCTAACCAATCTGCTATAGCCAGAATAGCTGAAGATCATGTAGCACTATTCTCATCTTGTATGCTTGCGTATGAGAATTTCATTGGTGGCAAGCTTACTGATCCCGAGACGATTGAAGAAGATTTTAATCAAGTGGATCCTGATGACATGGAGGACATGGATATTCAATGGAATATGGCCATGCTATTGAGGAGAGCCAAGCGTTTCCTGAACAGAACAGGAAGAAAGTTTATTGGCGGGCATCCTAATGCCAAGGTCGGGTTTGACAAATCAAAGGCCAAATGCTATAATTGTCTAAATTTTAGACACTTTGCTCGTGAGTGTCAGAAAGACAGAGCACCGGCCTCTGGTTTTACCCGACCCAGCCAAGGAAACAGCCATGGCCATAACAACTCAAACCACCACAATCAAAGCCAAGCTGGAACGTCCAATGCACTGGTAGCCCAACATGACGAAAGCTTTGACTAGGGTGTTCATCTTGAGGATGCCATCATTGCACAGACATAGGTTAGTCTCATGGCTGAGATCATGGAGATGATGGAAGCAGAGAAAATGGAAGCTTCTATGGCTGACCTAGAAGAATCTACATCTGCTGCTACAGAGGAGGTGAAGGAAGCTGAAGAAATGGAAGCTCCTGTAGCTGATAAAGAGGAATCGACCACTGCTGTTGCTCTCATGGCCATTGGAGAAGCAACAAGTTCATCTTCTGAGGTAGATTCTAACCCCTTTTCTGTTATTTCATGTTCTAAATGTCTAGGGCTAAAACTTGAAAATTCTAGGCTCCAAGACAAAATCGAACCCCTAAGTATGGCAGCTCTAAACTATAAAGAAAATGAAAAACGTTTTAAAGATTCTATTGAAACCTTGAAAAAGGAAAAATGTGAATATTCTTTAAAAATAAGCGACAACAGCTTCACTTAGATGTTGCATACAGGGGGTTGGAAAAACGGAACAATGAAATCAACAAACTGCAAAATGAGATCTTGCAGTTAAAATGCTCTAATGAGAAGTTGAAAAACTCTCGTTTTGATGTGGAACACTACGAATCTGTAGTAAGACAAATGAATGGGTTAGGGCTGGGTACTAATGCCATTCCTCCACCAGTAAGCGGGAAGTTTGTCAATAGCTAAATAGACATTGATCTCACTTGTCTAGATGAGTCCTCTGATAAGGATGATTCTCCTAAAAAGGATGAAACCTCAAGTAAGGCTAACTCCACATCTAGTGAGGAGTTCGTTACTGCTTCTGAAGATGGGTCGGTTAACTCTTGCCCTGAAGGAGTAGTATCTGAGGAGTTGTTGACTGAACAGAATGTAAAGAAAAACGTTATCACTAATGGTGATAAATTCATTTTAACTGAACCCGATATCATTGAAACAAATGATAATCTAAAAGTAATGCTTTATGGGGGTTATAAAAGTCTTAACCAAGCAAAGAAAGAAGCTTTTTCGGCTCATTATGGGCTTGGGTATAAATAAAATTTGGAAAAATACTATACCCCCAAAAACCAAATTGTAAAGGGTCAGACTCTTGTTCATAAACCAACTCCTCCTGCTCATAATGTTGAGTTATCTACGGCCAGATCTAATGAGCCTTACCGGAGAACTTATGTAGACAAGAGGAATTGGTTTCATTGTGGCTTGGTTGGTCACATTTTTGTGAACTGTCCTTCAAAGAACCCAGGGAAACGGCATGTTGTTTCACAAACAGATGTTATCCCTAAGTCGCCATTAGTGAACCCTCCCAAATGTCCAAAGAAAAATGTGGTGAAACCACCAGTCAAACCGATGGTTAAGCCTAAGATCAAATCTGAAGCTAAACCATCTGTTTCAAGAAAGGTAACGCAACCTGCTGTACCTCGTGTATCTACCTCTGGTAGTACACGTACTGGTGAGAAACCTGTGGCAAGACTCTCAAAGCCAGAGAGAAGAAGAAGGAACAAGAGGTTGAGAAAGCTAGAACAGCTGGCTTCAATTCAATCAGGTGAAGCTTCCACCAGTTCACCAGCTGTTGAACCAAAGTCTCCTGTTCCGGTTAAGAAACTGAAGAGATCCTGGACTGCCAAATCCAAAACTTCTAAATCTCCTAGTTCTAATTCTTTAAAAGATTCATCCGTTCTGAACAGTCATCACGACTGTGAGTTAAAGGAAGTAGTTTATTTTGAGAAGGATGGACGACCCAAGACCACAATGGCTTGGGTCTCCAAATCTAACTAATTCTTTTGTTACTCGTGCAGGGACGTCCGAAGGGTACTATCTCTAACCGGTGGTATGTAGATAGTGGATGCTCCGGGCACATGACAGGAAACATGGCCTTGCTTCAAGACGTGAAACCATTCAGAGGCGGCTATATGGCCTTTGCTGTAGAAAAAGGCGACAGTATCACGTGTCAAGGCGTTGTTTCTAACGGTTGTGTCAGCTTTGACAATGTCAACTTTTGCGAGCAGCTGAAGCATAACCTGTTGAGTGTCTCTGAAATGTGTGACAAGGAGTACTCGGTGATGTTTGACAAGTCAGAATGCCTGATTCTCAAACCTGGTTTTGAAGTTCCCGAAGATTGGATCCTGATGAGAGCGCCAACAAGAAACGACACCTATCAGATCGATATGAGCGTGGCAACAACCACCTCATCAGTTGCTACTTGCTTGCTTACAAAAGCGACAGAGCTTGACTCCATCTTGTGGCGTAGGAAACTCGAACATATTTCGTATCGTAAAATGAACCATATTGTCCGAAACAGTTTGGTAACCGGGGTTCCTAAGCTGAGATTTACCATTGCAGATGACTGTATGCCTTGTAAAAAGGGCAAACAGCAACGGAAGTCTCACAAGCCCAAGCTCCAAAACTCTATTGATACCCCTTTGGAGCTATTACACATGGATCTGTTTGGCCCCATAGTATCAGGAGTATTGGAGGTAAGTCGTTCTGTCTGGTTGTAACTGATGATTTCTCACGTTTTTCTTGGGTGCAGCTTTTAGGTACTAAAGACGAGACTGTTGATATTCTTCAATACTTGATCCTGAGCTTGGAATCTCTTTGCAAGCTGAAAGTTAGAAGAATAAGGAGCGACAACGGAACTGAGTTCAAGAATAATTTGATGGAGCTTTTCTGTCTCAAGAAAGGGATCCGTCACGAATTCAGCGCACCGTACACGCCTCAGTAGAATGGAGTTGCTGAACGAAAGAACAGAACACTGATTGAGACTGCAAGGACTATGCTTTCGAATGCAAAGCTTCCTGTCACTTTCTGGGCAGAAGCCGTTAATACAGCTTGTCACGTCTTAAACAGGGTTCTGGTTGTGAAGAGGCACAACAAGACTTGTTACGAGTTGATCAACAATCGACTTCCCAATCTTGATTACCTAGTTCCTTTTGGTAGTCCATGTTCCTTGTTGCTACAGTACAAAGACCGCCAGTCTAAGTTTCATGCAAAAGTGGTGGAAGGCACCTTTTTAGGATACGTTGCCAACTCGCCTTGCAAGAGAGTGTACAACATAGGAACTCGTACTGTCGAGGAATGGTTTGAAGTGGATTGCAGTAAACACAGCATTCCACCCGAACCAACAGGTCCAGCTTGGGGTTTTGATTATGATGCGCTATTCAAGTCATTCAATCTTCCTGATCTATCTGCAGTTGACGCCGCAAATGTTTATGAATTATTGGGTGGCGGCGATGACTCCAGTTTCTCTACTCGTGCTACTGTACCACCTATAACTCCTGATTTCGATGCTACATCTGCATCTGGAACTCATGACAGTGATAACAGTGAAGATGTTCTTGTCGTTGGAGATGACGCTCCAGCTAATCCTTACACAACTGTAGGAAATGAAGCTCCAGCTTATCCAATTAACATTGAATCTTCTTCCTCTGGAACACAGGAAATAGGGGAGTTAAGCACGAATTTAGATCCAGAAATTCGGGAACCGATTGTACCAGAGACGAGAGTGCATAGGAATCTTCCAATCGACAACATTATTGGTGATCCTTATGCCGGTGTTCAGACTCGTCATTGAACCATCACTGAGAACACCAGTCTTTACACAGAGATACTTGACACTGGTGTCATTGAAACATGTCTGCATGTTGCATTCGTGTCCCAGTTAGAGCAGAAGAATGTGAAGGAGGCTCTCACTGACAACTGCTGGATTTAGGCGATGCAAGATGAATTGTCTCAATTCCAAAAGTTGCACGTGTGGGATTTGGTTGACTTGCCAAAAGGCTTTCAGCCAATTGGAACCAGATGGGTGTTCAAATGCAAGATGGATGATCGTCATGTTGTTATGAAGAACAAAGCAAGATTGGTTGTTCAGGGATTTTATCAGTAAGAGGGTTTGGATTACACGGAAGTATATGCCCCAGTTGCTAGATTTGAGACCATTCGACTGTTCTTGGCTTATGACACATATGTCGGCTTCAAGGTCCATCAACTTGATGTGAAGAGTGCTTTCCTTTATGGTAAAGTTCATGAAGAGGTCTATGTCACTCAACCTCCCGGCTTTAAAGATCCTCATAATATCAATAAAGTGTATAAGCTCGACAAAGCACTTTATAGTCTTCATCAAGCACCACGGGCATGGTATGAGACATTATCTAAGCATTTACTGTCTAATGGTTTTGACCGTGGATAGATTGACTCGACTCTCTTCATTAGGAAAGCAGGAGGTGACATTCTTCTTGTACAAGTATACGTCGATGACATTATTTTTGGATCTACCAATGAAGGGATGTGTAGGGAATTCGAAAAGGTGATGAAGTCCAAGTTCAAAATGAGTAACATGGGTGAATTGTCATTCTTCTTGGGTTTGCAAGTCAGTCAAAGAGAGGATGACATTTATCTACATCAAACAAAGTATGTGTAGGACATCTTGTCAAAATACAAGATGAATGAAAGCAGTACTTATGGCACACCTATCCCAGTCAATCATGGTCTGCATCCTGACAAAGATGGAAAGGATGTAGATAGCAGATTGTACCATGGGATGATCGGATCACTTATGTATCTCACAGCTTCAAGACATGATATAATGTTTGCTGTGTACTTGTGCTCAAGGTTTCAGTCTCAACCGAAAGAGTCACATATGATAGCCGTGAAGAGAATTTTCAGATATCTGAAAGGGAAACCCCGATTAGGTCTTTGGTACTCTAAGCAGCAGTCATTCGACTTCAAAGCCTACACTGATTCAGATTATGGCGGTTGTAACCTTGACAGAAAGTCAACTTCTGGTGGATGTCAATTCTTAGGAGACAGACTGGTCTCCTAGCAGTGCAAGAAGCAGTTAACGGTTTCTGTCTCAACTTGTGAAGCAGAATACATTGCTGCAGCGAGCGATTGTTCTCAGATATTATGGATTCAACAGCAATTGAGAGACTATGGCTTGAACTTTACTAGAACTCCTCTATTCATTGACAACAATGCCACCATGTCCATCACAAATAACCCGGTGAAACATTCCAAAACTAAACATATAGAGATTCGCCATCATTTCATCCGTGATTGTGCTGAAAAGCATTTAATTGAACTTGTAAAAGTTCACACGGATGACAATCTTGCCGACCTTTTCACAAAGGCATTTGATCGATCCCGTTTTGAGCATCTTGTCAACTTGATAGGAATGTTCAATACTGAGTGAAAATTAATTTTTTCTTAAATCAATTCAATTCATGGAAGTTAAATTTTATTTCTTTTAAATTTTCTGTATAGTTCTTTTAAGTTTCAAAATATTTTACAAAAAAACAAAAACAAAATAGAAAATGGAGAAAATTTCAAAGTTAACTTGAGAAAAGAGGAAATGATAGTACATCAGAAATGATCTACACGTCATATGGGAAATGATTGCGTCATGCTTACTTAATTGTTTAAATTATTTTGTTTTTAATCTGCTTATTTACAAGTAATTTGAATTGTTAGTAGGCTGTATGCGTCTTTGAATCACTAGTAGTGTGGAAACTAAATCTAAATTACAACCGTAATTTGAACCCATGTTTGCAAGTGTGTGTGCGTAAAAGAATAGAAAAGATCATTATCAGATAAAGGATGTTAGATTTTGGCAATAATTTTCTTTTGAGCTCAGTTTCGGGTTATATCCTTAGCACAATTAATGCGGTTCATCTCACTGCCCATACTCACAAGTATGCAAGGAGAGATTGAATCAAGACATGTCTCTACATTAACCGTTGAGCATGTATTCACCCTTGAATCACTCCTGATTCATTGAAATCAAATCCAGATAAAAGTTGGATCCCTTACCTTAAAACTCAAACACCATATATATTATCCTGAATCATCATACCGATATTCAATGAAGAAAATCAAATGAAACCAAGACAAATGAATCACTCGATTCTGAATCTTATGATTCCTGATAATCCTTATGGATTCTGCTTGATTTTTCATGTGCTAATAGATGTAACTTCATTCTGAAAATTTAGAAAATCATTGGGAAAATCTTAGATGTCTTGAGATAATGCAATTTACATTATTGTAGCATATCAGTGGGGTACACGTTGTATATCTTATAATTAATACCTTAATACACAAGAACATGATACAAAGATGCTTATAGTTTCAAATCTTATAATATTGTCAACTTGAATTACTTGTTTATGTGCCTATTACGTATGAATAAATAGTAATCCGTGACATGATCCCATATTCTTTGATGTTTATATTGTATCGTTTTTGCTAAAAGATAGCCTGATATGATCCTCTACTTGTGACTTTGATCAAAAATAGTTTGTGTGAATACTTGTATATTTCTATTAGAAAAGATCAAAAAGATTTTAAGTTTATGCATAGTTCAATTTTATTCAGAAAAACCAAAAATATTTGTGTTTAACCTTCCTGAACTGTGTTTGAATCCTCTTGATTGAATATTTTAACTTGTTCGTTATTTGACTTGAAAAACTTCATAAATTTGAGTTGAAAGTTTGCGCACTTAAGGGTTTGTGTGTATTTGTAAGTACGCATGAAGTAAGCCCTGCGTACTTGATAAGTACGCAAGAGTTAAAGCTTGCGCACTTGTAAGTACGCACGAGTTAAATCGTTCGCACTTGTTAAGTACGCACGACCTTTTAGTGTTGAGTATACAAGGGGGAGTTAGAAAATTTCAGAATTTTTCATCGCATTAAAACAGACTTTTTCCCTCTACAAACATACTCAAAAATTCAAGTGTTCCAATCCGATTTTTCGTCCCACTACTCGTTTCATCATCTCATAACATCGATTTGGTGAGATTTTAGGCTTAATCCATCGACGAAACTCGTGATTTTGGACCGATTCATCTTAGGTTTATGTTAGAGATTTTTTGACAATTTTTGTGTTGTTTGGGTAAAACCTAATAATTAGAACTTGTTAACAATATTTAACCGATCACTAATCAACCCTTAATCGTCCATTCGAGTATCGGATTTTGACCATGGACTCGAATTTGAACCGTCAGTGGCTAAGTTCGACGGTTAGGTCAAAATTGGTCAAAATTAGCAGTGTCTTGGTGTAAGTATTTTCTCCCATATGCTTGAATCGTTGATTACGACCTAGTGGTGACCCAATACACACCAATTTTTAAACATCAAGTTGAATTTCAAACTTCTGAGTTTTTCACCATGTGCGTTTCCTACGCACTTAACAAGTACGCAAGAATCACTTCATGCGTACTTGTTAAGTACGCAAGAGGAAACTCCTGCGTACTTGCTAAGTACGCAGGACCAACACTTGGCAAAAATTCCTAAGTCTGAAATTCAGTTCAAAGAGTAACTGCTATACTAAGTCATGTTTATCCGTTTCCAATGATACATGTTGAACTTATTATGTTTTATGTGTGTTTTTGCAGATCATGGCTCGGGCGTTTACTAACGAATTCAACCTGTTAGCTAACACTGAACCTGAGTGGAAGGGTGCAGCATTGCAGTACAGAGACATAGTTGATTTCTTGAACCGTTCAAGAATCAGCTACGCCATTTTTGCTGACCCGATCGTGTCAAGACCCTACCTCGAGCAGTTTTGGGAGACTGCAGAGCACGACTGCACGGTAACCCCCAACGTTATAAGGGCTACCGTTGCTGGTCATGCTATTTCTTTCTCTGAAGATACTATAAGAAGGGTCCATCAATTCAGAGATCTCGTAACCGACCCGACAGCCTATCCAGACTACTTTGTGGACGGCTGTTGGAGACAAAGAATGGGCTATGTCGGTGCGAGGGACTATGCTTCATACAAGAAGATGTGGGTGTTAGACCAGTGGAGATACTTCGCCCACGCCATGATCATGTGCATATCATCAAGGAAAGCTGGAAAAGATGCCATGGGTCATGACCTTGCAGCAGCCATGGTCGGCCTTTCTCTTAACAAGGGCTACAACTTCTCCCGCTACATCTTTAAGGCCATCAATGACGTGATTAACACAGCGGAGAGGTTTCGGTTCTTGTTATACCCTCGATTTGTGCAACTTCTGATTAATGACGCGTTGCCAAACCTTCCTGCTATAGGGGAGAGACTGCAAGTAAAGAGGGTGGACAAAAGAGTATTCGCCCAATTCCTAAAGCCAGGCAGTGTAGATCCTACCCCATGTGCATACAAAACTCTTTGGCCACCTCATCAATGAAGCATATGTGGCCCCAGGTGACTGGAGATGGTACAGTCACGACTCGGAGCCGGAATTGGGTGAGCACTCCGACGAACAACAGGAACAACAAGGCGAGGAAATGGAGAGTGATGATGGATCGTCTGATGATGGAGACGACGAAGGAGGAAATGATGGTGCTGAGGGATCCGACTCGGAAGCGACTGAGTTAGATTCTTCCGATTCCGATGATGCACCGTCGCAGGTACACCCGAGGAGAACGGATAAGGTAACCCTACCTGAGTCGTCCTTCAAGAGAAAGCGACAGTCCTCTAGCAGCGAATACGAGCCAGACTCTGACTCTGACGCTGCTATACAAAGACAAAGAGGAGAAAGCATTCACAAGAACAGGGGCGATAGGCAACAACTTTCTATCTCTATTGTGGTGGAGGCTCAGCAGCAAGTACAAGTGTCAGCTGCTAGTCCGGATTCATCCTCCACCCCACCTTCACAGCAGCTTTACCGTAGGAGGAGAAGACCGCAAGTGCAAAGTGAAGTGGCCGTCACTACAATCATAGAGGTGATTCCTGTGATAGTGACCCTCCCTACCACAACTACTGTTCAGGTGGCGGTGACTACTCCAGATCTCACGGAGTCAGTCACCATCACCCCTACCTTTACCCCTACAACCCTCGTCACATCTTCCATCCCAACTACCACCACTGAGCCTTTAAGTCAACCCTTAAACTATGGAGACTTCACACAGGGGTTTGACTTTGATACCATATTCTCCTACCCTACTCATAATGCCGAGGCTTCCTCATCCTGACATCCTGATCCGAATAATGAAAGGATAGATGTTCTGGAAACCCATGTTGCTGAACTACTGGAGACTGTTCGGAAGTCAATGGAGGAGTCTGACGCTCAACAAGCACAGATCAATTCTTTGGTAGACGAAGTCATAATTCTTCGTAGCTAGAGAACAGGGACTGAGGAATGACTGAAGAATGTCTTGGCCCAGAACGAGCTCCTAATCAAGACAAATGAAATGCTTCTGGGTCACGGGCCATCCTTGGAGCTGAGGTTTGACTCTCAAAGGAAGGAGCATGAGCTTATGGTCAAGCTGATTGCTGATTTGACCAAGAAGCTTGATGCTCAGGGGGAGAAGGAGACAGAGAAAGAGAAAGAAAAGAGGACTACTGGTGATGAGGCGTGTCATCCGGTCGACTTGACTAAGGATGACGACAAGGACAAGGAGCCCGAAGCCGGTCCTAGTGGAGGTGAGCACCAAGCTTTAGCAATCGTGCCCATCTTTGTTGTTCCAATGGCTCAGGGGGAGTCGACTCATCAAGAGGGTGGTGGTGATAAAGGAAAGTCAGTGGCTGAAGTACTTAAGGACTTATCTGATGATGAGATCCTATATCTAGAGCCTGACTATTCCAAAGAAGTACAGATCGATGCTCTCTTCAACCTAGAAGAAGGAGAGATCGACTCTGGTGAAGATTGGGATGATGATGACGAGGACGTTGTAATCGAAATTCCCAAGGGTGACGGGGAAGGAGAGTACGAGCTAGAAGATGGAGAAATCTTTGAATTTCCATCCTTCGATGCTTGGCTCGACATAGGTTCAGTCGAGCAGCATGGTAATGTAGAAGCCTCGACTGAAGCATCCCCAGTTGACCCTGCACCTGTGGAACCAGAGGCACCGAAAGAAACAGACATGCCTTCTACTTCATCAAAGGGTCCAGCTCCTGTGTGGCAAAAGACTTCTATAATAGACAAACACAGAGCAACAGGGATGATCTTAGCTGTAAGGTTCGAGGAGGATAAGCAGTTGTTCGCAATCAAACGATTTGGCGAGCTTCAATACTTGAAACCCACCAGTGAAGCATTCAGCTCCTTACCCAGATACGACCTTGTGAAACTAGCAAACCGAGAGCTGTTGGATCATTCCAATCATGCAGTGGCGATGGGTTTGTGGGTGGTTCTGCACCGAGAAGCAAGATCGGGGAAATTTGAGATGTTCAAGCCTCAAGTGCCCAAGAGAGTCAAGGATAAGCACGCTATACATCCCGTGACTAAGAAGCACTTAAAGAAATTGGTATACAAGCCAGTGCGATGTGAAACTAAGATTCCCATGAGCAAGTTATCTCAGGATATTCTTGGTGACATGTGGTACTGGTACGTAGATCCAAAGACGGGCGAGGCTGTGATAATGGGTAAAGGACGTTCAGAGAGCGGGAACATAGTGCCAAAGGAACTGATCAGAATATTTGATGAAGTCTGCTTTATCAACTTTTATGTGAAAGATCTAGAGGTGATAGCAGAACGTTATTGCGTCTACAAAGATGAGTGGACAGAGCTCCTTGCTTCTAAATATGACAAGGTGATTAAGTTCTGCCTTGATTACAAGAAGAAGATGGAAGCTAAAGATCAAGTGCTGTAATGACTGAAGATGTTAAGACCGAAGACTGAAGATTATCCAGAGCTGTTGTCAAGGGGGAGTTTGTTGAAGCACTTTCCTGTGACAAACACTCTGGATATATAGAGTCTTAGTCTTAGGTTGTTTTGTCTTGTTTGTAATTGTCTTTGTATGTAAGAGTCTTTATGTATTAGTTTATCGAGTTGTATTTACTTTTACATACTAAATGTTGCTAAATTCTTTAAGTGTTTTGCGCACTTGTAAGTGCGAAGGAGAAAGCTCCTGCGTACTTAGCAAGTACGCAAGAGTAACTTTACGTACTTGCTAAGTACGCAAGAGCATTTTGCCCTGCGCACTTGCTAAGTGCGCAGGCATCAGGTCTTGTATAAATAGGATAGGTTGACAGAAGTTAAGTACGCAGACATAGACGCAAATACGCAGATTGTAATCTCAGTGCTTTTCTCTGTAACCTTCAAGTTTTTATAATACAAAGAACGTTTAAAGTGTTTTCTCTTGTCGATTTACTTTGTTTAGTTTCACTCTCCACCTAGTCACGGGCATTCCGCACCCGGTCCGACTAGTAAACCCACTTGCATGTGACGATCCGCCACACCCGAGGGACCTATAGTTATGGTTTTAAAACTATAATGGAAATGTGGTTATGATGTTATGGTCTATGAACTATAATGGAAATGTGGTGAGGTTATAGTCAAAGTTATCATAATGGGCATGTGGTGAAAATTATGGTCTAAGCACCATGTTGGAAATGTAAATGAGTTATGGTCGTGTGCCATAATAGAAATGAAAAATTTGTCAAACATGAGATGGTTTTAAGGAAACAAAGGAACGTGTATGTGGTTATGTAAGTGATATGTCGCCTAAGGGGTAATTGGGTGGAAACGGGTCAAATGGGTGAATGGGTGGAAATGGTAATACTTTACCATGTTGTTATGATTTGTCTTAATTACTAATGGTGTTTTATATGTGGTGACATGTAGGGAAGGCTCCGGTATGATCAAGGTCAAATCTATGGCGATGTTGGATTCTCGTATGCGTTTTTGAGTAACTACGGGTGTAATTGGATGTCCTTCAAGTGGGTGTAAACCGATTTATGAAATTGTAGTTTTTGGTACAAAGTATGCTGTTTTGAATGTTAGAACCCAAATCTAAGTGTTGGAAAAATTTTATGGTAAAATGTGTTGATGTTGGAAAAATTGGCTAAGTGTTGAAAACTGCTGAATTATGAAACTTTCTGCCATCTGGGGGTCTTCGCGCCACGCGAAAAACCGAGAAGTGTCTTTCGTGACACGCGAAAGACCTGGTCCTCGGACATCCTTTTTAGACTCCCTCGCGGCAAGCGAAGGGAGGGGCCCTGGTCCTCGCGCCACGCGAGTTAATATATATATATATATATATATATATATATATATATATATATATATATATATATATATATCTTTTTTTCGGACAAATGCTTCGTCGTGTTTTATTGATAAAATAATCGGTGTTTGTAATTAGAGTGTTACAAGTTGGTATCAGAGCAATGGTTTGAGAGATTTTGTGTGCGTGGCACCAAACTCAAACCGGATGCACTTGGTATGGAGGAAAGATACGAGAATCCAAGTAGGACTTGACCAAGACTCAGAGCTTTCGGATATGAAAGGTTAGTAATGTTATAACTAATGTTGTTGCATATGGTGTATATGTATATGTGATGTGTTTCTAACACATGCGTTTTATAGTTATATTTTTCCCCAGGTTTGATTGTATTTTTATATATTTTTATAGGTTTTTGTCACTTTAGTTAATTAATTAGTTGTTATTGTTGAAGCACTTTTGTGTGACAAACACTTTGGATAGTCTCTTAGTTTATTGTACTTGTCTTGTATGTTTTGTCTTTGTATTGTAATGTCTGTATGTATTAGTTATCGAGTTGTAATTTCTAATGCATGTTATTATTGTAATATTTCTCTAAGTGTTTTGCGCACTTAGCATGTGCACAGGAATTAGTTCCTGCGTACTTGGCAAGTACGCAAGAATATTTTGCGTACTTGCTAAGTACGCAAGAATATTTTGCGTACTTGCTAAGTACGCAAGAACAATTTGCCATGCGCACTTGTTAAGTGCGCAGAGATCAGGTCTTGTAAAATAGAATAGGTTGACAGAAGATAAGTACGCTGACATTTGCACTCAGTATTTTCTCTCTGTAACCGTTCATGTTTATAATAGAAGGAACTTTAAAGTGATTTCTTTGTCGGTTTACTTTCTGTTGTTTGATTCTCCCCCTAGTCACAGGCATTCCGCACGCGGCCCGACTAGTCACACACCCACACGTAACGATCCGAGACACATGGGGAGCTTAGCTCTTGATTTCGAGTGTTGTGAGTGTGTTAGGAGCATCTTCTACACATCATACAGAGATTTTGCTAGCAAAAGTGTGTGTTTTTGTTGATTTTTGTGATAAAATAGGGGTAGCACTTGAGCACTATTTTAGAAGCAAAACTCACTCAAAAACCGAGTTTTGTTGTGTATTTGAGTGTTTTGAGCGTCAAAGGTTGGTTAGAAATGAGTTTTTGACCCTTTGGCTCATTTTGTTTTGTCACATTTTCGATTTCTGCCATCTCCGGTGAGATTCCAATGACCGGAAAAAGTTGGTGAGAGTTGGTGAAAAAGTGACCTGCGTACTTACCTTATTTGGCAACAAGTACAATCTTCCTGCGTACTTACCAAGTACGCAAGACCATATTTGCTGCGTACTTACTTAATCTCCTGCGTACTTATCATTTATTCCTGTGTACTTATCAAGTACGCAAGAGAAAATTCTAAATACGCAAGACTAGGTTTGTTAAGTGCGTAAGGCTAGAGACAAGTGCGCAAGTTTCTTTGATTTTTCTGAAATTTGACTTAGTGTTCACCATGTCAAATCTTCAGAACCTCGATAACCTTCTGAACTATGACAACGAGATCGGAACCCCACAAAAACCCCCAAAGCTGCTTAATGTAAATGATTATTCAAACTGGAAAGCATGCTTTGAACATTATATTTCTTATACCGATTCTTCGTTGTGGATACCCATTTTAGAGGGCTATAAGCATCCCACATACACTTACCTTGATGAGGAAGTTCCCAAGCCTATCTCTAACTTGATGAAGAAGAAAAGAAATTTTATGACAGAGAGAAGAAGGCACACGGATCTATAACTATGGCCTTGACCAGGGAATTATTCCATAGCTTCAGAGGATACGATAACTCCAAGGATCTCTGGAAGGCGTTACAGAAGAGATTCGAGGGTAATAGTGACATCAAGAAGAGTAAAAGGGATCTTCTCAGGAAGCAGCATGAGTGTTTCAGATATCTGGAGAACGAATCCATAGATGAGCTCATCTCTAGATTCTATCATCTGCAGACTGAGTTGAAAGCTTTTGACCTCATCTATCCAAATGAGGAATTAGTTGAAAAATTTCAGGATGCTTTGCCACCCAAATTTGAGATGTATACTACCCTGATGAGAGAGAATTCTAAGTTTTATGAGATAACAATTGATGACGCAATTGGAAAGGTTCAAGCACATGACATGAACCTAAAAAGAAAGGAGAGCTCAGGAAGACCTCAAATACAAGACCCTTCTATGTATTATGGGACGTCTTCTACAACCAAGTCATAGGGCTCTGGAATTTCCCTTTTCTCAGGAAACTCTCATGAGGAAGAAACTGTAAAGGCTTGTGGTGGTCATGCGTGCTATGCAGCATCTGGATCTGGTTCTGGATCTCATCACCAGAACTCCTCAGGAAGTCCTTCTCCCACATCTTCAGCTAACCAATCAGCAATAGCCAAGATAGCTGAAGATCATGTGGCTTTATTCTCATCATGCATGCTTTCCTATGAGAACTTCATTGGCGGTAAGCTCACGGATCCTGAAACCATCGAAGAAGACTTTAATCAAGTGGATCCGGATGATATGGAGGATATGGATATTCAATGGAATATAGCCATGATCTTGAGGGGGGCAAAACGTTTCCTTAACAGAACTGGCCGAAAGTTCATTGGTGGGTATTCTAATGCCAAGGCTGGTTTTGACAAATCCAAGGCCAAGTGCTACAAGTGTCTGAACTTTGGACACCTTGCTCGTGAATGTCAGAAGGACAAAGCACCTGCCTCTGGATTCACAAGACCAAGCGAGGGAAGCAATCAACGAAACAACCAAGGGTACAACTCTAACAACAGCAATCAAAGTCAAAGTGGAACGTCCAATGCATTGGTGGCTCAATAGGATGAAAGCTTTGATTGGTGTGTTCATTTGGAGGATGCCCTTATTGCACAAACACAGGTTGGTCTCATGGCTGAGATTATGGAGATGATGGAAGCTGAGGAAAGGGAAGCTTCTGTGGCTGATCAAGAAGAGTCTACAACTGCAGTTGCCCTCATGGCTATTGGAGAGGCATCATGTTCATCGAATGAAGTAGATTCTAATCCTTTTGATGTCATTTCTTGTTCCAAATGTCTAAGCTTAAAGGTTGAAAACTATAAGCTTCAAGAAAAAGTCAAACCCCTTCGTATTGCAGCGTTAAGCTACAAGGAAAATGAAAAACGTTATAAAGATTCAATTGAAACTTTGAAGAAAGAAAAACGTGATTATTCAGTTAAAATCAGTGATCAACAGGTTCATTTGGATGTTACGTACAAGGGGTTAGAAAAAAGGAATAATGAGATCAACAAGCTGCAAAATGAGATCTTGCAGTTGAAAGGTAATATTGAGAAGTTGAAAACTTCTCGTTTTGTACACTACGAGTCTGTAGTGAGGCAAGTGAATGGCTTAGGGTTGGGTACTAATGCCATTCCTCCACCAGTTAGCGGGAAATTTGCCAACAACATAATTGACATTGATTTGTCTTGCCTTGATGAGTCCTCAAGTCAGGATGATTCCTCTAACAAGGATGATTCCTCTAGTAAGGCTGACTCTGTATCTAATGAAGAGTTCTTTACTTCTTCTGATGATGGGTCTGAGAACACCTACCATGAAGGAGTAGTCTCTGAGGAGTTGTTAAGTGAATAGAGAGTTAAGAAAAACATTATCATTAATAGTCATAAATGTATTTTGACTGAACCCGATATCATTGAATCTAATGAGAAATTGAAAGTGATGCTTTATGGAGGATATAAAAACATTAATCAGGTTAAGAAAGAAGCGTTTTCTGCTCATTTTGGGCTTGGTTATCAAGAAAATTTGCAAAAAATTTATACTCCCAAAAGCCAATCATCATCGGGTCAAACTATTGTTCACCAAACAACTTCTCCTGCTCATCATGCTGAGTCATCTAATGCCAGATCAAATGATCCTTACAGGAGGACTTACAAAGAAAAGAGAATTTGCTTTCACTGTGGTATGGTTGGTCACATTCTTGTGAACTGTCCTACTAAGAACCAAGGGAAACAACCAATTGTTTCACAACCGGCTGTTATCCCTAAGTCACCACTAGTGAAGCATTCCAAAAGTCCAAAAGCAAATGTGGTGAAATCACCAGTAAAACCTATGGTAAAGCCAAAGATGACTTCTGAGGCTAAACCATTTGTTTCAAAAAGGGGAAAGCTACCAGCTAAACCTAGTTCATCTACCTCTGGTAGTGTACAAACTGGTGTGAAACCTGTGGTGAAACTCTCTAAGCCACAGAGGAGAAGAAGGAACAAGAGTTTGAGAAAGCTAGAACAGCTGGTTGAAATTCAATCAGGTGAAGCTTCCACTAGTTCACCTGCTGCTGTTGAATCTAAGTCTACTGTTCCAGTTAAGAAAAAGAAGAGGTCCTGGAATAAAAAATCCAAATGTTCTCAATCTCCTGATCCCAAATCTTCTAAAGATTTATCAATTTTTGACAGTCACGACTGTGAGTTAATTGAGGTTGTTTATTTTAAGAAAGATGGACGACCCAAGACCACTATGGCTTGGGTCTCCAAATCTAATTAATTTTTTTTGTGACTCGTGCAGGGACATCCGAAAGGGTACTATCTCTAATCGTTGGGATGTAGATAGTGGATGCTCCCGGCACATGACAGGTAACATGGCCTTGCTTCAAGATGTGAAACCATTCAGAGGCGGCTATGTGGCCTTTGCTGGAGAGAAAGGAGGTAGTATCACGTGTCAAGGCATGGTTTCAAATGGTTGTGTCAGATTTGACAACGTCAACTACTGCGAGCAGCTGAAGCATAACTTGTTGAGTTTCTCCCAGATGTGCGACAAGGAGTACTCGGTGATGTTTGACAAGACTAAATGCTTGATTCTAAAACCTGGTTTTGAGGTTCCTGAAGACTGGATTCTGATGAGAGCGCCAAGGACACACGACAACTATCAGATTGATTTAAGCGTGGCAACAACCACCTCATTAGTTTCTACCTGTTTGCTTACCAAAGCGACATAACTTGACTCTATCTTGTGGCATAGGAAACTCGGACACATTTCTTATCGAAAGATGAATCATCTTGTAGGTCCCTCGGGTGTGGCGGATCATCACATGCAAGTGGGTCTACTAGTCGAACCGGGTGCGGAATGCCCGTAACTAGGTGGAGAGTCAAACAACATAAAGTAAACCGACAAGAGAAAACACTTTAAACGTTCTTTGTATTATAAACACTTGAAGGTTACAGAGAGAAGTACTGAGATTACAACTTGCGTATTTGCTATTATGCCTGCGTACTTAACTTCTGTCAACCTATGCAATTTATACAAGACCTGATGCCTGCGCACTTAAGAAGTGCGCAGGTCAAAATGCTCTTGCTTACTTAGCAAGTACGCAAAGTTACTCTTGCGTACTTGCCAAGTACGCAGGAGCTTTCTCCTGCGCACTTACAAGTGCGCAAAACACTTAGAGAATTTTGCAACATTCAATATGTAAAAGTAAATACAACTCGATAAACTAATACCTAAAGACTCTTACATACAAAGACAATTACAAACATGAGAATACAAACTAAGACTCTATCCAGAGTGTTTGTCACAGGAAAGTGCTTCAACAAACTCCCCCTTGACAACAGCTCTGGATTATCATCGTCTTCGGTCTTCATTCTTCAGTCTTCACATCTTCAGTCTTCATAGCACTTGATCTTTAGCTTCCATCTTCTTCTTGTATTCAAGGCAGAACTTAATCACCTTGTCATATTTTGAAGCAAGGAGCTTTGTCCATTCATCTGTGTACACACAATACCGTTCTGCTAGTACCTCCAGATCTTTCATAGAAAAGTTGATGAAGCAGACTTCATCAAAGATTCTGATCAGTTCCTTTGGCACTATGTTCCCACTCTCTGGACGTACTTTCCCCATGATCACAGCCTCGCCCGTCTTTGGATCTACGTACGAGTACCACATGTCACCAAGAATATACTGAGATAACTTGCTCAAGGGAATCTTAGTTTCACATCGCACTAGCTTGTATACCAATTTCTTTAAGTGCTTCTTAGTCACAGGATGTCTAGCGTGCTTATCCTTGACTCTCTTGGGCACTTGAGGCTTGAACATCTCGAATTTCCCAGATCTTGCTTCTTGCTGCAGAACCACCCACAAACCCATCGCCACTGCGTGATTGGAATGACTCAGCAGCTCTCGGTTTGCTAGGTTCACAAGGTCATATTTGGGTAAGGAGCTGAACGCTTCACTGGTGGGTTTCAAGTATTGAACCCCACCGGATCTTTTGATAGCGAACAGCTGCTTATCCTCCTCTAACCTTACAGCCAAGATCATCCCTGTTGCTCCGTGTTTGTCTATTATAGACGTCTTTTCCCACACAGGAGCTGGACCCTTTGATGAAGTAGAAGGCATATCTGTTTCTTTCGGTGCCTCTGGGTCCACAGGTGTAGGGTCAACTAGGGAGGCTTCAGTCGAGGCTTCCACATTACCAGCATGCTCGACTGAACCTGTGTCGAGCGGAGCTTCGAAGGATGGAAATTCAAAGATCTCTCCATCTTCTAACTCGTACTCTCCTTCCCCGTCACCCTTGGGATTTTCGATCACAACGTCTTCATCATCATCCCAATCGTCACCAGAGTCGATCTCTCCTTCTTCTAGATTAAAGAGAGCATCGACCTGTGCTTCTTTGGAATAGTCAGGCTCTAGATATAGGATCTCATCATCAGATAAGTCCTTAATCACTTCAACCACTGACTTTCCTTTGTCACCACCACCACCACCAGAGGTAACACCACCCTCTTGATGAGTAGACTCCCCCTGAGCCATTGGAACAACAGAGATGGGCACGATTGCTAAATCTTGGTGCTCACCTCCACTAGGACCGGCTTCGGGATCCTTGTCCTTGTCGTCATCCTTAGTCAAGTCGACAGGATGACACGCCTCATCACCAGTAGTCCTCTTTTCTTTCTCTTTCTCCTGTTCTTTCTCTTTCTCCCCCTGAGCATCAAGCTTCTTGGTCAGGTCACCAATTAGTTTGACCATCAGCTCATGCTTCTTCCTTTGAGTATCAAACCTCAGCTCCAAGGACGTCCTGTGACCCAGAATCATTTCATTCGTCTTGATCAGGAGCTCGTTCTAGGCCATGACGTTCTTCAATATTTCATCAGTCCCCGTTCTCTGGCTACGAAGGATTCTGACTTCGTCTATCGAGGAATTGATCTGTGCTTGTTGAGCGTCAGACTCCTCCTTTGATTTCCGAATAGTCTCCAGTAGTTTAGCAACTTGGTTTTCCAGAACATCTATCCTTGCATCATTCAGATCAGGATGTCTGGATGATGACGCCTCGGCATTGTGAATAGGGGAGGAAAATATGGTATCAAAGTCAAAACCTTGTGTGAAATCTCCATAATTGAAGGGTTGACATAAAGGCTCAGTGGTGGTGGTTGGGATTGTGGATGTGATGAGTGTTATAGGGGTAATGGTAGGGGTGATGGTGACTGACTCCGTGAGAATTGGAGTAGTCACCGCCACCTGAGTAGTTGTGGTAGGGAGGGTCACTATCACAGGAATCACCTCTGTGATTGTAGTGACGGCCACTTCATGTAGCACTTGTGGCCTCCTCCTCCTACGATACAGTTGCTGTGAAGGTGGGGTGGAGGCTGAATCAGGACTAACAGCTGAAACTTGTACTTGCTGTTGAGCCTCCACCTCACTGGGGATAGCAGGTTGTTGCCTATCGCCCCTGTTCTTGTGAATGCTTTCCCGTCTTTGTCTTTGTATAGCAGCGTCAGAGTCAGAGTCTGGCTCGTATTCGCTGCTAGAAGACTTTCGCTTTCTCTTAGAGGACGACTCAGGTAGGGTTACCTTAGCCATGATCTGCAAAAACACACAGAAAACAGAATCAGAACAACACGTATCATTGGAAATGGATAAACACGACTCAGTATAGCAGTTAATCTTTGAACTGAAATTTCAGACTTAGAATTTTTTGCCAAGTGTTGGTCCTGCGTACTTAGCAAGTACGCAGGATTTTCCTCTTGCGTACTTAACAAGTACGCAAGAATTACTTCTTGCGTACTTGCTAAGTGCGCAAGAACTACACTTGGTGAAAATTTCAAAAGTTTGAAATTCAACTGAAGTTCAAAAATCGGTGTGTATTGGGTCGCCACTAGGTCGGAATCGAAGATTCTAGTCTATGGGACCAACAACAACACCAAATACCTGCTAAACTTGACCGATTTTGACCTAACAGTCGAACAAACCCACTGACGGTTCAACTTCAACTACAGGGACAAAATCAAAGATGAAATTGGACGATTAAGGTCTCATAGGTGATCGATTAATTATTGTTAACAAGCTTTAATTATTAGGTTTTACCCAAACAACCCAAAAATTGTCAAAAAAATCTCTAACAAAAACCTAAGATAAATCGCTCCAAAATCACGACTTGCTGTGGATGGAATGAGCCTAGATTCTCACCAAATCGATGTTATAAGATGATGAAACTTGTAATGGGACGAAAAATCGGATTGGATCACACGAATTTTTGAGTAAGTTTGCAGAGGGAAAAAGTCAGTTTGAATGTGATGAAAAACTCAGAAAAATTCTAAGTCCCCCTTTTATACTCAACACTAAAAGGTCGTGCGTACTTAGCAAGTGCGCACGCTTTAACTCTTGCGTACTTGCTAAGTGCGCAAGCTTTAACTCCTACGTACTTACAAGTGCGCAAGAGTTAACTCTTGCGTACTTATTAAGTACGCATGGCTTACTTCATGCGCACTTACAAGTACGCACAAACCCTTAAGTGCGCAAACTTTTAACTCAGATTTATGAAGTTTTTCAAGTCAAATAACGAACAAGATAAAAATATTCAATCAGGAGGATTGAAATACAATTCAGGAAGGTTAAACACAAATATTTTTGGCTTTTCTGAATTAAATTGAACTATGCATAAACTTAAAATCTTTTTGGTCTTTTCTAATAAAAATTATACAAGTATTCACACAAACTATGTTTTTTATCAAAGACACGAGCAAAGGATCATATCATGCTATCTTTTAGCAAAAACGATACAATATAAATATCAAAGAATATGGGATCATGTCATGGATTACTATTTATTCATACGTAATAAGCACATAAACAAGTAATTCAAGTTGACAATATTATAAGATTTGAAACTATAAGCATCTTTGTATCACGTTCTTGTGTATTAAGGTATTAATTATAATAATATATACAACGTGTATCCCACTGATATGCAACAATAATGTAAATTGCATTATCTCAAGGCATCTAAGATTTTCCCAATGATTTTCTAAATATTTCAGAATGAAGTTACATCTATTAGTACAGGAAAAATCAAGCAGAATCCATAAGGATTATCAGGAATCATAAGATTCAGAATCAAGTGATTCATTAGTCTTGGTTTCATTTGATTTTCTTCATTGAATATTTGTATGATGATTCAGGATAATATATATGGTGTTTGAATAAGGTAAGGGGATCCAACTTTTATCTGGATTTGATTTCAATGAATCAGAAGTGATTCAAGGGTGAATACATGCTCAACAGTTGATGTAGAGACATGTCTTGATTCAATCTATCCTTGCATACTTGTGAGTATGGGCAGTGAGATGAACCACATTAATTGTGCTAACGACATAACCCGAAACTGACCTCAAAAGAAAATTATTGACAAAATCTAACATCCTCTATCTGATAATGATCTTCTCTATTCTTTTACGCACACACACTTGCAGACATGGGTTCAAATCACAGTTGTAATTTATATTTAGTTTCCACACTACTAGTTATTCAAAGACGCCTACAGCCTACTGACAATTCAAATTACTTGTAAATAAGCAGATTAAAAACATAATAATTTAAACAATTAAGTAAGTATGACGCAATCATTTACCATATGAGCAGTCTGTGATGTCTAGATCATTTCTGATGTACTATCATTTCCTCTTTTCTCAAGTTAACATTGAATTTTTCTCCATTTTCTATTTTTTTTTTATTTTGTAAAATATTTTGAAAATTAAAAGAACTATACAGAAAATTTAAAAGAAATAAAGTTTAACTTCCATGAATTGAATTGATTTAAGAAAAAATAATTTTCACTCAGGATTGAACATTCCTATCAAGTTAACAAGATGCTCAAAATGGGATCGATCAAATGCCTTTGTGAAAAGGTCAGCAAGATTGTCATCTGTGTGAACTTTTACAAGTTCAATTAAATGCTTTTCAGCACAATCACAGATGAAATGATGGCGAATCTCTATATGTTTAGTTTGGAATGTTTCACCGGGTTATTTGTGATGGACATGGTGGCATTGTTGTCAATGAATAAAGGAGTTCCAGTAAAGTTTAAGCCGTAGTCTCTCAATTGCTGCTGAATCCACAATATCTGAGAACAACCGCTCGCCGCAGCAATGTATTCTTCTTCACAAGTTGAGACAGAAACCGTTGACTGCTTCTTGCACTGCTAGGAGACCAGTCTGTCTCCTAAGAATTGACATCCACCAGAAGTTGACTTTATGTCAAGGTTACAACCGCCATAATCTGAATCAGTGTAGGCTTTGAAGTCGAATGACTGCTGCTTTGAGTACCAAAGACCCAATCAAGGTTTCCCTTTCAAGTATCTGAAAATTCTCTTCACGGCTATCATATGTGACTCCTTCGGTTGAGACTGAAACCTTGAGCACAAGCACACAACAAACATTATATCGGGTCTTGAAGCTGTGAGATACATAAGTGATCCGATCATCGCACGGTACAATCTGCTATCTACATCCTTTCCATCTTTGTCAGGATGCAGACCATGATTGACTGGGATATGTGTGCCATAAGTACTGCTATCATTCATCTTGTATTTTGACAAGATGTCCTGCACATACTTTGTTTGATGTAGATAAATTCCATCCTCTCTTTGACTGACTTGCAGACCCAGGAAGAATGACAATTCACCCATGTTACTCATTTCGAACTTGGACTTCATCACCTTTTCGAATTCCCTACACATCCCTTCATTGGTAGATCCAAAAATAATGTCATCGACGTATACTTGTACAAGAAGAATGTCACCTCCTGCTTTCCTAATGAAAAGAGTCGAGTCAATCTGTCCACGGTCGAAATCATTAGACAGTAAATGCTTAGATAATGTCTCATACCATGCCCGCGGTGCTTGATGAAGACCATAAAGTTCTTTGTCGAGCTTATACACTTTATTGATATTATGCGGATCTTCAAAGCCGGGAGGTTGAGTGACATAGACCTCTTCATGAACTTTACCATAAAGGAAAGCACTCTTCACATCAAGTTGATAGACCTTGAAGCCGACATATGTGGCATAAGCCAAGAACAGTTGAATGGCCTCAATTCTAGCAACTGGGGCATATACTTCCGTGTAATCCAAGCCCTCTTGTTGATAAAAACCCTGAACAACCAATCTTGCTTTGTTCTTCACAACAACATGACGATCATCCGTCTTGCATTTGAACACCTTCCAATTGGCTGAAAGCCTTTTGGCAAGTCAACCAAATCCCACACGTGAAACTTTTGGAATTGAGACAATTCATCTTGCATCGCCTCAATCCAGCAGTTATCAGTGAGAGCCTCCTTCACATTCTTCGGCTCTAACTGGGACACGAATGCAGCATGCAGACATGTTTCCATGACACCAGTGTCAAATATCTCTGTGTAAAGACTGGTGTTCTCAGTGACGGTTCGATGACGAGTCTGAACACCGACATAAGGATCACCAATAATGTTGTCAATTGGATGATTCCTATGCACTCTTGTCTCTGGTACAATCGGTTCCTGAATTTCTGAATCGAGATTCGTGCTTAACTCCCCCATTTTCGGTGTTCCAGAGGTAGAGGATTCAATGGTAATTGGATCAGCTGGAGCTTCATTTCCTTCAGTTGTGTTAGGATTAGCTTAAGCGTCATCTCCATCACCATGAACATCTTCACTGTTATCACTGTCATGAGTTCCAGATGCTTATGGTTTCAAATCTGATAATATTGCCAACTTGAATGAACTTGATTTTGTTGCATATTACGTATGAATAAGTAGTAATTCATGACATGATCCCATATTCCTTGATGTTTATCGTGTATCATTTTTGCTAAATATTAGGCTGATATGATCCTCTGTTCATGACTTTGACCATAGATAGCTAGTGTGTTTATTCTTGTATATATCCAGATCTGTATCTTGTACATATTATCTTTAAGTTCGCCTCTAGCAGAACTTACACAGAATTTTATCAACAGTTACAAAACATGTCCTAACAGACTCCCCTTTAAATGTTGCTAACAATTCTATCAATGGTCAAAGTCATGAATAAAGATAATATGTACAAGATACAGATCTGTATCTTGTACAAGAATTCTCTCTCGTCTACTTTGATATCGTCTATTCTGTGACCATATACGAGAGAGAATTCTTGTAACCTAATATTGGTGGAATACAAAGAGTTTATTTACACCGTTGTTGTTGATTGAGTTACACGAGCACGTTGATCATGGATTCCGCACGTTATCACCGTGTCGTACCGCGAGTCTAGAGATCCGTCACGCAACGAATTAGGGACCTACAAGTGGTATCAGAGCTTATGCTCTTGATTAGCAAAAGATTCGTGGTGTTTTCATGTCCAATCAACATCAAAAATCTGAGATTTTGAAGCTTTTTAATCTTTTTGTGTTCTTGATAAAAATGGAGAATTTTTGACAAATTTGGATTGATTTTGGATGTTTTGATGAAATTGATCCGATAGAAAGGTTCTAATTGAGAAAATACACAATCCTACGGTTTGATTTTGTCTAATTCCTTCAAATCAGTGATTTATGATGAATTCAGTATGGTTCGTGTTCGCGATTTTGGTCTGAATCTGTTCTTGATCTTGATTCTGTTACTGCAAGCGAACTTGCGGTTTGTTGTGCAGGCGAACTTAGGGAGGTGAACTTAATAAGTTCGCTTGGTGAATATTAAGCGAACTTAATAAGTTCGCTTGGTGCAGAGTAGGCGAACTTAATCAGGCGAACTTAACAAGTTCTCTCGGGTCAACTTAAGTTCGCTTGAATTAAAAAAATAAAATAAAAAGTAGGGAAAGCTTATATGGTCGTTTTGAATCATTTTTTAAATTTTGAATTTTCGAAATTTTTTAAAAAGCGTATTTTGGCGGGAAAATTTTTTCCGGATATTTTCGCAAAAATTTCAAAATGTCAATTTCATGTGATGATAATGATATTGAAACTGTGCCACCGAGACTTTTGTGAATATCAGATTTTCGTACCTGAAAAGTCCGGTTAGAACAGTTCGTATCAGAAACTGATGAAAATTTTTCGACATCCATATTTGAAGGATATGTGCATCCTACTTATGACTATATGGGATATTATGGTGTTCCTTAACCAGTGACAACTCTTACTAAAGTAGAAAAGCAGAAGTTTGATCGAGAGATGAAGACGCGTGAAACTTTAACGCTGTCTTTACCTAAAGAAATCCTTCATAGTCTCGGGAAGTGTCCAACTTCAAGAGATCTATGGGAAGCATTGAAGAAAAAGGGTGAAGCAACTTCTCAAGCGTTTGAGGTCTTGATCAAAGAACTATTGGAGAAGCCGAGTTTTTCTCAAAGTGATTCTTCTGCAGATTTAACTGATAGTGAGAGTATTCGTTCTGGTGAAAGTACTCAATCTACTGAGACTGATGTGATGAGTGAAGAAAGCTTTCAGACAGTTGAAGATAATCTGAGTGAATTAGAAAATGATGCAGAGCCTGTCATTGTTGATCAAAAGAATGAAGCTGATGATGACGTTTTCATGGCTCCTGGTACATCTTCTTCAGAACTAAAACCTGAGGTATTTTCAAACTCTGAGACGTTTTGTTCTAACTGTGTTTCAGTTAAGGATAAAATGATGAGGGTTATGGATGACAATGTAAACCTCATTTGTGATATGAAATCCATGCACACGGTAAATCAGAAATTAAAGGATAATGAGAATGTGTGTATTGAAAGAATAGAATCACTGAAGAGGGATATAAGTTCTCTGACTTTGAAGATCAAAGAGCAGGCATATCACCTGGATATGTCCTTTGCAGAAATTGAGAAAAGAAATAATGATCTTGTTGAGAAAGATAAGGAACTAGGTGAATCTAAAGCTGAGGTAATCATATTGCATAGAAAGTTAGAAAGCTTTGTAAATTCATCATCCTTATTAGAACATTATCATAATAATACTAAACAGGGGAAGGGAACTAAGGGTATTGGTTATGTTCCTCCACCATTCAACAGAAATTATTCTGTTACACCTGAGATTATAAAAGATGAGGATTTAGATCCTAAGACTGTGTTGAAAGTGAATCCAGTCACAGGTGAAGATATGGTGTATTCTGATGAGAGTGATGATGAATATTTTGATGAAGCTAAGGTAGAGGGGATACCGAAAGAGATTAAGAAAGAAGACTCAAAGGTTGATTCTAATTCATCTGGAAATTATACATTTGGAAGTTCTTCAAATTCAAGGAGGGTTCCATATGTGAGAGATTATAAAGACAGGCGTACATGCTTTCATTGTAATGAGATGGGTCACATTGTGGTGAACTGTCCTTACAAAAATAAAGGAAAGAAGCATGTAGTTCCTGAGAAGATGAAGCCTGAATCAAAACCTGTTGCAAAATCTGGAGTTCCAGAGAAAATAAAGCAAAAAGAAGTTCATGTAGGAGAATCTTCTTCAAGTGCATCTTATCGTGTGAAGATTCCTTATATGAGAGATTATCGTGAGACGAGATCTTGCTTTTACTGTGGTCTTGTGGGTACGGATTGATTGTTCTCACAAAGCCAAAGGTAACCGACATGTTACTCCAGGAAAGGTAAGAACTCATGGTAAGCCTTATGTTAACCCAAATGTGGTTAAACCTCATGATACACCAAAGGGTAATTCAAAATCTGAGGTTAGGCTTTCTAGACCTCAAAGACGGAGGAGAAACAGAAGATTGAGAGAACTTTTAGAATAACAAGAGTTTTCACAATCTACACAATTTTTAAATGAAAGAAATTGTTCAAAAACTTCACATTTTAAGCAAAAAGAATTTAATGAACAGAAGTATGTTTGGAAATCTAAAGTTTCTGTTTCTGACTCGTCGGATCAATCTCCAAAAATTGATGAGAGATTCGATTGTGAATGGAGTGAGGTTTATTATTTTGATACAGATGGACGACCCATGACAACCATGGCTTGGGTCCTAATTTCAAATTAATGTTTCTTGTTAGATGTGCAGGATTTACCAAGAGGGACTATTAATACCATTTTGGTTGTTGATAGTGGTGGTTCTAAGCACATGACAGGGACTGACATCTGCAAGAGTAAAGAGTTGTTGATAACTGAGAATCTATTTGATTCAACGACTTGATGCTCAAGGGAGAGAATATGTCACACAAAATGTTATTTTGAAAGAGTTTTACAAAGTCCAAATGATAACCTGAAACTTAGGATGACGATGGTGAGCATAAAGTCGTTGATGCAACCATTTGACTAGTTGCGGGGGAGTCTACAAGACAGGGGGAGTACAGAACTGTGTTGGTGACAAAGGCAAAGGCATTCAATTACAGGATTACATCGGTTTGAGTTTTTAATTGATTGACTAGCTTAATCCTGAGTAACCAAGTAAAATGTTTTTCTTAAAATGTTTTCATGGAAGGTTTATTTTCGTTTGTTTTACTTTCTTTAAAAAAATATTTTGAAAATTCCAAACAAATTAAAAAAAATAAAAATAAAATCGACATTACATGACGTTAAAGAAGAGATGATAGTACATAAGTGGATGTTCTTTCACACATGATCTTAGATTGACTGGTTGGTGCTTTATGTTAATATATCTGAATTATATGTTTTGATCTAAACTTCAGAGACTGCACATATAGGAAATGATAGTATTGTGTATGCATATAATTTGAATTGTCAGTAGACTAAAAGCGTCACAGAACCATTAGTAGTGTAAAAACATAATTGCATATGTTACAACTGTGATTTGAACCCATTTTATGCCTGGGTGTGTGTGTGAAAAGATCAATATCAGATAAAGAATATTAGCTTTTAATAAAGATTCTCCTATGAGATCAGTTTCGGGTTATGTCCTTAGCACTATTCATTCGATTTGCTTCGGTGCCCATGTCCCGAAAAGCATGCAATTTGAAGTATAATCAAGATATGTACTTGACTACATCTGTCAAACATATACTAGCCCTTGGATCATATTGATAAATCATCTTTACTGATTCCATTGAATTCATAATCCAGATAACAGTTGGATCCACGTACCTGAATCTTATGATTCCACATATATAAGCCAAGACATTGAATCATTCGATTCTGAATCTCATTGATTCCTATACAATCCAATTTGGATTCTGCTATTCATGTGCTAAGTGATGTCTCCTCATTCTGGAAATTCGGATAATCTTTAGTAAAATCTCATATGTCTTGAAGAAAGTGCATTTACTTTCTGTTGGCATACTAGTGGGGTACACGTTGTATTTCATACTTAAATGGTACCTTAACTCACAAGAAAGTGGGAATGAGATGCTTTAGTTTCAAATCTTATAATATTGACAATTTGAATTTGTGTGTCATAGCGTGATCCTATTTTCTTTGAATGTTTATCGCGTATCATAACATGCAATATGAAAGTCTTGAAAAGATAGAGTGTGATAATCTTGAAAGATATTGGTTTGATTGGTCAAGGCTTGAAAGAATGACATAGGATACCATTTGATATTATATGGATTTTATATTGTGTGATTGATATATCATATATACTGATATGATCTTCTTACTCGTGATGTTCGACCAAAAAGATGTGATTTTGTATTTTACATTTCAGTTTAGATAGAGAAAAACCAAAAAGATTTTGTCTTTCTTATGTTTGAAAAACCAAAAAGATTTTATTTTTCCAGCTTCCATGGAAATCTTAATTGTTGGTTATTCTCAGTTGTTCTCCTTTGCAAAAACTGAAATTTGCAGACAGAAGTTGACAAGGGGTCCTTCTCCCAAGTTTTCTTCTAGAAATAAAGAGAGAGTGTGCAGATGAACAAGACGAAGACTACAACTTGTTTGATGATATATGAAGACGGATGACAATCTTCTGAAGCTGTTGTCAAGCGGAGTCTGTTGGAGCATACTCTGGTGACAACGAGCTTGAAGATATTATGTCTTAGTCTTAGAGTCTTTGACTTGTAATTGATAGAATTGTTAGCAACAGTTAAAGGGGAGTCTGTTAGGACATGTTTTGTAACTGTTTTAAAATTCTGTGTAAGTTATGCTAGAGGCGAACTTAACAAGTTCGCCTAGCCTATCAGAGGCGAACTTATTAAGTTCGCCTAGTATATCAGAGGCGAACTTATTAAGTTCGCTTAGCCTATTAGAGGCGAACTTAATAAGTTCGCCTAAGCATCTTTGAGGCGAACTTATTAAGTTCGCCTGGTGCAGAACTGGTGCCTATAAATAGAGTTTCAGAGTCTGTGAAACAGAATACAACAGAACGGTGAGACAGAATAGACGATATCAGAGTAGACGAGAGAGAATTCTTGTAACCTGATATTGGTGGAATACAGAGAGTTTATTTACACCGTTGTTGTTGATTGAGTTACACGAGCACGTTGATCATGGATTCCAGAAATTATCACCGTGTCGTACCACGAGTCTAGAGATCCGTCACGCAAAGAATTAGGGACCTACAGAATCTTAGCCAATTCCATCCACAAATCATCGACTTTGGACCGATTATTGACTGTTCCTGGTCCAGGGCTTGCTGACAAAAATTCGATGAATTTTAGAAATTGTAAGTCAAATTGTGACCTAATACATGTTTGTAATCATCAAAGGACCCTTTATAACACAAAATTCGTCCTTAACATGCTTTGATTTTGGCTTTGACCCCTTGAATGGCTGTTGTTTTCGTCGGACCAAGGCTTGGTCAAAATGACCTGGTTTTAGCATGATATTGGTGTTGATTTTGGTTCCATAGGTCCTAAACGTGTTTTTCGACCTTGTGGTGACCATAATAAACGTACAAAATGTTGAATCTGTGGATTTTGGATTTTGAAATTTTTTTGTAAGTGTCGGTTCCTGCGTACTTAGTAAGTATGCAAGAAGTAACTCCTGCGTACTTACTAAGTACGCAAGAACAATCTCCTGCGTATTTGTTATGTATGAAGGAAGGGAAATTCAGAAAAATTTCTAAGTCTGGAAATCAGTTCAATGTGCAAGTGCTATACCATGTAATGTTTGTTCCATTCCAATGATTCTATTTGTTCTAATGTTGTTTATCTTGTGTTTTTGCAGTAATGGCTCATGCGTTCACTAATGAGTTCAATCTGTTAGCTCTCACTCATCTAGAATGGAAGGGTGTTGCACTAGAGTATAGAGAGATTGTGGACTTCCTGAACAGATCAAAGATCAGTAATGCAATATCTGCTGATCTGGTTGTTTCTCAACCTTACATGGAGCAGTTCTGGAATACTACTGATCATGACTGCATTGTAACCCCGAATGTCATTAGGGCTACTGTGGCAGGTCATGAGATAGCCAATTCGGAAGACACCAATAGGAGATTGCTACATTTCAGGGATTTACCTACTGATCCGGTGGCCTACCTTGACTACTTCGGTGACGGGTGCTGGAGACAACGAATGGGTTACGTTGGGAAGACGGACTATGCTTCCAACAAAAAGATGTGGGTACCTGATCAATGGAGTTACTTTGCACACGTCATGATCATATGCCTATCCACAAGAAAGGCGGGCAAGGATGCCATGGATTATGACTTGGCGACCGCAATGGTTGGCCTATCTCTGAACAAGGGTTACAACTTCTCCAAATACATCTACAAGTCTGTGACTGATCAGATTAATGCAGCGGAGAGGTTCAGATTTCTTTTGTACCCGAGGTTCATACAACTGTTGATCAATGATGTTGTGCCCAATCTACCTCAGATTGGAGATAGATTACAAGTCAAACGGGTGGACAAGAGGGTGTTCGTTAAATTACTTAAGCCAGGCAGTGTAGAACCTACCTCTGAGCACACACCCCTCTTTGGCCACCTCATTAACGAAGCATATGTGTCCCCTCCCAATGACAGATGGTTTAGTGTTGAGTCTGAGCCGGAGCAAAGTGAACACTCAGAAGAACATGTTGAGGAACATATAGAGTAGGAAGAGGAAGAAGGAAATGAGTCTGATGATGATGAATCTGGAGATGGAGGTGATGAAGAACATGAGGGTGAAGGTGTTGAGGAGTCTGACTCTGAAAGAACAGAATCTGATTCTTCTGACTTCGATGATGCACTTGACCAAGCACACCCAAGGAGAACGGCGAAGGTTTCCCTTCCCGAGTCGTCCTCTAAAAGAAGGCGACAAGACAGTCCTGACAGTGAGTATGAACAAGAGTCAGAGACTGAAGTACAAAGACAACGTACTAAAAGAAGGGTTAAGCAGAAGAATGATAGACCATTTGATGTGATGATGCGGGATATTGCATCTCATGCTCTAGGTCAATCAAGTACTCAGGATTTGAGTACTTCTCAAGCTTCCACACAGCTTTTTCAAATGAGGAGGAGCAGCCACGTGTAACAAGTGAGGTGGCTGCTACTACTATCTCGGAGGAGGTGCGTGAGATAGGATCCCTCCCAATTGAAACTGTCCATCAAGTCTTGAAGAAGGCTCATGTACAGACTGAGTTAGTCACAATCACCACAACCACCATTGAAACATCAACCATCCCATCTTCAATCCCAACTACCACCCTTCAGCCCATCAGTCAACCCTATAACTTTTGGGACTTTACCAAAGGGTTTGACTTTGATCAACTGTTCTCCTTTCCCACCTATACCACTGCTAAAGCCTCTACATCCAAGGATCCTGATCCCCGTGATGCGAGGATTACCTCACTAGAAACTCAGGTGGCCGGTTTACTTGAAACAGTTCAGAAATCAAGGAATGAGTCAAACAAGATAAGATAAACTCCTTGGTGGATGAAGTTACTCTATTAAGGCACCAAGGTGAGGGAACCCAGGAGCAGCTTAAAAGATTGATGTCCCTGAATGAGTTGTTTATCAATACGAATGACAGGATTCTGAGGCATAGGATGACAATAGAGCTAAGATTGGACACTCAACTCAAAGAACATGAAATGATGGTCAAGTTGGTAGCTGAGTTGAGCGCAAAGCTTGCTGCTCATGGGGGAGAAGGAGAAGGAGAAAGAGAAGGAAATAGAGAAAGAGAAGGAAAAGCCTAAGCCGAGTGGTGATGAGGTTTGTCATCCTGACGATCTGACAAAGGATGATGACAAAGACAAGGATCCTGAAGCCGGTCCCCTAGTGGAGGTGAGCAACAAGCTTTAGCTATTGTTCCAATCTCTGCTGTGTGTATAGCTGAAGGGGAGCCTACTCAACACGGCGGTGATACTTCTGGGGGTGGTCGTAGTGGTTAAGGAAAGTCGGCAGCTGTAGTTTTATACGATTTATCTGACGATGTTATCTTGTTGATTGAACCGGACTATTCCAAGGAAGTGCAGATCGATCCTCTCAGCAATCTCGAGGAAGGCGAGATCAAGTCTGACGATGACTGGGATGAAGATGATGAGGATGTGATGGTGGAGTTCCCGAAGGGTGACGTTGAGGGAGTCTATATGCTTGAGGATGGAGAGATTTTTGAGGCTCCAACCTTTGAAGCTACTTTTACTACAGGTTCAGTCGAGCCTGAGAATGTTGCTGAGGCTAGTGGAGCAGCAACCTCGACTAAAGCCTCTCCTTCCAATCCCCATCATACTGATGCTGATGACTGGATGAACAAGTATCCTCGGGGACGGTTCAAAAAAGACTCCTTCTTGGCAAAGGTCTTCAATCATAGACCAGCATGAGCAACATGGATGATCTTATCTGTCTGTTTCGACGATGATAAGAACTTGTTTGCCATCAAGTGCGTCGGGGGGGGGTTCAATTCTTGAAACCAAACAGTGAGGCATTCAGTTCTCTTCCCAAATATGACTTGGTTAACCTAGCAAACCGTGAGCTACTTGGTGATACAAGTCACGCGGTAACAAAGGGTTTGTGGGGAACACTTCAACAAGAAGGTAGATATGGGAAATTTGATATATTTAAGCCTAAATTGCCCAAGAGAGTCAGGAACAACATCGTTAGACATCCCGTGATGAACAAAAGCTTAAGGAAGTTGGTATATAACCCAGTGTCATGTAAGACCAGGTTTCCCCTAAGTAAGTTATGCCATGATATCCTTGGTAGCATGTGGTACTGGTACGTGGATCCAAAGATGAGCGAGGCGGTGATGATGGGCAAGACAAGGTCCAAAGGTGGAAACTTGGAACCTAGTGAACTTATCAGGGTGTTTGATGAAATCTGTTTCATCAACTTCTCTGTGAAAGATCTAACGGTTTTAAACGACAAGTACTGTATCAACACGGACGAGTGGACAAAGCTTCTAGCATCAAGATACAACATATTGGTCAAGTTTTGTCTTGACTACAAGATGAAGATAGGAAGCTAAAGCTGAAGGAGTTTGAAGATCAAAGACAATCCAGAGCTGTTGTCAAGAGCGACTTTGTTTGAGCACGTTTGTGTGACAAACACTCTGGATGTGGTCTCTGCTTTTGTAACTGTTATTTATGTATTTGTACTTGTATTTCAGACTTTGTATGTATTGGTTTATCGAGTTGTAATCATGTTTGTATGTACTTGTCTTGTAATCGTCTTTGTAAGTGTTGTGCGCACTTAGTAAGTGCGCAGGTTGTATAACCTGTGTACTTAGCAAGTACGCAAGAAAATGTCTGCGTACTTGCTAAGTACGCGGGAACAAAACCCTGCACACTTGTTAAGTGAGCAGGCATCAGGTCTGTTAGTATATATAGCTGATTGTAAAAGTTGATAAGTACGCTCTTATTCTGTAACTTGTAATCGGTTGATATTGATAATAGACGAGGTTTTAAAGTGACTCTTATTTATTGTCGGTTTACTTGTTGTTGTCGACACTCCATCTAGTCACGGGCAGTCTGCACCCTGTTGGACTAGCCTTACACTTGCATGTGACGATCCGAGACACCCAGGGACCTACAACATGCATGCTCGTTTTTTCTATTTATGGAAACATTAAATTTGGGGTTTTTATTAGAAGAAGATATGATGTGATTTGTTTGGTGGAAATGATGCACAAACACTAGATATAGACATTGTATGATTTATTTCGGTAAAATCCCATGCTCATGATGTTTTTAGGCTCCTTTTCCATTTTTAGAAACTTTATTTCTTGACATGTATCAGAACTTGATGATTAGGTACATTCAAAGCATGAAACTAGTATAGTGAACATTATGAAAGAATGATTGACGAAAATGATGGGCTAAAATTCATGTGTGTGAGTTCTAGAGCCCGATTTCTAAATAAGGAAACTTCATTTTTTTTCACAAAAGTTGTGTGTGCAAGTTTTTAACATGACTTAGTAATACCTAACTAAGTACATTGTATGATAATATATGTTATTAGTTCATGAACTTGACAATTTGACATGATCTTGCTATAATAGGAAACTTTAATTATCTGAAACCCGCATACTTGCTTATTTTTAGCAACGAAACATTGAAATGTTTTATCTGTGTTATAACATGCCTAATTTCATGTGTTAATGTTAACTTTGCATAGTTGCCATGTTTAGGACTCAAAACTTGACTTTCCAATTAAGGAAACTTTAATGTATCAAAAGTCATGTTTCAAGCTCTAAATTCCAATTGAATGTTCTAATGTGTTTTTAGAATACTAATAGGCTATTTGAAAGGAGGTTTGAATTCTATGTTAGGATTTGGATGTTTAAGTCCAACATGTCACCAATGGGTCGTTGAGTCAAAACATCTTTGAAATATCAAAGTCGCTTTTCAAACAACTTATTTAGATGCATAGAGTTCCATAGTCCAACATTTGCATTACTTAGACCTTAAAGTCCTAAATGTTTCCTAGGGCACGAGTAGGTCGTCTCATTTAGCCAGATTTGCTAAGACTTGGCACATCATTTCACTGCTTTATCAGGTGAGTTTCACGACCCCTTTTTATTTGCTTTATACTTTGGGGGAAAAACATGCAAAGTCTTACAAAACATACCAGCTTTACAAATGCATACAAGCTTTACAAAGACATACAAGTTTTACAAAAGCATATCAGTTTTACAAAGACATATCAATTTTACCAAGCATATCGGTTTTACGAAGACATACAAGTTTTATAGAGTGCATACAAGTTTTACAAAAGCATACCAGCTTTACAAAGACATACAAGTTTTACAAAAAGCATATCAGTTTTACAAAGCATATCGGCTTTACAAAGTGCATACAAGTTTTACAAAACATACCAGTTTTACAAAGGCATACAACTTTTCAAAAGCATATCAGTTTTACAAAGACATATCAAGTTTACAAAGCATATCGGTTTTACAAAGACATACAAGTTTTACATAGTTCATGTTGAAGCACTTTCCTGTGACAACACTCTGGATAGAGTCTTAGTTTGTATTTTCATGTCAGTAATTGTCTTTGTATGTAAGAGTCTTTATGTATTAGTTTATCGAGTTGTATTTACTTTTACATATTGAATGTTGCATTTCTTTCTAAGAGTTGTGCGCACTTACATGTGCGCAGGAGAAAGCTCATGCGTACTTAGCAAGTACGCAAGAATAACTTTGCGTACTTGTTAAGTACGCAAGAGCATTTTTCCCTGCGCACTTGCTAAGTGCGCAGGCATCAGGTCAGGTATAAGTAGGATAGGTTGACAGTAGTTAAGTACGCAGACATTATAGCAAATACGCAAATTGTAATCTCAGTACTTCTCTCTGTAACCATCAAGTGTTTATAATAGACGAACGTTTATAGTGATTGTCTTATCGGTTTACTTTGTGTTGTTACTTGACTCTCCACCTAGTCACGGGTATTCCGCACCCGGTCCGACTAGTAGACCCACTTGCATGTGACGATCTGACACACCCGAGGGACCTACAAGTGGTATTAGAGATTTTGCTCCTGATTTTGAGTGTTGTGAGTAAGTTTGAAGAGTATTTACAAGCAAAAAGAGGTATTTTTGTTGATTTTTGTGATAAAATAGGGGTAGCTCTTGAGCACTATTTTAGAAGCAAAAATCACTCAAAAAAATCTGCTTTTTGTTGTGTATTTGAGTGTTTTGAGCATCAAAGGTTGGTTAGAAACAAGTTTCTGACCCTTTGGCTCATTTGCATTGATCATCAGACGAATTTTTACCATCTCCGATGAGTTTCAGGTGACCGGAAAAGTTTGGTGAAAGTTGGTGAAAAGGTATCCTGCGTACTTACCATTTCTGGCAAAAAGTACAGTTTTGTGCGTACTTATTAAATACGCAAGACTTATCTCCTGCGTACTTATAAGTGTGCAAGACTGAACTTGTGCGAACTTAAGTTATATCCTGCATACTTATATTTAATCATGCGTACTTACAAGTACGCAAGAGCAAATCTAAATACGCAAGACCATTTCTCAAGTGCGCAAGGCCAAAACCAAGTGCGCAACTGTGTCTGATTTTTCTGAATTTTGACTAAGTTTTCACTATGTCGAACCTTCAGAATCTTGGAAACATGTTAAACTATGATAATGAGATCAGTACACCTCAGAAACCACCTAAGTTGCTAAACGTAAACAATTATTCCAATTGGAAGGCACGTTTTGAGCACTACATTTCATATACCGACTCATCATCATGGATACCAATCCTTGAGGGATATAAGCATCCCACACACATCTATCTTGATGAGGTGATGCCAAAACCTATCTCTAAGCTTGATGAAGAAGAAAAGAAAGCTTATGATCTAGAAAAGAAGGCTCTTGGTTCAATCACTATGTCATTAACTATGGAGTTGTTCCACAGTTTTCGAGGTTATGACACTTTGAAGGATCTTTGGAAAGCTCTACAGAAAAGATTCGAAGGAAATAGTGACATTAAGAAGAGTATGAGGGATCTTCTCAGGAAGCAGTATGAGTGCTTCAGATTTTTAGAGAACGAATCTTTAGATGCCCTCATCTCTAGATTCTATCATTTACAGACTGAGTTGAAGGATTTTGAGCTTAATTATCCAGATGAGGAGCTGGTGGAAAAGTTTCTAGATGCTTTGCCACCGAAGTTTGAAATGTACACAACCCTGATTAGGGAGAATCCTAAATTCTACGAGTTGACAGTAGATGAGGCTATTGGTAAGATTCAAGCTCATAACATGAAACTTAAGAAAAAGGAGAGCTCAGGAAGACCTCAGATACAGGACCCTTCCATGTATCATGGAACGACTTCCACATCAAAGTCATCGGGCTCTGGAATTGCCCTCTTTACTGGAAACTCCAATGAAGAAGACAACTCAAATGGTTATGGTGGTCATGCATGTTATGCATCTGGATCAGGGTTAGGATCTCATCATCAGTATACCTAAAGAAACCCTCCCGCTACGTCTTTAGCTAACCACTCAACTATAGCCAAAATAGCTGAAGATCATGTAGCACTATTTTCATCATGTATGCTTGCTTATGAGAATTTCATAGGTGGCAAGCTTACAGATCCCAAAACTATTGAAGAAGACTTTAATCAAGTGGATCCTAATGATATTGAGGACATGGATATTCAATGGAATATGGCCACGCTATTGAGGAGGGCCAAGCGTTTCCTGAACAGAACAGGAAGAAAATTCATTGGTGGGCATTCTAATGCCATGGTTGGATTTGACAAATCCAAGGCCAAATGCTACAAGTGTCTGAACTATGGACACATTGCTCGTGAGTGTCAGAAAGACAGAGCACCGGCCTCTGGTTTTACCTGACCCAGCCAAGGAAACAGCCATGGCCACAACAATCCAAACCACCACAATCAAAGCCAAGGTGGAACGTCCAATGCACTGGTAGCCCAACAGGACGAAAGCTTTGACTGGGTTGTTCATCTTGAGGATGCCATCATCGCACAAACTCAGGATGGTCTCATGGCTGAGATCAAGGAGATGATGGAAGCAGAGAAAAGGGAAGCTTCTATGGCTGACCTAGAAGAATCTACAACTGCTGATACTGAGAAGGTGAAGGAAGCTGAAGAAAAGGAAGCTTCTGTAGCTGATGAAGAGGAATCAAACACTGCTGTTGCTCTCATGGCTATTGGAGAGACAACAAGTTCATCATCTGAGGTAGATTCTAACCCTTTCTCTGTTATTTCATGTTCCAAATGTCTAGGGCTAAAACTTGAAAATTCTAGGCTCCAAGACAAAATCGAACCCCTAAGTTTGGCAGCTCTAAACTATACAGAAAATGAAAAACGTTTTAAAGATTCTATTGAAACGTTGAAAAAGAAAAATCTGAATATTCTTTAAAAATAAGTGATCAACAGCTTCACTTAGATGTTGCGTACAGGGGGTTAGAAAAACGGAACAATGAAATCAACAAACTGCAAAATGAGATCTTGCAGTTAAAATGCTTTGTGGTGGAACACTACGAGTCTGTGGTGAGACAACTGAATGGATTAGGTTTAGGTACTAATGTCATTCCTCCACCAGTAAGCGGGAAGTTTGTCAGTAGTTTAATAGACATTGATCTCACTTGTCTGGATGAATCCTCAAGTAAGGCTAACTCCACATCTAGTGAGGAGTTTGTTACTGCTTCTGAAGATGGGTCGGTTAACTCTTGCCCTGAAGGAGTAGTTTCTGAGGAGTTGTTGACTGAACAAAAGGTAAAGAAAAACGTTATCACTAATGGTGATAATTGCATTTTAACTGAACCCGACATCATTGAAACAAATGATAAACTAAAGGTAATGCTTTACGGGGGGTATAAAAGTCTTAACCAAGTAAAGAAAGAGGCTTTCTCGGCTCACTATGGGCTTGGTTACAAAGAAAATTTGCAAAAATACTATACTCCCAAAAACCAAACTGTAAAGGTTCAGACTCCTGTTCATAAACCAACACCTCCTTCTCATAATGCTGAGTTATATAAGGCCAGATCTAATGAGCCTTACCGAAGAACTTATGTAGACAAGAGGAATTGTTTTCACTGTGGCTTGGTTGGTCACATTTTTGTGAACTGTCCTTCAAAGAACCAAGGGAAACGGCATGTTGTTTCATAATCAGCTGTTATCCCTAAGTCGCCATCAATGATACCTCCCAGATGTCCAAAGCAAAATGTGGTGAAACCACCAGTCAAACCGATGGTAAAGCCTAAGATGAAATCTGAAGCTAAACCATATGTTTCAAGAAAGGTAACGCAACCTGCTGTACCTCGTGTATCTACCTCTGGTAGTACACGTACTGGTGAGAAACCTGTGGCAAGACTCTCTTAACCATAGAGGAGGAGACGGAACAAGAGGTTGAGAAAACTTGAACAGCTGACTTCAGTTCAATCAGGTGAAGCTTCCACAAGTTCACCTGTTGTAGTTGAACCAAAGTCTCATGTTCCAGTTAAGAAACAGAAGAGATCCTGGACTGCTAAATTCAAAATTTCTCAATCTCCTAGTTCTATTTCTTCTAAATATTCATCAATTTTGAACGGTCATCATGACTGTGAGTTAAAGGAAGTAGTTTATTTTGAAAAGGATGGACGACCCAAGACCACAATGGCTTGGGTCTCAAAAACTAACTAATTCTTTTTGTGACTCATGCAGGGACGTCCGAAGGGTACTATCTCTAACCGCTGGTATGTAGATAGTGGATGTTCTAGGCACATGACAGGAAACATGGCCCTGCTTCAAGACGTTAAACCATTCAGAGGCGGCTATGTGGCCTTTGCCGGAGAAAAAGGCGACAGTATCACGTGTCAAGGCGTGGTTTCGAACGGTTGTGTCAGCTTTGACAATGTCAACTTTTGCGAGCAGCTGAAGCATAACCTGTTGAGTGTCTCCCAAATGTGTGACAAGGAGTACTCGGTGATGTTTGACAAGTCAGAATGCCTGATTCTCAAACCTGGTTTTGAAGTTCCCGAAGATTGGATCCTGATGAGAGCGCCAAGAACAAACGACACCTATCAGATCGATATGAGCGTGGCAACAACCACCTCATCAGTTGCTACTTGCTTGCTCACAAAAGCGACAGAGCTCGACTCCATCTTGTGGCATAGGAAACTCGGACATATTTCGTATCGTAAAATGAATCATCTTGTCCGAAACGGTTTGGTAACCGGGGTTCCTAAGCTGAGATTTACCGTTGCAGATGACTGTATGCCTTGTAAAAAGGGCAAACAGCAACGGAAGTCTCACAAGCCCAAGATCCAAAACTATATTGATACCCCTTTGGAGCTGTTACACATGGATCTGTTTGGCCCCAAAAGTATCAGGAGTATTGGAGGTAAGTCGTTCTGTCTGGTTGTAACTGATGATTTCTCACGTTTTTCTTGGGTGCACTTTTTAGGTACTAAAGACGAGACTGCTGATATTCTTCAATATTTGATCCTAAGTTTGGAATCTCTTTGCAAGCTGAAAGTTAGAAGAATTAGGAGCGACAACGGAACTGAGTTCAAGAATAATTTGATGGAGCTTTTCTGTCTCAAGAAAGGGATCCGTCACGAATTCAGCGCGCCGTACACGCCTCAGTAGAATGGAGTTGCTGAACGGAAGAACAGAACACTCATTGAGACCGCAAGGACTATGCTGTCAGATGCAAAGCTTCCTGTCACTTTCTGGGCAGAAGCCGTTAATACAGCTTGTCACGTCTTAAACAGAGTTCTGGTTGTGAAAAGGCACAACAAGACTTGTTACGAGTTGATCAACAATCGACTTCCCAATCTTGATTACCTAGTTCCTTTTGGAAGTCCCTGTTCCTTGTTGTTATAGTACAAAGACCGCCAGTCTAAGTTTCATGCAAAAGCGGTGGAAGGCATCTTCTTAGGATACGTTGCCAACTCGCCTTGCAAGAGAGTGTACAACATAGGAACTCGTACTGTCGAGGAATGGTTTGAAGTGGATTGCAGTAAACACAGCATTCCACCCGAACCAACAGGTCCAGCTTGGGGTTTTGATTATGATGCGCTATTCAAGTTATTCAATCTTCCTGATCTATCTGCAGTTGACGCCGCAAATGTTTATGAATTATTGGGTGGCGGCGATGACTCCAGTTTCTCTACTCGTGCTACTGTACCAACTATACTCCTGATTTCGATGCTACATCTGCATCTGGAACTCATGACAGTGATAACAGTGAAGATGTTCTTGTCGTTGGAGATGACGCTCCAGCTAATCCTTACACAACTGTAGGAAATGAAGCTCCAGCTTATCCAATTAACATTGAATCTTCTTCCTCTGGAACACAGGAAATGGGGGAGTTAAGCACGAATTTAGATCCAGAAATTCGGGAACCGATTGTACCAGAGACGAGAGTGCATAGGAATCTTCCAATCGACAACATTATTGGTGATCCTTATGCCGGTGTTCAGACTCGTCATTGAACCATCACTGAGAACACCAGTCTTTACACAGAGATACTTGACACTGGTGTCATTGAAACATGTCTGCATGTTGCATTCGTGTCCCAGTTAGAGCAGAAGAATGTGAAGGAGGCTCTCACTAACAACTGCTGGATTTAGGCGATGCAAGATGAATTGTCTCAATTCCAAAAGTTGCATGTGTGGGATTTGGTTGACTTGCCAAAAGGCTTTCAGCCAATTGGAACCAGATGGGTGTTCAAATGCAAAATGGATGATCGTCATGTTGTTATGAAGAACAAAGCAAGATTGGTTGTTCAGGGTTTTTATCAGCAAGAGGGCTTGGATTACACGGAAGTATATGCCCCAGTTGCTAGATTTGAGGCCATTTGACTGTTCTTGGCTTATGCCACATATGTCGGCTTCAAGGTCCATCAACTTGATGTGAAGAGTGCTTTCCTTTATGGTAAAGTTCATGAAGAGGTCTATGTCACTCAACCTCCCGGCTTTAAAGATCCTCATAATATCAATAAAGTGTATAAGCTCGACAAAGCACTTTATAGTCTTCATCAAGCACCACGGGCATGGTATGAGACATTATCTAAGCATTTACTGTCTAATGGTTTCGACCGTGGATAGATTGACTCGACTCTCTTCATTAGGAAAGCAGGAGGTGACATTCTTCTTGTACAAGTATACGTCGATGACATTATTTTTGGATCTACCAATGAAGGGATGTGTAGGGAATTCGAAAAGGTGATGAAGTCCAAGTTCAAAATGAGTAACATGGGTGAATTGTCATTCTTCTTGGGTTTGCAAGTCAGTCAAAGAGAGGATGACATTTATCTACATCAAACAAAGTATGTGTAGGACATCTTGTCAAAATACAAGATGAATGATAGCAGTACTTATGGCACACCTATCCCAGTCAATCATGGTCTGCATCCTGACAAAGATGGAAAGGATGTAGATAGCAGATTGTACCATGGGATGATCGGATCACTTATGTATCTCACAGCTTCAAGACCCGATATAATGTTTGCTGTGTACTTGTGCTCAAGGTTTCAGTCTCAACCCGGTCGCGCCCCGACTAGCGCGGTCGCGCCCGTGGCTTGAGCACAATCGTGTCCTTCCGAGGCACGGTCGTGCTAGACTCAGAATTTTTATCAGAATTATAAAATTTTATATTTTAATCAGTAAATGTTTCAGAACTTATAAAAATATGTGTTCTGTATTTAAAAATGGATTTAAAGTTTAATCTTGGCATATATATGATTTATTGAAAAGTTTATAAAAATTAAATTTATATTTATTTAAAATGAGGTTTTAAATAATTAAGTTACAAAATTTATAAATAATGATTAGTTATTTAATTTACATTTTAAATCAAAATCATTTATTTATTTATACTTAATTACAATTAATATTTACATTATTTCATAAACTATAATTATATATTTATTTATTTATTCAATTCAAACCTAATCAAATTATTTCAAACATATTTTACTTCAAACTCTATATATTTTATACAAATCAATAGTTTTATACACAAATTCAACTTCCATTTTAGACTTAAACTTTGTACATCTATTTGATACTATACACATTACTCGATAGGTTAAATTGTGCATTCCAAGGATCATATTTGCTATCTATAATCCTTGTTAGCTACACTTCCATATCAAGTGAGTATTCACAACCCCTTTTTACTCTTTTACACTTTTGGGGTGGAACATGAACTTTATACACATTACACATTTCACAATTACATTTACTCAAACAACACAAGTACTAAATCCTACATACATACATGTGTGCAAAATTTGAGCTTTGTGCCCGAGTGCTAGTTGTGCTAGTCTTTGTGAAAACTATGTGCAATCATTAACTATACAAGCCGACGGTTTTCAATGATAGATCTATTGAGTCTGAAAAACCCACCCAAGTGGAGGTGATTGATACCGACAACACAATTTGCATACTAGTTACTAAGGTTTGATTGTACTTGATTACACAATAGCAGCTCCCCATAAATGCCTTATTTTTCATGTCTTGTAAAGGATTTGTTTACAACTATATGCTATCTATATACAACTGTGTTATACTCACCAACTTTTTAGTTGACTTTATTTTATTCATGTTTCAGGCCCTAATATGTGAGAATGATTCAAGACGTGCTCAACATAGGATTTGGACTTAGTAATATTAAATCAAGAAGTTTATGAATTGTTTATTGTTCTTTGTTTGGATTTTGGTTTGTACTTGGATTATGTGAAATGGAAACTTGGCTTTAATATATTTCAATTTAGTCAACCTTGTGCTATGAACAGTCTTACATGTCCCGCCCCGATGATTCCGCCATCGGTCGGGGTGTGACAGATTGGTATCAGAGCCTTTGTTATAGGGATTTAGGTTATTAGACATCTTGACCTAGACTATAACTTTAGGACACCCACTTATACTATGCTTCATGATTTTGTGCTATGTGTTACATGCTATGTGCTACATGCTTACCATGATAAATTGTTTATTATATTTGGTACCTTACTTGTTAGAAGTTCATGACTTATTAGGATCTTCTTAAATAATACCTTTCCTATATCCTAAAATCCCATGATATTTCTACCTTCTTTTCTATCTTTATTCTTTCTAAGCATGTGAAAAAATTTTCTTGAAGCAAAAATCTTTAAAAATTTTTATTTTCTTCGTTATGGTTTTTAAACTTGTTAAATTATTTGAGGACACATGCAATCTGGAAGGGTGACACCTGTATTTTGGGTTTTCTGTCTAGGAAAGCATTTCGCATAAATCCCAATCAACCGAGGGACCCGTATGCTTTCCTGGGAATTCCCGAGATGAGTGTTTACCTATAGGCTAAAGCATGTCTCCTTGAAAATTATGTAAGTTTAAATTAACCTTGATGTGCCTTAGTATTCAAGTGATTTTATCACTTTTGAGTACAATCCAAACTATGAATATCTATCTTTTATTTGGTTTTCTCATTCTATTAAATCCTAGCAATTCTCATAAGTTCTTACAATCTTTCTTGTCTTGTGAAAATATGTAGAATGCCTCCTCGTCGTGCTCCCGCCGCCAACGCCAACTCCGACATTGCTGCTATTCTTACCCAATTGGTGACACAACTCACCCAAGCCAATGGTGCCACAAATGGCAATGGTGGAAATGGAAGCAATAGTGGTAATAATGGTGGTAATGGTGGAAATGGTGGAAACAATCCATCTCAATGCACCTTCAAGCACTTCAATTCTTGCAATCCCCTAAAGTTTTATGGAACCGAAGGAGCTACTGGACTCCTCCAATGGTTTGAAAGTATTGAGAATACCTTTCTCAATAGTGACTGTCCCGACAACCTCCGTGTTCGTCATGCTATTAGTGTCTTTCAAAAGCGGGCACTTACATGGTGGAATGGGGAGAAAAGGAATAGGGGTATTGATGTAGCTATGGCTTTACCTTGGGATGAGGTCAAAAGGCTTATGACCGAGGAATTATGTTCTCGAAATGAAGTGAAGAAATTGGAAGCTGAATTTTGGGATCTTGCCCAAGATAGTGGGGAAAACTTAGCATATACAACTCGGTTCCATGAGTTGAGTCTTCTTGTGCCCCACATGGTCACTCCTTTAGCCCGTTGTATCGAAAAGTATATTGGTGGGCTACCAAGACAAATTCAAGATACTGTCTTAGGTAGAAATCCTGCTACTTTGGAGGATGCCATCCGCCTGTCTGCTACCTTAACTGATAATCATGTTAAAGCTGGAACTCTTACCAAAAAGGGTTCTAAGAAAGTTGCTGAAACCGTAACCCCTCCTGCCCACAACAAAGAAGCCACAACTGAACCCTCTCGCAATAACAAAAAGAGGAAGGTTAGAAACTTTGCTGTGGTTACTCCTGTGGTGCCCGTTAATCAAGTTGCACCCGTAGTTCAAGCACCGGCTAAAAAGCCATATGTTGGGATCTACCCTCTTTGTGCCACCTGCAATTTTCATCATCCTCAAAATATCCCATGTCGCCTTTGCACTCATTGTGGGATATATGGTCACACTATCAATATTTGTAGGGCCAAAGCTTTTGAGGGTCAAGTCAATCCACCGAACCAACCCAACCCGCGAGTGGCTAATCAAGGTGCTCCCGCCATTGCTAATAGGCGTGCTTGCTATGAGTGTGGTGACCCGAACCATTTTCGTAATCTATGTCCAAGACTTGCAAATGCTAGACAAGGTGGAGCTCGTGGGCGTGCGTTCAACATAAACGCCAACGAAGCTCAAGCCAACAACGACGTGGTTAATGGTACGTTCCTTGTTAATAGTCAATATGCCTCCATTTTGTTCGATACCGGTGCCGATAAAAGTTTTGTGTCACTAAATTTTGAGCCTTTACTTGCAAAGACACGAACCCAATTAGAGAAAACCTTCACCGTTGAAATAGCAAATGGTGACTCCCTTACAATTGAGTCTATTATCTATGATTGCTCCTTAGAACTTAATGAGCATGCATTCCCAATCAACCTTGTTCCAATGCCACTAGGAAGCTTTGATATTATCATAGGTATGGATTGGCTATCAAATCATCATGCCGAAGTCATTTGTTTTGAAAAGTGTATTCGAATTCCGCTACCATCGGGAGAAACCTTAAGGGTTTTTGGTGAAAAGCCTTGCATGGGTCTTAAATTGATGTCTTGTACCACCGCTCAAAAGTACTTACGAAAGAAGTACATCGCCTTCCTAGCTCATATTGTTCAAAAGGATGTCAAGGAGAAGAGTATCCAAGACATTCCTATCATTAGGGATTTTCCCGAAGTGTTTCCTAAAGATTTATCCGGTCTTCCTCCTGTTCGTCAAGTAGAGTTCCGTATTGATCTTATGCCCGGAGCTAACCCCGTTGCTAGAGCTCCTTATCGTCTTGCACCTTCCGAAATGCAAGAGCTCGCAAGTCAACTTCAAGAACTCTCCGACAAAGGTTTCATTCGCCCGAGTCATTCACCGTGGGGTGCACCCGTCTTATTTGTTAAGAAGAAGGATGGATCATTTCGCATGTGTATTGACTACCGCGAACTCAACAAGCTTACTATCAAAAATCGTTATCCTTTGCCTAGAATCGATGATCTCTTCGATCAACTTCAAGGTTCTACTTGCTTCTCGAAGATTGATCTTCGATCCGGTTATCATCAGCTCCGTGTTCAAGAAGATGACATTCCTAAGACTGCTTTTCGAACAAGGTATGGTCATTACGAGTTCATGGTTATGCCTTTCGGGTTAACCAATGCACCCGCAGTTTTCATGGATCTCATGAACCGTGTGTGCAAACCGTACCTTGATAAATTCGTGATCGTTTTCATTGACGATATCTTAATCTATTCCAAGACTAAAGCCGACCATGAAGAACACCTTAGATTGGTTTTGGACCTTTTAAAGAAAGAACAACTATATGCCAAGTTCTCCAAATGTGAATTTTGGTTAAAAGAAGTTCAATTTCTTGGTCACATCGTCAACGACAAGGGTATTCATGTTGATCCTGCTAAGATTGAAACGGTTAAGAATTGGAATGCCCCGAAGACTCCTACCGAAGTTCGTTCATTTCTTGGTCTTGCGGGTTATTATCGTCGTTTCATCTCAAACTTCTCAAAGATTGCTGTCCCTCTTACCGCCTTGACCCATAAGGGTAAAGCTTATGAATGGGGACCGAAACAAGAAGAAGCTTTCCAAACTCTTAAGCATAAGTTGTGCAATGCTCCCATTTTGACTCTCCCTGATGGAAATGATGATTTAGTTGTCTATTGTGATGCTTCTAACCAAGGTCTTGGTTGTGTCCTCATGCAACGAGGAAAAGTAATCGCTTACGCATCAAGACAACTCAAAATTCATGAAAAGAATTATACGACGCACGATCTCGAGTTGGGTGCGGTCGTATTCGCGTTAAAGATTTGGAGACATTACCTATATGGCACGAAATGTGTGGTATTCACCGACCATAAAAGTCTTCAACATATCTTCAACCAAAAAGAGCTCAATATGAGGCAACGACGTTGGGTCGAACTCCTTAACGACTATGACTGCGAGATTCGTTACCATCCCGGCAAAGCGAATGTTGTAGCCGATGCCTTGAGTTGAAAGGACCATGTTATGCTTCATTGTGCCCGTATTCAAACCGATATTCAAACCCGTATCTTAGAAGCTCAACACGTCTCGGTAACCGAGGGTAACATGTATGAAGAAATGTCATGTGGTGTTGAACTTCTTCTTGAATCAAAACCCAATGGCTTACTATATTACTTGAACCGTATTTGGGTTCCCGGTCGCGATGATCTCCGTGCATTTCTCATGAACGAGGCTCATAAGACTCGTTATTCTATTCATCCTGGTGCGGATAAAATGTACCAAGACCTTCGCCAACTTTATTGGTGGCCCGGTATGAAGAAAGACATTGCTCTTTATGTGGCCAAATGCTTAACTTGCTCCAAAGTCAAAGCCGAACATCAACGTCCTTCTGGTTTACTCGAACAACCAGAAATTCCCGTGTGGAAATGGGAGAATTTAGCTATGGATTTCATTACCAAGCTCCCTCGCACCTCGAGTGGTTATGATAGTATTTGGGTGATCATTGATCGACTCACCAAATCTGCCCACTTCTTACCTATTCGTGAAGACTTCAAAGTGGAGAAATTAGCCCGAATTTACATTGATGAAATCGTGAGCCGTCATGGTGTTCCCTTGAACATAATATCCGATAGGGACGCTCGGTTCACTTCTCGATTTTGGAAATCTCTCCAAAAGGCTATTGGTACTCGATTGGATTTGAGCACGGCTTACCATCCGCAAACTGATGGTCAAACCGAGCGAACAATCCAAACTCTTGAAGACATGCTTAGAGCTTGTGTAATCGATTTTAGTGGCAATTGGGATTCACATTTATCCCTTATTGAGTTTTCTTACAACAATAGCTACCACACAAGTATCAACATGGCTCCATTCGAAGCTCTCTATGGTCGCAAGTGTCGTTCTCCTATCTGTTGGAGTGAGATTGGTGAAGCACAAATCACTGGTCCCGAGTTAATTCAAGAAACATCCGACAAGATTATTCAAATCCGTGACAATATTCGAGTAGCGAGGAGTCGGCAAAAGAGTTATGCCGACAAACGTCGAAAACCCTTGGAATTCCAAGTCGGTGACCTTGTTCTTCTTAAGGTGTCTCCTTGGAAGGGTGTGGTCCGTTTTGGAAAGAAAGGCAAGTTAGCACCTCGTTATGTTGGTCCATTCAAAATCCTTGAAAGGATTGGGAAAGTGGCTTACAAGCTCGAGTTACCTCCATCTCTCGGCAATGTGCATCCTACATTTCATATATCTAATCTAAAGAAGTGTCTCGCCGATGAAAATCTCCATATACAGCTCGACGACGTGCACATTGATGAAACGATGCACTTCGTTGAGAATCCGGTGGAAATTTTGGATCGTGAAGTCAAGCAGCTCAAGCGAAGTCGCATTCCTATCGTTAAACTTCGTTGGGAATCTAAGCGTGGTCCTGAGTTCACTTGGGAACGAGAAGACCAAATGAAGCTCAAATACCCTCATCTTTTTACTAATAATGTTGTTTCCTCTAGCTAAATTTCGGGACGAAATTCTCCCAACATGGGGAGACTGTAACATTCCTGATATTTAGTATTCATATTTCAATTCAATGTAATGCAATTTCAAGTTTTATACTCGTGCAATGTCTCATTATTTTCTCGCCGTAAATTTAATGCAATAATTCTATACAAATTCGCAAGTGTTACTCGGTTATATACATTTAAACGCTATACAAGAAACTATTTTATTCGAACTTATCAAATCCGAAAAGTCAAGGACTAAAGTTGAAAAATGTCAAGAAACCCTAATTAGACACGGTCGTGCTTCGTATAAGCACGGTCGCGCCAAGTGCTTTGGCACGGTCGCGCGACCTGCTTTGGAACGATCGCGCCAGGTGCTTAGGCACGGTCGCGCCTATCTTGGCACGGTCGCGCCTGCGTAACAGTCGAATCGTAATTGTGACATTAATCTTCCGATCGTTCGAATTCGTAACTTTAACACGCTTTATTCACATTAACAAACATAATAAACATTTCCATTACTCGAATTCACTTCGGTTTTGTCCTACCAAATTCCAAACGATTAAGCATTTCAAGAAGAACCCAAATTCTCTCAATATTCTCAAAGCAATCCAATCAAGCATTTCCAGACCATCACTGAATCAATCCGAAGCCATTGAAGCAGTCGGAATCGCAGTCGAAGTCACCGAAAATCTTTATCTCCGTCGCCGGAACTCCTCGCTGCCGTTCTCTATCGATCCGCTCCTATTCCGGGTAATTGAATCTTCTATTTCATTCTATACTGTATCAGTATCAAAAGCCCCTATTCAATTTGGGCTTCCATTATAGAAATCGATCTGAATCAGAACTCATATTTTATTGAAAATGATTTAATCGAATCCCTACTTAAACGCGATGTTCATACAATTAAGTTATATGAAAAGACTCGTAATAACCCATTAATCGAAAGCCCTATCAAATCCAGCGTTTAAAATACAAGAAATTGTCAATTCGTGTCTGACTTGGAATAGACACGGTCGCGCTAATCATCTAGCGCGGCCGTGCCTCATTTAGCGCGGCAGTGCCGATTAGCAGCGCGGTCGTGTCCTCCTGTCCAGACCTTGTCATGCCCTCTGGGCTAGTCCCTGTTGTGTCTAAAGATCATAGACACGACCGTGCCGGGCCAAGGCACGGTCGTCCCTGTCAATCTTGTGACACCCAGCATTTCAGGTCAATATCCACATTTCATAAACGCACGTTCATAATTATTATTTCCTGATATTTTATTTTGACTAAGTAAAGTCAAGAAGTCTAGCAAAGAAGTTTGTTCCAAGTCTAGTAAACCGTAAAGAGTTACTAGAAAAAGTAAGCAGGATAACCCGACTTAATGCGAACGTAAATGGTTAAATAAAATAACCAGAAAAATATATATATATATATTACACAAAATTTACGTTGAGCCAAGATTCTAATATTTTCTTCAACGAGCCATAAAATGGTTAAAAATTATAATACCGTGAAGAATCGAAACTGAATTAAATTACCCCTTAAAACTCTAATTGATACTAATACCATAATAAATTAATATTTAAAAAAATTGGTTATCATTAACCCCTAAACCTATTTCTTGACTTTCTTGGCCGAGAGTCAGGGAGCCATTCTTCTACTTGCCAATTTCACTCAAATTCAGAGGAAAAACCATACCTCTTCAGTCGAAACTTCACCATCCCTTTCAAACCTTCTCTTTTCTTACGGCAAATTCCCAATTCCCTTTCAAATCGAAGTCCAGTTTTAAAGCGAAAATCACCACAATTCGGTGTCATAAGGAGAATTTCAAGTGTTCTTGAAGAAAGCTTAGCAAAAGATTCAAGACTACTTCTCTGTTTTTCTCTAAAGATCGCCATTATCGGTTTGAGGTAAAAACTCGATACCATCCATATTATTTGCTTTAAAACCGTAACTAAACATACAAATCGTTCAAACGCAAGTAAGATAAGAAGAAAACTGTGTCAAACTCAAGATTTGAACATAAAAATATACAGAGTGAATTCTGTAAATCAAAGTGCAGATATCGAAACTATAGTTTCGATACCTGTTAGTCAATCGAAACTGGGAGTTTCGATACCTATTGATCGAAACTAGGAGTTTCGATACCAGTTATTCAATCGAAACTAGGAGTTTCGATACCGGTTGTTCTATCGAAACTAGGAGTTTCGATATCTATTTACTCAATCGAAACTAGGAAGTTTCGATACCTGTGTACAATCGAAACTAGGTAGTTTCGATACTATTCTTGCCAATCGAAACTAGGTAGTTTCGATACCTATTTCACTCAGTCGAAACTAGGAAGTTTCGACATCTGTTCTGTTCAATCGAAACTAAGAAAGCTTAGATACCTGTTCATCAGCCCCATAAGGCAGTAACTCAGAACTATTTTCATAACAAAACAAGGTTGGAAAAACTAAAAAGATAATTAAAACAAAAGTAATCAGATCGGCTAAGTCAAGTGAACAAATTGCGTTTAAGACGAGTAGTCTTAACGTGTATGTTATCCTTGTGTAAATAGGATACGGATAGGCGAATCTGCCGTCATTCAAATTTTTGCTAGCATTCATACTGTCGAGGTGAGTTTCACTAATCCCATTTTTCTAAGTTTTTGAAATGATTTGGGGTGGAAACATACTTGTAAAAGACTTTTGTGTATAAATGAATGGAACTAATTATCTGACCGTATGTATGTATTGAGGGAACAATAAAGCGCTTAAAGTCCTCGTAATAAATTAGTAACCATTAGCTATGGATTTAGCCCGGGATTATATGAATAGTACTATTGGGGGTGACGCCTCCGGTCATGGTTAGTCGCGCTAACCAGGGGTCAAAATGGCCGAATGACCGCATATTGTCTTACTCGCAGAAAGGCGAGGGGAGGCACAGAAAGTTGGGGGTTTGGTTACGGTCTCGTACATTACATACTATTTTGTATTCCTTGCAAGCTTACAAATGGGGTCAATAGATCGGATTAGTAATCATATTCATTGGTAATACATACAAAAGAGTTCTGATCAGGTTAAAGTGATCAGGTTTTACACAAAAGAGTTCTGATCAGGGTAAAGTGATCAGGTTTATCAAAAGAGTTCTGATCAGGGTAAAGTGATCAGGTTTATCAAAAGAGTTCTGATCAGGTTAAAATGATCAGGTTTTACAAAGAAAGAGTTCTGATCAGGATAAAATGATCAGGTTTTACACAAAAGAGTTCTGATCAGGGTAAAGTGATCAGGTTTAAAGTAAAGATTTCTGATCAGGTTAAAGTGATCAGGTTTAAACGAAAGAGTACTGATCAGGTTAAAATGATCAGGTTTAACAAAGAGTTTTGATCGGCAAAAAGATCAGATTTAAACATTGGGTTTATGATAACTCTTTATAATAACTTGTGAACTCACCAACCTCGTGTTGACAGTTTTAAGTATGTTTTCAGGAAATTGAACGTGGTCATCAGGTTAGCAATGTAGGTTACATGCATGCACGTGGATACGGCTTTTGGGAGGATTTCTGTTGTATAACTCATGGTCTTGAGTCATATTTGCGAAATCTTAAACATTTGTAAACTCAACTTGATATTTTGTAATGTAAATATTTTAAATTCAGTTATGTATCCAATTACATGTATGTGTTTGCGGTAATCATATGCTTTGGAAACCAGTGAAAGTCGCGCCTCGCGTTTCCGCCCTGGCGGGGTGTGACAGAACTTGGTATCAGAGCCATTGATTATAGCAACCTAGGTGTCTAAAACGGAACCTAGTCTATAATTAGAATGACTCACTAAAATGTTTTCATTGCATAAGCATTGCATAACCAGTCATCATGTCATGTGGATATTGTAGTCACAAGTATGTCGTCACATTCACACTCTGACCCCGTCTCTGACTCTGAATCCAACGAGGAACTTTCCGCCTCACGCCCTAAAAATCGAGTACAAGTTCGCAGCTCGACACCACCCAATGTCGCTCTGGGAGAACCGCCCATCGTCTACCGAAAGAAAAGCGGAGGACCAGTTAAGGTGCAAAGTGCTAGGAAGAAGGTTCGACTTCCGCGGAAGAGAAACCTGGCAGCCCGTGACCCGAAAGACTTGGAGACCGATGAGGAACCACCTAGGCAACGACCCTGCTACCACCCTACCGTGGGAACCATCCGTTGGATGCCTCGTACCCTGGCACGTTGGAGGGAGATGGAGAGCATCCCATCTACCTTTGAGCTTGGAGAGTCTTCTAACTCCCCAACACCCCTACCCCACACTGGGGAAGCCATAGAGCTCACTGTGCCTACCTTGGTAGCTCGCGTTCGTACGCATGAGGAGCGTCTTGATGATCTCCTAGATGATATTCGGGCACAGGGGGATGCAACCAGGCGCTTACGTCAAGGGCTCGGATCTCGAGTACAGACTCTGGAGGATAGCACTCGAGACATACAGAGTGCCACTGACTACCTCGAGTTGAGAGCTGATATGGACTGGCAGTTCACTCTCACGGTCCGAGACATGGTGGAGGCGCTGCAGAATTTGTGGCGAGAGCTAGTTTTGTCATGGCGGGACTTGCCATGATGATTGGGTTGTACTCCCACTTCTTCTTTTAAACCTATTATGGGCGGGTTGTGCCCATAGTACATTATGTAGTTTAAAACGTTAGTACTGATGAGGTCATGTGAACCCATCTCTTTTGTATCCTCGTCTTTTGGGAACAATGTACTATGTATGTTTTGACTATGTATGTAATGGTTTATGTTGTAATGATAGTTGTTCATGTTTGATGTTGTGGTATCCTTATGTCATGATCTATCATTATTGATGTATGATGTTGTTTCTTTTTAATTGACATGTTAGAAAGAACGTCATGGCACCTAAGCGTGGGACACCCCGTAACACTACGGGTGACAACAACGAGACAATTTCCCCAAACATGGAACAACTAATAGCACAGCGAGTAGCTGCCGCTATAGAGCAGTATGAAGCAAACCGAAATAGCGGAGGAGGTGCAGGAGGTAGCGGTACCGCAGGGGGTAGCGGTACAGCAGGAGGTTCCGGAGGTAATAAAAAATAAATAAATAAATAAGCCATAACACATAGTCATGATCCGAATTAATGACGTTATGACTTGTGATCCTGCAGATGCTCCAAATAGGAAGTGTACCTACAAGGCCTTCCTATCCTGCAAACCCCGCAGTTTTAATGGCACCGAGGGTGCAGTAGGACTAATGAGATGGATAGAACATATGGAGTCGGTGATTGATATAAGTGAATGCACCGCTGATTGCGTAGTGAAGTATTCTACATGCACGCTCACTGATAAAGCTTTAACTTGGTGGAATACTCAAATGAAGACTTTGGGGAGAGAGACAGCGTACCAATTGTCTTGGGAAGATTTGAAAAACATGATGATTGAGGAATACTGTCCTCGGAACGAATTGCAAAAGATTGAAACTGAGATGTGGAACCTACAGATGATAGGAGATGATGTAGCGGGATACACCGACCGCTTCAATGAATTGGCACTTCTGGTACCGCATATGGTCACACCAGAACATAAGCGTGTTGAAAGGTATCTGTGGGGCCTTGCGCCTCAAATTCGTAGCATGGTAACATCATCTAATCCAATAGATGCCAAGAGTGCTATAACTTTAGCATTCAAACTAAAGGATGATGCAGTACGTAATGAATTGTTTGTGAGGAAGGAGAATGAGGAAGGTAGATCTGGGGAGAAAAGAAAATGGATGGGAAATTCAAGTAACAAATCTGGAAAACAAGAGTTTAAGAAACAAGGAACTGTGAAGGCTTTTGCAGCCAACACAGTGGAAAGAAAGGAGTATGATAGGGGCCTACCGAGATGTAAGAGGTGTGGAAATCATCATGCCGGTGTTTGCATCAAGTGTGGAAAATGCGACAAATTTGGTCACACCACTCAAGCTTGTCGAACTAACAACCGATTGGGGAAAATCAAACCGGGATGTTTTGTATGTGGTGATCTAAAACACTTCAAGAAGGATTGTCCCAAGTGGAAGAATCAGAACAACGCTCATGCACCAGGGAGGGCATTTGTGATGGGTGCAAGGGACGCACGCCAGGACCCGAACATCGTCACTGGTACGTTCCCGATAAATAATCACTATGCCTCTGTACTTTTTGATTCGGGTGCGGATATGAGCTTTGTGTCGAATGATTTTAAATCCTTACTCGGTATTAAGGCCAGCAAACTAGATCAACGTTATACAATTGAATTAGCAAATGGGAAATTAATAGAAACCGGAGAGGTCTTTAGGGGTTGTACTTTATGTTTAGAAAACCGTACATTCAGTATAGACCTTCTACCCGTCGAGTTAGGGAGTTTTGATATTGTTATTGGTATGGATTGGTTAACCAAGAATCGTGCCGAGATAGTATGCTTCGAGAAGATTGTACGTATTCCTCTACCAAGCGGAGAAATTCTTTCAATTCAAGGCGAAAGGTGTATAACGATGTTAAAAACGATAAACTGCATGAAAACTTATAAGTATCTATGCAAGGGTTATTGTGCATTCCTGGCTCACATCGTCGAGAAGAAACCCGAAGAACGTCGACTTGAGGACATACCAATCGTCAGAGATTATTCGGAAGTATTTCCCGAAGACTTACCAGGAATACCACCATCAAGACAAGTCGAGTTTCGGATCGACCTAGTACCAGGAGCCGCACTAGTTGCACGATCTCCGTATCGTCTAGCCCCTTCCGAGATGCAGGAACTGTCGAGCCAACTACAAGAATTACTTGACAAAGGTTTCATAAGACCGAGTTTCTCACCATGGGGAGCTCCGGTCCTATTTGTAAAGAAAAAGGATGGAACCTTTAGAATGTGCATTGATTATCGAGAGTTGAACAAGCTAACAATCAAAAACCGGTATCCTCTTCCTCGAATAGACGATTTGTTTGATCAACTTCAAGGTTCCAGTTTCTATTCTAAAATTGATCTACGATCAGGGTATCATCAACTGAAAATTCAGGAAGAAGACATACCAAAAACGGCTTTTAGGACTCGTTACGGTCACTACGAATTCCTAGTTATGCCATTTGGCTTGACTAATGCACCAGCTGTTTTCATGGATCTCATGAACCGCGTGTGCAAGCCGTACTTGGATAAATTCGTGATTGTGTTTATCGATGACATATTGATATATTCACGAACCAAGGAGGAACATGAATATCATTTGAAATTAATCTTGGAACTACTCAGGAATGAGAAGCTTTATGCTAAATTCTCTATGTGTGAGTTTTGGATCCAAGAGGTTCACTTTCTCGGACATGTCATTAATAAGAAGGGTATCCATGTGGATCCATCCAAGATTGAAGCTATCAAAAACTGGGAAGCACCAAGAACTCCGACTGAGGTGCGTCAATTTCTGGGTTTGGCAGGATATTACAGGCGATTCATCGAGAATTTTTCAAAGATAGCCTTGCCTTTGACCACGTTAACCCAGAAGGACAAAAAGTTTGATTGGACTGTTAAACAAGAATCATCTTTTCAATTGCTGAAGCAAAAACTTTGCAGTGCACCAATCCTATCCCTTCCCGAAGGGACTGACAATTTCATTGTGTACTGTGACGCATCACACCAAGGTCTGGGATGTGTGTTGATGCAGAAAGAAAAAGTCATAGCATATGCATCCAGACAACTAAAAGTGCACGAAAAGAATTATACGACCCACGACTTGGAATTGGGTGCAGTTGTGTTTGCACTCAAGATTTGGAGACATTACTTATACGGTACAAAATGTACTATCTTTACAGACCACAAGAGTCTCCAGCACATCTTTAATCAGAAAGAACTTAACATGAGGCAACGTCGTTGGGTAGAACTACTGAATGATTACGACTGTGATATCAAGAATCACCCTGGCAAAGCAAACGTCGTAGCAGATGCCTTAAGTCGTAAAGAACGAGTTAAAACACTACGTGTTCGTGCCCTAGAATTGACAATTCATACGAGTCTCACGACTCAAATTCGGATGGCACAACAAGAAGCAATCAAAGAAGAAAACAGTCAGAACGAAGCTTTACGAGGAATGATAAAGCAGTTGGAACCAAAGTCAGATGACACTTTATACTTCATGAATAGAATTTGGGTGCCATGTTTTGGTAACATACGGGAGTTGGTTATGGACGAAGCCCACAAGTCCAGGTACTCCATTCACCCAGGTTCGGATAAAATGTATAAGGATCTGAAAGAATTCTACTGGTGGCCAAACATGAAAGGAGAAATTGCTATTTATGTCGGTAAATGCCTGACATGTTCAAAAGTAAAAGCAGAACATCAGAAACCGTCGGGATTGTTACAACAACCCGAGATACCTCAATGGAAATGGGAACAGATTTCCATGGATTTCATTACAAAGTTACCCAAGACGTCGAGCGGGTATGACACTATATGGGTAATCGTCGATCGTTTGACGAAATCAGCTCATTTTCTACCCATCAAAGAAACGGATAAAACCGAGAAACTTGCAAAGCTTTATATCAAGGAAATTGTGGCTAGGCATGGAGTGCCAATTTCTATTATATCGGATAGAGATAGCAGATTTGTGTCTAGAATCTGGAAATCATTACAAGAAGCCATGGGCACACGTCTTGACATGAGCACGGCATATCACCCACAAACAGATGATCAAAGCGAAAGGACCATTCAAACATTAGAAGATATGCTCCGTGCATGTGTAATGGATTTCGGTGGAAATTGGGATACTCATTTGCCACTAGCTGAGTTTTCATACAATAACAGTTACCACACCAGCATCAAAGCCGCTCCGTTTGAGGCTTTGTATGGTCGAAAATGTCGTTCACCGCTATGTTGGGCAGAGGTTGGCGACAAACATTTAACCGGTCCTGAAGTTATTCAAGAGACCACAGATAAGATTTTCAAAATCAAGGATCGTCTGAAGGCCGCCCGTGACAGACAAAAGAGTTATGCGGATAACAGACGAAGACCTTTAGAATTTCAAGTAGGAGACAAAGTCATGTTAAAGGTCTCACCTTGGAAAGGAGTTGCAAGATTTGGCAACCGTGGCAAGCTTAACCCTAGGTACGTTGGACCGTTTGAAATATTGGCTAGGGTTGGCCCTGTAGCTTACAAGCTCAAGTTGCCACAAGATCTAAGCAATGTACATGATACGTTCCATGTATCAAATCTCAAGAAGTGTTTATCAGACGAGACATTAATAATACCGCCTGATGAGATTCACATAGACGATAAGTTGCACTTCATTGAGGAACCTATGGAAGTCACAGATTGGAAGGTTCAGAGAACAAGGCGCAGCCGTGTTAAACTGGTCAAGGTACGTTGGAATTCAAAGCGCGGCCCCGAGTATACGTGGGAGCGGGAAGATAAAATGAAATCCAAGTACCCGTCATTATTTACAAAAACACCAAGTCAGAGTGACAAGAACTGAATTTCGGGACGAAATTCTCTGTAACATGGGGAGAATGTGACACCTAGCATTTCAGGTCAATATCCACATTTCATAAACGCACGTTCATAATTATTATTTCCTGATATTTTATTTTGACTAAGTAAAGTCAAGAAGTCTAGCAAAGAAGTTTGTTCCAAGTCTAGTAAACCGTAAAGAGTTACTAGAAAAAGTAAGCAGGATAACCCGACTTAATGCGAACGTAAATGGTTAAATAAAATAACCAGAAAAATATATATATATATATATTACACAAAATTTATGTTGAGCCAAGATTCTAATATTTTCTTCAACGAGCCATAAAATGGTTAAAAATTATAATACCGTGAAGAATCGAAACTGAATTAAATTACCCCTTAAAACTCTAATTGATACTAATACCATAATAAATTAATATTTAAAAAAATTGGTTATCATTAACCCCTAAACCTATTTCTTGACTTTCTTGGCCGAGAGTCAGGGAGCCATTCTCCCACTTGCCTATTTCACTCAAATTCAGAGGAAAAACCATACCTCTTCAGTCGAAACTTCACCATCCCTTTCAAACCTTCTCTTTTCTTACGGCAAATTCCCAATTCCCTTTCAAATCGAAGTCCAGTTTTAAAGCGAAAATCACCACAATTCGGTGTCATAAGGAGAATTTCAAGTGTTCTTGAAGAAAGCTTAGCAAAAGATTCAAGACTACTTCTCTGTTTTTCTCTAAAGATCGCCATTCTCGGTTTGAGGTAAAAACTCGATACCATCCATATTATTTGCTTTAAAACCGTAACTAAACATACAAATCGTTCAAACGCAAGTAAGATAACAAGAAAACTGTGTCAAACTCAAGATTTGAACATAAAAATATACAGAGTGAATTCTGTAAATCAAAGTGCAGATATCGAAACTATAGTTTCGATACCTGTTAGTCAATCGAAACTGGGAGTTTCGATACCAGTTATTCAATCGAAACTAGGAGTTTCGATACCGGTTGTTCTATCGAAACTAGGAGTTTCGATATCTATTTACTCAATCGAAACTTGGAAGTTTCGATACCTGTGTACAATCGAAACTAGGTAGTTTCGATACTATTCTTGCCAATCGAAACTAGGTAGTTTCGATACCTATTTCACTCAGTCGAAACTAGGAAGTTTCGACATCTGTTCTGTTCAATCGAAACTAAGAAAGCTTAGATACCTGTTCATCAGCCCCATAAGGCAGTAACTCAGAACTATTTTCATAACAAAACAAGGTTGGAAAAACTAAAAAGATAATTAAAACAAAAGTAATCAGATCGGCTAAGTCAAGTGAACAAATTGCGTTTAAGACAAGTAGTCTTAACGTGTATGTTATCCTTGTGTAAATAGGATACGGATAGGCGAATCTGCCGTCATTCAAATTTTTGCTAGCATTCATACTGTCGAGGTGAGTTTCACTAATCCCCTTTTTCTAAGTTTTTGAAATGATTTGGGGTGGAAACATACTTGTAAAAGACTTTTGTGTATAAATGAATGGAACTAATGATCTGACCGTATGTATGTATTGAGGGAACAATAAAGCGCTTAAAGTCCTCGTAATAAATTAGTAACCATTAGCTATGGATTTAGCCCGGGATTATATGAATAGTACTATTGGGGGTGACGCCTCCGGTCATGGTTAGTCGCGCTAACCAGGGGTCAAAATGGCCGAATGACCGCATATTGTCTTACTCGCAGAAAGGCGAGGGGAGGCACAGAAAGTTGGGGGTTTGGTTACGGTCTCGTACATTACATACTATTTTGTATTCCTTGCAAGCTTACAAATGGGGTCAATAGATCGGATTAGTAATCATATTCATTGGTAATACATACAAAAGAGTTCTGATCAGGTTAAAGTGATCAGGTTTTACACAAAAGAGTTCTGATCAGGGTAAAGTGATCAGGTTTATCAAAAGAGTTCTGATCAAGGTAAAGTGATCAGGTTTATCAAAAGAGTTCTGATCAGGTTAAAATGATCAGGTTTTACAAAGAAAGAGTTCTGATCAGGATAAAATGATCAGGTTTTACACAAAAGAGTTCTGATCAGGGTAAAGTGATCAGGTTTAAAGTAAAGATTTCTGATCAGGTTAAAGTGATCAGGTTTAAACGAAAGAGTACTGATCAGGTTAAAATGATCAGGTTTAACAAAGAGTTTTGATCGGCAAAAAGATCAGATTTAAACATTGGGTTTATGATAACTCTTTATAATAACTTGTGAACTCACCAACCTCGTGTTGAAAGTTTTAAGTATGTTTTCAGGAAATTGAACGTGGTCATCAGGTTAGCAATGTAGGTTACATGCATGCACGTGGATACGGCTTTTGGGAGGATTTCTGTTGTATAACTCATGGTCTTGAGTCATATTTGCGAAATCTTAAACATTTGTAAACTCAACTTGATATTTTGTAATGTAAATATTTTAAATTCAGTTATGTATCCAATTACATGTATGTGTTTGCGGTAATCATATGCTTTGGAAACCAGTGAAAGTCGCGCCTCGCGTTTCCGCCCTGGCGGGGTGTGACAAATCTTGTCTAGATTGTGCTCCTGTTGATCAACCCGGTCGCGCCCCGACTAGCGCGGTCGCGCCCGTGGCTTGAGCACAATCGTGTCCTTCCGAGGCACGGTCGTGCTAGACTCAGAATTTTTATCAGAATTATAAAATTTTATATTTTAATCAGTAAATGTTTCAGATCTTATAAAAATATGTGTTCTGTATTTAAAAATGGATTTAAAGTTTAATCTTGGCATATATATGATTTATTGAAAAGTTTATAAAAATTAAATTTATATTTATTTAAAATGAGGTTTTAAATAATTAAGTTACAAAATTTATAAATAATGATTAGTTATTTAATTTACATTTTAAATCAAAATCATTTATTTATTTATACTTAATTACAATTAATATTTACATTATTTCATAAACTATAATTATATATTTATTTATTTATTCAATTCAAACCTAATCAAATTATTTCAAACATATTTTACTTCAAACTCTATATATTTTATACAAATCAATAGTTTTATACACAAATTCAACTTCCATTTTAGACTTAAACTTTGTACATCTATTTGATACTATACACATTACTCGATAGGTTAAATTGTGCATTCCAAGGATCATATTTGCTATCTATAATCCTTGTTAGCTACACTTCCATATCAAGTGAGTATTCACAACCCCTTTTTACTCTTTTACACTTTTGGGGTGGAACATGAACTTTATACACATTACACATTTCACAATTACATTTACTCAAACAACACAAGTACTAAATCCTACATACATACATGTGTGCAAAATTTGAGCTTTGTGCCCGAGTGCTAGTTGTGCTAGTCTTTGTGAAAACTATGTGCAATCATTAACTATACAAGCCGACGGTTTTCAATGATAGATCTATTGAGTCTGACAAACCCACCCAAGTGGAGGTGATTGATACCGACAACACAATTTGCATACTAGTTACTAAGGTTTGATTGTACTTGATTACACAATAGCAGCTCCCCATAAATGCCTTATTTTTCATGTCTTGTAAAGGATTTGTTTACAACTATATGCTATCTATATACAACTGTGTTATACTCACCAACTTTTTAGTTGACTTTATTTTATTCATGTTTCAGGCCCTAATATGTGAGAATGATTCAAGACATGCTCAACATAGGATTTGGACTTAGTAATATTAAATCAAGAAGTTTATGAATTGTTTATTGTTCTTTGTTTGGATTTTGGTTTGTACTTGGATTATGTGAAATGGAAATTTGGCTTTAATATATTTCAATTTAGTCAACCTTGTGCTATGAACAGTCTAACATGTCCCGCCCCGATGATTCCGCCATCGGTCGGGGTGTGACACTCAACCTCCCGGTTTTGAAAATCCGCATAATATTAATAAAGTGTATAAGCTCGACAAAGCACTTTATTGTCTTCATCAAGCACCGCGGGCATGGTATGAGACATTATCTAAGCATTTACTGTCTAATGGTTTTGACCGTGGACAGATTGACTCGACTCTCTTCATTAGGAAAGCAGGAGGTGACATTCTTCTTGTACAAGTATACGTCGATGACATTATTTTTGGATCTACCAATGAAGGGATGTGTAGGGAATTCGAAAAGGTGATGAAATCCAAGTTCGAAATGAGTAACATGGGTGAATTGTCATTCTTCCTGGGTTTGCACGTCAGTCAAAGAGAGGATGGCATTTATCTACATCAAACAAAGTATGTGCAGGACATCTTGTCAAAATACAAGATGAATGATAGCAGTACTTATGGCACACCTATCCCAGTCAATCATGGTCTGCATCCTGACCAAGATGGAAAGGATGTCGATAGCAGATTGTACCGTGGGATAATCGGATCACTTATGTATCTCACAGCTTCAAGACCCGATATAATGTTTGCTGTTTGCTGTGTGCTGTGTGCTTGTGCTCAAGGTTTCAGTCTCAACCGAAGGAGTCACATATGATAGCCGTGAAGAGAATTTTCAGATACCTGAAAGGGAAACCCCGATTAGGTCTTTGGTACTCTAAGCAGCAGTCATTCGACTTCAAAGCCTACACTGATTCAGATTATGGCGGTTGTAACCTTGACAGAAAGTCAACTTCTGGTGGATGTCAATTATTAGGAGACAGACTGGTCTCCTGGCAGTGTAAGAAGCAGTCAACGGTTTCTGTCTCAACTTGTGAAGCAGAATACATTGCTGTAGCAAGCGGTTGTTCTCAGATATTGTGGATTCAGCAGCAGTTGAGAGACTACGGCTTAAACTTCACTGGAACTCCCCTATTCATTGACAACAATGCCACAATGTCCATCACAAATAACCCGGTGAAACTTTCCAAAACTAAACATATAGAGATTCGCCATCATTTCATCTGTTATTGTGCTGAAAAGCATTTAATTGAACTTGTAAAAGTTCACACGGATGACAATCTTGCTGACCTTTTCACAAAGGCTTTTGATCGATCCCGTTTTGAGTATCTTGTCAACTTGATAGGAATGTTCAATCCTGAGTGAAAATTAATTTTCTTAAATCAATTCAATTCATGGAAGTTAAATTTTATTTCTTTTAAATTTTCTATATAGTTCTTTTAATTTTTAAAAATATTTTACAAAAATAAAAAAAAAATAAAAATTTCAAAGTTAACTTAACATAAGAGGAAATGATAGTACATCTGAATTGATCTAAACGCCATAGACTGCTCATATGGAAAATGATTGCGTCATGTTTACTTAACTGTTTAAATTATAATGTTTTTAATCTGTTTATTTACAAGTAATTTGAATTGTCAGTAGGCTGTATGCGTCTTTGAATCACTAGTAGTGTGGAAACTAAATCTAAATTACAACTGTGATTTGAAACCATGTTTGCAAGTGTGTGTGCGTAAAAGAATAGAAAAGATCATTATCAGATAAAGGATGTTAGATTTTGGCAATAATTTTCTTTTGAGATCAATTTCGGGTTATGTCGTTAGCACAATTAATGCGGTTCATCTCACTGCCCATACTCACAAGTATGCAAGGAGAGATTGAATCAAGACATGTCTCTGCATTAACCGTGGAGCATGTATTCACCCTTGAATCACTCCTGATTCATTGAAATCAAATCCAGATAAAAGTTGGATCCCCTTACCTTATTCAATCACCATATATATTATCCTGAATCATCTTCCCGATATTCAATGAAGAAAATCAAATGAAACCAAGACGACTGAATCACTCGATTCTGAATCTTATGATTCCTGATAATCCTTCTGGATTCTGCTTGATTTTTCCTGTGCTAATAGATGTAACTTCATTCTGAAAATTCATAAAACCATTAGGAAAATCTTAGATGCCTTGAGATAATGCAATTTACATTACTATAGCATATCAGTGGGGTACACGTTGTATAACTTATAATTAATACCTTAATACGCAAGAATGTGATACAAAGATGCTTATAGTTTCAAATCTTATAATATTGTCAACTTGATTTACTTGTTTATGTGCTTATTACGTATGAATAAATAGTAATCCATGACATGATCCCATATTCTTTGATGTTTATATTGTATCGTTTTTGCTAAAAGATAGCCTGATATGATCCTCTGCTCGTGTCTTTGATCAAAAATAGTTTGTGTGAATTTTTGTATATTTTATTAGAAAAGATCAAAAAGATTTTAAGTTTATGCATAGTTCAGTTTTATTCAGAAAAGCCAAAAATATTTGTGTTTAACCTTCCTGAATTGTATTTGAATCCTCCTGACTGAATATTTTTATCTTGTTCGTTATTTGACTTGAAATACTTCATAAATTCGGAGTTTAAAAATTTGCGCACTTAAGGGTTGTGCGCACTTGTCAAGTTCGCACGAAGTAAGTCTTGCGTACTTAGCAAGTACGCAAGAGTTAAAGCTTGCGCACTTGTAAGTACGCAAGAGTTAACTCGTGCGCACTTATCAAGTACGCACGACTGATATTGGGGGTTGTTTGGGTAACCTATTATCATTAAACATGATTAGATCACATAACCGATCCTTAAAAGACCTTTTTAATCTTCGATTTTTGACTTTGGGTTTGAAGTCGAACCGTCAGTGGGTCGGACGACCATTTTAGGTCAAAAATTGGTCATGATTAGCAGGTATTTGGTGTTGTGGTTGGTCCCATAGGTTAGAATCATTGATTCCGACCTAGTGGTGACCCAATACACACCAATTTTTGCACTTTGATTGAATTTCAAACTTCTGCATTTTCACCAAGTACGTTTCCTGCGCACTTAACAAGTACGCAAGAAGCACTTCATGCGTACTTGTTGAGTACGCAGGAGGAAACTCCTGCGTACTTGCTAAGTACGCAGGGCCAACACTTGGCAAAAATTCCTAAGTCTGAAATTATGTTCAAAGAGTAACTGCTATACTAAGTAATGTGTATCCGTTTCTGATGATACATGTTGTTCTTATTATGTTTTCTGTGTGTTTTTGCAGATCATGGCTCGGGCGTTTACTAACGAATTCAACCTGTTAGCAAACACTCAACCTGAATGGAAAGGTGCAGCATTGCAATATAGGGAGATAGTTGATTTCTTGAACCGCTCCAGAATCAGCTATGCTATCTCGGCTGACCCGACCGTGTCAAGACCTTATTTGGAACAATTCTAGGAGACAGCGGAACATGACTGCACGGTATCCCCCAATGTCATAAGGGCTACCGTTGCTGGTCAGACTATCTCTTTTTCTGAAGACACCATAAGAAGGGCCATGCAGTTCAGAGACCTTGCTACCGACCCGACAGCATATCCAGACTACTATGTGGATGGGTGTTGGAGGCAAAGAATGGGATACGTCGGCGCGAGGGACTATGCTTCCTACAAAAAGATGTGGGTATTAAACCAATGGCGGTATTTCGCCAATGTCATGATCATGTGCATCTCGTCAAGGAAAGCTGGTAAAGATGCCATGGGTCATGACCTTGCAGCAGCCATGGTGGGCTTGTCTCTTAATAAGGGCTACAACTTCTCGCGCTACATCTTCAAAGCAATCAATGACCAGATCAACACAGCGGAGAAGTTTAGATTCTTTTTGTACCCTAGGTTTTTGCAACTCCTGATTGATGACGTGTTGCCAAACCTTCCTGCTATAGGGGAGAGACTGCAAGTTAAGAGGGTGGACAAGAGAGTATTCGCTCAATTCCTAAAGCCAGGCAGTGTAGAACCTACCCCTGTGCATACAGAACTCTTTGGCCATCTTCTAAATGAAGCATATGTGGCACCTGAAGATTGGAGATGGTACAACCATGACTCGGAGCCTGAACTGAGTGAGCATTCAGATGAATAGCAGGAATAACAAGAAGAGGATAATGAAAGTGATGACGGTGATGACGAAGCCAGTGATGGTGGTGCTGAGGAATCCGATTCAGAAGCAGTAGAATCAGATTCTTCTGATTCCGATGACGCACCATCGCAGGCACACCCCAGGAGAGCGGCACAGGTAACCCTACCTGAGTCGTCCTCCAAAAGAAAGCGACAAAGCTCAAGCAGCGAATATGAGCCAAATTCTGACTCTGACGCTGCTGTACAAAGACAAAAAAAGAAAAGCATTCATAAGAACAGAGGTGATAGGAAAGAGGTTGCTATCCCTAGTGTGGTAGAGGTCCCGATTGTGCAGCAAGTACATGTTTCAGCTGCCAGTCCGGATTCAGCCTCTACCCCACCTACACAGCAGTTATTCAGAAGGAAGAGAAGGCCACAAGTTCAAGCTGATGTGGCAGTCATGGCAGTCACAGAGGAGGTTCCTGCGACGGTGACCCTCCCTTCTACATCCGTCCAGGCGGCAGTGACTACTCCAATTGTCACAGAGTCTGTCACCATCACCCCTACTTTTACCCCAACCACTCTCGTCACATCTTCCACCCCAACTACCACCACTGAGCCTCTCAGCCAACCCTTCAATTATGGAGATTTCACGCAAGGGTTTGACTTTGACACCATATTCTCCTCCCCTACTCATAATGCCAAGGCTTCCTCATCCAGACATCCTGATCCGAATAATGCAAGGATAGATGTTTTAGAAACCCAAGTTGCTGGACTACTGAAGACTATTCAGAAATCGAAGGAGGAGTCTGACGCTCAACAAGCACAGATCAATTCTTTGATAGATGAAGTTACAATCCTTCATAGCCAGAGAACAGGGACTGAGGAACAACTGAAAAACGTCCTGGCCCAAAATGAACTACTGATAAAGACAAATGAAATGCTGTTGGGTCATGGGTCATCCATGGAGCTCAGGTTTGATGTTCAAAGGAAGGAGCATAAGCTGATGGTTAAGCTGATTGCTGATCTAACCAAGAAGCTTGATGCTCAGGGGGAGAAGGAAAAAGGGAAAGAGAAGGAGAAGAGGACTACTACTGGTGATGAGGCGTGTCATCCGGTCGATTTGACTAAGGATGATGACAAGGACAAGGATCCCGAAGCCGGTCCTAGTGGAGGTGAGCACCAAGCTCTAACAATCGTGCCCATCTCTGCTGTTCCAATGGCTCAGGGGGAGTCGACTCATCAAGAGGGTGGTGATACCACTGGTGGTGGTAGTGATAAAGGAAAGTCAGTGGCTGAAGTACTTAAGGACTTATCTGATGATGAGATCCTATATCTAGAGCCTGACTATTCAAAAGAAGCACAGATCGATGCTCTCTTCAATCTAGAAGAAGGAGAGATCGACTCTGGTGACGATTGGGATGATGATGACGAAGATGTTGTGATCGAAATTCCCAAGGGTGATGGCGAAGGAGAGTACGAGCTAGAAGATGGAGAGATCTTTGAAGTTCCATCCTTCGACGCTCCGCTCGACACAGGTTCAGTCGAGCAGGCTAGTAACGTAGAAGCCTCGACTGAAGCCTCCCCAGTTGACCCTGAACCTGTGGACCCAGAGGCACCGAAAGATACAGACATGCCTTCTACTTCAACAAAGGGTCCAGCTCCTGTGTGGCAAAAGACGTCCATAGTAGACAAACACGGAGCAACATGGATGATCTTGGATGTAAGGTTCGAGGAGGACAAGCAGCTGTTCGCCATCAAAAGATCTGGCGGGGTTCAATACTTGTAACCCACCAGTGAAGCGTTCAGCTCCTTGCCCAAATACGACCTGGTGAACCTAGCAAACCGAGAGCTGCTGGGTCATTCCAATCATGCAGTGGCGATGGGTTTGTGGGTGGTTCTGCAACGGGAAGCAAGATCTGGGAAGTTCGAGATGTTCAAGCCTCAAGTGCCCAAGAGAGTCAAGGATAAGCACGTTGTACATCCTGTGACTAAGAAGCACTTAAAGAAATTGGTATACAAGCCAGTACGATGTGAAACTAAGATTCCCATGAGCAAGTTATCTCAGAATATTCTTGGTGACATGTGGTACTGGTACGTAGATCCAAAGACGGGCGAGGGTGTGATCATGGGTAAAGGACGTTCAGAGAGTGGGAACCTAGTGCCAAAGGAGCTGATCAGAATATTTGATGAAGTCTGCTTCATCAACTTTTCTGTGAAAGATCTGGAGGTACTAGCAGAACACTACTGCGTCTACACAGATGAGTGGACAAAGCTCCTTGCTTCCAAATATGACAAGATGATTAAGTTCTGCCTTGATTACAAGAAGAAGATGGAAGCTAAAGATGCACAGCTGTGAAGACTGAAGACGATGAAGATCCCGAGCTGTTGTCAAGGGGGAGTTTGTTGAAGCACTTTCCTGTGACAACACTCTGGATAGAGTCTTAGTTTGTATTTTCATGTCTGTAATTTTCTTTGTATGTAAGAGTCTTTATGTATTAGTTTATCGAGTTGTATTTACTTTTACATATTGAATGTTGCATTTCTTTCTAAGAGTTTTGCGCACTTACATGTGTGCAGGAGAAAGCTCCTGCGTACTTAGCAAGAATAACTTTGCGTACTTGTTAAGTACGCAAGAGCATTTTGCCCTGCGCACTTGCTAAGTGCGCAGGCATCAGGTCAGGTTTAAGTAGGATAGGTTGACAGTAGTTAAGTACGCAGACATTATAGCAAATTCGCAAATTGTAATCTCAGTACTTCTCTCTGTAACCTTCAAGTGTTTATAATAGATGAACGTTTATAGTGATTGTCTTGTCGGTTTACTTTGTGTTTTTACTTGACTCTCCGCTTAGTCACGGGTATTCTGCACCCGGTCCGACTAGTAGACCCACTTGCATGTGACGTTCCGACACATCCGAGGGACCTACAGTGCATAAAAGTTTTACAAAAGCATACCAGCTTTACAAAGACATACAAGATTTACAAAAAGCATATCAGTTTTACAAAGCATATCGGCTTTACAAAGTGCATACAAGTTTTACAAAACATAACAGTTTTACAAAGACATACATGTTTTACAGAGTGCATACATGTTTTACAAATGCATACCAGCTTTACAAAGGCATACAAGTTTTACAAAACGCATATCGGCTTTACAAAGTGCATACAAGTTTTATAAAACATAGCACTTTAACAAAGGCATACGAGGTTTACAAAAACATACGATGTTTTCCATTATACAAAGCTTACAAAAACATGTAAGTTCTTCACATGATAACGAGGTATTCCGATCTCAAATGGTTTACATGGGTTTACAAGGACATCACAACAAAAGTCCCAAGGAACACACACTATAACCATTAGCTATGGATTTAGCCAAGGAATATATGAATAGTACTATTGGGTTGACAACCCCAGTAGTCAAGTTGGTCGCGCCAACTACTAGTTTATCGGATGCATATTATACAGAAATTTCACTTCAATGTTTGTGATGGAACATTGACGGGGCAGAAATCAAGAACCGTCTAGGGTTGGTTATAGGCTCATGGTAATTAAATTACATTTTTTTGATTCCTAGCTAGACAACAATAGATCACCTTAAGAATCGTTTATCACATTCATGACATTTCATTTTCCAATTTACCAAAACTTTCCAAACATGTCCATCATGATGTTCAACGATAAGTTCAACAAGATTATTAAACATTTCAGACGAAAATTTTTACAAACATTTCAAGGGAATGTCCTATGGGGATTCCAACCATATTATCCAATAAAACGTTTTTCAAATATTCCAAGGGAATGTCCTATGGGAATTCCAACTGCATTGTTTTCAAGATTTACAAAGGAAAGTTTTACAAAATCCTTAGGGCATGTTTCATAAGTTTTTCAAGGAAATAAACTTCTATTGTGGCACTTAAACCTGTGAACTCACCAACTTTATGATGATATTTTTAAGCATGTTTTTCAGGTATTGTTTGGCAATAGCACGAGTGGAATAGGCTAGTCAATTGGATTAAACCCTATAAGTCGAAGAGACATGATTGTCAAACCTCGAGACAGATTTGACCTATATGGTTCTAGAGCATTGTACCAGTTTATGTTAGTACTTGTAATGGTGTTCAACACTTTAGAAATCTTCATTTTAGCTTTCGCAACTATGTAATGCTATCAGTCGTTACAACCTTGAGTTATTTATTAAGTAATACCTACGCTCTAACCGCACGTATCTAGGGACTGAAATTTCATAGACTTGCACTACACCAGGAACACCTCAGACTCGAGTATAGAAACTCCAACCATTGCCAGACCATTTGAGTAAACTGTTAGTGTGTATGATTGCACTAGGACAACATTAGCTACATTTACACTAGGAACAGTTATGTGGCATACGTGGCTAACATCTAACATACGTATCAATACGAAAGCGATAGGCATCTATATTATGACCCACTATATGAGAATACTAGAGTGATAAAGTGAAGTAAATTGACAATTACACTTGATATCACGCAATTGTGAAATTACATGTACTTGTGAATTCTAGGAAATCCTAAGGTGATGACCTAAGTAGGACGTAATAATTAGCTACTACTGATGATGCAAGCATAACCATAAGTCTATGCCTTATTTTGACATCGTAAATCCGACCTTCTATTCAATAGTTTAAACAAACCGACAGTATGCATTAAAACCTTAACGATCTTGTCTTCTATTCTTTAGTAATCACTCTATCACCTTTGACGCTAATCTTGTTATGCTGATATAAACCTAGTAAGTTGAACCCGTCTTCAATTATTATGTTATACAACCTCATGGCGATGTAGGATCTGACCCTTATTCACATTCAAGCCCTATTTCAACTCTTCGGACACACTGACCATATTTTCTAGCTGGACGCTCTACAAGTCCTACAGGGATTGCCAATAATGGAGATGATTCCGACGGACACTTTAACTAGCCATGCATATTATGAACTCATCCAACTTCTATCCTTATTAAATCATTTCTATTACTACAACTCCTTCACTCTGACTTTCTACCAACCCGTGACATCGATTGGAACTTATGCATGCACCTTTGTATGCCTAATTTCTTCTTTTTCATTCAGTTAGTTACTACCAATTGTCCTAATATGTTTTGGGGTTATATTAATTGGTGCATATTGAATTCAATTACACTTCAGTGTGCCTCACAAGTTCTATCACGTCATATCTTAACGGACGTCATCTCAACTACTGGCTAGTGACGCAAACATGAAGGAGTGATGAGCAAGGTCTACGTAGAAGCCTAGCCAAGAAGTCTTCGACTCCTAATCACAAAACCAAGAGTGAACTGTTATAATTCACCTCTCTTGACAATCTCTAAATTTATACATGTATGCAAGATGAGTCTTGGAAGCTAAACATAAGTTATATGTTCCTACCTTATCTAAGACTAACCTATTAGAAGCAAGAAATGTTACACCTACATGAAATCTTGTCAGCCTCCCTTTGATGTATAATTATAATCACCCCATGAGAAGAAAAATGTCTTCAATAACTAGTTAGTTGCAAAGGTTATAGATGGAAATACTATTTCCGCAAATAGTACGCCAACTAACTATGACTTTTACCCAAGGGTTTGACTTTGATCAACTGTTCTCCTTTCCCACATATACCAATGCTGAAGCCTCTACATCCGGGGATCCTGATCCCCGTGATGCGAGGATTACCACACTAGAGACTCAGGTGGCCAGTTTACATGAAACAGTTCAGAAATCAAGGAGTGAGTCAGACGTTCAACATCCTAAGATAAACTCCTTGGTGGATGAAGTTACTCGATTAAGGCAACATGGTGTAGGAACCCACTAGATGCTTAAAATCTTGATGTCCCAGAATGAGTTGCTTATCAAGACGAATAACATGATTCTAGGGCATAGGATGACAATTGAGATAAAATTGGACACTCAACGCAAAGAACATGAAATGATGGTCAAGTTGGTAGGTGAGTTGACCTCAAAGCTTGCTACTGGGGAGAACAAGAAAGAGAATGAGAAGGAGAAGGAAAAGGCTAAGCCGAGTGGTGATGAGGCTTGTCATTATGTCGATCAGACAAAGGATGATGAGAAAGACAAGGATCCTGAAGCCGGTCCTAGTGGAGGTGAGCAACAAGCTTTAGCTATTGTTCCAATCTCTGCTGTGTCTATGGCTGAGGGAGAGTCTACTCAGCACGGCGGTGATTCTTCTGGTGCGAGTGGTGGGAGTGATCAAGGAAAGTCGGAAGCTGATGTTTTATATGATTTATCTGACGATGTTATCTTGTTGATTGAGCCGGACTATTCCAAGGAAGTGCAGATCGATGCTCTAACCATTCTTGAGGAAGGAGAGATCAAGTCTGATGATGACTGGGATGATGATGATGAGGTTGTGATGGTGGAGTTCACGAAGGGCGGCGATGAGGGAGTTTATAAGCTTAAGGATGGAGAGATTTTTGAGGCTCCAACCTTTGAAGCTACTTTTACTACAGGTTCAGTCGAGCCTGATAATGTTGCTGAGGCTAGTGGCCTCTCCTTCGGATCCCCAACCTGCTGATGCTAATGACTGGATGAACAAGTATCCTCAAGGATGGTTCAAAAAGGGTCAGCCTCCTTTTTGGCAAAAGTCTTCAATCATAGACATGCATGGAGCAACATGGACGATATTATATGTATGTTTTGACGACGACAAGAACTTGTTTGCCATCAAGCGCGCAGGGCGGGTTCAATACTTGAAACCAACCAGCGAGGCATTCAGTACTCTACCCAAATACGACTTGGTGAACCTGGAAAATCATGAGCTATTTGGTGATACAAATCACGCGGTAGCAAAGGGTTTGTGGGAACACTGCAACGGGAACGTAGATCTAGGAACTTTGAAATGTTCAAGCCTCAAATGCCCAAGAGAATGTAGGACAAGAATGTTCAACCTAGTGTTTTGTGAGACCAGGATTCCTCTGAGCAAGTTATCTCAGGATATCCTTAGTAGTATGTGCTACTGGTACGTGGATCCGAAGACGGGCGAGGCGGTGATGATGGGCAAGATAAGGTCCAGAGATGGTAATACGGAACCAAGAGAACTGATCTAGGTTTTTAATGAGATCTGTTTCATCAATTTCTCTTTGAAAGATCTGGCGGTTCTAAACGACAAGTATTGCGTCTACACGGACGAATGGACGAAGCTTCTAGCATCAAGATACAATAGATTGGTCAAGTTTTGTCTTGAATGCAAGATGAAGATGGGAGCTAAAGCTGAAGGAGCTTGAAGACTGAAGACAATCCAGAGTTGTTGTCAAGGGGGAGTTTGTTGGAGCACGTTTGTGTGACAAACACTCTGGATGTTGTCTCTGCTTTTGTAACTGTTCTTTATGTATTTGTACTTGTATTTCAGTATCTGTATGTATTGGTTTATCGAGTTGTAATCTTGTTTGTAAGTACTTGTCTTGTAATCGTCTTTGTAAGTGTTGTGCGCACTTAGTAAATGCGCAGGTTGTATAACCTGCGTACTTAGCAAGTATGCAAGACCAAGTCTACGTACTTGCTATGTACGTAGGAACAAAGCCATGCGCACTTGTTATGTGCGCAGGCATCAATTATTTTTGTATATATAGCTGATTGTAGAAGTTGATAAGCACGCTCTCATTTCTGTAACTTGTAAATGGCTGATATTGATAATAGACGAGGTTTTAAAGTGACTCTTGTTTGTTGTCGGTTTACTTGTTGTTGTCGATACGCCATCTAACCACGGGCATTCCGCACCCGGTTCGACTAGCCTCACACTTGCATGTGACGATCCAAGACACCCGGGGACCTACAGGCAAAGTAGCGCACTTACAACTTCGCTAGAAATCTAGCGTAGATAACACATCTTCTCTAAGACAAGTTCAAACAACCTTTTGAAATTTTGATTAAGCTTGAATCAATGTTAATCAACCAAAAACTTGTTTATTACAGTCGACAATGGGTTTAGACTCAATCAAGATGAACAATTTAAGCAAACAAACACCACTAATAAAGAAATTCGATCAAAACCCTTGAAATCTATTGATTTTGCCATAATGAGATTAGCAAATACATACCTTTGTGTGTGGATGAAATCTGGAACACAAAACAAGCACGATCAAATGATTAGAACAAGAATCACAAGAAAATTCGATAGCACAGTAACAAATACGCTAACCGGGAATGAAAGAAAGTGAATAATGGAGCCAACGCAAGCACTAATATACATGTTCAAACCCCTTATAGCGCACTTGACAAGTTCTCCAGACCATAACAAGCGAACTTATAACATCGCTAAGGCATACACTAGCGCACATGATAAGTACGCTTGAATTAAATCAGGTGCACTTACTATCTTCACTATAAATAAATGCATGATAACCATAAAAGATATTTGTGATTTTATATAATTATTTTTAAGAAATAATTATATGTTTATATGCGAACGATAATATGAATATTTTATAAGTCGATGCAAAAATAATATTTATTTTTGGTACACCTAACAAGTCATCAATTTGAAAACATAATATTTTCTCAGAAAATATATAAGCGTCTAGACTAGAATAATAATCACCAACGAGTCGTCACATGAAAACATTGTTTTAATAAACAAAGACGTACTTAACAGGATTCGTTAAGTCGGATGAACAACTTGCGTTTAATATGGGTAGTCTTAACACATAAGTATCCTTGCATGATTAGGATACGGATAGACATGAACTATTAGCACACTGATAATTGCTAGGATTTCATCGGACACAAGGTGAGTTCACGACCCCTTTTATCTTTTTACTGTTTTATAAACAACGGGGGAGAAACATACTTACTTAATATGTTTTGAAAACATGAATACTCTGGTTTAACTCCTTGTGAGTTTCACTGTCCCCTTTTTTGGTTTTGAAATGTTTTGAGGAGGAAAATATATTTGTAACGGTTTTCATGTAATAAGAGGAATAAGACCAGACCGTATGTTTACATGAGGAACAATAGAGCGCTAAAAGTCCCCGGAACAAGATTAATATTTTGTAACCATTAGCTATGGTCTTAGCCTAGGATTATATGAATAGTACTATTGGGGGTGACGCCCCCGGTCATGCTTAGTCGCGCTAACAGGGGTTCCATATGGCCAAATGACCTCATATCGTCTTATTCTTGTGGTATAGCGAGGGAGGGGCATTCATTTGTCAAGGTTTGGTTACGGTTTCATGTATTAACATATTATTATTTGTATTCCTAGCTAGTTTACAAATGGGGTCTGTCGGTCGTTCATTCATGGTTCAATGCATTGGGTATTTATAAAGGGTTTAATGGGTCGGTTAAGTACCCATGGTTCAATACATTGGTTGCTCATTTAAACTTATTTATGACGGTTAAGTCATGTATACGTTTTCGGGGAAAACCACTTATTTTATGACGGTTAAGTCATGTATACCTTTTTTGGGAAAACTACTTATTTTTATGACGATTAAGTCATGTATACGTTTCTACAGAAAACTACTTATTTTATGACGGTTAAGTCATGGATACGTTTTCTGGGAAAACTACTTATTTTTATGACGGTTATGTCATGTATACGTTTCCAGGGGAAAACTACTTATTTTATGACGGTTAAGTCATGGATACGTTTTCAGGGAAAAACTACTTATTTTATGACGGTTAAGTCATGTATACGTTTTCGAGGAAAACTATTTATTATTTATGACGGTTAAGTCATGTATAGTTTTTCGGGAAAAACTACTTAGTTTTATGACGGTAAACTCATGTACATGTTTTCGGGAAAAACTACTAGCACTGAAATAACTAACTCTATGAACTCACCAACCTTTGTGTTGACACTTTCAAGTATGTTTCTCAGGTAACCCTTAGCCATGGCGTGGTTGGAATAGGCTAGCTATGCTAGATTAATTCCTAGTAACTAGAAGGGCATAGAGTATCAAGTCTCAAGTCTATCGTTGGTATAGAAGAACTTAGATCATTGTATTACTTAGTTATAGTAATTGTATATGTCATCAAGTCTTAGAAATCACTATAACAGCTTCCGCTATCCTGTAATGAACCAATCGTTGCAACCTTTATTTATTTGTTAAGTAAATAAATTTGGGGGTGTGACAATCTTCAAGACATATAAGACTTAAGACAAGATTAGATCAATCACCAGAATGAAATTATATCAATTAGCACAGGAAAAACAAGCAGAATCCCGAGGGATTATAATGAATCATAAAGATTCAGAATCTAATGATTCAAATGGCTTGGTTTGGAAGTAATATCATGATTCATGGTAACAGATGAGATCTTCAAACTATGAATGTGAATAAAGAATCGAATGACTCAATGATTCAGGGCAATGTGATCCAACTGTTATGTGGATGTATTCAATGGAATTAAGAAATTTGATCCAAGGGCTACCATATGCTTTGACAAGTGTCGTCAAAAACATATCTTAGTCCAACTCCAATCACATGCTTTTTGGGGCATGGTCAAGAAGTAAACCGAAATAAATTGTGCTAATGATATAATCAGAAATTGGTCTCATGAAATTCTTACTGTCTCATATTATATATCTCATAACGGTCTTTTAACACACAAACCGGCACATTGTGGGTTCAAATCACAGTTGTGACATAATTAATTAGGTTTTCACACTACTAATGGTTCAAAAACGCTTCTAGCCTACTGACAATCTAAATTACATACATATATCCAAACTAATAGATTATACAGATGCAATGTTAAGCGGTCATAAAGCTATCATTTCCTGTTTGAGCGGTCTAAGAAGCTTAGATCAAATCATATAAGAACAAACTCAAATATAATCACAGATACTAGCTAGTCAATCTATGGTCATGTGTGTATGATCACCTACTGATGTACTATCATTTCTTATCTAACTTCAAGCAATGTCGATTTTAAAAATTTTCAAATTTGTTTGGATTTTAATAAAGCATTTAAAGGAAAGAAATTAAAAACAATAAAAAAAAAACATCCATGAAAAACCTTTTTTCACACAGGATTATACATTTCGATCATCTTGGTTGGAAATTCAAACCGTGAGCGATCAAACACATTGGTGAACAAATCAGCATAGTTGTCATCCGTATGCACTTTCACAAGTTCAATCAGCTTCTTTTCGGCACAATCTCTGATAAAATTGTAAGTCCCAAAATCTCTAATGGATCTTTGAATAACACACACAATATCAATTCTCACAATCAATAGGCGGAAACTATTGATTATGATGATTCAAGAACACAAGAATTCAAAGTAAAACTCGTATATTGCAAAGGAGAATTACAGAGAAAAACAAAACAATTCGCTAACCCTAATCGGTTAGAGTATATATGTATTTATAGCTAGTATATACAAACTAGGCCTATCATACACATACTCAGCCACAATGGCAGGCCCAAAACATCCAACCCGTGAACCTCCTCGTTCGTGGCTACACCCAAGTACCCAACTAAGCTTAATCATAATCTGGTTCCTACAATCTCCCCCTGGAATTAAGCTTCCACTTAGTTATTAAAAATTGATATCTTCATGGTGACTCCCACTTCCAGCTTAAAGTTTGGCCTGTTGTTCAAACAACTGTTCACTTCTAATCTGACTTCTAGCCAATATATTGTTGTCTTTTTCACCAAACTTAGACAAATCAAATGGATCAATGATTCTGAACTCAGTAATTTTAGTCACAATCATAGCTTCTACAGAAACTGGATCATAAGCCCAGAACTCAAAGTCCTTTAGCAAATCAACATGCATCTTTTTATGAACAGGCACCTTCTTTGTGACCTTGGTAGGTGGCAAGATAACGCTATATAGACTTCTTCCAGTACGAGGATCCTTTACACCTTTTGCTTTCTTCAACTTTAATTCAGTTGTATTCATACTAGTAAAGTTTGTCAAACACTGTTGATTAAGAAAGCGATAAAACATGTTTTCCATGGTATTGTTTCCTCGATTAACAAAATAAGCGTCATCTAGTTCCCGAAGATCAAGCTTTGTCCAGGAACTGAAATCATTGGCATGCTTGTAATATTCATTCCGATCATTCTTTCTTTTCACCACAAACATCATCTTCTCATCATCAAATTGCCAGGCAGCAATTCCTGACATGTCACACCTTTTAAAGTAGTATCCATCGATACTAGTAGTAACATGAGTCTCAGAAGGAGGACCAGGTGGTAGCAGCCATGAAGGACGTTCCTTTGTAGGCTTTGTTACTACACCTGATGATTCACAAGCTTCACTTGTTGAACTAACAAGATTCACTTCATCATCGATATCTTGATGTAATCCCTCTAACTCAGAATCAGAAGAGCTATCAAACATTTCACATGTGGCAACATCTGAAGGACTTGTATCTTTATCTTTGTTTAAGCATTTAGGAAACACATTGTCTTGAGGATCACCAAGATTCCATTTAAATTTGAAATTGAAATGTTCATCATCTTGATTCTCTCCAGTCTGATGGCCTTGGTCATTTCCCCTAGTATCTCCACCTCCCTGATTATCATCATCATCATTATCTCCTCCAGGATCTGTTTTCTTACTATTCATTGACTCATGATCTTCCAATTTTATCTTGAGCTCAAACACAAGAGCTGTAAGATAACCTTGATTTGCTTCTAGTGACATTATCTTTGCATTTTGAGCTTCTACATGCTGTTCCAGCATAAATACTCTTTCCTGAAGGACTTGTGGATCAACGGAAGCAGGTGTGGAGGAATCCACATGACTCTTTCCCTTAGCTTTCTCGGCATTGTATGCTTCGGCCATTGACACAAAGATTTAATTGGTGTCGAAAGCTTGAGAAGGACTTACCTGGGATGATGACTGAGGTAGGGCTGAGGTGGATGGTCATGAGTGTGGTATTTGAGTGGATGGTGGTGGAGTAGGTGTTGGTGGTATTCTTGCTATTATCGGATCTCTTCTTTTTCTCGGTCTAGATTGAAGATCATGATCCGGTAAGTAATCAGGATCAGTGTTAGTTTGATTTGATGAAGAGGTAAGAGGAGGATTCTCAACTCTACGTCGTTTGCTTTCGATTTCTCTGACAAACCGATTGATTGGTGCTAAAGGTCCTTCAGGTGTGCCTTCACTGTCAGAAGAGGATATAATTTCAGCATCTTTTGACTCTTGCACCACTGGGTTCTATGGTTCTTGTTCTAGTCAATTGTTTGCTCTAACTATGGTTGAGGAGGGAGTTGTTGTTCCTCAGCAACCTCGGCTTCAACATGTACAGCCGGTTCTTCCACTTCTCCGTCAACTAGAGCAGCAAATCTTTCAAACTTCTCAAGGGGATGCAGCCCCTGATATACTCTTTTTCACTGCTTGTTGACATTCATAAATTTGAAAATCATTGGACCCATAGCTTTCAAGTCCAAAGTCTCAACAGTAGGTTCCATATTTGCATGATTTGTATTGAATATAATTTGGAGAAATCTATAATACATCAGAAAGAAATCCTTCTTGCCCCCTTTTAGATTACTTTTCATTTCATCAAACACCATTTTGGAAAAGTTGTAATTCCAGCCATGGTTAGGGCAACCATAGATAAAGAGATGGTAGCATTAAGTTCATCAAACCCTCCCTTTCTTCCTGACAGGCAGTTCATGCATAAGTGTGCAAGATATCTCCAATAAGGATGTAGCAATTTTTTGTAGACAGGTGGGTAATTTCCTTCATAACCCATCCTTAGTAGAAAAGGAGTGACAATATTTGTATCTTACATTGTTGGATAATCAGGTTCGTCACCAAACTGTAGTGCTTCTCTGATTGTGGCTTCTGAAAACTCTAATTCTCTTTGTATGAATAGTTCCAATTATGCATTCCTCTCCATTATCATTAGGATAAATAGATGCAGTTGCCCAGAATTCCTGAATATGACTCTTGTAGATTACTGGATTCTCCATAACAACAAAGTTGATGGGGGAAAGTGTCAACCCCACAACCATTGAGTTGAAATACTCATACTCCTCAGGTGGATTTAGAGTGAAAGCACACACGTTATGATCAGGAACAAATCTCATTTATGCCATATCTGCACAAACCCAAATAAGTTAATACCCAAATAAATAACGTAATTTAATTAAGAGTCAAAGTTCTAGGGTTCTCGGCCTATTAGGGGTTTACGGTTCCCCTTGAAGTTCATGGCTAAAACAGGGTTCTCGGCTAAGAAAGTTTACATCTCACAGACTCCTTCTTAATGGATTCACGGTTTCCTGAAGGTTTACGATATGAGAAACCGTATACGGGAAGTTAAAGAGGTTCACGGTCAATTCAAAAATACCACCATGAACCCCTTTCAGCAGGTAATCTTGAGTTCTTGACCATACATTAATGATCGCCTACCCATTCTGATCATATACACCTCCTCAGTTCCATCTTTTACTATCAAACAATCTCCTCCATGATTACGAATGCTCTCATAGGCGGGTTTCGCTCAAAATCTCAATTCAACATCTTAATTGTCACACCCCCAAATTCCACTAACGGAGTTTTACCGTTTTGGAAGGTGACAAACCAGGATCTCAGACATCAGTTACTTCAAAGACTCTATATGGGACTTGAAATGTAATAACATAAAAGATCAACGTTCAGAGTAAAAAATTATGGAAGCGTTAAATAAAGTAAATGCGCAAAACAATGCGCCCAAAACCAAAATACAATAAAACATAAAGATTATTCAATAAGTAGTTATTTCAATTGCAGTCCAAGACACATGCATGAGTTAACGTGATCCTGAGTGCCAACAAGAGAAAACATGTAAGGAAAACAGGTCAACACTAGGTTGGTGAGTTCACAGGTTTCAATCATTTGTTATAAAGCGTTGCAGATTATTGTACATTCAATATACATATCAAAAGGTAGCTAACCAATATTAATGTTTTACTAAAGCGCTCGCAACCGAAGCATGACTGGTTGTTTGCCTCCTGCCAAGTTTATCAACTTTGGCCAAAAGAGTAGGCTAACATTTCACCCATTCGACCAACAGTCGAGTTAGCGTGACTAACGCGGGTGAGGCTAGTCAAACCCAGTAGTAATACTAAACATTACCTTGCTTGTCAAATTAACGGTCCGATGTGTTGTGAGGACTTTCAGTGATAGTGTGTTACGCTTAATCTCAATAGTAATATCATATGAAATACAGTAACCCAAAAAGGTTGTGACATGTTTTCTCCCCCAAATAAAGAAAGTAAAAAGGGGCCGTGAAACTCACCTGAGTTTGAGTAGAGGTTGGATTACACAGGAAATAAGTTGGAACCACAAGTGTAAGCCTCAGACGTCATTCGTATGCCCTAGAATTATAAACACATAAAATAGGGTCATATGGGGTTTGTGACGACGACACGGAAGATCTAACGCCTTAATGTATTCAAAGGATTTAATAGTAGACGAACGTGTCTACGGAGATATATATTTAATGATTAAGATCAAAGCGTTATGTGTCGAACGTTAATAACGAATAATAAGTAAATAAATAAATTCGTACGTTAGAGTCGTTTACAAAAGTAAGGAAAATAATATAATTTAATATATTATTTTTAGGTTCGTAGGACTAACTAAATAATTCTTTGTGTGGAGAAATAATAGATATATTATTTTTAATCGAGTATATAAACGTGGATAAATAATATAACAAATTATATTATTTATAATTTTAAAACGTCACATGAAATGATTAAACGAGACGAAATAATATAAAACTATGTATATTATTTTATACTAGGAGTCACGGTTTAAAAAAAATATAAACATATTATTTTTATTCGATAATAACATAAATATATTATTTTTAAAAGTGGAAATAATATATAAAAATGGGTTAATAATCCATACCCGAGTCTAAGGGTTGTTTTCCATGTTAAAACACTTTAATATAATATTATATTAATATGAAAAAGGTTTTATAATTAAAATGTTTAGAAAATAATTAAAAACCAAAACAGGGGGAGGGAGACTCGAACCCGGGTCTCCTCCCCACCAGTCACACGCATTAACCAGTCCACCCGCTAGGGCTATCACAAACATAATCGTATCTAAATAGTTTTAACACACAGGTCAAGTGGGCTTCCCTCCCATACGCATACCAGTTCGAAACCCTTCCCAATCCATCGATTTCGACCACAAACAACCAGAAGGCTATAGGGGTTTCGTTCATCAGTAAATAGCGAATCTGAGGTTAGGTTTAATTGCAAAAACGTTGGATTTAAGACTGTTAATTTCAGTTTCAAGATATCGAAAACCCTAGGTTCGATCTTGGATCGATTAGATTGATTCTATAATGCAATTGTTTGAAACCATGGGGCTTTCAATAAGCAGAGATTTACGAAGCTATCCATGTATTTTAATTGGATTAAAAACATGTCTAGATTAGTATCCGATTAACCCGAAAGTGTATGAACCAATTAGCATTTCAATAAGCAGAGATGTTGTTTGACTCAATTAGCATGGGGCTTTCGATAAACGAATGATTGCGAATCTATTAATATGTTTTAATTTGTTTTAAACAGAGTCTAAGATCAAAACCCCCAAACTGGTTTTTGAATGAACCCTAGATACGGGATTGGGTTCAATTCGATGTTATATGATCAAATTGACAAAGGGCTTTCAAAAAACAGACAAAAATGAAGGTAAAAGTGTAGGTAATTACCAGAGTTGTGTTCAAATTGATGGTGCTCGACTAAAAACTCAGTTCCGGCTTTGCGTGCTTGTTCGCTGGGGGCTCAGGCTTCGATTCTGACCGATTTGATGTATGAGATATCTTCTGAGAGGGGTGACAGAGGTGCGCAACTTTTCAAATGTAGAGTGAATGATCGAATTGGTCGACATTGATAGGGATGAAGGACGTTTTCGACGGTTACGGCTTGAATTCGCATTATTAGGTTTAATTCGACTTAATGTCGATGATTAGGGGCTTAATATTGAACGTTAATGTTGTTAATGTCCAATTCGGTTACAAGTTCGAATGAATTTCAGTTATGGATTTGAATTTGAGCCAAGAACGCACGGTTTGACTTTCAAGAAGTCAATGAAATCGATTTTAGGCAATTTATAGTTTCAGTCCCTGCGTTTTCCTATATTTGGGTTTAGAAAATGACAGAACAAGTCCCTTGGGTTTGAGTTAGGTTAAGAATAGGTTAGTTTGACTATAAAAAGTCAATAGGGACTTGAATGTTGACTTTGACTTAACAAGAATCAATTAAAATTAAGTTTGGGCTAATTACACAATTAATCCTTGTAATTAGAGTTTGGAAATTGACACTTCTAGTCCCTGGAGTTTGTGATTAGTTAGGATTTAACTAGACTACCTAACTGAGTTAACTGAAAAAGTCCGGATTGTTACATCATCCCCTTGTTGAAAAAAGTTTCGACCCGAAAATTAACATAAAAATATTTTTTGAGGTGTCACACCATCCCCTAGTTGAAAGAATTTTCATCCCGAAAATTAGAATAGTACCTTAAGAGTTTGAAGTGGATTGCTTGAACAGATGCGGATACTTGCGTATCATCTGATCCTCGCGCTCCCATGTGAATTCTGGTCCGCGTTTTGAGTTCCAACGAACTCTGACAATAGGTATTTTACTGCGTTTGAGGGTTTTAATTTCCCTATCCATGATTTCTACTAGTTCTTCAACGAACCGCAATTGTTCATCGATGTGTAGTTCCTCAAGAGGAACCGCGAGTGTTTCGTCTGCTAGACATTTCTTTAAGTTCGAGACATGAAAAACGTCGTGTACACCACTAAGTCTTTCCGGTAGGTCCAGTTGATATGCTACTGGGTCAATTCTCTTCACTATCTTGAATGGTCCAACATAACGAGGATTCAGTTTGCCTCGCTTCCTGAAGCGAATTACACCCTTCCAAGGTGAGACCTTGAGTAGGATCATGTCGCCTACTGGAAACTCTAAAGGTTTACGACGCTTATCGGCGTAGCTCTTTCGACGGTCATGAGCTGCCGCCAAACGGTTTCGGATTTGAACAATATTTTCAGAGGTTTCGAATACAAGTTCGGGACCTGAAAGTTGGCTATCCCCAACTTCAGCCCAACAGATAGGAGATCGGCATTTACGAGCTGCCGCCAAACGGTTTCGGATTTGAACGATCTTTTCAGAGGTTTCGAATACAAGTTTCTCCATTTTCTCAGTTGCCTTCATTGCCAAGAAGTGAGCAGATTTTGTCAAACGATCGACAATTACCCAGATGCTGTCACATCCGCTAGAAGTTCGGGGTAATTTGGTGATGAAATCCATAGAGATCTGTTCCCATTTCCACATAGGAATTTCTAGTTGCTGCAGTAAGTCAGAAGGCTTTTGGTATTCTATCTTGACCTTCACGCAATTCAGGCACTTGCTAACATAGGTGGTTATATCGGCCTTCATCTTTGGCCACCAATATAGTACCTTTAGGTCATGATGCATCTTGTTAGAACCTGGATGAATAGAGTATCGAGATTTGTGAGCCTCATCCATAACTAGTTCTCTTAAGTTCCCATACACTAGAATCCATATTCGCTCTGCCATGTAGCAAATGCCGTCTAATTTGACCTCCATTTGTCCTTCCATACCGCGTGTAGCTTCTAACGGTAGGTTCTCCTCTTTAAGGGCTTCGAGTTGAGCACTTCGTATTTTGTCTGGTAATCCGGGGTGAAAATTAAGTTGCAATGCTTGAACTCGTTTAGGTTTGGTGTCTTTACGACTTAGCATCGACTAACACATTAGCCTTCCCTGGATGATATCTAATTGCAGAGAGGAGACCCGGGTTCGAGTCTCCCTCCCCCTGTTTTTGTTTTTAATTATTTTCTAAACATTTTTACTTATAAAACATTTTCCTATATTAATAATATTATATTAAAGTGTTTAACCCGGAAAACAACCCGTAGACTCGGGTTTGGATTATTAACCCATTTTTTATATATTATTTCCACTTTTAAAAAAATATATTTATGTTAGTATCGAATAAAAATAATATGTTTATATTATTTTCAAACTGTGACTACTAGTATAAAATAATATATATAGTTTTATATTATTTCGTCTCGTTTAATTATTTCGTGTTACGTTTTAAAATTATAAATATTATAATTTGTTATATTATTTACCCACTATAGAAATAAAGACTGATGGCTACAAAATTCTCTAAGTACAACTGTTGTGGACCTCAGAGTTTGCTGCAGATCGACAAACTACAGCAGATAAGCTTATCTCCAGCGGATACTTATTCTTCTGCTGAAAAACAAATCTGCTGCGGATAGCCTAATCTGCTGCCAAAGTTGTTGCTGATAGGCAAATCATTAGCAGCTGTGGACAGTTGTGTCTTGCTGCTGATCAACAACATTGATGCTGATAGCCATTCCCTCTGAAGATCAAACGTTGCAGCTGACTGGCTTTGATAAAGCAACCATTACCACTGACAACTTTCTGATACAACACTGACACACTCCACGCAGATAGAATGTTACTAGTGCAAGACAATAAAAGACAGCGACGCTCTTCTTCCAAGGACTCAAGCAATGATGCCTAAAAAGACGTTCGAGTAAAGATAACTTTTGTAGTATTTATTTTCGTTACATGTAGAATAGCTTCAATACAAGATCAACGGCTTTTGTTAGATCTGATCCTTAGAATCAAGGGTTTGTCTTGATTCTAAGTTACTATATAAGTAGTACTTAGAGTCATTGTATAAGTGTGCTTTTTCTTAAGAGTTTTCTCTCTAAACTTGTAATCTTTGAAGCTTAATACAAATTTCATTTATCAGTATTCTTCTTGTTTACTTGTTTACATTGCTTAGTTGTGATTGTTTCCGCCAATCTCAACTAGAATAGAACCATCTTGTATTCACCGATCCTACACCCATGTTTATATACTAGAATAAAAATAATATATCTATTATTTCTCCACACAAATGATTATTTAGTTAATCATACGAACCTAAAAATAATATATTAAATTATATTATTTTCCTAACTTTTGTAAACGACTCTAACGTACGAATTTATTTATTTATTTATTATTCGTTATTAACGTTCGGCACGTAACGCTTTGATCTTAATTATTAAATATATATCTCCGTAGACACGTTCGTCTACTATTAAATCCTTTGAATACATTAAGGCGTTAGATCTTCCGTGTCGTCGTCACAAACCCCATATGACCCTAATTTATGTGTTTATAATTCTAGGGCATACGTAAGTCGTCTGGGGCTTACACTTGTGGTTCCAACTTATTTCCTGTGTTATCCAACCACTACCCAAACTCAGGTGAGTTTCACGACCCCTTTTTACTGTCTTTATTTGGGGGAGAAAACATGTCACAACCTTTTTGGGTTACTGTATTTCATATGATAGCACTGTTTAGACCCGTAACACACTATCACTGAAAGTCCTCACAACACATCGGACCGTTAATTTGACAAGCGAGGTAATGTTTAGTAGTACTACAGGGTTTGACTAGCCCCACCCGCATTAGTCGCGCTAACTCGATTGTAGGTCGAACGGGTGAAATGTTAGCCTACTCTTTTGGCCAAAGTTGATAGACTTGGAAGGAGGCAAACAACCAGTCATGCTTCGGTTGCGAGCGCTTTAGTAAAACATGAATATTGGTTTGCTACCTTTTGATATGCATATTGAATGTACAATAATCTGCAACGCTTTATAACAAATGATTGAAACCTGTGAACTCACCAACCTAGTGTTGACCCGTGTTCCTTACATGTTTTCTCAGGTTAGCACTCAGGATTACGTTAAGTCATGCATGTGTCTTGGACTGCAATTGAAATAACTACTTATTGAATAATCTTTATGTTTTATTGTATTTTGGTTTTGGGCGTGTTGTTTTGCGCATTTACTTTATTTAACGCTTCCGCAACTTTTACTCTGAACCTTGATCTTTTATGTTATTACATTTCAAGTCCCATATAGAGTCGTTTGAAGTAACTGATGTCTGAGATCCTGGTTTGTCACCTTCCAAAATGGTAAAACTCCGTTAGTGAAATTTGGGGGTGTGACATTAATATAATGTTTAAAATATTAAGATGTGTACCTGTAATAGCAAGAAAACTTGTAGAGTAGATCAAATAACACGAATCAAGATCAAACAGGTTTTGCGAGAGAGCTTAAGAATCGCCAAACAGAAGAGAGCGAGAGAGAGTTTTGTTAGAACCTAAGAAACCGTTGTATTCCTGATAAACTTTTGTAATGTTAGGTTTTTGGGTCAAGAGTCGCCAACGACACTTGATGAGTCGCTATGTCGGTTATCAGCCGACTATCAATAGTCGGTAATCTTCATGCCGACTCTTGCTATGTTCTCTATAAATAGCAACCCAAAAACCTAATTACACCATCTTGATTCACCCAGTGTTACTATAGTCAATTTGAGAAGGTAGGAGGTTGTAATTGTTATCTCTGTTATCAAGGAGCTTATTGTGTAATCGTATCATTGTGGATCTAATAAAATTGTGTCTTGTTTGTTCTTATCTGCTTTTGCTCTTAATCTTGTGTTTCTTATGATCATCAACAAATTAGCTTGTCTATAGCCATTCTGTTGATTGTTTCCTGTTTAGAATCATTCAAGCACAGGGACCCTATCGTCAGGACCTACAATTTGGTATCAGAGCCTTCTGTGCTCTTGATTCTTAGTGATTTGTGTTATGTTTCTGGGTTTTTATGAAATTCTGAATTTCTTTGATTTCTGGTTAGATCTGTATCAAGATCATAAATTGGTATTGAAATTCACTCAGAAATTTGTTTGTTAAGAGTTTGACAGATCTGATTGTTATTTTGGTTTAGATCTGAGCACTTAGCAATTGATTTTGTGTTGTTTTATGAAAAGAGTATGATGATGTTCTTAAACCGATTGTCCAGTGTCCATTTACTTGTTTGAGCCGATTGTGACCTTTTGTGGCCGATTGTCACTTGATCTGGATGATTGTCCGAGTCGATTCTCAGTCATCTAGCGATTCTCTTAGTAAACGCAAGTTTACGACTCACTAGTGTGAGGTAGCGACTATCGTAGTCGACTCTTTACGTGAGTTTTCCCAAACACCTTAGGGTGTTGCCGACTATTTGTTGTCTTCAGCAGACTCTTCGAGCCAACTCTCCTGCTTGTTCTGAGCCGACTCTCTGAGCAGACTCTTAGATTTTCTCATTTTCTAAACTTGTTTGTGATTTCTTTGTTTCAAGATGTCTGTTACTTCTATTACCCAAGCTGATTTGGAGACCGGTTCCATGTCTAGACCTCCTAAGCTTTTATCTACCGATGATTTCCCTAACTGGAAGAACCACATGAAGGCGTACTTTTATGTAACTTGAAAGAGGGGAAGAAAGACAGGCTCCAGAAAAAATATGATACCTTCACGAGTATCAAAGGAGAAGGTTTGTCTAATCACATCTCAAGGTTCATGGAAATTTCAAGCAAATTGAAGCAAGTCGTGGTTGTCATTAAAAATTCTGATCTGATTAAGAATTTGCTAGACTCTTTACCCCAGGAATGGAGCATAAAATGCATGTTGATCAAAAGGCAATATGTGAATGAAACCTCTACCCTATCTGATATAATAAACACCCTAAAGTCCTTTGAAATGGACATTGAAAAGCGTCAAATGAATCAACCAGACTACACCAAAACCATGGCACCAACTAATGCAGCTTTCATTGCTCCATCTTCATCAAACAATGGTGCTGGTCCTTCAGGAGCTATTCCCGCTATGGTGACTACTCCTGCTGTCTCTCAGCAGACTGTTCAAAACAATGAACAAAACATAAATCAAACCAAAAGCTCAATTCCAAACCCATCAAGTGAACACATGGCTCTATTTGGATTATTTGTGAACAGTTATCAAGCTCTCATTTCAGGTGAATTAAAAGCAGGAGTAAGCCATATTGAAGTTGTATTTCAGGTTGACCCAGATGACATAGAAGAAGTTGATTTGCAGTGGCAGATGGCAATACTGACTCTGAGAGCAAAAAGATGCATGGATAGAACCGGTAAGAAACGTCTTGGAGGAAAGTCTGCAGGATTTGACAAGTCTAAACTAAGATGTTACAACTATAAGCAACTTGGGCACTTCAAAAGGGAATGTCCTCATCCTACCACCGATGCTCTAACTCTTCCTAACATTGTTGCAATTACCGATGGCAAAGAACAAGCTGAAAAGACTAAAGAACCGGATAATGCACTAGTAGTGAATGACTTTGACTGGAGCAATGAAATTGAAGAAGCTCAGGTGGAGGTATGCAAGGCTTTAGTTGCTAACTCTTCATCTGCTCAGTTTATGGTTCACGGAATGGAAGCAAGTTTGGTTGAAAAAGAAAATTTTGAGGTGCTAAGAAAGATCGTCATCAACACTGACTCTTCTGGTCCTGCTGCCCTCCTTAGGTAATTTTCTATTCAAGGGACCCAGAGTCAGGTTATTGACACTGAAGGAAGTATGACTGAAAATGCCAACATCAAACTCAAGTAAGCTATGGTAATGAATGATGAGAAGAAGGATGCCTATCCTAGGTCCAGTTCAACGGATCGAGTTAACTCTCCGGAGAATGCCAATTTGGGAACTCAACCCGATGGTGATGGAAACTCTAATCAATGATGCATTTGCAGGAAAACCGCTACTGAGCTGATTCCTAAGGTAAAATCTCGTCTCTGTTCCTCTGACTGTGTTGACATGATTGTTCACTATCGCACTTTAAACCAACTTATCATTCATGAAAAGGATGATGCTCTTGCCACACTTTATCAAATCAAAAAGAGCGAGGTTACTCTCAAAATCAGTTTAAACAATGCTAATCAAGAAATCCAAATTCTAAAAGAATTTGTTTACAGAAATGAGTTTTTGATAACTGATTTAACCAAAAAACTGACGTCTTCAAGAAGTGAGAAAGTTAAATTACAAATCATTATTGACAAATGGAACGTTAGCAAAAAGGTACAAGATACCATGTTGGATTGTCAACAAACTTCAAGTTATGTTAAAAAAGGAGTCGGTTACTGTCACACCCCAACCGACGGCGGATTATACGTCGGGGCGGACGTGGTTGTTCAATAGCAAAAGGTTGAATATTAAAGTTTCAATATTTCATTAATGAATAATTTAAGATTCAATACAAGTAAGAATAATACGAATACAACATTTAATTTAAGTAGTCTAGGTCCAAAGCATCCTATGTGATCACGAATAAGTCTCATGATGTAAACCTGAAACATGTGAAAGAATCTGTCAACTACAAAATAGTTGGTGAGATACAAAGGTTTTGACACAGTTTAACAAGCATTTGAAAAGTATTACAATTCACTATGATTCATGCATTCTATAATGTAAGTATGAGAAACAAGTATCTTAAACATTGTGCACATTCAATCCTCCAACCATGTTTAGGCATAACCCGCAGGTTTGAAAGTTTGGTTTAGTAACAATCACCAAGGGCTCCCCCCGAAGGGTCAATCAATCAAGGTGGATTGGTCAAATGCAATAGATCTATCATTGTTACCATAGGCTTGATCAAAGTTAATGAATATGCTAGTTTTAAGTTTAATCTAAGCATACAAGTCTCAAGTTTAACATAAGAATGAACACGTAGTCATAGTTGTATAAGAATTGTATAAGTTTAAGAATTTTGAACATGTTTCACCCCAAAAGCATAGAAAGGAAAAAGGGGCTAAGTATACTCACTTGGATGATGAATAGTATCCGACACGAATAATTATTTGCAAGACTTGGAGGGAGAATATCCTCACGATAAGCCTAAATATGCAAGTTTAAAGATTTAAGTATGATCCTATAAGTCTATGGTAAGGATCTAAGATTTCAAGATCGACTAGGGTTCCAAGTGGGAGATGGGAATGATTGTGTTTATAAAGTTTAAGTCGAGTTTTAATAAGGTTTTAAATGAGTCATACTAGACTTGGATTTCAAAGTTTAAATAAGTTAATAGTTTAAAATAATTATTGTTTAAAATAATTATTTAAAATAAGGATTAAAAATAAATAATAATTATTTCAAAAGTAAAATAATTATTAATTACAAAGTATTTAAAGATTAAATAGTGATTAAGGATAAATAATAATTATTTAAGAATAAATAATTATTAAGGATAAATATTTATCTTATAAGAATAAATATTCCATTTAATCATTTAAAGTATTTAGATGTTAAATAATTATTTTACAATTTAACTTGTAAATAAATAATGTTTAAAATGTGCTAAATAATATGAAATTGTAAGCATAAATAATTATGTTTAAATAGAATTTCTTATAAGGTTCATATTTTGATTATAAGTTTATAAGTATATTTTTAAAGTTTAAAAGAAACCATAAGTTTAATAGGGTTTAAATAGAGTTTTATTGATTTATAAGTTTATAAGTGTTTAAAGTTTTCATTTAGCTATTATAAAGTTTATAACTTTATAATTATTTAGGAAACACGTATAATTATTTCTCTCCTTTTATATAAACAAAGAGGTTTATATAATTTTATAGAGTTATAAATTTATAAATAAGTTCATAAACTTTGCTGAATAATTTGTGATAAAAGTATAAGTTTTATAAAATTTTAGAATTATATTTATAGTTTTTTTTTTGGATTGAAAACTAAGGATTAATTAATCCCCTTTTTTTATAGCTTTTAACTAAGTTTAAATAGTTAAAATATTTTCAGAATATAAAAGTAGGATAAAACTCCATTTTTAAGTTTATAAAAGTATCTCAGATTTTATAAAATTAATTTAAAGTTTAAAAAGTGTTTTGGGAAAGGCTAAAAAAAATGAAATGGATAAACCGGCTCGAACCCGGGTCACGGGCCGGGTCAAGCATGCACACACACACCAACCATCCCGGCTACGGGTTCGCTGGTTTATATACTGGAAAAATAAAAGATAAACAGATGTTGGAATTTTCCCTAATCTCCGTATAAACCCTAGAATCAAGATCCTCTGAATACGACTTGATAATCCCTCTGTCGTTGCAATTTGACAAAGGGCTTTCGATCACAGAATGAAAACGATGAGTTTAGCTTTTCGAATTACCTGGAATGATGTCGAGGTGAGGGAGAACCGGTTTGAGTTTCGAAGTCGGCTGTCGCAAGATTCAATTGAGCAATGGGGGTGTTGAACGACGGAATTGGAAGTTCAGAGAGGTTGTGTTTGATGTCGTCTACGCGTTTCAGCAGGTATTTATAATCGATTTCAGTCTTAAATGTCGAATTAGGTGGGAGGATTTCGGTTGGACTTAAATTCGATAATCCGCGTGACCATAGCTGGAATCGAGCGTTGGGATACCTCGGGTTAGGGTCGCACGCCGGAGGCGAGACCCGAGGTTCGTTGAACGTGGACGTTTTCGCGGTTTTGAGTAAAAGGGGACGAAAACCGGGTGTGGGAGGACTTGAACCTGAGACCGTTTCAAAATTTTGAAGTTTGGATTAATTGCATAACAGACCCCTGATGTTTCTAGGGTTTGTTATTTTATGTATAAAATTGATTTTAAGTTTAAAATGGGTTTCCAAAATGACAGTTTTGGTCCCTGAAATTTATAAAATAATAATATGTTTTAAAAAAATAAACTAAATAAGCTTTGTAAGTTTTATTGCCTTTTATTATTTTATAAATTCATAAAATAATTTCTAAGATTTATGGTTTACGAGTCTAAGTATTTTAGAATAAGTTTGTGAATTATTTTTTTTTATTTATATAATTATAAGTTTATAAAGTTTTTAAGAATCAAGCATATTTTACATATATATATATATATATATATCAACTAACTTAATATTTATTGTTTAAGGACTAGTTTTAAAACGGATTCGAGTTTTAAATAAATGATACTTGCAAGGGTTTAGGAAAAGGTACGACGGAAAAATCCTGGATATTACAGTCTCCGCTACTTTAGGAAATTTCGTCCCGAAATTGAAGTAGAAGGGTTTAGCTAAGTTTACGATATGCCTAAGGATAATGAGAAAAAGTTTGCTTGTGTTTCTAAGTTTCAAAGCATACGGTTGCCAAGAGTTTCCCTAAGAAGTATATAGTTTTATTCAGATAGATGAAGATTCGTTTTCAAAAGCATTGGAGAGGATGACTGTTGAATTTCTATCCAAGATTTAAAGTGAGATGTATCACTCAGAATGGATTCGATGATAGTTCAAGAATTTGAGTTTGTGGATTAATATGTCTAAGGATTGCTACGGTACCTAAGTTTCGTGGCTCCCTTTTACGATAAGTCTTAGCTCATAGCACACGACAGAGTTTACTATGTTTTTCCATACGTTGATTTTCATACTTACGTGTGCACCCGCAAGGATTTAAATCGTCGCATAGTCCGCATAGGTCCTTCAGTTTATGTGTGGATCAAGAAAGAGTACAAGAATATGTTTAACTCAGGACTGGAGTTTCCACATAAGAGTGATCATTGATTAACGAGTCCCTTAGAGAAAAACGTCATTCAATGAGTAAAGAAAAGAATGTGACAAGATTTAGAGTTTCAAAGTTTCCTTGTGATTGATTAAGAATACTTCAATCATTGAGTAGTTTAAAGTCTTTACACTTTCCTCGGGTTTGATCAAGAATACATCAAACCTTAAGTAGTTTAAAAGTCTTATACGTTCATCATGTTTGAATAAGCATACGTCAAACATGGAATAGTTTAAAGTCTTATACGTCCATCGTGTTTGAACAAGCATACGTCAAACATGGAGTAGCTTAAAGTCTCATACGTTCATCATGTTTGAACAAGCATACGTCAAACATGGGGTAGTTTAAAGTCTCATACGTTCATCATGTTTGAACAAGAATACGTCAAACATGGGGTAGTTTAAAGTCTCATACGTTCATCATGTTTGAACAAGAATACGTCAAACATGGAGTAGCTTAAATTGTGTTTGAACAAGAATACGTCAAACATAGAATAGTTTAAATTGTGTTTGAACAAGAATACGTCAAACATCGGATAGTTTAAAGTCTCTTAGTTCAGCCTCAGTGTATAGAAGTGTATGATTACGTTTTGAGTATAAAGCAGTTATCTAAATACTCTAGTATTTAAGGGAGGTCTGGGACAACGTTTGGAACAGGATTAACCGTTATACGCTTTCCCAGAAGATTCGAGTTGTCCAGAAGATTAGTGGATCCCGATGTTTGGTTTAAATAGGAGTTAGGGGGATGTACTCTGTTAAAGAGGGTAATATCCTCCTTCCTTCTATTGTCTAGTATCAAGAGCGAAGTTTTCTCGTATATATGGAATGTACGTCTATCAAGTCTTATAGGGTTTAGTTGAGACGAACACAAAAGTTTTCAAGACTAAGAATCCTAGTATAAGTTTGAAAATAGGATAAGTCAGTTGAGTTTCAAGTTTCAGTATTAAGCTTTACATGATCCTTTATTGATCATGTTTAGTTTTAAGAATACGGGATTGAGTATTTGTACACGTTTTACAAAAAAAATCTTCGATCTTATAGTGGTGTATACGAAGTTTAATGTTTTAGCAACGTGTATCTAAGCTTTTAGTTCCCATTGTGATTTATAGTAAGTCTTTTACGTGGCAAGAGTTGAATGAGGAAAGTCTCCGAGCATAGGGTGACGGGAAAAGTTTTGATAAGGTTTATGATAGTGTGTTTACAAATGATTTATCTTGATTCATAACAGAAAGTATAGTTTTCTTTTGTATAGAATGTAATTAAGATGTTCAAAAACGACGAGTTAGGCGTCGATAAGTAGTACGAATAAGATTTATAAAATATAGGTGTGATTGTCAAGCAAAAAGTTGGTCAAGTTTACAAGTGTTAAGTCTATACAAGAAGTAAGGGTCATGGTTGTTTGGGGTAATGATTCGTAAGTCGGGTTGTTTTTGAAAATGTGCTTACGAATTAGAAGATTTGTTCAAGATTTATTCCTCAGGTACACGTGTCACTTAGGATTTTTATAGTTTAATGCAACGTTGTTAATTATTTCAAGTACTAACGTAAGTTGTTTTTGATGAAAGTGTTTGGGTAGGTGTGTTAAGTTTTACAATGATGAAAGGAAAGTTAAACTAGTAAATGATGACAAGATGAAATTTCAAAATGGTTTCTATTTAGATGTTTCAAAATTGGGACTTCTAGCCCTTACATAACACAATTTAAACAGAAAATTAAAGTGTGTAAGTAAGTTGATTTAATATGTTCAAAAGGTTTTTATTTATAATACTGAGTCATCACAGTACTATTAAAATGGTTTTTGGTTTGACGTTGATGGGCTGACGAAGAGAATTCCCGGAAGAAGGGGTGGGTCACAAGGACTCACTTATGTACCCTATTTCCATGGCCAGAATTTCCTCGTGAGTCTACAACTTTTTAGTTATTGTCACCGATATTTCAGTTTAAGGTACTATGTCGAGGTTTATTGTGGGCTTAGGGTCTTAAACGTGGAGCTTGTTTATCCTATAGTATACTTCTTCCCTTGCGGGAAAGCGATCAGGTTACTAATCACTTTGTTAATATACTTTAGGTTTTTAAAAGACGTTAAGTTTTGTTTACAAGAAATGGTGATGTGTAAGTTTTAAGGACGTATGAAGATTTTGAGATTAAAAGTGTAACAAAGTTTTTGAGTTAGTCATAAGATGAAGTTTACTTGAGTGACGAAAAATAAAATGAGACACATGGGTTTCCCCTTATGTGCCAAGTTTATAAAATAATGAAGCTTGTAAAAAGGACTTGTAGGATAATACATGGTTTTAAATGTGTTGGTATTACAAGAATCATGAAGTTTAAGGATGTATGAACCCTTTGAGATGTATAAAAGTGTAGCAAAAGTTTGAGTGAGTTATCTAGAGTAGTTTGGTTGAGTGATGAAAATAAGATGAAACATAAGGGTTTCCCCTTAAGTTTTATGTTCATAAAATAATGAAGTTTATAGGAGAATTTATAGAGTAATACATAGTTTTAAGGGTCGTATTACAACGATCACGAAGTTTATTGGGTAGTATCTATAAATATAAGTTTATGTATGTAGTTTTTAAGTATAATCCCGTAATAATTTTTCCTTGAAGGTAACTCCTTCAGGTCATGACGAGTAAGCATGCTGTCATGTGACAAGACGAGACTTAAGAATCATAGAATAAAGATTATAGAGGAAGGTTTTTGAATCATGAATTTATGAAGCGTAAAGTATTTGAGATGGCACTCATTTAGTGCATATCACTAAGTGAGTATTTTGACACATCAAGAGAAATTTGAGCTCACTAATGTTTAGAGAAGTCGTGCATTCCTATAAGTGGATACTCATCCCAAGAATTCCCAGGAAAGCATACAGGTCCAACGGTTGATTTGGATTTATACGAAATGCTTTCCTTGACAGAATTTCCCAGAATACAGGTATCCACCCTTCCGGTACGCACAAGTTCTCACACATTATCTAGAACTTAAATATTCTTGACGAGAGTTTAGTGGTGGATTAGGGTTGAAGCCTAAGAACGCGTCCTCGATGTAGTAGACTCTCGTAGCACGTAGGTAAGTAGAATCGTAGAATCTCCAAGCGTCCACGTATAAGAATTAAGAATAGAATGAGGAGAGAATTTCCTAGTAAAGGACATGAGATAACTCATGTTTGGGTCTCCTAAGTTATAGTCTAGGTCTGTGTCTAATAACCTAATTCCCTATAACCAAGGCTCTGATACCAATCTGTCACACCCCAACCGACGGTGGATTATACGTCGGGGCGGACGCGGTTGTTCAATAGCACAAGGTTGACTATTAAAGTTTCAATATTTCATTAATGAATAATTTAAGATTCAATACAAGTAAGAATAATACGAATACAACATTTAATTTAAGTAGTCTAGGTCCAAAGCATCCTATGTGATCACGAATAAGTCTCATGATGTAAACCTGAAACATGTGAAAGAATCTGTCAACTACAAAATAGTTGGTGAGATACAAAGGTTTTGACACAGTTTAACAAGCATTTGAAAAGTATTACAATTCACTATGATTCATGCATTCTATAATGTAAGTATGAGAAACAAGTATCTTAAACATTGTGCACATTCAATCCTCCAACCATGTTTAGGCATAACCCGCAGGTTTGAAAGTTTGGTTTAGTAACAATCACCAAGGGCTCCCCCCGAAGGGTCAATCAATCAAGGTGTATTGGTCAAATGCAATAGATCTATCATTGTTACCATAGGCTTGATCAAAGTTAATGAATATGCTAGTTTTAAGTTTAATCTAAGCATACAAGTCTCAAGTTTAACATAAGAATGAACACGTAGTCATAGTTGTACAAGAATTTTATAAGTTTAAGAATTTTGAACATGTTTCACCCCAAAAGCATTGAAAGGAAAAAGGGGCTAAGTATACTCACTTGGATGATGAATAGTATCTGACACGGATAAGTATTTGCAAGACTTGGAGGGAGAATATCCTCACGATAAGCCTAAGTATGCAAGTTTAAAGATTTAAGTATGATCCTATAAGTCTATGGTAAGGATCTAGGATTTCAAGATCGACTAGGGTTCCAAGTGGGAGATGGGAATGATTGTGTTTATAAAGTTTAAGTCGAGTTTTAATAAGGTTTTAAATGAGTCATACTAGACTTGGATTTCAAAGTTTAAATAAGTTAATAGTTTAAAATAATTATTGTTTAAAATAATTATTTAAAATAAGGATTAAAAATAAATAATAATTATTTCAAAAGTAAAATAATTATTAATTACAAAGTATTTAAAGATTAAATAGTGATTAAGGATAAATAATAATTATTTAAGAATAAATAATTATTAAGGATAAATACTTATCTTATAAGAATAAATATTCCATTTAATCATTTAAAGTATTTAGATGTTAAATAATTATTTTACAATTTAACTTGTAAATAAATAATGTTTAAAATGTGCTAAATAATATGAAATTGTAAGCATAATTAGTTATGTTTAAATAGAATTTCTTATAAGGTTCATATTTTGCTTATAAGTTTATAAGTATATTTTTAAAGTTTAAAAGAAACCATAAGTTTAATAGGGTTTAAATAGAGTTCTATTGATTTATAAGTTTATAAGTGTTTAAAGTTTTCATTTAGCTATTAAAAAGTTTATAACTTTATAATTATTTAGGAAACAAGTATAATTATTTCTCTCCTTTTATATAAACAAAGAGGTTTATATAATTTTATAGAGTTATAAATTTATAAATAAGTTCATAAACTTTGCTGAATAATTTGTGATAAAAGTATAAGTTTTATAAAATTTTAGAATTATATTTATAGTTTTTTTTTGGATTGAAAACTAAGGATTAATTAATCCCCTTTTTTTATAGCTTTTAACTAAGTTTAAATAGTTAAAATATTTTCAGAATATAAAAGTAGGATAAAACTCCATTTTTAAGTTTATAAAAGTATCTCAGATTTTATAAAATTAATTTAAAGTTTAAAAACTGTTTTGGGAAAGGCTAAAAAAAATAAAATGGACAAACCGGCTCGAACCCGGGTCACGGACCGGGTCAAGCATGCACACACACACCAACCATCCCGGCTACGGGTTCGCTGGTTTATATACTGGAAAAATAAAAGATAAACAGATGTTGGAATTTTCCCTAATCTCCGTATAAACCCTAGAATCAAGATCCTCTGAATACGACTTGATAATCCCTCTGTCATTGCAATTTGACAGAGGGCTTTCGATCACAGAATGAAAACGATGAGTTTAGCTTTTCGAATTACCTGGAATGATGTCGAGGTGAGGGAGAACCGGTTTGAGTTTCGAAGTCGGCTGTTGCAAGATTCAATTGAGCAATGAGGGTGTGGGAGGACTCGAACCTGAGACCGTTTCAAAATTTTAAAGTTTGGATTAATTGCAGAACAGACCCCTGATGTTTCTAGGGTTTGTTATTTTATGTATAAAATTGATTTTAAGTTTAAAATGGGTTTCGAAAATGACTGTTTTTGTCCCTGAAATTTATAAAATAATAATATGTTTTAAAAAAATAAACTAAATAAGCTTTGTAAGTTTTATTGCCTTTTATTATTTTATAAATTCATAAAATAATTTCTAAGATTTATGGTTTACGAGTCTAAGTATTTTAGAATAAGTTTGTGAATTATTATTTTTTATTTATATAATTATAAGTTTATAAAGTTTTTAAGAATCAAGCATATTTTACATATATATATATATATATATTGTAGGATCGTAAGATTACAATGTGATTCTATTCTAGTTGATATTGGCGGAAACAATAACAACCAACAAAGTAAACAAGTAAACAGCAAGAATACTGATAAAAGCACTGTTGTATTAAACTTCTGAGATTACAAGTTTACAAGTAAAACACTATCAAGAAGCACTATGAAAGCACAGCAAGCACCCTTATAATGAAGTGTTTACACAGTATTTATAGTAACTTAGAATCAAGACAGACCCTTGATTCTAAGGATCAGATCTAACACAAGCCGTTGATCTTGTTTATTAATCTAAATTACACGCAAAGGCTGATCTAGATAACTTTGCTGAAACGTCTTCTTAGGCATCATTGTTTGCATGCTTGGAGACGCGCGTTATTGTCCTTTATTGGTTGCACCACTGAGGTTCCTTCTGCTTGGAGTGAGGCAGTTGCTTTTGCAGAAAGGTGTCAGAGGCGCTTCACATGGGTAGTCAGCTACAACGTTTGGTCTTCTGTGAATAAAGCTATCAGCAGCAGAGATGAGTTGAATGCTGCTGATAAGACTATCAGCAGCAACAAGTGTTGGATGCTTCTGATAAGCCTATCAGCAGCAACAAGTGTTGAATGCTGCTGATAAGCCTATCAGCAGCATTTGTACTTAGAATAATTTGGTAGCAATCAGTCTTTGGTTCTACAAACTCCCCCTAGACTGATGCAACCAAAATTCTTCTAATCACTTTGCCGCTGAAGCTTTTGCATGTGGCTGACTATCCTTTCAACCTCATAGCCTCTTGGATCCTTGCTGGGATTGTTCAGTGGAAGTTCAGACAGAGTCTTGATGTCTTTGTGTGGCATTTTGTAGATTGCTTTGCTTGAACATCTCATCTGCTGCTTCTTTACATCAATCAGAGTGAACTCATCCAAATCAGCATTGTAGGACCAAGATACAAATGGAGAGTGGGACTTGAGTGGTTTGATATTCATGACCACATCTTTGCTAGGGTTGAAGTAGTGTCTGATTGCTAGCATAAGATGTTTCCCACTCTCATTTGCAGGCTCATGAGCTTCACCCAGCTCCAAAATTCTTCTTAGGACTGAATCTGGTAGTTGCAGAACCTCATCAACAGACCTGTATGTAGATCTTCTTCTTTCAGTTCTCCCCCTGAAGATCTCAAACCTGTGATCCTGTGGATTGTAGACCCATTCAACTATGTCTCTTGAGTCTTCAGGTTCAGATGGGGATTTGGATTTCTTCAAGGGAGGCTGTTGATGAGAGGGAGCTGGGTGGGATGATTTGGACTTGTTGGGTGGAGGAGTGGAAGGTTTGGGGAGGAGAGTGGAAGAATGATGGACTGATGAAGAGGTAGGTGAGGGAGAAGGCTTGGGTTTCTTTGTCTTTGGTTTTTCTTCTTCTTTGATAAGTACCCTTTTCTTGGAGCCCTTCTTCCCTCGTCTTTCTTCCTCATCCTTTTTAACTTTGAAGTAGAGGGCTTGCAGGTTCATGAAATTCATGGGACCTAGCCTCTTTCCACTATCTCCTCTAGCCTTAAGGAAGTCAATCATGACCTTCCTTTCTTCATAGGTCCTTTTATTAAAGGCAATGGTCTTCTTGGACTGTAGCTTGGCTTTCTCTTCTTCTTCAGCCTTTTTCTTTCTAGCCAATTGACCCTTCTGACCCATGAAGGCTCTGTAAATCTCTTTGGTTGAAAGTTTCTCAAGGTAGTCTGCATCCTCACCTTGAGAGACTAGAGCCTTTACCCACTCCTCCCCTATTTCTTTAGCTAGTTCAGAATCGGTTATCCTGAACTTAGCGTCTTCTTTCTTCTTCTTCTCCAACTCTTCTTCTTCTCTATTGAATTGTTCCTGCAGTTGAAGAGCAAGAGCTGCATCTTGTTCAATCCGGTCAACTACAGGAATCTTTCTTTTTAGTTCATCCAGCTGTTTAGCATACAGCTGGATGGTTTGTTCTCTTAGGAGAATGGCTGTTTTTCTTTCTTGAGCCTTTTTCAGGTCAGCCATCTCCTCTTCTTCTCTTTTTCTTCTTTTCTCTTCTGTCTCTCTTTTCTCTTTTTGCAACCTCTCTTCATCTTCATCGGTCATGATTCCCTTTCCTTTGTTTACATTGGATGCCTCTGCTTCAGCTTCACTGATCACAACAGTAGATGATGATGCTGCTATTGGGATCTCTGCCTCAGCTTCATTGGCAAGTTGAGGGATTGACAAGGGATGATCACTTTCTTCATCAAGTTGATACTTAGGACCTTCTATTTCCCTCAGTTGATCCCTAAGAGAAGATCTTGTGCCAGATGCTGCAGATGTGGCTTCAACTTGTGGAGTATCTGAGTTGGAGTCAGCATCAGAAGTTGACACAGTCTCTTCTTGAGGAATCAGTCCTTCTTTTTCAAGATGGGCTTTGATGATGACCATCATTGCCTGGCTCTCCAGTGAGTTAATATTGCAGATGTGACATTTCAAAAATTTTTGTTGCGGAATTTATCGTGTAAATATTAACATTTTATATTTAATCAAATTATTACAAATGGGTGTATTGGCAAATTTCAATTTATGTACTTTTAATTTTAAAAATATTTGAAGGTTATAAACTATATAAATTATGTTAGTAAATTAAATAATTTATATAAATCAATGGTTTTCAATTTTATTTACCATTCAATGAGATTGATCTTAAATAAAAACATAAGTTTTATGAAATTTTATATGCTTAAATTTTATTTGGTTTTTATACAAATAAGTATTTTTTTGTTATGAAATTAATTTAATTAGAATTTTATAAGTTTTAAAAACTAATATAAAATTCTATACAAAAAATGCTACATTTAAAAAGTTGCATATTTAATAAAACAACATATTTTAATAAGATTTATAACTTTTATAAAGATTATTATTTATAAAATAAGTTTATAAAAAACATTTTTAAATTAATTTGATTTAAAAAGAAATTTAAATTAATTTATTCATTTAAAAGTTCAGGGGTTGTATTGTAATAAATCGAACTCAAAGGTTTTAACAGAAAATAACTGTAGGGTCTGTTTCTGGACAATTTAAACTTCAGGGACCCATCCGTATTTATTTTAAGGGTTAATTTAATATAAAGACAAACCCCAGGGACCAAAGTTGCCAACTCCCCATTCGCATTCCCGGTCACCCCCTTCGATTGTCCGGCGGTCCGAGGCTTTCTCCGGCGAACACCTCGACAGGGCTGTTCCCTGCACCTCGACGCCCGACAAAAGCGTCGCTGACTTCGCCTCTCCCACGAAAACCAGAGCCCTCGACCAATTTGTCGTTTAAACATACGAAAAGTATGATCCTGTTTGTGGCCGAAAGTTCACGCCGCGTAATTGACCCCGACAGTAGACCTCCACGCCTGAAAAAGGGCTCGACAGCTTCGTCTCGTCCAGACGAGTATCGGGGCAGGCTCAATTGCTTGTCTCATTGTCGGAATCAAGCTCGACTATAAGAAACCACTACCGGTCCTTCTCGGGCTCCATTCTCTCTCGACTCTCACTCTCACTCCAAATTGAGAATTCCATCACTCTCGTCGTCCCTGAAAGAAGTTGTGACCAAGAATTCAGAAGCTAATCCCACCCAGAAGTCTAGTTCCCGTTTTGGACATTTTCGGTTCAAAAGTCTCTGCCGACCAAGCCCTTCGCGACTAGGTTCGAGTCTCGATTCGATTCTTGTACCTTCTGTTATCATCAGGTAACCTATTCCAGTCGAAATCTAGACAATCGCTCGAGGATTACCGGGCAAACCAAGTGTCCTCGGACACGGTTTGCCGGTTACCGAGAACCAGCGACCAGTATGGTTAGTGTGGTTATCAATTAAACGACACCCACATAACCAGCGATGGGCAGTAGCCCGGCTGGTTATGCGTGTGTGTGTTTGTATCACAGGTCGCGGGTTCGATCCGGGTGGCCTACGGCCCAACCCCATTTTGCTCCTGTTGTCTTTTTTTTATTTTATTTAATTTTATTAATTTATTTTAATATCATTTTTATACACTAAAGACTAAAACGAGTCGGTTTGATCGTTCGTTTATTTTGAAACCAATTAAACAATCTTTTTAATCCATAAACTATTCCATTTTTATAAATCTTGTAATATTATTTAAATACATTTTTATATATAAATATCTTATATTTTTATAAATCTCGTAATATTATTTAAATACATTTTTATATATAAAATATCTCATATTTTTATAAATCTTGTAATACTTTTATAAACTTACTTAAATACACTTTTATATATAAAATGTACTATATTTTTATAACTCTTGTAACATTTTTATAAACTTAATAAAATACATCTAATATATATAAAATGTCTCATCTTTTTATAAACCTAGCTACATTTTCAATAAACTCGTTTAAATAAATCTTAAATATCAACATAATTGGTTAAATAAAGACTTATCTTTTTATTTATTATTATTGTTTAAATACATTAAACATAATGATTAATTATTTAAAAATGTAATATTTTATAAGTCAAAGTTTTACAAAACCGTATTCATTTTCTACCACATTTTATACAAATAAACATTAAGGATATTATTATAAAACATATACTCATTTAAATACGAATACGCACATACATATAACATACAATAATACCCATTTATCTACATAGGGTTTCATTTTGCTTAGACTTCAACATACTTATCACCTACACGCGTGGACAAATACCCGCTTGCAAGGTGAGTTACATATCCCCTATTTACATTTTTATACATTTTGGGGTGAAACGTAATCTGTGCTTACTTACTTACAATTCAACTTGTGTTTACATGTGTAGATTATTGTGCTTTTGTGCATGGTCACTTGTTATGCTATGAATACTTTTAGGATGGTTTAAATTATGTGTAACCCACATAGTCTTGATTCCATGCCTATCACTTTTAGGGTAGCGGTATGCTATGCCTATCACGTTAAACCTTTATGCTTATATACAAAATTACATGCTTACAATTGGTATACATATAGTGAAATCTCCACATTATGCCATATCATACCATGTCAAACTATGAATTGTATAAACGTTTTTAACTAAACTTTTATCTTATTTAAACATATGTAAACTCACCAACTCTCGTAGTTGACACTTGTTTTGGATTACGTTTCAGGTGAAGATATGTGATTTTGTGACTATGTGTTGAAGGTGCTACACATAAGGCTTTTGGACCTAGTAAAATAATTATGTGTAATATTCTAGAATAGGGTGTTGTAACTTGAATTGTATTTGGATATTTGGTATTTAAATCTCATTAATGAATTATGCAACCTTAGTGGATCATGTGCTTATGAACAATCATCACATTGTCCGCCTCGATGATTCCGCCATCGGTCTGGGTGTGACAGATTGGTATCAGAGCCATGGTTATAGGGAATTAGGTTATTAGACACAATGACCTAGACTATAACCCTAGGACTCCCTTTTATGTGTTACATGCTAAATGATTATTTGCTATGTGAATTATTTGTAGTTAGGTATTATTTGAATTTTCCCAAGTTTGGTACATGAGGCTTATACACATACATACAAGGCTTAAATACATAATACATACTTTACATACACATTTGACAAACAAACTTATGCAAACAAATACACTACTCATCCCTATTCACACTCTTTCCTAATCCGTATTAATTGCCACAATTCCTACACGTTTTATGCTCATAGACTCTCAAAATCTTGAAAATCTCGTCAACAACTTAATTTCTTGAGACCAGTAAAGGACACGTGCAATCTGGAAGGGTGTCACCTGTACATTGGGTTTTCTGTCTAGGAAAGCATTTCGTATAAATCCAAATAAACGGACCCGTATGCTTTCCTGGGAATTCCTGAAGTGAGTGTTTACCTATAGGCTAAAGCATGTCTCTTTGAAAGTTTCGGGAAATTTATTTAACGTTGATAAGTCAATGTATTCGCAAGGATACAATCCAAACTTAAACTCAAAATTTGGGGACATTATAGCAAGATAGGAAGAACTAGACGAACATGCAAAACAAATCATTATTACGGGTGCACACGTGATAACGATTTGTAGTGCATGCGAATCCCGGCCATTCCTATCGCGCGAATAATGATCCATGTTATCATATCCTCCCAGGAATAGATTTCATGGCTTATTTCCCCTATTCTTTAGTGTTAAAAATTTTGAATGAATTATGTGATCAGTTTTAGTCAGAACTTACATACATTATCATGCGACATGATGAGTGTCATCTCGCGTTCCTGCTTACATTATTGTGAACAGTCTACCAACTGTAGCACATGCATGCCTATTTTAATCCTAAGTCTCATAAAATTTTGCCTTTTCTCGTGGTATTTTATAGAATGCCTCCCCGTCGCGCAGCTAATGCTAACTCCAGCAATCCCAACACTGACCTTGCTGCACTACTTACTCAACTAGTAGGCCAAATGATCCAAGCTAACAACAACAGTGATGGGTCTAATACGCAAGGGAATGGTGCAAACCCACCATACTGCATATTCAAGAATTTCAATTCTTGCAACCCCACCAAATTCTTCGGGACGGAAGGTGCTACTGGCCTTCTTCAATGGTTTGAAAGTATGGAGAGTACTTTCCTAAACATCGATTGTCCCGACAACCTCAAAGTCCGTTATGCTGCCAGCGTCTTCCAAAAACGAGCACTCACATGGTGGAACGGTGAGAAACGTACTCGAGGCAACGAATCCGCTATGTCCTTGTCTTGGGACGAAATGAAACGACTTATGACTGACGAGTTCTGTCCTCGCAACGAAATGAGGAAGCTCGAAGCTGAATTTTGGGATCTCACCCAAGATAGCGGAGAGAATTTGGCTTACACCACTCGTTTTCAAGAACTAAGTCTACTCGTGTCCCACATGGTTACTCCCTTAGCGCGGGGAATTGAGAAATACATAAGTGGACTGCCTATGCCACTCCAAGACACCGTATTGGGAAGTAATCCCTCCACTCTCGAAGACGCTATCCGTTTGTTTGCTATGTTGACTGACAATCATGTCAAAGCGGGTACCTTATCCAGGAAGGGTACCAAGAAAGTGGTCGACAAAGCTGCTACTTCTGTGTCTGACAAAGATGAAGAACCCAAATCTTCCCATCATGATAGGAAGCGTAAGGCCCAAAACTTTGCGGCCGTCATTCCTGCCATACCTGTGACCCAAGTTACTCCTGCGGGTCAAATTCTGAGAAATTATGTAGGTTCATTTCCCCAATGCCCTACTTGCAAGTATCACCATGCCCCGCATGCTGCATGCCGTCTATGCTCAAAATGTGGACGCTATGGACACGTTGTTACTACTTGCCGTGCTCGCACTATCGTTAATCAAGCTACTCAAGGCAAACATCCAGTGCCTCTCACTGTCACCTATGGACGGGCCTGTTACGAATGTGGAGACCCAAACCACTTTCGAAACCAATGTCCAAAACTTCAAAATCAAGGTGGTCCTCGTGGAAGAGCATTTAATATAAATGCTAACGAGGTTCCGGCCAATGACGACACTGTCAACGGTACGTTCCTTTGTTCACTATCTTTATACATCCGTTTTATTCAATATTCAAAATTGTGTCTCTTGTTTTTAACCAACTATTTGCTAAACAACCAACCAATTTTGATAACTCGTATATCATGGAAATAGCGGATGGGAAATCCATTGCTATGAGTTCTATAACCCGGGATTACATATAACAGCTATGCTATCACCATTCATCTCATCCCTATACTTTTGTGAAACAAACCTATTATGTTTAAACTCGGTCATACAACTTGCTAGCTCTGTTAAAGTTTACTTAAATTGTTGAAGTTCCAAATCCTAGTAATTATGCACGGGGAATCCCCGGTATATCAAAGGGGTGGTGGGTTAGCCGCTGGTACACCCTATACATAAACCCACTTGATATAACGAGTATAAACCATGCATAAGTACTAGGAAGAGGATCGGTTCTTAAATTGTTAGACATATTTGTGCTATAAAACCACTCATAGACGTGATAACATTTACAAATTATATGCATTTCATTGTACAATTTTCAATTGAGAAAGGTGATTTAATTAAAATGATCTAAATCCTAGTAATTATGCACGGGAAATCCCCAGTATATCAAAAGGGTGGTGGGTTAGCCGCTGGTACACCCTATACATAAACCCACTTGATATGACGAGTATAAACTGTGCATAAGTACTAAGAAGATGACCGGTTTTTGAAAATGTTTTTGCAAATTTTAAAAATATGAACGCCCGTGGGGTGGAGTTTTAAAGGAAAATGCCATGTCACGAGGTGATTGGCACCAATATTGTTAAGAATGGTTTCATGTAGTTTACATCCATGCGTGTATGAACAATTGTATGCATAAGTCTCACTACACCATTAGATCAACTAATTATCAACTCGACTCGAATTAGCATCGTCATCCGTTATCATACGATATTTCCCCGCTGAATCTTTCTCTTGTGAAATAATTCCATCCTAAGTCTTTTAACATCTCTTTCTCGCTTCTATAACCTTCGCTAATCGAATTTCGGGACGAAATTCCTTCAACTTGGGGAGACTGTGACATTTCAAAAATTTTCGTTGCGGAATTTATCGTGTAAATATTAACATTTTATATTTAATCAAATTATTACAAATGGGTGTATTGGCAAATTTCAATTTATGTACTTTTAATTTTAAAAATATTTGAAGGTTATAAACTATATAAATTATGTTAGTAAATTAAATAATTTATATAAATCAATGGTTTTCAATTTTATTTACCATTCAATGAGATTGATCTTAAATAAAAACATAAGTTTTATGAAATTTTATATGCTTAAGTTTTATTTGGTTTTTATACAAATAAGTATTTTTTTTGTTATGAAATTAATTTAATTAGAATTTTATAAGTTTTAAAAACTAATATAAAATTCTATACAAAAAATGCTACATTTAAAAAGTTGCATATTTAATAAAACAACATATTTTAATAAGATTTATAACTTTTATAAAGATTATTATTTATAAAATAAGTTTATAAAAAACATTTTTAAATTAATTTGATTTAAAAAGAAATTTAAATTAATTTATTCATTTAAAAGTTCAGGGGTTGTATTGTAATAAATCGAACTCAAAGGTTTTAACAGAAAATAACTGTAGGGTCTGTTTCTGGACAATTTAAACTTCAGGGACCCATCCGTATTTATTTTAAGGGTTAATTTAATATAAAGACAAACCCCAGGGACCAAAGTTGCCAACTCCCCATTCGCATTCCCGGTCACCCCCTTCGATTGTCCGGCGGTCCGAGGCTTTCTCCGGCGAACACCCCGACAGGGCTGTTCCCTGCACCTCGACGCCCGACAAAAGCGTCGCTGACTTCGCCTCTCCCACACAAACCAGAGCCCTCGACCAATTTGTCGTTTAAACATACGAAAAGTATGATCCTGTTTGTGGCCGAAAGTTCACGCCGCGTAATTGACCCCGACAGTAGACCTCCACGCCTGAAAAAGGGCTCGACAGCTTCGTCTCGTCCAGACGAGTATCGGGGCAGGCTCAATTGCTTGTCTCATTGTCGGAATCAAGCTCGACTATAAGAAACCACTACCGGTCCTTCTCAGGCTCCATTCTCTCTCGAATCTCACTCTCACTCCAAATTGAGAATTCCATCACTCTCGTCGTCCCTGAAAGAAGTTGTGACCAAGAATTCAGAAGCTAATCCCACCCAGAAGTCTAGTTCCCGTTATGGACATTTTCGGTTCAAAAGTCTCTGCCGACCAAGCCCTTCGCGACTAGGTTCGAGTCTCGATTCGATTCCTGTACCTTCTGTTATCATCAGGTAACCTATTCCAGTCGAAATCTAGACAATCGCTCGAGGATTACCGGGCAAACCAAGTGTCCTCGGACACGGTTTGCCGGTTACCGAGAACCAGCGACCAGTATGGTTAGTGTGGTTATCAATTAAACGACACCCACATAACCAGCGATGGGCAGTAGCCCGGCTGGTTATGCGTGTGTGTGTTTGTATCACAGGTCGCGGGTTCGATCCGGGTGGCCTACGGCCCAACCCCATTTTGCTCCTGTTGTCTTTTTTTTATTTTATTTAATTTTCTTAATTTATTTTAATATCATTTTTATACACTAAAGACTAAAACGAGTCGGTTTGATCGTTCGTTTATTTTGAAACCAATTAAACAATCTTTTTAATCCATAAACTATTCCATTTTTATAAATCTTGTAATATTATTTAAATACATTTTTATATATAAATATCTTATATTTTTATAAATCTCGTAATATTATTTAAATACATTTTTATATATAAAATATCTCATATTTTTATAAATCTTGTAATACTTTTATAAACTTACTTAAATACACTTTTATATATAAAATGTCCTATATTTTTATAACTCTTGTAACATTTTTATAAACTTAATAAAATACATCTAATATATATAAAATGTCTCATCTTTTTATAAACCTAGCTACATTTTCAATAAACTCGTTTAAATAAATCTTAAATATCAACATAATTGGTTAAATAAAGACTTATCTTTTTATTTATTATTATTGTTTAAATACATTAAACATAATGATTAATTATTTAAAAATGTAATATTTTATAAGTCAAAGTTTTACAAAACCGTATTCATTTTCTACCACATTTTATACAAATAAACATTAAGGATATTATTATAAAACATATACTCATTTAAATACGAATACGCACATACATATAACATACAATAATACCCATTTATCTACATAGGGTTTCATTTTGCTTAGACTTCAACATACTTATCACCTACACGCGTGGACAAATACCCGCTTGCAAGGTGAGTTACATATCCCCTATTTACATTTTTATACATTTTGGGGTGAAACGTAATCTGTGCTTACTTACTTACAATTCAACTTGTGTTTACATGTGTAGATTATTGTGCTTTTGTGCATGGTCACTTGTTATGCTATGAATACTTTTAGGATGGTTTAAATTATGTGTAACCCACATAGTCTTGATTCCATGCCTATCACTTTTAGGGTAGCGGTATGCTATGCCTATCACGTTAAACCTTTATGCTTATATACAAAATTACATGCTTACAATTGGTATACATATAGTGAAATCTCCACATTATGCCATATCATACCATGTCAAACTATGAATTGTATAAACGTTTTTAACTAAACTTTTATCTTATTTAAACATATGTAAACTCACCAACTCTCGTAGTTGACACTTGTTTTGGATTACGTTTCAGGTGAAGATATGTGATTTTGTGACTATGTGTTGAAGGTGCTACACATAAGGCTTTTGGACCTAGTAAAATAATTATGTGTAATATTCTAGAATAGGGTGTTGTAACTTGAATTGTATTTGGATATTTGGTATTTAAATCTCATTAATGAATTATGCAACCTTAGTGGATCATGTGCTTATGAACAATCATCACATTGTCCGCCTCGATGATTCCGCCATCGGTCTGGGTGTGACAGCAGATGTTGGCTCTGAGCTGAAAAATCTTGAATAAGAAGTCTGAGGGCAGCTGAAGATGTTCCTGGTGTTGATGATGAGAGAGGAGCCGTTGCTGAGCAGTCAAACACGATTCTATATAAACTGATGCTTGCATTGTAGATCAAACCAAGTACTTCATGATGAACCAACTAACCTGACACACTTCAATGTAGTTCATCCTCTCAACAGTAACTACCTCCAATCTGACTTAGACATCTCCAATCAGCTGGCATATGACAGAGAGTTTGAATTTCCAATAACCTGCATCCAACTAATCAGCTCCCATAAAGATAGGAATTCCAGTAAGATAAACTTTAGTCTTCAAACCATATGTGTCCAACTCTATCCTGTATCTTCATGAGTCAACTAAATCCCCGAAGTAGTTCATATCTAATTTCCCTTCAAGGTAAGCTTCTCCGAACTAGACCAAAAACAAATGATCATGTCGGCAAATGATAAAGTTTCCATCTTCAACTAATCATCCAACGGATATCCAACTTCATCATGAAAATACTAGACAGAATCTAACACCAAATCATGCTCAGTAGTGATCATCCTGTGTCCAAAGTCCAACATTGTTCAATTAGATCTTCATTCCTTGTTAACATCTCCTAATCTGTACACATTCACCATGGTGAAGTCCCATAATGTCACACCCCGAAAACGACGATTCGCAGCGGAAACGAGACGTAAGCATGGTGGTCACATAAGTTGGAGCCCAATGAAAATAAGCAAACACATTTGATTAAAACATCGGAAAGGTTTAACAAAATAAAGATAAGTCTTACAATTATTCAAATTGAAATGCATTAAAATTTAAGACGGGAGTTTTCATGATCCAACAAATGAGAATCCAAAATAAAGTTTAAAATGTCCCAACAGAATTCCGATGCAAGTGTTTGCCCAAAAGCCCGTTTTCATAACCGCGCGAGAGCATATAAGTACCTGAAAAACATGCTTAAAAACATCAACATAAAGTTGAGCGAGTTCACGGGTTTAAACGAAAACATAAACGAGTTTTACGAACTATCAAGCAACTTGGACAAACATGTGATATGTCATAGACTAGCTAAGAATATGACAAATGACAGTACCTAGAGCTTATAATCAAACCGAGACACGAATACAACTTGTCCCCACGAATCCTTTCAAAATATATTCTCTCGTACGAACGACCGATCAGTGCTACTGATCACGAGAGTGGGCAGTCAGTCCCAAATAGATCTATCAACACACCTTGCGGCCTACACGAGGCTAATGATTATAACGGCGGGGCTATTCATGAACGACATACATGAACACATAACGAAAGCCCTTACTCGAGACCATCAAACGAACACATAACGTAAGTCCAGTATCATGATAAACGAACGAAAGCATGTTCTTCCCCCATAGTTTATAAAACAACAAAATAGTTTAAAAAGGGGCCGTGAAAAACTCACCTTGATAACGAACGACGGAAAACGAGTGCTAGCAAAAATACGCCCACGAACGCTAACGGTGCCCTAAATACGAGGGATACATCACTAATTGAACCTCAAGTCTTACAAGCAAGTTGTTCACCCAACCTACTTAGACTTATAATATTTTTAAGAAAATATTTATTTAAACGACCCATTGGTGACTTCGACACGCGGTTATGTTTTTAACGAAAAACGGTGGATCATACACACATACATATGCTTATAAGTCCTAGATCACATGTGAAAACACTTAAGTCACAATATTTGCACATAAGCACTTTTCAAGCAAAACGTCTAACTTTTAAGGAAGTAACTTCCAAATTTCTAACGCATGAGTTCATATAACATCATATATCATCAAAATATACTTAATAAAATATATTTCAACAACCAAAATAATCTTTCATTATTTTGACATAAAGTACCTAATCATGGCAATTTCTAGCACATACGTGACAACCAAAACGTCAACGACAAGTACAAACGCATATTTCATAACATGAACTCATTATATACCTTAAGAGTTGTATTTTAATCATAAAATATACTCAAACTTACTACTCAAAATCAGATTTAACAAATACTCATTTTTCATGTCGAAAACTACTGTTTTAATCGACTAGTTTAGCGTAAAACCTAAAGAAACGCATTCAAACACTAAGAATCATACATATTACTAAAAATCTATATTTTAGACATAAAATATCATCATATTACAGCCATGATTCCAGATTTACAAATCTATCTATTTTCATACAAAAATCTACCTTTTTAGCGTCTTTTAAGCAACATAAACATGTCATACACTTAGCAAATCATCACAACCTAAATAACACTTTTAGACCTGATTATTATCATCATAAAACATCACTTTTATAACCATATTTCCAGATTTCAAACAATCTAAATGATCCATGCTAAAACCCTAGTTTAAATCATGCTTTTGGACAACAATCTTTAGCAATAAACACCTAAATCATCAATTCAATGATCCATGTATAAACTAACATATTTTTATGCAATAATATACCATTATTTTCTGTTTGAAACAAAACATAACAAAATATTTGATTGCATGTAAAGATCAAGTCCTAATTCATTACTTTTTACAAGATATGAACACATAAACATACATGCATATACACGACATCCATACACACAAATAAATCCATGAAAATCTTCAATAAAGACTCATTATTTGCTGATTTTAATAGTTCATAAAAATCCTTTTATTAAAGGTGAACAATACTTGCAAAAATCAAAGCTTTCTTTAAGAAAACTAAAGAAAGAGATGGAGATTCATACCACTTGACTAAATCAAGGAGAATACTAGAGAAATGCAAGTTGATGGATGGTTTTGTTGAGTATTTGGCTCCACACTCTTGAATCTTCAAGAAAATGCTCCAAGAACACCAAAAACTCAAGAACACTTGAAAGAACACTTAGAGAAAAGATGATAGAAAGGTGTGGGATTGAAGTGAAGATTGAAGGGGTATTTATAGGTGGGGTGAGGGATGAATTCAGCCAAGAGAGGAGAGAGGAGAGAGGATTTGACATCTTTCATTCAAATTTCATGCAAGTTGAATGATCAAATTTGGTGGAGTGTAGTTTTGTACAAAGTGTGTAAGGAATCAAATGAGTGTGTTTAACACTTGATTAGGGTGTGGGACCCACTTTTTATGGCTGATTTTTGGGAGAGAGAAAAGATGCCATCTTTTATTTTATAAACCTCTACACACATGTAGGTGATCTTTTATAAAAACTACAACACTTTTATAAAATGTTACCACTTTAAACATGGTTTTTCGTCAAAATAAAAATATATAAAATACCCACTAATTATTTGCTATCATAATTAGTGAAAATAATAATTTTTGCTAACAGTTCATTTTAACTCATCCGGTACGCGATTGTACCGGGTAAAACGCAACGAAAATCACCGAAAGCGATATTTGACAAGTAGCACATAATTTTCACATATAATCCACTAATATAAACCAGTTTATATAATTTTCATCAAAACTGATATTTTAAATTAACCAGGTCGTCACCAACGCCAAATACGGACATTTTACCGATACGCGGTACCGAAATTTCTGAAATTTCACGAAATGCAAACCTATGCATACGAAGGGCTTTGCTAGACTTTATAATGACCTAATTAACTGAAATTAAGTCTAAGACACACATAATTAAATTATAAACGCGTTCTAAGGTTATACGGTAAATAACCTGAAAATTGCCGGATGTCACACATAACTAGGTTGTCTATCTGGATTCCGTCCAGATCCCAAATGAGAAATCCAATCATAATTAAATCTTGAACACAGTCTTGATCAATGAGCACAATAATATATTTTACAAAGAAATCTCAGTTGAATTTTTATCCCCCTCATTTCTCTGTAAACTATGCTTCACCCGCTCCACCCGACTCCTCAAAAATTGGACTAGTCAAATCTAGGATTTTATTCCCTTTATTTCTTTGCAAAGATCCAGTACAGCAAATCCATGGGTTCAAATTGTTCCAGTATTCATCCCCTATTAAAGAAGTATCCTAGATACTCGTAGCCTACATTTTCAGGTTTGAACACCTAAACAATATGATTCTTTTTTCAAAGACCCAAAGCAGCACATTTTCACAAAAAAAAAACCGAGACCTTTAGTCCATGACAACCCGGTTGCTCAAATTGTTTTAGCATTCATCCCCCAATAAAGAAGTATCTCAGATACTAGTACACAACAGACCCGTGCAGACCATGCGTATTAATAAGTACGTAGAGCCAAATGCTCATGCGTACTTAGTAAGTACGCAGACCAAATGTTCATGCGTACTTAGTAAGTTTGCAGAGCAAATACTCCTACGTACTTATCTCCTGCGTATTAGTAAGTACGCACGGCCTGTGTCACCCGCGTACTTACGAAACAACAGACATACGCACAAGTCTGATCTTGAAGAGATCGTTCAAAAACTGTTGGATCTGTGAAATTGATGCATCCAATGGCTTAGGAATCAACTTCTAACAAACCCATAGCCTTCCAAACAACAAATGAAGTGATAATGAAGACGGATTTTAGGGATCTAAGTATGTAAAGGTAGCGACCCACGTACGAACACAGAAAACTCAAAACCCTAAAATTCAGATCTAAAACACAAATCAACGAACACCGAGGCTCTGATACCAGTTGTAGGTCCCGGGAGCCTTGTTGCACAGCGGAAAAACATAGATCTGCTCGTGGATTTGTGTGGGAACGAAAGGAGACGAGAAGAAAAAACAAAAGCATATAAACAAGAGAATCAACACAAACTATATGTAATCCATAACAAACAAGTCATCCCGTCACTACAGACTACATACCGAAGGAGCACACATCTCTCGTCTACGCTCACAGTCCATGGCCGGGAAAGCTCATCCTGGCCAGACCTCTCTCACTCTCATCCTTGTCCACCTACAAATGAGAACATATCCCTCTATTTATAGGGACAGAAGACAAACCTGCGTACTAGGCTAAGTACGCAGGGCCAAACTGGTGTACAAGCCTAGTATGCAGGTACACCCTCCTACGTACTAGCTAAGTACACCGATACATAGAATTTTATCTGTAGTTACCAAAACATGCATCTACAGGTTAAGTTTTTAACATGATTATATGTTGTTGGAAACTTTGTTATGACTTGGTTTGGGATACCTTACTATTAAAGGAAACTTTATTGGATTGGATACCACATGTTTGCCTTATATGGAATGTTAATGAGTTAAACCATGTTAGTAGTACTTAAATAGGATACTTTCATAAGTTATTTTCTATTTTAATAATGTTGCTATAATGGTATCAAAACCCTAACCTTCCAAAGAAGGAAACTTTTGTGTTTCAAAAACTAGGTTTCAAGTTCTAAATTATCTTTGAATGTTCTAATGTGTTTGTTATGATATTACTAAATGTTTAGAACAATTTTTTGAGTTATATCAATTGTTTTGATGTCATAATATAAAACCCTAATACGGTAATGTATAGCTGTTATGTATGCCTGCTAATTATATGACATGAATTTATGTAGTTGTATGATATGAACTTGAGTATGTTTGTGTTACTAATTGTATGACATGAACTTATGTGGTCATATGACATGAACTTGAGTATGTTTGTGTTACTAACTATATGGCACTAACTTATGTGATTTACTTAAGTATGTTTGCCACATCATGATGTTCTTACATATGTGCTTCATGAATATACATTCACAATATTTGACATATCACTAACGGGTCGTCGTGTCACACTTAGTCAACCTTGGTCAAACTTGTTCAAACTTGGTAAAACCTTTTCAAAACGTCGATGTCACCTTTCAACATTGAATTGTTTGAATTAACGTGGTTACATAAACCACATTACATTTCATGGACCTTATAGCCTTAATGTTCCTAGGGCTCGAGTAGGTCGGTTTAGTTTAGACTTTTGCTAGGAGTCACGTGTTTGCATTACACTCTATACTCACTGCATTCTCAGGTGAGTCTCACGGCCTCATTTTACTTACTTTTTCTTTGGGGGAGATACATGCTCCAATATTATTTTCATAGTCGTATGTTACACTACTTGATTTCACTTTGATATAAAAGTGGGTGCGTTTTCGCACAAAGCCCTCTCATAATCGAACCATTAATTATATTACATAGCGAGGTAATTCATGAATAGTACTATTGGGTTTAACGACCCCCGCCCAGGTTAGTCGCGCTAACTTTGACTAGAGATCTAACAGGTGCATAATTGACCTAATCAAATGCGTGCTAGGCACGTAAGAGGCAAAATGCAAGTTTCTGCATCATTTATGTTGAACTTTGGTTTTGATGAATTGCATATTATATTATTGTATATTGTCTGATCAACAATCGAATCATGAGTAGATATACAGACTGTTACATTACTTTTCTGTTACTTACAAACATGTGAACTCACCAACATTATGTTGACTCGTTTAAGCATGTTTTTCTCAGGTCGTTAAGCATTTGCACATGGACTAGGATTACGCACACTTGGAGTCGCATGCATGTTTTAGAAGCTTAAGTTTATGGAAACTTAAAAACATTTTCGCTTCTGTATTTTTGAACAACTTATTTACTTCCACACAATTCATTCCGCATTTGCAAAACTCTATTAAACTTTTATTATTTTGAATGATATTAGATGGAATGACTTTTCGAAAACCATTTAGAGGTCGTTCGAAATAACCATGACCGATGATCCTTGACAGTCACGACCCGCGAGTGAACCACTGTGAATCGGGATGTGACAACTTTAATCATGCATATTCACATTCCCGGCTTACTATCTGCTGACATAAGTTTATCATATGATGTTTGCGATATCATGATGGTCCCATATATTAGCTCTCATACTAGCCAGGTATGAGGTAATATATGTTACACGTCATGATACTCCCAACTATCACATGGAGCTTATCTCATACAAATTTCAGCCCACGTATACTCACACCTTTATTTCTAACACCTGAGTTTTAAACATACCTGCTTCCTCGGACGGCCTCGGATTGAATCCCTATTTATATCACGCGCACTTATGGTTTGAGTTTAAGTATCCTTCTGACACTCAGATCCCTCAAACCGTGCTCTGATACCAACCTGAAACACCCTACTTTTATATCTTTATTTTATCACAGTTTTATTATGCGAAAATTGGTCCCAGTTTTTCAAAACCTTGCCACTAAAGTGACACAGGTATATTTTATTTCTATATTAATTTTCGATACTCAGACCCGCCTTGTAGGTTGGACATCTCATTACATTCTAGAGACCCGCCCCGTAGGTTAGACATCTCATTTCATTGGGATCTTGAGTGTCATAGACTCACGACCTCCCAATTTATCAAGCATTTATTTATAACATGCATGTTTACTTTATCATGCATGCTTCTGCTTGATTTATTCCCAACCAGTCTTCACCTTAAAACTTTATAACGGTTTCTCCACGATGTATTAAAGAAGTTTATATATAGGGTGTACCAGCGGCGTACCCACCACCCCTTTAACACTTCGTGAATACTCCGTTACTCCATTTTAGGGTTTAGACTAGTTCCATCACACATTTACACTTATCACGTATTGCATGATTTATCATCATGCATTCACATATTCACATTCGTCACGTATTGCATGATTACTTATCATGCGTGGTGTGATCTCTTGTAATACTTCCATCCCGTCCCAGCTCTAATTCCTCGTAAAGATTTCTCCATGTTACATTAAAGAGGTTTATATATATGGTGTACTAGCAGCGTACCCACCACCCCCTTTATTGTCTCATGAATACTCCTTTATTTAGAATTAAGCTTTCCATCATATGTTCACGTTTACTTAGCATGCATTCACGCCATGCTTTTTTATCCTTAGTCTATACCCCTAAAACTTTGTAATGGTTTCACCCCGAGGTATCAAAGAGGCTTATATATAGGGTGTACTAGCGACGTACCCACCACTCCTTTGATATCTCGTGGATACTCCATTATTCAAGTTTAGTGCTCAGACTAATCCACCACTACCCCCTACCTTAGTTTCACACATAACACATAATCACGTAATCAATAATAATTTTCCTAAGGTAGGGGTCTAGTGTACTTACTTTCAATCCCGGGTTGTTTCTTATGCTCAGTTTCTTTCTTAAACGTCTCTCCGGGACTCACTTGTAATTTTAACGCATCGCACTCGTAATCGTCGTGCTTGTAACCGTCGCTCGCTACTTGTCGGTTTACGTGCTTGTGTGTGTGTGGTGGTGTGTTTGTGTTGTGTGAAAATGAACGGCCTCATGCATTTATTTATAGGACTGATCCGCCGTAGCAGACCGTTAAGTGGGTTGGTAGCGGTCCGCTACCACCTAATAGCCAGCTGTCTTCCGTAGCGCCCACGTAGCGGACCGTTAAGTGTCTAGGTAGCGGTCCGCTACCAAGATTGCGGTGTGGCAGAACATTATGGGTCTGGTAGCGGTCCGCCATAGGGCTGAGTCAGCAAACACGCATCCTGACATGCGTCATTCCCTCCTCATTTCCTTCCTCGCTACGTAGCGGCCCACCAGAGGCTTGGTAGAGGTCCGCTACAGTCCCAACTTTCGTATTTTTGTATTTTTAGTCCCTGGACTTTGGACTAGTTTCATTCTAACCCCTGTACATTATATTTTCTTGGAAATTGGGGCGTTACACTTTGACGAGAGAGAGATAGTTGGGATAGGGAGGGGGAGGGGTCTTTTAGGATTTATATTAAGGGTATATCAGTAATTTCACATAAAAAACTAACAGAAAATTTAACGGCCATTAGGTCCAGGGACTCATAGTTTAAAACATCAAACGTTAGGGAGCAAAGGTGTTAAAGGTGGACGAAACATGATGTTTTGTTCAAACCTTAGGGACGAAAACTACGATTTACTCTTCTATAAATAACCCTTCTAAAATCTAAATATAATATAAAATAATATAATTTAAAAATCGTTTTGGTTATGTTATAGTGTAAATGAGTTTGATTCACTTTAAGTGGGTTTTAGTCTAAATGGGTTTGATTAAGTTTAAGGTTAAATCCTAATTACTTTTATATAATAGTAAATTTTGTTTTTGCCCCTTGTGGTTTGCCATGTTTAACCATTTTAGTATAAAAAAGAATCTTTTAACATATCAGCTCCCGACGTTGTATTTTTGTAACCATTTCAGCCCCTGTTATTAACTATATTAACTTTTTCTGTTAAGTAAAGGGGCATTTTAGTAATTTTATTTCTAAAAGACTAGTTTAACTAGTTTAACTTTTTCTGTTTTTTTTACTTATTTAAAAACTTTTTTTTTAACTTTTTAAAAATCGGTTTTTTAGTTTTTTTCATAAAAAAATCTTTTTTTTTTACTTTTTAAAAACGTTTTTAACTTTTCTACAAAATATTTTTTTAATTTTTTCATAAAAACGTTTTTAAAAACAATTTTTTTGTTTTTTATAAAAATGTTCTTTAGCTTTTTCATAAAATGGTTTTTTAACTATTAATTTTTTTTACTTTTTTAAGAATGTATATTTTTTTAAATTTATTTTAGAAAGGTTTCTCTTATATTTTTTTTAGAGAAAGTGTTTTTTAATACTTTTGAAATTTAGTTTTAAAACGTCATTTTTAACTGCACATTTTTTGAAAAAGCTAAAAAAATGTTTTTATAAAAAAGTAAAAAAATGTTTTTAAAAACAGTTTTATGAAAATTAAAAGAAATATTTTTAGAAAAGTTTAAAAACGTTTTAAAAAAGTTCCAAAAAGACGTTTTTATGAAAGGAAAAAATAAAAAATTATTTTAAAAAAGCTAAAAAACACGTTTTTAAATAAGTAAATTTTTTTTATCAAAAAACTAAAAAAAGTTTTTATTGGACTGAAATGGTTAAATTAGTCTTTTAAAAGTAAAATTACTAAAATGTCCATATACTTAACAAAAAAAGTTAACATAGCTAGTAGCAAGGGTTGAAATGGTTATAAAAATGCAACATTACGGGCTGAAATGTTAAAAGATTCGTTTTTAGACTGAAATGGTTAAACAGGACAAACCACATCGAAATTTACTCTTTATATAATATAACATATATTATTTTATTATTTTTATTATAATCTTATATATACTTAGAAAAACAAGTTATCTTTTGAATTAACCTCTTTATTAAATGGGTCAAAGTCCACACAATCCCATTTCTATGCAACCAACCATATCTTGCCTTTGTATGTCCTCACATAAAACAAAATACTGTCAAGTGGCGTGATTTGAGAATAATAAAAAGTATAAGGACTTGACTGAAAAAATCGAAACTTATATTTATTTAACGTGGATTTCTTTTTATCGACATAACTGGTTTAATTCCCATATTTTTTCTCTCTCACCGGCGAGTGTGTGTGCGTGTAACCGGAAGTGTGTAGTGATCTGTACAACGACGGATCACGGGAGAACACGGCGAATCTCCGGTTGATTTTTGCCACCGGAATGTCAAATTACTGCTAGCAATCAGCGACAGTTTCAGTATAAGGTACTGGTCTCGGCTTTTTACGCTCTTTTTTGGTTGTAAGGTTCCATATAGCTTTTCGAAGGTGAAAACAGAATCAGATTCTCTTAATTTTCTTCTGTAATTGCAGCTTTTGTTTTCAAAATCATCTCGTGATAATTAATCTTATAGCTTTTAAGATGAATTGAAGTGAAACAAAAATTAGGGCTTTTGTGTTTCTTCCCATTGATTAGGTAATGATGACATTGTGTGATTTTCTTTTGTCTGTTTGATTGTGTGAATTGTTTTTTTTTTATTTTGTGTAAACTCTTCTGCTTGATGTGAAACTTCATGTGAATATGCTGGAATTTCATAATGTGTTGTAGTCTTGTCCTATTTTTATATCAATGTCTTGCTTCTCTTATCCTATCACCTCCAACCCTACTGAATTAGTTAGTGCGGTTTCCTGTCCATGATTCACACACAGAATCACCACGTAGGTGTTCTGAAGTTTTCATTTTGTCCTTTGATTTGGGATGTGTACTATTTCTAAATCAAGATTCTTTTTTTAGTTCTTAATAAGTAATGACTAATAGCAAAACGCCTTTGATTCAACATCATAGTAGCTTCTAGCCTACTTGTTGCTGATTGATTTGACTTTCAAAGAATGTTTCAGTTATAATTTTTTGTTACCTAGAGAGATGTAAGACCCGTTTGAATCCTATACGAGTCGTATAGGTGTATACGACCTGTGTAGGTACGTGTCATACGACCCGTATAGGCCCTATACGACTCATATAGCTTCACGAGTTGATTGATGTGACAAGCGCTCCGACTCGTATAGTACCTATACAGTCAGGCGGTGTACGGATAACTGCAGGTGGTGTATGGATAGTGGTCACCTTTATTTATGAGCTCCGTAACTCTTTTGAAAATTCATATGTTGTCATTGATTTCGTGGCTTAATGTTGTTATAAAACAAGGGTGGCAGTTATTACTAACTGTGAAATGTGCCATTCACAGGTATAAAAATGAGTTGGATTCAAAATGGGAAAAGCCAAAATCCTGAGAAACCTATTTCGGGATGCTTGGGAAGAATGGTGAACTTGTTTGATTTGAATACTGGTGTGAGAGGGAACAAGCTACTTACAGAAAAGCCACATCATGATGGTGATTTTCCTAATTTTTTTACCTCTATTTCATCCTCTTTTCATGATGCAAATGATTATGAAAACATACACATACACTTGTTTTGTTGTATTGACAACCCATCAAATATGTTCATTCTAGAAGAGAATGTTATTATGAACATGAGGCTTGTTTCATTAGAGATATATTATGTCCTCTAAAGTTCTATTTGACCTCTGATGTATGATTCTTTTTATATTGAAGTTATGTTTTGACATGAAGGATAGGTATTTATGACAAAACATGGCATTGAACAGGTTCTTCATTCTCTAGTAGGAGGCAATCAGATGCGACAAGAACAAGTGTATTTGATGATCAGATGGATGATAAAGCGGTAATTGCTCCATTTAGTTACATCCTTGTACATTTCGAATTGTTGACCATTTTTTATCAGACGCATATACTGCACCGAGACTTGATTCCAATCTTACCCAGTCGATATTGGTGCATGCAGATTGTATCTGATTTAAGAAAATCAACATCAAATAGAAAATCAAATGGAACACCCATAAAGATGCTTATTGCCCAAGAAATGTCAAAGGAAGAGGATTGCAAGCAAAGTCCATCTAGTTTGGTTGCGAAACTAATGGGGCTTGATTCCGTCCCACACCAGCATCAACTTGATTCAGCTTCACACAGGAGCCAATCAGGATCCCTGGAATTTTTGCGTCCAGACAAAGGAGAATACAAAGCTGTTTATGAAATATGTGAAAATGATTCATCACAAAAGGGAAGATGTAGTGAAAAACAAAAGATGTCTCTTGTTCGGGAGAAATTCATGGAAGCAAAACGTTTGTCAACCGATGATAAACTTCGCCATTCAAAGCAATTTCAAGATGCATTAGAAGTTTTAAGTTCCAATAAAGATACGTTTCTCAAGTTTCTTCAAGATCCTAATTCTTTATTCTCACAGAATCTATACAATTTGCAGTCAGTCCCACCACCTCCAGACTCTAGACGTATCACAATTCTTAAACCGTCTATGTTGGTGGATAATGAAAAACCTGTTTGTAACAAAAGTGGTTCTGATATTTTGTTTTCTCCTAAATGTTGCAAAATTGATGATAAACCTATCCAGCCAACTCGCATTGTGGTACTGAAACCTAGCTCTTTGAAACCTCATAACATCAAAGTTGTTTCTTCATCACCTTCTTTATCAACATCACATGATGATGTATTTGATGGGGATCCAGAAGAGATTGCAAATGATGAAACCCTTATTTCTTCTGTTTTTTCAAATGGTTGTATTGGTGATGGTAGTTCATATTGTAAATCAGATATTGATTATGCAACGGGGAATCTTAGTGATTCTGAAGTCGTTTCACCAGATTCTAGACACTCGTGGGATTATATCAACCGGTTTAATAGTCATTATTGTACCTCATCTAGCCAAACATCTTACTGTCCTGAGTCTTCTGTTTGTAGGGAAGCTAAGAAACGTCTTTCTGAAAGATGGGCAATGATGTCATCAAATAAGAATGTTCCAGAACAAAGACAAATACAAAGAAGCTCAAGTACATTGGGTGATATGCTTGCTCTTTCTGATTTAAAGAAACCAGTTAAATCCGATGAAAACCATGGTGATCTGAACAAAGCTGAAGACGCCGATAAAAGTTCAAGAAAGCTTTTGAGATCAAAGTCTGTTCCAGCTAGACTTGGTGTAGAAGTTTCATGTTCCTTGAAAGGCATGGCCGATGATACTAAAGACGTGGTTAAGGAAAAGCTAGTTAAATCATCATCTTTCAAGGGGCGAGTTTCAAGTTTATTTTTTACTAAAGATAAAAAATGTAGTAAAGAGAAGTCCCACCAGCCTAATGACATACCTCAATGTACTAGATTTCCCCCAAAAAATGTTGGCGATGAAAGATCTCAATGCACTAGTGACATAGTTGTTGAAAAAGCACCATGTTCTGTTCTGAGAAAAAGCATAAGTTTACCCGAGGTATTCATCTTCTTCAATGGTTCCTTTTTTGTGTGTTTTCTCTTTTTATCCAAGTATATCACTGTTTTCATATTTTCATATATGTTGTACTTCTAACCCTTTGTTTTCATATACATAGAAAATGAGTAAAACCCTAGCACATTAGTCTTGAGTATATGCAATCTTTTTGCCTTTTGGTGAACCCAGCCATTTAGAGTTTATAGCTTTGATTTGATTTTGACTGTTGAGTGTGTTTTGTGAATTTGGAATATATTTGAAGGATTTTTAACTGCTTATTGCAGGTGAGATTTTCTTTCACAAAACCTGAATTTTCTGGGAACCACGTTGAGAATCAGGACCAACCAAACCCCATTTCAGTTTTGGAACCACAATTTGAAGAAGATGACCAGAGAATAAACTGTCGTCGCAATTCCAAGCCATGTGAACATGGTAATTTTCATAAGCAACTCACTTGTATGTTCTCACTAGAGGTGGCAAAACGGGCCGGTCAAGCGGATTGGGTAACATGTCAAAACATGTAATTTTAAGCGCCGGTAAAAATAAGTTGGCTGATTGGAAACACAAGTTTTTTTTTATCTAATTTATGAATTTTATATGATGTATATGCTAAATATGATTAATTATTACAAAAGTAATTTTACTGTTTTAATAAGCAATTTAGGTTGTTTATGAATTTGATTACCCTTTGAATGACTTTCATAATGTATTATTGTTTGCCATGTTCGACCTATTTGACTTGTTCCCTTTCCTTTAACCCATCTGAGCCGTTAGAGAGAAAACCTAGCCAACTGAACCCATTTACAGGTAAATGGGTCAAAATTGCCATCTTTTATTCTCATTGTAAATTTTTCCCTATTTGTATTGTCTAGTACAATGTCTTATAATCTTCTCGGGATTAATGTTTCTTATTGTATCAACAGGAATAGAGCCTATGAAATACAATTTGATTGGCAAATCTCCCCCCATTGGATCCATATCCCGAACTCTGTCGTGGGATGATTCTGTGAGGTCGCCCACACGATGCTCCAGTAAACCTTCATCCACACCCCTAAATCCAGAGGAAGAAGAGCAAGAATGCTTGTTCTATGTTCAAACCTTATTATCAGTAGCGGGCCTCAATAAAATACGGTCAAATTCATTTTTAGGCAAATTGCATTCACCCGAAAGCCCGCTAGACCCGTCATTAAAGGATAAGTACATGAACCTAAGTGAAAAGGAACCGATAATTAGTCGAACTAAATTAAGACATCACAGAGCAATCACAAAACTCGTGTTTGACTGTGTCAACCAGGCTTTGATAGATATCGCAGGCTGTGGGCCCTACAGCAGGGCCCATAGCAGCCTAGATGACATGACGATGTCATCAATGGTCCTGGTGGACCGTGTGTGGGGTCAAATGAAGGAGTGGATATTGCGGGAGGAAAGGTGTGAATGGGAGGATGTGGATGGTGGCAGCATGGTGGTGGAGAGGGAGGTGATGAGGGAGGTGGTGGGAAGGGGGTGGGTGGAGGGGTTGAGAATGGAAAATGATAATACAAGAAAGGAAATAGAGGGGAAGTTGCTAGAGGAATTGGTGCATGAGTCTGTGTTGGAGTTGACTGGTAGAGCCTGCTGAGTTTTTTTTAGTAATGATATTGTAACACAGTTATTTGTGTACCATTAAATGTTATTATAATGTCTTGAAAGTTATTTTATTGCCCCTTGTTCAATTATACCATGATTAGTAGCCTTACCCTATTCATGGTTCACACAAAAACATCATATGTCAATGGTTTTAAGAGAGAAGGATGGGTGGATGATACCACATGACTTTTATGTGATCATGGTCCCTCGCATAATATCATTGTTAGATGGGGATGTCACATGGTTGATGATTTACTAGAATAATATTTTTTTTTTTATTAATTTTTGGTTTTTCTTTCAAATGAAACCCTTGTTCTGATAGCTATTGATTCTACCTTTTTATTTTAGGGGAGTGTTATTCTATAAAGTCAAAAAAAAGTGTAAAAAGTCGTTTAAAAATCCCATTACCACCCTAAAAGCCTAAAACCCCCACCTCCACCCTCAAAACCTAGCCCCCACCCCAAAAAACCTAAAACCCCCCACCCTCACACCCAAAAACCTAAATCCTAACAAAAAAACCTTAAAAAGCCGAAAAAGTCGTCTAAAAACACCACCACCCCCTAAAAGCCTAAACCTCCAACCCAACCCCCTCAAAAACCTAACCCCACCTTGCCTCCAAAAACCTAAAACCTCCCACCCCACCCCCCTCAAAAGCCTATATACTAAAAGCTAAACCATAAGGCTAAACCTCTAAGGCTAAACACTAAAGCAAAAACAAAACCCTATTATCTAAACCTTAAAAGTTAAACCCTACAAGTTAAGATTATAGAGTTCGACGAGACGGTTCCAACGCCGTCGAAATTAGTGAAATCGGAGTTCGTATGAGCCGGTTATGAGCATTTTAAACCACTTTTTACACTTTTTTAACTTTGTATCGAAACCTCACTATATATATATATATATATATATATATATATATATATATATATATATATATATATATATATATATATATATATATATATATATATATATAGGGTTAGGTTATAGTAAAAATGGTTTGAAAAATAAGAAGGGTAAGAAAGATTCTGGGCTTGACATGTGTACTTTTATTGTTTTTAAAGTGGATGGCATAAAGGTCATTGTGTATTACACAATGAAATTGTATTACACAATGAAGTTGTATTACACAATAAACTTGTATTACACAATGACCTGACTAATTACACAATGAACTTGTATTTCACAATAACCTGATTAATTACACAATGAACTTGTATTACATAATAACCTGACTAATTACAAAATGACCAAATATTACACAATGACCAGACGTGGTATTACACAATGAACTTGTATTACACAATGAACTTGTATTACACAATTAACTTGTATTACACAAAGAAGTTGTATTACACAATGACCTAACTAATTACACAATGAACTTGTATTACACAATGACCTGACTAATTACACAATAAACTTGTATTACACAATGACCTGACTAATTACACAATGACCAGATATTACACAATGATCAGACGTGGTATTACACAATAACTTGTATTAGACAATGACCAGACTAATTACACAATAAACTTGTATTACACAATGACCTGACTAATTACACAATGAACTTGTATTACACAATGAAGTTGTATTAAACAATGAACTCGTATTACACAATGACCAGACTAATTACACAATTACTAGATATTACACAATGAACAGACGTGGTATTATACAATAAAATTGTATTACACATTGACCTGCCTAATTACACAATGAGCTAGAAAACGTAAAACACAATGATAAATACATATAACACAATGAACTTGTATTACACAATGAAATTGTATTACACAATAAAATTGTATTACACATTGATCTGACTAATTACACAATGAGCTGGAAAACGTAAAATACAATGATAAATACATATAACAAAATGAACTTGTATTACACAATAAACTTGTATTACACAATTAGCTTGTATTACACAATAAATTTGTATTACACATTGACCTGACTAATTACACAATAAGCTGAAAAACGTAAAACACAATGATAAATACATATAACACAATGAACTTGTATTACACAATGAACTTGTATTACACATTGATCTGACTAATTACACAATGAGCTGATAATCGTAAAACACAATAATAAATACATATAACACAATGAAGTTGTATTACACAATAAACTTGTATTACACAATGAACTTGTATTACACAATGAACTTGTATTACACAATGAAATTGTATTACACAATAAAATTGTATTACACATTGACCTGACTAATTACACAATGAGCTGGAAAACGTAAAACACAATGATAAATACATATAACACAATGAACTTGTATTACACAATGAACTTGTATTACACAATGAAATTGTATTACACAATAAAATTGTATTACACATTGATCTGACTAATTACACAATTAGCTGAAAAATGTAAAACACAATGATAAATACATATAACACAATGAACTTGTATTACACAACGAACTTGTATTACACAACGAACTTGTATTACACAGTAAACTTGTATTACACAATGAAATTGTATTACACAATAAAATTGTATTAAACATTAACCTGACTAATTACACAATGAGCTGGAAAACGTAAAACACAATTATAAATACATATAACACAATGAACTTGTATTACACAATGAACTTGTATTACACAATGAAATTGTATTACACATTGAAATTGTATTACACAATAAAATTGTATTACACATTGACTTGACTATTTACACAATGAGCTGGAAAACATAAAAAAAATTATTTTTGTTTATAATGACACTATACTCGTTTTAAAGATAAAAAAACGCTCGTTTTTATTGTGTAATTTTAAAAAAAAAAATAATGTCGTATGTAAAAGGTTCGAACGTTTTAAAATGAGGGGGGAACTTGATAAAAAGTCAACAAAAGTGGCTAAGACTAAAATACCATTACAACAACTTTTTCTGCTATAATTTAATCTCAACTATTAAATCTTTTACTACAATTTGATCTAATGACCCTAAATCCTTCTCATCCTTCTTACAATTAGAATCATTTTTATATGAACCTAATCCTATATATATATATATATATGTATGTATATATATATATATATATATATATATATATGTATATATATATATATGTATGTATAGGGGATGGTTATAACGAAAATTGTGTAACACATATCTAACAGCTTAAAACATGTGTACTTTTTTTTTTGTTTTTGGGATAGATATGTTACATAATTTCATCACTTTTTATAAAAAAAACGCTGACCAGATTTTTAAAATTTTTTTTTATGAAAATGTTAGAAATATGTAACATTTCCAAAAATGGTTATTTTTTTATGTTTTAAATATTTAAAAAAAACTAGTCAACGTTTTTTTTTAATAAAAAGTGACGAAAATATGTAACAAACCTAGCTTTAAAAAAAAATTGTTTCATAGGGTTTTTTTGGGTTTTCTCAACTCAAGTGAGTTTTCATTTTATACTTTACTTTTATATATATATATATATATATATATACTAGGTTATAAGCCCGGTGTATTACACGGAGTGAATAAATGCAATGTTATATATACTTATTAAAAAAGATTAAATATTACATATTTATGACATATTATATAGTTTTTTAATATAAATTTTAGAAACGTTACAAAGTTATTTTTTTAAATGTTATATAAAAAGAATGAAAGAAATATTCAATTTATAAAAATGTTTTATAAACAAACCTATTTTTTTAAATAGAAAACATTTTACAAAAAGAATTATATAAATTACCATCATTTAATAGGACAGAGAGCCGGAAAACAAAAAATTATAAAAACATATAAAGAAATTTGTATAATTAATAGGAAAGAGAGGCGAGAAAAAAATGTTGAGGATGCATAAAAGAGTGACAAGTGTCACATCAAAACCTTTATTTATTAGATAGTATAGATATGGGAAGGTTCCACTAATAAGTGAATTTTCGCTAAAAAACCTAAGAAACTGGGTCAAACGAACTCCGATTAAACTAATTACAGTGGTGTTGGAACCGGCTCGTCGAAATAAAGCCTGAGTTAAACCCTAAAGCTAAACCCTTAAAGCTAAACCCTAAAAGCTAAATGCTAAAGCTAAACACTAACGCTAAAACATAAAAGCTAAACCCAAAAACCTAACCAACCCTCCCACACCCCCCAAAAACCTAACCACCCCTCCCACACCCCCCAAAAACCTAAATTCTCCAACCCCTACCCCCCAAAAACCCAAAACCTACCCACCCCAGCCCCCAAAAAACCAAAATCCCCGACGAGCCGGTTTCAACGACGCTGGAATGTGCTCAGTCGGAGTTCGTTTGACCCTGATTTCGGTTAAAAAAAAATTATTTCTTAGGTTCCCCTAAGAAGTGTCATTTGGCTAAGAAGCCTAAGAAGCAATCTCATCCATTCAATTAGATGATCAATAGAAGATATTTAAGTGTAGGAAAAATAAAGGGTGGAGGGGCATTCTTGGAAAACCCACAATTATTGACTTTTTTAAATTCCTCCACTTTTTTTAAATGTATATAACTTTTTCATACGACCTTATTTTCAAAAAGAATTACACCATAAAATCGAGCGTTTTTTACCTTTAATTCGAGTATAGTATTGCTATATTTTTTTTGTAAAAATTAAATCGACACTTAATGAAATTGTGCTACTTTACGTAAATGTGCCGGTTTCTGGTAACACAGCATAATTAACTATGCTGCATTGTAAAACAACACTATTAACTTTGCTGCTTTATCATAAAACAACATCAAACATAACAATTAATTGTGTTGTTTTACTATAAAACAACACCAAAACAACACGGTTAATTGTGTGATGTAACATCCGGATAATTCCCAAGTCAAATAAAGGCTAAAAGTATCAAAAGACAAAGTTCAGGGGTTAAACTGCAAGTTTTCCAAAGATGGAGGACTAAAAGTGAAAATTCTGAAAATGAGGCAGATGTTGGACCTACATCCGATCCATATCGGACCGACATGTGTTGATGAGGGTATAAATGAGGTGTTGACACGTGTCCAAGTGACTCATCGAGGAATACTGACGCGTGGCACCAAGTCGGACCGACATCCAGGACCATTGCGGTCCGACAGCCGCAAAAAGGAACGCGGCCAAATGGGAGAGCGACGCGTGTAGGGCTGACGCATGCATGGTGATATTGGACCGATATCCCCCTACATTTCGGTCCGACGTGGGACCAAATTCACCCTATAAATAGATGGGTCGAGCTCGATCATTGGACACACACAAACACCTTCACTAAACACACACTAAGCTCCGATAGCCCGAATCCCGAGGTTCTTGTCCGCTCTTGAAAGTCCGGTTTCTTGCTATTCGTCCGCAAAATTGCCGTAGATAGTGCCGAGGTAAGGTTTCTGAACACCCTGAGGTTTCTTCTTGTAAACCTAGGATAGGGGTATTGATTATGATAATGTCGAATATGATCTAGGGTTCTGTTGAAGTGTTGATTGTTATATTCGATACATGAGGAGGTTCTGCTTAAGGTGAGTTCCTCTAAACTGTGCTCTATGAAATGTTTTGTAAATAATTTTTATCTGAGATCCCAATACTATCCGTGCATATATCCTATAATAAGTACTTATTATGGCCATGATTGGGGTGGGACCTAGGGACAAGACCGATCCTCTTGTTTGAGATCTGGTACGTATGGGACCAGCGTGCCGTAAGGTCTCTGTATATATGTATGTTGTAGACTCAGAACCCAAGTAAAGTAGAGGTTATTGGGTGATGGATTGGAGGGGATGGTTGTAAGACCTGTCGGGGCATTCATCCCTGTATCAAAGATAACTGTAAATATGATTTTGTTTATGAACTCACCAGCGTTAGGCTGATCCAAATTGTTTTCAAATGTTTTTGAGCACAGGTGAACCCTAGCTGGTAGTTGGCATTCCAGGAGATGTACAGATGTTTTGAGATAGGGATGACTGAGGGTAGGTCCCTGTGTGACCATTAGTCCTGAGTGGATAGCATGATTCTTCATGAGCTATAAGTCCAGAGTTGTTTATGTTGTATTTTGTCAGTCAGTCCCTATTGTACAAATAATATTTTATGTAATGAAGTATGTTATGATGTTAAGTCTTCCGCTGTGTGTTTTTGGTAACAACGTCACAGTAACTAGAAGGCGACCTTCAACCAGTATGTAGTTATCTGAAGAACGGAATGTTCTGTCTAGAAAAGAGCGGTGTATAAATCTCTCCTACATCCGTCGCTCTTACCTGGGAACATATCTGTTGGAGGTACTACTCTGGTTAGATGATTGTCCTGTGTTACGGGTGTGACAGGTTGGTATCAGAGCCGCAGGTTAAGGGATTTAGATACTAATATGAAAGATTAGTATCTAGACTTAAACTAAGAGCTCTGAGAATAGCTGGAATGCCAACAGGATATAAGTTGAGATGTTGATTATGATTATGTGTAACATCCTAAAAAAAATGACGAGTTATAATAACGGGATTAAACGCAAGACGAAAAGAATAAATGAGCGAGGCAAGATGGGCCGGGCTGGTATGGGCCTAGCGAGTTGGGGTGGCGAAGATAGGGAGTCTTCCCCTATAAATAGCCTAAGTCACTACCTTTTTCTCTCATTTGCCATTCTAGAGAGAGAAACCATAGAGAGAGAAAGTTGACGGATCGACCCGAGGATCTAGCATCTTTTTCCTCTACCACTCGTGAGCAGAACCTCCGATTCAGAAGATCGAAAGAGGTAACAACTCGACCTAGATATGAGTTTTTTTAGTTCATGTTGGGTTTTCGGGTTTTGGATAAAAGATGACATTTTTACGTATGAACCTTGAATATAAACATAGATCTAGCATCTGGAATGAAAAACAAACGTATTGAACGTAAAAAGTTCCATACTTGACGAATCCGTCGATCCAGATCTGAGTCCATGCAAACTAGGGTGTTTTGGGTAAAGTTTGCGGTTGGGACGAAGTTCACGGTTTTGGTGAAGTTTGCGGTTTGGGAAGTTCACGGTCTGGGAAGTTCACGGTTTGGGAAGTTTGCGGTTTGGGGAAGTTCACGGTTTAGGAAGTATGCGGTTGGGAAATTCACGGTTTGGGGTGACGTTCACGGCTGAGAATCCTTGAGCTTAGTTCCCGGGTATACCCCGAGAATTCCCCTTGAACCACGAACCCCTAATTTCACGAGGAAGAAACCGTGTACCCCTAAGTTCTAGGCATGTAGAAGTAAAATGTAATAGTTGTGTGTAAAGCTAAGGCTAGGTTATGTACGTACAGGTTAGAAGATCCTTTACATACCTTTGACCCTGTTCATCTCTGGTGAGTTCTAGAAGCTCTTCTTTAAATGCTTTAATTAATGTTTTGGGCTGGTGTGCATACGTACGAAACGATGTTTACGAAATGATTTTTTACAAAACAATGTTTACGAGATGATGTTTACGAAACGATGTTTACGAAATGAGATTTTACGAAACGATGTTTACGAGATGATGTTTATGAAATGTTTTTCCAAATGAAGTTTACGAATGAAATGACGTTTTGTTTAATAAAACGTACGAATGCTTTAACTGTGATGAGGTAAAGGTTTTACGAAAGTCACGAATGAACGAATCTGCCACGAGTTCCTACGGGAGCTAGGGTATGTATGTATGTATTGGCCTTACCCTTACGGGGGGCCTTTGTGGCTGGCTAACGGTTGTACAACTGGTTGATGATGGGGTGACGACGGTCACCCATGTGATTTCTAGGATCCCCGATGGAAGGCACTATTCCTTGCGGGGAAATAGTGTCTAAGGTACGGGTTGGTGTTGAATGGCTTTGAGGTATCGGGCCCTATGATTTCTTCACCCGAAGGACAGTACAGTGTTGATGGGCCTAGTGGTGGTGTGCCTTATGGTTTCTCAGCAACCGATGATGTGGAATTGATTCATGTTGACTTATGTTATGATGATATGTTATGATGTTAAGTTTTTGCATGTTACGTACGCTTTTGTTAAATAAATATATGTTATGTTTTTTGGCAAAATGATTATGCTAAGGTTTTATGTAAAGCTAGAACTCACCAGCGTAGCTGACTTTTTGTATGCACATTCAGGTTAAGGACAGGTACGGAGGGACGGTGATGCTTGGCAAGCGATGAACAGTTACCCGGCTGATATGTTGACTGGCATCCCGTTACGTCATGTTTATGTTATGTAATGAATGTTTTTTTTGACAATGTTTACGCTTTCGTATGCCTGACAAGATTACGGTTATGTTTAAATGAAAGTTTTTCGCTGCGTTAATTGATATTCAAGTTTAAGAACTGTTTGTGAATGAGTAAATCCAACAAGTGAGGCCTTACATTATGAATGTAAAAGGAGATGTCGAGAAAACAATTATTAAGTACATTCTTGGCCAAATGTCTTTAATTTATGATTTTCTGGATCATAACCGGTTATACGAATTCTGATATCATACATCTGTGTGTATAGGTAACAATGGTTGGACGAGGAAGAGGAAGAGGTAGGGGAATAGGTCATACTCTGGTTACTAGGAGCCATAGGCACACAATAAATAACACCGATACTAACGCATCATGAGGCGAATGAGAACGACAATAATGCGAATACTCATGCTGAAGAAGTAGTTATGTCTGAGGCCCGGTTTCAAGATGCTGTGGCTAGTGAGGTAACAAAAGCTTTACGAAACACACTACCCGGACTACTAGACGAAGTTCTTTCAAGGAGAATGGGTACTGGAATAGCTGGAGGAGAAAACAATAACAACACTGGAAGGGAAAATGGAAATACCAATACTAGCTCAGTAATGAGGACTGAGAACCATGAAGGATGTAATTACAAATCCTTCGAAGGCTGTAAACCAAAGCCATTCGATGGCAAGAAGGGAGCCATTGATACTATGCAATGGATCACCAAAATGGAAGCTGAGATCAAGCTTAGTGAATGCAGAAGCGATCAGACAGTCAAGTTTGCTGCCAATTCCTTGGAAACCACAGCCTTGGATTGGTGGGAATCTATGAAGCAAGCAAAAGGGGAGCAGGCGGTGGAAAACATGAAGTGGGACAAGTTTAAGGAATTAATTTTACAACGTTTCTGTCCCTAGGACGAGCTTGATAAAATTGAAGAAGAGTTTCAGTGTCTGGAGGCTGGAACAATGACGCATCAGGAGTATGCGACAAAATTTGATGAGATGTCGAAATTGGTGCCACATCTGGTGACACCCGAACCTAGGAGAATCAAGCACTTTATCAAGGGTTTGCCACTAAAGTACGGACCTTGGTGAAAACCTCCGCACCTTCAACCATGGATGCATCTCTATCATTAAGTGCCACAATTTACGATGATGTGGCAGCCCAAGAAGCCAAGTATAAAGCCGAAAAAGCGGGTGAGATGAAACCAGTAGAAAGAAAGAGAAAGAGTGAGGAGGTTATGTATCGATTCAAACCAAGAAATTTCAAGTTCCCTAGGAGAGAGGGAAATAATCCAGTAAGAAATCCTCAGGAAATGAGATGTTACAAATGCCAGAAGAGGGGGCATACTAAAACAAATTGTCCATCCCTTAGATGTTTCAATTGTAATGAAATGGGACATCTGGCAAGAAATTGTACAAAACCTGTTCAGCAAAAGCCCGGGGTAGGGGTTAAAGGTAGGGTGTTTGTAATAGGTGAAGGAAGGAGAAACGAAAATGCCAAGGTAGTAGCTGGTACGTTTCCAGTTAACAATATTTATGATAAAATCCTATTTGATACAAGAGCAAATAGAATTTTTGTTTCAGATGCCTTTAGTTTACATTTAGGCATGAAACCAACTCCACTTGAGCATGCTTACGTAGTTGAGACGGTGAGTGGTGAGCAAATTAGGATAACCGAATCGTACATGAATTGCAATATGACTCTGGGCAATGCAAATTCATTGATTGAATTAATGCCAATGAGTTTGAGCAAGTACGATGTTATCATTGGAATGGATTGGTTGAACCAATGCCATGCTCATATCGATTGTGATCAACGAACTGTTAGGATTTGTAGGCCTAACGAAAAGTCTATGTTGATACAATGCGATAGTGATGAGAATAAGATTGAAACGATTTCTGTAGCCAAAGCTAAGAAATGTGTGAATACAGGACGTAGCGTATTTATAGTTTATGCCTTAAACTCTAAACCTGAACGACAGATAGCGGACATTCCTGTAGTATGTGATCACCAGGATGTATTTTCGGAAGAATTACCTGGTCTACCACCGGATAGACAAATTGAATTCCGAATTGACCTCATCCCTGGCGCTAAACATGTAGCAAAAGCACCGTATCGTCTAGCACCATCTGAATTGAAAGAGTTGATGAAGCAGATTCAAGAATTATTAGACAAAGGCTTCATGCGTCGAAGTACTTCAACTTGTGGAGCACCAGTACTGTTTGTAAAGAAGAAAGACGGGAGCATGCAGATGTGTATAGATTATCGAGAACTGAATAAGATCACCATAAAGAACAAATATCCATTACCAAGAATAGATGATTTGTTCGATCAGTTGCAAGGAGCTAAATATTTCTCGAAGATTGATCTTAGATATGGATATCACCAGTTGAAGGTACAGGAAGAAGATGTACCTAAGACTGCTTTTAGAACCCGATATGGGCACTACGAATTTTTAGTTATGTCATTTGTTCTAACAAATGCTCCCGCAACATTTATGGACTTAATGAACCGAGTTTGTAAACCATCCTTGGACATATTCGTTATAGTATTCATAGATGATATCCTTATCTACTCCCGAACTCAAGAAGAACATGCCAAACATCTTCAGATAATTCTGGAAACTCTTAGAAAAGAGAAATTGTACGCTAAGTTTTTCAAATGCGAGTTTTGGAAACAAGAAGTACAATTCTTAGGGCATGTTATAAATCAACAAGGAATTCAAGTAGATCCAGCCAAGATCAAAGAAATCATAAAATTGGAAACTCCGAAGACTCCGACGGAAGTTCAAAGTTTCCTCGGCCTAGCCGGATACTACCGAAGATTTTACAAGACTTCTCCAATATTGCTACTCCATTAACCACTCTAACTCAAAAGGCTGTGCAGTTTTATTGGAGTCAGAAGCAAGAGGAGGCATTCGAAACTCTTAAACAGAAACTTAGTTCAACACCAATCTTAGCGTTACCCGAAGGAATTAATGACTTCGTCATCTATTGTGATGCTTCCCGAATTGGTTTAGGTTGTGTGTTGTTGCAACAAGAAAAGGTGATATCCTATGCATCATGACAACTTAAAGTTCACAAGAAGAACTATACCACACACGATCTCGAACTTAGTGCCATAGTGTTTGCTCTGTAGATTTGGAGACACTATCTGTATGGTACTAGGTGTGTGATATATACAGACCATAAAAGTCTCCAGCATATATTCAATCAGAAGGATTTGAATATGAGACATAGAAGATGGATGTAACTTATTAATGATTACAATTGTGAAATTAAATACCATCCTAGGAAAACTATTGTTGTAGCAGATGCATTAAGTCGAAAAGAGAGAATCAAGCCTATAAAATAAAAGCCTTAAGATTAGAAATCAAGATAGACTGGATGGATCAAATCAAAGAAGTTCAAACTAAAGCACTCCAAGAAAATATTATTAATAAAGAACGCATGGTTGGTAAAGAGAAATAACTAACCAAAGGCGATGATGGTATCCTACGATTTGAAGACAGAATTTGGATTCCTAGACTTGGAGAAATCCAAACAAAGGTAATGGATGAAGCTCACAAATCCAGATATTCGATACATCCTGGAGCAAATAAAATGTATAAAGACCTAAAGACTCATTATTGGTGGCCGAACATGAAAAGATCCAAAGCTCAGTATATAGAAAAATGTTTAACTTGTCTTCAAGTCAAGATTGAGCATCAGAAACCCGCAGGTTAACTACAACAGTTGGAGATACCTGTGTGGAAGTGGGATAGGATTACTATGGATTTTGTTACGAAATTACCGAGAACCCAGAAAGGGCATGATGCTATTTGGGTTGTGGTTGATAAACTAACCAAAACGGCATACTTTATTCCTATCAATGAGAATTATTCAATGGTTAAACTTGCCCGACTTTACATCAATGAGACCGTAAGCCGCCATGGTATACCGATGTCACACCCGTAACACAGGACAGTCATCTAACAAGAGTAGTACCTCCAACAGATATGTTCCCAGGTAAGAGCGACGGGTATTGGAGAGATTTATACACCGCTCTTTCCTAGATAGAACATTCCGTTCGTCAGATACCTACATACCGGTTGAAGGTCGCCTTCTAGTTATTGTGACGTTGATACCAAAAACACACAGCGGAAGACTTAACATCATAAACTTATTTTATTTCGTAACATAACGTTTGTACAATAGGGATTGACTGGCAAAATACAACATAAACAAACTCTAGACTTATAGATCATGAAGAACCATGCCATTTACTCAGGCCTTATGGTCACTCTGGGACCAGCCCTCAGTCATCCCTATATTCAACATCTGTACACCTCCTGGAATGCCAACTAACAACTAGGGTTCACCTGTGCTAAAAAACATTTGAAAACATTTTGGATCAGCTTATGCTGGTGAGTTTATAAGCAAAATCATATTTACGGTTATCTTTGATATAGGGATGAATGCCCCGACAAGTCTTATAACCATCCCCTCCAATCCATCACCCGAATCTCCCTTAGATTCCGAGTCTACAATATACATATATTTAGGAACCTTCCGGGCACGCTGGTCACCCTTAGACCAGATCTAAACAAGAGGATCAATCTTGTCCCTAGGTCCCACCCCAATGATGGCCATAATAAGTACTTATTATAGGATATATGCACGGATAGTATTGGGCATCTTAGACAAAAATCATTTCAAAGAGCACAATTTAGAGGAACTCACCTTAAACAGAACCTCCTCCTTTATCGAATATATCAATCAACACTTTTACAGATTCCTAAATTATATCCAACATTATCATAATTAACATCCCTATCTTAGGTTTACACGAAGAAACCTCAGGGTGTTTAGAAACCTAACCTCGACACTATCTATGACAGTTTTGAGGATGAATTGTGAGAAACCGGACTCTCGGAAGTGGACCAGAACTTCGGGAATAGAGCCACCAGAGCTCTAGTGTGAGTTTGTGAATTGTTTGTATTATGCAAATGAGCCTAGATCGATCAAGTATTTATAAGGTGATCATCGGGCCCGTAGCGGACCGCTAAGCAAGGGTGTGGCGGTCCGCCACCCCTTGTGGTGGCTTATTCTGCTTGGCGTCCACATGGCGGACCGTTTAACCTTAAGGCTGGCGGTCCGCCACCCTTCCACGCGTCAGATTTCAAGCGATGAGTCACAGGGACACGTGTCAACTCCCGGTGGTTTCCTTAGTCCACACGTAGCGGACCGCTAAGACTTAGGGTAGCGGTCCGTTGCCCCTTTCTCTTCAATTTTGGTCTTTTAACTTTAGAGAATTAAAGTTCAACCCATGAACTTTATATTTTGACACTTTTGTCCTCTTGGGAATTATCCGGGTGTTACAAATCTCCCCTCCTTAAAAGAATTTCGTCCTCGAAATTCAGGGTCAGTTAAAATAGATGAGGATACTTTACTTTTATTTGTTCTGTTAATTCCCAAGTTTTGTCGGCTCCTTTCCGACCTTGCCATTGTACCAATACCATTGGTATAGTTTTCTTTCTCAATTTTCGATCTCGGGTTCCTAAGATTTTAATGGGTTTCTCGGTAAACTGAAGCTTGTCATTAACATGTACGCCGTCTAATGAGATTTCCTGATCTGGGTCTGCTAAGCATTTGTGTAAACATGACACATGAAATGTGTTATGAATACCTTGCAATGCTTTGGGCAATTCAAGTTTGTATGCTACAGCTCCCACTCTTTCTATGATCTTATAAGGTCCAATGTACCTTGGGCCTAATTTTCCACGTTTCCTGAAACGTACAACACCTTTCCAAGGTGATACTTTTAACATGACGTAGTCACCAACTTGGAATTCTAACGACCATCGACGTTTATCTACATAACTCTTCTGTCGGTCTTGTGCAGCTTTTAACCTTGATTTGAACAATCTTATCAGTCGTTTCCTGTAAGATTTCTGGTCCAGATAGTTGGCTACCTCCAACTTCCATCCAACAAATTGGAGTTCTGCATTTTCTACCGTATAATGCCTCAAACGGTGCAGCCTTTATACTTGAATGATAGTTGTTGTTGTAAGAAAATTCTATTAATGGAAGATGATTATCCCAGCTACCTCCAAATTCTGTGGCACAAGTCCTCAGCATATCCTCTAGAGTTTGAATTGCCCTTTCACTTTGTCCGTTGGTTTGAGGGTGATATGCCGTACTCATATTGATTCGAGTTCCCAACTCTTTCTGGAAACTAGTCCAGAATCTGGAAGTGAACCGACTATCTCTATCAGAGATAATAGATAGCGATATACCATGGCGGCTCACGATCTCAGTGATATAAAGTCGGGCAAGTTTATCCATTGAATAATTCTCATTGTCAGGAATAAAGTGTGCTGATTCGGTTAATCTAATAACCACAACCCAAATAGCATCATGCCCTTTCTGGGTTCTCGGTAATTTTGTAACAAAATCCATAGTAGTTCCATCCCATTTCCACATAGGTATCTCTAACTGCTGTAGTTGACCTGTGGGTTTCTGATGTTCAATTTTGACTTGAAGGCAAGTTAAACATTTTTCTATGTACTGAGCTATGGATCTCTTCATATTCGGCCACCAGTAATGAGTCTTCAAGCCTTTATACATTTTATCAGCTCCAGGATGTAATGAGTATTTGTATTTGTGAGCTTCATCCATCACTTTTGTTTGAATTTCCCCAAGTCTAGGAATCCAAATTCTATTTTCAAATCGTAGGATTCCGTCATTGCCTTTGTTTAGTAACTTCTCCTTACCAACCATACGCTCCTTCTTAATGTTATCTTCATGGAGTGCTTGGATTTGAGTTTCTTTAATCTGATCCATCCAGTCTATCTTGATTTCTAACCTTAAGGCTCTTATCTTGATAGGCTTAATTCTCTCCTTTCGACTTAATGCATCTGCTACAACATTAGCATTCCCGGGATGGTATTTAATCTCATAATCATAATCATTAATAAGTTCCATCCATCTTTTCTGTCTCATATTCAAATCCTTCTGATTGAATATATGCTGGAGACTTTTATGGTCTGTATATATCATACACCCAGTAACATACAAATAGTGTTTCCAAATTTTTAGAGCAAACACTATGGCACCAAGTTTGAGATCGTGTGTGGTATAGTTTTTCTCATGAACCTTAAGTTGTCGTGATGCATAGGCTATAACCTTTTCTCGCTGCATCAATACACAACCTACACCAATACGGGAAGCATCACAATAGATGACGAAGTCATCATTTCCTTCGGGTAGTTCTAAGATTGGTGCGGTACTTAGTTTCTTCTTAAGGGTTTTGAATGCCTCTTCTTACTTTTGACTCCATTCAAACTTTACAGCTTTCTGAGTTAGGGTAGTTAATGGAGTAGCAATTTCGGAGAAATCTTGTATAAACCTTCGGTAGTATCCGGCTAGACCAAGAAAACTTCGAACCTCAGTCGGTGTCTTTGGAGTCTCCCATTTCATAACAGCTTCGATTTTCGTTGGATCTACTTGGATTCCCTGATGATTTATAACATGCCCTAAGAATTGTACCTCTTGTTTTCAAAACTCGCATTTGGAAAACTTAGCATACAGTTTCTCTTCTCTAAGAGTTTCCAGAATTATCTGAAGGTGTTTAGCATGATCTTCCTGAGTTCAGGAGTAGACAAGGATATCGTCTATGAACACTATAACGAATTTGTCCAAGAATGGTTTACAAACTCGGTTCATTAGGTCCATAAATGCTGCAGGAGCATTAGTTAGACCGAATGACATAACTAAGAATTCGTAGTGTCCATATCGGGTTCTAAAGGCAGTCTTAGGTACGTCTTCCTATTGTACCTTCAACTGATGATATCAAGATCTAAGATCTATTTTTGAGAAGTATTTAGATCCTTGCAACTGATCGAACAAATCATCTATCCTTGGCAATGGATATTTGTTCTTCACAATGAGTTTATTCAATTCTCGATAATCTATGCACATCCGCATGATTCCGTCTTTCTTCTTCACAAACAAGACCGGTGCTCCGCAAGGTGAAGTACTTGGCCGTATAAAGCCTCTATCTAATAATTCTTGAATCTGCTTCATCAGCGCTTTTAATTCTGAAGGTGCTAGATGATAAGGTGCTCTAGCCATGGGTTTAGCTCCAGGAATGAGTTCGATTCGGAATTCGATTTGTCTAGTCGGTGGTAGACCAGGTAATTCTACCAGAAATACATCCGGGTGATCGCATACTACGGGAATGTCTGCAATCTGCTATTCGGGTTTTGAATCTAAATCATAAACTATGAATACACTACATCCTGTATTCATACATTTCTTAGCCTTAGCAATAGAAATTGTTTTAATCTTATTTTCATTACTATCACATTGTATCAACATGGAATTTTCGTTAGGCCTACAAATCCTAACGGTTCGTTGATCACAATCGATCTGAGCGTGCCATTGGTTTAACCAATCCATTCCAATGATAACATCGTACTTGCTCATATTCATTTGTATTAATTCAATCATTGAAATTTCGTTGCCAAGAGTCATCATGCAATTCGCGTACGATTCAGTTATCCTAATTTGCTCACCACTCGCCGTCTCAACTATGTAAGCATGCTTAAGTGGAGTTGGTTTCATGCCTAAATGCGAACTAAAGGTATGTAAAACAAAACTTCTATTTGCTCCTGTATCAAATAGAATTTTAGCATAAATATCGTTAACTAGAAACGTACCAGCTACCACCTTAGCATTTTCGTTTCTCCTTCCTTCACCTACTACAAATACTCGACCTTTAGCCCCTACCCCGGGCTTCTGCTGAACAGGTTTTGTATAATTTCTTTCTAGATGTCCGACCTCATTACAATTGAAACACTTAAAAGATGGACAGTTTGTTGCAACATGTCCCGACTTTTGACATCTACCGCATTTCATCTCTTGGGGATTTCTAATGAAATTGTTTCCCTCTCTCATAGGGAATTTGAAATTTCTTGGTTTAAATCGGTACGTCACTTCCTCACTCTTTCTCTTTGTTTCTACAGGTTTTACTTCCGTAGCCTTCTTAGCTTTCTTCTTGGCTTCTTGAGATGCCACATCATCATAAATCGTGGCACTCAATGCTAAAGCTGCATCCATTGTTTGAGGTGCAGAGGTCTTTACCAAGGTACGCACCTTGAGTGGCAAACCCCTAATAAAATGCTTAATTCTTCTAGGTTCGGGTGTCTCCAGATGTGGCACCAGTTTAGACATCTCATCAAACTTTGTTGCATACTCCTGATGCGTCTTAGTCCCAGCCTCCAAACGCTGAAATTCTTCCTCAAGCTTATCAAGTTCGTTCTAAGAACAAAAACGTTGTAGAATCAGTTCCTTGAAGTCATTCCATTTCATATTTTCCACCGCTTGCTCCCCTTTGGCTTGTTTTACAGACTCCCACCAGTCTAGTGCTGTGGTTTCCAAAGAATTGGCAGAAAACTTAACTGCCTGATCGCTTCTGCATTCACTCAGCTTGATCACAGCCTCCATCTTTGTGATCCATTGAGTCGTATCGATGGCTCCTTTCTTGCCATCGAATGACTTGGGTTTGCATCCTTCGAAGGATTTGTAGCTGCATCCTTCGTGATTCTCAGTTCTTTTCGCTAAGCTAGTGTTGGTGTTTCCATCTGTACCTCCGGTATTGTTATTGATTCCTCCTCCAGCATTTCCAGTACCTATCCTTCTTGTAAGAACGTCGTCTAATAGTCCGGGTAGTGTGGTTCGTAAAGCCTTTGTTACTTCTCTGGCCACAGCATCTTGGAAATGGGCCTCAGACATAATTACTTCTTCAGTATGAGTATTGGTGTTATTGTCGTTCTCATTTGCCTCATGATGATCGTTAATATTGCCGTTATTTTCAGCCTGCCTATGACTCCTAGTTACTTGAGTGCGACCTGTTCCTTTACCTCTTCCTTGTCCAACCATTGTTACCTATACGCACAATTGTATGACATCAGAATTTATATAACCGGTTACGATCCAGAAAATCAGAAATTAAAGACATTTGGCCAAGAAAGTAATTAATATCTGTTTTCTCGACATCTCATGTTATATTCACAATGATAATCAACATCTCAACATATATCCTGTTGGCATTCTGGCTATTTTCAGAGCTCTTAGTTTAAGTCTAGATACCAATCTTTCCTCTTAGTATCTAAATCCCTTAACTGCGGCTCTGATACCAACTTGTCACACCCGTAACACAGGACAGTCATCTAACAAGAGTAGTACCTCCAACAGATATGTTCCCAGGTAAGAGCGACGGGTCTAGGAGAGATTTATACACCGCTCTTTCCTAGACAGAACATTTCGTTCGTCAGATAACTACATACCAGTTGAATGTCGCCTTCTAGTTACTGTGACGTTGATACCAAAAACCATAAGGATCAATCTTGTCCCTACGTCCTACCCCAATCATGGCCATAATAAGTACTTATTATTGGATATATGCACGGATAGTATTGGGTATCTCAGACAAAAATCATTTCATAGAGCACAGTTTAGAGGAACTCACCTTAAGCAGAACCTCCTCCTTTATCGAATATAACAATCAACACTTTGACAGAACCCTAAATTATATCCAACATTATCATAATTAACATCCCTATCTTAGGTTTACACGAAGAAACCTCAGGGTGTTTAGAAACCTTACCTCGACACTATCTATGATAGTTTTGCGATGAATTATGAGAAATTGGACACTCGGAAGTGGACCAGAACTTCAGGAATCGATCCACCAGAGTTCTAGTGTGAGTTTGTGAAGTGTTTGTGTTGTGAAAATGAGCCTAGATCAATCAAGTATTTATAGGTTGATCAACGGGCCCGTAGCGAACCGCTAAGCAAGGGTGTGGCGGTCCGCCACCCCTTGTGGCGGCTTATTCTGCTTGGCGTCTATGTAGTGGACCGTTTAAGGTTAAGGCTGGCGGTCCACCACCCTTCCACGCGTCAGATTTCAAGCGATGAGTCACAGGGACACGTGTTAACTCCCGGTGGTTTCCTTAGTCCACACGTAGCGGACCGCTAAGACTTAGGGTAGCGGTCCGCTACCCCTTTCTCTTTCAAAATTTTCAATTTTGGTCTTTTAACTTTAGAGAATTAAAGTTCAACCCCTGAACTTTATATTTTGACACTTTTGGCCCCTTGGGAATTATCCGGGTGTTACAACCGCTATCTATTATCTCTGATAGAGATAGTCGGTTCACTTCCAGGTTTTGGACTAGTTTGCAGAAAGAGTTGGGAACTTGAATCAACATGAGTACAACCTATCACTCTCAAACAGATGGACAAAGTGAAAGAACAATCCAAACCCTAGAAAATATGCTGAGGACTTGTGCAATAGAATTTGGACGTAGTTGGGATAATCATCTACCCTTAATAGAATTTTCTTACAACAACATCTGTCTTTCAAGTATAAAGGATGCACCGTTTGAAGCATTATACGGTAGAAAATGCAGAACTCCAATTTGTTGGACGGAAGTTGGAGATAGCCAACTATCTTGACCAGAAATCTTACAGGACACAACTGATAAGATAATCTAGATCAAGCAAAGACTGAAAGTAGCACAAGACCGACATAAAAGTTATGCAGATAAACGATGAAAACCGTTAGAATTCCAAATTGGTGACAACGTCATGTTGAAAGTATCACCTTGGAAAGGTGTTGTGCGTTTCGGTAAACGTGGAAAATTAGGGCCAAGGTATATTGGGCCTTATAAGATCTTAAAAAGAGTTGGAGCTATAGCATATAAACTTGAGTTGCCTAAAGCATTGTAGGATATTCATAAAACGCTTCACATATCATGTTTACGCAAATGTCTAGCAGACCCCGATCATGGAATCTCATTAGATAATATACACGTCGATGACAAACTCCAATTCATAAAACAACCTGTTAATATCTTAGGAACCCAAGATCGAAAGCTAAGAAAGAAAACTATATCAATGGTACTAGTACAGTGGCAAGGTCGGAAAGGTGCCGACAAAACTTGGGAATTAACAGAACATATGAAAGTTAAATATCCCCATCTATTTGAATGATCTTAAATTTCGAGGATGAAATTCTTTTAAGGAGGGGATATTTGTAACATCCGGATAATTTCCAAGTCAAATAAAGGCTAAATGTATCAAAAGACAAAGTTCAGGGGTTAAACTGCAAGTTTTCCAAAGATGGAGGACTAAAAGTGAAAATTCTGAAAATGAGGCATATGTCGGACCGACATCCGATCCATATCAGACCGACATGTGTTGACGAGGGTATAAATGAGGTGTTGACACATGTCTAAGTGACTCACCGAGGAATACTGACGCGTGGCACCAAGTCGGACCGACATCCAGGACCATTGCGGTCTGACAACCGCAAAAAGGAAGGCGGCTGAATGGGAGAGCGACGTGTGTAGGGCTGGCGCATTGTCACACCCCGAAAACTATTTACTTGATAAATAACTCAAGGTTGTAATGAATGATATCATTACATAGTTGCAGAAGCTACATGAAGATTTCTAAAGTGTTGAACACCATTACAATTACTAACATAAACTAGTACAATGTTCTAGAACCATATAAGTCAAATCTGTCTCGAGGTTTGACAATCAGGTCTCTTCAGCTTCTAGGGTTTAATCCAAATGACTAGCCTATTCCAACCGTGCCATTGCAAGACAATACCTTGAAAAACATGCTTGAAAGTGTCAACATAAAGTTGGTGAGTTCACAAGTTTGAGTGCCACAATAGAAGATCATTTTCTTGGAAAACTTTTGAAACATACCCTAAGGATTTTGTAAAACTTTCCTTTGTAAATCTGGAAAGCAATGTAGTTGGAATTCCCACAGGACATTCCATTGGAATATTTGTAAAACATTTTATTGGATAATATGGTTGGAATTCCCCCTAGGACATTCCCTTGAAATGTTTGTAAAACGTTTCGTCAAAAGCATGATAAACACACGTTCAATAATCTTATTGAACTCATCATTGGACATCATGGTGGACATGTATGGAAAGCTTTTGATAAATTGGAAATGTCTTTGTAAAACTGTAAATGTCTTTGTAAAACTGAAATGTCTTTGTAAAACTAGAATGTCTTTGTAAGACTGGAAATGTCTTTGTAAAACTGGGATGTCTTTGTAAAACTGGAATGTCTTTGTAAAATTGAAAGTCCTTTGTAAAGATGAAATGTCTTTGTAAAGCGGGTTTGTTTTGAAAGACTCTGCATGTTTTTTTCCCAAAAGTATAAAGCAAGTAAAAAGGGGCCGTGAAACTCACCTGATAAAACAGTAAAATGATGTGCCAAGTCTTAGCAAATCCAGCTAAGTGAGACAACCTACTCGTGCCTTAGGAAACATTTAGGACTTTAAGGTCTAAGTATTGCAAATGTTCGACTATGAACTCAATGCATCCAAATGAGTTGTTTGAAAAGTGAATTTGATGTTTCAAAGACGTTTTGACTTGACGACCCGTTGGTGACACGTTGCACTTAAGCATTCAAATTCTAACATATAATTCAAACCTACTTTGAAATAGTCTATTATCGTCTAATAAACACATTGGCACATTCGATTGGAATTTAGAACTTGAAACACAACTCTTGATACATAAAAGTTTCCTTAATTGGAAAGTCAAGTTTTTGAGTCCTAAACATGGCAACTATGCAAAGTTAATGTTCACACATGAAATTAGGCATGTTATAGCACATATAGAACATTTCAATGTTTACTTGCTAAAAATAGACAAACATGCGACTTTCAGATACTTAAAGTTTCCTATTATAGCAAGATCATGTCAAATTGTCAAGTTTATGGATAGACAACATATATTATCATACAATGCACTTAGTTACATGTTATTAAGTCATTTAAACCTTCTAATCATGTCAACAACTTGCAAACACAACTTTTGGAAAAACAAAGTTTCCTTAATTAGAAACCGGGCTTTAGAACCCATACACATGCATTTATGTAACATCCATGGTTTTCCAGCACTATTTTAGCTTATCTAATTATCCATTTATTCATTTTATAATACTCCGTTCGAATCCCGTACTTGCGCCACTCAATGAGTCACATAAACCATTATTCTAATTCGAAGTTTAAACCTTGCATTACATATAATTTTTCTATAGCACATGCATGTATATTTAAAATATATATATATATATATAAATGTATAATTGACTTTACTTTAAGCATGTGAGTTATTTATAGAAATAAACACTCTGCTGTATAAATTAATAATAGCAAGACATTAATACATTTAGATTTTTATTATTTTCAAAGTTTATAAAATATCAAGCTCCAAAACAAAGGGACAATTTATCTACACGGACACACACACACACACACACACACACATATATATATATATATATATATATATATATATACATTTGTAGATATAAACATGGGTTTCTATATAAAATATATAAAAAAAATGTAATGATTTAACATATTACAAGTTTTATAAAAAAAATTATTTTATAACAAGATTACAATTTAACTAGTTGAACCCTCTAGACAGTTGAACCCTCAATTTGAACCCAATCCTTTTGAAATTGAACCCTCTTTATTTGAATTGGACCCTTTGACCCCTTTCCTCAACTTTGACCTTTTAGAAGTCAACAAGAACCCAAGATCCTGCCAAATTTGACTCAGAAAAGTCAAACATGGACAGATTCTTGCAATTAGTCACCTAAATCGATCAAGACCAAAAGAAAATGGCTTGCCATAGATACTAGGACAAATGTCGATTTTTCTAAACCCATTAAACATGTTATTTGCGCGGCCTAGTTCAAATTCCAACTAAATTAAACGGGTTTGACTCCCCAGAGTCAAACCGAATCAATCTCCGTCTCAAATCAAAGATATCAACGCGCTTATCACCCGCAAAACATGCTCTGATTGATCGTGAATGTATACAGCCCTAAAACCTGACCCAATTCATTCCTATTTAACCGAAATTGCGCAAAATTCGTTCGATACCCGTCGCATTCAAACCCTTGATCAAATCGCGTAATTAAGATAAAATCAATCAAATTAATTTGCTCTCACACCTTCACATAACCCATTATAAACCCTTTGCACCCTCTATTCGATCACATTTCGCCCTGAAGCTCTGTCGAAGCGAGCAACATCGAACGCGATTTCCCCCTGCCATTGTTCTTCAGTACACCACCAAAACAGGTATTTCTTGTCCCATTCGAATCGTTCTGACCTCAAGATCGAAAGCCCCATGGTCGGAGCTTCGATCTGTTGCTAATCGGGTTGATTCAAGGACTAGGGTTACGGGTATTTCAAATGTGGATGAAGGGAGAATGAGTTTTCTGGGTTTTAACATTTTCAACCGGCTACTGACCAAGGCATTTGCCCAGTTGCACCGGTTAGCACACTTGACCCATGGAGGCGAGGTCGCGGGTTCAAAACAGGCCCGTACCACCTTTTTTTTGGTGTATATTACTTTGCTATTTAATGTATAAAAAAAATTCTTATAAACCAAACATCATTGAGAACAACTTATTAGAATAGTTTGTGATTTTTAAACATAAAACAACTACTTTTACAAGTATAATCAGTTAGAATCTCAGTTTTTAGAAAATCGTTTAAAAAGTTATTTCTAATTGAATTATTAAACAAAGGATTTTAAATACCTAATCTTAAAATTGTGAATCATGAAACAAATTTTTATAAATCATTTTCGATATTAGGGTTTGAACCCTAATTAAACAAATAAATTTTTTATTTATTTATTAATGTATATATATATATATATTTACATAACTTTTGGCACATTATTTTAATAATAAAATAAATAAATAACAAGAATTTATTTATTTAAACTATTTAAATTTAAACCAAAAAAAAAAACAATTAGTATACACTTTGAACTTACATTTCTTTACGAATAAACTTTCATTCAAATACAAACATCAACATACATACATCCTTTACATGAAATAACATAAACCCTTTCTGTTCAAGTCCCTATGCTCAAATCCAGTTCAACCTTAGACTTTGTGCATGTCATTGATTTAGATTCATACACTTTCACTCTAGGTTAACGTGAGATTAGAGAATCACTTGTGCTACATATTTGCTCGTGTTATCTACACAATTATTACAGGTGAGTATCACATAGCCCCTTTTACTCTTTTACACTTTTTGGGGTGGAACATGAACATTATACAATACTATTGTTTACATTTACACAGACTACACAAATACAAATCCCCTTTACATTCATGTGTGCAATTTGAGCTTTATGCCCGAGTGCTAGTTGTGCTAACTTTTGTATGCGATTATGTGCAATTATGAACTATTCAAGCCGACGGTAAACAATGATAGATCTATTGAGTCTGACAAACCCACCCAGATTGGGGTGATTGTTACCGACAACACAATTTGCATGCTAGTTACAAAGGTTTGATTGTACTTTAGTTACACAATAGTTGCTCCCCATAAATGCCTTATTTTATCATGTTATGTAAGGATTTGTTTATTCACATCTATACACTATCTATGTACAAACCTGTGTATGCTCACCAACTTTTTAGTTAACCTTATTTTATTCATGTTTCAGGTGCTAATGTATGCTTTGATCAAGACTTGCTACACATAGGTTTTGAGGCTTAGTTAATTTTAATTCAAGAACAATTTGTATTTCATTTATGTACTTTGGAATTGGTTTATGTTTTTTTGATTTGAAATGGATTTAATATATTACAATTTAGTCAACCTTGAGCTCATGAACAGTCTACATGTCCCGCCCCGACGTTTCCGCGGTCGGTTGGGGTGTGACAGATTGGTATTAGAGCCTTGGTTATAGGGAATTAGGTTATTAGACACTCTTGACCTAGACTATAACCTTAGGACACCCATACAATGCCATGCTACTACATGTTACATGATTAATTCTTGTATAAATATTTCTATATGCTATCATAGGTAATTACACTACATGATGCAATGCATGATGACTTATGTGTCACACTAATTGATAACTTTTGTGCTTACACTCATTATTATCTACATGCTTCCTATGTGTTTCATTAAGTTCTATCCTAAGTTTTAACACACACGTATACACACTTAACTTTTCATACACCCTTAAATTCACACATATAATGTCACCACCTCTGGTGATCTAAACCTAAACTATTGGGCCTAATGACCATTAATAATAAACAAGAAGTCCACTTACCCTCTAAGAAGAAGAGCCTGCTGCAATATATGAGCCTCACTTTCGGGCCTCAAAGCCCAGTTCACCACAATTCTTATCATGACCATGAGCCCAACAATAGTGCTATTAATACATGATGACTGGAAGAGTGTGTAGGCCCATGAGGAATTCTGGCTAAGGAAAGACAGGGTACTTAAGTGTGTCTTAGTGACCTACCCCTCTTTCCTGGGAATTCTCCTCAGGGATGCATTGCTTATAGGTCAAGTGTATTTCTAAAATACTATTGTGAAGACTCGGTGTTATGACTAGTCAAACTCTAAACCTATGAACTCCTATATTTAACACTCGGTATTTCATTATCACTTACAACCTTTTTCATTGTTTCTCTGCTAGACATGGACTCCTACTCTCCTTCCTCCCCGGTATACCGTCCCAGAGCAGAATCAGATTGGGAAGAAGACATCAGGTCGCCCGTGTATCGGTCACCACCACCCCCAGCTGCCAGGCCAAGGTTTGATGTAAGGGCAGATTGGGCTAGGAACACCGGCCCAAGACTTCGAACACCTAGATCACCCCCACTAAGAGACCCATATATAATGCCCAACCCGTACCATCCTAACCCTTGGGTAAGGCATACCATGGCACCCACTAGTGCTATAAGAATTCCAACCAATGACATCCACCAATATGTAAGAACCTCAGAATTTGAGAGGCAAAGGATTGAGTAGGGGGTAGTGCACGACTTGTAAAGACAAAGAATGGATAGCCTAGCAAACCAATTAGGGTACCAAAAGGAGTTAATCTCCATTCTCGAAAAATAAGTACTGGAGAATCGCACGGAAACAGCTAGAGCTGAAACCAGATCGGCTACCCGAGTGACCATAGCCGTGCTCATCTTCCTTCTAGTGGGAAACTACCAGAGCCGTTAGCAGAAATTTCTCTTTATTGTCTTTAAATTTTCAATTTGAGAACCATTCCCCTATGTTTTGAGTAATGTTCAAACATTTCAGCATTCAATCAATTTTATATATTCCAACTCTAAAGTTATTATTCATTGATTTGACACGTTGAGTGTGAATTACACCCATCACATTTTCATCAAGATTTTCCAAGTAACACCTTCTCCATTCAATACGATTTTGTACACTACCGACAATCTCCTTCGTAAACAACTCATTCTATTAGATTTAAACAACCTCGTTATTTTCAAACCAAATGTTTATCAAACTTTTAGAGAGTATCAGAAATATAAATTTTTTCATAAACATTTTCACTGTGAAAGGGAACTTAATACAACCTATTTTATAAAATTATTATTTTGAATTGATAAATAATTATGATTTTTCCCCATTAAAGTAATTATTTCTAAATCTTGGCTAAATTAATATACAATTACTTGTTTAGCCATTAATTCCTCCTAAAAATATTCTCCTTATAATAATAATTTTTTTTTCCTATAAACTGTCCATTTATTTAAATTATGTAACTTAATGGTTTCACCACTTTATATATCTACAACTAAGAGCAATTTACAATTTTCTATTTTCAAACAAAGATCAGTATTTGTAAACACATTTCCCTGCATACTTTCAGAACCTCCTCGTTACCTTTCACTTGCCGCTTCATGAGACGATCCATACCGCGTAGACGTTAACCATCCCCACCACCCTCAACGAGATTTAAAGAGCTAGAACCTAACTACCACATTTTACCTAAACGCCAAACAACACGCTTCTCCGCAACACTTGATCACATACAAAACTCGTTAGCATATGCCACACACGAAACTAAATAACTTACGTATGCACATTTACAATATACACAACACGATCACCTAATACATGAAACTTAGTTATTTTCAATATATCCAATGCTACACTGACTACATAATACGTGAAACTTGATTATTTGCAATACACGCTCTACTGGATTTATTACGAAATACATGAAGCATAGTTGTTTGCAATATACATACACTAAATCGATCACATGATACATAACAATTGATTATTTGATACACAATACTTGATTGATCACATTAAACATGAAACTTAGTTTGGTTACAAAGTACATGATACTATATGATACTAAGTTGTTAACACCGTACATGAAATTCATTTCTTACAATACACATGATACTATGTTGCTTACATTACACATGAGAGCTTATACGTGATGCTGAGTTGTTTACGTTACACATAAAACCTATTTAATTACAAGCTACATAACACTAGATCATACATGAGACTTGTGTGCTTACATTATACATGAAACTAAGTTGCTTACAAATGTTGCAATTGATTGATCACAATATACATGAAGTATGGTCATACAACTTGTTCACCAAACTTGAAAATCCTAACACATTGAAGCTACTCGGGGTTTGACGTATTCTTGTTCAAACACGAGTAAACTATGGGACCTTAGGTAATACTACTTTATTACCCTTTAGTTGCTAACTGACCTGCCTGCTTCAGAACATAGTTACTTTTAGCAACTTTTAAGTGAAAATAATAGACAAGAACTAAGTGAAATTGTGCCCTCTTGTCCCGCACACAACGGAAGGATCTATACGGACCATGCGATGATTTGAGTAATTACGGGTGCACACGGAATTATAAAGATCAGCGCATGGAAAATATAGCAAATTTTGTCGTGTGTTGTGACCTAAAACCTATCGTGATATATAACAACGAAACTAATGTGATGTGACAAGAGCATGGTGGATACGCCGATGGTACTTCCTATATATAAGTGCTATGTCATACTATCAGAAGTAGCGTTGTTCGTGTCGCGTGAAGTTTTGACCTAGACCAATGTTTGTGTAACCTCTTGTCCGCTAACAGTTTTGAGCATATTTAACATCTTAAACAAACCCGGATCATCAAAGTTCCCATCAAACCCATTCCAAGTAACGCATTTCACCTTTAGATTCTTCAGCAGATCTCTCCTTAAACTAAAACCCACTGATATCATTCATACTTAACCTGAGCCTAAGACCTAAATCTTGTTATCTATCATACCCCTCAAATTGACAATCAAAACACTAAACTCATTTCCTTCCTGTTTCAGTAGCTTTCATTAACATAATTTCGGGACGAAATTTCCTCAACATGGAGATACTGTAACATCCATGGTTTTCCGGCACTATTTTAGCTTATCTAATTATCCATTTATTCATTTTATAATACTCGTTCGAATCCCGTACTTGCGCCACTCAATGAGTCACATAAACCATTATTCCAATTCGAAGTTTAAACCTTGCATTACATATAATTTTTCTACAGCACATGCATGTATATTTAAAAATATATATATATATATAAATGTATAATTGCCTTTACTTTAAGCATGTGCGTTATTTATAGAAATAAACACTCTGCTGCATAAATTAATAATAGCAAGACATTAATACATTTAGATTTTTATTATATTCAAAGTTTATAAAATATCAAGCTCCAAAACAAAGGGACAATTTATCTATACGGACACACAAATATATATATATATATATACATTTGTAGATATAAACATGGGTTTCTATATAAAATATATAAAAAAAATGTAATGATTTAACATATTACAAGTTTTATAAAAAAATTATTTTATAACAAGATTACAATTTAACTAGTTGAACCCTCTAGACTGTTGAACCCTCAATTTGAACCCAATCCTTTTGAAATTGAACCCTCTTTATTTGAATTGGACCCTTTGACCCCTTTCCTCAACTTTGACCTTTTAGAAGTCAACAAGAACCCAAGATCCTGCCAAATTTGACTCAGAAAAGTCAAACATGGACAGATTCTTGCAATTAGTCACCTAAATCGATCAAGACCAAAAGAAAATGGCTTGCCATAGATACTAGGACGAATGTCGATTTTTCTAAACCCATTAAACATGTTATTTGCGCGGCCTAGTTCAAATTCCAACTAAATTAATCGGGTTTGACTCCCCAGAGTCAAACCGAATCAATCTCCGTCTCAAATCAAAGATATCAACGCGCTTATCACCCGTAAATCATGCTCTGATTGATCGTAAATGTATACAGCCCTAAAACCTGACCCAATTCATTCCCATTTAACCGAAATTGCGCAAAATTCGTTCGATACCCGTCGCATTCAAACCCTTGATCAAATCGCGTAATTAAGATAAAATCAATCAAATTAATTTGCTCTCACACCTTCACATAACCCATTACAAACCCTCTGCACCCTCTATTCGATCACATTTCGCCCTGAAGCTCTGTCGAAGCGAGCAACATCGAACGCGATTTCCCCCTGCCATTGTTCTTCAGTACACCACCAAAACAGGTATTTCTTGTGTCATTCGAATCGTTCTGACCTCAAGATCGAAAGCCCCATGGTCGGAGCTTCGATCTGTTGCTAATCGGGTTGATTCAAGGACTAGGGTTACGGGTATTTCAAATGGGGACGAAGGGAGAATGGGTTTTCTGGGTTTTACCATTTTCAACCGGCTACTGACCAAGGCATTTGCCCAGTTGCACCGGTTAGCACACTTGACCCATGGAGGCGAGGTCGCGAGTTCAAAACAGGCCCGCACCACCTTTTTTTTTGTGTATATTACTTCGCTATTTAATGTATAAAAAAAATTCTTATAAACCAAACATCATTGAGAACAACTTATTACAATAGTTTGTGATTTTTAAACATAAAACAACTACTTTTACAAGTATAATCGGTTAGAATCTCATTTTTTAGAAAATCATTAAAAAAGTTATTTTTAATTGAATTATTAAACAAAGGATTTTAAATACCTAATCTTAAAATTGTGAATCATGAAACAAATTTTTATAAATCATTTTCGATATTAGGGTTTGAACCCTAATTAAACAAATAAATATTTTATTTATTTATTAATGTATATATATATATATTTACATCACTTTTGGCACATTATTTTAATTATAAAATAAATAAATAACAAGAATTTATTTATTTAAACTATTTAAATTTAAACCCAAAAAAAAAAAACAATTAGTATACACTTTGAACTTACATTTCTTTACGAATAAACTTTCATTCAAATACAAACATCAACATACATACATCCTTTACATGAAATAACATAAACCATTTCTGTTCAAGTCCCTATAATCCAGTTCAACCTTAGACTTTGTGCATGTCATTGATTTAGATTCACACAATTTCACTCTAGGTTAACGTGAGATTAGAGAATCACTTGTGCTACATATTTGCTCGTGTTATCTACACAATTATTACAGGTGAGTATTACATAGCCCTTTTACTCTTTTACACTTTTTGGGGTGGAACATGAACATTATACAATACTATTGTTTACATTTACACAGACTACACAAATACAAATCCCCTTTACATTCATGTGTGCAATTTGAGCTTTATGCCCGAGTGCTAGTTGTGCTAACTTTTGTATGCGATTATGTGCAATCATTAACTATTCAAGCCGACGGTAAACAATGATAGATCTATTGAGTCTGACAAACCCACCCAGCTTGGGGTGATTGTTACCGACAACACAATTTGCATGCTAGTTACAAAGGTTTGATTGTACTTTAGTTACACAATAGTTGCTCCCCATAAATGCCTTATTTTATCATGTTATGTAAGGATTTGTTTATTCACATCTATACACTATCTATGTACAAACCTGTGTATGCTCACCAACTTTTTAGTTGACCTTATTTTATTCATGTTTCAGGTGCTAATGTATGATTTGATCAAGACTTGCTACACATAGGTTTTGAGGCTTAGTTAATTTTAATTCAAGAACAATTTGTATTTCATTTATGTACTTTGGAATTGGTTTATGTTTGTTTGATTTGAAATGGATTTAATATATTACAATTTAGTCAACCTTGAGCTCATGAACAGTCTACATGTCCCGCCCCGACGTTTCCGCCATCGGTTGGGGTGTGGCAATTTAAACCCATCATTTTTGTCAATCATACTTCCATAATGTTCACTATACTAGTTTCATGCTTTGAATACACCCCAATATCAAGTTTTCATACATGTCAAGAAATAAAGTTTCTAAAAATAGAAAACGAGCCTAAAAAACCATGAGCATGTGATTTTACCGAAGAAAAATCATACAATATCTAAATCTAGTGTTTATGCATCATTTCCACCAAACAAATCACATCATAACCTCTTCTAACAAAAACCCGAAATTTAAAGTTTCCATAAATATAAAAAACAAGCATGCATGTATCATCCAACACTTTTGACAACAAAGTTTTCATATATTAACCATCTACCAACATTACTACAAGACAATCCATCATCAAATCATCAAGAACACATCATCTAACAAATGCTCATACAATAAAGTTTCCTTATATGGAAACCGAGCCTAAGAGCAGAATCCGGGTCCAAAATCACCATCAATATGTACCATTTTGTTAGAAAACTCGTTTCTTTCAAGAATCCATAGTTAAACTTTCATAAAAATTACTTTTTCTTGGATGCATGTTCATAAGAACATGAAGATGAAAATGGAGAAAAAGTGGGTTTTGATGCTTACCAAACTTGAAAATGGATGAATTGATGGATGAAATCTCTTGCAAATACTTGTTAATCACTTTTGGAATCTTGGATTTGGAGGAAGAATGGATCAAAATCACAAAAAACAGATGAAGATGATGGTGGGTGGGAGGTGATTTCGGCCAAGGAGAAGAAAGAGGAGAGAGAGAGAGAGTGGTGGATGGTGAAATGGGGGGGGGGGAAGGGGGTATTTATAGGGTATTGGGATACCGGGTGGTGGAAAACGAATAGTTACCGATTTATTGACGAAAATCCCGAATTGGTATGAATGAAATTATTTAAAAATAATTTGACTCATATTGGTATGTTTAACATATAAATTTTTAGATTTTTATTTGAAACTGTCGGTACATACTCCGGACTGGCTGGACTGCGTTAAAACAGAAAGTTTTTCCGAAAATTCCTGAAAAATTCACAGAGACTTAAAATAAAATATCACAGTATTACATGTAATTTTTGCACACCAAATATGTGTCTAAGTGTCTGCTTAGAATTATTTACCTAGCTAGTGCACACTGCGTGTCTACCAGACTGTGCTGAAAATAAAAGTATCTCTATAAATCACCGAAAAATTCATATAGGCATGATTAATTAAATCACAGTGTTACATATAATTTACACACACATATGATATGTCTAGGTATTTGTTTTAAATTATCATCAACGGTCATGCTGAAGGATGCGTGTTTGACCTGGTAATCTTCTGTATTACCGACATGTGTGAACGGATTGACTTGCTAAGTGTGAAATGGACTTAATTACCATAAAATTAAGTGGGATGCATGTCATATACTATAATATATGTGTTAGTCGGGTATGGATATTCACCCGAATTTAACGGGTGTCACATTCTCCCCTCCTTAAAGAAATTTCGTCTTCGAAATATGTTAAGTTTACTCGGATTAAGCTTTCAAAATCTATCTCTAATTCTGGGTGCCTAGGGAGAATTTTCACTTATTTTAAACAATAGTCGGTAATGTAGGCAAAGTGGATATATCATTAGCTAATGATATTGGTTGTGCAAGGAATTGAGATGCCATTGTATCAAATAACAGTATAACGTTAAACATGCATTAAAGCGAATGAGTTGGTTTAGGGAATCCTTTGATTATGTCGCCATGTGAACGGCGTTAGCTATGCCCCGAGGTGATAAAGTCATGAAAAGAATGTTTACTCGGTGTGAATTGAAATAACGAGTTTTCACAAATCAAGTGAACTCACATACGAGAGTAACCCATCAAGGATTTGATGCCGAAACATTTCATTTTGTGATCATTCTCCTCGGCGTGGTACAGTACGATCACCATCCTTAGTAACGAGAGGTAGGTGTGCAATCATGCACACGGGTTTCTGAAAGTATGCAGACACATACTCCAGGTGTATATCTGTGTTTCCTCTCATGGGAACCAAATCATGATAGAATTTAAAAGAGAATAATTGAAAGTCTAGTGATGAAAGATCGGAGGGTTTAATGAAATGATTGTGTGTTAGTCCCATAATCAGGTAATTGACAGTTCCTTAATTTGAATGAGGGCAAGCGGTTCTTGAAGGGTGTAAGGCCCCTTTCCCGGGTGACCTCACGTGTTGGATTTACTCATAAACATAGTCATAAATACTAAACTTAATTTAAAACATTCAGAAGTAGCGGAAGCAAACATCATTCAAATTACATGACATGACAGCGGAAGTCTTTACAAATTGAAACATAACATTGTCTTAACATAATTAAAAGTGGGATGTCAGTCTCGTGCCGGGTAACCTTCACGCCACCGCACGTCCTTTCCTTCCTTTACCTGAAATGTATACTAAAAGTCAGCTAACGCCGGTGAGTTCTAGTTTAATGCGATTAGATATAAACATTCTTTTCTTTACTTTATAAGTGTGCATTATTATAAAGTCATTCATATAAATACGTATTCATAACTTTTGCTTTTCTTTCATCCTTCTTTTCTTTATTTTTGTGATTACATATATATAAATGCATTCACCCTTTTATTTTCTTTACATTTATGGGTCATACACTTAAAGGTGATCAACCCGTCATTTACTACGTATATCACAAAGATATACGCCCTTGAGCTACCGTCGTAGCCCTTTTACTCGTCCGGTCCTAGAAACCGTCCGCCTTAACTTTAGGTCCGGCCACCCTTCGGCCGTCCGACATAACTTTAGGTCCGGCCACCCTTCGGCCGTCCGACATAATCGCCCTTCTGCCATAAGGCATCCGTTTCCCACTTGAACTAATTATACAGCCGAATTATTGACTTAGCGACTTACTCCACCGTAGTGGCCTTTATTTAGTCTACCTTTCTAGACTTACTGTTTCTGGCTGCATAATGGTCAAGTGGTCGTCCGTCTACCGTAGTAGCCGTTAGCTTCGTTTCCGTCCATAACGTATACTTACATTCATAGCATGCATTATAAATAATTATAAAGCGAGATTTCGTTTATTTACGTTATGCCATTCTTTCCTTCATTCTTTGTAAACATACGTTTCGTTCTTTGTTCATAATTCATTCTCTTATATATACAAAATATATATTAGTACATCACGTATGATCACATTAGCATTCATATCATTTATTCATTTAGTGTATACATTTCAGCCCCAAAACATTTAATAAGGTTTGCACATAACATAGAAGGGGGCACATAGAACTCACCTGATAAGCTTCTCTAGGTTGTCCTAAACAAAGGTCCAACAACGTCACTTCCGATCTGGATTAGGTAGTTAAATACACATTAGACCCAACCCCGACTCTAATGGTTTAATCATTCTAAACTTACTGACTTTACTTAACCAACCTGCTGCCTGCTGTCTGCTGCCTGCGCACTTAGTAAGTGCGCAGGGACCTGCTCATGCGCACTTGGCAAGTGCGCAGGAGTCTCCCTCCTGCGTACTTGGTAAGTACACAATGGCTTCCTCCTGCGTACTTGGTAAGTACGCAGGGACTTCTTCCTGCGTACTTGGTAAGTACGCAGTACCTGGTTCTTGGACCAAAAATCCGAAGTTCTTGCATGCAAACCCGATCATGCCAATCTTACATTTTTCTTTGATCAAAACGTGCGGTTTTCATTCTAGATGCTATTTCTAAGCTTATTATCTAGTTTCATCCGTAAAAACATCATCTATTTAGCTAAAACTCGAGAAACCCCAACATGAACAAAAACTCAGATTATGGTTGAATCATTACCTGGATTGAAGTTCTGATTCGGAGGTTTTGCTCACGAGCTCAGTTGTAACGTGCTCCTCTAATCTCGTGACGATCCGTCGACTTTCTCTCTCCAGACCCGAGCTCCCTTTCTCTCTCTAAGATGGTGAAAATGAAGGTGAAATGAGCTAGTGGGCTGCCTTGCCCCTTTTATACATGGGCTTCCTTCGGCCCGTTGGAGCCGAGCCCAAGCCCATCCGTTCTTATTTCGTTTTATAACGTTTAAATCTCCTTCATATTATTATTTACTTAGTTACTATTTTCGGGATGTTACAAAGGGTCATTGAACTGAGATATGCTTGTACTAGTACTAGAGTCCAAGAATGACAAGGTTACACCAGACATCCATGAATAATAAGTACCGGTATAGGGTAATAATGTATCTGCAATTAGCAGCGGTAGTGTCAATACATGATAATTCATACATTATCATGCAATGCTGCCGAGTAAAGCCATTGAGGTGGTTACCACCATAGTGTACTGACTCTAGGAGGTTCGGAGATCAATCCTCTGATTGCGACGAGATTTATACTCCCTTGGGTAACGAAGTTATCATTCAGATCTCATGAATACCGTCACATGAACGTTTGATTTTTCATGAAACATTCGCCTTGAATTTTCATAGATCAAAGTGTGGTCATAAACAGAATATACGTCTTTGATAGATGGCTCAATGAAATTTGTCCATACTTGAAGTTGGGAGTTATTCTGAATGAAATTTTCAAATGAACATTTTCGTAGACGAGCCTATGAACTAATATTCCCATAACATTAGTTATGTCTTGTATCAGATTCTTGAAACCTGGGACTAGACTACGAGCTAGTGATAAGTCTCAAGTTATACATGTTTTGCATGCATAATTATCCCCATATTCATCACAATTATTAACAAAATGATAAGAATTGATGCCTAATCCACTCATTTGTTTCCGATAGGATAATTGACCTGGACATGCAAAAACATGAAGAAAACACTCAAAAACAAGGTGAAATCAACATTCGGGGGCCAATTGAACGAAACCGAATGCAGGAAATCAAAGCTGGAAGTCAAAAAGTCAACATGGAGCAAAATAGCCCAACGCATGGGCGTGCATCCCAATGCATGACCATGCATTTGGGGTTTTGCCTCCCTGTACTCCCAAAAGCTGCCAGATTCTCTCACATGCAAGAAATGGGTACTTTGCACGCCCGTGCAATCCAATGCACGGCCGTGCATTGCCAAAATAGCAAGCTCATTCCAAGCATTTAGGTGTCCATTACCTTGGGTTGGGAAGGCCCTAGAGCTCTCCTAGAGCCGGAACTCCTTCGGTTTTGGTCCGTTTTAGCTTTTCCTTTGCTTATTCTATGTTTTTAATCTTGTAATACGAAACGATCCTTCTTGTTCAAGCAAGCAAGAGACAACCTATACCCACTCTCCCTTGGTGTTGGAACACTTCCACACATTGTCTAAGGGTTAGTGGAGTCACTTGTATGGTCATTCGTGGCTAGTTCTCTTGTGTTGCTCAAATTGGTTGAACTTTAATTAACTAATGAAGTATTTTTAATATGTTATGTTTTTAAAGTCTTTACTTTGAGTTATCTTAAAAAGACAAGAATAAGTGATCTTAAAACCAATATAATAATCTTAAATGTTGAGAGTTATTCAAGCAAGACTTCTTGCTTGAGAAGCTTATTCAATGTTTGTACGGTCTATATACAAATCTTGGTGCTAGCATGGCCAGTTAGTATAGATTTAATATTATGGGTTGATTGGAGGTTTGAGTATTCAGCAGGCCGTTTGAGCCCTAACCAGACCGTGCGGTTTGTGTCGGTATTTCTTTACTTCTCTCGTGTCGGCTTGCAGAGGACTTCTAGCGGGAGCCATGGGGTTTGATCTTGAGAATGAAAGTCTTATTTATTTAAAATAATATTATAAGTAAAGACAACTATTTAAGAACATAATTTGTTAGGTCCGAGCGTTCATAAAGTAGCTCTGGATGGAGTTGCGCATTCCGACTTTCCAAAGGAAGTTACAAGACATCATTTACGTCAGTCATTGGATAATCTTAGTCCGAATAATGAATTGTGAGATGCCGATAGACTTGAGACCCCTTTTAGGGTCCGTTATATTCATTAAGGAACGGTTGGCCGACCGTATCCACTGTTCCGTTACGAAATATTAACTCCCCTATAGAAATGGTTAGTACTAGTAACTATGACCAACCTTACTTTAAATATAACATTAATTAACAAGGGATAACAACTAGGGTAATGTCTTAAACAAGATAACCTTTCTAATTACATTTCTTATCTTTTTATTTTCCTTTTAAACAAAACCCATTTTCCAACTTATTATCCTAGTCAGACAATAGCGAGGGTTGAGTACGGGATCCGTGTCCATGGTTCGATACTTGGTTCTTACCCATACTTTACTACGCTGCGATAGGTACACTTGCCTATTATGTGTGTATTTAGTTGAAGTAATTATCATTTTAATTTATAAATTTAAAACCTGATTTTGTGTAGCTCCAAATAAAATATATTTATTACTAAAACTACGCCAACAAGTTTTTGGTGTCGTTGCCAAGGATATATATATTTATATTTTTATCTACATATAAAAACACACTATCAAGTTTTTGGCACCGTTGCCGGGGACACGGTAATTCTGCGAAAGATCTAAGTCGTTGGACTGACTAATTAATTATGTTTTACTTTTGTTTTTTTTCTACTTTATTTTTTCTTTTTGTATATATTTCTAATTTCTTCCGTTTCTACTTTTTGGTACTCGTACTAGTTAATCTGTCTTTGCAAGAATTTTCAAGGATCGCGAACGCGAAATTATTGTCAAGCAAATTAAATGGATATAAGTACCACCATCCGAAAGCATTTTAAAATAGGCGTAACACTTCGAATGGTTTTATGTGTTTAGATTTTATCTTCTTTAATTTCGATAATGACAAGCTTAACGCTTTGAACTTGGATGCCGACAATCGACGTAAGTCTTCTAACGTGAAATCAGGATTTTAATGATGGCATTCTCCTTTGACCAGTTATTTTAAATTATCTTTAGATAAATTAACACTTTATTGTAATCTTAGTTATTCTTAATTAATTTTAATTAAAAATATATTTTAATTTATTCTAAGGTATTATTTAAAAAAAAAAGTCAAAATTTGGTCAACAGGGGCAATGCACGGCCGTGCATCCCAATGCATGCCCGTGCAGTCTGGGTATAAAGGGGACATAAACCAGCCATTTCCTCAAAACCCCAAATCCAAAAACGCTCGGAAGTCGCCAAACTCGACCAAAAACACCCGATTTTCACCTGTTTCTTCCGATCTTTGCCTCCAATCTCATCATAAAGGTATGTAAACTTATCCATTATCAATTTTTGGTTGATTTATGCTTCAAAAATGGCAGATTTGGCTCAAATAGAGGCTAAGGTTTCATTTTGTTTCTTTGATTAAATGTGCTTGAATATGAACTCAAAACTTAATCTAGATGCGTATTTGACTATGTAAGATCATAATGCAACACGTTTTAGTCTGTGAAAGATTTGTTTGACTCGTATAAATGGGTTTCTTAAAAATTTGACTTTGAACTCTTGAACTTCTAAATACAAATTGAAACATGAATCCTGCTTAAATATGTTTAGGTATTAGCATACTATGTGGAAAATTATGAGTGAATTGAATTAGGTCAAGAATTTTGATAGGTTTGACTTTTCAAAAGTCAACATTTTGACCATTTATGTTCTTAGTCAAATTGCACTAATCAAGTTTGCGCCTTGTTTGATTAGTTACAATAGACCACTTTTGGACTTGGGAAGACATGATCATGCTACAACCATGCACGAATTTGTGTTTCTTTCGTGTGGTCCTACAAATAAAATTTATATATATTTCTTAGCAACATCAAGTTTTTGTGTGAACACCAAGCTTTTGGCTAATTTACTATCAAAATTCTTGGCATTGTTTTAACACTATCAAGTTTTTGGTGCCGTTTCTATATGTTTTTCATGAAGCAATATCACTTCTTGACACTAACTTTTTCAAACTGGTAATTATGCAGGATATGGCTGAATCCTCAAGGCAAGCAGGAAGAAAAAGAAGAAACACCCGCACTGACTCCAGTTCGTTCTCATCCATACCTCCCGAAGATGCACCACCTACTCCGCCATCACCACCTCCACCCTACCATCCAACACCATTACCCGAGAACTCACCAAATATGCATCCATGGTTGATCTTTGATCCTGACAATGCCATCGAGGCTCATGCCTTCAACACCTTACTAGGTCTCATGCAGCAAGAGTTTGGCACTCATAAGACCATATGCTATTCAACTCTGGAAAATATTGGTCTAATGTAGGAAGCATTGCCACTGATCACTAGACCATGGGGTCATGTTCTTTGAAATTCAGCAACAAACTTATTATGAAATGACCCTGGAGTTCTTAGCTTCTTTCCAATTTGATAGACCCGTGCTTAGCAAGCTGAAGCATGATTGTGTAAGATTTAGAATGGTGAGACAATGGTATGAGATGTCCTTGCGTGATTTTGGGACTAAGATGAGGGTATATAGGCATCGAGAACTTTGTCTCCCGATCTTCACGGAAAGCATCCACGAGTTTGGGGACGGTGAAGCACAGCAGGTTTGGGCAAGAATTGGTTCAGGTCAATACGACCCTCGTAAGCATTAAAGCACAAAGTTCCTCCATCCACTGCACCGATATCTGAACTGAGTAATCGTTCACACCATTGGTGGACGAAAAGATAGCAACGGAGTTGTGACAGTAAGAGATCTATTCCACCTACATTGCCTTAATGATTAGGTCCCCTGTAATTTGGCCTACAGTCTTGCCAAATTCTTCACCTGCGCTTACGGGTATTCCTCCAGCAGCCACATCTATGGAGGTCCTTTTATCACTCACTTGGCAGCATATTTAGGAGTTCTAAGCCCAATAAACCTTGGTATGCTCACCAATATGGACCTGCCAATGGAGGAAGTAAACAGGCAGATGTTGATCAACATGCGTATGATGAGAAAAATTCAGGGAGTATACAGGTTGGTAGACCACCGGGGCAATCCTTGGCAGGGAGCAGTGATTCCATTAGATAAGGAGGGAGAACCAGCACCACTTCTACAGCAGCAGCAGGAGGAGTCAGGTATGAACCACACCACTGTAGATCCTACTATGTTGGATTTGATGATCCGGATGGGACAACTAGAGCAGACGATGGACGGGATGTGACAGGATTTTCATGATCATACCCACGACCCGTACGCCTACCAGAGGTACCAGCAGCAGCCTCCCGGCCCTTACCAGCAATGGCCCCGTCCTCCGTATTAGGAACAACTCTTCCCCCCTTCATCTATGATCTATGTGGTTCTTTTCTGATAACTAAATTTGTGATTCTTGACATTTATGTTTCATGATTGACATTTGTGGTTGTTGTCCAGTTGTTGGACATAGACATTACAGGTTTTTACCAGTCACTTGATGACCGTTGTTATATTGGCACCACCACCACCACTCTTTCGGCCGCCATAATTGGCGAGTATTAGTTAATTTCCTTTTCAGTATTTACTTTATGTGTTGAGCATTGCGTATACAGGTTACACAGGTTTTGGTACATACCCAGGAATGCAATCTACGCAGTAGTGAGAATCGTCACACATGATAATGACGTCTCATCAGGGGAGTATCAGTTTCATTACACTCTTATTATTCATGACACATATCATATTGCATACATTCATATTGTCAGAAACTAAGTGTGGGGTGGAACCCCACTGATAAATTGGCTGCCTAATTTTGTCCCAAGTATTACAAACGCATGATTAAACTACCCAATCCATTGGATTAAATATATATAGAAGTAACTAAAACAATTTAAAAAATAATCTAAAAGAAAAAGTCTTAAAAATCATTTGGCATAAACGGGCTTATAAAACGGCAATTTGAAATACCGTTGAAGTGAATCAAGGAACCAAATAGGGAAGATTAGGAAGCACAACAGAAAGAAAGAAATAAGTTCATGCACATTTTTACTTTATGACCCTTTACCTTCCGTTTCCATGTGAGAGATTTAAACCTATCCGAGCATTATCAAGAACACATCAAGTTTTTGACGCCGTTGATTATTACATATTTCACATGCTCATTTCGTTTGATAGAGTGTTTGCTAATTATTGCTTTGCATATTAGAACTTGTGTAAAATATACATTTCAAGATCATGGACTAAAATAATGCATAAAAATGATTGAGGCATTAGGATTAACCCATTTTATTTAGCCTTTTCTTTTCCTTTACCTACCCTAAACATTTTCCCCTAGTTTGCCCCTTTGAGCCTAAACCTTTTCGTTTCTAAACCCACATCTCAAATCCATTAAACCCGAAAAATTAGCCTTTTTATCTTTTAGCCCTTTTTAGTTGAAAATCGACTTGGCTATGATTTAAAGAATGATCATCCGCCGAAAGATTATAGATCCATCCTATGTTCTAAGAATGAAACTCATAAAAAGAAGAATTGGTATGAAAAGAAGAACTATTGTGAAGATAAAGGGGCAACCAAAAGAAATTATTAAATCGCCCAAGCTAGTGAAGAAATCTCATCAAAAGAAAATCAAACTTACTTGAAAAATTGGAGTATGCAAAGCTAATCAAAGTGGATGTATTAGGAAGAAACATCCGAACGATTCATGAAGAATTGATAGCAATGAATATTTCAACAATAAGAAGAAGTTGACATTCTTAAAGGAAGGGATTTGGTCTTGACAATCTGACCTTAAAAGAGTCATTAGATTAATCACAATGTCTAATCTAAGTTGAATAGGAAATCATTCACCTTTTAATCATCAAGCCAAGTCAGATTTTCAACATTTAGCCACTTTTCCCAAATACTTCCTACCCTAACCCTAAGCCAATCATTACAACCGTTATTAAAGACCTTTTGTTTTATGCACATATTTTATGTCAATTGACGAAGATTTGATTTCTATACAAGCCTATGATTATGCAAGCATTATTTATAGCATTGAGTGTTCTTCTTGACATACATTATCAATATATTTAACCCGAGTGTTGAGTGAACATTTGTGAGACTGTAATTTTGTGCATAGTCATAGTTCCATCAAGTATGTTGAGCTTGCTACCCTATTGTGGAGAAACACTCGAAAGGTATAACCACCAAATAATTGTTTTTAAGAGGCCATTCAGCCATTTGGGACAAAAGCTTTGGATTAACATTTAATCAATATCTTACTTTTACGGGTATAATCATGCATGAGGACAAGCAAAATTTAAGTGTGGGGTATTATGATATGTCTCAAATTATACATGTTTTGCATGCATAATATCCCCATATTTATCACAATTATTAACAAAATGATAAGAATTGATGCCTAATCCACTCATTTGTGTTCTGATAGGATAGTTGACCCGGATATGCAAAAACATGAAGAAAACACTCAAAAACAAGGTGAAATCAGCATTCGGGGGCCAATTGAACGAAACCGGACGCAGGAAGTCAAAGGTGGAAGTAAAAAAGTCAACAGGGAGCAAAATAGCCCAATGCATGGGCGTGCATCCCAATGCACGGCCGTGCATTTGGGGTTTTCCCTCCCTGTACTCCTAAAAGCTACCAGATTCCCTCACATGCAAGAAACGGGTACTTTGCACGCCCGTGCAATCCAATGCACGGCCGTGCATTGCCAAATTCTCAGCCTATAAATAGCAAGCTCATTCCAAACATTTAGGTGTCCTTTACCTTGGGTTGGGAAGGCCCTAGAGCTCTGCTAGAGCCGGAACTCCCTCGGTTTTGGTCCGTTTTAGCTTTTCCTTTGTTTATTCTATGTTTTTAGTCTTGTAATACGAAACGATCCTTCTTGTTTAAGCAATCAAGAAACAACCTATACCCACTCTCCCTTGGTGTTGGAACACTTTCACACATTGTCTAAGGGTTAGTGGAGTCACTTGTATAGTCATTCGTGGCTAGTTCTCTTGTGTTGCTCAAGTTGGTTGAACTTTAATTAACTAATGAAGTATTTTTAATATGTTATGTTTTTAAAGTCTTTACTTTGAGTTATCCTAAAAAGACAAGAATAAGTGATCTAAAACCAATCTAATAATCTTAAATGTTGAGAGTTATTCAAGCAAGACTTCTTGCTTGAGAAGCTTATTCAATGTTTGTACGGTCTATATACAAATCTTGGTGCTAGCATGGCCAGTTAGTATAGATTTAATATTATGGGTTGATTGGAGGTTTGAGTATTCAGCAGGCCGTTTGAGCCCTAACCAGACCGTGCGGTTTGTGTCGGTATTTCTTTACTTCTCTCGTGTCGGCTTGCAGAGGACTTCTAGCGGGAGCCATGGGGTTTGATCTTGAGAATGAAAGTCTTATTTATTTAAAATAATATTATAAGTAAAGACAACTATTTAAGAACATAATTTGTTAGGTCCGAGCGTTCATAAAGTAGCTCTGGAGGGAGTTGCGCATTCCGACTTTCCAAAGGAAGTTACAAGACATCATTTACGTCAGTCATTGGATAATCTTAGTCCGAATAATGAATTGTGAGACCCCTTTTAGGGTCCGTTATATTCATTAAGGAACGGTTGGCCGACCGTATCCACTGTTCCGTTACGAAATATTAACTCCCCTATCGAAATGGTTAGTACTAGTAACTATGACTAACCTTACTTTAAATATAACATTAATTAACAAGGGATAACAACTAGGGTAACGTCTTAAACAAGATAACCTTTCTAATTTCATTTCTTATCTTTTTATTTTCCTTTTAAACAAAACCCATTTTCCAACTTATTATCCTAGTCAGACAATAGCGAGGGTTGAGTACGGGATCCGTGTCCATGGTTCGATACTTGGTTCTTACCCATACTTTACTACGTTGCGATAGGTACACTTGCCTATTATGTGTGTATTTAGTTGAAGTATTTATCATTTTAATTTATAAATTTAAAACCTGACTTTGTGTAGCTCCAAATAAAATATATTTATTACTAAAACTACGCCATCAAGTTTTTGGTGTCGTTGCCAAGGATATATATATTTATATTTTTATCTACATATAAAAACACACTATCAGCTAGTCTTCATTTCTAAAGGTGAGCATGATATTCGAAAAAGTCATCGAGGTGACATGTCGTTAGCCAAGACTATTGTGATTCATAATGTACCTTTTTAGCACATAATGGCGTATAATGATCATTCACACCATGAGACGCTGATTGGGGATAGGGTTAATCACAATCCGAACCATAGAGAAGTCGGATAATGTCAGTCGTTTAATGGTGTGGGATCAGTTATTGCTATGAATCAGTATGGTGATTCAAGTCAAGGTGGAAATTAAATAATCCAGTTAGAAGAGTCAAATGTGAGGAACACATTTAGTTGGGTTCGGTGTTTTGCTAAGGAAAAAAAGATAGGTTTGAACGAAGAATAAGGACAAGTGAAGGTGAAATTGGAAGGAAAAAAAAGTAGGTATCCAGGTGAGGGCAAAGGGTGTTTCCAAGGAAACGAATATGGTACTCGTCCTTGAGCATCGACTTCTAGTTATACAATTCTACTTTTGTTTGGATATATCATGTCCTTCACACTTTGATATTCAACGGGTAGTTAGTGATTTAACACAATGCATGTTTATAAGAGCTTGACGTTAAGGATGTACGGTCACGAATCACGTACTCGTGACTTTTCAGTCAAAACACAATGTTTAAATGAGTCAGGAAACTTGAATATGTACATGACATTCGTTGTCATGGCTCTCATCATTGATGATTTTAGGAAACAGATATGATACACATGTGTACTTGAAGTTGAACTTGAGTGTTTTGTAAAGGAATGCTTCTTGACTTCAGTCTCATTCTTACACTTAGTATTTGATGTTAGAATGGGTCGACATTCGCGTTGTAAGAAGAGATAAGAGATTATATTTCAATGATTTAGAAGCACAACATTTGATCTCAGTTAACAATGTTAAGCATGAGGAATGTGAACATCCCTACTATCAAGATTTGCAATTATGAGTTTGCCTGCTTGCAGTGAAGCATGACCAGGTGCTGTTTACAAGTCGAGATCATAGTTAGTTGGCATGCTATTTGTGAAAATAGTATTGTTGTCTATAACCTTCACAACTAATCAGTTGTTGGTGACATTTTTCTTCTCATGGGGTGATAAGAATTATGCATCAAAGGGATGCTGACAAGATTTCACGCAGGTGTGACATTTCTTGTATATAATAGGTCAGTCTTAGATAAGGTAGGAACAAGTAATTTATGTTCGATTTCCAAGGCTCATCTTGCGTACAAGTATGAATCTAGAGATTGACAAGAGAGGTGAATCATAATAGTTCACTCAGGGTTTTGTGATAAGGAGTTGAAGACTTATGGGCTAGACTTCCACGTATACCTTGCTGGTCACTCCTTTATGTTTGTGTCTCTAGCCAGTAGTTGAAATGACATCCGTCAAGATTCGATGTGATAGAGCATGGGAGGCGTACCGAAGCGTAATTGAATTCAATCTGCACCAATTAATATAACCCCAAAATGTACTAGGACAATTGATAGTAACTAACTGAATGAAAGAGATGAAATTAGGTGTACAAAGGTGTATGCATAATTTCCAATCGATGTCACGAGTTGTTAGAAAACCAAAGTGAGGGAGTTGTAGTAATAGAAATGATTTAATAAGGATAGGAGTTGAATGAGTTCATAATGTGCGTGGCTAGTTGAAGTGTTTTGTCAGAGCCGCCTCGAATATCAGCAATTCATGTAGGACTTGTAGAGCGTCCGACTAGAAAATATGGTCAGTGTGTCCGAAGAGTTGAAATAGGGTTTGAAAATGAATAAGGGCCAGATCCTACGTCGTCATGAGGTTGTTAGAACATAAGAATTGAAGACATGTTCAAGGTACTAGGTTTGTATCTACGTAACAACATTAACATCAAAGGTGATAGAGTGATTACTAAGGAACAGGAGATGAGGTCGTGTAAATTTCTAATGCGTGCTTGTCGGTTTGTTGAAACTGCCGAATAGAAGGTCGGATTTACGATGACGAAATAAGGCATAGACGTATCGTTACGCTTGCATCATCAATAGTAGCTAATTATTACATCCTACTTAGGTCATCACCTCAGGATTTCCTAGAATTCACAAGTGCATGTAAATTCACAATTACGTGATATCAAGTGTAATTGTCAATTTACTTCACTTGATCACTCAAGTATTCTCCTGTAGTGGGTCATAATGTAGATGCCTATCATTTTTGTATTGATACGTATGTTAGATGTTAGCCACGTATGCCACACAGTTGTTCCTAGTGTCAATGTAGCTAATGATATCCTAGTGCAATCATATATACTAACGGTTGACTCAAAGGGTCTGGCAACGATTGGAATTTCTATACTCGAGTCTGAGGTGTTCCTGGTATAATACAAGTGTATGAAATCTCGGTCCCTAGATACGTGTAGTTAGAGCCTATGTATCACTAAGAAAACTAATTCGCTAAAACCGTTGGCTCTGATACCAATATGTCACACCTCGAAAATTATTTACTTGATAAATAACTCAAGGTTGTAACGACTGATATCATTACATAGTTGAGGAAGCTACATGAAGATTTCTAAAGTGTTGAACACCATTACAAGTACTAACATAAACTAGTACACTGTTCTAGAACCATATAAGTCAAATCTGTCTCGAGGTTTGACAATCAGTTCTCTTCGGCTTCTAGGGTTTAATCCAAATGACTAGCCTATTCTAACCGTGCCATTGCTAGACAATACCTGAAAAACATGTTTGAAAGTGTCAACATAAAGTGTAACATCCTAAAATGGCGAGAAATAAAGTTAACGAGTTCAAGCGGGCTGAAGTCGGGCCGAGTCAGTCGCGAACCGGGCTTGGGGAGGTCTCCCCTATAAATAGCCTAAGGCCTTCATTGTTCTCCTCTTTACAATTCTAGAGAGAGAAAAAACGTAGAGAGAGAAAGTGTCGGAATCACAAAAGATTGCACCCGCTCGTGTCTCTTGCACTCGTGACGGAAACCTCCAAATCAGAATCGTCATCCAGGTAACCATTCGAGCCAAAACTGAGATTTTTGCTTAGGTTGGGTTTCCGGGTTTTCGGGTGAAAATAGGACGTTTTTACGGATGAAACTTGAGAATAAGCTTGGGTTTAGTATCTGGAATGAAAACCAGTTGTTTTGAGCAAAGAGAGTTGAAGTTTTGACATAATCGAACCCAAATCCGAGAATTTCGGACTGTTTGGGGAAGATGACTGCTGGTGCACGCGAACTTAGCAAGTTCGCCTGTTAAGTTCGCTTGGTGCAGGCGAACTTATCAAGTTCGCCTGATTAAGTTCGCTTGGCAAGTTCGCTTGGCCAAGGGTAAGCGAACTTATTAAGTTCGCCTAGGTCAGATGAAGCGAACTTAGGCATTAAGTTCGCCTATAAGTTCGCCTAGGTCAGATGAAGCGAACTTAGGCATTAAGTTCGCCTATAAGTTCGCCTAGGCCAGTGGAAGCGAACTTAGGCATTAAGTTCGCCTATGTCAGATGTGTTAGGAATGTAACTTGGTTTAGATCTGATACGTGTATGATTAATTAATCCAGATCGTGTGCAACGCTCATCGGACCACAGTTAGGACAGAACAAGACTAGCCGATCAGGTGAGCTCTATGTGCCCCCTCTATGTTATGTGCAAATGATTTATAAATATTTTTGGGGCTGAAGTGTATACACTAAATGAATAAATGTTATGAATGCCAATATGAACATACGTGATATATAAATATATGAGAATGAATTATGAACAAAGATTGAAACGTATGTTTACAAAGTATGAATGAAATCTTGCCTTATATTATATATATACTGCATGTTATGAATATACGTGAATGTTATGGACGCTTCGATGCTAACGGCTACTACGGTAGACGGACGACCACGTGACTATCTTGCAACCGGGACAAAAACGTTCCTTCATCAGCAAGAAAATAAAAAGGGGCATAAGTGGGCGGTCGAAGCAAATGCCAAATCATATGTAGAACGGTTGCAAACATGGTAGCACGTGGGAAACGGATACCTTCGGGTAGACGGGCGAAAAGGACGGCCTACGACGGTAGGACGGTATGACGGACGGCCGAAGGTTGGCCGGACGGTTTTTTTTTATGGCGGACGGTTTCTAGGACCGGACGAGTCAAAGGGCTACGACGGTAGCTTCATGGCGTATGTCTTTGTGACATACGTAGTAAAAGACGGGTTGATCACCCATATGTGTACGGCCAAATGAATGTTAGGAAAAAGTTAAGAATACGTATTTATGATCTTTATGTATAAACTTAAGAATACTTTTAAGGAAATAATGCTTATATCTAATCATTTTAAACTAGAACTCACCAGCGTTAGCTGACTTTTAGTATACATTTCAGGTAACAAAGAAAAGGGTCGTGCGAAGGCGTGAAGGTTACCCGGCTAAAGACTGACATCCCGATTTATGTTTTTGTTAAACACTGATGTATGTGTTAAATGTTAAGACTTCCGCTGTAATGTACTCAAATGTGAATGATTTTGGCTGTTAATTGAATATGTTAAATTTAAAGTTCAGTATTGATGACTTTGTTTATGAGTAAATCCAATAAGTGAGGTCACCCGGAAAAAGGGGCCTTACATAAAGTATCAGAGCAATAGTTTGAGAGATTCAAACATCCCTAAATGTCTGAACTCAAGCTGATTGTGGGACCAACGCACGGGTGTCAGTCTGGGTAGCCAACGCCGACGCCATCACTGTAAGTAAGTACTAAAGTTCATGTTTGTAGATAGGAATAGATGCCTTAACTTAGAACCAATAGATGTCAATGTCTTGACCAATTTGAAGAGTTTGGAACCTGAAAAGCAATGTAAATTTCTAATCACAAACCGGTCACTGTAATTAAAAATTTACCTTGTTCGTACTGTTCTAAAACTATGATCTGAAGAAATGGCATTGATGTATTCCCTTTATAACTATCAGGAAACTAGGAATTATGGCTGGTGGAGGAAGGACAGGATGCCGAGGCGGTCGTACGGGCCGAGTAGGTAGACCTCCACTGAATCCAAGACATCAAGAAGAAGAGGATGTGCACATAGAAAACACTGAGAGCGTGCACCAAACTAATGTCACCCCAACTGGGGGCGACCATCAAGAGTCTCTACAGTTGGAACCCGAGGTCAGAGATGCTATTGCCCGTGAGGTCGTGCTCACTTTGAAGAATGTATTGCCTGACCTACTATCGGAGGCATTAAAGAAAATCAAGGAAGATGATGAAGGGAACAATGAGGAAAAGGTATATGACAGCGATGGGGATGAAATATAGGTGGGATCAAGTAAACGGGGGTGCACTTATAAAGGTTTTAAGGACGGAGACCCACCCAAGTTTGATGGGAACAAGGACTCGGTGGCCACCCTCGAGTGGATCGAGAGGATGAACGCTGTCATCAACATCAGCGAGTGTCGATCCGACCAAGCTGTTAAGTACGTTGCCCATTCTTTCACTAACGAAGCACTAAGTTGGTGGAGGAATGTTCAAAGAACTAAGTCACCCAATGCTATCAACAGAATGGCATGGGAAGACTTGAAAAAACTTATAATCCAAAAGTTCTGCCCACAGAATGAGATCGATCGTGTGGAGAACGAATTCTTGAACTTCAAAGCTGGCAACAAAACTCATCGCCAGTATACTTCAAGATTCAATGAACTAGCTCAACTGGTACCCCACCTGGTAGAGACGGAAGAAAGACTGATTAAGTACTATGTGAAGGGCCTACCTTAAAGGGTCCGTGTTCATGTGAAAGCCAACCTACCCACGACCTTCGAGTCGGCAGAGAATTTTAGCGGAATCGTCTACGACGACTACGCCAATGAGGACCCGACACCTGAGACACAAAAGAGAAAGTGGGAAAACCCGTCTAGGGGCACCGGGAAAGGGAATGTGGTAGCTGAAATAAAGAAACCAAGGTTAGAGGAATATGAAACTTGCAAAAAGTATGGAAAACACCATTTTGGCGAGTGCCGAATCGGCACCACCATGTGTTATAAGTGCGGGAAGCCGGGGCACTTCTCTCGAGAGTGTTTAAAGGATGTCAAGTGCCAAAGTTGTGGAAAATATGGACACCATACTAAGGATTGCTGGAATACCGGGAAGTCAAGTTCGGGAAAGGGAAAGGAAGTTGCAAAGGAACAACCAAAGGCTAGGACTCGAGCCTACGCCCTGACTGAGGAGGAAGCAAGGGGAAACCCTGATGTCGTATTAGGTACGTTTCCAGTAAATGATGAACCTGCTGCTATCTTATTCGACTCTGGTGCTAATAGAAGCTTTATATCCAATGCATTTAGTCGTAAACTAGATTGCACTATCAACACCATAGTAAAGGCCTTTAGCGTACAAACTGCCGTTGGTAAAAATTCGGCAGTATTCCAAGTAACCGATGATTGTATCATAGAAATAGAGGGCCATAAGTTCCCCTCTAGATTATTCCTTCTCACTTTAGGATGATTCAATGTAGTACTGGGTATGGATTGGTTAGCTGGCAACGAAGCCCAGATCATATGTAAACGCAAGAGGATACACCTCAAGGCTCCAAGCGGCACTCCATTTATGGTTTATGGGGATTGGAATTGCACGATGCCTAACATCGTCTCGATGATCAAGGCCGAAAGTTATATGAGGCGCGATTGCGATTCTTATCTGGCGTACGTTATTGACGAAAGGATGAAAACAAAAGAACTCAAGGATGTACCCGTGGTGTGCAACTTTCCGGAAGTATTCCCTGAGGATCTACCTGGATTGCCACCCGATCGAGAAATAGAATTTCAGATTGACATACTGCCAGGAGCTGAGCCCGTTGCCAAAGCCCCCTACCGATTGGCTCCGTCAGAAATGAAAGAATTGATGACTCAAATACAGGAATTAACAGAAAAAGGATTTATTAGACCAAGCATTTCGCCATGGGGCGCTCCGGTACTGTTTGTAAAGAAGAAGGACGGCAGCATGCGCATGTGCATTGACTACCGAGAACTGAACAAGAAGACAGTAAAGAACAAATACCCACTGCCTAGAATAGATGACCTCTTTGATCAATTGCAAGGTGCGAGTTGGTTCTCAAAGATCGATCTTAGGTCGGGTTATCATCAGTTAAAGGTGAGAGAAGAAGATGTACCAAAGACCACGTTTCGTACGCGTTACGGGCATTACGAGTTTCTGGTAATGTCATTCGGGTTAACCAACGCACCAGCAGCGTTTATGGACTTGATGAATAGAATATGCCGACCGATGTTGGATCGCTCAGTGATAGTTTTCATTGACGACATACTAGTTTATTCGAAGAATGAGGGTGATCACCACTGTCACCTAAGAGAAGTATTGGAAGTGTTAAAGCAGGAAAAGTTGTACGCAAAATTCTCCAAATGCGCTTTCTGGCTTTGGGAAGTCCAATTCCTAGGTCATGTGATAAACACGAAAGACATCATGGTGGATCCTGCGAAGATTGAGACAGTAAAGGAATGGAACATCCCGAAGACACCAACAGAGATACGAAGTTTTCTGGGATTGGCAGGCTACTATCGCAGGTTCATTCAAGATTTCTCAAGAATTGCCTCGCCACTAACCAAACTGACACGGAAGGAAGTAAAGTACGAATGGGGTCCAACCCAAAACAACGTGTTTGAGGAACTTAAGACACGATTAACTCAAGCTCCAGTCTTGACACTACCTGAAGGAAATGAAGACTTGGTCGTCTACTCTGACGCGTCGAGCCAAGGTCTGGGATGCATACTTATGCAACGAGGAAAGGTAATTGCTTACGCCTCACGACAACTAAGGATTCACGAGGTTAACTACCCAACACACGATCTAGAGTTAGCAGCAGTAGTCTTCGCCCTAAAAATATGGAGACACTACCTATATGGAGTTAAGTGCACTATTTACTCCGATCATAAAAGCTTGAAGTACTTTTTCGAGCAAAAGGAATTAAATATGAGGCAAAGGAGGTGGCTAGAACTACTAAAGGACTACGATTGTGAGATACTGTACCATCCAAGCAAGGCAAACGTAGTAGCTGACACCTTAATCAGAAAGGAGCAATCTGATCCTATCCGGATCAAGGCGTGTCAGCTGATATTAACGCCAGATTTGATGAGTGAAATATCAAAGGCTCAAGATGAATCACTGTTAGAAAGAAATATAAAACAGGAAAGAATAGTAGGACAACAAGGGAATTTGGATGCAAATGCATACGGTGTACGAACTAGGTTTGGCCGGATGTGGATACCTAAGATTGGCGAGCTTAGAACCAAAATACTCGATGAGGCCCATAAGTCTAGCTATTCTATCCACCTCGGAACAAACAAAATGTATCAAGACTTGAAGAAAGAGTACTGGTGGCCTGGCATGAAGAATGATGTAACCGAGTACGTGAACAAGTGCCTAACATGTTCACTAGTTAAGGCCGAGCACCAAAAACCATGCGGTAAAATGCAACCTCTACCAATACCGGAATGGAAGTGGGAGGAGATCACGATGGACTTCATTACCAAGCTACCGCGAACAGCTAAAGGCAATGATACCATTTGGGTGATCGTTGACCGCTTAACGAAGAGTGCTCACTTCTTGCCAATATGTGAGACTGCTTCGTCCGAAAAACTAGCAGAAGTTTTTATCAAAGAAATTGTGAGCAGGCATGGTATGCCGGTGTCGATTGTGTCCGACCGGGATACTAGATTCACGTCAAGGTTTTGGAAGAAATTTAACGAAGCAAAGGGCACTAGATTGAACATCAGCACAGCTTACCACCCTCAAACCGATGGTCAATCTGAAAGGACAATCCAGACCCTAGAAGACATGCTCCGGGCTTGCATCATCGACTTCGGTGGGAGCTGGGATAGCCATCTACCATTGGCAGAATTTTCATACAACAACAGTTATCACTCAACGATTGGCATGCCACCATTTGAAATGTTGTATGGAAGGAGATGTAGAACCCCAATCTGTTGGGGGGGAAATTAGGCAGAAGGATTTTGCAAGTCTCGAAGTGGTCAAAGCTACTTTCGAGAAATTTGATCAAATCAAGGCTCGAATGAAAGCCGCAAAGGACAGACAAAAATCATACGCGGATAAGAGAAGAAGGGATTTAGAGTTTCACGTGGGGGACATGGTACTGTTAAAGGTATCACCATGGAAAAGAATCATTCGATTCAGAAAACGTGGTAAACTAAGTCCAAGGTTTGTCGGACCTTTCAAGATTTTAGCGAGAGTGGGTCAAGTTGCTTACAGACTCGACCTACCCGTTGAGCTTAGTGGAATACACCCTACATTCCACGTGTCGCACTTACGTAAGTGCCTAGCTGACGACACAGCGCACATACCTTACGATGAAATCGAGGTGGATAACAGTCTGAGTTATGTCGAGGAACCAATAGCCATCCTTGACCGATCTGAGAAGCGACTACGCAACAAGCCAATCCCATTGGTCAAAGTTCAATGGAAGCACAGAAAGGGATCAGAAGCTACCTGGGAGAAAGAAGACGAGATGCGGGAACTATACCCTCGGTTGTTTAACGCATAACTGGTTTCGAGGACGAAATCTTTTTAAGGGGGTAGACTTGTAACATCCTAAAATGGCGAGAAATAAAGTTAACGAGTTCAAGCGGGCCAAAGTCGGGCCGAGTCAGTCGCGAACCGGGCTTGGGGAGGTCTCCCCTATAAATAGCCTAAGGCCCTCATTGTTCTCCTCTTTACAATTCTAGAGAGAGAAAAAACGTAGAGAGAGAAAGTGTCGGAATCGCACAAGATTGCACCCGCTCGTGTCTCTTGCACTCGTGAAGGAAACCTCCAAATCAGAATCGTCATCCAGGTAACCATTCGAGCCAAAACTGATATTTTTGCTTAGGTTGGGTTTCCGGGTTTTCGGGTGAAAATAGGATGTTTTTACGAATGAAACTTGAGAATAAGCTTGGGTTTAGTATCTGGAATGAAAACCAGTTGTTTTGAGCAAAGAAAGTTGAAGTTTTGACATAATCGAACCCAAATCCGAGAATTTTGGACTGTTTGGGGAAGATGACTGCTGGTGCAGGCGAACTTAGCAAGTTCACCTGTTAAGTTCGCTTGGTGCAGGCGAACTTATCAAGTTCGCCTGATTAAGTTCGCTTGGCAAGTTCGCTTGGCCAAGGGTAAGCGAACTTATTAAGTTCGCCTAGGTCAGATGAAGCGAACTTAGGCATTAAGTTCGCCAAGGTCAGATGAAGCGAACTTAGGCATTAAGTTCGCCTATAAGTTCGCCTAGGCCAGTGGAAGCGAACTTAGGCATTAAGTTCGTCTATGTCAGCTGTGTTAGGAATGTAACTTGGTTTAGATCTGATACGTGTATGATTAATTAATCCAGATCGTGTGCAACGCTCATCGGACCGTAGTTAGGACAGAACAAGACTAGCCGATCAGGTGAGTTCTATGTGCCCCCTCTATGTTATGTGCAAATGATTTATAAATATTTTTGGGGCTGAAGTGTATACACTAAATGAATAAATGTTATGAATGCCAATATGAACATACGTGATATATAAATATATGAGAATGAATTATGAACAAAGATTGAAACGTATGTTTACAAAGTATGAATGAAATCTTGCCTTATATTATATATATACTGCATGGTATGAATATACGTGAATGTTATGGACGCTTCGATGCTAACGGCTACTACGGTAGACGGACGACCACGTGACTATCTTGCAACCGGGACAAAAACGTTCCTTCATCAGCAAGGAAATAAAAAGGGGCATAAATGGGCGGTCGAAGCAAATGCCAAATCATATGTAGAACGGTTGTAAACATGGTAGCACGTGGGAAACGGATACCTTCGGGTAGATGGGCGAAAAGGACGGCCTACGACGGTAGGACGGACGACCGAAGGTTGGCCGGACGGTTTTTTTTTATGGCGGACGGTTTCTAGGACCGGACGAGTCAAAGGGCTACGACGGTAGCTTCATGGCGTATGTCTTTGTGACATACGTAGTAAAAGACGGGTTGATCACCCATATGTGTACGACCAAATGAATGTTAAGAAAAAGTTAAGAATACGTATTTATGATCTTTATATATAAACTTAAGAATACTTTTAAGGAAATAATGCTTATATCTAATCATTTTAAACTAGAACTCACCAGCGTTAGCTGACTTTTAGTATACATTTCAGGTAACAAAGAAAAGGGTCGTGCGAAGGCGTGAAGGTTACCCGGCTAAAGACTGACATCCCGATTTATGTTTTTGTTAAACACTGATGTAAGTGTTAAATGTTAAGACTTCCGCTGTAATGTACTCAAATGTGAATGATTTTGGCTGTTAATTGAATATGTTAAATTTAAAGTTCAGTATTGATGACTTTGTTTATGAGTAAATCCAAGAAGTGAGGTCACCCGGAAAAAGGGGCCTTACATAAAGTTGGTGAGTTCACAGGTTTGAGTGCCACAATAGAAGATCATTTTCTTGGAAAACTTTTGAAACATACCCTAAGGATTTTGTAAAACTTTTCTTTGTAAATTTGGAAAGCAATGTAGTTGGAATTCCCACAGGACATTCCCTTGGAAAATTTGTAAAACGTTTTATTGGATAATATGGTTGGAATTCCCCCTGGGACATTCCTTGAAATGTTTGTAAAATGTTTCATCAAAAGCATGATAAACACACGTTCAATAATCTTAATGAACTCAACGTTGGACATCATGGTGGACATGTATGGAAAGCTTTTGATAAATTGGAAAAAAATGAAATATCTTAACTGTGATAAACGAGTCCTAGGATGATCTATTGTTTTATAGCTAGGATCAACAAAAAGTAATGCAATTACCATGAGACTATAACCAACCCTAAACAGTTCTTGATTTTTGCCCCGTCAATGTTCCATCACAAACATTGAAGTGAAATTTCCGGATAATATGCATCCATTAACTGATATTTGGCGGGACCTACTTGATGAATGGGGGTGTCAACCCAATAGTACTATTCATATATTCCTAGGCTAACTCCATAGCTAATGGTTATAGTGTGTTCTTGGGGACTTTGGTTGTGATGTCCTTGTAAACCCATGTAACCCATTTGAGATCGGAATACCTCGTTATCATGTGAAGACCTTGTATGTCTTTGTAAACTTTGTATGATTGAAAACATCGTATGTTTTTGTAAAACTGGAATGTCTTTGTAAGACTGAAAAGTCTTTGTGAAACTGAAATGTCTTTGTAAAACTGGAATGTCTTTGTAAAACTGGAATGTCTTTGTAAAACTAGAATGTCTTTGCAAGACTGGAATACCTTTGTAAAACTGAAATGTCTTTGTAAAACTGAAATGTCTTTGTAGAACTGAAATGTCTTTGTAAGACTGGAATGTCTTTGTAAGACTGAAATATCTTTGTAAGACTGGAATGTCTTTGTAATATTAAAATGTCTTTGTAAAACTGAAATGTCTTTGTAAAACGGAAATGTCTTTGTAAGACTGGAATGCCTTTGTAAGACTGAAATATCTTTGTAAAACTGGAATGTCTTTGTAAATCTGAAATGTCATTGTAAAACTGAAATGTCTTTGTAAGACAGAAATGTGTTTGTAAGACTGAAATGTCTTTATAAAACAGGAATGTCTTTGTAAAACTGAAATGTCTTTGTAAAACTAGAATGTCTTTGTAAGACAGAAGTGTGTTTGTAAGACTGAAATGTCTTTATAAAACTGGAATGTCTTTGTAAAACTGGAATGTCTTTGTAAGACTGGAAATGTCTTTTGTAAAACTAGAATGTCTTGGTAAAACTGTAATGTCTTTGTAAAACTGTAATGTCTTTGTAAAACTGAAATTCCTTTGTAAAGCTGAAATGTTTTTGTAAAGCGGGTATGTTTTGTAAGACTCTGCATGTCTTTCCCCCAAAGTATAAAGCAAGTAAAAAGGGGCCATGAAACTCACCTGATAAAGAAGTGAAATGATGTGCCAAGTCTTAGCAAATCTATCTAAGGGAGATGAACTACTCGTGCCTTAGGAAACATTTAGGACTTTAAGGTCTAAGTATTGCAAATGTTCGGCTATGAACTCTATGCATCCAAATGAGTTGTTTGAAAAGTGAATTTGATGTTTCAAAGACGTTTTGACTTGACGACCCATTGGTGACACGTTGGACTTAAGCATTCAAATTCTAACAGAGAATTCAAACCTACTTTGAAATAGTCTATTATCGTCTAATAAACACATTGGCACATTCGATTGGAATTTAGAACTTGAAACACAACTCTTGATACATAAAAATTTCCTTAATTGGAAAGTCAAGTTTTTGAGTCCTAAACATGGCAACTATGCAAAGTTAATGTTCACACATGAAATTAGGCATGCTATAGCACATATAGAACATTTCAATGTTTACTTGCTAAAAATAGACAAACATGCAAGTTTTAGATACTTAAAGTTTCCTATTATAGCAAGATCATGTCAAATTGTCAAGTTTATGGATAGACAACATATATTATCATACAATGCACTTAGTTACATGTTACTAAGTCATTTAAACCCTCTATTCATGTCAACAACTTGCAAACACAACTTTTGGAAAAACAAAGTTTCCTTAATTAGAAACCGGGCTTTAGAACCTATACACATGCATTTAAACCCATCATTTTTGTCAATCATACTTCCATAATGTTCACTATACTAGTTTCATGCTTTGAATACACCCAAACATCAAGTTTTCATACATGTCAAGAATTAAAGTTTCTAAAAATAGAAAACGAGCCTAAAAACACCATGAGCATGTGATTTTACCGAAAAAAAAATCATACAATCTCTAAATCTAGTGTTTATGCATCATTTTCACCAAACAAATCACATCATAACCTCTTCTAACAAAACCCCGAAATTTAAAGTTTCCATAAATATAAAAAACAAGCATGCATGTATCATCCAACACTTTTGACAACAAAGTTTTCATATATTAACCATCTACCAACATTACTACAAGACAATCCATCATCAAATCATCAAGAACACATCATCTAACAAATGCTCATACAATAAAGTTTCCTTATATGGAAACCGAGCCTAAGAGTAGAATCTAGGTCCAAAATCACCATCAATATGTTCCATTTTGTTAGAAAACTCATTTCTTTCAAGAATCCATGGTTAAACTTTCATAAAAACGACTTTTTCTTGGATGCATGTTCATAAGAACATGAAGATAAAAACGAAGAAAAAGTGGGTTTTGATGCTTACCGACCTTGAAAATGGATGGATTGATGGATGAAATCTCCTGCAAATACTTGTTAATCACCTTTGGAAGCTTGGATTTGGTCGAAGAATGGATCAAAATCACAAAAAAAGATAAAGATGAAGATGATGGTGGGTAACAGGTGATTTCGGCCAAGGAGAAGAAAGAGGAGAAAGAGAGAGTGGTGGATGGTGAAATGTGGGGGGGGGGGTGTACTTATAGGGTCTTGGGATAACGTGTGGTGGAAAACGAATAGTCACCGATTTATTGACGAAAATCCTGAATTGGTATGAATGAAATTATTTAAAAATAATTTGACTCGTTGCACAAACTCAAATGGGTTTAATGGCAGAGATTGTTGAGCTGATGAAAGCTGAAGAAAGGGAAGCATCTTAGGTCCCCGGGTGTCTCGGATCGTCACATGCAAGTGCTTTGGCTAGTCGAACCGGGTGCGGAATGCCCGTGACTATATAGAGTACCGACAACAACAAAGTAAACTGACAACAAAACATAAGATACTTTTAAACTTCGTCTATTGATAATCACGGCCGGTTACATTTGAATGAATGCGTACTTAATCAAAACTCAAACCATCTATATATACTAGACCTGTTGCCTGCGCACTTGGCAAGTGTGTAGGGCTTAACTCTTACTTACTTAGCAAGTACGCAGCCTTTTTTCTTGCGTACTGTTAAGTACACAGGATGTACATCCTGCGCACTTGTTAAGTGCGCACAACACTTTACAAAGACTAGACAAGTACAAGTACCTACATACATGATTACAACTCGATAAACCATTACATACAGATACTAAATACAAATACAAGTACAGAAAGTAAAGTACCAAAGCATAAGACAACATCTAGAGTGTCTGTCACACAAACGTGCTCCAACAAACTCCCCCTTGACAACAACTCTGGATTGTCTTCGGTCTTCAATTTCCTGCAGCTCTAGCTTCCCATCTTCAGCTTGTAGTCAAGACAGAACTTGACTATCTTGTCGTATCTCGATGCTTGAAGGTTTGTCGACTTGTCCGTGAAGATGCAGTATTTTTCATTTAGGGCCGTCAGATCTTTCACAGAGAAATTAATGAAAGTGATTTCATCAAAAACTCTGATCAGTTCCTTTGGTTCCAAGCTTCCACTTACGGACCTTATTCTTCCAATCACCACCGCCTCGCCCGTCTTTGGGTCCACGTACCAGTACCATATGTTACCAAGGATATCCTGAGATAACTTGCTCAGGGGAATCTTAGTTTCACACAGCCCTGGCTTGTAAACCAACTTCTTTAGACTACGGTTTGTCACAGGATGTTTAACACTTTTATCCCAGACTTTCTTGGGCATCTGAGGCTTGAAAACTTCAAAGTTTCCTGATCTTCCCTCTCTCTGTAGTGTCTTCCACAAACCCATTGCTACCGCGTGATGAGAATCACCAAGCAGCTCTCGGTTTGCAAGGTTCACCAGATCATACTTTGGCAGGGAGCTGAACGCTTCACTGGTAGGTTTCAAGTTTTGAACCCCACCAGCTCGTTTAATAGCGAACAACTTCTTGTCATCGTCTAACTTGATAGACAAGATCTTACCTGTAGCTCCATGTTTGTCTATGATGGATGTCTTTTGCCAGACTCGAGCTTGATCCTTAGTAAACCATCTGCTAGGATATTTACTCTTCCATGCTTCATGATCAACAGGTTCGGGATCGGTGGGAGAGGCTTCAGTCGAGGTTGCTGCACCACTAGCCTCAGCAACAAATTCAGGCTCGACAGAACTGTGTTAGAAGTAGCTTCAAAGGCTGGAGCTTAAAAGATATCTCCATCCTCAAGCTCGTAAACTCCGTCACCGTCCCCTTTAGGAAACTCTACCATAACATCCTCATCTTCTACATCCCATTCATCATCAGACTTGATCTCTCCTTCTTCTAGATTTCTGAGAGCATCGATCTGAGCTTCTTTTGATTAGTCTGACTCAATCATAAGAATATCATCAGATAGGTATTTAAGTACATCGGACGCAAACTTTCCAGTACCACCTTCACTACCTGACACATCACCTTCATGTTGAGTGGACTCCCCCTCAGCCATAGGCACAGCAGAAATGGCAACAATCACTAACGCTTGTTGCTCACTTCCACTAGGACCCGCTTCAGGATCCTTATCTGTGTCGTCATCCTTAGTCAGGTCGACTAGGTGACAGGCCTCATCACTACTTGGCTTTGTCGCTTTCTCCTTCTCCTTCAGCAACTCTTAAATCTTCTCCCCTTGAGCAGCAAGCGTTTTAGTTATACCACAGACCAATTTAACCATCATATCGTGCTCTTTACGCTTCAACTCATCAACCGCCCTTTGTTTCTTCAAAGCCGCTACTTCATCAACCAAAGAGTTAATCTAACCTTGTTTTTTGTCAAACTCTGTCACACCCCCAATTTCAACTAATGGAGTTTTACCGTTTGGAAGGTGACACACCAGGATCTCAGTCATTAGTTACATCAATCGACACTATATGGGACTTGAAATGTCATAACATAAAAGTTCAGAGTTAATGCGGAAGCGTAAACGTTGATATAAAATTTAAAGTAGTTACACGCAACAAGCGTCAATCAATATAATTAAGTAAACTGTTTATCATGTTTGAAATGAATGAAATGACAGTAGGACTCCATGCATGTCCTAATTGTGCAACCTGTGCCAAAGCGACATGAGAAACATGTAAGAAAAAGTGTCAACACAAGGTTGGTGAGTTCACAGGTTTGTATGTAAATAAACTGTTTGAGTGTTGCTGGATCCACATACGTAAGTCACACCTATTGCTAGCTAGATAATGTACAAGTTACTCTAAGAGTTCGCAACCGAAGCTGACTGTTTGTGTTTGGGTGCCTTCCGCCATTACTAACATCAACAATGGCAAGTGTTAAGGACAATTTACACCCGTTAGACCTCCACTCAAGTTAGCGCGACTAACCCGGGTGGGGTTTGTCAAACCCAGTAGTATTACTTAAATTTCCTCGCTATACTCCATATATTAACGGTCCGAGTGTGTAAGGACTTTGCATGTTATGTTTGCACTTAGGTACACAAGTGGTAATGAAATACTATGTGATCCACGTCCATGTGTATGTCTCTCCCTGGCTGGGAGACAAGTAACGGATGCCTGTTCGTATGCATGTTTCTCCCCAACGGGAAAACAAGTAAAATACTGTTTGTGAGTATGCATGTTTCTCCCCAACGGGAAAACAAGTAAAATACTGTTTGTGAGTATGCATGTTTCTCCCCAACGGGAAAACAAGTAAAATACTGTTTGTGAGTATGCATGTTTCTCCTCAACAGGAAAACAAGTAAAATAATGTTTGTGTGTAAGTATGTTTCTCCCCCAATAGTAAAACAAGTAAAAATGGGCCGTGAAACTCACCTGCGTTGCGTAGTAGGTAGTATCACACAAGTATGAGATTTAGAATCTCAAGTGTTAGCCTGCACGGCTTACGTATGCCCTATAATTATAATATAAAATATTATTTTATACGAAGTTATGGTTTGAAAATAATATAAATATATTATTTTAAAAGTGGATAATTAATATAAAGATGGGTTATAAAATCAAACCCGAGCCTACGGGGGTTTCCGGGTTCAAAACATAATTATATATTAATATAATAGTATAGGGGATGGTTTTTATATTAAAAATTGCTTTAAAACAATTAAAACCAAAAAGGGGGGGGGGGGGACTCGAACCCGGGTCTCCTCCCTCTCAGTCCAAAGTTTTAACCATCACAGCCCGCCAGGGTTTCGCAAACAAACCCGAAACGAAATGGTTTTAACAATACGATTTCTGTGATATCCCTCCTATATAAGCCGCGATCGATTCTCAACTCAAATACCATCGATTTCGACTCTAGCTCGATCCGATTATGCAGGGGTTTTGATCATTAGGGGATTTCGAACCTGTGGGTGGATTTAATTTCAAAACCATTAAGTTTAGCATTGTTTAATTTCCGATTTAGAAACCGGTAACCCTAGGTTTGATTAAAAATCAAATTGAATAAATCTTATAATGTTTGGGGTTGGATTCACGGGGCTATTGATCAGTGAAAGATTTCGAATCTGTCCATATAAGTTAATTTCATTTTGGTTGAGACTAGGATTGAAATCCCCAAATCGAATTTATGATGAACCCTAGTTTACGGATTGTGTTAAATTCGATAGTGAAAGCCCGAATTAACATAGGGCTTTTACTAAGCAAAGGATGGCGATTCTAACCATGTAGTTTAATTGCATTGAGATTAGGTCTAGACTGGGGTTCGATTAAGCCGAATAGGGGATGAACCCTAGATTCTAGATTGTTAAATTAGATAATGTAAGCCTCTAAAAGCATAGGGCTTTTGATCTATGAATTGAAACAAAACTAAGACTGTAACCAATTACCAGAATGAAGCCTGAATTGGTAGAGATTGAGTAAATCGGCTCCGACTTGCGTGAGTTTGTTCCCCGACGACTACGATTCACTTCTCCGATGGAATTGACGAGTGCAGTAGCTTCAAGTGAGTTCGTTAGGGCTAGTCCAGTGATAAATTTGCTACTGTAATGTACGAATGATGCGAATTTGATAGTAATAGGCGAGGATGTCGACGGTCACGAAGTTAATACCCATAATTGGATTGATTGAGTATCAATGACGGTAATTAGAGGTTTGATGAGAGTCGGTTAACACATTAAGGATTGAATCCGTTACAGCATTGAATCGATTTTCTGTTTCGGTTGAATTTGGGATTCAAATTTGCGATTGTTGACTTCTAAAAGTCAACTAGATCGATTTTGACTTAATGGCAATTTTAGTCCCTGATTTTCATGCATTACAGTTTGAATAATGATCAGAAATAGTCCTTGGGATTTAATTTCGTTAATTAAGTTAAGACTTAACCGGATTTACTTAACGGGGTTAAGTTTTAAGAGGAAACTTAACGAAATTGTTAACGAGGTTAATCATGAAAAAGTCGGGTTGTCACATCATCCCATAGTTAAAAGAATTTTCGTCCCGAAAATTAAATAAAAAAAATTTTCTGGATGTCACATCATCCCCTAGTTAAAAGAATTTTCGTCCCGAAAATTTAGAATAGTACCTTTAAAGTTTGACGTGGAGTGCTTGAACAGATTAGGATATTTACGCATCATCTGATCCTCGCGCTCCCACGTGAATTCCGGTCCGCGTTTCGAGTTCCAACGGACTCTAACAATAGGAATTTTGCTGCGCTTTAACGTTTTGACTTCCCTATCCATAATTTCGACAGGTTCTTCGATGAAATGCAATTGTTCATCAATGTGTAGTTCCTCAAGAGGAACTGCGAGCGATTCGTCTGCTAGACATTTCTTCAAGTTCGAGACATGAAAGACATCGTGTACACCACTAAGTCCTTCAGGTTGGTCCAGTTGATACGCTACTGGGCCAATTCTCTTTATAATCTTGAATGGTCCAACATAACGATGATTCAGTTTACCTCGCTTCCCGAAGCGAATTACACCTTTCCAATATGAGACTTTGAGTATAACCATGTCGCCTACTTGAAACTCTAACGGTTTACGACGCTTATCGGCGTAGCTCTTTTGACGATCACGAGCTGCCGCTATACGGTTTCGGATTTGAACGATCTTCAGAGGTTTCGAATACAAGTTCGGGACCTGTAAGTTGGCTATCCCCAACTTCAGCCCAACAGATAGGAGATCGGCATTTACGTCCGTACAATGCCTCGAATGGTGCTGCCTTGATGCTAGTGTGATAACTATTGTTGTAGGAGAACTCCACTAAAGGTAAGTGAGACTCCCAAGTATTACCGAAATCGATCACACAAGCTCGTAGCATGTCCTCTAAGGTTTGGATGGTACGTTCCGTTTGACCATCAGTTTGCGGGTGATATGCTCTACTCATGTCTAGACGTGTGCCTAGGGCTTTTTGCAATGATTGCCAAAAACGAGAGGTGAATCGAGCGTCACGATCTGAAATTATTGAAATTGGCACACCGTGCCGAGAGACTACTTCCTTCAAGTAAATACGAGTGAGTTTTTCCATCTTGTCGGTTTCTTTGATTGCAAGGAAGTGTGCAGATTTTGTTAAGCGATCTACGATCACCCAGATGGTGTCGCATCCTCTAGGGGTCCTGGGTAGTTTAGTTATGAAGTCCATAGAAATCTGTTCCCATTTCCACATTGGGATTTCTGGTTGTTGAAGTAGACCATAAGGCTTCTGGTATTCCACTTTAACCTTTGAGCATGTTAGGCACTTGCTCACATAGGTGGCTATATCGGCCTTCATCTTTGGCCACCAATACAACACCTTTAAATCGTGGTACATCTTGTCGGAACCCGGATGAATGGAGTAACAAGATTTATGAGCTTCATCCATGACTAGTTCCCTTATATCCCCGAACACGGGAATCCATATTCGTTCAGCAAAGTAGCAAATACCGTCTGATTTAACTTCGAGTTGTGCTTCTATACCGCGTGTACCTTCCAACGATAGGTTTTCCTCTTTCAGAGCTTCAAGTTGAGCACTACTGATCTGATTAGGTAGTCCAAGGTGGATAGTGAGTTGTAATGGTCGGACTCGTCTGGGTTTAGTTTCTTTCGATTTAGGGCATCGGCTACTACGTTGGTCTTGCCCAGGTGATTCTTGATAGAACAATCATAGTCGTTCAAGAGTTCGATTCAACGACGCTGTCGCGTGTTTAACTCTTTCTGTTCAAAGATATGCTGAAGACTCTTGTGATCGGTGTAGGTAGTGCATTTGGTACCGTACAAGCAGTGTCTCCATATTTTTAGTGCAAATACCATGACTCCCAACTCTAAGTCATGAGTCGTGTAGTTTTTCTCGTGGATTTTCAGTTGACGAGAAGCGTTTGCGATCACTTTCTCGCGTTGCATCAGCACACAACCAAGATCTTGAATGAATGCATCACAATACACCACAAAATCATTCGTTCCCTGTGGAAGAGATAGGATTTGGTGCACTGTAGAGATAGGGTTTACCTTTTTGAGTTAAGGTTGTGAAGGGTTGGGCAATCTTGGAGAATCCTTCAATGAGACGACGGTAGTAGCCAGCCAATCCCAGAAATTGACGCACCTCCGTCGGCGTTGTAGGTGCTGCCCAATTCTTGATTGCTTCTACTTTAGCTGGATTGACATGTATTCCCGTCTTGTTGACTACCTGTTCTAAGAATTTTACTCCTCGAACCCAGAGTTCGCACTTGGAAATTTTTTTTGGCAATTCTGAAATCAAACGCAGGTGTTCCTCATGTTCATCCCTATTCTTGGAGTAAGTGAGGATGTCATCGATGAAGACGATAACGAACTGATCTAGGTACGGTTTACACACACGGTTTATGAGATCCATGAATACCGCGGGTGCATTGGTCAATCCGAAGGGCATGACCATGAATTCGTAAGATCTTCGTGAGGTCACTGAAATAACTGGATAGGTTGGGGTATAAATCAAATTAGACCACGGATTAGTCACAGGATGAGGTAACAAGGTCAAATGGAATATATTGTTGTAGTGTAAGGAATAACGTGTTAGTTTAGGAAGAATTCCACAAATTCCGCTTACATAGTTGGGGTCGATAAGTTTGCCATGAGATTCTATTAGAGTTTCAGTCATGATGGTTTATGTGATCACGTTTGGATGAGAGTCTTAATTTCACTAAGACTCTTTCATGATTGAGATATAATGATGGATCTTATTGATGACTATTCAGTGTGTCCGTAAACATCTTCAACCTGATAGTCGCGCCTATCAACTGTTGAATAGGTTTAATGATACCAACTAGTCGTTGAGCGGGCTACGAGAATTTCTATGGACAGTGAAAACTTAAGTCTGTAATTCACAGATTAGGACCATTTATCCACACACTAGGTTTCACCAGGACTTACATGCACCTCAAATTACTATTACGTGTGCACCCGTAATGATAATTTGTTTTGCATGCTCACTCTAGTTCTGCCTTTCCTGTGTCACAACGTCCTTTAGCATGTATTGCTGAGTACAGAGTGTTTTCAGATATGATAAGTTGTCAAAAAGCTTAGTCATCAACTATACTTTGATCAATTAGAACTCATATCAGGATGAGTAGTCGAGAATGGTTTGATCCGAGTATTCACTCGAGTTGAAACACAATACAAGAGTCCAATCCAGCTGATTGTAGATGAGAACATGGAACAAACATGTACATGAAATGCGACTTCGAGAAATGAAACTAATTCATGAATACAAGTTACAGGAAGCAGCAAAGTAGCAATCCTTTTAACTGAGTCAAGATAGGGTTTGAGTATGCATTGAGCAATGCGTTCTCAGATTTGTGGTCAATCTATTCTCAACAGAATATCGACCAAAGACGCGAGCCCATGGCTCGGGAAAATGATGACATCTACATGTCAATGGATTCTGCAATAATGCGTGCAACGGTATGCCTTCATTGGGCGTATTGTTGCTGGCGGGTACAGTAGGGACTCGCCTCCGACGATCCCAACTCCTAAAGAGATATGCGTTACTGCTGAGTGCCGTCCATAACAAGGACCTGAGAAAGCCCACCATACCCAACAGGTGATGGTGATGTAATTAACTCCTCTGAAGGCTCCGTCTCGCTGCCCTCGGGGGAGTGGATGATGTTCTTGTGATTCCCCGAGTGTTGCCACTAGGAATGATGATGCATTGCAAATAATGTGTTCCTCATCAGCAGAGGGCGGTGTAAATGATGTCAACATGACTGCAATACAATGTATGTATGGATACCATGTGTATCATGTATGAGTGTCTGTGTCGTGTAACTAATGCATGTGTGCGGTTATAGTCTAGTATGCAATCCTAGTTCTCTATAACCAATGGCTCTGATACCAATCTGTCACACCCCCAATTTCAACTAACGGAGTTTTACCGTTTGGAAGGTGACACACCAGGATCTCAGTCATTAGTTACATCAAACGACACTATATGGGACTTGAAATGTCATAACATAAAAGTTCAGAGTTAATGCGGAAGCGTAAACATTGATATAAAATTTAAAGTAGTTACACGCAACAAGCGTCAATCAATATAATTAAGTAAACTGTTTATCATGTTTGAAATGAATGAAATGACAGTAGGACTCCATGCATGTCCTAATTGTCCAACCTGTGCCAAAGCGACCTGAGAAACATGTAAAAAAAAGTGTCAACACAAGGTTGGTGAGTTCACAGGTTTGTATGTAAATAAACTGTTTGAGTGTTGCTGGATCCACATACGTAAGTCACACCTATTGCTAGCTAGACAATGTACAAGTTACTCTAAGAGTTCGCAACCGAAGCTGACTGTTTGTGTTTGGGTGCCTTCCGCCATTACTAACATCAACAATGGCAAGTGTTAAGGACAATTTACACCCGTTAGACCTCCAATCAAGTTAGCGCGACTAACCCGGGTGGGGTTTGTCAAACCTAGTAGTATTACTCAAATTTCTTCGCTATACTCCATATATTAACGGTCCGAGTGTGTAAGGACTTTGCATGTTATGTTTGCACTTAGGTACACAAGTGGTAATGAAATACTATGTGATCCATGTCCGTGTGTATGTCTCTCCCTGGCTGGGAGACAAGTAACGGATGCCTGTTCGTATGCATGTTTCTCCCCAACGGGAAAACAAGTAAAATACTGTTTGTGAGTATGCATGTTTCTCCCCAACGGGAAAACAAGTAAAATACTGTTTGTGAGTATGCATGTTTCTCCCCAACGGGAAAACAAGTAAAATACTGTTTGTGAGTATGCATGTTTCTCCTCAACAGGAAAACAAGTAAAATAATGTTTGTGTGTAAGCATGTTTCTCCCCCAATAGTAAAACAAGTAAAAAAGGGCCGTGAAACTCACCAGCGTTGCGTAGTAGGTAGTTTCACACAAGTATGAGATTTAGAATCTCAAGTGTTAGCCTGCACGGCTTACGTATGCCCTATAATTATAACACATAAGTTAGGGACATATGGGATTTGTGACGACGACACGGAAGTTAGAACACCTTAACGCTTTCTAAGGATTTAAGAGTAGACCAACGTGTCTACGGGATTATATAAATTTCTTAATATAATCATTAAGGAAAAAGCGTTACGTGTCGTACGTTAATAACGAATAATAAATAAATAAATGCATTCGTATGTTAAAGTCGTTTAAAAAAGTTAGGAAAATAATATAATTTAATATATTATTTTTAGGTTCGAAGGATTAACTAAAATAGTCATTTGTGTGGAAAAATAATAAATATATTATTTTTAATCGAGTATATAAACGTGGTTAAATAATATAACAATTATATTATTAATTGGTTTGAAACTTCACACGAGGTATAAAACGATACGAAATAATATAAACTATATATTATTTTATAACACGAATCACGGGTTGACAATAATATAAATATATTATTTTATACGAAGTTATGATTTGAAAATAATATAAATATATTATTTTATACGAAGTTATGGTTTGAAAATAATATAAATATATTATTTTAAAAGTGGATAATTAATATAAAGATGGGTTATAAAATCAAACCCGAGCCTACGGGGGGTTTTCGGGTTCAAAACATAATTATATATTAATATAATAGTAAAGGAAATGGTTTTTATATTAAAAATTGCTTTAAAACAATTAAAACCTAAATAGGGGGGAGACTCGAACCCGGGTCTCCTCCCTCTCAGTCCAAAGTTTTAACCATCACAGCCCGCTAGGGTTTCGCAAACAAACCCGAAACGAAATGGTTTTAACAATACGATTTCTGTGATATCCCTCCCATACAAGCCGCGATCGATTCTCAACTCAAATCCCATCGATTTCAACTCTGGCTCGATCCGATTATGCAGGGTTTTGATCATTAGGGGATTTCGAACCTGTGGGTGGATTTAATTTCAAAACCATTAAGTTTAGCATTGTTTAATTTCCGATTTAGAAACCGGTAACCCTAGGTTTGATTAAGAATCAAATTGAATAAATCTTATAATGTTTGGGTTTGGATTCACGGGGCTATTGATCAGTGAAAGATTTCGAATCTTTCCATATAAGTTAATTTCATTTTGGTTGAGACTAGGATTGAAATCCCCAAATTGAATTTATGATGAACCCTAGTTTACGGATTGTGTTAAATTCGATAGTGAAAGCCCGAATTAACATAGGGCTTTTACTAAGCAAAGGATGGCGATTCTAACCATGTAGTTTAATTGCATTGAGATTGGGTCTAGACTGGGGTTCGATTAAGCCGAATAGGGGATGAACCCTAGAATCTAGATTGTTAAATTAGATAATGTAAGCCTCTAAAAGCATAGGGCTTTTGATCTATGAATTGAAACAAAACTAAGACTGTAACCAATTACCAGAATGAAGCCTGAATTGGTAGAGATTGAGTAAATCGGCTCCGACTTGCGTGAGTTTGTTCCCCGACGACTACGATTCACTTCTCCGATGTAATTGACGAGTGCAGTAGCTTCAAGTGAGTCCGTAAAGGCTATTCCAGTGATAAATTTGCGACTGTAATGTACGAATGATGCGAATTTGATAGTAATAGGCGAGGATGTCGACGGTCACGAAGTTAATACCCATAATTGGATTGATTGAGTATTAATGGCGGTAATTAGAGGTTTGATGAGAGTCGGTTAACACATTAAGAATTGAATCCGTTACAGCATTGAATCGATTTTCTGTTTCGGTTGAATTTGGGATTCAAATTTGCGATTGTTAACTTCTAAAAGTCAACTAGATCGATTTTGACTTAATGGCAATTTTAGTCCCTGATTTTCATTCATTACAGTTTGAATAATGATCAGAAATAGTCCTTGGGATTTAATTTCGTTAATTAAGTTAAGACTTAACCGGATTTACTTAACGGGGTTAAGTTTTAAGAGGAAATTTAACGAAATTGTTAACGAGGTTAATCATGAAAAAGTCGGGTTGTCACAAACTCCTCCCTTGGTTTCCGTACCGTCTCAAGTAAACCAGCAACTTGAGTCTCCAGGGTAGAAATCCTTGCATCCCGTGTATCTGGATCCCTAGATGTAAAGGCTTCAGCTGTATGAGTGGGAAAGGTGAAGATCTCATCAAAGTCGAACCGATGGATGAAATCGCCATATGTAAAGGGTTCACGGATTGGTTGAAGGGTGGTAGTGGGAATAGTGGTTGGGATGGAAGTTTGTCTGGTAGATGTTGTAATGGTGGTTGGGGTGATAGTGACTGACTCAGTTTGAATTGGAGTCATCACCATCACCTGTTGAACATATTGTACTGGGAGGGATACTATCACAGGAACCTCCTCTGTGACAGTAGTGGCAACCATCTCAACACTAACATGTGGCTGCCTCCTCCGCTGTCGTCGATACAGCTGGCTGGAAGTTGAAGTAGAGGGTGAAGCAGTACTCACGACCTCTTTGATTGGATCCCTTTGAGTACTAACCTCGACCTCTCTAGGGATAGCAACAAATGGCCTATCCCCTCGTCGCTTAACACTTCTTTCTCTTCGCTGTCTTTGTAATTCACCATCCGAATTAGAATCGGGTTCATATCCGCTTCCTGTACTCTCTTGTCTTTGTCTCTTAGAGGACGACTCGGGATAGGGTACCTTTGCCATTCTCCTTGGGTGTGATTGATCTGGTGCATCATCAGAGTCGGATGAATCAGTTTCAGTTGCCTCAGAATCCGACTCTTCAGCACCAGCACCTCCTTCTTCTTTGTCACCGCCATCACTAGATTCATAATTCTCAGAACCTTCATCTTCTTCCTCATCCTCCTCTACTTGTTCATCAGAGTGTTCACTCAGTTCAGGCTCAGATCCAGCACTATACCATCTGAATTCAGCAGTCGCCACATATGCTTCATTGATAAGATGGCCAAAGAGAGGAGTGTGCACAGGGGTAGGTTCTACACTGCCTGGCGTAAGGAATTGATAAAACACTCTATTGGCCACTGTCTTGACTTGTAATCTTTCACCTATTGCCGGAAGATTCGGCAAGGCATCATTAATCAACAGTTGAACAAATCATGAATACAACATGAATCTAAACTTCTCCGCCATGTTAATCTGATCGGTTAAAGCTTTGTAGATGTATCTGGAGAAGTTGAAACCCTTGTTGAGAGACAACCCAACCATTGCAGCTGCCAGGTCATGACCTATTGCATCCTTTCCTGCTTTTCGTGGTGAGACGCACATGATCATGACATGGGCAACGTACCTCCATTGGTCTAGTAACCACATCTTCTTGTAAGAGGCATAATCTCTAGCACCGACTTAGCCCATCCTCTGTCTGCAGCACCCATCCACAAAGTAATCAGGGTAAGTGACTAGGTCAGTTGCTAGATCCCTGAACTACAGGACTCTCCGAATGGTGTCTTCAGAAATATCAATATCATGACCCGCTACAGTAGCCCTAATGACGTTTGGGGTTACCGTATAGTCATGATCAACTGTCTCCCAGAACTGTTCCAGATAAGGTCTTGAGACGATTGGATCAACAGAAATGGCATAGCTGATCTTGGAGCGGTTCAGAAAGTCCACAATCACTCTGTATTGAAGTGCAGCACCCTTCCAATCTGGATTCGTGAGAGCAAGAAGATTGAACTCACTGGTAAATGCACGAGCCATTACTTCAAGAACACACAATGAACACTATAAGAACACATAGACTCATTGGAATTGAACAGACATGACTAGGTATAGTACATTCACAAAGATAAGAGTTCCAGACTTAGAAAATATTCCATGTTGCCTTTCCTGCACACTTAACAAGTACGCAGGGTTTATGTCTTGCGTACTTAGCAAGTACGCAAGAGCTATATCTTGCGTACTTACCAGGTGCGCAAGGTCTAACACTTAGGCAACTTTGTCAAGTTTTCATAATCAATTAATGAGATATTTTGTTGTGGGTTATGGTCAACACATGGTCAAAAAACAAGAATGGGACTTATGGGACCAACACCAACAACAAAAATCAAGCTAACCCACAGTCAAATTGACCTAGCCCTGGTCCAACGTAGAACCACGGCATCACAGGAGGTCAAATCCAAAATCCAACCATGTTAAGGACTAATCTTTGATACTTGAGCTTCGAATAACGATTTAAAACAAGTTTTAGGTCGTAATTTGGGTCACAAACACCTACAATCGGTTAAAAAATCATAACAAAACCCTAGTTCTTGAGGGTCAAGAAATCGGTCGAAAACAATCGATTTTGTGGATGGAATCGTCTGATAATCTCACCAATTGTTAGTTAGGAGATGATGAAACTAGAAATGGGAAGAAAAACGAGCTTAGGAACACACAAATTTTCAAGGAAATATGAGCATCGGGTAATAACACAATGTTAGTCGTTTGAAAGGAGATGAAGCATTGAAAATTGTTCTAACACCTGTATATGTACCCTTCACAGATGGGTCGTGCATAATTAACATGTACGCAGGACTTAACTCCTGCGTACTTAGCAAGTACGCATGGCTTAAGTCTTGCGTACTTGTAAGTACGCAAGGTTTAATTCCGGCGTACATGTGAAGTACGCAAATGAAACAAATTTCAACTCAAATTATGAAGAATGTCAAGTCAAATAACAAACCGAATAAGAACATTCAATCAAGAGGTTTCAAAAACAATTCAAGGAAGTTAAACACAAATATTTTTGGCTTTTCTTAAGTTTTGATAAACTGTACTTAAAATCTTTTTGGCATTTTTGATAATAATTGAACTGTACATTAACTTAAATTTTTTTTGAGCTTTTCTGAATGAAGATAATATGCACAAGAATATACACATAAGCTATTTTTGGTCAAAGTCATGAACAGAGGATCATATCAGGCTATTATAAGCAAAAATGATACACAATAAACATCAAAGAATATGGGATCATGTCATGGATTACTACTTATTCATACGTAATATGCAATATTAACAAATAATTCAAGTTGGCAATATTATAAGATTTGAAACTATAAGCATCTTTGCATCACGTTCTTGTGTGTTAAGGTATTAAATATAAGTGTACAACGCGTACCCCATTGTTATGCTACATGAATTTAAATTTGCACTATCTCAAGGCATCTAAGATTTTCCCAAGGATTTCCAAATCTCCAGAATGAAGTTACATCGTTTAGCACAGAAAAAAATCAAGCAGAATCCATAAGGATTATCAAGAATCATAAGATTCAGAATCGAGTGATTCATTTGTCTTGGTTTAATAGGTTTTTCTTTAGTGAATATCATATAATGATTCAGGTTAATAAATATGGTGTCTGAGGATTTAGGTAAGGGGATCCAACTTTTATCTGGATTTGATTTCAATGAATCAGGTATGATTCAAGGATGAATATATATGATCAACGGTTGATGTCAAGACATATCTTGGCCCAACTTCCCATTGCATACTTGTGAGTATGGGCAGTGAAGTGAACCGAAAAATTATGCTAAAGACATAACCCGAAACTGGTCTCATAAGAAAAAACTTGCCAAAATCTTACATCCTTTATCTGATAATGATCTTTTTGCAATATATTACACACACATACATGTAAACATGGGTTCAAATCACAGTTGTAGTATTGCTTTAGTTTCCACACTACTAATGATTCAAAAATTAAAATTACTTGCAAATATTCAAATTAAAACAAGATAATCAGATTTAAGGCTCATGTAATCATGACACAATCATCTCCCATATGTGCAGTCTAAGACATTTTGATCACTTACTGATGTACTATCATTTCCTCTTTCCTTCAAATGACTTTGAAATTTTCTTGAATTTCTATTTTGTTTGGATTTTTCTGAAGATGTTAAATAAAGAAAAAAAGAACTATACAAAGAATGTTTAAAAGAAATAAAGTTTAACTTCCATGAAATGATTTGATTTTGAAAAAGAGTTTTCACTCAGGATTGAATATTCCTATCAAGTTGACCATATGTTCAAAACGGGTACGATCAAATGCCTTAGTGAAAAGGTCAGCAAAGTTGTCATCCGTGTGAACTTTGACAAGTTCAACAAAATGCTTTTCAGCGAAGTCACGGATGAAATGATGGTGAATCTCTATATGCTTAGTTTTGGAATGTTTCACCAGGTTGTTGGTGATGGACATAGTGGCATTATTGTCAATGAATAAAGGAGTTCCAGTGTAGTTCAAGCCATAATCTCTTAATTGCTGCTGGATCCACAATATCCGAGAACAAGAGCTCGCGGCAGCAATGTACTCTTCTTCACATGTTGAGACAGAAACCGTTGACTACTTCTTACACTGCCAGGAGACCAGCCTGTCCCCCAAGAATTGACATCCACCTGAGGTTGATTTTCTATCGAGGTTACAACCGCCATAATCAGAATCGGTATAGGCTTTGAAATCAAATGGCTGATGCTTGGAGTACCAAAGACCCAATCGGGGTTTCCCTTTCAGGTATCTGAAGATTCTCTTCACAACAATCAAGTGAGATTCCTTCGGTTGAGACTGAAAACTCGAGCACAAGTAGACAACAAACATAATATCAGGCCTTGAAGATGTGAGATACATTAGAGAACCGATCATCCCGCGGTATAATTTATAGTCCGTATCCTTTCCATTTTTGTCCGGCTGCAGACCATGATTGACTGGGATTGGTGTGCCATATGTAGTACAATCATTCATCTTATATTTTGATAAAATGTCCTACACATACTTAGTTTGATGTAGATAAATGCCATCCTCCCTTTGACTGACTTGCAGACCCAGAAAGAACGACAGTTCACCCATGTTGCTAATTTCAAACTTGGACTTCATCACCCTTTCGAATTATCTACACATCTCTTCATTGGTAGACCCAAAGATAATATCGTCAACATAAACTTGCACAAGTAGAATATCACCTCATGCTTTCCTAATGAAGAGATTCGAGTCAATTTGTCCGTGGTCAAAACAATTGGACAGTAGATGTTAATTGTTTTGATAAAGTCTCATAGCACGCTCTAGGTGCTTGATGAAGACCATAAAGTGCCTTATCCAGCTTGTACACTTTATTGATATTATGTGGATCTTCAAAACCTGGTGGTTGAGTGACATAGACCTCTTCATGAACTTTGCCGTATAGGAAAGTGCTCTTCACATCAAGTTGATAGACCTTGAAGCCGACAAAGGAGGCATAATCCAGAAACAGTCGAATGGCCTCAAATCTAGCAACTGGGGCATACACCTCTGTGTAATCCAAGCCCTCTTGCTGATAAAAACCCTTAACAACCAACCTTGCTTTATTATTCTCTACAACATTTCGATCGTCAGTCTTGCATTTAAACACCCATCTAGTTCCAATCGGATGCACACCCTTCGGAAGGTCAACCAAATCCCATACGTGCAACTTTTGGAATTGAGACATCTCATCTTGCATCGCCTCTATCCAGCAGTTGTCAGCGAGAGCTTCTTTCACATTCTTTGGCTTCAATTGGGATACGAATGCAGCATGCAAACATGTCTCCATGATACCTGTGTCATGTATCTTAGCATACAAACTGGTGTTCTAAGTAATAGTTCTGTGACGAGTTTGAACTCCGGCATCGGGATCACCAATAATGTTGTCATGTGGATGATTCTGATGCACTCTCGTCTCTGGTAATTGAGGTTCTTGAATTGTTGACTCAAGGTTTGTGCTCAACTCCCCCATATTAAGTGTACCTGAAAATGACTAATGTTAATTGGATCAACTAGAGCATCATTTCCTACATGAACATTATGATCAGCTTGAGCATCGTTTCCTTCAACATGAACTTTATCTCCGTTGTCACTGTCAAGAGTTTCAGATGCAGATGCAGCATTGGAATCGGAAGTTGGGATAGGTACCGTTGCTCTGGTTGAGAAATTGGAGTCGTCGTCGCCACTACAGAAATCATACAACTTGGCAGCATATCTTCAGTAAATAAATCAGGAAGGTTAAAAGACTTGAACAGAGCATCATAATCAAATCCCCAAGCAGGACCGGTTGGTTCTGGTGGAATGTTGTGTTTACTGTAGTCCACTTCGAACCATTCTTCCACAGACCTACTCTCAATATTGTATACTCTCTTGCATGGCGAATTGGCAACATATCCTAAGAAGATGCCTTCCACCGCTTGTGCATGAAATTTAGACTTGCGATCTTTCTGCTGTAACAATAATGAGCAGGGACTACCAAACGAAACTAGGTAGTCAAGAATGGAAGGTCGATTGTTGATAAGCTCATAACAAGTTTTGTCATGCCTCTTAACCACCAGAAGTCTATTTAAGACGTGACAAGCTGTGTTGATTGCTTCCGCCCAGAACATTACGGGAAGCTTGGCATCTGACAGCATTGTCCTTGCAGTCTCAATTACGGTTCTGTTCTTCCGTTCTACAACTCCATTCTACTGGGGTGTATACGGTGCATTGAATTCATGATGAATGCCCTTCTTGAGTTAGAAAAGCTTCATCATATTGTTTTTGAACTTTGTACCATTGTCACTTCGTATTCTTCTAACCTTCAACTTGCATAAAGATTCTAAGCTCAAGATCAGGTATTGAAGAATCTCAGCAGTCTCGTCCTTTGTACCTAAGAAATGCACCCAAGAAAAACGTGAGAAATCATCAATTACAACTAGACAGTATGACTTTCCTCCAATACTCCTGATATTTATGGGCACAAACAAATCCATGTGTAGGAGCTCCAAAGGGGTATCGATAGAGTTTTGGATCTTGGGCTTGTGAGATTTCCATTGCTGTTTACCCTTTTTACAAGGCATACAGTCATCTGCAACGGAGAATCTCAGCTTAGGAATCCCGGTTACCAAACCGTTTCGGACAAGATGATTCATTTTACGATAAGAAATGTGTCCGAGTTTCCTATGCCACAAGATTGAGTCAAGTTCTGTCGGTTTGGTAAGTAAACAAGTAGCAACTGATGTGGTGGTTTTGGCCACGCTCATATAAATCTGATAAGTGTCGTTTATCCTTGGCGCTCTCATCAGAATCCACTCTTCAATAACCACAAAACCATGCTTGAGAACCAAGCACTCAGACCTGTCAAACATAACCGAGTACTCCTTGTCGCACATTTGGGAGACACTCAACAGGTTATGTTTAAGCTGCTCACAGTAGTTGACATTGTCGAAGCTTATACATCCATTGGAAACCACGCCTTAACAAGTGATACTACCGCCTTTCTCGCCTGCAAAGGCCACAAATCCGCCTCTGAATGGTTTGACATCTTGAAGCAAGGCCATGTGCTTGTCATGTGCTAGGAGCATCCACTATCCACATACCAATGATTAGAGATAGTTCCATTCGGATGTCCCTGCACGAGTCGCAAGAAATTAATTAGATTTGGAGACCCAAGCCATGGTGGTCTTGGGTCGTCCGTTTTTCTCAAAATAAATGAATATTAATTCACAGTCATGACTATCTAAAATTGGTGAATCCTTTCAAGATTTGGGATCAGGAGATTGAGAACTTTTGGTTTTCTTTGTCCACGATCTTTTCTTATGTCTTACTGGAACTTTGGGCTTGCCATCATCAACCACTGGTGAACTAATAGAAGCTTCACATGTCTGACAATCAGCTAACTTTTGTTCTAGTTTTCTCAACCTTTTGTTCCTTCTTCTCCTCTGTGGCTTAGAAAGTTTCACCACATGCTTCTCACTAGTTTGTGTATTACCATAGGTAGATACACTGGGTTTAGCAACTTGCTTTACCCTTTTATGAACATATGATTTAGCCACATGTTTTGGTGGTGGCTTAACCATTGGCTTCACTGGTGGCTTCACCATTTTTGGTTGTGTGCTCCTGGGTTGCTTCACTGGTGGTGTCTTAGGAATAACGACTTGTTGTGGGACAACTGGCCGTTTCCCTAGATTCTTATCAAGACAGTTCAACAGAATGTGACCTACCATACCACAGTGGAAGCAAGCTTTTTTCTCTTTGTAAGCTCTCGTGTTAGGCTCCTTGGTTTTAGAAGTCGATGATTCAGCTTGATGAGCATGAGTTGTTTGATGAACATAATTTTCAACTTTACCTGATTTTCGTTTGGGAGTAAAATGTTTTTCCATGTTCATGATGATTCTTACTCAAATGATTAACAAAAGCTTCTTTCTTAACTTGCTTAATTGATTTGAAACCTCCATACAACATCATTTTCACTTTATCATTTGCCTCAATCGGATCAGGTTCAGTTAAAATGCAATTATCACGATCAGTGACAATGTTTTTCTCAATTTTATGTTGATCAATCAACTCTTCTGAGACAACACCCTTGACCTTGGTGTTCTCAGAACCTTCATCAGAGAAGAACTCCTCATCAGAAGTTGACTCAGCCTTACTTGAGGAATCATCCTTGATTGAGAATTCTTCCTTGCTTGAAGAGTCATCCAAGAAAGACAAATCAATGTCCACAGGCACATTCACAAACTTGCCGCTTACTGGTGGAGGAATGACATTAGTACATAAACCTTTGCCACTCACTTTTCTCACCACATACTCGTAGTGTTCCACCACAAAGGGAGAGTTTTTCAACTTCTCAAGTTTGCCACTCAACTGTAGGATCTCATTTTGCAGTCTGGCGATCTCGACATTTCTCTTCTCTAACTCCTTGTATGAAATGTCTAAATGAAACCGTTGTTCACTAACTTTAATTGAAAATTCGTGTCTTTCTTTCTTTAAATTTTCAATTGATTCTTTAAAACGTTTTTCATTTTCTTTGTAGTTTAGAGCTGCACTACGTAAGGGTTCGAGTTGATCATGAATACGATCATTCTCATCCTTCAAGACAAGACATTTGGAACAAGAAACAACAGCAAAAGGATTAGAATCTACCTCAGTTGACGAACTGAATGCTTCTCCAATAGCCATGAGAGCCACACGTTTGTGTGACAGACACTCTGGATGTTGTCTTATGCTTTTGTACTTTACTTTATGTATTTGTATTTGTATTTAGTATCTGTATGTAATGGTTTATCGAGATGTAATCATGTATGTAGGTACATGTACTTGTCTAGTCTTTGTAAAGTGTTGTACGCACTTAACAAGTGCGTAGGATGTACATCCTGCATACTTAGCAAGTACGCACGAACAAAGGAAGAGTTAAGCCCTTCGCACTTGCCAAGTGCGAAGGCAACAGTTCTAGTATATATAGCTGGTTTGAGTTGTGATTAAGTACGCATTCATTCAAACTGTAACCGACTGTGATTATCAATAGACGAAGTTTAAAAGTATCTTGTGTTTTGTTGTCGGTACTCCATCTAGTCACGGGCATTCCGCACCCGGTTTGACAAGCCAACGCACTTGCATGTGACGATCCGAGACACTCGGGGACTTACAAGTGGTATCAGAGCTTTTGCTCTTGATTTCGAGTGTTGTGAGTGTGTTAGGAGCATTTTTGACACAATCTACAGCCTTTCTACAAGGAAAAGTGACCGATTTTGATGATTTTTGTGATAAAATAGAGGTAAAGTACAAAAGCATAAGACAACATCCAGAGTGTCTGTCACACAAACGTGTGGCTCTCATGGCTATTGGAGAAGCATCTAGTTCGTCAACTGAGGTAGATTCTAATCTTTTTGCTATTGTTTCTTGTTCCAAATGTCTTGTCTTGAAGGACGAGAATGATCATATTCATGATTAACTTGAACCCTTACGTAGTGCAGATCTAAACTACAAAGAAAATGAAAAACGTTTTAAAGAATCAATTGAAAATTTAAAGAAAGAAAGACACGAATTTTCAATTAAAATCAGTGAACAACATTTTCATTTAGACGTTGCATACAAGGGGTTAGAGAAGAGAAATGTCGAGATCGCCAGACTGCAAAATGAGATCCTGCATTTGAGTGGCAAACTTAAGAAGTTGAAAAACTATCGCTTTGTGGTGGGACACTACGAGTCTGTGGTGAGAAAAGTGAGTGGCAAAGGTTTAGGTACTAATGCCATTCCTCCACCAGTAGGTGGCAAGTTTGTGAATGGGCCGGTGGACATTGATTTGTCTTTCTTGGATGACTCTTCAAGCAAGGTAGATGTCACAATCAAGGATGATTCCTCAAGTAAGGTTGCATCAGCTTCTGATGAGGAGTTCTTCTCTGATGAAGGTTTTGAGAACACCAAGGTCGAGGGTCTTGTCTTAGAAGAGTTTATTGATGAACATAAAATTGAGAAAAAACATTGTCACTGATCATGATAATTGCATATTAACTGAACCTGATCTGATTTAGTCAAATGATAAACTGAAAATGATGATGTATGGAGGTTTCAAATCAATAAGCAAGCTAAGAAAGAAGCTTTTGTTAATCATTTGAGTAAGAATCATCATGAAAACATGGAAAAACATTTTACTCCCAAAAGAAAATCAGGTAAAGTTGAAAATGATGTTCATCAAACAACTCATGCTCATCAAGCTGAATCATCGACTTCTAAAACCAAGGAGCCTTACATGAAAGCTTACAAAGAGAAAAGAGCTTGCTTCCATTGTGGTATTGTAGGTCACATTCTGGTGAACTGTCCTGATAAGAATATAGGGAAATGACCAGTTGTCCCACAACAAGCGGTTATTCCTAAGACACCACCAGTAAAGCAACCCAGGAGCACACAACCAAAAATGGTGAAGTCACCAGTGAAGCCAATGGTCAAGCCACCACTGAAACATGTGGCTGAATCATTTGTTCATAAAAGGGTAAAGGAAGTTGCTAAACCCAGTGTATCTACCTCTGGTAATACACAAACTGGTGAGAAGCCTGTGGTGAAACTTTCTAAGGCATAGAGGAGAAGAAGGAACAAAATGTTGAGAAAACTGGAACAAAAGCTAGCTGATTGTCAGACAGGTAAAGCTTCTATTAGTTCACCAGTGGTTCATGAAGGCAAGCCCAAAGTTCCAGTGAGACATAAGAAAAGATCTTGGACAAAGAAAACCAAAAGTTATCAATCTCCTAATCCCAAATCTCCAAAGGATTCACCAATTTTTGATAGTCATGACTGTGAATTAATTGAAGTCGTTTATTTTGAGAAAAAACGGATGACCCAAGACCACCATGGCTTGGGTCTTTAAATCTAATTAATTTCTTGTGACTTGTGCAGGGACATACGAAGAGAACTATCTCTAATCGTTGGTATGTGGATAGTGGATACTCTCGGCACATGACATGTAACATGGCCTTGCTTCAAGATGTCAAACCATTCAGAGGCGGATATGTGGCCTTTGTAGGCGAGAAAGGCGGTAGTATCACTTGTCAAGGCGTGGTTTCCAATGGATGTATAAGCTTCGACAATATCAACTACTGTGAGCAGCTGAAGCATAACCTGTTGAGTGTCTCTCAAATGTGCGACAAGGAGTACTCGGTTATGTTTGACAAGTCTGAGTGCTTGGTTCTCAAGCATGGTTTTGTGGTTACTGAAGAGTGGATTATGATGAGAGCGCCAAGGATAAACGACACCTATCGGATTTATATGAGCGTGGCCACAACCACCACATCAGTTGCTACTTGTTTACTTACCAAAGCGACAGAACTTGACTCAATCTTATGGCATAGGAAACTCGGACACATTTCTTATCGTAAAATGAATCATCTTGTCCTAAACAGTTTGGTAAACGGGATTCCTAAGCTAAGATTTGTCGTTGAAAATGACCGTATGCCTTGTAAAAATGGCAAACAGCAATGGAAATCCCCCAAGCCCAAGATCCAAAACTCTATCGATACTCCTTTGGAGCTCCTACACATGGATTTGTTTGGGCCCATAAATATCAGGAGTATTGGAGGAAAGTCATACTGTCTAGTTATAACTGATGATTTCTCACGTTTTCCTTTGGTGCATTTCTTAGGTACAAAGGACGAGACTGATGAGATTCTTCAATAACTGATCTTGAGCTTATAATCTTTATGCAAGCTGAAGGTTAGAAGAATACGAAGTGACAACGGTACAGAGTTAAAAAAAATATGATGGAGCTTTTCTGTCTAAAGAAGGGCATTTGTCATGAATTAAGTGCACCGTATACACCACAGCAGAATGGAGTTGTAGAACGGAAGAACAGAACCCTAATTGAGACTGCAAGGACAATGCTGTCAGATGCCAATCTTCTCGTAATGTTCTGGGCGGAAGCAGTCAACACAACTTGTCACGTCTTAAATAGAGTTCTGGTGATTAAGAGGCACAACAAAACTTGTTATGAGCTTATCAACAATCGACCTCCCATTCTTGACTACCTAGTTCCGTTTAGTAGTCCCTGCTCATTATTGTTACAACACAAAGATCGCAAGTCTAAATTTCATGCAAAAGCAGTGGAAGGCATCTTCTTAGGATATGTTGCCAATTCGCCATGCAAGAGAGTGTACAATATTGAGAGGAGGTCTGTGGAAGAATGGTTCGAAGTGGACTGCAATAAACACAGCATTCCACCAGAACCAACCGGTCCTGCTTGGGGATTTGATTATGATGCTCTGTTCAAGTCTTTTAACCTTCCTAATTTATCCGCTGAAGATGTTGCCAAGTTGTATGATTTCTGTAGTGGCGGCGACGAATCCAATTTCTCAACCAGAGCAACGGTACCTATCCCAACTTCCGATTCCAATGTTGCATCTGCATCTAGAACTCTTGATAGTGACAACGGAGATGAAGTTCATGTTGAAGGAAACGATGCTCAAGCTGATCCTAATGTTCATGTAGGAAATGATGCTCCAGTTGATCAAATCAACATTGAGTCATCTTCAAGTACACTTGATATGGGGGAGTTAAGCACAAACCTTGAGTCAGCAATTCAAGAACCTCAATTACCAGAGACAACATTATTGGTGATCCTGATACCGGTGTTTAAACTCGTCACAGAACCATTACTGAGAACAGCAGCTTGTATGCTGAGATACTTGTCACATGTATCATGCAGACATGTTTGCATGTTGCATTCGTATCCTAATTGGAGCCGAAGAATATGAAAGAGACTCTCGCTGACAACTGCTAGATAGAGGCGATGCAAGATGAATTGTCTTAATTCTAAAAGTTGCACGTATGGGATTTGGTTGACCTTCCGAAGGGTGTGCATCCGATTGGAACCAGATGGGTGTTCAAATGCAAGACGAACGATCGAAATGTTGTAGTGAATAATAAAGCAAGGTTGGTTGTTTAGGGTTTTTATCAGCAAGAGGGCTTGGATTGCATAGAGGTTTATGCCGCCCCAGTTTCTAGACTTGAGACCATTCGACTTTTTCTAGCTTATGCCTCCTTTGTCGGCTTCAAGGTCTATCAACTTGATGTGAAGAGCGCTTTCCTATATGCCAAAGTTCATGAAGAGGTATATGTCACTCAACCACCAGGTTTTAAAGATCCGCACCTAGAGCGTGGTATGAGACTTTATCCAAACATCTACTGTCCAGTGGTTTTGACCACGGACAAATTGACTCGACTCTCTTCATTAGGAAAGCATGAGGTGATATTCTACTTGTGCAAGTTTATGTCGACGATATTATGTTTGGGTCTACTAATGAAGAGATGTGTAGAGAATTCGAAAGGGTGATGAAGTCCAAGTTTGAAATGAGCAACATGGGTGAACTGTCGTTCTTTCTAGGTCTGCAAGTCAGTCAAAGGGAGGATGGAATTTATCTACATCAAACTAAGTATATGCAGGACATTTTTTCAAAATACAAGATGAATGATTGTACTACTTATGGCACACCAATCCCAGCCAATCATGGTCTGCAGCCGGATAAGGACGGAAAGGATGTGGACTGTAAATCTTACCGCGGGATGATCGGTTCTCTAATGTATCTAACAGCTTCAAGGCCCGATATTATGTTTGATGTCTTCTTGTGCTCGAGGTTTCAGTCTCAACCGAAGGAATCTCACTTGATAGATGTGAAGAGGATCTTCAGATACCTGAAAGGGAAACCCCGATTAGGTCTTTGGTACTCCAAGCAGCAGTCATTTGATTTCAAAGCCTATACCGATTCTGATTATGGCGGTTGTAACCTCGATAGAAAATCAACCTCAGGTGAATGTCAATTCTTGGGGAACAAGCTGGTCTCCTGGCAGTGCAAGAAGCAGTCAACGGTTTCTGTCTCAACATGTGAAGCAGAGTACATTGCTGCAGCAAGCTGTTGTTCTCAGATATTGTGGATCTAGCAGCAATTAAGAGATTATGGCTTGAACAACACTGGAACTCCTTTATTCATTGACAATAAGGCCACTATGTCCATCACGAACAACCCGGTGAAACATTCCAAAACTAAGCATATAGAGATTCGCCATCATTTCATCCGTGACTGTGCTGAAAAGCATTTGGTTGAACTTGTCAAAGTTCACATGGATGACAACTTTGCTGACCTTTTCACTAAGGTGTTTGACCGTACCCATTTTGAACATCTTGTCAACTTGATTGGAATGTTCAATCCTGAGTGAAAAATCTTTTTCAAAATCAAATCATTTCATGGAAGTTAAACATTATTTCTTTTAAATGTTCTTTGTACAATTCTTTTTCTCTTTATTTAACATCTTCAGAAAAATCTAAACAAAATAGAAATTCAAGAAAATTTCAAAGTCATTTGAAGGAAAGAGGAAATGATAGTACATCAGTAAGTGATCAAAACGTCTTAGACTACACATATGGGAAATGATTACGTCATGATTACTTGAGCCTTAAATATGATTATCTTGTTTTAATTTGAATATTTGCAAGTAATTTGAATTGTCAGTAGGCTATAAGCATTTTTGAATCATTAGTAGTGTGGAAACTAAAGCAATACTACAACTGTGATTTGAACCCATGTTTGCATATGTGTGTGTAAAAGATTGCAAAAAGATCATTATCAGATAAAGTATGTAAGATTTTGGCAAGTTTTTTCTTATGAGACCAGTTTCGGGTTATATCTTTAGCATAATTTTTTGGTTCACTTCACTGCCCATACTCACAAGTATGTAATGGGAAGTTGGGCCAAGATATGTCTTGACATCAACCGTTGAGCATATATATTCACCCTTGATCATACCTGATTCATTGAAATCAAATCCAGATAAAAGTTGGATACCCTTACCTAAATCCTTAGACACCATATTTATTAACTTGAATCATTATATGATATTCACTAAAGAAAAACCTATCAAACCAAGACAAATGAATCACTCGATTCTGAATCTTATGATTCTTGAAAATCTTTAAGGATTCTGCTTGATTTTTTTTTATGCTAAACGATGTAACTTCATTCTGGAGATTTGGAAATCCTTGAAAAAATCTTAGATGACTTGAGATAGTGCAAATTTAAATTCATGTAGCATAACAGTGGGGTACGCGTTGTATACTTATATTTAATACCTTAACACACAAGAATGTGATGCAAAGATGCTTATAGTTTCAAATCTTATAATATTGCCAACTTGAATTACTTGTTTATATTGCATATTACATATGAATAAGTAGTAATCCATGACATGATCCCATATTCTTTGATGTTTATTGTGTATCATTTTTGCTTATAATAGTCTGATATGATCCTCTGCTCATGACTTTGACCAAAAATAGCTTATGTGTATATTCTTGTGCATATTATCTTCATTCAGAAAAGCTCAAAAAGATTTTAAGTTAATATACAGTTCAATTATTATCAAAAATGCCAAAAAGATTTTAAGTACAGTTTATCAAAACTTAAGAAAAGCCAAAAATATTTGTGTTTAACTTCCTTGAATTGATTTTGAAACCTCTTGATTGAATGTTCTTATCCGGTTCGTTATTTGACTTGAAATTCTTCATAATTTGAGTTGAAATTTGATTTCACAAGGGTTTCTGTGTACTTGACATGTATGCAGGAATTAAACCTTGCGTACTTACAAGTTCGCAAGACTTAAGTCATGCGTACTTGATAAGTACGCAGGAGTTAAGTCCTGCGTACATGTTAAGTACGCACGACCCATCTGTGATGGGTACATATACATGTGTTAGAAAAATTTTCAAGGCTTCATCTCATTTCAAATGACTAACACTGTGTTATTACTCGCTGCTCATATTTCCTTAAAAATTTGTGTGTTCCAAAGCTCATTTTTCTTCCCATTTCTAGTTTCATCATTGCCTAACTAAGAATTGGTGAGCTTCTAGACGATTCCATCCACAAAATCGATTGTTTTCAACCGATTTCTTGACCCTCAAGAACTAGGGCTTTGGTTATGATTTTTTGAATGATTGTAGGTGTTTGTGACCCAAATTACGACCTAAAACTTGTTTTAAATCATTATTCAAAGCTCAAGTATCAAATATTAGTCCTTAACATGGTTGGATTTTGGATTTGACCTCCTGTGATGCCGTGGTTCTACGTCGGACCAGGGCTAGGTCAATTTGACTGTGGGTTAGCTTGATTTTGTTGTTGGTGTTGGTCCCATAAGTCCCATTCTTAGTTTTTGACCATGTGTTGACCATAACCCATAACAAAATCTCTCATTCATGGATTATGTAAACTTGACAAAGTTGCCTAAGTGTTAAACCTTGCGCACTTGGTAAGTACGCAAGATATAGCTCTTGCGTACTTGCTAAGTACGCAAGACATAAACCCTGCGTACTTGTTAAATGCGCAGGAAAGGCAACTTGGAAATTTTTCTAAGTCTGGAACTCTGATCTTTGTGAATGTACTATACCTAATCATGTCTGTTCAATTCCAATGAGTCTATGTGTTCTTATAGTTTTCATTGTGTGTTCTTGCAGTAATGGCTCATGCATTTACCAGTGAGTTCAATCTTCTTGCTCTCACGAATCTAGATAGGAAGGGTGCTGCACTTCAATACAGAGTGATTGTGGAATTTCTGAACCGCTCCAAGATCAGCTATGCCATTTCTGCTGATCCAATCGTCTCAAGACCTTATCTGGAACAGTTCTTGGAGACAGCTGATCATGACTGTACGATAACCCCAAACGTCATTAGGGCTACTGTAGCGGGTCATGATATTGCTATTTCTGAAGACACCATTCAGAGAGTCCTGCAGTTCAGGGATCTAGCAACTGACCTAGTCACTTACCCTGATTACTTTGTGGATTGGTGCTGGAGACAGAGGATGGGTTACGTCGGTGCTAGAGATTATGCCTCTTACAAGAAGATGTGGTTACTAGACCAATGGAGGTACGTTGCCCATGTCATGATCATGTGCGTCTCTCCACGAAAAGCAGGAAAGGATGCAATGGGTCATGACCAGGAAGCTGCAATGGTTGGGTTGTCTCTCAACAAGGGTTTCAACTTCTGTAGATACATCTACAAAGCTTTAACCGATCAGATTAACATGGCGGAGAAGTTTAGATTCATGTTGTATTCATGATTTGTTCAGTTGTTGATTAATGATGCCTTGCCGAATCTTCCGGCAATAGGTGAAAGATTACAAGTCAAGACAGTGGCCAATCGAGTGTTTTCTCAATTCCTTACGCCAGGCAGTGTAGAACCTACCCCTGTGCACACTCCTCTCTTTGGCCATCTTATCAATGAAGCATATGTAGCGACGGCTGAATTCAGATGGTATAGTGCTGGGTCTGAGCCTGAACTGAGTGAACACTCTGATGAACAAGTAGAGGAGGACGAGGAAGAAGATGAAGGTTCTGAGAATTATGAATCTGGTGATGGCGGTGACGAAGAAGAAGGATGTGCTGGTGCTGAAGAGTCGGATTCTGAGGCAACTGAATCTGATTCATCCGACTCTGATGATGCACCAGATCAATCACACCCTAGGAGAACGGCAAAGGTACCCCTTCCCGAGTCGTCCTCCAATAGACAAAGACATGAGAGTACTGGAAGCGAATATGAACCCGATTCCGATTCGGATGCTAAATTACAAAGACAGCGAAGAGAAAGAAGTGTTAAGCGATGGGAAGATAGGCTATTTGTTGCTATCCCTAGAGAGGTCTAGGTTAGTACTCAAAGGGATCCAATCACAGAGACTGTGAGTACTGCTTCACCCTCTACTTCAACTTCCAGCCAGCTGAGGAGGCAGCCACATGTTTGTGCTGAGATGGCTGCCACTATTGTCATAGAGGAGGTTCTTGTGATAGTATCCTTCCAAGTTCAATTTGTTCAACAGGTGATGGTGACGAATACAATTCAAACTGAGTCGTCACTATCACCCCAACCACCATTGCAACATCTACCGTACAAACTTCCATCCCAACCACTATTCCCACTCCCACCATTCAACAAATCAGTGAACCCTCTACATATGGTGATTTCACCTATGGGTTCGACTTTGATGAGATCTTCACCTTTCCCACTCATACATCCAAAGCCTCTACATCTAGGGAACCAGATCCACGGGATGCAAGGATTGCTACCCTTAAGACTCAAGTTGCTGGTTTACTTGAGACGGTACGGAAATCAAGGGAGGAGTCTGACAAGCAACAACGTCAGATTAACTCTTTTTTTGATGAAGTAGTGGCTTTGAAGAAACAAAGGGCGGTTGATGAGTTGCAGGGTAAAGAGCAAGATATGATGGTTAAATTGGTTAGTGATATGACCAAAACGCTTGCTGCTCAGGGGGAGAAGATTCAAGAGTTGCTGAAGGAGAAGGAGAAACCGACAAATCCAAGTAGTGATGAGGCATGTCACCTAGTCGACCTGACTAAGGATGACGACACATACAAGGATCCTGAAGCGGGTCCTAGTGGAAGTGAGCAACAAGCGTTAGCGATTGTTCCCATTTCTGCTGTGCCTATGGCTGAGGGGGAGTCCACTGAACATGAAGGTGATGTGTCAGGTAGTGAAGGTGGTACAGGAAAGTCTGTGGCCTATGTACTTCAAGACCTATCTGATGATATTCTTATGATTGAGCCAGACTATTTAAAAGAAGCTCAGATCGATGCTCTAAGCAATCTAGAAGAAGGAGAGATCGAGTCTGATGATGAATGGGATGTAGAAGATGAGGATGTTATGGTAGAGTTTCCTAAAGGGGACGGTAAAGGAGTATACGAGCTTGAGGATGGAGAGATCTTTGAAGCTCCAACCTTTGAAGCTACTTCAAACACAGGTTCAGTCGAGCCTGAATTTGTTGTTGAGGCTAGTGGTGCAGCAACCTCGATTGAAGCCTCTCCCACTGACCCCGAACCAGTTGATCATGAAACATGGAAGAGTAAATATCCTAGCGGATGGTTTACTAAAGATCAAGCTCCAGTCTGGAAAAAGACATCCATCATAGACAAACATGGAGCTTCAGGTATGATCTTGTATGTCAAGTTCGACGACAACAAGAAGTTGTTCGCTATTAAACGAGCTGGTGGGGTTCAATACTTGAAACCTACCAGTGAAGCGTTCAGCTCCCTGCCGAAGTACGTTCTGGTGAAGCTTGCAAATCGAGAGCTGCTTGGTGATTCTCATCATGCGGTAGCAATGGGTTTGTGGAAGACACTACAGAGAGAGGGAAGATCAGGAAACTTTGAAGTTTTCAAGCCTTAGATGCCCAAGAAAGTCCGGGATGAAAGTGTTAAACATCCTATGACAAACTGTAGTCTAAAGAAGCTAGTTTACAAGCCAGTGAAGTGTGAAACCAGGATTCCTCTGAGCAAGTTATCTCAGGATATCCTTGGTAACATATGGTACTGGTACGTGCACCCAAAGACGGGCGATGCAGTGGTGATTGGAAGAATAAGGTCCACAAGTGGAAGCCAGGAACCAAAGGAACAGATCTGAGTCTTTGATGAAATCACTTTCATTAATTTCTCTGTGAAAGATCTGACGGCCCTAAATGAAAAATAATGCATCTACACGGACGAGTGGACAAAGCTTCAAGCATCGAGATACGACAAGCTAGTCAAGTTCTGTCTTGACTATAGGCTGAAGATGGGAAGCTAGAGCTGCAGGAAGTTGAAGACCGAAGACAATCCAGAGCTGTTGTCGAGGGGGAGTTTGTTGGAGCACGTTTGTGTGACAGACACTCTGGATGTTGTCTTATGCTTTTGTACTTTACTTTCTGTATTTGTATTTAGTATATGTATGTAATGGTTTATCGAGTTGTAATCATGTATGTAGGTACTTGTACTTGTCTAGTCTTTGTAAAGTGTTGTGCTCACTTAACAAGTGCGTAGGATGTACATCCTGCGTACTTAGCAAGTACGCAAGAACAAAGGCTGTGTACTTGCTAAGTACGCAGGAGTTAAGCCCTGCGCACTTGCCAAGTGCGCACGCAACATGTCTAGTATATATAGCTGGTTTGAGTTGTGATTAAGTACGCATTCATTCAAACTGTAACCGGCTGTGATTATCAATAGACGAAGTTTAAAAGTATCTTGTGTTTAGTTGTCAGTTTACTTTTTTGTTGTAGGTACTCCATCTAGTCACGGGCATTCCGCAACCGGTTCGACTAGCCAACGCACTTGCATGTGATGATCCGAGACACCCGAGGACCTAAGATACTTCCCTTTCTTCAGCTTTCATCAACTCAACAATCTTTGCCATTAAACCCATTTGAGTTTGTGCAATGATGGTATCTTCCAGATGAACCCCCCAATCAAAGCTCTCATCCTGTTGAACAACTAAAGCACTGGACGTTCCACCTTGACTTTGACTGGGGTTGTTCTGATTGTTGTAGCTTTGGTTGTTTCCCTGGCTTGGTCTTGTGAAGCCTGAAGCTGGTCCCTTATCCTTTTGACATTCACTAGCAAAGTGTCCAAATTTCTGACACTTGTAGCCCTTGGCTTTAGATTTGTCAAAACCAACTTTGGCATTAGAATGCCCACCAATAAATTTTCTACCAGTTCGGTTCAGAAAACGCTTAGCCCTCCTCAAGATCATGGCCATGTTCCATTGAATGTCTATGTCCTCCATGTCATCTGGATCCACCTGATTAAAGTCTTCTTCAATAGTTTCATGATCCGTTAGCTTCCCGCCTATGAAGTTCTCGTAGGCAAGCATGCAAGATGAGAACAGTGCCACATGATCTTCAGCAATCTTGGCAATAGCTGTTTGGTTGGCTGAGGATGTAGAAGTAGGGCTTCTTGAGGAATGTTGGTGGTGTGAACCAGATCCCGATGCAGTAAAGCATGTATGACTACCGCAACCATTTGAATTTTCTTCTTCCTGAGGATTCCCAGATAACAGGGAAATTCCAGAGCCCGATGACTTTGCAATAGAAGACACCCCATAATACATAGAAGGGTCTTGAATCTGGGATCTTCCAGCACTTTCTTTCTTTTTCAGGTTCATATCGTGTGCTTGAACCTTTCCTATTACATCATCAACTGTCATCTCATAAAACTTGGGGTTCTCTCTCAGTAGGGTAGTATACATGTCGAACTTTGGTGGTAAAGCATCCAAAAGCTTTTCCACCAACTCATCATCAGGGTACTTTAGTTCATATGAGTTTAGTTCAGTCTGAAGGTGGTAGAATCTAGAAATAAGTTCACTAATAGATTCATTCTCTAGGTATCTGAAACACTCATATTGTTTCCTCAACAGCTCTCTCTTGCTCTTCTTGACATCACTGTTACCCTCAAACCTTTTCAGCAGAGCTTTCCAAAGATCCTTAGAAGTATCGTAACTTCTGAAACTGTGAAATAACTCTCGGGTTAAGGCCATGGTTATAGAACCATGTGCCTTTTTTTCTCGGTCATAAATCTTCTTCTCCTCTTCATCTAGCTTGGAGATAGGTTTGGAAACAGTTTATTCAAGAAACAAATATGTTGGATGTTTATATCCTTCAAGAATAGGTATCCATAAGGTGGAATCAGTATATGAGATAAACTCCTCAAAGTGTGCTTTCCAGTTAGAAAAATCACTTACGTTTAGCAGCTTTGGTGGTTTTTGTGGCGTACCAATCTCATTATCATAGTTCAGCAGACTACTAATGTTCTGAATGTTTAACATGGTGATTAACTTAGTCAAACATTTGAAATTACAGGACAACTTGTGCACTTAAAACTGGCCTTGCGCACTTACAAGTTTGGTCTTGCGCACTTATGATTTGCTCTTGCGTACTTATCAAGTACGCATGAGTAAATGTTAAGTATGCAGGAAGAAATAAGTACGCACAAGAATGGTCTTGCGTACTTAGCAAGTATGCAGGAAGACTGTCCTTTTTGCCAAATAAGGTAAGTACGCAGTATGCTTTATCCACCTGCTCCACCAACTTTTTTCGGTCGCCCAAAAAAGCTCAGATCTTCAGATTTTGAAGATATTAACAAATTTATCAAGCCAAAAGTTTAGAAACTTGTTTCTAACAAACCCTTGATGATCAAAACACTCAAACAAACAACAAAAAGGTCGGATTTTAAAGGATTTTTGCTTTTAAAATGGCGCTCAAGAGCTACCTCTATTTTATCACAAAAATCACCAAAATCGGTCACTTTTCCTTGTAGAAAGGATGTAGATTATGTCGAAAATGCTCCTAACACACTCACAACACTCGAAATCAAGAGCAAAAGCTCTGATACCACTTGTAGGTCCCCGGTGTCTCGGTTCATCACATGCAAGTGCGTTGGCTAGTCGAACCGGGTGCGGAATGCCCGTGACTAGATGGAGTACCGACAACCACAAAGTAAACCGACAACAAAACACAAGATACTTTTAAACTTTGTCTATTGATAATCACAGCCGGTTACGGTTTGAATGAATGCGTACTTACTCACAACTCAAACCGGCTATATATACTAGACCTGTTGCCTGCGCACTTGGCAAGTGCGCAGGGCTTAACTTCTGCGTACTTAGCAAGTACACAGCCTTTGTTCTTGCGTACTTGCTAAGTACGCAGGATGTACATCCTTCGCACTTGTTAAGTGTGCACAACACTTTACAAAGACTAGACAACTATCTACATAAATGATTACAACTCGATAAACCATTACATACAGATATTAAATACAAATACAAATACATAAAGTAAAGTACAAAAGCATAAGACAACATCCAAAGTGTCTGACACACAAACGTGCTCCAACAAACGTTTCTAAAAATAGAAAACAAGCCTAAAAACACCATGAGCATGTGATTTTACCAAAAAAAATCATACAATCTCTATATCTAGTGTTTATGTATCATTTCCACCAAACAAATCACATCATAACCTCTTCTAACAAAAACACAAAATTTAAAATTTCCATAAACATAAAAAACGAGCATGCATGTATCATCCAACACTTTTGACAACAAAGTTTTCATATATTAACCATCTACCAACATTACTACAACACAATCCATCATCAAATCATCAAGAACACATCATCTAACAAATGCTCATACAATAATGTTTCCTTATATGGAAACCGAGCCTAAGAGCAGAATATGGGTCCAAAATCACCATCAATATGTACCATTTTGTTAGAAAACTCGTTTCTTTCAAGAATCCGTGGTTAAACTTTCATAAAAGCGACTTTTTCTTGGATGCATGTTCATAAGAACATGAAGATGAAAATGGAGAAAAAGTGGGTTTTAATGCTTACCAAACATGAAAATGGATGGATTGATGGATGAAATCTCTTGCAAATACTTGTTAATCACCTTTGGAAGCTTGGATTTGGTGGAAGAATGGATCAAAATCACAAAAAAAGATGAAGATGATGGTGGGTGGGAGGTGATTTCGGCCAAGGAGAAGAAAGAGGAGAGAGAGAGTGGTGGATGGTGAAATGGGGGAAGGGGGTATTTATAGGATCTTGGGATACCGGGTGGTGGAAAACGAATAGTCACCGATTTATTGACGGAAATACCGAATTGGTATGAATGAAATTATTTAAAAATAATTTGACTTATATTGGTATGTTTAACATATAAAATTTTTAGATTTTTATTTGAAACTGTAGGTACAGACTCCGGACTGGCTGGACTGCGTTAAAACAGAAAGTTTCTCCGAAAATTCTTGAAAAATTCACAGAGACATAAAATAACATATCACAATATTACATGTAATTTGTACACACCAAATATGTGTCTAAATGTATGCTTAGAATTATTCACCTAGCTAGTGCACACTACATGTGTATCGGACTGTGTTGAAAATAAAAGTATATCTATAAATCACCGAAAAATTCATATAGTCATGATTAATTAAATTACAGTGTTACATATAATTTACACGCACAGATGATATGTCTAGGTATTTGTTTTAAATTATCACCAATGGTCGTGCTATAGGATGCGTGTTTGACCTGATATTCTTCTGTATTACCGACACGTGTGAACGGATTGACTTGCTAAGTGTGAAATGGACTTAATTACTATAAAATTAAGTGGGATGTAATTCATATACTATAATATATGTGTTAAACGGGTATGGATATTAACCCGAATTTGACGTGTGTCATACGCATGCAGGGTGATATCGGACCGATATCCCCATACATGTAAACCTAAGATAGGGGTATTGATTATGATAATATCGAATATGATCTAGGTTTCTATCGAAGTGTTGATTGTTATATTCGATACAGGAGGAGGTTCTGCTTAAGGTGAGTTCCTCTGAACTGTGCTCTATGAAATGTTTTGTAAATGATTTTTATTTGAGATCCCAATACTATCCGTGCATATATCCTATAATAAGTACTTATTATGGCCATGATTGGGGTGGGACCTAGGGACAAGACCGATCCTCTTGTTTGAGATCTGGTACATATGGGACCAGCGCGCCGTAAGGTCTCTGTATATATATGTATGTTGTAGACTCAGAACCCAAGTAAAGCAGAGGTTATTGGGTGATGGATTGGAGGGGATGGTTGTAAGACCTGTCGGGGCATTCATCCCTGTATCAAAGATAACCGTAAATATGATTTTGCTTATGAACTCACCAGCGTTAGGCTGATCCAAATTGTTTTCAAATGTTTTTGAGCACAGGTGAATCCTAGCTGGTAGTTGACATTCAAGGAGATGTACAGATGTTTTGAGATAAGGATGACTGAGGGTAGGTCTCCCTGTGTGACCATTAGTCCTGAGTGGATAGCATGATTCTTCATGAGCTATAAGTCCAGAGTTGTTTATGTTGTATTTTGCCAGTCAGTCCCTATTGTACAAATAGTATTTTATGTAATGAAATAAGTTATGATGTTAAGTCTTCCGATGTGTGTTTTTTGTAACAACGTCAAAGTAACTAGAAATCGACCTTTAACCGGTATGTAGTTATCTGACGAATGAAATGTTCTGTCTAGGAAAGGGCAGTGTATAAATCTCTCCTAGACCCGTCGCTCTTACCTAGGAACATATCTGTTGGATGTACTACTCTAGTTAGATGACTGTCCTGTGTTACGGCTGTGATATTTGACTTGCTTTTCTTAGCTAACCTAGCACAAACAAAACCAGCACAACAAAACTAGTATATCAAACCAGCACAAAAATGAAGAACACAATTGGAATTTACAAGTTATAATTCTAAAACCAGCACAAACATAACCTAGCACAAGCAAAACGAACACACGTAGGCCATCACAAAAATGAACAAAATCCATCACAACAAAACTAAGCTTTTAAGATTGTATTATATACAAAACATTTGCAAATTAGATAGTGGGTTCTGGCCCAAGTTTCATAACATTCATATGAAGTTTTTTTTAATTCACTTTCTTGTATTTTATGGTACATTTTTTCCATACAACAATAGTTACAGGAAGACGCAAAGATAAGGTACATTTTTCTTTTTATGTTGTTGAAAGTCAAAACTTAATTACTTACATTCTTCTTTTAAGAGGATGACTTTTATTTCAGATTTATGATTTTATAAAATTACCTGTTTTTTTTTGTTATTGTGTTATTTTTTATATTGTACTAATTTGCTGTTGTGCTGATTTTGTTGTTGTTCTATTTTCCTGTGCTGGTTTGCTGTTGTTTACTAGAAAACAGAACATATTCTACTATCAGTGCTGTTTTATTAAAAATAAACATAGATTTTGATTTTTTTTAAATCATCGTTTTATATATATCAACATTATACTCAAATTAAAGAGAGAAAAATGCTCGATTTTATGGTGTAATTTTTTTCAAAAACTAATGTCGTATAAAAAAGTTATGGACGTTTAAAAAATGTGGGGGAATTTGAAAAAAGTCAACAAAAATGACTTATAAAGATACCCCTTCAACCTTCTTTTTATCTCCAGTTGAATCTCATCTCTTATTAAGAAAATGGATGGCTAAGATTGCTTCTTAGACTTCTTACCAAATTACACTTCTTAGTTGAACCTGCTCCTTTATATATATATGGAGAGTATCAAATAATAAGTAGTTTCGCTAAAAAATCTAATAAATGACAAAAACCTTAAGAAACGATATCAAACGAACTCTGATTTAGATAATTTCAGGGTGTAGCTTTTAGTGTTTAGATTTTACATTTGAATTTTAGGGTTTTAGCCGTATGGTTTAGCCTTAGAGTTTAGCTTTTAGATTTTATGGTTTAAGTTTTTTTTGGGAGTGGGGGTGGGGGGTTTAGGTTTAGGTTTTTGGGGGGATGGAGTGGGGGGTTTAGGTTTTTCAGGGGTGGGGGTGGGGGTTTTAGGCTTTTCGGGGTAGGGTTGGACGGGGATTTAAGTTTTTGGGAGTGCGGGTGGAGAGGGGTTTAGTTTTTGGGTCCGGTTTAGGGTTCGATAAAACGGTTCAAATGCCGTTGGAATGAGCTCAATCGGAGTTCGTTTGACCCACTTATTAGGATTTATTAGTGATAAACCACTTATTATTGGAACCGTCCCATATATATATGTGTGTTTTTTTTTTCTAAACGTCAATTTACAATCAGTTGAGCTCAAGTTAGTTTGTCTATATAATTGTACTATATAACATAGTGTGTTGTATTATACACAGTATAACTCTACAACACTAATAGGACAAAAATGTAAAACACAAAGTGAGAACCGGTAACTAGTTGTATCTACTTTACGTGCCTTTCGTTGTTTAATCATATGTCACATATCCACCGACAGCTATTATGCGCAACGGGCCACTTCATAATTTAATACGTTGTTTTAAGAATGTTTGTTCTCAATCTCAATGAAAATGAAATTGTGGAAAGAATGAGACCCTTCATAATATTAGGTAGGGGTTATTATCTTAGACAATGACAAATATACCTGCCTTAATTCATGGATGTGACTTTAAATACTCTTATAGTAATTTTATTTTAATAAATGTGATAGATAAACTTTAACTAGTCAAAATTACATGACCTAAATACGCATCCAAATCAAACATTAAAGATGGACATCGATGCAAAAACAAGTAGTATCTTTTTTCTTGATATGGTTAAGAGCATATTGGTTTCACATTAATTGTTATCGTATTTGCTTGTTAAGTTTCAACAATGTACACGAGACACAATATATATATTTTGTAATTTTAGTATCATCCATCTATCATTTCATCTGATTGAAATTTATATGAAGTCAAAGAGATTTCAGATTAAACTCTAATCTAGGTTAGAAAGTGTTGAATGTAAACGTGTATAAGCTAGTTATATCTCTAAACTCATATCCAACTAATGATAGAGGCAAGACTGAAGAGGTTTGACGTCCGACTAGTTTTCTGTTATGCAAGCCCTGGTAACTTTCCCGCCAAAATAAAATTTTGACAACTTCGTTAAAGGACATGAATGAGGCGAAGACAACTTTTCATGAAAATATGTTAGAAGTTTTCATAGTTTCATGAAAAGTTACTTCATTTATTATTATTATATAAATGGACTAGGTTAGAATCCCATACGTATATTACAGAGGTTGAATAAATATAATGTTATATACTTAGTAATAATAAATTTATGTCTTTAAAATGCGTGTATTAAACGGGTTGAATAAAATATATAATGTAATCTTTTAACACATACACTCGTAATAATATGTTTTTAAAAAAATTACTTTGACGTAACAGTTATATATTTTGTTAAGTTGACTTTTAAAATATTTTATAACTGGGTATTAATTTTTTTATTTAATTAATAAATATTAATTCATATTAAATTCATTTGGTTAATGATATAATAACTATTAATAATTAAATAATAAGTATCTATAATTATATTTATATTACATATTTAAAAATATTTTCTTTTAATATCATTATTCAATAGGAGAAAGAGGTGGGAAAAACATGATGAGAATCTGGTACGTATGTGATCAGCGCGCCGTAAGGTATCTGTATATATATGTATGTTGTAGACTCAGAACCCAAGTAAAGAAGAGGTTACTAGGTGATGGATTGGAGGGGATGGTTGTAACACATGTCGGGGCATTCATCCATGTATCAAAGATAACCGTAAATATTATTTTGTTTATGAACTCACCAGCCTTAGGCTGATCCAAAATGTATTCAAATGTTTTTTGAGCATAGGTGAACCCTAGCTGGTAGTTGGCATTCCAGGAGATGTACAGATGTTTTGAGATAGGGATGACTGAGGGTAGGTCCCTGTGTGACCATTAGTCCTGAGTGGATAGCATGATTCTTCATGAGCTATAAGTCCAGAGTTGTTTATGTTGTATTTTGTCAGTCAGTCCCTATTGTACAAATAGTATTTTATGTAATGAAATAAGTTATGATGTTAAGTCTTCCGCTGTGTGTTTTTTGTAACAACGTCAAAGTAACTAGAAAGCGACCTTCAACCGGTATGTAGTTATCTGACGAATGGAATGTTATGTCTAGGAAGGAGCAGTGTATAAATCTCTCCTTGACCCGTCGCTCTTACCTAGGAACATATCTGTTGGATGTACTACTCTAGTTAGATGACTGTCCTGTGTTACGGCTGTGATATTTGACTTGCTTTTCTTAGCTAACCTAGCACAAACAAAACCAGCACAACAAAAACTGGTATATCAAACCATCACAAAAATGAAGAACACAATTGGAATTTACAAGTTATAATTCTAAAACCAGCACAAACATAACCTAGCACAAGCAAAACGAACACACGTAGGCCATCGTAAAAATGAACAAAATCCATCACCACAAAACTAAGCTTTTAGGATTGTATTATATACAAAACATTTGCAAATTAGATAGTGGGTTCTGGCCCAAGTTTCATAACAGTCACATGAAGTTTTTTTTAATTCATTTTCTTGTATTTTATGGTACATTTTTTTCCATACAACAATAGTTACAGGAAGACGCAAAGATAAGGTACATTCTTCTTTTTATGTTGTTGAATGTCAAAACTTAATTACTTACATTCTTCTTTTAAGAGGATGACTTTTATTTCAGATTTATGATTTTGTAAAATTACCTGTTTTTTTTTGTTATTGTGTTATTTTTTATATTGTACTGATTTGCTGTTGTGCTGATTTTGTTGTTGTGCTATTTTTCTGTGCTGGTTTGCTGTTGTTTACTAGAAAACAGCACAAATTCTATTATCAGTGCTGTTTTATCGAAAATCAACATAGATTTTGATTTTTTTTAAATCATCGTTTTATATATATCAACATTATACTCAAATTAAAGAGAGAAAAATGCTCGATTTTATGGTGTAATTTTTTTAAAAAACTAATGTCGTATAAAAAAGTTATGGACGTTTAAAAAATGTTGGGGAACTTGAAAAAAATCAACAAAAATGGCTATTATAAAGATACCCCTTCAACCTTCTTTTTTTCTCTAGTTGAATCTCATGCCTTATTAAGAAAATGGATGGCTAAGATTGCTTTTTAGGCTTTTTACCAAATTACACTTCTTAGATAATAAGTAGTTTTCGCTAAAAACTCTAATAAATGACAAAAACCTTAAGAAATGATATCAAACGAACTTTGATTGAGCTAATTTCAAGGTTTAGCTTTTAGGGTTTGGAGTTTATATTTGAATTTTAGGATTTTAATCTTAAAGATTAGCTTTTAGGATTTATATTTTATGGTTTAGGTTTTTCTTGGGAGTGGGGGTAGGGGGTTCAGGTTTTTGGGGGTGGGTGGGGGTTTTTGGGCGGGTGGGGTGAGGGGGTTTAGGTTTTTGGGGGGAGGTGGTTTTGGGCTTTTCGGGGTAGGGTTGAGGGGGGTTTAAGTTTTTGGGGGTGCGGGTGAAGAGAGGTTTAGGTTTTTGGGCCCGGGTTAGGGTTCGATAAAACGGTTCAAATGAGCTCAATCGGAGTTCGTTTGACCCACTTATTATGATTTATTAGTGAAAAACCACTTATTAGTGGAACCGTCCCATATATATATATATATATATATGTGTGTTTTTTTTTTCTAAACGTCAATTTACAATCAGTTGAGCTCCAGTTAGTTTGTCTATATAATTGTACTATATAACAGTGTGTTGTATTATACACAGTATAACTCTACAACACTAATAGGACAAAAATGTAAAACACAAAGTGAGACAACCGGTAACTAGTTGTATCTACTTTACGTGTTTTTCGTTGTTTAATCATATGTCACATATCCACCGACAACTATTATGCGCAACGGGTCACTTCATAATTTAATACGTTGTTTTAAGAATGTTTGTTCTCAGTCTCAATGAAAATGAAATTGTGGAAAGAATGAGACCCTTCATAATTTTAGCTAGTGGTTATTATCTTAGACAATGACAAATATACCTGCCTTAACTCATGGATGTGACTTTGAAATACTCTTATAGTAATTTTATTTTAATAAATGTGATAGATAAACTTTAACTAGTCAAAATTACATGACCTAAATACGCATCCAAATCAAACATTAAAGATGGGCATCGATGCAAAAACAAGTAGTATCTTTTTTCTTGATATGGTTAAGAGCATATTGGTTTCACATTAATTGTTATCGTATTTACTTGTTAAGTTTCAACAATGTACACGAGACACAATATATATATTTTGTAATTTTAGTATCATCCATCTATCATTTCATCTGATTGAAATTTATATGAAGTCAAAGGGATTTTAGATTAAGCTCTAATCTAGGTTAGAAAGTGTTGAATGTAGACGTGTATAAGCTAGTTATATCTCTAATCTCAGATCCAACTAATGATAGAGGCAAGACTGAAAAGGTTTCACGTTCGACTAGTTTTCTGTTATGCAAGCCCTGGTAACATTCCCGCCAAAATAAAATTTTGACAACTTCGTTAAAGGACATGAATGAGGCGAAGACAACTTTTCATGAAAATATGTTAGAAGTTTTCATAGTTTCATGAAAAGTTACTTCAGTTATTATTATTATATAAATAGACTAGGTTAGAATCTCGTACGTGTATTACATAGGTTGAATAAATATAATGTTATATACTTAGTAATAATAAATTTATGTCTTTAAAAATGCGTGTATTAAACGGGTTTAATAAAATATATAATGTAATCTGTTAACACATACACTCGTGATAATATGTTTTTAAAAAATTTACTTTGACGTAACAGTTATAGATTCTGTTAAGTTGATTTTTAAAATATTTTTTTTCATATGGGTATTAATTTTTTTATTTAATTAATAAATATTAATTCATATTAAATTCATTTGGTTAATGATATAATAACTATTAATAATTAAATAATAAGTATCTATAATTATATTTATATTACATATTTAAAAATATTTTTTTTTAATATCATTATTTAGTAGGAGAAAGAGGTGGGAAAAACATGATGAGAATACACAAGAAAATGACACGTGCCCCCCGTAGAATTTTTTTTATTAGTATAAAGATACATAAAATATATTGGTATTGTCTAGACTCTAGGCCTATAAACGAATCGAACGTTCAGTGAACTGTTTGTGAACCGTTCAGCGGAAAGTTCGTTTGTGTTCGTTCATCTAATAAATGAACGAAAACGAATACATATTGTTGTTTATTTAATTAAACGGACGAACATGAACACATGTCTCGTTTGTTCATTTACGTTCGTGAACGTTCTTTTCTGTTCGTTCACTTATGTTCATTTGTTTACGTTCGTTTAAGTATTCACTCAATTTTTTTATTACTAATATTAATTTAAAATCAATTTGATTTTTCATATTTTAAAACCTTTAAGCCTAATATAAAATCTACTTGATATCTTTATTTAGTTTTGAAATGTTGGATGAAGGATGATGATATTTTAAGCTTTAATTTAGATATTCACGTTTACTTTTAATTGTGTTTGTTTATGTTCATTTATGGTCGTGAACCGTTGATGTGTCGTTTTTAATATATAAAAATATAATATATTTTTACTATGGTTTTACGAGATCAGGTTTTAAATTTATAAAAAGATAATTACTTTAACTTAAAAACACACACAATATGCAAGTGTACCTATCGCAGGGTAATATAGTTTAGGTAAAAACCAAGTATCGAACCAATGGACACGGTCGAGTTCCAGTACTCAACTTTTGTTATTGTTTAGCCGGATCAATTAGTGAGTGAATTTTGTGTGCTTGTGAAGCAGAATAGTAAATGAAAGAAAAGTAAATAACGGTAAAGTAAATAACAGAAAAGTAAAAACGTGCGTGATGTGTGTAAGAGAAATGTAAATAGCAGAATAGTAAATAGTAGGAAAGTAAATATCTTGGAAATGATCAAGCCACGAAGAGTATTGCTTCGGGCTTCGAATCAGCTTGGTACGTGATAATGTTAAGTTAACTAATTTAGTGATATGACTACTACAAACTTGTGGCCCGGGTCACTGCTAGAGCCTCGTCCTCACGACATTTGATTCACGAATTAAAATCTTTAAATTAAAATGCTTGTGCCTCCCGTTAAGGACAACAGTTATCCTCAACCCTTCGAATGGTCATCTCCGGGTTGGTTTAAGACATAGAACATAAACGCTTTGTATTAGAGTTAAATAGGTGATTATATTTTGCTCACAGGGAGGCGGTGTAACAATGGGACCAAGTATAAAGACGTACCATTCCCAACATGAGTTCACCAATTCTTTGTCGCATAAGAAGTTCGTATAAAGACGTACGACCTTAATAATGTTGACCAAGCCTTGGCTTATTAATATCTGCTTGTATAAAGACGTACAAGTTTCAAAAGAAGTTTGATTAAAAAGGTTTTACGATCTTACGCTTTAAAATCAAGAACACTCATAAATATAAAGACTGATTTAGACAATAATAAAAGCCCACCAAATGGTGGTTTTAAGGACGAATAATTAAAGACATAAACATACCACTAGATTAATACGTTAAACATTAACATACACCAAACATCATCTTCACCATAGCAATACAAGAAGCTTAGCCACGAATGGCCATGCTAACTAGCATAACATTGAGTTTCGTAGGCTCCCCTATTGTGGAACAAGGAGGAAGAGCCCCTCTACTCACTACTACTACTCTAATACTACTAGAAACAAACTATTCTCTTTATCTTGAGGTATGGAATGGTGTATTGACATGTATATAATGAAGAACCCAAGCCATCTATTTATAGGCCTCAAAATGAGCAATGCACGACCGTGCATTGGATTGCACGAGCGTGCAAACACCTCGGGAATCAAACAGAGTACAAAGGACAGTGTACCAGAGCCTTGGGGAGCAAGACTGGCAATGCACGGCCGTGCATGGCATTGCAAGACCGTTTAATGTCCTGTCTGCTCTCCAGGCTTGTCTTTTAGTTGCTTGTTGAGGCTGACCAATTTTGACTTCTTGGGGGTCAATGCTCGGGTTTGGTCTTTCGAAAGCTTGACTTCTTCATGTTTTAAGCTGGTTTTTGCTCTGTTTATCTTGGGACACCTAATAACATGTAATTATGAAATATTAACGCATTAAGTATCATTTGCAAGGCTTTTGTTTGATTAATACCATAATATGGGGATTATTATGCATGCAAAACATGTATAATTTAGGGCATATCATAATACCCCACTAAACTTTGCTTGTCCTCAAGCAAACTCATGCATGATCATACCCATAACTGAAAAATTTACAAGGGTAATGGAGCCCCAAGTAGTTGGAAACTCTGGGATAACTCTTGAGTTGCTTATTCTATTTTTGTGCTTTCTATGATGGAATCCATGACAAGCCTACTAGAACTTCAATTATGCATAAACTTTCACTCCTCATAATGTTCACTCAACTCTAGGGTTATATCTGTATGGATAATGTAGGTTAAGTGGAACACTCAAGTTCAAATTGAATTATGCAATGATCATAAGCTTGTATGTAGATCAAGTCTCCACCAACTAACTAAGTAGTATGCATGAATCAAGAGGAATTTAAAAGGGTTGTAATGTGGCTAAAATAAAAATAAAGGGTGAAAATGAAAATCTTTTTGGATTTTTAGGGATTTAAAGGGCTACAGCTATCGTGAAACACACAACTACGGCTTCGTGGCTTAAAATGGAAAATACTAACAGGTCCCTCTACAGTACTCAGATCATGAGGGTATAACTAATCTGAGGGCTCGTTTATGGTCAGATTGCCAAGACCAAGATCTTTTATCATTCTCAACTCTTTCCTCACTACATAATACACATTACTGCCTTTCCGTACGGATCTTTCGGCATATATCCTAACATCTCCTACTTTGCTCAGATGAGTATACTCATGCTGGGAATGAGTTTGATTCTTGCTACACTTTCCATCGTGGCTCCAGTTGCCACATTTCACACATTTGTCGTATCTTTTGGCGGCACTTTTTGACAAGCAGCAGAATGGTGGCAGTTGTTCTTGCTTGCGCCACCGTTTTCTTACATCACTAGTTGCTTTGAAAACCTTCTCTCGAAGTTCGGGCGGTAATTCAGGCTTTGCGAAATGAAGGCAGAAAAGCAAATTAAAATCAAAAGAATGCATATCCAGTTCTTTAAGGTTTAGCCGGTAAAAGACCCACTTCTTTCTTTTCTTATTTTTCTATTTTTTTCTTTTCTTTTTGTATCAAGAAAAATTCTCCAATAACTTTTTTTCCTCAATTTCCTTAAAATAATATTTCCATAAATTCCTTGCAGATAGTTCGGCTGTTTCTTCCTAATACATCCACCTTCTTGTATATTCCAATTCCTTCGAGTGGAATAGATTCTTTCCAAATTGCCTTAGTGGTATTGAACTTGAAATAACGACATACGATAATTTTCCCATTTTAAAGACATTCAGCCAATAACCGGTGTTTACGAAAAGCTGGTTGATTGATAAATGTGGGTAGTTGAAAAGAAAAGGCTAAGGCTCAGAGGGCTATCTAGGTGGATTATATTTTTGGGATCTTGGGTTTAAGGATAATATATAGGGGTAATAAAGTCCTAGGTGCCTCAATCACTTTCATACTTCTACTAGTTCATGGTCTTGATATGTATCAGTTACACAAGTTCTAATTATGCATAAAATCCGATTGAAAACACTCAATATACAAAACGAAAGAGCATGCAAAAAATAATGATAATAATGCTCGTGAAAAGGCTCAGATTATTCTCACATGGAAACAAATGGAATAGGGTATAGTGATTTGTTATGCATAATATCCATTTGTTTCTACTTGCCATGTATTCATTTTATTTAATTATGTGCAAACTCAAAGAGGTTTTAGGGCTAAATTTTTTGAAAATTTTTTGGGTTTTATAAAAGGTAGATTTTTGTAATGTTTTAGTCAAATGGATAGAAAATCACGAGTTAAAATTTTACTGCTTTGAGGTTACAAGTAGTCCTGTATCTCTAATTCCCCACCCCACACTTAAAACTGTGCATTGCCCTCAATGTACAAATGCATGTAATGGAATGCTATGCAGGAATTTAAATGCATGAAGTTTTAAGGGAAAAGAAACTGGTACTCCCCTGGTCAATTCGGTGTATAACCTAAGGCCAAAACTTATTACCGCTGTTAGGCTTATCAGTTGCTTGTCAACACGTTGCTTCAAAGACTTCATCGAATTTCAAAGAAATTTGATGTGGTTTTTGATTCCTCAGGTTGTAGAGATGGAGTGTGATTCCTTAAAGAAGTAGAGAGACTATCTGGTGATGCCATTCTACCTGACACATAAAGGAAAACATAAAAACAGACAAGAAAAATAAAATATAGTAGTTAAGCTACTAAGGTCCTAGTATCGAGAAGGCACACCTGGGGGCTGAAGTAATAAAAACTTATATTTGAAAACCAAACCTAAGGTCCGTGCTTTCTACCGTATGCACCAACTTCTTAATTTATTCATGATCATCGGGTTGCCTCCCGGAAGCGCCACATTTATTTAAGGGTCGTTGGTGTTGAAGCACTTTTGTGTGATACACACTCTGGATAGTGTCTTAGCTGTTGTACTTGTCTTGTATGTATTAGTCTTTGTATGTTAGTGTCTGTATGTATTAGTTATCGAGTTGTAATTTCTAATGCATGTTATTGTTGTATAATTTCTCTAAGTGTTTTGCGCACTTAGCATGTGTGCATGAATTACTTCCTGCGTACTTAGCAAGTACGCAAGAACACTCTGCATACTTGCTAAGTACGCATGAATAATTTGCCCTGCGCACTTGTTAAGTGCGCAGAGATCAGGTTTAGTATAAATAGAATTGGTTGACATAACTTATGTACGCAGACATTTGCATTCAGTATATTCTCTTTGTAACCTTTCAAGTTTATAATAGACGGAGTTTGAAAGTGATTTCGTTGTCGGTTTACTTTGTGTTGCTTGATTCTCCACCTAGTCACGGGCATTCCGCACCCGGTCCGACTAGTCACACACCCACACATAACGATCCGAGACACCCGGGGACCTGCAAGTGGTATCAGAGCTTTGATCTTGATTTCGAGTGTTGTGAGTGTGTTAGGAGCATCTTCTACACATCCTACAGAGATTTTGCAAGCAAAAGTGGGTGTTTTTGTTGTTTTTGTGATAAAATAGGGGTAGCTCTTGAGCACTAAAGGTTGGTTAGAAACGAATTTCTGACCCTTTGTCTCATTTTGTTTGGTCATATCTTCAATTTCATCTGTCTCCGGTGTGATTCCAGTGACTGGAAATAGTTGGTGAGGGTTGGTGAAAAAGTGACCTGCGTACTTACCATATTTGGCAACAAGTATAGTCTTGCTGCGTACTTACCAAGTATGCAAGACCATATTTGCTGCGTACTTAAGTGATCTCCTGCGTACTTATCATTTTCTCCTACGTACTTACCATATTTGGCAACAAGTACATATTTTTTAAGTGCGCAAGGCCAGAGTCAAGTGCGCAAGTTGTTTTGACTTTTCTGAAATTTGACTAAGTGTCACACTATGGCAAATCTTCAGAACCTCGGTAACCTACTTAATTATGACAATGAAATTGGAACCCCGCAAAAACCGCCAAAGATGCTTAATGTAAATGATTATTCAAATTGAAAAGCACACTTTGAACATTATATCTCATATACTGATTCCTCTTTGTGGATACCTATACTTGAGGGGTATAAGCATCCAACTTATACATATCTTGATGATGTTGTCCCCAAGCCTATTTCTAAGCTAGATGAAGAAGAAAAGAATGTCTATGATAGAGAAAAGAAAGCACATGGATCTATCACAATGGCCCTAACTAGAGAACTCTTTCACAGCTTCAGAGGTTATGATAATTCGAAAGATCTCTGGAAGGCATTGCAGAAAAAGATTTGAAGGGAACAGTGACATCAAGAAGAGCAAGAGAGATCTTCTGAGAAAGAAGTATGAGTGCTTCAGATATCTGGAGAATGAATCTACTGATGAACTTATATCTAGATTCTATCATCTTCAAGCAGAGTTAAAAGCTTTTGAGCTAAAGTATCCTGATGAGGAATTAGTTGAAAAAATTCTGGATGCTTTACCACCAAAGTTTGAGATGTATACCACTATGCTGAGAGAGAACCCGAAGTTCTATGAGATGACGATTGAAGAAGCAATCGGTAAGGTTCAAGCTCACGATATGAACCTGAAAATAAAGGAAAGCTCAGGAAGACCTCAAATCCAAGACCCTTCTACTTCTTCCATAGCTAAATCATATGGTTCTTGTATCGCCTTATTCTCAGGGAACTCTAATGAAGAAGATAACTCGAATGGTTGTGGTGGTCATACATGCTTTACAACATCTGGATCTGGTTCTCAACGCCAACATCCCTCAAGAAATCCTCCCTCTACATCTTCCCTCTACATCTTCAGCTAACCAGACTGCTATAGCCAAGATAACTGAAGATCATGTAGCATTATTTTCATCGTGTATGCTTGGCTATGAGAACTTCGTTGGTGGCAAGCTTACAGATCCTGAGACAATTGAAGAAGATTTTAATCAGGTGGATCTAGATGACATGGAAGACATGGATATTCAGTGGAATATGGCCATGATCTTGAGAAGGGCCAAGCGTTTCTTGAACAGAACTGGCCGAAAGTTTATTGGTGGGCATTCAAATTCCAAGGTGGGTTTTGAAAAATCCAAGGCCAAGTGCTACAAGTGTCAGAACTTTGGACACTTTGCTCGTGAATGTTAGAAGGACAAAACACCTGCCTCAGGATTCACAAGACCAAGCCAGGGAAACAACCAAGGAAACAATCAAGGGTACAACTCTAACAACCACAATCAAAGTCAAGGTGGAACGTCCAATGCTTTGGTGGCTCAACAGGATGAAATATTTGATTGGGGTGTTCACTTGGAGGATCCCCTTATTGCACAAACATAGGTTGGGCTAATGGCTGAGATGATGGAGATGATGGAAACAGAAGAACGGGAAGCGTCTGTAGCTGACCAAGAGGAGTCTACAACTGCTTTTGCCCTCATGTCCATTAGGGAAGCATCAAGTTCGTCAACTGAGGTAGACTCTAATTCTTTTGCTGTTATTTCATGTTCCAAATGTCTTGGCTTGAAAGAAGAAAACTCAAGGCTTCAGGACAAAGTCGAAACCCTTCGTATTACAGCGTTAAGCTACAAGGAAAATGAAAAACGTTACAAAGATTCAATTGAAACTTTAAAAAAAGAAAAACGTGATTTTTCACTTAAAATCAGCGAACAACAGTTTCATTTGGATGTTGCATACAAGGGGTTAGAAAAGAGAAATAATGAAATTACCAAGCTGCAGAATGAGGTCTTACAGTTAAATGGTAAAATTGAGAAGTTTAAAAATTCTAGCTTTGTGGTGGAACACTACGAATCAGTAGTGAGGCAAGTGAATGGCTTAGGGCTGGGTACTAATGCCATTCCTCCACCAGTTAGCGGGAAATTTGTCAACGGATTAATTGACATTGATTTGTCTTGCCTTGATGAGTCCTCATGTCAGGATGATTCCTCTAACAAGGATGATTCCTCAAGTAAGGCTGACTCTGTATCTAATGAAGAGTTCTTTACTGATTCTGATGATGGGTCTGAGAACACCTACCCTGAAGGAGTAGTAAAAGTTAAGAAAAACATTATCACTGATAGTGATAATTGTATTTTGACTGAACCCGATATCATTGAATCAAATAAAAAATTAAAAGTGATGCTTTATGGGGGATATAAAAACATTAATCAAGTTAAGAAATAAGCTTTTTCAGCTAATTTTGGGCTTGGTTATCAAGAAATTTTGCAAAAAATTTATATTCCCAAAAACCAATCATCATCGGGTCAAACTACTATTCACCAAACAACTTCTCCTGCTCATCATGCTGAGTCATCTAATGCCAGATCTAATGGGCCTTACAGGAGGACTTACAAAGAAAAGAGAACTTGCTTTCACTATGGTATGGTTGGTCACATTCTTGTGAACTGCCCTGCTAAGAACCAAGGGAAGCGGCAAATTGTTTCACAACTAGCTGTTATCGCTAAGTCACCACTAGTGAAGCATTCCAAAAGTCCAAAAGCAAATGTGGTGAAACCACCAGTAAAACCTATGGTAAAGCCAAAGATCACATCTGAGGCTAAACCATCTGTTTCAAAAAAGGGAAAGCTACCTGCTAAACCTAGTGCATCTACCTCTGGTAGTGCACCAACTGGTGAGAAACCTGTGGTGAAACTCTCTAAGCCACAGAGGAGAAGAAGGAACAAGAGATTGAGAAAGCTGGAACAGCTGGCTGGAATTCAATCAGGTGAAGCTTCCATTAGTTCACCTGCTGCTGTTGAATTTAAGTCTACTGTTCCATTTAAGAAAAAGAAGAGGTCCTGGAATAACAAATCCAAAAGTTCTCAATCTCCTGGTCCCAAATCTTCTAAAGATTCATCCATTTTTGAAAGTCACGACTGTGAATTAATTAAGGTTGTTTATTTTGAAAAAACGGACGACCCAAGACCACTATGGCTTGGGTCTCCAAATCTAATTAATTTCTTGTGACTCGTGCAGGGACATCCGAAGGGTACTATCTCTAATCGTTGGTATGTAGATAGTGGATGCTCCCAGCACATGACAGGCAACATGGACTTGCTTGAAGATGTAAAACCATTTAGAGGTGGCTATGTGGCCTTTGCTAGAGAGAAAGACGGTAGTATCACATGTCAAGGCGTGGTTTCAAATGGTTGTGTCAGCTTCGACAACGTCAACTACTGCGAGCAGCTGAAGCATAACCTGTTGAGTGTCTCCCAGATGTGTGACAAAGAGTACTCAATTATGTTTGACAAGACTGAATGCATGATTCTCAAACCTGGTTTTGAGGTTCCTGAAGACTGGGTTCTGATACGAGGGCCAAGGACAAATGATACCTATCAGATCGACATGAGCGTGGCGAAAACCACCTCATCAGTTGCTACTTGTTTGCTTTCCAAAGCGATAGAGCTTGACTCTATCTTGTGGCATAGGAAACTCAGACAAATTTCTTATCGAAAAATGAATCATCTTGACCGAAACGGTTTGGTAACCGGTTTTCCTAAGCTGAGATTCACCGTTGCAGATGATTGTATGCCTTGTAAAAAGGGCAAACAACAACGGAAGTCTCACAAGCCTAAGCTCCAAAACTCCATCGATGCCCCTTTTGAGCTATTGCATACGGATCTGTTTGGCCCTATAAGTATCAGGAGTATTGGAGGTAAGTCATACTGTCTGGTTGTAACTGATGATTTCTCACGTTTTTCTTGGGTGCATTTTTTAGGTATAAAGGACGAAACTGCTGACATTCTTCAATACCTGATCTTGAGCTTGGAATCTCTTTGCAAGTTGAAGGTTAGAAGAATAAGGAGTGATAACGGAACTGAATTCAAGAATAATTTGATGGAAATTTTCTGTCTCAAGAAGGGGATCCGTCAAGAATTTAGTGCCCCGTACACACCTCAGCAGAATGGAGTCGCAGAACGGAAGAACAGAACCTTGATTGAGACTGCAAGGACAATGCTGTCAGATGCAAAGCTTCCTACCACTTTCTAGGCAGAAGCAGTTAATACACCTTGTCACGTCTTGAACAGAGTTCTGGTTATGAAGAGGCACAACAAGACTTGCTATGAGTTGATCAACAACCGACCTCCCAATCTTGACTATCTAGTTCCTTTTGGTAGTCCCTGTTCCTTATTGCTACAATACAAAGACCGCAAGTCTAAGTTTCATGCAAAAGCAATGGAAGTCATCTTCTTAGGATATGTTGCCAACTCGCCTTGCAAGAGAGTGTACAATATAGGAACTCGTACTGTCGAGGAATGGTTTGAAGTGGATTGTAGTAAACATAGCATTCCACCAGAACCAACTGGTCCAGTTTGGGGTTTTGATTATGATGCGCTATTAAAATCTTTCAACCTTCCTGATTTGTCTTCAGATGATGCCGCAAATGTATATGAATTATTTGGTGGCGGTGATGACTCCAGTTTCTCAACACGTGCTACCGTACCGATTGTAACTCCTGATTCCAATGCTGCATCTGCATCTGGAACTCATGACTATGATAACATTTACGATATTCATATTGACGGAAATGACGCTCAAGCTAATCCTAATACTCGTGTAGGAAATGAAGCTCCAACTGATCCAATCAACATTGATCTTCTTCTTCTGGAACACAGGATTTGGGGGAGTTGAGCACGAACCTCGATTCAGAAATTCAGGAACCGAATGTACCAGAGACGAGAGTGCATAAGAATCATCCAATTGAAAACATTATTGGTGATCCTCATGCCGGTGTTCAAACTCGTCATAGAACCATTGCTGAGAACACTAGTTTGTACTCTGAGATACTTGACACTGGTGTCATGGAAACATGTTTGCAGGCTGCATTTGAGTCCCAGTTAGAGCCGAAGAATGTGAAGGAGGCTCTCGCTGACAACTGCTGGATTGAGGCAATGCAAGAAGAACTGTCTCAATTCCAAAAGTTGCAAGTGTGGGATTTGGTTGACTTGCCAAGAGGTGTACACTCAATTGGAACCAGATGGGTGTTCAAGTGCAAGACGGATGATCGTCATGTTGTAGTGAAGAACAAAACAAGGTTGGTTGTTCATGGTTTTTATCAACAAGAGGGCTTGGATTACATAGAAGTATATGCCCCAGTTGCTAGACTTGAGGCCATTCGACTGTTTCTGGCTTATGCCTCCTATGTCGGCTTCAATGTCTATCAACTTGACGTGAAGAGTGCTTTCCTGTATGGAAAAGTTCATGAAGAGGTCTATGTCACTCAACCTCCCGGCTTTGAAGATCCGTATAATATCAATAAAGTGTTTAAGCTCGACAAAGCACTTTATGGTCTTCATCAAGCACCTAGGGCATGGTATGAGACATTATCAAAACATCTATTGTCAAATGGTTTCGACCGTGGATAGATTGACTTGACCCTCTTCATACAGAAAGCAGGAGGTGATATTCTTCTTGTACAAGTGTATGTCGACGACATTATCTTTGGGTCTACAAATGAAGAGATGTGTAGGGAATTCGAACAGGTGATGAAGTCCAGGTTTGAGATGAGTAACATGGGTGAATTGTTGTTCTTCCTAGGTCTGCAAGTTAGTCAAAGAGAGGATGGCATTTATCTGCATCAAACCAAGTATGTGCAGGACATCTTGTCAAAATATAAGATGAATGATAGCAGTACTTATGGTACACCTATCCCCGTCAATCATGATCTGCATCCAGACAAAGATGGAACAGATGTGGATTGCAAATTGTAACGTGAGATGATCGGATCTCTTATGTATCTCACGGCTTCAAGGCCCGACATAATGTTTGATGTATGCTTGTGCTCAAGGTTTCAGTCACAACCGAAGGAGTCTCATATGATAGCTGTTAAGAGGATTTTCAGATACTTGAAAGGGAAACCCCGATTGGGTCTTTGGTACTCAAAGCAGCAGTCATTTGACTTCAAAGCCTATACTGATTCAGACTATGGCGGTTATAACCTTGATAGAAAGTCAACTTCTGGTGGATGTCAATTCTTGGGAGACAGACTGGTTTCCTGGCAGTGTAAGAAGCAGTCAACGGTTTCTGTCTCAACATATGAAGCAGAGTACATTGCTGCATCTAGCGGTTGTTCTCAGATGTTGTGGATTCAGCAGCAATTAAGAGACTACGGCTTAAACTTCACTGGAACTCCACTGTTCATTGACAATAATGCCACCATGTCCATCACAAACAACCCGGTGAAACATTCCAAAACTAAACACATTGAAATTCGCCATCATTTCATCTATGATTGTGCTGAAAAGCATCTCATTGAACTTGTAAAGGTTCACACGGATGACAACTTGGCCAACCTTTTCACTAAGGCGTTTTATCGATCCCGCTTTGAACATCTTGTCAACTTGATAGGAATGTTCAATCAAGAGTGAAAACTTGCTTTTCTTAAATCAATTCAATTCATGAAAGTTAAATTTTATTTCTTTTAAGTTTTCTGTATAATTCTTTTACTTTTCAAATACGTTACAAAAATCCAAACAAAATAGAAAATGGAGAAAATTTCAAAGTTATCTTGAGAAAAGAGGAAATGATAGTACATCAGAAATGATCTAAACGCCATAGACTGCATGTATGGGAAATGATTGCGTCATGCTTACTTGATTATTTAAATTGTTATGTTTTTAATCTGCTTGTTTACAAGTTATTTGAATTTTCAGTAGGCTGTAGGCGTCTTTGAATCACTAGTAGTGTGGAAACTAAATCTAGACTACAACTGTGATTTGAACCCATGTATGCATGTGTGCATGTGTAAAAGAATACAAAAAGATCATTATCAGATAAAGGATGTAAGATTTTAGCAAATATTTTCTTAAAAGACCAGTTTCGGGTTATGTCTTTAGCACAATTACTCCGATTCATCTCACTGCCCATACTCACAAGTATGCAATGGGAAGTTAGGCCAAGATATGTCTTAACATCAACCGTTAAGCTTATATTTACCCTTGAATCATACCTGATTCATTGAAATCAAATCAAGATAAAAGTTAGATCACCTTACCTAAATCCTCAGACTCCATATCTATTAACCTGAATCATCATATGATATTCATAGAAGAAAATCCAATCAAACCAAGACATCTGAATCACTCGATTCTGAATCTTATGATTCTTGATAATCCTTATGGATTCTGCTTGATTTTTTCTGTGCTAAACGATGTAACTTCATTCTGGAGATTTGAAAATCATTGGGAAAATCTTATATGCCTTGAGATAGTGCAATTTACATTTCTGTAGCATATCAGTGGGGTACACGTTGTATATCTTAAAATTAATAACTTAACACACAAGAACATGATACAAAGATACTTATGGTTTCAAATCTCATAATATTGCTAACTTGAATTACTTGTTTATGTGCTTATTACGTATGAATAAATAGTAATCCATGACATGATCCCATATTCTTTGACGTTTATCTTGTATCGTTTTTGCTATAGTTTAGCCTGATATGATTCTCTGCTCGTGTCTTTGAACAAAAAATAGTGTGTGTATATACTTGTATATTTTTATCTAGAAAAGATTAAAAAGATTCTAAGTTTGTGTACAGTTCAATTTTAATCAGAAAAGCCAAAATATTTGTGTTTAACCTTCTTGAATTGACTTTGAATCCTCTTGATTGAATGTGTTTATCTTGTTCGTTATTTGACTTGAAATCTTTATAATTTGAGTTGAAAGTTTGAGCACACAAGGGTCTCTGCGTACTTGGTAAGTGCGCCTGAGGTAAACCCTGCGTACTTAACAAGTACGCAAGACTTAGGTCATGCGTACTTAGTAAGTACGCAGGAGTTAAGTCCTACGCACTTAACAAGTACGCATGACCAGTTTGTGTTGGGTATATATACAATAGTTAGAATTTTTCTTGGGTTTCATCTCATTTCAAACATTTCACGACTGTTGAATACATCCTACTCTTTTTCACTCAAGTTTTTAGTGTGTACCTAATCGAGTTTCCATCCCGATCATTGTTTCATCTTCACCTTAATCATCTTTGGTGAGAATCTACGTGCATTTCATCCATAAAATCATCTATTATTGACAGATTCGTTCAACTGTTTGATAGTGAGGATTTAACCGATTTTGGATGTTCTTAATGAAAATTAAGACCTAAATCTAGTTATAAGTCACTAATTAAAGCTCCTTGACTCCTAAATTGTCTTTTACAGGGTTTGATTTTGCTTTTGACCCCTTGCTTGACTGTAGGCTATCGTCGGACCAAGGCTAGGTCAAAATTGACAAGTTTAGCAACTCATTGCTGTTGATAGTGGTTCCATGGGTCCTAATCATGTATTTCGACCTTGTGGTGACCCTAATCCACAACATTGACTCACATCTGTAGAATTTTGGAATTCAAAATTTGGCTAAGTGAAAGTTCCTGCGCACTTAACAAGTACGCAAGAAGTAATTCATGCGTACTTGCTAAGTACGCAAGAACTAACCCCTGCGTACTTGTGAAGTACGCAGGAAGGACACTTGTGAAAAATTTCTAAGTCTGAAATTCAGTTCATTGTGTAGTTGCTATATCAAGTCATGGTTGATTCATTTCTAATGATGCTTCTTGTTCTTATTGTGTTTATTGTTTGTTTTTGCAGTGATGACTCATGCAGTTACCAGCGAATTCAATCTACCGGCTCTAACGCAGACCGAGTGGAAGGGTGATGCACTTCAATATAGGGAGATCATCGACTTCCTGAACCAATCGAAGATCAGCTATGCCATCTCTACTGATCCTATTGTCTCAAGACCGTATCTAGAGCAATTCTAGGAATCTGCTGATCATGACTGTACAGTAACCCCAAACGTCATTAGGGCTACTGTAGCAGGTCATGACATTGCTATTTCTGAAGACACCATCAGACGTGTGCTACAGTTTAGGGACTTATCAACTGATCTGGTGAGTTACCCTGACTACTTCGTTTATGGATGTTGGAGACATAGGATGGGGTATGTCGGTACCATGGACTACTCCTCATACAAGAAGATGTGGGTACTTAATCAGTGGCGCTACTTCGCGCACGTCATGATCATGTGCCTGTCTGCTAGAAAGGCGGGAAAGGATACCATGGGGCATGACTTGGCGGCTGCAATGGTTGCCCTCTCTCTCAACAAGGGTTATAATTTTTCAAAATATATCTACAAGTCTATCACTGATCAGATCAATGCTGCTGATAGGTTTAGATTTCTATTATACCCTCTGTTCGTGCAGCTGTTGATTAATGATGTTGTACCTAATCTACTGGCAATTGGAGAGAGACTTCAAGTCAAACGGGTGGCCAAGAGAGTTTTCTTACAGTTCTTAACGCCAGGCAGTGTAGAACCTACCCAGAGCATACTCCACTCTTTGGCCACCTGATCAATGAAGCATATGTGGCACCTGCTGACTTAAGATGGTATAGTGACGAGTCTGAGCCAGAACTTAGTCAGCACAGTGATGAACAGCAAGAAGAAGAGGAAGTTAGATCTGAAGATGAAATTTCTGAAGAAGAAGGAGATGAAGAACAAGTAGTTGGAGGTGCTGAAGATTCCGACTCTGAATCGACCGAGTCAGATTCCTCTGATTCTGATGATGCACCATCCCAGGCACACCCAAGAAGACCGACACAGGTGACCCTTCCCGAGTTATCTTCCAAGAGAAAGCGATAAGAGACTAGCAGTGAATACGAGCCCGATTCGGACTCGGACGCTGCTATACAAAGACGTAGGAGAGAAAGTATTAATAAGCAATGGGGGGATAGGCCGCAACAAGCTATCCTTCGTGAGGTAGAAGTTAGTGCTCAGAGGCAAGCACATGAAACGGCTGCGAGTACTAATTCCACTCCTACCTCACTGTCACACCCCGACCGATGGTGGAATCATCGAGGCGGACAATGGAATGATTGTTCAAAAGCACATGATAACTAAAATATTGCATAATTCATTAATTTAATTAAAGACAACAAACATTCAAGTACAATACAAATTCAAATAACCTAGTCTATTTCAAAACATTGATTTAATTAACTAGGTCCATAAGTTCTTAAGTGGTAAAATCTTCAGCAAGCAATCACATATCCAAACCTGAAACATTATTTAAATCAAGTGTCAACTATAAAGTTGGTGAGTACATAGGTTTAGTGGAACCGATAAATAGTAGATAAAAACGTTTTGCAACTCATTGTTTATCTTGTTAAACATAGCATACGTGGTTGTATCATTTATCTAAGCACAATTCAAACCTTGATTGACGCGCTTGAACATAGCACAACAGCTAGGTCCGGTATGTTTAAATATAGTTACCCACTATATCCGATATGTTTGAATATAACACGCGGCTATATCCGAGTATGCAGTAATAAACACCCTACATGGGTGGGCTGGTCAGGCACGATAGATCTATTAATATTACTGTTGGTTTTCTTGTGTTTAAAGTAAATGAATGTACACCCAAGATAATAAGCATATAATCCACATGAATAACACGTATAAACAATTTGATTGAGTATCATGAAATAATGTTTCACCCCAAAGTATGTAAAAATGTAAAATAGGGGCTATGTAACTCACCTGGCTTGCGGATGTTTTAATCCACGTGTGTAGGTGATAAGGATGTTGAAATCTAAGCACGATGAAATCCTATGTAGATAAATATGTATTATTGTATGTTTGTATATGTGTATTCGTATTTAAATGTGTATAGGTTTATAATAACATTCCTTAAAATTATTTGTAAAAATATTGTAGTAAAATAATAATGATTTTTAGTAAAACTTAACATCTAAAAATATATATTTAATCTTGTTAAATATTTATATTTTTAAACAAGTAGATATTATATTTATAAAAATTTCTATTTTGTTTATTTATATTATTATTATTATATATATATTTTCTTTTGTGAATTAAAACTTATTTAAACGAGTTTATAAAATATAGGGTTTATTATTTATTATTTTAAAACTTTGACGGGGTTAAATATGTGTAACGAGAAATTGTTTAATTGTTTCAAAAATAAACGAACGAGTCAACCAACTCGTAATAGTTTTCATTGCATAGGGGAAATATTAAAATAAGATAAAATGAATAAATAAAATAAAAACAGAAAAAATGGGTTGGGCCGGAGGCCATTAGGTTCGAACCCGTGACCTACGACACAAACACACACACGCATAACCAGCCGGGCTACTGCCCATCGCTGGTTATGTGTGTAACGTTTAATACATAACCACATGTCCAAAACAGATCGCTGGTTCTCGGCAACCGGCAAACCGTGTCCGAGAACACTGGTTTGCCCGGTAACTCAAGGCCTGAGGTCGTGAATTCGATTGGAATAGCTTGCCTGACGATAACAGAAGGTAAAGGAACGGGTTTGAGGATTCTTACTTGGTCGCAAAGGGTCGAACGGCAGAGCTTTTAATCCGAGAATATCAAGAATGGGAATTCAAGCTTCGGGATGGAATTGGGCTCTAAGACTCTGGTCACAGCTTCACTCAGAGGCGACGAACACAATGTCGTCTTCAATTTGAAGTGAGAGTGGGTGAAAAAGGGGTGGCGAGCTCGAGCAGGTCCGGTAATGGCTATTTATAGCCGAGCTGGATCCCGATAATGAGACAAGCAATTGAGCACGTCCAGACACTCGTCTGGACGAGACGAAACTGTCGAGCCATCTTTCAGGCGTGGAGGTTTCTTGTCAAGGCCGAATTCGTGGCGTGGACTTTCGGCCACAAACATGATCAGGCTTTCTGTATGTCGGGGAGACCAATCGGTCAGGGGCTTTTGTTCGCGTGGGGACGACGAGGTCAGGGAGACCATCTTCGGCTGTCGAGGTGCAGGGGACAGGCGTGTCGAGGAGTCGCCGGAAATTAGCTTGGACCGCCGGTCAATGGGGGAGACGACCGGAAACGCGAATTGGGATTTTTCAACTTTGGTCCCTGAAGTTTGATTTTGATTTAAAATAGTCCCTGAGATTTTTTACAATTTGGTCCCTGTGGTTTGATTTGTCCAGAATTAGCCCCTTAACTGATTTTTGTCTTAAAACCTTTTAGTTTCATAATTTTCAAAACAGCCCCTTAACTTTTATAAAAATAATTAATTAAATTTCTTTTTAATTTCAATTATTTTTTTTTATAAACTTATATTATTATTATTATTATAAATATTTTTATAAAAGTTAATTATTTTATTTAAATGGATTATCTTATTTATATATGAACCTTTTAATTTAGATTTTTATATAAATTTTTATATAAGTTTAAAACTTATAAAATTTTAATTATTTTAAATCCATAAAATAAAAAATATATATATATTTTGTACAAAATTAAATAAAAACACTCGCATTTCATTTAATAGAAAATGATTACATGATACATAATATAAAACGTGAATAAAATAAAATAAAAAACGAAATGTCACAGTCTCCCCATGTTAAAGGAATTTCGCCCCGAAATTCAACTAATGGAGGAGGCCACATGTAACAACTGATGTGGCAATCACTGCTATCATAGAGGAGGTGCCTGTGATAGTGTCCCTCCCTGTACCATCTGTCCAAGTGGTGGTGACAACTCCAATTTTAACTGAGTCTGTCACTATCACTCCTACCACCATTCAAACAACCACAATCCCTACCTCAATCCCCACAACCACTCTTCAACACATCAGTCAACCATTTCATGAGTTCGATTTTACTCATGGATTTGATTTCGATGAGATCTTCACCTTCCCAACTCATCAAGCCAAAGCATCGTCTTCAAGGGGACCTGATCCTTGTGATACAAGGATCACTACCATAGAAACTCAAGTCGCGAGTCTTCTTGAAACGGTACAAAAATCAAGAGAAGAATCTGACAAGTAACAGGGCCAGATAAACTCTTTGATTGATGAAGTAGCCGCGTTGAAGAAACAGCAGGCGGCTGATGACAAGCAGCGGTTAGAGCATGACACTATGGTGAAATTGGTCTGTGATATGGCCAAGACGCTTGCTGCTTAGGGGGAGAAGTTGAAGGAGCTGTTGGAGAAGCAACCACCTAAGCCTAGCAGTGTAGAGGCTTGTCACTTAGTTGATCTGACTAAGGGTGATGATCAGGACAAGGATCCTGAAGCCGGACCGAGCGGAAGTGAGCAGTAATCGTCGGCTTGGGCGATTGTTCCCATTTCCGTCGTGCCTATGGCTGAGGGGGAGTCCAATCAGAGTGAAGGTGGAGGTGATGCTTCAGGTGACAATAAAGGAAACTCGGTGGCTGATGTTCTGAAAGATCTATCTGACGACGTGTGGGATGATGTGATCTTATTCTTAGAGCCAGACTATTCCAAAGAAGCACAGATCGAGGCTCTCTGCTAGTAGAGTATGAGGGAGAGATCGACTCTGGTGACGACTGGGATGAGGAAGATGATGATGTGGCAATCGAAGTTCCCAAGGGCGACGGGGAAGGAGAGTATGAGTTTAAAGATGGAGAGATCTTCGAAGTTCCATCCTTTGAATCTCATCTTGACACAGGTTCAGTCGAGCCTTCTAGTACTGTTGAGGCATCGACTGAAGCCTCCCCTGCCGACCCTACACATGTGGATCCAGAGGCACAGAAAGACAAACATATGCCTGCAAGTTCATCGAAGGATCCGACACCTGTCTGGCAAAAGACTTCAATCATAGACAAACACGGAGCGACATGGATGATCTTAGCTTTGACGTTCGACGAGGATAAGAAGTTGTTTGCAATCAAGCGAGCTGGGGGGTTCAATACTTGAAACCAACAAGCAAAGCTTTCAACTCCTTGCCAAGATACGACCTCGTGAACCTAGTAAACCGAGAGCTACTGGGTCACTCAAATAATGTAGTAGCGATGGGTTTGTGGCAGGTTCTATAGAAAGAGGTAAGATTTGGGAAATTCGAAATGTTTAAGCCTCAAGTGCCTAAGCGAGTCAGGGACAAGAACGCTAGACATCCTGTGACTAAGAGAAGCATAAAGAAACTGGTATACAAGCCAGTGATGTGTGAAACCAAGATTCCCCTGAGCAAGTTATCTCAGGATATCCTCGATAACATTTGGTACTGGTACATAGATCCTAAAACGGGCGAGGCAGTGGTGATTGGAAAGGTGTGGTCTAATAGTGGAAGCTTAGTGCCAAGGGAACTAATCAGAGTGTTTGATGAAGTTTGCTTCATAAACTTCTCTGTGAAAGATCTGGAGGCGCTAGCTAACAAGTACTGCATGTACACGGACGAATGGACAAAGTTCTTTGCTTCTAAATATGACAAGGTGATAAAATTCTGCCTTGACTAAAAGAAGAAGATGGAAGCTAAAGCCGGGAAGCAGTGAAGACCGAAGACAGTCCAGAGCTGTTGTCAAGGGGGAGTTTGTTGAAGCACTTTTTTGTAACAGACACTCTGGATAGTGTCTTAGCTGTTGTACTTGTCTTGTATGTATTAGTCTTTGTATGTTAGTGTCTGTATGTATTAGTTATCGAGTTGTAATTTCTAATGCATGTTATTGTTGTATAATTTCTCTAAGTGTTTTGCGCACTTAGCATGTGCGCAGGAATTACTTCCTGCGTACTTAGCAAGTACGCAAGAACACTCTGCGTACTTGCTAAGTACGCATGAAAAATTTGCCCTGCGCACTTCTTAAGTGTGTAGAGATCAGGTCTAGTATAAATAGAATAGGTTGACATAATTTATGTACGCAGACATTTGCACTCAGTATATTCTCTCTGTAACCTTTCAAGTTTATAATAGACGGAGTTTGAAAGTGATTTCGTTGTCGGTTTACTTTGTGTTGCTTGATTCTCCACCTAGTCACGGGCATTCCGCACCCGGTCCGACTAGTCACACACCCACACGTAACGATCTGATACACCCGGGGACCTACAGTTGGTCGGACCCATACGTGCTTTATGAATTTCTAATTCAGTGCAATTGGTGGAATAATCTGTCAAATGGGTAGCTTATAATATGAAGAGGTTCATCCAACCCATTTGATAACCATGCGTACAATGATAATAAGTGTAACATCCCAAAATGTCGAGAAATAAAGTTAACGAGTTCAAGCGGGCCGAAGTCGGGCCGGGTCAGTCGCGAACCGGGCTTGGGGAGGTCTCCCCTATAAATAGCCAAGGTCACCACATGTTTCTCACATTTGCAATTCTAGAGAGAGAAAAATCGTAGAGAGAGAAAGTGTCGGAATCGCACAAGATTACACCCGCTCGTGTCTCTTGCACTCGTGAGAAGAACCTCCGGATCAGAAGCTCGATTCAGGTAACGATCCGACCTAAATCTGAGTTTTTGTTCGTTTTTGGGATTTTCGGGTTTTGGCTAAAAAGGCAACGATTTTGCGGATGGAACTTAAAAATGAGCTTAGGTATAGCATCTAGAATGAAAACCGAACGTTTTGATCTAAGAAAAGTTGAGATACTGACTCGATCAGACTCGCATGCAAAAGCTTCGGATTTTTGGGAAGACAATCTGTGCAGACCCTATCGAAACTACAAGTTTCGATATGTGCAGGTATATCGAAACTACAAGTTTCGATATGTGCAGGTCTATCGAAACTACAAGTTTCGATATGTGCAGGTCGATCGAAACTACAAGTTTCGATATGTGCAGGTCCATCGAAACTACAAGTTTCGATATGTGCAGACTCCATCGAAACTACCTAGTTTCGATATGTGCAGACATCAGAACTGGTTAAGTGAAGTCAGTATGTTTAGAAGGATTAAACCGTTAGAGTCGGTATTGGTCTGATATGTATTTAACTAATCAATTCAGATCGGAAGTGAAGTTGTTGGACCTTTGTTTTGGACAACCGAGACTAGCTTATAAGGTGAGTTCTAGAAGCCCTATTTTAAATGTTTTATATAATATTTTCGGGCTGGTGTGCATGCATATGAAATGATGTTTTATGAAATGATATTTTATGAAACTATGATTTCGAAATGAAATGTTGTGGAATGAACGGTTTATGGAAAGAAAGTTTATGAACGGAATGTTTACGAATGAAATATTTATAAAGAAATGGTTTAATGAAAAGGTAAAGGGTTTTGAAAGTGAAGGAAATGTTTTGTGAATAGAAAACAAAAAGGGGCAAAGGTTTTTAAAGAAGTCATTACAAATCTAATCTGTCGAATGAATGGAATTGACGAATGAAGTCTGGGAATGTGATTCCCAGCCTTGTGGTAGATTATGGACAGCGAGCCATAGTTGCCATAAGAACAACAGGGGTAGTGTCTTAGTGGCCTGCCAATGGTTTTGATGTTGTACAACTGGTAAGGGAGTAACGACGGTTACTCAGGTGATGACGATCATCCTAAGGGAAAGGGTAGCGGGAAATCAATGACGGCGATACGTAACGGTTGATTCCCAAAAGAAAGATGCGTGTTGGGCAATGATGGCGATACGTAACGGTTGACCCCACGTAGTGTATGGTTGTGGCAATGACGGCGATACGTAGCGGTTGCCCACAACGTTAAAGGTTCCTCTGGGAACATAGAGACGCGTAACGATACAGATTTTAGATAATAATGTATGACTTAAATGAATGTTAATGTTTTAAACAAATGATCCGTTCAATGTGTTTAAATGTGCGAAGGTTTATGAATGAAGGGCCCTGTTTCCTTATACGTGATGTTAAACCCTAATGAATGTTTGAACGATGAACCATTTCTTAAATCGAACGAAAACTAGAACTCACCAGCGTAGTTGACGTTTTAAGTGTGCACATTCAGGTTAAGGCAGGTTATGAGGATGGACGGTGATGCTTGGTTAGAGATGAAGAGTTACCCGACTGCTTTTGAAGACTGGCATCCCGTTATGTTTTGTCTATGATGTAATTATGTTTTAATCAATGTTTACGCTTCCGCATGTATGAACAACGATTAAGTTATGTTCAAATGAAATTTTCCGCTGCGTTATTTGATATTCATGTTTAAGAACTGTTTGTGAATGAGTAAATCCAACGAGTGAGGCCTCCCGGGTTTGGGGCCTTACAAGTTGGTATCAGAGCAATAGTTTGAGAGATTCGGACACTCCCAGTGTCTGAACTTAAACTTTGAATGGGACCGAAAGCGGATGCCAGTGCGGGTAACTCGAGCCACAGCATCAGGTATGAAAAGTAGAGTATGTGTATTTAGTATGCCTTAGGGTGGGTTAGGAAATGACTTGTGTTCTGATGGAATCACAAAGGTGGTCAAATAGAAATCGAAAGGTAGTGTAATGGTTAATTGCAGATGGCCAGTGTATATTAACATCTTACAATGCTTATTGAATTTTATTTGTTAACTAGCGTGATGACATTGGATTTCTTGTCTTATAGAACGAAATGGCGTGGAGAGGAAACGGAAGGCGTGGTGGCCGTACCGGTGGTCGTACCGGCGGTCGAAATGGTGGGCGTGGTAGGATCCCTGCGCGCCAAGAAAATAGTGAAGAAGGAAGTGTTCACACTGAACCGGCGGTTAGTGTGCATGTAACCGAACATACACTGGTTGAAGAACAACCTTTCACTTTTGAACCAGAAGTGAGAGCAGCCATAGCTAGAGAGTTTACAGAGTTGATGAAGACTTCTCTGCCAGGTCTGTTGGCAGAAGCATTGAAGCAGGTCAATGCGGTGGGTGGGTCTAGCGCGGCAGTTGGTGCTCAGAACAATGAGACCGACAACGCACCGCTTGCTCGCGGATGCGACTATAAATCATTTAAAGCATGTGATCCACCGGTCCTTACTGGAAAGAAAGACGCGGCAGCTACATTTGACTGGGTGATCCGTATGGAAGCTGTCATTCGTCTTAGCGAGTGTCGATCGGACCAGGTTGTAAAATTTGCTTCTAACTCCTTGAGGGAGGAGGCATCCCATTGGTGGGAAGGTGTACGTCAGGCAAAAGGGAGCGAGATTGTGGATGCGATGATGTGGGCTGACTTGAAAACTTTAGTGATCAAGAATTTCTGCCCGAGGAACGAGATTGAGAAGGTAGAGAGGGAATTTCTGGGTTTGAAGGCCGGGAGCATGACGCACCGGCAGTACACAACCCGATTTAATGAACTGGCACGTCTTGTGCCACACCTTGTCACTACTGAAGAGGGAAAGATTGCCTGTTATATTCAAGGGTTGCCGGACCAGGTCCGCACCTATGTTAAGGCAAACGCCCCTACTACCTATGATTCGGCAGTAGAGCTAAGCGGCGTGGTATTTGATGATCTGATACTGAATGTTGTTGCCGTTGGAGAGCAAAAGAAGAGACCGAGCTTCTCAAACAAATGAAATGGGGGAAAGATGTTTGGGGCTCGTGATAAGAGGGCTCGGGTGGGTGAGCCGACTGTTTGTAAGAAGTGTGGAAGGGAGCATGTAGGTGAATGCAGACTGGGATCTAACTTGTGCTTTAAATGCGGCAAGACCGGACATTACTCCCGTGAATGCCCGCAAGGCTACAAATGCTACAATTGTGGGGAAAGTGGTCATATGAGTCGGGAATGCACCAAGCCCAGGATGGGGGAAACCGGGAAGGGAAAGGGCCCGAAAAAGAAGGGAGAAGGATCTCGTGCGAAGACGCGAGCATACGCACTGACGCAGGATCAGGCTAGGAAGGATCCCGATGTAGCGTCAGGTACATTCATCCTTGACAACAGTTTGGTTTCTGTGTTATTTGATTCGGGTGCCAGTAAGAGTTTTATATCTGCGAGTTTTTGTAAACGCGTGAAGTACACTGTCAGTAAGTTAGAAAGGGCCTTTAGCGTAGAAACCGCGGAGGGTAGAACTGCAAGAGTAACCAATGTAGTTGAAAACTCCACAATAAAGATAGAAGGTCATAGATTCCCTGTCAGATTGTTCGTTATGGTTTTGGGAGGGTTCGATGTGGTGTTGGGTATGGATTGGCTAACTGCCAATGAAGCGCAAATTATATGTAAACGAAAGATAATCCAACTCAAGGCTCCGGATGGTAGCAAAGTCGAGGTCTTTGGAGATCGTGACGCCCTGATGCCAAACGTCATCTCGATGATTAAGGCAGCAAATTACTTGAGGCGCGGATGCGGGGCTTATCTGGTATATGTGATTGACAAGTGTAAGGAAGTGAAGGAACTAGACGATGTACCCGTGGTACGCGAGTACCCGGAGGTGTTTCCAGAGGAATTGCCTGGGATACCACCCGATAGAGAAATTGAGTTTCGAATTGACTTAGTACCAGATGCCCAGCCCATGGCTAAGGCTCCATATCGACTAGCACCAGTGGAAATGAAGGAACTTATGGTCCAACTAGACGAGTTACTTGAGAAAGGATTTATCCAACCGAGCATCTCGCCGTGGGGTGCTCCGGTGTTGTTTGTGAAGAAGAAAGACGGTTCGATGAGATTGTGTATTGATTATTGCGAGTTGAATAAACGTACGTTGAAGAACAAGTACCCGTTACCAAGGATCGACGACCTGTTCGATCAATTGCAAGGCGCAAGTTGGTTCTTGAAAATCGACCTTCGGTCTGGGTACCATCAGTTGAAGGTAAGGGAAGAAGACGTACCGAAAACTGCCTTTCGCACGCGTTATGGACACTTCAAGTTTCGCGTAATGTATTTCGGATTTACGAACGCCCCCGCAGCGTTCATGGATTTAATGAATAGAGTGTGTCGACCGATGCTGGATCGATCGGTAATAGTGTTCATCGATGACATCCTTATCTACTCCAAGAATGAGGGTGATCACGCATGTCACTTAAAGGAAGTATTGGAAGCTCTGAAGAAGGAAAAGTTGTATGCTAAGTTCTCCAAATGCGCGTTCTTGCTTAGGGAAGTCCAATTCCTAGGTCACGTCATTGGCCCGAACGGTATTATGGTTGACCCAGCCAAGATCGTAACGGTAAGTGAATGGGACATTCCTAAGACGCCAACTGAAATCCGCAGTTTCTTGGGATTGGCGGGCTACTATCGGAGATTCATCCAGGATTTCTCGAAAATAGCTTCGCCATTAACAAAGCTGACTCGGAAGGAGGTAAAGTACGAATGGGGTACGACCCAGGATGAGGCGTTTAAGGAATTGAAAGAGAAGCTAACCCAAGCTCCAGTCCTGGCCCTTCCTGAGGGCAGTGAAGACCTGGTGGTATACTCTGACGCGTCGGGTCAGGGATTAGGGTGTGTGTTGATGCAACGCGGTAGAGTGATTGCATATGCGTCGCGGCAGTTGAAAGTTCACGAAGTCAACTATCCGACTCACGATTTGGAACTTGCTGCTGTTGTATTTGCATTGAAAATCTGGAGGCACTATCTGTACGGGGTAAAGATTACTATTTACTCTGACCACAAAAGTTTGAAGTACTTCTTCGAACAAAAGGAGCTTAATATGAGGCAGAGGAGATGGTTGGAACTCCTGAAAGACTATGACTGTGAAATAATGTACCACCCTGGAAAGGCAAACGTGGTGGCTGACGCTCTAAGCCGAAAGGATGTGCCTACTCCTATTAGAGTGAAAGCTTGCCAGTTGGTGGTAACATCGGATGTGATGAGAGAAATCGAAAGAGCTCAAGATGAAGCTTTGAAGGAAGAAAATATAAAGAAAGAAAGGATGGTTGGCCAACGGGACAAGTTGGAATATAACACCCTTGGTGTTAGAACACTTTTTGGACGGGTATGGATACCTATGGGTGGCGAGTTTAGAACCAAGATCTTGGATGAGGCTCATAAGTCTCGTTACTCTATCCATCCCGGTACCAATAAAATGTATCAAGATCTGAAGAAGGACTACTGGTGGCCTGGAATGAAATGTGATGTAACGAAGTATGTAAGCAAGTGCTTGACTTGCTCGCAAGTAAAGGCTGAACACCAGAAACCGTATGGAAAGATTCAACCACTTGATATACCAGAATGGAAGTGGGAACACATTACCATGGACTTCATAACCAAGCTACCCCGCACAGCTAAAGGTCATGACACCATTTGGGTAATTGTGGACCGATTAACGAAGAGTGCTCATTTCCTACCTATTCGCGAGACGTTCTCGTCGGAAAGGTTAGCAGAAGTGTTTATCAACGAAGTAGTAGCACGGCATGAGATGCCTTTGACAATCGTATCTGACCGGGACACACGATTCACATCGAGGTTCTGGAAAAGATTTCATGAGGCGATGGGCACGAGGCTTAATATCAGTACGGCATACCACCCACAAACAGATGGTCAGTCCGAAAGGACCATTCAAACATTGGAAGATATGCTCCGTGCTTGTATTATCGACTTCGGTGGCAGTTGGGACAGTCATCTGCCGTTAGCCGAATTCTCCTACAACAATAGTTATCACTCGACGATAGGCATGCCGCCTTATGAAATGTTGTATGGTAGAAGATGCAGGACCCCGGTTTGTTGGGGTGAGATTAGACAGAAAGAATTAGGAAGTCTTGAAGTCATAAAAGAAACGTCAGAAAGGTTTGATCAAATCAAAGCTCGAATGAAGGCCGCACAAAATCGTCAGAAATCCTATGCGGATAAACGACGAAGGCCTATTGAGTTTGATGTTGGGGACAGGGTAATGTTGAAAGTGCCCCCTGGAAGGGAATCATTCGATTCAGGAAGAGAGGAAAGTTAAGTCCGAGGTTTGTCGGACCTTTTATGATAGCGGCACGGGTTGGTGAAGTCGCATATCGGTTGGAGTTGCCTGATGAGTTAAGTGGGATTCATCCTACCTTCCATGTATCACACTTGCGAAAGTGTTTGGCGGATGAATCGGCTCACGTACCACTTACTGACATCGAGGTTGAAAACAGCCTTAATTACATCGAAGAACCCGTGGCTATCTTAGACCGAAAGGAGAAGCGTTTGCGTAATAAAGTTATTCCATTGGTTAAAGTCCAATGGAGGCACCGAAAGGGATCAGAGGCTACATGGGAAACGGAGGCGGAAATGAGGGAGTCGTACCCTCAATTATTTGACTTGTGATAGGTTTCGGGGATGAAACCTATTATAAGGGGGGTAGACTTGTAACATCCCAAAATGTCGAGAAATAAAGTTAACGAGTTCAAGCGGGCCGAAGTCGGGCCGGGTCAGTCGCGAACCGGGCTTGGGGAGGTCTCCCCTATAAATAGCCAAGGTCACCACATGTTTCTCACATTTGCAATTCTAGAGAGAGAAAAACCGTAGAGAGAGAAAGTGTCGGAATCGCACAAGATTACACCCGCTCGTGTCTCTTGCACTCGTGAGAAGAACCTCCGGATCAGAAGCTCGATTCAGGTAACGATCCGACCTAAATCTGAGTTTTTGTTCGTTTTTGGGATTTTCGGGTTTTGGCTAAAAAGACAACGATTTTGCGGATGGAACTTAAAAATGAGCTTAGGTATAGCATCTAGAATGAAAACCGAACGTTTTGATCTAAGAAAAGTTGAGATACTGACTCGATCAGACTCGCATGCAAAAGCTTCTGATTTTTGGGAAGACAATCTGTGCAGACCCCATCGAAACTACAAGTTTCGATATGTGCAGGTCTATCGAAACTACAAGTTTCGATATGTGCAGGTCCATCGAAACTACAAGTTTCGATATGTGCAGACTCCATCGAAACTACCTAGTTTCGATATGTGCAGCCTTGTGAATGGAATTGACGAATGAAGTCATTACAAATCTAATCTGTCGAATGAATGGAATTGACGAATGAAGTCTGGGAATGTGATTCCCAGCCTTGTGGTAGATTATGGACAGCGAGCCATAGTTGCCATAAGAACAACAGGGGTAGTGTCTTAGTGGCCTGCCAATGGTTTTGATGTTGTACAACTGGTAAGGGAGTAACGACGGTTACTCAGGTGATGACGATCATCCTAAGGGAAAGGGTAGCGGGAAATCAATGACGGCGATACGTAACGGTTGATTCCCAAAAGAAAGATGCGTGTTGGGCAATGATGGCGATACGTAACGGTTGACCCCACGTAGTGTATGGTTGTGGCAATGACGGCGATACGTAGCGGTTGCCCACAACGTTAAAGGTTCCTCTGGGAACATAGAGACGCGTAACGATACAGATTTTAGATAATAATGTATGACTTAAATGAATGTTAATGTTTTAAACAAATGATCCGTTCAATGTGTTTAAATGTGCGAAGGTTTATGAATGAAAGGCCCTGTTTCCTTATACGTGATGTTAAACCCTAATGAATGTTTGAACGATGAACCATTTCTTAAATCGAACGAAAACTAGAACTCACCAGCGTAGCTGACGTTTTAAGTGTGCACATTCAGGTTAAGGCAGGTTATGAGGATGGACGGAGATGCTTGGCTAGAGATGAAGAGTTACCCGACTGCTTTTGAAGACTGGCATCCCGTTATGTTTTGTCTATGATGTAATTATGTTTTAATCAATGTTTACGCTTCCGCATGTATGAACAACGATTAAGTTATGTTTAAATGAAATTTTCCGCTGCGTTATTTGATATTCATGTTTAAGAACTGTTTGTGAATGAGTAAATCCAACGAGTGAGGCCTCCCGGGTTTGGGGCCTTACAATAAGCTAATCCAGGAATTAGTGGAGCCCATCCTGGACCAGCTAGACAGAGAAAAACGGGGGTAAAAAGTGTTCAAACTTGAAACGACCATAACTTGAGTAACATCCATGATTTTCAGGTATTATTTTAATTTAATTTATACAATAAAGACATTCCATTTAAATCCCGTACCTGTCCAAACAACATATGTCACATAAATTATTATTATTAGTATTATTTTTTTTCTCCTTTTCTTTCTAAGATCAACTATGACTTTTAACCTTGCATTTACATATTATTTCTCTATTATACATAACACATGGATGTATATTTATATTTGTATAAATAAATATTTTGTTATAATAGATATATATTTAAATAAAACATGTGAGTGTTAACCATGTAATCACATCTTTTTATGTATATATAATATATACGTATTCTCTATTAATTGTATATATGTAATTATACATAGTTGTTTATATTAAATCGATGTTACAATTTATAATTTTATGGAAATGGAAATTCATTCCTTTATAAAAATTTTTTTTACAAATAATAAATAGATTTTTTTAAACACAATTATATGAATAATTAAAATGAATTTAAATCAATTAATTTGAGCCATGAACCCCCTCCCCCCCCTCCAATACCCTTGAACCCCCCATGGTAAGTTGAACCCCTTTCATTTGATCCTAATTAAACCCTGGTTCAAGACTCAATTTTGACCATCAAAAGTCAAAACAGTTTCAATATCTCAATTTAACTGAAATTCTTGTGTTATAATCCCACCAAAATCATTATGATAACCGTTTATCAACGTTACAAACTTGTAATTCTGAATTGATTGAGAAATCAAAGTCTTTATGAACCATTTAATTGGTTTTCGGTTATGAACTTGGAAGGCACAAATCATGCTTCGAACACCAGTTAAACCCATTCATTTAACGATGGGAACACGTTCTTATCATACCCCTTATGCACCTAATCTGATTGCAAGCCTAAACACCTCAAAAACCTCACTCTCTCCCTCTCGGTGACACGACAGCAGAAGGAGCACCGAACCTCATCTTCTTTGGAGATTTAAGTTCGATTTCTAGGTAATTATTACTCCCTTGTGCACGATTTAACTCCCTATTCCTAAAGCCCTTTGAATTTGGAACGAATTGCCTTGGATTGGGGATTAGGGTTTAGGTTGGGACAATTTGGGAAGAAGGGATCTCAGAGCCCTATTGTTAATCCGAATTCATTAACAAGGCAATTGCCCAGAGATTATAGCAAACAGGACGCAGGTTCGACCCCGGACAGACTTGTTTGCTTCTTTTTATTGCATTTTTTCTTTCTTATTTATTGCCCCATCCCTCCTCACTCACACATAAATGTGTAAATATATATATGCATATCCATCTATATGTACGAGCTCATGAACTTTTTTTTATAAAGATAAATGGGTGAGGTATACACTTTAATTTTGGTAAAACGTATACGAATCAATTTTAACATATTTATGTAGGATCGGTGAATACAAGATGGTTCTATTCTAATTGAGATTGGCGGAAACAATCATAACTAAGCAATGTAAACAAGTAAACAAGAAGAATGCTGATAAATGCAATTTGTATTAAGCTTCAAAGATTACAAGATTACAGAGAAAACTCTTAAGAAAAAACACACATATACAATGACTCTAAGTACTACTTATATAGTAACTTAGAATCAAGACAAACCCTTGATTCTAAGGATCAGATCTAACACAAGCCGTTGATCTTGTATTGAAGCTATTCTACATGTAACGACAATAAATACTACAAAAGTTATCTTTACTCAAACGTCTTCTTAGGCATCATTGCTTGAGTCCTTGGAAGAAGAGTGTCGTTGTCTTTTATTGTCTTGCACCAGTAACATTCTTCCTGCAGCAGAAAGTTATCAGTGGTAATGGTTGCTTTATCAAAGCCAGTCAGCTGCAACGTTTGATCTTCAGAGGGAATGGCTATCAGCAACAATGTTGTTGATCAGCAGCAATGTTGTCCACAGCTGCTAATGATTTGCCTATCCGCAGCAATTTTGGTATTCAGCAGATAAGGCTGTCCGCAGCAGATTTGTTCTTCAGTAGAAGAACAAGTATCCGCAGCAGATAAGCTTATCCGCAGCAGTTTGTCGATCTGCAGCAAACTCTGAGGTCCACAGCAGTTGTACTTAGAGAATTTTGTAGCCATCAATCTTTATTTCTATAAACTCCCCCTAGACTGATGCTACAAAAACTTTCTTACTGCTTTCGCTGCTGAAGCTTTTCCATGTTGCAGACTATCGTTTCTACCTCATAGCCTCTTGGGTCCTGGCTGGGATTATTTAGAGGAAGCACATATAGAGTCTTTATGTCTTTGCTTGGCATTTTGAAGATGGCCTTGCTTGAACATATCATCTTCTGTCCTTTAACATCAATCAAGATAAACTAGTTGGTATCAGCCTTGAAGGACCAATCGGTGAATGGAGAATGGGATTGAAGAGGTTTGGCATCAATGATTACATCTTTACTAGGGTTGAAGTGATGTTTGATTGCTAGCAAAAGATGTCACCCACCTTCATTCTCTGGCTTATGGGCTTCACCCAACTCTAATATTCTTCTTAGATCTGAGTCTGGGAGTTGCAGTACCTCATCAACAGATTTATAGATAGATCTTTTCAGTTCTTCCTTTCCCCTGAAGACTTTAAACCATTTGTCTTGAGTGTTGTAGAACCAAACAACTATTTCTCTCGAGTCTTCTGGTGTGATGGTACGTTTGGTTTTCTTCTTGAAGGCTGCTGATGAGGAGGAGCTGGGTGGAGGGATTTGGACTTTGTGGGAAGAGAAAAATGTGGTCTAGGTTGGAGAGTGGAAGTATGGTCGGTGGAGGAAGTAGTGGATGAGGGAGAAGGCTTGGGTTTCTTTGATTTGTGTTCAGCAGTTTGAGTTGTCACTCTTTTCTTGGAGCCTGTCTTCCCCAATCTTTCTTCCTCTTCCTTCTTGACTTTGGAGTATAAGGCTTAAAAGTTCATGAAACTCATGTGGCCTAGCCTTTTTCCACTCTCTCCTCTGGCCTTCAGGAAGTCAGTCATGACCTTCCTTTCTTCATGGGTCCTTATGTTGAATGCAATGGTCTTCTTGGATTTTTGCTTGGCCTTTTCTTCTTCTTCTTCATACCTTTTCTTATTTGCCAGTTGACCATGCTGACCCATGAAGGCTCCGTAGATTTCTTTATTTGATAGTTTCTCAAGGTAGTCTGCATCCTCATCTTGATAAATCAGAGCCGCTATCCATTCTTCTCCCATTTCTTTGGCTAGTTCAGAATTAGTTATTCTGAACTTAGCCTCTTCCCTTTTCTTGTTCTCCCTTTATTCTTCTTCTTTATTAAACTGTTCCTACAGCTGAAGAGCTAGGGCTGCATCTTCTTGTAATTGAGAAGCTGTAGGAAATCTGGCTTTGAGATCATCCAGCTGTTTAGCATACAGCTGGATTTGTTGATCTCTGAAGAGCATGGAAGCTTTTCCTTTTTGAATTTTTCTTAGCTCTGTCATCTACTCTTCTTCTCTTCTTCTTCTTCTTTCCTCCCTTTCCCTTTGCTCTTTCATCAGTCTCTCTTCCACCTCTTCAGTCATTACTCCCTTCCCCTTGTCTTTGGTTGATGCCTCTGCTTCAGTTTCATGGATCACAACAACAGATGTTTCAGATACTGTTGGAATCTCTGCTTCAGCTTCATTGGCAGTTTGGGGAGTGGATGGGGGAAGGTTTCTTACTTCATCTTCTTCCCATTCACACCCAGTTACTTCCTTCTAACTTTTCCTTACATCCTCTAACTCTGTTCTTCTAGATTCTGTTGCAGTGTTCAGAGTGGCGGTTCGTGAGGAGAGAAAAGAGAAATATGAGTCAGAGGAGGCATTTTTTGTAAGGCGTCCCTCCTTTTCAAGATGAGCTTTGATAGTCTTGAACATTGCTTGGCTCTCTAAGGAGTTGACATTGTTGATATGTGTTCTGTATAGGAAGTCTCAGTTGAGGAGTAGGATCTCATTGATGTGGTTGAAGAAGACAAATGATCCATCACTCAGAAAGATGGTGAAGCCAGAGGACCCAATGCACGACCATCCTAGCACTGCCAGTCCCCTGACCATCTCATTGTGTATGAAGCTTCTCCAGCAAACAGTTTCTTTGTCGGTTAAAGTACTGCTCCTGATCAGGTCAAGTCTACTTGGAGCCAGTCTTTGTGCTGCTGCTGTAGAAGATTCTGTGCGGTCATTAGGATATGTGTAGGTACCTAATTCGGTGTGTGACGGATCTCTAGACTCGCGGTACGACACGGTGATAACGTGCGGAATCCATGATCAACGTGCTCGTGTAACTCAATCAACAACAATGGTGTAAATAAACTCTTTGTTGTTCCACCATAATATCAGGTTACAAGATTCACAGAATTCTCTCTGGTCTACTCTCAAGTCTACTCTGATATATCTTCTAACAAACTCTGTAAACTGTCTATTTATAAGCACCAGTTCTGCAGTAGGCGAACTTATTAAGTTCGCCTCATAGATGCTTAGGCGAACTTATTAAGTTCGCCTCTAATAGGCTAAGCGAACTTAACAAGTTTGCCTCAGATAGACTAAGCGAACTTAACAAGTTCGCCTCTGATTGACCAGGCGAACTTGTTAAGTTTGCCTCTCAATGAACTTACACAAAATTTTATCAACAGTTACAAAATATGTCCTAACAGACTCCCCTTTAACTGTTGCTAACAATTCTATCAATTACAAGTCAAAGACTCTAAGACTAAGACATAATATCTTCAAGCTCGTTGTCACCAGAATATGCTCCAACAGACTCCCCCTTGACAACAGCTTTAGAAGATTGTCATCCGTCTTCAAATATCATCAAACAAGTTGTAGTCTTCGTCTTGTTCATCTGTACACTTTCTTTATTTCTAGAAGAAAACTTGGGAGAAGGACCCCTTGTCAACTTCTGTCTGCAATATTCAGTTTTTGCACAGGAGAATAACCAACAATTAAAATTTTCATGGAAACTGGAAAAATAAAATCTTTTTGGTTTTTCTCTATATATACTGAAATGTAAAATACAAAATCAAATATTTTTGATCGAACATCACGAGTAAGAAGATCATATCACTATATATGAGATATCAATCACAGATCTTGGATATAAAATCCATATAATATCAAAAGGTATCCTATGTCATTCTTTCAAGCCTTGACCAATCAAACCAATATCTTTCAAGATTATCACACTCTATCTTTTCAAGACTTTCATATTGTATGTTATGATACGCGATAAACATTCAAAGAAAATAGGATCAGGCTATGACACACAAATTCAAATTGTCAATATTATAAGATTTGAAACTAAAGCATCTCATTCCCACTTTCTTATGAGTTAAGGTACCATTTAAGTATGAAATACAACGTGTACCCCACTAGTATGCCAACAGAAAGTAAATGCATTATCTTCAAGACATATGAGATTTTACTAAAGATTATCCGAATTTCCAGAATGAGGAGTCATCACTTAGCACATGAATAGCAGAATCCAAATTGGACTGTATAGGAATCAATGAGATTCAGAATCAAATGATTCAATGTCTTGGCTTATATATGTGGAATCATAAGATTCAGGTACGTGAATCCAACTGTTATCTGGATTATGAATTCAATGGAATCAGTAAAGATGTTTATCAATATGATCCAAGGGCTAGTATATGTTTGACAAATGTTGTCAAGTACATATCTTGATTATACTTCAAGTTGCATGCTTTTCGGGACATGGGCACTGAAGCAAATCGAATGAATAGTGCTAAGGACATAACCCAAAACTGATCTCATAGGAAAATATTTATTAAAAGCTAATATTCTTTATCTGATAGTGATCTTTTAACACACACACACCCATGCATAAAATGGGTTCAAATCACAGTTGTAACATATGCAATTATGTTTTCACACTACTAATGGTTCAGTGACGCTTTTAGTCTACTGACAATTCAAATTATATGCATACACAACACTATCATTTCCTATTTGTGTAGTCTCTAAAGTTTAGATCAAACATATAATTCAGATATATTAACATAAAGCACCAACCAGTCAATCTAAGGTTATGTGTGAAAGAACATCTACTGATGTACTATCATCTCTTCTTTAACTTCAAGTAATGTCGATTTTATCTTTTTCAATTTGTTTGGCCTTTTCAAAATCTTTTTCAAAGAAAAATAAAACAAAAGAAAATAAACCTTCCATGAAAACATTTTATGAAAAAATATTTTACTTGGTTACTCAGGATTAAGCAAGTCAATCAATTAAAAACTCAAACCGATGTAATCATGTAATTGAATGCCTTTGCCTTTGTCAACACAGTTCTGTACTCCCGCTGTCATGTAGACTCCCCATCAACTAGTCAAATGGTTGCATCAACGACTTTATGCTCACCATTGTCATCCTAAGTTTCAGGTTATCATTTGGACTTTGTAAAACTGTTTCCAAAACATTGTGTGACATATTCTCCCCCTTGAGCATCAAGTCGTTGAATCAAATAGATTCTCAATTATCAACAACTCTTTACTCTTACAGATGTCATTCCCTGTCATGTGCTTAGAACCACCACTATCAACAACCAAAATGTTATTAATAGTCCCTCTTGGTAATCCTGCACATCTAACAAGAAACATTAATTTGAAATTGGGACCCAAGCCATGGTAGTCATGGGTCGTCCATCTGTATCAAAATAATAAACCTCACTCCATTCACAATCGAATCTCTCATCAATTTTTGGAGATTGCTCCGACGAGTTAGAAACAGAAACTTTAGATTTCTAAACATACTTCTGTTCATTAAGTTCTTTTTGCTTAAAATGTGAAGTGTTTGAACAATCTTGTTCATTTGAAAAAAGTTTAGATTGTGAAAGCTCTTGTTGTTCTAAAAGGTTTCTCAATCTTCTGTTTCTCCTCCGTCTTTGAGGTCTAGAAAGCCTAACCTCAGTTTTTGAATTACCCTTTGGTGTATCATGAGGTTTAACCACATTTGGGTTAACATAAGGCTTACCAGGAGTTCTTACCTTTTATAGAGTAACATGTCGGTTACCTTTGGCGTTGTGAGGATAAGTAGTCCTAATGTGACCCACAAGACCACAGTAAAAGCAAGATCTCGTCTTATGATAATCTCTCATATAAGGAATCTTCACACGATAAGATGCACTTGAAGAAGATTCTCCTACATGAACTTCTTTTGGCTTTATTTTCTCTAGAACTCCAGATTTTGCAACAGGTTTTGATTCAGGCTTCATCTTTCAGGAAATACATGCTTCTTCCTTTTATTTTTGTAAGGACAGGTCACCACAATGTGTCTCATCTCATTACAATGAAAACATGTACGCCTGTCTGTATAATCTCTGACATATGGAACTCTCCTTGAATTTGAAGAACTTCCAAATGTATAATTTCCAGATGAATTAGAATCAACCTTTGAGTCTTCTTTCTTAATCTCTTTCGGTATCCCTTCTACCTTAGCTTCATCAAAATATTCATCATCACTCTCATCAGAATACACCATATCTTCACCTGTGACAGGATTCACCTTCAACACAGTCTTAGGATCTAAATCCTCATCATTTATAATCTCACGTGTAACAGAATAATTTCCGTTGGATGGTGGAGGAACATAACCAACACCATTAGGTCCCTTCCCCTCTTTAGTATTATTATGATAATGTCCTAATATGAATGATGAATTTCCATAGCATTCTAACTTTCTATGCAATCTGATCACATCTGCTTTAGATTCAGCTAGTTCTTTATCTTTTTCAACAAGATCATTATTTCTTTTCTCAATTTCTGCAAAGGACATATCCAGGTGATATGCCTGCTCTTTGATCTTCAAAGTCAGAGAATTTATATCCCTCTTCAGTGATTCTATTCTCTCAATACACACATTCTCATTATCTTTTAATTTCTGATTTACCGTGTGCATGGATTTCATATCACAAATGAAGTTTACGTTGTCATCCATAACCCTCATCATTTTATCCTTAACTGAAATACAGTTAGAACAAAACGTTTCAGAGTTAGAAAGTACCTCAGGTTTTACTTTTGAAGAAGATGCATCAGGAGCCATGAATACGTCATCATTAGCTTCACCCTTTTGATCAACAATGACAGGCTCCGTATCAATTTCCGATCACTCAAAACATCTTCAACTGTCTGGAAGCTTACGTCAGTCATTATATCACTCTCGGTAGACTGAATACTTTCACCAGATCTAATACTCTCACTATCACTTAACTCGGTAGAAGAATCACTTTCAGAAACACGCTGCTTTACTACTTCTTCTTTGATCAAGACCACAAACGCTTGAGAAGTTGCTTCACCCTTTTTCTTCAATGCTTCCCTTAGATCTCTTGAAGTTAGACACTTCCCGAGACTATGAATGATTTCTTTAGGTAAAGACATCGTTAAAGTTTCACGCGTTTTCATCTCTCGATCAAACTTCTGCTTTTCTTCTTTAGTAAGAGCTGTCACTGGTTGTTAGGACATAGATTTGTAATGACAAAAGCTTGTAATAGTTAGATTTTATGTCTTTGTGTTTTTGATATGTAATTGTTTAAAGTTGCTAAGTGTTTAACTAGTGAGCCTAGAGGCGAACTTGTTAAGTTCGCCTGGTCTATCAGAGGCGAACTTAATAAGTTTGCTTAGGTCTAACTGAGGCGAACTTGTTAAGTTCGCTTGGTCTGTTGGAGGCGAACTTAACAAGTTCGCTTACAGCAGGTGTTTTTCTATATATATGTGTTACAGAGTCATTAGAAGGGATCGATCTAAGGAGAGAAAAACTTGTCTGATTGAGTCTGTAACCACAGTGATTTGGAATATAACGAGAAGTTTATTTACGCGTGTTGTTTGAATTGTCAATTAGTATACAAACGTTATTACGAAGGATTCCGCACTTCGTGTTATAGAAACGTCATATCACGAGTTCGATCAGTAGTTGAGTTACCTGGACCTACAAGTGGTATCAGAGTTTAGGCTCGTGAATTAAGTACGATTCTCGGTAATTAGTGACGGTTTTTGTGTACAATTCGACAAGAAATTCAACATTTTTGAAGTTTCTGCAACAATGGAGTTTTTCAAGTTCTTGAAGATCGTTTCTTTACTGAATTCGTGATTTTGGAAGTGTTTTTGACGAAATTAGTCCGATAGAACTGTTCTATTTGATAAAATTCACAATCCTACGGTTCAATTTCCTTAAATTCCATCAATTCGCTGAGAAATCATGAATTTTGAAGGTTTCGGTTCGGGTTTGGGTGAAGAATCTGTTGAATCTGTTACAGCAGTTTAAGCGAACTTGCTGAGTTCCTGTGCAGGCGAACTTAGCAAGCGAACTTATTAAGTTCGCTTCTCACATTTCAAGCGAACTTAGCTATTAAGCGAACTTGTCGGATTTCCTCCTTAAGCGAACTTGTCTTGTTCGCCTGATATTAAGTTCGCTTAGTACTCACTAAAGCGAACTTATTAAGTTCGCCTAAGGGTAAAACAGCTCAAGACTTAGAAATTTTTCAGAAATTTTTTTTAACATGGCAAATATGGTTCAAGTCACAAACATGTTCAATTATGACAATGAGATAGGTACATCTCAAAAACCTCCGAAGTTGCTGAATCTAGCTGATTATTCAAATTGGAAAGATCGGTTTGACCAATTCGTATCTTTTACCGATACTAGTTTATGGATTCCAATTTTGGAAGGATATACACATCCTACTTATTCATGGATGGGAAAAGATGATGTTCCAAAACCAGTGTCAGCTTTATCTACTGAAGAAAAGTTGTTATTTGATCGAGAAAAGAAAGCATTGGCTAGCATTTCGATGTCTCTACCAAAGGAAATTTATCACAGTTTTAAACAATTCAAGTCTTCTCAACAACTGTGGGAAGCTCTACAGAAAAGGTGTGAAGGGAGTTTAGATGTGAAGAAAAGTAGAAAAGAATTACTAAAGAAGCAGTTCCTAGTTTTTAAACATTTTCATAATGAATCTTTGGATGATCTTGCTACAAGATTCTATCATCTTCTTAGTGAACTGGCTAGTGCATTTGTGGTATATGAGACTGAGGAAATCAATGATAAATTCTTGGAGGCTTTACCATCAAAGTTTGATGTGTATACGGTTTTGATCAAAGAAAATGTTAAGTACAAAACCATGTCTCTTGAAGAAGTCCTAGGGAAGATCCAGTCACATGACATGAATTTGAAAAAGAAAGAGACTAATTTGGAGCATATCCAGGATCCCTCGATGTATTTTGCCAAATCTGTTGGTAAATCTGGTACTGGAGTGGCATTCTTTTCTGGTGATGCTCAAGAGTCTTCAAATGATCAGTGTTCTGGAGTTCCAATTTATTCTGGTCATACAAGCCATTCTGGATTTTCTGCAACTACTGCTTGAACATCATCTGGATCTCATGTGAATCAGAAAGTTGCTGATGATTATTTGGCTATGTTTTCTTCATTCATGGCATCATATGAGAATTTCATTGGAGGAAAAATACATGATCCTGAGGTAATAGAAGAAGATTTCAGACAGATTGACCCTGTTGATCTGGAAGAAATGAATATCCAATGGAATATGGCCATGTTAATGAGACAAGCTAAAGATTTCTTGAAGAGAACTGGGAGAAAATATATTGGTTCAAATAGTCGATCGCGTATGGGTTTTGATAAGAGCAAAGTTAGGTGTTACAACTGCCAAGAGTATGGTCACTTTGCTAAGGAGTGTGTGAAACCAAAGGTAGAATTTGATTCTCAAAAGAAGCAATCTAACTTTCAACATAATAGGAATCAGCCACATGGTTCATCTGGTAATCAAAATCATGGTCCTACTGGAAATACAAATCATGCATCTGCATCATCAGCTTTAGTTGCTCAAAATGACAAAAACTATGATTGGGGCATTCATCTGGAAGATTTGGTGGGTGCTGTAAGTCAGGCTTTTGTTGCAGAAATTCATTCAGAAAAACCAGAAGAGTCTACTGATGATGAAAGTTCTAGTGATGATTCATGTGATGGTGATAGTGTTCCAAGTGTTGATGATGAGGAAGAAAGAGTGCAAAGTATTGATTCTGATGCTGTGACAGGGGTTGCTGAGAAAGAAATTGTTCTTACAGAAAATGCGTCAGTTGGTGAAGATTCAGAGAACATTCCGATTGCCAAAGTATTCATGGCAGACATATCTGACCCGACTAAGGTAAAAGACTCTGTTTGTCATATATTTTGTTCAAATTGCATTTCTGTTAAAGATAAACTACAAAAAGTCATGGATGATAACACAAATTTGATTTGTGACATGAAATCAATGCATTCAGTTAATCAGAAACTGAAAGATAATGATAAACTGTGCATTGATAGAATTGAGTCTTTGAAAAGAGACTTAAATTCTCTTGGGTTAAAATACAAAGAGCAAGGTTATCATCTAGACATGGCTTATGCTGAAATTGAAAAACGAAATGAAGTAGTTGCTCAAAAGAATAAGGAGATTTCTGAAAAAGAATCTGTGGTGATAAAGTTACATAGAAAGTGGAACAGTTTGAGAATTCATCTGTAGTGTTGGATTATTTTAATGCTAATGATGATCCCACAAAAAAGGTTGCTGGTATTGGGTTTGTTCCTCCTCCGTTCAATGCAAATTATGTAGTTGAACCTGAAATCATTCATGAAGAGGAGATTGATCCCAAGACAGTATTAAAAGTGAATCCAGTAACGGGTGAAGACATGGTGTATGATTCTGATACAGAGGATGAAGTGTTTGATGATTCAAAGGTTGAAGGCATTCCGAGAGAAGTGAATATTGAGGAACCAAAGGTTGTGAAGAATGTTACTCGGGATAGGTGCATCTTGATAGAACCTGAAGAGGTGAAAGTGGTTCCAATTAAACTTTCTCCAATCTTACAGTCAAGTGGGTTTGTTGCTGCTGGTTTTCAAAAGGAGAATTCTACAAATGGTTTCCAAAAGGTAAATTCTTCAAAGGTGCCAAAACAGACTTATGTTCCTAAGAAGCCGATAAATTGTTCAGGGCATTCCTCTGAATCTTATTCTTCTGACGGTTCTTCAAATTCAAAGAAAACATCTTATTTCAAAAGTTATCAAGAAAGAAGAGTGTGCCTGGTCATATTTTGATTAATTGTCCATACAAGAACAAGGGCAAACTGAAGACTATTCCTTCACAACCGAGAGTGGCGAAAATTCTGAAAAGGAAAGATGAGGGAAAATCGTCTTCTAGTTTGGAGAAAGATATGACTGGACGATCTCTTGTTAATTCCCCTGGAATTAAACAACCGAATACATTGCATGCTAAATCTTTTGTATGCAGAGAGAAACTTGAGATTCCAAAAGTTGGGATTTCAAAAGATACTTTTCAGGAGGTTAAATTGTCCAGACCTCAAAGAAGAAGGAGAAACAGAAAATTAAAGAAAATTTTGGAAACATCTGAATCTGACAATAATATTTCAAATAATGTTTCTAAAAATAATACAATTGGTTCTTCTTTGAAAAGGTCTGATTGTCAAACTTTTGTTCCAACAGTGAATGATAAAATTGATTGTAAATTACAAGAAGTTGTTTATTTTGATCAATTCGGACGACCCAAGACCACGATGGCTTGGGTTCCACTTTCTAACTGATTCTCGTTGTTTATGTAGGGACAACCAAGGAGGACTATCAACAATACATGGTATGTGGATAGTGGTTGCTCTCGACATATGACAGGGAATGTGAAATTGCTTGAGAATGTGATTAAAATTGATGGTGGTTATGTCGCTTTTGCGGGTAATAAAGGCGGGTACATAACAGGCCAGGGAACGTTAAAGAACGACAAAGTAAATTTTGAAAAGGTGAATTATGTTGAGCAGCTGGAACACAATCTTTTAAGCGTATCACAAGTCTGTGACAAGAAGTTTTCATTCAATTTCAATGATCATGAATGTTATATTCTGAAACCGGGTTTTGTGATACCTGATGAATGGATTCTTATGAAGGATCCAAGGAGAAATGACACATATGTCCTTGACATGAGTGTCGCCACTACAACGGATTCAATTCCAACATGTTTACTCTCCAAGGCGTCGGAATCTGATTCAATATTGTGGCACAGGAAGCTAGCTCACATAAACTACAGGAAGATGAACTACATTGTTAGGAATGATCTTGTGCTTGGTATTCCGAAAATGAAATTCTCAGTTTCTGATGATTGTATTCCGTGCAAGAAGGGGAAGCAAAGAAAGAAATCTCACAAATCGAAGTCGACGAATTCTATTGCAACTCCTATGGAGTTGCTGCATATGGATTTGTTCGGTCCTATCAGTATTAGGAGCATTGGTGGGAAATCGTACTGCTTGGTCGTAACTGATGATTACTCCAGATTTTCATGGGTTAAGTTTCTTTCTTCTAAAGCTGAAACCACTGAGTTGGTACAATACTTAATCCTGGGTTTGGAGAATTTATTCAATCTGAAAGTCAGAAGAATCAGGAGTGACAATGGCAGCGAATTTAAGAATAGCAAAATGGGCTTATTCTGTCTACAAAAAGGAATTCATCATGAATTCAGTGCGCCATATGTTCCTTAACAAAACGGTGTCACTGAACGAAAGAACAGGACGTTGGTTGAAACAGCTCGCACGATGCTTGCAGATTCTAAGCTTCCAGTCACCTTTTGGGTTGAAGCTGTGAATACTGCGTGTCATGTTTTGAACCGGGTCTTGACCGTCAAGCGACATAACAAGACGTGTTATGACTTACTAAATAATCGAAAGTCGAATCTGGAATACTTATTACCTTTTGGTAATCCGTGTACCCTACTGAAGGTTAGAGATGTCCCGACAAAATTCAGTGCAAAGGCTATTGAAGGGATTTTTCTGGGGTATGTGGCTAATTCGACAACCAAGAGGGTTTATAACAAAGAGACACGCCAAGTTGAAGAATGGTTCCATATTGACTGTTCAAATCGGTCTTTACCACAAATGGCGATTGGTCCGGATTGGGCATTTGATTATGAAAACTTATTCAAGTCTTTTCATTTACCGTCTGATATTTCTGATGAAGATGCTGCTGTTCTTTATGATTCTTGTCAAGATGCACAGCACAATGGATTTCTACCAAATGCAATTCCCAATTCATCGATTCCATCTACTTCTGCTCCCGATCCTAATGTTGCTTCTTGTTCCGGTCCACAAGATTCAGAGAGTGAGGAGGATAATGCTATTTTTCAAGATTCTTCTGCTGATCCGTTGTTGAGTGATGATCCATTACCTTCGACACAGGCTCAGGGGGAGATTCCAACAAATTTAGACTCGAAAATTCCAATTCCTTAAGATTATTCTTATCAATCTGACTCTACTCAAGTTGATGTGTTGTCGATTCCTGAGGTCGCATCCATCAAGGAACACAAAGATCATCCAGTAACAAATATAATTGGAAATTTACAAGATGGAGTGAAAACTCGTTCTCTTGTTGACAATACTTGTTTGTATACTTGCATTAAAGATTCTGGTGTTCTTGATGATTGCTCACATTCTTGCTTTATTTCACAGGTTGAACCCAAGAATGTAGAAATGGCTTTACATGACAATAACTGGATAGAAGCTATGCAGGAAGAACTAGCTCAATTTGACAAACTGAAGGTTTGGAATCTTGTTGATTTACCGAATGGTGCGTATCCGATAGGAACAAAATGGATTTTTAAATGTAAAAAGGACGATCGAGGTGTCGTGGTACGCAATAAGGCAAGATTAGTTGTCCAGGGCTTCAATCAACAAGAAGGAATTGATTACACCGAAGTTTATGCGCCGGTTGCGAGGCTTGAAGCTATAAGGCTGTTTCTAGCATTTGCTTCATTTAAAGGTTTTAAGGTGTTTCAATTAGACGTCAAGAGTGCATTTTTATATGGAAAGGTCAAGGAGGAAGTCTATGTGTGTCAGCCGCCGGGGTTTGAAGATCCACTGAATCCGAACATGGTTTTCAATCAAGATAAGGCCCTCTATGGTCTTCATCAAGCTCCTCGTGCGTGGTATGAGACTTTATCTACACATCTTTTGGCGAATGACTTTGTTCGTGGAAAGATAGACTCGACCTTATTCATAAAGAAATCAGGGGGAGATTACCTACTGGTACAGATTTATGTGGATGATATTATCTTTGGCTCGACAAATGAAGGGTTGTGCAAAGAATTTGAGGGAGTTATGAAGTCGAAATTTGAAATGTCCGCTATGGGAGAGTTATCGTTTTTTTTAGGTTTACAAGTAAATCAAAAGGAAGATGGTTTCTTTATTCATCAGTCCAAGTATGTCAAAGACATCTTGAGCCGGTTCAAGATGGAGGACTGTACTTCATACGATACTCCAATTCCGGTCAATCATAAGTTAAAGACATGATGATGAATAAAGAAACCATCTGCTATGATTGGATCCCTCATGTACTTAACCGCTTCAAGGCCGGATATAATGTTCGCCGTGTGTATCTGTTCCAGATTTCAGGCAAAGCCAAAAGAATCTCACTTAATTGCTGTGAAAAGAATCTTTCGGTATTTAAAAGGAAAACAACGTTTAGGGCTATGGTATCCTCATGGTTCTAACTTTGATTTTAATGCTTATACTGATTCTGATTTTGGTGGTTGTTGTCTGGACAGGAAATCTACAACAGGTGGTTGCCAATTCTTAGGTAATCGACTTGTATCCTGGCAATGCAAAAAGCAAACCACAGTCTCGATTTCAACATGCGAAGCAGAATACATCGCTGCTGCAAGTTGCTGTTCACAGATCCTGTGGATACAACAATAATTGAGAGATTACGGTTTGAATTTCACAGGAACCCCTATGTTTATTGATAATAATGCTACTATGTCAATAACGAATAATCCTGTTAAACATAGTAAAACTAAGCACATCGAAATTCGATATCATTTTATACGTGATTGTGTAGAGAAAAGGTTGATTGAGCTGGTCAAAGTACATATTGAAGATAATTTTGCTGATTTGTTTACTAAGGCATTTGATCGTACCAGGTTTGAATTCCTAATTAAAATGATTGGTATGATCAATCCCGAATAAAAGTTTTTCAAAATCAGAATTTCATGGAAAATTTTTCTTTTAGTTTCTTTTATTGCTTTATTACATTTCTGCAGTTACATTTTCAGTCAAAAAGTCTAAATTATAAAAAGTCAAAACAAATTGAAAAATATAAAATTTGACATCATTTGAGGTTAGAGAAGAAATGATAGTACATCAGTGATTAGTTCATTTCACACGACCTTAGTAGACCTTGATATATGAATGATTAAAATAAGTTGATCTGATCTAAATTTCAAAGTCTGCATAAATAAGAAATGATAGTGTTATGAATGTTCTATTCTTGATAATTTGTTTTATAATTTGTGTATAAAATTTGAAACTTGAATTGTCAATAGGCTAAAAGCGTTTTGAAACTAATAGTAGTGTGAAAATTAAATATAATATGATTACATATGTGATTTAAACCCATTTTATGTCTGGGTGTGTGTGTTAAAAGATCACTATCAGATAAAGAATATTAGCTTTTAATAAGGATTTTACTATGAGATCAGTTTCGGGTTTTGTCCTTAGCACTATTCATTCGATTTGCTTCAGTGCCCATGTCCCGAAAAGCATGCAATTTGAAGTATAATCAAGATATGTACTTGACAACATCTGTCAAACATATACTAGCCCTTGGATCATATTGATACATTATCTTTACTGATTCCATTGAATTCATAATCCAGATAACAGTTGGATCCACGTACCTGAATCTTATGATTCCACAAATATAAGCCAAAACATTGAATCATTCGATTCGGAATCTCATTGATTCCTATACAATCCAATTTGGATTTTGCTATTCATGTGCTAAGTGATGTCTCCTCATTCTGAATATTCGGAAAATCTTTAGTAAAATCTTATATGTGTCTTGAAGATAGTGCATTTATTTTCTATTTGGCATATATGTGGGGTACACGATGTTTATCATCTAAATGGTACTAAATCACATGAATTTGGAGAATAAACGCTTATAGTTTCAAATAATATAATATTGACAATTTTAAGAATTCAGGCTTTATATTTCAAATTCGGTATAAATAAAAGAGCATGTTATAACCTGATCTTATTTACTTTGAAATTTATCGCGTATCATTTCAAATATTATTCAAATTGAATGAGTTTCAAAATGAAAAAGATGCAATATGCACAAAATTGAGTTGAATGGTCTCTTACTATAGGTTACCCTTTGTTATTAATAATATGTGTGATGAATTAATTGAATAACTGATATGATCTTCTTGCTCATGATGTTCAAACCAAAAATATGTCAATTCTGTTTAAATAGAGAAAAATAAAAAATATGTGATTCTGTTTGTATAGAGAAAAACCAAAAATATGTCATTTCAGTTTATTCAGATAAAAACAAAAAATATGTGATTCTGTTTGTATAGAGAAAAACAAAAAATATGTGATTCAGTTTGTACAGAGAAAAATCAAAAATATGTGTTTCCGTCTGTATTGATAAAATTCAAAAAGATTTTATTTTTACTTTCCATGAAAATTCTAAACTTTTATTAAAATTGTTTGGGATTGGATCAAATATGTGTTGCTGACGGAAGTTCAAGATTTGAAAGGTTGAAGTTGGTAAAATTTGTGTTCAAGGCAAAAAGGTTGGAAAAGTAATTAAGTTCGCCTGTGAACAGTGAAGCGAACTTAATATGTTCGCTTAAATCGATGAAGCGAACTTAATTTTCAGTCTAGGGTGAAGCGAACTTATCTTGTTCGTCGAAGGATTGTTAAGCGAACTTAACAAGTTCGCTTAATCAAGCGAACTTAACCTGAATAAGTGTTGAATCAGGCGAACTTGTCTCATCGTCGTCTTCCTCAGTACAAGCGAACTTACCCAACTTTATCAAAAATTTTAATCGGTGTTGTGAGTGTTAATTTCTGGTTGCATCTTGATTGAAATTGAAGTACGAATCTAACAAAGGTATTTTAGTTGGATTTCATCCGCTAAATTGAGTGTATTTGAAGGATTTGGTTTCGGTTTTTCGTCGGACTGTTACAAGGATGGGTTTTGACCTAATTTTTGACCCAAATGTAATATTGATCCTTATTTTTTATTGTCATGTGTTATTCGATCGCTTGTAAATGGTTATTTCATGATTTGATATCGATTTGCCGGAAATGTGAAATCTCAGTGTTTGAATTTGAAACGTCTCAGGTTCAAGCGAACTTGTTCCAAGCGAACTTGTTCGAAGCGAACTTGTCAGGCGAACTTAATAAGTTCGCCTCTTGCACTACTAAGCGAACTTATTAAGTTCGCCTAGGGGTCAGATGTGAAAATGACTTGGTGATTTTTTTGTGTTTGAATTTTTTTTTAATTTTTTTTTGTTTGAATTTTTTTTAATTTTTGTTGTTGTTTTTGTTTGTGTGTTTTTATTAAATGTGTATCATATATGTATACGTATACAAATGTCTGTTGTGATGTCCTAAATTTTTCACAGATGGCTCGACGTGTCGAATATAAGCATAATCAAGTGGCGTTATTAGATCCTAATTTGCCAGAAGCAGTTCATTTTCAGGGCATTATCAATTTTCTGAATCGATCGAGACTACATGTTGCATTATCTGCGGATCCTTATATTAGCTTGGTGTACATCCAACAATTCTGGGATACTGTACATCAAGATATCGATGTGGAATCACATGTCCTTCGTGCAACAGTCAATAATACAGAGATTGCAATTTCAGAAGAGACAATTCGTGCTGCTCTAGATTTGGGTGGAAATGCTGAAGTTCCAATATCTTATCCTAACACTCTCATTATGGGTTGTTTTCAAAGGATGGGATATCGTGGAAAACAAAATGATACACAAGCTAGGAAAGGTGGATTAGTGGGAGAATGGAGGTACTTTATGCATGTGATTATACAATGCATTTCTCCGCGAAAAGCTGGTACAGATGGCTTGAAGATGGCTCTTCAAACAGCGATGGTGGCCTTAACTTTGAATAAAAGATTCAATTTTCCGCTTTATTTTTACCGAGAGATGGTAATGCAGATCAATCCAGCTGAAGGTCAAGGTTTCTTGATGTATCCCCAATTTATTCAAATGATACTCAATCATCTTATTCCGGATCTTCCACAACATGCCATACTATTGACTTTGACTCCGATGTCAAAACGTATTTTTATAGATTGTACAAAGGTGAAACAGCAAAATGCTGCGTTGATTCCAGTTAATACACCACTGTTTGGGCACTTAATCAATCCTGATTATGTTGCACCACCTAATGATAATTGGTTTCATCCCAATGAACTTGCTCAACCACAACCACAATAACAACCTGCCCAACAACCACAAATACAAGTTCCTATACCACCTCAATTTCCTATTCCTGAACAAGTTCCTATTCCATAGGCTGCAGTCGATATTCCGTTTCAGGAACCAGTTCAAGAAGAGGTCGTTCATGATCCTAATCAAGATATGGGTATGAACATGGATGATTTTGTTGATGAAGCTGTGAACTCGCCCATTCATGAACAAGAAGGGAATGTGGTGACAGACGCTGAGTCTAGTTCCAGTTCAAGTGATACAACATCATCTGATGATGACAGCACTGATTCTGATGAATCTAGAGATTTTTCTCCAGGTCATTATGAACGGTTGGCTGCTATTTCACTGGCTAATGCTGGAAAACGCATTAAATCTCAAGCCAGACGACCACGACGCAAGTCTGTTCGGGATCCTCCTTCCGGATCAGTACTTGGAAAAAGATCGTTGGTAGATGAAAGTTCTGACACTGACAGTGACTTTAATCCTGATCCTTCACGTCAAAAGTTAATGTATGCGTCAATTGCTGCTGCACAATCTTCTCAAGGAGTTGAAGATGCTAATTTTGTTGCTTCTCTGATCATTACTCCACCAAGATCTAAGGATCCATCTCCAGTTCCATCTCCTGTTCCTACAGAGATTCCTACTACTTGAAGTCCTTCTATTCCACAATCCACAGCTGGTCCATCCAAGCCTTCTGATTCTGACAGGATTACTTTCCTTGAATCTCAAGTGCTTACTTTACAAACACAAGTTAACTCTCTTGTGTCTATTGATTCTCAACGCCAGCTGGTGATTCAGACTCAAGCTCAACATATTGTTGATATGCAAGTCTTGGTGTCCAAACTCGTTCAGCGTCTTGACGCTTAGGGGGAGTTGAGGATACCTGATACTTGTCACACAGAGTCAATTCAAAGACGTGATGATGAAGACAATGATCCTGCTGGAAATATTGAGGGTGATCGTCAATACGTTGACGCTAATCCTCTCTCTAGAGTTCAGGGGGAGTCGACATCACAATCTCTTGAAGGAAACAAAGACAAAGATACTTCTGGTACTAATGAAGAAGAAATTCTGTTATTATAATTCTTTCAAGATTCAGAAGAAGAAGAAGCTGAAAAGATTGAATGTCTTGATGACATTGACGATTTATTCAATGACATGGAATATGATATGTCAGACACTGAGATAGAAGAAGGAGAAATAGTGGAGATTGAAATAGAGAAAGATAAAGACAGTGTTACATATGAAGGCTGTGACGGTCTTAAGGTGCTGTATAACTTCATCCAAGAGGATGTTGTTCCTGAGTTCTCTTATGATGGAATAACTGACTCTATGGATTCTATTGAAGATGTCACATTGCCTGATGATACAGCCGAGTCAAAGATGGATACTGATGATGAGAATCTTCAATTCAATAAGGGTGCTGAAACTGAAACTACTCACACTGAGTCTCCAAAGATTAATGAAGAACCTGTGATGTTCAGAGATACAGGAATGACACGAGAACAGTGGAGAGAAGTTGTAAACAGTTGGATGAAGGTTCTACCCAAGTCTCCAGCACAACCTGCTCAGAAAGAGAAATATGTGAATAAAGAGCAGTGTGTAGGAAGGATCATTAGTTGGTTCTATGATGGTGAATCAAAATTGTTTGTAATCAAACGATCAGATGGTGTTCAATACTTAAAGCCAAGGATCAAATATTTCAATACCTTGCCTAGGTGTGAAATAAATGGTCTAGCTTCAAAGCCACTCATAAATAGATCGAAGAATGGTTTGGCTGATGTGATAGCAAACCTGATAAAGAAAGAAGGTAGTTCGGGTAAGTATGAACGGCTGAAACCACAGAAGGGAAAAAGAGTGAAGATTACAGATCCTAACACTGGGAAAGTAACCTGGAAATACAAGTATAGACCAGTGCGTGCTATTCACAAGATACCATTAAAGAAGATTCCTCAAGACGTTCTTGGGAATATGAAATGGTGGTATGTTGATGTTAATACTGGTGAAGCAAGGGTTGAAGATAAAGATAATAAGGTCATTGTGTGTTTCTATGACGCAATGAATCTTATTAATTTTTCAAAGAAAGATCAGAGGACGTTGCGAAAGAATGAAATAATGTATACTGATGAATGGAGAGAACAAGGTCTATAGTATAAAAGAGTTTTGGAGATATGCAGAAGATACGGTGTGCATGCTGGCAGCAGACTACCAGACAACTGGAAGAGTTCAAGATAAAGACTGAAGACAGAAGATCAAGCTATTGTCAAGGGGGAGTCTGTTAGGACATAGATTTGTAATGACAAAAGCTTGTAATAGTTAGATTTTATGTCTTTGTGTTTTTGATATGTAATTGTTTAAAGTTGCTAAGTGTTTAACTAGTGAGCCTAGAGGCGAACTTGTTAAGTTCGTCTGGTCTATCAGAGGCGAACTTAATAAGTTCGCTTAGGTCTAACTGAGGCGAACTTGTTAAGTTCGCTTGATCTGTTGGAGGCGAACTTAACAAGTTCGCTTACAGCAGGTGTTTTTCTATATATATGAGTTACAGAGTCATTAGAAGGATCGATCCAAGGAGAGAAAAACTTGTCTGATTGAGTCTGTAACCACAGTGATTTGGAATATAACGAGAAGTTTATTTACGCGTGTTGTTTGAATTGTCAATTAGTATACAAACGTTAATACGAAGGATTCCGCACTTCTTGTTATAGAAACGTCATATCACGAGTTCGATCAGTAGTTGAGTAACCTGGACCTACACTGGTTTAGGAACATAACGAAATTCCAGAAAGTTAAAAGTAGGATGCATATATCCTTCAAATATGGATGTCCAAATGTTTTCATCAGTTTCTTATACGAGTTGTTCAAACCGGACTTTCCAGCTATGGTAATCTGATATGCACAAAATCCTCGGTGGCATAATTTCAATCTCATTATCATCACATGAAATTGACATTTTGAAATTTTTGCGAAAATATTCGGAAAAAAATTTCCCGCCAAAATACTCTTTTTAAAAAATTTTGAAAATTCAAAATTTCAAAAATGATTCAAAACGACCATATAATCTTTCCCTAAAAAATTTGAACAAGAAGAATTTTCCCGCCAAAAGTTATCTTTACTCAAACGTCTTCTTAGGCATCATAGCTTGAGCCCTTGGAAGAAGAGTGTCGTTGTCTTTTATTGTCTTGCACCAGTAACATTCTTTTTGCGTGGAGTGTGTCAGTGTTGCAGCAGAAAGTTATCAGTGGAAATGGTTGCTTTATCAAAGCCAGTCAGCTGCACCGTTTGATCTTCAGAGGGAATGGCTATCAGCAACAATGTTGTTGATCAGCAGCAATGTTGTCCACAACTGCTGATGATTTGCCTATCCGCAGCAATTTTGGTATTCAGCAGATATGGCTGTCCGCAGCATATTTGTTCTTCAGCAGAAGAACAAGTATCCGCAGCAGATAAGCTTATTCGCAGCAGTTTGTCGATCTGCAGCAAACTCTGAGGTCCACATCAGTTGTACTTAAAGAATTTGTAGCCATCAATCTTTATTTCTACAATTTATATACATATAATTTCCTTATAAACAACTATTATTATAAACTTATCTTTTAGAAACGTTCAAAGGATTACGATTAGTATCTTTTTTTAAATATATATATATATATATATATATATAGTTGTAGCTATGATTAGTCATTCTAATTATCTCTAGCCTATACCAAATATTATATGAGCATTACACGCGTATCATTTTGTTACCAATATACATGTATCTAAAGGATGGCAAATGTTGAACGTTTTCATAAACCCCATTACTTTACAACTTTTAGAATGATAGTCGTGTCATGATTCTTATAAACAAAAGGAGTTTTCATAATCTAAATCATTATGACAACATGATCTATAAATAATAGTAATATTATTGTCATTAGTTCTTAATTATTTTAATCATAATATTATTACTTTCACATATGTTATGATTTCTTTATTAATTTGATCATTATTGATTAACACTAAATTCACATGAATATCAAACTAAATAAAAGTAAGACCTATTTATTATTTATGTAAGACAATATTTACCTATTCTGCAAATAACTATTCAAGTATTTACTTCAAATAATGCACTTATAAATATTATTTGTATTATAATATTTCAACATGATGGCTTTTGTAACCTAATCGTTTTGATAGGATTTTTATTTAACAAATAACAAATTTTGACATCACCTAAAAAAACTCTTTTATAAGTAAAATTATAAAACAATATTTCATGAAATTTCATCTATATATATACAAGTAATAAGATTCGCATCTTTCCTTCGTCCGACCGTCCCAAAACGCTGTGATCTCAACCGTCCCATCCTTACTTCCTTCCTTTATTTTCATATTAAACATGTACAAATTATTTATCCATATACCATCCAACTTAGGTTGACCTTGAGGTTAGCTTGAACTTTTCGTGCAACAAACCATATACTTGTGTTGCATTCAAAGCTTCTTTTTGCAAGGTGAGTTACATAGCCCCTCTTTTATACTTTTTACATATTTTGTGGTGATTCATGATACATTGAAAACTATTTGTACATTTATGACCATATGTGTAATTTGTGCTTAGTGCTTAAATGTTATGGGTTGAAACTAAACATATACATGACATACTCGTGCAATCATTAACTCTGTACAAGCCAACGATAACATTGATAGATCTATTGTGTCTGACAAAACCACCCAGGTAGGGTGATTGTTACCGACATTACATTAGGGTAATCTGCGTGTTATGCCTCAATCACAAGTTTTGATTGTACACCCAGTTTGACTATAGATTCTCCACAAAGGCCTTATTTACCATATGTCACATGAATTGTATAAACACGTGAAAACTATTTGTGGTGTCAAAACCTATGCATACTCACCAACTATTTTTAGTTGACCTTGTTTTCATCATGTTTCAGGTACTAGTGTAAGAGATCATATGTAAGAAACCACATATAGGATTTCGACATAGTGAACGAAGAATTTGAACATGTTGATGTATTTGATTTTGGATGTTGAATGAACTTATGTAATGAAATCGTGATGTAATTAATACTTGAAACTTTAGCTTGATCATGTGCTTATGAACAATCTCCATGTCCCGCCCTGATGTATTCCGCCGTCGGTTGGGGTGTGACAGATTGGTATCAGACCCATGGTTATAGGGAACTAGGTTATTAGACACCCATGACCTATATTATAACCTTAGGACACACATCTTATGCCATACTCTATGTTATATGACATTTGCCACATTTCTAGGTGCTACATGTTTACTACTTTGTGTGATTATCTTACATGTTATTCTAAGTATTACATCGCATGATATAATACATGATAGTTTATGTGCTACACTACTTGATAACTCACATGCTTATTGATATCTATGTAATACCTTCTCTATCACACTTTTTGATTACATGCTACCTATTTGATCCCATTAAATGCTATCCTAAGTCTTGCCATACACTTATTTCATACCTAATTCTTAATACACACTCATTCTTACACACTATGTCACCATCATCTTTCGTGAACAAAACTTAAACCCTTGGGCCTCAAAGCCCAGCCCATAATGATTCTCATCATGACCTTGAGCCCAGACAATAGTGTTATTTGCACATGATGGTTGGAAGAGTGAGTGTAGACACATAAGAGATTCTGGCTAAGAAAATACCGGGTACTTAAGTGTGTCCCTTGTGACCCACTCCTCTTTCCTGGGAATTCTCTTCATGGGTACACTACTTATAGGTCAAGTGTTACTCCTAACATACTATTGTGAAAACTCGGTGTTATGACAAGTCAAACTCTAAATTCATTAAAACCCTTGTACTTAACATTAAATGTTTTATTATCACTTACAATATTTTCCTCTTCCCACTAGACATGGTATCCTACCCTCCTCCTTCCTCGGAATATCATCCCGAGACAAATTCTGAGCAAGAGAAAGCATCGAATCACCATCACCAGACCATCAGCCACCGACACCCCCAGCTGCTAGATCCATGTTTGACATAAGAGTGGATTCGTTTAGGAGCACCGGCCTGAGACTTCGAGCATCTGAACCATCTCCATCAAGGAATCCTTATCAAGCACCTTACCTACACAACCAGCTACCATCCCCTCTGAGAGACCACTACCTAGTACTCGACCCATACCACCCTAACCCAAGAGCAAGGCAAGCCATGGCACCCACTAGTGCTATAGGAGTCCCAGTTGATGCCACACACCAATATGTGAGGACAACAGAGTTTATGAGCCAAAGGATGGAGCACAGAGTAAGACACGACCCGCTAGGACAGATAATAGATAGCCTTTTGGGTCAAATACGGTACTAGGAAGACCTGATTACATATCTAGGTACCCACATTGACATGATGGAAGAAGACCAAGAAATATTTGAAGCACGCACGAAGATAGCTAGAGCTGAGGCCCGGTTTGCTATACGAGTAACCATCACGATGTTCATCTTAGTGTTCATTTGCTTCCTAGCTGAAAATTACCTGAGACGTTAATCGGATTTTTCTACTTCCTTTCTTTAAATTTCAGTTTGAAAACCGCTACTTTATGTTTGGAATAAGTATTCAAAATGTCATCATTCAATGTTAAGTCTTATGTTACAACTTAAACGCCATTATTCGTTGATTAAATATTACGAGTATAAAGTATATCTGTCATATTTTCGTCAAGAACACCCAAACATCACCTTTTTATTCATTGCAACTTAGTACATGTACCTAAACCTTCTTTGTAAACTAACTATTTTATTATCTAATTTAAACAACACCGTTATTTTGTCCAAACAAATCATTTATCAAACCCTTAGTTTATAGATATTATTTGAAATATAAATTTTCTATAAACCTTTTTCACCTCGTAAGGAAATTTAAATACAACTTGTTTTATAAAGACATTATGACTTTTACTTCGTTAAAATTGATTATTTTTAAACCTTGGATTAGTTATTAAATAATTTAGCCATTATTTTCCTTTTGAAGTATTCTCTTTATATTGATTAAAATTAAATAAAAGGTTTTTCATCCATTTATCTAGTTAATCAACTTATTATTTTCACTTATTCATTGATTTACAAACATGAACAAATTACAATTACTTGTTTAATTGCAAACAAACAGAAACACAAATCAGTTATTCATATACACATTATTCTAAATAACCACAAAACCTTCTCATTACTTTGCACCTTCGAGAATATACGAGCTTACTGGTCATTTCAAGTAGAAGAATCATTTCGCGTGGGCGTTAACCATCCATATAAACATCAATAGAATTAAAAGTTTAAAACCCAACTACCCACATTATACATGAACGCCAAGCAACACGCTTGTCCGCAACACACGACCACGTACAAAATTCGATAGTTTTCGTTACTCATGAGGTTCAATAACTTACATATGAACACCCACAATATACATGACACATGAAACTTGTTTGCTTGATACAAGATTCTAGATTGACCCCATGATACATGAAACTTAATTGTTTACAATATACATGATACTAAAGTGATCACATTATACATGAAACTTAATTGTTTACAATATACATGATACTAAACTGTTCACATTATACATGAAACTTATTTGTTCACGACGTACATGATACTAGATTATACATGAAACTTGGGTTTTACATCATACACGAAAGTAGATTATTTACATTGTTGCAATTAATTGGGTTCATCTAACCCAAGGCATGATTATTCACTTTACCCATGAAAGTTGAAAACCGTAAAACTTTAAAATTACTCGGGGTTTGACGTATTCTTTTTCAAACATGAGAAAGCTATGAAACTCTAAGTTATGCCACATCATTACTCTTTAGTTTTCTGAGTGACCTTACTATCTAGGGGCACAGTGATTTATTAGCAACTCATACGTGAAAACAGTAGATATGAACTAAGTAAGTTATGCACTATCTTGACCCGAACACAATGGGATGATTTATATGGACCATACGACGATTTGAGTAATTACGGGTGCATACGTAATTATAAAAGTCAGAGTATGGAAAACATAGTAAATTCTGTCGGGTGTTATGACGTAAAACCTATCATGATATATAATAACGAAACTAAGGTAATATGATAAGGGCATGGTGGATACGCCGCTGGTACTTCCTATAAATAAGTGTTCCTTTCATATTGCTAGAAGTAGCGTTGTTCGTGTCACGAGAAGTCTTATGTTATTTTGACCTTTACCCATGTTTGTGAGACCTCTTATCCAGTGACATTTCTTGAACATATTAAACTTTATCCGAAAAAAGTTATAACCATCAAATCCTCATCGTTTCCATTCCCAAACGATACATCCAACCTTTAGAGTCCAAATTTTGTTTCAACAATTTTCTCCTTAACCCTCTTCAAACTAAATCCACTACCAGCATCTATGACTGACACGATGACTGATCTGACCTTGAGCATCAGACCCTAACCTTGTCATCAACTATACACCTCAAACTGACATTCAAGCTCGTTGAGAATCCAAGCTCACCTCTTTCCTGATTCAGTAGCCTCCACTAGTTAAATTTCGGGATGAAATTCCCTCAACATAGGTATACTGTATGTGACACCCGACTATTTAGGGTTAATCTCGTTAACCCAAATCCAGTTAAATTTAACCTACTTAACTCAAATTCAAACTTCAGGGACTATTCTACCATTTTCTAAACTCAAACACATAAAAACTACAAGGACCATTTCTGTAATTACCACACACCCAATCTGTTGACTTTGGAAAGTCAAAATCGAGCCCTTGAGTCCAAATCAAACACGTAACTTGCATGGCTATTCGAATTCAGAATGGTAATGAGTAGCATTGATGAATTTGAGCATAACCTATCAGTTTCCATACGTATTAACTCTGTAATGATTAAGAATTAATCAAATTAAAGTCCATAAAGCCGAAATCGTCGACCCCATCGTCGACCACTATAAAATTCGCACAATTCAATCATCATTCTGCAATCAAACATTTTCCACACCTTGAACGAACCTCTAGGAAGCAATTACACACATCAATTTGGTCGAAGACGAAGCTAAAGTCGCTGAGACCAAGCCACGCATGTCGAAAACGAATTCTAGTCGAATACCTTCAATTCGACACCAATTCTGGTAACTAACCTCAACCTTAACTTCGTTTCAATGTCTTGATTGAAAGCCCTATGTTAATTGGGGCTTATAACATCGATCTGATCGAGAACATATTCTAGGGTTCTTCGTATGAACCGGTCTAGTCTAGCACTACCCTAGACCCAACCTAAATCAAATTAATTTGTATGGTTAGAATCGAAATCCCCAGCTTATTGAAAGCCCTCTGAATTCAACAACGTTTATTACAAGATTTAATCAAATCGATTCCATGTTCTTAATCTAGGGTTTCGACATTCAATTCGTAATTAAACGATTCAAAACTCGATCTTTTTGCAATTAAACACACCCCTAGGTTCATTGTACCTCGATTAACTAAACCCCTAAACCGTTGAGGTCAATTGTGATCAAATTCAAGGGAATAGGGACTGGTTTTGGTTCGGGTTCGCTATAGGGAGAAGAACACTGTGACCTTGTGTGTTAAAACCAAACAAAACCATTCTCCAACGTGATTCCCTTAGTGGGTGGAGTGGTTTGGGCATGTGGCTGTTGTGGGAGAGACCCGGGTTCGAGTCTCTCCACCATCTTTTTATTTTTAAATAGTTTTTAATTATTATATTTAAATAAAAATCAAACCCTATATTATTATTATAATTTATTAATACGTTTTGAACCCAGAAAGCACCGTAGGCTTGGGTTTGGTTTAATAACCCATTTTTAACATTATTTCCCACTTTTAAAAGAATATATTTATATTATTTTCAAACTAGGACTCCTTATAAATTGATATATTTATATTATTTTTAACCCGTGACTCCAATTAAAAATAATACTTATATATTAATTTTGCCACATTTATAAACATTGTATAACGATTCAACTAACAAATAATATAATTATTTATATTATTACCCACGTTTATATCCTCGAAGAAAAATAATAGATTTATTATTTTTGTCACGTAACTAATTATCGTATCATTTTACTAAACTTAAAAATAATATAATAAAGTATATTATTTTCCTGGGCCATTTTAGATGGTATAAACGCACGAATATATTTATTATATATTATTATTCGTAATTCAAAACATTCGACACGAAATGTATTTATCTTAATAATTATATTAAGAAACCCTTATTCTCATGGACAAGTTCGTCTACTCGTTGATCCTTATAATGTTTTAAGACGTTCAAAATTTTCGTGTCGTCGTCAGAAAAATCCCATGTATCCCTAATCATTATACTTATAATTCTAGGGCTTATATAGACGATTCACAGTCAAACTCTTGTGCTTTCTATTTCACCCTTGTGTAGTGCTACTCGTACATAACTCAGGTGAGTTTACATAGCCCCTTTTTCATATTTACAACTTTGGGGTGAAACATGATTACATTCAAACTATTTGCAATTATTACAATTCAAACCTTATGGTCATGTGTGCAATTTGTGCCTTATGCCTGAACACTATTTGTGCATACAACATTTACATACTTTTTGTGCATAGTGCACGTGCAATCATTAACTCTGTACAAGCCGACGGTATACAATGATAGATCTATTGAGTCTAACCAACCCACTCGGTTAGGGTGATTGTTGCCGAAAACACTTAAGGATAACCTGCATGTTATGCCTATCAGTCACAAGGTTTGATTGTGCGCCCAGTTTAAACAATAGTGATTCTCCATAATTGCCTTATTAATCCATGTATCATATGAATTGTACACAAACTCTTGATATTACTTGTGGTGTCAAAACCTATTTATACTCACCAACTCTTTTTAGTTGACCATGTTTTCATCATGTTTCAAGTACTAGTGTATGAGATCATATGCAAGATGCTACATTTAGGATTTGGACTTAGTGAACAAAGAAATTGAACATGTTGATGTATCTGACCTTGGTTGTTGATTGAACTATTGTAATGAAATCTTGATTAAATTAATATATGAAACTGAAATTGATCATGAGCTTATGAACAGTCTCCACGTCCGCCCCGACGTATTCCACCGTCGGTTGGGGTGTGACACTGTAACATCCATGATTTTCTGGTATTATTTTAATTTAATTTATACAATAAAGACATTCCATTTAAATCCTGTACCTGTCCAAACAACATATGTCACATAAATTATTATTATTAGTATTATTATTTTTTTCTCCTTTTCTTTCATAGATCAACTCAGACTTTTAACCTTGCATTTACATATTATTTCTCTATTATACATAATACATGGATGTATATTTATATATGTATAAATAAACATTTTTTTTATAATAGATATATATTTAAATAAAACATGTGAGTGTTAACCATGTTGTCACACCCCCAAAATCCACTAACGGAGTTTTACCGTTAGGAGCGTGACATACCAGGATCTCAGTCATTAGTTACGTTGAACGACTCTCTATGAGTTTAATAAAAACACTAGCATTGCTCATAGTCACGATGCAACACTAGTAAATGAAAATGCTGAGTTAATGCGAAATGCGGAAGCGTAAAGATTGAAGGAAAAGCATGCGCCAAAAACAATTGCGCCCAAAACATGTAATTCGAAAATAAATAAATAAGTAAGTCCTGCGTTTGATAAATAATGAAACTCCAATGCATGCACGCCCTATCTCGTGCTCGTACCTTAACAACATGAGAAAACATGCTAAAATGTGTCAACACTAGGTTGGTGAGTTCACAGGTTTCAAATGTAAGTAAAGTTTACTAGATAAAATAATTTATAATTATATCAATAGGTAGCTAACCTAATAACATGTTACTAAAGCGTTTTGACACCAAGCTGACTGTTTATGTTTGATCTACCTCCTACCATGTCTATCATGAACAATGGTAAACTGTTTAGGTCAATGTTACACCCGTTCGACTTCCTGTCGTGTTAGCGCGACTAACGCGGGTGGGGCTTGTCAATGCCCAGTAGTACTACTCAAGATTATCTCGCTTTCCCATATATTAAACTGTTCGATAAGTAAGGACTTACATGATATGTTTGCGCTTAATACAACAAGTGATATAAATGAAATGTGAGATCTAAATGTTTGTACCCATGTTTTCTCCCCCAAGTTTAAACCATAAGAAAAGGGGCCGTGAAAACTCACCTTAGAATGCGTGTAGATGAAAGCTAATTAAAACTGTTTGACTACTAACCGCCACCTATAAACATAGGTTTATAAGTGTGTGTTTATGTAAGTTGACATGAACCCTAAGTATCCAAACAATCCCATTGTTTTAAGTGTTTTAGAAAAACATTTAATAGTTTGACAAAGTTTGACCCAGTTTGACCCGACGACCCGTTGGTGACCCGTTTTGTGATTTAATGTTTGGTTTGAATACTAACACACATAGCATGCAAGTAATTCAAGTTTCATGCTACACATGTCACAACTAACGTAGCATGGCATGTTATGTCTACCCAATGCACGTTCAACAAAGTTCCTACTTTTAACAATATATGAACACAAGTTTGGTTTCAATAGATTACATCATCTATAACACGTTTGCATGATCATGACATGTTTATCTACACATATTAATGGATGAAGGATCATCACAACATACACCTTAGGTCTAGACATCAAGTTTCAAATTCTAAAAGTTTCTACTTTAAGTAACTTATGATCTATGCATACGACTTGTACAAAACAATACTTTAACAAACTTTAATACGTCCATAATAACATGCTAGCATCATACAATAACCTCATGCACGTAAAAGTAATCCACATTCAACAAACACCTTTCATCAAAGTTTCCTCTTTAGGAAAGTCTACCATTTCTAGCTTTGTTAACAATACTCAACGCATCCATTCAATTGTAAACTACTTAACTAGCATAATTACAATCATAACAATCATCATTCACATCTAGCATGCAATCCTACAACATCACATAATAAAAAAAAGTCTCTACTTTAGCCAAGTTACAAATCATATGAAACTAGGGTTTTATAAATATCAATATACTCGTCAAATCGTTGAAACAACATCAATCAAATAATCAATTCATCAACATTATTTCAAAAACTCATGTTTGGATGAACTAGGGTTTCAATCACAACTTTTATAATCAAAAAGTAACGGAATTCGATGAAATAACTTACGTGTGAGTGTTAGAAACCCCTAGACTAGCTCAAATCCACTTCCAATCGCAAGATTGAAGATCAAAAGAGGTGTGTTTGGGTTGCTTGAAGCTCTCGGCTCAAGGGGGTGGGGTTTGGGATCGCGACGACTTCAAAGGGGAAAAAGGGTTTAGGGTTTTTAATTTTATAAATTTCCTTTTATACACATTTGCATGCATGGGTTTTTAAATGGGTTATGGGCTTTCTAAAGGTCCATAGGCTATTATAAAACAATTAACGCTAATAATTAAATCCTTTAACTATTATTTTTATAAAAAACTCTAACTTCTATAAAAATAATTAACACAATCAGTATTTGATAAACATGCGCGATATTAAGAAAATTCACATAATTCACGTAAAATCACATAACACGTAAAATCATATAATTTATATTAATTATAAATTATTAATTGTTTGAAATATTATTCTTGATTCATCACCAACGTTCCGGGTTAGACTCAAGTGTGATCCGATAATTCTATGAATTACCGTTGTGTGTGAATTAACTGACACATTTAATTAATCCTAATTAAAAACAATGCACGTGCAACTAACTGAGATAACTGAGTTTGCATGAACAATGTTTGAACTAACGATGTTTGTGTTAACGGAGTTAACCTGAATTTTCCGGATGTCACATCATCCCCTTATTGAAAGAATTTCTGTCCAGAAAATTAAACGAAGTCGGTAACGTCTGAAACAAAAAATTTAGGTTTGTCAAATCATCCCCTTGTTGAAATAAATTTCGTCTCGAAATTTAGTTAGTACCTTTCGTGTTTGCCGTTGACTGTTTGAAAAGGTGAGGATACTTTTTCATCATTTGATCCTCGTGTTCCCACGTGAACTCCGGTCCACGCTTCGAGTTCCAGTGAACTCTGACAATAGGTATCTTACTGCGCTTGAGAGTTTTGACATCCCGGTCCATGATTTCGACTGGTTCCTCAATGAAACGTAGCTGTTCATCAATTTTCAACTCCTCGAGTGGAACTACAAGTGTCTCATCTGATAGGCATTTCTTTAGGTTTGAGATATGAAAGACATTGTGTACTCCATTGCGTGTATCTAGTAGGTTCAGTTGATATGCTACTGGACCAATCCTTTTCACTATCTCGAATGGTCCAACGTAACGCGGGTTTAACTTTCCTCGTTTCCCGAAACGAATCACACCTTTCCAAGGTGAAACCTTTAATAACACTTTGTCGCCCACTTGAAATTCTAGCGGTTTTCTGCGCTTTTCTGCATAACTCTTTTGACGGTCACGAGCTGCCGCCATACGGTTTCGGATTAGCACGATTTTCTCTGAGGTTTCGTGTACAAGTTCGGGACCCCGTAAGTTGGCTATCTCCAACTTCAGCCCAACAAATTGGTGATCGACACTTTCGCCCGTACAAGGCTTCGAATGGTGCTGTTTTGATGCTAGTATGATAGCTGTTATTGTAGGAGAACTCCACTAAAGGCAAGTGAGTCTCCCAACTGTTTCTGAAATCGATCACACAAGCTCGTAGCATGTCTTCTAGGGTTTGTATGGTACGTTCACTCTGGCCATCTGTTTGAGGATGGTACGCTGGGCTCATATCCAGGCGCGTGCCTAGAGCTTTCTGTAATGATTTCCAGAAATGTGAGGTGAATCGGGCGTCTCTATCGGAAATGATGGAGATTGGTACTCCATGTCGGGATACTACTTCTTTAAGATAGAGGCGAGTTAACTTTTCCATTTTTTCGGTCTCTTTGATAGCAAGGAAATGAGCGGATTTGGTTAGGCGATCCACTATCACCCAGATTGTGTCACATCCAGTAGGGGTTCGGGGTAATTTGGTTATGAAATCCATAGAAATCTGCTCCCATTTCCACATCGGGATTTCCGGTTATTGAAGTAATCTGGATGGCTTTTGGTACTCCACCTTGACCTTTGAACAAGTCAGACACTTGCTCACGTAGGTGGCTATGTCGGTTTTCATGTTCAGCCACCAATACAAAACTTTGAGATCGTGATACATCTTGTCGGATCCCGGATGGAAAGAGTATCGGGATTTGTGAGCTTCATCCATGACTAGATCTCTTAGGTTTCCATATACTGGTATCCATATTCATTCCACGAAGTAGCGAATACTATCTGCTTTAACCTCAAGTTGTTTCTCCATACCACGAGTGGATTCCAATGGTAAGTTCTCCTCTTTTAAGGCTTCGAGTTGAGCATTGCAGATTTGTTCGGGTAATCCTGAATGAATAGTGAGTTGTAATGCTCTAACCCGTCGGGGTTTGGTTTCTTTTCTGCTTAGGGCATCGGCCACCACATTAGCTTTGCCCGGATGGTACTTGATTGCACAATCATAAGCGGTTAATAACTCGATCCAACGATGTTGGCGCATGTTCAACTCTTTCTGCTCAAAAATATGCTGAAGAGTCTTGTGATCGGTGTAGATGGTGCACTTGGTACCATACAAGTAATGTCTCCATATCTTGAGTGCAAACACTACGGCTCCTAACTCCAAATTGTGAGTTGTGTAATTCTTTTCGTGGATTTTTAACTGTCAAGAAGCGTATGCGATAACCTTATCGCGTTGCATCAACACACAACCGAGACCTTGGATGAAGGCATCGCAATACACCACGAAGTCATCCGTTCCCTCCGGTAGAGATAGGATGGGTGCGCTACATAGTTTCTGCTTCAGTAGCTGGAATGCTGATTCTTGAGTCTCGCTCCAATTATAGGGTTTATCTTTTTGGGTTAAGGCGGTGAGAAGTTGGGCAATCTTTGAGAATCCCTCGATAAAGCGACAGTAGTATTCGGCCAATCCTAGAAATTGCCGAACTTCGGTTGGAGTTGTTGGTGCTGCCCAATTCTTGATAGCTTCCACTTTGGCAGGATCGACATGCATTCCTTTCTCATTGATCACATGTCCTAGAAATTGAACTTCGCGAATCCAAAAATCGCATTTGGAAAACTTAGCGTATAGCTGCTCCTGTTTCAGTAGCTCAAGGATCAAACACAGATGCTCCTCATGCTCTTCCCGACTCTTAGAGTATATGAGGATATCGTCAATGAAGACAATGACGAATTGGTCAAGGTAAGGTTTACACACACGGTTCATGAGGTCCATGAACACCGCGGGTGCGTTGGTTAATCCAAATGGCATGACCAAAAATTCGAAATGGCCGTACCGGGTTCTGAATGCGGTCTTGGATACATCTTCATCTCGAACTCTCAGCTGATGATAACCAGATCTCAAATCGATTTTTGAGTAGAACTTGACCCTTGAAGTTGGTCGAATAAATCGTCAATGCGGGGTAGTGGGTAGCGGTTCTTGACTGTTACTTTGTTTAACTCTCTGTAATCAATGCACATACGGAAAGTTCCATCTTTCTTTTTGACAAATAGGACGGGGGCACCCCATGGCGATGAGTTAGGTTGGATGAAACCTTTGTCCAACAACTCTTGTAGCTGAGTGGATAACTACCCTACAATCTTTGGCCACATGACCCATTTTTGACAAACAGCCTTTGGGTGCTTCACCAGGTGGTGCTTGTTTATTCTGCAGATCTACCCTACAATCTTTGGCCACATGACCCATCTTTCCACACCGGTGGCAACGGTATCAGTCGCATGCTCCATGATGGTGAAAATTACATTTGTTGCACTTCAGGTACTTGCCAACATATGAACCCTAATTCTGTTGAGAAGAGGTAGACTGGTTGTTGTTCTTTGACGGTTCAAGCTTACGGTGTTGCTGTTGTTGTTGCTGAGGAGGTGAGTTTGACTGGAAAGTTTTGGGGAATGAACTGTCAAACTTCCGTTTGTTATCAGTTGTCTTTGATAATGCACCTCTAGGGGGTAGAGTGCCCTGAGCGATAGCCTGATCGGTTAGCCTGTGAGCCAACCTGATAGTTTACTGGATTATAGTAGGATTAGAAGATGTCACCATGCTCTGAATTTGCGGAACCAAACCATCAATGAATTTCTCGATTCTCTTATAAGGAGGTGTTACCATTTGTGGACATAAGTTTGCTAGTTCATGTGAACGAGTAGTGTAGGCTTCAATCTCATATCCTGCCATCTTTAGGTTCCAGAAGTCGCCCTCAAGTTTTTGCACTTCATCACGGGGACAATACTCCTCCCGTAGCATAATCTTAAATTCGTCCCATGGCAATGCGTTTGCCATCTCAAGAGTTAGCATTTGCACTTGGGAGTTCCACCAAGTAAGGCCCAGACCCTCAAGTGTGCCAGATGCATACTTCACCTGATTGTTCGGCGAGCAATTGCACATTGTAAAGGCAGATTCAGATTTCTCCATCCAGTGGAGTAAGCCAACAGCCCCTTCGGCTCCACTGAATGAGTGAGGCTTGCAATCCATGTAAGCCTTTGTTGATGCACTTTCCTATGACAACACTCTAGATAGAGTCTTAGTTTGTATTTCTAATGTCTGTAATTTGTCTTTGTATGTAAGAGTCGTTATGTAATAGTTTATCGAGTTGTATTTACTTTTACATAATGTATGTTGTTTTTCTACTAAGTGTTTTGCGCACTTACATGTGCGCAGGAGAAAGCTCCTGCGTACTTAGCAAGTACGCAAGAACACCTCTGCGTACTTGTTAAGTACGCAAGAGCAATTGGTCCTGCGCACTTGTTAAGTGCGCAGGCATCAGGTCTGTATAAATTGGATAGGTTCACAGAAGCTAAGTACGCATAAACCATTTGTTCAGACGAACTCAGTTCTGCTAAGTACGCAGCTTGTATTCTCTCTGTAACCGTCGAGTGTTTATAATAGAAAGAACGTTTATTGTGACTCTCGTGTTTGGTTTACTTTGTTTTGTAAGACTCTCCACCTAGTCACGGGTATTTCGCAACCCGGTCCGACTAGTAGACCACTTGCATTTGATGATCCGACACACACGAAGGGACCTACAAGTGGTATCAGAGCGTTGCTCTTGAATTCGAGTGTTGTAAGTGAGTTTGGAGACGTTTTACTGAGTTTTACAAGCAAAAAGAGGTATTTTTGTGATAAAAAGGGGTAGCTCTTGAGCACTTTTTTAGAAGCAAAAATCTCTTAAAAACCGATTTTTGTTGTGTATTTGTGTGTTTTGAGCATCAAAGGTTTGTTAGAAACTTGTTTCTGATCCTTTGGCTCGATTGCATTGATCATCAGCCTATTTTTCACTATCTCCGGTGATTTTTGGGTGACCGGAAAAGTTTGGTGAGAGTTGCTGAAAAGGTGTCCTGCGTACTTACCATTTTTGGTAAAAAGTACAGTCTTCTGCGTACTTACTAACTACGCAAGAGTTATCTCCTGCGTACTTACAAGTGCGCAAGACTGAACTTGTGCGAACTTAAGTTATATCCAGCGTACTTAATATTTCCTCCTGCGTACTTACAAGTACGCAAGAGCAAATCTTAACTACGCCAGACCATTTCTCAAGTGCGCAAGGCCAAAACCAAGTGCGCAACAGTGTCTGATTTTTCTGATTTTTTGACCAAGTAATTCACTATGTCGAACCTTCAGAATCTTGGAAACATGTTAAATTATGATAATGAGATCGGTACACCTCAGAAACCGCCTAAACTATTAAATGTAAACGATTATTCGAATTGGAGGGCGCGTTTTGAGCACTACATTTCATACACTGACTCATCATTATGGATACCAATCCTTGAGGGATATAAGCATCCCACACACATCTATCTTGATGAAGAGGTGCCAAAGCCCATCTCTAAGCTTGATGAAGAACAAAAGAAAGCTTATGATCGGGAAAAGAAGGCTCTTGGCTCAATCACTATGTCATTAACTCGGGAATTGTTTCACAGTTTCCGAGGCTATGACACCTCCAAGGTTCTTTGGAAATCACTTCATAAAAGATTTGAGGGGAACAGTGACATTAAGAAGAGTAAGCGGGATCTTCTCCGGAAGCAGTATGAATGCTTCAATTTCATGGAAAATGAATCGTTAGATGATCTCATCTCTAGATTCTATCATTTACAAATGGAGATGAAAGCTTTTGAATTGAAATATCCCGATGAAGAACTGGTGGAAAAATTTCTTGATGCTTTGCCACCAAAGTTTGAGATGTATACAACCCTGATGAGGGAAAATCCTAAATTCTATGAGTTAACAGTAGATGAGGCTATTGGTAAGATTCAAGCTCATAACATGAATCTTATGAAGAAGGAGAGCTCGGGAAGACCTCAGATACAGGACCCTTCCATGTATCATGGGACGACTTCCACTTCAAAATCATCGGGCTCTGGAATTGCCCTCTTTACTGGACACTCCAATGAAGAAGACAACTCAAATGGGTGTGGTGGTCATGCTTGTTATGCATCCGGATCAGGGTTGGGAACCAATCATCAACACACCTCAAGAAATCCTCCAGCTACATCTTCAGCTAACCATTCTGCAATAGTCAAAATAGCTGAAGATCATGTAGCATTGTTTTCATCATGTATGCTTGCGTATGAGAATTTCATAGGCGTCAAACTAACGGATCCCGAAACTATTGAAGAAGACTTTAACCAAGTGGATCCTGATGATATTGAGGACATGGATATTCAATGGAATATGGCCATGCTTTTGAGGAGGGCCAAGTGTTTCCTGAACAGAACAGGAAGAAAGTTCATTGGTGGACATTCTAATGCCAAGGTTGGATTTGATAAATCCAAGGCCAAATGCTACAAGTGTCTGAACTGTGTCAAAAAGACCGAGCACCGGCCTCTGGTTTCACCAGACCTAGCCAGGGAAACAGCCACGACCACAACAACACTAGCCACCACAATCAACACCAAGGTGGTTCGTCAAATGCACTGGTAGCTCCGCATGACGAAAATTTTGATTGGGGTGTTCATCTAGAGGACGCCATCATTGCTCAAACACAGGTTGGTCTCATGGCTGAGATCATGGAGCTGATGGAGGCTGAGAGAAAAGAAGCTAAGGAGAAGGAAGCTTCTGTAGCTGTTGAAAAGGAGTCTACCACTGCCGTTGCTCTCATGGCCATTGGAGAAGCACAGAGTTCATCATCTGAGGTAGATTCTAACCCTTTCTTTGTAATTTCTTGTTCTAAATGTCTAGAGCTAAAGCATGAAATTTCTAAGCTCCAAGACAAAATCGAACCCCTAACTATGGCAGCTCATAATTACAAAGCAAATGAAAAACGTTTTAAAGAGTCTGTTGAAACGTTAAAAAAGGAAAAATGTGAATATTCTTTACAAATAAGTGAGCAACAAGTTCACTTGGATATTGCGTATAGGGGTTAGAAAAACGGAACAATGAAATTAACAAACTGCAAAATGAGATCCTGCAGTTAAAATGTACAAATGAGAAGTTGAAAAACTCTCGCTTTGTGGTGGAGCACTACGAATCAGTAGTGAGGAAAATGAAGGGTATAGGTCTTGGTACCAATGCCATTCCTCCACCAATAAGTGGGAAGTTTGTCAATAGCTTGATAGACATTGATCTCACCTGTCTAGATGAGTCCTCTGTTAAGGATGATTCCCTTAAAAAGGATGAATCCTCAAGTAAGGCTAACTCCACATCTAGTGAGGAGTATGTTACTGCTTCTGAAGATGGGTTGGTTGACACTTGCCCTGAAGGAGTAGTCTCTGAGGAGTTGTTGACTGAACAGAAAGTCCACAAAAACATTATCACTAATGGTGATAACTGCATTTTAACTGAACATGATATCATTGAAACAAATGATAAACTTAAGGTAATGCTTTACGGGGGTTATAAAAATATTAACCAAGTTAAGAAAGAGGCTTTTTCAGCTCATTATGGGCTTGGTTACAAAGAGAATTTGCTAAAGTATTATACTCCCAAAAACCAAACTGAAAAAGGTCAGACTTCTGTTCATAAACCAACTCCTCCTGCTCATAATGGAGAGTTATCTAAGGCCAGATCTATTGAGCCTTACAAGAGAACTTATGTAGACAAGAGGAACTATTTTCACTGTGGCTTGGTTGGGCACATTGTTGTGAACTGTCCTTCTAAGAACCAAGGGAAACAACATGTTGTTTCACAGCCCGCTGTTATCCCCAGGTCGCCACCAGTGAAACCATCTCCCAAAAGTCCAAAGCAGAATGTGGTGAAACCACCAGGACAACCCATGGGAAAACCTAAGATTAAATCTGAGGCCAAACCATCTGTTGCAAGAAAGGTAAAGCAACCTGCTGTACCTCGTGTGTCTACATCTGGTAGTACACGCACTGGTGAGAAATCTGTGGCTAGACTCTCTAAGCCACAAAGAAGAAGAAGGAATAAGAGGTTGAGAAAGCTGGAACAGCTGACTAAGACTCAATCAGGTGAAGCTTCCACAAGTTCACCGACTGTGGTTGAGCCAAAGTCTACTGTTCTGGTTAAGAATCAAAAGAGATCCTGGAACAAGAAAGTTAAAGGTTCTCAATCTCTTGTTCCAAATTCATCTAAAGATTCACCAATTTTGAACAGTCATCATGACTGTGAGTTGAAAGAAGTAGTTTATTTTGAGAAGGATGGACGACCCAAGACCACAATGGCTTGGGTCTCCAAATCTAACTAATTCTTTTGTTACTCGTGCAGGGACGTCCGAAGGGTACTATCTCTAACCGTTGGTATGTAGATAGTGGATGCTCCCGGCACATGACAGGAAACATGGCCTTGCTTCAAGACTTTAAACCATTCAGAGGCGGCTATGTGGCCTTTGCCGGAGAAAAAGGCGACAGTATCATGTGTCAAGGCGTGGTTTCGAACGGTTGTGTCAGCTTTGACAATGTCAACTTCTGCGAGCAGCTGAAGCATAACCTGTTGAGTGTCTCCCAAATGTGTGACAAGGAGTACTCGGTGATGTTTGACAAATCAGAATGCCTGATTCTCAAACCTGGTTTTCAGGTTCCCGAAGACTGGATTCTGATGAGAGCACCAAGATCAAACGACACTTATCAGATCGATATGAGCGTGGCAAAAACCACCTCATCAGTTGCTACTTGTTTGCTTACAAAAGCGACAGAACTTGACTCCATCTTGTGGCATAGGAAATTCGGACATATTTCTTATCGTAAAATGAATCATCTTGTCCGAAACGGTTTGGTAACCGGGGTTCCTAAGTTGAGGTTTACCGTTGCAGATGGACTGTATGCCGTGTAAAAAGGGCAAACAGCAACGGAAGTCTCACAAGCCTAAGCTCCAAAACTCTATCGATACCCCTTTGGAGCTATTACACATGGATCTGTTTGGCCCCATAAGTATCAGGAGTATTGGAGGTAAGTCGTTTTGTCTGGTTGTAACTGATGATTTCTCACGTTTTTCTTGGGTGCATTTTTTAGGTACAAAAGACGAGACTGCTGATATTCTTCAATACCTGATCCTGAGCTTGGAATCTCTTTGCAAGCTGAAAGTTAGAAGAATAAGGAGTGACAACGGAACTGAGTTCAAGAATAATTTGATGGAACTTTTCTGTCTCAAGAGAGGGATCCGTCACGAATTCAGCGCGCCGTACACACCTCAGCAGAATGGAGTGGCTGAACGGAAGAACAGAACACTGATCGAGACTGCAAGGACTATGCTGTCAGATGCAAAGCTTCCTGTCACTTTCTGGGCAGAAGCAGTTAATACAGCTTGTCACGTCTTAAACAGGGTTCTGGTTATGAAAAGGCACAACAAGACATGTTATGAGTTGATTAACAATCGACTTCCCAATCTTGATTACCTAGTTCCTTTTGGTAGTCCTTGTTCCTTGTTGCTACAGTATAAAGACCGTCAGTCTAAATTTCATGCGAAAGCGGTGGAAGGCATCTTCTTAGGATATGTTGCCAATTCGCCCTGCAAGAGAGTGTACAACATAGGAACTCGTACTGTCGAGGAATGGTTTGAAGTGGACTGTAGTAAACACAGCACTCCACCGGAACCAAAAGGTCCAGCTTGGGGTTTTGATTATGATGCGCTATTCAAGTCATTCAATCTTCCTGATTTATCTGCAGAAGACGCCGCAAATGTTTATGAGTTATTTGGTGGCGGCGATGACTCCAGTTTTTCTACTCGTGCTACTGTACCAATTATAACTCCTGATTCCAATGCTGTATCTGCATCTGGAACTCATGACAGTGATAACAGTGAAGGTGTTCATGTTGTTAGAGATGACGCTCAAGCCAATCCTAACATAATTATAGGAAATGAAGCTCCAGCTGATCCAATTAACATTGAATCTTCTTCCTCTGGAACACAGGAAATGGGGGAGTTAAGCACAAATCTAGATCCAGAAATTCAAGAACCAATTATACCGGAGACGAGAGTGCATAGGAATCATCCAATCGACAACATTATTGGTGATCCTTATGCCGGTGTTCAGACTCGTCATAGAACCATTACTGAGAACACCAGTCTTTACACAGAGATATTTGACACTGGTGTCATGGAAACATGTCTGCATGCTGCATTCGTGTCCCAATTAGAGCCGAAGAATGTGAAGGAGGCTCTCATTGACAACTGCTGGATTGAGGCGATGCAAGATGAACTGTCTCAATTCCAAAAGTTGCACGTGTGGGATTTAGTTGACTTGCCAAAAGGCTTTCAGCCAATTGGTACCAGATGGGTGTTCAAATGCAAGACGGATGATCGTCATGTAGTTGTGAAGAACAAAGCAAGATTGGTTGTTCAGGGTTTTTATCAACAAGAGGGCTTGGATTACAATGAAGTATATACCCCAGTTGCTAGAATTGAGGCCATTCGACTGTTCTTGGCTTATGCCACATATGTCGGCTTCAAGGTCTATCAACTTGATGTGAAGAGTGCTTTCCTTTATGGTAAGGTGCATGAAGAAGTCTATGTCACTCAACCTCCCGGTTTTGAAGATCCGCATAATATCAATAAAGTGTACAAGCTCGACAAAGCACTTTATGGTCTTCATCAAGCACCGCGGGCATGGTATGAGACATTATCTAAGCATTTACTGTCTAATGGTTTTGACCGTGGACAGATTGACTCGACTCTCTTCATACGGAAAGCAGGAGGTGACATTCTTCTTGTGCAAGTATATGTCGACGACATTATCTTTGGGTCGACCAATGAAGGGATGTGTAGGGAATTCGAGAAGGTGATGAAGTCCAAGTTTGAAATGAGCAATATGGGTGAACTTTCATTCTTTCTAGGTCTGCAAGTCAGTCAAAGAGAGAATGGAATTTATCTACATCAAACTAAGTACGTGCAGGACATCTTGTCAAAATACAAGATGAGTGATAGCACTACTTATGGCACACCAATCCCAGTCAATCATGGTTTGCATCCCGACAGAGATGGAAAGGATGTGGACAACAGGTTGTACCGTGGGATGATCGGATCACTTATGTATCTCACAGCTTCAAGACCCGATATAATGTTTGCTGTATGTTTGTGCTCAAGGTTTCAGTCTCAACCGAAGGAGTCACATATGATAGCTGTGAAGAGAATTTTCAGATACCTGAAAGGGAAACCCCAATTAGGTCTTTGGTACTCTAAGCAGCAGTCATTCGACTTCAAAGCCTACACTGATTCAGATTATGGCGGTTGTAACCTTGACAGAAAGTCAACTTCTGGTGGATGTCAATTCATAGGAGACAGACTGGTCTCCTGGCAGTGCAAGAAGCAGTCAACGGTCTCTGTCTCAACTTGTGAAGCAGAGTACAATGCTGCAGCTAGCGGTTGTTCTCAGATATTGTGGATTTAGCAGCAATTGCGAGACTACGACTTGAACTTCACTGGAACTCCTCTATTCATTGACAACAATGCCACCATGTCCATCACAAATAACCCGGTGAAACATTCCAAAACTAAACACATAGAGATTCGCCATCATTTCATCTGTGATTGTGCTGAAAAGCATTTAATTGAACTTGTAAAAGTTCACACGGATGACAATCGTGCTGACCTTTTCACAAAGGCATTTGATCGATCCCGTTTTGAGCATCTTGTCAACTTGATAGGAATGTTCAATCCTGAGTGAAAACTACGTTTTCTTAAATCATTTCAATTCATGGAAGTTAAATTTTTAATTCTTTTAAATTTTCTGTATAGTTCTTTTAGTTTTTTAAAATATTTTACAAAAATCAAAAACAAAATAGAAAATGGAGAAAATTTCAAAGTTAACTTGAGAAAAGAGGAAATGATAGTACATCAGAAATGATCTAAACACCATAGACTGCTCATATGGGAAATGATTGCGTCATGCTTACTTATCTGTGTAAAATTATTATGTTTTTAATCTGTTTATTTACAAGTAATTTGAATTGTCAGTAGGCTGTATGCGTCTTTGAATCACTAGTAGTGTGGAAACTAAATCTAAATTACAACTGTGATTTGAACCCGTGTTTGCAAGCGTGTGTGAGTAAAAGATTAGAAAAGATCACTATCAGATAAAGGATGTTAGATTTTGACAATAATTTTCTTTTGAGATCAGTTTCGGGTTATGTTGTTAGCACAATTAATGCGGTTCATCTCACTGCCCATACTCACAAGTATGCAAGGAGAGATTGAATCAAGACATGTCTCTACATTAAACGTTGAGCATGTATTCACCCTTGAATCATTCTTGGTTCATTGAAATCAAATCCAGATAAAAGTTGGATCCCCTTACCCTATAATCAAACACCATGTTCATTATCCCGAATCATCATACCGATATTCAAAGAAGAAAATCACATGAAACCAAGACAAAAGAATCACTCGATTCTGAATCTTATGATTCCTGATAATCCTTATGGATTCTGCTTGATTTTTCTGTGCTAATTGATGTAACTTCATTCTGAAAATTAAGAAAATAATTGAAAATAATCTTAGATGCCTTGAAGATAGTGCAAAATATCATAGCATATCAGTGGGGTACACGTTGTATATCTTATAATTAATACCTTAATACACAAGAACGTGATACAAAGATGCTTATAGTTTCAAATCCTATAATATCGTCAACTTGAATTACTTGTTTATGTGCTTATTACGTATGAATAAAGAGTAATACATGACATGATCCCATATTCTTTGATGTTTATTTTGTATCGTTTTTGCTAAAAGATAGCCTGATATGATCCTTTGCTCGTGTCTTTGATCAAAAATAGCTTGTGTAAATGATTGTATATATCTATCTTGAAAAGAACAAAAAGATTTTAAGTTTTTAAGTTTATGCATTGTTCAAATTTAATCAAAAAAAGCCAAAAATATTTTATGTTTAACCTTCATGAATTGTATTTGAATCCTCTTGGTTGAATATTTTTATCTTGTTCGTTATTTGACTTGAAAATCTTCATAATTTGAGTTGAAAGTGTGCGCACATAAGAGTCTCTGCGTACTTGATAAGTGCGCATGAGGTAAACCCTGCGTAATTAACAAGTAGGCAAGACTTAAGTCATGCGTACTTAGTAAGTACGCAGGAGTTAAGTCCTGCGCACTTAGTAAGTACGCACGACCAATATGTGTTGGGTATTAATACAGGACTTAGAAAAATTTTTAGGGTTTATCACTTTCAAACGTTTTTCTCCTGTGATATTCCCTCCGACCATTTTCCTCAAAAATTTCGAGTGTTCCAACCGGATTTTTCATCCCAATCACATTGTCATCTTCGTATTTCATCTCAGTGGTGAGATTATAGGCCAATTCCATCCATCGATTCTTGACATTTGGACCGATTTTTGACTTAGAAAATATTAGGTTAAATCCGATACATTTTGGGGTGAAATAGGGTTGTTTGGGTAACTTATTGACATTAATTTGCTAATACACGCCTAATCGATCCTCTATTCATCCTCTTAGTCATCGTCTGATCCGCCGATTGAAGTTGAACAGTCAATGGGTCGTTCGACTGACCTAGGTCAAAATTGCTCGTGGTGTAGTGTTTTGTGGTGTTAATAATGGTACCATAGGTTGGAATACCTGATTCCGACATAGTGGCGACCTAATCAACACACGCTTTGAACGATTTTAAATTTCTGAATTTTTAGCTAAGGGTTGTTCTTGCGCACTTAGCAAGTACGCAAGAAGTAATTCTTGCGTACTTGTTAAGTACGCAAGAGGAAAAACCTGCGCACTTGCTAAGTGCGCAGGACCAAGACTTAGAAATTTTTCCTAAGTTTGAAATTTTTTTCAAAGTGTAACTACTATACTATGTCCTGTGTGTCTACTTCTAGTGTTATAAGTTGTTCTAAATATGTTTTCTGTGTGTGTTTGCAGGCTATGGCTCGTGCATTCACTGACGAATTCAACCTAGTGGCTAACACCGAACCAGAATGGAAAGGTGCAGCCTTGCAATACAGGGAGATTGTGGATTTTCTCAACAGATCAAGGATAAGTTATGCAATCTCAGCAAACCCAACAGTCTCAAGACCTTACCTGGAGCAATTCTGGGAGACAGCAGAGCACGATTGCACGGTGTCCCCTAATGTCATAATGGCAACCGTTGATGGTCGGGCTATTGCTATCTCGGAAGATACAATAATGAGAGTATTGCAATTCGGAGACCTTGCCACCGACCCGACATCCTATCCAGATTACTACGTGGATGGGTGTTGGAGGCACAGAATGGGGTATGTCAGGGCAAGGGACTATGCTTCCTACAAGAAGATGTGGGTATTGGATCAATGGCGTTACTTTTCCCACATCATGATCGTGTGCATCTCATCCAGGAAAGCGGGGAAAGATGCCATGGGTCATGACCTAGCAGCGGCCATGGTGGGCCTGTCTCTCAATCGGGGCTATAACTTCTCTCGCTATATCTTTAAAGCACTAAATGACCAGATAAATGCATCAAAGAGGTTTAGGTTCCTTTTATACCCGAGGTTTGTGCAACTACTGATCGATGATGCATTGCCAAATCTGCGTGCTATCGGGGAGAGACTGCAGGTAAAAAGGGTGGACAAGAGAGTCTTTGCACAGTTTCTAAAGCTAGGCAGTGTAGAACCTACCCCTGAGCATACTGAACTCTTCGGCCACCTGATTAATGAAGCATACGTCGCTCCGGAGGACTTGAACTGGTATAGTCCCAACTCGGGACCAGAGATGAGTGATCACTCTGATGAAGAACAAGATGAAGAGAATGAGGATGATGAAGGTGATGATGAACATGAAGGTGATGATGAAGGTGATGTTGGTGGTGCAGAGGAATCCGATTCGGAGGCAACCGAATCAGATTCTTCTGATTTCGATGACGCACCATCACAGGTACATCCGAGAAGGTCGGCACAGGTAACCCTGCCTGAGTCGTCTTCAAAAAGAAAACGACAAAGCTCGAGCAGCGAATATGAGCCGGATTCCGACTCTGACGCTGCTCTACAAAGACAGAGGCATGAGAGTGCCAACAAGAAAAGGGGCGATAGGCAAGAGGTTGCTATCCCCAGGGTTGAAGAGATTCAGACTGTGCAGCCAGTACAAGTTGAGGCTGCCCGTCCAGAGTCAGAATCTACCACGCCAGCACGGCAACCATTTACAAGGAGGAGAAGGCCACTGGTACAAGCAGATGTGGCAGTCACGGCGGTCACAGAGGTGATTCCTGTGACGGTGACCCTCCCTACTCCAACCGTCCAGGTGACGGTGACTGCTCCACTTCTCACAGAGTCAGTCACCATCACCCCAACCATAACTCCCATCATTTCATCCCCCATCCCAACACCCACCAAGGAGCCGTCAGGTCAACCCTTCAACTATGGTGATTTCTCACAAGGGTTTGACTTTGACACAATCTTCTCCTCTCCCATCCATAATGCCGAAGCCTCATCATCTAGGCATCCTGATCCGAATGATGCAAGGATCGATGTGCCAGAGACCCAAGTTGTTGAACTGTTGAAGACCATTCAAAAGTCAAAGGAGGAGTCTGATGCTCAACAAGCACAGATTAATTCCCTGGCCGATGAAGTTAGGATTCTCCACAGCCAGAGAACAGGGACAAATGAGCAATTGAAGAATGTCATGGCACAGAATGAACTGTTAATGAAGACTAACGAAATGATTCTAGGCCACAGAACTTCACTTGAGCTGAGGATGGGCTTACAGAGAAAAGAGCATGAAGCGATGGTCAAATTAGTTGGTGAACTGGCCAAGAAGCTCGGTGCTCAGGGGGAGAAGGAGACAGAGAAAGAGAAAGAGAAAGAGAAAGACAAAGAAAAGAAATCCACCGGTGCCGAGTCTTGTCATCCAGTCGATCTGACTAAGGATGATGATAAAGACAAGGATCCTGAAGTCGGTCCTAGTGGAGGTGAGCACCTAGCTTTGGCGATTGCACCCATCTCTTCTGTTCCATTGGCTGAGGGGGAGTCTACTCAGCAAGAGGGTGGTGATACCTCATGTGGTGGTGGTGGAGATAAAGGGAAGTCAGCGGCTGACGTGCTCAAGGACTTATCTGATGATGAGATCCTCTACTTAGAGCCTGACTATTCCAAAGAGGCACAGATCGATGCTCTCCTTAATCTGGAAGAAGGAGAGATTGACTCTGGTGATGACTGGAACGATGATGATGTGATAATCGAGATTCTCAAGGGCGACGGGGAACTAGAGTACGAGTTAGAGGATGGTGAGATCTTTGAAATACCATCGCTCGAATCTCTGCTCGAAACAGACACAGGCTCAGTTGACATGGCAAGTAATGTTGAAGCTACAACTGAAGCCTCCCCAGTCGACCCTACACCTGTGGACCCCGAGGCACCAAAAGAGAAATACATGCCTTCTGCATCTACAAAGGGTCCAGCTCCCGTGTGGTAAAAGACGTCTATCACAGACAAGCACGGAGCGACAGGTATGATCTTGGCTGTTAGGTTCGAGGAGGACAAGCAGCTGTTCGCCATCAAAAGATCTGGGGAGTTCAATACTTGAAACCCACCAGTGAGGCATTCAACTCTTTGCCCAAGTACGACCTTGTGAACCTCGTAAACCGCGACCTGCTGAGTTACTCGAGTAATGCAGTAGCAATGGGTTTGTGGGTTACACTACAGCGGGAAGCAAGATCAAGGAAATTTGAATACCTCAAGCCTCAGGTGCCCAGAAGAGTCAAGGATAAGCACGCTGTGCATCCTGTGACTAAGAAACCCTTAAAGAGATTGGTGTACAAGCCAGTGCGATGTGAAACTAAGATTCCCCTGAGCAAATTACCTCAGGATATTCTTGGTGACATGTGGTACTGGTACGTTGATCCAAAAACGGGCGAGGCTGTGGTTATGGGTAAAGGTAAGTCAGATAGTGGAAACACAGTACCAAAGGAAGTGATCAGGGTTTTTGATGAAGTCTGCTTCATCAATTTCTCTGTGAACGATCTGGAGGTACTAGCAGACAAGTTCTGCATCCACACTGACGAATGGACAAAGCTTCTCTCGGCCAAATACGACAAGTTAATCAAGTTTTGCCTTGACTACAAGAAGAAGATGGAAGCTAAGGAACAAGTGCTGTGAAGACTGAAGAATGAAGACTGAAGACGATGAAGATCCCGAGCTGTTGTCAAGGGGGAGTTTGTTGATGCACTTTCCTGTGACAACACTCTGGATAGAGTCTTAGTTTGTATTTCTAATGTCTGTAATTTGTCTTTGTATGTAAGAGTCATTATGTAATAGTTTATCGAGTTGTATTTACTTTTACATAATGTATGTTGTTTTTCTGCTAAGTGTTTTGCGCACTTACATGTGCGCAGGAGAAAGCTCCTGCGTACTTAGCAAGTACGCAAGAACACCTCTGCGTACTTGTTATGTACGCAAGAGCAATTGGTCCTTGTTAAGTGCGCAGGCATCAGGTCTGTATAAATAGGATAGGTTCACAGAAGCTAAGTACGCAGAAACCATTTGTTCAGACGAACTCAGTTCTGCTAAGTACGCAGCTTGTATTCTCTCTGTAACCGTCGAGTGTTTATAATAGAAAGAAGGTTTATTGTGACTCTCGTGTTTGGTTTACTTTGTTTTGTAAGACTCTCCACCTAGTCACGGGTATTCCGCAACCCGGTCCGACTAGTAGACCACTTGCATGTGACGATCCGACACACACGAAGGGACCTACAGCCTTGAAAGTACAAACCTGATGATGGTTGTGTTGACCTGAATTGTAAACAAGAATGCTCTTTAGGAATACCATATTCGAATTTTTGTGTTTAGGATGAATGATGACTCACTAGAGTCGATAATATTTTGCTTTACCTCCAGCATTAACAGCGGCTTGACTAGCTGCTACCGCTTCAGCCACACGCTTATTTATGAGTGTCGTGAGCTCAGCTGCAGTCATGTTGACATTTCCGCGACCGCCACGTCCTCCGGCTCGTCCACCACGTCTATTTCCACGTCCAGACATTATCTTTTCATTCACAACATACGATAATGAGAAAAATACGTCGCATTTTATCATCATACAAGTACCAGTAAACAAAAGAAAATTTAAACCACAACATCTAACATTTCAATAATAATAATCCTTGATAAAATAAATTGTAAGGGCTACAAAGTAAATTCAATCAAACATCAAAATCCAGAAACATTAGTTGGCTGGGAACAACCCTGCCCATTTAGGTTCAAAAGAAAAGACATAAATAAGTAATGAAGATAAGATATCAAATGCCTCCACTTGCTCAATCCTGGTGTGGAGTATATCTAGGTTCCACTCTGCAGTGTTCAGCCGGTCTTCCATATCCACACATCCATTTGCCAAATTCTCATGGACTTTATCAGTGACTGCTAAATCTGAAGTCAGTTTGTCAATTTTCTGATTCATCAGAATCTGTCGCTCTAATATGCCAGAAATCTCCCCCGCTGCGTCCCTCATGTTCAGGATTTCCCGGTCCATCCTAGCTACAAATGCAGCTAACACCTGCTCAAAGGGGTACTGCAATGGTAGCAAGGCTCGCACAAAAGATGATGAAGAAGAAGCAATGTCAGTAGTGAGTGGAGGTGGGACTTCCTCCTCACGGATCCAGTTCCTGATCCTATCGGGATACCAATCCTAGTCCTGCGTGTTACCTCTGACACGCACATGAATAGGCTCATCATACCCTACAGTGGTGTTGATCAGGTTGAGTCGACGTCTACTCGGCTCTGGCAAAGGTACGGTAGGAACATCTTGCACCTGAACGACTGGGGATGCGAGTGAATTAGGCGGTGTCGACATTTCCTGTAACGGGATGAGTGAGTGCCATGTATAAGTGTAAGTGCTGTGTAACTAATGCATATGCTTGGTTATAGTCTAGTATGCATTTCCTAGTTCTCTATAACCAATGGCTCTGATACCAATCTATCACACCCCCAAAATCCACTAACGGAGTTTTACCGTTAGGAGCATGACATACTAGGATCTCAGTCATTAGTTACGTTGAACGACTCTGTATGAGTTTAATAAAAACACTAGCATTGCTCATAGTCACGATGCAACACTAGTAAATGAATATACTGAGTTAATGCAAAATGCGGAAGCGTAAAGATTGAAGGAAAAGCATGTGCCAAAAACAATTGCGCCCAAAACATGCAATTCAAAAATAAATACACAAGTAAGTCCTGTGTTTGATAAGTAATGAAACTCCAATGCATGCATGCCCTATCTCGTGCTCGTACCTTAACGACCTGAGAAAACATGCTAAAACGTGTCAGCACTAGGTTGGTGAGTTCACAGGTTTTAAATGTAAGTAAAGTTTACTAGATAAAACAATTTACAATTATATCAATATGTAGCTAACCTAATAACATGTTACTAAAGAGTTTCGACACCGAAGCTGACTGTTTATGTTTGATCTGCCTCCTACCATGTCTATCATGAAGAATGATAAACTGTTTAGGTCAATGTTACACCAGTTCGACTTTCTGTCATGTTAGCGCGACTAACGCGGGTGGGACTTGTCAATGCCCAGTAGTACTACTCAAGATTACCTCGCTATCCCATATATTAAACGGTTCGATAAGTAAGGACTTACATGATATGTTTGCGCTTAGTACAACAAGTGATATAAATGAAATGTAAGATCTAAATGTTTGTACCCATATTTTCTCCCCCAAGTTTAAACCATAAGAAAAGGGGCCGTGAAAACTCACCTTAGAATGCGTGCAGATGAAAGCTAATTAAAACTGTTTGACTACTAACCGCCACCTATAAACATCGGTTTATAAGTGTGTGTTTGTGTAAGTTGACATGATCCCTTAGTATCCAAACAATCCCATTGTTTTAAGTGTTTTAGAAAAACATTTAATATTTTGACCAAGTTTGACCTAGTTTGACCCGACGACCTGTTGGTGACCCGTTTAGTGATTTAATGTTTGGTTTGAATACTAACACACATAGCATACAAGTAATTCAAGTTTCATGCTACACATGTCACAACTAACTTAGCATGGCAAGTTATGTCTACCCAATGCACGTTCAACAAAGTTCCTACTTTTAACAATATATGAACACAAGTTTGGTTTCAATAGATTACATCATCTATAACACGTTTGCATGATCATGACATGTTTATCTACACATATTAATGCATGAAGGATCATCACAACATACACCTTAGGTCTAGACATCAAGTTTCAAATTCTAAAAGTTACTACTTTAAGTAACTTATGATCTATGCATACGACTTGTACAAAACAACACTTTAACAAACTTTAATATGTCCATTATAACATGCTAGCATCATACAATAACCACATGCATGTAAAAGTAATTCACATTCAACAAACACCTTTCATCAAAGTTTCCTCTTTAGGAAAGTCTACCATTTCTAGCTTTGTTAACAAGATTCAACCCATCCATTCAATTGTAAACTACTTAACTAGCATAATTACAATCATAACAATCATCATTCACATCTAGCATGAAATCCTACAACATCACATAATAAAAAAAAGGTCTCTACTTTAGCCAAGTTACAAATCATATGAAACTAGGGTTTTCAAAATATCAATATACTCGTCAAATAGTTGCAACAACATCAATCAAATAATCAATTCATCAACATTATTTCAAAAACACATGTTTGGATGAACTAGGGTTTCAATCACAACTTTTATAATAAAAAGGTAACGGAATTCGATGAAATTACTTGCGTGTGAGTGTTAGAAACGCCAAGACTAGCTCGAATCCACTTCCAATCGCAAGATTAAAGATCAAAAGAGGTGTGTTTGGGTTGCTTGAAGCTCTCGGCTCAAGGGGGTGGGGTTTGGGATCGCGACGGCTTCAAAGGGGAAAAAGGGTTTAGGGTTTTTAATTTTATAAATTTCCTTTTATACACATTTGCATGCATGGGTTTTTAAATGGGTTATGGGCTTTCTAAAGGTCCATAGGCTATTATAAAACAATTAACACTAATAATTAAATCCTTAAACTATTATTTTTATAAAAACTCTAACTTCTATAAAAATAATTAACACAATCAGTATTTGATGAACATGCGCGATATCAAGAAAATTCACATAATTCACGTAAAGTCACATAACACGTAAAATCATATAATTTATATTAATTATAAATTATTAATTGTTTGAAATATTATTCTTGATTCATCACCAACGTTCTGGGTTAGACTCAAGTGTGATCCGGTAATTCTACGAATTGCTGTTGTGTGTGAATTAACTGACACATTTAATTAATCCTAATTAAATGCAATGCACGTGTAACTAACTGAGATAACTGAGTTTACATGAACAATGTTTGTGTTAACGTAGTTAACCTGAATTTGCCGGATGTCACACATGTAATTACATCTTTTTATGTATATATATAATGTATACGTATTCTCTATTAATTGTTTATATGTAATTATACATAGTTGTTTATATTAAATCGATGTTACAATTTATAATTTTATGGAAATGGAAATTCATTCCTTTATAAATATTTTTTTTACGAATAATAAATAGATTTTTTTAAAAACAATTATATGAATAATTAAAATGAATTTAAATCAATTAATTTGAGCCATGACACCCCCCCCCCTTAATACCCTTGAACCCCCAGTGGTAAGTTGAACCCTTTCACTTGATCCTAATTGAACCCTGGTTATTAACAAGACTCAATTATGACCATCAAAAGTCAAACCGTTTCAATATCTCAATTTAACTGAAATTCATGTGTTATAATCCCACCAAAATCATTATGCCAACTGTTTATCAACGTTACAAACTTGTAATTCTGAATTGATGGAGAAATCAAAGTCTTTATGAACCATTTAATTGGTTTTCGACTATGAACTTGGAAGGCACAAATCGTTATTCGAACACCAAGTAAACCCATTGATTTAACGATGGGATCACGTTCTTATCATACCCCTTATGCACCTAATCCGATTGCAAGCCTCAACACCTAAAAAACCTCCGTCTTTCCCTCTCGGTGACGCGATAGCAGAAGGAGCACCGAACCCCATCTTCTTCGGAGATTCAAGTTTGATTTCCAGGTAATTATCACTCCCTTGTGCACGATTTAACTCCCTATTCCTAAACCCCTTTGAATATGGAATGAATTGACTTGGATTGGGGATTAGGGTTTGGGTTGGGACGATTTGAGAAGTAGGGATCTCAGAGCACCATTGTTAAAACTAAAGATCCCGAATTCATTAAGAAGGAAATAACCCAGAGGAGCTGGTTAAATTGTTTCACTTACAGCAAACAAGTCGCGGGTTCGACCCTGGGCAGACCTGTTTGCTTCTTTTTAATGCATTTTTCTTTCTTCTTTCTTGCCTCATCCCTCCTCACTCACACATAAATGTGTAAATATATTTATGCATATCCATCTATATGTACGAGCTAATGAAATTTTTTTTATAAAGACAAAAGGGTGAGATATATACTTTAATTATGGAAAAACGTCTACGAATGAATTTTAACATATTTATATACTTATAATTTCCTTATAAACAACTATTATTATAAACCTATCTTTTCGAAACGTTCAAAGGATTACAATTAGTATCTTTTTTTAAATATATATATATATATATATATATATATATATTTGTAGCTATGATTAGTCGTTCTAATTTTCTCAAGCGTATACCAAATATTATATGAGCACTACACGCGTATCATTTTGTTACCAATATACATGTATCTAAAGGATGGCAAATGTTGAACGTCTTCATAAACCCCATTACTTTACAACTTTTAGAATGATAGTCGTGTCATGATTCTTATAAACTAAAGGAGTTTTCATAATCTAAATCATTATGACAACATGATCTATAAATAATAACAATATTAGTGTCATTAGTGTCTTAATTATTTTAATCATAATATTATTACTTTAACATAGGTTATGATTTCTTTATTAATTTGATCATTATTGATTAACACTAAATTCTCAAGAATATCAAACTAAATAAAAGCAAGACCTATTTATTATTTATGTAAGACAATTATTTACCTATTCTACAAATAACTATATTTACTTCAAATAATGATGGCTTTTGTAACCTAATCGTTTTGATATGATTTTTATTTCCCAAATAACAATTTTTGACATCACCTAAAAATCTCTTTTATAAGTAAAATTATAAAACAATATTTCATGAAATTTCATCTATATATATTCAACTAATAAGATTTGCATATTTCCTTCATCCGACCGTCCCAAACCCTGTGATCTCAACTGTCCCAACCTTACTTCCTTTATTTATTTCCATATTAAACATGTCCAAATTATTGATCCATATACCATCCAACTTAGGTTGACCTTGAGGTTAGTTTGAACTTTTTGTGCAACAAACCATATACTTGTGTTGCATGCAAAGCTTCTTATTGCAAGGTGAGTTACATAGCCCCTCTTTTTACCTTTTACATATTTTGGGGTGATTCATGATACATTGAAAACTATTTGCAATTATAACATACAATTCTACATTTATGACCATATGTGTAATTTGTGCTTAGTGCTTGAATGCTATGGGTTGAAACTAAACATATACATGACATACTCGTGCAATCATTTACTCTATACAAGCCAACCGTAATATTGATAGATCTATTGTGTCTGACAAACCCACCCAGGTAGGGTGATTGTTACCGACATTACATTAGGGTAACCTGCATGTTATACCTCAGTCACAAGGTTTGATTGTACAGCTAGTTTAACTATAGATTCTCCACAAAGGCCTTATTTATCATGTGTCATATGAATTGTATAAACACATGAAAACTATTTGTGGTGTTGACCATGTTTTCATCATGTTTCAGGTACTAGTGTAATATATCATATGCAAGAAAGTACATATAGGATTTGGACTTAGTGAACGAAGAATTTGAACATGTTGATGTATTTGATTTTGGATGTTGAATGAACTTATGTAATGAAATCTTGATGTAATTAATACTTGAAACTTTAGCTTGATCATGTGCTTATGAACAGTCTCCATGTCCCGCCCAGACGTATTCCGCCGTCGGTTGGGGTGTGACATTGACATTGATATGTTCTAAATTATACATGTTTTTGCATGCGTAATAATCCCCATATTATGGTACTAATTGATTAATAACAATACAATTGATACATAAAAACGTTAATATTTCTCAATTGGAGGTTATTCAGTGCTCCAAGATAAACAAAGCAAAAATCAGCTTAAAACGTGAAAAAATCAATCTTTTGGAGGACCAAACCCGAGCATTGACCCCCAAGAAGTCAAACCAGGTCAACATAAGTCCAACCACCAGCTAAAAGATGAATCTGAGAGGCAGTTGGGCATTGCACGGTCATGCAATGCCATGCACGGCCGTGCAAAGGCTTTCCTGCTCTCCCAGACTCCGGTACACTGTCCTTTGTATCCTGTTTGATTCCCGAGGTGTTTGCATGCCCATACAATCCAATGCACGGCCATGCATTGCTCATTTTGAGGCCTATAAATAGATGACTTGTGTTCTTCATTGAAGCATCCCTTACACACCCCAAGAACACACCAGAGAAAGCTTATTTCATAGTTAGAGTGTAGTAGTATTGAGTAGAGGGGCTCTTCCTCCTTGTTCCGCAATAGGGGAGCCTACGAAACTCAGCGTTATGCTAGTTAGTATGGCCATTCGTGGCTAGACTCTTTGTATTGCTAGGGTGAAGATGAAGTTTGGTGCATGTTAATGTTTAACGTATTAACCCAAGTGATGTGTATATGTCTTTAACCATTCGTCCTTAAAACCACCATTTTGGTGGGCTTTTATTATTGTCTAAATTCGTGTTTATATTTGTGAGTGTTCTTGATTCTTAAAGTGTAAAACCTTTTTAATCAAACTTGTTTAGAAGCTTGTACATCTTTATACAAGTAGAGACTGATACGCCAAGGCTTGGTTGACATTATTAAGATTGTACGTCTTTATACGAACTTATTATGCGACCAAGAATTGGTGAACTCATGTTAGAAATGGTACGTCTTTATACTTGGTCCCATTGTTACACCACCTCCCGGTAAGCAAAATATAATCACCTATTTAACTCTAATACAAAGCATTTTACGTTCGATGTCTTAAACCAACTCGGAGATGACCATTCGAAGGGTTGAGGGTAATTGTTGTCCTTAATGGGATGCACTATCACTTGTTAAAGCTTTTTACTTTTCTGCTATTTACTTTACCGCCATTTACTTTTCTGTCATTTACTTTCCTGTTCCACAAGCACACAAAAATCACTCACTAATTAAACCGGCTAAACGTTAACAAAAGTTGAGTATTGGAATTCGACCGTGTCCATTGGTTCGATACTTGGTTCTTACCTAAATTATATTACGCTGCGATAGGTACACTTGCCTATTGTGTGTGTTTTTAAGTTAAAGTAATTATAATTTTATAAATTTAAAACCTGATCTCGTGAAACCATAATCTCTAAATATTATTATGTAATAATTAACTACATCAAAAATCACACATCAAGTTTTTGGCACCGTTGCCGCGGACACAGTGATTTCAAGAAAAATTCAAGTTAACGGATTAACCTATCAATTTCCATCTGTTTTTCTGTTACATTTGTTGCAGGTAATGTATGATCCATAGCTCCACTAATGGTTTATATCAACCTTTAGAAGAGCCCGAAAGATTCTTTCACCACCGAATACGAGAAAACCGTACTAGAAGAATGGCCATTGAAAACCCCCTATTTCCGATTTCGCAAGACCGTCACTAGAGGCTTTGGGGTCTAGTATCACAAGGCCAACGGTTGACGCTAACAACTTTGAGATCAAATATCATGTGATACATGATCCAGTCATCATGCACTTTCCATGGATTACCCGATGAGGATCCACATGCCCACATTGCAAATTTCCTTGAAATTTGTGACACTTTCAAACTGAACAGAGTGTCGAGTGACGCAATTCGCCTCCGAATGTTTCCGTTTTCCTTAAGGGAACGAGCTAAGGCATGGCTAAACTCTCTTCCTACTGGGTCAATCACTACATGGGATGATCTAGCTCAGAAATTCCTGCCGAAATACTTCCTGCCAGCTAAAATTGCTAAACTAAGAAATGATATCACCACTTTCACAAAGAATGATGGTGAATCACTATATGAGGCATGGGAACGCTTTAAGGACATGTTAAGGAAATGTCCTCACCATGGGCTAGAAGTTTGGTTACAAGTATCATCATTCTACAATGGATTGGATAATCAAGCTTGCCAGAAACTCGACGCTACTGCAGGTGGTATTTTTAGAAATAAGAGGCCACAAGAAGCTTACAACCTAATTGAGGAAATAGCTATGAACAGCTATCAATGGTGCAGTCCAAGAAACAACAGGGGAGCCAGGTAAGGAGTTCATTCTGTCGATAATGTCACATCTTTTTCTGCTCAAATAGACGCCCTCACCACTCGACTCTATCAACTTAGTAAGGACAAGACCGTTGTTTAGGCTACTGAAGAAGCGAAGAGTATCACCACTAATACCGAGCAGGTTGACTTTATCGGAACAAATCGCCTACAAAACAACCCCTATAGTAATACCTACAATTCTGGTTAGAGGAACCATCCAAACTTTAGCTGGAAGGATAACAACAGTCAGGGATAATCTGGCTTCGGACAACAACAACAATAGTTTCAACAAAGACCACTTCAAAACTATCAAGCTCGTCAACAATTTCAAGGAACTAGCAAACCAAGCAACGGGTTAAGCTTTGAGGATACGGTAACTAAGTTAATCTCTACAACTGAAAGTCAAGCCCTTCTAGCGGATTCCCGTTACAAACAATATGAGGAGAAGTTTAGTCTTCAGGAAGCTGAGTTTAGGACACAGAAAGCAACTCTACAGTCCATTGAAACACAATTAGGGCAAATTGCAAAACTTCTATCCGAAAGACAACCAGGATGTCTCCCGAGTAATACCAAAACCAATCCAAAAGCAAATGTAAGTGCTATCACTCTGAGAAATAGCAAGGTTTATCTAGAACCACCAATTCCAGATGAAGAGGTTCAATCAACAAAGAAAGAGATATTCACCGGAGTACCGCTTCGTCTACATATCATAGAAACAACTACCCAAGAACCACAATCAAAGATATCCCCACCTCCTGCTCAAGTAGATACTCCTCCAAAGTTCTGACAAAGAGAACGTTCCATTCCCACATACCATAACCAGGAAGGTTAGTAAAGCTGAAGACTTACAAACAATATGAGAAATTCATCGAACTATTAAGCCAGATCCATGTCAATCTTCCTTTCCTGGATATTATACAAAAAATGCCTAAGTATGGACGTTTCTTGAAAGATTTCCTTACAAACAAAAGAAAATTGGAGGAAGTAGTAAAAAGGACTAATCATTATGTCGCTCTCATTGAAAGATGCATTCCAAAGAAACTTTCAGATCCTGGAAAGTTCTCTCTACCTTGTTCTATCGGACCAATACCAATAACCTTTGCGCTCGCTGACCTAGGAGCAAGTGTGAATGTAGTGCCTTATGTCATGTTTAAAAGGCTAAATATTGGGAATCCATGACCTGTCAATGCAACTACAGAACTCGCAGATGGATCAGTCAAATCACCCATAGGAGTCATTAAGAACTTACTAGTAAAAGTCGGCAAGTTTGTCTCACCTGCCGATTTCATGGTTTTAGAAATGGGACCCGACTACACCGTACCTCTGATTTTGGGTCGCCCATTTTTAGCCACTGCTCGAGCCGTTATTGATATGAATGAAGAAATCTTGACACTTCGTGTCGGAAAACAATCAGTGACCTACAACATAGGGGGAAATGAATGCGTATCTAATGATCCATTTGAAATTTCCCAATTCATCGATACTAATCTGGACTACCAACTAAAGAAAGCTAAGGAATTCAGCAAAGGAAAGAAACTGAATCTTGGGAAGGATTTTGAAAACACTGACTCGATCGATGAGTACTTTGACAAGCTACCAAAACTGAAGGACTTGAATGAAAGAATAGGAGATATGGTGGAAGTCGATGGCTCCCACCCAAAGAAAGACTGATGAAACACGTACGGGTCGGGCTAAAGACCCTTAAATAAACGTAGCGCTTCCGGGAGGCAACCCGATGATCATGAATAAATTGAGAGGTTGGTGCATACGGCAGAATCATGGACCTCAGGTTTGACTTTTCAAATTTAAGTTTCTCATACTTCAGCCCCAGGTATGCCCTCTCGATACTAGGACCTTAGTAGCTTAACTACTACCTTTTATTTTCCTTCTCTGCTTTTATGTTTTCCCTTACGTGTTAGGTAGAATAGCATCACCAGATAGTCTCTCTACTTCTTTGAGGAATCACATTCCATCTCTACAACCTGAGGAATCGAAAACCACATCAAGTTTTTGTGAAATTCGATGAAGTCTTTGAAGCGAAGTGTTGACAGCACCAATAAGTTTTGGCCTTAGGTTATACACCGAATTGACCGGGAGAGTACCAGTTTCTTTTCCCTTAAAACTTCATGCATTTAAATTCCTGTATAGCATTTCATTACATGCATTTGTATAGTGAGGGCAATGCATAGTTTTAAGTGTGGGGTGGGGAATTAAGAGATCCAGGACTACTTGTAACCTCAAAGCAGTAAAAATTCAACTTGTGATTTTCTACCCATTAAATTTTTACAAAAACCTACCTTTTGTAAAACTAAGAAAATTTTCAAAATTTTAAACCCTAATATTTAAAACCTCTTTGAGTTCGCACCTAATTAAAATGAATACATGGCAAGTAGAAGCTAATGAATATTATGCATAACGATTCGCTAAACCCTATCCCATCCGTTTTCATGTGAGGAAAATCAAGCCTAATACACTGCATCAAATTTTTGGCGAAATATATAATTATTCGTATGCTCTTGCGTTTGGCATTACTGAGTGTTTTTTGATTGAATTTTATGCATAATTAGAATTTGTGTCTTATACATATCAAGACCATGAACTAGTAGAAGTATGAAAGTGATTGAGGCACCTAGGACCTTATTACCCTTATCCTCAAACCAAAAAAATCCCAAAAATAAAATCCGCTTAGATAGCCCTTTGAGCCTTAGTCTTTTCTTTTCTACTATCTACAAACCAGCTATTCGTAAACACCGGTTATTGGCTAACTGTCTTCAAATGGAAAAATTATCCTATGTCGTTATTTCAAGTTTATTACCATTGAGGAAACTTCGGAAAGAATCTGTTTTACTCAAAGGAATTGGAATATACAAGAAGGTGGATGTATTAGGAAGAAACAGTCGAACTATCTGCAAGGAATTGATGGAAAAATTATTTCAAGGAAATTGAGGAAAAAGAATTATTGAAGAAATTGTCTTGACTTAATAAAAAAAAGGGAGAAAAGAAAAAGAAAGAAGTTGGTCTTTTACCGGTTGGACCTTAAAGAGCTGGATATTCATTCTTTTGATTTCAATTTGCTTTTCTGCCTTCATTTCGCAAAGCCTGAATTACCATCCGAACTCCGAGAGAAGATTTTCAAATCATCTAGTGATGTAAGAAAACGGTGGCGCAAGCAATAACAGCTGCCACCATTCTGTGGCTTGTCAAAAAGTGCCACCAAAAGAAGAGCCAAAATATACGAAAAATGTGTGAAGTGTGACAACTGGAGCCACGATGGAAAATGTAGCAAGAATCAAACTCATTCCCAAAGTGAGTATACACATCTGATCAAAGTTGGAGCTGTTAGGCTACAAGCCGAAAGTTCCATACGGAGAGGTAACAATGTGTACTACGCAGTAAGGAAAGAGTTGGCACTAATACGAGATCTTGGTCTTGGCAATCTAACCATAAACGAGCCCTCGGATTAGTTATACTCTCATGATCCGAGTACTGTAAAGGGACATGTTAGTATTTTCCATTTTAAGCCATGAAGCCGTAGCTGTGTGTTTCACGATAGCTGCAGCCCTTCAAACATTTTAAATCCCTAAAAACCCAAATAGATTTTCATTTTCACCCCTTTATTCTTATTTTAGCCACATTACAACCCTTTTAAAGTCCTCTTGATTCATGCATACAACTTAGTTAATTGGTGGAGACTTGATTTGCATACAAGATTATGATCATTGCATAATTCGATTCGAACTTGAGTGTTCTACTTGACTTACATTATCCATACATATAACCCTAGAGTTGAGTGAGCATTGTGAGGAGTGAAAGTTTATGCATAATTGAAGTTCTAGTAGGCTTGTCATTGATTCCATCATATTAATATATATATATATATATATACAAAGATAGAATAAGCAACTCAAGAGTTATCCTGAAATTTACAATTACTTGGAGTTCCATTTCCCTTGTAAAGTTTTTAGTTATGGGTATAATCATGCAAGAGTTTGCTTGAGGACAAGAAAAGTATAAGTGTGGGGTATTATGATATGTCCTAAATTATACAGTATTTGCATGCGTAATAATCCCCATATTATGGTACTAATTGATTAATAACCTTACAATTGATACTTAAAATGTTAATATTTCTCAATTGTAGGTTATTCGATGCTCCAAGATAAACAAAGCAAAAACTAGCTTAAAACGGGAAGAAATCAAGCTTTTGGAGGACCAAACTCGAGCATTGACCCCCAAGAAGTCAAAGCAGGTCAACATAAGTCAAACCAGCAGCTAAAAGACGAATCTGGGAGGCAGTGGGGCATTGCACAGTCGCGCAATGCCATGCACGGCCGTGCAAAGGCTTTCCTGCTCTCCTAGACTCCGGTACATTGTCCTTTGTAGCCTGTTTAATTCCCGAGGTGTTAATATTTCCTGCACAATCCAATGCACGACCGTACAATGCTCATTTTGAGGCCTATAAATAGATGGCTTGAGTTCTTCATTGAAGCATCCCTTACACACCCCAAGAACACACCAGAGAAAGCTTATTTCGTAGTTTGAGTGTAGTAGTAGTGAGTAGAGGGGCTCTTCCTCCTTGTTCCACAATAGGGAGCCTATGAAACTCAGCGTTATGCTAGTTAGTATGGCCATTCGTGGCTATACTCTTTGTACTGCTAGGGTGAAGATGAAGTTTGGTGCATGTTAATGTTTAACGTGTTAATCCAAGTGATGCGTTTATGTATTTAACCATTCGTCCTTAAAACCACCATTTTGGTGGGCTTTTATTATTGTCTAAATCCGTCTTTATATTTATGAGTGTTCTTGATTCTTAAAGTGTAAAACCTTTTTAATCAAACTTGTTTTGAAGCTTGTACGTCTTTATACAAGTAGAGATTGATAATCCAAGGCTTGGTTAACATTATTAATATCGTATGTCTTTATACGAACTTATTATGCGACCAAGAATTGGTGAACTCATGTTAGGAACGGTACGTGTTTATACTTGGTCCCATTGTTACACCGCCTCCCGGTGAACAAAATATAATCACCTATTTAACTCTAATACAAAGCATTTTACGTTCGATGTCTTAAACCAACCCGGAGATGACCATTCGAAGGGTTGAGGGTAATTGTTTTACTTAACGGGAGGCACTACCACTTGTTAAAGCTTTTAAATTTGCAAATCAAATGTCATGAGGACGAGGCTCTAGCGGTGACCTGGGTCACACATTTGTAGTAGTCATATCATTGGATTAGTCTACTAAACATTATCACGTACCAAGCGAATTCAAAACCCAAGCAATACTATTCATAACCTGATCATTCCGACGTATTTGTTTTCCTGTTATTTACTATTTTGTTCGTTACATTTCTGTTACACACTTCACGCACGTTTTTACTTTTCTACTATTTACTTTACCGCCATTTACTTTTATGTATTTTACTTTCCTGTTCCACAAGCACACAAAACTCACTCACTATTTAAACCGGCTAAACGTTAACAAAAGTTGAGTATTGGAATTCGACCGTGTCCATTGATTCGATACTTGGTTCTTACCTAAACTAATTACGCTGCAATAGGTACAATTTCCTATTATGTGTGTTTTTAAGTTAAAATAATTATCATTTTATAAATTTAAAACCTGATCTCGTGAAACCATAATCTGTAAATATTATTATATAATATTTAACTACATCAAAAATCACACATCAGACATCAACTTTTTATGCTTAAAATAGGTGAATAATTGATTTATGTATATTCAAAGTATATTTTTAGTTTGGATGGATCGATTTGAAATTTTGAAAATTTTTGTAAACCTGCCAAATTTAGAATGCTTTATAGAAGAGCACCTAAAGAAAATAGTGTAATTAAATCACGCCACCAGCATTTGAAATTTCCTGGACCAAACTTCAAGAAACACATGTAGTGAAGGAGATGGTCACCCTGGTATGATAATTTTGTCACGTAATTTTCGTTGGATGAACGTTGCTTCTTCTATGTGAAGTGGTCCTCGGAGTGATGTGCCCTATCCTATGGCTTATGTGATTCATGGGATGATTCACTGATATGCTTGGTCACAGGCCAACTATCACTGTTGCAAGGAAGAGGTTCCATCATTGTCATTGGTTTGTTGGTGAATACTTGCTCCTGGATGTTGGTCTCACAATCTGGTTCTTCATATGATGTTGTATCTGAACTGACAAGAACTCCAGACTGTTCCATACATCCTTCTTGTGCTTCCATATTGAGGATTCCCACCAGTTCTTCTTCAGAGATTTGTTCTTCTAACTCCTTTGATGTTTTAGCTTCCAGCATCCCAAAGAAGTCACGAAGTGATTGTAAAGTTGAAGTAACCCTTTCTTCTGAATCATCCGGTCTTACTTCCGACTGATCCATGCTTGTGAAGCGGGAAGGTTCTTGCTCCTTATAGTCACTCAACCCTACTAGAGATGTTGGAGATATAACTTTCGATTCTTGGACTTTGAAGAGATCATCTTGTTGTTCAGTTGGAAAGTTGTTTAGGATTTGAACCTTAATTTATTCCAAATGACGAAACACTTGATGTTCAGTTGGATAGCTCTTTATGGGTTGAACCTAAATTTCTTCCAAATGACAAAACGGATTTCCTTGGGATCCATGATTCGGAATCTAGAGTTGAGTGTTGAATTTCTTGAGGCGGTGTGGTTTCCTCATATGGTTGACAATAGGGTTGGTGAAAATCTGTGGAATACCCTTGATAATGATAACAATCTTGAGTGTAGTGTGGTTCCCCACAGATCTCACACCAAACCTCCAAATATCGGTACTCATAGTCGTGTTGGTATCCTCCATAATAACTCTCGTAGTTGTAATCCATGAAAGTTGTTGTAAAGAACAATCAACACCATAAAAATAAATGTTAAGGTTAAAAAGTCTAATCCGTTAACTCGAATCTTTTTGAAATCAGAGTGTCCCCGGCAACGGCGCCAAAAACCTAATCTGTCGTTTTTAATATATAAAAATACAATATATTTTTACTATGGTTTTATGAGATCGGGTTTTAAATTTATAAAATGATAATTACTTTAACTTAAAAACACACACAATAGGCAAGTGTACCTATCGCAGAGTAATATAGTTTAGTTAAGAACCAAGTATCGAACCAATGGACACAGTCAAGTTCCGGTACTCAACTTTTGTTATCGTTTAGCCGGATCAATTAGTGAGTGGGTTTTGTGTACTTGTGAAGCAGAATAGTAAATGACAGAAAAGTAAAAATGTGCGTGATGTGTGTAACAGGAATGTAAATAGCAGAATAGTAAATAGCAGTAAAGTATATATCTTGGAAATAATCAGGTCACGAAGAGTATTGCTTCGGGCTTCGAATCAGCTTGGTACGTAATAATGTTAAGTTGACTAATCCAGTAATATGACTACTACAAACTTGTGAACCGGGTCACCGCTAGAGCCTTGTCCTCACGACATTTGATTAACGAATTAAAATCTTTAAATTAAAATGGTAGTGGGACCAAGTATAAAGACGGATTGGTTTAAGACATCGAACATAAACGCTTTGAATTAGAATTAAATAGGTGATTATATTTTGCTCACCTAGAGGCGGTGTAATAGTGGGGCCAAGTATAAAGACGTACCGTTCCCAACATGAGGTCACCAATTCTTGGTCGCATAAGAAGTTCGTATAAAGACGTACGACCTTAATAATGTTGACCAAGCCTTGGCTTATCAATCTCTACTTGTATAAATACGTACAAGTTTCAAAAGAAGTTTGATTAAAAAGGTTTTTCGATCTTACGCATTAAAATAAAAAACACTCACAAATATAAAGACGGATTTCGACAATAATAAAAGCCCCCCAAATGGTGGTTTTCAGGACGAATAATTAAAGACATAAACATACCACTAGATTAATATGTCAAACATTAACATGCACCAAACATCATCTTCACCCAAGCAATACAAGAAGCTTAGCCATGCATGGCCATGCTAACTAGCGTAACGCTGAGTTTCGTAGACTCCCCTATTGTGGAACAAGGAGGAAGAGCCCCTCTACTCACTACTACTACTCTAATACTACTAGAAACAAACTATTCTCTCTATCTTGAGGTATGGAATGGTGTATTGAGGTGTATATAATGATGAACCCAAGCCATCTATTTATAGGCCTCAAAATGAGCAATGCACGACCATGCATTGGATTGCACGGGCGTGCAAACACCTCGGGAATCAAATAGGGTACAAAGGAAAGTGTACCGGAGCCTTGGGGAGCAAGACTGGCAATGCACGACCGTGCATGGCATTGCATGACCGTGCAATGCCCTATCTGCTCTCGAGGCTTGTCTTTTAGATGCTTGTTGACTTATGCTGACCAATTTTGACTTCTTGGGGGTCAAAGCTCGGGTTTGGTCCTCCGAAATCTTGATTTCTTCATGTTTTAAGCTAGTTTTTGCTCTGTTTATCTTGGGACACCGAATAAACTGCAATTGTGAAATATTAACGCATTAAGTATCATTTGCAAGGCTTTTGTTTGATTATTACCATAATATGGGGATTATTATGCATGCAAAACATGTATAATTTATGGCATATGAACCGTCCATTTAGAATATTAATGAACACATAAACGAACATGAACACGAACACGTTCATTTTCTTAATGAACGAACACGAACAAGAAACCTGTTCGTTTAAGTGTTCATTCATTTGTTCGGTTAACCTTAAATGAACGAACACGTGTTAATCAATTCTTGAAACATGATAATGAAAAACAATAATGTAAAACATACTTGTTAAACTAACCGATGATAGGGAAGACGTCATGATCTCGAATATGGATCGGGTTCCCGTTTACTGTACGGTTAGGTTGGCTAAGGTGAGTTCGTAAGAGGGACGAATTCTTAGTGGTGATAGATTGAAGATTCATTAGTCAGTTCCCTCTAATTATCTCGCTATTTATATGTGCACCTAAGGGGAAACCCATTAATGGCCCATCATAATAATTAGGCTCATCAACTAATAATAGTCATAGGTTAATAATAAATAAATAAATAAATAAATTGATCATTTAATAATTAGATAAATGATTATAAGAGCCACATAATAAAACCGTGTCTTAAATTTTCCCACTTGGCCGAGTAATCATTTATTATGAGCATTAGTAAGTCTGCGTAAATTTAATACTTATTTTAGTTTTAAACCAAAACTGTAGCAGAGAAATACAGTCATTGAATTAGTATCCAACTCAAGACCCCCGTTAATCATACTACAATCCCAATTTAAGACTTTAGTAAACATAGGATCAAATTGCAAATAAGCCCTTTAACGTTGATTTGTATAGTTACTATCTATACGTCTTTAGGCACGCATAAACATATTTAGAGACAAACAAATTCAAATAAGTGAGGAAATTTTAATAATTAATCATTCATATTACGATATGCAATTGTGTATGGTCATTAATAAAACCCGTCTTTATTATAAGCGCTTATAAAAAAAATATGGGTGGTAGACCATTAGTTATTGGATCCATTAGCATATCATGAATGTATTCGATACAAAGATTTAGTTTCTTCTACTTGTTCACAAGCGAACAATAATTTCATATCGTAATTTAATGCAGCTCCGCTCAAACTGTTACTGCTCGAGAAGCAAGGGTAGCTGACTTATCACAATAAGTCTTCGATATGATATATATGTGGAGTTACTAAATTATGAGTCTACAGATAAATTTTTCAAAAACATTTAGTGACAATTATGTTGTGATCAGCAACATATTATGTCATTGAAACTTAGGTTGTTGTTAACATTTCCTTATGACTCCTCCATGTGATAGGTCTGTCTGCTTACATAAGGATATACCCCGAAGTTGACATTTTGTTTTCTTTGAATACAACAAAATCAGAATAAGGGCATTCAACCGTTTTTACTTCTTCTTTAAACTATAGTCTCTCGTTTATTAAAGATATTGCAACATTCTATTAAATGCTTTACAGTAATCTATACTAGTCTAGTGTTTAGCAATGTGAGCAATATGTAAACAAGTATAGACTTTAACCTTCATAAGTCTTCTAATTAACGAAGCATAAGGAAATAATTTTCATTTATCCTATTAGCCTCTAAAAGAGAACAATTTAAATGTTACACGTGTAAGGATCCACTTAGTGTATAGCTTATGGGACGAAACTAATGTCGCATGAAACACCCTACTTATTTTACTTATTATTTATCAGAGTTTGTAGGATCGATGTTTTACAAGATGGTTCTGTTTAGTTGAGATTGGCGAAACAATCACAACTATGCAAAGTAATAAGAAACAGTGAAGAAACTGATAAATGCAAATTGTATTGATCTTCAAAGTTTACAAAATTACAGAGAAAACTCTAAGGAAGCATGTCTTTACAATGAAGAGAAACAATACATATAAAGGAACTTAGAATGAAGACAGACCCTTGATTCTAAGGATCAGATTAAACACAAGCCGTTAATCTTAAACTGATGAGAAGCTATACTACTATTGGTTTACAACATAAAGATAAGTAGCAAAAATACAACTGCAGTGAAAAAACTTCTGCAATGAAAAGACAACAGCAAAACAAAGGTCTTCTTAGTAATCATTGCAGGACAGAGCATAATAGAAGCATTGTCATTTGTCATCTGCACCAATAACATTCCTTTTGCTGATAGGTGTGTCAGTGTTGCAGCAAAAGCTATCAGTAGTAAAGTCATAGCTGCTGATGATTTGCCTATCAGCAACATCAATGTTTGATGCTGCTGAGAAGCCTATCAGCAACAAATATGGACTTCAGCGGATAGAGCTATCAGCAGCATAGTAGTTCATCAGCAGCATACCTTTAACTATCTGCATCATATACCTTATGCATAGCAACTTCATCAGTTATTAAAATTGTTGAATCTGCAGCAGATATACTTAGAGAATTTTGTAGCCATCAGTCTTTATCTCTACAAACTCCCCGTAGACTGATGCTACCAAAACTCTCATACTGCCTTTGTTCCTGAAGCTGTTGCATGTGCATGACAATCCTTGCAGTCTCATATCCTCTTGGATCCTTGCTGGGATTGTCAAAGGGGATTTCAGACAAAGATTTGATGTCCCTTTTTGGCATGCTGAAGATGGCTTTGCTAGAACATCTCATCTTGTTTCCTTTGACATCAACCAGTGTGTATTCATCTTTGTCTGCATTATAGGACCACTTGACAAGAGGAAAGTGGGACTGGTGTGGTTTTGCATCAATAACAACATCTCTGCTAGGATTGAAGTGATGTTTGATCACTAGCAGAAGATGCCTCCCACTTTCATTATCAGGCTCATGAGATTCACCCAGCTCCAAATATTTTCTTTAGATCATAATCTAGAAGCTGCATCACTTCATCAACAGACTTGTAGGCTGATCTCTTCTTTTCTACCTCTCATCTGAACACTTCAAACCATTGATCTAGATCACTGTAAAATAATTGCACAATCATTGGAAGTGGAGGAGGGAAGTTTAGGAGGGAGAGAAGGAATTTGTTGGACAGAACGAGCAGAGACTAAGGGATTAGTTTTGGGCTTCTTTGATGTTCTTTCTTCTGTAGAGGTATCTACCCTTTTCAAAGGATTAGTCTTCTTCAATCTTTCCTCTTCTTCCCCTTTTACTTGTCTTTAGAGAGCTTGAAGATTTATGAAATTCATAGGACCTAGTCTCTTCCCACTCTCACCTCTTGCCTTTAGGAAGTCAATCATAACCTTCCTTTCTTCATGGGTTCTTTTATTAAAGGTAGTGGCTCCCCTAGATTTATTTCTTGCCATATCTTCTTCTTCAGCTCTTTTCTTCTTTGCCAGTTCTCCTGGTTGACCCATAAAGGCCTAGTAAACTTCTTTATTTGATAGTTTCTCAAGGTAGTCTGCATCCTCACCTTGAGAAATGAGAACTGCTATCCACTCCTCCCTCATCTCCTTTGCAAGTTCAGAATCAGTAATTTTAAACTTGGCTTCTTCAACCTTCTGTCTCTCTCTCTCTCTCTCTTCATCTTCTTTATTTAGTTGTTCCTGCAGCTGGAGAGCTAAAGCTTCATCATCTTCTATTTAAGAGGCTGTAGGAACCTTAACTTTCTTTGCATCCAGAGATCTTGCATGCATTTGGATTTGTTGTTCTCTAAAGTGAATGGCAGCTTTTCTATCCTGATCTCTTTTAAGTTGTGCCATCTCTTCTTCTTCTTCTTTCCACTTCTCTCTTTTCTTCTTCAATTTTCTTCTCTTCTTCTTCTGTCATGAGTCCCTTCCCCTTGTTTCTGTTGGATGCCTCTGCTTCTGCTTCATAGACCACAATAGCAGATGAGGAGGATGCTATTGGAGTCTCAGCATAGGCTTCATTGGCAATTTGTGGAGTAGACAGGGAGGAGCATCTTCTTCTTTATCTTCACTTATTACATCTTCCCACTCTGTTATAAATTTTTGTCTTTCCCTTTGTTCAGATAATTCTTTTGTATTAAACACAACACTGGGGGAGGAGGGAAAGTATAGTTTTGAATCAGAATCTTCATTCATTGGAGATGAATTGTTAGAATTGGAGTCTTCTAGAGTTATCAACCCACCATTTTGTATGTAGTGTTTGATAATGGTCATCATTTCTCGACTTCTTGATGAATTGACATTGCAAATATGGGATCTGAGCTCAAAGACTTTAATGAGAAAATCTAGGTTTAGCAGTAAGATTTCTTGTATATTGTTAATTTCAAATGACCCATCACACAAGAAAAACTTGAACCCTGAAGAAGTAGTGCTTGACCAACCATGAACTTCCAAACCTCTGACTACCTCATTATACAAATATCTTCTCAAACCCAAAACTTGTTCTTCAGTTAGGACCCTGCTTCTTAACAACTCGAGTCTTTGTTTTCCTCTTTCTTCATCTCCACTTGAGGACTAAACCACCTTCTTATCTTCTTTAAGAAACTTCTCAAACCGAGGCATATTATCTTCACATATGTCATGAAAATGATCAATGGCAAGCCTGGCAGAGAGATTCTTGGAGGTATTGATGCATTTAGTCACACGCATGACCCAGATGTCAAACAGGCTTAAACTATCCCAATTATGTTCTTGAATTCCAGCAAACTCACATCCAATCCAAAACCTTTCAGATAGGCCATCATATCCCCATGCTAGGATTCTGTCAAAGTCCAGATTGTTTGCAGTTAAGGGGAACTCGGGGGTTAGGACTCTGCTGGAGATGTTAGTAGCAGATTTAAGTAATTGGACCACTAAGAATGCTTCTTATTTTTCCCTTTCAATCTCCCTATCCTCAGGAAATACTTCCTCTACATTCCTGGTAACTATTTTCCATTCTTCCGAGACCTCTTCTTCTTCATCTCTGGGGTCTTCCCATTAAATCTCCTGAACTTGAATAAAAGAGGGCTTGAAGATTGTACATTGAAATTCCTCTTGTTCTTTGAACCATTCTTCCAAGTTATCATCATCATCTTGAAGTATTTCCTCCCCCTTTTTGGTTGCATCAGTAAGCAAAGTTAAATCAGTTTGAGTGTCTACTGATACAAGGGAGGTAGAGGTAGAACTGGTACATTTTTGAGACTCGTGTATAGAAGCTTGGTGCCTTAATTTAGACACTTCAGCCTCCAGTAGAGCAACCCTAGCCATCAATTCCAAGTTTTGCAGTTTCAGTTTGTCCTTATCCACAGATGTGGAATCATTGGAACTGGATGGGGCCTTAGGCCTAGCCTCTGCATCCCCATCACCCTGGTTTTCTTGGCTCCTGGGATTCCTCTCAGTGAAGAATGTTTCAAACAAAATATTCTCACTGTGAGTTGCCATGGTTGGGGTCTTAATAATGTTGTCATTGTCCTCCTGGTCAATTGATGGACCAGAAGTAGTCATAGCCCCTTCCACATTCACTCTATCAATACTCCCAGAGTGAACCTTCTTGGGTGATGAACTTGGGCTGGGTACATTGACAGCCAAGTCAATCAGTACCTCCTTTATTGTGGCATTTGGAGATGGTACATCATATTGACTAGTTGCCTCTGCCCTTAAGTTCAAAAAAGAAAAGAGTATAGGCTTACTGGGAATTTCTACAGGCCCGAGATGTGGTCTTGATCCTAATAGAGATCCCTCCAAAGAAGTTTCCCTAGTCATGTGGGTATTTCATTTGATATTCTCACCAGAATGTTGTGATTCTGGATGAGAGCTTTTAGGTTGGGATTGGGCCTCTGAGACAAGAATAGAAGGATTCTTCTTGCTCTTCTTTCTTTTCCCGGTATAACTTGCTATAACTGGAGCCCTTTGTTCCAGTTGGGCCTGAAGTGTGGGAGTGAGTATTTGTTGTACATGTGCACCCTCAGGAGGTTGCACATGGGTTCAATCAAGGGGAACAGTTGTTGTATGTACAGGCTGGGAAGTGGAGGGTATGGGATCAGTATCAGCTGGGACTGCTGAACTGTCACCCTGGGTACTTTGTGTGTTCATCATTGTAGGTAATAATGGAACATTGACCTCTAAGAACTTTTTCTGAAACTGTTCTCATGCTTTTAAAAATATTATTTTTGTGTGCCCCAACTATGTAGATTCTTGCAGATTTTGATATATCCTTTAGTTCATAGATAAAAACTTCCTGCAAGAATCTGGGGTACATATAAAAAGATTGTTTTGCCCCTTCCTGAAGGTTGTATCTCAAACCTTCAAAAATCAAGTGAGAAAAGTTAAATCCTTGGGCAGTGATCATACCATGAACTGGAGATGCCAGTCTAGAGTTGATGCTATCCACTCCTTTTTTGAGATATACATTGAAGAGGAGTGTAGGAGTTGGGAGCACCTTCATCTTGAAGCTTGAGATGTTTTCTGAGAGTTGCTTCAGAGACGATAATGTCTTTGCCGTCTACATTGGCTTTGATATGGGGAATCCCCTGTTTAGTGGAGTAGGAGGGAGAGTTCAAGAAATCTTCCATGTGAGAGATATAGATTGTTGGGTTGACGGTTAGAGCAACGTGTATTTTTGATCGACACAGGAAGTTAATCATTTCATCAAAACCCTCTGAATTCTTCCCTTTTACCAAATATGTTGTGAGATCGTGGTATGTTGAAAATTTATCATTAGGGTTGTTGATGTCAACGTTTGCCATGATGATGAAGTTTGGAGGGAAAGATGAAGCTTTTGAAAGTTGGTTATGGATGCAGGGAGCTTTGAATGCTTGAACACGGGAGAAAAGATGGAGGGTTAGGTCAGAATTGAATGTGACGAGGTGAAGGAGGGAATTTGTTTTTGTTATAACGGTAAAAGTTTGGGCAACGGTCATTTGTACCGTACAAAAAGATGAAGCGTAGCACACTGTAGCAGTCATCTATAGTGACGCTTTGGTTTTTACTGTGTTACACTGTAGCAGTCATGGTAAAGACTGGCAGTGAGTTTTTAGAGCGGGTAAAAGTTAATTTGAACCATTTTTACCCATCCACAACAAACAAGGTTGTTGCTAATGGTGTTACTGGTTCGCAGCAATAGATGTTGCTGCTGATTGCCTTAAAGCTATCCGCATAAAAAATGTTCCTATGGATGGCCTAAAGTACTCAGCATCAAAACCTTTAGCTGTTGATAACTAAACCTATCAGCAGCAACATTGTTTGCTGCTGACATATGAAGTTATCAACAATAACTTAAACATATTTTTGAATTTTTAGAAGAGTTTTATTAATAGCAAAAGATAGACAAACACATTTATTATTCAAGTTTTTGGAGAAAAATTTTAATCAAAGTTCATCAAGCCAATGGACTCAACTATATATCTAAATCTAGCTTCATCAAAGGCTTTTGTGAATAAGTATGGATATTGCTCATTGGTATGAACTTTGGTTAAAATGATTCTCCTTTTCTCAGCTTGATCTCTAATAAAATGATACCAATGTGTTTTTCTTGGAGTGCTGCATAGGATTATTGGTAATTGATATGGCACTCTTGTTGTCAATGTGAATGGGAGTTGCCACGAATGTCACTCCATAGTCCAGCATTTGATTTTGTATCTAGATGACTTGAGCACAGCAACTGAAAGCTGCAATGTATTCTGCTTCTGCTGTGAATGTTGACACACATGTTTGCTTCTTGCATTGCCAGGAAATCAGTGTTCCTCCCAGAAATTGGCATCCTCCTGAAGTGGAATTTTTGTCCAAGTTGCATCCCCTATAGTAACTATCAGTGTATGCATACAGATTGAATTTATCATTTTTAGAGTACCAAAGCCCAAGTCCTGGAGCTCCCTTCAGATATCTAAAAATTCTCTTGACATCTTGGAGATGAGAAGTCTTTGGAGCTGCTTGAAATCTTGCACATAGAAATACTGCAAACATGATATCTGGTCTGGAAGCAGTCGGATACATGAGTGATCCAATCATTACCCTGTACTGATGTTGATCAGTGTCTTGACCATTTTTGTTTTGACCATTTTTGTCTTGGGACAGTTGATGGTGCACTTGAATTGGAGTTCCTGCAGCAGAGCAATCAGCCAGCTTGAATCTTTCTAAAATGCTTTTGACATATTTGGATTGGCTGATGAAGATTCTATTTGGAACCTGTTTGACTTGTAGACCCAGAAAGAAATTTAGTTCACCCATTGAAATCATTTCAAACTTTGAGTGCATTAGGATTTCAAAGTTTTTGCATAGGTTCTTCTCTGTTGATCCAAAGATAATGGCATCAACATAGATGTGTACCAGTAGAATTTCTCCCCCTTCATCTTTGATAAACAAAGTTTGATCAATGACACCTCTTCTGAAGTTGTTACTGAGTAGATATCCGGACAAGGTTTCATACCAGGCTCTTAGGGCTTGATGTAACCCATACAGAGCTTTATCTAATTGGAATACTTTGTTAGGATGTGAGGGAAATCCTGGAGGCTGTCTGACATATACTTCCTCACTAATCTTCCCATATAGAAAAGCACTCTTGACATCCATCTAATAAACAGTAAAGTTCTTGGATGCAACATATGCTAGGAAGATTCTGATTGCCTCCAGTTTGGCAACCAATGCAAAGACTTCATCATAATCAATTCCCTATTCCTGAGTGTAGCCTTGAGCTACAAGTCTGGCTTTGTTCTTGACTACAATTACTCTCTCATCTTGTTTGTTTCTAAAGACCCACCTTGTGCCTATAGCAGTATTTCCAGGTGGTAGATAAACTAGGGTCCATACTTCTTGTCTTTTGAATTGCAGAAGCTCTTCCTGCATTGCTTCAATCCAGCTGTTGTGCTGCAGTGCTTCATCAATCTTCTTTGGTTCAACTTGAGACAGAAAGCAAGAGTACAGACAGATATTGACTTCATGTGACTTTCTTCTTGTCTGAACTCCTTATTGAACTGAACCAATGACATTTGTCACACCCCCCATTTCAACTAACGGAGTTTTACTGTTTGGGAAGTGTCGAACCAGGATCTCAGACATTAGTTACTTTGAACGACTCTATATGGGACTCAAAATGGAAATATCATTTAAATCAGAGTATCAATGCGGAAGCGTAAAGAAAGTAAATGAGCAAAATACACGCGCCCAAAACCAAAGTTCAAAAGTCCAAAAAGTCTAAACGTCCAACCAAAAACAAGTACAATAGAATAATTCAAACAAACATAAATATGTTATAATCAAAGCAATTGAATCCCATGCATGCCCTAACGTGCACATGTGTCTTATCTTAGCGACCTGAGAAAACATGTAAGAAAATATGTCAACACGAGGTTGGTGAGTCCACAGGTTTCAATATATGTAAATAAGCGTTTACCAGATTTATGTTCATTCAGTACGTATCTATAGGTAGCTAACCTATGTTCATGTTCTACTCAACCGCTCGCAACCGAAGCTGATTGTTTGTTTATTGCCTCCTACCAGATCTATCAACACTGGCGGTGTGAGTAGGCTAACATTTCACCCGTTCGATATCTAATCGAGTTAGCGCGACTAACGCGGGTGGGATTTGTCAAACCCAGTAGTACTACTAACTATTACCTCGCTAAGATCCATATTAACGGTCCGATATTAGTTGAGGACTTTCTGTGATAGCGTGTTACGCTTAGCATTTAACATTGATATCATACGAATTACAAAATCCAAAATTGTTTAATCATGTTTTCTCCCCCAAGTTAAAACAGTAAAAGGGGCCGTGAAAACTCACCTGCGTTGCGTTGTAGGTAGTATCACACAAAGGACAAGTTGGAACCACGTGTGTAAGTCTCAATCAACTTACGAATGCCCTAAAATTATAAACACATAAATTAGGGATAAAATAGGAATTGTGACAATGACACGGAATGAGAAGCGTCCTAAAGAAACGCTCTAGTAACCGAGAGTAGACGAACGTGTCCACATGAATAGTAATTCTTTAATTAGTAATGAGATTATATATATACGTTGCACGACGAATGACAACAACAATAATAAATATATTCGAGCGTTTTGTCATTTACAAAAATTAGAAAAATAATATAATTTAATATATTATTTTTAGGTTCGAAAGATATTCTAATTACTCATTCGTGGTACAAAATAATAAATATATTATTTTTATGAACGCGATAAATGCGAGTAAATAATATAATTAATTATATTATTATTTAGTTTCAAATGTTATACGAGGTTACAAAACGATACGAAATAATATAAATCTATATATTATTTAATAATACGAGTCACGGGTTGAAAATAATATAAACATATTATTTTATACCAAGTCTTGGAAAATATATTATTTTTAAAAGTGTGGAATTAATAATAAAAGTGGGTTAATAAATTCAAACCGAGTCTACGGGTTGTTTCCGGAGTTAAAACACGTTTGTATAATATTATAATAATATATGGTTTGATTTTTAATAAATAAATATGTTTAGAAAAATGTCTAAAAAGAAATGTGGGAGGCCGGACTCGAACCCGGGTCTCTCCCACACACACACTGCCTTAACCAGTCCGCCCGCTAGGGTCATCGCGATATCATCCGGTTCCAATTGGTTTTAACATCCAATTCTAGCGGGTTCTTCCCTCCCATCGAAGTCGAACCCAAACCAGTCCAATTATCATCGAATTTGACCACGATTGACCATAAGATCATAGGGGTTTAGTTGTTCGGTCCATAACAAACTTGTAGTTGGTTTTAATTTGAAGAGTATCAAGTCTTTATTCGTTTAATTGTAGACATAGAGGCCGAAACCCTAGATCAAGAACAAGGGATCGATTTGATGAAATTTTGTGATGTTTGGAGTTAAAAATATAGGACTTTTACTTGTTACTGGTTTACAAATCAGTCTGTATAATTTAATTTCATTTAAATCAGGTGTAGGTATGGATTCGATTAAACAGAGAAGCATAAGAACCCTAGATTCGATAAGGTTTCGATTTGATGATATAAACCATAGATTTCATAGGGCTTTCAATGTAGACATCATGACGAGTCTACTGATGTGTTCAATTTATGTAACCCGTATCGAAATGATAGGATTCGACTAAATCGAAATCGTATGAACCTTAGGTAACTGTTTGTGATCGGATCGATGATATGAACCTCAATTAGCATTGGGCTTTGAATCTAGGCACTAATACGAAACTAAAGGTGTGATTAGTTACCGGAAATGATGACGAATTGGTAGTGCTCGACTAACTCATAGTCGCGACTTGTATGGTTTGGTCTCCGACGATCCTGGCTTCGTCTCCAACCAAATGCAACTGTGCAAAAGCTTGAGTGGGGCTCGAATGAGATGTGTAGAGGTTTGATTTTAGGAATTATTATCTAATTGATACGAATTTGTGCGTAAAAACAATGAAGTCGACGGTTATAGATTGATTACCCATAATTGGGTTTAATTTGATATAATAACGAGGATTAAAGGCTCAATGATGGATGTAATTGTTATTAAGGTTTATTTCAGTTACGAATTTAAACAGAAATTGGTTATAATTCGCGGATTAGGCTTAAGAACATACGGTTTGACTTTTTAAAAGTCAATCAGGAGCTAAATCATGAAATCTTGACTTGCAAAGTCAACCAAATCAACTTTGGGTTAATTACCGAATTAATCCCTATGGTTTCCATGTATTTGAGTTTGAATATAGGCAGAAATAGTCCTTGAAGTTTCAGATAAGCAAACCAAGTTAGAATTTAACTGGATTTAGCTAATTGAGTTAACTGGAAAAGTCCGGATTGTCACAACATTCTCTAGAAGATGTGTTCTATTAATTCTTTGGGCTGGAACAACATCCATCCGGATTTCTTGGTCAAGATTTCTTTGGTTTTGATTAGAAAGATTTTCATTTTCAAGAGGGTTGTTTGTAGAAATGTCTTCAACTGCAACATCATCTTCAAGTGAGTTGTCAGCAACATCATCAGCATCAACAGTATCAGCAGCATCAGCAACATCAGATGCAATACCCTCATCTTGATCTTCATTGTCAGAAAGACTGTTGCTGGTGACATTGGAGTTGCTTGTTCTGGCTTCACTGGCTTCAATAGCATCAACAATATACGGAGGATCAATGGATGGTCTTTTGATTCTTATAGATGGACCATTGAAGCCTAATCTATAGTCATCAATTGATGAAGTGGCTGGGTTGTGTGTGGATGAAGACTCTATATTTGAGAAGATGAGAGGCTCAAATATTTGAGAGAAGGAATCTATATCAAACAGCCAGTCTGGCCTTTTTCCCTTTTCACATGGAATGTGCTCCCTACATTCCACATTTGATGATTCTTCAACTATTCTTGTTCTAGAGTTGAATACTCTATAGGCTTTGGACTGAGAGGAATATCCCACAAAATATCCTTCATTAGATTTGACACCAAATTTTGGAAGAACACCATTGGTGATTAGAATAGTACATGGCATGCAAAGGGTTTTAGGAAGCCAATATAAGGAACTCTATTGAACCAAAATTCATAAGGTGTTTTGTTGAGAGGCTTGACAATAAGAACTCTATTTTGTACATAACAAGCTGTACTAACTGCCTCAGCCCAGAATGTGAGAGGCAGCTTTCAGTCAGCGAACATGGATCTGCTAGACTCAATTAGAGTTTTGTTTCTTCTTTCAGCAACCCCATTTTGTTGAGGGGTTCTTGGAGCACTGTCCCTTGATCACACCTTGTTGTCTTAAATTTCTGATTGCTTTGATTCTCAACCCTAAGAATGAAGGATTTGAGAATCTCAACAGTTTCATCTTTTGTTCTCAAGAATTATACCCATGAGAATATGGTATAGTCATCAGTTATCACTAGACAGTATGACTTCTTGCACATAGACATAACATTTGTGGGACCAAAAAGATCCATATGTAGCAGTTGTAGTGGAGTGTCATCCGAGTTTAGTGTCTTGGGCTTGTGAGAGCTTTTGTGTTGCTTCCCCTTCAGACATGCTATGCAATGATCTTCAAGTTGGAAATCTTTATCAGGTAGTCCTCTGACTAGATTTCCTTTAACCAGCTTGTTGATGGTTTTGACATTAACATGGCTCAATCTCCTATGCCATAGAGCAGATTCATCAACTGATGCCTTGGAAAGAAAATAAGATACACTACCAGATGGAGTGACCTTGTTCATATCAAGCACATATAGATTGTCCTTTCTTTGAGCAGTTAACAAGATCTTCTCAGGAGGAGGTTTGCTCAGACCAGAGGATAACACAAAGCAATCTTCATCTGTGAACAACATCCAATGCTTTTAATCATAGATTTGTGATACACTCATGAGGTTAAACTTTCAATTCCTTCACATAATTTACCCTTTCAATGCTCATCCTTTCATTTGACACAGTTCCATGTCCGGTGATAGAGCCTCCCTTTGAATTGCTTCCAAAGGCAACATATCCTCCATAAAATTTTCTAACGTCTGAGAGGATGGATCTATTGCCTGTCATGTGTCTGGAATAACCACTATCTACAACTCAGGTGTTATCTTTGTTACTTGGTCGTTCCTTCACATGAGAGAGTTCTAGTTAGAAAATGGGACCCATGAGCTTGCAAACTTGGGTGGGACTTTTGACTTAAGAGTAAAATCATTAGCAGGCTGGCATTCAATGAATCCAATTATGATACTTTAAGATAAAGGTGAGGATTTGGATTTGCTTGCCATTGTTGAATCAATTTTGCAGTTCTTTTAACATTATCAGCAGCAGATGTAGCTTTAGCTGCTGATAGTTCTATCTGATTTTTATTATTTCTGGGTTTAGACTGATCAGCAGCAAACTTGGTTGTTGTGGATGGTTTTAACTGATCCACGATAGATTTGGTTGCTGCTGAAGGCTTTGGATTCTTCTTTATCTTCTTTGGCTTCTTATGATCAAAAGTATTATTGGTTACTACTAATGGTATAGCTGGTTCAACAATCATTGACTTATCCTTCTTTACTTTCCTATTAAAAATAGGTTTTTCTATGGGGGTTCTTCTATAGATAGGTTTTTGTCTATCAGGGATGATTTTGACTGTTGATGCTGAGGATGATGATTGAGAGAACTGGTTGAAAAGATTAAACTTACAGTTTGCAGCAAAGTGGCCTTATTCACCACAGATGATACAATATTGTTTAGATTTTGGTGGTTTGATAGTAGCAATCTGTTTTGGTGGAGAAATAGACTTTCTGAACTGAGTTGATCTTGCTTCATAGCTTCATAGCTTCTTACCTTCTTGTTTTTGTTTGTTTTCTCAAAAGCTTGTTGCTTGAGATTTCTTTGCTGCTGAAGGAAGTAGAAACATGTGCTGGCTGTATGGTTGTATTTGCCACAAACAAAACATGATTTTGCAGTCTTGTCCCTCTGAAGATACACATAGTCCTTTCTTTTGAATAGATCTTTGAAGTTCCAGGGATTATTTTTGTTGTGTTTAAAGGTGGCTTCTTCCATTGTCTTCTGAACATACGACATTCTTTCTCCAGGTGAATGACAGATGTCAAACACTTTCCTTACAGGGATGGAGGCTGAGGATGTTGAGGATTGGCCCTTTTCAATAATCAGTTTTCTGCCTTAAGAAGGATAGCTGATTTTGATTTGTTTTGTGGGTTGTGTGATTGGTGTGGATGGAATGAAAGGACTTGGAAAGTTTGTTTGAATCACTTTCCCAGATTTGGTGGTTTTCATAATTACTTCATTTGTGGGAAGTAAAGGGGCATCATAGTTTTTAGAGGAGTCTGAGCATGTGGAGTCAGATTGGTTAGGTTGAAGTTGGTTAAGATTGGTTAGGTTGAAGTTAGGTTCGTGAATTGTTATATAATCAGTCGGTGGTGGTACAGATTTGTACTGTTCAGTTTGGTAACCAATACCAACAGTTACTTTTTCATGGATTTGAGCATCCAATAATCTTTGCAGCCTTTTGGATGCAAACTCATATTTTTCAACATGAACCTTTTGATCTGCCAGATCAGCTCTTGTAGCTTTTAACTTAACCAATAGATCATCAATCTGAGTTTCAAGATTTGTTTGTTCATGTTTTAATGAGTAAATTTCTTTCTTTAGACAGTTAATCTTTTCTTTATCATTGTTTTCAACCTTTTTGAATTCAGATTGCATTTGATGAAACTCTTCATTTTGATCTATAAGATTTTGGTTATGCTTTCTATATCCCAAAACTTTATCAATGCAAGCTTGAGAGCAAAGATGTTCATATACCTGAGGTGGGATCTATGAAGTGTCTGCCATGAGTGCTTGGTTGTTGGTAGATATTTTTTCACACTGAAAGCTCCAGTCAAAGTCAGCTGTTCCAAGTTGTTGAGTTGCACAAGCAGCAATTTGAGCAGGTTGAGTGTTTTGACCTGTTTGACCTTGATGAGGCTGTCTTGGTTGTGTAGCAGCTGGGTTTTCCTTTGGTGCTTTACATTCTCTGGAAAAATGACCAAGTTGATTACAGTTCTATCATCTTAACTTGCTCTTGTCCAAGCCAACTCTGGTGTTTGGACTGTTGCTAGGGATAGGTCTTCCAGTTCTAGAGTAGAACCGTTTTGCTCTGAGAGACGACATAGCATAAGAATGTTGTATGTCCATTTCTTCTAAGTCATATGGATGAAAATATTCCAGATATTCTTTGATAAAATACATGTTGCTTGGGGTATCAGAAATAAAGGCAGCAGGGTTTGGATTATGAGGATGAGCTTCAAGAAGGAATGGAGAGTTGTTTGCTAGTGAGGTGGGTGTTGGATGATGTGTGACAATGGGATGATAGTAGTTGCTTGAGCTTGGTAGTGTATGGTCAGAGTGTAATGCAGAGGCTGTGGTGGATGATGAAGGTGAAGAATAACCTGATTTTCTCTCTCTAGCTTGAATCATTTCCAGCTCATATGTCTTTAACATACCAAACAGCTCAGTCATTGTGAGAGTCTTCAAGTTTTCAGTTCTTGTAATTGACACTATATAGAGTGCCTAGCAACTTGGAATGGATCTGATAAACTTTTTGAGAATATCCTGTTGGAACCTAGTAGTCCATCGAATTCAAGTTTCTATTTTGATATATGTCTAAGTGTAAAGTTTTCAACCGAAAACTTTATCGATCGAAATCTTTTTCGGACGATCATAGTTTTCGGACGAAATCTTGTTTCTATATATATGTCTTGTATTTGAAAGCTAGACAGGACTAGAACTTGTATCTGATTTGTATCTCTGTTGTTCATAGTATTGTACTACTGATTTGTAGAGATTCTCTAAGTGAATACAAGATGATGTTTGGTGATTATCTCAGTTTGATGACGTATTATCTTAGATTCGTTGTTTGATTCGCCGGTTTTCATTCTTAGAGTCTCTTGGATTGATTCCGCCTTTCCAGAAGATTGTTCGTTATTGTGTTGCTTGGAATATTGGAGATCAAGAGGATTCACAAGTGGTATCAGAGCTTTCGGTTGAAGTTCTAGATATTTCAAGTTTTTACAAGTATTTTCATTGATTGAAGATCGATTAGAGTGTATTCTACTACCATTATTGAGTTTTCTGATCAATTTTTTATGGAGATGAATAATGGGATTGAGTTTGGAGGTTGATTTCATAGTCGGATCAGTTGCAGATGCGGTTTGAAGGTGCTGAGTTTGAAGTGTCTGAAATCTCTGTTGAAGGAGCCAAAATCTGTTTTCACCCGAAATCTCATCCGAAATGTTGATTTTGTCCGAAATCTCTTCATCGGAAATCTTTTGTCCGAAATTTCAAAGTTTTTGATCAAAAAGTCTGTTCGAAATAGATTTCGTTTGAAATCTCAAGAGTTGTGAAAATTTTAGATTTTGATATGTTGTGCTTGTTAAATGGCTGTTAAGGTTTATGATACTAAGAGAGTTGTGGGAAGGTCGCCACCGATGCTAAAGTCAATCTCAGAGTTCTCAAACTGAAAAATTATGATTAAAGCATATTTCAAGTTTGGGAGTCAATTGCAAAAGGTCCTCATATACCGAAATCTGCAAATGTTGATGGGTTAGTTCCTATTGCAGATCCTGATTTGTATTCTGAGGAAGACAAGAAGCTGATTCAAAGACATAACTGAGCTTTGGGATCAATCATCTTGGCTCTTCCGACTGAATTGTATCTCAATTTTGAGCAACATGAGACAGCTCAGGGATTGTGGAATGCGCTGTGTCTAAGGTTTGAAGGAAATGTAGCACTACAGGAGAGTCGAATTGATCTTATGTTGAAGCAGTATAATATATTTACTTACAAAAAGAATGAAACCCTGAGTGAAGAGGTCACAAGGTTTACTACTATGATTAACAGACTAAGAAAGATGGGTGGCAAGTTTGAGGAGTATGATTTGGGAAAGAAGCTGTTGGATTCACTAACTGATTGCTGGATCATACCATGTATGTTGATAAAAAATACTACTCCATATTTGAAGAACAAGTCACTTGATGATATTATCTGCTTGCTTGAATCATATGAGCTTGATGCAAAGAAACGAGAGTTGAATAATCCAGACAAGCCAAATGGTTCGGGTTCAGCTAATACAACTCTGTTTTCTGGAACAAGTGATGGAAGCAGTGGTTCTAAGTCTAAAAAGGGTAAGGGTTGTTGTGAGCACTCTTCTGGAGAAAAGGTTAAGACAATTGGTCAGATTCCTGAGGATCAAATTGCCTTATTTGGAGCATTTATGAGTAGCTATGATGCCTTGGTAACTGGCAAGCTTCAACCGGCTATGCATGATGTCTAAGATCTTATGCAAATAAATCAAGACAATCTTGAATACATGGATTTACAATGTCAAATGGCCATGATTGCAGTTAAAGCAAAGAAGTATCTTCAAAAGGTCGGAAAAGACAAGCTCCAGTTTGGTAAGAGGGTTGGTTTTGACAAAGCAAAACTCCGATGTTATAACTGCAAACAACTTGGACACTTTGCTCGTGAGTGTACAAAAGATAAGAAGAAGAAAGTTGAAGGTAGTGGAGTGAAGCTTGTATAGATGATTGAAAAGAATGAGAAGTCTAAGAATGCTCCAACTGCTCTTATGTCAAAACAACTAAGTAACTGTGAGTGGGATGAGGAAATTGAAAATGTTGAGAATGAGTTTGATGAAGCTCCGATGGCTGAAATTGAAGTCTCAAAGAAAATAGCTGAAGTTGGTAATGATTGTGCTTTGACATCTGATGATAAAGGCAAATTAGTAGTTTCTACTTCTGAGGAAAATTCATCTGATAGTGAGGTAACTTCTAATGATGATTCATTCATATGTTATTCTGACTGTATTGAGAAAATGAAAAATTATCATGAAGCAAACAAATTCTTGATTGCTGAAAATGATAAATTTAAAAGGGTAAATAACGAATTAAAACAGAATGAGGTCACCTACACCAGAAAAATTAATGTTTTGTTAAAAGATAACATGAACTTTAAAGAATACTTAAACAAAAAAGGATGTGTTAATCAAGGATCTTACAAACAAACTTATTGCTACCCAATCCGATCTTATAAAAGAAAGGGTTTTGATTTCTAAATGGGGAATGCAAAAACAAATTTTAGAAGTTGTGTTGATAAAGAAAGAAGTTGTTCTATTAAAGATGGTGTTGGTTACAAAGCAGTACCTCATCCTGATCATTTCGAACCGTTTCTTGAACCTCATGTTTCAAATGATTTACTTACAGATGATAACTCTAATTTTCATGACTTATATATTAGTGCAGCAAATAACACAGGTCATGTAGATGAGAAGGTTTCAGTTGATGATGTGATGAGTTTTAATGAATTCAATAAAGTCTGTGTGAGAGAGATAATAAGGGATTGTAGACAATTTGCGGTTGATACATGTATTGCGAACAAGTTTGTTAAGTCACGTGCTAACAATGTTGTTGATGTAAACAGTCTTTCACATTCTGATAGTTCATATGTTTCTGCTTGCTCTACGAACTATGTGTGTGATGTTTCTGATTGTATATTTGAGGTTTCTTCTGATTCTACTTTCTTCGATAAAGTGGTGCATACAGCGAGAGAGTACACTCCAATTAACAAAATGTCATGTCTAGCCAAAGATGCCGTGCTAGATGAATTTGGAAATCTATTGATACAAGATTATGATCTTTCTCATGAGAGGCCAAAGAAAATGAATTCATAGCTCTTGAAAATCACATCCTGACAAGTGAAAGGGAGAATGTGAAGTCTGTACAAATTAAAATTAGTACACCAACAAAGAGTCAAAATGTTTGTGAAAGGTGAAATCAAATGAATGTCAAAGAAAAGTTCATTGACATCAAAGATAAGCCCGTTCAAAGTAAAGGGAAGTCAGTAATAAGTCAGAGTTCAATAGAGTGTGAGAAAGGAAAATCCGTGTTTGAAGTAGGCGAATGTTCAAAGTCAAAGTCAAAGACAAAGTCAAAGTTTAAAAGTCAAAATTGTTTCACTTGTGGTCAAGTTGGACATTTCGCTAGGAATTGTAAACACAAGTCAAGTAATTCAAAGGTCAAAGGGTACAATAAGAGAACAAAAAGCAATATCAACAAGTGGTTCAAGAAAGCATCTGATAACGACAGTGTGTTTGAGTCCGGAGTGAATCATCGTTTTAGTCGCGATTACTTACTTTCTAAAGATCATAGTTAATTTTATTCAAATGCTTGTCATGATTGTGTGCTACCAAATTTGTGGACAAAAAGGTCCAAAACAGTCCAATATATGTGAAAAAGTCAACCAAACCAAGCTATTTTGCTAAAGATAAATTCAATAAGAAATATGGGAAAAATGTTGGTTGTTTTTGGAAAGTTAAAATTGAAGAAACTTCACATATATCTGGAACAAAGAATGTTGAGAAAATTGTGAAACAAGTTGATGTGACTAATCAAAGTCAGCCTGGGTCAAAAATGATCTGGGTACATGTTTCTCACTAATTTTGTCTTAAAAATGTGCAGAGTCAAACCGGGAGGACTATTAATAATGCTTGGCATGTTGATAGCGGTTACTCAAGACACATGACTGGACAAAGAGATATCTTAAACAAATTTAGATCTTTTGATGGTGGTTTCGTTGCGTTTGCTGAAAATAAAAAGGGTGGAAAGATCATTGGACATGAAATCCACATCAGGAGGTTGTCAATTTTTGGGGGAGAGACTTGTTTCATGGTAGTGTAAGAAACAAACAAATGTGTCCACTTCAACTGCTGAGGTAGAATACACAGCCGCGTCGAGCTGTTGTTCACAGGTCATCTGGATACAGCATCAACTGATGGACTTTGGAATTAATCTTTTGGAAACCCTAATTTAATGTGATAATATGGAAGTGCTAGGCATCGTGAAAAATCCAATTCAGCACTTGAAAACAAAGCATATCGCCACCAGGTTACATTTTATTCGCGATTTCTTTGATAATGGATTAATTAAGGTGGTCCACGTTGATACCTTAGAGCAAAAAACCGACATTTTTACAAACGCTTTTTCAACAGATCGGTTTAACTCAGTGGTAGAAATGTTAGGGATGATTTCATTCTGATTGTGATAAAAAATAAAAAAAAAAAAAATTCGTTTAATAAAATCCGTTATTTTGATTGAAAAACCATATATGTTCCACAAAAATATTTTTCTTTTAGTGTTAAAATTGTGATTTTTCTTTTAGTGTTAAAATTATGTTGAATTTGTGGTTTGGTGTGTGTTTTAGTAGCTTAAAAAAATTGCATCAAAATTTAGGGGAAGAGTAAAAGAAATGAAAAGTTTATGCTGAAAAATAAAATATGTTGGAAGTAATATAAAATGAATTTATGCTAAATAATGTGACTGATTGACTTGCAAATTAGAAATGATAGTATATTTGTGTATTGAGCTTATGCATGAATTGGATATGGTGGTGACATCAGTTACAATTATTGATATGTTGGTAGGCTCTGCATGTATAAATTAGGCGATATTTGTGTGATTAACTAAATTGCAATCTTTGTGTTTTACCCACATCGAATATCGGTACTTTCATCATTCGAATGCAAAGTGAATCTAGTCATACCATGAGACCATGATCTTGATGAGTTCTTAGCATAATTTTTTTGCTCTATTGACTATATCCGTCAAATATATGATTTAGAGTTAAACACCTTTATACAGTTGATGGTTCTGGTGAAAATCTCGGATGGAAACCAGTAAGTCAGTCTGTTTTGCCCTTTGAGTCATTCATGATTTCAATTGACATATCTAATATCTTATGGATATCCGCATACCCGAATCCTTCATGATTCTTCATATATACTCTTCACAACTCATATGAATCAATATGATCCCGTACTATCTCAGAAACCAAGACAATGAATCAAAATGATTCTGAATCAATATGATTCCATTCAAATTCACTTGGATTATTTTTCCTGTGTTAAGAACGCTACCTTCATGCTGGTGATTGGATCATGATCTGGTGAAACTTTGTATTGATTCTCAGTTCTTTCCATCTCGATTGTGGGGTACACATTGTATTGATTAATCTTACCTTAACTGTCACACAGTATTTGCTGAAACATGATGCATGAGTTTATGTGGATTAAGATACTGACAATCAATGTTGAACTGAGTAGATCCTAACTTGATATGAAGTGTGATTAAGACAGTGTGCATTTATGATCGTATATCAATTCAGTTTATCAACATGAGAACAGGCTGGTTTTTCTGAAAACGTATTATGTGTGTGTTCTTGTTTTAATATTTTGTTTGAAGTATAATTTGTTTTTTTTTGTTGTTTGTTGTTTTTCTTACATTTGAAAGCATTAAAATTTTGGAACATGTATTAATGATATCAGGACTGGATAAAGAAAAATAAAATTCAAAATTTCTCAAGTAAAAAGTTTTTGTCCGAAATTTTTTGTCCGAAATTGTTTTCGATCGAAAAGTCGTATGCGAAAATTCTTTTCATCCGAAATATCAAAACGTATATATATCTACTTTTCGATCGAATCATTTCACCACCTCTGTATGAGTTTTTCGAGCCTGATTTTCGATTTTACCAAGTGTCATGTTTTCGTGCGAAATCTTCGAGCAAAGTTGAATGTGAGTTCTGGTTAAAGTTTCCGACATCAAGGTATGCTTTTCTGGACTCTTAGAGTAAGATTAGATAGATCCATTGCCTTAGAATTTAAATGTTTATGAATCGTCCGAAATATTGTATGAATCGTCCGAAAACTTGTATGAATTGATCGAAGTCTTTCTCAGATGGAAATGAAGACAACTGATCTGACCGAAAAGGTTTTCGATCGAAATTGTTTTCGATTAGGTTTTAATGAGAGTTTTCATTCGAAAACTTTTGAGGTGGAAATTTCTATAAAGAAGTTGTTTTCGTTCAAAAAGGATGTTTAACAGAAGTTTTCGGGCTGGAGTTTTCGATCGAAATAGTTTTCGATCGAAATCTTTGGAGTTGGCAACTTTTGGATTTTGATGGATTTATGTTACTTGTCTTAAACAGCTATGAACAGGTTAAAGTTTGACTTAAGGCACAACATATGTGCGTGTTTGACAGCTAACACAAGAAAATCGAGAGGATATGAAGAAATAGTTCGGTTTCTGAACAAATCAAGAATTCTAACTTCCATATCAACATAAGTTACTGTTTATGATAATCAAATTCTTGAATTCTGGAACAACGTTGAATATAAGCATGTTAACAAGGAAATCTGGATAGAAAGTATAGTTGGTGGAAAGAAGATCAAGATTACAAAACAAATTATCAGATAGGTTCTAAATTTCATAGATAATGTCAGTTTTCCATACAGAATAAGTTACACACGTGTGATGCAGATAATCAGAGAAATGGGCTATGAAGGAGACTTTCCAAGAAGGCAAGTGACAAATGTAACATCCAAGATTTTCTGGTATTATTATATTTTATACAATAATAACATTTCATCTCAAACCCGTATTTACCACATTAGTTTCTATTTAAACGTATACCAATTCAAAAATTTTAACCTCTCATTAACATATTAATTATATATATATATATATATATATATATATATATATATATATATATATATATATATGCTTTATTAATATAACTAAATCAAAGAAAATAAAACTTACAAATCTTGATTCATGTTTCTATATCCATATTATAGGGACATATGTTTTTATGTAATTTATAATTTTATAAAAAAAAATGGATCCTATCCCTTTATAAAATATTAAACAAGTAAAAATAAGATTTTTCTTATATAAAAAGGCAATTTATTAAAATAGTTTTGAAACAAGTAAATCAAGTCTTGAACCCTCTTAATTGCCTTGAACCCCCCTATTTTCATCTGAACCTTCATTTGAACCCTTTCACCAAAAACTGAACCCATTCAAGATAATGAACCTTAAACCCCCCCCCCCTTGACTGTAGAAAGTCAACAGGGACGATTATTCCCTTGAATTCTCAACCGTAATCAATCAAAATTGACACCAAAGACTTGCTTTTTTTTGACTGATTTATCCTCAATCAATTCTCAACCCATTTATCGGACTAAATTAATGAATTTCACTGCTAGAATCATTTGCACGCGGGTTTGACTACCTAGAGTCAAACCGAACCAATTTCAACTTCAAATCAGGGAAATTAACACGCTTAAAGGCCTGAAATCATGCTCAGACGTTACTCGAGTGTTTCCAAACCCAAATCAATACCCAATTCATCATAAATTAAGAGAATTGAATCAAAGTTCTCACCGTAACCGTCCCACCCTCTAACCCGAATCATTTCATACATTTCTATGGAATTGAATCTCATTCTTGAATCAAACTGTATTGCGACACCTTACTTTTACTCCTTGTGCCCTCCAACCTGCATCAATTCATCTCTGGAATACGATCTCAGCCGAATGCCACTCGAACCTGCACATCCATTCGAACGCACCCTCTGCATAACCATTTCAGGTAGTAAAAACATCTCTCTACTCGTTTTGATCCTCTGATTAAAAGCCCCATAGATTCGTTTGCAAGCAGGTGGTCTTTCATGGGCAATTTAGGGCTAGGGATTGGGTTGGTTCATTAGAGAAGATGATGATGAAACGATTGTTTGGGTTTAAACATTTACTTTCTGAATCATTAAACAAAAGCGGGATGTGGTCTAGTGGTAATGCTCTTACACTCCTAGAGTCGGGTCTCGGGTTCGAACCCGTCAGACCAAGGCTTTTGCTTTTTTTATTATTATTTTGATGAAATGCTTATTTTAAACTCTCATACACACATATATACATATTTATATATATTCACACATATTCTTATATAGACTAGATAGTAAAATATTTATGTTCCCATCATAACCAAACAAATAAACATTTGCATCAATACTTTATCAACGTTATGATAATGCAAATACATATATATATTTTTGTTGGGTAATATAATTTCTATTATGACAAATCCTTATTCTGTTTTGAGAGTTATAACTATATTATCTTAAATAACATCTAGTCTTTTCAAATCTTTAATTCGTAAATTATGAGTAGACCATAATCGTGATCATTTTTTTTTATATATATTATTATTCTTATGAAAACTCTTTTAACATTGTAAGATTATACATATTCTACATAATCTGTTTTCAACATTTGAAACTCACTTCTATACCCTTAATTAATAATTGATTTTGTTTAAGTACTAATTCATTCGAAACAATACTTTTATACTTTCAAATTTGGTTTAATTAACAGCGGTTTAAATCTTTTTAAATTATAAATCAAACTAATTATTTATTTATTTACTCATTATAAACAAAGGTACATAATTTGTTTATCCATATTTATACCTATTCAATTGCGTACAAACAAATGAAAACTTTTTACATGGAATTTTATAACCATCATTTGAGACTCAAACAAGTACACACTCATACCAAACCAAACCCACACCCAATTCCTTTATACGTTATAATTCCCTCTAGGCTTATGAGCACACGATTGATACATGTATACAATTCAATCATAGGTTAACCTCGCGGAGTAACTAATCACTTGTGCAACCTTGTTCGTGTGATCTCCAAGCTACTTAATACATGTGAGTATTACATAGCCCCTTTTTACTCTTTTACACTTTTTGGGGTGAAACATGAATATCTATACACACAATTGCTTACATTTACACAAACTACACAAACACAAATCCTCTTTACATTCATGTATGCAAAAATTGAGCTTTATGTTTGAGTGCTAGGTGTGTTAATTGTTTGTGTGCAATTTATGTGCAATCATTAACTATTCAAGACGACAGTTAACAATGATAGATCTATTGAATCTGACAAACCCACCCAGATTGGGGTGATTGTTACCGACAACACAATTTGCATGCTAGTTACAAAGGTTTGATTGTTCTTTGGTTACACAATAGCTGCTCCCCATAAATGCCTTATTTTATCATGTTATGTAAGGATTTGATTATTTACATCTACACACTATCTATGTATAAACCTGTGTATGCTCACCAACTTTTTAGTTGACTTTATTTTATTCATGTTTCAGGTGCTAATGTGTGAGTTTGATCAAGACATGCTACACATAGGCTTTGGACTTAGTTAAATTAAATAAAGAATATTATGTATTTCATTTATGTACTTGTTTAAAATTAGTTGTGTTGGATTTGTTTGAAATGAAATTTGATGATTAAAATATTATAATTTAGTCAACCTTGTGCTCATGAACAGTCTACATGTCCCGCCCTGACGTATTCCGTCGTCGGTTGGGGTGTGACAACAAAGACTTTGTTAGGGAAACAATGGAGGTACTTAGTACATGTATTCATTCATTACCTTGGACCGAGGACAGGAGCATATGATCAAATTGGTGAAGTGTTTAATAGAGCTTTGGTTTGTCTGACAACTGTAACATCCCAAAAAAATAAAACGACAGTTATAATAACGGAATAAACGAACGAGGCACGACGAGTCGGGTCGGATGGGTCAGCGGGCTATAAATAGACTATGCCACCCCTTTTCTCTCATTTGCAACTTTTAGAGAGAGAAACCGTGGAGAGAGAAAGTTGGCGGATCGACCCGAGACTTCAGCAAAGTGTTACTCCATAACTCGTGAGAAGAACCTCCGGATCAGAAACTCGATTCAGGTAACGATCCGACCTAAATCTGAGTTTTAGTTCGTTTTTGGTTTTTCGGGTTTTGGGTGAAAAGGTAAGGTTTGAACGGGTGGAACTGAAAGATAATCATGGATATGAGTTCCTTAATGGAAAACGAATGTTTTGAATGCAACAGGTTCGGGATCTTGACATGATCAGACCCGAATGCGAAAGTTAGGGTTTTTCGCGAAGAACAGGTCGTGCGCACTTGCTAAGTGCACACGGAGCAGGTCTTGCGCACTTGCTAAGTGCGCAGGAGGAGGGACCTGCGCACTTGCTAAGTGCGCAGGAGGAGGGGTCTGCGCACTTGCTAAGTGCGCAGACATCAGAACTGATTAAGTGAGGTCAGTATGTTAGAATGGTTAAACCGTTAGAGTCGGGATTGGTCTGATGTGTATTTAACTAATCAATTCAGATCGGGAGTGACGTTGTTGGACCTTCGTTTAGGACAACCCATATTAGCGTATCAGGTGAGTTCTAGAGCCCTCTTTTAAATGTTTTCTTAATGTTTTTGGGCTGGTGTGCATACTTACGAAATGATGTTTAACGAAATGATGTTTTAACAAAACGATGTTTACGAAAGGAAAGGTTTTGAAGTGTTTTTGCCAAAAAGAGTTACGAATGCTTTATGAACGGTCTAAATGAGGAAATGTTTAATGAGAAGAGAAAGAGGTAAAGCTTTTAAAGAAGTCATTACAAATCTAATCTATCGAATGAATGGAATTGACGAATGAAGTCTTGGAATGAGATTCCCAGCCTTGTGGTAGATTATGGACAGCGAGCCATAGTTGCCACAAGAACAACAGGGGCAGTGCCTCTGTGGCATGTCAATGGTTATGATGTTGTACAACTGGTAAGGGAGTAACGACGGTTACTCAGGGGTTAACGTGACCCTATGTAAGGTTAAATTATGATCCGACGGTGTCATTGGCCGTGAGCCATGGTCGTCGATGGAAGTTGTCGGTTTATGGACATGAGAGCCATAAGGGCAACTGAATGGGTATTGTCGGTCCTCGTGTAGTTAGCCTTGGGGGCAATACCAAAAATGGAATTGACGGAATGTATGGTATTGTCGGTCTTTGTGCAGTTAAGCCTTAGGGGCAATACCATACTAAATGACGGAACGAAGGGTAACACAGATTTAGATAATAATGTATGACTTAAATGAATGTTAAAAGTTTTAATGAACGATCCGTTTAACGGTGTTTATGATTATGATGTTGATGATGATATGGGTACGAAACCTTTTTAAAGATGTTAGATTATTACATGCTTTTGTGAAAGGTTTTACTAAATGAATGATACGTTTTTGGCAAATGTTGATGTTAAAGTTTTTATGAAATGCTAGAACTCACCAGCGTAGCTGACTTTTTAGTATGCACATTCAGGTTAAGGCAGGTATGGACGATGGACGGTGATGCTTGGCAAGCGAGAAGAGTTACCCGGTCGATCATGAAGACTGGCATCCCGTTATGAGTTGTTAATGTTAAGTTTATGTATTTGACAATGTACGCTTCCGCATGAATGAACAAGTTTTTAGTTATGTTGAATGAAATTTTCCGCTGCGTTATTTGATATTCATGTTTAAGAACTGTTTGTGAATGAGTAAATCCAACGAGTGAGGCCTCCCGGGTTTGGGGCCTTACAAGTTGGTATCAGAGCAATAGTTTGAGAGATTTGGACACTCCCAGTGTCTGAACTTAAACTGTGAATGGGACCGAAAGCGGATGCCAATATGGGTAACTCGAGCCACATCATTAGGTATGAAAAGTAGAGTATGTGTATGTAGCATACCTTAGGAAGGGTTAGGAAAGGACTTGTGTTCTGATGGAATCACAAAGGTGGTCAAATAGAAATCGAAAGGTAGTGTAATGGTTAATTGCAGATGGCCAGTGTATATTAACATCTTACAGTACTTATTGAATTTTATTTGTTAACTAGCGTGATGACATTGGATGTCTTGTCTTATAGAACAAAATGGCGAGGAGAGGGAACGGAAGACATGGTGGCCGTACCGGTGGTCGTACCGGCGGTCGAAATGGTGGGCGTGGCAGGATTCCTGTGCGCCAAGAGCACAGCGAAGAAGGAAGTGTTCACACTGAACCGACGGTTAGTGTGCATGGAACTGAAAAGACACAAGTTGCAGAACAACCTTTCACTTTTGAACCAGAAGTGAGAGCAGCCATAGCTCTAGAGTTCTCCGAGTTGATGAAGAATTCTCTGCCAAGTCTGTTGGGTGAGGCATTAAAGAAAGTTAGTGGGGAAGGCGGATCTAGTGCGGCAACTGGTGCCCAGAACAACGAGACCGACAACGCACCGCCTGCTCGCGGATGCGACTATAAGTCCTTTAAGGCATGTGACCCGCCGGTCCTGACTGGGAAGAAGGACGCGGTGGCTACTTTTGATTGGGTAATACGTATGGAAGCCGCCATCCGTCTGAGCGAGTGTCGAGCTAATCAAGTAGTGAAGTTTGCTGCTAACTCCTTGAGGGAGGAAGCATCCCACTGGTGGGAAGGTGTACGTCAGGCTAAGGGGAATGAGGTTGTTGACTCGATGATGTGGGCTGACTTGAAAACTTTGGTGATCAAGAATTTCTGCCCGAGGAACGAGATTGAGAAGGTAGAGAAGGAATTTCTGGGTTTTAAGGCCGGGAGCATGACGCACCGGCAGTACACAACCCGATTCAATGAACTGGCACGTCTGGTGCCACATCTTGTTACGACGGAGGAGAGAAAAATTTCCTGCTACATTCAAGGGTTGCCGGACCAGGTCCGCACCTATGTTAAGGCAAACGCCCCTACTACCTATGATTCGGTAGTAGAACTGAGCGGCGTAGTATTTGATGATCTAGCACTGAATGTCGCCGCCATCGAGGAACCAAGGAAGAGACCGAGCTTCTCAAACAAGCGAACTGGTGGAAAGATGTTTGGGGCTCGCGGTAAAAGGGTTCGGGTGGATGAGTCGACTGTTTGTAAGAAGTGTGGAAAGGAGCATGTAGGTGAATGTAGACTGGGATCTAACTTGTGCTTTAAGTGTGGCAAGACCGGGCACTACTCCCGTGAATGCCCACAACACTTCAAGTGCTATAATTGTGGGGATGCCGGTCATCTGAGTAGGGAATGTCCAAAACCGAGAATGGGTGAAGCCGGGAAAGGGAAAGGCCCGGAAAGGAAAGAAGAGAGGCCCCGAGCAAAGAATCGTGCGTACGCGCTGACGCAAGACCAGGCCAGAATGGACCCCTACGTGGCGTCAGGTACGTTCGTCCTTGACAACACTCTTGTTTCTGTGTTATTTGATTCGAGTGCCAGTAAGAGTTTTATATCTGTGACTTTTTGTAAGAGAGTGAAGTACGCTGTCGGTATACTAGAAAGGGCCTTTAGCATAGAAACCGCTGAGGGTAGAACTGCGAGAGTGACCGAGGTAGTTGATAACTCTACGATAAAAATAGAAGGTCATAGGTTCCCTGTCAGATTGTTTGTTATGGTTTTGGGAGGGTTTGATGTCGTGCTGGGTATGGATTGGTTAACTGCCAACGAAGCACAAATCATATGTAAACGAAAGATAATCCGACTCAAGGCTCCGAATGGTAGCAAAGTCGAGGTTTTTGGAGATCGTGACGTCCCGATGCCAAACGTCATCTCGATGATTAAGGCAACAGATTACTTGAGGCGTGGATGCGAGGCTTATCTAGTGTACGTGATTGACAAGTGTAAGGAAGCGAAGGAACTAGACGATGTACCCGTGGTACGCGAGTACCCGGAGGTGTTTCCAGAGGATTTGCCTGGGATACCACCCGATAGAGAGATTGAGTTCCGAATCGACTTAGTACCAGATGCCCAGCCCGTGGCTAAGGCTCCATATCGACTAGCACCAGTGGAAATGAAAGAACTTATGGTACAACTAGACGAGTTACTTGAGAAAGGATTTATCCAACCAAGCATCTCACCTTGGGGTGCTCCGGTGTTGTTCGTAAAGAAGAAAGACGTTTCGATGAGAATGTGTATTGATTATCGCGAGTTGAACAAGCGTACCGTAAAGAACAAGTACCCGTTACCAAGGATCGACGACCTGTTCGATCAATTGCAAGGCGCAAGTTGGTTCTCAAAGATCGACCTTCGATCCGGGTACCATCAGTTGAAGGAGAGGGAAGAAGACATACCGAAAACGGCATTTCGCACACGTTATGGACACTTTGAGTTCCGCGTAATGTCTTTTGGATTGACGAACGCCTTTGCAGGGTTCATGGATTTGATGAATAGAGTTTGTCGACCAATGCTGGATCGGTCGGTAATCGTGTTTATCGATGATATCCTCATCTATTCCAAGAATGAGGGTGATCACGCATGTCACTTAAAAGAGGTGTTGGAGGCTCTGAAGAAAGAAAAGTTGTATGCTAAGTTCTCCAAATGCGCGTTCTGGCTTAGGGAAGTCCAATTCCTAGGTCACGTCATTAACCCGAACGGCATTATGGTTGACCCAGCAAAGATAGTAACGGTAAGGGAATGGAATGTTCCTAAGACGCCAACTGAAATCCGTAGTTTCTTGGGATTGGCGGGCTACTATCGGAGATTCATCCAGGATTTCTCGAAAATAGCTTCGCCGTTGACGAAGTTGACTCGAAAGGAGGTAAAGTACGAATGGGGTTCGACCCAGGATGAGGCGTTTAAGGAATTGAAGGAAAAGCTAACTCAAGCTCCAGTCTTGGCCCTTCCAGAGGGCAATGAAGACTTAGTGGTATACTCTGACGCTTCGGGTCAGGGATTGGGATGCGTATTGATGCAACGCGGGAGAGTGATCGCGTACGCGTCATGGCAGTTGAAGATTCATGAAGCTAATTATCCGACTCATGATTTGGAGCTTGTTGCTGTCGTGTTCGCATTGAAAATCTGGAGGCACTACCTTTACGGGATGAAGTTTACTTTTTACTCAGACCACAAAAGTTTGAAGTACTTCTTCGAACAAAGAGAGCTTAATATGAGGCAGAGACGATGGTTAGAACTCCTAAAAGATTATGACTGTGAAATCATATACCATCCTGGAAAGGCAAACGTGGTGGTTGACGCTCTAAGCCGAAAGGATGTGCCTACTCCTATTCGAATGAAAACTTGCCAGTTGGTGGTAACATCGGACGTGATGAGAGAAATTGAAAAGGCTCAAGATGAGGCACTTAAGGAGGAAAACATAAAGAAGGAAAGGATGGTTGGCCAACAGGACAAGTTGGAATATAACACCCTTGGTGTTAGGACACGTTTTGGACGGGTATGGATACCTATGGGTGGCGAGCTTAGAACCAAGATCTTGGATGAGGCTCATAAGTCTCGTTACTCTATCCATCCCGGTACCAATAAAATGTATCAAGATCTGAGGAAGGAATACTGGTGGCCTGGAATGAAATGTGATGTGACGAAGTATGTAAGCAAGTGCTTGACTTGCTCACAAGTAAATACCGAGCACCAGAAACCGTATGGAAAGATTCAACCACTTGATATACCGGAATGGAAGTGGGAACACATTACCATGGACTTCATAACTAAGCTACCTCGCACAGCTAAAGGTCATGACACCATTTGGGTAATTGTGGACCGTTTAACGAAGAGTGCTCATTTCCTACCTATTCGCGAGATGTTCTCGTCGGAAAGGTTAGCTGAAGTGTTTATTAACAAAGTAGTAGCACGGCATGGGATGCCTTTGACGATCGTATCTGATCGGGACACACGATTCACATCGAGGTTCTGGAAAAGATTTCACGAGGCGATAGGCACGAGGCTTAATATCAGCACAGCATACCACCCGCAAATGGATGGTCAGTCCGAAAGGACCATTCAGACATTGGAGGATATGCTCCGTGCTTGTATTATCGACTTCGGTGGCAGTTGGGACATCCATCTGTCGTTAGCTGAATTCTCCTACAACAATAGTCATCACACGACGATAGGCATGCCGCCTTACGAAATGTTGTATGGGAGAAGATGTAGGACCCCGGTTTGTTGGGGTGAGATTGGACAGAAGGAATTAGGAAGTCTCGAAGTCGTAAGAGAGACGTCGAAAAGGTTTGATCAGATCAAAGCGCGAATGAAGGCCGCACAAGATCGTCAGAAATCCTATGCGGATAAACGACGAAGGCCTATTGAGTTTGATATTGGTGACAGAGTAATGCTGAAAGTGTCACCATGGAAGGGAATCATACGATTCAGAAAGAGAGGAAAGTTAAGTCCGAGGTTTGTCAGACCATTCAAGATAATGGCACGGGTTGGGGAAGTCGCTTATCGGTTGGAGTTGCCTGATGAGTTAAGTGGGATTCATCCTACTTTCCATGTATCACACTTGCGAAAGTGTTTGGCGGATGAATCGGCGCACGTACCGCTTACTGACATCGAGGTTGATAACAGCCTTAATTACATCGAAGAACCCGTGGCCATCCTGGATCGGAAGGAGAAACGTTTACGTAATAAAGTTATCCAATTGGTTAAAGTCCAATGGAAGCATCGAAAGGGATCGGAAGCCACTTGGGAAACGGAGAAGGAAATGAGGGAGTCGTACCCTCATCCATTTGACTTATGATAAGGTTTCGAGGACGAAACCTATTGTAAGGGGGGCTGACTTGTAACATCCCAAAAAAATAAAACGACAGTTATAATAACGGAATAAACGAACGAGGCACGACGAGTCGGGTCGGATGGGTCAGCGGGCTATAAATATCCTATGCCACCCCTTTTCTCTCATTTGCAACTTTTAGAGAGAGAAACCGTAGAGAGAGAAAGTTGGCGGATCGACCCGAGACTTCAGCAAAGTGTTACTCCATAACTCGTGAGAAGAACCTCCGGATCAGAAACTCGATTCAGGTAACGATCCGACCTAAATCTGAGTTTTAGTTCGTTTTTGGTTTTTCGGGTTTTGGGTGAAAAGGTAAGGTTTGAACGGATGGAACTGAAAGATAATCATGGATTTGAGTTCCTTAATGGAAAACGAATGTTTTGAATGCAACAAGTTCGGGATCTTGACATGATCAGACCCGAATGCGAAAGTTAGGGTTTTTCGCGAAGAACAGGTCGTGCGCACTTGCTAATTGCACACGGAGCAGGTCCTGCGCACTTGCTAAGTGCGCAGGAGGAGGGACCTGCGCACTTGCTAAGTGCGCATGAGGAGGGGTCTGCGCACTTGCTAAGTGCGCAGACATCAGAACTGATTAAGTGAGGTCAGTATGTTAGAATGGTTAAACCGTTAGAGTCGGGATTGGTCTGATGTGTATTTAACTAATCAATTCAGATCGGGAGTGACGTTGTTGGACCTTCGTTTAGGACAACCTGTAACATCCCAAATAATGACAAGACAAATAGAAAAGGGAAATAAAGTGGGCTTGGCCAAAATTTCGGCCCATGGGCCGAAAAGAAAAGGGGGAAACCCCATTACAAAACAGCAGCTTCAACCCAAACCCCTCTCATTTCATCTTCCTGCGCAAGAATACTAGAGAGAGAGAGAGAGAGAGCGATCGGCTTGTGAAGAAAACCGCAAGGAGAAGACTCAAGGGCTCGGGAATCATCCGACTCCACCATTTCAACGCATAGCAACAGAAATCGGGCCTGTTGAGGTAAGCATCGCCTCTGGTTATGAGTCTTTGCATGTCTCGGGTTTAAATCAAATAAAGATACGATTTTTGCATATGAAACTTGAAACAAATCACGTATTTGAACTCAAGAACGACAAAGGAAGGTGTTTAACGTAAAATGCTCAAGGTTTAATCGATTGGAAATAAGTTGGCTGGAGCAAGGTTCTGGTCAGGGAAGATGCAGACCCATGACTCGAAACTATAGTTTCGATACATACAGACCCGTCGAAACTACTCTAGTTTCGATAGTCATGTTTGACTCGAAACTATCTAGTTTCGATAGCAGCCAATGACTCGAAACTACCATAGTTTCGATAGGAACTCAGGACTCGAAACTACCTAGTTTCGAGTGTCACCTTGAACCTAAACTAAGATTTTTCATAAGTTAATGACTCGAAACTACCTAGTTTCGATAGAAGGATTATGACTCGAAACTACCTAGTTTCGATAAAAGGATTATGACTCGAAACTACCTAGTTTCGATAAAAGGATTATGACTCGAAACTACCTAGTTTCGAGTGTAAGACCATAGCTCGAAACTACCATAGTTTCGATGCGACCCACCTCCCGAAACTACTGAGTTCAAGAATAGTAATGTCTAGTGTCATTTAGGAGCCCTACCTTATATGTATGACTTTATTATACAGATTGTGGGTGACCTTAGTGACGTTTCGAAACCAGCTATTATACTTCAGGGACCCGCCTATCAAGTGAGTTCTATGTGCCCCCTTCTATGTTATGTGCAAATGTTTTCAAATGTTTTGGGGCTGAGATGTATACATTAAATGAATAAATGTTATGAATGCCAATGTGATCATATGTGATACTTATATATATATGAATGTTAATATGATCATACGTAAAATAATGATGAACAAGAATGAAACGAATGTATACAAAGAATGAATGAACGAACGACATAACGAAAAAGAAGAAAATCTTGCTTTATATTTTATATATTGCTTGTTACGAATGCATGTAAATGTATGGACGCTTCGATGATAACGGCTACTTCGGTAGACGGACGACCTCGTGACTATTTTGCAATCGGGACAAACACGTTCCTTCATTAGCTAGGACGTGTGAAAGGCACTAATGGACGGTCGAAGCAATTGCCTTATCAATGATAAGTAGAACGGTTGCATATATAATAGTTCACGTGGGAAACGGATGCCTTAGGGCAGACGGGCGAATATGACGGACTACGACGGTAGTACGGTTAAGACGGACGGCCGAAGGTTTGCCGGACGGTATAGCATAACAGATGGCCGAAGGTTTGCCGGATGTTGTGGAGGACGGACTACGACGGTAGGACGGGCGTATTGTCTTCGTGACTTACGCATAAATGAATGTTGGCTGATCACTCTTATGAGTATGACCAATAAATGTTAATGAAAGTAAAGGTGAATGCATATTTATGTGCTCACATACGAATGATAAAAGAAAGCAAAGGATATGTAAATGTGTATTTATATTTATATATTTATACGTAAGTATTTATAAATGAATAATGTTCATACCTAAATGTTTTTAACTAGAACTCACCAGCGTTAGCTGACTTTTAGTATACATTTCAGGTAAAAAGAAGAAAGGTCGTGCATTGGAGTGAAGGCTATCCCGATCAAGGGCTGACATCCCATCCACTTTAATTTTTGTTAAAGCAATGTGTTATGTTTAAATGATTAAGACTTCCGCTGTTATGGCTATGTAATCGAATGATGTAAGCTCACGCTACGTTTAGAAAGTATTCAATGTAATTATTCAGTATCTATGGCTATGTTTATGAGTAAATCCAACGAGTGAGGTCACCCGGTAAAAGGGGCCTTACAAGTTGGTATCAGAGCAATAGTTTGAGAGATTCAGACATCCCTAAATGTCTGGACTCAAGCTGATAATGGGACCAACGCACGGATGTCAGTCTGGATAGCCGACGCCAACGCCAGTGCAGTAAGTAAGTCATAAAGTTAATGCCTATAGTTAGGGATAGATACCTTAACTTAGAACGCTTAGATGTCAATGTCACTACTGATGTGAAGAGTTCCGAACCCGAAAAGCAAAGCAAATTATTAATCACAAACCGGTCACTGTAATTAAGAATTTACCTTGCTCGTACTGTTCTAAACTATGATCTGAAGGAATGACATTGATGTATACCTTTTTACTCAACAGGAAATCTAGAAAACTATGGCTCGTAAAAGAGGAACTGGACGCCGAGGCGGTCGCACTGGCCGAGTCGGTAGACCGCCATTGAACCAAAGATATGAGGAAGAGGAGAGTGTGCACGTGGAACACACTGAGAGCGTGCATGAAACAAATGTAACCCCACCAGCTGAGGGCAATGAAGGATCTCTACGACTGGAACCCGAAGTTAGAGATGCTATTGCCCGTGAGGTCATACTAACTCTGAAGAAAGTACTGCCTGATCTGTTATCTGAGGCACTAAATAAGAGCAAGGAGGAGGAGGAAAACAACCATGAGGAGAAAGTTTATGATAGTGATGGGGATGAAGTGACAGTGAGATTGAACACCCATGGGTGTACCTACAAAGGATTTAAGGACGGTGATCCGCCCAAATTTGATGGAAACAAGGATTCGGTGGCTACGTTTGAATGGATCGAGAGGATGAATGGGGTAATCAACATAAGCGAATGCCGACCTGACCAGGCTGTAAAATATGTGGCTCACTCTTTCACCAACGAGGCACTAAGTTGGTGGAGGACTATCCAAAGAACTAAATCGCCAAACGCTCTCAAAAGAATGACTTGGGAAGATCTGAAAAAGTTGATAATCCAGAAGTTCTGCCCACAGAACGAGATTGATCGAGTGGAAAACGAGTTTCTAAATTTCAAGGCTGGCAACAAGACTCATCGCCAGTACACTTCAAGATTTAATGAGCTAGCTCAACTGGTACCCCACCTGGTAGAGACTGAGGAGCGATTGATTAAGTATTATGTCAAAGGCCTACCCCAAAAGGTCCGTGTTCATGTGAAAGCTAACCTACCCTCGACTTTCGAGTCGGTAGTGAATCTGTCCGGAATCGTCTATGACGATTATGCCAATGAGGACCCGGTGCCGGAGGCACCAAAGAGGAAGTGGGAGAACTCGTCTAAGGGGACTGGAAGAAGAAATGTTACTGCTGAGGCAAAGAAGCCAAGGAATGATGAGTACGAAATATGCACAAAATGCTGGAAACAGCACCGCGGTGAATGTTTGGCCGGCTCAACCATGTGTTTTAAATGTGGAAGACCGGGGCACTACTCGAAGGATTGTACTAAGGGCATCAAGTGCCAGAACTGTGGTTGGTATGGGCACGCTACTAAGGATTGCAGGAAGACCGGACAATCTGGTTCGGGGAAAGAAAAAGAAAAGGAACAGCCAAAGGCTAGGACTCGGGCCTATGCTTTAACCGAGGAAGAAGCAAGAGGAAACCCTGACGTCGTGTCGGGTACGTTCCTAGTAAATGATGAACATGCTGCTATTCTGTTTGATTCTGGTGCTAGTAAAAGTTTTATATCCACTGCATTTAGCCGCAAATTAGACTGCACAATCACTAGCCTTATAAGGGCCTTTAGCGTACAAACTGCTATTGGTAAAAACTCAGTAGTCATCCAAGTGACTGACGATTGCATGGTAGAAATAGAGGGCCATAAGTTTCCATCTAAATTGTACCTTCTAACCTTAGGAGGATTCGATGTAGTATTGGGCATGGATTGGTTAGCTGCCAACGAAGCTCAAATCATATGTAAACGAAAGATGATACATCTCAAGGCCACTGACGGCAGTCCAATTACGGTTTATGGGGATTGGAATTGCACAATGCCAAACGTCATCTCGATGATTAAGGCCGAAAGTTACATGAGGCGCGGCTGCGAAGCTTATCTGGCATATGTTATAGATGATAGAATGAAAACGAAAGAACTCAAGAATGTACCCGTGGTGTGCAATTTTCCGGAAGTATTCCCTGAGGATCTACCTGGGTTGCCACCCGATCGGGAAATAGAATTTCAGATTGATTTACTGCCAGGAGCTGAGCCCGTTGCCAAAGCCCCCTACCGATTGGCTCCGTCAGAAATGAAGGAATTGATGTCCCAACTAGAGGAACTAACCGAGAAAGGATTTATTAGGCCGAGCATCTCACCATGGGGCGCTCCGGTACTATTTGTAAAGAAGAAGGACGGCAGTATGCGCATGTGTATCGACTACCGCGAATTGAACAAGAGAACAGTAAAGAACAAATACCCACTGCCTAGAATAGACGACCTTTTTGATCAACTGCAAGGCGCGAGTTGGTTCTCAAAGATTGATCTCAGGTCGGGTTACCATCAATTGAAAGTAAGAGAGAAGGATGTACCGAAAACTGCGTTTCGTACACGTTACGGGCATTATGAATTTCTTGTGATGTCCTTCGGACTAACCAACGCACCAGCAGCATTTATGGATTTAATGAATAGAGTATGTCGACCAATGTTGGATCGATCGGTGATAGTCTTTATAGATGACATACTGGTGTATTCAAAAAGCAAGGGTGATCACCACTGTCACCTAAGAGAGGTTCTGGAGGTGCTAAAGCAGGAAAAGTTGTACGCAAAATTCTCCAAATGTGCGTTCTGGCTTAGGGAAGTCCAATTCCTAGGTCATGTAATAAACCCAAACGGCATCATGGTGGATCCTGCAAAGATCGAGACAGTAAAGGAATGGAACATCCCAAAGACACCAACAGAGATACGAAGCTTTCTAGGGTTGGCAGGCTACTATCGAAGGTTCATCCAAGATTTCTCAAGAATTGCCTCGCCGCTAACCAAACTGACACGGAAGGAAGTAAAGTATGAATGGGGTCCAACCCAAAACAACGCGTTTGAGGAACTTAAGACACGATTAACTCAAGCTCCAGTATTAACACTACCTGAGGGAAATGAAGACTTAGTAGTCTACTCTGACGCTTCAGGGCAAGGTTTAGGGTGCGTACTCATGCAACGAGGAAAGGTAATTGCTTATGCATCGCGGCAACTAAAGGTTCATGAAGTTAACTACCCAACACATGATCTAGAATTAGCAGCAGTAGTTTTCGCATTGAAAATATGGAGACACTACTTGTATGGAGTTAAATGCACCATCTACTCCGATCACAAAAGCTTGAAATACTTTTTCGAACAAAAGGAACTAAACATGAGGCAAAGAAGATGGTTAGAGCTACTGAAAGACTATGACTGTGAGATATTGTACCATCCAGGCAAGGCAAACGTAGTGGCTGACGCTTTAAGTAGAAAGGAAGAATCGGCACCTATCCGGATCAAAGCGTGTCAGTTAATTATAACGCCAGACTTAATGGGTGAAATATCAAAGGCACAAGATGAAGCATTGTTAGAAAGAAATGTGAAACGGGAAAGAATAGTAGGACAACAAGGGAACTTAAATGCGAATGCATACGGAGTACGAACTAGGTTTGGCCGGATGTGGATACCTAAGATTGGTGAGCTTAGAGCCAAAATACTCGATGAGGCCCATAAGTCTCGCTATTCTATCCACCCCGGGACAAACAAAATGTATCAAGACTTGAAGAAAGAATACTGGTGGCCTGGCATGAAGAATGATGTGACAGAATACGTGAGCAAGTGCCTAACGTGTTCTCTAGTTAAGGCCGAGCACCAGAAACCATGCGGTAAAATGCAACCTTTACCAATACCGGAATGGAAGTGGGAAGAGATCACAATGGACTTCATTACCAAGCTACCGCGAACAGCTAAAGGCAATGATACCATTTGGGTGATCGTCGACCGCTTGACAAAGAGTGCTCACTTCTTGCCAATACGAGAAACTTCTTCTTCTGAAAAGCTAGCAGAAGTATTTATCAAGGAAATTGTGAGCAGACATGGTATGCCGCTGTCGATTGTGTCTGACAGGGATACTAGATTCACGTCAAGGTTTTGGAAGAAATTCAATGAAGCAATGGGCACTAGACTGAACATCAGCACCGCTTACCACCCCCAAACCGATGGACAATCGGAAAGGACCATTCAGACCTTGGAGGACATGCTCCGGGCCTGTATCATTGACTTCGGTGGGAGTTGAGACAGCCATCTACCATTGGCAGAATTTTCATATAACAACAGCTATCACTCGACTATTGGCATGCCGCCATTTGAAATGTTGTATGGGAGGAAATGTAGGACCCCGGTTTGTTGGGGGGAAATTGGACAGAAAGACTTTGCAAGTCTCGAGGTGGTCAAAGCTACTTCTGAAAAATTTGACCAGATAAAAGCACGCACGAAAGCCGCAAAAGACAGACAAAAATCATACGCGGACAAGAGAAGAAGGGATTTAGAATTTCAAGTAGGGGACATGGTACTATTGAAAGTGTCACCCTGGAAGGGGATTATCCGATTCAGAAAACGTGGCAAATTAAGCCCAAGGTTTGTCGGGCCTTTCAAAATCATAGCAAGAGTTGGCCGAGTGGCTTACAAACTCGACTTACCAGATGAGCTCGATGGAATTCACTCTACATTCCACATATCACACTTACGCAAGTGCCTTGCTGACGATACGGCTCACATACCTTATGACGAAATCGAAGTGGATAACAGCTTGAACTATGTAGAAGAACCAATAGCTATTCTTGACAGAGCCGAGAAACGATTACGAAATAAGTCGATCCCTTTAGTCAAAATACAATGGAAACACAGAAAGGGGTCCGAGGCTACTTGGGAGAAAGAAGACGAGATGAAGGAACTGTATCCCCAGTTGTTTAACGTGTAACAGGTTTCGAGGACGAAACCTCATTAAGGAGGGTAGACTTGTAACATCCCAAATAATGACAAGACAAATAGAAAAGGGAAATAAAGTGGGCTTGGCCAAAATTTCGGCCCATGGGCCGAAAAGAAAAGGGGGAAACCCCATTACAAAACAACAGCTTCAACCCAAACCCCTCTCATTTCATCTTCCTGCGCAAGAATACTAGAGAGAGAGAGAGAGAGAGCGATCGGCTTGTGAAGAAAACCGCAAGGAGAAGACTCAAGGGCTCGGGAATCATCCGACTCCACCATTTCAACGCATAGCAACAGAAATCGGGCCTGTTGAGGTAAGCATCGCCTCTGGTTATGAGTCTTTGCATGTCTCGGGTTTAAATCAAATAAAGATACGATTTTTGCATATGAAACTTGAAACAAATCACGTATTTGAACTCAAGAACGACAAAGGAAGGTGTTTAACGTAAAATGCTCAAGGTTTAATCGATTGGAAATAAGTTGGCTGGAGCAAGGTTCTGGTCAGGGAAGATGCAGACCCATGACTCGAAACTATAGTTTCGATACATACAGACCCGTCGAAACTACTCTAGTTTCGATAGTCATGTTTGACTCGAAACTATCTAGTTTCGATAGCAGCCAATGACTCGAAACTACCATAGTTTCGATAGGAACTCAGGACTCGAAACTACCTAGTTTCGAGTGTCACCTTGAACCTAAACTAAGATTTTTCATAAGTTAATGACTCGAAACTACCTAGTTTCGATAGAAGGATTATGACTCGAAACTACCTAGTTTCGATAAAAGGATTATGACTCGAAACTACCTAGTTTCGATAAAAGGATTATGACTCGAAACTACCTAGTTTCGAGTGTAAGACCATAGCTCGAAACTACCATAGTTTCGATGCGACCCACCTCCCGAAACTACTGAGTTCAAGAATAGTAATGTCTAGTGTCATTTAGGAGCCCTACCTTATATGTATGACTTTATTATACAGATTGTGGGTGACCTTAGTGACGTTTCGAAACCAGCTATTATACTTCAGGGACCCGCCTATCAAGTGAGTTCTATGTGCCCCCTTCTATGTTATGTGCAAATGTTTTCAAATGTTTTGGGGCTGAGATGTATACATTAAATGAATAAATGTTATGAATGCCAATGTGATCATATGTGATACTTATATATATATGAATGTTAATATGATCATACGTAAAATAATGATGAACAAGAATGAAACGAATGTATACAAAGAATGAATGAACGAACGACATAACGAAAAAGAAGAAAATCTTGCTTTATATTTTATATATTGCTTGTTACGAATGCATGTAAATGTATGGACGCTTCGATGATAACGGCTACTTCGGTAGACGGACGACCTCGTGACTATTTTGCAATCGGGACAAACACGTTCCTTCATTAGCTAGGACGTGTGAAAGGCACTAATGGACGGTCGAAGCAATTGCCTTATCAATGATAAGTAGAACGGTTGCATATATAATAGTTCACGTGGGAAACGGATGCCTTAGGGCAGACGGGCGAATATGACGGACTACGACGGTAGTACGGTTAAGACGGACGGCCGAAGGTTTGCCGGACGGTATAGCATAACAGATGGCCGAAGGTTTGCCGGATGTTGTGGAGGACGGACTACGACGGTAGGACGGGCGTATTGTCTTCGTGACTTACGCATAAATGAATGTTGGCTGATCACTCTTATGAGTATGACCAATAAATGTTAATGAAAGTAAAGGTGAATGCATATTTATGTGCTCACATACGAATGATAAAAGAAAGCAAAGGATATGTAAATGTGTATTTATATTTATATATTTATACGTAAGTATTTATAAATGAATAATGTTCATACCTAAATGTTTTTAACTAGAACTCACCAGCGTTAGCTGACTTTTAGTATACATTTCAGGTAAAAAGAAGAAAGGTCGTGCATTGGAGTGAAGGCTATCCCGATCAAGGGCTGACATCCCATCCACTTTAATTTTTGTTAAAGCAATGTGTTATGTTTAAATGATTAAGACTTCCGCTGTTATGGCTATGTAATCGAATGATGTAAGCTCACGCTACGTTTAGAAAGTATTCAATGTAATTATTCAGTATCTATGGCTATGTTTATGAGTAAATCCAACGAGTGAGGTCACCCGGTAAAAGGGGCCTTACACAACCCATATTAGCGTATCAGGTGAGTTCTAGAGCCCTCTTTTAAATGTTTTGTTAATGTTTTTGGGCTGGTGTGCATACTTACGAAATGATGTTTTAACAAAACGATGTTTACGAAAGGAAAGGTTTTGAAGTGTTTTTGCCAAAAAGAGTTACGAATGCTTTATGAACGGTCTAAATGAGGAAATGTTTAATGAGAAGAGAAAGAGGTAAAGGTTTTAAAGAAGTCATTACAAATCTAATCTGTCGAATGAATGGAATTGACGAATGAAGTCTGGGAATGAGATTCCCAGCCTTGTGGTAGATTATGGACACCGAGCCATAGTTGCCACAAGAACAACAGGGGCAGTGCCTCTGTGGCATGTCAATGGTTATGATGTTGTACAACTGGTAAGGGAGTAACGACGGTTACTCAGGGGTTAACGTGACCCTATGTAAGGTTAAATTATGATCCGACGGTGTCATTGGCCGTGAGCCATGGCCGTCGATGGAAGTTGTCGGTTTATGGACATGAGAGCCATAAGGGCAACTGAATGGGTATTGTCGGTCCTCGTGCAATTAGCCTTGGGGGCAATACCAAAAATGGAATTGACGGAATGTATGGTATTGTCGGTCTTCGTGCAGTTAAGCCTTAGGGGCAATACCATACTAAATGACGGAACGAAGGGTAACACAGATTTAGATAATAATGTTTGACTTAAATGAATGTTAAAAGTTTTAATGGACGATCCGTTTAACGGTGTTTAGATTATGATGTTGATGATGATATGGGTACGAAACGTTTTTAAAGATGTTAGATTATTACATGATTTTGTGAAAGGTTTTACTAAATGAATGATACGTTTTTGGCAAATGTTGATGTTAAAGTTTTTATGAAATGCTAGAACTCACCAGCGTAGCTGACTTTTTAGTATGCACATTCAGGTTAGGGCAGGTATGGACGATGGACGGTGATGCTTGGCAAGTGTCACACCCCGCCAAGGCGGAATACGCGAGGTGTCACACATATAGTACATAGCACAAGGTATAAAGACAAATACTAAGGCATTACAAAATTTTATTAATTTCATAATTGATTGTTCAATACATGTTAAAATAAATAAACAAAATCCCAAACAAAACATTGTAATTATTTCTTTAACTAGGTCCATAAGCAATCCTACATGATCCTCTCTCTCTTAGTTATTATTTCCTGAAACATGTAAGAAAATGGGTCAACATAAAGTTGGTGAGAGACATAGGTTTTAAATGTTATAAAGATAAATTGTCATAAAAGATATAAACAAATTCAAACCAAGTTCAAACAAATGTACAAGCATATTAACACAAACGTTTTGCAATCAACCCTAAATGTTATATGTTATAAGCATCCACAATCCACGATTGTGCTGTAAAAAGTTATATGCATCCACAATCCCTAAGATTGTGCCGTTGTTATATCGGTTTCCCCCATATGGCCATACTAGTACTTCCTTAGGCTTATGATCAAGTTAATGATTGCAATTTGTTATAAGTGTTCAAATATCAAGCACATAATTGAAATTACCTGTTTGAGAATTTGTTTTGGTAAATAAAGTTTAAGTTATCAAGCCATAAAAAAAATATACATGTTTCACCCCAAAAGTTAAAAAGAAAAAGGGGCTATGATCTCACCTTGATAAGTAGGGGGATTTATCTTGCAACTTGTATAAATCCGAAGTTTAAGGATGTCCTAAATAATAATTATACATATTTTAATACGTAGAAACGATTAAGAGAAAACAAGAACGGAATGATTGGGACTCCAGGATTTTGGAACGAACGAGAATACGAATAAAGTTTATGAATGATGTTTTATAAACTTTACTTATAAAAGAAAACTATGTGTTAATAAGTATTATTTGCAAGATATTAAATGTCTTAATGCAATATTTACATTACTAAGACAAAGTCGAAGGTGATAAAAAAATTAGGTGAAATAAAGTAATCATCTCTTTTAATATTTGTAAATCTATTAATAGGACGGGGCCATTAACGATCAAAATTAATTTGTTAATACGTAATAGTCACGTTTAAAATTTATTATTTGTATGTAAAACCCTAACCGATCCTAAGGAATATGATCGTGACGTTTAATATAAAACGTTTAGGTTAATAAAATATTTTTAGAAGTGATTCATAATTTCCATATAAATTAACAGGAAAATATATATTTATGGCCCTTTTTGTTTAATAAAACTCCTAACTTTTAAAAATAAATAACGATTATATTTATACTTTTTAAGAATTACATTATACTACTAATCATTAAACGGTCTAAAACCTCACACAAAACATAAATCGTTTTTGCTATGGTAAAATACATGATTTCAATAACTTTTAAAAAGTATACATTTTATTTTTAATCAAAATGAACATTATACATAACATCTTGAGATTTCAGAAAATGTTTATAATTTATTTATTTAGAAAATCAGATTATTAATTATATAAAAAAAATGTATTACTGTGTGAATGAAATGTGTTAAAACTCAAAAAGGGCAAAGGAGGAGGGAAAGGCGCAGGTGCCAGGTCTAGAACCTGCGACCTGTCCTTTGTTGCACAAGGGTTTACCACCGGACCAAGTCCCCATCATGTGCAAAGTTTAGAAAATTAAATAGTAAACTCGAATGAGCCTGAGTCATCTTCCCCAAACACAACTCAGATTAAAAACCCTAACCCCAAAACAGATTTGTAAATCTCAAAATCAGTCTTTCGCGGGTATTGTTTGCGATCAGAAGTTTGGGGCTATTGTTTAGAAGATCAAAACGAGTAGAAAGATGGTTAACATACCTTGATTCGCTGCCGATTGAAGGGTTCGAACTCCCTGTCGCCGAAAGTGAACCGAGAGGAACAAAAGATGGAACTTGAGGATGATTTCGAGCATTAGATGGTAAGGGATATATATAGGATGTTTAGGAACGCGTTTTACAGCTACAATGGGATGAGATTCGCGAGATTTGGACTTGATTTGTGGGTTCCGAAACCCACGACCGAGATATTTGTTCATCTCCAAAGAATTCGTTTTTTTTTTGGTAATGATTTGTCAATTAAAGGCTTGATTCACGGTCCTTATCGATTAGAAAAGATTTAATCCGAGGAAGGAAACTTTTCTTTACGGATTTAGAGGGATTTGAGGTCGATTCATATGATTTTGACTTATCAAAGTCAAAATTGAGATGTAATGTTTATTCAAGGGTTCACAAGTGAAGAAAGGGGTTCAAGGTTTATTTCCATTAAGTTATAAAATTTATTTTATAACACTTATCAAACTTAAACTTATATATCATTATTTATTTTCTTATGATTAACTTTTATAAAAAAAAATAATAATACTAATATAGAATCTCATTTTTATCAATACATATATATATATATATATATGTATAAAAAATGAAATTTTGAAACTACGGATCGTTTACACGTTTGCAATAATAATTGGTACGACAAAACGTACATACGAGATAACGAGATTGAACTAATATGGCGGTCATAAATGTTATTAAGGTACAAAATGAATAAAATATTACATGAAAAAGTCACGGATGTTACAGCAAGCGAGAAGAGTTACCCGGTCGATCATGAAGACTGGCATCCCGTTATGAGTTGTTTATGTTAAGTTTATGTATTTGACAATGTACGCTTCTGCATGTATGAACAAGTTTTTAGTTATGTTGAATGAAATTTTCCGCTGCGTTATTTGATATTCATGTTTAAGAACTGTTTGTGAATGAGTAAATCCAACGAATGAGGCCTCCCGGGTTTGGGGCCTTACAACAACTCACCATAGATTCAATTTCTCAAGAATGATTTTTGAAGCTATGATTAATAATTTTGTAGGTCCAAGACAAAACAACAAGTTTCTGCTTTATCCAAGATTCTTACAAATGATAATCAATACACTGTTGCCTGATCTACCTAATGATGAGGTTGAGCTTCCATTGGATCAAATGATAGAAATAATTTTCAGTAGCATGAACAACATAAGGAAGAAAAGCAAATTTACTGGGACAGTGACACCTTTATTTCCAAATATGATTGAACAGAATCCTGATCCCGAGTTCGGTGTCGAAGATGAATTGAATGATATTCAAGGTAGTGAAGTAGAGGATCATGATGGTGATGATGAAGGAGGTGATGATGATGAAGGTGGTGATAGGAATGTAGTGCAAAACAATCCTGAAAATGTTCAAGCACCTGTGATTATTCCTGAAGTTGTTACAGAAGTTGTAGTCGAGAAAGAAATTGTTGATGAGCAAGTTAAAGAAACAGAGAAGGTTCAAGAAACTGAAAGTGTTGAAACACTAGAAATTCCAACAACGGCAACTGAAACTCTAGTCAAAAGGAAAGCTACTGAATCTGAAAGTACGTGCCTTCTAGACCTCCCCCGTCTAAAGGTATCGTAATTAAAGAACCAAAAAAAAAGAGATTGAAGACTATGGCACAGAGGTACTCAGGAAAAGGAAAGGGTAAAGAAGTTCCAGATCCCGTTAGATAAAAGTCTTCTAAAGATTACAAATTGATGGATGAAGAGTTTCTAAACTTTGAAACTCAAGAAACTACAAATATTATAAGTCAATTGAAGACTCAAGTTTCAAATCTTCAAAGTAGAGAAGCTGGAAATGAAAGAGAAATTAGAGAGTTAAAGATAAGTGATTCCAAGAAGCAAAAGCAGCTTAATGAGCAACAAGTACAGATAGATAATTTGCAAAGCATTGTGCAAGATCTTGTAAAACGTCTTGGAATGTCTATTTCAATTTAGAATGTCACTAGTCAACCCATGCAAGAGAATAAAGAACAGCAAGAACCTTCAACATTGAATCAATCACAACATACTGAATCTCCAATTAAAGGAGCTAATATTTTTGGTTCACAAGATATGTTTGATGTTGATTCACTTATTAATCAACAAGGTGAGGGAATGGTGGTAGGTGATGAAGATAAGGAGAAGGAAGAAGATGAAAAAGAGGAAGATGAAGATGTTGTTATCACAGATATCAAAAAAAATGATGCTGATCCTTCTTATGATGATGATGATGATAGCAGTAGTGATGGTTCTGGAATTGGTGGAAGTGGAGCAAATAATGAAGAGTCAAGTGATGACAAAGATTATGATGTAATATACGAGAAACATGAATATGAGGAAAAACAAACGTATGTTGAATGTGATGTGAATGAAGTTGGAAGATTGGACAAAGTGGTTGACGAGAAAATTCATTTTGGTGAATTGTTAGAAGAGAGTGAAATAGATGAAGCTCAAAAGGATTCTACTGAAAAGAAAGCTTCTATTGATAAGAGCTCGTGGTAGAAAATTAATGAAAAACCATCAACAGTTGAAAGAATTACACAAAGAATCAAGAATCCAAGAAAGGCATTGACTGGATTGATTTTGGGTTGGAAATTTGATAATGATAAGAAGATGTATGTGATCAAGAGGGTTGCTGGTGATATTCAATATTTTGATACATGTCATAAGTTACAGACACTACCAAGATGGGATATAAGAGATCTGAGTCGTTTGAAGATGATTAATGAATTAAACAATACTCGAGCTTCTACTTTTGAGGTACTTCTCAGGAATCAATGTAATCAAGATAGTTTTACATCATTTCAGCCTCAAATTCCTATACGAAGAAAGATCAAGAAGAAATACAGAACAAATGAGAAGATCAAGTACAAATACATTGTCAAACCAGCTGATACTGTGACAGCTGTGTATATACCTAAAAGAAAAAGGAGCTTCATCAAGGATTTTGATAAGTGGTTCTATGATTCTTCATCACATGAAGCAGTTATTCAACAAAGGGGACTTCCTAAAGTTAGAATTTTTGATCTGATGGATTTATTCAGTTTTTCAGATGAAAACTAAAGATTTTGTACTATAACACGATTCAGTGTGATATGAGCTTGATGATAAAGAACGAAGCAAAGTTGTATATGAGAGTGGTGTCTCATTGTTTATCTCTAAGAGCTGAAGCTAGACTGATCAAGAAAAGGTTACATGATCTAGATTCAAAGAAAGTAAAGCCTAAGAAGAAGCAGGATGCAGACAAGACATAGAACATGGGATTCAATGGACCATGGGGAGATTGTTGGAACCTAGTAGTCCATCGAATTCAAGTTTCTATTTTGATATATGTCTAACTGTAAAGTTTTCGACCGAAAACTTTATCGATTGAAAAAGATTTCGATCGAAATCTTTTTCGGACGATCAGAGTTTTCGGACAAAATCTTGTTTCTATATATATGTCTTGTATTTGAAAGCTAGACAGGACTAGAAATTGTATCTGATTTGTATCTATGTTGTTCATAGTATTGTACTACTGATTTTACTGATTCTCTAAGTGAATACAAGATGATGTTTGATGATTATCTCAGTTTGATGGTGTATTATCTTAGATTCGTTGTTTGATTCGTCGGTTTTCAATCTTAGAGTCTCTTGGATTGATTCCGCCTTTCCAAGAGATTGTTCGTTATTGTGTTCCTTGGAATATTGGAGATCAAGGGGATTCACATATCCTCATTCTCTAACTTAACCTTAGAGCATTGCATCTCACCCACAAGATAAGTGTACCTGTACAGGATTGTAAGGGACTCACCATCCTTGTATACGAAATTTTCATATTGTTGCTTCAGAATGTCTCTCCTGTTTTCCTTAACCTCTTCAGATCTAACAAACATCTTCTTAAGAGCTTCCCATAGCTCTTTAGCGGTCTTGTGTTCTCTGAAGTTGTGAAACATTTCATTTGGCAGGCACATCTGTATAGCTCCTAGAGCTTTAAAGTCTACCTCCATCTTCTTAATATCCTCTTCTGATTATTTTGAAGCTTCTTTGGGAACAGATGGATCTTCGAAATCAGTAGAGGCCACCATAGGCACATAAGGACAATAAATTATGGATTTCCACATTCCATATTCTTGATAATAGAAGAAGCTTTCCATTCTGTTATTCCACATGTCCTAATCTTCCCCAGACACCAGCCTTGGTGGTCTGTGAAGGCTTCCAATATCACCAAATCCCGTATTTTGTGCCATACTTTGGATGGATGATGTGCAGCAAAGAGATAATAGTAACAGAACCAAAGAGTGATTAAACAAAGGTGAGTTTGCTTAATCTAAGAGCCAAGCTCTGATACCACTTGAAGGATCGATGTTTTACAAGATGGTTCTGTTTAGTTGAGATTGGTGGAAACAATCACAACTATGCAAAGTTATAAGAAACAGTGAAGAAACTGATAAATGCAAATTGTATTGATCTTCAAAGTTTACAAAATTACAGAGAAAACTCTAAGGAAGCATGTCTTTACAATGAAGAGAAACAATACATATAAAATAACTTAGAATCAAGACAGACCCTTGATTCTAAGGATCAGATCAAACACAAGCCGTTGATCTTGAACTGATGAGAAGCTATACTACTATTGGCTTACAACATAAAGACAAGTAGCAAAAAGACAACTGCAGTGAAAAGACTTCTGCAATGAAATAACAACAACAAAACAAAGGTATTCTTAGTAATCATTGCAGGAAAGAGCAGAATAGAAGCATTATCTTTTGTCATCTGCACCAATAACATTCCTTCTGCTGATAGGTGTGTCAGTGTTGCAGCAAAATGTGTCAGCAGTAAATTCAAAGCTGCTGATGATTTGCCTATCAGCAGCATCAATGTTTGATGTTGCTGAGAAGCCAATCAGCAACAACTATGGACTTCAGCAGATAGAGCTATCAACAGCATAGTAGTTCATCAGCAGCAGACCTTTAACTATCCGCAGCATATACCTTATCCCCAGCAACTTCATCAGTTATCAAAATTGTTGAATCCGTAGTAGATTTACTTATAGAATTTTGTAGCCACCAGTCTTTATCTCTACAATGTTTAATATGGAAAATGGTCCCAGTTTGAAAAACATTTTTGATAATGTAATTACATCATATTTTTCATTTAATGGCTAAGGTAACTTTTTCATTTATAATATCAATGTTTTACAAAAGATAATGTAATTACATCATATTACATAGGGATCTCTAACTCCGACTGCTCCATCCTTAGGAAGCCTCAATCCATGTGCTTCTTTCCTGTAGTGTTTGGAAAACATTTTTGAATTAGCTTACGCTAAGTATGTACACTGCATCATTCATTTTTTTTATTATGAACCCTTTAGGTTCTTATTATTGGTCAAGTTTCCCAGGCTCTCGGTGCCCTCGTGACCATCTCCGGACGTAACTCCGGTCACGTCATTCATATATTTTATGGGTGTGATAACCCCCTCGCAACCATCTTCGGTCTTACCTCCTGTCCGAGTATTGGCAAGGTTCTTATAATCGTCAGTATAGACCCCTTGCATTTGTCACGAAGACTCATTCATTCCTCAGCCCCGTAGGCTTGGAATCTTTTTCTCCTTCAGCCCCGTAGGCCTGGAGTTTACCTTTCTTTTCTTTTTCTTCTTTATTTATTGAGATCCACCTTACAGGCCGGGTATCTCATTTCATTTGGGACCTTGAGTATCTTTGATTCACAGCCTCCCAATTGTATCAAGCATTTATTTTTATTTCACGTATATGCTTGATTATTCCCCAACCAGTCCTCACCTTAAAATTTCATAATGGCTTCTCCACGACATATTAAAAGGGTTTATATATAGGAAATACCAACGGCGTATCCACCACCCCTTTAAAACATCGTGAGTACTCCGTTATTCAATTTTATGGTTTAGACTCGTTCCATCATACTCATTCATATTTCCACGTATCATCATGCCTTCACGTATTCATCATGCATTTCACATATTCATACTCATCATGTATTTCATGTATTTATATTCATCATGCATGATATACTTTAATCATATATTCATATTCGTCATATGTTGTCAACTGGGGTGATTTTCCTTCCAGAGTTGTACCTCAAACAGAGATGCTTCCAGGAAAGAGTGCGTAGAAGCATGTTTTTGTAAATATAGATAAAATTCTATGTATCGGTGTACGTGGCTAGTACGCAGGAGGGTGTTCTTGAGTACTTAGCCCGCACACCAGTTTGGTCCTACGTACTTAGTAAGTACGCAAGGCTTTTGCCTTGCGTACTTGTCAAGTACGCATGACCAAACCCTGCGTACTTAGACAAGTACGCATGTAATGTTCCTTCCCCTATAAATATGAGATGATGGCCTCATTTGTAAGGGGAACTTCTGGAACAAGGTTGAGAGGTGTCCGTGTCGGGATGAGATCTCCCGACCCCTTGATCGTGAACTTAGATGAGAGATGTGTGCTCCTTCGGTATGTAGTCTGTAATACGGGATGACTTCTATGTTATGGATTATGTATCGTTTCATTCTCTTGTTTGTTGTTCATGTATTCTCTGTCTCGTTTTCTTAGTTCCCACACAAATCACATAACAGGTCCGTGTTATCTCCGCTACGCGGTATTAGAGCCTCGGTGTTCGTTGATTTGTGTTCCAGTTTCGATTTTTTAGGGTTTTGAGCAGATACGAGTTCGTACTTTTTCAGACCAAAAATCCTTAAAATCGAGTTTGTTATCACTTCATTTGGTGTTTGTTAGGCTAAGGTTTGTTAGATGATGTTTTCTACGCTTTTGGAAGCATTAATTTCTCAGATCCATCACTTTTCGAGCATTGTCCTCAAGATCCATCAAGAACACTGTTGTACTGAACAAGTACGCAAAATCACCTTTTCTGCGTACTTGCTAAGTACGCATGGGTTAGCCCTGCGTACTTAGTAAGTACGCATGCGAAGTGACCTGCGTACTTAGCTAAGTATGCAAGAGCATTTCTCTACGCACTTAACAAGTACGCATGGGTACTAGGCTTTGCGTATTTACTAAATACGCATGAACACCCTTTATGTGCGTATTTACTAAGTACGTATGAACTATCATCTTGGATTAAAAAAAAACTTCTTTAGACGGCGTGGCTTGGAGAAATTTTTTAGCGGGAAAACTTCTCTTAGCCATATTTTTTAGGAATCTTTTGTAAGCTTGTTTCGGGCCATTTTGGAGAAGAGAGTAATTTTGGTTTTTCCGGACCAAAATTTGTAGACGGCGTGGATTGGAGAAACACGAATGAGATTTTTTTTGAATGATACAACTTGTCATACATTGTTTAAGTGTCCATACCTGAAAATGTAGGCTACGAGTATCCAGGATAATTATTTAATAGGGTATGAATGCTGAACTAATGGGAGCAATTGGGTCGCCATTGGCTAAAGGTCTCGTTCTATTTGTGAAGATGTGGCTGCTTTGGGTCTTTCGGAAAAATAATCATCTTGTTTAGGTATTCAAACATGAATATGTAGGCTACGAGTATCCGGGATACTTCTTTAATAGGGGATGAATACTGTAACAAATTCAACCCAAGGATTTGCTATTTTGAATCTTTGCAAAGGAATAAAAGAATAAAATCCCGGAGTTGGCTAGTTGTGCTTTTTGAGGATTTGAGTGAAGTGATGATGAAGTTGTTCATAGTTTACAGAGAAATAGGGGGGATGTATCATCAACCGTGATTTCTCGTGTAAACTATATTTTTCGTGCTCATTGGTCAAGCGTGTGTTCAAGATTTGATGTGATTCAATTATGATGGGATTTCTCATTTGGGATATGGGCGGAATCCAGATAGACAACCTAGTTATGGAACTTCACCGCGGTGAACGTATACGGATTAGGAGGTGTAAACCAGGAATGAAGATCTAATTGAAGAATGTTGGACTTTGGATATAAGGTGATCACTGCTGAACATGATTTTGTGTTTGATTCTATTAAGTGTTTTCAAGATGAAGCTGGATATCCGTTGGATTATTAGTTGAAGATGGAACTTTTTATCATTGGCCGATGGGATAGGAAACATACCCTTGTTTCTAGTCTAGTCAGATGGAGCTTAAACTGAAAGGGGATATTGGAAATGAACATCTTCGGGAATTTGGTTAACTCGTGAAGATACATGACAGAGTTGGACACATCTGGTTGAAGAATTAAGTTTATCTTACTGGAATTCCTATGGGAGCTGATTAGTTTGATGCAGGTTATTGGAAATTCAAACTTTCTATCATATGCCAGCTGGTTTGGAGTTGTCTTAGTCTACTATTGTTACCTGGTTAGGAAGACATTGTTAGACTCATAATTCTAAGTCAGGGTAGAGCAAGCTACTTCTGAGAGGATGAACTACAATGAAGTGTGTTGGGTTAGTTGGTTTCTATTGAAGCACTTGGTTTGGTCTACAATGAAATCTACATTTAAGAGGGAGTCGTGTGTATCACTCGGCAACTGAAGACTGAGGTTTGAAGAGCTCAAGTGGAATGCCAGAAGATCAAGTCTCGCCAGAAGACAATTGATGTCATTAGTTTAGAGGGAGTATGTAAGGACATTTCTTGTAAACTAATGCAAATCAGTGTTACTGCTAAATAGAATTTGATGCTATAGTTAAAAGGGAGTTTGTAGAAGCATGTTTTTGTAACTATAGATAAAATACTCTATATCGATGTACGTGGCTAGTACGCAGGAGGGTGTTCTTGAGTACTTAGCCTGCCCACCAGTTTGGTCCTACGTACTTAGTAAGTATGCAAGGCTTTTGCCTTGCGTACTTGTCAAGTACGCATGACCAAACCCTGCGTACTTAGACAAGTACGCAGGTAATGTTCCTTCCCCTATAAATATGAGATGATGGCCTCATTTGTAGGGGGAACTTCTGGAACAAGGTTGAGAGGTGTCTGGGTCAGAACGAGCTCTCCCGGCCCCCAGACCGTGAGCTTAGATGAGAGATGTGTGCTCCTTCGGTATGTTGTCTGTAATAAGGGATGACTTCTATGTTATGGATTACGTATCATTTCATTCTCTTGTTTGTTGTTCATGTATTCTCTATCTCGTTTTCTTAGTTCCCACACAAATCACATAACAGGTCCGTGTTATCTCCGCTGCGTGACGAGGCTCCCGGGACCTACAACATGTTTTCGGGAAAAACTACTAGCACTGAAATAACTAATTATGTGAACTCACCAACCTTTGTGTTGACACATTCAAGTATGTTTCTCAGCTAACCCTTAGACATGGCGCAGTTGGAATAGGCTAGTTATATTTGATCAATTCCTAGTAGCTGGAAGGACATAGATTATCAAGTCTCAAGACTATCGTTGATCTAGAAGAACTTAGATCGTTGTATTACTTAGTCTTAGTAATTGTGTATATATTCAAGTCTTAGAAATCACTATTACAGCTTCCGCAATCGTGTAATGAACCAATCGTTGCAACCTTTATTTATTAAGTAAATAAATTTAGGGGTGTGACAGATTGGTATCAGAGCAATGGTTTTAGCGAATTAGGTTTCCTTAGTGACACCTAGGCTCTAACCGGACTCATTTAGGGACCTAGATTTCTAAGACTTGCATCACACTAAGAACACCGAAGACTTTAGTATAGGAATTCCAACCGTTGCCGAACAATTTGTGTAGACTGTTAGTGTATGGAGTTACACTAGGGTATCATTAGCTACACTAATACATAATAAAATTACATGGCACATGTAACGAGCACTTAAACACATACAAAAATGTGGAAATAATAAACACTTACAACGTGTTACTGTTCGGATTACGAGTCAAGAATAATGGGCACTCAGCACACTTCAACCTTAGAAGATCGAGTTATGAGCTGAGCTTAGGCGACGACGGCAGCAATCGTCAGTTACCGATCTTGGTATCACAACAGGCTGAACCCGTACCAGAACCTGTACCTATACCTGCACCACACCTACAACTACTCCAACCGTGGTGGCAGCTTTCTTTCTCACATGTGTGCGGTATAAATACTCTAATTCATGAGTTTCCGGATCGATTGACTAGAGTTTCGCCATGATATATGGCAGACAGGATTTCCTAGACAGAAAGGAAACCGGGGTGGATAAGCAGGACTAAACGGGAGAGAACTCTAGGGGTAAGGAGACCCAGACATTCTCAGGATCAAGTGGATCCATACATACATACATACATACTTGGAGCATGAGTTGCTCGACACTGATTTGAGGATCTCTGCCCTTCACATAGTGCCTGACTTCCACCATACACATTTTATTTTTGAGAGACACTGGTGGTGCCTCTCTACCATTAACCTCATCCGGCAACAGCCATATTTGGCAGATTCATGAGTATTGGTACGAATAATTAAGGGTAATCTGATAGAACAATACACACTCCTACACATGTGTGCAAACACAATCTAATGAACGTTCAAACCCTATTTGACTAAAAGCTTGGGATAGGAGAAACACTACATGGATCATGCAAAGTAAATTATCATTACGGGTGCACACATAATCATAATTTGCAGTGCATGGGAATTTAGTAAGTCTTGTTGTCCAAGGTAATGATCAACCCATGTTCTAAGCCACTTGATTAAGGGTTGAATCTTAACAAATCAGACTTCTCAATTAGGTATTCACAAAGCATTCTCCTAGTTCGGAAGGAACGAGAGAAATTCAAATTGAATTAAACCAATCCTTAGTGAATCCTGAACGGCGAAGGATTAACCACATTCATTCTTTGAGATTCTACTTGTCAGGAAGGCTCCAAATTGAGTGTTACCACAACTAACACTTACAATAATTGCACAATTATTGTGGGAGATCATACAGTTTAGTCTCACAATTACTTGGCATTTACGTCAGGAGTGCTCTGCACTAACTCCGGTAACGGGGCAGAAAATTATCATGACCCGCATACACATAGCATCTATGGAGTATTCTGGAAGCTCGACACAAGACAAGTAGGTAATATGACATTTCAGAATATTGATCAAACAGGGTTGCTCTCACAACCGTTGACATTCAGTACACCTTTAAGTCCGACTATTCTTCCAGTGATGAATAAGCCGTGATTTATTCACAAGCGAATGCCAAAGAAACCTAAGTGTTGACTAACAACTATTGTCGCTCTAACAGAAGAACGACGTACAAAACTCTTAAAAGAGTCCCAAATGCGTAATTTCTTGCTAATCTCATTAGTTCATGATATGCATAAGGGACGTATGCGCAAATTGTTCACAACAGACCGCAGCCTACAAAGATCCGAGGAGGATAACTTTATACCCTTTTGTACCCGTACTTCCTTAAGAATCACCTTGTGGATTAATCCTAGTTTTTAGCCTAGAGGAGAGACGTGGTCACATCTCTCACTCCTAGTTTTCTATGATTAGGAAGCTCTAGGGCATCTATCGTTAAGAAATGACTTCTTAACACATGCTCAGGAAAAGTACAAATTTTCGGTGTTCAACACTCGTTACCTCAATGTTAAGAACTGAGTCCTTGTACTAAGTGTGACACCCGACATTTCAGGTCAATATCCGTACATACTATAAACAAGTTTACATCTTAATTGTTTTTGTGATTTATTTAATTTCACAAACAAGGACATTAAGGTCTAACAAAAACCGTACATGGTCTCATTTCATATTTGGTAATTCTAGGAGTTACCGGTTCACGTACCAGGATAACCCGACTAAATACGAACACTAGTGGTCAAATTAAATAACCAGAAAAATATATATATAATATACGTAAAAGTAAAATACTGGACTTTTCGAAGACATTACTATGTAGCGCCACCTTTAGGTACTCATACCTACAAATAATCACCCCAACGAATTATACAACTCGTGATTTGAATATATTATTGTTTTTCATCAAACTAGTCCTTAAATAATAAACCATAATTCGAGTTCCGTCAAGAACCTAAACCGAACTAAATTACCGTTGGAACTCTAATTTCGATTAATACCACCTAATAATCTAGATAACTAGTACCTAAACTAACTAAATATCTACCCAAACCAAACTCCCCCAACCCTTTTCCTGTTCTCAGACGAAATGCCCTAAATGGGGTCTTTCACCAATCAAATCTTTCCATCCAAATTCTTTAATCCTTATACCATGCCTCTTGCCTTCTAAAACTTGACAAGAGCTCACCTTCCATCATATCTATCACTTACCAATTCCGAACACACACTCCACCGTATTTTTCTCTCTTTTACGGCACCAACAACACCACCACTTTCATCCTTTATTTCTTTAGTATTCATCCAATTTCAAGGCAAAATCATCCATCTGTTGGTGTTCTTCCATAATCGAAGACTCGAATCCTTTATTTCGGTATTATAAGGAGAGTTCCAAGTGTTTTTCTCAAGAATCAAGCTAAGGAGCTAAAAAATCATTCTCTGTTTCTCTCAAAATCATCATCTCTGTCCAGAGGTAAAAACTCGATACCATCCATATTATTTTCTTTAAAACCGTAGCTAAACATACAAATCGTTCGAACGCAAGTAAGATAACAAGAAAAGTGTGTCAAATTCAAGACTAAAACATAAAAATATGCAGGACTGATTCTGTAAATCAAAACTCCAGTAATCGAAACTGAAAGTTTTGATACCTGTTTACTCAATCGAACTAGGAGTTTTGATACCTGTTTACTCAATCGAAACTAGGAGTTTCAATACCTGTTTGCTCAATCGAAACTAGGTAGTTTCGATACCTATTACTCAATCGAAACTAGGTAGTTTCGATACCTGTTTACCCAATCAAAACGAGGTAGTTTCGATACCTATTACTTAATCGAAACCAGGTAGTTTCGATACCATGTTTACTCAATCGAAACTAGGTAGTTTCGACATCTGTCCTGTTCAATCGAAACTAGGTAGTTTCGATACCTATTCATCAGTCCCATTGGGCAGTAACTTAGAACTGTTTTATAACGAAACAAGTGTTGAAAAACTAAGAAGATATTTTAAACAAAAGCAATCAGATTTACTAAGTCAGTGAACAATTTGCATATAAGACGTTCGGTCTTAACACGAATTACCCTTTTGTAATTAGGGTACGAATAGTCAAGTTGACTAGAACAATTATCATTGCAAGCATACACAAACTTAAGGTGAGTTCACGGCCCCCTTTTAACTCTTTACTGTTTTGTAAACATCGGGGGAGAAACATACTTACTTGTTATGTTTTGAAAACATGAATTACGTTGCTTATACACTTGACATTACGAACATTCTGGTTTAACTTCTTGTGAGTCTCACGGCCCCACTTTTACTACTTGTTTTTAAATTGTTTTTAAACAAACGGGGAGAAAACTTGCTCAACTAAACAGCGGGACACAAGTACACTCAACGATTTTTTGGATGAACAACACACAACGATTGTTCGGATGAACAACACTCAACGATTTGGGGGAAGAACATACTTACAACTATTTTTATGTGATAACAAGAGAATAAGACTCGAATTTTATGTTTACATGAGTTAAACGATTTGAGGCCGCTAAAGTCCCCTGGAACAATTTAGTAACCATTAACTGTAGCCTAGGGTCCTATGAATAGTACTATGGAGAGTGACGTCTCCCGGTCATGGTTAGTCGCGCTAACCACAATCTGGAGGATTTATGGCCGCATAGAACCGGATAACGAAATTAGGGGCGTGTACAATTGTCATGGTTTGGTTACGGCTCATGTAGGAACATATTATTTGTATTCCTAGCTAGTTTACAAATGGGTCAACAATTCTTATTCTGATTATCACACGCAACTGGAACTATTTATGAACAATTGAATTTTACAAAGGATTCTGATCAGGTTAAAATGATCAGGTTTATACAAAGAAAAACTACTTATTTCATGACGGATAGGTCATGGGCATGTTTTCAAAGGAAAACTACTTATTTTATGACGGTAAAGTCATGTACATGTTTTCGGGAAAAACAATAAGCACTAATACAACTAACTCTGTGAACTCACCAACCTTTGTGTTGACACTTTCAAGTATGTTTCTCAGGTAACCTTTGGCCATGGCGCAGTTGGAATAAGCTAGCTATGTTGGATCAATTCCTAGTAGCTAGAAGGACGTAGGATATCAAGTCTCAAGTCTATCGTTGATCTAGAAGAACTTAGAACATATTATTACTTAGTTTTAGTAATTGTATATGTAATCAAGTCTTAGAAATCACTATTATAGCTTCCGCTATCGTGTAATGAACCAATCGTTGCAACCTGTATTTATTTAATAAGTAAATAAATTTGGGGGTGTGACAGATTGGTATCAGAGCAAAGGTTTTAGCGAATTAGGTTTCCTTAGTGATACCTAGGCTCTAACCGGACTCATTTAGGGACCAAGATTTCTAAGACTTGCATCACACTAAAAACACCCAAGACATGAGCATAGGAATTCCAACCGTTGCTGAACAAATTGTGTAGACTATTAGTGTATGGAGTTACACTAGGGTACCATTAGCTACACTAATGCAATTACATGGCACATGTAGTGAACACTTAAACACATACAATAATGTAGAAATAATAAACACTTATAACATGTTACTGTTCGGATTACGAGTCAAGAATAACGGGTACTCAGCATACTGCAACCTTCGAAGATCGAGTTACGAGCTGAGCTTGGACGACGACGGCGGAAATCGTCAGTTACCGATCTTGGTATCACAACAGGCTGAACCCGTACCAGAATCTGTACCTATACCTGCACCACAACTACTCCAGCCATGAAGGCAACTATCTTCCTAACGTATGTGCGGTATAAATACTCTCCTTCATAAGTTGTCGGATCGGATGCCTAGACTCTCGCCATGATATATGGCAGGTATGATTGCACAGACAGAAGGGAATTCAAGGTGAATAAGCAGGACTAAATGGGAGAGAACTCCAAGGGTTAGGAGACCCAGACATACATCAGGATCATGTGGATCCATGCATATATACAGACTTGGAGCATGAGTTGCTCGACACTCGTTTGAGGATCTCTGCCCAACACATAGTGCCTGAATTTCACCATGCACATTTTTTTAAGAGACACTGGTGGTGCCTCTCTACCATTAGCCTCATCCGACAACTGCCATATTCGGCAGATTCATGAGTATTGGTACACATAATTAAGAGTAATCCGATAAAACAATACACACTCCTGTACAAATGTACAAACGCAATCTAATGATCATTTCAAACCCCTTTTGATTAAAAGCTAGGGATAGAAGAAACACTATAGGGATCAGGCAAGGCAAATTATCATTACGGGTGCACACGTAATCATAATTTGCAGTGCATGGGAACTTTAGTGAGTCTTGCTGTCTAAGCTGATGATCAACTCATGTTCTCAATCACTTGATTAATGATTGAATCTTAATAAATCAGACTTCTCAATTAGGTGCCCACAAAGCATTCTCCTAGTTTTGGAGGAACGAGAGAAATTCAAATTGAATTCAACCAATCCTTAGTGAATCCTGAACGGCGAAGGAATTCGCACATTCATTCTTTGAGATTCTACTGGTCAAGATAGCTTTAAATTGCGCATTACCACAACCCACGCTTACAATAATTGCACAATTATTGTGGGAGATTATAGCATAATCTCAAGATCCATCGTACAATTTAGTCTCACATATACTTGAAATTTTCGTCAGGAGTGCCAGGCACTAACTCCGGTAATGGGGCAGAAAATATTTCTGACCCGCATACACATAGTACCTATGAGGTATTGTGGAAGCTCTATGTGAGACAAGTAGCTAATCTGACATTTCAGAATATCGGTCAAACAGAGTTGCTCTCGCAGCCATTGACATTCAATATACCTTTAAGTCTAACTATTCTCTCGGTAATGGATAAGCCGGGGTTGATGCTCAAACGAATGCCAAAGAAACCTAAGTGTGGACTAACGACTATTGTCGCACTAACAGGGAAACGACATGCAAAACTCTTAAAGGAGTCCCAAATGCAGAATTTCATGCTAATCTCATTAGTTCATGATATGCATAAGGGACGTAAGCTCGAGCTATTCACAACAGGCCACTGTCCACAAAGAGTTGAGAAGAATAATTTATTACTCTTTTGTACTCGCACTTCCCAAAGGTTCATCTTGATGGATGGATCCCAGATTTAGCCTAGAAGAGGGGTGTGATTGCATCTTTCACTCCTAGTTTTCTATAATTGGGAAGCTCTAGAGCATCTTTTGTTAAGAAATGATCTCTTGGAGTAGACTCAGTTAGAATACAAGAGTCTCGACATTCAACACTCATTACCTCAAGCTTATCCTTGTGCTAAGGATTTTGAGGCTATAACTTGAATGAGTGGAATACGTAATGGTAAGTCACCAAAGTACCATTCAAACCCTAAGGAAGTGCAGACACACTGAATGACTACAAGATGGCATTTGTAAAACTCCTAAAACACCTCCGCCAACTTAATGGGTTGACAAACCCATAGCCCATTTTGGGGAAAGCACTAATTCGATGAGACCATTCTCACAGTATTACTATTCATTCCCTCAGCTAGACGGAATGTGAATATTCCAAACAAACATTGAACTTCGTATGGCTTACAAACTTTGAAGGTATGGTAGTCGAGACATGAGTTTACATATCAGGACGCTACAACCCAAAGGCTAGTCTGCCTCGAAAGGTAGTGCAAGCAAAGGGGTAAAGTGGTGATTAGACTCGAAGTTCGCAAATAAGAGCTCCCAAGGAATATCAATTCCTAGCTCCATGAAGGCACATGGAGAGGAAAATCCTAGAAAACATGAAACCTGAAATAAGAGAAAAGTCTTAGTCTGGGAAAATGCTTTCGAAAAGCATAAGAGGGACAAACATAAAGTTTCATTTTCATACTGTTTCATTACTACCCAATATACAACAAAAACTTGGACACCTCGTCGAGTAATTCTTTCATAAGACCTATAGTGCGTAGACGAATAGAGAGTATGTGTCAACATACGCTCAAGATTCGCAGGCACCATTCCTTTCATTACCAGGAATGAGCATCACATAATCCTACCATATTGAGGACAATCAAATAAAGGGATTCTTGCACGTTTAACATCGTTAGTCAGGGAAGTATTCGCTTTGCTTTCGAATACTGATTACCAAGTAAATGGAATCAAACAATTGAAGCCTAAGTTGGATGATACAGATATAATTTAGGTACCAGGTATCGGTAGCCTATGTGGGAGGTTATGGATGAAGTCCATAAGCCCAAGTACTCCGTTCATCCAAAATCGAATGAAACGTATAAGGACCCCGAGGAACTCCATTATGTGGCCAAACATGAGAGAAGAAATAGCTATCTATGCTAGGAGATACTTAGCAGTACAAGTAGAATGTTAGGAATCAACTGAGTGATCACAACAAACACATATTTATCAATGGGAAGGGGAAGAGAATTCCATGGATTTCATTACAAATCCACCCAGAACACCTAGCGACTATGATACTATATGGTAATCGTCAGTCATTTGACGAAATCCGCGCATTCCCTACCAATAAAGGAGACAGATGAAAGTAAGAAGCGTGCAAGGCTAAATATTAAGGGAATTAAGGCTAGGCATGGTATGCCAGTTTCCATTTTCTCTAAAAGGGACAGTCGATTCATGTCAAGAACCTGGCAGTCTGTACAAGAAGCATTGGGCACACGCCTTTACATGAGCACTGCATATCATCCCCAGATGAACGGTGCGAGTAAAAGGACCATCCAAACTTTAAAAGATGTGCTCCGTGCGTGTGTAATCAATTTCAGAGGAAATAGGGATACTCACCGCCGTTGGCTGAGTCTTGAGTTTTCATATAATACCAACTACCATACCAGCATTAAAGCCGCTCCGCTGAGGCTTTGTATGGTTGTAAGTGTCACTCATCGCTATGTTGGGCGGAGGTTGGCGAACAGCATTTGACTGGTCCTGATAAGGGCTAGGAAACCACTGACAAGATCATCGAAATAAAAGATCGTCTGAAAGCCACTCAAGACAGACGAAAGAGAGTTGTACTAGCAACAGACGAAAGCCATTAAAATTCCAAGTGGGAGATAAAGTCATGTTAAAGGTCTCATCTTGGAAAGGAGTTGCAAGATTTGGCAACCGTGGCAAGCTTAACCCTAGGTATGTTGAACCATTTAAAATTTTGACTAGGGTTGGCCCTGTAGCATACAAGCTCAAGTTGCCACAAGATCTAAAGCAATGTACATGATATGTTTCATGTATCAAATCTCAAGAAGTTCTTATCAGACGGGACATTAATTATACCGCCTGATGAGATTCACATAGATAATAAGCTACACTTCGTTGAGGAATCCATTGAAGTCTCAGATTGGAAGGTTCAGAAAACAAGGCGTAGCCGGATTAAATTGGTTAAGGTACGTTGGGATTCAAAACGCGGCCCCGAGTATACGTGGGAGCGGGAAGATAAAATGAAAGCCAAGTATCCGTCCTTGTTCACGAACACTCCAAGTCAAGATGACAAGAATTGAATTTCGGGACGAAATTCTGTTAACATGGGGAGAATGTGACACCCGACATTTCATGTCAATATCCGTACATACTATAAACAAGTTTACATCTTAATTGTTTTTGTGATTTATTTAATTTAACAAACAAGGACATTAAGGTCTAACAAAAACCGTACATGGTCTCATTTCATATTTGGTAATTCTAGGAGTTACCGGTTCACGTACCAGGATAACCCGACTAAATACGACACGAGTGGTCAAATTAAATAACCAGAAAAATATATATATAATATACCTAAAAGTAAAATAATGGACTTTTCGAAGACGTTACTATGTAGCACCACCTTTAGGTACTCATACCTACAAATAATCACCCCAACGAATTATACAACTCGTGATTTGAATATATTATTGTTTTTCATCAAACTAGTCCTTAAATAATAAACCATAATTCGAGTTCCGTCAAGAACCTAAACCGAACTAAATTACCGTTGGAACTCTAATTTCGATTAATACCACCTAATAATCTAGATAACTAGTACCTAAACTAACTAAATATCTACCCAAACCAAACTCCCCCAACCCTTTTCCTGTTCTCAGACGAAATGCCCTAAATGGGGTCTTTCACCAATCAAATCTTTCCATCCAAATTCTTTAATCCTTATACCATGCCTCTTGCCTTCTAAAACTTGACAAGAGCTCACCTTCCATCATATCTATCACTTACCAACTCCGAACACACACTCCACCGTATTTTTCTCTCTTTTACGGCACCAACAACACCACCACTTTCATCCTTTATTTCTTTAGTATTCATCCAATTTCAAGGCAAAATCATCCATCTGTTGGTGTTCTTCCATAATCGAAGACTCAAATCCTTTATTTCGGTATTATAAGGAGAGTTCCAAGTGTTTTTCTCAAGAATCAAGCTAAGGAGCTCAAAAATCATTCTCTGTTTCTCTCAAAATCATCATCTCTGTCCAGAGGTAAAAACTCGATACCATCCATATTATTTTCTTTAAAACCGTAGCTAAACATACAAATCGTTCGAACGCAAGTAAGATAACAAGAAAAGTGTGTCAAATTCAAGACTAAAACATAAAAATATGCAGGACTGATTCTGTCAATCAAAAGTCCAGTAATCGAAACTGGAAGTTTCGATACCTGTTTACTCAATCGAAACTAGGAGTTTCGATACCTGTTTACTCAATCGAAACTAGGAGTTTCGATACCTGTTTGCTCAATCGAAACTAGGTAGTTTCGATACCTATTACTCAATCGAAACTAGGTAGTTTCGATACCTGTTTACCCAATCGAAACAAGGTAGTTTCGATACCTATTACTTAATCGAAACCAGGTAGTTTCGATACCATGTTTACTCAATCGAAACTAGGTAGTTTCGACATCTGTCCTGTTCAATCGAAACTAGGTAGTTTCGATACCTATTCATCAGTCCCATTGGGCAGTAACTTAGAACTGTTTTATAACGAAACAAGTGTTGAAAAACTAAGAAGATATTTTAAGCAAAAGCAATCAGATTTACTAAGTCAGTGAACAATTTGCATATAAGACGTTCGGTCTTAACACGAATTACCCTTTTGTAATTAGGGTACGAATAGTCAAGTTGACTAGAACAATTATCATTGAAAGCATACACAAACTTAAGGTGAGTTCATAGCCCCCTTTTAACTCTTTACTGTTTTGTAAACATCGGGGGAGAAACATACTTACTTGTTATGTTTTGAAAACATAAATTACATTGCTTATACATTTGACATTACGAACATTCTGGTTTAAGTTCTTGTGAGTCTCACGGCCCCACTTTTAATACTTGTTTTTAAATTGTTTTTAAACAAACGGGGAGAAAACTTGCTCAACTAAACAGCGGGACACAAGTACACTCAACGATTTTTCGGATGAACAACACACAACGATTGTTCGGATGAACAACACTCAACGATTTGGGGGAAGAACATACTTACAACTATTTTTACGTGATAACAAGAGAATAAGACTCGACTTTTATGTTTACATGAGTTAAACGATTTGAGGCCGCTAAAGTCCCCTGGAACAATTTAGTAACCATTAACTGTAGCCTAGGGTCCTATGAATAGTACATTGGAGAGTGACGTCTCCCGGTCATGGTTAGTCGCGCTAACCACAATCTGGAGGATTTATGGCCGCATAGAACCGGATAACGAAATTAGGGGCGTGTACAATTGTCATGGTTTGGTTACGGCTCATGTAGGAACATATTATTTGTATTCCTAGCTAGTTTACAAATGGGTCAACAATTCTTATTCTGATTATCACACGCAACTGGAACTATTTATGAACAATTGAATTTTACAAAGGATTCTGATCAGGTTAAAATGATCAGATTTATACAAAGAAAAACTACTTATTTCATGACGGATAGGTCATGGGCATGTTTTCAAAGGAAAAATACTTATTTTATGACGGTAAAGTCATGTACATGTTTTCGGGAAAAACAATAAGCACTAATACAACTAACTCTGTGAACTCACCAACCTTTGTGTTGACACTTTCAAGTATGTTTCTCAGGTAACCTTTAGCCATGGCGCGGTTGGAATAAGCTAGCTATGTTGGATCAATTCCTAGTAGCTAGAAGGACGTAGGATATCAAGTCTCAAGTCTATCGTTGATCTAGAAGAACTTAGATCATAGTATTACTTAGTTTTAGTAATTGTATATGTAATCAAGTCTTAGAAATCACTATTACAGCTTCCGCTATTGTGTAATGAACCAATCGTTGCAACTTGTATTTATTTAATAAGTAAATAAATTTGGGGGTGTGACACTAAGGACTTTGAGGCTATGGCCGGTATGAGTGGAATACATAATGGTAAGTCACCAAAGTACCATTCGAACGCCAAGGAAGTGCAGACACACTGAATGACTAGGAGTTGGCCATCAACCCTTTCTGCCAACTTAATGGGTTGACAAAGCCATGGCCCATTTTTAGGAAACATTAATTCGATGAGACCATTCTCACAGTATCACTAGTCATTTACTCACCTAGACGGAATGTGAATATTCCAAACAAACATATAACTTCATATGGCTTACTACTTCAAGAGTATGGTAGTCAAGCCATGAGTTTACATATCAGGACGTTACAACCCAAAGGATAGTCTGCCTCGAAAAGGTGGTACAAGCAAAGGGTAAAGTGGTGATTAGACTCAAACTTTGCTTGTAAGAGCACACAAGGAACCTTGAAATATTAAATCCATTATGACCCATTTTAATGGAAGATCCTAGATAACACGAAACCTGAAATAAGAATAAAGTCTTAGTCCGAGAAAATGCTTTCGAAAAGCATAAGAGGGACAAACATAAAGTTTTGTTTCCATATTGTATCATTACTACACGATCTTCAACTGAAACCTGAACACCTCGTCGAGTAATTCCTTTCAAGGATCTATAGAGAACTGGATATTGTGCATCATAATGCGTAGATGAATAGAGGGTATGTGTCAGCATACACTCAAGATTCTCAGGCATCATTTTTTTGTTATCAGGAATGAGTATCACAAAACCCCACCATATTATGGGTAATTAAATATACGGTTCTTGCACAACTAATATCGTTAATCAGAGAAGTATTCTCCTTGTTTTCGAATACTGACCACCAAGTAAATGGAAATCAAACAATCGGAGCCTAAGTTGGATGATGCAGACAAAATTTAGGTACCAAGTACTGGTAACCTATGTGTGTAGTTATGGATGAAGTCCATAAGCCCAAGTACTCCATTCATGCAGAATCGGATAAAACGTATAAGGATCTTGAGGAACTCTATTGTGTGGCCAAACATGAAAGGAGAAATTGCTGTGGGAAATTTTCGACAGTAAAGGCAGAATGCCAGGAATCACCGGGGAAATCACAACAACTTGAGATTCCTCAATGCAAATGGGAACAAATTTCCATGAATTTCATTACGAAACTACCAAGAACGTTTAGTGACTATGATACTATACGAATAATCGTCAGTCGTTTGACGAAATTCGCTCACTCCTTTCCAATCAAGGAGACAGATAAAACTAAGAAGCGTGCAAGGCTAAATATTAAGGAAATTGAGGCTAGGCATGGTATGCCAGTTTCCATTATCTCCAATAGGGACAGCCGATTCGTGTCAAGAATCTGGCAGTCAGTACAAGAAGCCTTAGGCACACGCCTTGAAATGAGCACTTCATATCATCCCCAGACGAACGGTCAAGGTAAAAGTACCATCCAAAATTTTGAAAGATATGCTTCGTGCGCGTGTAATCGATTTCGGAGGAAATTGAGATACTCTCCGCCGTTGGCTGAGTTTTCATATAATAACAACTACCATACCAGCATTAAAGCCGCTCCATTGAGGCTTTGTATGGTTGTAAATGTTGCTCATCGCCAAGTTGGGCGGAGGTTGGCAAAAAGCATTTGACTAGTCCTGAGATTGGCCAGGAAACCATTGATAAGATCTTCGAAGCTAAAGATCGTTTGAAAACCGCTCAAGACAGGCAAAAGAGTTGCGCTAACAACATACGAAAGCCATTAGAATTCCAAGATAGAGACCAAATTTTGTTAAAAGTCCCGTCTTGGAAAGGAATTATCAGGTTTGGAAATCATAGCAAATATAACCATAGATAATGGGGACGGTTTGAAATACGGGCTAGAGTTGGCCTTGCAGCCTACAAGCTTATGTTGTCACGGGAACTAAGCAATGTACATGATACGTTTCATGTTTCAAATCTCAAGAAGTATTTATCAGACAAAAAGTTAATCGTACTGTCTGGTGAGATTCACATAGGTGACAACCTACACCCTATTAAGGAACTTACTGAAATCACTGGCCAAAATGTCCAGGGAACAAGGCGTAATCGTATTGAATTGGTTAAGGTACGTTAGGACTCGAAGCGTGACCCTAAGGATACATGGGAACACGAAGATCAAATGAAAATCCAGTACCATACCTTGTTCACGAATACACCAATTCAAGATAACATCAACTGAATTTCGAGTCGAAATTCTTTTTAACATGGGGAGAAAGTGACAACCAGTATTCTAGGTCAATACTCATAGTCATATTTGAAAGTTCATATTTTATATTTCCTAGAACATTATCTTTGACATGGTATTGCCAGGAGTCTAGCAAAGGAACACGTGTCATATTTTAGTAATTTTAAGAATTACTAGGTCAAAAAAATTTATAACCCGTATTGTACGGTCATTGATGATTATCAAAGTTATACAAGTAAAGTCTAGAGGTATAGTTATTTTATACAAAGTATATATTGGTGACTAAATCTTTAAAGATTGGCGCAAAAATGTTTGTTCACATGACCTTAATTTATTCCTTATGTGAGAATATCTATGAATAGTTAAAGATATTAACTATGCCGGGATTCCCTAGCAAATTATTAAAGCTAGTCAAACTACACAAAATATAGGACGTCTTAATAATTAAAGATATTAAAGAGAGTATTAAATTCGGGTAGTATACCGCGTCTAAATCAATCACATCATCATGATAACTTTACTTACACTTCACTCAAGTGTCATAATCTTCATTATTATAACCAAGAGTACAAGCAACCTCAAAGATCACATCACCATCATTATATCTTTGCTTATACTCCACTCCAACGTTAAGTCATAATGATGATTACTTGTTGAGATCTACACTCAACCCCCGTTTCATCTAATAGTTATATATATATATATATGTATATATATAAAATATCTAGGTATATAGATATATAAAGTTTAAATCATAAAAGTCCTACACCGGGTATTAGATCACGGGATCACATACCGTGTATACACTACCTAAGTACCATCTACCTAAACATTGTAATGATTACACATGAGGTGACAACACCCAACCACCTTACTTCCCCCACTGGGCCAAAATGTGGAACCCACCCACCTTCACCACACTTTCTTCCATAATTTCCATCATTTTATGTCATATGGAACCATTTCCAATCAAGTGTGAACCAAGCAAACATCAAATCCATCTCTTCATGTCATGATTATGATGATTAAAGCAAGTCCAACACTCCACTCTAACTCTCTTTCCCTATATATAAATCAACATATGCACACACAAACCACTTTACATCTCTGATCCAAGAACACAATTCCAGAGAGTGTTAGCTAGAGAATTGGGAGATTCAAAGAAGTATTGAGGTATAAGGATCGGTTTTGATAGCAACACGAGCTTCTATCACTTTCTACTCGTGAATCTTCACCTAACTTGTCTAGCGGTATAAAACCGACACCAATCTTTAGATTCATCTTTATTTTCTTGGATAAAGCTCGTTGTTCACCATAAAAATAAAGGATTTGAAAAGATTAAAGAGTTTTTATAAAGTTTAACATTATTAATTTAAAAGCTAATGTTTTGTGCAAATATATATATATGGTCGAAATTTTGTGTATATATGTCACACCCGTAACACAGGACAATCATCTAACCAGAGTAGTACCTCCAACAGATATGTTCCTGGGTGAGAGCGACGGGTCTAGGAGAGATTTATACACCGCTCTTTCCTAGACAGAACATTTCGTTCGTCGGATAACTACATACCGGTTGAAGGTCGCCTTCTAGTTACTGTGACGTTGATACCAAAAACACACAGCCAAAGACTTAACATCATAAACTTATTTTATTTCGTAACATAACGTTTGTACAATAGTGACCGACTGGCAAAATACAACATAAACAAACTCTTGACTTATAGCTCATGAAGAACCATGCCATTTACTCAGGCCTTATGGTCACTCTGGGACCGGCCCTCTGTCATCCCTATATCCAACATCTGTACACCTCCTGGAATGCCAACTAACAGCTAGGGTTCACCTGTACTCAATAACATTTGAAAACATTTTGGATCAGCTTACACTGGTGAGTTCATAAACAACATCGTATTTACGGTTATCTTTGATACATGGATGAATGCCCCGACAGGTCTTACAACCATCCCCTCCAATCCATCACCCGAATCGCCCTTAGATTCTGAGTCTACAACATACATATATTCAGGAACCTTCCGGGCACGGTGGTCACCCTTAGACCAGATCCAACCAAGAGGATCAATCTTGTCCATAGTTCCCACCCCAATAATGGCCATAATAAGTACTTATTATAGGATATATGCCCGGATAGTATTGGGTATCTCAGACAAAAATCATTTCATAGAGCACAGTTTAGACGAACTCACCTTAAGCAGAACCTCCTCCTTTATCGAATATAACAATCAACACTTTGACAGAACCATAAATTATATCCAACATTTTCATAATCAATACCCATATCTTAGGTTTACACGAATAGGTTTACACGAAGAAACCTCAGAGTGTTCAGAAACCTTACCTCGGCACTATCTATGGCAGTTTTGCGGACGAATTGTGAGAACCGGACTCTCGGAAGTGGACCAGAACTTCGATAATCGAGCCACCAGAGCTCTAATGTGAGTTTGTGAAGTGTTTGTGTTGTGCAAATGAGCCTAGATTGATCAAGTATTTATAGGGTGATCATCGGGCCCGTAGCGGACCGCTAAGCAAGGGTGTGGCGGTCCGCTACCCCTTGTGGCGGCTTATTCTGCTTGGCGTCCACGTAGCGGACCATTAAGGTTAAGGTTGGCGGTCCGCCACCCTTCCACGTGTCAGATTTCCAACGGTGAGTCACAGGGACACGTGTCAACTCCCGGTGGTTTCCTTAGTCCACACATAGCGGACCGCTAAGACTTAGGGTAGCGGTCCGCTACCCCTTTCTCTTTCAAATTTTCAATTTTGGTCTTTTAACTTTAGAGAATTAAAGTTCAACCGCTGAACTTTATATTTTGACACTTTTGGCCCCTTGGGAATTATCCGGGTGTTACAAATCTCCCCACCTTAAAAGAATTTCATCCTCGAAATTCAGGGTTAGTTAAAATAGATGAGGATACTTATCTTTTATTTGTTCTGTCAATTCCCAAGTTTTGTCGGCTCCTTTCCGACCTTGCCATTGTACCAATACCATTGGTATAGTTTTCTTTCTCAATTTTCGATCTTGGGTTCCTAAGATTTTAATGGGTTGCTCGGTAAATTGAAGCTTGTCATTAACATGTACGTCGTCTAATGAGATTGCCTGATCTGGGTCTGCTAAGCACTTGCGTAAACATGACACATGAAATGTGTTATTAATACCTTGCAATGCTTCAGGCAATTCAAGTTTGTATGCTACAACTCCCACTCTTTCTATGATCTTATAAGGTCCAATGTACCTTGGGCCTAATTTTCCAGGTTTCCTGAAACGTACAACACCTTTCCAAGGTGATACTTTCAATAGAACATAGTCGCCTACTTGGAATTCTAACGGCCGTCGTCGTCTGTCTGCATGACTCTTATGTCGATCTTGTGCAGCTTTTAACCTTTGTTTGATTTGAACTATTTTATCAGTCGTTTCCTGTAAGATTTCTGGTCCAGATAGTTGGCTATTTCCAACTTCTGTCCAAAAAATTGGAGTTCTTCATTTTCTACCGTATAATGCCTCAAACGGTGAAACCTTTATACTTGAATGATAGCTGTTGTTGTAAGAAAAATCTATTAAGGGTAGATGATTATCCCAGCTAACTCCAAATTCTATTACAAAAGCCCTCGGTATATCTTCTAGGGTTTGGATTGTTCTTTCACTTTGTCCATCTGTTTGAGGGTGATAGGTTGTACTCCTGTTGATTCGGGTTCCCAACTCTTTTTGGAAACTAGTCCAGAATCTGGAAGTGAATCGACTATCTCTATCAGATATAATAGATAGCGGTATACCATGGCGACTCACGATTTCATTAATGTAGGGTCGGGTTAAATTATCCATTGAATAGCTCTCATTGACAGGAATAAAGTGTGCTGATTTGGTTAATCTGTCAACCATAACCCAAATAGCATCATGTCCTTTTTGGGTTCTCGGTAATTTTGTAACAAAATCCATAGTAATTCTATCCCATTTCCACACAGGTATCTCTAACTGCTATAGTTGACGTGCGGGTTTCTGATGTTCAATTTTGACTTGAAGGCAAGTTAATCATTTTTCTATGTACTGGGCTATGGATCTCTTCATATTCGGCCATGGTAATGAGTCTTCAAGCCTTTATACATTTTATCAGCTCCAGGATGTATTGAGTATTTGGATTTGTGAGCTTTATCCATCACTTTTGTTTGAATTTCCCCAAGTCTAGGAATCCAAATTCTATTTTCAAATCGTAGGATTCCGTCATTGCTTTTGTTTAGTAACTTCTCCTTACCAACCATGCGCTTCTTCTTGATGTTATCTTCATGGAGTGCTTGGATTTGAGTTTCTTTAATCTGATACATCCAGTATATCTTGATTTCTAACCTTAAGGCTCTTATCCTGATAGGCTTAATTCTCTCCATCCGACTTAATGCATCTACTACAACATTAGCTTTCCCGGGATGGTATTTAATCTCACAATCATAATCATTAATAAGTTCCATCCATCTTCTCTGTCTCATATTCAAATCCTTCTGATTGAATATATGTTGGAGACTTTTATGGTCTGTATATATCATACACCTAGTACCATAGAGACAGTGTCTCCAAATCTTTAGAGCAAACACTATGGCACCAAGTTCGAGATCGTGTGTGGTATAGTTTTTCTCATGAACCTTAAGTTGTCGTGATGCGTAGGCTATAACCTTTTCTCGCTGCATCAATACACAACATAGACCAATACGGGAAGCATCACAATAGATGACGAAGTCATCATTTCCTTCGGGTAGTGCTAATATTGGTGCGATACTTAGTTTCTGCTTAAGGGTTTTGAATGTCTCTTCTTGCTTTTGACTCCATTCAAACTTTACAGCTTTCTGAGTTAGGGTAGTTAATGGAGTAGCAATTTTGGAGAAATCTTGTATAAAACTTCGGTAGTATCCGGCTAGACCAAGAAAACTTCGAACCTTAGTCAGTGTCTTTGGAGTCTCCCATTTCATAACAACTTCGATTTTGGTTGGATCTTCTTGGATTCCCTGATGATTTATAACATGCCCTAAGAATTGTACCTTTTGTTTCCAAAACTTGCATTCGGAAAACTTAGCGTACAGTTTCTCTTCTCTAAGAGTTTCCAGAATTATCTGAAGGTGTTTAGCATGATCTTCCTGAGTTCGGGAATAGGTAAGGATATCGTCTATGAACACTATAACAAATTTGTCCAAGAATGGTTTACAGACTCGGTTCATTAGGTCCATAAATGTTGCAGGAGCATTAGTTAGACCGAATGACATAGCTAAGAGTTCACAGTGTCCATATCGGGTTCTAAAGGCAGTCTTAGGTACGTCTTCCTCTTGTACCTTCAACTGTTGATATCCAGATCTAAGATCTATTTTCGAGAAGTATTTAGCTCCTTGCAACTGATCGAACAAATCATCTATCCTTGGCAATGGATATTTGTTCTTCACTGTGAGTTTATTCAATTCTCGATAATCTATGTACATCCGCATGCTTCCGTCTTTCTTCTTTACAAACAAGATCGGTGCTCCCCAAGGTGAAGTACTTGGGCGTATAAAGCCTCTATCTAATAATTCTTGAATCTGCTTCATCAGTTCTTTTAATTCTGAAGGTGCTAGACAATAAGGTGCTCTAGCCACAGGTTTAGCTCCAGGAATGAGTTCGATTCGGAATTCGATTTGTCTATTCGGTGGTAGACCAGGTAATTCTTCCGGAAATACATCCGGGTGATCGCATACTACGGGAATGTCAGTAATCTGCGGTTCGAGTTTTGAATCTAAAGCATAAACTACGAATACACTACATCCTGTATTCATACATTTCTTAGCCTTAGCAACAGAAATTGTTTTAATCTTATTTTCATTATTATCACATTGTATCCACATGGACTTTTCGTTAGGCCTACAAATCCTAACAGTTCGTTGATCACAATCAATCTGAGCATGGCATTGGTTTAACCAATCCATTCCAATGATAACATCGTACTTGCTCATATTCATTGGCATTAATTCAATCATTGAATTTTCGATGCCCAGAGTCATCTTGCAATTCGCGTACGATTCGGTTATCCTAATTTGCTCACCACTCGCCATCTCAGCTATGTAAGCATGCTCAAGTGGAGTTGGTTTCATGCCTAAATGCGAACTAAAGGTATCTGAAACAAAACTTATATTTGCTCCTGTATCAAATAGAATCTTAGCATAAATATCGTTAACTAGAAACGTACCAGCTACCACCTTAGCATTTTCGTTTCTCCTTCCTTCACCTACTACAAATACTCGACCTATAGCCCCTACCCCGGGCTTCTGCTGAATAGGTTTTGTACAATTTCTTGCCAGATGTCCCACCTCATTACAATTGAAACACTTAAAAGATGGACAGTTTGTTGCAACATGTCCCAACTTTTGACATCTACCGCATTTTATCTCTTGGTGATTTCTAACGAAATTGTTTCCCTCTCTCCTAGGAAATTTGAAATTTCTTGGTTTAAATCAGTATGTCACTTCCTCTCTCTTTCTCTTTGTTTCTACAAGTTTTACTTCCGTAGCCTTCGTAGCATTCTTCTGGGCTTCTTGAGCTACCACATCATCATAAATCGTGGCACTCAATGCTAAAGTTGCATCCATTGTTTGAGGTGCAGAGGTCTTTACCAAGGTACGCACCTTGAGTGGGAAACCCCTAATAAAATGCTTAATTCTTCTAGGTCCGGGTGTCACCAGATGGGGCACCAGTTTAGACATCTCATCAAACTTTGTTGCATACTCCTGATGCATCATAGTCCCAACCTCCAAATGCTGAAATTCTTCCTCAAGCTTATCAAGTTCTTTCTGAGGACAAAAACGTTGTAGAATTAGTTCCTTGAAGTTATTCCATTTCATATTTTCCACCGCTTGCTCCCCTTTGGCTTGTTTTACATACTCCCTCTAGTCTAGTGTTGTGGTTTCCAAAGAATTGGCAGCAAACTTAACTGCCTGATCGCTTCTACATTCACTCAGCTTGATCACAGCCTCCATCCTTGTGATCCATTTGATTCGTATCGATGGATCCTTTCTTGCCATCGAATGACTTGGGTTTGCATCCTTTGAAGGATTTGTAGCTGCATCCTTCGTGATTCTCAGTTCTTGTCGCTAAGCTAGTATTGGTGTTTCCATTTGTACCCCCGGTATTGTTATTGATTCCTCCTCCAGCATTTCTAGTACCCATCCTTCTTGTAAGAACGTCGTCTAATAGTCCGGGTAGTGTGGTTCGTAAAGCCTTTGTTACTTCACTAGCCACAGCATCTTGTAACTGGGCCTCAGATATAATTACTTCTTCAGTATGAGTATTGGTGTTATTGTCGTTCTCATTTGCCTCATGATGATCGTTAATATTGCCGTTATTTTCAGCCTGCCTATGACTCCTAGTAACTAGAGTTCGACCTGTTCCTTTACCTCTTCCTCATCCAACTATGACATCAGAATTCATATTATGATCCAGAAAATCAGAAATTAAAGACATTTGGCCAAAAATGTAATTAATATCTGTTTTCTCAACACCTCTTGTTATATTCATAATGATAATCAACATCTCAACTTATATCCGGTTGGCATTCCTGCTATTCTCAGAGCTCTTAGTTTAAGTCTAGATACTAATCTTTCCTCTTAGTATCTAAATCCCTTAAACTGCGGCTCTGATACCAACTTGTCACACCCATAACACAGGACAGTCATCTAACCAGAGTAGTACCTCCAACAGATATGTTCCCAGGTGAGAGCGACGGGTCTAGGAGAGATTTATACACCGCTTTTTCCTAGACAGAACATTCTGTTTGTCAGATAACTACATACCGGTTAAAGGTCGCCGTCTCGTTACTGTGACGTTGACACCAAAAACACACAGTGGAAAACTTAACATCATAAACTTATTTTATTTCGTAACACAACGTTTGTACAATTGGGACTGACTAGCAAAATACAACATAAACAAACTCTGGACTTATAGCTCACGAAGAACCATGCCATTTACTCAGGCCTTATGGTCACTCTGGGACCGGCCATCAGTCATCCCTATATCCAACATTTGTACACCTCCTGGAATGCCAACTAACAACTAGGGTTCACCTGTGCTCAAAAACATTTGAAAACATTTTGGATCAACTTACACTGGTGAGTTCATAAACAAAATCGTATTTACGGTTATCTTTGATACACGGATGAATGCCCCGACAGGTCTTACAACCATCCCCTCCAATCCATCACCCGAACCGCCCTTAGATTCTGAGTCTACAACATACATATATTCAAGAACCTGCCGGGCGTGCTGGTCACCCTTGGACCAGATCAAACCAAGAGGATCAATCTTGTCCCTACGTCCCACCCCAATCATAGCAATAATAAGTACTTATTATAGGATATATGCACTGATAGTATTGGGTATTTCAGACAAAAATCAATTCATAGAGCACAGTTTAGAAGAACTCACCTTAAGCAGAACCACCTCCTTTATCGAATATAACAATCAACACTTTGACAGAACCCTAAATTATATCAAACATTATCATTATCAATACCCCTGTCTTAGGTTTACACGAAGAAACCTCAGGGTGTTCAGAAACCTTACCTCGGCACTATCAATGGCAGTTTTACGGGCGAATTGTGAGAAACCGGACTCTCAAAAGTGGACCAGAACTTCGGGAATCAAGCCACCAGAGCTCTAGTGTGAGTTTGTGAAGTGTTTGTGTTGTGCAAATGAGCCTAGATCGATCAAGTATTTATAGGGTGATCATCGGGCCCGTAGCGGACCGCTAAGCAAGGGTGTGGCGATCTGCAACCCCTTGTGGCGGCTTATTCTGCTCGGCGTCCATGTAGCGGACGGTTAAGGTTAGGTTGGCGGTCCGCCAACCTTCCACGCGTCAGATTTCAAACGGTGAGTCAAAGGGACACGTGTCAACTCCCGGTGGTTTCCTTAGTCCACACGTAGCGGACCACTAAGACTTAGGGTAGCGATCCGCTACTCCTTTCTCTTTCAAAATTTCAATTTTGGTCTTTTAACTTTAGAGAATTAAAGTTCAACCCCTGAACTTTATATTTTGACTCTTTTGGCCCCTTGGGAATTATCCGGGTGTTACTATATATATATATATATATATATATATATATATATATGTTGTTTGATCATATGATGATCACATGTAGGTATTGAGTTAAAAACTTGGTTAATATTTGCTAAAAAGTGAAACATATATATGTATATAAATCGTGACTTATATACATAAGTGTGTGTGTTTAAAGTTTGGTGATTTGGAAAGATTGTTACGTATAAAAAAATATGTATATATATAAAGAAACCGAAATCGATGCATATACATGATTATAGATGTTAACTTGGAAATGATCAAGTAAGATGTACATGTGGAAATCATGCTATATGTAGGTGCTTATGTGTGCTAATAAATTGTTGAACTTGGAAAATGGTTATGTATGTATTTGCATGTATAAGAGCCAAAGTTGTACATATATATGTGTACGTATATAGTGATGTTGATCCGAAGTTTTAAATAGATAAATATGTGTATATACATACGAAAATCAAAAAATGAATATATATATATATACATGTTTTGAGATGTTATATGTGGAAATCAAAATATATCTATGCATGAAATCTAAGAAGTTCGAGTTAACAAATAAAATGTGTTGAAATGTGGATATACTCGTATGCATATATTGGTATAAATAAATGCATGACGAACATGAATAAATTAATAAATGTCGTTCGGAACAAGTAATTGCATGTGGACGTGTTAACGTGGTTTATATGGACGTATGATATTTAACATGCGTAGAATATACTTGACAATATTTGTGATTTTTTATAATTATTGGTAAGAAATAATTATATGTTTATACGTGGCCATAATATGAATATATTATAAGATATTACAAAAATAATATTTATTTTTGCTTCACGTAACAAGTCACCAATATGGAAATATAACATCTTCTCGGAAAATAAGAAAGTGTCTAGACTGGAAAAATAATCACCAATCGTAACATGAAAACATTATTTTACCAAACAAAAGCGTACTTAACGGGAATCGTTAAGTCGGGTGAACAACTTGCATTTAATGTGGGTAGTCTTAACACATTAGTACCCTTGTGTGATTAGGGTACGGATAGACAGCAACTTTTAGCACACCATTATTTGCTAGGATTTCATCGGACACAAGGTGAGTTCACGGCCCCTTTTATCATTTTACTGTTTTGTAAACGTCGGGGGAGAAACATACTTACTTAATATGTTTTGAAAACATGAATACTCTGGTTTAACTCGTTGATTTGTAACGATTTTCATATAATGAAAGAACAAAGACCAGACCGTATGTTTACATGAGGAACAATAGAGCGCTAAAAGTCCCCGGAACAACATTAACATTTTGTAACCATTAGCTATGGTCTTCACCTGGGATTCTACGAATAGTACTATTGGGGGTGATACCCTCGGTCATGGTTAGTCGGCTAACCGGGACTTGAAGGGTCAAATAGCGCATATTGTCTTATTCTCGTGGTATAGCGAAGGAGGGGTATTCATTTGTCATGGTTTGGTTACGGTATCATGTATTAACATATTATTATTTGTATTCCTAGCTAGTTTACAAATGGGGTCTATCGGTCATTCATTCAAGGTTCAACGCATTGGGTAATGGGTCGGTTAAATACCCATGGTTCAATGCATTGGTTACTCATTTAAATTTATTTATGACGGTAATGTCATGTGCATGTTTTCGGTTAAAACTACTTGTTTATGATGGTTAAGTCATGTATACGTTTACAGGGAAAACTACTTATTTTATGACGGTTAAATCATGTATACGTTTACAGGGAAAACTACTTATTTTATGACGGTTAAGTCATGGATACGTTTTCGGGGAAAAATACTTATTTTATGATGGTTAAGTCATGTATATGTTTCGGGGAAAACTACTTTTTATTTATGACGGTTAAGTCATGTATATTTTTTCGGGGAAAACTACTTATTTTATGACGATAAAGTCATGTACATGTTTTCGGAAAAAAACTACTACCACTGAAATAACTAACTCTGTGAACTCACCAACCTTTGTGTTCACACTTTCAAGTTTTTTTCTCAGGTAACCCTTAGCCATGCCAAGGTTGGAATAGGCTAGCTATATTGGATCAATTCCTAGTAGCTGAAAGGACATAGATTATCAAGTCTCAAGACTATCGTTGATCTAGAAGAACTTAGATCATTGTATTACTTAGTCTTAGTAATTGTGTATATATTCAAGTCTTAGAAATCACTATTACAACTTCCGCAATCTTGTAATGAACCAATCATTGCAACTTTTATTTATTAAGTAAATAAATTTGGGGGTGTGACACTTTGCCTCATATTTAAATCCTTCTGATTAAAAATATGTTGGAGGCTTTTGTGGTCTGAATAAACTACGCATTTAGTACCATACATATATTGTCTCAAAATTTTTAGAGCAAACACTGTGGCACCAAGTTCTAGATCATGCGTGGTATAGTTCTTTTCATGAACTTTATGTTGTCGTGATGCACAGGCCCTTATCTCGCTGCATCAACACACAACCCAGACCAGTTCGGGAAGCATCACAGTAGATGACAAAATCATCATTCCCTTCAGATAGTTCTAAGATCGGTGCATGACTAAGCTTATCTTTGAGAATGTTGAATCCTTCTTCTTGTTTTGTTCCCCATTCAAACTTTGCTGCTTTCTGAGTTAAAGAAGTCAAAGGTGTAGCAATCTTGGAGAAATCTTGAATGAATCTTCGGTAGTAACCGGCTAATTCAAGAAAGCTTATGATTTCTGTTGGAGTCTTTGGGGCTTCCCATTTCATAACTGCTTCAATCTTACTTGGGTCCACTTGTATTCCATGCTCGTTCACAACATGCCTAAGAAATTATACTTCTCGTTTCCAAAATTCGCATTTGGAAAACTTAGCGTACAATCTTTCTTTTCTTTGGGTGTCCAGAATGATTTTAAGATGCTCAGCATGTTCTTCCTGGCATCGGGAATAGATAAGAATATTATCGATGAAAACGATGACAAATTTGTCAAGGAATGGTTTAGAAACCCTGTTCATTAAGTCCATAAATGTTGCGGGGGCATTCGTTAGACCAAATGACATGACCAAAAATTCATGGTGACCATATCGGGTTCTGAAAGCAGTCTTAGGTACGTCCTCTTCATGTGCCTTCAACTGATGATATCCTGATCTAAGATCGATCTTTGAAAAGTACTTGGCTCCTTGTAGCTGATCGAACAGATCATCTATTCTACGCAATGAATACCTGTTCTTTATAGTCAGTTTGTTTAATTCTCGATAGTCCATACACATCCTCATGCTTCCATCTTTCTTCTTTACGAATAATACTGGTGCTCCCCACGGTGAAATACTCAGACGAATGTGTAACACTTGCCACAAAAATGTCCGAGAAATGCCAAGGTTAGAACCTTAAGAGCTTGTTGTATCTAAAGTACATAAGTCTAAGGGTTGAAAATGAAAAATTATGAAAATAGCTAGATATCGGACCGACATCACTTTCATATCGGTCCGAAGTGAATAAGGACGTTGATATCGGACCGAGGCGAATCTTAGTCAGATATCTGACCAATATGCATTCTCATAGCGGTCTGAAATGGAAGGATAGGTCGGTTATCGGACTGACATCAATCCATAACGGTCCGTAAATGTGACAATCCGGACTTTTCAGTTAGTTCCGTTAATAACTCCGTTAAATATTCAGTTAATTCCTAACCCAGTTAACTCAATCCTAAACCACAGGGACTGATCCTATCAATATTTAATCTTAAATTACAGGGACTAGTTATGTAATAACCCTAAAGTAAAGTTATTGACTTTGGAAAGTCAAAATTAACGAAAATGGGTCTCTGTTGACTTTTAACAGTCAAACTCGACATACCTTTGGATCCAAATTCGTAAACAACAAACGATAATCGATTCAAATTCAAGTTGTAACGCATAGTTATGATTATGGAGACCATCATGGGATCATTTACATCCATTATTGATCCATAATGAACACGAATTAATCTCATTAAGAACTTTAAACCGTAACCGTCGACCCTCACGTCTTAGTTCATCGACTTCGACCATGTGGTGTGTTAATCTCGAAATTTAACTCTACAAACACCTTAATCGCATCAATCAGAAGCTTTAGCACAGTTGAATTCGACCGGAGGAGGAGCAGTATTTGCCGGAGATCAACACAGTCGCAGTCGCAGTCGGCCGTCGTTCTAGTCGATCCACATCAATTCGACATTCGTTTTGGTGAATTCTTACACCCTCAGTTTCGTTTTAATCTTCTGATGGAAAGCCCTATCATAATTGGGGCTTATAACATCCAATTCGACCAATCCAGATCCTAGGGTTCATGTAAAATCGGTTTGATCGAACTCCAATGCAGACTCAATTTAAATCAAATTAAAGTATACCATTAGCTTCGCAATCATCTAATCATCAAAAGCCCTCTGCTAAATCAACGATCTATTATAGAATTGATCGCGATTAGTAACCTAGGGTTCATACGAAAACTGCCCAATCGAATCCTATCCTAGACCTTGTTTAAATCAAATTAAATCACTTCTATAGAATCGCAACACATTACACGTTGATAACCCTATGTTAATTTGATACCTTATCATCGGATTGTTCGAAATCCAGAAATTAGGGTTTGTTCTTGAAACGATTTAGGGTTTTCGATCTTAAACACAGTTTTAATGCAATTAAACCTTATCAGCAGATTCGCAACTTCGTTTTTGTTAAAAGCCATATGTTTTCATCAATTATTAATATCAGATTTGAAAAAATCGATTAGAATATTCATGTTAGAGTTTTCGGTTCCTAAATCGAGGATTAAACGATTCAAGAGTTAATATTTTTCCAATTAATCCTGAAACCAGATTCGCTTATGCCTCGTAATCAAAAACCCTTTGCTGTTGTGATCGATCATTATCGAAATCGACGGATCGGGACGGGTTTCAATCACAGTATACATATGGGGGGAAGAACACAGGAACCATCCGTGTTAAAACAAATCCTATCCGGGATTTGTTGCGAAACCCTAGCGGGCTGTGATGGTTAAAACGTTTGACTGTGGGAGTGGAGACCCGGGTTCGAGTCCCTCCACCCCAATTCATTTTTAGAACAGTTTTTATTATTATTTTAATTATAAAAATCTATCCCATATTATTATAATATCGTATTAAAGTGCTTTAGCCTGGAAAACAACCCGTAGGCTCGGGTTTGAATTGATAATCCATTTTTATATTATTCCCCACTTTTATAAATAAAATAGTATTATTATTATCAAATAAAAATAATATGGTTATATTATTTTAAAACCGTAACTTCGTATAAAATAATAGGTTTATATAAATTTTAAATCGTGACAGGTATTATTAAATAATATATAGATTTATATTATTTCGTATCATTTGGTGACCTAACATTTGAAACTAAATAATAATATAATTAATTATATTATTTACTCGCATTTATAGCGTTCATAAAAATAATATATTGTACCACAAATGAGTAAATGGAATATCCTGTCGAACCTAAAAATAATATATTAAATTATATTATTTTCCTAATTTCTGTAAATGAAAAAACGCTCAAATATATTTTTTATTGTTGTTGTCCTTCATCGCGCAACGTATATATATAATCTATTTACTAATTAAAGAATTAATACTCTCGGTTACTAGAGCGTTTCTTTAGGACATCTCTCATTCCGTGTCATTGTCACAATTCACATTTTTATCCCTAATTTATGTGTTTATAATTTTAGGGCATTCGTAAGTCGTTGAGACTTACACTCGTGGTTCCAACTTACCTCTAGGGTGAAACTACCTTCAACGCAAAGCAGGTGAGTTTTCACGGCCCCTTTTACTGTTTTAACTTGGGGGAGAAAACATGACTAAACGATTTTGGATTTTTAATTCGTATGTTATCAATGAAAATGCTAAGTGTAACACGCTATCACAGAAAGTCCTCAACTAATATCGGGTCGTTAATATGGATTGTAGGATCATGAAATTACAAGATGGTTCTGTTCTTAGTTGAGATTGGTGGAAACAATATCAACTGCACAAATACAATCGAGTAAACAGAAAGAATACTGATAAGAACACTGTTGTATTAAGCTTTGTGAATAAACGATTACAAATGAAAACTCAGTGAAGAAGCACACTTACAATGAAGTGTTTACAAGTATTTATACTAACTTAGAATCAAGACAGACCCTTGATTCTAAGGATCAGATCTAGCATAGACCGTTGATCTTTTATACAAAAGCTAATAATACACGTTAAAGCTAAACTAGCTAACTTTATTGAAGCGTTTTCTTTATTCATCATTGTTTGCATGCTTGGAGAAAAGCATTGTCGTCCGTCATTGGTTGCACCATTGAGGTTCCTTCTGCTTTGAGTGTGTCAGTTGCTTTTGCAGAAAGTTGTCAGTGACGCTTGGCATGGATAGTCAGCTGCAACGATTTGTCTTCAAGGAACACAGCTATCAGCAGCAAGAATGAGAATGATGGTGCTGATAAGCCTATCAGCAGCAACATGTGTTGAATGCTGCTGATAAGCCTATCAGCAGCAACACGTGTTGAATGCTGCTGATGAGCCTATCAGCAGCAACATGTGTTGAATGCTACTGATAAGCCTATCAGCAGCATTTGTACTTAGAATAATTTAGTAGCAATCAGTCTTTGGTTCTACAAACTCCCCCTAGACTGATGCAACCGAAATTATTCTAATCATTTTGCTGCTGAAGCTTTTGCATGTGGCTGACTATCCTTTCAACCTCATAGCCTCTTGGATCCTTGCTTGGATTGTTCAGTGGAAGTGCAGACAGAGTCTTGATGTCTTTATGTGGCATTTTGTAGATTGTTTTGCTTGAACATCTCATCTTCTGCTTCCTTACATCAGTTAAAGTGAACTCGTCCAAATTAGCATTATAGGACCAACTTACAAATGGAGAGTGGGACTTGAGTGGTTTGATGTCAATGATCACATCTTTGCTAGGGTTGAAGTAGTGTTTGATGGCTAGCACAAGAAGTTTTCCACCCTCATTTGTAGGCTCATGAGCTTCACCCAGCTCCAAAATTCTGCCAAGATCTGAATCTGGCAATTGCAGAACTTCATCAACAGATCTGTAGATAGATCTTCTTCTTTCAGTTCTCCCCCTGAAGATCTCAAACCTTTGATCCTGTGGATTATAGACCCAATCAACTATGTCTCTTGAGTCTTCTGGTTTAGGTGTGGGTTTGGATTTCTTCAAGGGAGGTTGTTGATGAGAGAGGGCTGGGAGGGATGGTTTGGACTTTTTGGGTGGAGGAGTGGAAGGTTTGAGGAGGAGAGTGGAAGGTTGTTGGACTGAGGAAGAGGTAGGTGAGGGAGAAGGCTTGGGTTTCTTTGCTTTTGTTTCTTCTTCTTCTTCCTGAATAGGTACCCTTTTCTTGGAGCCCTTCTTCCCCATTCTTTCTTCCTCATCCTTCTTGACTTTGAAGTAGAGGGCTTGCAGGTTCATGAAGTTCATGGGACCTAGCCTCTTTCCACTCTCTCCTCTAGCCTTAAGGAAGTCAATCATGACCTTCCTTTCTTCATGGGTCCGTTTATTAAAGGTAATGATCTTTTTGGACATTTGTTTGGCTTTTTCTTCTTCTTCAGCCTGTTTCTTCTTTGCAAATTGACCTTGCTGACCCATGAAGGCTCTGTAGACTTCTTTATTTGATAGTTTCTCAAGGTAGTCTGCATCCTCACCTTGAGAAACTAGAGCCTTTACCCACTCCTCCCTCATTTCTTTGGCTAGTTCAGAATCGGTTATTCTGAACTTAGCTTCTTCTTTTTTCTTCTTCTCCAATTCTTCTTCTTCTTTGTTAAATTGTTCCTGCAGTTGAAGAGCAAGAGCTGCATCTTCTTCAATCTGGTTAACTGCAGGAATCTTTCTTTTCAGTTCATCCAGCTGTCTAGCATACAGCTGGATGGTTTGTTCTCTGAGGAAAATGGCTGTTTTTCTTTCTTGAGCCTTTTTAATGTCAGCCATCTCCTCTTCTTCTCTTCTCTTCCAACTCTCTTTTCTCTTTTAGCAATCTCTCTTCATCTTCATCTGTCATAATTCCCTTTCCCTTGTTTGTATTGGATGCCTCTGCTTCGGCTTCACTGACCACAACAGCAGATGATGGTGCTGCTATTGGGATCTCAGCTTCAGCTTCATTGGCAAATTGAGAGGTGAACAAGGGAATGCCATTGGCTTCATCCGATTTGCACTCAGGACTTGTGACTTCTTTCAGCATTTCTTTGATAGTTGATCTTGACTCATATGTTGCAGCAAAGATGTCTACTCGAGGGGAAGCTGAGTCAGAATCAGTGTCAGAGTTTGACACATATACTTCCTCAGTAATTCTTCCTTGTTATTCAAGGTGGGCTCTGACAGTAGCTATCATTGCCTGGCTTTCAAGAGAGTGGACATTGCAGATATTTTCCCTGAGTTGAAAGATCTTGTAGAGAAAGTCTATAGGAAGTGACAAGATGTTCCTGGTGTTGATGGTGAGAGAGGATCCGTTGCTTAGTAAGAAGGTGTGGTCAAGAGACTTAGTGCTTATCCATCCCAGCACATCTAAGTCTTTGAGAATGAAGGATTACAGAAATCTTCTTAAGCAGAAAACTTCTTCTTTAGTGAGAAGACCGCTCCTTATAATTTCAAGTCTTCTAGGAGTCAGTCTTCTTTCTGCTGCTGTCGAAGATTCAGGATAAGCTACCCGTTTTGCTGTTTGTATGAGTCTTTCGAATTTGGGTAGATTATCCTCCATCAAGTCATAGAACCTGCCAATGGCAAGTTCTGCTGAGAGATCTGATGAAGTGTTGATGCAGTTAGTTAAATATAGTTATAGGACTTGGAGGGCATTAAGAGAGTTCCAGTTTAGCTCTTCTACTCCACTAAATTCCATCCAATCCAAAATCTCTCAGCTGATCCATCATACCCCCAAGCTAGAATGGAGTCAAATTCTAGCTTTTGTGGAGTTTGAAAGAGTTGGGGGATATTGGATTGACTTATGATGGCTGCTACTTCAGGGAGGATGCTGAATGATGTATTTGTTTGTTCTGTGTCTTCAGCATCATTCAGCATCTCATCAACAGCCCTGCCGACTAACTTCCAGTCTTCAGATGTCTCTTCTTCTTCGTTATCTGAGACTGGCAAGTCATGAACCTGTACAAAAGCCGACTTGAATAGTAAGCTTTGAATTACAGCCTGCTCTTGAATCCAGTCATCAAGACTGTCTGTGTCTTCCTCCATTGGGACCATCTCCCCCTTTTTGGTTGCATCAGTAGACAAGTAAGCATCAGTTTGGGTGCCCACTGATACAAGAGAGGGAGTGGTAAAAGTTGGGCATTGATGCGCTTCATGCATAGAGACTTGGTGTCTTAGTTTGGACACTTCAGCCTCTAGCATAGCCACCCTGGCTGTTAATTCAAAGTTTTGAAGTTTCAGTCTATCCTCATCCACAGTTGTGGAATCTTTGGACCCATATGGGGCCTTAGGCCTAGCCTCTTCATCCCCATCACCCATGGTTTCTTGGCGCCTAGGATTCCTCTCAGTGAGGGAAGTTTCCAAGGAAGCATCCTCACTGTGAGTTGCCATGATTGAGATCTTAGCAATGTTATCACTGTCCTCCTGGTCATTTGTTGGACCAGCAGTAGTGACAGCCTCTTCCACATCCACTCTTTCATAACTCCTAGAATGGACCTTCAGGGTAGAAGAACTTGGGTTGGGTGTGTTGGAAGCAAGATCAATCAGTACCTCCAAGATAGTGGTAGTTGGAGAAGGTACATCATCTTGATCAGGTTCCTCAACACTTAAGTTCAGAAGAGAAAGGAAGGGCTCAGGGGGCTGTTCTATGGATCCGGGATGTGATCCTGATCCTAATAGAGAGACATCCGAAGGAGTCTCCCTAATAATGTGGCTTTCCCTTATGATATTCTCACCAGAATGTTGTGATTCTGAGTGAGGGCTGTTAGGTTGGGTTTGAGCCTTGGAGGCAAGAGAAGAAGGAGTTCTCTTGCCCCTTTTTCTAGTATATGTTGTTGCAACCGGGGCCCTGTGTTCCGGTTGAACAATAACATCCAAAAGAGGTGTAAGTAATTTTTGGGCCTGTGCATCCTTAGTAGTATGCATAGGGGTTCGAATGGTAGATGCAGACTGTTGTTCAGGATGTGAGGTGGAGGGTGTGGGATTAGTATCAGCTGGGATTGCTGAACTGTCACCCGAGGTACTTTTCACGTTCAGCATTGTAGATAACAATGGAACGTTGACCCCCGAGAACTTTTTGGAAACAGTCCTCATGCTTTGAAAAATGTTATTTTTATGACCCAACATGATGTAGATTCTTGCAGGTTTTGAAAGTTCTTTTAGTTCTTGATTGAAAACTTCCTGCAAGAATCTTGGGTACATAAAAAATTGCTGCTTTGCACCCTCTTGAAGGTTATATCTCAAACCCTCAAAAATGAGATGTGCAAAGTTGAAGCCTTGGTTAGTGACCATACCATGGAAGGCGGAGGCAAGTGCAGAGCTCACCTGATGCCATCCACTCCTCTTCTGAGATATGCATTGGAGAAGAGTGTGGCAGAGATACTTCCATGGAGGGCCCATCAGCGCCTTCTCGATCGTATACTCGGTTTGATTTCCAGTGTATCCAATGGAGACAAAGGTCCTCATGTATTCGTCCTTCGAGTATGAGATGGCTGCTCCCTCATCTTGAAGCTTAATATTTTTTCTGAGTGTAGCTTCCAAGATGGTGATATTCTTGCCGTCTACTTTGGCTTTGATTTGGGGAATGCCCTGTTCGGTTGAGTAGACGGCGGTACTCCAGAAATCCTCCATATGAGGGATATATATGGTTGGGTTGGTGGTGAGGGCAAAGTAGATCTTTGATCGACATACGAAATCGATCATATCGTCAAAACCTTCGGATTTCTTTCATTTGGTAAGGTATGTTGTAAGGTTATGGTATGGGGAAAACTTGTCATCTGGGTTGTTGATTTCTGCCATAGTCGTTTGATTTTGGAGGGATGGTTTGAGTATGGTGGAGACTTGAGAATATGGAGAATATGGAGAGCTTTGAATGTGGTGGGGACTTAGGGTGAAAGTGATAGTTGGTTAGGGTTGAATTGAATGTGAGGAGGTGGTAAAGAAAATTTGATTTGTTCTTATAACGGCAGAGGAGAGAAAAAGCAAGATGACTTGTACAGTACAACTTTATTTACTTTTCATTGTTACAGCTGTAATACACCGAGGCAGTTATGGTAAAGAGTGACGTTAATTTCTTTTACAGCGGGTAAATGTTAATTTGGACTTAATTTTACCCATTAGCAGCAAACTTGGTTGCTGTGGATGGATAAGCCTGTCCGCTGCAAGCTTGGTTGCTGCGGAAGGTTAAATCTGTCGACAGCAAACTTAATTGCTGCTGATAGATTCAGTGATCTGCAGCAAGGATGTTGCTGCTGACCGCCTTAAAGCTATCCGCAGGAAACTTGTTCCTGCTGATAACTTAAGGCAGTCAGTGGCAAATCCTTTGCTGCTGAAGATTAAACCTGTCAGCAGCTGAAGGACAAAAAAAATGTTGCTGACTAATAGCCTTTATTTACAACAATGGATAGACGCACTTAACTGAATCGATGATGATGCTTGGTGGTTTCTTTACCTTCCATAGTTGAGTTGGTGGTTTTCCAGCTTTCTTTGCCTTTTCAGCAGCAAACGTTTTATTTGAGGACTTTGGCTTATCAGCATCAGATTTTGTTGCTGCTGATGGTTTTACTTGAACAGCTGCAGACTTTGTTGCTGCTGAAGGCTTTCCTTGTGGTTGCTTGGGCTTTATTCGATCAGCAGCAGTTATTTTGGCTGCTGATGGCTTAAGAACAGACGTATGCCTATCCTTCTTCACCTTGCTGATAGGCTTTTGTAAAATTTGGGTTGGAAGAAGAATCTGATTGAAAGGATTAAACTTCCAATTTGTAGCAAAGTGGTCTGATTCTCCACAGATGATGCAAGATTGTTGAGGTTTTGACAACTGCTCCCTTGGTGGAGAAAACGATTTTCTGAATTGAGTTGTCTTAGCTTCAAATCTTCTTACATGTTTGTTCTTCTTTGTCTTCTCAAAAGCATGTTGCTTGAGGTTTCTTTGCTGCTGAAGGTAGTAGAAGCAGGTGCTGGCAGTGTGGTTATATTTTCCACAGACAAAACATGATTTTTCCAGTTTATCCCTTGAAAGATACACATAATCCTTTCTTTTGAAAAGGTCTTTGAAATTCCAAGGGTGAGATTTGTTGTGCTCAAATGTAGCTTCTTCCAATGTCTTTTGAACATATGGAACCCTCTCTCTAGGCGCATGACATATGTCGAACACCTTCCTTGGTTGGACTGAAGTTGAGGACTAGCCCTTTTCAGTATTTAGCTTCCTACCTTCTGGAGGATAGCTAATTTTGATTTGTTTGAATGGTGTAGGAACTGGTACTGACATGGCTGGTACATGTGCTGAATGGACTTCATCTTTAGTTAGAGTGACTTGAGGAGCAGGAGGAGATTAAGCTTTACTTGTTTCAGTGGAGTCTGAGTAAGTTGAATCAGACTCTGATGAGGTAGTGTATTCTTGTACCAAAGATTCATCCTTAGAAGGATCAAGATTTCTGTTGGCCATATCAAGATTTGCCAGATTGAAGCTTGGTTCATGGATGGCAACGTAGTCAGCAGGAGGTGCAACAGCTTGATATTGTTAGCATGATACCCCACACCAGTTTTTACCTTATCATGAATTTGAGCATCCAAAAGTCTTTGCAGCTTTTTGGATGCAAATTCATATTTGTCGACATGAACTTTTTGTTCTGCCAATTCTGCTCTGGTAGCTTTTAATCTGGCTAGTAGATCATCAATCTGAGTTTCAAGATTGGTTTGTTCATGTTTTAATGATGAAATCTCTTTCTTTAGGCAGTTAATTTTTTCTTTGTAACTATCTTCGACCTTTTTGAATTCAGATTTCATTTGATGAAACTCTTCATTTTGATCTATTAGGTTTTGATTATGCTTTCTGTAGCCTAAAACCTTATCAATACAGGCTTGGGAACATAGATGTTCATATACCTGAGGCGGTATCTCAGTTGTGTCTGTCATAAGAGCTTGGTTGTTAGTAGGCAGATCTTCATACTGGAAGCTCCAGTCAAAGTCAGATGTTCCAACAACTGTACAAGCTGTAGTTTGAGCTGGAGGAGTAGCTTGTTGCTGTTGATGTCTTGGTTGGGCTTGGTGAGCTGCTGGGTTTGCCCTAGGTGCCTTGCATTCTCTAGCAAAATGACCCAGTTGGTTACAGTTGTAACATTTCAATTTGCTTTTATCCAAGCCAACTCTGGTGTTGGAGCTGTTGCTTGGAATGGGTCTTCCGGTTCTAGAGTAGAACCTTTTTTCTCTTATAGAGAGCATAACATACGGGTGCTGTATATCCATTTCTTCTAGATCATCTGAATGGAAACACTCAAGATCCTCCTTGATAAAGTACATGTTGCTTGAGTTTTTAGAAACAAAAGCAGCAGTGGTTGAGGCTTGAGAAGGAGCTTCAAGAAGAAATGGTGATGTGTTTGTTTTAGAGGTAGGAGTTTGAGGATGTGTGACTATGGGAGGATAGTAGCTGCTAGTACTAGGACTTGAGTGCTCAGAGTGAAAAGCAGAAGAGGTGGTGGTGGATGTAGAGGCTGTTTGGTAGCTTGAGCTCCTTTCCTTGGCTTGAATCATTTCTAATTCATAGGTTTTGAGCATACCAAATAGCTCAGTCATCTGAAGAGTCTTCAGATTCTCAGTTCTTCTGATGGACACTGTGTAGAGTGTCCAGCAACTAGGTAGAGATCTGATGAATTTCTTAAGAATATCTTCATTCTCCAACTTTACTTTTGAGCACTGCAACTCACCTACAAGATAAGTGTATCTGTTATATAAAACAGTTAGAGACTCACCTTCCTTCCAGGCGAAATTTTCATACTACTGCTTAAGGATGTCTCTTCTGTTTTCTTTAACTTCCTCAGATCCAGCAAACATCTTCTCGAGGGCCTCCCAAAGTTCTTTAGCAGTTTTGTGACTTCTGAAGTTATGAAAAACTTTATTTGGAAGGCACATTTGGATGGCTCCTAGTGCATTGAAGTCCACCTCCATTTTCTTTATATCCTCTTCTGAGTATTTGGAGGGATCCTTTGGAATTGTTGGTCCTCCAGAGTCAGCAGATGCCACCATGGGAGTGTATGGTCCATCCCTGATGGATTTCCACATTCCGTACTCCTGATAACCGAAGAAGCTTTCCATGCGATTTTTCCACATGTCGTAGTCTTCTCCAGATACCAACCTTGGTGGTCGGTTGATGCTGCCGATGTCTTCAAAACCATTGCCTTGTGCCATTTTTGATTTGTGATTTTGGGTGACTTGATCAAAGAGAAAGTTTAGAATAGAACCAGAAGTGATTAAACAAGTGTGAGTTTGTTTAATCTGAGCCAAAGCTCTGATACCACTTGTAGGATCGTGAAATTACAAGATGGTTCTGTTCTTAGTTGAGATTGGCGAAAACAATATCAACTGCACAAATACAATCGAGTAAACAGAAAGAATACTGATAAGAACACTGTTGTATTAGGCTTTGTGAATAAACGATTACAAATGAAAACTCAGTGAAGAAGCACACTTACAATGAAGTGTTTACAAGTATTTATACTAACTTAGAATCAAGACAGACCCTTGATTCTAAGGATCAGATCTAGCACAGACCGTTGATATTTTATACAAAAGCTAATAATACACGTTAAAGCTAAACTAGCTAACTTTATTGAAGCGTTTTCTTTATTCATCATTGTTTGCATGCTTGGGGAAAAGCATTGTCGTTCGTCATTGGTAGCACCATTGAGGTTCCTTCTGCTTTGAGTGTGTCAGTTGCTTTTGCAGAAAGCTGTCAGTGACACTTGGCATGGATAGTCAGCTGCAATGATTTGTCTTCAAGGAACACAGCTATCAGCAGCAAGAATGAGAATGATGTTGCTGATAAGCCAATCAGCAGCAACATGTGTTGAATGCTGCTGATAAGCCTATCCGCAGCAACAAGTGTTGAATGCTGCTGATGAGCCTATCAGCAGCAACATGTGTTGAATGCTGCTGATAAGCCTATCAGCAGCATTTGTACTTAGAATAATTTAGTAGCAATGAGTCTTTGGTTCTACATGGATCTTAGCGAGGTAATATTTAGTAGTACTACTGGGTTTGACAAATCCCACCCGCGTTAGTCGCGCTAACTCGATTAGATATCGAACGGGTGAAATGTTAGCCTACTCACACCGCAAGTGTTGATAGACCTGGCAGGAGGCAATAAACAAACAGTCAGCTTCGGTTGCGAGGGAGCTGAACATGAACATAGGTTAGCTACCTATAGATACGTACTGAATGAACTTAAATCCGGTAAACGCTTATTTAGTTATATTGAAACCTGTGGACTCACCAACCTCGTGTTGACATATTTTTACATGTTTTCTCAGGTCGCTAAGCTAAGACACAGGTGCACGTTAGGGCATGCATGGGATTCAACTGCTTAATTTTGATTTAATTATATTTACTTGAGTTATCCTATTGTACTTGTTTTGATGGGACGTTTGGACTTTTTGGGACTTTTGGACTTTGGTTTTGGGCGCGTGTATTTTGCGCATTTACTTTCTTTACGCTTCGCATTGATACTGTGATTTGAATGGTATTTTCATTTTGAGTCCCATGTAGAGTCGTTCAAAGTAACTAATGTCTGAGATCCTGGTTCGTCACTTCCCAAACAGTAAAACTCCGTTAGTTGAAATTGGGGGTGTGACAGATTGGTATCAGAGTAATTGGTTATAGAGAACTAGGATTGCATACTAGACTATAGCCTCACACATTAGTTACATGTCATTTGGATGTTTGGCACTTATATGTATTGTTACAGGAACATGTCGTCAACCCCACCTTCATCACCTAATCCTATCATCCCTGGAGCCCAAAAGGCGCCGGACTACTTCCAGTGACTATTCAGTCGACCAAGGGGAAGCAAGCAACGCACAAGCAAAGAATCCTGCTCGAAACTAGAACACATACCCACAAATGATCCAAAGATGGATCAAAATGGGAAATGTCCCATCACCTTACTTCGGTTCTACTTCCTCAACACTTACTTTGCCTAGCTTGCCATGTACTATGGAACAAGCTTTTGCAGCATTTGTGTTTTATATGTCTAGAGAATTAAGCATTGTAAAGGATGCTACCGATGAGATACCGAATATCTTGAAGAAAGAGCCTCAAATAGAGGAGAATAAAGTAGGGATAGAACTTCTAACTACTGAACTAGCAGTAACTGACCATTTCCATAACCTTTTAGTGGATCGTGTGACACACTTGGAAACGAGGGTGGACACTATGGACGATGATATGGAAGGAGTTCTGGAGAGATCGGCTGCTATGGAAGCTTAACTACATGTAGCAAACCACACTGCTGAAGGTCTTCAAGAGAGGGTGACTCACTTGGAAGCCCAACTACAAGCCGCTTTAGTTCCTGAAGAGATTCCACATTCTGATGGCAAGGAGGAACCTTTTGAGGAGGAACCTTTTGAAGAAGAGCCCATTGAGGAGGAGCCCGTGGAGGAGGAACCAGTAGAGATAGACGATGCACAATCGTATGTTTCTTCCGATGACGAAGATGCTTGATGATCTTCCTACTCTATCTTCCTTTTCATGTTTGCTTTTGCTTATGTTATTTCTCTTTTCAAACCTAGATGGGTAAGGTTGTTCCCATCCAATAAAAGCATGAGAAGTTTAATATTTGAATTATTTATTTTGTAGCCTTACAATTTATTTAATTTTCAAAATATTAGATGTTGTATCTCCTTACTCATACCTGAATAATGCTTAATATGCGATATATTTCTCATTGTTTTTTCATTTTTGATTGTGAAGAATCATGTCTGGGAGAGGACGCGGAGGCCGTACCGGTGGTCATGGTACCATTAACATGACGGCAGCAGAGCTAGCAGCACTGATAAATGATAGTGTGGCGGAAGCTCGGGCAGCACAGAATGCTGCAGGTAAATGCTTTAGCTATTGACTAATGATGTCCATCCATCTCCTAAAAACATCTTCTTAAAATCTATAATTCCAATCCCATTTTTATTTCTAAATCCAGCAAAACCAGCAAAACCAACAACCAGCCTGCACTTTCAAGGCATTCATGGATTGCAAGCCCCACGCCTTTAGTGGAGCTGAATGAGCCGTTGGACTACTTCGCTAGTTTGAGAAGGTTGAATCAGTAATTTCCATGTGCAACTGCCCCGTGGCTAATCAGGTGAAGTTTGCCGTCGGAACTTTAGAAGGTCCGGCACTAACATGGTGGAATGCCCAGGTCTAAATGTTGGGTCTGGCCATGGCGAATGGACTCCCGTGGTATGAATTCAAAGTAATGATGAAAGAGGAATACTGTCCTCGTGATGAGATCCAGAAGTTAGAGGGATAATTTTGGAACATAAAGATGGAGGGTTCTGAGATTGAAATCTACACTACACGTTCCCATGAGCTGTCTACTATGTGCCCGCATATGGTAACTCCTGATTACAAAAGAATTGAGCTTTACATTGGAGGTCTAGTGCCTCAAATACAAAGCATGGTTACTTCATCCAATCCTGCCACAATCCAACAAACCATTCGACTTGCACATAAGTTAACCGACCAAGCGGTGACACAAGGAACCCTACCTTCGAGAGGTTCAGTTGCTAAACCCACCGACAATCACAAATGCAAGTTCGATCACCATTCCAACACCCACAACCTCTCCAACTCCCACTCCAAAGGACCCCAACCTAATCAACCCAAGTTTAATCAACCGCAGTAGTAGAAACAGCGTAGGTTTGAGCCTACCAAGAACTTCAATCAGTCGACCTCTTCTGGTCAAAACCAGGATGGTTACGCGGGGAAGTCTTCGAAGTGTAACAAGTGTAACTTCCACCACTTTGGGTTCTGTAATCGTTGCCATAGGTGCGGAAAAATAGGTCATGCTGCTAAGGACTGCAAGGGTGAGTTACAAACTAAACAACCTTTTCAACAACCGGGACCCACAAGGGGCTGCTTTGACTGCGGAAAGGAAGGGCATATTTGGAAGAACTGTCCGCAGTTGAAGAAAGGGGGTAATGGAAATCACAACCCTAACCAGAATAACAACGGTAATGGTGGTAACAATGGAAATGGTGGAGGAAATGGTGCGAAGGGACGAGCCTTCGTACTAGGATCTGGAGAAGCCCGTTACGACCATAATGTGGTCACCGGTAAGTTCCTCGTAAATAATTACTTTGCTTCTGTCCTTTTTGACACTGGTGCTGATAGAAGCTTTATATCTAAGAAATTTAGTAATATGATACAAGGAACTTCATCTCTATTAGAAGCTAAGTATACAATAGAGATAGCTGACGGTCAAATAATTGAGGCAACTCACATTCTTAAGGGATGTAAACTTGAGCTAGCTACACATATATTTGATATCGACCTTATGCCGGTCATACTTGGTAGTTTTGATATAATTGTCGGCATGGATTGGTTATATAAAAACCAAGCCGAATTATCTGTCATGACTTCGTATACCTCTCCCGAATGGAGAAACCCTTTCTGTTCAAGGCGAAAGAGTTGGTGCAGTCATGGGCATCATATCTTTCATGAAAGCACAAAAATGCCTTTGAAAGAGGCATACGACTATTTTGGCTCTCGTTGCTGAGCAGCCCTCAGAAGAGAAGAAGATTGAAGATATTCCCGTTGTGTGTGAATTTTTGGAAGTGTTTCCCGAGGATCTACCCGGTTTGCCACCACACCGTCAAGTTGAATTCCAAATTGATTTAGTACCCGGAGCAGCACCGATTGCTCGGGCACCTTACAGACTGGCACATAGTGAATTGCAAGAACTGTCCACTCAATTACAAGATTTATTGGATAAAGGTTTCATCCGACCTAGTTCATCACCGTGGGGAGCTCCGGTACTATTTGTCAAGAAGAAGGACGGAACCTTCCGTATGTGTATTGACTACCGAGAGCTGAATAAAGTACAATCAAGAACCGCTACACTCTATCTCGCATAGATGACCTCTTTGATCAACTCCAAGGATCGAGTTTCTATTCCAAGATAGATCTTAGGTCCGGCTACCATCAGTTAAGAGTCCGAGAAGAGGACATCTCAAAGACTGCATTCAGAACGAGGTACGGCCATTACGAATTTATGGTCATGCCTTTCGGGTTAACTAACGCACCTGCGGTATTCATGGATCTCATGAACCGTGTGTGTAAGCCATACCTTGACCAGTTCGTTATCGTTTTCATCGACGACATCCTCATTTATTCCAAGAACAAGGAAGAACATGAGGAACATCTACGCCTAATTTTGGAATTACTTAAGCGAGAGCAACTGTATGCTAACTTTTCCAAGTGTGAATTCTGGATCCGGGAAGTTCAGTTTCTAGGGCATGTGGTTAATGAGAAAGGAATACATGTCGACCCATCAAAGATAGAAGCCATCAAGAATTGGGCAGCACCGACAACTCCGACTGAGGTGCGACAATTTCTGGGATTGGCTGGATATTACCGCCGATTCATCGAAGGATTTTCAAAATTTGCACAACCCCTCACTGCTTTAACTCAAAAGGGTAAAGCCTATAATTGGGGCGACAACCAAGAGTCAGCATTCCAACATCTTAAACAGAAACTTTGCAGTGCACCTATTTTAGCTCTTCCGGAAGGAACCGATGATTTTGTGGTGTATTGTGATGCATCCATTCAAGGTCTGGGTTATGTGTTAATGCAACGAGAAAAGGTGATCGCATACGCTTCACGTCAACTAAAGATTCATGAGAAAAACTACACCACTCATGATCTAGAATTGGGAGCTGTAGTTTTCGCACTTAAGATATCGAGACATTACTTGTACGGTACCAAATGCACCATCTACACTGATCACAAGAGTCTTCAGCACATCTTCGAGCAGAAAGAGTTGAACATGCGACAACGTCGTTGGGTCGAACTCTTAAACGATTATGACTGTGCGATCTGATACCACCTGGGCAAAGCTAATGTTGTAGCTGATTCCTTAAGTCGAAAAGAAACAAAACCCAAACGAGTTCGAGCATTACAGCTTACTATTCACCCCGGATTACTTGACAAAATCCGTAGTGCTCAACTCGAAGCCCTAAAAGAAGAAAATCTACCGCTGGAAAGTACACGCGGTATGGAAGCACAACTTGAAGTCAAATCTGATGGTATTCGCTACTTCGCCGAGCGAATATGGGTTCCAGTATTCGGAAACCTAAGGAAACTAGTTATGGATGAGTCTCATAAATCTCGTTACTCGATACATCCAGGTTCGACAAAATGTATCATGATCTAAAGGTGCTATATTGGTGGCCGAAGATGAAGGCCGATATAGCCACCTATATTAGTAAGTGTCTGACTTGCGCGAAGGTCAAAGTTGAATATCAAAAACCATCTGGTCTTCTGCAACAACCAGAAATTCCTATGTGGAAATGGGAACAAATATCCATGGACTTCATCACCAAATTACCACGAACCCCTACCGGATGTGATACCATATGGGTAATCGTTGATCAATTCACAAAGTCCGCTCACTTCTTAGCAATCAAAGAGACCGACAAAATGGATAAACTTACTCGTACTTACCTGAAAGAAATAGTCTCTCGGCACGGGGTGCCAATCTCCATTATTTCGGATCGTGATGCACGATTCACTTCTCGTTTCTGGCAGTCGTTACATAAAGCCTTAGGCACGCGTCTAGATATGAGCACATCATACCATCCTCAAACTGATGGCCAAACATAACATACAATCCAAACTCTGGAGGACATGCTACGAGCTTGTGTGATTGATTTCGGTAACACTTGGGAGTCTCACCTACCATTGGTGGAGTTCTCCTACAACAACAGTTATCACACTAGTATCAAGGCAACTCCATTTGAAGCACTTTATGGACGGAAATGTCGTTTTCCTATTTGTTGGACCGAGGTTGGGGATATCCAACTCACAGGTCCTGAACTTGTATTTGAAACTTCTGAAAAGATCGTTCAAATTAGAAACCGTATGGCAGCAGCTCGTGACCGTCAAAAGAGTTATGCCGACAAGCGTCGTAAACCTTTAGAGTTTCAAATAGGTGACATGGTCTTGCTTAAAGTCTCACCTTGGAAAGGTGTCATTCGTTTCGGGAAACCAGGCAAACTGAATCCTCGTTATGTTGGACCATTCAAGATAATGAAGAGAATCGGACCAGTAGCGTATCAACTGGACCTACCTGAAGGACTTAGTGGTGTGCACAACGTCTTTCACGTCTCAAATTTAAAGAAATGCCTAGCAGACGAATCACTCGCAGTTCATCTTGAGGAACTACACGTTGATGAACAGTTACGTTTCATCGAAGAACCTGTGGAAATTATGGATAGGGAAGTCAAAACGTTAAAGCACAGTAAAATCCCTATTGTCAAAGTTCGTTGGAACTCGAAACGCGAACCGGAATTCACGTGGGAGCGCGATGATCAGATGATGCGCAAATATCCTAATCTGTTCAAGCACTCCGCGTCAAATTCTTAAGGTACTATTTAATTTTCGGGACGAAAATTCTTTCAACTAGGGGACGATGTGATATCCCGGGAAATTTTTTTTTATTATTATTATTATTTAATTTTCGGGACGAAAATTCTTTCAACTAGGGGATGATGTGACAATCCGGACTTTTCAGTTAGTTCCGTTAATAACTCGGTTAAATATTCAGTTAATTCCTAACCCAGTTAACTCAATCCTAAACCACAGGGACTGATCCTATCAATATTTAATCTTAAATTACAGGGACTGGTTATGTAATAACCCTAAAGTAAAGTTATTGACTTCGGAAAGTCAAAATTAACGAAAATGGGTCTCTGCTGACTTTTAAAAGTCAAACTCGACATACCTTTGGATCCAAATGCATAAACAACAAACGATAATTGATTCAAATTCAAGTTGTAACGCATAGTTATGATTATGGAGACCATCATGGGATCATTTACATCCATTATTGATCCATATTGAACACGAATTAATCTCATTAAAAACTTTAAACCGTAACCGTCGACCCTCACGTCTTAGTTCATCGACTTCGACCATGTGGTGTGTTATTCTCGAAATTTAACTCTACAAACACCTTAATCGCATCAATCAGAAGCTTTAGCACAGTTGAATTTGACCGGAGGAGGAGCAGTATTTGTCGGAGATCAACACAGTCGCAGTCGGCCGTCGTTCTAGTCGATCCACATCAATTCGACATTCGTTTTGTTAAATTCTTACACCCTCAGTTCCGTTTTAATCTTCTGATGGAAAGCCCTATCATAATTGGGGCTTATAACATCCAATTCGACCAATCCAGATCCTAGGGTTCATGTAAAATCGGTTTGATCGAACTCCAATGCAGACTCAATTTAAATCAAATTAAAGTATACCATTAGCTTCGTAGTCATCTAATCATCAAAAGCCCTCTGCTAAATCAATGATCTATTATCGAATTGATCGCGATCAGTAACCTAGGGTTCATACGAAAACTGCCCAATCGAATCCTACCGTAGACCTTGTTTAAATCAAATTAAATCACTTCTATAGAATCGCAACACACTACACGTTGATAACCCTATGTTAATTTGATACCTTATCATCGGATTGTTCGAAATCCAGAAATTAGGGTTTGTTCTTGAAACGATTTAGGGTTTCCGATCTTAAACACAGTTTTAATGCAATTAAACCTTATCAGCAGATTCGCAACTTCGTTTTTGTTAAAAGCCATATGTTTTCATCAATTATTAATATCGAACTTGAATAAATCGATTAGAATATTCATGTTATAGTTTTCGGTTCCTAAATCGAGGATTAAACGATTCAAGAGTTAATATTTTTCCAATTAATCCTGAAACCAGATTCGCTTATGCCTCGTAATCAAAAACCCTTTGCTGTTGTGATCGATCATTATCGAAATCGAAGGATCGGGACGGGTTTCGATCTCGGTATACATATGGGGGGAAGAACACAGGAACCATCCGTGTTAAAACAAATCCAATCCGGTATTTGTTGCGAAACCCTAGCGGGGTGTGATGGTTAAAACGTTTGACTGTGGGAGTGGAGACCCGGGTTCGAGTCCCTCCACCCCCAATTCGTTTTTAGAACAGTTTTTATTATTATTTTAATTATAAAAATCTATCCCATATTATTATAATATCATATTAAAGTGCTTTAGCCCGGAAAATAACTCGTAGGCTCGGGTTTGAATTGATAATCCATTTTTATATTATTCCCCACTTTTATAAATAAAATAGTATTATTATTATCAAATAAAAATAATATGGTTATATTATTTTAAAACCGTAACTTCGTATAAAATAATAGGTTTATATAAATTTTAAACCGTGACTCGTATTATTAAATAATATATAGATTTATATTATTTCGTATCATTTGGTGACTTAACATTTGAAACTAAATAATAATATAATTAATTATATTATTTACTCGCATTTATCGCGTTCATAAAAATAATATATTGTACCACAAATGAGTAAATGGAATATCCTGTCGAACCTAAAAATAATATATTAAATTATATTATTTTCCTAATTTCTGTAAATGACAAAACGCTCGAATATATTTTTTATTGTTGTTGTCCTTCGTCGCGCAACGTATATATATAATCTATTTACTAATTAAAGAATTACTATTCTCGTAGACACGTTCGTCTACTCTCGGTTACTAGAGCGTTTCTTTAGGACATCTCTCATTCCGTGTCATTGTCACAATTCCCATTTTTATCCCTAATTTATGTGGTTATAATTTTAGGCCATTCGTAAGTCGTTGAGACTTACACTCATGGTTCCAACTTACCTCTAGGGTGAAACTACCTTCAACGCAAAGCAAGTGAGTTTTCACGGCCCCTTTTACTCTTTTAACTTGGGGGAGAAAACATGACTAAACGATTTTGGATTTTTAATTCGTATGTTACCAATGTAAAATGCTAAGCGTAACACGCTATCACAGAAAGTCCTCAACTAATATCGGGCTGTTAATATGGATCTTAGCGAGGTAATATTTAGTAGTACTACCGGGATTGACAAATCCCACCCGCGTTAGTCACGCTAACTCGATTAGATATCTAACGGGTGAAATGTTAGCCTACTCACACCGCCAGTGTTGATAGACCTGGCAGGAGGCAATAAACAAACAGTCAGCTTCGATTGCGAGCGCTTGAGCTGAACATGAACATAGGTTAGCTACCTATAGATACGTACTGAATGAACTTAAATCCAATAAACGCTTATTTACTTATATTGAAACCGGTGGACTCACCAACCTCGTGTTGACATATTTTTACATGTTTTCTCAGGTCGTAAGCTAAGACACAGGTGCACGTTAGGGCATGCATGGGATTCAACTGCTTAATTTTGATTTAATTATATTTTCTTGGGTTATCCTATTGTACTTGTTTTGATGGGACGTTTGGACTTTTTGGGACTTTTGGACTTTGGTTTTGGGCGCGTGTATTTTGCGCATTTACTTTCTTTACGCTTACGCATTGATACTCTGATTTGAATGGTATTTTCATTTTGAGTCCCATGTAGAGTCGTTCAAAGTAACTAATGTATGAGATCCTGGTTCGTCACTTCCCAAACGGTAAAACTCCGTTAGTTGATATTGGGGGTGTGACAGTAAACCTCCTCTCAGCCGCAATTTATGGTGTTGCCACACGTCCAACGACTCAGCTCTATTGATGGGATGTGAGTCTAGATGTTGGACCGACATGGTCCTCATAACGGTCCGACATGCACCAAAAACCTATGAGGTCCAATCAGGAGTTGACTTTTAGGGCTGACGTGGACATAACTGGACGTCGGACCGACATCCCTTTGATAACGGTCCGACATGGACCCAAAACTCAGCCTATAAATAGTTGGACGATCACAGTCGATTTCTTCTTCCCAAACACGATTCCCACTTTCAACACTCATTCTAGGTGATCCCTAAGATGGTTCTAACGATTCCAGTCCAACTCCCGCTCCTCGTGATGCCCGGACTAAGAAGAAAAGTTTTTAGAGGTGCTGTTACGCTAGAGAAATCAAGTTTAGAAGCTAGACTATAAGCTTTCAACTCTAAAGGCTCATTCCACTAAACAAGGTGAATACTTTATCTCTCTAAAAACTCGTGTCAAACATTTTATTTATGAAATTGGCCAAATAAAGGTTAAGGGAGTAATGCTCAACGTTCACGTACATGTAAGCATTCGGGCCAAAGATATATGTAAAACTTGCAAGGGATACACGGGTCACGGGTGAAGGTCTCTGATCACGGCTGGTACTTCCCTTTTTAACAAATGAGGAGTCATGAGTCCCCGTTGTTATAAAGACATACTACCAATGTATACAGTGGTGCAATAGTCAGGACAGGAGGGCCTACTGAATGTATAGATTGAACATAGAGTTGTGATTATCGAATTAATACTTGTTTGTGCCAAATGCTTTTTAGTGTCAAGATAATTGTATTCTCCGGCGTTCGCGCTGACGTTTCATTTTCAAAATGTTTTCAGGAAATCAATAAAATGTGATGGAAAAAGGAATAAGGGCGGGCAGATATGAAATCTGACCCATGAAAAGAAAAGGATGGAATGCACGTATGATTCTCAGGCCTCGTGTAAAGGGAAATCCTGAAAAGATAAAAGATAGATAGAACCAGGGAATTGATCAACCCTGGGTTATACTATTTCCAGTGGCTTATATGTATTTGATTTCAAACCATGTTTTGTAATCAAATCAAGGAGGGTATTTAAGACCCTATGTTTATAAAGTAAATATAAAACTTTTGTCTTCCAACTGAGTTTTTATATTTACATATACAACCCTTGAGGTTGAAAGAACGTTGAAACGATCCTTTTGAGAAAGACTTCCGCTGTATTTAAAAAGACTCTGAAATCAAAGCAGGTGATACCAATCGAGCTCGCTCACGCCCAGGGGGTGCCTGAGGCGGGGTGTGGCAGGTTGGTATCAGTGCCACAGGTTTTAGTGAATTAGATACTTGGAAGTAGTCTCTAGGCTTCAACCATTAATGCTTTTAAGATAAGAAAATAAGGTAACCTTCTGACCGGTATGTAATTATCTGACAATCGGAATGTTCTGTCTAAGGAAAGAGCGGTGTATAAATATCTCCTAGACCCGTCGCTCTTACTGTTAGGACCGTGTACGAACGGATTACAATAGATTCAACGTGAAACCGAATCAAATAGCGCGGAATTCTATTTGATTGGCGATCCAATCAGTGAGAACGACAACCCGGATCAATCTAACGATTGATAAACGTTATGAACGTGTAGGAATCGATCCGGGAACGAACTATGAAGTTGGACAAAGTCTCTGGACGATTTCGTGCGGCTAGGGTTGATTGATATGACTTTTTTTTTTTTTTTTTTTTTTTTTTTTTTTTTTTTTTTTTTTGTGTCTCAAATACCTCGATGCCTGTGTACTATCATTTTCCACAGACCAGGATCAATTTCCCCCAATCTGCCCTTCCCAAAGTTTTGTTATCTTTTTTTTTTTTTTTTTTTTTTTAATAAACTTAGAAATATCTCCCCCTAAAATTTTAAAACAGAAAATCTTTTTGTGTTTTTGAATTTTAAATAACGACTAGAAAAAGAAAAAGAAAAAAAACAAAAAATTAAATTTGGACTATGAACTCGACTCATCCGAAACGACTTCATTTTTCTTCTTGACACCATTTACCTCTAGCAGATAGAAAAACCGTGGTTTATCAAAAGCTTTAGTCCTCCTTTTATATTTTTGACATTTGACAGGAGTGACAAATTTCCTGTCATGTGCCTGGAAGCCCCACTATCAACAATCCACGTGTTTGTAGAAGCAGTGTAGCGGACAACCTGCACACAACAAAGAAACTCAGTTTAGGTTAGGTACCCAAGCCCTCATGGTCTTGGGTTTGCCGTCAGCATCGCGCAATAGGAAATCAACCCATTGTCCCTTCTCAGTGGTTAACTCAGGGGATTTTCCTTTATCTTTGTTCTCAGACACATGATCCGACTTAACTTTCCACGAACCAGTTTTGTGCAGTGATCGCTTGTGATAAACGGTCGACTGGTTTACTGGGTATGCACGTGGTTTGTTGTCATCAGTATTCACCATGTTGTTCATTACAGGTTTGTGAGGAACATTCCTATAATGTACTTGATGGTGTAAGGGAGAGGTTGAGTTAAACTTGGAATAATGAGTTTTTTTATAAAAATTTTCAACCTTCCTCTTTGGTGTCTTAGAATTAGGACAATTTTGTGCTAAGTGTCCCCTTTTCCCACATCCATAGCAGGATCTCCGCTCTACAATCCTCGGAGATCTACTTTGATGCGCATTGTGGTGATTCTGAAACCCATCCTTTTTCTCAATATTAGGTTTTTGGCCCTCCTTGAGGAATTGGATGGATTTGCTCAAGTTCGTGACCACTGCCTTTCCTTTCTCAAGGCTAGGACGAGGCTGAGGATTGGTCTGCCTTGGTTTGGGATTCTGAATGGTTTGAGTTCCCAAACAAGGTCTTACATAATCCTCTTCCTCATCCCTTTTTCCAATAGTGAATATATCTTTAACGCAGGAAGATGTTCCACAATTTTCAGTGATCGGTTGTAATGGTTTTACAAGAGTGTCCGGATCACTGACAAGTGGAGTTGTCACAACATGGTCTTTCACTGGGTTGTCATTTAAAGGTTTGCTTTTCGTGTTCAAAAGACCCTCAAGAGGTGGTGGAACCTCTCGATAACCAATGCCCTCTCCCCCCTTTCTAACATTCACCAGATTCTTCAAGATGTGAGAAGAACTGGCAACACTGTGTAACTTTTGTTTGAGAGAGTCATACTCAACTTGGAGAAGAGCGAGTTCTTTCTTTGCTTGTTCAATTGATTTTAAGTAAAAATTGATGTCATTTGACTGATTAAAAACTACAACTTCAGTTTCCTTAAGTTGTTTCTTCAACACTTCAATTTGTTCTTTAAAACCGCTTTCATTTTGTTTTAGAACTCGATTCGCTTCTGTACATTGTTGTAGGTCAGTTACCAGGCTTTCATTATGATCTAATAACCTAGCAAATTTCAGGTCAATTGTTTCCCGGAATTTTTCACAATCATTGCAAGCATGTTTATTAAACAGTTCATCTTTGGAACATACCTGAGTCTCACTAGCGGTGTTTGTCATGAAAGCGCATGTGGAATCAGCATCTTCCACCGGTTCGGATCTTGAAACAAACTGGGCGTCTTCGGCAGCATCTTCTCCATCTGAGTTAGCACTATCAGAAGAGTTATCCCTTTCACTCGCAGAGTAATCATTCAACTCTTCTACATTTGCCATGTTTGCCTCAGTTGCTGGTCCAAATCTGAATGACCAATCTTGTCCCTCGTCTCCTTGAGCTGCCATGGCTGCTGTGTTTGATTTAGGAGTAAGAGTAGCAGTTGTGTTTTCCCTAGCATTTGAGTTAAAAGGATTACTGTTCCCTGTCTTCTTTGGCTTCACACACTCTCTTTTGAAATGGCCCTTTTCCCCGCAATTGAAGCACGTAACTTTGGATTTGTCGAAGCCAAACTTGGTTCCTTTGTTGGCTATCAGCTCTTCTCCAGTCTTCTTGACGAACTCCTTTGCTCGTCGTACAGCACTTGCGAGAGCCCAAGAAATGTCCATTCTCTCCATCTCCACAGGGTCTACTTGTTCGTAATCCTCGTCAGTAAGGTGGCAATTTCCTATTTGCCCTGCCACCAACCCATTATATGAAACTACCATTGCTGCAAGCAATCCCATATGTTCCTTTGCCACTTCCACAGTCACGTTCCCAAGGTTGTCAGTTTTTAACTTTGCGGTTGAATCGGATGTATTCTTCTGTGAAGATGTGCCCGACGAACCACCAGTGGATGTGGTGTTCTGAGGAGAGCCCGAGGTGTTTGATACAAACGCGGTTTGAATAGGAGTACCAGATGATGCGGAAGCAGGAGTTGCATTGTATAAAGCTGGATTCTGATTATACGTTCCTCTTTGGGCCTTGTATTTTTCTACCAGCGCCTGTTCTCTCAGCTTGATGGTGAACTCATTTATATCCAACATCTCCAGAGTGCCATTTTGTTTCAAGATAGTGATAAAGGAGTCCCATTTGTCTGGCAAACCATCAGCAAGGCTCAACACTTTTTCTTCCATAGTAGTCACTATCCCATGAGTATGCAACTCACTCATTAGATGATAAAAACGATCAAGTATTTCATCTAACGTTTCTCTTCCAATCGCAGCAAAGTTATCAAATTCCTTTTTCAGTGCCTTGGCCCTCATATTCTTTAGAGCTGCATTCCCTTCATATCTCTTTTCTAAAGCATCCCATAAAGGTTTGGACAGTCTATTTTCTGAAAATTGATGAAAAATATCCTTTGGAATGGATTGTGTGAGGAGAGCATATGCCTTCTTCTCAGCATTATATGTAGTCTTCTGGGCTTCAGACATCCCAGTCAACGTTAGTTTGACTCCATCAGCTCCCACAGGAACAGTGTATCCTGTTTCAATTGATACCCAAAGCATTGGATCTATCCCGTTGAGATAGATCTCAAAACGATGTTTCCAGTGTGGGTAGTCATCAAGTGACACAAGTTTCGGAGCTTTCTGTCCATTTCCCGCTTCATTTTCTATTATCATCATGTTTTGAAGTCTTGCGTTCTGCCCGGCTGTATAGGCTGAGTGCTCGTCAGTCATTTTTAAAAAAATTTTGGATTTTCAACACTTAGAAAAATTTTGGAAGGATAGAACCGATTGAGTCCAGTCGTACGAATGAGTTCACCGAAAGAGCTATCCGTGCGATTGAGTTGTACGAATGAGAGAAAATTGATGCGGATGGTCTATTCGTACGAATGGAGAAGCGACTGAGGTCAATCGTGCGAATGGAGTCCACGAATGAGAGAAAATTGATGCGGATGGTCTATTCGTACGAATGGAGAAGCGACTGAGGTCAATCGTGCGAATGGAGTCCACGAATGACTCAGTCGCACGAATGTGCTACAGGACGCGCAGAAACCCTAAAAACGTGAAAATTTTCGAAAAACGAGATTTTGATCGAGTTTTTGGGGCAAAACAAGATTGAATACACGAAGAATCACGAGCCAAAGCTCTGATACCACTTGTTAGGACCGTGTACGAACGGATTACAATAGATTCAACGTGAAACCGAATCAAATAGCGCGGAATTCTATTTGATTGGCGATCCAATCAGTGAGAACGACAACCCGGATCAATCTAACGATTGATAAACGTTATGAACGTGTAGGAATCGATCCGGGAACGAACTATGAAGTTGGACAAAGTCTCTGGACGATTTCGTGCGGCTAGGGTTGATTAATATGACCTTTTTTTTTTTAACAACACGATTTAAGATGTATTTATAGTCTGCAGGTTCCAGTCGTACGAATGGCTCATACGGATGATCCATTCGTGCGACTGAGTCATTCGGCAGATTGAACCATCCTTATGGTTCATTCGTACGAATGAGCCATACTTATGACTCATTCGTGCGACTGAGTCCATTCTGACTCATCAGCATGAACAACTTCTGCATAAGTATTATTTAAACATGTTAAGAGTATATATCAACGGTGATCAATAATAATAAACATAAACAACCATAAATACTCAAAACACACTGTTTTATATCACAACTGACTGATTACATTTGACTCGAACGCTTACAATGAACTGGGGACATATGTGTACCAACACTTACCTGGGAACATCTATGTTGGAGGTACTACTCTGGGAAGATAACCATCCTTGTAGAGCTTTAAAATAAGAATATTGGCTTTAGTATCTAAGATAAGTACTAATACTTCAAGATTACAGATGTCTGGAGATAATTTTGTTCATGTTTATTATGATCCTAATCGTCCGATTAAACAAGAATCCCCGGAATACCATCCACTAGGTTCCCAAATGAATCCTATATCATCACCCTACTATAACGATCTTTGCCATTCTTCCGGATAACCCTGTTCCTGAATCCCATCCCTAGTCCTATGATACTTCAAGTCAATGGATGGATGATGGATCAGATTTCAGCAATTGGAATACTACTACAGCTGAATCTAGTCATAATCAGCAAAATATGTCAACGAAAGAAGATCCATCTGAAGAATCTCATCATTATGAACCTGCTTCTGAAAATCCTGAAGACTATCCATTCAATAATCATGTTTCAAATAGTTCTGATTATCAATCTCATATATCTGAATCCCCAGTCTTATACGACCCATATATGTTTCCTGAACCACCTTATGATGGTCCTTTCAAACAATATTTCTAAGCTCCTTCGGGATACCAAAATGCTTATAATGATATTATGGTTGGAATTCGTGAACCTCCACCAAAATACGGTTATGAGCATAATATGCCTTCTTCCCCTATCGAATGTGTAGACCGTTCGTTGCGCCAAACGGATGAAGTAACAAGGGAGAAGATAATGGGCAACAAGTATATGAGTATGGAGAAAGCTTGATGACCCTTGGCGAAGAACTGATGAAAGATTAAATCTTTTGTTATATTTTGTTTCTTAATGTAATATGCCTTCTTAATAAAATTGTTTTGTTTATTTTCAGAATGGTTGGAAAAGGGAAAGGCCCTAGCTTTCTTTGTAAATTTTCTCTTGCTAATTACTTCGAACGTAAAACAAATGAAACGACTATAGAAAATGATGAGGAAACTGAAAGTTCAACTTTCAGAAGCCTCGGAGAAATAGGAAACCCTAGTGTTCCCTATAATCCTTCTATAAGTTTTCATTCTGCTCCTACCGCTGGAAGCTACAAAGTCACTCCAATTTATTCACAAAACTTTCATGAGAAATACACTGAAATACCTTATGAAAATAGATGTGATCCTGAAGAAGAAGAGCGTGCAGACTCTAATATACCTTACGTTCCGTACTATGAGACAATTCTTATTCATGCGCCGCATATAAATGAGGATGCATTAGGAAGTAAAAGGGAACAAATGCTGTTGAACTAAATAACTGAATTAGAACAAGAAAAAGCCGAAGTCGAAGCTCAGAATGCTTTATTAGTTCAAGCTCTTGAAGAAAAGAATTTTAGAAATTTCTAAAATTTATAATTTCTATATGTATTTTCTTGTAAATATTTTATCAATAAAAGTGTTATTTTAATTCCAATCTTGTTCCTATAATAGCATGACGAAAAACACTAGACCTTCACATAACAGAAAGGGAAGGAAGAAACAAGCAATGATTGATAATGCTGCTGAAAATAATAACTCTCGTGCTGAACTTCAGAAAATGATTACGGAAGGAATCAAGGATTCTCTTCCAATGATATTTACCGAATTAGAAAATAGGCAAGCCGATAAATTATCTGCTCAGCCGTCAATTCAAAAATTTGTTAATTCTCAACCTTTAATTCAACATACTCGTATTATCACTCAATCTAAACCTATTACTTTGAAACCCGAAGGTTCTGCTACTCACAAAACCAAGAGAACGAAAAAAGAAAAATATTATCACAACTCCTAAAAAGAAGAAGGAACAGGTAACAACTATGGTCACATAGAAAAGAAAAAGAAAGTAGTTGGATGTACCTACAAGATGTTCCAAGACTGCAAGCCATTCAACTTCTCTGGAAGAGAAGGAGGAATAACCACATTGAGGTGGATCGAGAAAACTGAGTCTGTGCTTGCAATCATCAAATGTGCTGAAGAAGATAAGGTTCTGTATGCTTCCAATTTGTTTAAAGACCAAGCTCTTGAATGATGGAACAACATTGTCACTGCCAAAGGAATAGAAGCAGCCTATACAATGGGCTAGAATGCTTTTAAAACAAGAATTGAAAAGAAGTACGTTCACCAGAATGAGAGGGAACAGATTGAAGGGAAATTTCTAAGTTTGAAAATGAATGGAAAAAATCATCAAGAGTATTCCACCAAACTCCTGGAATATGCTCAAATCATTCCACTTCTTGCTACCCCTGAATCAAATCTGATAAAACGTTATATTTGGGGTTTGATCGGTGAAATTCGTGACATGGTTAAGGTCGCAAATTGTGAGAATCTAGATGATGCTATGGATTTGGGAGCATCATTAACAAGTAGTTTAATTAGAAATCAGGAGGAAGGGAAGAAGAAGGATTCTAGGCAAGGCCCTAGTAAATTCAAGAAATCAGCCTTTACTCCCCAAAATAACAGCTCTTCTATATCTGAGTGTCCAAGGTGCAAAAAGAGGCACTTAGGGCAATGTAGATCTGGACCATATTGCAATTTTTGCAAGATGTCTGGACACAAAACTGAAAATTGTTTTCAAAAAGGCCGATTACTTGCTTTGAGTGTGGCGAAGCCGACCACATCAAAACCAATTGTCCCAAACTGAAGAAACCTGATGGGACAGGTCCTAAACCTACAGATGGAGTAAAGAAGAATGCGCGAGCATTCGTTGTCAATACTCATGATGCCGCAGGTATACCCGAAGTTGTTACGGGTACATTTCTTGTCAATGATATTTATGCTCGAGTTTTATTTGACTCTGGTGCAAACCAAAGTTTTATAGATCATAGATTATGTAGACTGTTAAATAAAACTATAGGTAAATTAAACAAGAAATATATGGTGGAAACTGTCAATGGTGACCTCGTCCAAATCTCTGAAATTCTGAACGATTGTCATATCACACTCTCAGGATATGTTATTCCTGCAAAACTGTTGCCAATGACTTTGGCAGGTTTTGACATCGTTCTAGGAATGGATTGGTTAGCCTCCAGCCAAGCCCGTATCCTATGTGATAAAAAGGCAATAGAACTTCGTTCGTCGATAGGCAATATTCTTACGATCAATGGCGATAAATTACTCAACTCTGTTGGAAAAATTTACATGTTAAAAGCCACAAAGTGCTTATGAAAAGGATGCTTAGCATACCTTGTAACTGTAACCACCGACACCAAAAAGAAGATTGAAGATGTGCCGGTTGTGGCTGAATTCCTTGATGTCTTTCCTTACGAATTACCTAGAATTCCACCCGAAAGAGAAGTGGAGTTCAGAATTAATCTAGTACCCGTTACGGCAACAATTGCCAAAGCTTCATACAGATTAGCTCCAACTGAGATGGGAGAATTGAAGAAACAATTGGATGAATTACTCGAAAAAGAATTCATAAGACCAAGCTCGTCGCCTTGGGGAGCTTCGGTCTTGTTTGTCAAAAAGAAAGACAGTTCGATGCGTATGTGTATCGATTATCGGGAACTAAATAAAGTCACGATAAAGAACCGTTATCCACTCCCTAGAATCGATGATCTTGTTTATCAACTCCAGGGAGCTCGATGTTTTTTTCTAAAATCGATCTTTGATCTGGCTATCATCAATTGAAAGTTCAGGAAGAGGATATTCCCAAAACTACTTTTAGAACTCGATATGGTCATTATGAGTTCACGGTAATGCCGTTTGGACTTACTAATGCTCCAGCAGCTTTCATGGATATGATGAATCGAGTATGTAAACCTTACTTGGATAAATTTGTTATCGTATTCATTGACGATATCCTTATTTACTCTCAAAGTAAGGAAGACCATGCCAGTCATTTGAAAATCTTGCTTGAACTTTTGAGAAACAAAAAGCTTTATGCCAAATTCTCAAAATGTGAATTCTGGATGTCAGAAGTTCAATTCCTTGGACACGTCATTAATGCAGATGACATCCAAGTTGATCCTATTAAGATTGAAGCTATATCTAAATGGGAAATCCCTAAGTCACCAATAGAAGTCCGTAGTTTTCTCGGCTTAGCTGGTTACTATTATAAATTTATCCAAGATTTCTCCCGAATTTCTGTACCATTAACTTCTCTGACTCGCAAATTAGTTATGTATGAATGTGGACCTAAGCAATCCGAAGCTTTCAAAACTCTGAAACAGAAACTAACTCAAGCACCCATACTGGCTTTGCAAGATGGAAATGAAGGCTTTCTAGTTCACTGTGATGCTTCACACACTGGCTTTGGTTGTGTGTTAATGCAAGGAAGCAAAGTAATTGCTTATGTTTCCCGTCAGTTGAAAACTCATGAAAAGAATTATACGACTCATGATTTAGAATTGGGCGCCATAAATTTCGCTTTGAAATTATAGAGGCACTATCTTTATGGAATCAAATTCACCGTGTTCACTGATCATATAAGCTTGAAGTATATATTCAGCCAGAAAGAACTGAATATGAGGCAAAGACGTTGGATGGAAATCCTAAATGATTATGATTGCGAAATCTGTTATCATGAAGGAAATGACAATGTTGTAGTCGATGATTTAAGTAGAAAAGAACACGAGAAACCTAAACGAGTTCGTGCTTTAAGACTCGATCTTCAAATCGATCTTATCACTCGTATTAAGGAATCTCAGAAGTTTGCCTTACAAGAACCAAACCTCGAGAAAGAAGGTTTGGGAGGTATGATCGAACAACTGGTCAAAAATGATGATGGAAGTCTAAGAATGAATAAGAGAATCTGGATTCCTATCTATGGAAACGTACGAGAAGAGATTCTTGAAGAAGCTCATAAATCTAAGTATACCATGCCTCATGGAAGCGATAAGATGTATAAAAACCTAAAAGCCAATTATTGGTGGATAGGGATGAAAAAGCATATCGCTATCTATGTTGCAAAATGCTTTAACCTATTCTCAAGTTAAAGCTGAACATCAAAAGCCGTCTGGCTTGTTATAGCAACTTGAAATTCCTGTTTAGAAATGGGAAATGATAACCATGGATTTCGTTACTAAACTTCCCCGAACCAGTCGAGGGAATGATACAATCTGGGTTATCTTTGACAGATTTACCAAGTCTACTCATTTTCTTCCTATGAAAGAAACATTCAGTATGGATAAGTTAGCACAGTTATACGTTAATGAAATTGTATCATTACATGGAATGCCACTATCTATCATGTCAGACAGAGACAGTAGATATACTTCTCGATTCTGGCAAAGTTTTCAAAAATCCCTATGCACGAAGCTAAATCTTAGCACTGCATATCATCCTCAAATGGACGGTCAGAGCAAAAGAACCATTCAAACCCTTGAAGACATGTTAAGGGCTTGTGTGATTGATCTTGGAGGAAGTTGGGATGACCACTTACCTCTAATGGAATTCTCCTTCAATAATAGCTACCATACGAGTATACAGGCCGCTCCTTTTGAAGCCTTATACGGTCGTAAATGTCGAACTCCAATATGTTGGTATGAAATAGGAGAAAATCAGTTGTCAGGACCTGAAATAGTCCTGGAAACAACTGAGAAAATTTTTCAAATAAAAGATAAACTGAAAGCGGCTCGTGATCGTCAAAAGAGTTATGCTGATAAGAGACGAAAGCCGTTAGAATTTAACGTCGGTGATAACGTTCTGTTGAAAGTTTCGCCATGGAAAGGCGTTAAAAGATTTGGAAAGAAAGGAAAGTTAAGTCCTAGATTCATAGGACCAATCAAAATCTTGAAAAAAGTTGGGCCTGTATCAACTCGAATTACGAGAAGAAATGAAGGGAGTACACGTCGTATTCTACGTATCAAATCTGCGTAAATGTCTAGCAGATAAATCTCTGGTAATACCCCTACACGATGTAGAGGTAGATGAAAAGTTGAAATTTATGGAACAACCTCTGAAAATCAAGGACAGGCAAGAAAAGAGATTGAAAAGAAAGAAATTGATGATTGTGAAAGTAAAATGGAACTCCAGACGTGGAGCTGAGTACACGTGTGAACTTGAGTCAGAAAAGAAAAAGAAATATCCTCAATTGTTTGAATAATCTCGAGGAAGAGATCAAAACAAGGTGGGGAGGATGTAACACTTGCCACAAAAATGTCCGAGAAATGCCAAGGTTAGAACCTTAAGAGCTTGTTGTATCTAAAGTACATAAGTCTAAGGGTTGAAAATGAAAAATTGTGAAAATAGCTAGATATCGGATCGACATCACATTCATATCTGTCCAAAGTGAATAAGGACGTTGATATCGGACCGAGGCGAATCTAAGTCAGATATCGGACCGATATCCTTTCTCATAGCGGTCCGTAATGGAAGGATAGGTCGGTTATCGGAACGACATCAATCCATAACGGTCCGTAAACCTGCTCTCAGCCGTAATTTATGGTGTTGCCACGCGTCCAATGACTCAGCTCTATTGATGGGACGTGAGTCTAGATGTCGGACCGACATGGTCCTCATAACGGTCCAACATGCACCAAAAACCTGTGCGGTCCAATCAGGAGGTGACGTTTAGGGCTGACGTGGGCATAACTGGACGTCGGACCGACATCCCTTTGATAACTGTCCGACATGGACCCAGAACTCAACCTATAAGTAGTTGGACGATCTAAGTCGATTTCTTCATCCCAAACACGATTCCCACTTTCAAAGCTCATTCCAGATGATCCCTAAGACAGTTCCAACGATTCCGGTCCAACTCCCGCTCCTCGTAGTGCCCGGAGTAAGAAGAAAAGCTCGTAGAAGTGCGGTTACGCTAGAGAAATAAAGTTTAGAAGCTAGACTATAAGCTTTCAACTCTAGAGGCTCATTCCACTAAACAAGGTGAATACTTTATCTCTCTAAAAACTTGTGTCAAACATTTTATTTTTGAAAATGGCCAAATAAAGGTTAAGGGAGTAATGTTCAACGTTCACCTACGTGTAAGCATTCGGGCCATAGGTATACATAAAATTTGCAAGGGATACACGGGTCACGGGTGAAAGTCTCGGATCGCGGCTGGTACTTCCCTTTTTAACAAATGAGGAGACATGAGTCCCCGTTGTTATAAAGACATACTATCAGTGTATACAGTGGTGCAGTAGTCAGGACATGAGGGCCTGCTGAATGTATAGATTGAACATAAAGTTGTGATTATCGAATTAATACTTGTTTGTGCCAAATGCTTTTTAGTGTCAAGATAATTGTATTCACTGGCGTTCGCGCTGACGTTTCATTTTCAAAATGTTTTCAGGAAATCAATAAAATGTGATGGAAAAAGGAATAAGGGCGGGCAGATATGAAATCTGACCCATGAAAAGAAAAGGGAAATCCTAAAAAGATAGAAGAAAGATATGACCAGGGAATTGATCAACTCTGGGTTATACTATTTCTAGTGGCTTATATGTATTTGATTTCAAACCATGTTTTGTAATCAAATCAAGGAGGGTATTTAAGACCCTATGTTTATAAAGTAAATATAAAACTTTTGTCTTCCAACTGAGTTTTTATATTTACATATACAACCCTTGAGGTTGAAAGAATTTTGAAATGATCCTTTTGAGAAAGACTTCCGCTGTATTTACAAAGACTCTGAAATCAAAGCAGGTGATAACAATCGAGCTCGCAAATGCCCAGGGGGTGCCTTAGGCGGGGTGTGACATAATGAACCCTTTGTTTAAGAGTTCTTGAATTTGTTTCATAAGTTCTTTCAGTTCGAAAGGAGCTAGACGATATGGAGACCTTGCAACAGGCTTAGATCCAGGAATGATTTCGATTCGGAATTCGATCTGACCATCGGGTGGAAGACCGGGTAATTCTTCCGGAAAAACATCCGGGTGATCACTGACTACAGGAATATCCGCAATCTGTCCTTCGTGTTTAATGTTTAAAGCATGTAGTATGAATATACCGTCTCCCTTAATTAATTGTTTCTTAGCTTTCGCTATAGAAATTATTTGAATCTTATTGTTATCACTATCACCTTGAATCATTAAACCAGTTTTATCTGGTTTCTTAATCTTGATCGTTCTCTGGTTATAATCAATTTGGGCCTGGTATTGGTTTAACCAATCCATCCATAGGATAACCTCATATTCATTCTAGTTTATTGGCATTAGTGTAATTAATACGTTATCGTTATCAAAATTGATGACACCATCGGGGTCTTACGTCTAAATATGGGGTAAATGCACACGAAATAAAAATTTTATTTGCCCTTGTATCAAATAAAATCTTGGCGTAAATATTATTATCTAAGAAAGTACCTGCTACCTCCTTAGCTTTATTTTTCTGTTCATCTTTACTTCCTAAGATGAACACTTGTCATGTTCCTTTATTCTGGCCACCTATTCTCTGTTAGGTGGTTGAGGACAACCTATAATGCCCTATCTCTCCATAGTTAAAGCATTTAAAATTTAGGCATTGGGTTGCCAAATGACCAAACTTCTGACAAGTATGGCATTTCATTCCCTGATTGGCTCTATCAGGGTTGGGATTAAATCCTCCTCTTCTGGGAAACTTATCATTTCCCGGTTTAAACATGTAAATAATTTATTCAGGTTTCCTCTTGTGATGGGTCTTTGGTGGCTCTTTGGTTGCCACCTCATCATATATCATCGCACTATTTGTAGGTCCCTTCGTGTGTGTCGGATCGTCACATGCAAGTGGTCTACTAGTCGCACCGGGTTGCGGAATACCCGTGACTAGGTGGAGAGTCTTACTAAACAAAGTAAACCAAACACGAGAGTCACAATAAACGTTCTTTGTATTATAAACACTCGACGGTTACAGAGAGAATACAAGCTGCGTACTTAGCAAAACTGAGTTCGTCTAAACAAATGGTTCTGCGTACTTAGCCTCTGTGAACCTATCCTATTTATACAGAACTGATGCCTGCGCACTTAGCAAGTGCGCAGGACCAATTACTCTTGCGTACTTAACAAGTACGCAAAGGTGTTCTTACGTACTTGCTAAGTACGCGGGAGCTTTCTCCTGCGCATATGTAAGTGCGCAAAACACTTAGCAGAAAAACAACATACATTATGTAAAAGTAAATACAACTCGATAAACTATTACATAATGACTCATAAATACAAAGACAAATTACAGACATTAGAAATACAAACTAAGACTCTATCTAGAGTGTTGTCACAGGAAAGTGCATCAACAAACTCCCCCTTGACAACAGCTCGGGATCTTCATCGTCTTCAGTCTTCATTCTTCTGTCTTCACAGCACTTGTTCCTTAGCTTCCATCTTCTTCTTTTAATCAAGGCAGAACTTAATCACCTTGTCATGTTTAGAAGCAAGGAGCTTCGTCCACTCATCCGTGTAGATGCAGTAGCGTTCTGCTAGTACCTCCAGATCTTTCACATAAAAGTTGATGAAGCAGACTTCATCAAAGATTCTGATCAGTTCCTTTGGCACTATGTTCCCGCTCTCTGAACGTCCTTTACCCATGATCACAGCCTCGCCCGTCTTTGGATCAACGTACCAGTAGCACATGTCACCAAGAATATCCTGAGATAACTTGCTCAGGGGAATCTTAGTTTCACATCGCACTGGCTTGTATACCAATTTCTTTAGGTGCTTCTTAGTCACAGGATGCACAGCGTGCTTATCCTTGACTCTCTTGGGCACTTGAGGCTTGAAATATTCAAATTTCCCTGATCTTGCTTCCCGCTGTAGTGTTACCCACAAACCCATTGCTAATGCATGACTCGAGTGACTCAGCAGGTCGCGGTTTGCGAGGTTAACTAGGTTGTACTTGGGCAAAGAGTTGAACGCCTCACTGGTGGGTTTCAAGTATTGAACCCCCCCAGATCTTTTGATGGCAAACAGCTGCTTGTCCTCCTCGAACCTAACAGCTAAGATCATACCTGTCGCTCCGTGCTTGTCTATGATGGACGTCTTTTGCCACACGGGAGCTAGACCCTTAGATGATGCAGAAGGCATGTCTTTATCTTTTGGTGCCTCGGGGTCCACAGGTGTAGGGTCGACTAGGGAGGCTTTAGTTGTAGCTTCAACATTACTTGCCATGTCAACTGAGCCTGTGTCGAGCAGAGATTCGAGCGATGGTACTTCAAAGATCTCACCATCCTCTAACTCGTACTCTCCTTCCCCGTCGCCCTTGGGAATCTCTATTACCACATCATCGTCATCCTCGTTCCCGTCATCACCAGAGTCGATCTCTCCTTCTTCCAGATTAAGGAGAGCATCGATCTGTGCCTCTTTGGAATAGTCAGGCTCTAAATAGAGGATCTCATCATCAGATAAGTCCTTGAGCACGTCAGCCGCTGACTTCCCTTTATCTCCGCCACCACCACCTGAGGTATCACCACCCTCTTGCTGAGTAGACTCCCCCTCAGCCAATGGAACAGAAGAGATGGGCACAATCGCCAAAGCTAGGTGCTCACCTCCACTAGGACCGACTTCAGGATCCTTGTCTTTATCATCATCCTTAGTCAGATCGACTGGATGACAAGACTCGGCACCGGTGGATTTCTTTTCTTTGTCTTTCTCTTTCTCTTTCTCTGTCTCCTTCTCCCCCTGAGCACCTAGCTTCGCGGTCAGTTCACCAACTAATTTGACCATCGCTTCGTGCTCTTTTCTCTGCAAATCCATCCTTAGCTCAAGTGAAGTTCTGTGGGCTAGAATCATGTCATTAGTCTTCATCAACAGTTCATTCTGTGCCATGACATTCTTCAACCGTTCATCAGTCCCCGTTCTCTGGCTACGCAGAATCCTAACTTCATCCGCCAGAGAGTTTATCTGTGCTTGTTGAGCATCAGAATCCTCTTTTGACTTTTGAATAGTCTTCAACAAGCCAGCAACTTGGGTTTCTATCACATCGATCCTGGCTTCATTTGGATCCGGATGCCTAGATGATGAGGCTTCGGCGTTGTGGATGGGGGAAGAGAAGATTGTGTCAAAGTCGAACCCCTGTGAGAAATCACCGTAGTTAAAGGGTTGACCTGACGGCTCTTTGGTGGGTGTTGGGATGGGGGATGTAATGATGGGAGTTATGGTTGGGGTGATGGTGACTGACTCCGTGAGAAGTGGAGTAGTCACCTTCACCGGGACGGTTGGAGTAGGGAGGGTCACCGTCATAGGAATCTCCTCTGTGACCGCCGTGACTACCACGTCAGCTTGAACTTGTGGTCTTCTCCTCCTACGGTATAGTTGCTGTGCTGGTGGGGTAGATTCTGATAGCAATCGTGCTGGTGGACTGTCAGCCGCAGGTTGTACTTGCTGCACAGTCGGGATCTCTACAACCCTGGGGATAGCAGCCTCTTGCCTATCGCCCCTTTTCTTGTTGGCTTTCTCTCGCCTTTGTCTTTGTAGAGCAGCGTCAGAGTCGGAATCCGGCTCGTATTCGCTGCTCGAGCTTTGTCGTTTTTTTTAAGACGACGCAGGCAGGGTTACCTATGCCGACCTTCTCGGATGTGCCTGTGATGGTGCGTCATTGGAATCAGAAGAATCTGATTCTGTTGCCTCCGAATCGGATTCCTCAGCACCACCAACATCACCTTCATCATCACCTTCATCATCATCATGCTCTTCCTCTTGCTCTTCACCAGAGTCATCACTCATCTCTGGTGCTGAGTTGGGACTATACCAGTTCCAATCTTCAGGAGCGACGTATGCTTCATTCAGTAGGTGGCCAAAGAGTTCAGTGTGCGCAGGGGTAGGTTCTACACTGCCTGGCTTTAGAAACTGCGCAAAGACTCTCTTGTCCACCCTTTTTACCTGCAGTCTCTCCCCGATAGCACGTAGGTTTGGCAATGCATCATCGATCAGGAGCTGCACAAACCTTGGGTACAAAAGGAACCTGAACCTCTCTGCTGTATTTATTTGGTCATTGAGTGCTTTGAAGATATAGCGAGAGAAGTTGTAGCCCCGATTGAGAGACAGGCCCACCAAGGCCGCTGCAAGGTCATGACCCATGGCTTCTTTCCCCGCTTTCCTGGATGAGATGCACACGATCATGATGTGGGCAAAGTAACGCCATTGATCCAATACCAACATCTTCTTGTAAGAAGCATAGTCCCTTGCCCCGACATATTCCATTCTGTGCCTCCAACACCCATCCACGTAGTAATCTGGATAGGATGTCGGGTCGGTGGCAAGGTCTCCGAACTGCAATACTCTCCTTATTGTATCCTCAGAGATAGCAATAGCTCGACCGTCAATGGTAGCCCTTATGACATTCGGGGATACCGTGCAATCGTGCTCTGTAGTCTCCCAGAATTGCTCCAGGTAAGGTCTTGAGACTATTGGGTTTGCTGAGATTGCATAACTTATTCTTGATATGTTCAGAAAATCCACAATCTCCCTGTATTGCAAGGCTGCGCCTTTCCATTCTGGTTCGGTGTTAGCCAATAGGTTGAATTCGTCAGTGAATGCATGAGCCATAGCCTGTAAACACACACAAAAAACATATTCAGAACAACTAATAACACTGGAAGTAGACACACATGACATAGTATAGTAGTTACACTTTGAAAAAAATTTCAGATTTTGGAAAAATTTCTAAGTGTTGGTCCTGCGCACTTAGCAAGTAGTTCTTGCATACTTGCTAAGTGCGCAAGAACAACCCTTAGCAAAAATTTCAGAAACTTGAAAACATCACAGATTGTTCCAATACCGGGTCGAGTAGGTCACCACTAAGTCGGAATCGACGATTCTAACTCATGGGACCATTATCGACACCAGTAACTACCAAAACACACCATTTTGTGACCTAGACAGTCTCCGACCCACTGTCGGTTCATCTTCAACCGACGGAACAATCTAAGACTGGAAAAGGATGATTATAGAATCGATTAAGTGACCTATTAGCATCTAGTGTCAATAAGTTACCCAAACAACCCCATATTACCCCAAATTTTGTCGGAATTAACCTAAAAAAGTTCTAAGTCAGAAAACGTTCCAAATGTCATGAATCGATGGATGGAATTGGCCTATAATCTCACCACTGAGATGAAATACGAAGATGACAATGTGTTTGGGATGAAACGATGGATTGGACACAAGCGATTTTGAGAGTAAAATTGCAGGGGAGAAACTTAGGGCGTGAGAAAAGTTCTAAGTCTCTGATTTATACCCCTCAATTAATGTTCGTGCGTACTTGTTAGGTGCGCATGAATTAACTCTTGCGTACTTAACAAGTGCGCAAGGCTTAACTCTTGCGTACTTGTTAAGTGCGCAAGTGTTACTTCGTGCGTACTTGACAAGTGCGCACAACCCTTAAGTGCGCAATTTTCAACTCAGAATTTATGAAGATTTTCAAGTCAAATAACGAACAAGATAAAAATATTCAACCAAGAGGATTCAAATGCAATTCATGAAGATTAAACATAAAATATTTTTGGCCTTTTTCTGATTTAAACTTGAACTATGCATAAACTTAAAAACTTAAAATATTTTTGTTCTTTTCAAGATAGATATATAGCAAAAACGATACAATATAAACATCAAAGAATATGGGATCATGTCATGGATTACTATTTATTCATACGTAATAAGCATATAGACAAGTAATTCAAGTTGACAATATTATAAGATTTGAAACTATAAGCATCTTTGTATCACATTCTTGTGTATTAAGATATTATTTATAAGATATACAACATGTACCCCACTGATATGCTATTCTAACTTGCACTATCTCAAGGCATCTAAGATTTCTCCAATTATTTTCTTAATTTTCAGAATGAAGTTACATCAATTAGCACAGAAAAATCAAGCAGAATCCATAAGGATTATCAGGAATCATAAGATTCATAATCGAGTGATTCTTTTGTCTTGGTTTCATGTGATTTTCTTCTTTGAATATCGGTATGATGATTCGGGATAATGAACATGGTGTTTGATTATAAGGTAAAGGGATCCAACTTTTATCTGGATTTGATTTCAATGAACCAGGAATGATTCAAGGGTGAATACATGCTCAACGGTTAATGTAGAGACATGTCTTGATTCAATCTCTCCTTGCATACTTGTGAGTATGGGCAGTGAGATGAACCGCATTAATTGTGCTAACAACATAACCCGAAACTGATCTCAAAAGAAAATTATTGTCAAAATCTAACATCCTTTATCTGATAGTGATCTTTTCTAATCTTTTACTCACACACGCTTGCAAACATGGGTTCAATTCACAGTTGTAATTTAGATTTAGTTTCCACACTACTAGTGATTCAAAGACGCATACAGCCTACTGACAATTCAAATTACTTGTAAATAAACAGATTAAAAACATAATAATTTTAAACAGATAAGTAAGCATGACGCAATCATTTCCCATATGAGCAGTCTATGAAGTTTAGATCATTTCTGATGTACCATCATTTCCTCTTTTCTCAAGTTAACTTTGAAATTTTCTATTTTTTTTTGGTGTAAAATATTTTAAAAACTAAAAGAACTGTACAGAAAATTTAAAAGAATTGAAAATTTAACTTCCATGAATTGAAATGATTTAAGAAAACTTAGTTTTCACTCAGGATTGAACATTCCTATCAAGTTGACAAGATGCTAAAAATGGGATCGATCAAATGCCTTTGTGAAAAGGTCAGCAAGATTGTCATCCGTGTGAACTTTTTCAAGTTCGATTAAATGCTTTTCAGCACAATCACGGATGAAATGATGGCGAATCTCTATATGTTTAGTTTTGGAGTGTTTCACCAGGTTATTTATGATAGAGATGGTGGCATTGTTGTCAATGAATAGAGGAGTTCCAGTGAAGTTCAAGCCGTAGTCTCGCAATTGCTGCTGAATCCACAATATCTGAGAACAACCGCTAGCTGCAGCAATGTACTCTGCTTCACAAGTTGAAACAGAAACCGTTGACTGCTTCTTGCACTGCCAGGAGACCAGCCTGTCTCCTAAGAATTGACATCCACCAGAAGTTGACTTTCTGTCAAGGTTACAACCGCCATAATCTGAATCAGTATAGGCTTTGAAGTCGAATGACTGCTGCTTAGAGTACCAAAGACCTAATTGGGGTTTCCCTTTCAGGTATCTAAAAATTCTCTTTACTGCTATCATATGAGACTCCTTCGGTTGTGACTGAAACCTTGAGCACAAGCACACATCAAACATTATATCGGGTCTTGAAGCTGTGAGATACATAAGTGATCCGATCATCCCACGGTACAACCTGCTGTCCACATCCTTTCCATCTCTGTCGGGATGCAAACCATGATTGACTGGGATTGGTGTGCCATAAGTAGTGCTATCACTCATCTTGTATTTTGACAAGATGTCCTGAACGTACTTAGTTTGATGTAGATAAATACCATTCTCTCTTTGACTGACTTGCAGACCTAGAAAGAATGACATTTAACCCATATTGCTCATTTCAAACTTGGACTTCATCACCTTCTCGAATTCCCTACACATACCTTCATTGGTCGACCCAAAGATAATGTCGTCGACATATACTTGCACAAGAAGAATGTCACCTCCTGCTTTCCATATGAAGAGAGTCGAGTCAATCTGTCCACGGTCGAAACCATTAGACAGTAAATGCTTAGATAATGTCTCATACCATGCCCGCGGTGCTTGATGAAGACCATAAAGTGCTTTGTCTAGCTTGTACACTTTATTGATATTATGTGGATCTTCAAAACCGGGAGGTTGAGTGACATAGACTTCTTCATGCACCTTACCATAAAGGAAAGCACTCTTCACATCAAGTTGATAGACCTTGAAGACGACATATGTGGCATAAGCCAAGAACAGTCAAATGGCCTCAATTCTAGCAACTGGGGCATATACTTCATTGTAATCCAAGCCCTCTTGTTGATAAAAACCCTGAACAACCAATCTTGCTTTGTTCTTCACAACTACATGACGATCATCCGTCTTGCATTTGAACACCCATCTGGTACCAATTGGCTGAAAGCCTTTTGGCAAGTCAACTAAATCCCACACTTGCAACTTTTGGAATTGAGATAGTTCATCTTGCATCGCCTCAATCCAGCAGTTTTCAGCGAGAGCCTCCTTCACATTCTTCGGCTCTACCTGGGACACGAATGCAGCATGCAGACATGTTTCCATGACACCAGTGTCAAATATCTCTGTGTAAAGACTGGTGTTCTCAGTGATGGTTCTATGACGAGTCTGAACACCGGCATAAGGATCACCAATAATGTTGTCGATTGGATGATTCCTATGCACCCTCGTCTCCGGTACAATTGGTTCTTGAATTTCTGGATCTAGATTTGTGCTTAACTCCCCCATTTCCTGTGTTCCAGAGGAAGAAGATTCATTGTTAATTGGATCAGCTGGAGCTTCATTTCCTATAATTGTGTTAGGATTGGCTTGAGCGTCATCTCCAACAATATGAACACCTTCTCTGTTATCACTGTCATGAGTTCCAGATGAAGATGCAGCATTGGAATCAGGAGTTATAATTGGTGCAGTAGCACGAGTAGAAAAACTGGAGTCATTGTCGCCACGCAATAAATCATAGACATTTGCGGCGTCTTCTGCAGATAAGTCAGGAAGATTGAAGGACTTGAATAGCGCATCATAATCAAAACCCCAAGCTGGACCTTTTGGTTCTGGTGGAGTGCTGTGTTTACTACAGTCCACTTCAAACCATTCCTCAACAGTACGAGTTCCTATGTTGTACACTCTCTTGCAGGGCGAATTGGCAACATATCCTAAGAAGATGCCTTCCACCGCTTTCGCATGAAATTTAGACTGACGGTCTTTATACTGTAGCAACAAGGAACAAGGACTACCAAAAGGAACTAGGTAATCAAGATTGGGAAGTCGATTGTTGATCAACTCATAACATGTCTTGTTGTGCCTTTTCATAACCAGAACCCTGTTTAAGACGTGACAAGCTGTATTAACTGCTTCTGCCCAGAAAGTGACAGGAAGCTTTGCATCTAACAGCATAGTCCTTGCAGTCTCGATCAGTGTTCTGTTCTTTCGTTCAGCAACTCCATTCTGCTGAGGTGTGTACGGCGCGCTGAATTCATGACGGATCCCTCTCTTGAGATAGAAAAGTTCCATCAAATTATTCTTGAACTCAGTTCCGTTGTCACTCCTTATTCTTCTAACTTTCAGCTTGCAAAGAGATTCCAAGCTCAGGATCAGGTATTGAAGAATATCAGCAGTCTCGTCTTTTGTACCTAAAAAATGCACCCAAGAAAAACGTGAGAAATCATCAGTTACAACTAGACAGAACGACTTACCTCCAATACTCCTGATACTTATGGGGCCAAACAGATCCATGTGTAATAGCTCCAAAGGGGTATCGATAGAGTTTTGGAGCTTGGGCTTGTGAGACTTTTGTTGTTGTTTGCCCTTTTTACACGGCATACAGTCATCTGAAACGGTAAACCTCAACTTAGGAACCCCGGTTACCAAACCGTTTCGGACAAGATGATTCATTTTACGATAAGAAATATGTCCGAGTTTCCTATGCCACAAGATGGAGTCAAGTTCTGTCGCTTTTGTAAGCAAACAAGTAGCAACTGATGAGGTGGTTTTTGCCACGCTCATATCGATCTGATAAGTGTCGTTTGATCTTGGTGCTCTCATCAGAATCCAGTCTTCGGGAACCTCAAAACCGGGTTTGAGAATCATACATTCTGACTTGTCAAACATCACCGAGTACTCCTTGTCACACATTTGGGAGACACTCAACAGGTTATGCTTCAGCTGCTCGCAAAAGTTGACATTGTCAAAGCTAACACAACCGTTTGAAACCACGCCTTGACACGTGATGCTACCGCCTTTTTCTCCAGCAAAGGCCACATAGCCGCCTCTGAATGGTTTAACATCTTGAAGCAAGGCCATGTTTCCTGTCATGTGCCGGGAGCATCCTCTATCTACATACCAACGGTTAGAGATAGTACCCTTCGGACGTCCCTGCACGAGTAACAAAAGAATTAGTTAGATTTGGAGACCCAAGCCATTGTGGTCTTGGGTCGTCCATCCTTCTCAAAATAAACTACTTCTTTCAACTCACAGTCATGATGACTGTTCAAAATTGGTGAATCTTTGGATGAATTTGGAACAGGAGATTGAGAACCTTTAACTTTCTTGTTCCATGATCTCTTTTGATTCTTAACCAGAACAGTAGACTTTGGCTCAACCACAGCCGGTGAACTTGTGGAAGCTTCACCTGATTGAGTCTTAGTCAGCTGTTCCAGCTTTCTCAACCTCTTATTCCTTCTTCTTCTTTGTGGCTTAGAGAGTCTAGCCACAGATTTCTCACCAGTGCGTGTACTACCAGATGTAGACACACGAGGTACAGCAGGTTGCTTTACCTTTCTTGCAACAGATGGTTTGGCCTCAGATTTAATCTTAGGTTTTCCCATAGGTTGTACTGGTGGTTTCACCACATTCTGCTTTGGACTTCTGGGTGGTTTCACTATTGGCGACTTAGGGATAACGGCTGGCTGTGTGACAACATGCCGTTTCCCTTGGTTCTTTGATGGACAGTTCACAAGAATGTGACCAACCATGCCACAATGAAAACACATCCTTTTGTCCACATGAGTTCTCTTGTAAGGCTCATTATATCTGGCCTTAGATAACTCTCCATTATGAGCAGGAGGAGTTGGTTTATGAAAAGGAGTCTGACCTTTTTCAGTTTGGTTTTTGGGGGTATAATACTTTTGCAAATTCTCTTTGTAACCAAACCCATAATGAGATGAAAAAGCCTCTTTCTTAACTTGGTTAATATTTTTATAACCCCGTAAAGCATTACCTTAAGTTTATCATTTGTTTCAATGATATCAGGTTCAGTTAAAATGCAGTTATCAACATTAGTGATAATGTTTTTGTGGACTTTATATTCAGTCAACAACTCCTCAGAGACTACTCCTTCAGGGCAAGTGTTAACCGACCCATCTTCAGAAGCAGTAACATACTCCTCACTAGATGTGGAGTTAGCCTTACTTGAGGATTCATCCTTTTTAGGAGAATCATCCTTATCAGAGGACTCATCTAGACAGGTGAGATCAATGTCTATCAAGCTATTGACAAACTTCCCACTTATTGGTGGAGGAATGGCATTGGTACCAAGACCTAGGCCCTTCAATTTCCTCACTACTGATTCGTAGTGCTCCACCACAAAGCGAGAGTTTTTCAACTTCTCATTTGTACATTTTAACTGCAGGATCTCATTTTGCAGTTTGTTGATTTCATTGTTCCGTTTTTCTAACCCCCGATACGCAATATCCAAGTGAACTTGTTGTTCACTTATTTGTAAAGAATATTCACATTTTTCTTTTTTCAACGTTTCAACAGACTCTTTAAAACGTTTTTCGTTTTCTTTGTAATTATGAGCTGCCATAGTTAGGGGTTCGAGTTTGTCTTGGAGCTTAGAAATTTCAAGCTTTAGCCCTAGACATTTAGAACAAGAAATAACAGAGAAAGGGTTAGAATCTACCTCAGATGATGAACTTTGTGCTTCTCCAATGGCCATGAGAGCAACGGCAGTGGTAGACTCCTTTTCAACAGCTACAGAAGCTTCCATCTCCTCAGCTTCTTTTCTCTTAGCCTCCATCAGCTCCATGATCTCAGCCATGAGACCAACCTGTGTTTGAGCAATGATGGCGTCCTCTAGATGAACACCCCAATCAAAGTTTTCGTCATGCTGAGCTACCAGTGCATTTGACGAACCACCTTGGTGCTGATTGTGGTGGCTAGTGTTGTTGTGGCTGTGGCTGTTTCCCTGGCTAGGTCTGGTGAAACCAGAGGCCGGTGCTCGGTCTTTTTGACACTCACGAGCAAAGTGTCCATAGTTCAGACACTTGTAGCATTTGGCCTTGGATTTGTCAAATCCAACCTTGGCATTAGAATGTCCACCAATGAACTTTCTTCCTGTTCTGTTCAGGAAACGCTTAGCCCTCCTCAAAAGCAAGGCCAAATTCCATTGAATATCCATGTCCTCAATATCATCAGGATCCACTTGGTTAAAGTCTTCTTCAATAGTTTCGGGATCCGTTAGCTTGCCGCCTATGCAATTCTCATACGCAAGCATACATGATGAAAATAATGCTACATGATCTTCAGCTATTTTGACTATTGCAGAATGGTTAGCTGAAGACGTAGCTGGAGGATTTCTTGAGGTGTGTTGATGATTAGTTCCCAACCCTGATCCGGATGCATAACAAGCATGACCACCACACCCATTTGAGTGGTTTTCTTCATTGGAGTGTCCAGTAAAGAGGGAAATTCCAGAGCCCGATGATTTTGAAGTGGAAGTCGTCCCATGATACATGGAAGGGTCCTGTATCTGAGGTCTTCCCGAGCTCTCCTTCTTCATAAGATTCATGTTATGAGCTTGAATCTTACCAATAGCCTCATCTAATGTTAACTCATAGAATTTAGGATTTTCCCTCATCAGGGTTGTATACATCTCAAACTTTGGTGGCAAAGCATCAAGAAATTTTTCCACCAGTTCTTCATCAGGATATTTCAGTTCAAAAGCTTTCAACTCTGTTTGTAAATGATAGAATCTAGAGATGAGATCATCTAACGATTCATTTTCCATGAAATTGAAGCATTCATACTGCTTTCGGAGAAGATCCCGCTTACTCTTCTTAATGTCACTGTTCCCCTCAAATCTTCTCTGAAGTGCTTTCCAAAGATCCTTGGAGGTGTCATAGCCTTGGAAACTGTGAAACAATTCCCGAGTTAATGACATAGTAATTGAGCCAAGAGCCTTCTTTTCCCGATCATAAGCTTTCTTTTGTTCTTCATCAAGCTTAGAGATGGGCTTTGGCACCTCTTCATCAAGATAGATGTGTGTGGGATGCTTATATCCCTCAATGATTGGTATCCATAATGATGAGTCGGTGTATGAATTGTAGTGCTCAAAACGCGCCTTCCATTGGAATAATCGTTTACATTTAATAGTTTAGGCGGTTTCTGAGGTGTACCGATCTCATTATCATAATTTAACATGTTTCAATGATTCTGAAGGTTCGACATAGTGAATTACTTGGTCAAAAAATCAGAAAAATCAGACACTGTTGCGCACTTGAGAAATGGTCTTGCGTAGTTAAGACTTGCTGTTGCGTACTTGTAAGTACGCAGGAGGAAATATTAAGTACGCAGGATATAACTTAAGTTCGCACAAGTTCAGTCTTGCGCACTTGTAAGTACGCAGGAGATAACTCTTGCGTAGTTAGTAAGTACGCAGAAAACTGTACTTTTTACCAAAAATGGTAAGTACGCTGGACACCTTTTCAGCAACTCTCACCAAACTTTTCCGGTCACCTGAAAATAGCCGGAGATAGTGAAAAATAGGCTGATGATCAATGCAATCGAGCCAAAGGATCAGAAACAAGTTTCTAACCAACCTTTGATGCTCAAAACACACAAATACACAACAAAAATAGGTTTTTTGAGAGATTTTTGCTTCTAAAAAAGTGTTCAATAGCTACCCCTTTTTTATCACAAAAATCAACAATAATACCTCTTTTTGCTTGTAAAACTCAGTAAAATGTCTCCAAACTCACTTACAACACTCGAATTCAAGAGCAATGCTCTGATACCACTTGTAGGTCCCTTCGTGTGTGTCGAATCGTCACATGCAAGTGGTCTACTAGTCGCACCGGGTTGCGAAATACCCGTGACTAAGTGGAGAGTCTTACTAAACAAAGTAAACCAAACACGAGAGTCACAATAAACGTTCTTTGTATTATAAACACTCGACGGTTACAGAGAGAATACAAGCTGCGTACTTAGCAAAACTGAGTTCGTCTAAACAAATGGTTCTGCATACTTAACCTCTGTGAACCTATCCTATTTATACAGACCTGATGCCTGCGCACTTAGCAAGTGCGCAGAACCAATTGCTCTTGCGTACTTAACAAGTACGCAAATGTGTTCTTGCGTACTTGCTAAGTACGCAGGAGCTTTCTCCTGCGCACATGTAAGTGCGCAAAACACTTAGCAGAAAAACAACATACATTATGTAAAACTAAATACAACTCGATAAACTATTACATAATGACTCATAAATACAAAGACAAATTACAGACATTAGACATACAAACTAAGACTCTATCCAGAGTGTTGTCACAGGAAAGTGCATCAACATGCTCTAGGTCAATCAAGTACTCAGGCTTTGAGTACTTCTCAAGATTCCACATAGCTTTATCAAAGGAGAAGGAGGCTGCCACGTGTATCAAGTGATGTGGCTGCCACTACTATCTCAAAGGAGGCGCCTAAGATAGTATCCCACCCAATTGAAAATGTCCATCATGTCTTGGTGACTACTCTTGTACAGACTAAGTCAGTCACAATCACAAACACCACAACCACCATTGAAACATCAACCATCCCATCTTCAATCCCAACTACCATCCTTCAGCCCATTAGTCAACCCTACAACTTTGGGGTCTTTACCCAAGGGTTTGACTTTGATTAACTGTTCTCCTTTCCCACCTATACCACTACTGAAGTCTCTACATCCAGGGATCCTAATCCCCGTGATGCAAGGATTATCACACTAGAGACTTAGGTGGCCGGTTTACTTGAAACATTTCAGAAATCAAGAAGTGATTCAAACGTTGAACAGGCTAAGATAAACTCCTTGGTGGATGAAGTTACTCGATTAAGGCACCAAGGTGAGGGAACCCAGGAGCAGCTTAAAATCTTGATGTCCCAGAATGAGTTGCTTATCAAGACGAATGACATGATTCTGGGGCATAGGATGACAATAGAGCTAAGATTGGACACACAATGCAAACAACATGAAATGATGGTCAAGTTGGTGGGTGTGTTGACCACAAATCTTACTGCTCAGGGGGAGAAAGAGAAGGAGGAGTAAAAGCCTAAGCCGAGTGGTGATGAGGCTTGTCATCCTGTCGATCTGACAAGGAAGATGACAAAGACAAGGATCCTGAAGCCGGTCCTAGTGGAGGTGAGCACCAAGCTTTAGCTATTGTTCCAATCTCTGCTGTGTCTATGTGTGACACCCAATATTTAAGGTAGAAAACTATATTTATTTTTGCAGGTCCATAGTTCATAATTCCTGAATCATTATTTTGACAAAAGTATTGTCAAGGAGTCTAGAAAAGGAACTCACATTATATTTTAGTAATTTTTAGAATTACTAAGGAATAAACAATTATAAACTGCAAGGAACGTCCATTGGTGATTAACAAGATTTTATTTATATAAAGTCTAGTGACGCGTTATAATATAAAAAATTAAATATTGGTGACTAAACTTTAAAAAGTTGACGTCTAAATATTTATTACATGACGTTAAGTTATTTTTTAGGTGTATACATGTTTATTATAACTAAAATATTAACTATGTCGGGTTTAACTAGTAGATTATTAAAACTAGTCAAAATACAAAATATATAAAGTTATTCGATCATAAAAAGTCATACACCAGGTATTAGATCATGGGATCACCTACCGGGTATACACTACCTAAATACCAGAGTCAGAGACTGAAGTACAAAGACAACGTACTGAAAGAAGGGTTAAGCAGAAGAATGATAGGCCATTTGATGTGATCATGTAGGATCTTGCATCCCGTGCTCTGTAGGTCCCTTCGTGTGTGTCGGATCGTCACATGCAAGTGGTCTACTAGTCGCACCGGGTTGCAGAATACCCGTGACTAGGTGGAGAGTCTTACTAAAAAAATTAAACCAAACACGAGAGTCACAATAAACGTTCTTTGTATTATAAACACTCGACGGTTACAGAGAGAATACAAGCTGTGTACTTAGCAAAACTGAGTTCGTCTAAACAAATGGTTCTGCGTACTTAGCCTCTGTGAACCTATCCTATTTATACAGACCTGATGCCTGCGCACTTAGCAAGTGCGCAGGACCAATTGCTCTTGCGTACTTAACAAGTACGCAAAGGTGTTCTTGCGTACTTGCTAAGTACGCAGGAGCTTTCTCCTGCGCACATGTAAGTGCGCAAAACACTTAGCAGAAAAACAACATACATTATGTAAAAGTAAATACAACTCGATAAACTATTACATAATGACTCATAAATACAAAGACAAATTACAGACATTAGAAATACAAACTAAGACTCTATCCAGAGTGTTGTCACAGGAAAGTGCATCAACACTCTTTTCAAAGGCCAAATCTATCGTCTCGGGTGTGATGGATTTCACTAAGGTACGAACCTTAGGAGGTAAACCTTGGACATAACATTTGATTCTTCTTGACTCGGGAGTAACCAAATGTGGCACCAGCTTAGCAATCATTGAACTTGGTTGTGTACTCTTAATGAGTCAAGGTTACAGCTTTGAATCGCAGAAATTCAGCTTTATTCTTGTCCACAACATTTTGTGGACAGTATCTCTTCACAATCAAAGACTTGAGATCTTCCCAAGTCATTCTATCAGTTACAGATTCTCCCTTTGTCTGTTTGACTGATTCCCACCAGTCAAGGGCCTCTTCTTCAAAAGAATGTGCAGCGAATTTCACAGCTTGGTAGGCTCTACACTCACTCATCTTTATGACAGCTTCCATAGATGTGATCCACTACAAGGCTGCAATGGCATCCTTCTTTCCATTAAATGGCTTGGGATAACAATCGCTAAAGTTCTTATAGTTACATCATTGGCCGTGTATCCCAGTGCATTGGTTTGTCATCCCAATTGTTTCATGAGTTCGAGTGGTTCCTATATTGTTCTCCACCGGAGTAGCATGAAGGGTGTGTTTTGTTCTTGGAACAGCACCACTTGTTCCTTCATTTTGGTTTCCCATACTGTTTTGATTTTCCCTTCTCCTGAGAGCATCATCCAGAATTACAGGTAGAGTTGTTTTGAGTACTCGGGTGACCTCATATGCCACCGCTCCTTGGAAATGGGTTTAAGTCATAATGACTTCTTCCACCGGTTGCTCGGGTTTAGTATTTGTATTTACGTTCTCATTTGGATCAGGGTTTGTGTTTGTCGTGTTGTGAGTATGGGACCTAGTATTGGGTATCCTACCCCTACCCCTGCCTTGTCCTCTACCACGTCCTGCCATTTGTACCTACATACAAATGTATAGCATCAGAATTCGTATAACCGGTCATAATCCAGAAATTCAGAAATTAACAACATTTGGACAAAAATGCCTTTAATTATCTGATTTCTATGTATTTCTCGTTATAGGACTTACTGAATGTATACACCTAACTTATCCCGAGGCATTCCAGACTAATCTCAGAGTCCTAGTTTACGTCTAGATACTATTCCTGTAGCATCTAAATCCCTTAAACTGAGGCTCTGATACCAACTGTCATGCCCGTAACATAGGACAGTTATCTAACCATAGTAGTACCTCCAACAGAGATGTTCCCAGGAAAGAACGACGGGTCTAGGAGAGATTTATATACCGTCCTTTCCTAGACAGAACATTATGTTCGTTAGATAACTACATACCAGTCAGAAGGTCACCTTCTAGTTACTGTGACGTTGATATCAAGAACATACAGCGGAAGACTAAATCGTAACTTCTATTAATATCAAAACATTGTTTACATCATGTTTAACAAAAGTTACATCATCTGTTCCTAAAAAGGAATAAGTCATTCGGGACTTATAGTTCCAGGCATGCCCATCATCTGGATCATTCATCTTTTCATTCTAGTCCTGGAAATGCCTTGTCTAATGACTACCTGTGATGCGTTAAAACAATTGATAAAACATGGGTTAGCATAAAGCTGGTGAATTCATAAACTAAAATAGTTTACTAAAATGACCCGCCAAAGTTTCTTTAACACATTCATAGGCTTCAACACCCAATGGGCTTCAACACCCAAATTCATAGACAACTATGAACAATCATTCAGTCTATATATAACCAAAGACCGTTCCACCAGTCCTGTCCAACATGTTCCACGGGCAAGTGAAATACAATAAGCGCCTGGAATACGTTATATATAAACAATCGGTACCATCGTTTCAAGATACTCAAAATGTTTCATAAATCCATCATGCTAGACAAGGTCATGAAAGGGTTCATGCATCACAGTTTAAGAACTCACCTGTATGGTATTTTGGCTTATTAATCAGTAATGTCGTAAACACATCGGGCAGAGCTTCTAGATAATCATAACATTACTTAATTACATAATCCTAGCTTAATGGTTCTTAACCAAAGCTTAATGGGTGGTCGAAACCTTACCTCAGCACTATCTACGGCAAATTTGGAGTCGGAACGCTGGAAACCGGACTCTCGTACGTGAACCGGGGCTCGGAATCGAAGTTCCAGAGTGTGTGTGTGTGTAATTGAGTGTCTAAGTTATGTGAAATGGTCTGAGTTCGACCATCTATTTATAGGGCAAAGTTTTGGTCCGTGACGGTCCGTCACGCCTTGGCTTGGCGGCTACGCACTTCTGGACCACGTAACGGACCGTTATGGTTCGTGACAGTCTGTCACGAGGGTGAGTCCTCGGATACATGTCAGCAACCCTAAAACCGCGTCCGATATTGCGACACGGACCGTTATGAAGGGTGACAGTCCGTCATGAGGCGTAACGGACCATTAAGACCGTTGACGGTCCGTTACATGCCATTTTTCTTAATTTTTCATTTTTGGTCCTTGTTCTTTCAGTCTTGCTACTTTGGGTCCTTTGGCTTTAACTTATTTTCAATCTTAGCCTTCCATTTAATTAGAAAATTTCAGGGTGTTACGTGGAGCTATGGATTTGTTAAATAATTCATCATTCTTTGAGGAGTATGAAAGTGATGAAAATGATAAGATTGAATGTCTGCTCAATTTAGATGACCTAAGTGATGATGATGATGATGGTGATGATGCTGATATTGATATTGAAGATGGAGAGATTGTTGAATTTGAGACAACGAAGAACGCAAAAACTATAACATATGAATGTAATGACGGGTTGAACATTTCACTAGATTTTATTCAAGATAATGTTGTTCCAGAAGAAAGTTCTGATGGAATTTCTGACATGGTTAAGGATAAAGAAGATGAAGTAAATCAATCTAGTTCTCCGTCTACTGCAATTCCTAAGGGTCAAGAACAAAGTGAAGAACCAGTTATGTACAAGCAAACTGGTATGACCAAGGAAAACTGGCTAAGGATGGTAAGAAGCTGGAGAAAAGCTTTACCAGTCACTCCACCAAGACCGATGCTTAAAGAAAAATATGTTAATGATGTTCACTGCATTGGTAGAATCATAAGTTGGTTTTATGATGATGAGTTCAATTTATTTGAGATCAAGAGATCTGATGGTACTCAATACTTGAAGCCCAGATTGAAATATTTCAACTCATTACCAAAGTGTGAACTGAACGGTCTAGCAACAAAACCTCTGGTTAATAGATCAAAGAATGGTATTGCTTAGTGTATAGCAAGGTTGATCCATACAAAAAGGAGCACTAGAAAGTATAATAGATTGAAACCACATAAAGGGAAAAGAGTGAAGAGTGATGTGATAGATCTGGTGACTCTGAAAGAAATCATAAGAATCAAGTATAAACCTGTGAAAGTACTTCAAAAGATTTCGTTGAAAAGATTTGATCAAGACGTTATGGGAAATTTGAAGTGGTGGTATGTTGATGTAGACACAGGTGAAGCAGTAGTGGAAGACAAAGATGGACAGATTTTAGCTCGTGTTTATGATGCTATTAAATCTTGTTAATTTCTCAAGGAATGATCAGCTTATGCTTAGACGTAATGAGATAATGTACACAAAGGAATGGAGGGAACAAGCCATGCAGTACAAAAAAGTGTTATATGTTTGTATTGAGAAGAAGTTAGATGCCGGGAGTCAAGGACAGAAGAGTTAGATGAAAGCGTGAAGACCAAAGACCAGAAGAACAAAGTGCAAGCTATTGTCAAGGGAGAGTTTGTAGAGACATGTTTTGTGACAATAAGCCTTGTAATAGATTAGGTCCTTGTAATGTCTTTATGTTTTGTGTTTGTCTTTTATGCTTGTAATTGGTATGAAGTAACTAAGTTTTGGTATAGGCGAACTTAGTAAGTTCGCCTAGGACAGGTTCCAGCGAACTTGTTAAGTTCGCCTGCAGCAGTTACTAAGTCTATAAATAGGTGTTTACTAGTTTGAATTGTAAGCCTCTGTCATTATGTCCTATAAACACTCTTAGTTTGAGAGCAATACAAGTGGAGATTATATACCTACTGTGTTCACTGATATTGTTCTAGTTGTCATTTATACACAAGCATGAATGCGTTGGATTCCGCACTCTGTGTGCGTCTCGAGTCGCTCGTCTAGTGTCACACCCCGGCCGGCGGCGGATTATACGACGGGGCTAACATGGTTGTTCAAAAGCACATGATCAACTATTAAATGTGTTGTAATATTTATTCATCAATTTAGGTATTCGTTACAAGGAAAGTAATAACATATTGTTCAAATGAAACATAAGGTAATCAAAGTTTAAATTCATTAAAACTATGTCCATAGCCCTAAGTGATCAAGCATGGTCCTCATACGGGTGCACCTGAAACATGTAAGTAAATGTCAACTACAAGTAGTTGGTGAGTAACATAGGTTTTGACACCAAACAAAGTTAAGTAAAGTTTTATAATTCAATATGTTCAAAGCGTGTCTAAAGCATGAATGTGAAAACATACAAGGTTCCAAGCATACAATCAAGCCATGTTTATATGTATGCACAATCCCCAGGATTGCGTGAAGTTCCAAGTGTATACATTAACCTGCCAAGGTTCGTGTTAAGTAATGAATCGGATTCCCGTATAAATGATCATGTTAGGTACTACCTTAGGCTTGCCACACAAGTTAATGATTGTACTAACATAAACACACGTAATGGTCACCAAGCAGTTTAAGACATAAAGCATAAAGACAGTTGCATAGGAACAAAGGTATTGAATTGTGTATGAAATATAGTTGTAGACATGTTTCACCCCAAAAGTATAAAAAGAAAAAAGGGGCTATGTAAACTCACCTTGCAATAAGTAGCTTGATAGTCACACAAAGAAGTTGTTTTCGCATAAGAGTCTAGCTAACCACAAGGATAACCTAAGTTTTTGATGATGTTTATGGATCAATAGTTTGTACAAGTCTTAATATAGGAGAAAATAAAAGAAACAGGAACGGAACAGTTGGGACTTTAGGATTTTGAAACGAACGAATGAAAAGAAAGACACGAATCTTAAAAGTGATGATGAAATAATGTTTTATGGGTTTTATTTATAAAAGAGATGTTAGGTAGTATCTATGGATATTAATTGTTAAATAAATATTCTATTAAAACGATCATAATACAATAATACTTATGCCATTTGAAATAAAAGATTTTATCACATAAAAGGTGGTATTATTATTATTAAAAAAAGATAAATTAAAATGATAGTATGATTACTAATATTCTATTATTGATAATGGTACTAATAATATGGTAAATATATGACTAAAATAACTAGTGACATTAAATAAAAATGTATTATTAGTGGACTATGACGTTTTAAACATTTAATTTAAAAATATATGCATAGCCTTTTGATTAATAGAATTCACGACATCACAAATTGTATATAGATTATTAGGGTTCATATAACACGAGTTTAAGCGTTTATAGTTAATAAAAAAGGTTTTTAGAATATATAAAGATGTATATATATATATGTATATATACTTTTTATTCACTACCAAGTTAACGTTTATAAACCCTTGAACTAAAATAAGGGATTATCATAAGAATTCTTGTTTTACTCATAAAAATATATTTATACATTTGTAAAATTCAAAGTATCTACCTAAAAAGGGTATAGATGTCGGATTTAAGTCCGGTCTTGTTAAAGTCATAATTATATATTTTACACCTTCTAATCCTATTATATGTAAATATGTATAGGAGTATATATATATATATATATATATATATATATATATGTGTGTGTGTGTGTGTGTGTATATGAGAGTAAGTGTCACTAGGAGTTAATAACAATAGGTAAGGAATCAAAAAGAAAAAGAAAAGGGCAGCCCCAGGCTCGAACCCAAGACCTTGGGGTTACTGCTTGAGTGCAATAACCGCTAGACCAGGATCAAAACTGAATTCATTTAACATGATGTTCCAGATTGACTTCTTCCCCAAATGACCAAAACAAAACCCTAATCCCCAAACCCATAACCAATCGTTCCCGATCCATAGGGCTTTTGCAATAAAGGGTTAATTCGAGTATGAGTGAGTGTTAATTACGTGGAAATATATCTTGAATTCACGAAGAGGTGTGGTTTTGGTCCCTGCGGATGGTCGCGACTGAGAGAGGAAAAACGTGTCTTTCAAGTGGAATTCGGTTGCCATAAGGTTTAGGGATTTCGAGACATGGTTACCACACCCATTACACATTACAATCGTTCGAAATTATGGAGTTTAAGTTAAGGATTGTGGTTCGAATGTCGTAACCGAAATAGGGGCTTAAATGGGTTTAAATCCTTTGATTAGGATCAAATTAACTTGCCATAATCGTTTATAATTGATCAAGTAACATTTGTGTATGATTATCTAGCACTAACAGCTTCGAAATCCAAAGATTGCAACTGATTTGTGTTACCTTTGACTTTGAGAAGTCAAAATCGAGTTCCAGGGTCCAAAATCACTTGTAGGGGTTCAAGGGAGGGTTGAAGGGTAATTAGAGGGGTTCAAAGGAAATGAATGGGTTCTTTTGGCTTGGAAGGGTTCAATACATATTTATTTGGTTTTGATTTAATTCATTTGTTTATAAAAAAAATGTTTTTATAAATTTTATAAAATTTTGGATATTTATTTTCTGATAATTATTTTATAAGGAGGAATTTATAAACTTATATATAGTATAATTGTTTTGCTTAATAGCATCAAATACATGTATTCACATATATAAATTTTTAACTACATATATTTATTTAAAGAGGATATAAAAACATGATTAAAGATATATAAGTTTTATACACTATTACAGGTTGTATAATTAATTAGTGTAATCACTATTCATACTTACTGTAAGGCCCCAAACCCGGGAGGCCTCACTTATTGGATTTACTCATTCACAAACAGTTCTTAAACATGAATATCAAATAACGCAGCGGAAAAACTTCATTCATTCATCATAATTAAAACTTGTTCATACATGCGGAAGCGTAAACATAGTTTAAAACATATTTACATCATAACTAAACATAACGGGATGCCAGTCTTCATGATCAGCCGGGTAACTCTTCTCGTTTGCCAAGCATCACCGTCCATCCTCATAACCTACCTTAACCTGAATGTGCACACTTAAAAACGTCAGCTACGCTGGTGAGTTCTAGTTTTCGTTCGTTTTAAGAAATGGTTCATCATTCAAACATTCAATAGGGTTTAACATTCGTATAAGAAAACAGGGCCTTTCATTCGTAAACCTTCGCATATTTAAACACAATCATTTGTTTAAAACATTAACATTCATTTAAGTTATACATTATTATCTAAATCTGTATCGTTACGCGTCTCTATGTCCCCGTAGGAACCTTTAATGTTGTGGGCAACCGCTACGTATCGCCGTCATTGCCACAACCATTCATTACGTGGGGTCAACTGTTACGTATCGCCGTCATTGCCCAACACGCATCTTTCCTTTGGAAATTAACCGTTACGTATCGCCGTCATTAATTTCCCATTACCATTCAATACGTGGGGTCAACCGTTACGTATCGCCGTCATTGCCCAACACGCATCTTTCCTTTGGAAATTAACCGTTACGTATCGCCGTCATTAATTTCCCATTACCCTTCAATACGTGGGGTCAACCGTTACGTATCGCCGTCATTGCCCAACACACATCTTTCCTTTGGAAATTAACCGTTACGTATCGCCGTCATTAATTTCCCATTACCCTTCAATACGTGGGGTCAACCGTTACGTATCGCCGTCATTGCCCAACACGCATCTTTCCTTTGGAAATTAACCGTTACGTATCGCCGTCATTAATTTCCCATTACCCTTTCCCTTAGGATGATCGTCATCACCCGAGTAACCGTCGTTACTCCCTTACCAGTTGTACAACATCAAAACCATTGGCAGGCCACTAAGACACTACCCCTGTTGTTCTTATGGTAACTATGGCTCGCTGTCCATAATCTACCACAAGGCTGGGAATCTCGTTCCCAGACTTCATTCGTCAATTCCATTCATTCGACAGATTAGATTTGTAATGACTTCTTTAAAACCTTTGCCCCTTTTTGTTTTCTTTTCATAAAACCTTTCCTTCACTTTCAAAACCCTTTACCTTTTCATTAAACCATTTCTTTATAACATTCGTTCGTAAACATTCCGTTCATAAACTTTCTTTCCATAAACCCTTCGTTCCAAATCATTTCCTTTCGTAAACGTAGTTTCATAAACATCATTTTATAAAACATCATTTCATAAAACAACATTTCATACGTGTACACACCAGCCCGAAAACATTATATAAAAACATTTAAAAGAGGGCTTCTAGAACTCACCTTATAAGCTAGTCTCGGTTGTCCTAATCAAGGGTCCAACCACGTCACTTCCGATCTGAATTGAGTAGTTACATACACATCAGACCATTACCGACTCTAACGGTTTAACCATTCTAAACATACTAATCTCTACCCAACAGCCTGATGTCTGCGCACTTAGCAAGTGCGCAGACCCTGCTGCCTGCGCACTTAGCAAGTGCGCAGACCCTGCCTCCTGCGCACTTAGCAAGTGCGCAGGTCCCTCCTCCTCCTGCGCACTTAGCAAGTGCGCAGGTCCCTCCTCCTGCGCACTTAGCAAGTGCGCAGGACCTGCTCCGTGCGCACTTAGCAAGTGCGCACGACCTGTTCTTCGCGAAAACCCTAACTTTCGCATTTCGGGTCTGATCATGTCAAGATCCCGAACATGTTGCATCCAAAACGTTCGTTTTCCATTAAGGAATTCGATTCTATGATTATCTTTCAGTTTCATCCACAAAAACGTCCGATTTTCACCCAAGACCCGAAAACCCAAAAACGAACTAAAAACTCTGATTTAGCTCGAATGGTTACCTGGATGACGATTCCGCTTTGGAGGTTCTCTTCACGAGTGCAGGAGACACGAGCGGGTGCAATCTTGTGCGATTCCGACACTTTCTCTCTCTACAGTTTTCTCTCTCTAGAATGTCAAAGAGCAGAAGAATGAGTGCCTTGGACTATTTATAGGGGAAACCTCCCCAAGCCCGGTTCGCGACTGACCCGGCCTGACTTCGGCCCGCTTGAACTCGTTAACTTTATTTTTCGTCGTTTTGGGATGTTACAAGTCTACCCCCCTTATAATAGGTTTCGTCCCCGAAACCTATCACAAGTCAAATAATTTAGGGTACGACTCCCTCATTTCCGCCTCCGTTTCCCATGTAGCCTCCGATCCCTTTCGGTGCCTCCATTGGACTTTAACCAATTGGATCACTTTGTTACGCAAACGTTTCTCCTTTCGGTCTAAGATAGCCACGGGTTCCTCGATGTAATTAAGGCTGTTGTCGACCTCGATGTCAGTAAGTGGTACGTGAGCCGATTCATCCGCCAAACACTTTCGCAAGTGTGATACATGGAAGGTAGGATGAATCCCACTTAACTCATCAGGCAACTCCAACCGATAAGCGACTTCACCAACCCGTGCCATTATCCTGAACGGTCCGACAAACCTCGGACTTAACTTTCCTCTCTTTCTGAATCGAATGATCCCCTTCCAGGGGGACACTTTCAACATTACTCTGTCCCCAACATCAAACTCGATAGGCCTTCGTCGTCTATCCGCATAGGATTTCTGACGATCTTGGGCGGCCTTCATTCGAGCTTTGATTTGATCAAACCTTTCCGATGTCTCTCTTACAACTTCGAGACTTCCTAATTCCTTCTGTCCAATCTCACCCCAACAAACCGGGGTTCTACATCTTCTCCCATACAACATTTCGTAAGGCGGCATGCCTATCGTCGTGTGATGACTATTGTTGTAGGAGAACTCGGCTAACGGCAGATGGCTGTCCCAACTGCCACCGAAGTCAATAATACAAGCACGGAGCATATCCTCCAAAGTCTGAATGGTTCTTTCGGATTGACCATCCGTTTGCGGGTGGTATGCTGTGCTGATATTAAGCCTCGTGCCCATCGCCTCGTGAAATCTTTTCCAGAACCTCGATGTGAATCGTGTGTCCCGGTCAGATACGATCGTCAATGGCATCCCATGCCGCGCTACTACTTCGTTGATAAATACCTCCGCTAACCTTTCCGACGAGAACGCCTCGCGAATAGGTAGGAAATGAGCACTCTTCGTTAAACGGTCCACAATTACCCAAATGGCGTCATGACCTTTAGCTGTGCGAGGTAGCTTAGTTATGAAGTCCATGGTAATGTGTTCCCACTTCCATTCTGGTATGTCAAGTGGTTGAATCTTTCCATACGGTTTCTGGTGTTCAGCCTTTACTTGCGAGCAAGTCAAGCACTTGCTTACATACTTCGTCACATCACGTTTCATTCCAGGCCACCAGTATTCCCTCCTCAGATCTTGGTACATTTTATTGGTACCGGGATGGATAGAGTAACGAGACTTATGAGCCTCATCCAAGATTTTGCTCCTAAGTTCGCCACCCATAGGTATCCATATCCGTCCATAACGCGTTCTAACACCGAGGGTGTTATATTCCAACTTGTCCCGTTGGCCAACCATCCTTTCTTTCTTTAGATTTTCTTCCTTCAAAGCTTCATCTTGAGCTCTCTCAATTTCCCTCATCACATCCGATGTTACCACCAACTGGCAAGCTTTCACTCTAATAGGAGTAGGCACATCCTTTCGGCTTAGAGCGTCAGCCACCACGTTTGCCTTTCCAGGATGGTACATTATTTCACAGTCATAGTCCTTCAGGAGTTCCAACCATCTCCTCTGCCTCATATTAAGCTCCTTTTGTTCGAAGAAGTACTTCAAACTTTTGTGGTCGGAGTAAATAGTAAACTTTACCCCGTATAGGTAGTGCCTCCATATTTTCAATGCAAATACGACAGCAGCAAGTTCCAAATCATGAGTCGGATAGTTGACTTCGTGAACTTTCAACTGCCGCGACGCATATGCAATCACTCTACCACGCTGCATCAACACACACCCCAATCCCTGACCCGAAGCGTCAGAGTATACCACCAAATCTTCACTGCCCTCGGGAAGGGCCAAGACTGGAGCTTGTGTTAGCTTCTCTTTCAATTCCTTAAACGCCTCATCCTGGGTCGAACCCCATTCGTACTTTACTTCTTTCCGAGTCAACTTTGTCAACGGCGAAGCTATTTTTGAGAAATCCTGGATGAATCTCCGATAGTAGCCTGCCAATCCTAAGAAACTGCGGATTTCAGTTGGCGTCTTAGGAATGTCCCATTCACTTACCGATACTATCTTTGCTGGGTCAACCATAATGCCGTTCGGGCCAATGACGTGACCTAGGAATTGGACTTCCCTTAGCCAGAATGCGCATTTGGAGAACTTAGCATACAACTTCTCCTTCTTTAGAGCTTCCAACACTTCCTTCAAATGACACGCGTGATCTCCCTCATTCTTGGAGTAGATAAGGATATCATCGATGAACACGATTACCGATCGATCCAGCATCGGTCGACACACCCTATTCATTAAATCCATGAACGCTGCGGGGGCGTTCGTCAATCCGAAAGACATCACGCGGAACTCGAAATGTCCATAACGCGTGCGAAATGCAGTTTTCGGTATGTCTTCTTCCCTCACCTTCAACTGATGGTACCCGGACCGAAGGTCGATTTTCGAAAACCAACTTGCGCCTTGCAACTGGTCGAACAGGTCATCGATCCTTGGTAAAGGGTACTTGTTCTTCACCGTTCGTTTATTCAACTCGCGATAATCGATACACATTCTCATCGAACCATCTTTCTTCTTTACAAACAACACCGGAGCACCCCACGGCGAGATGCTCGGTTGGATAAATCCTTTCTCAAGTAACTCGTCTAGTTGGACCATAAGTTCCTTCATTTCCACTGGTGCTAGTCGATATGGAGCCTTAGCCACGGGCTGGGCATCTGGTACTAAGTCAATTCGGAACTCAATTTCTCTATCGGGTGGTATCCCAGGCAAATCCTCTGGAAACACCTCCGGGTACTCGCGTACCACGGGTACATCGTCTAGTTCCTTCACTTCCTTACACTTGTCAATCACATATACCAGATAAGCCTCGCATCCGCACCTCAAGTAATTCGTTGCCTTAATCATTGAGATGACGTTAGGCATCGGGGCGTCACGATCTCCAAAGACTTCAACTTTGCTACCATCCGGAGCCTTGAGTTGGATTATCTTTCGTTTACATATAATCTGCGCTTCATTGGCAGTTAGCCAATCCATACCTAACACGACATCAAACCCTCCCAAAACCATAACAAACAATCTGACAGGGAACCTATGTCCTTCTATTTTTATTGTGGAGTTGTCAACTACATCGGTCACTCTCGCAGTTCTACCCTCTGCGGTTTCTACGCTAAAGGCCCTTTCTAACTTACTGGCAGCGTACTTCATTCTCTTACAAAAAGACGCAGATATAAAACTCTTACCGGAACCCGAATCAAATAACACAGAAACAAGAGTGTTGTCAAGGACGAATGTACCTGACGCCACATCGGGATCCGCCCTGGCTTGTTCTTGCGTCAGTGCGTACTCACGAGTCTTTGCACGAGATCCTTCTCCCTACTTTTCCGGGCCCTTTCCTTTCCCGGTTTACCCCATCCTGGGCTTCGGGCAGTCCCTACTCATATGACCATTTTCCCCACAATTGTAGCATTTGTAACCTTGCGGGCATTCTCGAGAGTAGTGCCCGGTCTTGCCACACTTATAGCACAAGCTAGATCCCAGTCTGCATTCACCTACATGCTCCCTTCCACACTTCTTACAAACAGTCGGCTCACCCACCCGAGCCCTCTTATCACGAGACCCAAACATCTTTCCCCCAGTTCGCTTGTTTGAGAAGCTCGGTCTCTTCTTTTGCTCTTCAACGGCAACAACATTCAGTGCCAGATCGTCAAACACCACGCCGCTTAGCTCTACTGCCAAATCATAGGTAGTAGGGGCGTTCGCCTTAACATAGGTGCGGACCTGGTCCGGCAACCCTTGAATATAACAAGCAATCTTTCTCTCTTCTGTAGTGACAAGGTGTGGCACCAGACGTGCCAGTTCATTAAATCGGGTTGTGTATTGCCGGTGCGTCATGTTCCCGGCCTTCAAACCCAGAAATTCCCTCTCCACCTTTTCAATCTCGTTCCTTGGGCAGAAATTCTTGATTACCAAAGTTTTCAAGTCAGCCCACATCATCGCATCCACAATCTCGCTCCCTTTAGCTTGACGTACACCTTCCCACCAATGGGATGCTTCCTCCCTCAAGGAGTTAGCAGCAAATTTTACCACTTGATCCGTTCGGCACTCGCTCAGACAAATAGCAGCTTCCATACGGATCACCCAATCAAATGTAGCCACCGCGTCCTTCTTTCCAGTGAGTATCGGCGGGTCACATGCCTTAAAGGACTTATAATCACATCCGCGAGCAGGCGGTGCATTGTCGGTCTCATTGTTCTGAGCACCAATTGCTGCGCTAGACCCACCCGCCCCATTGACCTGCTTCAACGCTTCAGCCAACAGACCTGGCAGAGAATTCTTCATCAATTCTGTGAATTCTCGAGCTATAGCTGCTCTCACTTCTGGTTCAAAAGTGAAAGGTTGTTCTTCAACCTGTGTCTGCTCAGCTTCATGCACACTAACCGCCGGTTCAGTGTGAACATTTCCTTCTTCACTGTGTTCTTGGCGCGCAGGAATCCTGCCACGCCCACCATTTCGACCGCCGGTACGACCACCGGTACGGCCACCACGCCTTCCGTTCCCCCTCCTTGCCATTTCGTTCTATAAGACGAGAAATCCAATGTCATCACGCTAGTTAACAAATAGAATTCAATAAGTACTGTAAGATGTTAATATACACTGGCCATCTGTAATTAACCATTACACTACCTTTCGATTTCTATTTGACCACCTTTGTGATTCCATCAGAACACAAGTCCTTACCTAACCATTTCTAAGGCATACTACATACACATACTCTACTTTACATACCTGATGCTTTGGCTCGAGTTACCCGTACTGGCATCCGCTTTCGGTCCCATTCAAAGTTTAAGTTCAGGCACTGGGAGTGTCCGAATCTCTCAAACTATTGCTCTGATACCAACTTGTAAGGCCCCAAACCCGGGAGGCCTCACTTATTGGATTTACTCATTCACAAACAGTTCTTAAACATGAATATCAAATAACGCAGCGGAAAAACTTCATTCATTCATCATAATTAAAACTTGTTCATACATGCGAAAGCGTAAACATAGTTTAAAACATATTTACATCATAACTAAACATAACGGGATGCCAGTCTTCATGATCAGCCGGGTAACTCTTCTCGTTTGCCAAGCATCACCGTCCATCCTCATAACCTACCTTAACCTGAATGTGCACAATTAAAAACGTCAGCTACGCTGGTGAGTTCTAGTTTTCGTTCGTTTTAAGAAATGGTTCATCATTCAAACATTCAATAGGGTTTAACATTCGTATAAGAAAACAGGGCCTTTCATTCGTAAACCTTCGCATATTTAAACACAATCATTTGTTTAAAACATTAACATTCATTTAAGTCATACATTATTATCTAAATCTGTATCGTTACGCGTCTCTATGTCCCCGTAGGAACCTTTAATGTTGTGGGCAACCGCTACGTATCGCCGTCATTGCCACAACCATTCATTACGTGGGGTCAACCGTTACGTATCGCCGTCATTGCCCAACACGCATCTTTCCTTTGGAAATTAACCGTTACGTATCGCCGTCATTAATTTCCCATTACCATTCAATACGTGGGGTCAACCGTTACGTATCGCCGTCATTGCCCAACACGCATCTTTCCTTTGGAAATTAACCGTTACGTATCGCCGTCATTAATTTCCCATTACCCTTCAATACGTGGGGTCAACCGTTACGTATCGCCGTCATTGCCCAACACGCATCTTTCCTTTGGAAATTAACCGTTACGTATCGCCGTCATTAATTTCCCATTACCCTTCAATACGTGGGGTCAACCGTTACGTATCGCCGTCATTGCCCAACACGCATCTTTCCTTTGGAAATTAACCGTTACGTATCGCCGTCATTAATTTCCCATTACCCTTTCCCTTAGGATGATCGTCATCACCCGAGTAACCGTCGTTACTCCCTTACCAGTTGTACAACATCAAAACCATTGGCAGGCCACTAAGACACCACCCCTGTTGTTCTTATGGTAACTATGGCTCGCTGTCCATAATCTACCACAAGGCTGGGAATCTCGTTCCCAGACTTCATTCGTCAATTCCATTCATTCGACAGATTAGATTTGTAATGACTTCTTTAAAACCTTTACCCCTTTTTGTTTTCTTTTCATAAAACCTTTCCTTCACTTTCAAAACCCTTTACCTTTTCATTAAACCATTTCTTTATAACATTCGTTCGTAAACATTCCGTTCATAAACTTTCTTTCCATAAACCCTTCGTTCCAAATCATTTCCTTTCGTAAACGTAGTTTCATAAACATCATTTTATAAAACATCATTTCATAAAACATCATTTCATACGTGTACACACCAGCCCGAAAACATTATATAAAAACATTTAAAAGAGGGCTTCTAGAACTCACCTTATAAGCTAGTCTCGGTTGTCCTAATCAAGGGTCCAACCACGTCACTTCCGATCTGAATTGAGTAGTTACATACACATCAGACCATTACCGACTCTAACGGTTTAACCATTCTAAACATACTAATCTCTACTCAACAGCCTGATGTCTGCGCACTTAGCAAGTGCGCAGACCCTGCTGCCTGCGCACTTAGCAAGTGCGCAGACCCTGCCTCCTGCGCACTTAGCAAGTGCGCAGGTTCCTCCTCCTGCGCACTTAGCAAGTGCGCAGGTCCCTCCTCCTGCGCACTTAGCAAGTGCGCAGGACCTGCTCCGTGCGCACTTAGCAAGTGCGCACGACCTGTTCTTCGCGAAAACCCTAACTTTCGCATTTCGGGTCTGATCATGTCAAGATCCCGAACATGTTGCATCCAAAACGTTCGTTTTCCATTAAGGAATTCGATTCTATGATTATCTTTCAGTTTCATCCACAAAAACGTCCGATTTTCACCCAAGACCCGAAAACCTAAAAACGAACTAAAAACTCTGATTTAGCTCGAATGGTTACCTGGATGACGATTCCGCTTTGGAGGTTCTCTTCACGAGTGCAGGAGACACGAGCGGGTGCAATCTTGTGCGATTCCGACACTTTCTCTCTCTACAGTTTTCTCTCTCTAGAATGTCAAAGAGCAGAAGAATGAGTGCCTTGGACTATTTATAGGGGAAACCTCCCCAAGCCCGGTTCGCGACTGACCCGGCCTGACTTCGGCCCGCTTGAACTCGTTAACTTTATTTTTCGTCGTTTTGGGATGTTACAAGTCTACCCCCCTTATAATAGGTTTCGTCCCCGAAACCTATCACAAGTCAAATAATTTAGGGTACGACTCCCTCATTTCCGCCTCCGTTTCCCATGTAGCCTCCGATCCCTTTCGGTGCCTCCATTGGACTTTAACCAATTGGATCACTTTGTTACGCAAACGTTTCTCCTTTCGGTCTAAGATAGCCACGGGTTCCTCGATGTAATTAAGGTTGTTGTCGACCTCGATGTCAGTAAGTGGTACGTGAGCCGATTCATCCGCCAAACACTTTCGCAAGTGTGATACATGGAAGGTAGGATGAATCCCACTTAACTCATCAGGCAACTCCAACCGATAAGCGACTTCACCAACCCGTGCCATTATCCTGAACGGTCCGACAAACCTCGGACTTAACTTTCCTCTCTTTCTGAATCGAATGATCCCCTTCCAGGGGGACACTTTCAACATTACTCTGTCCCCAACATCAAACTCGATAGGCCTTTGTCGTCTATCCGCATAGGATTTCTGACGATCTTGGGCGGCCTTCATTCGAGCTTTGATTTGATCAAACCTTTCCGATGTCTCTCTTACAACTTCGAGACTTCCTAATTCCTTCTGTCCAATCTCACCCTAAAAAACCGGGGTTCTACATCTTCTCCCATACAACATTTCGTAAGGCGGCATGCCTATCGTCGTGTGATGACTATTGTTGTAGGAGAACTCGGCTAACGGCAGATGGCTGTCCCAACTGCCACCGAAGTCAATAATACAAGCACGGAGCATATCCTCCAAAGTCTGAATGGTTCTTTCGGACTGACCATCCGTTTGCGGGTGGTATGCTGTGCTGATATTAAGCCTCGTGCCCATCGCCTCGTGAAATCTTTTCCAGAACCTCGATGTGAATCGTGTGTCCCGGTCAGATACGATCGTCAATGGCATCCCATGCCGCGCTACTACTTCGTTGATAAATACCTCCGCTAACCTTTCCAACGAGAACGCCTCGCGAATAGGTAGGAAATGAGCACTCTTCGTTAAACGGTCCATAATTACCCAAATGGCGTCATGACCTTTAGCTGTGCGAGGTAGCTTAGTTATGAAGTCCATGGTAATGTGTTCCCACTTCCATTCTGGTATGTCAAGTGGTTGAATCTTTCCATACGGTTTCTGGTGTTCAACCTTTACTTGCGAGCAAGTCAAGCACTTGCTTACATACTTCGTCACATCACGTTTCATTCCAGGCCACCAGTATTCCCTCCTCAGATCTTGGTACATTTTATTGGTACCGGGATGGATAGAGTAACGAGACTTATGAGCCTCATCCAAGATTTTGCTCCTAAGTTCGCCACCCATAGGTATCCATATCCGTCCATAACGCGTTCTAACACCGAGGGTGTTATATTCCAACTTGTCCCGTTGGCCAACCATCCTTTCTTTCTTTAGATTTTCTTCCTTCAAAGCTTCATCTTGAGCTCTCTCAATTTCCCTCATCACATCCGATGTTACCACCAACTGGCAAGCTTTCACTCTAATAGGAGTAGGCACATCCTTTCGGCTTAGAGCGTCAGCCACCACATTTGCCTTTCCAGGATGGTACATTATTTCACAGTCATAGTCCTTCAGGAGTTCCAACCATCTCCTCTGCCTCATATTAAGCTCCTTTTGTTCGAAGAAGTACTTCAAACTTTTGTGGTCGGAGTAAATAGTAAACTTTACCCCGTATAGGTAGTGCCTCCATATTTTCAATGCAAATACGACAGCAGCAAGTTCCAAATCATGAGTCGGATAGTTGACTTCGTGAACTTTCAACTGCCGCGACGCATATGCAATCACTCTACCACGCTGCATCAACACACACCCCAATCCCTGACCCGAAGCGTCAGAGTATACCACCAAATCTTCACTGCCCTCGGGAAGGGCCAAGACTGGAGCTTGTGTTAGCTTCTCTTTCAATTCCTTAAACGCCTCATCCTGGGTCGAACCCCATTCGTACTTTACTTCTTTCCGAGTCAACTTTGTCAACGGCGAAGCTATTTTTGAGAAATCCTGGATGAATCTCCGATAGTAGCCTGCCAATCCTAAGAAACTGCGGATTTCAGTTGGCGTCTTAGGAATGTCCCATTCACTTACCGATACTATCTTTGCTGGGTCAACCATAATGCCGTTCGGGCCAATGACGTGACCTAGGAATTGGACTTCCCTTAGCCAGAACGCGCATTTGGAGAACTTAGCATACAACTTCTCCTTCTTTAGAGCTTCCAACACTTCCTTCAAATGACACGCGTGATCACCCTCATTCTTGGAGTAGATAAGGATATCATCGATGAACACGATTACCGATCGATCCAGCATCGGTCGACACACCCTATTCATTAAATCCATGAACGCTGCGGGGGCGTTCGTCAATCCGAAAGACATCACGCGGAACTCGAAATGTCCATAACGCGTGCGAAATGCAGTTTTCGGTATGTCTTCTTCCCTCACCTTCAACTGATGGTACCCGGACCGAAGGTCGATTTTCGAAAACCAACTTGAGCCTTGCAACTGGTCGAACAGGTCATCGATCCTTGGTAAAGGGTACTTGTTCTTCACCGTTCGTTTATTCAACTCGCGATAATCGATACACATTCTCATCGAACCATCTTTCTTCTTTACAAACAACACCGGAGCACCCCCACGGCGAGATGCTCGGTTGGATAAATCCTTTCTCAAGTAACTCGTCTAGTTGGACCATAAGTTCCTTCATTTCCACTGGTGCTAGTCGATATGGAGCCTTAGCCACGGGCTGGGCATCTGGTACTAAGTCAATTCGGAACTCAATTTCTCTATCGGGTGGTATCCCAGGCAAATCCTCTGGAAACACCTCCGGGTACTCGCGTACCACGGGTACATCGTCTAGTTCCTTCACTTCCTTACACTTGTCAATCACATATACCAGATAAGCCTCGCATCCGCACCTCAAGTAATTCGTTGCCTTAATCATTGAGATGACGTTAGGCATCGGGGCGTCACGATCTCCAAAGACTTCAACTTTGCTACCATCCGGAGCCTTGAGTTGGATTATCTTTCGTTTATATATAATCTGCGCTTCATTGGCAGTTAGCCAATCCATACCTAACACGACATCAAACCCTCCCAAAACCATAACAAACAATCTGACAGGGAACCTATGTCCTTCTATTTTTATTGTGGAGTTGTCAACTACATCGGTCACTCTCGCAGTTCTACCCTCTGCGGTTTCTACGCTAAAGGCCCTTTCTAACTTACTGGCAGCGTACTTCATTCTCTTACAAAAAGACGCAGATATAAAACTCTTACCGGAACCCGAATCAAATAACACAGAAACAAGAGTGTTGTCAAGGACGAATGTACCTGACGCCACATCGGGATCCGCCCTGGCTTGTTCTTGCGTCAGTGCGTACACACGAGTCTTTGCACGAGATCCTTCTCCCTTCTTTTCCGGGCCCTTTCCTTTCCCGGTTTCCCCCATCCTGGGCTTCGGGCAGTCCCTACTCATATGACCATTTTCCCCACAATTGTAGCATTTGTAACCTTGCGGGCATTCTCGAGAGTAGTGCCCGGTCTTGCCACACTTATAGCACAAGCTAGATCCCAGTCTGCATTCACCTACATGCTCCATTCCACACTTCTTACAAACAGTCGGCTCACCCACCCGAGCCCTCTTATCACGAGACCCAAACATCTTTCCCCCAGTTCGCTTGTTTGAGAAGCTCGGTCTCTTCTTTTGCTCTTCAACGGCAACAACATTCAGTGCCAGATCGTCAAACACCACGCCGCTTAGCTCTACTGCCAAATCATAGGTAGTAGGGGCGTTCGCCTTAACATAGGTGCGGACCTGGTTCGGCAACCCTTGAATATAACAGGCAATCTTTCTCTCTTCTGTAGTGACAAGGTGTGGCACCAGACGTGCCAGTTCATTAAATCGGGTTGTGTATTGCCGGTGCGTCATGTTCCCGGCCTTCAAACCCAGAAATTCCCTCTCCACCTTTTCAATCTCGTTCCTTGGGCAGAAATTCTTGATTACCAAAGTTTTCAAGTCAGCCCACATCATCGCATCCACAATCTCGCTCCCTTTAGCTTGACGTACACCTTCCCACCAATGGGATGCTTCCTCCCTCAAGGAGTTAGCAGCAAATTTTACCACTTGATCCGTTCGGCACTCGCTCAGACAAATAGCAGCTTCCATACGGATCACCCAAACAAATGTAGCCACCGCGTCCTTCTTTCCAGTGAGTATCGGCGGGTCACATGCCTTAAAGGACTTATAATCACATCTGCGAGCAGGCGGTGCATTGTCGGTCTCATTGTTCTGAGCACCAATTGCTGCGCTAGACCCACCCGCCCCATTGACCTGCTTCAACGCTTCAGCCAACAGACCTGGCAGAGAATTCTTCATCAATTCTGTGAATTCTCGAGCTATAGCTGCTCTCACTTCTGGTTCAAAAGTGAAAGGTTGTTCTTCAACCTGTGTCTGCTCAGCTTCATGCACACTAACCGCCGGTTCAGTGTGAACATTTCCTTCTTCACTGTGTTCTTGGCGCGCAGGAATCCTGCCACGCCCACCATTTCGACCGCCGGTACGACCACCGGTACGGCCACCACGCCTTCCGTTCCCTCTCCTTGCCATTTCGTTCTATAAGACGAGAAATCCAATGTCATCACGCTAGTTAACAAATAGAATTCAATAAGTACTGTAAGATGTTAATATACACTGGCCATCTGTAATTAACCATTACACTACTTTTCGATTTCTATTTGACCACCTTTGTGATTCCATCAGAACACAAGTCCTTACCTAACCATTTCTAAGGCATACTACATACACATACTCTACTTTACATACCTGATGCTTTGGCTCGAGTTACCCGTACTGGCATCCGCTTTCGGTCCCATTCAAAGTTTAAGTTCAGGCACTGGGAGTGTCCGAATCTCTCAAACTATTGCTCTGATACCAACTTGTAAGGCCCCAAACCCGGGAGGCCTCACTTATTGGATTTACTCATTCACAAACAGTTCTTAAACATGAATATCAAATAACGCAGCGGAAAAACTTCGTTCATTCATCATAATTAAAACTTGTTCATACATGCGAAAGCGTAAACATAGTTTAAAACATATTTACATCATAACTAAACATAACGGGATGCCAGTCTTCATGATCAGCCGGGTAACTCTTCTCGTTTGCCAAGCATCACCGTCCATCCTCATAACCTACCTTAACCTGAATGTGCACACTTAAAAATGTCAGCTACGCTGGTGAGTTCTAGTTTTCGTTCGTTTTAAGAAATGGTTCATCATTCAAACATTCAATAGGGTTTAACATTCGTATAAGAAAACAGGGCCTTTCATTCGTAAACCTTCGCATATTTAAACACAATCATTTGTTTAAAACATTAACATTCATTTAAGTCATACATTATTATCTAAATCTGTATCGTTACGCGTCTCTATGTCCCCGTAGGAACCTTTAATGTTGTGGGCAACCGCTACGTATCGCCGTCATTGCCACAACCATTCATTACGTGGGGTCAACCGTTACGTATCGCCGTCATTGCCCAACACGCATCTTTCCTTTGGAAATTAACCGTTACGTATCGCCGTCATTAATTTCCCATTACCATTCAATACGTGGGGTCAACCGTTACGTATCGCCGTCATTGCCCAACACGCATCTTTCCTTTGGAAATTAACCGTTACGTATCGCCGTCATTAATTTCCCATTACCCTTCAATACGTGGGGTCAACCGTTACGTATCGCCGTCATTGCCCAACACGCATCTTTCCTTTGGAAATTAACCGTTACGTATCACCGCCATTAATTTCCCATTACCCTTCAATACGTGGGGTCAACCGTTACGTATCGCCGTCATTGCCCAACACGCATCTTTCCTTTGGAAATTAACCGTTACGTATCGCCGTCATTAATTTCCCATTACCCTTTCCCTTAGGATGATCGTCATCACCCGAGTAACCGTCGTTACTCCCTTACCAGTTGTACAACATCAAAACCATTGGCAGGCCACTAAGACACTACCCCTGTTGTTCTTATGGTAACTATGGCTCGCTGTCCATAATCTACCACAAGGCTGGGAATCTCGTTCCCAGACTTCATTCGTCAATTCTATTCATTCGACAGATTAGATTTGTAATGACTTCTTTAAAACCTTTGCCCCTTTTTGTTTTCTTTTCATAAAACCTTTCCTTCACTTTCAAAACCCTTTACCTTTTCATTAAACCATTTCTTTATAACATTCGTTCGTAAACATTCCGTTCATAAACTTTCTTTCCATAAACCCTTCGTTCCAAATCATTTCCTTTCGTAAACGTAGTTTCATAAACATCATTTTATAAAACATCATTTCATAAAACATCATTTCATACGTGTACACACCAGCCCGAAAACATTATATAAAAACATTTAAAAGAGGGCTTCTAGAACTCACCTTATAAGCTAGTCTCGGTTGTCCTAATCAAGGGTCCAACCACGTCACTTCCGATCTGAATTGAGTAGTTACATACACATCAGACCATTACCGACTCTAACGGTTTAACCATTCTAAAGATACTAATCTCTACTCAACAGCCTGATGTCTGCGCACTTAGCAAGTGCGCAGACCCTGCTGCCTGCGCACTTAGCAAGTGCGCAGACCCTGCCTCCTGCGCACTTAGCAAGTGCGCAGGTTCCTCCTCCTGCGCACTTAGCAAGTGCGCAGGTCCCTCCTCCTGCGCACTTAGCAAGTGCGCAGGACCTGCTCCGTGCGCACTTAGCAAGTGCGCACGACCTGTTCTTCGCGAAAACCCTAACTTTCGCATTTCGGGTCTGATCATGTCAAGATCCCGAACATGTTGCATCCAAAACGTTCGTTTTCCATTAAGGAATTCGATTCTATGATTATCTTTCAGTTTCATCCACAAAAACGTCCGATTTTCACCCAAGACCCGAAAACCCAAAAACGAACTAAAAACTCTGATTTAGCTCGAATGGTTACCTGGATGACGATTCCGCTTTGGAGGTTCTCTTCACGAGTGCAGGAGACACGAGCGGGTGCAATCTTGTGCGATTATGACACTTTCTCTCTCTACGGTTTTCTCTCTCTAGAATGTCAAAGAGCAGAAGAATGAGTGCCTTGGACTATTTATAGGGGAAACCTCCCAAAGCCCGGTTCACGATTGACACGGCCCGACTTCGGCCCGCTTGAACTCGTTAACTTTATTTTTCGTCATTTTGGGATGTTACACTTACATATATTTTTACAATTAAATACACATACGTATATATTTATAAGAGATAGTTTTCCATAGTTAATAAATTTTATCTTTGTTTTATACATTATAACAAAGTATATATATGTATATCCATGTACATACATATGATATATATACAATAGCAAATATTATGTTAATTGCGAAAGTTGAAACTTTGAATTGATACATGTTAAAATTGTAATTAATGTGACTTGTTGCGTTGAACAAGTACGGGGAAAAAAAGGTTATCATTATCGTATAGGACCAAAAATAATTAAAAAAATATATATAACCAGAAAAATCATAGATGTTACAGTATCCCCAAGTTGAGGGAATTTCGTCCCGAAATTCAACTGTTGTATGCTACTAAATCATGAAAAGATGTGGGTTTGAATTCTTAATGAATTTTGACTGTCCGTTTAAGGAGTACAATTGGCTGCAAGATGCAGGTATGTTACTCAAGGTTAAGCATGAATGGTAACAGTGGATTTAGTGGGAAGAGGATTGAGGAGAAAATTGCCCTAGAATAATCCTGGACTCCAAAGATGGGATGCATAACTTGTAATGAGAGTGACGAGAATTTGATGATCAAAGCTTGTTTAGGATATAGTTTAATATGTTCAAAAGGTATCTCTAGGTAAGGGTTTCACAGGTATCGGTCAAACTCAAAATAATGGATAGCCCTACGAGATACGAACAATGCTACTACTGACAATATGACAGGGACACTTATATATAGGAAGTGCGAGTGGCGTATCCACCATGCCCTTATCATATTATCTCAGTTTCGCTAGTATGTAACACGATAAGTTTTAGGTCATCACACACGACAGAATTCACTATGTTTTCCATGCGCTGACTTTTATAATTATGTGTGCACCCGTAATTACGCAAATCGTCGCATGGTCCGTATAGATCATCTCCTTGTGTGTGGGTCAAGATAGTTTTCACGTATGAGTTGCTAGTAAATAACTGTGACCATAGATAATAAAGCCAATCAGGAAACAAAGGAATAACAACGTGGTACAACCCCAAACATGGTTGTCTTAAGTAGATGGCGTAATTCTCAAGATTAACCATAAAGTTTATAGCTCCCTCGTGTTTGAACAAGAATACGTCAAACTCCGAGTAGTTTAAATTTTTATAGCTTCCTCGTGTTTGAACAAGGATACGTCAAACCCCGAGTAGTTTAAAGTTTTATAGCTTTCAAATTTCATGAATAAGGTGAATAATCATGCCTTGTGTATAATGTGGTCAATCAATTGCAACAATGTGAACAATCTAGTTTTGTGTATAATGTAAACAGCCCAAGTTTCATGTATAATGGAGATAATCTAGTATCATGTATATTGTAAACAACCAAGTTTCATGTATAATGTGAACAATCTAGTATCATGTATATTGTAAACAACCAAGTTTCGTGTATAATGTAAACAATTTAGTTTCATGTATATTGTGGACGTTCATATGTAAACAATTGAATCGCATGAGTACGTAAACTATCGAATTTTGTAGGTGATCGAGCTGTGCAGATAAGCGTGTTGCTCGGTAATTATGTATAATGTGGGTAGTCAACGCCCACGCGAAATGATTCGTCTTCTTGAAGTTGGCAAGTAAGCTCATACATCTCTGCGGGTGTAAGACGATGAGAAGGTTTGCAATTTTGTAGAATATTGTGAACATAAATAATTGGCTTGTACTCTTCATTTGTAAATAAGCAAGTACTTTGAAACTTCCTCTCGTTTGTAAATAATTATGTGAAAATAGTAAATTGAATGAATAGATAATTGGATAAATAAATAAAATATTTTATTTATTTAATTTAATTATCATAAGGAGGATGTTTCAAAAGAAAATAATGGCTAATTTATTTAGTAATTAAGTCAAGATTTAAATAATAACCAGTCTAATGAAATAAGGAGTCATAAGAAAATAATTAACCAAGTCGTCATTAATTATTAATTAAGATAATGTTCTTATAAAACTAGTTGTATTAAGTTTATTTACAAGGTGAAAAGGTTTATAGATAATTTATATTCTAGATAATATTTATAAACCAAGGATTTGATAAATGTTTTGTTTGAACAAAATAACTATATTGATTGAATAAAATAATTAGTTTACAAATAAGTTTTTGGTGTCAACTATTAAGGCAAGCTAAAATAGGGAAATATCAAATTTAGCAATGTTGGCGCGATGTTTGAGAAAATCTTGATGGAAATATAACGGATGTACTTTATGCCTGTACTATTAAGTCAGCGAGTAATAGTATTCGCATAAGATAATTGTAAGGTAAGATTTTAATACTGAATGATAAAATGTCAAACACTTATCATATAGTAGCGGTTTCAAGCTGAAATTTAAAAAAAATTATAATGGAGAATCCGGCTAACGTTTCAGGTAGTTTTCCATTAGGATGTAGATAAGCACCAAGTTGAGCATCGTTATGGTTATTTGTATTGCAAACCGGGCCTCAGCTCTAGCTTTCTCCGTACGTGCATCAATTATTTCCCGGTCTCTTTCCATCATGTCTATGTGGGTACCAAGATTTGTAATTAAGTCCTCCTGGTACCGTATTTGTCACAATAGGTTATCTATTCGTTGACCCCGCAGGTCGTGCCTTTTTCCATGCTCCATTCCTTTTCTCAGAAACTTCGTGGTCCTCACATATTGGTGAGCGGCATTAGCTGGGACTCCTATATTGCTGGTAGGTTTCATGGCTTGTCTTGCTCCTGGGTTTGGGTGATATGGGTCAGGTGCTAGGTAAGGCTCTCTCGGTGGAGGTGGTTCAGATGCTCAGAGTCTCATGCCTGTGCTCCTAAGTCAATCTGCTCTGTGGTCATACATGGATCTGTAAGTTGGTTGTGCCGGTAACCAGTTTTCTGGTGATGGGGATCCACAGTCTTCCTCCTGTGCTGACTCTGTCTCTGTTTTGGGGTGATACTCCAGGGAGTGAGGGGGGTAAGAGACCATGTGTCACACCCCAACCGTGCATCTTAACCACGGGTGCGACTTAATTGATAAAAGAACTCAATGGAATAACGACATTTACTATTAAAGTTTCATAATATTAAAAACCCAATTACATAAGTCTTAGAATTCAAAGAAACAAATAACATGTTCAAACGACAAAAACGCTTAAAAATAGAATTTCTTCAATAGATATCTAGGCAAATCCTTTGTGTTCTTGACTTGACCTATCACAAACTTAATCACCTGAAACATTTACGAAAAACAAGTGTCAACTAAAAATAGTTGGTGAGAAATCAGAGGTTTAATAAAAGTATAAGTTTGGCAAAGGTGACAATTCATATTCCAAGATCATCATATAGCACTTAATAAAACAAACACATGATTAGCAAATCCAACCTAAAATGATGAATAACGAATAAGTGGTATAACTCGCAAGTTGCACTAATAACAAATAAGATATCCAACCAAAAGTTTTCCATAAAGTATATGCGGTTTCCATCCTATGGCCCATATCTGTACAACCGTTGGCTTAAAAACTTCAAGTTAAGGATTTGCAAGTTTAACGTTTATCATGTTGTGTTTATTTACTCACATACATATATGATTCGCTTGTTTTAGAATTGTTTGAAAACGTGTTTTAATGCGTGCCAACGTGTACATGTTTCCCCCAAAACAATTTGAATAGAGTGGGGCTATGAAGTCTCACCTTGAAAGCTAGACGAGATAATAGACTTGAACAAATAGACAAGGTGAATCACGGACCAGTCCCTAAAAAGATAAATAAACTAGTTTTAGGGAAGGTTCAATGGTTACGAGTGTTAGATAGGCGGTTCGGGTAATAAGGTTAAGAATTAGTTGTAAAAATAGCGTTTTAGTCAATTTTTAGATTTGGACAGCAAAGTAGCTGAACAGAAATGGGCTTGTTAAAAATATCAAATGACGTCCAAAAATTATGAAATTTTACAGAGAATTAGTTTAATTCATTATGAAGAAGTTTCGTTTAGAAAGTTTTTATGTTTGAGACTTGGATCATAGCCTAAGCAGTCAAAGAAGACAGAAGGTACTGAAAAAGGTTTATGTCCCGTTTTACCTACTATGGAGTCATACTTTTGAATTACAAAACGAGACAATTATAGTTGGAAATAAAATTCGATGAAATACGTCGTGGAATTTGTGTGTGCTCAGATTTCTTTAATTATGATCAAGTTATGCCTAGTTAATGTCAGCACAGTTTTTAATTAGCGTGTGAGTTCATATAAGTGGTAATATAGAATAAATAACATGTTTTAAGTTAGCAAGAACATACTAAAGCATCGGCAGAGCCACTTTGCAATAGTTATCTTGAGAATTCACAGAATGCGACGGCATAGCCGCCATTGCAAACGGGATCCTTTGTTTGATTGTTGGTGATGTTAGCTTGATTTGTTTGTTTAGTTAAGGTTATTAGAGGGTTTTTAAGGCTGAGGGTTCACATGATCAAGTGATCATGGATAGAAAATAGAAAAATATTGAGGGGATGAAGAAAGAATGAAATAAAAAGACGGTATTGAACTTCGGAGCCGTTTAAATCCTTAGGGTTACTTACTTGTTTGATCTTCAAACTCTTTGAATCCACTAAGGTTTTTTTGAATTCTTCAATGGTTGGGAAGAGATTCACAACTTAGGAGGGTTTGGGAGTTTTTGAGGGAGAATTAGCAAAGAAAACAAGATCCTAAGCCTCCTATTTATACTAATAGTTGAAGGGGTGTAAATATGGAATGTCTTGGAAAACACTTTCGGGTTTTAGGGGGGCTCAAATATGCAAAATCAGCTGAATGGGGCTGGGTTTTTGTGATTTCTTACTTGGGCTAGGTCCAAGAGTAGGTGGGTTGGGTCCTAGCTTGGCCCGGTTGAGTGCGCGCATTCGAAAATTGCAATTTTAAGCATTTTTAAGCGAAATTGGCAAATGTTTTCAACATGAAAGTTGATTTCAAGTAAAATGAAATGTCATGCGAATTTTCATTGATAAGTCTAGAATGAGTACAAGTAGTGAAAATCAGAAGTGTCATAGTCTCCCCTAGTTAAAAGAATTTCATCCCCGAAATTCAACTAGTAGAGGCTGTAGGGTCTAGAAAGAGATGAGGGTACTTGAGTTTCATCTGGTCTTCACGTTCCTAGGTGAACTCAGGACCACGCTTGGCTTCCCAATGAACTTTCATGATAGGGATGCGGCTACGCTTGGGTTGGTTGACTTCAAGGTCCATGATTACAACGGGATTTTCGATGAAATGCATTGAGGTGTCGATACGAACATCATCCAGAGGAACTTGATGTGTGTCATTAGCAAGGCATCCTTTTAGGTTTGACACATGAAAAACGTCATGAACGTTACAAAGTTCTGTTGGTAGCTTGAGTCTATAGGCTACTGGGCCAATCCTTTCAAGAATTTCGAATGGCCTAACGAACCTAGGGGCTAGCTTTCCTTTCTTCCCAAATCGGACAACACCTTTCCAGGGGAAACCTTGAGTAAGACTCTATCACCAACATGAAATTCAAGGGGCTTCCTACGGTTGTCAGCATAACTATTTGACGATCGCGAGATGCCTTGAGTTTTTCCTGACTTTGAAGTATATTGTCGGTGGTTTCTTGAATGAGTTCGGGACCGGTGATTTGAGCATCCCCTATCTCGGTCCAACACACCGGAGATCGACACTTCCTACCATATAGAGCCTTGAAAGGGGCGCACTTGATGCTCGTATAGTAACTATTGTTGTAAGAGAATTCGATGAGCGGTAAATGGTGATCCCAATTTCCACCAAAATCGATCATACACGAACGGAGCATATCTTGCAAGGTCTGTATGGTTCTTTCACTTTGACCATCAGTTTGAGGATGTTAAGCTGTGCTAAGGTTCAAACGAGTTCCCAAAGCTTTCTTTAAAAATTCCCAGAATCAGGAGGTAAAACGGCTATCACGGTCGGAGATAATGGACAGAGGAACACCGTTACGTGTCATGACCTCATTGATATAGAGTCTGGAAAGCTTCTCCATTTTGTAGTCCTCACGAATTGGGAGAAAATGAGCGGATTTGGTTAAGCGGTCAACAATGACCCAGATGGAGTCATGACCACTAGAGGTTCGCGGAAGCTTAGTGATGAAGTCCGTGGAAATTTGCTCCCATTTCCATTGAGCGATTTCGGGTTGTTGGAGAAGACCAGATGGTTTCTGGTGCTCAGCTTTGACTTTGGAGAAAGTAAGACACTTCCCTACGTAGAGGGCGATGTCTTTCTTCATTCATGGCCACCAATAAAACTCTTTCAAGTCGTGATACATCTTACAAGCACCGGCATGAACAGAATAACGGGATTTTTGTGCTTCATCAATGTCACACCCCGCCTAGGGAGAAACGCGAGGCGTGACGTTCATGATTTCCAAAGCATATGATTACCGCAAACACATACATGATAAGTGGATACATAAACAAGTTTAAAGTTTTACATTCCAAAATGTAAATTGAGTTTACAAAAAGTGAAGATTTCGCAAATATGACTCTATTACAATGAGTTATACAAGAGAAATCCCCCAAAAGTTGTATCCATCGTGCATGCATGTAATCTACATTGCTAACCTTGTGATCACGTTCAATTTCCTGAAAAACATACTTAAAATTGTCAACACTAGGTTGGTGAGTTCACAGGTTTAATCAAATAGTTCTTTGTAAAATTCAATTGTTCGTAAATAGTTTCAGGTGCATGTGATAAACAGAATAAGAATTTGTTGACCCATTTTTAAACTAGCTAGGAATACAAATAATATGTTCCTACATGAGCCGTAACCAAACCATGACAATTGTACACGCCCCTAATTTCGTTATCCGGTTCTATGCGGCCATAAATCCTCCAGATTGTGGTTAGCGCGACTAACCATGACCGGGAGACGTCACTCTCCATAGGCTACAGTTAATGGTTACTAAATTGTTCCAGAGGACTTTAGCAGCCTCAAATCGTCTAACTCATGTAAACATAAAAGTCGAGTCTTATTCTCTTGTTATCACATAAAAATAGTTGTAAGTATGTTCTTCCCCCAAATATTGAAAACAGTAAAAAGGGGCCGTGAAACTCACCTTGTTTTTGTGTATGTTAACAACGATAATTGTTCCAGTCAACCTTGACTATTCGCACCCTAATTACAAAAGGGTAATTCTTGTTAAGACCGAACGTCTTATATGCAAATTGTTCACCGACTTAGTAAATCTGATTGCTTTTGTTTAAAATATCTTCTTAGTTTTTCAACACTTGTTTCGTTATAACACAGTTCTAAATTACTGCCCAATGGGACTGATGAACAGGTATCGAAACTACCTAGTTTCGATTGAACAGGACAGATGTCGAAACTACCTAGTTTCTATTGGACAGGGCAGATGTCGAAACTACCTGGTTTCGATTGAACAAGACATATGTCGAAACTACCTAGTTTCGATTGAGTAAACTGGGTATCGAAACTACTGGTTTCGATTAAGTAATAGGTATCGAAACTACCTAGTTTCGATTGAGTAAACAGGTATCGAAACTCCTAGTTTCGATTGAGTAAACAGGTGTCGAAACTATAGTTTCGATTGAGTAAACAGGTGTCGAAACTATAGTTTCGATTACTGAACTTTTGATTGACAGAATCAGTCCTGCATATTTTTATGTTTTAATCTTGAATTTGACACACTTTACTTGTTATCTTACTTGCGTTCGAACGATTTGTATGTTTAGCTACGGTTTTAAGGAAAATAATATGAATAATATTGAGTTTTTACCTCTAAACAGAGATGATGATTTCGAGAGAAACAGAGAATGATCTTGAGCTCCTTAGTTTGATTCTTGAGAAAAACACTTGGAACTCTTCTTATAACACCGAAATATGGCGGATTTTTGCCCTACAACTTGAATTCAACTTGAAAGAAATTGGGAAGGATGTGAGTGTTATGGTGTCGTAAGAAAGTGAGAAAGAGAGAGTGTGCTTGAGTGAGTGGTGAATGACAAGAGATGGTAAGTATATGGAAATCTTGGGAATAGATGGGGGGGGGGGGGAATGGGCTTCTCTGATTTTCGGCCGAGAAGTCAAGGGAGTGGTTTAGGTTAGTTTATCTAATAATTAGATTTAAGTGTTAATTAATTAATTTATTAAGTGTATTAATATTAATTAGAGTTTCAAATGATAATTTAATTTGGTTTAGGTTCTCCACGGTATTATAAATTTATTATGTTTATGGTTCGTTAACGAAAGATATTGAAATCTTGGATTGTATAATTCGTTGAGGTGATTATTTGTAGGTATATATACCTAAAGGTGACGTTACATGGTAACGTCTTCGAAAAGTCCATTATTTTACTTTTACGTATATTATATGATTTAGTCTTAAAAAGAAATCATAGTTCAACGTAAATTTTTATGTAATATATATATATATATATTTCTTGGTTATTTAATTTAATCCCTAACGTTCGCATTTAGTCGGGTTATCCCGGTACGTGAACCGGTAACTCCTAGAATTACCAACTATGAAATGAGACCATGTACGGTTTTTGTTAGACCTTAATGTCCTCGTTTGTGAAATTAAATAAATCACAAAAACAATTAAAATGTAATCTTGTTTATAACATGTACGGATATTGACCTGAAATGTCGGGTGTCACATTCTCCCCATGTTAACAAAATTTCGTCTCAAAATTCAATTCGTGTCATCTTGAACTGGTGTATCCTTAAACAAGGAGGGGTATTTTGTTTTCATTTGGTCCTCTCTTTCCCATGTATACTCAGGACCACGTTTTGAGTTCCAACGTACTTTAACCAGTTTGATTCGACTACGTCTCAGCCTTTGAACTTTCCAATCTGAAATCTCAATCGGTTCCTCGATGAAATGCAACCTGTCGTCTATGTGAATCTCATCAGGCGGTATAATTAACGTCTCGTCTGATAAACACTTCTTGAGATTTGATACATGGAACGTATCATGTACATTGCTTAGTTCTTGTGGCAACTTGAGCTTGTAAGCTACAGGGCCAACCTTAGCCAGTATTTCAAACGGTCCAACGTATCAAGGGTTGAGCTTACCACGGTTACCAAACCTTGCAACGCCTTTCCATGGTGAGACTTTTAACATTACTCGGTCACCAATTTGAAATTCTAATGGTTTCCGTCTGTTATCAGCATAGCTCTTCTGTCTGTCTCGGGCCGCTTTCAGACGGTCCTTAATTTTGAAGATCTTATCAGTGGTTTCCTGGACAATCTCAGGACCTGTCAAATGTTTTTCACCAACTTCCGCCCAACATAGCGGTGAGCGGCATTTACGACTATATAAAGCTTCAAACGGAGCTGCTTTAATACTCGTGTGGTAGCTGTTATTATAGGAAAACTCTGCCAACGGTAAATGAGTATCCCAATTTCCTCCGAAATCAATTACACACGCACGGAGCATATCCTCTAAAGTTTGAATGGTCCTTTCGCTTTGACCATCTGTTTGTGCGTGATATGTCGTGCTCATGTCAAGACGTGTGCCCATGGCTTCTTGTAATGATTTCCAAATTCTAGACACGAATCTGCTATCTCTATCAGAGATAATAGAAATTGGCACTCCATGCCTAGCCACAATTTCCTTGATATAAAGCTTTGCAAGTTTCTCGGTTTTATCCGTCTCTTTGATAGGTAGAAAATGAGCTGATTTTGTCAGACGATCGACAATTACCCATATTGTGTCATAACCGCTGGACGTCCTGGGTAACTTCGTGATGAAATCCATAGAAATCTGTTCCCATTTCCATTGAGGTATCTCGGGTTGTTGTAACAATCCCGACGGTTTCTGATGTTCTGCCTTTACCTTTGAACACGTCAGGCATTTACCGACATAAATAGCAATTTCTCCCTTCATGTTCGGCCACCAATAGTGTTCTTTCAGATCCTTATACATCTTATCTGAACCTGGGTGAATGGAGTACATGGACTTGTGGGCTTCGTCCATAACCAACTCCCGTAAATTACCAAAACATGGCACCCAAATTCTATTTGCAAAGTATAAAGTATCATCTGATTTTGGCTCTAACTGTCTGGTCATTCCTCGTAAAGCTTCACTCTGAATGTTTTCTTCTTTGGTTGCCTCCTGTTGTGCCATCCGGATTTGAGTCGTGAGACTCGTATGAATTGTCAATCCTAGGGCACGAACACGGAGTGTTTTAACCCGTTCTTTACGACTTAGGGCGTCTGCTACGACATTGGCTTTACCAGGATGATACTTGATATCACAGTCGTAATCATTCAGTAGTTCTACCCAACGACGTTGCCTCATGTTGAGTTCTTTCTGATTAAAAATGTGTTGGAGACTCTTGTGGTCTGTAAAGATAGTACATTTTGTACAGTATAAGTAATGTCTCCAAATCTTGAGTGCAAACACAACTGCGCCCAACTCCAAGTCATGGGTCGTATAATTCTTTTCGTGCACTTTTAGTTGTCGTGAGGCATATGCAATGACTTTGTCTCTTTGCATTAATACACCACCAAGTCCCTGGTGTGATGCATCGCAGTATACAACGAAGTTGTCGATTCCCTCAGGAAGGGATAAGATTGGTGCACTACACAGCTTCTGCTTCAGTAATTGAAAAGCTGACTCTTGCTTGTCACTCCAATCAAACTTCTTTTCTTTCTGGGTTAATGTGGTTAAAGGCAGGGCTATTTTTGAAAAATTCTCGATGAATCGTCTGTAATAGCCGGCCAAACCCAAAAATGGATGCACTTCGGTCGGAGTCTTTGGCGCTTCCCAGTTTTTGATCGCTTCTATCTTAGATGGATCAACGTGAATTCCTTCCTTGTTGATGACATGTCCAAGAAAATGCACTTCTCGGATCCAAAACTCACACTTAGAGAATTTAGCGTAAAGTTTCTCGTTTCTGAGTAGTTCCAAAATTAATCTCAGGTGATGTTCATGATCCTCCTTGGTTCGTGAATATATCAATATGTCATCAATAAACACAATCACGAATTTATCCAAGTACGGCTTGCACACGCGGTTCATGAGATCCATGAAGACGGCCGGTGCATTAGTCAAGCCAAATGGCATAACTAGGAACTCGTAGTGACCGTAACGAGTCCTAAAAGCCGTCTTTGGTACATCTTCTTCTTGGATTCTTAGTTGATGATACCCCGAACGTAGATCGATCTTAGACTAAAAGCTAGAACCTTGTAGTTGATCGAACAAATCGTCTATTCGAGGAAGTGGATATCGGTTTTTGATTGTAAGCTTGTTTAATTCTCGGTAATCGATACACATCCTAAAGGTTCCATCCTTTTTCTTTACGAATAGGACCGGAGCTCCCCAATGTGAGAAACTCGGTCTTATGAAACCTTTATCAAGCAACTCCTGGAGTTGATTTGATAATTCCTGCATTTCAGAAGGTGCTAATCGATACGGTGATCGCGCAACCGGGGCGGCTCCTGGTACTAAGTCGATTCGGAATTCGACTTGCCTCGGTGGTGGTAATCCAGGTAAGTCTTCAGGAAAAACTTCGGGGTAATCCTTAACGATTGGTATGTCTTCAAGTCGACGTTCCTCGGGTTTCTTCTCGATGACGTGAGCCAGGAACACACAATAGCCTTTACGTAGGTACTTACGAGCTTTCATGCAGTTTATCATCCTCAATGTCACTCCACTTTTCTCACCTTGAATCGAAAAAACTTCTCCGTTCGAGAGAGGAATATGAACAATCTTCTCAAAACAAACAATCTCGGCGTGATTTTTCGACAACCAATCCATACCAATAACAACGTCAAAACTTCCCAGATCAACGGGTAACAGGTCTATACTAAATGTGTGGTCTTTCAAACATAGAGTACAACCCTGAATGACTTCTCCAGTTTTAATTAATTTTCCGTTTGCTAATTCAATTGTATAATTTTGGTCTAGTTTGCTGGGCTTAATACCGAGTAGGGACTTAAAGTCATTTGACACAAAACTCATATCAGCACCCGTATCGAAAAGTATAGAGGCATAGTGATTATTTATCGGGAACGTACCAGTGACAATGTTCGGATCTTGCTGTGCGTCACCAGCCCCCATTACAAATGCTCTTCCACGTGCCTGATTGTCGTTTCGGTTCTTCAACTTTGGACAGTCTTTTCTAAAGTGCTTTGGATCTCCACACTCAAAGCATCCCTGATTCATCCTTTCTGTTCCTGGGTTGACCTTTCCTGCTACTTGATTGATCTTATTAGGGCTCGCATTGTTCCAACAGTTATGGGCTAGATGCCCATGCTTTTTACACTTTCCACATTGGGTACACCTTCCACTGTGATGATACCCACATTTGTCACACTTCGGTAGAGTTCCAAGATATCCTTTTTGTTCCATAGTGTTGACAGCGTAGGCTTTCATAGTTCCAGATCTCTTGTAAGTTTGATTCTTGTTTTGATTACTTAGTTTTCCGAACCATTTCCTCTTTTCCCCAGACCTTCCTTCCTCGGTCTCCTTCTTTTCAAACAAACCATCACGCACAGCATTATCTCTTAGCTTGAAAGCTAGAATTATAGCGCTCTTGGCATCCATAGGGTTCGATGAAGTTACCAGGCTTCGGATTTGAGGAGCAAGATCCCACAAATATCTTTCAACCCTCTTGTATTCTGGGGTAACCATGTGTGGAACTAAACTTGCTAACTCATTGAATCGGTCAGTGTAACCAGCCACATCATCTCCTATCATTTGAAGGTTCCACATTTCAGTTTCGATTTTCTGCAATTCATTTCGAGGACAGTACTCCTCGATCATCATGGCCTTTAGATCATCCCAAGATAGCTGGTAGGCAGTCTATCTTCCCAAGGTTTTCATCTGAGAATTCCACCAAGTTAATGCTTTGTCAGCAAGTGTGCAAGTGACATATTTCACCATACAGTCAACTGTGCATTCACTAATATCAATTACAGATTCCATTTTCTCAATCCACCTCATCAGGCCTACTGCACCCTCGGTGCCATTGAAGTTTCGAGGGTTGCAGGATAGAAAGGCCTTATAAGTGCACTTCTTGTTCGAAGCATCTGTAGGGTCACAAGTTAATATTTTAATAATGTTGTTAACTTAGATCGCGACTGTGTTACAGAGGTGTTTACACATCCTATTACCTCCAGAACCTCCAGTAGTGCCACTTCCTCCTGCACCTCCTCCGCTACCACTACCATTTCCTCCACTGTTATTCCGATTGGCTTCGTACTGCTCCAAGGCGGCGGCTACACGTTGTGATATGAGTTGCTCAACTTCTGTAGAAATCGTCGTGTTGTTTTCACCAGTAGTGTCACGCGGTGTCCTTCTTTTGGGTGCCATGGGTCTGAAGTCGAAATGGGGTTAGTGTGTGACGATATTCAGTGTCTACGATATCCGTACAATAGGATGATAAGTTATGAAATGCATATTCAATGAAAGATGTCTCTATGAGTCATTTAAAATATAGACTAGGTTCGATTTTTAGACTCCTAGTTCGCTATAATCAATGGCTCTGATGCTTCATCAATGTCACACCCCGCCTAGGCAGAAACGCGAGGCGTGACGTTCATGATTTCCAAAGCATATGATTACCGCAAACACATACATGATAAGTGGATACATAAACAAGTTTAAAGTTTTACATTCCAAAATGTAAATTGAGTTTACAAAAAGTGAAGATTTCGCAAATATGACTCTATTACAATGAGTTATACAAGAGAAATCCCCCAAAAGTTGTATCCATCGTGCATGTATGTAATCTACATTGCTAACCTTGTGATCACGTTCAATTTCCTGAAAAACATACTTAAAATTGTCAACACTAGGTTGGTGAGTTCACAGGTTTAATCAAATAGTTCTTTGTAAAATTCAATTGTTCGTAAATAGTTTCAGGTGCAAGTGATAAACAGAATAAGAATTTGTTGACCCATTTTTAAACTAGCTAGGAATACAAATAATATGTTCCTACATGAGCCGTAACCAAACCATGACAATTGTACACGCCCCTAATTTCGTTATCCGGTTCTATGCGGCCATAAATCCTCCAGATTGTGGTTAGCGCGACTAACCATGACCGGGAGACGTCACTCTCCATAGGCTACAGTTAATGGTTACTAAATTGTTCCAGAGGACTTTAGCAGCCTCAAATCGTCTAACTCATGTAAACATAAAAGTCGAGTCTTATTCTCTTGTTATCACATAAAAATAGTTGTAAGTATGTTCTTCCCCCAAATATTGAAAACAGTAAAAAGGGGCCGTGAAACTCACCTTGTTTTTGTGTATGTTAACAACGATAATTGTTCCAGTCAACCTTGACTATTCGCACCCTAATTACAAAAGGGTAATTCTTGTTAAGACCGAACGTCTTATATGCAAATTGTTCACCGACTTAGTAAATCTGATTGCTTTTGTTTAAAATATCTTCTTAGTTTTTCAACACTTGTTTCGTTATAACACAGTTCTAAATTACTGCCCAATGGGACTGATGAACAGGTATCGAAACTACCTAGTTTCGATTGAACAGGACAGATGTCGAAACTACCTAGTTTCTATTGGACAGGGCAGATGTCGAAACTACCTGGTTTCGATTGAACAGGACATATGTCGAAACTACCTAGTTTCGATTGAGTAAACTGGGTATCGAAACTACTGGTTTCGATTAAGTAATAGGTATCGAAACTACCTAGTTTCGATTGAGTAAACAGGTATCGAAACTCCTAGTTTCGATTGAGTAAACAGGTGTCGAAACTATAGTTTCGATTGAGTAAACAGGTGTCGAAACTATAGTTTCGATTACTGAACTTTTGATTGACAGAATCAGTCCTGCATATTTTTATGTTTTAATCTTGAATTTGACACACTTTACTTGTTATCTTACTTGCGTTCGAACGATTTGTATGTTTAGCTACGGTTTTAAGGAAAATAATATGAATAATATTGAGTTTTTACCTCTAAACAGAGATGATGATTTCGAGAGAAACAGAGAATGATCTTGAGCTCCTTAGTTTGATTCTTGAGAAAAACACTTGGAACTCTTCTTATAACACCGAAATATGGCGGATTTTTGCCCTAAAACTTGAATTCAACTTGAAGGAAATTGGGAAGGATGTGAGTGTTATGGTGTCGTAAGAAAGTGAGAAAGAGAGAGTGTGCTTGAGTGAGTGGTGAATGACAAGAGATGGTAAGTATATGGAAATCTTGGGAATAGATGGGGGGGGGGGGGGAATGGGCTTCTCTGATTTTCGGCCGAGAAGTCAAGGGAGTGGTTTAGGTTAGTTTATCTAATAATTAGATTTAAGTGTTAATTAATTAATTCATTAAGTGTATTAATATTAATTAGAGTTTCAAATGATAATTTAATTTGGTTTAGGTTCTCCACGGTATTATAAATTTATTACGTTTATGGTTCGTTAACGAAAGATATTGAAATCTTGGATTGTATAATTCGTTGAGGTGATTATTTGTAGGTATATATACCTAAAGGTGACGTTACATGGTAACGTCTTCGAAAAGTCCATTATTTTACTTTTACGTATATTATATGATTTAGTCTTAAAAAGAAATCATAGTTCAACGTAAATTTTTATGTAATATATATATATTTCTTGGTTATTTAATTTAATCCCTAACGTTCGCATTTAGTCGGGTTATCCCGGTACGTGAACCGGTAACTCCTAGAATTACCAACTATGAAATGAGACCATGTACGGTTTTTGTTAGACCTTAATGTCCTCGTTTGTGAAATTAAATAAATCACAAAAACAATTAAAATGTAATCTTGTTTATAACATGTACGGATATTGACCTGAAATGTCGGGTGTCACAATCAAGGATAAGGGTTCGGAGCTCACTTGACTCAGGGATCCACATTCGACCCATGAAGTAAAGGAGATCATCGGATTTGGGTTTCAAGTGATTTTCGGCACCACAATCTAACTCTTTCTTCAACTCATCATTTGCAACAACTTGTTTTTGGGCTAGGAGGATCTTATCTTTGAGACTGGTTTGGACCAACATTCCCATGGCTCGCACACAGGTGGGTTTGATTCGGTCCTTGCGACTAAGGGCGTCTGCCACCCCATTAGCTTTCCCTGGGTGGTAACGAATTTTGCAATCGTAGTCACTAAGTAATTCAACCCAACGTCGTTGCCTCATGTTGAGTTCTTTTTGGTTTAGAATGTGTTGAAGACTCTTGTGAGCGGTGAAAACCACACATTTAGTGTCGTAGAGATAATGTCTCCAGATTTTCAAAGCAAAGACCACTACACCCAACTCAAGGTAATGAGTGGTGTAGTTCTTTTCATGAACCTTGAGTTGTCCAGATGCATAGGCTATGACCTTATCTCGCTGCATCAATACGCAACCAAGACCTTGGTTTGAGGCATCACAATATACAACGAAATCATCATTACCGTCAAGAAGACTTAGAATAGGGGAGTTGCACAATTTCTGCTTAAGAGTTTGGAACGCATCTTCTTGCTTTTGTTCCAAGACGAATGGCTTATTTTTTGAGTTAATGTAGTGAGAGGCAGGACGATGTTTGAAAAGTTCGAGATGAATCTTCGATAATAACCCACCAAACCCAGAAAAGAACGGATCTTAGAGGGTGTTGATGGTGTACTCCAATTCTTGATAGCGGTGATTTTGGATGGATCGATGTGTATACCCTTGTCGTTGATCTTGTGACCCAAGAAATGAACTTCTCTAAGCCAGAATTCACACTTGGAGAATTTAGCATAAAGTTGTTCCTTCTTCAAGAGTTCCAAAATCAGCTTAAGGTGGGTTGTATGATCTTCTTTGGTTTGGGAGTAGATCAAGATGTCATTGATGAAGACAATGACAAACTGATCCTGGTACAGTTTGTAGACATGGTTCATGAGGTCCATGAACACCGCAGGCGCATGTCTTAACCCAAAAGGAATAACCATAAACTCGTGGCGTCCATAACGAGTTCTAAAGGTAGATTTGGGAATTTCCTCTTCATGGACTCAGAGTTGATGATACCCAGATCGGAGATCAATCTTTGAGAAACAAGCTGCTCCTTGCAGTTGATCGAACAGGTCATCGATCCTACGTAGCGGGTAACGATTCTTGATGGTAAGCTTGTTTAGTTCACGGTAGTCGAAGCACATGCGGAAGGACCCATCCTTGTTTTTGACAAAGAGAACCGGAGCTCCCCAAGGTGAGAAGCTCGATCTAATGAATCCCTTGTCTAGCAGCTCTTGTAGTTGGGTAGACAGTTCTTGTATCTTAGAAGGGGCTAAGCGGTACGGAGATTTGGAAATGGGGTTAGCTCCTGGTAAAAGATCAATCCGAAATTCAACTTGTCGAGTTGGAGGGAGTCCAGGCAAGTCATCAGGGAATACTTCCGAAAAATCTTGGATGATCGATATGTCTTGTAGTTTCTTCTCTTCAGATTTCTCCACTACATGTGCCAAGAAAGCATAGTATCTCTTCCTTAAATAGCTACGTGCCTTCATGTAGGAGATGACTTTCAAACTTTTGCAAGGTTTCTCTCCAAAGATTTTCAAGGTCTCACCGGATGGTAGAGGGATACGAATGAGTTTCTCTGAACAGTTGATTTCCGCATGATTGTGGGATAGCCAATCCATTCCAACGATGATATCAAAACTCCCAAGAGTGATGGGAATCAGGTCGATAGAGAACGTGTGATCGTTGAGAGTTAGGGCACAACCTCGGATAACGGAATGCACAACAATTAGTTTGCCATCAGCTCTTTCTATAGTATAAGCAGATTCAAGAGCGGTACGACAAGTTTCAAGTAAAGGTTCAACTTCTAAGGAGACAAAGCTTTTATCTTCTCCGGTATCAAATAAGATAGAGGCATAACGATTATTAAAGAGAAACGTACCAGTAAGCACGGCATTGTCATTTCTAGCCTCGGTTGATGTGACAATCCGACTTTTCAAGATAATCCTGTTAGTGATTTCGTTAAATATTCTGTTAAATCCTAACCAAGTTAACCCAATTCTAAAACCAAGGGCTAGTTTTGTAAATAACCAGAAACCCTAGTAGCCACGGTCGCGCCTTGTTTTGGCACGGTCGTGCCAAGTGCCTTAGCACGGTCGCGCCTCATATTGGTTTGGTCATGCCTCTTGTCAGTTGAAACGTAAACGAAATCTTTAATCGCAAATTTGTTCGATTTTGTTACCTTTCTACACGTTCCTACCTTTAACGATCATCATTAAGACTTTAAACCTCGTTATTACTCTGAATTAAACCCAATTATGGATGATTATTTTGTAACTGTCGACTCAACGCTCATTTACAACCAAATTTGATTAATCCGTGTGTATCTCTCTCATTTGATCATTTGCGAGTCTAGTACGAGTCCCCTTGAAGCTTTTGCGCAGTCCAATTTGGCCGAAATTGAAGTCGTGGTAGCCGGAGATCAAACCCGTCGCCGTCGAATCAAGTTCTAGCCGTGCACTATCAATCCATCATCTATGTTGGTAATTGAAACTTTCTACATCTTCGTTTTCATTCTTGGATTGAAATCCCTATGTTAATTAGGGCGTATATCATTGAATTCAGGGTAAACCCTATTCTAGGGTTCATACATTTGGGGTTTAGTCGATTACCAACCTAGATCCATATCTCAATCCAATTAATTGTCATGGGTAGTTTCACAAGGTTCTGTTTGGTAAAACCCTCCATCTCCTTTTGGTCATTCGCAATCGAAACCAAACGGATTTGGACTTGTTGGCTTGTTCTGTCAAACTCTGTAACTGTAAATCCAGGAGACATGGTCGTGCCAGGTTTTAGCACGGTCTTGGCTCACCCTCTGACCCGGTCGTGCCTCTTGGCTAGACCTGGTCGTGCCTCAGAACCCTAGACACGGTTGTGCCTGGCTCAAACATGGTCATGCCTAGTGATCATCTTTGTGGTGTCTTCTGTTTTGATCAACACGGTTGCACCCCTTACCAGGACGGTCGCGCCCGTAACCTTAACACGGTCGTGCCTTGCCTTAGGCGCGGTCGTGTGTGAGTAAACCCTGTTGTAAGAATGTTTTCATTATTATTTATACTTTTATTTTTAAAACAATAATTAGTATATATTATTTGTCATTTATCGGGAAACACATTTATACTAATTTAAAAATCCGTATTACCGTAAACTCGTTCGTTTACCCATTAATCTTTAGAATGTTTAAAGACGTTCTAATCCACCGTGCGTTGTCACAAATCCCATTGAGTCCCTAACTGTTATGTTGTAATTCTAGGGCATTCGTGAGCCGTGTCAGGCAAACGCTTGAGATTTCAATCTCGTACTTGTGTGATTACTACCTACGCCGTTCAGGTGAGTTTTCACGGCCCCTTTTACTGCTTTTAAACTCGGGGAGAAATCACGACGTAAACTCTTTTTGATTTTTGTACTCCATATTGTATCACTTGTTATGACTATGCGTAAACTCTATCATGAAAGTCCTCACATCGAACCGTTTAAATATGAGAATAGCGAGGTATGTTGGGTAGTACTACTGGGTTTGACAAACCTCACCCACGTTATTCCCGCTAACTCGATTGGATATCAAACGGGTGCAATATTGACCTAAACATGCACCATGGTTGATAGGCCTGGTGGGAGGCTTTCAAACAGTCAGTTTATGGTTGCAAGCGTAATAGCAAACATGAGCATGGGTTAGCTACTCGTCGATATATATATGTTGATTGTACAATAAATCTAGTAAACGTTTATTTATATTGAAACCTGTGAACTCACCAACCTCGTGTTGACATCGTTTTCTTACATGTTTTCTCAGGTCGCTTATGATAAGTCACAGGTGCACGCATAAGGCATGCATGGAGTCTTATGATGTATTTATAAATTAATATTGTTGAATTGCTTGTACTTTGTTTTTACCGGACACTTTGGGACTTTTCTTGGGCGCGTTTGTTTTGTGCAATTACTTTAATTTTACGCTTCCCCACTTACTTTGATCATTTATGATATATTTTCATTTTAATCCCATATAGTGTCATTCAATATAACTAATGACTGCGATCTTGGTTTGTCACTTCCCAAACGGTAAAATTCCATTAGTTGAAATTGGGGGTGTGACAGATTGGTATCAGAGACATTGGTTATAGAGAACTAGGATTGCATACTAGACTATAACCTCACACATTAGTTACATATCATAAGCATTAGATATTGTCACTTATGTATTACGTTACAGGATCATGTCGTCAACTCCACCACCATCACCTAAGGCACCTATCTTTTCATCCCCGGAGCCCAAAAGGCACCGGGCTAGTTCTAGTGACAACTCGATGGAACAGGGTGAACCTAGTAATGCACGAGCAAGGAACACAACACTTAATTGGAATGCATATCCGAAGATGATCCAATGGTGGATCGAGATGGGAAATGTTCCATCGCCTTATTTTGGTTCCACTTCCTCATCCTCTACTTTGACAAACTTGCCATGCACCATGGAACAAGCTTTTGCAGCTTTTGTGTTCATCATAACTAAGGAGTTAAAAGCAATGAAGGAAGCCACTGATGAGATACCCAACATTCTGCAGCGAGAGTCACAAATAGAGGAGAATAAGGTAGGGTTAGAGCTTTTGACCGCTGAGCTAGTTGTGACGGATATAGGTCCCTCGGGTGTGGCGGATCGTCACATGCAAGTGGGTCTACTAGTCGAACCGGGTGCGGAATGCCCGTGACTAGGTGGAGAGTCAAACTAAACAAAGTAAACCTACAAGAGGAAACACTTTAAACGTTCTTTGTATTATAAACACTTGAAGGTTACAAAGAGTAGCACTGAGATTACAATTTGCGTATTTGCTATTATGCCCTATGTGCTTAACTTCTGTCAACCTATCCTATTTAAACAAGACCTGATGTCTGCGCACTTAGCAAGTGCGCAGGGCAAAATGCTCTGGCGTACTTAGCAAGTACGCAAAGTTACTCTTGCGTACTTGCCAAGTACGCAGGAGCTTTCTCCTGCGCACTTACAAGTGCGCAAAACACTTAGAGAATTTTGCAACATTCAATATGTAAAAGTAAATACAACTCGATAAACTAATACATAAAGACTCTTACATAGAAAGACAATTACAAACAAGAAAATACAAACTAAGACTCTATCCAGAGTGTTTGTCATAGGAAAGTGCTTCAACAAACTCCCCCTTGACAACAGCTCTGGATTATCATCGTCTTCGGTCTTCATTCCTCAGTCTTCACATCTTCAGTCTTCACAGCACTTGATCTTTAGCTTCCATCTTCTTCTTGTATTCAAGGCAGAACTTAATCACCTTGTCATATTTAGAAGCAAGGAGCTTTGTCCATTCATCGGTGTAGACACAGTACCTGTCTGCTAGTGCCTCTAGATCTTTCACAGAAAAGTTAATGAAGCAGACTTCATCAAATATTCTAATCAGTTCCTTTGGCACTATGTTCCCGCTCTCTGAACGTCCTTTACCCATGATCACAGCCTCGCCCATCTTTGGATCTACGTACCAGTACCACATGTCACCAAGAATATCCTGAGTTAACTTGCTCATGGGAATCTTAGTTTCACATCGCACTGGCTTGTATACCAATTTATTTAAGTGCTTCTTAGTCACAGGATGTCTAGCGTGCTTATCCTTGACTCTCTTGGGCACTTTAGGCTTGAACATATCGAATTTCCCAGATCTTGTCGTTGCAGAACCACCCACAAACCCATCGCCACTGCGTGATTGGAATGACCCAGCAGCTCTCGGTTTGCTAGGTTCACAAGGTCGTACTTGGGTAAGGAGCTGAACGCTTCACTGGTGTGTTTCAAGTATTGAACCCCGCCAGATCTTTTGACAGCGAAAAGCTGCTTATCCTCCTCGAACCTTACAGCCAAGATCATCCTTGTTGCTCCGTGTTTGTCTATTATAGACGTATTTTGCCACACAGGAGCTGGACCCTTTGATGACTTAGAAGGCATATCTGTTTCTTTTGGTGCCTCTGGGTCCACAGATGCAGGGTCACCTAGGGAGGCTTCAGTCGAGGCTTCCACATTACCAGCATGCTCGACTGAACCTGTGTCGAGCGGAGATTAGAAGGATGGAAATTCAAAGATTTCTCCATCTTCTAACTCGTACTCTCCTTCCCCGTCACCCTTAGGAATTTCGATCACAACATCTTCATCATCATCATCCCAATCATCACCAGAGTCGATCTCTCCTTCTTCTAGATTAAAGAGAGCGTCGATCTGTGCTTCTTTGGAATAGTCAGGCTCTAGATATAGGATCTCATCATCAGATAAGTCCTTAAGCACTTCAGCCACTGACTTTCCTTTGTCACCACCACCACCCGAGGTATCACCACCCTCTTGATGAGTAGACTCCCCCTGAGCCATTGGAACATCAGAGATGGGCACGATTGCTAAAGCTTGGTGCTCACCTCCACTAGGACCGGCTTCGGGATCCTTGTCCTTGTCGTCATCCTTAGTTAAGTCGATAGGATGACACGCCTCATCACCAGTAGTCCTCTTTTCTTTCTCCGTTTCTTTCTCTTTCTCCCCCTGAGCATCAAGCTTCTTGGTCAGGTCAGCAATTAGTTTGACCATCAGCTCATGCTCCTTCCTTTGAGTATTAAACCTCAGCTCCAAGGACGTCCTGTGACCCAAAATCATTTCATTCTTCATGATTAGGAGCTCGTTCTGGGCCATGACGTTCTTCAATCTTTCATCAGTCCCCGTTCTCTGGCTACGAAGGATTCTGACTTCGTCTACCAAAGAATTGATCTATTCTTGTTGAGCGTCAGACTCCTCCTTTGATTTCCAAATAGTCTCTAGTAGTTCAGCAACTTGGGTTTCCAGAACATCTATCCTTGCATCATTCGGATCAGGATGTCTGGATGATGACGTGTCGGCGTTGTGAATGGGGGAGGAGAATAAGGTATCAAAGTCAAACCCTTGTGTGAAATCTCCATAATTGAAGGGTTGACTTAAAGGCTCAGTGGTGGTGGTTAGGATTGAGGATGTGACAAGAGTTGTAGGGGTAATGGTAGGGGTGATGGTGACTGACTCCATGAGGATTGGAGTAGTCACCGCCACCTGAGTAGTTGTGGTAGGGAGGGTCACTATCACAGGGATCTCCGTTGTGATTGAAGTGATGGCCACTTCACTTTGCACCTGCGGCCTCCTCCTCCTATGGTAAAGCTGCTGTGAAGGTGGGGTGGAGGCTGAATCAGGACTAGCAGCTGACACTTGTACTTGCTGCTGAGCCTCCACCTCACTGGGGATAGAAGGCTGTTGCCTATCGCCCCTGTTCTTGTGAATGCTTTCTCTTCGTTGTCTTTGTATAGCAGCGTCAGAGTCAGAGTCTGGCTCTTATTCGCTGGTAGACGACTGTCACTTTCTCTTGGAGGAAGACTCAGGTAGGGTTACCTTAGCCGTTCTCCTCGGGTGTACCTGCGACGGTGCATCATCGGAATCAGAAGAATCTGACGCAGTCGCTTCCGAGTCGGATCCCTCAGCACCATCATTTCCTCCTTTGTCGTCTCCATCATCAGACGATCCATCATCACTCTCCATTTCCTCCCCTTGTTGTTCCTGTTGTTCGTAGGAGTGTTCACTCAATTTCGGCTCCGAGTCGTGACTGTACCATCTCCAGTCACCTGGGGCCACATACGCTTCATTGATGAGGTGGCCAAAGAGTTCTGTATGTACATGGGTAGGATCTACACTGCCTGGCTTTAGGAATTGGGAGAATACTCTTTTGTCCACCCTTTTTACTTGCAGTCTCTCCCCTTTAGCAGGAAGGTTTGGCAATGCGTCATTAATCAGAAGTTGCACAAACCGAGGGTATAACAAGAACCGAAACCTCTCCGCTGTGTTGATCTGGTCATTGATGGCCTTAAAGATGTTGCGAGAGAAGTTGTAGCCCTTATTGAGAGAAAGGCCGACCATGGCTGCTGCAAGGTCATGACCCATGGCATCTTTCCCAGCTTTCCTTGATGAGATGCACATGATCATGACATGGGCGAAGTATCTCCATTGGTCTAACACCCACATCTTCTTGTATGAAGCATAGTCCCTCGCACCGACATAGCCCATTCTTTGTCTCCAACAGCCGTCCACAAAGTAGTCTGGATAGGCTGTCGGGTCGGTCGCGAGATCTCTGAATTGAAGGACCCTTCTTATAGTATCTCCAGAGAAAGCAATAGCATGACCAGCAACGGTAGCCCTTATTACGTTGGGGGTTACCGTGTAGTTGTGCTCCGCAGTCTCCCAAAACTGCTCGAGGTAGGGTCTTGACACGACCGGGTCAGCAGAAATGGCGTAGCTGATTCTTAAACGGTTCAAGAAATCAACTATGTCTCTTTACTGCAATGCTGCTCCCTTCCATTCTGGTTCAGTGTTAGCTAACATGTTGAATTCGTTAGTAAAGCCCGAGCCATGATCTGCAAAAACACACAGAAACCATAATCAGAACAACACGTATCATTGGAAATGGATAAACATGACTCAGTATAGCAGTTACTCTTTGAACTGAATTTCAGACTTAGGAATTTTTGCCAAGTGTTGGTCCTGCGTACTTAGCAAGTACGCAGGAGTTTCCTCGTGCGTACTTAACAAGTACGCATGAAGTGCTTCTTGCGTACTTGTTAAGTGCGCAGGAAACGCACTTGGTGAAAAATTCAGAAGTTTGAAATTCAACTGATGTTCAAAAATTGGTGTGTATTGGGTTGCCACTAGTTCGGAATCAAAGATTCTAGCCTATGGACCAACAACAACACCAAATACCTGCTAAACTTGACCTATTTTGTTCTAACAGTCGAACGAAGCAACCGTCGGTTCAAATTCGAGCCCAAAGTCAAAATCAAAGACTCAAATGGACGATTAAGGGTCGATTAGTGATCGATTAATGATTATTAACAAGTTTTAATTATTAGGTATTACCCAAACAACCCAAAAATTGTCTAAAAATCTTGAACAAAAATCTAAGATAATCGGTCCAAAATCAAGATTTTTATGGATGGATTAAGCCCAAAATCTCACCAAATCGATGTAATGAAGTGATGAAACTAGCAATGGGACGAAAAATCGGATTGAACACTTGAATTTTCGAGTGAAAGTCGGAGGGAATATGAACCGGTTTGAAAGTGATAAGGTTCTGAAAATTTTCTAAGTCCGGTTTATATACCCCACGCAAAAAGGTCGTGCGTACTTAGCAAGTGCGCACGTCTTAACTCGTGCGTACTTACAAGGGCGCAAGACTTAACTCTTGCGTACTTACAAGTGCGCAAGACTTAGCTCTTGCGTACTTGTTAAGTACGCAGGGCTTACTTCATGCGCACTTACAAGTACGCACAAACCCTTAAGTGCGCAAACTTTCAACTCAAATTTATGAAGTTTTTCAAGTCAAATAACGAACAAGTTAGAAATATTCAACCAGGAGGATTCAAGTACAATTCAGGAAGGTTAAACACAAATATTTTTGGCTTTTCTGAATAGAATTGAACTATGCATAAACTTAAAATCTTTTTCATCTTTTCTAATAAAAATATACAAGTATTCACACAAACTATTTTTGATCAAAGACACGAGCAGAGGATCATATCAGGTTATCTTTTAGCAAAAAACGATACAATATAAACATCAAAGAATATGGGATCATGTCATGGATTACTATTTATTCATACGTAATAAGCACATAAACAAGTAATTCAAGTTGACAATATTATAAGATTTGAAACTATAAGCATCTTTGTATCACGTTCTTGTGTATTAAGGTATTAAATATAATATATACAATGTGTACCCCACTGATATGCTACACTAATGTAAATTGCATTATCTCAAGGCATCTAAGATTTTCCCAATGATTTTCTAAATTTTCAGAATGAAGTTACATCTATTAGCGCACGAAAAATCAAGCAGAATCCATAAGGATTATCAGGAATCATAAGATTCAGAATCGAGTGATTCATTTATCTTGGTTTCATTTGATTTTCTTCATTGAATATCGGTATGATGATTCAGGATAATGAGTATGGTGTTTGAATAAGGTAAGGGGATCCAACTTTTATCTGGATTTGATTTCAATGAATCAGGAGTGATTGAAGGGTGAATACATGCTCAACGGTTGATGTAGAGACATGTCTTGATTAAATCTCTCCTTGCATACTTGTGAGTATGGGCAGTGAGATGAACCACATTAATTGTGCTAACGACATAACCCGAAACTGACCTCAAAAAGAAAATTATAGCCAAAATCTAACATCCTTTGTCTGATAATGATCTTTTCTATTCTTTTACGCACACACACTTGCAAACATGGGTTCAAATCACAGTTGTAATTTAGATTTAGTTTCCACACTACTAGTGATTCAAAGAAGCCTACAGCCTACTGACAATTCAAATTACTTATAAATAAGCAGATTAAAAACATAATAAATTAAACAATTAAGTAAGCATGACGCAATCATTTCCCATATGAGCAGTCTATGATGTATAGATCATTTCTAATGTACTATCATTTCCTCTTTTCTCAAGATAACTTTGAAATTTTCTCCATTTTCTATTTTGTTTTTGATTTTGTAAAATATTTTTGCAACTTAAAAGAACTATACAGAAAATTTAAAAGAAATAAAATTTAACTTCCATGAATTGAATTGATTTAAGAAAAATTAATTTTCACTCAGGATTGAACATTCCTATCAAGTTGACAAGATACTCAAAACGGGATCGATCAAATGCCTTTGTGAAAAGGTCGGCAAGATTGTCATCCATGTGAACTTTTACAAGTTCAATTAAATATTTTTCAGCACAATCACGGATGAAATGATGGCGAATCTCTATATGTTTAGTTTTGGAATGTTTCACCGGGTTATTTGTGATGGACATGGTGGCATTGTTGTCAATGAATAAAGGAGTTCCAGTGAAGTTTAAGCCGTAGTCTCTCAATTGCTGCTGAATCCACAATATCTGAGAACAACCGCTCGCCGCAGCAATGTATTATGCTTCACAAGTTGAGACAGAACTCGTTGACTGCTTCTTGCACTGCCAGGAGACCAGTCTTTCTCCTAAGAATTGACATCCACCAGAAGTTGACTTTCTATCAAGGTTAGAGCACCAAAGACCCAATTGAGGTTTCCCTTTCAAGTATCTGAAAATTCTCTTCACGGCTATCATATGTGACTCCTTCGGTTGAGACTGAAACCTTGAGCACAAGCACACATCAAACATTATATCGGGTCTTGAAGTAGTGAGATACATAAGTGATCCGATCATCCCACGGTACAATCTGCTATCTACATCCTTTCCATCTTTGTCAGGATGCAGACCATGATTGACTGGGATAGGTGTGCCATAAGTACTGCTATCATTCATCTTGTATTTTAACAAGATGTCCTGCACATACTTTGTTTGATGTAGATAAATGCCATCCTCTCTTTGACTGACTTGCAGACCCAGGACGAATGACAATTCACCCATGTTACTCATTTCGAACTTGGACTTCATCACCTTTTCGAATTCCCTACACATCCCTTCATTGGTAGATCCAAAAATAATGTCATCGACGTATACTTGTACAAGAAGAATGTCACCTCCTGCTTTCCTAATGAAGAGAGTCGAGTCAATCTGTCCACGGTCGAAACCATTAGCCAGTAAATGCTTAGATAATGTCTCATACCATGTCCGCGGTGCTTGATGAAGACCATAAAGAGCTTTGTCGAGCTTATACACTTTATTGATATTATGCGGATCTTCAAATCCGGGAGGTTGAGTGACATAGACTTCTTCATGAACTTTTCCATAAAGGAAAGCACTCTTCACATCAAGTTGATAGACCTTGAAGCCGACATATGTGGCATAAGCCAAGAACAGTCGAATGGCCTTAATTCTAGCAACTGTGGCATATACTTCCGTGTAATCCAAGCCCTCTTGTTGATAAAAACCCTGAACAACCAATCTTGCTTTGTTCTTCACAACAACATGACGATCATCCGTCTTGCATTTGAACACCCATCTGGTTCCAATTGGCTGAAAGCCTTTTGGCAAGTCAACCAAATCCCACACGTGTAACTTTTGAAATTGAGACAATTCATCTTGCATCGCCTCAATCCAGCAGTTGTCAGTGAGAGCCTCCTTCACATTCTTCGGCTCTAACTAGGACACGAATGCAGCATGCAGACTTGTTTCCATGACACCAGTGTCAAGTATCTCTATGTAAAGACTGGTGTTCTCAGTGATGGTTCGATGACGAGTCTGAACACCGGCATAAGGATCACCAATAATGTTGTCGATTGGATGATTCCTATGCACTCACGTCTCTAGTACAATCGGTTCCTGAATTTCTGAATCGAGATTCGTGCTTAACTCCCCAATTTCCGGTGTTCCAGAGGAACAGTATTCAATGGTAATTGGATCAGCTGTAGCTTCATTTCCTACAGTTGTGTTAGGATTAGCTTGAGTATCATCTCCATCAACATGAACATCTTCACTTTTATCACTGTCATGAGTTCCAGATGCAGATGCAGCATTGGAATCAGGAGTTATAATTGGTACAGTAGCACGAGTAGAGAAACTGGAGTCATCGCTGCCACCCAATAATTCATAAACATTTGCGGCGTCAACTACAGATAGATCAGGAAGATTGAATGACTTGAATAGCGCATCATAATCAAAACCCCAAGTTGGACCTGTTGGTTCTGGTGGAATGCTGTGTTTACTACAATCCACTTCGAACCATTCCTCGACAATACGAGTTCCTATGTTTTACACTCTCTTACAAGGCGAGTTGGTAACGTATCCTAAGAAGATGCCTTCCACCGCTTTTGCATGAAACTTAGACTGGCGGTCTTTGTACTGTAGCAACAAGGAACAGGGACTACCAAAAGGAACTAGGTAATCAAGATTGGGAAGTCGATTGTTGATCAACTCGTAACAAGTCTTGTTGTACCTCTTCACAACCAGAACTCTGTTTAAGACGTGACAAGCTGTATTAACTGCTTCTGCCCAGAAAGTGACAGGAAGCTTTGCATCCGACAGCATAGTCCTTGCATTCTCAATCAGTGTTCTATTCTTCCGTTCTGCAACTCCATTCTGCTGCGGTGTGTACGGGGCGCTGAATTCGTGACGGATCCATTTCTTGAGACAGAAAAGCTCCATCAAATTATTCTTGAACTCAGTTCCGTTGTCGCTCCTTATTCTTCTAACTTTCATCTTGCAAAGAGATTCCAAGCTCAGGATCAAGTATTGAAGAATATCAGCAGTCTCGTCTTTAGTACCTAAAAAATGCACCCAAGAAAAACGTGAGAAATCATCAGTTAAAACCAGACAGAACGACTTACCTCCAATACTCCTGATACTTATGGGGCCAAACAGATCCATGTGTAGTAGCTCCAAAGGGGTATCAATAGAGTTTTGGAGCTTGTGCTTGTGAGACTTCCGTTGCTGTTTGCCCTTTTCACAAGGCATATAGTCATCTGCAACGGTAAATCTCAGCTTAGGAACCCCGGTTACCAAACCGTTTCGGATAAGATGGTTCATTTTACGATACGAAATATGTCCGAGTTTCCTATGCCACAAGATAGAGTCAAGCTCTGTCGCTTTGGTAAGCAAGCAAGTAGCAACTGATGAGGTGGTTGTTGCCACGCTCATATCAATCTGATAGGTGTCGTTTGTTCTTGGCGCTCTCATCAGGATCCAGTCTTCGGGAACTTCAAAACCAGGTTTGAGAATCAGGCATTCTGACTTGTCAAACATCACCGAGTACTCCTTGTCACACATTTGGGAGACACTCAACAGGTTATGCTTCAGCTGCTCGCAAAAGTTGACATTGTCAAAGCTGACACAAACGTTCTAAACCACGCCTTGACACGTGATATTGCCGCCTTTTTCTCCAGCAAAGGCCACATAGCCGCCTCTGAATGGTTTCACGTCTTGAAGCAAGGCCATGTTTCCTGTCATGTGCCGGGAGCATCCACTATCTACATACCAGCGGTTAGAGATAGTACCCTTCAGACGTCCCTGCACGAGTAACAAAAGAATTAGTTAGATTTGGAGACCCAAGCCATTGTGGTCTTGGGTCGTCCATCCTTTTCAAAATAAACTACTTCCTTTTACTCATAGTCATGATGACTGTTCAAAACGGATGAATCTTTTAAAGAATTAGGACTAGGAGATTGAGAAGTTTTGGATTTGGCAGTCCAGTATCTCTTCTGTTGCTTAACCGGAACAGGAGAATTTGGTTCAACAATAGCAGGTGAACTTGTGGAAGCTTCACCTGATTTAACTGAAGTCAGCTGTTCTAGCTTTCTCAACCTCTTGTTCCTTCTTCTTCTCTGTGGCTTTGAGAGTTTTGCCACAGGTTTCTCACCAGTACGTGTACTACCAGACGTAGATACACGAGGTACAGCAGGTTGCTTTACCTTTCTTGAAACTGATGGTTTAGCTTCAGATTTGATCTTAGGCTTTACCATCGGTTTGACTGGTGGTTTCACCACATTTTGCTTTGGACATTTGGGAGGGGTCACTGATGGCAACTTAGGGATAACAGGTGGTTATGAAACAACATGCCTTTTCCCTTGGTTCTTTGAAGGACCGTTCACAAAAATGTGACCAACCAAGCCACATTGAAAATAATTCCTCTTGTCTACAAAGTTCTCCTGTAAGGCTCATTAGATCTGGCCTTAGATAACTCAGAATTATGAGCAGGAGGAGTTGGTTTATGAACAGGAGTCCGAACCTTACAGTTTGGTTTTTGTGAGTATAGTATTTTTGCAAATTTTCTTTGTAACCAAGCCCATAGTGAGCTGAGAAAGCCTCTTTCTTTACTTGGTTAAGACTTTTATAACCCCCATAAAGCATTACCTTTAGTTTATCATTTGTTTCAATGATATCGGGTTCAGTTAAAATGCAATTATCACCATTAGTGATAATGTTTTTCTTTACTTTCTGTTCGGTTAACAACTCCTCAGATACTACTCCTTCAGGGCAAGTGTTAACCGACCCATCATCAGAAGCAGTAAAGAACACCTCACTAGATGTGGAGTTAGCCTTACTTGAGGATTCATCCTTTTTAGGGGAATCATCCTTATCAGAGGACTCATCTAGACAAGTGAGATCAATGTCTATTAAGCTATTGACAAACTTCCCGCTTACTGGTGGAGGAATGGCATTAGCACCCAGCCCTAACCCATTCATTTGTCTCACTACAGATTCGTAGTGTTCCACCACAAAACAAGAGTTTTTCAACTTCTCATTAGAACATTTTAACTGCAAGATCTCATTTTGCAGTTTGTTGATTTCATTGTTCCGTTTTTCCAACCCCCTGTATGCAACATCTAAATGAAGCTGTTGATCGCTTATTTTTAGAGAATATTCACATTTTTCTTTTTTCAACGTTTCAATAGAATCTTTAAAACTTTTTTCGTTTTCTTTATAGTTTAGAGCTGCCATACTTAGAGGTTCGATTTTGTCTTGGAGCCTAGAATTTTCAAGTTTTAGCCCTAGACATTTAGAACATGAAATAACAGAAAAGGGGTTAGAATCTACCTCAGAAGATGAACTTGTTGCTTCTCCAATGGCCATGAGAGCAACAGCAGTGGTCGATTCCTCTTTATCAGCTACAGAAGCTTCCTTTTCTTCAGCTTCCTTCTCTTCCTCTATAGCAGCAGTAGTAGACTCTACTAAGTCAGCCATAGAAGCTTCCCTTTTCTCTGCTTCCATCATCTCCATAATCTCAGCTATGAGACCAACCTGTGTCTGTGCGATGATGGCATCCTCCAGATGAACACCCCAATCAAAGCTTTCGTCCTGTTGAGCTAGCAGTGCATTGGACGTTCCACCTTGGCTTTGATTATGGTGGTTTGGGTTGTTGTGGCCATGGCTGTTTCCTTGGCTAGGTCTGGTAAAACCAGAGGCCGGTGCTCTGTCTTTCTGACACTCACGAGAAAAGTGTCCAAAATTTAGACACTTATAGCATTTGGCCTTAGATTTGTCAAACCCGACCTTGGCATTAGGATGCCCGCCAATAAACTTTCTTCCTGTTCTGTTCAGGAAACGTTTGGCTTTCCTCAATAGCATGACCATATTCCATTGAATGTCCATGTCCTCCATGTCATCAGGATCCACTTGATTAAAATCTTCTTCAATCGTCTCGGGATCGGTAAGCTTGCCACCTATGAAATTCTCATACGCAAGCATACAAGATGAGAATAGTGCTACAAGATCTTCAGCTATTCTGGCTATAGCTGATTGGTTAGCTGAAGACGCAACAGGAGGATTTCTTGAGGTATGTTGATGATGAGACCCCAACCCTGATCCAGATGCATAGCATGCATGACCACCACAACCATTTGAGTGGTCTTCTTCAGTAGGGTTTCCAGTGAAAAGGGCAATTCCAGAGCCCGATGACTTGGATGTAGAAGTCGTCCCATGATACATAGAAGGGTCTTGTGTCTGGGGTCTTCCTGAGCTCTCCTTTCTCTTTAGGTTCATGTCATGAGCTTGAACCTTTCCTATTGCCTCCTCCACTGTCAACTCATAGAACTTTGGATTTTCCCTCATCAGGGTTGTGTACATCTCAAATTTGGGAGATAAAGCATCCAAAAACTTTTCCACCATCTCTTCATCTAGATACCTGAGTTCAAAAGCCTTCAACTCAGTCTGTAAATGATAGAATCTAGAGATGAGGTCATCTAAAGATTCGTTTTCTAAAAATCTGAAGCACTCATACTGCTTCCTGAGAAGATCCCGCTTACTCTTCTTGATATCACTATTTCCTTTGAATCTTTTCTATAAAGCTTTCCAAAGATCCATGGAATTGTTATAACCTCAGAAACTGTGGAACAATTCCTGAGTTAATGCCATAGTGATCAAACCAAGTGCCTTCTTTTCACGATCATAAGCTTTCTTTTCTTCATCAGAAAGTTTAGAGATAGGTTTGGGCATGGCTTCATCAAGATAGATGTGTGTGGGATGCTTATATCCCTCAAGGATTGGTATCCATAGCGATGAGTCGGTATAAGAAATGTAGTGCTCAAAACGTGCTTTCCAATTAGAATAATCGTTCACGTTCAGCAACTTTGGCGGTTTCTGTGGTGTACCGATCTCATTATCATAGTTTAACAGATTTCCAAGATTCTGAAGATTCGACATAGTGAACACTTAGTCAAATTTCAGAAAAATCAGAGACAGTTGCGTAATTGATTTTGGCCTTGCGCACTTGAGAAATGGTCTTGTATATTTAGATTTGCTCTTGCGTACTTGATAAGTACGCAAGAGTAAATGATAAGTACGTAGGATATAACTTAAGTTCGCAGAAGATCAGTCTTGCGTACTTGTAAGTACGTAGGAGATAAGTCTTGCGTATTTAATAAGTACGCACAGAACTGTACTTTTTGCCAGAAATGGTAAGTACGCACAACACCTTTTCAGCAACTCTCACCAAAGTTTTTCGGTCACCTGAAAGTCACCGAAGATGGTAAAAATTGAACTGATGATCAATGCAAATGAGCCAAAGGGTCAGAAACTTATTTCTAACCAACCTTTGATGCTCAAATCACTCAAATACACAACAAAAATCAGTTTTTGAGTGATTTTTGCTTCTAAAATAGTGCTCAAGAGCTACCCCTATTTTATCACAAAAATCAACAAAAAAATACCTCTTTTTGTTTGTAAAAACTCGGTAGAAACTCTCCAAACTCACTCACAACACTCGAAATCAGGAGCAACGCTCTGATACCACTTGTAGGTCCCACGGGTGTGGCGGATCGTCACATGCAGGTGGGTCTACTAGTCGAACCGGGTGCGAAATGCCCGTGACTAGGTGGAGAGTCAAACTAAACAAAGTAAACCGACAAGAGAAAACACTTTAAACGTTCTTTGTATTATAAACACTTGAAGGTTACAGAGAGTAGCACTGAGATTACAATTTGCGTATTTGCTATTATGCCCTACGTGCTTAACTTCTGTTAACCTATCATATTTAAACAAGACCTGATGCTTGCGCACTTAGCAAGTGCGCAGGGCAAAATGCTCTTGCGTACTTAGCAAGTACGCAAAGTTACTCTTGCGTACTTGCCAAGTACGCAGGAGCTTACTCCTGTGCACTTACAAGTGCGCAAAACACTTAGAGAATTTTGCAACATTCAATATGTAAAAGTAAATACAACTCGATAAACTAATACATAAAGACTCTTACATAGAAAGACAATTACAAACAAGAAAATACAAACTAAGACTCTATCCAGAGTGTTTGTCACAGGAAAGTGCTTCAACAACGGATCAAGTCCATAACCATTTGGTGGATCGGGTTACACATTTGGAGACGAAGGTGGACACCTCGGACCATGATGTAGGAGGGATTCTGGAGAGAGTGACTCATCTGGAAGCCCAACTACAAGTAGCAGACCATGCTGCTGAAGGACTTCGGGAGAGAGTGACCCACTTAGAAGCTCAACTACAAGCAGCCCTATTTCCAGAAGACGTTCCACTTTCGGACAACGAGGAGGAGCCCTTAGAGGAGGAGCCACTCGAGGGGGAACCTATGGAGATCGACGATTCACAATCATACGTTTCTTCTGATGTCGAGGATGTTTGATGATCTTTCTATTCTATCTTTCCTTTTCATTCATGTTTCGCTTATGTTATTTCTCTTTTCAACCTAGATGGGTAAGGTTGTTCCCATTCAATAAAAGCATGAGAAGTTTAATGTTTTGAGTTATTTATTTTGTAGCTTTACAATTTATTTAATTTTCAAAATATTAGATGTTGTATTTCCTTACTTGTACATAAATAATGTTTAATATGCGATATATTTCTCATTGTTTTGTATTTGTGAATGTGAAGAATCTTGGCGGGAAGAGGACGTGGAGGTCGTGCTGGTGGTCGAGGTACCATCAACATGACAGCAGCGGAGCTGGCGGCACTAATCAATGATAGTGTGGCTGAGGCTCTAGCAGCACAGAATGCTGCAGGTAAATGCAATAACCATTGACTAGCGAGGTCAATTCATCTCTGAAAGAGCCTTTCCTAAGCCTTATAACCTTGAACCTATATTATGTTTCTAACTCCAGGCCAGCAGAATCAGCAACCAGCCTGCACCTTCAAAACATTTATGGATTGTAACCCCCACACCTTTAGTGGTTCTAAAGGAGCTGTCGGACTACTCCGGTGGTTCGAAAAAGTAGAATCGATATTTGCCATGTGCAGCCGCCCATTGGCCAATCAGGTAAAGTTCGCTTCTTGTACTTTGGATGGCCCGGCTCTCACTTGGTGGAATGCTCAGATTCAAATGTTGGGTTTGGCTATGGCCAATGCACTGCCGTGGGAGGAGTTTAAGGCAATGATGAAGGAGGAGTATTGTCCTCGGGATGAAATCCAAAAGTTGGAAGGAGAATTCTGGAACATGAAGATGGAAGGTTTAGAAATTGAGCTATATACCCCTCGTTCCCATGAGCTTGCTACCATGTGCCCGCATATGGTGGCTCCTGATTATAAGAGGATTAAGCTGTATATTGGAGGCTTAGTGCCTCAGATTCAGAGTATGGTTAGTTCATCCAACCCTACAACCATCCAGCAAACTATCAGACTCGCCCACAAGTTAACCGATCAGGCGGTGACTCAAGGGACTCTACCCCCGAGAGGTTCGGTCTCTAAATCCACTGAAAACCATAAGCGCAAGTTTGATCACAACTCCAACTCTCACTCCGTTTAATCAACCGCAACAGTAGCGAAAGTTTGAGCCTGCTAAGAACTTCAATCAGACGACCTCTTCAGGTCCGAATCAGGGTGAATATGCTAGGAAGTATCCCAAGTGCAACAAATATGGCTATCACCACACAGGAACTTGTGACCGATAGCGTTGCCAGCGATGTGGTAAGATGGGCCACGCTGTGAAAGATTGTAAGGTTGCACTTCCGAACAAGCAACCATTTCGACCACATGGATTTACAAGAGGTTGTTTTCAGTTTGGTAAGGAGGGACATATTCAGAGAGATTGTCCTCATTCAAAGAGGGGTAGTAATGGAAATAGTAATGGAAATGGTAATGGCAATGGTAACGTTAACGGCAATAATCAGGGCAACAATGATTACAACAACAATCAAGGCAACAACCACGGTGGCAATAATGCCAACAATGGAAGGAATGGTGCGAAAGGAAGAGCCTTCGTACTAGGATCTGGTGAAGCTCGATATGATCATAATGTGGTCACTGGTAAGTTTCTCTTAAACAATTACTTCTCTTCTGTTCTATTTGATACCGGTGCTGATAGGAGTTTTATATCTAAGAAGCTTAGTGATATGATAAAAGGAACCCCAACCCTGTTAGAAACTAAGTATATAATAGAGATAGCTGATGGACAAATAATTGATGCAACCCATATTCTTAAGGGTTGTAAGCTTAAGCTGGCTAGTCATATACTTGATATCGACCTTATGCCAGTCACACTTGGTAGTTTTAAAGTAATTGTTGGTATGGATTGGTTATCTAAAAACCAAGCTGAAATCATCTGTCTTGAGAAAATTGTTCGCATTCCTCTCCCAAGTGGAGAAACCTTTTCCGTTCAGGGCGAAAAGGTTGGTGCAATCATGGGCATCATATCCTTTATGAAATCACAGAAATGCCTTCGAAAAGGGCATATGCTATTTTGGCTCTCATTGCTGAGCAACCATCAGAAGAGAGAAAGATAGATGATATTCCCATCGTTTGTGAATTTCTGGAAGTATTTCCCAAGGATTTGCCTGGTCTGCCACCACACCGTCAAGTTGAATTCCAAATCGACCTAGCACCCAGAGCGGCACCGATCGCTCGGACACCTTATAGAATAGCACCTACTGAATTGCAAGAACTATCTACTCAGTTACAGGAATTGTTGGATAAAGGTTTCATCCGACATAGCTCATCGCCATGGGGAGCTCCGGTCCTGTTTGTCAAGAAGAATGACGGGACATTCCATATGTGTATCGACTATCATGAACTAAATAAAGTGACAATCAAGAATCGTTATCCTCTACCTCGTATAGATGATCTCTCTGACCAACTCCAAGGATCAAGCTTCTATTCCAAAATAGATCTTAGGTCCGGTTATCATCAATTGAGAGTCCGAGATGAGGATATCTCTAAGACAACTTTCAGGACAAGATACGGACACTATGAGTTTATGATCATGCCTTTCGGATTAACCAACGCACCCGCGGTGTTCATGGACCTCATGAACCGTGTGTGTAAGTCATACCTTGATCAATTTGTCATCGTTTTCATCGACGACATTCTCATTTATTCCAAGAACAAGGAGGAACATGAGGAACATCTGCGTTTAATCCTGGAATTACTTAAAAAGGAGCAGTTGTATGCTAAGTTCTCCAAGTGTGAATTCTGGATCCGGGAAGTTCAATTCTTAGGACATGTGGTTAACGAGAAGGTAATACATGTCGATCCATCAAAGATAGAAGCCATCAAGAATTGGGCAACACCGATGACTCCGACTGAGGTGCGATAATTTCTGGGATTGGCTGGTTATTACCGTCGATTGATTGAGGGATTTTCAAAAATTGCACAACCTCTCACTGCCTTAACTCAAAAGGGTAAAGACTATAACTGGGGCGATAACCAAGAGTCAGCATTTCAACATCTTAAGCAGAAACTTTGCAGTGCACCTATTCTAGCTCTTCCGTAGGGAACGGGTGATTTTGTGGTGTATTGTGATGCATCCATTCAGGGTCTGGGTTGTGTTCTAATGCAACAAGAAAAGGTGATCGCATATGCTTCGCGTCAACTAAAGATTCACGAGAAAAACTACACCACTCATGATCTAGAGTTGGGAGCTGTAGTTTTCGCACTTAAGATATGGAGACACTACTTGTACGATACCAAGTGCACCATCTACACCGATCACAAGAGTCTTCAGCATATCTTCGAGCAAAAAGAGCTGAACATGAGACAGCGTTGTTGTGTTGAACTCTTGAATGATTATGACTGTGTGATCCGGTATCATCCGGGTAAGGCTAATGTTGTAGCTGATGCCCTAAGTCGAAAGGAAACCAAGCCCAAATGAGTTTGAGCGCTACAGCTTACTATTCACCCCGGATTACCTGACAAAATCCGTAGTGCTCAACTCGAAGCCTTGGAAAAGGAGAACCTACCGTTGGAAGGTACGCGCGGTATGGAAGCACAACTCGAGGTCAAATCTGACGGTATTCGCTACTTCGCTGAGCGAATATGGGTTACAGTATTCGGAAACTTAAGAGAACTAGTCATGGACGAAGCTCATAAATCTCGTTACTCTATTCATCCAAGTTCCGACAAGATGTATCATCATCTAAAGGTGCTGTATTGGTGGCCAAAGATGAAGGCCGATATAGACACATATGTGAGCAAGTGCCTGACTTGCGCGAAGGTCAAAGCTGAATATCAAAAGCCTTCTGGTCTTCTCCAACAACCAGAGATTCCCATGTGGAAATGGGAGCAGATATCCATGGACTTTATCACAAAATTGCCACGAACTCCTACCGGATGTGATACCATTTGGGTAATCGTTGATCGTTTAACAAAGTCCGCTCACTTCTTAGCAATCAAGGAAACCGACAAAATGGATAAGCTTACTCGTATTTACTTGAAAGAAGTAGTCTCACGACACGGGGTGCCAATCTCTATCATTTTGGATCGTGATGCACGATTCACCACTCGTTTCTGGCAATCGTCACATAAAGCTTTAGGCACGCGTCTAGATACGAGCACAGCATACCATCCTCAAACTGATGGCCAGACGGAGTGTACCATTCAAACCCTGGAGGACATGCTATGAGCTTGTGTGATTAACTTTGGTAACACTTGGGAGTCTCACTTACCGTTGGTGGAGTTCTCCTACAATAACAGTTATCACACTAGCATCAAGGCAGCTCCATTTGAAGCACTATATGGACGGAAATGTCATTCTCCTATTTGTTGGGCCGAGGTTGGGTATAGTCAACTTACAAGTCCTGAACTCGTACTTGAAACTTCTGAGAAAATCATTCAAATTAGAAATCGTATGGCAGCAGCTCGTGACCGTCAAAAGAGCTATGCCGATATGCGTCATAAACCATTAGAATTTCAAGTAGGGGACATGGTCTTGTTAAAAGTCTCACCCTGGAAGGGTGTCATTTGTTTTGGGAAACGAGGCAAATTAAATCCTCGTTATGTTGGACCATTCAAGATAGTGAAGTGGATTGGTCCAGTAGTGTATCAACTGGACCTACCTGAAGGACTTAGTGGTTTACACAACGTCTTTCACGTCTCAAACTTGAAGAAATGTCTAGCAGACGAGTCACTCGCGGTTCCTCTTGAGGAACTTCACATTGATGAATAGTTGCGTTTCATTGAAGAACATGTGGAAATCATGGATAGGGAAGTCAAAACGCTTAAGCGCAGTAAAATCCCTATTGTCAGAGTCCGTTAGAACTCGAAACGCGGACCGGAATTCACGTGGGAGCGTGAGGATCAGATGACACGCAAGTATCCTAATCTGTTCAAGCACTCCACGTCAAGCTCTTAAGATACTATTTTAATTTTCGGGACGAAAATTCTTTCAACTAAATCTTTAATCGCAAATTCGTTCGATTTCGTAACCGTTCTGCACGTTCCTACCTTTAACGAGCATCATTAAGACTTTAAACCTTGTTATTACTCTGAATTAAACCCAATTATGGATGATTATTTTTGTAACCATCGACTCAACGCCCATTTACAACTAAATTCGATTAATCTGTGGGTATCTCTCTCATTTGCTCATCTACGAGTCTAGTACGAGTCCCCTTGAAGCTTTTGCATAGTCCAATTTAGCCGGAGTTGAAGTCGTGGTAGCCGGAGATCAAACCCGTCACCAACGGATCAAGTTCTAGCCGTGCACTATCAATCCGTCATCTATTTTGGTAATTGAAACTTCCTACACCTTCGTTTTCATTCTTGGATTGAAAGCCCTATGTTAATTAGGGCGTATATCATCGAATTCGGGGTAAACCCGATTCTAGGGTTCATACATTTGGGGTTTAGTCGATTACCAACCTAGATCCATATCTCAATCCAATTAATTGTCATGGGTAGTTTCGCAAGGTTTTGTTTGGTAAAACCCCCCATCTCCTTTTGGTTAATCGCAATCGAAACCAAACGGATTTAGACTTGTTGGCTTGTTCTGTCAAACTCTGTAACTTTAAATCCTGGAGACACGGTCGTGCCAGGTTTTATCACGGTCATGCCTCACCCTCTGACCCGGTCATGCCCCTTGGCTAGACCTGGTCGTGCCTCAGAACCCTAGACACGGTCGTGCCTGGCTCAGACACGGTCATGCCTAGTGATCAGCTTTGTTGTTTCTTCTGTTTTGATCAACACGGTTTCGCCCCTGACCAGCACGGTCGCGCCCGTAACCTTAACACAGTCATGCCTTGCCTTAGGCGCGATCATGTGAGAGTAAGCCCTGTTGTCAGAATATTTTCATTAATATTTATACTTTAATTTTTAAAACAATAATTATTATATATTATTTGTCATTTATAGCGAAACCCATTTATACTAATTTAAAAATACGTATTTCCGTAAACTCATTCGTTTACACATTAATCTTTCGAATGTATAAAGACGTTCTAATCCTCCGTGTGTCGTCACAAATCCCATTGAGTCCCTAACTGTTATGTTGTAATTCTAGGACATTCGTGAGCCGTACCAGGAAAACGCTTGAGATTTCAATCTCGTACTTGTGTGATTACTACCTACGCCGTTCAGGTGAGTTTTCACGGCCCCTTTTACTGTTTTTAAACTGGGGGAGAAATCATGACGCAAACTCTTTTTGATTTTTGTACTCCATATTGTATTACTTGTTTTGACTATGCGTAAACTCTATCATGAAAGTCCTCACATCGAACCATTTAAGTATGAGAATAGCGAGATATGTTGGGTAGTACTACTAGGTTTGACAAACCTCACCCGCGTTAGTCGCGCTAACTCGATTGGATATCGAACGGGTGCAATATTGACCTAAACGTGCACTATGGTTGATAGGACTGGTGGGAGGCATTCAAACAGTCAGTTTACGGTTGCAAGCGTAGTACCAAACATGATCATGGGTTAGCTACTCGTCGATATATATATATATATATATATATATGTTGATTGTACAATAAATCTTGTAAACGTTTATTTATATTGAAACATGTGAACTCACCAACCTCGTGTTGACATCATTTTCTTACATGCTTTCTCAGGTCGCTTAAGATAAGGCACATGTGCACGCATAGGGCATGCATGGAGTCTTATGATGTATTTAGAAATTAATATTGTTGAATTGCTTCTACTTTGTTTTTGGACTTCGTTTGGACTGGACAATTTGGGACTTTTCTTGGGCGCGTTTGTTTTGCGCATTTACTTTCAATTTACGCTTCCGCACTTACTTTGATCATTTATGATATATTTTCATTTTAGTCCCATATAGTGTCTTTCAATGTAACTAATGACTGCGATCCTGGTTTGTCACATCCCAAACGGTAAAATTCCATTAGTTGAAATTAGGGGTGTGACAGTTGCTCCTATGGCAACAGTGCGAGCACGTGCACCTCGGTTATTGTTGTTGAGCTCCGGGTATTGGTTTTTGTAGTGATTAGGAACACCGAATTCATAACAGGACCTACCATTGATGATGGCAGGAGTGGAAGTTTGGGTAGTAGCAGCCTTTTCAGCTACGCGACAAGAGTTAGCAAAATGACCAAGCCTTCCACATTTAGTGCACGAAAGACATTGAACGGTAGTAGGGTGATGGTATTGGCACTTTGCACACAGTGGGTGAGGTCCGCTATATGGCTTCCTGCCAAGTGCAGGTGCCACTTGGGCAAAAGGAACAACTGGGGTAACCATGGCAAAGCTTTTAGAGGTGTTTTGCTTCTTGTTGCGATACTTTGGCTTTTTCGCCACTTCCTCCTTAACACTCTTGTCACCTTTCCTAAATAGAACTCTAGACTTAACCAGATCATCAGTTAAGGACGCAGATAAACGAATAGCAGCTTCAATTATTGTTGGGCTACTACCCATGACAGTACCCCGAATTTGAGGCGGAAGGCCTCCAATGTAACGGTCAATCTTTCGGGTCAAGGGTGTAACCAAATGCGGGACTAGGATGCATAGTTCATGAAAGCGTGTGGTGTACGCCTCAATCTCCCCACTATCCTGGTTAAAATCCCATAGCTCAATCTCTAACTTCTTCATCTCATTGCTGGGACAGAACTCCTCGATCATAATTTCCTTGAGCTTATCCCAATTTATAGCAAGAGCTCCTTCCCTACCCCGAATCTTCTTTTCAGCATTCCACCAAGTCAGTGCCCTCCTTTGGAAAGCACATGAAGCATACTTTACCTTAAGTTCATCGAGGTAGTCACTCATCTCAAATGTGTTCTCCATGCCTTCAAACCATTGTAATAGCCCTGTTGCACCTTCTTATCCACGGTACTTGCGTGGGTTACAAGAGTTGAAGTGCTTGAAAGTACAAACACTCCCACTAGATCCCCCGGTGGAGTTGTTGATTTGAGTGACAATAGTGGGTAAGACCGCAGCAAGTTGTTGAGTGAGCAGGGTGGCTATGGCGGTGGTTTCGGCGGAGGCTTCACCGGTGTTAGCCACGGTGTTTTCAGGATCACGACGAGGAGGCATTCTACGAAAAAGAAATCATAAGTCGGTAGTTAGGATAGACATTCAAGAATAATAAAAGTGACAATATTTGTAAATAAAATCACTCATTCATTAATATTAATGTCTTACAAGATAAATAAAACAAATATTAAAACATATATGTTGAATTACAAATGAAATATAAAGACAAAAATGACTAGTGAAAATTCAAGATTCGGATGAATAATACTAGTGAGGCGTGTTTTTTCCTATAAGTGAGCACTCACTCCAAGTGTCCCCAGGTAAGTGTGACTCGTAATGAACGTGCCTCACTTTCCTTTGACAAGACCCCCACTATAAAGGTGCTCACCCTTCCAGATTACACGTGTCTCTAGTATCACTATCCAAACCTTTGATTTTGATGGGAACATTACGGATTGGGCCTTGCCCAAGAGTTGGAATCAGCTTCCTTTTCTTGAATGGGATTTGGGCCTCAGAACTGGTTCCATCATGGCTCTCTTGGTCTTCGAATTCCGAATCGCTTGATATGTTGATTACTTCAGGCTTCGGTGCGGGCCGAATTGTCGCATCGGAGATTAACTCATGCTTGACATTGTGTTTCGAGGGTAGCAGGCTTCCAGAGAAAGATGATGGTGGTGAGATTAGCCTACTCCAACTAATTGGGCTTTGGGACCCATCATCGGAAAGAAAGCTTGAGTTGCTAGAGATATCGGCAGAGTATGATGACATACTAAAGATAAGAGAGTTAGTGGATTAGAATCACATAAGCACATAAGTTTCAAAGGGGAGCTTAGGTTATAGTCTAGCTCAAATGGTTGCCTAATTCTCTATAAACACGGCTCTGATACCTGTAGGATCGTAAGATTACAAGGTGATTTTGTTCTAGTTGATATTGGCGGAAACAATAGCAACCAACAAAGTAAACAAGTAAACAACAAGAATACTGATAAATGCACTGTTGTATTAGACTTCTGAGATTACAAGTTTACAAGTAAAACACTATCAAGAAGCACTATCAAGGCTCACAAGCACACTTGTTTGAAGTGTTTACAGGACATATATATAGTAACTTAGAATCAAGACAGACCCTTGATTCTAAGGATCAGATCTAACACAAGCCGTTGATCTTGTTTATTAATCTAAATTACACGCAAAGGCTAATCTAGTTAACTTTACTGAAACGTCTTCTTAGGGGTCATTGTTTGCATGCTTGGAGAAGCACGTCATTGTCCTTTATTGGTTGCACCAGTGAGGTTCCTTCTGCTTAGAGTGTGGCAGTTGCTTTTGCAGAAAGGTGTCAGAGGCGCTTTGCATGGATAGTTAGCTGCAACGTTTGATATTCAGAGAATAAAGCTATCAGCAGCAGAGATGATAATAATGTTGCTGATAAGCCTATCAGCAGCAACTTGTGTTTAACGCTGCTGATAAACCTATCAGCAGCAACAAGTGTTGAATGCTGCTGATAAGCCTATCAGCAGCAACAAGTGTTGAATGCTGCTGATAAGCCTATCAGCAGCATTTGTACTTAGAATAATTTGGTAGCAATCAGTCTTTGGTTCTACAAACTCCCCCTAGACTGATGCAACCAAAATTCTTCTAATCACTTTGCTGCTGAAGCTTTTGCATGTGGCTGACTATCCTTTCAACCTCAAAGCCTCTTGGATCCTTGCTGGGATTGTTCAGTGGAAGTTCAGACAGAGTCTTGATGTCTTTGTGTGGCATTTTGTACATTGCTTTGCTTGAACATCTCATCTGCTGCTTCTTTACATCAATCAGAGTGAACTCATCCAAATCATCATTGTAGGACCAAGATACAAATGGAGAGTGGGACTTGAGTGGTTTGATATTCATGACCACATCTTTGCTAGGGTTGAAGTAATGTCTGATTGCTAGCATAAGATGTTTCCCACTCTCATTTGCAGGCTCATGAGCTTCACCCAGCTCCAAAGTTCTTCTTAGGTCTGAATCTGGTAGTTGCAGAACCTCATCAACAGACCTGTATGTATATCTTCTTCTTTCAGTTCTCCCCCTGAAGATCTCAAACCTTTGATCCTGTGGTTTGTAGGCCCATTCAACTATGTTTCTTGAGTCTTCAGGTTCAGATGAGGATTTGGATTTCTTCAAGGGAGGCTGTTGATGAGTGGGAGCTGGGTGGGATGATTTGGACTTGTTGGGTGGAGGAGTGGAAGGTTTGGGGAGGAGAGTGGAAGGATGATGGACTGAGGAAGAGGTAGGTGATGGAGAAGGCTTGGGTTTCTTTGTCTTTGGTTTTTCTTCTTCTTTGATAAGTACCCTTTTCTTGGAGTCTTTCTTCCCTAGTCTTTCTTCCTCATCCTTTCTAACTTTGAAATAGAGGGCTTGCAGGTTCATGAAATTCATGGGACCTAGCCTCTTTCCACTGTCTCCTCTAGCCTTAAGGAAGTCAATCATGACTTTCCTTTCTTCATGGGTCCGTTTATTAAAGGCAATGGTCTTTTTGGACTGTTGTTTGGCTTTTTCTTCTTCTTCAGCCTTTTTCTTGCTAGCCAACTGACCTTGCTGACCCATGAAGGCTCTGTAGACTTCTTTAGTTGATAGTTTCTCAAGGTAGTCTGCATCCTCACCTTGAGAGACTAGAGTCTTTATCCACTCCTCTCTCATTTCTTTATCTAGTTCAGAATCGGTTATTCTGAACTTAGATTCTTCTTTCTTCTTCTTCTCCAATTCTTCCTCTTCTCTATTGAATTGTTCCTGCAGTTGAAGAGCAAGAGCTGCATCTTCTTCAATCCGGTCAACTGCAGCCAGCTGTTTAGCATACAGCTGGATGGTTTGTTCTCTTAGGAGAATGGCTATTTTTCTTTCTTGAGCCTTTTTCATGTCAGCCATCTCCTCTTCTTCTCTTCTTCTTCTTTTCTCTTCCCTCTCTCTTTTCTCTTTTAGCAACCTCTCTTCATCTTCATTAGTCATGATTCCCTTTCCTTTGTTTACATTGGATGCCTCTGCTTCAGCTTCACTGATCACAACAGCAGATGATGATGCTGCTATTTGGATCTCTGCCTCAGCTTCATTGGCAAGTTGAGGAATTGACGAGGGACGGTCACTATCTTCATCAATTTGATACTCAGGACCTTCTATTTCTCTCAGTTGATCCCTAAGTGAAGATCTTGTGCCAGATGCTACAGATGTGGCTTCAACTTGTGGAGTATCTGAGTTGGAGTCAACATCAGAAGTTGACACAGACTCTTCCTGAGGAATCAGTCCTTTTTCTTCTAGATGGGCTTTGATGGTGACCATCATTGCCTGGCTCTCCACTGAGTTAATATTGCAGATGTTGGCTCTGAGCTGAAAAATCTTGAATAGGAAGTCTGAGGGCAACTGAAGGATGTTCCTGGTGTTGATGATGAGAGAGGAGCCGTTGCTGAGAAGAAGAGTGTGGTTAAGGGACTTAGTGCTCACCCAACCTAGCACTTCCAAGTCCTTGACCAGGAAGGCATACAGGAATCTTCAAAGGCCCAGAACTTCTTCTTCAGTGAGAAGACTGCTCCTTGTTATTTCAAGATTGCTAGGAGTCAGTCTCCTTTCTGCGGCCGCCGAGAATTCAGGATAAGCTACCCGATTTGCTTTTTGAATTAGTCTTTCGAAGTGGGGTAGATTATCCTCCATCAAGTCATGGAACCTGCCAATGGCAAGTTCTGCTGAGAGATCTGCTGAGTTGTTGATGCAGTTTGATAAGTATAGCTGTAGGACTTGGAGGGCATTGAGAGAGTTCCAGTTCAGCTCTTCTACTCCGCTGAACTCCCATCCAATCCAAAACCTCTCAGCTGATCCATCATACCCCCAAGCTAGAATGGAGTCAAATTCTAGCTTCTTTGATGATCTGAGTAATTGGGGGTTAGAGGATTGACCAATGATGGCTGCTGCTTCAGGAAGGATGCTGAATGATGTATTTGTTTGTTCTGTGTCTTCAGCATCATTCAGCATTTCATCAACAGCCCTGACGACCAACTTCCAGTCTTCAGATTTCCCTTCTTCTTCGCTATTTGAGACTGGCAAGTCATGAATTTGTACAAAAGCCGGCTTGAATAGTGAGCTTTGAAGTACAACCTGCTCTTGAATCCAGTCGTCAAGACTATCTGTATCTTCTTCCATAGAGACCATCTCCCCCTTTTTGGTTGCATCAGTAGACAGGTAAGCATCAGTTTGGGTGCCTACTAATACAAGAGAAGGAGTGGCTAAAGTTGGGCATTGATGGGCTTCATGCATAGAGACTTGGTGTCTTAGTTTGGACACTTCAGCCTCTAGCATAGCCACCCTGGCCGTCAATTCCAAGTTATGAAGTTTCAGTCTATCCTCATCCACAGTTGTGGAATCCTTGGACCCAGATGGGGCCGTAGGCCGAGCCTCAGCATCCCCATCACCCGTGGTTTCTTGGCGCCTGGGATTCCTCTCAGTGAGGGGAGTTTCCAAGGAAACACCCTCACCATGAGTTGCCGTGGTTGAGGTCTTAAGGATGTTGTCACTGTCCTCCTGGTCATTTAATGGACCAGCAGTAGTGACAGCCTCTTCCACATCCACTCTTTCATTACTCCTAGAGTGGACCTTCAAGGGTGAAGAACTTGGGTTGGGTGTTTCGGAAGCAAGACCAATCAGTACCTCCTTGATAGTGGTAGTTGGAGAAGGTACATCACTTTGATCAGGTTCCTCAACACTTAAGTCCAAAGAAGATAGGAATGGCTCAAAGGGCTGTTCTATGGATCCGGGAAGTGATCCTAATCCTAATAGAGAGACTTCCGAAGGAGTCTCCCTAACAGTGTGGCTTTCCCTTATGATATTCTCACTAGAATGTTGTGATTCTGAGTGAGGGATGTTGGCTTGGGTTTGGGCCTTGGAGGCAAGAGAAGAAGGAGTTCTCTTGCCCCTCTTCCTTGTATACTTGGCTGCAACCGGGGCCCTATGTTCTGGTTGAGCAATCAAACTGTGGGTGAGTAAAGTATGTGCCTGTACATCCTCAGTAGAATGCACAGGGGTTCGATCAAGGGAAGCAGCAGTTTGAGTTTGTGGCAGTGAGGTGGAGGGTGTGGGATCAGTATCAGTTGGGTTTGCTGAACTGTCACCCTGGGCACTTTGCGTGTTCAACATTGTAGATAACAATGGAACATCGGCCCCTGAGAACTTTGATGAAACTGTTCTCATGCTTTGAAAAATGTTGTTCCTATGTCCCAGCATTACGTACATTCTTGCAGTTTTTGAAAGATCTTGGTGCTCAAAATTGAACACTTCCTACAAGAATCTTGGGTACATGAAGAACTGTGATTTCACCCCTTCTTGAAGGTTGTATCTCAAACCTTTCAAGAATGAGGTGGGAAAAATTGAAACCATCCCCAGTTATCATACCGTGAATTGCCGACGCAAGTCCGGAGCTAAGTTGGTTCCAGCCACTCCTCTTCTGGGATATGCATTGGAGAAGAGTGTGACAGAGATACTTCCACTTGGGACCCATGAGTGCCTTCTATATCGTATACTCTGTTTGATTCCCAGTGTACCCTATGGATACAAAGGTCCTCATGTATACGTCTCTTGGGTAAGAGATGGCGTCCCCTTCATCTTGAAGCTTGAGGTGTTGGCGGAGCTTTGCTTCAGTGATTATCATCTACTGTGCCACTGATTTGGGGAGTGCCCTGGTCAGTAGAATACATGGCTGAGCTCCAAAAATCTTCCAAGTGGGAAGTATAGATGGTTGGGTTGACTGTTAGGGCATGGTGGATTTTGGACCGACAAAGGAAGTCGATCATATCATCGAAACCTTCGGATTTCTTGCCCTTTATTAGGCATGCAGTGAGGTTGTGATATGGGGAAAACTTGTCGTTGGGGTTGTTTATGTCTGCGCCTGCCATTGTTATGGATTTGGAGGGAAGAGAGAGGGGTGTTTGAATGGTGGTTAATTATTTAGGGCTTTGAATGCTGTGGGGACGGGAGAGAAAGTGATGGGAGGTTAGGGTTTGAAATTGAATATGAAGAGGTTGTGGGAACGTTTGAGATTGTGATATAACGGCAGACAAAGAAAAAGCAACTTTACTTGTACAGTACAACATGTTTTACTTTTCATTGTTACAGCTGTAAAGCACTCGAGCAGTCATGGTAAAGACTGAGAGTAGTATTTACCGCGGGTAAAAGTTACTGTAGACTTTTTTTACCCATCAGCAGCAAACTTGGTTGCTGCCGATGGTGAGCTATCCGCTGCAAACTTGGTTGCTGCGGATAGTGAAGTCTTTCAGCAGCAGACTTGGATGCTGCTGACTGTTGTATTCATTCCGCAGCAAAAAGGTTGCTTATGATCGCCTTAAAGCTGTCCGCAGGAAACTTGTTCCTGCTGATAACTTAAAGCGATCAGTGGCAAAGGCTTTGCTGCTGAAGAGTAAATCTGTCAGCAGTTAAAAAGGTGTTGCTGACTATAATCTTTTATTAAGAACAAAAACATAGACATATTTACAAGGAAAGATAAAATTTAGAGACATGTCTTATTCAAAGTTCATCATACCAATTGATTCAACTAGATATCGAAATCTTGCTTCATCAAAAGGTTTAGTGAACAAATCAGCATATTGCTCATTTGTGTGAACCTTGGATAGGATAATTCTCTTTTTCTCAGCTTGATCCCTGATAAAGTGATACCTGATGTCGATGTGCTTAGTCTTGGAATGCTGCATTGGATTATTCGTGATAGAGATAGCACTCATGTTGTCAATGTGAATTGGAGTCTGCATGAAGGTCATTCCATAGTCAAGCATTTGATTTTGGATCCAGATGACCTGTGCACAGCAGCTTGAAGCTGCAATGTATTTTGCTTCAGCTGTTGAAGTAGAGACACATGTTTGCTTTTTGCATTGCCATGAGATGAGCCTTCCTCCAAGAAATTGACATCCCCCAGATGTGCACTTTTTGTCCAAGTTACAACCCCCATAGTCACTGTCAGTGTAGGCATAGAGATTGACATTTCCATTCTTTGGATACCATAGCCCAATTTTTGGAGCTCCCTTTAGGTATCTAAGGATCCTTTTGACAGCTTGAAGATGAGACATTTTTGGAGCTGCTTGAAATCTTGCGCAGAGACAAACTGCAAACATGATATCTGGTCTTGAGGCAGTGAGATACATGAGAGACCCTATCATTGCTCGGTACTGATGTTGATCAGTGTCTTGTCCTTCTTTATCCGGAGATAATTGATGGTGCACTTGCATAGGAGTTCTTGCAGCAGAGCAGTCAGCCATTTTGAACCTCTCCAAGATGCTTTTGACATACTTGGATTGACTTTTGAAGATTCCATTTGGTACCTGTTTGACTTGAAGTCCTAAAAAGAAATTTAGTTCACCCATTGAACTCATTTCAAATTTGGAATGCATCAGAACTTCAAAGTATTTGCAGAGATTCTTTCTTGTAGATCCAAAGATAATGTCATCAACATAAATCTGGACCAACAAAATTTCTCCCCCTTCATCTTTGATGAAAAGTGTCTGATCAATGGCCGCCCTTCTGAAATTGTTGCTAAGTAGATATCCAGATAAAGTTTCATACCAGGCTCTTGGGGCTTGGTGTAAGCCATAGAGAGCTTTGTCCAGTTTTAAGACCTTATTTGGATGTGCAGGATCCACAAAGTCTGGAGGCTGTTTGACATAGACCTCTTCACCAATCTTGCCATACAAAAAGGCACTCTTCACATCCATTTGATAGACCATAATGTTTTTGGATGCTGCATATGCCAGAAAGATTCTGATGGCTTCCAGACGGGCAACAGAAGCAAAGACTTCATCATAGTCAATGCCTTCTTCTTGAGTGTAACCTTGAGCTACCAGTCTGGCTTTGTTCTTGACCACGATGCCCCTTTCATCTTGCTTGTTTCTGAAGACCCATCTTGTTCCAATGGTTGTTTGACCAGGTGGAAGATCAACAAGCTTCCAAACATCTTGTCTTTTGAATTGCAGCAATTCTTCCTGCATTGCTTCAATCCAGCTGTTGTGCTTGAGAGCTTCATCAATCTTCTTGGGTTCCACCTGAGATAGAAAGCAAGAGAACAAACAAATGTTGGCTTCATGAGACTTACTTCTTGTCTGGATACCTGTGTGGACTGGACCAATGATGTTTTCCAGAGGATGCTCTTTTTTTATTCTCTGTGCTGGTATCACATCCAGCCGTATTCTCTCTTCAAGATTACTTTGGTTTAGATTAGGATTGTCTTCAGTTGTGAGGAGAGGAGCTTGGAGGTTCTGATCATTGTGTTCCACATTGTCAGCAGTATTAGCATCAGAGGCCTCTTCAGCATGGATTGAGGAGGCTTCATTAAAGATTTCTTGGTCAGAGAGATTGCTGCTTGTGGTGTTGGAAGTACCGGCTTCACCTGTACTGGATTCAATAGCTTCTGCCACTGATGGAGGATCAATGGATGGCCTTTTCATCCTAATGTAGGGACTGGGAAAATCCAGTCTGTAGTCAGAAGAGGAGGTTGAGGCAGAAGATGTTGATTTTGAAGAGGAAGACTCCATATTTGAGAATATGAGAGGCTCAAATATCTGGGTGAAGGAGTCTATATCAAAGAGCCAGTTAGGACCTTTGCCTTGTTCACAGACAACGTGTTCCCTGCATTCCACATTAGCAGATTCTTCCACAATCCGAGTCCTAGAATTGAACACTCGGTAGGCCTTTGATTGAGAGGAGTAACCCACAAAGTAACCTTCATCAGACTTTGCACCGAATTTAGGAAGAACTCCATGTGTGATGAGGATGGTACATGGACATCCAAAGGGCTTCAGGAAGCCAATGTAGGGAACTCTTTTGAGCCATAGTTCATAGGGTGTTTTCTGGAGAGGCTTAACAATAAGGACTCTATTCTGCACATAACATGCTGTGCTTACTGCTTCCGCCCAGAAAGTAAGGGGCAGCTTTGAGTCAGCCAGCATAGATCTTGCTGATTCAATCAGAGTCCTATTTCTTCTTTCAGCAACCCCATTTTGTTGAGGGGTTCTTGGAGCACTGTATTGCCTTTCAATGCCCTTGCTCTCAAAGAAACTGTTCAAAGTGTGATTTTTGAACTCTGTTCCCTGATCACACCTTATGATCTTTACCTTCAGATTGCTTTAATTCTCTACCCTAAGAATATAGGATTTGAGAATCTCAGCAGTTTCATCTTTTGTTCTTAGGAAGAATACCCAAGAGAATCTGGAGAAGTCATCAGTTATCACAAGACAGTAGGACTTTTTGCCCATTGACATGACATTCGTAGGACCAAAGAGATCCATATGCAGTAGCTGGAGAGGGGTGTCATTTGTGTTCAATGTCTTGGGCTTGTGGGAACTCTTGTGTTGTTTTCCCTTTAAGCAGGCAATGCAGGGATCGTCTAGCTGGAATTATTTGTCAGGAAGCCTTCTGACAAGATTGTCCTTCACTAATTTATTGATTGTTTTGATGTTAACATGGCTTAACCTCCTGTGCCAGAGAGAGGATTCATCAACTGATGCCTTTGACAGAAAACATGAAACACTACCAGATGGAGTGGCTTCATTCATGTCAAGCACATATAAGTTGTCCTTTCTACGAGCAGTTAGGAGAATCTTCTCTGGAGGGGGTTTAGATAGGCCAGGAGCTAACACGAAACATTCTTTGTCAGTGAAGAGCATCCAATGCTTTTGATCACTTACTTGGGAAACACTCATTTGATTGAAGTCAAGTTCTTTAACATAGTTGACTCTTTCAATACTCATCCTTTCATTGGACACAGTTCCTTGTCCAGTGATAGATCCACCCTTTGAGTCACTCCCAAAGGCAATATATACTCCATTGAAATGTCTGAAGTTAGAGAGGATGGACCTGTTGCCTGTCATGTGCCTGGAACAGCCGCTATCTACCACCCAAGTATTGTGTTTATTGCCTGGCTGTCCTTGCACATGGAAGATATCTAATTAGTGGGAGGAGCATTGTAGCATGCAGCATTGTAGAAAATTGTTGCTAATTTGCCATTGTCAGCATGCTTGCAGTCAGTGGAACTAATAGTTATGCTTGGAGATTGTTTGGCCTTCCATTGCTGTGTTGGTGGTTTTCTAGCTTTCTTTACATTGTCGACAGAAGATGTTGTTGCTGACAGTTCTGGCTTATCCGCAGCCAATTTTGCTGCTGAGGGCTTTGCTGGAGCAGTAGCAGTTTTTGCTGCTGGAAGCTTTATTTTGGATTTTGCTTTGTCAGCAGCAGATACTTTTGCTGCTGATGCCGTTGTGTTTTGATTTTGCTTTGTCAGCAGCAGAGACTTTTGCTGCTGGAGGCTTTGCCTTTGGTTTCCTGGACTTTACTCTATCAGCAGCGATTTTGTTTGTTGCTGGTGGGTTGAGTACAGATGAATGATTTGCAATCTGGTTAAAAGGGTTGAACTTGCATGTTGCAGCAAAGTGGTTTGATTCCCCACATATGATACATGTTTGTTGAGGTTTCTGCATCTTCACTTTTTGAGGGGATAGAGATTCTCTGAACTTTGTTGCCTTTGCATCATAGCTTCTCACCTGTTTGTTTCTGTTTGTTTTCTCAAAGGCATGCTGCTTTGAGTTTCTTTGGTGTTCACGGTAGTGAAAGCAGGTGCTGGCATTGTGATTGTATTTGCCACACACAAAGCAGGATAGTGTTATCTTGTCCGAGTGAAAGTCCACATAGTTCTTACTTTGAAACAAATCTTTGAAGTTCCAGGGATGAGCTTTGTTATGCTCAAAAGTGGCTTCTTCTAGTGTCTTTTAAACATATGGACCCTTTTCTCCAGGTGTATGAAAACTATCAAACACCTTTGGCTTTAACTGAGACTTGGGGTTGGTGAAACCTGATGTCTCTCCCTTTTCAATGTTTAGCTTTCTTCCATTTTGAGGATAGCTAATCTTGATTTGTTTGAATGGGATGGGAGCTGGAATAGTTGGAGTAACAATAGGACATTTAGTTTTGTTCAGAACAGCTTCAGAGATAGGAGCAGATGGGACTGCACTAGTTTCACAGTGATCTGAGCAGGTTGACTTAGGTTCTGAAGAGGTGGAGCAGTCTTCCACAAAACATGCATCCATTGAAGGATCAAGGTTTCGGTTTGCCGTGTCAAGATTTGCAGTATTGAAGCTTGGTTCGTGAATGGCAACATAGTCAGCAGGAGGAGGAACTATCTTGTACTCGTCATTATGATATCCAAGTTCAGTTTTTACCCTTTCATGGACTTGAATATCTAACAATCTTTGTAACTTTTTAGATGAAAATTCATATTTTTTAACATGAACTTTCTGTTCAGCCAGTTCAGCTCTGGTAGCTTTAAGTTTTACTAACAGATCATCAATCTGAGTTTCAAGATTGGTTTGTTCATGTTTTAAAGAAGAAATCTCTTTCTTAAGGCAGTTAATCTTTTCTTTGTAACTGTCTTCGACCTTTTTGAATTCAGATTTCATTTGGTGAAACTCTTCATTTTGATCTATTAGATTTTGGTTATGCTTTCTATAACCAAAAACTTTGTCAATGCAAGCTTGAGAGCAAAGATGTTCAAATACCTGAGGTGGTATCTCTGCATTGTCTGCCATAAGTGCTTGGTTGGAGGTAGGAACATCTTCATATTGAAAACTCAAGTCAAATTCTGTAGTGCCAACATTTGCACAGGCTGCAGTTTGTGCTGGAGGAGTTCCTTGCTGCTGCTGCTGCCTGGGCTGACCTTGGTAAGCTTGTCTTTGATGGCTGGCACCATGATTGGCTTTAGGTGCCTTGCACTCCCTAGCAAAGTGACCCATTTGGTTACAGTTGTAACATCGGATCTTGCTTTTATCAAGCCCAACTCTGGTGTTTGAGTTGTTGCTTGGAACTGATCTCCCGGTTCTAGAATAAAACCTTTTTGCTCTGAGGGAGAGCATGGCATATGAGTGCTGAATATCCATTTCTTCAAGATCATCTGGATGAAAGCATTCCAGATCCTCCTTTATGAAGTGCATGCTGCTTGAGTTGTCAGAGACAAAAGCAGTAGAGGTTGGCTGTTGAGGAGGTGCCTCAAGAAGAAATGGTGATGAGTTGGATTGTATAGCAGTTCGTGTTTGAGGATGAGTAACAATGGGAGGATAGTAGTTGCTTGCACTAGGACCAGAATGATCAGAGTGAAGCGCTGAGGTGGTGGTGGAGGAAGTGGTAGCTGATTGATAACTGGAGGTCCTTTCTTTAGCTTGAATCATTTCTAATTCATAGGTTTTTAGCATGCCGAAGAGCTCAGTCATTTGAAGAGTCTTCAGATTCTCTGTTCTTCTGATGGACACTGTATATAATGTCCAACAACTAGGAAGAGATCTTATGAACTTCTTGAGAATGTCTTCATTCTCCAGCTTTACCTTGGAGCACTGCAGTTCTCCAACCAGATACGTGTACCTGTTATATAAAACTGTTAGTGACTCACCTTCCTTCCAGACGAAGTTTTCATACTGTTGCTTGAGAATGTCACGTCTGTTCTCCTTGACCTCCTCAGATCCAGCAAACATCTTTTCCAAGGCTCCCCATAACTCCTTTGCAGTTTTGTGAGCCATGAAGTTGTGAAAAACTTCATTTGGAAGGCACATTTGGATAGCCCCTAATGCCTTGAAGTCCACCTCCATTTTCTTGATGTCTTCTTCAGAATACTTGGAGGGTTCCTTCGGAACTAGTGGTCCTCCGGAGTCAGCAGAGGCTACCATGGGAACATAAGGTCCATCCCTTATGGATTTCCACATTCCGTATTCATGGTAGCAGAAGAAGCTTTCCATACGGTTTTTCCACATATCATAGTCCTCCCCAGACACCAACCTTGGTGGTCGGTTGATACTGCCGATGTCTTCAGATCCATGACTTTGTGCCATTTTGTTTTGTGTGACTTGATCAAGAATAGAGCTCTGATACCATGAGTATTGAATAGAATCAGAAAGTGATTAAACAAATGTTAGTTTGTTTAATCTTGAGCCAAAGCTCTGATACCACTTGTAGGATCGTAAGATTACAAGGTGATTCTGTTCTAGTTGATATTGGCGGAAACAATAGCAACCAACAAAGTAAACAAGTAAACAGCAAGAATACTGATAAATGCACTGTTGTATTAGACTTCTGAGATTACAAGTTTACAAGTAAAACACTATCAAGAAGCACTATCAAGGCACACAAGCACACTTGTTTGAAGTGTTTACAGGATATATATATAGTAACTTAGAATCAAGACAGACCCTTGATTCTAAGGATCAGATCTAACACAAGCCGTTGATCTTGTTTATTAATCTAAATTACACGCAAAGGCTAATCTAGTTAACTTACTGAAACGTCTTCTTAGGCATCATTGTTTGCATGCTTGGAGAAGCGCGTCATTGTCCTTTATTGGTTGCACCAGTGAGGTTCCTTCTGCTTGGAGTGTGGCAGTTGCTTTTGCAGAAAGGTGTCAGAGGCGCTTTGCATGGATAGTCAGCTGCAACGTTTGATCTTCAGAGAATAAAGCTATCAGCAGTAGAGATGAGAATAATGCTGCTGATAAGCCTATCAACAGCAACTTGTGTTTAACGCTGCTGATAAACCTATCAGCAGCAACAAGTGTTGAATGCTGCTGATAAGCCTATCAGCAGCATTTGTACTTAGAATAATTTGGTAGCAATCAGTCTTTGGTTCTACAATACCAATCTGTCACACCCCAACATGCATCTTAAACACGGGTGCGACTTAATTAATAAAAGAACACAATAGAATAAAGACATTTACTATTAAAGTTTCATAATATTAAAAACCCAATTACATAAGTCTTAGAATTCAAAGAAACAAATAGGTTTGGCAAAGGTGACAATTCATATTCCAAGATCATCATATAGCACGTAATAAAACAAACACATGATTAGCAAATCCAACCTAAAATGATGAATAATGAATAAGTTGTACAACTCGCAAGTTTCACTAACAACGAATAAGATGTCCAACCAAAAGTTGTCCATAAAGTATATGCGGTTTCCATCCTATGGCCCATATATGTACTACCGTTAGCTTGAAAACTTCAAGTTAAGGATTTGAAAGTTTAACATTTATCATGTTGTGTTTATTTACTCACATACATATATGATTCTCTTATTTTAGAATTGTTTGAAAACGTATTTTAATGCGTGCCAACGCGTACATGTTTCCCCCAATACAATTTGAATAGAGAGGGGATATGAAGTCTCACCTTGAAAGCTTGATGAGATAAGAGACTTGAACAAATAGACGAGGTGGATCACGGACCAGACCCAAAACAAATAAATAAACTAGTTTTAGCGTAGGTTCGATGGTTACGAGTGTTAGATAGGCGGTTTGGGTAATAAGGTTAAGAATTAGTTGTAAAAATAGCGTTCTGGTCAATTTTCAGATTTGCACAGCAATGTAGCTTAACAGAAACGGGCTTGTTAAAAATATCAAATGTTGTCCAAAAATTATGACATTTTACAGGGAATTAGTTTAAGTCGTTCTAAAGAAGTTTCGTTTAGAAAGTTTTTATGTTTGAGACTTGGATCATAGCCAAAACAGTCAAAGAAGACAGAAGGTACTAAAAAAGGTTTCTGTTCCGTTTTGGCTACTACGGAGTCATACTTTTGAATTAGAAAACGAGCCAATTATGGTTGGAAATAAAATTCGACAAAATACGTCGTGGGATTTTATTTTTCTCAGTTTTATTTAATTATGATCAAGTTATGTCAAGTTAAAGTCAGCACAGTTTCTAGCCAAGAGCAACGGTTGCACTTAAGTGGTCCGTTTAGGGTTTTAAGATTACCGAACGCGCAAATAAAAATTAGACGAATGTTATTATGATATTATAATACATAATATAATCAGATTAGGTTAGCCAAAATTTCCCGTGTCACCGGTCTAGCCATGATATTCACATAAGCGTTTTGGAGAATCACAGAATGCAATCGGCATAGCCGACACGAGCAAGCGGATTCTATGTTTTTAATTAGCGTGTGAGTTTATATAAGTGGTAATATATAATAAATAACATATTTTAAGTTAGCAAGAACATACTAAAGCATCGGCAGAACCACTTTTGCAATAGTTATCTTGAGGATTTACAGAATGTGACGGCATAGCCGCCATTGGAAACGGGATCCTTTGTTTGATTGTTGGTGATGTTAGCTTGATTTGTTTGTTTAGTTAAGGTTATTAGAGGTTTTCTAAGGCTGATTTTTCACATGATCAAGTGATCATGGATAGAAAATAGAAAAAGACAGAGGGGATGAAGAAATAATGAAATAAAAAGACGGTATTGAATTTCGGAGGGTTACTTACTTGTTTGATCTTCAAACACTTTGAATCCACTAAGGGATTTTAGAATTCTTCAAAGGTTGGGAAGGGATTCACAACTTAGGAGGGTTTGGGAGTGTTTGAGGGAGAATTAGCAAAGAAAACAAGATCCTAAGTCTCTTATTTATACTAATAGTTGAAGGGGTGTAAATATGGAATGTCTTGGAAAACACTTTAGGGTTTTAGGGGGCCTCAAATCTGCGAAATTCAGCTGAATGGAGCTGGGGTTTGTGATTTATTGCTTGGGCTTGGTCCAAGAGTAGGTGAGTTGGGTCCTAGCTATGCCCGGTTGAGTGCGCACATTCGAAAATTACGATTTAAAGCATTTTTAAGCGAACTTGGCAAATGTTTTCAACATGAAAGTTGATTGTCATAACAAAAAGAGTATGTTTAGCTAAAAACATTTAAGTTAAAGTTACGTTATTCACGTACGGTAGTTGGCGGTCGGTGGGCGAGAAAACGGACTTTTTGATCGTTTTTCGAATTTCAGGATTTATTTAAGGAAAGTTTTACAAACAAACATTGTTTTAAAAAAAGAAATGAATATGTTAAAAATTTAAAACATAAATTAATGTCATGTTAGACGAATTTGTCGGTTGTGGACGGTACGCAGCTAACGGCGGTTTAAAAGGCGAACGATCGCACGAAAGTACTAACTAGTACTTTTAAGCATCCTTTCACATTAAATGAGTTGTAAGAACATGTTTGAGATGTATGGGGGTGGTTCATGTATATTTAATGTGTCATAAAGATCAATTAAGTCTATGTGCGATCCATGAATCAATCACAGATAAGTATAAGTCTTTGTAATCAAGCATAAATGTAATGTTTCACATGTGAAATAGTATTGTAACAATGTATGAATAGGATTTCAAGTAAAATGAAATGTCATGTGGATTTTTATTGATAAGTCTAGAACGAGTACAAGTAGTGAATATCATAAGTGTCACACCATGTCTAGCACAAATAGGTCGTAAGTGCTAAATATTAAGCTCAAAGGTTTTCAAGAGTTTAGGGTTTGATTAGTCATAACATCGAGTTCTCATAATTGTATGTTAGGAGTAACACTTGACCTATAAGTAGTGTGCCCATGAAGAGGATCCCCAGGAAAGAGAGGTGGGTCACAAGGGACACACTTAAGTACTTAGTCTTTCTTTAGTCAGAATCTTTCATGGACCTACACCCACTCTTCCAGCAATCATGTACCATTAACATTATTATTTAAACTCACGGTTATGATGAGAATCATTAGATATTGTGTCTTGTGGCCCAAAGGTGTGCTTCATCTATTCAAGCAGCTTCCTTTCCTTGAATGGTAAGGTCTAAGGGTTTAAATGTCTTACAAGTGATGATAAGGATGATAAAATTTTCAAGGCATAAGGATGTAGGGGTATAGTGACTTAAATATGATTAAGTGTAAGAATCAAATAGGAGGTTTAGACAGGTGTACCAAATTGTAGTAAACAACGAATGATGCTTAGATTGCATTCATCTGGTACATAACCAAATGGATGCTGTGTTGAATCAAAGTGATTCAAGTTCGTATACTTTCAAGAAGACATGCTTTAGGCTATAGGTGAACACTCACTTTGGGAATTCCTAGGAAAGTATACGGATCCTTCGATTGATTTGGATTTATATGAAATGTTTTCCTAGATAGAAGACCCAAAGTACAGGCGTTCACCCTTCCGGATTACACATGTTCTCTACTAATTTTCAGAACCCACAACTTTGACGGGATTTTAAAATTTTCAATAGGCAATAGGCATAAGCATTTGAATTTTGTTCACAAACGATGATGGTGATATAATTCTCAATGTGTAAGGATGAGGGTGTATGAAGTCTTAAATATGAATAAGTGTATAGTAAAGCTTATGATGGCATTTAGTGGAATCAAATATGTAACATGTAGACTAATCAAACATTGTGGCAAATAAGGTATTACATGAATAGAAATTTTGTAAACATGTAAGTTATCAAGTAACGTAGCACATAAAATAACATGTATTGAATCATGCAATGTAATACCTAGGATAATATGTAGGATAGTCACACAAGGGTATCCTAAGGTTATAGACTAGGTCATTGGTTGCTAATAACCTAATTCCCTATAACCATGGCTCTGATACCAATTTGTCACACCCCGGCCGGGGGATTATACGTTGGGGTTGATGCGGTTGTTCAAAAGCACATGATCAACTATTAAATGCGTTGTAATATTTATTCATGTTGAAGCACTTTTGTGTGACAAACACTCTGGATAGAGTCTTAGTTTTGTACTTTTAGTGTATGTATTTGTCTTTGTTTGTAAATGTCTATATGTATTAGTTATCGAGTTGTATTTACTAATGCATGTTGATAGTTGCTGAAATCTCAAAGTGTTTTGCGCACTTGTATGTGCGCATGAATTAGTTCCTGCGTACTTAGCAAGTACGCAAGAATACCTTGGTACTTGCTAAGTACGCATGAGCAATTTGCCTTGTGCACTTGCTAAGTGCGCAGAGAGCAGGTGGTGTATAAATAGGATAAGTTGACAGTAGACAAGTACACAGTCATATACGCAGACTTTGTATACTCAGTATTTCTCTCTGTAACCTTCAAGTGTTTATAATAGACGAAAGTTTAAAGTGATTCTCTTGTCAGTTTACTTTGTGTTGTAAGACTCTCCACCTAGTCACGGGTATTCCGCACTTGATCCGACTCAAGAACGCACTTGCTTGTGATGATCCGCCACACACGAGGGACCAACAATAAAATTGGAACGATATAGAGAAAGAGAAGGAGAATACATCCAAACCTACTGGTGATGAGCCTTGTCATCCTGTTGATTTGACGAAGGATGATGACAAAGACAAGGATCCCGAAGTCGGTCCTTGTGGAAGTGAGCATCAAGCTTTAGCAATCGTGCCCATTTCTGCTATTCCAATGGCTGAGGGGGAGTCTACTCATCAGGAAGGTGGTGATACTTCTGGTGGTGATAAAGGAAAGTCAGCGGCTGATGTTCTAAAGGATCTATCTGACGATGATATATTATACTTAGAGCCTGACTATTCCAAGGAAGCACAGATCGATGCTCTCTACAATCTTGAAGAAGGAGAGATCGACTCTGGTGATGATTGGGATGAAGATGATGATTATGTAGTTATTGAAGTTTCCAAGGGTGATGGGTAAGGAGAGTATGAGTTCGAAGATGGAGAGATCTTAGAAGTTCCATCCTTTGAATCTCCGCTCGACACAGGTTCAGTCGGGTCTGCTAGTAATGTTGAAGCATCCACTGAAGCCTCCCCGGACGACCCTACACCTATGGATCCAGAGGCACAGAAAGATAAAGATATGCCTGCTAGCTCATCAAAGGATCCGGCTCATGTTTGACAAAAGACGTCTATCATAGACAAAGAAGGAGCAACAGGGATGATCTTAGCTGTAAGGTTCGAGGAAGATAAGCAGTTGATCACAATCAAACGATCTGGGGGGGGTTCAATACTTGAAACCAACCAGTGAAGCGTTCAACTCCTTACCTAGATACGACCTCGTGAACCTAGCAAACCGAGACCTACTGGGTCACTCAAATCACGCAGTGGCGATGGGTTTGTGGCAGGTTCTACAGCGGGAAGCAAGATCTGGGAAGTTTGAAGTGTTCAAGCCTCAAGTGCCCAAGCGAGTCAAGGATAAGAATGCTAGACATCCTGTGACTAAGAAACGCTTAAAGAAACTGGTATACAAGCCAGTGCTATGTGAAACCATGATTCCCCTGAGCAAGTTATCTCAGGATATCCTCGGGGAGATGTGGTACTGGTACGTAGATCCTAAAACGGGCGAGGCTATGGTGATAGGAAAGGTACGGTTAGAAAGTGGATGCTTAGTGCCGAGAGAAATAATCAGAGTATTTGATGAAGTCTGCTTCATTAACTTCTTTGTGAAAGATCTGGAGGCACTAGCGGACAGGTACTGCATGCATATGGATGAATGGACGAAGTTCCTTGCTTCTAAATATGACAAGGTGATCAAATTTTGCCTTGACTACAAGAAGAAGATGGAAGCTAAAGATGCAGAGCTGTGAAGACTGAAGATTGAAGACCGAACACTATCCAGAGCTGTTGTCAAGGAGGAGTTTGTTAAAGCACTTTTGTGTGACAAACACTCTGGATAGAGTCTTAGTTTTGTACTTTCATTGTATGTATTTGTCTTTGTTTGTAAGTGTCTATATGTATTAGTTATCGAGTTGTATTTACTAATGCATGTTGATAGTTGCTGAAATCTCTAAGTGTTTTGCGCACTTGTATGTGCGCAGGAATTAGTTCCTGCGTACTTAGCAAGTACGCAAGAATACCTTTCGTACTTGCTAAGTACGCATGAGTAGGTCGTGTATAAATATGATAGGTTGACAATAGACAAGTACGCAGTCATATACGCAGATTTTGTATACTCAGTATTTCTCTCTGTAACCTTCAAGTGTTTATAATAGACGAAAGTTTAAAGTGATTCTCTTGTCGGTTTACTTTGTGTTGTAAGACTCTCCTCCTAGTCATGGGTATTCCGCACCCAGTCCGACTCAGGAACGCACTTGCATGTGACGATCTGCCACACCCGAGGGACCTACAAGTGGTATCAGAGCATTGCTCTTAATTTCGAGTGTTGTGAGTGTGTTTGGAGAGTTTTCTACAGAGATTTTACAAGCAAAAGTGGGTATTTTTATTGATTTTTGTGATAAAATAGGGGTAGCTCTTGATCACTATTTTAGAAGCAAAAATAACTCAAAAACTCGACTTTTGTTGTGTATTTGAGTGTTTTGAGCAACAAAGGTTGGTTAGAAACAAGTTTCTGACCCTTTGGCTCATTTTGATTGTTCATCTGTCCGATTTTTGCCATCTCCGGTGAAATTCCAGTGACCGAAATAGTTTGGTGAGAGTTGGTGAAAAGGTTATCTGCGTACTTATCTTTTCTGGCAAAAAGTAGAGTCTTGCTGCGTACTTACCAAGTACGCAAGACTAATCTTTCTGCATACTTAAGTTAACTCCTACGTACTTATCTTCTACTCCTGCGTACTTATCAAGTACGCAGGAGCAAATCATAAGTTCGCAAGACCATTTCTCTAAGTACGCAAGGCCAGTATAAAGTGCGCAAGTGTCTTTGACCTTTCTGAAATTTGACTAAGTGTTCACCATGTCGAATCTTCAGAACCTCGGTAACCTTCTAAACTATGACAACGAGATCGGAACACCTCAGAAACCGCAAAAGTTGCTAAATGTAAATGATTATTCTAACAGGAAAGCACGCTTTGAGCATTACATTTCTTATACCGATTCTTCGTTATGGATACCAATTCTAGATGGATATAAGCATCCCACAGACATTTACCTTGATGAAGTAATGCCTAAGCCTATCTCTAAACTCGATGAAGAAGAAAAGAAAGTTTATGATCGAGAGAAGAAGGCTCACGGTTCTATCACTATAGCCTTGACTAGGGAGTTATTCCACATTTTCAAAGGATATGATAACTCCAAGGATCTTTGGAAGGCGTTAGAGAAAATATTCAAGGGCAATAGTGACATCAAGAAAAGTAAACGGGATCTCCTCAGGAAGCAGTATGAGTGCTTCAGATTTCTGGATAACGAATCTATAGACGAGCTCATCTCTAGATTCTATCATCTGCAGACCGAGTTGAAAGCTTTTGAGCTAAAGTATCCTGATGAAGAATTAGTTGAAAATTTTCTGGATGCTTTGCCTCCCAAGTTTGAGATGTATACAACCCTGATGAGAGAGAATTCTAAGTTCTATGAGATGACAATTGATGAGGCAATGGGAAAGGTTCAAGCTCATGACATGGACCTAAAAAGAAAGGAGAGCTCAGGAAGACCTCAGATACAAGACCCTTCTATGAATCATGGGACGTCTTCTACAACCAAGTCATCGGGCTCTGGAATTGCCCTTTTTCTCAGGAAACTCTCATGAGGAAGAAACTGTAAAGGCTTGTGGTGGTCATGCATGCTATGCAGCATCTAGTTCTGGATCTCATCATCAGAACTCCTCAAGAAATCCTTCTCCCACATCTTCAGCTAACCAATCAGCAATAGCCAAGATAGCTGAAGATCATGTGGCTTTATTCTCATCTTGCATGCTTGCCTATGAGAACTTCATTGGAGGTACGCTAACGGATCATGAAACTATTGAAGAAGACTATAATCAGGTGGATCCGGATGATATTGAGGATATGGATATTCAATGGAATATGGACATGATCTTGAGGAGGGCAAAGCGTTTCCTGAACAGAACTGGCCGAAAGTTCATTGGTGGCCATTCTAATACCAAGGTTGGTTTTGACAAATCCAAGGCCAAATGCAACAGGTGTCTGAACTATGAACACTTTGCTCGAGAATGTCAAAAAGACAGAGCACCGGCTTCGGGTTTCACCAGACCTAGCCAATGAAACAACCAAGTCTACAACAACTCAAACAACCACAATCAAAGCCAAGGTAGATGTAGGTCCCCCGGGTGTGGCGAATCGTCACATGCAAGTGGGTCTACTAGTCGGACCGGGTGCGGAATACCCATGACTAGGTGGAGAGTCTTACGAAACAAAGTAAATCGAAAAGATAATCACTATAAAGGTTCGTCTATTATAAACACTTGAAGGTTACAGAGAGGAGTTCTGAGATTACAAAGTTATGCGTATTTGCTAATCTGAATGCCTATGATTGCGTACTTATCTACTTTCAACCATTCCTATTTATACACGACCTGATGTCTGCGTACTTAGCAAGTGCACAAGGCATTTTGCTCATGCGTACTTAGCAAGTACGCAAAGGTATTCTTGCGTACTTGCTAAGTACGTAGGAACTATCTCCTGTGCACATACAATTGCGCAAAACACTTGGAGAAATCTGCAACAGTCAATATGTAAAAGTAAATACAACTCGATAACTAATACATACAAACACTTACAAACAAAGACAAATACATACATGAAAGTACTAAACTAAGACTCTATCTATCCATAATCTATCCAGAGTGTTTGTCATAGGAAAGTGCTTCAACAAACTCCCCCTTGACAACAACTCTGGATCATCTTCGATCTTTGGTCTTGAGTCTTCGGTCTTCAGTCTTCACAGCTCTGCATCTTTAGCTTCCATCTTCTTCTTATAGTCAAGGCAGAACTTGATCACCTTGTCATATTTAGAAGCAAGGAATTTCGTCCATTCGTCCGTATGCATGCAATACCTGTCTTCTAGTGCCTCCAGATCTTTCACAGAGAAGTTAATGAAGCAGACTTCATCAAATACTCTGATTAGTTCCCTCGGCACTAAGCATCCACTTTCTGACCGTACCTTTCCAATCACAACAGCCTCGCCCGTCTTTGGATCTACGTACCAGTACCACATGTCACCGAGGATATCCTGAGATAACTTGCTCAGGGGAATCTTGGTTTCACATAGCACTGGCTTGTATACCAATTTCTTTAAGAATTTCTTTGTCACAGGATGTCTTGTTGTCTTATCCTTGACTCTCTTGGGCACTTGAGGCTTGAACAATTCGAACTTCCCAGATCTTGCTTCCCGCTGTAGAACCACCCACAAACCCATCGCCACTGCATGATTAGAATGACCAAGCAGATCTCGGTTTTCTATGTTCACAAGGTCGTATTTGGGTAAGGAGTTGAACGCTTCTCTGGTTGGTTTCAAGTATTGAACCCCTCCAGATCTTTTGATTGCGAACAACTGCTTATCCTCCTCGAACCTTATAGCCAAGATCATCCCTGTTTCCCCTTGTTTGTCTATGATAGACATCTTCTGCCAAACAGGAGCTGGACCCTTAGATGAAGTGGAAGGCATATCTTTTTCTTTTGGTGCCTCCGGATCCACAGGTGTAGGGTCAACTGGGGAGGCTTCAGTCGAGGCTTCCACATTACTAGCATGCTCGACTGAACCTGTGTCGAGCTGAGCTTCGAAGGATGGAAATTCAAAGATCTCTCCAACTTCTAACTCGTACTCTCCTTCCCCGTCACCCTTGGGAACTTCTATCACTACATCCTCATCATCTTCATCCCAATCATCACCAGATTCGATCTCTCCTTCTTCTAGATTAAAGAGAGCATCGATCTGTGCTTCCTTGGAATAGTCAGGCTCTAAGTATAAGATCTCATCATCAGATAGATCCTTAAGTACATCAGTCGCTGACTTTCCTTTGTCACCACCACCAGAGGTATCACCACCCTCTTGATGAGTAGACTCCCCCTGAGACATTGGAATAACAAAGATGGGCACAATTGCTAAAGCTTGGTGCTCACCTCCACTAGGATCGGCTTTGGGATCCTTGTCTTTGTCGTCATCCTTAGTCAAGTCAACAGGATGACAAGCCTCATCACCAGTAGTTTTCTCCTTCTCTTTCTCCTTCTCCTTCTCTTTCTCCCCCTGAGCATCAAGCTTCTTGGTCAGATCGACAATTAGTTTGACCATCAGCTCTTGCTCTTTCTGTTGAGTATCAAACCTCAGCTCTAGAGATGACCTGTGACCCAGAATCATTTCATTTGTCCTGATTAGAAGCTCGTTCTGGGCCATGACGTTCTTCAGTCTCTCATCAGTACCCGTTCTCTAGCTTCTTAGAATCCTAACTTCATCCACCAATGAATTAATATGTGCTTGTTGAGCATCAGATTCCTCCTTTGACTTCTGAATAGTTTCCAATAATCCAGCAACTTGGGTTTCTAGAACATCTATCCTTGAATCATTAGGATCAGGATGTCTGGATGATGACGCTTCAACATTGTGAATTGGGGAGGAGAAGATGGTGTCAAAGTCAAACCCTTGAGTAAATTCCCCATAGTTGAAGGGTTGACTTAAAGGTTCAATGGTGGTTGTTGGAATTGTGGATGTGATGACGGTTGTAGGTGTTATGGAAGGGGTGATGGTGACTGACTCCGTGAGAATTGGAGTAGTCACCGCCACCTGGGCATATGTGATAGGGAGGGTCACTATCACAGGAACCTCCTCTGTGATTGAAGTGACTTCCACGTCAGGTTGTACCTGTGGCCTCCTCCGTCTTCGGTACAACTGTTGTGAAGGTGGGGTGGAAGCTGAGTCAGAACTCGTAGCTGAAACTTGTACTTGCTGCTGAGGACTCACCACCGCCTCACTAGGAATAGGTTGTTGCTGCCTATCCCCCCTGTTCTTATGTATACTTTCACGTCGTTGTCTCTGTATAGCAGTGTTAGAGTCAGAATCTGGCTCATATTCGCTGCTTGAAGCTTGTCGCTTTCTCTTTGAGGACGACTCAGGAAGGGTGACCTTTGTCGTTCTCCTTGGGTGTGCCTGAGATGGTGCATCATCGGAATCAAAAGAATCAGACTCAGTCTCTTCCGAGTCGGATCCCTCAGCACCATCATGTCCTCCTTCTTCGTCTCCATTATCAGACGATCCACCTTCACTTTCATCTTCCTCTTCTTGTTGTTGTTGTTCATCTGAATGCTCACTCAATTCTGGCTCCGAATCGTGACTATACCATCTCCAGTCACCTGGTGCCACGTACGCTTCATTTATAAAGTGGCCAAAGAGTGTTGTGTGCTCAGGGGTAGGATCTACACTGCCTGGCTTTAAAAATTATGCAAACACCCTTTTGTCCACCCTTTTCACTTGCAATCTCTCCCCTGTAGCAGGTAGGTTTGGCAACGCATCGTTTATTAGAAGTTGCACAAACCTAGTGTATAATAAGAACCTGAACCTCTCAGATGTGTTGATCTGGTCATTGATGGCTTTGAAGATGTAGCGCGAGAAGTTGTAGCCCTTATTGAGAGATAAACCAACCATGGCTGCAGCAAGGTCATGACCTATTGCATCCTTTCCAGCTTTTCTTGAGGAGATGCACATGATTTTCTTCTGAGATCAGTTTCCGGTTATGTCTTTAGCACAATTAATGCGGTTCATCTCACTGCCCATACTCACAAGTATGCAATGAGAGATTGAATCAAGACATGTCTCTACATCAACCGTGGAGCGTGTATTCACCCTTGAATCACTCCTGATTCATTGAAATCAAATCCAGAGAAAAGTTAGATTCCCCTACCCGAATACTCAAACACCATATTCATTATCCTGAATCATCATACCGATATTCACTGTAGAAATAAAAAGAAACCAAGACAAATGAATCACTCAATTCTGAATCTTATGATTCCTGATAATCCTTATGGATTTTGCTTGATTTTTCCTGTGCTAATTGATGTAGCTTCATTCTGAAAATTTAGAAAATAATTGGGAAAATCTTAGATGCCTTGAGATAGTGCAACTTACATTACTGTAGCATATCAGTGGGGTACACGTTGTATATCTTATAATTAATACCTTAACACACAAGAAAGTTATACAAAAATGCTTATAGTTTCAAATCTTATAATATTGTCAACTTGAATTACTTGTTTATGTGCATATTACGTATGAATAACGAGTAATACATGACATGATCCCTTATTCTTTGATGTTTATATTGTATCGTTTTTGCTATATGTTAGCCTGATATGATCCGCTGCTCGTGTCTTTGATCAAAAATAGCTTGTGTGAATATGTGTATATTTCTATCTTGAAAAGATCAAAAAGATTTTAAATTTGTGTATAGTTCAATTTTATTCAGAAAAGCCAAAAATATTTGTGTTTAACCTTCTTGAATTGATCTTGAATCCTCTTGATTGAATGTTTTTTATCTTGTTCGTTATTTGACTTGAAATCTTCATAATTTGAGTTGAAAGTTTGAGCACACAAGGGTTTCTACATACTTGATAAGTGCGCATGAGGTAAACCCTGCGTACTTAACAAGTACGCAAGACTTAAGTCATGCATACTTAGTAAGTACGTAGGAGTTAAGTCCTGCGCACTTAGTAAGTACGCAAGACCTTTTTGTGGTGGGTATATATACAAGACTTAGAAATATTTCAGAATTCTATCTCATTAAAATTTCAAACGCCTGTTAAATTCCCTCTGCTCCTTTTACTCTAAAATTCCGTGTGTTCCTAACCGGTGTTTCATCCTGTTTCTAGTTCCATCATCGTATTACAATCACTTGGTGAGAATCTAGAGGCATTCCATCCGCTAAATCGAGAATTAAGGACCATTATAGATTTTGAAATTTCTAAGGGTTTGAATCTTCATTTTGGACGTTTATTAGTCGATTTGGTAACATTAAAATTAAAACATGTTTAAAATCATCAATCGAACCTTAATCAGTACTTAATCATCCTTATTGATTCTTGATTTTGACCTTGACCCCTCGATTGACCGTCGTTCGTCTGGGTAGTCATTTAGGTCAAACTGTGACTAATGTAGCAGCCATTTGGGGTAGATATTGGTCCCATGGGTCTTGATCACTGATTTCGACCTTGTGGTGACCTAATCCACATCAATGTTCATCATCAGTTGAAAAATTCGATTTCTGAAAATTTGAACAAGTGCAATTCTTGCGCACTTAACAAGTACGCAAGAAGTAATTCATGCGTACTTGTTAAGTACGCAAGAACAAATTCCTGCGTACTTGCTAAGTACGCAGGACCAACACTTGTGAAAATTTTCTAAGTCTGAAAATTCAGTTCAATGAGTAACTGCTATACTTAGTCACGTGTATTCAATTCCAATGAATATTCTTGTTCTTATTATGTTTTCTGTGTGTTTTACAGGTATGGCTCGTGCGTTTACAAGTGAGTTCAACCTCCTAGCACATACTGAACCAAAACGGAAGGGTGCTGCACTACAATACCGAGAGATAGTTGACTTCTTGAACTGTTCAAGGATCAGCTATGCTATATCAGCAGACCCGATAGTATCAAGACCGTATCTGGAGCAGTTCTGGGAGACCGCGGAACATGACTGCACGGTAAACCCCAATGTTATACGGGATACCGTGGCGGGTCATGACATCGCCTTTTCTGAGGACACCATTAGGCGGGTCTTGCAATTCCGAGATCTCTCCACCGACCCAACAGCTTATCCTGACTACTTTGTGGATGGATGTTGGAGGCAGCGTATGGGATACGTCGGTGCAAAAGATTATGCTTCATACAAGAAAATGTGGGTGCTCGATCAATGGAGATATTTTTCCCATGTGATGATCATGTGCATCTCTTCAAGAAAGGCAGGGAAGGATGCAATGGGTCATGATCTTGCTGCAGCCATGGTTGGCTTGTCTCTCAACAGAGGCTACAACTTCTCAAGATACATCTTCAAAACCATAAATGATCAGATAAATACGGCTGAGAGGTTTCCATTCCTGTTATACCCAAGGTTTGTGCAACTACTGATTTATGATGCGTTGCCAAATCTACCTACTACTAGGGAGAGATTGCAAGTCAAGCGGGTGGACAAGAGGGTATTTGCACAATTCTTAAAGCCAGTCAGTGTAGAACCTAACAGCACTCTTTGGCCACCTGATAAACGAAGCGTATGTGGCACCGAATGACTGGAGATGGTTTAGCCACGACTCAGAGCCAGAACTAAGTGAAAATTCGGATGAACAACAAGAAGAGGAGGAAGTTGAAAGTATGGATGAATCGTCTGAAAGTGGAGACGAAGAAGCAGTTCATGATGGTGCTGAAGGATCCGACTCCGAAGCTACAGAGTCTGATTCCTCTGATTCTTATGATGCACCATCACAGGCACACCTGAGAAGAACGACGAATGTGACCCTTCCTGAGTCGTCTTCGAAGAGAAAGCGACAGTCAACAAGCAGTGAATACGAGCCAGATTCTGACTCTGACGCTGCTATTCAAAGACAAAGACGTGAAAGTGTAAACAAACGTAAGGGGGATAGGCAGCAACAAGCTATTCCTTGTGAGGTGGAGGTTAGTGCTCAGCAGCAAGTACAAGTATCGGCTGCAAGTACTGATTCAGCTTCTACCCCACCTTCACAGCAACTATACCGGCGACAGCGGAGAAGGCCACATGTACAACCTGATGTGGCGGTCACTTCTATCACAGAGGAGGTTCCTGTGATAGTGACCCTCCCTGTATCATCTGCCCTTGTGCCGGTGACTACTCCGATTCTTACAGAGTCAGTCACCATCACACCTTCCATCACTCATACAACCATCATCACATCCACAATCCCTACTACCACCATTGAACCGATCAGTCAACCCTACAACTATGGCGATTTTACTCAGGGTTTTGACTTCGATACTATCTTCTCATCCCCATTTCATAATGGTAAAGCATCTACATCCAGACATCCTGATCCAAATGATGCAAGGATAGAAACTCTGGAAACCTAAGTCGCTGCTCTACTTGAAACCGTTTGGAAATCAAAGGAGGAGTCTGAGGCTCAACAGGCTTAGATAAATTCGTTGGTGGATGAGGTTACCATTCTAAGAAGCCAAAGGGCTAGGACGCATGAGAGACTTGCTAATGTGATGGCCCAGAACACTGATCAAGACAAACTGTTGAGCATATTCTGGTGACAACGAGCTTGAAGATATTATGTCTTAGTCTTAGAGTCTTTGACTTGTAATTGATAGAATTGTTAGCAATAGTTAAAGGGGGAGTCTGTTAGGACATGTTTTGTAACTGTTGATAACAATATTGTTTAAGTTCATAGACAAGTTCGCCTAAGCATCTTTAGGAGCGAACTTGTTAAGTTCGCCTAGCCTATTAGAGGCGAACTTAATAAGTTCGCCTAAGCATCTTTGAGGCGAACTTGTTAAGTTCGCCTACTGCAGGTCTTGTGTCTATAAATAGGATTTTACAGTTTCAGTGTAACGAGAGAGAGCAGCAGCAGAGGAGCTAATAGATTGATCAAGTTTGTAAACTCTGTGATTGTTGGAATACAAGCTTGAATGTTATTTACGTGATTGTTTCTATTGTCTTTTGTGTATACAATTATTGATTAGGTTGGATTCCGCACTCCGCGTTAACAATACGTCTTATCACGAGAACGATCCGTAGAAGAGTCATGTGGACCTACACAAACAACATGATTCTGGGACACATGTCATCTCTTGAGCTTCGGTTTGATCTACAGCGAAAAGAGCATGACATAATGGTCAAATTAATTGCTGATCTGAACAAGAAGATAGATGCTCAGGGGGAGAAAGAGAAAGAGAAGGAGAAGACATCCAAACCTACTGGTGATGAGCCTTGTAATCCTGTTGATTTGATGAAGGATGATGACAAAGACAAGGATCCCGAAGTCGGTCCTAGTGGAAGTGAGCATCAAGCTTTGGCAATCGTGCCCATTTCTGCTATTCCAATGGCTGAGGGGGAGTCTACTCATCAGGAAGGTGGTGATACTTCTGGTGGTGATAAAGGAAAGTCAGCGGCTGATGTTCTAAAGGATCTATCTGACGATGAGATCTTATACTTAGAGCCTGACTATTCTAAGGAAGCACAAATCGATGCTCTCTACAATCTTAAAGAATGAGAGATAGACTCTGGTGAAGATTGGGATGAAGATGATGATGATTACTTATTGAAGTTCCCAAGGGTGACGGGGAAGGAGAGTATGAGTTCGAAGATGTGGAGATCTTTGAAGTTCCATCCTTTGAATCTCCGCTCGACATAGGTTCAGTCGAGTCTGCTAGTAATGTTGAAGCTTCGACTGAAGCCTCCCCGGACGACCCTACACCTATGGATCCAGAGGCACAGAAAGATAAAGATATGCCTGCTAGCTCATCAAAGGATCCGGCTCCTGTTTGGCAAAAGACTTCTATCATAGACAAACAAGGAGCAACAGGGATGATCTTAGCTGTAGGGTTCGAGGAAGATAAGCAGTTGTTCGCAATCAAACGATCTGGGGGGTTCAATACTTGAAACCAACCAGTGAAGCGTTCAACTCCTTACCTAGATACGACCTCATGAACCTAGCAAACCGAGAGCTACTGGGTCACTCAAATCACGCAGTGACGATGGGTTTCTGGCAGGTTCTACAGCGGGAAGCAAGATCTGGGAAGTTTGAAGTGTTCAAGCCTCAAGTGCCCAAGCGAGTCAAGGATAAGAATGCTAGACATCCTGTGACTAAGAAACGCTTAAAGAAACTGGTATACAAGCCAGTGCTATGTGAAACCAAGATTCCCCTGAGCAAGTTATCTAAGGATATCCTCGGTGACATGTGGTACTGGTACGTAGATCATAAAATGGGCAAGGCTGTGGTGATAGGAAAGGTACGGTCAGAAAGTGGATGCTTAGTGCCGAGGGAACTAATCAGAGTATTTGATGAAGTCTGCTTCATTAACTTCTCTGTGAAAGATATGGAGGCACTAGCGGACAGGTATTGCATGCATACGGACGAATGGACGAAGTTCCTTGCTTCTAAATATGACAAGGTGATCAAATTTTGCCTTGACTACAAGAAGAAGATGGAAGCTAAAGATGCAGAGCTATGAAGGCTGAAGATTGAAGACCAAAGATGATACAGAGCTGTTGTCAAAGGGGAGTTTGTTGAATCACTTTTGTGTGACAAACACTCTGGATAGAGTCTTAGTTTTGTACTTTCATTGTATGTATTTGTCTTTGTTTGTAAGTGTCTATATGTATTAGTTATCGAGTTGTATTTACTAATGCATGTTGATAGTTGCTGAAATCTCTAAGTGTTTTGCGCACTTGTATGTGCGTAGGAATTAGTTCCTGCGTACTTAGCAAGTACGCAAGAATACCTTGCGTACTTGCTAAGTACGCATGAGCAATTTGCCTTGCGCACTTGCTAAGTGCGCATAGAGCATGTCATGTATAAATAGGATAGGTTGACAGTAGACAAGTACGCAGTCATATACGCAGACTTTGTATACTCAGTATTTCTCTCTGTAACCTTCAAGTGTTTATAATAGATGAAAGTTTAAAGTGATTCTCTTGTCGGTTTACTTTGTGTTGTAAGACTCTCCACTTAGTCACGGGTATTCCGCACCCAGTCCGACTCAGGAACGCACTTGCATGTGACGATCCACCACACCCGAGGGACCTACAATTCATAAATTTAAGTATCCGTTACAAGGAAAGTAGTAATCAAAGTTTAAATTCATTAAAACTAATGTCACACCCCCAAAATCCACTAACAGAATTTTACCGCGAGGCGTGTGACAAACCAGGATCTCAGTCATTAGTTACGTCAAACGACACTATATGAGTTTAACAAAAACCATTAATGTTCAGAGTAAATGGGGAAGCGATAAATAAAATATTCAATGTGCAAAACAAATGCGCCAAAAGTTAAGTTTAGTAAAAGCAGATAAATAGTTTAAATGTTTGAAATAATAAAAGGACTCCAATGCATGTCCTAATTGTGCACCTGTGCCTTAGCGACCTGAGTTATCTACACGACTGCAAGAGTTATTGGATAAGGGTTTCATCCGACCTAGCTCATCGCCATGGGGATCTCCAGTCTTATTCGTCAAGAAGAAAGATGGGACTTTCCGTATGTGCATTGATTACCGTGAGTTGAACAAAGTGACTATCAGGAATCGTTATCCACTACCCCGTATTAATGATCTGTTTGACCAACTTCAAGGATCAAGTTTTTATTCAAAGATCGATCTTAGATCCGGTTATCATCAACTGAGAGTCCGAGACGAAGACATCTCTAAGACTGCATTCATAACCCGGTACGGCCAACCGCAATGTTCATGGACCTCATGAACCTTGTGTGTAAACTCTACCTTGATCAGTTCGTCATCGTTTTCATTGATGACATCCTCATCTATTCTAAGAGCAAGGACGAACATGAGGAGCATCTACATTTAATTCTTGAACTGATGAAGCAAGAGCAGTTATATGCCAAAATTTTCAAATATGAATTATGGATTCGCGAAGTCCAATTTCTAGGACATGTAGTTAACGAGAAGGGAATACATGTCGATCCAACTAAATTAGAAGTCATCAAGAATTGGGCAGCACCAACGACTCCAACAGAGGTGCGACAATTACTGGGATTGGCTAGCTACTACCGTCGATTTATCGACGGATTCTCAAAAATTGCTCAACCTCTCACTGCCCTAACCCAAAAGGGTAAACCCTATAACTGGAACGAAACCCAAGAATCAACATTCCAACTGTTAAAGTAGAAACTCTGTAGTGCACCCATCCTATCTCTTCAAGAGAGAACGGATGACTTCGTAGTGTATTACGATGCCTCCATTCAAGGTCTCGGTTGTGTACCGATGCAACGTGAGAAGATTATCGCATACGCTTCCCGTCAGCTAAAAATTCATGAAAAGAACTACACGACCCATGATTTGGAATTGGGAGCCGTAATGTTTGAACTGAAAATATGGAGACATTACTTGTATAGTACCAAATGCACCATCTACACTGATCACAAGAGTCTTCAGCATATCTTCGAACCGAAAGAGTTGAACATGCGACAACGTCGTTGGATCAAACTCTTGAATGACTATGATTGTGCTATAAAGTACAATCTGGACAAAGCTAACCTGGTAGCCGATGCCCTAAGCCGAAAAGAAACCAAAGCTAGACGAGTCCGAGCATTACAACTCACTTTCCACCCTTGACTACCTGATCAGATCCGTAATGCTCAACTTGAAGCCCTGAAAGAGGAAAACCTACCGTTAGAGTCTACGCGTGGTATGGAAAAACAACTTGAGGTTAAATCTGAAGGCATTATCTACTTCACAGAGTGAATATGGTTTCCAATGTATGGGAACTTAAGGGAACTCGTAATGGATGAATCTCACAAGTCTCTCTATTCCATTCATCCTGTTTTCGATAAGATGTACCACGATCTGAAGGTTCTATATTGGTGGCTGAACATGAAAGCTGATATAGCCACCTATGTGAGCAAATGCTTGACTTGTTCAAAGGTCAAAGTCGAATACCAAAAACCATCTGGTTTGCTTCAACAACCAGAAATACCGATGTGAAAATGGGAGCAGATTTCCATAGACTTTATCACTAAACTACCTCGAACTCCTAGAGGGTGCGACACCATCTGGGTGATCATAGATCGCTTAACCAAATCCGTCCATTTTCTAGCAATCAAGGAGACTGATAAGATGGAAAACCTAACCCGTATCTATCTGAAGGAAGTAGTCTCTCGGCATGGAGTGCCAAATTCAATAATTTCTGATCGAGACGCTCGATTCACCCAAAGTATGTAAAAATAAAAAAAGCCTATGTAAACTCACCTTGATATTAAGTCTTAAACTTGATCTAGATCGGGAGGATGGGTGAACCGGTTTAACGATGCCCTAAATAAATAAGATATGTAATTTAATATATGGGAACGATTAAAAGGAAAAAAGACGGAACGATTTGGGACATAGGGATTGGAACGAACGAACGAAATAATATTAAAGATTTAGATTTTAATGATAAATAAATTGATAATATCTAAATGGAATTATATGGAAAAATATTTTATAGATTTTTATTTATAAAAGAGAAACGCAAATTTAATAAAAATCCTTTTAAGATAATTAGGTTAAAATAATCATCATGTTGGAACATTATAATGTCTATAAGAATGTCATTTGAAATAAGTAAATAAATTAATTATGCGAAAAAATAGTATTATTATTTATTAAATTTACTAAAAGAATCATAATATATGTAAAAGTAATAATATGATTAAAGTCATTATGATTTTAATAATACAAATTTTAATATTAAATATGGATCATGTCGTTATAAAGGTTTAGATATATGTATAACTCTTCTTTGTTTAATAAGTCACAACGTTACAACCACGAATATTTAATTTTTTTACATATATATAAATTATGTGTTATGCATTTGTAGTAATCAAAAGGTTTTAAGATACAATCAAATATATATATATATATATATGTATACTTTTATTTACTAAAAGATAATAATTATATACGTTTGAAAAGTTTATTAAAAGATAACAATAATAGTTTAGAGCTATATATATATATATATATATACTCGTAAAATTTATAAAATAAATAATGTATATATGTCACAATTTATTTGTATATGTTTTGTTATATATATAAGAAAAGATGTATTTTACTATTTTAATTCTATAAGTATGCGTGTATGTAAATATATACGTATATTTATATGTTTATATGAGAGTGTGTGAGCGTAAAGGGAGTAAAACAAACAAAAAGATGGGCAGAGGCCGGGTTCGAACCCACGACCTCTTCCATAGGGGAGGTGTGTAATAACCACTTGAACTGGGCTAGAGCCTTGATAAGGAAACATAACTCAAAATTTAAAAACAACAACTGATGCTCATCTCCTTCCTTGCCTAGCCCATCGCTAACAGCCCCCTAGAATCCTTGAATCCTAAATCAATTTATGGTTTACAAACACAAATGGGTACAGGGAAAACGAAAATCATGAGTATATGAAACCTGGAGTTTGAGCTTGAACACAAGATTGAAAAGAATCGAGATCTTGGGGAGGTGCTAGTACCGAACGTAACACGAGGAATAAAAAACGATTTTTGTGAATGGGGAACTCGAATGGGGTGTTAGTAGGGATTATAATGTGCATACAACTGTTAATTTCACGAAATAAGCGAGATTAGAGCTTGATTTGTGGGTTTTGGAATCTCATAACCGTAAATGCCTAAATGGGTTTTAATGCTTGAATTCTCAATCAATTAGGTTGAATTACTACCTTTCAATGATCGCAAAAAGGCTAGGAATTAGTTGGGGAGGATTAGGATCCCGAATTTTCAGGGAATGAAGAGTTTAAGCGAGTGTTTGACTTTCCATGGTCAAAATTGAGTTCCTTTGAGTTCCATGGTTCAAAAGAAAGGGTTCAACCTATTTTGAGAGGGGTTCAAACTAAATAAAAGGGCTCAAGACTAAAGAGGGGGGTTCTTTTGCTTTCAAGACATATATTAACTAATAAAATCCCCTTTTTTGTTAAAAATTTATGTTAATTACTTTATAAAATTGAGTTTATAAGATTTATAAAATTCTAGATGTTATTTAGTTTGAATATTTATAAAGGAACATTTTCCATTTTATAAGGACTATAAATTGTGTAAAATGATTTATCAAGTATATATATATATACATATTTATTTATAAATAATTATATGTGTATGTCTAAAAGACGAAAATACATGATTAGTGCTCATAAGTTTTATATTATTACAAACGGGTTTGCTTAATAAAAGAATCAGATGCATTTGTATATGTTTACATATATTTTCATAACTAGATACATATATATGTACACGATAAAAGTAGGAGATGCCGTCACATGTTTAGAACTCACTTGTTTTTTCTTGATAGGATAAATGAACTTTAATGTGATATATATATATATATATAATAGAGAAGAAATATGTAATGCAAAGGTTGAAAATTCGAATCGGTACATGTTAGCAATCAATGTGACCAATCGTGTTTGAATAAGTATAGGATTGAGATGAAATGTCATTATTGTATAAAATAAAATAATGTTAGAAAATCATGGATGTTACAGTATCCCCATGTTGAGGGAATTTGTCTCAAAATTCAACTGATTGAGGCTGTTGATAACAGGTGAATGATGAGGGTACTTTGAGCTTCGCTTGATTCTCGCGTTCCCAGGTAAACTCTGGGCCACGTTTGGATTCCCAATGGACTTTGAAAATTGGTTTGGGGAGTACAATCGATATCAAGAGTCAGGTCTGATACTCAAAATGATGATGGTGGATTTAGTTTGAAGAGAATTAATGAGAAGGCTACTTAAGAACATTTTGGACTCCAATGCTGGAATACATCACTTACAATTAGAATGATGAGAATTTTGATGATCAAAACTTGTCTAGGATGTAGCCTAATATGTTCAAGATACGTCACTGGATAAGAGGTTTCACAAACATTGGTCAAGGTCAGAATAACATAAAACTTCACGTGACACGAACAACGCTACTTCTGATAATATGACAGGAACACTTATATATAGGAAGTACCAGCGGTGTATCCACCATGCCCTTAATATATCACATTAGTTTCGTTACTATATATCACGATAAACTTTATGTCATAACTCATGACAGAATTCACTATGTTTTCCATGTGCTGACTATAATAATTATGTGTGCACCCGTAATTATTCGAATCGTCGCATGGTCCGTATAGATCATCCCATTGTGTGCGGGTCAAGAGGGGACACAAAATCACTTAAATCATAACTATTGTTTCACATATGTGTTGCTAATAAATAAAAGGATAGAAATGTGGCACAACACCATGGTAGTCCTAGATAGATGGCATAATCCTCAAGATTACCCATAAAGTTTATAGCTCCCTCGTGTTTGAACAAGAATACGTCAAACCCCGAGTAGCTCTTATGGCAATCAAAATGAATAATCATGTTTCATGTAAAATGTAGACAATCAACTTTCAACTTTCAAATAATAAAGTTTTGTGTTTAATGTAAACAATCGAGTCTTATGGATTATGCGAGCAATCAAATGTAAATAATCGGATTTCATGAGTAATGTAAACTATCGAAATTTCGTACGTGATCGAGCTTTGTGGACAAGCGTGTTGTTCGACGTTCATGTATAATGTGGGTAGTTGGGTTTTATATTTTCAAATTCGTCAATGTTTATATGAATGGTTAATGCTCATGCGAAATGGTTCATCTTCTCGAAGTTGGCTAGCAAGCTAAAACTCTTTTTAATAATGGTGACAAACCGTAGTAGGTGTAAATAGTTCAAACAATGACAAGATAACGTAAATGATCACAATGCGTAATTTATTCTGGATTAAATCCCTATTCGACTCCATCTTGCACTTGCTTCAAATGCTCTCATTCATCCCCTCGGTATTGACTTGAGTGTCGTTGGTGTTTATGTTGAAAGCATGCCCACGAGCACCACCTTGGCTTGCATTAGCCAATCTTGGGCATTGGTTCCAAAAGTGGTTTGGATCACCACACTCATAGCAAGCACGCCCATTAGTGATAGCCAGTGGAGCTGGGTTAACAGTTTGTTGATTGGCTCGGTTTCCTTGGTTGAGTTGGTTAACGGGAGGCCTAGATCGACAGGTATTTTTCAAATGACCATATCTTCCACAACTCGCGCATAAACGGCATGGTACATTTGGGAAATGATGGTAGCTGCATGTGTTGCATTGAGGATTGTTGCCCACTTATGGATTTTTATTTAGGTTTTGGACCATGGGAGCAACTTGGTTGATTGGTGCAACAGGGGTAACGACAGCAAAGTTACTAGCCTTATGCTTTTTATTGTTGTGAGAAGGTTCGGGCTTGTCTTCATTGGTTGGTTCAGATGGAGTTGCTTTGTCATTGGATTTCTTTGCACCTTTTCTTGTTAACGTGCCTGACTTCACGTGATTGTCGGTTAACGTGGCGTCTAGGCGTATAGCGTCTTTAAGGGTGGCAGGATTTCTTCCCAACACGGTGTCTTGAATCTTCATAGGCAGACCACCTATGTATTTCTCAATGCACCGAGACAGTGGTGTGACCATGTGTGGTACGAGAAGGCTCAACTCATGGAAACGAGTTGTGTAGACGAGGTTTTCACCACTGTCTTAGGTAAGATCCCAAAATTCAGCTTCTAGTTTCTTCATTTCATTACGAGGAGAAAACTCCTTGGTCATTAGCCTCTTCACCTCATCCCATGGCAATGCCATTGCCACATCAACACCTCGAGCCCCTTTCTCCCCATTCCACCAAGTGAGCGCCCATTTTTTAAAGACGCTCGTAGCATAACAGACACGGAGGTTGTCGGGACAATCACTATTGAGAAAAGTATTCTCAATTCTTTCAAACCATTGGAGGAGGCCGATAGCTCCCTCGGTACCATAGAACTTGATGGGGTTGAAGGAATTGAAATGCTTGAAGGTGCATTGGCGTGGGTTGGCACCACCACCACCACCATTGTTGTTAACACTCCCACCATTAGCACCACCATTGTTGTTGTTGTTGGTGGCTTGAGTGAGTTGATTCACAAGCTAGGTAAGGAGGGTAGCAAGGTCATTGTTGTTGTTGGTATCGTTGGCACGACGGGGAGGCATGCTATAGAAGAAACAATACAAGGAAAAGGGATGAGAATTTCATGAGGATTTCTTGGATATAGATAAGAAATTAACAAGCATATGTCACATTGTGTAACATGCAAAGGTAAACATATTTAGATTGCACTCATATGGTATCATAACCATTTATATTGTGACACCCGACAATTTTCGGATAACTCCGTTAACTGAAATCCCATATCTCACAAACTCAGTTAACCCAAGTACAAACTCCAAGGACTAGTTATGTCATAATCTTAAACAATTACACCTAAACTTCAGGGACTAAAGCTGTAATTACCTAATACTTGATTGTTGACTTTTGAAAGTCAAAATCAAGCACACTTTGATCCAAATTTGTAACCAAAACTCCAAAACCATTCGAATTCAAAATTGTTATACAACACATTGATGATCTCGACCACTTTCTAATCATTTCCATACGTTTTTAAGTGTTAATCATTACGAATTAAGACCCTTAAAGTCGTAAACGTCGAACCCACCACAAAAATCAATCAATTCAATCATTTGACATTACAATCTTGAAATCAAACACCCTGAGCACATTGAACGAACCTCTCTAAGTGTTCTTCACACACCAATTTGGTCGGAGAAGAAGCCGGAGACGTCGGGGACGAAGACGTTCGAAGTCGCAAACCCATTTAGTCGTTCTCTATCATTTCGATATCAATTGAGGTAAAAAAACACTCTCTCAGACTCGTTTCAACATCTAGAACAAAAGCCGTAACCTAATTGGGGCTTATATCATCGAATTAAGCATGAATATATTCTAGGGTTCATCGCAATTTCGGTTTAGTCGAACCATAACCTAGACTCAATCTCAATCCCATTAAGATACATGGTTAGATTCGCAATCTCATACTTGTTGAAAGCCCCATGAATCCAACGTGTAATCTTATCAGATTTAATCAATTTGATTCTATGTTCAAACCTATGGTTTTCGGCATTTCAAAACAAGATTTAACGACCTTAAACTCGATGATTTTGCATCTAAACTCACCCACAGACTCGCATCACACCGATTAACAAAACCCCTATGACCTTAAGGTCAATAGCGATCGATTTCAGGTGATTTAGGGACGAGTTTTGGATCGGTTCGCATGGGGGGAAGAACACAGGAGTGTTATGGGTTAAAACCAAATGGAACGGGTCTTGTACGCGATACCCTAGCGGACGGAGTTGGTTAAGGCTTTGTTATGTTGTGGGAGAGACCCGGGTTCGAGTCTCACAACCCACATTTTATTTTTTTGCACTTTTTAAGTTATCTTTATAAATAAAACCAATCCCCATATTACTATAATGTTATATTAAGACGATTCGACACCGGAAAGCACCCTTGTGCTTGGGATTGAATTTATAATTAACTTTAAGTGTTATTTTCATTTTAAAAAAATAATATAATTATTTATACTATCACTTAAACATTAATTTTGTTCGTAAAAACACATGAATATTTATTTAATATTATTATCTCGTGTTTAGTAATGTTTCACAAGTACCACATCCATACTAAATACCAAGCTAAGGATTTTCTAATCCCGATGACAAGATATCTATTCGTTATTCATAAGCATATTTAGGACATTCGATTCTATCCATATCCTCGTCACATATTCCTACGTGTCTCTAACAATCATAAATCATATTCTATGGCATTTATAGACTGTTCGCGTGCAATTTATTTGTGGTTTTGTTGCACTCTTGTTGTGGTGCTATTTACAACACTCTTCACATCTCAGGTGAGTTTCACGGCCCCTTCACTGCTTTTAAATTAGGGGGAGAAAACATGACGCAAACATATGATTACTGTAATTCTTATATATCACTTGCTAAACTAAGCGTTCACTTGCTAAACTAAGCGTAACACTCTATCATGAAAGTCCTTACTCATCGAACCGTTTAATATGGATTTAGCGAGATAATCTTTAGTAGTACTACTGGGATTGACAAACCCCACCCGCGTTAGTCGTTCTAACTCGACTGGAGGTCAAACGGGTGTAATATTGACCTAACACATCACCACTATTGATAGACTTGGTGGAAGGCATCAAACACAAAACAGTCAGCTTCGGTTGCGAGCGATTTAGTAACTTGAACATAGGTTAGCTACCTATTGATATATTTGAATGTACATGATCTGGCAAACATTATTCTTAACTGAAACCTATGAACTCACCAACCTAGCATTGATACACTTTCTTAACATGTTTTCTCAGGTCGCTAAGGCACAAGTTCACGGTTAGGACATGCATGGGAGTCTATTACGATTGCAAACATTTAAACTATTTATCTGCTTTTCAATAACTTGGTTTTTGGGCACGTTTGTTTTGCGCACTAAATACTTTACTTTTCACTTCCGCATTTACTCTGAACATTAATGGTTTTTATTAAATTCATATAGTGTCGTTTGATATGACTAATGACTGAGATCCTGGTTTGTCACACTCCTCGCGGTAAAACCCCTCATGTTGATTTTTTAGATTGTGACATATTGGTATCAGAGTCATTGGTTATAGAGAACTAGGATTGCATACTAGACTATAACCACACACATGCGTTAGTTACACGACACATACACTCGAACATGTCGCTTACACCTTACATTACAGGAATGTCTACTCCACCTACATCTCCAGTTGCCCAGGAACCTGATGTTCCTACTATACCTTCACAAGAGCCTAAGAGCGTCGGCTGAGCCCAATTGACGACACAGTGGTGTACGACGAGCCATTTCATGTGCGTGTCAGAGATAACATGTATGACTGGGAATGGTATCCTGATCCGCCAAGAGCAGACCCCGTCCCCACTCATTACTGATATTCCTTCTTCTTCATCTTCTTTGCGAGCCTTGCCATCACTACCATACCCCATGGAGCAGGATTTTGTTGCCTTTGTAGCAAAGATGGACCGGGAGGTCTGCAACAGGAGCGATGCTGCGAGCGAGATTATCGGACTTTTACAACGAGGAAATCAATCTGACCAGAGGATTGAGAAACTGACAGCAGATCTAGGAGAGACTAACAGGGTGCATGACAACCTGGGAGCAGCATTCCATGAGTTAGAAACCCGAGTGAATGTGCTAGAGTTTGACCTTGGAGCGGCTGAGAATAGGAGTGAGGAGCTGGCGTCACAGCTTGCGGCTGCCAATGCAGCGGGAGACGCACAAGATGATGAGCCCGAGGGAGAACTGGCTGAGGACGGATCAGTTATTTATTCAGCTGGCAGTGGCATATGATATTCTAGCTTTATTTATCTTTTCTTTCTAAACCTAGATGGGCAGGGTTGTTCCCATCCAACATATATTTCTGGATTTTGATGTTTGATTGAGTTTAGTTTGTAGCCGTTACAATTTATTTAATCATGGATTATTATTGAAATATTAGATGTTGTGGTTTAGTTTTCATTTGTTTACTCATACTTGTATGATGATAATATGCGATATATTTTTCTCATTATTGTATTGGTGAATATGAAGATAATGTCTGGACGCGGTCGTGGATGTGGTGGACGTAATGGTGGTCATGGTAATATCAATATAACTACAGCTGAACTCACTACACTCATCAACGATAGCGTGGCTGAAACCTTAGAAGCCGCACAACATGCTGGAGGTAAATCCGACGTTGGTCGACTCTAGCAAGTCAATTACTTACTCCAAAATTGTTTCCGAACCTTGTATCCTCAAATGTGTAATTATTTCCAATCCAGATCAGCACAATAACTAGTAGACTTGCACTTTCAAAACTTTCATGGATTGCAAGCCCCACACGTTTAATGGTGCGAAAGGAGCAGTTGGTTTCTTCCGTTGGATCGAGAAAGTTGAATCAGTATTTGCTATGTGCAACTGCCCCCAGGCAAACCAGGTTAAGTATGCCTCCGGTACATTAGAGGGTCCTACCCTTACATGGTGAAACTCTCAGGTCCAAATGTTGGGTCTGGACATGGCTAACACCCTACATTGGGAAGAGTTCAAGACTATACTGAGGGAGGAGTACTGTCCTCGTGATGAAATTCAGAAACTCGAGGGTGAATTTTGGAACTTAAATATGGAGGGTTCCGAGATTGATATTTATACTACCCGCTCTCATGAGTTAGCAGTCATGTGTCCACAAATGGTAACTCCAGCATATAAGAGGATCGAGAGGTACATCGACGGCCTGGTACCTCAACTTCAAAGCATGGTTACTTCTTCCAACCCTACCACCATTCAGCAAACTATCTGGCTAGCTCATAGACTGACCGATCAAGCTGTGACTCAGGGTACCTTACCCCCAAGGGGCACAACTACCAAAGCTACTAACAGCAACAAACGCAAGTTTGATAACAACACCAACACTATGACTTTTCAGTCTAACCCATCTCAACAACAGCAACGTAGGTTTGAACCTACCAAAACCTTTAATTAGTCAACTTCTTCAAGTCAGAACCAGGGTACCTATGCTGGAAAGTACCCTAAGTGCAACAAGTGTGGTTTTCACCACAATGGTTCATGTGATAAGCATCGTTGCCAACGGTGTGGAAAAATGGGCCACGCTGCAAAGGATTGTATGGGTGAGCTTCAACCTAAGCAAACGTTTCAGCAGCAGGGATCTACAAGGGGTTGCTATGAATGTGGAACTGAAGGGCACTTCAAGAAATATTGTCCTCAGTTGAAACAAAATGGTGGAAATAACAACGGCAACAACCAGGGCAACGGGAACGGTAACAACAATAACGGTAACAACAATGGAAATGGTGCGAAGGGTCGGGCCTTCGTGATTGGATCAAGGGAGCAAGAAATGATCACAACGTGGTTACTGGTAAGTTCCTCCTACACGACTTTTTTACTTCTGTCCTTTTTTATACTGGTGCTGATAGGAGCTTCATATCTAAGAATCGTAGTAATCTGTTAGAAGCAACTCCGACCCTATTAGAAACTAAGTACACTATAGAGATAGCAGACGGCCAGATAATCGAAGCAACTCACATTCTTAAGGGATGTAAACTAGGATTAGTTAGTCGTAAGCTTGATATCGATCTCATGCCGGTCACACTTGGCAGTTTTGACATAATCGTCGGTATGGATTGGTTATCCAAAAATCAAGTCGAGCTCAACTGTTGAGATAAAATTGTTCACCTTCCTCTCCCTAGTGGAGAAGCCCTTTCTGTCAAAGGCGAAAAGAGTGGTGCTGTCGTAGGCATCATATCCTTCATGAAAGCAAAGAAGTGCTTACGTAAAGGTCATACTTCTATTCTGGCTCTTGTCGTCAAGCAACCATCTGAAGAGAAGAAGATCAATGACATTCCGATCGTTCGTGACTTTTCGGAAGTATTTCCCAAAGACTTGCCTGGTCTTCCGCCTCACCGTCAGGTCGAATTTTAGACTGACCTATCACCCGGAGCAGCGTCTATTGCTCAAGCACCGTATAGACTTTCACCTAGTGAGTTACAAGACTTATCCACACAACTGCAAGAGTTGTTGGATAAGGGTTTCATCCGACGTAGCTCATCGCCATGGGGAGCTCCAGTCTTATTCGTCAAGAAGAAAAATGGGACTTTCTGTATGTGCATTTATTAAAGTGAGCTGAACAAAGTGACTGTCAAGAATTGTTATCAACTACCCCGTATTGACGACCTATTCGATCAACTTCAAGGGATAAGCTTCTATTCCAAGACCAATCTTAGATCAGGATATCACCAGCTGGGAGTTCGAGATGAAGACATATCTAAGGCTGCCTTCAGAACCCGGTACGGCCATTAAGAGTTTTTGGTCATGCCAATCAGATTAACCAATGCACCCGCGGTGTTCATTGACCTCATGAACTGTGTGTGTAAACCCAACCTCGACCAGTTCTTCATCATTTTCATTGATGACATCCTCATCTATTCTAAGAGCAAGGAAAAACATGAGGAGCATTTGCGTTTAATTCTTGAACTACTAAAGCAAGAGCAGTTGTACGCCAAATTTTCCAAGTGAGAATTTTGGATTCGCGAAGTTCAATTTCTAGGACGTAGTCAACGAGAAGAGAATACATTTCGATCTAGCTAAAGTAGAAGCCATCAAGAATTGGGCGGCACCAACGACCCCATCAGAGGTGAGAAAATTCCTAGGTTTGGCTGGCTACTACCGTCGATTCATCGAGGGGTTTTCAAAGATTGCTCAACCTCTCACTGCCCTAACCTAAAAGAGTAAACCTTATAACTGGAGCGAAACCCAGGAATCAGCATTCCAACGGCTGAAGCAGAAACTCTGTAGTGCACCTATCCTATCTCTTCTAGAGGGAACGGATGAATTTTTAGTGTATTGTGATGCCTCCATTCAAGGTCTCGGTTGTGTACTGATGCAACGCGAGAAGGTTATCGCATACGCTGCCCGTAAACTAAAAATTCATGAGAAGAACTACACGACCCTTGATTTAGAGTTGGGAGCCGTACTGTTTGCGCTGAAAATCTGGAGACATTACTTGTACGGTACCAAATGCACCTTCTACACCGATCACAAGAGTCTTCAGCACATCCTCGAACAAAAAGAGTTGAACATGCGACAGCGTCGTTGGATCGAACTCTTGAATGATTATGATTGTGCTATCAAGTATCATCCGGGCAAAGCTAACGTGGAAGCCCATGCCCTAAGCCGAAAAGAAACTAAACTCAGACGAGTCCGAGCATTGCAACTTACTATTCACATCGGATTACCTAATCAAATCCGTAATGCTCAACTTGAAGCCCTAAAAGAAGAAAACCTACAATTAGAGTCCACGCGTGGTATGGAAAAACAACTTGAGGTTATATCGGACGATATTCGCTACTTCTCAGAGCGAATATGTGTCCTAGTGTATGGGAACTTAAGGGAACCTGTAATGGATAAAGCTCACAAGTCTCGCTATTCCATTCATCCTGGTTCCGATAAAATGTATCATGACCTGAAGGTTTTATATTGGTGGCCGAACAAGAAAGCTGATACAGCCACCTATGTTAGCAAGTGCCTGACCTGCTCGAAGGTCAAATTCGAATACCAAAAGCCGTCTGGTTTGCTCCAACAACCAGAAATCCCGATGTGGAAATGGGACCAGATTTCCATGGACTTAACACTAAACTACCTCGAACTCCTAGCGGATGAAACACCATCCGGGTGATCATAGTGATCGTAGATCGCTTGACCAAATCCGCTCATTTTCTAGCAATTAAAGAGACTGATAAGATGGAGAAGCTAACTCGCATTTATCTGAAAGAAGTAGTCTCTTGGCACGGAGTGCCAATTTCAATCATTTCTGATCGAGACGCTCGATTCACTTCACGTTTGTGGTAAACATTACAAAAATCTCAAGGCACGCGCCTGGATATGAGCATAGCATACCATCCACAAACAGATGGCCAGACTGAACACACTATTCAAACCCTAGAGGACATGTTACGAGCTTGTGTGATTAATTTCGGTAATAGTTGGGAAACTTATTTGCCTTTAGTGGAGTTCTCCTACAATAACAGTTATCACACTAGCATCAAAGCAGCACCGTTTGAGGAATTATACAGACGGAAATGCCGATCACCTATTTGTTGGGCTGAAGTTGGCGATAGCCAACTTACGGGTCCTGAACTTGTGCTCGAAACCTCAGAGAAAATTTTGCAAATTCAAAATCGTATGGCGGCAGCCCGTGACCGTCAAAAGAGTTATGCCGATAAGCGTTGGAAACCCTTGGAATTTCAAGTGGGCGACATGGTTTTATTAAAAGTCTCACCTTGGAAAGGTGTAATTCGTTTGGGGAAAAGAGGCAAGTTAAACCCTCGCTATGTTGGACCGTTCAAGATAATTAAGAGAATTGGCCCAGTAGCATACCAACTGGACCTACCTGAAGGACTTAGTGGTGTGCACAATGTCTTTCACGTCTCAAACCTAAAGAAATGCCTATCGGATGAGACACTCATGGTTCCACTTGAGGAGCTAGAAATCAACAAATAATTACGCTTCATTGAAGAACAGGTCGAAATCATGGATAGGGAAGTCAAGAAACTCAAACATAGTACGATCCCTATTGTTAGAGTTCGTTGGAACTCGAAACGAGAACCGGAATTCACTTGGGAGCGCGAGGATCAGATGATGCGTAAGTATCCACAGCTTTTCAAGCAATCCATGTCAAACACGTAAGGTACTATTCATTTTTCAGGACAAACATTGATGTGACATCCAGAAAAAAAAAATTATTTAACTAGCAACGTTATTTAATTTTCGGTACAAAAATTCTTTCAACTAGGGGACGATGTGACACCCGAAAATTTCCGGATAACTTCGTTAACTCAAATCCCGTTATCTCACAAACTCAGTTAACCCAAGTACAAACTCCAAGGACTAGTTCTGTCATAATCTCAAATAATTACACCTAAACTACAAGGACTAAAGCTGTAATTACCTAATACTTGATTGTTGACTTTTAAAAGTCAAAATCAAGCAAACTATGATCCAAATTCATAACCAAAACTCCAAAACCGTTCGAATTCAAAACTGTTATACACTACATTGATGATCTCGACCATTTAATAATCATTTCCATACGCTTTTAAGTATTAATCATTACGAATTAAGACCCTTAAAGCCGTAACCGTCGAACCCACCACAAAAATCCATCAATTCGATCATTTGGCATTACAATCTTGAAATCAAACACCCTGCGCACATTGAACGAACCTCACTGAGTGTTCTTCACACACCAATTTGATCGGAGAAGAAGCCGGAGACGCCGGGGACCAAGGCGTTCGAAGTCGCAAACCCATTTAGTCTATCTCTATTATTTCGATATCAATTGAGGTAATCAAACACTCTCTCAGACTCATTTCAACATCTAGAACAAAAGCCCTAACCTAATTGGGGCTTATATCATCGAATTAAGCATGAACGGATTCTAAGGTTCATCCCGATTTCGGTTTAATCGAACCATAACCTAGACTCAATCTCAATCTAATTAAGATACATGGTTAGATTCGCAATCTCATTCTTGATGAAATCCCCATGAATGCAACGTATAATCTTATCAGATTTAATCAATTTGATTCTATGTTCAAACCTAGGGTTTTCGGCATTTCAAAACAAGAATTAACGACCTTAAACTCGATGATTTTGCAATTAAACTCACCCACAGACTCGCATCACACCGATTAACAAAACCCCTTTGACCTTAAGGTTAATCGCGATCGATTTTAGGGGATTTAGGGATGAGTTTTGGATCAGTTCGCATGGGGGGAAGAACACAGTAGCGTTATGGGTTAAAACCAAATGGAGCGGGTCTTGTACGCGATACCTTAGCGGGCGGAGTTGGTTAAGGCTTTGTTATGTTGTGGGAGAGACCCGGGTTCGAGTCCCACAACCCACATTTTATTTTTTTGCACTTTTTAAGTTATCTTTATAAATAAAACCAATCCCCATATTACTATAATTTTATATTAAGACAATTCGACACCGAAAAGCACCCGTTTGCTCGAGATTGAATTTATATTTAACTTTAAGTGTTATTTTCATTTTAAAAAAATAATATAGTTATTTATACTATCACTTAAACATTAATTTTGTTCGTAAAAACACACGAATATTTATTTAATATTATTATCTCGTGTTTAGTAATGTTTCACACGTACCACATCCATACTAAATACCAAGCTAAGGATTTTCTAATCCCGATGACAAGATATCTATTCGTTACTCATAAGCATATTTAAGACATTCGATTTTACCCATATCCTCGTCACATATTCCTACGTGTCCCTAACAATCATAAATCATATTCTATGGCATTCATAGACTGTTCGTGTGCAATTTATTTGTGGTTTTGTTGCACTCTTGTTGTGGTGCTATTTACTACACTCTACACATCTCGGGCGAGTTTCACGGCCCCTTTACTGCTTTTAAATTAAGGGGAGAAAACATGACGCAAACATATGATTACCTTAATTCTTATATATCACTGAAAGTCCTTACACATTGAACCGTTTAATATGGATTTAGCGAGGTAATCTTTAGTAGTACTACTAGTTTTGATAAACCCCACCGGTGTTAATCGCGCTAACTCGATTGGAGGTCGAACGGGTGTAAAATTGACCTAACACATCACCACGATTGATAGACATGGTGGAAGGCATCAAACACAAAATAGTTAGCTTCGATTACGAGCGCTTTAGTAACTTGAATATTGTTTAGCTACCTATTGAAATATATTGAATGTACATGATCTGGCAAACATTATTCTTAACTGAAACCTGTGAACTCAGCAACCTAGCGTTGAGACACTTTCTTAACATGTTTTCTCAGGTTCTCTAAGGCAAAAGTTCACGGTTAGGACATGCTTGGGAGTCTATTATGATTGCAAACATTTAAACTATTTATCTGATTTTCAATAACTTGGTTTTTAGGCGCGTTTGTTTTGCGCACTAAATACTTTACTTTTCGCTTCCGCATTTACTTTAAACATTAATGGTTTTTATTAAATTCATATAGTGTCGTTTGATATGACTAATGACTGAGATCCTGGTTTGTCACACGCCTCGCGGTAAAACCCTACAGGTGGATTTTTGATGGTGTGACATGAATGCTATGACATATCAAGGTTACTTAAACTCGTATAACTTTCGAGAAGACATGCTTTAGCCTATAAGTTAACACTCATCCCAGGAATTCCCAGGAAAGCATACGGATCCTTCGGTTGATTTGGATTTATATGTAGTGCCTTCCTGGATAGAAAACCCAGAATACAGGTGTCACTCTTCCAGATTGCACGTGTTCTCTAATAATTAACAGAGTTTAAAACCTTGACGGGGTGTAAGAGTTTTAATAGCCTTGTGTTTATGAGTATGATGTTCCACTTATGAAGATGATGATGACATAGAAGGAGGTAAGAAGAATGAGGGGTTTAGGTTAAAGCTGTTTTATTTAGCTTGTCATTTAGGGTACAGCCTAGTAAGTCATGTAGTCTAATAATTAAGGCATCAAGCATAATATCACATAGGGTAGTAAGCAAATAACACATAGCATGTAGCAAGTAGCATATAGCATGTAGCATGGCATTAGATAGGTGTCCTAAGGTTATAGTCTAGGTCATGGATTTCTAATAACCTAATTCCCTATAACCATGGCTCTGATACCAATCTGTCACACCCCAACCGACGTCGGAAAACGTCGGGGCGGGACATGGAGACTGTTCATAAGCACATGGTCAAACTAAAGTTTCATATATTAATTTAATCCAAATATTCATAACACTTATTCAAACAAAACATGTACAAACATATAGAGGAAACAAAGTATACAACAATGTTCAATTTATCATTTAACTAGGTCCTCAATCCTATGTGTAGCATCTTGTAAATGATCTCAAATGTTAGTACCTGAAACATGATGAAAACAAGGTCAACTAAATATATTTGGTGAGCATACATAGGTTTTGACACCACAAATAGTTTCCAAGTGTTTGTATACAATTCATATGAAGCATGGCAAATAAGACAATTATGGAGAACCACTATAGTTAAAACTGGGGCGAACAATCAAACCTTGTGACTGTTAGGCATAACACTAAATGTTACCCTTGTGTAAATGTTGTCAGAAACAATCACCCTACCTGGGTGGGTTTGTCAGACTCAATAGATCTATCATTGTTAACCGTCGGCTTGTAAAGAGTTTATGATTGCACTTGCACTAACATATGTAAAGGTAGTTAGAACTCATAGTGTTCAAGCATAAGACACAAATTACACGTATGTTCATAATGTAGAATTGTATAATGTAATTGCAAATAATGTTTGATAAATCATGTTTCACCCCAAAGTATGTAAAAATGAAAAAAGGGGCTATGTAAACTCACCTTGATATTGAGTCTTAAACTTGAACTAGATCGGGCGGACGGGTGAACCGGTTTAACGATTCGCTAAATAAATAAGATATGTAATTTAATATATGGGAACGATTAAAAGGAATAAACACGGAACGATTTGGGATTTAGGAATTGGAACGAACGAACGAAATAATATTAAAGATTCGGATTTTAATGATAAATAAAGTGATAATATCTAAATGGAATTACATGGAATAATGTTTTATAGATTTTTATTTATAAAAGAGAATCGCAAATTTAATAAAAATCCTTTCAAGATAATTAGGTTAAAATAATCATCATGTTGGAACATTATAATGTCTATAAGAATGTTATTTGAAATAAGTTAAAATATTAATTATGCGAAAAGGTAGTATTATTATTTATTAAATTTACTAAAAGAATCATAATATATGTGAAAGTAATAATATGATTAAAGTCATGGTGATTTTAATAATATTAATTTTAATATTAAATATGGATCATGTCGTTATAAAGGTTTAGATATATGTATAACTCTTTTTTGTTTATTAAGTCACAACGTTACAACCACGAATATTTTATTTTTTTTACATATATATAAATTATGTGTTATGCATTTGTAGTAATCAAAAGGTTTTAAGATACAATCAAATATATATGTATACTTTTATTTACTAAAAGATAATAATTTTATACCTTTGAAAAGTTTATAAAAGATAACAATAATAGTTTATAGCTATATATATATATATATATATATTTATACACTCGTAAAATTTATAAAATAAATAATGTGTAGATGTCACTATTTATTTGTATATGTTTTTGTTATATATATAAGAAAAGATGTATTTTACTATTTTAATTCTATAAGTATGCGTGTATGTAAATATATACATATATTTATATGTTTATATGAGAGTGTGTGAGGGTAAAGGGAGTAAAACAAACAAAGAAACAAAAAGATGAGCAGAGGTCGGGTTCGAACCCGACCTCTGGCACAGGGGAGGTGTGTAATTACCACTTGAACTGGGCTAGAGCCTTGACAAGGAAACTGATATGACATAAATTATACATGTTTTACATGCATAATTATCCCTGAATTCATCACAAATAGAGATAATATGATAATAATTGATGCTTAATCCATCCATTTGTGTTCCAATAGAATAATTGGCTTGGATATGCAAAAACATGAAGAAAACACTCAAAAACAAGCAAAAATCAGCATCTAGAAGCTAATCGGACGTTCGTGCACCCAAGGAGTCAACCAAGAGAGTCAAAATCAAGCTTTGGTCAAAATGGGGTGATGCACGGTCGTGCATTCCAATGCACGGCCGTGCAAATGGTGAAAATGGGCCCAGAGCCTACCAGACCTGACAGATTCCCTCACGTGCAAGAAACTGGTACTTTGCACGCCCGTGCAATCCAATGCACGGCCGTGCATTGCCCAGCTCTCAGCCTATAAATAGCAAGCTCATTCCAAGCATTTAGGTGTCCAAGATCAAGAGTAGGGAAGGCCTTAGTGCTCTGCTAAGAGCCGGAACTCTCTCGGTTTTGGTCCGTTTAGCTTTTCTTTGTTTATTTTCTTTTTAAAGTCTTGTAATATGAAGCGATTCTTCTCGTTCGAGTAAAACAAGAGGCATTCTATACCAGCTCTCCCTTGGTGTTGGAATACTTTCACACATTGTCTAAGGGTTAGTGGAGTCACTTGTATGGTCATTCATGGCTAGTTCTCTTGTGTTGCTCGAGTTGGTTGAACTTTAATTAATTAATGAAGTATTTTTAGTATGTTATGTTTTTAAAGTCTTTACTATGATTTATCTTAAAAAGACAAGAATAAGTGATCTTTAAACCAATCTAATAATCTTAAATCTTGTGAGTTACTTAGGCAAGACTTCTTGTTTGGGAAGCTTATTTGATGTTTGTACGGTCTATATACAAATCTTGGTGCTAGCATGGCCAGTTAGTATAGATTTAATATTATGGGTTGATTGGAGGTTTGGGTATTCAGTAGGCCGTTTGAGCCCTAACCAGACCGGCGGTTTGCATCGGTATTTCTTTACTTTTCTCCTCTCGGCTTGCAGAGGACTTTTAGCGGGAGCCATAGAGTTTGATCTTGAGAATGAAAGTCTTATTTATTTAAAATAATATTATAAGTAAAGACAACTATTTAAGAACATAATTTGTTAGGTCCGAGCATTCATAAAGTAGCTATGGAGGGAGTTACGCATTCCAACTTTCCAAAGGAAGTTACAAGACCAGACGTACGTCAGTCACAGGGATAATATTAGTCTGAATAATGAACTGTGAGATACTGACGGACTTGAGACCCCGTTTAGGGTCCGTTATATTCATTAAGGAATAGTTGGCCAACCGTATCCACTGTTCTGTTACGAAATACTAACTCCCATATCGAAAGGGTTAGTACTAGTAACTATGACCAACCTTACTTTAAATATATCATTAAATAACAAGGGATAACAACTAGAGTAACACCTTAAACGGGATAATATTTCTATTTACATTTCTTATCTGTTTATTTTCCTTTTAAAACAAAACCCATTTTCCAACTTATTATCGTAGTCAGACAATAGCGAGGGTTGAGTACGAGATTCGTGTCCATGGTTCGATACTTGGTTCTTACCCATACTTTACTACGCTGCGATAGGTACACTTTCCTATTGTGTGTGTATTTAGTTGAAGTAATTATCATTTTAAATTATAAATATAAAACCTGATTTTGTGTAGCTCTAAATATAATATATTTATTACTACTGAAAACACGTCATCATGTCTTTGGCGTTGTCGCCAGGGTTATATATATTTACATTTTTATCTACATATAAAACACAAATCAAGTTTTAAAAAACTTGATGTGTGATTTTTGATGTACTTAAATATTATATAATAATATTTAGAGATTATGGTTTCACGAGATCAGGTTTTAAATTTATAAAATGATGATTACTTTAACTTAAAAACACACACAATAGGCTAGTGTACATATCGCAACGTAATATAGTTTAGGTAAGAACCAAGTATCGAACCAATAGACACGGTCGAATTCCAATACTCAACTTTTGTTAACGTTTAGCCGGTTTAATTAATGAGTGAGTTTTGTGTGCTTGTGGAACAGGAAAGTAAATGACAGAAAAGTAAATAACGGTAGTGTAAATAGCAGAAAAGTAAAAATGTGCGTGAAGTGTGTAACAGAAATGTAACGAACAGAATAGTAAATAACAAGAAAGTAAATACGTCGGAAATGATCAGGTTACAAATAGTATTGCTTTGGGTTTCGAATCCGCTTGGCACATGATAATGTTAAGTTGACAAATCCGATAATATGACTACTACAAATGTGTGACCCGGGTCACCGCTAGAGCCTCGTCCTCACGACATTTGATTTGCAAATTTAAAAGCTTTAACAAGTGGTAGTGCCTCCCGTTAAGGACAACAATTACCCTCAACCCTTCGAATGGTCATCTTCGGGTTGGTTTAAGACATCGAACGTAAAATTCTTTGTATTAGAGTTAAATAGGTGATTATATTTTGCTCACCGGGAGGCGTTGTAACAATGGGACCAAGTATAAAGAAGTACCGTTCCCAAGATGAGTTCACCAATTCTTGGTCGCATAATAAGTTCGTATAAAGTCGTACGATCTTAATAATGTTAACCAAGCATTGTCTTATCAATCTCTACTTGTATAAAGACGTACAAGCTTCAAAAGAAGTTTGATTAAAAAGGTTTTACACTTTAAGAATCAAGAACACTCACAAATATAAAGACGGATTTAGACAATAATAAAAGCCCACCAAAATGGTGGTTTTAAGGACGACTAGTTAAAGACATAAACGCAACACTTGGATTAATACGTTAAACATTAACTTGCACCAAACTTCATCTTCACCCTAGAAATACGAAGAGTCTAGCCATGAATGGCCATACTAACTAGCATAACACTGAGTTTCGTAGGCTCCCCTATTGCGGAACAACGAGGAAGATCCCCTCTACTCACTACTACTACACTTTAACTACGAAATAAGCTTTCTCTGGTGTGTTCTTGGGGTGTGTAAGGGATGCTTCAATGAAGAACTCAAGCAATCTATTTATAGGCCTCAAAATAAGCAATGCACAGCCGTGCATTGGACTGCACGGGCGTGCAAACACCTCGGGAATCAAACATGGTACAAAGGACAGTGTACCGGAGTCTGGGAGAGCAAGAAAGCCTTTGTACGGCCGTGCATTGCATTGCACGACCGTGCAATGCCCCACTGCCTCTCAGGTTCTTCTTTTAGCTGCTGGTTTGACTTATGTTGACCTGGTTTGACTTCTTGGGGGTCAATGCTCGGGTTTGGTCCTTCAAAAGCTTGATTTCTTCACGTTTTAAGCTGGTTTTTGCTTTGTTTATCTTGGAGCACCGAATAACCTGCAATTGTGAAATATTAACGTTTTAAGTATCAATTGTAAGGTTATTAATCAGTTAGTACCATAATATGGGGATTATTACACATGCAAAACATGTATATTTTAGTACATTTTATAATACCCCACACTTAGACTTTGCTTGTCCTCAAGCAAACTCATGCATGATCATACCTATAACTAAAAACTTTACAAGGGAAATGGAACTTCAAGTAGTTGGAAATTCTGGGATAACTCTTGAGTTGCTTATTCTATTTTTGTATATTATATATATATATATATATATATATGATGGAATCCATGACAAGCCTACTAGAACTTCAATTATGCAAAAACTTTCACTCCTCACAATGCTCACTCAACTCTAGGGTTATATGTATGGATAATGTAAGTCAAGTAGAACACTCAAGTTCAAATCGAATTATGCAATGATCATAAGCTTGTATGCAAATCAAGTCTCCACCAATTAACTAAGTAGTATGCATGACTCAAGAGGACTTTAAAAGGGTTGTAATGTGGCTAAAATAAAAATAAAGGGGTGAAGATGAAAATCTTTTTGGGTTTTTAGGGATTTAAAAGGTTTGAAGGGCTGCAGCTATCGTGAAACACACAGCTATGGCTTCATGGCTTAAAATGGAAAATACTAATAGGTCCCTTTACAGTACTCGGATCATGAGGGTATAATTAATCCGAGGGCTCGTTTATGGTCAGATTGCCAAGACCAAGATCTCTCATTAGTGCCAAGTCTTTCCTTACTGCGTAGTACACATTGCTGCCTCTCCGTATGGAACTTTTGGCTTGTAGCCTAACAGCTCCAACTTTGATCAGATGTGTATAATCACTTTGGGAATGAGTTTGATTCTTGCTACATTTTCCATCGTGGCTCCAGTTGCCACACTTCACACATTTTTTGTATCTTTTGGCTCTTATTTTGGCGGCACTTTTTGACAAGCCGCAGAATGGTGGCAGTTGTTCTTGCTTACGCCACCGTTTTCTTACATCACTAGTTGCTTTGAAAATATTCTCTCGGAGTTCGGATGATAATTCAGGCTTTGCGAAATGAAGGTAGAAAAGCAAATTGAAATCAAAAGAATGCATATCCAGCTCTTTAAGGTCTAACCGGTAAAAGACCAACTTCTTTCTTTTTCTTTTCTCCCCTTTTTTTTAAATTAAATCAAGACAATTTCTTCAATAATTCTTTTTTCTCAATTTTCTTGAAATAATTTTTCCATCAATTCCTTGCAGATAGTTCGGCTGTTTCTTCATAATACATCCACCTTCTTGTATATTCCAATTCCTTTGAGTAAAACATATTCTTTCTGAAGTTGCCTCAATGGTAATAAACTTGAAATAACGACATAGGATAATTTTTCCATTTTAAAGACAGTTAGTCAATAACCGGTGTTTATAAATAGCTGGTTGGGTGATAATTGTAGGTAGTAAAAAAAGGCTAAGGCACAAAGGGTTATCTAAGCGGATTATATTTTTGGGATTTTTTTGGTTTAAGGATAAGGGTAATAAGGTCCTAGGTGCCTCAATCATTTTCATACTTCTACTAGTTCATGGTCTTGATATGTATAAGACACACAAGTTCTAATTATGCATAAAATTCAATCGAAAAACACTCAATAATGCCAAACGCAAGAGCATGTGAATAATTATATACTGCGCCAAAAATTTGATGTAGTGTATTATGCTTGATTTTCCTCACATGAAAACGGATGGGATAGGGTTTAGCGAATCGTTATGCATAATATTCATTTGCTTCTACTTGCCATTTATTCATTTTAATTAGGTGCGAACTCAAAGAGGTTTTAAATATTAGGGTTTAAAATTTTGAAAATTTTTCGGGTTTTACAAAAGGTAGGTTTTTGTAAAAATTTAGTCAAATGTGTAAAAAAACACAAGTTGAATTTTTACTGCTTTGAGGTTACAAGTAGTCCTGAATCTCTTAATTCCCCACCCCACACATAAAACTGTGCATTGCCCTCAATGTACAAATGCATATAATGAAATGCTATGCAGGAATTTAAATGCATGAAGTTTTAAGGGAAAAGAAACTGGTACTCCCTCGGTCAATTCGGTGTATAACCTAAGGCCAAAACTTATTGGTGTTGTCAACACTTTGCTTCAAAGACTTCATCGAATTTTATAGAAATTTGATGTGGTTTCCTATTCCTCAGGATGTAGAGATGGAGTGTGATTCCTCAAAGAAGTAGAGAGACTATCTGGTGATGCTATTCTACCTGACACATAAGGGAAAACATAAAAGCAGACAAGGAAAATAAAAGGTAGTAGTTAAGCTACTAAGGTCCTAGTATCGAGAGGGCATACCTGGGGCTGAAGTATGAGAACTTAAATTTGAAAGATCAAACCTGAGATCCATGATTCTGTTGTATGCACCAAGCTCTCAATTTATTCATGATCATCGGGTTGCCTCCCGGAACCGCCATGTTTATTTAAGGGTCGTTGGCCAGACCCGTACGTGTTTCATCAGTCTTACTCCTCTAGTGGAACCTCATCCACTACTTGATCAATTGGTCCTTCGAGGTAACGCTTGACTCGGTGGCCGTTAACTTTGAAAGTTGTCCCGTCTGTTTGTTCCAGTTCCAGTGTTCCATAAGGGAATGTTTTTTGAATTATGTATGGTCCCGTCCACTTAGATCGTTGTAGTCTTGAATTATAAAGTAGGACTTTTTCTCCTTCTTGGAATTCCCCCTTTCTTAGTCTTTTATCATGAAGTCTCTTTGTCCTATCCTTGTATATTGTTGAGTTCCTATATGCCTGATTTCGCAGTTCTTCCAATTCATGAACTTGTAGAAGGCGGTGCTCTCCTGCACTAGATAGATCTAGGTTAACTGCTTTAAGCACCCAGTATGCTTTATGTTCAATCTCTATTGGCAGGTGACAAGCCTTTCCGTAAACCATTCGGTAAGGAGTGGTTCCGATAGGTGTTTTGTAAGCCGTACGTAAGGCCCATAGTGCATCTTCCAGTTTATCAGACCAGTCTTTCCTATTTGGACATACAACTTTTTCCAAGATACGCTTGATTGCTCTATTTGTAACTTCCACTTGTCCATTTGTTTGGGGATGGTATGGTGTGGACAGCTTATGGGTACAACCATATCGTTTAAGTGTCTTTTCCAATTGTGAATTGAAGAAGTGTGTTCCTCTATCACTAATTAGAACTTTTGGTGTACCGAACCGTGTGAATAGTCTTTTGAGAAACCGGATGATGACTCTTGCGTCATTAGTTGGTAATGCTTGTGCTTCAACCCATTTTGACACGTAGTCAACTGCTACTAGGATGTATTGATTTCCGTGAGATGGAGGGAATGGTCCAACAAAGTCAATCCCCTAGACGTTGAATATTTCACAAACTTGGATGCTTGTCTAGGGCATTTCGTCACGCATTGAAATACTTCCTGACCTTTGACATTAGTCGCATTTGCTTATAAGCTTATGTGCGTCCTTGAAAACAGTTGGCCAGAAAAATCTAGCCTCAAAGACTTTTCTTGCAGTATAATTGGCTCCATGATGCCCTCCTATTGGTCCTTCGTGACATTGTCGCAATATCTCGTGTGCCTCCTTCCCGTGCACACATCGTCGCACTATTTGATCTGTACAAACACGAAATAGATATGGATCTTCCCAGAAATAGTGCTTGATATCTGCGAAGAATTTCTTTCTTTCCTGAAATGTTAATCCTTTCACTAGTTCTCCGCTTGCTAAGAAGTTATGTCTGCAAACCATGGGTATTCATTGATATCTTGTACATGCAGTATGTATTCATGGGGGAAACTATCATTTATAGCAAACTTATGATTTTCTTGAGTGGTTTCAAGTCGAGATAGATGATCTGTTGTCAAATTCTCTGCTCCCTTTTTATCTTTTATCTCGATGTCAAATTCTTGTAGTAGGAGGATCCACCTGATTAAACTCGGTTTAGCATCTTGCTTGTTAAAGAGATCTCTTAAGGCGGCATGGTCGGTGTAGACTATGGTTTTTTATAAGACTAGGTACGAACGGAATTTACCAAAAGCAAAAACTACAGCTAGTAATTCCTTCTCAGTAGTAGTGTAATTTTCTTGAGCGTCATTTAAGGTTTTACTTGAATAGTGAATCGGGTGAAAATGCTTTTCGCTTCGTTGACTTAAAACCGCTCCTACTGCGTAGTCACTTGAATCGCACATGAGTTCGAAAGGTTTAGTCCAGTCAGGTGATGTCATGATAGGTGCATTGATGTGTTTGTTCTTGAGAGTTTCAAATGCTACTAAGCAATCGTCAAAGAATAGAAAGGGTCGATCTTTTTCCAACAGTTGTGTCAAGGGTCTGGCGATTGATGAAAAGTCCTTTATGAATCTCCTATAGAACCCCGCGTGACCAAGGAACCTTTTGATCCCTTTTACTGAATTTGGCGGTGGAAGCATTGATATAGTTTCTACTTTGGCTTTGTCGACTTCAATACCATTCTTTGAAATTTTATGTCCTAATACTATCCCTTCTTTGACCATGAAGTGGCATTTTTCCCAATTTAGTGCTAGATTTGAATCTTCACATCTTGCTAGCATTTTTTCTAAGTTTTGTAGACAATGGTCGAAGGAGTTTCCAAAAACTGAGAAGTCATCCATAAATACTTCCATTGATTCTTCTATCATATCATGAAATATAGCGATCATGCACCGCTGGAACGTAGCAGGTGCATTGCATAGTCCAAACGGCATACGCCTATAAGCGAAGGTGCCATAGGGACAGGTAAATGTAGTATTCTCCTGATCTTCAGGAGCGATAGGGATTTGAAAGTATCCTGAGAATCCATCGAGAATGCAATAGAACATATTTCCGAATAGTCTCTCCAACATTTGATCAATGAAGGGTAGTGTAAAATGGTCTTGTCGGGTAGCTTCGTTCAACCTGCGATAATCAATACACACCCACCATCTAGTGACTGTGCGGGTTGGTATTAGCTCATTTTTCTCATTTGTGATTACTGTTATACCTCCCTTTTTTGGTACAACCTGAACTGGACTGACCCATGTTGAATCTGAAATGAGGTAGATCACTCATGTATCTAGTAACTTGATAACCTCATTTTTCACTACCTCTTGCATTTTAGTGTTCAGTCGTCTTTGGTGCTGCACACTTGTCTTGTAATTATCTTCCATATGTATCTTATGAGTGCAGAATGAGGGGCTAATTCCCTTAAGATCCATTAGCTTCCAGGCGATAGCTTTCTTGTATTTCTTCAAAACTTGTAGTAGTTTTTCTTTCTCGTTGTTTTCCAACCTGGAGGAGATTCTTCATCTAGGAAGGCGTATGATAAATCAGGTGGAAGTTCCTTTAGTTCAAGTGTAGGTGGTTCCTCGATAGATGGTTTTGCCTTCTCACTCTCGTCTCTATCTTCCAACTCCTCAATGCCTGTTGTTTCATCATTATGATTAGTCTGTTTTATCATAAACCCTTCACAAACTAGATATTCTTCATGTTCCTCTGCTGGCCATTCTTCTTCCTTTCCCAAGACGTCATGTATCTAATAACCTACTAGGTAGTGAAATCATCAAAAAGAAAAGCCAGATCGTCATGACTACTTGGTCGTTGCATGGCTTTCTTGAGATCGAATGTGATTCGTTCTTGCTTGATACTTGATGCCAATATTCCTCCCCAGACGTCAATAAGGGCGAGGTCTGTATTGAGAAATAGTCTCCCGAGAATAAGAGGGCATCACGTTCCTCCTTTTATGTCGACTACCACAAAATCCACAGGGAAGACGAATTCGTTAATCTTTATAAGTACATCTTCAGCGATTCCCTTTGGATAGCGAACTGTTCTATTGATTAGGCATAGTTCTAATTTTGTGGGTTGAAGTTTCTTGAGATTCATTTTGTTAAATATTGCGCTAGGTAAAATATTTACGCCTATATGTAGGTCAGCAAAAGTATTACCTTGGATTGAGTCGCTTATAAGACAGGAGATCATGAATTGGTCGGGAGGTTTTCTTCCTCTCATAATAACTGAACATTCTTCGTTCAACGCGATTTGCGGCTCTTCTTCAATTTGTTTCGGTTAGTGAGCATATCCTTGAGAAATTTTGCATGAGCAGGAATCTTATAGAGAAATATTTCGTAGGGGAGATTTAGCTGGATTTGATTTAATAAAGACTGAAAGCGTTTGAACTGTTTTTCCAATCTTGGTGGTTCTAAGGTTTCTTGTATGATTTCAGCCCTTAATACGTCATCTTCACATGTATTCTCCATGTTCCCCATGGGTATCATAGTTATTACCTCTACATTCTGTGCTTGTGAAGCTTGACTTACTTCGACACATGGTGGATGATCCAAAATTTCAAAAGGATCTTCATTTGGTTCCGTAGCGTAGAGTTTAATGATTTGACTCTTTATTTCCTCCAAATTACGAAACAGTGTGTCTGGTTTCTAAGGATCTGGTTCGTAGGAAGCACTGTCTGTGTTTACTGATGGAGGTGGTGAAGGAAGTAAATCCTCAAATGGTGACGGGTGGAGATTTATCTCATGGTCCATGTAGCGCCATACGGAGAGATAACATTCCTCAATGTAGTGTGATCCCCCACATGATTCGCACCATGAATCTGAGAAATTGTTGTCAAAGTTGAAAAATTCTTCTTCGGTAAAGTTTTCATTATACGGATTCATGATGATATTTTTGTGTGATTTTTACTTTTAATAAGGCTAATCCGTTAACTTGAATTTTTCTTGAAATCACCGAATCCCCAGCAACGGTGCCAAAAACTTGATGTGTGATTTTTGATGTAGTTAAATATTATATAAAAATATTTAGAGATTATGGTTTCACGATATCAGGTTTTAAATTTATAAAATGATAATTACTTTAACTTAAAAACACACACAATAGGCAGAATGTACCTATCGCAGCGTAATATAGTTTAGGTAAGAACCAAGTATCGAACCAATGGACATGGTCAAATTCCAATACTCAACTTTTGTTAACGTTTAGCCGGTTTAATTAGTGAGTGAGTTTTGTGTGCTTGTGGAACAGGAAAGTAAATGGCGGTAAAGTAAATAGCAAAAAAGTAAAAATGTGCATGAAGTGTGTAAAAGAAATGTAAAGAACAGAATAGTAAATAACAGTAAAGTAAATACGTCGGAAATGATCAGGTTACGAATAGTATTGCTTTGGGTTTCGAATCCGCTTGGTATGTGATAATGTTAAGTTGACTAATCCAATGATATGACTACTACAAATGTGTGACCCAGGTCACCGATAGAGCCTCGTCCTCACGACATTTGATTTGCAAATTTAAAAGCTTTAACAAGTGGTAGAGCCTCCCGTTAAGGACAACAATTACCATCAATCCTTTGAATGGTCATCTCCGGGTTAGTTTAAGATATCGAGCGTAAAATGATTTGTATTAGAGTTAAATTAGTGATTATATTTTGCTAACCGGGAGGCGGTGTAACAATGGGACCAAGTATAAATACGTACCGTTCCCAAGATGAGTTCACCAATTCTTGGTCGCATAATAAGTTCGTATAAAGACGTACGATCTTAATAATGTTAACCAAGCATTGTCTTGTCAATCTCTACTTGTATAAAGACGTACAAGCTTCAAAAGAAGTTTGATTAAAAAGGTTTTACACTTTAAGAATTAAGAACACTTACAAATATAAAGACGGATTTAGACAATAATAAAAGCCCACCAAAATGGTGGTTTTAAGGACGACTAGTTAAAGACATAAGCGCATCACTTGGATTAATACGTTAAACATTAACATGCACCAAACTTCATCTTCACCCTAGAAATACGAAGAGTCTAGCCATGAATGGCCATACTAACTAGCATAACGCTGAGTTTCGTAGGCTCCCCTATTGCGGAACAAGGAGGAAGGGCCCCTCTACTCACTACTACTACACTCTAACTATGAAATAAGCTATCTCTGGTGTGTTCTTGGGGTGTGTAAGGGATGCTTCAATGAAGAACTCAAGCCATCTATTTATAGGCCTCAAAATGAGCAATGTACGGCTGTGCATTAGATTGCACGGGCGTACAAACACCTCGGGAATCAAACAGGGTACAAAGGACAGTGTACCGGAGTCTGGGAGAGCAGGAAAGCCTTTACACAGCCGTGCATGGCATTGCACGACCGTGCAATGCCCCACTGCCTCCCGGATTCGTCTTTTAGCTGATGGTTTGACTTATTTTGACCTGGTTTGACTTCTTGGGGGTCAATGCTTTGGTTTGGTTGTAGGTCCCCGGGTGTCTCGGATCGTTACGTGTGGATGTGTGACTAGTCACAGCAGGTGCGGAATGCCCGTGACTAGGTGGAGAATCAAGTGACATAAAGTAAACCGACAACGAAATCACTTTCAAACTCTGTCTATTATAAACTTGTAGGTTATAGAGAGAATACAACTGAGTGCAAAATGTATGCGTTCATAACTTTTGTTAACCTAGACAATTTATACTAGACCTGATCTCTGCGCACTTAACAAGTGCGCAGGGCAAATTGTTTCTGCGTACTTAACAAGTACGCAGAGTATTCTTACGTACTTGCTAAGTACGCAGGAAGTAATTCCTGCGCACAAGCTAAGTGCGCAAAACACTTAGAGAAAACAGACGACTAGTACATACATTAGTAATTACAACTCGATAACTAATACGTACAGACACTAAGATACAAAGACTAATACATACAAGACAAGTACAAAAGCTAAGACAATATCCAGAGTGTTTGTCACACAAACGTGCTTCAACAAACTCCCCCCTAACAACAGCTCTGGATTGTCTTCGGTCTTCAATGCTCCCTAGCTTTAGCTTCCATCTTCTTCTTGTAATCAAGGCAGAAGTTGATCACCTTTTCGTATTTAGAAGCAAGAAACTTTGTCCACTCGTTCGTGAACATGCAGTACCTGTCCGCTAGCGCCTCCAGATCTTTCACAGAAAATTTTATGAAGCAGACTTCATCAAACACTCTGATTAGTTCCCTTGGCACTAAGCTTCCACTCTCGGACCACACCTTTCCAATCACCACTGCCTCTCCCGATTTAGGATCTACGTACCAGTACCATATGTTACCGAGGATATCCTGAGATAACTTGCTCAGGGGAATCTTGGTTTCAAACAGCACCAGCTTGTATACCAGTTTCTTTAAGCTTTTATTAGTCACAGGATGTCTAACGTTCTTGTCCCTGACTCGCTTGGGCACTTGAAGCTTAAACATTTCGAACTTCCCAGATCTTACCTCTCGCTGTAGAACCTGCCACAAACCCATCGCTACTGTGTGATTTGAGTGACCCAGCAGCTCTCGGTTTGCTAGGTTCACGAGGTCATATCTTGGCAAGGAGTTGAAAGCTTCGCTAGTTGGTTTCAAGTATTGAACCCCCCCAGCTCGCTTGATTGCGAACAACTTCTTATCCTCCTCGAACCTCACAGCTAAGATCATCCCTATCGCTCCATGTTTGTCTATGATTGAAGTCTTTTGCCAGACAGGAGCCGGATCCTTCGATGAACTTGCAGGAATATATTTGTCTTTCTGTGCTTCTGGATCCACAGGTGTAGGATCGGCAGGGGAGGCTTCAGTCGATGCCTCAACAGTACTAGCAGGCTCAACTGAACCTGTGTCAAGATGAGTTTCAAAGGATGGAACTTCGAAAATCTCTCCATCTTCAAACTCATACTCTCCTTCCCCTTCGCCCGTGGGAATTTCGATTACAACATCATCATCCGAGTCATCACCAGAGTCGATCTCTCCCTCTTCTAGATTGCAGAGAGCTTTGAAATGTGCTTCTTTGGAAAAGTCTGGCTCTAAGAATAGGATCACATCATCCGACACATCGTTAGATAGATCTTTCAAAACGTCAGCCACCGACTTTCCTTTATTACTACCTGAAGCATCACCTCCACCTTCACTCTGAGTGGACTCCCCCTCAGCCATAGGCACGGTAGAAATGGGAACAATCGCCAAAGCAGAAGATTGCTACTCACTTCCACTCTGTCCGGCTTCAGGATCCTTGTCCTGAACATCACCCTTAGTTAGATCAATTAAGTGACAAGACTCTTCACTGCTAGGCTTAGATGGTTGCTTCTCCAATAATTCCTTCAATCTCTCCCCCTGAGCAGCAAGTGTCTTGGCCATATCATAGACGAGTTTCACCATAGTGTCATGCTCTAAACGCTGCTTGTCATCATCCGCCCGTTGTTTCTTTAGTGCGGCTACCTCATCAATCAGAGAGTTAATCTGTCCCTGTTGTTTGTCGGATTCTTCTCTCGATTTCCGTAGTGTTTCAAGAAGACCAGTGACCTGAGTCTCTAGGGTAGTGATCCGGGTATCACGATGATCAGGTCCCCTAGAAGACGATGCTTCGGCTTGATTGGTCGGGAAGGAAAAGAATTCTCTAAAATCAAACCCTTGGTTGAAGTCAAAGTCATGATAAGGTTCACTGATGTGGTGGAGGGTTGTTGTAGGGATTGAGGTAGGGATGGAGGTTGTTTGGATGGTGGTAGGGGTGATGGTGACAGACTCAGTTAGAATAGGAGTTATCACCGCCACTTGAACAGATTACACAGGGAGGGACACTATCACAGGAACCTCCTCTGTGATAGCAGTGGTAGCCACATCAGGTGTTACACGTGGCCTCCTCTGCTGTCGCCTATAAAGTTTTTGTGAACGTGAGGTAGAAGTGGAATCAGTACTCGCAGCAGTTACATGTGCTTGCCTTTGAGCACTGACTTCTACCTCACGAAGGATAGCTTGGTGCGGCATATCCCCCCGTTGCTTGTTTATACTTTCTCTTCTACGTCTCTCTATAGCAGCGTTCGAATCAGAATCGGGCTCGTATTCACTGCTAGTCGCTTGTCTATTTCTCTTAGAAGATGACTCAGGAAGGGTCACCTTCGTCAATCTTCTTGGCTGTGCCTGGGATGGAGCATCATCAGAATCAGAGGAATCTGACTCGGTCGTTTCTGAGTCAGAATCTTTAGCACCTCCAACTCCCTGTTCTTCGTCTCTTTCATCGTCAGACATATCATCTTCATATTCAACTTCCTCGTCTTCCTGTTGTTCATCACTGTGTTCACTGAGTTCAGGCTCAGACTCTGCACTATACCATCAGAAGTTAGCAGGGGCCACATATGCTTCATTAATTAGGTGGCCAAAGAGAGGAGTGTGCTCAGGGGTAGGTTCTACACTGCCTGGCTTTAGAAATTGTGCAAACACTCTTTTGTCCACCCGTTTGACTTGTAGTCTCTCTCCAATCTGAGGTAGATTGGGTACAGCATCATTAATCAACAGCTGCACGAACCGAGGGTATAATAGAAATCTAAACCTATCACCAGCATTGATCTGATCGGTGATAGACTTGTAGATATACTTTGAAAAGTTATAACCCTTGTTAAGATAGAGGTAAACCATTGCAGCTGCCAAGTCATGCCCCATGGCATCCTTTCCTGCCTTTCTAGCAGATAGGTACATGATCATGACGTGTGCGAAGTAACGCCACTGATCAAGTACCCACATCTTCTTATATGAGGAGTAGTCCATTGTACCAGCATACCCCATCCTTTGTCTCCAGCATCCATCAACGAAGTAGTCAGGGTAAGTCATCGAATCAGTTGATAAGTCCCTAAACTGTAGTACTCGTCTGATGGTGCCTTAAGAAATAGCAATATCATGACCTGCTACAGTAGCCATAATGACGTTTGGGGTTACTGTACAGTCGTGATCAGCAGTTTCCCAGAATTGCTCCAGATATGGTCTTGAGACAATAGGATCAGCAGAGATGGCATAGCTGATCTTCGAGCGGTTCAGGAAATCAACTATCTCCTGATATTGAAGTGCAGCACCCTTCCACTCGGGTTGTGTTAGAGCTAGTAGATTGAATTCGCTTGTAAACGCACGAGCCATCAATGCAACAAACAAACAATAAACATAATAAGAACAAGAAGACTCAGTGGAATTGAATAAACCTGACTGAGTATAGCAATTACATAATGAACTTAAAGAATATGGGATCAAGTCATGGATAACTATTTATTCATACGTAATAAGCACATAAACAAGTAATTCAAGTTGGCAATATTATAAGATTTGAAACCATAAGCATATTTGTATCACGTTCTTGTGTGTTAAGGCATTAATTTTAAGATATACAACGTGTACCCCACTGTTATGCTACAGGAATGTAAATTGCACTATCTCAAGGCATATAAGATTTTCCCAATGATTTTCTAAATTTCCAAAATGAGGCTACATCAATTAGCACATGAAAAATCAAACAGAATCCATAAGGATTATCAGGAATCATAAGATTCAGAATCGAGTGATTCATTTGTCTTGGTTTCATGTGATTTCTTCAGTGAATATCGGTATGATGATTCAGGATAATGAATATGGTGTTTGAGTATTTAGGTAAGGGAATCAAACTTTTATCTGGATTTGAATTCAATGAATCAGGAGTGATTCAAGGGTGGATACACGCTCAACGGTTGATGTAAAGACATGTCTTGATTCAATCTCTCGTTGCATACTTATGAGTATGGGCAGTGAGATGAACCGCATTAATTGTGCTAACGACTTATCCTGAAACTGGTCTCAGAAGAAAATAATTACCAAAATCTAACATCATGTATCCGATAGTGATCTTTTGCATTCTTTTACGCACACACACTAGCAAACAATGGTTTAAATCACAGTTGTAGTATTGATTTAATTTCCACATTACTAATGATTAAAAGATGCTTATAGCCTACTGACAATTCAAATTACTTGTAAATAAGCAGATTAAGAACATGCAAAGAAGTAGTCGACGTTTAGATCAAATAAGCATGACGCAATCATTTCCCATATGTGTAGTCTAGGACGTTTAGATCATTTCTGATGTACTATCATTTCCTATTTTCTCAAGAGAACTTTGAAATTTTCTGGTTTTCAATTTTGTTTGGTTTCTTGTAAAATATTTGAAAATTAAAAGAACTATACAGAAAACTTAAAAGAAATAAAATTTAACTCTCATGAATTTAATTGATTTAAGAAAAACAAGTTTTCACTCTGGATTGAACATTCCTATCATGTTGACAAGATGTTCAAAGCGGGTTCGATCAAACGCCTTAGTGAAAAGGTCAGCAAAGTTGTCATCCGTGTGAACCTTTACAAGTTCATTGAGATGCTTTTCAGCACAATCACGGATGAAATGGTGGTGAATTTTAATATGTTTAGTTTTGGAATGTTTCATCGGGGTGTTTGTGATGGACATGGTGGCATTGTTGTCAATGAACAGTGGAGTTCCAGTGAAGTTTAAGCCGTAGTCTCACAATTGCTACTGAATCCACAATATCTAAGAACAATTGCTCGCTGCAGCAATGTACTCTGCTTCACATGTTGAGACAGAAACAGTTTACTGCTTCTTACACGGCCAGGAAACCGGTCTGTCTCCCAAGAATTGACATCCACCTGAAGTTGACTTTCTATCAAGGTTACAACCGCCATAGTCTGAATCAGTATAGGCTTTGAGGTCAAATAATTGATGCTTTGAGTACCAAAGACCCAATCGGGGTTTCCCCTTCAAGTATCTGAATATCCTCTTGAGAGCTATCATATGAGACTCCTTCGGTTATGACTGAAACCTTGAGCACAAATATACAGCAAACATTATGTTGGGCATTGAAGCTGTGAGATACATAAGAGATCCGATCATCCCACGGTACAATTTGCAATCCACATCCTTTCCATCTTTGTCTGGATGCAGACCATGATTGACAGGGATAGGTGTGCCATAAGTACTGCTATCATTCATCTTGTATTTTGACAAGATGTCCTGCACATACTTAGTTTGATGTAGATAGATGTCATCCTCTCTTTGACTGACTTGCAGACCCAGGAAGAACGACAATTCACCCATGTTACTCGTCTCAAACTTGGACTTCATCACCTGTTCGAATTCCCAACACATCTCTTCATTTGTAGACCCAAAGATAATGTCGTCGACATACACTTGTACAAGAAGAATATCACCTCCTGCTTTCCGAATGAAGAGGGTCGAGTCAATCTGTCAACGGTCAAAACCATTTGACAGTAGATGTTTTGATAACGTCTCATACCATGCCCGAGGTGCTTGATGAAGACCATAAAGTGCTTTGTCGAGCTTATACACTTTATTGATATTATGCGGATCTTCAAAGCCGGGAGGTTGAGTGACATAGACGTCTTCATGAACTTTTTGATACAGGAAAGCACTCTTCACATCAAGTTGATAGACCTTGAAGCCGACATAGGAGGCATAAGCCAGAAATAGTCGAATTGCCTCAAGTCTAGAAACTGGGGCATATACTTCAGTGTAATACAGGCCCTATTGTTGATAAAATCCTTGAACAACCAACCTTGCTTTATTCTTCACTACGACATGACGATCATCCGTCTTACACTTGAACACACATCTGGTTCCAATTGGTTGTATGCCTCTTGGCAAGTCAACCAAATCCCACACATGAAACTTTTGGAATTGAGACAATTCATATTGCATCGCCTCAATCCAGCAGTTGTCAGCGAGAGCCTCCTTCACATTCTTTGGCTCTAACTGGGACACGAATGCAGCATGCAAACATGTTTCCATGACACCAGTGTCAAGTATCTCAGAGTACAAACTAGTGTTCTCAGCAATGGTTCTGTGACGAGTCTGAACACCAGCATGAGGATCACCAATAATGTTATCAATTGGATGATTCTTATGCACTCTTGTCTCTGGTATATCTGGTTCCTGAATTTCTGAATCGAGGTTCGTGCTCAACTCCCCCATATACTGTGTTCTAGAAAAAGAAGATTCAATATTAATTGGATCAGCTGGAGCTTCATTTCCTACATGAGTGTTAGGATTAGCTTGAGCGTCATTTCAGTCAACATAAACAACTTCTATATTATCATTTTCATGAGTTCCAGATGCAGATGCATCATTGGAATCGGGAGTTACAATAGGTACAGTTGCACGGGTTGAGAAACTGGAGTCATCACCGCCTCCAAATAATTCATACACATTTGCGGCATCATTGGCAGATAAATCAGGAAGGTTGAAAGACTTGAACAGCGCATCATAATCAAAACCCCAAGCTGGACCAGTTGGTTCTGGTGGAGTGTTGTGTTTACTGCAATCCACTTCGAACCATTCCTCGACAGTATGAGTTCCTATATTGTACATTCTCTTGCAAGGCGAATTGGCAACATATCCTAAGAATATGCCTTCCACTGCTTTTGCATGAAACTTAGACTTGCGGTCTTTGTATTGTAGCAAAAAGGAACAGGGATTACCAAAAGGAACTAGGTAGTCAAGATTCGGAGGTCGATTGTTGATCAACTCATAGCAAGTCTTGTTGTGCCTCTTCACAACCAGAACTCTATTCAAAACGTGACAAGCTGTATTTATTGCTTCTGCCCAGAAAGTGACGGGAAGCTTTGCATCTGACAGCATTGTCCTTACAGTCTCAATCAAGGTTCTGTTCTTCCGTTATGCAACTCCATTCTGCTGAAGTGTGTACGGGGCACTAAATTCGTGACGGATCCCCTTCTTGAGACAGAAAAGTTCCATCAATTTATTATTGAATTTAGTTCCGTTATCACTCCTTATTCTTCTAACCTTCAACTTGCAAAGAGATTCCAAGCTCAGGATCAGGTATTGAAGAATGTCAGCAGTCTCGTCCTTTGTACCTAAAAAATGCACCTAAGAAAAACGTGAGAAATCATCAGTTACAACTAGAAAGTATGACTTACCTCCAATACTCCTGATACTTATGGGGCCAAACAGATCCATATGTAATAGCTCCAAAGGGGTATCGATGGAGTTTTGGAGCTTGGGCTTGTGAGACTTCCGTTGCTTTTTGCCCTTTTTACAAGGCATACAGTCATCTGCAAGGACAAATCTCAGCTTAGGAACACCGGTTACCAAACCATTTCGGACAAGATGATTCATTTTACGATAAGAAATGTGTCCGAGTTTCCTATGCCACAAGATAGAGTCAAGCTCTGTCGCTTTGGTAAGCAAACAAGTAGCAACTGATGAGGTGGTTGTTTCCACGCTCATATCAATCTGATAAGTGTCGTTTGTCCTTGGAGCTCGCATTAGAATCCAGTCTTCAAGAACTTCAAAACCAGGTTTGAGAATCATGCATTCAGATTTGTCAAACATAACGGAGTACTCCTTGTCGCACATCTGAGAAACACTCAACAGGTTATGCTTTAGCTGCTCGCAGTAGTTGACGTTGTCGAAGCTTACACAACCATTTGAAACTACGCCTTGACAACTGATACTACCGCCTTTCTCTCCTGCAAAGGGCACATAGCCGCCTCTTAATGGTTTTACATCTTGAAGCAGGGCCATGTTACCTGTCATGTGCCGGGAGCATCCACTATCTACATACCAACGATTAGAGATAGTACCCTTCGGATGTCCCTGCACGAGTCACAATAAATTAATCAGATTTGGAGACCCAAGCCATAGTGGTCTTGGGTCGTCCGTCTTTCTCAAAATAAACAACCTTAATTAATTCACAGTCGTGACTGTCAAAAATGGATGAATCTTTAGAAGACTTGGGAGCAGAAGATTGAGAACTTTTAGATTTCTTGTTCCAAGACTTTTTCTTTTATTTTACTGGAACAGTCGGCTTGCATTCAGAAGCACTAGGTGAACTAGTAGAAGCTTCACCTGGTTGAATTCCAGCCAGCTGTTCCAGCTTCCTCAATCTCTTGTTCCTTCTTCTCCTCTGTAGCTTAGAAAGCTTAACCACGTGTTTCTCACCAGTAGGTGCACTACCAGTGGTAGAAGCACAAGGTTTAGCAGATAGCTTTTCCCTTTTTGGAATATATGGTTTAGCCTCAGATGTGATCTTTGGCTTTACCATAGGTTTTACTGGTGTTTTCACCACATTTTCTTTTAGACTCTTGGAATGCTTCACTGGTGGTGACTTAGAGATAACAGCCGGTTGTGAAACAATTGGTCGTTTCCCTTGGTTCTTAGCAGGGCAGTTCACAAAGATGTGACCAACCATACCACAGTGAAAGCAAGTTCTCTTTTCTTTGTAAGTCCTCCTGTAAGTCTCATTAGATCTGGCATTTGATGACTCAACATGATGAGCAGGAGAAGTTGTTTGGTGAACAGTAATTTGACCCGGTGATGATTGGTTCTTGGGAATATAATATTTTTGCAAATTTTCTTGATATCCAAGCCCAAAATGAGCTGAAAAGGCTTCCTTTTTAACTTGATTAATGTTTTTATATCCCCCATAAAGCATCACTTTTAATTTTTCATTTGATTCAACAATATCGGGTTCAGTCAAAATACAATTATCACTATCAGTGATAATGTTTTTCTTAACTTTTTGTTCACTGAGCAACTCCTCAGAGACTACTCCTTCAGGGCAGGTGTTCTCAGACCCATCATCAGAAGCAGCAAGGAACTCTTCATCAGATGTCGAGTCAGCCTTACTTGAGGAATCATCCTTGTTAGAGGAATCATCCTAACTCGAGGACTCATCACGGCAAGGCAAATCAATGTCAATTAAGCCGTTGACAAATTTCCCGCTTACTGGTGGAGGAATGGCATTAGTACCCAGCCCTAAGCCATTTACTTGTCTCACTACAGACTCGTAGTGTTCCACCACAAAACGAGAATTTTTCAACTCCTCAATATTACCTTTTAACTGCAAGATCTCATTTTGCAGCTTGTTGATCTCATTCTTCCTTTTCTCTAACCCCTTGTACGCAACATCCAAATGAAACTGTTGATCGCTGATTTTAAGTGAATAATCACGTTTTTCTTTCTTCAATGTTTGAATTGAATCTTTGTATCGTTTTTCATTTTCTTTGTAGCTTAAAGCTGCAATACAAAGGGGTTCGACTTTGTCTTGAAGCTTAGAATTTTCAACCTTTAAGCTTAGACATTTGGAACAAGAAATGACAGCAAAAGAGTTAGAATCTACCTCATTAGATGAACAGGATGCCTCTCCAATAGCCATGAGGGCAACTGCAGTTGTAGACTCTTCTTGGTAAGCCACAGAAGCTTCCCGTTCCTCTTCTTCCATCATCTCCATAATCTCAGCCATGAGACCAACTTGCGTTTAAGCAATAAGGGCATCCTCCAGATGAACACCCCAATCAAAGCTGTCGTCTTGTTGTGCTACCAAAGCATTAGACGTTCCACCTTGACTTTGATTGCAGTTGTTGGAGTTTTTGTACCCTTGATTGTTTCCTTGGCTAGGTCTGGTGAACCCCGAGGCCGGTGCTTTGTCTTTTTGACATTCTCTTGCAAAATGCCCAAAGTTATTGCATTTGTAGCACTTGGCCTTGGATTTATCAAATCCCACCTTGGCATTTGAATGTCCACCAATAAACTTCCTGCCAGTTCTATTCAGGAAGCGCTTTGCCCTTCTCAAAATCATGGCCATATTCCATTGAATATCCATGTCCTCCATATCATCCGGATCCACCTGATTGAAGTCTTCTTCTATGGTTTCAGGATTCATGAGCTTACCGCCAATGAAGTTCTCATAGGCAAGCATGCAAGATGAAAATAAAGCCACATGATCTTTGTTGGATCGGGATCTACCTTGATCCAATGATTCAACGCATTAACCGAACCAAATCGTGCGGAATCCGATTTGATTGGCAATCCAATCTATGACACGGATCGGGTCGTAAGAAACGAGTGGATTAGATGTCGAAACGAAGGTTTCTATCGACCCTTTGGTGTAGAGAAGTTGGATACAAGACCTGGAAACTCTCAACGGACAGAGATTCGACAATACAGGTGCAAAGAGTTTGTGTGTTCTGTTGCTTAGTCTGGTTCTGCTCTGGTTAGTCTCTTCTATGTGTATATGTGTTGTCTCTTGTGTTGTGTGTGTGCTCATGAAGTGAAAGTTCTATATATAGTGCTGAGGCCATTCGTACGAATGATCCATGTGAATGGACTCATTCGTGCGAATGAATCAGTAGAATGGTTCATTCGTAAGAATGAATCATTAGAATGGTTCATTCGTACGAATGAATCATTCTCATGACTTATTCTAGCGAATGAATCATTCTCATGATGTATTCGCGTGAATGGATCATTCTCATGATCCATTCGTGCGAATGGGCCTTTCAATAGCACGATTGATCAACGTTATCGATATTTATCAGATCGTTTAATACACAGTCGTTATATATGAGTAAACATTAAGGATAAACATGTAATTTCATTAATACATCAAATAATTACATTAAACATAGATGAAATACATATTACAAGGGATTAGGGACATATTATGCATCTACAATCTTCAGCTATCTTGGCTATTGCTAATTAGTTAGCTGAAGATGTGGGAGAAGGATTTCTTGAGGAATTCTGGTGATGAGATCAAGAACCAGAACCAGATCCAGATGCTGCATAGCAAGCATGACCACCACAGACATTTGAGTTATCCTCCTCATGAGTGTTCCCTGAGAAAAGGGTAATTCCAGAACCCGATGACTTGGCTGTGGAAGACGTCCCAAAATACATAGAAGGGTCTTGTATTTGAGGTCTCCCTGAGCTCTCTTTTCGTTTTAGGTTCATATCATGTGCTTAAACCTTTCCGATTGCTTCATCAATAGTCATCTCATAAAAATTTGAGTTCTCTCTCATCAGAGTGGTGTACATCTCAAATTTTGGTGGTAGGGCATCCAGAAATTTCTCAACTAACTCCTCATTCGGATAGATCAGGTCATAAGCTTTCAGCTCAGTTTGCAGATGATAGAATCTAGAGATAAGCTCATCTATAGATTCATTCTCTAGATATCTGAAGCACTCATATTGCTTCCTAAGAAGATCCCTCTTACTCTTCTTGATGTCGCTGTTTCCCTTGAATCTCTTCTGCAAAGCCTTCCAGAGATCCTTGGAGTTATCGTATCCTCTGAAGCTGTGAAATAACTCCCTGGTCAAGGCCATAGTGATAGATCTGTGTGCCTTCTTCTCTCTGTCATAAACTTTCTTTTCTTCTTCATCAAGTTTGGAGATAGGCTTGGGAACTTCCACATCAAGATATGTATATGTGGGATGCTTATAATCCTCTAGAATGGGTATCCAAAGTGAAGAATCGGTGTATGAGATATATTACTCAAAGCGTGCTTTCCAGTTCGAATAATCATTTACATTAAGCAACTTTGGTGGTTTCTGTGGGGTTCCAATCTCATTGTCATAATTAAGAAGGTTACCGAGGTTCTGAAGATTTGCCATAGTGAAACACTTAGTCAAATTTCATAAAAGTCAAAACGACTTGCGCACTTGAATCTGGCCTTGCGCACTTAAAGACATGGTCTTGCGTATTTAGAATTTTCTCTTGCCTACTTGACAAGTACGCAAGAGTAAATGACAAGTACGCAACAAGGAGTTAAGTACACAACAAGAAATGGTCTTGCGTACTTGGTAAGTACGCAGAAAGACTGTCCTTTTGGCCAAAAAGGGTAAGTACGCAGGTCACTTTTTCACCAACTCTCACCAACTTTTTCCGGTCACTGGAATCTCACTGGAGACAGAAAAAAAATTGAAGATATGACCAAAAAAAATTAGCCAAAGGGTTAGAAACTCGTTTCTAACCAACCTTTGATGCTCAAAACACTCAAATACACAACAAAATTCGGTTTTTGAGTGATTTTTGCTTCTAAAATAGTGCTCAAGAGCTACCCCTATTTTATCACAAAAACACCCACTTTTGCTTGCAAAATCTCTGTAAGATGTGTAGAAAATGCTCCTAACACACTCACAACACTCGAAATCAAGAGCTAAGCTCTGATACCACTTGTAGGTCCCCGGGTGTCTCGGATCATTACGTGTGGGTGTGTGACTAGTCGGACCGGGTGCGGAATGCCCGTGACTAGGTGGAGAATCAAGTAACTCAAAGTAAACCAACAATGAAATCACTTTAAAACTCCGTCTATTATAAACTTGTAGGTTACAGAGAGAATACAACTGAGTGCAAAATGTCTGCGTACATAACTTCTGTTAACCTAGCCTATTTATACTAGACCTGATCTCTGCGCACTTAACAAGTGGGCAGGGCAAATTGTTCCTGCGTATTCTTACGTACTTGCTAAGTACGCAGGAAGTAATTCCTGCGCACATGCTAAGTGCGCAAAACACTTAGAGAAAACAGACGACTAGTACATACATTAGTAATTACAACTCGATAACTAATATGTACAGACACTAACATACAAAGACTAATACATACAATACAAGTACAAAATCTAAGACAATATCTAGAGTGTTTGTCACACAAACGTGCTTCAACATTGGTCCTTCAAAAGCTTGATTTCTTCACGTTTTAAGCTGGTTTTTGCTTTGTTTATCTTGGAGCACTGAATAACCTGCAATTGTGAATATTAACATTTTAAGTATCAATTGTAATGTTGTTAATCAATTAGTACCATAATATGGGGATTATTACACATGCAAAACATGTATAATTTATGAAATATCAGAAACATAACAAAAAATTTAAAAACAACAACTGATGGTCATCCCCTTCCTTGCCTAGCCTATCGCTAACAGCCCCCTAGAATCCTTGAATCCTAAATCAATTTATGGTTTAGAAACACAAATGGGTAGAGGGAAAACGAAAATCATGCATAAGTATATGATACCTGGAGTTTGAGCTTGAACACAAGATTGAAAAGAATCGAGATCTTGGGACACGAGGATTAAAAGAATGATTTTTGTGAATGGGGAACTTGAATGGGGTGTTAATAAGGTGTTAGTAGGGATTATAACGTGCATACAACTGTTAACTTGACGAAATAAGTGGGATTAGAGCTTGATTTGTGGGTTTTGGAATCTCATAACCGTAAATGCCTAAATGGGTTTAACGCTTGAATTCTCAATCAATTAGGTTGAATTACTACTTTTCAACGATCGCAAAAAGGCTAGGAATTAGTTGGGGAGGATTAGGATCCCGGATTTTCAGGGAATGAAGAGTTTAAGCGAGTGTTTGACTTTCCATGGTCAAAATTGAGTTCCTTAGAGTTCCAGGGTTCAAAAGAAAGGGTTCAACCTATTTAGAGGGGGGTTCAAACTAAATAAAAGGGCTCAAGCCTAAAGAGGGAAGATCTTTTTCTTTCAATACTTATACTAACTAATAAAATACCCTTTTTTGTTATAAATTTATGTTAATTACTTTATAAAGTTGAGTTCATAAGATTTATAAAATTGTAGATGTTGTTTAGTTTGAATATTTATAAAGGAACATTTTCCATTTTATAAGGACTATAAATTGTGTAAAATGATTTATCAAGTATATATATATATATATATATATATATATATATATATATATATATATATATATATATATGTATTGTCACACCCCTAATATTCATTACTTAATAAATAAATAAAGGTTGTAACGATTGGTTCATTACACGGTAGCGGAAGCTATAATAGTGATTTCTAAGACTTGATTACATATACAGTTACTAAAACTAAGTAATACAATGATCTAAGTTCTTCTAGATCAATGTTAGACTTGAGACTTGATAATCTATGTCCTTCCAGCTACTAGGAATTGATCCAACATAGCTAGCCTATTCCAACCGCACCATGGCTAATGGTTACCTAAGAAACATAATTGAAAGTGTCAACACAAAGGTTGGTGAGTTCACAGAGTTTGTTATTTCAGTGTAATTAGTTTTCCCCAAAAACATATACATGACTTTACCGTCATAAAAATAAGTAGTTTTCCCTGAAAACATATACATTACTTAACCGTCATAAAGATAAGTAGTTTTTACCGGAAACGTATACATGACTTAACCGTCATAAAAAATAAGTAGTTTTCCCTGAAAACATATACATGACTTAACCGTCATAAAAATAAGTAGTTTTCATCGAAAACGTATACATGACTTAAACGTCATAAAAATAAGTAGTTTTCACCGAAAACGTATACATGACTTAACCATCATAAAATAAGTAGTTTTCACTGAAAACATATTGTCACACCCCCATATTTTATTTACTTATTAAATAAATACAGGTTGTAACGATTGGTTCATTACACGATAGCGGAAGCTGTAATAATGATTTCTAAGACTTGATTACATATACAATTACTAAAACTAAGAAATACTATGATCTAAGTTCTTCTAGATCAACGACAGACTTGAGACTTGATATTCTACGTCCTTCCAGCTACTAGGAATTGATCCAACATAGCTAGCCTATTCCAACCGCGCCATGGCTAAAGGTCACCTGAGAAACATACTTGAAAGTGTCAACACAAAGGTTGGTGAGTTCACAGAGTTAGTTATATTAGTGCTTATAGTTTTTCCCCAAAAACCTGTTCATGACTTTACCGTCATAAAACTAAGTAGTTTTCCCCGAAAAACTATACATGACTTAACCGTCATAATAATAAGTAGTTTTCATTTGAAAACATGCCCATGACCTATCCGTCATGAAATAAGTAGTTTTCCTTTGAAAACATTACCATGACTTAGCCGTCATAAAATATGTTTAAACCTGATCATTTTAACTAATCAGAACCCTTTTGTATAAACATGATCACTTTAACCGGATCCAAAACTCTTTTGTTTAAATTCAATTGTTCGTAAATAGTTTCAGGTGTATGTGATAAACAGAATAAGAATTGTTGACCCATTTGTAAACTAGCTAGGAATACAAATAATATGTTCATACATGGGGCGTAACCAAACCTTGACATGTGTACACGCCCCTAATTTCGTTATTCAGTTCTATGCGGCCATAAATCCTCCAGATTGTGGTTAGCGCGACTAACCATGACCGGGAGACGTCACTCTCCATAGTACTATTCATAGGACCCTAGGCTACAGTTAATGGTTACTATGTTGTTCCAGGGGACTTTCGCGGCCTCCATTGTGTTGTTCTCATCCCATGTAAACATAAAGTCGTGTCTTATTCTCTTGTTATCCCATGAAATAGTTGCAAGTATGTTTTTCCCTTAAATCGTTGAGTGTTGTTCATCCGAACAATCGTTGTGTGTTGTTCATCCGAACAATCGTTGTGTGTACTTGTGTCCAGCTGTTTAGTTGAGAAAGTTTTCTCCCCGTTTGTTTAAAAACAATTTAAAAACAAGTAGTAAAAGTGGGGCTGGGAGACTCACAAGAAGTTAAACCAAAATGTTCATATTGTCAAACGTATAAGCAATGTAATTCATGTTTTCAAAACATAACAAGTAAGTATGTTTCTCCCCCGATGTTTACAAAACAGTAAAGAGTTAAAAGGGGGCCGTGAACTCACCTTGAGTTTGTGTATGCTTGCAATGATAATTGTTCTAGCCGAACTTGACTATTCGTACCCTAGATACCAAAGGGTAAATTGTGTTAAGACCGAACGTCTCATATTGCAAATTGTTCATCGACCTAGTAAATCTAGTTGCTTTTGTTTAAATATCTTCTTAGATTTTCAACACTTGTTTTGCTATAAAAACAGTTCTAAGTTACTGCCCAATGTGACTGATGAACAGATGTCGAAACTTCCTAGTTTCGATTGGGCAATTGAGTATCGAAACTTCATAGTTTCGATTGAGTAGTTAGGTATCGAAACTATCTAGTTTCGATTGGCAAGAAGGGTATCGAAACTATCTAGTTTCGATTGAGCAATATGTATCGAAACTACCTAGTTTCGATTGAACAACTAGTATCGAAACTCCCAGTTTCGATTGAGTAAACTGGTATCGAAACTCCTAGTTTCGATTGAATAGGTATCGAAACTCCTAGTTTCGATTGAATAACAGGTATCGAAACTCCTAGTTTCGATTGAACAGGTATCGAAACTCCTAGTTTCGATTACTGCACTTTGATTGACAGAATTCGTCCGGTATATTTTTATGTCCAAATCTTGAATTTGACACACTTTTCTTGTTATCTTACTTGCGATTGAACCTTTTGTATGCTTAGATACGGTTTTAAAGAAAATAAAGTGGATAATATCGAGTTTTTACCTCTGGACAGAGATGACGATGATGAAAGAAAACAGAGAAGAGTCTTGAATCTTCTGTTAAACTTTCTTTAGAACACTTGAAATCTTCTTAAAATACCGAATTGTGGTGGATTTCTGCCTTAAACTGGACTTCGACTAGAAGGAGAATTGGGAAATTGCCGTATGAAAATGAGAAGTATGGAAGGGATTGTGGGATTTCGACTGAAGAGGTATGGTTCTTAATCTGAGATTGAGTGAACTTGCAAGTGGGGGAATGGCTCCCCTGACTTTCGGTCGAGAAAGTCAAGCAAGTGGGTTGGGATTTAAATAAATCAAACCATTTGATTTAAGTGTAATTTTAACCACTAGTGTTCGTATTTAGTCGGGTTATCCTGGTACGTGAACCGGTAACTCCTAGAATTACCAAAATATGAAATGAGACCATGTACGGTTTTTGTTAGGCCTTAATGTCCTTGTTTGTGAAATTAAGTAAATCACAAAAACAATTATAATGTAAACTTGTTTATAACATGTACGGATATTGACCTGAATTGTCGGGTGTCACATTCTCCCCATGTTAGAAGAATTTCGTCCCGAAATTCAATTTGTGTCCTCTTGAACTGTTGTATCCTTAAACAAGGATGGGTATTTTTGTTTTCATTTGATCCTCTCGTTCAAATGGTTCAATGCACTTACGGTTAAGCTTGCCACGGTTGCCAAATCTTGCAACTCCTTTCCAAGGTGAGACCTTCAATGTGACTTTATCTCCCACTTGGAATTCTAATGGTTTTCGTCTGTTGCTATCTCAACTCTCTTTCGTCTGTCTTGAGTGACTATCAGACGATCTTTTATTTCGACGATTTTGTCAATGGTTCCCTAGTCAATATCAGGACCAGTCAAATGCTTTTCGCTAGCCTCCGCCCAATATAGCGATGAGTGACACTTACAACTATACAAAGCCTCAACGGAGCGGCTTTAATGCTGGTATGGTAGTTGGTATTATATGAAAACTCATCCAACGGCGGTGAGTATCCCTATTTCCTCTTAAATCGATTACACACACACGGAGCACATCTTTTAAAGTTTGGATGGTCCTTTTACTTTGACCGATCATCTAGGGATAATATGCAGTGGTCATGTAAAGGCGTGTGCCCAAGGCTTATTGTACAGACTGCCAGGTTCTTGACATGAATCGACGGTCCCTTTTTGTGAAAATGGAAACTGGCATACCATGCCTAGCCTTAATTCCTTTAATATTTAGCCTTGTACGCTTCTTACTTTTATCTGTCTCCTTTATTGGTAGGGAATGCGCGGATTTCGTCAAACGACTGACGATTATCATATAGTATCATAGTTGCTAGGTGTTCTGGGTAACTTTGAAATGAAATCCATTGTAATTTGTTCCCATTTCCATTGAGGTATCTCGGGTTGTTATAACAATCCCGACGGTTTCTGATGTTCTGCCTTTACCTTTGAACATGTCAGGCATTTACCGACGTAAATAGCAATTTCTCATTTTATGTTCGGCCACCAGTAGAGTTCTTTCAGATCCTTATACATTTTATCCGAACCTGGGTGAATGGAGTACCTGGACTTGTGGGCTTCGTCCATAACCAACTCCCGTAAGTTACCAATACATGGCACCCAAATTCTATTCATGAAGTATAAAGTGTCATCTGGCTTTGGTTCCAACTGCTTTATCATTCCTCGTAAAGCTTCATTCTGACTGTTTTCCTCTTTGATTGCCTCTTGTTGTGCCATCCGAATTTGAGTCGTGAGACTCGTATGAATTGTCAATTCTAGGGCACGAACACGGAGTGTTTTAAGTCATTCTTTACGACTCAAGACATCTGCTACGACGTTTGCCTTACCAGGGTGATACTTGATATCACAGTCGTAATCATTCAGTAGTTCTACCCAACGACGTTGACTCATGTTGAGTTCTTTCTGATTAAAGATGTGCTGGAGACTCTTGTGGTTTGTAAATATAGTACATTTTGTACCATATAAGAAATGTCTCCAAATCTTGAGTGCAAACACGACAGCACCCAATTTCAGATCGTGAGTCGTATAGTTTTTCTTATGTACTCTTAGCTGTCTGGATGCATACGCTATGACTTTTTCTTCCTACATCAATACACATCCCAGACCTTGGTGTGATGCGTCGCAGTACACGATGAAATTGTAAGTTCCTTCGGAAAGGGATAGGATTGGTGCACTGCAAAGCTTCTGCTTCAACAATTGAAACGCTGATTCTTGTTTATCAGTCCAATCAAACTTTTTGTCCTTCTGAGTTAACGTGGTCAAAGGCAAGGTTATCTTTGAAAGATTCTCGATAAATCGCCTGTAATATCCTGCCAAACCCAGAAATTTACGCACCTCAGTCGGAGTTCTTGGTGCTTCCCAGTTTTTGATAGCTTCAATCTTGGTTGGGATTACGTTAATACCCTTCTTATTGATGACGTGTCCGAGAAAGTGAACCTCTCGAATCCGAAACTCACACTTAGAGAATTTGGCATAACGCTTCTCATTCCGGAGTAGTTCCAAGATTGATTTCAAATGATGTTCATGTTCCTCATTGGTTTGTGAATATATTGATATGTCATCGATAAATACAATCACGAATTTATTCAAGTATGGCTTGCACACGCGGTTCATTAGGTCCATGAAAACGGCCGGTGCATTAGTCAAGCCAAATGGCATAACTAGGAACTCGTAGTGACCGTAACGAGTCCTAAAAGTCGTTTTTGGTATATCTTCTTCCTGAATTTTCAGTTGAGGATATCCTGATTGTAGATCAATTTTAGAATAGAAACTGGACCCTTGAAGTTGATTAAACAAATCGTCTACTCGAGGAAGAGGATACCGGTTTTTGATTGTCAGCTTGTTCAACTCCCGATAATTGATGCACCCTCTAAAGGTTCCATCCTTTTTCTTTACAAACAGGACCGGAACTCCCCATGGTGAGAAACTCGATCTTATGAAAGAATTACTCGACGAGGTGTCTAAGTTTTTGTTGTATATTGGGTAGAAATGAAAAAGTATGAAAATGAAACTTTATGTTTGTCCCTCTTATGCTTTTCGAAAGTATTTTCCCGGACTAAGACTTTTCTCTTATTTCAGGTTTCATCTTTTCTATGATTTTCCTCTCCATGTGCCTTCATGGAGCTAGGAATTGATGTTCCTTGGGAGCCCTTATTTGCGAACTTCGAGTCTAATCACCACTTTACACCTTTGCTCGCCCTACCTTTCGAGGCAGACTAGCCTTTGGGTTGTAGCGTCCTGATATGTAAACTCATGTCTCGACTACCATACCTTCAAAGTATGTAAGCCATACGAAGTTTGATGTTTGTTTGGGATATTCATATTCCGTCTAGCTGAGGGAATGAATAATAATACTGTAAGAATGGTCTCATCGAATTAGTGTTTTCCCCAAAATGGCCTATGGGTTTGTCAACTCATTAAGTTGGCAGAAAGAGTTGATAGTCAACTATTAGTCATACGGTGTGTATGCACTCCCTTAGTGTTTGAATGGTACTTTGGTGACATACCATTACGTATTCCACTCATTCAGGTTATAGCCTCAAAATCCTTAGCACAAGGATAAACTGGAGGTAGTGAGTGTTGAACGTCGAGACTTTTAAATTCTAACTGAGTCTACTCCAAGAGATCATTTCTTAACAATAGATGCTCTAGAGCTTCCCAATTATAGAAAACTAGGAGTGAAAGATGCAATCACACCTCTCTTCTAGGCTACATCTGGGATCCATCCATCAAGATGAACCTTTGGGAAGTGCAAGTACAAAAGAGTAATGAATTATTCTTCTCAGCTCCTTGTGAACAGTGGCCTGTTGTGAATAGCTCGAGCTTACGTCCTTTATGCATATCATGAGCTAATGAGATTAGCATGAAATTCCGCATTTGGGACTCCTTTAAGAGTTTTGCATGTCGTTTTAGTTAGTGCGACAATAGTCGTTAGTCCACACTTAGGTTTCTTTGGCATTCGCTCGAGCATCAAACCCGGCTTATCCATTACCGAGAGAATAGTTAGACTTAAAGGTATATTGAATGTCAATGGCTGCGAGAGCAATCCTGTTTGACCAACATTCTGAAATGTCCGATTTCCTACTTGTCTCATGTCGAGCTTCTACAATATCCATAGGTGCCATGTGTATGCGGGTCAGAATAATATCCTGCCCTATTACTGAAGTTAGTGCATAACACTCTTGGCGTAACTTTCAAGCAATTGTGAGATTGAACTGTATGATGGATCCTGAGATTATGCCATAATCTCCCACAATAGTTGTGCAATTACTGTAAGTGTTAGTTGTGGTAACGCTCAATTTGAAGTATTCCTGACAAGTAGAATCTCAAAGAATGAATGTGCGAATTTCTTCGTCGTTCAGGATTTACTAAGGATTGGTTGAATTCAATTTGAATTTCTCTCGTTCCTCCAAAACTAGGAGAATGCTTTGTGAGCACCTAATTGAGAAGTCTGATTTGTTGAGATCCAATCCTTAATCAAATGATTGAGAACATGAGTTGATCATCAGCTTAGACAGCAAGACTCACTAAAGTTCCCATGCACTGCAAATTATGATTACGTGTGCACCCGTAATGATGATTTGCCTTGCCTGATCCCTATAGTGTTTCTTCTATCCCTAGCTTTTAATCAAAAGTGATTTGAAACGATCATTAGATTGCGTTTGCACATTTGTACAGGAGTGTGTATTGTTTTATCGGATTACTGTTAATTATGTGTACCAATACTCATGAATCTGCCGAATATGGCAGTTGTCGGATGAGGCTAAGGGTAGAGAGGCACCACCAGTGTCTCTTAAAAAAAATGTGCATGGTGAAATTCAGGCACTATGTGTTGGGCAGAGATCCTCAAACGAGTGTCGAGCAACTCATGCTCCAAGTCTGTATATATGCATGGATCCACATGATCCTGATGTAGGTCTGGGTCTCCTGACCCTTGGAGTTCTCTCCCGTTTAGTCCTGCTTATTCACCTTGAATTCCCTTCTGTCTGGGCAATCATGCCAGCCATATATCATGGCGAGAGTCTAGGCATCCGATCCGACAACTTATGAAGGAGAGTATTTATACCGCAAATACGTTAGAAAGATAGTTGCCTCCATGGCTGGAGTAGTTGTGGTGCAGGTATAGGTACAGATTCTGGTACGAGTTCAACCTGTTGTGATACCAAGATCGGTAACTGACGATCGCCGCCGTCGTCATCGTTCAAGCTCAGCTCGTAACTCGATCTTCTAAGGTTGCAGTATGCTGAGTACCCATTATTCTTGACTCGTAACCCGAACAATAACATGTTGTAAGTATTTATTATTTTCACATCGTTGTATGTGTTTAAGTGTTCATTACATGTGCTATGTAATTGTATTAGTGTAGCTAATGGTACCCTAGTGTAACTCCATACACTAATAGTCTACACAAATTGTTCGAAAACGGTTGGAATTCCTATGCTCAAGTCTTGGGTGTTTTTAGTGTGATGCAAGTCTTAGAATTCTTGGTCCCTAAATGAGTCCGGTTAGAGCCTAGGTATCACTAAAGACACCTAATTCGCTAAAACCATTGCTCTGATACCAATCTGTCACACCCCCATATTTTATTTACTTATTAAATAAATACAGGTTGTAACGATTGGTTCATTACACGATAGCGGAAGCTGTAATAATGATTTCTAAGACTTGATTACATATACAATTACTAAAACTAAGAAATACTATGATCTAAGTTCTTCTAGATCAACGACAGACTTGAGACTTGATATTCTACGTCCTTCCAGCTACTAGGAATTGATCCAACATAGCTAGCCTATTCCAACCGCGCCATGGCTAAAGGTCACCTGAGAAACATACTTGAAAGTGTCAACACAAAGGTTGGTGAGTTCACAGAGTTAGTTATATTAGTGCTTATAGTTTTTCCCCAAAAACCTGTTCATGACTTTACCGTCATAAAACTAAGTAGTTTTCCCCGAAAAACTATACATGACTTAACCGTCATAATAATAAGTAGTTTTCATTTGAAAACATGCCCATGACCTATCCGTCATGAAATAAGTAGTTTTCCTTTGAAAACATTACCATGACTTAGCCGTCATAAAATATGTTTAAACCTGATCATTTTAACTAATCAGAACCCTTTTGTATAAACATGATCACTTTAACCGGATCCAAAACTCTTTTGTTTAAATTCAATTGTTCGTAAATAGTTTCAGGTGTATGTGATAAACAGAATAAGAATTGTTGACCCATTTGTAAACTAGCTAGGAATACAAATAATATGTTCATACATGGGGCGTAACCAAACCTTGACATGTGTACACGCCCCTAATTTCGTTATTCAGTTCTATGCGGCCATAAATCCTCCAGATTGTGGTTAGCGCGACTAACCATGACCGGGAGACGTCACTCTCCATAGTACTATTCATAGGACCCTAGGCTACAGTTAATGGTTACTATGTTGTTCCAGGGGACTTTCGCGGCCTCCATTGTGTTGTTCTCATCCCATGTAAACATAAAGTCGTGTCTTATTCTCTTGTTATCCCATGAAATAGTTGCAAGTATGTTTTTCCCTTAAATCGTTGAGTGTTGTTCATCCGAACAATCGTTGTGTGTTGTTCATCCGAACAATCGTTGTGTGTACTTGTGTCCAGCTGTTTAGTTGAGAAAGTTTTCTCCCCGTTTGTTTAAAAACAATTTAAAAACAAGTAGTAAAAGTGGGGCTGGGAGACTCACAAGAAGTTAAACCAAAATGTTCATATTGTCAAACGTATAAGCAATGTAATTCATGTTTTCAAAACATAACAAGTAAGTATGTTTCTCCCCCGATGTTTACAAAACAGTAAAGAGTTAAAAGGGGGCCGTGAACTCACCTTGAGTTTGTGTATGCTTGCAATGATAATTGTTCTAGCCGAACTTGACTATTCGTACCCTAGATACCAAAGGGTAAATTGTGTTAAGACCGAACGTCTCATATTGCAAATTGTTCATCGACCTAGTAAATCTAGTTGCTTTTGTTTAAATATCTTCTTAGATTTTCAACACTTGTTTTGCTATAAAAACAGTTCTAAGTTACTGCCCAATGTGACTGATGAACAGATGTCGAAACTTCCTAGTTTCGATTGGGCAATTGAGTATCGAAACTTCATAGTTTCGATTGAGTAGTTAGGTATCGAAACTATCTAGTTTCGATTGGCAAGAAGGGTATCGAAACTATCTAGTTTCGATTGAGCAATATGTATCGAAACTACCTAGTTTCGATTGAACAACTAGTATCGAAACTCCCAGTTTCGATTGAGTAAACTGGTATCGAAACTCCTAGTTTCAATTGAATAGGTATCGAAACTCCTAGTTTCGATTGAATAACAGGTATCGAAACTCCTAGTTTCGATTGAACAGGTATCGAAACTCCTAGTTTCGATTACTGCACTTTGATTGACAGAATTCGTCCTGTATATTTTTATGTCCAAATCTTGAATTTGACACACTTTTCTTGTTATCTTACTTGCGATTGAACCTTTTGTATGCTTAGATACGGTTTTAAAGAAAATAAAGTGGATAATATCGAGTTTTTACCTCTGGACAGAGATGACGATGATGAAAGAAAACAGAGAAGAGTCTTGAATCTTCTGTTAAACTTTCTTTAGAACACTTGAAATCTTCTTAAAATACCGAATTGTGGTGGATTTCTGCCTTAAACTGGACTTCGACTAGAAGGAGAATTGGGAAATTGCCGTATGAAAATGAGAAGTATGGAAGGGATTGTGGGATTTCGACTGAAGAGGTATGGTTCTTAATCTGAGATTGAGTGAACTTGCAAGTGGGGGAATGGCTCCCCTGACTTTCGGTCGAGAAAGTCAAGCAAGTGGGTTGGGATTTAAATAAATCAAACCATTTGATTTAAGTGTAATTTTAACCACTAGTGTTCGTATTTAGTCGGGTTATCCTGGTACGTGAACCGGTAACTCCTAGAATTACCAAAATATGAAATGAGACCATGTACGGTTTTTGTTAGGCCTTAATGTCCTTGTTTGTGAAATTAAGTAAATCACAAAAACAATTATAATGTAAACTTGTTTATAACATGTACGGATATTGACCTGAATTGTCGGGTGTCACACATATACATGGCTTAACCGTCATAAAAATAAGTAGTTTTCACCGAAAACGTATACATGACTTAACCGTCATAAAATAAGTAGTTTTCACCGAAATCATACACATGATATTACCGTCATAAGTAGTTTTACTCGAAAACATGTACATGACATTACCGTTATAAATAAGTTTAAATGAGTAACCAATGCATTGAACCATGGGTACTTAACCGACCCATTAAACCCTTTATAAAAACCCAATGCATTGAACCATGAATGAACGACCGACAGACCCCATTTGTAAACTAGCTAGGAATACAAATAATAATATGTTAATACATGATACCGTAACCAAACCATGACAAATGAATGCACCTCCCTCGCTATACCACGAGAATAAGACAATATGCGGCCATTTGACCATTCAAGTCCCGGTTAGCGAGACTAACCATGACCGGGGGCGTCACCCCAATAGTACTATTCATATAATCCTAGGCTAAGACCATAGCTAATGGTTACAAAATGCTAATGTTGTTCCGGGGACTTTTAGCGCTCTATTGTTCCTCATGTAAACATATGGTCTTGTCTTTGTTCTTTCATTATATGAAAACCGTTACAAATATGTTTTCCTCCCCAAAATATTTCAGAACCAGAAAAAGGGGACAGTGAAACTCACAAGGAGTTAAACCAGAGTATTCATGTTTTCAAAACATATTAAGTAAGTATGTTTCTCTCACGACGTTTACAAAACAGTAAAAAGATAAAAGGGGGCCGTGAACTCACCTTGTGTCCGATGAAATCCTAGCAAATAACAATGTCCTAACAATTCCTGCCTATCCGTACCCTAATCACACAATGGTACTAAGCTGTTAAGACTACCCGTCTTAAATGCAAGTTGTTCACCTGACTTAACGAATCCCGTTAAGTACGTCTTTGTTTAGTAAAAACAGTGTTTTCATGTGACGTCTCATTGGTGATTATTATTCTAGTCTAGACGCTTACATATTTTTTGAGAAAATATCATGTTTCCATATTGGTAACTTGTTACATGTATCAAAATATATATTATTTTTGTAACAACTTATAATATATTCACATTATAGTTCACGTATAAACATATCATTATTTCTTAAAAATAATTATATAAAATCACAAATATCGTTAAAGTATGTTCTACGCATGTCAATCATCCTACGTGCATATAAACCACGTTAACACGTCCACATGCAAATACTTGTCTCGAACGACATTTGTTATCTTGTTTACGGTTATCATGTATTTATATTTTGACCGATACATGCATACAAGTATCTCATTAATCTAACATGTATTTAAATATACTTCACGATAACATGTGAACGTTTATTTTTGACTGAAACGTCTTTAATCTCATGCACATAAATTCATAAATTCACCTATGATTATTCCATCATGATATATGCATATATGATTCTTATGATCACCAAATGTCTTAAACATTTTAATCATAACAAGCCTCATGTTCTACACAAAACTATAATTTGCAAGCTCCAAATTCTTTAAGTGTTTCCTTTTATATTTTCCATGACCTATTTTCAAGACATTAATATATTTCATTATTTCATGTATCTATACCTTTGATCATGCAACTACACAAATATGTATACATACACATTTATCCCGTTTTCCATATGCCTATATATACACATACAACTTAACTTTATGATCATGCACATTTTTCTACCAATTATACATCATCATATACATCTTGCAATTTGTGGCCTAGCATGTATAACAAATCTTAGACTTTATGTCACTAATGTTTACTAACCATCCTTTTTAAAGCAACAAACTTACTTTATAATCATTATGTAACAAGATTAAACTATAATATATATACACATATACACATACCATTCACGATTTCTCCATGTATATACCTATACACTTCATTTTTCATCTAATATGAGTCATACTTTTACTAATCCATAACTCATTATCATAATCAACCAAACATAAAGAATACACCCATATATATATATTAAATTTTGACTACTTATATATATTTTTACAAAACCATAGTTTTTAACTCAATAAGTTAAACTTTTATAAAAACTCTTTAACTTTTCGAATCTCTTTGATTATTATGATGAACACCATGCTTTATTCAAGAAAATGAAGATGAAAATAAAGGTTCGTGTCAGTTTCATACCACTAGAAGAAGCTAGGTGAAGAATAACGAATGGAAGATGGTGATGGCTCGAGATGTAAGCAAAACCGACCCTTAAACCTTCAAGACTTCTTTGAATCTTCAAACCTCTAGCTAACTCTCTCTAGACGTGTTCTTAGATTTTGAATGAAGTGTGTGTTTTGTGTGTGTGTGTGTCGTATTTAAGAGAAAGAGGGGGATGAGATTGTGTGTTCAACCTACTAGCCATCATTACAAGGCATGGCACATGAAAGACTGATTTGATGGATTTAATCTTTACTTGGATCCTTGGTTGAATGGGTATGGCTCATATGACACAATCATGTTTAGTGAAGATTTGGAATGGGGGTGGTCCCCATTTGGCCACCTTTGGCCGAGAATAGGTGTGGGGATGGGGGTTGGGTCTAGTCAAATCACTAGGTGTTTGATCATTAGTTAGATAATTAGGTCTAAATTAGTGTAAACCCGGTAGGTGCTCCCATGATATAATATCCGGTTCAAAAACTTTAATTATTTAAACTTTATATATCTATATACCTAGATATTTATATATATATATATATACACATATATACAATGTCGCAAAAGTTCCTAGGCGCTCCCTAGTCAGAGTCGGGAGTACTCGGGAAGTACCCAGCCTAGGCGGAGAGTACTCAGGGAGTACTCGGCCTAGGCCTAGAGTACTCGGGCCTCGGCAACCTACCTTGTAGCGATTACTCGGGGAGTACTCGGCCTCGGAGACCTTGTTTTACAACATTACATATATATATATATAATTATTAGATGAAACGGGGGTTGAGTGTAGACCTCAACAATTCATCATCATTACGACTTGACGTTGGAGTGGAGTATAAGCAAAGATATAATGATGGTGATGTGATCTTTGAGGTTGCTTGCACTCTTGGTCATAATCATGAAGATTATGACACTTGAGTGAAGTGTAAGTAAAGTCATCATGATGATGTGATTGATTTAGACGCGGTATACTACCCGAAATTAATACCCGCTTTAATATCTTTAATTATTAAGACGTCCTACATTTTGTGTAGTTTGACTAGCTTTAATAATATGCTAGTGAATCTCGACATAGTTAATATCTTTAACTATTCGTACATGTTCACATATAGGAAATAAATTAAGGCCATGTGAACAAACATTTTTGTGTCAATCTTTAAAGATTTAGTCACCAATATATACTTTGTATAAATATACCTCTAGACTTTACTTGTATAACTTTGATAATCACCAATGACCGTACATTGCGGGTTATAAATGTTTTTGACCTAGTAATTCTTAAAATTACTAAAATATGACACGTGTTCCTTTGCTAGACTCCTGACAATGCCATGTCAAAGATAATGTTTCGGAAAATATAAAAAATGAACTTTCAAATATGACTATGGGTATTGACCTGCAATACTGGTGTCACATATATACATATTTATTTATAAATAATTATATGTATATGTCTAAAAGACGAAAATGCATGATTAGTACTCATAAGTTTTATATTATTACAAACGGGTTTGCTTAATAAAAGAATCAGATGCATCTATATACGTTTACATATATTTTCATAACTAGATATATATATATATATATATATGTACACGATAAAAGTAGGGGATGCCGTCACATGTTTAGAACCCACTTGTTTTATCTTGATAGGATAAAAGCACTTTCATGTGATATATATAATAGAGAAGAAATATGTAATGCAACGGTTGAAAATTCGAATCGGTACATGTTAGCAATTAATGTGACCATTCGTGTTTGAATAAATATGCGATTGAGATGAAATGTCATTATTGTATAAAACAAAATAATATTAGAAAAATCATGGATGTTACACTAGCCGCTATCACCCATGGAACCATTGAATTATCTCGCTCTCTCATGTTCGAGTTCGACCAATAGGTCTCGGCTATTGGAGTTTTTCGATCGGCACACCGAGCACAAACCGAACGAGTTTGGTTTATGATGTTCTCGCGTATGGGCTAGGATATGCTTCATTGGATCATTGTGGAATACTTTCAGTTTTGTCATCCATCAACATCAACAAGGTTCAGGTAAAAGTATCAAGTTTACTGTGGTTGTGATTTCTTTTCAAGTTTCTTGCGTCTGAACTCCTGGTGGGCATCCTTGATTTTGATCAGGGATGGTGTGACACCCGACATTTCAGGTCAATATCCGTATTTATCACAAACGTGTATACATTTTCTTATCTCCTGAATCACTTGAAATCATAAATTTGAACATTATAAGTCTAGCAAATATTATGCATTGATCATTTCATATCTTAGTAATTTTAGGAATTAATATTTGACAAAACCAAGGTCAATCTTAGGAGTTCATATCTCCATAAAATTTTATTACATATCATAGCTGTCTAATTCCCTACCTAGACAACTACTAACGGTTCCTCTAAACCATTCCGGCTTATTTAAGAGAAATAGCACACGAGGATGTTATTTCCTGGAACTCAATTAAACCAATTTAACCTACATACTGATTTGACAGAATCTTTTGCTCTAGAAAGATTGAATGCATCAAGGCATTGACTGGTTGCAAGAAACATTCAGGTACCTGATTTTGAACTAAGGCATGAACATCTCATCAAACCATTTGACATATCTTACTGGACTTTCGATGATTTCTTTTAGATTCTATCATGATTTGGTCTTCGTGCGTTAAAACACGTATATGAATAAAGAGTATGTGCCCACATACATTCAGAATTTCACGTGCACGAATGCACCGTTTCCTTTCATTACCAATGATGATTATCATGCAGTTCCACTCCGATGAGAGTGATCACGTAATGAAATTCTTCGACATCTAATCCTGGATTATTTAACTTGGTGTGTGAATTGTCCACTTGGTTTGTAAAAACTCATTATTTTAATTCACAACAATTAGAGAACCTCTTAATGACTCACTCATTACATGGAGGTGACGTCACTTAGTGTAATCCCTTTAGTTCATGGGACTCTTGTGATGATTTTATCACTTCAGGGGATAGCCAACGTCGTTCCCTTGTCGATATATTCAAAGAACTTTCCTAAATCCACTCGTTTGGTATAACAAATGATTCAATGATACCGTTGCACTGTTACATTATACTAAGATATCTCAAATACTTACACATCCAATATCGTTAGTCGGTGAGGTATTCGCTTTACCTTCGAATACCGACTACTAAGTGGATTGATTTAAAATTCCCCCTATGATCTAGAAATTAACTAAGAATACGAAACTCTCATCTAAATAAATTAATCGATCCTAGAGGTTAACTTACACTAAGTTTCGAGGACGAAATTTCTTTAATGAGAGGAGAATGTGACACCCGACATTTCAGATCAGTATCCCTATTTATCACAAACGCGTTTACATTTTCATATTTCCTGAATCACTTGAAATCATAAATTTGAACATTAAACGTCTATCAAATATTATGCATTGATCATTTCATATCTTGGTAATTTTAGGAATTACCGGTTCACGCGTACATAAAAACCCGTATAATACGAACGTTGATGATTAATTTAAATAACTGGAAAAATACCTAGCACTATATACCACATAAATTTTATGCCTGGACAACTAAGTTTCTTGACTCAAGCTTAAAATACACACAAAAGTCCTTGACACACTCCTTCAAGGATAATATTGTGTATTGTCACATTTAGGCACCTATATATATATATATATATATATATATATATATATATATATATATATATATATATATATATATATATATATATATATATATATATATATGATCACATCCATGAATAATATTATACATAACTTGAACGTTTTTCATCAATCTAGCCCTTGACTAGTTAAATTGTGATTCTAGTATCGTCAAGAAACCTAAACCGACTTAGATTGTCGTTTAAAATCCTAACCGAGACTCAAATACCTAATGACCTAAATATTATACATAACTTGAACGTTTTTCATCAATCTAGCCCTTGACTATTTATAGGGGAAGGAACATTACTTGCGCACTTGTCTAAGTACGCAGGGTTTAGTAAGGCAAAAGCCTTGCGTACTTACTAAGTACGCAGGACCAAACTGGTGAACAAGCTAAGTACGCAGGAACACCCTCCTGCGTACTAGCCTAGTACACCGATACATATAATTTAATCTATAGTTACAAAAACATGCTTCTACAAAATATATATTAAAAAGTTGCTCAAAAAATAATGTGGGTGGAGGGACTCGAACCCGGGTCCCCTCCCCCAAAGCAATCAAACCTAACCATTCCACCCGCTAGGGTAATCGCAACAAATCCGGATCCCACTTGTTCTTAACATACTATGCTCCTGCGTTCCCCCCCCCCCCCAATCGAGGCCGATTCATACACCATTCCCAAATCCAACGATTTAGGTCACGATTTAACACGAATGATCAGGGGTTTTGTTAATCAAGATTTTGCGAACTAGAGGTGAGGTTTAATTGAAAAATCATCGTGTTTAGGTTCGTTATTTCACATATTGAAATCCCGAAAACCCTCGGTTGATCAAGGATCCAATTTAACAAATTCGATAATAAAAGGAGTTGGAATCATAGGGTTTTTAAAAAGAATTGAATTGCGAATCTATCTATGTGGGTTAATTGAATTTATAAAACGGTTAAGATCGAAACCCCCAATTAGTCTTAAGAACAAACCCTAGAATCTGGATTTTGACCAAATCGATGTTATAAGGTCAAATTGACATGGGGCTTTCAAAAGGTAGGTAAATGCGAAGCTAACCATACCAATTAATTGCATGGAGATCAAGTCTAGAACAGATTTCTATTAGACCGTATTTGGGATGAACCCTAGATTTGATTTATGTTTAATTCGGTGTTGTGAGCCTCAATTGTCATAGGGCTTTCGTTCAACACATGAAAGCGAAGCTATGTGAATGTTCAATTACCTGGATTGATGTTGAAAAGATGGTGATCGGCTAAAACTCAGTCGTGAGTTGCGTGAGTCAGTCCCCGGTGATTACGGCTTCAACTTCGATCGAATTAGTGTGTGCAATAGTTTCTCTGAGACTCGTTTGAGATGCGCAGGTGATTGGTTTGTAAGAATTTCGATTGAAACAAATGATTTTGATGCGCACAAGGTAAAGGTCGACGGTTGCGACATAATCACCCATAATTGGGTTTAATTTGCGCGTAAATGTGATGTTAATGCTCTAATGATGGTCGTTTATGGCTTGATCATGTATAACGGATACAAATTTCAACGAAATTCAGTTGTATAGTTCGAATTTGTATCATAAACGACTGTTTTGACTTTCTAAAAGTCAACAGAAATCAGGATTTGGTAAATTACGGTTTCAGTCCCTGAAGTTTCTGAATTAGGGTTTTGAAAAGGATAGGAATAGTCCTTGTAGTTTTAATTGAGTTAAACACATGATTAGTTGACTTTTAAAAGTCAACAGGACTTAGATATTGGATTTTTGACTTTACAAAGTCAAATAGAATTAGGTTTAGGCTAATTACACAATTAGTCCTTGTAGTTAGGGTTTGAAAAATGATAGAACTAGTCCCTAAAGTTTGAGATAGGGTTAACTAGGTTAGGATTTCACTTGATTTGCTAACGGAGTTTACTTGAAAAGTCCGGATGTTACATCATCCACTAGTTGAAAGAATTTTCGTCCCGAAATTAGAATAAATAAATAAATAAAAAATTTCTGGGTGTCACATCATCCCCTAGTTGAGAGAATTTTCGTCCCGAAAATTAGAACAGTACCTTAATTGTTTGACGTGGAGTGATTGAACAGATGGAGATACTTAAGCTTCATTTGATCCTCACGTTCCCAAATAAACTCGGGGTCACGTTTTGATTGCAAACGAGCTTTGACTGTTGGTTTGGGGAGTACGATTGATAACAAGATTTTGGTCTGATACTCAAGGTCAGGCATGAATGATGATAGTGGATTTAGTTTGAAGAGAATTGAGGAGAAAACTATCAAAGAATATTTTTGACATCAAAGATGGAATGCATCACTTGAAATGCTAACGATGACGATTTGATGATCAAAATTTGTTTAGGATGTAGTCTAATATGCTCAAGAAATGTCACTGGATAAGAGGTTTCGCAAACATTGGTCAAGGTCAAAATAACGTAAAACATCACATGACACGAATAATGTTACTTCTGACGATATGACAGGAATACTTATATATAGGAAGTACCAGCGGCGTATCCACCATGCCCTCATCATATCGCATCAGTTTCGTTATTATATATCACGATAGGTTTTATGTCATAACGCACGACAGAATTCACTATGTTTTCCATGCTGACTTTTATAATTACGTGTGCACTCGTAATTACTCAATTCATCACATGGTCCGTATAGATCATCCCGTTGTGTGTGGGTCAAGAGAGGACACAAAAATACTTAGTTCACATCTATTTTTTTCACGTGTGAGTTGCTAATAAATAACTATGCCCCTAGATAGTAAGGTCAATCAGAAAACTAAAGAGTAATAATGTGGCATAACTTAGAGTTCCATAGCTTTCTCGTGTTTGAACAAGAATACGTCAAACCCCGAGTAGCTTAAAAGTTTATAGCTCCCTCGTGTTTGAACAAGAATACGTCAAACCCCGAGTAGCTTAAAATTTTTACAGTTTTCAACCTTCATTGATGAAGTGAATTATCATGCTTTGTGATCCATCAATTGCAACAATTATACCCAATCTAGTTTCCGTGTATAAGGTAAACATCCAAGTTTCATGTTTAATCTAGTATCATGTACATTGTAAACAAATAAGTTTCACATATAATGCGAACAACTGAGCATCATGTATATTGTAAACAAATAGGTTTCATATATAATGTGATCAATTTAGTATCATGTATATTGCATTATACCATGTATCATGTATCATGTATCATGTGATCAATCTATTATTATGTATATTGTATTCAACCAAGTATCATGTATCATGTGAACAATCTAGTATTGTGCATCGTGTGCTAAATCTAGTATTATGTATATTGCAAACAACAGGTTTCATGTATCATGTGAAAAATCCAGTGTTATGTATCATGTGAATGCTCATATGTAAGTTACTGAATCTCATGAGTAACGTAAACTATCGAATTTTGTGGGTGGTCAAGTGTTGTGGACAAGCGTGTTGTTTGACGTTCATGTATAATGTGGATAGTTGGGTTTTAAATTCTCAATCTTCTTGAGGTTTATATGGGTGGTTAACGCCTACGCGAAAGGATTTATCTCCTTGAAGTGCCTAGTATGTTCGTATATTTCCGAAGGTGTAAAGATGATGAGAAAGTTTTGTAGGCGTTTAGGGTGATGTGCTTACGAGCAATTGATTTGTGCTTTTTGTTTGTAAATAAACGAGTAATTGTGACTTGTTATTGTTTGTAATTTAATAAAATAGTGAAAATAATAAGTTGAATAACTAGATAAACATATGAATAAATAAAAACTTTCAATTTTTAATTATCATAAAGAGAATGTTTCAAAGGAAAATAATGGCTAAATCATTTAATAATCAAGCCAAGATTTAATAATAATTAATTTAGTGAAGTAAAAGTCATAATTAATTATTAATTAAGATAATGTTTTTATAAAACAAATTGTATCAAGTTTCCTTACAAGGTGAAAAAGGTTTATAGAAAATTTATACTCCAAATGATATTTATAAACTAAGGGTTTGATAAAGGTTTTGCTTTGTTTGAACAAAATAACGTTGTTGTTTAAATTAGATAATAAATTGATTTATCTACAAAGAAGGCTTAGGTACGTGTACTAAATTTCAATGAATGAAACGATGATGTTTGGGTGATCTTTAATGAAAATATGACGGGTGTATTTTATACTCGTAGTAGTAAATCAACGAATAATGGCATTTAAGTTGTAAGATAAAACTTATCATTGAATGATGAAATGGTGAATACTTATTCCAAACATAAAGAAGTGGTTCTCAAACTGAAATTTTAAAGACAAGAAGTAGAAAAATCCAGCTAACGCGTCAAGTAGCTTTCCACTAGGAAGCAGAGGAACACCAAGACGAGCATCGCTATGGTTACTCGGATAGCAAACAGGGCCTCAGCTCTAGCTGCTTCTGTGCGTGCGTCAAATATCTCCCGGTCTCCTTCCATCATGTCAATGTGGGTACCTAGATTTGAAATCAGGTCTTCCTGGTACCGTACTTAACCCAAAAGGCTGTCTATTCGCTGCTCTAGCAGGTCGTGCCTTATCCCGTGCTCCATCCCTTGTCTCATGAATTCTGTAGTTATCACATACTGGTGGGTGACATCAACTGGGACTCCTATAACACTGGTGGGTGCCATGGTTTGTCTTGCTCTTGTGTTCGGGTGGTATGGGTCAGGTGCTAAGTAGGGGTCTCTCAGGGAAGATGGCAACTGATTATGTCGGTGAGGTGCCTGATAAGGGTCTGTTGATGGGGGTGGTTCAGATGCTCGGAGTCTCAGGCCATTGCTCCTAAACCAATCCGCTCTAATGTCGAACATGGATCTAGCAGCTGGGGGTGTCGGTGTTTGATGGTCTGGTGATGGTGATCCGATGTCTTCTTCCTGTTCAGACTCGGTCTCGGGATAGTACACCGGGGAGGGAGGAGAGCAGGAGTCCATGTCTAGCAGAAAAAGAAAGGTATTGTAAGTGATAAAACATACTATATGTTAGGTATAGAAGTTTTCATGAGTTCAGAGTTTGACTAGTCATAACACCGAGTTTTCACGATAGTACGTTAGAAGCAACATTTGACCTATAAGTAGTGTACCCACGAAGAGAATTCCCAGGAAAGAGGGGTGGGTCACAAGGGACACACTTAAGTACTAGTCTTTTCTTAGTTAGAATCTCCTATGGGTCTACGCCCACTCTTCCAACCATTATGTACTAATAACACTATTGTTTGGACTCATGGTCATGGTGAGAATCATTTTGGACCGGGCCTTGAGGCCCAAGGGTTTAAGTCTTGTTCATAGTTGATGATGGTGACATAATTCCTAGTGTGTAAGAATGAGGGTGTAGGAAGTCTTTGAATAGAATAAGTGTATAGTAAAGCTTAGAATGACATTTAATGGAGTCAAATAAATATCATGTAATCAAACAGTGTGACAAATAGCAATTCCTTTGTAAACATGTAAGTTATCAAGTAACGTAGCACATAAAATAACATGTATGGTATCATGCATTGTAATACCTAAGATAATATGTAGGATAATCACATGAGGGGGTATCCTAAGGTTATAGACTAGGTCATTGGTTTCTAATAACCTAATTCCCTATAACCATGGCTCTGATACCAATCTGTCACACCCCAACCGACTGCGGAATACGTCGGGGCGGACGTGTAGACTGTTCATAAGCACATGATCAACTATAATTTCATATGTTCATTAAATCATGATTTCATTACATAAGTTCAATCTTTCAAACAAAATCAAATGCATTAAGTGTCCAATTTCATTATTTATCTAGGTCCTCTGACTTATGTGTATCCTCTTGTATATGAAGTCAAATGTTAGCACCTGAAACATGATGAAAACAAGGTTAACCAAAAATAGTTGGTGAGCATACATAGGTTTTGACACCACAAGTAATATCAAGAGTTTGTGTACAATTCATATGATGCATGGTTTAATAAGGCAATTATGGAGAATCACTATTGTTTAAACTGGGCGAACAATCAAACCTTGTGACTGATAGGCATAACACACAAGTTATCCTTAAGTGTTTTCGGCAACAATCACCCCAACCGGGTGGGTTGGTCAAACACAATAGATCTATCATTGTATATTGTCGGCTTGTACATAGTTAATGATTGCACTATGCACAAAAAGTATGTAAATGTTGTTTGCACAAATAGTGTTCAAGCATAAGGCACAAATTTGCACACATGATCATAATGTTTGAATTGTAATAATTGTAAATAGTTTGAATGTAATCATGTTTCACCCCAAAGAATGTAAAAGTGAAAAAGGGGCTATGTAAACTCACCTGAGTTGTGTACGAGTAGCACTACACAAGGGTGGAATAGAAAGCACAAGAGTTTGCTTGTGAACCGTCTACGTATGCCCTAGAATTATAAGTATAATGATTAGGGACACATGGATATTGTGACGATGAAACGGAAGAGTAAACGTCCTAAGACGCACTAACGATTGAAGAGTAGATGAACTTGACCACGGGAATAGAGGATTTTCTTAATATAATAATTATTAAGATAAATACGTTTCGTGTCGAACGTTTCTAATTACGAACAGTATTAATAAATATTCGTGTGGTTGTACCATTTAAATTAGGATTATTGGATTTTAATAATCCCATATTTTTTCAATTGGCCAATAATAATCGCAACTGAGAATATTCTTACCACCAGTCCCTACTTTCAAACTATTTTCTTACATTGTACCCCCGTTAAAAAAACTTAACGTCGTTAGATTTTATATGACGTGGACATCTACAAACCACTGAATTGAAAGAATTTCTCCACTCGGGAGGGGTATGCGAACGATTTTCTCATGACAAATGATTTCCGCTTGGTTGACAAGCTAGCAGTGGTCTCGTGGTGGGTTTTGAAATTGGCTCTGGTGGTGTTTAACTGGTCTCGTTTTTTTGGCAAGTCCAAACATAGACAACGGTGGTGTTTAACAAGACCAGTTAAACACCACCAGAGCCAATTTCAAAACCGACCACGAAACCACTGCTAGCTTGGCTCGACTTTCTGGCGGTTTACAAATGTCCACGTCATATAAAATCTAACGGTGTTAAGTTTTTTTAACGAGAGGTCCAATGTAAGAAAATAGTTTGAAAGTAGGGAGTGGTGGTAAGAATATACCCAGTTAGTATTATTATTGGCAAATTAGTAAAAGGTGTGATTATTAAAATCTAATAATCCTTTAAATTATGGCTAGGAAAGTAATATAACTATATATATTATTTTTAAGTTCGTAGAATTAATAAAATAATCATTTATGTGGCAAGAATAATAAATATATTATTTTTATTCGAGGATAAAACCGAGGGTAAATAATATAAATAATTATAATATTTATAAGTTTGAAATGTTTCATAGAGTTTATAAACGTGATGAAAATAATATATAAATATATATTATTTTTAATTGGAGTCACGGGTTGAAAATAATATAAATGTATTATTTATTCGAAGTCGTGGTTTGAAAATAATATAAATATATATTATTTTAAAAGGTGGGGAAATAATATAAAATAGGTTATAAATTCAAACCCGAGCCTACGGGTGTTTTTCGGGGTTAACACGTATTAATATATTATTAAAATAATATAGGGAATGTTTTTGTATAAAAATATATATTAAAAAGTTGCTCAAAAAAATAATGTGGGTGGAGGGACTCGAACCCGGGTCCCCTCCCCCAAAGCAATCAAACCTAACCATTCCACCCGCTAGGGTAATCGCAACAAATCCGGATCCCACTTGTTCTTAACATACTATGCTCCTGCGTTCCCCCCCCCATCGAGGCAAATTCATACATCAGTTCCAAATCCAACGATTTAGGTCATGATTTAACGCGAATGATTAGGGGTTTTGTTCATCAAGATGTTGCGAACTAGAGGTGAGGTTTAATTAAAAAGTCATTGTGTTTAGGTTCGTTATTTCACATATTGAAATCTCGAAAATCCTAGGTTTGATCAAGGATCCAATTTAACAAATTCGATAATAAAAGGAGTTGGAATCATAGGGTTTTTAAAAAGAATTGAATTGCGAATCTATCCATGTGGGTTAATTGAATTTATAAAACGGTTATGATCGAAACCCCCAATTAGTCTTAAGAACAAACCCTAGAATCTGGATTTTGACCAAATCGATGTTATAAGGTCAAATTGACATGGGGCTTTCAAAGGGTAGGTAAATGGGAAGCTAACCATACCAATTAATTGCATTGAGATCAAGTCTAGAACAGATTTCGATTAGACCGTATTTGGGATGAACCCTAGATTTGATTTATGCTTAATTCGGTGTTGTGAGCCTCAATTGTCATAGGGCTTTCATTCTACACATGAAAGCGAAGCTATGTGAATGTTCAATTACCTGGATTGATGTTGAATAGATGGTGATCAGCTAAAACTCAGTCACGAGTTGCGTGAGTCCGTCCCTCGCGATTACGGCTTCAACTCCGATTGAATTAGTGTGTGCAATAGTTTCTCTGAGACTCTTTTGAGATGCGCAGGTGATTGGTTTGTGAGAATTTCGATTGAAACAAATGATTTTGATGCGCACAAGGTAAAGGTCGACGGTTGCGACATAATCACCCATAATTGGGTTTAATTTGCGCGTAAATGTGATGTTAATGCTCTAATGATGGTCGTTTATGGCTTGATCATGTATAACGGTTACAGATTTCAACGAAATTCAGTTGTATAGTTCTAATTTGTATCATAAACGACTGTTTTGACTTTCTAAAAGTCAACAGAAATCAGGATTTGGTAGATTACAGTTTCAATCCCTGAAGTTTCTGAATTAGGGTTTTGAAAAGGACAGGAATAGTCCTTGTGGTTTTAATTGAGTTAAACACATGATTAGTTGACTTTTAAAAGTCAACATGACTTAGATATTGGATTTTGACTTTACAAATTCAAATAGAATTGGGTTTAGGCTAATTACACAATTAGTCCTTTTAGTTAGGGTTTGAAAAATGATAGAACTAGTCCCTAAAGTTTGAGATAGGGTTAACTAGGTTAGGATTTCACTGGATTTGCTAACGGAGTTTACTTGAAAAGTTCGGATGTTACATCATCCACTAGTTGAAAGAATTTCCGCCTCGAAAATTAGAATAAAAAAATAATAATAATAATTTCTGGGTGTCACATTGATCATGACTTACATCCTTGTGCTTATTTGTATAAGTATATTACATGTATGGATAGTTATATAAAGAAATAAATATTAATCACCAATGGGCCGTAAAATATGACATTTTCCTTAAACGATTCCCAACTGAACCTAACATGTTAGGTGAACAACTTGCATTCGAGACGTCTATTCTCGACCCTAAGACATATCTTTTAATAAATAGGGCACGGGTAGTCGAGTCTTTCTCAAACGAAAGTTTATTTGCTAGCTTGCATTGACACGGGGTGAGTTCACTGCCCCTTTTAATTTTTAAATGTTTTAGAAACATAAGGGGATAAACATACTTACTTTATACGTTTGAGAACTTGAAACATAATTGCTTGATACATTTGGGAAAACTTGAAACAAACTTGCTTTATACATTAAAAACAAGAAATCATGACCGACCACTTATGTTTACATGAGACATTCGTTAAGATCTCGAAGTCCCCTGTTACAGTTTATTAACCATTAGCTTGAATAGCCGGGATATTGTGAATAATACTATTGGGATTGACACTCCCAGTCATGATTAGTCACGCTAACTAAGGGGCTGTATGTCCCAATGACTGCACATTTTCTTAACTCGTGAGCCCCGTGGGGAATGGGTGAGGGGCGAAACACCTGTCTTTGATTTGGTTAACACTCATGTAAAATAAACTTCGTATACCTAGCTATTTACGGTGGGTCAACTTGATGGGTCGAAATTGAATACTTGAAACTTGAGATCGTTTTCGTGCATATGGATCTGCCAATCGTTCACATACCTTGGTTTTGCCAATCGTTCACATACAAATGGTTTTGCCATTCATTCATGTGCAAATGTTTTTATCAATGTTTTCAAGGAAAACCGTTTCATATTATGGCCGAGTACGCATTTTAAATGTTTTTAAGGAAAACCATTTCATATTATGGCCGTGTACGCATTTTAAATGTTTTCGAGGAAAACCGTTTTATATGTCCACGTATACATTATCAATGTTTTCAAGGAAAACTACTTTATATTGAGACAATTAAACCTGCGAACTCACCAACCTTTGTGTTGTCACTTTAAGTATGTTTTTCAGGTAATTCATAGCTATGGCACGATTGGAATAGGTTAATCATTCAGTTTAAAATCTTAGAAGTCGAAGACGCATAATTGGCAAACCTCAAGTCGATTTTGAAATATATGGTTCTAGGCCAATCTACTATTTCATTTTAGTATATGTAATGGTGTTCGACACCGTAGAAATCTTTATTTTAGTTTATGTTGTTGTGTAATATTACCAATCGTTGCAACCTTAATTTATTTATTTGTTTATTAAGTAAATAAATTTGGGGGTGTGACAGATGGTTCATCTATCATTCTTCCACTGCAAAATAATTTAAAGACGAATGCACGAAACCCTACCACAACGCCCTTGGTAGGGGTCGACTGGTTAAAATTGATTATCAGTTGAAACATATCATCAAGAGTAGAAATTGGGATGAGATCAGTAGCAAATGACCAAACATTAGCAACTGGGCTATGGTGGCAACTAAGCATCAACACCACCCGCTTAGCAACAAATGATGGAGATTCATTTGGTTTGTTTAAATAATGAATTAACTTGGTTTTCACATAAAAGAAAATCCTGTTTTTATATGACATTTTCTAATTTATTTGATTATTGATTTATTATACCCATGAAATACTTTAATAAGAAATGATGTACATGATTAAGAAAACTATCTAAATTAAACCTACATTATTTTGTGAAAACAGGGGTATATCACATAAAAAAAACGAATACCTACGAAGTTTTCTCATATATTCTTTATCGTTCAATGAGATATTTATCGTTTTTTGTTTAAAGTATGTTTTCATCCCTTTATAAGAATTGCACCTTTTGTGGAAAATCTCTGTTGCACCAAGGAGACCCACGCGCTAAGCTTGCCGCGTATATTAGAAACTCGCATTAGACGAAAGGCGGTCATGCGAAGAGAGACGTGTATTTCTTTTAAAATTCCACCGACCCGACCCGACCTGACCCGTTTATGACAAAACCGCCTAGGTTTTTATTCTTCAAATGCTCCCCCTTTCGTCTTATTCACAAACCCTAGACAGGGTAGAGATCTCTGAATCCTCTTTCTCTATCTGTATATATCGTCAAATTGTCAGTCTAGGTTCTCGATCGCTCGGAGGATCGCAACAGGTGAGATTTAATTTCATTGAATTTGCTAGTTTCAATAGAGTTTTCGATCCTCAATTATTTGATGCTTATGTTGCTGTTTTAATATTTTTAGTGCGTTTTTGGTGGTGAATTTTCACAACTTATCTTGTTTTCTTATGCAATTTGCTTACTTTTTCTTCTTTTCTCTTGAACGCGTATAACTAATTTTGCATCCATCATCGTAAAGTTTTTGCTTTTAGATTTATGTTAGAACTCTCTATCCTTATGAGTTACAGATTGATAGTCTATTTTTAATGGCCATAAAGTATTTTACACTATTTATTTGTTAAAACATAAAATCAATTGGATTGAAATTTCAAATGAGGTTTTTGCATGATTGTGTGTGGTGATAGGGTTGGACATTGAGGCGTAATTGAAATGCAATTTTTTATAAAGTTTGTAGTGGCGATACGATTTCATTTCTATGCTAGCTATATCCTATTTGGTGACGACTCTGAATTATGTTGCTTTGATGATTTCGTTTGGTCAACTCTTTTTCTTTGCTTGCCTTTAGATGTGTATCAGGAATTCTACATGTAAAGTCAGATCTTTTATCTGAAACATTTCTAGTCTATTGGTAAAATAAAAATTCAAAATTCATGTTAGTCAGTAAAGCAGACTAAAAGTGCCTGCAAAGTTTTTGTAAACGACGTTAGACAGATATTGTTTTTGTAAGTGTCACGTTGATATTGAATTTCGACCAGTTATTACAAATTGGCAGTAGATTGTACAACAAGTTGAATTTTGCACAGTTTCTAATCCCGTCATTGGATTATATAAGTTCTCTTTGACTTATTTAAATTCTTCCTGGGCTTGCAAGTGACTTCTTTAGCAGGTAGCTTCAACCAGGGCTGGACCTGTAACGTACCAACAAGGGAAAGAAAGCTTTATTAGAAGTGTGTATTTGGGTAGATCGAGTCTTTCAATAAATTCTTTAAAATGTTAAATAACTATAGAGATAACCTTTTGGTGTAAGAAGTTAGCAGATGCTTTATGCGGGTTGATGCTATTTTATGCTATAGTTGATGTGATTTTGTTTGTAGTTTAAAAGTGATGCCATATGATAGTAATATATAAGAATCACCATTAAACACTTGTTAGGTTTTCACTAATGATGTTTTGTATTGCATGAATATTTGATACTATCTTTGCATCTTGTTTTTTTGCTAGAAAAATAGACCATGAGCACTCAGGGACAAGTTATGAGGTATGTAAGAAATGGTAGGCGAAGGAAAGGAGTGCTGGATCTCAATGTTCCTCCAGTCGAAAATCTGGAGCAAGCGGGAGGGCCCGCCATTTCAGTGTCTCAGGGTGGTCAAGGTGATTTTCCATCCATTCCGGTAGCTCATGGTGGTGGTCAAGTTCATCAGCCAGCTGAATCCACACAACGTGCTCCAATTGATGTTGAGGAATTGGATGATGATGTTGTTATATCATCACCCGGAGCATTTGAAGAAGTAAATCTTTTTACGCTATGGGAATACTTAGCTTGTTTTACTTATTTTTATCATTCACATTCATTTTATTGGTTTGCACTTTGTTTCAGGCTAAAAAGAAATCACGAAGAACTCGAAGGACTTTGGTGGTTGATGTGGAAGCTGGTAAAGATTGTTACTCTCAACTTGCAGTCAATGCCAGTCATGTGTGCTCACTTGCATTCACGTCCTGATGGCTATATTTTCTTTCTGAATATCGCTTTATATTTGAATGGGATATATATTTTAGTTTGTTTAGTGTGTTGGTGGGAATATCTTACTATCTTAGACAAATGCAGAAAACTTGCATTGATTTCTCTCTTGAAAAATCGAGGCACTTAGAAAAGAGTAAAGGTATATCAGTTGGGTTGATTCAGTTTGATTGAATACCAATTCCAAAGTATTGGATGCTGGTTCTCCAAATTTTGCCCCCTCTTGCAAGTTATAGTATATTAGTATTAAGCGACGCCTTCTGTTTGTTACATTACGTACTTGATGGTTAATGCTCTTGCATGAAAGCTAAGATACATATTTCATTTCAGTCATTCTGCGCTTGTTATTGCACCAATTATGATATGTTCATGTTAAGTAATTGTGGGGATGGGTAAAGTGCTCACAAGTTAATGTTGAAGGGCATATATGAAACTAAAATCGTTCTTATGTTTTACTTCAATTTTGAGTATGGAAAGGTGTGCAAATGTTCTTAACATGCTAAGATAGGCTTTAACGATATACCCATTCGAACATTCAAGATAATTTTCTGCTACATTTAGAGATTAGATTGTTTTTATGTAATGCTATGTTATCCTATGTCATATATAGTGCGATTATTTAATGTGATGTATATACCAGATGAGGCTGCTATTAGGCATGGTCTTAACCAGGCGTGCAAGCGTAGAAGAGGTCCTCCAAGTGCACCAGTCATTAATTGTGAATTCTACGTGAATCTGGAAGGAAGTAGCAGCTCTATGGTAATAACATTTTACTCTGGTGTCACAGCCAATGTATTCCCTCGTTTATGTACCGTTCCGTATACACTTGCTAATAACCTTCTTTCTTATTTTTATTATTCTGCTTGGAAAATAGTTAGCAAGCTACAAGTTGTAGTTAGTTTACACTCTTCCTGACCCACAAACATCTTATGGAATAAATATTTTTTATGTGCATCCTTTGTAAACTATATATCTAGACGTGAAAAAACGGGCTGGTTGAATACAGGCTGAAATGGTTTAGGGTCAAAATGGGTAATTTTGGAACGGTTTGAAACTGATCAGATTGAGTTTAGTTGATGCAATACGGTTTTGTCTAACTTTTTCAGTTTTTTTATATGAATAAGTAGTGGTTGAGGTAGTTTAACTTTTTGAATAGTAAATAGCTTGAAATTACTACCTCTACTACAAGCAATCGAATAAGTTAAAATATTGATTTCTGTTTTTGTAATTGCAGTGGGGGAAAGCACAATACGTTGCACCGCCACCCCCGCCACCACCACCACCACCACCAAAGGAACCGACCTTCAGTTGTCCTGTTTGTATGGGACCATTAGTTGAGGAAGTGACCACCAAGTGTGGTCACATATTTTGCAAGGCATGCATCATGGCTGCAATAAATGCTCAGCATAAATGCCCTACTTGTAGGCAGAAACTCACAAACAAAAATCTTATTAGGGTTTACCTCCCTTCCACCAAGTGAGTTCAAGGTCTGTATGTCTAATCCTCACTTTCTGCTCATTTTTTGTTAGTAAAGTTTATAATCCATTGTTATTAATAAATAGAATTTAGGACTTTATAAACAGTGGATTTGATATTACTTTGAGAACAAAACCGTTTCGACCTGTATTCATTTCAACTATGTTTTACTCATATGACCCGACTTAGTTTCATAATACATGGTCGAAATTGCATTTTCTGGGTCTTCATGAAATGGATATTTTCTGATCACTCCATTTTCATTAAATAGATATATAATAAGCCCTAAATAATGCAAAAGAGAGGATATAAGCATTTGGATGCATGGTAGACGACTTTGCCCATTATGACATGTTTCATTTTTAGCTACTGGATTGACCTGTCATGTAAACGGCTGTCATGTAAACGGGTTGAAATTTAGTAATGATATGCTGATGGGGTCTATGTACTGATAACAGGTGTATGGGCGGCCTTATAGACATGTAAAGGGATTGTCAGGTACAAGTAGTTAAAACATGATATTTGCTTTCGGTTTCTTGTTGAGGGGTAGGATGGAGGGTTATATGCAGCAGAGGTAAGAATATGAACTCATTGAATGTTTTTTCGTCACCACGGTTATGCTGTATTGGTCACCTGAGGTTGCTTGCTCATCTTGTGTCAACTGTTATTTTCGTTTAGCTGGTAATCTGTGCAGTTCATTGGTCTGTTCTTTTAAATATATTTGCACCTAAAATAAAAAGATCCTGATGTTTTATGGCATTAGCAAAATAGGCGGGTCAGATAGTGAGTTGAAATGGGTTCTGGGTCGACTAATTTTTTTTCATCAAATATACTAAATAATGAAAATTTTCTTTAGATAAAATTTTAATATACGGAATAAAAAATGTTGCTTTTAAAACTCAGTTACATACCGTCTTGTATCATGTTCTTTTTGGATTTAACTAGTAAGGTTCGACACGCATGTGTTAAGGAATTTTATTCGGCATACATCTTGTCAAAATTGGATTCTGCAACAATCGATAACTTTTATTTGTTTCTGCAGAATTTATGCAGCAACAGTTCCTGTTATGGGTCAAACACGTCAAACGCCACCCAAGGCATATTCCAATGTTGCTTACAATGTCCCATATCGCTTTATTTAAAAAAAATTATATCATTATATTAGCAGTAGGTTAATATAACATAAAAATGTTGGGAGGATTGACTTTTCTCAATCTCGATTAAATTTTTTTGGGTAACAGCAACAAAAAAAACTTAACTAAAAAGTTAAAACATACCAAATAGATTAAGCGGGTCAAAAGCCGCATAAAGGGTGTTCCGATGCTTACAATGACCTAAATCGTTTTATTTTAGTAATATAGTTCACAATCATATTTTATACATTCTACTTACAGCATTAAAACAAATGAACAAAAAAGTGTTGGTTGGTCCGACCCATTTTGACATGTACATAAAAATTACATGACCCATTATTCAAATGTCCCATTTTCTCTAAATTAGACCCCATATCAACGTTAAGAAACATATGAAATCGTTAAGAAACATAATATATATCATGTTCTTTTTAAAATTCACTTTTTCACTTACATTCACGCGGGATTTCCGGAAGACGTATGAAATCGTTGTAGTCAATTATTGATTGAAGGGCCCAACACTTTGGTGGATCTCTCTCACGAATAGCAACAAGTAGAGGTGAGCAAATAACCGAATTAATCGAACCGAATTAACCCGAACAACTTGACCGAACCGGTTTCGGTTTTGGTGTTTGACATAACCGAATTAACTGAACCGATTATACACACATACATACACATACATGTATATACACATAACTATTTAAATTTTAAGACACGCGATTCACTTCATACATAATTGTTTACGTTAGAATTCTATTAATTTTATAAAAAAAATATACTATTTAGCCAATTTAGTTATAATATGCATGTGGGTTTGATTTCTAGTCAAGTTCTTAACAAAAGTTCAATTTTTTTAGCTTATGTCAAAAGTTTCGCTTTAGCAGTTAACCGAACCGAATCGAATCGAATGACTATCAATAACCGATTAACCGAAACCGATCGGTTTTCAAAATCCTTTAACTGAAAATTTTGGTGTCGGTTTGGTTGGGGCTCAAAACCGAACCGAACCGAACACTCACCTAGCAACAACATGATCAACTGTGATTTCAACAACAAATGAGAATCTTTATAAAATATATATTTGTAATTTAGGTAATTCTTGGATCATATGAAGAATTACAATTTGTTCATATGCTTTCCTGTGTTTGATGCAACAGTGTCAAAGAAAATCGTTAGCTATTCATGGGTTCCTTGTTATTTCCCTTCCCATATCAGTACATTTGGCAAATAATTGGCTCAAAATCGGTTCGGGTCAAAACATGTACTTTAACTGTGGGTCTTGTCAGGCTGTCGATGCTTTTTTGTCTTAAGTAACTGCAATGTTGAATCCAAACATAAAGTAATCACATAAACTAAATCCAGGTGGCTGTAGTTTTATAGCCAATAGAGGCCAACATAAAAGGCTTGATTGTATGTAGCCTGATCATTGTTTCTAAACATAAAAATACCTTGAGGAAATTTATAGATAGATATCGAGTGTATCATCAAGGAATGGGGATATCTGCTTGCATTGAAGATCAGATGTGGTTTTAAAAAGAACAACATAAGCTCCTGCATTTCAAACTTTAAATATCAACAAAAAGTTTGAAAATTTAGCAAGAATGGCTTGTAATAATATTATTTCAAGAATAAAGAACAGAACAGTTGAAACAACTGCAACAACAATTGGCCTCTCTGCTGCAAGAACTGCCTGCCTATAAAAAAGATGGAGAACCTCTTCCCGTATGGTGACGTTGATTGTTTCTCCACTGTTAGAGGATAAGCTAAAATGTCTGTATGGAAGATTTTGAAATATGTGATGGCGCCACCAACTCTGGTCAAACACCAATTAAAGGTACATCTACAAGACGTACATAGTTATTTGTAAACCTACTCGCGCGCTGCAGCTCGCGTCGTGAAAAGACTCTGAAAACTCGGTATTGAACATCAAAACTGAGACAATATCTTGAGCCATTTTCATTTCGGTTTATTTTTTCTTTTAAAAAAAGAAAAAATAATCAAACGTCAAGTCTATAACCAAATGAAAAGTAAGTTAGTGAACAACAAGATAAACTTCAGTAAAACCTAGGGATGAGCATTTGGTACCATAGTGATAGACTAGTGTTCTCCGTGATGGTTCTGTGACGAGTATCTCTGCGTCAATATTTTTTTAACTTGTTCAACCAACATGCAGACATGTTTCCATGATTCCTGTGTCAAGTATCTCTGCATATAGACTAGTGTTCTCCGTGATGGTTCTTCGACGAGTTTGAACTCCAGCATCAGGATCACCAATGATTTTGTCAATTGGATTATTCTTATGAGCTCTGGCCTCTGGCACTATAGGTTCCTGGATATATGACATGAGATTTGTGCTTATCTCCCCCACATCATGTGTACCAGAAGAAGATTCAATATTTATAGTGTGAGTCCCTCTGATCCGGTGATAATCAAGCGTCTAATCAACAACAACACTTCTAGATAGGCGGAATCAATTCAGAAGTCAACAATAACCGAGCAAATCGAATCAAGCACGAACAAGAACGAAAACCGCCACATAAACGAGATGTAACATCAAACACAATGATTCCATTGATAAAACTTGTAATTACAATGACTAAAACTAGAGAGAATACAAGATTACTAAGATATCCAATCTGATTACAAAACGTACAATGAGTAATCTCTACTTTCAAGTTCAAAACAACAAACTATATATAAAATAAAGATTTCGACCGAAATCTTTTGATCGAAAACGTTTTCGACCAAAAACGTTTTCGACCGAAATACATTTCGACCGAAAACTTTAAACTTGTACATTTAAGCCTAAAGTTTGATTTCTATGGACTACTAGGTTCCAACAATCTCCCCCTAGTCCATAGAACATCAAGTCTTCAGTTGTTTTCAGTAGTAGGCTTGGCTTCAACCTTCACTCTCTTTGATTCCAACTGTCACACCCCCAAATTTATTTACTTAATAAATAAATAAAGGTTGCAACGATTGGTTAATTACACGATTGCGGAAGTTGTAATAGTGATTTCTAAGACTTGAATACATACACAATTACTAAGACTAAGTAATACAATGATCTAAGTTCTTTTAGATCAACGACAGACTTGAGACTTGATAATCTATGTCCTTCCAGCTACTGCGAATTGATCCAACATAGCTAGCCTATTCCAACCGCGCCAAAGCTAAGGGTTACCTGAGAAACATACTTGAAAGTGTCAACACAAAGGTTGGTGAGTTCACAGAGTTAATTATTTCAGTGCTAGTAGTTTTTCCCGAAAACATGTACATGACTTTACCGTCATAAAAATAAATAATTTTCCCCGAAAAAACTATACATGACTTAACCGTCATAAATAATAAGTAGTTTTCCCCGAAAACGTATACATGACTTAACCGTCATAAAATAAGTAGTTTTCCCCGAAAAACTATACATGACTTAACCGTCATAAATAATAAGTAGTTTTCCCCGAAAACATATACATGACTTAACCGTCATAAAATAAGTAGTTTTCCCCGAAAACGTATACATGACTTAACCGTCATAAAATAAGTAGTTTTCCCCGAAAACGTATACATGACTTAACCGTCATAAAATAAGTAGTTTTCCCCGAAAACGTATCCATGACTTAACCGTCATAAAAATAAGTAGTTTTCCCCGAAAACGTATACATGACTTAACCGTCATAAAATAAGTAATTTCCCCGAAAACGTATCCATGAATTAACCGTCATAAAATAAGTAGTTTTCACCGAAAACGTGCACATGCCATTACCGTCATAAAATAAGTACAAATAATTCTAAACGCATATGATAAACAAAACAAGTGTTATTGATTCATTCGTAAGCTAGCTAGTCTTACAAATACCTATGTTCGTACATGAAACCGTAACCAAACCATGACAAATGAATGCACCTCCCTCGCTATAACACGAGAATAAGACAATATGCGGCCATTGACCTTTCAAGTCCCGGTTAGCGCGACTAACCATGACCGGGGGCTTTACCCCCAATAGTACTATTCATAAAATCCCAGACTAAGACAATAGCTAATGGTTATAAAATGTTAATGTTGTTTCGGGGACTTTTAGTGCTCTATTGTTCCTCATGTACAACATAATGTTAGTGTCTTGTTTCCTTGTTATCATATAAAAAATGTTTGCAATGTTTTCTCAACAATGTTTCTAAATGTATTAAACAATAATGTAATACATAATATGTAAGTATGTTTCTCCCCCGCAATTTACAAAATATTAAAAAGCGAAAAGGGGGTCGTGAACTCACCTGGTGATTGATGTATGCTAGCAAATAACAACGTGCTAATAGTTCCTGCCTATCCGTACCCTAATCACACAAGGGTATTAATGTGTTAAGACTACCCGTCTTATACGCAAGTTGTTTACCCGACTTAACGAATCCTGTTAAGTACGCCTTTGTTTAGTAAAAACAGTGTTTTTATTTACGACTAATTGGTGATTATCATTCCAGTCTATACGCTTACATATTTCCGGAGAAGATAATATGTTTCCATATTGGTGACTTATTAAGTGTACCAAAAATAAATATTATTTTTGTAACAACTTATAATATATTCACATTATAGTTCACGTATAAACATATAATTATTTCCTAAAAATATATATATACAACCTCAAATATCGTTCAAGTATATCCTATACATGTTAATTATTCTCCGTACGTACAATCCACGTTACTACGTTCACATGCAAATACTTATTTTCCGAACGATAATTATTATCTTAGTTACGTTCGTCATGTATTCATCTTTATTTATTTTTATCAATTGCATGTGTACATGTATTTCTACATCACTACATATATTCACATATGTTTCATGATGTCATGAGGTTACCTATTTTTAACCGATCCTATCCATATGTTTCATGCAGTTATGTCATCACATGTGTACATGTGCATAAATAATCAAATACATATATGTTACCATCTTTTCTATCAATTAACCCTTTTGCTTCTTTATCATGCATATATATATATATATATATATATATATCTAATTATTTTTTGACCACATGTACATATATCAAATGTTCATATTAGGATACTAATCTTTAATTCCTAGAACATTTTCATGATTTAACCAAAACCGTACACCAACATATATATATCACAATTTTTATCCATAAACATATATTTTTAGACGAACTCGTCAACATGCTACCAGGATTTATGTACCTACACATACATACACTTCATGTAGACACATACGTTGATAATAGGCTTTTACAAATGCATGAACTTGCATAAGTGATCTTTGTTTATGTATATATTTTTAGTAACACCTTTCACGTTCATATGTTGATGATAATCGTTCGTATGTTTACTTGAATCATAGGACACTACCTCGGGTCTTGCCAGGTAAGTCACACATGATCATATAACTTCACGAACATGTATCCTTCCACATAACACATGAATGGAATTAAGAGTTTATGAATAACACCATCATCCAAGTGTTATTTTATGTGATAGTATATATATATGTAATATATATTTGATGTGTCCTTGTCTTGTTCATGGCCCTTCTAGCTTAATATTATATGTATGAACATGTATTTGTACAAATATATGTATTCAAACATGACTCATGAAGAAATAAAGCAAAACTCATCAAAATTTTATGTTTTATTTGTTCTTGAAAACTCATATTTTTAGGCGTACTTCGACTAGACTTTTAGATGGTTTTAGAAGACCAAATGACTTGGGGTTTTCTTCTAAAATCAAGTTTATTGAAACCATAGGAGATGTGAAAAAGAGTTACTAGATTTGGAGTTGTGTAGGTACCTCAAAACAAGAAAATGAAAAGAGGTGTCTAGATTCGACCTGCACTGAGCGGCCTTCTTGCGTAGGCTGTTTGGGGGTCGAGTACTCCATGGATTCGAGTTATTCCACTTGGGTTCTTCTTTATTAACATGGATCTTCATACTAGAAAAAGAATGGACTGATTTGACCAAGGAACAAAGGAGATATGGCCTTCCGAAGTTGACCAAAAATCTGCCAGGAAGCTAATTACGGGATTTTTGTTCATTTTTTGGTTTTGGGGCTGATTAGAACCGAGAGAGAGAAGTGATAGGATAGAGATCTTGAAACTTGGTTTGTGGTAGGTTGTCCTCTTATATAGTAGCTAGGGGGAGTGAGAACTTGGTAGTAATTATGTATGGAGGTGGAGTGAAGTGTTAAACTACCTATAATCATCACAAGACATGGACGACAAGATGGATTGACCTTTGCTTGACATGTTGGGTGAAAGGGCATGGTCTAACATGACCACCATTATGGAGCAAGATGGGTGGCCCCACCTTGGTTCGGCCGTGAATGGGTAGGGGTGGGGGGGTTGGGTGTTGTCACATCACTAGATGCAATCTAAGTACTAGTTAGGTCGGTCCTAGTTAGTGTAAACTCGGTAGTTGCTCCCGTGATATAATACCTAGTGTAGGAACTTTTATGATAAAAAATCCTTATGTATTTTGTGTATCTTGACTAGTTTTAATAGTTTACTGGTTAGCCCTGACATTGTTATACCTTAACTATAATATACATGTATACACATAAAAATGAATTAAGACCATGTAACACATTTTTATCCACTTTTAAAAGTTCAGTCACCAATATATATGTTTTTATATTAAAACGTGTTTCTAGACTTTACTTGAATAAGATCTTGTTAATCACCAACGAATGTACATTGCGGGTTATAATTGTTTATTTCCTAGAAATTCTTAAAATTACTAAAATGTAACTTGTGTTTCTATGCTAGACTTATGACAACACTTAGTCAAAATAATGATCCAGGAACTATGACATATGAACGTACTAAAATGAATATGGCTTTTGTCCTGAAATGCTAGGTGTCACACCAACTCAGCAAGTCTTTTCTTGATCACCTTTGCTTCATATCTCATTGAAAGGCACCTAGCAACAACCCTCATATACAGCTTAGCTTCAGTCTTGATCTTTGAGCTCATGTCACATTGGATCGGGTTGTGATACAGAATCTTTAGATCTTCATTAGAAAAACTAAAGAGATCCATCGGATCGAAGACTCTGACCTCTAGCAAGTCATGTTGTGTGATCACAGCTTCATGAGTTAAACTGTCATACTCCCATCTTTTAAATGCCTTGATAAAGACTTCTTTTCTTGCTGGGATGTATACAGTAGTCACTATATCTGCAAGATTGACAATGTACCTGAACTGCCTCTTACCATCTTTGTCTTTCTTTTTCAGTTTAACACATTTTGGCATATGAGGCTTGAAGCTATCAAACTTATCCAAATCACATTGATTCCTTAAGTATTTCTCAAAATTTTTAGCATAATTATTCTTTGACGGATTGATCAACTTCAAATGACTTAATTCTCTAATATCCCAAGTTGGCAATGTCTTCAACTTACTACTGCTATCAAAGTACTGAATGTCACCTTCTCCCCTTTTAATCACATACATCTTTTTCTCTACATCATACATCCAGCTTAGAATCTCAACAGTCAATGCTTTCTTCGGATTTCTGATCTTTTGTGTTATCTTTTCCACAATTGACGGTTGTTCTCGAACTTTCCACCACAAACTCTTATCTATACCAGTTGTCTTTGGTACTTCAATAGTCTATTCTACTTCTTCAGGAACTTGAAATGATTCATGATCACTTACCAATCTGTCCATCTTTCCAATCACAGACCCATCGCCTTCAACATATGTTTGCTTCTGCTCATACTCATACTTTTCATAAACTTTATTCGACTCACCTTCATCACTTGACTCTTGTTCATTAGAACCACCACCGATATTACCGGTACCATCACTACTACTATCACCATCATCAAAAGGCTTGTCATCATCTTTTCTTTCACTAGTAATAACAACTTCCTCCTCTTCTTCCTTCTCTTATCTTTCTCTTTGTCTTTCTCTATGTTATCAGTAATCTCCATTCCTTCACCTTGATTATTAAGCAAAACATCCACATCAAACATGTCTTGTGATCCATACATTGTTACTTCATTTATCGGTGAAAGAATAGGTTCTGTTGTAGCAGGGCTTTCTTGATTTTTAACATTTTTTGTTGGGGTGACATTCTCTGTAGTATTTTGAAGACCAAGATGGTTTATCAAGTCTTGTACCATTCCTTGTAGTTGATTAATCTGCTGTTGTTGCTGGTTAATAACACCTTGCCGTCGACTGCTCTCTGCTCTCAGTTCTCTTATTTCTCTTGATTTAGCAGCTTCTCTCCTTTGAAGATTTGCAATCTGAGTCTTCAATTGACTCACAACATTTATAGTTTCTCTTGTTGCATAGTTTAAGAATTATTCATCAACAAGATTTTAGTCTTTTGAAGGCTTATACTTTTTCTTCTCAGGAATCACATTTTCTTTGCATTTACCTTTATCTGTTGTCTCTCTTCTAGCCATTGTCTTAAGTCTCTTGTTCTCGGGATTAGTAAACACGATACCCTTAGACGGAGGAGGTCTAGAAGGCACGGTCTTTGAATATTCATATTCCTTCCTTTTCTTTGTTGGTGGAGTTTCTATTGCTTGTGCTTTAGGAGTTCGTACAGTTTCATCAATCAAAGGATCTTCATTTTGAACCTCTGTCTATACATTCTGTGGTTCAGCAGGTTTGTTGACAGTTTCAATCACTTCATCAATCGGTTGCTCAACATTTTCAGGCTCTTCTAGATTGGATTGTTGATTAACCTCTAAATTTTGATTCGCCTGTTCAGCATTTCCAGCATCATTGTCATTGTTATCATTTCCATCGTCACCATCATCTTCATCTTCAACATTCTCTACATCACTATCCATTATATCATCAACTTCATCATCTATATTGAAGTTTGGATCTGGATCTTCTACAATCATATTTGGAAACAAAGGTGTTACGGTGCCACTGAACTTGCTTCTTTTCCTAACGTTGTTCATACTGCTGAAAATGACTTCTTGCATTTGTTCCAAAGGTAACTCAATCCCATCATTAGGTAAATCAGGCAATAAGGTGTTTATGATCATTTGTATAAATCTAGGATACATCAAGAACTTACGAAGTTGCTTATCATAGCCTCAAAGATCATTCTTGAAAAGTTGAATCTTCGATGAGTAGCTAGACAGACTAATGCACGACTAAAAAATTCTCCAATTTGATCAAAAGCGGCTGTTCTTGGACTCATGCAGTGAATAAGGACATGAACTAGATACCTCCATTGCTTACCAAGCATTGTCTTTATAACCTGTCTTCTTTGAAAGTCTCCTTCGTATCCCATTGACATAACAATCCCAGATACTCTTGTATAACTCATTTTGTATGGAAATTTCGGTGAATCTTTGAAATTAAGCACCTCCCTGATCACTTGCTCAGTAATTTTGATCGTTTTTCCTCCAATTGTTGTGACACCTGCGAAATTCCAGAATCTAAAACCTATTTGTTGGGCTAAGCACAACTAGGCCCAATAAGATCCCATAGAAATCCAAGCCCATTTGAGGCCCAATAAGGATCCAAGCCCGTTGGAGGCCCAAATTGCATAATCCAAACATCATATTAGTCACACGGTTCATCTAATGACTCACTACGTGATTCAGTAATTTAAACGTTAAACGCGTAAGACATCAGTTTATTACCGTATATTCGGTAAGACTATTAAATAAGATAACGAGTTATTAATGTCAAGTATTAATATTCACGTAGAAAGACTATTCAGATAAGTACACGCGTAGCGCGTTTGTACGAACGTTAAACCACGTTAGATGCTCGTAAGATTAACAATGGCGGTACGGTTATTACCGATATGTGCAGTGATACAAAAAATATTATAAATATTTATTTTTAATATTATTAGTAAAATAATAAACCCCAAACTCGGAGCGCTAAACCGAACGAAAACGTTAAAGACGCGGTACCGACGCGTACCGATTCGTACATCAATTGAAACGGAGATTTCACGATTTATGATACTTAAATGATATTATTAATAAATTTTAACAATTTTAAGTATTCTAAAATAGTAATTCAGAAATTTTAGTCGTAATGGAGACTCGAACGGATACGTATTTTACACAAACCAGTCTTTTATTTAAAAACTCACACCTAAAAACCCTAGCTATATAAGCATAAGTTTCCTCATTTCATCCCCATTTTCAAGCTCACACACACAAGTATGCATGTGCATAGAGAGAGAGAGAGAGAGCAATCGAGATGGGAAAAAGGATACAGCTGCATCACGAAGGCGACGGACGGCGGAACCACGATGATTCTAGGGTTCCGGCGAGGATCCTCGGTAAGTGGCGGCGAGTGCACACCCTTCCCTAACTAAGCTTGGCCCGCTGAACACGATGGACGAGGTGGCTCCCTCTGAATTGCGATGGTGAAAGAGGTAAGCTGAGGCAGCCGTCTTTCCGGCGAGCCCATTAGGGTTCCGGCGAAACCCAAGCTGGACCAAACCCGTCTCATGGGTCCACCTTCTGTTAGGATTTGCATTTTTTCTGAGGTAACACTCGTCCCATTTCATTTATTTTCCGGTTTTCTTCGTTAAATTCCCGGTTTAAGTTCCAATCTTGTGTCCTTAGGAGAAACCCAGCTGTTTGGATGGTTTATGAGTGATTGACATCATTGTGGTGGTGTTTTGGAGGTTTCCGGTGAAACTCTAGCGACGGAGCTAAGATTACGGCGGGTTCAGGTCCAGATCCACTCATTTTCATGCTATTCAAAGCATTTTTCGGTAGTAAACGGAAATCCGGCGGGCTTCCGACGAGCTCCGGCGACGGGGGCGAGGTCCCGACGAGTTTAAACGGTAGAATCAGATCTACATTATGTGGATCTACTCAGATTGGTGGAGAAAACGTGTTCCGGCCACCGCGGGAAATTGCTCCGGTAGATCCTTTCATTTTCCGGTAATACGAGGTAAAAACTCGAACCCAAACCCATTTCTCGTCGTGTAAGCCTTTTAATTTCCAGATCTGTCGTTGTACACATTGTAGATCTAGAGATTTTGGTGGTCTCAAGACTTGGTCAAACTTGGTCAACATGAGGCAATGGGTTTGTATACGCAAACCGAGTGTCCGAAAAGGTATAAAACGCACGTTAAAACGGTTATGTTATTTATACGAAAATTAATCACGTGTGTGTGCGGTTAAACACGTTGAGCTCTAAACATTTCGTTAACGAGAAATAAATATTAATTTAACGGTAAACAATAACGAGTCGTATTAACATGTACAAGCGAGAGGTTTACTCCAAGTTATATATGTTTATATTGTACGATAAATACGAACGTGGACGTAAAATCGGTAAAATGGATCTTTAAATACGACTAACAATCTATATATATACCTATATATACACGAATAGTAATTATAACCTTCATCATATGTGTAGCTACAAATTACTTGTAACATATTTAAATAATTGATCTATTATTTGGGGTATTTTGGATAATGATGATAATAAGTATAAACCCGTATTCGGAGTATAACGTTTGACATTTGGGAACATGTACGAGCCAATTTATAACCTTACCGACTAAGCGAGAGTTTGACAAATGACACCGATCCGTAAAAGATATTTTTGGTGTTTATGAAAATGTGTTCGTACAAAAATATGTAATTATGAATCTTTACATTTTATATAAAACCAAACGATATTATGTTCTAAAACAATATTTAGGTCCGAACATACATACGTATATATACATTATATATATATATATGTATATCTATATATATGGCATCCTCATTTTATAAAACCAAACGAACATTTTAAATATGATGTTTAGAACCGAATATGCATATACATTTAAAATAATTACACACATTCTAATTACACAAGACCGGATAGTCGTTTGTTAAATATAATATTCAAATGCGAATATAAATAAATATGGCTTTGGGGTTTTTGATTAAATATTGATACGAACGGTTTCAAAACATAAGATGTTAACATATCATGAATACGTACTATAAATATATATGTGGTCATATGCTGATACTACTCGTCTTAAACGATATATCATATATTTGTACATAAAATACAAATATATACTTTATGGGAAAACAAATGGATATATGATTACATTTAAGGATAAAGTTAAATATATATGTATGTATTTTCGGTCATGACTTGAGTAAACAAAATACGATAAACAAACATTCTAAAGTAGGTGTATTACGCGTATACGTTTACATAAAGACAAACAAACACTATTAAGGAACGCGAAATATTATTATTAATTATTCGCGCACATAGCTATATACGATCGTGTAGAGGTGCTCAAAAGAACCGGAACCGAATCCGATCCGATGGATTATTCGAAACCGGATCCGGCTAGAACCGGTTTTTTTGGAACCGGACCGGATTTTTTGAGAACCGCCGGATCCAGAACCGGTTCCAAGGTTTTGTCTGGACCGGATAAAAATCGGACAAAAATCGGACAAAATGGAACTGGACAAAATCGGACACAAAAAAAATCCGGAAAAAAACCGGTTCCAATCGGATAAAACCGGATCCGATCCGGAACCGGTTCCAAATAGGTTCCACCTCTCCACTCCCAAAACCGGATCCGATCCGGAACCGGTTCCCTTGGGTCCGGTTCTTAACCAACGTTGACGGAACCGGTCCGGATCCGATCCGGATCCGGTTCCGGAAAAAAACCGGTTTGTGCACCTCTACGATCGTGTACACGACAAACTAATATTTTTGTATATAACTATTGAAACACATTCGAGTTGAGAAACCCGACTCCAATTAAGCAACTAACATTACCAAATGAGTGTGGCTGATCATCCATAAAGACCTGCTAAACACTGAGTCGATATTACTGTTAAGAATCAACAGAGCTCAACCGCACACGTGATAACTCAATACGAGTTTTGACTCGCTGTACATTATTAAGGTTAGTCTATAAAACTATTAAGTGCCTACAGGTATCGTAGGACTCGAATAGGACGTAACCCATGATTATCATGTGAACATTGGTTTCCATTACTATCAGAAGGACGTTAGTGTTCCTGACACGTCACCAGGTGAGTTCAAGGCCCCTCTTTTAACTTTTTAAATGTTTTAGAAACATTGGGGGAGAAACATACTTGTATAACACGTTTGAAAACACGAAACATACTTCAACTGATTTGAAAACTTACATTAAACTTATTTATTTAATATGCCCAAACTTTTCTTTTGAGACGATAATTGAAAAACAAGACCTCAGATCTGTATGTGAACATGGGTAAACGTAGCCCTCTTGTGGTCGTGGACCATACATATACTATAACCATTAGCTATGGACTTAGCAGAGGAATATGTGAATAGTACTATTGGGACTGACCTCCCCACCCAAGGTTAGTCGCGCTAACCGCACGATCCACATGTTCGTCTGGGTGCAGCATAATCTAACACACATTACCGTGATAGCACGGGGTTGGGCAACATCATTTGACAGGTTTAGGTTTGGTTATAGGCTCATGTGTCGACATATTAACTCGTATTCCTAGCTAGTCTACGGGGGATCAACGTTACTTGTTTTGGTTGTCAATCTTATCTTTAACAATTTCATTATAGAGGGCTTAACACGGGCACAAATACATTACATGTTTTTTTGGGGAAAACGACTCATTTTATGACGGTGAAGTCATTACATGCATTCAATGGGGGAAAACAACTCATTTTATGACTGAGAAGTCACTACATGTTTTCATCGGTGAAAACGACTCGTTTTATGACTATGAAGTCATCATATAATTTCGAGAAAAATGGTTTCATATTAAGCCCATGTACACATTTTCATTATTTTCGAGGAAAACTGTTTCATATTATGGCCATGCACACATTTTCAATGTTTTCAAGGAAAACGGTTTCACATTTGGCCACATATATATTATTGATGTTTTCAATGACAACCATTTTACATTACAACAATTAGACCTGTGAACTCACCAACATTGCGTTGACATTTTTAAGTATGTTTTTCAGGTAATACATAGCTATGGCACGGTTGGAATAGGTTAGCCACTCGGACTAAAACTTTAGAAGCCGAAGAAGCATAATTGTCAAACCTCAAGTCGATTCTGACATGCATAATTCTAGGTCAATGTACTATTTAATTTTAGTATTTGTACGGTGTTCAACACCTTAAAAGTCTTTATTTTAGCTTCCGCTGTTGTGTAATATTACCAATCATTCTAACATTAATTAATTAATTTATTTATTAAGTAAATAAATTTGATGGTGTGACAATTGTGCTTTCTATCCATATCTCTTTGTTGACATGACGGTAAACAACATTGTTCCAGAACTCTCAAACATTATTTTCATATACAGGAACTTGAGTAGATATTGTTGTGTGAATCCTGGATTGATTCAAGAATCTGACAATCTCCTCATATCATCTTGACTTTCGTGTTGATGAAGTTAAGCAAGCACATATGTTATGCCTTGGCTCGAATTTTAACTGATTCATATCTGCAATGACAAAAATCAAGTATTAGAAAAATTTAAAAATTTATGAAATTCTTACTAGTCCAAACATTTCGATCGAAAACTTTGAGTCGAAATCACTTTTCGATCGAAAACTCTGAACAAATCAAACCATAATACATGACATTTCGATCGAAAACTCCAATGATCAAAAACTACATTTCGATCGAAAACTCTGAAATTCTGAAAAAACTTCCAATTTTGAACTTTTCGATCGAAAACCCTTGAACACACCATTTTTCGATCGAAAACTCAGATTTAATAAAATTTTCAAACTTAAAACTTTTCGATCAAAAAATGGATCAAAAACACTTTTCGATTGAAAACACTTTTCGGACAGATCAGTGTCTCTTCATTTCCATCCGAAAGAGATTTCGGTCCATTCAAACGACTTTTTGGTCGATTCATCAGAGATTTCAGGCTATTTAAATACAAAATTAAACTACGGCTTTGGATCTATCCTAGATACCTCTATGAATCACGAAAAACATACCTCTATGATCGAAAACACTGGAGAAACTCGATGACGTCTCAACAACGGGATTTCGCTCGAAAACTTTGGACTCGTGAAAATCGCCGAACGATTAATCGGAAACTAAATATGGTGGTGAAATGTTTTCGATCGAAATGTCCAATATATATAGCATACAAGATTTCGACCGGAAATAATTTCGGACAAAGACTTTTCGATCGGAAACTATTTCGATCAAAACTTTTCGGACAAAACAAGATTCCGGACAAGAGATTTCGACCAAAACTTTGTACTTATGAAATTTTAAATTTTTATATTTTTTGTCCAAATCTGATATCATTAAGACCCGTTCCAAAATTTTAATGCTTTCAAATACGAACAACAACAAAGAAAAACAATTTATACTTCATACAAAACACTTAAAAACACACCCATATTTTCAAAAAACCCAGCCTTTTCACATTTTGATAAACTGAATTGATATAGGATCATAAATGCACACTGTCTTAATCACACTTCATATCAAATCAGGATTTACTCAGTTCAACATTGATTGCCAGCATATTTATCCACATAAACTCATGCATCATGTTTCAGCAAATACTATGTGACATTTAAGGTAAGATTAATCAATACAATGTGTACCCCACAATCGAGATGGAAAGAACTGAGAATCAACACAAAATTTCACCAGATCATGATCCAATCACCAGCATGTAGGTAGTATTCTTAGCACAGGAAAAATAATCCAAGTGGATTTAATTGGAATCATATTGATTCAGAATCATTTTGATTCATTGTCTTGGTTTCTGAGATAGTAAGGAATCATATTGATTCATATGAGATGTGGAGAGTATATGTGAAGAATCATGAATGATTCGGGTATGCGGATATCCGTAAGATATTAGATATGTCAATTGAAATTACGAATGATTCAAAGGGCTAAACAGACTAACTTCCTGGCTTCCATCTGAGATTTCCACCAGAACCATCAGCTGTATAAAGGTGTTTAACTCTAAATCATATATTTGACGGATATAGTCAATAGAGCAAACAAATTGTGCTAAGAACTCATCAAGATCCTGGTCTCATGGTATGACTAGATTCACTTTGCATTCGAATGATGAAAGTACCGATATTCGATGTGGGTAAAACACAAAGATTGTAATTTAGTTAATCACACAAATATCGCCTAATCTATACATGCTGAGCCTACCGACATATCAATAATCGTAACCAATGTCACCATCATATCCAATTCATGCGTAAGCTCAGTTTACAAATATACTATCATTTACTATTTGCAAGTCAACCAGTCACATCATTTTCACAGTTAACATCAAACTACAAGTATGCACATTTTTTTAATTTTTAATTTTTTTTATTCTCCCCCTAAAATTGTGATGTAAATTATTCAAGTTTTGATAGAACAAACAAACATACACATCAACGCAATTTTAAACACTAAAAGAAAATCTTTTTGAGAAACAATATGGTCTTTCAATCAAAATCAAACTTTATTTTAAAATATTATACCCTTTTTTTTATTTTTTTATATTTTTTATTAACAAACCAAGATACTCAAAAAGATATCATCCCCAACATTTCTATTAGAGAGTTAAACCGATCAGTTGAAAATGTTTTTGCAAAAATATCGGCTTTTTGCTCTAAGGTATCAACGTGGACCATCTTAATCAGACCATTATCAAAACAATCACGAATAAAATGTAACCTGATGGCGATATGCTTTGTTTTCGAGTGCTGAATTGGATAATCAAGCCTTTTTCGAACAGATCAGTGTCTCTTTACTTGAATATCACCGAAAGCTCTGACTTTTGAATTGGATTCTTTACTATGCCCAGCACAGCTTCATTGTCACAGTAAATCGGGGTCTCCATGAAGTTGATTCCAAAATCCATAAGTTGATGTTAAATCCAAATGACTTGTGAACAACAGCTTGAAGCAGATGTGTATTCTGCCTCAGCAGTTGAAGTTGACACCTTAGTTTGCTTCTTGCACTGCCACGACACTAACCGCTCCCCCAAAAACTGACATCCACCAGATGTGGATTTCCTGTCTAAATTGCAACCACCATAATCACTGTCAGTATAAGCATAAAAGTTAAGGTCAGAATCAGAAGGATACCACAAGCCAAGGTTAACATGACCTTTAAGATACCGAAAGATTCTCTTGACAACTGATTCATGGGATTCTTTGGGAGCAGACTAATGTCGAGCACAAGAGCAAACATCAAACATAATATCAGGCCTACTTGTAGTCAAATACATCAATGAGCCAATCATGGAGTGATACAACTTTTGATTAACTTCAACACCGGATGGATCCATTGTGAGCGGTTCATGAGGAGCAATGGGGGTGGATGCTGCTTTGCAATCACTCATATTAAACTTTGTAAGAATATCCTTAACATATTTTGCCTGATGAATAAGAATTCCAGCATCAGATTGTTCCACCTGCAACCCTAGAAAGAATTGCATTTGACCCATCAAACTCACTTCAAATTTTTACTTCATGACCGTCTCAAACTCACGATAAAGATTCTCATTTGTCAAACCATAGATGATATCATCAACATAAACTTGAACGATCAACAGATCAGAATCAATCTTCTTTAAGAATAATGTCTTGTCTATGGTGTGACGAACAAAACCATTTGTTGTAAGATGTGTCGACAAGGTTTCATACCAGACACGAGGCCCTTGATGCAAACCGTACAAGGCTTTATCGAGTTTGTATACCTGAAACGGATGATCAGGTTCTTCAAATCTAGGTGGTTGATTGACATATACTTCTTCCTTGACAACCCCATAAAGAAATGCAATCTTCACATCCATTTGATAAACCTTAAACTTCATGTACGAAGCATAGGCTTAAAATATACGAATGGCTTCAATCCTAGCAACATGAGCAAAAACATCATCATAATCCAACCCTTCTTCCTGATAAAAACCTTGAACAACAAGCCGAGCCTTGTTTCGAACCACAATACCACGATCATCTTTCTTGTTACGGAAAACCCACTTAGTTCCAATCGGGTATTTACCATCAGGAAGATCTACAAGGTGACAAACATTAAGCTTTTTAAACTGAAGAAGCTCCTCCTGCATCGCTTCAATCCAGTTTGGATCCTGAAGAGCAATTGTAACGTTATTTGGTTCCTCTTGTGATAAGAAGCATGAATACAAACAAACATTTATATTTCCTGATTGACTTCTTGTTTTAACACCATCTTCAATTTGACCGATAATGTTTTCAACTGGATGAGATGAATGAATTCTAAGAGTCAGAATATCATCAACCTGAACTGATTCTGGCATATTAGTGACATTTTCGTCAGGGGATTGGTCACTAGAATCATCAAAACTAGAAGAATTTAATAGATTAGCATCCTCAGTTAGATCATTAGAACTTTTCGACTGATCTTCAGATACAACTGGTTCTTCATTAGTAACAGGAACTTGTACCTCAGAATCAGCATTCGTAACTGAAATTTCAATAGGTTCTTCTTGTGTCTGAGTTGAGGAAGTAACAACATCAGAACTTTCGTTTTGAACTATCACTTGTTGAGGACCAACCATGAAGTCGTGAAAAGTTTGATCAAGTCTTGTTGAAGACTCATCACTTGATTTTGAAGAACTTGCACCAGCCGAATCAAATAAAGATTATTGATCAAAAGTCTTGAAAATTACATCCGCATCAAAGAACCATTCTGGCCCACTTTGAACCGGAGGAACATTCGATTCTTGCCATTCCACGTAATAAGATTCTTGAACAATATTTTTTCTTTTGTTATAAACTCTGGACGCTTTCTGATATGAAGAATATCCTAAGAAATAACATTTATCACCCACTGCAGCAAACTTTGGCAATGAGTCATGAGTGTTTAGAAGTGTACATGTGCATCCAAAAGCTTTGAAAAACTTGATATATGGTTTTTTTTGAAAAATAACTCATATGAAGTCTTCATATGCTGCTTCACCATTAGAATTCTGTTCAACACATAACACGCCGTGTTTACTGCCTCTGCCCAGAAAATAATGGGTAAATTTGAATTCACAAGCATTGTACGAGCAACTTCAATTAAAGTTCTGTTCTTTCTTTCAGCCACTCCATTTTGTTGCGGTGTCCTGGCTGTACTGAATTGATGAGTTATGCCTTTTTCTGCACAAAACGAATTTATCAAATTATTTTTAAACTCAGTTCCATTATCACTGTGAATAATTGACACTTTACTATCACAAATGTTTTCAATACGTTTGGCAAATTCAATTATTGTTTCAGGTGTCTCATCCTTTGTTGCAAGGAAAAACACCCAAGAAAATCTAGAAAAGTCATATGTGATAACAAGACAGTAAGATTTCTTCGCAATACTCTTGAGTTGAACATGACCTAATAAATCCATATGAATAAGAAATAAAGGTCGAGTAAATGTCGTCACTGTCTTCTTCGGATGGGATTTCTTGTGCTGTTTTCCTTTTGCACAAGACATGCAACTCTCTTGAATAATGAATTTTTTTCTTGGCAATCCTCGCACCAGATCCTTATGAACCAAATTGTTCATATTTTTCAAAGTTACATGTCCCAATCTTCTATGCCACAGATAAGACTCCGAGCCAGTGGCTTTTGATAACAAACAAGATATGCTTACTGTTGTTAAATGGTCATTCATATCAACCACATAAGTGTTGAATTTTCTTGGAGCTCTCATGAAAATCATATCTTCAGGAATAACCAGTCCTGGCTTTAAGAAAAAGCACTCCTTAGCTGTAAAATGAACAGGTATATCCTTATCGCACACTTACGACACACTAAGCAGATTAAACTCCAATTGTGACACATAGTTGTCTTTCTCAAGAGTGATTAGATCATTTGAAACTGTTCCCTGACCAGTAATCTTCCCACCCTTTTTGTCTCCAGCAAAAGCAACGAAACCACCATCAAAGGATCGAAAATCATTCAGAATCTCTCTTTGTCCCGTCATATGCCTTAAGGAACCGCTATCAACATGCCAAACATTATTAATAGTCCTCCCGGTTTGACTCTACACATTTTAAGACATTTTAATGAGAAACAGGTACCCAGATCATTTTTGACCCGGGGTGACTTTGACTTTTTACAGTCTTAGTCACCATGACTTGTTTCTTCAAATTCACAGCATTCTTTGTTCCATCGATATGTGAATTTTTTTCATTTTTAATTTTCCAAAAACAACCAACATTTTTCCCATATTTCTTAGTAACTTTTTCTTTAGCAAAATAACCTGGTTGGTTAGTTTTCTTCACATATCTCAAACTGTTTTGGATCCCTTTGTCCACAAACTTTGGCAACATATAATCACGACATGCATTTGAATAAAATTCACTCTGATCCCTAGAAAGCACGTAATCACGACTGTAACAACGAATCACTCTGGACTCTGACACTTTGTCATTTTCAGACGCCTTCTTGTTGACATGACTTTTTTATCTTTCTTTGTAAACTTTAAACTTTGTCTCATTTGACTTGTGTTTGCATATTCTAGCGAAATGTCCAATTTGACCACAAGTAAAGCAATTGTAGCTTTTAGTCTTTGACTTTGACTTTGATTTAGAACACTCGCTTACTTCAAACAAGGACTGTCCTTTATCACACTTTGGCGGACACACAATCTTTACTAACTTCCCTTTGCTTTGAGCAGGCTTGTCTTTGACATCGACTGATTTGCCTGTGACACTCACTTTATTTGACACTTTTATCTTACTTTGAATCTTTGTCATTGCACCGATTTTAACTTGGACAAACCTTTTACTCTCTTGATCACTCATAAGTATATGATTCTCAGGAGATATGAAATCATCTTTCTTAAGCTTTTCGTGAGAGAGGTCATAGTCTTGAATCAGTGGATTCCCAAATTTATCTAACACGACATCTTCAGCTAGAAATGAGTCTTTGTGAATTGGAATATACTCTCTAGCTGTGTGCACCACTTTATCAAAGAAAGTAGATGTGGAAGAAACCTCAGACACACAATCTGAAGCATCACACATAGAATTAGTAGAACATGTAGAAACGTTAGAAATATCAAATTCAAAACAATTTTCTAAATCATGCTTGTCACAAGTATTTACATATTTTTTAAGATCACACTTAAAATCTAAGTACTGCTTGCAATCCCTTATGAATTCTCTAGTTCACCGTTTATTGAAAGCTGCAAAACTCTTAACACCATCAATGTCAATCTCATCCTCACCACAACCTGTTTTCACATCTGCACTTACATACATATCATGAAAATTAGAATCACTCGCACTTATCAAATCATTTGATTTATGCGGTTCAGGAAATGGCACAAAATTATCAGGATGAGGTACTTTGTTATAACCTAAACCATCTTTGATGTACACTTTTCTTGTTTATTCACGCATTCATCCAAAACATTTGTTTGCATTTTCCACTTTGCAATTATTACCCGTTCGTTGATTAAATTAGTTTAAGAGGCAATCAGTTTATCAGAAAGATCTTTGATTAAAACATCCTTTTTATCAAGATATTCTTTAAATGTGACATTATCTTTTAATAAAGCTTTGATTTTTCTGGTGTAGGTGACCTCATTATGTATTAATTCCTTATTCACCCTTTTTAGTTTATCATTCTCAGCAATCAAGAATACGTTTGCTGCATGATAATTTTGCATTTTATTAACACAATCAGGAGAACAAATAGAATACTCATCCTCAGAAGTTACCTCACTATCAGATGAGGTTTCAATATCATCAGTAGCAACATTGCCTTTTCCTTTGTTGTTAGTTTTCAAGGCACATTCACTTTCACTTTCAGCTGTCCTTTCAGAAACTTCAATCTCAGCCATCAGAGCCTCATCAAATTCTCCTATAGCATCTTCAATTTCTGCCTCCCACTCACAGTTGCTCAGTTATTTTGACATTAAGGCTGTTGGATCTTTCTTGGATTTTTCCTTCTCACTCGTTTCGATTAATTTTACTCCACTACCATCATTTTTCTTCTTTTTATCCTTTGGACACTAGCGAGCAAAATGTCCAAGTTGCTGGCAGTTATAACATCTCAGCTTTGCCTTATCAAACCCAACTTTATTTCCAAACCGTAGCTTGTCTTTTCCAACTTTCTGAAGATACTTTTTGGCTCTCACAGCGATCATGGCCATTTGCCATTGCAAATCCATATATTCTAAATCATCAGAATTTATTTGCACAAGATCCTCAACATCATGAACAACCGGTTGTAGCTTTCCAGTCACTAAAGCATCATAACTACTCATGAAAGCTCCAAACAATGCCATTTTATCCACAGGAATTTGACCAGTTGCTTTCCCTTTCTCTCCAGTAGAATTTTCTGAACCACAACAACTCTTAACCTTCTCAGATTTTGATCTACTGCCACCTTCACCATTTTCTGAAAACAATGCTGCATTTGATGAACTTGTGCTATTAGGTTTGTCTGGATTATTCAGCTCCATCTTCTTTGCATCAAGTTCATAGGACTCTAACAAGCGAATTATATCATCAAGAGTTTTGCTCTTCAAATATGGAGTAGTGTTCTTTATCAGCATGCACGGTATGCTCCAAGTATCAGGTAAAGAGTCAAGTAGCTTCTTACACAATTCATACTCCTCAAACTTAACACCCATCTTTCTCAACCTGTTAATCATTGTAGTAAATCTTGTGACTTGCTCACTCAGAGTTTCATTTTTCTTGTAGTTGAACATATTGTACTGTTTCAATAACAAATCTGTGTGACACTCTTGCAATGCTGCATTTCCCTCAAATCTTAGACACAAAGCATTCCACAATCCTTGAGCTGTCTCATGCTGCTTGAAATTTAGATAAAGTTCAGTCGGAAGAGCTAGAATAATTGATCCCAACGCCCTGTTGTCTCTTTCAATCAGCTTCTTATCCTCCTCTGAATACAAGTCTGGATCAGCAATCAGAACTAAACCATCAGCATTTGCAGTCTTTGGCACATGAGGACCTTTTACTGGACTCCCACAAAGTATGCTCAGTAAATTTAAAGTAAGCTTTCATCATGATTTGCAGTCTTTGGCACATGAGGACCTTTTACCCTGTTGGTCCTCAACGAGTAAACGCGTCTCGAATAGATTAGAACACACGATGAACACACAAGACAAGATTCACTGAAAGCTCCTTATATTTCTTCAGATAAATGTGCTTACAAAAACCATCAGCATTTGCAGTCTTTGGCACATGAGTACCTTTTACCCTGTTTGTCCTTAACGAGTAAACGCGTCTCGAACAGATTAGAACACACGATGAACACACAAGACAAGATTCATTGAAAGCTCCTTGTATTTCCTCAGATAAATGTGCTTACAAAAATATCAGATTGTTACAAAATACAGAGACTAAGCACTATTTATAGAAAATACTAACTGCCACAGGCGAACTTAACAAGTCCGCCACAAGCGAACTTATTAAGTTCGCCACACACATGGCATAGGCGAACTAGTTAAGTTCACCTGTTACAACACTTAACTAAGTAAAGACTAATTACAATACTATAGATAACACAAGACCTATACAAAGCTACATGTTACACACAAAATGTCCCAACAGACTCCCCCTTGACATTAGCTTGGTCTTTAATCTTCAGTTGTCCCTCTGACTCTCCAAAAGCTTGCTTCCAGCATGTAATTCTTGATTAATAATAGCTGTAACACCCTCTTGTATTACATATCCTGTTCTCTCCTGTAACATTTCTGATTTTTAGTATTCATATTTTCCATTCAATGTAATGCATTTCGAACTCAATACTCGTGCACTGTCTTGTTCTATTTCCCGCCAAAAACTAAATGCAATGATTCGATACAAATTCGTAAGTTTTACGCAATTATATACATTTAAACACTATGCAAGAAACTATGTTAATCAAACTTATCAAACCTGAAAAGTCAAGGACTAAAAGTTGAAAATTTATCTAGAAACCCTAATTAGCACGGTCGTGCTTCGTCCTAGCACGGTCGCGCCAAGTGCTTTGGCACGGTCGCGCGACTTGCTTTGGAACGATCGCGCCCGGTGCCTAGGCACGGTCGCGCCTGCGTAACAGTCGAAACGTAAATGCAGTTTCAAAACGCTCGATCATTTGAAATTCGAAACCGATTACGTTTTATTTTCTTTGACAAAGAAAATATCTCAGTCCATTACAATTTTTATCAATCCAATTACGTTTTCCTCTCAAGAAACCGTCAAGTTCCTCCCAAGCCTCGAATCCTCAAAATCGATCCGAATACTCTCGAGCAATCCATCACCATACGATATTCAACCCTCTCTGGAACGACCGAAGCCGTTGAAGCAGTCGGAATCGCAGCAGAAGTCACCGGAGGTTAATCTTGTCGTCGTCGAAATCCCGTCCTACCGTTCTTCATCGATTCGATACGCTTCAGGGTAAGTATACTCTCCTTTTCATTCGTTTCAGTATCAATATCAAAAGCCCCCTATTAATCTGGGCTTTCATTACAGAAATCGTCCGAATCAGAAATTTTATTTTAATAAGAAAGGATTTAATCGATTCCACTCTTAAACACGATTTACATACAATTAATTTATATGAATAGACTCGTAAGAACTCAGTAATCAAAAGCCCTATCAATTCCAACGCTATAAATACAAGATTTGTTCAATTCGTGTCTGATTTGGAAGAGACACGGTCGCGCTAATCATCTAGCGCGGCCGTGCCTCACGTAGCGCGGTCGTGCCGACTAGTAGCGCGGTCGTGTCCTCCTGTCCAGACCTAGTCATGCTCTCTGGGCTAATCTCTGTTGTGTCTAAGAATCATAGACACGACCGTGCCGAGCTAAGGCACAGTCATGCCTCGTGAATTATCCAAGTTGGCCTCTGTTTGATCAAACCCGGTCGCGTCCCGACTAGCGCGGTCGCGCCCGTGGTTCGAGCGCGGTCGTGTCCTTCCCAGGCACGGTCGTGTCTGTCACACCCCGACCGATGGCGGAATCATCGGGGCGGGACATGTAAGACTGTTCATAGCACAAGGTTGACTAAATTGAAATATATTAAAGCCAAATTTCCATTTCACATAATCCAAGTACAAACCAAAATCCAAACAAAGAACAATAAACAATTCATAAACTTCTTGATTTAATATTACTAAGTCCAAATCCTATGTTGAGCACGTCTTGAATCATTCTCACATATTAGGGCCTGAAACATGAATAAAATAAAGTCAACTAAAAAGTTGGTGAGTATAACACAGTTGTATATAGATAGCATATAGTTGTAAACAAATCCTTTACAAGACATGAAAAATAAGGCATTTATGGGGAGCTGCTATTGTGTAATCAAGTACAATCAAACCTTAGTAACTAGTATGCAAATTGTGTTGTCGGTATCAATCACCTCCACTTGGGTGGGTTTGTCAGACTCAATAGATCTATCGTTGAAAACCTTCGGCTTGTATAGTTAATGATTGCACATAGTTTTCACAAAGACTAGCACAACTAGCACTCGGGCACAAAGCTCAAATTTTGCACACATGTATGTATGTAGGATTTAGTACTTGTGTTGTTTGAGTAAATGTAATTGTGAAACGTGTAATGTGTATAAAGTTCATGTTCCACCCCAAAAGTGTAAAAGAGTAAAAAGGGGTTGTGAATACTCACTTGATATGGAAGTGTAGCTAACAAGGATTATAGATAGCAAATATGATTCTTGGAATGCACAATTTAATCTATCGAGTAATGTGTATAGTATCAAATAGATGTACAAAGTTTAAGTCTAAAATGGAAGTTGAATTTGTGTATAAAACTATTGATTTGTATAAAATATATAGAGTTTGAAGTAAAATATGTTTGAAATAATTTGATTAGGTTTGAATTGAATAAATAAATAAATATATAATTATAGTTTATGAAATAATGTAAATATTAATTGTAATTAAGTATAAATAAATAAATGATTTTGATTTAAAATGTAAATTAAATAACTAATCATTATTTATAAATTTTGTAACTTAATTATTTAAAACCTCATTTTAAATAAATATAAATTTGATTTTTATAAACTTTTCAATAAATCATATATATGCCAAGATTAAACTTTAAATCCATTTTTAAATACAGAACACATATTTTTATAAGATCTGAAACATTTACTGATTAAAATATAAAATTTTATAATTCTGATAAAAATTCCGAGTCTAGCACGACCGTGCCTCGGAAGGACACGATTGTGCTCAAGCCACGGGCGCGACCGCGCTAGTCGGGGCGCGACCGGGTTGATCAACAGGAGCACAATCTAGACAAGATTGACAGGCACGACCGTGCCTTGGCCCGGCACGGTCGTGTCTATGATCTTTAGACACAACAGGGACTAGCCCAGAGGGCATGGCAAGGTCTGGACAGGAGGACACGACCGCGCTGCTAATCGGCATGGCCGCGCTAAATGAGGCACGGCCGCGCTAGATGATTAGCGCGACCGTGTCTATTCCAAGTCAGACACGAATTGACAATTTCTTGTATTTTAAACGCTGGATTTGATAGGGCTTTCGATTAATGGGTTATTACGAGTCTTTTCATATAACTTAATTGTATTAACATCGCGTTTAAGTAGGGATTCGATTAAATCATTTTCAATAAAATATGAGTTCTGATTCGGATCGATTTCTATAATGGAAGCCCAAATTGAATAGGGGCTTTTCATACTGATACAGTATAGAATGAAATAGAAGATTCAATTACCCGGAATAGGAGCGGATCGATAGAGAACGGCAGCGAGGAGTTCCGGCGACGGAGCTAAAGATTTCCGGTGACTTCGACTGCGATTCCGACTGCTTCAATGGCTTCGGATTGATTCAGTGATGGTCTGGAAATGCTTGATTGGATTGCTTTGAGAATATTGAGAGAATTTGGGTTCTTCTTGAAATGCTTAATCGTTTGGAATTTGGTAGGACAAAACCGAAGTGAATTCGAGTAATGGAAATGTTTATTATGTTTGTTAATGTGAATAAAGCGTGTTAAAGTTACGAATTCGAACGATCGGATGATTAATGTCACAATTACGATTCGACTGTTACGCAGGCGCGACCGTGCCAAGATAGGCGCGACCGTGCCTAAGCACCGGGCGCGATCGTTCCAAAGCAGGTCGCGCGACCGTGCCAAAGCACTTGGCGCGACCTTGCTTATACGAAGCACGACCGTGTCTAATTAGGGTTTCTTGAAAATTTTCAACTTTAGTCCTTGACTTTTCGGATTTGATAAGTTCGAATAAAATAGTTTCTTGTATAGCGTTTAAATGTATATAACCGAGTAACACTTGCGAATTTGTATAGAATTATTGCATTAAATTTACGACGAGAAAATAATGAGACATTGCACGAGTATAAAACTTGAAATTGCATTACATTGAATTGAAATATGAATACTAAATATCAGGAATGTTACAGTGTCTAGGTCAGAATCTTTGATCAGAATTATTGTTGTTTTATTTTAATCTGTAAAAATTCCAGATTAAGTTTTTAAAATAAAAATAGTTAGTTTTATAAAAAGTATTTGAAAAGATCAAATAATTAATCTTGGAATAAATGGAAAATCACTTAATTAAAAGTTTATAAAATTAAATTTGTTATTAAACTTTTCATTTAAAACATTTTATTTGTAAGTTACATACTTTATAAATAAATAAATAAAGATTATTTATTTATTCTTCATTTTAAATAAAAACATTTATTTATTTATTAAATTACATTTAACACATACTTTATTTTCATAATTAATGATTTTATAAATATTCTATTTTACTATTCAATTCCCAACCTTAATCAAAATGTTTCAAAAATATTTACTTCAAAACTTTATATATGTTATTCAATACTTTTAAATACAAATCAATAGTTTTATACACAAATTCAACCTTCATTTTTAGACTTAAACTTTGTGCACATATTTGATTCAATATACATTATTATCTAAGTTAACTCGTGCGTATCAAGGATTCTTATTTTATCTATACTCTTTGTTAGCTACACTTCCATACCAAGTGAGTATTCACAACCCCTTTTTACTCATTTACACTTTTGGGGTGGAACATGAACTTTATACACATTACACATTTACATTTACCCAAACAACACAAGTGCAAAATCCTATTTACATACACGTGTGCAAAATTTGAGCTTTGTGCCCGAGTGCTAGTTGTGCTAATCTTTGTGAAAACTTATGTGCAATCATTAACTATACAAGCCGACGGTTTTCAATGATAGATCTATTAAGTCTGACAAACCCACCCAAGTGGAGGTGATTGATACCGACAACACAATTTGCATACTAGTTACAAAGGTTTGGTTGTACTTGATTACACAATAGCTGCTCCCCATAAATGCCTTATTTTATCATGTCTTGTAAAGGATTTGTTTTCAACTATATGCTATCTATATACAACTGTGTTATACTCACCAACTTTTTAGTTGACTTTATTTTATTCATGTTTCAGGCCCTAATATGTGAGAATGATTCAAGACGTGCTCAATATAGGATTTGGACTTAGCAATTTAAATCAAGAATTCTATGAGTTGTTTTATGTTTCTTTTTTTGAATTTGGTTGTACTTGGATTATTTGTAATGGAATTTTGACTTTAATATATTTCAATTTAGTCAACCATGTGCTATGAACAGTCTACATGTCCCGCCCCGATGATTCCGCCATCGGTCGGGGTGTGACAGATTGGTATCAGAGCCAGGTTATAGGGAATTAGGTTAGTAGACATCTTGACCTAGACTATAACTTTAGGACACTCACTTATACTATGTTTCATGATTTTTGTGCTATGTGTTACATGCTATGTGCTACATGCTTACCATGATTAATTATTATTATATTTGATACCTTATTTGTTAAAAATTCATGACTTAGTAGGATCTTCTTAAATAATAATTTAATAAATAATATCCTTTCATATATCCTAAAACCTCATAATATTTCTATTTTCTTTTCTATCTTTATCCTTCTTAGCATGTGGAAAAATTCTTGAAGCAAAAATCTCTAAAATTTTTATTTCTTCGTTAAGGTTTTTAAACTTGTTAAATTATTTGAGGACACGTGCAATCTGGAAGGGTGACACCTGTATTTTGGGTTTTCTGTCTAGGAAAGCATTTCGCATAAATCCCAATCAACCGAGGGACCCGTATGCTTTCCTGGGAATTCCCGAGATGAGTGTTTACTTATAGGCTAAAGCATGTCTTCTTGAAAATTATATAAGTTTAATTAACCTTAATGTGCCATGGTATTCAAGTGATTTTGTCACTTTTGAGTACAATCCAAACTAAGAATATCTATTTTTATTTTTGTTATCTCATTCTATTAAACCCTATCAAATCTCATAAGTTCTTACAATCTTTCTTGTCTTGTGAAAATCTGTAGAATGCCTCCTCGTCGTGCTCCCGCAACCAACGCCAACACCGACATTGCTACTATTCTTACCCAATTGGTGACACAACTCACCCAAGCCAATGGTGCCACCAATGGCAACAATGGTGGAAATGGAAGCAATAGTGGTAATAATGGTGGAAATGGTGGAAATGGTGGTAACAATCCATCTCAATGCACCTTCAAGCACTTCAACTCGTGCAATCCCCTCAAGTTCTTCAGTACCGAAGGAGCTACTGGACTCCTTCAATGGTTTGAAAGCATTGAGAATACCTTTCTCAATAGTGACTGTCCCGACAACCTCCGTGTTCGTCATGCTACAAGTGTCCTACAAAAACGGGCACTTACATGGTGGAATGGGGAGAAAAGGAATAGGGGTGTTGATGTAGCTATGGCCTTACCTTGGGATGAGGTCAAAAGGCTTATGACCGAGGAGTTCTGCCCTCGAAATGAAGTGAAAAAGTTAGAAGCTGAATTTTGGGATCTTGCCCAAGATAGTGGGGAAAGCTTAGCATATACAACTCGGTTCCATGAGTTGAGTCTTCTCGTGCTCCACATGGTCACTCCTTTGTCCCGTTGTATCGAAAAGTATATTGGTGGGATACCAAGACAAATCCAAGATACTGTCTTAGGTAGAAATCCTGCTACTCTGGAGGATGCTATTCGTCTATCCGCTACCTTAACTGATAATCATGTGAAAGCTGGAACTCTTACCAAAAAGGGTTCTAAGAAAGTTTCTGAAACCGTAACCCCTCCTACTCACAACAAAGAAGCCACAACCGAGCCCTCTCGCAATAATAGAAAGAGGAAGGTTAGAAATTTTGCTGTGGTTACTCCTGCTGTTCCCGTCAACCAAGCTGCACCTATGGTTCAAGTGCCGGCTAAAAAGCCATATGTTGGGATCTACCCACTTTGTGCCACCTGTAATTATCATCATCCTCAAACTATCCCATGTCGCCTTTGTACTCATTGTGGGAGATATGGTCATACTATCAATGTTTGTAGGGCCAAAGCTCTTGCGGGCCAAGTCCACCCTCCAAACCGAACCGTACCTCAAGTGGCTAATCAAGGTGCTCCCGCCATTGCTAATGGGCGTGCTTGCTATGAGTGTGGTGACCCGAACCATTTTCATGACCAATGTCCAAGACTTGCAAATGCTAGACAAGGTGGAGCTCGTGGGCGTGCGTTCAACATAAACGCCAACGAAGCTTAAGCAAACAACGACGTGGTTAATGGTACGTTCCTTGTTAATAGTCAATATGGGTGCCGATAAAAGTTTTGTGTCACTTAATTTGGAGCCTTTACTTGCAAAGACACGATCCCAATTAGAGAAAACCTTCACCGTTGAAATAGCGAATGGTGACTCCCTTACAATTGACTCCATTATTTGTGATTGCTCCTTAGAACTAAATGACCATTCATTCCCAATCAACCTTGTTCCAATGCCACTAGGAAGCTTTGATATTATCATAGGTATGGATTGGCTATCAAATCATCATGCCGAAGTCATTTGCTTTGAAAAGTGTATCCGAATTCCGCTACCATCGGGAGAAACCTTAAGGGTTTTTGGTGAAAAGCCTTGCAAGGGACTTAAGTTGATGTCATGTACTACCGCTAAAAAGTACTTACGAAAGAAGTACATTGCTTTCTTAGCTCATATTGTTGAAAAGGATGTCAAGGAGAAGAGTATCCAAGACATTCCGATCATTCGGGATTTCCCCGAAGTTTTTCCTAAGGATTTATCCGGTCTTCCTCCCGTTTGTCAAGTAGAGTTCCGTATTGATCTTATACCTGGAGCTAACCCCGTTGCTAGAGCTCCTTATCGTCTTGCACCTTCCGAAATGCAAGAGCTTGCAAGTCAACTTCAAGAGCTCTCCGACAAAGGTTTCATTCGCCCAAGTCATTCACCGTGGGGTGCACCCGTCTTATTTGTTAAGAAGAAGGATGGATCATTTCGCATGTGTATTGACTACCGCGAACTCAACAAGCTTACTATCAAGAACCATTATCCTTTACCTAGAATCGATGATCTCTTTGATCAACTTCAAGGTTCTACTTGTTTCTCAAAGATTGATCTTCGATCCGGTTATCATCAGCTTCGTGTTCAAGAAAATGACATTCCTAAGACTGCCTTCCGAACAAGGTATGGTCATTACGAGTTCATGGTTATGCCTTTCGGGCTAACCAATGCACCCGCAGTTTTCATGGATCTCATGAATCGTGTGTGCAAACCATACCTTGATAAATTCGTGATCGTCTTCATTGACGATATCTTAATCTATTCCAAGACTAAAGCCGACCATGAGCAACATCTTAGACTAGTTTTGGATCTCTTGAGAAAAGAACAACTTTATGCCAAATTCTCCAAATGTGAATTTTGGCTAAAGGAAGTTCAATTTCTTGGTCACATCGTCAACGACAAGGGTATTCATGTTGATCCTGCTAATATTGAAACGGTTAAGAATTGGAATGCCCCGAAGACTCCTACAGAAGTTCGTTCATTTCTTGGTCTTGCGGGTTATTATCGTCGCTTCATCTCAAACTTCTCAAAGATTGCTGTCCCTCTTACCGCTTTGACCCACAAGGGTAAGACTTATGAATGGGGACCGAAACAAGAAGAAGCTTTCCAAACCCTCAAGCAAAAGTTGTGCAATGCTCCTATATTGACTCTCCCCGATGGAATCGATGATTTAGTTGTCTATTGTGATGCTTCTAACCAAGGTCTTGGTTGTGTTCTCATGCAAAGAGGCAAAGTAATCGCTTATGCATCAAGGCAACTCAAAATTCATGAGAAGAATTATGCGACGCACGATCTCGAGTTAGGTGCGGTCGTATTCGCGTTAAAGATTTGGAGACATTACCTATATGGCATGAAATGTGTGGTGTTCACCGACCACAAAAGTCTTCAACATATTTTCAACCAAAAATAACTCAATATGAGGCAACGATGTTGGGTCGAACTCCTTAACGACTACGACTGCGAGATTCGTTACCATCCCGGCAAAGCGAATGTTGTAGCCGATGCTTTGAGTCGAAAGGACCATGTTATGCTTCATTGTGCCCGTATTCAAACCGATATTCAAACCCGTATCTTAGAAGCTCAACACGTCTCGGTAACCGAGGGTAACATGTACGAAGAAATGTCATGTGGTGTTGAACTCCTTCTTGAATCAAAACCCAATGGCTTACTCTATTACTTGAACCGTATTTGGGTTCCCGAACGAGGCTCATAAGACTCGTTATTCTATTCATCCTGGTGCGGATAAAATGTACCAAGATCTTCGCCAACTTTATTGGTGGCCCGGTATAAAGAAAGACATAGCTCTTTATGTGGCCAAATGCTTAACCTGTTCCAAAGTCAAAGCCGAACATCAACGTCCATCTGGTTTACTCGAACAACCAGAAATTCCCGTGTGGAAATGGGAGAACATAGCTATGGATTTCATTACCAAGCTCCCTCGCACCTCGAGTGGATATGATAGTATTTGGGTGATCATTGATCGTCTCACTAAATCCGCTCATTTCTTGCCTATCCGCGAAGACTTCAAAGTGGAGAAAATAGCCCGAATTTACATTGATGAAATTGTGAGCCGTCATGGTGTTCCCGTGAACATAATATCCGATAGAGACGCTCGGTTCACCTCTCGATTTTGGCAATCTCTCCAAAAGGCTCTTGGTACTCGATTGGATTTGAGCACGGCTTACCATCCGCAAAATGATGGTCAAACCGAGCGAACAATCCAAACTCTTGAAGACATGCTTAGAGCTTGTGTAATCGATTTTGGTGGCAATTGGGATTCACATCTATCCTTCATTGAGTTTTCTTACAACAATAGCTACCACACAAGTATCAACATGGCTCCATTCGAAGCTCTCTATGGTCGCAAGTGTCGTTCTCCTATCTGTTGGAACGAGATTGGTGAAGCACAAATCACTGGTCCCGAGTTAATTCAAGAAACATCCGACAAGATTATTCAAATCCGTGACAATATTCGAATAGCGAGGAGTCGGCAAAAGAGTTATGCCGACAAACGTCGAAAACCCTTGGAATTCCAAGTCGGTGACCTTGTCCTTCTAAAGGTGCTCCATGGAAGGGCGTGATCCGTTTTGGAAAGAAAGGCAAGTTAGCACCTCGTTATGTTGGTCCATTCAAAATCGTTGAAAGGATTGGGAAAGTGGCTTACAAGCTCGAGTTACCTCTATCTCTTGGAAATGTGCATCCTACATTTCATGTATCTAATCTGAAGAAGTATCTCGCTGATGAAAATCTCCATATACCGCTTGACGACGTGCGCATTGATGAAACGATGCACTTCGTTGAGAAACCGGTGGAAATTATGGATCGTGAAGTCAAACAGCTCAAGCGAAGTCGCATTCCTATTGTCAAAGTTCGTTGGGAATCTAAGCGTGGTCTTGAGTTCACTTGGGAACGAGAAGACCAAATGAAGCTCAAGTACCCTCATCTTTTTACCGATACCGTCGCTTCCTCAAACTAAATTTCGGGACGAAATTCTCTCAACATGGGGAGACTGTAACATTTCTGATTTTTAGTATTCATATTTTCCATTCAATGTAATGCATTTCGAACTCAATACTCGTGCACTGTCTTGTTCTATTTCCCGCCAAAAACTAAATGCAATGATTCGATACAAATTCGCAAGTTTTACGCAATTATATACATTTAAACACTATGCAAGAAACTATGTTAATCAAACTTATCAAACCTGAAAAGTCAAGGACTAAAAGTTGAAAATTTATCTAGAAACCCTAATTAGCACGGTCGTGCTTCGTCCTAGCACGGTCGCGCCAAGTGCTTTGGCACGGTCGCGCGACTTGCTTTGGAACGATTGCGCCCGGTGCCTAGGCACGGTCGCGCCTGCGTAACAGTCGAAACATAAATGCAGTTTCAAAACGCTCGATCGTTTGAAATTCGAAACCGATTACATTTTATTTTCTTTGACAAAAAAAATATCTCAGTCCATTACAATTTTTATCAATCCAATTACGTTTTCCTCTCAAGAAACCGTCAAGTTCCTCCCAAGCCTCGAATCCTCAAAATTGATCCGAATACTCTCGAGCAATCCATCACCATACGATATTCAACCCTCTTTGGAACGACCGAAGCCGTTGAAGCAGTCGGAATCGCAGCAGAAGTCACCGGAGGTTAATCTTGTCGTCGTCGAAATCCCGTCCTACCGTTCTTCATCGATTCGATACGCTTCAGGGTAAGTATACTCTCCTTCTCATTCGTTTCAGTATCAATATCAAAAGCCCCCTATTAATCTGGGCTTTCATTACAGAAATCGTCCGAATCAGAATTTTTATTTTAATAAGAAAGGATTTAATCGATTCCACTCTTAAACACGATTTACATACAATTAATTTATATGAATAGACTCGTAACAACTCAGAAATCAAAAGCCCTATCAATTCCAACGCTATAAATACAAGATTTGTTCAATTCGTGTCTGATTTGGAAGAGACACGGTCGCGCTAATCATCTAGCGCGACCGTGCCTCACGTAGCGCGGTCGTGCCGACTAGTAGCGCGGTAGTGTCCTCCTGTCCAGACCTAGTCATGCTCTCTGGGCTAATCTCTGTTGTGTCTAAGAATCATAGACACGACCGTGCCGAGCTAAGGCACAGTCGTGCCTCGTGAATTATCCAAGTTGGCCTCTGTTTGATCAAACCCGGTCGGGTCCCGACTAGCGCGGTCGCGCCTGTGGTTCGAGCGCGGTCGTGTCCTTCCCAGGCAGGGTCGTGTCTAGGTCAGAATCTTTGATCAGAATTATTTTTGTTTTATTTTAATCTGTAAAAATTCCAGATTAAGTTTTTAAAATAAAAATAGTTAGTTTTATAAAAAGTATTTGAAAAGATCAAATAATTAATCTTGGAATAAATGGAAAATCACTTAATTAAAAGTTTATAAAATTAAATTTGTTATTAAACTTTTCATTTAAAACATTTTATTTGTAAGTTACATACTTTATAAATAAATAAATAAAGATTATTTATTTATTATTCATTTTAAATAAAAACATTTATTTATTTATTAAATTACATTTAACACATACTTTATTTTCATAATCAATGATTTTATAAATATTCTATTTTACTATTCAATTCCCAACCTTAATCAAAATGTTTCAAAAATATTTACTTCAAAACTTTATATATGCTATTCAATACTTTTAAATACAAATCAATAGTTTTATACACAAATTCAACCTTCATTTTTAGACTTAAACTTTGTGCACATATTTGATTCAATATACATTATTATCTAGGTTAACTCGTGCGTATCAAGGATTCTTATTTTATCTATACTCTTTGTTAGCTATACTTCCATACCAAGTGAGTATTCATAACCCCTTTTTACTCTTTTACACTTTTGGGGTGGAACATGAACTTTATACACATTACACATTTACATTTACACAAACAACACAAGTGCAAAATCCTATTTACATACATGTGTGCAAAATTTGAGCTTTGTGCCCGAGTGCTAGTTGTGCTAATCTTTGTGAAAACTTATGTGCAATCATTAACTATACAAGCCGACGGTTTTCAATGATAGATCTATTGAGTCTGACAAACCCACCCAAGTGGAGGTGATTGATACCGACAACACAATTTGCATACTAGTTACAAAGGTTTGGTTGTACTTGATTACACAATAGCTGCTCCCCATAAATGCCTTATTTTATCATGTCTTGTAAAGGATTTGTTTTCAACTATATGCTATCTATATACAACTGTGTTATACTCACCAACTTTTTAGTTGACTTTTTTTTATTCATGTTTCAGGCCCTAATATGTGGGAATGATTCAAGACGTGCTCAATATAGGATTTGGACTTAGCAATTTAAATCAAGAATTCTATGAGTTGTTTTATGTTTCTTTGTTTGAATTTGGTTGTACTTGGATTATTTGTAATGGAAATTTGACTTTAATATATTTCAATTTAGTCAACCATGTGCTATGAACAGTCTACATGTCCCGCCCCGATGATTCCGCCATCGGTCGGGGTGTGACATCTCCATTCATCTGTATACATGATCTCTTTTCTATTCAAAGTCTTCTGATCTTTCATTGAAAAATTAATCAGATTCAAAGCATCATACAATCTATACAAATTCTTCCCATCTTTATCTTCAATCACAGCTTCTCCAGTGTCAACATCTACAAACCACCACTTCATATTCCGTAAGAAATCTTGTGGGACTTTCTTTATAGGAATCTTTGTAGGTCCCCGGGTGTCTCGGATCGTTAAGTGTGGGTGTGTGACTTGTCGGACCGGGTGCGGAATGCCCGTGACTAGGTGGAGAATCAAACAACACAAAGTAAACCGACAACGAAATCACTTTAAAACTCCGTCTATTATAAACTTGAACGGTTACAGAGAGAAAATACCGAGTGCAAAATGTCTGCGTACATATCTTCTGTCAACCTATTCTATTTATACTAGACCTGATCTCTGCGCACTTAACAAGTGCGCAGGGCAAATTGTTCATGCGTACTTAGCATGTACGCAGATTATTCTTGCGTAGTTAAGTACGCAGGAAGTAATTCCTGCACACATGCTAAGTGCGCAAAACACTTAGAGAAATAATACAACAATAACATGCATTAGAAATTACAACTCGATAACTAATACATACAGACACTAACATACAAAGACAAGACATACAAGACAAGTACAATAAACTAAGACACTATCCAGAGTGTTTGTCACACAAAATTGCTTCAACAATCTTCTTCAAAGTCTTTACTGGTTTATACCTGTACTTAATCACTTTCTTGTTTAATACTGTGTCATTAACCTTCTTTCTTACTCCTTTCTGAGGTTTCAAATATTCAAATTTTCCAGAAGTACTCTCTTTCCTTATCAATCTGGCTATTGCATCAGCCATACCTTTCCCAGATCTGTTTATCAATGGTTTAAAAGATAATCCATTCATTTCACATTGAGGCAAAGAATTCAGATATTTCAATCTTGGCTTCAAATATTAAACACCATCTATTCTTTTTATCACAATCAGTTTAAACTCTTCCTCATAAAACCAACTAAGAATTCTTCCATTGCAATGACTATTGTTCACATACTTCTCTTTTTGAACAGGCGCCAGTGGTATCACAGGCAATACTTTCTTCCAGATTTTAACTAATTCTAACCACCTCCCCTTAGTCATTCCAGATTTTTTTTATAAAGAATAGGCTCTTCAGGCTTTTTAGGTTCAACATTTGGAGTAACAGGCATAATAATCTCAGGTTCTTTATTCATAGACTCTTCAAGATCATCAGAACTCATCTCATAAATCATGTTGTCTTGAATAAAGTCTAATGTTACAGTCACTCCACTACATCCTTCATAAGTCACATTATCTTCATCCTTCTCTAGCTCTACCTCCACTATCTCTCCCTCTTCAATCTCAGAAATATCTTCTTCATCATCAAGCAATTCATCTAGATTAGGCAGACACTCAAGCTTATCACCCAAATCAGCATCAGAATCTTCATAGAAAGAATCATCTAACATATCAATTATGGCTTGAATATCTTTGTCTTGTTCACTATCTTGGATATCACCTCAAGAACCAGAATCACCACGCACCGTGGATATTGGAACTATATCAAGAGCACCTCCAGTAGCACCACCAGTAGCACCACCAGCATCTTGACGTTCACCTCTTTGTCTATCCATGTCTGGTTCATCGTCACTGTTCTTTTGAAATTTATCAGTATGACAACTATCCTTCCCAGGCTTCTCTGATTTCTCCCCCTGAGCGTCAAGGCGCTCTATCACTTGATATAACAAAATTTACATTTAAGCTATTTGGCCATTCTGGGAATTGAGTTGTTGTTGATGTTGAAAATCACTTGCTTGTAAAACATGAATTTGACCTTGAAGCCCTACAACATGTGCTTCCAAGGTAGATACCTTTTGTTCCAATACTTGTATCTTTTTATCTTTTTCACTTGAAGTAATCTCTGTTTGTGATGTAGATTAATGAGGTACATATGGAGTAGCAGTTGGAGTAGGATTATGTGATGGTGTAGGAGTAATAAATAATGAATCCATAAAAAACAGTATCATCATTCTCATTAGAAACACTTGTTGTAGCTTTTGTTTTCTTGAAAACTAGAGGATCAGGAACATATTCAGAATCCGAAGATTCATCTTGTAATTGCCTTTTTCCAAGTACAGCACCAAGAGGAGGACCCAGAGCTGACTTTCTCCTCGGTAATTTCTTTTCAACTCTAGGATGTTTAGACAACTGAACATAGTGTTCAGGACTAAAGTCTGGTATAGTCTCCTCTGAGTCAGCTGACTCATTCTCTTTCTCAACTTCTTCTCCTGAACTACAACTTGAGCTAGTATCAACAACTTCTACATTCTCTGGCTGTGGTGATGGTGGATTAACATCCAAGTTATCATCATGCACTTCAAGTTCTGCGTGCTCATTAACAGGTTCATTTTGTTGTTCAATTTCAGGATGAGCTTGTTCTGGTTGTTGCTATTGCACTTGTGGTTGTGGTGCTTGTTGATCTTCATCAACATTTATCCAGTTATCATTCGGAGGAGCCACATAATCAGGGTTAACTATGTATCCAAATAAAGGAGTTTGAACTGGTATCCATGCAGGATTATCTCTCTTAATATTGTTACAATCAGAAAATATCCTTTTAGTCATTGGAGTAAAAGTGAGTCTCAGATTCAATGGTGGAAAGTTAGGAATGAGGTGATTGATGATGACCTGTAGAAGTCTAGGGTACATAATGAAACCCTGACCCGCAGGTGGTGTTATCTGTGCAACCAACTCTTTGTATATATATAAAGCAAAGTTGAACGGTCTGTTCAAAGTCAAAGCGACCATGGCTCCTTGTAAAACATACTTTAACCCATCTGTTCCAGCTTTCCTTGGTGACAAGCATTGGATTATAACATGCATGAAGTACCGCCATTGACCGAGTAGACCACCCTTTCTGGCTTGTGAATCATTAGTCTTGCCCCTATAACCAATCCTATGAAAACATCCGGTTATCAACGGATTAGGCAAGCTAATAGGATCCTCTGCAGCACCTCCCAAACTCAAAGCTTCTCTAATTGTTTCCACTGATATTGCAATCTCTTAGTTATTCATAGTAGCTCGGATTACATTTGGATCAACCGTACAGTCATGGTCAGCTGTATCCCAGAACTGCTGAATATATTGTAGGCTTATCATAGGGTTAGAAGATAATGCTACTCTTAGTCTTGATCTGTTAAAAAATGTAATGATTTCTCTGTAATTAACAGCTTCTGGTTGGTCAGGATCTAGTAGAGCCACTTGATTATGTTTATATTCAACCCTTCTATCCATAACCTGTTCAATATAATTGATTAGACTTTAGCATTTAAAATAAACAAGAAGTAAAACAAACAAAAAAAATAACAACAAAAAAAATAAAAAAAATGCTAAGTCTGAATCACTAAGGCACCCTGTGGCGAACTTAATAAGTTCGCTAAAAGTCCCTATGGTGAACTTATTAAGTTCGCCTGAACAAGTTCGCTTGAACAAGTTCGCTAGAACTCAAAGCCTTCTCAGAAATTTGAAATTCTCACAACATATGATAAAATCATGATTCAAAGTATGAAACTCATTCATCAACACTCGATTAACCTGTAGGAACCATCAATTTTATTTTACAATCACAAACACAACCTGTACACGCATACAACAGTTACGGTAAAACCCTAAGTCAAAATCCAATCGAACTTATTAAGTTTGCTAGAACTCAAAGCCTTCTCAGAAATTTGAAATTCTTAGAACAGATGATAAAATCATGATTCAAAGTATGAAACTCATTCATCAACACTCGATTAACCTGTAGGAACCATCAATTTTATTTTACAATCACAAACACAACATGTACACGCATACAACAGTTACGGCAAAACCCTAAGTCAAAATCCAATCAAACTTATTAAGTTCGCTAGAACTCAAAGCCTTCTCAGAAATTTGAAATTCTCACAACAGATGATAAAATCATGATTCAAAGTATGAAACTCATTCATCAACACTCGATTAACCTGTAGGAACCATCAATTTTATTTTACAATCACAAACACAACCTGTACACGCATACAACAGTTATGACAAAACCCTAAGTCAAAATCCATTCGATTCGATCAATATACTGGACGAAATCATGTAATATTACCTTCAAATGGTGCGCAAATCGATTTAGAATAAGAATCTAGGACAACAGACACAGTAATATTAGAAAATCTCGATCAAAGAACAAGTTCGCAGAAAAACAATTAAGTTCGCTCGCGCTAAGTTTGCTCTAGTCAAACAGAGATAATCAGATAAGTTCGCCATTCTTTGTAATATATACCCTGTTGACAAGTTCGCCAACCACGCGAACTTAGCAAGTTCGCCACCACTGACGAACTTAAGTAAACACCATCATCACAAGTTCGCTAGTTCATAGTTCATGATGAAAAAATTTGAACTTTTTCAATTTTCACTCAGATTTTCAATTCGATCCACTTCTATCCTTTATCGTGTAAAAAATAAAATGCAAATCCTGTAAATTATGAGTTCATGAAAATTGGAAATAAAATCTTTTTGGAGTTTTTATGTTTAATAAACTGAACAAAAAATTAAAAATATTTTTATTTTTCAAAGTTTATGTTAAAACACACTTAAAATCTTTTTGGATTTTTCTGAATTGAAAGAAAGCAGTAAAAATAGTAAAAGCAAATCTTTTTGGTTTTTATCTGTACATACTGAATCACATGTTTTTGGTCAAATACTACGAGTAAGAAGATCATATCAGTATATATGATGAAACACACACACATCAGATAAAAATTCCCTAGCAGATCTAAGGGTGACCTATGGTATTCTTTGTACAGATCAATCTTGACACATCAATTATGTAACTTGAACAACTCAGAGCACAAACTATCAAAATTTTTGATAATCATGAAATGATACGCGATAAACTTCAAAGTAAACAGGATCAGATCATGACATATTACCTTATTCATACCGAATTTTTAATACACTACATGTCAATTCAAGTTGTTAGCATTATAAGATTTGAAACTAAATGCGTCTTTATCCCACATTCTTGTGAGTTAGTACCATTTATATGAAAACAACGTGTACCCCATAAGTATGCCAACAGAAAGTAAATTTGCACTATCTTCAAGACATATAAGACTTTGTGCAAAAGAATATGTATATCAATCTCCAGGATGAAATTACATCAATTAGCACAGGAAAAGAATCAGATCCCGAAGGATATAAAGAATCATAAAGATTCAGAATCAAGTGATTCATATCAGTTTGGCTTGGCTTTGATGATTCTCAATGATATCATGTAACAGATGAAAGATTGAATAAAGAATCGATTGATTCAATAATTCAGGGTAATGTGGTCCAACTGTTATCTGGATCTCTTCAATGAATCAGGATAATCACGTGATTTTGATTCAAGGGCTAGTATATGCTTGAAAAATGTTATCAAGACATATCTTAGTTCAACAACACATTGCATGTTTTTCGGGGCATGAGCAGTGAACTGAACTGAAAAATTGTGCTAATGACATAATCCGATACTTCTCTCATGAAATTCTTAAAGCCTCATATTCTATATCTGATAATGATCTTTTAACACACACACCCAACATAATATGGGTTCAAATCACAGTTGTGACATAGAACATTTTGTTTTCACACTACTAATGGTCTAAAAATGCTTCTAGCCTACTGACAATTCAAATTACATGTAAATATTCAAATTAAAAATTATAAACATGTAATGGTAAGTCATGAAGCTATCATTTCCTGTTTGTGCAAAGTAAAAAGTTTAGATCAAATCATATACGCACAAACTTCAATCATAAATACAGAAACTAGGTAGTCATTTATGGTCAAGTGTGTATGATCACCTACTGATGTACTATCATTTTTTCTCTAACTTCAAGCAGTACCTATTTTATCTTTTTCAGTTTGTTTGGTTTTTCAGAAAGCAAGAAAACTATCAAAACTAAAGCATGAAATTAATTAAAAAAAATAAAAGAAAATTTTCCATGAAAACCCTTTTGAAAACATTTTTCACCCAGGATTAAACATTCCAATCATTTGAGTAAGAAATTCAAACCGTGACCGATCGAATGCTTTGGTAAACAAATCAGTAAAGTTATTTTCCGTGTGAGCTTTCACCAACTCAATTAATTTCTTCTCTAAACAATCTCGGATGAAATGATGACGTATTTCAATATGCTTTGTTTTCGAGTGCTTCACAGGATTATTTGTGATGGACATCGTGGCAGTGTTATCAATGAACATTGGTGTCTCTGTGAAGTTTAGACCATAATCCCTCAACTGTTGCTGAATCCACAGGATTTGGGAACAACAACTGGCCGCTGCGATGTATTCGGCCACGCATGTTGAAATTGCAACCGATGTTTGCTTTTTGCATTGCCAGGACACAAGTTTGTTTCCCAAGAATTGACAACCACCAGACGTTGACTTTCTATCTAAACCGCAACCTCCATAATCTGAATCTGTAAAAGCTTTAAAATCAAAATCAGAATTAATAGGATACCACAAACCTAATCTTGGTTTACCCTTCAAGTATAAAAAAATTCGCTTTACAACAATCAGATGAGATTCCTTCGGTTTAGACTGAAACCTCGAACACAAGCATACCACGAACATAATGTCAGGTCTGGACGCAGTTAGATACATTAAAGACCCGATCATTCCTCTGTATAACATACAATCCACTTCCTTCCTTTTCGAGTCAGAATCTAGTTTATGATTTACAGGAATTGGAGTACTGAACGCTGAAGTATTTGACATCTCAAACTTCTTCAAAATATCTGACACATACTTCGTTTGATGAATATAGAAACCGTCTTCTTTTTGATCAACTTGAAGACCCAAAAAGAATGATAATTCTCCCATGATGCTCATCTCAAATTTAAGCTTCATAACTCTCTCAAAGCCTTTACACATATCCATATTTGTCGACCCAAAAATTATGTCAACCACATAAACTTGAACTAGTAAGATGAGTGGAGTCAATTTGGCCACGTTCAAATCCATTCTCGAGTAAGTGCACTGAAAAAGTTTCATACCAGGCACGAGGAGCCTGATGAAGACCATATAACGCCTTATCAAGTTTAAACACTTTATCTGGAAACTTGGGATCTTCAAAACCATGCGGTTGTTTTACATAAACCTCTTCCTTCACCTTTGCATACAGAAAAGCACTTTTCACATATAGCTGGAATACCTTGAATCCCTTGAATGATGCGTAAGCAAGAAATAATCGGATCGCCTCTATCCTCGCAACCAGAGCATAAACTTCAGTGTAATCAACACCTTCTTGTTGGTTAAATCCTTTAACAACAAGCCTTGCCTTATTGCTTACCACCACGCCTCTATCATCACGTTTGCACTTAAACACCCATCTTGTGCCAATTGATCTTGAACCTTTGGGCAAGTCAATTAAATCCCAAACATGTAATTTCTCAAATTAAGCTAGCTCCTCTTGCATAGCCTCAATCCAATAGTCTTCATCAAGCGCTTCAGCCACATTCTTTGGCTCTGTTTGAGAAATAAAACAAGCATTCAAAAATGTCTCCACAATACTTGTATCCACAATCTGTGCATATAAAAATGAATTTTCAGCAAGTGAACGATGTCTCGTTTGAACACCTGCGTTCAAATAACCAATAATGTTATCAGTCGGATGATGTTTATGCACACGAATTTGAGGAATTTCAGAAGTTTGAATCACAACATCAAGATTAGAAGGCATCTCCCCCTCAGACTGTGCCGGTGTAGATGAATCATCAACCATGTTCTGGAAATCATTAGAAGATTCCTGAAACACAGTTTCATCATCGTCACTGTCTTGTGTTGTACCTGAGGTCGAAGAAACATTCGGATCAACAGAAGGAGTAACCACAATTGGAATAACCGATCGTGGCTCGACAATTGAATCATTGTTACAGCATGACTGATATAAAATTTATGCTTCAACAGAAGACACTGCTGGAGGAACATTAAAGGATCTGAACAAAGCATCATAACCAAAAGCCCATGATGGTCCTTTAGCATCTTGAGGAACCGTGCGATTATCACAATCAATGTGAAACCACACCTCAATTTGTCTGCTCTCTTTATTGAACACCCGTTTGTTGTGTGAATTTGCAACATATCCCAAGAAAATTCCTTCAATTGCCTTCCCACCGAACTTCGTTGGAACATCTCTTATCTTCAATAAAGTGCATGGATTTCCAAAGGGTAACATATAATCTAGATTCGGCTTTCGATTGTTTAGCAATTCATAACACGTTTTGTTGTGTTTCTTCACAGTCAAGACATGATTAAGAACATGACATGCCATGTTCACCGCCTCTGCCCAAAATGTCACTTGCAACTTTGAGTCGGATAACATTGTACGAGCCATCTCAATCAGTGTTCGATTCTTCCGTTCGGCCACACCATTCTGTTGAGGAACATAAGGAGCACTGAATTCATGATGGATGCCTTTTTATAAACAAAATAAACCCATATTTCCATTCTTAAATTCTGTCCCATTGTCACTACGAATCCTCCTGACCTTTTGCTTAAACAAACTCTCAAGTCCCACAATCAGGAACTTAAGAATATCAGCAGTCTCATTTTTTGAAATAAGAAACTTCACCCAAGAAAATCTGGAATAATCATCAGTCACTACCAAACAATATGATTTGCCGCCTTCACTCTTAACACTTACAGGTCCGAATAAATCTATATGAAACAACTCGAGAGGAGTCACAATTGAATTAATCAACTTAGATTTGTGAGATTTCCTGTGCTGCTTCCCTTTCTTGCATGGAATACAGTCTTCATTCACATGAAATCTCATGGCAGGGACACCAGAAACCAATCAATTCTTCACTAAAAAAGTTCATTTTTCTGAAATTTACGTGAGCCATCTTCCGATGCCACAAAGTTGATTCAGACTCAGAAGCTTTAGAAAGAGACACGTCGGAACAGACGAAGTTGTTGTCGCTGTGCTCATATCGAGCATGTATGTATCATTATTCCTTGGAGCTCGCATTAGAATCCAATATTCAGGTATCTTAAATCTAGGCTTCAACACCAAACATTAAGACTTGTTAAAGTGAAATGAGAAATCTTTATCACAGACTTGCGAAACAGATAACAGATTATGTACAAGCTGCTCCACATAATTGACTTTCTCAAAGCTCAATCTTCCATTTTATATAGTTCCTTGGCCAGAAGTATTGCCTCCCTTCTTCCCTGCAAAGGCTACATATTCGCCTTGTATCTCTTTCACATTTTCCAATAATTTAAGATTTCCTGTCATGTGATGAGAACATCCACTGTCGACGTACCAATGGTTGCCTACAACCCTCCTTGGAGTTCCCTGCACACAAACATTAAGATTTAGTTAGTAATGGAGACCCAAGCCATTGTGGTCCTGGGTCAGTCTGATTCATCAAAATAAACAATTTCTTTTAATACACAATCAAATCTCTCCTCAATTTTAGGAGATTGTTTCATAGAATCAGACACTTGAACTTTTGGTTTTCACTTTGACTGACCACTCGCACTTGGCTTGGAATTCTCAGAAGTTTCACCTATTTCTTTCTCAACATGTTGTTCCAAAAGTTTCTTAAGCCTCTTGTTTCTTCTTCTCCTTTGCGGTCTTGACATTTTAACCTTTTCCTTTGTATCTCCACTTGACGATACACTAGATTTAACTTTAGTTGAGTCAACCTTTGCCTTAACCTGAACCTTTGAAACTTTGACAACTGGTTTAACTTCTACATATTTCATCACAGATTTAGTCTTTGGCTCAACAAATGATCTTCCCATCCTAGGATCTTCCAAATGCTTTCCAATATTCTTGTCTGGACAGTTCATCAAAATGTGACCAACTATTCCGCAATGAAAACATGCTCGTTTTTCCTTGTATACACGAGTATACCTTTCTTTCTGGACACTTCCTGAACCAGATGATTCACACTGAGAGACAGTGTTAGACGATTAAACAACCTTGGGTTTATCAGCTTCAACCTTTTCTTTTATAAACTCAACAGTTGAAATTTTCTCAATTTTATTAATCTCTTGAAAATCAAACCCAGCACTCACAAAAGGTTTTAAAGATTTAGATTTTGGTTGCTCAATGTCTTCATCAGGTTCTGTCAAGATACACCTATCACGTGTAACTTTCTTGACAATAACCGGTTCATCAATTTTACAATATTTGACTTTCCCTTCAACCTTCTTTGAATAAAAAAATTTCATCCTCACTGGACAGTTTTTGGCTCTAGATCTTCTTCAGTCACTGCTTCAACACTTCTAGTTATGTAGTTTCCATTAAATGGAGGACAATAACCAACTCCCCCCACAACTTTATCATCCTGTTGTGAATAATAACCAACTCCACCAACTACTTTCTCACCACTAGCTTTCTCATTATAATATTCCAATAGAAAACTGGAATTCTTATAAGCTTCAAGCTTTCTCATCAGCTTAGTGACTTCACTCTATGACTGGGCAAGTTCATTTATTTTCTTTTCATACTCAGAGTATGCCACATCAATGTGAAAAGCTTGTTCATTTACTTTTGATTGTAAAACTTTGATATCATCTTTCACTGATTCAATTCTTGTATTTAAAAGCTTCTCATTTTCTTTCAAAGTTTGATTGGTTAAGTAGCTTACCTTCAAGTCACAGATGAGGTTAGTATTGTCATCACACAATCTCAAAATTTTTAAATCAGAATCAATGCATATAGAACAAGAAACAGAAACAACCTCATTTACCTGTTTAGAATCAGCCATGAATCCACTGGCTTCAGCAAACATCACAACAACTTTCTCTGTCACCTTTCCTGCAGCTAAATTATCATTCATCAGATCTTCATTTGTCACTTTTTCTTTCACACTCTGACTTGTAGATTCATCATTTTCAGTAACATTCCGAGAATCACTCGAGTCACTATCTGAAACACTATTATCAGAACCTGCATCAATATGAACTTTAGCAAGAAAAGCTTGACTGACATGAGCAACAATATCTTCTAGATGAATTCACCAATCATAATTTTCATCCTGTTATGAAATCAATGCTGTAGAAGAACTCTGATTATTCTGATTGTTCTGGTTTCCTGAAGAAGCACTTTGATGTTGAGCTTTTGGTTTGGTACATTCCCTAGCAAAGTGTCCAAAATTCTTGACAATTATAACACTTTACTTTAGATTTATCCAATCCCATCTTTGTCTTGCTTGTCGCTCCAATAAACATTTTTCCTGTTTTCTTCAGACTTTCCTTGCCCTGTCTCATCCACAATGCCATGTTCCATTGTATGTTCATTTCTTCAAGAGCATCCATATCCAATTGCTTGAAATCTTCTTCTATCATATCCGGATCAGTAATTTTTCCACCAATAAAATCCTCATACGAAGTTAAAAACGAAGCAATCATGGCCATCATGTCATCAGCAGCTTTAGAAGACACCTTTTAGGAACACGAATGAGTATCATTGTGACAATTCTTTGAACATCCAGAACTAGAAGGAACATAGCATGATGATTCACCACATGAACTTTCTTTTGAACCTTGACCTTCAGGAGTTTCTCCTAAAAACAAAGCAACCCCAGACTTTGGTGTCGATGCTCCCTTTCCAAAATAAATGCTAGGATCTTGATAAACTGTATCTTTCTTCTGCTTGTTCAAATCATATGATTGAATCTTTCCCATAAGATCTTCAAGACTCAATTCATCAAACCCCGGTTGTTCTTTAATCACTATGGAATACATCTCAAAGTGAGTAGACAATGCATCCAGAAATTTCTCAAGTACCTTCCTATTCTTGTAAGATATGTCATTGTTTACCATTTTACTCAACTAGTGATAATACATAGACATTAACTCATCAATAGATTCTCCTTCAAAAGATTTAAAGACACTGAATTATTTCTTCAGTAATTCCCTTATGCTTTTCTTGATATATGCGCTTCCTTCACATCTCTTCACCAAACCTTCCCAAAGATCACGCGATGTTTTAAATTTCTTGAATGTGTGATAAATGTCTAAAGGCAGAAACATAAACAAAGCAGCAAGTGCCTTTTTCTCCTGATCGTACAAAGTTTTCTCTTCCAAAGTAAGAGCTGAAACTGGTTTCTCTGCATCTGATACACCCATATGAGAATGAGTAGGATGTTTATATCCTTCTGCAATTGGAATCCACATACTCGTATCATTGATGTTGACATAATTCTCAAAGCGACTTTTCCAGTTCGAGTAATCCTTTAGATTCATCAATCTCGGTGGTTTAGTTGGAGTACCAATCTCATTGTCATAGTTCAGAATATTAGTCATATTGCTCACACTAGCATTATAACTTGACATCTTTGAATTCTTGAAAAAGTTCAACACTTAGAAAAATTTTGAACAAATTCTACCTTAAGCGAACTTAGGCAAGTTCGCCTGATCATGAGGAAGCGAATTTAATAAGTTCACCGGTTAAGTTCGCCTGCTAACAGAATCCTTAAGTTCGCTCGTATCAGCTGAAAAAAAACGAAGGAATTGTTCTAACACCCAAACGCAAAAACTACTCTGAAAATCATCATATCTTGCAAATTTGCTGGAATTAATCAAATTCAATCCGTAGGATTCTTCAAAACATGAATTAGAACACTTTTATCGGATCAATTTCACTAAAAACACTTCCACAATCTATCAAATCAGCTTAGACATGATCGAAAACTTGTAAGAACTCAGCAAAATACAAACCTTCGAAAATCTCAATCTTTTTATACAAATCAGAACGAAACGGAGTCACACGTTGTTCTCTAATCAAGAGCAAAAGCTCTGATACCAGTTGTAGGTCCTAGAGGGTCTACGGATCAATCTCAGACATATAACACGCAACGAATACTTGTAGTGCGGAATCCTAACGAGTAAACGCGTCTCAAACATATAAGAACACACGATGAAGACATAAGACAAGATTCACTTAAAGCTCCTTGTATTTCTTCAGATAAATGTGCTTACAAAAATATCAGATTGTTACAAAATATAGAGACTAAGCACTATTTATAGGAAATACTAACTGCCACATGCGAACTTAACAAGTTCGCCACATGCGAACTTATTAAGTTCGCCACACACATGGCATAGGCGAACTAGTTAAGTTCGCCAGTTACAACACTTAACTAAATAAAGACAAATTACAATAGTAAAGATAACACAAGACCTATACAAAGCTACATGCCACACACAAAATTTCCCAACAGCTTTTCCAATCGGAAACTATTTCGGTCAAGACTTTTTGGTCGAAAAGTCAAGATTTTGGGCACCAGAGATTTCAGATACTTCTGAGATTTTGGACACACTTTTCGGTCGAAAAACTGCTGACCAAAAACACTTTTCGACCGAAAAGAGATTTCGGCTCCTTCAACAAGACTTTTTGATCGCTTATTCTCAAGAACATCAAAAATCAACCTGCAACAATCCGGATGCAAAATCAGACCTCCAAATCAATTGCAAACTTCATCTCCATCAATTTTGACTCTGAAAACTCAAAAATGGCATGGAATAACACTCTGATTCGATATCACTTGTTGAAAAATCACTTGAATATCATGAGCTATAACCAACAGCTCTGATACCACTTGTGAGTCCCTCTGATCCGGTGATAATCAAGCCTCTAATCAATAGCAACACTTCTGGATAGGCGGAATCAATCTAGAAGTCAACAATAACCGAGCAAATCAAATCAAGCACGAAGAAGAACGAAAACCGCCACATAAACGAGATGTAACATCAAACACAATGATTCCATTGATAAAACTTGTAAATACAATGACTAAAACTAGAGAGAATACAAGATTACTAAGATATCCAATTTGATTACAAAACATACAATGAGTAATCTCTACTTGCAAGATCAAAACAACAAACTATATATAGAATAAAGATTTTCACCGAAATCTTCTGATCGAAAACGTTTTCTACCAAAAACGTTTTCGACCGAAATACATTTCGACCGAAAACTTTAAACTTGTACATTTAAGCCTAAAGTTTAATTTCTGTGGACTACTAGGTTCCAACATATAGGATCAACTAGTGCCGCATTTCCTTTCACATTGTTAGGATCAGCTTAAGCATCATTTCCTTCAACATTAGTGTCCTCTTCATTGTCACTTTCTTGAGTCCCAGATGCAGATGCGACATTCGGATCAGGGGTAGGAATAGGTACAGTGGATCTAGTCGAGAAATTGAAGTTATCGCCTAGTGATACAGATTGGCGGCATCCTCAGCAGATAAATCAGTAGGAAGATTGAAAGACTTGAATAGAGCATCATAATCAAAACCCCACGCTGGACCTGTTGGTTCTGGTGGAATGCTGTACTTGTTGCAATCCACTTCAAACCATTCTTCAACCGAACGAGTTTCCTTATTGTACACCCTCTTGCATGGAGAGTTGGCAACATATCCTAAGAAGATGCCTTCACTGCCTTTTCATGAAATTTTGATTTGCGATCTTTAGATTGTAACAATAGGGAACATGAACTGCCAAATGGAATTAGGTAGTCTAGATTGGGAGGTCGATTGTTGATCAACTCATAGCAAGTCCTATTGTGACGCTTTACTACTAGAACTTGATTCAAAACATGACACGCTGTATTTACTGCCTCAGCCCTGAAGGTAATTAGCAGCTTTGCATCTGACAGCATAGTCTGAGCTGTTTCAATCAACATTCTATTCTTCCTTTCGGATACTCCATTCTGCTGTGGTGTATACGGTGCACTGAATTCATGACGAATACCCTTCTTGAGATAGAAAAGTTCCATCACATTGTTCTTGAACTCTGTTCCGTTGTCACTCCTGATTCTTCTGACCTTCAGATTGCATAAATTTTCCAAGCTCAAAATCAGGTATTGAAGAATCTCAACAATCTCTGTCGCTTTTGTAATTAAACAAGTAGCAACTGATGAGGTGGTTTTAGCCACACTCATATCAATCTGATAAGTGTCATTTGTTCTTGGCGCTCTCATCAGAATCCATTTATCATGAACCACAAATCCAGGTTTGATAACCAGGCATTCATTCTTGTCAAAAATCACTAAGTACTCCTTATCACACATTTGTGACACTCAACAGGTTATGCTTCAGCTGATCACATTAGTTGACATTGTCGAAGCTTATACATCCATACGATACCACGCCTTAACTTGTGATACTTCCACCTTTTTCACCTGCATAGGCCACATAGCCGCTTCTGAATGGTTTAACATCTAGAAGCAATGCCATGTTTCCTGTCACATGCCGGGAACATCCACAATCAACATACCAGCGGTTAGCGATAGTCCCTTTTGGACGTCCCTGCACGACTGATATACCCAAAATTATACATGTTTTGCATGCATAATAATCCCCATATTATGGTACTAATTGATTAATAACCTTGCAATTGATACTTAAAGCGTTAATATTTCATAATTGTAGGTCATTTGGCATCTCGAAGTAAAAAAAGCTAAAGCCACTAAAAAACATCAAGAAATCAAGCTTTTGGAGGACCAAACCCGAGCTTTGACCCCCAAGAAGTCAAACCAGGTCAACAACAAGTCAAATAGCAGCTAAAAGACAAAACTGCGAAGCAGGAAGGGGATGCACGGCCATGCATCTCATTCTTGCTCCCCAAGACTCTGGTACACCATCCTATGTACCCTGTTTGATTCCCGAGGTGTTTGAACGCCCGTGCATTGCTCATTTTGAGGCCTATAGATAGATGGCTTGAGTTCTTTATTCAACACACCTTTCCATACCCCAAGACACTATTCCATAGAGAGTATTTCATTGTTAGAGTAGAGAGTAGAGAGTAGAGAGGCTCCTCCTCTTCGTTCCACAATAAGGGAGCTTACGAAACTCAGCGTTACGCTAGTTAGTATGGCCATTCGTGGCTAAACTCTTTGTATTGCTAGGGTGAAGATGAAGTTTGGTGTATGTTAATGTTTAACGTATTAACCTGGTGGTATATTTATGTCTTTAACTATTCGCTCTTAAAACCACCTTCCAGGTGGGCTTTTTATTAGTATCTAAACTTGTCTTTACACTTGTGAGTGTTCTTGATTGTAAAGCGTAAGACCGTAAAACCTTTTCAATCAAACTTCTCTTGATGCTTGTACGTCTTTATACAAGTGGATCTTGATAAGCCAAGTCTTGGTTAATATTAATAAGGTCGTACGTCTTTATACGAACTTATTAAGAGACCAAGAATTGGTGAACTCATGTTGGGAACGGTACGTCTTTATACATGGTTCCATTGTTGCATCGCCTCCTTGTAAACAAAGTCTAATCACTCTTTTAATAATAATAAATAAGCACTTAAGTTTGATGTCCTAAACCAACTCGGAGATAACACCAAAGAGTTGAGGGTAACGATGTCCCTAGCTGGGAGTCCTACCATTTTATCATTAAAGATTATAATTTATGAATCAAATTTCGTGAGGACGAGGCTCTAGCGGTGACCCGGGTCACACATCTGTATTAGTCATACCACCGGATTAGTCAACCTAACATTATCATATACCAAGCGGATTTGAAGCCCAAAGCAATACTCTTCGTGACCTGATCATTTCTGAGATATTTACTTTCCTACTATTTACTATTCTGATATTTACATTCCTGTTACACACATCACGCATATTTTTACTTTTCTATCATTTACTTTACCGTCATTTACTTTTCTCTCATTTACTTTTCTGCTTCACAAGCACACAAAACCCACTCACTAATTAAACCGGCTAAACGATAACAAAATTTGAGTATTGGAACTCGATCGTGACCATTGGTTCGATACTTGGTTGTTACCTAAACTATATTACGCTGCGATAGGTACACTTGCCTATTGTTTGTATTTTAAGTTTAAGTATTTATCATTTTAATTATAATTAAAACCTAATCTCGTGAAACTGATATCTTGAATATATTATTATTTAATATATTTTCTATATACTAAACACGACACATCAAGTTTTTGGCACCGTTGCCTAGGACACGGTGATTTCAAGAAAGATTCAAGTTAACGGATTAGCCTTATCATTTTCCATATGTTATTCTATTACGTTTTGTTACAGGTATTGTATGATCCATAGCTCCACTACTGGTTTATATCAACCTTTAGCAGAGCCCGAAAGATTCTTTCACCGCCGAATACGAGAAAACCGTGCTAGAAAAATGGCCGTAGAAAACCGCACTATTTCCGACTTTGCAAGACTGTCACTTGAGGCTTTGGGGTCTAGCATCACAAGGCCTACGGTTGACTCTAACAACTTCAAGATCAAATCGCATGTCATTCACATGATCCAATCATCATGCACTTTCCATGGATTACCCGATGAAGATCCACATGTCCACATTGCAAACTTCCTCGAAATTTGTGACACTTTCAAACTGAACGGAGTTTCGAATGACGCAATTCACCTCTGAATGTTTCCCTTTTCCTTAAAGGAATGAGCTAAGGCATGGCTAAAGTCTCTTCCTACTGGGTCAATCACTACATGGGATGATCTTGCTCAGAAATTCCTGTCGAAATACTTCCCGCCAGCAAAAAACTGCTAAATTGAGAAATGATATTGCCACTTTCACCCAGGAAGATGGTGAATCACTATATGAGGCTTGGGAACGTTTTAAGGACATTAATGTGTCATTTTTTACATATAAAAATGTCACACCCCCAAATTCCACTAACGGAGTTTTACCGTTTGGTGCGTGACAAACCAGGATCTCAGTCATTAGTTACAACAAACGACAGTATATGGGACATAAATGTAATATCATAAAATTTCAGAGTTAATGTGGAAGCGTTTAAATATGAAAATAAATGCGCAAAACAAGAGCGCCCAAGTTTAGTTTAATAAAACAAGTAAATTGTTTTGAATGTTTTCATGAGGATGAAATGATAGTACGACTCCATGCATGTCCTAAGTGTGCAACCTGTGCCTTAGATACCTGGGAAACATGTAAGAAAAAGTGTCAAGACAAGGTTGGTGAGTCCACAGGTTTACTAGTAAATAAACTGTTTGAGTGTTTGCAGGATCCACATACGTAAGTCACACCTATTTCTAGTTAGAAAATGTACAAGTGCCTCTAAAAAAATAATGTAGGAGATCGGACTCGAACCCGGGTCTCCTGCGCATGGGTCCAAGGTTTTAACCACCACAGCCCTCTAGAGTATCACAAACGAATCCGGATCCAAACGATTTTAAAACAAAACTCCCCCGTGATCCAATTCCCAAACGAAATCGAAACAAGATCAGTCCCAATCCATCAGATTCGATCACGATTGAAATCAATGCTTAGGGGTTTTGTTAATCGAGTCAAGGTGAACCTGTATGAGAGTTTAATTTGAAAAACAACAAGTTTAAAATCGTTAATCCTTGGTTTGAAAGCCGAAACCCTAGTTTTAAGAACAAGATTTTTAAATTGATCAAATTCGATAATGGAAATGTTTAAATTCATGGGGCTATTAATGATTTGACCATTACGAATCTGATGATGTGGTTTATTTTCATTTAGATTAAGTATATGTATGGATTCGATTAAACCGAAAAGCATAAGAACCCTAGATTCGATCCGGTTTTGATTTGATGATATAAACCATGGATTTCATAGGGCTTTCAACGGGTAGATGGTTGCGAAGCTAACTATATTAATTTATTGCATTGAGATCAAGTCTAGACTCGAATTCGATTAAACCATAATTGGGATGAACCCTAGAATTGGTTCTTGTTAAATTCGATAATGTAAGCCCCAATTGGCATAGGGCTATCGATTCAGAAATAGACACGAAACTAAGGAACTGATTGATTACCAGAATTGAGTTCCAATTGATGGAGATCGACCAAAATGGACTTCGTCGTCGCGTGGTTTGATCTATGGTAGTATAGACTTCGTCTCTGATGGAATTAGGGTGAGGGATTGCTTCTGAGAGGTGCGATAGAGGTGTGAGAGCATTCAATTCGTGCGAATAATGATGTTGATAGACGAACTTGATAGTGGTCCATGATACAGTCGACGGTTATGGGTTTAATGGTCATTATAGGAGTTTAATTCAACAATGATGATGATAAACTGATCAACTATGATCGTTTATTACAATACTATGACATTCAGTTATGAAATTTGATCCATTTCGGTTATCACTCGTGAATTGGAATTAAGAAGTCATGATTTTGACTTCCAAAAGTCAACAGAAGCAACATCAATTGATTTTGACTTTTTCAGAGTCAACAGACTTAACTTTAGGCTAATTACAGCTTTAGACCCTGTAATTTGAGTTTAATTTATGACAGAATCAGTCCCCGATGTTTAAGATTAGGTTAACTAGGTTAGGGTTTAACTTCAATTGGTTAACGGAGTTAACCTGGAAGTCCGGGTTGTCACATCATCCCCTAGTTGAAAGAATTTTCGTCCTGAAAATTAGAAAAATTTCTGAGGTGTCACATCATTCCCTAGTTGAAAGAATTTTCATCCCGAAAATTAGAATAGTACATTAAGTTTTCAACGTAGAATGCTTGAACAGATGAGGATACTCGTGCGTCATCTGATCCTCACGCTCCCAAGTGAATTCCGGTACGTGTTTCGAGTTCCAACGAACTCTGACGATTGGGATTTTACTGTGTTTAAGCGTCTTAACTTCCCTATCTGTGATTTGTACTGGTTCTTCAATGAAGCGTAGTTATTCATCTATTTGTAGTTCCTCAAGAGGAACCGCGAGTGACTCGTCTGCCTGACATTTCTTTAAGTTTGAGACGTGAAAGACGTTGTGTACACCACTAAGGCCTTTAGGTAGGTCCAGTTGATACGCTACTAGCCCGATTCTCTTCACTATCTTGAATGGTCCAACATAACGAGGATTCAGCTTGCTTCGTTTCCCAAAACGAATGACACCCTTCCAAGGTGAGACTTTTAACAAAACCATATCCCCTACTTGAAATTCTAATGGTTTACGACGCTTATCGGCATAGCTCTTTTGACGATCACGAGCTGCTGCCATACGGTTTCTAATTTGGACGATTTTCTTAGAAGTTTCAAGTACGAGTTCAGGACATGTGAGTTGACTATCCCCAACCTCGGCCCAACAAATAGGAGAACGATATTTCCGTTCATATAATGCTTCAAATGGAGCTGCCTTGATACTAGTGTGATAGCTGTTGTTGTAGGAGAACTCCACCAACGATAGGTGAAACTCCCAGGTGTTATCGAAGTCAATCACACAAGCTCGTAGCATATCCTCCAGAGTTTGAATTGTACGCTCCGTCTGGCCATCAGTTTGAGGATGGTATGATGTGCTCATATCTAGACGCGTGCCTAAAGCTTTATGTAACGATTGCCAGAAACAAGAGGTGAATCGTGCATCACGATCCGAAATGATAGAGATTGGCACCCCGTGCCGAGAGACTACTTCTTTTAAGTAAATACGAGTAAGCTTATCCATTTTGTCGGTTTCCTTGATTGCTAAGAAGTGAGCGGATTCAGTCAGACGATCTACGATCACCCAGATGGTGTCGTATCCGCTAGGAGTTCGGGGTAATTTGGTTATGAAGTTCGTAGAGATTTGTTCCCATTCCTACATTAGAATCTCTGGCACCTGAAGTAAGCAAGAAGGCTTTTGGTATTCCACCTTGACCTTTGCGCAAGTCAGGCACTTGCTCACATAGGTGGATATATCTGCCTTTATCTTTGGCCACCAATATAGCACCTTTAGGTCGCGGTACACCTTGTCAGAACCTGGATGAATAGAGTATCGAGATTTATGAGATTCATCCATAACCAGTTCCTTTAGGTTCCCGTACTTTGGAACTCATATTGGCTATGCGAAATAGTGAATACCGTCCGATTTAACCCGAAGTTGTTTCTCCATACCACGCGTGGATTACAACGGTAGGTTTTCCTCTTTAAGGGATTCGAGTTGAGCACTTCGGATTTTGTCAGGTAATCCGGTGTGAATGGTAAGCTGTAATGCACGAACTCGTTTGGGTTTGGTGCCCTTATGGCTTAAGGCATCGGCTACCACATTAGCCTTCCCTGGATGATATCTGATTGCACAGTCATAGTCGTTTAAGAGTTCGACCCAATGACGTTGTCGTATGTTCAACTCTTTCTGATCAAAGATTTAGTGAAGACTCTTGTGATCGGTGTAGATAGTGCATTTGGTACCGTACAAGTAATGTCTCCAGATCATTAGTGCAAATACCACGGCCCCCAACTTTAAGTCATGAGTTGCGTAGTTTTTCACATGGATTTTCAGTTGATGAGAAACGTATGCGATCACATTCTCGTGTTGCATCAGTACACAACCTAGACATTGAAGGGATGCATCGCAATACACCATAAAGTCACCCATTCCCTCCGAAAGAGATAGGATGGGGGCACTGCAGAGTTTATGTTTAAGAAGTTGGAATGCTGACTCCTGGGTGTCACCCCAGTTATAAGGTTTACCCTTTTGAGTTAGAGTAGTGAGGGGTTGGGCAATCTTGGTAAATCCTTCGATAAAACGATGGTAATAGCCAGCCAATCCCAGAAATTATCGCACCTCAGTTGGAGTTGTCGGTGCCGCCCAATTCTTGATGGCTTCTATCTTAGATGGGTCGACGTGTATTCCGTTCTGGTTGACTACATGCCTTAAGAATTTCATTTCACGAATTCAGAATTCGCACTTGGAAAGTTTGGCATACCATTGCTCCTGTTTTAGCAATTCTGAAATCAAATACAGGTGTTCCTCATATTCATCCCTATTCTTGGAGTAGATGAGGATGTCATCGATAAGATGATAATGAACTGATCAAGGTACGGTTTACACACACGGTTCATGAGGTTCATGAATACCGTGGGTGCATTGGTCAATCGGAATGGCATGACCATGAATTCGTAGTGACCATACCTAGTCCTGAATGCCGTCTTTGAGATGCCCTCGTCTCGGACTCTCAGTTGATGCCAACCGGATCTAAGATCTATCTTGGAATAGAATCTTGATCCTTAGTGTTGATTGAACATGCCATCAATGCGAGGTAAAGGATATCGGTTCTTGATCGTCACTTTGTTTAAGTCACGGTATTCGAAGCACATGCGGAAAGTTCCGTCCTTCTCCTTGGCAAATAGAACTGGAGTTCTCCATGGCGATGGGTTAGATCTGATGAAGCCTTTATCCAACAACTCTTGCAGTCGTGTGGATAGTTCTGGTGGCTCACTGGGTGCAAGTCTATCCGATGCCCGAGCAATGGGTGCTGCTCCGGGTGCTAGATTGATTTGAAATTCGACCTGTCGATGAGATGGATGACCAGGCAGGTCTTTGGGAAATACCTTTGGATATTCACAAACGATCAGGATGTCGTCAATCTTCTTCTCCTCGGATGGCTGTTCGGCGACGAAAGCCAAAATAGTAGTATGGCCTTTACGTCAGCACTTCTGCGCTCTCATGAAGGGTATGATACCAATGGCTGCACCACTCCTTTTTCCTTAGGGTAGAGAGAATTTCTCCACTCAGGAGAGGATGGCGAACAATCGTCTCATGATAGATAACCTCGGCTTGATTCTTAGATAACCAATCCACACCGGCAATTATGTCGAAGCTGCCGAGTGTAATTGGTGTGAGGTCAATGTCAAGCTTATGACCAGTCGAACCTAGTTTACATCTCTTAAGGTTTTGGGTTGTTTCTATAGTGTACTAAATGTCCAATAGTGTTGGAGTACAACTTTAGTAGTAGAAAATTTGTGAGGTCACAATGAGACTTCTAGTAAGACTTACGCTTATAAGGCAAGCATCGGTCAACACAGAAGCAAATAGGTTTGCATGTAGGAAAGATTTTAATGTGACATAGATATCAGGAGTACAAGGAATAGGATGTCTGTTTAAGTAATTACGTTCAACTGATGACCAGTTAGATGAAATCCTTGTTTTCTAATGTCATTGAAATAGCTGGATATGCTGAGGTATAGATCAAAATAGACTCAAGATTAGTCACAGGATGAAGCAATAGGGTCAAATGGAATCTATTGTTGAAGCGTAAGGAATAACGTGTTAGTTTAGAAATAATCCCTCAAATTTTGTTTATATAGTTGGAGTCGGTGGGTTTACCATAAGGTTCTAATAGAGTTTCACTCTAGGTGGTTCCATCGATCAAGTCTAAATGAGAGTCGTAAGGTCACTAAGACTCTTACATGAGTGAAAATAACATGACGAATTCCGTTAATGATAGTTCAATATGTCTGTAAGCACCTTCAACCAGATAGTCACGTCTATCAATTGTTGAACGGGTTTTACTATATCCATTGGTCGTTGAGCGTGTTACGAGAAATTTCTACTGATAGTGGGAAACATAAGTTTGTAGATCACAGATTAGGACTATTTATCCACACACTAGGTTTCACCAGGTCTTACATGCACCTCAAATTATTATTACGTGTGCACCCGTAATGATAATTTGCTTTGCATGTTCACCCTAGTTTCTCCCTGTCCTGTGTCATAATGTCCTTTAGCATGTATTGCTGTGTATAGAGTGTTGTCAGATTTAATAAGTCATCGGGAGGCTTAGTTATCAACTATAAGTTGATCAACTAGAATTCATATCGGGATGAGTAGTCGAGAATGGTTTGATCCGAGAATTCACTCGAGTTGAAACACAATACATGGGTCCAATCCAGCGGATTGTAGATGAGAACATGGAACAAACATGTACATGAAATGCGACTTCGAGAAATGAAAGTAATTCATGGTTACATGGTACTGGAAGAGGCAATGTAGACGTCCTTCCAACTGAGTCATGAGAGGGTTTTGATTATGCAGTGAGCAATGCGTTCTCAACTGGTGGTTAATCTATCTTCAACAGAATATCAACCAAAGACGTGAGCCCATGGCTCGGGAAAGTGATGACATCTACGTGTCAATGGATTCTGCAATAATGCATGCAACGGTCTGCCTTCATTCGGCGTATTATTGCTGGCGGGTACAGTAGGGACTCGCCTCCGACGATCCCAACTCCCAAAGAGATATGCGTTAGTGTTGAGTGCCATCCATAACATGGACCTGAGAAAGCCCACCATATCCAACAGGTGATGGTGATGTAACTGATTCCTCTGAAGGCTCCGTCTCGCTGCCCTCGGACGGGAGTGGATGATGTTCCGGTGATTCCCCGAGTGTTGCCACTGAGAATGATGATGCAATGCAAATGAGGTGTTCCTCATCAGCAGAGGGTGATATGAATGATGTCAACATGACTGCAATGCAATGAATGTCTGGATGTTGTGTATCATGTATGAGTGTCTGTGCCGTGTAACTAATGCATGTGTGCGGTTATAGTCTAGTATGCAATCCTAGTTCTCTATAACCAATGGCTCTGATACCAATCTGTCACACCCCCAAACTCCACTAACGAAGTTTTACCGTTTAGTACGTGACAAACCAGGATCTCAGTCATTAGTTATATCAAACGACACTATATGGGACATAAATGTAATATCATAAAAGTTCAGAGTTAATGCGGAAGCGTTTAAATAAGAAAATACATGCGCAAAACAAGCGCGCCCAAGTTTAGTTTAATAAAACAAGTAAATTGTTTTGAATGTTTGCATGAGGATGAAATGATAGTAGGACTCCATGCATGTCCAAAGTGTGCAACCTGTGCCTTAGATACCTTTGAAACATGTAAGAAAAAGTGTCAACACAAGGTTGGTTAGTACACAGGTTTATAAGTAAATAAACTGTTTGAGTGTTTGCAGGATCCACATACGTAAGTCACACCTATTTCTAGCTAGAAAATGTACAAGTTACTCTAATCGTTCACAACCGAAGCTGATTGTTTGTGTTTGGGTGCCTTCCGCCATTGCTAACATCAACAATGGCAAGTGTTTAGGACAATTTACACCCGTTAGACCTCCAATCAAGTTAGCGCGACTAACCCGGGTGGGGTTTGTCAAACCGAGTAGTACTACTCAAATTTCCTCGCTATACTCCATATATTAACGGTCCGAGTATGTAAGGACTTTGCATGTTATGTTTGCACTTAGGTAAACAAGTGGTAGTGAAATACTATGTGATCCATGTCCGTTCATGAGTATGTCTCTCCTCGGCGGGAAGACAAGTAAACGGATGTCTCTTCGTATGTATGTTTCTTCCCAACGGGAAACAAGTAAAATACTGTTTTTTTGTATGCATGTTTCTCCCCAACGGGAAAACAAATAAAATGAAGTTTGTGTATATGCATGTTTCTCTTCCAATATGAAAACAAGTAAAAAGGGGCCGTGAAACTCACCTGAGTCTGAGTAACGCGTAGTAATCAATACCGTACAAGGATGTAATAGAAGCACAAGAGCTTGCTAACGGACAATCTACAGATGTCCTAGAATATGATTCACAACTATTAGGGACACATGGGATTTTGTGACGACGACACGGAAAGGTTTAATGTCCTAAATATACTTAGGATCAACGGTTTAGAAAACCATGTCATCGGAAAGCAAGGAATTCTTAGTTTATTATATAATATGAATGTGTTATGTATAATACACCACTGATACAAGTTAACAATATAAAATATTGTTTCGTTTGTTTGTTTGAGTTCAAAATAATAACCTTGAATAATATAAATAATTTATATCATTTTGAAACGTGAAAATAATAATTAAAGCGAGTCGCTTAATCAAAAGTCCGAATATTGATATAAAATTATCGTTTGCGTGTTTTTAATAAAATGATAATAATTTAGTGAAATAATAAATTAATAGTATTTCTAATAGTAAAAAAAATGTATTATAATATCAATCCCGACCCTTCGAGTGTTTTCCGGGTTCAAAATGTATTAATATAATAGTATAATAATGTGGGGAAAGTTTTATAAAATGGAAACGAGTGAAAAGGCCTCTAAAAAAATAATGTAGGAGATCGGACTCGAACTCGGGTCTCATGCGCATAGGTCCAAGGTTTTAACCACCACAGCCCGCTAGAGTATCGCAAACGAATCCGGATCCAAACAGTTTTAAAAGAAAACTACCCCGTGTTCCAATTCCCAAACTAAATCGAAACAAGATCAGTCCCAATCCATCAGATTCGATCACGACTGAAATCAATGCTTAGGGGTTTTGTTAATCGAGTCAAGGTGAACCTGTATGAGAGTTTAATTTGAAAAACAACAAGTTTAAAATCGTTAATCCTAGGTTTGAAAGCCGAAACCCTAGTTTTAAGAACAAGATTTTAAATTGATCAAATTCGATAATGGAAATGTTTGAATTCATGGGGCTATTACTAATTTGACCATTACGAATATGATGATGTGGTTTAATTTCATTTAGATTAAGTATAGGTATGGATTCGATTAAACCAAAAAGCATAAGAACCCTAGATTCGATCCGGTTTCGATTTGATGATATAAACCATGGATTTCATAGGGCTTTCAACGGGTAGATGGTTGCGAAGCTAACCATATTAATTTATTGCATTGAGATCAAGTCTTGACCCGAATTCGATTAAACCTTAATTGGGATGAACCCTAGAAGTGGTTCTTGTTAAATTTGATAATGTAAGCCCTAATTGGCATATGGCTATCGATTCAGACAGAGACACGAAACTAAGGAAATGATTGATTACCAGAACTGAGTTCCAATTGATGGAGATCGACCAAAATGGACTCCGTCGTCGCGTGGTTTGATCTCCGGTAGTATAGACTTCGTCTCTGATGGAATTGGGGTGAGGGATTGCTTCTGAGAAGTGCGATAGAGGTGTGAGAGCGTTCAATTCGTGCGAATAATGATGGTGATAGACGAACTTGATAGTGGTCGATGATACAGTCGACGGTTATGGGTTTAATGGTCATTATAGGAGTTTAATTCAACAATGATGATGATAGACTGATCAACTATGATCGTTTATTGCAATACTATGACATTCAGTTATGAAATTTGATCCATTTCGGTTATCATTTGTGAATTGGAATTAAGAAGTCACGATTTTGACTTCAAAAAGTCAACAGAAGCAACATCAATTGATTTTGAATTTTTCAGAGTCAACAGACTTAAGTTTAGGCTAATTACAACTTTAGACCTTGTAGTTTGAGTTTCATTTATGACAGAATCAGTCCCCGAGGTTTAAGATTAAATGATGTCAACATGACTGCAATGCAATGTATGTCTGGATGTTGTGTATCATGTATGAGTGTCTGTGCCGTGTAACTATTGCATGTGTGCGGTTATAGTCTAGTATGCAATCCTAGTTCTCTATAACCAATGGCTCTGATACCAATCTGTCACACCCCCAAACTCCACTAACGGAGTTTTACCGTTTAGTACGTGACAAACCAGGATCTCAGTCATTAGTTACATCAAACGACACTATATGGGACATAAATGTAATATCATAAAAGTTCAGAGTTAATGCGGAAGCGTTTAAATAAGAAAATACATGCGCAAAACAAGCGCGCCCAAGTTTAGTTTAATAAAACAAGTAAATTGTTTTGAATGTTTGCATGAGGATGAAATGATAGTAGGACTCCATGCATGTCCAAAGTGTGCAACCTGTGCCTTAGATACATTTGAAACATGTAAGAAAAAGTGTCAACACAAGGTTGGTTAGTACACAGGTTTACAAGTAAATAAACTGTTTGAGTGTTTGCAGGATCCACATACGTAAGTCACACCTATTTCTAGCTAGAAAATGTACAAGTTACTCTAAGCGTTCACAACCGAAGCTGACTGTTTGTGTTTGGGTGCCTTCCTCCATTGCTAACATCAACAATGGCAAGTGTTTAGGACAATTTACACCCGTTAGACCTCCAATCAAGTTAGCGCGACTAACCCGAGTGGGGTTTGTCAAACCGAGTAGTACTACTTAAATTTCCTCGCTATACTCCATATATTAACGGTCCGAGTATGTAAGGACTTTGCATGTTATGTTTGCACTTAGGTAAACAAGTGGTAGTGAAATACTATGTGATCCATGTCCGTTCATGAGTATGTCTCTCCTCGGCGGGAAGACAAGTAAACGGATGTCTCTTCGTATGCATGTTTCTTCCCAACGGGAAACAAGTAAAATACTGTTTGTTTGTATGCATGTTTCTCCCCAACGGGAAAACAAATAAAATGAAGTTTGTGTATATGCATGTTTCTCCTCCAATATGAAAACAAGTAAAAAGGGGCCGTGAAACTCACCTGAGTCTGAGTAACGCGTAGTAATCAATACCGTACAAGGATGTAATAGAAGCACAAGAGCTTGCTAGCGGACAATCTACAGATGTCCTAGAATATGATTCACAACTATTAGGGACACATGGGATTTCGTGACGACGACACGGAAAGGTTTAATGTCCTAAATATACTTAGGATCAACGGTTTAGAAAACCGTGTCATCGGAAAGCAAGGAATTCTTAGTTTATTATATAATATGAATGTGTTATGTATAATACACCACTGATACAAGTTAACAATATAAAATATTGTTTCGTTTGTTTGTTTGAGTTCAAAATAATAACCTTGAATAATATAAATAATTTATATCATTTTGAAACGTGAAAATAATAATTAAAGCGAGTCGCTTAATCAAAAGTCCGAATATTGATATAAAATTATCGTTTGCGTGTTTTTAATAAAATGATAATAATTTAGTGAAATAATAAATTAATAGTATTTCTAATAGTAAAAAAAATGTATTATAATATCAATCCCGACCCTTCGAGTGTTTTCCGGGTTCAAAACGTATTAATATAATAGTATAATAATGTGGGGAAAGTTTTATAAAATGGAAACGAGTGAAAAGGCCTCTAAAAAAATAATGTAGGAGATCGGACTCGAACTCGGGTCTCATGCGCATGGGTCCAAGGTTTTAACCACCACAGCCCGCTAGAGTATCGCAAACGAATCCGGATCCAAACAGTTTTAAAAGAAAACTACCCCGTGTTCCAATTCCCAAACTAAATCGAAACAAGATCAGTCCCAGTCCATCAGATTCGATCACGACTGAAATCAATGCTTAGGGGTTTTGTTAATCGAGTCAAGGTGAACCTGTATGAGAGTTTAATTTGAAAAACAACAAGTTTAAAATCGTTAATCCTTGGTTTGAAAGCCGAAACCCTAGTTTTAAGAACAAGATTTTAAATTGATAAAATTCGATAATGGAAATGTTTGAATTCATAGGGCTATTACTAATTTGACCATTTAATTTCATTTAGATTAAGTATAGGTATGGATTCGAATAAACCAAAAAGCATAAGAACCCTAGATTCGATCCGGTTTCGATTTGATGATATAAACCATGGATTTCATAGGGCTTTCAACGGGTAGATGGTTGCGAAGCTAACCATATTAATTTATTGCATTGAGATCAAGTCTAGACCCGAATTCGATTAAACCTTAATTGGGATGAACCCTAGAAGTGGTTCTTGTTAAATTCGATAATGTAAGCCCTAATTGGCATATGGCTATCGATTCAGACATAGACACGAAACTAAGGAAATGATTGATTACCAGAACTGAGTTCCAATTGATGGAGATCGACCAAAATGGACTCCGTCGTCGCGTGGTTTGATCTCCGGTAGTATAGACTTCGTCTCTGATGGAATTGGGGTGAGGGATTGCTTCTGAGAAGTGCGATAGAGGTGTGAGAGCGTTCAATTCGTGCGAATAATGATGGTGATAGACGAACTTGATAGTGGTCGATGATACAGTCGACGGTTATGGGTTTAATGGTCATTATAGGAGTTTAATTCAACAATGATGATGATAGACTGATCAACTATGATCGTTTATTGCAATACTATGACATTCAGTTATGAAATTTGATCCATTTCGGTTATCATTCGTGAATTGGAATTAAGAAGTCATGATTTTGACTTCAAAAAGTCAACAGAAGCAACATCAATTGATTTTGAATTTTTCAGAGTCAACAGACTTAAGTTTAGGCTAATTACAACTTTAGACCTTGTAGTTTGAGTTTCATTTATGACAGAATCAGTCCCCGAGGTTTAAGATTAAATGATGTCAACATGACTGCAATGCAATGTATGTCTGGATGTTGTGTATCATGTATGAGTGTCTGTGCCGTGTAACTAATGCATGTGTGCGGTTATAGTCTAGTATGCAATCCTAGTTCTCTATAACCAATGGCTCAGATACCAATTTGTCACACCCCCAAACTCCACTAACGGAGTTTTACCGTTTAGTACGTGACAAACCAGGATCTCAGTCATTAGTTACATCAAACGACACTATATGGGACATAAATGTAATATCATAAAAGTTCAGAGTTAATGCGGAAGCGTTTAAATAAGAAAATACATGCGCAAAACAAGCGCGCCCAAGTTTAGTTTAATAAAACAAGTAAATTGTTTTGAATGTTTGCATGAGGATGAAATGATAGTAGGACTCCATGCATGTCCAAAGTGTGCAACCTGTGCCTTAGATACATTTGAAACATGTAAGAAAAAGTGTCAACACAAGGTTGGTTAGTACACAGGTTTACAAGTAAATAAACTGTTTGAGTGTTTGCAGGATCCACATACGTAAGTCACACCTATTTCTAGCTAGAAAATGTACAAGTTACTCTAAGCGTTCACAACCGAAGCTGACTGTTTGTGTTTGGGTGCCTTCCGCCATTGCTAACATCAACAATGGTAAGTGTTTAGGACAATTTACACCCGTTAGACCTCCAATCAAGTTAGCGCGACTAATCCGGGTGGGGTTTGTCAAACCGAGTAGTACTACTCAAATTTCCTCGCTATACTCCATATATTAACGGTCCGAGTATGTAAGGACTTTGCATGTTATGTTTGCACTTAGGTAAACAAGTGGTAGTGAAATACTATGTGATCCATGTCCGTTCATGAGTATGTCTCTCCTCGGCGGGAAGACAAGTAAACGGATGTCTCTTCGTATGCATGTTTCTTCCCAACGGGAAACAAGTAAAATACTGTTTGTTTGTATGCATGTTTCTCCCCAACGGGAAAACAAATAAAATGAAGTTTGTGTATATGCATGTTTCTCCTCCAATATGAAAACAAGTAAAAAGGGGCCGTGAAACTCACCTGAGTCTGAGTAACGCGTAGTAATCAATACCGTACAAGGATGTAATAGAAGCACAAGAGCTTGCTAGCGGACAATCTACAGATGTCCTAGAATATGATTCACAACTATTAGGGACACATGGGATTTCGTGACGACGACACGGAAAGGTTTAATGTCCTAAATATACTTAGGATCAACGGTTTAGAAAACCGTGTCATCGGAAAGCAAGGAATTCTTAGTTTATTATATAATATGAATGTGTTATGTATAATACACCACTGATACAAGTTAACAATATAAAATATTGTTTCGTTTGTTTGTTTGAGTTCAAAATAATAACCTTGAATAATATAAATAATTTATATCATTTTGAAACGTGAAAATAATAATTAAAGCGAGTCGCTTAATCAAAAGTCCGAATATTGATATAAAATTATCGTTTGCGTGTTTTTAATAAAATGATAATAATTTAGTGAAATAATAAATTAATAGTATTTCTAATAGTAAAAAAAATGTATTATAATATCAATCCCGACCCTTCGAGTGTTTTCCGGGTTCAAAACGTATTAATATAATAGTATAATAATGTGGGGAAAGTTTTATAAAATGGAAACGAGTGAAAAGGCCTCTAAAAAAATAATGTAGGAGATCGGACTCGAACTCGGGTCTCATGCGCATGGGTCCAAGGTTTTAACCACCACAGCCCGCTAGAGTATCGCAAACGAATCCGGATCCAAACAGTTTTAAAAGAAAACTACCCCGTGTTCCAATTCCCAAACTAAATCGAAACAAGATCAGTCCCAGTCCATCAGATTCGATCATGACTGAAATCAATGCTTAGGGGTTTTGTTAATCGAGTCAAGGTGAACCTGTATGAGAGTTTAATTTGAAAAACAACAAGTTTAAAATCGTTAACCCTTGGTTTGAAAGCCGAAACCCTAGTTTTAAGAACAAGATTTTAAATTGATAAAATTCGATAATGGAAATGTTTGAATTCATAGGGCTATTACTAATTTGACCATTTAATTTCATTTAGATTAAGTATAGGTATGGATTCGAATAAACCAAAAAGCATAAGAACCCTAGATTCGATCCGGTTTCGATTTGATGATATAAACCATGGATTTCATAGGGCTTTCAACGGGTAGATGGTTGCGAAGCTAACCATATTAATTTATTGCATTGAGATCAAGTCTAGACCCGAATTCGATTAAACCTTAATTGGGATGAACCCTAGAAGTGGTTCTTGTTAAATTCGATAATGTAAGCCCTAATTGGCATATGGCTATCGATTCAGACATAGACACGAAACTAAGGAAATGATTGATTACCAGAACTGAGTTCCAATTGATGGAGATCGACCAAAATGGACTCCGTCGTCGCGTGGTTTGATCTCCGGTAGTATAGACTTCGTCTCTGATGGAATTGGGGTGAGGGATTGCTTCTGAGAAGTGCGATAGAGGTGTGAGAGCGTTCAATTCGTGCGAATAATGATGGTGATAGACGAACTTGATAGTGGTCGATGATACAGTCGACGGTTATGGGTTTAATGGTCATTATAGGAGTTTAATTCAACAATGATGATGATAGACTGATCAACTATGATCGTTTATTGCAATACTATGACATTCAGTTATGAAATTTGATCCATTTCGGTTATCATTCGTGAATTGGAATTAAGAAGTCATGATTTTGACTTCAAAAAGTCAACAGAAGCAACATCAATTGATTTTGAATTTTTCAGAGTCAACAGACTTAAGTTTAGGCTAATTACAACTTTAGACCTTGTAGTTTGAGTTTCATTTATGACAGAATCAGTCCCCGAGGTTTAAGATTAAATGATGTCAACATGACTGCAATGCAATGTATGTCTGGATGTTGTGTATCATGTATGAGTGTCTGTGCCGTGTAACTAATGCATGTGTGCGGTTATAGTCTAGTATGCAATCCTAGTTCTCTATAACCAATGGCTCAGATACCAATTTGTCACACCCCCAAACTCCACTAACGGAGTTTTACCGTTTAGTACGTGACAAACCAGGATCTCAGTCATTAGTTACATCAAACGACACTATATGGGACATAAATGTAATATCATAAAAGTTCAGAGTTAATGCGGAAGCGTTTAAATAAGAAAATACATGCGCAAAACAAGCGCGCCCAAGTTTAGTTTAATAAAACAAGTAAATTGTTTTGAATGTTTGCATGAGGATGAAATGATAGTAGGACTCCATGCATGTCCAAAGTGTGCAACCTGTGCCTTAGATACATTTGAAACATGTAAGAAAAAGTGTCAACACAAGGTTGGTTAGTACACAGGTTTACAAGTAAATAAACTGTTTGAGTGTTTGCAGGATCCACATACGTAAGTCACACCTATTTCTAGCTAGAAAATGTACAAGTTACTCTAAGCGTTCACAACCGAAGCTGACTGTTTGTGTTTGGGTGCCTTCCGCCATTGCTAACATCAACAATGGTAAGTGTTTAGGACAATTTACACCCGTTAGACCTCCAATCAAGTTAGCGCGACTAAACCGGGTGGGGTTTGTCAAACCGAGTAGTACTACTCAAATTTCCTCGCTATACTCCATATATTAACGGTCCGAGTATGTAAGGACTTTGCATGTTATGTTTGCACTTAGGTAAACAAGTGGTAGTGAAATACTATGTGATCCATGTCCGTTCATGAGTATGTCTCTCCTCGGCGGGAAGACAAGTAAACGGATGTCTCTTCGTATGCATGTTTCTTCCCAACGGGAAACAAGTAAAATACTGTTTGTTTGTATGCATGTTTCTCCCCAACGGGAAAACAAATAAAATGAAGTTTGTGTATATGCATGTTTCTCCTCCAATATGAAAACAAGTAAAAAGGGGCCGTGAAACTCACCTGAGTCTGAGTAACGCGTAGTAATCAATACCGTACAAGGATGTAATAGAAGCACAAGAGCTTGCTAGCGGACAATCTACAGATGTCCTAGAATATGATTCACAACTATTAGGGACACATGGGATTTCGTGACGACGACACGGAAAGGTTTAATGTCCTAAATATACTTAGGATCAACGGTTTAGAAAACCGTGTCATCGGAAAGCAAGGAATTCTTAGTTTATTATATAATATGAATGTGTTATGTATAATACACCACTGATACAAGTTAACAATATAAAATATTGTTTCGTTTGTTTGTTTGAGTTCAAAATAATAACCTTGAATAATATAAATAATTTATATCATTTTGAAACGTGAAAATAATAATTAAAGCGAGTCGCTTAATCAAAAGTCCGAATATTGATATAAAATTATCGTTTGCGTGTTTTTAATAAAATGATAATAATTTAGTGAAATAATAAATTAATAGTATTTCTAATAGTAAAAAAAAATGTATTATAATATCAATCCCGACCCTTCGAGTGTTTTCCGGGTTCAAAACGTATTCATATAATAGTATAATAATGTGGGGAAAGTTTTATAAAATGGAAACGAGTGAAAAGGCCTCTAAAAAAATAATGTAGGAGATCGAACTCGAACTCGGGTCTCATGCGCATGGGTCCAAGGTTTTAACCACCACAGCCCGCTAGAGTATCGCAAACGAATCCGGATCCAAACAGTTTTAAAACAAAACTACCCCGTGTTCCAATTCCCAAACTAAATCGAAACAAGATCAGTCCCAATCCATCAGATTCGATCACGACTGAAATCAATGCTTAGGGGTTTTGTTAATCGAGTCAAGGTGAACCTGTATGAGAGTTTAATTTGAAAAACAACAAGTTTAAAATCGTTAATCCTTGGTTTGAAAGCCGAAACCCTAGTTTTAAGAACAAGATTTTAAATTGATCAAATTCGATAATGGAAATGTTTGAATTCATGGGGCTATTACTAATTTGACCATTACGAATATGATGATGTGGTTTAATTTCATTTAGATTAAGTATAGGTATGGATTCGATTAAACCAAAAAGCATAAGAACCCTAGATTCGATCCGGTTTCGATTTGATGATATAAACCATGGATTTCAACGGGTAGATGGTTGCGAAGCTAACCATATTAATTTATTGCATTGAGATCAAGTCTAGACCCGAATTCGATTAAACCTTAATTGGGATGAACCCTAGAATTGGTTCTTGTTAAATTCGATAATGTAAGCCCTAATTGGCATATGGCTATCGATTCAGACATAGACACGAAACTAAGGAAATGATTGATTACCAGAACTGAGTTCCAATTGATGGAGATCGACCAAAATGGACTCCGTCGTCGCGTGGTTTGATCTCCGGTAGTATAGACTTCGTCTCTGATGGAATTGGGGTGAGGGATTGCTTCTGAGAAGTGCGATAGAGGTGTGAGAGCGTTCAATTCGTGCGAATAATGATGGTGATAGACGAACTTGATAGTGGTCGATGATACAGTCGACGGTTATGGGTTTAATGGTCATTATAGGAGTTTAATTCAACAATGATGATGATAGACTGATCAACTATGATCGTTTATTGCAATACTATGACATTCAGTTATGAAATTTGATCCATTTCGGTTATCATTCGTGAATTGGAATTAAGAAGTCACGATTTTGACTTCCAAAAGTCAACAGAAGCAACATCAATTGATTTTGAATTTTTCAGAGTCAACAGACTTAAGTTTAGGCTAATTACAACTTTAGACCTTGTAGTTTGAGTTTCATTTATGACAGAATCAGTCCCCGAGGTTTAAGATTAAATGATGTCAACATGACTGCAATGCAATGTATGTCTGGATGTTGTGTATCATGTATGAGTGTCTGTGCCGTGTAACTAATGCATGTGTGCGGTTATAGTCTAGTATGCAATCCTAGTTCTCTATAACCAATGGCTCTGATACCAATCTGTCACACCCCCAAACTCCACTAACGGAGTTTTACCGTTTAGTACGTGACAAACCAGGATCTCAGTCATTAGTTACATCAAACGACACTATATGGGACATAAATGTAATATCATAAAAGTTCAGAGTTAATGCGGAAGCGTTTAAATAAGAAAATACATGCGCAAAACAAGCGCGCCCAAGTTTAGTTTAATAAAACAAGTAAATTGTTTTGAATGTTTGCATGAGGATGAAATGATAGTAGGACTCCATGCATGTCCAAAGTGTGCAACCTATGCCTTAGATACATTTGAAACATGTAAGAAAAAGTGTCAACACAAGGTTGGTTAGTACACAGGTTTACAAGTAAATAAACTGTTTGAGTGTTTGCAGGATCCACATACGTAAGTCACACCTATTTCTAGCTAGAAAATGTACAAGTTACTCTAAGCGTTCACAACCGAAGCTGACTGTTTGTGTTTGGGTGCCTTCCGCCATTGCTAACATCAACAATGGCAAGTGTTTAGGACAATTTACACCCGTTAGACCTCCAATCAAGTTAGCGCGACTAACCCGGGTGGGGTTTGTCAAACCGAGTAGTACTACTCAAATTTCCACCAATAATAAAACCCCACCAAAATGGTGGTTTTAAAGACGAATAGTTAAAGACATAAACACATCACTTGGATTAATACGTTAAACATTAACATGCACCGAACTTCACATTCACCCTAGCAATACAAAGAATCTAGCCACGAATGGCCATACTAACTAGCATAACGCTGAGTTTCGTAGGCTCCCCTAATGCAGAACAAGGAGGAAGAGCCTCTCTACTCACTACTACTACTACACTCTAACTACGGAATAAGCTTTCTCTGGTGTGTTCTTAGGGTGTGTAAGGGATGCCTCAATGAAGAACTCAAGCCATCTATTTATAGGCCTCAAAATGAGCAATGCACGGCCATGCATTGGATTGCACGGGCGTGCAAACACCTCGGGAATCAATCAGGGTACACGGGGAAAGTGTACTGGACCCTTGGAGAGCAAGATAGGGTTTGCACGGCTGTGCATGGCATTACACGGTCGTGCATTGCCCTGTGGCACTCCAGTTTTGTCTTTTAGCTGCTGGTTTGACTTGTGTTGACCTGATTTGACTTCTTGTGGGTCGATGCTCGGGATTGGTCCTCCAAAAGCTTGATTGTAAGGCCCCTTTCCCGGGTAACCTCACTTGTTTGATTTACTCATAAACATAGTCATAAATACTGAACTTAAATTTAAAACATTCGAGAGTATCGGAAGCAAACGTCATTCGAATTCATAACGTAACGTAACGTAACGTAACGTAACGTAACGTAACGTAACGTAACGTAACGTAACGTAACGTAACGTAACGCAACGCAACGCAACGTAACGTAACGCAACGTAACGTAACGTAACGTAACGTAACGTAACGTAACGTAACGTAACGTAACGTAACGTAACGTAACGTAACGTAACGTAACGTAACGAAACGAAACGAAACGAAAAGTAACGTAACGTAACGTAACGTAACGTAACGTAACGTAACGTAAGGTAACGTAACGTAACGTAACGTAACGTAACGTAACGTAACGTAACGTAACGTAACGTAACGTAACGTAACGTAACGTAACGTAACGTAACGTAACGCAACGTAACGTAACGTAACGTAACGCAACGCAACGCAAGGCAACGCAACGCAACGCAACGTAACGTAAGGCAACGCAACGCAACGCAACGCAACGTAACGCAACGTAACGTAACGTAACGCAACGTAACGTAACGTAAGGTAACGTAACGTAACGTAACGTAACGCAACGTAACGTAACGCAACGTAACGTAACGTAACGTAACGTAACGTAACGTAACGTAACGTAACGTAACGCAACGTAACGTAACGTAACGCAACGTAACGTAACGTAACGTAACGTAACGTAACGCAACGTAACGTAACGTAACGCAACGTAACGCAACGTAACGTAACGTAACGCAACGTAACGTAACGTAACGTAACGTAACGTAACGTAACGTAACGCAACGTAACGTAACGTAAGGCAACGCAACGCAACGCAACGCAACGTAACGCAACGTAACGTAACGTAACGCAACGTAACGTAACGTAAGGTAACGTAACGTAACGTAACGTAACGCAACGTAACGTAACGCAACGTAACGTAACGTAACGTAACGTAACGTAACGTAACGTAACGTAACGTAACGCAACGTAACGTAACGTAACGCAACGTAACGTAACGTAACGTAACGTAACGTAACGCAACGTAACGTAACGTAACGCAACGTAACGTAATGTAACGCAACGTAACGTAACGTAACGTAACGTAACGTAACGTAACGTAACGTAACGTAACGTAACGTAACGTAACGTAACGTAACGTAACGTAACGCAACGTAACGTAACGTAACGCAACGCAACGTAACGTAACGCAACGTAACGTAACGTAACGCAACGTAACGCAACGCAACGTAACGTAACGTAACGTAACGTAACGTAACGTAACGTAACGTAACGTCACGTAACGTAACGTAACGCAACGTAACGTAACGTAACGCAACGTAACGCAACGTAACGCAACGCTACGTAACGCAACGCAACGTAACGTAACGTAACGTAACGTAACGTAACGTAACGCAACGCAACGTAACGTAACGCAACGCAACGTAACGTAACGCAACGTAACGCAACGTAATGTAACGTAACGCAACGCAACGCAACGTAACGTAACGCAACGTAACGTAACGCAACGCAACGTAACGTAACGCAACGTAACGTAACGTAACGTAACGTAACGTAACGTAACGTAACGTAACGTAACGTAACGTAACGTAACGTAACGTAACGTAACGTAACGCAACGTAACGTAACGTAAGGCAACGCAACGCAACGCAACGCAACGTAACGCAACGTAACGTAACGTAACGCAACGTAACGTAACGTAAGGTAACGTAACGTAACGTAACGTAACGCAACGTAACGTAACGCAACGTAACGTAACGTAACGTAACGTAACGTAACGTAACGTAACGTAACGTAACGCAACGTAACGTAACGTAACGCAACGTAACGTAACGTAACGTAACGTAACGTAACGCAACGTAACGTAACGTAACGCAACGTAACGTAATGTAACGCAACGTAACGTAACGTAACGTAACGTAACGTAACGTAACGTAACGTAACGTAACGTAACGTAACGTAACGTAACGTAACGTAACGCAACGTAACGTAACGTAACGCAACGCAACGTAACGTAACGCAACGTAACGTAACGTAACGCAACGTAACGCAACGCAACGTAACGTAACGTAACGTAACGTAACGTAACGTAACGTAACGTAACGTCACGTAACGTAACGTAACGCAACGTAACGTAACGTAACGCAACGTAACGCAACGCTACGTAACGCAACGCAACGTAACGTAACGTAACGTAACGTAACGTAACGTAACGTAACGCAACGCAACGTAACGTAACGCAACGCAACGTAACGTAACGCAACGTAACGCAACGTAATGTAACGTAACGCAACGCAACGCAACGTAACGTAACGCAACGTAACGTAACGCAACGCAACGTAACGTAACGCAACGCAACGTAACGTAACGTAACGTAACGTAACGTAACGTAACGTAACGTAACGTAACGTAACGTAACGTAACGTAACGTAACGTAACGTAACGTAACGTAACGTAACGTAACGTAACGTAACGTAACGCAACGTAACGTAACGAAACGCAACGTAACGTAACGAAACGAAACGTAACGAAACGAAACGTAACGCAACGCAACGCAACGTAACGTAACGTAACGTAACGTAACGTAACGTAACGTAACGTAACGTAACGTAACGTAACGCAACGTAACGTAACGTAACGTAACGTAACGCAACGTAACGCAACGTAACGCAACGTAACGCAACGCAACGTAACGCAACGCAACGTAACATAACGTAACATAACGTAACGTAACGTAACGTAACGTAACGTAACGCAACGCAACGCAACGCAACGCAACGCAACGCAACGCAACGCAACGCAACGTAACGCAACGTAACGTAACGTAACGTAACGCAAAGCAACGTAACGTAACGCAAAGCAAAACGCAACGTAACGTAACGTAACGTAACGTAACGTAACGTAACGTAACGTAACGTAACGTAACGTAACGTAACGCAACGCAACGCAACGTAACGCAACGTAACGCAACGCAACGCAACGCAACGCAACGTAACGCAACGCAACGCAACGCAACGTAACGCAACGTAACGTAACGTAACGTAACGCAAAGCAACGTAACGTAACGCAAAGCAAAGCAACGTAACGTAACGTAACGTAACGCAACGCAACGCAACGTAACACAACGTAACGCAACGTAACGTAACGTAACGTAACGCAACGTAACGTAACGTAACGCAACGTAACGTAACGTAACGTAACGTAACGCAACGCAACGTAACGTAACGCAAGGCAACGCAAAGAAACGCAACGCAACGTAACGTATCGTAACGTAACGTAACGTAACGTAACGTAACGTAACGTAACGTAACGTAACGTAACGGAAGTCTTAACAATTAAAAACATAACATTGTCTTAACATATATAAAAGTGGGATGTCAGTCGCTTGACGGGTAACCATCACGCCGTCACATGACCTTTCCTTTCTATACCTGAAATATATACTAAAAATCAGCTAACGCTGGTGAGTTCTAGTTTAAAAACAATCAGACATAACATTTAGCTTATCGTTAAGTATTATATATATAATATACGTGCATTTGCATATTCTTTGCTTTACTGTTCTCACATAACATTCATACTGAGTATATACATATGTACATACATACTTACTTTGGGGAGAACATTCATTGGTCATACACATATGGGTGATCAACCCGTCATAAATACTACGTGAGTAACAAAGACAAACGCCATGAGAACTGCCGTCGTAGTCCATTTCATAAACTGTCCGGCCCTCGAAACCATCCGTCGTAACATAAATCCGTCCGGAAACCTTCGTCCGCCTAAAACCCGTCCTACCGTCGTAGTCCGTTCATTCGCCCGTCTGTCCAAAGCCATCCGTTTCCCACGTGGCTATTATGTATGCAACCGTTCTACATGTAATATGGCATTTGCTTCGACCGTCCATGAGTGCCTTTTATACGTCCTAGCTTATGAAGGAACGTTTTTGTCCCGGTTGCAAAATAGTCACGTATGATCACATTGGCATTCATAGCATTTACTCACATAGTGTATACACTTCAGCCCCAAAACATTTAAAATGATTTGCACATAATATAGAAGGGGGCACATAGAACTCACCTGATGAGCTAGTCTCATCCTGTCCCAACCGCGGTCCAATGAGTGCCACACACGATCTGGATTGTTTAATTACATATACATCAGACCTAATTTAAATTACACACTTTTACTTCAGCTGAACTAGGCGAACTTAAGGCTATGTTCGCTGCCTAAAGTCTAGGCGAACATATAGGTGAACTTGTCCTAAGGTGAGAAGGAATAATCTAGAAGGAAACTTATGGCCCTCTATTTCTATGATGCAATCCTCTGTACTTGGAATATTGTTGAATTTTTACCAACGACAGTTTGTACGCTAAAAGCCTTTACTATGGTGTTGATAGTGCAATCTAGTTTACAGCTAAATGCATTGGATATAAAGCTTTTACTAGCACCAGAGTCAAATAAAATAGCAGCATGTTTATCATTAAATAGGAACGTACCCGACACAACATCAGGGTTTCCCCTTGCTTCCTCCTCAGTCAGGGTGTAGGCTCGAGTCCTAGCCTTCGGCTGTTTCTTTTCAGCTTCCTTTTCCTTTCCCGAACCGGATTGTCTGGTTTTCCTGTAATCCCTAGTCAGGTGTCCATATCTTCCACAACTTTGGCACTTGACGTCCTTTAAGAAATCTCAGGAGTAATGCCCCGGCCTCCCGCACTTATTACACATGGTTGAGCCAACAAGACATTCGTCTTGGTGTTTCTTTGAGCATTTCTTACAAACTCCATACCCTTCTGCCCTAGGCTTCTTCACCTCAGCGGTGTAGTTTACCTTTCCATTTCCTTTTAACGAGTTCTCCCATTTCCGTTTCGGAGCTTCGGGAGCTGTGTCATTGTTAGCTTAATCGTCATAGACGATTCCAGACAGGTTGACTACCGATTCGAAGGTCGATGGTAGATTAGCTTTTACATGAACACGGACCCTTTGAGGTAGGCCCTTCACATAGTACTTAATCATTCGTTCTTCTATCTCCACCAGGTGGGGTACCAGTTGAGCTAGCTCATTGAACCTAGAAGTATACTGGCGGTGCGTCTTGCTGCCAACCTTGAAGTTTAGGAATTCATTTTCTACTCAATCAATTTCGTTCTGGGGATAGAACTTTTGGATTATCAGCTTCTTTAGGTCTTCCCTTGTCATTTTGGAAAGAGCGTTTGGCGACTTTGTCCTCTGAATGTTCCTCCACCAACTTAGTGCCTCATTCGTGAAATTATGAGCAACATACTTAATAGCCTGGTCCGGTCGACACTCGCTGATGTTGATTACAACGTTCATCCTCTCAATCCATTCGAACGTAGCCACTAAATCCTTGTTCCCATCGAACTTGGGTGGGTCTCCGTCCTTGAAACCTTTGTAAGTACACCCACGATTGCTTGATCCCACCTTTACTTCATCCCCATCACTGTCATACACTTTCTCTTCATGGTCTCCTTCATCCTCCTCTCTACTTTTCTTTAGTGCCTCGGATAGTAGATCAGGCAACACTTTCTTCAGAGTTAGTACAACTTTGCGGGCAATAGCATCTCTGACCTCGGGTTCAAACTGTAGAGACCCTTGATTGTCTTCCCCAGTTGGGGTCACATCTGTTTCGAGCACACTCTCAGTGTGTTCTGCGTGCACACTCTCTTCTTCTTCATGTCTTTGATTCAATGGAGGTCTACCGACTTGGCCAGTGCGATCGCCTAGGTGTTCTTCCTCTTCCAGCCATAGTTCCTAGTTTCCTAATAGTTATAAAGGGAATACATCAATGCCATTCCTTCAGATCATAGTTTTAGAACAGTACGAGCAAGGTAAATTTTTAATTACAGTGACTGGTTTGTGATTACTAATTTACATTGCTTTTCGGGTTCAAAACTCTTCAAATCGGTTATGACATTGACATCTATTTGTTCTAAGTTAAGGTATCTATTCTTATCCAAGTGCATTAACTTTAGTACTTACTTACCGTGCTGGCGTTGGCATTGGTTACCCATACTGACATCCGTACATTGGTCCCATAATCAGCTTGAGTCCAGACAATTAGGGATGTCTGAATCTCTCAAACTATTGCTCTGATACCAACTTGTAAGGCACCTTTCCCGGGTAACCTCACTTGTTGGATTTACTCATAAACATAGTCATAAATACTGAACTTAAATTTAAAACATTCGAGAGTAACGGAAGCAAACACCATTCGAATTCATAACATAACATAGCATAGCACAGCATAGCACAACATAGCATAGCATAGCATAACATAACATAACATAACATAACATAACATAACATAACATAACATAACATAACATAACATAACATAACATAACATAACATAACATAACATAACATAACATAACATAACATAACATAACATAACATAACATAAGTCTTAACAATTAAAAACATAACATTGTCTTAACATATATAAAAGTGGGATGTCAGTCGCTTGCCGGGTAACTATCACGCCTTCGCACGGCCCTTCCTTTATATACCTGAAATGTATACTAAAAGTAAGCTAACGCTGGTGAGTTCTAGTTTAAAAACAATCAGACATAACATTTATCTTATCGTTAAGTATTATATATATATAATATACGTGCATTTGCATATTCTTTGCTTTACTGTTCTCACATAACATTCATACTGAGTATATACATATGTACATACATACTTACTTTGGGGAGAACATTCATTGGTCATACACATATGGGTGATCAACCCGTCATAATTACTACGTGAGTCACAAAGACAAACGCCATGAGAACTACCGTCGTAGTCCATTTCATAAACCGTCCGGCCCTAGAAACCGTCCATCGTAACATAAATTCGTCCGGCAACCTTTGTCATTCCGTCTAAAACCTGTCCTACCGTCGTAGTCCGTTCATTCGCCCGTCTGCCCAAAGGCATCCGTTTCACACGCGGCTATTATGTTTGCAACCGTTCTACATGTAATAAGGCATTTTCTTCGACCGTCCATGAGTGCCTTTTGTACGTCCTAGCGTATGAAGGAACGTTTTTGTCCCGGTTGTAAAATAGTCACGTGGTCGTCCGTCTACCGAAGTAGCCGTTAGCTTCGTTTCCATCCATAATGTATACATACATTCATAACATGCAATATATATAATTATAAAGCAAGATTTCATTCATTTACGTTACGCCATTCTTTCATTCATTCTTTGTCAACATACGTTTCATTCTTTGTTCATAATTCATTTTCTTATATAGATATATATATATATATATATATATATATATATATATATATATTTGTATACCACGTATGATCACATTGGCATTCATAGCATTTACTCATTTAGTGTATACACTTCAGCCCCAAAACATTTAAAATGATTTGCACATAACATAGAAGGGGGCACATAGAACTCACCTGATGAGCTAGTCTCGTCCTGTCCTAACCGCGATCCAATGAGTGCCACACATGACCTGGATTGGTTAATTACACATACATTAGACCTAATTTAAATTACACACTTTTACTTCAGCTGAACTGGGCGAACTTAAGGCTAAGTTCGTTCCCTAAAGTCTAGGCGAACATATAGGCGAACTTGTCCTTAGTTCGCTAGACTTGATCAAGCGAACTTAACCAAGCGAACTTAATCAGGTGAACATAAGTAGGCAAACATAATCAGGCGAACTTAATAGGCGAACTTAATAGGCGAACTTAATAGGCGAACTTAATAGGCGAACATGCTAAGTTCGCCTCTTGATGGCCATAAGCGAACTTGCAAGGAGAACTTGTCAAGCGAACTTGATAAGTTCGCCTCAACCTTGCCAGGCGGACTTGATAAGTTCGCCTGTCGAACAGTCTTATTCCCCAACAAGTCCGAAATTCCTGCATGCTAACCTGATCAGGCCAATCTTACAACTTTATTTGTTCAAAACGTGCGGTTTTCATTCTAGATGCTAGTCCTAAGCTTATTTTCAAGTTTTATCAGTAAAAACGTCACCTATTTAGCTAAAACCCGAAAATACCAAATTAAACAAAAACTCAGTTTAGGGTCGAATCGTTACCTGGATTGGGATTCTGATTCGGAGGTTTTGCTCACGAGCTCAGCAGTAACGTGCTCCTTCAATTCCGGGTCGATCCGTCAACTTTCTCTCTCTAGGCCCGAGCTCTCCTTTCTCTCTCTAAATTGCAAATGGTGGAAGTTTGGAAGTTTGAGGCTGTCTTGACCCTTATATACATGGGCTTCCCTCGGCCCATTGGAGCCGAGCCCAAGCACATCCATTTTCCTTTCTTTTTTGATGATTAAATCTCGATCGCGTTATTATTTATTTATTTACTATTTTTGGGATGTTACATTGATTTCCTCATGTTTTAAGCTGGTTTTTGCTTTGTTTATCTTGCAGCACCGAATAACCTACAATTATGAAATATTAACGTTTTAAGTAGCAATTGCAAGGTTATTAATCAATTAGTACAATAATATGGGGATTATTATGCTTGCAAAATGTAACACCCGGATAATTCCCAAGGGGCCAAAAGTGTCAAAAATATAAAGTTCAGGGGTTGAACTTTAATTCTCTAAAGTTAAAAGACCAAAATTTGAAAATTTTGAAAGAGAAAGGGGAAGCGGACGGCTACCCTAAGTCTTAGCGGTCCGCTACGTGTGGACTAAGGAAACCATCGGGAGTTGACACGTGTCCATGTGACTCATCGCTTGAAATCTGACGCGTGGAAGGGTGGCGGACCGTCAGCCTTAACCATAACGGTCCGCTACGTGGACGCCAAGCAGAATAAGCCGCCACAAGGGGTGGCGGACCGCCACACCCTTGCTTAGCGGTCCGCTACGGGCCCGATGATCACCCTATAAATACTTGATCGATCTAGACTCATTTACACAACACAAACACTTCACAAACTCACACTAGAGCTCTGGTGGCTCGATTCTTGAAGTTCTGGTCCATTTCCGAGAGTCCGGTTTCTCACAATTCGTCCACAAAACTGCCGTAGATAGTGCCGAGGTATGGTTTCTAAACACCCTGAGGTTTCTTCGTGTAAACCTAAGATAGGGATATTAATTATGATAATGTTGGATATAATTTAGTGTTCTGTCAAAGTGTTGATTGTTATATTCTATAAAGGATAAGGTTCTGCTTAAGGTGAGTTCCTCTAAACTGTGCTCTATGAAATGATTTTTGTCTGAGATACCCAATACTATCCGTGCATATATCATATAATAAGTACTTATTATGGTCATGATTGGGGGGGACCTAGGGACAAGATTGATCCTCTTGGTTAGATCTGGTCTAAGGGTGACCAGCGCGCCCGGAAGGTTCCTGAATATATGTATGTTGTAGACTCAGAATCTAAGGGCGATTCGAGTGATGGATTGGAGGGGATGGTTATAAGACTTGTCGGGGCATTCATCCCTGTATCAAACATAACCGTAAATACGATTTTGTTTATGAACTCACCAGCGTAAGCTGATCCAAAATGTTTTCAAATGTTTCTGAGCACAGGTGAACCCTAACTGTTAGTTGGCATTCCAGGAGGTGTACAGATGTTGGATATAGGGATGACTGAGGGCCGATCAAATAGTGACCAAAGGCCTGAGTAAATGGCATGGTTATTCGTGAGCTATAAGTCCAGAGTTTGTTTATGTTGTATTTTGCCAGTCAGTCCCTATTGTACAGACGTTATGTTACAAAATACAATAAGTTTATGATGTTAAGTCTTCCACTGTGTGTTTTTGGTATCAACGTCACAGTAACTAGAAGGCGACCTTCATCCAGTATGTAGTTATCTGACGAACGGAATGTTCTGTCTGGGAAAGAGCGGTGTATAAATCTCTCCTAGACCCATCGCTCTCACCTGGGAATATATATGTTGGAGGTACTACTCTGGTTAGATGACTGTCCTGTGTTACGGGTGTGACAAGTTGGTATAAGGTGTATGATATATACAGACCATAAAAGTCTCCAGCATATATTCAATCAGAAGGATTTGAATATGAGACAGAGAAGATGGATGGAACTTATTAATGATTACGATTGTGAGATTAAATACCATCACGGGAAAGCTAATGTTGTAGCAGATTCATTAAGTCGGAAGGAGAGAATTAAGCCTATCAAGATAAGAGCCTTAAGGTTAGAAATCAAGATAGACTGGATGGATCAGATTAAAGAAACTCAAATCCAAGCACTCCATGAAGATAACATCAAGAAGGAGCGCATGGTTGGTAAGGAGAAGTTACTAAACAAAGGCAATGACGGAATCCTACGATTTGAAAATAGAATTTGGATTCCTTGACTTGGGAAAATTCAAACAAAAGTGATGGATGAAGCTCACAAATCCAAATACTCAATACATCCTAGAGCTGATAAAATGTATAAAGGCTTGAAGACTCATTACTGGTGGCCGAATATGAAGAGATCCATACCCCAGTACATAGAAAAATGTTTAACTTGCCTTCAAGTCAAAATTGAACATCCGAAACCCGCAGGTCAATTACAACAGTTAGAGATACCTGTGTGGAAATGGGAAAGAATTACTATGGATTTTGTTACAAAATTACCGAGAACCCAGAAAGGCATGATGATATTTGGGTTGTGGTTGACAGATTAACCAAATCAGCACACTTTATTCCTTTCAATGAGAACTATTCAATGGATAAGTTAGCCTGATTCTACATCAATGAAATCGTGAGTCACCATGGTATACCGCTATCTATTATCTCTGATAGAGATACTCGGTTCACTTCTAGATACTGGACTAGTTTCCAGAAAGAGTTGGGAACCCGAATCAACAAGAGTACAGCCTATCACCCTCAAACAGATGGACAAAGTGAAAGAACAATCCAAACCCTAGAAGATATGTTGAGGGCTTGTGTAATAGAATTTGGAGGTAGCTGGGATAATCATCTACCCTTAATAGAATTTTCTTACAACAACATCTATCATTCAAGTATAAGGGCTGCACCGTTTGAGGCATTATACGGTAGAAAATACAGAACTCCAATTTGTTGGATGGAAGTTGGAGATAGCCAACTATCTGGACTAGAAATCTTACATGAAACGACTGATAAAATAGTTCAAATCAAACAAAGGTTAAAAGCTGCACAAGATAGACAGAAGAGTTATGCAGACAGACGATGACGGCTGTTAGAATTCCAAGTTGGTGACTATGTCATGTTAAAAGTATCACCTTGGAAAGGTGTTCTACATTTCAGGAAATGTGAAAAATTAGGCCCAAGGTATATTGGACCTTATAAGATCATAGAAAGAATGGGAGCTATAGCATACAAACTTTAATTGCCTGAAGCATTGCAAGGTATTCATAACACGTTTCATGTGTCATGTTTACGCAAGTGCTTAGTAGACCCAGATCATGCAATCTCGTTAGACGACGTACATGTTAATGACAAGCTTCAATTTACCGAGCAACCCATTAAAATGTTAGGAACCCAAGATCGAAAATTGAGAGAGAAAACTATACCATTGGTATTGGTACAACGGCAAGGTCGGAAAGGAGCCGACAAAACTTGGGAATTAACAGAACAAATAAAAGATAAGTATCCTCAACTATTTTAACTGACCTTGAATTTTGAGGATGGAATTCTTTTAAGGAGGGCAGATTTGTAACACCCGGATAATTACCAAGGGGCCAAAAGTGTCAAAATATAAAGTTCAGGGGTTGAACTTTAATTCTCTAAAGTTAAAAGACCAAAGTTGAAAATTTTGAAAGAGAAAGGGGTAGCAGACCGCTACCCTAAATCTTAGCGGTCCCCTACGTGTGGACTAAGGAAACCACCGGGAGTTGACACGTGTCCCTGTGACTCATCGCTTGAAATATGACGCGTGGAAGGGTGGTGGACCGCCAGCCTTAACCTTAATGGTCCGCTACGTGGACGCCAAGCAGAATAAGCCGCCACAAGGGGTGGCGGACCGCCACACCCTTGCTTAGCGGTCCGCTACGGGCCCGATGATCACCCTATAAATACTTGATCGATCTAGGCTCATTTGCACAACACAAACACTTCATAAACTCACACTTGGTGGCTCGATTCTCGAAGTTCTGGTCCACTTCCGAGAGTCCGGTTTCTCACAATTCATCCGCAAAACTGCCATAGATAGTGCCGAGGTAAGGTTTCTAAACACCCTGAGGTTTCTTTGTGTAAACCTAAGATAAGGATGTTAATTATGATAATGTTGGATATAATTTAGTGTTCTATCAAAGTGTTGATGGTTATATTCGATAAAGGAGGGGGTTCTGCTTAAGGTGAGTTCCTCTAAACTGTGCTCTATGAAATGATTTTTGTCTGAGATACCCAATACTATCCGTGCATATATCATATAATAAGTACTTATTATGGCCATGATTGGGGTGGGACATAGGGACAAGATTGATCCTCTTGGTTAGATCTGGTCTAAGGGTGACCAGCGCCCCCGGAAGGTTTCTTAATATATGTATGTTGTAGACTCAGAATCTAAGGGCGATTCGGGTGATGGATTTGAGGGGATGGTTGTAAGACCTGTCGTGGCATTCATCCCTGTATCAAAGATAACCGTAAATACGATTTTGTTTATGAACTCACCAGTGTAAGCTGATCCAAAATGTTTTCAAATGTTTTTGAGCACAGGTGAACCCTAGCTGTTAGTTGGAATTTAAGGAGGTGTATAGATGTTGGATATAGGGATGACTGAGGGCCGGTCCCAGAGTGACCATAAGGCCTGAGTAAATGGCATGGTTCTTCGTGAGCTATAAGTCTAGAATTTGTTTATGTTGTATTTTGCCAGTCAGTCCCTATTGTACAAACGTTATGTTACAAAATAAAATAAGTTTATGATGTTAAGTCTTCCGCTGTGTGTTTTTGGTATCAACGTCGCAGTAACTAGAAGGCGACCTTCAACCGGTATGTAGTTATCTGACGAACAGAATGTTCTGTCTGGGAAAGAGCGATGTATAAATCTCTCCTAGACTCGTCGCTCTCACCTGGGAATATATATGTTGGAGGTACTACTCTTGTTAAATGACTGTCCTGTGTTACGGGTGTGACACAAAACATGTATAATTTAGGACATATCAGATATGCTGAGGAAATGCCCTTACCATGGGCTAGAAGTTTGGCTACAAGTACTATCATTTTATAATGGGTTGCACAATCAATCTCGTTAGACACTCGACGCTACTGCAGTGGTATTTTTGGAAACAAAAGGCCACAAGAAGTTTACAACCTAATTGAGGAAATAGCCATGAACAGCTATCAATGGTACAATCCAAGGAGTAACAGGGGAGCTAGGCAAGGTGTTCATTCTGTCGATACTGTCACTTCACTTTCTGCTCAAGTAGACGCCCTCACCACTCGACTCAATCAACTTAGCAAGGGCAAAGCAATCACTGAGGCTACTGAAGAAGTAAAAAAGCATCACTACCAATGCTAAGCAAGTTGACTTTATTGGAACAAACAGCCCGCAAAACAACCCCTACAACAACACTTATAATCCTGGATGGAGGAACCATCCAAATTTCAATTGGAAGGATAACAACAACTAGGGACAATCTGGCTTCGGACAACAACAACAGTTTCAACAAACACAATCGCAAAACTATCAGCCTCGTCAACAATTTCAAGGAACTAACAAGCCAAGTAATGGGTTAAGCTTGGAGGACGCGGTAACTAAGTTGATTTCCACAACTGAAAGTCAAGCCCTTCTAGCAGATTCCCATCATAAACAATATTAGGAGAAGTTTAGTCTACACAAAGCTGGGTTTAGGACGCAGAAAGCAACTCTTCTGTCCATTGAGATACAACTAGGACAGATTGAAAAACTTATATCCGAAAGACAACCAGGATGCCTTCCTAGTAACACTGAACAAAATCCAAAAGCAAATGTTAGTTCTATCACTCTCAGAAATAGCAAAGTTTATCCTGAACCTCCCTTACCAGAGGAAGAGGAAGTTTAAATACCAAGGAGGGAAATATTCACTGGAATACCACTTTGTCCGCCTATCGCAGAATCAACCGCTCAAGAATCAACTCCAAAAGTGATTCCACAACCTACTCCAGTGGATACACCTCAAAACGTTCCGTCAATGAGAAATTACACTCCATGAAGACTGGTGAAGCAAAGGACTGATGAACAATATGAGAAATATATCGAGCTTTTAAGCCAGATTCATGTCAACCTTCCTTTCCTGGATATCATATAACAAATTCCTAAGTATGGACATTTCTTGAAAGATTTCCTTACTAACAAAAGAATTATGGAAGAGGCAGTTAAATAGACTAATCAATGTGTCGCTCTCATTGAAAGATGCCTTCCAAAGAAACTTTCAGATCTCGAAAAGTTTTCTTTACCATGTTCTATCGGTCCACTACCGATAACTTTCGCACTTGCTGATCTGGGAGCAAGTGTGATCGTGATGCCATATAACATGTTTAAAAGATTGAAAATTGGGAATCCGCGACATGTTAATGCAGCTATTGAACTTGTGGATAGTTCGGTTAAGTCACAAATAGGAAACATCGAGAACTTACTAGTAACATTCGGCTAGTTTGTCTTCCATGCCGACTTCATGGTCTTAGAAATGGGGCCCGACTACTCTGTGCCTTTGATTTTGGGTCGCCCATTTTTAGCTACCGCCAGAGCTACCATTGATATGAACGAACGAAATCTGACACTTCGTATCGGAAAACAATCAGTAACTTACAACATCGGAGGGAACGAATGCTTATCAAATGATCCCTTTGAAATTGCTTAGTTCATATATACCAATCTAGACTACCAACTTAAGAAAGCTAAAGAATTCAACAAAAGAAAGAAATTAGATCTTGGAAACGATCTTGAAAACACAAACTGGATTGACAACTACTGGGACAAGCTATCAAAGTTGAAGGACTTGAATGAAGGAACGGGAGACACGGGGGAGGTTAATAACCCCCACCCGAAGAAAGATTGATAAAACACGTATGGGTCTGGGCAACGACCCTTAAATAAACGTGGCGCTTCCAGGAGACAACCCGGTGATCATGAATAAATTGAGAAGTTGGTGCATACGGCAGAACACATGGACCCTAGGTTTGTTTACAAATTCAAAAGTTTCACGTACTTCAGCCGCCAGGTATGCATTCTCGATACTAGGACCTTAGTAGCTTAACTACTACCTGTTATTTTCGTTTCTGTTTTTATGTTTTTCTTTATGTGTCCAGTAGCATAACATCACCAGGTAGTTTCTCTACTTCTTTGAGGAGTTACACTCCATCTCTACAAGCTGGAACGCCGAAATACACATCAAATTTCTGAGAAATTCGATGAAGTCTTTAAAGCAAAGTGTTGACTACAGCAACAAGTTTTAACCTTAGGTTATACACCGAATTGACCGGGGGAGTACCGGTTTCTTTTCTCTTCAAACTTCATGCATTTAAATTCCTGCATAGCATTTCATTGCATTCATTTGTACATTGAGGGCAATGCACAGTTTTAAGTGTGGGGTGGGGAATTAGAGACTTAGGACTACTTGTAACCTCAAAGCAGTAAAACTAAACTTGTGATTTTCTACCCATTTGACTAAAACGGTACTAACAACCTACTTTTCATAAAACTCAAAAAATTTTCAAAAATTTTAAACCCTAAAACCAAAATCTCTTTGAGTTCGCACGTAATTAAATAAAAATAATACATGGCAAGTAGAAACAAATGGATATTATGCATAGCAAATCACTAATCCCTATCCCATCCATTTCCATGTGAGATTAATCTGATGTAGGTCCAGATTTCTCTTTAAATCACTGATTTGATCGATTACACACACAGGCGGAAACTATGTGTATGGTGGTGAAACAGATGGTAGAAACAGAATCGGTGAAGATAACAGGCTAACCTCACAATGAATCAACACAAAATGATATGAAAATGTGAGAACACAGGGTAAAAACAACTGCAACGTGTATTGATTCAATAACAATGTGAAAGAGAAGGTTCAGGGTTACAGCCGCTACTCACACCCTAAACATTCTCAAACTAGGCTATTTATAGTAGTGACAGGTATCGAAACTATGTTCAATCGAAACTACTAGTTTCGATTGACCATTTACAAGTGATACACAGAACTGTCGAAACTACCATCTATCAAAACTACTAGTTTCGATTGAACAAACTCAATCGAAACTAAGTAGTTTCGATGGCCCAGACTTAGCTAATAAAGCAGTAAATTACAGAAAATTGAAATTACATTTAATGAAATGACATAAAGTAAACAAGTCTAAAACTGTTTAAACATACAATAAATGACAACAGCTTATACATAAGATAAGACTCTACAATCTCCCCCTAAGCTGTTGCATTACTGTCTTCAGCTCTTCATCAAGCAGCTAGTCCTTCAGTTGTCCTTGGGATGAATGGTTTAATGTGGAGAGATACAACTCTTTGGTAGGACTTGGCATCAGCTTCATCTTCATCACTGTATTCCTGAATGTGATTCTGGAATAGTATCTCCAGATCTTCAGGCTTAAATTTCAACAGCCCCATAGGTTCAAAGATAGTGATGTCTTCCTTGCCCTCACACTCTATTACTGCACTGCCAATGATTGGGTCATAGTACCACTTTCTGAAAGTTTGCAGTTGGACAGGTACAAATTTTGGAATGGTGATGGTATTGTGAGTTTGGGCAGGCTTGTACCTCAAGAACACATATGGCTTGTTAGTCTTAGGATGAAACCTTGTCTTTGAGATTTTCTTTTGAGTTTTCCTAGGCTTCATTCCCTTGAAATCATTATTGACTTGAGAATGCAGAAATTTCTCAAAGTCATAAGCCATCATAACCTTCCCAGGGTTTTGAAGGGGAAGTTTGACTAAATCTCTGAGGTCATAGAAAGGAAGGGTCTGGAAGTCAGTCATATTTTTAAAGTGCTGAACTCCCCCTCTATATCTTCTGATAATAAAGAGCTTCCTTTCTGCATCATACTTCCAGCCAATTGGAGGCCTCTTTAGTTCCTGATGCTCAGCTATCCATTCGTAAGTTTTAGGAGTTTCTTCTTGAATGATTTTCCTAAACCAAGATTTTCTTGAAATTGGAGGTTCAGGTGCAACAAAAGGTGGATCTTGTGCTGGACTGGGTTCACAGACTGTAGTGGTTGGTTCAGGAGTGACTGTCTTGATAAGATTAACCTGAACATCTTCTTCTCCTTTTTCTTCATCAGACAAGGTTTGAATTTCCTCTCCTTCTTCTGTGAAGTATCTGGTTCTCTCAGTCTCTTTTTCCTCGGTGGTCAGAATTTCTGGATAAAGATCATTATACCCATAGTTTTCAATTTCATCTAAAAGGGCATTCAGCTCATCATCAGATGGGATGTCTTCTTCATCCAGAATCACGGTCTCTATCTCAGTAGAAGTCCCTTTCCCTTTCTTCCTTGCATCTCTTCTCTCACTTGCTGAGGGAAGGTCTAATTCTGGTTCTTCAACTGCCTCCTTTGTCTTCTCAGCATGGCCAGTAAAGATAGTTAGTGTAAACTCTGGATTAATCACAAGGGCAGGAGATGAGGGTTCAACTACAGATGTGGTCTCCCCCTGAGCTGTTGAAGTGGTTGGTTGTTGTTGCACAGGTTTTATCATTGAGGCTTTGAGCTGCTCCACCGCTTCAGCTAAAACCTTGAATTCTTCTTTTTGCTTTGAGATTAGTCTCTGTTGTGTTTCAAGTTGAGTTTGTTGAATCTCAATCTGGGTATGTAAACCCCCTACTTCCAGCTTCAGGTCTTTAACCTCTTCTAGGACATCATGCAAATTAGATTTTAAGCCTTCAATTTCTTCATCTTTCTTTTGAATCTTATCCTGCATTTTCTTCAGTTCAAGGCTTAAAGTTTTAACTCTTGCTACAGGAGAGGTTGAATCATGAGGTGGTGATGTGGGAGTAGTATGGATGGGTGATTGTTGTGGAGATGGTAGTGGAGTGGGCTGTGGAGTGGGTTGTGGAGTAGGTTGTGGAGATGGTTCTGGAGTTGGTTGTGGAGTAGCTAATAGAGAATCTGACGAGGATGACAAATCTTCTAATCCAGTCTTGATTTTCTTTGCCCTAGGCTCTTCTTCCTCAAAATCAGAACCTGACTTAACTTGCCGTTTGGAGGAAGATGCAAGATGCTTTGTTCTATCATCTGAATCAGACTTGTAGTAGTCAGATCCATAAATTCCTGCATCCAGAGTTCCACTTGATTCTGCAACTTCCTCCTCAGCTTCATGCATACCAGCTTCAACATTAACTGTTGGCTCTTGAATTATCTGTATTTGTTCAACAAAAGGAGCCTCTATCACAGGCTCAATGATGGGTTGTTCTTCTTCTTGAACATTAGGAATGTTTATCTCAATCTCAGCTTCATCAAGAGGTTGATTACCTTGATCTTGTTCAACTTCCATCTCTTCTTCATCAGATGATAAGATCTCTTCTTCTAGATCAGGGTCAATATCAGGAATAAATTCTTCTTCTTCACCAATAATATGACCAAACAGGGGAACGTCAGCTATAGCCCTGTTGGTTCTCTTGTTTCTTGGCAATCATATGGTCGAACACAAAGGTGTTCCCACCTTGTTGCAGCTCAGGATGAAGATGATTGATGATAATCTGTAGAAATCTTGGATATGCCAGAAAGTTCTCCTTCACGGCTCCTGTCAGGTTGTCCTTTAACTGTCTGAAGATGAAGCCAAAAAAATTGTAATCTCTTCCCTTGTCTAACCCCAAAATTGCTAAGCCCAGAGTGCTGTTTGTTGAATCAAAACCTCCTTTTCTGATTGATAGGCAGTGAATAAACACGTGCACTATGTATCTCCAGTGGCTTGGTAAGGAGTTCTTGATTATCTGACCACTTTTGAATTCTTCTGGATGACCCAATCTTCTGAAGCATTCTTTAACATAGAAGATTGGAAATTCAATGGGTGCATCTGGATTGTCATTAAACTGCAGCACCTTTCTAACTGTAACTTCAGAAAATAAGACTTCTTGGCCAAGCACAGTTGCTCTGATGTGCTCCACATTTTCAACTGTGATGATCTCTGCAGTCTCCCAAAATTCTCTTATAGATGTCTCAAACACTGGCAGGTTGTTGCTGATGGCAAAGCTGATGTTGGAGTTTGCCAGGAAGTTTAAGACACGAATGAACTCTTCACCTTTTGGATCATTGGCATTAAGGAATGCACATACATTGTGTCTTTTTACGAATAAGAGATCCATACCTGTAAAATTCATCAGTTTTGCACAATAAGTAAAGTTTCTGAATATACTTAATCAAAACAAGATATACCAACACTTAGAAAAATTTTGAAGTCCTTACTGTCGAAACAACTAGTTTCGATTTGAGATGAACTTGGTTAATTTAACAAACAACTTTATCGAAACAAGTAGTTTCGATAGAGGCAATAAGCTTTGATCAACACTTAGAAATTTTTTTTTTGAAATCAACACTGTCGAAACAACTAGTTTCTATGGAGATGAACTTATCGAAACTATCTAGTTTCGATCAGAGATACTAGGGCAAGTTTGGGTGTCGAAACTAGTAGTTTCGATTGAAAACCTTTTGAGAAATTTTTGAAAGTGTTGAACCCCTTTATCGAAACTACTTAGTTTTGAAACCCAAACCCCTTTGATTCATGATACTCAGACTAATGTAAACAATTTAAAGAAGGGTTTAGAGTGGCCTGTAAGTGACGAAACTTCATCTTACCAAATGTGAGACTGTTATCTGCAAGAATACACAATAATCGTGAGTTCTAAGATGATAGAGATGTTTGCAAACACGGATAAGCATAAAAACGACTGTTATTATGAAGATTTAGTCGAACAAATTTTAAATTTTGAGACCATAGGTCTGCCGATTTGCAAAAATCATCCAAATGAAGTAGTGAGACGATACCTGATGATGGAGACGATTGGTGACAGCGGGGGAAAATCAGGTGATTAACGGTGATATCTTGCAAGTCAGACCAAAGGCTTGAGAGATTTTTGCGTATGACAGAGAAGGTAAGAGGGTTCGAAAAAGACGAGTGAAACTCAGTATGAAGGGAGGGATTGATTATGAAGGCATTTAATTTTTCGTAAGACAAAAGACAAAAATGGCCGTGTCGAAACAACTAGTTTTGATAGGGCAAACTAGTTTCAATATGAACAACTAGTTTCGATAGTTCAAAGTAGTTTCGATATGGACAAAGTAGTTTCGATATGTACAACTAGTTTCGATAGTTCAAAGTAGTTTCGATATGCACAACTAGTTTCGATAGTTCAGAGTAGTTTCGATATGTACAACTAGTTTCAATAGTTCAAAGTAGTATTGATATGTACAACTAGTTTCGATAGTTCAAAGTAGTTTCGATATGTACAACTAGTTTTGATAGTTCAAAGTAGTTTCGATATGTACAACTAGTTTCGATAGTTCAAAGTAGTTTCGATATGTACAACTACTTTCGATAGTTCAAATAACAGAAACAAGACTAACATATATACACTGTTAAAACAGACTTAACTATAGAAATGAAATTATACACAAGATATTTACACTTATCTTCTAGAAAAAGATCCAACATGAGATCAGATCTGGTCAGTCTCTTGAAACACTTCCTTTTGCAATTAACTACTGTGAGTCCCTGAAGATAGTTGGTATTTGTACAAAGTAAACCCGAACATTTGTTTGTACAAAGATTTCATGTGATTAAAAGGTACCATTTAAGCAATATACAAGGTGTACCCCACATATTGAAATAAAATGATTTTGGAAACCTATCAATCCTCAAGAAGTACCCATTTTCATCTTATCATCTCTTTCTGATTAACCAAGGTACCGTCTTAGTAATGTCAAAGTACCACCAAAATAAAATAAGATATCCAAGTGGATTTAGAAAATTAAAATAAAATATATCCAAGTAGATATTAAAAAGGTACGAGCATTCTAGATCTTTGCGTAAGCAAAACAGAAGAAGTCGTAAAATTATCCAAGCGGATAGAAAAATGTTGAACACCCGAGATCTTTGCGTAAGCAAAACAGACGGGGTCAAATCATCCAAGTGGATGGGAAAATGATGAGCACCCGAGATCTTTGCGTAACCAAAACATACGGGGTCATCGGTGGTAAATATCGTTATATTGACGGTCACTGTGTATGAATAGGAATCCAATACGTAAGCCTGTATCTGATTGAATTGGTTTTCTTAGATATAAAAATGGGTTAGATGTTTCAATAATGGGTTCAAACACACAAGTATGAGATATATATATTAGGTTTTCACACTACTTACAAGTTTTAACCATATGTCGGGCCTACCAGCTATACCTCAGTAAACACCATCGCTTTTGGTCTATTCCATGTCCAAGAGATGAGATCAGACACTATCATTTTCAAAGGTCAAATTCAATTTTTCCTGCAACTCAAAACCACTTGTAAGATTATATACACATCAATTCTTTTCAATATTATATTTCTCCCCCAAAAGATTTGCGTAGAAACTGTACATAAAAATAAAATCTTTTTGGAATTTTCTTTGACAATTAAACAGAATTTAGAAGAAAAAAAATACTATTCACACAATTTACTGAAATTTGATCATTCCAAACATCTCCACCAGTTGGGAAAATCTGGTAGAGTCAAAAGCCTTTGTGAAGATGTCTGCGGTTTGTTTATTAGTTTTGACTTCAACAATTTGAATATGCTTCTTTTCCACACAGTCACGGATAAAGTGATGTTTGATTTCAATATGTTTTGTTTTGGAATGCTGAACGGGGTTTTTGGTGATATGGGGAACAGCAACGTTGTCACACAGAATGGGTGTCTCATGGAATGTGATCCCATAGTCAAGCATCTGATGGTGTATCCATCTGACTTGGGAACAACAGAGGGCTGCGACAATGTATTCGGCTTCGGCGGTGGATTGGGAAACGGTGGATTGTTTCTTACATTGCCATGAGACAACCTCCAGAAGTGGATTTTCGGTCTAAGTTACAACCCCCGTAGTCTGAATCTGAATAAGCCACAAGATCAAATAAGTCAGTTTTAGGATACCACAGGCCCAATTTTGGCTTATACTTTAAATATCTTAAAATACGTTTGACAGCAGATAAATGAGAGAGTTTAGGATTAGCCTGAAAACGTGCACACAAGCACACTGCAAACATGATGTCGGGTCTGCTGGCCATGAGATACATGAGAGAGCCTATCATAGAGCGATAGAGATGCTGATCAACGCTTTCACCATCTACATCAGGAGTCAAACAATGACGAATTTCCACAGGAGTTTTTACAGGGTGGGAATCAGCCATTTTGAGGTCAAAATTTCTTTCATGTATTTTTCTTGATGGATAAGGATTCCTGACTCAGACTGATCAACTTGTAGTCCCAAAAAGAATTTCATTTCTCCCATGGAGCACATTTCAAACTTAGATCTCATCACTTCCTCAAATTCTATGCAAAGACGGGGATTTGTAGATCCAAAAATGATATCATCCACATAAATTTGCACCATGATTGTATCCTTTTCATCCTTCCATTTGAACAAAGTTTGGTCAATTGCTCCTCGGGTGAAACCATTCTTAAGCAGATGCTTTGATAAAGTTTCATACCACGCACGAGGTGCTTGGTGAAGACCGTACAATGCTTTGTCTAACTTATAAACATGGTTTGGAAAATTAGGATCAATGAAACCGGCGGCTGCTTGACATAAACTTCCTCTTGAACTTTGCCATTAAAAAAATGCGCTTTTGACATCCATTTGATGAACGGTGAAGTCCATGTAGGCTGCATAGGCAAGAAACATTCGGATGGCTTCCAAGCGAGCCACTGGTGCAAAGACTTCCTCATAGTCAATCCCTTCTTCTTGATAGAAACCTTGAACCACCAGACGAGCTTTATTTCAAATCACAGTGCCGCCTTCATCCTTTTTGTTGCAAAAAACCCAACGAGTGCCGATTGGAACTTTGTTCTTGGGAAGATCTACCAAATTCCACACATGCAGCTTTGAGAATTGCTATAGCTCTTCCTGCATTGCTTCCACCCAGTTTTTTTCTAGTAGACCTGCTTTGATGTTCTTTGGTTCAGCTTGAGAAATGAAGCAAGAAAACATGCTGTTTTCAAATGCTTCACAGGCACTTCGGGTACTAACACCCACATTGAGTGGTCCAATGATGTTATTGGTGGGATGAATCTTGTGAATTCGCAGTTGAGGAATTTCATCTTCTTCCACGACTTCTTCCAAATTGGTAAGATTTTCAGCAGGAGGATCGGCAATATCATTAATAGGATCTTCAGCAGGTGATTGTGGTGCAACATCTACTATTGGAATGGAGTTGTCTTCAACAGTTTCACTTGTTGCACCAGAACCGGAAGACTCCATATCAGATTCCGCATTAGCAACCACAGGAATTTCAACCTGAGCAGATGAGGAAGAGCCTTGATCATTTATGTTCCCTAGATTGTTCACAGAGAAGTAAGGATTAGCATGAGTTGATTCAATAGAGAAATCAGGAAGATTAAATGACTTAAAAACTGAATCGACGTCAAAGAGCCAATTGGGACCGTCTCCTGTGTCCGTATGATTGTTTTCATGCCAATTGATATCAATGGACTCCATTACTATCCTTTTCTTCTTATGGTAGACACGAAAAGCACGTTGATTGGATGAGTAACCAACAAAATAGCATTCATCAGCTTTGGCTTCAAACTTGTTGAGCTGATCTGAAGTGTTCAGCATTGTGCACACACACCCAAATTTTATGAAGAAATCGATAACTGGCTTGCGCTTGTACATGATCTCATAAGGTGTCTTGTTGCAACTTTTAGTGATAAGAACCCGATTTTGCACAAAACATGCAGTGTTGACCGCCTCAGCCCAGAAAGTCACGGGAAGCTTAGAGTCAACAATCATAGTTCGTGCAGCTTCAATTAAAGTGCGGTTTCTTCTTTCAGCTACATCGTTTTGTTGAGGAGTACGAGGTGCACTAAATTGTCAAGAAATTCCTTTGCTTTCACAGAAGGAATCAAGAGTTGCATTTTTGAATTCTGTTCCATGATCGCAGCGGATATTCTTCACACTTAGATTGAAGAGGTTCTCAATTTGAAGTAGATAGGTTTTTAAAATATCTGGCGTCTCATCTTTCTTAGCTAGGAAAAACACCCAAGTGAATCGAGAAAAATCATCTGTTACCACCAGACAGTATGACTTTCGTCCAAGACTCATGACACTCACCGGACCAAAAAGATCCATGTGAAGCAATTGGAGAGGAGAGTCAATGGAATTGGTGGTTTTAGGCTTATTTGAAGATTTGTGTTGTTTTCCCTTGGAACATGAGATACAGTGTTCCATAGGAGTGAAATCTTTGAGAGGTAATCCAGTGACTAGGTTGCCTCGAACCAGTCGATTCAATGTTTTGAAATTGATATGTCCCAACCTCTTATGCCACAGGAAAGATTCATCTTCAGAAGCCTTTGAGAGAAAACACGATTCAATGCCCGATGAGTTGTTCATATCCAAGCTATATGTGTTGTATCTTCTGGGAGCACGCATGAGAATAAGTTCTTCCGGAATCACCACTCCTGGCTTCAAGATAAGACATTCTTTTGAATTGAATAAGGCACAAAAGTCCTTGTCACAAATCTGTGAAACACTCATCAGATTGTATTTCAACTGAGGAACAAAGTTGACAAATTCCAGACTATTTACTCCATTTGATACTGTTCCTTGTCCTTCAATCTTTCCTCCTCTTGGGTTTCCAGCAAAAGCAACATACTCTCCATCAATTTGATGATAATCTTGCGGCAAGTTAAAGTTCCCAGTCATATGTCTTGAACATCCACTATCTACATGCCAGATGTTATCTCCGGTTCTTCTTGATTGACCCTATACACAACGAACCATTTATACGATTTGACCAATATTGTTTCAGTCAAGAGATTTTAGTGTCAGGATATGACCTCTCATTGGAATCAGAATTACAACCATCCTTTGATGAAGCATGGTCATCAAATAGAACATTATTTTTAATTTTCCAAGTTCATTTTAAATAGTTTTTAGCATTTTTAATTCTTTTACGCCTAGATTTCCTACTATGAGAAGACTTAGGCAACACATATGAATTTAATTAACTTTTGGAAGGTGATTCTTCATTAGAATTTGTGGTTTTCAATTTACAACTTTTTGAAACGTGATTTGAGGCACCACAACTAAAACAAACGTTTTCACAAGATATTTTAGCCTGATAATAGTCATCACACGATGAAGATGATTGTGATGTTGAGGAATCTGAATATGAGACGGTTCTCTCATCAATAACTTTGTCTTGAAGACGATGTGCTTCCTTTAATCTGAAAAAGTACATGTTGCTCATGGTTTCGCGTGGTACATCATTCACAATAATTTCTGCACTTTTAAACTTGGTAACACATGGCATAATATTCAAAGATTTAGGAACAAAAGGCAAAGCATTTTTAAATTTAGAAACATCACATCCCAAACCCGTATGCTCAGCAGGCATAGAGTCAAAATACAAATTTTCAACGTGTTCACAAATATTTAGTTTAGACACGGACATATTATTACATTAATCCGACTCAAGTTCTTTTAAAATAGTTCTGTCATTGGTACTCTCATCACAATCATCTTCGGAATTTACACAATTAGATTCTGCACAAGAAGCAAAACTGTCAGAATCAGAGGATGTAATATAATCATCAGGAGATAATGTGCAAACAAAAGGTGTGGGAACATGTGGAGTTGGCATATCAGCAAATCTCCCTGATTTAGAATAAGGAGGTGGATGAGAGTTATACCCAAGACCTTCTGTGCCTTTTCTATTAAATTGTTTATCAATTATTCCAAACAGAATTTTCTGATCCATATCCATGTGATCAACCTGTAATTTGGCTTTTTCTGCCTTTTGGACTCTTTCAGTTAAAATTGTATTATTAATGGTTTGAGTATTGAGTTGCACAATTAAAGAGCGATTTTCACCAGAAATATCACGAATTTTCTTTAAGTAAAGTTTCTCATTTTTTGCCACAGAGTCATACATCACCTTAATGTGATTTCGTTCATCAATCAAGGCTTGATTGATGAATCTGTATTTTTGAACTTCATTCAAGCAAGATCTAGAATTACACAGTTTAGAAATAATCTCAGCAAGCACAACAGTGAGATCCTCAGCAGGTTCAATCATGACACACTTGCCCATGTCCTCCACATCAGCCATCAAAGCTTTATCAGCAGCTTCCTCAGCTTGGTCTCCCCAATCATAATGTCCATCAGCTTGACACACAAGAGCTGTGGAACTTGAAGATGTGTTTGTCTTTGGAGGATTGGCAACTTGTTGATCCTTGGAGGACGGCTCCTTGCAGTTTCTGGCAAAGTGACCCAGCTGATCACAATTGTAGCATCTCACCTTCTTGATATCAAACCCAAGTGTCTTTCCCTGCTTGAATCTGTCTATGCCAGTTCTTTTGATGAATCTTTTGGCTCTTAAGGTTAACATGGCCATGCACCAATCAATGTCCATTTTCTCCAAATCATCAGGATTAATCTGCTCCAAGTCATCAGGTTGAAAGCTAACCGGTGTTAGATTTCCAGAGATCAGTGCATCATAGCACGACATGAAAGCAGTCATGATTGGGACATATTCATCAGGAATCATGGTGATAGTCTTTTGAGGAGCAGAGGAGCTAGTAGAATTAATTGCAGCAGCTGAAGGAGGGACATCAGTCTGAAAGTATGGGCTACCGGATGAGCTTGATCCAGCAATAAGAGCTGTGTTTCCAGACTGATTTGACAGGGTGACTGCTCCCTTCTTAATCTCAATTTCATAAGATTTAAGAATGCTATAGACTTCCTGTTGAGACAGAGCACTCAAATTCTCAGTCTTTTTGATCATGATTCGATACATATTCCATTCCTCAGGAAGAGAATCTAGGAGTTTCTTATTTAGATCAAGAGTAGGGTACTCAACTCCCATTACTTTCAACCTTGATACAATGCTTGAGAAACTGTTGATCAAATCAGACATTGATTCTCCCCTTACACTGCTGAACATCTCATATTGTTTCTTGATCAGATCTCTTTTGCTTTCCCTGACATCCTCACTTCCCTCATATCTTGTGCACAATGCAACCCATAAGTCTTTGGCAGTTGTGTACTCAGCAAAGATGTTGAAAATATCCATAGGAAGAGCCATGGCAATAGTCCCGTAGGCCTTGTTGTCTCGGGCAATCAAGGCAAGATCTTTCTCATCATACTCAGATACTAACTTAGGACGTTGAACATCAGCAGTGGTGGTTACGGGCTTGTGGGGACCATCGGTGATAGAACTCAACAATGTATAATCGTGAAATTGAAAGAAAAGCTTCATCTTTTTAGTCCAGTCATCAAATTCTCTTGTGGACACAAGAGCAGGTGGTCTATTTCCCCCAGAAGGTTCTGTTGAACTTGAAGTGGCCATAATATTCAGAATCGAAACTAAACAGAAAATAGTTTCGATAGGACAACTTCTATCGAAACAACTAGTTTCGATAGGACAACTTTTATCGAAACAACTAGTTTCGATAGGACAACTTTTATCGAAACAACTAGTTTCGATAGGACAACTTTTATCGAAACAACTAGTTTCGATACTGAAAAATTCACAGACAAGTTTCGATAACCACAGTTTCTATATAAGACAAAAAACTAGTTTCGATAGTACCTTCTCCCGACAAAACGTAGACAAGAAGTTTCGATGATCGACAAGAAGTTTCGATGATCAACAAAAATCAGAAACCGTCCCCAGTAGTTTCGATGCCTTCTTCTCCAAGCTCAGAAATACTACATTGATGATAAGCTCCAGAAATCAATAGAGCAGAAAAGACAAACCAATCTAGCGAAAACCTTCGTCTAACAATCCTGATCACTAAACCAACCTTCGATGTTGAAAATACGAGCAAAAACCCTTGGAAATCGATGAAACAGTAGCCGTCAATCAATAAAACAGTACTTCCGAGAATAGATGTGCAAAAACCCAAAATAAGCTCCGAATATCCTCACAAACAGCTAGAATCGATCAATAAACCTGATAACACTCAAAAACACTAGAGCATAAAGCTCTGATACCAATTGTAGGTCCAGATTTCTCTTTAAATCACTGATTTGATCGATTACACACACAGGCGGAAAGTGTGTGTATGGTGGTGAAACAGATGGTAGAAACAGAATCGGTGAAGATAACAGGCTAACCTCACAATGAATCAACACAAAATGATATGAAAATGTAAGAACACAGTGTAAAAACAACTGCAACGTGTATTGAATCAATAACAATGTGAAAGAGAAGGTTCAGGGTTACAGCCGCTACTCACACCCTAAACATTCTCAAACTAGGCTATTTATAGTAGTGACAGGTATCGAAACTAAGTTCAATCGAAACTACTAGTTTCGATTGACCATTTACAAGTGATACACAGAACTGTCGAAACTACCATCTATCGAAACTACTAGTTTCGATTGAACAAACTCAATCGAAACTAAGTAGTTTCGATGGCCCAGACTTAGCTAATAAAGCAGTAAATTACAGAAAACTGAAATTACATTTAATGAAATGACATAAAGTAAACTAGTCTAAAACTGTTTAAACATATAATAAATGACAACAGCTTATACATAAGATAAGACTCTACATCTGAGCCTTTTCACGAGCATTATTAACATTATTTTTCGCATGCTCTTTCGTTTGGTATATTGAGTGTTTTTCGATATAATTTTATGCGTAATTAGAAATTGTATGACTTATACATATCAAGACCATAAACTAGTAGAAGTATGAAAATGATTGAGGCACCTAGGACTTTATTACCCTTATATATTATCCTTAAACCCAAAATCCGCCTAGTTAGCCCTTTGAGCCTTAGCCTTTTCTTTTCTACTACCAACAATTATCACCAAACCAGCTTTTCGCAAACACCGGTTATTGGCTAACTGTATTAAAGATGGAGAAATATTAGACTATCTTATGTCATTTACAACCATTGAGGCAATTTGGAAAGAATCTGTTTCACTCAAAAGAATTGAAATATACAAGGAAGATATGGAAAACTTATTTCAAGAAAATTGAGGAAAAAAAATATTGAAAAATTTGTCTTGATGATAAGAAAGAAAAGAAAAAAAATAGAAAAATGAAAAGAAAAAGAAAGAGAGAAGTTGGTCTTTTACCGGTTAGACCTTAAAGAGCTGGACATGCTTTCTTTTGATTTCAATTTGCTTTCGTGTATTCATTTCGCAAAGCCTGAATTACAACTCAAACTCTAAGAGAAGATTTTCAAAATGTAAGAAAACAGTGGCGCAAGCAATAACAATTGCCACCGTTTTACGGCCTGTCAAAAAGTGCCACCAAAAGAAGAGCCAAAAGATACGAAAAATGTGTGAAGTGTGGCAACTGGAGCCACAATGGAAAGTGTAGCAAGAATCAAACTTATTCCGAACATGAGTATACGCGTCTGATCAAAGTAGGAGCTGTTAGGCTACAAGCCAAAAGAACAATACGGAAAGGCAGTAATGTGTACTACGTAGTGAGGGAAGAGTTAAGAAAGATAAAGATATTGGTCTTGGCAATCTGACCATAAATGAGCCCTCAGATTAGTTATACCCTCATTATCTGAGTACGGTAGAGGGTCCTACTAGTATTTTCCATCTTAAGCCATGAAGCCGTAGCCGTGTGTTCCACGTTAGCTGCAGCCTACAAAACCCTTTTAAATTCCTAACAATCTAAAAATATTTTCATTTTCATCCTTTATTTTTCTGTTAGCCACATTACAACCCTTCTAAAGTCCTCTTGATTCATGCATACTACTTAGTTAGTTGGTGGAGACTTGATTTGCATACAAGCTTATGACCATTGAATAATTCGATTCGAACTTGAGTGTTCCACTTAACTTACATTATCCACATATATATAACCCTAGAGTTGAGTGAATATTGTGAGGAGTGATAGATTATGCATAATTGAAGTTCTAGTAGGTTTGTCATGAATTCCACCACCCTAAAATAGAAAAGCTCAAAAATAGAATAAAGCGACTGATGTCGCCTAGACGGTCTATATAAAACTAACAAAACCTAACCTAGACTCCTGAGTAATAAATGGAGTACCTTAGACTAAACCGCACTGACAGGAATGTGGACCTATCGAGTGTAGCATAGCTTAACGGTAAACCGAGTTATCGAACCTAGAGACACTACTATAACTATACTAGTCTCTGACTCGGACTAAAGATTGATTGATGGGGGGTTGACTACAATAAAGATTAGCCACTAATGAAGCAAACAAGGTCGACTAAAGCTATCAAGGAAATTACTAAGGAAATATCAGAGATGGGAAGAATACTACCTAGGTCGGAATCCTACTTGCAAAGCACAACTTCTATTGGTTCTGGAAACTATGATGGATCTGGGTTTCTAAGGAAACAACTCTAGACTACCTAGTGGATCCCTAATCACTCTTAGGGTGTCACCAACTAAGGAACCTAAAGATGTAATAACTCACCAGATAGTGGATTACCTTTCGGTCTCTCCAACAATGATAAAGTACCCGAAAGACAGATCACCTTTCTGTCTCACTGTCCACAATACATTCGAAGAATGCACAGAGTAATCTCAAGATAAGAACTATGACTCAGAATAGCAACAATCACTAGACACCTAATACCAACTTCCTCTCAGATAGTTGACACTCGGATTCCTAATGACGAAGACTAAACGGCTATCTCTCACTTCTCGGTTATTGAGACAGGATGAACACTCAGATCAAAATAACACTCAATCACAACTCCTATGGCTACTATTTCTAGCAAACCACACATACAATCACAAACCCTAAAGTCCATGACCTAAATACGCAAATCAAGCTGTAAGACATCCACAATCAACGTACGAAATTAAAATCAAACATACATCAGATCCAAGCATGCAATATTCATCACAATTAATATCAAGAAACTGTTTACAAAATCATTAAACCATTAATCGAATCCAAAACCAGTAAAAATTAAGACTTTAACAAAGTATTCATCAAATGACCTAGGCAGTATCAATGTTTTAGCCTAGGATCGTGGTCAAAACAACTAGAACAGAAGTATAAACATAAACCATGGTATCAAACACAAAATTCAAGAAGAAAGTTTCAAACTTGAAACCGAAAACGTAAATCAAACGAATCCGGACTCCAAAGCTTTGATCTTTACACTTGATTCCTCCTCCAATCTCCTAAAATCGCCTTTGGACCCTCTTTGGACGGCAATAATTCAAACTCCTTTGCATAATGTCTATCAAATTCTATTTAATTCGAATTTAGGGTTTTCTTTGATTTTTAGTCTCTTGCGTACCGCGAGTCAATGGCATGGGTTCCTCGCGTACCGCGAGGAAAAAATTAGTCACTGCCGATATCTGCTTCCCTCGCATACCGCGAGGCATATATCTCTCTCTCTCGCATACCGCGGGAGACTAAATTTCAACATTTTTACTTTTAAACTTTCATGCTTTATTCCCTTGCTCGTTTTTTTCATGTATTCACTTGTAATCTTCACGAGCACCTGTAAACAAGACACAAACTCAATAGTATACAAAAACCACTCAAAACAAAGATAAAACTAATTAAAACACATAAAAACAACAGGAATAAAGATGTGTGCTTCGCACTACATCAGCGACTCATGAGTTATCCTGGAGTTTCCAACTACTTGGAGCTCTCTTACCTTTTGTAAAGTTTTTAGTTATAGGTCTGATCATGCATGAGTTTGCTTGAGGATAAGAAAAGTTTAAGTATGGGGTATTGTGATACGTCCTAAATTATACATGTTTTGCATGCATAATAATCCCCATATTATGGTACTAATTGATTAATAAGCTTGTAATTGATACTTAAAGCGTTAATATTTCATAATTGCAGGTTATTCAGCGTCCCGGAGTAAACAAAGCTAAAGCCACTCAAAAACATCAAGAAATCAAGCTTTTACCAGGTCAACAACAAGTCAAACATCAGCTAAAAGACAAAACAGGAAAGCAGGAAGGGGATGCACAGCCGTGCATCCCATTGCACGGTCTTGCAATCCCTTTCTTGCTCCCCAAGGCTCTCGTACACCATCCTGTGTGCCTTGTTTGATTCCTGAGGTGTTGCACGCCCGTGCAATCTAATGCACGGCTATGCATTGCTCATTTTGAAACCTATAAATAGATGGCTTGAGTTCTTCATTCAACACACCTTTCCATACCCCAAGACACTATTCCGGATAGAGTATTTCGTAGTTAGAGTAGAGAGTAGAGAGGCTACTCCTCTTCGTTTCGCAATAGGAGAGCCTACGAAACTCAGCGTTACGCTAGTTATTATGGCCATTCGTGGCTAAAATCTTTGTATTGGTAGGGTGAAGATGAAGTTTGGTGTATGTTAATGTTTAACGTATTAATCTAGTGGTATGTTTATGTCTTTAACTATTCGCTCTTAAAACCACCTTCCAGGTGGGCTTTTTATTATTATCTAAACTTGTCTTTACACTTGTGAGTGTTCTTGATTTTAAAGCATAAGACCGTAAAAACTTTTTAATCAAACTTCTCTTGATGCTTGTATGTCTTTATACAAGTGGATCTTGATAAGCCAAGTCTTGGTTAATATTAATAAGGTCGTACGTCTTTATACGAACTTGTTATGAGACTAAGAATTGGTGAACTCATGTTGGGAACGGTACGTCTTTATACATGGTCCCATTGTTACACCGCTTGTCGGTGAACAAAGTCTAATAACTCTTTTAATAATAATAATTAAGCACTTAAGTTTGATGTCCTAAACCAACTCGGAGATAAGACCAAAGAGTTGAGAGTAACGATGCCCCTAGCTAGGAGTCCTACCATTTTATCATTAAAGATTATAATTCATGAATCAAATGTCGTGAGGACGAGACTCTAGCGGTGACCTGGGTCACACATCTGTTTTAGTCATACCACCGGATTAGTCAACTTAACATTATCATATACCAAGCGGATTCGAAGCCCAAAACAATACTCTTCGTGACCTGATCATTTCTGAGATATTTAATTTCTTGCTATTTACTATTTTGTTATTTACATTCCTGTTACACACATCACACACGTTTTACTTTTCTTTTATTTACTTTACCGTCATTTACTTTTCTGCGTCACAAGCACACAAAACCCACTCACTAATTAAACCGGCTAAACAATAACAAAAGTTGAGTATTGGAACTCGACCGTGTCCATTGGTTTGATAATTGATTCTTACCTAAACTATATTACGCTGCGATTGGTACACTTGCCTATTGTGTGCTTTAAGTTTAAGTATTTATCATTTTAATTATTAAATTAAAACCTGATCTCGTGAAACCGATATCCTTGAGTATGTTATTATATAATTTATTTTCTATATATTAAACATGACACATCAACGAGTCAAAAGAAATTAATTAGATTTGGAGACCCAAGCCATTGTGGTCTTGGGTCGTCCGCTTTTCTCAAAGTAAACATCAACGAGTCCCTTTTTGAGAGTCTGAGTCAGAAGATTGATAACTTTTGCTTTTCCTTTTCCACGACCTTTGTTTCTTTTTGTATAAAACATTTTGTTTTTCTTCATCAACAGATGGCGAACTAGAAGAAGTTACACCACTTTGACTTTCATCAAATTTTTGTTCAAGTTTTCTCAATTTCTTATTCAGTCGTCTCCTCTGTGGTTTGGAGAGTTTAACCACAGGTTTCTCACCAGATTGTGCACTACTAGAGGTAGAAGCACCAGGACTAGCAGGTTGCTTATCCCGTTTCATAACAAATGGTACAACCACAGGTTTTACTTGTGGCTTCACCATTTGCTCGACCGGTGGTTTCACCACTTTTGGAATCAGACTGTACTTTTGTTTTACTAGTGTTTTCTTAGGAGATGCAGCCTATTATGGAACAACTAACTTCTTCTCCTGATTCTTATCAGGACAGTTCACAAGAATGTGACTGACTTAATGGTTTTGAAACATCTATAGAGCAAATCTTTCAGTTTATGATTAGACTCAACGACATTAGGTTCAGTCAATATACAATTATCAGGGTCGGTTATAATATGTTTCTGCATCTTCGGTTCATCAAACATCTCCTCTAAGACAACTCCATCAAATTTGTTGTCAATATTTAATTCAACAGAGTCACCCTCCTCATTTCTCTCAGAAACTGAATCAGCCTTACTTGAAGACTCATCCAAACAAGATAGATCGATATCAAATGGCCCGTTGACGAACGTGCCGTTCACTGGTGGAGGAATGACGTTGGTACCTACACATTGGCCACTCATTTGTCTCACTACAGATTCTTAGTGTTCCACCACAAAACAAGAGTTTTTCAACTTCTCAAGTTTGCCACACAACTGCACGATCTTATTTTGCAGTCCGGCCAGTTCAACATTTTCTTCTCTAACTCTTTGTATGCAACATCTAAGTGAAATTGTTGTTCACTGATTTTAATTGAAAAATCATGTCTATCTTTGTTAAGATTTTCAATTGAATCTTTGAAACATTTCTCATTTTCTTTATAATTTAGTGCTGCACTATGAAAAGTTTCGAGTTGATCATGGATACGATCATTCTCATTTTTCAAAATCATACAATTTGAACATGAAACAGTAGCAAAAGTGTTAGAATCTACCTCACTGGTTCTTGAAGATTCTCCAATAGCCATAAGTGCAAGAGCATATTCCGGTTGGTTAGCAGCTATAGCTTCCTTCTCTTCAGCTTCCATCGTCCCAACAATCTCTGCCATCAATCCAAGTTGAGTTTGTGAAATAATGGCATCCTCCAGATGAACACCCCAATCAAAGCTCTCATCTTGCTGAACTACCAATGCATTGGAAGTAGTTCCTTGGTTCTAACTTCAGTTGTTCTGATTATTGTGACTTTGGTTGTTTCCTGGGCTTGGTCTAGTAAATCCAACAGTTGATGCTTTATCTTTCTGACATTCCCTTGCAAAGTGCCCGAAGTTCTGACAGTTATAACACTTATCCTTTGACTTGTCAAAACCGATTCTCGCCTTAGAATGTCCACCTATAAACTTCCTTCCAGTTCTACTCATAAAACGCTTTGCCCTTCTTAAGATCATCGCCATTTTCCATTGAATGTCATCATCTTCCATATCATCATGATCAACTTGATTGAAATCTTCTTCAATGGTTTCAGGATCTGTAAGCTTCCCACCAATAAAGTTCTCGTAGGCAAGCGTACAAGATGCAAATAAGGCGACATGATCCTCAGCAATCTTAGCAATAGCATTTTTGTGAGTGGATGATGAAGACGTAGGACCTCTTGAGGAATTCTGATTGAATGAATTGGATCCTGAAGCAGCAAAACATGTAGAGTATCCACAACCATTGGTATCATCATCCTCCTGTGTAGAATTCATAGAAAACAATGCAATTCTTGGACCCGAAGACTTCGAAGTGGAAGACTTCCCATAGTAAATTGAAGGATCTTGAACTTGAGGTCGACTTCCAGTTTCTTTCTTCCTCAAATTCATGTCATGAGCTTGAATCTTCCCTATAGCAGTATCAATGGTCATCTCGTAGAACTTGCTGTTTTCCCTAAGCATTGTTGTGTACATGTAAAACTTTGGAGGTAGTGCATCTAGAAACTTTTCAACTAACTTCTCATCAGGATACTTCAACTCATAAGTTTTCAATTCAGTCAACAAGTGATAGAATCTAGAAATCAAGTCATCAATAGACTCATTCTCTAAATGCTTAAAACACTCATACTGTTTCATCAATAAATCCGTTTTGCTTTTCTTCACATCAGTGTTCCCCTCAAATCTCTTTTGTATAGCCTTCCATAGATCCTTAGAAGTGTCATAACCTCGAAAACTATGAAATAATTCTCTAGTCAGTGCCATGGTGATAGAACCATGTGCTTTCTTTTCTAGGTCATGACACTTCTTTTCAGTGTCGTCAAGTCTTGACAAAGGCTTTGGAAGAGTCTCACCCAAAAACTCATGTTTCGGATGCTTATACCCTTCCAGAATGGGTATCAACATATTAGAATCATTGTGTGAAACGCACTCCTTGAATCTTGCTTTCCGGTTGGAATAGTCATTCACATTTAATAACTTTGGTGGTTTATGTGGAGTCCCTATCTCATTATCATAATTCAACATGCTGTTAATATTCTAAATGTTTGACATAGTGAAATACTTAGTCAAATTTTAGAATATTAATCCTTCTTGCGTACTTGAACTCTTCTTGGGTATTTGTAAATGGTCTTGCGTACATGTAAATACGCAGGAACAAAAATGGTCTTGCGTATTTGGTAAATACGCATGAACAAAATTAAATACGTAGGCAATTTGGTTTTGCGTACTTGATAAGTATGTAGGATCTGAATAAATACGCATGAACTGATTCTCAAACAGGTAAGTATGCCAAATCACTTTTTGAACTTGACCCACTTTTTTCGGTCAGTCTCAGGTCACCGAAAAATTATGAAATCATCAATCTTGTTGTAACAATGAAATTGATCCACTCAAAAGCTTAGAACCTTGATTCTAAACAACCCTTGATGATCAAAACACTCAAACAACAACAAACAAGGTTGAATTTTGGGATTTTCAACCATGAAAATAGCGAACACAGCAGGGATGTTTCTTGACTGAAAAATCACCAAATGCAAGTCCAAAAACGAGTATATCAATGCAAAACCTAGTCGAAAATGCTCATAACACACTCACAACACTCGAAAACAAGTGCAAAGGCTCTGATACCACTTGTAGGTCCCGGGGTTATCGGATCTATCACGTGTGTGTGTGTTGTTGTAGTCTAACAAGGAGCGGAAACCCCGAGACTAGATGGAATGCAATACGACAACAAACGCAGGTAACAAAATAGTTGGTCTATTTTCACAATAATCGATTACAAGAAGCTCTCCAATATTTCTGGAGTGATATCAGTGAGAGCGTACTGATCAACTCTTACAACCAGCTACTTATAGTGACATTCCTAGCTCCTGCGTACTTAACAAGTGCGCAACACAAACCTCCTGCGTACTTATCAAGTACGCAGGTTTACACATGCATACATATCAAGTACGCAGGAACAAGTCCCCTGTGTACTTGATTAGTACACACAACTTACAAGTGACTAGAAGCGACAAGTACAAATACAAGTTTAAACAACTCGATAAGACAAATACAACATAGACTAAATACAGATATTACAATACAAAATACAATACAAGTAGGGACAATCTCTAGAGTGCCTGTCACACAGAAATGCTTCAACAGTATAAAGAAAATATGTTTCATGTTTTCTCAAATGTATCAAGTAATGTTGTTCCCAAATGTATCAAACGACGATGTTTCCAAATGTAACAAATGACGATGTTTCCAAATGTATCAAACGATGATTTTTCATGTTTTCAAACGTGTTATGCAAGTATGTTTCTCCCCCGATGTTTCTAAAACATTTAAAAGTAAAAAGGGGGACAGTGAACTCACCTGGTGACGTGTCAGGAACAATAATGTCCTTCTGATTGCATTGGAAACCAATGTCCACATGATATGATAGTAGCGGGTCTATGTCCTACTCAAGTCAAACAATCCCTGTAGGTACTAAATGAGAATTAAAGACTAAGTCTAATAATATAAAGCGAGTCTAAACTCGTGTTGAGCAATCATGCGTGCGGTTGAGCATGACTGATTCGTTAAAGTGTAGTGACTATTTGATAGTTATTCTCGAGTTGTAGTTATACTTTGGGGAGTATTGGTTTGTCCACAAACTATAAACATTCATAATTATATTTGTATATATAATTATAATTATCTACGTGACAAAGTATTCATTCAAGTTTGATAAGACATAAGTTCTCATATTCATTCATTACGTGAATGTTTAAGTTTCTGATTACTCGTATCTCACATCCAAAACTCTTAATATATATATTTATACACATCTTGTGTTCGAGTAAAAGAATATTCATATAAGTATTCGACGAGTCATGTAATAAACGTTTGGTTTTATATAAAAACATGAATATTTATATGTATGTGTATTTATGTGCATGTATATGTGTATATATATATACACTTATATGGTACGTATTTATTTCCAAAAATATAGTAGTGTCAATCCTTGCTAATTATTAAACCCTCGTTTAGTTACACCGGTTATTAATACCATTTAATGACCAATCAATTAGATATAAACGTATATATGTACATATTTATGTATGTATATGTTTCTTCAAAATACTTAATGTTTGAAGATCATTCCAATTGTATTTATTTAGTATAGACAATTTTCCTTATCGTTTGTTACCGTAATCAAGGTATAAGTTTATACAAAACGTACTTGTTGTCTAGTTTATCCAAAATAATTACTCTCAACGTTTTATATATCATGAGTATTTTTGTAAACATATTTTTGACTAAAGTATCAATTATTATTCGTGTCACACCCCTAAATTTCACTTTCAGGCTATACCCGAGGGGCGTGACTCGAGAGGATCTTTACCATTGAATTACTTTGAATGACCACTAAATGGTTTTCAAAATACCTGTTTTAAATACATGTCAATAAATAAAGTTTCTAAAAATAGAAAACGAGCTTAAAGCATCATGGACATGTGATTTTACAAAAAAAAATCATACAATCTCTATATCTAGTGTTTATGCATCATTTCCACCAAACAAATCACATCATAACTTCTTTTAACAAAAACCCAAAAATTAAAGTTACTTTAAATAGAACCGAGCATGGAATCTCATATGACCAAAAGTTCTAGATAGTAAATCTACACATATTATACATTCTTTATGCATATCTAACCATTTTCCATCATCAAATCACACTAAACATGGCATCTATCTTGAAATCCAAAATTAAAGTTTCCTAAAATAGCAAAACCGGGCATACATATATCATCTAACACTTTTGACAACAATGTTTGCACATATTATCCATCTACAACTATTATTACAATATAATCCATCATTAAATCAACAAAATCTCATCATCTAACACATGTGCATATAATAAAGTTTCCTTAAATGGAAACCAAGCCTATGAACAAAATTCGGGTTCAAAATCACCAACAATATGTATCATTTGAGTTTTAAAACACATTTCATTTAAGAATCCATGGCTAATCTTTCATAAACATGGGTTTTCTTTGTATGCATGTTCATATGAACATGAAGATGAAAAATGAAAAAAATAGGGTTTTTATCTTTCCAGACTTGAAAATGGATGGAATGATGGATGAAATCTCTTGCAAATGCTTGATTCTTCAACTTAGAGCGTGATTTGGATGGAAGAACAAGATCAATATCAACAAAAATGGTGGATGAAGGTGGTGCAGATGGGTTTCGGCCAAAGAGAGGGGAGACGAGAGAGAATGGATGGTGGAATGGTGGAAATGGGTGGATTGGTGGGGGTATTTATAGGGTTATTTGACTCCGAGTGGTGGAAAACGAATAGTCACCGATTTATTTACGAAAATCCCGAATAGGTATGAACGAAAATATTTAAAAATAATTTGACTCATATTGGTATGTTTAACATATAAAATTTTCATATTTTTATTTGGAAATGTCGGTACGTACTGCAAACTAGCCGGAAAGCGTTAAAACAGAAAGTTTCTCAGAAAATTCCTGAAAAACTCACAGAGTCTTGGAATAACATATCACAGTATTACATGTAATTTATGCACACCAAATATATGTCTAAGTTTCTGCTTAGAATTATGGACCTAACTAGTGCACACTACGTGTCTACCGGACTGTGCTGAAAATAAAAGTATTTCAAAAATCAACGAAAAATTCATGTAGGCATGATTAATTAAATCAAAGTGTTACATATAATTTTCAAACACAGATTATATGTCTAGGTATTTGTTTTAAATTATTACCAACGGTTGTGCTGTAGGACGCGTGTTTGACCGGGTAATCTTCTGGATTACCGACACGTGTAAACGGATTGACTTGCTATGTGTGAAATAGACTTTTTACTATAAAATTAAGTGTGATGCATGTCTAATAGGGTAATATGTATCTCATTCGGGTATGGATATCAACCTGAAATTTGCCGGGTGTCACATTATATCCCGGTTGAAAGGAATTTCGTCCCGAAATTCAGCTTGCTGTATTAGCTGATGGTGTGGTCTAAAATAAGTGTGGCTGCTTGAGCTTAATCTGATCTTCGCGCTCCCATGTGAACTCTGGTCCGTGTCTGGAATTCCATCGAACCTTGACTATTGGAATGTGACTCTGTTTCAGTTGCTTAACCTCGCGGTCCATGATTTCCACAGGTTCTTCGAAGAAATATAGTTGTTCGTCGATTTGTACCTCCTCGAGGGGTATTGTTAGTGTCTCATCGTATAGACACTTCTTTAAGTTGGACACATGGAATACATTGTGGATATTCTGTAGCTCTTCCAGTATGTTGAGTCGATAGGCAAAAGGGCCAATCCTTTGTAGGATCTCAAATTGTCCTATGTAGCGGGGGTTCAGTTTCCCTCGTTTGCCAAAACGGATTATGCCTTTCTAAGGCACAACTTTCAGTAACACTTTTTCACCTACTTGAAACTTTACTGGTTTACGCTTTTGATCAGCGTAGCTTTTCTATCTGTCTTGAGTGGATTTCAGTTTATCTCGGATTTTGAAAATTTTCTCGGTGGTCTCGTGGACAAGCTCTGGTCTAGTGAGCTGACTATATCCGACTTCAGCCCAACAGAGTGGTGATCTGCACTTTCGTGCATAAAGTGCTTCAAATGGTGTTGCCTTGATACTCGTGTGGTAACTGTTGTTTTATGAAAATTCAACCAATGGTAGGTGAGTATCCCAGTTGTTGCCAAAATCTATCGCAGGATGGTTCGTTCACTTTGACCATCTGTTTGTGGGTGATAGGCAGTGCTAAAATCTAAGCGTGTTCCCAATGCTTCTTGTAATGATTGCCAGAATCGGGAAGTAAAACGACTATCCCTATCTGAGATGATGGAGATCGGCACTCCATGCCTTGAAACTATTTCCTTTAGGTAAAGCCGGGTCAACTTCTCCATTTTGTCATTTTCTTTGATTGGAAGGAAGTGTGCGGATTTCGTTAAACGGTCAACGATCACCTAGATGGTGTCGTATCCGCTCGGGGTTTTGGGTAACTTCGTGACAAAGTCCATTGAAATTTCTTCCCACTTCCATTGTGGAATTTCCGGCTGTTGTACTAACCCTGATGGTTTCTGGTATTCTATCTTAACCTTGGCACATGTTAGACATTTTCCGACATACGTGGCAATCTCGGCTTTCATGTTTTGCCACCAGTAGTTGGTCTTTAGGTCTTGGTACATTTTTTCAGAACCAGGGTGAATTGAATACCTCGACTTATGTGCCTCATCCATCACTAAGTCTCTTAAGTTCCCATGGTTCGGTACCCATATCGGTTCCATGTAGTAACGCACATCATCAGATTTGATCTTAAACAGTTTCTCCATGCCTAGTAGGCCTTCATTTTCCAAATTTTCCTCCTTAGGTGCCTCAAGTTGAGCGTCACGTATCTGGATAGGTAGATTCCTGTGGATTGTCAAGGTTAATGCTTGCACTCGACGTGGTTTGAGTTGTTCTTTCCTACTTAGGGCATCAGCAACTACGTTTGCCTTTCCCGAATGGTAACGGATTGCGTAGTCGTAATCATTAAGCAATTCGACCCGTCTGCGATGTCTCATGTTCAAATCCTTTTGGTCAAAGATGTGTTGGATACTTTTGTGGTCAGTGAAAATCGCACATTTAGTACCATACAGGTAGTGTCTCCAGATTTTGAGTGCAAAAACCAGGGCTCCCAATTCCAAGTCATGGGTGGTGTAGTTCTTTTCATGCACTTTGAGTTGCCGTGAAGCATATACGATAACCTTCTCTCTTTGCATCAGTACACAACCAAGTCCTTGGTGTGACGCATCGCAGTAGACTACGAAGTTGACTTTTCCTTCAGGTAGTGCTAAGATCGGTGCGCTGTAAAGTTTTTTCTTGAGTAACTGAAATGCTTCTTCAGTTCTTTCATTCCAATCGTACTTCACGTCTTTCTGTGACAAAGTAGTCAATTGTTTTGCAATCTTTGAAAAGTTTTCGATAAACCTTCTGTAATATCCGGTAAGTCCCAAAAATTATCGTATTTCAGTTGTGGTTTTGGGTGTTCGCTAGTATATTATTGCTTCAATCTTGGTTAGGTCAACGTGTATGCCCATCTCATTTACCACGTGACCTAGGAAATGCAATTCTTGGATCCAGAAGTCACACTTTGAAAACTTAGCGTACAGTTTCTCGGTTTTCAATAATTCTAGAACGAGTCTTAGATGTATAGCGTGTTCCTCCTGGCTGCGAGAATAGATCAAGATTTCGTCAATGAACACAATAACAAACTTGTCTAGGTAGGGTTTGCACACACGGTTCATAAACACTATGGGTGCATTGGTCAAACCGAATGGCATAACCAAAGACTCGTAGTGTCCATATCAAGTTTGGAATGCCGTCTTGTGTACGTCCTCCTCTTGGATTCTCAGCTGATGATATCCTGACCTTAAGTCGATCTTTGAGTAATAACTCGATCCTTGTAGTTGGTCGAACAAATCGACTATTCTGGGTAGGGGGTATCAGTTCTTGATGGGTACTTTGTTCAATTCCCTGTAGTCGATGCACATACGAAATGATTCGTCTTTCTTTTTGACAAATAAGACAGGTGCTCCCCAAGGAGAATGACTTGGTCGAATAAATCCTTTACCTAGGAACTCCTATAGTTGGTTTGATAACTCCTGCATTTCTGATGGTGTCAATCGGTATGGTGACCACGCTATCGGAGTAGCTCCTGGAGTAAGGTCGATTCGGAATTTGACTTGTCGCTGCGGCGGGAGTCCCGATAAGTCTTCAGGAAAATCGCGAACAACTGGTATGCCCTCGACCTTCCTTTCTTCTGTCCGGTTCTACGTTACATGTGCTAAGATGGCATAGTATCCCTTCCGTAGATACTTCTGGGCTTTCATACATGAGATGATATTCAGAGGAATCCCGCTCCTTTCTCCTTGAATTGCAAGTGTTTCTCCATCTAGTAGGGGTAATCTGATAATCTTTTCGCGGCATACAATCTTCGCTCTATTCTTGGACATCCAGTCCATACCGATAATCATGTCAAAACTCCCTAGTTTAACGGGTAACATATCTATTTCGAAGGAATGATTAGCTAATTCTAGGACACAACTCGGAATAATGTGGTTGGTTTTGATTAATTTACCGTCAGCTAGTTCTACGGTATACTCATTATCTAGAATGGTAGGTTCGATACCAAGTAATGGACTAAACTCATTAGACACCAATCTTCTTTCAGCACCAGTATTAAATAACATAGATGCATAATGGTTGTTTAGAAGGAACGTACCCGTGACGGTGTCGAGGTTCTGTTTGGCTTCTCCTGGTCCAATCACAAAGGCTCGCCCTTTGGCGTTGTTGTTGTTGTTGTTTCCATGCTTCCTATTCTTTGGGCAATCCTTTGAAAAATGTCCATTTTGCCCACAAGTGTAGCAAGCACGGGTTGCTCCAGTGTTTGTAACTGGTCCTCTCATTCTACAATCCTTGGCCGCATGGCCAATCCTCTTGCAGTTTTGGAACCTCGCCTCTTCACATGTGCCATTGTGGTGTAAACTGCATCGATTTCACTTTGGTAGGGTTCTCGTGTAAGCTCTCCTTGGCTTATTGTCAGCTTGACCTGCGGTGTAGGCTTGGGTAGTTTCCTGCCTTTGCACTTTCTCTTGTTATCAGTAGGTTTGTCAAAGAGTCCCTGACGAACGGCCTGGGACATCAGGTTGTGCGCCAATCAGATTGCTTGCTGGATGGTTATAGGTTAAGAAGATGATACCATACCATGGATTTATAGGGCCAGTCCCCACAGATAACGCTCAATACGCTTCTCTTCAGGTGTTACCATATGAGGACACAATCCTGCCAAATCATGAAATTTCGACGTGTAATCTACCACATCCGGTCCATTCATTTTCAGGTTCCAAAACTTTTCCTCAAGATCCTGGATCTCGTTTCGTGTACAGTACTCATCCCATAACAACTTCTTGAAGTCTGCCCATGGCATAGCATTCGCTGCTTCCAAGCCCATCGCTTGGACATTGGATTTCCACCAGGTGAGTGCCTGTCCTTCAAAAGTTCCAGTAGCGAATTTCACCTTTGAAGTTTTTGTCCAGTTGCACATCTCGAAAGTAGACTCTACTTTCTCAATCCATCGTACCAAGTTAACTGATCCATCCCGCCCATTGAAAGAGAGCGGTTTGCAGTCAAGTAAAAGCTTGTAGGTGCGTACTGGGGGATTTTTTCCTTGTCCTCCTACATTCTGGTTGCTCGGTAAGGCTGCAACAGCTGCAGCTACTCTTTGGTTAATTAGGCCCTCCATTTGTGATGCCGTCATTGGAGCTTGGCGCGGCGGCATGTCTCTTCATATCATAATGTTAGAAAAAGTTATATTATATGTAACATACAACCAACACATGCAGAACTCAGCAAGAGCGCTAGTAGCCTCTAGTTGTTGCCCTGAGCTCCGCTGCAACGTCTCTCGGGGTAGCAAGTGTAGCTCTCTGCTCTGCCACGGTGGTCCTCTGTCTCTCAAGGCTCAGGTGCCTCTCAGCCTCAAACACTTGGTCAGATAGAATGGTAATCCTGGAAGCATCCCTCTAGCGATCCTCCGTCAGTCGGGACACCTACTCCAGTAGGGTCTACAGTGCGGTCTCGGACACTTGCGCTGGCACATGCTCAATCCTCTGCTCACTCTCATTCCCCAGACCTTCTAGGGACATAACCTTCTTCTTAAGGTGCTCCACTTGCTTCAGGTTGCCGCGTACCTTCTTTTGCTCCCATCGCAGATCCCCTAGCAGAGTATCATACCGGTTGCATCGGGCTACCAGAATCAGGATCGTACGCTCGATCGGCTCCCCGATATTCGGTAAGATGCGTGGTCCATGTGAAGATTCTTTGAACTCGGTCATAGGAGGTACTCCTTCCTCCTTAGCCCAATCCCTCAAGGTATCAGAAACGAACGTCCACTTTCTCACATCAAGTCTAGATTTCTTGCGCTTGGGCTCAGGGGCAAGCGCACTCAAATGAGAGGGTGGTGCCATCTCGTGGGTCTCCCAGCTGTCGGGGCCTCAGGATCCGTCTTTGACTCAGCGTCATCATCCTCAGTCAGTTCTTCTTCTGACTCCTCAGTAGTAGTGTCGTCGGAGACAGGGTCCTCCGATGCTGTCTCAACAGATGAGGTGTCTACTGGCGTCGATGGTGTGTACTCATACTCGTCCTCGGAATCCGAGATGTCAATCGGCTGGTTTGCAGCTGACATGTTTGTGTAACAGGTCAACCACAAATTTCTATCTTACGTGAGTATTCTAAGTGTATGTGAGAATACTAAGTGTACGTGGGGAAGTGAAATGCAAATGAGACATCGGTTACAATCTAAGTCCACTAAATGCAACCTAGTTCGCTGCAACCAATGGCTCTGATACTAGTCTGTCACACCCCCAAATTCCACTTCCAGTCTATACCCGAGGGGCGTGACTCGAGAGGATCTTTACTATTGAATTACTTTGAATGACCACTAAATGGTTTTCAAAATACCTGTTTTAAATGCATGGCTTGAACAAGCCCAAAATAAGTTTAACAAAGTTCAAAGTAAATGTTTGTAAGCAATGTTTAAAAGTTTACAACGCTTAACAAATGAATTAAAAACGTTTGTCAAAATAGGATGTCGTGCATGAATAGTGTGTGACTCCTGTGGGTACATCCTATCCACATATCCTATTCATTCAACAATCTGAGATAAACATGCTAAAATAGGTTAACATAATGTTGGTGAGTTCACAGGTAAAATGTAATGGAAATCATATCAAGAAATGTATAGGAAAATCATATATTGACAATGCATGGAAAAGCATATGTTGAAAATGCATGGAAAAGTATATGTACTCTACACAGTCATTGTTGACCAGACAAAACCAAAAATTATCATAAGTCCGCCAACCGAAGCTCAAGTGTATACACTGAAAGGAAAAGGATGTGGTTCGCCTCTTTGTGCCATGCACATGGATGGATTAGGTCAATTATGTACCCGTTCGACCTCCGGTCGAAGTTAGCACTACTAACCTGGGTAGGGGTTGTTAAACCCAACAGTAATGTTCATGATCACCTCGCTTGTGGAAAAATTAATGGTTGACTCTGAGAGGACTTTGTACACACCAGTACAACTTATATAATTAATATAATTATGTAAGCATAGAAATATGATTTTTGAAAAACGTACTTGAGCATGTATCTCACCCCAAACGGAAAATGAGTAAAATGGGGTTGTGAGAACTCACCTGATACAGCGGTAATGACATGCAAGTGTTAGCAAATCCGGCTAAATGAGACAACCTACTCGTGCCTTAGGAAACATTTAGGACTTTAAGGTTTAAGCATTGTAAATGCTTGACTATGAACACCATGCATCCAAAGAGTTGTTTGAAAAGTGACTTTGACGTTTCAAAGATGTTTTGACTCGACGACCCGTTGGTGACACGTTGGACTTAAACTTTCAAATCCTAATATGGAATTCAAACCTTGTTTGAAATAGTCTATTATCGTCTAATAAACACATTAGCACATCCGATTAGAATTTAGAACTTGAAACACAACTTTTGATACATTAAAGTTTCCCCAAATGGGAATGTCAAGTTATTGAGTCCTAAACATGGCAACTATGCAAAGTTAATGTTCATACATGGAATTAGGCATGTTATAACACATATAGAACATCCCAAGGTTTACTTGCTAAAAATACACAAACATGTGAGTTTCGAATAATTAAAGTTTCCTATTATAGCAAGATCATGTAAAATTGTATTGTTCATGGATAAACATCACATACTATTATACAATGCACTTAGTTAAGTTTTACTAAGTCATTTAAACCTTCTAATCATGTTAACAACTTGCAAACACATCTTGTGAAAACATAAAGTTTCCATATTTAGAAACTGAGCTCTAAAACTCATACACATGCATTTTAATCCATCATTTTGGTCAATCATTCTTTCATAATGTTCACTACACTAGTTTCATGCTTTGAATACACCCAAACATCAAGTTTTCATACATGTCAAGAAATAAAGTTTCTAAAAATAGAAAACGAGCTTAAAAGTATCATGGACATGTGATTTTACCGAAAAAAAATCATACAATCTCTATATCTAGTGTTTATGCATCATTTCCACCGTTTATGCATCATTTCCACCAAACAAATCACATCATAACTTCTTTTAACAAAAACCCAAAAATTAAAGTTACTATAAATAGAACCGAGCATGAAATCTCATATGACCAAAAGTTCTAGATAGTAAATCTACACATATTATCCATTTTTTATGCATATCTAACCATTTCCCATCATCAAATCACCCTAAACATGGCATCTATCATGAAACCCAAAATTAAAGTTTCCTAAAATAGCAAAACCGGGCATGCATGTATCATCCAACACTTTTGACCACAAACTTTGCACATATTCTCCATCTACAACTATTATTACAACATAATCCATCATCAAATCAACAAAAATCTCATCATCTAACACATGCACATATAATAAAGTTTACTTAAATGGAAACCGAGCCTATGAACAAAATCTTGGTTCAAAATCACCAACAATGGATGGAATGATGGATGAAATCTATGGCTAATCTTTCATAAAAACGGAAACCGAGCCTATGTACCATTTGTGTTTTAATACACATTTCGTTTAAGAATCCGTGGCTAATCTTTCATAAAAATAGGTTTTCTTTGGATTCATATTCATATGAACAAGAAGATGAAAAATAAAAAAAAGACGGTTTTGAACTTACCAAACATGAAAATGGATGGAATGATGGATGAAATATTTTGCAAATGCTTGATTCTTGATCTTGGAGCTTGATTTGGATGGAAGAACAAGATCAATATCAACAAAAATGATGGATGAAGGTGGTGGAGATGGGTTTTGGCCAAAGAGAGGGGAGAAGAGAGAGAATGGATGGTGGAATGGTGGAAATAAGTGGATTGGTAGGGGTATTTATAGGGTCTTTTGACTTCGGGTGGTGGAAAACGAATAGTCACCAATTTGTTGACGAAAATCCCGAATAGGTATGAAAAAATTATTTAAAAATAATTTGACTCATATTGGTATGTTTAACATATAAAATTTTAAATTTTTATTTGGAAATGACAGTACATACTGCAGACTGGCCGGACAACGTTAAAATAGAAAGTTTCTCAGAAAATTCTCAAAAACTTCACAGAGTATTGGAATAAGATATCACAGTACTACATGTAGTTTGTGCATACCAAATATATGTCTAAGTGTCTGCTTAGAATTATTGACCTAGCTAGTGCACACTGCGTGTCTACCGGACTTTGCTGAAAATAAAAGTATTTCCATAAATCTCTGAAAAATTCATGTAGGCATGATTAGTTAACTCACAGTGTTACATATAATTTTCACACACAGGTTATATGTCTAGGTATTTGTTTTAAATTATTACAAACGGTCGTGCTATAGGACGCGTCTTTGACCGGGTAATCTTCTGGATTACCGACACGTGTAAACGGATTGACTTGCTAAGTGTGAAATGGACTTAATTACTATAAAATTAAGTGTGATGCATGTCTAATAGGGTAATATGTGTCTCAGTCAGGTATGGATATCAACCTGAAATTTGCCGGGTGTCACAATTCGTATATACGACTATATAACGATTGTTTGTCGTAATAAAGTTCCCGTCTTACTTATTTTATATTTCTCGTCTATAACTATTTATTTCGTTTGAACGGTTTACTTTTGTCGACAATACTGTAGGTCCCTTCATGTGTGTCGGATCGTCACATACAAGTGGTCTACTAGTCAAACCGGGTTGTGGAATACCCGTGACTAGGTGGAGAGTCTTACTAAACAAAGTAAACCAAACACGAGAGTCACAATAAACGTTCTTTGTATTATAAACACTCGACGGTTACAGAGAGAATACAAGCTGCGTACTTAGCAGAACTGAGTTCGTCTAAACAAATGTTCCTGCGTACTTAGCCTCTGTGAACCTATCCTATTTATACAGACCTGATGCCTGCGCACTTAGCAAGTGCGCAGGACCAATTGCTCTTGCGTACTTAGCAAGTACGCATGGGTCTTCTTGCGTACTTGCTAAGTACGCAGGAGCTTTCTCCTGTGCACTTGTAAGTGCGCAAAATACTTAACAGAAACACAACATACATTATGTAAAAGTAAATACAACTCGATAAACCATTAGATAATGACTCATAAATACAAAGACAAATTACAGACATTAGACATACTACCTAAGACTCTATCCAGAGTGTTGTCACAGGAAAGTGCATCAACAAATACATTTGACACGACTCGTTTGGTATTTAACACCAAGCTAATATATATATTTTTATTGTTAACGAATTACTTAAGCTCAACGCGTTTAAACGCACACGCGCTTAGTTTTCTTATACTTAAATGTAAATTGGTTTAGCGCGCGTTTATACCTTTCCACTCGTATGCGAATCCTCTCTTAAATGACCCGTTTAGGAGACCGATGACATCATTTGACTCGTTTTTTGCATTTCGTTCGTTTCTCCGCTAGTTAAATATGCCGTTGACCCCCCTTTGACTTTTGTGGACCGAAACCCAAGGACGTCGGGAATGACCTGAATAGTCCCGCCTATCCGGGTGACATCCCGTCTTCACCATAACCTATCCAAAAGTCCATACAAACACATGGGAATGAAATCCGGCCACCCAAAAGTACTAGATCTTGTTGAAAAACAACCAAACAAAAAATCTAACGCCACAAGTAGGCAGATCTAACCCGAAACGACCATAAAACGGGGAGGGAAACTTACTAGGATCCTGTCGGGTCCGCCGCAACCATTGTGGTTGCCGGAGAAACGGGAATCGCCAAAAAAAAGAGAATCACCGAGGAAACTATTCTTGACCCGATATGTAGCAGGAAACATACTTTTGAAACTCCATCTCATCGGATCTGTCAGAAACAAAGGCCACTTCCACTGGAACGATCATCATTGGTAGGGAGGGAGGTGTGATGACTGTAATTTGCTGCTGCCGCCGTGATCCAGTGGTGGCGCCGCCGTAGAAAGACTTCGCTTCACCTTCGGAGCCTTAACCCGCTACAGCCGTCACTACTTAAGGAGCTAAACCACATAAACTGCCACCGCACGTGGTGTTTTCCTCCACCACCATCGTCGTTCTTGAGTCGTAGGAGAGATCTCACCTGGGATTTGCTGCTACGTCGTAAAGCTTCCGTGCGCTGGTCAGAACCCTAGATGGAGGTGTTTGGCTACCGGATGGTGGTGGTGCTAGCGTTTGGAAGTCTGCCGCCGCTTTACCGCTGTGGAGTGGCCGCCGAAGATGGGGTTATCCCCTCTCTCTCTCCCGTAACTCCCCCTATCTCTCAAGGTTTTTGCGGTGTTTGGTGTGCAAATGAGGTAGAAGGAAAAGATAAGATCTATTTATACCTAGGGGTTTTAGCGTGTTTAACCCGTGTAACGAACCCGTCTCGTCCCGTTTCTGTGTTTTCCTCATAACTTTTAAATGTAGGTAATAACTAAGATTAATTATAATAAAATATCATTAGATAATTTTATTCGCTTTATTTTCTCGTGACGTTATTACTAAATAACGCGTGTTTAACGCGGTTGTTCGTGACGTACGCGTATATTGCGCAAAATTTTCTAGTAATTTTTTAAAATAATTAGAAATAATAAATATTAATATTTGGTTGACCTAGATGTCGTTATTCTGTCTTTCCAGTATTAATCGATTAACTGGCACGTTAACCGTTTAGTGACGCATCTTCTTTTAGAAGGTTTATTATAATTCTATTATTATTTAATAACACTTAATAATAATAGATATTTAGTAATTGCACATTACGAATAACCGGGTGTTAATTACGTACTGGTATTTGTCGCAGAAGCGTATCCAACGTAGTACAACTTACGCGTTAATCTCTAAATAATTGTCTGAAGCAAATATTAATAATTATTGTCAACATTTAATATTAGTAGTCTGGTATCACATTGTGTGTCGTTACCAACCGTGTACGCGCTAATTATTTCAACCGTAAGCCTCGAGATTGTGTAAACTCTACGTATTATTAATATGTTATCTCGAATCGTACTGCGATCCGTCAAGTACAGTTAGAAATCTGGTTCACCTCTAGGGCCTATAACTGGTCCTTCAATGGGCCAAGCCCATTTATGGTAAATTAACTATTAAGAGCAAATGACCCTAATTCAGGGTTATCACAATTACATGCTTTTATACTTGTCACACCCCGCCTCAGGCACCCCATGGACGTGTGCGAGCTCGATTGATATCTGCTTTGATTTCAGAGTTTTTATAAAACATAATGAAAGTCTTTTCACATGGATCGTTCATTATTTGTATCAACCCCGAGGGTTGTATTTGTAAATATCAAGACCCAGTTGGAAAACAAAAGTCTTGTATTTATTTCATAAACACTGGGAATTAGACACCCTTTTTCATTTGATTACAAAACATAGTTTGAAACCAAATACATCTCTTGTCTTATAGACAAGTTCAAGTAACGGGAAATAGTACTATCCAAGGTTGATCAATCCCTTGGTCCTATCTCCTATTTTTCTTTCTTTTAGGATTTCCTATGCACGAGGCCCGAGAATCCAGCGTACAAGTTATCCTTTTTCAACATTCATTCCTGTGTCAGATCTTATGTTTGCCCGTATCCCCTTTTTCCTTTTCATTTTGTTCATTGCCTGAAAACATTTTAAAAATGAAACGTCAGTGCGAACGCCGGTGAATACAATTATCTTGACAATAAAATCATTTGGCACAAACAAGTATTAATTTCATAATCACAACTTTTTGTTCAATCTACACATTCAGCAGGCCCATGTCATCATTGTATGCACCACTGTATACATTAGCGTCACGCCTTATAACAACGGACGGGTCCACGCCTCCGAATTTGTTATAAGATAAGCACCGGCCGCAATCCGGGACTCTCACCCGAGGGGAGGTTGTTAGACCGTTATGTATCGATGTCGGTCCAATAACCGACCTTCGACCAATTGCGGATCGATATGAGTATGGATATCGGTCGGATATCTGACTAGATTTCACTTCGGATTGATATGAAAAGAGATATCGGTCGATATCGAACCTGTTTCCAGAATTTTCATTTTTAACCCTAGACTTTGGTACTTTAGATACACAAGTCCTTATAGGTTCTAACCTTGGCATTTCATGGAAATTTTTGTGGCAGTTATTACATCCTCCCCACCTTGTTTTAATCTCGTCCTCGAGATTAATTGAACAAGTGAGGATATTTATTTTTTATCTCGGACTCCACTTCGCATGTGTACTCAGGGCCACGTCTGGAGTTCCATTTTACTTTTACAATCATCAATTTCTTTCTTTTCAGTTTCTATTCCTATCTGTCCTCGATTTGCAATGGTTGTTCCACAAATTTCAATTTTTCATCTACATCTACATCGTGTAGGGGTATTACCATAGATTCATCTGCCAGACACTTGCGAAGATTTGACACATGGAATACATCGTTTATTCCCTTCATTTCTTCTGGTAATTCAAGTTGATAGGCCATAGGACCAACTCTTTTCAAGATTTTGAATGGTCCTACGAATCTAGGACTTACTTTTCCTTTCTTTCCAAACCTTACAATGCCTTTCTAGGGTGAAACTTTCAATGGAATTCCACTTCCTTACAATGCCTACGAATCTAGGACTTAATTTTCCAAACCTTCTGTACGGGGCTTTAGCAATAGGTGTCGTACCGGGTACGAGATTAATTCTGAACTCCACTTCTCTTTCAGGTGGAATTCCAGGCAGTTCGTCATGGAAAATATCAGGAAATTCAGCCACAACTGGCATATCTTCTATCTTCTTTTTAGTGTCGGTAGTTACAGATACAAGGTATGCTAAGCATCCTTTTCGTAGATATTTTGTGACTTTCAACATGGAAATTATTCCAACAGAGTTGGATAATTTATCACCATTTATAGTCACGATATCGCCTTTCGGCGAACATATCTCTATGGCTTTCTTATCACACAGGATACGGGCTTGGTTAGATGCTAACAAATCCATTCCTAGAGCAATGTCAACCCTGCCAAAGTCATAGGCAACCGTTGTACAATAATAACATGTTCTGATAGTGTGATATTACAATCGTTTAGAATTTATGAGATTTGGACTAGGTCCCCGTTGACAGTTTCAACCATGTATTTCTTGTCTAATTTAGCTAGAGTTTTATTTAACAGTCTACATAATTTATGATCTATAAAACTTTGGTTTGCACCAGAGTCAAACAAAACTCGAGCATAAATATTATTGACAAGAAATGTACCCGTAACGACATCGAGCATACCTGCTGCTTCATGCGTATTGAGAACGAATGCTCGTGCATTCTTCTTTACTCCTTCAGCGGGTTTTAGGACCTGTCCCTTCAGGCATCTTTAGCTTGGGACAATAGCTCTTGATGTGGCCAACCTCACCACATTTATAGCAGGTGATGGGTTTCTTTTTGTAACAATCTTCTGTTTTGTGTCCAGACATCTTGCAGAAGCTGCATTAAGGTCCAGATTGACATTGTCCCAAGTGCCTTTTCTTGCACTTTGGACATTCAGGAATAGAAGAATTGTTATTTCGAGAATGGAAGCCTGATTCTGGCTTCTTAGAACCACTTGGGCCTTGCCCAGATGCTTCCTTCTTCTTTCTTCCCTCGTCTTGATTTCTGATCAAACTACTCGTCAAGGAGGCTCCCAGATCCATAGCTTAGTCAAGGTTTTCACAATTGGCAACCTTAACGATGTCACAGATTTCTCCGATCAGTCCCCAAATATATCTCTTTATCAGATTAGATTCAGGGGTAGCAAGATGAGGAACTATTCGAGCGTTGTAACATCCCTGACTTTTCTAATATTATTTTATTTTAATGACACTTCATTTCAATCCCGTACTTACTCATCACAAAATATCACATTAAAATATTTTTTTATTTATTATTTTAAACATGTATAAATTCAAAGTTTCAACCTTACAATTCCATATTATTTTCTATTGTATATATATATATAACATATGTATTTATATTTATATATACATACATTATTATAAAAATTAAAACAAAAATAGAATTTATGAGCTCTAAATAATGTATTTACATCTTTTCATATATATATATATATATATTTATTTATAAATATATATGTAGTTTTAATCATATTAGATAAACCATTTATACAATTTATATCTTTATAAAAAAAAATAGAGTTTTTCACTTTAGGAAATAATTATAATTTAACACATAAAGTTTAAGTTTCTTTATAAACAATCTTATAAATAAATATGATTGCTTTTATCAAAAGAATTTGAGCCTTCAACCCATTTGTAGTCTAGAACCCCCTTAGACATTTTGAACCCCCTATACTTACATTGAACCCCTCAATTGAACCTCCCCCCCTCATGTATACGAATCATAGAACCATGTTCAACTCCAATTTTGACTTGTAAAAGTCAACACCGGTTCCAAACTCCTTTAATCTCTGTAAATTCGGGGTGTTATTACTCCCAGATCAGTTATTAACACAATTACAAACATTAAGTATTTGAAATCGCCCCATTGATTAAGAAATCAAGTGAATTTACTCTATTTAAAGGATTGTTCGGTTATGGACTTGGAATGCACAAATCCTACTACAAACACCTGTTAATCCGTCAATTTAACTGCTGTTACGAGTTGTTTTTGTCCTTTGAACAACCCAAAACATGTTGCCATCGATTTTATACACGAAAAATCCGTTTTTCATTTTCCTTTTTTCCTCTCGGTCGCGACAGCTAGGAGCGACTCAAGCATCTCTTTTTCGACGAATCAAGGTCAAATTCCAGGTAATTAACTCTCATTCCTGCTCGATCTATCCCTGTAACCCAAAGACCATTTGATCTAGAAGCATTTGGACGGGAATTTTGGGTCTAGGGTTTTCAATTAGGTGAATTGGGGAAGAAGACTTATGGGGACTAATTGTTAAATAGCTTATGTTTTCAATCCTTTAACAAGGCACTTGCCCAGATCCACCGGTTAAAGCTCTTAACCCTCACGCAACAGGTCGCGGGTTCGATCCCGGGCAGACCTGTTTTGGACCATTTTCTTTTTTTTTTTTCTAGTTTTAAAATTGTTTCTTTAATCTAAACTTTTTATAAAAATTATTTTATAAAGCCCTTGAATCTCAGAACGTTTTTAACAAATTAAAATGTTTTATTTTCAAAAGCAACCATATTATTAATTACTTTTAGGGTTAAAAACTAATAAACATTTAGTTAATATATATATATATATATATATAATCAAAACTCTAAATTTATAAAACATAAATTATACATGAACTTAATTATTTATAAACCCTTTACCTTGTTAAGAAATTTAATAACTTTTTATTACAATTTATTTTATAAAACTTTAAACACATAATTTATCTTTTTGTTCAAAAATTAATTATGACTTATTTAACTTTTCAAATTAGAACTTTATATTTCAAAATTTGGTTGTATTTTTTACGTCGTTAAACTATTTATTAAACCTTGATTTAATTACTAAATAATTAGACCGTTAATATTTTTACGAAATAAATAAATACAAGGTTTTTATTTATTTATCCAATTATCCATTTATTCAACTTATAATTTCTCAATTTCTTACCTAATTATTTACTTATAATTTATTCAACTTATAATTCATTTATTTACAACACAAGAGCAAATTTCTTACCTAATTATTTACTTATAAATAAGAGAGTACTAATAAGTTATTTATATATACATTATTCCACATGTTTGCAAAACAAATGAAACACTATGTTCATCACACGTACTTTATACAAGAAATTTCATATGCATCTTTGAGACTCAAACAAGTACCCTCCTACTTAACCAAGTACACACCCAACACCTTTATACATTAGGGCCTCCTTTTGTGAACCCATTATTGGTACACTTATATTATTAAATCATAGGTTAATCTTGAAATTAGCCAAATCATTTTTGAAACAACAACAACATATTGTATGATATCCAACTACTTATTTGCAAGGTGAGTTACATAGCCCCACTTTTACATTTTTTTTCTCTTTTGGGGTCGAAAATGATTTCATTTGAAACTATTTGTAATTTGTATAATTCAAACATTATGATCATGGGTGCAATTTGTGCCTTATGCCTGAACACTATGAGTGCAAACTACAATTACATACTTGTGTGCATAGTGCAAGTGCAAGTGCAATCATTAACTCAGTACAAGACGACGGTAAACAATGATAGATCTATTGTGTCTGACAAACCCACCCAGGAAGGGTGATTGTTGCTGGTATTACAATTGGGATAACATTGTGTGCACTCACAAGGTTTGATTGTACGCCCTGGTTTAACTATAGTGGTTCTTCATAATTGCCTTATTAAACCATGTTTCATATGAATTATACACAAACTTTTGATATCCCTTGTGGTGTCAAAACCTATGTATGCTCGCCAACTATTTTTAGTTGACCTTGTTTTCATCATGTTTCAGGTACTAATATTGTGATCATATACAAGATGCTTCACATAGTGTGACAATCATGAATTAAGGTCCATAATTGTTGACAGTCGAGTCACCATAAACGGGCTCAGCCCATTATCAGCCCAGTAGTAGGCCCAATATGCGAGCTTGATATCTAGCCTTAATTGACGGATCATAGTATGATCCGAGATAACATATTGCTCATATATTGTGTTTACATAAACTCGCGGTTTATGGTTAAATAAACAACGCGTACACGGTGGATAACCGGCAAACAACGCGATGTGTAATTTCTAATGCTAAATACTAATAAGAATTATTAATATTTACTTCGAACGAATATTTAGAAATTTATGTATGAATTATGCGACGAAAACCTTTTCTAGTTATCTATTACTCAGTGTAATTAAATAATATAAACGTTTATTTATACTATACCGTTTTATTTAGGAATTTCGTGTATTATTATTATTAATTAAGGAATAATGATTTTAAATGAAGCACGAAACGTTAAGCAAATGAACGCGTTAGACTCACCGTACTGACGAGTACCGGCCTGGATGAGAGTCGGAACATAAGTCTCATAAATTAAATGTTTAAATAATATTCATTTTTAGTGATATTATACGTAGAAAAATTAGTTGACACGATCTTATAAAAACGTGACGTTAAGTTTTACATTTCGGGTTCTGACACGTGGTATCCAACTACTCCCATACCTACTGAAAACCCTAGCTATATAACATAATACCCCCCCTATTTCAACCAACACCCACACACATATGTGTGTGTATCTGAGCGAGAAAGAGAGAGAGACGTGAGAGTAGAGATGGAGAGTGGGAGCCGGCCCCCACCCCCAGTGGCGTCCCGTGACGGTGTCTTGGCGGCCACACCGTAACCAACAACACCCTTCTGAAAATCCCGTGCAACTCAGACGAATGAGGTATGTTCTCCTGCAATGACCAAGTGCGAAGGCGGTAGTGTTAACCAGAGTAGCAAGAGCAGGAGGGACTGGAAGCAGTGATGCTAAGGTTCTCTAACCCGCTTTCTCGGTAGGCCCAGACGATGGGGCTAGGGTTCCGCCCTAGCGAAGATGGAGGCGGCGGTGAAGGTGGTTCTGAACAGCCGCACTAGGCGGTAACCCGTTTTTTCCGGCCGTCCTCACCTTTCCCAATGCAAGACGGGTTGACGGCGGCGGCGTTCGGATGGAGAAGAAGTGCAACGGCTCTGGTCCAGATGGTAGGGTGTGATGGAGGGCGGCTAGGGTTCCGCCATTGATGATGGCAGTGGTGGTGTCTAACGCATTTTCAACAGCCTGATCTTGTTCCGATGTGAGCGAGAAGGCTGGACGGTGGTAGTGGGGCACGCTGGCAGGAGCCATTTCATGGCTTTCTGTCAACGGATCCGGTGACCAGGAACGTCTTACGGGTTCCCGATGACTCCGGCAAGCCCTAAACGGCCAGATTCGTGTTGATTCACCATTCTACCGTCCCGATCTACAAATTTTCAAGGTTAGTTATGAAGTGTTGGAATCTGGTCATTTTCTGTCTAGATTCGTTAGTATGCATTGTAGATTTAGTGATTTTGGGTGGTCGGGTTTCATTCACGTGTATTAAAAATACGATTTCGGACAGATTATGGTGTCTCGAGTATTAGTCAAACCTGGTCAACGAAAGTTAAACGGGTCAACGAAAGTCAAACTTTGGGCAAAGTCAGGAACCGTGAATGGGAAATTGACCATGACGTGAAAACGAGCCTAAAAATTCAGTCGGTTGTTTTGATGGATAGAATGCGAGCGGGTTCGCATACACGAATCAAGCAAGCGGAAAGGTAAAAAGTACACTAAATACTTTATGTTTAATTATTCTAAATTAAACGTGTGTGCGGTGAAATACCTTGAGCTCTAGATGATACATTATCAGTAAAAATATGAATTAATGCAACATTAAATAATAACAAATCACATAAACGTGTTGGCGACGAGTTAATTATATAATTATTGTACAAGGATTATTATTGGGAACTAATGGTTAGTTAAACGGGACTCTAATATGACAAGTACAATACGAACAAAAAGTAAATTCTACGTTTGATGTATAAATAATATACTATAACTATAATATAAAAACCGTTGACGATTATAGCTTGGGACGAATTAGACAATAAATTTAATTTGTTTAACTATATATGGGATATTACGTTTGGATTTTTATGGACTTATACAAAGAAATGGGTAATAGTTCGGACTAAGGATTAGACGAGTAGTGATAATCAATACAAAACATATGTTTACATATAAGTTTATACATATGTAAAGGTAGGTATATGTATATACTTATCATTTGAAACTAGTCGACCGATTTCAAAATATAATATTTATTTATAAGAATATGCAACTTAGGAGTTTTCTTGAATATATATTGATATAAACGACTAAGAATCCTAAACGTTTTATGTAAATTATTAACCCTTAATTCTTGTGTTAAACAACATTTCACATGTATATATATATATATACATATATATATGTAGAATATATGTATAAGTTCATCAGAGAGTAAATAAATGTATATAATTGGAAATCCATACTTAAAATAGGTAATCCAAATCTAATCAACAAATGGTAACCCATTAACATACACCAATTCGGTATAGTAGATTAATGAATCGATAGAGCTCAAGTGCACGTGCACTAATTTGGAATTAGAGCACCATTCTACTTGTACCTTAAGATACATATTGACACGCTCACATGAAAATCATGAATTATAGAATGTGTACGAGCATCGTGGAACTTCAATAGGATGTATACCCAATGCCATTGCATATTGAGGACTCTGTCTTTAACACATATTTAGAAACATGGTTTTTTTTATCATAGCATCAGGTGGGTTACATGGCCACTTTTTGCTTGTTTTATAATTTGGGGGGGGGGGGGGAAGCATGCAGGGTTATACAAAAAAACATACAAGGTTTACGAAGCATACAAAGTTTACAGAAACATGCAAGGTTTTCATATGATAACGAGGTATTTTGATCTCGAATGTGTTACATGAGTTACGAACATCATGAGAAAAGTCCCCAGGACCTCACTATAACCACTAGCTATAGACTTAGCCTAGGAATATATGAATAGTACTATTGGGTTGACACCCAACTAACGTTAGATGGATGCATATTATCCGAAAATTCAATTCAATGTTTGTGATGGAACATTGGTGGGGCAACAACGAGAATCGTCTAGGTTTGGTTATAGGCTCATGGTAACTACATCACTTCTGTTGATCCTAGCTAGATAAAAATAGATCACTCCAGGACTCTTTTATCACATTCATGACATTCTAATTTCTAGCATAACAAAAGCTTGTTAAAATATGTTCATCATGTCTTTCAACGATAAGTTCACAAAGATTGTTAAAATTTGTTTTTTCATATGTGTAGGACCGGTGTTTTACAAGATGGTTCTGTTTAGTTGAGATTGCCAGAAACAATCACAACTATGCAAAGTAATAAGAAACAGTGAAGGAACTCATAAATGCAAATTGTATTGATCTTCAAAGTTTACAAATTACAGAGAAAACTCTAAGGAAGCATGTTTTTAAAATGAAGAGAAACAATACATATAAAGGAAATTAGAATCAAGACAGACCCTTGATTCTAAGGATCAAATCAAACACAAGACGTTGATCTTGAACTGATGAGAAGCTACACTACTATTGGTTTACAACATAGAGACAAGTAGCAAAAAGACAACTGTAGTGAAAAGATTTTCTGCAATGAAAAGACAACAACAAAAACAAAGGTCTTCTCAGTAATCATTGCAGGGCAGAGCAGAATAGGAGCATTTTCTTTTGTCATCTGCACTAATAACATTCCTCCTGCTGATAGGCGTGTCAGTGTTGCAGAAGAAATGTCAGTACTAATGTCAAGGCTGCAGATGATTTGCCTATCAGCAGCAACCTTTGCACTTTTGCAGATAAGGTCTATCCACAGCGTAGTTGTTGATCAGCTGCATTGAGTAACTATCCGCAGCATAAACACTTATCCACAGCAACTTCATCAGTGCCAAAATTATGGAGTCCGCAGCATTTACACTTAAGAAAATTTTGTAGTCATCAGTCTTTATCTCTACAAACTCCCCCTAGATTGATGCTACCAAAACTCTCTTACTACCTTTCTTCCTGAAGCTTTTGCATGTTCAGGACAATCCTTGCTGTCTCATATCCTCTTGGATCCTTGCTGGGATTGTCAAAGGGGATTTCAGACAAAGATTTGATGTCCCTTCTTGGCATGCTGAAGATGGCTTTGCTCAAACATCTCATCGTGTTTCCTTTGACATCAACTAGTGTGTATTCATCTTTGTCAGCATTTATAGGACCATTTGACAAGAGGAAAGTGATTGGAGTGGTTTTGCATCAATAACAACATCTCTTCTAGGATTGAAGTGATCTTTTATCACTAGCAGAAGATGCCTCCCACTTTCATTGTCAGGCTCATGAGATTCACCCAACTCCAAAATTTTCTTTAGATCATAATCTGGAAGCTGCATCACTTCATCAACAGACTTGTAGACTGATCTCTTCTTTTCTACCTCTCCTGTGAACACTTCAAACCATTAATCTAGATCACTATAAAACCATTTCACAATCATAATTGAATCTTCAGATATGGTAGGAGGTTTGATTTTCTTTTTGGGAGGCTGTTGATGAGAGGAAGCTGGGTGGGAGGATTTGGACGCTTTGGGAGTGGAGGAGGGAAGTCTGGGATGGTGAGAGGGAGCTTGTTGGACAGAAGGAGGAAAGACTAAGGGATTAGTTTTGGGCTTCTTTGTTTTTCTTTCTTCAGCACTGGTATCAACCCTTTTCAGTAGATTAGTCTTCTTCAATCTTTCCTCTTCTTCCTTTCTCTCTTGTCTGTAGAGAGATTGAAGGTTTATGAACTTCATGGGCCCTAGTCTCTTCCCACTCTCACCTCTTGCCTTTAGGAAGTCAATCATAACCTTCATTTCTTCATGGGTTCTTTTACTAAAGGCAATGGCTCTCCTAGATTTTTGTCTTTCCTTTTCTTCTTCTTCAGCTCTTTTCTTTTTTGCCAGTTCTCCTGGTTGACCCATAAAGGCCCTATAAATTTCCTTATTTGATAGTTTCTCAAGTTAGTCTTCATCCTCACCTTGAGAAATGAGAACGGCTATCCACTCCTCCCTCATCTCCTTTGCAAGTTTAGAGTCAATAATTCTAAACTTGGCTTCTTCAGCCTTCTATCTCTCTCTCTCTCTCTTCATCTTCTCTTTTAAGTTGTTCCTGTAGCTGGAGTGCTAGAGCTTCATCTTCTTCTATTTGTGAAGCTATAGGAACTTGAAATTTTGTTGTATCTAGAGATTTTGCAGCTAGATGAATTTGTTGCTCTCTCAGAAGCATGACAACTTTTCTATCCTGATCTCTTTTAAGCTGTGCCATTTCTTCTTCTTCTTCTTCTTCTTCTTCTTCTTCTGTTTCCCTTCTATCTTTTCTTCTTCAATCCTCCTCTCTTCTTCTTCTGTCATGATTCCTTTCCCCTAGTCTTTTTTGGATGCCTCTGCTTTTGCTTCATAGACCACAATAGCAGATGAGGAGGTTGCTATTGGAGTCTCAGCATAAGCTTCACTGGCAATTTGTGGAGTAGAAAGGGGAGAGCATTTTCTTCTACTTCTTCTTTTTCATCAACATTCATAGACTTCCATCCCTTCATGATATTCAGTTTAGAGGTGTTTGCAGATAATGTTTCAGTATTAAGCACAGCCTTTGGAGAGGAAGGAGGTGACCCAGATGATTCAGAGGGTGACCCCACTACAATCCATCCACCATTCATAAGGAAAGACTCAACAAGTTCTGCCATTTTTCGACTTCTAGATGAGTCAAAGGAAAAAATCTATGATCTTAGCTCCCATACTTTAACAAGAAAGTCAGGATTTAGCATTAATATCTCTTGGATGTTGTTGATATTAAAGGATGATCCATTACACAAGAAGAATTTTATTCCCGAGGGATTAGTGTTGGACCATCCATATACTTCAAGACCTCTGGCTACCTCATTGTACAGATGTTGAAGCAATTCTTGTGACAAGCACTCTGAAGATTGTTTTTACTTATGTATTGTCCTTATGTATTTGTATTTGTATTTGTATATCAGCATCTGTATGTATTGGTTTATCGAGTTGTAATCATGTTCGTGGGTACTTGTCAGTGTATTCGTCTTTGTTAAGTGTTGTGCGCACTTAAAAAGTGCGCAGGTTGCTCAACCTGTGTACTTAGCAAGTACGCAAGAACATTGTCTGCGTACTTGCTAAGTACGCAGGAACAAAGCCCTGCGCACTTAGCAAGTGCGCAGTCAACATGTCTAGTATAAGTGCGCAGTCAACAGGTCTAGTATAAATAGGCTAGGTTAACAGAAGTTATGTACGCAGACAGTTTCACTCAGTATATTCTCTCTGTAACCCTTCAAGTTTATAATAATTTTATTTTCGGTTTACTTTGTGTTGCTTGATTCTCCATCTAGTCACATGCATTCCGCACCCAGTCCGACTAGTCACACACCCACACGTAATGATCCGAGACACTCGGGGACCTACAACAGATGTCTCCTTAAGCATAAAACTTGATCTTCAGTCAAGACCCTGCTTCTTATCAATCCCAGTCTTTGACTTCTTTTTTTCTTGTGCTTTTCTTAAGGACTCTGCTTCTTCATCCTCAAGACTGGGATAAGTCACCTTCTTAGTTTCATCAAGAAACCTCTCATATCGAGGCGTATTGTTTTCACATATATCATGAAAGCGTTCAATGGCAAGCCTGGTAGAGAGCTTCTTGGAGGTGTTGATGCATTCAGTCAGGTGCATGGTCTAGAGGTCAAGTAGACTTAGGTTATCCAAATTGAGTTCTTGAACTCTAGCAAACTCCCATCCAATCCAAAACCTTTCAAATAGGCCATCATACCCCCATGCTAGAATATAGTCAAACTCCAAGTTGTTTGCTGTCAGAGGGTATTGAGGGGATATGACATGCCTTGAGATACTTGTAGCAGCTTGAAGTATTTGGATGGTAGGGAGTGTCTCTTCCTCTTCTTTCTCTATCTCCATATCCTCAGGGAATGCTTCATCTACATCCCTGGCAAACAATCACCATTCCTCAGATACCTCTTCTTCTTCTTCATCTCTGGAAACCATCAGATCATGGACTTGGATAAGCTGGAAGAGTGTTCTTTCAAATTCTTCCTACTCTTTGAACCAAGTATCTAGGATTTCATCCTCGTCTTTAAACATTTTCTCCCCCATTTTTGTTGCATCAGTGCATATGGATGAGGAGTGCCAACTGATACAAGGTAAGGAGGAGTTAATGTCTGGCATTGGTGGGACTCATGCACAGAAACTTGGTGTCTTAGTTTAGACACTTCAGCCTCAAGTAGACCTTCTCGGGTGACGAACTTAGGCTGGGTACATTCGCAGTCAAGTCAATCAGTGCCTCCTTGATAGTGGCATTGGGAGATGGTACATCATTTTGACTTGGTGCCTCTGTACTTAAGTTCAAATGAGAGACAAAATGTGTGGGCTCAAGTGGGTTCTCTATAGACTCGGGATATAGTCCTGATCCTAATAGGGATCCTTCCAAGGAAGTCTCCGTAGTATTGTGGCTATCCCTTATGGTTTTCTCATCTGAGTGTTGTGACTCTATATGATAGATTTTAGATTAGGATTGGGCCTCTAAGCCAAGAATAGAAGGATTCTTCTTGCTCTTCTTTCTTTTTGTGGTATAACTTGCCTCAAATGGGGCCCTTTGTTCTAGTTGGGCTTGAAGAGTGGGGGTGAGTATTTGTTGTACATGTGCACCATCAGTAGGTTGCATAGGGGTTCGATCAAGGGAAGCAGCGGTTGTATGTACATGTTGTGAAGTGGAGGGTGTGGGATCAGTATCAGCTGGGACTGCTGAACTGTCTCCCTGGGTACTTTGTATGTTCATCATTCTAGGTAACAATGGAACATTGACCCCTGAGAACTTTTCTCAAACTGTTCTTATGCTTTTAGAAATGTTATTTTTTTGTCCCCCTATTATGTAGATTCTTGTAGGTTTGGAAAGATCTTTTAGTTCATTGTTAAAAACTTCCAGCAATAACATAGGGTACATATAAAAAGCGTGTTTTGCCCGTTTTTGAAGGTTGTATCTCAAACCTTCAAAAATCAAGTGAGGAAAATTAAATCCTTGGGCAGTGGTCATACCATGAACTGTAGATGCCAGTCCAGAGTTGAGTTGATGCCATCCACTCCTCTTTTGAGATATACATTGAAGAAGAGTGTGGTAAACGTACTTCTAGGGAGGACCCAACAGAGTTTTTTCAACAGTGTATTCTTCTTGATTTCCAGTGTACCCTATGGATACAAATGTCCTCATGTATTCATCTTTGGTGTAGGAGTTGGGAGCACCTTCATCTTGAAGCTTGAGATGTTTTTCGAGAGTTGCTTCAGAGACGATAATGTCTTTGCCGTCTACATTGGCTTTGATTTGGGGAATCCCCTGTTCAGTGGAGTAGGAGGCAGAGTTCCAGAAATATTCCATGTGATAGATGTAGATTGTTAGGTTGACGGTTAGAGAAAAGTGTATTTTTGATCGACACAGGAAGTCGATCATTTCATCAAAACCCTTTGATTTCTTCCCTTTTACCAGATATGCTGTGAGATTATGGTATGTTGAAATTTTATCATTAGGGTTGTTGATGTCAACGTTTGCCATGATGATGAAGTTTGGAAGGAAAGATGAAGCTTTTGAAAGGTGGTTATGGATGCATGGAGCTTTGAATGCTTGAATGCGGGGGAGAAAAGATGGAGAGTTAGGTCAGAATTTAATGTGAAGAAGTGAAGGAGGGAATTTGATTTTGTTATAACGGCAAGTGTTAGGACATAGTTTGTAATGACAAAAGCTTGTAATAGTTAGATTTTATGTCTTTATGTTTTTGTTATGTAAATGTCAAATGTCACTAAGTGTTTTACAAGTATAGCCTAGAGGCGAACTTGTTAAGTTCGCCTGGTCTATCAGAGGCGAACTTAATAAGTTCGCTTAAGTCTAACTGAGGCGAACTTGTTAAGTTCGCTTAAGCTGTTAAGGCGAACTTAATAAGTTCGCCTATATCAGGTCAGTTATCTATATATATGTTTACAGAGTCAGTCGTTCTGGAGAGATCAGAACAGAACCAAATAGAACAGAGAAGTCCGATTGAGTCTGTAAACATCATTGTGATTTGAAATACGAATTGAGAAGGTTATTTACTTGCTTGTTTGAATTGTCTTTTATGCATATAAACGTTGACTCGTTGGATTCCGCACTCCGAGTAAACGTCATGTCTTATCACGAGATCGATCTGTAGACGCGCTATAGGGACCTACAAGTGGTATCAGAGCTTTTGCTCGTGATTCTTGTTGATTCTAGATGATTTTATATGCAAATTGACATCAAATTCATCATTTTTGAGTTTTTCATTTCAATGGAGTTTTCAAGACTGATTTTGATATGATTTGGTGTTTTTGAAGAGGATTATGATGAAATTGATCCGATAGAAAGCTTCTAATTGACAAATTACACGATCCTACGGTCCAATTTTGTTTAATTCCTTCAGTTCAGTGATTAATGATGATTTTTGGATGTTCTTGGTTCGCGATTTTGGTCTGAAGATGTTCTTGATCTTGATTCTGTTACGGCAAGCGAACTTGCTGATTTCTGTGCAGGCGAACTTAGCATCAGGCGAACTTGTCAAGTTCGCTTCTCACAGGGTTAAGCGAACTTATTTTAGGCGAACTTAATCAGATTGTTGATTTCTGATTTAAGCGAACTTATTAAGTTCGCTTGGGTGTATTATAGGCGAACTTATTATCTTCGCCTGAGGGTAAGACTGTTCAGCACTTGGAAATTTTTTCAGAAAATTTAAAAAAAAATGGCAAATATGGTTCAAGTCACGAATATGTTCAATTATGACAATGAGATCGGTACATCTCAAAAACCTCGAAGTTGTTGAATCTAGCTGATTATTCTAATTGGAAAGATCGGTTTGACCAGTTCGTATCTTTTACCGATACTAGTTTGTGGATTCTGATTTTGGAAGGATATACGCATCCTACTTATTCGTGGATGGGAAAGGATGATGTTCCGAAGCCAGTGTCAACGTTAACTACTGAAGAGAAGTTGTTATTTGATAGGGAAAAGAAAGTGATGGCTAGTATTTCGATGTCTCTTCCAAAGGAAATATATCACAGTTTTAAACAGTTCAAGTCTTCTCAACAACTGTGGGAAGCATTACAGAAAAGGTGTGAAGGAAGTTTGGATGTGAAGAAGAGTAGAAAGGAGTTACTAAAGAAGCAGTTCCTGGTCTTTAAACATTTTCAAAACGAATCCTTGGATGATCTTGCTACAAGATTCTATCATCTTCTTAGTGAACTGGCTAGTGCGTCTGTGGTGTATGAGACTGAGGAAATCAATGATAAATTCTTGGAGGCTTTACCATCAAAATTTGATGTGTATACGGTTTTAATCAAATAGAATATTAAGTACAAAACCATGTCTCTTGAAGAAGTTCTAGGGAAGATTCAGTCGCATGACATGAATATGAAGAAAAAAGAGACTAATATGGAGCATATCCAGGATCCCTCAATGTATTTTGCCAAATCTACTGGTAAATCTGGTACTGGAGTGGCATTCTTTTCTGGTGATGCTCAAGAGTCTTCAAATGATCAGTGTTCTAGAGTTCCAATTTATTCTGGTCATTCAAGCCAGTCTGGATTTTCTGCGACTACAGCTTCAACATCATCTGGATCTCATTTGAATCAGAAAGTTGTTGATGATTATCTTGCAATGTTTTCATCTTTCATGGCATCATATGAGAATTTTATTGGAGGGAAAATACATGATCCTGAGGTTATAGAAGAATATTTCAGATAGATTGACCCTGTTGATCTGGAAGAAATGGATATCCAATGGAATATGGCTATGTTGATGCGCCAAGCTAAAGATTTCTTAAAGAAAACTGGAAGAAAATATATTGGTTAAAATAGTCGATCTCGTATGGGTTTTGATAAGAGCAAAGTTCGTTGTTACAACTACCAAGAGTATGGTCACTTTGCTAAGGAGTGTGTGAAGCCGAAGGTAGAATTTGATTCTCAAAAGAAGCAGAATAATTTTCAAAACAATCAGTCTAACTTTCAGCATAATCGGAATCAATCACATGGTTCTTCTGGTAATACAAATCATGCATCTGCATCATCAGCATTGGTTGCTCAAAACGACGAAAACTATGACTGGGGCATTCATCTGGAAGACTTGGTGGGTGCTGTGAGTCAGGCTTTTGTTGCAGAAATTCATTCTGAAAAACCAGAGGAGTCTACTGATGATGAAAGTTCTAGTGATGATTCGTGTGATAGTGATAGTGTTCCAAGCGTTGATGATGAGGTAGAATAAGGGCAGAATATTGATTCTGATGCTGCATCAGGGGTTGCTGAGGAGGATATTGTTCTTACAGAAAATGCTTCAGTTGGTGATGATTCAGAGAATATTCCCACTGCCAAAGTATTCATCGCAGACATGTCTGATCCGTCTAAGGTAAAAGACTCTGTTTGTCATATTTACTGTTCTAACTGCATTTCTGTTAAAGATAAACTGCAAAAGGTCATGGATGATAACACAAACTTAATTTGTGACATGAAATCAATGCATTCAGTTAATCAGAAACTAAAAGATAATGATAAGCTGTGCATTGATAGAATTGACTCTTTGAAAAGAGACTTAAATTCTCTTGGGCTAAAATACAAAGAGCAGGGTTATCATCTAGATATGGCTTATGCTGAAATAGAAAAACGTAATGAAGCTGTTGCCCAAAAGAATAAAGAAATATCTGACAAAGAGTCTGAGGTAATCAAACTTCATCGAAAGTTGGAATAATTTGAAAGTTCTTCAGTTGTTTTGGATTATTTAAACTCAAATGCTGATCCTACTAAGCGTGTTGCTGGTATTGGATTTATTCCTCCACCGTTTAATGCAAATTATGTGGTGGAACCTGAAATCATAAATGAAGAGGAGATAGATCCAAAGACCGTGTTAAAGGTGAATCCGGTAACTAGGGAGGATATGGTGTATGAGTATGATTCTGAAGATGAGGTGTTTGATGAGAAGAAGGTCGAGGGCAATCCAAAAGAGTTAAAAATTGATGACCCAACAGTGGTTAAATCTGTTACCCGGGATCGATGCATTCTGACTGAACCTGAAGAGGTGAAAGTTGGCACTTCTAAGCTTTCTCCGATTTTACAGTCAAGTCGATTTGTAGCAGTAGGTTATCAAAAAGTGTATTCTTCAAAGGTGCCAACACAGGCTTATGTTCCAAAGAAGCCGATAAACTGTTCTGGACATTCCTCTGAAGCTTATTCTTCTGATGGATCCTCAAATTCAAAGAAAACTCCTTATTTTAGAACTTATCAAGAAAGAAGAGTGTGTTTTCATTGCAACGAGGCTGGTCACATTCTGATCAATTGTCCTTACAAGAACCAGGGTAAAATGAAGATTGTTCCTTCACAACCAAAAGTGGTGAAGATTCTGAAAAGAAAAGATGAGGGAAAGTCGTCTTCTAGTTTGGAAAAATTTGCCTGGTCGATCTTTTGTTAAATCCTCTGGATTTAAACAACAGGATAAATTGAATTCTAAATCTTTTGTATGCAAAGAGAAACTTGAGATTCCTAATGTTGGAGTTTCAAAAGTTTCTCATCAGGAAGTTAAGTTGTCTAGACCTCAAAGGAGAAGACGAAACAGAAAATTGAAGAAAATTTTGGAAACATCTGAATCTGACAATAATATATCAAATAATGTTTTTCAAAATAATAAAAATGGATCTTCTTTGAAAAAGTCTGATTGTCAAACTTCTGTTCCAAAAGTGAATGATAAGATTGATTGTAAATTACAAGAAGTTGTTTATTTTGATAAATCTGGACGACCCAAGACCACGATGGCTTGGGCTCTTATTTCTAACTGATTCTCGTTGTTTATGTAGGGACAACCAAGGAGGACTATCAACAATACATGGTATGTGGATAGTGGTTGCTCTCGACATATGACAGGGAATGTTAGATTGCTTGAAGATGTTAAACATATTGATGGTGGTTATGTCGCTTTTGCGGGTAATAAAGGTGGGTACATAGCTGGACAGGGAACGTTAAAGAATGACAAAGTCAAATTTGAAAAGGTGAATTATGTTGAGCAGCTGGAACACAATCTTTTAAGCGTATCACAAGTCTGTGACAAGAAGTTTTCGTTCCATTTCAACGATGCTGAATGCTATATTTTGAAACCAGGATTTGTGATTCCTGATGAATGGATTCTCATGAAGGCTCCAAGGAGAAATGACACGTATGTCCTTGACATGAGTGTCGCCACTACAACGGATTCAATTCCAACATGTTTACTCTCCAAGGCGTCAGAATCTGATTCAATATTGTGGCACAGGAAGCTAGCTCACATTAACTATAGGAAGATGAACTACATTGTTAGGAATGATCTGGTTCTTGGTATTCCAAAGATGAAATTCTCAGTTCCTGATGATTGTATTCCTTGCAAGAAGGGGAAGCAAAGAAAGAAATCTCACAAATCTAAATCGACGAATTCTATCGTAACTCCTTTGGAGTTGCTGCATATGGATTTGTTCGGTCCTATCAGTATCAGGAGCATTGGTGGAAAATCATACTGCTTGGTAGTAACTGATGATTACTCCAAATTTTCATGGGTTAGGTTTCTTTCCTCTAAAGCTGAAACCGCTGAGTTGGTACAATACTTAATCCTGGGTTTGGAGAATTTATTCAATCTAAAAGTCAGAAGAATCAGGAGTGACAATGGCAGCGAATTTAAGAATAGCAAAATGGGCTTATTCTGTCTACAAAAAGGAATTCATCATGAATTCAGTGCGCCATATGTTCCTCAACAAAACGGTGTCGCTGAACGAAAGAACAGGACGTTGGTCGAAACAGCTTGCATGATGCTTGCAGATTCTAAGCTTCCAGTCACATTTTGGGCTGAAGCTATGAATACTGCGTGTCATGTTTTGAACAGGGTCTTGACCGTCAAGCGACATAACAAGACTTGCTATGAATTGCTGAATAATCGAAAGCCAAATCTGGATTATTTACTACCTTTTGGTAATCCTTGCACCCTATTGAAATTTCGAGATGTCCCAACAAAATTCAGTGCGAAGGCTATTGAAGGGATTTTTCTGGGGTATGTGGCTAATTCGACAACCAAGAGGGTTTATAACAAAGAGACGCGCCAAGTTGAAGAATGGTTCCATATTGACTGTTCAAATCGGTCTTTACCACAAATGGCGATTGGTCCGGATTGGGCATTTGATTATGAAAACTTATTCAAGTCTTTTCATTTACCTTCTGATATTTCTGCTGAAGATGCTGCCGTTCTTTATGATTCTTGTCACGATGCACAACACAATGGATTTCTACCAAATGCAGTTCCAAATTCATCGATTCCATCTACTTCTGCTCCCGATCCTAATGTTGCTTCTTGTTCAGGTCCACAAGATTCAGAGAGTGAGGAGGATAATGCTATTTTTCAAGATTCTTCTGCTGAACCGTTGTTGGGAGATGATCCATTATCTTCAACACAGGCTCAGGGGGAGATTCCTACAAATTTAAACTCGGAAATTCCAATTAATCAAGATTATTCTTATCAATCTGATTCTACTCAAGTTGACGTGTTGCCGGTTCCTGAGGTTGCATCCATCAAGGAACTCAAAGATCATCCCGTGACGAATATAATTGAAAATTTACAGGATGGAGTGAAAACACGTTCCTTTGTTGACAATACTTGTTTGTATACCTGCATTAAAGATTCTGGTGTTCTTGATGATTGTTCACATTCTTGCTTTATTTCGTAGGTTGAACCCAAGAATGTTGAGATGGTTTTAAATGACAACAATTGGATAGAAGCTATGCAGGAGGAACTTGCTCAATTTGACAAACTTAAGTTTTGGAATCTTGTTGATCTTCCGAAGGGTGCGTATCCGATAGGAACAAAATGGGTGTTTAAATGTAAGAAAGATGATCGAGGTGTCGTGGTACGTAACAAGGCAAGATTAGTTGTCCAGGGCTTTAATCAACAGGAAGGAATTGATTACACCGAGGTTTATGCGCCGGTTGCGAGGCTCGAAGCTGTAAGGCTGTTTCTAGCTTTTGCTTCCTTTAAAGGTTTTAAGGTGTTTCAATTAGACGTAAAAAGTGCGTTTTTATATGGAAAGGTCAAGGAGGAAGTCTATGTGTGTCAACCGCCGGGGTTTGAAGATCCACTGAATCCGAATATGGTTTCCAAGCTTGATAAGGCTCTCTATGGTCTTCATCAGGCTCCTCGTGCGTGGTATGAAACTTTATCCACACATCTTTTGACAAATGACTTTGTTCGTGGAAAGATAGACTCGACCTTATTCATAAAGAAATCAGGGGGAGATTACCTACTGGTGCAAATTTATGTGGATGATATTATTTTTGGCTCGACAAACGAAGGGTTATGCAAAGACTTTGAGGGTGTTATGAAGTCGAAGTTTGAAATGTCAGCTATGGGAGAGTTATCATTTTTCTTAGGTTTACAAGTAAATCAAAAGGAAGATGGTTTCTTTATTCATCAGTTCAAGTATGTCAAAGACATCTTGAGCCGGTTCAAGATGGAGGACTGTACCCCATATGATACTCCAATTCCGGTCAATCATAAGTTGAATTCTGACCCGGAAGGAAAAGATGTGGATTGTCGACTTTACAGAGCTATGATTGGATCCCTCATGTATTTAACCGCTTCAAGGCCAGATATAATGTTCGCCGTGTGCATCTGTTCCAGATTTCAGGAAAAGCCAAAAGAACCTCACTTAATCGCTGTGAAAAGAATCTTTCGGTATTTAAAAGGAAAACAACGTTTGGGGCTATGGTATCCTCATGGTTCTAACTTTGATTTCAATGCTTATACTGATTCTGATTTTGGTGGTTGTTGTCTGGACAGAAAATCTACAAAAGGTGGTTGCCAGTTCTTAGGTAATAGACTTGTGTCCTGGCAATGCAAAAAGCAAACCACAGTCTCGATTTCTACATGCGAAGCAGAATATATCGCTGCTGCGAGTTGTTGTTCACAAATCCTGTGGATACAACATCAATTGAGAGATTACGGTTTGAATTTCACAGGAACCCCTATGCTTATTGATAATAATGCTACTATGTCCATAACGAACAATCCTGTTAAATATAGTAAAACTAAGCACATCGAAATTCGATATCATTTTATTCGTGATTGTGCAGAGAAAATGTTGATTGAGCTGGTCAAGGTACACACTGACGATAATTTTGCTGATTTGTTTACCAAGGCATTTGATTGTACCAGGTTTGAATTCCTAATTAAAATGATTGGTATGATCAATCCCGAATAAAAGTTTTTCAAAATCAGAATTTCATGGAAAATTTTTATTTTTAATGTCTTTTACTGCTTTATTACATTTTTGCATTTACATTTCAGTCAAAAAGTTGTTAACTTATAAAAAGTCAAAACAAAGTGAAAATTATAAAATTTGACATCATTTGAAGTTAGAGAAGAAATGATAGTACATCAGTGATTAGTTCATTTCACACGACCTTAGTAGACCTTTGATATATGATTGATTAAACAGAGTTGATTTGATCTAAATCTCAAAGTCTGCATAAATAAGAAATGATAGTGTTTTGAATGCTCTAATTTTGATAATCTGTTTTTTAAATTTGTGTATGAGTTTTGAAACTTGAATTGTCAATAGACTAAAAGCGTTTTGAACCTAATAGTAGTGTGAAAATTAAATATGATATGATTACATCTGTGATTTGAATCCATTATATGCCTGTGTGTGTGTGTAAAATATCATTATCAGATAAAGAATATATGGTTTTAAATAATTTCATGAGACCAATATCGAATTATATCTTTAGCACAAATCTATTTCAGTTCACTTCACTGCCCATGCCCCGAAAAACATGCAAGGTGTTGTTGAACTAAGATATGCTTTCAAAATCTGTTGAAACATATATTCGCCCTTGGATCAGTTAGATACATCATCTGGTCTGACTCCATTGAATTTTATCCAGATAATAGTTGGATCCTCATACCTGAATCTGTTGATTCTTATTATACAGCCAATCCATTAGAATCTTCTGATTCGGAATCATGATGATTCTTATATCCTTTGTGATCTGCTTCTATACTTGTGCTAAAAGAGATAATTTCATCTTGGAAATTGATCTAATCTTAATATAAACTGTATATGTCTTGGAGATAGTGCAATTTATATTTCTGTTTGACATATATGTGGGGTACACAATGTTTTTCATCTAAATGGTACTAAATCACATGAATTTGGAGAATAAACGCTTATAGTTTCAAATTTTATAATATTGACAGATTTAAGAATTAATGCTTTATATTTCAAATTCGGTATAAATAAAAGAGCTTTTATAACCTGATCTTATTTACTTTGAAATTTATCGCGTATCATTTCAAATATTATTCACATTGAATGAGTTTCAAAATGAAAAAGATGCAAAGTGCACAAAACTGAGATTGGATGGTTTCATATTATAGGTTACCCTTTGTTATTGCTAAAATGTGTGATGAATTAATTAGATACTGATATGATCTTCTTACTCATGATGTTAATTCAAAAATATGTGTTTCCGTTTGTACAGATAAAATCCAAAAATATGTGTTTCCGTTTGTACAGATAAAATCCAAAAAAATATGTGATTCCGTTTGTATAGATAAAACTCAAAAAGATTTTGATTTTGATTTTCCTTGAAAATTCTAAACTTTTATTAAAATTGTTCGGGATTGGATCGAATATATGTTGCTGACGGAAGTTCAAGATTTAACAGGTTGAAGTTGATAAAATTTTTGTTCAAGGCAAAAAGGTTGAAAAGCTATTAAGTTCGCCTGTGTACAGTGAAGCGAACTTAATAAGTTCGCTTAAAAACAGTGAAGCGAACTTAATCTGGTTGTCTGCAGTGAAGCGAACTTAATCTGGATGTCTGTGGTGAAGCGAACTTAGCATGTTCGCCGAAGGCTTGTTAAGCGAACTTAACAAGTTCGCCTAATTAAGCGAACTTAATGTGTTTAAGGTTCTAGATCAAGCGAACTTATCAGATTCATCGTCTTCTTCATTTTAGGTGAACTTAACTGAAATTTTTCAAAATTTTAATCTGTGTTGTTGGAGTTGTTTACCTGTTCTATCATATTCCAAATTGAATTGCGAACACAACCAAGGTAATTTTGTTGAATTTCATCCGTTCAATTGTGAGAATTTGATGATTTTCTTCTCGGTTTCCGTCGAAAGTTTAAACGGACGGTTTTTGACCTAATTTTGTCAGGAATTATGAAATTGATCATTCTAATTGGTTTCTAAGTGATAATCGATTGATATTCATTGCTTATTTCATGTGTTTAACTTGATTAGCCGATTTTTTTTAATTCAGTGTTTGAATTTGAATCGTCACAGGTTCAGGCGAACTTGTTCCAAGCGAACTTGTTCTAAGCGAACTTGTTTGAAGCGAACTTGTCAGGCGAACTTAATAAGTTCGCCTCTTGCAACACTAAGCGAACTTATTAACTTCGCCTAGGGGTCAGGGAAGATTTGAACATGTAAATTTTTTTTGTGTGTTCAAAATTGTTTTTAAAATATTTTTTTTTGTTTTGTTGTTTGTTCGTGTTTGTTATTTTTGCTCATATGTTTGTTGTCCAACTTTTTCAGATGGCTAGACGTGTCGAATATAAGCATAATCAAGTGGCATTGTTAGATCCTAACATGTCCGAGACGGTCAATTTTCAAGGAATAATCGGATTTCTAAATCGTTCCCGTCTTCATACTACTTTATCTGCTGATCCTTACATCAGTTTATTATACATACAACAATTTTGGGATACGGTTCATCAGGATACGGACGTTGAACCTCATGTTCTTCATGCCACTGTTAATAATACCGAGATTGCCATTTCTGAAGAGACGATTCGTGCTGCTCTTGATTTGGGTGGAAATGCTGAAGATCCGTTATCTTATCCAGGAACTCTTATTCTGGGTTGTTTTCAAAGAATGGGATATCGTGGGAAACAGAATGATACACAAGCACGTAAAGGTGGCTTAGTTGGTAAATGGAGGTACTTTATGCATGTGCCTATTCAGTGCATCCCTCCTCGCAAAGCTGGTACCGATGGCTTGAAGATGGCTCTTCAAACTGCAATGGTTGCTTTAACGTTGAATAAGCGATTCAATTTTGCACTTTACTTCTATCGAGAGATGGTCATGCAAATTAATCCAGCTGAAGGTCAATGATTTCTGATGTATCCTCGTTTTACTCAACTGATTCTTAATCATCTAATTCCGGATCTTCCACAACATCCTATAAGATTAACTTTGACTCCGATGTCAAAGCGTATCTTTACTGATTGTACAAAAGTTAAACAGCATAATGCTGCATTGATACCGGTTCCTGCTCCATTGTTTAGGCACTTAATCAATCCTGATTATGTTGCACCACTGAATGACAACTGGTTTCATCCAGAAGAAATTGCTCAGGTTCCAGGCTTCAATGTTCAAGAACAACAACAGCAAAAACCACAACAACCAGCACAACAACAAGTTCCACAACAACAGATACCAGTTCAACAAGTACAAGTTCCCGTACAACCACAAATTCCTATTCCTGAACAAGTTCCAACTCCACAGGCTGAGGTTGAAATACCTATTCATGAACCTGTTCAAGAGGAGGTCGTTCATGCACATGAACATGATTTAGGAATGAACATGGTTGATTTCGTTGATGATGCTGTGAACTCGCCCATTCAAGAAGCTGAAGGGAATGTGGTGACTGGTGATGAATCTAGTTCCAGCTCAAGTGAGACGATATTACCTGTTAATGAAAGCGCTGATTCTGATGAATCTAGGGATTTTTCCTCAGATCATTATGAACGGTTAGCTGCTATTCCACTGGCCAATGCTGGAAAACGCATTAAATCTCATGCCAGACGACCAAGAAGAAAGTCTGTTCGGGATCCTCCTTCCGGTTCAGTACTTGGAAAAAGATTCTTGGTTGATGAAAGTACTGAGTTTGATAGTGACTTTAATCCAGATCCTAAGACTCAAAAGTTAATGTCTGCATCCATAGCTGCTGCTAAATCTTCACAGGGAGTAGAGGATGCACAGTTTGTTGCTTCCTTGATTATTACTCCTCCACGATCTTAGGATCCATCTCCGGTTAGAACTCCTGTTCCTCCAGTCATTCCTACTACTGCAAGTCCTTCAGTTCCACAATCGACAGCTGGTCCGTCTAAGCCTTCTGATTCTGAAAGGATTACTTTCCTTGAATCTCAAGTGCTTACACTACAAGCTCAAGTAGATACTCTTGTGTCTACTGCTTCACAACGACAGCTGGTGACTTAGACTCAAGCTTAATAGATAGCTGATATGCAAGCAGTGGTGACTAAACTCGTTCAGCGTCTTGACGCTCAGGGGGAGTTGAGGATACCTGATACTTGTCACACAGAGTCTATTCAAAGACGTGATAATGAAGACAATGATCCTGCTGGAAATATTGAGGGTGATCGTCAATACACTGACGCTAATCCTATATCTAGGGTTCAGGGGGAGTCGACATCACAATCACTTGAAGGAAACAAAGATACTTCTGGTACTAATGAAGAAGAAATTCTATTATTGGAGTTCTTTCAAGATTCAGAAGAAGTGGAAGCTGAAAAGATTGCATGTCTTGATGACATTGATGATTTATTCAATGACATGGAAGATGATATGTCGGATAATGAGATAGAAGAAGGAGAAATAGTAGGGATTGAGATAGAGAAAGATAAAGATAGTGTTACTTATGAAGGCTGTGATGGTCTTAAAGTGTCGTATAACTTCATCCAGGATGATGTTATTCCTGAATTCACTTATGAAGGAGTAACAGATTCTATGGACTCTGTTGAAGACGTCACACTGCCTGAAGACACTGCTGATTCAAAGATGGATACTGATGATGAGAATATTCAATCTGATAAAGATGCTGAAACTAAAACTACTCACACTGAGTCTCCGAAGGTTAATGAAGAACTTGTGATGTACAGAAATACAGGGATGACACGAGAACAGTGGAGAGAAGTTGTAAACAGTTAGATGAAGGTGCTACCCAAGTCTCCAGCACAACCTGCTCAGAAAGAGAAATATGTGAATAAAGAGCGGTGTGTAGGAAGGATTATAAGTTGGTTCTATGATGATGAATCAAAATTATTTGCAATTAAACGATCTGACGGTGTTCAATACTTAAAGCCGAAGATCATGTATTTCAATACCTTGCCAAGGTGTGAAATAAATGGTTTAGCTTCAAAGCCACTCATTAATAGATCGAAGAATGGTTTGGCTGATGTGATAGTAAACTTGATCAAGAAAGAAGGTAGTTCAGGAAATTATGATCGGCTGAAACCACAAAAGGGAAAGAGAGTGAAGAACACAAATCCAAAGACTCGGAAAGTGACCTGGAGATACAAGTATAAACCAGTGCGTGCTATTCACAAGATACCATTAAAGAAGATTCCTCAAGACTTTCTTGGGAATATGAAATGGTGGTATGTCGATGTCAATACTGGTGAAGCAAGGATTGAAGATAAAGACAATAAGGTCATTGTATGTTTCTATGATGCAATGAATATTATAAATTTTTCTAAGAAAGATCAGAGGACGTTGCGAAAGAATGAAATAATTTTCACTGATGTTTGGAGAGAACAAGGTCTACAGTACAAAAGAGTTTTGGAGATATGCAGAAGATATGGAGTGCATGCTGGCAGCAGACTACCGGATAACTGGAAGAGTTCAAGATAAAGACTGAAGATTGAAGATCAAGCTATTGTCAAGGGGGAGTCTGTTAGGACATAATTTGTAATGACAAAAGCTTGTAATAGTTAGATTTTATGTCTTTATGTTTTTGTTATGTAAATGTCAAATGTCACTAAGTGTTTTACAAGTATAGCCTAGAGGTGAACTTGTTAAGTTCGCCTGGTCTATCAGAGGCGAACTTAATAAGTTTGCTTAAGTCTAACTGAGGCGAACTTGTTAAGTTCGCTTAAGCTGTTAAGTTCACCTCTATCAGGTCAGTTATCTATATATATGTTTACAGAGTCAGTCGTTCTGGAGAGATCAGAACAGAACCAAATAGATCAGAGAAGTCCGATTGAGTCTGTAAACATCATTGTGATTTGAAATACGAATTGAGAAGGTTATTTGCTTGCTTGTTTGAATTGTCTTTTATGCATATAAATGTTGACTCGTTGGATTTCGCACTTCGAGTAAACGTCATGTCTTATCATGAGATCGATCCGTAGACGCGCCATAGGGACCTACAGCAAGGGTTGAGAGGATTGGGCAAAGGTCACTTGTACCATACAAGAAGAAACATAAATATGAAATCTACAGTAGCGCTTCACTTTTTACTATTTTACAGCTGTAGCACACTGTAGCAGTCATGGTAAAGACTGACCGTGACTTTTTACAGCTGTAGCACACTGTAGCAGTCATGGTAAAGACTGACAGTGACTTTTTACAGCGAGTAAAAGTTAATTGGAACCATGTTACCCATCCACAACAAACTTGGTTGCTGCTGATGGTTAAGTCCATCAGCAGCAAACTTGGTTGCTGCTAATGGATATGATGGTCCACAACAAAGGTGTTGCTGCTAATTACCTTAAAGCTATCAGCATCAAACATGTTCATGCGGATGGCCTAAAGTAATCAGCAAGAAAATCTTTTGCTGCAGATGACTAAAACTATCAGCAGCAAAATTGTTTGCTACTAATAGATGAAGTCATCAAGATTAACTAAAGTGTTTTTGAAATTTTCTGAGGTTTTTATTTACAACAAAAGAAAGACAACCACATTTATTATTGAAGTTTTTGGAGAAGAATTTTAATCAAAGTTCATCATGCCAATGGACTCAACTAGATATCTAAATCTAGCTTCATTAAAGGCTTTTGTGAATAAGTCAGTATATTGCTCATTGGTATGAACTTTGGTTAAAATGATTCTCCTTTTCTCAGCTTGATCTCTAATAAAATGATACCTGATGTCAATGTATTTTGTCTTGGAGTGCTGCACATGATTATTGGTAATTGATATGGCATTCTTGTTATCAATGTGAATGGGAGTTGCCATGAATGTCACCCCATTCTCCAGCATTTGATTTGGTATCCAGATGACTTGAGCACAACAACTGGAAGCTGCAATGTATTATGCTTCTGCGGTGGATGTTGACACAAATGTTTGCTTCTTGCATTGCAGGAGATAAGTCTTCCTCCTAGAAATTGACATCCTCATGAGTGCCAAAGCCCCAGTCTTGGAGTTCCCTTTAGGTACCTAAAAGTTCTCTTGACAGCTTGGAGATGAGAAGTCTTTGGAGCTTCTTGAAATCTTGGACATAGACATACTGCAAACATGATATCTGGTCTGGAAGCAGTCAGATACATGAGTGATCCAATCATTTCCCTGTACTGATGTTGATTAGTGTCTTGACCATTTTTGTCTAGGGACAGTTGATGGTGCACTTGAATTGGAGTTCTTGCAGCAGAGCAATCAGCCAGCTTGAATCTTTCCAAAATGCTTTTTACATACTTGGATTGGCTGATGAAGATTCCATTTGGAACCTGTTTGACTTGGAGACCCAAAACGAAATTTAGTTCACCCATTGAACTCATTTCAAGCATTGATTGCATTAGGATCTCAAAGTCTTTGCATAGGTTCTTCTTTGTTGATCCAAATATGATGTCATCATAGATTTGTACTAGTAGAATTTCTCCCTCTTCATCTTTGATAAACAAAGTCTGATCAATGGCACCTCTTCTGAAGTTGTTACTGAGTAGATATCCGGACAAGATTTCATACCAGGCTCTTGGGGCTTGATGTAACCCATACAGAGCTTTATCTAATTTGAATACTTTGTTAGGATGTGAGGGATCTACAAATCCTAGAGGCTGTCTGACATATACTTCCTCACCAATATTCCCATATAGAATAGCACTTTTGGCATCCATCTGATCAGCAGTAAAGCTCTTGGATGCAACATATGCTAGGAAGATTCTGATTGCCTCCAGTCTGGCAACCGATGCAAAGACTTCATTATAATCAATTCCCTCCTCCTGAGTATAGCCTTGAGCTACAAGTCTGGCTTTGTTTTTTTATCACAATTCCTCTCTCATCTTCTTTGTTTCTGAAGACCCACCTTGTGCCTATAGAAGTTTGTCTAGGTGGCAGATCAACTAGGGTCCACACTTCTTGTCATCTGAATTACAGAAGCTCTTCCTTCATTGCTTCAATCCAGCTGTTGTGCTGCAGTGCTTCATCTATCTTCTTTGGTTCAACTTGATATAGAAAGCAAGAGTACAGACATATATTGGCTTCATGTGACTTTCTTCTTGTCTGAACTCCTTGTTGAACTGAACCAATGACATTCTCTAGAGGATGTGTTCTATTAATTCTTTGGGCTGGAACAACATCCATCTGGATTTCTTGGTCAAAATTGCTTTGGTTTTGATCGGGAAGATTTTCATTTTCAAGAGGGTTGTTTACAGAAGTGTCTTCAACTGCAACAACATCTTTAAGTGAGTTGTCAGCAACATCAACCGTATCAGCAGCATCAGATGTAATACCCTCATTTTGATCTTCATTGTCAGAGAGACTGTTGCTGGTGATATTTGAGTTGCTTGTTCTGGCTTCACTGGCTTCAATAACATCAACAATAGATGGAGGATCAATGGATGGTCTTTTGATTCTTATAGATGGACCGCTGAAGCCTAATCTGTAGTCATCAATTGATGAAGTGGCTGGGTTGTGTGTGGATGAAGAGTGCATATTTGAGAAGATGAGAGGCTTAAATATTTGAGAGTAGGAATCTATATCAAACATCCAGTCTGGCCCTTTTCGCTTTTCACATGGAATGTGTTCCCAACATTCCGCATTTGTTGATTCTTCAACTATTCTTATTCTAGAGTTGAATACTCTGTAGGCTTTGGATTGAGAGGAATATCCCATAAAATATCCTTTATCAAATTTGGCAACAAATTTTGGAAGAACAACATTGGTGATAAGAATAGTACATGGGCATCCAAAGGGTTTTATGTAACATTTCTGATTTTTAGTATTCATATTTCAATTCAATGTAATGAAATTTCAAGTTCTATACTCGTGCAATGTCTCAATATTTTTCCCGCGGTAAATAAAATGCAATGATTCTATACAAGTTCGCAAGTTTTACTCGATTATATGCACATAAACGCTATACAAGTAACTATATATTTCAAATTTATAAAACCTGAAAAGTCAAGGACTAAAGTTGAAAATTTATCAAGAAACCCTAGTTAGCACGGTCGTGCTTCGTTCTAGCACGGTCGCGCCAAGTGCCTCGGCACGATCGCGCAGCTGGTCCTGGAACGATCGCGCCCGGTTCCTAAGCACGGTCGCGCCTGCGAAACAGTCGAAACGTAAATGTGATTTCAAAACGCTCAATCGTTCGAATTTCAAATCCGATTACGTTTCTTTTCCTTTAACGCGAGTTATACCATTTTCAATTACTCAACGCCTCAGTTTTTCTCCATCAATCTTGAATTCTCTCTCAAGCAATTCAAACAAAACTCGAGTCTTCCTCCTGGAACCCAAATTCTCCCGATCAAGAAAGGATTTATCATCTCCCGGCTCTCTCCAAGACTCTGGACTCTCTGGCCTAGCTGGAATCGCAGTCGAAGTCACCGGAAACCTTTACCTCCGTCGCCGGAACTCATCTCTGCCGTTCTTTATCGATTCGTTACGTTTCAGGGTAAGTATACTCTCCATCTCACTCATTTCAGTAACATTATCAAAAGCCCTCATTCAATTTGGGCTTCCATTATAGAATTCGATCAGAATCAGAAATCATATTTTAATAAAAATGATTTAATCGAACCCATGCTTAAACTCGATTTCCATACAATTAAGTTATATGAAAAGACTCTTAATAACCCATTAATCAAAAGCCCTAACAATTCCTGTGTTCAAAATACAAGAAACTCTCGATTCGTGTCTGATTTGGAATAGACACGGTCGCGCTAAACATCTAGCGCGGTCGTGTCATCCGTCCAGACCTTGTCATGCCCTTTGGGCTAGTCTCTGTTGTGTCTAAAAATCATAGACGCGACCGTGCCGAGCTAAGGCACGGTCGTGCCTGATGACTTGTCTAGATTGTGCTCCTGATTGATCAACCCGGTCGCGCCCCGACTAGCGCGGTCGCGCCCGTGGCTTGAGCACGATCGTGCCCTTCCGAGGCACGGTCGTGCTAGACTCAGAATTTTTAACAGAATTATAATTTTTAGATTTTAATCAGTAAATGTTTCAGATTTTATAAAAATATGTTTTCTGTATTTAAAAATAGATTAAAAGTTTAATCTTGGCATAAATGTAATTTATTGAAAAGTTTATAAAAATTAAATTTATATTTATCATCTTACACTTAAATGATATTTTAAATAATTAAGTTACAAAATTTATAAATAATGATGACTTATTTACTTTACATTTTAAATTAAAATCGTTTTATTTATTTATACTTAATTACAATTAATATTGACATTATTTCATAAACTATAGTTATACACTTATTTATTTAATTCAAACCTAATTAAATTGTTTCAAACATATTTTACCTCAAACTTTATATATTTTATTCAATCCTTTTTAAATACAAACCAATGGTTTTATATACAAATCCAACTTTCATTTTTAAACTGTATACATCTATGTGATTCAATGCATATTACTATTTAGGTTAAAGTGTGCTTTTCAAGGATCTTTTTGCTATCTATATTCCTTGTTAGCTTCACTTCCATACCAAGTGAGTATTCACAACCCATTTTACTATTTTACACTTTTGGGGTGGAACATGAACTCTATACTCATTACACATTACACATTTACATTTACACAAACTACACAAGTGCAAAAAAAATCCTATTTACATACATGTGTGCAAAAATTTGAGCTTTGTGCCCGAGTGCTAGGTGTGTTTAACCTTTGTATGCTCTTATGTGCAATCATTAACTATACAAGCCGACGGTTTTCAATGATGGATCTATTGAGTCTGACAAACCCACCCATGGTACGCGGTGATTGAAACCGACAATACACTTTGTTTTGCATGCTAGTTACAAGGTTTGATTGTACATTTGGTTACACAATAGTTACTCCCCATGAACGCCTTATTTATCATGTCATGTAAAGGATTTGTTTTCAACTATATGCTATCTATATACAACTGTGTTATACTCACCAACTTTTTAGTTGACTTTATTTTATTCATGTTTCAGGCCCCAATATGTGAGATTGATTCAAGACGTGTTCAACATAGGATTTGGACTTAGCAAAATAAATCAAGAATTTTATGAATTGTTTATGTTTCTTGTTTGAATTTGATCTTGTACTTGGATTTATTGTAATGCAAATTTGACTTTAATATATTTCAATTTAGTCAACCATGTGCTATGAACAGTCTTACATGTCCCGCCCCGATGATTCCGCCATCGGTCGGGGTGTGACAGATTGGTATCAGAGCCTTGGTTATAGGGATTTAGGTTATTAGACATCTTGACCTAGACTATAAATTTAGGGCACCCACTTATGTTATGCTTCATGATTTTGTGCTATGTGCTACATGCTTACCATGATTAATTATTATTATATTTGCTACCTTCTTTGTTAGAAATGCATGACTTATTAGGATATTCTTAAATAATAATTAAATAAATAACATCCTTTCCTATGGCCTAAACCTCTTATTATTCTTATCTTCTTTTTCTATCTTTATCCTTTCTAAGCATGTGGAAAATTCTTGAAGCAAAAATCTTTAAATAAAATTTTTATTTCTTCGTTGAGGTTTTTAAACTTGTTAAATTATTTGAGGACACGTGCAATCTGGAAGGGTGACACCTGTATTTTGGGTTTTCTGTCTAGGAAAGCATTTCGCATAAATCCCAATCAACCGAGGGACCCGTATGCTTTCCTGGGAACTCCCGAGATGAGTGTTTACCTATAGGCTAAAGCATGTCTCCTTGAAAATTATATGAGTTTAAATTAACCTTAATATGCCTTAGTATTCAAGTGAATTTTTGTCACTTTTGAGTACAATCCAAACTATGATTATCTATCTTTTATTTTGTTATCTCATTCTATTAAATCCTAGCAATTCTCATAAGTTCTTACAATCTCTCTTGCCTTGTGTTTCAAATCTGTAGAATGCCTCCTCGTCGTGCTCCCGCCGCTAACGCCAACTCCGACATTGCTGCTATTCTTACTCAATTGGTGACACAACTCACCCAAGCCAATGGTGCCACTAATGGCAATGGAAGCAATAGTGGTAATAATGGTGGTAATGGTGGAAATGGTGGTAATCCATCCCAATGCACCTTCAAGCACTTCAATTCGTGCAATCCCCTAAAGTTTTATGGAACCGAAGGAGCTACCGGACTCCTCCAATGGTTCGAAAGTATTGAGAATACCTTTCTCAATAGTGACTGTCCCGACAACCTCCGTGTTCGTCATGCTACTAGTGTCCTTCAAAAGCGGGCACTTACATGGTGGAATGGGGAGAAAAGGAATAGGGGTGTTGATGTAGCTATGGCCTTACCTTGGGATGAGGTCAAAAGGCTTATGACCGAAGAGTTCTGTCCTCGCAATGAAGTGAAGAAGTTAGAGGCCGAATTTTGGGATCTTGCCCAAGATAGTGGGGAACACTTGGCTTACACAACTCGGTTCCATGAATTGAGTCTTCTTGTGCCCCACATGGTCACTCCATTATCTCGTTGCATCGAAAAGTACATTGGTGGGCTACCAAGACAAATTCAAGATACTGTCTTAGGTAGAAATCCTGCTACTTTGGAAGATGCCATCCGCCTGTCTGCTACCCTAACCGATAATCATGTTAAAGCTGGAACTCTTACCAAAAAGGGTTATAAGAAAGTTGCTGAAACCGTAACCCCTCCTAACCACACCAAATAAGCTACAACCGAGCCCTCTCGCAACACTAGAAAGAGGAAGGTTAGAAATTTTGCTATGGTTACTCCTGCTGTTCCCGTGAACCAAGCTGCACCTATGGTTCAAGCACCAGTCAAAAAGCCATATGGTGGAATTTACCCACTTTGTGCCACCTGCAACTATCATCATCCCCAAAACATCCCATGTCGCCTTTGTACTTATTGTGGGAGATATGGTCATACGGTTAATGTTTGTAGGACCAAAGCCCTTACGGGCCAAGTCAACCCTCCAAACCAAACCGTACCTCAAGTGGCTAATCAAGGTGCTCTCGCCATTGCTAATGGGGGTGCTTGTTATGAGTGTGGTGACCCGAATCATTTTCGTAATCTATGTCCAAGGCTCGCAAATACTAGACAAGGTGGAGCTCGTGGGCGTGCTTTCAACATTAATGCCAACGAAGCTCAAGCCAACAACGACGTGGTTAATGGTACGTTCCTTGTTAATAGTCAATATGCCCCCATTTTGTTCGATACCGGTGCCGATAAAAGTTTTGTGTCACTTAATTTTGAGCCTTTACTTGCAAAGACACGATCCCAATTAGAGAAAACCTTCACCGTTGAAATAGCAAATGGTGACTCCCTTACAATTGAGTCTATTATCTATGATTGCTCTTTAGAAATTAATGATCATGCATTCCCAATCAACCTTATTCCAATGCCACTAGGAAGCTTTGACATTATCATAGGTATGGATTGGCTATCAAATCATCATGCCGAAGTTATTTGCTTTGAAAAGTGCATCTGAATTCCGCTACCTTCGGGAGAAACCTTAAGGGTTTTTGGTGAAAAGCCTTGCAAGGGTCTTAAATTGATGTCTTGTACTACTGCTCAAAAGTACTTGCGAAAGAAGTACATCGCCTTCCTAGCTCATATTTTTCAAAAGGATGTCAAGGAGAAGAGTATCCAAGACATTCCCATTATTCGAGATTTTCCCGAAGTGTTTCCTAAAGATTTATCCGGTCTTCCTCCCGTTCGTCAAGTCGAGTTCCATATTGATCTCATGCCCGGAGCTAACCCTGTTGCTAGAGCTCCTTATCGTCTTGCACCTTCCGAAATGCAAGAGCTCGCAAGTCAACTTCAAGAACTCTCCGATAAAGGGTTCATTCGCCCGAGTCATTCACCGTGGGGTGCACCCGTCTTATTTGTAAAGAAGAAGGATGGATCATTTCGCATGTGTATTGACTATCGCGAACTCAATAAGCTTACTATCAAGAATCGCTATCCTTTGCCTAGAATCGATGATCTCTTTGATCAACTTCAAGGTTCTACGTGTTTCTCGAAGATTGATCTTCGATCTGGTTATCATCAGCTCCGTGTTCAAGAAGATGACATTCCTAAGACTGCTTTCCGAACAAGGTATGGTCATTACGAGTTCATGGTTATGCCTTTTGGATTAACCAATGCACCCGCAGTTTTCATGGACCTCATGAATCGTGTGTGCAAACCATACCTTGATAAATTCATGATCGTTTTCATTGACGATATCTTAATCTATTCCAAGACTAAAGCCGACCATGAAGAACACCTTAGATTGGTTTTGGACCTTTTAAAGAAAGAACAACTATATGCCAAGTTCTCCAAATGTGAATTTTGGTTAAAAGAAGTTCAATTTCTTGGTCACATCGTCAACGACAAGGGTATTCATGTTGATCCTGCTAAGATTGAAACGGTTAAGAATTGGAATGCCCCGAAGACTCCTACCGAAGTTCGTTCGTTCCTTGGTCTTGCGGGTTATTATCGTCGTTTCATCTCAAACTTCTCAAAGATTGCTGTCCCTCTTACCGCCTTGACCCATAAGGGTAAAGCTTATGAATGGGGACCGAAGCAAGAAGAAGCTTTCCAAACTCTTAAGCAAAAGTTGTGCAATGCTCCCATCTTGACTCTCCCCGATGGAAATGATGATCTAGTTTGTCTATTGTGATGCTTCTAACCAAGGTCTTGGTTGTGTCCTCATGCAACGAGGCAAAGTGATCGCTTATGCATCAAGACAACTCAAAATTCATGAAAAGAATTATACGACGCACGACCTCGAGTTGGGTGTGGTCGTATTCGCGTTAAAGATTTGGAGACACTACCAATATGGCACGAAATGTGTGGTATTCACCGACCACAAAAGTCTTCAACATATCTTCAACCAAAAAGAACTCAATATGAGGCAACGACGTTGGGTCGAACTCCTTAACGACTACGACTGCGAGATTCGTTACCATCCCGGCAAAGCGAATGTTGTAGCCGATGCTTTGAGTCGAAAAGACCATGTTATGCTTCATTGCGCCCGTATTCAATCCGATATTCAAACCCGTATCCTGGAAGCTCAACACGTCTCAGTTACCGAGGGTAACATGTATGAAGAAATGTCGTGTGGTGTTGAACTTCTTCTTGAATCTAAACCCAATGGCTTACTATATTACTTGAACCGTATTTGGGTTCCCGATCGCGATGATCTCCGTGCAATTCTCATGAACGAGGCTCATAAGACTCGTTATTCTATTCATCCTGGTGCGGATAAAATGTACCAAGATCTTCGTCAGCTTTATTGGTGGCCCGGTATGAAGAAGGACATTGCTCTTTATGTTGCCAAATGCTTAACTTGCTCCAAAGTCAAAGCCGAACATCAGCGTCCTTCTGGTTTGCTTAAACAACCAGAAATTCCCGTGTGGAAATAGGAGAATTTAGCTATGGATTTCATTACCAAGCTCCCTCGCACCTCGAGTGGTTATGATAGTATTTGGGTGATCATTGATCGACTCACCAAATCTGCCCACTTTTTGCCTATTCGTGAAGACTTCAAAGTGGAGAAACTTGCCCGAATTTACATTGATGAAATTGTGAGCCGTCATGGTGTTCCCTTGAACATAATATCTGATAGAGACGCTCGGTTCACTTCTCGATTTTGGCAATCTCTCCAATCTGCTCTTGGTACTCGTTTGGATTTGAGCACGGCTTACCATCCCCAAACTGATGGCCAAACCGAGCGAACAATCCAAACTCTTGAAGACATGCTTAGAGCTTGTGTAATCGATTTTGGTGGCAATTGGGATTCACATTTATCCCTTATTGAGTTTTCTTATAACAATAGCTACCACACAAGTATCAACATGGCTCCATTCGAAGCTCTCTATGGTCGCAAGTGTCGTTCTCCGATCTGTTGGAACGAGATTGGTGAAGCACAAATCACCGGTCCCGAGTTAATTCAAGAAACTTCCGACAAGATTATTCAAATCCGTGACAATATCCGAGTAGCAAGGAGTCGACAAAAGAGTTATGCCGACAAGCGTCGAAAACCCTTGGAATTCCAAGTCGGTGATCTCGTTCTTCTTAAGGTATCTCCATGGAAGGGTGTGATCCGTTTTGGAAAGAAAGGCAAGTTATCACCTCGTTATGTTGGTCCATTCAAAATCCTTGAAAGGATTGGGAAAGTGGCTTACAAGCTCGAGTTACCTCCATCTCTTGGCAATGTGCATCCTACATTTCATATATCTAATCTAAAGAAGTGTCTCGCTGATGAAAATCTCCATATACCGCTTGACGACGTGCGCATTGATGAAACGATGCACTTCGTTGAGAAGCCGGTGGAAATTATGGATCGTGAAGTCAAGCAACTCAAGCGAAGTCGTATTCCTATCGTCAAAGTTCGTTGGGAGTCTAAGCGTGGTCCTGAGTACACTTGGGAACGAGAAGACCAAATGAAGCTCAAGTACCCTCATCTTTTTACTATTAATGTTGTTTCTTCTAGCTAAATTTCGGGACGAAATTCTCTCAACATGGGGAGACTGTAACATTTCTGATTTTTAGTATTCATATTTCAATTCAATGTAATGAAATTTCAAGTTCTATACTCGTGCAATGTCTCAATATTTTTCCCGCGGTAAATAAAATGCAATGATTCTATACAAGTTCGCAAGTTTTACTCGATTATATGCACATAAACGCTATACAAGTAACTATATATTTCAAATTTATAAAACCTGAAAAGTCAAGGACTAAAGTTGAAAATTTATCAAGAAACCCTAGTTAGCACGGTCGTGCTTCGTTCTAGCACGGTCGCGCCAAGTGCCTCGGCACGATCGCGCGGCTGGTCCTGGAACGATCGCGCCCGGTTCCTAAGCACGGTCGCGCCAATCTTGGCACGGTCGCGCCTGCGAAACAGTCGAAACGTAAATGTGATTTCAAAACGCTCAATCGTTCGAATTTCAAATCCGATTACGTTTCTTTTCCTTTAACGCGAGTTATACCATTTTCAATTACTCAACGCCTCAGTTTTTCTCCATCAATCTCGAATTCTCTCTCAAGCAATTCAAACAAAACTCGAGTCTTCCTCCTGGAACCCAAATTCTCCCGATCAGGAAAGGATTTATCATCTCCCGGCTCTCTCCAAGACTCTGGACTCTCTGGCCTAGCCGGAATCGCAGTCGAAGTCACCGGAAACCTTTACCTCCGTCGCCGGAACTCATCTCTGCCGTTCTTCATCGATTCGTTACGTTTCACGGTAAGTATACTCTCCATCTCACTCATTTCAGTAACATTATCAAAAGCCCTCATTCAATTTGGGCTTCCATTATAGAATTCGATCAGAATCAGAAATCATATTTTAATAAAAATGATTTAATCGAACCCATGCTTAAACTCGATTTCCATACAATTAAGTTATATGAAAAGACTCTTAATAACCCATTAATCAAAAGCCCTAACAATTCCTGTGTTCAAAATACAAGAAACTCTCGATTCGTGTCTGATTTGGAATAGACACGGTCGCGCTAAACATCTAGCGCGGCCGTGCCTCGTTTAGCGCGGTCGTGTCATCCGTCCAGACCTTGTCATGCCCTTTGGGCTAGTCTCTGTTGTGTCTAAAAATCATAGACGCGACCGTGCCGGGCTAAGGCACGGTCGTGCCTGATGACTTGTCTAGATTGTGCTCCTGATTGATCAACCCGGTCGCGACCCGACTAGCGCGGTCGCGCCCGTGGCTTGAGCACGATCGTGCCCTTCCGAGGCACGGTCGTGCTAGACTCAGAATTTTTAACAGAATTATAATTTTTAGATTTTAATCAGTAAATGTTTCAGATTTTATAAAAATATGTTTTCTGTATTTAAAAATAGATTAAAAGTTTAATCTTGGCATAAATGTAATTTATTGAAAAGTTTATAAAAATTAAATTTATATTTATCATCTTACACTTAAATGATATTTTAAATAATTAAGTTACAAAATTTATAAATAATGATGACTTATTTACTTTACATTTTAAATCAAAATCGTTTTATTTATTTATACTTAATTACAATTAATATTGACATTATTTCATAAACTCTAGTTATACACTTATTTATTTAATTCAAACCTAATTAAATTGTTTCAAACATATTTTACCTCAAACTTTATATATTTTATTCAATCCTTTTTAAATACAAACCAATGGTTTTATATACAAATCCAACTTTCATTTTTAAACTGTATACATCTATGTGATTCAATGCATATTACTATTTAGGTTAAAGTGTGTTTTTCAAGGATCTTTTTGCTATCTATATTCCTTGTTAGCTTCACTTCCATACCAAGTGAGTATTCACAACCCCTTTTACTCTTTTACACTTTTGGGGTGGAACATGAACTCCATACTCATTACACATTACACATTTACATTTACACAAACTACACAAGTGAAAAAAAAATCCTATTTACATACATGTGTGCAAAAATTTGAGCTTTGTGCCCGAGTGCTAGGTGTGTTTAACCTTTGTATGCTCTTATGTGCAATCATTAACTATACAAGCCGACGGTTTTCAATGATGGATCTATTGAGTCTGACAAACCCACCCATGGTACGCGGTGATTGAAACCGACAATACACTTTGTTTTGCATGCTAGTTACAAGGTTTGATTGTACATTTGGTTACACAATAGTTACTCCCCATGAACGCCTTATTTATCATGTCATGTAAAGGATTTGTTTTCAACTATATGCTATCTATATACAACTGTGTTATACTCACCAACTTTTTAGTTGACTTTATTTTATTCATGTTTCAGGCCCCAATATGTGAGATTGATTCAAGACGTGTTCAACATAGGATTTGGACTTAGCAAAATAAATCAAGAATTTTATGAATTGTTTATGTTTCTTGTTTGAATTTGATCTTGTAATTGGATTTATTGTAATGCAAATTTGACTTTAATATATTTCAATTTAGTCAACCATGTGCTATGAACAGTCTTACATGTCCCGCCCCGATGATTCCGCCATCGGTCGGGGTGTGACATTTTAGTAAGCCAATATAGGTAACTCTATTGAACCACAATTCATAAGGTGTTTTGTTGAGAGGCTTGACAATAAGAAATCTATTTTATACATAACAAGTTGTACTAACTGCCTCAGCCTAGAATGTGAGAGGCAGCTTTGAGTCAGCTAACATGGATCTGGTAGACTCAATTAGAGTTCTGTATTTTCTTTTACCAACCCCATTTTGTTGAGGGGTTCTTGGAGCACTGTATTGTCTCTGAGTGCCTTTGTTCTCAAAAAAACAGTTCAAGGTTTTATTCTTGAACTCTGTCCCTTGATCACACCTTATTGTCTTAACTTTCTGATTGCTCTAATTCTCAACCCTAAGGATGAAGGATTTGAGAATCTCAGTAGTTTCATCTTTTGTTCTCGAGAAGTATACCCATGAGAATCTGATATAGTCATCAGTTATCACCAGACACTATGACTTCTTGCCAATAGACATAACATTTGTAGGACCAAAAAGATCCATATGCTGCTGTAGTGGAGTGTCATTTGAGTTTTGTGTCTTGGGCTTGTGTGAGCTCTTGTGTTGCTTCCCATTCAGACATGCTATGCAATGATCTTCAAGTTGGAATCCTTTATCAGGTAGTCCTCTGACTAGATTTTCTTTAACCAACTTGTTGATGGTTTTGACATTAACATGGCTCAATCTCCTATGGCATAGAGCAGATTCATCAACTGATGCCTTGGACAGAAAACAAGATACACTACCAGATGGAGTGACCTTGTTCATATCAAGCACATATAGATTGTCCTTTCTTTGAGCAGTTAACAAGATCTTCCTAGGAGGAGGTTTGCTCAGTCTAGAGTGTTAGGACATAGATTGTATGAAAAAAGCTTTGTAATAGTTTAGATCTAAATGTCTTTATGTTTTTGTATTAAATGCTTTCTAAGTGTTTATACAAGTTATGCTTTATCAGAAGCGAACTTGGTAAGTTCGCTTAGCCTATTAGAGGCGAACTTTATAAGTTCGCCTAAGCATCTTTTAGGCGAACTTGTTAAGTTCGCTTGGTGCAGAACATGTGTCTATAAATAGAGTTTACAGAGTCTGTTATGAGTAGTAGCGAGATATACAGAAGTGAATGATTCGAGTCTGTAAACTCTGTGATTGTTGGAATACAAGTGAATGTTATTTACCTGAATGTTTCTATTGTCTATTTCGTATGCAATCATTGATTCGGTAGGATTTCGCACTCCGCATTAACGATACGTCTTATCATGAGAACGATCTGTAGAAGAGCCATGAGGACCTACAAGTGGTATCAGAGCTTATGCTCGTGATTCTTGGTGATTTGAGATTGTTTTGTATGCAAATTGACAAGAAATTGATCACCTTTTCGATTATTCATTTCCATGGAGTTTTTAAAGTTCTTGAATCTTATTTTGCTGCTGATTTAGTGATTTTGAAGTGGATTTTGAGGAAATTCATCCGATAGAAGTGTTATAATTGAAAAAATACATAATCCTACGGTTTAATTTTGTCTAATTCCTTCAAATCAGTGAGATATGAAGATTTTTGGTAAATCTTTGTTCGTGTTTTTGAGTTAAAGATGTTCTTGATTTTGATTCTGTTGAAGCAAGCGAACTTGCTGAATCTGTGTGTAGGCGAACTTAGCAGGCGAAGTTGTCAAGTTCGCTTCTCCCAATTCAAGCGAACTTACTAAGTTTTCTGGATTTTTGATTTAAGCGAACTTATCAAATTCGCTTGGGTGTGTTTGAAGCGAACATATTATCTTCACCTAAGGGTAAGCCTGTTCAACACTTGGAAATTTTTTTTCTGGAAAAATGGCAAATATGGTGCAGTTGACTAACATGTTCAATTATGATAATGAGATTGGTACATCTCATAAACCTCCAAAGTTGTTAAGTCTTGCAGATTATTCTAATTGGAAAGATCGGTTTGATCAGTTTGTATCTTTCACTGATACAAGTCTATGGATTCCAATTTTGGAAGGTTATACGCATCTGACATACACTTGGATGGGAAGGGATGACGTTCCGAAACCGGTGTCTGCGTTAACCACAGAAGAAAAGTTATTGTTTGATAGAGAAAAGAAAGCGATGGCAAGTATCTCGATGTCTCTTCCTAAGGAAATTTATCACAGTTTTAAACAATTCAAGTCTTCTCAACAATTGTGGGAAGCATTATAAAAGAGATGTGAAGGGAGTTTGGATGTAAAGAAGAGCAGAAAGGAATTACTGAAGAAGCAATTCTTAGTATTCAAGCACTTTCAAAATGAATCTTTGGATGATCTTGCTACAAGATTCTATCATCTGCTAAGTGAATTGTCGAGTGCTTCAATTATTTGTCTATGTTTTCCTCATTCATGGCATCATATGAAAATTTTATTGGAGGAAAAATTCATGATCCAGAAGTTATTGAAGAAGATTTCAGAAAGATTGATCCTACTGATCCGGAAGAAATGAACATTCAATGGAATATGGGTATATTGATGCGACAAGCAAAAGATTTTCTAAAGAAGACTGGGAGAAAATATATTGGCTCTAACAGTCGATCACGCATAGGATTTGATAAAACCAAAGTGCGTTGCTATAACTGTCAAGAGTATGGTCACTTTGCTAAAGAATGTGTGAAGCCAAAAGTTGAGTTTGATTCTCAGAAGAAACCGAACAACATTCAAAATAATAGTAACCAGTTACATGGTTCATCTGGAAATTCTATTCATGCATCTGCGTCATCGGCTTTGGTTGCTTAGAACGATGAAAACTATGACTAGGGTATTCATCTGGAAGATTTGGTGGGTACGGTAAGTCAAGCATTTGTAGCAAAGATTCATTCTGAATATTCTAAAGAGTCGACTGATGATGATAGTTCGAGTGATGGTGAAAGTGTGCCGAGTGTTGATGAAGAGATTGAACATGTATAGAATGTTGATTCTGATATCGCATCAGGTGTTGCTGAAGATGATATTGTTTTAACTCAAAATGCTTCAGATAGTGCTGATTCAGAAAATATTCCTATTGCAAAAGTATTCATGGCAGACATGTCTGATCTGTCAAAGGTAAAAGATTCTGTCTGTAACATTTATTGTTCTAATTGCATTAGTGTAAAAGATAAAATGCGAAAAGTCATGGATGATAACACAAATTTAATTTGTGATATGAAATCGATGCATTCTGTTAATCAAAAACTGAAAGATAATGATAAACTGTGTGTTGATAGAATTGAATCTTTGAAAAAAGATTTAAATTCTTTGGGGTTGAAATATAAGGAACAAGCATATCATCTGGATATGGCTTATGTTGAGATTGAGAAACGAAATGAAATTGTTGCTCAAAAGAACAAGGAAATTTCTGATAAAGAATCTGAGGTGATCAAACTACATCGAAAGCTGGAAAATTTTGAAAACTCTTCTGTAGTATTGGATTACTTTAATGCTAATGCTGATCCTACTAAGAGAGTTGCTGGAATTGGATTTGTTCCTCCACCATTCAACGCAAATTATGTGGTTGAACCTGAAATTATTCATGAAGAAGAAATAGATCCAAAGACAGTGTTGAAAGTGAATCCAGTAACTAGTGAGGATATGATATATGATTCTGATTCTAAGGGTGAGGTTTTTGATGATAAGAAGGTTGAGGGCATTCCAAAGGAAGTGCAACTTGATGATCCAAAGATAGTGAAAAATGTTACCCGTGATAGATGCATTTTGATAGAACCTGATGAGTTGCAAGTTGAACAACCTAAGCTGTCAAAAATGTTACAATCAAGTGGTTTTGTTTTTGCTGGTTATCAAAAGCCACTTTCATCAAAGGTGCCTACACAAATTTATGTACAAAAGAAGCCAGTTAACTGTTCAGTTACATCTTCTGAAGCTTATTCATCAGAGAGTTCTTCAAATTCAAGAAAAACTCCTTATGTCAGAAATCATCATGATAAAAGAGTGTGTTTTCACTGTAATGAGGCTGGTCACATTCTGATTCATTTTCCTTATAAGAACCAAGGCAAATTAAAGATTGCTCCCTCACAACAAAAAGTGGTTTCGATTCTGAAAAGACCAAATGAGGGAAAGCCTACTTCTAGTGGTGCAAAGAATGTGCCGGGTCAATCATTTGCTAAATATTTGGGATTTAGGCAGCAGGATAAACTTAGTTCTAAATCATTTGTTTGTCAAGAGAAATTTGAGATTCCACATGTTGTAATTCCAAAAGATTCTCAACCTGAAGTTAAACTTTCTAGACCACAATGAAGAAGACGTAATAGGAAATTAAAGAAAATTTTGGAAACAACTGAATCTGATAATAATAAATCTAAAAATGTTTATCCAATAAATCAAAATATGTCTTCTTTGAGAAAGTCAAATAATAGATTTTATGTTCCAAAGGTTGATGACAATGTTAATTGTGAATTACTTGAAGTTGTTTATTTTGATGCAGCTGAACGACACAAGACTACAATGGCTTGGGTTCCTATTTCTAACTGAATTTCTTTGTTTATGTAGGGACAACCAAGGAGGACTATCAACAATACGTGGTATGTGGATAGTGGTTGTTCTCGACATATGACAGGGAATATTCGGTTGCTTGAAGATGTCAAAAATATTGATGGAAGTTATGTCGCTTTTGCGGGAAATAAAGGCGGGTACATAACTGGTCAGGGTACTTTAAAGAATGACAAATTCAAATTTGAGAAAGTGAATTATGTGGAGCAACTTGAACACAATCTTTTAAGTGTATCTCAAGTGTGTGACAAGAAGTTTTCATTTCATTTCAATGATTCTGAGTGTTATATCTTGAAACCGGGCTTTGTTATTCCTGATGAATGGATTCTAATGAAGGCTCCGAGGAGAAATGACACATATGTCCTTGACATGAGTGTTGCTACTACAACGGATTCAATTCCTACATGTTTACTCTCCTAGGCGTCTGAGTCAGATTCTATTTTGTGGCACAGGAAGCTTGCTCACATCAACTATCGGAAGATGAATTATCTTGTTAAAAATGAGCTGGTTCTTGGTATTCCGAAGATGAAATTCTCTGTTCCTGATGTATGTATTCCTTGCAAGAAGGGGAAACAACGCAAGAAATCCCATAAATCTAAATCAAATAATTCCATTGTAACTCCTTTGGAGCTGCTGCATATGGATTTGTTCGGTCCGATTAGTGTCAGGAGCATTGGTGGTAAATCTTACTGTTTTGTAGTAACAGATGATTTCTCTAGATTTTCATGGGTTAAGTTTCTTGTGTCTAAAGCTGAAACCACTGAGTTGGTACAATTCTTAATTCTAGGTTTGGAGAATTTGTTCAATCTGAAAGTCAGAAGAATTAGGAGTGACAATGCAGCGAGTTTAAGAATAGCAAGATGGGTTTATTCTGTCTACAAAAGGGAATTCATCATGAATTCAGTGCGCCATATGTTCCTCAACAAAATGGAGTTGTTGAACGAAAGAACAGGACTTTGGTTGAGACGGCACGCACGATGCTTGTAGATTCTAAGCTTCCAGTAACTTTTTGGGCTGAGGCTGTGAATACTGCGTGTCACATTTTGAATAGAGTCTTGACCGTTAAGCGACACAACAAGACATGCTACGAGTTGCTGAATACTCGAAAGCCGAATCTGGAATATTTATTACCTTTTGGTAATCCATGCACCCTTTTGAAAGTTAGAGATGTCCCAACCAAGTTCAGTGCTAAGGCTATTGAAGCTGATGTGTTATATGATTCATGTCAGGATGCTCAGCATAGTGGTTTTCTACCAAATGCAGTTCCACATTCATCGGTTCCATCTACTTCTGCTCCCGATCCTAATGTTGCTTCTTGTTCGGGACCACAAGAGTCTGAGAGTGAGGAAGACAATGCTATTTTTCAAGATTCTTCTGCTGATCCTTTGTTAGGTGATGAACCATTTCCTTCGACTCAGGATCAGGGGGACATTCATACAAATCTAGACTCGGAGATTCCAATTAATCAGGATTTATCTTATCAATCTGATACAACTCAAGTTGATGTGTTGCCGGTTCCTGAGGTTGCATCAATCAAGGAACTCAAAGATCATCCGGTGACAAATATAATTGGGAATTTGCGAGATGGAGTGAAAACGCGTTCTATTATTGATAATACTTGTTTGTATACATGTATTAAAGATTCTGGTGTTCTTGATGTGTGCTCACATTCCTGTTTTATTTCTCAGGTCGAACCAAAGAACGTCGAAATGGCATTAAATGATAACAATTAGATAGAGGCCATGCAGGAAGAACTTGCTCAGTTTGACAAACTCAAGGTTTGGAATCTTGTTGATCTTCCGAAGGGTATGTATCCAATTGGTACAAAGTGGGTGTTTAAATGCAAGAAAGACGATCTAGGTGTTGTGGTAAGAAATAAGGCAAGATTAGTTGTCCAAGGTTTCAATCAACAAGAGGGAATTGATTACACCGAGGTTTATGCTCCTGTTGCGAGGCTTGAAGCTATACGGTTGGTTCTGGCTTTTGCTTCTTATAAAGGGTTTAAGGTGTTTCAATTGGACATGAAAAGTGCTTTCTTATATGGTAAGGTCAAGGAGGAGGTTTATGTGTGTCAACCGCCGGGGTTTGAAGATCCACTTAATACGAATAAAGTTTTCAAGCTTGATAAGGCCCTTTATGGTCTTCATCAGGCTCCTCGAGCGTGGTGTTTAACGTTGTCCACACATCTTATGGCCAATGATTTTGTTCGTGGCAAGATTGACTCGACCTTATTCATAAAGAAATCAGGGGGAGATTACCTACTGGTGCAGATATATGTAGATGATATTATTTTTGACTCTACAAATGAAGGGTTGTGCAAAGATTTTGAGAGTGTTATGAAGTCGAAGTTTGAAATGTCAGCTATGGGAGAGTTATTGTGACATTTCAAAAACTTTCGTTGCGGAATTTATCCTGTAAATATTAACATTTTATATTTAATCAAATTTATACAAATTGGTGTATTGACAAATTTCAATTTATGCATTTTTAATTTTTAAATATTTGAAGGTTATAAACTATATAAATTATGTTATTAAATTAAATAATTTATAAAAATAAATCAATGGTTTTTAATGTTATTAACCATTCAAAATGTTTGATTTTAAATAAAAACATAAGTTTTATAAAATTATATATATGCTTAAATTTTATTTAGTTTAAAAGAATTTAAGTTAAATAAACTTAATAATTTGAATAAATAATTTAATGTATTATCTCAATAAGATAATTATTTAAAAATAACTAGTTTTTAATAAAGAAAATAGATTTATAAAATATATAAATATAATCTAAATTAATTAAAGTTTAAAAAGAAATTAAATTTTGTAATTAAATTAAAGTCGGAGGACTATTTGGAATAAAACAGATTCTATAGGGGGTTTGTTCGAAATTTTTTTAAGGTTTGTTTTAAACGTTTTCAAACCTAAGGGACCAAAGTTGCCAATACCCGTATCGCATCTCCGGTCACCCTTGTGCAAAGACCGGCGGTCCAAGACCCCTTTCCGGCGAACTCCGACATGCTTGTCCCCTGCCCCTCGACAGCCGAAAAAGGGCTCTCTGAGCTCGTCGCCTCCACGCGAACCTAAGCCCCCGACCAATTTTCCTTTTTATTATCAGAATTATCACGCGCGTCATTTGACTCGAAAGTCAACGCCGCGAATTGGCCTCATCGATGAACCTCAACGTCTGCAAGACGGCTCGTCAGTTTCGGCATAACCAGACAAGTGTGTAGATGTGCTCAATTTCGTGTCCCACCATCGAATTCAACTTCGGGTATAAAAACCATTGTCGGTCCTTCTCAAGCCCCATTCTCCCTCTCTGTCTACTCTCTCTCTAAATTGAGGATACCTCTGTGTTCGAGACATCCAGGCGAAACTCCCCAGCCCCCTTGGAAGTTCCAATTCGACCCCAAAGTCCAGTTCCAGTTCGGGATATTCTCGGCTTCGTTCTCGACTCCGCAGACCACTTCGGTCAAGTATTATCACTGCATTTCGTTTCCTTAACCTCCGTTTATCTTAGTGCTAACTATTCCAATCATCCTCTGGACCATAGTCCACTGACTCGCGGCCAAACGAGGTTGCCCGGACACAAGTCCTGGTCGTTGCCGAGAACCAGTGGTCAATCCGCTAATAGGTTATAATTTATCTAACATGTTCCTGACCAGCGATGGGCTATAGCCCGGCTGGTCAGTGTTGTGTGCGGTGAGGATAGCGACCCGAGTTCGAAACCTGTGGCCTCCGGCCCAAACCCCTTTTTCTCATTTTAAGAACTCTGAACCCGAATTCGGGTCTGGGCCGACCCGGTCCGACCCATCTTACTAATTTAATCTTATTTTATTTATTATAAATATATTAAAATAAGTAATTAAAAATCAATTTGTATTTCCTTATTATTACTCATTTAAATTAATTGTTTTAAAATCCATTTAATTATTTTAACTCATTTTAATATTCTTTTTACACAATATATGCTAAAACGAGTCGGTTACTCGTTCGTTTATTTTGAAATCGATTAAACTATATTTTTATAAACCATCCCATTTTTTTTGTAGTACTTTTATAAACTTATTAAAATACCTTATAATATATAAAATGTCCCATTTTTATAAATCTTGTAATAACTTTTATAAACTTATTAAAATACCTTATAATATAAAAAATGCCCCATTTTTATAAATCTTGTAATAACTTTTATAAACTTATCAAAATACCTTTTAATATATAAAATGTCCCATCTTTGTAAATCTTGCAATATTTTTAATAAACTTGTTAAAACAAATTTTAATCTATATAATATGATTAGTCAAATAAAGAATTTTCTTTTATTTGTTATTGTTATTTATAAATACATTAAACATAATAAATACTTGTTTAAAACAATATATATATAGATATATATATATATATATTTTTATGAGTTAAAAGTTTTACAAAACCGTTATCATTTTCTACCCTATTTTATACAAATAAATATTAAGGATATTATTATAAAACCTATACTCATTAAATACGAATGCGCTTATACATATAAACATACAATAATACTTATCCATCCGCATAGGGTTTCATCATGCTTAGGTTTCAACGTCCTTATCACCCGCACTCGTGGATTATCATATCCGCTAGCCAGGTGAGTTACATAGCCCCTATTTTACATTTTTGTACGTTTTGGGGTGACACATTATACATGCTACTCACACTGTTTATACGTGTTATACATGAGACTATATGCTTATACTTTGGATGTACATACATTTATACACAAGACAACCAACTGTAATATTGATAGATCTATTGTGCTTGACCAGCCCACCCGGTTAGGGTGTTTATTACTGCATACTCGGATATAACCGCGTGTTATATTCAATCATACCGGATATAGTGGGTAACTATATTCAAGCATACCGGACTTAGCTGTTGTGCTCTGTTCAAGCACGTCAAACTCGGTTTGAATTGTGATTAAATAAATGTTACATCATATACTATGTTTAACAATATAAACAATGAGTTGCAAAACGATTTACAACCACTATTTACAGGAAATACTAAACCTATGTACTCACCAACTTTTTTGTTGACACTTGATTTAAATAATGTTTCAGGTTTGGATATGTGACTGCTTGCCGAAGACCTCTCCATTTAGGAACTATGGACCTAGTTAAATAAATTAATGTTTTGAACTAGACTAGGTTATTTGAAATGTATTGTATTTGGAACTTGTTGTCTTTAAATTAAATTAATGAATTATGCAACCTTTAGTATCATGTGCTTTTGAACAATCATCACATTGTCCGCCTCGATGATTCCGCCATCGGTCGGGGTGTGACAGATTGGTATCAGAGCCATGGTTATAGGGAATTAGGTTATTAAACACGATGACCTAGACTATAACCGTAGGACTCCCTTTTATGTGTTATGTGCTAAATGATTAATTACTATGTGAATTATTTGTAGTTAGGTATTATTTGAATTTTCCCAAGTTTGGTACATGAGACTTATACACATACATACAAGGCTTAAATACATGATACATACTTTACATACACATTTGACAAACAAACTCATGCAAACAAATACACTACCCATCCTTATCCATACTCTTTTCTAATCCATATTAATTGCAACATTCCTACACATTTTATACTCATAGACTCTCAAATCTATTAAAATCTTGAAAATCTCGCCAACGACTTAATTTCTTGAAACCAGTAAAGGACACGTGCAATCTGGAAGGGTGACACCTGTACATTGGGTTTTCTGTCTAGGAAAGCATTTCGTATAAATCCAAATAAATGGACCCGTATGCTTTCCTGGGAATTCCTGAAGTGAGTGTTTACCTATAGGCTAAAGCATGTCTCTTTGAAAGTTCCGGGGGATTATTTAACGTTGATAAGTCAATGTATTCGCAAGGATACAATCCGAACTTGAACTCAAAATCTGGGGACATTATAGCAAAATAGGAAAAACTAGACGAACATGCAAAACAAATCATTATTACGGTTGCACACGTAATAACAATTTGTAGTGCATGAAAGTCCCGGCAATTCCTATTACGCGAATAATGATCTATAACACCATGTTCTATCCGGAATAGATGACTTAGTTTCCCCCATCAGCTTAGAATAAATACACATGCACTGGCACGCGTCATGATGAATCCCGTTTTTCTGCTTACATTATTTCCCGCTATAACTCATATATATCCATCTTATCTAAAATATCATTGTCTTTTCTTATGGTGTTAGAATGCCTCCTCGACATGCTAACTTTAGCAACTCCAACGTTGACCTTGCTGCACTACTTACTCAACTAGTAGGCCAAATGATCCAAGCTAACAACAATGGTAATGGGTCTAATACGCAAGGGAATGGTGCAAACCCACCATACTGCACATTCAAGCATTTCAATTCTTGCAACCCCACCAAATTCTTCGGGACGGAAGGTGCTACTAGCCTTCTTCAATGGTTTGAAAGTATGGAGAGTACTTTCCTAAACAGCGATTGTCCCGACGTCCTCAAAGTCCGTTATGCTGCCAGCGTCTTCCAAAAACGAGCACTCACCTGGTGGAACGGTGAGAAACGTACTCGAGGCAACGAATCTGCTATGTCCTTGTCTTGGGACGAAATGAGACGACTTATGACTGACGAGTTCTGTCCTCGCAACGAAATGAGGAAGCTCGAAGCTGAGTTTTGGGATCTCACCCAAGATAGCGGAGAGAATTTGGCTTACACCACTCGTTTTCAAGAACTAAGTCTGCTCGTGCCCCACATGGTTACTCCCTTAGCACGGAGAATTGAGAAATACATAGGTGGACTGCCTATGCCAATCCAAGACACCGTATTGGGAAGTGATCCCTCCACTCTAGGGGACGCTATCCGTTTATCTGCTGTATTGACTGACAATCACGTCAAAGCGGGTACCTTATCTAGGAAGAGTACCAAGAAGGTGGTCGACAAAGCTGGTACTTCTGTGTCTGGCAAAGGCGAAGAGCTCAAATCGTCCCATCATGATAGGAAGCGCAAGGCCCAAAACTTTGCGGCCATCATTCCTGCCGTACCTGTGACTCAAGTTACTCCTGCGGGTCAAATCCTGAGAAACTATGTAGGTTCATTTCCCCAATGCCCTACTTGCAAGTATCACCATGCCCCGCAGGCTGCATGCCGTTTATGCTCAAAATGTGGACGCTATGGACACGTTGTTACTACTTGCCGTGCTCGCACTATCGTTAATCAAGCTACTCAAGGCCACCATCCAATGCCTCTCACTGTCACCTATGGACGGGCCTGTTACGAATGTGGAGACCCAAACCACTTTCGGAACCAATGTCCAAGACTTCAAAATCAAGGTGGTCCTCGTGGACGAGCCTTTAATATAAATGCTAACGAGGCTCCGGCCAATAACGACACTGTCAACGGTACGTTCCTTTGTTCTCTATCTTTATACATCCGTTTTATTCAATATTCATGCCAATAGAAAATTGTGTCTCTTGCTTTTAACCAACTATTTGCTAAACCATCAATCAATCTTGGTAACTCGTATATCATGGAAATAGCGGATGGGAAATCCATTGCTATGAGTTTTTATAACCCGTGATTGCATATAACAGCTATGTTATCACCATTCATCTCATTCCTATACTTTTGTGAAACAAACCTATTATGTTTAAACTCGGTCATACAACTTGCTAGCTCTGTTAAGGCTTACTTAAATTGTTGAAGTTCTAAATCCTAGTAATTATGCACGGGGAATCCCCGGTATATCAAAGGGGAGGTGGGTTAGCCGTTGGTACACCCTATACATAAACCCACTTGATATAATGAGTATAAACCATACATAAGTACTAGGAGGAGGACCGGTTTTAGAAAATGTTTTTGCAAAATTTGAAAATATGACCCGTGGGGTGGAGTTTTAAAGAAAAAATGCCATGTCACAAGGTGATTGGCACCAATATTGTTAAATCTGGTTCCTAGTAGTTTACATTCATGCGTGGAGCAATGGTATGCATAAATCTCCTTATACTATTAGAGCAATTAGTTGAAAACTAGACTCGAATTAGCATCGTCATCCGTTATCATACGATATTTCCCCACTGAATCTTTCTCTTGTGAAGTAATTCCATCCTAAACCTTTTGACATCTCTTTCCCGCTTCTATAACCTTCGCTAATCGAATTTCGGGACGAAATTCATTCAACTTGGGGAGACTGTGACATTTCAAAAACTTTCGTTGCGGAATTTATCGTGTAAATATTAACATTTTATATTTAATCAAATTTATACAAATTGGTGTATTGACAAATTTCAATTTATGCATTTTTAATTTTTAAATATTTGAAGGTTATAAACTATATAAATTATGTTATTAAATTAAATAATTTATAAAAATAAATCAATGGTTTTTAATGTTATTAACCATTCAAAATGTCTGATTTTAAATAAAAACATAAGTTTTATAAAATTATATATATGCTTAAATTTTATTTAATTTAAAAGAATTTAAGTTAAATAAACTTAATAATTTGAATAAATAATTTAATGTATTATCTCAATAAGATAATTATTTAAAAATAACTAGTTTTTAATAAAGAAAATAGATTTATAAAATATATAAATATAATCTAAATTAATTAAAGTTTAAAAAGAAATTAAATTTTGTAATTAAATTAAAGTCGGAGGACTATTTGGAATAAAACAGATTCTATAGGGGGTTTGTTCGAAATTTTTTTAAGGTTTGTTTTAAACGTTTTCAAACCTAAGGGACCATAGTTGCCAATACCCGTATCGCATCTCCGGTCACCCCTGTGCAAAGACCGGCGGTCCAAGACCCCTTTCCGGCGAACTCCGACATGCTTGTCCCCTGCCCCTCGACAGCCGAAAAAGGGCTCTCTGAGCTCGTCGCCTCCACGCGAACCTAAGCCCCCGACCAATTTGCCTTTTTATTATCAGAATTATCACGCGCGTCATTTGACTCGAAAGTCAACGCCGCGAATTGGCCTCATCGATGGACCTCAACGTCTGCAAGACGGCTCGTCAGTTTCGGCATAACCAGACAAGTGTGTAGATGTGCTCAATTTCGTGTCCCACCATCGAATTCAACTTCGGGTATAAAAACCATTGTCGGTCCTTCTCAAGCCCCATTCTCCCTCTCTGTCTACTCTCTCTCTAAATTGAGGATACCTCTGTGTTCGAGACATCCAGGCGAAACTCCCCAGCCCCCTTGGAAGTTCCAATTCGACCCCAAAGTCCAGTTCCAGTTCGGGATATTCTCGGCTTCGTTCTCGACTCCGCAGACCACTTCGGTCAAGTATTATCACTGCATTTCGTTTCCTTAACCTCCGTTTATCTTAGTGCTAACTATTCCAATCATCCTCTGGACCATAGTCCACTGACTCCCGGCCAAACGAGGTTGCCCGGACACAAGTCCTGGTCGTTGCCGAGAACCAGTGGTCAATCCGCTAAGAGGTTATAATTTATCTAACATGTTCCTGACCAGCGATGGGCTATAGCCCGGCTGGTCAGTGTTGTGTGCGGTGAGGATAGCGACCCGAGTTCGAAACCTGTGGCCTCCGGCCCAAACCCCTTTTTCTCATTTTAAGAACTCTGAACCCGAATTCGGGTCTGGGCCGACCCGGTCCGACCCATCTTACTAATTTAATCTTATTTTATTTATTATAAATATATTAAAATAAGTAATTAAAAATCAATTTGTATTTCCTTATTATTACTCATTTAAATTAATTGTTTTAAAATCCATTTAATTATTTTAACTCATTTTAATATTCTTTTTACACAATAAATGCTAAAACGAGTCGGTTACTCGTTCGTTTATTTTGAAATCGATTAAACTATATTTTTATAAACCATCCCATTTTTTTTGTAATACTTTTATAAACTTATTAAAATACCTTATAATATATAAAATGTCCCATTTTTATAAATCTTGTAATAACTTTTATAAACTTATTAAAATACCTTATAATATATAAAATGCCCCATTTTTATAAATCTTGTAATAAATTTTATAAACTTATCAAAATACCTTTTAATATATAAAATGTCCCATCTTTGTAAATCTTGCAATATTTTTAATAAACTTGTTAAAACAAATTTTAATCTATATAATATGATTAGTCAAATAAAGAATTTTCTTTTATTTGTTATTGTTATTTATAAATACATTAAACATAATAAATACTTGTTTAAAACAATATATATATATATATATATATATATATTTTTATGAGTTAAAAGTTTTACAAAACCGTTATCATTTTCTACCCTATTTTATACAAATAAATATTAAGGATATTATTATAAAACCTATACTCATTAAATACGAATGCGCTTATACATATAAACATACAATAATACTTATCCATCCGCATAGGGTTTCATCGTGCTTAGGTTTCAACGTCCTTATCACCCGCACTCGTGGATTATCATATCCGCTAGCCAGGTGAGTTACATAGCCCCTATTTTACATTTTTGTACGTTTTGGGGTGAAACATTATACATGCTACTCACACTGTTTATACGTGTTATACATGAGACTATATGCTTATACTTTGGATGTACATACATTTATACACAAGACAACCAACTGTAATATTGATAGATCTATTGTGCCTGACCAGCCCACCCGGTTAGGGTGTTTATTACTGCATACTCGGATATAACCGCGTGTTATATTCAATCATACCGGATATAGTGGGTAACTATATTCAAGAATACCGGACTTAGCTGTTGTGCTCTGTTCAAGCGCGTCAAACTCGGTTTGAATTGTGATTAAATAAATGTTACATCATATACTATGTTTAACAATATAAACAATGAGTTGCAAAACGATTTACAACCACTATTTACAGGAAATACTAAACCTATGTACTCACCAACTTTTTTGTTGACACTTGTTTTAAATAATGTTTCAGGTTTGGATATGTGACTGCTTGTCGAAGACCTCTCCATTTAGGAACTATGGACCTAGTTAAATAAATTAATGTTTTGAACTAGACTAGGTTATTTGAAATGTATTGTATTTGGAACTTGTTTTCTTTAAATTAAATTAATGAATTATGCAACCTTTAGTATCATGTGCTTTTGAACAATCATCACATTGTCCGCCTCGATGATTCCACCATCGGTCGGGGTGTGACAGTTATCATTTTTCCTAGGTTTACAAGTGAATCAAAAGGAAGATGGTTTCTTTATTCATCAGTCCAAGTATATCAAAGACATCTTGAGCCTGTTCAAGATGGAGGACTGTACCCCATATGATACTCCGATTCCGGTCAATCATAGATTGAATTCTGACCCGGATGGAAAAGATGTTGATTGCCGACTTTACCGGGCAATGATTGGATCTCTCATGTACTTAACCGCTTCAAGGCCAGATATAATGTTCGCTGTGTGTATTTGTTCCAGATTCCAGGCAAAACCAAAAGAATCTCATTTGATTGTAGTAAAAAGAATATTTCGTTATTTGAAAGGAAAACAAAGATTGGGACTATGGTTTCCACATGGATCTAACTTTGATTTCAATGCATATACTGATTCTGATTTTGGTGGATGTTGTTTGGACAGGAAATCTACTACTGGTGGTTGCTAGTTCTTGGGTAATCGTCTAGTTTCCTAGCAATGCAAAAAGCAAACTACGGTCTCCATTTCAACATGCGAAGCAGAATACATTGCTGCTGCAAGTTGTTGTTCACAGATCTTGTGGATCCAACAGCAATTAAGAGATTATGGTTTGAATTTTACAGGAACCCCCATGTTTATTGATAATAATGCTATAATGTCTATTACAAACAATCTTGTTAAGCAAAGTAAAACAAAGCACATTGAAATTAGATATCATTTTATTCGTGATTGTGTAGATAAAAATTTGATTGAGCTGGTAAAGGTTCATACAGATGATAATTTTGCTGGTCTTTTTACCAAGGCATTTGATCGTACCAGGTTTGAATTTCTGATCAAAATGATAGGTATGATCAATCCCGAATAAAAGTTTCAAAATCAGATTTTCATGGAAAATTTTGTTTTAATTTCTTTTATTGCTTTATTACATTTCTGCATTTTAAATTTAAGTCAAAAAGTTTTTTATTTATAAAAAAAATTCAAAACAAAATGAAAAATATAAAATTTGACATCATTTGAAGTTAGAGAAAAGATGATAGTACATCAGCGATTAGTTCATTACACACGACCTTAGTAAACCGTTGATATATGATTGTTTAAAGTAATTTGATTTGATATAAATTTCAAAGTCTGCATAAATAAGAAATGATAGTGTTTTGAATGCTCTAATCTTGATAATCTGTTTTAAATTTGTGTATGAGTTTTGAAACTTAAATTGTTAATAGACTAGAAGCGTTTATAAACCAATAGTAATGTGAAAATTAAATATGATATGATTACATCTGTGATTTGAATCCATTCTATGCCTGGGTGTGTGTGTAAAAGATCACTATCAGATAAAGAATATATGGTTTTGAAGAATTTCATGAGACCAATATCGAATTATATCTTTAGCACAAACTTTTTCAGTTCACTTCACTGCCCATGCCCCGAAAAACATGCAATGTGTTGCTAAACTAAGATATGTTTTCTAACAACATCGGTTGGAACATATGTTCACCCTTGGATCAGTTAGATACATCATCTAGTTTGACTCCATTGAAATTTATCCAGATAATAGTTGGATCCTCATACCTGAATCTGTTTGATTCTCATTATACAGCCAATTCATTAGAATCTTCTGATTCTGAATCATCATGATTCTTATATCCTTTGGGATCTGCTTTTCTATACTTGTGCTAAAAGAGATAATTTCATCATGGAAATTGATCTAATCTTAAAATAAACTATATATGTCTTGAAGATACTGCAATTTATATTAGTGTTTGGCATATATGTGGGGTACACGATGTTTTTCATCTAAATAGTACTAACTCACATGAAATTGGAAGATAAACGTTTATAGTTTCGAATCATATAATATTGACAAATTTAAGAATTCATGCTTTTTATTACAAATTCGGTATGAATAATTGAGCATTTCATAACCTGATCTTGTGTACTTTGAAATTTATCGCGTATCATAATCTGATGCGAGTTGCATAAGAATGAGTTGAATTGTTTCATATCATAGGTTACCCATGGTTGTTGATAAAATGTGTGATGAATTACTCCTATACTGATACGATCTTCTTACTCATGATGTTCATCCAAAAATATGTGATTTCAGTTTGTTCAGATAAAATCCAAAAATATGTGATTCCGTCTGTACAAATAAAATTCAAAAAGATTTTTTTTATTTTCCATGAAAATTTTAATCTTTTATTAAAATAATTCGGGATTGGATCGGATACATGATGCTGACGGAAGCTCACAAGAACTGACGTTTTGAATGTTGGTAAAAATTGTTCAAGACAAAAATTTGAGGAGAACTTGTTATGTTCGCTAGGTTCTGGTGAAGCGAACTTAATAAGTTCGCCTGAGGCTTGTTAAGCGAACTTAACAAGTTCGCCTAATGAAGCGAACTTAATGGGTATAATGCATTTTGTTCAGGCGAACTTAGTTACTTATTCTTCTTCATCAGATGTTAAGCGAAGTTAACCATTTGAGCACTTTTGAAAAATTTTGAACGTTAAAAGGTGTTGTTGGTTGTTAATCGTTCCTCTTCTGATCGATTACTGATTGCGATCATATCTGAGGTAATTTTGTTGGATTTAATCCATTAAATCGTGAGAAATTAGGCTTTTTCTTTCCGGTTTTCATCGAAGTTTTTACCCGAGACATATTTTGACCTAATTGATGCTAAATCTGTATTAAATCGACAAATTGAGTCTTGAATTTGTTTCGTGAGTACTAGTCGAAGTCATTCCGATGGTTAATTCATGTTTACAATATCATTTTGACAAATTTGGATTTCTGTGTTGAATCTGTATCGGTAGACAAGTTCAGGCGAACTTGTTCAAGCGGACTTGTTCAAGCGAACTTGTTCAAGCGAACTTGTTTAGGCGAAATTATTATGTTCGCCTCTTGCAACACTAAGCGAACTTAGTAAGTTCGCCTAGGGGCTCAGAGGGTTTTTGGACTTGTGAATATTTTTTTTGAAAATTTTTTTTGTTCCAAATTTTTTTTATTTTTATAAGTGTGTTTGTTATATGTCTAATATGTTTGTTGTCCAAATACTTTTCAGATGGCTCGTCGTGTTGAGTACAAACATAACCAAGTGGCACTATTAGATTCTAACATGTCGGAGGCTGTAAATTTTCAAGGGATTATTGGATTCTTGAACCGTTCACGTCTACGTGTAGCCTTATCAGCAGATCCGTATATAAGCTTAGTGTACATTCAACAATTTTGGGATACGGTACATCATGATACGGATGTTGAACCTCATGTTCTTCGTGCTACAGTGAATAATACAAAGATTGGTATCTCGACAGAGACTATTCGTGCTGCTCTAGCTGTTGGAGGTGCTAATGATGATCCTATGTCATATCCTGGAACATTGATTATGGGATGTTTACAGAGGATGGGTTATCGTGGAAGACCTAATGATACTCAAGCTCGTAAGGGTGGTTTAGTTGGAGAGTGGAGGTACTTCATGCACATGATTATCTAATGCTTATCTCCTAGAAAAGCAGGTACTGATGGGTTAAAGAGTGCTCTATACGCTGCAATGGTGGCTTTGACATTGAACAAACGGTTCAACTTTGCTCTTTATATATACAGGGAGTTGGTTATGCAGATTAATCCTCCAGAAGGTCAAGGATTTCTAATGTCTCCTCGGTTCATCCAAATGATTCTGAATCATCTTATTCCTTGTCTCCCACAACATCCAATTAGTTTAACTTTGACTCCGATGTCAAAACGTATCTTTACTGATTGCGCAAAGGTGAAACAATAGAATGCTGCTTTGATACCTGTTCAAACTCCTTTATTTGGTCACTTAATCAATCCTGATTATGTTGATCACCCAAATGATAATTGGTTTCATCCTGAGGAGTTGGCTCAAGGGCAAGGTCAGAATATACAACAACAACAACCTCAACCACAACAACCTGTACAAGTTTCTGTTCAACAACAAGTTCCTCAACAACAAGTTCCTCAACAACAACAAATTCATGTTCAACAAGTTCCTATTCCACAAGTGCCTGTGAATGAACTTGTTCAAGAAGTAGTTGTTCAAGAGCATGAACAAGACTTAGGTATGAATATGGAAGATTTTAATGATGAAGCTGTGAACTCGCCCATTCATGAACCTGAGGGGAATGTGGTGGATGAAAATTGTTCTAGTTCCAGCTCTAGTGATACAATTTTACTTGTTTCTAAGAGTACTGACTCTGATTAGTCTAGATATTTTTGCTCAGATCATTATGAGAGATTGGCTAATGTGCCATTGGCAAATGCTGGCAAGCGTATTAAATTCAAAGCCAGAAGACCGAGACGTAAGTCTGTTCGGGATCCTCCTTCCGGATCAGTACTTGGTAAGAGAACATTAGTTTATGAGAGTTCTGATTCAGATAGTGATTTTAATCCGGATCCAAAAGCTCAGAAGCTTATGTCAGCTTCTATTGTTGCTGCTCATTCTTCACAAGGTGTTGAGGATGCTAACTTTGTTGCTTCTTTATTGGTTACACCTCCGCGATCTAAGAATCCATCTCATGTGCTTACTCCTGTTTCTCCTGTGATTACTTCTATTCCGTCTGTTCCTCAATCTTCGGCTGGTCCTTCAAAGTCTTCTGATTCGGATAGGATTACTTTTCTTGAATCACAAGTGCTTGCTTTACAGAATCAGGTGGATACTCTTGTGTCTACTGATGCTCAGAGACATCTAGTTATTCAGACTCAAGCTTCACAGGTTGCCGACATGCAATTATTGGTGTCCAAACTTGTTGAGCGTCTTGACGCTCAGGGGAGTTGAGGATACATGATACATGTCATACTGAGTCTATTCAATGATAGGATGATGAAGACAATGATCCTACTGGTAATGTTGAGGGTGATCGTCAATACGCTGCTGACGTTAATCATATACCAAGAGTTCAGGGGGAGTCGACATCACAAATGATTGAAGGAAACAAGGATGACTCTGGAGTTAATGAAGAAATTCTATTATTGGAATTCTTTGCAGACTCTGAAGAGGAAGAAGCTGAGAAGATAGAATGTCTGGATGATATTGATGAATTATTCAATGACATTGAAGATGAAGTGTCTGATAATGAAGTTAAAGAAGGAGAGATAGTGGAGATAGAGATAGAGAAGAATAAAGATAAAGTTACTTATGAAGGTTGTGATGGTCTGAATGTCCCTTATAACTTCATCCAAGAAGTTGTTATTCCTGAATTCTCTTATGAAGGAGTAACAGATTCTATGGACTCTATTGAAGATATCACTATGCCTGAGGATACTACTCAATCCAAGATTGATACTGATGATGAAAATGTTCAATCCAATATAGATGCTGATACTAATGCTACTCACACTGTGTCTCCTAAGCAGAATGAAGAACCTGTGATGTATAGAAATACATGAATGACTAGAGAACAGTGGAGAGAAGTTGTGAAAAGCTGGATAAGGTGCTACCCAAGTCACAAGTACAACCTGCTCAGAAAGAAAGATATGTGAATAAGGAGAGGTGTATTGGAAGAATCATAAGTTGGTTTTATGATAATAACACAAAGTTGTTTGCTCTTAAAAGATCTGATGGTGTTCAGTACTTAAAGCCTAGGATCAAGTATTTCAATACCTTGCCAAGGTGTGAAATGAATGGTCTAGCTACTAAACCATTGATTAATAGATCAAATTATGGATTAGCTAATGCGATTGCCAATTTGATAAAGAAAGAAGGTGGTTCAGGGAAGTATGAAAGGCTAAAGCCTCAGAAAGGAAAAAGAGTGAAGATCATAGATCAAAAGACTGGGATAGTGACCTGGAAGTACAAGTTCAAACTAGTACGTGCTGTACAAAAGATACCATTGAAGAAGATTCCACAAGATTTTCTTGGGAATATGAAATGGTGGTATGTAGATGTTAATACTAGTGAAGCAAGGATTGATGATAAAGATAATAAGGTCATTGTGAGTTTCTATGACGCAATGAATCTTATTAACTTTTCAAAGAAAGATCAGAGGACATTGAGAAAGAATGAGATCATGTTCACTGATGAATGGAAAGAACAAGGATTGCAGTACAAAAGAGTTTTGGAGATTTGTAGAAGATATGGAGTGCATGCAGGCAGCAGATTACCGGATAACTAGAAGAGCTCATCATAAAGACTGAAGACTGAAGATTAGGCTATTGTCAAGGGGGAGTCTGTTAGGACATAGATTGTATGACAAAAGCTTTGTAATAGTTTAGATCTAAATGCCTTTATGTTTTTGTATTAAATGTTTTCTAAGTGTTTATACAAGTTATGCTAGAGGCGAACTTGTCAAGTTCGCCTGGTTTATTAGAAAAGAACTTGGTAAGTTCGCTTAGCCTATTAGAGGCGAACTTATCATCTTTTAGGCGAACTTGTTAAGTTCGCTTGGTGCAGAACAAGTGTCTATAAATAGAGTTTACAGAGTCTGTTATGAGTAGAAGCGAGATATACAGAAGTGAATGATTCGAGTCTGTAAACTCTGTGATTGTTGGAATACAAGTGAATGTTATTTACCTGAATGTTTCTATTGTCTATTTCGTATGCAATAGTTGATTCGGTATGATTCCGCACTCCGCATTAATGATACGTCTTATCACGAGAACGATCCGTAGAAGAGCCATGAGGACCTACACAGAGGATAACACAAAACATTCTTCATCTGTGAACAACATCCAATGCTTTTGATCATGGATTTGTGATACACTCATGAGGTTAAACATCAGTTCCTTCACATAATTCACCCTTTCAATGCTCATCCTTTCATTAGAAAAAGTTCCTTGTCCAGTGATAGAGCCAACTTTCGAATTACTCCCAAAGGCAACATATCCTCCATAAAAATTTCTGAAGTTTGAGAGGATGGACCTGTTGCCTATCATGTGTCTGGAACAACCACTATCTACAACCCAGGTGTTATCTTTGTTACCCTGGTTGTTCATGTATATGAGAGAGATCTAGTTAGAAAGGGGGACCCAAGAGCTTGCAGACTTGGGTGAGACTTTTGACTTAAGACAAAAATCATCAGCAGGCTGGCATTCAATTGATCCAATGATGATACTCTGAGATGATGAGGATTTGGATTTTGCTTGCCATTGTTGAATCACCTTTGCAGTTCTTTTAACATTATCAGCAGCAGATGTAGCTTTAGCTGCTTATAGTTCTGTCTGCTTTTTGATATTCCTGGATTTACACTGATCAACAACAAAGTTGGTTGCTACTGATGGTTTTAACTGATCAACAGCAGATTTGGTTCCTGCTGAAGGCTTTGAATTTTTCTTCATCTTCTTTGGCTTCACATGATCAGCAGTATTCCTGGTTGCTGCTGATGGTTTAGCTGGTTCAACATTCATTGAATTCTTCTTCTTTACTTTCCTATTAAAAATAGGTTTTTCTGTGGGGTTTCTTCTATAGACAGGTTTTTGTTTATCAGGGATGATTTTGACAGTTGATGCTGAGGATGATGATTGAGAAAACTGGTTGAAAGGATTAAACTTACACTTCGCAGCAAAGTGGCCTGATTCACCATAAATGATGTAATATTGTTTAGCTTTTGGTGTTTTTACAGTAGCAGTCTGTCTTGGTAGAGAAATAGAGTTTCTAAACTGAGTTGATCTTGCTTCATAGCTTCTTACCTTCTTGTTTTTGTTTGTTTTCTCAAACGCTTATTGCTTGAGATTTCTTTGCTGCTGAAGGTACTAGAAACATGTGCTTGCTGTATGGTTGTTTTTGCCACAAACAAAACATGATTTTGCAGTCTTGTCCCTCTAAAGATACACGTAGTCCTTTCTTTTTAATAGATCTTTGAAGTTCCAGGGATGATTATTTGATGTGTTCAAAGGTGGCTTCTTCCAGTGTCTTCTGAACATAAGGCATTCTTTCTCCAGGTGAATGACAGATGTCAAACACTTTCTTTACAGAGGTGGAGGCTGAGGATGTTGAGGATTGGCCTTTTTCAATGATCAGTTTTCTTCCTTGAGGAGGATATATGATTTTGATTTGTTTGGTGGGTTATGTGACTGGTATGGATGGAATGAAAGGACTTGGAAAGTTTGTTTGAATCACTTTCCTAGATTTTATGGTTTTCAAAATTACTTCATTTATGGGAAGGAAAGGGGCATCAAAATTTTTAGAGGAGTCTAAGCATGTGGAATCAGACTCAGTGGAGGTACTGCATTCTTGCATAACAATGTCTTCCTTGGAAGGATCAAGGTTTCGGTTTGCATGGTCAAGATTTGTTAGGTTGAAGTTGGGTTCATGAATGGTTACATAATCAGTGGGTGGTGGTGCAGATTTGTACTGTTCAGTTTGGTACCCAAGACCAGCAGTTACTTTTCATGGATTTGAGCATCTAATAATCTTTTGCAGCTGTTTGGATGCAAACTCATATTTTTCAACATGAACCTTTTGATTTGCCAGATTAGCTCTTGTAGCTTTTAACTTAACCAACAGATCATCAACCCGAGTTTCAAGATTTGTGTGTTCATGTTTTAATGATCAAATTTCCTTCTTTAGACAATTAATCTTTTCTTTATAATTGATTTCTACCTTTTTGAACTCAGATTTCATTTGATGAAACTCTTCATTTTGATCTATTAGATTTTGGTTATGCTTTCTATATCCCAGAACTTTATCATTTTGAGTCGTTTTAATGTACATTTGAGTCTATGTTGTGTTTTCAGGAGCTCGTGTGGAATACAAATGAATATCATGAAGAGACCGAGCTAGAGAAGAAAGTCCAGGGTTCAAAGTGATAATTGTTGAAATTCCAACCTCTCGCGGTACGCGAGAGTGTAAGACACAAGCCTCGCGGTACGCGAGGATCTCAGAAACCGGCCGCGACTATTTTGGCCCTCGCGGTACGCGAGGGGCTTGCCAGATTTTCTCGCGGTACGCGAGAAATAGGATTTCCGAGAAAAAAAACCCTAATTTGATATTTAATAGATTTTGATTCCCATTATTCAAGGATTTCGCATTCCAGTCGTCCAGATGGAGTTCTTTGGCGATTTTGGGAGCAAGAAGAGGATTTAGAGCAAAAGTTTGAAGCTTTCGATTCCGAATTCATTAGTAACAGCGTTCTAGGTTTCAAGATTCGATTTTTACTCTTTGATTGGTTTGTTTGAAACCACGTTTTTGTTTAATTCTTCTGATTTAATTATTTTGAGCATGAATCTAGGCTAGAACATTGATACTGCTTAGGTTTATGATGAATACTGCGTAAAGTTAAGATTTTTACTGGTTTTGGATTCTATTTGATGGTTTTATGATTTTGTAAAAGATCTTGAGTTGATTATTATGATGAATATGTATGCTTTAATCTGGTTTTGTGTTGATTAATGTTCCTCATGGTTTCTTGTTGAATGTATTTCATTAATAGATGCATGTTTAGGTTGTTTGCGTATTTCTTGTGACCTGAGTGGTTTGCTTGACGTAGTAATCCATAGGAGTGTTGGTTAATCCTTGATTAGATTGAGCGTGTGTCCTAGTTTAATACCCGAGAGGTGAAATTAGTTGTCTAGTCTTCGCCATTAGGAATCCGAGTGTTAACATTTTGAGAGGACCTTAGTATTAGGTGTTTAGTGATTGTTGGTAGTTCAAATCATAGTTCTTAACCTGAGATTACCTCGTGCATTCTTCGAATGTATGGTGGATAGTGAGACTGAAAGGTGATCTGTCTATTAGGGTACTTTACCATTATTGGAAATACCCGAAAGGTGATCTAACCATCTTGTGAGTTTAGTACACTTTAGGTAACTTAGTTGGTGACACCATGAGAGTGATTAGGGATCCCTAGGTAGTCTTTAGTTGTCATCCTTAGAAACCCAGATCCATCTTAGTTTCCAGAACCGGTAGAGGTTGTGCTTTGCAAGTAGGATTCTGACCTAGGTGGTATTCTTCCCATCTTCTAATTTCACCTTAGTTCTTTACATTGGTAGCTTGAGTCGACCTTTATTTGCTACATTTCTTCGTTAATCTTTAGTGTAGTCAACCCCCCAATCATCAATATTTAGTCCGAGTCAGAGTATAGTATTAGTATTCGGTGTCTCTAGGGTTCGATAACTCGGTTTACCATTAAGATATGCTACACTCGATAGGTTGTAGGATCGGTAAATACAAGATGGTTCTATTTCATTTGAGATTGGAGGAAACAATCACAACTTGAACAAAGTAAACAAGTAAACACAAGAAGTACGGATAAATGCAATTTGTATTAAGCTTCAATGGTTACAAGATTAAAGAGAAAACTCTAAGAAAAGCACTAAGATACAATGACTCTAAGTACTACTTATAGTAACTTAGAATCAAGACAGACCCTTGATTCTAAGGATCAGATCTAACACAAACCGTTGATCTTGTATTGAAGCTATTCTATGTATAATGACAATAAACACTATAAAAGTTAACTTTATTCAAACGTCTTCTTAGGCATCATTGCTTGCATGCTTGGAGAAGAGCGTTGTAGTGCTTTATTGTCTGCACCAGTGACATTCTTTCTTAATGGAGTGTGTCAGTGGTGCAGCAGAAAGTTGTCAGTGGTAATGGTTGCTTTTGCTTTTGCAAGGCTGGTCAGCTGCAACGTTTGATCTTCAATGGATGAATAACTGTCAGCAGCAGGGTTGTTGATTAGCAGCAAGATGTAACCATCCAAAGCTGATGATGATTTGCCTATCAGCAGCATCAAGTGTTGATGCTGCTGAGAAGCCTATCCGCAGCAACTCTGGTCTTCAGCAGATAAGGCTATCCGCAGCAGATTTGTTCTTCAGCTGAAGAACAAGTATCCGCTGCAGCTAAGCTTATCCGCAGCAGTTTGTTAGTCAGAAGCAAACTCTGAGATCAGCAGCATTTGTACTTAGAGAATTTTGTAGCCATCAGTCTTTATTTCTACAAACTCCCCCTAGACTTATGCAACTAAAATCTCTCTTACTGCTTTTGTTGCTGAAGCTTTTGCATGTGGCTGACGATTCTTGCAACCTCATAGCCTCTTGGGTCCTTGCTGGGATTGTTAAGAGGAAGCTCAGATAGAGTCTTGATATCTTTGCTTGGCATTTTAAAGATAGCTTTGCTTAGAAACCTCATCTTCTGTCCTTTAACGTCTGTCAAGGTGAACTCATTTTCTTCAGCATTGTAGGACCAACTGATGAATGGAGAGTGAGATTGGAGAGGTTTTGCATCAATAATTTCATCTTTTCTAGGGTTGAAGTGATGTTTGATCACCAGCAACAGATGTCTCCCACCTTCATTCTGAGGCTCATTGGCTTCACCCAGCTACATCATTCTTCTTAGATCAGAATCTGGAAGCTGCAATACCTCATCAACAGTTGTATAAATTGATCTTCTTTCTTCTGTTCTTCCCCTGAAGACTTCAAACCTTTGATCTTGAGTGCTGTAGAACCAGTTGACATTTTCTCTTGAGTCTTCTGGTTTGGTAGTAGGTTTTCTTTTCTTCTTGGGAGGTTGTTGATGAGTAGGAGCTGGGTGGGAGGATTTGGACTTTGTGGGTGGAGAGGAGGGAGGTCTAGGATGGAGAGTGGAAGGTTGTTGGATAGAGGAAGTGGTGGATGAGGGAGAAGGCTTGGGTTTCTTTGGTTTCCTTTCTTCTTCTTGATTTATTAGCCTCTTCTTTGAGCCTTTCTTCCTCTTCCTTTTTGACTTTAAAGTAAAGGGTGTCACACCCCGACCGATGGCGGAATCATTGGGGTGGGACATGTAAGACTGTTCATAGCACATGGTTGACTAAATTGAAATATATTAAAGTCAAATTTCCATTACAAGTAATCCAAGTACAAATCAATTTCAAACAAAGAACATAAAATAACTCATAAAATTCTTGTTTTGTTTTGCTAAGTCCAAATCCTATATTCAGCACATCTTGAGTCATTCTCACATATTGGGGCCTGAAACATGAATAAAATAAAGTCAACTAAAAAGTTGGTGAGTATAACACAGTTGTATATAGATAGCATATAATTTGTAAACCAAATCCTTTACATAACATGATAAATAAGGCATTTATGGGGAGCAGCTATTGTGTAACCAAACGTACAATCAAACCTTTGTAACTAGCATGCAAAACAAAGTGTGTTATCGGTTTCAATCACCGCGTACCATGGGTGGGTTTGTCAGACTCAATAGATCTATCATTGAAAACCGTCGGCTTGAATAGTTAATGATTGCACATAATAGCATACAAAAGGTTAGCACGTCTAGCACTCGGGCATAAAGCTCAAATTGCACACATGAATGTAAATAGGATTTGTAATTGTGTTGTTTGTGTAAATGTAAGCGTGTAATTTGTATATAGTTCATGTTTCACCCCAAAAGTGAAAAAGAGTAAAAGGGGTTGTGAAATACTCACTTGTATCGAAGGCGTAGCTAACACGAGATACTAGGTAGTAATGTGATCCTTGTATTGCACAATGTTACCCTAGAGTGTATTGTATATTGCATTAATAATGCACAATAGTCTAAGTCTAAGTCTAAGGTTGAATTGGATAAAGTTAGTGTTTGGTACTTGAAAGTATTGTATAGAATGGAAGATTTGAAATGAATATTTTTAGAATATTTTGAATAAGGTTTGAGTTTGAAATAATTAAATAAGTAACTAGATAATTATAGTTTATGAAAATGATGTAAGTATTAGATGTAATTAAGTATAACTAAATAAATGTTTTTGTTTAAATATAAATTAAATTTTGTAGGTTTAAATAAATAACTTTTATTTATTTTAGAATTAAAAACTTGATCTTTTCAGAGAAGTTAATATAATTTTCATAAAAACGATTATTTTTATTTGAAAAAAAATTACTTTGGAATACTTATTGTTTTAAAAATATGAAATTAAATATTTTGTCAAAGTTTTCTCCCACACACGACCGTGCCAGGGATAAGGCACGATCGTGCTAGGACCACGGGCGCGACCGCGTTGGTCAAGGACGCGACCGTGTTGATCAAACAGATGTCATAACAAGGCTGCTTACTAGGCACGACCGTGCCTGGGCCAGGCACGACCGTGTCTAGGGTTCGGATAGCACGACCAGGTCTAGCCAAGAGGCACGACCGGGTCAGAGGGCGAGGCACGACCGCGCTTGGAGTGGCGCGATCGTGTCTTCATGGAGCACGACCGTGCTAGAGTACTAGCGCGACCGTGTCTGGTCCAAAACAGAGACGAATTGTCTAATTCTTATGATTTCAAAGCTGGAAACCATAGGGCTTTCATCCATTAGGTGATTTCGAGTCTATTTGTATAGATTAATTGTATTTAAAACATGTCCAAATTATTATTCGATTATATCATTTTTAAACGAAACTTAGATTCGGGTTTGTGTTAGTTTCGATAATGAATGCCCAAATTAGATTAGGGCTTTGGATCTATAGAATAAATAGAAGGTTTAGAAGGTTTCAATTACCCTGAACGACGATGGATTGGTAGCTTACGGTAGAAAGGAGTTCCGACGTGACGAATTTTGTCTCCAGTGTCTCCTGCTGCAATTCCGGCACAACCAGTGTACTCGTGAGTTTCAGTGAGGATCGTGTGATGTTTATCGTTTGTTTACTTGAGAGAATATGGATCGAAAGGAAGAAATTTGTGGTTTCGTTTAGTTTTCTTGAGATGAATCGGTTCCAAATGATAATGGTTGTAATTGGTAGGGTAATTGTCTTTGTTAATGGATATTAAGTGGAAATTAGTTACGGGAAACCAACGATCGGGCGATTAAAGCTGCAGTTACGTTTTCTCAGACATGAGGCGCGACCGTGCCAAAACAAGGCGCGACCGTGCCAAGACGAGGCGCGACCGTGCCAAAACGAGGCGCGACCGTGCCAACATGAGGCGCGACCGTGCCTACTAGGGTTTCTGGTTATTTACAAAATCAGCCCTTGCAACTTCAGCTTTGACAGAATTAGCTTGGTTAGGATTTAACAGAACACCTAACGGGATTACTAACTGAGTTAACTCTAGGAGGTGTTACCGCGTTATTTGAGTTCTAAAACTTCGGATTAAAAAATACGTTTAGCTAACAATTGATGAGGTGCAGGTTTGAACAAGTACAAAGTTTAATGATGTACCGTTATTTTATTAATTTAAATAAATTAAAATAGGGTCGGTAAATCAGGAATGTTACAAAGGGCTTGCAGGTTCATGAAACTCATGGGACCTAGCCTTTTTTCACTCTCTCCTCTAGCCTTTAGGAAGTCAATCATTACCTTTCTTTCTTCATGGGTTCTTTTGTTGAAGGCAATGGTCTTCTTGAATTTCTGTTTGGCTTTTTCTTCTTCTTTTTCAGCCCTTTTCTTATTTCCCAATTGACCCTGCTGACCCATGAAGGCTCTGTAGATCTCTTTATTTGATAGTTTCTCAAGGTAGTCTGCATCCTCACCTTGAGAAATTAGAGCTTCTATCCAATCCTCTCTTATTTCTTTGGCTAGCTCAGAATCAGTTATTCTGAACTTGACCTCTTCCTTCTTCTTCTTCTCTCTTTCTTCTTCTTCTTTATTAAATTGATCCTTCAGTTGAAGAGCAAGAGATTCATCTTCTTGAATTTGATAGACTGCAGGAATCTTGACTTTCAGATCATCCAGCTGTTAGGCATACAGCTGGATCTGTTGTTCTCTGAGGAGAACGGCCGCTTTTCTTTCTTGAGCTTTTCTTAGTTCAGCCATCTCCTATTCTTCTCTTCTTCTTTCCTACCTTTCCATCTTCTCTTTCAATAACTTTTCTTCATCTTCTTCTGTCATAGGTCTTTTCCCCTTGTCATTGCTGGATGCCTCTGCTTCAGCTTCATGGACCACAACAGCAGATGTAAGAGATGCTGTTGGGATCTCAACTTCAGCTTCATTGGCATGATGAGGAGTGGACACAGAGGAAGGGACTGCTTCACTCTCTTCCTTTTCCCATTCATTCCCATATTTAGCTTTAAAGGCCTCTTTGATATTCTGAGCAGCCACTTTTCTTGACCCTTCTGCTGCGTTTAGTATGACAGTTGGTGAGGAGGGAAGGGATAGATCTGAGTCAGAGTCATTCATTGCAGGCGATTCCTCCTTATAAAGAGAAGCCTTGATGAGTTTGATCATTTCTTGACTTTCTAAGGAGTTGATGTTGCAGATGAGTGATTTGAGCTCAAAGACCTTGTGTAGGAAGGCTGAAGGTAGGAGCAAGATCTCTTTGATGTAACACCTCATCAACAGCTCAGGAAGTATGATGAATGATGGAGGTGTGTCTTCATGGAGAGTTTCATCTTGTAACACCTCATCAACAGCTCGGACAACTAACTTCCAATCCTCAGTGATATCTTTCTCTTCATTTACTGAGTCTGGCAAGTCATGGATTTGAACAAAAGCAGGTTTGTATAGCGAACTTTGAAACACAGCCTGCTCTTGTATCCATTCTTCTAGGCTGTCCGTATCATCTTCTTTCGTAACTACCTCCCCCTTTTTGGTTGCATCAGTGCATATAGTGTTATATTTTTGAGTGCTCACTGATATAAGGGAGGGAGTAGGCACAGTTGGGCATTGATGGGCTTCATGCATAGAGACTTGGTGCCCTAGTTTGGACACTTTAACCTCTAGCATAGCTGCCCTGGCCGTCAATTCCATATTATGAAGTTTCAGCCTGTCCTCATCCATAGTTGTGGAATCCTTGGAGCTAGATGGGGCCTTAGGCCTAGCCTCTGCATCCCCATTGCCCTGGTTTTCATGGCACCTGGGATTCCTCTCAATGAAGAGTGTTTCAAAGGAAACATCCTCACTGTGAGTTGCCGTGGTTAGGGTCTTAGTGATGTTGTCACTGTCCTCCTGGGCAGTCGATGTACCAAGAGTAGTGACATCCCTTTCCACATTCACTCTGTCAGTACCACTAGAGTGAACCTTCTTGGGTGATGAACTTGGGTTAGGTGTATTAGCAGCCAAATCAATCAATACCTCCTAGATAGTGGTAGTTGGAGAAGGTATATCATCTTGACTAGGTGCCTCTACACTTAAGTTCAGAGAAGAGAAATAATGATATGGCTCAGCGGGTTGTTCTATGGATCCGGGATGTGATCCTGATCCTAATAGAGAAACTTCTAAGGAGGTCTCTCTAATATTTTGGCTATCCCTTTTGATATTCTCATCAGAATGTTGGGATTCTGAATGAGGGCTTTGAGGTTGGGATTGGGCCTTTGAGACAAGAAGAGAAGGAGTCTTCTTGCTCCTTTTTCTAGTGTATGTCATTGCAACTGGGGCCCTTTGTTCCAGTTGAACGATAACATCCAAAACAGATGTAAGTGATTTTTTTACCTGTGCATCCTTAGTAGTTTGCACAGGGGTTCGAGCAATGGAAGCAACTTGTTGTTCATGATTTGAAGTGGAGGGTGTGGGATCAGTATCAGCTGGGATTGCTGAACTGTCACCCTAGGTACTTTGTATGTTCAGCATTGTAGATAACAATGGAATATTGACCCCTGAGAAATTTTTGGAAACAGTTCTCATACTTTGAAAAATATTATTTTTATGACTCAACATGATGTAGATTCTTGCAGGTTTTGAGAGATCTTTTAGTTCCTGGTTGAAAACCTCCTGCAAGAATCTGGGGTACATAAAAAATTGTTGCTTTGCACCCTCTTGAAGGTTATATCTCAAACCCTTAAAGATGAGGTGTGCAAAGTTGAAGTCTAAGCCAGCAACCATACCATGGAAAGCAAAGGCAAGTGAAGAGCTCACTTGATGCCATCCACTTCTCTTCTGAGATATGCATTGTAGAAGAGTGTGGCAGAGATACTTCCATGGAGGGCCCATCAGTGCCTTCTCTATTGTGTACTCATTTTGATTTCCAGTGTACCCTATGGATACAAAGGTCCTCATGTATTCTTCCTTTGAGTGTGAGATGGCTGCCTCCTCATCTTGAAGCTGAAGATGTTTTCGGAGAGTAGCTTCAGAGATGATGATGTCCTTGCCGTCTACCTTGGCTTTTATTTGGGGAATCCCCTGTTCGGTAGAGTAGACGACGGTATTCCCAAAATCCTCCAAATGAGGAATATAAATGGTAGGGTTGACTGTTAGTGCAAAATGTATCTTTGATCGGCACAGAAAATCGATCATATCATCGAATCCCTCGGACTTCTTTCCTTTGGTTAAGTATGCCGTGAGGTTGTGATATGGGGAGAACTTATCATCAGGATTGTTTATGTCTGCCATTTTTATTGGTTTGGAGGGAAAGAGGAAGATTTTGAAGGGTGGTTAGGAATGGAAGGCTTTGAATGTTGTGGGGTCTTGAGAGAAAGTGATGGGAGTTAGGGCGAAATTGAATGTGAAGGGGTGGTGAAGAAATTTGATTTGTTCTTATAACGGTAGAGGAGGGAAAAACAAACTCACTTGTACAGTACAACCTCATTCACCTTTTTACTGTTACAGCTGTAAGACACTATAGCAGTCATGGTAAAGACTGAAAGAAATTTTTACACCGGGTAAAAGTTAATTTAGACTTATTTTTACCCATCAGCAGCAAACTTGGTTACTGCGGATGGTTAAGTATATCCGCAGCAAGCTTGGTTGCAGCGGATAGTTAAGTCTGTCAGCAGCAAACTCTACTGCTGCTGATAGATGCATTGATCCGCAGCAAGGGAGTTGCTGCTGACTGTCTTAAAGCTACCCGCAGGAAACTTGTTCCTGCTGATAACTTAAAGCAGTAAGTGGCAAAATCTTTGCTGCTGATTATTAAACTTGTCAGCAGAAAAAAGGATGCTGCTGACTTGTAACTTTTATTTATAACAAAAGACAAAATATTTACAAAGACAAAATTTTAGAGACATATTTTAATCAAAGTTCATCATACCAATAGATTCAACTAAATATCTAAATCTGGCTTCATCAAACGGTTTTGTAAACAAATCAGCATATTGCTCCTTGGTATGAACTTTGGTTAAAATAATTCTCTTTTTCTCAGCTTGATCTCTTATGAAGTGATACCCGATGTCAATGTGCTTTGTTTTGGAGTGCTGCACAGGATTGTTTGTGATTGATATAGCACTCATGTTGTCAATGTGAATGGGAGTTTCCATGAAAGTCATCCCATAATCCAGCATTTGATTTTGTATCCAGATGACTTGTGCACAGCAACTTGAAACTGCAATGTATTCTGCTTCTGATATAGAAGTTGAAACACATGTTTGCTTCTTGCACTGCCATGAAATCAGTCTTCCTCCAAAGAAACTGACATCCCCCAGAAGTGGACTTTTTGTCCAAGTTGCATCCCCCATAATCACTGTCAGTGTATGCATACAGATTAAACTAATCATTTTTAGAGTACCATAGCCCAATTCTTGGGGCTCCCTTTAGGTATTTGAAAATTCTCTTGACAACTTAAAAATGTGAAATCTTTGGAGCTGCTTGAAATCTTGCACAGAGACATACTGCAAACATGATATCTGGCCTTGAGGCAGTGAGTGTAACATCTCTGAATTTAGTATTCATATTTCAATTCAATGTAATGCAATTTCAAATTCAATACTTGTGCACTGCCTTATTATTTTGCTTACCTTAAACGAAATGCAATGATTCAATACAAATTTACAAGTTTTGCTTGATTATATACATTTATACACTATGCAAGAAACAATTTAATTCAAACACATTAAACCTGAAAAGTCAAGGACTAAAGTTGAAAAATGTCAAGAAACCCTAGTCTAGCACGGTCGTGCTTCGTTATGGCACGGTCGCGCCAAGTGCCTCGGCACGATCGCGCGATTGGTCCTGGAACGATCGCGCCCGGTGCCTAGGCACGGTCGCGCCATATTTGGGCACGGTCGCGCCTGCGTAATCGTCGAAACGTAAATGAGATTCCAAAACGCTCGATCATTCAAATTCAAATCCGATTACATTTCATTTTCATTAACAAAGAAAATAACTCAGTTGATTACAATTATTATTATCAAAACTCTCTCAAAACCGTCGATCTTTTCCTCAAGGCTCAATCCTAAAATTCGATCAAATTCCTCTCAAGCAATCAAGAAATTCTATTCAGCAATCTTCTCTGTTATTATTGGACTCTCTGGCCTAGCCGGAATTGCAGCCGAAGTCGCCGGAAGCCGTTATCGCCGTCGCCGGAACTCCCTTCTACCGATCGCTATCGATTCCATTCTGTTTGAGGTAATTGAATCATCCCTCCCTTTCGTTTCGGTCCATATATCAAAAGCCCCCTGTCAAACTGGGCTTTCATTACAGAAATCGTCCGAATCAGAACTTATATTTTTAATAAAAAAGATTTAATCGATTTCACTCTTAAACACGAGTTACATACAATTAATTTATACTAACAGACTCGTAATAACCTATTAATCAAAATCCCTAACAATTCCAGCGTTTAAAATACAAGCATTTGTCAATTCGTGTCTGATTTGGAAGAGACACGGTCGCGCTAATCGTCTAGCGCGGCCGTGCCTCGTAGAGCGCGGTCGTGCCGATTAGCAGCGCGGTCGTGTCCTCCTGTCCAGACCTTGTCATGCCCTCTGGGCTAGTCTCTATTGTGTCTAAAGATCATAGACACGACCGTGCCGGGCCAAGGCACGGTCATGCCTGTTGACTTGTCTAGATTGTGCTCCTGTTGATCAACCCGGTCGCGCCCCGACTAGCGCGGTCGCGCCCGTGGCTTGAGCACGATCGTGCCCTTCCGAGGCACGATCGTGTGAGATTCAGAACCTTTAACAGAATTATAATTTTATATATTTTAATCGGTAAATGTTTTTATAAAAATATGATTCCTGTATTCAAAAATGAATTAAAAGTTTAATCTTGGCATAAATATAATTTATTTAAAAGTTTATGAAAATTAAATTCATATTTACTATCTTACACTTAAATGATATTTTAAATAATTAAGTTACAAAATTTATAAATAAATAAGATAATGATTATCTATTTAATTTAAAATTTAAATCAAACTCATTTATTTATTTATACTTAATTACAATTAATATTTTACTTCAAACTCTATATATTTTATTCAATACTTTTTAAATACAAATCAATAGTTTTTTACACAAATTCAACTTTCATTTTAGACTTAAACTTTATGCATCTATTTAATTCAATACACGTTACTCTTTAGGTTAAATTGTGCATTTCGAGGATCATAATTGCTATCTATAATCTTTGTTAGCTACATTTCCATACCAAGTGAGTATTCACAACCCCTTTTACTCTTTTACACTTTTGGGGTGGAACATGAACTCTATACACATTACACATTTACATTTACACAAACAACGCAAGTGCAAAAATCCTATTTACATACATGTGTGCAAAATTTGAGCTTTGTGCCCGAGTGCTAGGTGTGCTAACCTTTGTATGCTCTTATGTGCAATCATTAACTATACAAGCCGACGGTTTTCAATGATAGATCTATTGAGTCTGACAAACCCACCCATGGTGCGCGGTGATTGTAACCGACAACACAATTTTTGCATGCAAGTTACAAGGTTTGGTTGTACATGGTTACACAATAGCTGCTCCCCATAAATGCCTTATTTTATCATGTTTTGTAAAGGATTTGTTTTCAACTATATGCTATCTACATACAACTGTGTTATACTCACTAACTTTTTAGTTGACTTTATTTTATTCATGTTTCAGGCCCCAATATGTGAGATTGATTCAAGACGTGTTCAACATAGGATTTGGACTTAGCAATTTAAATCAAGAATTTTATGAGTTGTTTTATGTTTCTTGTTTGGATTTGGTTTGTACTTGGATTATTTGTAATGGAAATTTGACTTTAATATATTTCAAGTTAGTCAACCTTGTGCTATGAACAGTCTACATGTCCCGCCCCGATGATTCCGCCATCGGTCGGGGTGTGACAGATTGGTATCAGAGCCTTGGTTATAGGGAATTAGGTTATTAGACACCTTGACCTAGACTATAACTTTAGGACACCCACTTATACTATGCTTCATGATTTTTGTGCTATGTGCTATATGTTATATGTTACATGTTTAGTATGATTACTTATTATTGCATTATGATGACTTATGTGTTTTAAATCCATGACTTATTAGGATACTCTTAATAATTAAATAAATAATATTCATTCCTCTATTCTAAAACCTCATAATATTTCTATCTTCTTCCTATCTTTATCCTTCTTAGCATGTGGAAAATTCTTGAAGCAAAAATCTTTAAAATTTTTATTTCTTCATTAAGGTTTTTAAATTTGTGAAATTATTTGAGGACACGTGCAATCTGGAAGGGTGACACCTGTATTTTGGGTTTTCTGTCTAGGAAAGCATTTCGCATAAATCCCAATCAACCGAGGGACCCGTATGCTTTCCTGGGAATTCTCGAGATGAGTGTTTACTTATAGGCTAAAGCATGTCTCGTTGAAAAATTATATAAGTTTAATTAACCTTAATGTGTCATGGTATTCAAGTGATTTTGTCACTTTTGAGTACAATCCAAACTGAGAATATCTATATTTTGCTATCTCATTCTATTAAATCCTATCAAATCTCATAAGTTCTTACAATTTTTCTTGTCTTGTGAAAATCTGTAGAATGCCTCCTCGTCGTGCTCCCGCAACCAACGCCAACACCGACATTGTTGCTATTCTCACCCAATTGGTTACACAACTCACCCAAGCCAATGGTGCCACCAATGGCAACAATGGTGGAAATGGAAGCAATAGTGGTAATAATGGTGGAAATGGTGGTAACAATCCATCTCAATGCACCTTCTAGCACTTCAACTCGTGCAATCCCCTAAAGTTCTATGGTACCGAAGGAGCTACTGGACTCCTTCAGTGGTTTGAAAGCATTGAGAATACCTTTCTCAATAGTGACTGTCCCGACAACCTCCGTGTTCGTCATGCTACAAGTGTCCTACAAAAACGGGCACTTACATGGTGGAATGGGGAGAAAAGGAATAGGGGTGTTGACATAGCTATGGCCTTACCTTGGGATGAGGTCAAAAGGCTTATGACCGAGCAGTTCTGTCCTCAAAATGAAGTGAAAAAGTTAGAAGCTGAATTTTGGGATCTTGCCCAAGATAGTGGGGAAAGCTTAGCTTATACAACTCGGTTCCATGAGTTGAGTCTTCTTGTGCCCCACATGGTCACTCCTTTGTCCCGATGTATCGAGAAGTATATTGGTGGGCTACAAAGACAAATCCAAGATACTGTCTTAGGTAGAAATCCTGCTACTCTGGAGGATGCTATTCGTCTAGCCGCTACCTTAACTGATAATCATGTGAAAGCTGGAACTCTTACCAAAAAGGGTTCTAATAAAATTTTTTAAACCGTAACCCCTCCTACCCACAACAAAGAAGCCACAACTGAACCCTCTCGCAATAACAAAAAGAGGAAAGTTAGAAATTTTGCTGTGGTTACTCCTGCTGTTCCCGTTAATCAAGTTGCACCCGTAGTTCAAGCGCCGGCCAAAAAGCCATATGTTGGGATCTACCCTCTTTGTGCCACCTGCAATTTTCATCATCCTCAAAACATCCCATGTCGACTTTGTATTTATTGTGGGAGATATGGTCATACGGTTAGTGTTTGTAGGACCAAAGCTCTTACGGGCCAAGTCAACCCTCCAAACCGAACCGTACCTCAAGTGGCTAACCAAGGTGCTCCCGCCATTGCTAATGGGCGTGCTTGCTATGAGTGTGGTGACCCGAACCATTTTCGTGATCAATGTCCAAGACTTGCAAATGCTAGACAAGGTGGAGCTCGTGGGCGTGCGTTCAACATAAACGCCAACGAAGCTCAAGCCAACAACGACGTGGTTAATGGTACGTTCCTTGTTAATAGTCAATATGCCTCCATTTTGTTCGATACCGGTGCCGATAAAAGTTTTGTGTCACTTAACTTTGAGCCTTTACTTGCAAAGACACGATCCCAATTAGGGAAAACCTTCACCGTTGAAATAGCAAATGGTGACTCCCTTACAATCGACTCCATTATTTATGATTGCTCCTTAGAACTAAATGACCATTCATTCCCAATCAACCTTGTTCCAATGTCACTAGGAAGCTTTGATATTATCATAGGTATGGATTGGCTATCAAATCATCATGCCGAAGTCATTTGCTTTGAAAAGTGTATCCGAATTCCGCTACCATCGGGAGAAACCTTAAGGGTTTTTGGTGAAAAGCCTTCCAAGGGACTTAAGTTGATGTCATGCACTACCTCTCAAAAGTACTTACGTAAGAAGTACATTGCTTTTTTAGCTCATATTGTTCAAAAGGATGTCAAGGAGAAGAGTATCCAAGACATTCCCATCATTCGGGATTTCCCCGAAGTTTTTCCTAAGGATTTATTCGGTCTTCCTCCCATTCGTCAAGTAGAGTTCCACATTGATCTTATACCTGGAGCTAACCCCGTTGCTAGAGCTCCTTATCGTCTTGCACCTTCCGAAATGCAAGAGCTTGCAAGTCAACTTCAAGAACTCTCCGACAAGGGATTCATCCGTCCGAGTCATTCACCGTGGGGTGCACCCGTCTTATTTGTTAAGAAGAAGGATGGATCATTTCGCATGTGTTTTGACTACCGCGAACTTAACAAGCTTACTATCAAGAACCGTTATCCCTTACCTAGAATTGATGATCACTTTGATCAACTTCAATGTTCTACTTGCTTCTCGAAGATTGATCTTCGATCCGGTTATCATCAGCTTCGTGTTCAAGAAGATGACATTCCTAAGACTGCTTTTCGAACAAGGTATGGTCATTACGAGTTCATGGTTATGCCTTTCGGGTTAACCAATGCACCCGCAGTTTTCATGGATCTCATGAATCGTGTGTGCAAACCGTACCTCGATAAATTTGTGATCGTATTCATTGATGATATCTTAATCTATTCCAAGACTAAAGCCGACCATGAAGAACATCTTAGACTGGTTTTGGATCTCTTGAGAAAAGAACAACTATATGCCAAATTCTCCAAATTTGAATTTTGGCTAAAGGAAGTTCAATTTCTTGGTCACATCGTCAACGACAAGGGTATTCATGTTGATCCTGCTAAGATTGAAACGGTTAAGAATTGGAATGCCCCGAAGACTCCTACCGAAGTTCGTTCATTTCTTGGTCTTGCGGGTTATTATCGTCGTTTCATCTCAAACTTCTCAAAGATTGTTGTCCCTCTTACCGCTCTGACCCACAAGGGTAAGACTTATGAATGGGGACCGAAACAAGAAGAAGCTTTTCAAACCCTCAAGCAAAAGCTGTGCAATGCTCCCATATTGACTCTGCCCGATGGAAATGATGATTTAGTTGTCTATTGTGATGCTTCTAACCAAGGTCTTGGTTGTGTCCTCATGCAACGAGGCAAAGTAATCGCTTATGCATCTAGGCAACTCAAAGTTCATGAGAAGAATTATACGACGCACGATCTCGAGTTGGGTGCGGTCGTATTCGCGTTAAAGATTTGGAGACATTACCTATATGGCACGAAATGTGTGGTGTTCACCGACCACAAAAGTCTTCAACATATCTTCAACCAAAAAGAACTTAATATGAGGCAACGACGTTGGGTCGAACTCCTTAACGACTACGACTGCGAGATTCGTTACCATCCCGGCAAAGTGAATGTTGTAGCCGATGCTTTGAGTCAAAAGGACCATGTTATGCTTCATTGTGCCCGTATTCAAACCGATATTCAAACCCGTATCTTAGAAGCTCAACACGTCTCGGTAACCGAGGGTAACATGTATGAAGAAATGTCGTGTGGTGTTGAACTTCTTCTTGAATCAAAACCCAATGGCTTATTATTTTACTTGAACTGTATTTGGGTTCCCGATCGCGACGATCTCCGTACATTTCTCATGAACGAGGCTCATAAGACTCGTTATTCTATTCATCCTGGTGCGGATAAAATGTACCAAGATCTTTGCCAACTTTATTGGTGGCCCGGTATGAAGAAAGACATTGCTCTTTATGTGGCCAAATGCTTAACCTGTTCCAAAGTCAAAGCAGAACATCAACGTCCATCTGGTTTACTCGAACAACCCGAAATTCCCGTGTGGAAATGGGAGAATCTAGCTATGGATTTTATTACCAAACTCCCTCGCACCTCGAGTGGATATGATAGTATTTGGGTGATCATTGATCGTCTCACTAAATCCGCTCATTTCTTGCCTATCCGCGAAGACTTCAAAGTGGAGAAACTAGCCCGAATCTACATTGACGAAATTGTGAGCCGTCATGGTGTTCCCGTGAACATAATATCCGATAGAGACGCTCGGTTCTCCTCTCGATTTTGGCAATCTCTCCAAAAGGCTCTTGGTACTCGATTGGATTTGAGCACGGCTTACCATCCGCAAACTGATGGTCAAACCGAGCGAACAATCCAGACTCTTGAAGACATGCTTAGAGCTTGTGTAATCGATTTTGGTGGCAATTGGGATTCACATTTATCCCTTATTGAGTTTTCGTACAACAATAGCTATCACACAAGTATCAACATGGCTCCATTAGAAGCTCTCTATGGTCGCAAGTGTCGTTCTCCTATCTGTTGGAACGAGATTGGTGAAGCACAAATCACCGGTCCCGAGTTAATTCAAGAAACATCCGACAAGATTATTCAAATCCGTGACAATATTCGAGTAGCGAGGAGTCGGCAAAAGAGTTATGCCGACAAACGTCGAAAACCCTTGGAATTCCAAGTCGGTGATCGTGTTCTTCTTAAGGTGTCTCCATGGAAGGGCGTGATCCGTTTTGGAAAGAAAGGCAAGTTAGCACCTCGTTATGTTGGTCTATTCAAAATCCTTGAAAGGATTGGGAAATTGGCTTACAAGCTCGACTTACCTCCATCCTTGGAAATGTGCATCCTACATTTCATGTATCTAATCTGAAGAAGTGTCTCGCCGATGAAAATCTCCATATACCGCTTGACGACGTGCGCATTGATGAAACGATGCATTTCGTTGAGAAGTCGGTGGAAATTATGGATCGTGAAGTCAAATAGCTCAAGCGAAGTCGCATTCCTATTGTCAAAGTTCGTTGGGAATCTAATCCTGGTCCTGAGTTCACTTGGGAGCGAGAGGACCAAATGAAGCTCAAGTACCCTCATCTTTTTACTAATACTGTTGTATCCTCTAGCTAAATTTCGGGACGAAATTCTCTCAACATGGGGAGACTGTAACATCTCTGAATTTAGTATTCATATTTCAATTCAATGTAATGCAATTTCAAATTCAATACTTGTGCACTGCCTTATTATTTTGCTTACCTTAAACGAAATGCAATGATTCAATATAAATTTACAAGTTTTGCTCGATTATATACATTTAAACACTATGCAAGAAACTATTTAATTCAAACACATTAAACCTGAAAAGTCAAGGACTAAAGTTGAAAAATGTCAAGAAACCCTAGTCTAGCACGGTCGTGCTTCGTTATGGCACGGTCGCGCCAAGTGTCTCGGCACGATCGCGCGACTGGTCCTGGAACGATCGCGCCCGGTGCCTAGGCACGGTCGCGCCATATTTAGGCACGGTCGCGCCTGCGTAACCGTCGAAACATAAATGAGATTCCAAAACGCTCGATCGTTCAAATTCAAATCCGATTACATTTCATTTTCATTAACAAAGAAAATAACTCAGTTGATTACAATTATTATTATCAAAACTCTCTCAAAACCGTCGATCTTTTCCTCAAGGCTCAATCCTAAAATTCGATCAAATTCCTCTCAAGCAATCAAGAAATTCTATTCAGCAATCTTCCCTGTTATTATTGGACTCTCTGGCCTAGCCGGAATTGCAGCCGAAGTCGCCGGAAGCCGTTATTGCAGTAGCCGGAACTCCCTTCTACCGATCGCTTTCGATTCCATTCTGTTTGAGGTAATTGAATCATCCCTCCCTTTCGTTTCGGTCCATATATCAAAAGCCCCCTGTCAAACTGGGCTTTCATTACAGAAATCGTCCGAATCAGAACTTATATTTTTAATAAAAAGGATTTAATCGATTTCACTCTTAAACACGAGTTACATACAATTAATTTATACTAACAGACTCGTAATAACCTATTAATCAAAATCCCTAACAATTCCAGCATTTAAAATACAAGCATTTGTCAATTCGTGTCTGATTTGGAAGAGACACGGTCGCGCTAATCGTCTAGCGCGGCCGTGCCTCATAGAGCGCGGTCGTGTCCTCCTGTCCAGACCTTGTCATACCCTCTGGGCTAGTCTCTGTTGTGTCTAAAGATCATAGATACGACCGTGCCGGGCCAAGGCACTGTCGTGCCTGTTGACTTGTCTAGATTGTGCTCCTGTTGATCAACCCGGTCGCGCCCCGACTAGCGCGTTGAGCACGATCGTGCCCTTCCGAGGCACGGTCGTGTGAGATTCAGAACCTTTAACATAATTATAATTTTATATATTTTAATCAGTAAATGTTTTTATAAAAATATGATTCCTGTATTCAAAAATGAATTAAAAGTTTAATCTTGGCATAAATATAATTTATTTAAAAGTTTATGAAAATTAAATTCATATTTACTATCTTACACTTAAATAATATTTTAAATAATTAAGTTACAAAATTTATAAATAAATAAGATAATGATTATCTATTTAATTTACAATTTAAATCAAACTCATTTATTTATTTATACTTAATTACAATTAATATTTACATTATTTCATAAACTATAATTATATATTTATTCAATTATTCAATTCAAACCTAATCAAATTGTTTCAAAAATATTTTACTTCAAACTCTATATATTTTATTCAATACTTTTTAAATACAAATCAATAGTTTTATACACAAATTCAACTTTCATTTTAGACTTAAACTTTATGCATCTATTTGATTCAATACACATTACTCTTTAGGTTAAATTGTGCATTTCGAGGATCATAATTGCTATCTATAATCTTTGTTAGCTACACTTCCATACCAAGTGAGTATTCACAACCCCTTTTACTCTTTTACACTTTTGGGGTGGAACATGAACTCTATACACATTACACATTACACATTTACATTTACACAAACAACGCAAGTGCAAAAATCCTATTTACATACATGTGTGCAAAATTTGAGCTTTGTGCCCGAGTGCTAGGTGTGCTAACCTTTGTATGCTCTTATGTGCAATCATTAACTATACAAGCCGACGGTTTTCAATGATAGATCTATTGAGTCTGACAAACCCACCCATGGTGCGCGGTGATTGAAACCGACAACACAATTTTTGCATGCTAGTTACAAGGTTTGGTTGTACATGGTTACACAATAGCTGCTCCCCATAAATGCCTTATTTTATCATGTTTTGTAAAGGATTTGTTTTCAACTATATGCTATCTACATACAACTGTGTTATACTCACCAACTTTTTAGTTGACTTTATTTTATTAATGTTTCAGGCCCCAAAATGTGAGATTGATTCAAGACGTGTTCAACATAGGATTTGGACTTAGCAATTTAAATCAAGAATTTTATGAGTTGTTTTATGTTTCTTGTTTGGATTTGGTTTGTACTTGGATTATTTGTAATGGAAATTTGACTTTAATATATTTCAAGTTAGTCAACCTTGTGCTATGAACAGTCTACATGTCCCGCCCCGATGATTCCGCCATCGGTCGGGGTGTGACAGTGAGATACATGAGAGACCCTATCATTGCACGTTACTGATGTTGATCAGTGTCTTGACCATCTTTTTCTAGAGTCAGCTGATGGTGCACTTGCATATAGGTTCGTGCAGCAGAGCAGTCAGTCATCTTGAATCTTTCTAGAATGCTCTTGACATATTTGGATTGGCTGATGAAGATTCCATTTAGGACTTGTTTGACTTGAAGACCCAGAAAGAAATTTAGCTCACCCATTGAACTCATTTCAAACTTTGAGTGCATCAGGATCTCGAAGTCTTTACACAGCTTCTTCCTTGTTGATCCAAACATGATATCATCTACGTAGATTTGAACCAGTAAGATTTCTCCCCCTTCATCTTTGATAAACAAGGTCTGGTCAATGGCACCTCTTCTGAAGTTGTTGCTTAGTAAATATACAGACAAAGTTTTGTACCAAGCTCTTGGGGCTTGATGTAAGCCGTATAGAGCTTTGTCTAGTTTGAACACTTGGTTAGGATGTGCATGATCTACAAAGCCTGGAGGCTGTTTGACATATACTTCTTAACCAATCTTCCCATACAGAAAGGCACTCTTGACATCCATTTGATAGACCATGAAATTCTTGGATGCATTATATGCCAGGAAGATTCTGATGGCCTCTAGTCTGGCAACAGGAGTAAAGACTTCATTATAGTCAATTCCCTCTTCCTGAGTGTAGCCTTGAGCTACAAGTCTGGCTTTATTCTTGACTACAATGCCTCACTCATCTTGCTAGTTCCTAAATACCCATCTTGTGCCAATGGCAGATTGACCAGGTGGAAGATCAACAAGCTTCCAGACATCTTGTCTCTTAAATTGCAGCAACTCTTCCTACATTGCCTCAATCCAACTACTGTCTTGCAGAGCTTCATCTATCTTGTTTGGTTCCACCTGAGATAGAAAACATGAAAACAAACATATATTGGCCTCATGAGATTTGCTTCTTGTTAGAACTCCTTGGTGAACTTGGCTAATAATATTTTCCAGAGGATGTTTCTTGTTGATCCTTTGTACTGGTACCACCTCCAGCTTTATCCCTTGCTCAAGATTGCTTTGATTTTGATCAGGGATTTCTTCATTCATGGTTGAAGAGTATTCAATATCAACAACTACATCAGTATTATCAGCAATGGTATTTGCAGCATCTACAACATTTACCGAAGAGTCTTCATTCAAGTTTTCATTTTCAGACAGGCAGCTGCTGGTGACATTAGAGAGTGTGGTTCTGGCTGCACTTGCTTCAATGGCTTTCATAATAGATGGAGGATCAATGGATGGTCTTCTCAGACTGATAGAAGATTTTGGAAAGTCCAATTTGTAGTCAGAGGAGGTAGAAGCAGGTGCTTGAGATGAGGAAGACTCCATATTTGAGAAGATGAGAGGCTCAAATATTTGGGTGAAGGAGTCTATGTCAAAAAGCCAGTTTGGGCCTTTTCCTTGTTCACAGACACGGTGTTCTCTGCATTCCACATTGGCTGATTCTTCCACAATTCTTGTTCTTGAGTTGAAAACTATGTAGGCCTTGGATTGAGAGGAATAGCCCACAAAATATCCTTCATCAGATTTGGCACCAAACTTAGGAAGAACCCCATGTGTGATTAGAATTGTGCATGGACATCCAAAAGGTTTTAGAAATCCAATGTATGGAACTCTTTGGAACCATAGTTCATAAGGTGTCTTGTTGAGAGGCTTGACTATGAGAACTCTATTTTGCACATAGCGGGCTGTGCTGACTGCTTCTGCCCAAAATGTGAGTGGCAGTTTTGAGTCAGCCAACATAGATCTTGCTGACTCAATTAGAGTTCTGTTTCTTCTTTCAGCAACTCCTTTTTATTGAGGAGTTCTTGGAGCACTGTATTGCCTTTCGATACCCTTGCTCTCACAGAAGCAGTTCAAAGTGTGATTCTTGAACTCTGTGCCCTGATCACACCTTATTATATTCACCTTCTGATTACTTTGATTCTCTACCCTAAGGATGTAGGATTTGAGAATTTCAGCAGTTTCATCTTTAGTTCTCAAGAAGTATACCCATGAGAATCTGGTGTAGTCATTAGTTATCACCAGACAGTATGACTTCTTGCCCATTGACATAATATTTGTAGGACCAAAGAGATCCATATGCAGCAGCTGTAGTGGTGTATCATTTGTATTCAAAGTCTTGGGCTTGTGAGAACTCTTGTGTTGCTTCCCTTCCAGAAAAGCAATGCAGTGATCTTCTAGCTGGAATTCTTTATCAGGAAGTCCTTTGACGAGATTGTCCTTCACCAATTTGTTGATAGTTTTGATGTTAACGTGGCTTAATCTCCTGTGCCAGAGAGTTGATTCATCAACTGAAGCTTTTGACAGAAAACAGGATACATTGCCAGATGGAGTGACCTCATTCCTGTCAAGCACATAAAGAATTTCTTTTCTCTGAGCAGTTAATAAAATCTTTTCCGGAGGAGGTTTGGATAAGCTAGGAGATAGTACAAAGCATTCTTTGTCTGTGAAGAGCATCCAATGCTTTTGATCACAGACCTGGGAAACACTCATGAGATTGAAGTCCAATTCTTTGACATAATTTACTTTATCAATACTCATTCTTTCATTTGACACAGTCCCTTGTCCAGTAATAGATCCTCCTTTTGAGTCACTCCCAAAGGCGACATATCCTCCATTGAAGTGTCTGATGTTGGAGAGGATTGATCTGTTGCCTGTCATGTGCCTGGAACAACCACTGTCAACCACCCAAGTGTTATTCTTGTGACCTGACTGCCCCTGCACATGAGATAGATCTAGTTAGTGGGAGGAATCCAAGAGCTTGTATCCTTGAAGAAAAGGGTTCTTGGAATATCAGATTTAGCATGTGTGCATTCAACTGAACCAATGATGATTATTGGAGGGATAGAAGCTGGGATCTGGCTCTCCATTGCTAAGGAGATGGTTTTCCAGTTCTCTTTGCTCTGTCAGCAGTTGATGTTGCTTTGGTTGCTGATGGATTTGCTTTATCAGCAGCAGATTTTGATGCTGATGACTTTGGCATATCAGTAGCCGATGTTGCTGCCGAGGACTGCGGTTTATCAGCAGCAGTGAATTTTGCTGCTGATAACTTTAGCTTATCAGCAGTAGATTTTGTTGCTGCTGATGGTTTTGCTTGAGCAGCAGCAGACTTGGTTGCTGCTGAAGGCTTGTCCTTTAGTTTCTTGGGCTTGGCTTGATTACTAACATTTTTGCTGGCTGCTGATGGTTCAAAAACTAATGTATGCTTATCCTTCTTTGCCTTGTTGACGAAGGGCTTCTCTGTAGAACTTCTCATGCTGATGGGCTTTTGTTTAGGAGGGGCTTGATGAAGGATCTGGTTGAAGGGATTAAAATCATAATTTGCAGCAAAGTGGTCTGATTCACCACAGATGATGCAAGATTGTTAAGGCTTTGGCAGCTGCTTCCTTGGTGGGGAAAGAGAGTTTCTGAAATGAGTTGCCTTGGCTTCAGAACTCCTTACCTTTCTGTTCTTGTGTGTTTTCTCAAAAGCATGTTGTTTGAGGTTTCTTTGCTGCTGAAGGTAGTAGAAGCAGGTGCTGGCAGTGTGGTTGTATTTTCCATAGACAAAGCATGATTTGGCCAGTTTGTCCCTTGAAAGGTAAACATAGTCCTTTCTTTTTAATAGGTCTTTAAATTTCCAAGGGTGTGCTTTGTTGTGCTCAAAGGTGGCTTCTTCCAATGTCTTTTGAACATATGAAATTCTTTCTCCAGGCGCATGACATATGCCAAACACCTTTCTTTGACGCTTTGAGTTGTTGGAGGTTGAAGATTGCCCCTTTTTAACATTTAGCTTTCTTCCTTCTGGAGGATAGCTGATTTTGATTTGGTTGAAAGGCATATGAACCGGAACAGCTGGTAAAGGGACAAGAGCACTTGTTTGAATGATTTCGAGAATAGTCGGTTCTGGTACTTGTACTGGTGATGAGACCTCCTCAGTTTTAGTCGACTCTGAGCAAGTTGACTCCGATTCTGACGAGGTAGTGCATTCTTGTACCAATGGTTCATGCCTTGAAGGTTCAAGATCTCGGTTGGCCTTTTCAAGATTTGAGAGATTGAAGCTTGGTTCATGGATGGCAACGTAGTCAGCAGGAGGTGCAACGGCTTGATATTGTTCAGCATGATACCCCAGACCAGTTTTTACCTTGTCATGAATTTGAGCATCCAAAATTCTTTGCAGCTTTTTGGATGCAAATTCATATTTGTCAACATGAACTTTCTGTTCTGCCAATTCTGTTTTGGTAGCTTTTAATCTAGCCAGTAAGGCCCCAAACCAGGCACCCTACAGTTGGTTCTCATAACTAGTTAAACTCCTTAAAAACATCTAACTTTCATTTGCATAAACAGCGGAAGTCTTTCTCAAAATAATATTACCTTTAAACTCGTTAACTTTGATAACATTACCTGACGAATGCATGCACACAAACCCGAGTAGCCCCGCTTCCAAGCCAAGATACCTCGTCCAACTGACTCCCCTGCAAAACAATCTAACGTACATACAAAGTCAGCTACGCTAAGTGAGTTATAATAGTTTAATTTAAACAACAGCTAACTCGTCTCTTTATATAATTATTTCCATTCAAGTCCCTCTGGTCCTTAGAAAATAGTTGTATAGATTTTCATCATATAAACAGCCCCCGTTATCTTATAATTTCATAAAGGATTCACCACCCTAGACTCTACCCACTATTTTAACTCAGTAAGTCTCACCGACATAGAACGAGCTTACTACACGGATAACTCACAATTTACCATATATATTAACCATACGCCGGTTAACTCGACCAACCTCTAGACACCGACTTACCAGTCCCAACCAAGACTCTCATAACTCGACTGACTTAACAGTTGCACACAATGTACTCTTCCCGACACAACGGTCAATCTAACTCGACACATCACATTGATTCAATCTATTTATCACGTCAATATCATCTCATACACAATTAATATAACTCATCACTTGCATGCAATTTAACACATATAAATGCACACAAACACATACCTCATCAAAGCACTCTCGTCAGGGTTATCCCCGTCAGGATACTCGTCCTAAGCTCAGCTATACCCTTGTTACAGGGCCCCGCCACTAAACATAGTGACACATTCTTCATCTACGATGACCACCCAGCCACCCACACGGTGACTATATCATCTACCATACGGTGACTGACACATCACCCATACGATGATGACCCCGAAGGACTCCGTCCTCCACACCACTGTTGACCCTGCACGTGGACAACAATGCAAGCACACAAAGCAACACATATATACACATGATACTACCTGGACATGTAGTACGACTCACCACCCTTTCATGGATCACTTACGTGTGTAATCCAATACTTACTTTAGACGTATCCTCTAAACGTCTAGACCCATTACCAAACTCTTTCCGAATAGGTAATTATACAACACACAAACATCGTACCGACTTATAGCCCGTACATACCATGGACACCACCTAGACCCATGCAAACACGACACTCGCCGTGTCACGAGGACAATGACACAATACACACAATATCAAACACATGACGCTTAACAACATACTAGCATTTACTTGACTCGTTAATGAACCACGTACGGGTTCCCCTGCTAACTCTCCTTATATAGCCATCACGGGTTTAACTAAATTCCTGACTCATCCCGACTAACTCATACGTTGACATACACAGATCATCCCAACTCTTGTTCACCCACCCTAAGGACCCCACAACGACCCTTAGCTTAATTATTACATAACGGTCTCATAAAACACTTCAGGTTTAAATCATAACTCGTAATACGTTCGTTAAATAACACATGTGACTATGTACGATAGCCCCAAAAAAGTAAAATGTTTAAAAGAGGGGATTAGAACTCACAGGTTACGGAGTCTAAATCCTTGCTCTGGAAACTCGCTTGTTCACGCTCGAACCCAACCTGTCAAACGTATTATCCAAGATGAAAGTATGCTCAACCCGTATATCACATAACGTAAACATAAAATAAAACCCCAACATTTGTCTTATATTCCGAACCGGGTTCCTTGCATGCACGCGCGTGTACCATGCTACTTAAAACCCTAGTTTCCCCGTGTAGGCCTTAACCACGCAACACCTATCTTTAGCCTCACAACGTGCATGTACTTAAGTCATTCATGCAGTGTTCCAGTCGAGTCCACCACCCGGTTGTGTGAGTCCACTCGTACACCACCATCCCACACGTCCACTGCCGCCCCGTCACCCTCGTCGGGTACGGCTAACCCATCACAGCCATACGCCATCATCTAGCACAGACATCTTCTTCTTCGTTGGGCACTCTAGCCGGCCACTACCATACACCATCGTCAAGAACCCCCACCATGCACCTCCCACGCAGGACACTGCCCCTCATTCTTCGCGTCCACCATTAGCGGCCAACATGTTTTCCATTCCTTCATGTTATGACGCTTTCGTGTAAACACAATCCCTTATCGGCCTTCCCCGGCCCTTACCGCACCACTACAGCCGTCCCAAGGCGGCTGTTGCAGACCGTCGAGCGCCACCACCCTCACATCATCCACCCTTACCGTCTCCTACCGTGTTTATAACCACAAATGCCGCCGAATGTGACCACCCATCTCAGACCCTAATCGGTATCCAACTAAAAAGATAACAAAAACGTGAAAGGAGTAATAACGAGGGTTACTTTTAGCTACGTGTGAAGTTCTCCGCTCAAAACCATCGTCGAACCACCGCCCCCGGCCTCCACCATCGACTCTCTCATTCTCTTCTTCTTGCGCCTGCCGTTTAACACACCTAAGACGATTATGGCTTAGGGTTTCCGAATAATTTGTATGTATACTTACACAAGTTCATTTCGGGTCCCTCCCTTTAGAGGTTTGGTTCACGTAACAACCTGATTTACTGGTTTACGAATTTTCGGGATGTTACAAGATTGTAGAGATAAAGACCGATGGCTACAAAATTCTCTATATAAGATTGCTGCGGACTCCACAATTTTGCTGCTGACTTACAAGTTGCTGCAGATAAGGCTAAGTGCTGTAGATAGTTGTGTTCTCCTGCTGATGAACAAGTTTCTTGCTAATAGCCTTATCTGCTGAAGTCCAAAGTTGGTGCTGATAGGCTTCTCAGCAGCATCAAACATTTGATGCTGCTGATAGGCAAATTATCAGCAACTTTGACTTTGTATCTAACACCTCTGCTGTAACACTGACACACCTACTAGCAGAAGGAATGTTATTGGTGCAGATGACAATAGACAATGCTCCTATTCCGATCTGTCCTGCAATGATTTCTGAGAAGACCTAGTTTTGCTGTTGTCTTTTCAGTGCAGAAGTCTTTTCACTGCAGTTGTCTTTTAGCTACTTGTCTTTTAGTTGTCTACCAATAGTAGTGTAACATGTAACTGTTAAAGATCAACGGCTTGTGTTTGATCTGATCCTTAGAATCAAGGGTCTGGCTTGATTCTAAGTTCCATTATATGTATTGTATCTTTTTATTTTACAACTGTGCTTCCTTAGAGCTTTCTCTGTTAACTTGTAAATATTGAAGATTAATACACTTTGCATTTATCAGTATTATCCTTGTTTTCTTGTTTACATTGATTAGTTGTTATTGTTTCCACCAATCCTACAAGTGGTATCAGAGCTTTGGCTCTTAGATTAAACAAACACACACTTTTTTAATCACTCTCAGATTATGTTCACTACTATCTCTTGCCAAACACCACTTATTCAGAAATGGCATAAAACACTAGATTTGATGATGTTGGAAGCTTTTACAAAGCACCAAGACTGCTGTCTGGAGAAGAGTATGATATGTGGATGAAAAGAATGGAAATTTTCTTCTGCTACCAAGAATATGGAATGTAGAGATCCATAGTTGATGGTCCATATGTGCCTATGCTGGCTTCTGCTGATTTCGGAGGTCCATCAGTCCCTAAAGAAGCCTCAAAGTACTCAGAGGAAGACATCAAGAAGATGGAGGTAGATTTCAAAGTTTTGAGAGCCATTCAGATGTGCTTGCCAAGCGAAGTTTTCCATAACTTCAGAGAATACAAGACTGCTAAGGAGCTATGGAAAGCTCTTGAGAAGATGTTTGCCGGTTCTGAGGAGGTGAAGGAAAATAGAAGAGACATTCTGAATCAACAATATGAGAACTTTTTCTTGAAGGAAGGTGAGTCTCTTACTGTTTTGTTAAACATGTACACCTATCTGGTAGGAGAGCTATAGTGCTCTAAAGTGAAGCTGGAGAATGAAGACATTCTCAAAAATTTTATCAGATCTCTTCCAAACTGTTGGACACTCTATACAGTGTCAATTAGAAGAACTGAAAACTTGAAGACTCTACAAATGACTGAGCTGTATGGCTTGCTAAAGACATATGAATTAGAAATGATTCAAGCCATCATCAACAACCACCACATCATCTGCACTACACTCTGACCTCTCAGTTCTCAGTTCTAGTAACTATTATCCTCCCATTGTCACCCACCCTCAGACACCCAACTCACAAACAAACAACTCACCATTTCTTCTTGAAGCTCCACCTCAACCAAACTCAGCTGCCTTTGTCTCCGAAAATTCTAGCAACATGTCCTTCATCAAGGAAGATCTGGAATACTTTCATCTAGATGACTTAGAAGAAATGGACATACAACACTCCTATGCCATGCTTTCTCTCAGAGCAAAACGGTTCTACTCTAGGACTGGAAGACCAATTCCAAGAAACAACTCTAACACAAGAGTTGGCTTGGACAAGAGCAAGCTAAGATGTTACAATTGTAGCCAACTTGGTCACTTTGCCAGAGAATGCAAGGCACCAAAGGCAAACCCAAATGTGGCACAACCTAGACAGACCCATCATGGTCAAGCAAGTCAAGGCAACACCACTCCTTCTCAAACTACAGCCTGTGCAGCTGTTGGAACAGCTGATTTTGATTGGAGCTTCCAGTATGAAGATCTTCTTGTCAACAACCAAGCACTCATGATAGACACAACAGAGATACCACCTCAGGTATATGAACGTCTTTGTTCTCAAGCTTGCATTGATAAGTTTCTATGATACAGGAAACATAAACAAAACCTTATAGATCAAAATGAAGAGTTTCACCGAATAAAATATGAATTTAAAAAGGTTGAAAACAGTTATAAAGAAAAGATTAACTGCCTAAAGAAAGAGATTTCATCACTAAAACATGAACAAACAAATCTTGAAACTCAGATTGATGATCTATTGGTTAAGTTAAAAGCTACAAGAGCTGAGTTGGCAGACCAAAAGGTTCATGTTGACAAATATGAGTTTGCATCCAAAAAGCTGCAAAGAATTTTGGATGCTCAAATTCAATAAAAGGTGACTGCTGGCCTTGGGTTTCTAGCTGAAAAGCACTACAACACCGTCCCTCCACCAGCTGACTATGTAACCATCCATGAACCAAACTTCAATCTCACAAATCTTGACCATGCAAACCGAAACCTTGATCCTTCCAAGGAAGAATCATCTGTGCAAGACTGCAATACCCCCTCTGAATCTGAGTCCACATGCTCAGAATCCACTCAAACAAGTGAAGCTCCATTACCAATGAAGTAATTCTCAAAACCACAAAATCTGGTAAAGTAATCCAAACCAATGGTCCAAGTCCCTTTATTCCCTCAATACCAGTAACTCCTGCCACCAAACAAATCCAAATTAGCTATCCTCCTGATGGAAGAAAGTTAAAAGTTGAACAGGGAAAATCTTCAACCTCCACCATTCCTCAATCAAAATCCAATCAACACAGGAAGGTGTTTGACATTTTTCATGCACCTGGAGAGAGACCTCCATATGTTCAGAAAACATTGGAGGAAGCCACTTTTGAACACAACAAAGCTCATCACTGGAACTTCAAAGATCTATTCAAAAGAAAAGATTATGTATACATTCAAAGAGATAAATCGGCTAAATCCTGTTTTGTATGTGGCAAATACAATCACACTGCAAGCACATGTTTCTACTACCTTCAGCAGCAATGAAACCTCATGCAAAATGCTTTTGAGAAGACAAACAAAAACAAGAAGGTAAGAAGCTATGAAGCCAAAACAACTCAATTCAGAAAGTCTCTCTCTCCTCCAAGAAAGCAGCTTCAAAAACCTCAACAATCCTGCATCATATATGGTGAATCAAACCACTTTGCTGCTGATTGTAAATTCAATCCTTTCAGCCAGATTTTTCAACCAGCCTCTATAGCAGGTCATGCTACTCCAAAACAGAAGCCTATCAGTAGAAGAACTCCCACGAAGAAACTCACTTTTAATAGAAAAGGTAAAACAGGAGAAGCATGTATCTGTTGAACCATCAGTATCTAGCAAATATGCTACTGATCATGTAAAGTTAAAGAAGCCCAAGAACAAGCCATCAGCAGCAATCAGCCAAAGCCATCAGCACCAAAAGCCACATCAGCGCTGATAGAGTAAAAGGGTCTGGAAAATCACTTCATCAACAATGGAAAGCCAAGTCCATTGCTTTCATCTCTTAAAGCATCATCATAGGATCCATTAAATGCAAGCATACTTATGCTATTGGCTCAAAGCCACACTTACCCAAGTTTACAAGTTCTTGGGTTTCTCCTTCTAACTAGAACTCTCTCATGTGCAGGGACAACCTGGTCACAAGGATAACACCTAGGTTGCAGACAGTGGTTGTTTCAGGCACATGACCGACAACAGGTCCATTCTCTACAATTTCAGACATTTCAATGGAGGATATGTTGCCTTTGGGAGTGATTCAAAGGGAGGATCTATAACTGGATAAGGAACCATGTCCAATGAAAGAATGAGTATTGAAAGGGTAAACTTTGTCAAAGAATTTGCCTCTGACTTCCTTAAGTTACCAGCAGGAACAAGTTTCCTGCGGATAGCTTTAAGACAATCAGCAGCAACCAAGTTTACTACTGATAGACTTAGCCATCAGCAGCAACCAAGTTTGCTGCTGATAGGCTTAACCATCCACAACTACCAAGTTTGCTATTGATCGGTAAAATAGGTCCAAATTAACTTTTACCCGCTGTAAAAACCACCTTCATTCTTTACCATGGCTGCTACAGTGTTTTACAGCTGTAAAAACAGTTAAAAGTAAATGGGTTGTACAGTACAAGTAAATCTGCTTTTTCCCTCCTTTGTCGTTATAACACAAATCAAATTTCTTCCTCGCCACTTCACATTCAATTCTGACCTAACCCTCATCTTTTCTCTCAAGCATTCAAAGCTTTCCATACTTAACCACCTTTCAAAATCTTCCTCCTTTCCCTCCAAACCTTACTAAAATGGCAGAAGTTGATATCAACAACCCCGATGACAATTTCTCAACCTACCATAATCTCACCGCTTATCTTGTCAAGGGAAAGAAATCTGAAGGGTTTGACGACATGATTGACTTCCTCTGTCGATTAAAAATTCACTTTGCACTAACAGTCAACCCCACAATCTATATCCCTCACATGGAGGATTTATGGAACACTGCCGTCCACTCTATCGAATAGGGGACTCCCCAAATCAAAGCCACGGTAGATGGCAAAGACATCACCATCACTGAAGCCACACTTAGAAAACACCTCAAGCTTTAGGACGAGGGGGCCGCCATCTCATACACCAAAGACGCATATATGAGGACCATTGTATACATAAGGTACACTGGAAATCAGGACGAATACAAGATTGAGAAGGCACTGATGGGTCCTCCTTTGAAGTTCTTATGACACACTCTTCTTCAATGCATATCTCAGAAGAGAAGTGGATGGCATCAAGTGAGCTCTGCCCTTACGTCTACAGTTCATGGTATGGTAACTAAATAGGGTTTCAATTTTGCTCATTTAATATTCGAAGGTTTGAGATATAACCTTCAGGAAGGTGCAAAACAAGCCTTCTTTATGTACCCAAGGTTCTTACAGAAAGTTTTTAATCATGATCTAAAAGACCTTTCAAAACCTGCAAAAATCTACTTAATGCTGGGTCATAAAAATAACATTTTTCAAAGTATGAGAGTTGTTTCCAAAAAGTTCTCAGGGGTCAATGTTCCATTGTTATCTAAAATGTTGAACATACAAAGCACCCAGGGTGACAGTTCAGTAGTCCTAGCTGATACTGTCCCCACACCCTCCACTTCACAACCTGAACATACTTCTGCTTCCCTTCATCGGACCCTTGTGCAGCCTATTAAGGGTGTACAGGCACAAAAAATACTTACCCAAGTCTTTGAAGCCCAACTTGAAGACAGGGCTCTAGTTGAGGCAAGTTATACTAGAAAGCGAAAAAGGAGCAAGAAGACTCCTTCTATTCTTGTCTCACAGGCCCAATCCCAACCCAAAAGCATTCATTCAGAATCCCAACATTCTGATGAGAATACCAAAAGGGATAGCCACATTATTAGGGAGACTTCCTTGGAAGTCCCTCTATTAGGATCAGGATCACATCCCGGATCCATAGAACAACCCTTTGAGCCTATACAATCTTTATTTTCTTTGAACGTAAGTACAGAGGCACCATGTCAAGATGATGTACCTTCTCCAACTGCCACTATCTCGAAGGTACTGATTGACTTGGCTACCAAAGTACCCAACCCGAGTTCATCACCTAAGAAGGTTCACTCTGGAAGTACTGAAAGAGTGAATGTGGAAAGGGCTATCCCTACTACTGGTTAATCCATTAACCATGAGGAAAGTGATAACATCATTAAGTCCCCAACCATGGCAACTCATGGTGAGGATGTTTCTTTTGAAACACTTTTCATTGAGAGGAATCCCATGCGCCAAGAAAAGCAGGGTGATGGGGATGAATAGGCTAGGCCTAAGGCCCCATCTAGTTCCAAGGATTCCACAACTGTGGATGAGGACAGACTAAAACTGGAAAATCTACAATTGACGGCCAAGGTGGCTATGCAAGAGGCTGAAGTGTCCAAACTAAGGCACCAAGTCTCTATGCATGATGCCCATCAATGCCCAAGTGTGACTTCTCCCTCCCTTGTATGAGTGGGAATCCAAACAGACGCAACTCTATGCACTGATGCAACCAAAAAGGGGGAGATAGTTACTACTGAAGATGATAGAGATAGCTTGGAGGGTTGGATACAAGAGCAGGTTGCCTTTCAAAGAACATTATTTCAGCCCGCCTTTGTTCAAGTCCATGATTTGATGCCTCCCAGAGATGAAGAGGAAGAGATATCTGAGGAATGGAAGTTAGTGACTAGGGCTGTAGACGAAGTATTCCCTGAGGAGAGGGAAATTGAAGATGAAGATGAAGAAATGCCTCTCTTAGTTACTATACTTCCAGCTGCTGCTTCTATCTCAAGACAAACCATATCCCCTCATTTCCCACTAACTGCTCATAACCTGGAGTTTGATTCCATTCTGTCATGGGGATATGTTGACATATCTAAAAGATTCTGGATGGGCTGGGAATTTGCTGGAATCAAAGAGCTTATCTTGGATAACTTAAATCTGCTGGAAATCCTTACCCTGCATCTAACTGAATGTATCAATACATCTGATAATCTATTTGTCATGCTTGACATTGAACACTTCCATGACATATGTGATGATAACATGCCCAGATTTAAGAGCTTTCTTAAGCTTGCTAAGAAAGTGGCATATAAAAAGTTTGAGGATGAAGTAACAAAGTCCTCCCAAGCAGCTCAACAAAGACAGGATCCAAGGTCTGAATTAATAAGAAGCAAGGTGTTGACAAAAGACCAAGTTCTATGCCTCAGAAGATTCTTGTATAATGAATTTGTCAGGGGTTTGGAAGTGCATGGATGGGCAAGCACCGGGTCTTCTGGCTTTCAGTTCTTTCTATGTGATGGATCATCCTTTATTATCAATAATATTCAAGAAATCCTTTTCCTCAACCAAGACTTCCTGTACAAGGTCTTTGAACTCAGGATACATATCTGCAACATCAACTCCATAAAAACTCAAGAAATGATCAAAATTGTCAAAGATTTTCTTGAAAAGGAGGGATGGATTGCAATGGATGATTCTAGCTCAGACCTATCCACTCCCTCCTCACCAACTTTCATTCTAAATATAGTAGAAGAATAAAAAAGAATGGCTACACAGAATATTAAAGAGGCATATATGACTGCATATGGAAATGAATAGGAGAAGGATGAGAATGAAGAAGTCCCTTCCTCTTTGTCTGTTCCTCAAATTGCCAATGAAGCCGAAGCTGAGATCTCAACAGCATCTCTCACATCTGTTGTTGTGATTTATGAAGCTGAAGCAGAGGCATCCAATAAAGACAAAGGTAAGGGTATCATGACAGAAGAAGAAGAAAAGAGGATAGAGAAAGAAAAGAAGGAGATTGACAGAAGAAGAAGAGAAAGAGAAGAGAAGGAGAAGGTTGAGCTTAAAAAGGCTCAAGAAAGAAAAACCGCCATACTCATCAGAGAACAACAAATCCAGTTGTATGCTAGGCAACTGGATGAAACAAGAGTTCGTGTTCCTGTAGGTTCACAACTAAAAGAAGATGAAGACTTAGCTCTTTAGCTGTAGGAACAGTTCAATATAGAAGAAGAGGAAGAAGAGAGGGAGAGGAAAAGAAAAGAAGAAGCCAAGTTCAGAATCACTGACTCTATATTTGCTAAAGAAATGAGGGAAGAGTGGACTGAAGCTCTGATTTCTCAAGGTAAGGATGCAGACTACCTTGAGAAATTATCAAGTAAAGAAATATACAGAGCTTTCATGGGACAGCAAGGTCAACTGGCAAATAAGAAAAGGGTTGAAGAAGAAGAAAAAGCCAAACAGAAATCCAAGAACACCATTGCATTCAATGTCATATCCCATGAAGAAAGGAAGGTCATGAGGGACTTCCTAAAGGCTAGAGGAGAAAGTAGAAAGAGGCTGGGTCCCATGAGCTTCATGAACCTGCAAGCCTTATAAGTCAAAGTTAAGAAGGAAGAGGAAGAGAGACTAGGGAAGACAGGCTCAAAACGAAGGGTAAACACTCAAACTGATGAAAGGAAACAAAAGAAACCCAAACCTACTCTCTCATCCACTCCTTCTTCTATCCAACAACCTTCCACTCTCCCTCCTAGACCTCCCTCGTCTCCTCCCAAAGAGTCTAAATCCTCTCACCCATCTCCTCTTCATCAACAGCCTCCCAAGAAGAAAACTAAACCTACTACAACACCAGAAGATTCAAGAGAAATTGTAGTATGGTTCTACATCAATCAAGACCAATGGTTTGAAGTTTTCAGGGGAAGGGCAGAGTTAAAAAAGATCAATCTACAGATTGGTTAATGAGGTGATGCAGCTCCAGATTCTGATCTTCAGAGAATGATGGAGCTGGGTGAAGCTCATGAGCCTAAAAATGATAGTGGAAGACATCTGTTGCTGGTGATAAGCATCACTTCAACCCCAGCAAAGATGTGGTTATTGATGTTAAAGCTCGTTAATCCCACTATCCATTTGTCAGTTGGTCCTACAATGCTGCTCAAGATGAGTACACTTTGATAGATGTCAGAGGTCAGAAGATGAGATGTCCAAGCAAGACCATCTTCAGCATGCCAAGCAAGGATATCAAGACTCTATCTGAACTCCCTCTTGACAATCCAAGCATGGACCCAAAAGGCTATGAGACAACAAGGATTTTTGCTCACATGCAAAAGCTTCAGCAACAAAGGCAATAAGAGTGTTTTGGTAGCATCAGTGTAGGGGGAGTTTGTAGAGATAAAGACTGATAGCTACAAAATTCTCTAAGTAAGATTGCTACGGACTCCACAATTTTTCTTCTGACTTATAAGTTGCTGCAGATAAGGCTAAGTACTGCAGATAGTTGTGTTCTCCTACTGGTGAACAAGTTTCCTGCTGATAGCCTTATCTACTGAAGTCTAAAGTTGCTTGTGATAGGCTTCACAGTAGCATCAAACATTTGATGCTGCTAATAGGCAAATCATCAGCAACTTTGACTTTACCACTAACACCTCTGCGGTAACACTGACACACCTACCAGTAGAAGGAATGTTATTGGTGCAGATGACAAAAGACAATGCTCCTATTCTGATATGTCCTACAATGATTTCTGTGAAGACCGAGTTTTGCTGTTGTCTTTTCAGTGCAGAAGTCTTTTCACTGTAGTCGTCTTTTAGCTACTTATCTTTTAGTTGTCTAACAATAGTAGTGTAACTTGTAACTGTTAAAGATCAACGGCTTGTGTTTGATCTGATCCTTAGAATCAAGGGTTTGTCTTGATTATAAGTTTCTTTATATGTATTGTATCTTTTTATTTTACAAGTGTGCTTCCTTAGAGCTTTCTCTGTAAACTTGTAAACATTAAAGATTAATGCACTTTGCATTTATCAGTATTATCCTTGTTTTCTTGTTTACATTGATTAGTTGTTATTGTTTCCGCCAATCTCAACTAAAAACAGAATCATCTTGTAAACACCTATCCTACAAAGATAAGGTCTATCCACAACATAGTTGTTGATCAGCTGCATTGAGTAACTATCCGCAGCAACTTCATCAGTGCCAAAATTGTGGAGTCCGCAGCATTTACAGTTAAGAGAATTTTGTAGTCATCGGTCTTTATCTCTACAATATGCATAAACTAAATTTCGAGCAAAGGATTTTCCCAACAGTACCCGTAGAAACAAATTTGTCACTCAATTTTCGTACAAATGGTTTTTGCCAAAAGATTTTATACAAATGGTTTCGCCAATTGTATTCATTTAAAACATGTGAACTCACTAACATTGCGTTGACATTTTTGAGCATGTTTTTCAGGTTTCACATGACTTTGGTACGGTTGGAATCGGTTAAGCATTTGGGTTAAGACTTTAGAAGAAGAAGACGTACTGTCGTTTAACGCCAAGTCCATTAGACTTATGTGACTTTGGGTCTATGTATTCATTTAGTTCCTATAATGGTGTTCCTCAGTTTAAAAGTCTTCATATAGCTTCCGCTGTTGTGTAATGTTACCAATTGTTACAACCATAATTTATTTATTTATTTATTAAGTAAATAATTTAGGGGTGTGACACATAGGATTGAGGACTTAGTTAAATAATCAAATAAACATTAATGGTGTACTTGTTTACTTTTGTATGTTTGTTTATGTTTGATTTGGACAAGTGTTATGGAAATTTGGGTTTAATTAAATTATGAAATTCTAGTTTGATCATGTGCTTATGAACAGTCTACATGTCCCGCCTCGACGTATTTCGTCGTCGGTTGGGGTGTGATAGATTGGTATCAGAGCCATGGTTATAAGGAATTAGGTTATTAGAAACCAATGACCTAGTCAATAACCTTAGGACACCCCTTGTGTGATTATCTTAAATGTCATCTTATGTATTATATTACATGATACAATACGTGTTACCTTATGTGCTATGTTACTTGATAACTTATATGTTTACAAAAATTGCTACTCATGTGATACCTTGATTGGCACATTACTGGATTAGCCTACACGTTACCTATTTGATTACACAAGATGCTACCCTAAATATTACCATATCTTACACTTATTCTTATTTAAGTCCTTATACCCCTTCATCCTTATGCCTTGGGAATTATGTTATCATCATCATCACTTGTGGGAAATTTATACCTTAGACCTTACCATTTAAGGGAAAGAAGCTGCTTGAATAGGTGAAGTTCACCTTTGAACCACAAGACACAATCCATAACGATTTTCATCATAACCATGAGTTCAAATAATAGTGTTAATGGTACATGATGGCTGGAAGAGTGGATGTAGGCCTATAAAAGATTCTGACTAAGAAAAGACTCGGTACTTACGTGGGTCCCTTTCTGGGTACACTACTTATAGGTCAAGAGCTCCTAACATATTATTATGAGATCTCGGAATTATGACTAGTCAAATTTTAAGCTTGTGAAAACATTTGTACTTAACATTAAGCGTTTTATTATCACTTACGACCTTTTTCTTTTAGTGCTAGACAAGGCCTTTTACCCTCCTCACTCCCCGGAATATCACCCCGAAACAGGGTCCGAGCAGGAGGAAGACTTCGGATCCCATCACCAAACAACCGATCTCCAGCACAACCAACTACCAGATCCATGTTTGTCCTCAGAGCGGATTGGCTTAGGAGCATGGGCATGAAACTCTAAACATCTGAACCACCCCCACTGCGAGACCCCTATCTAGCACCTGACCCATACCATCCAAATCCAGGAGCAAGAGAAACTATGGAACCTACCAGTGCTATAGGGGTTCGAGCTGATGCAGAGAATGTGATAAGGCACGACCTGTTAGGTCAATAGATGGATAACCTATTGTGTTAAATGACGTACCAGGAGGACCTAATTGAAAATCTAGGTACCACATAGACATGATGAAAGGAGACAGGGATATATTTGATGCACGTATGGAAATAGCTAGAGCTGAGACCCGGTTTGCAATACGAGTAACCATAACGTTGTTCATCTTGGTGAGATCCACAGAGTTTCTGAGGCAGAGAATGGAGCATGAGATAAGGCACGACCTGTTAGGTCAATGGATGGATAGCCTATTGTGTCAAGTGCGGTACCAGGAGGACCTAATTGAAAATCTAGGTACCACATAGACATGATGGAAGGAGACAGGGAGATATTTGATGCACTTACAAAAATAGCTAGAGCTGAGGCCCGGTTTGCAATACGAGTAACCATAACGTTGTTCATCTTGGTGCTCATCTACTTCCTGGTGGAAAGCTACCTGAGACGTTAGCCAGATTTTATATTCTCGTTTTTAAATTTCAATTTGAAACCGTTACTCTATTTTTGGAATAAGTGTTTGACATTTTATCATGTAGTGTTAAGTTTCATATTACAATTTGAATGCCATTACTCGTTGATTTAATATTGCAAGTTTAAAACACATCCGTTATATCTTCATCAAGATTACTCACACATTGCGTCAAAACTGCTAATTTTGAGATGTATATTCCAAACCCCCCCTCTATTGGGTTGCGCATTGTGGACCCTTGAAGGGGAACTTTTAGAGAAGGATTGAAACCCATATCCTGTACGATATCCCAAGAACACTTACATGAGAATTATGTAGTCTTTTAGCTCGTGTGAAAGAAGGACAAAAGGAGGAGCAATCAAGACATTTCTACCTTACGAGGCTTCCGGATGTGTTTCCCTGTAGATCTATCATGTCCTCCTTTTGTTCGTAAATTTGAATCACTCATCGATTTGAATCGAGATCCAATCCATGACCAAAATTTCTTATCATCATGCACCCTCGAAAATGTATGAGCTTACTAGCCAACTTCAAAAAGATGAATCATTTCGCATGGGCGTTAACCATTAATATAAACATCGACGAATTTGAAAATATAAAACTCGACTACCCACATTGTACATGAACGCCGAACAACACGCTGGTCCACGAAGCTCGACCACCTACGAAATTCGATAGTTTACATTACTCATGAGATTCGATTATTTACATTTGATTGTTCGCATTATCCATAAGACTCGATTGTTTACATTATACACGAAACTTGATTATTTGAAAATTGATTGTTTACATTATACACGAAACTTGATTATTTGAAAATTGATTGTTTACATTATACACGAAACTTGATTATTCGAAAATTGATCGTTTACATTATACACGAAACTTGATTATTTGAAAATTGATCATTTACATTATACACGAAACTCAATTATTTGAAAAATTAATTGTTTACACTATACATGAAACTCGATTGTTTGTAATTGATTGTCTACATTATACATGAGGCATGATTAATCATTTTATCCATGGAAGTTGATTGCTATAAGAGCTACTCGGGGTCTAACGTATTCTTGTTCAAACACGAGGAATCTATAAACTTTGAACTACTCGGGGTTTGGCGTATTCTTGTTCAAACACGAGAAAGCTATAAACTTTGAACTACTCAGGGTTTGACGTATTCTTGTTCAAACACGAGGAAGCTATAAATATTGAACTAATCGGGGTTTGACTTATTCTTGTTAAACACGAGGGAGCTATAAACTTTATGGGTAATCTTGAGGATTATGTCATCTACCTAAGACAACCATATATGGGGTTGTGCCACATTGTTATTCTTTTATTCCCTGATTGATTTTATTATCTATGGACATTGTTATTTGTTAGCAACTCATACGTGAAAACAAGAGTTAAGAACTAAGTGATTTTGTGCCCCCTCTTGACCCGCACATAATGGGATGATCTATACGGACCATGCGACGATTTGAGTAATTACGGGTGCACACGTAATTATAAAAGTCAGCGCATGAAAAACATAGTGAATTCTGTCGTGTGTTATGACATAAAACCTATCGTGATATATAGTAAAAAAATTGATGTGATGTGATAAGGGCATGGTGGATACGTCGCTGCTACTTCCTATATATAAGTGTTCTTGTCATATTGTCAGAAGTAGCGTTGTTCGTGTCACGTGAAGTTTTATGTTATTTTGACCTAGACCAATCTCTATGAAATCTCTTATCCAGTGACACTTTTTGAACATATTAGACTACACCATAAACAAGTTTTGATCATAAAATTCTCCTCGTTCTCATTCCAAGTGATGCATTCCATCTTTGGAGTCCAAAATATTCTTCGACAGTTTTCTCCTTAAATCTAAATCCACTATTATCTTTCATGTCTGACCTTGAGTATCAGACCTAAATCTTGTTATCGATTGTACTCCTCAAACCGATAGTCAAAGTTCGTTGGGAGTCTAAACGTTGCCCGGAGTCTAAACGTTGCCCAGAGTTTACATGGGAACGTGAAGAGCAAATGAAGCTCAAGTACCCACATCTTTTTCCTGATTCAGTAGCCTCCACTAGTTGAATTTCGATACGAAATTCTCTCAACATGGGGATACTGTAACATCTCTGACTTTTCTAATATTATTTTATTTTAATTACACTTCATTTCAATCCCGTACTTACTCATCACAAAATATCACATTAAAATATTTTATTTATTTATTATTTTAAACACGTATAAATTCAAAGTTTCAACCTTACAATTCCATATTATTTTCTATTATATATATATATAGATAACATATGTATTTATATTTATATATATATACCTTATTAAAAAAATTAAAACAAATATAGAATTTATGAGCTTTAAATAATGTATTTACATCTTTTCATGTATATATTTATTTATAAATATATATATATAGTTTTGATCATATTAAATAAACCATTTATATAATTTATATCTTTATAAAAAAATAGAGTTTTTCACTTTAGGAAATAATTATAATTTAACACATAATGTTTAAGTTTCTTTATAAACAATCTTATAAATAAATATGATGGCTTTTATCAAAAGAATTTGAGCCTTCAACCCATTTGTAGTCTAGAACCCCCTCAAACCTTTTAGACCCCTTATACTTGCATTGAACCCCTTAATTGAACCTCCCCCCCCCCCTCTTGCATACGAATCATAGAACCATGTTCAACTCCAATTTTGACTTGCAAAAGTCAACACCGGTTCCAAACTCCTTTAATCCCTGTAAATTCGGGCTGTTATTACTCCCAGATCAGCTACTAACACAATTACAATCATTATGTATTTGAAATCGCCCCATAGATTAAGAAATCAAGTGTCTTTAATCCATTTAAAGGATTGTCCGGTTATGGACTTGGAATGCATAAATCCTACTATGAACACCCGTTAATCCGTCAATTTAACTTTTGTTACGAGTTTTTTCGTCCTTTCAACCCCAAACCTGTTGCCATCGATTTTATACACGAAAAATCCGTGTTTCCTTTTCCTGTTTTCCTCTCGGTCACGACAGTAGGGAGCAACTCAAGCATCTTTTTTTCGACGAATCAAGCTCAAATTCCAGGTAATTAACTCTCATTCCTGCTTGATCTATCCCTGCAACCCAAAGACCCTTTGATCTAGAAGCATTTGGACGGGAATTTTGGTTCTAGGGTTTTCAATTTGGTGAATTGGGGAAGAAGACTTATGGGGACTATGTCACACCCCTCCTAAGGCACCCCTAGACGTGTGCAACAATCGATTGGTATGAACCTAACTTTGATTTCAGAGTTTTTTGTAAAACACAGCGGAAGTCTTTTAAAAAAGGATCATTCCTTCATTCTTTAAACCTCAAGGGTTGTGTTTGTAAATATCAAAACTCAGTTGCAAAACAAAAGTTTTATATTTACTTTCATAAACATAGGGAATTAAATACCCTGTCATATGATTACAAAACATAGTTTGAAATCAAATACATATAAGCCACTAGAAATAGTACAACCCAGGGTTGATCAATTCCCTGGTCCTATCTCCTTTTCACCTCTTTAGGATTTCCCTTTACACGAGGCCTGAGAATCCTACGTGCATTCCATCCTTTCATTTCATGGGTCAGATCTCATATCTGCCCGCCCTATCCTTTTTCCATCACATTTTATTGATTTCCTGAAAACATTTTGAAAATGAAACGTCAGCGCGAACGCCGGTGAATACAATTACTTTGACATTAAAAATAATTTGGCACAAACAAATATTAATTCGATAATCACAACTTTATGTTCAATCTACACATTCAGCAGGCCCTCATGTCCTGACTATAGCACCACTATATACAATGGTAGTATTTATTTATAACAACGTGGACTTATGTCTCCTCATTTGTTAAAATGGGAAGTACCAGCCGCGATCCGAGACTTTCACCCGTGAACCGTGTATCCCTTGCAAGTTTTTACGTATACTTATGGCCCGAATGCTTACACGTAGGTGAACGTTGAGCATTACACCCCTAACATTTATTTGGCCATTTTTGTAAATAAAATGTTTAACATAAGTTTTCAGAGAGATAAAATATTCACCTTATTTAGTTAAATGAGCCTCTAGAGTCAAAATCTTATAGTCTAGCTTCTTAACTTGATTTCTCTAGCGTATCAGCACCTCTATCAGCGTTTCTTCTTAAACCGAGGGCTAAAAAGAGCGGGAGTTGGACCAGGATCGTCGAGAGTGGGCTAGAGATCACCTGGAACGACTTTTAAGAGAGGAATTCGTGTTTGGGATGAAGAAATCGAATGAAATCGTTCAGCTATTTATAGGATGAAATATGGATCCATGTCGGACCGTTATAAAATGGATGTCAGTCCGACATCCAGTTATGCCCACGTCAGCCCTACATGTCAACTCCTAATTGGACCGCACATGTTTTTGGTGCATGTCGGACCGTTATGTGGACCATATCGGCCCAGCATCTAGACTCACGTCCCATCATTAGGGCAGAGTCATCGAATACGTGCCAACACCATAAATGGCGCCTGAGAGGAGGTTTGCGGACCGATATGGAATGATGTCGGTCCGATAACCGACACACGATGTATTACGGACTGATATAGGAATGGATATCGGTCCGATATCTGACTCAGCTTCGCTTCGGTCCGATATCAACATCCTTGTTCACTTCGGATCGATATGAAAGTGATGTCGGTCCGATATCCAGCTATTTCACAAATTTTCATTTTTAACCCTAGACTTATGTATTTTAGATACATAAGTCATTATAGGTTCTAACCTTGGCATTTCTTGGACATTTTTGTGGCAGGTGTTACATCCTCCCCACCTTGTTTTAAACTCGTCCTCATTTTTATTCGAATAAGTGAGGGTATTTCTTTTTCATTTCGCACTCCATTTCCCACGTGTACTCAGGTCCACGTCTGGAGTTCCATTTCACTTTCACAATTATCAATTTCTTTCTTTTTAATTTCTTTTCCTGCCTGTCCTAGATTTGCAAAGGTTGTTCCATAAATTTTAACTTTTCATTTACCTCTACATCGTGTAGGGGTATTAGAAGAGATTCATCTGCCAAACATTTGCACAGATTTGACACATGGAATACATCATGTATTCCATTCATTTCTTCTGGTAATTCGAGTTGATAGGCCACAGGCCCAACTCTTTTCAAGATTTTGAATGGTCCTACGAATCTAGGACTTAATTTTCCTTTCTTTCCAAATCTTACAACGTCTTTCCATGGTGAAACTTTCAACAGAACATTATCACCGATGTTGAATTCAAACGACTTTCGTCGCTTATCAACATAACTCTTTTGACGATCACGAGCCGCTTTTAGTTTATCTCTTATTTGAATAACTTTTTCAGTTGTCTCTAGGACTATTTCAGGTCTGGATAACTGATTTTCTCCTATTTTAGACCAACAGATTGGAGTTTGACATTTACGACCGTATAAGCCTTCAAAAGGAGCGGCCTTTATACTCGTATGATAGCTATTGTTATAGAAAAATTCCATTAGAGGTAAGTTGTGACACCCAGTAATTCAGGTGAATATCCATATTACATAAATGCACGTTCAAATCATATATTTTCCTAAAGTATTATTTTGACTAAGTAAAGTCAAGGAGTCTAGCAAAGAAACTTATATCAAAATAGTAATCTATATGAATTACTAGGGAAATAAGCAATAATAACCCGCAAAGTACGATCGTTGGTGATTAACAAGGATGTTATTCTAGTAAAAGTCTAGGGAGACGCTTTAACTTAAAAACACAAATATTGGTGACTAAACTCTTGAAAGTTGACATATAAATAATTGTTACATGTCGCTATGTTATTTTATGTGTAAAACACGTGTGATTTAGTTAAAGTAATGACTAGGTCGGGATCAACTAGTAAACTAATAAACAAGTCAAAAATACATAAGGATAGTTGATCATAAAAAGTCCTACACCGGGTATTAGATCACGCGATCACCTAGAAGGTTGACACCACCAAAGAACCTATCTAACTCAGACTTGGATTGTAATTATGAGATGTGACAAGACCCAACCCCCACCCTACTACCTCATTCCGGCCATACTTATGTGGGGCCACCCACTCCACCATCATGACCATGAGCATGTGTCATGAGGGGCCATACCCAATCAACCAAAGGTGCAAGCAAGAGTCAATTCGTCAAGTCAATCATCCTTGATGTGATTTGGTTGATTACAACACCCAACCCCCCACCCTTCTCTCTCTATTCGGCCGAAGTCAAGGAGGGCCCCACCCACCTCACACCACCTCACCACTTCCATACTTGTGTCATGAGAGGCCATGCCTCTTTGAGTGTAGACCACACCAACATCTTCCATCACATTAAATGCACCCACTTACACACTCAACCTCTCACTCTCTCATATATATACACACTCACGGCTCACACATGCACACACACAAACACTTTGCAATTTTTCAAATTCAAGAGTAAAAACCATAGAGAACTTAGCTAGAAGCTTGAAGATTCAAGAAATTTCTTGAGGATTAGGGTCAAATTCGCAAGCAAGACAAGCCATTCCTCATCCTTTGTTGAAATTCTTCACCTAGCTCGTCTAGTGGTACGAAACCGCCATTCATCTTTTATATTTTCTTTACTTCCTTAAAGTAAGCATGTTGTTCATCCAAAATTAAAGGAGGTTTAAAAAGCTAAAGAGTTTATAAAGTTTAACATTTTTATGATTTAAAAGCTAGATTTTATATAAAAAGATGTATGAAATTCGAAAATAATAAGTTTTTATACATAAGTTATTATCTTAACATATTTATGAAATATGTGTTGATTTGAATTCATGATACTAAATTAAGAATTGATAAACTAAAAAGATGTGTGTAAATGTGTATATATGTGTGTAGCCGAAAATTGTAGGTATAAGTGTATATGTTGTTGTTTTGATACCATAATGATAGTTGTAGATGTTAAAAGCATGATTAACATTAGATAAAAAGGTTTGAACATGGATACATACATGAAGGAATCATGATATATAGATATATATATGTAGGTGTGTTTTAGAAAACTTGATAAATGTATGTTCATAAAGTGTTAAACTTGTTAGAATGAGAATTATTGAATCATATGTATGCATGATTATGGAGTATGTTCATAAAAATAGTTTATGATATTGGTTAAAAACATGACAATACATATATATATATATATAGATATACATATTGATAACTTATCAAGTTCTGGAAATGTATACTAAGAAGATCATGTTAAAAACCCTAATATTATACATAAAGTATATGTATGCATGTAAATCTTGAAAGCACACTGTCAAGTTAGTCTAAAAATATATGTGCATACATAAGGATAAAAGTTCTTATGTTATCATGGAGCATATTTAAATATATGTTGGATCGTTGGACTATATTTATAATTGTGTGCATAGATTAGTACGAATAAATGCATGATAAACATAAAGAAGTTAATAAATATCGTTCGGAACATATAATTGTATGTACATATAGAGATAGACATACATAGGAAATACATGAACGATACTTGTATAATTATTGGAAAGAAATAAATATATGTGTTTATACATGGACTATAATATAAATATATTGTAAGACGATTGCAAAAATAATATTTAGTTTTGACAAACATAATGAGTCACCAATATGGAAATATAATAGTTTTTCCGGAAAATAAATAAAGCGTCTAGACTTGAATAATAATCACCAACGAGTCTTCATGATAAAACAATGTTTTAAATAAATAAAGTCGAACTTAACAGTAATAGTTAAGTCGGGTGAACAACTTGCGTTTAAGACGGGTAGTCTTAACGGGAATAGTATCCTTGTGTAATTAGGATACGGATAAGCGGGTCTGATGTTCTTTAAAGATTTGCTAGCATCAAGGTGAGTTTCACTAATCCCCCTTTTACTAAAGTTTTTGAAATGATTTGGGGTGGAAACATACTTGTTAAAGACTTTTGTATGTAAATGAATGAACTAATGATCTGTCTGTATGTGTGTATTGAGGGAAAAGTAAAGCGCTTAAAGTCCTCTGAATAAGTTAGTAACCATTAGCTATTTTAGCCCGGGATTATATGGATAGTACTACTGGGGGTGACACTTCCGGTCATGGTTAGTCGCACTAACCAGGAGTCCAAATGGCCGAATGACCGCATATTATCTTACTCGCAGAAAGGCGAGGGGAGGCACAGAAGGTTGGGGTTTGGTTACGGTCTCGTACATTACATACTATTTTGTATTCCTTGCAAGTTTACAAATGGGGTCAATAGATCGGATTAGTATTCAGATTCTTTGGTAATACATGCAAAAGAGTTTTGATCAGGTTAAAGTGATCAGGTTTAAACAAAAGAGTTCTGATCAGGTTAAAGTGATCAGGTTTAAGCAAAAGAGTTTTGATCAGGTTAAAGTGATCAGGTTTAAACAAAAGAGTTCTGATCAGGTTAAAGTGATCAGGTTTAAGCAAAAGAGTTTTGATCAGGTTTAAGTGATCAGGTTTAAATAAAGGGTTTTGATCAGGTGAAAATGATCAGGTTTAATCATTGGGTTTATGATAACTCTTTATAATAATTTGTGAACTCACTAACCTCGTGTTGACATTTTTAAGTATGTTTTCAGGAAAATGAACGTGGTCTCCAGGCTAGCAATGTAGGTTACTTACATACATGAGGATACATCTTTTGGAAGGATTTCACTTGTATAACTCATGGTTTTGAGTCATATTTGAGAAATCTTAAACTTTGTATAAAAACTAAGTTATGTTTTGGGATGTAAACATTTAAACTTTGATTATGTATCCAATATCATGTATGTGTTTGCGGTAATCATATGCTTTGAAAACCAGTGAACGTTACGCCTCGCGTTTCCGCCTTGGCGGGGTGTGACAGAACTTGGTATCAGAGCCATTGATTATAGCGAACTAGGAGCCTAAAATGGAACCTAGTCTATAATTTGAATGACTCACTAAAACGTTTTCATTGCATAAGCATTGCATAACCAGTCATCATGTAATATGGATATTGTAGTCACGCAATGTCACACACTAACCCCACTTAAACTCCATAGTTAGGAAACGTCTTACACAACAATGGCTGAATCCACCGAAGAGACCATGCCCAGAGGACCAAGGATCGACGCATCATACTGGGAATGGCTTTGCCAAGTAGTTCAAATGTGGAGGGTGGAGGAGGATCTCCCTGTGACCTGCGACTCTGTCAGACTGACATGCGAATCACAACCAGTGCCGCTCACCGGGGAGTGCGCAGAATGCACCATCCCTTTACTTGTGTCTCGAACCAGTAAGCAAGGGATAGAGATTGATCTCTTGGAGATGAATGTGAAGTCCATCCGAAGGGACTTGGCAACTCTTCCAACTTTAGTGGAAAATGTTAATGGGATGGCGGAGGATCAGAAATTAATCGACCAGTCCCTTCAGAATGCATCCAGCCACATGATGGAGTTTGAGAAGAGATTGGCGGAAATGGAGAGGAGGACCGCCGCAGCCGAACGGAGGGCAGAAGTAGCCGAGCAGAGGGCGATAGATGCTAAACTTCGGGCTACTCTACCTGAGGCACGCGTGGAGCAGATGCTAACTTCCGCTACCGTTCCGACAGAAACGCTTGCCTATTTCTAGACCTAATACGGGCGGGTTGTGCCCGTAGCACGTTATGTAGTTTAAAACTTTAGTACTGATGTGGTCATGTGAACCCATCCCTTTTGTATCCTTGTCTTTTGGAACAATGTACTATGTATGTTTTAACTATGTATGTGATGATGGTTGTTTACGTTTGACGTTGTTGTATCCTTATGTCATGATCTATCATTATTATTATATAATGTTGTTTCTTTTTAAATGTTATGTTAGAAAGAACGTCATGGCTCCTAAGCGAAGGAAGCCCCGTAACACTACTAGTGGCAACAACGAGACGATTTCCTCAAACGTGGAACAACTCATAGCACAGCGAGTAGCTGCTGCCATGGAGAAGTATCAAGCAAATCGAAATAGTGGCGGAGGAAACGGCAGCGGTACCGGCGGAGGAGGTGCAGGAGGTAGCGGTACAGCAGGAGGCAACGGTACAGCAGGAGGTTCCGGAGGTAATAAAAATAAATAAGCCATAACACATGGTCATGATCCGAATTAATGACGTTATGACTTGTGATTCTACAGATGCTCCAAATAGGAAGTGCACCTACAAGGCCTTCCTATCCTGCAACCCCCGCAGTTTTAATGGCACCGAGGGTGCAGTAGGACTAATGAGATGGATAGAAAAAATGGAGTCGGTGATTGATATAAGTGAATGCACCGCTGATTGCATGGTGAAGTATTCTACATGCACACTCACTGATAAAGCTTTAACCTGGTGGAATTCACAAGTCAAGACTTTGGGGAGAGAGACAGCGTATCAATTATCTTGGGAAGAGTTGAAAAATATGATGATCGAGGAATATTGTCAATGAAACGAATTGCAAAAGATTGAAACTGAGATGTGGAACTTACAAATGATCGGAGATGATGTGGCGGGGTACACCGACCGTTTTAATGAATTGGCAATTCTGGTACCTCATATGGTCACACCAGAACATAAGCGTGTGGAAAGGTATCTGTGGGGCCTTGCGCCTCAAATTCGTAGTATGGTAACATCATCTAATCCAATGGATGCCAAGAATGCTATAACTTTAGCAATCAAGCTGAGGGATGACGCAGTGCGTAATGGAGTGTTTAGAAGAAAGGAGAATGAGGAAGGTAGATCTGGGGAGAAAAGGAAATGGGTGGGAAATTCAAGTAACAAATCTAGAAAACAAGGGTTTAAGAAACAAGGAACTGTGAAGGCTTTTGCAGCCAACACACTGGAAAGGAAGGAGTATGATAGGGGCCTACCGAGGTGTAAGAAGTGCGGAAATCAGCACACCGGTGAATGTATCAAATGTGGAAAGTGTGATAGGTTTGGTCACACCACACAAGCTTGTCGAGTTAACGACCGAATGGGGAAATTTAAACCGGGATGTTTTATATGTGGTGACCTGAAGCACTTCAAGAAGGATTGTCCCAAGTGAAAGTACCAGAACAACGCTCAGGCACCAGGGAGGGCATTTATGATGGGTGCAAGGGACGCACGCCAGGACCCGAACATCGTCACTGGTACGTTCCTGATAAATAATCACTATGCCTCTGTACTTTTTGATTCGGTTGCGGATATGAGCTTTGTGTCGAATGATTTTAAATCCTTACTCGGTATTAAGGCCAGCCAACTAGAGCAAAGTTATACAATTGAATTAGCAAATGGGAAATTAATAGAAGCCGGAGAGGTCATTAAGGGTTGTACATTATGTTTAGAAAACCATACATTCAGTATAGACCTTCTACCCATTGAACTAGGGAGTTTTGATATTGTTATTGGCATGCATTGGTTATCAAATAATCGTGCCGAGATCGTATGCTTCGAGAAGATCGTACGTATCCCACTACCAAGCAGAGAAATTCTTTCAATTCGAGGCGAAAAGTGTAGAACGATGTTGAAGACGATAAACTGCATGAAAGCTCATAAGTATCTATGCAAGGGTTATTGTGTATTCCTAGCTCACATCGTCGAGAAGAAACCCGAGGAACGTCGACTCGAGGACATACCAATCGTTAGGGATTACCCTGAAGTATTTCCCGAGGACTTACCTGGATTACCACCATCAAGGCAAGTCGAGTTCCGGATCGACCTAGTATCAGGAGCCGCACCAATTGCACGATCTCCGTATCGTCTAGCCCCTTCCGAGATGCAGGAACTGTCGAGCCAACTACAAGAATTACTTGACAAAGGTTTCATAAGACCGAGTTTCTCACCATGGGGAGCTCCGTTCCTGTTTGTAAAGAAAAAGGATGGAACCTTTAGAATGTGTATTGATTACCGAGAATTGAACAAGCTGACAATCAAAAACCGGTATCCTCTTCCTCGAATAGACGATTTGTTTGATCAACTTCAAGGTTCCAGTTTCTATTCTAAAATTGATCTACGATCAGGGTATCATCAACTGAAAATTCAGGAAGAAGATATACCAAAAACGGCTTTTAGGACTCGTTACGGTCACTACGAGTTCCTAGTTATGCCATTTGGCTTGACTAATGCACCGGCCGTCTTCATGGATCTCATGAACCGCGTGTGAAAGCCGTACTTCGATAAATTCGTGATTGTGTTTATCGATGACATATTGATATATTCACGAACCAAGGAGGAACATGAACATCATTTGAAATTAATCTTGGAACTACTCAGGAATGAGAAGCTTTATGCTAAATTCTCTAAGTGTGAGTTTTGGATCCGAGAGGTTCACTTTCTCGGACACGTCATCAATAAGAATGGTATTCACGTAGATCCATCCAAGATTGAAGCTATCAAAAACTGGGAAGCACCAAGAACTCCGACTGAGGTGCGTCAATTTCTGGGTTTGGCAGGCTATTACAGGCGATTCATCGAGAATTTTTCAAAGATAGCCTTGCCTTTGACCACGTTAACTCAGAAGGACAAAAAGTTTGATTGGACTGATAAACAAGAATCAGCTTTTCAATTGCTGAAGCAAAAACTTTGCAGTGCACCAATCCTATCCCTTCCCGAAGGGACTGACAATTTCATTGTGTACTGTGACGCATCACACCAAGGTCCGGGATGTGTGTTGATGCAGAGAGAAAAAGTCATAGCATATGCATCCAGACAGCTGAAAGTCCATGAGAAAAATTATACGACTCACGATCTGGAATTGGGTGCTGTCGTGTTTGCACTAAAAATTTGGAGACATTACTTATACGGTACAAAATGTACTATCTTTATAGAACACAAGAGTCTCCAGCACATCTTTAATCAGAAAGAACTCAACATGAGGCAACGTCGTTGGGTAGAGCTACTGAATGATTACGACTGTGATATCAAGTATCACCCTGGTAAGGCAAACGTCGTAGCAGATGCCTTGAGTCGTAAGGAACGGGTTAAAACTCTTCGTGTTCGTGCCCTATGATTGACAATTCATACGAGTCTCACGACTCAAATCTGGATGGCACAACAAGAGGCTATCAAAGAAGAAAACATTCAGAATGAAGCTTTACGAGGAATGATCAGACAGTTGGAACCAAAGTCAGATGACACTTTATACTTCATGAATAGAATTTGGGTGCCATGTATTGGTAACTTACGGGAGTTGGTTATGGACGAAGCCCACAAGTCCAGGTACTCCATTCACCCAGGTTCGGATAAGATGTATAAGGATCTGAAAGAACACTATTGGTGGCCGAACATGAAAGGAGAAATTGCTATTTATGTAGGTAAATGCCTGACATGTTCAAAGGTAAAGGCAGAACATCAGAAACCATCGGGATTGTTACAACAACCCGATATACCTTAATGGAAATGGGAACAGATTTCAATGGATTTCATTACAAACGTGCCCAGGACGTCGAGCGGGTATGACACGATATGGGTAGTTGTCGATCGTTTGACAAAATCAGCCCATTTTCTACCCATCAAAGAAACAGATAAAACCGAGAAACCTGCGAAGCTTTATATCAAGGAAATTGTGGCTAGGCATGGAGTGCCAATTTCTATTATCTCTGATAGAGACAGCAGATTCGTGTCTAGAATCTGGAAATCATTACAAGAAGCCATGGGCACACGTCTTGACAAGAGCACGGCATATCACCTACAAACAGATGGTCAAAGTGAAAGGACCATTCAAACCTTAGAGGATATGCTCCGTGCGTGTGCAATTGACTTCGGTGGAAATTGGGATACTCATTTGCCGCTAGCTGAGTTTTCATGCAATAACAGTTACCACACCAGCATCAAAGCCGCTCCGTTTGAGGCTTTGTATGGTCGAAAATGTCGTTCACCGCTATGTTGGGCGGAGGTTGGCGACAAACATTTAACCGGTCCTGAGATTATTCAGGAGACTACTGACAAGATCTTCAAGATCAAAGATCGTCTGAAGGCCGCCCGTGACAGACAAAAGAGTTACGCGGATAACAGACGAAAACCATCAGAATTCCAAGTCGGGGACTGCGTCATGTTGAAGGTCTCACCTTGGAAAGGAGTTGCAAGATTTGGCAACCGTGGCAAGCTTAAGCCTAGGTACGTTGGACCATTTGAAATATTGGCTAGGGTTGGCCCTGTAGCATACAAGCTCAAGTTGCCACAAGAACAAAGCAATGTACATGATACGTTTCATGTATCAAATCTCAAGATGTGCTTATCAGACGACAGGTTAATTATACCGCCTGATGAGATTCACATAGATAACAAGCTGCACTTCGTTGAGGAACCCATTGAAGTCACAGATTGGAAGGTTCAGAGAACAAGGCGTAGCCGGAATTAATTGGTTAAGGTACGTTGGAACTCAAAGCGTGGCCCTGAGTATACGTGGGAGCGGGAAGATAAAATGAAAGCCAAGTACCCGTCCTAGTTCACGAGCACTCCAAGTCAAGATGACAAGAACTGAATTTCGAGACGAAATTCTCTTTAACATGGGGAGAATGTGACACCCAGTAATTCAGATGAATATCCATATTACATAAATGCACGTTCAAATCATATATTTTCCTGAAGTATTATTTTGACTAAGTAAAGTCAAGGAGTCTAGCAAAGAAACTTATATCAAAATAGTAATCTTTATGAATTACTAGGGAAATAAGCAATAATAACCCGCAAAGTACGATCGTTGGTGATTAACAAGGATGTTATTCTAGTAAAAGTCTAGGGAGACGCTATAACTTAAAAACACAAACATTGGTGACTAAACTCTTGAAAGTTGACATATAAATAATTGTTACATGTCGCTATGTTATTTTATGTGTAAAACACGTGTGATTTAGTTAAAGTAATGACTAGGTCGGGATCAACTAGTAAACTAATAAACAAGTCAAAAATACATAAGGATAGTTGATCATAAAAAGTCCTACACCGGGTATTAGATCACGCGATCACCTAGAAGGTTGACACCACCAAAGAACCTATCTAACTCAGACTTGGATTGTAATTATGAGATGTGACAAGACCCAACCCCCACCCTACTACCTCATTCCGGCCATACTTATGTGGGGCCACCCACACACCCACTCCACCATCATGACCATGAGCATGTGTCATGAGGGGCCATACCCAATCAACCAAATGTGCAAGAAAGAGTCAATTCGTCAAGTCAATCATCCTTGATGTGACTTGGTTGATTACAACACCCAACCCCCCACCCTTCTCCCTCTATTCGGCCGAAGTTAAGGAGGGCCCCACCCACCTCACACCACCTCACCACTTCCATACTTGTGTCATGAGAGGCCATGCCTCTTTGAGTGTAGACCACACCAACATCTTCCATCACATTAAATGCACCCACTTACACACTCAACCTCTCACTCTCTCATATATATACACACTCACGGCTCACACATGCACACACACAAACACTTTGCAATGTTTCAAATTCAAGAGTAAAAACCATAGAGAACATAGCTAGAAGCTTGAAGATTCAAGAAATTTCTTGAGGATTAGGGTCAAATTAGCAAGCAAGACAAGCCATTCCTCATCCTTTGTTGAAATTCTTCACCTAGCTCGTCTAGTGGTACGAAACCATCATTCATCTTTTATATTTTCTTTACTTCCTTAAAGTAAGCATGTTGTTCATCCAAAATTAAAGGAGGTTTAAAAAGCTAAAGAGTTTATAAAGTTTAACATTTTTATGATTTAAAAGCTAGATTTTATATAAAAAGATGTATGAAATTCGAAAATGATAAGTTTTTATACATAAGTTATTATCTTAACATATTTATGAAATATGTGTTGATTTGAATTCATGATACTAAATTAAGAATTGATAAACTAAAAAGATGTGTGTAAATGTGTATATATTTGTGTAGCCGAAAATTGTAGGTATAAGTGTATATGTTGTTGTTTTGATACCATAATGATAGTTGTAGATGTTAAAAGCATGATTAACATTAGATAAAAAGGTTTGAACATGGATACATACATGAAGGAATCATGATATATAGATATATATATGTAGGTGTGTTTTGGAAAACTTGATAAATGTATGTTCATAAAGTGTTAACCTTGTTAAAATGAGAATTATTGAATCATATGTATGCATGATTATGGAGTATGTTCATAAATATAGTTTATGATATTGGTTAAAAACATGACAATACATACATATATATATATATATATATATAGATATACATATTGATAACTTATCAAGTTCTGGAAATGTATACTAAGAAGATCATGTTAAAAACCCTAATATTATACATAAAGTATATGTATGTGTATGCATGTAAATCTTGAAAGCACACTGTCAAGTTAGTCTAAAAATATATGTGCATACATAAGGATAAAAGTTCTTATGTTATCATGGAGCATACTTAAATATATGTTGGATCGTTGGACTATATTTATAATTGTGTGCATAGATTAGTACGAATAAATGAATGATAAACATAAACAAGTTAATAAATATCGTTCGGAACATATAATTGTATGTATATATAGAGATAGACATACATAGGAAATACATGAACGATACTTGTATAATTATTGGAAAGAAATAATTATATGTGTTTATACATGGACTATAATATAAATATATTATAAGACGATTGCAAAAATAATATTTATTTTTGACAAACATAATGAGTCACCAATATGGAAATATAATAGTTTTTCCGAAAAATAAATAAAGCGTCTAGACTTGAATAATAATCACCAACGAGTCGTCATGATAAAACAATGTTTTAAATAAACAAAGTCGAACTTAACAGGAATAGTTAACTCGGGTGAACAACTTGCGTTTAAGACGGGTAGTCTTAACGGGAATAGTATCCTTGTGTAATTAGAATACGGATAAGCGGGTCTGCTGTTATTTAAAGATTTGCTAGCATCAAGGTGAGTTTCACTAATCCCCCTTTTTCTAAAGTTTTTGAAATGATTTGGGGTGGAAAAATACTTGTAAAAGACTTTTGTATGTAAATGAATGAACTAATGATCTGACCGTATGTGTGTATTTAGGGAAAAGTAAAGCGCTTAAAGTCCTCTGAATAAGTTAGTAACCATTAGCTATTTTAGCCCGGGATTATAAGGATAGTACTATTGGGGGTGACGCCTCCGGTGGCCAAATGACCGCATATTGTCTTACTCGCAGAAAGGCGGGGAGAGGCACAGAATGTTGGGGTTTGGTTACGGTCTCGTACATTACATACTATTTTGTATTCCTTGCAAGCTTACAAATGGGGTCAATAGATCAGATTAGTATTCAGATTCATTGGTAATAATTGCAAAAGAGTTCTGATCAGGTTAAAGTGATCAGGTTTAAGCAAAAGAGTTTTGATCAGGTTAAAGTGATCAGGTTTAAACAAAAGAGTTCTGATCAGGTTAAAGTGATCAGGTTTAAGCAAAAGGGTTTTGATCAGGTTTAAGTGATCAGGTTTAAATAAAAGGGTTTTGATCAGGTGAAAATGATCAGGTTTAATCATTGGGTTTATGATAACTCTTTATAATAATTTGTGAACTCACCAACCTCGTGTTGACATTTTTAAGTATGTTTTCAGGAAAATGAACGTGGTCTCCAGGCTAGCAATGTAGGTTACTTACATACATGAGGATACAGCTTTTGGAAGGATTTCACTTGTATAACTCATGGTTTTGAGTCATATTTGAGAAATCTTAAAATTTGTATAAAAACTAAGTTATGTTTTGGGATGTAAACATTTAAACTTTGATTATGTATCCAATATCATGTATGTGTTTGCGGTAATCATATGCTTTGAAAACCAGTGAACGTTACGCCTCGCGTTTCTGCCTTGGCGGGGTGTGACATAAGTGGTTGTCCCAACTTCCTCCAAGATCAATAACACAGGCCCTTAACATATATTCCAGAGTTTGATTTGTTCTTTAGCTGTGCCCGTCCGTTTGAGGATGGTAGGAAGTGCTAAGATTCAATTTCATACCAAGGGCTTTTTGAATGCTTTGCAAGAATCGAGAAGTAAATCTACTATCTCTATCTGACACAATAGATAGTAGCACACCGTGTAATTTTACAATTTCATTAGTGTATAGCTGCGCCAACTTATCCATATTGAATGTCTCTTTCATGGGAAGAAAATGAGCAGACTTAGTAAGCCTATCAATGATAACCCAGATGGTATCATTCCCACGACTTGTTCGGGGAAGTTTCGTGATGAAATCCATGGTTATCATTTCCCATTTCCAGACAGGAATTTCAAGTTGCTGTAACAAGCCAGATGGCTTTTGGTGTTCAGCTTTAACTTGAGAATAGCTTAAGAACTCTGCAACATAGATAGCGATGTGTTTCTTCGTTCCTATCCACCAGTAATTTGCTTTTAGGTTTTTGTACATTTTATCGCTTCTAGGATGCATCGTATACTTAGATTTCTGAGCTTCTTCAAGAATATCTTCACGTACATTTCCATAGATAGGAACCCAGATTCTCTTATTCATTCTAAGAATATCAGCATCATCTTTAACCAGTTGTTCGATAATGCCTCCTAAACCTTCTTTCTCTAGGTTGGGTTCTTTTAAAGCCATCTGTTGAGATTCCTTAATACGAGTAATAAGACCGATTTGAAGATCGAGAATTAAAGCACGAACTCGTTTAGGTTTCTCATGTTCTTTTCTACTCAAGGCATCAACTACAACATTGGCTTTGCCTTCATGATAACAGATTTCATAATCGTAATCATTCAAGACTTTCATCCAACGCCTTTGCCTCATATTTAGTTATTTCTGACTAAATATGTACTTTAGGCTTTTGTGATCAGTAAACACAATGAATTTGACTCCATAAAAATAGTGGCTCCATCATTTCAATGCGAAGATTATGGCGCCTAACTCTAAATCATGAGTCGTATAGTTATGTTCATGAGTTTTGACGAGAAGCATAATCAATTACCTTGCTTCCTTGCATTAACACACATCCAAAGCCGGTGTGTGAAGCATCACAGTAAACTGAAAAGCTTTCATTTCCATCTAGCAAAGCCAATATGGGTGCTTGAGTCAGTTTCTGTTTCAGAGTTTTGAAAGCTTCAGATTGTTTAGGTCCCCATTCATTTGCGAGTCAGAGAAGTTAATGGTACCGCAATTCGGGAAAAATCTTGGATAAAACTCCGATAGTAACCAGCCAAGCCGAGAAAACTACGAACTTCAGTTGGTGACTTTGGGATTTCCCATTTGGATATTGCTTCTATTTTGACAGGGTCAACTTGAATGCCATCAGCATTAATGACATGACCAAGGAATTGAACTTCTGATAGCCAAAATTCACATTTCGAGAATTTAGCATAAAGCTTTTCCGTTCTCAGGAGTTTAAGTAAGATTTTCAAATGATTAGCATGATCTTCCTTACTTTAGGAGTAAATAAGGATATCGTCGATGAATACGATAATGAATTTATCCAAGTAAGGTTTACAAACTCGATTCATCATATCCATGAAGGCAGCTGGAGCATTAGTAAGTCCAAACGGCATTACCGTGAACTCATAATGACCATATCGAGTTCTGAAAGCAGTTTTAGAAATGTCTTCTTATTTGACTTTCAATTGGTGATAGCCAGAATGAAGATCGATTTTTAAAAAACAACGGGCTCCTTGGAGTTGATCGAAAACATCGTCGATCCTAGGGAGTGGATAACGGTTCTTTATTGTAACTTTATTTAGTTCACGATAATCGATACACATACGCATCGAACCGTCTTTCTTTTTGACAAATAAGACCGGGGCTCCCCAAGGCGATGAGCTTGGTCTTACGAATCCTTTGTCGAGTAATTCATCCAACTCTTTCTTTAATTATGCCATCTCAGTTGTAGCTAATCTGTACGGGGCTTTAGCAATAGGTGTTGTACCGGGTACAAGATTAAATCTGAACTCTACTTCTCTTTCATGTGGAATTCCAGGTAGTTCATCAGGGAAAACATCAGGGAATTCAGCCACAACCGGCACATCGTCAATCTTCTTTTTGGTGTCGGTGGTTACAGTTACAAGGTATGCTAGCATCCTTTTCGTAAATATTTTGTGGCTTTCAACATGGAAATTATTCCAAAAGAGTTGGATAATTTATCGCCATTGATCGTAAGGATGTTGCCTTTCGACGAACGAAGTTTTATTGCTTTCTTATCACACAAGATATGGGCTTGGTTAGAGGCTAACCAATCAATTCCAAGAACAATATCAAAACTTTCCAAAGTCATTGGCAACAGTGTTACAGGTATAACATGTCCTAAGAGTGTGATATGTCAAACGTTCAGAATTTTAGATATTTGGACGAGGTCACCATTGGTAGTTTCTATCACATATTTCTTGTATAATTTAGCAAGAGTTTCATTTAACAGTCTACAGAATATATGATCTATAAAACTTTGGTTTGCACCATAGTCAAATAAAACTCGAGCATAAATATCATTAACAAGAAATGTACCTGTAATGACATCGGGCATACCTGCTGCTTCATGAGTGTCGAGAATGAATGCTTGTGCATTCTTTTTCTCTCCATCTGTAGGTTTTGGACCTGTCCCATCGGGCTTCTTTAGCTTGGGACAATTGATTTTGATGTGGCCAGCTTCGCCACACTCAAAGCAAGTAATCATCCTTTTTCTAAAACAATCCTCAGTTCTGTGTCCAGAAATCTTGCATAAGTTGCAATGAGGTCTAGATCGACATTGCCCTAAGTGCCTTTTCTTGCACCTTGGACATTCAGAGATAGAAGATTTATTATCTCGGGAGTAAAGGATGATTTCTTAAATCCACTTGGGCCTTGCCCAGATACTTCTTTCTTCTTCTTTCCTTCTTCTTGATTCCTGATCAGACTGTTGGTTAATGATGCTCCTTAATACATAGCATCATCAAGGTTTTCACAATTTGCGACCTTAACCATGTCGCGGATTTCACCGATCGAACCCCAAATATATCTCTTTGCTAGATTATACTTAGGGGTTGCTAGATGAGGAACTATTCGCGCATATTCCAGGAGTTTTATACCATATTCCTGACGATTTGTTCCCATCTTCTTTAAACATAAAAATTTTCCTTCAATCTGTTCCCTCTCATTCTAGGGAACATATTTCTTCTCAACTCTTGCTTTAAAAGTACTCCAGCCTATTGCATAGGCCGGTTCTCTTCCTTTGGCAGCAACAATGTTGTTCCATCATTCTAAGGCTTGATCTTTAAATAGATTAGAGGCATATAGAACCTTGTCTTCCTTCGCACATTTTCTAATTTCGAGTACAGACTCAGTCTTTTCTATCCACCTTAATGTGGCTATTCCTCCTTCTCTTCCAGAGAAGTTGTACGGTTTGCAGTCTTGGAACTTCTTATAAGTACAACCAACTATTTTCCTCTTCTTTTCTATATGACCATAATTATTACCCATCCCTTCATCTTCGGATGAATTATGGTAATGCTTCTCCCCTTCAGTCTTCCTGGTTGGATGGGTAGGAGAACCCTCCGTTTTGAGAGTAATTGGTTTGGATTGAGTTATGGTTCGGGTATGTTGGGTCAATGGTTGAGAATGAACAGAATTTGGAATTAAGAGTTGTGCAAATAGCTTATCTGTTTGTCTCTTTTCCATTTCAGTAAAAATCACCGGGAGGGAATCCTTGATTCCTTTTGCAATCAATTGCTGCAATTCTTTACGAGAATCGGGAATTTCAGCAGCATTTTCAGTCATTGCTTGTTTCCTCTTTCCTTTTGTATTGTAAGAAGGTCCGGTTTGTTTAGACATACTATAACAGAATTAAGATGGGAATCAAAAACAATTCTTTTTATTGATGAAATATATATACAAGAAAAGAGTACATATAAGGATCATTGTTTCTAGAAATTTCTAAAATTCATTTCTTCAAAAGCTTGAACTAACAAAATATTCCTCACTTCAACTTTAGCTTTTTCTCGTTCAACTTCGGCTATTCGATTCAACAATATTCGTTCCCTTTCATTTCCTGATGCACTCTCATTTATATGAGGAGCAGGGATGGGAATTGTCTCCTAGTACGAAATGTAAGGTATATTAGAGTCAGCACGTTCTTCTTCTTTCGGATGATTCTCATAAGGCATTTTGGCGTATCTCTCATGAAAATTATGCTAATATATTGGAGTGACGTTGTAACTTCCAGTGGTAGGAGCAGAATGAAAATTTACAGAAGGGTTATAGGGAACATTTGAGTTTCCTATTTCTCTGAGGCTTCTGAAAGTTGAACTTTCAGTTTTCTCATTACTTTTTATTGTAGTTTCATTTGTTTTACGTCGAAATAATTAACTGGAGCGTATTTACGAAGAAAGCTAGGGCCTTTCGCTTTTCCAACCATTCTGAAAACAAACAAAAACGATTGTATTAAGAAAGTATATTACATTAGGAAATAAAATACAACAAAAGATTTAATCTTTCATCAGCTCTTCTCCAAGGGTCATTAGGCTTTCTCCATATTCATAGACCTGTTGTCCATAAAATTTGGTTCTCGCCTTGTCCATGATTTTCTCTCGTGTTACTTCATCCGTTTGGCGCAACGAACGATCTAGGCACTCAATAGGAGATGAAGGCATACTATGTTCATAACCGTATTTTGGTGGAGGTTCACGAAGTCCAACCATAATATCGTTATAAGCATTTTGGTATACCAGAGGAGCATGGAAATAGGTTTCAAAAGGACCATGGTAATCTGGTTCAGGAAACATAGAGGGATCATATAGGACTAGGTATTCATAATTATAAGAAGGATGATCAGAATTTCCGAAAGTATTATTAAAGAACGGATAATCTTTGGGATTTTCGAAAAGCGTGTTCATAATGTTGAGATTCTTTAGATGGATCTCCTTCTGTTGACATATTGTGCTGAGTATGACTAGATTCAGCTGTAGCAGTATTCCAATTGTTGAAATCTGATCCAGCATCCATCCATTGGCTTGAAGTATCATAGGACTGGAGATGGGTTTCAGGAACATGGTTATCCGGAAGAATGGCAAATGGATCATCGTTATAGTAGGGTGATGATATAGGATTCATTTGTGAACCCAGTGGGTGGTATTCCGGGGATTCTTGTTTAATCAGATGATTAGGATCATAATAAACAGGAACGGAACTATCTCCAGACATCTACAGTCTTAAAATATTAGTACTTATCTTAGATACTAGGGCCAATATTCTTATTTTAACTAAAGCTCTACAAGGATGGTTGTCTTTCCAGAGTAGTACCACTAATAGAGATGTTCACAGGTAAGAGCGACGGGTCTAGGAGAGATTTATACACCGCTTTTTCCTTAGACAGAACATTCCGTTCGTCAGATATCTACATACCGGTCAGAAGGTTACCTTGTTTTCTTATCTTAAAAGCAGTAACGGTTGAAGCCTAGATACTTCTTCCAAGTATCTAATTCGCTAAAACCTGTGTCTCTGATACCAACCCGGTCACACCCCGCCTCAGGCACCCCCTGGTCGTGTACGACAATCGATTGGTATCACCCTGATTTTGATTTCAGAGTTTTTTTGTAAAACACAGCGGAAGTCTTTTCAAAAAGGATCGTTCCTTCATTCTTTAAACCTCAAGGGTTGTGTTTTTAAATATCAAAACTCAGTTAGAGGACAAAAGTTTTATATTTACTTTCATAAACATAGGGATTTAAATACCCTTTCATCTGATTACAAAACAGAGTTTGAAATCAAATACATATAAGCAACTGGAAATAGTACAACCCAGGGTTGATCAATTCCCTGGACCTATCTTGTGACAACCAGCAATTTCAGGTCAATACTCGTCCCCGGCTCTATCATAATTTGCATACATTATAATCGTGTTAGACTTAATTATGGTTAATTAAGATAATTTCATAATTAGCAAAGTCCATTCATAGCATTTCACACATTGGTAATTCGGTAAATTACCCGGTCACACGTAGTATAACCGGCATACACGAACGTTGGTGATAATTAATATTTCGAGATTTTACAACACTATTTTAGAACTTAAATATATGTGTTTGTTTATTTATATCAACTTAGTATTTAAACGCGCGTCTCTACTGTTTCATCGGTATATTTTATTTTAACGTGCTATTTCGACATATTAAATTCCTAAACGTATATTTACATGTTAGTCAATAATTTATTTTGTTGAGCTCGATTTTAATAAAATCTCTATTTTATATCGTGTCCGATTTATATCCGTTACCACCCGAATACCCGTTTTAAAATACATTATCTTCTTTCCATACGAATTCAAATAAAAATATAATAATTAAACTTACTTTTTTTCCTTTATGATTGTTGACCGAGATAATTCAAAAAAAAAAATTGAATTGTGTGTTAAATTTTACTAACATCCAAACTTACCATTTTTGATAATATCTTTTACATGCACTTTCCCCAAGCATGGAATCTTCATCACTTCAACTCATTAGTCTCATACATTTTTTTTCCTTATATGTCGGTCAAAAGAAAGTCCATACTCAAACTCTCAACTAGCCACCCTATGAGATGTGACAACACTCAAACATCCCATTTGTGTGCAAGATCACATTTTGCACTAACAACCACCGCATGACTACTAAACCATTTAAACTCTTTTGTCCCTTTTCACACCCATATTAACCGAGATTTTTAAAGGGATGCCAAGTCCCAAAGTTTCTCATCTTCCATAATTGAGTAAGTACTTTATACATGCACAACACCCAAGCTTTGACCCTTAACCCATTCCATCCTCAAACCTCTTTTCTTTTTTTTTCCCTCCTTGTCGTTGAATTCAAACCACCCCTCAAATCACCTACAAGACAAAAACGAATTAGCTTTATATTGACTTAGCATCTTCCATATCATCTACACCCAAGATTTGCATTACCCATTCTCCTATCTTCCTCCCTCGTTACTATCCACCCCCACCGACATCCACTTTTTCTTCATTATTTCAAGACTTACAAGTGTGGTTCAAACCTTTCAAGTGAAGATTTAGTAACTCTCTTGGTGGTTCTCAAGCAACCTACATCACTCATTCCTTCTTCCTTGCTTGCTTTTAGTGAGGACAATTTCTTCTTGTTCATATTTTACACTTATTTTATATTTTGTTTACATATTGTTATGTACCAACTTTCACCTATAAAAACTCATTTTTGTTAAATTTGGAGTTGTTATAATCTAATCCCTACTTAAAACTAGTTTTTATATAAAAACAACTTATGGTGGGTCATGAACTAAAATAAATATTTAAGTTGGTGATTTTAGTTTTTGTTGATTATGTTTCACTTAATAAAAATTGTTACTAATAGAAACTGAATATATATTAACCTTGAATATGCATCAAGTGATTTTAGTAGGTCCATGGATTACTTAGTGACTATTATTATGTGTTATTATAAATTTTAGCTCTTTACAAAGTTGTTGGTATTTTGGTAACTTATGCCAAATTTATGGATTAATTGTTAGTTATGACGAGTTAGTAGAAACTTTGAAAGTAAATACTTCGTTAATTTGGATACTCGGAAATTTTTTTTGGAGTTTGGTTAACACATAAATAGTATGCATTTTGGTTGTATAAAAGATGGATTTAAATCAAGCTTTTTGTCGAAAAGTATATATTAAGTTACAAGAGTATATCAAATGGTGCATTTTTGTGGAAAAGAAAATACTGGTATGTTGGTTGTTTTCAAAAGGGTTTTTGTAAGTATATATATATATATTTTTTAGCCAAGTACGTTAACCGACATTTTTATTTTTTTTTTGTTAATATTCTCAAAGTTATATTTTGTAGAAATAGAGTAAATATTATTTTTACCTCAAAATATGACGTGTTTCGAAAACATTATTTTAAATAAATATATAATATATTTATTTACCGTTCGCATTGAGTTACGACTCATGTCGAGTCAAACTATATTTTAAAGCGCGAAACCTAAGATGACACCAAATTACTTATAGTCATGGACACACTTGATCGAAATCATAACTTATATTTATTTTATGTGAATATATATTTTTGATAACAAATACATATCACAACGGGTCGTCGAGTCATACGGAATTTCATAACGAAACTAAGTTGGGTGAAACGGTTACATAACTCACTTACACACGGATACATTACTTAGACCTTAAGGTGTCTTATATATTCTAGGGCACGCGTAGGTCGGTTTACTCTCGGACTTTTGCTACCTACACGTTTACGGTACTCACGCATCAGGTGAGTTTCACGGCCCCATTTTACTTATTTTCCTTTTGGGGGAGATTACATGCATACTTACTGTTTTCATTGGACACAATTTCACTTACATGATTTCACATATTACATAAGCGGTTTCATATCGTATTAAGTCCTCTCAAACTGGACCGTTAGTTTCGTTTCTAAGCGAGGTAATCATGGATAGATCTATTTGGGTTTGACAACCCCCACCCGCGTTAGTCGCGCTAACTTTGACCGTAGGTCAAAACGGGTGCATCATTGACCTAATCACCCCATGCATACGATAGGCATGGTAGAGGCATTACATTACATTACTGTTACTGTCTAGCTTCGGTTTCGGTGTGCTTATGGTAATATTGTAGTATTGTCTGTACAGCAATCAAATCATTGAAAGTTTTGTGGTCCATTACAACTATTTACTTTCACATTTAAACCTGTGAACTCACCAACATTTTTGTTGACTCGTTTAAGCATGTTTTCTCAGGTCGTTAAGCTTGCACGGGATTAGGGTGCACATCATGCATGAAGTCTTTTGATGTTCCCATGACAATGAACATTTGCTTGTCTTTTGTTTGACATTGTATTTTCAAAACAATTTATTTTCTTTCCGCATTACTTTCCGCATTAACTCTGTAAAACAATGTTATATTTTGGAACGATTTGGAATGCATGATTTTCAAAACCATATAGAGGTCGTTCTATGTAATCAGTGACGATGATCCATGACCGTCGCGCCCCGCGGGAAACCGCCGTGGTTGGGGTGTGACATATCTCCTTTTCATCTCTTTAGGATTTCCCTTTACACGAGGCCTGAGAATCCTACATGCATTCAATCCTTTCATTTCATGGGTCAGATCTCATATATGCCCGCCCTATCCTTTTTCCATCACATTTTATTTATTTCCTGAAAACATTTTGAAAATGAAACGTCAGTGCGAACGCCGATGAATACAATTACCTTGATACTAAAAAGCATTTGGCACAAACAAGTATTAATTCGATAATCACAACTTTATTCTCAATCTACACATTTAGCATGCCCTCATGTCCTGACTATAGCACTACTATATACATTGGTAGTATGTTTTTATAAAAAATATTTTATAAAGCCCCAGAAACTCATAACGTTTTTAACAAATTAAAATGTTTTATTTTCAAAAGAAACCATATTATTAATTACTTTAGGGTTAAAAACTAATAAACCTTTAGTTAAAATATATATATATATATACATATATATATAATCAAAACTCTAAATTTATAAAATATAAATTGTACGTGAACTTAATTATTTATATACTCTTTACCTTGTTAAGAAATTTAATAACTTTTTATTACAATTTATTTTATAGAAATTTAAACACATAATTCATCCTTTTGTTCAAAAAATAATTATGGCTTATTTAATTATTCAAATTAGAACTTTATATTTCTAGATTTGGTTGTATTTATTTACGTCGTTAAACTTGTAAAGATAAAGACTGATGGCTACAAAGTTCTCTAAGTATAGATGCTGCGGACTCTATAGTTTTGCTGACTTACAAGTTGCTGTTGATAAGGCATATACCACGGATAGTTAAGTTCTATTGCTGATGAACAACTACGTTGCGGATAGCCTTATCTGCTGAATCCAAAGTTGCTACTAATAGGCTTCTTAGCAGCATCAAACATTTATGCTGTTGATAGGCAAATCATCAGCAACTTTGAGTTTGCTACTGACACCTTTTGCTGCAACACTGACACATCTATCAGTAGAAGGAATGCTATTGGTGCAGATGATAGACAAAGCTACTACTTCTGAAGTCTCCTGCAAAGATTCCTAAGAATACTTTTGACCTGATTCATACAGTTTACTGCAGTTTGTCTTTTAGTTGTCTACCAATTGTAGTGTAACTTCTAAGTGTCAAAGATCAATGGCTGGTGTTTGATCTAATCCTTAGAATCAAGGGTCTGTCTTGATTCTAAGTTCCTTATATGAATTGTATCTTCTTATTGGACAAGTGTGCTTCCTTAGAGTTTCTATGTAACTTGTAAACTTTGAAGATTAATACAATCTGCATTTATCAGTATCATCATTGTTTCTTGTTTACATTGCATAGTTGTGATTGTTTTCGCCAATCTCAACTCAACACAACCATCTTGTAAAACACCGATCCTAAAAGTGGTATCCGTGCTTTGGCTCTCAGATTAAAAAACTAACACTTGTTTAATCACTATCTGGTTCTGTTATCTCTTTGCTGCTAAACCATCTACCCAAAGTATGGCTCAGAATACTGGATTTGATGATCTAAGAAGCCTTCACAGACCACCAAGACTGGTGTCTGGAGAAGATTATGACATGCGGAAGAAAAGTGTGGAAAGTTTCTTCTGCTACCAAGAATATGGAATGTGGAGATCCATAATTGATGGTCCGTATGTGCCTATGGTGGCTTCTGCTGACTCTAGAGGTCCACCTGTTCCTAAAGAAGCCTCCAAATATTCTGAAGAAGACATCAAGAAGATGGAGGTAGATTTTAAAGCTCTGGGAGTTATACAAATGTGCTTACCAAATGAAGTTTTTCATAACTTCGGTGAATACAAAATTGCCAAAGAGCTATGGAAAGCTCTTGAAAATATGTTCGCTGGTTCTGAAGAAGTGAAAGAAAATAGAAGAGACATTCTAAAGCAACAGTATGAAAACTTTGTCTACAAGGATGGTGAATCTCTTACCACTCTATACAACAGGTACACCTATCTTGTGGGAGAGCTATAGTGCTCTAAAGTCAAGCTGGAGAATGAAGACATTCTCAAAAAGTTTATTAGATCTCTTCCAAGTTGCTGGACACTCTACACAATGTCAATCAGAAGAACTGAAAACCTGAAGTCTCTCAAAATGACTGAGCTGTTTGGAATGCTGAAGACATATGAGCTGGAAATGATTCAAGCTAGAGAAAGAAGCTCAGGTCATTCACCCTCATCCTCGTCATCCATCACTTCCTCTGCATTACACTCTGACCACTTAGCTCCAAGTTCAAGCAACTAATATCCTCCCATTGTTACCCATCCATAAACTCCCAACTCACAAACTAGCAACTCACCTTTTATCCTTGAAGCCCCACCTCAAAATAACTCTGTTGCATTTGTCTCTGAAAACCCAAGCAATATGTCATTTATCAAAGAAGATCTGGAGTGTTTTCATCTAGATGACCTAGAAGAAATGGACATACAACACTCTTATGCTATGTTATCTCTTAGAGCTAAAAGGTTCTACTCTAGAATTGGAAGACCTATTCCAAGCAACAACGGTTGGATAAGAGCAAGCTAAGATGTTATAATTGTAATCAACTTGACCATTTTGCTAGAGAATGTAAAGAACCAAAGGCAAACCCAGCTGCTGCACAGCCAAGACAGACACATCAAAGTCAGGCCGGTCAAAACACTCCTCATGCTCAAACTGCAGCTTGTGCAACTCAACAAGTGGGAACAACTGATTTTGACTGGAGTTTTCAATATGAAGAATCAACAGCTAACAACCAAGCTCTCTTGGCAGACACCAATGAGATACCACCTCAGGTATATGAACATCTATATTCTCAAGCTTGCATTGATAAGGTTCTAGGATATAGAAAGCATAACCAAAATCTTATAGATCAAAATGAAGAGTTTCATTAAATGAAATCTGAATTTAAAAAGGTTGAAAACAGTTACAAATAAAAGATTAACTGTCTAAAGAAATAGATTTCATCATTAAAACATGAACAAACAAATCTTGAAACTTAGATTGATGATCTATTGGTTAAGCTAAAAGCTATAAGAGCTGAACTGGCAGAACAAAAGGTTCATGTTGACAAATATGAATTTGCATCTAAAAAGCTGCAAAGACTTTTGGATGCTCAAATTCATGAAAAGGTAACTGCTGGTCTTGGGTATCAAGCTGAGCAGACTTATAAATCTTTACCACCACCTGATGACTATGTAGCTATCCATGAACCTAACTTAAACCTCACAAACCTTGACCATGCAAACCGAAACCTTGATCCGTCCAAAGAAGAAACAGTTGTGCAAGAATGCAATACCTCAACTGAATCTTAGTCCATTTGCTCAGAATCCACTGAAACCAGTGAAGCCCCATTACTCCCTACCAATGAAATAATCTCAAAACCACCAAATCTGGTAGAGTAATCCAATCCAATGGTCCAAGTCCCTTTATTCCCTCTATACCAGTACCTCAACTCACCAAACAAATTAAAATTAGCTATCCTGCTGAAGGAAGAGAGTTAATTATTGAAAAGGGACAATCCTTAATTTCTACAAATCATCCAGCAAACCAACCAAGGAAGGTGTTTGACATCAGTCATGCATCTGGAGAGAGAACTCCATATATTCAGAAAACATTGGAGGAAGCCACTTTTGAGCATAACAAAACTCATCCCTGGAATTTCAAAGACTTATTCAAAAGAAAGGACTATTTGTACTTTCAAAGGGATCAAATTGCTAAATCATGCTTTGTCTGTGGAAAACACAATCATACCGCCAGCACCTGCTTCTATTACCTTCAGCAGCAACGAAATCTTAAGCAACAAGCCTTTGAGAAGACCAACAAGAATAAGAATGTAAGAAGTTATGAAGCCAAAGCAACTAGCTTCAGAAAATCTATCTCTCCACCAAGGAAGCAGATCCCAAAATTTCAACAATATTGCATCATATGTGGTGAATCAAACCACTTTGCTGCATATTGTAAATTAAATCCATTCAACCAAATCTCTCAATAAGCCTCAATAACAGTCAACATTCTTCCTAACCAGCATCAGGTCTATAGAAGAACCCCAATAGAAAAGCCCACTTTTAACAGGAAGGTAAAGAAAGAGAAGCAGATGTTTGCTGAACAGTCAGCAACAATCAAAATTACCGTTGATCACATGAAGCCGAAAAGGATGAAAAACAAACCCAAGCCTTCAGCAGCAACCAAATCTGCTACTGATCAGTTAACACTATCAACGGCAAACAAGTTTGTTGCTGATCAACGAAAACCATCAGTAACCAAGTTAGTTGCTGATCAGTCAAAATCATCAGCAGCAAATCTTGAAATCCAGAAAGAACTATCAGCAGCCAAAGTCACATCTGCTATTGATAGAGAAAAAGGGTCTGGAAAACTTATTCAAAAATGGAAAGCCAAGTCCACATCTTCATCCTCTCAAAGTATCATCATTGGATCTATTGATGCCTGCATAGTGATAATTTTTGTTACAAAGCACACTAACCCAAGTCTACACGTTCTTGGGTCCCTCCCTCTAACTAGATCTCTCTTATGTGCAGGGACAACCAGGTAATAATGATAACACAAGGGTTGTAGACAGTGGTTGGTCCAGGTACATGACATGCAACAGATACATCCTTTCAGATTTTAGAAATTTATATGGAGGATATGCTGCATTTGGAACTGTTTCAAAGGGAAGATTTATCACTGGACAAGGAACTGTGTCCTATAAGAGAATGATCATTGAAAAGGTGAACTATGTAAAAGAACTAGAGTTCAACCTCATAAGTATGTCTCAAATCTGTGATCAGAAGCATTGGATGCTTTTCACAGATAAAGAATGCTTTGTGCTCTCCCCTGGGCTAAGCAAACCTCCTCTAGAAAAGATCTTGTTGACTGCTCAAAGAAAAGATAACTTATATGTGCTTGACATGAACAAATCCACTCCATCTGGTAGTGTATCTTGTTTTCTGTCCAAGGCATCAGTTGATGAATCCGCTCTATGGCACTAGAGATTAAGCCATGTGAATGTGAAAACTATCAAAAAGTTGGTGAAAGGAAACCTTGTCAGAGGTCTTCCTGACAATGAATTCCAGCTTGCAGATCACTGCATAGCATGCTTGAAGGGGAAGCAACACAAGAGTTCTCACAAGCCCAAGACATTGAATTCAAATGAAACTCCACTACAGCTGCTGCATATGGATCTTTTTGGTACTACAAACGTCATGTCAATGGACAAGAAGTCATATTGTCTTGTGATAACTTATGACTATACCAGATTCTGATGGGTATACTTCTTGAGAACAAAAGATGAAACTGCTGAAATTCTTAAATCCTACATTCTTAGGGTTGAGAATCAAAGCAATTAGAAAGTCAAAATCATAAGGTGTGATCAAGGTACATAATTTAAGAACCAGACCTTGAATTGTTTTTTTCAGAGCAAAGGTACTGAAAGACAGTACAGTGCTCCAAGAACTCCTTAACAAAATGGGGTTGCTGAAAGGAGAAACAGAACTCTCATTGAGTCTGCAAGATCAATGCTGGCTGACTCAAAACTGCCTCTCACATTCTGGGCAGAGGCAGTTAGCACAGCTTGCTATGTTCAAAATAGAGTTATCATTGTCAAGCCTCTTAACAAAACAGGTAACATTTCTGATTTTCATTATCTATATTTCATTTCAATGTGATACATTTCAAACCAATTTCTAGTACACTGACTTGTTCTATTTGTACCAACATTTAAATACTATGTTTCAATGCAAACCCACAAATTTTACACGAGTATATCCTATTAAACTATACATAAGTCCATATTTATACAAATCTGTCAATACTGAAACTTGCAAGGACTGAATTTTATAAATTAACAAGAAACCCTAATAGGCACCGTCGCGCCTCGTTCTGGCACGATCACGCGCCTTGCTTTTGAACGGTCGCGCCCGGTGCCATGGCACGGTCGCGCCTCTTATGAGCACGGTCGCGCCGCTCGTCAACTGAAACGTAAATGCAGCCTTTAATCACGGAATCGTTTGATTTCGTAACCGTTGCTCACGTTTCTACCATTAACAACCCAATTAAGAATTTTAATCATCGTAATTACAACAAATAAACCCAATTATACCGATTCATCTCAAAACCGTCAACCCACTTTAGCAAGACCACGAATTCCTCCATTACGATCCAAATTCTCTCAAGCAAACACACGATACCCACTACTCGATCCTCACTAAGGCCTCTGAATGAATTAGCCGAAGCTGCAGCAAAGGACACCGGAAACCAAACCCGTCACCGCCGGAACTCGTTTCTACCACGCACTATCGATTAATCATATTTTTGGGTAATTGAAATCTTTCACACTAGTCTATAGATCAAAAGCCCTAACCTAATTTGGGCTTACAATATAGAGTTTAACACGGACCCGAATCTAGGGTTCGTGCTAAAATGGTTTAATCGAACCCTGCTTTGAACACGTTTTAAATATAATTGATATATTCCAATAGACTCGTAATGACCCTACAGGTGAAAGCCCTATAAAATCCAACATTAACAATATAAGATTTAAGAAATTCCTTCCTGTTTTGGAACAGACACGGTCGCGCTAATCCTCTAGCGCGGTCTGATTCATGAGACACGACCGTGCTAATCCCAGCGCGGTCGTGCCTCACACACTCAGACCCGGTCATGCCTCTTGACTAGACTTGGTCATGCCTCAGAACCCTAGACACGGTCGTGCCTGGCTAAGACACGGTCGTGCCTAGTGAACAGCTTTGTTATGCCTTCTGTTTGATCAACACGGTCGTGCCCTGACTAGCACGGTCGCGCCCGTGGTTCTAGCATGATCGTACCTTGTCCCAGGCACGGTCGTGTGTGCGAGAAAAATCTTGGCAGAATAATTATTCTTATATTTTAAAAACAATAAGTATTTCAGATTAATTTTCAAATAAAAATAATTGATTTTATAAATATTTATATTAACTTTATTTAAAAAGATCAAATTCTTAATTCTAAAATAAATAGAAGTTATTTATTTACATTTACAAAATTTAATTTATACTTATTGTTATACCCTACACTTAAATATTTTTTACACATATTTATGAAAATAAAGTAAAGAAATTTATATTTAATATAAAACATCCAATACATTTTTATAACTAAATGACTAAGTTACATATTTTATAAATAAATAAATAAGGTAACAATTATTTATTTAATTTACATCTAAACAAAAATTATTTATTTAGGTTATACTTAATTACCCCTAGTACCTATATCATCTTTATAACTAAGTGAATAAATAATAATTATGTAATTTATTTATTTAGTTATTCAAACTCAAACCTTGATCAAAATGTTCTAAAAATATCCATTAATTCAATATACATTTCACACTAGGTTAACGTTGTGCATTACAAGGATCATATTACTATCTAGTATCTCGTGTTAGCTACGCCTTCGAATCAAGTGAGTATTACATAGCCCCTTTTACTCTTTTACACTTTTTGGGGTGGAACATGAACACTATACAATACTATTGCTTGCATTTACACAAACTATACAAATACAAATCCTCTTTACATTCATGTATGCAATTTGAGCTTTTTGCCTGAGTGCTAGTTGTGCTAACTTTTGTGTGCAATTTATGTGCAATCATTAACTATTCAAGCCGACGGTAAAAAATGATAGATCTATTGAGTCTGACAAACCCACCCAGATTGGGGTGATTGTTACCGAAAACACAATTTTGCATGCTAGTTACAAAGGTTTGATTGTACTTGGTTACACAATAGCTGCTCTCCATAAATGCCTTATTTTATCATGTTATGTAAGGATTTGTTTGTTCATAATCTATATGCTATCTATATACAAACCTTTGTATGCTCACCAACTTTTTAGTTGACCTTATTTTATTCATGTTTCAGGTACAAATGTGTGATTTTGATCAAGACTTGCTATACATAAGTTTTGGACCTAGATAATTTTAAATAAAGGATTATGTATTTCGTTTTATGTACTTGGTTTGATTTGGTTTTGTCTTGAATACTTGAAATGAATTTGAATGATTAATATATTTCAATTTAGACAACCTTGTGCTCATGAACAGTCTACATGTCCCGCCCCGATGATTCCGCCGTCGGTTGGGGTGTGGCAAAACACCTTATGAGTTATGGTTCAATAGAGTTCCCTACAATGGCCTCCTAAAACCCTTTGGATGTCCATGTACTATTCTTATCACCAACGGTGTTCTTCCAAAATTTAGTAGCAAATCTGATGAAGGATATTTTGTGGGCTATTCCTCTCAATCCAAGGCTTACAGAGTATTCAATTCCAGAACAAGAATAGTTGAAGAATCAGCAAATGTGGAATGTAGGGAACACATTCCATGTGAAAAGGGTAAAGGACCGGACTGGCTTTTTGATATTGACTCCTTTTCACAAGTATTTGAGCCTATCATCTTCTCAAATATGGAATCTACCTTTTCTAAAAAGCAAGCATCTACATCATTTGATGACTACAGATTAGGCTTCAATAGTCCATGTATAAGAATCAAAAGACCATCCATTGATCCTCCATCTGTTGTTGATGATATTGAAGCCAGTGAAGTCAGAACAAGCAACTCAAATGTCACCAGCAACAATCTTTCTGACAATGAAGATCAAGATGAAGGTATTGCATCTGATGCTGCTGACAACTCACCTGCAGATGCTGTTGCTGTTGAAGACATTTCTGCAAACAACCCTATCGACAATCATCATCTTCCTGATCAAAATCAAAGCAATCTTGACCATGGAATACAATTGGATGTTGTTCCCGCACAAAGAATCAACAAATAACATCCCTTAGAAAATGTCATTGGTCAAGTTCAACAAGGAGTTCAAACTAGAAGCAAGACTCATGAAGCTAATATCTGTCTATACTCCTGTTTTCTGTCTCAAGTTGAACCAAAGAAGATAGATGAAACTTTGCAACATAGCAGTTGGATTGAAGCAATGCAAGAAGAGTTGCTGCAATTCAAAAGACAAGAGGTGTGGAACCTAGTTGACCTTCCACCTGGCCAGACTGCTATAGGTACAAGGTGGGTCTTCAGGAACAAGAAATATGAAAGAGGGATTGTAATTAAGAACAAAGCCAAACTTATGGATCAGGGATACACTCAGGAAGAAGGAATTGACTATGATGAAGTATTTGCTCATGTTGCCAGACTGGAGGCCATTAGAATCTTCCTAGCATATGCTGCATTCAAAAGCTTTACTATTTATTAGATGGATGCCAAGAGTGCTTTTCTATATGGGAAGATTGGTGAGGAAGTATATATCAGACAACCTCCACGCTTTGAAGATCCCTCACAACCAAACAAAGTTTTCAAAGTAGACAAGGCTCTATATGGACTACACCAAGCCCCAAGAGCCTGGTATGAGACTTTGTCAGGTTATCTACTTGGAAACAATTTCAGAAAAGGTGCCATTGATCAAAAGTTGTTTATCAAAGACGAAGGGGGAGAAATTCTATTGGTGCAAATCTATGTAGATGACATCATCTTTGGATTAACAAAGAAGAAATTATGCAAAGACTTTGAGATTCTAATGCACTCAAAGTTTGAAATGAGTTCAATGGGTGAACTAAATTTCTTTTTGGGTCTCCAAGTCAAAAAAGTTCCAAATGGAATCTTCATCAGCCAATCCAAATATGTCAAAAGTATCTTGGAAAGATTCAAACTGGCTGACTGCTCTGCTGCAAGAACTCCAATTCAAGTGCCTCATCAGATGTCTCCTGACAAAAATGGCTAAGACACTGATCAATATCAGTACAGGGCAATCATTGGATCTCTCTTGTATTTAACTGCTTCAAGACTAGATATTATGTTTACAGTATGCCTGTGTGTAAGATTTCAAGCAGCTCTAAAAACCTCACATCTCCAAGCTGTTAAGAGAATCTTTAGATACCTGAAAGGAGCTCCAAGACTTGGGTCATGGTATTCTAAGAATGAAAAATTCAATCTATATGCATACACAGACGGTGACTATGGAGGATGCAACTTGGACAAAAAGTCCACAACAGGAGGATGCCAATTTCTTGGAAGAAGATTGATTTCCTGGCAATGCAAGAAGCAAACATGTGTGTCAACATCTACAGAAGAAGCAGAATACAATGCAACTTCCAGTTGCTATGCACAAGTCATCTGGATACAAAATCAAATGCTGGACTATGGAATGACTTTCATGGCAACTACCATTCACATTGACAACAAGAGTGCTATATCAATTACAAATAATCCCGTGCAGCACTCCAAGACAAAACACATTGACATCAGGTATCATTTTATTAGAGATCAAGCTGAGAAAAGAAGAATTATTTTAACCAAAGTTCATACGAATGAGCAGTATGCTGACTTATTCACAAAAGACTTTGATGAAGCTAGATTCAGATATCTGGTTGAATCCATTGGCATGATTAACTTTGATTAAAATCTTTCTCTAAAAAAAACTTTAAAAATAAATGTGTCCGTGTTTTTTTTGTTGTAAATAAAGTCATGTGAAAATAAATGATCAGCAGCAAACATTTTTGCTGCTGATAGGTTTAGTCATCAGCAGCAAAGAATTTGCCACTGACTACTTTAAGTTATTAGCAGAAACAAGTTTGCTGCAGACCATTACATCCATCAGCAGTAACCAAGTTTGCTGTAGATGGGTAAAAATGGTTCACATTAACTTTTACCCACAGTAAAAAGTCACTGTCAGTCTTTACCATGACTGCTACAGTGTGTTACAGCTGTAACACAATAAAAAGTAAAGCGTCACTGTAGATAACTGCTAAAGTATGATACGCTTCATCCTTTTGTACGATACAAGTTACCGTTGCTCAAACTTTTGCCATTATAACAAAATCAAATTCCCGCCTTCACCTCTTCACATTCAATTTTAACCTAACCCTCCATCTCTCCCAAGCATTCAAAGCTTCTCCACACTTAACCAACTTTTAAAAGCTTCATCCTTCCCTTCAAACCTCACCAAAATGGCAAACATTGACATCAATAACCCTGATGACAAGTTCTCTACTTACCACAATTTAACGCCATATCTTGTTAAGGATAAGAAATCAGAAGGGTTCGATGATATGATCGACTTTCTGTGTCGATCAAAAATATACTTTGCTCTGACTGTTAACCCCACAATCTACATACCCCATATGGAAGATTTCTGGAACTCTGTCGTCTTCTCTACCGAACAGGGGACTCCCCAAATCAAATTAAAGGTATACGGCAAGGATATCACTATTACAGAAGCTACACTCAGAAAATATCTCAAGCTTCAGGACGAGGGTGCCGCCAACTCATACACCAAAAATGAGTACATGAGGACCTTTGTATCCATAGGGTACACTAGAAATCAAGAAGAATACATCATTGAGAAGGCGCTGATGGGTCCTCCATGGAAGTTTTTGTTCCACACTCTTCTATAATGTATCTCACAGAAGAGAAGTGTATGGAATCAATGGAACTCTGGTCTTGCCTCTGCTATTCATGGTATGATAACTGGGGAGGGTTTCAACTTTTCTCACTTGATTTTTGAAGGTTTGAGATACAACCTTCGGGAAGGGGCAAAACAAGCTTTTTATATGTACCCCAGATTCTTGCAGTAAGTTTTTAACCATTAATTAAAAGATCTTTCAAAACCTGCAAGAGTCTACATGATTGGGGGACAAAAAAACATTATTTTTAAAAGTATGAGAACTACTTCAGCAAAGTTCTCAGGGGTTAATGTTCCATTGTTATCTACAATGATGAACATACAAAGTACCAAGGGTGACAGTTCAGCAGTCCCGGCAGATACTGATCCCACACCCTCCACTTCACAGCCTGAACATACAACAATTGTTTCCCTTGATCGAACCCCTGTGCAACCTCCTGAGGGTGCACAGGTACAACAAATACTCACCCCCACTCTTCAAGCCTAACTGGAACAAAGGGACCCAGTTGTGGCAAGTTATAACAAGAAAAGAAAAAAGAGCAAGAAGAATCCTTCTATTCATGTCTCAGCGGCCCAATCCCAACCCAAAAGCCCTCATCCAGAGTCCCAACACTCTGATGAGAATACCATAAGGGATAGCCACATGATTAGGGAAACTTCCTTGAAAGAATCTCTATTAGGATCAGGATCACATCCCGGATCTATAGAACAACCCTCTTAGCCCTTTCATTCTATTTCTTCTCTGAACTTAAGTACATAGGCACCTAGTCAAGATGATATACCTTCTCCAACTGCCACTATCTTGAAGGTATTGATTGACTTGGCTGCCAATGTACCCAGCCCAAGTTCAACACCCAAGAAGGTACACTCTGGGAGTTCTGAAAGAGTGAATGTGGAAGGGGCTATCACTACTTCTGGTCCATCAACTGACCAGGAGTACAGTGATAACATCACTAAGTCCCCAACCACGGCAACTCTTACTGAAAATGTTTCTCTTGAAACCTTTTTCACTGAGAGGAATCCCAGGTGCCAAGAAAACCAGGGTGGTGGGGATGTAGAGGCTAGGCCTAAGGCCCCATCTAGTTCCAAGGATTCCACATCTGTGGATGAGGACAGGTTGAAACTTCAAAATCTGGAATTGACGGCTAGGGTTGCTATGCTAGAGGATGAAGTGACTAAATTAAGGCACCAAGCTTCTATGCATGAGTCCCACATATGTACCCACCCTGCTTCTTCCTCCCTTGTATCAGTGGGCACTCAAACTGATTCAACTTTACTTACTGATGTAACCAAAAAGGGGGAGGAAATCCTTCAAGATGATGATGATAGCTTGGAAGAATGGTTCAAAGAACAAGAGGAATTTCGACGAACACTCTTCAAGCCCTCTTTTATTAAAGTTCAAGAGATTGAATGGGAAGAATCTAGAGATGAAGAGGAAGAGGTCCTGGAAGAATGGAGAATAGTTACCAGGAATGTAGAGGATGCATTTCCTTAAGAGGGGGAGATAGAAAGGGTAGAAGAAGAAGTATTCCCAGAAATTCAATTGTTTGAAGCTGCTGCTAACATATCCAGGAGAGTCATAGCCCCAGAATTCCCACTAACTGCACACAACTTGGAATTTGACTCTATTCTAGCATGGGGTTATGATGACATCCTTAAAAGATTCTGGATTGGATGGGAATTTGCTGGAGTCAAAGAGCTTATCTTGGATAACCTAAATCTGTTTGAAATCCTGACTCTTCACCTGACTGAAAGTGTTAACACTTGCAAGAACCTATCTGCCAGGCTTGCCATTGAAAGATTTCATGATATATGTGAAGACAATATGCCTCGGTTTGAGAAGTTCCTTGAAGAAGCAAAAATGGTGGATTATCCAAGACTTAAGGATGTAGAAGCAGAGTCCTCAAGAGTGGCAGAACAAAGACATGAAAGGCAAAGCCAGCAAATGGAGCTGAAAAGAAGCAGGGTCTTAACTAAAGAACAAGTCCTATGTTTAAGAAAATTCCTATACAATGAGGTGGTTAGAGGCCTGGAAGTTCATGGATGGTCGAGCACTGAGCCTTCAGGGTTTCAATTCTTTCTGTGTGATGGATCTACATTCATAATCAACAATATCCATGAGATCCTACTACTCAATCCAGACTTCCTTTGTAAGGTATTTGAACTCAGATCACACATCTGCAACGTGAACTCCAAGAAAAATCAAGAAATGTTCCAAATTGTCAAATCCTTTCTTGAGAAGGAGGGATGGATTGCAATAAATGAATATGATTCAGACTTGTCCCTTCCCTCTTCTCCAAATGTCATCCTAAACACTGAAGAAGAATCTGCAAGAAAAGAGAAACAGAAGATTATGACAGAATGGAAGGAAGTAACTTGAGAAGAATGGGAAGAAATTGTCCCCCATTTGTCCTCTCCTCAAATTGCCAATGAAGCAGAGGCTGAGGTCTCAATAGCAACTCCCACCTCTGCTATTGTGATCTATGAAGCTGAAGCAGAGGCATCTAATAAAGACAAAGGGAAAGGAATTATGACAGAGGAACAAGAAAAGAAAATAGAGGAATAAAAGAAGGAAGTGGAAAGGAGAAGAAGAGAAAGAGAAGAAGAAGAGATAGTTGACCTCAAGAAAGCTCAAGAAAGAAAAGTTGCCATGCTCTTCAGAGAACAACATATCCAGTTGCAGGCAAGGCAACTGGATAGAACAAAAGTTCAAGTTCCTGCAGCTTCACAAATAACAGAAGATGAAGCCTTAGCTCGACAACTGCAGGAACAATTCAATAAAGAAGAGGAAGAGAGAGAGAGAAAGAGAGCAGAGGAAGCCAAGTTCAGAATTACTGATTCTGAACTTGCTAAACAGATGAGGGAGGAATGGATGGCAGTTCTGATTTCTCAAGGTGAGGATGCAGACTACCTTGAGAAATTATCCAATAAAGAAATCTACAGGGCCTTCATGGGTTAATTTGGTGAACTGGCCAAAAAGAAGAGGGCTGAGGAAGAAGAAAAAGCCCGAATGAAATCTAGGAAAACCATTGCCTTAAATGTTAGAACCCATGAAGAAAGGAAGATCATGATGGACTTCCTAAAGGCAAGAGGTGAAAGTGGAAAGAGGTTGGGTCCCATGAACTTCATGAACCTACAAGCCTTCTACATTAAGGTGAAAAAGGAAGAAGAAGAGAGGCTGAAGAAGATAGGCTCTAAAAGAAGGGTAGACTCCTACACTGAAGAAAGAAAACCAAAGAAACCCAAGTCTACTCCCTCATCCTCTCCTCCTTCTATCCAGCAACTTTCCTCTCACCGTCCTAGATCACTCTCCTCCCCTCCAAAGGAGTCCAAATCCTCCCACCTAACTCACTCTCATCAGAAGCCTCCCAAAAAGAAAACTAAACCTCCTACCACATCTGAAGAATCAAGAGAAATTATGACATGCTTTTACAGTGAACCAGATCAGTGGTTTGAAGTGTTAAGGGGAAAGCCAAAAATGAAGAGATCAACATACAAGTCTGTGGATGAAGTGATGCAACTTCCAGACTTTGATTTAAGGAGAATGATGGAGTTGGGTGAATCTCGCGAGCCTGACAATGAAAGTGGGAGACATCTGTTGCTAGTGATCAAACATCACTTTAACCCCATCAAAGATGTTGTCATTGATGCTAAACCTCTCCAATCCCACTTTCCAATTGTCAATTGGTCCTATAATGTTATCCAGTATGAATATACATTGATAGATGTCAAAGGACAAAAATTGAGATGTTCAACAAAGGCTATCTTCGGCATGCCAAGCAAAGACAAAAAATCTCTATCAGAAATTCCTCTTGACAATCCAAGCAAGGATAAAAGAGGATATGAGACTGCAAGGATTGTCCTGAACATGCAAAGAATTCAGGAACAAAGACAGTATGAGAAGTTTTGGTAGCATCAGTCTAGGGAGAGTTTGTAAATATAAAGACTGATGGCTACAAAGTTCTCTAAGTATAGATGTTGCGGACTCTACAGTTTTGCTAACTTACAAGTTGTTGCTGATAAGGCATATGCCACGGATAGTTAAGTTCTACTGTTGATGAACAACTATGCTGCGGATAGCCTTATCTGCTTAAGTCTAAAGTTGCTGCTGATAGGCTTCTCAGCAGCATTAAACATTGATGCTGCTGATAGGCAAGTCATCAGCAGCTTTGTCTTTTCTACTGACACCTTTTGCTGCAACACTAACACATCTATCAGCATAAGGAATGTTATTGGTGCAGATGATTAAAGACAAAGCTACTACTTCTGAAGTCTCCTTCAAAGATTCCTAAGAAGACTTTTAACATGAATCATACTGTTTGCTGTAGTTTGTCTTTTAGTTGTCTACCAATTGTAGTGTAACTTGTAACTATCAAAGATCAACGGCTGGTGTTTGATCTGATCCTTAAAGTCAAGGGTCTGTCCAGATTATTAGTTCCTTTATATGTATTGTATCTTCTTATTGCACAGGTGTGCTTCCTTAGAGTTTCTCTGTAACTTGTAAAATTTGAAGATTAATACAATCTGCATTTATCAATATCATCATTGTTTCTTGTTTACATTGCATAGTTGTGATTGTTTCCTCCAATCTCAACTGAACACAACCATCTTGTAAAACACTGATCCGACAAAACTATTTATTAAACCTTGGTTTAATTACTAAATAATTATACCGTTAATATTTTTACTAAATAAATAAATAAAAGGTTTTTATTTATTTATCCAGTTATCCATTTATTCAACTTATTATTTCTCAATTACTTATTCATTTATTTACAAACAAGAGCAAATTTCTTACCTAATTATTTACTTATAAATAAGAGAGCACTAATACATTATTTATATATACATTATTCCACATGTTTGAAAAACAAATGAAACGCTATGTTCATACACACATACTTTATAAAAAAAATTTCATAAGCACCTAAGAAACTCAAACAAGTACCCTCCTACATAACCAAGTACACACCCAACCCCTTTATACATTAGGGCCTCCTTTAGGTCTTGTGAACCCATTTATGATACACTTATACTATTAACTCAGAGGTTAATCTTGAGATTAGCCAAATCATTTGTGTAACAACAACAACATATTGTGTGATATCCAACTACACATTTGCAAGGTGATACATAGCCCCACTTTTACATTTATTTTTCACTTTTGGGGTGGAACATGGTTTCATTTGAAACTATTTGCAATTTATACAATTCAAACATTATGATCATGTGTACAATTTGTGTCTTATGCCTGAACACTATGAGTGCAAACTACAATTACATATTTTTGTGCATAGTGCAAGTGCAATCATTAACTCAGTACAAGTCGACGCTAAACATTGATAGATCTATTCTGTCTGATAAACCCACCCAAGTGGGGAGATTGTTGCCGGTATTACATTTGGGATAACATTGTGTGCAGTCACAAGGTTTGATTGTACGCCCCGGTTTAACTATAGTGGTTCTCCGTATGTTTCATATGAATTCTACACAAACTTTTGATATTTCTTGTGGTGTCAAAACCTATGTATGATCACCACCTATTTTTAGTTGACGTTGTTTTCATCATGTTTCAGGTACTAATATTGAGATCATATACAAGACGCTTCACATAGGATTGAGGAATTAGTTAAATAATCAAATGAACATTAATGGTGTACTTGTTTACTTTTGTATGTTTGTTCATGTTTGATTTGGACAAGTATTATGGAAATTTGGGTTTAATTAAATTATGAAATTCTAGTTTGATCATGTGCTTATGAACAGTCTACATGTCCCGCCCCGACGTATTCCGTCGTCGGTTGGTGTGTGACAAGCATACTCAAGGAGTTTAGTCGAATACTCCTGATGATTGGTTCCAATCATCATTAGACTAAGGAATTTTCCTTCGATCTGTTCCCTTTCATTCTGGGGAACATACTTCTTTTACACTCTTGCCTTGAAGGCAATCCAGCCCATAGCATAGGCTGCATCCCTTCCTTTGTCAGTAACAATGTTATTCCACCACTCTAAGGCTTGGTCTTTAAATAGAATGGAAGCATAAAGAACTTTGTCTTGCTCAACACACTTACCGATTTCAAGCACGGATTTAGTTTTCTCAATCCACCTCAATGTGGCTATTCTTCCATCTCTTCTAGAAAAGTTATATGGTTTGCAATCCTGGAACATCTTATAAGTACAGTCGACCATGTTTCTCTTCTTCTCTATATGACCATAATTATTACCCATCCCTTCATCTTTATAAGAATTATGGTAATACTTCTCCCTTTCAGTCTTCCTGGTTGGATGAGTAGCAGAACCCTCTGGTTTGAGAGTAACAGGTTTAGACTGAGTTATAGTTCGAGTATGTTGGGTCATGGGTTGAGAATGAACATATTTTGGAATTGATGGTTGAGCGGATAATTTATCAGATTGCCTCTTTTCCAACTCTGTAAAGATCATTGGAAGGGAATCCTTGATTCTTTCCGCAATCATTTTCTAGAATTATTTACAAGATTTAGTAATTTCGGCAATATTTTCAATTACTGCCTGCTTCTTTTTACCTCTTGTATTGTGAGAAGGTCCAGTTTGTTTAGACATGCTACAAGAGAAAATACTAGAATTAAAAACCTAAATTTTTAATGATGCAATTTATATATATATAAATAAGAAAAGAGTACATATATAAATCATTGTTTCTAGAAAATTCTAAAAATTCTTTTCTTCATGAGCTTGAACCAACAAAGCATTCCTGGCTTCAACTTCAGATTTTTCTCGTTAAAGTTCAGCTATTCGGTTTAACAATATTTATTCCCTTTCACTTCCTGACACATTCTCATTTATATGAGGAGCAGAGAAAGGAACAGTCTCATAGTATGTAACATAGAGTTTGTTAGAATCAACTCGTTCTTCTTCTTCGGGATCACATTTATTTTCATAAGGCATTTCAACGTATCCCTCATGAAATTTATGTGAATATATTCGAGTGATATTATAGCTTCCAGCGGTAGGAGCAGAATGAAAAATTATAGGGAACACTACGGTTTCCTATTTCTCGGAGGCTTCTGAAAGTTGAACTTTCAGTTTCCTCGTTATTTTCTATAGTGGTTTCATTTGTTTTGTGTTCATGATAATTAGCTGGAGCGAATTTACGAAAAATGCTAGGACCTTTGCCTTTTCCAACCATAGTTGTACACAGAATAAAATAAAACGAGACTTATTTTATTAGAAAATATATTACAAAGAAAAAATACAATATAAAGTTCTAGTCCTTCATTAGCTCTTTTCCAACAGTCATCAAATGCTCTCCGTATTCATATACTTGTTGCCCATAGAATTTGGTTCTTCCTTTATCCATGATTTTTTCCAATGTCACTTCGTCCGTTTGGCGCAACGAACCATCTAGGCACTCAATAGGAGAAGAAGGCATACTTTCTTCATAACCATATTTGGGTGGAGGTTCATGAAGTCCAACCATAATATCGTTATAAGCATTTTGGTATTCTAGAGGAGCTTGAAAAAAGGTTTCAAAAGGACCATGATAGACTAGTTCATGAAACATATAAGGATCGTTCAAAACTAGAGTTTCAGAATGTTTAGATAGAGAATTATTATGATAAGATTCTTCTTCGGTCGACATGTTCTGATGGACTTGACTAGACTCAGCCTCATCATTTCCTTGCTATAATGGGACTTCATTGTTCCAATTTCTTAAATCAGACCCAACTTCCATCCATTGGCTTGAGGTATCGTGGGACTGGGGATGGTATTCAGGAGTGACGTTATCCGGAAGGATAGCAAATGGATCGTTTTTGTAGTACGGTGAAGACATGGGATTCATTTGTGAACCCATGGGGTGATATTAAGGTGATTCTTGCTTTATTGGACGATTGGGATCATAATAAACTGGTACAGAGTTATCTCAAGACATCTGCAATCCCAAAGTATTAATGCTTATCCTATTCTTTAGGTCAAGACTTAGATACTAAGGCCAATATCCTTATCTTAATTAAAGCTCTACAAGGATGGTTATCTTTCCAGAGCATTACCTCCAATAGAGATGTTCTTAGGAAAGAATGACGGGTCTAGGAGAGATTTATACACCACTCTTTCCTTAGAAAAAACATTCTATTTGTCAGATAACTACATAACGGTCAGAAGGTAACCTTGTTTCCTTATCTTAATTTTAAAGCATCATATAACTTATGGTTGAAGCTTAGATACTAAATCCAAGTATATAATTTGCTAAAACTTGTGGCTCTGATACGAAGCCGTCACACACCGCCTCAGGCACCCCTATACGTGTGCGAGCTCGATTGGTACCTACTTTGATTTCATAGTTTTTATAAAACACAGCAGAAGTATTTTCACAAGGATCATTCATTATTTGTATAAACCTCGAGGGTTGTATTTGTAAATATCAAGACCCAGTTGGAAAGTAGAAGTCTTGTATTTATTTCATAAACACAGGGAATTAAACACCCTTTTTCATTTGATTACAAAACAGAGTTTGAAACCAAATACATCTCTTGTCTTATAGAAAAGTTCAAACCACGGGAAATAGTACTATCCAAGGTTGATCAATCCCTTGGTCCTATCTCCTCTTTTTCTTTCTTTTAGGATTTCCTATGCACGAGGCCTGAGAATCCAGCGTAGAAGTTATCCTTTTTCAACATTCATTCCTGGGTCAGATCTTATGTCTCCCCGTATCCCCTTTTTCCTTTTCATTTTATTCATTGCCGGAAAACATTTTGAAAAGAAACGTCAGCGCGAATGCCGGTGAATACAATTATCTTGATAATAAAATCATTTGGCATAAACAAGTATTAATTTGATAATCACAACTTTTTGTTCAATCTACACATTCAGCAGGCCCATGTCCTGACTGTATGCATCATTGTATACACTTGCGTCAAGCCTTATAACAACGGACAGGTCCACGCCTCCGAATTTGTTATAAGATAAGCACCGGCCGCAATCCGAGACTCTCACCCGAGACCCGTGTATCCATGGCAAGTTTTACGTATACCTATGACCCGAATGCTTTGTTCGTAGAAGAAAGTTGAGCATTATTCCTTTAACCTTTATTTGGCCATTTTCATAAACGTAAATGTTTGACACAAGTTTTGAAAGAGATAAAGTATTCACCTTGATTATAGTAATAAAGCCTCTAAGTTGGATATTATAGAATCAGCTTCTTATCTTTGTTTCTCTAGCGTTTCGACACTTCTAAGAGCGTTTCTTTTTAGACCGAGCACTACAACGAGCGGGAGTTGGACCATTATCGTCGGGAGTGGGCTAGGTATCTCCTGGAATTAGTTTTTAGAGTTGGATTCGAGTTTGGGATGAAGACAATTGACTAAGATCGTCCAACTATTTATATGCTGAATTTTGGTCCATGTCGGACATGTCGGTCCGACATCCGACTATACATACGTCAGCCCTATACGTCAACATCTGATTGCACCACACATATTTTTGGTGCATGTCGGACCGATATGTGGACGAAGTCGGTCCGACATCTAGACTCACGTCCCATCATAGGGCTGAGTCATTGGACGCCTGTCAGCACCACATTTTGCGGCCGAGGGGAGGTTGTCGGACCGTTACCTTCGACCAATTGCGAATCGATATGAGTATGGATATCGGTCCGATATCCAGCTCGATTTCACTTCGGACCGATATGAAAAGAGATATCGGTCCGATATCTAACATGTTTCTAGAATTTCATTTTTAACCCTAGACTTTGGTACTTTAGATACACAAGTCCTTATAGGTTCTAACCTTGGCATTTCTTAAACATTTTTGAGGCAGTTGTTACAATACTGTTTACGTACTTGGTGTAATAATTTATAAGGCCGTTCTAGCTGCCATAACCAATCCCCGATCTCTATCACACAATCATTAACTCTTTTGGAGCCAACAAATATATGGGTAGTACTATATGGTGAAACCCCAGCACACCATGGGTCCGACGTAACCAGGACAACCTCCCATGGAATGATAATCATAGAATGATAATATATATCTTGTGACATATATTCGTTTAACGGTTTAAACTTATGTTGGCATGCATGAATAATTAGACCCATAACAATAAGGGGTATGGGTTAGGGGTATACTATTATTATTTCTAGATGTCCACGGGTTATGGGCACAAGGTTGATTATGAACTTGTTTAATTTTGCACCATACATTGTTGTATTCTCAATATAAATGCTTTATTAACTAAACTTGTGAACTCACCAACATTTTAATTAACACAAAATTTGTAAGATGTATTCAGGTACCCTTCTCGAGTTGGAAATTAGCAACTTAGACACGAGCTTGCTTGAAGATAGATGACTCCTTTTAGAAGACTTATATTGAGCCATATACTTCACCCGAGAAAGCTTTGATGGGAAAATAGAACCAATCACTTTAATTTATTTTATTTTTAGTTAGTATATAGATGACGAGAACCTTTGTAAATATAAATTTTTACTTAGTTTGGGCCTATGACATTTTTAAAATATATGTCACGTTACTTCCGCTGTGTTTTGTTTTGGTATTCGATCACGCCTAGCCCCCTAGTCGGGTTATGACACTTAAGCTCTAAACTATAGTGTGCATTCATATAAAACTTAGTGCATATATACAATTCACACTCACGTTTCTTCTTAAGTGTTAGCTACCCTAGCCATGACTGTTTATGGAAACGGATTCCAACCACCAGAAAATAGTGAAAAAGAACCTGATAATGTCCCTGAATCCCCTCCATAACATAGCATCCAAGAAATCTCCGACATTAGTGACGACAACATCCGCACTTCAGGACACGAGGCAAGTGGAGAGTATAGCCACCCAATCATTTGTTACCCTGTTGAAGTATCCGATGACACCTCCTCTGAGGATAAGCCTACACCACCTACTATGAAGAGCCAAAATCCAGAGACTTCACGCCGAGGCACTCGGGCTATGGCCCAAAAGACTACATGGCTTGGAAGGAGAGTGAAGTTTGAAGGGGGCCACCGGTGTCCCCACTTTCCATCCGAGAGGTTGGAGAACCTTCACGTAGAGTTGAAGCGCCTACGGAATATTTGCGGTGGAAGGCGGGACAAGAGGAGGAGCATGAGAGGTTGTCAGATTTGTATAAAATATGTTTGGAGTCATACGTCTGAACATGACTACCTTCTACTAGGAATCATTGAGTCACTCGAATTACTGGACCAGGACAGGATGGCTAACAGGGATCAGCTCATGGCGACCCATGAGGAAGCCTATGAGGCAAGAAATCAAAACCGCAAATGGGGCACGATTGTGACGCTATTGGTGTTTGCTTCATTGATTATCCACTACTTCCTCTAGTAGGACTTGGATCTTTGACTTTACCACTTTTATGATTACGTGATATGCCAACTTAACATTATAGCATCTTTATAATTGTTGATAATACATACATATCAATAAATGCATGAATGTGTATCTAGAAAATGCCTCCAAGACGTGAAACACGCCACATTACCAACAATGACAACAATGAAAGTCCTACCATGGCACAAATCTTTTCTAAACAATTGAATAACCCACTACCTGACATAGTTACTAATGTCGCCTAGACGGTCTATATAAAAACTAACAAAATCTAACCTAGACTCCTAAGTAATAAATGGAGTACCTTCGACTAAACCGCACAGACAGGCAAATGGACCTATCGAGTGTAGCACAACTTAATGGTAAACTGAGTTATCGAAGCCTAGAGACACTACTATAACTATACTAGACCCTGACTCGGACTAAAGATTGATTGATGGGGGGGTTGACTAGACTACTAATAATGCAGAAACTAAAGATCGACTCAAACTATCAAGGTGAAGAACTAAGGTAATATCATAGATGGGAATAACACTACCTAGGTCGGAATCCTACTTGCAAAGCACAACTTCTACCGGTTCTGGAAACTAAGATGGATCTGGGTTTCTAAGGAAACAACTCTAGACTACCTAGTGGATCCCTAATCACACTCAGGGCGTCACCAACTAAGGAACCTAAAAGATGTAATAACTCACCAGATAGTGGATTACCTTTCGGTCTCTCCAACAATGATAAAGTACCTGAAAGACAGATCACCTTTCAGTCTCACAGTCCACATTACATTCGAAGAATGTACGGGGTAATCTCAAGATAAGAACTATGACTCAGAATTGCAACAATCACTAGACACCTAAACCAACTTCCTCTCAGATAGTTGATACTCGGATTACTAATGACGAAGACTAAACGACTATCTCTCACTTCTCGGGTATTGAGACAGGATACACACTTAGATCTAACATATACTCAATCACAACTCCTATGGATCACTATGTCTAGCAAACCACACAAACAATCACAAACCCTAAAGTCTATGACCTAGATACGCTAATCAAACTAGAAAACATCCACAATCAACGTACGGAATCATAATCAATCACACATCAGATCTAAGCATGCAATTTCATCATAATTAACATCAAGAAACTGTTTACAAAATCATAAATCCATTAATTGAATCCAAAACCGATAAAAATCAAAGCTTTATGAAGTATTCATCAAATGACCCAGGCAGTATCAAAATATTTAGCCAACAGTAATGTTCAAACACATCAAAACATAAGTATAAGACATCATCATGGAATAAAACTTAGCAATTCAAAGATAAAAATCAAATCTTGAAACCGAAAACGCTAAATCTAGCGAACCCGGAGGCAAAGCTCCAACCTTTTCACTCCGATTGCCATCCAAGCTCCCAAAATCGCCTATGGTCTCTATCTAGACGGCTGAATATCGAACTCCTCAAAGAATGGCATTAGAATCCTATTAAAATTCGATTTCGGGTTTTTTCACGGATTTTATGTCTCTCGCGTAATGCGAGACAAGTTCTTGGGTTCCTCGCGTAACGTGAGGAACAAATTGGTCGCGGCCCTTTCTGGATTCCCTCGCGTACCGCGAGGGCTTGGAGCTGAGTCTTCGCGTACCGTAAGTACTTGAATTTCCCACTTTTTGACTTTTGTTCTTTGGGCTTCATTCTCTTGCTAGGTTTCTTCTGGTTTTCAATTGTAATCTTCGTGAGCACCTGTAAACAAAGCAAAGACTCAATAGTATACAAAAATGACTCAAAATGAACATAAAACTAATCAAAACACATGAAAACAATAGGAATAAATATGTGTGCTTTGCACTACATCAAACATCCCCACACTTAACCTTTTTTCGTCCTCGAAAAAGCTGCAATGGAATTATAACTGAGATCTGACTTAACATTAATCAATTACCCATTAGCAAAACATACTCACGCGTTATAAAGCAATAATCAGCATTTTTATCCGATTAAACCCAAGCACCAAACATTAAGCCCCCGTAATGTTTTCTAATTCCATTTTATATAGTTTTTTAATCAACCTATGTGACTCACACTTAAAAGTTACATCCCTACCTAATCCCGTGTCACGGTAATGTCTATGCATGGATTAAACCATATAGATCTCACCCACCACGTTAAACTAATATTTATTTGCTTAAGAAATTAGATGGAATATGGAATGAATGGTATGATAATGAGCATTAATTCAAGCAAATGAACTTTCGTCTAGAGGCGTTTCAACCAAGTCACTATCCCGGAAGGTAACACATAGACTAAGTCATATCAATAAACACATAAGAATCACTTAGGGGTGTTTTCTCCAAGTGGCCATCCCGGAGGGTAATACATAGGAAAACTTATAATTCTAATTAATCATCTCAATAACATGGAATTTATGGATGCGGGCGTCACCGAAGCTCGGATTTATTCTCAGAAAAAGAGAATGGTGTGCCAAAATTTTCAAAAACAACTAGATATTATTTTAACGTGGGACCTATCACCCTATGTTGACAGTTTCAGTATAACCGACACCCTAAGATGAGTACCCACACGATATCATGATTTAATTACGTGATTAATCCTAAGAAACACTCACAGGTTATTTAAGCTTTTCAAGTTGGTTGTGTCTACCAAAACATCATTAAATAAACGCGTTTTCTATTATTTAAATCATTTAATACTCAACAAGTAGATCAGTTGTAATCTCATTTTCCATTTTCGATTGCAAAATTTATACTTTCAGAGGACATATTTCAAAAAAATTTTAATTTTTTTTGTATTTTTTTGAATTTTTATAAAGAAACAAACTAACAAAACTAGACACTCACATCCCCACACTTGAAAGACACATTGTCCTCAATGTGAAGCAATACACAACTAAAAATAAAAATGCAAAAATAAAAACAGGATGCGACTTAGCTAGTAATGATATGCAAGAATGTATCCAGCTTCATTCTTCCTTGTGCAGCGTATAACATTTCGGTCGCGGTTGCACACTTTACTGTCGGGTTGCTCTATAAGATCAAGATCAAATCCATCCGAATGGAGATTGAGTACGGACAGAATGATGTACTCCTGCAAAAAAAAACTCACACAATACCCGCAGCATCAAACTGACACAAAGACAGACTCAAAATAAAATAAAAAGACTCAATTGACTCACTAAGACTCAAGATAGAAGGCAAGGACACGTACCTGATACGTGGCAAACACATAGACATGAATGCCACAGCAAGGTAGGTCATCGGATCGAAACGGTTCTTGAGTTCCCATGGTAATGGTGGTCGGATGGCATGAAGGTGAATGGCAGGTGGAAGAAATGGTGATAGGTGGTAGATTAAAGTGGTGGAAGTGGTGAATATGATGGATAATGGTGATGAATGATGGTGGAAGGTGGTGAACGGTGAACGGTGTGGGAAACCATTGGAAAACAAGGAAGAAAGGTAAAAATCAGGGCTGCCCCTTGTATCGCGAAAAACCAGGCCGCACTCCACGCGTACCGCGAGGAGGCAACTTTTAAGCGGGGCTTTTCATTTGTACGTCGCGTACCGTGAGGGAATGGAACAAATGTCGCGTGTACCGCGAGGGAGCCTTGGTGACAGAAAGTTAAGAGGGTTTTTGTACTTAGAAAAATTTTGACCGCTCAAACTTTTTTTCACCCAAATTCCATAAAAACCTATTCCAAGCATAAAAACAAATGTAAAAATACCTGAAACTTCATTCCCGACAATTTTCCTCACCGAATCAAGCGCGAATCCCTGCAAAACTGACACAAATGAAACACAAACACCGAAAAACACAAAAAATGACCCAGACTCCAACCAAGGAAAGCAAAAAAACTCTACATCCCGGGTACTTGCCCGACACTCAAACAAGCCCACCAGAAGGCTTCTCCTTGATCCTAACCGGAACCGCTTTCATCCTGCGTGGTCTACCGATCCTCTAAATCCTCAGCAACTTCACACCCTTACCAAACATTGAACCTTTAGCACTTAGATCTTCCCACCATAACTTAAATCTACCCGGTCTGAAGATGATATGCATCAAATACCCCAGTAACTTCTTACCCCTCGACGTCCCCACACTTGGGGTTTGCACTCTCCTTAGATCACAAGACTCACTGAACTCTCGGAGTTTCTTACGGGGCGACCTAGATTTTTGGGATGACTCTGCTTCTATCCCCTCAGCATGAACAATAGTAAAGGTCAAAGGCTCAATGTGTGATATCATTAAAGGTGTGGCCTCTAACCTCTCACCCGAAACTTCATGATCCTCTAAACTCTCCACTGTGGATGTGTCACAGATTATCAACCCAACCTGTGCTAGTATCTCACTTAAGCCGCAATCATCACTATCACCACCTAAAAACAGAGACCCTACTAGTTTTTTTCAAATTCAGCAAGACAATCCGGAGAGTCCTCTAAATTCAACGCCAAGTCGGACAAATCTCCTAACTCATGGGCGGATTCACTAATATCACTCTCTCTCAGATCAGAGTCCTGATGGTCACCTATGAAGGCGTCGATCATGCAAATTGAATCGCTCTTCTCAGCAGACTGTAGGTCCCTAATTCGGTGCGTGACGGATCTCTAGACTCGCGGTACGACACGATGATAACGTGCGGAATCCATGATCAACGTGCTCGTGTAACTCAATCAACAACAACGGTGTAAATAAACTCTTTGTATTTCACCAAGATATCAGTTTACAAGATTTCACAGAATTTCTCTCGTCTCTAATCTATCTTTTTTTCTAAACAGAAACTGATATCTCCTATTTATACACAAACGATCTGCTATAGGCGAACTTAACAAGTTCGCCTCAAAGATGCTTAGGCGAACTTAATAAGTTCGCCTCTAATAGGCTAAGCGAACTTAATAATTTCGCCTATGATAGACTAAGCGAACTTATTAAGTTCCCCTCTGATAAACCAGGCGAACTTAATAAGTTCGCCTCTGATAGGCTAAGCGAACTTGTTAAGTTCGCCTCTAGCAGAACTTACATAGAATTTTATCAACAATTACAAAACATGTCCTAACAGACTCCCCTTTAACTGTTGCTGACAATTCTATCAATTACAAGTCAAAGACTCTAAGACTAAGACATAGTATCTTCAAGCTCGTTGTCACCATAACATGCTCCAACAGACTCCCCCTTGACAACAGCTTTAGAAGATTGTCATCCGTCTTCATATATCATCAAACAAGATGTAGTCTTCGTCTTGTTCATCTGCACACTCTCTTTATTTCTAGAAGAAAACTTGGGAGAAGGACCCCTTGTCAACTTCTGTCTGCAAATTTCATTTATGCAAAGGAGAACAACCAAGAATAACCAACAACTAAGATTTCCATGGAAGCTGGAAAAATAAAATCTTTTTGGTTTTTCAAACCTAAGAAACACAAAATCTTTTTGGTTTTTCTCTGTACAAACTGAAATGTAAAATACAAAATCACATATTTTTGTTCGAACGTCACAAGTAAGAAGATCATATCAGTATATATGATATATCAATCACAAATCTTGGATATAAAATCCATATAATATCAAATGGTATCCTATGTCATTCTTTCAAGCCTTGACCAATCAAACCTATATCTTTCAAGATTATCACACTCTATCTTTTCAAGACTTTCATATTGCATGTTATGATACGCGATAAACATTCAAAGAAAATAGGATCAGGCTATGACACACAAATTCAAATTTTCAATATTATAAGATTTGAAACTAAAGCATCTCATTCCCACTTTCTTGTGAGTTAAGGTACCATTTAAGTATGAAATACAACGTGTACCCCACTAGTATGCCAACAGAAAGTAAATACACTAACTTCAAGACATATAAGATTTTACTAAAGATTATCCTAATTTTCAGAATGAGGAGACATCACTTAGCACATGAATAGCAGAATCCAAATTGGATTGTATAGGAATCAATGAGATTCAGAATCGAATGATTCAATATTTTGGCTTATATATGGGGAATCATAAGATTCAGGTACGTGCATCCAACTGTTATCTGGATTATGAATTCAATGGAATCAGTAAAGATGATTTATCAATATGATCCAAGGGCTAGTATATGTTTGACAGATGTTGTCAAGTACATATCTTGATTATACTTCAAATTTCATGCTTTTCGGGACATGGGCACTGAAACAAATCGAATGAATAGTGCTAAGGACATAACCCGAAACTGATCTCATAGGAAAATCTTTATTAAAAGCTAATATTCTTTATCTGATAGTGATCTTTCAACACACACACTTAGGCATAAAATGGGTTCAAATCACAGTTGTAACATATGCAATTATGTTTTCACACTACTAATGGTTCAGTGACACTTTTAGTCTACTGACAATTCAAATTATATGCATACACAACACTATCATTTCCTATTTGTGTAGTCTCTGAAGTTTAGATCAAAACATAAAATTAAGATATATTAACATAAAGCACCAACCAGTCAATCTAAGGTCATGTGTGAAAGAACATCTACTGATGTACTATCATCTCTTCTTTAACTTCAAGTAATGTCAATTTTATCTTTTTCAATTTGTTTAGCTTTTTCAAAATCTTTTTCAAAGAAAGTAAAACAAACAAAAATAAACTCTTCCATGAAAACATTTTACTTGGTTACTCAGGATTAAGCAAGTCAATCAATTAAAAACTCAAACCGATGTAATCATGTAATTGAATGCCTTTACCTTTGTCACCAACACAGTTCTGTACTCCCCCTGTCCTGTAGACTCCCCCTCAACTAGTCAAATGGTTGCATCAACGACTTTATGATCACCATTGTCATCCTAAGTTTCAGGTTATCATTTGGACTTTGTTAAACTCTTTCCAAAACATTGTGTGTGACATATTCTCCCCCTTGAGCATCAAGTCATTGAATCAAATAGATTTCTCAGTTATCAACAACTCGTTACTCTTGCAGATGTCATTCCCTGTGTAGGTCCAGATTTCACTTGAAATCACTGATATGATCGATTAAACACACACACAGGCGGAAACTGTGTGTATGGTGGTGAAACAGATAATAGAAACAGTGTTGGTGAAAATAACAGGCTAACCACACTATGAATTAACACGCAAATGGTATGAAAATGTAAGAACACAGTGAATAAACAACTGCAAATTGTATTGATTCAAGAACAATGTGAAAGAGAAGGTTCAGGGTTACAGCCGCTACTCACACCCTAAACATTCTCAAACTAGGCTATTTATAGTGGTGACAAGTATCGAAACTATGTTCAATCGAAACTACTAGTTTCTATTGACCATTTACAAGTGATACACAGACTGTCGAAACTACCATCTATCGAAACTACTAGTTTCGATTGAACAAACTCAATCGAAACTAAGTAGTTTCAATGGCCCAGACTTAGAAATAAAAACAGTAAATTACAGAAAACTGAAATTACATTTAATGAAATGATAGAAAGTAAACTAGTCTAAAACTGTTTAAACAAACAATAAATGACAACATCTTATACATAAGATATGACTCTACAATCTCCCCCTAAGTTGTTGCATTACCGTCTTCAGCTCTTCATCAAGCAGCTGGTCCTTCAGTTGTCCTCGGTATAAAAGGTTTAACATGGGTAGATACAACCCGTTGGTAGGCCTTAGCATCAGCTTCATCTTCATCACTGTATGCCTGAATGTGATTCTGAAAAAGGATTTCCAGATCTTCAGGCTGAAACTTCAACAGCTCCATGGGATCAAAGATGGTGATGTCTTCCTTGCCCTCACACTCTATTACTACATTGCCAATGATTGGGTCATAATACCACTTTCTGAAAGTTTGTAGCTGGACAGGTACAGATTTTGGAATGGTGATGGTCTTGTGAGTGTGGGCAGGCTTGTACCTTAAGAACACATATGGCTTGTTAGTCTTAGGATGAAACCTAGTCTTTGAGATTTTATTTTGAGTTTTCCTAGGCTTCATTCCCTTGAAATCATTATTGACTTGAGAATGCAGAAATTTCTCAAAGTCATAAGCCATCATGACCTTCCCAGGGTTTTGAAGAGAAAGTTTGGCTAAATCCTTGAGGTCATAGAAAGGAAGGGTTTGGAAGTCAGTCATATTTTTAAAGTGCTGAACTCCCCCTCTATATCTTCTTATAATAAAGAGCTTCCTTTCAGCATCATACTTCTAGCCAATTGGAGGCCTTTTTAGTTCTTGATGCTCTGCTATCCATTCATATGTCTTAGGAGTTTCCTCCTGAATTATTTTCTTAAACCAAGACTTTCTTGAAATTGGAGGTTCAGGAGCAACAGAGGGTGGATCTTGTGCTGTTTTGGATTTGGAGACTGTAGTGGTTGGTTCAGGAGTGACTGTTTTGATAAGATTAATCTGAACATCTTCTTCACTTTTTTCTTCGTCAGATAAGGTTTGAATTTCATCTCCGCCTTCCGTAAAGTAGCTAGTTCTCTCAGTCTCTTTTTCTTCAGTGGTCAGGATTTCTGGATAAAGATCATTATACCCATAGTTTTCAATGTCATCTAAAAGGGCATTCAGCTCATCATCAGATGGGATATCTTCTTCATCAAGAATCATGGTCTCTATTTCAGTGGAAGTCCCTTTCCCTCTCTTCCTTGCATCTCTTCTCTCACTTGCTGAGGGAAGGTTTAGTTCTGTTCCTTCAACTTTGACTTCAACCGCCTCTTTTGTGTTTTCAGTATGGCCAGCAAATATAGTTAGTGCAGATTCTGGATTAGTCACAAGGTCAGGAGATGAGGGTTCAACTACATATGTAGTCTCCCCCTGAGTTGTTGAAGTAGTTGGTTGTTTTTGCATAGGTTTAACTATTGAGGTTTTGAGCTGCTCCACTGCTTCAGCTAAGGCCTTGAATTCTTCCTTTTGCTTTGAGATTAGTTTCTGTTATTTTTCAAGTTGAGTTTGTTGGACCTCAATCTGGGTATGTAAACCCCCAATGTCACACCCCCAAATCCCACTAACGGAGTTTTACCGTTTTGGAAGGTGACACATCAGGATCTCAGTCATTAGTTACACGGAACGACTCTATATGAATTTAAATAAACCACTAATGCTGCTCATAGTCACGAGACAACAAAAGTTCAAGTTTGAAAACGTTGCGGAAGCGTAAACATAAACCAATGCAAGTAAAAGTAAGTTGCGCAAAACAAAGCGCCCAAAACCATGCAGTTTAAGTAAATAACGTAAATTCAATGTTCGATAGTGATAAGACTCCATGCATGCCCTATGCTCGTGCTTGGATACCTTAGTGACCTGAGAAAGACATGCTAGAAAGTGTCAACACAATGGTTGGTGAGTTCATAAAGTAATGTAAGTAAATCCAATTGTTTAACGCAAGCATCCCATGCTCAATGTTTGTCAGATAAAGTAATTATTGTTTACCGATAGATAGCTAGTCTAATGCATTGCTACTTTAAGTGTTCGCAACCGAAGCTGACTATTTGTATGTTTGAATGCCTCCAGCCATGTCTACCGAACACTGGCTAATGTTTAGGCAAATTTTACACCCGTTGACCTCCAATCATAGTTAGAGCAACTAACTCGGGTGGGGCTTTGTCAAAACCCAGTAGTACTACTCAAAATCCCCTCGCTATTCCCCAATACTAACGGTTCGAAATGTAAGGACTTGTTTGGTATGTTTGTGCACTTTCAGTACGCAAGCGGTAAAACAGTAATACAGAATCCCATAATATTTGAAATGTTTGAAAGCATGTTTTCTCCCCCAAAAAGGAAAAACAAGTAAAATAGGGGTTATGAAACTCACCTGAGTGCGTATGCAAGTATGAAAGCTAAGAAGCAACTGCTGGACTTCTAATTGCCACCTATAACCGTAGTCTATAAGTGCGTGTTCGTGATGTTCGATATAGACCCATATATCCAAACAATGTTGTTGTTAAAGGTTTTAGAAAATAGTTTGCAAGTGCGACTCAAGTTTGACACGACGACCCGTTGGTGACACGTTTGTGTTTTAATGTTTGAGTTGCATACTAACACATAGCACACAATTGATCATACGATGGCACGTAGCAACAAATCCTATTTGTTCTAGAAAGATAGCATGTTTCCATTAATGGCAGGTTTCCATAATTAGTAAGTTTCTATAAATAGTAACCATGTTCGGGTTTCACATCATTGTTATCATATGCTTGCAGGTTTCAATTCAAGTAGCACATAGCAATCATCATATCCTACAACAATTCTATTCTACTTAGCATGTTTGACTTGGTTCCGATAAAGTTTCTATTTTTAGCAACCTATGATGAGCATGCGCGTTATATAATCATCAATCAAGTTTACACACATTATCATGTCGTGTCAAGTACAAAACCATCATCAAGAAGCAATAGAATTCAAAACAAGTGAAAGATTGAAAAAACTGAAAAACTAAATTATCTTTCTGTTAACAACGATCCCTCGCGGTACGCGATAGATGAGAGGGTTATCCCTCGCGGTACGCGAGAAGATTAGGAACTCGCCCAGGTTAGCTTGTCTCCCGCGGTACGCGAGAGATGTGACCTTGGTGCCTCGCGGTACGCGAGAGAACCAAAAACCAGTCCCGACTATTTTGTCTCTCGCGGTGCGCGAGAGAATGTTCCGAAGGCCCTCGCGGTACGCTAGAGGGTTAAAATTCAGCAAATTGTTTTAAACATTAGGGTTTAGCCGTTTCTCATGCAATACAACGATTTCATCAGTAAAGTTCTTGACTTTTATCATGTTCTACACCATTATAACATTACTAGTTTCATTATTCAACAATTAATCAATCAAATAACACTAGGGTTTAGCAAAACATCATAAATCAACAATTATCATCAAATACCAATCAAGCTTGCAACTTTATTATGAAAATCATCATGTTTGGATGGATCTAAGGTCTGATCTAACTGTAAGAATCAAAAAGTATTCAAATCGGTCGAAACAACTTACGTATGGATGTTAGAAACGCAAAGAGGATTCCGAATACGCGTTTAGTTCCAAGATTGAAGCTTGAATGAGCGATCCTTGCTTGGTTGCAGGTTCAATTTCGTGAGAGAGGGTGAGAGAGAGAGAGAGAGACGGCGAGATTGAGAGAGAGAGTGATTTAGGTTAGAAACTTTTATAAAAATCTTTTTATAAATCTTGTACGGGCTTTTACTAACGGGTTTGGGTAATTACGGGCTTTTAATTTAACTTTAACTAATTAATAATTAAAACCCTTTAACTAATTTATTTTATAAAAATACAATCTTTATAAAATAGCAGAATAATAAGCAGTCCGGTAAATCTACGCGATTTAACGAAAATTTACGTAATTCACAGATAATTCACGTAGCACGTAAAAGCACATAATTTATATTCATTATAAATTATTTATTGCTTGAATTATTATTTATTGTTTATCACCAACGTTCCGGGTTCGACTCGTGTGTGCTCCGATGTGTGTGAACTAACTGACACATTTAATTAATCCTAATTAAATGCAATGTATGTGTGACGAACTAAGATAACTGAGTTTGTAACGAAAAATGTTTGAACTAACGAGGTTTGAGTTAACGGAGTTAACCTGAAAATGCCGGATGTCACATCATCCCCTTGTTGAAAGAATTTTCGTCCCGAAAATTAAGCGAAGTCGTTAAATTTCTGAAACAAAAGTTTGGGTTGTCACATCATCCCCTTGTTTTTCAGAAATTTCGTCTCGAAATTTAGTTAGTACCTTTCGTGTTTGCCGTTGAATGTTTGAACAGGTGAGGATACTTTTTCATCATCTGATCCTCGCGTTCCCACGTGAACTCAGGTCCACGCTTCGAGTTCCAGCGAACTCTGACAATAGGTATCTTACTGCGCTTGAGGGTTTTGACCTCTCGGTCCATGATCTCAACTGGTTCCTCAACAAAACGTAGCTGTTCATCAATTTCCAACTCCTCGAGTGGAACTACAAGAGTCTCATCTGATAGGCACTTCTTTAGGTTTGAGACATGAAAGACATTATGCACCCCATTGAGTGTATCTGGCAGGTTCAACTGATATGCTACTGGACCAATCCTTTTCACTATCTCGAATGGTCCAACATAACGGGGGTTTAACTTTCCTCGTTTCCCAAAGCGAATCACACCTTTCCAAGGTGAAACTTTTAATAAAACTTTGTCTCCCACTTGGAATTCTAGCGGTTTTCTACGCTTGTCTGCATAACTCTTTTGACGGTCACGCGCTGCCGCCATACGGTTTCGGATTTGCACGATTTTCTCTGAGGTTTCGTGCACAAGTTCAGGACCAGTAAGTTGACTATCTCCAACTTCAGCCCAACAAAGTGGTGATCTACACTTTCGTCCATACAAAGCCTCAAACGGTGCGGCTTTGATGCTAGTATGATAGCTGTTATTATAAGAGAACTCCACTAAAGGCAAGTGAGTCTCCCAACTGTTACTAAAATCGATCACACAAGCTCGTAGCATATCTTCTAGGGTTTGAATGGTACGCTCACTCTGGCCATCTGTTTGAGGATGGTACGCTGTGCTCATATCCAGGCGCGTGCCTAGAGCTTTCTGCAGTGATTGCCAGAAGCGCGAAGTAAAACGAGCGTCTCTATCGGAGATGATTGAAACTGGCACTCCGTGCCGAGAGACTACTTCCTTCAGGTAAATGCGAGTTAACTTCTCCATTCTGTCTGTTTCTTTGATAGCAAGGAAGTGTGCGGACTTGGTCAGATGATCCACTATTACCCAAATTGTGTCACAACCGGTTGGAGTTCGGGGTAATTTGGTAATAAAGTCCATGGAAATTTGTTCCCATTTCCACATTGGAATCTCCGGTTGTTGAAGCAATCCGGATGGTTTTTGATACTCCACCTTAACTTTTGAACAAGTAAGACACTTGCTCACATAGGTGGCTATGTCGGCTTTCATGTTTGGCCACCAATACAACACTTTCAGATCGTGGTACATTTTGTCAGATCCCGGGTGAACAGAGTATCGGGATTTGTGAGCTTCATCCATAACGAGCACTCTCAGGTTTCCGTACACTGGAATCCATATTCGCTCTGCGAAGTAGCGAATACCATCGGATTTAACCTCTAGTTGTTTCTCCATACCACGGGTGGCTTCCAGAGTTAAGTTCTCTTCCTTTAGTGCTTCAAGTTGAGCATTGCGGATTTGTTCGGGTAATCCTGTATGAATAGTGAGTTGCAACGCTCGAACTCGTCGGGGTTTAGTTTCCTTTCGGCTTAGGGCATCGGCTACCACGTTAGCTTTGCCCGGATGGTATTTGATTGCACAATCATAATCATTTAGAAGTTCGATCCAGCGACGCTGTCGCATGTTCAACTCTTTCTGCTCGAATATGTGCTGAAGACTCTTGTGATCGGTGTAAATGGTGCACTTGGTACCGTACAAGTAGTGTCTCCAGATTTTCAGTGCGAACACCACGGCTCCCAACTCCAAGTCGTGAGTCGTGTAGTTCTTCTCGTGGATTTTCAATTGTCGGGAAGCGTATGCGATAACTTTCTCACGTTGCATAAGCACACAACCGAGACCTTGGATCGATGCATCGCAATACACTATGAAATCATCGGTTCCTTCAGGTAGGGATAGGATGGGTGCGCTGCAAAGTTTCTGTTTCAAAAGTTGGAATGCTGATTCTTGGGTTTCGCTCCAGGTATAAGGTTTACCTTTTTGAGTTAAGGCGGTGAGGGGTTGAGCGAGCTTAGAAAATCCCTCGATAAACCGGCGGTAGTAGCCAGCCAATCCCAAAAATTGTCGCACCTCAGTCGGAGTCGTTGGTGCTGCCCAATTCTTAATGGCCTCTACTTTGGATGGGTCGACATGTATTCCCTTCTCGTTGACTACATGTCCAAGGAATTGAACCTCGCGAATCCAAAAATCGCATTTGGAAAACTTCGCGTATAGCTGCTCCTGCCTAAGCAGTTCAAGGATTAAGCGCAAATGTTCTTCGTGTTCTTCCTTACTCTTAGAATAGATAAGGATATCGTCAATGAATACAATGACGAATTGATCGAGGTAGGGCTTACACACACGGTTCATGAGGTCCATGAACACCGCGGGTGCGTTGGTTAATCCAAATGGCATGACCAAAAACTCGTAATGGCCGTACCGGGTTCTGAAAGCGGTTTTGGATATATCCTCATCACGAACTCGTAGCTGATGATATCCAGATCTTAGATCGATTTTTGAGTAAACACTCGACCCTTGAAGTTGGTCGAATAGATCGTCAATGCGGGGAAGTGGGTAGCGGTTCTTGATGGTTACCTTGTTCAACTCTCGGTAGTCAATACACATACGGAAAGTCCCATCTTTCTTTTTGACAAATAGGACTGGGGCTCCCCATGGTGATGAACTGGGTCGGATGAAACCCTTATCCAACAGTTCTTGCAACTGTGTGGACAACTCCTGCAGCTCACTTGGTGCAAGTCTATAAGGTGCTCTGGCAATAGGTGCTGCTCCGGGGGTTAGGTCAATCTGAAATTCGACCTGTCGATGGGGTGGAAGACCGGGTAAGTCATCAGGAAAGACTTCTGGGAAGTCGCGAACAATAGGGATATCTGCAATTTTCTTCTCCTCGGAAGGTTTGTCAACGACAAGGGCTAGTATCGCAGTATGACCCTTGCGTAGGCATTTCTGCGCTTTCATGTAAGATATGATGCCCACGACGGCACCACTCTTCTCGCCTTTCACAGAAAGAATCTCTCCACTAAGTAGAGGGATACGAACGATTTTGTCCCTACAGATGATTTCGGCTTGGTTTTTGGACAACCAATCCATGCCAACTATTATGTCGAAACTGCCAAGTGTAACTGGCATGAGATCGATGTCGAGTTTGTGACCAGATAGTCCCAACTTACACCCCTCGAGGATATGAGTTGCCTCGATTAGTTTACCGTCAGCTATTTCTATGGAATATTTGTGCTCTAACGGGGTTTTGGTCAGCTCTAAGTGTTTACTAAAGTTTTCGGAAATAAAGCTCCTATCGGCACCAGTATCAAAGAGAACAGAAGCAAAATGATCGTTTAAAGGAAACATACCAGTGACAACATTTTGATCTTTACGAGCTTCACTTGAACCAATTACGAAGGCCCGACCCTTCGCACCATTACCGTTGCCATTACCATTACCACCCTGATGGTTGCCGTTTCCGTTCCCATTACCAGCTTTCTTCAGTTGAGGGCAATCCCGCTTGTAGTGCCCTTCCTTGCCACACTCAAAACACCCTTTAGGCGCCTCACCAGTCGGTGCCTGTTTAGCTTGTAGATCCCCTCTACAATCCTTGGCCGAATGGCCCATCTTCCCGCACCTCTGGCAACGGTACCTGTCGCACGCCCCAGTATGATGAAAGTTGCATTTATTACACTTAGGGTACTTACCAGCATAAGATCCCTGATTCTGCTGAGCCGAGTTAGACTGTGAATGGCTCTTAGCAGGCTCGAACTTTCGTTGCTGATGATGCTGCTGTTGAGGCGGATTGGACTGAGAAGACTTGAAATGTGGACTTTCAAACTTACGCTTATTATCTGCCAGCTTAGAAAGTGTTCTCCTGGGAGGAAGTGTACCCTGTGCGACCGCCTGATCGGTCAACCTGTGAGCCAAACGGATGGTTTGCTGGATAGTGGTGGGGTTGGATGATGTCACCATACTCTGAATTTGAGGGACTAGACCCTCGATAAACCTCTCAATGCGCTTGTACACTGGAGTCACCATCTGTGGGCACAAAGTAGCTAGTTCATGAGAGCGGGTAGTGTAGGCTTCGATCTCTGACCCTTCCATCTTGAGGTTCCAGAACTCGACCTCAAGCTTCTGCACCTCATCGCGAGGGCAGTACTCCTCTGTTAACATAGTCTTGAACTCATTCCATGGCAAAGCATTTGCCATTTCTAGAGTCAGCATTTGTACCTGGGCGTTCCACCAGGTGAGGGCTGGACCCTCCAGTGTGCCAGATGCAAACTTCACCTGGTTGGCTTGTGGGCAGTTGCACATAGCAAAGACAGACTCTGTCTTCTCCATCCAGCGGAGTAGACCTACAGCTCCTTCGGCTCCACTAAAAGTGTGGGGCTTACAGTCCATAAATGTCTTATAAGTGCAGGCCTGTTGGTGGTTGTTCTGACCTGGATTAAATATAAAGAATGCGTTCAGGGACAAATAAGATTCGGAAGTGAGTTCAGAATGAATGTTGACTCGTTAAAGTCGACAGATGATAGATTTACCTCCATTCGGGTTGGCTGCCAAAGCCTCAGCCACACGCTCGTTAATCATAGCAGTAAGCTCTGCTGGGGTCAGATTGATGCTATCACGCCCGGCGTTACGTCCACCTCTTCGTCCAGACATGTTCTTCACATTCACAAATACAAAATCATGAGCAAAAATACATCGCATATCATTGTCATACAAGTATAAGTAAATAACAGAAAATTAAACCACAACATCTAACATTTCAATAATAATACTTGATAAAATAAATTGTAAAGGCTACAAAGTACTTTCAATCAAACATCAAAATCCAGAAATATCTGTTGGATGGGAACAACCCTGCCCATCTAGGTTTAAATAAAAGCAAAATAACTCAAAAGATAGTCTATCAGTCATCATCACTGTCAACTGAAGTCACACCAGAAACAGTATCCTCATCCTCATCCTGTTCCTCATCATCACCCTGCTCTTCATCCTCACCCTGCTCCTCCTCCTGCTCAACCTCTGCAGCATTGGCAGCCTCAAGCTGCTCCTCCAGCTGCTCAATCCTAGCCTCTGCTGCCTCGAGGTTAAGGCGCTGGACGTTCACTTGATCTCGTAACTCATAGTATGCTGCTGCTAGTTGGTCTTGCACAGTGTTCAACCTTCCCTGGTTGTTAAGCAGCTTCTCCACTCTCTGGTCAGTCTTGTATCCACGCTGTAGTAGCCCGGTGATCTCACCAGCAGCCTCGCGCATGTTTCTGATCTCTCGGTCCATCTTAGCTACAAATGCAGCTAGAACCTGCTCAGGTGGATATCTCAACGGTGGCAAAGTTCGCGAAGTAGAAGAGGAAGAAGTAGGAATGTCAGCAGCAAGTGGAGGTGGAACCTGCTCCTCGCGGATCCAACTCCTAATCATGTCGGGATACCAATCCCAATGCTCCGTGTCGTCTCTAATACGCACATGGAATGGCTCGCCATACACTCTAGTATCATCAATGGGCGTCATCCTTCGCCTCTTTGGCTCGGGTGAAGGTACTGTTGGAACCTCGGGTTCCTGCTCGATCGGGGAATCTGGTGACTTGGGTGAATGAGACATTTCCTGTAGTGTGATGAGTCAGTGTACTGTATGAGTGTAAGTGTTGTGTAACTAATGCAAGTGCGTGGTTAAAGTCTAGAATGCAATGCAATTCCTAGTTCACTAAAACCAATGGCTCTGATACCAATCTGTCACACCCCCAAATCCCACTAACGGAGTTTTACCGTTTTGGAAGGTGACACATCAGGATCTCAGTCATTAGTTACACGGAACGACTCTATATGAATTTAAATAAACCACTAATGCTGCTCATAGTCACGAGACAACAAAAGTTCAAGTTTGAAAACGTTGCGGAAGCGTAAACATAAACCAATGCAAGTAAAAGTAAGTTGCGCAAAACAAAGCACCCAAAACCATGCAGTTTAAGTAAATAACGTAAATTCAATGTTCGATAGTGATAAGACTCCATGCATGCCCTATGCTCGTGCTTGGATACCTTAGTGACCTGAGAAAGACATGCTAGAAAGTGTCAACACAATGGTTGGTGAGTTCATAAAGTAATGTAAGTAAATCCAATTGTTTAACGCAAGCATCCCATGCTCAATGTTTGTCAGATAAAGTAATTATTGTTTACCGATAGATAGCTAGTCTAATGCATTGCTACTTTAAGTGTTCGCAACCGAAGCTGACTATTTGTATGTTTGAATGCCTCCAGCCATGTCTACCGAACACTGGCTAATGTTTAGGCAAATTTTACACCCGTTGACCTCCAATCATAGTTAGAGCGACTAACTCGGGTGGGGCTTTGTCAAAACCCAGTAGTACTACTCAAAATCCCCTCGCTATTCCCCAATACTAACGGTTCGAAATGTAAGGACTTGTTTGGTATGTTTGTGCACTTTCAGTACGCAAGCGGTAAAACAGTAATACAGAATCCCATAATATTTGAAATGTTTGAAAGCATGTTTTCTCCCCCAAAAAGGAAAAACAAGTAAAATAGGGGTTATGAAACTCACCTGAGTGCGTATGCAAGTATGAAAGCTAAGAAGCAACTGCTGGACTTCTAATTGCCACCTATAACCGTAGTCTATAAGTGCGTGTTCGTGATGTTCGATATAGACCCATATATCCAAACAATGTTGTTGTTAAAGGTTTTAGAAAATAGTTTGCAAGTGCGACTCAAGTTTGACACGACGACCCGTTGGTGACACGTTTGTGTTTTAATGTTTGAGTTGCATACTAACACATAGCACACAATTGATCATACGATGGCACGTAGCAACAAATCCTATTTGTTCTAGAAAGATAGCATGTTTCCATTAATGGCAGGTTTCCATAATTAGTAAGTTTCTATAAATAGTAACCATGTTCGGGTTTCACATCATTGTTATCATATGCTTGCAGGTTTCAATTCAAGTAGCACATAGCAATCATCATATCCTACAACAATTCTATTCTACTTAGCATGTTTGACTTGGTTCCGATAAAGTTTCTATTTTTAGCAACCTATGATGAGCATGCGCGTTATATAATCATCAATCAAGTTTACACACATTATCATGTCGTGTCAAGTACAAAACCATCATCAAGAAGCAATAGAATTCAAAACAAGTGAAAGATTGAAAAAACTGAAAAACTAAATTATCTTTCTGTTAACAACGATCCCTCGCGGTACGCGATAGATGAGAGGGTTATCCCTCGCGGTACGCGAGAAGATTAGGAACTCGCCCAGGTTAGCTTGTCTCCCGCGGTACGCGAGAGATGTGACCTTGGTGCCTCGCGGTACGCGAGAGAACCAAAAACCAGTCCCGACTATTTTGTCTCTCGCGGTGCGCGAGAGAATGTTCCGAAGGCCCTCGCGGTACGCTAGAGGGTTAAAATTCAGCAAATTGTTTTAAACATTAGGGTTTAGCCGTTTCTCATGCAATACAACGATTTCATCAGTAAAGTTCTTGACTTTTATCATGTTCTACACCATTATAACATTACTAGTTTCATTATTCAACAATTAATCAATCAAATAACACTAGGGTTTAGCAAAACATCATAAATCAACAATTATCATCAAATACCAATCAAGCTTGCAACTTTATTATGAAAATCATCATGTTTGGATGGATCTAAGGTCTGATCTAACTGTAAGAATCAAAAAGTATTCAAATCGGTCGAAACAACTTACGTATGGATGTTAGAAACGCAAAGAGGATTCCGAATACGCGTTTAGTTCCAAGATTGAAGCTTGAATGAGCGATCCTTGCTTGGTTGCAGGTTCAATTTCGTGAGAGAGGGTGAGAGAGAGAGAGAGAGACGGCGAGATTGAGAGAGAGAGTGATTTAGGTTAGAAACTTTTATAAAAATCTTTTTATAAATCTTGTACGGGCTTTTACTAACGGGTTTGGGTAATTACGGGCTTTTAATTTAACTTTAACTAATTAATAATTAAAACCCTTTAACTAATTTATTTTATAAAAATACAATCTTTATAAAATAGCAGAATAATAAGCAGTCCGGTAAATCTACGCGATTTAACGAAAATTTACGTAATTCACAGATAATTCACGTAGCACGTAAAAGCACATAATTTATATTCATTATAAATTATTTATTGCTTGAATTATTATTTATTGTTTATCACCAACGTTCCGGGTTCGACTCGTGTGTGCTCCGATGTGTGTGAACTAACTGACACATTTAATTAATCCTAATTAAATGCAATGTATGTGTGACGAACTAAGATAACTGAGTTTGTAACGAAAAATGTTTGAACTAACGAGGTTTGAGTTAACGGAGTTAACCTGAAAATGCCGGATGTCACACCCAACTTCCAGCTTCAGGTCTTTAACCTCTTCCTGGACCTCATGCAAATTAGATTTTAAGCCTTCAATTTCTTCATCTTTCTTTTGAATCGTATCCTGCATTTTCTTCAGTTCAAGGCTTAAAGTTTTAACTCTTGGTACAGGAAAAGTTGAATCATGAGTTGGTGATGTGGGAGTATTATGGATAGGTGATTGTTGTGGAGATGGTTGTGGAGTGGGTTGTGGAGTAGGTTGTGGAGTTGGTTGTGGAGATGGTTGTGGAGTAGCTAATATAGAGTCTGATGATGATGAAAAGTCTTCAAATCCAGTCTTGATTTTCTTTGCCTTAGGCTCTTCTTCCTCAAAATCAGAACCTGACTCAACTTGTCGTCTGGAGGAAGATGCAAGATGCATTGTTCTATCATCTGAATCAGACTTGTACTAGTCAGATCCATAAATCCCAGCATCCAGAGTTCCACTTGATTCTGCAACTTCCTCCTCAACTTCATGCATGCCAACTTCAACATTAACTGCTGGCTCTTGAATTATCTGAATTTGTTCAACAAAAGGAGCCTCTATCACATGCTCAATGATGGGTTGTTCTTGTTTTTGAACATCAGGGACGTTTATCTCAATCTCAGCTTCATCAATAGGTGCATTACCTTGATCTTGCTCAACTTCCATTTCTTCTTCTTCAGATGATGAGTTCTCTTCTTCAAGATCAGGGTCAATATCAGGGATAAATTCTTCTTCTTCACCAATAATATGACCAAACAGGGGAACGTCAGCTATAGCCATGTTGGTTCTCTTGTTAGTACTTCTCATATAGCTGAGAGTCTTGGCAATCATATGATCGAACACAAAGATGTTCCCACCTTGTGCAGCTCAGGATGAAGATGATTGATGATAATTTGTAAAAATCTAGGATAGGCTAGAAATTTCTCCTTCAAGGCTCCTGTTAGATTGTCTTTTAACTGTCTGAATATGAAGCCAGAAAAATTGTAATCTCTTCCCTTGATTATTCCCAAAATAGCTGAGCCCAGAGTGCTGTTTGCTGAATCAAACCCTCCTTTTCTGATTGATAGGCAGTGAATAAACACGTGCACTATGTATCTCCAGTGGCTTGGTAAGGAGTTCTTGATTATCTGGCCACTTTTGAATTCATCTGGATGACCCAATCTTCTGAAGCATTCTTTAACATAGAAGATTGGAAATTCAATGGGTGCATCTGGATTATCATTAAACTGAAGCACCTCTCTAATTGTAGCTTCAGAAAGTAAGACTTCTTGGCCACGCACAGTTGCTCTAATGTGCTCTATATTTTCAATTGTGATGATTTCTGCAGTCTCCCAAAATTCTCTTATAGATGTCTCAAACACCGGCAGATTGTTACTGATGGCAAAGCTGATGTTGGAGTTTGCCAGGAAGTTTAAGACAGGAATGAACTCTGCAGCTTCTGGATCGTTGGCATTAAGTAATGCACAGACATTGTGTCTTTTTACAAATAAGAGATCCATACCTGTAAAATTCATCAATTTTGCACAATAAGTAAGATTTCTGAAAATACTCAATCGAAACAAGTTATATCAACACTTAGAAAAATTTTGAAGTCCTAACTGTCGAAACAACTAGTTTCGATTGAGATCAACACTGTCGAAACAACTAGTTTCGATGGAGATCAACACTTTCGAAACAACTAGTTTCGATGGAGATCAACACTGTCAAAACAACTAGTTTCGATGGAGATGAACTTATCGAAACTATCTAGTTTCGATCAGAGATACTAGGGCAAGTTTGGGTGTCGAAACTAGTAGTTTCGATTGAAAACTTTTTAAGATAATTTTGAAAGTGTTGAATCCCTTTATCGAAACTACTTGGTTTTGAAACCCAAACCCCTCTGATTCGTTATACTCAGATTAATAAAAACGATTTAAAAGAAAGGTTTAGAGTGGCTTGTAAGTGACGGAACTTTATCTTACCGAATGTGAGACGTTATCTGCAAGAATACACAATAATCGTGAGTTCTAAGATGATTGAAATATATGCAAACACAGAGAAACACACAGACGACTGTTATTATTAAGATTTAGTCGAACAAATTTTAAATTTTGAAACCCTGGGTTTGCCGTATTGCAAAAATCATCAAAAAAGTAGTGAGACGTTACCTGATGATGGAGACGATAAAGACAACGGGGAAAATCAGCTGATATCTTGCAACTCAGACCGAAGGTTTGAGAGATTTTGTGAATGACGGAGAAGGCGAAGAGGTTTTGAAAAATACGAGTAAGAATCAGTATGACGGGAGGGATTGCTTATGAAGGTTTCTAATTCTCGTGAGACAAAATACAAAATTGCCCCTGTCGAAACAACTAGTTTCGATAGGACAAACTAGTTTCGATATGTACAAAGTAGTTTCGACATGTCAAAGTAGTTTCGATATGCACAAAGTAGTTTCGATAGTTCAAATTAGTTTCGATATGTACAACTAGTTTCGATAGTTCAAAGTAGTGTCGATATGTACAACTAGTTTCGATAGTTCAAAGTAGTCTCGATATGTACAACTAGTTTCGATATTTAATAAATAAAATTATACACAAGATATTTACACTTTTCTTCTTGAAAAAGATCCAACATGAGATCAGATCTGGTCAGTCTCTTGAAACACTTCCTTTTGCAATTCACTACTGTGAGTCCCTGAAGATAGCTGGTATTTGTGCAAAGTAAACCCAAACATTTGCTTGTACAAATATTTCATGTGATTAGAAGGTACCATTTAAGCAACATACAAGGTGTACCCCACATATTAAAATAAAATGATTTTGAAAACTTATCAATCCTCAAGAAGTACCCATCTTCATCCTATCATCTCTTTCTGGTTAACCAAGGTACCGACTTAGTAATGTCAAAGTACCACCAAAATAAAATAAAATATCCAAGTGGATTTAGAAAATTAAAACAAAATATATCCAAGTAGATATTAAAAAGGTACGAGCATTCTAGATCTTTGCTTAAGCAAAACAGAAGAAGTCGTAAAATTATCCAAGCAGATAGAAAAATGTTGAACACCCGTGATCTTTGCGTAAGCAAAACAGACGGGGTCAAATCCTCCAAGTGGATGGGAAAAGGATGAGCACCCGAGATCTTTGCGTAAGCAAAACAAACGGGGTCGTTGGTGGTAAATATCGTTATATTGACGGTCACTTGGCGTATGAATAGGAATCCAATACGTAAGCCTGTATCTGATTGAATCGGTTTTCTTAGATATAAAAATGGGTTAGATGTTTCAATAATGGATTCAACACACAAGTATGAGATATATATTAGGTTTTCACACTACTTACAAGTTTTAACCATATGTCGGGCCTACCACCTATACCTCAGTAAACACCATCGCTTTTGGTCTTTTCCATGTCCAAGAGATGAGATCACACACTATCATTTCTCAAAGGTCAGATTCAATTTTTTTTTGCAACTTGTAAGATTATATACACAACAATTCTTTTCAATATTAAAATATTATATTTCTCCCCCAAAGATTTGCGTGGATACTGTACATAAAAATAAAATATTTTTGGAATTTTCTTAGACAATTTAAACAGAATAAAAAAAAATTATTTACACAACTTACTGAAAGTTGATCATTCCAAGCATCTCCACCAGTTGGGCAAATCTGGTAAGTCAAAAGCCTTTGTGAAGATGTCTGCGGTTTGTTTATTAGTTTTGACTTCAACAATTCGAATATGCTTCTTTTCAACACAGTCACGAATAAAATGATGTTTAATTTCAATGTGTTTGGTTTTGGAATGCTGAACGGGGTTTTTGGTGATATGGGGAACGGCAGTGTTGTCACACAGAATGGGTGTCTCATGGAATGTGATCCCATAGTCAAGCATCTGATGGTGTATCCATCTGACTTGGGAACAACAGAGGGCTGCGGTAATGTACTCGGCTTCGGCGGTGGATTGGGAAACGGTGGATTGTTTCTTACATTGCCATGAGACAAGGCGGTTGCCAAGGAATTGACAACCTCCAGAAGTGGATTTTCGATCTAAGTTGCAACCCCCGTAGTCTGAATCTGAATAAGCCACAAGATCAAACAAGTCAGTTTTAGGATACCATAGACCCAACTTTGGCTTATACCTTAAATATCTTAAAATACGTTTGACAGCAGATAAATGAGAGAGTTTAGGATTAGCCTGAAAACGTGCACACAAGCATACTGCAAACATGATGTCGGGTCTGCTGGCCGTGAGATACATGAGAGAACCTATCATAGAGCGATATAGATGTGGATCAACGCTTTCCCCATCCACATCAGGAGTCAAACAATGTCGAACTTCCACAGGAGTTTTTACTGGATGGGAATCAGCCATTTTGAACTTGGTCAAGATTTCTTTTACGTATTTTTCTTGATGGATAAGGATTCCTGACTCAGACTGATCAACTTGTAGTCCCAAAAAGAACTTCATTTCCCCCATGGAGCTCATCTCAAACTTAGATCGCATCACTTCTTCAAATTCTTAGCAGAGTCGGGGATTTGTAGATCCAAAAATGATATCATCCACATAAATTTGCACCATGATTGTATCCTTTTCCTCCTTCTGTTTGAACAAAGTTTGGTCAATTGCTCCTCGTGTGAAACCATTCTCAAGCAGATGCTTTGATAAAGTTTCATACCACGCACGAGGTGCTTGGTGAAGACCGTACAATGCTTTGTCTAACTTGTAAACATGGTCTGGAAAATTAGGATCAATGAAACCCGGCGGCTGCTTGACATATACTTCCTCTTGAACTTTGCCATACAAAAATGCGCTTTTGACATCCATTTGATGGACGGTGAAGTCCATGTAGGCTGCATAGGCGAGAAACATTCTGATGGCTTCTAAGCGAGCCACTGGTGCAAAGACTTCCTCATAGTAAATCCCTTCTTCTTGATAGAAACCTTGAACCACCAGACGAGCTTTATTTCGAATCACAGTGCCGCCTTCATCCTTTTTGTTGTGAAAAACCCAACGAGTGCCGATTGGAACTTTGTTCTTGGGAAGATCTACCAAATTCCACACATACAGCTTTGAGAATTGCTGTAGATCTTCCTGCATTGCTTCCACCCAGCTGTTTTCTTGTAGAGCTGCTTTAATGTTCTTTGGTTCAGTTTGAGAGATGAAGCAAGAAAACATGCTGTTTTCAAATACTTCACAGGCACTTCGGGTACTAACACCCATATTGAGTGGTCCAATGATGTTATTGGTGGGATTAATCTTGTGAATTCACAGTAGAGGAATTTCATCTTCTTCCACGACTTCTTCCAAATTGGTAAGATTTTCAGCAAGAGGATCGGCAATATCATTAATAGGATCTTCAGCAAGTGATTGTGGTGCAACATCTACTATTGGAATGGAGTTGTCTTCAACAGTTTCACTTGTTGCACCAGAACCGGAAGACTCCATATTAGATTCAGCATTAGCAACCACAGGAATTTCAACCTGAGCAAATGAAGAAGAGCCTTGATCATTTATATTCCCTAGATTTTTCACAGAGAAGTAAGGATTATCATGAGTTGATTCAATAGAGAAATCAGGAAGATTAAATGACTTAAAAACTGAATCGACGTCAAAGAGCCAATTGGGACCGTCTCCTGCGTCCGTATGATTGTTTTCATGCCAATTGATATCAATGGACTCCATCACTATCCTTTTCTTCTTATGGTAGACACGAAAATCACGTTGATTGGATGAGTAACCAACAAAATAGCATTCATCAGCTTTGGCTTCAAACTTGTTGAGCTGATCTGAAGTGTTCAGCATTATGCATACACACCCAAATTTTATGAAGAAATCAATAACTGGCTTGCGCTTATACATGATCTCATAAGGTGTCTTGTTGCAACTTTTAGTGATAAGAACCCAATTTTGCACAAAACATGCAGTGTTGACCGCCTCAGACCAGAAAGTCACGGGAAGCTTAGAGTTAACAATCATAGTTCGTGCAGCTTCAATTAAAGTGCGGTTTCTTCTTTCAGCTACACCGTTTTGTTGAGGAGTACGAGGTGCACTAAATTGTCGAGAGATTCCTTTGCTTTCACAGAAGGAATCAAGAGTTGCATTTTTGAATTCTGTTCCATGATCACTGCGGATAGTCTTCACACTTAGATTGAAGAGGTTCTCAATTTGAAGAAGATAGGTTTTTAAAATCTCTGGCGTCTCATCTTTTGTGGCTAGGAAAAACACCCAAGTGAATCGAGAAAAATCATCTGTTACCACCAGACAGTATGCCTTTCGTCCAAGACTCATGACACTCACCGGACCAAAATGATCCATGTGAAGCAATTGGAGAGGAGAGTCAATGGAATTGGTGGTTTTAGGCTTATGTGAAGATTTGTGCTGTTTTCCTTTGGAACATGAGATACAGTGTTCCATAGGAGTGAATTCTTTGAGAGGTAATCCAGTGACTAGGTTGCCTCGAACCAGTCGATTCAATGTTTTGAAAATTGATATGTCCCAACCTCTTATGCCATAGGAAAGATTCATCTTCAGAAGCCTTTGAGAGAAAACACGATTCAATGCCCGATGGGTTGTTCATATCTAAGCTATATGTGTTGTATCTTCTGGGAGCACGCATGAGAATAAGTTCTTCCGGAATCACCACTCCTGGCTTCAAGATAAGACATTCTTTTGAATTGAATAAGGCACAAAAGTCCTTGTCATAAATTTGTGAAACACTCATCAGATTGTATTTCAACTGAGGAACAAAGTTGACAAATTCCAGACTATTTACTCCATTTGATAATGTTCCTTGTCCTTCAATCTTTCCTCCTCTTGGGTTTCCAGCAAAAGCAACATACTCTCCATCAATTTGATGATAATCTTGCGGCAAGTTAAAGTTCCCAGTCATATGTCTTGAACATCCACTATCTACATGCCAGATGTTATCTCCGGTTCTTCTTGATTGACCCTATACACAACGAACCATTTATACTATTTGACCAATATTGTTTCAGTCAAGATATTTTAGTGTCAGGTTATGACCTCTCATTGGAATCAGAATTACAACCATCCTTTGATGAAGCATGGTCATCAAATAGAACATTATTTTTAATTTTCCAAGTTCATTTTAAATAGTTTTTAGCATTTTTAATTCTTTTACGCCTAGATTTCCTACTGTGAGAAGACTTAGGCAACACATATGAATTTAATTAACTTTTTGAAGGTGATTCTTCATTAGAATTTGTGGTTTTCAATTTACAACTTTTTGAAACGTGATTTGAGGCACCACAACTAAAACAAACGTTTTCACAAGATATTTTAGCCTGATAATAGTCATCACACGATGAAGATGATTGTGATGTTGAGGAATCTGAACATGAGACGGTTCTCTCATCAATAACTTTGTCTTGAAGACGATGTGCTTCCTTTAATCTGAAAAAGTACATGTTGCTCATGGTTACGCGTGGTACATCATTCACAATAATTCCTGCACTTTTAAACTTGGTAACACATGGCATAATATTCAAAGATTTAGGAACAAAAGGCAAAGCATTTTTAAATTTAGAAACATCACATCCCAAACCCGTATGCTCAGCAGACGTAGAGTCAAAATACAAGTTTTCAACGTGTTCACAAATATTTAGTTTAGACACGGACATATTATTACATTCATCCGACTCAAGTTCTTTTAAAATAGTTCTGTCATTGGTACTCTCATCACAATCATCTTCGGAATTTACACAATTAGATTCTGCACAAGAAGCAAAACTGTCAGAATCAGAGGATGTAATATAATCATAAGGAGATAATGTGCAAACAAAAGGTGTGGAAACATGTGGAGTTGGTATATCAGCAAATCTCCCTGATTTAGAATAAGGAGGTGGATGAGAGTTATACCCAAGACCTTCTGTGCCTTTTCTATTAAATTGTTTATCAATTATTCCAAACAGAATTTTCTGATCCATATCCATGTGATCAACCTGTAATTTGGCTTTTTCTGCCTTTTGGACTCTTTCAGTTAAAATTGTATTATTAATGGTTTGAGTATTGAGTTGCACAATTAAAGAGCGATTTTCACCAGAAATATCACGAATTTTCTTTAAGTAAAGTTTCTCATTTTTTGCCACAGAGTCATACATCACCTTAATGTGATTTCGTTCATCAATCAAGGCTTGATTGATGAATCTGTATTTTTGAATTTCATTCAAGAAAGATCTAGAATTACACAGTTTAGAAATAACCTCAGCAAGCACAGCAATGAGATCCTCAACAGGTTCAATCATGACACACTTGCCCATGTCCTCCACATCAGCCATCAAAGCTTTATCAGCAGCTTCCTCAGCTTGGTCTCCCCAATGATAATGTCCATCAGCTTGACACACAAGAGCTGTGGAACTTGAAGATGTGTTTGTCTTTGGAGGATTGGCAACTTGTTGATCCTTGGAGGACGGCTCCTTGTAGTTTCTGGTAAAGTGACCCAGCTGATCACAATTGTAGCATCTCACCTTCTTGATATCAAACCCAAGTGTCTTTCCCTGCTTGAATCTGTCTATGCCAGTTCTTTTGATGAATCTTTTGGCTCTTAAGGTTAACATGGCCATGCACCAATCAATGTCCATTTTCTCCAAATCATCAGGATTAATCTGCTCCAAGTCATCAGGTTGAAAGCTAACCGGTGTTAGATTTCCAGAGATCAGTGCATCATAGCATGACATAAAAGCAGTCATGATTGGGACATATTCATCAGGAATCATGGTGATAGTCTTTTGAGGAGCAGAGGAGCTAGTAGAATTAATTGCAGCAGCTGAAGGAGGGACATCAGTATGAAAGTATGGGCTACCGGATGAGCTTGATACAGCAAAAAAAGTTGTGTTTCCAGACTGATTTGACGGGGTGACTGCTCCCTTCTTAATCTCAATTTCATAAGATTCAAGAATGCTATAGACTTCTTGTTGAGACAGAGCACTCAGATTCTCAGTCTTTTTGATCATGATTCGATACATATTCCATTCCTCAGGAAGAGAATCTAGGAGTTTCTTGTTTAGATCAAGAGTAGGGTACTCAACTCCCATTACCTTCAACCTTGATACAATGCTTGAGAAACGGTTAATCAAATCAGATATTGATTCTCCCCTTACACTGTTGAACATCGCATATTGTTTCTTGATCAGATCTCTTTTGCTTTCCCTGACATCCTCACTTCCCTCACATCTTGTGCACAATGCAGCCCATAAGTCTTTGGCAGTTGTGTATTCGGCAAAAATGTTGAAAATATCCATAGGAAGAGCCATGGCAATAGTCCCATAGGCCTTGTTGTCTCGGGAAATCAAGGCAAGATCTTTCTCATCATACTCAGATACTAACTTAGGACGTTGAACATCAGAAGTGGTAGTTACGGGCTTGTGGGGGCCATCGGTGATAGAACTCAATAATGTATAATCGTGAAATTGAAAGAAAAGCTTCATCTTTTTAGTCCAGTCATCAAATTCTCTTGTGGACACAAGAACAGGTGGTATATTTCCCCCAGAATGTTCTGTTGAACTTGAAGTGGCTATGATATTCGGAATCGAAACTAAAACAGTAACTAGTTTCGATATAACAACTTCTATCGAAACAACTAGTTTCGATAGAACAACTTTTATCGAAACAACTAGTTTCGATAGGACAACTTTTATCGAAACAACTAGTTTCGATAAGACAGCTTTTATCGAAACAACTAGTTTCGATACTGAAAATTTTCCAGGCAAGTTTCGATAACCACAGTTTCGATAGAGATAAGACAAAAATCTAGTTTCGATAGTACCTTCTCCTGAAAAAATGTAGACAAGAAGTTTCGATGATCAACAGAAATCAGAAACTGTCCCCAGTAGTTTCGATGCCTTCTTCTCCAAGCTCAGAAATACTCCATTAATGATAATCTCCAGAAATCAATAGTGCAGAAATGACAAACCAATCCAGCGAAAACCTTTGTCTAACACTCCTGATCACTAATCCAACCTTTGATTCGGAAAATACGAGCAAAATCCCTTGGAAATCGATGAAACAGTAACTTTCAATCAATAAACCAGTACTTCCAAGAATAGATGTGCAAAAACCCAAAATAAGCTTCGAATACCCTCAGTAATCACCTAGAATCGACCAATAAACCTGATAACACTCAAAAACACTAGAGCATAAAGCTCTGATACCAATTGTAGGTCCAGATTTCACTTGAAATCACTGATATGATCGATTACACACACACACAGGCGGAAACTGTGTGTATGGTGGTGAAACAGATAATAGAAACAGTGTTGGTGAAAATAACAGGCTAACCACACTATGAATCAACACGCAAATGGTATGAAAATGTAAGAACACAGTGAATAAACAACTGCAAATTGTATTGATTCAAGAACAATGTGAAAGAGAAAGTTCAGGGTTACAGCCGCTACTCACACCCTAAACATTCTCAAACTAGGCTATTTATAGTGGTGACAGGTATCGAAACTATGTTCATTCGAAACTACTAGTTTCGATTGACCATTTACATGTGATACACAGACTGTCGAAACTACCATCTATCGAAACTACTAGTTTCGATTGAACACACTCAATCGAAACTAAGTAGTTTCAATGGCCCAGACTTAGAAATAAAAACAGTAAATTACAGAAAACTGAAATTACATTTAATGAAATGATAGAAAGTAAACTAGTCTAAAACTGTTTAAACAAAGAATAAATGACAACAGCTTATACATAAGATATGACTCTACACCCTGTCATGTGCTTAGAACCACCACTTTCAACAACCAAAATGGTATTAATAGTCCCTCTTGGTAAACCCTGCACAACTAACAAGAAACATTAATTTGAAATTGGGACCCAAGCCATGGTAGTCATGGGTCGTCCATCTGTATCAAAATAATAAACCTCACTCCATTCACAATCGAATCTTTCATCGATTTTGGGAGATTGTTCCGACGAGTCAGAAACAGAAACTTTAGATTTCCAAACATACTTCTGTTCATTAAGTTCTTTTTGCTTAAAATGTAAAGTGTTTGAACAATCATGTTCATTTGAAAAATGTTTAGACTGTGAAAACTCTTGTTCTAAAAGTTTTCTCAATCTTCTGTTTCTCCTTCGTCTTTGAGGTCTAGAAAGCCTAACCACTGATTTAGAATTACCTTTTGGTGTATCACGAGGTTTAACCACATTTGGGTTAACATAAGGCTTACCATGAGTTCTTACCTTTTCTGGAGTAACATGTCGGTTACCTTTGGCGTTGTGAGGACAAGCAATCCAAATGTGACCAACAAGACCACAAGAAAAGCAAGATCTCGTCTCACGATAATCTCTCATATAAGGAATCTTCACACGATAAGATGCACTTGAAGAAGATTCTCCTACATGAACTTCTTTTGGAGTATGAGACTGAACAAACTTTTTCTCAACAGGTTTTGATTCAGGCTTCATCTTCTCAGGAAATACATGCTTCTTTCCTTTATTTTTGTATGGACAGTTCACCACAATGTGTCCTATCTCATTACAATGAAAGCAAGTACGCCTGTCTTTATAATCTCTGACATATGGAACTCTCCTTGATTTTGAAGAACTTTCAAATGTAGAATTTCCTGATGAATTAGAATCAACCTTTGAGTCTTCTTTCTTAACAGCTTTCGGTATCCCCTCTACCTTAGCTTCATCAAAATATTCATCATCACTCTCATCAAAATACACTATATCTTCACTTGTGACTGGATTCACCTTCAACACAGTCTTAGGATCTAAATCCTCATCTTTTATAATCTCAGGTGTAACAGAATAATTTCCGTTGAATGGTGGAGGAAGATAGCCAATACCACTAGTTCCCTTCCCCTCTTGAGTATTATTATGATAATATTCTAATAAGAATGATGAATTTCCAAAGCTTTCTAACTTTCTATGCAATCTGATCACTTCTGCTTTGGATTCAGCTAGTTCCTTATCTTTCTCAACAAGATCATTATTTCTTTTCTCAATTTCTGCAAAGGACATATCCAGGTGATATGCTTGCTCTTTGATCTTCAAAGTCAGAGAACTTATATCCCTCTTTAGTGATTCTATTCTCTTAATGCACACATTCTCATTATCTTTTAATTTCTGATTTACCGTGTGCATGGATTTCATATCACAAATGAGGTTTACATTGTCATCCATAACCCTCATCATTTTATCCTTCACTGAAACACAGTTAGAACAAAACGTTTCAGAGTTAGAAAGTACCTTAGCTTTTTCTTTTGGAAATGATGCACAAGGATCCATGAAAACGTCATCATCAGCCTCACCCTTTTGAGCAACCATGACAGGCTCTGCATCAGTTTCTGATTCACTCATATCATCTTCAACTGTCTGAAAACTTTCTTCACTCATCACATCAGTCTCAGTAGATTGAGTACTTTCACCAGAACGAATACTCTCACTATCAGTTAAGTCTGCAGAAGAATCACTTTGAGAATAACTCGGCTTCTCCAAAACTTATTTGATCAAGACCACAAACGCTCGAGAAGTTGCTTCACCCTTTTCAATGCTTCCCATAGATCTCTTGAAGTAGGACACTTCCCGAGACTATGAATGATTTCTTTAGGTAAAGACATCGTTAAAGTTTCACGCGTCATCATCTCTCGATCAAACTTCTGCTTTTCTACCTTAGTAAGAGCTGTCACTGGTTTAGGAACATCATAATATCCCATATAGTCATAAGTAGGATGCACATATCCTTCAAATATGGATGTCCAAAAGTTTTCATCAGTTGCTGATACGAACTGTTCGAACCGGACTTTCCAGCTACGAAAATCTGATATGCACAAAAGTCTCGGTGGCATAGTTTCAATCTCATTATCATCACATGAAATTGACATTTTGAAACTTTTGCGAAAATATCCGGAAAAAAAAATTCCCGCCAAAATACTCTTTTTTTTTTAAATTTCGAAAATTCAAAATTTCAAAAATGATTCAAAACTGTAACATCCGGCCCCTCGTACCAACAATATTGTCCGCTTTGCCCACTAAGAGCTCAGGGATTTGTTTTTGGTTGCCCGGGTGAAAACTTCCTAGGGGGTCACCCATCTCTGGATTACTCCCACCCGAGCACGCTTAACTGTGGAGTTCTCCTCTCATCCACTACATTAATCCCCAAAACGCGTTGTTGATTTAAGAGGCAGGGCATTCCTTATGAACCAAGAATCTCTCCTGTCCACGGCCGATGTGGGATTTACCTAGGGTGTTACAAACACCCCCCCTTTGGACTCATCGTCCTCGATGAGGTTTGCCCCACCATCCCAATCAGAGATGTGGGATTTGCCTAAGGTGTCCCTCTGAACACCGCCGGGGACTCACCATACTCGATGAGGTTTGCCCCACCATCCCAAACGGCACAGGAGTGGCTCTGATACCAACTTGTAAGGCCCCATTCCCGGGTGACCTCACTTGTTGGATTTACTCATAAACATAGTCATGAATACTGAACTTAAATTAAAAACATTCATCATTCAATTACATATCATTCGTCATTCAATTACATAACATAACATAACATAACTTGACAGCGGAAGTCTTAACACATATATTAAAGTGGGATGTCAGTCTTGTGTCGGGTAACCTTCACGCCATCGCACGACCTTTTCTTCCTTTACCTGAAATGTATACTAAAAGTCAGCTAACGCTGGTGAGTTCTAGTTTAAAGACAATCATACATAATATTTACCTTCTCGTGAATATAGTGTATATATATATATGTATATCTTCATACTTTTAAATATTCTTTACTTTACTGTTCTCACATAACATTCATTGAGGGTATATACATATGTACATACATACTTTCTTTTTGAGAGAACACTTATTGGCCACAATCTTAAGGGAGATCAACCCGTCATACTTGTCGCGAATGTCACGAAGACATCGCTGTCAGAACTACCATCGTAGCCCATTTCATTACCGTCCGGCTCTAGAAAACCGTCCGTCATTCATTAATCCGTCCGGCAACCTTTGTCCGTCCGCTCTTAAACCGTCCTACCGTCGTAGTCCGTCTGCCCTAGGGCATCCGTTTCCCACGCGACCATTATGTATGCAACCGTTCTACATTAGTTAAGGCATGTGCTTCGACCGTCCATTAATACCTTTTCATACGTCCTAGCTTGCGAAGGAACGTTTTTGTCCCGGATGCAAAATAGTCACATGGTCGTCCGTGTACCGAAGTAGCCGTTGTCATAGAAGGGTTGATAACGTTTACATTCATTCATAACATGCAATATATATGTAATATAAAGCAAAATTTCATTCTTTTACGTTATGTCCTTCTTTCATTCATTCTTTAAAATCATACGCTTCTTTCTTTATTCATAATTCATTTTCGTATATAAGTATTTATATATATACGTATGATCACATTGACATTTATAACATTTAATCATTTAGTGTATACACTTCAGCCCCAAAACATTTAAAATGATTTGCACATAACATAGAAGGGGGCACATAGAACTCACCTGATAAGCGGACAATATTGTTAGTACGAGGGGCCGGATGTTACAAGTTGGTATCAGAGCAATAGTTTGAGAGATTCAGACATCCCTAAATGTCTGGACTCAAGCTGATTATGGGACCAACGCACGGATGTCAGTCTGGGTAGCCAACACCAACGCCAGCACAGTAAGTAAGTACTAGGGTTAATACACGTGGATAAGAATAGATACTCAAACCTAGAACCAATAGATGTCAATGTCACGACCAATTTGAAGAGTTTGGAACCCGAAAAGCAATGTAGATTTCTAATCACAAACCGGTCACTGTAATTAAAAATTTACCTTGTTCGTACTGTTCCAAGACTATGATCTGAGAGAATGACATTGATGTATTCCCTTTATGACCATCAGGAAAACTAGGAAGTATGGCCAGAGGAGGAAGAACTGTACGCCGAGGCGGTCGCACTGGCAGAGTGGGTAGACCTCCACTGAATCGAAGAAGTGAAGAGGAAGAGAGTGTGCACGCAGAACACACTGAGAGTGTGCACGAAACTAATGTGACCCCAACTGGGGACGGCAATCAGGGGCCTATACAGTTGGAACCCGAGGTTAGGGATGCTATTGCCCGCGAGGTGGTACTGACTCTGAAGAACATATTGCCTGACCTATTATCTGAGGCACTAAAGAAAAGCAAAGAAGAGGATGAAGGGAACAATGAAGAGAAAATTTATGACAGTGACGAAGATGAAGTAAAAGTGGAATCAAGCAATCGTGGGTGTACTTACAAAGGTTTCAAGGACAGAGACCCACCTAAGTTTGATGGAACCAAGGATTCGTGGGCTACTTTCGAATGGATTGAGAGGATGAACGTTGTAATCAACATCAGCGAGTGCTGACCGGACCAGGCGGTTAAATATGTTGCTCATTCTTTCACCAACGAAGCACTAGGTTGGTGGAGAAACATTCAAAGAACAAAGTCGCCAAATGCTATTGCCAGAATGACATGGGAAGACCTGAAGAAGCTCATAATCCAAAAGTTCTTCCCACAAAATGAGATTGATCGTGTGGAGAACGAGTTCCTAAACTTCAAGGCTGGCAACAAGACTCATCGCCAGTATACTTCAAGATTCAACGAGTTGGCCCAACTGGTACCACACTTGGTGGAAAATGAAGAACGTATGATTAAATACTATGTCAAGGGTCTGCCGCAAAGTGTCCGTGTTCATGTAAAAGCTAATCTACCATCGACCTTCGAGTCGGTAGTCAACCTGTCTGGAATCGTCTACGACGATTATGCCAATGAGGACCCGGCACCTGAGACACAAAAGAGAAAGTGGGAGAACCCGTCTAGAGGCACCGGAAAAGGGAAAGAAACAGCTGAAATTAAGAAACCAAGGATGGACGGATATGAAACATGCAAGAGATGTGGAAAGCAACATCTGGGCGAGTGTCGAATCGGCACCACCGTGTGTTATAAGTGCGGGAGGCCGGGGCACTACTCCCGAGATTGTTTGAAGAATTTCAAATGTCAAGTATGTGGATTGTTTGGACATCTGACAAAGAACTGCAGGAAGGCCGGCCAATATGGTTCGGGAAAGGAGAGGGAACAGGAACAACAGAAGGCAAGGACTCTGGCCTATGCCTTAACTGAGGAAGAAGCAAGGGGAAATCCTGATGTCGTGTCAGGTACGTTTCTAGTTAATGATGAACGTGCTGCTATTTTATTTGATTCTGGTGCTAGTGAAAGCTTCATATCAAATGCATTTAGTCGTAAACCGGGTTGCTCTATCAACACCATAGTAAAGGCCTTTAGCGTACAAACTGCCGTTGGCAAAAATTCGGCAGTATTCCAAGTAACAGAGGATTGCATCATAGAAATAGAGGGACATAAGTTTCCTTCTAGATTATTCCTTCTCACCTTAGGAGGATTCGATATAGTATTGGGTATGGATTGGCTAGCTGCCAATGAAGCTCAAATCATATGTAAACGTAAGAGGATACACATCAAAGCTCCAAGCGGCAGTTCAATTACGGTTTATGGGGATTGGAATTGCACGATGCCGAACATCATCTCGATGATCAAGGCCGAAAGTTACATGAGGCGCGGTTGCGAAGCTTATTTAGCATATGTTATTGATGATAGAATGAAAATGAATGAACTCAAGAATGTACCCGTGGTGTGCAACTTTTCAGAAGTATTCCCTGAGGATCTACCTGGGTTACCACCCGATCGGGAAGTAGAATTTCAGATTGACTTATTGCCAGGAGCTGAGCCCGTTGCCAAAGCCCCCTACCAATAGGCTCCATTAGAAATGAAAGAATTGATGTCTCAACTAGAGGAACTAACCGAGAAAGGATTTATTAGACCGAGCATCTCACCATGGGGCGCTCCGGTACTATTTGTAAAGAAGAAGGACGGCAGTATGCGCATGTGCATCGACTACCGCGAATTGAACAAGAGAACAGTAAAGAACAAATACCCACTACCTAGAATAGACGACCTTTTTTATCAACTGCAAGGTGCGAGTTGGTTCTCAAAGATCGATCTTAGGTCGGGTTACCATCAGTTGAAAGTAAGAGAAGAAGACGTACCAAAGACCGCGTTTCGCACGCGTTATGGGCATTATGAGTTTCTCGTGATGTCCTTCGGATTGACCAACGCACCAGCAGCGTTTATGGATTTGATGAATAGAGTATGTCGACCCATGTTGGATCGATCAGTGATAGTTTTTATAGACGGCATACTGGTATATTCGAAAAGCGAGGGTGATCACCACTGTCACCTAAGGGAGGTTCTGGAGGTGCTAAAGCATAAAAAGTTGTACGCAAAATTCTCCAAATGCGCGTTCTGGCTTAGGGAAGTCCAATTCCTAGGTCATGTAATAAACCCAAACGGCATCATGGTGGATCCTGCAAAGATCGAGACAGTAAAGGAATGGAACGTCCCAAAGACACCAACAGAGATACGAAGCTTCCTGGGATTGGCAGGCTACTATCGAAGGTTCATTCAAGATTTTTCAAGAATAGCCTTGCCGCTAACTAAGTTGACACGGAAGGAAGTGAAATATGAATGGGGTCCAACCCAAAACAACGCGTTTGAAGAACTTAAGGCACGATTAACCCAAGCTCCAGTCTTAACTCTACCCGAGGGAAATGAAGACTTGGTAGTCTATTCTAACGCTTCGGGGTAGGGTTTGGGGTGCGTACTTATGCAACGAGGAAAGGTAATTGCTTACGCATCGCGGCAACTATATATTCACGAGGTTAATTACCCAACACACGATTTAGAGTTAGCAGCAGTAGTTTTCGCGTTGAAAATATGGAGGCACTATCTGTATGGAGTCAAATGCACCATTTACTCCGATCACAAAAGCCTGAAGTACTTTTTCGGGCAAAAGGAATTAAACATGAGGCAAAGGAGGTGGTTAGAGCTACTGAAGGACTATGACTGTGAGATATTGTACCATCCAGGCAAAGCGAACGTGGTGGCTGACGCTTTAAGCAGAAGGGAAGAATCGGAACCTATACAGATCAAAGCGTGTCAGCTGATTATAACACCAGATTTGATGAGTGAAATATCAAAGGCACAAGACGAAGCGCTATTAGAAGGAAATATAAAACGGGAAAGAATAGTAGGTCAACAAGGGAATTTGGATGCAAATGCATACGGTGTACGAACTAGGTTTGGCCGAATGTGGATACCTAAGATTGGCGAGCTTAGAGCCAAAATACTCGATGAGGCCCATAAGTCTCGCTATTCTATCCACCCTGGGACAAACAAAATGTATCAAGACTTGAAGAAAGAATACTGGTGGCCTGGCATGAAGAATGATGTGACAGAATACGTGAGCAAGTGCTTAACGTGTTCTCTAGTTAAGGCCAAACACCAGAAACCATGCGGTAAAATGCAACCTTTACCAATACCGGAATGGAAGTGGGAGGAGATCACAATGGACTTCATTACCAAGCTACCGCGAACAGCTAAAGGCAATGACACCATTTGGGTGATCGTCGACCGCTTGACAAAGAGTGCTCACTTCTTGCCAATACGTGAGACCTCTTCGTCGGAAAAACTAGCAGAGATTTTTATCAAGGAAATTGTGAGCAGATATGGTATGCCGATGTCGATTGTGTCCGACAGGGATACTAGATTTACATCAAGGTTTTGGAAGAAATTCAATGAAGCGATAGGCACTAGATTGAACATCAGCACCGCTTACCACCCCCAAACCGATGGACAATTGGAAAGGACCATTCAGACCTTGGAGGACATGCTCCGGGCCTGTATCATTGACTTCGGTGGGAGCTGGGACAGCCATCTACCATTGGCAGAACTCTTAAAAAACAACTATCACTCGACTATTGGCATGCCGCCAATTGAAATGTTGTATGGGAGGAAATGTAGGACCCCGGTTTGTTAGGGGGAAATTGGACAGAAGGATTTTGCAAGTCTCGAAGTGGTCAAAGCTACTTCCGAGAAGTTTGATCAAATCAAGGCTCGAATGAAAGCCGCAAAGGACAGACAGAAATCATACGTGGATAAAAGAAGAATGGATTTAGAGTTTCAAGTGGGGGACATGGTACTGTTGAAAGTATCACCATGGAAAGGAACCATCCGATTTAGAAAGCATGGCAAACTAAGTCCAAGGTTTGTCGGACCTTTCAAGATTTTAGCAAGAGTGGGTTAACTTGCTTACAGACTCGACCTACCCGTTGAGCTTAGTGGAATACAACCTACGTTCCACGTATCACACTTACGCAAGTGCCTAGCTGACGACACAGCTCACATACCTTACGACGAGATCGAAGTGGATAACAGTCTAAATTATGTAGAGGAACCGATAGCCATTCTTGACCGAGCTGAGAAACGACTACGCAATAAGTCGATACCGTTAGTCAAGATACAATGGAAGCACAGAAAAGGGTCGGAAGCTACGTGGGAAAAAGAAGACGAGATGAGGGGACTATACCCTCAATTGTTTAACGTATGAACAGTTTCGAGGACGAAACCTCTTTAAGGAGGGTAGACTTGTAACATCCCAAAAATAATAAAACGAATAAATATAGCGAGACCGGTGATTTAGTCGGAATATTTAAACAAAAGGGAGTGGGCTTGGGCTCGGCTTCAATGGGCCGAGGGAAGCCCAGGTATATATATAAGGCAAGGCAGCCCTCTTCCCTGCTCATTCCACACTCACGCAGCTTCTAGAGAGAGAAAGGAGAGCTCGGGTCTAGAGAGAGAAAGTCGACGGATCATCACGAGATTGGAGGAGCACGTTACAGCTGTGCTCGTGACCACCTTCTCCGAATCAGAAATCCAATTCAGGTAAGCGTTCGATCATAATCTGTGTTTTTATGACTTTTTAGGATTTTCGGGTTTTGGCTAAAAAGGTAACGATTTTATGGATGAAACTTGAAAATGAACTTAGGTTTAGCATCTAGAATGAAAACCGAACGTTTTGATCTAAGAAAAATGAGATATTGACTCGATCAGACGCGCATGCAAAACTTCGGATTTTTTGGGGAAGACGATCTGTGCAGACCTATCGAAACTACTTAGTTTCGATATGTGCAGAACCATCGAAACTACATAGTTTCGATATGTACAGACCCATCGAAACTACCCAGTTTCGATATGTGCAACCTATCGAAACTACCATAGTTTCGATATGAGCCCACGATCCGAAGCTAAGATTACACCTAAGTTACTTATCGAAACTACCAAGTTTCGACAGAAGCAACCTATCGAAACTACCAAGTTTCGACAGAAGCAACCAATCGAAACTACCAAGTTCGACAGAAGCAACCTATCAAAACTACCAAGTTTCGATAAAGCAAATCCATCGAAACTACTAAGTTCATGCATAGTAATGTCTAATATCATCTAGGAGCACTACCTTACGAGTATGACTTTATTATACAGATCGTGAGTGACATTAGTGACGCTCAATAGCCAGCTTAGTGTATTTCAGAAACTACTCATCAGGTGAGTTCTATGTGCCCCCTTTTATGTTATGTGCAAATCATTTTAAATGTTTTGGGGCTGAAGTGTATACACTAAATGATTAAATGTTATAAATGTCAATGTGATCATACGTATATATATAAATACTTATATATGAAAATGAATTATGAATAAAGAAAGAAGCGTATGATTTTAAAGAATGAATGAAAGAACGACATAACGTAAAAGAATGAAATTTTGCTTTATATTACATATATATTGCATGTTATGAATGAATGTAAACGTTATAAACCCTTCTATGACAACGGCTACTTCGGTAGACGGACGACCACGTGACTATTTTGCCACCGGGACAAAAACGTTCATTCGCAAGCTAGGACGTATGAAAAGGTATTAATGGACGGTCGAAGCACATGCCTTAACTAATGTAGAACGGTTGCATACATAATGGTCGCGTGGGAAACGGATGCCCTAGGGCAGACGAACAAAATGACGGACTACGATGGTAGGACGGTTTAAGAGCGGACGGACAAAGGTTGCCAGACGGATTAATGAATGACGGACGGTTTTCTAGAGCCGGACGGTAATGAAATGGGCTACGACGGTAGTTCTGACAGCGATGTCTTCGTGACATTCGCGACAAGTATGACGGGTTGATCTCCCTTAAGATTGTGGCCAATAAGTGTTCTCTCAAAAAGAAAGTATGTATGTACATATGTATATACCCTCAATGAATGTTATGTGAGAACAGTAAAGTAAAGAATATTTAAAAGTATGAAGATATACATATATATATACACTATATTCACGATAAGGTAAATATTATGTATGATTGTCTTTAAACTAGAACTCACCAGCGTTAGCTGACTTTTAGTATACATTTCAGGTAAAGGAAGAAAAGGTCGTGCGATGGCGTGAAGGTTACCCGACACAAGACTGACATCCCACTTTAATATATGTGTTAAGACTTCCGCTGTCAAGTTATGTTATGTTATGTAATTGAATGAAGAATGATATGTAATTGAATGATGAATGTTTTTAATTTAAGTTTAGTATTCATGACTATGTTTATGAGTAAATCCAACAAGTGAGGTCACCCGGGAATGGGGCCTTACAAAAACGACCATATAAGCTTTCCCTAAAAAACTTGGACAAGATAAATTTTCCCGCCAAAATACTTTTTTTTTTTAGATAAGTTCGCCTGATACTGTACAAGCGAACTTAATAAGTTCGCCTGAACTTCACTGAGAAGCGAACTTAACCCCAAGCGAACTTGTTAAGTTCGCCTAATACTGAGTAAAGCGAACTTATTAACTTCGCCTACTAAGTTCGCCTGCAACAGAATTTTAAGTTTGCCTGGTTCAGCTGTTCAACCCAAACACGAACCAAAAATTTCGAAAATCATCATATCTTGCTGAATTGATGGAATTTGATTAAATTGAACCGTAGGAATGTGTAGGAACTGATTAGGAACACTTCTATTGGATCAATTTCATCAAATGAATCCAAAATCAAACTAAAATGATCAAAAATTCTCCATTTTTATCGAGAACACAAAAAAGATGAAAAATCTTCAAAATCTCTGAAATTTGAGGTTGATTGGACACGAAAACACCACGAATGTTCTGCTAATCAAGAGCAATAACTCTGATACCACTTGTAGGTCCCTAATTCGGTGCGTGACGGATCTCTAGACTCGCGGTACGACACGGTGATAACATGCGAAATCCATGATCAACGTGCTCGTGTAACTCAATCAACAACAACGGTGTAAATAAACTCTTTGTATTTCACCAAGATATCAGTTTACAAGATTTCACAGAATTTCTCTCGTCTCTAATCTATCTTTTTTTCTAAACAGAAACTGATATCTCCTATTTATACACAAACGATCTGCTATAGGCGAACTTAACAAGTTCGCCTCAAAGATGCTTAGGCGAACATAATAAGTTCGCCTCTAATAGGCTAAGCGAACTTAATAAGTTCGCCTCTGATAAACCAGGCGAACTTAATAAGTTTGCCTCTGATAGGCTAAGCGAACTTGTTAAGTTCGCCTCTAGCAGAACTTACATAGAATTTTATCAACAATTACAAAACATGTCCTAACAGACTCCCCTTTAACTGTTGCTAACAATTCTATCAATTACAAGTCAAAGACTCTAAGACTAAAACATAATATCTTCAAGCTCGTTGTCCCCTTTAACAGGCCCCTTCACAGGTTGCATAGCATCGAAAGTAACAGACTCATCCCCCACATGAAGTGTGAGTTTCCCGTCGAAGACATCAATCAATACCTTTGCCATCCGTAGGAACGGGCGTCCAAGGATGACCAGGACTCTATCATCCACTTCCATATCCAAGATGACAAAATCCATGGGGAAGACAAATTTGCCTACTTTCACTAGAAGATTCTCCACAACTCCCCATGGATACTTGACTGAACGGTCATCGAAGGAGATGCTCATGCGCGTCGGCTGCGTTTCACCTAGGTCTAACTGTTTATAAATAGAATATGGCATCATATTGACGCTAGCACCCAGGTCAGCCAACGCGTGGTTTAAGGGCAAACCGCGAAGCAGACACGGGATCGTGAAACGACCCAAATCTGCCAGTTTCTCTTGCAGTTTGTTCTGAACCGCCGCAGAACATTGCTCACAAAGTGAGACTTTAGAGACCTCCTCTAGCTTCTTCTTTTTGGAAAGAAGATCTTTGAGCAACTTGCCATATTTTGGCATGTGCTGGAGGACCTCTATTAAGGGGAGACTAACCTTGAGTTGTTTGAACATATCAAGGAAGTGACCGAATTCCCTAGCGTGTTTATGTGGTAGCAAGAGCGCTGGATAGGGAACACGACTCAAGTCAATCTCGGGGGTCTTACTCTCAACCCCACTCTTCTTGTCCTCTGCCTTCTCGACAGGCTTCTCCATCTCTATCTCCTCATCCACCGGCTTTTCTTCTTCTACCGGAGGGCTCTCCTTCTGTTCTGCTCATCTACTCCTAGTCGACATAGCATTCACTGATGTCCCTGGTTCCATCACTTCAGCTGTATCGGGCTCTCCTAACATCCTAGCATCGATCGCAGCAAAGCGAGCCCTCTAGTCTATCTTCTTTACCTATTCAGGCGACGGAATGTGATAGGCAGCGTTGTGGGAGGCTTTCTCCTCCTCTCCTCGACTCCTGATCAACACGGCCATCACTGAAACATTAGGGCCTTAAGATGGACCTCCCTGTCTATCCTTCAAGCTCCTCATGATGTCTCCTATCGTGTGTTGCAAGTCCTAAAATGCCGACTGCTGATTCTTCAATAAAGTGTCGTGTGGCCATCCAGTCTTTGCCTAGCATCCCTGTCCTGCTGGACTAAGTTGGCAAGCATCTCTGTCTGATTCTCTATCATCTATTCATTCTTCCTTGTGTTGACACTCCTTCCCAAACTCGTTCATGCTTCAGCTCCTCCATACTGATTCTTGCGACTATTAAACCAAGGTGGGTTGTTTCCAGATCTCCCTCCCGAGCCATATGAATTATTGTAGTTGTTGTACCCTCGGTTCTGGTTTTGGTTGCTAGCAAAACTTAACTGCTCCTGATGATTGACGTGGCAATCACTGGTGTTGTGGCCTCCCCTGCACACCTCACACCATTGAGCACTGAGCTTCAGCTCTTTGATCTCATTAGCCATAGTAACGAGTGCAGCAGCCATGCTAGTATCAGGAGTGACCTGATACACACCTCTAGGAGAAGAGGTGGATGCTCTAGCACTAGGAATGGAAGTCCTAGTAGATGGGCGCTGTTGTTCAGCGAGAGTGAAGCTCTCGAACATCTCCTCGCACTCAGCAGGCTCGAGTTTGTCCATGGTATGGCCTCCCGCAGCTGTGTTGAACATTTGCTGCTTCTCGAAGATGAGGCCATTATAGAATTTTTCCACAATCGCCTAGTCGGAAAGACCATGCTGGGGACAATGGCTCAACAGCGTATTGAACCTCTCCTAGGCCATGTGATAAGGCTCGTAAGGGTCCATCCGGATGGAGTGGATCTGGTCCCTAAGGCGAGCGGCCCTGGCAGGTGAATAGTACTTTGTGAAGAACTTGGCTTGCAGATCCTCCCATGTGGTGATAGAATTTTCGGGGAGGGTGTCAACCCAAGTAGAAGCACGCCCAGAGAGCGAGAATGGAAAGAGACGCAATTGCGTCCTTAGATACACCTGTGATATTGAAGGTATCACATATATGCGCGAAGCGGGACAGGTGCCCGGGTGCATCCTTGTCCTCAAGGCCATGAAACTGAGGGGCATGAGTGATCGTGCTCATGACATGTGACGGGATCTGCCATGTATTGGTGTTCGGAATAGCGGGGCGTGTGATCGAAGATCTCGCCCCGATGACCTCGTCACTGGCCGTCTGGTGCATGGCACGCCTCGCTGGTGGGTCAGCGTCGCGCATGATAAAAAATGGAACTGGGCTAGTAGAACGTACCTTTGATTTGCATAACTCTTTCAAACTCTCCCGGAAGTGACGAGTGATCTCGTGTAGCTTTATTCGGGCTCTGGAAAAGCCGAATAAGGTGGTGATCCCTGCGAACGAGTATTAGGCATAAAAAGAAAGACACTAGAAGGAAAGGGATAAAGACTCAAGGACAGAAAGACTCGATTCTAAATTAGACACACAAATAGCACGTAGGACAAGCACACAAACAAGATTCGAAAGAAAAGAAATAAAATAAACCAAAAATCAAACAAAGAACTAGTCAAAGTTAATAATGCTATTGCCAAGTGTCCCCGACAACGGCACCAAAAACTTGATGTTGCCCAGACGGTCTGTATAAAAACTAACAAAACCTAACCTAGACTCCTAAGTAATAAATGGAGTAGCTTCGACTAAACCGCACTGACAGGCAAGTGGACCTATCGAGTGTAGCACAGCTTAATGGTAAACCGAGTTAACGAACCCTAGAGACACTACTATAACTATACTAGACTCCAACTCGGACAAAAGATTGATTGATGGGGGTTTGACTACACTACTAATAATGCAGAAACTGAAGATCGACTCAAACTATCAAGGTGAAGAACTAATGTAATATCAGAGATGGGAAGAACACTATCTAGGTCGGAATCCTACTTGCAAAGCACAACTTCTACCAGTTCTGGAAACTAAGATGGATCTGGGTTTCTAAGGAAACAACTCTAGACTACCTAGTGGATACCTAATCACTCTCAGGGTGTCACAAACTAAGGAACCTAAAAGATGTAATAACTCATCAGATAGTGGATTACCTTTCGGTCTCTCCAACAGTGATAAAGTACCCGAAAGACAGATCACCTTTCAGTCTCACTCTCCACAATACATTCGAAGAATGCATGGGTAATCTCAAGATAAGAACTATGACTCAGAATAGCAATAATCACTAGACACCTAAAACAACTTCCTCTCATACATTTGATACTAGGATTCCTAATGACGAAGACTAAACGACTATCTCTCACTTCTCGAGTGTGATACCCGGCAAATTCAGGTTAATGTCCATACCCGACTATTACTTGAATTCACATGATTTCACCTGCATCATACTTAATTATAGATTAATTAAGTACATATTTCGTATAGCAAGTCCATTCGTGTCGTTTCATTACATGCATCGGTAATCGGGCGGATTACCTGGTCACACACGCGTCCTGCCACACGAACGTTGGTGAATCTTAGAAATAATATTTAGACATATAATTGGTGTTCAAAAATTATATGTAATACTGTGAATTAATATTTCGTGCTTATATGGATTTTTCCAGAATTTTTAGAGCAACTTTTATTTTAACGCTTTTTAAGCAAATACGCGATATGTGCCAACAACACCAAATTAGATTTTATTAAAACAATGGTTTTATAATTTGTGCTTAATAATTCAGAAAAATTTATTTACTAGTCCAATTAGGAGGCCATTCCCTTACTAAAAGCCTAACAAGATAGAAAAGCCCAACAACATTCCACTAAAACTCCCTAAACACTCCCACATCCCACCATTTACCCTAAACCTACTTGCACACTCCCTCTCTCTGTCCCTCTAATCATTCGGCCGCCACCCCCCCCCCCCCCACTTTGAGCCTCCATCCTCATCCAAAATTGGTTCACCCATTCATGTGTTCTAAAAAATAAAGTTGTTGACACATATATGCACTTTTTATGGTTTGAAATACTTGTTTAGGTTGTTATTTGCTCGTTTCTGTTTATAGAAACTTTGTTGGATGAGATTTTGCATAAATGAGTGTATGATATGTTTGATAGTTTAAATGATGCTCATAATAGTAGAATAAGTAGGAAATGTAATTTTTTTTGTTGAAATGTTGTTTTACACTAGGTTATGGTCGACTTACTATATAAGGAAACTTTAATTTTGCATATTTTGTGTTATGAGGTTCTAATGGATAAAAACTTGATAATATGGTTCTATAACATGTATTAAAGTAGTAGAAAGAGTTCTTTGAAGTTACACATGTGCAAGACGGTCGTTTGGACTACTTTCCTAAAAAGGAAACTTTATTTGTTCATATTTTGTATGTGTAGGTTATAAATGTATAAAATGAGGTAAATGGATTTGTTACTATATGAATAGATGACTTATGCAAGAATATGTAATTTGGAATGGTATTATGACTTGTTTTGGAGGAAATTGCTAAATAAGGAAACTTTGTTAGTTTGTGAACATCAACCTTGCTTGAAATAGAAAGTGTATGTGTAGGATCATGTTTATGGTATGTTACTATTATTTTTTCATTTATCATTTGTTTAGTTGAGCCATGACACCTAAGGTGCATTAAAACCCTAATTGCCTAAAAAGGGAAACTTTGCAATGTTAAGAACTATGGTATAGAAATAACATGTCATGCTACTTGTTGCAAATGGATTGAAATAAAGTAAATAGGTTATTAATATAATGGCATGCCTTATGTGTATAAATGGTTAACATGTATGAAATATACCATGAAGATATACAAATGCCATGTCACTTGTCACATGTTAATTACTTATGCAACTAATTGAAACATGTATGTTATGTCACAAAGTATGACTCATATGTTACTTAAGTAGTACTTGTATGTTACTTAAGTATTACTTGTATGTTACTTATGTGTTACATATGTACTACTTATATGTTACTTATGTGCTATTTGTTCATGACTTCAACATTAGTTAACATTGGTCAACATTACTCAACATTGGTCAACATTAGTCAACATAGGTCAACATTAATCAACATTGGTCAACATTAGTCAACATTGGTCAACTTTGGTCAACATTAGTCAACATTAGTCAAACTTGGTCAAAGTTGGTCAAACCTTGGTCAAACCTCGGTCAACTTTGGTCAACTTTGGTCAAACCTCGGTCAACTTTGGTCAAACCTTTTCAAAACGTCAATGTAACCTTTCAACGTTGAGTCATTTGGATGAATGTGGTTACATAAACCATGTTTACATTCATAGACCTTATAGCCTTACTATTCCTAGGGCTCGGTTTGGTCGGTTATCCAGAGTTGCTAGATTCATCTTGTTGCTTTCATTCTTCATTCACCTCATTACCAGGTTTGTTTTCACGGCCCCATTATACATATTTTTCATTGGGTGAGATACATGCTCAAACTTACTTTCAAAGTCTTATGACATTACTTTGATTTCACGTTAATATATAAGTGGGTGCATTTCTCACACATAAAGTCCTCTCACAATCGAACCATTGATTATTTCCCAAGCGAGGTAATCATGAATAGTACTATTGGGTTTAACAACCCCCACGCGGGTTAGTCGCGCTAACTTAGACTGGAGGTCTAACGGGTGCATCAATGACCTAATCCAATGCGTGCTGGGCACATAAGAGGCAAAATGTAAGTTTCAGCATCCTTTTCGTTAGCTTCGGTTTCGGTGAATTGCTTATATTATTACCGCATATTGTATGATCAACAATCGAATCATGAGTAGAAATACGTACTGTTACACTGTTTTCTCTATTGTTTCTGTTACTTAAACCTTTGAACTCACCAAACCTGTGTTGACACTTTTAAGCATGTTTAACTAAGGTCACTAACCATTCACACATGGACTAGGATTGCCTATCTGGAGTCATATTTCATTTTTTTCATTTAGAAGCTAGGTTTATGGGAACCTAATTTATTATGCTTCTGTATTTTGTTACCTTACTTTTGTTTCCACACTTTACATTCCGCATTTTCAAACTCTGTATTGCTTATTTACTTTTGTATGATGTTCAAACGGAATGTCTTTTCAAAAACCATTTAGAGGTCATTCGAAATGACCGGGACTGATAATCCTTGACTGTCACAACCCGCGGGTAACTTGCTGTGGAATTTCAGGGTGTGACATCGAGTATTGAGACAGGATACACACTCATATCTAACCTATACTCAATCACAACTCCTATGGATCACTATGTCTAGCAAACCACACAAACAATCACAATCCCTAAAGTCTATGACCTAGATACGCTAATCAAACTGGAAGACATCCACAATCAACTTACGGAATCATAATCAATCACAAATCAGATCTAAGCATGCAATTTAATCATAATTAACATCAAGAAACTGTTTACATAATCATAAATCCATTAATTGAATCCAAAACCGATAAAAATCAAAACTTTACGAAGTATTCATCTAGTGACCCAGGCAATATCAAAATATTTAGCCAAAAATCATGTTCAAACAAATCAAAATTGAAGTATAAGACATCATCATGGAATCAAACTTAGCAATTCAAAGATAAAAATCGAATCTTGAAATTGAAAACGCTAAATCTAAAGATTGCCTTCCAAGCTCCCAAAATTGCCTCTAGTCTCTCTCTAGACGGCTGAATATCGAACTCCTCAAAGAATGGCATTAGAATCCTATTAAAAGTCGATTTGGGGTTTTTTCATGGATTTTACATCTCTCACGTACCGCGAGGAACAAATTAGTCGCGACCCTTTCTGGATTCCCATGCATATGGCGAGGGCTTGGAGCTGAGTCTTCGCGTACCGCGAGGACTTGAATTTCCCACTTTTTGACTTTTGTTCTTTGCACTTCATTCTCTTGCTCGGTTTCTTCTGGTTTTCAATTGTAATCTTTACGAGCACCTGTAAACAAAGCAAAGACTCAAAAATGACTCCAAACGAACATAAAACTAATCAAAACACATGAAAACAATAGGAATAAAGATGTGTGCTTTGCAATACATCAGTTACTCAAGTCATCAGCGCCATACACAATGGAATTACTTCCAAAGGGAATGATAGAGAAAGAATCCATCGGAATGAGGGAGAGGGAGGTTCAGGAAATGGGACTAGAAGTTGATGCTCTTACGAGGCCTTCAGTGCCTGCAAGCCAAAGGAAATCCATGGGCTTGAAGGAGCCATTGGGATACTAAAATGGGTTGAAAAGTTGGAGTCGGTCATCAACATTAGTGAATGCACTGACAACCAGAAAGTGAAGTATATTGTTTGCTCTAACTACGGTAAAGCTCTAATGTGATGGAACACCTAAGTTCAGGCTTGGGGTACTCAAGCAATCTGAAAAATGTCTTGGGATGAATTGAAATCTTTACTGTTAGAGGAATACTGTCCCAAAAATGAGATACAATGATTGGAGTCAGAGTTCTGGAACTTGACCATGGAAGGTGCGGAATATCAAGCATACACCAACAGATTTCATGAGTTAACTTGCCTGGTACCCCACATGGTACCAACTAAAGAAAAGAAGATTGACCGCTACATCTTGGGTCTTGCTCCATAGATACGTGGGATTGTTACCTCAAATGAACCAACCACTTTGAAAGCTGCAATTCTTCTAGCTTGTCAATTGACTGATGAAATGGTGAGATCTGGAGTTCTCGTCAAGAAGGGTGCTTTGAAGAACACATAATCGACTGAGAAGAAGAAGATTAGAGTTAACAAAAAGCCCAAAACTGTCAAAGACTTTGTGGCGGTTTTTCCGGAGAGAAATCCATACAATGGGCCATTACCCAAATGCAACAAGTGCCCGCTACACCATACGGGAAGTTGTATTCAATGCACTAAGTGCAAGAGGTTTGGTCATCTGGGTAATGTCTACAAGTTCAACGGTACGAGGGCATGCTACAAATGCGGTAGCACCAACCACATGAGAAACACCTGTCCCAAGCTTGCATAAAGATAGGGAAATACTGGGAATCAAGCTCAAGGACGAGCATTTGTGAGGCCTGACAAGATCCAAACATCATAACGGGTACGTGATGTGAACTAAATTATTCATATATTTCACATCGTTTGCATCCTGATTATTATCAATTTCTTTTCACATTGATTGAATTTGTTTCTCATTTAGCTCAAATTGTATTCGTAGGAAATATCTAGCCTAGAACGAGCAAACGAGGGGAAAAAGGAAGACAATTGAAGAAATTGGACAACTTAGTAGGCAAAGCACGGGTCATGCTTTACTAGGCACGCCCCCATGCTCCAATCCAGTAGAAAAGACAAATGTAAGAAGCAAAGCACGGGGTCGTGCCCCACTAGGCACACCCCCGTGCTCAACCAGAAAAAGGACAAAAAGGACATTTGTCTCACGACCCGGTGTAACACGGGGTCGTGCCTCACTAGGTATGCCCCTGTGTCCGGTACCCATGCGGTATGTTCCCGAAAACAAGTTAACCAGGTACGATGTGGTCCCAACATGGGGCCGTGCTCCACTAGGCACATGACGTGCCCTACTTCCGAGACTGTATAAATAGAGCATGTCTTGGTCTTTTGTAGAGGTTGGTTTCTGGGGAGAAATTACACATTTTTGTCACACGGGAAACAAGGTTTTAAGGTTGTTTAGAGGCACTTGAAGATCCATTCACAGTCAAGAAGTTGTTTAAACATCATCACATTATTCCACCTTGAAGCTTTGGTTATATCCTTTGAACTTGTTATGAATTGCATATATTCTTGTTATTGGGTTGTAGTTTGGAAGGTCATTATGAGCTAAACATCTTTAATCATCCTAGTTTGATTAAGATTTGTTAATTATGTTGAACTTATGTATTTGGTAAGTATTATGTTATTGTTATGATAATTTTATGTTAATCTCTTGATGGACATGCATGCCTGAAAGTTTATGGAATAACTTTAGGTTTATAAATGTGAAATCATATCATGTTGGAAAACTTATGAAATTAGCATTTATTCATGATTTTATATCTTCGTGTTTAATTTCATGGCTAAGTATTAGGAATGATCTTTGAAACCTTAACTAATGAAATAAATATTAGAGCATGCATCCCATTTAATCATGTATGGAAAAACTATGATAAACATTACAAAAGTTCTTTGGCAAATTTTGTATTAATTAAAGTATTGATGACTCGAACTTAATATTTGCATAAATTTATCATAGAACTTTATAAGTTAAGAGATTATATAATTTTTATCTAATTAAACTAGCTTTAAGTGGATGTTGTGTAAATTGCTCACCAATATCTTTCTTAATAGTTATGGAGTTAGTCACCTTGAAAGGAATTTAATTCGACCGTTTAAACAAACATTAACATAATTGTCGAATTGCTATTCATTTGTCTCAACATAACTAGTAAAGTGGATTCTAAGCTAGGATGATAAACCTATCAAATTGTTATTTCAATCAATTTTAATTTTAGTGATTAAATCATCCGTTGTTGTCATTTAAGTCAAAATTCAAAAAAACAAAACAAACAACTATTTTCATATCACTTGGTTCAATTAATTATTTGGATTAACTAGTAAAACTGTGTCCATGGATTGATACTCGGTTCTTATCAATTCTATATTAACACTCGATAGGTACATTTTGCCTTTGTGTGTGTAGTCTACTTTGGGTGAAAACCATTTTTAAAACCCATATTTGTGTGAAAATATTTATTAAAATATATATATAGTTCACGCACATCAAGTTTTTGACGCCGTTGTCGGGGACACGGTTATGAACAAATAATCCAAATTTTTAATACATCAATTATAGATATCAGTAAATATTTTCATTTATCTTTATTTTATGTCATTTATTTCTTTTAAAGCATCTATTTATCTTTAGGTAATCTATGTCCACCACACCTGATCTTGAGCTCGTTTCACTATTTTCGGAGCCCGAACAACATTTTCTTCACAGACTACGCGAACGTACACGAACGGTAGCTGAGGCGACCGCAGGCAAGACTTTGGAAGATACACCACCCGAAGATAACATGGCGGATGCAGAAGAGGAAAGGAACATGACGTACTACGCCAAACCGTCGCTTGATGGTTATGAGTCCAACGAGCAATTGCATCCAACAATTTTGAATTAAAATCAAGCATCATTCATGTGGTGGAGACTTCTGCAAAATTGAATGTTTTACCAGACGAGGATCCCAATGCTTCATACGAATTTGTGCGGCCTTCAAGATCCATAATTGTTCGGATGAAGTCGTTAGACTTAGGGTATCTCTATGGCCGAGTCATGGATTTGCTAGACGCACTGCTGCCCTGAACCATAACAACATGGGCCTAGACGGCCGAGCAGTTTCTGTTGAAATACTTTCCACCCGATAAAACTGCCAACTTATGATCAAGTATCACTGGTTTTCGTCAAGATGACGACAAGTCACTACACGCAGCATGGGAGAGACACAAAGGCCTCCTGGGAATATGTCGACATCACTGGCTCGATCTGTCGCTTCAATTGCAAACCATCTATGATGCCATCTTAGGAGCATACAAACAAGCCATCGACCAATGTGCTGCAGGATAATTCGAGGGAGCCACCCCAACCGAGGCATTCCAAGCACTGGAAAAGGCCGCTACTAGGAGTTTTTGTTACAATCCTCTATGAACCAGACCAACCCAGAAGGGTATTCATCATGTTGATTCCTACACTTTAGTTATAGCTCAACCGGAGACGCTCACCAAAAATTTTGAACAAATGCAAACTGAACTGAAGAAAGCGCAACTTCGATGTGACACCTATGGAAAACCACACAAAACAAGCGAATGTCACCAAGCCATGGTAGTAGAAGAGGTTGATTACGTAGGAGGGCAAAATAATTCATACAGGAATAATTATAACTCAAATTAGAGAAACAACTTGTAACATTTAGGGTTTTTTCCATGCCTTAAAATTGTGCAATGACATTATTCCAGCTACAGTTATGAATCATATCATTTTGATACAAGTTGTGCATTCATGATACGTTAACACTAGGGCTACAAATAATGTGTCCACTCATGCATACATTCACCCATGATTAGACATAAACACAAGGCAAGATATTTTTAATAAATCCCCTAAAACATTTATTTTAAACCTCACTATTTTATAAACACATAATTACATCCATAAATGCATAAATTATTTACTTATTTATTTATTTTTTTACAAATATATATATATATATACATATACATTTTTATGACAACATGTGTAAATGTCATTAATAACACATAAAAACAATTAGTTAGTATTTTCCTTTATATAAAAGATCTCAAACTTGGAATCTTAATTTTTATAAACTTTATAAATTTAAGTATATAAAAACAAAACAGTTGTAAACAAATAAAATTGGTTTGAACCCCCTCGGAGCACATTGAACCCCCCTTGTACACATGGGACCCCTCAATTTGAACCCCCTTTTGGTTTTAAACCCAATTACATGCAAGTTTGACTCTTGAAAGTCAAACCGAATCTAAAACCTCAAATTCGTTCATAAATCCCACGATTTAGAACATTAAAACAGTAATCAGACATATGGAATCATCGTGCGACCGTTCTATGTGTTTGTAACGAACCAATTATATCTCCAATCAATGGCAAACGAATTAAAAAGATCCATAACCGTCGCCCATCAAGTCTCACTTCAATTCGGGTTTTAATCATGAAATTGGCCTATAAAAACTAGCCCCTCACCTTCACGACACCCATTACAAACTTCCTGAACACTTGTACACTTCTAACACCATCGGAAAATCGCTGTCAAGCTCGCGAATCACCGACCTCGGCTTAGTAGCCATTCTCCTTCGATCCTCAACCATGTCATGTAAATTCGATACCCATAGATTCGTATTGGTGTGATGAATGAAAGCCCCAAGGTTTCGGGTTCGATCGAGTTCGAATTCGGTGGGTTTGGAACTAGGGTTTGGGACGGGATGATTTAGGGAAAAAGATGAACACGGGTTGGGTGTTAAAACATTTTCGTGGCTGTTAATGACCAAGGCATACGCCTAGGTCCATCGGTTTAAGCACTTGACTATTAAGGAGGAGGTCGCGGGTTCGAGTCCAGCCCCGCGCATCACTCCCTTCTTTTTGCGCGCATGTTACCCGGATCCCCTTGCCCTTCTGTTTAAACAATTCGAACACCCCTTGTAACCACTACCACACTCCTGGTCTAGTGGTTTGCGTGCTGGTCCCTCTCCGAGCAGACCCGGATTCGAGTCCCGTGGTCCTCATTATTTTTTTAAATCATTTTTTAAATCTCTTTTTAATCCAATTTTCCTTCTAAAAATTATTTTATAAACCACCCAAGGCCCGAGAATGTTTTATGAACTAAATTATTAACTTAACGATTTTAAATAATTATTTAACCATTTTAGAGAATTAAAAACAAAAAAAAATTTATTAAAGATTTACATAGTTAATTAATTTAAAACCCCTATGAGTTATTTTATTAATACCCAATTATTTAGAATAACTAATGACCATTTATTGTTTATTTATTTTAATAAAGAATTAATTTAACTATTAAATTAATTGAAATGTATAAATTATTAATCTAATTATCTATACATTATGTAAATATTAGTTAAACACTTATCCATTTAATTGTAAACAAATTAAATATTTATATATATATATGTATATTCAAACCATTATTAATAAACATATTATTCCTATTTAAATGAACATATTATTTCATTAATAACAAACATATACACACCATTCAACCTAGCCCAGTATCTTTATACATTAGTCTTGTGAGCATGACATTGATGCACATACAACATTTAAACATTGGTTAACCTCGGGGTTAGCTAAACAACTCATGCAAATACCCGTACTTGGGCACTCAAGCTACAAACCCAATGTGAGTTTACATAGCCCATTTTTCACTTTTACATTATTTGGGGTGAAACATGATTACATACAAACTATTTGCAATTATTACAATTCAAACCTTATGATCATGTGTGCAATTTGTGTCTTATGCTTGAACACTATTTGTGCAAACAACATTTACATACTTTTTGTGCATAGTGCGAGTGCAATCATTAACCCAGTGCAAGCCGATGGTATACAATGATAGATCTGTTGAGTCTGACCAACCCACCCGATTAGGGTTTATTGTTTTCGAAAACACTTAAGGATAACTGTTATGTTATGCCTATCAGTCACAAGGTTTGATTGTGTGCTCCAGTTTAAACTATAGTGGTTCTCTATAATTGCCCTACTAATCCATGTATCATATGAATTGTACACAAAATTTTGATTACATTTGTTGTGCTAAAACCTATGTATACTCACCCACTTTTTAGTTAACTCTGTTTTCATCATGTTTCAGGTGCCAATAATTGAGAGTTATGTTCAAGAGTCATCACGTAGGAAGTTGCAAGACCTAGTTAATAAATTAAACTTTGTTTGAAGTACTGTGTTCTCTGTTTGTCTTTTTTTTATGAAACAATTGTTATGAATTTGGGTTTAATGAAATATGCAACTTTAGTATGATCATGTGCTTATGAACAGTCTACATGTCCCGCCCCGACGTATTCCGCCGTCTGTTGGGGTGTGACACAACTCGAACTTTCGAGTGGGGTACAATAATCAACAACCCCCTGGGTTCAGCAAACGACCACCATTCCAACAACAAAATCCACCTTTATAACCCAAGCAGCAATATCAAAGCTCAAGCAGCAGCAACCAGACAAGTGGGGAATCAAGCGTGGAGAATCCGTTACAACATACGTCCCACCAATTCCATATCCATGATGCATAAAAAAGGATAGGATGGAAGAATAGTATGGGATGTTTTGGGGACTATTCAAAATAGTTGCATGTAAACCTACCATTTGTAGAGGCTCTTGCTCAAATGCTGAACTACGTAAAGTTCCCTGAAGGGAGTCTTAACTAACAACAAGAAGCTGGAAGAGTTGTCACACGTGATAATAAATGAGGAATGCTCAGTCGTCCTGCAAAACAAGTTGCAAAAAAAAATGACGGACCAGGAAGTTTCACCATCCCTTGTCTGATAGTAAATCTACTTGTTAGCAATGCCTTAGCCAATTTAGGAGCCATCATAAATCTGATGCCATACACATTCTTTGAAAAATTGGAATTAGGAGAGCCTAAACCAACTCGTATGAGCATCCAGCTAGCCGATGGTTCAATAAAATACTCCCAAGGCATAGTGGAAAACATGTTGGTTAAGATTGATAAGTTCGTCTTTCGTGTCAACTTCATGATCTTAGATATGGTAGAGGACAAAAATGTTCCACTCATTCAACGATGACCATTCTTAGCCATAGCTAAAGCCCTTATCGACGTTTTCACAGGCAAGCTCACATTAAGAGTAGATAGCGAAGAGATAAAATTTGATATCGGACGATCAATGAAGCATCCACAACACCATGACGATTAACTATACTTCATCGACATTTGTGATTCCAATGTGAGTTGTTATCTGAGAGGGACTAGAGAGGCAGAGGCCTGTGACACACAATTGATCGAAGAGACAACCTTTGAAACCAAGTCCATGCACGAGGACATATCGCAAGTGGAAAGCCAAGAAAGTTCCATCTGTCTCGAAGTGTGGGAACTCATCGACCTAGATTCTGAACCCAAGGCAAAACCTTCTGCCGAGGATCCACCTATCCTAGGCCTGAAAGAACTTCCGTCACATCAGGATTATGCTTTCCTAGAAGAGGAATCTCAACTTCCTGTCATCATCCCGTCCAGTTTGATGAATGATGAGAAAGCTAAGCTGCTCGAAGTTCTCAAGGCACACAAAAAAGCAATAGCCTGGAAGATAATGGATATTAAAGGGATCAATCCATCCTTTTGTACCCATAAAATTATGATGGAAGATGATTTCCACCCTCTCGTTCAGCATCAAAGGCGTTTAAACCCTAGCATGCAGGAAGTCGTGAAGAAAGAAGTCGTAAAACTACTCGACGGCGGTTTGATTTACCCAATCTCTGATTCACCATGGGTAAGGCCTGTACAGGTTGTCCCTAAGAAAGGAGGTATGACAGTTGTGACAAATGAGAAGAACGAGTTAATTCCTACTCGCACCGTGACTGAATGGAGGGTCTGCATTGATTATCGCAAACTAAACGATGCCTCGAGAATTGGACCATTTTCCGTTGCCCTTTATTGATCAAATGCTTCAAAGGTTATCTGGAAGAATGTTCTACTGCTTCCTTGACGGCTTCTCCGGATACTTTCAGATCCCTATCTCTCTTGAGGACCAGGAGAAGACAACATTCACCTATCCTTATGGGACATTTACTTACCGACGTATGCCTTCCGGAGTGTGTAATGCTCTTGCTACATTCAAAGATGCATGGAAGCCATTTTCCATGACATGATCGGAGATTCTATGGAAGTATTCATGGATGACTTTTCTATCTTTGGTGATTCCTTTGAACATTGTCTGAGTAACTTGGAGAAAATGTTGGCTAGATGTGAAGATGCCAACCATGTTCTAAATTAGGAGAAATGTCACTTCATGGTGACAGAAGGAATAGTGATAGGGCACACGATTTTGCAAGCAGGGCTTGAAGTTGATCAATCTAAAATAAATATCATATCAAAGCTTCCGCCTCCCACTTCTGTGAAGTCTATAAGGAGTTTCCTTGGTCATGTCGGTTTCTACCGACGATTTATCAAAGACTTTTCAAAAATAGCCCGACCAATGACGCAACTCCTCAAAAAGGATGCCAACTTTGTATTTTTTTTATGAGTGTCTCAAAGCATTTGAGTTGTTAAAAGAGAAACTTATCAATGCCCCCGATTGGACATTACTATTTGAATTAATGTGTGATGCAAGCGATTTCACGGTAGGAGCTATTTTGGGCCAGCGAAAGGAAAAGCACTTTCATCCGATCAACTATGCAAGCAAGACATTGAACGATGCACAAGAACATTATACAACCACCGAGAAAGAGCTTCTAGCTGTGGTTTTTGCATTTGATAAATTTCTTTCATATATTGTTCTCTCTAAAACCATCGTGTACACAAATCACCCAACCCTTCGCTATTTGCTCAACAAACAAGATGCAATGCCTAGACTGATATGATGGATACTATTGTTACAAGAATTTGATATCGAGATCTGTTACAAAACAGGAGCGGAGAATGTTGCAGTGGACCATCTCTCATGTCTTAAGTGCCCAGCTTCAGCGGAACAAGTGGCGGTAGACATTAATGACAACTTCCCTCATGAGTTCCTTTTACACATAGAGACTACGATTGAGGACCATCTATGGTTCGCCGATTTTGCAAACTATCTTGCAAGCGGAATCATACTGGAGGAATGACGTACCAATAAAAAAAGAAATTATTTGCTGACGTTAAGCACTACTTTTGGAAAGACCCCTATCTATTCAGGGTCGAAGCCGACCAACTCATCCGTAGATGTGTGTATGGGGAGGAAGCACAAAAAGTCTTAAAACACCGCCACGAAGTCCCGAACGGTGGACACCGTGGAGCTAACATCTTTAGGGACGCTCACGCCATGGAACGTTCATGTGATGCTTGTCAAAGGGCAAGCAACATCTCTTCGAGAAATGAGATGCCCCAAAGGCCCAATCAAGTCTGTGAGGTCTTTGATGTATGGGGAATTGATTTCATAGGACCATTTCAAGTGTCCTCTAGAAACCGATATATCCTAGTCGTAGTCGATTACGTTTCAAACTGGGTCGAAGCCCAGGCTTTACCCAGTAACGACGCTAGGATGGTGGTCAAATTCCTATAGAAACTGTTTTCTCGCTTTGGTGCCCCAAAAGCACTCATTAGTGATAGAGGAACGCACTTCTGTAACAGGCAACTAGAAAAAGCATTATCTCGTTATGGTGTTCAACATCGATTTACCACACCATACCACCCCCAAATAAGCGGGAAGGTTGTAGTTACAAATCGAGGCATCAAGAGAATCCTCGAGAAAACAGTTTGTCATAATCGAAAGGATTGGCCCGAGAAACTCGATGATGCATTACGGGCTTTTTGTATAGCCTATAAAACTCCGATCGGAACCACTCCATTCAAGCTAGTGTATGGGAAAGGATATCATATTCGTGTGGAACTTGAACATAAAGCATACTGGGCTTTAAGAACCGCTAATCTTGATCTCACACAAGCCAGAAGAAACAGGTTCATTCAAATCAGCTAGCTTGAGGAATTGCGATGCCAAGCTTATGAGAACTCAAGGCTTTATAAAGATAGAACAAAGAGGTTACACGACTCCCGTTTGAGAAAACAAAAACATTTCCAAGCAGGGGACCGTGTTCTATAGTATAATTCTAGTCTTCATCTATTGCGTGGAAAACCTAAGTCTGGATGGTCAGGACCATATAATGTGAAAGAAGTTTTTCGATAAGGGGAAATTGAGATCGAACATGCTGAAGGTAGGAGTTTCAAGGTCAACGGTCATCGATTAAAGATCTACGTTCAGGAACCAATAGAAAAAATCTCGAAGGCTATGAACCTCCACTCCAAAAGCAAATGAATGTGGGGAAGGTTCTAGCCAATGACCCATAATCCAAACATGGCACATCGTGAATACCTTTTCCTTTAAATTTTATTTTAAAATTTTGAGTCCAGTAGACGAGGTACGCCCCCGTGCTTGCCCAAGCACGCCCCCGCGCCTGCTCAAAATCTCGACCATGATCTTCGTTGACTCCGTACTTGCTATAGTTATGAGATTACGTAACTAACAGATCAGCATGGGTCGTTCCCCACCAGGCACGCCCCCGTGGTCCACCCATTGTTGTTGTTGTTATAATCTGCATGCAAGTTTTTAGTTAATTCATAACTGATGTGACAATCCGGACTTTTCAGGTTAACTCCGTTAACCAAATCTAGTTAAAGTTAACCTAGTTACCTCTATCTCAAACTCCAGGGATTAATACTGCCTATATTCAAACTTATAAATATATAGTTAGAGGGACTAAACTTGTATTTTATCTATAGTTGTTTCCTTGTTGACTTTTGAGGTCAAACTAACAAGTTCTAAACCTAATTCAAACCGTAGGGACTAATTTTGACAAACTCTAAAACCCCAATTAACATAAAACCATAGGGACTGAATCTGCCAAGTCCCAAAACACAATCAGTTGACTTCTCAGGGTCAAAATCAATGAATCATGCGTATGTTGACTCTTTTGAGTTAAACCCGTAGCTTGTGATCCAAATTCGAACTCCATAACCAGAAATTCGTTGCAATTGATAACGGTTATACACGTTAATTACTTTCACGACACCATCAATGCCTTAATCATCTCTGTTACACCGAATTAATGTTGGTAATGGCCATTAACCTCATAACCGTCGATCATTACAACGAATCCATCAAAATCGAGCAAGTCGATAGTTATTCTTACAATCAAACACCTGCGCACTTCCATCACACATCCGAGAAGCTTTTTCACATCCCATATTAGCCGAAGAAGTAGACGGAGACGCAAGAAACCACGCCCTCGGAGTCGCAGCTATGTTTTAGTCGGGAACTATCAATTCGAATACACTTCTGGTAATTACTTACGTCATTAGCTTCATTTTAATCTCTAGAACAAAAGCCCTATATTAATTTAACCATATAAAATCAATTAGATCGAAATCAAAATCTAGGGTTCTTGAGTTATCTGGTTAATCGAATTCCGACCCACAACCGTTCTAAAACCATCTAAACTACACTGAAAGATTCGCAACTCTCTGTTTATCAAAAACCCTATGATTCTAATCATCCCTATTATCAAAATCAACTGATTCGAATTCATGCTAGAACCTAGGATTCTCGGCATTACAATCTGCATTTTAACAACCCTAAACTCGATATTTTTAAAATTAAATCTCGATACAGATTCACAAATAATCGAATTACAATACCCCTATGATCCTATAACCATTCGCAATCAAATTCGAGAGTATTGGGACTGAATTCGATGGGGTTAGATGGGGGTGAGAACTCAGGGTGCTTACTTGATAAAAGCAATCTAATCCAGGACTAGTGTGCGATAACCCTAGCGGGTGTGATGGTTAAGGTGTGTGTTGATGGGGAGGAGACCCGGGTTCGAGTCTATCCACACCCTTTTTTTTAAAACTATTTTTCTACTAATATTTTTAATATAAAATCAATTCCAATGTTATTATAGTAATATATTAAGGTGATTTAGCCTAATAAATTGCCCGAAGGCTCGGGTTTAATGTTATAACTCATTTTAATATTATTTTCACTTTTAAAAATAATATATTTATATTGTTTCGAACCATCGTTTCAAATAAAATAAAATAGTTTTATTATTTTCAACCCCGTGACTCAAAATAAAAATAATATATATAATTTGTATTATTTTAAAGGACGTTTTCAAAATGAGAAATAATATAATTATTTATATTATTTACCCACGTTTACATCCTTGAATAAAAATAATATATATTTATTATTTTTGCCACAATATTTATTAAATGTGAAATTCTCTAAACTTAAAGATAATATATTATAGTAATATTATTTTCTTGGGCCTTTATTAAAGGCACAAACTTACGAGTTCATTTATTAACATTATTCGTAATTATTATTCGTTCGACACAAAATGTATTTAGCTTAATTATTAAATTAATAAATCATTTTTTCCATTGACACGTTCGTCTACTCGTTAATCCTAAGAAAGTGTTAGGACGTCTGAAATCTTCCGTGTCGTCGTTGCAAAGACCCATATGACCCTAATTTATGTGTTTATAATTCTAGTGCATTCGTGAGCCATTCCAGGCTAACAGTTGTGGTTCCAACCTATTTCCTGTGTAATCTAATTCTCTACTCAATCCAGGTGAGTTTCAAGGGCCTTTTTTACTTGTTTTCCTATTAGGAGAGAAACATGCATACACACGAACATTATTTTACTTGTTTTCCCATTAGGGGAGAAACATGCATACACATAAACATTATTTTACTTGTTTTTCCGTTGAGGAGAAACATGCATACACACAAACATTATTTTACTTGTTTTCCCGTTGGGGAGAAACATGTATACACACAAACAGTATTTTACTTGTTTTCCCGTTACGGAGAAACATGCATACATCCGAATATCATTTTACTTGTTTTCCCGTTGGGGAGAAACATGCATACAAACAAACATCATTTTACTTGTTTTTCCGTTGGGGAGAAACATGCATACGAACAGACATCCGTTACTTGTATTCCAGCCATGGAGAGACATACACATAAACGGACATGGATCACATAGTATTTCACTACCACTTGTGTACTTAAGCGTAACACACTATCATGGAAAGTCCTCACTCACACATCGGACCGTTAATATGGATCTTAACGAGGTAATGTTTAGTAGTACTACTGGTGCTTGACAAGCCCCACCCGCGTTAGTCTCGCTAACTCGATTGGAGGTCGAACGGGTGAAATATTGGCCTAATCTCATTAGTCAGAGTTGATAGACCAGGCTGGAGGAAAACAAACAAGCACACTGTCAGCTTCGGTTGCGAGCGCTTAGAGTAACTTGTACATTGTCTAGCTAGCAATAGGTGTGACTTACGTATGTGGATCCATCAACACTCAAATAGTTTATTTACATACAAACCTGTGAACTCACCAAACTCGTTATGACACTTTTTCTTACGTGTTTCTCAGGTCGCTTTGGCATAGGTTGTGCACTTAGGACATGCATGGAGTCCTACTGTCATATCATTCATTTCAAACATTTTAAATAGTTTACTTATTTGCATTAATTGATGCTTTGTTGTGTGTGATTACTTTTGATTTCATATTAACGTTTATGCTTCCGCATTTAACTCTGAACATTAATGGTTTTGATTAAACTCATATAGTTTTGTTTGACGTAACTAATGACGGAGATCCTGGTTTGTCACGCTCCTAACGGTAAAACTCCGTTAGTGGAATTTGGGGGTTTGACCGATTGGTATCAAAGCCAGGTTTATAGAGAACTAGGATTGCATACTAGACTATAACCGCACGCGTGCATTAGTTACACGACACAGACACTCATACATGATATACATAGTATCTATACACACATTGCATTCCAGGCATGTTGTCATCATCCATATCACCCTCTACTGACGAGGAACACCTCATTTGTATTGCATCATCATTCCCAGTGGCGACACTCAGGGAATCATCCGAACAACGTCCACTCCCGTATGAGGACAGCAAGACAGAGCCTTCAGAGGAGTCTCTCACACCACCATCACTTGTCGGGTACGGTGGGCCTTCTCAGGACCGTGTTAAGGACGACACCCAACACTGGCACATATCTCTTTGAAAGTTAGGTTCGTCGGAGGCATTCTGACAACTCATCCTGATATGAGTCCTAGTTGATCAACTTATGGTTGATAACTAAGCCCCCCGATGACTTATCATATCTGAAAACACTCTGTATTCGGCAATACAAACTAAAGGACATCTTAACACAGGACAGGGAGACCTAGGGTGAGCATGCAAAACAAATTATCATTACGGGTGCACACGTAATAATAATTCGAGGTGCATGTAAGTCCTGGTGAAACCTAGTGTGTGGGTAAATAGTCCTAATCTGTGATCTACAGACTTATGTTCCCACTATCAGTAGAAATTTCTCGTAACCCGCTCAATGATCAATGGGTATAGTTAAACCCGTTCAACAATTGATAGATGCGACTATCTGGTTGAAGGTGCTTATAGACATATTGAACTATCATTAACGGAATCCGTCATGTTATTTTCACTCATGTAAAAGTCTTAATGACCTTACGACTCTCATTCATACTTGATCGATGGAACCACCTAGAGTGAAACTCTAGTAAAACCTTATGGTAAACCCACCGACTCCAACTATGTAAACAAAATTTGAGGGATTATTTCTAAACTAACACGTTATTCCTTACACTTCAACAATAGATTCCATTTGACCCTATTGCTTCATCCTGTGACTAATCTTGAATCTATTTTGATCTATACCATAGCATATCCAGTTATTTCAATGACATTAGAAAACAAGGATTTCATCTAACTGACCATCAGTTGAACGCAATTACTTAAATAGACATCCTATTCCTTGTACTCCTGATATCTATATCTCATTAAAATCTTTCCTACATGTGAACCTCTTAGCTTCTGTGTTGACCGATGCTTACCTTATAAGCGCGAGTCTCACTAGAAGTCTCATCGTGACCTCACAAGTTTTCCACTGGTAAAGTCGTATCCCAACTCTATTGGACATTAAGTACACTATATAAATAACAGATGGTCAGATGATCGAAACAAATCAAAACCTTAAGAGATGTAGACTAGGTTTGACTGGTCATAGGCTTGACATTGAATCCACGCCAATTATACTCGGCAGCTTCGAGATAATTGTCGGTATGGATTGGTTATCTAAGAACCAAGCTGAGGTTATCTGTCGTGAGATGATTGTTCGCCTTCCTCTCCAGAGTGGAGAAAATCTCTCTGCCCTAAGGCAAAAGGAGTGGTGCAGCCATAGGCATCATATCCTTCATGAGAGCGCAGCAGTGCTGACGTAAAGGCCATACTGCTATTTTGGCTCTCGTCGTCGAACAGCCGTCCGAGGACAAGAAGATTGATGACATCCCAATCGTTTGTGAATATATAGAGGTATTTCCCAAAGACCTGCCTGGTCTTCCACCTCATCGACAAGTCGAATTTCAAATTAATCTTATACCTGGAAGAGCACCCATTGCTCGGGCATCGTAAGGACTTGAACTCAATAAACTACAAGAACTATCTACATAACTTCAAGAGTTGTTGGATAAAGGTTTCATCCAACCAGCTCATCGTCATTAGGAGCTCAAATCCTATTCGCCAAGAAGAAAGACTAGACTTTCCGTTTGTGCATTGACTACCATGAGCTGAACAAAGTAACCATCAAGAACCGATATCCTCTGCCCCACATTGACGATCTATTTGATCAACTCCAAGAATCAAGCTTCTATTCAAAGATCGATCTTAGGTCTGGTTATCATCAGTTGAGAGTCTGAGAAGAAGATGTCTCAAAAACTACATTCAGGACTAGGTATGACCATTACGAGTTTATGGCCATGCCATTTAGACTGACCAACACACCCGCGGTGTTCATGGATCTCATGAACTGTGTGTGTAAGCCCTACCTCGATCAGTTCATCATTTTGTTTATTGACGACATCCTCATCTATTCAAGGGATGAAGAAGAACATGAGGAGCATCTTCGTTTAATCCGAGAATTCCTAAAGCAAGAGCAATTGTATGCTAAATTCTTCAAGTACGAATTCTTGATTCGTGAAGTGCAATTTCTAAGATATATAGTCAACGTAAAAGGAATACATGTCAATCCAACCAAAGTAAAATCCATCAAGAATTGGGCGACATCGACTACTCCAACTGAAGTGTGATAATTTCTGAGATTGGCTGGTTATTACCGTCGTTTCATTGAGGGATTCTCCAAGATTGCTCAACCCCTCACTACATTAACTCAGAAGGGTAAACCCTATAACTAGGGTGACACCCAGGAGTCAGCCTTTAAACAGCTTAAACAGAAACTCTACAGTGCACCATCCTATCTCTCCCCGAGGGAACGGATGTCTTTGTAGTGTACTGCGATACGTCCATCCAAAGTCTTGGTTTCGTACTGATGCAACACGAGAAACTGATCGCATACGCTTCTCGCCCACTGGAAATTCATGAGAAAAATCACACAGTCCATGACTCAGAGTTGGGAGCCGTGGCATCTGCACTAAATATATGGGGACATTACTTATACGATACCACGTACACCAGTTACACCGATCACAGAGTCTTCATCGCATCTTTGAGTAGAAAGAGTTGAACATGCGGCAACGTCGTTGGGTCAAACTCTTGAACGACTATGACTATGCGATTAGATACCACCCGGGCAAGGCTAATGTGGTACCGATGCCCTAAGCCGTAAGAAAACCAAGCTCAAACGAGTTCGAGCATTGCAACTTACTATTCACACCAGATTACCTTACAAAATCCGTAGTGCTCAACTCGGAGCCCTAAAGGAGGAAAACCTATCGTTGGAAGGTACACGCAGTATGGAAGAACAATTTTAAGTTAAGTCAGATGACATTCGCTACTTTGTTTAGCGAATTTGGATTCCCATGTACGGAAAATTTAGGGAACTGGTCATGGATGGAGCACGCAAATCCTGATACTCTATTCATCCAAATTCCAACAAGATGTACCATGACCTTAAGGTGTTATATTGGTGGCCGAAGATGAAGACCGATATAGTCACCTACGTGAGCAAGTGCCTGACCAACTCAAAGGTCAAAGTGGAATACCAAAAGCCTTTTAGTCTACTTCAACAGCCAGAGATCCCAATGTGGAAATGGGAACAAATTTCTATGGACTTTGTTAGATCGGTAAATACAAGATGGTTCTATTCCAGTTGAGATTGGCGAAAACAATCACAACTTAAGCAAAGTAAACAAGTAGACAAGAAGAATACTGATAAATGCAATTTGTATTAAGCTTCAAGTGTTACAAGATTACAGAGAAAACTTTTAAGCAAAAAGTACTTTTACAATGAATCTAAGTACTACTTATATAGTAACTTAGAATCAAGACAGACCCTTGACTCTAAGGATCAGATCTAACACAGACCATTGATCTTGTATTTAAACTATTCTACATATATAGACAATAATAAAAACTACAAAGGTTAACTTTATTCAAACGTCTTCTTTGCATCATTGCGTGAATACTCAAAAGGAGAGCGTCATTGTCTTTTATTGTCTTGTGCCAATGACATTCTTTCTGCGTGGAATGTGTCAGTGTAACAGCAAAAATTTGTCAGTGGTATTGGTTGCTTTATCAAGAACAGTCAGCTGCAACGTTTGATATTCAGTGAAAAGGCTATCAGCTGTAACTTTGATCTTCAGTGGATAAGGCCTATTAGCTGCAACTTTGGTCAGCAGCAGATAAGGTCTATCAGCTGCAGCTTTGGTCAGCAGCAAATAAGGCCTATCAGCTGCAACTTTGGTCAGCAGCTGATAAGACTTATCAGCTGCACCTTTGGTAAGCAGCGGATAAAGCCTATCAGCTGCAACTTTGTCGATCCACATCAATCTTTGAGATCAGCAGCATTTGAACTTAGAGAATTTTGTAGCCATCAGTCTTTAATTCTACAAACTCCCCCTAGACTGATGCTACTAAAAATCTCTTACTGCTTTTGCTGCTGAAGCTTTTGCATGTGGCTGACAATTCTTTCAACCTCATATCCTCTCTGGTCCTTGCTGGGATTGTTAAGAGGAAGCTCAGATAGAGTCTTGATGTCTTTGCTGGCCATTTTGAAGATAGCTTTGCTTGAACACCTCATCTTATGTCCTTTAACATCTGTCAATGTGAACTCATCTTTTTCAGCATTGTAGGACCAGCTGATGAATGGAGAGTGGGATTGGATAGGTTTGACATCAAGGATTTCATCTCTACTGGGGTTGAAGTGATGTTTGAATACCAGCAGCAGACGTCTCCCACCTTCATTCACGGGCTCATTGGCTTCACCCAGCTCCATCATTCTTCTTAGATCAGAATCTGGAAGCTGTAGTACCTCATCAACAGATGTATAAATTGATCTTTTAACTTCTGTCCTCCCCCTGAAAACTTCATACCATTGGTCTTGAGAGCTGTATGACCAGATGACTATTTCTCTTGAGTCTTCTAGTTTGGAAGTAGGTTTGTTTTTTCTTTTTGGGAGGTTGTTGATGAGTAGGAGCTGGGTGTGAGAATTTGGACTTTGAGGGTGGAGAGGAGGGAGGTCTAGGATGGAGAGTGGAAGGTTGTTGGATTGAGGAAGTGTTGGGTGAGGGAGAAGGCTTGGGTTTCCTTGTTTTCCTTTCTTCTTATTGAATGATTACCCTCTTGTTGGAGCCTATCTTCCCTAGTCTTTCTTTCTCATCCTTCTTGACTTTAAGGTAGACGGCTTGCAGGTTCATGAAGTTCATGTGACCCAGCCTCTTTCCACTCTCTCCTCTAGCCTTAAGGAAGTCAATCATGATCTTCCTTTCTTCATGGGATCTTCGGTTAAAGGAAATGGTCTTCTTGGACTTTTGTTTGGCTTTTTCTTCTTCTTCAGCCTTTTTCTTGTTTGCCAATTGACCCTGCTGACCCATGAAGGCTCTGTAGATTTCTTTATTTGATAGTTTCTCAAGGTAGTCTGCATCCTCACATTGAAAAACCAGAGCCTTTACCCACTCCTCTCTCATTTCTTTGGCTAGTTAAGAATCAATTATTCTGAACTTAGTGTCTTCCTTCTTCTTCTTCTTCTTCTTCTTCTCTATCTCTTCTTCTTCTTTGTTGAATTGTTCCTGCAGTTGAAGAGCAAGAGCTTTATCTTCTTCAATTTGATAAACTGCAGGAATTTTTACTTTCAGATCATCCAGCTGTTTTGCATACAGCTAGATCTGTTGTTCTCTGAGGAGAATGGGTGTTTTTCTGTCTTGATCTTTATTTAGTTCAGCCATCTCCTCTTCTTCTCTTCTTCTTCTTCTTCTATCCTCCTTTTCTTTCTTCTCCTTCTCAATTCTTTCTTCATCTTCTTTGGTCATTAGTCCCTTTCCCTTATCTTTGTTGGATGCCTCAGGTTCAGCTTCATGGACCACAACAGTAGATGTAGTAGATGCTATTGGGATCTCAGCTTCAGCTTCAGCTTCATTGGCATTTGGGGGAATGGACAAGGGAAGGGAACTTTCTTTATCTTCTTTCCATTCCATACCTGTCACTTCTTTCCATGCTTCTTTCATCTTTTCCTCGTCTCTTCTTTTTTATTCTTCTTCTGTGTTCAGTCTGATTGTTGGAGAAGAGAGAAAGGATAGGTCTGAGTCAGATCCAGATTCCTCCTTATAAAGAGAAGCCTTGATGATTTTGATCATTTCTTGACTTTCTAAGGAGTTGACGTTGAAGATGAGTGATTTGAGCTCAAAGACCTTGTGCAGGAAGGCTGAAGGTAGGAGCAAGATCTCTTTGATGTTGATTGAGAGAGAATATCTATTGCATAGGAAGAAGGTGAAGTCATGGGAGTCAGTGCTTATCCATCCTTGCACTTCCACATCCCTGACCATTATGTTGTACAGGAATCTTCTCCAGCAGATAACCTCTTCTTTAGTTAAAGCACTGCTCCTGATTATGTCAAGTCTTCTCGGAGCCAGTCTTTGTTCTGCTGCTGATGAAGATTCAGGATAAGCCACCCTGTTTGCTTCTTTTAGTAGTCTTTCAAACCAGGGCATGTTATCCTCCATTAAGTCATAGAACCTGCTGATTGCATGTTCTGCTGAGAGATCTGATGAAGTGTTGATGCATTTTATTAGATACAGATTGAGAACTTGGAGGGCATTAAGAGAGTTCCAGTTTAGCTCTTCTACTCCACTAAACTCCCATCCAATCCAGAATCTCTTAGCTATTCCATCATACCCCCAAGCTAGAATGGAGTTAAATTCTAGCTTCTTTGAAATTAGGAAGAGTTGGGGGGTAGATGAATGACTTATTATGGCTGCAGCTACAGGAAGAATGCTGAATGATGGAGGTGTGTCTTCATGGAGAGTTTCTTCTTGTAGCACCTCATCTACTGAGTCTGGCAAGTCATGGATTTAAACAAAAGCAGGTTTGTATAGGGAACTTTGAAACACAGTCTGCTCTTGTATCCATTCTTCGAGGCTGTCAGCATCATCTTCCTTAGTAACCACCTCCCCCTTTTTGGTTGCATCAGTGAAAAGGGATGTATCTGTTTGAGTTCCCACTGATACAAGAGAGGGAGTAGGCACAGTTGGGCATTGATGGGCTTCATGCATAGAGACTTGGTGTCTTAGTTTGGACACTTCAACCTCTAGCATTGCCACCCTGGCCGTCAATTCCAATTTATGAAGTTTCAGTTTGTCCTCATCCACAGTTGTGGAATCCTTGGAGCTCGATGGGGCCTTAGGCCTAGCCTCTGCATCCCCATCACCCTGGTTTTCTTGGCGCCTGGGATTCCTCTCACTGAAGAGTGTTTCACATGAAACATCCTCACTGTGAGTTGTCGTGGTTATGGTCTTAGCTATGTTATCACTGTCCTCCTGGGCAGTTGATGTATTAGGAGTAGTGATAGACCTTTCCACATTCACTCTATCAATACTACCAGAATGAACCTTCTTGGGTGATGAACCTAGGTTGGGTGCACCAGCAGCCAAGTCAATCAATACCTTCGATATAGTGTTGTTGGAGAAGGTATATCATCTTGACCAGGTGCCTCTGCACTTAGGTTCAGAGAAGAGAAATAATGGAATGGCTCAGGGGGTTGCTCTATGGATCCGGGATGTGATCCTGATCCTAATAGAGAGGCTTCCAAGGAAGTCTCTCTAGTGTTGTGGCTATCCCTTTTGGTATTCTCATCAGAATGTTGGGATTCTGAATGAGGGCTTAGAGGCTGGGTTTGGGCCTTTGAGACAAGAAGAGAAGGAGTCTTCTTGCTCCTTTTTCTTGTGTATGTCGTTGCAACTGGGGCCCTTTGTTCCAGTTGAACGATAACATCCAAAACAGATTTAAGTGATTTTTTTACCTGTGCATCCTTAGTAGTATGCACAGGGGTTCGAATGGTGGAAGCAGATTGTTGTTCAGGATGTGATGTGGAGGGTGTGGGATCAGTATCAGCTGGGATTTTTGAACTGTCACCCGGGGTACTTTGTATGTTTAGCATTGTAGATAACAATGGAACATTGACCCCTGAGAAATTTCTGGAAACAGTTCTCATACTTTGAAAAATATTATTTTTATGTCCCAACATGATGTATATTCTTACAGGTTTTGAGAGTTCTTTTAGTTCCTGGTTGAAAACCTCCTGCAAGAATCTTAGGTACATAAAAAGTTGTTGCTTTGCACCCTCTTGAAGGTTATATCTCAAACCCTCAAAGATGAGGTGTGCAAAGTTGAAACCTAGGCAAGTAATCATACCATGAAAAGCAGAGGCAAGTGCGGAGCTCACTTGATGCCATCCACTTCTCTTTTGAGATATGCATTGGAGAAGTGTGTGGCAGAGATACTTCCATGGAGGGCCCATTAGCGCCTTCTCGATGGTATACTCATTTTGATATCCAGTGTACCCTATGGATACAAAGGTCCTCATGTACTCGTCATTTGAGTATGAGTTGGCTGCTCCCTCATCCTGAAGCTTAAGATGTTTTCGGAGGGTAGCTTCAGAGATGATGATGTCCTTGCCGTATACCTTGGCTTTTATTTGGGGAATCCCCTGTTCGGTAGAGTAGATGGCGGTATTCCAGAAATCCTCCATATGAGGGATATATATGGTAGGGTTGGTTTTGAGGGCAAAATGGATCTTTGATCGACATAGGAAGTCTATCATATCATCGAATCCTTCGGATTTCTTTCCCTTGGTTAAGTATGCTGTAAGGTTGTGGTACAGGGAGAACTTATCATCAGGGTTATTGATGTCTGCCAATGTTGTTTAATTTTGGAGGGAAGGTTTGAAAGTTTAAGAATATGGAAGGCTTTGAATGTTTTAAGGATGGAAGGCTTTGAATGTTTTAAGGATGGAAGGCTTTGAATATGGTGGCGACTTGAGAGAAAGTGATGTGGGTTTAGGGTGAAATTGAATGTGAAGAGGTGGTAAGGAAATTTGATTTGTTCTTATAACGGCAGAGGAGGGAAAAAGTAAAATGACTTGTACAGTACAACCTTATTCACTATTTACTGTTACAACTGTAATACTCTGAGGCAGTCATGGTAAAGATTGACGTTAATTTTTACAGCGGGTAAAAGTTAATTTGGACTTAAATTTACCGATCAGCAGCAAACTTGGTTGCTGTGGATGGATAAGCCTGTCCGCTGCAAGCTTGGTTGCTGCGGAAGGTTAAGTCTGTCAGCAGCAAAACTCAATTGCTGCTGATGGATTCAATGATCTGCAACAAGGATGTTGTAGAAGCATGTTTTGTAACTATAGATTAAATTCTATGTATCGGTGTACGTGGCTAGTACGTAGGAGTCGGGTTTGGTCTACAATGAAAGCTACAGTTAGAGGGAGTCGGGTTTGTCATCACTCGGCAACTGAAGACTGAAGTTTGAAGATTTGAAGATCTCAAGTGGAATGTCAGAAGATCAAGTTTCGCCAGAAGACACGTGATGTCATTAGTTTAGAGGGAGTCTGTTAGGACATTCTTTGTAAACTGATGATTATCAGTGTTAGTGATAGATAGAATTTGATGCTATAGTTAAGAGGGAGTTTGTAGAAGCATTTTTGTAACTATAGATTAAATTCTATGTATCTGTGTACGTGGCTAGTACGTAGGAGGGTGTTCCTGAGTACTTAGCCCGCACACCAGTTTGGTACTGCGTACTTAGTAAGTACGCAAGGCTTTTGCCTTGCGTACTTGTCAAGTACGCATGACCAAACCATGCGTACTTAGTAAGTGCGCAAGGCTTTTGCCTTGCGTACTTGTCAAGTACGCAGGAAGTGTTCCTTCGCCTATAAATTGAAGACTTGTCTTCATTTGTAGGTGGAACTCTGGAACAGGTTGTCCGGGTCGGGAAGAGCTCTCCCGACCCCTGGACCGTGAGCTTAGATGAGAGATGTGTGTTCCTTCGGTATGTAGTCTGTAATACGGGATGACTTCTTTGTTATGGATTACGTTTCGTTTCATCGTCTTTTATCTTTGTTCTTGTTTCTATGCCTTCGTTTCTTGGTTCCCACACAAATCGCAGAACAGATCGTGTTATTATCCGCTGCGCGACGAGGCTCCCGGGACCTACAGATGTTGCTACTGACAGCCTTAAAGCTATCCGCAGGAAACCTGTTCTTGCTGATAACTTAAAGCAGTCAGTGGCAAATCCTTTGCTGCTGAAGATTAAACCTGTCAGCAGCTGAATGACAAAAATGATGCTGACTCATAACTTTTATTTACAACAAAAGACAAAACACATTTTAAAACAGAATTTTAGAGATGGATTTTAATCAAAGTTCATCATACCAATGGATTCAACTAAATATCTAAATCTAGCTTCATCAAAAGGTTTTGTAAACAAATTAGCATATTGCTCATTGGTATGAACTTTGGTTAAAATAATCCTCCTTTTCTCAGCTTGATCTCTTATGAAATGATACCTGATGTCAATGTGCTTTGTCTTGGAGTGCTGCACCGGATTGTTTGTGATTGATATAGCACTCATGTTGTCAATGTGAATTGGAGTTGCCATGAAAGTCAGCATTTGATTTTGTATCCAGATGACTTGTGCATAGCAACTTGAAGCTGCAATGTATTCTGCTTCACTGTAGAAGTTGACACACATGTTTGCTTCTTGCACTGCCATGAAATCAGTCTCCCTCCCAGAAACTGACATCCCCCTGATGTGGACTTTTTGTCCAAGTTGCATCCCCCATAATCACTGTCAGTGTATGTATACAGATTGAACTTGTCATTTTTAGAGTACCAAAGCCCAAGTCTTGGGGTTACCTTTAGGTATCTAATAATTCTCTTGACAGCTTGAAGATGGGAAACCTTTGGAGCTGCTTGAAATCTTGCACAGAGACATACTGCAAACATGATATCTGGCCTTGAGGCAGTGAGATACATGAGAGACCCTATCATTGCACGTTACTGATGTTGATCAGTGTCTTGGCCATCTTTGTCTGGAGTCAGCTGATGGTGCACTTGCATAGTGGTTCTTGCAGCAGAGCAGTCAGCCATCTTGAATCTTTCCAAAATGCTCTTTACATATTTGGATTGGCTAATGAAGATTCCATTTGGGACTTGTTTGACTTGTAGACCCAAAAAGAAATTTAGTTCACCCATTGATTTCAATCTTTAAGTGGATCAGAGATTTTAAGCAGTTAATAAAATCTTTTCTGGAGGAGGTTTGGATAAGCCTGGAGACAGTATAAAGCATTCTTTATCTGTGAAGAGCATCCAATGCTTTTGATCTCAGACCTGGGAAACACTCATGAGATTGAAGTCCAATTATTTGACATAGTTGACCTTATCAATGCTCATTCTATCGTTGGACACAGTTCCTTGTCCAGTAATGGATCCTCCCTTTGAGTCACTTCCAAAGGCAACATATCCTCCATTGAAGTGTCTGAAGTTGGAGAGGATGGATCTGTTGCATGTCATGTGCCTGGAACAACCACTGTCTACCACCTAGGTGTTATTCTTGTGACCTGGTTGTCCCTGCACATGATAGAGATCTAGTTAGTGGGAGGAGTCCTAGAGCTTGCATCCTTGAAGAAAAGGGTTCTTGGAATGTTAGATTCATCATGTGTGCATTCAACAGAGCCAATGATGATTCTTGGAGTGATAGAAACTGGGATCTTGACTTTCCATTGTTGAGGAGATGGTCTTAAAGTTCTTTTTTCTCTGTCAGCAGCTGATTTTGCTTTGCCTGCTGATGGATGTTCTTTAACAGCATCTAATTTTGCTGCTGGGGACTTTAGCTTGTCAGCAGCAGGTTTTGTTGCTGCTGATGGCTTTGGCTTCTCAGTAGCAGATTTTGTTGCTGCTGACTTAAGCTTATCAGCAGCAGATGTTGTTGCTGCTGATGGTTTTGCTTGAGCAGCAGCAGATTTGGTTGCTGCTAAAGGCTTGTCTTTAGGTTGCTTGTGTTTCACTTGATTACCAACACTTTTTCTGGCTACTGATGGTTTAACAACCAATGTATGCTGATCCTTCTTTACCTTTTGTCTTTGAGGGGCTTGATGAAGGATCTGGTTGAAAGGGTTAAATTGACAATTTGCAGCAAAGTGGTCTGATTCACCACAGATGATGCAAGTTTGTTGAGATTTTGGCAGCTGCTTCCTTGATGGAGAAGGAGAGTTTCGGAATTGAGTTTCCTTTGCTTCAAAGCTTCTAACATGTTTGCTTTTGTTTGTTTTCTCAAAAGCATGTGGTTTTTGAACTCTTTGTTTGCTGATTCATCTGCTGCTGAAGGTAGTAGAAGCAAGTGCTGGCAGTGTGATTGTATTTGCCACAGACAAAGCATGATTTAGCCAGTTTGTCCCTTGAAAGATAAACATAATCCTTTCTTTTGAAAAGGTCTTTGAAGTTCCAAGGGTGAGCTTTGTTGTGCTCAAAAGTGGCTTCTTCCATTGTCTTTTGAACATATGGAACTCTTTCTCCAGGATCATTACATTTGTCAAACACCTTTCTTTGAGGCTTGGAGTTGATGGAAGTTGAGGACTGTCCCTTTTTAACAGTTAGCTTTCTTCCTTCTGGATGATAGCTGATTTTGATTAGGTTGAAAGGCATAGGAACTGGAGCAGCTGGTACTTGTACTGAAGCTGGTACTTGTACTGAGGGAATGAAAGGAACATGAGCACTTGTTTGAATGACATCCAAGACAGGCGGTGCTGGTACTTGAGCTGTTGATGACGCCTCCTCAGCTTTAGTGGACTCTGAACAAGTTGACTCAGAACCTGACGAGGGAGTGCACTCTTGTACCAACGGTTCATGCCTTGAGGGATCAAGATCTCGGTTGGCCGTTTCAAGGTTTGAGAGATTGAAGCTTGGTTCATGGATGAAAACGTAGTCAGTAGGAGGTGCAACGGCTTGGTATTGTTCACCATGATACCCCATACCAGTTTTTACCTTTTCATGAATTTGAGCATCTAAAAGTCTTTGCAACTTTTTAGATGCAAATTCATATTTATCAACATGAACTTTTTGTTCTGCCAATTCTGCTCTGGTAGCTTTTAATCTAGCCAGTAGATCATCAATCTGAGTTTCAAGATTGCTTTGTTCATGTTTTAGTAATGAAATCTCTTTCTTTAGGCAATTAATTTTTTTATAACTGTTTTCTACCTTTATGAATTCAGATTTCATTTGATGAAACTCTTCATTTTGATCTATAAGGTTTTAATTATGCTTTCTGTAGCCTAACACCTTATCAATACAAGCTTGGGAACAGAGATGTTCATATAACTGAGGTGGTATCTCAGTTGTGTCTGCCATAAGAGATTGGTTGTTGGCAGGCAGATCTTCATACTGGAAGCTCTAGTCGAAGTCAGAAGTTCCAATAGTTGCACAAGCTGCCGTTTGAACTGGAGGAGTAGCTTGTTGCTGTTGTTGTCTGGGTTGGGCTTGGTGAGCTTGTCTTGATTGAGGAGTAGCTGGATTGGCTCTTGGTACCTTGCATTCTCTAGCAAAGTGACCCAGTTGGTTACATTTGTAACATCTTAGTTTGCTTTTATCCAATCCAGCTCTGGTGTTGGAGTTGTTGCTTGGAATGGGTCTTCCGGTTCTAGAGTAGAACCTTTTTGCTCTTATAGAGAGCATGGCATACGAGTGTTGTATGTCCATTTCTTCTAAGTCATCTGGAAGGAAGCATTCCAGATCCTCCTTGATAAAGGACATGTTGCTTGAGTTTTTAGAAACAAAAGCAGCAGAGGTTGAGGTTTGAGGAGGAGCTTCTAGGAGAAATGGTGAGGTGTTTGTTTGAGAGGTTGGAGTTTGTGGATGGGTGACAATGGGAGGATAGTAGTTGCTAGAACTAGGACCTGAGTGGTCAGAGTGGAGGGCAGAGGTGGTGGTGGATGTTGAGGCATTTTGATAGCTTGAGCTTCATTCTTTTGCCTGAATCATCTCTAGCTCATAGGTTTTCAGCATACCGAAGAGCTTAGTCAATTGGAGAGTCTTCAGATTCTCAGTTCTTCTAATGGACACTATGTAGAGTGTCCAGCAGCTAGGTAAAGACATGATGAACTTTTTGAGAATATCTTCATTCTCCAGCTTCACCTTTGAGCACTACAGCTCACCTACAAGATAAGTAAATCTGTTATATAAAACAGTCAGGGACTTACCTTCCTTCCAGACGAAGTTTTCGTACTGCTGCTTCAGGATGTCCCTTCTATTTTCTTTGACTTCCTCTGAGCCAGAAAACATCTTCTCAAGAGCCTCCCATAGCTCCTTAGCAGTTTTGTAACCTCTGAAGTTGTGAAAAACTTCATTTGGTAAGCACATTTGAATGGATCCCAAGGCTTTGAAGTCTACCTCCATTTTCTTGATGTCTTCATCAGAGTACTTAGAGGATTCTTTGGGAACCAGTGTACCTCCAGAATCAGCTGAGGCCACCATGGGTATGTATGGTCCATTTTTAATGGATTTCCACATCCCATATTCTTGATAGCAGAAGAAACTTTCCATCATGTTCTTCCACATATCATAGTCTTCTCCAGACACCAGTCTTGGTGGTCTGGAGATGCTTCCAATGTCTTCAAATCCACTGTTTTATGCCATTTTGATTTTTAGACAATGAGTGACTTTAGCAAAGAGATAGATAAGAATAGAACCAGAGAATGATTAAACAAATGTGAGTTTGTTTAATCTGTGGGCCAAAGCTCTGATACCACTTGTTGGATCGGTAAAAACAAAATGGTTCTATTCCAGTTGAGATTGGAGGAAACAATCACAACTTAAGCAAAGTAAACAAGTAGACAAGAAGAATACTGATAAATGCAATTTGTATTAAGCTTCAAGTGTTACAAGATTACAGAGAAAACTTTTAAGCAAAAAGTACTTTTACAATGAATCTAAGTACTACTTATATAGTAACTTAGAATCAAGACAGACCCTTGATTCTAAGGATCAGATCTAACACAGACCGTTGATCTTGTATTTAAGCTATTCTACATATATAGACAATAATAAAAACTACAAAGGTTAACTTTATTCAAACGTCTTCTTTGCATCATTGCTTGAATACTCAAAAGGAGAGCGTCGTTGTCTTTTATTATCTTGTGCCAATGACATTCTTTCTGCATGGAGTGTGTCAGTGGTATTGGTTGCTTTATCAAGAACAGTCAGCTGCAACGTTTGATCTTCAGTGAAAAGGCTTTCAGCTGCAACTTTGATCTTCAGTGGATAAGGCCTATCAGCTGCAACTTTGGTCAGAAGTAGATAAGGCCTATCAGCTGCAACTTTGGTCAGCAGCAGATAAGGCCTATCAGCTGCAGCTTTGGATAGCAGCGGATAAAGCCTATCAGCTGCAACTTTGTCGATCCACAACAATCTTTGAGATCAGCAGCATTTGTACTTAGAGAATTTTGTATCCATCAGTCTTTATTTCTACAGACTTCATAACCAAACTACCCAGAACCTCTAGCGAATGCGACACCATCTTGGTGATCGTAGATCGCTCGACAAAATCTACACACTTCCTTGCAATTAAAGAAACTGACAAAATGGAAAAACTCTCTCGCATTTACTTGAAAGAAGTTGCCTCTCGGCACGGGGTGCCAATTTCTATCATTTCTGATCAAGACGCTTGATTCATATTACATTTCTAGCAATCTCAACAAAAAGCTTTAGGTACGCGTCTAGACATGAGTACGGCGTATCATCCTCAAATTGATGGTTAAACGGAACGTACCATTCATACCTTAGAGGACATGCTATGAGCTTGTGTGATCTATTTCGATAACACTTGGGAGTCTCCTACAACAATAGTTATCACACTAGCATCAAGGCGGCACCATTCGAGGCATTGTACGGACGTAAATGCCGATCTCCTATCTGTTGGGCTGAAGTTGGAGATAGCAAACTTACATGTCCTGAACTAGTATTCGAAACTTCTGAAAAGATCGTTCAAATTCAAAACCGTATGGCAGCAGCTCGAGATCATCAAAAGAGCTATGCCGATAAGCGTTGTAAACCATTATAATTTCAAGTAGGCGATGTGGTTCTACTGAAAATCTCACCTTGGAAAGGTGTAATCCGCTTCGGGAAACGAGGCAAACTGAATCCTCGTTATGTTGGACCATTCAAGATATTGAAGAGAATTGGCCCAGTAGCATACCAACTGGACCTACCTAAAGGACTGAGTGGTGTACACGACGTCTTTCATGTCTTTAATTTGAAGAAATATCTAGGAGACGAGACACTCGCAGTTCCTCTTGAGGAACTACAAATCGATGAACAATTGCGTTTCATTGAAGAACCGGAAGAAATCATGGATAAGGAATTCAAAATGCTCAAACGTAGTAAAATCCCTATTGTGAGAGTTTGTTGGAACTCGAAACGCGGACCGGAATTCACATGGGAATGCGAGGATCAGATGATGCGCAAGTATCTTCATCTGTTCAAGCAATCCACGTCAAACTCTTATGGTACTATTCAAATTTGCGAGACAAAAATTCTTTCAACTAGGGGATGATATGATGCCCTAGAAATTTTTTTTATTTATTTTAATTTTCGGGACGAAAATTCTTTCAACTAGGGGATGTTGTGACAATCCGGACTTTTCAGGTTAAGTCCGTTAACCAAATCTAGTTAAACTTAACCTAGTTAACTCTATCTTAAATTCCAGGGATTAATCCTGCCTATATTCAAACTTATATATATAAAATTAGAGGGACTAAACTTGTATTTTATCTATAGTTGTTTCCTTGTTGAGTTTTGAGGTCAAACTAACAAGTTCTAAACCTAATTCAAACCGTAGGGACTAATTTTGACAAACTCTAAAACCCCAATTCATATAAAACCACACGGACTGAATCTGCCAAGTCCCAAAAACCAATCAGTTGACATCTCAAGGTCAAAATCAATGAATCCTGCGTATGTTGACTCTTCTGAGTCAAACCCGTAGCTTGTGATCCAAATTCGAACTCCATAACCAGAAATTCGTTGCAATTGATAACGGTTATACACGTTAATGACATTCACGACACCATCAATGCCTTAATCATCTCTATTTGTTGAAGCACTTTCCTGTGACAAACACTCTGGATAGAGTCTTAGTTTGTATCTTCTTGTTTGTAATTGTCTTTGTATGTAAGAGTCTTTATGTATTAGTTTATCGTGTTGTATTTACTTTTACATAGTGAATGTTGCAAAATTCTCCAAGTGTTTTGCGCACTTGTAAGTGCGCAGGAGAAAGCTCCTGCGTACTTAGCAAGTACGCAAGAATATCTTTCCGTACTTGCTAAGTACGCAAGAGCATTTTGCCCTGCGCACGTGCTAAGTGCGTAGGCATCAGGTCTTGTTTAAATAGGATAGGTTGACAGAAGTTAAGTACGTAGGCACAATAGCAAATACGCAAATTGTAATCTCAGTGCTACTGTCTTTAACCTTCAAGTGTTTATAATACAAAGAACGTTTAAAGTGTTTTCTCTTGTCGGTTTACTTTGTTTAGTTTGACTCTCCACCTAGTCACGGGCATTCCGCACCCGGTTCGACTAGTAGACCCACTTGCATGTGATGATCCGCCACACCCGAGGGACCTACAAGTGGTATCAGAGCTTTGCTCTTGATTTCGAGTGTTGTGAGTGAGTTTGGGGGAGTTAAGCACGAATCTCGATTCAGAAATTCAGGAACCGATTGTACCGGAGATGAGAGTGCATAGGAATCATCCAATCGACAACATTATTGGTGATCCTTATGCCGGTGTTCAGACTCGTCATCGAACCATCATTGAGAACACCAGTCTTTACACAGAGATACTTGACACTGGTGTCATGGAAACATGTCTGCATGCTGCATTCTTGTCCCAGTTAGAGCCGAAGAATGTGAAGGAGGCTCTCACTGACAACTGCTGGATTGAGGCGATGAAGGATGAATTGTCTCAATTCCAAAAGTTGAACGTGTGGGATTTGGTTGACTTGCCAAAAGGCTTTCAGCCAATTAGAACCAGATGGGTGTTCAAATGCAAGACGGATGATCGTCATGTTGTTGTGAAGAACAAATCAAGATTGGTTGTTCAGGGTTTTTATCAACAAGAGGGCTTGGATTACACGGAAGTATATGCCCTAGTTGCTAGAATTGAGGCCATTCGACTGTTCTTGGCTTATGCCACATATGTCGCTTCAAGGTCTATCAACTTGATGTGAAGAGTGCTTTCCTTTATGGTAAAGTTCATGAAGAAGTCTATGTCACTCAACCTCCCGGCTTTGAAGATCAGCATAATACCAATAAAGTGTATAAGCTCGACAAAGCACTTTATGGTCTTCGTCAAGCACCGCGGGCATGGTATGAGACATTATCTAAGCATTTACTGTCTAATGGTTTCGACCGTAGACAAATTGACTCGACTCTCTTCATTAGGACAGCAGGAGGTAACATTCTTCTTGTACAAGTATACGTCGATGACATTATTTTTGGATCTACCAATGAAGGGATGTGTAGGGAATTCGAAAAGGTGATGAAGTCCAAGTTCGAAATGAGTAACATGGGTGAATTGTCATTCTTCCTGGGTCTGCAAGTCAGTCAAAGAGAGAATGACATTTATCTACATCAAACAAAGTATGTGCAGGACATCTTGTCAAAATACAAGATGAATGATAGCAGTATTTATGGCACACCTATCCCAGTCAATCATGGTCTGCATCCTGACAAAGATGGAAAGGATGTAGATAGCAGATTGTACCGTGGGATGATCGGATCACTTATGTATCTCACAGCTTCAAGACCCGATATAATGTTTGCTGTGTGCTTGTGCTCAAGATTTCAGTCTCAACCGAAGGAGTCACATATGATAGCCGTGAAGAGAATTTTCAGATACTTGAAAGGGAAACCTCGATTGGGTCTTTGGTACTCTAAGCAGCAATCATTCGACTTCAAAGCCTACACTGATTCAGATTATGGTGGTTGTAACCTTGACAGAAAGTCAACTTCTGGTGGATGTCAATTCTTAGGAGACAGACTGGTCTCCTGGCAGTGCAAGAAGCAGTCAACGGTTTCTGTCTTAACTTGTGAAGCAGAATACATTGCTGTGGCGAGCGGTTGTTCTCAGATATTGTGGATTCAGCAGCAATTGAGAGACTACGGCTTAAACTTCACTGGAACTCCTTTATTCATTGACAACAATGCCACCATGTCCATCACAAATAACCCGATGAAACATTCCACAACTAAACATATAGAGATTCGCCATCATTTCATCCGTGATTGTGCTGAAAAGCATTTAATTGAACTTGTAAAAGTTCACACGGATGACAATCTTGCTGACCTTTTCACAAAAGCATTTGATCGATCCCGTTTTGAGCATCTTGTCAACTTGATAGGAATGTTCAATCCTGAGTGAAAATTAATTTTTCTCAAATCAATACAATTCATGGAAGTTAAACTTTATTTCTTTTAAATTTTCTGTATAGTTCTTTTAATTTTCAAAAATATTTTACAAAATCAAAAACAAAATAGAGAATGGAGAAAATTTCAAAGTTATCTTGAGAAAAGAGGAAATGATAGTACATCAGAAATAATCTATACGTCATAGACTGCTCATATGGGAAATGATTGCGTCATGCTTACTTAATTGTTTAAATTATTATGTTTTTAATATGCTTATTTACAAGCAATTTGAATTGTTAATAGGCTGTAGGCGTCTTTGAATCACTAGTAGTGTGGAAACTAAAGCTAAATTACAACTGTGATTTGAACCCATGTTTGCAAGTGTGTGTGCGTAAAATAAATAGAAAAGATCATTATCAGATATAGGATGTCAGATTTTGGCAATAAATTTTTTTTGAGGTCAGTTTCGGGTTATGTCGTTAGCATAATTAATGCGGTTCATCTCACTGCCCATACTCACAAGTATGCAAGGAGAGATTGAATCAAGACATGTCTCTACATCAACCGTTGAGCATGTATTCACCCTTGAATCACTCCTGATTCATTTAAATCAAATCCAGATAAAAGTTGGATCCCCTTACCTTATTCAAACACCATACTCATTATCCTGAATCATCATACCGATATTCAATGAAGAAAATCAAATGAAACCAAGACAAATGAATCACTCGTTTCTGAATCTTATGATTCCTGATAATCCTTATGGATTCTGCTTGATTTTTCCTGTGCTAATAGATGTAACTTCATTCTGAAAATTTAGAAAATCATTGGGAAAATCTTAGATGCCTTGAGATAGTGCAATTTACATTATTGTAACATATCAGTGGGGTACACGTTGTATATCTTATAATTAATACCTTAATACACAAGAACGTGATACAAAGATGCTTATAGTTTCAAATCTTATAATATTGTCAACTTGAATTACTTGTTTATGTGCTTATTACGTATGAATAAATAGTAATCCATGACATGATCCCATATTCTTTGATATTTATATTGTATCGTTTTTGCTAAAAGATAGCCTGATATGATCCTTTGCTCGTGTCTTTGATCAAAAATAGTTTGTGTGAATACTTGTATATTTTTATTAGAAAAGATCAAAAAGATTTTAAGTTTTTGCATAGTTCAATTTTATGTAGAAAAGCCAAAAAATATTTGTGTTTAACCTTCCTGAATTGTACTTGAATCCTCATGGTTGAATATTTCTAACTTGTTCGTTATTTGACTTGAAAAACTTCATAAATTTGAGTTGAAAGTTTGCGCACTTAAGGGTTTGTGCGTACTTGTAAGTGCGCATGAAGTAAGCCCTGCGTACTTAACAAGTACGCAAGAGTTAAGTCTTGCGCACTTGTAAGTACGCAAGAGTTAAGTCTTGCGCACTTGTAAGTACGCACGAGTTAAAACGTGCGCACTTGCTAAGTACGCACGACCTTTTTGCGTGGGGTATATAAACCGGACTTAGAAAATTTTCAGAACCTTATCACTTTCAAACCGGTTAATATTCCCTCCGACTTTCACTCGAAAATTCAAGTGTTCCAATCCGATTCTTCGTCCCATTGCTAGTTTCATCACTTCATTACATCGATGTGGTGAGATTTTGGGCTTAATCCATCCACAAAAATCTTGATTTTGGACCGATTATCTTAGATTTTTGTTCGAGATTTTTATACAATTTTTGGGTTGTTTGGGTAATACCTAATAATTAAAACTTGTTAATAATCATTAATCGATCACTAATCGACCCTTAATCGTGCATTCGAGTCTTTGATTTTGAATTTGGGCTCGAATTTGAACCGACGGTTGCTTCGTTCGACTGTTAGAACAAAATAGGTCAAGTTTAGCAGGTATTTGGTGTTGTTGTTGATCCCATAGGCTAGAATCTTTGATTCCGACCTAGTGGCGACCCAATACACACCAATTTTTGAACATCAGTTGAATTTCAAACTTCTGAATTTTTCACCAAGTGCGTTTCCTGCGCACTTAACAAGTACACAAGAAGCACTTCATGCGTACTTGTTAAGTACGCAAGAGGAAACTCCTGTGTATTTGCTAAGTACGCAGGACCAACACTTGGCAAAAATCTTAAGTCTGAAATTCAGTTCAAAGAGTAACTGGTATACTGAGTCATGTTTATGCATTTCCAATGATACGTGTTGTTCTGATTATGTTTTCTGTGTGTTTTTGCAGATCATGGCTCGGGCGTTTACTAACGATTTCAACCTGTTAGCTAACACTGAACCAGAATGGAAGGGTGCAGCATTGCAGTACAGAGACATAGTTGATTTCTTGAACCGTTCAAGAATCAGCTACATCATTTCTACTGACCCGATCGTGTCAAGATCCTATCTCGAGCAGTTTTGGGATACGGCAGAGCACGACTGCACAGTAACCCCCAACGTTATAAGGGCTACCGTTGCTGGGCATGCTATTGCCTTCTCTGAAGATACTATAACAAGGGTCCTTCAATTCAGAGATCTCACGACCGACCCGACAGCCTATCCAGACTACATTATGGACGGCTGTTGGAGACAAAGAATGGGCTATGTCGGTGCGAGGGACTATGCTTCATACAAGAAGATGTGGGTGCTAGACCAATGGAAATACTTCGCCCACGTAATGATCATGTGCATATCATCAAGGAAAGCTGGAAAAGATGCCATTGGTCATGACCTTGCAGCAGCCATGGTCGCCCTTTCTCTCAATAAGGGCTAAAACTTCTCCCGCTACATCTTCAAGGCCATCAATGACCAGATCAACACAGCGGAGAGGTTTCGGTTCTTATTATACCCTCGGTTTGTGCAACTTCTGATTAATGACCCGTTACCAAACCTACCTGCTATAGGGGGGAGACTGCAAGTAAAGAGGGTGGACAAAAGAGTATTCGCCCAATTCCTAAAGCCAGGCAGTGTAGATCCTACCCCTGTGCATACAGAACTCTTTGGCCACCTCATCAATGAAGCATACGTGGCCCCAGGTGACTGGAGATGGTACAGTCATGACTCGAAGCCTGAATTAAGTGAACACTCCGACGAACAACAGGAAAAACAAGGGGAGGAAATGGAGAGTGATGATGGATCGTCTGATGATGGAGACGACGAAGGAGGAAATGATGGTGCTGAGGGATCCGACTCGGAAGCGACTGAGTCAGATTATTCTAATTCCGATGATGCACCATCATAGGTACACCCACGGAGAACGGCTAAGGTAACCCTACCTGAGTCATCCTCTAAGAAAAAGCGACAGTCCTCTAGCAGCGAATACGAGCCAGACTCTGACTCTGACGCTGCTATACAAAGACAAAGAAGAGAAAGCATTCACAAGAATAGGGGCGATAGGCAACAGCCTTCTATCCCTAGTGTGGTGGAGGCTCAGTAGCAAGTACAAGTGTCAGCTGCTAGTCCTGATTCAGCCTCCACTCCACCTTCATAGCAGCTTTACCGTAGGAGGAGGAGGCCGCAGGTGCAAAGTGAAGTGGCCGTCACTTCAATCACAGCGGAGATACCTGTGATAGTGACCCTCCCTACCACAACTACTCAGGTGGCTGCGACTACTCCAATCCTCACGGAGTCAGTCACCATCACCCCTACCATTACCCCTACAACTCTTGTCACATCCTCAATCCCAACCACCACCACTGAGCCTTTAATTCAACCCTTCAATTATGGAGATTTCACACAAGGGTTTGACTTTGATACCATATTCTCCTCCCCCATTCACAATGCTGAGGCGTCATCATCCAGACATCCTGATCCGAATGATGCAAGGATAGATGTTCTGGAAACCCAAGTTGCTTAACTACTGAAGACTATTCGGAAATCAAAGGAGGAGTCTGACGCTCAACAAGCACAGATCAATTCTTTGGTAGACGAAGTCAGAATCCTTCGTAGCTAGAGAACGGGGACTGATGAAATTTTGAAGAACGTCATGGCCCAGAACGAGCTCCTAATAAAGACGAATGAAATGATTCTGGGTCACAGGACGTCCTTAGAGCTGAGGTTTGATACTCAAAGGAAGGAGCATAAGCTGATGGTCAAGTTGATTGTTGATTTGACCAAGAAGCTTGATGCTCAGGGGGAGAAGGAGAAAGAGAAAGAAAAAGAGAAAGAAAAGAGGACTACTGGTGATGAGGCGTGTCATCCTGTCGACTTGACAAAGGATGACGACAAAGACAAGGATCCCGAAACCGGTCCTAGTGGAGGTGAGCACCAAGCTTTAGCAATCGTGCCCATCTCTGCTGTTCCAATGGCTCAGGGGGAGTCTACTCATCAAGAGGGTGGTGATACCTCTGGTGGTGGTGGTGGTGACAAAGGAAAATCAGTGGCTGAAGTTCTTAAGCACTTATCTGATGATGAGATCCTATATCTATAGCCTGACTATTCTAAAGAAGCACAGATCGATGCTCTCTTTAATCTAGAAGAAGGAGAGATCGACTCTGGTGATGATTGGGATGATGATGGTGAAGATATTGTGATCGAAATTCCTAAGGGTGACGGGAAGGAGAGTACGAGTTAGAAGATGGAGAAATCTTTGAATTTCCATCCTTCGAAGCTCCGCTCAACACAGGTTCAGTCGAGCAGGCTAGTAATGTAGAAGCCTCGACTGAAGCCTCCCTAGTTGACCCTGCACCTGTGGACCCAGAGGCACCGAAAGAAACATACATGCCTTCTACTTCCTCAAAGGGTCCAGCTCCTGTGTGGCAAAAGACGTCTATTATAGACAAACACAGAGCAACCGGGATGATCTTGGCTGTAAGGTTCGAGAAGGATAACATTTGTTCGCTATCAAAAGATCTGGCGGGGTTCAATACTTGAAACCCACCAGTGAAGCGTTCAGCTCCTTACCCAAATACGACCTTGTGAACCTAGCAAACCGAGAGCTGCTGGGTCATTCCAATCACGCAGTGGCGATGGGTTTGTGGGTGGTTCTACAGCGAGAAGCAAGATCTGGGAAAATTCGAGATGTTCTAGCCTCAAGTGCCCAAGAGAGTCAAGAATAAGCACGCTAGACATCCTGCGACTAAGAAGCACTTAAAGAAATTGGTATACAAGCCAGTGCGATGTGAAACTAAGATTCCCCTGAGCAAGGTATCTCAGGATATTCTTGGTGACATGTGGTACTGGTACGTAGATCCAAAGACGGGCGAAGCTGTGATCATGGGGAAATTACATGCAGAGAGTGGGAACATAGTGCCAAAGGAACTGATCAGAATCTTTGACGAAGTCTGCTTCATCAACTTTTCTGTGAAAGATCTGGAGGTACTAGCAGAACGGTATTGTGTGCACACGGATGAATGGACAAAGCTCCTTGCTTCTAAATATGACTAGGTGATTAAGTTCTGCCTTGAATACAAGAAGAAGATGGAAGCTAAAGATCAAGTGCTGTGAAGACTGAAGAATGAAGACCAAAGACGATGATAATCCAGAGCTATTGTCAAGTGGGAGTTTGTTGAAGCACTTTCCTAGGACAAACACTCTGGATAGAGTCTTAGTTTGTATCTTCTTGTTTATAATTGTCTTTGTATGTAAGAGTCTTTATGTATTAGTTTATCGAGTTGTATTTACTTTTACATATTGAATGTTGCAAAATTCTCCAAGTGTTTTGCGCACTTGTAAGTGCGCAGGAGAAAGCTCCTGCGTACTTAGCAAGTACGCAAGAATATCTTTGCGTACTTGCTAAGTACGCAAGAGCATTTTGCCCTGCGCACTTGCTAAGTGCGCAGGCATCAGGTCTTGTTTAAATATGATAGGTTGACAGAAGTTAAGTACGCAGGCATAATAGCAAATACGCAAATTGTAATCTCAGTGCTACTTTATGTAACCTTCAAGTGTTTATAATACAAAGAACGTTTAAAGTGTTTTCTCTTGTCGGTTTACTTTGTTTATTTTAACTCTCCACCTAGTCACGGGCATTCCGCACCCGGTTCGACTAGTAGACCTACTTGCATATGACGATCCGCCACACCCGAGGGACCTACACTATTACACCGAATTAATCTCGGAATATGGCCATTAACCTCATAACCATTGATCATTACCACGAATCCATCAATATCGAGCAAGTCGATAGTTATTCTTACATTCAAAAACCTGCGCACTTCCATCACACATCCGAGAAGCTTTTTCACATCCCATATTGCCCGAAGAAGTAGACGGAGACGCTAGAGACCACGCCCTAGGAGTCGCAGCTGTGTTGTAGTCGGGAACTATCAATTCGAATACACTTCTGGTAATTACCTACGTCACTAGCTTCGTTTTAATCTCTAGAACAAAAGCCCTATATTAATTTAACCATATAACATCAATTCGATCGAAATTCAAAATCTAGGGTTCTTGAGTTCTCTAGTTAATCGAATTTCGACCCACAACCGTTTTAAAACCATCTAAACTACACTGAAAGTTTCGCAACTCTCTGTTTATCAAAAACCCTATGATTCTAATCATCCCTATTATCAAAATCAACTGATTTGAATTCATGCTAGAACCTAGGATTCTCGGCATTACAATCTGCATTTTAACAACCCTAAACTCCATATTTTTACAATTAAATCTCGATACATATTCGCAAATACTCGAATTACAAAACCCCTATGATCCTATAACCATTCGCAATCAAATTCGAGAGTATTAGGACTGAATTCGATGGGGTTAGATGGGGAGTGAGAACTCAGGGTGCTTACTTGATAAAAGCAATCTAATCCAGGACTAGTGTGCGATAACCCTAGCGGGTGTGATGGTTAAGTGTGTGTGTTGATGGGGAGGAGACCCGGGTTCCAGTCTCTCCACACCCTTTTCTTTTTAAACTATTTTTCTACTAATATTTTTAATATAAAATCAATTCCAATGTTATTATAGTAATATATTAAGGTGATTTAGCCTAATAAATCGCCCGAAGGCTCGAGTTTAATGTTATAACTCATTTTAATAATATTTTCACTTTTAAAAATAATATATTTATATTATTTCGAACCATCGTTTCAAATAAAATAATATACTTTTATTATTTTCAACCCCGTAACTCAAAATAAAAATAATATACATAATTTGTATTATTTGAAGGGACGTTTTCAAAATGATAAATAATATAATTATTTATATTATTTACCCACGTTTACATCCTTAAATAAAAATAACCTATATTTATTATTTTTGCCACAATATTTATTAAATGTGAAATTCTCTAAACTTAAAAATAATATGTTAAAGTTATATTATTTTCTTGGGCCATTATTAAAGGCACAAACGTACTAGTTCATTTATTAACATTATTCGTAATTATTATTCGTTCGACACAAAACGTATTTAACTTAACTATTAAATTAAGAAATCATTATTTCCATTGACACGTTCGTCTACTCGTTAATCCTAAGTATGTGTTAGGACGTCCAAAATCCTCCGTGTCGTCGTTGCAAAGTCCCATATGACCCTAATTTATATGTTTATAATTCTAGGGCATTCGTGAGCCATTCCAGGCTAACAGTTGTGGTTCCAACCTATTTCCTGCGTAATCCAATTCTCTACTCAATCCAGGTTAGTTTCACGGGCCCTTTTTACTTGTTTTACTATTGGGGGAGAAACATGTATACACACAAACTTTATTTTAATTGTTTTCCCGTTGGGGGAGAAACATGCATACACACAAACATTATTTTACTTGTTTACCCGTTGAGGAGAAACATGCATACACACAAACATTATTTTACTTGTTTTCCCACTGGGGAGAAACATGCATACACACAAACAGTATTTTACTTGTTTTCCAGTTGGGGAGAAACATGCATAAATCCGAATATCATTTTACTTGTTTTCCCGTTGGGGAGAAACATGCGTACAAACAAACATCATTTTACTTGTTTTCCGTTAGGGAGAAACATGCATACGGACACACATCCGTTACTTGTCTTCCAGCCAAGGAGAGACATTCACATAAACGGACATGGATCACATAGTATTTCACTACACTTGTGTACTTAAGCGTAACACACTATCATCAAAAGTCCTCACTCACACATCGGACCTTTAATATGGATCTTAGAGAGGTAATGTTTAGTAGTACTACTGGTGCTTGACAAGCCCTACCCGTGTTAGTCGCGCTAACTCGATTGGAGGTCGAACGGGTGAATAATTGGCCTAATCACATTAGTCAGAGTTGATAGACCTGGCTGGAGGCAAACAAACAAACACACTGTCAGCTTCGGTTGCGAGCGCTTAGAGTAACTTGTACATTTTCTAGCTAGCAAATAGGTGTGACTTACGTATGTGGATCCAACAACACTCAAAAATTTTATTTACATACAAACTTGTGAACTCACCAACCTCGTGTTGACACTTTTTCTTACATGTTTCTCAGGTCGCTTTGGCACATATTGCGCACTTAGGACATGCATGGCATCCTACTGTCATATCATTCATTTCAAACATTTTAAACAGTTTACTTATTTGCATTAATTGACGCTTTGTTGCGAGTGATTACTTTTGATTTCATATTAACGTTTATGCTTCCACATTTAACTCTGAACATTAATGGTTTTGTTTAAACTCATATAGTTTGTTTGACGTAACTAATGACTGAGATCCTGGTTTGTCACGCTCCTAACGGTAAAACTCCGTTAGTGGAATTTAGGGTTGTGACAACTGAGACGAGGATATCCTCAAAAGGAAGTACCTCTGAATGGGTTCCAACTAAGAAGATAAGGACTGAGGTTAGGTAGCTGATGACCGCCGAAGTGATTTTCAAACTAAAGGACCTCAACAAGGAACTCACCGAGACGAACATGTTGGCCGAAAGATGTCTTTTGCAGCTTGCTGAACAAGCGGAGTTGATGAAAGAAGAGCTCGTGGTCATCAACCGCCAACTCACGGAGCTTAGCCACCGCACCTCCCACTACCCAATCCCCGTGCTCCCGCACTAGATGTTTGGAAATTTCATGTAATATCTTAGGGTGGGAAGGGTGTAGATTAGAACCTTGTTTTGCTCCATGAGGTTCTCGGCTTCTAATCTCCTATCAATCAATTAAATCTTCGTGTGATTGTTCTTGATCGTCTGTTTAATTCTATAACAGTTTAAACTAACTTGTTTTGCGCTAAAACAACTGGTGGAAATTGGAAACCCTTGTGGCATTGCCAAAGAAAACGGGACTGAAAAAAAGTATTTGAAACAGTAGGTCAAGTACGGGCGGTGTCCCACCAGACACGGGGCCATGCCTGACACTTGCAACAACTTGTTTGTCCCCTTTTCATTAAAACCGATTTTACACTCAATTTTAACCTAACTCACCCCCGTTTTCTCTCGGTTCCAGCCACCAAACGACCCCAATCCACTAATTTCATCAAGTTCTCTATTGATTTATCAACCATGGTATGTTTGGATCGTTCCAGTGTTAATATTTAGGGTTTTTATTTCAATTTCGGGGTGATTCTTGGCTTCCACAGAATTGTACCCATGTTTAAGTCATTTTTTGTTTAGATCCATAGTTTCTAGTGTTTCAATTCTTAGATTTGTAAGTTAGTTTTCATATTTCGTGTTTGATTTGGGTTTTTCACCCTGTTTGACCCATTTGTTTGAAATTTTACTCTTAAATTGATATTTCGTGCTCGACCCATCAGGTCACCCCGTGTTTAGAACAGCACACCCTTGTGCCTTTAATCCAACACGGGGTCGTGCTCCACCAGGCACGAGTCCGTGCTCAGCCTTCCGTCAAGATTATTTTTCATTCAATTTCATGTGATTCTCTAACCTAACCTATTATTTACCATCTCATGATCATGGAACACCTTTTTCTCATATTAAGGGCCCGAAATGAGGTTTGGTGTCGTGACTGGTTGAACGTACTCATGAACCTTCAAGAAGAGTCACATTTGCAAGTATGATATGATACCTTGAACACCGTTGGGCAGAGGGGGTATTTCAACAACCTCATTACCGCTCCATGGAAAAGAGTCTTTGAAAATGATCGTGAGTCTATGTTGGAACTCACACTAGAGTTCATGGCAACATCCTGGTTTAGGCACGCTGACCTTGATTTACGGGACGAATCTGCTGTAACCTTCCGTTTAGGAAGTGTTTGGCGAAGCACTTCAGTCGACCAGTTCGGGGTTGATCTAGGGATATATACCTCGGCGGAAATCAAGGAACCCGAATGGACTTCTGCACAACATACCATCGTTGACGAGGAAGATAGACATCACCCAACTTACAGGAATATCCGGACAAACTTTTGGAATGAAGTTGGTACTGGGAGCTACAACGCCAACAATTCTAAGAGCAGAAAGCTCAAAGATAATCTGCATCGTTATATCCATCATCTTCTTAGCCACTCAGCCACCCAGCGTAATCAAAGCGAGGGACTGGTCAACCTCGGAAACCTTTTTGTACTCTATTGTTTGGTCAATCAGCAGTCATGCAACATGGCATATCTCTTTTGCGGCCTTTTCGCCGCTAACAACATAGCCGGCATTCAAACCCCGTTGTTTGGAGGTAGTTAGATCGTATGTAAGGCCCCAAACCGGGAACCCTACAGTTGGTCCTCATCAATGGGTATTCTCTTTAAAAGTACCCATTTAAGTACTCAATCATACAGCGGAAGTCTTTCTAAAATAATAGTTACTCTTTAATGTCGTTATCGTTATTAACCCTTGCTCAGCCTGTAACGGACCGTTATGTACCTGAAAAGACGTCTTTTGGAGCTTGCTGAACTAGCGGAGACGATGAAAGAAGAGCTTGCGGTCATCAACCGCCAACTCACGGAGCATAGCAACCGCAGCTCCTGCTACCCAATCACCGTGCTCCCGCACCAGATGGTTTAAAGCTTCATGTAATATCTTAGGGTAGGAAGGGTGTTTATTAGAACCTTGTTTTGCTCCATGAGGTTCTCGGCTTATAATCTCCTATCAATCAATGAAATCTTCATGCGTTTGTTCTTGATCGTCTGTTTAATTCTATAACGGTTTAAACTAACTTGTGTTGCGCCAAAACAATTGGTGGAAATTGGAAACCCTTGTGGCATTACCAAAGAAAACGGGACTAAAAAAAAGTATTTGAAAGAGTAGGTCAAGTATGGGTCGTGCCCCACCAGACACGGGGCCGTGCCTGACAGTTGCAACAACTTTTTTGTCCCCTTTTCATTAAAACCGATTTTACACTCAATTTTAACCTAACTCACCCTCGTTTACTCTCGCTTCCAGCCACCAAACAACCCCAATCAACAAATTTGAACAAGTTCTCTATTGATTTATCAACCAAGGTATGTTTGGATCATTCCATTGTTAATATTTAGGGTTTTTATTTCCATTTCGGGGTAATTCTTGGCTTCCACTAAATTGTTCCCATCTTTAAGTCATTTATTGTTTAGATCCACAGTTTCTAGTGTTTCAATTCTTAGATTTGTAAGTTAGTTTTCAATTTTCGGGTTTGATTTGGGTTTTTCACTCGGTTTGGCCCATTTGTTTGAAATTTACTCTTAAACTTAGGTTGTTGTTATTGTTCGGTAAAAGGACCCAGAAATTCTGAAACAAAAAGTCAGGGGTTTACGTATACGGACACTTGCACGGGTTCGAATCTCAGATTCTACCCTTTTTAGTGCAACACGGGTCGTGCCCCACCGGGCACGCCCCCGTGCTCGACCCATCAGAACATCACACCCTTGTGCCTACAGTCCAACATGAGGTCGTGCTCCACCAGGCACGCCCCCGTGCTCAGCCTTCCGTCTAGATTATTTTTTGTTCGATTTCGTGTGATTCTCTAACCTAACCTATTATTTACCATCTCAGGATCATGAACACCCTTTTCTCCTATTTAGGGCCTGAAACGAGGGTTGTTGTCGTGACCGGTTGAACGTACTCATGAACCATCAAGAAGAGTCACATTTACGAGTATGCTATGATACCTTGAACACCGTTGGGCAGAGCGGGCATTTCAAAAACCTCATTACCGCTCCATGTAGGAGTGTCTTTGAAAATGATTGTGAGTCTGTGTTGGAACTCACACTAGAGTTCATGGCAACATCCCGGTTTAGGCACGCTGACCTTGATTTATGGGACGAATCTGTTGTAACCTTCCGTTTAGGAGGTGTTTGGCTAAGCACTTCAGTCAACCAGTTCGGGGTTGATATAGGAAGATAGACATCACCCAACTTAAGGGAATATCCGGACAAACTTTTGGAATGAAGTTGGTATTGGGAGCTACAATGCCAACATATCTAAGAGCAGAAAGCTCAAAGATCTTTTGCTTCGCTATATCCATCGTCTTCTTAGCCACTCTGCCACCCGGCGCGGTCAAAGTGAGGGAGTGGTCAACCTCCGAGACCTTTTTGTACTATATTGTTTGGTCAATCAACAGATGTGCAACATAGCATATCTCTTTTGCCACCTTTTTGCCGCTAACACCACACCCGGCATTCAAACCCCGTTGTTTGGAGGTAGTTAGATCATATGTAAGGCCCCAAAACGGCACCCTATAGTTGATCCTCATCACCGGGTATCCTTTTTAAAAGTACTCGTTTACTTACTCAATCATACAGAGGAAGTCTTTCTAAAATAATAATTACTCTTTAATGTCGTTATCGTTATTAACTTTACCTCACGAATGCATGCACATCGATCCGAGTAGCACCGCTTCCAAGCCAAGATACGTTGCCCACACATCTCAGCTTCAAAACAATCTAAGTACATGCAAAGTTACTACGCTGAGTGAGTTTTAATAGTTTAATTTAAATAAAACCATTGCTCATCACAATTATTAGTTATCTCCATTTAGGACATCCCGGTCCTTATGAAATAGTTTAATCATTTAATGACATATAGGTAACCCATATTAGCTTACCATATCCCATAAAAATTCACCACCCAGAGTCTTCCCAATTGTTTTAACTCAGTAAGTCTCACCGACATGGATCGAGCTCACTACATTAATAACTCGTATTCTACTACACATTTTAACCCTAAACCTGGCTAACAAGACCAACTCCTAGACATCAACTTAACCAGCCTTTACCAAGACTCACACAATTCAACTGACCCAACAGTTATAATCAAAACATCATCATCTCGACACAACGATCACTCTATCGTTACACACCACATCAATATCTTCTCATGCACAATCAATATAACTCAACACCTGCATGCAATTTAAACACATATAAAATCACGCAAAAACATACCTCGTCACAAGCACCTTTGTCAGGGTGTTCGACACACCCCGACCTCATCACTGTCCTGTTGGACATTGTCACCTTTGGTGACCTCCCGTAGGACTTTGTCCTCCATAATCAAGTTTGCCAGGTTACAAAGAAAACGAAGCAAACATAACACAAGCATATAACGCATAATATCACATTTCGTTTATATGACTTGTTAACTAGACCTACACCCCACACACCTTCTAAGGATAACATATCCTACACATACTCATAAGAACCTAGCTCATATCCCGACTCACCCCGACGAACTCTTAACACGACACACGTCAATAAGTCCTCTTACCCTTAGCTCACATTATCACAAGGACACCACATAGACCCGCCCGCCTCTTATTTAACGTTTTAGTTCATATACACGTCGGGTTAAACCCAAAACTCTTAAGACATTTAATATAATAAACATATGTTGTAAGTATGTACGATAGCCCCAAAATAGTAAACATTTAAGAAGTACGGGATTAGAAACTCACAACCAAACTCCTCCGTCTATAATTAAGTCACATGATTAGATTACATTCTAAATGTATGTCAGGTGATATATAACGTAAAACCCTACAACCAAACTCCTTCGTCTATAATTCAAGTTATTGAATCCAAGCTCCTCAAACACACAGGTATACGGGTTGGGTTCCTATTCATGCACGTAAACCCGCCATGCAAACCCTACTTTGTTCCCGTTATCGACTCCGTCCCCTCCATAGTGCACCATCATTCACGCTGACTTCGTCTGTCTCACCGTTCATTAACATGCACGTCCTCCGACTCTTCCAACATAACCAAAACCCTAATCCACGAGAATTCGCGTACTAGAACCGGAGTCAAAGCACGCACCATGCAAAGCTCTAGCCGATCCCACCGTTGCTAATGTACGAGTCCACCCCGTACTCCACCGTCCCTATCGTTTACCGTCGTGTCGTATCCTTCGTCGTGCACTGCCAACCGATCACCACCACCCATCTCTTCTTCATCCTCACGTCCACCCAGTGGGCTGTCAGCACCGCCGTGGTCGTGTTAACCCTACTCGTCTGACACCACCGATGTCGTCACAGCCACCCTCACGCACTTCCACCATGTTGTCGTCGCCTTGCCACACCTGTAGCCAAGCCACCCCGTAGCTGCCTTCAGGTTCCGTATGTGCTGTAGCCACCGCCGGACACCACTACCATCCTACCCCCGCCACCACGATCAGCCACCACATCTAGCCTCCCTCTCCCCCTTGCCGTCGCTGACGGCTAAACACCAAAACCTAAGTCGGGTTTTCCTACTATTTGCATATACACATAAAAAGAATAAACGAGGATTACCGTGGCTTAACACGAAGTCTCCGCTCGAAACTGTCATAAACCCTTCTCCTCCAATCGTCCTTCTCCTTTTCTTTCTTCCTTGCTGTCGTCGCAAGCTCCCTGGCTAACTGGCTTAGGGTTTGCGCATAAAGTGGCTTTTGAATGGCCACTATTTCAAATTCATTTGAAGCAAAGAGGAAATGATAGTACATCAGTAAGTGATCTAAACGTCTTCGACTGCACATATGGTAAATGATCGAGTCATGATTACTTGAAAGTTTAAGTTGTTTCAGTTTTAATTTGAATATTTACAAGTAATTTGAATTGTCAGTAGGCTATAAGCATTTTTGAATCATTAGTAGTGTGGAAACTTAATAAATACAACAACTGTGATTTGAACCCATGTTTGCATGTGTGTGTGTGTAAAAGATCATTATCAGATAAAGGATGTAAGATTTTGGCAAATATTTTCTTATGAGACCAGTTTCGGGTTATATCTTTAGCACAATTTTTCAGTTCACTTCACTGCCCATACTAACAAATATGTAATGGGAAGTTGGGCCAAGATGTGTCTTGACATCAACCGTTAAGCATATATTCACCCTTGAATCATACCTGATTCATTGATATCAAATCTAGATAAAAGTTGGATCCCCTTACCTAAATCCTCATACACTATATTTATTAACCTGAATCATCATATGATATTCACAGAAGAAAAACCTATCAAACCAAGACAAATGAATCACTCAATTTTGAATCTTATGATTCTTGATAATTCTTATGGATTCTACTTGATTTTTCTGTGCTAAACGATGTAACTTCATTCTGGAGATTTGAAAATCTTTGGAAAAATCTTATATGCCTTGAGATAATGCAAATTTAAATTCATGTAGCAGAACAGTGTGGTACACGTTGTATACTTATAACTAATACTTTAACACACAAGAACGTGATACAAAGATGCTTATGGTTTCAAATTTTATAATCTTGCCAACTTGAATTACTTGTTTATATTGCATATTACGTATGAATAAGTAGTAATCCATGACATGATCCCATATTCTTTGATGTTTATTGTGAATCATTTTTTCTTATAATAGCCTGATATGATCCTCTGATCATGACTTTGACCAAAAATAGCTTATGTGTATATTCTTGTGCATATTATCTTCATTCAAAAATGCCAAAAAGATTTGAAGTACAGTTTTTCAAAACATACGAAAAGCCAAAAAATATTTGTGTTTAACTTCCTTGAATTGCTTTTGAAACCTCTTGATTGAATGTTCTTATCCGGTTCGTTATTTGACTTGACATTCTTAATAATTTGAGTTGAAATTTGATTTCACAAGGGATTTCTGTGTACTTGACATGTACGCTGGAATTAAACCTTACATACTTACAAGTACGCAGGACTTAAGTCATGCGTACTTGCTTAGTACGCAGGAGTTAAGTCCTGCGTACATGTTAAGTACGCACGACCCATCTGTAAAGGGTATATATACAGGAATTAGAAAAAAAATTCAAGTCTTCATCTCATTTCAAACGACTAACACTGTGTTATTCCCGCTGCTCATATTTCCTCGAAAATTTGTGTGTTCCTAAGCTCGTTTTTCATCCCATTTCTAGTTTCATCATCTCCTAACTAAAATTTGGCGAGATTCTCAGACGATTCCATCCATAAAATCGATTGTTTTCCACCGATTTCTTAACCCTGAAGAACTAGGGCTTTGGTTATGATTTTTGACCGATTGTAGGTGTTTGTGACCCAAATTTTGACCTAAAACCTGTTTTAAATCATTATTTGAAGCTCTAGTATCAAAGACTTTTCCTTAACTTGGTTGGATTTTGGATTTGACCACCCGTGGTGCCGTGGTTCTGTGTCGGACCACGGTTCGGTCAATTTGTCTGAGAATTAGCTTGATTTTGTTGTTGGTGTTGGTCCCATAAGTCCTATTCTTGTTTTTCGACCGTGTGTTGACCATAACACACAACAAAATCTCTCTTTCTTGGATTTTGAAAACTTGACAAAGTTGCCTAAGTGTTAAACCTTGCGCACTTGGTAAGTACGCAAGATATAGCTCTTGCGTACTTGCTAAGTACGTAAGACATAAACCCTGCGTACTTGTTAAGTACGCAGGAAAGGCAACATGGAAAATTTTCTAAGTCTAGAACTCTGATCTTTGAGAATGTTCTATACCTAGTCATGTCTATTCAATTCCAATGAGTCTATGTGTTCTTATAGTGTTCATTGTGTGTTCTTGCAGTAATGGCTCGTGCATTTACCAGTGAGTTAAATCTTCTTGCTCGCACGAATCCAGAATGGAAAGGTGCTGCACTTCAATACAGAGAGATTGTGGACTTTCTAAACCGCTCCAAGATCAGCTATGCCATTTCTGCTGATCCAATCGTCTCAAGACCTTATCTGGAACAGTTATGGGAAACAGTTGATAATGACTCTACGGTAACCCCAAACGTCATAAGGGCTACTGTAGCCGGTAAAGATATTGCTATTTCTGAAGCCACCATTAGGAGAGTCCTGCAGTTCAGGGATCTAGCAACTGACCCAGTCGCTTACCCTGATTACTTTGTGAATGGGTGCTGGAGACAGAGGATGGGCTATGTCAGTGCTAGAGATTATGCCTCTTACAAGAAGATGTAGTTACTTGACCAATGGAGGTACTTTACCCATGTCATGATCATGTGCATCTCTTCACGAAAAGCAGGAAAGGATGAAATGGGTCCTGACCTGGCAGCGGAAATGGTTGGGTTATCTCTCAACAAAAGGGTTCAACTTCTCCAAATATATCTACAAAGCTTTAACCGATCAGATTAACACGTCGAAGAAGTTTAGATTCCTGTTGTATCCATGATTTGTTCAGCCACTGATTAATGATGCCTTGCCGAATCTTCCGGCAATAGGTGAAAGATTACAAGTCAAGATAGTGGCCAAGAGAGTGTTTTCTCAATTCCTTACACCAGGCAGTGTAGAGCCTACCCCTGTGCACACTTCTCTCTTTGGCCATCTTATCAACGAAACATATGTGGCCCCTACTGAATTCAGATGGTATAGTGATGAGTCTGAGCCTAAACAGAGTGAACACTCTGATGAACCAGTAGAGGAGGAAGAGGAAGGAGATGAAGAATCTAATAGTGATGAATCTGATTGTCACACCCCGACCGATGGTGGAATCATCGGGGCGGGACATGTAGACTGTTCATAGCACATGGTTGTCTAAATTGAAATATATTAAAGTCAAATTTCCATTACAAATAATCTAAGTACAACCAAATTCAAACAAAGAAACATAAAACAACTCATAGAATTCTTGATTTAAATTGCTAAGTCCAAATCCTATATTGAGCACGTCTTGAATCATTCTCACATATTAGGGCCTGAAACATGAATAAAATAAAGTCAACTAAAAAGTTGGTGAGTATAACACAGTTGTATATAGATAGCATATAGTTGAAAACAAATCCTTTACAAGACATGATAAAATAAGGCATTTATGGGGACCAGCTATTGTGTAATCAAGTACAACCAAACCTTTGTAACTAGTATGCAAATTGTGTTGTTGGTATTAATCACCTCCACTTGGGTGGGTTTGTCAGACTCAATAGATCTATCATTGAAAACCGTCGGCTTGTATAGTTAATGATTGCACATAAGTTTTCACAAAGATTAGCACAACTAGCACTCGGGCACAAAGCTCAAATTTTGCACACATATATGTAAATAGGATTTTGCACTTGTGTTGTTTGTGTAAATGTAAATGTGTAATGTGTATAAAGTTCATGTTCCACCCCAAAAGTGTAAAAGAGTAAAAAGGGGTTGTGAATACTCACTTGGTATGGAAGTGTAGCTAACAAAGAGTATAGATAAAATAAGAATCCTTGATACGCACGAGTTAACCTAGATAATAATGTATATTGAATCAAATATGTGCACAAAGTTTAAGTCTAATATTGAATGTTGAATTTGTGTATAAAAGGTATTAAATAAAATATATGAGGTTGTAGTAAACATTTTTGGAACATTTGATTAAAGTTTGGAATTGAAAAATAGAATTTTTATAAAATTGTTGATTATGAAAATAATGCATGTGATAAATGTAATTTAATTAATAAATAAATAAATGATTATAGTTTATGAAATAATGTAAATATTGATTGTAATTAAGTATAAATAAATAAATGATTTTTGTTTAAATATGAATTAAATAAATAAATATTATCTTATTTATTTATAAACTTTGTAACTTAATCATTTAAAACATCATTTAAGTGTAAGATAATTATAAATTTGATTTTTATAAATTTTTAAATAAACTTTCAAATAAATAATGTTTATTTCCAGATTAAACTTTAAATCTTTTCAAGTACAGAAAACATATTTTTTTTATAAAATTTGAAACATTTACTGATTGAAAAATATAAAATTATAATTCTGTTAAAAGTTCTGAGTCACACAAGACCGTGCCTCGGAAGGGCACGATCGTGTTCAAGCCACGGGCGCGACCGGGTTGGTCAACAGAGGGCACAAACTAGACAAGTCAACAGGCACGACCATGCCTTGGCTCGGCACGGTCGTGTCTATCATTTTTAGACACAACCGAGGTTAGCCCAAAGGGCATGACTAGGTCTAGACAGGAGGACACGACCGCGCTGCTATTCGGCACGACCGCGTTTCATGAGGCACGGCCGCGCTAGATGATTAGCGCGACCGTGTCTCTTCCAAGTCAGACACGAATTGAACAATTTTTGTATTTATAGCGCTGGATTTGATAGGGCTTTTGGTTACAGAGTTGTTACGAGTCAATTCATCTAATTTAATTGTATGGAAATCGTGTTTAAGAGTGGAATCGATTAAATCTTTTCTTATTAAAATAATAATTCTGATTCGGATGATTTCTGTAATGAAAGCCCAGATTAATAGGGAGCTTTTTATATTGATACAGAAACGAATGAGATGGAGAGTATACTTACCCTGAAGCGTATCGAATCGATGAAGAACGGTAGAACGGAGTTCCGGCGACGGAGAAAATGGCTTCCGGCGACTTCGGCTGCAATTCCGGCTAGGCCAGAGAGTCCAGAGTCTTGGAGAGAGTCGGGAGATGCGTATTCCTTTCTTGGTTGGGAGGATTTGGGTTTCAGGAGAGGATTCGAGTTTTGCTTGAAAAGTTTGAAAGAGATTTCGAGTTTGATAGTATGAAACTGAGGCGTTGTGAAATTTTGAAAATGGTATAACTCTCGTTAAGGGGAAAAGAAACGGAGGACGGTTACAGATTCTCAGAAATCGGGCGATTAATTTACATTTACGTTTTGACAGTTACGTAGGCGTGACCGTGTCAAGATAGGCGTGACCGTGCTTAGGCACCGGGCACAATCGTTCCAGGACCAGTCGCGCGATCGTGCCGAGGCACTTGGCGCGACCGTGCCAGGACGAAGCACGACCGTGCTAATTAGGGTTTCTAGATAATTTTTCAACTTTAGTCCTTGACTTTTCAGGTTTGATAAGTTTGAATTAAATAGTTTCTTGCATAGTTTTTAAATGTATATAATTGCGTAAAACTTGCGAATTTGTATTGAATCATTGCGTTTAGTTTACGGTAAGAAAAATAATAAGACAGTGCACGGGTATTGAGTTCGAAATACATTTCATTGAATTGAAAATATGAATACTAAAATCAGAAATGTTACAGTCTCCCCATGTTGAGAGAATTTCGTCCCGAAAATTAGTTTGAGGAAGCGACGGTATCGGTAAAAAGAAGAGGGTACTTGAGCTTCATTTGGTCTTCTCGTTCCCATGTGAACTCAGGACCACGCTTAGATTCCCAACGAACTTTGACAATAGGAATGCGACTTCGCTTGAGCTGTTTGACTTCACGATCCATAATTTCCACCGGCCTTTCAACGAAGTGCATTGTTTCATCAATGCGCACGTCGTCAAGCGGTATATGGAGATTTTCATCAGCGAGACACTTCTTCAGATTAGATACATGAAATGTAGGATGCACATTTCCAAGAGATGGAGGTAACTCGAGCTTGTAAGCCACTTTCCCAATCCTTTCAAGGATTTTGAATGGACCAATATAACGAGGTGCTAACTTGCCTTTCTTTCCAAAACGGATCACGCCCTTCCATGGAGACACCTTTAGAAGAACAAGGTCACCGACTTGGAATTACAAGGGTTTTCGACGTTTGTCGGCATAACTCTTTTGCCGACTCCTCGCTACTCGAATATTGTCACGGATTTGAATAATCTTGTCGGATGTTTCTTGAATTAACTCGGGACCAGTGATTTGTGCTTCACCAATCTCGTTCCAACAGATAGGAGAACGACACTTGCGACCATAGAGAGCTTCGAATGGAGCCATATTGATACTTGTGTGGTAGCTATTGTTGTAAGAAAACTCAATGAGGGATAGATGTGAATCCCAATTGCCACCAAAATCGATTACACAAGCTCTAAGCATGTCTTCAAGAGTTTGGATTGTTCGCTCGGTTTGACCATCAGTTTGCGGATGGTAAGTCGTGCTCAAATCCAATCGAGTACCAAGAGCCTTTTGGAGAGATTGCCAAAATCGAGAGGTGAACCGAGCATCTCTATCGGATATTATGTTCACGGGAACACCATGACGGCTCACAATTTCATCAATGTAAATTCGGGCTAGTTTCTCCACTTTGAAGTCTTCGCGGATAGGCAAGAAATGAGCGGATTTAGTGAGATGATCAATGATCACCCAAATACTATCATATCTACTCGAGGTGCGAGGGAGCTTGGTAATGAAATCCATAGTTATATTCTCCAATTTCCACACGGGAATTTCTGGTTGTTCGAGTAAACCGGATGGACGTTGATGTTCGGCTTTGACTTTGGAACAGGTTAAGCATTTGGCCACATAAAGAGCAATGTCTTTCTTTATACCGGGCCACCAATAAAGTTGGCGAAGATCTTGGTACATTTTATCCGCACCAGGATGAATAGAATAACGAGTCTTATGAGCCTCGTTCATGAGAAATGCACGGAGATCGTCGCGATCGAGAACCCAAATACGGTTCAAGTAATAGAGTAAGCCATTGGGTTTTGATTCAAGAAGGAGTTCAACACCACATGACATTTCTTCGTACATGTTACCCTCGGTTACCGAGACGTGTTGAGCTTCTAAGATACGGGTTTGAATATCGGTTTGAATACGGGCACAATGAAGCATAACATGGTCCTTTCGACTCAAAGCATCGGCTACAACATTCGCTTTGCCGGGGTGTAACGAATCTCGCAGTCGTAGTCGTTAAGGAGTTCGAACCAACGTCGTTGCCTCAAATTGAGTTCTTTTTGGTTGAAAATATGTTGAAGACTTTTGTGGTCGGTGAACAACACACATTTCGTGCCATATAGGTAATGTCTCCAAATCTTTAACGCGAATACGACCGCACCCAACTCGAGATCGTGCGTCGTATAATTCTTCTCATGAACTTTGAGTTGCCTTGATGCATAAGCGATTACTTTGCCTCGTTGCATGAGAACACAACCAAGACCATGGTTAGAAGCATCACAATAGACAACTAAATCATCATTTCCATCGGGGAGAGTCAATATGGGAGCATTGCATAGCTTTTGCTTGAGGGTTTGAAAAGCTTCTTCTTGATTCGGTCCCCATTCATAAGCTTTACCTTTGTAAGTCAAAGCGGTAAGAGGGATAGCAATCTTTGAGAAGTTTGAGATGAAACGACGATAATAACCCGCAAGACCAAGAAATGAACGAACTTCGGTAGGAGTCTTCGGGGCATTCCAATTCTTAACCGTTTCAATCTTAGCAGGATCAACAAGAATACCCTTGTCGTTGACGATGTGACCAAGAAATTGAACTTCCTTTAGCCAGAATTCACATTTGGAGAATTTGGCATATAGTTTTTTCTTTTCTCAAGAGCTCCAAAACCAATCTAAGGTGTTGTTCATGATCGGCTTTAGTCTTGGAATAGATTAAGATATCGTCAATGAAGACGATCACGAATTTATCAAGGTATGGTTTGCACACACGATTCATGAGATCCATGAAAACTGCGGGTGCGTTGGTTAACCCGAAAGGCATAACCATGAACTCGTAATGACCATACCTTGTTCGGAAGGCAGTCTTAGGAATGTCATCTTCTTGAACACGAAGCTGATGATAACCGGATCGAAGATCAATATTTGAGAAACAAGTAGAACCTTGAAGTTGATCAAAGAGATCATCGATTCTAGGTAAAGGATAACGGTTCTTGATAGTAAGCTTGTTGAGTTCGCGGTAGTCAATACACATGCGAAATGATCCATCCTTCTTCTTAACAAATAAGACGGGTGCACCCCACGGTGAATGACTTGGGCGAATGAAACCTTTGTCGGAGAGCTCTTGAAGTTGACTTGCAAGCTCTTGCATTTCGGAAGGTGCAAGACGATAAGGAGCTCTAGCAACGGGGTTAGCTCCAGGTATAAGATCAATACGGAACTCTACTTGACGAACGGGAGGAAGACCGGATAAATCCTTAAGAAAAACTTCGGGGAAATCCCGAATGATCGGAATGTCTTGGATACTCTTCTCCTTGACATCCTTTTGAACAATATGAGCTAAGAAAGCAATGTACTTCTTTCGTAAGTACTTTTGAGCGGTAGTACACGACATCAACTTAAGTCCCTTGCAAGGCTTTTCACCAAAAACCCTTAAGGTTTCTCCCGATGGTAGTGGAATTCGGATACACTTTTCAAAGCAAATGACTTCGGCATGATGATTTGATAGCCAATCCATACCTATGATAATATCAAAGCTTCCTAGTGGCATTGGAACAAGGTTGATTGGGAATGAATTGTCATTTAGTTCTAAGGAGCAATCATAAATAATGTAGTCAATTGTAAGGGAGTCACCATTCGCTATTTCAACGGTGAAGGTTTTCTCTAATTGGGATCGTGTCTTTGCAAGTAAAGGCTCAAAATTAAGTGACACAAAACTTTTATCGGCACCGGTATCGAACAAAATGGAGGCATATTGACTATTAACAAGGAACGTACCATTAACCACGTCGTTGTTGGCTTGAGCTTCGTTGGCGTTTATGTTGAACGCACGCCCACGAGCTCCACCTTGTCTAGCATTTGCAAATCTTGGACATTGATCACGAAAATGGTTCGGGTCACCACACTCATAGCAAGCACGCCCATTAGCAATGGCGGGAGCACCTTGATTAGCCACTTGAGGTACGGTTCGGTTTGGAGGGTGGACTTGGCCCGCAAGAGCTTTGGCCCTACAAACATTGATAGTATGACCATATCTCCCACAATGAGTACAAAGGCGACATGGGATAGTTTCAGGATGATGATAATTGCAGGTGGCACAAAGAGGGTAGATCCCAACATATGGCTTTTTAGCCGGCGCTTGAACCATAGGTGCAGCTTGGTTGACGGGAACAACAGGAGTAACCACAGCGAAATTTCTAACCTTCCTCTTTCTATTATTGCGAGAGGGCTCGGTTGTGGCTTCTTTGTTGTGAGTAGGAGGGGTTACGGTTTCAGAAACTTTCATAGAACCCTTTTTGGTAAGAGTTCCAGCTTTCACATGATTATCAGTTAAGGTAGCGGATAGACGAATAGCATCCTCCAGAGTAGCAGGATTTCTACCTAAGACAGTATCTTGGATTTGTCTTGGTAGCCCACCAATATACTTTTCGATACAACGGGACAAAGGAGTGACCATGTGGGGCACGAGAAGACTCAACTCATGGAACCGAGTTGTATATGCTAAGCTTTCCCTACTATCTTGGGCAAGATCCCAAAATTCAGCTTCTAACTTTTTCACTTCATTTCGAGGGCAGAACTCCTCGGTCATAAGCCTTTTGACCTCATCCCAAGGTAAGGCCATAGCTACATCAACACCCCTATTCCTTTTCTCCCCATTCCACCATGTAAGTGCCCGTTTTTGTAGGACACTTGTAGCATGACGAACACGGAGGTTGTCGGGACAGTCACTATTGAGAAAGGTATTCTCAATGCTTTCAAACCATTGAAGGAGTCCGGTAGCTCCTTCGGTACCAAAGAACTTGAGGGGATTGCACGAGTTGAAGTGCTTGAACGTGCATTGAGATGGATTGTTACCACCATTTCCACCATTATTACCACTATTGCTTCCATTTTCACCATTGTTGCCATTGGTGGCACCATTGGCTTGGGTGAGTTGTGTCACCAATTGGGTAAGGATAGCAGCAATGTCGGTGTTGGCGTTGGTTGCGGGAGCACGACGAGGAGGCATTCTACAGATTTTCACAAGACAAGAAAAATTGTAAGAACTTATGAGATTTGATAGGATTTAAGAGAATGAGATAATAAAAATAGATATTCTTAGTTTGGATTGCACTCAAAAGTGACAAAATCACTTGAATACTATGGCACATTAAGGTTAACTAAACTTATATAATTTTTTTCAAGGAGACATGCTTTAGCCTATAAGTAAACACTCATCTCGGGGATTCCCAGGAAAGCATACGGGTCCCTCGGTTGATTGGGATTTATGCGAAATGCTTTCCTAGACAGAAAACCCAAAATACAGGTGTCACCCTTCCAGATTGCACGTGTCCTCAAATAATTTAACAAGTTTAAAAACCTTAACGAAGAAATAAAATTTTTAGAGATTTTTGCTTCAAGAATTTTTCCACATGCTAAGAATGATAAAGATAGAAAAGAAAATAGAAATATTATGAGGTTTTAGGATATATGAAAGGATATTATTTATTAAATTATTATTTAAGAAGATCCTACTAATTCATGAATTTTTAACAAGTAAGGTATCAAATATAATAATAATGAATAATGGTAAGCATGTAACACATAGCACAAAAATCATGAAACATAGTATAAGTGGGTGTCCTAAAGTTATAGTCTAGGTCAATGTGTCTAATAACCTAATTCCCTATAACCAAGGCTCTGATACCAATCTGTCACACCCCGACCGATGGCGGAATCATCGGGGCTGGACATGTAGACTGTTCATAGCACATGGTTGACTAAATTGAAATATATTAAAGTCAAATTTCCATTACAAATAATCCAAGTACAACCAAATTCAAACAAAGAAACATAAAACAACTCATAGAATTCTTGATTTAAATTGCTAAGTCCAAATCCTATATTGAGCACGTCTTGAATCATTCTCACATATTAGGGCCTGAAACATGAATAAAATAAAGTCAACTAAAAAGTTGGTGAGTATAACACAGTTGTATATAGATAGCATATAGTTGAAAACAAATCATTTACAAGACATGATAAAATAATGCATTTACGGGGACCAGCTATTGTGTAATCAAGTACAACCAAACTTTTGTAACTAAAATGCAAATTGTGTTGTCGGTATCAATCACCTCCACTTGGGTGGGTTTGTCAGACTCAATAGATCTATCATTGAAAACCGTCGGCTTGTATAGTTAATGATTGCACATAAGTTTTCACAAAGATTAGCACAACTAGCACTCGGGCACAAAGCTCAAATTTTGCACACATGTATGTAAATAGGATTTTGCACTTGTGTTGTTTGTGTAAATGTAAATGTGGAATGTGTATAAAGTTCATGTTCCACCCCAAAAGTGTAAAAGAGTAAAAAGGGGTTGTGAATACTCACTTGGTATGGAAGTGTAGCTAACAAAGAGTATAGATAAAATAAGAATCTTTGATACGCACGAGTTAACCTAGATAATAATGTATATTGAATCAAATATGTGCACAAAGTTTAAGTCTAATATTGAATGTTGAATTTGTGTATAAAAGGTATTAAATAAAATATATGAGGTTGTAGTAAACATTTTTGGAACATTTGATTAAAGTTTGGAATTAAAAAATAGAATTTTTATAAAATTGTTGATTATGAAAATAATGCATGTGATAAATGTAATTTAATTAATAAATAAATAAATGATTATAGTTTATGAAATAATGTAAATATTGATTGTAATTAAGTATAAGTAAATAAATGATTTTTGTTTAAATATGAATTAAATAAATAATTATTATCTTATTTATTTATAAACTTTGTAACTTAATCATTTAAAACATCATTTAAGTGTAAGATAATTATAAATTTGATTTTTATAAATTTTTAAATAAACTTTCAAATAAATAATGTTTATGTCCAGATTAAACTTTAAATCTTTTCAAGTAAAGAAAACATATTTTTTTTATAAAATTTGAAACATTTACTGATTGAAAAATATAAAATTATAATTCTGTTAAAAGTTCTGAGTCACACAAGACCGTGCCTCGGAAGGGCACGATCGTGTTCAAGCCACGGGCGCGACCGGGTTGGTCAACAGAGGGCACAAACTAGACAAGTCAACAGGCACGACCATGCCTTGGCTCGGCACGGTCGTGTCTATCATTTTTAGACACAACGGAAGTTAGCCCAAAGGGCATGACTAGGTCTGGACAGGAGGACACGACCGCGCTGCTATTCGGCACGACCGCGTTTCATGAGGCACGGCCGCGCTAGATGATTAGCGCGACCGTGTCTCTTCCAAGTCAGACACGAATTGAACAATTTTTGTATTTATAGCGCTGGATTTGATAGGGCTTTTGGTTACAGAGTTGTTACGAGTCAATTCATCTAATTTAATTGTATGGAAATCGTGTTTAAGAGTGGAATCGATTAAATCTTTTCTTATTAAAATAATAATTCTGATTCGGACGATTTCTGTAATGAAAGCCTAGATTAATAGGGGGCTTTTTATATTGATACAGAAACGAATGAGATGGAGAGTATACTTACCCTGAAGCGTATCGAATCGATGAAGAACGGTAGAACGGAGTTCCGGCGACGGAGAAAATGGCTTCCGGCGACTTCGGCTGCAATTCCGGCTAGGCCAGAGAGTCCAGAGTCTTGGAGAGAGTCGGGAGATGCGTATTCCTTTCTTGGTTGGGAGGATTTGGGTTTCAGGAGAGGATTCGAGTTTTGCTTGAAAAGTTTGAGAGAGATTTCGAATTTGATAGTATGAAACTGAGGCGTTGTGAAATTTTGAAAATGGTATAACTCTCGTTAAGGGGAAAAGAAACGGAGGACGGTTACAGATTCTCAGAAATCGGGCGATTAATTTACATTTACGTTTTGAAAGTTACGCAGGCGCGACCGTGCCAAGATAGGCGCGACCGTGCTTAGGCACTGGGCAGAATCGTTCCAGGACCAGTCGCGCGATCGTGCCGAGGCACTTGGCGCGACCGTGCCAGGACGAAGCACGACCGTGCTAATTAGGGTTTCTAGATAATTTTTCAACTTTAGTCCTTGACTTTTCAGGTTTGATAAGTTTGAATTAAATAGTTTCTTGCATAGTTTTTAAATGTATATAATTGCGTAAAACTTGCGAATTTGTATGAATCATTGCGTTTAGTTTACGGTAAGAAAAATAATAAGACAGTGCACGGGTATTGAGTTTGAAATACATTACATTGAATTGAAAATATGAATACTAAAATCAGAAATGTTACACTGATGATGATGATGGTGATGAGGAACAAGAAGGAGAAGATGGTGTTGAGGAGTCAGATTCTGAAGCCACTGAATCTGATTCATCTAACTATGATGAGGCACCTGATCAATCACATACAAGGAGGACGGTGAAGGTTTCCCTTCCCGAGTCATCTTCGAAGAGACAGAGACATGAGAGTATTGGAAGTGAATATGAACCCGATTCCGATTCGGATGCTGAATTACAAAGACAGTGAAGAGAAAGAAGTGTTAAGCGACGGGGGGATAGGCCATTTGTTGATATCCCTAGAGAGGTCGAGGTTAGTACTCAAAAGGGTCCAATCACAGAGGCCATGAGTACTGCTCACCCTCTCCTTCAACTTCCAGCCAGCTGTATCGACGACATCGGAGGAGGCAGCCACATGTTAGTGCTGAGATGGCTGCCACTACTGTCACAGAGGAGGTTCCTGTGATAGTATCCCTCCCAGTTCAATCTATTCAACAGGTGATGATGACGACTCCAATTCAAACTAATTCGGTCACTATCACCCCAACCACCATTACAACATCTACCATACAAACTTCCATCATAACCATAATTCCCACTACCACCCTTCAACCAATCAGTGAACCCTTTACATATGGTGATTTCACCCATGGGTTTGACTTTGATGAGATCTTCACCTTTCCCACTCATACAGTCGTAGCCTCTACATCTAGGGATCTAGATCCACGGGATGCAAGGATTGCTACTCTGAAGACTCAAGTTGCTGGTTTACTTGAGATGGTACGGAAATCAAGGGAGGAGTCTGACAAGCAACAAGGTCAGATTAACTCTTTGGTTGATGAAGTAGCAAATTTGAAGAAACAAAGGGAGGTTGATGAGTTGCAGTGTAAAGATCACGATATGATGGTTAAATTGGTCTGTGATATGACCAAAACGCTTGCTGCTCAGGGGGAGAAGATTCAAGAGTTGCTGAAGGAGAAGGAGAAACCGACAAAGCCAAGTAGTGATGAGGCTTGTCACCTAGTCAACCTGACTAAGGATGACGACACAGACAAGGATCCTGAAGCGGGTCCCAGTGGAAGTGAGCAACAAGCGTTAGCAATTGTTCCCATTTCTGTTGTGCCTATGGCTGAGGGGGATTCCACTCAACATGAAGGTGATGTGTCAGGTAGTTAAGGTGGTACAGGAAAGTCTACGGCCGATGTACTTAAAGACCTATCTGATGATATTCTTATGATTGAGCCAGACTATTCAAAAGAGGCTCAGATTGATGCTCTTAGCAATCTAGAAGAGGGAGAGATCGAGTCTGATGATGAACGGGATGAAGAAGATGAGGATGTTATGGTATAGTTTCTTAAAGGGGATGGTGAAGGAGTTTAAGAGCTTGAGGATGGAGAGATCTTTGAAGCTCCAGCCTTTGAAACTACTTCCAACACAGGTTCAGTCGAGCCTGAATTTGTTGTTGAGGCTAGTGGTGCAGCAACCTCGACTGAAGCCTCTCCCACCGATCCCGAACTTGTTGATATCCTAGCAAATGGTTTACTAAGGATCAAGATCCAGTCTGGAAAAAGACATCTATTATGGACAAACACGGAGCTACGTGTATGATCTTGTCTGTCAAGTTCGACGATGATAAGAAGTTGTTCGCTATTATACAAACTGGTGGGGTTCAATAATTGAAACCTACCAGTGAAGCGTTCAACTCCCTACCGAAGTACGATTTGCTGAACCTGGCAAACCAAGAGCTGCTTGGTGATTCTCATCATGCGATAGCAATGGGTTTGTGGAAGACACTAAAGAGAGAGGGAAGATCAAGAAGCTTTGAAGTTTTCAAGCCTTAGATGCCCAAGAGAGTCCGGGACAAAAACGTCAGACATCCCATGACTAACCGCAGTCTAAAGAAGCTGGTTTACAAGCCAGTGCTGTGTGAAACCAGGATTCCCCTGAGCAAGTTATCTTAGGATATCCTTGGCAACATATGGTACTGGTACGTGGACCCAAAGACGGGCGAGGCGGTGGTGATTAGAAGAATATGGTTCGTAAGTGGAAGCTTAGAACCAAAAGAACTGATCAGGGTCTTTGATGAAATTACTTTCATCACCTTCTCTGTGAAAGATCTAACGGCTCTAAATGAAAAATATTGCATCTACACGGACGAGTGGACAAATCTTCTAACATCAAGATACGACAAGCTAGTCAAGTTCTGTCTTGACAACAAACTGAAGATGTGAAGCTAGAGCTGCAGGAAGTTGAAGACCGAAGACAATCCAAAGCTGTTGTCAAGGGGGAGTTTTTTGGAGCATGTTTGTGTGACAGACACTCTAGATGCTGTCTTATGCTTTTGTACTTTACTTTCTGTATTTGTATTTGTATTTAGTATCTCTTGTCCTGAACATTTATACATACACACAAGGTATATAACCAAAATTTCCCACAGGACCTCGTCCTAAACATTTATACATACTAAGGATGTATAACCATAACTTCCCACAGGACCCCGTCCTGAACATTCACACAAAGTGCAATATACCCATTGCATTCCAACATCACCTAAAAACTAGCACATAGGTGACACTACCTTAAGACTATAGACACAGACAAATCACCCCAGAACCTCTCATGGCAACTGCCACAACGTCTAATTATCAAGCAATCGAGTATCCTGACAATGCTCACAAGATCACCACTAGACCCTATCAGGAGCATCTGTTATGTCCTCCTCTGGTTCCTCCCTATCATATTCCAGGTTATCCACTGCGTATTTTAGAAACAGAGCCTCTTAGTCGTGGCAAGTAGTCTATCTCTTGACCACGTAGGTCCACATCCTGGAGGAAAATCACGTACAGCTGACACTGCTCTCCTTTTCCATCTCGTCCTCCCAATCATAGCACCACGCAGCTTGTCGCCCACCAAATCTCTAGTCACACTTGGCGCGGGAAGCGCCAACACCACTCCCACATCACAGTCAGCTCTAACTACAACAGTCACCGGCTTGACATGTCGATCTGCGTTCCCCCTAGCCAGAGCTCCCCGTCTGACCAATCCCGTATGCTTTGTCTTAGCTATCTAATCCTACACAAGATAGAACATTTATACGACTATTACAACTAACAAATTCAGAGTATAAGAGTAACCATAGACGGCCGAATAACGGTGATTGAATGTGATTGGTTGCCACGTTACTACTCGAATTCTAAACGTTCCCCATCATACTCACACTACTTTTCTACCTTCCACACAATGGATGCACAAGCATCCCACACAGTCCACACAAACACATTGGAATACTACCACGTAGACACATGTATCACAATATTTACAACATTTTGTTTACAAAACATAATCACACACGGAATCACTAAGCCACATAGTCAAACCAAGCAACTCCCCATAGTGTTACACTACACAAGTGGCACTCTAATAATTAAACTCAACTCGAAAGACGTATCTCTTGGCTCGCGGTTACTCGTCCCATTTTCGGTTTACCTTTACTCGTCCCACACAAACACATTGCAATACTACCACGTAGACACATTTGTTTACCCTCATCCCATTTTCGGTTTAAGTTTAGCTATTTTATGTTTTTAAAACAACGTTTTTCTCTTAAACCTTGACTCTGATAACAACTTGTAAGGCCCCAAACCGGGCACCCTACAGTTGGTCCTCATCACTAGGTATTCTCTTTAAAAGTACTCGTTTAATTACTCAATCATATAGCTTAAGTCTTTCTAAAATAATAATTACTCTTTAATCTCATTATCATTATTAACTTTACCACACGAATGCCTACACACCGATCCGAGTAGCACCGCTCCCAAGCCAAGATACGCTGCAAAACAATCTAACGTACATACAAAGTAAGCTACGCTGAGTGAGTTCTAATAGTTTAATGTAAATAAAACCATTGCCCATCATAATTATTAGTTATCTCCACTTAGGACATCCCGTTCCTTATAAAATAGTTTCATCATTTATTGACATATAGGTAACCCCTATTATCTTACCATATATTATAAAAGTTCACTACCCAAGACTCTTCCCAATTATTTTAACCCAGTAAGTCTCACCGACATGGATCGAGCTCACTACATTAATAACTCGTATTCTGTAGGTCCCGGGAGCCTCGTCGCGCAGCGGAGATAACACGAACCTGTTATGTGATTTGTGTGGGAACCAAGAAACGAGACAGAGAAACACGATCAAAGACAAAAGATAATGAAACGAGATGTATTCCATAACATAAAAGTCATCCCGTATTACAGACTACATACTGAAGGAGCACACATCTCTCATCTAAGCTCACGGTCCATGGGTCGGGAGAGCTCGTCCCGACCCGGACACCTCTCAACCTAGTTCCAGAAGTTCCACCTACAAATGAAGACAAGTCTTCTATTTATAGGGGCAGGAACACTACCTGCGTACTTGGCTAAGTATGCAGGGCATTGGTAATGCGTACTTGCTAAGTACGCAAGGCAAAAGCCTTGCGTACTTACTAGGTACGCAGGACCAACTGGTGAACAAGCTAAGTATGCAGGAAGACCCTCCTGCGTACTAGCCTAGTACACCGATATATAGAATTTAATCTATAGTTACAAAAACATGCTTCTACATATTCTACTACTCATTTTAACCTGAAACCCGGCTAGCACGACCAACTCCTAGACACCGACTTAACCAGCCTTTACCAAGACTCTCATAATTCAATTGACATGACATTTATAATTACAACGTCATCATCACAACACAACGGTCACTTTAACGCTATACACCACATCGATTTCATCTCATACACAACAATATAACTCAACACTTGCATGCAATTTAAACACATATAAAAGCACCTAAAGACATACCTCGTCACATGCACCCTCGTCAGGCCGTTCGACACACCCTGAGCTCATCACTATCCTGTTGGACATTGTTACCTTTGGTGACCTCCCGAAGGACTTTTGTGACACCCAGCATTTCAGGTCAATATCTTTATTTCATAAATACACGTTCATAGTATATATTTCCTGAAGGTTCATTTTGACTAAGTAAAGTCAAGGAGTCTAGCAAAGGGGTTTATTCCATGTCTAGTAAATTTTAAAAAATTACTAGAAAAAGTAAGCAGTCATAAACCGCAAGATACGGTCGTTGGTGATTAAAAAGAATGTTATTCCAGAAAAGTCTAGAGACATGTTTGAGTATAAAAACATAAAGATTGGTGGCTAACTTTTATAAAAAGTTGACACATAAATAATGGTTACATGACTCTATGTTATTTTATGTGTATACATATACATTATAGTTAAAATAATAACTAAGACGGGTTTAACTAGTAAACTATTGAGACTAGTCAAACAACACAAAAATATATAAAGTATAATTTTATTAAACTCGGTTTTAATAAAAAGTGTAAATTTATCGCGTCTGACTTGTACCAGCTACCACCTTAATACCCGTCTAAAAATATCAAATCTCTAAAACCATACCATTCTCTTTATATGTGCAAGATCTAATTATTTAAGTGAAACCCCATATCACCACCATCCCACATCTATCATATGCCATTAACTTTCATAATTATTACACCATCCTCATTCCATCGATCACCATACCCAAACCCATCTATTTTCCTACCAACTTTGACCAAAGACTTTCTACAAATATCTATACACACACAAACAAACAATATATCTCACAAGTTTTACAACTACAATCAAGATCCAGGAAGTTCAAGTGGTGGATTCAAATCCAAGAAAACTTACAACTAATTCCTTCCTAAAATCATCCTTGTATAAAAGTGAGTGTTTTAACTTCTAATTTTAGTTTTTATAATAAGTTTTACAAATTTTTATGCTTAGAACCTTCACCCAAGTAGCTAGCGTGGATTGAAAAATTTATATCCATACAGACTAATAATTTATAAAATGGGTGATGTGTTAAACCTATAGATCCGGGTATGCATATGGGGTGTAGATTTGTTAACTTTTACGTAAATATGGACTTCTAAACCCAAATATATACTAATGGTTACAAGAATAAAAGTTTAGATCTAAAAGAACATACATGGATCTTGAAACGTATATATTCTAGATGGTTTGTTGGATATATAAATGTTTGATTATAAACATTGTTAATGAAAAATATGAATCATCTAAATATATGTTTTAAACAATGTGTGTGATTATGGGAGTTTTCTTGTAATTTTAATGGTAACATTTAGTTAATCAAGTATTCTGTTAATAATTTTATTTTGCATAAATATGGCCTTAAATAAACTAATATAACATTTTCGGAATTAAAATGAAAAATATGCAACTTTACATAATTACAGGTTACAAAGTATGATGAAATGTGTTGGGTATAATTTTGGGACTGATGCTGTCAATCGAAATTACAGTATCGAAACTACTAGTTTCGGTTGAACTTTTGTTCAATCGAAACTACTAGTTTCGGTTGAACATTTGTTCAATCGAAACTAAGTAGTTTCGATACCTGTTTTTCAGGCCCATTGGGCGGTGGCTTGGAAAACAAGGCGCATGTGCTTGGCCTCCTATATATAACAAATTATTAAATGTTGTACGGGACGAGTAGTTGCATGTGGACGAGTTAACTTGGTTGATACGCACGTAGGATAATAAACATGCATGATTATACTTGAACAATATTTAGGATTGTATATAATTATTTTTAGGAAATAATTATATGTTTATACGTAAACTATAATGTGAATATATTATAAGTTGTTACAAAAATAATATATATTTTTGGTACACGTAACAAGTCACCAATATAGAAATATAATATTTTCTTGGAAAATAAGTAAAGCGTCTAGACTGGAATAAAAATGAAATAATATTCACCAACGAGTCGTCACGAGAAAACATTGCTTAAAATAAATAAAGACGTACTTAACAGGAATAGTTAAGTCGGGTGAACAACTTGCGTTTAAGACGGGTAGTCTTAACGTGTATGTTATCCTTGTGTAATTAGGATACGGATAGGCGGGTCTGCTGTTATTCAAATAATTGCTAGCATTCATACTGTCGAGGTGAGTTTCACTAACCCCCTTTTTCTAGGTTTTTGAAATGTTTTGGGGTGGAAACATACTTTTAAAAGAATTTTGTATGTAAATGAATGAACTAATGATCTGACCGTATGTGTGTATTGAGGGAAAAATAAAGCGCTTAAAGTCATCTGAATAAATTAGTAACCATTAGCTATGGACTTAGCCCGGGATTATATGAATAGTACTATTGGGGGTGACGCCTCCGGTCATGGTTAGTCGCGCTAACCGGGGGTCCAAATGGCCAAATGATCGCATATTATCTTACTCGCAGAAAGGCGAGGGGTGGCACTAAATTGTTGGGGTTTGGTTACGGTCTCGTACATTACATACATTTTTGTATTCCTTGCAAGTTTACAAATGGGGTCAATTGATCGGATTAGTATTCGGATTCATTGATAATACATACAAAGAGTTTTGATCAGGTTAAAGTGATCAGGTTTAAACAAAAGAGTTCTGATCAGGTTAAAGTGATCAGGTTTAACAAAAGGGTTTTGATCAGGTTAAAATGATCAAGTTTAAACAAAAGAGGTCTGATCAAATTAAAGTGATCAGGTTTAAGCAAAAGAGTTTTGATCAGGTTTAAGTGATCAGGTTTTAAATAAAGGGTTTTGATAAGGTGAAAATGATCAGGTTTAATCATTGGGTTTATGATAACTCTTTATAATAATTTGTGAACTCACCAACCTCGTGTTGACATTTTTAAGTATGTTTTCAGAAAAATAAACGTGGTCTCCAGGCTAGCAATGTAGGTTACTTACATACATGAGGATACAGCTTTTGGAAGGATTTCACTTGTATAACTCATGGTTTTGAGTCATATTTGAGAAATCTTAAACTTTGTATAAAAACTAAGTTATGTTTTGGGATGTAAACATTTAAACTTTGATTATGTATCCAATATCATGTATGTGTTTGCGGTAATCATATGCTTTGAAAACCAGTGAACGTTACGCCTCGCGTTTCCGCCTTGGCAGGGTGTGACAGAACTTGGTATCAGAGCCATTGATTATAGCGAACTAGGAGTCTAAAATGGAACCTAGTCTATAATTTGAATGACTCACTAAAACATTTTCATTGCATAAGCATTGCATAACCAGTCATCATGTAATATGGATATTGTAGTCACGCCATGTCACACACTAACCCCACTTAAACTCCATAGTTAGGAAACGTCTTACACAACAATGGCTGAATCCACCGGAGAGACCATGCCCAGAGGACCAAGGATCGACGCATCATACTGGGAACGGCTTTGCCAAGTAGTTCAAATGTGGAGGGTGGAGGAGGATCTCCCTGCGACCTGCGACTCTGTCAGACTGACATGCGAATCACAACCTGTGCCGCTCACCGGGGAGTGCGCAGAATGCACCATCCCTTTACTTGTGTCCCGAACCAGTAAGCAAGGGATAGAGATTGATCTCTTGGAGATGAATGTGAAGTCCATCCGAAGGGACTTGGCAACTCTTCCAACTTTAGTGGAAAATGTTAATGGGATGGCGGAGGATCAAAAATTAATCGACCAGTCCCTTCAGCATGCATCCAGCCACATGATGGAGTTCGAGAAGAGATTGGCGGAAATGGAGAGGAGGACCGCCGCAGCCGAACAGAGGGCAGAAGTAGCCGAGCAGAGAGCGATAGATGCTGAACTTCGGGCTACTCTAGCTGAGGCACGCGTGGAGCAGATGCTAACTTCAGCTACCGTTCCGACAGGAACGCTTGCCTATTTCTAGACCTATTACGGGCGGGTTGTGCCCGTAGCACGTTATGTAGTTTAAAACTTTAGTACTGATGTGGTCATGTGAACCCATCCCTTTTGTATCCTTGTCTTTTGGAACAATGTACTATGTATGTTTTAACTATGTATGTGATGGTTTATGTTGTGATGATGGTTGTTTACATTTGATGTTGTTGTATCCTTATGTCATGATCTATCATTATTATTATATAATGTTGTTTCTTTTTAAATGTTATGTTAGAAAGAACGTCATGGCACCTAAGCGAAGGACACCACGTGACACTACTGGTGACAACAACGAGACGATTTCCCCAAACGTGGAACAACTCATAGCACAGCGAGTAGCTGCCGCCATGGAGCATTATGAAGCAAATCGAAATAGTGGCGTAGGAAACGGCAGCGGTACCAACGGAGGAGGTGTAGGTGGTAGCGGTACGGCCGGAGGTAATAGAATAAATAAGCCGTAACACATAGTCATGATCCAAATTAATAACGTTATGACTTATGATTCTACAGATGCTCCAAATAGGAAGTGCACCTACAAGGCCTTCCTATCCTGCAACCCTCGCAGTTTCAATAGCATCGAGGGTGCAGTAGGTCTAATGAGATGGATAGAAAAGATGGAGTCGGTGATTGATATTAGTGAATGCACCGCTGACTGCATGGTGAAGTATTCTACATGCACCCTCACTGATAAAGCTTTAACTTGGTGGAATACTCAAATGAAGACTTTGGGGAGAGAGACAGCGTATCAATTGTCTTGGGAAGACTTGAAAAACATGATGATTGAGGAATACTGTCCTTGAAACGATTTGCAAAAGATTGAAACTGAGATGTGGAACCTACAGATGATAGGAGATGATGTGGCGGGGTACACCGACCGTTTCAATGAATTGGCTATTCTAGTACCGCATATGGTCACACCAGAACATAAGCGCGTTGAGAGGTATCTGTGGGGCCTTGCGCCTCAAATTCGTAGCATGGTAACATCATCTAATCCAATAGATGCCAAGAGTGCTATAACTTTAGCATTCAAACTAAAGGATGATGCAGTACGTAATGGATTGTTTGTGAGGAAGGAGAATGAGGAAGGTAGATTTGGGGAGAAAAGAAAGTGGATGGGAAATTCAAATAACAAGTCTGAGAAGCAAGGGTTTAAGAAACAAGGAACTATGAAAGCTTTTGCAGTCAACACAGTGGAAAGAAAGGAGTATGATAGGGGCCTACCGAGATGTAAGAAGTGTGGAAATCATCATGTCGGTGTGTGCATCAAGTGTGGAAAGTGTGACAAGTTTGGTCACACCACACAAGCTTGTCGAACTAACAATCGAATGGGGAAATTTAAACCGGAATGTTTCATATGTGGTGACCTGAAGCACTTCAAGAGGGATTGTCCCAAGTGGAAGAATCAGAATAACACTCAGGCACCAGGGAGGGCATTTATGATGGGTGCAAGGGACGCACGCTAGGACCCGAACATCGTCACTGGTACGTTCCCGATAAATAATCATTATGCCTCTGTACTTTTTGATTCGGGTGCGGATATGAGCTTTGTGTCGAATGATTTTAAATCCTTACTCGGTATTAAGGCCAGCAAACTAGATCAAAGTTATACAATTGAATTAGCAAATGGGAAATTAATAGAAACCGAAGAGGTCATTAGGGGTTGTACTTTATGTTTAGAAAACCATACATTTAGTATAGACCTTCTACCCGTCGAACTAGGGAGTTTTGATATTGTTATTGGCATGGATTGGTTATCAAAGAACCGTGCCGAGATCGTATGCTTTGAGAAGATTGTACGTATCCCACTACCAAGCGAAAAAATTCTTTCAACTCAAGGCGAAAGGTGTAGAACGATATTAAAGACGATAAACTGCATGAAAGCTCATAAGTATCTACGCAAGGGTTATTGTGCATTCCTGGCTCACATCGTCGAGAAGAAACCCGAAGAACGTCGACTTGAGGACATACCAATCGTCAGAGATTACTCGGAGGTATTTCCCGAGCATTTACCAGGATTACCACCATCAAGACAAGTCGAGTTCCGGATCGACCTAGTACCAGGAGCCGCACCAGTTGCACGATCGCCGTATCGTCTAGCCCCTTCCGAGATGCAGGAACTGTCGAGCCAATTACAAGAATTAATTGACAAAGGTTTCATAAGACCGAGTTTCTTACCATGGGGAGCTCCGGTCCTGTTTGTAAAGAAAAAGGATGGAACCTTTAGAATGTGTATTGATTACCGAGAATTGAACAAGCTGACAATCAAAAACCGATATCCTCTTCCTCGAATAGACGATTTGTTTGATCAACTTCAAGGTTCTAGTTTCTATTCTAAAATTGATCTACGATCAGGGTATCATCATCTGAAAATTCCGGAAGAAGATATACCAAAAACGGCTTTTAGGACTCGTTACGGTCACTACGAGTTCCTAGTTATGCCATTTGGCTTGACTAATGCACCGGCCGTCTTCATGGATCTCATGAACCGCGTGTGCAAGCCGTACTTGGATAAATTCGTGATTGTGTTTATCAATGACATATTGATATATTCACGAACCAAGGAGGAACATGAACATCATTTGAAATTAATCTTGGAACAACTCGGGAATGAGAAGCTTTATGCTAAATTCTCTAAGTGTGTGTTTTGGATCCGAGAGGTTCACTTTCTCGGACACGTCATCAATAAGAATGGTATTCACGTAGATCCATCCAAGATTGAAGCTATCAAAAACTGGGAAGCACCAAGAACTCCGATTGAGGTGCGTCAATTTCTGGGTTTGGCAGGCTATTACAGGCGATTCATCGAGAATTTTTCAAAGATAGCCTTGCCTTTGACCACGTTAACTCAGAAGGACAAAAAGTTTGATTGGACTGATAAACAAGAATCAACTTTTCAATTGCTGAAGCAAAAACTTTGCAGTGCACCAATCCTATCCCTTCCCGAAGGGACTGACAATTTCATTGTGTGCTGTGACGCATCACACCAAGGTCTGGGATGTGTGTTGATGCAGAGAGAAAAAGTCATAGCATATGCATCCAAACAACTGAAAGTCCATGAGAAAAATTATACGACTCACGATCTGGAATTGGGTGCTGTCGTGTTTGCACTAAAAATTTGGAGACATTACTTATATGGTACAAAATGTACTATCTTTACAGACCACAAGAGTCTCCAGCACATCTTTAATCAGAAAGAACTCAACATGAGGCAACGTCGTTGGGTAGAGCTACTGAATGATTACGACTGTGATATCAAGTATCACCCTGGTAAGGCAAACGTCGTAGCAGATGCCTTGAGTCGTAAGGAACGGGTTAAAACTCTTCGTGTTCATGCCCTAGGATTGACAATTCATACGAGTCTCACGACTCAAATCCGGATGGCACAACAAGAGGCAATCAAAGAAGAAAACAATCAGAATGAAGCTTTACGAGGAATGAACAGACAGTTGGAACCAAAGTCAGATGTCACTTTATACTTCATGAATAGAATTTGGGTGCCATGTATTGGTAACTTACGGGAGTTGGTTATGGACGAAGCCCACAAGTCCAGGTACTCCATTCACCCAGTTTCGGATAAGATGTATAAGGATCTGAAAGAACACTATTGGTGGCCGAACATGAAAGGAGAAATTGCTATTTATGTAGGTAAATGCCTGACATGTTCAAAGGTAAAGGCAGAACATCAGAAACCATCGGGATTGTTACAACAACCCGAGATGCCTCAATGGAAATGGGAACAGATTTCAATGGATTTCATTACAAAGTTGCTCAGGACGTCGAGCGGGTATGACACGATATGGGTAGTTGTCGATCGTTTGACAAAATCAGCCCATTTTCTACCCATCAAAGAAACGGAAAAAACCGAGAAACTTGCGAAGCTTTATATCAAGGACATTTGTGGCTAGGCATGGAGTGCCAATTTCTATTATCTCTGATAGAGACAGCAGATTCGTGTCTAGAATCTGGAAATCATTACAAGAAGCCATGGGCACACGTCTTGACATGAGCACGGCATATCACCCACAAACAGATGGTCAAAGTGAAAGGACCATTCAAACTTTAGAGGATATGCTACGTGCGTGTACAATTGATTTCGGTGGAAATTGGGATACTCATTTGCCGCTAGCTGAGTTTTCATACAATAATAGTTACCACACCAGCATCAAAGCCGCTCCGTTTGAGGCTTTGTATGGTCGAAAACGTCGTTCACCGCTATGTTGGGCAGAAGTTGGTGACAAGCATTTAACCGATCCTGAGGTTATTCAAGAGACCACGGACAAGATTTTCAAAATCAAGGATCGTCTGAAGGCCGCCCGTGACAGACAAAAGAGTTACGCGGATAACCGACGAAGACCTTTAGAATTCCAAGTGGGAGACAAAGTCATGTTAAAGGTCTCACCTTGGAAGGGAGTTGCAAGATTTGGCAACCGTGGCAAGCTTAACCCTAGGTACGTTGGACCGTTTGAAATATTGGCTAGGGTTGGCCCTGTAGCTTACAAGCTCAAGTTGCCACAAGAACTAAGCAATGTACATGATACGTTTCATGTATCAAATCTCAAGAAGTGTTTATCAGACGAGACATTAATTATACCGCCTGCTGAGATTCACATAGACGACAGGTTGCATTTCATTGAGGAACCTATGGAAGTCACAGATTGGAAGGTTCAGAGAACAAGGCGCAGCCGTGTTAAGCTGATCAAGGTAGGTTGGAATTCAAAGCGCTACGTGGGAGCGGGAAGATAAAATGAAATCCAAGTACCCGTCCTTGTTTACAGACACTTCAAGTCAGAATGACAAGAACTGAATTTCGGGACGAAATTCTCTGTAACATGGGGAGAATGTGACACCCAGCATTTCAGGTCAATATCTATATTTCATAAATACACGTTCATAGTATATATTTCCCGAAGGTTCATTTTGACTAAGTAAAGTCCAGGAGTCTAGCAAAGGGGTTTATTCCATGTCTAGTAAATTTTAAAGAATTACTAGAAAAAGTAAGCAGTCATAAACCGCAAGATACGGTCGTTGGTGATTAAAAAGAATGTTATTCCAGAAAAGTCTAGAGACATGTTTGAGTATAAAAACATAAAGATTGGTGGCTAACTTTTATAAAAAGTTGACACATAAATAATGGTTACATGACTCTATGTTATTTTATGTGTATACATATACATTATAGTTAAAATAATAACTAAGACGGGTTTAACTAGTAAACTATTGAGACTAGTCAAACAACACAAAAATATATAAAGTATAATTTTATTAAACTCGGTTTTAATAAAAAGTGTAAATTTATCGCGTCTGACTTGTACCAGCTACCACCTTAATACCCGTCTAAAAATATCAAATCTCTAAAACCATACCATTCTCTTTATATGTGCAAGATCTAATTATTTAAGTGAAACCCCATATCACCACCATCCCACATCTATCATATGCCATTAACTTTCATAATTATTACACCATCCTCATTCCATCGATCATTATACCCAAACCCATCTATTTTCCTACCAACTTTGACCAAAGACTTTCTACAAATATCTATACACACACAAACAAACAATATATCTCACAAGTTTTACAACTACAATCAAGATCCAGGAAGTTCAAGTGGTGGATTCAAATCCAAGAAAACTTACAACTAATTCCTTCCTAAAATCATCCTTGTATAAAAGTGAGTGTTTTAACTTCTAATTTTAGTTTTTATAATAAGTTTTACAAATTTTTATGCTTAGAACCTTCACCCAAGTAGATAGCGTGGATTGAAAATTTTATATCCATACAGACTAATAATTTATAAAATGAGTTATGTGTTAAACCTATAGATCCGGGTATGCATATGGTGTGTAGATTTGTTAACTTTTACGTAAATATGGACTTCTAAACCCAAATATATACTAATGGTTTCAAGAATAAAAGTTTAGATCTAAAAGAACATACATGGATCTTGAAACGTATATATTATAGATGGTTTGTTGGATATATAAATGTTTGATTATAAACATTGTTAATGAAAAATATGAATCATCTAAATGTATGTTTTAAACAATGTGTGTGATTATGGGAGTTTTCTTGTAATTTTAATGGTAACATTTAGTTAATCAAGTATTCTGTTAATAATTTTATTTTGCATAAATATGGCCTTAAATCAAAAGGAATTTGCCCCAATGAATTGGATCAAATTAGTTCTGTATCAGTACAAAGTAAAACTGAAATACAAAAATTCAGAGAAAGAAAGATTACTTTAAACAGCGAAAACTTGTTTATAAACTTCAGGGTTTTTGGTTACAAGGTTGGTTGGTTGGAAGAGTGTGTCTTCCTTCTTTCAAAACACAAAAGGAATTTGCCCCAATGAATTGGATCAAATTAGTTCTGTATCAGTACAAAGTAAAACTGAAATACAAAAATTCAGAGAAAGAAAGATTACTTTAAACAGCGGAAACTTGTTTATAAACTTCAGGGTTTTTGGTTACAAGGTTGGTTGGTTGGAAGAGTGTGTCTTCCTTCTTTCAAAACACACCTATATATAGGAAGGATATGTCTGAGATCAATAATGATCAACAGACGTCATCCCTGACGATATAACACAATAATACACAATAATACAGACCCGACGTCATCACTGACGATACACACCAATAATACAGACCCTACCATGCTTTAAGAAAATATCTGGAAAGATATTGAAGCAATTATTGATGCAGACAACCAAAACACACCTAATGTTGTCGGCCATTAAACCATATAATTGAGAAAGACGTCATCCCTTACGTATGCTTCTTATAATTTACAATATCGTGGCATGGATAGTGGTGGTCCCCAATTTTCGTCAATCAGCCATAGTGCCTGATTGTATTTCATGCTTCTATTATGAAGTTTTTGTCGTCTAGCGATTTCCTCATTCCATGCGTTGGCTCCCGGACACTTGGGCTTAGATTGGGACTTGGCCCAACTCGTTGCATAGGGCCTCAAGTTCTGATAGGAGCTTTCGGGCTTGCTGATTTTGTTTCTTAACATTGGGCCAATGGTCTCCCCAATAGTTATCTGCTGAGGACTTTGCAAGACAGACTTGGGCTTTGAAGTCCAGAACTGCCTGGAGGTGTCGCATAGTTCTGACGGCTTGTTTGGCGGCTTCTCTTTCGTATTGTTGGGCAACTCCTACGTAGATACTTGATTCTTCAAGGGGTATTGGGGTGGTGTTGGCTCCGATTTGATTGTGTCTGTACAGAGCACCTGGTTCTTCAAAAGAGAATTGTCCTCTATAAATTTTTGGCAGCAGCTGGAAATCTGGATTATTTCTTCGTAGCCATTCTTCTCGTTGCTTAACTTCACATTTTCTTCGAATATTTCCCCCATCGCTGCTAGACCCTTCTTCAGGACTTCTGCCTCTTGTTCTGTACATCCTGTAAAACAAAGTTTCACCATTCTTGATAGTGAGTCGGCTAAGACATTATTTTTACCATCAATGTGTTCCATATTAATGGTTACTCCTGTTCCAGTGATAATGTCAGAAAACTTCAGCCACCAAACCCTCGAGGCTTTGTTGTTGTTTGTTTTGTTATAGAAGCTTATTATTGCTTGGCAGTCTGTCCTGAGGGTTATTTCTTTCTTATCAAGGTAGTAGATTTTTAGTTTTTCTAGGGAATTGATGCACGCATTGATTTCAGCGTTAATGGTTGATTGGACGACTTTGAACTTTCCACTTGCGTATGCACAGATTTTTTCTTCCCTTCTTGGGTCCTCTTTCTTCTTCTTCCATTTGCATATTCCTCCCCATCCGTCCATACATCTGTCTGTTTCGATGGTTATGTATGCATCATCTGGTGGTATTTGAAGGTCCGGTAGCTGCTGTACTTTTGCTTTTATCTTTCTGACTATCTCATAGTCAGAAGGCTTCATCCTCTTGTCCCCATGGGGGTTGGTTTTCTCGTATAGTGGCCCCAGAAGGATACTAAGCTTGGGAATGTAGTTTCTGGCGTAGTTTAAGCTTCCAAGGAAGGATCTAAGGCCGGCTTTAGTCTTTAGCTTTTCTTCATCAAAATCACATATTTTTTTTATAATATGTGGCTGCAGCTTTATCTTGTTTCTTCCTATTATTGCTCCTAGGAATTCCACTTCAGGGACGGCTATCTTCATTTTTGTTGGGGATAGGACCAATCCGTATTCTTGGCATTTACAAAGCATAATCTTTAAATGCCTTTCATGATCTGCTTCGCTGTCGGAGTATACTAGGATGTCGTCGATGTATACAGCGATAAACTCTTCTGTGTATTTGAAGCATTTATCCATTTTTCTCTGAAAAATGGCGGGTGCATTTTTGAGTCCGAATGGCATGACAAGCCATTCATATAATCCTCCTGGGATTAAGAAGGCCGTCCAAGGTATGGATTCCTCTTCCATGGTAACTTGATGAAATCCAGACTTCAGATCAAACTTTGAGAATATCTTTGCATTCCCAATTCTTTTTAGCAGGGTGTTTATCCCGGGAAGGGAATACTGGTCTTTGTATGTATTATCATTGAGTGTTCTGTAATTGAACACCATTCTCTCCTTTCCCTTTGTTTCCTTCCCCGTTGCTGGGTCAATCATGGTTCCAGAGTTGACAAACATTGCCATTGTTCTGTGCCTGCTTCTACTTGGTCTGATTACCTTTAACTTCAGGAGTGCTTCTATGTGTTTTTTAAAAGAAGCTTCTAGTGTAGGAGTTACGTGCTTTAACGGTTTGTCTTGTATTGTGATATCCGGATTTATGATATCCAGCTTACAAGTCTCTCCGTTCTTTTTCCAATGTTTCAAGGGTTCTTCACCAATGTAGCCCTGCTGCTTTAGTTCTTTTAAGATTGGTATAAACTTTTCTTTCAGGTTTTCAGCATCTTCTTTTGAGAACATTACTGTTCCCTGTAATACTTGATAGAACTCTTCGTCTATTTCTAGTTCTTGGATTGCAGCAGTGATTTCTACTGTAGGATTTGTCTTTATTTTTGTAACCTTTTTGTAAAGGGTTACTTCATCACCTTCAATCCTGATACCCCCGTTCATGGACCTTGTAAAATTGGTACCTATGAGCATGTCGATGCCATCTCCCGTCATCATGTCCATAGCGTAAATTAGAGGGATCCTAAATTTGTTTCCTCCAATCCTGAAGTTGCCCGCTTTTATCTTTTGGCTGGAAGGTTGCCTTGAATTAAGGCCGTTGAAGAAAACTGTCTTGTTCATCTCTTCAAGGGCTTCCCCTGGGACTATTACCTTATTTATACAGCAGGAAGTTGCTCCTGTGTCTATGATGGCTTTCACTTTAAATAACCTAATACCGGGAATGTCGAATTCGACCTCCACATTGTATAGTTGGTTATTAATTTTTCTTATTTTTGGTTGCTCGTTTCCATCAGCCCTCATGGGCACTTCGATCAGGGTATTTATTTGATGAGGCCCTAATGGTGGGTATGGCTGGAATCCTTCCTGTTTTTCTCTCAGCCTTTTGTTTTCCTGTTGGAGGTTTTCGTTTTGGGCTTCGAGCTTAGCCTTCTCTTCCTTCCATTGGTCTTTCATTTGCTGCTGAATTGTTAGCAAATCATCTATGTCTTTATACAAGGATTGTCTTTCTTCGGCCCACTTTTGGCTTTCTTCTTGGGCCTTTTTATCTTTTTCATTGATTTGGGCCTTTAGCTCCTTTTCTTTTATTTGCCATAGGGCCTCTTCCTTTGCTTGATCCCTTATGGCTTGCTTCCAATCATTGTCCTTTTGGGCCAGTAGTTTCCAGATGGAATTTGGTTGTTGTGTTTCATCATCTTGAACAACCACTTCGGATCCTTTTCCTTTTGATCTTTTCACTTCAATTTTTATTTTTAGGTAATGGAGTGCGCATAATGCACATGCCGTGTGTCTGCACTCAGGGCAGTGTAATCGTGATATTTCTGTTGTTGCTATTCCGCAGAAATGGCATATGCTGTGGCTGGTAACCTGGTTTTCCTGCCACTTGTGTTCACACTCCTTGCTCCCTTTGGGTAGTTCCATCCTTGGCTTCCAGGATACTGCTTCTTGTACTCTTTTATGTATTTCTTCATGGCTTTGGTGGAACATGAAGCAGTATTCTTCCAGAGGTGATTCTTCTATCATTGCCCCGATGTTCATTTCTGTAGCACCCCCTTCTCCTTCCGAGATGCTGTATATGGTATCGTGGTCGCTCATATCTGCTGAGACAATGTCCCAATCTTCCTTTAGGTCTAGGTTGTCCACTACAGCTCTCCTAGCCATATTACCCGTTTTGCTTTTGCAGTCCCTGGCAAAGTGTCCTTCCCTTCCGCAAATATAACATTTGCACTTGCTAACCCTTCCCCTGTCTTCTTTGTATTTTCTTTTGAAAACCTTTACATGCGTTTTGTCATGTGGTTTTCCTTTATAGGTCCTGGACTTCCTTATCCCATATTTCTTCCTTTGCCTGTCGTAGTAGCCTGGTATGGGTATGGAAGAACAAAGAGATAGGTCTCTAAGTTCCTTTTGCAGGGCTGCTTCAGTACACATTTCAGTAATATAAGTGTGCGTGAACTTAATTACAGGTAGTACTCCTGCAGTCAGTCCCGGATACTTATTTCTGAAGGCTTCTTCTATTTTCTTAGATAGAGTCACGGGGAGCTTTGTGAAGAATTTGTCAGTTGTTGCTAGGAAAAATAGTCTTCCAGATTTGCTTGCTAGGATCCTGAATTCATTCAGGAATTTCCACAAATCCCTAGTGTCTTCACATGTAATTCTTTCAAGGCTTCTATATGCCCTATCTTGTTCCTCTGTTGATCCTCGGTAGGGATCTTCCATGATTGTTATTTGCCTTATTTGGGAGGTTATATTCTGAGGATCGTCTGCCATTGTTTCCAACGCCTCATAGGCCTCTGGGAACGCTGTTCGCCATTGCTGCCACATCTTTTTCTCGTTTTCTCCTAGGAGATTTTCCACGAACATTAGTTTAGCCTTGTTATTTGTCCATATGGTGTCATTTAGTCGATTTATTGTAATCGACTCCCATCTTGCTAAAACATCTGACCACAGACCTGGGTCTGCTGGTAACACGAGCATGGCCCCTGAGTCTGTTAATGCAGGTGGCAGCGTCCACTGGGAGCTATGATATCTGCCATAATCTCCATTGAAATCACTTTCCCTAGCATAGTTTGGGTAGCCCAGGTTGTAGCTACTTTGAGGAACGTTTCCTCTTGCCGGTGGGTATACTAGGGGTCCCATAACTTGATCTGGAGGGGGGTTGTAAACGCCGCTTGCCCCTTCGGATGGACTCGGGAAGATATGTTGTTCTTGGTGAACGGCGGGAGGCGTATATCCTCCTTCCTTGGCCTCCTTTATCATTCTTCTTATTTCCCGAACTCTTGGGTAGCCCAGGTCTTCTTCGTCTTGTTTTATGGTTTCTTCTCCTATGCTCTCAATTGTGGGAAAAGCATAGTATTCTTCTTCCTCTTGGGGAGGGGATACGATCATCTGGATCATTTCTATCTTTTCTGTGAATTCTTTGTCTGACTGTTCTGTGTCTTCTTCCTTGATTTGAACAGTCCCTTCTTCAAGATCATCTCTCCAGGGGTCATCCTCGTACTCATCCCATCCCGTAGCTATTATTTGGTCAATGGGTGTTGTTTCTTTAGGGCTGTCATACCGGACGTAATAGTCCCATTTTCCTGAATGCTCTCCTAAAGTTGACCATCTTTCATAGCTTCGTCTTCTGCTTTTATTTGGCTTGTTCCCTCTTTTCACCTTGTTTAGTGGTTCCTCCTCTACTCTTCTGGCTTCACTTAGGCATACTGAGCAGAAACATATGTCACATGGATTGTGTATTTCTCTTTCCTGGATACATATCCCTACGAATTGTTCTTCGTCTTCCGATAGATTTGCTTGGACATCTCTATCATGGCTATCTACGTAAAACCTTGGAGGTTGAGGGTTGTTTCGGTAAGACCTAAACCTGAGGCTAGTAGATCTGTCTAGCCTTTGGTTTACTTCCACCCTTGCTGGAATTCGGATCATGGTGAGTGGTGCGGGCCTGAGGTTCCAACTCATGCCCTCAAGGTCATCAATGCTTCGTCTTTCTCCGGGGATTGCGGTAATTCCATTAGTGGCTAAGTGATCTACAACGTTTTCCACATTATATTGGAAGCCTGTATAGCTGGTGTTGGAGATTCTTCCCACTAGTCCTACTGTTACCAGTAGGTTACTTTCTCCCCCTTGCCAGTCACTATAGCCATGTGTTTGTATGGCTATCTGAATGTGGTTATGGAAGTCGTCTATGCTTAGTACCATGTCAGGTACCATATAGACTAATTGAGTTCCTGCCGAAAGGTCTACTTCCATTGTTCCAATTATCTGTCTATCACCACCCCATCTTGTATCCCTTAAGACAATAAGGGCTGTTGTGCCTGCACCCCGTCTGTGCATCGTGAGGATTCGTATCATAAACATGCCTAGATGGATGTGTTGCATGCCTGATTCTCTAAGACTTTGATAACTTTGACGGTTGCAAAGTCTTAGGTCCGTTTGATTTTCTTCTATGCACAGTATACGTTGTTCTGAGTAATGTTGGTAGACACGATGTCTTACTGTTTGGCTATTACTCCCGTATAGTACCTCCGCCGGTACCAACTCCGCCCTTCTTTGTCTGGAAACCTCCAGCTGCTGATCTGGGTCAAGCTCTGTTTCCAGATTCCTTCGATATCTTCTTCCAAACCTACTTCGTACGGCTTGGTTCAAGTTGTACATTCTTCTTGCATTAGTTCTGTAGCCTCTGATTTGATCTTCCTGGGTGGGGAGATCAGTTTGTGTTTGGGTAGTAGCCGATCTTCCCAAAACACTAGGCATCCTTCCAAAACTCATATCCTTCTTTTTGGCTGGAGCTCCTTCTCGTATTCCTCCTTGAAGATTTTGTTAGGATCTTTGAATACGTAGATTGGCCCTTGTTTTCCTCCTACTGGGTTCTTCTTTGTTAATGATAGGCTGTCTATTCTTTTTGTGAGGCTTTCGATTGAATCTTCTAGGTTCAGTGGAGTGCTTTCCCTTTTTTCTAGAGTCGATAAGTTTCTTTTGAGCTTTTCGATTTCTTCTTTTATCTCTTCAAGCTTTTGGGCTTGTGTTATTAAGAGATATAGGAGGGTATTGTTTTGCTTGATTATTGCTGAACTTAGCGATGTTGCTCCGGTCTTGTAATCAGATGGCCTTATGAAACCTAGTGTTGGTGTTTCGATTTCTTCTGTTGCTTCTACTGCTTCTTGATAAGATATGCTGGCCTTCTGGTTGGCCAAGCTCATCCGATGATAAGTCCCTTGACTTCGTGTAAGAGTTCTTCGACCTTTTGTACTTTGCTATTCAGGTCTTCTGACAGTCTTAGGGCGTGTTCTTCAACGAGCTTTGGCTGCTGTGCTATCTCGTTTACTAAGGAAAGTACTTGTTTTTCTGTAAGTGGTTTGGATTTGTGGATTTCTGAAGAAATCTGCTGAAGGTCCTTTCTAATTTCACTCTGGGTTTTTCTTTGGATTTCCTCACACTTTTCTAGTCGTTTTCAAGGCTTTCAAGGTGGCTATTTATTTTGTGAAAGTTTTTGATTGAGATTTTTGCAAACAAGGATAGTCTAGCAAAAATACAGGAAATATTGTTTTCTAACTCAGAGATACTTTGATTTTGGTTTTTCAAAGGGTTTATAAATTCAAGGTTTGAGGTTCGGGAATGATCGTACCAGTCTTTTATTGATTTTTCAAAGCGATCAGTCATAATTTAAGCATCTTTTAAGACCAATCTAGCAATACCAGAATGATCCCTTAACTCAGTTTTCTCTAACGTAAATGCCCTTCTGGCAATGTTTTTAGATACTCCTCCTTTTGCTAATGGGATTCAAAAAAAAATGCTTCGTTACTACTGATAGTTTTAAAAAAAAAGATTTGATCAAACCCTTTTCCCCTTACCCTGAATAAGGAAGTCAGCCTTCCATAGAGCTTTGTTTTAAAGCTCTGATACCAAAAGGAATTTGCCCCAATGAATTGGATCAAATTAGTTCTGTATCAGTACAAAGTAAAACTGAAATACAAAAATTCAGAGAAAGAAAGATTACTTTAAACAGCGGAAACTTGTTTATAAACTTCAGGGTTTTTGGTTACAAGGTTGGTTGGTTGGAAGAGTGTGTCTTCCTTCTTTCAAAACACACCTATATATAGGAAGGATATGTCTGAGATCAATAATGATCAACAGACGTCATCCCTGACGATATAACACAATAATACACAATAATACAGACCCGACGTTATCCCTGACGATACACACCAATAATACAGAACATTTTCGGAATTAAAATGTTAAAATGAAAAATATGCAACTTTACATAATTACAGGTTACAAAGTATGATGAAATGTGTTGGGTATAATTTTGGGACAGATGCTGTCAATCGAAATTACAGTATCGAAACTACTAGTTTCGGTTGAACTTTTGTTCAATCGAAACTACTAGTTTTGGTTGAACATTTGTTCAATCGAAACTAGGTAGTTTCGATACCTGTTTTTCAGGCCCATTGGGCGGTGGCTTGGAAAACAAGGCACATGTGCTTGGCCTCCTATATATAACAAATTATTAAATGTCGTTCGAGACGAGTAGTTGCATGTGGACGAGTTAACTTGGTTGATACGCACGTAGGATAATAAACATGCATGATTATACTTGAACGATATTTAGGATTGTATATAATTATTTTTAGGAAATAATTATATGTTTATACGTAAACTATAATGTGAATATATTATAAGTTGTTACAAAAATAATATATATTTTTGGTACACGTAACAAGTCACCAATATAGAAATATAATATTTTCTTGGAAAATAAGTAAAGCGTCTAGACTGGAATAAAAATGGAATAATAATAACCAACGAGCCGTCACGAGAAAACATTGCTTAAAATAAATAAAGACGTACTTAACATGAATAGTTAAGTCGGGTGAACAACTTACGTTTAAGACGGGTAGTCTTAACGTGTATGTTATCCTTGTGTAATTAGGATACGGATAGGCGGGTCTGCTGTTATTCAAATAATTGCTAGCATTCATACTGTCGAGGTGAGTTTCACTAACCCCCTTTTTCTAGGTTTTTGAAATGTTTTGGGGTGAAAACATACTTGTAAAAGAATTTTGTATGTAAATGAATGAACTAATGATCTGACCGTATGTGTATTGAGGGAAAAATAAAGCGCTTAAAGTCCTCTGAATAAATTAGTAACCATTAGCTATGGACTTAGCCCGAGGTTATATGAATAGTACTATTGGGGTGACGCCTCCGGTCATGGTTAGTCGCGCTAACCAGGGGTCCAAATGGCCAAATGATCGCATATTATCTTACTCGCAGAAAGGCGAGGGGAGGCACTAAATTGTTGGGGTTTGGTTACGGTCTCGTACATTACATACATTTTTGTATTCCTTGCAAGTTTACAAATGGGTTCAATTGATCGGATTAGTATTCGGATTCATTGGTAATACATACAAAGAGTTTTGATCATGTTAAAGTGATCAGGTTTAAACAAAAGAGTTCTGATCAGGTTAAAGTGATCAGGTTTAACAAAAGGGTTTTGATCAGGTTAAAATGATCAAGTTTAAACAAAAGAGGTCTGATCAGATTAAAGTGATCAGGTTTAAGCAAAAGAGTTTTGATCAGGTTTAAGTGATCAGGTTTAAATAAAGGGTTTTAATTAGGTGAAAATGATCAGGTTTAATCATTGGGTTTATGATAACTCTTTATAATAATTTGTGAACTCACCAACCTCGTGTTGACATTTTTAAGTATGTTTTCAGGAAAATGAACGTGGTCTCCAGGCTAGCAATGTAGGTTACTTACATACATGAGGATACAGCTTTTGGAAGGATTTCACTTGTATAACTCATGGTTTTGAGTCATATTTGAGAAATCTTAAACTTTGTATAAAAACTAAGTTATGTTTTGGGATGTAAACATTTAAACTTTGATTATGTATCCAATATCATGTATGTGTTTGCGGTAATCATATGCTTTGAAAACCAGTGAACGTTACGCCTTGCGTTTCCGCCTTGGCGGGGTGTGACAACTTTGTCCTCCACAATCCCGTTTGCCAGGTTAAAATGACAACGAAGCAAACACAATACAAACATATAACACATAGCATCACATTTCGTTTACATGACTAATTAACTAGACCTGCACCCCACACACCTTCTCAGGATAACTTATACCGACTTACCCCACCTAACTCTTAACACGACACATGTCAATAGGTCCTCTTACCCCTAGATCACACTATCACAAGGACACCACATAGACCCGCCCGCCTAATTATTTAATGTTTTAGTTCGTAAACACGTCGGGTTAAACCAAAAACTCTTAACACGTTTAATATAATAAACATCTCTTGTAAGTATGTACAATAGCCCCAAAAACAGTAAAACATTTAAGAAGTAGGGGATTAGAAACTCACTGGTTATGATGAGCCTCATTCCTTGCTCTGTAATCATTCTCTTGCTCAAAACCCGAAACTGTAAAATGTTCGGTCACATGATTAGATTACGTTCTAAATATATGTCAGATGATGTATAACATAAAACCCTATAACCACACTCCTCTGTCTGTAATTCAAGTTATTGAATCCAAGCTCTTCGAACACACAAGTACACGGGTTGGTTCCCATGCATGCACGTAAACCCGCCATGCAAACCCTAACCCACGAGAATGTGCGTACTCGAACCGGGTTCAAAGCACGCATGCATACCATGCAAAGCTCTAGCCGATTCCACCATTGCTAACGTACGAGTCCACCCCGTACTCCACAGTCCCTGTCGTTCACCGCCGTGTTGTATCCTTCGTCGTGCACTGCCAACCGATCACCATCATGCATCTCGTCTTCATCCTCACGTCCACCCTTGCCGGCTGTCACCACGCACCACCAGCATGGTCATGTTAACCCTACACGGCTGACACCACTGCATCGCACCACTGCTACCGTCACAACCACCCTCGCGCACTTCCACCATGTTGTCGCATCATTGCCACACCCATAGCCAAGCCACCCCGTCGCTGCCTTCGGGTTCCGTATGTGTCGTAGCCACCGTCGGACACCACTGCCATCGTACCCCCGCCACCATGACCAGCCGCCACACCTAGCCTCCCTCTCCCCCTCGCCGTCGCTCATGGCTATAAACCCAAACCCTACCTAGGTTTTCCTACAAATTGTATATACACACGTAAAAAGAATAAAAGAGGATTACCGTGGCTTAACGCGAAGTCTCCGCTCGAAACTATCGAGAACCCTTCTCCTCCGATCGTCCTTCTCCTCTTCTTCCATCTAAGATGCCGTCATAAGCTCCCTATCCAAATGGCTTAGGTTTTGGGTATAAAGTGGGTTTTAAATGGCCACTATTTTCATTTCGGGTCCTTCCTGTTTCGTCTAACTCGTTTCCATCTCGAATTATGAAATAAATGGCTAATCGACTCTCCTAGCATCGTTAAAATGTACCTCACGTGACAACTCTTGATCCTCATAATGTTTAATAGGGATTCGGGTCGTCCACTAACCCGAACCAATAACTTATGGATTTCCGAGATGTTACATGGTACAGCAATACGAAAAATATGATGAACCGATTAATGGTACTCCTGGACTCTCTCCGGGATTGTTGGATGTGACCATTTGTGAAAGCATGGGCATGGTCGCCTGAGTTCCATATGGAAGGTTGCGTTTACAGGATTCTGCTGGACAGATTTAGGATCCCGAAGATCCAGCATTAATTTCACACCAGAGCATCTTCTTCCCACACCACTGGATTTCCGTTTATGATGGACCTTTACAAGGCCATCCAGACTAGCAGCACCTACGCCTGACGTTCCTTGAAATTTGTGAATCCACTTCTAGGCGGGTTGACAACTTGTCCGATAGGGTAGATATGATCGGGGAGGATGTCGCCCACATGAGGCTCTGGATGAACAGGAACTGGGGTGATGAAAACCCTGACCAGTGAGGGGTGGTGGGTAAACATCCCATATGTGCAACATTTTTTACACAGGCGATCTGTGTTTTTTCGGCTATGTTTTATTTTTCAGTATTGTCGGCACTGGCTATTCCGTGCCATTTCGAACAATTTCCTTTTTATTTATAGGAGTTTTATTTTTGAAAACTCATGGTTTGATATTAATATCATCGTTTATTTTCACTTGAATCATGCATTTTAGACCGCTGTGAGCATCGATCACACGTTGTGGATATACCAACATTCACGGGAGTTTTCAGTTCCTTTTCCTCCATTTATGCTTTATATTTGTTTATTTCTCTTTACATTGAGGACAATGGAAGCTCCAAGTGTAGGGAGGGGGGTTTCACCATTTCAGTAACTTGAACTTTGGTCATATAAATGTGTTTTTAAGTAAAACACTCCACTTTCACTTTTAATTTTTTTTGTGGCATCAACATTAAAAAAGCTTGGAGATTTTTTTGATAAATTTAAAGGAACAAATGCATTTCACAAAACACTCATTTTAAGCAAACTATCGAGTGAATTGACATAAAAATATCCGAAAGCATGGTTAGTAAAAAAAATGAAATGCAAAGATTTGACACTTTTACCCAAATCCATCCGTTTCCGTGAGCATATTTTTTTTTAGCTTTCACAATTTTGCTTTAGCGCATTATGCTTTTGTTTTTGTCGGACTATTTAGGGTACCATATGTTTCATGTAAATTAAAACTTGTTATGGGTATACATTTCAAAACCATGAAAAGGAAGTGATTGCTTGAAAATGATTTAGGCACTAGGAAAACCGCCTTGCTAGCCTTTCATTCTTACCCGAATATATCGCATAGTTAGCCCCGTCGAGCCTTATCCCATTTCATTTTGTCAACCACCCTTACTACCATCGTTTTGCTAAAGACACGACCTTTTGGCATATTAAAAAAAACATTGGTCTTTTACCGATTAGACCTAAAATAGCGGATGCATTCTTTTGATTTCAATTTACCTTCATGCCTTCATTTTGCAAAGCAAGGACTTCCCCCAAAAATTCATGAACACATCTTTGTTTTAACATGTAGAACAAGAAAGAGATGGCGACAAAAGGAACAAAATCCACCATTTTGTAGAACTTCAAAAAGCGCCATAAAAAGAAGGGCAAAAATATATGACAGATGCCCGAATTTTGGAAATTGGTCTCATGATAGAAAATGTAGTAAAAACCAAACAACCGCCCAGCATGAGTATTCAGAGTTGATCAAATTGGGTGCTATTAGGCTCAAAGCCGAACGATCCTTAAGGAATGATAGCTATGTATATCTCAAAGTCAAAGAGGAAGAAAGGTTTCTAAAGATGAGATTTGGTCTTAACAATCTGACCATAAACGAGTTCTCTAGTTAGTTATACCCCTTCTAGCTCGAGTATTGTAGAGGGATTTTCTTTTTAGCTTTCCTTTACTTTTAAGTCAATCAAATAAGACAAGATCGTTATTTCTAGTAAATAGCCACTTTCCCAAATAATGCATACCCTTTCCCTAAGCAAGTTACAACCCAATCAAAGACCTTTTGATTCATGTAAACATTTCCTATATTTGGTAGAGATTCGATCTCATAACAAGCTTATGACTTCACACGTCTCAGATTTGGCAATCAAGTGTTCTATACATACATCATTACACGCATGATTACATATAATTAGCCGAGTATGTGTGAACATTGTGAGTAGTGTTAGGTCTTGCATGTCTAAAACTTCACAAAACTAAACCATTGCTTATTAGGAAATCACTTCATAAGCTCATATTTGCTCGTTGATCTTTGTTAACTTGTGTTCCTTCTTTAAAGAAGGAAAATCATTTCTTAACCTTCAATTTATTTAGTCATATATTTCACATCATTTGCATCCCGATTATTGTCAATTTCTGTTAGGACGTGTTTTGTAACTGTTGATAAAATTCTGTGTAAGTTCATAGTGAGGCGAACTTAACAAGTTCGCCTGGTTTATCAGAGGCGAACTTGTTAAGTTCGCTTAGTCTATCTGAGACGAACTTGTTAAGTTCGCTTAGCCATATATGAGGCGAACTTAATAAGTTCGCCTAAGCATATATGTGGCGAACTTAGAACTGGTGTTTATAAATAGAGAACAGAGTCTGTTAATCAGTAAGAGACGATATAAGGAGGAACTGATTAGAGACAGAATTATTGTAACCTGATATTGTGGTGGAAATACAAAGCGTTTATTTACACCGTTGTTGTTGATTGAGTTACACGAGCACGTTGATCATGGATTCCGCACGTTATCACCGTGTCGTACCGCGAGTCTAGAGATCCGTCACGCACCGAATTAGGGACCTACAAGTGGTATCATAGATTTTGCTCTTGATTAGCATAAGATTCGTGGTGTTTTCGTGTCCAATCAACATCAAATTCATCATCTTTGACATTTTCATTCCCATGGAGTTTTCAAGCTTAATTTGGTTCTGATTTGGTGTTTTTGAAGAGGATTTTGAAGAAATTGATCCGATAGAAAGGTTCTAATTGCGAAATTACACAATCCTACGGTTCAATTTTGATTAATTCCTTCAAATCAGTGAATTATGAAGATTTTTTGTTGATTCCTGGTTCGCGGTTTCTGGTTTGAACTGTTCTTGATTTTGAATCTGCTGAAGCAAGCGAACTTGCTGATTTGGTGTGCAGGCGAACTTAGTAGGCGAACTTGTCAAGTTCGCTTCTCACAAATTAGGCGAACTTATTTTTAGGTGAACTTAATCAGATTTCTGGATTCTGGTTTAAGCGAACTTATTATGTTCGCTTCATATTAAGTTCGCTCGGTGAAGTTCAGGCGAACATATTAAGTTCGTTTAGTATCAGGCGGGAAATTTCATCTTGTCCAAATTTTTTAGGGAAAGCTTATGTGGTCGTTTTGAATCATTTTTGAAATTTTGAATTTTTGAAATTTTTTAAAAAGAGTATTTTGGCGGGAAATTTTTTTCCGGATATTTTCGCAAAAATTTCAAAATGTCAATTTCATGTGATGATAATGAGATTGAAATTATGCCACCGAGGCTTTTATGCATATCAAATTTTCGTAGCTGGAAAGTCCGGTTCAAACAGTTCGTATCAGAAACTAATGAAAACTTTTGGACATCCATATTTGAAGGATATGTGCATCCTACTTATGACTATATGGGATATTATGATGTTCCTAAACCAGTGACAACTCTTACTAAAGTAGAAAAGCAGAATTTCGATCGTGAGATGAAAACGTGTGAAACTTTAACGATGTCTTTACCAAAAGAAATCATTCATAGTCTCGGGAAGTGTCCAACTTTAAGAGATCTACGGGAAGCATTGAAGAAAAAAGGGTGAAGCTACTACTCAAGCGTTTGTGGTCTTGATCAATGAAGTATTAGAGAAGCAGGGTGATTCTCAAAGGGATTCTTCTGCAGATTTAACTGATAGTGAGAGTATTCGTTCTGGTGAAAGTACTCAATCTACTGAGACTGATGTGATGAGTGAAGAAAGCTTTCAGACAGTTAAAGATGATCTGAGTGACTTAGAAACTGATGCAGAGCCTATCATTGTTGATCAAAAGGGTGAAGCTGATGATGACATATTCATGGCTCCTGGTGCATCTTCTTCAGACGTAAAATCTGAGGTACTTTCTAACTTTGAGACGTTTTGTTCTAACTGTATTTCAGTGAAGGATAAAATGATGAGGGTTATGGATGACAATGTAAACCTCATTTGTGATATGAAAGCGATGCACACGGTAAATCAGAAATTAAAAGATAATGAGAATGTGTGTATTGAGAGAATAGAATCACTGAAGAGGGATATAAGTTCTCTGACTTTGAAGATCAAAGGGCAGGCATATCACCTAGATATGTCCTTTGCAGAAATTGAGAAAAGAAATAATGATCTTCTTGAGAAAGATAAGGAACTAGCTGAATCTAAAGCAGAGGTGATCAGATTACATAGAAAGTTAGAAAGCTTTGGAAATTCATCATTCTTATTATAACATTATCATAATAATAATAAAGAGGGGAAGGGAACTAGTGGTATTGGTTATGTTCCTCCACCATTCAACGGAAATTATTCTGTTACACCTGGGATTATAAAAGATGAGGATTTAGATCCTAAGACTGTGTTGAAAGTGAATCCAGTCACATGTGAAGATATGGTGTATTCTGAGGAGAGTGATGATGAATATTTTGATGAAGCTAAGGTAGAGGGGGACTGAAAGCTGTTAAGAAAGAAGACTCAAAGGTTGATTCTAATTCATCTGGAAATTCAACATTTGGAAGTTCTTCAAATTCAAGGAGAGTTCCATATGTCAGAGATTATAAAGACATGCGTACCTGCTTTCATTGTAATGAGATAGGACACATTGTGGTGACCTGTCCTTACAAAAATAAAGGGAAGAAGCATGTATTTCCTGAGAAGATGAAGCCTGAATCAAAACCTGTTGCAAAATCTGGAGTTCCAGAGAAAATAAAGACAAAAGAAGTTCATGTTGGAGAATCTTCTTCAAGTGCATCTTATCGTGTGAAGATTCCTTATATGAGAGAATATCGTAAGAAGAGATCTTGCTTTTCTTATGGTCTTGTTGGTCACATTCGAATTGCTTGTCCTCACAACGCCAAAGGTAACCGTCATGTTACTCCAGGAAAGGTAAGAACTCATGGTAAGCCTTATGTTAACCCAGATGTGGTTAAACCTCATGATACATTAAAGAGTAACTCAAAATATGAGGTTAGGCTTTCTAGACCTCAAAGACGGAGTAGAAACAGAAGATTGAGAAAACTTTTAGAACAACAAGATTTTTCACAATCACATCAATTTTCAAATGAAAGAAAATGTTCAAACACTTCACATTTTAAGCAAAAATAACTTAATAAACAGAAGTATGTTTGGAAATCTAAAGTTTCTGTTTCTGACTCGTCGGAACAATCTCCAAAAATAGATGAGAGATTCAATTGTGAATGGAGTGAGGTTTATTATTTTGATACAGATGGACAACCCATGACTACCATGGCTTGGGTCCCAATTTTAAATTAATGTTTCTTGTTAGTTGTGCAGGATTTACCAAGAGGGACTATTAATACCATTTTGGTTGTTGATAGTGGTTCTTCTTAGCACATAACAGGGAATGACATCTGCAAGAGTAAAGAGTTGTTGATAATTGAGAATCTATTTGATTCAACGACTTGATGCTCAAGGGGGAGAATTTGTCACACAAAATGTTTTGGAAAGAGTTTTACAAAGTCCAAATGACAACCTGGAACTTAGGATGACGATGGTGAGCATAAAGTTGTTGATGCAACCATTTGAATAGTTGAGGGGGAGTCTACAGGACAGGGGGAGTACAGAACTATGTTGACAAAGGCAAAGGCATTCAATTACAGGATTACATCGGTTTGAGTTTTTAATTGATTGACTTGCTTAATCCTGAGTAACCAAGTAAAATGTTTTCATGGGAAGGTTTATTTTCGTTTGTTTTACTTTCTTTGAAAAAGATTTTGAAAAATCCAAACAAATTGAAAAAGATAAAATCGACATTACTTGAAGTTATAGAAGAGATGATAGTACATCAGTAGATGTTCTTTCACACATGACCTTAGATTGACTGGTTGGTGCTTTATGTTAATATATATGAATTATCTGTTTTGATCTAAACTTTAGAGACTACACAAATAGGAAATGATAGTGTTGTGTATGCATATAATTTGAATTTTCAGTAGACTAAAAGCGTCACTGAACCATTAGTAGTGTGAAAACATAATTGCATATGTTACAACTGTGATTTTAACCCATTTTATGCCTGGGTGTGTGTGTTAAAAGATCACTATCAGATAAAGAATATTAGCTTTTAATAAAGATTTCCCTATTAGATCAGTTTCGGGTTATGTCCTTAGCACTATTCATTCGATTTGCTTCAGTGTCCATGTCCCGAAAAGCATGCAATTTGAAGTATAATCAAGATATGTACTTGACAACATCTGTCAAACATATACTAGCCCTTGGATCATATTGATAAATCATCTTTACTGATTCCATAGAATTCATAATCCAGATAACAGTTAGATCCACGTACCTGAATCTTATGATTCCACATATATAAGCCAAAACATTGAATCATTCGATTCTGAATCTCATTGATTCCTATACAATCCAATTTGGATTATGTTATTCATGTGCTAAGTGATATCTCCTCATTCTGGAAATTCGGATAATCTTTAGTAAAATCTCATATGTCTTGAAGATAGTGCATTTACTTTCTGTTGGCATACTAGTGGGGTACACGTTGTATTTCGTACTTAAATGGTACTTTAACTCACAAGAAAGTGGGAATGAGATGCTTTAGTTTCAAATCTTATAATATTGACAATTTGAAGTTGTGTGTCATAGCATGATCCTATTTTCTTTGAATGTTTATCGCGTATCATAACATGCATTATGAAAGTCTTGAAAAGATAGAGTGTGATAATCTTGAAAGATATTGGTTTGATTGGTCAAGGCTTGAAAGAATGACATAGGATACCATTTGATATTATATGGATTTTATATCCAAGATGTGTGATTGATATCTCATATATATTGATATGATCTTCTTACTCGTGATGTTCGACCAAAAAGATGTGATTTTGTATTTTACATTTCAGTTTATATATAGAAAAACCAAAAAGATTTTGTGTTTCTTATATTTGAAAAAGCAAAAAGATTTTATTTTTCCAGCTTCCATGGAAATTTTAATTGTTGGTTATTCTTGGTTGTTCTTCCTGTGTAAAAACTGAATATTGCAGAAAGAAGTTGACAAGGGGTCCTTCTCCCAAGTTTTCTTCTAGAAATAAAGAGAGAAAGTGCAGATGAACAAGACGAAGACTATAGTGTGTTTGATTATATATGAAGACGGATGACAATCTTCTGAAGCTGTTGTCAAGGGGGAGTCTGTTGGAGCATATTCTAGTGACAACAAGCTTGAAGATTATATGTCTTAGTCTTAGAGTCTTTGACTTGTAATTGATAGAATTGTTAGCAACAGTTAAAGGGGAGTCTGTTAGGACATGTATTGTAACTGTTGATAAAATTCTGTGTAAGTTCATAGTGAGGCGAACTTAACAAGTTCGCCTGGTTTATCAGAGGCGAACTTGTTAAGTTCGCTTAGTCTATCTGAGGTGAACTTGTTAAGTTCACTTAGCCTATTAGAGGCGAACTTAATAAGTTCACCTAAGCATATATGAGGCGAACTTAATAAGTTCGCCTACTGCAGAACTGGTGTTTATAAATAGAGAACAGAGTCTGTTAATCAGTAAGAGACGATATCAGGAGGAACTGATTAGAGACAGAATTATTGTAACCTGATATTGTGGTGGGAATACAAAGCGTTTATTTACTCCGTTGTTGTTGATTGAGTTACACGAGCACGTTGATCATGGATTCCGCACGTTATCACCGTGTCGTACCGCGAGTCTAGAGATCCGTCACGCACCGAATTAGGGACCTACAATTTCTTTACACATTGATTAAATTGGTTGCTCATTTAGCTCAAATTGTATTATCAGGAAATATCTTCCTTAGAGCGAGCAAACGACCGGAAAAACAAAATTAAGTAAAGAAATTGGACAACTCAGTGGGCAAAGCATGGGCCGTGCCTCACTAGGCATGCCCCGTGCTCCAATCCAGCAGAAAAAGACAAAAGTCAGAAGCAAAGCACGGGGTCGTGCCCTACTAGGCACACCCCCGAGCTCTAATCCAGCAAAAAAGACATTTGTCTCCCGTCCACGTGTAACACGGGGTCATGCCTCACTAGGAACGCCCCGTGTCCAGTACCCATAGAGTACGTTCATAATAAAATTTAACCAGGTACAACGTGGTCCCAACATGGGCCCGTGCTCCACTAGGCACGGGTCGTGCCCCACTTCCCAGACATGTAGGTCCCACCGGGGTGTCTAACGGATCTCTAATGTAACACCCCGAAAATTCCTATGTAAATGGAGGGCTAAGGCTGTAAATAAGTTAAAGCCAAAGGACCCAAAGTAGCAAGATTGAAAGAACAAGGACCAAAACTAAAAATCCACCTGTAAAGGACCATCACCTTTTGATAACGTTTCGTTACGCATCATGACGGACCGTCATGACCCCTGACGGTCCGTGCCACAAAAACCACCAACGGTTTAGGGTGTCTGACACGTGTACACAGACTCGTAACTCGTAACGGACCGTGACGAACCATAACGGTCTGTTACGTGGTCCGAAAGTGCGTAACGCCAAGCAAAGGCGTAACAGACCGTCACGCCTAGTAACGGTCCGTCATGGATCCAAGTTTTTCCCTACAAATAGCTTGACGATCCCAGCCACTTTTACACACCAATTTCACCATAAAACACACACATTCTCTCTCGAATTTTGATTCGGAGCCCCGGTTCGCATGTGACGGTCCATTTTCCAACATTTCGACTTCAAATTGCCGTAGATAGTGCTGAGGTAAGATTTTAACTTACTGTTAATCTTTGGTTATACACCATTAAGCTAGAATTATGTAATTAAGTAATGTCGATATATATCTAGGAGCTTTGTCCGAAGTGTTTGCCATATTCCAGATTTGATAAGCCGAACTACTGTCGAGGTGAGTTCTTAAACTATGATGCATGAACCCAATCATAACCTTGTCTGGCATGATTGAATTATGAAAACATTTTATGTATCTTGAAACGATTGCACTGATTGTTTATATATAAAGCACTATAAGGGCTTATTGTGTTTCACCTACCCATGGAACGGCATGTTGGACAGGACCCGTGGAACGGTCTTTGGTTATATATAGACTGAATGATTACTCATAGTTGTCTATGAGCGGGGGTGGAACCCCATAACTGTGTTAAAGATACTTTGGCAGGTCATTTTAATAAACTATTTTAGTTTCTGAATTCACCAGTTTTATGCTGACCCATGTTTTATCAAATATTTTTGAACGCATCACAGGTAGACAATAGATGAGGCATTTCCAGGACTATAATGAACTGATGAATGATGCAGATAATGGGCATGCTTGAAACTATAAGTCCCGAATGATATGTTCCATATTAGGAACGATGAAAAAATGTTATGTAACATTTTGATTCTACGAATGTAAACCAATGTTTTGATGAAAATAATAGATGATGTTTTAGTTTTCGCTGTGTGTTTTTGATATCAACATGACAGTAAAGTAGAAGGCGACCTATGGACCGGTATGTAGTTATCTGACAAACAAAATGTTCTGTCTAAGGAGAGAGTGGTGTATAAATCTCTCATAGACCCGTTATTCTTTCCTGGGAACATATCTGTTGGTGGTACGACTCTAGTTAGATAACTGTTGGAACCTAATAGTCCATAGAAATCAATTAGGTTTTAGAAATATTAACTTCAGAGTTTTCGGTTGAAAACTTTATGTTTTCGGTCGGAAAATGTTTTCAGTCGAAAACATTTTTCGATCAAGATTTCGATCAAAAACTCTCTAGTATAAATAGTTGTGTCTTTTGTATTTCAAGTAACTTTCTCATTTTGTACTATGAATATTACAATTTAATCAAAAGAATCTTTGTGTGTTTCTACTGTAAATACTTGATTACATTACTTGATTAACGAAGATAATCATCATGAAATATGCATTTGGTGTGATTGATAGTATCGAGATTGCTCATCTTTGATTTGTTCATTTTGGTGTGGATTTGATTTCTGAATGGTTTTTGGCCAATTCAGAGAGTGATTGAAGACTTTATCCTTGAATATCAGCAGATCTGAGGGAATCACAAGTGGTATCAGAGCTGTTGGTTAATAGCTCTTGGTATTCAAGAAGATTTTAAGTCAAATCTGATCAAATTGAAGTAATTTGGGTGCCATTGTTGCTGATTTGAAGCTAGTCTTGATGGAGATGAAGTTTGCATCAAGTTTGAAGACTTGATTCTTTACTCGGATCATCAGAGAAAGTTTTTGGTCAATTCAAGTGTTCTTCTGTTGAATTGTCCGAAAAGTTTGTTTGAAGTAGCCGAAAACTCTGTTTGAAGAAATCGAAAAGGATTTCGTTCGAAACGTATTGTCCAAAATTTCATATGTTCGAAATATTCTGACTTTTCGATCGAAAAGTATTGTACTAAGTTTTCGACCGAAAAGTTATAAGTTGGAAATTTTTCTGATTTAGACCAAGTTTCAAATTACAAGTAAAGAATGGCTGGAAAGGTATACGATACTGAGAGGGTTATTAGGAAATCACCATCGATGCTAAAATCAATATCAGAATTTTCAAATTGGAAGATAATGATGAAGGCTTATTTCAAGTTTACTGAACACACACTTTGGGAATCAATTTTAAAAGGTCCTCACATTCCTAAGACTGCAAATGATGATGGGTTAGTCCCGATTGCTGGTCCTGATCTTTATTCAGAGGAAGATAAGAAGTTAATCGAAAAGGATAACAGAGCATTGGGTTCTATTATTCTAGCACTTCCGACTGAGTTGTATTTGAATTTTGAGCAACATGAAACTGCTCAGGGTCTGTGGAACACTTTGTGCTTAAGATTTGAAGGTAATGCAGCTCTTTAGGAAAGCAGAATCGATCTTCTACTGAAGCAATATAACATGATTAGTTATAAAAAGAATGAGACTCTCAGTGAGCAGGTGACTAGGTTTACAACCATGATCAACTGGTTGAGAAAAATGGGAGTAAAATTTGAAGAGTATGAACTAGGAAAGAAGCTGTTAGACTCACTGCCAGATTGTTGGAGCATACCTTGTATGCTAATCAAGAACACAACTCCAGATCTGAAGAGTAAAACACTTGATGATATTATCTGTTTACTCGAGTCTTATGAATTGGATGCAAATAAGAGGGAACTGAACAACAAAGATAAACAAAATAACTCAAGTTCAACAAATGCAACATTATTTTCTGGAAGTAGTGAAGGAAATAGTGGAACAAAACCTGAGAAAAACAAAGGTTGTTGTGAACACTCCTCTGGTGAGAAAGTCAAGTCATTTGGACAAATCCCTGAAGATCAGATTGCTTTGTTTGGAGCTTTTATGAGCAGCTATGATGCACTGGTGACAGGAAAGTTACAACCTGTCGTGCATGATGTAGAAGATCTTGTTCAGATCAATCCTGATGACTTGGAATATATAGACTTGTAATGGCAGATGGCCATGATAGTTGTAAAGGCTAAAAAGTATTTGTAGAAGGTTGGGAAGGATAAGTTGAAGTTTGGTAAAAAGGTAGGTTTTGACAAAGCTAAACTCAGGTGCTACAACTATCAACAGCTTGGTCACTTCGCTCGTGAGTGTACCAAGGACAAGAAAAAGAAGGTTGAGGGAAGCGGGGTTAAGCTGGTGGAAATGAGTGATGAATCTGATAAGTCAAAGAAGGCTCCAACTGCACTCATGTCCAAACAACTAAGTAATTGAGAATGGGAGGATGAGATCGAGGATGCTGAGGATGAAATGGATGAAGCCTTGATGGCTTAAATTGAAGATTCAATGAAACCAGCTGATATTGCCATTAACTGTGTGCTCAAAACCGATTCTAAAGAAAAGGGCAAAGCTGTTGTTTCTGATGAATCTTCATCTGAGAATGAGGTAAATTCTGAAAATAAATTTGATATATTGTGTGTAGATCGAATGCAAAACTATCATGCAGCAAACACGTTTCTGATTGCTAAAAATGATAAATTGAAAAGAGTAAACAAAGAATTGAAACAAAATGAATTAAATTTTACAAGAAAAATTAAAGCATTATTGAAAGATAATGTAACATTTAAAGAATATTTGGATAAAAAGGACGTTTTAATCAAAGATCTTTCAGAAAAACTTATCAAATCTGAAACTGATTTAATAAAAGAAAGGGTAATTGTTTCAAAGTGGAAGATACAACAAAATGTCTTTGATGAATGTGTGAGCAAACAGAGAACTGTTTATATCAAAGACGGGTTGGGTTACAACAAGGTTCCAAATCCTGAGAATTTTGTACCTTTTCCTGAACCGCATGAATCGAATGATGATGAATGTCGGAAATTCTAACTTTCATGATATGTATATTAGTGTAGATATAAACTCAAGGTGTGTGGATGACGAAAATGAACTTGATGGAGTGAAAAGTTTTTCAGCTTTCAATAAACAGTGCACTAGGGAGTTTTTTAGGGACTGTAAACAGTATCTAGATGTTGACTGTAATCTAGATAAATTTGTATCAATTTCTAGTTTAAATGCTGACGCAAAAAAAATATTAATGCTTTTGATTTTAATTATGATATTTCTTATGTTTCGGCATATTCTACTAACGGTTGTGTTGAGTTTGATTGTGTGTCTGAAGTGTCACCAACATCTACTTTCTTTGATAAAGTGGTGCGTACATCTAGAGATTATGTCCCACTTAATAAACTCTCTAATCTAGTTGGTGATGTGGTCTTAGATGAGTTTGGAAATCCTCTGATTCAAGAGTATGATTTGTCAAGTGAGAGACCAAAGAAAAATAATGTCATAGCACCAGAGAATCATATTCTTACCAGTGAGACAGAGAACAATAAAGTTGTCAAAGTTAAAGTGAGTGTACCAACAAATGTCCAAAGAAAGTCTTGGTGTGTCAAAGGCAAAACCATTGATGTCAAAGATAAGTCTATTCAAATCAAAGAACAATTAAGAAAGAAAAGTTGTGGCCTAAAGAGTGAAGTAGGCGAGTGTTCAAAGTCAAAGTCAAAGCCTAAGAGCTACAATTGCTTTATGTGTGGTCAGGTTGGTCATTTTGCGAGAAATTACAAACACAACTCTAGTGAGTAAGGGTTCACAAAGAACAAAGTGAAAGTTAAGAGCAGCGTTATTCGGCATTTCAAGCGAGCGTCTGAGAACGACAGTGTGTCAGAGTCCGGAGTGATACAAAGATACAGTCGTGATTACTTTCTTTCCAGAAATTGTCATGCTTTATATTCTAAAGTTTGCCATGATTATGTGCTACCAAAGTTTGAGGATAAATGTGTCCCAAAAGGTTCACAATATGTGAAGAAATTTAACCAACCAATCTATTTTGTTAAAGAATACATTAATATGAAATATGCGAAAAATGTTGGTTATGTTTGGAAAGTTAAAAATGAACAGTCTTCACATATGGTTGGAATAAAGAAAAATATAAAATTGATAAAATTGAAAGAACAAGATGTTAAGACTGTAAAAGGTAAAAGTCAGCCCGGGTCAAATTTGATCTGGGTACCTGTTTATCATTAATTTTGTCTTGAATGTGCAGAGTTTAACCAGGAGGACTATTAATAATGCTTGGCATGTTGATAGCGGTTGCTCAAGGCACATGACTGGACAAAGTAAAATTCTGGAAACTTTTTGAACTTTTGATGGAGGTTTTGTTGCATTTGCTAGAGATAAAAAGGGAGGAAAAATAATTGGTCAAGGAACAGTGTCGAATGAACTCATAACATTAGAAAAAGTAAATTTTATGTCTCAATTGGAATTCAATTTACTAAGTGTTTCTTAAGTTTGTGATAAAGACATACCAGTTCATTTTACTGCAAAGAAATGCTTGTTCTTAAAGCCTGGATTGGTTATTCCAGAAGAAATGATTCTGATGCGTGCTCCAAGGAAATTCAACACATATGTGGTTGACATGAATGATCATACTACACCAGTAAAAGTTTCATGTTTATTATCAAAGGCAACATGTTCAGAATCTTATTTGTGGCATCGAAGAATGGGTCATGTGAATTTAAAGAACATGAATAACTTGGTGCATAAAGATTTGGTGCGAGGATTTCCAAAGAAAGAGTTCATAATTGAAGAAAATTGCATGTCATGTGCAAAGGGAAAACAGCACAAGAAGTCCCATCCAAGAAAAACCATAACAACTTTTACTAGACCTTTATTTCTTATTCATATGGATTTGTTTGGTCCAGTTCGAGTTAAAAGTATTGCGAAAAAGTCATATTGTCTTGTTATCACAGATGATTTTTCAAGATTTTCATGGGTGTTTTTCCTTGCAACACAGGATGAAACACCTGAAACAGTTATTGATTTTGTCAAACGAATAGAAAACATATGTGATAGCAAAGTTTCAATCATTCGCAGTGACAATGGAACAGAATTTAAAAATAAACTGATAAGTTCGTTTTGTGCAGAAAAAGGAATAACACATCAGTATAGTGCTGCAAGAACACCACAACAGAATGGAGTAGCTTAAAGGAAGAACAGAACTTTAATAGAAGTTGCTCGAACAATTCTTGTCGATTCCAAGTTGCCCATTATCTTCTGGGCTAAAGTAGTAAACATTGCATGTTATGTTTTAAACAGAGTTCTTATGGTGAAGCAACTTACAAAGACTTCGTAAGAACTATTCTATAAACGAAAGCCATATATCAAGTTCTTCGGAGCATTTGGTTGTTCTTGTACACTGTTGAATACACAAGATTCATTGCCAAAATTTGCAGCTGTCGGTGATGAATGCTATTTTTTGGGTTATTCTTCATATCAGAAAGCTTATAGAGTGTACAACAAAAGAACCTAAATTGTTCAAGAATCATTTTATGTGCAGTGGCAAGAACTAAATACTCCTACAGATCAAAATGGACTTGACTGGTTCTTTGATGCTGAAGTAATCTTCAAAACTTTTGATCAACAACTTCAAACGGATTCTAATGAAGCAAGTACTTCGGGTACTGTAATTGAGTCTTCTACAAGTAGTGATCTATCTGTTGGAAAGTTTTTGGCTGGACCATAGAATTTGATGATTCAAAATGAGATGTCTAAGAATGTTTCTACATCAACTCAAACACAAGAAGATCTTGTTGGTAACTCTGTCACTAATGTTGATTCTGAAGTACAAGAAATTCCAAGTACAAATGATGAACCAGCAATTAATGAAGTTTAGTTGGATCCTGTAAATGATCAGACTGAGGATGTAATTCAGACAAGTTCTTCTAGTGTTGAAGATTCAAATGATCAATTATCAGAGTTGAATGATACAAACATGCCAGAATCTGTGGAAGTTAAGCATATTCAAAATCATCAAATCCATTATGCTCATCCAGTTGAGAATATTATTGGATCTATTGAAGATGGAGTAAAGACAAGAAGTCAAACTGGAAATATAAATGTTTGTTTGTACTCTTGTTTCTTATCTCAAGATGAACCAAAGAATGTTAATGTTGCTTTACAAGATCCAAGTTGGATTGAAGCTATGCAAGAAGAATTGCTTCAGTTTAGGAAGTTAAACGTGTGGCATCTTGTGGACTTACCTGAGGTGCTGAAGCTGAGTATACTGCTGCCTCGAGCTGTTGTTCACAAGTTATCTGAATTCAACATCAAATGCTAGATTTTGGAGTAAATTTTATGGAAACTCAGATTTATTGTGACAACGAGGCAGTGCTCGGAATAGTAAAAAATCCCATTCAGCATTCCAAAACAAAGCACAATATGATCAGGTTACATTTCATTCGTGACTGTTTTGAGAATGGGTTGATTAAAGTGGTCCATGTTGATACCCTAGAGCAAAAAGCCGATATTTTTACAAAAGCTTTTTCAACGGATCGGTTTAACTCTTTGGTTGAGATGTTGGGGATGATTTCATTTTAAAAATAAAATAAATAAAAATAATAATAATAAATAAAAAAGGGGTTTTATTGAATAATAAATAGTCCATTTTTGAACTGAAAGACCTTAGAAATCTGTTGCTAAAAAAGATTTTATTTTAAGTGTTAAAATTGTGTTGTGTACGCTTTATATGTGTGTTAGCTTAATGAATGTTTGTTCTCATAAATGATATAAGTAGTAAATAAAGTCACATCACAATTTTAGGGGGAGAATAAAAGAAAAAGAAAATTTGTGTGTCTAGATGACGTATATATAGGAAATGATAGTACAAGTGTGTGCTGAGCTTATGCATAAATTGGATATGATGATGACATTGGTTACAATTTTTGATATGCTGGTAGGCTCTGCATATGTAAATTAGGCAATATTTGTTTGATTAACTAAATCGCAATCTTAGTGTTATCCTCATCGAATATCGGTACTTTCATTCTTCTAATGCTAAGTAAATCCATACATACCATGAGACCAGGATCTTGATGGGTTTTTAGCACAATTTGTTTACTCTATTGACTATACCCGTCAAAAATACGATTTAGAGTTAAACATTTTTATATAGCTGATGGTTCTGGTGGAAATCTCGGATGGAAATCAGAAAGTCAGTCTGTCTCGCCCTTTGAATCATTCGTGATTTCAATTGACATATCCAATACCCTATGGATATCCGCATACCCGAATCTCATATGAATCAAACTGATTCAGTGTTTGTTCCATCAGAACCAATATATATGAATCAAAAGGATTCACATCAAATCCATCTGGATTATTTTCCTGTGCTAAAAACGCTACCCTCATGCTGGTCATTGGATTATGTTTTGGTGAAACTTGGTGTTGCGTATTGGCTTAATCCATCTCGATGTTTGGATACACTTTGTATTGATAAATCTTACCTTAAATGTCACACAGTATCTGCTGAAATATGATGTTTGAGTTTAAGCTGAAAATTATACTAGCAATCAAGGTTGAACTGTTTATATCTTGATTTGATAATCAGTGTAGTTAAGACAATATACATTTATGATCCTATGTCATTTCAGTTCATCAAAAGAAAATAAAAGGTTGGAATAAAATTGTTGAAATATGATAAGAAAAAGTCAAAAAAAAATAAATAAATAAAAATAAAAATAAATTAGTGTGCAAGTGTGTATTCTTACCTAGTTATGATTGTGATTGTTAAAATTATTAAAAAATAAAAGAAAATTGGAACAGGTCTTAATGATGTCAAAATGGACTTAAATAAAATAAAAAAAAAATAAAAAAATTGGTTTGAAAATTTTCAAAATTTATCATGTTTGGAATTTTCGGTCGAAATCTCTTGACCGAAAATATATCATCTGAAACAGTTTTCGATCGAAAAAGTCATGACTGAAGTTTTCTGTCAAAATTTGAAAAGAAGTGGTTTTTGGTTCATTAGTTTTTGATCGAAAAGAAAATGTTTAGTTTTTTTCTATTAATGAAAGTTTTTGATCGAAAAGTTGTAAGGATAAAATTCAAATGTTTGTTTTAATCGAAAAAGTAATGTACTAGGAGTTTTCGATCGAAAAGGTAAAATTCTGAAGAGTTTCCGATCGAAATGTTCAAGGTAATTTTCAGAAATGGTTTTTAATGTTTTCTATCGAAAAAGGTTGTATATATAATGTGGTTTTCGATCGAAATGTCAAAAGTTAAAAGATTTTTTTCAGAAATTATCTAACTTGTTGTTTCTTGTTATAGACATGAACAGATTAAAATTTGAGCCTAAACACAACATCTGTGCCTGTTTAACAACGAGTACAAAGAAAGCACGGGGTTATGAAGAAATTGTGCGATTTCTAACCAAGTCAAGAATTAACATTGCAATATCTACACAAGTTTTTATATTTGAAAAACATGTTAGAGAGTTTGGGACAACGTGGAGTATAAGAATGTGAATAAAGAAATCTGGATTGAAAGCTCGGTGGGAGGAAACAAGATTAAAGTAACTGAGCAAGTGATTAGAGAGGTGCTGAACTTCAGAGACGCAGCTGATTTTCCCTACAAAATCAATCACATTGCAATCTCAGGGATAATTCTGAGTATGGGAAATGAAGGAACGTTTCTAAGAAGACAGGTGACCAAAACTATGTTTGCAAAACAATGGAGATACCTTTTCCATGTGTTAATCTATTGCATGAGTCCCAGAACATCTGCTTTTGATCAAATAGGTGAAGTATTCAGCAGAGTGTTAGTGTGTCTGGCAACTCATAGAAGATTCAATTTTTCAAGAATGATATTCGAGGCAATGATTAGTAACTTCGTGGGACAAAGGCAAAACTACAAGTTTCTAATGTACCCAAGATTTGTACAAATGATTATTAATACACTGCTGCCGAATCTGGAAAACGATGGTGTTGAACTGCCATTGGATTCAATGAAAGAAGTAATCTTTAGCAGCATTAATAATGTGAGGAAGACAAGCAAATTTAGTGGTACTGTGACACCACTATTTCCTAATATACTTGAAGAAAATCCTGATCCAGGTTTTACTATTGAAGATGAAATCAATGACTTAATGGCAGAAGATATAGAAGATGGAGTTGATAGTGACAATGATGAAACTGACCAAGTGCAGAATAATGATCAGGGAAATGATAATGATCAAGGTCATGGTGGTGGTCAAGTAAATGTTATTCAACAGGAAGGTCAAGTTCAAGTTGAAGGACATGATATGATTTTTGAAGAAAACAGAGTTCCTGAAGTAAATGAAGAAGTTACTGAACCATTACTGAGTCACACAGAAGAATTTATTGCTGAAGCTGATGATGTCTTAAGTGTGAACACTGAAGTGTTAGAAATTAACGATGAATAGTTAATTGCCACAGCAACAACCCCATCAAAGAAAAGAAAAGAACTTGAACAAACAAAGACCGTACCTTCTAGACCTCCTCCGTCTAAGGGTATTGTATTTACTGATCCAGAATTACAGAAGAAAAAGAAAACTACAACAAGACTTGATAAAGGCAAAGGTAAAGCTAAAGAGGTACCAGAGAAGCATAAGTCCAAAAGATCTAGAGGTTATGAGTTGGTTGATGAAGAGTTTCTTAACTATGCAACCAGGGAAACTGCAGATGTTGTTAGTCAATTGAAGACTCAGATCTCAAACTTGCAAAGTAGAGAAGCTACTAATTCCAGAGAGATCAGAGAGTTGAAAATTGAAAGTACTAAACAAAAAGGTGTAATAGCTCAATAGCAGCAACAGATTGATCAACTTCAGAAGATGGTACAGGATTTAATAGCTCTTACGGGTGTTCAAATTGGTACAAACCTAACAGAGAATGTTGAAGAGGTTCATAGTCCAGCAGCCACTAAACCAATTCCTTCTACTAGTGAACAAGTTCAAACTCCAGTTTTTGAAGTAACTATGTATGAAGACAACATGTTATTTGATGTTGATATGCTTCTCAATGATGAAGGTGAAGGATTGGAGACAACATGTTACAAAGTTGCCCAGGACGTCGAGCGGGTATGACACGATATGGGTAGTTGTCGATCGTTTGACAAAATCAGCCCATTTTCTGCCCATCAAAGAAACGGATAAAACCGAGAAACTTGCGAAGCTTTATATCAAGGAAATTTGTGGCTAAGCATGGAGTGCCAATTTCTATTATCTCTGATAGAGACAGCAGATTCGTGTCTAGAATTTGGAAATCAATACAAGAAGCCATGGGCACACGTCTTGACATGAGCACAGCATATCACCCACAAACAGATGGTCAAAGTGAAAGGACCATTCAAACTTTAGAGGATATGCTATGTGCGTGTGCAATTGATTTCGGTGGAAATTGGGATACTCATTTGCCGCTAGCTGAGTTTTCATACAATAATAGTTACCACACCAGCATCAAAGCCGCTCCGTTTGAGGCTTTGTATGGTCGAAAATGTCGTTCACCGCTATGTTGGGCAGAAGTTGGTGACAAGCATTTAACCGGTCCTGAGGTTATTCAAGAGACCACGGACAATATTTTCAAAATCAAGGATCGTCTGAAGGCCGCCCGTGACAGACAAAAGAGTTACGCGGATAACAGACGAAGACCTTTAGAATTCCAAGTGGGAGACAAAGTCATGTTAAAGGTCTCACCTTGGAAGGGAGTTGCAAGATTTGGCAACCGTGGCAAGCTTAACCCTAGGTACGTTGGACTGTTTGAAATATTGGCTAGGGTTGGCCCTGTAGCTTACAAGCTCAAGTTGCCACAAGAACTAAGCAATGTACATGATACGTTTCATGTATCAAATCTCAAGAAGTGTTTATCAGACGAGACGTTAATTATACCGCCTGCTGAGATTCACATAGACGACAGGTTGCATTTCATTGAGGAACCTATGGAAGTCACAGATTGGAAGGTTCAGAGAACGAGGCGCAGCCGTGTTAAGCTGATCAAGGTACGTTGGAATTCAAAGCGCTACGTGGGAGCGGGAAGATAAAATGAAATCCAAGTACCCGTCTTGTTTACAGACACTCCAAGTCAGAATGACAAGAACTGAATTTCGGGACGAAATTCTCTGTAACATGGGGAGAATGTGACACCCAGCATTTCAGGTCAATATCTATATTTCATAAATACACGTTCATAGTATATATTTCCTGAAGGTTCATTTTGACTAAGTAAAGTCAAGGAGTCTAGCAAAGGGGTTTATTCCATGTCTAGTAATTTTAAAGAATTACTAGAAAAAGTAAGCAGTCATAAACCGCAAGATACGGTCGTTGGTGATTAAAAAGAATGTTTTTCCAGAAAAGTCTAGAGACATGTTTGAGTATAAAAACATAAAGATTGGTGGCTAACTTTTATAAAAAGTTGACACATAAATAATGGTTACATGACTCTATGTTATTTTATGTGTATACATATACAGTATAGTTAAAATAATAACTAAGACGGGTTTAACTAGTAAACTATTGAGACTAGTCAAACAACACAAAAATATATAAAGTATAATTTTATTAAACTCGGTTTTAATAAAAAGTGTAAATTTATCGCGTCTGACTTGTACCAGCTACCACCTTAATACCCGTCTAAAAATATCAAATCTCTAAAACCATACCATTCTCTTTATATGTGCAAGATCTAATTATTTAAGTGAAACCCCATATCACCACCATCCCACATCTATCATATGCCATTAACTTTCATAATTATTACACCATCCTCATTCCATCGATCACCATACCCAAACCCATCTATTTTCCTACCAACTTTGACCAAAGACTTTCTACAAATATCTATACACACACAAACAAACAATATATCTCACAAGTTTTACAACTACAATCAAGATCCAGGAAGTTCAAGTGGTGGATTCAAATCCAAGAAAACTTACAACTAATTCCTTCCTAAAATCATCCTTGTATAAAAGTGAGTGTTTTAACTTCTAATTTTAGTTTTTATAATAAGTTTTACAAATTTTTATGCTTAGAACCTTCACCCAAGTAGATAGCGTGGATTGAAAATTTTATATCCATACAGACTAATAATTTATAAAATGAGTTATGTGTTAAACCTATAGATCCGGGTATGCATATGGTGTGTAGATTTGTTAACTTTTACGTAAATATGGACTTCTAAACCCAAATATATACTAATGGTTTCAAGAATAAAAGTTTAGATCTAAAAGAACATACATGGATCTTGAAACGTATATATTCTAGATGGTTTGTTGGATATATAAATGTTTGATTATAAACATTGTTAATGAAAAATATGAATCATCTAAATGTATGTTTTAAACAATGTGTGTGATTATGGGAGTTTTCTTGTAATTTTAATGGTAACATTTAGTTAATCAAGTATTCTGTTAATAATTTTATTTTGCATAAATATGGCCTTAAATAAACTAATATAACATTTTCGGAATTAAAATGTTAAAATGAAAAATATGCAACTTTACATAATTACAGGTTACAAAGTATGATGAAATGTGTTGGGTATAATTTTGGGACTGATGCTGTCAATCGAAATTACAGTATCGAAACTACTAGTTTCGGTTGAACTTTTGTTCAATCGAAACTACTAGTTTCGGTTGAACATTTGTTCAATTGAAACTAGGTAGTTTCGATACCTGTTTTTCAGGCCCATTGGGCGGTGGCTTGGAAAACAAGGCGCATGTGCTTGGCCTCCTACATATAACAAATTATTAAATGTCGTTCGGGACGAGTAGTTGCATGTGGACGAGTTAACTTGGTTGATACGCACGTAGGATAATAAACATGCATGATTATACTTGAACGATATTTAGGATTGTATATAATTATTTTTAGGAAATAATTATATGTTTATACGTAAACTATAATGTGAATATATTATAAGTTGTTACAAAAATAATATATATTTTTGGTACACGTAACAAGTCACCAATATAGAAATATAATATTTTCTTGGAAAATAAGTAAAGCATCTAGACTGGAATAAAAATGGAATAATAATCACCAACGAGTCGTCACGAGAAAACATTGCTTAAAATAAATAAAGACGTACTTAACAGGAATAGTTAAGTCGGGTGAACAACTTAGTTTAAGACGGGTAGTCTTAACGTGTATGTTATCCTTGTGTAATTAGGATACGGATAGGCGGGTCTGCTGTTATTCAAATAATTGCTAGCATTCATACTGTCGAGGTGAGTTTCACTAACCCCCTTTTTCTAGGTTTTTAAAATGTTTTGGGGTGAAAACATACTTGTAAAAGAATTTTGTATGTAAATGAATGAACTAATGATCTGACCGTATGTGTGTATTGAGGGAAAAATAAAGCGCTTAAAGTCCTCTGAATAAATTAGTAACCATTAGCTATGGACTTAGCCCGAGATTATATGAATAGTACTATTGGGGGTGACGCCTCCGGTCATGGTTAGTCGCGCTAACCAGGGGTCCAAATGGCCAAATGATCGCATATTATCTTACTCGCAGAAAGGCGAGGGGAGACACTAAATTGTTGGGGTTTGGTTACGGTCTCGTACATTACATACATTTTTGTATTCCTTGCAAGTTTACAAATGGGTTCAATTGATCGGATTAGTATTCGGATTCATTGGTAATACATACAAAGAGTTTTGATCATGTTAAAGTGATCAGGTTTAAACAAAAGAGTTCTGATCAGGTTAAAGTGATCAGGTTTAACAAAAGGGTTTTGATCAGGTTAAAATGATCAAGTTTAAACAAAAGAGGTCTGATCAGGTTTAAGCAAAAGAGTTTTGATCAGGTTTAAGTGATCAGGTTTAAATAAAGGGTTTTGATTAGGTGAAAATGATCAGGTTTAATCATTGGGTTTATGATAACTCTTTATAATAATTTGTGAACTCACCAACCTCGTGTTGACATTTTTAAGTATGTTTTCAAGAAAATGAACGTGGTCTCCAGGCTAGCAATGTAGGTTACTTACATACATGAGGATACAGCTTTTGGAAGGATTTCACTTGTATAACTCATGGTTTTGAGTCATATTTGAGAAATCTTAAACTTTGTATAAAAACTAAGTTATGTTTTGGGATGTAAACATTTAAACTTTGATTATGTATCCAATATCATGTATGTATTTGCGGTAATCATATGCTTTGAAAACCAGTGAACGTTACGCCTCGCGTTTCCGCCTTGGCGGGGTGTGACAACTTTGTCCTCCACAATCCCGTTTTCCAGGTTAAAATGACAACGAAGCAAACACAATACAAACATATAACACATAGCATCACATTTCGTTTACATGACTAGTTAACTAGACCTGCACCCCACACACCTTCTCAGGATAACTTATACCGACTTACCCCACCGAACTCTTAACACGACACATGTCAATAAGTCCTCTTACCCCTAGATCACACTATCACAAGGACACCACATAGACCCGCCCGCCTAATTATTTAATGTTTTAGTTCGTAAACACGTCGGGTTAAACCCAAAACTCTTAACACGTTTAATATAATAAACATCTCTTGTAAGTATGTACAATAGCCCCAAAAACAGTAAAACATTTAAGAAGTAGGGGATTAGAAACTCACTGGTTATGATGAGCCTCATTCCTTGCTCTGTAATCATTCTCTTTCTCAAAACCCGAAACTGTAAAATGTTCGGTCACATGATTAGATTACGTTCTAAATGTATGTCAGATGATGTATAACATAAAACCCTATAACCACACTCCTCCGTCTGTAATTCAAGTTATTGAATCCAAGCTCTTCGAACACACAAGTACACGGGTCGGTTCCCATGCATGCACGTAAACCCGCCATGCAAACCCTAACCCACGAGAATGCGCGTACTCGAACCGGGTTCAAAGCACGCATGCATACCATGCAAAGCTCTAGCCGATTCCACCATTGCTAAGGTACGAGTCCACCCCGTACTCCACAGTCCCTGTCGTTCACCGCCGTGCCGTATCCTTCGTCGTGCACTGCCAACCGATCACCATCATGCATCTCGTCTTCATCCTCGCGTCCACCCTTGCCGGCTGTCACCACGCACCACCAGCATGGTCGTGTTAACCCTACACGGCTGACACTACTGCATCGCACCACTGCTACCGTCACAACCACCCTCGCGCACTTCCACCATGTTGTCGCATCATTGCCACACCCATAGCCAAGCCACCCCGTCGCTGCCTTTGGGTTCCGTATGTGTCGTAGCCACCGTCGGACACCACTACCATCCTACCCCTGCCACCATGACCAGCCGCCACACCTAGCCTCCCTCTCCCCCTCGCCGTCGCTCATGGCTATAAACCCAAACCCTACCTAGGTTTTCCTACTAATTGTATATACACACGTAAAAAGAATAAAAGAGGATTACCGTGGCTTAACGCGAAGTCTCCGCTTGAAACTATCGAGAACCCTTCTCCTCCGATCGTCCTTCTCCTCTTCTTCCATCCAAGATGCCGTCATAAGCTCCCTATCCAAATGGCTTAGGGTTTGGGCATAAAGTGGGTTTTAAATGGCCACTATTTTCATTTAGGGTCCTTCCTGTTTCGTCTAACTCGTTTCCATCTCGAATTATGAAATAAATGGCTAATCGACTCTCCTAGCATCGTTAAAATGTACCTCACGTGACAACCCTTGATCTTCATAATGTTTAATAGGGATTCGGGTCGTCCACTAACCCGAACCAATAACTTATGGATTTTCGGGATGTTACATGGTACAGCAATACGAAAAATATGATGAACCGATTAATGGTACTCCTGGACTCTCTCCGAGATTGTTGGATCTGACCATTTGTGAAAGCATGGGCATGGTCGCCTGAGTTCCATATGGAAGGTTGCGTTTACAGGATTCTGCTGGACAGATTTAGGATCCCAAAGATCCAGCATTAATTTCACACCAGAGCATCTTCTTCCCACACTACTGGATTTCCGTTTATGATGGACCTTTACGAGGCCATCCAGACTAGCAGCACCTACGCCTGACGTTCCTTTGAAATTTGTGAATCCACTTCTAGGCGGGTTGACAACTTGTCCGATAGGGTAGATATGATCGGGGAGGATGTCGCCCACATGAGGCTCTGGATGAACAGGAACTGGGGTGATGAAAACCCCGACCAGTGAGGGGTGGTGGTTAACATCCCATATGTGCAACATTTTTGACACAGGCGATCTGTGTTTTTTCGGCTATGTTTTATTTTTCAGTATTGTCGGCACTGGCTATTCCGTGCCATTTCGAACAATTTCCTTTTTATTTATAGGAGTTTTATTTTTGAAAACTCATGGTTTGATATTAATATCATCGTTTATTTTCACTTGAATCATGCATTTTAGACCGCTGTGAGCATCGATCACACGTTGTGCATATACCAACATTCACGGGAGTTTTCAGTTCCCTTTCCTCCATTTATGCTTTATATTTGTTTATTTCTCTTTACATTGAGGACAATGGAAGCTCCAAGTGTAGGGAGGGGGGTTTCACCATTTCAGTAACTTGAACTTTGGTCATATAAATGTGTTTTTAAGTAAAACACTCCACTTTCACTTTTAATTTTTTTTGTGGCATCAACATTAAAAAAGCTTGGAGATTTTTTTGATAAATTTAAAGGAACAAATGCATTTCACAAAACACTCATTTTAAGCAAACTATCGAGTGAATTGACATAAAAATATCCGAAAGCATGGTTAGTAAAAAAAATGAAATGCAAAGATTTGACACTTTTACCCAAATCCATCCGTTTCCGTGAGCATATTTTTTTTTAGCCTTCACAATTTTGCTTTAGCGCATTATGCTTTTGTTTTTGTCGGACTATTTAGGGTACCATATGTTTCATGTAAATTAAAACTTGTTATGGGTATACATTTCAAAACCATGAAAAGGAAGTGATTGCTTGAAAATGATTTAGGCACTACGAAAACCGCCTTGCTAGCCTTTCATTCTTACCCGAATATATCGCATAGTTAGCCCCGTCGAGCCTTATCCCATTTCATTTTGTCAACCACCCTTACTACCATCGTTTTGCTAAAGACACGACCTTTTGGCATATTAAAAAAAACATTGGTCTTTTACCGATTAGACCTAAAATAGCGGATGCATTCTTTTGATTTCAATTTACCTTCATGCCTTCATTTTGCAAAGCAAGGACTTCCCCCAAAAATTCATGAACACATCTTTGTTTTAACATGTAGAACAAGAAAGAGATGGCGACAAAAGGAACAAAATCCACCATTTTGTAGAACTTCAAAAAGCGCCATAAAAAGAAGGGCAAAAATATATGACAGATGCCCGAATTTTGGAAATTGGTCTCATGATAGAAAATGTAGTAAAAACCAAACAACCGCCCAGCATGAGTATTCAGAGTTGATCAAATTGGGTGCTATTAGGCTCAAAGCCGAACGATCCTTAAGGAATGATAGCTATGTATATCTCAAAGTCAAAGAGGAAGAAAGGTTTCTAAAGATGAGATTTGGTCTTAACAATCTGACCATAAACGAGTTCTCTAGTTAGTTATACCCCTTCTAGCCCGAGTATTGTAGAGGGATTTTCTTTTTAGCTTTCCTTTACTTTTAAGTCAATCAAATAAGCCAAGATCGTTATTTCTAGTAAATAGCCACTTTCCCAAATAATGCATACCCTTTCCCTAAGCAAGTTACAACCCAATCAAAGACCTTTTGATTCATGCAAACATTTCCTATATTTGGTAAAGATTCGATTTCATAACAAGCTTATGACTTCACACGTCTCAGATTTAGCAATCAAGTGTTCTATACATACATCATTACACGCATGATTACATATAATTAGCCGAGTGTGTGTGAACATTGTGAGTAGTGTTAGGTCTTGCATGTCTAAAACTTCACAAAACTAAACCATTGCTTATTAGGAAATCACTTCATAAGCTCATATTTGCTCGTTGATCTTTGTTAACTTGTGTTCCTTCTTTAAAGAAGGAAAATCATTTCTTAACCTTCAATTTATTTAGTCATATATTTCACATCATTTGCATCCCGATTATTGTCAATTTCTGTTAGGACGTGTTTTGTAACTGTTGATAAAATTCTGTGTAAGTTCATAGTGAGGCGAACTTAACAAGTTCGCCTGGTTTATCAGAGGCGAACTTGTTAAGTTCGCTTAGTCTATCTGAGACGAACTTGTTAAGTTCGCTTAGCCTATTAGAGGCGAACTTAATAAGTTCGCCTAAGCATATATGAGGCGAACTTAATAAGTTCGCCTAAGCATATATGAGGCGAACTTAGAACTGGTGTTTATAAATAGAGAACAGAGTCTGTTAATCAGTAAGAGACGATATAAGGAGGGACTGATTAGAGACAGAATTATTGTAACCTGATATTGTGGTGGAAATACAAAGCGTTTATTTACACCGTTGTTGTTGATTGAGTTACACGAGCACGTTGATCATGGATTCCGCACGTTATCACCGTGTCGTACCGCGAGTCTAGAGATCCGTCACGCACCGAATTTGGGACCTACAAGTGGTATCAGAGATTTTGCTCTTGATTAGCATAAGATTCGTGGTGTTTTCGTGTCCAATCAACATCAAATTCATCATCTTTGACATTTTCATTTCCATGGAGTTTTCAAGCTTAATTTGGTTCTGATTTGGTGTTTTTGAAGAGGATTTTGAAGAAATTGATCCGATAGAAAGGTTCTAATTGCGGAATTACACAATCCTACGGTTCAATTTTGATTAATTCCTTCAAATCAGTGAATTATGAAGATTTTTTGTTGATTCCTGGTTTGCGGTTTCTGGTTTGAACTGTTTTTGATTTTGAATCTGCTGAAGCAAGCGAACTTAGCAGGCGAACTTGTCAAGTTCGCTTCTCACAAATTAGGCGAACTTATTTTTAGGTGAACTTAATCATATTTCTGGATTCTGGTTTAAGCGAACTTATTATGTTCGCTTCATATTAAGTTCGCTCAGTGAAGTTCAGGCGAACATATTAAGTTCGTTTAGTATCAGGCGGGAAATTTCATCTTGTCCAAATTTTTTAGGGAAAGCTTATATGGTAGTTTTGAATCATTTTTGAAATTTTGAATTTTTGAAATTTTTTAAAATGAGTATTTTGGCGGGAAATTTTTTTCCGGATATTTTCGCAAAAATTTCAAAATGTCAATTTCATGTGATGATAATGAGATTGAAATTATTCCACCGAGGCTTTTGTGCATATCAAATTTTCGTAGTTGGAAAGTCCGGTTCAAACAGTTCGTATCAGAAACTGATGAAAACTTTTGGACATCCATATTTGAAGGATATGTGCATCCTACTTATGACTATATGGGATATTATGATGTTCCTAAACCAGTGACAGCTCTTACTAAAGTAGAAAAGCAGAATTTTGATCGAGAGATGAAAACGTGTGAAACTTTAACGATGTCTTTACCAAAAGAAATCATTCATAGTCTCGGGAAGTGTCCAACTTCAAGAGATCTACCGGAAGCATTGAAGAAAAAAGGGTGAAGCTACTACTCAAGCGTTTGTGGTCTTGATCAATGAAGTATTAGAGAAGCAGGGTGATTCTCAAAGTGATTCTTCTGCAGATTTAACTGATAGTGAGAGTATTCGTTCTGGTGAAAGTACTCAATCTACTGAGACTGATGTGATGAGTGAAGAAAGCTTTCAGACAGTTGAAGATGATCTGAGTGACTTAGAAACAGATGCAGAGCCTATCATTGTTGATCAAAAGGGTGAAGCTGATGATGACATATTCATGGCTCCTGGTGCATCTTCTTCAGACGTAAAACCTGAGGTACTTTCTAACTCTGAGACATTTTGTTCTAACTGTATTTCAGTGAAGGATAAAATGATGAGGGTTATGGATGACAATGTAAACCTCATTTGTGATATGAAATCGATGCACACGGTAAATCAGAAATTAAAAGATAATGAGAATGTGTGTATTGAGAGAATAGAATCACTGAAGAGGGATATAAGTTCTCTGACTTTAAAGATCAAAGGGCAGGCATATCACCTGGATATGTCCTTTGCAGAAATTGAGAAAAGAAATAATGATCTTGTTGAGAAAGATAAGGAACTAGCTTAATCTAAAGCAGAGTTGATCAGATTACATAGAAAGTTAGAAAGCTTTGGAAATTCATCATTCTTATTACAACATTATCATAATAATAATAAAGAGGGGAAGGGAACTAGTGGTATTGGTTATGTTCCTCCACCATTCAACGGAAATTATTCTGTTACACCTAAGATTATAAAAGATGAGGATTTAGATCCTAAGACTGTGTTGAAAGTGAATCCAGTCACATGTGAAGATATGGTGTATTCTGAGGAGAGTGATGATGAATATTTTGATGAAGCTAAGGTAGAGGGGGACTGAAAGTTGTTAAGAAAGAAGACTCAAAGGTTGATTCTAATTCATCTGGAAATTCAACATTTGGAAGTTCTTCAAATTCAAGGAGAGTTCCATATGTCAGAGATTATAAAGACAGGCGTACCTGCTTTCATTGTAATGAGATAGGACACATTGTGGTGACCTGTCCTTACAAAAATAAAGGGAAGAAGCATGTATTTCCTGAGAAGATGAAGCCTGAATCAAAACCTGTTGCAAAATCTGGAGTTCCAGAGAAAATAAAGACAAAAGAAGTTCATGTAGGAGAATCTTCTTCAAGTGCATCTTATCATGTGAAGATTCCTTATATGAGAGAATATCGTGAGAAGAGATCTTGCTTTTCTTATGGTCTTGTTGGTCACATTCGAATTGCTTGTCCTCACAACGCCAAAGGTAACCGTCATGTTACTCCAGGAAAGGTAAGAACTCATGGTAAGCCTTATGTTAACCCAGATGTGGTTAAACCTCATGATACATTAAAGAGTAACTCAAAATATGAGGTTAGGCTTTCTAGACCTCAAAGACGGAGGAGAAACAGAAGATTGAGAAAACTTTTAGAACAACAAGATTTTTCACAATCACATCAATTTTCAAATGAAAGAAAATGTTCAAACACTTCACATTTTAAGCAAAAAGAACTTAATAAACAGAAGTATGTTTGGAAATCTAAAGTTTCTGTTTCTGACTCGTCGGAACAATCTCCAAAAATAGATGAGAGATTCGATTGTGAATGGAATGAGGTTTATTATTTTGATACAGATGGACAACCCATGACTACCATGGCTTGGGTCCCATTTTCAAATTAATGTTTCTTGTTAGTTGTGCAGGATTTACCAAGAGGGACTATTAATACCATTTTGGTTGTTGATAGTGGTTCTTCTTAGCACATAACAGGGAATGACATCTGCAAGAGTAAAGAGTTGTTGATAATTGAGAATCTATTTGATTCAACGACTTGATGCTCAAGGGGGAGAATTTGTCACACAAAATGTTTTGGAAAGAGTTTTACAAAGTCCAAATGACAACCTGGAACTTAGGATGACGATGGTGAGCATAAAGTTGTTGATGCAACCATTTGAATAGTTGAGGGGGAGTCTACAGGACAGGGGGAATACAGAACTGTGTTGACAAAGGCAAAGCCATTCAATTACAGGATTACATCAGTTTGAGTTTTTAATTGATTGACTTGCTTAATCCTGAGTAACCAAGTAAAATGTTTTTCTTAAAATGTTTTCATGGGAAGGTTTATTTTCATTTGTTTTACTTTCTTTGAAAAAGATTTTGAAAAATCCAAACAAATTGAAAAAGATAAAATCGACATTACGTGAAGTTATAGAAGAGATGATAGTACATCAGTAGATGTTCTTTCACACATGACCTTAGATTGACTGGTTGGTGCTTTATGTTAATATATATGAATTATCTGTTTTGATCTAAACTTCAGAGACTACACAAATAGGAAATGATAGTGTTGTGTATGCATATAATTTGAATTTTCAGTAGACTAAAAGCGTCACTGAACCATTAGTAGTGTGAAAACATAATTGCATATGTTACAACTGTGATTTTAACCCATTTTATGCCTGGGTGTGTGTGTTAAAAGATCACTATCAGATAAAGAATATTAGCTTTTAATAAAGATTTTCCTATGAGATCAGTTTCGGGTTATGTCCTTAGCACTATTCATTCGATTTGCTTCAGTGCCCATGTCCCGAAAAGCATGCAATTTGAAGTATAATCAAGATATGTACTTGACAACATCTGTCAAACATATACTAGCCCTTGGATCATATTGATAAATCATCTTTACTGATACCATTGAATTCATAATCCATATAACAGTTAGATCCACGTACCTGAATCTTATGATTCCACATATATAAGCCAAAACATTGAATCATTCGATTCTGAATCTCATTGATTCCTATACAATCCAATTTGGATTCTGTTATTCATGTGCTAAGTGATATCTCCTCATTCTGGAAATTCGGATAATCTTTAGTAAAATCTCATATGTCTTGAAGATAGTGCATTTACTTTCTGTTGGCATACTAGTGGGGTACACGTTGTATTTCGTGCTTAAATGGTACTTTAACTCACAAGAAAGTGGGAATGAGATGCTTTAGTTTCAAATCTTATAATATTGACAATTTGAATTTGTGTGTCATAGCATGATCCTATTTTCTTTGAATGTTTATCGCGTATCATAACATGCAATATGAAAGTCTTGAAAAGATAGAGTGTGATAATCTTGAAAGATATTGGTTTGATTGGTCAAGGCTTGAAAGAATGACATAGGATACCATTTGATATTATATGGATTTTATATCCAAGATGTGTGATTGATATCTCATATATACTGATATGATCTTCTTACTCGTGATGTTCGACCAAAAAGATGTGATTTTGTATTTTACATTTCAGTTTATATATAGAAAAACAAAAAAGATTTTGTGTTTCTTATATTTGAAAAACCAAAAAGATTTTATTTTTCCAGCTTCCATGGAAATTTTAATTGTTGGTTATTCTTGGTTGTTCTTCCTGTGTAAAAACTGAATATTGCAGAAAGAAGTTGACAAGGGGTCCTTCTCCCAAGTTTTCTTCTAGAAATAAAGAGAGAAAGTGCAGATGAACAAGACGAAGACTATAGTGTGTTTGATTATATATGAAGACGGATGACAATCTTCTGAAGCTGTTGTCAAGGGGGAGTCTGTTGGAGCATATTCTGGTGACAATGAGCTTGAAGATTATATGTCTTAGTCTTAGAGTCTTTGACTTGTAATTGATAGAATTGTTAGCAACAGTTAAAGGGGAGTCTGTTAGGACATGTATTGTAACTGTTGATAAAATTCTGTGTAAGTTCATAGTGAGGCGAACTTAACAAGTTCGCCTAGTTTATCAGAGGCGAACTTGTTAAGTTCGCTTAGTCTATCTGATGTGAACTTGTTAAGTTCACTTAGCCTATTAGAGGCGAACTTAATAAGTTCGCCTAAGCATATATGAGCCTACTGCAGAACTGGTGTTTATAAATAGAGAACAGAGTCTGTTAATCAGTAAGAGACGATATCAGGAGGAACTGATTAGAGACAGAATTATTGTAACCTGATATTGTGGTGGGAATACAAAGCGTTTATTTACACCGTTGTTGTTGATTAAGTTACACGAGCACGTTGATCATGGATTCCGCACGTTATCACCGTGTCGTACCACCGGTCTAGAGATCCGTCACGCACCGAATTAGGGACCTACAATTTCTTTACACATTGATTAAATTGGTTGCTCATTTAGCTCAAATTGTATTATCAGGAAATATCTTCCTTAGAGCGAGCAAACGACCGGAAAAACAAAAATAAGTAAAGAAATTGGACAACTCAGTAGGCAAAGCATGGGCCGTGCCTCACTAGGCATGCCCCGTGCTCCAATCCAGCAGAAAAATACAAAAGTCAGAAGCAAAGCACGGGGTCGTGCCCCACTAGGCACACCCCCGAGCTCTAATCCAGCAAAAAAGACATTTGTCTCCCGTCCACGTGTAACACGGGGTCATGCCTTACTAGGAACGCCCCGTGTCCAGTACCCATGGAGTATGTTCATAATAAAATTTAACCAGGTACAACGTGGTCCCAACATGGGCCCGTGCTCCACTAGGCACGGGTCGTGCCCCACTTCCCAGACATGTAGGTCCCACCGGGGTGTCTAACGGATCTCTAATGTAACACCCCGAAAATTCCTATGTAAATGGAGGGCTAAGGCTGTAAATAAGTTAAAGCCAAAGGACCCAAAGTAGCAAGATTGAAAGAACAAGGACCAAAACTAAAAATCCACTTGTAACGGACCATCACCTTTTGATAACGTTTCGTTACGCATCATGACGGACCGTCATGACCCCTGACGGTCCGTGCCACAAAAACCACCAACGGTTTAGGGTGTCTGACACGTGTACACAGACTCGTAACTCGTAACGGACCGCGACGAACCATAACGGTCTGTTACGTGGTCCGAAAGTGCGTAACGCCAAGCAAAGGCGTAACAGACCGTCACGCCTAGTAACGGTCCGTCATGGATCCAAGTTTTTCCCTACAAATAGCTTGACGATCCCAGCCACTTTTACACACCAATTTCACCATAAAACACACACATTCTCTCTCGAATTTTGATTCGGAGCCCCGGTTCGCATGTGAGAGTCCGTTTTCCAACATTTCGACTTCAAATTGCCGTAGATAGTGCTAAGGTAAGATTTTAACTTACTGTTAATCTTTGGTTATACACCATTAAGCTAGAATTATGTAATTAAGTAATGTCGATATATATCTAGGAGCTTTGTCCGAAGTGTTTGCCATATTCCAGATTTGATAAGCCGAACTACTGTCGAGGTGAGTTCTTAAACTATGATGCATGAACCCAATCAAAACCTTGTCTGGCATGATTGAATTATGAAAACATTTTATGTATCTTGAAACGATTGCACTGATTGTTTAAATATAAAGCACTATAAGGGCTTATTGTGTTTCACCTACCCATGGAACGGCATGTTGGACAGGACCCGTGGAACGGTCTTTGGTTATATATAAACTGAATGATTACTCATAGTTGTCTATGAGCGGGGGTGGAACCCCATAACTGTGTTTAAGATACTTTGGCAGGTCATTTTAATAAACTATTTTAGTTTCTGAATTCACCAGTTTTATGCTGACCCATGTTTTATCAAATATTTTTGAACGCATCACAGGTAGACAATAGATGAGGCATTTGCAGGACTATAATGAACTGATGAATGATCCAGATAATGGGCATGCTTGAAACTATAAGTCCCGAATGATATGTTCCATATTAGGAACGATGAAAAAATGTTATGTAACATTTTGATTCTACGAATGTAAACCAATGTTTTGATGAAAATAATAGATGATGTTTTAGTTTTCGCTGTGTGTTTTTTATATCAACATGACAGTAAAGTAGAAGGCGACCTATGGACCGGTATGTAGTTATCTGACAAACAAAATGTTCTGTCTAAGGAGAGAGTGGTGTATAAATCTCTCATAGACCCGTTATTCTTTTCTGGGAACATATCTGTTGGTGGTACGACTCTAGTTAGATAACTGTTGGAACCTAATAGTCCATAGAAATCAATTAGGTTTTAGAAATATTAACTTCAGAGTTTTCGGTCGAAAACATTTTTCGATCAAGATTTCGATCGAAAACTCTCTAGTATAAATAGTTGTGTCTTTTGTATTTCAAGTAACTTTCTCATTTTGTACTATGAATATTACAATTTAATCAAAAGAATCTTTGTGTGTTTCTACTGTAAATACTTGATTACATTACTTGATTAACGAAGATAATCATCATGAAATATGCATTTGGTGTGATTGATAGTATCGAGATTGCTCATCTTTGATTTGTTCATTTTGGTGTGGATTTGATTTCTGAATGGTTTTCGCCAATTCAGAGAGTGATTGAAGACTTTATCCTTGAATATCAGCAGATCTGAGGGAATCACAAGTGGTATCAGAGCTGTTGGTTAATAGCTCTTGGTATTCAAGAAGATTTTAAGTCAAATCTGATCAAATTGAAGTAATTTGGGTGCCATTGTTGCTGATTTGAAGCTAGTCTTGATGGAGATGAAGTTTGCATCAAGTTTGAAGACTTGATTCTTTACTCGGATCATCAGAGAAAGTTTTTGGTCAATTCAAGTGTTATTTTGTTGAATTGTCCGAAAAGTTTGTTTGAAGTAGCCGAAAACTCTGTTTGAAGAAATCGAAAAGGATTTCGTTCGAAACGTATTGTCCGAAATTTCATATGTTCGAAATACTATGACTTTTCGATCGAAAAGTATTGTACTAAGTTTTCGACCGAAAAGTTATAAGTTGGAAATTTTTCTGATTTAGACCAAGTTTCAAATTACAAGTAAAGAATGGCTGGAAAGGTATACGATACTGAGAGGGTTATTGGGAAATCACCATCGATGCTAAAATCAATATCAGAATTTTCAAATTGGAAGATAATGATGAAGGCTTATTTCAAGTTTACTGAACACACACTTTGAGAATCAATTTTAAAAGGTCCTCACATTCCTAAGACTGCAAATGCTGATGGGTTAGTCCCGATTGCTGGTCCTGATCTTTATTCAGAGGAAGATAAGAAGTTAATCGAAAAGGATAACAGAGCATTGGGTTCTATTATTCTAGCACTTCCGACTGAGTTGTATTTGAATTTTGAGCAACATGAAACTGCTCAGGGTCTGTGGAACACTTTGTGCTTAAGATTTGAAGGTAATGCAGCTCTTCAGGAAAGCAGAACCGATCTTCTACTGAAGCAATATAACATGATTAGTTATAAAAAGAATGAGACTCTCAGTGAGCAGGTGACTAGGTTTACAACCATGATCAACTGGTTGAGAAAAATGGGAGTAAAATTTGAAGAGTATGAACTAGGAAAGAAGCTGTTAGACTCACTGCCAGATTGTTGGAGCATACCTTGTATGCTAATCAAGAACACAACTCTAGATCTGAAGAGTAAAACACTTGATGATATTATCTGTTTACTCGAGTCTTATGAATTGGATACAAATAAGAGAGAACTGAACAACAAAGATAAACAAATAACTCAAGTTCAATAAATGCAGCATTATTTTCTGGAAGTAGTGAAGGAAATAGTGGAACAAAACCTGAGAAAAACAAAGGTTGTTGTGAACACTCCTCTGGTGAGAAAGTCAAGTCATTTGGACAAATCCCTGAAGATCAGATTGCTTTGTTTGGAGCTTTTATGAGCAGCTATGATGCACTGGTGACAGGAAAGTTACAACCTGCCGTGCATGATGTAGAAGATCTTGTTCAGATCAATCCTGATGACTTGGAATATATGGACTTGCAATGGCAGATGGCCATGAAGGTTGGGAAGGAAAAGTTGAAGTTTGGTAAAAAGGTTGGTTTTGACAAAGCTAAACTCAGGTGCTACAACTATCAACAGCTTGGTCACTTCGCTCATGAGTGTACCAAGGACAAGAAAAAGAAGGTTGAGGGAAGCGGGGTTAAGCTGGTGGAAATGAGTGATGAATCTGATAAGTCAAAGATGGCTCCAACTGCACTCATGTCCAAACAACTGAGTAATTGAGAATGGGAGGATGAGATCGAGGATGCTGAGGATGAAATGGATGAAGCCTTGATGGCTGAAATTGAAGATTCAATGAAACCAGCTATTATTGCCATTAACTGTGTGCTCAAAACCGATTCTAAAGAAAAGGGCAAAGCTGTTGTTTCTGATGAAACTTCATCTGAGAATGAGGTAAATTCTGAAAATAAATTTGATATATATTCCTCATTGTGTGTAGATCGAATGCAAAACTATCATGCAGCAAACACGTTTCTGATTGCTAAAAATGATAAACTGAAAAGAGTAAACAAAGAATTGAAACAAAATGAATTAAATTTTACAAGAAAAATTAAAGCATTATTGAAAGATAATGTAACATTTAAAGAATATTTGGATAAAAAGGACGTTTTAATCAAAGATCTTTCAGAAAAAACTTATCAAATCTGAAACTGATTTAATAAAAGAAAGGGTAATTGTTTCAAAGTGGAAGATACAACAAAATGTCTTTGATGAATGTGTGAGCAAACAGAGAACTGTTTATATCAAAGACGGGTTGGGTTACAACAAGGTTCCAAATCCTGAGAATTTTGTACCTTTTCCTGAACCGCATGAATCGAATGATGATGAATGTCGGAAATTCTAACTTTCATGATATGTATATTAGTGTAGATATAAACTCAAGGTGTGTGGATGACGAAAATGAACTTGATGGAGTGAAAAGTTTTTCAGCTTTCAATAAACAGTGCACAAGGGAGTTTATTAGGGACTGTAAACAGTATATAGATGTTGACTGTAATCTAGATAAATTTGTTTCAATTTCTAGTTTAAATGCTGACGCAAAAAAAATATTAATGCTTCTGATTTTAATTATGATATTTCTTATGTTTCGGCATGTTCTACTAACGGTTGTGTTGAGTTTGATTGTGTGTCTGAAGTGTCATCAACATCTACTTTCTTTGATAAAGTGGTGCGTACATCTAGAGATTATGTCCCACTTAATAAACTCTCTAATCTAGTTGGTGATGTGGTCTTAGATGAGTTTGGAAATCCTCTGATTCAAGAGTATGATTTGTCAAGTGAGAGACCAAAGAAAAATAATGTCATAGCACCAGATAATCATATTCTTACCAGTGAGACAGAGAACAATAAAGTTGTCAAAGTTAAAGTGAGTGTACCAACAAATGTCCAAAGAAAGTCTTGGTATGTCAAAGGCAAAACCATTGATGTCAAAGACAAGTTCATTGATGTCAAAGATAAGTCTATTCAAATCAAAGAACAATTAAGAAAGAAAAGTTGTGGCCTAAAGAGTGAAGTAGGCGAGTGTTCAAAGTCAAAGTCAAAGCCTAAGAGCTACAATTGCTTTGTGTGTGGTCAGGTTGGTCATTTTGCGAGAAATTACAAACACAACTCTAGTGAGTCAAGGTTCACAAAGAACAAAGTGAAAGTTAAGAGCAGCGTTATTCGGCATTTCAAGCGAGCGTCTGAGAACGACAGTGTGTCAGAGTCCGGAGTGATACAAAGATACAGTCGTGATTACTTTCTTTCCAGAAATCGTCATGCTTTATATTCTAAAGTTTGCCATGATTATGTGCTACCAAAGTTTGAGGATAAATGTGTCCCAAAAGGTTCACAATATGTGAAGAAATTTAACCAACCAATCTATTTTGTTAAAGAATACATTAATATGAAATATGCGAAAAATGTCGGTTATGTTTGGAAAGTTAAAAATGAACAGTCTTCACATATGGTTGGAATAAAGAAAAATATAAAATTGATAAAATTGAAAGAACAAGATGTTAATACTCTAAAAGGTAAAAGTCAGCCCGGGTCAAATATGATCTGGGTACCTGTTTATCATTAATTTTGTCTTGAATGTGCAGAGTTTAACCAGGAGGACTATTAATAATGCTTGGCATGTTGATAGCGGTTGCTCAAGGCATATGACTGGACAAAGTAAAATTCTGGAAACTTTTTGAACTTTTGATGGAGGTTTTGTTGCATTTGCTAGAGATAAAAAGGGAGGAAAAATAATTGGTCAAGGAACAGTGTCGAATGAACTCATAACATTAGAAAAAGTAAATTTTATGTCTCAATTGGAATTCAATTTACTAAGTGTTTCTTAAGTTTGTGATAAAGACATACCAATTCATTTTACTGCAAAGAAATGCTTGTTCTTAAAGCCTGGATTGGTTATTCCAGAAGAAATGATTCTGATGCGTGCTCCAAGGAAATTCAACACATATGTGGTTGACATGAATGATCATACTACACCAGTAAATGTTTCATGTTTATTATCAAAGGCAACATGTTCAGAATCTTATTTGTGGCATCGAAGAATGGGTCATGTGAATTTAAAGAACATGAATAACTTGGTGCATAAAGATTTGGTGCGAGGATTTCCAAAGAAAGAGTTCATAATTGAAGAAAATTGCATGTCATGTGCAAAGGGAAAACAGCACAAGAAGTCCCATCCAAGAAAAACCATAACAACTTTTACTAGACCTTTATTTCTTATTCATATGGATTTGTTTGGTCCAGTTCGAGTTAAAAGTATTGCGAAAAAGTCATATTGTCTTGTTATCACAAATGATTTTTCAAGATTTTCATGGGTGTTTTTCCTTGCAACACAGGATGAAACACCTGAAACAGTTATTGATTTTGTCAAACGAATAGAAAACATCTGTGATAGCAAAGTTTCAATCATTCGCAGGGACAATGGAACAGAATTTAAAAATAAACTGATAAGTTCGTTTTGTGCAGAAAAAGGAATAACACATCAGTATAGTGCTGCAAGAACACCACAACAGAATGGAGTAGCTTAAAGGAAGAACAGAACTTTAATAGAAGTTGCTCGAACAATTCTTGTCGATTCCAAGTTGCCCATTATCTTCTGGGCTAAAGTAGTAAACACTGCATGTTATGTTTTAAACAGAGTTCTTATGGTGAAGCAACTTACAAAGACTTCGTAAGAACTATTCTATAAACGAAAGCCATATATCAAGTTCTTCGGAGCATTTTGTTGTTCTTGTACATTGTTGAATACACAAGATTCATTGCCAAAATTTGCAGCTGTCGGTGATGAATGCTATTTTTTGGGTTATTCTTCATATCAGAAAGCTTATAGAGTGTACAACAAAAGAACCTAAATTGTTCAAGAATCGTTTTATGTGCAGTGGCAAGAACTAAATACTCCTACAGATCAAAATGGACTTGACTGGTTCTTTGATGCGGAAGTAATCTTCAAAACTTTTGATCAACAACTCCAAACGGATTCTAATGAAGCATGTACTTCGGGTACTGTAACTGAGTCTTCTACAAGTAGTGATCTATCTGTTGGAAAGTTTTTGGTTGGACCATAGAATTTGATGATTCAAAATGAGATGTCTAAGAATGTTTCTACATCAACTCAAACACAAGAAGATCTTGTTGGTAACTCTGTCACTAATGTTGATTATGAAGTACAAGAAATTCCAAGTACAAATGATGAACCAGCAATTAATGAAGTTTAGTTGGATCCTATAAATGATCAGACTGAGGATGTAATTCAGACAAGTTCTTCTAGTGTTGAAGATTCAAATGATCAATTATCAGAGTTGAATGATACAAACATGCCAGAATCTGTGGAAGTTGAGCATATTCAAAATCATCAAATCCATTATGATCATCCAGTTGAGAATATTATTGGATCTCTTGAAGATGGAGTAAAGACAAGAAGTCAAAATGGAAATATAAATGTTTGTTTGTACTCTTGTTTCTTATCTCAAGATGAACCAAAGAATGTTAATGTTCCTTTACAAGATCCAAGTTGGATTGAAGCTATACAAGAAGAATTGCTTCAGTTTAGGAAGTTAAACGTGTGGCATCTTGTGGACTTACCTAAGGTGCTGAAGCTGAGTATACTGCTGCCTCGAGCTGTTGTTCACAAGTTATCTGGATTCAACATCAAATGCTAGATTTTGGAGTAAATTTTATGGAAACTCAGATTTATTGTGACAACGAGGCAGTGCTCGGAATAGTAAAAAATCTCATTCAGCATTCCAAAACAAAGCACAATACGATCAGGTTACATTTCATTCGTGACTGTTTTGAGAATGGGCTGATTAAAGTGGTCCATGTTGATACCCTAGAGCAAAACGCCGATATTTTTACAAAAGTTTTTTCAACGGATCGGTTTAACTCTTTGGTTGAGATGTTGGGGATGATTTCATTTTAAAAATAAAATAAATAAAAATAATAATAAATAAAAAAGGGGTTTTTTTGAATAATAAATAGTCCATTTTTGAACTGAAAGACCTTAGAAATCTGTTGCTAAAAAAGATTTTATTTTAAGTGTTAAAATTGTGTTGTGTACGCTTTATATGTGTGTTAGCTTAATGAATGTTTGTTCTCATAAATGATATAAGTAGTAAATAAAGTCACATCACAATTTTAGGGGGAGAATAAAAGAAAAAGAAAATTTGTGTGTCTGGATGACGTATATATAGGAAATGATAGTACAAGTGTGTGCTGAGCTTATGCATGAATTGGATATGATGATGACATTGGTTACAATTTTTGATATGCTAGTAGGCTCTGCATATGTAAATTAGGCAATATTTGTTTGATTAACTAAATCGCAATCTTAGTGTTATCCTCATCGAATATCGGTACTTTCATTCTTCTAATGCTAAGTAAATCCATACATACCATGAGACCAGGATCTTGATGGGTTTTTAGCACAATTTGTTTACTCTATTGACTATACCCGTCAAAAATACGATTTAGAGTTAAACATTTTTATATAGCTGATGGTTCTGGTGGAAATCTCGGATGGAAATCAGAAAGTCAGTCTGTCTCGCCCTTTGAATCATTCGTGATTTCAATTGACATATCCAATACCCTATGGATATCCGCATACCCGAATCTCATATGAATCAAACTGATTCAGTGTTTGTTCCATCAGAACCAATATATATGAATCAAAAGGATTCACATCAAATCCATCTGGATTATTTTCCTGTGCTAAAAACGCTACCCTCATGCTGGTGATTGGATTATGTTTTGGTGAAACTTGGTGTTGCGTATTGGCTTAATCCATCTCGATGTTTGGATACACTTTGTATTGATAAATCTTACCTTAAATGTCACACAGTATCTGCTGAAATATGATGTTTGAGTTTAAGCTGAAAATTATACTAGCAATAAAGGTTGAACTGTTTAGATCTTGATTTGATATGCAGTGTAGTTAAGACAATATACATTTATGATCCTATGTCATTTCAGTTCATCAAAAGAAAATAAAAGGTTGGAATAAAATTGTTGAAATATGATAAGAAAAAGTAAAAAAAAATAAATAAATAAAAATAAATTAGTGTGCAAGTGTGTATTCTTACCTGGTTATGATTGTGATTGTTAAAGTTATTAAAAAATAAAAGAAAATTAGAACAGGTCTTAATGATGTCAAAATGGACTTAAATAAAATAAAAAAAATAAAAAAATTGGTTTGAAAATTTTCAAAATTTATCATGTTTGGAATTTTCGGTCGAAATCTCTTGACCGAAAATATATCATCTGAAACAGTTTTCGATCGAAAAGTCATGACTGAAGTTTTCTGTCAAAATTTGAAAAGTCTATATATTCAAATTTTTCAATTGAAAAGATTTTTCCCATTCGTATTTTCTCGAGACCGTATTGTTTCAAAATCCATCGTGTTTTACAAGTGTTGAAGTTTCGTACGAAAAAGTGGTCGATCGTGACGTCATCTAGATTCTCAGTGTTTTTCGATCATCCAGGTATGTTCTCCTGATTCATAGAGGTTGAAAGGTTAGATCCAAAGCCTTAGTTTACGGTTGAATTTTTGAATATTTGAATTGCCCGAAATCTTAGATGAATGGATCGAAAAGTGTTTTCGATCGAAAAGTATAATTGATTTATTATTGAAAGTTTTCGATTGAAAAGAAGTGGTTTTTGGTTCATTAGTTTTTGATCGAAAAGAAAATGTTTAGTTTTTCTCTATTAATGAAAGTTTTTGATCGAAAAGTTGTAAGGATAAAATTCAAATGTTTGTTTTAATCGAAAAAGTACAGTACTAGGAGTTTTCGATCGAAAAGGTAAAATTCTGAAGAGTTTCCGATCGAAATGTTCAAGGTAATTTTCAGAAATGGTTTTAAATGTTTTCGATCTAAAAAGGTTGTATATATAATGAGGTTTTCGATCGAAATGTCAAAAGTTAAAAGATTTTTTTCAGAAATTATCTAACTTGTTGTTTCTTGTTATAGACATGAACAGATTAAAATTTGAGCCTAAACACAACATCTGTGCCTGTTTAACAACGAGTACAAAGAAAGCACGGGGTTATGAAGAAATTGTGCGATTTCTAACCAAGTCAAGAATTAACATTGCAATATCTACACAAGTTTTTATATTTGAAAAACATGTTAGAGAGTTTTGGGACAACGTGGAGTATAAGAATGTGAATAAAGAAATCTGGATTGAAAGCTCGGTGGGAGGAAACAAGATTAAAGTAACTGAGCAAGTGATTAGAGAGGTGCTGAACTTCAGAGACGCAGCTGATTTTCCCTACAAAATCAATCACATTGCAATCTCAGGGATAATTTTGAGAATGGGAAATGAAGGAACGTTTCTAAGAAGACAGGTGACCAAAACTATGTTTGCAAAAAAATGGAGATATCTTTTCCATGTGTTAATCTATTGCATGAGTCCCAGAACATCTGCTTTTGATCAAATAGGTGAAGTATTCAGCAGAGCGTTAGTGTGTCTGGCAACTCATAGAAGATTCAATTTTTCAAGAATGATATTCGAGGCAATGATTAGTAACTTCGTGGGACCAAGGTAAAACTACAAGTTTCTAATGTACCCAAGATTTGTACAAATGATTATTAATACACTGCTGCCGAATCTGGAAAACGATGGTGTTGAACTGCCTTTGGATTCAATGAAAGAAGTAATCTTCAGCAGCATTAATAATGTGAGGAAGATAAGCAAATTTAGTGGTACTGTGACACCACTATTTCCTAATATACTTGAAGAAAATCCTGATCCAGGTTTTACTATTGAAGATGAAATCCATGACTTAATGGCAGAAGATATAGAAGATGGAGTTGATAGTGACAATGATGAAACTGACCAAGTGTAGAATAATGATCAGGGAAATGATAATGATCAAGGTCATGGTGGTGGTCAAGTAAATGTTATTCAACAGGAAGGTCAAGTTCAAGTTGAAGGACATGATATGATTTTTGAAGAAAACAGAGTTCCTGAAGTAAATGAAGAAGTTACTGAACCATTACTGAGTCACACAGAAGAATTTATTGCTGAAGCTGATGATGTCTTAAGTGTGAACACTGAAGTGTTAGAAATTAACGATGAACAGTTAATTGCCACAGCAACAACCCCATCAAAGAAAAGAAAAGAACTTGAACAAACAAAGACCGTACCTTCTAGACCTCCTCCGTCTAAGGGTATTGTATTTACTGATCCAGAATTACAGAAGAAAAAGAAAACTACAACAAGACTTGATAAAGGCAAGGGTAAAGCTAAAGAGGTACCAGAGAAGCATAAGTCCAAAAGATCTAGAGGTTATGAGTTGGTTGATGAAGAGTTTCTTAACTATGCAACCAGGGAACTGCAGATGTTGTTAGTCAATTGAAGACTTAGATCTCAAACTTGCAAAGTAGAGAAGCTACTAATTCCAGAGAGATCAGAGAGTTGAAAATTGAAAGTACTAAACAAAAAGGTGTAATAGCTCAATAGCAGCAACAGATTAATCAACTTCAGAAGATGGTACAGGATTTAATAGCTCTTACGGGTGTTCAAATTGGTACAAACCTAGCAGAGAATGTTGAAGAGGTTCATAGTCCAGCAGCCACTAAACCAATTCCTTCTACTAGTTAACAAGTTCAAACTCCAGTTTTTGAAGTAACTATGTATGAAGACAACATGTTATTTGATATTGATATGCTTCTCAATGATGAAGGTGAAGGATTGGAGAAAATTGATGAGAACCAAGAAGAGACGGAGCAGGAAGAAGAAGAAGATGATGAAGAAGTGGGGATCACTGGTGAAAGAAAAGATGATAACAATTATTCAGATGACGATGATAATAGTGGTGGTACTGGTGGTGTTTGTGGAAGTGGAAAAACAATTGAAGATGCTGAACAAGAAACTCCAACCAACACTGAATACAAAAAGTATGAATATGAACAACAGCAGACGTATGATAATAGTGGTGGTACTGGTGGTGTTTGTGGAAATGGAAAAACAATTGAAGATGCTGAACAAGAAACTCCAACCAACACTGAATACAAAAAGTATGAATATGAACAACAGCAGACGTATGTTGAAGAAGATAGTTCAGTGATTGGTAAATTGGATAAGCTTGTAGATGAAAGAGAGCCATTTACTGTTCCTAAAGATATTGAATCACCATCTAAAAGGCCAAAGACTTCAAAGATTGACAAGAGTACTTGGTGGACATTGACTTAGAAGCCGTCCATTGTAGAAAAGCTTACACAGACAATAAAGAGTCCAGAACAAGCGTTAACTGGTGAAATATTAGCATGGATGTATGATGGTGAAAAGAATATGTATGTAATAAAGAGATATGATGGGAATATCCATTATTTTGACAGAAGTTCAAAGTTAAACACATTGCCATACTGGGATATTCGAGAACTAGGTCACTTGAAGATGATCAATCCATCGAACAATTCATTTGCTGCTAATCTTGAAGAATTTTTAAAGAGAGAGTGTGGAAAAGCTAAATTTGAAAAGTTCAAACCACAGGTGCCTGAATGCAGAAAGTTGAAAAGAAAAGATAAAGACGGCAAGAGAAGGTTTAGATACATTGTGAAGCCTGCTGATACAGTTTCAACTGTTTACATTCCAGCATGTAAAGAGACATTCATTAAAAGCTTCAAGAAGTGGGTGTATGATAGCAAAACACATGAAGCTGTGATTATACAGGATCATTTACCAGAAGTCAGAGTTTTTGATCCAGTGGATTTGTTTAGCTTTTCTGATGATGATCTAAAGATTTTGTACAAGAATCCTATTAGATGTGATATGAGCACGAAGATTAAAACTGAAGCAAAGTTGTATATGAGAGTCGTGGCTCGATGTGTGTTAAGAAGACATGAAGCTGAAGTGATCAAGAAGAGACTTGCTGTTCTAGATACTAAGAAGTTACGTGTTAAAGTCAAAACCAAGCCTGCAAACGACAACTTTTGAAGAAATGATGTTTTGTGGACTAGGGGAGATTGTTGAAACCTAATAGTCCATAAAATCAATTAGGTTTTAGAAGTATTAACTTCAGAGTTTTCGGTCGAAAACATTTTTCGATCAAGAAGATTTCGATCGAAAACTTTCTAGTATAAATAGTTGTGTCTTTTGTATTTCAAGTAAGTTTCTCATTTTGTACTGTGAATTTTACAATTTAATCAAAAGAATCTTTGTGTGTTTCTGCTGTAAATACTTGATTACATTACTTGATTAACGAAGATAATCATCATTAAATATGCATTTGGTGTGATTGATAGTATCGTGATTGCTCATCTTTGATTTGTTCATTTTGGTGTGGAATTGATTTCTGAATTGTTTCCGCCAATTCAGAGAGTGATTGAAGACTTTATCCTTGAATATCAGCAGATCTGAGGGAATCACAATAACTGTCCTTTGTTACGGGTGTGACAAGTTGGTATCAGAGCCTTAGTTTAAGAGATTTAGATACTACATGAATAGTATCTAGACTTAAACTAGGACTCTGAGATTAGTCTGGAATGCCTCATGATAAGTTAAGTGTATACATTCAGTACGACCTATAACGGAAAATACCTAGAAATCAGATAATTAAAGGCATTTTTGGCCAAATGTTGTTAATTTCTGAATTTCAAGATTTTAACCGTTTATACGAATTCTGATGTTATACATCTGTATGCAGATACAAATGGTAGGACGTGGTAAAGGACAAAGCAGATGTAGGGGTAGGATGCCCAACATGAATACTGATCCAAACGAAAACGTTAATACGAATGTTGAACATGAGCACCATGCGGAAGACGTCATTATGATTGAATCTCAATTTCAAGGAACTCTACCTGGAATCCTTGATGATGCTCATAGGTGGAAGGAAAATCATAACAGTCTGGGAAACCAGAATGAAGGGATGAGTGGTGCTATTCCCCGAACGGAAGATACCCTTCATACCACTCCAATAGGAAACAATATAGGCCTAACCCGAACCCATGAGATGGTTGGAATGACAAACCAAAGTGTTGGAATACATGGTCAAGGATGCAACTACAATAATTTCAGTGACTGTCACCCCAAGCCATTCAATGGGAAGAAGGATGCCATTGCAGCATTGCAATGTATCACATCTATGGAAGCGGTAATCAAGATGAGCGAGTACAGGGCAGACCAAGCGGTGAAGTTGGCCGCACATTCATTTGAAGATGAGCCTATTGACTAGTAGGAATCAGTCAAACAGACTAAGGGAGAAGCTTTTACAGACATGATGACTTGGGAGGATCTCAAGTCTTTGATTATAAAAAGGTACTGTCACACCCCGCCTATGGCGGAAACACGGGGCATGGCGATCCATGGTGTTCATGCACTCATAATCAAAGGTTTCAAGTTGTTACAAGAAAACATAAATTGTTTCCATATAGTTGGTACATGCCAAAGGTACCGTACTTAAATTCCAAAGTATACGGTTTTTCATACAACAAGTTTGTCGGCTATGACTTAGATGTCCCTAGGTTATTCCGGGATGTCTCCAAACGATGTTCTACGTGCGTGCATGCCCATGCACCATGATCCTAGTTACCTGAGAAATACATGCTAAAATGTCAACATAAAGTTGGCGAGTTCACAGGTTTAAGTAAGTAGAAAAGTATGTTTCCTTCGGACTACAAGATTTCCAGTTTGTTAATCAAACAATACTTATGCATGTGCATTGTTACCATGAACTACCATAACCGACACTTGACGTTGTTTATATCCCCCGCCCAATGTTCTGTCATGAAACATTGTAAGTATGTGTACCGCTTTGACCTCCAATCAAGGTTAGAGCGACTAACCACGGGTGCCAAATAGATCTATTCATGCGTTCCACGTCTAGATTAGCTAACTGTTATATTATTCCGGGGGACTTAGTATGACAGTAAGTACTCATGCAACAATCAGTTTATGTACTCGTATCCAAATATGAGCTATGTATTCTCCCCCATATGTTTAAAAATCATTTAAATCATAGTAAAAGTGGGGCCGTGAAGACTCACCGTATCTACGAGGTGGTGAGTGATGATGTATGCATTGAGTCCAACAGGTATCCGACCTATCCGTGCCCTAAGTTATTTAAGACATCTTAGGTCCTATGTAGTTGTTTAAGTGTGGATTGGTCACCTGACCAATACCCTGAAGTCTCAACCCTTGCCTTGTAATAATCTACAAGGGTCCGACCCGATCACCGTTGGTGATATAACTTTTCGTTCAAGTTGTTATATTTATTAAAATTCCTTTAGTAAATATTATGTCTTGGTCTCTTAGTTGTCCATATCTCGTTTCCGGTTCAAGTTATTCCTTATGATAATATAATATATATTTACTATAAATAGATGTAACATGTCATAAAATAATAATTATATTATTTTATTGTTTAAACTTATTTTTTTTTTGACTCAAAATATATACATATAAATCATGTATATATATCTATTATCCTTTTTCCAACAATATAAATATATGTGTTTTTATAAAATAAACTTTATAAAATGTTATCATTTATCTAAAATATTTTGATGTCGATTCTTATTATAATAATCATAATTATTATTAATAATCGTAATAGGATGATAAGATTATCAAATGAATAATGTTACACTTAGAATTTTTTAGAGGAACTAATGATTTATAAAAATCATTATGTTAAAATAACACTTAGGGTTTTTATAATTTTTAACCGTCGTTCTTTACGTTAAAAACCCGTTATTTAAAATACGAACCCCGGTTATAACTATTATATCACCAACTAATTTTTACGTTAAACATAAAATAGTCGAATGCTCACGTAAATAGTCGAGGGGAAGGTGACGGAGCTTATGCGAGACCCGGTTTCTCCTCGTGAATTCTCGTATCACTCGGTTAGCTCCCGAAATAACCCGTATCTCTCGCGTAACCGTAACCCGGTGCCCGTAAGTGAGGATCGAAGACCCGTAAGAGATGGCGGAGCTAGGTTCTTGTCCCGCAAAACCTGTGAAGGTGGTGAAATAGGCTCGGAGATGTGGTGATCGGGGTGGCGGTGTTCGACGGTGGTTGTGGGGGTGGTGTGAGGTTGTCTTCGGGCCTAGGGTGGGGCTGTGGTGGTGGTTATCGGGTAAGGGAGGGAGTTGCGAGGGGCGGCGTATGGTGCCCGGGTGTGGTAGCCTACGATGGTGGTGGTAGAGGTGGTGGTTCATGGTGGCAAGGTGGTGGTTGGAGGTGATCGATGGTGGTACAGCTGTTGTGAACCGAAAGGAAGCAAGGGATGAATAGGGTGGTGGTGAGGTGGTGTGGAATGGTGTTGTCGTGGAGGTGCCGAGAGAGAGGGAGAGAAGTGAGGATGTGAGTTGAGTTGTCGCTTTGAAGCTTGTATGCATATGTATTTATAGTGCTCCATTTGTGTATTGACTTAAGGTTCTTGTGTCTCACGTGACACATATGTTGGGGCAAGGGGAACAACAACAAAAACAAGACAATGACAATGTTGTCTTGTTGTTGGTGGGGGAACAACAAAGGAAAAAAGGAATGTTTTCCTTTTGGTTTCATTCGGCCGAGAAGGGATATCACGAAAGGGGGTGTAGGGGCTAGGGTAGGGTAGGTGATGTGAGGTGTTACCCGCTCGTTCAAGTTCGGTATAATACCCGCACGTCGTTGTCTTTCCGTTTGTAGTTATATGTCGGGTATGAGTCGTGTATATAAAAAAAATATAAGTTTAGTAGTTCGGATAAAATACGTGTTCGTTGACATATGTTTAGACTTTATTTTCATCCGAGTGGGTATTCTCTATCATGTAAAATATAAAGAGAACGTTTTGAGATGTTTAAATATTATTTTTAGTTTATCACAAACGTGATATGGGGTTTGTTCTGACTCGAAAATCTCTAATATTCCCTGTGTAGTTGTGTAGTGGTTGGACTCTACTAGACCGGGTTAGACATAATTAATTAAAATTAGTCTAATATGCATAGTTTTGTGTAATTATATTTAAATAATTACGTGATAAAATTACTAGTTATCACATCCTCCCCCAGTTAGAAGAATTTCGTCCTGAAATTAAGTTGGTGTTATGTGTCGTTGATGTCTCGTTGAACAACTAGGGATATTTAAGTCTCATTTGATCCTCGATTTCCCAAATGAATTCCGGTCCTTGTTTAGAATTACATTTGTCCTTCACTAAAGGGGATGCGACTTCGTTTTAGTTTCTTGATTTCCCGATCCATGATCTATACTGCTTGTTCCACCAAGTGGAGTTTGTCGTCGATGTGAATCTCCTCAAGTGGTATAATAAAGGTTTCATTTGACAGACACTTCTTTGGATTTGACACGTGGAACGTATCGTGTACACCACTGAGTTGTTGAGGCAGTTTTAAGTTTATAAGTCACTGGACCTATTCTTGCTAAGATTTCAGAAGGTCCGATGTATCGGGGATTGAGTTTACCTCGTTTCCCAAATCTAACGACCCCTTTCCAAGGCGAGACTTGCAATAACACGTTGTCTCCGACTTGAAATTACAAGGGTTTGCGTTCTTATTTCTGAAATTCGCATTTCTCTTACACATTAATTCCCTTAATGTCTTGTCTCATGAACTATTATTGATTTTTTTTTGTCAATGTGAAACTTGTCATCGAAGTGAATTTCCTTTGGTAACATAGGTAACAAGTCTTTAGACAAGCGTTTCCTTGCACTATGCATAAGTTAGGTCATGCAAGTCGAGTTTCCTGAGGCAACTTCAATGTATACGCCACAGAACCGATTCTATACAGAATCTTAATTGTACCAACATATCCTAGAGCGAGTTTCTCGTTCTTTCTAAAAAAGAACTATACTCTTGATGATATCTTATGACAGAACCTTGTCATTATGTTGAAGTTACAGAGGTTTCCTTATAGTAGTCAGCGTGATGTCCCTGACAACCTTAAACCGTGTCTTCTACTCCAGGAGTTTCATAAACCAACTCTTATGGGGTTCCTGGGCTGTAAAGTTGGAAATTTCTAACTTAGTCCATCATGTGAGGATTGACGTTTTCGTCAACATAGCTCTGCATAGTGTGCAATTTTCTATTGCATGATATTCAATTTCACGGTAGCCGAGCATTCTCGCTCCTATTAGGATCATCTTCACAAGTCCTATGTGTATCCTCAACGGTTTGGATTGTTCTTTCTCTTTGACCATTTGTTAGAGAATATTTAGTGATCTTCACCCACAAGTGTGTTCTTATGACTTTCTTCTATCTCCTGGAAGTAAAATGTTTATCATTATCAGGGATAACGAATATGTACTTTGACAAACAGTCTAGTTGCAATCTTCCATGTAAGACAACAGCATACCGGTTTCTTGTTAATCAATTCATGATAACCCACATGGTTTCGGATGTTTTGATGTGCCTTCAGCACCGGTTGTGCAAATCTCGATGTATAAAGCAATTCCTTTCTTTATACTTAGTATAATTCATTAAAGTCTTTGTACATTTCGTCCGTTCCTGCAGGTACGGAGTACTTAGACTTGAACTATATCCAAACCTGATTTTTCTTAAATGCTCAAGTCATGAATCCGCGTCCTGATCTTGAATTTAGAGAACTTCAATTCTTAGGTTCCCATTTTGATTCTTTTCCACCAAGAATCCATTCTTTAAGTCAGTATTCTTTGTTATTTCTTCTATGCATTCATCTTCTGGGACTAATATCTCTAACATGTGTCCTTTGATGGTGTTTGACTATTTCTGTAACATCCCAAAAATAAAGGTAAACGAATAAATGAAACGAAAGCTCAAAAGTTAAAACAAAAAAATGTGAAAAGAAGCAGGCGGGCTTGGGCCTTGCAAGTAGTGGGCCAATTAGGCCCACCTAAATAAGGGTTGGAGCAGCCCTCCCCTCCTCATTTCTCCTTGTTGCGCAAACTTCTAGAGAGAGGTCTCAGGTCTAGAGAGAAAGTAAAGGAAAGCAGCTCAAAAGCTCGGGGATCGATTGTCATCATCTCTGGATCGTATAGCATCGAAAAGGAAGCAAAAACAAGTAACTATCGAGCTTAAATCTAAGTTTTTATAATTGTTAGGATTCAGGTTAAAGTCGAGTAAAGGTTTAGTTTTTACGTATGAAACTCGAAACAAATCACATATTCTGCTTCATGGATGAAAATAGAATGTTTTGAACGTAAAAAGTTTGAGGTTTGAGCTCCTCGAATTCGGCCGACCAGATCTAGGGTCTGATTGGAGAAGAAGGTAGCGACATGCGATCTTATCAAGTTCGCCTGGACCCAATATAGCGAACTTATTAAGTTCGCTGTTTATGTTCGCCTGTAACTCAAATGAGGCGAACTTACCCAACTTCACCTAACTTACTAAGTTCGCTGGTCAAGTTCGCACCTATTATGTTCGCCTAAAGAGGCGAACTTGATCACTAAGTTCGCCTATGTTTAAGAAAACCAACTTACTATGGGCGAACTTGTCATGTTCGCCTATACCCAAACCTTGCGAACTTATTAAGTTCGCCTGCTCATCAGAATAGAAATGTTAAGTGTCGTTTACGTTCATTAGTTTATCTTGTATGCCTTGCTTATACAGATTGTGTGTGACCTTAAGTGACGCTCTTTGACCAGCTAGGTGTATTCAGGAAATCACTCATCGGGTGAGTTCTATGTGCCCCCTTTATGTTATGTACGAATCAATTTAAAATGTTTTGGGGCTGAAGTGTATACACTAACTGAATATATGTCATGAATGCCAATGTGATCATACGTGATGTATAAATGCATATATATATATATATATATAAGAAATGAAAGATGTACAAAGAATGAACGTATGTTTACAAAGAACGAATGAATGAATGACATAATGTAAATAAATGAATTCTTGCCCTATATTTTTATATATATCGCATGTTATGAATGTATGTAAACGTTATGGACGCTTCGATGATAACGGCTAGTTCGGTAGACGGACGACCACGCAACTATTTTGCAACCGGGACAAATACGTTCCTTCATCAGCTAGGACGTATGAAAGGCATTAATAGACGGTCGAAGCAATTGCCTTATAAAGGAAGAACGGTTGCATAAATATTAGTTCGCGTGGGAAACGGATGCCTTAGGGCAGACGGGTGAATAGACGGGCTACGACAGTAGGACGGTTAAGGCGGACGGACAAAGGATGCCAGATGGATTAATGTTTCGACGGACGGTTTCTAGGGCTGGGCGGTTTATGTAATGGACTACGACGGTAGTTCTTATGGCGTTTGTCTTTGTGACTCACGCAATGATTATGACGGGTTTATTACCCATATGTGTACGACCAATGAATGTTAAACGAAAGAAAAGGTGAATACATATTCATATGTACTCTCATATGAATGATAAACGAAAGCAAAGGATATGACAATGTGTATTTATATATGTATTTATGTATATCCTTACAAAAGAAATAATGTTAATACTTAATTACCTTAAACTAGAACTCACCAGCGTCAACTGACTTTTAGTATACATTTCAGGTAACAAAAAGAAGAGTCATACGAAGGCGTGATGGCTACCCGACAGGAGACTGACATCCCACTTTAAATTATGTTAAGACAATGTTTTACGTTTAAATGTTAAGACTTCCGCTGCTATGTTATGTATTCAAACGATGTTTGCTTCCGCTACTCATGAATGTTTTTAATTTAAATTCAATATTTATGACTATGTTTATGAGTAAATCCAACAAGTGAGGTTACCTGGGAAAGGGGCCTTACAAGTTGGTATCAGAGCAATAGTTTGAGATATTCAGACATCCCTAAATGTCTGGACTCAAGCTGATAGCATGACCAACGCACGGATGTCAGTCTGGGTAGCCAACATCAACGCCAGCACAGCAAGTAAGTACTAAAGTTAATGCCTGTAGATAGGAATAGAAGCCTTAACATGGAACACTTTAGAAGCATGTTTTGTAGCTATAGAATAAATTCTATGTATCGGTTTACGTGGCTAGTACGCAGGAGGGTGTTCCTGAGTACTTAGCCTCAACACCAGTTTGGTCATGCGTACTTAGTAAGTACGCAAGGCTTTTGCCTTGAGTACTTGTCAAGTACGCATGACCAAACCATGCGTACTTAGTAAGAACGCAAGGCTTTTGCGTTTCATACTTGTCAAGAACGCAGGTAATGTTCCTTCCCCTATATATAGAAGACTTGTCTTCATTTGTAGGTGGAACTCTGGAACTAGGTCGAGAGGTGTCCGGGTCGGGACGAGCTCTCCCGGCCCCTGGACCGTGAGCTTAGATGAGAGATGTGTGCTCCTTCGGCATGTAGTCTGTAATACGGGATGACTTCTATGTTATGGATTACGTGTCGTTTCATTATTTTTTGTCTTTGTTCGTGTTTTCTCGGTATCATTTCTTGGTTCCCACACAAATCACAGAACTGGTCCGTGTTATATCCGCTGCGCGACGAGGTTCTCGGGACCAACAAGTGGTATCAAAGCCTTGGTGTTCATTGATTTGTGTTCCAGTTTCATGTTTTAGGGTTTATGGAGTAGATCTGAGTTCTTACTTTTTGACCAAAAATCCTTAAATCCTAGTTTGTTATCACTTTATTTGGTGTTTGGAAGGTTAAGGGTTTGTTAGATGATGATTTCTAAGCTTTTGGAAGCATCAATTTCTCAGATCCATCACCTTTCGAGCATTCTCCTCAAGATCCGTCAAGAACGCTGTTACTTTTTGATAAGTACGCAAATTCAGTTTTTCTACGTACTTACTAAGTACGCATGGGTTTTGCCCTGCGTACTTACTAAGTACGCAAGAGAAGTTGTCCTGCGTACTTGTTAAGTACAAATGAGTATTTAAATCTGCGTACTTGTTAAGTACGCATGAGTATTTAACTCTGCGTACTTAGCATGTACGCATGGTTGTCTTTGCGAACTTATCAAATACGCATGAGCACTTGGCTTTGCGTATTTACTAAATACGCATGAGCACCCTTTATGTGCGTATTTATTAAGTACGCATGAACTAGCATCTGGGATTCAAAAAAAAAAAGAGGATATGACAATGTGTATTTATATATGTATTTATGTATATCCTTATAAAAGAAATAATGTTAATACTTAATTACCTTAAACTAGAACTCACCAGCGTCAACTGACTTTTAGTATACATTTCAGGTAACAAAAAGAAGAGTCGTACGAAGGCGTGATGGCTACCCGACAGGAGATTGACATCCCACTTTAAATTATGTTAAGACAATGTTTTACGTTTAAATGTTAAGACTTCCGCTGCTATGTTATGTATTCAAATGATGTTTGCTTCCGCTACTCATGAATGTTTTTAATTTAAATTCAATATTTATGACTATGTTTATGAGTAAATCCAACAAGTGAGGTTACCTGGGAAAGGGGCCTTACAAGTTGGTATCAGAGCAATAGTTTGATAGATTCAGACATCCCTAAATTTCAAGACTCAAGCTGATAGCATGACCAACGCACGGACGTCAGTCTGGGTAGCCAACATCAACGCCAGCACATCAAGTAAGTACTAAAGTTAATGCCTGTAGATAGGAATAGATGCCTTAACTTGGAACACTGTAGAAGCATGTTTTGTAACTATAGATTAAATTCTATGTATCGGTGTATGTGGCTAGTACGCTGGAGGGTGTTCCTGAGTACTTAGCCTACACACCAGTTTGGTCCTGCGTACTTAGTAAGTACGCAAGGCTTTTGCCTTGCGTACTTGTCAAGTACGCATGACCAAACCATGCGTACTTAGTAAGTACGCAAGGCTTTTGCCTTGCGTACTTGTCAAGTACGCAGGTAATGTTCCTTACCCTATAAATAGAAGACTTGTCTTCATTTGTAGGTGGAACTCTGGAACTAGGTCGAGAGGTGTCAGGGTCGGGACGAGCTCTCCCGGCCCTTGGACCGTGAGCTTAGATGAGAGATGTGTGCTCCTTCGGTATGTAGTCTGTAATACGGATGACTTCTATGTTATGGATTACGTGTCGTTTCATTGTCTTTTGTCTTTGTTCATGTTTTCTCTGTCTCATTTCTTGGTTCCCACACAAATCACAGAACATGTCCGTGTTATATCCGCTGCGCGACGAGGCTCCCGAGACCTACAAGAAATATCAGAGCCTCGGTGTTCGTTGATTTGTGTTCCAGTTTCGTGTTTTAGGGTTTTTGGAGCAAATCTGAGTTCTTACTTTTGACCAAAAATCCTTAAATCCTAGTTTGTTATCACTTCATTTGGTGTTCGGAAGGCTAAGGGTTTGTTTGATGATGATTTCTAAGCTTTTGCAAGCATCAATTTCTCAGATCCATCACTTTTCGAGCATTCTCCTCGAGATCCGTCAAGAACGTTGTTACTTTTTGATAAGCACGCATATTCAGCTTCTCTACGTACTTACTAAGTACGCGTGGGTGTTGCCTTGCGTACTTACTAAGTACGCAAGAGAAGTTGACCTGCGTACTTGTTAAGTACGAATGAGTATTTAACTCTGCGTACTTAGCATGTACGCATGGTTGTTTTTGGCTCTGTGTATTTACTAAATACGCATGAGCACCCTTTATGTGCGTATTTATTAAGTACGCATGAACTAGCATCGGAGATTAAAAAAAATGATATGAAAATGTGTATTTATGTATATCCTTACAAAAGAAATAATGTTAATACTTAATTACCTTAAACTAGAACTCACTAGCGTCAACTGACTTTTAGTATACATTTCAGGTAACAAAAAGAAGAGTCGTACGAAGGCGTGATGGCTACCCGACAGGAGACTGACATCCCACTTTAAATTATGTAAAGACAATGTTTTACGTTTAAATGTTAAGACTTCTGCTGCTATGTTATGTATTCAAATGATGTTTGCTTCCGCTACTCATGAATGTTTTTAATTTAAATTCAACATTTATGACTATGTTTATGAGTAAATCCAACAAGTGAGGTAACCTGGGGAAGGGGCCTTACAAGTTGGTATCAGAGCAATAGTTTGAGATATTCAGACATCCCTAAATGTCTGGACTCAAGCTGATAGCATGACCAACGCACGGATGTCTGTCTGGGTAGCCAACATCAACGCCAGCACAACAAGTAAGTACTAAAGTTAATGCCTGTAGATAGGAATAGACGCCTTAACTTGGAACACTGTAGAAGCATGTTTTGTAACTATATATTAAATTCTATGTATCGGTGGACTTGGCTAGTACGCAGGAGGGTGTTCCTGAGTACTTAGCCTGCACACCAGTTTGGTCCTGCGTACTTAGTAAGTACGCAAGGCTTTTGCCTTGCGTACTTGTCAAGTACGCATGGCCAAACCATGCATACTTAGTAAGTACGCAAGGCTTTTGCCTTGCGTACTTGTCAAATACGCAGGTAATGTTCCTTCCCCTATAAATAGAAGACTTGTCTTCATTTGTAGGTGGAACTTTAGAACTAGGTCGAGAGGTTTCCGGGTCGGGACGAGCTCTCCCGGCCCTTGGACCGTGAGCTGAGATGAGAGATGTGTGCTCCTTCGGTATGTAGTCTGTAATACGGGATGACTTCTATGTTATGGCTTACGTATCATTTCATTGTCTTTTGTCTTTGTTCGTGTTTTCTCTGTCTCGTTTCTTGGTTCCCACACAAATCACAGAACAGGTCCGTGTTATATCCGCTGCGCGACGAGGCTCCCTGTGACGACCGTGACTTTTACGGTCAACACATGTGTTCGACGAGTTCGTATAATAATAATATTATTATTATGTTGAAATATACTTTCATACGAAAGGAACTCGTTAGTGAACGGAAGATAATAGCAAGATTTATTTTGGTGTTATAATGTCAAAAAGTTGATCAAGTTCAGATCTATACGTGTTAACACCCGAGTCGAGTAGTTTCATAAAATTCAATTTAAATCCGAAAGGATATATATTTACGAGACGCAAGGACTCGAGAGAAATTATTAAATTCTAATGAGTTATTTTTGGGTAAGATAACGCCACTATTTTTATTGGGTTTGTTTAAGCGAAAAACCGACACGCGATCGGAGACCGCAGGGGCTATAAATACCCCATCTTCACCCACTTTCTCATTTTACCAAAAAATCAGCAAAAGTTAGAGAGAGAGAGAGAGGGTGGAGAGGTTTCTGGAGAAGTAGTTGTGGTCCGGCGGTGGTGCGTGGCGGTCAACGGTGGTCCGGCGCGGTGGCCGGTGGCGGCCGAAGTCCAGTTTTCCCCTAGAACCATTTCTCGACGCTACGAACGCAATGGTAAGCTCAAATTTTTCTAAATCCTTTCTTAAATTCGTTAAAAAGAGTTTTTAAAATCTATCCAGAAAGTTTTATGCTTGCGCAGTCTTAAAGATCGGACGATCCCCGGAAATCCGACCTTTAGAAATGCATGAATTTTGGATATGATCTTGTCAACACATAGACGCAAAACCCTACTGGAGAAATTTTTATCAGAGCTCTCTAGGTATGCTTTTCATACCCTCGAATGTGACTGATCGGATTTTCAGATTTGAAAAACTGGGTCTCAAAGAATCGTCGACCCCGGAGATCCGACCGTTGGATCGTGACGATTTTTGGACAGTAGTTTTTTAGCACATATATGAATGTTTTCATCAAAGGAAATTCCGATCAGATGTTGGGAAGTATATTTTTGAATACGAACAGATTGTAACAGTTTCTAGGATCGAAAACATGAAATTGATCGGGTTGCATGGCCATCGAAACGGCATTGCATGTCAAGTTTGAGCATGTGGGAATGCTTGGGAGATAAAAACGATCCTAATGGTGTTTTTGGTTCGTATTGCATGTGATACGGGAGGTTCCGCGTACGCGAACCATTTATACGGAAGGTATAAACTTTACCCGTTAATCTTTGATTTTATGTTAGAATAGTTTTATAAGTCATTGTTTGAGAATTGAACCCAAAAATATTTAGTATTGAGATATTTGATAGTTTTAGTGGTTATTAGGTTATACACCTAACCCTGTTTCACGTGAAACAAATAATGAAACTAATATATATATTTTTATACGTCAATTGTTTTGATGAATTTTTAAAAATTGTTGATCTAGCACCCAAAAGTGATTTTAATCAGTAGAATATGTTTAAAATGAGTATCTGGAAAATTTTGTTATCTAACTCTTTATAGATTATTTATTAAAATTCACACAAGTTTAATACATGGAAATTTGGGAAAAATACTTATAAGTATTGAAAAATTCTAGAAATTGGACAGTGATAGTTATATGATGAACTAAGACTCCTGTCCAAATTTTATGAAAATTGGAGTTGTTTAAGTAAACGTTTAGTATTTATAAAGTTTAAACGGACGATTTAGGGTTTGTATACTTCTGGATAAAATCAGGACTTGAAACTTGGTATGGGATCTTATATTAACTTAAAATTATTATGGTAAGAATTTGGTAAAGTTTTAATTTGTTTAGCTATTTTTCCCGAATTTGTAAAATTTTAACAATATTAAATTCATATTAAATAATCTGGATATTAAAAAAATATGAAAATTTGTCAGAAATTTTTATTTATATACATGATCAATTTGTAGAAATTTTAATCCGTAACTTTATGTCTAAGTATGATTTTGGAATTATGGTCCATTTAAATTTTATAAAAAGTTATTAATTTTGGAAAATTTTTATATAAAATTAATTTTATAAACATTCTAAGGGGTTTTGGGCAGAAGTATAACCCCATTTAAAACATAAAATTTGACTTTTAAATTGGGTGCTAATATCACACTAAAATCATAATTTCGGACGAATCTGATTTTCAAACTGTAAACCGGACTTTACGCGCGTAATCGCGTTTTTGATCATACGAAACCGTGACATGAGATTTTATCAAATGTGACTTTTTAACTACTGATGTTATTTATTAAAATCTAAAACTTAAACTTTTAAGGTTATTAAGTCATATAAAAGCCGGTTTTACAATTCTTAACGGTTCGTACGCACGTGCACGGGTTTTGGGTATGCAACCGTTTACATAGCCACTTTTTTATTTTTTTGACTTGGTCACAACCTTTAGGAGTCCTGAATGCATCATTTGTGTCCACTTGACTAGTAGGACCCTGTTAGGACTCGAATTTTATCGGTTTTTGTCGACTGTGTCGCATCACTCGCCCGCATTGTCCAGGTGAGTTTTCGCGGCCCCCTTTTTACTTACTGTTTTACTGTTTTTGGGGGAAAGTTGTTTCATTTTTTTTGTCACATGTTACATGGTACATTGATTACGTGAGTTATTTTTTTTATAATGTCTTAAAGTCCCCAGATTTAGGCAATCAATTAGCTGAGCGTAGCCGTTAAGAATTTTGAGTAGTACTACTTGGGTTGACACCCCCGCTCATGGATTGGTCGCGCCAACCAGACTTGTAGGGTCACTTGGGCGCAAAGTTAGCCAATTTTTAGGCGGTTGTTTGCATTAGACTTCCGTATGGGGTACTTTATTTTTATTTCGTCGAGGCTTTGATTGCGGCTCATGGTAATATGTTGTCTAATACATGTGTACTCGATCAATGGATTTTTGGTCACTTTGGATTTTTTTTTATCAAAAACTTTTTATAGAGTCGCAAAACCTGCGAACTCACCAACTATTTATATAGTTGACCCGTTTTCGAAACATGCTTTCAGGTAAACAGAATTGAAGAAGAGATTTTTATGGGGGTTCGCTTTTGGATTAGAACTATTGTTTCTAGTTTTGATTATGTACTTTGGTTGTAGTCAGGCATTTAGACACTTTGTACCGTTTTAGAGATTTTTTTTTGTATTTATACCTTTGTTAGAAGCATGTAGCATGGTTCAATGTAATGCACAATCTTCCTATTAGTTTCTCTTCTACTTGTGTTCAATGCGATATACCAGTTACATCCCGTATTTCCGCCTTGGCGGGGTGTGACAGACTTGGTATCAGAGCACTGGTTATAGAGAATTAGGTTTACCCGAGACTAGACCTAGACTATAACTCTAAGTTTATTGCATTGAACCGTAGGAATTATTTGTGCATTGCATACTACCTCTTGCTTATCTACGACACATTGCTTCGTCATAACCATGTCGTCGTCACAACACTTCGCGTACTCTTTGATGATTCTGGTTATGTTTGCTGTAATCTAGATCCGCATCTATCTGTCTTGGTGTTACCTCGAGCTGTAGTTGTACCTACACCGCACCTTCATCTACTCCAGTTCTGGAGTCGACTTTCTTATTTAACATCTATTGTTTTCGCTTTGTGCGGTATATACTTGCTTTGGTGATCTGCTAGATTGGATGGTTAGAACTTTCACCATGAGATATGGCGGCCATAATTGCTCGATCTAAAGGGAACCCGAGGTGGAGAAGCAGGACTAAACGGGAGAGAACTCTACGGGTCAGGAGACCCATTGACTTTTTGTTATGTTGGATCATCGGATCCACGTATATGTACAAATTTGTAGCATGACTTGCTCGACTCTGATTTGGGGATCTCTGCCCTATTATTACTGCCTGGCTTCCACCACACACTTTTTATTTTATTAGAGGACGCTAGTTGTTTCCCTCTATCGTTACCTCCATCCAACAACAGCCTTAGTCTGCAGATTCATGAGTATTGGTACAAATAATTAAAAGTGATCAGATAGAACATCCACACTTTTACGCGAAAGTGCAACACGAAGACGTGATCCAATGAACATTTCAGTTCTTTTTTTTAGCTGAGAGCTCGGGATAGAGGAAACATTGTAGGGACCATGCAAAGTAAATTATCATTACGGGTGCACACGTAATCATAATCTGCAGTGTATGAGAACTCTAGTGAGTCTTACGGTCCGAGTTAATGTTCATGATTTATATGTATTTCTAACCCTGATTCCCAGTCATTCGAATATTGATCGAAACTATCGTCACCTTAGGGTTGAGCCAAAGACATCAAATGATGCGATGGGCTACCTCATGTGACATGTGAATTTATATTGTCTCTTTTTTCTTTGAATCTTAATGGATCCAAAACTCTTATCAAGATTTCTTTTGCATAAAAATTTAGACCGAGACACTAAAGAGATATGTTCTCAGTTGATTTAACCTTGGTATTTGGACCAAATTTGGCAATTATTTGTTAAGTATTGCTTCACATTTGAGATCCAGCTAAATATTTTCTCATTTCAATTTTGTTATATGTTTATCAACGCATGTGAAGACTCTCGGTCTAGCGTGAATCAGACCTCGACATTTCTAACTCCCCTAATTGATCTTCATGTAACATTCTCGCAGTTCTGAAGGAACAAGAGAAATTCGAATTTGATCTAATCAACTCCTTACTGAATCTTGAACAAAGGAGATTTTCTCTCGTCTATTTTACTTGATAAATCAGATCCCTTGAGAGTTTATTGGCCACGTAAATTCAATATGGGCTTTACAATGCTTGACACTTGCAGTAAGTGTACGACTATAATCGGAGGTCCCGACATAATCTTGGATTTTATCTTATAATCCAAATGCACTCTAATATCGATGGAGTAACAATATGATGGAGAAATTCCTTAAAGAAATATAAGCTTCTTTTTCTTAGACAATATAACCTTTCTATACGATCGTTCGTATAAATCCTCATTTCGGTGTTTGTCATTCTCAGTATACTCCTGATAAATATTTGTAACATCCTAAAATGGCGAGAAATAAATTTAACGAGTTCAAGCGGGCCGAAGTTGGGCCGGGTCAGTCGCGAACCGGGCTTGGGGAGGTCTTCCCTATAAATAGCCTAAGGCCCTCATTGTTCTCCTCCTTACAATTCTAGAGAGAGAAAAATCGTAGAGAGAGAAAGTGTCGAAATCGCACAAGATTACACCCGCTCGTGTCTCTTGCACTCGTGAAGAAAACCTCCAAATCAGAATCGTCATCCAGGTAACCATTCGAGCCAAAACTGAGATTTTTGCTTAGGTTGGGTTTCCGGGTGAAAATAGGACATTTTTACGGATGAAACTTGAGAATAAACTTGGGTTTAGTATCTGGAATGAAAACCAGTTGTTTTGAGCAAAGAAAGTTGAAATTTTGACATAATCGAACCCAAATCCGAGAATTTCGGACTGTTTGGGGAAGATGACTGCTGGTGCAGGCGAACTTAGCAAGTTCGCCTGTTAAGTTCGCTTGGTGGAGGCGAACTTATCAAGTTCGCCTGATTAAGTTCGCTTGGCCAAGGGTAAACGAACTTATTATGTTCGCTTGACAAGTTCGCCTAGCAAGTTCGCTTAAAGCTTAAGTTCTCCTAACTAATTAAGTTCGCCTGGCCAAGAGAAGCGAACTTATGACAAGTTCGCCTATAAGTTCGCCTAGGCCAGAGGAAGCGAACTTAGGCATTAAGTTCGCCTATGTCAGCTGTGTTAGGAATATAACTTGGTTTAGATCTGATACGGGTATAGTTAATTAATCCAGATCGTGTGCGGCGCTCATCAGACCGCAGATATGACAGAACTGGACTAGCTGATAAGGTGAGTTCTATGTGCCCCCCTCTATGTTATGTGCAAATGATTTATAAATATTTTTGGGGCTGAGGTGTATACACTAAATGAATAAATGTTATGAATGCCAATGTGAACATACGTGATATATAAATATATGAAAATGAATTATGAACAAAGATTGAAACATATGTTTACAAAGTATGAATGAAATCTTGCCTTATATTATATATATACTGCATGTTATGAATATACGTGAATTGTTATGGACGCTTCGATGCTAACGGCTACTACGGTAGACGGACGACCACGTGTCTATCTTGCAACCGGGACAAAAACGTTCCTTCATTAGCAAGGAAATAAAAAGGGGCATAAATGGGCGGTCGAAGCAAATGCCAAATCATATGTAGAACGGTTGCAAACATGGTAGCACGTGGGAAACGGATACCTTCGGGTAGACGAGCGAAAAGGATGGCCTACGACGGTAGGACGGTATGACGGACGGCCGAAGGTTGGCCGGACGGTTTTTTTATGGCGGACGGTTTCTAGGACCGGACGAGTCAAAGGGCTACGACGGTAGCTTCATGGCGTATGTCTTTGTGACATACGTAGTAAAAGACAGGTTGATCACCCATATGTGTACGACCAAATGAATGTTAAGAAAAAGTTAAGAATACGTATTTATAATCTTTATGTATAAACTTAAGAATACTTTTAAGGAAATAATGCTTATATCTAATCATTTTAAACTAGAACTCACTAGCGTTAGCTGACTTTTAGTATACATTTCAGGGAACAAAGAAAGGGGTCGTGCGAAGGCGTGAAGGTTACCCGGCTAAAGACTGAAATCCCGATTTATGTTTTTGTTAAACACTGATGTATGTGTTAAATGTTAAGACTTCCGCTATAATTTACTCAAATGTGAATGATTTTGGCTGTTAATTGAATATGTTAAATTTAAAGTTTAGTATTGATGACTTTGTTTATGAGTAAATCTAATAAGTGAGGTCACCCGGAAAAAGGGGAATTAGAAGTTGGTATCAGAGCAATAGTTTGAGAGATTCAAACATCCCTAAATGTCTGAACTCAAGCTGATTATGGGACCAACGCACGGGTGTCAGTCTGGGTAGCCAACGCCGACGCCATCACTGTAAGTAAGTACTAAAGTTCATGTTTGTAGATAGGAATAGATGCCTTAACTTAGAACCAATAGATGTCAATGTCTTGACCAATTTGAAGAGTTTGGAACCTGAAAAGCAATGTAAATTTCTAATCACAAAACGGTCACTGTAATTACAAATTTACCTTGTTCGTACTGTTCTAAAACTATGATCTGAAGAAATGGCATTGATGTATTCCCTTTATAACTATCAGGAAACTAGGAATTATGGTTGGTGGAGGAAGGACAGGACGCCGAGGCGGTCGTACTGGCCGAGTAGGTAGACCTCCACTGAATCCAAGGCATCAAGAAGAAGAGGATGTGCACACAGAAAACACTGAGAGTGTGCACCAAACTAATGTCACCCCAACTGGGGGCGACCATCAAGGGTCTCTACAGTTGGAACCCGAGGTCAGAGATGCTATTGCCCGTGAGGTCGTGCTCACTTTGAAGAATGTATTGCTTGACCTACTATCGGAGGCATTAAAGAAAATCAAGGAAGATGATGAAGGGAACAATGAGGAAAAAGTATATGACAGCGATGGGGATGAAATAAAGGTGGGATCAAGTAAACGGGGGTGCACTTATAAAGGTTTCAAGGACGGAGACCCACCCAAGTTTGATGGGAACAAGGACTCGGTGGCCACCCTCGAGTGGACCGAGAGGATGAATGCTGTCATCAACATCAGCGAGTGTCGATCCGACCAAGCTGTTAAGTACGTTGCCCATTCTTTCACTAACGAAGCACTAAGTTGGTGGAGGAATGTTCAAAGAACTAAGTCACCCAATGCTATCAACAGAATGACGTGGGAAGACTTGAAAAAGCTTATAATCCAAAAGTTTTGCCCACAGAATGAGATCGATTGTGTGGAGAACGAATTCTTGAACTTCAAAGCTGGCAACAAGACTCATCGCTAGTATACTTCAAGATTCAATGAACTAGCTCAACTGGTACCCCACCTGGTAGAGACGAAAGAAAGACTGATTAAGTACTATATGAAGGGCCTACCTCAAAGGGTCCGTGTTCATGTGAAAGCCAACCTACCCACGACCTTCGAGTCGGCAGTGAATCTGAGCGGAATCATCTACGACGACTACGCCAATGAGGACCCGACACCTGAGACACAAAAGAGAAAGAGGAGAACCCGTCTAGGGGCACCGGGAAAGGGAATGTGGTAGCTGAAATAAAGAAACCAAGGTTAGAGGAATATGAAACTTGCAAAAAGTGTGGAAAACGCCATTTTGGCGAGTGCCGAATCGGCACCACCATGTGTTATAAATGCAGGAAGCCGGGGCACTTCTCTTGAGAGTTTTTAAAGGATGTCAAGTGCCAAAGTTGTGGAAAATATGGACACCATACTAAGGATTGCTGGAAAACCGGGCAGTCCAGTTCGAGAAAGGGAAAGAAAGTTGCAAAGGAACAACCGAAGGCTAGGACTCGAGCCTACGCCCTGACTGAGGAGGAAGCAAGGGGAAACCCAGATGTCGTATCAGGTACGTTTCCAGTAAATGATGAACCTGCTGCTATCTTATTCGACTCTGGTGCTAGTAAAAGCTTTATATCCAATGCATTTAGTCGTAAACTAGATTGCACTATCAACACCATAGTAAAGGCCTTTAGCGTACACACTGTCGTTGGTAAAAATTTGGCAGTATTCCAAGTAACCGATGATTGTATCATAGAAATAGAGGGCCATAAGTTCCCCTCTAGATTATTCCTTCTCACATTAGGAGGATTCGATGTAGTACTGGGTATGGATTGGTTAGCTGCCAACGAAGCTCAGATCATATGTAAACGCAAGAGGATACACCTCAAGGCTCCAAGCGGCACTCCAATTACGGTTTATGGGGATTGGAATTTCACGATGCCTAACATCATCTCGATGATCAAGGCTGAAAGTTATATGAGGCGCGGTTGCGAAGCTTATCTGGCGTACGTTATTGACGAAAGGATGAAAACAGAGGAACTCAAGGATGTACGCGTGGTGTGCAACTTTCCGGAAGTATTCCCTGAGGATCTACCTGGATTGCCACCCGATCGGGAAATAGAATTTCAGATTGACTTACTGCCAGGAGCTGAGCCCGTTGCCAAAGCCCCCTACTGATTGGCTCCGTCAGAAATGAAAGAATTGATGTCTCAACTACAGGAATTAACAAAAAAAGGATTTATTAGACCGAGCATTTCGCCATGGGGCGCTCCGGTACTGTTTGTAAAGAAGAAGGACGGCAGCATGCGCATGTGCATTAACTACCGAGAACTGAACAAGAAGACAGTAAAGAACAAATACCCACTGCCTAGAATAGATGACCTCTTTGATCAACTGCAAGGTGCGAGTTGGTTCTCAAAGATCGATCTTAGGTCGGGTTATCATCAGTTAAAGGTGAGAGAAGAAGATGTACCGAAGACCGCGTTTCATACACGTTACGGGCATTACGAGTTTCTGGTAATGTCATTCGGGTTAACCAACGCACTAGCAGCGTGGACTTGATGAATAGAATATGCCGACCGATGTTGGATCGATCAGTGATAGTCTTCATTGACGACATACTAGTTTATTCGAAAAACGAGGGTGATCACCATTGTCACCTAAGAGAAGTATTGGAAGTGTTAAAGCAGGAAAAGTTGTACGCAAAATTCTCCAAATGCGCTTTTTGGCTTAGGGAAGTCCAATTCCTAGGTCATGTGATAAACACGAAAGGCATCATGGTAGATCCTGCAAAGATTGTGACAGTAAAGGAATGGAACATCCCGAAGACACCAACAGAGATACGAAGTTTTCTGGGATTGGCAGGCTACTATCGTAGGTTCATTCAAGATTTCTCAAGAATTGCCTCGCCACTAACCAAACTGACACGGAAGGAAGTAAAGTACGAATGGGGTCCAACCCAAAACGACGCGTTTGAGGAACTTAAGACACGATTAACTCAAACTCCAATCTTGACACTACACGTCGAGCCAAGGTCTGGGATGCGTACTTATGCAACGAGGAAAGGTAATTGCTTACGCCTCATGACAACTAAGGATTCACGAGGTTAACTACCCAACACACGATCTAGAGTTAGTAGCAGTAGTCTTCGCCCTAAAAATATGGAGACACTACCTATATGGAGTTAAGTGCACCATTTACTCCGATCATAAAAGCTTGAAGTACTTTTTCGAGCAAAAGGAATTAAATATGAGGCAAAGGAGGTGGCTAGAACTACTAAAGGACTACGATTGTGAGATACAGTACCATCCAGGCAAGGCAAACGTAGTAGCTGACGCCTTAAGCAGAAAGGAGCAATCTGATCCTATCCGGATCAAGGTGTGTCAGCTGATATTAACACCAGATTTGATGAGTGAAATATCAAAGGCTCAAGATGAAGCATTGTTAGAAAGAAATATAAAACGGGAAAGAATAGTAGGACAACAAGGGAATTTGGATGCAAATGCATATGGTGTACGAATTAGGTTTGGCCGGATGTGGATACCTAGGATTGGCGAGCTTAGAGCCAAAATACTCGATGAGGCCCATAAGTCTCGCTATTCTATCCACCCCGGGACAAACAAAATGTATCAAGACTTGAAGAAAGAGTATTGGTGGCTTGGCATGAAGAATGATGTAACTGAGTACGTGAACAAGTGCCTAACGTGTTCACTAGTTAAGGCCGAGCACCAGAAACCATGCGGTAAAATGCAACCTCTACCAATACCGGAATGGAAGTGGGAAGAGATTACGATGGACTTCATTACCAAGCTACCGCGAACAGTTAAAGGCAATGATACCATTTGGGTGATCGTTGACCGCTTAACGAAGAGTGCTCACTTCTTGCCAATACGTGAGACTGCTTCGTCCGAAAAACTAGCAGAAGTTTTTATCAAAGAAATTGTGAGTAGGCATGGTATGCCGGTGTCGATTGTGTCCGAACGGGATACTAGATTCACGTCAAGGTTTTGGAAGAAATTTAATGAAGCAATGGGCACTAGATTGAACATCAGCACAGCTTACCACCCTCAAACCGATGGTCAATCTGAAAGGACAATCCAGACCCTAGAAGACATGCTCCGGGCTTGCATCATCGACTTCGGTGGGAGCTGGGACAGCCATCTACCATTGGCAGAATTTTCATACAACAACAGTTATCACTCAACGATTGGCATGCCGCCATTTGAGATGTTGTATGGAAGGAGATGTAGAACCCCGATCTGTTGGGGGGAAATTGGGCAGAAGGATTTTGCAAGTCTCGAAGTGGTCAAAGCTACTTCTGAGAAATTTGATCAAATCAAGGCTCGAATGAAAGCCGCAAAAGACATGCAAAAATCATACGCGGATAAGAGAAGAAGGGATTTAGAGTTTCACGTGGGGGGACATGGTACTGTTAAAGGTATCACCATGGAAAGGAATCATTCGATTCAGAAAACGTGGCAAACTAAGTCCAAGGTTTGTCGGACCTTTCAAGATTTTAGCGAGAGTGGGTCAAGTTGCTTACAGACTCGACCTACCCGTTGAGTTTAGTGGAATACACCCTACGTTCCACGTGTCGCACTTACGCAAGTGCCTAGCTGACGACACAGCGCACATACCTTACGATGAAATCGAGGTGGATAACAGTCTGAATTATGTCGAGGAACCAATAGCCATCCTTGACCGATCTGAGAAGCGACTACGCAACAAGTCAATCCCATTGGTCAAAGTTCAATGGAAGCGCAGAAAGGGATCAGAAGCTACCTGGGAGAAAGAAGACGAGATGCGGGAACTATACCCTCGGTTGTTTAACGCATAACTGGTTTCGAGGACGAAACCTTTTTAAGGGGGGTAGACTTGTAACATCCTAAAATGGCGAGAAATAAAGTTAACGAGTTCAAGCGGGCCGAAGTCGGGCCGGGTCAGTCACGAACCGAGCTTGGGGAGGTCTTCCCTATAAGTAGCCTAAGGCCCTCATTGTTCTCCTCCTTACAATTCTAGAGAGAGAAAAACCGTAGAGAGAGAAAGTGTCGGAATCGCACAATATTGCACCCTCTCGTGTCTCTTGCACTCGTGAAGAAAACCTCCAAATCAGAATCCTCATCCAGGTAACCATTCGAGCTAAAACTGAGATTTTTGCTTAGGTTGGGTTTCCGGGTTTTCGGGTGAAAATAGGACGTTTTTACGGATGAAACTTGAGAATAAGTTTGGGTTTAGTATCTGGAATGAAAACCAGTTGTTTTGAGCAAAGAAAGTTGAAGTTTTGACATAATCGAACCCAAATCCGAGAATTTCGGACTGTTTGGGGAAGATGACTGCTGGTGCAGGCGAACTTAGCAAGTTCGCCTGTTAAGTTCGCTTGGTGGAGGCGAACTTATCAAGTTCGCCTGATTAAGTTCGCTTGGCCAAGGGTAAGCGAACTTATTATGTTCGCATGACAAGTTCGCCTAGCAAGTTCGCTTAAAGCTTAAGTTCGCCTAACTAATTAAGTTCGCCTGGCCAAGAGAAGCGAACTTATGACAAGTTCGCCTATAAGTTCGCCTAGGCCAGAGGAAGCGAACTTAGGCATTAAGTTCGCCTATGTCAGCTGTGTTAGGAATATAACTTGGTTTAGATCTGATACGGGTATAGTTAATTAATCCAGATCGTGTGCGGCGCTCATCAGACCGTAGATAGGACAGAACTGGACTAGCTGATAAGGTGAGTTCTATGTGCCCCCCTCTATGTTATGTGCAAATGATTTATAATTATTTTTGGGGCTGAGGTGTATACACTAAATGAATAAATGTTATGAATGCCAATGTGAACATACGTGATATATAAATATATGAAAATGAATTATGAACAAAGATTGAAACGTATGTTTACAAAGTATGAATGAAATCTTGCCTTATATTATATATATACTGCATGTTATGAATATACGTGATTTTTTATGGACGCTTCGATGCTAACGGCTACTACGGTAGACGGACGACCACGTGTCTATCTTGCAACCGGGACAAAAACGTTCCTTCATCAGCAAGGAAATAAAAAGGGGCATAAATGGGCGGTCAAAGCAAATGCCAAATCATATGTAGAACGGTTGCAAACATGGTAGCACGTGGGAAACGGATACCTTTGGGTAGACGGGCGAAAAGGACGGCCTACGACGGTAGGACGGTATGACGGACGGCCGAAGGTAGGCCGGACGGTTTTTTTTATGGCGGACGGTTTCTAGGACCGGACGAGTCAAAGGGCTACGACGGTAGCTTCATGGCGTATGTCTTTGTTACATACGTAGTAAAAGACGGGTTGATCACCCATATGTGTACGACCAAATGAATGTTAAGAAAAAGTTAAGAATACGTATTTATGATCTTTATGTATAAACTTAAGAATACTTTTAAGGAAATAATGATTATATCTAATCATTTTAAACTAGAACTCACCAGCGTTAGCTGACTTTTAGTATACATTTCAGGTAACAAAGAAAAGGGTCGTGCGAAGGCGTGAAGGTTACCCGGCTAAAGACTGACATCCCGATTTATGTTTTTGTGAAACACTGATGTATGTGTTAAATGTTAAGACTTCCGCTGTAATGTACTCAAATATGAATGATTTTGGCTGTTAATTAAATATGTTAAATTTAAAGTTTAGTATTGATGACTTTGTTTATGAGTAAATCCAATAAGTGAGGTCACCCGGAAAAAGGGGCCTTACAATATTCTTAAAAATTCAGTTTTACACCTACTTGAAATTTCCATTGCAAGTGCTCTGCACTCACTATGGTAATTTGGTACACTCAATCCCGATTCTCTTAACCGCGACGCTTATATTGTGGAAACTTAACTTGAGAAACTTGTTTACTTGGGAGGAGCCATCTTTACGACGTTCATTGTCGTGTTTATTTCTATCATTTGTAGTTCTACTGTGGACACCGAGGTTGGATTTACAAAAACTTTTTATTTTGGGATAGCTATGGCTTAGTATGAAACTAATGCACTTTTTTGTGAACATTGCTACGTATGTTTTGCAAATCTTGATTTCTCTTGGCGCTTCGATGTCTTATTGAAAACCATTTTGATGGAGAAAATGAAACTTTATGTTGGAATGATTCTTTGTGTACAAAAATTTTTATTAGTAATCATTCAAAGTTTATTTATGGTGATTATCGCTATTTGTTACTCTACGTATACTGTCCTTATAGATCCGAATAGGATAGTCTCATATCTTTTTTGTACTTGTTCTCTCTCAAATGTCATTTTGTTGATTGACTTTTTGATTTCCAACTATGTAGAGACGTATACGTATCCCTTATTCTCAGCCTCCTGTAATTAGAAAGCCTTAGAGCAACTACTGTTTAGAAATGACTTCTTAACACGTGCTCTAGGGAATATGAATCTATGACATTAAACACTCATTCCATCAAATTTATGGCTTAAACTCTTATGCAAAGGATTTTAAGTCTATAACCAGTATGGGTGAAATACGAAACGGTAAGTCATAATGGTACCGTTCGAAAGCCAAGAAAGTTGTAGGCATACTGTACTACTAGTTATTGGCAGATAATCTATTTGACCCCCTTCAACGCGAGATCTAAGGACAAACTTTGAAACCTTATGGTCCATTTCCATCGAATTTAATGGAAAAGCGAGGACCTAAGTTGAAATTTGAAAATCTTATCATTTGAAAGATGCGTCCTAAATCATAGTAGAGCAATTTTGAATTTATTTTTGTGTTCTACTAATTCTTAACCGATTAAAGTTATACGTTACCAGGAAGAGGAACAAGTGACGAATCATAGTTGACTCTGCTCTCTTGAAGATCCACTTGAGATTGCATTATCTTTAAAAGACCTATGAGCATGACATCCTCACGTTTGGAAAATTCCTAAAGTTTTACTTGATCCTCTCCTATTTTCTAACGTTTACTTTATAAGAATTAAACCCTAGGCTAAAATTGACAATGATATTATATCAAAGTCTACCCATTTTGTGGATTAGCAAGCTCATAATCATTTTCGGGGGACACTATTTTTATGAGATTATTTCCACAATGTGACTGTTTATTTCCTCATCTAGCTGAATAGCGGATTACTTCTGAATCATTTAAATACACATCAAGAAAGATGCAGACGTCTAATGTTATCCTATCAAATTTGGCCGACTCGATGTGAGGAGTAGACCATCTTTTAATATGGACTTCTTGTTAAAATTTTAGAATTCCATTTCTAACCGTTAACCAAATTCGACTTCTGGTGGTAGTCAATTCAATGTCCAACTATTGAACTGCACATAGTCTTTTAACTAATCTACTTTATTAGATCGTCCTAGATCTTTAGTAACTTTCTATATCTAGATCTTGTGGTGATTTGATTTTTAGTATAACTCATTGCTAACCTTGGGCAAAATGTATACGAACCCTTTAGTTGAAAATCATCAAACATGGTTATATTATATCGAGACTAATATGCGCGTTAGTACCGAATCCTAATGCTTTGTGGTGAGGTTACATAGCACGAGTCATCGCTGACATCTATTTTATGATTATGACTCATTTCCTATAACACTTGATAGGATTGAGTAAATTTGACTCTTAGCAAATTTATCTCGACAGAATCCTAGTATAATATCCTTTGTTTGTTAATCTTCGGTTTCACGACTCGAGTTTGGTACAATCATATTGGTACTCATTATAGACTTCCTTTGTAAACCTTTAAGCTCGGATTACTCGTTATTAATTCACTCTCTAATGACTAATCATCACTCTTCAATTCTAGTACAAAAAGTGTGAATCTCGTCCTTTTGTTATAGTGATTTTCAAAATTCCCTTGTATCTGCTTATACGGTTATGTTGTATACACACCAACCATGTTGTGTCGCCTTATGACGCAACAACGTACTGACCATTATGAGTAATTACTATTACTAACAATAAGTACATACAACAACCTGAGATTCCACAAAGGGATGTGGGAACAAATTTCAATAGATTTAGTTACTAGGCCTACCTAGAACATTGGGCGGCTATGATTCATTTTGGGACATTATTAACCAATTAACGAGCTTTGCACATTTCCTACTTATCCGAGAGGAGTTCTAGGTAGAAAAGCTAGCTCGATTGTATTGTGGTAAAATTGTAACAAGCATGGAGTGCCTGTTTCCTTTATCTTTGATACAGATAGTCGCTTTAAATCCCATTTCTAGCAGACACTACAGAAAGCTTTGATAACGTGCTTAGATATGAGCACCGCTTACTATCCTCAAACTGACGGTCTAAGTGAACGAACTATTCATACCTTGGAGGATATGCTCAAGGCTTGTGTGATAGAATTTGATGGTAATTTGGATACTCTTTTTCCTTTGGTCAAATTTCCTTACACTAATAGTTTTCACACTAGTATTAAATGAGCGCCATTAGAAGCTCTGTTTTGACATAAAGGTTGATCACCATTTTGTTGTGTTGAGGTTGGTAATAATCATTTGATTGGTCTTGTTGTCTACAAACTGAAACTACCTCAGGAGCTTAATGGTATATACGATGCTTATCGTATATCGAGTCTCAAAAGGTGTTTAGCCGACGAATCCGTAATTATACCACCTAAGGAAGTTCTTATTGACGACAAGTTTCATTTTAACGAGGTGTTATCTCTCTGTATTCTAAGTACATGATATGACCATCCTTTATAACCTATGATATTTGTTATCGCTGTGATACATTTTTATTCCCATGAGTCGTGGTGATCCTACCGACTCTTTGGATCTTAATAGCACCTCTCATACTAAAAATTTATGGTTACTATTTATAATAGTATTCCTTAATGAAAACAAGCAAAATGATACTTTTCCTTGCTTATAAAAGGATACTAAATCACCGGGATTTTGTAACATAATATCATTCTAGATTTGTACCAACTTTGTATACCTGTGTATATCAATTCTATGGCGGATTTTTTAATATTTTGAATAACATCAACAATGTACCGTTTGGCTGATTCATTAAAACAATGATCTATAGATTCTTTGGAATTCGATGGATTTTTCTCTCATTATTATTAAATTTGCTTTTGAGCCTAACTAGATGTAACTTACTCTCGGTTATTCTTAGATCTTGATTTGTCAAATCTCCATGCTATATCTAGGAAACAAGATTTCCCTTGATGATCATACATGAATCAAGTTACGAAAAAGAACTTGTCAACTATCATACCAGTTGAATTTCGGGACAAAATTCTGTTAACTGGGGAGAATGTGACAACCGTGACTTTTACGGTCAACACCTATGTTCGACGAGTTCGTATAATGTAGAACCAAAGACTGATTGCAACAAGATTCTTCTAAGTACAAATGTTGTTGATAGGCTTATCAGCAGCATTCAACACTTGTTGCTGCTGATAGGCCTATCAGCAGCGTTTAACACTTGTTGCTGCTGATAGGCTTATCAGCAGCGTTCAACAGATCAGTCTTGAGATTGATCCTCATCTTTGCTGCTGACAACCCTGTGCCTTGAAGACAAATCATTGCAGCTGACTATCCTTGCCAAGCATCACTGACAACTTTCTGCAAAAGCAACTGACACACTTAAAGCAGAAGGAACCTCAATGGCACAACCAATGACAGAAAACAATGCTCTTCTCCAAGCATGCAAGCAATAATAAATCAAGAAGATGCTTCAATAAAGTTAACTAGTTTTAGACTAAACGTGTAATAGTTAGCTATATACAACAGATCAACGGTCTGTGTTAGATCTGATCCTTAGAATCAAGGGACTGTCTTGATTCTAAGTGAGTATAAATACTGTGTAAATACTTCATTGTAAGTGTGCTTTCTGATTGAGTTTCATTTGTAATCGTTTATCTGCAAAGCTTAATACAACAATGTTCTTATTAGTATTCTTTCTGTTTACTCGATTATACTTGTGTAGTTGCTATTGTTTCCGCCAATTTCAACTAAGAACAGAACCATCTTGTAATTTCATGATCCTACAAGTGGTATCAGAGCTTTGGCTCAGATTAAACAAACTCACACTTGTTTAATCACTTCTGGTTCTGTTCTAAACTCTCTCTTTCATCAATTCACCAAAAACAAAGATGGCACAGAGCAATGGATTTGAAGACATCGGCAGCATCAACCGACCACCAAGATTGGTATCTGGGGAAGACTACGACATGTGGAAGAATCGCTTTCCAAAAAGTTCTCAGGGGTAAATGTTCCATTGTTATCTACAATGCTGAACATACAGAGTACCCCGGGTGACAGTTCAGCAATCCCAGCTGATACTGATCCCACACCCTCCACCTCACATCCTGAACAATAGTCTGCTTCTACCATTCGAACCCCTGTGCATACTACTAAGGATGCACAGGCACAAAAATTACTTACACCTCTTTTGGATGTTATCGTTCAACTGGAACACAGGGCCCCGGTTGAAACGACATATACTAGAAAAAGGGGTAAGAGAACTCCTTCTTCTCTTGCCTCCAAGGCCCAAACCCAACCTAACAGCCCTCACTCAGAATCACAACATTCTGGTGAGAATATCATAAGGGACAGCCACATTATTAGGGAGACTCCTTTGGATGTCTCTCTATTAGGATCAGGATCACTTCCCGGATCCATAGAACAGCCCCCTGAGCCTTTTCTTTCTCTTCTGAACTTAAGTGTTGAGGAACCTGACCAAGATGATGTACCTTCTCCAACTACCACTATCTCAGAGGTACTGAATGATCTTGCTTCCAACACACCCAACCCAAGTTCTTCTACCCTGAAGGTCCACTCTAGGAGTTATGAAAGAGTGGATATGGAAGAGGTTGTCACTACTGCTGGTCCATCAAATGACCAGGAGGACAGTGACAACATTGCTAAGACCTCAACCATGGAAACTCACAGTGAGGATGCTTCCTTGGAAACTCCCCTCACTGAGAAGAATCCCAGGTGCCAAGAAACCATGGGTGATGGGGAAGAAGAGGCCAGTCCTAAGGCCCCTTCTGGATCCAAGGATTCCACAACTGTGGATGAGGACAGACTGAAACTTCATAACTTGGAATTGACGGCCAGGGTGGCTATGCTAGAGGCTGAAGTGTCCAAACTAAGACACTAAGTCTCTATGCATGAAGCCCATCAATAACTTTACCTACTCCCTCTCTTGTATCAGTGGGCACCCAAACTGATGCTTATTTGTTCACTGATGCAACCAAAAAGGGGGAGATGGTCCCAATGGAGGAAGATTCAGACAGTCTTGACGACTGGATTCAAGAGCAGGCTGTATTTCAAAACACATTATTCAAGCCGGCTTTTGTACATGTTCATGACTTGCCAGCTTCAGATAACGAAGAAGAAGAGACATCTGAAGACTGGAAGTTAGTCGTCAGGGATGTTGATGAGATGATGAATGATGCTGAAGACACAGAACAAACATATACACCTTTCAGCATCATCCCTGAAGCAGCAGCCATCATAAGTCACTCCACTACCCCCCAATTTCCACTGACTTCAACACAGCTAGATTTTGATACAATACTAGCTTGGGGGTATGATGGAAAGTCTGAGAGGTTCTGGATTGGTTGGGAGTTTTGCGGAGTAGAAGAGCTAAACTAGGACTTTCTCAACAACATCCAAGTCTTTCACCTATACCATCTACAATGCATCAACAACTCAACGGACCTCTCAGCAGAGCTTGCCATTGGCAGGTTCTATGACTTGATGGAGGATAATCTACCCATCTTTCAAGGACAAATACAAGCAGCAAAAAGGGTAGCCTATCCTGAATCTTCAACAGCAGCAGAAAGAAGACTGACTCCAAGAAGACTTGAAATAATAAGGAGCAGTCTTCTCACTGAAGAAGAAGTTCTGTGCTTAAGAAGATTTCTGTACAACTCCATTGTCAAGGACTTAGTTGTGCTAGGATGGGTAAGCACTAAGTCTCTTAACCACACCTTTCTGCTAAGCAACGGCTCCTCTCTCACCATCAACACCAGGAACATCCTGCTACTTCCTACAGACTTTCTTTACAAGATCTTTCAACTCAGAGCAAATATCTGCAATGTCAACTCCCTCGAAAGCCAGGCAATGGTAGCTACTGTCAGAGCCCATCTTGAACAAGAAGGAAGGATTGCTGAAGAGGTATATGTGTCAAATTCTGACACTGATTCTGACTCAGCTTCCCCTCAAGTAGACATCTTTGCTGCTGCATATGAATCAAGATCCACTGTCAAAGAAATGATGATAGAATTTACAAGTCCTGAGTGCAAAACAGATGAAGCTAATAACCTTCCCTTATCAACCTCTCAAATTGCCAATGAAGCTGAGGCTGAGATTCCCACAGCAGCACAATCATCTGCTGTAGTGATCAGTGAAGCCGAAGCAGAGGCATCCAGTGTAAACAATAGGAAGGGTATTATGACCAGAGAAGATGAAGAGAGGTTGCTCAGAGAGAAGAGAGAGAAGGAAGAAATAAGAAGGAAGAGAGAAGAAGAGGAGATGGCTGACCTGAAAAAGGCTCAAGAAAGAAAAACAGCCATGCTCCTAAGAGAACAACTCATCCAACAGTATGCCAAACAGCTGGATGAGATGAAAGTCAAACTCCATGCAGTGTCTCAAGTTGACGAAGATGACGAACTTGCTAGAAAGCTACAGGAACAACTAAACAAGGAAGAAGAGGAGGAGAAAGAAAAGAAAAGGAAGGAAGATGCTAAATTCAGAATCTCTGATTCTAAATTAGCAAAAGAAATGAGGGAGGAGTGGATTGAAGCTCTGATCTCTCAAGGTGAGGATGCTGACTACCTTGAAAAACTTTCAAACAAAGAGATCTATAGAGCCGTCATGGATCAGCAGGGGAAATTGGCAAAGAAGAAGAGAGCTGAAGAGGAAGAAAAGGCTCGTCAAAAATCCAAGAAGGCCATTGAACTTAACCAGAGAACCCATGAAGAAAGGAAGGTCATGACTGACTTCCTAAAGGCAAGGGGGGAAAGTGGAAGGAGGCTAGGTCCCATGACATTCATCAACCTACAAGCCTTGTACAGACAAGTCAAGAAGGAAGAAGAAGAAAGACTAGGAAAGAAAGTCTTCAAGACAAGGGTCACAGAAAAGGAAGACAAGAGACCAGTCAAGAAACAAAAGACTTTTGCCCCAGACACTACTTCCACTATCCAAAAACCTTCCACAAATATCCCTAAACCTTCCTCTCCTCCACCCAAAAAGTCCAAACCATCTTACCCAGCTCCCTCTCATCAACAGCCTCTCCTGAAAAAATCCAAACCCACACCTAAACCAGAAGACTCCAGAGATATAGTTGATTGGTTCTATAGTTCACAGGATCAGTGGTTTGAAATCTTCAGGGGGAGAACTGAAAGAAGCTGTTTACAAATCTGTTGATGAAGTTCTACAATTACCAGATTTAGATCTCAGTAGAATTCTGGAGATGGGTGAAGCTCATGAGCCTGCAAATGAGGGTGGGAAACGTCTTATGCTAGCAATCAAACACCATTTCAACTCTAGCAAAGATGTGATCATAAATATCAAACCCCTTCAGTCCCACTCTCCATTTGTAAGTTGGTCCTACAATGCTGATCTGGATGAGTTCACCTTAACTGATGTTAAGAAGCAGCAAATGAGATGTTCAAGCAAGACAATTTTCAAAATGCCAAGTAAAGACATCAAGACTCTGTCTGAGCTTCCACTGAACAATCCCAGCAAGGATCCAAAGGGCTATGAGGTTGCAAGGATAGTCTATCACATGCAAAAGCTTCAGCAACAAAGAGATTAGAAGAATTTTGGTAGCATCAGTCTAGGGGGAGTTTGTAGAACCAAAGACTGATTGCAACAAGATTCTTCTAAGTACAAATGCTGTTGATAGGCTTATCAGCAGCATTCAACACTTGTTGCTACTGATAGGCTCATCAGCAGCATTCAACACTTGTTGCTGCTGATAGGCCTATCAGCAACGTTCAACACTGCGTTCAACAGATCAGTCTTTAGGCTGATCCTCATCTTTGCTGCTGACAGCCCTGTGCCTTGAAGACAAATCGTTGCAGCTGACTATCCATGCCAAGAGTCACTGACAACTTTCTGCAAAAGCAACTGACACACTTAAAGCAGAAGGAACCTCAATGGCACAACCAATGACAGAAAACAATGCTCTTCTCCAAGCATGCAAGCAATAATAAATCAAGAAGATGCTTCAATAAAGTTAACTAGTTTTAGACTAAACGTGTAATAGTTAGCTATATACAACAGATCAACAGTCTGTGTTAGATCTGATCCTTAGAATCAAGGGTCTGTCTTGATTCTAAGTGAGTATAAATACTGTGTAAACACTTCATTGTAAGTGTGCTTTCTGATTGAGTTTCATTTGTAATCGTTTATCTGCAAAAGCTTAATACAACAGTGTTCTTATTAGTATTATTTCTATTTACTCGATTATACTTGTGTAGTTGCTATTGTTTCCGCCAATTTCAACTAAGAATAGAACCATCTTGTAATTTCACGATCCTACATATAATAATAGTATTATTATTATGTTGAAATATACTTTCATACGAAAGGAACTCGTTAGTGAACGGAAGATAAAAGCAAGATTTATTTTGGTGTTATAATGTCAAAAAGTTGATCAAAATCTATACGTGTTAACACCCGAGTCGAGCAGTTTCGTAAAATTCAATTTAAATACGAAAGGATATATATTTACGAGACGCAAGGACTCGAGAGAAAATATTAAATTCTAACGAGTTATTTTTGGGTAAAATAACGCCACTATTTTTATCGAGTTTGTTTAAGCGAAAAACCGACACGCGATCGGAGACCGTAGGGGCTATAAATACCCCATATTCACCCACTTTCTCATTTTACAAAAAAATCAGCAAAAGTTATAGAGAGAGAGTAGAGAGGGCTGGAGAGGTTTCCGGCGAAGTAGTGGTGGTCCGGCGGTGATGCGTGGCAGTCAACGGTGGTCCGGCGCGGTGGCCGGTGGCGGCCGAAGTCCGTTTTTCCCCTAGAACCATTTCTCGACGCTACGAACACAATGGTAAGCTCAGATTTGTCTAAATCCTTGCTTAAATTCGTTAAAAAGAGTTTTTAAAATCTGTCCAGAAAGTTTTATGCATGCGCAGTCTTAAAGATCGGACGATCCCCGGAAATACGACCGTTAGAAATGCATGTATTTTGGATATGATCTTTTCAACACATAGACGCAAAACCCTACTGGAGGAATTTTTGATCAGAACTCTCTAGGTATGCTTTTCATACCCTCGAATGTGACTGATCGGATTTTCGGATTTGAAAAACTGGGTCTCAAAGAATCGTCGATCCCCGGAGATCCGACCGTTGGATCATGACGATTTTTGGACAGTAGTTTCTTAGCACATATATGAATGTTTTCACTGAAGGAAATTCCGATCAAATGTTGGGAAGTATATTTTTGAATACGAACAGATTGAAACAGTTTCTAGGATCAAAAACAGGAAATTGATCGGGTTGCATGGCCATCGAAACGGCATTGCATGTCAAGTTTGAGCATGTGGGAATGGTCGGGAGATAAAAACGATCCTAATGGTGTTTTTGGTTCGTATTGCATGTGATACGAGAGGTTCCGCGTACGCGAACCATTTATACGGAAGGTATAAACTTTACCCGTTAATCTTTGATTTTATGTTAGAATAGTTTTATAAGTCATTGTTTGAGAATTGAATCCGAAAATATTTAATATTGAGATATTTGATATTTTTAGTGGTTATTAGGTTATACACCCAACCCTGTTTCACGTGAAACAAATAATGAAACTAATATATTTATTTTTATACGACAATTGTTTTGATGAATTTTTAAAAATTGTTGATCTAGCACCCAAAAGTGGTTTTAATCAGTAGAATATGTTTTAAAATGAGTATCTGGAAAATTTGGTTATCTAACTCTTTATAGATTATTTATTAAAATTCACACAAGTTTAATACATAGAAATTTGGGATAAAAGTTTAAGTATACGTTTAGTATTTATAAAGTTTAAACGGACGATTTAGGGTTTGTATACTTATGGATAAAATCAGGACTTGAAACTTGGTATGGGATCTTATATTGACTTAAAACTAATATGGTAAAAATTTGGTAAATTTTTGATGTGTTTAGCTATTTTTCCCGAATTTGTAAACTTTTAACAATATTAAATTCATATTAAATAATCTGGATATTAAAAAAATATGAAAATTTGTCAAACATTTTTATTTATATACATGATCAATTTGTATAAGTATGGTTTTGGAATTATGGTCCATTTAAATTTTATAAAAAGTTATTAATTTTGGAAATTTTTTATATAAAATTAATTTTATAAAAATTCTAAGGGATTTTGGGTAGAAGTATAACCCCATTTAAAACATAAAATTTGACTTTTAAATTGGGTGCTAATATCACACTAAAACCCTAATTTCGGACGATTCTGATTTTCAAACTGTAAACCGGACTTTACGCGCGTAATCGCGTTTTTGATCATACGAAACCGTGACATTAGATTTTATCAAATGTGACTTTTTAACTATTGATGTTATTTATTAAAATCTAAAACTTAAACTTTTAAGGTTATTAATTCATATAAAAGCCGGTTTTACAATTCTTAACGGTTCGTACGCACGTGCACGGGTTTTGGGTATGCAACCGATTACATAGCCACTTTTTGTTTTTTTTGACTTGGTCACAACCTTTAGGAGTCCTGAATGCATCGTTTGTGTCCACTTGACTAGTAGGACCCTGTTAGGACTTGGATTTTATCGGTTTTTGTCGACTGTGTCGCATCACTCGCCCGCATTGTCCAGGTGAGTTTTCGCGGCCCCCCTTTTACTTACTGTTTTACTGTTTTTGGGGGAAAGTTGTTTCATTTTTTTTTGTCACATGTTACATGGTACATTGATTACATGAGTTATTTTTTTTAGGCAATCAATTAGCTGAGCGTAGCCGTTGGGAATTTTGAGTAGTACTACTTGGGTTGACACCCCCGCTCATGGATTGGTCGCGCCAACCAGACTTGTAGGGTCACTTGGGCGCAAAGTTAGCCAATTTTTAGGCGGTTGTTTGCATTAGACTTCCGTATGGGGTACTTTATTTTTATTTCGTCGAGGCTTTGATTGCAGCTCATGGTAATATGTTGTCTAATACATGTGTACTCGATCAATGGATTTTTGATCACTTTGGATTTTTTTTTATCAAAATCTTTTTATAGAGTCGCAAAACCTGCGAACTCACCAACTATTTATATAGTTGACTCGTTTTCGAAACATGCTTTCAGGTAAACAGAATTGAAGAAGAGATTTTTATGGGGGTTCGCTTTTGGATTAGAACTATTGTTTCTAGTTTTGATTTATACTTTGGTTGTAGTCAGGCATTTAGACACTTTGTACCGTTTTAGAGATTTTTTTTTATTTATACCTTTGTTAGAAGCATGTAGCATGGTTCAATGTAATGCACAATCTTCCTATTAGTTTCTCTTGTACTTGTGTTCAATGCGATATACCAGTTACATCCCGTATTTCCGCCTTGGCGGGGTGTGACAGACTTGGTATCAGAGCACTGGTTATAGAGAATTAGGTTTACCCGAGACTAGACCTAGACTATAACTCTAAGTTTATTGCATTGAACCGTAGAAATTATTTATGCATTTCATACTACCTCTTGCTTATCTACGACACATTGCTTCGTCATAACCATGTCGTCGTCATAGCACTACGCGTACTCTTGGATGATTCTGGTTACGTTTGCTGTAATCTAGATCCGCATCTATCTGTCTTGGTGTTACCTCGAGCTGTAGTTGTACCTACACCGCACCTGCATCTACTCCAGTTCTGGAGTCGACTTTCTTATTTAACATCTATTGTTTTCGCTTTATGCGGTATATACTTGCTTTGGTGATCTGCTGGATTGGATGGTTAGAACTTTCACCATGAGATATGGCAGCCATAATTACTCGATCTAAAGGGAACCCGAGGTGGAGAAGCAGGACTAAACGGGAGAGAACTCTACGGGTCAGGAGACCCATTGACTTTTTGTTATGTTGGATCATCGGATCCACATATATGTACAAATTTGTAACATGACTTGCTCGACTCTGATTTGGGGATCTCTGCCCTATTATTACTGCCTGACTTCCACCACACACTTTTTATTTTATTAGAGGACGCTGGTTGTTCCCCTCTATCGTTACCTCCATCCAACAACAGCCTTAGTCTGCAGATTCATGAGTATTGGTACAAATAATTAAAAGTGATCAGATAGAACATCCACACTTTTACGCGAAAGTGCAACACGAAGACGTGATCCAATGAACATTTCAGTTCTTTTTTTTAGCTGAGAGCTCGAGATAGAGGAAACACTGTAGGGACCATGCAAAGTAAATTATCATTACGGGTACACACGTAATCATAATCTGCAGTGTATGAGAACTCTAGTGAGTCTTACGGTCCGAGTTAATGTTCATGATTTATCTGTATTTCTAACCCCGCTTCCCAGTCATTCGAATATTGATCGAAACTATCGTCACCTTAGGGTTGAGCCAAAGACATCAAATGATGCGATGGGCTACCTCATGTGACATGGGAATTTATATTGTCTCTTTTATCTTTGAATCTTAATGGATCCAAAACTCTTATCAAGATTTCTTTTCCATAAAAATTTAGACCGAGACACTAAAGAGATCTGTTCTCAGTTGATTTAACCTCGGTATTTGGACCGAATTTGGCAATTATTTGTTAAGTATTGCTTCACATTTGAGATCTAGCTAAAGATTTTCTCATTTCAATTTTGTTATATGTTTATCAACGCATGTGACGACTCTCGGTCTAGCGTGAATCAGACCTCGACATTTCTAACTCCCCTAATTGATCTTCATGTAACGTTCTTGCAGTTCTAAAGGAACAAGAGAAATTCGAATTTGATCTAATCAACTCCTTACTGAATCTTGAGCAATGGAGATTTTCTCTCATCTATTTTACTTGAAAAATCAGATCCCTTGAGAGTTTACTGGCCACGTAAATTCAATATGGGCTTTACAACGCTTGACACTTGCAGTAAGTGTACGACTGTAATCGAAGGTCCCGACATAATCTTGGATTTTATCTTATAATCCAAATGCACTCTAATATCGATGGAGTAACAATATGATGGAGGAATTCCTTAAAGAAATAAAAGCTTCTTTTTCTTAGACAATATAACCTTTCTATACGATCGTTCGTATAAATCCTCATTTCGGTGTTTGTCATTCTCAGTATACTCCTGATAAATATTCTTAATAATTCAGTTTTACACCTATTTGAAATTTCCATTGCAAGTGCTCTGCACTCACTATGGTAATTTGGTACACTCAATCCCGATTCTCTTAACCGCGACGCTTATATTGTGGAAACTTAACTTGAGAAACTTGTTTACTTAGGAGGAGCCATCTTTACGACGTTCATTGTCGTGTTTATTTCTATCATTTGTAGTTCTACTATGGACACCGAGCGGCTTGTCCCAGGATTCTTTTAGTTGGATTTACAAAAACTTTTTATTTTGGGATAGCAATGGCTTAGTATGAAACTAATGCCCTTTTTTGTGAACATTGCTACGTATGTTTTGCAAATCTTGATTTCTCCTAGCGCTTCGATGTCTTATTGAAAACCATTTTGATGGAGAAAATGAAACTTTATGTTGGAATGATTCTTTGTGTACAAAAATTTTTATTAGTAATCATTCAAAGTTTATTTATGGTGATTATCGCTATTTGTTACTCTACGTATACTGTCCTTATAGATCCGAATAGGATAGTCTCATATCTTTTTTGTACTTGTTCTCTCTCAAATGTCATTTTGTTGATTGACTTTTTGATTTCCAACTAGGTAGAGACGTATACGTATCCCTTATTCTCAGCCTCCTGTAATTAGAAAGCCTTAGAGCAACTACTGTTTAGAAATGACTTCTTAACACGTGCTCTAGGGAATATGAATCTATGACATTAAACACTCATTCCATCAAATTTATGGCTTAAACTCTTATGCAAAGGATTTTAAGTCTATAACCAGTATGGGTGAAATACGAAATGGTAAGTCATAATGGTACCGTTCGAAAGCCAAGAAAGTTGTAGGCATACTGTACTACCAGTTATTGGCAGATAATCTATTTGACCCCCTTCAACGCGAGATCTAAGGACAAACTTTGAAACCTTATGGTCCATTTCCATCGAATTTAATGGAAAAGCGAGGACCTAAGTTGAAATTTGAAAATCTTATCATTTGAAAGACGCGTCCTAAATCATAGTAGAGCAATTTTGACTTTATTTTTGTGTTCTACTAATTCTTAACCGATTAAAGTTGTACGTTACCAGGAAGAGGAACAAGTGACGAATCATAATTGACACTGCTCTCTTAAAGATTCACTTGAGATTGCATTATCTTTAAAAGACCTATGAGCATGACATCCTCACATTTGGAAAATTCATGAAGTTTTACTTGATCCTCTCCTATTTTCTAACGTTTACTTTATAAGAATTAAACCCCAGGCTAAAATTGACAATGATATTATATCAAAGTCTACCCATTTTGTGGATTAGCAAGCTCATAATCATTTTCGGGGGACACTATTTTTATGAGATTATTTCCACAATGTGACTGTTTATTTCCTCATCTAGCTGAATAGTGGATTACTTCTGAATCATTTCAATACACATCAAGAAAGATGCAGACGTCTAATGTTATCCTATCAAATTTGGCCGACTCGATGTGAGGATTAGACCATCTTTTAATATGGACTTCTTGTTAAAATTTCAGAATTCCATTTCTAACCGTTAACCAAATTCTACTTCTGGTGGTAGTCAATTCAATGTCCAACTATTGAACTGGCACATAGTCTTTTAACTAATCTACTTGATTAGATCGTCCTAGATATTTAGTCACTTTCTATATCTAGATCTTGTGGTGATTTGATTTTTAGTATAACTCATTGCTAACCTTGGGCAATATGTATACGAACCCTTTAGTTGAAAATCATCAAACATGGTTATATTATATCGAGACTAATATGCGCGTTAGTACCGAATCCTAATGCTTTGTGGTGAGGTTACATAGCACGGGTCATCGCTGACATCTATTTTATGATTATGACTCATTTCCTATAACACTTGATAGGATTGAATAAATTTGACTCTTAGCAAATTTATCTCGACAGAATACTAGTATAATATCCTTTGTTTGTTAATCTTCGGTTTCACGACTCGAGTTTGGTACAATCATATTGGTACTCATTATATACTTGCTTTGTAAACCTTTAAGCTCGGATTACTCGTTATTAATTCACTCTCTAATGACTAATCATCACTCTTCAATTCTAGTACAAAAAGTGTGAATCTCGTCCTTTTGTTATAGTGATTTTCAAAATTCCCTTGTATCTGCTTATACGGTTATGTTGTATACACACCAACCATGTTGTGTCGCCTTATGACTCAACAACGTACTGACCATTATGAGTAATTACTATTACTAACAATAAGTACATACAACAACCTGAGATTCCACAAAGGGATGTGGGAACAAATTTCAATAGATTTCGTTACTAGGCCTACCTGGAACATTGGGCGGCTATGATTCATTTTGAGACATTATTAACCAATTAACGAGCTTTGCACATTTCCTACTTATCCGAGAGGAGTTCTAGGTAGAAAAGCTAGCTCGACTGTATTATGGTGAAATTGTAACAAGCATGGAGTGCCTGTTTCCTTTATCTTTGATACGGATAGTCGCTTTACATCCCATTTCTAGCAGACACTACAGAAAGCTTTGATAACGCGCTTAGATATGAGCACCGCTTACTATCCTCAAACTGACGGTCTAAGTGAACGAACTATTCATACCTTGGAGGATTTGCTCAGGGCTTGTGTGATAGAATTTGATGGTAATTTGGATACTCTTTTACCTTTGGTCAAATTTCCTTACACTAACAGTTATCACACTAGTATTAAATGAGCGCCATTAGAAGCTCTGTTTTGACATAAAGGTTGATCACCATTTTGTTGTGTTGAGGTTGGTAATAATCATTTGATTGTTCTTGTTGTGTACAAACTGAAACTACCTCAGGAGCTTAATGGTATATACGATGCTTATCGTATATCGAGTCTCAAAACGTGTTTAGCCGACGAATCCGTAATTATACCACCTAAGGAAGTTCGTATTGACGACAAGTTTCATTTTAACGAGGTGTTATCTCTCTGTATTCTAAGTACATGATATGACCATCCTTTATAACCTATGATATTTGTTATCGATGTGATATATTTTTATTCCCATGAGTCGTGGTGATCCTACCGACTCTTTGGATCTTAATAGCACCTCTCATACTAAAACTTTATGGTTACTATTTATAATAGTATTCCTTAATGAAAACAAGCAGAATGATACTTTTCCTTGCTAATAAAAGGATACTAAATCACCGGGATTTTGTAACATAATATCATTCTAGATTTGTACCAACTTTGTATACCTGTGTATATCAATTCTATGGCGGATTTGTTGATATTCTGAATAACATCAACAGTGTACCGTTTGGCTGATTCATTAAAACAATGATCTATAGATTCTTTGGAATTCGAAGGATTTTTCTCTCATTATTATTCAATTTGCTTTTGAGCCTAACTAGATGTAACTTACTCTCGGTTATTCTTAGATCTCGATTTATCAAATCTCTTTGCTATATCTAAAAAACTAGATTTCCCTTGATGATCATACATGAATCAAGTTACGAAAAAGAACTTGTCAACTATCATACCAGTTGAATTTCGGGACGAAATTCTGTTAACTAGGGGAGAATGTGACAACCGTGACTTTTACGGTCAACACCTGTGTTCGACGAGTTCGTATAATAATAGTATTATTATTATGTTGAAATATACTTTCATACGAAAGGAACTCGTTAGTGAACGGAAGATAATAGCAATATTTATTTTGGTGTTATAATGTCAAAAAGTTGATCAAGTTCAGATCTATACGTGTTAACACCCGAGTCGAGTAGTTTCGTAAAATTCAATTTAAATCCGAAAGGATATATATTTACGAGACGCAAGGACTCGAGAGAAAATATTAAATTCTAACGAGTTATTTTTGGGTAAAATAACGCCACTATTTTTATCGGGTTTGTTTAAGCGAAAAACCGACACGCGATACCGCAGGGGCTATAAATACCCCATCTTCACCCACTTTCTCATTTTACAAAAAAATCAGCAAAAGTTAGAGAGAGAGAGTGGAGAGGGCTGGAAAGGTTTCCGGCGAAGTTGTGGTGGTCCGGTGGTGGTGCGTGGCGGTCAACGGTGGTCCGGCGCGGTGGCCGGTGGCGGCCGATGCCCGTTTTCCCCTAGAACTATTTCTGTCCAGAAAGTTTTATGCATGCGTAGTCTTAAAGATCGGACGATCCCCGAAAATCCGACCTTTATAAATGCATGAATTTAGGATATGATCTTGTCAACACATAGTCGCAAAACCCTACCAAAGGAATGTTTGATAAGAACTCTCTAGGTATGCTTTTCATACCCTCTAATGTGACTGGTCGGATTTTCGGATTTGAAAAACTGGGTCTCAAAGAATCGTCGATCCCCGGAGATCCGACCGTTGGAGCATGACGATTTTTGGACAGTAGTTTCTTAGCACATATATGAATGTTTTCAAAGAAGGAAATTCCGATCAGATGTTGGGAAGTATAGTTTTGAACACGAACAGATTGTAACAGTTTCTAGGATCGAAAACAGGAAATTGATCGGGTTGCATGGCCATCGAAACGGCATTGCATGTCAAGTTTGAGCATGTGGGAATGGTCGGGAGATAAAAACGATCCTAACGGTGTTTTTGGTTCGTATTGCATGTGATACGAGAGGTTCCGCGTACGCGAACCATTTATACGGAAGGTATAAACTTTACCCGTTAATCTTTGATTTTATGTTAGAATAGTTTTATAAGTCATTGTTTGAGAATTGAACCTGAAAATATTTAATATTGAGATATTTGGTATTTTTAGTGGTTATTAGGTTATACACCCAACCTTGTTTCACGTGAAACAAATAATGAAACTAATATATTTATTTTTATACGACAAAAGTGGTTTTAATCAGTAGAATATGTTTTAAAATGAGTATTTGGAAAATTTGGTTATCTAACTCTTTATAGATTATTTATTAAAATTCACACAAGTTTAATACATGGAAATTTGGGAAAAATACTTATGAGTATTGAAAAATTATGAAAATTGGACAGTGACAGTTATATGATGAACTAAGACACCTATCCAAATTTTATGAAAATTGGAGTTGTTTAAGTATACGTTTAGTATTTATAAAGTTTAAACGGACGATTTAGGGTTTGTATACTTCTGGATAAAATCAGGACTTGAAACTTGGTATTAGATTAATAGTTTGAGAGATTCAGACATCCCTAAATGTCTGGACTCAAGCTGATAGCATGACCAACGCACGGATGTCAGTCTGGGTAGCCAACATCAACGCCAGCACATCAAGTAAGTACTAAAGTTAATGCCTATAGATAGGAATAGATGCCTTAACTTGGAACACTGTAGAAGCATGTTTAGTAACTATAGATTAAATTCTATGTATCGGTGTATGTGGCTAGTACACAGGAGGGTGTTCCTGAGTACTTAGCCTGCACACCAGTTTGGTCGTGCGTACTTAGTAAGTACACAAGGCTTTTGCCTTGCGTACTTGTCAATTACGCATGACCAAACCATGCGTACTTAGTAAGTACGCAAGGCTTTTGCCTTGCGTACTTGTCAAGTACGCAGGTAATGTTCCTTCCCCTATAAATAGAAGACATGTCTTCATTTGTAGGTGGAACTCTGGAATTAGGTCGAGAGGTGTCCGGGTCAGGACGAGCTCTCCCGGCCCCTAGACCGTGAGCGTAGATGAGAGATGTGTGCTCCTTCGGTATGTAGTCTGTAATCCGGGATGACTTCTATGTCATGGATTACGTGTCGTTTCCTTGTCTTTTGTCTGTGTTCCTGTTTTCTCTGTCTCGTTTCTTGGTTCCCACATAAATCACAGAACAGGTCCGTGTTATATCCGCTGCGCGACGAGGCTCCCGGGACCTACAAGTGGTATTAGAGCCTCGATGTTTGTTGATTTGTGTTCCAGTTTCGTGTTTTAGGGTTTTTGGAGTAGATCTGAGTTCTTACATTTTGACCAAAAATCCTTAAATCCGAGTTTGTTATCACTTCAATTGGTGTTTGGAAGGCTAAGGGTTTGTTAGATAATGATTTCTAAGCTTTTGGAAGCATCAATTTCTCAGATCCATCACTTTTCGAGTATTCTGCTCAAGATCTGTCAAGAACGCTGTTACTTTTTTATAAATACGCAAATTCAGCTTTTATGCGTACTTACTTTGTACGCATGGGTTTTGCCCTGCGTACTTACTAAGTACGCAAGAGAAGTTGTCCTGCGTACTTGTTAAGTACGCATGAGTATTTAACTCTGCGTACTTAGCATGTACGCATGGTTGTCTTTGCGAACTTATCAAATACGCATAAGCACTTGGCTTTGCGTATTTACTAAATACGCATGAGCACCCTTTATGTGAGTATTTATTAAGTACGCATGAACTAGCATCTGCGATTCAAAAAAAAATGATATGACAATGTGTATTTATGTATATCCTTACAAAAGAAATAATGTTAATACTTAACTACCTTATACTAGAACTCACCAGCGTCAACTGACTTTTAGTATACATTTGAGGTAACAAAAAGAAGAGTCGTACGAAGGGGTGATGGCTACCCGACAGGAGACTGACATCCCACTTTAAATTATGTTAAGACAATGTTTTACGTTTAAATGTTAAGACTTCCGCTGCTATGTTATGTATTCAAATGATGTTTGCTTCTGCTACTCATGAATGTTTTTAATTTAAATTCAATATTTATGACTATGTTTATGAGTAAATCCAACAAGTGAGGTTACCTGGGAAAGGGGCCTTACAAGTTGGTATCAGAGAAATAGTTTGAGAGATTCAGACATCCCTAAATGTATGGACTCAAGCTGATAGCATGACCAACGCACGGATGTTAGGCTGGGTAGCCAACATCAACGCCAGCACAGCAAGTAAGTACTAAAGTTAATGCCTGTAGATAGGAATATATGCCTTAACTTGGAACACTTTAGAAGCATGTTTTGTAACTATAGTTTAAATTCTATGTATCGGTGTACGTGGCTAGTACGCAGGAGGGTGTTCATGAGTACTTGTCTTCATTTGTAGGTGGAACTCTAGAACAAGGTCGAGAGGTGTCCGGGTCGGGACGATCTCTCCCGGCCCCTGGACCGTGAGCTTAGATGAGAGATGTGTGCTCCTTCGGTATGTAGTCTGTAATACGGGATGACTTCTATGTTATGGATTACGTGTCGTTTCATTGTCTTTTGTCTTTGTTCGTGTTTTCTCTGTCTCGTTTCTTGGTTCCCACAAAAATCACATAACCGGTCCGTGTTATATCCGCTGCGCGACGAGGCTCCCGGGACCTACAAGTGGTATCAGAGCCTCGTGTTCGTTGATTTGTGTTCCAGTTTCGTGTTTTAGGGTTTTTGGAGCAGATCTGAGTTCTTACTTTTTGACCAAAAATCCTTAAATCCGAGTTAGTTATCACTTCATTTGGTGTTTGGAAGGCTAAGCGTTTGTTAGATGATGATTTCTAAGATTTTGGAAGCATCAATTTCTCAGATCCATCACTTTTCCAGTATTCTCCTCGAGATTCGTCAAGAATGCTGTTACTTTTTAATAAATACGCAAATTCAGCTTTTATGCGTACTTACTATGTACGCATGGGTTTTGCCCTGCGTACTTACTAAGTACGCAAGAGAAGTTGTCCTGCGTACTTGTTAAGTACGCATTAGTATTTAACTCTGCGTACTTAGCATGTACGCATGGTTGTCTTTGCGAACTTATCAAATACGCATGAGCACTTGGCTTTGCGTATTTACTAAATACGCATGAGCACCCTTTATGTGCGTATTTATTAAGTACGCATGAACTAGCATTTGCGATTAAAAAAAAAAACGATATGACAATGTGTATTTATGTATATCCTTACAAAAGAAATATTGTTAATACTTAATTACCTTAAATTAGAACTCACCAGCGTCAACTGACTTTTAGTATACATTTGAGGTAACAAAAAAAAGAGTCGTACGAAGGCGTGATGGCTACCCGACAGGAGACTGACATCCCACTTTAAATTATGTTAAGACAATGTTTTACGTTTAAATGTTAAGACTTCCGCTGCTATGTTATGTATTCAAATGATGTTTGCTTCTGCTACTCATGAATGTTTTTAATTTAAATTCAATATTTATGACTATGTTTATGAGTAAATCCAACAAGTGAGGTTACCTGGGAAAGGGGCCTTACAAGTTGGTATCAGAGAAATAGTTTGAGAGATTCAGACATCCCTAAATGTATGGACTCAAGCTGATAGCATGACCAACGCACGGATGTTAGGCTGGGTAGCCAACATCAACGCCAGCACAGCAAGTAAGTACTAAAGTTAATGCCTGTAGATAGGAATATATGCCTTAACTTGGAACACTTTAGAAGCATGTTTTGTAACTATAGTTTAAATTCTATGTATCGGTGTACGTGGCTAGTACGCAGGAGGGTGTTCATGAGTACTTGTCTTCATTTGTAGGTGGAACTCTAGAACAAGGTCGAGAGGTGTCCGGGTCGGGACGAGCTCTCCCGGCCCCTGGACCGTGAGCTTAGATGAGAGATGTGTGCTCCTTCGGTATGTAGTCTGTAATACGGGATGACTTCTATGTTATGGATTACGTGTCGTTTCATTGTCTTTTGTCTTTGTTCGTGTTTTCTCTGTCTCGTTTCTTGGTTCCCACAAAAATCACATAACCGGTCCGTGTTATATCCGCTGCGCGACGAGGCTCCCGGGACCTACAAGTGGTATCAGAGCCTCGTGTTCGTTGATTTGTGTTCCAGTTTCGTGTTTTAGGGTTTTTGGAGCAGATCTGAGTTCTTACTTTTTGACCAAAAATCCTTAAATCCGAGTTAGTTATCACTTCATTTGGTGTTTGGAAGGCTAAGCGTTTGTTAGATGATGATTTCTAAGATTTTGGAAGCATCAATTTCTCAGATCCATCACTTTTCCAGTATTCTCCTCGAGATTCGTCAAGAATGCTGTTACTTTTTAATAAATACGCAAATTCAGCTTTTATGCGTACTTACTATGTACGCATGGGTTTTGCCCTGCGTACTTACTAAGTACGCAAGAGAAGTTGTCCTGCGTACTTGTTAAGTACGCATTAGTATTTAACTCTGCGTACTTAGCATGTACGCATGGTTGTCTTTGCGAACTTATCAAATACGCATGAGCACTTGGCTTTGCGTATTTACTAAATACGCATGAGCACCCTTTATGTGCGTATTTATTAAGTACGCATGAACTAGCATTTGCGATTAAAAAAAAAAACGATATGACAATGTGTATTTATGTATATCCTTACAAAAGAAATATTGTTAATACTTAATTACCTTAAATTAGAACTCACCAGCGTCAACTGACTTTTAGTATACATTTGAGGTAACAAAAAAAAGAGTCGTACGAAGGCGTGATGGCTACCCGACAGGAGACTGACATCCCACTTTAAATTATGTTAAGACAATGTTTTACGTTTAAATGTTAAGACTTCCGCTACTATGTTATGTATTCAAATGATGTTTGCTTCCGCTACTCATGAATGTTTTTAATTTAAATTCAATATTTATGACTATGTTTATGAGTAAATCCAACAAGTGAGGTTACCTGGGAAAGGAGCCTTACAAGTTGGTATCAGAGCAATAGTTTGAGAGATTCAGACATCCCTAAATGTCTGGACTCAAGCTGATAGCATGACCAACGCACAGATGTCAGTCTGGGTAGCCAACATCAACGCCAACACAACAAGTAAGTACTAAAGTTAATGCCTGTAGATAGGAATAGATGCCTTAACTTGGAACACTGTAGAATCATGTTTTGTAACTATAGATTAAATTCTATGTATCGGTGTACGTGGCTAGTACACAGGAGGGTGTTTCTGAGTACTTCGCCTGCACACCAGTTTGGTCCTGCGTACTTAGTAAGTACGCAAGGCTTTTGCCTTGCGTACTTGTCAAGTACGCAGGTAATGTTCCTTCCCCTATATATAGAAGACCTGTCTTCATTTGTAGGTGGAACTCTGGAACTAGGTCGAGACGTGTCAGGGTCGGGACGAGCTCTCCCGTCCCCTGGACCGTGAGCTTAGATGAGAGATGTGTGCTCCTTCGGTATGTAGTCTGTAATACGGGATGACATCTATGATATGGATTACGTGTCGGTTCATTGTCTTTTGTCTTTGTTCGTTTTTTCTCTGTCTCGTTTCTTGGTTCCCACACAAATCACAGAACAGGTCCGTGTTATATCCGTTGCGCGACGAGGCTCCCGGGACCTACAAACACATAGATGTCATTGTCATCACTGATGAGAGGAGTTTTGGACCCAAAAAGTAATGTAATTTAGTAATCACAAACCGGTCACTGTAATTAAGAATTTACCTTGCTCGTACTGTTCCAAACTATGATCTTAAGTAATGACATTGATGTATTCCCTTTTATACCAGTCAGTAAATTAGAAATCATGGCTGGCAGAAGAAGAACTGGAACTCGAGGCGGTCGTACAGGCCGAGTCGGTAGACCGCCATTGAACCGAAGGCGTAATGATGAGGAAAGCGTGCATGTTGAACATGAGGAAAGTGTGCACGAGGAACATACTGATAGTGTGCATGAAACTAATGAGACTCCACCGGAGGATGGAAATGATGGATCACTACGTCTGGAACCCGAAGTTAGGGATGCTATTTCCTGCGAGGTGGTACTAACTTTGAAAAATGTGTTGCCTGATCTACTATCAGAGGCATTGAAAAAAATCAAGGAGGAAGAGAACCACGAGGAGAAGATGTATGAAAGTGATGGTGATGAAGTGAAGGTGGTACACCCGATGGTGTACTTACAAAGGGTTCAAGGACGGTGACCCGCCCAAGTTTGACGGGAACAAGGATTCGGTGGCTACATTTGAATGGATCGAGAGGATGAACTACATGATCAACATAAGCGAGTTTTGACTCGATCAAGCTGTTAAGTATGTGGCTCACCCTTTCACCAACGAGGCACTGAGTTGGTGGAGGAACATTCAGAGGACTAAGTCACCAAATGATCTTAGCAGAATGACCTGGGAAGACCTAAAGAAGCTGATAATCCAAAATTTCTGTCCACAAAACGAGATTAATCGTGTAGAGAATGAATTCCTGAACTTCAAGGCTGGCAGCAAGACTCATCGCCAGTACACTTCCAGGTTTTATGAGCTGGCTCAACTTGTACCCCACCTGGTAGAAACTGAGGACCGACTGATCAAGTACTATGTCAAGGGTCTGCCACAGCGGGGTCCGTGCCCATGTGAAAGCTAACCTACCCTCGACCTTCGAGTCAGTAGTGAATCTGAGTGGAATCGTGTACGACGATTATGCTAATGAGGACTCGACACCTGAGATGCAAAAAAGGAAGTGGGGGAACCCGTCTAGGGGCACTGGAAAAAGGGAATGTAGCAACTGAGATTAAGAAACCAAGGTTATATGAGTATGAAACTTGCAAGAAATATGGAAGACAACATCTTGGCGAGTGCCTTGTTGGCACCACCATGTGCTATAAGTGCGGGAGGCCGGGGCACTTCTCCCGAGAGTGCTTAAGGGACGTCAAATGCCAAGGTTATGGGAAGTATGGACATCTGGCTAAGGATTGCAGAAAAGCCAGACAATCTGGTTTGAGGAAAGAGAAGAAACAGGAACAGCCAAAGTCTAGGACTCGGGCCTACGCCCTGACTGAGGATGAAGCAAGAGGAAACCCTGATGTTGTGTCAGGTACGTTTCTAGTTAATGATGAACATGCTGCTATTTTATTTAACTCCGGTGCTAGTAAAAGCTTATCAAATGCCTTTAGTCGTAAACTAGATTGCACTATCAACACCATAATAAGGGCCTTTAGCGTATAAATGGCAGTTGGTAAAAATTTGGCAGTATTCCAAGTGACTGAGGATTGCATCATTGAAATAGAGGGCCATAAGTTCCCTTCTAGACTATTCCTTCTTACCTTAGAAGGATTCGATATAGTATTGGGTATGGATTGGTTAGCTGCCAACGAAGCTCAAATCATATGTAAACGAAAGAAAATACACCTCAAAGAGACTAATGGCAGTCCGATTACGGTTTACGGGGATTGGAATTGCACGATGTCGAACGTCATCTCGATGATCAAGGCCGAAAGTTACATAAGGCACGGTTGCAAAACTTATATGGTGTATGTCATTGATGATAGAATGAAAATGAAAGAGCTCAAAGATGTACCCGTTGTGTGCATTTTTCCAGATGTGTTCCCTGAGGACCTACCTGGCTTGCCACCCGATCGGGAAATAGAATTTCAGATTGACTTACTGCCAGGAGCTGAGCCCATTGCCAAAGCACAATACCGATTGGCTCTGTCAGAAATGAAAGAACTAATGTCCCAATTGGAAGAATTAACATAAAAAGGATTTATCAAACCGAGCATCTCACCATGGGGTGCTCCAGTATTATTTGTAAAGAAAAAGGACGGCAGCATGCGCATGTGCATAGACTACCGTGAATTGAACAAGAGGACAGTAAAGAACAAATACCCCCTGCCTAGAATAGACGACCTTTTTGATCAACTACAAGGCGCGACTTGGTTCTCAAAGATCGGTCTTAGGTCGGGTTACCATTAGTTGAAAGTAAGGGAGGAAGATGTACCGAAAACCATGTTTCGCACACGGTATGGGCACTACGAGTTCCTCGTGATGTCCTTCGGACTAACCAACGCACCTGCAGCATTCATGGATTCAATGAATAGGGTATGTCGACCAATGTTGGATCGGTCAGTGATAGTTTTCATAGATGACATTCTCATCTATTCAAAGAACGAGGGTGATCACCACTGTCACCTAAGGGAGGTTTTGGAGGTTCTAAAGCAGGAGAAGCTGTATGCGAAATTTTCCAAGTGCGCGTTCTGGCTTAGGGAAGTCCAATTCATAGGTCATGTGATAAACCCAAACGACAATATGGTAGATCCTGCAAAGATCAAAACAGTAAAGGAATGGAACGTTTCGAAGACGCCAACAGAAATACGAAGTTTTTTAGGACTAGCAGGCTACTATCGGAGGTTCATTCAGGATTTCTCGAGCATAGCCGCGCCTCTAACAAAACTGACACGGAAGGAAGTAAAATATGAATGGGGTCCAACCCAAAATGACGTGTTTGAGGAATTAAAGACACGATTAACCCAAGCTCCAGTCTTGACCCTACCTGAGGGAAATGAAGACTTGGTAGTCCACTCTAACGCTTCGAGTCATGGATTGGGTTGTGTACTTATGCAACGAGGAAAGGTGATCGCTTATGCCTCGCGACAGTTAAAAATTCACGAGATTAACTACTCCACTCATGATCTGGAGTTGGCGGCAATAGTTTTCGCATTAAAGATTTGGAGGCACTATTTATATGGAGTTAAATGCACCATTTACTCCGATCACAAAAGCCTGAAGTACTTTTTCAAACAGAAAGAATTAAACATGAGACAAAGGAGGGGGTTGGAACTACTAAAGGACTATGACTGTGAGATATTGTACCATCCAGGCAAGGCAAACGTCGTGGCTGACGCCTTATGCAGAAAGGAAGAGTCGGAACCTATCCGGATCAAAGCGTGTCAGCTGATTATAACACCAGATTTGATGAATGAAATAGCAAAGGCACAAGATGAAGCACTATTGGAAAGGAATATAAAACGAGAAAGAATAGTAGGACAACAAGGGAAACTAGATACTAATACTTACGGTGTACGAACTCGGTTTGGCCGGATGTGGATACCCAAGATTGGTGAACTTAGAGCCAAAATCCTTGATGAGGCCCATAAGTCTCGCTATTCTATCCATCCTGGGACGAACAAAATGTATCAAGACTTGAAGAAAAAGTACTGGTGGCCTGGCATGAAGGTTGATGTGACTGAAAATGTGAGCAAGTGCTTAACAAGTTCACTAGTTAAGGCCGAGCACCAGAAACCATGCGGTAAAATGCAACCCTTACCAATACCGGAATGGAAGTGGGAGGAGATCACGATAGACTTCATTACCAAGCTACCGCAAACAGCTAAAGGCAATGATACTGTCACACCCCAACCGACGGCGGAATACATCAAGGCGGGACACGTAGACTGTTCAAAAGCTCATGATCAAACTAAATTGCATAACTTTATTAAATTGAATTAAAGGTACAAATACAACAAAAGCTAACAATACATCTAATTTATTTATCACTAGGTCCATAAGCTCCTATGTGATAAACTTGTACTTCAACATTTCCCCTGAAACATAGGGTCAACTATAAATAGTTGGTGAGCATACATAGGTTTAAATATCTCAAGTAGTTTTCAAATGTTTTATACAATTCATATGACACATGGTAAATAAGGCATTTATGGAGAATCTACAGTTAAGCTAGGTGTACAATCAAACCTTGTGACTGAGGCATAACACGCAGGTTACCCTAATGTAATGTCGGTAACAAACACCCTACCTGGGTGGGTTTGTCAGACTCAATAGATCTATCAATGTTAACCGTTGGTTTGTAATGAGTAAATGATTGCACTAATGTCATGTATATGTAGACTTAACTCATAGCATTCAAGCATGAAGCACAAATAACACATAGCATCATATTATTGAATTGTATATGAGTAATTGCAAAGAGTTTTAAAGTGTAATCATGTTTCACCCCAAAAGTGCAAAATGAAAAAGGGGCTATGTATTCGGTTTGGTAATTGGGTTAAAAAAAAGTTAATCGGGTTAATCCGATTAACTCGAATAATAATAAAAAGGTATTTTATTATTAATAGTTATTTGTAATCTTAGCTCAATATACTTCTAAACATTTTCAATGTTTATTTTATTTCACTTTTTTTAATATATGACTGGAAACGGACGAGTGGACATGAAGGTGAAAATTTGAATAGTGAACACTGTTAATGAGTTTATTGGTTGATACGATTTGTGTTTTTTTTAGTTTATACGATTGGTTGATAAACTTTGGTTTTATGCTTATTTTATTTGATGTTTTTTTAGTTAATATACGTGTTTAGTGCATTGGATTGAATGAAAAATCATATTAAGAGTGTTTTTATTTGACATTTTGTGCTTATTATTTAATAAATATCATGTTAAGTTAAATAATAAGGTATGCGTTGCAACTTGTATTTAGAAACCCGAATACCGAATAACCCGACCCGAATAAACCCGAAACCGAATAACCCGAAACCGATTAACCCGAATCTTATTTGGGTCGGTAAACGGGTTGGATTCTTATAACAAAAAACCCGAATAACCCGAACCGAATAACTCGAAACCCGATTAAAAAACCCGATGAACACCCCTACGAAACCCGAATACCGAACCCGACCCAAATTAACCCGAACCCGATTAAGATGGAACCCGAACAACCCGAACCCGAAGGTAGTATTCGGTTTGGTAATTGGGTTAAAAAAGGTTAATCGGGTTAACCCGATTAACCCGGATAATAATAAAAAGGTATTTTATTATTAATATTTATTTGTAATCTTAGCTCAGTATACATCTAACCATTTTTAATGCTTATTTTACTTCATTTTTTTAATTTATGATAGAAAACGTACGAGCGGACATGAATGTGAGAATTTGAAGAGTGAACATTGTTAACGAGTTTGTTGGTTGATACGATTTGTCATTTTTTTAGTTTATAGGATTGGTTAATACACTTTAGTTTTTTGATTATTTTATTTGGTGTTTTTTTAGTTAATATGTGTTTGGTGCATGAGTTTGAATGAAAAATCATATTGAGAAGGTTTTTATTTGACATTTTGTGCTTATTATTTAATAAATATAATGTTAAGTTAAATAATAAAGTATGCATTGCAACATGTATTTAAAAACCCGAATACCGATTAACCCGACTCGAATAACGCGAAACCGATTAACCCGAATCTTATTTGGGTCGGTAAACGGGTAGGATTCTTATAACAAAAAACCCGAATAACCTGAACCGAATAACCCGAAGCACGATTAAAAAACCCGATGAACACCCCTTCCCCCTTGCGCCGATATCAAACCGAGAGAAAGAAAGAAGTGAAATTAGGGATGATATCGATTGTAACAGGTCAGGGGGTATTTATAGGTGAGATTGTAAACGTGTCAGAGGTTTCAATTGAACGAGATTAGGTGAGATTGCGGGGATTACACCATGAAATTGCAAGTTCAAACCCATTCACGCGACTTACCTAAATGGGTTCAATCCCAACGAATTTGGTTCTGATTGAAGCTTGAGACGCATCAATAATCGGTTAATAATGATTAGGATCCAAGAATGGTAGTTTTGATTTGCGGATTTAAGGGGAATTTGAGTGGTTTTACACGGTTTGACTTTTTGAAGTCAACCTGCGTTTGAAACATGTCCAGGGTCCAAGAAAAAAAAAGAGGTTTGCCAAGGGTTCAAGTATGAAGAGAGGGGGTTCAAATGTTGAATAAGGGGTTCAAGGCCAATTTTGGGTAATTAAACATTTAATTATGAGGTTTTCTTTATAAAATATAAATATATTATTAATTATGAAATCAACCTTATTTTATAAAGCTCAAAGTTTATAATTAATTTTCTTAATTTGAACAAAAATATATATATATATATATATATATATATATAATATGTATATAAGATAAAAGTTTAAAATTCTCAAAGCTCCGTGTCGCTATACATTTGACTGTAATAATGACATAATGTGATGTATAAATGCGATATAACGTGGTCACCACAAATGTTATTGTTGCACAAAATAATACTAGCAAAATCATATATAAATGAGTGAAAAAATAAAAAAAATTTGAAAGCTTTTATATTTTGAATCAACTTAATATATGTGTATATGTAAATCTAAAATTATGGAATTGTATTGATGAAATCTTGAATTTGAAATATTTGCAGGTATGACACTGGGTGTTGCACTATAAATGGGATTGAAATAAATATGCCATTATGATATGAAATAAAATAATTAGAAAATCATGGATGTTGCATATACCATCTGGGTGATTATCGACCGCTTGACGAAAAGTGCTCACTCCTTACCAATACGTGAGGCTTCTTCGTCTGAAAAGCTAGCAGAGATATTTATCAAGGAATTGTGAGCAGGCATGGTATGCCACTGTCGATTGTGTCCGACAGGGATACTAGATTCACATCAAGGTTTTGGAAGAAATTCAATGAAGCAATGGGCACTTGATTAAACATTAGCATCGATTACCACCCTCAAACTGATGGTCAATCAGAAAGGACCATCCAGACCTTGGAGGACATGCTCCGAGCCTATATCATTGATTTCGGTGGGAGCTGGGACATCCCTATGCCATTGGCATAGTTTTCATATAACAACAGCTATCACTCAACTATTGGCATGCCCCCATTTGAGATGCTGTATGGAAGGAGGTGTAGAACCCCGGTTTGTTGGGGGGAGATTGGACAGAAAGATTTTGCAAGTCTTGAAGTGGTTAAAGCCACTTCCGAGAAATTCGATCAAATCAAAGCTCGAAAGAAAGCCGCTAAACACAGACATAAATCGTACGCGGATAAGAGAAGAAGGGATTTAGAGTTTCAAGTAGTGGACATGGTACTGTTAAAAGTATCGTCGTGGAAAGGGATCGTCCGATTCAGGAAATGTGGCAAACTAAGTCCAAGATTTGTCGGACCATTCAAAATTTTAGCAAGAGTTGGTTAAGTTGCTTACAGACTCGACCTACCCAATGAACTCCGTGGAATCCACCCTACATTCCATGTATCGCACTTACGTGCCGACGACACGGCTCACATACCATATGACGAAATCAAAGTGGATAACAGTTTGAACTACGTGGAGGAGCCAATAGCCATTCTTGACCGAGCCGAGAAGCGATTACGCAATAAGTCAATACCTTTGGTTAAGGTACAATGGAAACACAGAAAAGGATCAGAAGCGACTTGGGAGAAAGAAAGTGAAATGAGGGAACTGTACCCTTAGTTGTTTAACTAATAAACGGTTTCGAGGACGAAACCTCTTTAAGGGGGGTAGACTTGTAACATCCCAAAAATAAAGGTAAACGAATAAATGAAACGAAAGCTCAAAAGTTAAAACAAAAAAACGTGAAAAGAAGCAGGCGGGCTTGGGCCTTGCAAGTAGTGGGCTGATTAGGCCCACATATATAAGGGTTGGAGCAGCCCTCCCCTCCTCATTTCTCCTTGTTGCGCAAACTTCTAGAGAGAGAGGTCTCGGGTATAGAGAGAAAGTAAAAGAATGCGGCTCAAAAGTTCGGGGATCGATTGTCATCATCTCTGGATTGTATAGCATCGAAAAGGTAACTATCGAGCTTAAATCTGAGTTTTTATAATTGTTGGGTTTCGGATTAAAGTCGAGTAAAGGTTTAGTTTTTACGTATGAAACTCGAAAAGAATCACATATTCTGCTGCATGGACGAAAATAGAACGTTTTGAACGTAAAAAGTTTGAGGTTTGAGTACCTCGAATTCGGTCGACCAGATCTAGGGTCTGATTGGAGAAGAAGGTAGCGAAAGGTGAACTTATCAAGTTCGCATGGACCCAATATAGCGAACTTATTAAGTTCGCTAGATTATGTTCGCCTGTAACTCAAAGGAGGCGAACTTACCCAAGTTCGCCTAACTTACTAAGTTTGCTGGTCAAGTTTGCATCTATTATGTTCGCCTAAAGAGGCGAACTTGATCACTAAGTTCGCCTATGTTTAAGAAAACCAACTTACTATGGGCGAACTTGTCATGTTCGCCTATACCCAAACCTTGCGAACTTGTTAAGTTCGCCTGCTCATCAGAATAGAAATGTTAAGTGTCGTTTAGGTTCATTAGCTTATCTTGTATGACTTGATTATACAGATTGTGTGTGACCTTAAGTGACGCTCTTTGACCAGCTAGATGTATTCAGGAAATCACTCATCAGGTGAGTTCTATGTGCCCCCTCTATGTTATGTGCGAATCAATTGAAAATGTTTTGGGGCTGAAGTGTATACACTAACTGAATATATGTCATGAATGCCAATGTGATCATATGTGATGTATAAATGCATATATATATATATATGAAATGAAAGATGTACAAAGAATGAACGTTTGTTTACAAAGAACGAATGAATGAATGACATAACGTAAATGAATGAATTATTTCCCTATATTTTTATATATATCGCATGTTATGAATGTATGTAAACGTTATGGACACTTCGATGATAAAGCTACTCCGGTAGACAGACGACCACGTGACTATTTTGCAATCGGGACAAATACGTTCCTTCATCAGCTAGGACATATGAAAGGCATTAATGGACGGTCGAAGCAATTGCCTTATAAAGGAAGAACGGTGTAAGGCCCCTTTTTCCGGGTGACCTCACTTATTGGATTTACTCATAAACAAAGTCATCAATACTGAACTTTAAATTTAACATATTCAATTAACAGCCAAAATCATTCACATTTGAGTACATTACAGCGGAAGTCTTAACATTTAACACATACATGAGTGTTTAACAAAAACATAAATCGGGATGTCAGTCTTTAGCCGGGTAACCTTCACGCCTTCGCACGACCCGCTTCTTTGTTACCTGAAATGTATACTAAAAGTCAGCAAACGCTGGTGAGTTCTAGTTTAAAATGATTAGATATAAGCATTATTTCCTTAAAAGTATTCTTAAGTTTATACATAAAGATCATAAATACGTATTCTTAACTTTTTTTTTACATTCATTTGGTCGTACACATATGGGTGATCAACCCGTCTTTTACTACGTATGCCACAAAGGCATACGCCATGAAGCTACCGTCGTAGCCCTTTGACTCGTCCGGTCCTAGAAACCGTCCGCCATAAAAAAACCGTCCGGCCAACCTTCGGCCGTCCGTCATACCGTCCTACCGTCGTAGGCCGTCCTTTTCGCCCGTCTACCCGAAGGTATCCGTTTCACACGTGCTACCATGTTTGCAACCGTTCTACATATGATTTGGCATTTGCTTCGACCGCCCATTTATGCCCCATTTTTATTTCCTTGCTGATGAAGGAACGTTTTTTTCCCGGTTGCAAGATAGTCACGTGGTCGTCCGTCTACCGTAGTAGCCGTTAGCATCGAAGCGTCCATAACATTCACGTATATTCATATCATGCAGTATATATATATAATATAAGGCAAGATTTCATTCATACTTTGTAAACATACGTTTCAATCTTTGTTCATAATTCATTTTCATATATTTATATATCACGTATGTTCACATTGGCATTCATAACATTTATTCATTTAGTGTATACACCTCAGCCCCAAAAATATTTATAAATCATTTGCACATAACATAGGGGGGGGCACATAGAACTCACCTGATCAGCTAGTCCTGTTCTGTCCTATCTGCGGTTTGATGAGCGCCGCACACGATCTGGATTAATTAACTATACCCGTATCAGATCTAAACCAAGTTATATTCCTAACACAGCTGACATAGGCGAACTTAATGCCTAAGTTCGCTTCCTTTGGCCTAGGCGAACTTATAGGCGAACTTGTCCTAAGTTCGCTTCTCTTGGCCAGGCGAACTTAATTAGTTAGGCGAACTTAAGCTTTAAGCGAACTTGCTAGGCGAACTTGATAAGTTCGCCTCCACCAAGCGAACTTAACAGGCGAACTTGCTAAGTTCGCCTGCACCAGCAGTCATCTTCCCCAAACAGTCCGAAATTCTCGGATTTGGGTTCGATTATGTCAAAACTTCAACTTTCTTTGCTCAAAACAACTGGTTTTCATTCCAGATACTAAACCCAAGCTTATTCTCAAGTTTCATCCGTAAAAACGTCCTATTTTCACCCGAAAACCCGGAAACCCAACCTAAGCAAAAATCTCAGTTTTGGCTCGAATGGTTACCTGGATGACGATTCTGATTTGGAGGTTTCCTTCACGAGTGCAAGAGACACGAGCGGGTGCAATCTTGTGCGATTCCGACACTTTCTCTCTCTACGGTTTTCTCTCTCTAGAATTGTTGAGAGGAGAAAAATGAGGGCCTTGGGCTATTTATAGGGGAGACCTCCCCAAGCCCGGTTCGCGACTGACCCGGCCTGACTTCGGCTCGCTTGAACTCGTTAACTTTATTTCTTGTCATTTTAGGATGTTACAAGTCTACCCCCCCTTAAAAAGGTTTCGTCCTCGAAACCAGTTATGCGTTAAACAACCGAGGGTATAGTTCCCGCATCTCGTCTTCTTTCTCCCAGGTTGCTTCTGATCCCTTTCTGTGCTTCCATTGAACTTTGACCAATGGGATTGACTTGTTGCGCAGTCGCTTCTCAGATCGGTCAAGGATGGCTATTGGTTCCTCGACATAATTCAGACTGTTATCCACCTCGATTTCATCGTAAGGTATGTGCGCTGTGTCGTCAGATAGGCACTTGCGTAAGTGCGACACGTGGAACGTAGGGTGTATTCCACTAAGCTCAATGGGTAGGTCGAGTCTGTAAGCAACTTGACCCACTCTCGCTAAAATCTTGAAAGGTCCGACAAAGCTTGGACTTAGTTTGCCACATTTACTGAATCGAATGATTCCTTTCCATGGTGATACCTTTAACAGTACCATGTCCCCCACGTGAAACTCTAAATCCCTTCTTCTCTTATCCGCGTATGATTTTTGTCTGTCTTTTGCGGCTTTCATTCGAGCCTTGATTTGATCAAATTTCTCGGAAGTAGCTTTGACCACTTCGAGACCTACAAAATCCTTCTGCCCAATTTCCCCCCAACAGATTGGGGTTCTACATCTCCTTCCATACAACATTTCAAATGGCGGCATGCCAATCGTCAGATGGCTGTCCCAGCTCCCACCGAAGTCGATGATGCAAGCCCGGAGCATGTCTTCTAGGGTCTGGATTGTCCTTTCAGATTGACCATCGGTTTGAGGGTGGTAAGCTGTGCTGATGTTCAATCTAGTGCCCATTGCTTCGTTAAATTTCTTCCAAAACCTTGACGTGAATCTAGTATCCCGGTCAGACACAATCGACACCGACATACCATGCCTGCTCACAATTTCTTTGATAAAAACTTCTGCTAGTTTTTCGGACGAAGCAGTCTCACGTATTGGCAAGAAGTGAGCACTCTTCGTTAAGCGGTCAACGATCACCCAAATGGTATCATTGCCTTTAGCTGTTCGCGGTAGCTTGGTAATGAAGTCCATCGTAACCTCCTCCCACTTCCATTCCGGTATTGGTAGAGGTTGCATTTTACCGCATGGTTTCTGGTGCTCCGCCTTAACTAGTGAACACGTTAGGCACTTGTTCACGTACTCAGTCACATCATTCTTCATGCCAGGCCACCAGTACTCTTTCTTCAAGTCTTGATACATTTTGTTTGTCCCGGGGTGGATAGAATAGCGAGACTTATGGGCCTCATCGAGTATTTTAGCTCTAAGCTCACCAATCTTAGGTATCCACATCCGGTCAAACCTAGTTCGTACACCGTATGCATTTACATCCAAATTCCCTGGTTGTCCTACCATTCTTTCCCGTTTTATATTTCTTTCTAATAGTGCTTCATCTTGTGCTTTTGATATTTCACTCATCAAATCTGGCGTTAATATCAGCTGACACGCCTTGATCCGGATAGGATCAGATTGTTCCTTTCTGCTTAAGGCGTCAGCTACTACGTTTGCCTTGCCTGGATGGTACAGTATCTCACAATCGTAGTCCTTTAGTAGTTCTAGCCACCTCCTTTGCCTCATGTTTAATTCCTTTTGCTCGAAAAAGTACTTCAAGCTTTTATGGTCGGAGTAAATGGTGCACTTAACTCCATATAGGTAGTGTCTCCATATTTTCAGGGCGAAGACTACTGCTGCTAACTCTAGATCGTGGGTTGGGTAGTTAACCTCGTGAATCCTTAGTTGTCGTGAGGCGTATGCAACTACCTTTCCTCGTTGCATAAGTACGCATCCCAGACCTTGGCTTGACGCGTCAGAGTAGACTACCAAGTCTTCATTTCCTTCAGGTAGTGTCAAGACTGGTGCTTGAGTTAATCGTGTCTTAAGTTCCTCAAACGCGTTGTTTTGGGTTGGACCCCATTCGTACTTTACTTCCTTTCGTGTCAGTTTGGTTAGTGGCGAGGCAATTCTTGAGAAATCTTGAATGAACCTGCGATAGTAGCCTGCCATTCCCAGAAAACTTCGTATCTCTGTTGGTGTCTTCGGGATGTTCCATTCCTTTACTGTCTCAATCTTCGTAGGATCTACCATGATGCCTTTCGTGTTTATCACATGACCTAGGAATTGGACTTCCCTAAGCCAGAAAGCGCATTTGGAGAATTTTGCGTACAACTTTTCCTGCTTTAACACTTCCAATACTTCTCTTAGGTGACAGTGGTGATCACCCTCGTTTTTCGAATATACTAGTATGTCGTCAATGAAGACTATCACTGATCGATCCAACATCGGTCGGCATATTCTATTCATCAAGTCCATAAACGCTGCTGGTGCGTTGGTCAACCCGAATGACATTACCAGAAACTCGTAATGCCCGTAACGCGTACGAAACGCAGTCTTCGGTACATCTTCTTCTCTCACCTTTAACTGATGATAACCCGACCTAAGATCGATCTTTGAGAACCAACTCGCACCTTGCAGTTGGTCAAAGAGGTCATCTATTCTAGGCAGTGGGTATTTGTTCTTTACTGTCTTCTTGTTCAGTTCTCGGTAGTCAATGCATATGCGCATGCTGCCGTCCTTCTTCTTTACAAACAGTACCGGAGCACCCCATGGCGAAATGCTTGGTCTAATAAATCCTTTTTCTGTTAATTCCTGTAGTTGAGAAATTAATTCTTTCATTTCTGACGGAGCCAATCGGTAGGGGGCATTGGCAACGGGCTCAGCTCCTAGCAGTAAGTCAATCTGAAATTCTATTTCCCGATCGGGTGGCAATCCAGGTAGATCCTCAGGGAATACTTCCGGAAAGTTGCACACCACGGGTACATCCTTGAGTTCCTTTGTTTTCATCCTTTCGTCAATAACGTACGCCAGATAAGCTTCGCAACCGCGCCTCATATAACTTTCGGCCTTGATCATCGAGATAATGTTAGGCATCGTGCAATTCCAATCCCCATAAACCGTAATTGGAGTGCCGCTTGGAGCCTTGAGATGTATCCTCTTGCGTTTACATATGATCTGAGCTTCGTTGGCAGCTAACCAATCCATACCCAGTACTACATCGAATCCTCCTAATGTGAGAAGGAACAATCTAGAGGGGAACTTATGGCCCTCTATTTCTATGATACAATCATCGGTTACTTGGAATACTGTCGAATTTTTACCAACGGCAGTTTGTACGCTAAAGGCCTTTACTATGGTGTTGATAGTGCAATCTAGTTTACGACTAAATGCATTAGATATAAAGCTTTTACTAGCACCAGATTCGAATAAGATAGTAGCAGGTTCATCATTTACTGGAAACGTACCTGATAAGACATCAGGGTTTCCCCTTGCTTCCTCCTCAGTCAGGGCGTAGGCTCGAGTCCTAGCCTTCGGTTGTTCCTTTGCAACTTCCTTTCCCTTTCCCGAACTAGACTGTCCGGTTTTCCAGCAATCCTTAGTATGGTGTCCATATTTTCCACAACTTTGGCACTTGACATCCTTTAAACACTCTCGAGAGAAGTGCCCCGGCTTCCCGCACTTATAACACATGGTGGTGCCGATTCGGCACTCGCCAAAATGGCGTTTTCCACACTTTTTGCAAGTTTCATACTCCTCTAACCTTGGTTTCTTTATTTCAGCTACCACATTCCCTTTCCCGGTGCCCCTAGACGGGTTCTCCCACTTTCTCTTTTGTGTCTCAGGTGTCGGGTCCTCATTGGCGTAGTCGTCGTAGACGATTCCGCTCAGATTCACTGCCGACTCGAAGGTCGTGGGTAGGTTGGCTTTCACATGAACACGGACCCTTTGAGGTAGGCCCTTCACATAGTACTTAATCAGTCTTTCTTCCGTCTCTACCAGGTGGGGTACCAGTTGAGCTAGTTCATTGAATCTTGAAGTATACTGGCGATGAGTCTTGTTGCCAGCTTTGAAGTTCAAGAATTCGTTATCCACACGATCGATCTCATTCTGTGGGCAGAAATTTTGGATTATAATCTTTTTCAAGTCTTCCCACGTCATTCTGTTGATAGCATTGAGTGACTTAGTTCTTTGAACATTCGTCCACCAACTTAGTGCTTCGTTAGTGAAAGAATGGGCAACGTACTTAACAGCTTGGTCGGATCGACACTCGCTGATGTTGAAGACAGCGTTCATCCTCTCGATCCACTCGAGGGTGGCCACCGAGTCCTTGTTCCCATCAAACTTGGGTGGGTCTCCGTCCTTGAAACCTTCATAAGTGCACCCCCGTTTACTTGATCCCACATTTATATCATCCCCATCGCTGTCATATACCTTTTCCTCATTGTTCCCTTCATCATCTTTCTTGATTTTCTTTAATGCCTCCGATAGTAGGTCAGGCAATACATTCTTCAAAGTGAGCACGACCTCACGGGCAATAGCATCTCTGACCTCGGGTTCCAACTGTAGAGACCCTTGATGGTCGCCCCCAGTTGGGGTGACATTAGTTTGGTGCACGCTCTCAGTGTTTTCTGTGTGCACATCCTCTTCTTCTTGATGTCTTGGATTCAGTGGAGGTCTACGTACTTGGCCAGTACGACCGCCTCGGCGTCCTGTCCTTCCTCCACCAGCCATAATTCTGAGTTTCCTGATAGTTATAAAGGGAATACATCAATGCCATTTCTTCAGATCATAGTTTTAGAACAGTACGAACAAGGTAAATTTTTAATTACAGTGACCGGTTTCTGATTAGAAATTTACATTGCTTTTCAGGTTCCAAACTCTTCAAATTGGTCAAGACATAGACATTTATTGGTTCTAAGTTAAGGCATCTATTCCTATCTACAAACATGAACTTTAGTACTTACTTACAGTGATGGCGTCGGCGTTGGCTACCCAGACTGACACCCGTGCGTTAGTCCCATAATCAGTTTGAGTTCAGACATTTAGGGATGTTTGAATCTCTCAAACTATTGCTGTGATACCAACTTGTAAGGCCCTATTTTCCGGGTGACCTCACTTATTGGATTTACTCATAAACAAAGTCATCAATACTGAACTTTAAATTTAACATATTCAATTAACAGCCAAAATCATTCACATTTGAGTACATTACAGCGGAAGTCTTAACATTTAACACATACATCAGAGTTTAACAAAAACATAAATCGGGATGTCAGTCTTTAGCCGGGTAACCTTCACGCCTTCGCACAACCCGCTTCTTTGTTACCTGAAATGTATACTAAAAGTCAGCTAACGCTGGTGTGTTCTAGTTTAAAATGATTAGATATAAGCATTATTTCCTTAAAAGTATTCTTAAGTTTATACATAAAGATCATAAATACGTATTCTTAACTTTTTTTTTACATTCATTTGGTCGTACACATATGGGTGATCAACACGTCTTTTACTACGTATGCCACAAAGGCATACGCCATGAAGCTACCGTCGTAGCCCTTTGACTAGTCCGGTCCTAGAAACCGTCCGCCATAAAAAAACCGTCCGGCCAACCTTCGGCCGTCCGTCATACCGTCCTACCGTCATAGGCCGTCCTTTTCGCCCGTCTACCCGAAGGTATCCGTTTCACACGTGCTACCATGTTTGCAACCGTTCTACATATGATTTGGCATTTGCTTCGACCGCCCATTTATGCCCCTTTTTATTTCCTTGCTGATGAAGGAACGTTTTTGTCCCGGTTGCAAGATAGTCACGTGGTCGTCCGTCTACCGTAGTAGCCGTTAGCATCGAAGCGTCCATAACATTCACGTATATTCATATCATGCAGTATATATATATAATATAAGGCAAGATTTCATTCATACTTTGTAAACATACGTTTCAATCTTTGTTCATAATTCATTTTCATATATTTATATATCACGTATGTTCACATTGGCATTCATAACATTTATTCATTTAGTGTATACACTTCTGCCCCAAAAATATATATAAATCATTTGCACATAACATAGAGGGGGGGGAGGGGCACATAGAACTCACCTGATCAGCTAGTCCTGTTCTGTCCTATCTGCGGTTTGATGAGCGCCGCACACGATCTGGATTAATTAACTATACCCGTATCAGATCTAAACCAAGTTATATTCCTAACACAGCTGACATAGGCGAACTTAATGCCTATGTTCGCTTCCTCTGGCCTAGGCGAACTTATAGGCGAACTTGTCCTAAGTTCGCTTCTCTTGGCCAGCGAACTTAATTAGTTAGGCGAACTTAAGCTTTAAGCGAACTTGCTAGGCGAACTTGATAAGTTCGCCTCCACCAAGCGAACTTAACAGGCGAACTTGCTAAGTTCGCCTGCACCAGCAGTCATCTTCCCCAAACAGTCCGAAATTCTCGGATTTGGGTTCGATTATGTCAAAACTTCAACTTTCTTTGCTCAAAACAACTGGTTTTCATTCCAGATACTAAACCCAAGCTTATTCTCAAGTTTCATCCGTAAAAACGTCCTATTTTCACCCGGAAACCCAACCTAAGCAAAAATCTCAGTTTTGGCTCGAATGGTTACCTGGATGACGATTCTGATTTGGAGGTTTCCTTCACGAGTGCAAGAGACACGAGCGGGTGCAATCTTGTGCGATTCCGACACTTTCTCTCTCTACGGTTTTCTCTCTCTAGAATTGTTGAGAGGAGAAAAATGAGGGCCTTGGGCTATTTATAGGGGAGACCTCCCCAAGCCCGGTTCGCGACTGACCCGGCCTGACTTCGGCTCGCTTGAACTCGTTAACTTTATTTCTCGTCATTTTAGGACTACGACGGTAGGACGGTTAAGGCGGACGGACAAAGGTTGCCTGACGGATTAATGTTTCGACGGACGGTTTCTAGGGCCGGACGGTTTATGTAATGGACTACGACGATAGTTTTAATGGCGTTTGTCTTTGTGACTCACGCAACGATTATAACGGGTTGATCTCCCATATGTTTTCGACCAATGAATGTTAAACGAAAGAAAAGGTGAATACATATTCATATGTACTCTCATATGAATGATAAACGAAAGCAAAGGATATGACAATGTGTATTTATATATATATTTATGTATATCCTTACAAAAGAAATAATGATAATACTTAATTACCTTAAACTAGAACTCACCAGCGGCAGCTGACTTTTAGTATACATTTCAGGTAATAAAAATAAGAGTCGTACGAAGGCGTGATGGCTACCCGACAGGAGACTGACATCCCACTTTAAATTATGTTAAGACAATGTTTTACGTTTAAATGTTAAGACTTCCGCTGCTATGTTTTGTATTCAAATGATGTTTGCTTTCGCTACTCATGAATGTTTTTAATTTAAATTCTATATTTATGACTATGTTTATGAGTAAATCCAACAAGTGAGGTTACCCGGGAAAGGGGCCTTACAATTTCCCTGACGGCTTAATGTGTTAGGTACTATTTCAGTTTTATTCCAGATGATAATGAATTTGTCACAGCCCAACCGACGGCGAAAAAGTCGGGCGGGACATGTAGACTGTTCATGAGCACATGGTTAACTACATTGTAATATATTAAATCATCACATATCATTTCATAAAACAAACCAAACATAATCCAACAAAATACATAAAATTCAAATATATAATAAGTTTTTTATTGATTAACTAGGTCCACAACTTAAATATAGCAAACTGGATCAACTCAATTGTTCGTACCTGAAACATGATAAAAACAAGGTAAACTAAAAAGTTGGTGAGCATACATAGGTTCTGACTCTAAATAGTGTCATTGTGTTGTGTGTATACAATCCATACATATCATGGTTAATAAGGCTATTATGGAGAGTTACTATTGTGAAATCAAGTTGTACAATCAAATCTTTGTAACTTGCATGCAAATAACCAAATTGTGTTGTCGGCAACAATCACCCTAACTGGTGGGTTTATCAGACTTAATAGATCTATCATTGTTAACCGTCGGCTTGTGTAGTTAATGGTTGCACATGTAAATTGCACACAAAATTGTAGTTTGCACACCTAGTACTCAAGCATAAGGCTCAAATTACACACATGAATGTAGGGTGAAATTATATTGTGTAGTTTGTAAGCATTGTATAATTGTACTCATGTCTACCCAAAAAATGTAAATAGTGTAAAAGGGACTATGTAAACTCACATGTACTAGTGGTGTAGATAGCACTGGAAAATAGGTGGCAAAGTGATCCTTGTAACTCACAAAGTTAACCTAGAGTGGAAGTGTATAAACTTGAATTAACATTATGCATTATGTCTAAAGTAGAGTCTAGGGTTTCAATGGGATCTAGTGTAGGGACTTGTTTTATGTCATGTAAAGGATGAGTTTGGGTTTGTATAACTAAATGAATTAAATAAATAATTTCTTTTTATTTATTTATTTAGAAGAGTAGTGTGGAATTATATTTATTTAAATATAAATTAAATAAATAAAATCATTTGTTTATTTATTAAAACTCTAAAGGGATTAACAATGTAGAAAGATAATAAATAAATTTATTTATTTATTTATTATCTAAGGTAAATGTATTTATAAAAAAAGTTTTATTTGTTTTGAATGTGGTTTAACCCTAATATAAAGAAAAACAAGTGTTTTATAAACTTTGATTCATGAGAACGTATTTTTATAAAAATCTTTTCATAATATTCATAACATTAGGAAATTAATTATAAGTAAATAATTTAGTTTAAAATATATTTTTAAATGATTAAAATGAGATTTTTAAACAACTAAATTTGTTAAAGTATTTGTTTTATGTTAAAATTTGCAAATTGTTGATTTAATTAGATCTAAATAATGTTAGATAAAAAATAATTTTTTTATAAGTCAATAATGATTTAAAAATGGTTTTAAAATAAAAAGGGATGCCACCCGGTTCGAACCCATGTGGATTCTGTGTTACACAAGAGGCTTACCACCGGACCAGGGGTACCAACCCGCGTATAGATCCGGTTTGTTTGGGTATTAACAGGATATGAAAAGGGAACCGGGTACGGTTTTAAGGTGCGCGAAAAAGTCTGTGGTGTATGGGTTTCGAACCCATGGCACTTGATCCGATGGGGCAGTGACTTAACCAGTCGGACCAAGTGGTTTCGCTGGTTAGATAAGGAAACCCATCAATTAAATACGTTAAACGATTCAAACCAGAAATGCCTACGAACAGTCCATGAACTCAAATCAAAATTGGGTTTGATACCCTCTGTCATATGGAATTGGCAGAGGGCTATTGTTCGCCATGTAATCACGAAACTATTGACACAACACTTACTTGATTTTGTGTAAGGACAAGTGTGAACGGTTGAAATGAAACCCCGACTGTTCTTGGTGCTCAACAGAGTTCCAGAGTTGTAAAGCCGATCGGTTTGGGGTTGGGAGAGTTTGTAGATGGGTGTGTGAAGGTGTGTGAATGATGTAATTCGATTAATTTTATTCCAAATGCCCGATTCGATTTGGTTTGACAGGACACAGTTGTCGGAGCAATTAACGCGTGAATTCGATCGATTAGGAGTGAATTGGGTCATGCTTTTGGTCTGGATACATGCAAGACTGGACTACGCGTGATTTGCGTGATTTGCGTGTTCTAATCGTGGTTAACATCTGTGATTTGGTAACAATCCAAGTTCGGTTAGACTCTGATAGTCAAATGCGTTTGAATTTCGATTTGCCCGCGTGATAGACGAAATTGAGATGTTAAATGAGTTTAAAAACAATCGGTAAAGCTTCTAGTATACAAGACAAGTCTGTATTGATCGATTTGGATGAGAGATTGTATCAATTTTGTGCTTTTTGACTTTTAAAAGTCAAATGGGTCAAATTTTGTGGGTGAGGTCAAGATTTTAAAGTCAAAGGGTTCAAATTGAGGTGTAGGGTTCAAGTTGAGAGTCCAATTATTTATGGGGTTCAAACTAAATTGTTTAAATAAATAAAATATATATATATGAGTCAATTTTTTTTGTTTTAAAAGTTTTAATGATTTAAAAATAGATGTTTTAGCATATGTAAAAAGATTCAATACCTATGTGTATATACATGTTTTTAAATGAAAAAAAAAACTACATATATATATACATTTATAAATTGATTCTTGTTTAGAAATCCTAAAACTTTTTAAGTTTTATAAATAACTAAATAATGTGAAAAATAATCATACATATGTATATATATATATATATATATATATATATTTATAAACATACTTACATGTGTTTGCAAGGTTCAAAAAGAATTGAATTGATATATGTGTAAAATAATAAGTAATGTGACATGATAGGTTTAAACAAGTATAGGACTTCATGTGTTCATTATTGGACATAATAAAATGAATAAACGAAATTTATGGTCTGAAAAATCATGGATGTTACAGTATTCCCATGTTGAGGGAATTTCGTCTCGAAATTGAATTGGTGGAGGCTATAGAATCAGGAGAGAGGTGAGCTTGGGTTCTCAATAAGCTTTAGTTGTTGGTTTGAGGAGTATAACTGATGACAAGATTCAGGAGTGTCTCTCAAGGTCAGGTATGAATGACGACAATGAAATTAGTTTTGAAATGAACTTAAGGAGAAAACTATTGAATAATAATTTTTATTCTAAAGATGAAGTGCATTACTTGGAATGGACTTGGTGGGGACTTGATGATTAGGGTTTATTTAAGATGTAGTCTAATATGCTCAAGAATTGTCAGTGGAGAAGGGATTTCACAAACATTGGTCTTAGGTCAAAACTTCACGTGACACGAACAACGCTACTTCTGATAATATGACAGAGCACTTATATATAGGAAGTACCATCGGCGTATCCACCATGCACTTGTCATATCCCATTAGTTTCGTTGCTATATATCACGATAGGTTTTAGGTCATAACACACGACAGAATTCACTATGTTTTCCATGCGCTGATTTTTTTATAATTACGTGTGCACCCGTAATTACTCGAATCATCGTAGGGGTCCGTATAGATCCTTCATTGTGTGCGGGTCAAGAGAGGGCACTAACTTACTTAGCTCATGTGTATTTTTTTCACTTACGAGTTGCTAATAAATAACTGTGTCCCTAGATAGTAAGGTCAATCAGGAAATGAAAGAGTAATAATGTAGTATAACTTAAAGTTCCATGGCTTACTCGTGTTTGAACAAGAATACTTCAAATCCCGAGTAGTTTCAAAGTATTACAGCTTCCTCGTGTTTGAACAAGAATACGTCAAAACCCCGAGTAGCTTCAAAGTGTTATAGTTTTCAACTTTAGTGAATAAAGTGTATGATCATGCCTTTCGTATGATGTGATCAGTCAATTGCAACAATTGTAAACAATTTAGTTCCGTGTGTAATGTAAACACTGAAGTTTCATGTACGATCTAGTGTTATGCACATTGTAAGCAAATAGGTTTCATGTATAACGTGAATAGTTTAGTACCATGTATATAGTAAACAAATTGGTTTTATGTATGAGGCGAACAATTCAGTAGTTATGTATTTTGTAAACAAGTTTTCATGTATAATGTAAACAATTGAGTATCATGTGTATCGTGAACAACTAAGTTTTATGTATTATGTAATCAATTTTAATTCATTTATATTGTGAATCAACTAAGTTTCATGTATCATGTGATCAATCTCATGTATATTGTGAATCAACTAAGTCTTATGTACTATGTGGCCAATAAAGTATCATCTATATTACAACCAACATGTATCATGCACTCAATCTTCTATTATGTATAATGTAAACAACTCAGTTTTTATGTGATCAATCTAGTATTGTGTATCTTGTGAACGTTCATACGTAAGTCATTGAATCTCATGAGTGACGTAAACTAACGAATTTTGTAGTTGATCGAGTGTTGCGGACAAGCGTGTTGTTTGGGGTTCATGTATAATGTGGGCAGTTGGGTTTTATCTTTTTAAATCTCGTTGAGGTTTATAAGGATGGTTAACATCTACGCGAAATGACTCATCTTGTTGAAGTGGCAAGTACACTCATACATTACCGAAGGTGCAAGATATCGAGAAGGTTCTGAAAATATTATGAGTAATGTGCTTACGAATAACTGATTTTGTTTGTAAATAAATAAGTAATTGTAATTTATCCTTGTTTGTAGATAAGATAGTGAAACTAATGAGTTGAATAATCTAAATAAATTTAAAGGAAAACCTTTTTATTAAATTTTAATTATCATAAAGGGAGTGTTTCAAAGGAAAAATAATGGCTGGATTACTTAGTAGTTAAGCCAAGGTTTGATAATAACTAAATTTTAGGAAACAAAAGTCATAATTTATTTAGATATTCTTTTATAAAACGAGTCGTGTTTAAATTTCCTTTTGAAGTAAAAAGGTTTGTTGAAAATTTTTATATTTCAAAAAAATATTTATAAACTAAGGGCTTGATAGGTGCTTTGCTTGAGCAAAATAACGATGTTGTTTAAATAAATAAAATGATTAGTTTGCAAGGGAGGCTTAGGTACGCGTACTAATTTGCAATGAATGAGATGGTGATGTTTGGGTGAACTTGGTGAAAATATGATGGTAATATTGAATCAACGAGTAATGGCATTAAAGTTGTAAAATAAAACTTAGCGTAAAATGATAAAATGTCAAAAGCTTAATCCAAATGTAAGGTAGTCGTTTCAAACGGGAATTTAAAGACAAAAACAAGAATAATCCAGCTAGCGTCTCATATAGCTCTCAACGAGGAAACAGATGAGCACCAAGACGAACATTGCTATGGTTACTCGGATAGCAAACCGGGCCTCAGCTCTAGCTGCTTCCGTGCGTGCATCAAATATCTCCCGGTCTTCTTCCAGGGTTGTAATTTCTCCTCTTGGCACCAAACTTTATTCCCTAGGCTGTCAATTCTTTGACCCAGCTGCTCGTGTCTTATCTCGTGCTCCATCCTTTGTCTCACAAACTCTGAGGTTCTCACGTACTGGTGGATGGCATCAAATGGGACTCCCATAGCACTAGTGGGTACCATGGTTTGCCTTGCCCTTGGGTCAGGGTTATATGGGTCGGGTGCTAGGTAGTGGTCTCTCATGTGGTAACTGGTTGTGTAGATGGGGTACCTGATACAGGTTTCTTGATGGAGGTGATCCAGATGTTCAAAGTCTCAATAAAGTGTTCCTGATCCAATCTACCCTTATGTCAAACATTGATCTAGCAGTTGGGGGTGTTGGTGACTGATAGGCTGGTGATCCCATGTTTTCTTCCTGCTCAGACTCTGTTCTAGGATAGTATACCGGTGAGGGAGGAGAGTAGGAGTCCATGTCTAGCAGAAAAAGGGAAAAGATTGTAAGCGGTATAAAAAAATACTAAGTGTTAAATATAGGAGTTTTCATGAATTCAGAGTTTAACTAGTCACGACACCGAGTCTTCACAGTAGTATTTTAGGAGTAACACTTGACCTATAAGTAGTGTACCCATTAAGATAATTCCCAACAAATATGGGTGGGTCACAAGGGACACACTTAAGTACCCGGTTCTTCCTTAGCTAGAATTTCTCATGGGTCTACACACACTCTTCCAACAATCATGTACTAATAACACTATCGTTTGGGCTCATGGTCATGATGAGAATCATTATAGACTGGGCTTTGAGGCCCAAAGATGATGTTTATTTACTCCAACAGGCTTGCTCTTCTTGGAGGGTAGGTGGGCTCCTTAGTTTCTTATTAATGGGCATTAGGCCCAATGGTTTGAGTCTTGTCCACAAAAGATGATGGTGACATAGTGTGTAAGGATGAGGGTGTATCAAGACTTAGGTATGGATAAGTGTGTGGTAAAACTTAGGATAACACTTAATGGGATCAAATAGGTAACATGTATGTAGCAATGTTTATAAGCACATGAGTTATCAAGTAGTGTAGTACGTAGACTATCATGTATTGTATCATGCGATGTAATACTTAGAGTAATATGTAAGATAATCACACAAAGTATTAAACATGTAGCACTTAACAATGTGGAAATTATCATATAATATATAGCATGGCATATGATGGGTGTCGTATGGTTATAGTCTAGGTCAGGGGTGTCTAATAACCTAATTCCCTATAACCAAGGCTCTGATACTAATCTGTCACACCTCAACCGACGGCGGAAACGTCGAGGCGGGATATGGAGACTGTTCATGAGCACATGGTTGACTACTTTGTAATATATTAAATCATCACATATCATTTCATAAAACAAACCAAACATAATCCAACAAAATACATAAAATTCGAATACATAATAACTTTCTTTATTGATTAACTAGGTCCACAACTTAAATGTAGCAAACTGGATCAACACAATTGTTCGTACCTGAAACATGATAAAAACAAGGTCAACTAAAAAGTTGGTGAGCATACATAGGTTTTGACTCTAAATAGTATCATTGTGTTGTGTGTATACAATCCATACATATCATGGTTAATAAGGCTATTATGGAGAGTTACTATTGTGAAACCAAGTTGTACAATCAAACCTTTGTAACTTGCCTGCAAATAACCAAATTGTGTTGTCGGCAACAATCACCCTAACTGGGTGGGTTTGTCAGACTCAATAGATCTATCATTGTTAACCGTCGGCTTGTGTAGTTAATGATTGCACATGTAAATTGCACACAAAATTGTAGTTTGCACACCTAGTACTCAAGCATAAGGCTCAAATTGCACACATGAATGTATGGTGGAATTGTATTGTGTAGTTTGTAAGCATTGTATAATTGTACTCATGTTCCACCAAAAAAATATAAATAGTGTAAATTTTTTTTTATTTTTTTTTATCAGTTTTAAAAGCTCCAAAGTTTATAATTTTTTTTTATAAACCCTACATCATTTTAAACAAGATAAAACCGAAAGTGCTAATTTTCAATAAAAAATCATTTTATTTTGAATTTTATTGTTAAAAATTGTATATTAGTTATTTAAAAAAAGAAATTTAGAATTTTAAATAATTAAAAGAAATTAATTACGAAGTAAGATATTTGTTTTATAAAATATCTCCCTTTAAAAAAAATCAAATTTATAAAGTTTATAATTTTTATTTTATTTATTTCAAACAATCACATACTTATTTTTTTTTAAATGATAATGAAAAAAATAAATTTATATATTGTAATCTACACTAAGAATAGTTAAATGTATATTTAGTATTAATTTTATACATCTATATTATTTACACATCTTTATAAATAAATGAATAAGGTAAAATTATTTATTTAAATTATATTTAATATCTTTCACACACTATTTTTCTAACTAAATAAACAAATAACAATTATTTGATTTATTTAGTTATTCAAACCCAAAACCCTAAATCTTTTATTTTAAAATCTTATACTTCAACTTTTCATTTCTCATTTACAAAACACTAGTCCAAATACAAAGCACAAACACCTACACAATCTTTTTACACAAACCCGTCGTACAAGTCCCTACACTCAAAACCCAATTGAACCCTAGACCTCGCCTTAGAACTCTCTGCATGTTTCTAATTCAAATTCATGCATTTCACTCTAGGTTAACGTGTGATTTGAGAATCACTTGTGCTACATATTTGCTCGTGTTATCTACACAATTATTACAGGTGAGTATTACATAACCCCTTTTCACACTTTTACACTTTTTGGGGTGAAACATGAACACTATACATTCAACGATTTACATTTACACAAACTACACAAATACAAATCCACCTTACATTTATGTGTGCAAATTTGAGCTTTATGTTTGAGTACTAGGTGTGTTAACTGTTTGTGTGCAATTCATGTGCAATCATTAACTATTCAAGCCGACGGTTAACATTGATAGATCTATTGAGTCTGACAAACCCACCCAGATTGGGGTGATTGTTACCGATAACATAATTTGCATACTATTTACAAAGGTTTGATTGTACTTTAGTTACACAATAGTTGCTCCCCATAAATGCCTTATTTTATCATGTTATGTAAGGATTTGTTTATTTACATCTATATACTATCTATGTACAAACCTGTGTATGCTCACCAACTTTTTAGTTGACCTTATTTTATTCATGTTTCAGGTGCTAATGTGTGATTTTGATCAAGGCTTGCTACACATAGGTTTTGGGACTTAGTTAATTTTAATTCAAGAATAATTTGTATTTCATTTATGTACTTTGGAATTGGTTTATGTTTGTTTGAATTGAAATGAATTTAATATATTACAATTTAGTCAACCTTGAGCTCATGAATAGTCTACATGTCCCGCCCCGACGTATTCCGCCGTCGATTGGGGTGTGACAGATTGGTATCAGAGCCTTGGTTATAAGGAATGAGGTTATTAGACACTTTTGACCTAGACTATAACCTTAGGACACCCATACAATGCCATGCTACTACATGCTACATGATTTCTCCTTGTGTGAATATTCCTACATACTATCATAAGTAAATACACTACCTGATACAATCTTTACTAATTTATGTGTCACACTGCCTGATAATTGTTGTGCTATATTCATGCTATCTATTTGATTCATTTAAGTGCTATCCTAAGTTTTAACACACACTTACACACACTTAGCTTTTCATGCACCCTTAAACTCACACATATAATGCCACCACCTCTTGTGATCTAAATCTAAACTATTGGGCCTAATGCCCATTAATAATAAACAAGAAGCCCACTTACCCTCCAAGAAGAATAAGCCTACTACAATATATAAGCCTCACTTTTAGGCCTCAAAGCCCAGTCCACAACAATTCTCATCATGACCATGAGTCCAACAATAGTGCTATTAATACATGATGGCTGGAAGAGTGTGTAGGCCCATGAGGGATTCTAGCTAAGGAAAGAAAGGGTACTTAAGTGTGTCTTAGTGACCCATCCCTCTTTCCTGGTAATTCTCCTCAGGGATGCATTGCTTATAGGTCAAGTGTATTTCTAAAATACTATTATGAAGACTCGGTGTTATGACTAGTCAAACTCTAAACCTATGAGAACTCCTATATTTAACACTCAGTATTTTATTATCACTTACAATCGTTTCATTGTTTCTCTACTAGACATGACTCCTACTCTCCTTCCTCCCCGGTATACCATCCCGGAACAGAGTCTGATTGGGAAGAAGACATTGGATCACCCGTGTATCGGTCACCACCACCCCCAGCAGCCAGGCCAAGGTTTGATGTAAGGGCAGATTAGGCTAGGAACACCGGCCCAAGACTTCGAACACCTAGATCAACCCCATTAAGAGACCCGTATCTGGTGCCAGACCCGTATCATCCTAACCCTTGGGTAAGGCATACCATGGCACCCACTAGTGCTATGGGAATTCCAACCAATGACATTCACCAATATGTGAGGACCTCAGAGTTTGAGAGGCAAAGGATGGAGCACGAGGTAATGCACGACTTGCAAGGACAAAGAATGGATAGACTAGCAAACCAATTAGGGTACCAAAAGGAGTTAATCTCCATCCTCGAAAAAGAAATACTGGAGAATCGCACGGAAACGGCTAGAGCTGAAGACAAATCGACTACCCGAGCGACCATAGTGGTGCTTGTCTTGGTGATTATCTTCTTTCTAGTGAAAAGCTACCAGAGACGTTAGCAGAAATTTATATTTATTGTCCTAAAATTTTTAGTTTGAGAACCATTTCCCGAAGTTTTGAATAACGTGTAACATTTCATCATCTAATAAATTTAATATTTTCCAACTCTAAAGTTATTGTCCATTTGATTTGACACGCTGAGTATGAATTACACCCATCATATTTTTATCAAGATTCCCCAAGTATCACCTTCTTCATTAACCACAATTTAGTACACTACTGACAATCTCATTCGTAAAACAATCATTCTATTATTTGATTTAAACAACCTCGTTATTTTGTTCAAACAAAATGTTTACCAGACTTTTAGATAATACTTGAAATATAAATGTTCTATAAACATTTTCACTATGTCAGGAAATTTAATACAACCCATTTTATAGAAACATTATTTCAAATTGATAAATAATTTTGGCTCTTCTTGTTAAATTAATTATATCTAAACCTTGGCTAGATTAATATATAACTACTTGTTTAGCCATTATAATTTATGGTTTAAGTTATTTAACCTCTATTTTAAAAAAAAGGGATTTCGTGTAATCATTTAATTACTTATTCCACCCCTCACTTTCACCCTCCTATCCATCTACAAACAATTTCTTACTTACAAACAAGATCAGTTCTTTGTATGCACACTTCCCAGAGTATTTTCAGAACCTTCTCGTTCTCTTTCACTTGATGCATCAAGAGACGACCCATTTCGTGTAGACGTCCCAAAAAACCTCACCAAGATAGAACCTAACCACCACATTTTACCTAAACGCCAAAAAACACGCTTCTCCGTAACAGTTGATCACATATAAAACTCGTTAGCATATGCCACACACGAAACTCAATAACTTACGTATGCACATTTACAATATACACAACACGATCACCTAATACATGAAACTTAGTTATTTTCAATATATCCAATGCTACACTGACTACATAATACATGAAACTTGATTATTTGCAATACACGCTCTACTAGATTGATTACGAAATGCATGAAGCATAGTAGTTTGCAATATACATACACTAAACTGATCACATGATACATAAAAATTGATTGTTTGATACACAATAATTAATTGATTGTTTGCAATGTACATGATACTATATGATACTAAGTTGTCAACACCATATATGAAATTCATTTCTTACAATACACATGATACTATGTTGCTTACATTACACATGAGAGCTTATACATGTGCTAAGTTGTTTACGTTACACATAAAACCTATTTGATTACAAGCTACATAACACTAGATCATACATGAGACTTGTGTGTTTACATTATACATGAAACTAAGTTGCTTACAATTGTTGCAATTGATTGATCACAATATACATGAAGTCTGGTCATACACCTTGTTCACCAAACTTGAAAATCCTAACACATTGAAGCTACTCGGGGTTTGACGTATTCTTGTTCAAACACGAGGAAGCTGTAGCACTTCAAAACAACTCAGGGTTTGACGTATTCTTGTTCAAATATGAGTAAACTATGGGACCTTAGGTAATACTACTTTATTACCCTTTAGTTGCTAACTGACTTGCCTATTTAAGGATATAGTTAATTATTAGCAACTCATATGTGAAAGCAATATACATGAACTAAGTGAATTTGTGCCTCCTTTTGTCCCGCACACAACGGAAGGGTCTATACGAACCATGCGATGATTTGAGTAATTACGGGTGCACACGGAATTATAAAAATCAGCGCATGGAAAAGATAACGAATTTCGTCGTGTGTTGTGACCTAAAACCTCTCGTGATATATAACAACGAAACTAATGTAATATGACAAGGATATGGTGGATACGCCGATGGTACTTCCTATATATAAGTGTTCGGTCATATTATCAGAAGTAGCGTTGTTTGTGTCGCGTGAAGTTTTGACCTAGACCAATGTTTGTGAACTCTCTTATCCACTGACAACTCTTCAGCACACCAGACTACATCATAAACAAACCCTAATGAACAAATCCTCATCAAACCCATTCCAAGTAATGCAATTCACCTTTAGAATCCAAATTATCATTCTACAGGCTTTTTTTAAGTTAACTTCAAACTAAATCCACTGTTATCCTTCACACCTGACCTTGAGAAACAGATCTGAGTCTTTTTCATCAGTTATACTTCTCCAACCAACCAACTTAAACTCACCTCCTTCCTGATTCAGTAGTCTCCAGTAGTTAAATTTCGAGACAAAATTCCATTAACATAGGGAGACTGTAACATCCACGATTTTTGGGCCATAAATTTTCTTTAGTCGTTTCATCTTATAAACTCTTGAAATCCCATACTTATTCCAAACCTTATATGTTATAGTAACTATTATTTTAACATACAAAATTTCCACATACCTATTATTTCTTTACTATAAACGTATCACATGTATCTATACATGTGTTTTAAATAAGCAACAATTTCAAACATAAGGGTTTCATTTTAAACTATACTTTTACATCCTTTGATTATACACACACACTTATTTGTAAATAAAAATATAAACGTGTGAATTTGATATTATGGAATAAATCAACATTTCAACTTATAATTTTGTAAAAATGGAATTTTCATAAAGTTCTAAACCAAAAAGTTTAATTTATAAAAATGTATATATAAGTATGTACAATTTAAATAAAACTTTTAAAGAATGAATATATATATATATATATATATATATATTTATAATTATAAAATTTGGTTTGAACCTCTAAACATAAAGAACCCTCAATTTAAACCCTTTAATCTTGAAATTTAACCCGTAAATCCTCAATTTTTACCAAATTCAAACTTTTTAAATAGTTTGACTTTTAAAAGTCAAACAGTCTTAGAAATCTTGCAACTCAAGATCAAAATCGATCAATCTTAGGTGTCATGAAATTTCCTTGTACGCGTAACTGATTCTCAATCAATTTCTAATCGAATTAACATAACAATTTGACTAATTGAGCGGTCGGATTCAAATTTCAAATGTTTTGACCATTTACGGTCACACCGAGTTAATAGTCAAATTTCATTCCACGTTAATAGTCAACCGGTCCGGTCTTGTACGTAAGTAACTCCCTTGGTCTAGTGGTAAACACAATCTGAACACACAGGAGCTACCAGGGTTCGAACCGGGTGGCCTGTTTATATTTTTTTATCAGTTTTAAAAGCTCCAAAGTTTATAAAAAAATTATTTTTACAAACCCTGCATCATTTTGAACAAGATAAAACCAAAAGTGCCAATTTTCAATAAAAATTCATTTTATTTCGAATTTTATTGTTTAAATTTGTATATTAGTTATTTAAAAAAAGAAATTTGGAATTTCAAATAATTAAAGAAAATTAATTACCAAGTAAGATATTTGTTTTGTAAAATATCTCCCTTTAAAAAAAACCAAATTTATAAAGTTTATAATTTTTATTTTATTTATTTGAAACAATCACATACTTATTTTTTTTAAATGATAAATAAATAAATAAATTTATTTATTGTAATCTACACTAAGAATAGTTAAATGTATATTTAGTATTAATTTTATACATCTATATTATTTACACATCTTTATAAATTAATGAATTAGATAAAATTATTTATTTAAATTATATTTAATATCTTTCACATGCTATTTTTCTAACTAAATAAATAAATAACAATTATATGATTTATTTAGTTATTCAAACCCAAAACCCTAAATCTTTTATTTTAAAATCTTATACTTCAACTTTTCATTTCTTGTTTACAAAACACCACTCCAAATACAAAGCACAAACACCTACACAATCCTTTTACATGAACCCGTCATACAAGTCCCTACACTCAAAACCCAATTTAACCCTAGACCTCACCTTAGAACTCTCTACATGTTTCTAATTCAAATTCATGCATTTCACTCTAGGTTAATGTGTGATTTGAGAATCACTTGTGCTACATATTTGCTCGTGTTATCTACACAATTATTACAGGTGAGTATTACATAGCCCCTTTTCACACTTTTACACTTTTTGGGGTGAAACATGAACACTATACATTCAATGATTTACATTTACACAAACTAAACAAATACAAATCCACCTTACATTCATTGTGCAAATTTGAGCTTTATGTTTGAGTACTAGGTGTGTTAACTGTTTGTGTGCATTTCATGTGCAATCATTAACTATTCAAGCCGACGGTTAACAATGATAGATCTATTGAGTCTAACAAACCCACCTAGATTGGGGTGATTGTTTCCGACAACACAAGTTGTATACTAGTTACAAAGGTTTGATTGTACTTTGGTTACACAATAGTTGCTTCCCATAAATGCCTTATTTTATCATGTTATGTAAGGATTTGTTTATTTACATCCATATACTATCTATGTACAAACCTGTGTATGGTCACCAACTTTTTTGTTGACCTTATTTTATTAATGTTTCAGGTGCTAATGTGTGATTTTCATCTAGGCTTGCTACACATAGGTTTTGGGACTTAGTTAATTTTAATTCAAGAACAATTTGTATTTCATTTATGTACTTTGGAATTGGTTTATGTTTGATTGAATTGAAATGAATTTAATATATTACAATTTAGTCAACCTTGAGCTCATGAACAGTCTGCATGTCCCGCCCCGAAGTATTCCGCCGTCAGTTGGGGTGTGACATATAATGTGTTTCCTATAGTTCCAAGGGCAAGCTTAAGGTTATAGTCTAGGCCCACTAATGTAACCTATCACACCAATCTGATACCAATCTGTCACACCCCGCCTAGGGTGGAAACACGGGGCGTGGCGATCCATGGTGTTAATAGCCGTTGATTATAACAAACGACTTCTAATGCATTCATAATGAAAGGTTTCAATTTGTTACAAGAAAACATAAATTGTTTCCGTATATGTGACAATCCGGACTTTTCCAGTTAACTCCGTTAACAAAATCCAGTTAATATTAACCTAATTAACTTAACTTAAACTTCAGGGACTAATTATGTCAATAATCTAAACCTAAACTTCAGGGACTGGTTATGTAATATCCCTAAAGTTGACTGTTGACTTTTAGATAGTCAAAATCCCAGTTCTGTTGACTTTTGAGGTCAAACTAACAAGTTCTAACCTCAATCCTAACTACAGGGACCTTTCCTGCCATTTCCTAAACCTTAATTCATACAAATTCAAGGATTAAACCTGTAATTTAAATAAAGATGATTTTGTTGACTTTTGAAAGTCAAAATCGCGACCATTAATCCAAATTCGATCTTAAACCTCGAATTCGTTTGTTTTTGAAACCGTTATACACGACCAGACCATTAACGAACCTAATTAATGATTTAATCATCACCATTATTCGCGAATAATGGTGATGATTATCGAAGTTGTAACCGTCGACCCACATCAAACATTCATCAAATTCGACAAATCCTCGTATTACTTTCACAAATTAAACCCTCTCACACCTTTATCGAATCTGTTTGAGCCTGTTGCAAGCAACAATTCGTCCAGAATCATAGCAGAGGGAGCCGGAGATCAAACCAGTTCAAGTCGGAACTATTTTAGTCGAGGATCATCAATTCGAACTCTATTCCGGTAATTGTCTGAACCCACACTGTCGTTTCTGCCTAATAATTGAAAACCCTAACCAAATTAGGGCTTACATTCTCGAATTTGACTCAAACCAAATTCTAGGGTTCAACGTAAACCAGTTTAATCGATCAAGACCCTAGACTTTATTTAAATCCAATTAATATACATGATTAGCTTCGTAATCCTCTGTATATCGAAAGCCCTATGTTAATTTTGGTTTCCATTATCAAATTCATCGTGATCCGATACCTAGGTTCATAAGACTTCGGTTTAGTCGAACCCTATCATTTCGATACGGATTACTGAAATTGAATGAATCAGTAGACTCGCCTTGATGCATACATTGAAAGCCCTATGAAATCTAGGGGTTTTATCATCGAATTGAAACCGGATCGAACCTTGGGTTCTTATGGCTTTCTGATTAATCGAACTCATACCAGTACTCATTTTAAATGAAATTAAACTACACCATCAGATTCGTAATCATCAATTTAACAAAAACCCTATGAATCCAACACCTTTCAATATTAGAATCGATCAAATCGATTCAGGATCAAATCGAGAGTTTCCGGTTTTCATTTCACAAATTAAATGACCTCTAACTTGTTAGTTTTGCAATTAAATACGTACACATGTTCGAAAACATCCGTTTAACAAAACCCCTATGCTGTATTACTTGATCGGTCATGCTGCTAAGGATTGCAGTTACAAGCTAAACAACATTTTCAACAACCTGGATCCACAAGGGGTTGCTTTGAGTGCGGAAAGGAAGGGCATATTCGGAAGAATTGTCCTCAATTGAAGAAAGGGGGTAACGGAAACCACAACCCTAACCAGAATAACAATGGCAATGGTGGAGGAAATGGTGCGAAGGGACGAGCCTTCGTACTAGGATCTGGAGAAGCCCGTTACGATCATAATGTGGTCACCGGTAAGTTTTTCTTAAATAATTACTTTGCTTCTGTCCTTTTTGACATTGGTGCTGATAGAAGTATTATATCTAAGAAACTTAGTGATATGATAAAAGGAACTCAAACTCTGTTAGAAGCTAAGTATATAATAGAGATAGCTGATGGCCAAATAATTAAAGCAACTGACATTCTTAAGGGATGTAAACTTGAGCTAGCTAGACATATATTTGATATCGATCTTATGCCAGTCACACTTGGTAGTTTTGATATAATTGTTGGCATGGATTGGCTATCTAAAAACCAAGCCGAAATTATCTGCCATGAGAAGATTGTTCGTATTCCTCTCCCGAGTGGAGAAACCCTTTCCGTTCAAGGCGAGAGAGTTGGTGCAGTCATGGGCATCATATCTTTTATGAAAGCACAAAAATGCCTTCGAAAGGGGCATACGACTATTTTGGCTCTCATTGCTGAACAGCCATCAGAAGAGAAGAGGATTGAAGATATTCCCATCGTGCGTGAATTTTTGGAAGTATTTCCCGAGGATCTGCCCGGTCTGCCACCGCACCATCAAGTTGAATTCCAAATTGATCTAGCACCAGGAGCATCACCTATTGCTCGGGCACCTTACAAACTGGCACCCAGTGAATTACAAGAGTTGTCCACTCAACTGCAAGATTTGTTGGATAAAGGTTTCATCCGACCTAGTTCATCGCCGTGGGGAGCTCTGGTACTATTTGTCAAGAAGAAGGACGGAACTTTCCGTATGTGTATTGACTACCGGGAGCTGAATAAAGTCACAATCAAGAACCGCTACGCCTAATTTTGGAATTACTTAAGCAAGAGCAACTGTATGCTAAGTTTTCCAAATGTGAATTCTGGATCCAGGAAGTTCAGTTTCTAGGACATGTGGTTAATGAGAAAGGAATACATGTCGACCCATCAAAGGTAGAAGCCATCAAGAATTGGGCAGCACCGACGACTCCGACTGAGGTGCGAAAATTTCTGGGGTTGGCTGGATACTACCGTCGATTCATCAAAGGATTTTCAAAAATTTCTCAACCTCTCACTCCTTTAACTCAAAAGGGTAAAGCCTATAATTGGGGCGATAACCAAGAGTCAGCATTCTAACATCTTAAACAGAAAATTTGCAGTGCACCTATTCTAGCTCTTCCGGAAGGAACCGATGATTTTGTAGTGTATTGTGATGCATCTATTCAAGGTCTGGGTTGTGTCTTAATGCAATGCGAAAAGGTGATCGCATACGCTTCACGACAACTAAAGGTCCACGAGAGAAACTACACCACTCATGACTTAGAGTTGGGAGCCGTAGTTTTCGCACTTAAGATATGGAGACATTACTTATACTGTACCAAGTGCACCATCTACACCGATCACAAGAGTCTTCAGCACATCTTCGAGCAGAAAGAATTGAACATGCGACAACGTCGTTGGGTCGAACTCTTAAACGATTATGACTGTGTGATCCGATACCACCCGGTTAAAGCTAATGTTGTGGCTGATGCCTTAAGTCGAAAGCAAATGAAACCCAAACGAGTTCGAGCATTACAGCTTACTATTCACCTCGGATTACCTGACAAAATCCGTAGTGCTCAACTCGAAGCCCTAAAAGAAGAAAATCTACCGCTGGAAAGTACACGCGGTATGGAAGCACAACTTGAAGTCAAATCTGACGGTATTCGCTACTTTGCCGAGCGAATATGGGTTCCAGTATTTGAAAACCTAAGGGAACTAGTTATGGATGAGTCTCATAAATCTCGTTACTCGATACATCCAGGTTCCGACAAAATGTACCATGACCTAAAGGTGCTATATTGGTGGCCGAAGATGAAGGCCGATATAGCCACCTATGTAAGTAAGTGTCTGACTTGCGCGAAGGTCAAAGTTGAATACCAAAAACCATCCGGTCTTCTTCAACAACCAGGAATTCCCATGTGGAAATGGGAACAAATATCCATGGACTTCATCACCAAATTACCACGAACTCCTACCGGATGTGCTACCATTTGGGTAATTGTTGATCGATTAACAAAGTCCGCTCACTTCTTAGCAATCAAAGATACCGACAAAATGGATAAGCTTACTCGTACTTACTTGAAAGAAATAGTCTCTCGGCACGGGGTGCCAATCTCTATCATTTTGTGGCTGATGCCTTAAGTCGAAAGCAAATGAAACCACCCGGGTAAAGCTATGACTGTGTGATCGTGCCAATCTTTATGACTGTGGCTGATGCCTTCAGATCGTGATGCACGATTCACCTCTCGTTTCTGGCAGTCGTTACATAAAGCCTTAGTCACGCGTCTAGATATGAGCACATCATATCATCCTCAAACTGATGGCCAAACAGAACGTACTATTCAAACGCCGGAGGACATGCTACGAGCTTGTGTGATTGATTTCGGTAACACTTGGGAGTCTCACCTACCATTGGTGGAGTTCTCCTACAACAACAGTATTCACACTAGCATCAAGGCAGCTCCATTTGAAGCACTTTATGGACGGAAATGCCGTTCTCCTATTTGTTGGACCGAGGTTGGGGATAGCCAACTCACAGGTCCTGAACTTGTATTTGAAACCTCCGAAAAGATCGTTCAAATTAGAAACCGTATGGCGGCAGCTCGTGATCGTCAAAAGAGCTATGACGACAAACGTCGCAAACCCTTAGAGTTTCAAATAGGTGACATGGTCTTACTCAAAGTCTCACCTTGGAAAGTTGTCATTCATTTCGGGAAACGAGGCAAACTGAATCCTCGTTATGTTGGACCATTCAAGATAATGAAGAGAATCGGACCAGTAGCGTATCAACTGGACCTACTTGAAGGACTTAGTGGTGTGTACAACGTCTTTCATGTCTCAAATTTAAAGAAATGCCTAGTAGACGAATCACTCGCAGTTCCTCTTGAGGAACTACACGTTGATGAACAGTTACGTTTCATCGAAGAACCTGTGGAAATTATGGATAGGGAAGTTAAAACGTTAAAGCACAGTAAGATCCCTATTGTCAGAGTTCGTTGGAACTCGAAACGCGGACCAGAATTCACGTGGGGGCGCGAGGATCAGATGATGCGCAAATATCCTAATCTGTTCAAGCACTCCACATCAAAACCTCAAGGTACTATTTAATTTTCGGGACGAAAATTCTTTCAACAAGGGGATGATGTGACATCCATCCCGGGAAATTTTTTTTTCTTTATTATTTAATTTTCAGGATGAAAATTCTTTCAACTAAGGGATGATGTGACAATCCGGACTTTTCCAGTTAACTCCGTTAACAAAATACAGTTAATATTAACCTAATTAACTTAACTTAAACTCCAGGGACTAATTATGTCAATAATCCAAACCTACACTTCAGGGATTGGTTATGTAATATCCCTAAAGTTTACTGTTGACTTTTAGAAAGTCAAAATCCCAGTTCTGTTGACTCTTGAGGTCAAACTAACAAGTTCTAACCTCAATCCTAACTACAGGGACCTTTCCTGCCATTTCCTAAACCTTAATTCATACAAATTCAAGGAATAAACCTGTAATTTAACTAAAGATGATTTTGTTGACTTTTAAAAGTCAAAATCGCGACCATTAATCCAAATTTGATCTTAAACCTCGAATTCGTTTGATTTTGAAACCGTTATACACGACCAGACCATTAACGAACCTAATCAATGATTTAATCATCACCATTATTCGCGAATAATTCCCAATTATGATTATCGAAGTTGTAACCGTTGACCCACATCAAACATTCATCAAATTCGACGAATCCTCGTATTACTTTCACAAATTAAACCTTCTCACACCTTTATCGAATCCGTTTGAGCCTGTTACAAGCATCAATTCGTCCAGAATCATAGCAGAGGGAGCCGGAGATCAAGCCAGTTCAAATCGAAACTATTTTAGTCGAGGATCATCATTTCGAACTCTATTCCGATAATTGTCTAAACCCACACTGTCGTTTCTGCCTAATAATTGAAAGCCCTAACCAAATTAGGGCTTACATTCTCGAATTCGACTCAAACCAAATTCTAGGTTTCATCGTAAACCAGTTTAATCGATCAAGACCCTAGACTTTATTTAAATCCAATTAATATACATGATTAGCTTCGCAATCCTCTGTATATCGAAAGCCCTATGTTAATTTTGGTTTCCATTATCGAATTCATCGTGATCTGATACCTAGGGTTCATACGACTTCGGTATAGTCGAACCCTATCATTTCGATATGGATTACTGAAATTGAATGCATCAGTAGACTCGCCTTGATGCATACATTGAAAGCCCTATGAAATCTAGGGGTTTTATCATCGAATCGAAACCGGATCGAACCTAGGGTTCTTATGGCTTTCTGATTAATCGAACTCATACCAGTACTCATTTTAAATGAAATTAAACTACACCATCAGATTCGTAATCATCAATTTAACAAAAACCCTATGAATCCAACACCTTTCAATATTAGAATCGATCAAATCGATTCAGGATCAAATCGAGAGTTTCCGGTTTTCATTTCACAAATTAAATGACCTTTAACTTGTTAGTTTTGCAATTAAATACGTACACAGGTTCGAAAATATCCGTTTAACAAAACCCCTATGCTTTATTACTCGATCGTAATCGGAATCGATGGATCAGGCCCGGATTCGATCGTGTTATCATTTAGGGAGGAAAACCACTTTGGACTTGTTATAATCAATTGGAACTGGGTTTGTACGCGATGACCCTAGCGAGCGGATTGGTTAAGGCAGTGTGCGTGTGTGGGAGAGACCCGGGTTCGAGTCCGGGCTCCCACATTTCTTTTTAGACATTTTTCTAAACATATTTAATTATTAAAAATCAAACCATATATTATTATAATATTACACAAACGTGTTTTAACTCCGGAAACATTCCGTAGACTCGGGTTTGGTTTATAACCTATTTTAATATTATTACCCACTTTTTAAATAATATATTTTTATTATTTTCGAACCACGACCCCGAATAAATAATATGTGTATATTATTTTCACCACGTAACCTCAAATAAAAAATAATATATTTTATATTATTTTTTTTACCATGTTTGTAAACCCTACGTAACGTTTCAAAAATTTATAAATAATATAAAATTTTGTATTATTTACTTAAGTGTATATACTCGAATTAAAAATAAGGTAATTATTATCTTTCCACACAAAGGATTATTTGGTAAATCATACAAACTTAAAATAATATATTAAATTATATTATTTCCTCGTGACCATTTTTAAATGAACACACGAATAAATACATTTATAAATTATTATTCGCTCGACACAAAACGTATTTATCTTAATTATTAAATTAAGAAAACTCTATGCCCATGGACAAATTTGTCTACTCGTTGATCTTTAGAGCGTTTCTTTTAAGACGTTCAACATTCCGTGTCGTCGTCACGTATCCCAATAAATCCCATATTTTGGTCCCTAACTTATGTGTTTATAATCTTAGGGCATCCGTAAATCGTTTGAGACTTACACACGTGGTTCCAACTTATCCTTTGTGTGATACTACCTACAACGCAACGCAGGTGAGTTTTCACGGCCCCTTTTACTGTTTTAACTTGGAGGAGAAAACATGATTAAACATTTTTGGATTTTTAATTCGTATGATATCAATGTTATATGCTAAGCATAACACGCTATCACAGAAAGTCCTCATCTTATATCGAACCGTTAATACGGATCTTAGCGAGGTAATATTTAGTAGTACTACTGGGTTTGACAAATCCCACCCGCGTTAGTCGCGCTAGCTCGATTAGATATCGAACGGGTGAAATGTTAGCCTACTCACACCGCCAGTGTTGATAGACCTGGCAGGAGGCAATAAACAAACAGTCAGCGTCGGTTGCGAGCACTTGAGCTGAACATGAACATAGGTTAGCTACCTATAGATACGTACTGAATGAACATAAATCTGTTAAACGCTTATTTACATATATTGAAACCTGTGGACTCACCAACCTCTTGTTGACATATTTTCTTACATGTTTTCTCAGGTCGTTAAGTTAAGACACAGGTGCACGTTAGGGCATGCATGGGATTCAACTACTTTAATTATGACTTATTTATAATTGTTTGAATTATTCTATTATACTTGTTTTGGTTGGACGTTTTGGACCTTTTGGACTTTTGAACTTTGGTTTTGGGCGCGTGTATTTTGCGCATTTATTTTCTTTACGCTTCCGCATTGATACTCTGATTTGAATGATATTTTCATTTTGAATCCCATGTAGAGTCGTTCAAAGTAACTAATGTCTGAGATCCTGGTTCGTCACTTCCCAAACGGTAAAACTCCGTTAGTTGAAATTGGGGGTGTGACAATATAGTTGTTACATGCTAAAGGTACCGTACTTAAATTCCAAAGTATACGGTTTTTCATACAACAAGTTTGTCGGCTATGACTTAGATGTCCCTAGGTTATTCCGGGATGTCTCCAAAAGATGTTCTGCGTGCGTTCATGCCCATGCGCCATGATTCTAGTTACCTGAGAAATAAATGCTAAAATGTCAACATAAAGTTGGTGAGTTCATAGGTTCAAGTAAGTGTAGAAGCATGTTTTAGTAAGTATAGATAAAATTCTATGTATCGGTGTACTAGGAAAGTCCGGAGGAGGGTGTTCCTGCGTACTTAGCAAGTACACCAAATTTGTGTTGCGTACTTAGTAAGTACGCATGGCTTTTGCCCTGCGTACTTATCAAGTACGCATGACCAATGCCCTGCGTACTTAGCCAAGTATGAAGGAAATGTTCCTGCCCCTGTAAATAGAAGGTGAGCCTTTCATTTGTAAGTGGAACTTGGGACAAGGTTGAGAGAGGTTCTGGCCAGGATGAGCTCTCCCGGCCCCCGTGAACCGTGAGCGTAAACGAGAGATATGTACTTCTTCGGTATGTAGTCTGTAATGTGAGATGACTTCTTTGTTATGGATTACGTTTCGTTTTTGTCGATTCTCTTGTCTTTATGTTCGTGGTTTTCTCTGTCTTGTTTCTTCTTTCCCACACAAATCATTGAACAGATCTTTGTTTTCCGCTGCACTACGAGGCTCTCGGGACCTACAGTTGGTATCAGAGCCTCGGTGTTCGTTGATTTGTGTTCCAGATTCGAGCAGATCTGAGTTCATACGGGTTGCTACCTTTTTCAGACCAAAATCCTTAAATTCGAGTTCGTTATTGCTTCATTTGGTGTTTGGAAGGCTGAGGGTTTGTTACAATATGATTTCTAAGCTTTTGGAAGCATCAATTTCACAGATCCAACACTTTTCGAGCATTCTTCTCAAGAACAGTCAAGTGCGCTGCTACTGTCTGCTAAGTACGCAGAATCAGCTTTTCTACGTACTTACTAAGTACGCATGAGGAGTTACCCTGCGTATTTGCTAAGTACGCATAAAAACTTGGCTTTGCGAACTTGCTAAGTACGCAGGAACATTTGTATCTGCGTATTTATTAAATACGCATGAACTAGTATATGGGATTAAAAAAAAGGACGAGATTTACTAAATACGCATGAACTAGTATATGGGATTAAAAAGGACGAGTTTTTTGGTGGGAAAACTTTTGTTAGCCAAATTTTTTAGGTATCATTTGTACATTTTTTTCGGGCCATTTTTTAGAAGATAGTAATTTTGGCTTTTCGGGACTGAAATTTGTATTTGATATGGTTTGGGGAAACAAGGACGATATTTTTGTTGGATGATACCAATTGTCATATATTTGTTAGGTGTTCAAACAAGAAAATGTTGGCTACGAGTATCCGGGATACTTCTTTAATAGGGAATCAATGTTGAATCAATTTCAGCAACTGGGTCGTCATCGACTAAAGGTCTCGTTTTATTTGTGAAGATGTTGTTGATTTGGGTCTTTGGAAAAAGAATCATATTGTTTAGGTATTCAAACATGAAAATGTAGGCTACGATTATCTATGATACTTCTTTAATAGGGGATGAATACTGGAATAACTTGAACCCAAGGTTTTGCTGTTTTGGATCTTTGCAAAGGAATAAAAGAATAAAATTCTAGATTTGACTAGTTGTGGTTTTGAAGATTTGAGTGAAGCGGTGATGAAGCTGGTCATAGTTTATAGAGAAATGTGGGGGATAAAAGTTAAGGAGTATTCATGGTACATTAAAGGGGTGGTGGATAAGCCGCTGGTACTTCCTATATATAAACCTCTTTAACGTAACATGGAACTCAACTATGATTTCTCATGTAAACTACATTTTTTTTCGTGCTCTTTGGTCAAGCCTGTGTTCAAGATTTGATGTGATTTAGTTATGATTGGATTTCTCATTTGGGATCTGCGCGGAATCCAGATAGACAACCTAGTTATGGAACTTCACTGTGGTGAATGTATACAGATTAGGAGATGTGAACCAGGAATGAAGATCTAATTGAAGAATGTTGGACGTTGGATACATGATGATCACCGTCGAGCATGATTTTGTGTTAGATTATGTCGAGTGCTTTAAAGATGAAGCTAGATCTCCACTGGATTATTAGTTGAAGATGGAACCTTTATCATTGGGCGACGGGATAGGAAACGTTCCCTTGTTTCTGGTCTAGTCAGAAGGAACTTACATTGAAAGGGGAAATTGGAAATGAACATCTTCGGGAATCTAGTTGACTTGTGAAGATACAGGATAGAGTTGGACACATCTGGTTTGAAGACTGGAGTTTATCTTACAAGAATTCCTATGGGAGCTGATTAGTTTGATGCAGGTTATTGGAAATTCAAACTCTCTACATATGCCAGTTGATTTGGAGGAAGTGTTGGAGCAAGTTGTGTGACAAACACTCTGGATGATGTATCTGTTCTTTTGTAATTGTACTTGTATTTCCGACTTTGTATGTATTGTCTTATCGAGTTGTAATCATGTCTGTAAGTCTTGTCATGTAATCGTCTTTCTAAGTGTTGTGCGCACTTAGCAAGTGCGCAGGTTGTATAACCTGCGTACTTAGCTAAAGAACAAGTACGCAAGAACAAGTCTGCGTACTTGCTATGTACGCATGAACGAATGTCATGCGCACTTGCTAAGTACGCAGGCATCAGGTCTATGACTATATATAGCTTATTGTAGAAGTTGACATGCACGCTCTCATTGTAACTCATTTAATCGGCTGATATTGATAATAGACGAGGTTTTAAAGTGACTCTTGTTTGTTGTCGGTTTACTTGTTGTTGTTGATACTCCATTTAGTCACGGGCATTCCGCACCCTGTTCGACTAGCCACACACTTGCATGTGACGATCCGAGACACCCGGGGACCTACAAGTGGTATCAGAGCGTTTGCTCTTGATTTCGAGCGTTGTGAGTGTGTTGGGAGCATTTTTGACACAATTAGCAGCCTTATTACAAGAAAAAAAGACCGATTTTGTTGATATTTGTGATAAAACAGAGGTAGCTCTTGAGCGCTGTTTTAGAGGCAAAAATCCTTAAAAATTCGACCTTTTTGTTGTTTGTTTGAGTGTTTTGATTATCAAGGGTTTTTTATAAACAAGTTTCTAACCTTTTTGCTTGATTAATTGCAGCGATCGAAAAAAGTTTGTGGAGCAGGTGGATAAAGTGTTATGCGCACTTACTTGATTTAGCAAAATTCTTTCTGTTCCGGCGTACTTGTTAAGTACGCAAGACCAAATCTGTGCGTATTTAACTTTGTGTCTGCGTACTTGTCATTTTTCTTGCGTACTTTCTAAGTACGCAAGAGCATTTCATAAGTACGCAAGACAAGTTCCTAAGTACGCAAGTTGGGCTAGATTCCTGATTTTTGACTAAGTTTAACACCATGTCGAACAGTCAGAACATTAGTAGTATGCTGAACTATGAAAACGAGATAGGGACTCCACAGAAACCACCAAAGCTGATTAATGTAAATGGTTATTCTAACTAGAAAGCACGTTTTGAAGAGTATGTCTCGTACACCGACTATACTGTAGGTCCCTAATTCGTTGCGTGACGGATCTCTAGACTCGCGGTACGACACGGTGATAACGTGCGGAATCCATGATCAACGTGTTCGTGTAACTCAATCAACAACAACGGTGTAAATAAACTCTTTGTATTCCACCAATATCAGGTTACAAGAATTCTCTCTCGTCTACTCTGATATCGTCTCACCTATCTCTGTGTTTTGTCTCAACAGACTCTGTTCTGTCAATATATAAGCATTGTTCTGTACCAGGCGAACTTAACAAGTTCGCTTCACTGTGCTTAGGCGAACTTATTAAGTTCGCCTCTAATAGGCTAAGCGAACTTAATAAGTTCGCCTCTGATAGACTTAAGCGAACTTATTAAGTTCGCCTCTGATAGACCAGGCGAACTTATTAAGTTCGCCTCTGATAGGCTAGGCGAACTTGTTAAGTTCGCCTTTAGCAGAACTTACACAGAATTTTATCAACAGTTACAAAACATGTCCTAACAGACTCCCCTATAACTGTTGCTAACAAATCTATCAAATACAAGTCAAAGACTCTAAGACTAAGACATAATCTTCAAGCTCGTTGTCACCAGAATATGCTCCAACAGACTCCCCCTTGACAACAGCTTCAGAAGATTGTCATCTGTCTTCATATATCATCAAACAAGTTGTAGTCTTCATCTTGTTCATCTGCACACTTTCTCTTTCTATCTAGAAGAAAACTTGGGAGAAGGACCCCTTGTCAATTTCTGTCTGCAATATTCAGTTTTTACAAAGGAGAACAACCAAGAATAACCAACAATTAAAATTTCCATGGAAGCTGGAAAAATAAAATCTTTTTGGTTTTTCAAACATAAGAAACACAAAATCTTTTTAGGTTTTCTCTATATAAACTGAAATGTAAAATACAAAATCACATCTTTTTGGTCGAACATCACGAGTAAGAAGATCATATCAGTATAAATAATGCATCAATCACACATCTTGGATATAAAATCCATATACTATCAAAAGATATCCTATGTCATTCTTTCAAGCCTTGACCAATCAAACCAATATCTTTCAAGATTATCACACTCTATCTTTTCAAGACTTTTATATTGCATGTTATGATATGCGATAAACATTCAAAGAAAATAGGATCATGCTATGACACACAAATTTAAATTGTCAATATTATAAGATTTGAAACTAAAGCATCCCATTCCCACTTTCTTGTGAGTTAATGTACCATTTAAGTATGAAATACAACGTGTACCCCACTAGTATGCCAACAGAAAGTAAATGCACTATCTTCAAGACATATGAGATTTTACTAAAGATTATCCGAATTTCCAGAATGAGGAGACATCACTTAGCACACGAATAGCAGAATCCAAATTGGATTATATAGGAATCAATGAGATTCAGAATCGAATGATTCAATGTTTTGGCTTATATATGTGGAATCATAAGATTCAGGTACGTGGATCCAACTGTTATCTGGATTATGAATTCAATGGAATCAGTAAAGATGAATTATCAATATGATCCAAGGGCTAGTATATGTTTGACAGATGTTGTCAAGTACATATCTTGATTATACTTCAAATTGCATGCTTTTCGGGACATGGGCACTGAAGCAAATCGAATGAATAGTGCTAAGGATATAACCCGAAACTGATCTCATAGGAAAATCTTTATTAAAAGCTAATATTCTATATCTAATAGTGATCTTTTAACACACACACCCAGGCATAAAATGGGTTAAAATCACAGTTGTAACATATGAAATTATGTTTTCACACTACTACTGGTTCAGTGACGCTTTTAGTCTACTGACAATTCAAATTATATGCATACACAACACTATCATTTCCTATTTGTGCAATCTCTGAAGTTTAGATCAAAACATATAATTCAGATATATTAACATAAAGCACCAACCAGTAAATCTAAGGTCATGTGTGAAAGAACATCTACTGATGTACTATCATCTCTTCTTTAACTTCAAGTAATGTCGATTTTAACTTTTTCAATTTGTTTGGCTTTTTCAAAATATTTTTCAAAGAAAGTAAAACAAAAGAAATTAAAATTTTCCATGAAAAACATTTTACTTGGTTACTCAGGATTAAGCAAGTCAATCAATTTAAAAACTCAAATCGATGTAATGTAATTGAATGCCTTTGCCTTTGTCACTAACACAGTTCTGTACTCCCCCTATCCTGTAGACTCCTTCTCAACTAGTCAAATGGTTGCATCAACGACTTTATGCTCACCATCGTCATCCTAAGTTTCTGGTTATCATTTGGACTTTGTAAAACTCTTTCCAAAACATTGTGTGTGACATATTCTCCCCCTTGAGCATCAAGTCGTTGAATCAAATAGATTCTCAGTTATCAACAAATCTTTACTCATGCAGATGGCATTCCCTGTCATGTGCTAAGAACCACCACTATCAACAACCAAAATGGTATTAATAGTCCCTCTTGGTAAATCTGCACAACTAACAAGAAACATTAATTTGAAATTGGGACCCAAGCCATGGTAGTCATGGGTCGTCCATCTGTATCAAAATAATAAACCTCACTCCATTCACAATCGAATCTCTCATCGATTTTCGGAGATTGTTCCGACGAGTCCGAAACAGAAACTTTAGATTTCCAAACATACTTCTTTTCATTAAGTTCGTTTTGCTTAAAATGTGAAGTGTTTGAACAATCATATTCATTTGAAAAATGTTTAGACTGTGAAAACTCTTGTTGTTCTAAAAGTTTTCTCAATCTTCTGTTTCTCCTCCGTCTTTGAGGTCTAGAAAGCCTAACCTTAGATTTTGAATTACCCTTTGGTGTATCACGAGGTTTAACCACATTTGGGTTAACATAAGGCTTATGAGGAGTTCTTACCTTTTCTGGAGTAACATGTCGGTTACCTTTGGCTTTGTGAGGACAAGCAATCCTAATATGACCAACAAGACCACAGTAAAAGCAAGATCTCGTCTCACGATAATCTCTCATATAAGGAATCTTCACACGATTAGATGCACTTGAAGAAGATTCTCCTACATGAACTTCTTTTGGAGTTTGAGACGGAACAAACTTTTTCTCAATAGGTCTTGATTCAGTCTTCACCTTCTTAGGAACTACATGCTTCTTTCCTTTATTTTTGTAAGGACAGTTCACCACAATGTGTCCTATCTCATTACAATGAAAACATGTACGCCTGTCTTTATAATCTCTGACATATGGAACTCTCCTTGAGTTTGAAGAACTTCCAAATGTAGAATTTCCAGATGAATTATAATCAAACTTTGAGTCTTCTTTCTTAACCTCTTTCGGTATCCCCTCTACCTTAGCTTCATCAAAAAATTCATCATCACTCTCATCAGAATACACCATATCTTCACCTGTGACTGGATTCACTTTCAACACAGTCTTAGGATCTAAATCCTCAACGTTTATAATCTCAGGTGTCACAGAATAATTTCCGTTGAATGGTGGAGGAGCATAGCCAATACCACTAGTTCCCTTCCCCTCTTCAGTATTATTATGATAATGTTCTAATAAGAATGATGAATTTGCAAAGCTTTCTAACTTTCTATGCAATCTGATTACCTCTGCTTTAGATTCAACTATTTCCTTATCTTTCTCAACAAGATCATTATTTCTCTTCTCAATTTCTACAAAGGACATATCCAGGTGATATGCCTGCTCTTTGATCTTCAAAGTCAGAGAAGTTATATCCCTCTTCAGTGATTCTATCCTTTCAATACACACATTCTCATTATCTTTTAATTTCTGATTTATCGTGTGCATTGATTTCATATCACAAATGAGGTTTACATTGTCATCCATAACCCTCATCATTTTATCCTTAACTGAAACACAGTTAGAACAAAACGTTTCAGAGTTATAAAATACCTCAGGTTTTACTTCTGAAGAAGATGCACTAGGAGCCATGAATACGTCATCATCAGCTTCACTCTTTTGATCAACAATGACAGGCTCTGCATCAGTTTCGGATACACTCAAATCATCTTCAACTGTCTGGAAGCTTACTTCAGTCTCTACATCACTCTCGGTAGACTGAGTACTTTCACCAGATCGAATACTCTCACTATCACTTAACTCGGTAGACGAATCACTTTGAGAATCACTCTTCTTCTGTAATACTTCGTTGATCAAGACTACAAACGCTTGAGATGTTGCTTCACCCTTTTTCTTTAATGCTTCCCATAGATCTCTTAAGTTGGACACTTCCCGAGACTATGAATGATATCTTTTGGTAAAGACAACGTTAAAGTTTCACGCGTCGTCATCTCTCGATCAAACTTCTGCTTTTCTAGTTTACTTAGAGCTGTCACTGGTTTAGGAACATCATAATATCCCATATAGTCATAAGTAGGATGCACATATCCTTCAAATATGGATGTCCAAAAGTTTTCATCAGTGACTGATACGAACTGTTCGAACCGGACTTTCCAGCTACGAAAATCTGATATGCACAAAAGTCTCGGTGGCGTAGTTCCAATCTCATTATCATCACATGAAATTGACATTTTGAAATTTTTGCGAAAATATCCGGAAAAAATTTTCCCGCCAAAATACTCTTTTTAAAAAATTTCGAAAATTCAAAATTTCAAAAATGATCCGAAACAAGCATATAAACTTTCCCTAAAAAATCCGAAACAAGCATATAAGCTTTTTTTTTTTTTAAGAACAATAGCTAAGTTCGCCTAATACTGTACAAGCGAACTTGACCCGAAGCGAACTTAACCCAAGCGAATTTGACCAAGCGAACTTGTTAAGTTCGCCTGACCTTCACCAAGCGAACTTATTAAGTTCGCCTAATACTGAATGAAGCGAACTTATTAAGTTCGCCTATAAGTTCGCCTGCAACAGAATGTTAAGTTCGCTTGGTTCAGCTGTTCAACCCGAACACGAACCAAAAATTCCGAAATTCATGATTTCTTTCTTAATTGATGGAATTTGATAAAATTGAACCATAGGAATGTGTAGAAACTGATTTGGAACACTTCTATCGGATCAATTTCATCAAATCAATCCAAATTTGTCAAAATTCTTCCATTTTTATCAAGAACACGAATAAGATGAAAAATCCTTCAAATTCTATGAATTTTGATGTTGATTGGACACGAAAACACCACGAATCTTTTGCTAATCAAGAGCAATAGCTCTGATACCACTTGTAGGTCCCTAATTCGGTGCGTGACGGATATTTAGACTCGGGGTACGACACGGTGATAACATGCGGAATCCATGATCAACGTGCTCATGTAACTCAATCAATAACAACGGTGTAAATAAACTCTTTGTATTCCACCAATATCAGGTTACAAGAATTCTCTCTCGTCTACTCTGATATCGTCTCACCTATCTCTGTGTTCTGTCTCAACAGACTCTGTTCTGTCAATATATAAGCACTGTTCTGTACCAGGCGAACTTAAGAAGTTCGCTTCACTGTGCTTAGGCGAACTTATTAAGTTCGCCTCTAATAGGCTAAGCGAACTTAATAAGTTCGCCTCTGATAGACTTAAGCGAACTTATTAAGTTCGCCTCTGATAGACCAGGCGAACTTATTAAGTTCGCCTCTGATAGGCAAGTTCGCCTCTAGCAGATGTTACACAGAATTTTATCAACAGTTACAAAACATGTTCTAACATCTACCATGTGGATACCCATCCTTGATGGGTATAAACATCCTACCCATCTATTACTTGAGGAAACTGTTCTCAAACCTATCTCCAGACTCACTGAAGAAGAAAAAAAGCTTATGACCTGGAAAAGAAGGCACATGGTTCTATAACTACGGCATTGACTAGATATTTATTTCACAGTTTCAGAGGTGATGATACCTCTAAAGATCTTTGGAAGGCTCTGCAGAAGATGTTCAATGGTAACAGTGACGTCCAGAAGAGCAAGAGAGAGCTACTGAGGAGACAGTATAAATGCTTCAGATACTTCGAGAACGAATCTTTTGATGAACTTATTTCAAGATTCTATCATTTGAAGACTGAGCTGAAGTCTTATGAATTGAAGTATCCTGATGATGAGTTGGTGGGAAAGTTTCTTGATTCATTGCCACCAAAGTTTGACATGTATACTACCTTACTGAGAGAGAACCCCACGTTTTATGAGATGACGATTGATGAAGCGAAGAAGAAAGAAACCTCTGGAAGACCTCAGATTCAAGATCCATCTATGTAGTATGGGTGTTCTTCCACAGCAAAGTCATCGTGTTTTGGAATTGCTTTATTCTCAGGGAATCCTACTCAGGATGAAGAAAATTCTAATGGTTGTGGTGGTCATACCTATTTTGCTGCATCTGGATCTGGTTCATACCATCAACATTCTTCAAGAGGTGCTACATTTACATCTTCAACTCACCAAACTACTATTGCCAAGTTAGCTGAAGATCATGTGGTACTATTCTCATCATGTATGCTTGCCTACGAGAACTTCATCGGTGGGAAGCTGACTGATCCCGAAACTATCGAAGAAGATTTTAACCAAGTGGATCCAGACGACATGGAGGATATGGATATTTAATGGAATATGGCCATGATTTTAAGAAGGGCGAAGCGGTTTTTGAACAGAACTGGTAGAAATTTTATCGGTGGGCACTCAAATGCTAAGGTGGAATTTGATAAGTCAAAGGCAAAGTGCTACAAGTGTCAGAACTTTGGACACTTTGCAAGAGAATGTCAAAAGGATAAAGGACCAGCTTCAGGTTTCACTCGACCAAGTTCGGGAAATAACTAGAACTTCAACAATCAGCACAACCGCAGTCAGACTCAAGGAGCATCGTCCAACGCATTGGTGGTTCAGCAGGATGATAGCTTTGACTGGGGAGTACACTTGGAAGATGCCATTATTTCACAAACCCAGCTCGGGTTAATGGCATAAATTGTTGAAATGATGGAAGCTGAGGAACGGGAAGCAGCTGCTGCTGATCAACCATAATATGCCCTTGCTCTAATGGCCATTGGAGAAGCGTCCAGTTCATCAACTGAGGTAGACTCTAATTCTTTTGCTTTTGTTTCTTGTTCTAAATGTTTAATCTTGAAGGATGAGAATGATCGAATCCATGATCAACTCGAACCTCTACGTATGGCAGCTCTAAATTACAAAGAGAATGAAAAACGTTTCAAAGATTCAATTGAAAACCATAAGAAAGAAAGACATAAGTTTTCAATTAAAATCAGTGAACAATAGTTTCATTTTGACGTTGCCTACAAGGGTTTAGAGAAAATAAATGTTGAGATCGCACGACTGCAAAATGAGATCATGCAGTTAAGTGGCAAACTTGAGAAGTTAAACAACTCATGCTTTGTGGTGGAACACTATGAATCTGTGGTACGAAAATTGAATGTCAAAGGTTTAGGTACTAATGCCATTCCTCCACCAGTGAGCGGCAAGTTTGTCAATGGGCCAGTCAACATTGACTTGTCCTGTTTAGATGAATCCTCAAGCAAGGATGATTCTACTTCTGATGAGGAGTTCTATTCTAATGAAGGTTCTGAAGACACCAAAGTTGAGGGTGTTGTCTCAGAGGAGTTGATTGTTGAACATAAAATTGAGAAAAACGTTGTCACTGATCGTGATAATTGCATCTTAACTGAACCCGATACAATTGAGTCAAATGATAAACTGAAAATGATGCTTTATGGAGGTTTCAAATTCATTCAGCAAACAAAGAAATAATTATTTGCAAACAAACTGGGAAAGAATTTTCAAGAAAATATTGAAAAACACTACACCCCCAAAAGTCAATTAATGTCAGGTCAAGCACAAGATACTATTCATGTTCACCAAACAACTCCTATTACTCATCAAGCTGAATCATCTACATCCAAAATCAGATAGCCTTATAGGAGGGTTTACAAAGAAAGAAGAGCTTGCCTTCACTATGGTACAATCTGTCACATCATGGTGAACTGTCCTAAAAAGAATCAAGGGAAACGGCCAGTTTTCCCACAACAGGCTGAACTCCCTAAGACACCACCAGTGAAGCAACCCAAAAGCCCAAGATCAAAAGTGGTGAAACCACCAGTGAAGCAAATGGTTAAGCCTCCAGCAAAACGTGTGCCTGAACCATCTGTTCCAAAACGGGAAAAGCAAACTGCTAATCCCAGTGTATCTACATCTGGTAGTGCACAAACTGGTAAGAATCATTTGGTGAAACTCTCTAAACCACAACAGAGAAGGCGGAACAAAAGATTGAGGAAACTTGAACAACAGCTAGTTGGCTGTCAACCAGGTGACTCTTCTTCTAGTTCACCTTTCGTTGACAAAGGCAAGCCTACTATTCAAAGGAAACAAGTTTGGAGAAAGAAACTCGATATTTCTCAAATCTCTAATTCTGACTCTCCAAAAGATTCACCAATTTTTGACAATCATGATTACGAGTTAATTGAGGTTGTATATTTTGAGAAAAACGGACGACCCAAGACCACAATGGCTTGGGTCTCCAAAACTAATTAATTTCTTTTGACTCGTTCAGGGACATCCGAAGGGAACTATTGCTAACCATTGGTATGTGGATAGTGGATGCTCTCGGCACATGACAGGCAACATGGCCCTGCTTCAAGATGTCAAACCATTCAAAGGCAGCTATGTGGCCTTTGCAGGCGAGAAGGACGGTAGTATAACTTGTCAAGGCGTGGTTTCTAATGGATGTATTAGGTTCGACAACATCAACTTTTGCGAGCAGCTGAAGCATAACTTGTTAAGTGTCTCTCAAATGTTCAACAAGGAGTACTCGGTTATGTTTAACAAGTCTGAATGCTTGGTTATCAAGCCTGTTTTTGGGGTTCTGGATGATTGGATTCTGATGCGTGCGCCAAGAACAAACGACGCCTAGCAGATCAAAATGAGCGTGGATACAACCACCTCATCAGTTGCTACATGTTTACTTACAAAAGCAATAGAACTTGACTCAATCTTGTGGCATAGGAGACTCAGACACATTTCTTATCATAAAATAAATCATCTTGTCCGAAACGGTTTGGTAACCAGGGTTCCTAAGTAGAGGTTTGCTGTTGCATATGACTGTATGCCTTGTAAAAAGGGCAATCAGCAACGGAAATCTCACAAGCCCAAGACCCAAAACTCCATCGATACCCCTTTGGAGCTCCTACATATGGATTTGTTCGGGCCCATAAGTATCAGGAGTATTGGAGGTAAGTTATACTGTCTGGTTGTAACTGATGATTTCTCACGTTTTTCTTGGGTGCACTTCTTAGGTACAAAGGATGAGACTGCTGAAATTCTTCAATACCTGATCTTAAATCTAGAATCTTTATGCAAGCTGAAGGTTAGAAGAATAAGGAGTGATAATGACACAAAATTCAAGAACAACATGATGGAGCTTTTCTATCTCAAGAAGGGTATTCGTCATGAATTTAGTGCTCCGTACACGCCTCAACAGAACGGAGTTGCAGAAAGGAAGAACAGAACTTTGATTGAAACTACAAGGACGATGCTGTCGGATGCCAAGCTTCTAGTCACATTCTGGGCAGAAGCAGTTAATACAACGTGTCACGTTTTGAATAGAGTTCTGGTGGTGAAAAGACACAACAAAACATGTTATGAGCTGATCAATAATCGGCATCCCATTCTTGACTACCTAGTCCCATTCGGTAGTCCATGTTCATTATTGTTACAGTACAAGGATCGCAAATTCAAATTTCATGCAAAAGCGGTGGAAGGCATCTTCTTAGGATATGTTGTTAATTCACCATGCAAAAGGGTGTACAATATTGAAACTCATTCAGTTGAAAAGTGGTTTGAAGTGGATTACAGTAAACACAGCGTTCCACCAGAACCAACAGGTCCAGCTTGGGGATTCGATTATGATGCTCTCTTCAAGTCTTTCAACCTTCCTGATTTATCTGCTGAAGATGCTGCCAACCAGTAAAATAACTGTAGCGGCGGCGATGAATCCAATTTCTCAACAAGATCTACTGTACCAATACCACTCCTGATCCTAATGTTGAATCTACATTTGGGACTCATGACAGTAACATTGAAGAAGAAACAAATAATGAAGGAAACGATGCTCGAGCTGATCCTAACACTCGTGTAGGAAATGAAGCTTCAGTTGATCCTATCATTATTGAATCTTCTTCTAGTACACATGATGTGGGGGAGTTGAGCACAAACCTTGAATCAGATATCCAAGAACCAATTGTACCAGAGAAGAGAGTGCATAAGAATCATCCAATCGACAAAGTCATTGGTGATCCAGATGTCGTTGTTCAAACTTGTCACATAACCGTTACCGAGAACACCAGCTTGTACACTGAGATACTAAACACAGGTATCATGGAAACATGTTTGCATGCTGCCTTTGTATCCCAATTAGAGCCAAAGAATGTGAAGGAGGCTCTCACTGATAACTGCTGGATAGAGGCTATGCAAGATGAATTGTCTCAGTTCCAAAAGTTGAATGTGTTGGATTTAGTTGACCTGCCAAAAGGTGTACATCCAATAGGTACCAGATGGGTGTTCAAGTGTAAAACAGATTATCGACATGTTGTGGTGAAAAATAAGACAAGATTGGTTGTTCAAGGGTTTTATCAGCAAGAGGGCCTGGATTACACTGAGGTGTATGCCTCTGTTGCTAGACTTGAAGCCATTCGACTGTTTCTGGCTTATGCCTCCTTTGTTGGTTTCAAGGTCTATCAACTAGACGTGAAGAGTGCTTTCCTATATGGAAAGATACATGAAGAAGTCTATGTCTCTCAACCACCTGGTTTTGAAGACCCGTTTAATCCTCATAAAGTATATAAGCTCGACAAAGCACTTTATGGTCTTCATCAAGCACCAAGGGCGTGGTATGAGACTCTTTCAAAGCATTTGTTGTCCAATGGTTTCGACCGAGGGCAAATTGACTCGACTCTCTTCATAAGGAAAGCAAGAGGTGATATTTTACTTGTGCAAGTGTATGTCAATGACATTATCTTTGGGTCTATAAATGGAGAGATGTGTAGGGAATTCGAGCAGGTGATGAAGTCTAAGTTTGAAATGAGCAACATGGGTGAACTGTTATTTTTTATGGGTCTGCAAGCCAGTCAAAGGGAGGATGGAATTTATCTACATCAGACTAAGTATGTATAGGACATTTTGTAAAAGTATAAATTGAATGATTGTACCACTTATGGCACACCAATCCCAGTCAATCATGGTCTGCATCCAGACAAAGATGGAAAAGATGTGGATTGCAAATTGTACCGTGGGATGATCGGATCTCTTATGTATCTCACAGCTTCAAGACCTGACATAATGTTTGCAGTCTGCTTGTGCTCGAGGTTTCAATCACAACTGAAGGAATCTCATCTGATAGATGTAAAGAGGATCTTCAGATACCTGAAAGGAAAACCCCGATTGGGTCTTTGGTACTCCAAGCAACAATATTTTGACTTCAAAGCATATACTGATTCTGACTATGGCGGTTGTAACCTCGATATAAAATCAACCTCGGGTGGATGTCAGTTCTTGGGAGACAGACTGGTCTCCTTGCAGTGTAAGAAGCAGTCAACAGTTTATGTGTCAACATGTGAAGAAGAGTACATTGTTGCCGCTAGCTGCTGTTCTCAGATATTGTGGATTCAACAACAATTGAGAGACTACGGCTTGAACTACACTGGAACTCCGTTGTTGATTGACAACAATTTCACCATGTCTGTGACATTCGGCCTTTTAGAGTTAACCCCGTTAGCACAAACTCAGTTAAATCCATTAATTCCTAACCTCATTAACTCAAATACAAACCTCAGGGACTAATTATGTCAGTATTCAAACTAAAACTGCAGGGACTAGTTGTGCATTTAACCTAAACTTAAACTGTTGACTCAGAAAAGTAAAAATCAAGAGTTTTGGTTCCTGTTGACTTTTGCAAGTCAAACCTCCTACTATCTTAATTCAATTTCGATTCCAAGCTTCAAATTCGTCCGAATTGTAACTGTTATGCACGACTAATGCCATTAACGGTCATCATTAGGACTTTAATCATTGTAAATGATTCGAATTAATCCCATTATGGGCATTAAACCCGTAACCGTCGACACCATGGACAAACATCATCGAATTCGATTAAATTCGACTTCCATTGTGAAGTCTAACTCTCTACACACCTCATTCACTAAACTTGTAACACCATTCAATTCCAACGGAGAGGGAGCCAGAGCTGCCAGGGACTAAGCTCATCGAAGCCGGAACTCCTTTTAGTCGAGCACCTTCAATTCGATATCCAAGCAGGTAACCAAACACTTCATCGGACTCGTTTCAATGCCTAGATCAAAAGCCCTATCCTAATCAAGACTTATAACACTGAATTGATGACAACTGAATTCTAGGGTTCATCGCGGTCTCGGTGTAGTCGAACCCTAATCTACACTCAATTTCAATCTAATTAAACCACAGGGATTGATTCACAAGGTCTTGCTCGTCAAAAGCCCTATGAATCCAACCTTTTTCATTATCGGAATCGATCAATTTGATTCCAAGTTCAATCTAGGGTTTTGACATATTCTAACAGAGATTTAACAAACCTAAAACCAGTGTTTCTACAATTAAACACACCCACGAATTCGCAATACACTAATAAACAAAACCCCTATGATATTTTGGTTGATCACGATCGAAATCTGATGGATTCGGGTGGTTCTTGATTCGGTTCGCAAGGGGGGGGGGGAAGAACACAGAGTTTTTGTATGTTAAAACCACTTGGAACAGGGATTTATCGCGATTGCCCTAGGGGGCGGAGTGGCTAAGACTTTGGACTTATGCGCAGGAGACCCGGGTTCGAATACGGTCTCCTACATTATTTTTTTGGGAGTTTTTCACTTATCTCCTACCATAAAAACTAAACCCTATATTTTTTATAATACTATATTATAAGGTTATAACCCGGAAAAAAAACACCCGTAGGCTCGGGTTTGGTTTTTATAACCCGTTTTTAATGTCTTTTCCCACATTTAAAATAATATATTTATATTATTACTCAAACTCTCGACTCCGAAAAAAAATAATATATATACACATATTATTTTCATCGCATTAATATTTATCATGTCGTGCTTCAAACTTACAAATAATATAATTATTTATATTATTACCCACGTTGATATTCTCGAATAAAAATAATATATTTATTATTTTTACCACATAAATAATTATCGCGTTATTTCTTCAATCTTAAGAATAATATAATAAATTATATTATTTTCCTAGGCTATTATTTAATGGTACAAACACACGAATATTTATTAATATATTATTCGTAACTAGAAAACTCTCGATTCAAAACGCGTCTGCCTTAATTATTATATTAAGAAAATCCCGTATTCCCATGGACAAGTTTTTCTACTCTTTAATCTTTAGTGCGTCTTAGGATGTTCAATCATCCATGTCATCATCATAATATCCCTTGTGTCCCTAACTATTATGCTTATAATTCTAGGGCATACGTAGACCGTTCACAGGCAAACACTTGTGGTCCTAATTGCATCCTTGTGTGGTGCTATCTACTCGTACTGAACTCATGTGAGTTTTCACGGCCCCTGTTATCGTTTTAAATTGGGGGAGAAACATGCATACAAACGAACATCATTTTACTTGTTTTTCCGTTGGGGAGAAACATGCACACAAACAAACATGGATCACATATTATTTCACTACCACTTCTTTACTTACTGGGTTTGACAAACCCCACCCGCGTTAGTCGCGCTAACTCGATTGGAGGTCGAACGGGAGTAATATTTGTCACACCCCCAATTTCAACTAACAGAGTTTTACCGTTTGGGAAGTGACAAATCAGGATCTCAGTCATTAGTTACATTGAACGACACTATATGGGACTAAAAATGAAAATATATCATAAATGATCAAAGTAAGTGTGGAAGCGTAAAACGAAAGTAAATGCGCAAAACAAACGCGCCCAGGAAAAATCCCCAAGCGTTCAGTCCAAACAAAGTCCAAAAATAAAGTACAAGCAATTCAGCAATATTATTTTATAAATAAATCATAAGACTCCAAACATGCCTATGCGTGCACTTGTGCCTTATCTTAAGCGACCTGAGAAAACATGTAAGAAAATGTCAACACGAGGTTGGTGAGTTCACAGATTTCAGTTTGTAACAAAGTTCAATAGGTTAATGTACATTCAATATATATATCAATAGGTAGTTAACCTATAAGCATGTTAACTAATGCGCTCGCAACCGACATCTGACTGTTTATGTTTTTGCCTCCCACCAGGCCTATCAACCATGGTGCATGTTTAGGTCAAGAATGCACCCGTTCGACATCCAGTCGAGTTAGGGACTAACGCGGGTGAGGTTTGTCAAACCCAGTAGTACTACTCAACTTACCTCGCTATGTTCATATTAACGGTCCGATGTGAGGACTTAGAAATAGAAGTGTACGCATAGTTAAACAAGTGATAACATATATGAATTACATAACCAAAAATGTTTACGTCATGTTTTTCTCCCCCAGCAGTAAAACAGTAAAAGGGGCCGTGAAAACTCACCTGAACGGCGTAGGTTCGCACTAGAATAAGATTGAAACAACGAGTTTTAGTCTGCAACGGCTTACGTATGCCCTAGAATTACAAACAACAATTAGGGATGCCATGGGAACTTGTGACGACAACACGGAAGATTGAACGTCCTAAAGAAACGATCTAATGATTAAGAGTAGACGAACGCGTCCACAGGAATAAGAATTCTTTAATTAATAATTAAGGTATATACGTTACGCGACGAATGACAAAATAATATATAATAAATATATTCGAGCGTTTTTTCATTAACTAGAAGTCTAGGAAAATAATATAATTTATTATATTATTTTTAAGTTTAGCGAAGTAACATAAATAATTAAATTGCGTGACAAAAATAATAAGTTTATTATTTTTATTCGAAAATATGAACGTGAGTAATTAACATAAATAATTATGTTATTTATTAGTTTTGAAACATTTCACAAAATCTAGAAATGTGGCGAAAATAATATATATAAATATATTATTTTTAACGAGAGTCACGGTTTTAAAATAATATAATATATATTTTTATTCAAATTTGCGAGTTAAATATATTATTACAAAAACACGAAATAATAATAAAAATGGTTCATAAAATCAATCCCGAGTCCACGGGCGATTTTCTCGGTTTACACATCTTAATATAATATTATAATAATAGTGTAAATTGTTTTTAAATCTAAAACCTCAATAAATATCATTTAAAAAGAAAACTGGGGAGGAGGATTCGAACCCGGGTCTCCTCCCCAACGGTCAACAACGTTAACCAACCCAGCCACCAACTCAATCGCAACATATTTAGAAAACGATGAGTCCCCCCTCCCCCCTTATTGAAGGTCGCGATTGATCCCAGTCTCAAAAACATAAAATCGGTACGATCGATCCAAAAATCATAGGGGTTTTGTAAGTTGAGTATAGGCGAGTCTGTGGTGGAGTTTAATTCCAAAATCATGCAGTTTAAGATCGATTAATTACTGGAATTAGAATTGAAAACCCTAACTTTGAACCTAGAATCATTTCTGTTGAATTTGATATTAAAAATGGTTGGATTCACAGGGTTTTTAATGATTAAGACATTTCGAAACTACTGAGATAGTTTAACTTCATTGAGATCGTGCTTAGAATCAAAACCCCCAAATTTCTTATGCACAAACCCTAATTTACGGACCGGTTACAATTCGATGTTAAAAGGTGAAATTGATCGAGGATTTTCAATGTATACGTGATTGCGAAACTGCTGGAATAAATTAATTTGATTGAGATTGGGTTTGGGGACGAAACCCCCAATTCGTTTTTATGAAGAACCCTAGATTAGGATCATGACAGATTCGATGTTTAAAGGTTGAATTGGTATAGGGCTTTTGATCAAGACATATAAACGAAACTATTGGAGAGGTTTATTACCTTAAACGATATCGAATTGATGAGGATCGAGTAAAAACGGCGCCGACTGTGAGTAGCTTCAACTTCGACGAGTCCGGTTCCTCCTCCGACTGAATTTCTGTGAGGGATTGCTTCTGAGTTGACCGTATAACGTGCGTGAGCGTTCAATTGAGAGACTAACCCATGGTATGATCGAATTCCGTTGATATGAAGCCATTTTCGACGGTTACGGGTTTAATGGCTATAATTGGGTTTAATTCTACGTAATGATGGTGATTAAAACCCTAATGACGGTCGTTACTGTTATTAATGTTCATTATAGTTACAATTTCGAACGAATTTCGGTTTGAGGGATGCGAATTTGGATCAAGGGACATACGATTTGACTTTTGAAAGTCAAACAGGAACTAAACCTCTTGATTTTGACTTTACAAAGTCAACAAAATTGGAATTGAGTTATTTACAAGATCAGTCCCTCTAGATTTAACAGAAAATTTAACGGGAATTTTAACTGAGTTAACTTGAAAAGTCGGATTGTCACAATATTGGCCTAAACACATTGCCAGGGTTGATAGACCTGGCGGGAGGCATTTAAACACAAACAGTCAGCTTCGGTTGCGAGCGCTTAGAGTAACTTGTACATTTTTTAGCTAGCAATAGGTGTGACTTACGTATGTGGATCCTGCAAACACACAAACAGTTTATTTACTTACAAACCTGTGAACTCACCAACCTCGTGTTGACACTTATTCTTTCACGTTTCTCAGGTCGCTAAGACACTGGTTGCACACCTAGGACATGCATGGAGTCCTACAGTCATTGCATTCTTATGCAAACATTTAAAACAATTCACTTGCTTTTATTAAACTAAACTTGGGCACGTTTGTTTTGCGCAGTAACTATATGACATAAACCGCTTCCGCATTTAACTCTGAACTTTTATGATATTTCATTTATGTCTCATATAGTGTCGTTTGATGTAACTAATGTCTGAGATCCTAGTTTGTCACACGCCAAACAGTAAAACTCCGTTAGTGGAATTTGGGGGTGTGACAGATAAATATGCACACAAATAAACATGGATCACATAGTATTTCACTACCACTTGTTTACATAAGCGTAACACACTGTCATTGAAAGTCCTCACACACACATCGGACCATTAATATGGATTTAGCAAGGTAATGTTTGGTAGTACTACTGGATTTGACAAACCCCACCCACGTTAGTCGCGCTAACTCGATTGGAGGTTGAACGGGTGTAATATTGGCCTAAACACATTGCCAGGGTTGATAGACCTGGTGGGAGGCATTCAAACACAAACAGTCATATTCGGTTACGAATGCTTAGAGTAACTTGTACATTGTATAGATAGCAATAGGTGTGACTTACGTATGTGGATCCTTCAAACACACAAACAGTTTATTTACTTACAAACCTGTGAATAAACCAACTGTAACATCCATGATTTTCAGGCCATAATTTTTTTTAACCCACATCATTATGTACAATAATAAAACACTTTAAGTCCCGTACTACTCAAATCCATCATTGTCACATCCTAAATATGTATCAATTTAAAATTTCAACATTTCATTTACATATTATACTTTTTCTATTATATATATAACATATGTAGGTATATTTATATAGATATATATCTATAATATATAATAAAGCAAAACAATGGGGGACACGTGTCACTTTCTGGTTACTTCTCACCTTTATTTTCCAGGCTTTCTCTCCTATTAAATACTAATTTTTTTGTTTCTCTCTCATATTAAATAATAATATCAAATAATAATCTTTATATTAATAAATAAAATTATATGGACACGTGTCACTTTCTAGTTACATCTCACCTTTATTTTTCCATCTATCTCTCCTATTAAATATTAATTTTTCTGTTTCTCTTTATTATTAAATAATAACATCAAATAATAATCTTTATATTAATAAATAAAATTGTATGGACACGTGTCACTTTCTGGTTCATTTGTATCATTTTTTTCCTGTCTCCCACTCTCATATTGAATAATGTTATTAAAATAATTTATTTTTAGATTTTTAATATAAATCTTATTGCGGATACCTATTATTTAATTATAAATAGTTAACCGATATAATATACCGGTTTATTCAACCCGTGTATTGCACGGTTTTTTAAAAATATAAAATTTTTATTACTAAGTATATAACATTTATTTATTCAACCAGTGTAATACACAGTATTTTAACCTAGTATATATATATATATATATATATATATATTCCATACTATAATAAAAAATAAAACTTTATATATATATATATATATATATATATATATATATATATATATATATATAAAAGTTCTTATGGTGGAAAAAGAGCTTTGAACCCTTCTCTTTAGCTTTGAACCCCTCCTATTGCATTTGAACCCTCATTTATCCTTGTGAACCCCTTCTCCATGATTTTTGAACCCTGGAACTAGGTTATGCACAATTTTGACTTGCTGAAAGTCAAACAATTTCAAATCAACCATCAATTCCTATAATTTCGGATTTTAACCCTCCCCTAATCAGTTGCCATTCACTCACAATCGTTTAGATCTAGAAACTATCATTTTTTATTAAGAAATTTAATCAATTTGAAACCCATTTTAGGGAGTTACGACAGAGGTGTCAAAAACCCTCAAATCAAGCCAAAATCCGCAAATCTCGGCAATCATGATTGTAATACGCGTTTCTAATCGCCCTTTAAGACCCTCTAACAGTTTTGCAAATCAAAATCATCACAAATTGCGTCCTAATTTTCCCTTTTTCCAATCGACACTAAAGGAGAGAGAGGGTCCTCTCGTGCGGCTTGGATTGCAAGCAACTAACTTCGGTTAATAATCTCTCCTTGCTTATCGAGTGTCAGGTCGCGAGTTCAAATCTGGCGCCCCCTTTCATTCTTTTTTATCCCGATTTCCTTGAACAAATTTGTCCTTTTGCTGCTCATTTCATAAAACCATAAAAGGGTGATTAATTCTAATTTTGCATTGATAAAGTTTTGAGGAAAAATAATTCTTATCCAATATTTTCCTGTTAGAAACTTAATGAAATTTTAATTAACCAATATAACCTAAATTGTTAAATTCTCAAGGAAATAATCTTAACCATTACTATTAGGATGAAAACCTAATAAACCGTAATTTGTTTAAACATGATTTGTTTAATAAATTTTATTTCTTTGGAAAATAAATGGGATTAATTTATAAACCATTTTGTCTTATACATTCTTTTATAAATGACTTGTTATACAAAACCACTTAAAACAAATGTTATACGTTTAATTAAATAATTATGGCATAATTATCAATTACAACATTATATTTCAAAATTAGTTTTATTTATTTATGTTGTTAAACTATTTATTTACTTAGAACACTATTCACATATTTTAAATCTTGGTGTAATCACTAAATAATTAGATCATTATTTCTTTTAAAACACATTTTTGTATACTATTAATTAATAATTAATGAAGACTTAATTATTAATAAAGTTAGACATTTCCTCATACAATAAGTATTGGTTTAATTACTAAAAACTTAAACCCTTGATTTTTGTGATCAAACCATATAAGTAAAAGGTTTTATTTATTCTTACGATTAAATTACTTATTTACTTGAACCAAAAATTTACTTACTCAAACAAATTATTTATTTAAAATACTTGGTTTATAAATTATAATTGAAATATAATTTTAGTTATTTTATAGACCCATTATTTTTTGTAAAGGTGTAGACACCATTATGTAATCCATTTATTTTCATTTACATTTAAAACACAATTTCATACTCTCAATCAATAACTAGTGAAGGTTTAATTATTAATTAATTTGAGCATTATTTTCATACTAGTAATTTTGGTTTAATTGCAAATAAATCAAGCCTTTTATTAATTTAAAGTACTTATTTATCCCTTATTTATTTGTTTAAATCTATCCTATTACAAATAAACGGATGACTGTTCATATATTTACCTATATAGTTGCCTACAAAAGAACTCCAACTATACATTTATACAAATTAAAACCATTTATACAAACACTTATACTCTTATCCAAGAATTTCATAAGTATTATTTGAAACTCAAACAAGTATTCTCCTACTTAATCAAAGACACCCGCACCCGATCCATTTGTACAATAGGACCTCCTTCATTCACTTGAACACATCATTGACACAACTATATCATTAAATCATAGGTTAACCTTGTGGTTAGCTAGACACTTGTGCAACAATTTGTTCGTGTGATTCCAAGCTACAAATTACAAGTGAGTTTACATAGTCCCATTTTCATTTTATATATTTTGGGGTGAAACATGATTTGCATTGAAAACTATTTGCAATTACAATATACAATTCTACATTATGACCATTTGTGTAATTTGTGCTTTTGTGCTTTAATGCTATGAGTTGAACTACATATACATGACACACTCGTGCAATCATTAACTCTGTACAAGCAAACGGTAACACTGATAGATCTATTGTGTCTGACAAACCCACCCAGGTAGGGTGATTGTTACCGACATTACATCAGGATAACATTAAGTGTTATGCCCTACATTAGGATGACCTGCGCGTTATGCCCTTCAGTCACAAGGTTTGATTGTACACCTAGTTTGACTGTAGTTTCTCAATAAATGCCTTATTTACCATGTGTCATATGAATTGTATAAAACATTTGAAAACTACTTGAGATATCTAAACCTATGTATGCTCACCAACTATTTATAGTTGACCTTCTCATTTTAAACATGTTTCAGGTGGAAATGTTGAATTAGAAGTTTATCACATAGGAGCTTATGGACCTAGTGACAAATAAATTGGATGTATTGTTAGCTTCTGTTGTTTGAATAAAAGGTATTTGTACCTTTAATTCAATTTAATAAAGTTATGCAATTTAGTTTGATCATGAGCTTTTGAACAGTCTCCATGTCCCGCCCCAACGTATTCCGCCATCGGTTGGGGTGTAACACCAACCTCGCGTTGACACTTTTTCTTACATGTTTCTCAGGTCGCTAAGGCATAGGTTGCACACCTAGGACATGCATGGAGTTCTAATGTCAATGCATTCATATGCAAACATTTAAAACAATTCACTTGCTTTTATTAAACTAAACTTGGGTGCGTTTGTTTTGCGCAGTAACTATTTGACATAATCCGCTTCCGCATTTAACTCTGAACTTTTATGATATTTAATTTATGTCTCATATAGTGTCGTTTGATGTAACTAATGTCTGAGATCCGGGTTTATCACACGCCAAACGGTAAAACTCCGTTAGTGGAATTTGGGGGTGTGACAGATTGGTATCAGAGCCCATTGGTTATAAAGAACTAGGATTGCATACTACACTATAACCGCACACATGCATTAGTTACACGACACAGACACTCATACATGATACACATAGCATCCACACATACATTGCATTGCAGGCATGATGACATCATCCATATCACCCTCTACTGACGAGGGACACGTCATTATCCATGCATCATCATTCCCAGTGGCGACACTCAGGGAATCACCAAAACAACATCCACTCCCGTCCGAGGGCAGCAAGACGGAGCCTTCGGAGGAGTCACTCACACCACCATCATCTGCACCCTTGTTACACCATCAGAGCCGAAGATAACACCAGCTTGAGCCTATCGATGAAACAATCGGGAATGGTGGGCCTTCTCAAGTCCGTGTTAGGGATGACACACAGCACTAGCACATGTCTCTTTGGGAGTTGGGTTCGTCGGAGGCGAGTCCCTCCTACACCCGCTAGCAACAATACCCCGAACTCACTATCTTTACTCTACTTCAAGCCCAAACCCGTGGACATCGCTTGAGGTACACCGTGTGGAGGCAGACCGTTGCACGTATTATGGTAGAAATTCATTGAAAAATAGATATCATCACTTTCCCGAGTCGTAGGCTCGCGCTTTGGTCAATATTCTGTTGAAGAAAGATTGACCACCAGGTCTACCCTGACTCAGTTGGAAGGACGGCTACTTTGCCTCTTCCACTAACACATATCCATGAACTAGTTTCACTCCTCGAAGCCGCATTTCATGTACATGTTTGTTTCATGTGCATGTTCCCATCTACAATCCACTGGATTGGACTCTCGTATTATGTTCTAACTCGAGTGAATACTCGTATCAAACAATTTCCTACTACTCATCCTGATATGAGTCCTAGTTGATCAACTTATGGTTGATGGATAAGCCTTTCAATGACTTATCATCTCTAACAACACTCGGTACTCGGCAATAAAAATTGAGGGACATGTTGACACAGGACAGGGAGAAGCTAGGGTGAGCATGCAAAGCAAATTATCATTACGGGTGCACACGTAATAGTAATTTGAGGTGCATGTAAGTCCTGGTGAAACCTAGTGTGTGGATAAATGGACCTAATCTGTGATTTACAGACTTATGTTCCCACTGTCAGTAGAAATCCTCGTAACCCACTCAACGACTGGTTGGTATAGTTAAACCTGTTTAACAGTTAATAGACGCAACTATCATGTCGAAAATGTTTACGGACACACTGTACTATCATCAATAAGATCCATCATTTTTTTCACTCATGTAAGAGTTTTTGTGAACTTAAGACTCTCATCTAGACTTTATCAATGGAACCACCTAGATTGAAACTCTAGTAGAACCCCATGGTAAACCCACCGACTATGTAAACGGAATTTGAGGAATTCTTTCTAAGCTAACACGTTATTCCTTACACTCCAACAATAAATTCCATTTGAGCCTATTACCTTATCCTGTGATTAAACTTTAGCCTAATTAGAATTATACCCCAACATATAAGTCAAGCTGAAATCATTTGTCATGACAAATTGTTCGCCTTCCTCTCCCTAGTGGAGAAATCCTTTCTGTCTAAGGTGAAAAGAGTGGTGCTGTCCTGGGCATCAAATATTTCATGAAGGAACATAAATGTTTGCGTAAGAGTCATACCGCTATTCTGGCCCTCGTCACCGAACAACCATCTGAGAAGAAGATTGACGACATTCCGATCGTTCGTGATTACCCGGAAGTATTTCGTGAAGACCTGCCTGGTCTTTCGCCTCACCGTCAAGTCGAATTCTAAATTGATCTAGCACCCGAAGCAACGCCTATTGCTCAGGCACCCTACAGACTTGCACCCAATGAATTACAAGAACTATCTACACAAATGCAAGAGTTGTTGGATAAATGTTTCATCCGACCTAGCTCATCGTCATGGGGAGCTCTAGTCTTATTCGTCAAGAAGAAAGACGAGGCTTTTCGTATGTGCATCGACTACCGTGAGCTGAAAAAAGTAACTATCAAGAACCATTATCCTCTACCCGTATTGATAACCAGTTTGATCAACTCCAAGGATCAAGCTTCTATTCCAAGATCGATCTTAGATCCGGTTATCATCAACTGAGAGTCCGTGACGAAGACATCTCTAAGACTGCTTTCAGAACCAGGTACGGCCACTACAAATTTATGGTCATGCCATTCGGACTAACCGAAACACCCGCGGTGTTCATGGACCTCATGAACCGTGAGTGTAAACCCTACCTTGATCAATTCATCATCATCATCATCTTTATTGATGTCATCCTCATATATTCTAAGAACAAATAGGAGCATGAGGAACACCTACGTTGATTCTAGAATTGCTGAAACAAGATCAATTGTACGCAAAAATTTTCCAAGTGCGAATTCTTGATTCGTGAAGTTCAATTTATAGGACATGTAGTCAACGAGAAAGGAATACATGTCGATCCATCTAAAGTAGAAGCCATCAAGAATTGGGTAGCACCAACGACTCTAACTAAGGTGCGACAATTTCTGGGATTGGCTGGCTACTACCGTCAAGTTGTCGAGGGATTCTCAAAGATTGCTTAACCTCTCCCTACTCTAACCCAAAAAGAAAACCTTATAATGGGAGTAAAATCCAAGAATCAGCATTCCAATTGCTTAAGCAGAAACTCTGCAGTGCACCCATCCTATCTCTTCCGGAGGGAACGAATGATTTTGTGGTGTATTACGATGCCTCCATTCAAGATCTTAGTTGTGTACTGATGCAACATGAGAAGGTTATTGCATACGCTTCTCGTCAACTGAAAATTCACGAGAAGAACTACACGACTCACGACTTACAGTTCGGAGCCGTGGTATTTGCACTAAAGATCTGGACACATTACTTGTACGGTACCAAGTGCACTATTTACACCGATCATAAGAGTCTTCAGCATATACTTGAGCAGAAAGAGTTGAACATGCGACAGCGTCGTTGGGTCGAACTCTTGAATGACTATGACTGTGCGATAAGGTACCATCCGGGCCAGGCTAATGTGGTAGCTGAAGCCCTAAGCCGAAAGGAAACCGGATTACCTGACAAAATCTGGAATACCTGACAAAAGGATGTTTGTCTGCATTACAAACGAGTTAGAGCATTACAGCTTACGATTCACACAGGATTACCTAACAAAATCTGTAGTGCTCAACTCGAAGCCCTGAAAGAGGAAAACCTACCGTTGGAAGCCACGCGTAGTATGGAAGAACAACTTGAGGTTAAATCAGACGGCATTCGCTACTTCGCAGAGCGAATATGGGTTCCAGTGTACGAGAACTTAAGGGAACTGGTTATGGATGAAGCTCACAAATATCGATACTCTATTCATCTTGGTTCTGACAAGATGTACCATGACCTAAGGTGCTATATTGGTGGCCGAAGATGAAAGTTGATATGGCCACCTATGTGAGCAAGTGCGTTACATGCTTAAATGTCAAAGTGGAACACCAGAAGCCTCCTGGTCTACTCCAACAGCCTGAAATTCCAATGTGGAAATGGGAGCAAATTTCCATGGATTTTATCACCAAACTACCCCGAACTCCTAGCGGATGCGACACCATCTGGGTGATCGTAGATCATTTGACGAAATCCACTCACTTCCTGGCAATCAAAGAGACTGAAAAGATGGAGAAACTTACTCGTATCTATTGGAAAGAAGTAGTCTCTAGGCATGGGGTGCCAATTTCAATAATTTCGGATCGAGACGCTCGATTTACCTTGCGTTTCTGGCAATCCTTACAAAAAGCTCTACACACGCGTCTAGATACGAGCACAGTGTACCATGCCAGACTGAACGCACTATTCAAAACCTAGAGGATAAGCTACGAGCTTGTGTGATAGATTTTGGTAACAGTTTGGAAACTCACTTTCCCTTAGTGGAGTTCTCCTATAATAACAGTTATCACACTAGCATTAAGGCAGCACCATTCAAGGCATTATACAAACAAAAATGTTGACCACCTATTTGTTGGGCTGAAGTTGGGGATAGCTAACTTACGGGTCCTGAACTTGTGTTCGAAACCTCAGAGAAAATCGTTCAAATTCGAAACCGTATAAGCGTTGAAAACCGTTAGAATTTCAAGTAGGCGACATGGTCCTACTAAAAGTCTCACCTTGGAAAGGTGTAATTCGTTTTGGGAAACAAGGCAAACTAAACCCTCGTTATGTTGGACCTTTCAAGATAATGAAGAGAATTGGCCCAGTAGCGTATCAACTGGACCTACCTGAAGGACTGAGTGGGGTACACAACGTCTTTTACTTCTCAAACTTGAAAAAATGTCTAGTAGACGAGACACTCGCAGTTCCTCTTGAGGAACTATAAATCAACGAACAACTGCGCTTCATTGAAGAACCGGTTAAAATCATGGATAGGGAAGTCAAAATGCTCAAACACAGTAAAATCCCTTTTGTTAGAGTTCGTTGGAACTCGAAACGCGGACCGGAATTCACATGGGAGCGCGAGGATCAGATGATGCGCAAGTATCCTCATCTGTTCAAGCAATCCACGTCAAACACATAAGGTACTATCTAATTTTCAGGACGAAAATTCTTTCAACTAGGGGATGATGCGACACCCCATAAATTTTTTTTTATTTATTTTAATTTTCGGTATGAAAATTCTTTCAAATAGGGGATGATGTGACATCCAACCTATTAGAGTTAACCCCGTTAGCACAAACTCAGTTAAATCCATTAATTCTTAACCTAGTTAACTCAAATACAAACCTCAGGGACTAATTCTATCAGTATTCAAACTAAATCTGCAGGGATGAGTTGTGCATCTAAACTCAAACTGTTGACTCAGTGTTATAATTCTATCAGTATTTGGTTCCTGTTGACTTTTGCAAGTCAAACCTCCTACTATCTTGATTCAATTTCGATTCCAAGCATCAAATTCGTCCGAATTGTAACTTTTATGCATGGCTAATGCCATTAACGGTCATCATTAGGACTTTAATCATTGTAAATGATTCGAATTAATACCATTATGGGCATTAAACCCGTAACCGTCGACACCATGGACAAACATCATCGAATTCGACTAAATTCGACTTCCATTGTGAAGTCTAACACTCTACACACCTCATTCGCCCCTCACTGAACTTGTAACACCATTCATTTCCAACGGAAAGGGAGCTAGAGCCGCCAAGGACTAAGCTAATCGAAGTCGGAAGTCCTTTTAGTCGAGCACCTTCAATTCGATATCCAAGGAGGTAATCAAACACTTCATCTGACTCGTTTCAATGCCTAGATCAAAAGCCCTATCCTAATCGAGACTTATAACACTTAATTGATCATAACTGAATTCTAGGGTTCATCGCAGTCTCGGTGTAGTCGAATCCTAATCTACACTCAATTTCAATCTAATTAAACCACATGGATTGATTCACAATATCTTGCTCGTCAAAAGCCCTATGAATCCAACCTTTTTCATTATCGGAATCGATCAGTTTGATTCCAAGTTCAATCTAGGGTTTTGACATATTCGAACAGAGATTTAACAAAAAAATCAGTGTTTCTACAATTAAACACACCCACGAATTCACAATACACTAATAAAAAAAACCCCTATGATATTTTGGCTGATCACGATCTAAATCCGATGGATTGGGGTGGTTCTTGATTCGGTTCGCAAGGGGGGGAAGAACACAGAGTTTTTGTATGTTAAAACCACTTGGAACCGGGATTTATCGCCATTGCCCTAGCGGGCGGAGTGGCTAAGACTCTGGACTTATGCGTAGGAGACCCGGGTTCGAGTCCATTCTCCTGCATTATTTTTTTTGGGACTTTTTCATTTATCTCCTTCCATAAAAACTAAACCCTATATTTTTTATAATACTATATTATAAGGTTAGAACCCTGAAAAAAAACACTCGTAGGCTCGGGTTTGGTTTTTATAACCCGTTTTTAATGTGTTTTCCCACATTTAAAATAATATATTTATATTATTACTTGAACTCTCGACTCCGAATAAAAATAATATATATACATATTATTTTCACCGCATTAATATTTATCGTGTCGTGCTTCAAACTTATAAATAATAAAATTATTTATATTATTACCCACGTTAATATTCTCGAATAAAAATAATATATATATATATATATATATATTATTTTTACCACATAAATGATTATCGCGTTATTTCTTCAATATTAAGAATAATATAATAAATTATATTATTTTCCAACACACGAATATTTATTATTATATTATTCGTAACTAGAAAACTCTCGATTCGAAACACGTCTACCTTAATATTTATATTAAGAAAATTCCGTATTCCCGTGGAGAAGTTCGTCTACTCTTTAATCTTTAGTGCGTCTTATGACGTTCAATCATCCTTGTCATCGTCACAATATCCCATGTGTCCCTAACTATTATGCTTATAATTCTAGGGCACACGTAGACCATTCACAGGAAAACACTTGTGGTCCCAATTGCATTCTTGTGTGGTGCAATATACTCGTACTCAACTCAGGTGAGTTTTCACGGCCCCTTTTACCGTTTTAAATTTGAGGAGAAATATGCATGCAAACGAACATCATTTTACTTGTTTTCCCGTTGGGGAGAACATCATTTTACTTGTTTTCCCATTGGGGAGAAACATGCATACAAACGAACATCATTTTATTTGTTTTCCCGTTGGGGAGAAACATGCACAAACGAGCATTCTTTTACTTGTTTTCCCGTTGGGGAACATGCATACAAACGGACATTCTTTTACTTGTTTTTCCGTTGGGGAGAAACATGCATACAAATGAACATCATTTTTACTTATTTTTCCGTTGGGGAGAAACATGCTTGCAGACAAACATCCTTTTACTTGTTTTTCCATTACGAAGAAACATATTCACAAACAAACATGGATCACATAGTATTTCACTACCACTTGTTTACTTAAGCGTAACACACTATCATTGAAAGTCCTCACACACATCGGACCGTTAATATGGATTTAGCGAGGTAATGTTTGGTAGTACTACTTGGTTTGACAAACCCCACCCGCGTTAGTCGCGCTAACTCTATTGGAGGTCGAACGGGTGTAATATTGGCCTAAACACATTGCTAGGGTTGACAGACCTGGCGGGAGGCATTCAAACAAAAACAGTTAGCTTCGGCTGCGAGCGCTTAGAGTAACTTGTACATTCTCTAGCTAGCAATAGGTGTGACTTACGTATGTGGATCCTACAAACACACAAACAGTTTATTTACTTACAAACCTGTGAACTGACCAACCTCGTGTTGACACTTTTTCTTTCATGTTTCTTAGGTCGATAAGGCACAGGTTGCATAACTAGGACATGCATGGAGTCCTACTTTCATTGCATTCTTATGCAAATATTTAAAACAATTCACTTGCTGTTATTAAACTAAACTTGGGCACGTTTGTTTTGCGCAGTAACTATTTGACATAAACCGCTTCCGCATTTAACTCTGAACTTTTATGATATTTAATTTACGTCCCATATAGTGTCGTTTGATGTAACTAATGTCTGAGATCCTGGTTTGTCACACGCCAAACGGTAAAACTCCGTTAGTGGAATTTGGGGGTGTGACAATGTCCATCACGAACAACCCGGTGAAACATTGCAAAATGAAACATATTGAAATTCGTCATCACTTCATCCGTGACTGTGCTGAAAAGCACCTTGTTGAACTTGTAAAATTTCACACTGATGACAATTTTGCCGATCTTTTCACCAAGGCATTTGATCATCCCCGTTTTGAACATCTTGTCAACTTGATAGGAATGTTCAATCGTGAGTGAGAATAATCTTTTTCAAATCAAAACGTTTCATGGAAGTTAAACTTCATTTTACTCTAAATCTTTTCTCTATAGTTTGTTTTTCTTTGATATATTTTCAGAAAAATCCTAACAAAATAGAAAATCAAGAAAATTTCAAAATCATTTGAGGATAAGAGGAAATGATAGTACATCAGTAAGTGATCTAAACGTCTTGGACCTCACGTATGGGAAATGATTGCGTCATGATTACTTGAGCCTCAAATTTTGATTTTCTTGTTTTAATTTGTATATTTGCAAGTAACTTGAATTGTTAGTAGGCTATAAGCGTTTTTGGATCATTAGTAGTGTGAAAATTTAAATACAAATCACTAAAACAGTGATTTGAACCCATGTTTTGCACGTGTGTGTGTAAAATAATGCAAAAAGATCATTATCAGATAAAGAATGTAAGATTTTTGCAAGTATTTTCTTATGAGACCAGTTTCGGGTTATGTTTTTAGCATAATTTTTCGGTTCTCTTCATTGCCCATACTCACAAGTATGCAATGGGAAGTTGAATCAAGATATGTCTTGACAGCAACTGTCAAGCATATGCTACCCCTTTGATCACACCTGATTCATTTAAGACATATACAGATAACATTTGGATCCCCTTACCCAAATCCACAAATGAATCACTCGATTCTGAATCTTATTATACTTGATAATCCTTATGGATTCTGTTTGATTTTTTTTCTGTGCTAAACTATGTAACTTCATTATGGAGATTTTGATAATCCTTGGGAAATCTTAGATGCCTTGAGATAATGCAATTTAATTTCAATAGCATAACTATGGGGTACACGTTGTATGTCTATATATATTATCTTAACTCACAAGAACATGATACAAAAGTGCTCGTAGTTTCAAATCTTATAATAGTGACAAACTAAATAAATAATAATCCATGACATGATCCCATATTCCTTGATGTTTATATTGTATCTTTTTGCTAATTATTAGCATGATATGATCCTCTACTCATGACTTTGACCAAAAATAGCTTGTGTGTATTCCTGTATATCCGGATATGTATCTTGTGCTTATTATCTTTATTCAAAAAAAAATATTTTTAGTTTTTGTACAGTTCATTTAATATAAAAATGACAAAAAGATTTTAAGTACAGTTTATCAAAATTCATGAAAAGCCAAAAATATTTGTGTTCAACTTCCGTGAATTGTTTTTGAAAACCTCTTGATTGAACGTTCATATCCAGTTTGCTATTTGACATTGACCATATTCATAATTCGAGTTGAAGTTTGAGTACACATAGGCACGTGCGTACTTGTTAAGCGCGCTAGTGTTAAACCCTGCGTACTTACTAAGTACGCAAGACTTAAGTTATGCGTACTTATTAAGTACGCAGGGGTTAAATCCTGCGAACTTAACAAGTACGCAAGACCCAGGTGCGTGGGGTATATAAGCAGGTGTTAGACATTTTTACCAGTTTCAACTTTCAAACGCTCAAACACTGTTATATACTCCCTGCTCGATTTTACTCAAAAAATTTCATGTGTTCCAAAGAGAATTTTCATCCCGATCTTAGTTTCATCTTCACCTATCTAACACTTGGTGAGAATCTCAGACCATTACAACCGTTAACTCTCATGTTTTGGACCGATTCTCTGATCATATGAACCTGGGGTTTTGATGATGAAATTTGGACCAGTTTCGGATGTTCTTAAGTGAAATTGAGACCTGAAACTTGTTTAATATCATTAATCAAAGCTCGTTTTAGCTTGCCTTTGGTGGCGGTTTAGGTTCCATGTGTTTTAAAATTGCTTTTTGACACTATGGTAACCAAAATCCACGACCAAAACTTTGAATCTCTGGATTTTGAAATTTTTCTAAGTGCAAGTTCCTGCGCACTTAGCAAGTACGCAAGAAGTAAGTCATGCGTACTTACTAAGTATGCAAGAACAATCTACATTTGTACTTGTTAACTACACAGGAAGGGCAACTCAGAAAATTTTCTAAGTCTGGAAATCAGTTCAATGTGCAACTATTATACCATATCATGTTTGTTCCATTCCAATGATTCTATTTGATCTAATGGTGTTTATCTTGTGTTTTTGCAGAGATGGCTCATACATTTAGCAATGAATTCAATCTGTTAGCTCTCACTCATCCAGAATGGAAGGGTTCTGCACTAGATTATAAAGAGATTGTGGACTTTCTAAATAGATCCAAGATAAGCTACGCTATCTCAACTGAACCGATTGTCTCTAGACCCTACATGGAGCAGTTTTGGGATTCTACTGATCATGACTGCACGGTAACGCCAAACTTCATAAGAGCTACTGTGATAGGTCATGAGATTGCCATTTTCAGAAGACACTATCCGAAGAGTTCTATAGTTCAGGGATCTACCTACTGATCCGGTACCTTACCCTGACTACTTTGTTGATGGCTGCTGGAGACAGAGGATGGGATATGTTGGCACAAAAGACTATGCCTCTTACAAGAAGATGTGGGTACTTGACCAGTGGCGTTACTTTGCACACGTCATGATCATGTGCCTATCTGCAGGGAAGGCAGGGAAGGATGCAATGGGTCACGAATTCGCAGCCTCAATGGTTGGCCTATCTCTGAACAAGGGCTACAACTTCTCCAAATACATCTACAAGTCTATGACCGATCAGATCAATGCTGCGAAGAGGTTCAGGTTCCTATTATACCAAAGGTTCGTGCATCTGTTGATTAATGACGCTGTGCCCAATCTACCTCAGATTGGGGAGAGATTACATGTGAAAACGGTGGACAAGAGTGTGTTCATCCAATTTCTGAAGCCAGGCAGTGTAGAACCTACTCCTTAGCATACACCCCTCTTTGGTCACCTCATAAACGAAGGATATGTGGCCCCTCCCAACTTCCGATGGTATAGTGCTGATTCTGAACCAGAACTTAGCAAACACTTTGATGAACAACAAGATGAACAACAAGAGGAGGAAGAGGAAGAAGTGAGTGAGTCTGATGATGATGAATCTGGAGATGAAGGTGATGAAGAAGGAGGTGCTGGTGCTGAAGAGTCAGATTCTGAAGCAACTGAATTTGATTCATCTGACTCTAATGATGCACTAGACCAAACACACCCGAGGAGAACGACAAAGGTTTCCCTTCCCGATTCGTCCTCTAAAAGAAGACGACAAGACAGTCCTGACAGTGAGTATGAACCAGAGTCAGAGACTGAAGTACAAACACAATGAACTGAAAGAAGGGTTAAGCAAAATAATGATAGGCCATTTGATGTGATCATGCGAGATCTTGAATCTCGTGCTCAAGGCCAAGCAAGTACTCAAGCCCAGAGTACCTCTCGAACTTCTACTCAGCTGTATCAAAGGAGGAGGTAGCCACGGGTGCCTAGTAGTGTGGCTGCTACTTCTATCTCAGAGGAGGTGCCTGAGATAGTGTCCCTCCCGATTGTAACTGTTCATCAAATAGTGGCCACTCCTCCCATACAGACGGAGTCGGTCACTATAACACCAACCACCATTGAAACATCAACCATCCCATCCACAATCCCAACTACCACCCTTTAGCCCATCAGTTAATCCTACAACTTTGGAAACTCAGGTCGCCAGTTTACTTGAAACAGTTCAGAAATCAAGGAGTGAGTCAGACGCTCAATAGGCTCAGATAAACTCCTTGGTGGATGAAGTTACACGATTAAGGCACGAAGGTGAGGCAACCCAGGAGCGGCTTAAAAGCTTAATGTCCCAGAATGAAATGCTCTTCAAGACAAATGTAATTATTCTGGGGCATAGGAATGCTCTAGAACTAAGAATGGATGTCCAACGAAAGGAGCATGAGATTGTGGTGAAACTGATAAGCGAAATGAATGAAAAGCTTGCCGCTCAGGGGGAGAAAGAGAAAGAGAAAGAAAAGCCAAAGCCGAGTGGTGATGAAGCTTGTCATCCGGTTGATCTAACCAAAGATGATGACAAATACAAGGATCCTGAAGCCGGTCCTAGTGGAGATGAGCAACAAGCTTTAGCTATTATTCCAATCTCTGCTGTATCTACGACTGAGGGGGAGTCTACTCAGCACGTCGGTGATGGTGATACTTCTGGTGGTGGTGTTGGTAGTGATAAAGGAAAATGTGCGGCTAAAGTTTTACACGATTTATCTGATGATGTTATTTTGTTGATTGAGCCGGACTATTCCAACGAAAGATCGATGCTCTAAGCAATCTTGAAGAAGGAGAGATCGAGTCTGACGATGACTGGGATGATGATGAGGATTTGATAGTGGAGTTCCCGAAGGGAGACCGTGAGGGAGTTTATGAGCTTAAGGACGAAGAGATCATTGAGGCTCCAACCTTCGAAGCTGCTTTTACTACAGGTTCAGTCGAGCCTGAGAATGTTGCTGAGGCTAGTGGAGCAGCAACCTCGACTGAAGCCTCTCCTATCGATCCCCAACCTGCTGATGCTGATGACTGGATGAACAAGTATCCTCAGGGATGGTTCAAAAAGGGTCAACTTCCTGCTTGGCAAAAGTCTTCAATCATAGATAAGCATGGAGCAACATGGATGATCTTATCTGTCCGTTTCGACATTGACAAGAACTTGTTTACCATCAAACGAGCTGGGGGGTTCAATACTTGAAACCAACCAGTGAGGCATTCAGTTATCTACCCAAATACGACCTGGTGAACCTAGCAAACCATGAGCTACTTGGTGATAAAATTCACGCGGTAGCAAAGGTTTTGGGGGGAACACTGCAATGGGAAGGTAGGTCTGGGAACTTTGAAATGTTCAAGCGTCAAATGCCTCTAGGACAAGAATGTTAGACATCCCGTGATGAACAGAAGCTTAAGGAAGTTGGTCTACAACAGTGTTATGTGAGACCAGGATTCCCCTGAGCAGGTTATCTCAGGATATCCTTGGTAGCATGTGGTACTGGTATGTGGACTGATCATGGTTTTTGATGGTAATACAGAACCTAGAGAACTGATCATGGTTTTTGATGAGATCTATTTCATCAATTTCTCTGTTAAAGATTTGGCGGTTCTAAACGACAAGTTTTGCATCTACACGGATGAATGGATGAAGCTTTAGGCATCGAGGTACAACAGATAGGTCATGTTTTTCCATGACTACAAGATGAAGATGGGAAGCTAAAGCTGAAGGAGTTTGAAGATCGAAGACAATCCAGAGCTGTTGTCAAAGGGGAGTTTGTTGGAGCACGTTTATGTGACAAACACTCTGGATGTTGTCTCTGCTTTTGTATTTGTTCTTTTGTAATTGTACTTGTATTTCTTACTTATTGTCTTATCGAGTTGTAATCGTGTCTGTAAGTACTTGTCTTGTAATCGTCTTTCTAAGTGTTGTGCGCACTTAGCAAGTGTGCATGTTGTATAACATGCGTACTTAGCAAGTACACAAGAACAAGTCTGCGTACTTGCTAAGTACTCAGGAACAAATGTCCTACGCACTTTCTAAGTACGCAGGCATCAGGTCTACGACTATATATAGTTGATTGTAGAAGTTGACATGCACGCTCTTATTGTAACTCTTGTAATCGGTTGATATTGATAATAGATGAAGTTTTAAAGTGACTCTTGTTTATTGTCGGTTTACTTGTTGTTGTTGATACTCCATCTAGTCATGGGCATTCTGCACCCTGTTCGACTAGCCACACACTTGCATGTGACGATCCGAGACACCCGGGGACCTACAGGAAGTCTAAGTCAGGTTGGAGGAAGTACAATGAGGTGTGTTGGGTTAGTTGGTTCCTATTGAAGCACTTGGTTTAATCTACAATGCAAGAATCAGTTAAAGGGGAGTCGGTGTGCTTGATGATTACTCGGTAACTGAAGACTGCAGATTAAAGATTAAAGATCGGAAGAGCACAAGTGGAATGCCAGAAGATCAAGTCTCGCCAGAAGACACGTGATGTCATTAGTTTAGAGGGAGTCTGTTAGGACATTCTTTGTAAAATGATGTTTATCAGTGTTAGTGATAGATAGAATTTGATGCTACAGTTAAGAGGGAGTCTGTAGAAGCATGTTTTAGTAACTATAGATAAAATTCTATGTATCAGTGTACTAGGCTAGTACGTAGGAGGGTGTTCCTGCGTACTTAGCAAGTACACCAGATTGGTGCTGCGTACTTAGTAAGTACGCATGGCTTTTGCCCTGCGTACTTATCAAGTACGCATGACCAATGCCCTGCCTACTTAGCCAAGTATGCAGGAAATGTTCCTGCCCCTATAAATAGAAGGCGAGCCCTTCATTTGTAGGTGGAACTTGGGACAAGGTTGAGAGAGGTTCTTGCCGGGATGAGCTCTCCCGACCCCTGTGAACCATGAGCGTAAACGAAAGATGTGCACTCCTTTGGTATGTAGTCTGTAATGTGAGATGACTTCTTTGTTATGGATTACGTTTCATTTTGTTGATTCTCTTGTCTTTATGTTCTTGGTTTTCTCTGTCTTTGTTGGAGCATGTTTTGTGACAACAAGCCTTGTAATAGATTAGTCTTTATGTTTAACGTTTTGATTGTTTTGTATTGTAAAAGTTTAAGTTTGCATAGGCGAACTTGTCTAGTTCGCCTGGTATAGTTGAGGCGAACTTATTAAGTTCGCCTGGACTAAGAGAGGCGAACTTAACAAGTTCGCAGGACTAAGAGAGGCGAACTGGTGCAGAGTGTGTGGCTATAAATAGTTCATGAGTGATTCAGATCTATAGAGAGAAGACGAAAGAGTTAGAACTTAGAAGAGAGGATTCATTCGTGTGTACTATTTGTGAGATAATACAATAAGCTTTCATCAAAATCGTGTCTTGTGTGATTGTTTTACATTCGGTATTATTCGAGACGTACGTATACGATAGGATTCCGCACTTCGTATTCGTATTACGTGTTTTATAGCAGATATCGATCAGTAGACTCGCTGGGACCTACAAGTGGTATCAGAGCATTTGCTCTTGATTAGCTACTGTTGTTTGACATCGTCTCGATCGATTTTTCACTACAAGATGGGGATTTTCAGAAGTTTCTGTGTTCCTGAAAGTTTGCTACATTTTGGATTGAATTTTGATTGATTCCTTCATTTTTGGTGTTGTTTTATGAAAATTGTTCCGATAGAAGCATTCTAAATTGATATTTGAAGAATCATACGGAAGGAATTTCTCTAATTCATTCAAAATCACTATTTATGGAGATTTTTAGACCTGTTCGTGTGTTTGGGTGTTAATACTATCCTTCTTGTTCTTCAGCTGATGCAGGCGAACTTGTCATTCTGTTACAAGCGAACTTGTCAGAGCGAACTTGTTAAGTTCGCTGTATTTGAACTAGGTGAACTTGTTAAGTTCGCTTCATTCAAGCTAGGCGAACTTGTCAGGCGCAGTTGTTAAGTTCGCTTCAACCAGAAACTTGTTAAATTTTTCTAAGTGTTTGTAACATCCCTGATTTTCTGACCCTATTTTAACTAAAAAAATAACAACACGGCCTTGAATCATATACTTGTTCAACCTGCACCTCATTAATCGTTAGCCGATCGTATTCAATTCAAGGATTTAGAACTCATAATCAAGTGGTAACACCTCTTAGAGTTAATCCAGTTAGTAATCTCGTTAGGTGTTCTGATAAATCCTAACCAAGCTAATTCTGTCAAAGCTGAAGTTGCAAGGGCTGATTTTGTAAATAACCAGAAACCCTAGTAGGCACGGTCGTGCCACGTTTTGGCACGGTCGCGTCTTGTCTGGCACGGTTGCGCCTATTGTTGGCACGGTCGCGCCTTGTTTTGGCACGGTCGCGCCTCGCGTCAGTTGAAATGGAAATACAGCCTTTAATCGCTGGACCGTTCGATTTTGTAACCAATTCTTGCATTAACAAACCCATTATGAGTTTAACCATCTCAATTATATCAAATAAACCCGTTTTTAGTCGATCCCTCTCCTAATTACCAAAACCCTCCATTGTGACCAATGATTTCATCGTTTCGTTGTAAATTCTCTCAACCAAACAAACCAACACCTTAGTCGATTCCCCCTAAAGCTCCAGAACACATCAACTGGGCCGGAGTTGTAGCAGAAAGCATCGGAGACCACACCCGTCATAGTCGGAACTCTTCCCTACCGTAGGCCATCAATTCATCGTCTTATAGGGTAATTGAAACCTTCAAAACTTTCTATTTATTCTGTAGATCAAAAGCCCCAATCTAATTTGGGCATTCAATATCGAAACTAACACAAACCCGAATCTAAGTTTCGTTTAAAAATGATTTAATCGAATAATACTTTGCACATGTTTTAAATACAATTAATCTATACAAATAGACTCGTAATCACCTAATGGATGAAAGCCCTAACGTTTCCAGCTTTGAAATCATAAGAATTAGACAATTCGTCTCTGTTTTGGACCAGACACGGTCGCGCTAGTCCTCTGGCGCGGTCGTGCTCCATGAAGACACGGTCGCGCCACTCCAAGCGCGATCGTGCCTCGCCCTCTGACCCGGTCGTGCCTCTTGGCTAGACCTGGTCGTGCTACCCGAACCCTAGACACAGTCGTGCCTGGACCAGGCACGGTCGTGCCTAGTGAGCAGCCTTGCTATGTTATCTGTTTGATCAACACGGTCGCGTCCTTGAACAACGCGGTCGCACCCGTGGTCCTAGCACGATCGTGCCTTATCCCTGGCACGGTCGTGTGTGTGAGAAACTGACAGAATATGTAATTTCATATTTTTAAAACAATAAGTATTCCAAATTAATTTTTCAAATAAAAATAATCGTTTTTATAAAAATTATATTAACTTCTCTGAAAAGATCAAGTTTTTAATTCTAAAATAGATAAAAGTTATTTATTTAAACCTACAAAATTTAATTTATATTTAAACAAAAAACATTTATTTTTTTATACTTAATTACCTATAACGTCTACATTATCTTCATAACTAGATGAATAATAAATTATTTAATTATTTAGTTATTTAAACTCAAACCTTAATCAAAAGGTTCCAAAAAAAATACCCATTTCAAATCTTTCATTTTATACAATACATTTCAAGTTCAAACCCCAAACCTTATACACTCCTCCAATCCGACTCTAGACTTTGACACAGACTTTGTGCACTATTAATACAATATACATTACACTCGAGGTTAACATTGTGCATTTCAAGGATCTTATTGCTAGCTAGTATCTTGTGTTAACTACGCCTTCGAATCAAGTGAGTATTCATAACCCCTTTTCACTCCTTTACACTTTTGGGGTGGAACATGAACTCTATACACATTACACATTACACATTTACATTTACGCAAACAACACAAGTGTAAAAATCCTATTTACATACATGTGTGCAAAATTTGAGCTTTGTGCCCAAGCACTAGTTGTGCTAATGTCACACCCCAACCGACGGCGGAAAACGTCGGGGCGTGAAGCTGTGCAGACTGTTCATAGCTCATGGTTGCTAAAGTTTGAATAATTTAAACATTCATTTTCATTACACGTAGCAAGTTCATACCATACAAGAACCAAATGTAGCGATTACAAAATATAAATAGTTTAGATTAATTGCTAAGTCCAAATCCTATATGTAGCAGCTTGTAATACTTCAAACATTGTCACCCGAAACATGGTTAAAAACAAAGTCAACTAAAAAGTTGGTGAGAATACCTAGGTTTTCGTGTCATGTAATAGAATATAGTGTCGTGTGCATACAATTCATACAAACATGGCAATTAAGGCATTTATGGAGAGATACCATCGTGTGACCTGGTAGTACAATCAAACCTTTGTAACTAGCATGCAAAACAAACGCGTGTTGGCAGTAACAGTCACCCTACCTGGGTGGGTTTGTCAGACTCAATAGATCTATCACTGTTTACTGTAGGCTATAAAATAGTTAATGATTGCACATGAATAGCAAACTGCGTGTTGGTCTACACACCTAGTACTCAAGCACAAAGCTCAAAATTGTAACACATGATTGTAGGGTGGAATTGTGTATTGTGTTGTTTGTAAACATAGTAAATAGAACGCATGTTCCACCCCAAAAGTTTGTAAATAGAGTAAAAGAGGGGCTATGTAACTCACTTGTGTTGGAGCGTGTAGTTTGCACAGATCAACAAAAATACCAAGCGTGTTGTAGGTCGCTACGTTTGACCTATCGAATGAGGGTATAACACGTGTCACTGTTTGTGTTATTTTGTGTCCAAAGTGGGTTCGTTGGTGGTTTGTGTGTTTAGGGTTGGTTTTGGAATAATAAATAGTAGCGATATATATATATATATATATTTATTTAAATAAAATTTAAATAAACGATATTTGTTTAAATCAAAATATATATTTGTATAAATAGTTTTATAAAAATGATTATATAAACTCATGATTTCATCGGTTTTGAAACTATCGGGAATTAATCGTTTTAAATTTCTAAATCAAAGATTTGGTTTATAAATGATTCCCGGGTCTTGGGATTTTATAACGTAACTTTTATAATTACATTTTGAAATTTTTTTGCTAAAATATGTTAAATAGAATTTAAAACAGAAAAATAATTGATTCTGGTCAAGGAGCACGACCGTGCTCAAGTAGGGCACGACCGCGCTCGTTGCCGGGCGTGACCGTGGTGGTCTGAAACGCGCCCGTGGTCGAGTCAGAAGGTACATCATAGGTTCTGGACATAGAGCACGACCGTGCTCGTATCTGGCACGACCGCGTCTAGTGTTTGTTTTTGATCAAGACTTGTTTGCTCGGTAAGCACGACCGGGCCACACCTGGGGCACGATTGTGCTTGGTCAGGCACGACCGCGCTCAGTGATGAGCGCGACCGTGTCGGGTCTTTTTCAGACACAATTCGATCAATTCTTATAATAAATGCTTCTGTATTCTTAGGGCTTTCATAGATTAGGTGCTTGCGAATGTATCTACATAGTTTGATTGTATTTATATCGTGTTTAAGTGGTAGTTTGAGTAAAAGTTTAGTTTTCGGCTCTTTGGTTCAAAATCGAATTGAATGTGTGATATAACTACGATTTAGTATAGGGCTTTCATCCTAGGGGTAGATACGAAGCTAAGGAAGTGTTACTTACTCGTTAACAATGGGCAATTTAATGCAGTCGGCTACGGGTCAAAGAATTGAGCTTCTTGGCATCGATTGGACTCCAGAGACTGTTTGAGCGTCGAACGAGAGTTTTGGGAGACTGAGTGGGCTTATATGAAGGCGTAGAAATCGTGCAAGTTGCTTTATATCCACGAATTCGAGAGACTCGGTTGTGGTGTGAATGGGATTAAAAAAATTGTGCAAATTGGACGACATTTGATGCGTGTTTCAGACGGAATTCAGTGGAGTATGGTCTGACGCGCGAAGACCGGCTTTTCTCCATTTTAAATTTCATGAATTCAGCGGGTATGGTATGATTTGACTTCTACAGAGTCAAGTGGGTTCATCAGCGCGACCGTGCCTACTTTAGGCGCGACCGTGCTTAGGTCTGCAGGCGCGACCGTGCTTGCCTAGTTTTGTAGTTTTTGAGTTTTGTCAGTTTTGGTCCTCGGGGCTTGTGAGATAATGGTGTTTTTGTTTAATTTGTTATTGTAATAGAATAGTTTGTATATGTAACTGCATCGTAGTTTGTTTGTACACGAATCGAAACTGAAATGTGTTTGTTTATTGAAATCAAACGATTACATGATGAAAATCAGAAATGTTACAGTCTCCCCTTGTTGAGGGGATTTCGTCCCGAAATTCAACTAGTTGAGGTTGCAGAATTGGTGAATAGGTGAGGATACTTGAGTTTCATTTGGTCTTCACGTTCCCAAGTAAACTCAGGACCGCGTTTTGAATCCCAACGGACTTTGACTATAGGGATGCGGCTGCGCTTGAGTTGCTTTATTTCACGATCCATGATTTCCACTGGTTTCTCGACGAAATGCATCGTTTCATCAATGCGCACGTCGTCAAGAGGTATGTGGAGGTTCTCATCAGCAAGACATTTCTTCAGGTTGGACACGTGGAAGGTTGGATGAACATTGTTGAGTGCTGGAGGTAGCTCAAGTTTGTAAGCCACTTTCCCGATTCTTTCAAGGATCTTGAAGGCCTACGTAACGAGGTGCTAGCTTGCCTTTCTTTCCAAAGCGGATCACACCCTTCCAAGGGGATACTTTGAGAAGCACAAGGTCACCCACTTGGAATTCCAAGGGTTTTCGTCGCTTGTCGGCATAGCTCTTTTGTCGACTTCTCGCTACTCGGATGTTGTCACGGATTTGAAGGATTTTGTCGGATGTTTCCTGAATTAACCCGGGACCGGTGATTTGTGCTTCACCAATCTCGTTCCAACAGATGGGAGAACGGCATTTGCGACCATAAAGAGCTTCGAATGGAGCCATGTTGATGCTGGTGTGGTAGCTGTTATTGTAGGAGAATTCAATAAGTGTCAAGTGTGAATCCCAATTGCCACCAAAGTCTATGACATAGGCTCTCAGCACGTCTTCGAGGGTTTGGATTGTTCGTTCAGTCTGGCCATCAGTTTGGGGATGGTAGGCTGTGCTTAAATCCAATCGTGTGCCAAGTGCCTTTTACTTGAACAACCGGAAATCCCTGTCGGAGATTATGTTCAAAGGTATACCGTGTCGACTCACAATTTCGTTAATATAGATTCGGGCCAATTTCTCAACCCGATAGTCTTCACGGATGGGCAGGAAGTGTGCGGACTTTGTGAGACGGTCAATGATTACCCAAATGCTATCATAGCCGTTTGAAGTACGGGGGAGTTTAGTAATGAAGTCCATGGCTAGATTTTCCCATTTCCACACGGGGATTTCCGGTTGTTCAAGTAAACCGGAAGGACGTTGATGTTCGGCCTTGACTTTAGAGCAGGTTAGACATTTTGCAACATAGAGTGCAATGTCTTTCTTCATACCAGGCCACCAATATTGTGGTCGAAGATTGTGATACATTTTATCCGCACCGGGATGAATAGAATACCGAGACTTGTGTGCTTCAGTCATGAGGAATTCCAGGAGATCATTGCGATTGGGAACCCAAATACGATCCAAGAAATAAAGCAAGCCATTGTTTTTAGTTTCTAGTTGGAATTCAGCACCGCACGACATTTCCTCATACATATTGCCCTCGGTAATCGAGACGTGTTGAGCTGCTAGAATACGGGTTTGAATGTCGGAATGAATCTTGACACTTTGGAGCATGACGCGTTCTTTACGGCTCAGTGCATCGGCTACAACATTAGCCTTGCCGGGATGATAACGAATCTCGCAATCGTAGTCGTTGAGTAGTTCAACCCAACGTCGTTGCCTCATGTTGAGTTCTTTTTGATTGAAGATGTGTTGGAGGCTTTTGTGGTCGGTAAATACCACACATTTCGTGCCATATAGATAATGTCTCCAAATCTTCAAGGCAAATATGACTGCAACTAGCTCCAGATCGTGCGTCGTATAGTTCTTTTCATGGATCTTGAGTTGCCTCGATGCATAAGCGATTACCTTGCCTCGTTGCATGAGAACACAACCAAGGCCTAGGTTAGAGGCATCACAGTAGACGACTAGGTCATCGTTTCCTTCGGGAAGAGTCAGAATAGGAGCATCACATAACTTTTGTTTAAGAGTTTGGAAAGCTTCTTCTTGTTTCGGCCCCCATTCATAAGGTTTACCTTTATGTGTCAAGGCGGTGAGGGCTTGGAGAAATTGGAAATGAATCTTCGGTAATAACCCACTAAACCAAGGAACGAACGAACCTCGGTAGGGGTTTGAGGAGCACTCCAATTCTTGACAGCTTCGATCTTGGCAGGGTCGACATGTATTCCCTTTTTATTGACAACATGACCCAAAAATTGAACCTCCTTTAGCCAAAATTCACATTTGGATAACTTGGCGTATAATTGTTCGGTTCTCAGGAGATCCAAAATCAGTCTAAGGTGCTGTTCATGTTCTTCCTCAGTCTTGGAATAGATCAAGATGTCATTGATGAAAACGATCACGAATTTGTCAAGGTATGGTTTGCACATGCGGTTCATGAGATCCATAAAGACAGCAGGTGCATTGGTCAACCCAAAAGGCATAACCGTGAACTCGTAATGACCATATCTTGTTCGGAAGGCGGTCTTTGGAATATCTTCTTCTCGGACACGCAGTTGGTGATAACCAGATCGAAGATCAATCTTCGAGAAACAAGTAGAACCTTGGAGTTGATCGAAGAGGTCGTCAATCCTAGGTAACGGGTAGCGGTTTTTGATTGTAAGCTTGTTGAGCTCTCGATAGTCAATACACATGCGGAATGAACCATCCTTCTTTTTAACAAACAAGACCGGTGCACCCCACGGTGAATGACTTGGCCGTATGAAACCTTTGTCAACGAGTTCTTGAAGTTGACTTGCAAGTTCTTGCAATTCGGAAGGTGCAAGCCGCTATGGAGCTTTAGCCACAGGGTTTGCTCCGGGTATAAGATCGATTCGAAACTTTACTTCCCGAACAGGTGGAAGACCGGGTAAGTCGTCGGGAAAGACTTCGGGAAACTCCCGAATGATGGGAATATCTTCTATTCTTCTCTCCTTGTCTTCTTTTTGAATCACATGAGCTAGGAAAACCATGCACTTCTTTCGAATGTATTTCTGGGCAGTTATGCATGACATCAGTTTGAGTCCTTTGCAAGGTTTCTCGCCAAAGACTTTCAATATGTCTCCCGGTGGAAGAGGTACTCGGATGTACTTTTCAAAGCACATGACCTCGGCATGGTTTTTAGATAACCAATCCATGCCGATGATGACGTCAAAGCTTCCCAACGGCATTGGTATAAGGTTGACTGGAAACGTGTGACCATTGAGTTCCAGTGAGCAGTCATGAATGATGGAGTCAATAGTGATGGAGTTTCCATCCGCTACTTCAACGGTGAAGGTTTTCTCGAGTTTGGATCGTGTTTTTGCAAGTAAAGGTTCAAAGTTAAGTGACACAAAACTCTTATCGGCTCCGGTATCAAATAGTATAGATGCAAATTGTTTATTTACAAGAAACGTACCGTTGACCACATGATCGTTAGCTTGAGCTTCATTGGCGTTGATGTTGAAAGCACGTCCACGAGCTCCGCCCTGATTATTGTTCACAAGTTTTAGACATTGGTTCCGGAAGTGGTTCGGGTTGCCACATTCAAAGCAAGCCCGTCCATTTGCATTGATTGGAACCACTTGATTAGCTCCGGGTTGATTAACCGGGTTGGCTTGAGTAGTAAGTGCCTTTTGTCGGCAGATATTGGCCGTATGGCCAAGTTTCCCACAATGATTGCAAATGCGACATGGGATAGTTTGTGGGTGATGATAGTTGCAGTTGTTGCAGAGTGGGTAGGTACCTCCATAAGCTTTCTTGGCTGGATTTTGAGCCAAGGGTGCAACTTGATTAATTGGGGCGGCCGGAGTGACTACTGCAAAATTTTTCGCCTTTCTCTTCCTGGTGTTTCGATACTGTTCGTTTTGAACTTCTTTGACATGAGTAGGAGGAGTTGTGGTGTCAGAAACTTTCTTGGCCCCCTTTTTGGAAAGAGTACCTGCTTTAACGTGATTATCGGTCAGTGTGGCAGCTAGACGAATAGCATCTTCTAGGTTTGCAGGATTTCTTCCCAGAACAGTGTCCTGGATTTGTCTCGGTAGGCCACCGATATATTTTTCAATACACCTAGACAAAGGTGTAACCATGTGAGGTACCAGCATGCTCAGTTCGTGAAAACGGTTGGTGTACGCCAAGCTTTCACCGCTATCTTGGGTAAGATCCCAAAATTCCGCTTCCAGTTTCTTCATCTCATTTCGAGGATAAAATTCCGCTATCTTGGGTAAGATCCTTTTCAGCTCATCCCATGGCAGAGCCATTGGTACTTCTACTCCCCTTGTTCTCTTTTCCCCATTCCACCAGGTTAGAGCCCGTTTTTGAAAGACACTAGTGGCATGGCGAACACGCAGATTGTCCGGACAGTCACTATTGAGGAAGGTGCCCTCAATATTTTCGAACCATTGAAGGAGTCCCGTGGCTCCTTCGGTACCATAAAATTTCAGGGGTTTGCAAGAGTTGAAATGCTTGAAGGTACATTGTGGCAGGTTGGCACCACCGCCACCACCAGTATTAGCACTACCACTGGCGTTCCCATTGTTGTTGTTATTGGCTTGAGTTAGTTGAGTTACTAGCTGTGTGAGGAGAGCAGCAAGGTCGGTATTATTGTTGTTGTTGGCATTGCCGGTATTGGTGTTGGTGCTATTGTTGGCGTTGTCGGTGTTGTTGCGGTTGATGTTACGACGAGGAGGCATTCTATAAAAAGAGAATGATACAAAAGTGTTGTGGGAATTTATAAAAATCCGTTGAAATTTAGGATAGGAGGAATAATAACATATTTATTTCATAGTTCGGATTGTTTTCAAGTAATCACATTTCTACTTGAACACAATGACATATTAAGGTTAATTAGACTTATATAATTTTCAAGGATACGTGCTTTAGCCTATAGGTAAACACTCATCCCGAGAATTCCCAGGAAAGCATACGGATCCCTCGGTTGATTGGGATTTATATGAAATGCTTTCCTAGACAGAAAACCCAGAATACAGGTGTCACCCTTCCAGATTGCACATGTCCTTTAATAATTAACAGAGTCTAAAACCTTAACGGGTATATAAAAATATTTTTGATAGACTAATGTCTACGAGTATGAGTTTTTCCACAAGTTATGGCGATGATGACATAGAAGCAGTTAAGGAGGATATGCGGCTTAGGATACGGGTATGGATACGATTTATTTAATTTATTATTTACGCATGCTTATTAAGTCATGTAGTCTAAACAATTTAAGTATCAAATAACTAACACATAAAGCATGTGACATATAGCAAATAGCACGTATCACATAAAACATGTAACATGGCATTGTTGGGTGTCCTAAAGTTATAGTCTAGGTCAATGGTGTCTAATAACCTAATTCCCTATAACCAAGGCTCTGATACCAATCTGTCACACCCCAACCGACGGCGGAAAACGTCGGGGCGTGAAGCTGTGCAGACTGTTCATAGCTCATGGTTGCTAAAGTTTGAATAATTTAAACATTCATTTTCATTACACGTAGCAAGTTCAAACCATACAAGAACCAAATGTAGCGATTACAAAATATAAAATAGTTTAGATTAATTGCTAGGTCCAAATCCTATATGTAGCAGCTTGTAATACTTCAAACATTGTCACCTGAAACATGGTTAAAAACAAAGTCAACTAAAAAGTTGGTGAGAATACCTAGGTTTTCGTGTCATGTAATAGAATATAGTGTCGTGTGCATACAATTCATACAAACATGGAAATTAAGGCATTTATGGAGAGATACCATCGTGTGACCTGGTAGTACAATCAAACCTTTGTAACTAGCATGCAAAACAAACGCGTTTTGGCAGTAACAGTCACCCTACCTGGGTGGGTTTGTCAGACTCAATAGATCTATCACTGTTTACTGTAGGCTATAAAATAGTTAATGATTGCACGTGAATAGCAAACTGCGTGTTGGTCTACACACCTAGTACTCAAGCACAAAGCTCAAAATTGTAACACATGATTGTAGGGTAGAATTGTATATTGTGTAGTTTGTAAACATAGTAAATAGAACGCATGTTCCACCCCAAAAGTTTGTAAATAGAGTAAAAGAGGGGCTATGTAACTCACTTGTGTTGGAGCGTGTAGTTTGCACAGATCAACAAAAATACCAAGCGTGTTGTAGGTCGCTACGTTTGACCTATCGAATGAGGGTATAACACGTGTCACTGTTTGTGTTATTTTGTGTCCAAAGTGGGTTCGTTGGTGGTTTGTGTGTTTAGGGTTGGTTTTGGAATAATAAATTAGTAGCGATATATATATATATATATATTTATTTAAATAAAATTTAAATAAACGATATTTGTTTAAATCAAAATATATATTTGTATAAATAGTTTTATAAAAATGATTATATAAACTCATGATTTCATCGGTTTTGAAACTATCGGGAATTAATCGTTTTAAATTTCTAAATCAAAGATTTGGTTTATAAATGATTCCCGGGTTTTGGGATTTTATAACGTAACTTTTATAATTACATTTTGAAATTTTTTTGCTAAAATATGTTAAATAGACTTTAAAATAGAAAAATAATTGATTCTGGTGAAGGAGCACGACCGTGCTCAAGTAGGGCACGACCGCGCTCATTGCCGGGCGTGACCGTGGTGGTGTGAAACGCGCCCGTGGTCGAGTCAGAAGGTACATCATAGGTTCTGGACATAGAGCACGACCGTGCTCGTATCTGGCACGACCGCGTCTAGTGTTTGTTTTTGATCAAGACTTGTTTGCTCGGTAAGCACGACCGGGCCACACCTGGGGCACGATTGTGCTTGGTCAGGCACGACCGCGCTCAGTGATGAGCGCGACCGTGTCGGGTCTTTTTCAGACACAATTCAATCGATTCTTATAATAAATGCTTCTGTATTCTTAGGGCTTTCATAGATTAGGTGCTTACGAATGTATCTACATAGTTTGATTGTATTTATATCATGTTTAAGTGGTAGTTTGAGTAAAAGTTTAGTTTTCGGCTCTTTGGTTCAAAATCGAATTGATTGTGTGATATAACTACGATTTAGTATAGGGCTTTAATCCTAGGGGTAGATACGAAGCTAAGGAAGTGTTACTTACTCGTTAACAATGGGCAATTTAATGCAGTCGGCTACGGGTCAAAGAGTCGAGCTTCTTGGCGATCGATTGGACTCCAGAGACTGTTTGAGCGTCGAACGAGAGTTTTGGGAGACTGAGTGGGCTTATATGAAGGCGTAGAAATCGTGCAAGTTGCTTTATATCCACGAATTCGAGAGACTCGGTTGTGGTGTGAATGGGATTAAAAAAATTGTGCAAATTGGACGACATTTGATGCGTGTTTCAGACGGAATTCAGTGGAGTATGGTCTGACGCGCGAAGACCGGCTTTTCTCCATTTTAAATTTCGCGAATTCAGCGGGTATGGTATGATTTGACTTCTGCAGAGTCAAGTGGGTTCATCAGCGCGACCGTGCCTACTTTAGGCGCGACCGTGCTTAGGTCTGCAGGCGCGACCGTGCCTAGTCCTAGGCGCGACCGTGCTTGCCTAGTTTTGTAGTTTTTGAGTTTTGTCAGTTTTGGTCCTCGGGGCTTGTGAGATAATGGTGTTTTTGTTTAATTTGTTATTGTAATAGAATAGTTTGTATATGTAACTGCATCGTAGTTTGTTTGTACACGAATCGAAACTGAAATGTGTTTGTTTATTGAAATCAAACGATTACATGATGAAAATCAGAAATGTTACAGCTAACCTTTGTATGCGATTATGTGCAATCATTAACTATACAAGCCGACGGTTTTCAATGATAGATCTATTGAGTCTGACAAACCCACCCATGGTGCGCGGTGATTGAAATCGACAACACAATTTTTGCATGCTAGTTACAAGGTTTGGTTGTACATGGTTACACAATAGCTGCTCCCCATAAATGCCTTATTTTATCATGTTTTGTAAAGGATTTGTTTTCAACTATATGCTATCTATATACAACTGTATTATACTCACCAACTTTTTAGTTGACTTTATTTTATTCATGTTTCAGGCCCTAATATGTGAGAATGATTCAAGACGTGCTCAATATAGGATTTGGACTTAGCAATTTAAATCAAGAATTCTATGAGTTATTTTCTGTTTCTTTGTTTGAATTTGGTTGTACTTGGATTATTTGTAATGGAAATTTGACTTTAATATATTTCATATTAGTCAACCATGTGCTATGAACAGTCTTACAGGTCCCGCCCCGATGATTCCGCCATCGGTCGGGGTGTGACAGATTGGTATCAGAGACATGGTTATAGGGAACTAGGTGTTATTAGACACCCTTGACCTAGACTATAACTTTAGGACACCCATACAGTGCCATGCTACTACATGTTACACTATTAATTCCTTTGTAAATATTTTTACATACTATCATAGGTATTTACACTACATGATACAATACATAATGACTTATGTGTCACACTACTTGATAACTTTTGTGCTTACACTCATTACTATCTACATGCTATATGATTATATTTTTATGTGAATATTCTTACATGTTATACTACATAATTACATCCTAGGATACAACACTCAATAGTCAATGTGACACGTTACTTGCCAACTTTTCCTACTATTTACTTCTACCTATTAGATTTATTTAAATTACTATCCTAAATTTAACACACACACATACACACTAAATTATTCATACATATTTGGACTCACATACGTGATGCCATCACCCTTTATGAACAAAGACTTAAACTATTGGGCCTAATGCCCACCAATAGTAAACTAAGAAGCCCATCTATCCTCCAAGAAGAAGAAAGCCCACTGAAATGCGTACACCCTACTTTTGGGCCTCAAAGCCCAGTTCACAACAATTCTCATCATAACCATGAGCCCAACAATAGTATTATTAATACATGATGGATGGAAGAGTATGTAAGCCCACGAGGAATTCTGGCTAAGGAAAGATAGGGTACTTAAGTGTGTCTTAGCGACCCACCCCTCTTTCTTGGGAATTCTCTTCAGGGATGCATTGCTTATAGGTCAAGTGTATTTCTAAAATACTATTGTGAAGGTTCGGCGTTATGACTAGTCAAACTCTAAACCTATGAGAACTCCTACATTTGACACTCAGTATTTTATTTTCGCTTACAACCTTTCCATTGTTTTCCTGCTAAGTATGGACTCCTACTCTCCTACCTCCCCGGTATTCCGTCCCGAAGAAGAGCCTGATTGGGAAGAAGACACCGGATCACCCATACATCGATCACCAACACCCGCAACTGCTAGACCAAGGTTTGATGTAAGGGTAGACTGGATTAGGAACACTGACCCGATACTTCGAACACCTGGATCACCCGTACCCATAAACCCGTATCATACACCTCATCCCCACAATCAACTACCACTCCCACTAAGAGACCGCCAGAACTGAAGCCAGATCTACTACTCGAGTGACTATAGCGGTGCTCAGCTTGGCGATTATCTTCTTCCTAGTGGAAAGCTACCAGAGACGTTAGAAGAAGCTTCTACTGATTTCCTTTAAATTTTCGATTTGAGAACCATTTCCCTATGTTTTTAATAATGTTTAACATTTCAGCATCTAGTCAATTCCATATATTTCAACTCTACAGTTAGTGTTCATTGATTTAACCCGTAGAGCGTAAATTACACCTGTTATATTTTCATCAAACTTTCTCAAATATCACTTCTTTTATTCAACATGATTTAGTACATTACCAACAATCTCTTTCACAAATAAATCATTCTATTTTGTGATTTAAACAAAACATCGCTATCTTGTTTAACAAAATGTTTACTGGAATTTTTTTTGATAATATCAAAAACATAAATTTTCCATAAAACTTTTTCACCTAATAAGGAAAGTAATGCAATCAATTTTATAAAAATATTTTTAAAACTGATAAATAATTATGATTTTTATTCATTAAAGTAAATAATTCTAAACTTTGGCTAAATTAATATGCTACTACTTGGTTAGCAAAAAAAAATTGAAATATTAAATTAAAAATATTTTCTCATAAATTGCATATTCATTTAAAATATGCGATTCAATGATTTCACTACTTTATATATCTACAACCAAGAACAATTTACCACTTTCTATGTTCAAACAAAGACCAGTATTTGTAAACACAATTCCCAAATATTCCCAAAACCTCCTTGTTATCTTTCGCTTGACGCTTCAAGAGACGATCCATACCGCATAGACGTTAACCTTTCCCACCAACCTCAACGAGATTTGAGGACTCGAACCCAACTACCACATTAGGCAAGAACGCCAAACAACACGTTTGTCCGCAACACTCGATCACATGCAAAATCCATTAATATACATCGCACGCGAAGTTCAATACTTACGTATACACGTTCATAATATATCTAACGCAACCACATGGTACATGAAACTCAAATATTCTCAATATATCCAATGCTACACAAATTACATGATACATACAACTAGTTTGCCTACAAATCACAACTTACTCAATTGATTACGTAATACACGAAACACGTTTATTTCCAATACACATGCTACTGGATTGAGCATATGATACACGAAACTTAGTTGCTTGCAATATACATGATACATAAGAATTGCTTCATTGATACATAATTCTAGATTGACCACACTATACATGAAACTTATTTGGTTACGAAGTACATCACACTAAGCTGTGCACATTGTACAATATACATGATGCTAAGTTGCCAATATTTTACATGAAATTCATTTCCTACTATACACAAAATACTATGTTGTTTACATTACACCTCAGAGTTCATTGACTTACAAAATACAAGACGCTAAATTATTTACGCTATATATGAGACCTATTCGATTACAAACTACATGACACTAGATCATACATGAGACCTGTGTGCTTACTATATACTCGAAACAAAATTTTCTTACAATTATTGCAATGGATTGATTTCATTATACACAAGACATGGTCATGCACTTTGTACACCAAAGTTGAAGACCATAATACATTGAAACGACTCGGGGTTTGACGTATTCCTGTTCAAACACGAGCAAACTAAGAAACTTTAAGTGTTACTACTTTACTACTCTTTAGTTGTGAACTGACCTGATTAGGGACTTAAATACTTGTTAGCGACTTTCTATGTGTAAACAATAGACGCGATCATAGCGAAATTGTGCCCCCTTACCCACACACAACGAAACAATCTATACGGACCATACGATGATTTGAATAATTACGGGTGCACACGGAATTATGAAAATCAGCGCATGGAAACTATAGTGAAATTTTGTCGTGTGTTGTGACCTAAAACTTATCATGATGTGTAACAACGAAACTGATGTAATGTGACGAGGGCATGGTGGATACGCCGATGGTACTTCCTATATATAAGTGTCCTACCATATTATCATGAGTGGCGTTGTTAGTGTCACGTTAAGTTTTGACCCAGACCAGTGTTTATGAGACCTTTACCCGCTAGCAACTTTGAGCCTATTAGACTATATCTTACACAAACTTTAGATTTCAAAATCTCATTAAACTCATTCCAAATAATACATCTCACATGAAGAATTCAAAATTTCTATTTGACAATCTCCTCCTTACATTCATCTTAAAACAAATTTCATTACCACCCTCATATTCAACATTAAGTATCAGGCCTAAGCCATGTCAAGGGTTACACTCCCCAGAATACAACAATCAAAACTCACCGAAAACCCAAAACTCCCACCTGTTTCTTAATTTTTAATAGCCTCCATTAGTTAAATTTCGGGACGAAATTCCCTTAACATGGAGAGACTGTAACATCCCTGATTTTCTGACCCTATTTTAACTTATTTTAACTAATAAAATAACAACACGACCTTGAATCATATACTTGTTCAACCTGCACCTCATTAATCGTTAGCCGATCGTATTCAATTCAAGGATTTAGAACTCATAATCAAGTGGTAACACCTCTTAGAGTTAATCCAGTTAGTAATCTCGTTAGGTGTTCTGATAAATCCTAACCAAGCTAATTCTGTCAAAGCTGAAGTTGCAAGGGCTGATTTTGTAAATAACCAGAAACCCTAGTAGGCACGGTCGCGCCACGTTTTGGAACGGTCGCGTCTCGTCTGGCACGGTCGCGCCTCGCCTCGGCACGGTCGCGCCTTGTTTTGGCACGGTCACGCCTCGTGTCAGTTGAAACGGAAATACATCCTTTAATCGGTGGACCTTTCGATTTTGTAACCAATTCTTGCATTAACAAACCCATTATGAGTTTAACCATCTCAATTATATCAAATAAACCCGTTTTTAGTTGATCCCTCTCCTAATTACCAAAACCCTCCATTGTGACCAATGATTTCATCATTTCGTTGTAAATTCTCTCAACCAAACAAACCAACACCTTAGCCGATTCCCCCTAAAGCTCCATAACACATCAACTGGGCCGGAGTTGTAGCAGAAAGCATCGGAGACCACACCCGTCATAGTCAGAACTCTTCCCTACCGTAGGCCATCAATTCATCGTCTTACAGGGTAATTGAAACCTTCAAAACTTTCTATTTATTCTGTAGATCAAAAGCCCCAATCTAATTTGGGCATTCAATATCGAAACTAACACAAACCCGAATCTAAGTTTCGTTTAAAAATGATTTAATCGAATAATACTTTGGACATGTTTTAAATACAATTAATCTATAAAAATAGACTCGTAATCACCTAATGGATGAAAGCCCTAACGTTTCCAGCTTTGAAATCATAAGAATTAGACAATTCGTCTCTGTTTTGGACCAGACACGGTCGCGCTAGTCCTTTGGCGCGGTCGTGCTCCATGAAGACACGGTCGCGCCACTCCAAGCGCGGTCGTGCCTCGCCCTCTGACCCGGTCGTGCCTCTTGGCTAGACCTGGTCGTGCTATCCGAACCCTAGACACGGTCGTGCCTGGACCAGGCACGGTCGTGCCTAGTGAGCAGCCTTGCTATGTTATCTGTTTGATCAACACGGTCGCGTCCTTGAACAACGCGGTCGCGCCCGTGGTCCTAGCACGATCGTGCCTTATCCCTGGCACGGTCGTGTATGTGAGAAAACTTTGACTGAATATGTAATTTCATATTTTTAAAACAATAAGTATTCCAAATTAATTTTTCAAATAAAAATAATCGTTTTTATAAAAATTATATTAACTTCTCTGAAAAGATCAAGTTTTTAATTCTAAAATAGAAAAAAGTTATTTATTTAAACCTACAAAATTTAATTTATATTTAAACAAAAAACATTTATTTTTTTATACTTAATTACCTATAACGTCTACATTATCTTCATAACTAGATGAATAATAAATTATTTAACTATTTAGTTATTTAAACTCAAACCTTAATCAAAAGGTTCCAAAAAAATACCCATTTCAAATCTTTCATTTTATACAATACATTTCAAGTTCAAACCCCTAACCTTATACACTCCTCCAATCCGACTCTAGACTTTGACACAGACTTTGTGCACTATTAATACAATATACATTACACTCTAGGTTAACATTGTGCATTTCAAGGATCTTATTGCTAGCTAGTATCTCGTGTTAACTACGCCTTCGAATCAAGTGAGTATTCACAACCCCTTTTCACTCTTTTACACTTTTGGGGTGGAACATGAACTCTATACACATTACACATTACACATTTACATTTACGCAAACAACACGAGTGCAAAAATCCTATTTACATACATGTGTGCAAAATTTGAGCTTTGTGCCCGAGTGCTAGTTGTGCTAACCTTTGTATGCGATTATGTGCAATCATTAACTATACAAGCCGACGGTTTTCAATGATAGATCTATTGAGTCTGACAAACCCACCCATGGTGCACGGTGATTGAAATCGACAACACAATTTTTGCATGCTAGTTACAAGATTTGATTGTACATGGTTACACAATAGCTGCTCCCCATAAATGCCTTATTTTAAAATGTTTTGTAAAGGATTTGTTTTCAACTATATGCTATCTATATACAACTGTGTTATACTCACCAACTTTTTAGTTGACTTTATTTTATTCATGTTTCAGGCCCTAATATGTGAGAATGATTCAAGACATGCTCAATATAGGATTTGGACTTAGCAATTTAAATCAAGAATTCTATGAGTTATTTTCTGTTTATTTGTTTGAATTTGGTTGTACTTGGATTATTTGTAATGGAAATTTGACTTTAATATATTTCAATTTAGTCAACCATGTGCTATGAACAGTCTTACATGTCCCGCCCCGATGATTCCGCCATCGGTCGGGGTGTGACAGTATTGACGTGTTAAAGAATGTCGTCTACTTCTAGTCAAGTGACTAATATGACTCACTTACTAAATCATGACAATGAGATTGGAACTCCAACCAAGCCACCGAGACTTATGAATCTCAAAGACTATTCAAATTGGAAGAGTCGGTTTGAGAATTATGTTAATATCAATGATACAAGTCTTTGGGTTCCTATCAGTGAGGGATATGAGCATCCTGTTCATAGTCATATGGGTGTGTCGGATGCACGAAAACCAATTTGATCTCTTGATGATGATGAAAAGAAGCTGTATGATCATGAAAAGAAAGCTCTTGCAGCTTTATCAATGTGTTTACCTCTGGATATCTATCATACTTTCAAGAAGTTCAAGACTTCCCGTGACCTTTGGGAAGGTTTGGCTAAAAGGTGTGAAGGAAACACAGATATCAAAAAGAGTAGAAAGGAATTGTTAAAAAAGTAGTTCATTGTTTTTAAACACTTTGAGGGAGAGTCAGTGGATGAACTCATGACAAGATATTATCATCTTCTAGGTGAAATGGTCAACAATGACATTACCTATAAAAACAGGAAGATTCTTGAAAAATTCTTGGATGCTTTACCAGTACATTTTGAGATGTACATAATAGTGATCAAAGAACAATCTGGATTTGATGATCTTAGTCTTGAAGATTTGATGGGAAAGATTCAATAATATGATTTGCACAAGCAAAAGAAAAACACAGCTTATCAAGATCCAAACATTTATTTTGGGAAAGGTACATCAAAATTTGGTGGAGTTGCTTTGTTTTCAGGTGAATCGTCTGATGTTCCTACATATAGTTCTTCTCAAGGGAATACATGTTTTGTTGCTTCAAACTCTGGATGTTCAGCTCATAGCAAGAATGATAGTCATTCGTGTTCTACTAAAATATCTTCCTCTGCAGTAAATGATATGATGGCAATGATTGCTTCAGAGGAAATGAATGTAAGGTCACTGATCCTGATATGATTGAGGAGTATTTCAAACAGCTGGATAAAGATACTTTAGAGGAAATGAATGTTCAGTGGAACATGGATTTGTGGTTGAGACAAAGAAAATATCACTTGAAGAGGAATGGGAAGAAGTTCATTGGAGCATCAAGCAAGACCAAGATAGGTATGGATAAGTCAAAGGTGAAGTGTTATAACTTTCAGGAATTTGGTCATTTTGCTCGAGAGTGTACTAAATCCAGAAATCAGAATCAAGGACCTTCTAACTCTCAAGACAATCCATCCAAACCAAGTACTTCTACAGCTTTGATATCTCAGAACGATGAAAATTGTGATTGGGGTATTCATTTGGAAGATATAGTGGCTCATGTTAGTCAAGCTTTGCTGGCCGAGGTTCATCCTGAAGATGGAAGTGAAAATTGTTCTTCTGATAGTGACTCTGCAGATTCTGGGAGTGTAAATGAAAATGAAGAGTCACTGCCTCAGAAAAGTGCACCAAAGTTTTCATATGAAGAATTATTGATTGATGCAGCTGCTGGAAAGGTTACTGAAAAGATTGCAGAGATGTTATCTGTGACATGAAATCAATGTACACATCGAACCAAAAGTTAAAGGAAAATGAAACTGTTTTGAAAACTAAAGTTGATTCTTTGAGAAATGATATCAAAGTTTTGCAAAACAAAGTAAATGACCAAGTTTTTCGTCCCGATGTGTCATATGCTGAATATGAAAAGAAGATTAATGAACTTGCTGTGTTACAGTCTGTAGTAACAAAATTGTTACGAAAGCTTGAATGTTATAAGAATTCTAGTTTCTTGTTGGATTATTATAATGATAAAGCTTCGGGAGATAAGGTTATTGGTGGGGTTGGTTTTTGTCCTAATGTTGATGATAGTGAGATTAAGGGTGGTGTTGGTTATTGTCCACCGTTTAATGCAAATTATACCTCGAGTGTGATTGAGGAAGTTTTGGTTGAAGATCTGGAACCAAAAACAATGTTGAACATCAATCTTGTTACTGGAAATGACATAGTATATGATGATTCAACTGATGATGATGTGTTTTATTCAGACAAGGTTGAAGGCACAGTAAAAGAATGTAAGTATGTGGAACCTGTTGTGGTGAAAACAGTGACCAGAGACAGGTGCATTCTATCTGAACCGGATGATGTGAGTGAACAACCAAAACCAAAACCTAGTTTTAAACGAGTTAAATCTTTTGTAAGTGGAGGTTTTGATTCCCAAGAGACAAACCAGATTGAGAATATCTCTAATATTGATTTTTGCAAAAAGAAACTTACAGAGGAATCTCATAAGTTTGTTCATTCATCAAACACTATGTCTCAGTGTTCATCATCTAATTCTTTCAAGGTTCAGAAAGAAACGTATGTGCGTGTTTACAAGGAAAAACGATCTTGTTTTCATTGTGATACTGTTGGTCATATCATGAAAGACTGTCCAAACAAAAACTTTGGAAAACTTCTGGAAAATCCAAGGTTGGCACGTTCTTTTGTGAATCCATCGACAAAATCTGTACACATGACTGTGGATAGTGATGTAAAGAAGCCAAATGTTCATCCTGCTTCTGAGTATTGCAAGTTGAGTTTGTGAAAGTTGTGAAGAAGGTGGAGACTACTCATCCAAAAGAAAAATTGTCTAGACCACAACGACGTCGAAGAAATAAACGTTTGAGAAAACTTCTCGAACAAACAATGGTAAATGACAAGGTTGAGGTAGTGAGTGTGACTGAAAATGTTCCAGTGACATCAAAATGGAAACCAAAATCAACTGTTTCAAGTTCGGAGACAAAATCTACTAAAATTCAGGAGAAATTAGATTGTTTGTTAAAAGAAATTGTTTATTTTGATGAATCAGGACGACCCAAGACCACAATGGCTTGGGTCTCTATTACTAAATAATTATTTCTCTTTGTATGCAGGGAACTCCAAGGAGGACTGTTGGCAACCATTGGTATGTTGACAGTAGATGTTCTCGGCATATGACGGGTAATCTTAATTTATCGGAAAATGTCACACCCCCAAATTTATTTACTTAATAAATAAATTAAGGTTGTAACGATTGGTAACATTACACAACAGCGGAAGCTAAAATACAAATTTCTAAAGTGTCGAGCAACTTTTACAATTACTAACATGTAATAATACATTGATCTAAATCCACCTAGATCAAAATATACTTGAGATTTGATAACTATGCTTCTTCGGCTTCTATGGTTTAATCCAAAGAGCTAACCTATTCCAACCATGTCGTAGCTATGTATTACTTGAAAAACATGCTCAAAAATGTCAACGCAATGTTGGTGAGTTCACAGGTTTTAAATAAACACAATTGGGAAAACCATATTTACGAAATCGTTTGTCAAAACTATTTATACGAAATCCTTCGGCAAAAACCATTTGCACGAAATTGATTGTCAAAACTGTTTGTACGGGTACTATTGGCAATATCCTTTGCTCGAAATTATTCACTGTCAAGACCATTGATACGTATACCAATGGCAAAACCCGTTTCTCGAAATTGACTAGCAAATCCATTAGTACGTATACCATTGGCGAAATCCTTTGCTCGAAATTCACTTTATGCATATGATAAGCAAAACAAGTTAGCGGTTGATTCATCGAAGTCTAGCTAGCACTTACGAATTATGTGATGCACAAGCCTATAACCAAACCTTTAACGAATTCTCGAATTTTGCCCCAGCCCATTGTACCTTTAAACAATGAGAAACAACAAGACCTAATATGCAATCATTTAACCATGCTGGTCGGGTTAGCGCGACTAACCATGATTGGGGGTGTCAACCCGAATAGTACTATTCATATCGATCTACGGCTAAGTCCATAGCTAATGGTTATAGTTCGAAATACCGAGGAACTTTTAGTGTTAACTCATGCTCACAAGGAAATCAGATGCTTGTTTCTCGTTTTCTAGTTATCATACCATTTGAAATTAACATGTTTTCCCCAAATATAGAAAACAGTAAAAAGGGGCCGTAAAACTCACAAGGAGTTAACCCAAAATATTAATGTTATCCAGGGTGTAAACAATCATGTTTCGTTCTTTCAAATATGTCGTATAGGCATGTTCCTCCCCCGATGTTTACAAAACATTAAAAGCTAAAAGGGGGCCGTGAACTCACTTGAATTTCCTCTTGAATGTGAACTGCAATCCACACAATGATCAACGGGTCTGGTCCTATTCACGTGTTCAAAAGTAAATATATACTATTAAGACTAAAGACCAACCCTAATGTTTTCATGCATGTCTAGCGTGTCATAACCAACCTTACTAATATGCATAATATGATGATGACTCTTACTAGTCAAAGCTTGATTTAAACGACGTCACAGTATAATAACAACTTAAACCTCGTCTAAAATACTTACATGAACTAATATATTATTATTACGATGGATATGGAATTTATATCTTTGAAAGTGTTTTAATAATGCTTGTTATAAATCCTTCATCAAAAATACATTCTCGAGTAGTCATAATATATAACGTACATTCATCGTGATTAGGATTTCATCGTATCCTATGTACATATAACCCTGTGAAAATTTATTTATTATATTTTAAAAATAATAACAAGTTCACAAAATAGTTTATAAACTACGTATTATATTTTAACAAAATTTCGGCATTATAACGTCTGTAATGGTGTGTTGTCCCAAACGACATAAACCAATATGCAAATTCCAATATCAACATCCATCACAATAATAATATATTTAACCCATTTCATTGGTGAAAACGACCATATGAATGTATTCATAAATGTTTTTCATGATTTCTTATGAAAAAGTCTCATGACGTGTATGTATGCATGAATATATATTTTGTCTAGTATACATCTTGAACAAAATCTTATTATATATACACCTAAATATATATATTCTTTTGTATAACATTATAAATAAATCCATTGGTGATAGTTTTTAGAGTTTTGTCATAAATCATTTTCTTTATATATATATAAATTCTTTTAGACGTGATTCATGAATCAATATTTTATTTTACGAAAGACTATGATCCATAGGTTCAAAAATGGTAAGTTAACATATGTAGACATATTTATATATGTATAACCCTTCAAATTAAACTCTTAAACTTTCCATGAAAACTAAATTTCCATAACTTGACGTAGATGTCATAACATAACTATTTTTGTAATGAAAACTTGTGTGTTTGTTGGATCATAACAAAGCTTTATTTAAAATCATAGATGTTTAAAATAACGATTCTAAAAACAAAATCTTTCCATCAACTTATTTTTACTTTAGATTTCAAAAGGAGGAAAAAAATGATCCAAGTATGTAATTAATATTAAAACTAAGTTCAAGATGGTAGATCTATAAGTAAATCGATTTCCATGACTGGATGATGCATGAATTTCTATGAACTTTAAAAGTAAATCAAATGATAAGTTCATACTCCAAAGATGGATGGATCAAAGGCATGAAATCTTGAGATCTTTAAGCACCAAAACTCCAAGATAGAAAAAATATGTGTGTGTGTTGGTTCATGGCTTCAAGAGGGAGAACCGATTGATTTTTTGTTGTTGTTGTTGTTGTTGAATGAAAATGATCAAAACTCCAAGTCTTAGCTTTTAAGTAACATGGGTACAGGTTTTGTGTCAAAAAGTCAAGGCATGATATTAGAGTGTGTAAGTAAGCAAAATATAGTCAAGAATGGAGGTGGGTGAGGTCTATGACAAGGTTTGAATTTCGATTATGGAGTTAGATATTTTGTAGGTAAAAAAAAATAATCATAATTCAAAGAGAAATAATTTATAAGGAACTTGTGTAGTTTTAGAAGTTTAACATAGAAGTTGATGTCATATAAAAATATATATTTATAGATTTGGGTATCTATTTATAGACGTGTTGGAGTTTTATACATTTGGATGAGTTTTTATCAAAACCTCGTAATATAAATGTACAAAAGTAATTATAAGATGTGAGAATCTCTAGCTTGATTTTTCTTAACATTTCGGCATGTATAAATGTCTAAACATAGACGTACCTGAAATAATAGGCTTGACGTATGGAAAACGACTTATATATAATCATATGAATATTGAGTGGATAAAACTACATGTGTAGTAATATATATATATATATATATATATATATATATATATATATATATATATATATATTTGTGAAACAATGAATGTTTTCTTGAAATTCTTGTGACACTTGAATATATTTCTAATCTAAAATTCTTTGTATTGAAAATAATAACTCTTTATATCACCATGCTTGTTAATTGTCTTGAGGGTTATGGATCTAAATCCATAAAAGTGCATTATCAAAATGACCTAGTTTATGAATAATACTGAGTCGCATATGCATAATGGTTTACAATTCACTACTTATATAAATAGTAAATGACCTGAGTTTGACGGTTGTTACATTCTCCCCTAGTTAAGAGAATTTTGTCTCGAAATTCCACAGATGAGATCTTTGACTGGCTTATTCCCAAATAAGTGTGGGTACTTAAGCTTTTTATGGTCCTTGCATTCTCACATGCACTTAGAACGTTGCTTAAGGTTCTACCTAATTTCTGAAATTCACTTGTCTGTTGTGATTTAAATTTCTTAATGTCCTGTCTCATGACTTCTCATTGACTTTATTGTCAAAGTGAAATTTGTCATCAAATTTGAATTTCCTTGTATAGTATAAGTAACGAGTCTTTTGACATCGTTGATCGAACTATATATGCAATACGTCATGGATGCCACCAAGTTTTCTGAGTAAAGTTTATACGTCGCGAAACCGATTCTATCCAGAATCTTAAATTGGTTCCACGTATTTTAAAGTGTGCTCATTGTTCTTACTAAATGAACTACAACCATTTCTAGAATAACGTGTGACAAAACCTTGTCATCAACTTGAAGTAACAGAAGTTTCCCTGTAGTTGTCAGTATATTATCCCCCGACTACCTCTGATTGCTCAACCCTTGTCTCCTAATCGAGGAGTTTCATTATTCAAATCTTAAATGATTCATAGACTGTTTAATCGGATATTCCCAATTTATTCCAACATGTGAGGATTGACGCTATTGTCAATATAAACTTAGATAGCGTAATTCGCTATTGTATGCAACTTCAATTACTGATAGATGAGCATTCTAGCTCCCATTAAAATCAATCGCATAAATTATGTTCGTATTCTTAGTTCATTTCTAGATCATAGGGAGAATTTTTAATTCAATCCACTTAGTATTCGGTACTCGAAAGTAAAGCGAATAACTCACCGACTAACGATATTGGATGTGTAGGGATTTTAGATATAATAGCATGATGTAACAGTGTATTGGTACCTTTGAAAATCTGTTATCTCAAACGAGTGGATTTAGGAGAATTCTTTGAATATTTTGACAATGGAACGACGTCGACTATACACTGAGAGGATAAAATCATTACCAGAATCCCATGAGCAAAAGGGATTACACTAAGTGAGATCACCTCCATGTAATGATTGAGTGATTAAGAGGTTCTTCGATCGATGAGAATTAATAAATATGAGTTTAATTACGTGGTCGTTCTGATCATAGTGGAACCGTATGATAATTATCATGGGTAATGAAAAGGAAACGGTGCATTCGTGCACGTGAAATTCTAAATGTATGTGGCACATACACTTTATTCGTATACATATTTTAACACACGAAGACCAATTCATGATAGAATTTAAAAAAAAAATTATCGGAAGTCTAGTAAGATATGTCGGACGATTTGATGAGATGTTCAGGCCTTACTTCGAAATCAGATATCTGACTGTTTCTTGCCACTAGGTGATGCCACGATACATTCAATCTTTTCAGGGCAAAAGATTCTACTCGGCATTTCATCTGTCAAATCAGTATGTAGGTTTAATGGAGTTCCAGGAAATAACATCCTCGTATGCTATCTCTCTTAAATAAGCCGGAATGGTTTAGAGGAACCGTTAGTAGTTGTCTAGATAGCGACTTAGACAGCTAAGGTATGGAATAAAGTTTTATGAAGATATGATCTTCAAAGGTTGACCTTGGTCTTGTTAAATCTTAATACGGGTAATTCTATCACGAATGTTATTCATAACTTGGTTTAGATTGACCTCTTAATGAAATAGATGTCGAATTATGCTTGAAACAACAAAAATCTCACAGTAACAAGGAATCGTCAAGATTTCTGTGGTTCATCTATAGATGAGGGTGAATCTAGATGAAGCAGAAAGATAGTGTCAAAGTGTTTAGGAACAATATAGCTGATTTGGCTTATCAAATACTAGAGATAAATGCATCTTCATAGGGTTCAAAGAAAAATGTTTGAGAATAATCTAGCTTTCGTTGGCGAGGATTGAGTTCTATACTCCATTAACCACCGTTTGCACCGTACCTCTGCTGTAGTCTGGCATTTGGGTTGTGATATTGTGCTTTGTGAATTTATGACTTGATTATCATGTCCACAAGGTATGTAAGCCTTAAGAAGTTCTATGTTCGTTTGGAAAATTTACAATTCGATTAGGTGGGGAAATAAACAGTGAGATTGTGAAAATAGTTTCATAGAATTAGTGTCCCCCGAAATTGACTATGGGTCTGTCAAATGTGAGGACGTCGTGTCCTTAGGTGTCTTAAGAATTGTAACATTTCTGATTTTTAGTATCCGTATTTTCAATTCACTGTAATGCATTTCAAACTCAATTCTAGTGCACTGTTTTGTTCTATTCGTACCATCAATTAAATACTATACTTCAATGCAAATCCACAAATTTTACTCGGTTATATTCTATTAAAACACTACATAAGTATCTATTTATACAAATACGTCAAAGACTAAAGTTACAAGGTATGATGTTGAAAAATAACAAGAAACCCTAATAGGCACGGTCGCGCCTCGTTTTGGCACGGTCGCGCCAAGTGCTTTGGCACGGTCGCGCGACTTGCTTTGGAACGATCGCGCCCGGTGCCTTGGCACGGTCGCGCCTCGTTTGGGCACGGTCGCGCCTAGTACCAGTTGAAACGTAAAATCAGTTTTAAACGCGAGATCATTGATTGTCGTAACCGATATACGTTTCACTTTCATGGACAAAGAAACGAATATTATCAATTGTAACCATTAACAACAGAAAACCGATTCAAGAAAAATCAAAACCTCCTCATTTGAAAATCCTCTCCTTTGAACGTCGATCCTCCTATTCTAGAGTGAATTTCCCCCCAACCAAACGCTACACGATTCTCCCAGAAGCTACTGAACCATTTGAAGCAGCCGGAATCGTAGCAGAAGACGCCGGAAGCCAAGCTCACCGACGCCGGAACTCCTTTCTACCGTTCTCTATCAATTCACTACTCTTCCTGGTAATTGAAACCTTTTCCTCACTCGTTTCAGTTCATGGATCAAAAGCCCCATATTAATTTGGGCTTTCATTATGGAAATCATCTCGAACTCGAAGCCACATTTACATTCAAAATAGTTTAATCGAATCCGGTCCTAAACACGTTTTAAATTCAATTAATCTATACAAAAAGACTCGTAATAATCTATTGGGCGAAAGCCCTATGATTTCCAACCCTGTTATTATAAAAATTAGTCAAATCGTTCCTGATTTGGAACAGACGCGGTCGCGCTAATCATCTAGCGCGGTCGTGCCTCATGAGACACGGACGTGCTGGCTTCCAGCACGGTCGTGCCTCCTGCTCAGAACCAGTGATGCCCTTTGGCTAATCTCATTTGTGTCTTAGAATCATAGACACGATCGTGCCTGGCCAAGGCACGGTCGTGCCTAATGATTTAGTTAGTTAAGTCCTCTGTTTGATCAACACGGTCGCGCCCTGACTAGCGCGGTCACGCCCGTGGTTCGAGCACGATCGTGCCCTTCCCAGGCACGGTCGTGTGTGAGTTAATTATTTGGCAGAATTATAATTTTATATATTTTTCAAACAATAAATATTTCTGATTAAATTACAAAATAAAAATAGTTGATTTTTATAAAAATGCATTTAATTCTATTTAGAAAGATCAAATATTTAATCTTGGAATAAATAGAAAATTATTTATTTAAAGTTTATAAAAAAAATTAAATTTACAATTATTACTAAACCTTTCATTTAAAAATTATTTAAATGGTTAAGTTACATTTTATAAATAAATAAAATAATGATTATTTATTTACTTTATATTTAAACAAAGACATTTATTTATTTACACTTAATTACATTTAACATTTATAATATTTTTACAAACGATAATTATTTAATTTACTTAATTAATTATTCAAACTCAAACCTTAATCAAAATGCTTCAAAACCTTATATTTTATTCAATACTTTTAAGTACAAATCAATGGCCTTATACACAAATTCAAATTCAACTTTAAACTTAAACTTTTGTGCACACTATTGATACAATACGCATTACACACTAGGTTAACTTGTGCATTTCAAGGATCTTTATTCTATCTAGTATCTTTGTTAGCTACGCCTTCAAACCAAGTGAGTATACATAGCCCCTTTTACTTTTTTACATTTTTAGGGTGAAACATGAACACTATTCAAATTACATGTTTACATTTACACAAACAACACAAGTACAAATCCTATTTACATTCATGTGTGCAATTTGAGCTTTATGCCTGAGTGCTATGTGTGCTAACTTTTGTGAACACTTATATGCAATCATTAACTATTCAAGCTGACGGTTTTCAATGATAGATCTATTGAGTCTGACGAACCCACCTAGTTGAGGTGATTGATACCGACAACACAATTTGCATGCTAGTTACAAAGGTTGGATTGTACTTGGTTACACAATAGCTGCTCCCCATAAATGCCTTATTTATCATGTTATGTAAGGATTTGTTTTACAAACTATATGCTACCTATATACAAACCTGTGTTATACTCACCTACTTTTTAGTTGACTTTATTTTATTCATGTTTCAGGTTCTAATGTGTGAGATTTGTCAAGATGTGCTACACATAGGCTTGGACTTAGTTAATTTAAATAAAAGAACTCTATGTATTTCAATTTTATTCTATCTTGGATTTGGTTGTGTTTGGATTACTTGCAATGAAATTTGACGTTTAATATATTCAATTTAGTCAACCTTGTGCTTATGAACAGTCTACATGTCCCGCCCCGATGATTCCGCCATCGGTCGGGGTGTGACAGATTGGTATCAGAGCCTTGGTTATAGGGAATTAGGTTATTAGACACCTTGACCTAGACTATAACTTTAGGACACCCACTTATGCCATGCTTTATGATTATATGTTATGTGCTACATGCTATGTGCTACATGCTTACTATGATTAGTAGTTATTTCATTCTTGATGCATTACTTCTTAAAAATTCATGACTTATTAGGATATCCTTAAATAATAATTAAATAAATAGTATCCCTTCCTATACCCTAAACCTCATAATACTCTTATCTCCTTCTCTATCTATATGTTTCTTAGCATGTGGAATTCTCATGAAGCTAAATCCATAAAATTTTCTTTATTTCCTCGTTAAGATTTTTAAACTTTGTTAATTATTTGAGGACACGTGCAATCTGGAAGAGTGACACCTGTATTTTGGGTTTTCTATCTAGGAAAGCATTTCGCATAAATCCCAATCAACTGAGGGACCCGTATGCTTTCCTGGGAATTCCCGAGATGAGTGTTTACTTATAGGCTAAAGCATGTCTCCTTGAAAATTATATGAGTTTAATTAACCTTAATGTGTCAAAGTATTCAAGTGATTATATCACTATTTGAGTACAATCTAAACTATGATTAACTATTTTATTTCATTATCTTGTCCTTTTTAATCCAAGAAATTCTCATAAGTTCTTACATCTTTTCTTGTCTTGTGAAAATCTGTAGAATGCCTCCTCGTCGTGCTCCTGTGGCCAACACCAACACCGACATTGCTACCATCCTTACACAACTCGTAACTCAACTCACTCAAGCTAATGGTGCCGCCAATGGTAACCATGGTGGTAATCGTGGTAATGGTGGTAATGGTGGAAATGGTGGTGTCAACCCATCTCAATGCACCTTCAAGCATTTCAACTCGTGTAATCCCCTCAAATTCTATGGTACCGAAGGAGCTACCGGACTCCTTCAATGGTTCGAAAGCATTGAGAATACCTTTCTCAATAGTGACTGCCCCGACAACCTTCGTATTCGTCATACCACAAGTGTCCTACAAAAACGGGCACTCACGTGGTGGAATGGGGAGAAGAGAAATAAGGGTGTGGATGTAACAATGGCCTTACCTTGGGATGAGGTTAAAAGGCTAATGACCGAGGAATTTTGTCCTCGAAATGAAGTGAAGAAACTCGAAGCTGAATTTTGGGATCTTGCCCAAGATAGTGGTGAAAGCTTGGCATATACGACTCGGTTCCATGAGTTGAGTCTTCTTGTGCCCCACATGGTCACTCCTTTGTCCCGCTGCATTGAAAAGTATATTGGGGGACTACCTAGGCAAATTCAAGATACTGTCCTAGGAAGGAATCCCGCAACACTTGAGGATGCTATCCGTTTGTCTGCTACCTTAACCGATAATCATGTGAAGGCGGGGACTCTTACTAAAAAGGGCACCAAGAAAGTTTCTAACACCATAACCCCTCCTACCCACAGCAAAGAAGCCACAACTGAACCCTCTCGCAATAATAGAAAGAGGAAGGTTAGAAATTTTGCTGCGGTCACTCCTGCTATTCCTGTTAATCATATTGCACCTATGGTTCAAGCACCGGCCAAAAAGCCATATGTTGGAATCTACCCACTTTGTGCCACCTGCAACTATCATCATCCCCAAAGCATCCCATGTCGCCTTTGTACTCATTGTGGGAAGTACGGCCATACGGTTAATGTTTGTAGGGCCAAAGCTCTTGCGGGCCAAGTCAACCCACCAAACCGAACCAACCCGCAAGTGGCTCATCAAGGTGTTCCTGCTATTGCAAATGGGCGTGCTTGTTATGAATGTGGCGACCCAAATCATTTCCGTGATCAATGCCCAAGGTTAGTCAAGTAGGTCCCAGGAGCCTCGTCGCGCAGCGGATAATAACACGATCTGTTCTGTGATTTGTGTGGGAACAAAGAAACTAGACAGAGAAACAAGAACAAAGATAAAAGATGATGAAACGAAACATAATCCATAACAAAGAAGTCATCCCGTATTACAGACTACATACCGAAGGAACACACATCTCTCATCTAAGCTCACGGTCCAGGGGTCGGGAGAGCTCGTCCCGACCCGGATAAACCTAGTTCCAGAGTTCCACCTACAAATGAAGACAAGTCTTCTATTTATAGGGGCAGGAACACTTCCTGCGTACTTGACAAGTACGCAAGGCAAAAGCCTTGCGTACTTACTAAGTACGCAGGACAAAACTGGTGTGCGGGCTAAGTACTCAGGAACACCCTCCTACGTACTAGCCACGTACACCGATACATAGAATTTAATCTATAGTTACAAAACATGCTTCTATAAACTCCCTCTTAACTATAGCATCAAATTCTATCTATCTCTAACACTGATATACATCAGTTTACAAAGAATGTCCTAACAGACTCCCTCTAAACTAATGACATCACGTGTCTTCTGGTGAGACTTGATCTTTCTTCTGGCGTTCCACTTGAGATCTTCAAATCTTCAAACTTCAGTCTTCAGTTGTCGAGTGATGACATACCCGACTCCCTCATAACTGTAGCTTTCATTGTAGACCAAACCAAGTGCTTCAATAAGAACCAACTAACCCAACACAACTCATTGTAGTTCATTCTCTCAGCAGTAGCAACCTCCACCCTGAATTTGGACTCTGAGTCTTACAATGTCTTCCTAACCAGGTAACAATAGTAGACAAAGACAATCCAAATCAGCTGGCATATGATAGAGAGTTTGAGTTTCCAATAACCTGCATCAAACTAATCAGCTCTCATAGGAATTCCAGTAAGATAAACTTAAGTCTTCAACCAGATGTGTCCAACTCTATCCTATGTCTTCACGAGTCAACCAAATTACCGAAGATGTTCATTTCCAATATCCCCTTTCAGTTTAAGCTCCATCTGACTAGACCAGAAACAAGGGTATGTTTCCTATCCCATCGGCCAATGATAAAGGTTCCATCTTCAACTAATAATCCAACGAATATCCAGCTTCATCTTGAAAACACATGATAGAATCAAACACGATAAATATAGTTTACACGAGAAATCATGGTTGAGATCCATGTTACGTCAAAGAGGTATATATATAGGAAGTACCAACTGCTTTTCCACCACCTCTTTAATGTCTCATGAATACTAGATATTTTCCCCTCATTTATCTGTAAACTATGACCAGCTTCATCACCACTTCACTCAAATCCTCAAAAAGCACAACTAGCCAACTCCAGGATTTTATTCTTTATTCCTTTGCAAAGATCCAAAACAGCACATCCTTGGGTTCAAGTTGTTCCAGTATTCATCCCCTATTAAAGAAGTATCCGAGGACACTCGTAGCCTACATATTCAGGTTTGAATACCTAAACAAGATGATTCTTTTTCCGAAAGACCCAAAGCAGCCACATCTTCACAAATAGAACGAGACCTTTAGCCGATGACGACCCAATTGCTCCCATTAGTTCAGCATTCATACCCTATTAAATAAGTATCCCGGATACTCGTAGCTACATTTTCAGGTATGGACCCTTAAACAATGTATGACAAGTGGTATCATCCAACAAAAATCTCGTTCGTGTTTCGCCAAGCCACATCGTATACAAATTCTGGTCCGGAAAAACCAAAATTACTATCTTCTCAAGAATGGGCCGAAACACGCGTACAAATGATCACACAAAATTTTGGACAAGGAAGGTTTTCCCGCCAAAAAACTTTTTTTTTTTTTATCCCAGAGGCTAGTCCATGCGTACTTAGTAAATACGCATATGTAGGGTGTTGCTGCGTATTTAGTAAGTTCGCAAAGCCAAGTACTCATGCGTACTTGCTAAGTGCGCAGAGAAATGCTCTTGTGTACTTAGCTAAGTACGCAGGTCACTTCTCATGCGTACTTACTAAGTACGCAGGGCTAACCCATGCGTACTTAGCAAATACGCAGAAAAGGTGATTCTGCGTACTTGTTCAGTACAGCAGTGTTCTTGACGGATCTTGAGGAGAATGCTCGAAAAGTGACGGATCTGATAAATTAATGCTTCCAAAAGCTTCGAAAACATCATCTAACAAACCCTTAGCCTTCCAAACACCAAATGAAGTGATAAAAAACTCGATTTTAAGGATTTTAGGTTACGAACTCGTTTTGCTCAAAACCCTAAAAAATCGAAACTGGAACACAAATCAGCGAACACCGAGGCTCTGATACCACTTGTAGGTCCCGGGAGCCTCGTCGCGCAGCGGATAATAACACGATCTGTTATGTGATTTGTGTGGGAACAAAGAAACTAGACAGAGAAACAAGAACAAAGATAAAAGACGATGAAACGAAACATAATCCATAACAAAGAAGTCATCCCGTATTACAGACTACATACCGAAGGAACACACATCTCTCATCTAAGCTCACGGTCCAGGGGTCGGGAGAGCTCGTCCCGACCCGGATAAACCTAGTTCCAGAGTTCCACCTACAAATGAAGACAAGTCTTCTATTTATAGGGGCAGGAACACTTCCTGCGTACTTGACAAGTACGCAAGGCAAAAGCCTTGCGTACTTACTAAGTACGCATGGTTTGGTCATGCGTACTTGACAAGTACGCAAGGCAAAAGCCTTGCGTACTTACTAAGTACGCAGGTCTAAACTGGTGTGCGGGCTAAGTACTCAGGAACACCCTCCTACGTACTAGCCACGTACACCGATACATAGAATTTAATCTATAGTTACAAAACATGCTTCTACAAATGCTAGACAAGGTGGAGCTCGTGGGCGTGCTTTCAATATAAACGCCAATGAAGCTCAAGCCAACCATGATGTTGTCAATGGTACGTTTCTTATTAATAGTCAATATGCCTCCATTTTATTTGATACCGGTGCCGATAAAAGCTTTGTGTCACTTAACTTTGAACCTTTACTTGCAAAGACACGATCCCAATTAGAGAAAACCTTTACCGTCGAAATAGCAAATGGTGACTCTCTTACAATCGACTCCATCATCTATGATTGCTCCCTATAACATAATGATCATGCATTTCCAATCAACCTTGTTCCAATGCCGCTAGGAAGTTTTGATATCATCATAGACATGGATTGCTATCAAATCATCATGCCGAAGTCATCTGTTTCGAGAAGTGCATCCGAATACCTCTACCATCGGGAGAAACACTAAGAGTCTTTGGTGAAAAGCCTTGCAAAGGGCTTAAATTAATGTCATGCACTACTGCTCAAAAGTACTTACGAAAGAAGTACGTGGCCTTTTTGGCCCATATCGTTCAAAAAGATGTCAAAAAGAAGAGTATTCAAGACATCCCCATTATCCGAGATTTTCCCGAAGTGTTCCCCGAAGATTTATCCGGCCTTCCACCCATTCGTCAAGTAGAATTTCGCATCGATCTTATACCTAGAGCTAACCCCGTGGCTAGAGCTCCTTACCGCCTTGCACCTTCTGAAATGCAAGAACTTGCAAGCCAACTCCAAGAGCTCTCCGACAAAGGTTTCATTCGTCCAAGTCATTCACCGTGGGGTGCACCCATCTTGTTCGTCAAGAAGAAGGATGGATCATTCCGCATGTGTATTGACTACCGCGAACTTAACAAGCTTACTATCAAAAACCGTTATCCCTTACCTAGAATTGATGACCTCTTTGATCAGCTCCAAGGTTCTACTTGCTTCTCGAAGATAGATCTTCGATCTGGTTATCACCAACTCCGTGTGCAAGAGGATGATATTCCAAAGACTGCCTTCCGAACAAGGTATGGACACTATGAGTTCCTGGTCATGACTTTTGGGCTAACCAATGCACCCGCAGTTTTCATGGGGCTCATGAATCGTGTGTGCAAACCGTACCTTGATAAATTCGTGATCGTCTTCATTGATGATATCTTAATCTATTCCAAGACTAAAGCCGACCATGAGCAACATCTTAGTTTGGTTTTGGATCTCTTGAGAAAGGAAAAACTATATGCCAAATTCTCCAAATGTGAATTTTGGTTAAAGGAAGTTCAATTTCTTGGTCATATCGTCAACGACAAGGGTATTCATGTTGACCCTGCTAAGATCGAAACGGTTAAGAATTGGAATGCCCCGAAGACTCCCACTGAAGTTCGTTCATTTCTTGGTCTTGCGGGATATTACCGTCGTTTCATCTCAAACTTCTCTAAGATTGTTGTCCCCCTTACCGCTTTGACCCACAAGGGTAAGACTTATGAATGGGGACCAAAACAAGAAGAAGCTTTCCAAACCCTCGAGCAAAAGTTGTGCAATGCCCCTATTTTGACTCTCCCTGATGGGAATGATGATCTAGTTGTCTACTGTGATGCTTCTAACCAAGGTCTTGGTTGTGTCCTCATGCAACGAGGCAAAGTAATCGCTAATGCATCAAGGCAACTTAAGATTCATCAGAATTATACGACGCACGATCTCGAATTGGGTGCGATCGTATTCGCATTGAAGATTTGGAGACATTATCTCTATGGCACAAAATGTGTGGTGTTCACCGACCACAAAAGCCTTCAACACATCTTCAACCAAAAAGAACTCAATATGAGGCAACGACGTTGGGTTGAACTCCTTAAAGACTATGACTGCGAGATTCGTTACCATCCTGGCAAAGCGAATGTTGTAGCCGGCGCTTTGAGTCGAAAGGACCATGTCATGCTTCAATGTGTTCGAATTCGAACCGACATTCAAAATCGTATCTTAGAAGCTCAACACATCTCAGTCACCAAGGGTAACATGTACGAGGAAATGTCGTGTGGTGTTGAACTTCTACTTGAATCAAAACCCAATGGCTTACTTTATTACTTGAACCGTATTTGGATTCCCGATCGTGATGATCTCCATACATTTCTCATGAACGAGGCCCACAAGACTCGTTATTCTATCCATCCTGGTGCGGATAAAATGTACCAAGATCTTCGCCAACAATATTGGTGGCCCGGTATGAAGAAAGACATCGCTCTCTATGTTTCCTAATGTCTAACTTGCTCCAAAGTCAAAGCCGAACATCAACGTACTTCTGCTTTGCTTGAACAACCGGAAATTCCCGTGTGGAAATGGGAGAACTTAGCTATGGATTTCATTACCAAAATCCCTCGCACCTCGAGTGGCTATGATAGCATTTGGGTGATCATTGATCGTCTCACCAAATCTGCCCATTTCTTGCCTATCCGCGAAGACTATAAGGTTGAGAAACTAGCCCGAATTTACATTGACGAAATTGTGAGCCGTCATGGTGTTCCCTTGAACATAATATCCGATCGAGATGCCCGGTTCACTTCTCGTTTTTGGCAATCTCTTCAAACTGCTCTTGGCACACGATTGGATTTGAGCACGGCTTACCATCCTCAAACTGATGGTCAAACCGAGCGAACAATCCAAACTCTTGAAGACATGCTTAGAGCTTGTGTAATTGATTTTGGTGGCAATTGGGATTCACATTTACCTCTAATTGAGTTCTCTTACAACAATAGCCATCACACAAGTATCAACATGGCTCCATTCGAAGCTCTTTATGGTCGCAAGTGTCGTTCTCCTATCTGTTGGAACGAGATTGGTGAAGCACAAATCACCGGTCCCGAGCTAATTCAAGAAACATCCGATAAGATCATTCAAATCCGTGACAACATTCGAGTAGCGAGGAGTCGGCAAAAGAGTTATGCCGACAAACGACGAAAACCCTTGGAATTCCAAGTCGGTGACCTTGTTCTTCTAAAGGTGTCTCCGTGGAAGGGTGTGATCCGTTTTGGAAAGAAAGGTAAGTTATCACCTCGCTGTGTGGGCCCATTCAAGATCCTTGAAAGGATTGGGAAAGTGGCTTACAAACTCGAGTTACCTCCATCACTTGGTAATGTACATCCTACATTTCATGTATCTGATCTGAAGAAATGTCTCGCTGATGAGAATATCCATATACCGCTTGATGACGTGCGCATTGATGAAACGATGCACTTCATTGAGAGACCGGTAGAAATTATGGATCGTGAAATCAAGCAACTCAAGCGAAGTCGTATTCATATTGTCAAAGTTCGTTGCGAGTCTAAGCGTGGTCCTGAATTCACTTGGGAACGAGAGGACCAAATGAAGCTCAAGTACCCCCGTCTTTTTACTGAAGCCGTAGCTTCCTCTAGCTAAATTTCGGGACGAAATTCCCTCAACATGGGGAGACTGTAACATTTCTGATTTTTAGAATCCGTATTTTCAATTCAATGTAATGCATTTCAAACTCAATTCTAGTGCACTGTTTTGTTCTATTCCTACCATCAATTAAATACTCTACTTCAATGCAAATCCACAAATTTTAATCGGTTATATTCTATTAAAACACTACATAAGTATCTATTTATACAAATACGTCAAAGACTAAAGTTACAAGGTATGATGTTGAAAAATAACAAGAAACCCTAATAGGCACGGTCGCGCCTCGTGTTGGCACGGTCGCGCCAAGTGCTTTGGCACGGTCGCGCGACTTACTTTGGAACGATCGCGCCCGGTGCCTTGGCACGGTCGCGCCTCATTTGGGCACGGTCGCGCCTAGTACCAGTTGAAACGTAAAATCAGTTTTAAACGCGAGATCGTTGATTGTTGTAACCGATATACATTTCACTTTCATGGACAAAGAAATGAATATTATTAATTGTAAACATTAACAACAGAAAACCGATTCAAAAAAAATCAAAACCTCCTCATTTGAAAATCCTCTCCTTTGAACATCGATCGTCCTATTCTGGAGTGAATTTCCCCCCAACCAAACGCTACACGATTCTCCCAGAAGCTACTGAACCATTTGAAGCAGCCGGAATCGTAGCAGAAGACGCCGGAAGCCAAGCTCACCGACGCCGGAACTCCTTTCTACTGTTCTCTATCAATTCGCTACTCTTCCAGGTAATTGAAACATTTTCCTCACTCGTTTCAGTTCATGGATCAAAAGCCCCAAATTAATTTGGGCTTTCATTATGGAAATCATCTCGAACTCGAAGCCACATTTACATTCAAAATAGTTTAATCGAATCCGGTCCTAAACACGTTTTAAATTCAATTAATCTATACAAAAAGACTCGTAATAATCTATTGGGCGAAAGCCCTATGATTTCCAACCCTGTTATTATAAAAATTAGTCAAATCGTTCCTGATTTGGAACAGACGCGGTCGCACTAATCATCTAGCGCGGTCGTGCCTCATGAGACACGGACGTGCCGGCTTCCAGCGCGGTCGTGCCCCCTGCTCAGACCCAGTCATGCCCTTTGGCTAATCTCAGTCGTGTCTTAGAATCATAGACACGATCGTGCCTGGCCAAGGCACGGTCGTGCCTAATGATTTAGTTAGTTAAGACCTATGTTTGATTAACACGGTCGCGCCCTGACTAGTGCGGTCGCGCCTGTGGTTCGAGCACGATCGTGCCCTTCCCAGGCACGGTCGTGTGTGAGTTAATTTTTTGGCAGAATTATAATTTTATATATTTTTGAAACAATAAATATTTCTGATTAAATTACAAAATAAAAATAGTTGATTTTTATAAAAATGCATTTAATTCTATTTATAAAGAACAAATATTTAATCTTGGAATAAATAGAAAATTATTTATTTAAAGTTTTTAAAAAAATTAAATTTACAATTATTTCTAAACCTTTCATTTAAAAAGTATTTACATGGTTAAGTTACATTTTATAAATAAATAAATAAAATAATGATTATTTATTTACTTTATATTTAAACAAAGACATTTATTTATTTACACTTAATTACATTTAACATTTATAATATTTTTACAAACGATAATTATTTAATTTACTTAATTAATTATTCAAACTCAAACCTTAATCAAAATGCTTCAAAACCTTATATTTTATTCAATACTTTTAAGTACAAATCAATGGCCTTATACACAAATTCAAATTCAACTTTAAACTTAAACTTTTGTGCACACTATTGATACAATACGCATTACACACTAGGTTAACTTGTGCATTTCAAGGATCTTTATTCTATCTAGTATCTTTGTTAGCTACGCCTTCAAACCAAGTGAGTATACATAGCCCCTTTTACTCTTTTACATTTTTGGGGTGAAACATGAACACTATTCAAATTACATGTTTACATTTACACAAACAACACAAGTACAAATCCTATTTACATTCATGTGTGCAATTTGAGCTTTATGCCCGAGTGCTATGTGTGCTAACTTTTGTGAACACTTATGTGCAATCATTAACTATTCAAGCCGACGGTTTTCAATGATAGATCTATTGAGTCTGACAAACCCACCTAGTTGAGGTGATTGATACCGACAACACAATTTGCATGCTAGTTACAAAGGTTTGATTGTACTTGGTTACACAATAGCTGCTCCCCATAAATGCCTTATTTATCATGTTATGTAAGGATTTGTTTTACAAACTATATGCTACCTACATACAAACCTGTGTTTTACTCACCAACTTTTTAGTTGACTTTATTTTATTCATGTTTCAGGTTCTAATGTGTGAGATTGGTCAAGATGTGCTCACATAGGCTTGGACTTAGTTAATTTAAATAAAACAACTCTATGTATTTCAATTTTATTCTATCTTGGATTTGGTTGTGTTTGGATTACTTGCAATGAAATTTGACGTTTAATATATTCAATTTAGTCAACCTTGTGCTTATGAACAGTCTACATATCCCGCCCCGATGATTCCGCCATCGGGGGTGTGACAAGAATAGTGCATTGACATCCCAAAAGATCTTTAGGGAGGAATAAATATAAAACTTGAAGTGAAATTGAGAAGTCGAAAGAAAATTTATAGGTGTAGACTTCCCGATAAGCGAGTTCAAGTATGATTCAACCTTTGTCCATTTTCCTCGGAGTGTATAGCCTAGAACGGTTAACAATCCATAGAACACTGCTATATATCTTTAAGATTGCATTCCTATGATTGTAGGACGCATCTTTCAAATGATAAAGTTGTCAACTTTCAACTTGGTCCTTATTTTCCCTTCAAAATTGGTTGAAAAGGACCGGGAGTTTTCAGAACATATCAACAACTTTTATTACAGTGTGTCTGTAACTTCACTGACATCCGAATGGTATTTTAGTTGTTTAACATTACGTATTTCACTCATATCGGTTATAACCTTAAAGTCCTTAACGCATGGATTTAAGCTATAAAATTGGGGTAATGAGTGTTGAAGGTCGAAGTTTTGTATTCTCCCGGAGCATGTGTCAAGAAGTCATTTCCTAATAATAGATGCTCTAGAGCTCTTTTAGTATGGAAGGCTAGGAGTAAGAGGTGTGAACAAGTCTCTCATGTGGTCTGAGATCAGAGACTCAACCAACAAATTGATCCTTAGGGAAATGTAGGTACAAAAGGATGTAAGATTATCCACTTGTCTTAGGTCAGGTTTCCACAATACCTTATAGGTGTCACGTATAGGAGATTCAAGATAAATTTCCATCCCATTACAGAAGTTAGTGCACAACACTTCTGCTGTAATTTTCAGTAAGTGTGATACTGAATTGTAAAATAGACCCTGAGATTACGCCGTGATCTTCCATCAATAATTATGCAATTACTGCAAGTGTTGATCGTTGTAAGAGTCAACATGAAGTTTTCGTCACAAGTAATATCTCAAAGGTTATGAATTCACAAGTAGAAATGAGTGAGCGAAAACCTTCGTTGCTCAGGATCCACCAAAGGCTGGTTAAATCCAATTTTATTTTCTCTAGTTCCTCCAGAACCGTGAGAATGTTTTGTGGATATCTAACTAAGGGGTTTGAATGGTTAAGGTCTGATCATTAATCGAGTGATGGGGAATTTAGATTAGGATTACGGATTAATTATGAACATTAGCTCTCGACAGTATGACCCACTAGAGTTCTCATGCACCACAAATTATGATTACGTGTGCACCCGTAAAGATAATTTACCTTGCATGGTCCCTATAGTGTTTCTCCCATCCCAAGTTCATAGTTGAAAGGGATCTTAAATGTTCATTATATTGGGTCATCGTGTTGCACTCTTATGCAAGAGCGTGTATGTTCTATCGGACTACTCTTAGTAATGCGTACCAATACTCATGCATATGCCGACTAAGGCTGTTGCTGGATGGAGTTAATGGCAGAGAGACACAAATGGTGTCTTTTAGGACGTGTGCGGTGGAAGTCGGGCACTGGGTTAGGGCAAAGATTCTCAAATTAGTGTCGAGCAACTCATGCTCCAAGTGTGTTTGTATGCGTGAATCCACATTATCCTGGTGAGTTCATGGGTCTCCTGCCTAGTAAAGTTCTCTCCCGTTCAGTCCTGAAATCCACCTCGGTTTCTCTTCTGATCGGGTAGTTCCGTTTGTCACATCTCATGCCAAAGGTCTTTTTCATCCAATCCAGCAATTCACAGAAGAGGGTATGCATACCACACCGTATGAAGACTACATATGTTAGATGAGAAAACCAGCTCCACAGATGGAGTAGTTGTAGGTGTGGTGCAGGTACCTATTCAGGTATGGGTTCAACCTGTTGTGATACCAAGATCGGTAACTGGTGATTTCTACCATCGTCGTCCAAGCTCAGTTCGTAACTCGATCTTTAGGGCTACAGTGTGCTGGGTACCCGTCATCCTTGATTGTAGTCCGAATAGCGATAATTTGTTGAGCAATGTTGTAGATGTCTATTATTTCCACATTGTTGTACATGTTAAATGTTTGTTACGTGTGCCATGTAATTGTATTATGTATTAGTGTAGCTAATGATATCCTAGTGTAACTACATACACTAATGGTCTACACAAGTTGTTCGGTAACGGTTGGAATTTCTATACTCAGGTCTTGGATGTTCTTAATGTGATGTAAATCTTAGAAATCTTGGTCCCTAGTTGAGTCTGGTTAGAGCCTAGGTGTCACTAAGGAAACCTAATTCGCTAAAACCATTGTCTCTGATACCAATCTGTCACACCCCCAAATTTATTTACTTAATAAATAAATAAATTAATTAAGGTTGTAACGATTGGTAACATTACACAACAGCGAAAGCTAAAATACAAATTTCTAAAGTGTCGAACAACTTTTACAATTACTAACATGTAATAATACATTGATCTAAATCCACCTAGATCAAAATATACTTGAGATTTCATAACTATGCTTCTTCAGCTTCTATGGTTTAATCCAAAGAGCTAACCAATTCCAACCATGTCGTAGCTATGTATTACCTAAAAACATGCTCAAAAATGTCAACGCAGTGTTGGTGAGTTCACAGGTTTTAAATGAACACAATTGGGAAAACCATATTCATGAAATCGTTTGTCAAAACTATTTATACGAAATCGTTTGTCAAAACTATTTATACGAAATCCTTCGGCAAAAACCATTTGCACGAAATTGATAGACAAAACTGTTTGTACGGGTACTATTGGCAATATCCTTTGCTCGAAATTCACTGTCAAGACCATTGATACGTATACCAATGACAAAACCCGTTTCTCGAAATTGACTAGCAAATCCATTGGTACGTATACCATTGGCGAAATCCTTTGCTCGAAATTCACTTTATGCATATGATAAGCAAAACAAGTTAGCGGTTGATTCATCGAAGTCTAGCTAGCACTTACGAATTATGTGATGCACAAGCCTATAACCAAACCTTTAACGAATTCTCGAATTTTTCCCCAGCCCATTGTACCTTTAAACAATGAGAAACAACAAGACCTAATATGCAATCATTTAACCATGCTGGTCGGGTTAGCGCGACTAACCATGTTTGGGGGTGTCAACCCGAATAGTACTATTCATATCCATCTACGGCTAAGTCCATAGCTAATGGTTATAGTTCGAAATACCGAGGACCTTTTAGTGTTAACTCATGCTCACAAGGAAATCAGATGCTTGTTTCTCGTTTTCTAGTTATCATACCATTTGAAATTAACATGTTTTTCCCCAAATATAGAAAACAGTAAAAAGGGGCCGTAAAACTCACAAGGAGTTAACCCAAAATATTAATGTTATCTAGGGTGTAAACAATTATGTTTCGTTATTTCAAATATGTCGTATAGGCATGTTCCTCCCCCGATGTTTACAAAACATTAAAAAGCTAAAAGGGGGTCGTGAACTCACTTGAATTTCCTCTAGAATGTGAACTGCAATCCACACAATGATCAACGGGTCTGGTCCTATTCACGTGTTACAAAAGTAAATATATACTATTAAGACTAAAGACCAACCCTAATGTTTTCATGCATGTCTAGCGTGTCATAACCGACCTTACTAATATGCATAATATGATGATGACTCTTACTAGTTGTGATATTTCGGGTTTTTTTTTATTCACGTTTTTATAACATATGTCATGTAATCATTTTCTATTCAATGAAATGCAAGTGTTTTTATTTAATTTTTGTACAAAGTATATATTTTTAATTTACGGATTTAAAATAATTAAAATTTTATAAGTTTTAAACTTATATAAAATTTTATATAAAAATCTAAATCTAAAAAGGTTCATATATAAATAGGATGATTTATAAATAATTAACTTTTATAAAAATATATATATATAATAATATAAGTGTATAAAAACCACTTAAATATAATTTAATTAAAAAGAAATTTAATTAGTTTATAAAAGTTAAGGGGGCTGTTTTGAAAAGTATTAAACTAAAAGGTTATAAAACAAAAAAATAGGTTAAGGGGCTATTCCTGGTCAAACTAAACCTCAGGGATCTATTTGTAAGAATCTCAAGGACTATCTTAATACAAAAACAAACTCCAGGGACTAGTTTTGCCAACTTCCAATTCGCAATTCCGGTTGTCTCCCCCATGGTCCGGCGGTCCGAGCTATTTTCCGGCGAACCCTCGACACGCCTGTTCCCTGCACCTCGACAGCCGAAAAGGGTCCCTCTGACCTCGTCGTCCCCACGCGAGCATAAGCCCCCGACCAATTTGTCGTTTAAACATACGAAAAGTCTGATCGTGTTTGTGGCCGAAAGTCCACGCCGCGCAATTGGCCTCGTTAGTAGACCTCCACGCTTGCAAGACGGCTCGATAGATTCGTCTTGCCCAGACGAATGTCCAGACACACTCAATTGCATGTCTCATTAACGGGAGCGAGCTCGGCTATAAATAGCCACTACCGGACCTGCTCGAGCTCGCCATCCCCTCTTCACCCACTCTCACTCAAAATTGAAACTACCATTGTGTTCGTCGCCTCTGAGTGAAGCTGTGACCAGATTTTTATGGCCCAATTCATCCCGAAGCATAGATTCCCGATCTTGGTATTTTCGGACCATCAGCCCTGTCATCCAGACCATTCGCGACCAAGTAAGAGTCTCAAAATCGTTCCTTTACCTTCTGTTATCATCTGGCCATCGGTTTCAATCGACAACCCGACCTCAAACCTTCGATTACCAGGCAACCCCGTGTTCTCGGACACGGTTTGCCGGTTGCCGAGAACCAGCAACCAGCTTATGCGTGTGTGTGTGTTTGAGTCTTAGGTCGCGGGTTCGATCCTGATGGCCTCCGGCCTAACCCAAATTTTTTCTGTTTTTATTTTATTTATTTATTTTATCATATTTTAATATTATATCTATACAATAAAAACTATTACGGGTTGGTTGACTCGTTCGTTTATTTTCGAAACCTTTAAATAACTTTTTTTTCTTTTTCTTCACATATTTAACCCGTCCAATTTTTATAAACTAATAAACCCTATATTTTATAAACTTGTTAAAATAATTTTAACTCTCAAAAATATATAATAATTAAACAAATAGAAACTTTTCATTTTATTTATTATTATATATAAATACAATAAACATAATAACAAATTATTTAAAATATAAATATCTAACAAGATTAAATATATATTTAGATGTTAAATTTTACAAAAAAAAATCATTATTTTACTACAATATTTTATACAAATAATTTTAAGGAATGTTATTATAAATGTATACACATTTAAATACGAATACACATATACAAACATACAATAATACGCATTTATCCACATAGGGTTTCAACGTGTTTAGACTTCAACATCCTTATCACCTACCCACGTGGATTAAAACATCCGCTAGCCAGGTGAGTTACATAGCCCCTATTTTACATTTGTACATACTTTGGGGTGAAACATTATACATGCTACTCATCAAATTGTTTATACGTGTTATATATGTGAATTATATGCTTGTTCATCATGAATTATCTTGGGTGTACACTTATTTATTTTAAACACAAGAAAACCAACAGTAATATTAATAGATTTATTGTGCCTGACCAGCCCACCCGGTTAGGGTGTTTATTACTGCATACTCGGATATAGCTGCGTGTTATATTCAAACATATCGGATATAGTGGGTAAGTATATTCAAACATACCGGACCTAGCTGTTGTGATATGTTCAAGCGCGTCAATCAAGGTTTGAATTGTGCTTAGATAAATGATACAACCATATATGCTATGTTTAACAAGATAAACAATGAGTTGCAAAACGTTTTTATCTACTATTTATCGGTTCCACTAAACCTATGTACTCACCAACTTTATAGTTGACACTTGATTTAAATAATGTTTCAGGTTTGGATATGTGATTGCTTGCTGAAGATTCTACCACTTAAGAACCTATGGACCTAGTTAATTAAATCAATGTTTTGTAATAGACTAGGTTATTTGAATTTGTATTGTACTTGAATGTTTGTTGTCTTTAATAAAATTAATGAATTATGCAATATTTTAGTTATCATGTGCTTTTGAACAATCATTCCATTGTCCGCCTCGATGATTCCGCCATCGGTCGGGGTGTGACAGATTGGTATCAGAGCCATGGTTATAGGGAATTAGGTTATTATTCACAATGACCTAGACTATAACCCCAGGACTCCCTTTTATGTGTTACGTGCTAAATGATTATCTGCTATGTGAATTATTTGTAGTTAGGTATTATTTGAATTTCCCCAAGTTTGGTACATGAAACTTATACACATACATACAAGGCTTTAAAACACATAATACATACTTTACACACACATTTGACAAACAAACGTATGCAAACAAATACACTACCCATCCTTATCCATACTCTTTCCATACTATTTGCAACATTCCTACACATTTTATACTCATAGACTCTCAAGTCTATTAAAATCTTGAAAATCTCGTCAACGACTTAATTTCTCGAAACCAGTAAAAGACATGTGCAATCTGGAAGGGTGACACCGGTACATTGGGTTTTCTGTCTAGGAAAGCATTTCGTATAAATCCAAATAAACGGACCCGTATGCTTTCCTGGGAATTCCTGAAGTGAGTGTTTACCTATAGGCTAAAGCATGTCTCCTTGAAAGTTTTGAGGAATTACTTAACGTTGATAAGTCATTGTATTCGCAAGAATACGATCCGAACCTAAACTCAAAATTTGGGGACATTATAGTAAGATAGGAAGAACTAGATGAACATGCAAAGCAAATCATTAGTACTGGTGCACACGTAATAAAGATTTGTAGTGCATGCGAATCCCGGCAATTCCTATTGCGCGAATAATGATCTATGATATCATCTCCTACCCGGATTAGATGGCTTATTTTCCCCATCAACCTTGAATAAATACACATACATTAGCACGCGACATGATGAATCCCGCATTTCTGCTTACATTATTCCCACTATAGCTCATATATATCCACTTTATCTAAAATATCATTGTCTTTTCTTATGGTGTTAGAATGCCTCCTCGACGTGCAAACTCTAGCACTTCCAACCCGGATCTTGCTACTCTTCTTGCCCAATTGGTGGGGCAAATGACCCAAGCCAATAACAACAGTGACGGGTCTCACAACATCCAAGGAAACGGTGGTACCAACCCGCCTCAATGCACGTTTAAGCACTTTAACTCGTGCAACCCTACAAAATTTTACGGGACTGAAGGTGCTACCGGCCTACTACAATGGTTTGAAAGCATGGAAAGCACGTTCTTAAACAGTGACTGTCCCGATAATCTTCGGGTTCGCTATGCCACAAGTGTACTTAAAAAGAGAGCCCTCACCTGGTGGAACGGTGAGAAACGCACTCGTGGTGTTGAGGTTGCTACATCTTTATCATGGGATGATCTGAAGAAAGCCATGACTGATGAATTCTGTCCTCGAAATGAAATGAGGAAGCTCGAGACTGAGTTTTGGGATCTTGCCCAAGACAGTGGGGATAATCTGGCTTACACCACCCGATTTCAAGAGTTGAGCCTATTGGTACCTCATATGATCACTCCCCTTGCTCGGGAAATTGAAAAATACATAGGCGGGCTGCCTATGCAAATTCAGGATGCTGTGTTAGGAAGCAATCCTCCCACACTTGAAGCTGCTATCCGTCTATCCGCTGCGCTATCCGACAACCACGTCAAAGCCGGAACCTTAACAAGAAAGGGTTCCAAGAAGGTTGTTTCTACACTTGCGGCCGTCAAAGATATAAAACCCGAGTCTTCTAACCTCAACAAGAAACGAAAGGGTCGAAACTTCGCAGCTGTAACTCCCACCGCACCTGCTATTCAAGTGGCACCTTTGGGTCAAAACCCAAAACCTTATTTGGGCCCAAATCCCCAATGTCAGACCTGCAAATACCACCATCCTACCAGCTTACCATGCCCATTGTGTTCAAACTGCGGACGATATGGACACGTGGCCACTACTTGCCGTACCCGTCCTCCCGTCCATCAAGCTGCTCCAGCCAACCGCCCAAACTATCCGGCACCTCTCAATGGTCGGGCATGTTACGAATGTGGAGACCCAAACCATTTCCGTGACCGATGCCCAAAACTTCATCATCAAGGTGGTCCCCAACGACGAGCGTTTAATATAAACGCTAATGAGGCACAAGCAAACAACGACGTGATAAACGGTACGTTTCTCGTAAACAATCATTATGCATCCATTTTATTTGATACCGGTGCCAATAGGAGTTTTGTGTCTCTTACCTTTGAATCTCGACTTGCTAAACAAAGAACGAAACTTGACAATTCTTATTTCGTGGAGATAGCAAACGGAAAATATATTACTATAAATTCTGTTATCCGCGACTGCAATCTCGAGCTTAATAATCATGAATTCTCTGTTGATCTCCTTCCAATGCAATTGGGAAGCTTTGATATTATAATTGGCATGGACTGGTTATCCAAGCACCATGTCGAGGTTATTTGCTATGAAAAGTGCATTCGTATACCTCTCCCTTCGGGCGACACGTTAGTTATTTTCGGTGAAAAACCTTGTCGTGGTCTTCAACTCATGTCTTGCACATTAGCACAAAATTACTTGCGGAAAAAGTACGTTGCCTTCTTGGCCCACGTAGTTGACACGAAAGACAAAGGTAAGAAATTGCAAGATATTCCGATCATTCGAGACTTTCCCCAGGTATTCCCCGAGGATTTACCCGGTCTTCCTCCCCCCAAACAAGTAGAGTTTCGTATTGACCTTGTGCCCGGAGCAACTCCCGTGGAAAAAGCTCCTTATCGTCTTGCACCTTCCGAGATGCAAGAGCTCGCAAGTCAATTACAAGAGCTCTTATCCAAAGGTTTCATCCGACCAAGCCATTCACCTTGGGGTGCTCCCGTGCTGTTTGTAAAGAAAAAAGATGGATCGTTTCGAATGTGCAATGATTATCGTGAACTCAACAAGCTTACAATCAAGAACCGTTATCCTTTACCCCGTATCGACGACCTTTTCGATCAACTTCAAGGTTCAACATGTTTCTCCAAGATTGACCTCTGTTCCGGATACCATCAACTTCGTGTTCTCGATGAAGACATTCCGAAGACTGCCTTTCGGCCTAGATATGGTCACTACGAGTTCATGGTCATGCCTTTTGGTTTGACTAATGCACCTGCGGTTTTCATGGACCTCATGAACCGCGTATGCAAACCTTATTTGGACAAGTTCGTGATCGTTTTCATTGACGACATTCTCATTTATTCTAAAACAAAAGCGGAACATAAACAACATCTTCGTTTGATTTTGGAGCTCTTGAAGAAAGAACGTCTATACGCCAAGTTCTCCAAATGTGAATTCTGGCTAAAAGAAGTTCAATTTTTGGGACACATAGTCAACAAAAAGGGGATTCATGTGGACCCGGCAAAGATCGAGGCGGTAAAGAATTGGAGTACTCCTAAGACTCCTACCGAGATTCGTTCCTTCCTTGGACTAGCGGGTTACTATCGTCGCTTCATCTCAAATTTCTCCAAAATTGCGTTCCCGCTCACTACCTTGACTCACAAAGGAAAACCTTACGAGTGGGGACCCAAACAAGAGGAAGCTTTTCAAACTCTCAACCACAAGCTCTGCAACGCTCCTGTTCTAACTCTTCCTAGTGGTAATGACGACTTTGTCGTTTACTGCGATGCATCCAACCAAGGTCTTGGTTGTGTTCTTATGCAGCGTGGCCAAGTAATTGCATACGCATCACGTCAGCTCAAAATCCATGAGAAGAACTATACGACCCATGATCTCGAGCTGGGTGCTGTCATTTTCGCCTTGAAAATTTGGAGACACTATCTTTATGGCACCAAATGCGTGGTTTTCACCGACCACAAAAGTCTCCAACATATTTTCAATCAAAAAGACCTTAATATGAGGCAACGACGATGGTCGAACTTCTTAACGACTACGACTGCGAGATTCGCTACCACCCCGGCAAAGCAAATGTTGTAGCCGACGCCTTGAGTCGTAAAGAACGTATCATGCTTCATAGTGTTAGTATTCATAACGACATCCAAGCCCGCATTCTCCAAGCACAACACACCTCGGTTACCGAGGGAAACATGTACTACGAAATGGCATGTGGTGTGGGACTCTTGCTAGAAACTAAAGCCAAAGGCCTGTTGTATTACTTGGATCGTATCTGGGTTCCCGATCACGACAACCTTCGTATATTTTTGATGAGCGAGTCCCACAAAACTCTATATTCGGTACATCCCGGAGCTGATAAGATGTACATGGGTCTTCGTCAACAATATTGGTGGCCCGGCATGTAAAAGGATATTGCCCTCTTTGTGTCAAAATGCTTAACTTGTTCTAAAGTAAAGGCCGAATACCAGAAGCCTTCCGGACTCCTCGAACAACCTGAAATTCCCATGTGGAAGTGGGAGAACCTTGCTATGGACTTCATCACCAAACTCCCACGCACTTCTAGTGGGCACGATAGTATCTGGGTTATTATCGATCGACTCACAAAGTCTGCTCATTTCTTGCCTATTCGTGAGGAATATCGAGTCGAGAAATTGGCTCGGCTCTACATTGATGAGATCGTAAGTCGACACGGGATCCCTTTGAACATTATCTCCGATCGTGATTCGCGTTTTACTTCCCGATTTTGGCAATCATTCAATCTGTTCTTGGTACTCTTTTGGATTTAAGTACGGCTTACCATCCTCAAACTGATGGACAAATCGAGCGAACAATCCAAACTCTCGAGGATATGCTTAGAGCTTGTGTCATTGACTTTGGCGGCAATTGGAATTCTCACCTACCACTGATCGAATTTTCCTACAACAACAGCTACCACACAAGTATTAACATGGCATCGTTTGAAGCTCTTTATGGACGAAAGTGTCGTTCACCGATTTGTTGGAACGAAATTGGTGAAGCACAAATCACCGGTCCCGAGCTTATCCAAGATACCACCGATAAAATCTCTCTTATTCGTGACAACATTCGAGTAGCAAGGAGTCGGCAAAAGAGCTATGCCGATAAATGACGAAAACCCTTGGAATTCCAAGTTGGGGATATGGTTCTTCTAAAGGTATCACCTTGGAAAGGCGTAGTCTGATTTGGAAAGAAAGGAAAACTTTCACCTCGATATGTGGGTCCATTCAAGATACTCGAAAGGGTAGGAAAAGTGGCCTACAAACTCGATCTTCCTCCAGAGCTCAGCAACGTTCATCCGACTTTTCACGTATCTAATTTGAAAAAGTGCCTAGCCGACGAGAATCTCCACATCCCTCTTGATGAAGTGCATATTGACGAGAAAATGCACTTTGTTGAGAAACCCGTGGAAATCATGGACCGTGAAGTCAAGAAACTCAAGCGTAGCCGCATCCCCATTGTCAAGGTCCGTTGGGAGTCTAAACGTGGACCCGAGTTCACTTGGGAACGTGAAGACCAATTGAAGACCAAATATCCGCATCTCTTTTCATAGCCTCCACTAGTTGAATTTCGGGGCGAAATTCCTTTAACATGGGGAGACTGTGACATTTCGGGTTTTTTTTATTCATGTTTTTATAACATATGTCATGTAATCATTTTCTATTCAATGAAATGCAAGTGTTTTTATTTAATTTTTGTACAAAGTATATATTTTTAATTTACGGATTTAAAATAATTAAAATTTTATAAATTTTAAACTTATATAAAATTTTATATAAAAATCTAAATCTAAAAAGGTTCATAAATAAATATGATGATCTATAAAATAATTAACTTTTATAAAAATATATATATAATAATATAAGTGTATAAAAACCACTTAAATATAATTTAATTAAAAAGAAATTTAATTAGTTTATAAAAGTTAAGGGGGCTGTTTTCAAAGTATTAAACTAAAAGATTTTAAAACAAAAAAATAGGTTAAGGGGCTATTCCTGGTCAAACTAAACCTCAGGGATCTATTTGTAAGAATCTCAGGGACTATCTTAATACAAAAACAAACTCCAGGGACTAGTTTTGCCAACTTCCAATTCGCAATTCCGGTTGTCTCCCCCATGGTCCGGCGGTCCGACCTATTTTCCGGCGAACCCTCGACACGCCTGTTCCCTGCACCTCGACAGCCGAAAAGGGTCCCTCTGACCTCGTCGTCCCCACGCGAGCATAAGCCCCCGACCAATTTGTCGTTTAAACATACGAAAAGTCTGATCGTGTTAGTGGTCGAAAGTCCACGCCACGCAATTGGCCTCGTCAGTAGACCTCCACGCTTGCAAGACGGCTCGATAGCATCGTCTTGCCCAGACGAATGTCCAGACACACTCAATTGCATGTCATTATCGGGAGCGAGCTCGGCTATATATAGCTATTACCGGACCTGCTCGAGCTCGCCATCCCCTCTTCACCCACTCTCACTCAAAATTGAAACTACCATTGTGTTCGTCGCCTCTGAGTGAAGTTGTGACCAGATTTTTAGGGCCCAATTCATCCCAAAGCATAGATTCCCGATCTTGGTATTTTCGGACCATCGGCCCTGTCATCCAGACCATTCGCGACCAAGTAAGAGTCTCAAAATCGTTCCTTTACCTTCTGTTATCATCTGGCCATCGGTTCCAATCGACAACCCGACCTCAAACCTTCGATTACCGGGCAAACCGGTGTTCTCGGACACGGTTTGTCGGTTGCCGAGAACCAGCGACCAGCTTATGCGTGTGTGTGTTTGAGTCTTAGGTCGCGGGTTCGATCCAAATTTTTTCTGTTTTTATTTTATTTATTTAGTTTATCATATTTTAATATTATATCTATACAATAAAAACTATTACGGGTTGGTTGACTTGTTCGTTTATTTTCGAAACCATTAAATAACTTTTTTTTTCTTTTTCTTCACATATTTAACCCGTCCAATTTTTATAAAATAATAAACCCTATATTTTATAAACTTGTTAAAATAATTTTAACTCACAAAAATATATAATAATTAAACAAATAGAAACTTTTCCTTTTATTTATTATTATATATAAATACAATAAACATAATAACAAATTATTTAAAATATAAATATCTAACAAGATTAAATATATATTTAGATGTTAAATTTAAAAAAAAAATCATTATTTTACTACAATATTTTATACAAATAATTTTAAGGAATGTTATTATAAACCTATACACATTTAAATACGAATACACATATACAAACATACAATAATACCCATTTATCCACATAGGGTTTCAACATGCTTAGACTTCAACATCCTTATCACCTACCCACGTGGATTAAAACATCCGCTAGCCAGGTGAGTTACATAGCCCCTATTTTACATTTTTACATACTTTGGGGTGAAACATTATACATGCTACTCATCAAATTGTTTATACGTGTTATACATGTGAATTATATGCTTGTTCATCATGAATTATCTTGGGTGTACACTTATTTATTTTAAACACAAGAAAACCAACAGTAATATTAATAGATCTATTGTGCCTGACCAGCCCACCCGGTTAAGGTGTTTATTACTGCATACTCGGATATAGCCGCGTGTTATATTCTAACATACCGGACCTAGCTGTTGTGCTATGTTCAAGCGCGTCAATCAAGGTTTGAATTGTGCTTAGATAAATAATACAACCATATATGCTATGTTTAACAAGATAAACAATGAGTTGCAAAACGTTTTTATCTACTATTTATCGGTTCCACTAAACCTATGTACTCACCAACTTTATAGTTGACACTTGATTTAAATAATGTTTCAGGTTTGGATATGTGATTGCTTGCTGAAGATTCTACCACTTAAGAACCTATGGACCTAGTTAATTAAATCAATGTTTTGTAATAGACTAGGTTATTTGAATTTGTATTGTACTTGAATGTTTGTTGTCTTTAATTAAATTAATAAATTATGCAATATTTTAGTTATCATGTGCTTTTGAACAATCATTCCATTGTCCGCCTCGATGATTCCACCATCGGTCGGGGTGTGACAGATTGGTATCAGAGCCATGGTTATAGGGAATTAGGTTATTAGACAAAATGACCTAGACTATAACCGTGATTAGGATTTCATCGTATCCTATGTACATATAACCCTGCGAAAATTTATTTATTATATTTTAAAAATAATAACAAGTTCACAAAATAGTTTATAAATACGTATTATATTTTAACAAAATTTCGGCATTATAACGTTTGTAATGGTGTGTTGTCCCAAACGACATAAACCAATATGCAAATTCCAATATCAACGTCCATCACAATAATAATATATTTAACCCATTTCATGGGTGAAAACGACCATATGAATGTATTCATAAATGTTTTTCATGATTTCTTATGAAAAAGTCTCATGACGTGTATGTATGCATGAATATATATTTTGTCTAGTATACATCTTGAACAAAATCTTATTATATATACACCTAAATATATATATTCTTTTGTATAACATTATAAATAAATCCATTGGTGATAGTTTTTAGAGTTTTGTCATAAATCATTTTCTTTATATATATATATATATATATATATATAAATTCTTTTAGACGTGATTCATGAATCAACATTTTATTTTACGAAAGACTATGATCCATAGGTTCAAAAATGATAAGTTAACATATGTAGACATATTTATATATGTATAACCCTTCAAATTAAACTCTTAAACTTTCCGTGAAAACTAAATTTTCATAACTTGACCTAGATGTCATAACATAACTATTTTTGTAATGAAAACTTGTGTGTTTGTTGGATCATAACAAAGCTTTATTTAAAATCATAGATGTTTAAAATAATGATTCTAAAAACAAAATATTTCCATCAACTTATTTTTACTTTAGATTTCAAAAGGAGGAAAAAAATGATCCAAGTATGTAATTAATGTTAAAACTAAGTTCAAGATGGTAGATCTATAAGTAAATCGATTTCCATGACTAGATGATGCATGAATTTCTATGAACTTTAAAAGTAAATCAAATGATAAGTTCATACCCCAAAGATGGATGGATCAAAGGCATGAAATCTTGAGATCTTTAAGCACCAAAACTCCAAGATAGAAAAAATATGTGTGTGTGTTGGTTCATGGCTTCAAGAGGGAGAACCGATTGATTTTTTTGTTGTTGTTATTGTTGAATGAAAATGCTCAAAACTCCAAGTCTTAGCTTTTAAGTAATGTGGGTACAGGTTTTGTGTCAAAAAGTCAAGGCATGATATTAGAGTGTGTAAGTAAGCAAAATATAGTCAAGAATGGAGGTGGGTGAGGTCTATGAAAAGGTTTGACTTTCGATTATGGAGTTACATATTTTGTAGGTAAAAAAATAATCATAATTCAAAGATAAATAATTTATAAGGAACTTGTGTAGTTTTAGAAGTTTAACATAGAAGTTGATGTCATATAAAAATATATATTTATAGATTTGGATATCTATTTATAGACGTGTTGGAGTTTTATACATTTGGATGAGTTTTTATCAAAACCTCATAATACAAATGTATAAAAATAATTATAAGATGTGAGAATCTCTAGCTTGATTTTTCTTAACATTTCAGCATGTATAAATGTCTAAACATAGACGTACCTGAAATAATAGGCTTGACGTATGGAAAACGACTCATATATAATCATATGAATATTGAGTGGATAAAACTACATGTGTAGTAATATATATATACATATATATATATATATATATTTGTGAAACAATGAATGTTTTCTTGAAATTCTTATGACACATGAATATATTTCTAATCTAAAATTCTTTGTATTGAAAATAATAACTCTTTATATAACCATGCTTGTAAATTTGTCTTGAGGGTTATGGATCTAAATCCATAAAAGTGCATTATCAAAATGACCTAGTTTATGAATAATACTGAGTCGCATATGCATAATGGTTTACAATTCACTACTTATATAAATAGTAAATGACCTGAATTTGACGGTTGGCACAGAAAATGTGAAAGAAATTCAAGGCAGATATGTTGCCTTTGCGGGTAAGAAAGGAGGAAATATTTCTGGCCAAGGAACTGTATCGAATGGAAGATTGAGCTTTGAGAAAGTCAACTATGTTGAGCAGTTGGAGCATAATCTGTTATCTATTTCGCAAGTCTGTGATAAAGATTTCTTATTTCACTTTAATAAGTCAGAATGTTTGGTTCTAAAACTGGGATTTGTGATACCAGAAGATTGGATACTTATGCGAGCTCCTCGAAAGAATGATACATATATGCTAGACATGCACACGGCAACAACAACGTCGTCTGTTCCAACGTGTCTTCTTTCGAATGCTTCCGAGTCCGATTCAACTTTGTGGCACCAGAAAATGGCTCACATTAATTTCAGAAAAATGAATTATCTTGTCAAGAATGGGTTGATTTCTGGTGTCCCAGTTATGAGATTTCATGTGAATGAAGACCGTATTCCATGCAACAAAGGGAAGCAGCACAGGAAGTCTCATCCTTCAAAGTTGATTAATTCAATTGTGACTCCTCTAGAGTTGTTGCATATGAATTTGTTCGGACCTATTAGTGTCAAGAGTGAAGGAGGCAAATCTTATTGTTTGGTTGTGACTGATGATTACTCGAGGTTTTCTTGGGTAAAATTTCTTGCTTCTAAGGATGAAACAACTGAACTTCTTAAGTTCCTAATTGTGGGCCTTGAGAAATTATTCAATTTGCAAGTCTGGAGAATTCGGAGTGACAACGACACAGAATTCAAGAACGGAAATTTGGGTTTATTCTGTTTGACAAAGGGTATCCATCATGAATTCAGTGCTCCTTATGTTCCTCAACAGAATGGTGTTGCTGAACAGAAGAATATAACTCTTATTGAGACGGCTCGTACTATGTTATCTAATTCAAAGCTGCCGGTTACTTTTTGGGCAGAGGCCGTAAATACAGCTTTTCATGTTCTCAATAGGGTTTTGACCGTGAAGAAACACAACAAAACTTGTTATGAATTGCTGAACAATCGAAAGCCTAATTTGGCGTATCTTTTGCCCTTTGGAAATCCATGTACCTTGTTAAAGACTCGTGATGTTCCTACGAAATTCAGCTCGAAGGTGATTGAGGGAATTTTCTTGGGATATGTTGCTAATTCTCATAATAAGAGAGTGTTTAACAAAGAATCATGTCAAATTGAAGAGTGGTTTCATATTGACTGTGATAATCCTTACGTTCCTCAGGATGCAAAAGGTCCTTCTTGGGCATTTGATTATGATGCATTATTCAGATCTTTCAATGTTATTCCTTAACTTTCTCCTGCTAAAGCTGAAATATTCTATCAGTCCTACAACAATGATGATTAAATTGTTGATCCTCGTTCGGTTATTCCGACTGTGGATACTCCTTCTGTTGATTCGAATGTAGCTTCATCTTCGGGTACAACACAACATGATGACTCTGACGATGATGAAATTGTGTTTCAGGAGTCTTCAATTGATTTCCAGGACATAGCTGATGATTCATCAGCATCAGCATCGGTTGAGGGGGAGTTGTTTTCAAATCTTGATGCTGTTATTCGAGCTTAAGATATTCCTCAGTCTTGGGTACATAAGAATCATCCAACTGACAACATTATTGGTGCTTTGAATGCGGATGTTCAAACGAGGCATCGTACACTTGCAGAAAATTCATGTTTGTATACTCAGATTGTGGATTCAGGTATCTTGGAGACGTGTTTACATGCTTGCTTTATTTCTCAAACTGAACCTAAGAATGTGGTTGAGGCTTTGGACGATGATTGTTGGATTGAGGCCATGCAGGAAGAATTGGCTCAATTTGATAAATTGCATGTTTGGGATTTGGTTGACTTACCCAAGGGTTCAAGATCTATTGGCACAAAGTGGGTTTTCAAATGTAAATGTGATGATCGTGGAGTTGTGGTACGTAATAAGGCGAGACTTGTTGTCCAAGGTTTTAATCAGTAAGAAGGCGTTGATTACACTGAAGTTTACGCTCCAGTTGCGAGGATAGAGGCGATCCGATTATTTCTAGCTTATACTTCTTTCAAGGGGTTCAAAGTTTTTCAGTTGGACATAAAAAGTGCTTTTCTGTATGGAAAGGAAAAGGAAGAGGAATATGTAAAACAGTCGCCTGGTTTTGAAGATCCCAAGTTTCCTGACAAGGTTTTTAAATTGGATAAAGCGTTATATGGTCTTCATCAGGCTCCCCGTGCTTGGTACGAAACTCTGTCGGTGCATTTACTTGAAAATGGATTTGAGCGTGGTCAAATTGATTCTACACTTTTCACCAGAAAAGCAGGGGGAGATTTATTACTTGTTCAAATCTATGTTGATGACCTAATTTTTGGTTCGACGAATGTTGATCTACGTAAAGACTATGAAAGAGTGATGAAGTTGAAATTCGAGATGAGCAGCATGGGAGAATTATCTTTTTTTTAGGGTCTTCAGGTTGATTAGAAAGAGGATGGTTTTTATATTCATCAAACAAAGTATGTTGCTGATATTCTCAAGAAGTTTAATATGGAAAATGCTTCAGCTTCCAGCACTCCAATTCCAGTTAATCACAAACTAGATTCTGAAAGAGGTGGATTGTCGATTATACCGAGGAATGATCGGGTCTTTGATGTATTTTACATCGTCACGTCCAGATATCATGTTCGCAGTATGCTTGTGTTCGAGATTTCAGTCTAAGCCGAAGGAATCTCATTTGATTACTGTAAAGCGGATTTTTAGATACTTAAAGGGTAAACCAAGGTTGGGATTATGGTATCCATTTAATTCTGACTTTGATTTTACAACTTTTATAGATACAGATTATGGAGGTTGTGGTCTGGACAGAAAATCAACATATGGTGGTTGTCAATTTCTAGGGAATAGACTTGTGTCCGGGCAATGCAAAAAGCAAACCTCAGTTGCAATTTCAACATGTGAGGCAGAATATATTGCAGCAGCCAGTTGTTGTTCCTAGATCCTTTGGATTCAACAGCAGTTGAGGGATTATGGTTTGAACTTTACACGGACACAAGTGATGATTGATAACACAGCCACCATGTCGATCACAACAAATCTTGTGAAGCATTCAAAAACTAAGCACATAGAGATTCGACATCATTTTATTCGTGATTGTGTAGAGAATAAGCTGATTGAGTTGGTGAAAGTTCATACGGATGACAATTTTGCCTACTTATTTACCAAAGCATTCGATCGTTTACGGTTTGAATTTCTTACTTAAATGATTGGTATGCTTAATCCAACGTGACAAAGGTTTTTCATGGAAGTTATTTTTTTTAGTTTTATAGATTTTTTAACAGTAAATAGTTTTATGCTTTACTTTTAGATAGTTTTCTTGCTTTCTGAAAAACCCAAACAAATTAAAAAAGATAAAATCTTCACTGCTTGAAGTTAGAGAAGAAATGATAGTACATCAGTAGGTGATCACATATTCATGACCATATATTGACTACCTGTGTCTGCTCTTATGATTATGCTTGCTTGATTTGATCTAAGCTTCTAAAGTCTGCATAAACAGGGAATGATAGCTTCATGACTGCATGACAGTTTATATATAATCTTATAATTTGAATATTTACATGTAATTTGAATTGTCAATAGGCTAGAAGCGTTTTTAGTCCATTAGTAATGTGAGAACATAATGATCTATGTTACAATTGTGGTTTGAACCCATGGTATGCCGGGTGTGTGTGTTAAAAGATCATTATCAGATAAAAAATATGAGACTTTAAGTATTTCATGAGATCAGTATCGGACTATATTGATTAGCACAATGTTTCAGTTCACTTTACTGCCCATGTCCCGAAAAGCATGCAATGTGAAGTTGGACTAAGATATGTTTCTAACAACTTGTTGGAACATATACTCACCCTTGGATCAATTATCTTGATTCCATTGAATATATCCAGATAACAGTTGGATCACGCTACCCTATGTCATTGAATCAATCGATTCTTTGATCATTCTTATGTTGAAGAATTCCATCGGTACAATCTTTCTGTTACTATGAATTATGATACTTCATCCAAACCAATCTATATGAATCATTCGATTCTGAATCATTCTGATTCAATATATCCTTCGGGATCTGATTTCATTGATGTGCTAATTGAGATAGTCTCATCCTGGAGATTGATCTAAACTTTGCATAGGTCTCAATATGTCTTGAAGATAGTGCAAATTTTATATTTCTATTGGCATATTTGTGGGGTACACATTGTCTTCATATAAATGGTACTAACTCACAAGAATGTGGGATAAAAACGCTTGTAGTTTCAAATTTTATAATGTTGACAATTTGAATTCACATGTAGTATATTGCAAATTCGGTATGAATAAGTTAGCATGTCATGATCTGATCTTAGAACAGAGGATTCATTCGTGTGTACTATTTGTGAGATAATAAAAGAAGCTTTCATCGAAATCGTGTCTTGTGTGATTGTTTTACATTCGGTATTATTCGAGACGTACGTATACGATAGGATTCCGCACTTCGATTCGTATTACGTGTTTTACAGCAGATATCGATCAGTAGACCCGTTGGGACCTACAGTCTTGTTTCTTCGTTCCCAAACAAATCATTGAACAGATCTTTGTCTTTCCGCTGCGCGACGAGGCTCCCGGGACCTACAATAAGTAGAAAAATATGTTTCCTTCAGACTACGAGATTTCAAGTATGTCTAGCATTGTTAATCAAACAATACTTATGTATATGCATCGTTACCATGAGCTAACATTACCGACACTTGACGTTGTTTATGTGCCCCGCCCAATGTTCTGTCATGAAACATTGTAAGTATGTGTATGGACAGTATGCACCCGCTTTAACCTCCAATCAAGGTTAGAGTGACTAACCACAAGTGGAGGTGTCAACCCAAATAGATCTATTCATGCGTTCCACGTCTAAATTAGCTAACGGTTATAGTATTTTCGAGGACTTAGTATGACAGTAAGTACTCATGCAACAATCAGTTTATGTACTCTATCCAAATATGAGCTATGTATTCTCCCCGTATGTTTAAAAATCATTTAAATCATAGTAAAAGTGGGGCCGTGAAAACTCACCGTATCTACGAGGTGGTGAGTGATGATGTATGTAGTGAGTCCAACAGGTATCCGACCTATCCGTGCCCTAAATTATTTAAGACACCTTAGGTCCTATGTAGTTGTTTAAGTGTGGATTGGTCACCTGACCAATACCTTGAGGTCTCGACCCTTGCCTTGTAATAATTTACAAGGGTCCGACCCGATCGCCGTTGGTGATATAACTTGTCGTTCAAGTTGTTATATTTATTAAAATTCCTTTAATAAATATTATGACTTGGTCTCTTAGTTGTCCATATCTCGTTTCCGGTACAAGTTATTCCTTATGATAATATAATATATATTTTGTATAAATAGATGTAACATGTCATAAAATAATAATTATATTATTTTATTGTTTAAACTTATTTTCTTTTGACTCAAAATATATACATATAAATTCATGCTTATATATCTATTGTCCTTTTTCCAACATTATAAATATATATGTTTTTATAAATAAAACTTTATAAAATGTTATCATTTATCTAAAATATTTTGATGTCGATTCTTATTATAATGATCATAATTATTATTAATAATCATAATAAGATGATAAGATTATCAAATGAATGTTACGCTTAGGAATTTTTAGAGGAACTAATGATTTATAAAAATCATTAAGTTAAAATAACATTTAGGGTTTTTATAATTTTTAACGGTCGTTCTTTACGTTAAAAACCCGTTATTTAAAATACGAACCCTAGTTATAACTATTATATCACCAACTAGTTTTTACGTTAAAGATAAAATAGTCGAATGCGCAAGTAAATAGTCGAGGGGAAGGTGACAGAGTTTATGCGAGACCCGATTTCCCCTCGTGACGTCCCGTATCACCCGGTTAGCTCTTGAAATAACCCGTATCTCTCGCGTAACCGTAACCCGGTGCCTGTAAGTGAGGATCGAAGACCCGTAAGAGATGGCGGAGCAAGGTTCTTGTCCCGCAAAACCCGTGAAGTTGGTGAAATAGGCTCGGAGCTGTGGTGATCGGGGTGGCGGTGTTCGAAGGTGGTTGTGGGGGTGCTGTGAGGTTGTCGTCGGGCCTAGGGTGGGCTGTGGTGGTGGTTATCGGGTAAGGGAGGGAGTTACGAGGTGCGGCGTATGGTGCCCGGGTGTGGTAGCCTATGATGTTGCTGGTAGAGGTGATGGTTCATGGTGGCAAGGTGGTGGTTGGAGGTGATCGATGGTGCTACTACTTTTGTGCACCGAAAGGAAGCAAGGGATGAAGAGGGTGGTGGTGAGGTGATGGTGAGTTGGTGTGGTATGGTGTTGTCGTGGGGGTGCCAAGAGAGAGGGAAAGAAGTGAGGATGTGAGTTTTGTGGCTTTGAAGCTTGTATGCATATGTATTTATAGTGCTCCATTTGTGTATTGACTTAAGGTTCTTGTGTCTCATGAGACACATATGTTGGAGCAAGGGGAACAACAACAAAAACAAGACAATGACAATGTTGTCTTGTTGTTGGTGGGGGAACAACAAAGGAAAAAGGAATGTTTTCCTTTTGGTTTCATTCGGCCGAGAAGGGATATCTCGGAAAGGGGGGGTGTAGGGGGTAGGGTAGGTGATGTGGTGTGTTACCCGCTCGTCGATGTTCGGTATAATACCTGCGTTTCATTGTCTTTCCGTTTGTAGTTATGTGTCGGGTATGAGTCGTGTATATAAAAAAATATAAGTTTAGTAGTTCGAATAAAATACATGTTCGTTGACATATGTTTAGACTTTATTTTCATTCGAGTGGGTATTCTCTATCATATAAAATATAAAGAGAATGTTTCGAGATGTTAAAATATTATTTTTAGTTTATCACCAACGCGATATGGGGTTCGTTGTGCCTCGGAAATCTCTAATATTCCATGTGTAGTTGTGTAGTGGTTGGACTCTCTGGACCGGGTTAGACCTAATTAATTAAAATTAGTCTAATATGCTTAGTTTTGTGTAATTATATTTAAATAATTACGTGGTAAAATTACTAGTTGCCACAAGTACTGTCTGTAGGGTTGGATATTTTGTAAGCTAATTCATCATTGTATGTTTTGAACATTTGTCTTTGTTTTATTTCCCTGTACTTCTGTTATTTTAGTAATTTATGTTTGATGTAATTTACTGTTTTTAGTCTACGTCTGGGCCATCGAAACTTTCTAGTTTCGGTTGAGTTTGTTCAACCGAAACTAGTAGTTTCGATAGATGGGAAGTTTTAATAGGGTGATAAGTTTTGTAAATGCTAACCTGAAACTAGTTGTTTCGATTAGCATAGTTTCTATACCTATCAGCTTCCTATAAATAGCCTAGTTAGAGAATATTTACGTTATGGATAGCGGCTGTAACCCTGTATTCTCTCTTTCATAGTTTCTGGGAATCAATACACTTTTGAAGCTTTGTCAATTGTTGTTCTTACATTTTCACATCATTATTGTGTTGATTCTAGTGTTTTTAGCCTGTTTATCTTCACCACTTTTTGTTTCTTACCTTTTTTTCACCACCATACACACAGATTCCGCCTGTGTGTGTAATTGATCATTTATGTGATTCTGCTTTAGAATCAGGACCTACACTGTCCACAAAATGTTGTGGATAAGATTGAAGCCAAATTTCTTTGATTCGAAAGAGGAACCATGACTCATCAGCAATACACAACCAAGTTAATGAAATGGCCAAGCTAGTGCCACATTTGGTTACTCCTGAATCAAGAAGAGTCAAATGCTATATTTAGGGTCTTCCTCCTGAGGTTCATACCCTAGTGAAATCTATCGCACCCAAGACTATAGACTTGGCAGTTGAGAAGAGTGCGATGATGTTTGATGAGGTGGCAGCCTAAGAGCCACCCAAGAATGATCAAAAGAGGAAGTCGGAGGAGGTTGTATACAAATTTAAACCGGGAAATAGTAAATTTCTCAGAAAAGGAGGATTTAATTCCAACCCTGATAGAACCAATCAAGGAATGAAATGCCAGACTTGTCAGAAGTTTGGCCATTCTGCAACCCAATGCCCGAATGTTAACCGCTTTAACTGTGGAGATATAGGGCATCATAAGACTTCTTGTCCTAAGCCACCTAAACAGAAAATAGGTGGTCAAAACAAAGGAACATGACAAGTGTTCGTATTAGGAAGCAGAGATGAATAGAAAAACAAAGCTAAGGAAGTGGCAGGTAATTTCTTAGTTAATAATATTTACGCGAAGATTTTATTTGATACAGCGGCTAATAGAAATTTCGTATCATGTGCATTCACCCTATATTTAGGCGTAAGACCGGTTCCTCTTATTAATGCTTATGTTGTTAAAACAGCAAGTGGCGAACAGATTAGGATAACCAAATCATACCCTGATTATGTCATCAACTTTGTGACGATAAGGTGTTAGGTACACTAATGCCGATGAACATGAACGAATATGAGGTCATCCTAGGGATGGATTGGTTAAACCAATACCAGGCCTAGATTGATTGTGACCAGAAAACGGTCAAGATTAAGAAACCGGATGAAAGTAGTTTGATGATTAACGGTGATAGTAATAGCAATAAGATTGAAATTATTTCTATAGCAAAAGCTAAGAAAGAATTAATTAAGGGAGGCGGTATATTCTTAATTCATGTTTTAAACGTTAAACTAGAAGGACAGATAACAGATATTCCTGTAGTCTGTAATCACCCGAATGTATTTCTAGAAGAACTACATGGTCTTCCACCTGATCATCAGATCGAATTTCGAATCGAACTCATTCCTGGAGCTAAACCTGTTGCAAGATACCCTTATCGTCTAGCTCCTTCCGAACTGATGGAACTGATGAAGCAAATTCAAGAACTCTTAGACAAATGGTTCATTCTTCCTAGCACTTCACCTTGGGGAGCACTGGTATTATTCGTTAAGAAGAAGGACGGAAGCATGAGGATGTACATTGATTATCGGGAGTTAAACAAGCTGACCGTAAAGAACGGATATCCATTGCCTAGAATAGATGATATGTTCGATCAGCTACAAGGAGCCAAGTATTTTTCAAAGATCGATCTTAGATCAGGATATCATCAGTTGAAGGTACAAGAAGAAGATGTACCTAAGACTGCTTTCAGGACCCAATATGGTCACTATGAATTCCCGGTCATGTCATTCGGTCTAACAAATGCCCCTGCAACATTTAAGGACTTAATGAACTGAGTTTGTAAACCTTTCCTTGATAAATTCGTCATCGTTTTCATCGATGATATTCTTTTCTATTCCCGAAGCCAAGAAGAACATGCTGAGCATCACAGAATCATTCTAGAATCCCTGAGAAAGGAAAGATTGTATGCTAAGTTTTCCAAATGAGAATTTTGGAAAGAAGAAGTACAATTTCTTGGGCATGTTGTGAACGAGCATGGAATACAAGTGGACCCAAGTAAGATCAAAGCTGTTATGAAGTGGGAAGCCCCAAAGACTCCAACAGAAATCAGAAGCGTTCTTGGATTAGCCGGTTACTACAAAAGATTCATTCAAGATTTTTCCAAGATTGCTACACCTTTGACTGCTTTGACTCAGAAAGCAGCCAAGTTTGAATGGGGTACGAAACAAGAAGAAGCATTCAACATTCTTAAAGATTAACTCAGTCACGCACCGATCCTGGCACTACCCGAAGGAAATGACGGCTTTATCATTTATTGTGACGCTTTCCGAACTGGTCTGGGTTGTGTGTTGATGCAGCGAGACAAGATTATTGCCTACGTGTCACGCTAACTTAAAGTTCATGAGAAGAACTATACCACGCATGACCTAGAATTAGGTGCCATAGTTTTTGCTCTAAAAGTCTGGAGGCACTATCTGTATGGTACCAAATGCATGATATATTCAGACCATAAAAGCCTCCAACATATTTTTAATCAGAAGGATTTAAATATGAGGCAAATGAGATGGATGGAACTCATCAATGACTATGATTATGAAATCAAATACCATCCTAAAAAGGCGAATGTCGTGGCAGATGCTTTAAGTCGGAAAGAATGAAACCAACCGATTAAAGTAAAAGCACTACGATTAGACATAAAATTAGACCTAATGGAACAAATCAAGGAGATCCAACCAAAATCCGTGGAAGAATGGAATATCAAGAAAGAATGTATGGTTGGGAAACAGAAGTTGCTATCCAAAGGAAAGGATGGAATCATGAGATTTAAGAAAATAATTTGGATTCCAAAGCTTGGAGATATCCAAGAGAAAATATTATGTCACACCCCGACCGATGGCGGAATCATCGGGGCGGGACATGTAGAATGTTCCTAAGCACAAGGTTGACTAAATCGAATATATTAAACTTCAAATTTCATTGCGAGTAATCCAAACACAACCAAATCCAAGATAGAACAAAATTGAAATACATAGAGTTCTTTTATTTAAATTAACTAAGTCCAAGCCTATGTGTAGCACATCTTGACCAATCTCACACATTAGAACCTAAAACATGAATAAAATAAAGTCAACTAAAAAGTTGGTGAGTATAACACAGGTTTGTATATAGGTAGCATATAGTTTGTAAAACAAATCCTTACATAACATGATAAATAAGGCATTTATGGGGAGCAGCTATTGTGTAACCAAGTACAATCAAACCTTTGTAACTAGCATGCAAATTGTGTTGTCGGTATCAATCACCTCAACTAGGTGGGTTTGTCAGACTCAATAGATCTATCATTGAAAACCGTCGGCTTAAATAGTTAATGATTGCACATAAGTGTTCACAAAAGTTAGCACACATAGCACTCGGGCATAAAGCTCAAATTGCACACATGAATGTAAATAGGATTTGTATTTGTGTTGTTTGTGTAAATGTAAACATGTAATTTGAAAAAGTTCATGTTTCACCCCAAAAGTGTAAAAGAGAAAAAGGGGCTATGAAATACTCATGTGATTCGAAGGCGTAGCTAACACAAAATACCAAAAAGTAAAATGATTCATTGAATTGCACAAGTTAACCTAAGGCGTAATGTATATTGTATTAATAGTAAGCACAAGAGTCTATATCTAAGTCTAAAATCGAATTAGGTTTGCATATAAAGTTATTGATTTGTACTTGAAAGTATTGTATAAAATAAAAGATTTGAAATAAACATTTTTAGAATATTTTGATTAAGGTTTGAGTTTGAATAATTAAATAAATAATTTAAATAATTATTGTTTATGAAAATAATGTAAGTATTAAATGTAATTAAGTATAAATAACTAATTGTTTTTGTTTAAATATAAATTAAATAAATAGTCATTACCTTATTTATTTATTTATAAAATATGTAACTTAACCATTAAAGACTTAATAATAATTGAAATTTTAATTTTTATAAACTTTAAATAAATAATTTTCTATTTATTCCAAGATTAAATATTTAATCTTTCTAAATAGAATTAAATGCATTTTTATAAAAAATCAACTATTTTTATTTTGAAATTTAATCAGAAATATTTATTGTTTGAAAAATAAATATTTGAGATGAAACGACGTTAATATCCCGCAAGACCAAGAAATGAACGAACTTCAGTGGGAGTCTTCGGGGCATTCCAATTCTTAACTGTTTCGATCTTAGCAGGATCAACATGAATACCCTTGTCGTTGACGATATGACCAAGAAATTGAACTTTCTTTAGCCAGAATTCACATTTGGAGAACTTGGCATATAGTTGTTCCTTTCTCAAGAGATCCAAAACCAAACTAAGATGTTGCTCATGGTCGGCTTTAGTCTTGGAATAGATTAAGATGTCATCAATGAAGACGGTCACGAATTTATCAAAGTACGGTTTGCACACACGATTCATGAGGTCCATGAAAACTGCGGGTGCATTGGTTAGCCCAAAAGGCATGACCATGAACTCATAGTGTCCATACCTTGTTCGGAAGGCAGTCTTTGGAATATCATCCTCTTGCACACGGAGTTGGTGATAACCAGATCGAAGATCAATCTTCGAGAAGCAAGTAGAACCTTGGAGCTGATTAAAGAGGTCATCAATTCTAGGTAAGGGATAACGGTTTTTGATAGTAAGCTTGTTAAGTTCGCGGTAGTCAATACACACGCGGAATTATCCATCCTTCTTCTTGACGAACAAGACGGGTGCACCCCACGGTGAATGACTTGGACGAATGAAACCTTTGTCGGAGAGCTCTTGGAGTTGGCTTGCAAGTTCTTGCATTTCATAAGGTGCAAGGCGGTAAGGAGCTCTGGCCACGGGGTTAGCTCCAGGTATAAGATCGATGCGAAATTCTACTTGACGAACGGGTGGAAGACCGGATAAATCTTTGGGAACACTTCGGGAAAATCTCGGATAATGGGGATGTCTTGAATACTCTTCTTTTTGACATCCTTTTGAACGATATGGGCCAAAAAGGCCACGTACTTCTTTCGTAAGTACTTTTGAGCAGTAGTGCATGACATTAATTTAAGCCCTTTGCAAGGCTTTTCACCAAAGACTCTTTGTGTTTCTCCCGATGGTAGAGGTATTCGGATGCACTTCTCGAAACAGATGACTTCGCAATGATGATTTGATAGCCAATCCATGCATATGATGATATCAAAACTTCCTAGTGGCATTGGTACAAGGTTGATTGGAAACGCATGATCATTAAGTTCTAGGGAGCAATCATAGATGATGGAGTCGATTGTAAGAGAGTCACCATTTGCTATTTCGACGGTAAAGGTTTTCTCTAATTGGGATCGTGTCTTTGCAAGTAAAGGTTCAAAGTTAAGTGACACAAAGCTTTTATCGGCACCGGTATCAAATAAAATGGAGGCATATTGACTATTAATAAGAAACGTACCATTGACTACATTATGGTTGGCTTGAGATTCATTGGCGTTTATATTGAAAGCACACCCACGAGCTCCACCTTGTCTAGCATTGACTAACCTTGGGCATTGATCACGGAAATGATTTGGGTCACCACATTCATAACAAGCACGCCCATTTGCAATAGCGAGAACACCTTGATTAGCCACTTGCGGGTTAGTTCGGTTTGGTGGGTTAACTTGGCCTGCAAGAGCTTTGTCCCTACAAACATTGACTGTATGTCCATATTTCCCATAATAAGTGCAAAGGCGACATGGGATGCTTTGGGGGTGATGATAGTTACATGTGGCACACAGCGGGTAAATCCTAACATATGGCTTTTTGGTTGGTGCTTGAACCATAGGTGCAGCTTGATTAACAGGAATAGTAGGAGTGATCACAGCAAAATTTCTAGCCTTTCTCTTCTTATTGTGCCAGGAGGGCTCAGTTGTGGCTAGGAGGAGTTGCGGTGTCAGAAACTTTCTTGGTGCCCTTTTTAGTAAGAGTCCCCTCCTTCACATGGTTATCGGTTAAGGTGGCAGATAAGCGTATAGCAACTTCGAGTGTGGCGGGATTTCTACCTAAGACAGTATCTTGAATTTGTCTAGGTAGTCCACCAATATACTTTTCAATGCAGCGGGATAAAGGTGTGACCATATGAGGCACAAGAAGACTCAACTCGTGGAACCGAGTTGTATATGCCAAGCTTTCACCACTATCTTGGGCAAGATCCCAAAATTCAGCTTCGAGTTTCTTCACTTCATTTCGAGGACAAAATTCCTCGGTCGTTAGCCTTTTAACCTCATCCCAAGGCAAGGCCATTGCTACATCCACACCTCTATTTCTCTTCTACCCATTCCACCACGTGAGTGCCCGTTTTTGTAGGATACTTGTGGCATGACGAACACGAAGGTTGTCGGGGCAGTCACTATTGAGAAAGGTATTCGCAATGCTTTCTAACCATTGAAGGATTCCCGTAGCTCCTTCGGTACCATAGAACTTGAGGGGGTTACACGAGTTGAAATGCTTGAAGGTGCATTGAGTTGGGTTGGCACCACCATTTCCACCATTACCACCATGGTTACCATTGGCGGCACCATTAGCTTGAGTGAGTTAAGTTACGAGTTGTGTAAGGATGGTAGCAATGTCGGTGTTGGTGTTGGCCACGGGAGCACGACGGGGAGGCATTCTACAGATTTGCACAAGACAAGAAAAGATGTAAGAACTCATGAGAATTGCTTGAATTAAAAGGACAAGATAATGAAATAAAATAGTTAATCATAGTTTAGATTGTACTCAAATAGTGATATGATCACTTGAATACTATGACACATTAAGGTTAATTAAACTCGTATAATTTTCAAGGAGACATGCTTTAGCCTATAAGTAAACACTCATCCCGGGTATTCCCAGGAAAGCATACGGGTCCCTCGGTTGATTGGGATTTATGTGAAATGCTTTCCTAGACAGAAAACCCAGAATACAGGTGTCACCTTTCCAGATTGCACGTGTCCTCAAATAATTAACAAAGTTTAAAAACCATAACGAGGGTATAAAAAGATTTTATAGATTTGGATTCATGAAGTTTCCACATGCTAAGAAAGATATAGATAGAGAAGGAGATAAGAATATTATGAGGTTTTAGGATATAGGGAGGGGTATTGTTTATTTAATTAGTATTTAAGGATATCCTAATAAGTCATGAATTTTTAACAAGTAATGCATCAAAAATGAAATAATAACTAATCATAGTAAGCAGGTAGCACATAGCATGTAGCACATATTATATAATCATGAAGCATAGCATAAGTGGGTGTCCTAAAGTTATAGTCTAGGTCAAGGGTGTCTAATAACCTAATTCCCTATAACCAAGGCTCTGATACCAATCTGTCACACCCCGACCGATGGCGGAATCATCGGGGCGGGACATGTAGACTGTTCATAAGCACAAGGTTGACTAAATCGAATATATTAAACGTCAAATTTCATTGCGAGTAATCCAAACAAAACCAAATCCAAGATAGAACAAAATTGAAATACATAGAGTTCTTTTATTTAAATTAACTAAGTCCAAGCCTATGTGTAGCACATCTTGACCAATCTCACACATTAGAACCTAAAACATGAATAAAATAAAGTCAACTAAAAAGTTGGTAAGTATAACACAGGTTTGTATATATGTAGCATATAGTTTGTAAAACAAATCCTTACATAACATGATAAATAAGACATTTATGGGGAGCAGCTATTGTGTAACCAAGTGCAATCAAACCTTTGTAACTAGCATGCAAATTGTGTTGTCGGTATCAATCACCTCAACTAGGTGGGTTTGTCAGACTCAATAGATATATCATTGAAAACCGTCGGCTTAAATAGTTAATGATTGCACATAAGTGTTCACAAAAGTTAGAACACATAGCACTCGGGCATAAACCTCAAATTGCACACATGAATGTAAATATGATTTGTATTTGTGTTGTTTGTGTAAATGTAAACATGTAATTTGATAGAGTTCATGTTTCACCCCAAAATTATAAAAGAGTAAAATGGGCTATGAAATACTCACGTGATTCGAAGGTGTAGCTAACACAAGATACCAAAAAGTAAAATGATTCCTTGAATTGCACAAGTTAACCTAAGGCGTAATGTATATTGTATTAATAGTAAGCACAAGAGTCTATATCTAAGTCTAAAATCGAATTGGGTTTGCATATAAAGTTATTGATTTGTACTTGAAAGTATTGTATAAAATAAAAGATTTGAAATAAACATTTTTAGAATATTTTGATTAAAGTTTGAGTTTGAATAATTAAATAAATAATTTAAATAATTATTGTTTATGAAAATAATGTAAGCATTAAATGTAATTAAATATAAATAACTAATTGTTTTTGTTTAAATATAAATTAAATAAATAGTCATTACCTTATTTATTTATTTATAAAATATGTAACTTAACCATTAAAGACTTAATAATAATTGAAAATTTAATTTTTATAAACTTTAAATAAATAATTTTCTATTTATTCCAAGATTAAATATTTGATCTTTCTAAATAGAATTAAATGCATTTTTATAAAAAATCAACTATTTTTATTTTGAAATTTAATCAGAAATATTTATTATTTGAAAAATAATGACAAAAGAGTTATGTTGACAAACGACGTAGACCTTTAGAATGTCAAGATGGAGATTTTGTTATGCTAAAGGTTTCATCTTGGAAAGGTTTTGTAAGGTTCAGAAAACGTGGGAAGTTAGGACCAAGATATATCGGACTTTACAAAGTCAATGAAAAAGTTAGAGCAGTAGCCTATAAGTTAAAACTACCTGAAGCATTGGAAGGAATCCACAATATATTTCATGTATCTTGCTTACTTAAATGTTTATCCGATTCAACTCAAGTTATTACACTAGATGATATACACCTGGACGACAAGCTTCAATTCACTGAACAACCGATCAAGATTTTAGACACGCACGAATGAAATTTTTGAGAAAGAAAGTTATACCAATGGTATTGGTTCAATGGCAAGGTTGGATCGGAGCCGACAAGACTTGGAAATTAGAGAAATAAATGAGAGCCAAATATCCTCATCTATTTACCTCTTAATTTGAGGACGAAATTTCTTAAAGGCAGGGAGATTTGTAACACCCCAAAAATTCCTAAGTAAATGGAGGGCTAGGATTGTAAATAAGTTAAAGCCAAAGGACCCAAAGTAGCAAGTTTGAAATAACAAGGACTAAAATGGAAAATTCACCAGTAACGGACCGTCACCGTTAGATAACGGTCCGTTACGAATCATGATGGACAGTCATGACCCATGACCGTCCGTGCCACAAAACCACCAGCGGTTTGGGGTTTCTGACACGTGTACACTGACTCATCACTCGCAACGGACCGTCTCGAACGATAACGGTCCGTTACGTGGTCCGAAAGTGCGTAGCCGCCAAGCAAATGAGTAACGGACCGTCATGCCTGGTAAAGGTACGTCATGGACCCAAGTTTTGCCCTATAAATAGCTTGACGATCCTAGCCACTTTTACACACTAATTTCACCATAAAACACACACATTATCTCTGGAATTTTGATCCCGAGCCCCAGTTCGCATGTGAGAGTCCGGTTTCAAACATTTCTATCTAATAAGTTTTTATACCCATTTTATTTTAGTAATATTGATTTTGTATCTTTTCTAGACTTCAAATTGCCTTAAATAGTGCTGAGGTAAGATTCTAACTTGCTGTTAAGATTTGGTTATACACCATTAAGCTAGAATTATGTAATTAAGTAATGTCGATATATATCTAGGAGCTTTGTCCGAGGTTTTTGCCATATTCCAGATTTGATATGCCGAAATATTGCCGTGGTGAGTTCTAAAACTGTGATGCATGAACCCAATCATAACCTTGTCTGGCATGATTAATTTATGAAAACATTTTGATATGTTCCTTATTAGGAACGATGATAAAATGTTATGTAACATTTTGATTCCACGAATGTAACCAATGTTTTTTGATGAAAAGAGTAGATGATGTTTTAGTTTCCGCTGTGTGTTTTTGATATCAACATCACAGTAAATAGAAGGCGACCTTCTGACCGGTATGTAGTTATCTGACAAACAGAATGTTCTGTCTGAGGAAAGAGCGGTGTATAAATCTCTCCTAGACTCTTCGTTCTTTCCTGGGAACATATCTGGTGGAGGTACAACTTTGGTTAGATAATTGTCCTGTGTTACGTGTGTGACATCTAAACCTATGGCACGTCACGCGTACGAAGTGCGGAATCCATCGTATGCATGCTCACGTATATAGTATGACAATCAAGTAAGCAATCACAACAGTAAACACAAGAGGTAAATAACAACCGGTTGTATTGCTCTCAATATCAAAGTGTTACAGAATGCTAAGTGTGTAAGCGTACATGTCTACCATGCAAACACACTATATATAGGTATCCAGGTACCCACAGGCTAACTTGCTAAGTTCGCCAGATCCAAGCACGCATGCATACCATCCAAAGCTCTAGTTGATCCAACCGTTTCTAACGTACGAGTCCACTCCATACTCCACCGTCCCTGTCGTTCACCATCATGTCGTACCTTTCTTCGTGTACTGCTAACCAATCACCACCACGCATCTCGTCTTCATCCTCACGTCTAGCCGGCCGTCACCACGCACCACCACCATGGTCGTGTTAACCCTACACGGCTGACACCACCGCATTGCACCATATCTGCCATCACAACCACCCTCACGCACTTCCACATGCTACACCCATAGCCAAGCCACCCCGTCGCTGCTTTCGAGTTACGTATGTGGTGTAGCCAGCACCGAATACCACTACAATCCTACCCCCGCCACCACGATCAGCCACCACACCTAGCCTCCGTCTCCCCACTCACGGCTAAACACCCAAACCCTAACCATGTTGTAACATCCCGAAAATCTATACGTTGATGGTTCGAGTTAGCGAGTGACCTGACTCCTTATTAAATAGGATGATTAGTAAGAGTTGTCACCCGAGGTGTGTGTAACTATCGTAAAGAGGCGGTCAGTGGTTTAAGGGGGACCGGGCTAGTCATTTTTCCCCTAATTGAGATTGAAGCGTACGATATAAGAACTATGAGGACCTGGATGTAAACCCCGATAGTATATATGCCAAATTTCATGTAAACCCTAGGCCAGTTGGCCTAGGATTGGGATTTACGGTTGCCGCAAGGAAGAGAAGAGGACGTTGGTGAAACTATGGAGCTGACGACAGTAGTTCACGGTGGTTTAGAGCACGGGACGTCATGCCTAACCAAGGTAAACCTACGTAAATCCTCTTAGTTCGTTTGTGAGCGTTTTTATGTAACCCGATTACGGTTTAGGGGCAGGTGTGGTCACGGTTAGCGACGAGGATGAAGGCCGAAAGTGGCAAGAGATGGTTATGGATTGCTGGGAGTAGTGGTGGCATGCAACTAAGAACGGGAGACCTACAGGGTTTAGAGCCGACGACCGAGAAGGGGGAAGAGAAGAGAGGCCGATCACAGAGGAGCGGGATGTAGTGGTGGTACTCGACGGCCACCACATGGGTCGTGCTCGGTAACTATCATGGCAGCAGAGGTGGTAGGGTTCGTCAGAGGCTGGCGATGGAAGACGAGGTTGTGTCGTCCGACTAGGATGGACCTGAGAACGATGATGACGATACGGCAATGGATGATGGTAGACTCGGCTAGGGTTCTACCTGATCAAGGGTTGGTCACGGGGGCGGAATGGAAGATGTGCATGATGGTCATGGTGGTGGCCGACGGGGCGCACGGTGATGCGTGGTGGTGCAAGGACCGGCTCGGGAGACGCTAGGGTTTTGCATGGCAAGTTGGAGGTTTTGCATGGCAAAATATGTGCGTGCATGGGAACCAGGTCCGAATACGTGTGAACTCGTGGGGCTACGATTGCATGATAATGTGCATGCATGCATGTGACCTATTCGGGTATGCGGTTTCTAAACAGGTCGAGGACGATCCGGTTTAGGTAAACATGTGAAACTAGAGTTTGTGGAATGAAAGGATGAGCTGACATGACGGCGATGGGGTTATATTTTATGCATATACGATGAATGTGTAGAGCGTGTCTGATCATGTGATCGTACGTTTGACAGGTTCGGGATTGGAGCAAGTGATAGAGATGTACAGCAAGGATTGGGTTTCAGCTTAACCAGTGAGTTTCTAATCCCCCTCTTTTAATTGTTTTTAACGTTTTGGGGCTATGGTACATACTTTTGAGACGTGTTTTACATTAATTGTATATCGAGCTTTGGGGTCTAAACCGATGAGTTTACGAATTTAACTATTTAAATACGGGGCTAAGGGACTATGTGTTGTCCTTGAGAGGTGTAGGTTAAAGGTGGATATATGGTCGTGGGGTGTATTGTGACCTAATAGGGGTGAGTCGGGATTGTATTTACAGGTCGTACGGGTACGACTAGGAGGTGTCACAGGGTGTATTGTGACATAGTACTGTATGTGTGTTGCCATAGTCGCAGTGTATTGTGTTATGTGTTAGTCGGGGTGGGTCGGTATATCAGCTAAACGCTTATGAATACGTGTAGGATACCTTATCCTAGTGCTATGTGGGAGGTGCAGGTGCAGCTAATGACTCATGTACCTAGGGTATAATGTGGTGTGTTTATACATGTGTTATGTGTATTGTGTCATTGTCCATGTGACGCAACGGGAACTGTTATTGTGTCGTTGTCCTTGTGAAACGGCGGGTATTGTGGTTGCATTGTTGTCATTATGTCACGGCTAATGGGATTGTGGAGGACTAAGTCCTTCGTGAGGTCACCAATGGTGGCAAGTTCTGAGCAGGCTAACGAAGTGCTCGGGGTGTGTCGAACGCCCTGACAAGGGTGTAGTAATGAGGTATTTGTTTGTGTACTTATATAATTGTGTTAATTGCATACAAGCATTGCGTTATATTTATTGTGCATGAGATAGTATTAATGTGGTGAGTAGAGTTAGATTGACCGTTGTGTCAGGATTGTGATGTGGTGTTTACAACTTTTATGTCAGTTGGTTTGTGAGAGTATTGGTTAGGGCTGGTTAAGCCGGTATCTAGAGGGTGGTTGAGATAACCAGTGTGTGGTTAACATGTGTGGTAAACTTTGAGTTGTCAGAGTGGTAAGTTCGATCCATGTCTGAGAAACTTACTGGGTTAAATGGTGGGGTGAGTCTGGGGTGGTGAATCCTTTGGGGATATCGTAAGATAACGGGGGTTTTCTATCTATTAATAAATGACAAATCTACTTTCCAAAGACCAGAGGGTCTTGAGTGGAAATAAATATTAAATGAGATGAGTTGCCTTTTGTGAAATTAAACTATTAGAACTCACTCAGCGTAGCTGACTTTGTGTGTATGTTAGATTATGTTGCAGGTGAGCTGTGGAGTCAACGTATCTTGGCTAGAGAGCGGTACTACTCGGATCGGTGTGCAGGCATTCGTAAGGTAACGTTAAGAATGTCAACGAGTTTAAAAGATAATACTATTTGAGAAAGACTTTCATTGTTTACTTAAATGAAAGTTGTGTTTTTTATGAGTTTACCTAGTGATGAGAACCAACTGTAGGGTGCCTGGTTTGGGGCCTTACAAGTTGGTATCAGAGCTATGGTTTAAGTGAAAACTGGTGTTTTTAAACAAATAAAATGCGTTAACTTAAACTGAAAATGGGACGAGGGTGAAACGAATGCCACCACGAGTAACCGCATGCCAAGAGGTACGTCTTTCGAGTTGAGCAGTAATTATTATTTACCGTTTATGTAGTGTTACACTAGATGAAGTAGTTGGTGTGAGTAAGTGATTTGTGGTTCCGTGTGGGATCGTGATGTGTACTATGTGCAGTAGTATTATGTAAAACTGCGTGAAGTTGTGTGGTATGATTAAATGATACTATGATGTGAGTTGAGTAATGCAGAGTAGCATTAATTGTAACTATGTGAGATAGTTTGGTGTCGATATGATTTAGTGATTTTGCATGCGTGACCTTTAGTGGTGTGAAATTGTGATAGATATGATGACTTGCTAGATTATTGTATGGTGCTATGTGAGTTGTATGGGATGCATGTGCATCCGGTGTTGGTGAAAGGTAGAATGTTAGTGTGAGTATGATGGGGAAAGGTTTAAAATTTGAGTAGTAATGAGGACCACCAAATTGCATTTGATTACCGTGATTTGGCAGTCCATGATTACTCTCATATTCTGAATTTGATGCCCATAGTAATCACTCCAACATTCTATCCGGTGCAAGTACTGATGGCCTTGACGATTCGAACTAGATGGATTAGGCTGAGAGCTTTCATGTGGAGGTTGACAGAACGGTGGGCTAGACGTGTGGCTGCTGTTCGTGCGGTTATCTTTGGGAGAAGATGGATCTTAGTACCTGTTCCATTGACAGTGGTTCCACCGACGGCTGAGGATGAATAGGAGCTACCAGCACAGGAGGTGATTCTGGCGCTTTCGACGCCTAATGCCCCAGTACTACCAGGGCCACTAGGAGAGGTTGACTCAGTAGATCCTTTTCCAGGAGAGGTGGTTGGAGAGGAAGAAATGTATTTGCAGTCAGAAGCAGCCTTCGAGACAACACTGAATCAGGAAACAGATGGCTGGATGAATCTGACGACGAGGAATAAGTGGGTGATAACTTTGACTTGTTCAGTGATTAGGGCAGTGGTGGTTACCACGAGAGGACTAGAGTATTTTCCGTTAGGCACTTTTGTGACGAAATATTCGTTCTTGGTTTTTCAATTGCTTGATTTTAACCTGACAGTGAATCTTACCATGGGATGGTTTAAAACGTAGTTGATGATAGTTGCATGTGTGATAGCTTGCTTTTGGTGATGTAGTGTTAATTATGTGTGATTATGTGATTACCTTTTGAACAACATGAGTTCATACTAAATGTAATCTTTGATGTCATGCTAGAGCTTGGTTGATTAGACTATATGAGTAGACCTGTGTAGACTGGAGTTTTGATTTTGTGTGTGTATCTACGGTCTTCAGATAGTGTCACCTATGTGTTATGTGTAGGTGAATTTTGAAGTATAATGGGGTGTGTTGCACCTTGTGTAACTGTTTAGGACGAGGTCCTGTGGGAAATCTTAAATATACATCCTTGGTATGTATAAATGTTCAGGACAAGGTCCTATGGGAAATTATAGCTACGTACCTTATGTCTAGGTATACATGTTCAGGACCAGATCCTGTGGGGAAATAAGATATATTTATATCTTGTGTGTGTTAACGTTTTGGGTGACGTTTGTGTCTAGAATGATTAGTGTGTCATCTTGAAGTATGGGTACGACCCGTGTAGGTACGACAGAGTAAACTCTGTGTGAGTATATGATGAGGTGTGGCAGGGGTTGCCGTTGTAGCGAGTAAGAGGTAAGGTTCAGGAGTTTGTGTGGCTATAAATGACGAGGTCATAATGTATGAACGTAGATTTATTCAGATCTAGCTAGTTGTGTATGTGCACTTTGTTCGAGTTAGAAGGTTGAGTTACTAGTACGTGTGTAGAACATTGTGTGTTCTTTAGTTATGTGTGTTAGTGTGTGTCCTTGTAGTACACGCTTAGTTGTGTATAGGACAGGAGGTCTATGTGCTCAAGTATAGTATTTCTATCTTGATGATTTTCTCGGCGTTGATACATCGAGGTGGTGCGAGGAGTTTTGACGTTTTCTAGGTGATCAGTGAGGTGCTCTTATGAGAGGCCTATGCTTATATCTCTGGAATTTGGAGCACGAAGCTAATGGGCAGAGCTGTGAGAGTAGGTGATAAAAGCGTTTACGTGGACGCTTGACTAGAAATGTTATGACGAGATCAAGGTGATGACGCTGAAGATTTCAGCACGGAGTTAACGAAGTGATGAAGGGCCTTCATGGAACACGTTCCATTTGCAGGATTCAGTCGACGTGAGACACCAGATGAGTAGGGATGTTTTCCCTATACGAGACGACGAATAGCTGAGGCTTGTGAGCAGACGGACTTCGTGTTCGTAATTTATAAAAGAGACGCGGTCGGTGATCGCATGGTAATGAAGTAAAGAGATACTATGGTAGAGGAATTTTGTGGAGACCAGCGTAGGTTTGTACAAACTCTTGTAGATCAACAGAGAAGGGCAGAAGTAATATCCTTATGGGTAAGCTGTGGGCTCGAGTTTGAGAAATCATCGCAAGATGGCATTTTGAGCATAAAGAGAGGAGTATGATGGATACACAATAGTAAAGCAACTATTGCTCCTGTCTGTGAAAGGCAAGAACCTACTTGAGAGGATGATCTTCAGAGTGACGAGATTATCGGGGCTATACAAGAGACAACGGAAAACGTGCTGACAAGATGTTTATGGACAGGTATTGAATGCAAGGAGCATGGTACTAAGGGGCATCTAACTATAAGCAGCCGATGGTGCTGCTAATGAGAGGATACTAAGAAGATCATGTGTAAATCAGTATCATGCTATGGATTTATGGCCGGAGAGATGAAATATGATAGAATGTGTAGGTAAAACCTACAAGTCCCGAATTGAAAGCAAACATTGAAGAGGATTTCTTCGAACACCAGGGACGGTGATTGAATTGCAAGACAAAGAAATAGATTCAATAAATGCGAAGGTGTATACTTGCCACCAAACGGATTTGTTGCACGTTTGGGGATGGAAGGATATCTTGGCTTGGTTTGTGCCGACGCAGCATTCGAGGACAAATCCTCTTTTAAGGGGTTAGACTTGTAACATCCCAAAAATCTATACGTTGATGGTTCGAGTTAGCGAGTGACCCGACTCCTTATTAAATAGGAGGATTAGTAAAAGTTGTCAACCGAGGTGTGTGTAACTATCAGAAAGTGGCGGTCAGTGGTTTAAGGGGGACCCGGCTAGTCGTTTTGCACCTAATTGAGATCGAAGCGTACGATATAAGAACTACGAGGACATGGATGTAAACCCCGAAAGTATATATGCCAACTTTCTAGTAAACCCTAGGCCATTTGGCCTAGGCTTAGGATTTAATGCTGCCACAAGGAAGAGAAGAGGACGCCGGCGAAACCAGGGAGCCGACGACAGTGGTTCACGGTGGTTTGGAGCATGGGACTTCACGCCTAACGAAGGTAAACCCACGTACATCCTCTTTATTTGTTTGTGTGCGTTTTTGTGTAACCCGATTAGGGTTTAGGGGGTGTGGTCAAGGCTAGCGACGAGGACGAAGGCCGGAGGCGACAAGAGATGGCTATGGACCGTTCGGAGTCGTGGTGGCGTGCAACGGAGAACGGGCGACCTGCAGAGTTTGGAGCCGACGACCGAGAAGGGAGAAGAGAAGAGAGACTGGTCATGTAGTAGCGGGATGTAGTGGTGGTACTCGACAACCACCACATGGGTTATGGTGGTAGGGTTCGTCGGAGGCTGGCGGTGGAAGACGAGGTTATGTCGTCCAACTAGAATGGACCCGAGAACTATGGTGACGATACGACAATGGACGATGGTAGACTCGACTAGGGTTGTGCCCGATCAAGGGTTGTTCATGGGGGAAGAATAGAAGACGTGCATGATGGTCACAATGGTGGCCGACGGGGCGCACGGTGATGTGTTGTGGTGCAAGGACCGGCTCGGGGGACGCTATGGTTTTGCATGGCAAGTTGGAGGTTTTGCATGGAAATGTATGTGCGTGCATGGGATCCCGGTCCGAATACGTGTGAACTCTTGGGACTAGGTTTGCATGATCATATGCATGCATGTGACCTATTCGGGTATGCGGTTTCAAAATGGGTCGAGGACTATCCGTTTTAGGTAAACGCATGGAACTAGAGTTTGGGGAATGAAAGGACGAGCTGACATGGTGGCGTTGGGGTTATATTTTATGCATTATATGATGAATGTGTAGAACGTGTTTGATCATGTGATCGTACGTTTGACAGGTTCGGGATTGGAGCAAGTGGTCGGGGTGTAGAGTAAGGATTGGGATTCAACTTAACCAATGAGTTTCTAATCCCCCTTTTTTAATTTTTTTTTTAACATTTTGGGACTATCGTACATACTTTGGAGATGTGTTTTATTACATTAAATGTATATCGAGCTTTGGGGTCTAAACCGATGAGTTTACGAATTTAACTATTTAAATACAGGGCTAACGGACTATGTGTTGTCCTTGAGAGGTGTAGGTTAAAGGTGGATATATGGTCGTGGGTCGTATAGTGACCTAATAGGAGTGAGTCAGGATGGTATTTACAGGTCGTACGGGTACGACTAGGAGGTGTCACAGGGTGTGCATGTACGTAGTATGTGCTTAGATAACGAGACATAGTAACTATATGTGTGTTGCTATAGTAGCAGTGTATTGTGTTATGTGTTAGTCGGGGTGGGTCGGTATATGAGCTAAACGCTTATGAATACGTGTAGGATACCTTATCCTAATGCTATGTGGCGGGTACAGGTGCAGCTAAAGAGTCATGTACCTACGGTATAATGTGGTGTGTTTATACATGTGCTGTGTGTATTGTGTCATTGTCCATGTGACGCGGTAGGAATTAATATTGTTTTGTTGTCCTTGTGACACGGCGGGTGTAGAGATGAGGTATGTGTTTGTGTGTTTATATAATTGTGACACAGCGGGTGGCAAGTTCTGAGCAGGTTGACGAAGAGCTCAGGGTGTGTCGAATGCCCTGACGAGGGTAACCCTGACGAGGGGGTAGAAATGATGTGTTTGTGTGTTTATATAATTGTGTTAAATTGCATACAAGCGTTGAGTTATATTTATTGTGCATGAGATAGTATTAATGTGTTGAGTAGAGTTAGATTGACCGTTGTATCCGGATTGTGATGTGGTGTTTAAAACTGTTATGTCAGTTGGTTTGTGAGAGTCTTGGTTAGGGCTAGGTAAGTCGGTGTCTAGAGGGTGGTTGAGATAACCAGTGTGTCGTTAACATGTGTGGTAAACTTTGAGTTGTTAGAGTGGTAAGTTCGATACATTTCGGAGAAACTTACTGGGTTAAATGGTGGGGTGAGTCTTGGGTGGTGAATCCTTTGGGGATATCGTAAGATAACGGGGGTTATCTATCTATTAATAAATGACAAATCTACTTTCTAAAGACCAGAGGGTCTTGAGTGGAAATAAATATTAAATGAGACGAGTTGGCTTTTGTGAAATTAAACTATTAGAACTCACTCAGCGTAGCTGACTTTGTGTGTACGTTAGATTGTGTTGCAGGTGAGCTGTGGAGTCAACGTATCTTGGCTTGAGAGCAGTGCTACTCGGATCGGTGTGCAGGCATTCGTAAGGTAACGTTAAGAATGTCAACGAGTTTAAAAGATAATACTATTTGAGAAAGACTTCCGCTTTTACTTAAATGAAAGTTAAGTGTTTTTAATGAGTTTACCTAGTGATGAGAACCAACTGTATGGTGCCCGGTTTGGGGCCTTACACAGGTTTTCCTACTGAATGCATATACACACGTAAAAAGAATAAACGAGGATTACCGTGGCTTAACGCGAAGTCTCCGTTCAAAACTATCGAGAACCCTCTCCTCCGATCGTCCTTCTCCTGTTCTTCCTTCCTAGCTGCTGTTGCAAGCTCCCTGGGCGAATGGCTTAGGGTTTGTGCATAAAGTGGCTTTTAAATGGCCATTATTTTCGTTTCGGGTCCTTCCTGTTTCATCTAACTCGTTTCCATCTTAAATTATGAAATAAATGGCTAATCGACTCTCCTAGCGTCGTTAAAATGTACTTTTTGTAACAACCCTTGCTCCTCATAATGTTTAATAGGGATTCAGGTCGTCCACTAACCCGAACCAAAAGCTTATGGATTTCTGGGATGTTACATCATACAGCTATACGAAAACTATGACGAACTGATTGATGGTACTCTCGGACTCTGTCGGGGATTGTTGGATCTAACCATTTGTGAAAGATTGGGCATGGTCGCCTGACTTCCAGATGGAAGGTTGCGTTTTGAGGATTTTGCCGGACAGATTTGGGATCCCGAAGATCCAACGAAAGTAATCACGGACCTTGACATCCATCACTCACCACACCATCAGCATCACTTTCACACTGGAGCATCTTCTTCCCACACCTTTGGATTTTAGTTTACGATGGATCTTTACGAGGCCATCTAGACTAGAAGCACCTACGGCCGACGTTCCTTTGAAAATTGTGAATCCACTTCTGGGCGGGTTGACAACTTGTACGATAAGGTAGATCTGATCGGGGAGGATGTCGCCCACATGAGGGGCCGGATGAACAGGAACTGGGGTGATGAAATGTGGTGGGTAAACATCCTATCAGTGCAACATTTTTGACACATGCGATCTGTGTTTTTTCGGCTACGTTTTATTTTTCAGTATTGTCGGCACTGGCTGTTCCGTGCCATTTCAAACAATTTCTTTTTTATTTGTAGGATTTTTATTTTCAAAAACTCGTGGTTTGATATTAATATCATCATTCATTGTCACTTGAATCATGTATTTCAGGCCGCTGTGAGCATCGATCACATGATGTGGATATACCAGCATTCAGGGAAGTTTTCAATTCCCTTTCCTCCATTTATGCTTTATATTTGTTTATTTCTCTTTACATTGAGGACAATGGAAGCTCCAAGTGTAAGGAGGGGGTTTCACCATTTCAATCACTTAAACTTTTGTAATATAAATGCGTTTTTAAGTAAAACACTCCACTTCCACTTTTAATTTTTTTGTGGCATCAACTTTAAAAAAGCTTGCAGATTTTTTGATAAATTTAAAGGAAGAAGTGCATTTCACAAAACACACGTTTTAAGCCAACTATCGAATAAATTGACGTAAAAATATCCGAAAGCATGGTTAGTAAAAAGAAATGAAATGCAAAGATTTGACACTTTTACACAAATCCATTCGTTTCCATGAGCATATTTTTTTGAGCCTTCAAATCTTTGCTTTACCGCATTATGCTTTTGTTTTTGTCGGACTATTGAGGGTACCATATGTTTCGTGTAAATTAGAACTTGTTATGGGTATACGTTTCCAAACCACGAAAAGGAAGTGATTGCATGAAAACGATTTAGGCACTAGGAAAACCACCTTGAAAGCCTTTCATTCTTACCCAAATATATCGCTTAGTTAGCTCCGTGGAGCCTTATCCTATTTCATTTTGTCAACCATCCTTACTACCATCGTTTTGCTAAAGACACGACCTTTTGGCATATTTAAAAAAATATTGGTACCTCGGTTGGAGTTCTTGGTGCTTCCCAGTTCTTGATGGCTTTGATCTTAGATGGATCCACATGTATGCCTTTATCATTAATCACGTGAACGAGGAAATGTACTTCTTGAAACCAAAATTCGCATTTTGAGAATTTAGCATATAACTTTTTGTTTTTAAGCAACTCCAAGACAAGCTTCAAGTGGTGTTCATGTTCTTCCTTCCTTCGTGAATATATCAAGATTTCATCAATAAATACAATCTTGAATTTATCCAAATATGGCTTGCAGACTCTATTCATGAGGTCCATGAAGAATGACGGTGCATTAGTCAAACCGAAAGGCATGACTAGGAACATGTAAAGACCGTAACGAGTCCTGAATGCAGTCTTAGGGATGTCGTCCTCTTGGATCCTCAGTTTGTGATATCATGAATGTAGTTGGATCTTCGAATAAAACTAGAGCCTTGTAACTGGTCAAATAAATCATCTATCCTTAGGAGTTGATATCGGTTCTTCACCGTCAACTTGTTTAGTTCCCAGTAATCGATGCACATCCTAAAAATTCCGTCTTTCTTCTTTACAAACAATACCGGAGCTCCCCATGGAAAGAAACGCGATCTAATAAACCGTGTATCTAACAATTCCTGCAACTAACTGGATAGTTCTTGCATTTCAGATGGTGCAAGTCAGTATGGTGATCGAGTGATTGGTGCTACTCCGGGTACCAGATCGATACAAAACTCCACTTATGTTGGTGGCGGGAGTCTAGGCAAGTCTTCCGGAAAGACTTCTAGGTAGTCTCATACGATCGGTATGTCTGCGAGTTGCTTCTCTTTCGGCTTCTTTTCCGTTACGTCTGCCAATATAGCATGGTATCCTTTTCTCAAGTATTTTTGAGCCTTCATGCGCTTAATAATCCTTAAGGCGGTTCCGCTCTTTTCTCCCTGAATTGTCAGTGTTCCACCGTTCAGGAGTGGAATGCGAACTATCTTCTCATGACAGACAATTTCTATGAAATGTTTGGACAACCAATCTATGCCGATGACATTATCGAAACTTTGCAAGTTTCACGGGCATTACGTCTATACTAAACGAATGATCACCCAGATTTAAAGAGCATCCTTCGATTATTTCTCTCATTTCGATCAATTTACCATTAACTAATTCTATCATATATGATTCATCTAATGCAGTGGGTGTTATACCAAGTAAAGGACTAAAGAGTACGGAGACAAAACTTCTATCAACACCCATATCAAATAGTAGGGAAGCATAGTGATGATTAACAAGGAACGTACTCGTAACAATATTGGGGTCTTGGCGAGCGTCCCCAGCTCCGATCACGAAAGCAATTCCATGTGCCTGGTTATTTCCCTGGTTTCTCAGATTTGGCCAATCCTTGTTAAAGTGCCCAGCAACACCACATTCAAAACAAGCTCGATTCGCCCCGATGTTAGCCATAGGTTCAGGGGCTTTGCAGTATTTGGCTATGTGGCCTGCCCTTTTGCACTTTAGGCACACAAAACATTCACAGGTGCCTAAGTGATGAAGACCACATTTTTTTGTACTTTGGTTACTTTCCTGCATATTGTTTCTTCTAAGTTGGCACTGCTATATAGGCCCTTACTGACTCTTTTCCCTTCCCATTTCCTTTTATTTCCAAATTTTTTCTCCACATAAACTGAACCCTTCTTAACTAGTACTCCAGAACGAACAGCTTGGTCAGTCAAATTGTGTGCCAGTCTTTTGGCACTTTCAATGGTAGTTGGCTTAGATGAAGTCAAGATGCTCTGAATCTGGGGTGCAAAACCCAAGATGTACCTCTTAATCCTTTTGATCTATGGGGTAACCATGTGTGGAACTAGTCTGGCTAGTTCATGAAATTTAGTGGTGTAGGTTTCCACTTTTGCTCCAACCATGGTCAAATTCCGGAATTCATTTTCCAACTTCTAAAATTCATTTCTTAGACAATATTCTTCCTTTACCATATGCTTGAAATCGTCCCACAACATTTGATAAGCAGCATCCATGCCAAAACCCTGGACTTGAGCGTTCCACCAAGTAAGGGCTTGATCTTAGAAGGTGCAAGTAGCATACTTGACTTTGCAGTCGTTGGCCCAATTGCTTATGTTGATGACTGACTCCATTTTCTCGATCCATCGCATGAGACCAATCGCCCCTTCTGACCCATTAAAATGATGAGGCTTGTAATTCATAAAGTCCTTATTGGTGCAGCCTCTTGGGGCGTTGTTGGTTCTCGAATTGATAGGGTTATCAAGTTAGGATAATAATCATAAAAAGTGACCTCTAGGCCTGGAACATCGTTATCGTTTATATCACCCAAGGTAGTTCCGGATCCATCCCCGGTTTGGTTGGTACCGCTACCGACGTTGGTATTCGTAGTTCCACTACCATCTCCACCAGCTCCATCGTTGCCGTTACCGGCATTTCCTGATTCGCTTCTAAATCCAGTGTTCCGGTTGGCTTCACTTTGTGTTAGTGCAGCGGCCACTTGCAGAGCTACTAGTTGTGATATCTCCGCAGATGTCATGGGTTGTGTTGTCTCAATGTCTTATCCGGCGTTTCGTCGAGGTCTTCCCTTGGGCGCGATGGTTTTCTTTCTAGTACAAATCCTTGTCAATACAAGTTTTAATCCTATGCTAGGTGAGCATAACCCACTCACATAGGTCCGTCGGGTAGGCATGAGAATAGCCCCGCTTGTGTAGCGGCAGTGGTAAGGATAGCACAGATAGTGGCGAGAGTCTTCGCCTACTGCGGCTTACCACATAAGGTCACCACTCCTTCTCAACAGCTACCACGCGGTGCCTCACCGCAGTCAGGCTCTCCTCGAGGTCGGAGATCCGCTGATCGGTGTCTATAGTCCACTCGTCGATCCCAGTCAATGCCTCAGCTCCATCTTCCAGGTGGTCGAGACGGTTGCTCATATCGAGCACTACCATGGCCTTGTGGTACTTCACAAGGTCTAATCTTTCCATCTGCCCCTGAAGGGCTTCCAGACCCTCCACATGGGTTTGGATGTGCTCTATCTCCTCCTATAGACCGTCTATCTTGTCCTCGTGGCGGATGCCACGTGCTACCGGTACTGTATTGTCAGCTCCATGGGCTGCCAGTGATGGGTAAGGATGTGGGAGTGCGTGATTACTCCCCTACCTCATAGGTGGAGGGAGTACCCTCCTCCTCCACCCATCTCTGTATGGTGGGGGCAACCTGTAGGTCCCTTCGGGGTCAATACGGATCTATCTCGAGTCGTGACGTGTCAAACACATAGAGTGTGGAATCCAACCATATGCATGATTGTGTATACGAGACAACAATAGTAGAAATGAATACACAAGATGTAAATAAACTTCTCTTTGATTGCTCCTCAACTGAGTTTACAGAACTTGAATACAAATGACTAACTCTTTAAACTAACATGTAAACTACTATTTGTAGGAACCAATCTGCCACAGGTGAACTTGTCAAGTTCGCCTAACACAAGGATTAGGCGAACTTAGCAAGTTCGCCTTTTACAAAACATAAAGACTAAACATGAAAACATAAATACATACAAGATCTAACTATTACAAAGCTAATTGTCACACATCTATGTCCTATTAGACTTCTTGTTAGGACATAGTTTGTAATGACAAAAGCTTTGTAATAGTTTAGATCTAGTGTCTTTATGTTTTTGTATGTAATGTTCTAAGTGTTTTATACAAGTTATGCTAGAGGAGAACTTGTCATGTTCGCCTAGTCTAACAGAGGCGAACTTGTTAAGTTTGCTTAGTCTATCTGAGGCGAACTTGTTAAGTTCGCTTAGTCTAAGTTCGCCTAATACAGATCAGATGTCTATATATAGAGGTTACAGAGTCAGTTTACGGAGCGTTGAACGGAAGTGAACGAATTGTTTGATTGAGTCTGTAAACTCTATGATTGTTGGAATACAAGCTTGAATTGTTATTTACGTGATTGTTTCTATTGTCTTTTCTGTATACAATTGTTGATTCGGTTGGATTCCGCACTCCGCGTTAACAATACGTCTTATAACGAGAACGATCCATAGAAGAGCCATGTGGACCTACAAGTGGTATCAGAGCTTATGCTCATGATTCTTGATGATTTTAGACGGTTTTGTATGCAAATTGACAAGAAATTCATCATCTTTGAAATTTTCATTTTCATGGAGTTTTCAAGCTTATTTTGCTTCTGATTTGGTGTTTTTGAAGTGGATTTTGAAGAAATTGATCCTATAGAAAGGTTCTAATTGAGAAAATACACAATCCTTTGGTTTAATTTGGTCTAATTCCTTCAAATCAGTGAATTATGAAGATTTTTGGTGAATTTGGGTTCGTGTTCTTGAGGTGAATCTATTACTGAGTTTTGATTCTGCTGAAGCATGCGAACTTGCTGAATTGGTCTGCAGGCGAACTTAGCAGGCGAACTTGTCAAGTTCGCTTCTCTCAAATTAGGCGAACTTAATTTTTAGGCGAACTTAATCAGATTTCTGGATTCTGGTTTAAGCGAACTTATTAAGTTCGCTTCATATTAAATTCACTTGGGTGTATCTGAAGCGAACTTACTATCTTCGCCTAAGGGTAGTGTGTGTTCAACACTTGGAAAATTTTTTTGGAAAATGGTAAATATGGTTCAAGTAACTAATATGTTCAATTATGATAATGAGATTGGTACATCTCAGAAACCGCCAAAGTTGTTAAATCTTGCTGATTATTCTAATTGGAAAGATCGGTTTGATCAGTTCGTATCCTTTACCGATACCAGTCTATGGATTCCAATCTTAGAAGGTTATACGCATCCGACTTACTCGTGGATGGGAAAGGATGATGTTCCAAAGCCGGTGTCTGCGTTAACAACAGAAGAAAAGTTGCTGTTTGATCGGGAAAAGAAAGTGATGGCGAGTATTTCGATGTCTCTTCCGAAGGAAATATATCACAGTTTTAAACAATTCAAGTCTTCTCAACAACTGTGGGAAGCATTACAGAAAAGATGTGAAGGTAGTTTGGATGTAAAGAAGAGTAGAAAAGAGCTACTGAAGAAGCAATTCTTGGTTTTCAAGCACTTTCAAAATGAATCCTTGGATGATCTTGCTACAAGATTCTATCATCTGTTGAGTGAATTGTCGAGTGCTTCTGTGGTGTATGAGACTGAAGAGATTAACGATAAGTTCTTGGAGGCATTACCATCTAAGTTTGATGTGTATACAATTTTAATAAAAGAGAATATCAAGTATAAATCAATGTCTCTGGAAGACGTTCTTGGAAAGATTCAATCTCATGATATGAATATGAAGAAGAAGGAGACTAATATGGAACATATACAAGATCCTTCAATGTATTTTACCAAGACTTCTGGTAAAACTGGTACAGGGGTTGCATTTTTTTCTCGTGATGCTCAAGATACTTCTAATGATCAGTGTTCTGGAGTTCCTCTTCATTCTGGTCATTCTAGTCATTCTAGTTTCTCTACAACTACAGCGTCTTCATCATCTGGAACTCACAATATGAATCAAAAGGTTGCTGATGATTATTTGGCTATGTTTTCCTCATTCATGGCGTCGTATGAAAATTTTATTAGAGGAAAAATTCATGATCCAGGAGTTATTGAAGAAGATTTCAAACAGAATGATCCTGTTGATCTGGAAGAAATGAACATTCAATGGAATATGGCTATGCTGATGCGACAAGCAAAAGATTTTCTGAAAAAGACTGGAAGAAAATATATTGGCTCTAACAGTCGATCACGCATGGGATTTGATAAAACCAAAGTGCGTTGCTATAACTGTCAAGAGTATGGTCACTTTGCTAAAGAATGTGTGAAGCCAAAAGTTGAGTTTGATTCTCCGAAGAAGCCGAATAACTTTCAGCATAATCATAATCAGTCACAAGGTTCATCTGGTAATTCTAATCATGCATCTACATCATCGGCTTTGGTTGCTCATAACGATGAAAACTATGACTGGGGTATTCATCTGGAAGATTTGGTGGGTACGGTAAGTGAAGCATTTGTAGCAGAGATTCATTCTGAAAAATCCGAAGAGTCGACTGATGATGATAGTTCGAGTGATGGTGAAAGTGTGCCGAGCGTTGATGAAGAGATAGAACAAGTGCAGAATATTGATTCTGATATTGCATCAGGTGTTGCTGAAGATGATATTGTTCTAACACAAAATGCTTCAAATGGTGCTGATTCAGAGAGTATTTCATTGCCAAAGTTTTCATGGCAGACATGTCTGATCCGTCAAAGGTAAAAGACTCTGTTTGTCATATTTACTGTTCTAACTGCATTACTGTAAAAGATAAATTGCAAAAGGTCATGGATGATAACACAAACTTGATTTGTGATATGAAATCGATGCATTCAGTTAATCAGAACTGAAAGATAATGATAAATTGTGCATCGATAGAATTGAGTCTTTGAAAAGAGACTTAAATTCTCTGGGGTTGAAATATAAAGAACAAACTTATCATCTGGATATGGCTTATGCCGAGATAGAAAAACGAAATGAAGTTGTCACTCAAAAGAATAAAGAAATTTCTAACAAAGAGTCTGAGGTGATCAAACTTCATAGAAAGCTGGAAAAGTTTGTTCCTAAGAAGAGAGTTGTATTGGATTATTTTAATGCAAATGCTGATTCTAAGAAGAGAGTTGCTGGAATTGGATTTATTCCTCCATCGTTTAATGCAAATTATGTGGTTGAATCTGAAATCATACATGAAGAGGAAATTGATCCAAAAATAGTATTAAAAGTGAATCCGGTAACTGGTGAGGATATGGTTTATGAGTCTGATTCTGAGGATGAGGTATTTGATGAGAAGAAGGTTGAAGGTATTTCAAAAGAGGTGAAACTTAATGAACCAACAGTTGTAAAAACTGTTACTCGTGATAGATGCATTCTGACTGAACCTGATGAGGTGAAAGTTATTACACCTAAGCTTTCCCCAATTTTACAGTCAAGTGGGTTTGTTGCTGCCGGTCATCAAAAGATGCTTTCATCAAAGGTACCTACACAGTTTTATGTTCCAAAGAAGCAAGTAAAGTGTTATGTACAATCTTCTGAAGCTTACTCATTTGATGGTTCCTCAAACTCAAGAAAAACCCCTTATTTTAGAACTCATCAATAGAGAAGAGTTTGTTTTCACTGCAATGAAGCTGGTCATATTCTGATAAATTGTCCTTATAAGAACCAGGGCAATTGAAGACTGCTCCTTCACAATCAAAAGTGGTGCAAATTCTAAAAAGAATAGATGAGGGAAAGTCGACTTCTAATGTGGAGAAAAATATGCCTTGTCGATCTTTTGTTAAATCTTCTGGATTTAAACAGTAGGATAAATTGAATTCTAAATCATTTGTTTGTCAAGAAAAATTTGAGATTCCACATGTTGGAATTTCAAAAGATTCTCCACCTGAAGTTAAACTGTCTAGACCATAAAGGAGAAGACGAAACAGAAAATTGAAGAAACTTTTGGAAACTTCTGAATCTAATAATAATATATCAAACAATGTTTTTCCAATTAAGCATAATGTGTCTTCTTTGAAAAAGTCTAAGTGTGAAACTTCTATTCCAAAGGTTAATGATAACATTGATTGTGAATTGCTTGAAGTTGTTTATTTTGATCAATCTGGACGACCCAAGACCACAATGGCTTGGGTTCCTATTTCTAACTAATTTTCATTGTTTATGTAGGGACAACCAAGGAGGACTATCAACAATACGTGGTATGTGGATAGTGGTTGCTCTCGACATATGACAGGGAATATTCGGTTGCTTGAAGATGTCAAAAATATTGATGGAGGTTATGTCGCTTTTGCGGGTAATAAAGGCGGGTACATAACTGGTCAAGGTACTTTAAAGAATGACAAAGTCAAATTTGAGAAGGTGAATTATGTGGAGCAGCTTGAACACAATCTTTTGAGTGTATCACAAGCTTGTGACAAGAAGTTTTAGTTCCATTTCAATGATGCTAAGTGTTATATCTTGAAACCGGACATCGTTATTCCTGACGAATGGATTCTCATGAAGGCTCCGCGGAGAAATGACACGTATGTCCTTGACATGAGTGTCGCTACTACAACGGATTCAATTCCTACTTGATTACTCTCCAAGGCGTCGGAATCAGATTCTATTTTGTGGCACAGGAAGCTAGCTCACATCAACTATCGGAAGATGAACTATATTGTTAAGAATGATCTGGTTCTTGGTATTCCGAAGATGAAATTCTCTGTTCCTGATAATTGTATTCCTTGAAAGAAGGGGAAACAACGAAAGAAATCACACAAATCTAAATCAAAGAATTCTATCGTGACTCCTTTGGAGCTGCTGCATATGGATTTGTTTGGTCCGATTAGTATCAGGAGCATTGGTGGAAAATCGTACTGTTTAGTAGTAACGGATGATTTCTCTAGATTTTCATGGGTTAAGTTTCTTTCTTCTAAAGCTGAAACCACAGAGTTGGTACAATACTTAATCCTGGGTTTGGAGAATTTGTTCAATCTGAAGGTCAAAAGAATTAGGAGTGACAATGGCAGTGAGTTTAAGAATAGCAAGATGGCCTTATTCTGTCTACAAAAGGGAATTCATCATGAATTCAGTGCGCCATATGTTCCTCAACAAAATGGTGTTGCTGAACGAAAGAACAGGACATTGGTTGAAACGGCACGCACGATGCTTGCAGATTCTAAGCTTCCAGTTACTTTTTGGGCTGAAGCTGTGAATATTGCGTGTCACGTTTTAAACAGAGTCTTGACCGTCAAGCGACACAACAAGACATGCTACGAGTTGCTTAATAATCGGAAGCCTAATCTGGAATATTTACTACCTTTTGGTAATCCATGCACCCTATTGAAAGTTAGAGATGTCCCAACCAAGTTCAGTGCTAAGGCTATTGAAGGGATTTTTCTGGGTATGTTGCAAATTCTACTACCAAGAGCGTTTATAACAAAGAGACGCGCCAAGTTGAAGAATGGTTCCATATTGAATGTTCAAATCGGTCTTTACCTTAAATGGCGATTGGACCAGATTGGGCATTTGATTATGAAAATTTATTCAAGTCTTTTCATTTACCTTATAATATTTCTCCTGAAGAAGCTGCTGTTCTCTATGATTCATGTCAGGATGTACAGCACAGTGGTTTTCTACCAAATGCAGTTCAAAATTCATCGGTTCCATCTACTTCTGCTCCCGATCCTAATGTTGCTTCTTGTTCAGGACCACAAGATTCTGAGAGTGAGGAAGACAATGCTATTTTTCAAGATTCTTATGCTGATCCTTTGTTGGGTGATGATCCATTACCTTCGACACCGGCTCAGGGGGAGATTCCTATAAATTTAGACTCGGAAATTCCAATTAATCAAGATTTTTCTTATCAATCTGATACAACTCAAGTTGAAGTGTTGCCAGTTCCTGAGGTCGCATCAATCAAGGAACTCAAAGATCATCCGGTGATGAATATAATAGGAAATTTGCGTGATGGAGTGAAAACATGTTCTATTGTTGACAATACTTGTTTGTATACATGTATTAAAGATTCTGGTGTTCTTGATGATTGCTCACATTCATGTTTTATTTCTCATGTCGAACCAAAGAATGTTGAAATGGCTTTAAATGATAACAATTGGATAGAGGCCATGCAGGAAGAACTTGCTCAGTTTGACAAACTCAAGGTTTGGAATCTTGTAGATCTTCCGAATGGTATGTATCCAATTGGTACAAAAATGGGTGTTTAAATGTAAGAAAGACGATCGAGGTGTCGTGGTAAGAAATAAGGCAAGATTAGTTGTCCAGGGTTTCAATCAACAAGAGGGAATTGATTACACCGAGGTTTATGCTCCTATTGCGAGGCTTGAAGCTATACGGCTGTTTCTGGCTTTTGCTTCTTATAAAGGTTTTAAGGTGTTTCAATTGGACGTGAAAAGTGCTTTTTTATATGGAAAGGTCAAGGAGGAAGTTTATGTTTGTCAGCCGCCAGGGTTTGAAGATCCACTTAATCCGAATATGGTTTTCAAGCATGATAAGGCCCTCTATGGTCTTCATCAGGCTCCTCGTGCGTGGTATGAAACGTTGTCCACACATCTTTTGGCAAATGATTTTGTTCGTGGCAAGATTGACGCAACCTTATTCATAAAGAAATCAGGGGGAGATTACCTACTGGTGCAGATATATGTGGACGATATTATTTTTGGCTCTATGAATGAAGGGTTGTGCAAGGATTTTGAGAGTGTTATGAAGTCGAAGTTTAAAATGTCAGCTATGGGAGAGTTATCATTTTTCCTAGGTTTACAAGTAAATCAAAAGGAAGATGGTTTCTTTATTCACCAGTCCAAGTTTGTCAAAGACATCTTGAGCCGGTTCAAGATGGAGGACTGTACCCCATATGATACTCCGATTCCGGTCAATCATAAGTTGAATTCTGACCCGGATGGAAAAGATGTTGATTGTCTACTTTACAGGGCAATGATTGGATCTCTCATGTACTTAATCGCTTCAAGGCCAGATATAATGTTCTCTGTGTGTATTTGTTCCAGATTCCAGGCAAAACCAAAATAATCTCACTTGATAGCTGTAAAAAGAATCTTTTGTTATTTCAAAGGAAAACAAAGATTGGGACTACGGTATCCACATGGTTCTAACTTTGATTTCAATGCTTATACTGATTATGATTTTGGTGGTTGTTGTTTGGACAGAAAATCTACAACATGTGGTTGTCAGTTCTTGGGTAATCGACTTGTTTCCTGGCAATGCAAAAAGCAAACCACAGTCTCCATTTCTATATGCGAAGCAGAATACATCGCTGTTGCAAGTTGTTGTTCACAGATTTTATGGATACAACAGCAATTAAGAGATTACGGTTTGAATTTTACAGGAACCCCTATGCTTATTGATAATAATGCTACAATGTCTATAACTAATAATCCTGTTAAGCACAGTAAAACAAAGCACATTGAGATTAGATATCATTTTATTCGTGATTGTGCAGAGAAAAGGTTGATTGAGCTGGTAAAGGTTCACACTGATGATAATTTTGCTGATCTGTTTACCAAGGCATTTGATCGTACAAGGTTTGAATTTCTAATCAAAATGATAGGTATGATCAATCCCGAATAAAAGTTTTGCAAAATCAGATTTTCATGGAAAATTTTGTTTTTAATTTCTTTTATTGCTTAATTACATTTCTGCATTTTAAATTTTCTGTCAAAAAGTTCTTAATTTATAAAAAGTCAAAACAAAGTGAAAAATATAAAATTTGACATCATTTGAAGTTAGAGAAGAAATAATAGTACATTAGTGATTAGTTCATTTCACACGTCCTTAGTAGACCTTTGATATATGATTGCTTAAAGTGAGTTGGTTTGATCTAAATTTCATAGTCTGCATAAATGAGAAATGATAGTGTTTTGAATGCTCTAATCTTGATAATATGTTTTTAAATTTGTGTATGAGTTTTGAAACTTGAATTGTCAATAGACTAGAAGCGTTTTGTAACTAATAGTAGTGTGAAAATTAAATATGATATGATTACATCTGTGATTTGAATCCATTATATGCCTGGGTGTGTGTGTAAAAGATCATTATCAGATAAAAAATATATGGTTTTAAAGAATTTCATGAGACCAATATCGAATTATATCTTTAGCACAAATCTATTTCAGTTCACTTCACTGCTGATGCCCCGAAAAACATGCAATGTGTTGTTGAACTAAGATATGCTTTCAAACAACATCTGTTGAAACATATATTCACCCTTGGATCAGTTAGATACATCATCTAGTCTGACTCCATTGAAACTTATCCAGATAATAGTTGGATCCTCATACCTGAATCTGCTGATTCTCATTATACAGCCAATTAATTAGAATCTTCTGATTCTGAATCATCGTGATTCTTATATCCTTTGGGATCTGCTTTTCTATACTTGTGCTAAAAGAGATAATTTCATTTTGGAAATTGATCTAATCTTAAAATAAACTGTATATGTCTTGAAGATAGTGCAATTTATATTTCTGTTTGGCATATATGTGGGGTACATGATGTTTTTCATCTAAATGGTTCTAAATCACATGAATTTGGAGAATAAACGCTTATAGTTTCAAATCATATAATATTGACAAATTTAAGAATTCATGCTTTATATTACAAATTCGGTATGAATAATTGAGCATTTCATAACCTGATCTTATTTACTTTAAAATTTATCGCGTATCATTTCAAATATTATTCAAATTGATTGAAATGTTTGAAAAGAAAAGTAAATTGTTAAAAAAGAAAAGAGACAAGAGACCTTTGAGAGAAATATGTCAAAGAAATAAATATGTTGGAATTATAAATACTGAAAAGAGTATGTAAAAATGAAAAAGATGCAAAATGCACAATAATGAGTTAGATTGTTTCATATCATAGGTTACCCTTGGTTATTGCTAAAATGTGTGATGAACTACTCGGATACTGATATGATCTTCTTACTCATGATGTTCATTCAAAAATATGTGATTTCAATTTATACAGATAAAAATTCAAAAAAAAATATGTGATTTCAGTTTGTACAGATAAAAATCCAAAAATATGTGATTCCGTTTGTGTAGATAAAATTCAAAAAGATTTTGTTTTTTATTTTCCATGAAAATTCTAGGCTTTTATTAAAATGTTTGGGATTGGATCGGATACATGCTGCTGACGGAAGTTCAAGAAATGACGTGTTGAAAGTTGGAAAATTGTTCAAGGCAAAAGGTTGAGGAGAACTTGTTATGTTCGCTTGGTTGAGGTGAAGCGAACTTAATATGTTCGCCTGAAGTTGTTGAAGCAAACTAAATATGTTCGTCTGGGGCTTGTTAAGCGAACTTAACAAGTTCGCCTATTTAAGCGAACTTAATGTGTATAAGGATTTTTGTCCAGGCGAACTTAGTCACTTTGTCTTCTCAGAAATTTTAAGAGAACTTGTCTGTGTTGAGCGATTTTCAAAATCAGTGTGGTGTTGGATTGTTTACTGGTACCTTGTTGTTCAGATTTGAATTGCGATCATTCCTAAGGTATTTTTATTGTTTTTCATCGGTTGAATCGTGAGAATTTAGAACTTTTTCACCTCGGACACGTCGGATTTTTTTTATCTGCATTTTTGACCAAATTTGATGCCAAATCTGTCTTATCTCATTAAATTGAAGCTTGATAGTATGTTGTAATTGTTTGACGATGTGATTCCAGTGGGTATATCATGTTTCTATATCGATTTGATGAATTTTGATATCTGTGTGAGAATTTGAAACGGCAGACAAGTTCAGGCGAACTTGTTCAAGCAACTTGTCTAGGCGAACTTATTAAGTTCGCCTCTTGTAACACTACGCGAACTTAGTAATTTCGCCTAGGGGCTCAGGAGGATTTTGGACTTGTGAAATTTTTTGTGTTTGAAATTTTTTTTTGTTGCAAAATTTTTTTTACTTCCTGTTGTGTGTGTTTATTATTTGTCTAATGTGTTTGTTGTCCAAATACTTTTCAGATGGCTCATCGTGTAGAATATAAACATAACCAGGTGGCACTATTAGATCCTAACAAGTCGAAGGCCGTTAATTTTCAAGGAATTATTGGGTTCTTAAATCGTTCACGTCTTCGTGTAGCCTTATCTGTAGATCCATACATCAGCTTGGTGTATATTCAGCAATTTTGGGACACAGTACATCAAGATACAGACGTAGAACCTCATGTTCTTCGTGTTACTGTGAACAATACGGAGATTGCCTTATCGTCAGAGACTATTCGTGCTGCTCTTGTTCTAGGTGGTGCTGCTGATGATGCTATGTTATATCCTGGAACTTTGATTATGGGATGTTTTTAGAGGATAGGTTACCGTGGAAGAACTAATGATACACAAGCTCGTAAGGGTGGTTTGGTTGGTGAATGGAGGTATTTCATGCACGTGATTATCCAATGCTTATCTCCTCATAAAGATGGTATAGATGGATTAAAGAATGCTCTTCAAGCTGCTATGGTGGCTTTGACATTGAACAAGCGATTCAATTTTGCTCTTCAAGCTGCTATGGTTATGCAAATAACTCCTGCTGAAGGTCAAGGATTTCTTATGTATCCTCGGTTCATCCAAATGATTCTGAATCATCTTATTCCTGATCTCCCACAGCATCCTATTCGTTTAACATTGATTCCGATGTCAAAGAGAATTTTTACAGATTGCACTAAGGTAAAACAACATAATGCAACGTTGATTCCTGTTCAAACTCCATTATTTGGTCACTTAATCAATCCTGATTATGTTGAACCACCAAATGACAACTGGTTTCATCCTGAAGAGTTGGCTCAAGGACATGGTCAGAATGTACAACAACCACAACAACCTCAACAACAACCTGTACAAGTTCCTCAACAACAACAAGTTCCAGTACAACAACCAATTCCTATTCAAGAACAAGTTCCTATTCAACAAGCTCAGGTTGATATGTTAATGAACCTGTTCAAGAAGAGGTCGTTCAAGAACATGAACAAGACCTAGGGATGAATATGGATGATTTTGTTGATGATGCTGTGAACTCACCCATTCATGAAGCTGAAGGGAATGTGGTGACAGAGAATGATTCGAGTTCCAGCTCCAGTGATACTATTATGCCTATTTCTGAAGCAAGCGACTCTGATGTATCTAGAGATTTTTGTTCAGATCATTATGAGAGGTTAGCTGAAATACCATTGGAAAATGCTGGCAAACGTATTAAATCTCAAGCCAGAAGTCCAAGACGGAAGTCTGTTCGGGATCCTCCTTCCGGATCAGTACATGGAAAAAAAACATTGGTGGATGAGAGTTCTGATACTGATAGTGATTTCAATCCGGATCCTAAAGCTCAGAAGCTTATGTCTACTTCAATTGTTGCTGCTCATTCTTCATAGGGTGTAGAGGATGCTAGTTTTGTTGCTTCCTTAATAGTTACACCTCCAAGGTCTAAAGATTCATCTTAACTCTTGTTCCTCCAGTGATTACTCTAAGTCCTTCGGTTCCTCAATCTTCAGCTGGTCCTTCAAAGCCTTCTGATTCTGAGAGGATTACTTTCCTTGAATCTCAAGTGCTTACTTTACAAACTCAGGTGGATACTCTTGTATCTACTGATTCTCAAAGACAGCTGGTGATTCAGACTCAAGCCAAGCAAATTGCTGACATGCAAGCTTTGGTATCCAAACTTGTTGAGCGTCTTGACGCTCAGGGGGAGTTAAGGATCCATGATACGTGTCACACTGAGTCCATTTAAAGAAAGGATGATGAAGACAATAATCCTACTGGAAATGCTGAGGGTGATCGTCAATACGCTGCTGACGTTAATCCTATATCTATAGTTCAGGGGGAGTCGACATCTCAAACAATTGAAGGAAACAAGGATGCTTCTGGAGTTAATGAAGAAGTTTTTCTATTGGAATTCTTTGCGGATTCTGAAGAGGAAGAAGCTGAGAAGATAGAATGTCTTGATGACATTGATGAATTATTCAATGACATTGAAGATGATGTGTCTGATAATGACGTAGAAGAAGGAGAGATAGTGGAGATAGAGATAGAGAAAAATAAATATAATGTTACTTATGAAGATAGTGATGGTCTTAATGTTCCTTAGAACTTCATCCAAGATGATGTTATTCCTGAGTTTTCTTATGAATGAGTAACAGATTCTATGGACTCTATTGAAGATATCACTGTGCCTGAAGATACTGCTGAATCCAAGATGGATACTGATGAAGAGAATGTTTAATCTAATATAGATGTTGAAGCTGATACTACTCACACTGTGTCTCCTAAGGTGAATGAAGAACCTATGATGTATAGAAATACAGGGATGACTAGAGAACAGTGGAGAGAAGTTGTAAATAGCTGGATGAAGGTGCTACCCAAGTCTCAAGCACAACCTGTTCAGAAAGAAAAATTTGTGAATAAAGAGAGGTGTGTTGGAAGAATCATAAGATGGTTTTATGATAATGACACAAAATTTTTTGCTATTAAAAGATATGATGGTGTTCAGTACTTAAAGCCGAGGATCAAATATTTCAATACCTTACCAAGGTGTGAAATGAATGGTCTAGCTTCAAAACCACTTATTAAAAGATCCAAGTTTGGTTTAGCGGATGTGATTGCTAATCTGATCAAGAGAGAAGGTGGTTCGGGAAAGTATGAAAAGCTAAAGCCTCAGAAAGGAAAGAGAGTGAGGATAATAGATCAAAAGACTGGGAAAGTGACCTGGAAGTACAAGTTCAAACTAGTACGTGATGTACATAAGATACCGTTGAAGAAGATTCCTCAAGATTTTCTTGGGAATATGAAATGGTGGTATGTTGATGTTAATACCGGTGAAGCAAGGATTGAAGAGAAAGATAATAAGGTCATTGTATGTTTCTATGATGCAATGAATCTTTTCAATTTTTCAAAGAAAGATCAGAGAACGTTGAGAAAGAATGAAATCATGTTCACTGATGACTGGAGAGAACAAGGATTGCAGTATAAGAGAGTGTTGGAGATATGTAGAAGATATGGAGTGCATGTAGGCAGCAGATTACCGGATAATTGGAAAAGCTCATCATAAAGACTGAAGACTGAAGATCAAGCTATTGTCAAGGGGGAGTCTGTTAGGACATAGTTTGTAATGACAAAAGCTTTGTAATAGTATAGATCTAATGTCTTTATGTTTTTGTATGTAATGTTCTAAGTGTTTTATACAAGTTATGCTAGAGGCGAACTTGTCAAGTTCGCCTAGTTTAACAGAAGCGAACTTGTCAAGTTCGCCTAGTCTAACAGAAGCGAACTTGTTAAGTTCGCTTAGTCTATCTGAGGCGAACTTGTTAAGTTCGCTTAGTCTGTGATCAGATGTCTATATATAGAGGTTACAAAGTCAGTTTACGGAGCGTTGAACAGAAGTGAACGAATTGTCTGATTGAGTCTGTAAACTCTATGATTGTTGGAATACAAGCTTGAATTGTTATTTACGTGATTGTTTCTATTGTCTTTTGTGTATACAATTGTTGATTCAGTTGGATTCCGCACTCCGCGTTAACAATACGTCTTATCACGAGAACGATCCATAGAAGAGCCATGTTGACCTACATCCCCTTTGACAATAGCTTGATCTTCAGTCTTCATGTTATGCTCTTCCACTTCTCAGGTAGTTTGCTTTCTGCATGCTGTCACACCCCACCAAGGCGGAACCACGAGGCGTAACGTTCATGGTTTCCAAAGCATATGATTACCGCAAACACATACATGATATTGGATACATAATCAAAGTTTAAATGTTTACATCCCAAAACATAATTTAGTTTTTACAAAGTTTAAGATTTCGCAAATATGACTCAAGACAATGAGTTATACAAGTGAAATCCTTCCAAAAGCTGTATCCTCATGTATGTATGTAACCTACATTGCTAGCCTGGAGATCACGTTCAATTTCCTTAAAACATACTTAAAAATGTCAACACGAGGTTGATGAGTTCACAACTTTTTATCAAGAGTTATCATAAACCCAATGTTTAAACCTGGTCATTTTCTGATAAAAAATCTTTGTATATATTACCAATGAATCCGAATACTAATCCGATCAATTGACCCCATTTGTAAACTTGCAAGGAATACAAAACAGTATGTAATGTACGAAACCGTAACCAAACCCCAACTTTCTGTGCCTCCCCTCGCCTTTCTGCGAGTTAAGACAATATGCGGTCATTCTGCCATTTGGACCCCTGATTAGCGCGACTAATCATGACCGGAGGCGTCACCCCCAATAGTACTATCTATAAAATCCTGGGCTAAGTCCATAGCTAATGGTTACTAATTTATTTCGAGGACTTTAAGTGCTTTATTTTTCCCTCAATACACACATACGGTCAGATCATTACTTCAGTCATTTACATACGAAAATTCTTTACATGTATGTTTCCACCCCAAAATATTTCAAAAACTTAGAAAAAGGGGGGTTAGTGAAACTCACCTCGACAGTATGAATGCTAGCAATTATTTGAATAACAGCAGACCCGCCTATCCGTATCCTAATTACACAAGGATACCATACACGTTAAGACTACCCGTCTTAAACGCAAGTTGTTCACCCGACTTAAATATTCCTGTTAAGTACGTCTTTATTTATTTTAAGCAATGTTTTCTCGTGACGAATCGTTGGTGATTATTATTCCAGTCTAGACGCTTTACTTATTTTCCAAGAAAATATTATATTTCTATATTGGTGACTTGTTACGTTCGTCAAAAATAAATATTATTTTTGCAACGTCTTATAATATATTTATATTATAGTCCATGTATCATCATATAATTATTTCCTATCAATAATTATTTAAAACCACAAATATCGCTCAAGTATATTTATGCATGTTTATTATCCTACGTACGTATAAACTACGTTAACACATCCATATGCAAGTATTTATGTTCCGAACGACATTTATCAACTTGTGTAGTTTCATCATGCATTAATATTTTTTTACCAACACATGCATACAAGTATCTCGTCAATCTACATACATTTAAATATGCTCCATGATAACATATGAACTTTTATCTTTTTGACCGGGCGTCTTTAATTTCATGCGCATAATTTTGTTTATGATTATCCCATCATAATATATGCCTATAAGACTCTTATATTTACTAATGTCCTAGACATTAAATCATACCAATATTTCATGTCAAATACATAACTACAACTTAACCTTATGATCATGTACATTTCTCTATTACCATTACAAGACATGTTTTATATTACTAACTACACATTATCTTGCAATTTTCGGCCAAGCATGCATATATATAAACAAGTCTTAGTTTTTATATCTCTAATGTTTACTTTGTGATACACTAATCATGCTCTTTATTTTAAATCTCACATTTTATCATCAAATAATCAAAACGCAAAATGTATATGTAAACCTACACATTTTCGGCCCATATATATATATATATATGTATATATTTATGAAAAATCTTAGTGTCTAACTTAATAAACTTAAATTTTATAAAAACTCTTTAAGTCTTTAAATCTTTTTATTGTTATGGTGAACAACGAGCTTTGAACTAAAATATAAACGAAATTAAAGTGTAGTGTCGGTTTCATACCGCTAGACAAGCTAGGTGAAGAACAACGTTTAGAAGGATGGTAGAGACTTTTTTTGCTATCAAAACTGATCCTTAAACCTCAAGAACTCTCTTGAATCTTCAAACTCCAGTTAACACTTCTAAGGAACTTGTTCTTGAATTTTAAATGTGTAAAGTGCAAGTGTATGTATGTGGTCTTATATATGGATGGAAATAAAGGAGATGGAGTGTTGGACTCATCTTACTCATCACATATCTTGGAGGATTAGATGGATGTGACTCTTAGATGGATATTTGGTTGAATGGACATGGGTCTAATGACACAAGGAATTGTGGTGTTGTGGTCTAGGTGATGGTGTGTGGGTGGGGCCCCCTTGTTTCGGCCGAGAGGTGCACAAGGAAAGTGGGCTTGGGGACTTTTCAATTTTTAATGTAATATAAATATTAGTTAGGTAAATATTTAGGTAGTGTGAGCCCGGTAGGTGATCCCGTTATATAATACCCGGTGTATGACTTTTTAAACGATTCATTACTTATAAGTTTTTGGGTGGTTTTGACTAGTTTTCATAAACTACTATTTAAACCCGTCTTAGTTATTATTTTAACTATAATATATATGCATACACATAAAATAACATCGGTTCATGTAACAATTATTTATGTGTCAACTTTTTATAAAAGTTAGTCACCAAAATTTGTGTTTTTACATTAAAGCGTGTCCCTAGACTTTTACTAGAATAGAATTCTTGTTAATCACCAACGACCGTACCTTGCGGGTTATCACTGTTTATTTTCCTAGTAATTCTTATCAATTACTATTTTGATATAAGTTCCTTTGCTAGACTCCTTGACTTTACTTAGTCAAAATAAAACTTCAGGAAATATATGTTATGAACGTGCATTTATGTAATATGGATATTGACCTGAATTACTGGGTGTCACATTCTCCCCATGTTAAAGAGAATTTCGTCCCGAAATTCAGTTCTTGTCATCTTTACTTGGAGTGTTCGTGAACAAGGACGGATACTTGGCTTTCATTTTATCTTCCCGCTCCCACGTATACTCGGGGCCGCGCTTTGAATTCCAACGTACCTTAACCAATTTAACCCAGCTACGCCTTGTTTTCTAAACCTTCCAATCTGTGACTTCAATGGGTTCCTCAACGAAGTGCAGCTTGTTATCTATGTGAATCTCATCAGACGGTATAATTAATGTGTCATCTGATAAGCACTTCTTGAGATTTGACAAATGAAACGTATCATGTACATTGCTTAGTTCTTGTGGCAACTTGAGCTTGTATGCTACAGGGCCAACCCTAGCCAATATATCAAATGGTCCAACGTACCTAGGGTTAAGCTTTCCACGGTTGCCAAATCTTGCAACTCCTTTCCAAGGTGAGACCTTCAACATGACGCGTTCTAATGGTCTTTGTCTGTTATCCGCGTAACTCTTTTGCTTGTCACGGGCGGCCTTCAGACGATCCTTGATCTTGAAGATCTTGTCGGTAGTCTCCTGAATAACCTCATGACCGGTTAAATGCTTGTCGCCAACTTCTGCCCAACATAGCGGTGAACGACATTTTTAACCATACAAAGCCTCAAATGGAGCGGCTTTGATGCTGGTGTGGTAACTGTTATTGTATGAAAACTCAGCCAGCGGCAAATGAGTATCCCAATTTCCACCGAAATCAATTGCACACGCACGGAGCATATCCTCTAAAGTTTGAATGGTCCTTTCACTTTGACCATCTGTTTGTGGGTGATATGCCATGCTCATGTCAAGACGTGTGCCCATGGCTTCTTGTAATGATTTCCAGATTCTAGACACGAATCTGCTGTCTCTATCAGAGATAATAGAAATTGGCACTCCATGCCTAGCCACAATTTCCTTGATATAAAGCCTTGTAAGTTTCTCGGTTTTATCCGTCTATTTGATGGGTAGAAAATGAGCTGATTTCGTCAAACGATCGACGATTACCCATATAGTGTCATACCCACTCGACGTCTTGGGTAACTTTGTAATGAAATCCATTGAAATCTGTTCCCATTTCCATTGAGGTATCTCGGGTTGTTGTAACAATCCCGACGGTTTCTGATGTTCTGCCTTTACCTTTGAACATGTCAGACATTTACCAACATAAATAGCAATTTCTCCTTTCATGTTCGGCCATCGGTAGAGTTCTTTCAGATCCTTATACATTTTATCCGAACCTGGGTGAATGGAGTACCTGGACTTGTGGGCTTCGTCCATAACTGTCACACCCCAACCGACGGCGGAATACGTCGGGGCGGGACATGTAGACTGTTCAAAAGCTCAAGGTTTACTAAAGTTGAAATATTTAAACAACCAATTTCATTAAAACATCAAATTCCACAATACAAGAATAGAAAATACATAAATAGTTTCTTTAAATTTCATTCTAGGTCCTCGGTCCTAAGTGAAGCAACTTGTACTTATTATCAAGCATTAGTACCTGAAACATGATGAAAACAAGGTCAACTAAATAGTTGGTGAGCATACATAGGTTTTGACACACAACAAGTTTAAGATGTTTTATACAATTCATACGATACATGTGTATAAGGCATTTATGGAGAATCTATAGTTAAACTATGTGTGTACTATCAAACCTTGGACTGAGGCATAACACGCAGGTTACCCTTATGTAAAGTCGGTAACAAACACCCTAACCGGGTGGGTTTGTCAGACACAATAGATCCATCAATGTTAACCGTTGGCTTGTACGTAGTTAATGATTGTACTAAAGTCATTTATATGTAGTCTTAACTCATTGCATTCAAGCATAAAGCACGTAACACATAATATCATATTATTGAATTGTATTTAAGTTTATGTAAAAAGTTTCAAAGAATAGATCATGTTTCACCCCAAAATATGTAAAAATGTAAAAGAGGGGCTATGTAAACTCACTTGTATGTGTTGTGTGGATGACACACGCAAGTATGAAGCAACAATTGATTCTTAGATCACGAGTTAACCAAATGTAACAATTATGATCTTAAATTAATATCATGTACTAAGTCTAAGGATAGATCTAACGTTCATCGGGTAGGAGTTTGTGTAAGGTTTGTGTGGTATGTCCAAAACGCCTTATGAAAATATTTGAGGTTCATGGTTTAACGAAAATATTCTATTTTAAATAATGAGTCTCTTCAAAGAAATAATACGTTTATATATATACTAGAATAAATAAATAATTTTATTTATTTATTTATTAGGGCGATGTGTCAAAATGAAAAATAAAACTTTAAGTGCGTGATGTAATAATTTATTCAATTATTGTTTGTTAAAGAAAAATGAAATTTAACTACATGTTTAAATATATTTAGGAAAAAAAAAGTTTTTATTTGTACGCTCGAATATATATATACCGTAAACGATTGATTGTATAAAATGTATTGTCAAAGTATTGATAAGTTAGGAAAATTTATTATTTTGTTTAATCATTTAAAAGTTTATTTTAAATAATCAAAGGTTAGATTAATTAATTTGTAAAGATGGGTATTTTATGTAAAAGTCTCGAGATTTTTATTGTAATCGCTTCTAATTAAAACATGGTTTATAAAATAATTTTTTTTAGAATTTAGTTACCATTAAAATGATTTTTAAAAATAAAAGAACACCACCCGGTTCGAACCCGGGTGGGTTCTGTGTTGTGCATGTGAGCTACCACCGGACCAGGGGACTAACCCGTGTTATGGAACCGGTTTGATTCGTATTTAACCAATTTAGGGCAAGGGGCCGGGTCTGGCTTTGAGTCACGCACCAAAAAGGACCGGTTATGTGGGTTTCGAACCCACGACCTCTGGTCTGACGGCGCAATGTCTTAACCGGTCGGACCAGATGGTCTCGCTGGTAACAAAGGTGTAGAACCAAATACTGATTGCTACTAAATTATTCTAAGTACAAATGCTGCTGATAGGCTTATCAGCAGCATTCAACACTTGTTGCTGCTGATAGGCTTATCAGCAGCATTCAACACTTGTTGCTGCTGATAGGCTTATCAGCAGCATTCAACACATGTTGCTGCTGAGAGGCTTATCAGCAGCATCATTCTCATTCTTGCTGCTGATAGCTATGTTCCTTGAAGACAAATCGTTGCAGCTGACTATCCATGCCAAGCGTCACTAACAACTTTCTACAAAAGCAACTGACACACTCAAAGCAGAAGGAACCTCAGTGGTGCAACCAATAACGGACGACAATGCTCTTCTCCAGACATGCAAGCAATGATGCATAAAGAAGACACTTCAATAAAGTTAACTAGGTTTAGACCAAACGTGTAATGGTTAACTATGTTCATCAGATCAACGGTCTGTGTTAGATCTGATCCTTAGATTCAAGGGTCTATCCTGATTCTAAGTTAGTATAAATAATGTGTAAACACTTCATTGTAAGCGTGCTTCTTCACTGAGTTTTCATTTGTAATCGTTTATTCACAAAGCTTAATACAATAGTGTTCTTATCAGTATTCTTTCTGTTTACTCGATTATAATTGTGCAGATGATATTGTTTCCGCTAATCTCAACTAAGAACAGAACCATCTTGTAATTTCACGATCCTACAAGTGGTATCAGAGCTTTGGCCCAGATTAAACAAACTCACACTTGTTTAATCACTTATGGTTCTATTCTAAACTCTCTCTTTGATCAAGTCACCCAAAATCACAAAATAAAAATGCCACAAAGCAATGGTTTTGAAGACATCGGCAGCATCAACCGACCACCAAGGTTGGTATCTGGAGAAGACTACGACATGTGGAAAAATCGCATGGAAAGCTTCTTCTGTTATCAGGAGTACAGAATGTGGAAATCCACCAGGGATGGACCATACACTCCCATGGTGGCATCGGCTGACTCTGGAGAACCAACGGTTCCAAAGGATCCTTCCAAGTACTCAGAAGAGGATATCAAGAAAATGGAGGTGGACTTCAAGGCACTAGGAGCTATCCAAATGTGCCTTCCAAATGAAGTTTTTCATAACTTCAGAAGTTACAAAACTGTTAAGGAGCTGTGGGAGGCCCTCGAGAAGATGTTTACTGGATCTGAGGAAATTAAGGAAAACAGAAGAGACATCCTTAAACAGCAGTACGAAAACATCATTTGGAAGGAAGGTGAGTCTCTAACTATTTTATATAACAGATATACTTATCTTGTAGGTGAGTTGCAGTGCTCAAAAGTGAAGTTGGAGAATGAAGACATTCTTAAAAAATTCATCAGATCTCTACCTAGTTGCTGGACACTCTACACAGTGTCCATCAGAAGAACTGAGAATCTGAAGACTCTTCAGATGACTGAGCTATTTGGTATGCTCAAAACCTATGAATTAGAAATGATTCAGGCCAAGGAAAGGAGCTCAAGCTACCAAACAGCCTCCACATCCAACACCACCTCATCTGCTTTTCACTCTGAGCACTCAGGCCCCAGCACTAGCAATTACTATCCTCCCATAGTCACACATCCTCAAACTCCCACCTCTAAAACAAACACATCACCATTTCTCCTTGAAGCTCCTTCCAAGCCTCAACCACTGCTGCTTTTGTTTCTGAAAACTCAAGAACATGTACTTTATCAAGGAGGATCTTGAGTGCTTCCATCCAGATGATCTAGAAGAAATGGATATATAGCACTCGTATGCCATGCTCTCCATAAGAGCAAAAAGGTTCTACTCTAGAACCGGAAGACCCATTCCAAGCAACAGCTCAAACACCAGAGTTGGCTTGGATAAAAGCAAATTAAAATGTTTCAACTGTAACCAACTGGGTCATTTTGCTAGAGAATGCAAGGCACCTAGGGCAAACCCAGCAGTTCACCAAGCCCAACCAAGACATCAACAGCAACAAGCTACTCCTCCAGCTCAAACTGTAGCTTGTGCAGCTGTTGGAACATCTGACTTTGACTGGAGCTTCCAGTATGAAGATCTGCCTGCTAACAACCAAGCTCTTATGGCAGACACAACTAAGATACCGCCCCAGGTATATGAACATCTATGTTCCCAAGCCTGTGTTGATAAGGTTTTAGGCTACAGAAAGCATAATCAAAACCTAATAGATCAAAATGAAGAGTTTCACCAAATGAAATCTGAATTCAAAAAGGTCGAAGATAGTTACAAAGAAAAAATTAACTGCCTAAAGAAAGAGATTTCATTATTAAAACATGAACAAACCAATCTTAAAACTCAGATTGATGATCTACTGGCCAGATTAAAAGCTACCAGAGCATAATTGGCAGAACAAAAGGTTCATGTCGACAAATATGAATTTGCATCCAAAAAGCTGCAAAGACTTTTGGATGCTCAAATTCATGAAAAGGTAAAAACTGGTGTGGGGTATCATGATGAACAATATCAAGCTGTTGCACCTCCTGCTGACTACGTGACCATTCATGCACCAAGCTTCAATCTGGCAAATCTTGATATGGCCAACAGAAATCTTGATCCTTCTAAGGATGAATCTTTGGTACAAGAATACACTACCTCATCAGAGTCTGATTCAACTTATTTAGACTCCACTGAAGCAAGTAAAGCTTCATCTCCTCCTGCTCCTCCAGTCACTCTGACTAAAGATGCAGTCCATTCAGCACATGTACCAGCCATGTCAGTACCAATTCCTACACCATTCAAACAAATCAAGATTAGCTATCCTCCAGAAGGTAGGAAGCTAAATACTGAAGAGGGCCAGTCCTCAACTTCAGTCCAACAAGGAAGGTGTTCGACATATGTCATGCGCCTGGAGAGAGGTTTCCATATGTTCAAAAGACATTGGAAGAAGCTACATTTGAGCACAACAAAGCTCACCCTTGGAACTTCAAAGACCTTTTCAAAAGAAAGGATTATGTGTATCTTTCAAGGGATAAACTGGCAAAATCATGTTTTGTCTGTGGAAAATATAACCACACTGCCAGCACCTACTTCTACTACCTACAGCAGCAAAGAAACCTCAAGCAACAAGCTTTTGAGAAGACAAAGAAGAACAAACAGGTAAGAAGTTTTGAAGCTAAGACAACTCAACTCAACAATCTTGCATCATCTATGGAGAATCAGACCACTTTGCTGCAAACTGTAAGTTTAACCCTTTCAACCAGATTCTTCATCAAGCCCCTCAAAGACAAAGGGTAAAGAAGGATCAGCATACATCAGTTGTTAGTCCAGTTAAGCCCAAGAAAACGAAGCAGAAGCTTTCAGCAGCAACCAAGTCTGCTGTTGATAAGCTAACAAAGTCCGCAGCAAAATCTGCTGTTGATAAGGCAATGCCATCAGTAGCAAAAGTGTCCACTGCTGATAAGGCAAGATCCAAGGCAAAGCCTTCAACAGCAACAAAGTCTGCAGCTGCTCAAGTAAAATCATCAGATACAACGTCTGCTGCTGAAAAGACAAAGAGAGCTGGAAAACCACCAACTCAACAATGGAAGGTAAAGAAAACACCAAGCATCATCATCGGTTAAGCTGAATGCGTCTATCCTCTGTTGTAAATATGTCTGTCTTATGTTGTAAATAAAAGTTATAAGTAAGCAGCATCCTTTTTGGCTGCTGACAGGTCTAATCCTGTGTAGCAAAGGATTTGCCACTGACTGCCTTAAGTTATCAGCAGAAACAAGGTTCCTGCGGATAGCTTTAAGGCCATCAGCAGCAACATCCCTGCTACGGATCACTGCATCTATCAGCAACAATCAAGTTTGCTGCTGACAGTCTTAACCTTCCGCAGCAACCAAAGTTGAAGCGGACAGGCTTATTCATCCACAACAACCAAGTTTGCTACTGATGGGTAAACTTAAGTCCAAATTAACTTTTACCCGCTGTAAAAGAAATTAATGTCAGTCTTTACCATGACTGTCTCGGTGTATTACAGCTGTAACAAATGAAAAGTAAATAAGGTTGTACTGTACAAGCCATTTTGCTTTTTCTCTCCTCTGCCGCTATAAGAACAAATCAAATCTTCTTTACCACCTCTTCATATTCAACTCTAACCAACTATCACTTTCACCCTAAGTCCCCACCACATTCAAAGCTCTCCATATTCTCCATACTCTCAAGTCTCCACCATACTCAAACCATATTCAAATCATCCCTCCAAAAATCAAACGGCTATGGCTGATATAAACAACCCAGATGACAAGTTTTCCCCATACCATAACCTAACAGCATATCTGACCAAAGGAATGAAATCCGAAGGTTTTGACGATGTGATCGATTTCTTATGTCGATCAAAGATCTACTTTGCACTCACCACCAACCCTACCATATATATCCCTCATATGGAGGATTTCTGGAGTACCGCCGTCTACTCAACCGAACAGGGGATTCTCCAAATCAAAGCCAAAGTAGACGGCAAGAATATCACCATCTTGGAAGCTACACTCAGAAAACATCTTAAGCTTCAAGATGAGGGAGCAGACATCTCATACTCGAAGGACGAATACATGAGGACCTTTGTCTCCATTGGATACACTGGAAATCAAACCGAGTATACGATCGAGAAGGCGCTGATGGGCCCTCCATGGAAGTATCTCTGCCACACTCTTCTCCAATGCATATCTCAGAAGAGGAGTGGATGGCATCAGGTGAGCTCTGCCCTGGCCTCCGCCTTCCATGGTATGGTCACTAACCAAGGCTTCAACTTTGCACATCTCATTTTTGAGGGTTTGCGATATAACCTTCAAGAAGGTGCAAAGCAACAATTTTTCATGTACCCAAGATTCCTACAGGAAGTTTTCAATCAAGAACTAAAAGAACTTTCAAAATCTGCAAGAATCTACATCATGTTGGGTCATAAAAATAACATTTTTCAAAGCATGAGGACTATTTCCAAAAAGTTCTCAGGGGTCAACGTTCCATTGTTATCTACAATGCTGCACGTACAAAGTACCCCGTGTGACAGTTCAGCAATCCCAGCTGATACTGATCCCACACCCTCCACCTCACAACCTGAATAACAGTCTGCATCCACCATTCGAAGCCCTGTGCATACTACTGAGGATGTACAGGCACAAAAATTACTTACACCTCTTTTGGATGTTATTGTTCAACCAGAACACAGGGCCCCGGTTGCAACAACATATACTAGAAAAAGGGGCAAAAGAACTCCTTCTTCTCTTGCCTCCAAGGCCCAAACCCAACCCAACGGCCCTCACTCAGAATCACAACATTCTTGTGAGAATATCATAAGGGAAAGCCACATTATTAGGGAGACTCCTTCGGATGCCTCTCTACTAGGATCAGGTTCACTTCCCGGATCCGTAGAACAGCCCCGTGAGCCCTTCCTTTCTCTTCTGAACTTAAGTGTTGAGGAACCTGATCAAGATGATGTACCTTCTCCAACCACCACTATCTCGGAGGTACTGATTGATCTTGCTTCTAACACACTCAACCCAAGTTCATCTACCCTGAAGGTCCACTCTAGGAGTTATGAAAGAGTGGATGTGGAAGAGGCTGTCACTACTGCTGGTCCATCAAATGACCAGAAGGACAGTGACAACATTGTTAAGACCTCAACCACGGCAACTCACAGTGAGAATGTTTCCTTGGAAACTCCCTTCACTGAGAGGAATCCCAGGTGCCAAGAAACCATGGGTGATAGGGATGAAGAGGCTTGGCCTAAGACCCCATCTGGGTCCAAGGATTCCACAACTGTGGATAAGGACAGACTGAAACTTCAAAACTTTGAATTGACGGCCAGGGTGGATATGCTAGAGGCTGAAGTGTCCAAACTAAGACACCAAGTCTCTATGCATGAAGCCCATCAATGCCCAACTTTAACCACTCCCTCTCTTGTAGCAGTAGGCACCCAAACTGATGCTTACTTGTCTACTGATGCAACCAAAAAGGGGGAGATGGTCTCAATGGAGGAAGACACAGACAGTCTTGACGACTGGATTCAAGAGCAGGTTGTAATTCAAAGCTCACTATTTAAGCCGGCTTTTTGTACAAGTTCATGACTTGCCAGTCTCAGATAAAGAAGGAGAAGAGACATCTGAAGACTGGAAGTTGGTCGTTAGGGCTGTTGATGAAATGTTGAATGATGCTGAAGCCACAGAACAAACAAATACATCATTCAGCATCCTTCCTGAAACAGCAGCCATTATAAGTCAATCCATTACCCCCCAACTCTTTCAATCTCCACAGAAGCTAGAATTTGACTCCATTCTAGCTTAGGGGTATGATGGATCAGCTGAGAGATTCTGGATTGGATGGGAGTTTAGTGGAGTAGAAGGGCTAAACTGGAACTCTCTCAATGCCCTCCAAGTCCTACAAATGTACTTAACTAACTGCATCAACACTTCATCAGATCTCTCAGCAGAACTTGCCATTGGCAGGTTCCATGACTTGATGGAGGATAATCTACCCCACTTCGAAAGACTAATACAAACAGCAAAACGGGTAGCTTATCCTGAATCTTCGGTAGCAGCAGAAAGAAGACTGACTCTTAGAAGACTTGACATTATAAGGAGCAGTCTTCTCACTAAAGAAGAAATTTGCTGCTTAAGAAGATTTCTGTACTCCTTCATCGTCAAAGACTTAGATGTGCTGGGTTGGACAAGCACTAAGTCTCTTGACCACACCTTCTTACTAAGCAACGGCTCCTCTCTCACCATCAACACCAGGAACATCTTGTCACTTCCTACAGACTTTCTCTACAAGATCTTTCAACTTAGGGCACACATCTGCAATGTCAACTCACTTGAAAGCCAGGCAATGATAGCTACTGTCAGAGCCCAACTTGAACAAGCAGGAAGAATTACTGAGGAAGTATATGTGTCAAACTCTGACACAGATACTGACTCAGCTTCCCCTCGAGTAGACATCTGTGCTGCAGCATATGAGTCAAGATAAACTATCAAAGAAATGCTGAAAGAAGTCACAAGTCCTGAGTGCAAATCAGATGAAGCCAATGATCTTCCCTTGGTCACATCTCAACTTGCCAATGAAGCTGAGGCTGAGATCCAAATAGCAGCATCATCATCTGCTGTTGTGGTCAGTGAAGCCGAAGCAGAGGCATCCAACATAAACAAGGGAAAGAGAATTATAACAGATGAAGATGAAGAGAGGTTGCTAAAAGAGAAAAGAGAGAAGGAAGAGAAGAGAAGAAAAAGAGAAGAAGAGGAAATGGCTGACATTAAAAAGGCTCAAGAAAGAAAAACATCCATTCTCCTCAGAGAACAAACCATCCAGCTGTATGCCAGACAGCTGGATGAACTGAAAAGAAAGATTCCTGCAGTTGACCAGGTTGAAGAAAATGCAGCTCTTGCTCTTCAACTACAGGAACAATTCTACAGAGAAGAGGAAGAATTGGAGAAGAAGAAGAAAGAAGAAGCTAAGTTCAGAATAACTGATTCTGAACTAGCCAAAGAAATGAGGGAGGAATGGATAAAGACTCTAGTTTCTCAAGGTGGGGATGCAGACTACCCTGAGAAACTATCAAATAAAGAAGTCTACAGAGCCTTCATGGGTCAACAAGGTCAATTGGCAAAGAAGAAACAAGCTGAAGAAGAAGAAAATGCCAAACAAAAGTCCAAAAAGACCATTGCCTTCAATAAACGGACCCATGAAGAAAGGAAGGTAATGACTGACTTCCTCAAGGCTAGAGGAGAGAGTGGAAAGAGGCTAGGTCCCATGAACTTCATGAACCTGCAAGCCCTCTACTTCAAAGTCAAGAAGAATGAGGAAGAAAGATTGGGGAAGAAGGGATCCAAGAAAAGGGTACCTATTCAGGAAGAAAAAGAAACAAAAGCAAAGAAACCCAAGCCTTCTCCCTCACCTACCTCTTCCTCAGTCCAACAACCCTCCACTCTCCTACCCAAACCCTCCACTCCTCCACCCAAAAAGTTCAAACCATTCCACCCAGATCCCACTCATCAACAGCCTCCCTTGAAGAAATCCAAACCCACACCTAAACCAGAAGACTCAAGAGACATAATTGATTGGGTCTATAATCCACAGGATCAAAGATTTGAGATCTTCAGGGGGAGAACTGAAAGAAGAAGATCTATCTATAATTGATTGGGTCTATAATCCACAGAATTTTGGAGCTGGGTGAAGCTCATGAGCCTACAAATGAGGGTGGGAAACTTCTTATGCTAGCCATCAAACACTATTTCAACCCTAGCAAAGATGTGATCATTGACATCAAACCACTCAAGTCCCACTCTCCATTTGTAAGTTGGTCCTATAATGCTGATTTGGACGAGTTCACTCTAACTGATGTAAGGAAGCAGAAGATGAGATGTTCAAGCAAAACAATCTACAAAATGCCACATAAAGACATCAAGACTCTGTCTGCACTTCCACTGAACAATCCTAGCAAGGATCCAAGAGGCTATGAGGTTGAAAGGATAGTCAGCCACATGCAAAAGCTTCAGCAACATAGTGATTAGAATAATTTTGGTTGCATCAGTCTAGGGGGAGTTTGTAGAACCAAAGATTGATTGCTACTAAATTATTCTAAGTACAAATGCTGCTGATAGGCTTATCAGCAGCATTCAACCCATGTTGCTGCTGATAGGCTTATCAGCAGCATTCAACACTTGTTGCTGCTGATAGGCTTATCAGTAGCATTCAACACATGTTGCTGCTGAGAGGCTTATCAGCAGCATCATTCTCATTCTTGCTGCTGATAGCTATGTTCCTTGAAGACAAATCGTTGTAGCTGACTATCCATGCCAAGCGTAACTGACAACTTTCTGCAAAAGCAACTGACACACTCAAAGCAGAAGGAACCTCAGTGGTGCAACCAATAACGGACGACAATGCTCTTCTCCAGACATGCAAGCAATGATGCATAAAGAAGACACTTCAATAAAGTTAACTAGGTTTAGACCAAACGTGTAATAGTTAACTATGTTCATCAGATCAACGGTCTGTGTTAGATCTGATCCTTAGATTCAAGGGTCTGTCCTGATTCTAAGTTAGTATAAATAATGTGTAAACACTTCATTGTAAGCGTGCTTCTTCACTGAATTTTCATTTGCAATCGTTTATTCACAAAGCTTAATACAATAGTGTTCTTATCAGTATTCTTTCTATTTACTCGATTATAATTATACAGTTGATATTGTTTCCGTCAATCTCGACTAAGAACAGAACCATCTTGTAATTTCACGATCCTACAAAAGGGATGTTTGATTAAATAAGTACGTTAATTATTTGAACCATGGATTCCCAGGTTAAAATCGTATGAACAGCCCTTCGATTTTTTAACGAATTCGAGTTTGACGCCCTCTGTCGTATGAAATTGACAGAGGGCTTTCGATGAATGGAAAATGACGGAACGAATGCTGTAAACCATACCTGAATCGGTTGAGTACAGAGGGCCAACGACTAAACGAACAGGGATGGTGTTCTTGGTGATCGACTGGCAAGCAGGGGTGGGATGAGACTCAACCGAGGGTTGGGAGAGTTTATATAGTGTCGTGCGAAGGTTCACAGTGATTTAATTCGTTTAATTTCATCATTAACACATGATTTGATTGAGGGGTTTACGGGTGACAGTTATGCTTCTAATTACGCGTTATTCCGTTTGAAATCGAATGAATTTGGTCATGAAACTGGGTTAGGTACATGCACAATCAGTCTACGCATGATTTCCAGGATTGAAACGTGGTTAATCTGTCGAATTGAAACCGGATTGATTGTAGGTCCCGGGAGCCTCGTCACGCAGCGGAAATAACACGGATCTGTTCTGCGATTTGTGTGGGAACCAAGAAACGAGACAGAGAAAACACGAACAAAGAAAAAAGATAATGAAACGAAACGTAATCCATAACAAAGAAGTCATCCCGTATTATAGACTACATACCGAAGGAACACACATCTCTCATCTAAGCTCACGGTCCAGGGGTCGGGAGAGCTCTTCCCGACCCGGACATCTCTCAACTTGTTCCAGAGTTCCACCTACAAATGAAGTCAAGTATTCTATTTATAGGGGCAGGAACACTTCCTGCGTACTTACTAAGTACGCATGGTTTGGTCATGCGTACTTGACAAGTACGCAAGGCAAAAGCCTTGCGTACTTACTAAGTACGCAGGACCAAACTGGTGTGCGGGCTAAGTACTCAGGAACACCCTCCTACGTACTAGCCACGTACACCGATACATAGAATTTAATCTATAGTTACAAAACATGTTTCTACATTGATTCGGCTTTGACTCTGGGAAGTCAAACATTTTGAATTTGAATCCTTCCGCGTAATTGAACGAATTGAGTTAATTTTTGGGTCTGGATTGGGCCGATTTGGTTGCTTGCACATGAGGCCGGACCATAACAACAGGCCTTAATCGATTTCACAGTGTGAATTTCGTTGCTTTGAGCCTGTTTGACTTTTAAAGTCAAAGTTGACGAATGAGGGTCAAAATTGAGCCATATGGGGTCCAATCTAGATCAGAGGTTCAATTGAGAGTGTGGGGGTTCATGTTTAGGGTTCAAGGACTTTGGGAAGGGAAGTTCAAGATCAACTTGTTCGAAAACGTATGTATAAATGTACATGTGAACATAAGTATATATATATATATATATATATATATATATATATATATATTGATAATTGGATTTGTTTGAAAGCTTCATAAGTAATTATCAAGCTTTATGATCATGCATGTCATATGATTTGTTCAACTTGCGAAATTAATATAAAGTATATGTCCATGTAATCCTAGAAATGTATCAAATGAAATCAAAATTTGCATTATAATTGAATTGTCGTTTATTGTACCAAACAAAAATCAGAGATGTTACAGTATCCCCACGTTGAGGGAATTTCGTCCCGAAATTTCAACTAGTTGAGGCTACTGAATCAGAAAAGAGGTGTGGATACTTAAGCTTCATTTGATCTTCTCGTTCCCAAGTGAACTCAGGACCGCGCTTAGAATCCCAACGAACTTTGACAATAGGAATACGGCTTCGCTTGAGTCGTTTGATCTCACGATCCATGATCTCTACGGGTTTCTCAACGAAGTGCATCGTGTCATCAATGCGCACATCATCAAGAGGTATATGGAGGTTCTCGTCAGCAAGACATTTCTTTAGGTTGGACACATGAAAAGTGGGATGTACATTAGCAAGTGATGGAGGTAACTCGAGTTTGTAAGCCACATTCCCAATCCTTTCAAGGATTTTGAATGGACCCACATAGCGAGGTGCTAGTTTACCCTTCTTCCCGAAACGGATCACCCCCTTCCAAGGAGACACCTTTAGAAGTACAAGATCACCTACTTGAAATTCCAAGGGTTACGTCTTTTGTCGGCATATCTCTTTTGCCGACTCCTCGCTACTTGAATGTTGCTACGGATTTGAATGATCTTGTCGGAAGTTTCTTGGATTAGTTCAGGACCGGTGATTTGTGCTTCACCAATCTCATTCCAACAGATAGGAGAACGAGACTTCCGACCATAGAGAGCTTCAAACGGAGCCATGTTGATGCTGGTGTGGTAGTTGTTGTTGTAGGAGAACTCAATGAGGGATAGATGTGAATCCCAATTGCCACCAAAATCGAATACACAAGCTCTAAGCATGTCCTCAAGAGTTTGGATTGTTCGCTCGGTCTGACCATTAGTTTGGGGATGGTAAGCCGTGCTTAAATCCAAACGTGTACCAAATGCAGTTTGAAGAGATTGCCAGAAGCGGGAGGTAAAACGAGCATCCCTATCAGAGATTATGTTAAGAGGGACACCATGACGACTCACAATCTCATCAATGTAAATTCGGGCCAATTTCTCAACCCGATAGTCTTCACGGATGGGTAGAAAGTGAGCAGACTTGGTGAGACGATCAATGATTACCCAAATGCTATCATAACCGCTAGAAGTACTGGGAAGTTTAGTAATGAAATCCATGGCTAGTTTCTCCCATTTCCACACTGGAATTTCCGGTTGTTCAAGCAATCCAGAAGGACATTGATGTTCAGCTTTGACCTTGGAACAAGTTAGACATTTTGCAACATAAAGTGCAATGTCTTTCTTCATGCCGGGCCACCAATATTGTTGGTGAAGACCCTTGTACATTTTATCCGCCCCGGGATGGACGAAGTAACGAGTTTTGTGTGCCTCGTTCATAAGTACTGCGCGGAGGTCATCATGGTCGGGGACCCAGATACGATTCAAGTAATAGAGGAGGCCATTGGGTTTGGTTTCTAATAGAAGTTCAACACCACATGACATTTCATTATACAGGTTACCCTCTGTGACCGAGACGTGTTGAGCTTCTAGGATGCGATTTTAGATATCGGTTTGAATTCTAACACAATGAAGCATGACGTGGTCCTTACGACTCAAGGCATCGGCCACAACATTCGCCTTACCGGGATGGTACCGAATCTCGCAGTCGTAGTCGTTAAGGAGCTCGACCCAACGTCGTTGCCTCATGTTGAGTTCCTTTTGATTGAAGATGTGTTGGAGGCTTTTGTGGTCAGTGAACACCACACATTTTGTACCATAGAGGTAATGCCTCCAAATTTTTAATGCGAAGACGACCGCACCCAACTCAAGATCATGCGTCGTGTAATTCTTTTCATGAATTTTGAGTTGCCTTGATGCATAAGCAATCACCTTGCCCCGTTGCATGAGAACACAACCTAGGCCTTGGTTTGATGCATCACAATAGACCACCAGATCATCGTTACCATCAGGTAGAGTAAGAATAGGAGCATTGCACAACTCTTGTTTGAGGAGTTGGAAGGCTTCCTCTTGCTTTGGTCCCCACTCATAGTGTTTACCGTTGTGGGTCAAGGCCGTGAGAGGGACAGCAATCTTGGAAAAGTTTGAGATAAAATGACGGTAATAACCCGCAAGACCAAGAAATGAATGAACTTCGGTAGGGGTCTTAGGGGCACTCCAATTCTTAACAGCTTCAATCTTAGCTGGATCGACATGAATCCCCTTTTCGTTGACAATATGACCCAAAAATTGAACTTCCTTTATCCAAAATTCACACTTGGAGAATTTAGCATACAGTTGTTCTTTTCTTAGAAGATCTAAAACCAATTTAAGGTGTTGTTCATGATCTGATTTAGTCTTGGAGTAGATCAAGATGTCGTCAATGAAAACGATCACGAATTTATCTAGGTATGGTTTGCATACGCGATTCATGTGATCCATGAAAAATGCGGGTGCATTAGTTAGCCCAAAAGGCATAACCATAAATTCGTAGTGACCGTATCTTGTACGAAAGGCAGTCTTTGGAATATCCTCCTCTTGCACACGAAGTTGGTGATATCCGGATCGAAGATCAATCTTCGAGAAGTAGATGGAACCTTGGAGTTGATCAAAGAGATCATCAATCCTAGGCAAAGGATAACGGTTCTTGATGGTATGCTTGTTGAGTTCGCGGTAGTCAATACACATCCGGAATGAGCCATCTTTCTTCTTTACGAATAGGACAGGTGCACCCCATGGTGAATGACTGGGACGAATGAAACCTTTATCTAAAAGTTCTTGAAGCTGACTTGCGAGTTCTTGCATTTCAGAAGGTGCTAGACGGTATGGAGCTCTAGCCACAGGATTAGCTCCGGGTATAAGATCGATACGAAACTCTACTTGATGAACGGGTGGAAGACCGGATAGATCTTCAGGAAATACTTTGGGAAAATCACGGATGATAGGGATGTCTTGAATACTTTTCTCTTTGTCTTCCTTTTGAACAATATGAGTTAAAAAGGCCAGATACTTCTTCCGTAAATACTTTCGAGCCGTGGTGCATGACATGAGTTTAAGCCCACTGCATGGTTTCTCAACAAAGACTTCTAACGTATCACCCGAAAGGAGAGGAATTAGGATGCACTTCTCGAAACAAATGACTTCGGCATGATGGCTCGTTAGCCAATCCATACCTATGATGATGTCAAAGCTCCCTAATTGCATGGGTATGAGATTAACAGAAAAAGAATATTCATTAAGTTCGATGAAACAATCGCGGATAATGGAGTTAATGATGATGGGGTTTCCATCCGCTACTTCAACGGTAAATATTTTCTCTAACTTAGTTCGTGTTTTAGCAAGTAAAGGTTCAAAATCAAATGAAACAAAGCTCTTATCGGCCCCGGTATCAAATAGTATGGAAGCATATTGGTTATTAACGAGGAATGTACCGTTGACCACATCATTGTTGGTCTGGGCTTCATTAGCATTTATGTTGAAAGCACGCCCTCTAGCTCCACCTTGGTTGGGGTTGGTAAGTTTTGGGCATCGGTTTCGGAAGTGGTTTGGGTTACCACATTCAAAGCAAGCATTCCCATTAGTGATAGCTGGAACCCCTTTGTTTCCCTAGTTGGCTAAATTGCCAGGTGGGTTGACTCTACAGGTGTTGGCTAAATGCCCATATTTTCCACAGCTGGCACATATCCGACACGGTAGGTTTGGGAAGTGATGGTAATTGCACGTGTTGCACAAAGGGCTGCTGCCCACATAATGCTTCTTGATGGAATTCTGAGCCATAGGAGCAACCTGTTTGACTGGGGCAGCTGGGGTAACAACAACAAAGTTTTTAGCCTTTCGCTTCTTGTTATTGTGATAGGGTTCAGACTTGAGTTCTTTGGAGGGCTCAGAAGGTATTGTTGTGTCAAAGACTTTCTTGGCACCCTTTCTTGTAAACGTACCCGCCTTCACATGATTATTGGTCAGGGTGGCAGATAGGCGGATGACATCTTCAAGGGTAGCTGGGTTTCTCCCTAGGATAGTGTCTTGAATCTTCATCGGCAGACCACCGATGTATTTTTCAATACCCCGAGCCAAAGGTGTGACCATATGAGGTACTAGAAGACTTAGCTCATGGAAACGGGTGGTGTAGGCTAAACTTTCACCACTATCTTAGGCAAGATCCCAAAATTCGGCTTCTAACTTCATCATTTTGTTGCGAGGAAAGAACTCTTCAGTCATGAGTCGTTTTGACCTCATCCCATGGTAAAGCCATTGCCACTTCTATGCCCCTATTTCTCTTTTCGCCATTCCACCAAGTGAGCGCCCCTTTTTGGAAGACGCTGGTGGCATAGCGGACCCGAAGGTTGTCGGGACAATCGATGTTGAGAAAGGTGTTTTCAATGCTCTCGAACCATTGCAAAAGACCCGTGGCTCCTTCAGTGCCATAAAACTTGGTAGGATTGCACGAGTTAAAGTGCTTGAAAGTACATGGGGGTGGGTTGGCACCACCACCACCACCGTTTGCACTGCCACTAGAGCCCCCATTAGCTTGGGTGAGTTGGTTCACCAATTGAGTGAGAAGAGCAGCAAGGTCGTTGTTGGTCTCGTTGGCACGACGGGGAGGCATGCTATATAACAAAACAGGGAGAAAAGCATAAGTATTCAAAATCTGGATTGTACTCAAATGATGGTAATACCATTTGAATACAATGACGTATTAAGGTTAATAAACTCATATAACTTTCAAGGAGACATGCTTTAGCCTATAAGTAAACACTCATCCCGGGAATTCCCAGGAAAGCATACGGGTCCCTCGGTTGATTGGGATTTATACGAAATGCTTTCCTAGACAGAAAACCCAGAATACAGGTGTCACCCTTCCAGATTGCACGTGTCCTCTAATAATTAATAAAGTTTAAAACCTTAACGAGGAAAGTAAAGAAATTTTATAGATTTAGATCCATGAAGTTTCCACATGCTATGATGATGACAGAGAAGCAGGTAAGGAGGTTATGAGGCTTAGGGTATGGGTAGGGATATTGTTTATTTAATTTATTATTTAAGCATGGTCTAATAAGTCATGAATTTTAACAAGTAAGGCACCAAAATGAAATAATAATTTAACATAGTAAACATGTAACACATAGCATGTAGCACATATCATATAATCATGAAGCATGGAATAAGTGGGTGTCCTAAAGTTATAGTCTAGGTCAAAGGTGTCTAATAACCTAGTTCCCTATAACCAAGGCTCTGATACCAATCTGTCACACCCCAACCGACGGTGGAATACGTCGGGGCGGGAAATGTAGACTGTTCAAAAGCTCAAGGTTTACTAAAGTTGAAATATTTAAACAACCAATTTCATTAAAACATCAAATTCCACAATACAAGAATAGAAAATACATAAATAGTTTCTTTAAATTTCATTCTTGGTCCTTGGTCCTAAGTGAAGCAAACATGTACTTATTCTCAAGCATTAGTACCTGAAACATGATGAAAACAAGGTCAACTAAAAAGTTGGTGAGCATACATAGGCTTTGACACACAACAAGTTTAAGATGTTTTATAAAATTCATACGATACATGTGTATAAGGCATTTATGGAGAATCTATAGTTAAACTATGTGTGTACAATCAAACCTTGGACTGAGGCATAACACGCAGGTTACCCTTATGTAAAGTCGGTAACAAACACCCTAACCGGGTGGGTTTGTCAGACATAATAGATCCATCAATGTTAACCGTCGTCTTGTACGTAGTTAATGATTGTACTAAAGTCATGTATATGTAGTCTTAACTCATAGCATTCAAGCATAAAGCACGTAACACATAATATCATATTATTGAATTGTATTTAAGTTTATGTAAAAAGTTTCAAAGAATAGATCATGTTTCACCCCAAAATATGTAAAAATGTAAAAGAGGGGCTATGTAAACTCACTTGTATGTGTTGTGTGGATGACACGCGCAAGTATGAAGCAACAATTGATTCTTAGATCACGAGTTAACCTAATGTAACAATTATGATCTTAAATTAATAACATGTACTAAGTCTAAGGATAGATCGAACGTTCATCGGGTAGGAGTTTGTGTAAGGTTTGTGTGGTATGTCCAAAACGCCATATGAAAATATTTGAGGTTCATGGTTTAACGAAAATATTCTATTTTAAATAATGAGTTTCTTAAAAGAAATAATACGTTTATATATATACTAGAATAAATAAATAATTTTATTTATTTATTTATTAGGGCGATGTGTCAAAATGAAAAATAAAACTTTAAGTGCGTAATGTAATAATTTATTCATTTATTGTTTGTTAAAGACAAATGAAATTTAACTACATGTTTAAATATATTTAGGAAAAAAAAAGTTTTTATTTGTACGCTCGAATATATATATACCGTAAACGATTGATTGTATAAAATGTCTTGTCAAAGTATTGATAAGTTAGGAAAATTTATTATTTTGTTTAATCATTTAAAAGTTTATTTTAAATAATCAAAGGTTAGATTAATTAATTTGTAAAGATGGGTATTTTATGTAAAAGTCTCGAGATTTTTATTGTAATCGGTTCTAATTAAAACATGGTTTATAAAATAATTTTTTTTAGAATTTAATTACCATTAAAATGATTTTTAAAAATAAAAAGAACACCACCCCGTTCGAAGCCGGGTGGGTTCTGTGTTGTGCATGTGAGCTACCACCGGACCAGGGGACTAACCCGTGTTATGGAACCGGTTTGATTCGTATTTAACCAATTTAGGACAAGGGGCCGGGTCTGGCTTTGAGTCAAGCACCAAAAAGGACCGGTTATGTGGGTTTCGAACCCACGACCTCTGGTCCGACGGCGCAATGTCTTAACAGGTCGGACCAGATGGTCTCGCTGGTAACAAAGGGATGTTTGATTAAATAAGTACGTTAATTATTTGAACCATGGATTCCCAGGTTAAAATCGTATGAACAGCCCTTCAATTTTCAAACGAATTCGAGTTTGATGCCCTTTGACGTATGAAATTGGCAGAGGGCTTTCGATGAATGGAAAACGACGGAACGAATGCTGTAAACCATTCCTGAATCGGTTGAGTACAGAGGGCCGACGACTAGACGAACAGGGACGGTGTTCTTGGTGATCGACTGGAAAGCAGGGGTGGGATGAGACTCAATCGAGGGTTGGGAAAGTTTATATAGTGTCGTGCGAAGGTTCACAGTGATTTAATTCGTTTAATTTCATCATTAACACGTGATTTGATTGAGGGGTTTACGGGTGACAGTTATGCTTCTAATTACGCATTATTCCGTTTGAAATCGAATGAATTTGGTCATGAAACTGGGTTAGGTACATGCACAATCAGTCTACGCATGATTTCCGGGAATGAAACGCGGTTAATCTGTCGAATTGAAGCCGGATTGATTCGGCTTTGACTCCGGGAAGTCAAACCTTTCGAATTTGAATCCTTCCGCGTAATTGAACGAATTTAGTTGATTTTTGGGTCTGGGTTGGGCCGATTTGGTTTCTCGCACATGAGACCGGACCATAACAACGGGCCTTAATCGATTTCACAGTGTGAATTTCGTTGCTTTGAGCTTGTTTGACTTTTAAAGTCAAAGTTGACGAATGAGGGTCAAAATTGAGCCATATGGGGTCCAATCTAGATCAAAGGTTCAATTGAGAGTGTGGGGGTTCATGTTTAGGGTTCAAGGACTTTGGGAAGGGAAGTTCAAGATCAACTTGTTCGAAAACATATGTATAAATGTACATGTGAACATAAGTGTATATATATATATATATATAGATAATTGGATTTGTTTGAAAGCTTCATAAGTAATTATCAAGCTTTATGATCATGCATGTCATATGATTTGTTCAACTTGGGAAATTAATATAAAGTATATGTCCATGTAATCCTAGAAATGTATCAAATGAAATCAAAGTTTGCATTATAATTGAATTGTCGTTTATTGAACCAAACAAAAATCGGAGATGATACAATAACCAACTCCCGTAAGTTACCAAAACATGGCACCCAAATTCTATTCATGAAGTATAAAGTATCATCTGACTTTAGTTCCAACTGCTTTATCATTCCCCATAAAGCTTCATTCTGAATGTTTTCTTCTTTGATTGCCTCTTGTTGTGCCATCCGGATTTGAGTCGTGAGACTCGTATGAATTGTTAATCCTAGGGCACGAACACAGAGAGTTTTAACCCGTTCCTTACGACTCAAGGCATCTGCTACAACGTTTGCCTTACCAGGGTGATACTTGATATCACAGTCGTAATCATTCAGTAGCTCTACCCAACGACGTTGCCTCATGTTGAGTTCTTTCTGATTAAAGATGTGCTGGAGACTCTTGTGGTCTGTAAAGATAGTACATTTTGTACCGTATAAGTAATGTCTCCAAATCTTGAGTGCAAACACGATAGCACCCAATTCCAGATCATGAGTCGTATAGTTTTTCTCATGGTCTTTCAGCTGCCTGGATGCATACGCTATGACTTTTTGTCTCTGCATCAACACACATCCCAGACCTTGGTGTGATACGTCGCAGGACACGATGAAATTGTCAGTTCCTTCCGGAAGGGATAGGATTGGTGCACTGCAAAGCTTCTGCTTCAACAATTGAAAAGCTGATTCTTGTTTATCAGTCCAATCAAACTTTTTGTCCTTCTGAGTTAACGTGGTCAAAGGCAAGGCTATATTTGAAAAATTCTCGATAAATCGCCTGTAATAGCCTGCCAAACCTAGAAATTGACGCACCTCATTCGGAGTTCTTGGTGCTTCCCAGTTTTTGATAGCTTCAATCTTTGTTGGGTCTACATGAATACCCTTCTTATTGATGACGTGTCCGAGAAAATGAACCTCTCGAATCCAAAACTCACACTTAGAGAATTTGGCATAAAGCTTCTCATTCCTGAGTAGTTCCAAGATTAATTTCAAATGATGTTCATGTTCCTCCTTGGTTCGTGAATATATTAATATGTCATCGATAAACACAATCACGAATTTATCCAAGTATGGCTTGCACACGCGGTTCATGAGATCCATGAAAACGGTCGGTGCATTAGTCAAGCCAAATGGCATAACTAGGAACTCGTAGTGACCGTAACGAGTCCTAAAAGCCGTTTTTGGTATATCTTCTTCCTGAATTTTCAGTTGATGATACCCTGATCGTAGATCAATTTTAGAATAGAATCTGGAACCTTGAAGTTGATCAAACAAATCGTCTATTCGAGGAAGAGGATACCGATTTTTGATTGTCAGTTTGTTTAATTCCCGATAATCAATGCACATTCTAAAGGTTCCATCCTTTTTCTTTACAAACAAGAGCGGAGCTCCCCATGGTGAGAAACTCAGTCTTATGAAACCTGGTCTTATGAAACCTTTGTAAAGTAATTCTTGTAGTTGGCTCGACAGTTCCTGCATCTCGGAAGGGGCTAGACGATACGGCGATCGTGCAACTGGTGCGGCTCCTGGTACTAGGTCGATCCGGAACTCGACTTGTCTTGATGGTGGTAATCCTGGTAAGTCCTCGGGAAATACCTCCGAGTAATCATTGACGATTGGTATGTCCTCAAGTCAACGTTCTTCGGGTTTCTTCTCGACGATGTGAGCCAGAAATGCGCAATAACCCTTGCGTAGATACTTATGAGCTTTCATGCAGTTTATCGTCTTCAACATCGTTCTACACCTTTCGCCTTGAATTGAACGAATTTTTCTGCTTGGTAGTGGGATACGTACAATCTTGTCAAAGCATACGATCTCGGCACGGTTCTTTTATAACCAATCCATGCCAATAACAATATCAAAACTCCCTAGTTCGACGGGTAGAAGGTCTATACTAAATGTATGGTTTTCTAAACATAAAGTACAACCCCTAATGACCTCTCCGGTTTCTATTAATTTCCCATTTGCTAATTCAATTGTATAACTTTGATCTAGTTTGCTGGCCTTAATACCGAGTAAGGATTTAAAATCATTCGACACAAAGCTCATACCCACACCCGAATCAAAAAGTACAGAGGCATAATGATTATTTATCGGGAACGTACCAGTGACGATGTTCGGGTCCTGGCGTGCGTCCCTTGCACCCATCACAAATGCCCTCCCTGGTGCCTGAGCGTTGTTCTGATTCTTCCACTTGGGACAATCCCTCTTGAAGTGCTTCGGATCGCCACAAACAAAACATCCCGGTTTATTCTTCCACATTCGGTTATTAACTCGACAGCTTGTGTGGTGTGGCCAAACCTGTCGCACTTTCCACATTTGATACATTCACCGGTGTGATGATTTCCGCACTTCTTACACCTCAGTAGGCCCCTATCATACTCCTTCCTTTCCATTGTGTTGGCTGCAAAAGCCTTCACAGTTCCTTGTTTCTTAAACCCTTGTTTTCCAGATTTGTTACTTGAATTTCCCATCCATTTCCTTTTCTCCCCAGATCTACCTTCCTCGTTCTCCTTCCTCACAAACAATCCATTACATACCGCATCATCCCTTAGCTTGAATGCTAAAGTTATAGCACTCTTGGCATCTATTGGATTAGATGATGTTACCATACTACGAATTTGAGGCGCAAGGCCCCACAGATACCTTTCCACGCGCTTATGTTCTGGTGTGACCATATGCAGTACTAGAATCGCCAATTCATTGAAACGGTCGGTGTACCCCGCCACATAATCTTCGATCATCTGTAGGTTTCACATCTCAGTTTCAATCTTTTGCAATTCGTTTCGAGGACAATATTCCTCAATCATCATGTTTTTCAAGTCTTCCCAAGACAATTGATACGCTGTCTCTCTCCCCAAAGTCTTCATTTGGGTATTCCACCAAGTTAAAGCTTTATCAATGAGGGTGCATGTAGAATACTTCACCATGCAGTCAGCGGTGCATTCACTAATATCAATCACCGACTCCATCTTTTCTATCCATCTCATTAGCCCCACTGCACCCTCTGTGCCATTGAAACTGCGGGGGTTGCAGGATAGGAAGGCTTTATAGGTGCACCTCCTGCTTGGAGCATCTGTAGGGTCATAAGTCACTATTTTATTAACGCTATTAATCTAGATCATGACTATGTGTTACGGCTGTGATTATTTATTCTATTACCTCCGGAACCTCCGGCTGTGCCGCTACCTCCTGCACCTCCTCCGCCGGTACCGCTACCATTTCCTCCGCCACTATTTCGATTTGCTTCATACTGCTCCATGGCGGCAGCTACTCGCTGTGCTATGAGTTGTTCCATGTTTGGGGAAATTGTCTCGTTGTTGTCACCAGCAGTGTCACGGGGCGTCCTTCGCTTAGGTGCCATGGTGTTCTTTCTAACGTAACATTTAAAAAGAAACAACATTATATAATAATAATGATATAACATGACATAAGGGTACAACAACATCAAACGTAAACAACCATCATCACAACATAAACCATCACATACATAGTTAAAACATACATAGTACATTTTTCCAAAAGACAAGAATACAAAAGGGATGGGTTCACATGACCACATCAGTACCAAAGTTTCAAACTACATAATGCGTTACAGGCACAACCCGCCCGTAATAGGTCTAGAAATAGGAAAGCGTTCCTGTCGGAAAGGTAGCTGAGGTCAGCATCTCCTCCACACGTGCCTCAGCTAGAGTAGCCCGGAGCTCAGCATCAATCGCCCTCTGCTCGGCTGCCTCCGCCCTCCGCTCAACTGCAGCGGTCCTCCTCTCCATCTCCGCTAGTCTTTTCTCGAACTCCATCATGTGGCTAGATGCATGCTGAAGAGACTGGTCGATTAATCTCTGATCCTCCGCTATCCCATTAACGTTTTCCACTAAAGTTGGAAGAGTTACCAAGTCCCTTCGAATGGATTTCACATCCCTTTCCAAGTGATCAATCTCTATCCCCTGCTTACTGCTTCGGGACACTAGTAGAGGGATGGTGCATTCTGCGCACTCCCCGGTGAGCGGTACTGGTTGTGATTCGCATGCTAATCTGACAAAGTCACAGGTCGCAGGGAGGTCCTCCTCCACCCTCCACATTTGAACTACTTGGCAAAGCCATTCCGAGTATGATACATCGATCCTTGGTCCTCTGGGCATGGTCTCACCAGTGGATTCAGCCATTTTTGTGTAAGACGCTTCCTAACTATGGAGTTTAAGTGAGGTTAGTGTGTGACATGGCATGACTACAATATCCATATGACATGATGAATGGTTATGCAATGCTTATGTAATGAAAACGTTTTAGTGAGTCATTTAAATTATAGACTAGGTTCCATTTTAGACTCCTAGTTCGCTATAATCAATGGCTCTGATACCAATCTGTCACACCCCACCAAGGCGGAACCGCGAGGCGTAACGTTCATGGTTTCCAAAGCATATGATTACCGCAAACACATACATGATATTGGATACATAATCAAAGTTTAAATGTTTACATCCCAAAACATAATTTAGTTTTTACAAAGTTTAAGATTTCGCAAATATGACTCAAGACCATGAGTTATACAAGTGAAATCCTTCTAAAAGCTATATCCTCATGTATGTATGTAACCTACATTGCTAGCCTGGAGATCACGTTCAATTTCCTGAAAACATACTTAAAAATGTCAGCATGAGGTTGGTGAGTTCACAAGTTATTATCAAGAGTTATCATAAACCCAATGTTTAAACCTGATCATTTTCCGATCAAAACTCTTTGTATGTATTACCAATGAATCCGAATACTAATCCGATCAATTGACCCCATTTGTAAACTTGCAAGGAATACAAAACAGTATATAATGTACGAGACCATAACCAAACCCCAACTTTCTGTGCCTCCCCTCGCCTTTCTGCGAGTTAAGACAATATGCGGTCATTCGGCCATTTGGACCCCAGATTAACGCGACTAATCATGACCGGAGGCGTCACCCCCAATAGTACTATCCATAAAATCCCGGGCTAAGTCCATAGCTAATGGTTACTAATTTATTCTGAGGACTTTAAGCGCTTTATTTTTCCCTCAATACACACATACGGTCAGATCATTAGTTCATTCATTTACATACGAAAATTCTTTACAAGTATGTTTCCACCCCAAAATATTTCAAAAACTTAGAAAAAAGGGGGGTTAGTGAAACTCACCTCGACAGTATGAATGCTAGCAATTATCTGAATAACAGCAGACCCGCCTATCCGTATCCTAATTACACAAGGATACCATACACGTTAAGACTACCCGTCTTAAACGCAAGTTGTTCACCCGACTTAACTATTCCTGTTAAGTACGTCTTTATTTATTTTAAGCAAGGTTTTCTCGTGACGACTCGTTGGTGACTATTATTCCAGTCTAGACGCTTTACTTATTTTCCAAGAAAATATTATATTTCTATATTGGTGAGTTGTTACGTTCTTCAAAAATAAATATTATTTTTGCAACGTCTTATAATATATTTATATTATAGTCCATGTATCATCATATAATTATTTCCTATCAATAATTATTTAAAACCACAAATATCGTTCAAGTATATTTATGCATGTTTATTATCCTACGTACGTATAAACTACGTTAACACATCCATATGCAAGTATTTATGTTCCGAACGACATTTATCAACTTGTGTAGTTTCATCATGCATTCATATTTTTTTACCAACACATGCATACAAGTATCTCGTCAATCTACATACATTTAAATATGCTCCATGATAACATACGAACTTTTATCTTTTTAACCGGGCGTCTTTAATTTCATGCGCATAATTTTGTTTATGATTATCCCATCATAATATATTCCTATAAGACTCTTATATTTACTAATGTCCTAGATATTAAATCATACCAATATTTCATGTCAAATACATAACTACAACTCAACCTTATGATCATGTACATTTCTCTATTACCATTACAAGACATGTTTTATATTACTAACTACACATTATCTTGCAATTTTCGGCCAAGCATGCATATATATAAACAAGTCTTAGTTTTTATATCTCTAATGTTTACTTTGTGATATACTTATCATGCTCTTTGTTTTAAATCTCACATTTTATCATCAAATAATCAAAACACAAAATGTATATGTACACCTACACATTTTCGGACCATATATATATGTATATATTTATGAAAAATCTTAGTGTCTAACTTAATAAACTTAAATTTTATAAAAACTCTTTAAGTCTTTAAATCTTTTTATTGTTATGGTGAACAACGAGCTTTGAACTAAAATATAAATGAAAATAAAGTGTAGTGTCGGTTTCATACCGCTAGACAAGCTAGGTGAAGAACAACGTTTAGAAGGATGGTAGAGACTTTTGTTGCTATCAAAACCGATCCTTAAACCTCAAGAACTCTCTTGAATCTTCAAACTCCAGTTAACACTTCTAAGGAACTTGTTCTTGAATTTTAAATGTGTAAAGTGCAAGTGTATGTATGTGGTCGTATATATGGATGGAAATAAAGGAGATGGAGTGTTGGACTCATCTTAATCATCACATATCTTGGAAGATTAGATGGATGTGACTCTTAGATGGACATTTGGTTGAATGGACATGGGTCTAATGACACAAGGAATTGTGGTGTTGTGGTCTAGGTGATGGTGTGTGGGTGGGGCCCCTTTGTTTCGGCCGAGAGGTGCACAAGGAAAGTGGGCTTGGGGACTTTTCAATTTTTCATGTAATATAAATATTAGTTAGGTAAATATTTAGGTAGTCTGAGCCCGGTAGGTGATCCCGTTATATAATACCCGGTGTAGGACTTTTTAAACGATTCATTACTTATAAGTTTTTGGGTGGTTTTGACTAGTTTTCATAAACTACTATTTAAAACCGTCTTAGTTATTATTTTAACTATAATATATATGCATACATATAAAATAACATAGGGTCATGTAACAATTATTTATGTGTCAACTTTTTTTAAAAGTTAGTCACCAAAATTTATGGTTTTACATTAAAGCGTGTCCCTAGACTTTTACTAGAATAGAATTCTTGTTAATCACCAACGACCATACCTTGCGGGTTATCACTGTTTATTTTCCTAGTAATTCTTATCAATTACTATTTTGATATAAGTTCCTTTGCTAGACTCCTTGACTTTACTTAGTCAAAATAAAACTTCAGGAAATATATGTTATGAACGTGCATTTATGTAATATGGATATTGACCTGAATTACTGGGTGTCACACATGCACACCATACTTGTTACATATCTTTAACACACGCTTGTATTGTAACGCCTGCTCACGCCATTCACTTGTAAACATCAATTCTTTTCTTTTCAGCATCAGTTGATCTTTCTTCGAGAAATTAATAAGATTCATAGCGTCATAGAAACAAGCTAGAACCTTATTATCTTGATCTTCTATTACTGCCTCACCGGTATTCACATCGACATACCACTACTTCATATTACCAAGAAAATCTTGTGGCATCTTCTTCAAAGGTATTTTCTAAACAGCTTTGTCCGTCTTAAACTTATACTTCCAGGCATTCTTTCCAGTAATAGGATCAACTTCTTTAATTCTCTTACCCTAGTTTCTCATACTTTCCTAAGCCTCCTTGAGTACTTATTCATTTTGCAATTCCATTCCTTGATCTGTTAATTAATGGCTTTGTTGCAAGACTATTAACTTCACATCTTGGCTATGAATTGAAGTACCTTAGTCTAGGATTCAAATACTGAACACCATCAGTGCTTTTGATCACAAATAATTAGAACTCTTCATCATAGAACCAACTCAGTATTCTACCAACACGTCTTTACTTATTGACATACTTTTCTTTCAAAAGAGGTGGTGATGGTGAAACAGGCAAAGCCTTCTTCCAACTTTTCACCAACTCAAACAAATTTTCTTTTGTCATCCATGTATCCCTATACATCACAGGTTCTTCAGGCGTCTTTTGAGTATTGTCAGATTCAGGCTTAGTGACATCTTCGTCAGAGTCCACTAATTCTGCTATTCCTTCTGAAGTTTCTTCAGGAATAACATAATCACGGATGAAATCAAATGGCACATTTAGACCATCACAGCCTTCTTATGTAAACGTTGTTGTATCTTTCTCAATTTCCAACTCCACTATCTCCCCTTCCTCTAGCTCAGATTCATCATCATCATCCAACATATCATCAATCATATCATCTAATCCAGATAAGCATTCCAATTAGTCAGCTTCATCTAAATCAGAATCAACTTAAAAGAATTCTATCATCAACAAATCTCCAGCTTCTCCAGTTGTGTTCTTGTCACCAGACATATCATCTTGACCAGATGTCAACTCCCCCTGGAATTGAGATATTGGGGTAACTTCAGCGTATTGACTCTCACCCTTGTCTCTATTTTCAGGATCATCGTCATTTTTATTAATTGCATTGGTGTGACAAGCTTCACATACATCCACCGGTTTCTCCCCCTGAGCGTCAATGCGCTCTATCAATTGAGATAATAAAATCTGCATCTCAGCAATTTACTTGTTTTGGGATTGTAACACTTGTTCCCTTTGAAAGTCATTGGCTAGTAGAACATCCACTTGTCCTTGAAGACCCACAACTTGAGCTTCTAATCATGATACTTTTTTCTTCTAAGGCTATAATCTTGGCACTCTTCGATGTTGTTGAAGGGCCAGCCTTAGCTGTAGTTGGAGTAGTAGCAGAAGGAGTAGCATGGGGTGTTGTAGTCTTAGACGGCAGTGGTGATATAATAAATGACTCCACAAACTCTACGTCATCAGCTACTTGTATACTTACAGTAGCCATAGAAACAGACATCAACTTCTTGGATTTGGGAGAAGGCACATAATCAGAATCTGAAGGCTCATCATGAAGTGTACGCTTCCCTAACACTGCACCAGGAGGAGGAACCCTAGCAGATTTCCGTCTTGGTAATCTAACCTTCTTTTTACTCATGGATTTCTTTCTACGAGATACTTCAGCAGGAACACGAGGAACTTTTACTAATTGATCATAATGATCTAAATTAAAGTCTTGAGTTGCTTCAAAATCATAATCAGATTCAGAACTCGTACTTATGTCCTCTACTTGTATATCATCACCCTGTGGAGGGGATTGAACATTTTGATCTTGTTCCTCTTCAGCATTCTCATTGTCCACATTCTCTTGATTATCATCCTGTACAACATTCTCTTGATTATCATCTTCAACATTATCTACCTCATTTTTAACTTTAAGTTCAATTTTAGCCTTGACATTAGGCTCAATCACATTCTCTTGAACTTGATTTTGAACAGTTGTTGTTGAGCTTGAACTTGTTGTTCATGTTGTTGTTGCTTCTGTTGATCTTGTCCTTGTTCTAATAATTCTTCTGGATGAATCTAGTTATCATTGGGGGGAGCAACATAATTAGGATTGATTATATCGAACCAGTGACAGGATTGGCAGACAATGTTCATGTCTCCTAGAACTGTTGAATATAATTCAAGCTAATGACAGGATTGGCAGACAATGCAGCACGAAGCCTTGACCAATTCAAGAAATTTATGATATCATGGTAATTGACAGCTTCAGAAAGATTCGGGTCAAGCAGTGCTGTGAAACCTTTTGATCTTGTGATAATAAAGCCTAGAATCTACAACAATACTCCTGGAAAGGCGGAAACAATCCAGTATCCAATCACAACCGAATAACACGAATCAAATGATAATAAGCACGAAAACCACCATACAAACGAGATATAACATCAAACGAGCTTCTTCCATTGATAACTTGTGTAATTACAATGACTAATTGAGAGAATAACAAGAGATTAACTTTTGAGAGAATTTACACACAATTGCACAAAATGACTAATCTCTTATCAAAATGTTCAAACAAACAACTATATATAGTCAAAAGATTTCAACCGAAATCTTATAACTTGTACAAAATTAAGCTTTAACTTGATTTCTATAGAGTACTAGGTTCTAACAATCTCCCCTAGTCCATTGAATATCAAGTCTTCAGTTGTTATCTTCTGTCGGCTTGGCTTCAACTTTGACATGCTTGGATTCCAGCTCTGTTAATCTTTTCTTTATCATTTTAGCTTCGTAGCGCATCGAGAGACATCTTGCCACCACTCGTATATACAACTTGGCTTCATTCCTGGTTAGCATACTCATATCACACTGAATTGTGTTGTAATAAAGAATCTTTAGATCTTCATCGAAGAAACTAAACAGCTCCATCGGATGAAATATTCTAAATTCTGGTAAACCTCTTTGTTGAATAACGGCTTCATGAGTTTTGCTGTCATAGAACCATCTATCAAAATCCTTGATAAAACTTTCTTTTCTTTTAGGAATCCACACAATTGTCATCGTGTCAGCAGGTTGAACAATGTACTTTGGAATCTGTGGAATCTGTCGTCCTGTCGTTCTATCCCTTTTCTTTATCTTCACACACTTTGGAATCTGTGGTTGAAATGATGTAAAGTTGTCTTGACCACATTGTTTTCTTATCAGTTTTTCAAGGTCTGATGCATGAGTGTTGTTTATTGAATTAATCAAGTCCAGATGACTTAGATCTCTGATGTCCCATCTTGGCAATGTCTGAAGCTTGTGACAAGTAGCAAAGTATTGAATATCACCCTCAACCCTCTTTATCACATACATTCCCTTATCACTATCATACTTCCAACTAATTATTTGACATGTCAAGGCTTTCTTCGAGTTTCTGATCTTCTGTGTAATCTATTCTACAACCGACGGTTTCTCATTTATCTTCCACCACAAACTCTTTTCGAACACATTTTGTTTTGGTGTATCATCTGTTTTTAAGCTTTATCTTGATCTCCTTCTTCAATTGGAACATCAAATGGTATCCGTTCATCAACCACTCTATCCATTTTACCAATCACAGAACCATCATTCTCAGTATATGTTTACTTCCCTTCATACACATACTTTTCATAAATCTTATTTGACTCTCCTTCATCATCTGACTCTGGTTCAATCAATCCACCACCAATGTTACCAGCACCATCACTACTACTATCATCATCATATGAAGGCTTGTTGTCATTTTTCTTTTCTTTGGTCACAACTACTTCCTCTTCTTCCTCATCCTCTTTCTCTTTCTCTTCATCTTTGTCACCATCTTCATCATCTTTATTCTGATTATAATGTATCTCCATCCCTTCACCTTTATTGTTAAGTAGATCATCAACATCAAAAGTATCTTGTGACCCATACAAACTTGCTTCAATCATGGGAGATGAGATATTTTGTGGTTCTACTGAAGACGGTCCTTCTTGATTTACATCAACGTGATTAACAGGGCTTGGTTGAGGAGTGTGATATAGTGCAAAGCACACATCTTTATTCCTGTAGTTTTGTGTGTTTTTAGATAGTTTCGTGTTTGTTTTTAGTCGTTTAAGTCTGTATTTGAGTCTTGGTTATATTTTCAGGTGCTCATGATAATAACAAGTCAAATCATGAAGAAACCGAGCACGAGAGTGAAGCCGAAAGAAAAAGTGAAAAAAGTTGGAAAATAAGTCCCTCGCGGTACGCGAGGGAGGAGCTTCAAGACCTTGTGGTACGCGAGGATCTTCAGAACCCGCCGCGACTAAATTGTCCCTCACGGTACGCGAGGAACCAAACCCAACCTCTCGCGGTACGCGAGGGCCTAGGAAATCCACAAAAAGCCCTAAATTGAATTTAAATAGAATTTGATTGCCACTAGGTTTAGGGTTCGCAATTTGGCCATCCAGAGAAGAGAATAGGGCGACTTTGGAGCATATGAAGGCTATTGGATTACAAGATTGAAGCTTTGGAATCCGGGTTTGTGTAGTTTAGCTAATTCGGTTCTAAGGTTGAAACTTTGAGTTTGATTTCTATGTTTGATACCATGTTATTGTTCTTCTACTTAAGTTTGAATGTTTTAAACATGATCGTAGGCTAAAACATTGATACTGCCTGGGTCATTAGATGAATACTTCGTAAAGTTATGATTTTTATCAGTTTTGGATTTTAATTGATGTCGTCCAGCTTGATTAGCGTATCTAGGTCATATACTTTAGGGTTTGTGGTCATTTGTGTGGTTTATGATCCATAGGAGTTATGATTGAGTATAGATTAGATTGAGTGTGTATTATGCCTCAATACCCGGTAAGTGAGAGTCAGTCGTTTAGTCTTCGTCATTAGGAATCCGAGTATCAACAGTCTAAGAGGAAGTTGCTTTAGGTGTCTAGTGATTATTGCTAATCTGAGTCATAGTTGTTATCTTGAGATTACCCTGTGCATTCTTCGAATGTATTGTGGACAGTGAGACTGAAAGGTGATTTGTCTTTCGAGTACTTTATCATTGTTAGAGAGACCGAACGGTAATCCACTATCTGGGGAGTTATTACATATTTTAGGTTCCTTAGTTGGTGACACCCTGAGAGTGATTAAGGATCCACTAGATAATCTAGAGTTGTTTCCTTAGAAACCCATATCCATCTTAGTTTCCAGAACCGGTAGAAGTTGTGCTTTGCAAGTATGATTCCGACCTAGGTAGTATCCTTCCCATCTCTGATATTACCTTAGTTCTTCATCTTGATAGTTTGAGTCGATCTTTAGTTTCTACATTATTAGTAGGGTAGTCAACCCCCCCAATCATTAATCTTTAGTCCGAGTTAGATTCTAGTATAGTTATAGTAGTGTCTCTAGGGTTCGATAACTCGGTTTACCATTAAGCTGTGCTACACTCGATAGGTCCACTTGCCTGTCAGTGTGGTTTAGTCGAAGGTACTCCATTTATTACATAGGAGTGTAGGACAGGTTTAGTAGAGTTTTATATTGACCGTCTGGGCGACATCAAGTTTTTGGCGCCGTTGCCAGGGACACTTGACACTAGCAATATTAACTTTGACTAGTTCTTTGTTTTATTTTTGGTTTGTATTATTTCTTTTCTTTTGAGTCTTGTTTGTGTTCTTGTCCTACGTGCTATTTGTGTGTCTAATTTAGAATCGAATCTTTCTGTCTTTGAGTCTTTGTCTCTTTCCTTCTAGTGTCTTTCTGTTTATGCATGATACTCGTTCGCAGGGGTCACCACCTTATTCAGCTTTTCCAAAGCACGATACTCGTTCGCAGGTGTCACCACCTTATTCAGCTTTTCCAGAGCCCGAACGAGAGCTACACGAGCACACCCGCGACTTCCGGGAGCGTTTGAAGGAGTTTTGCAAATCCAAGGTACGTTCTACTAGCCCAATTCCATTTCCTAACATGGGCGACGCTGACCACCAGCGAGGCATACCGTGCACCAGAGGGCTAGTGACGGGGTCACGGGGCGAGATCTTTGATCACACGCCCCGATATTCCGAACACCAACACATGGCAAATCCCGTCACATGTCATGAGCACGATCACTCATGCCACTCATTTTCATGGCCTTGAGGATGAGGAAGCACCAGGACACCTATCCTGCTTCGCGTGCATATGTGATACCTTCAATAACACGGGTGTGTCTATGGACGCTACCTATTTGCGTCTCTTTCCATTCTCGCTCTCTGGACGTGCATCTACTTGGCTTGACACCCTCCAAGAAACTCTATCACCACATGGGAGGATCTTCAAGCCAAATTCTTCAAGAAATACTATCCACCTTCCTGGGCCGCTCGCCTTAGGGACAAGATCCACTCCCTTCGGATGGATCCTGATGAGACTTATCACATGGCCTGAGAGAGGTTCAACACGTTGTTGAGCCGATGTCTCCAGCATGCTTTTTCCGACTGAGCGATAGTGGAAAAGTTCTATAATGGCCTCACCTTCGAGAAGCATCAAATGTTCAACACAGATGCGGGAGGCCATATCATTGACAAACTTGAGCCTGCTGAGTGCGAGGAGATGTTCGAGAGCTTCGCTCTCGCTGAACAGCAGTGGCCATCGACTAGGACTTCCAGTCCTAGTGCTGGAGCATCCACCTCTTCTCCTAGAGCTGTGCATCAGGTCACTCCTGATACTAGCATGGCTGCTGCACTCGCAGCTATGGATAATGAGATCAAAGAGCTGAAGCTCAGTGCTCAACGGTATGAGGTGTGCAGGGGAGGCCACGATACTAGAGATTGCCCCGTCAATCATCAGGAGCAGGTGAGTTTTGCTAGAAACCAGAACCAGAACAAGGGTACAACAACTACAATAATTCTTATGGCTCAGGATGGAGATCTGGAAACAACCCACCTGGGTTTATTGGTCTCCAGCATCAGCAAGGAGGAGGAGAAGCTGGAGCAAGTTTGGGAAGCAATGTCAGCATGAGAAGGATCCAAGAGATGATTGAGAATCAGACACATATGCTTACCCATTTAGTTCAGCAGGACAGGGACCCTATGCAGAGATTGGATGCACATGACACGTTATTGAAGAATCAGCAGTCAGCATTCCGGGATCTGCAACGCACGGTAGGAGACATGGCTCAGAGTTTGAAGGTGAAGCATATGCGGCCTATAAGAGTTCTAACGCTTCAGTGATGGCCGTGTTGATCAGGAGTCATAGAGAGGAGGGGGAGAGTAAAGGAGGAAGCCTCCCACAGTGCTGAATATGGTAGAGGTGAAGAAGGTAGATTGGAGAGCTCACTTTGCTGAGATAGATGTCAAGATGATAGAAGAGCAGATGGTAGAGGAGCCACCAGTTGAAGAGGAAGAACCAGTGGATGAGGAGATGAAGACCCCTGAAATTGACCTGAGCCGTTTTCCCTATCCAGCTCGCTTGCTTCCACATAAACACGCTAGGGAATATAATCACTTCCTTGACATGTTCAAACAAGTTAAGGTTAATCTCCCAATCATAGAGGTCCTCCAGCACATGCCGAAATATGGAAAATTCCTAAAAGATCTTCTTTCCAACAAGAAGAAGGTAGAGGAGGTCTCTAAAGTCTCACTTAGTGAGCAATGTTCTGCGGTGGTTCAGAACAAACTGCCAGAGAAACTGGCATATTCGGGTCGTTTCACAATCCCGTGTCTGCTTGGCGGTTTACCCTTAAACCACGCGTTGGCTGACCTGGGTGCTAGCGTAAATCTGATTCCATATTATGTCTATAAACAGCTAAACCTAGGTGAACCGCAGCCTACGTGCATGAGCATATCCTTGGCTGACCGCTCAGTCAAGTATCCACGGGGAATTGTGGAAAATCTTCTAGTAAAAGTGGGCAAATTTGTCTTCCCCATGGATTTTGTCATCCTGGATATGGATGTGGATGAAAGAGTCCCACTCATCCTCGTGGGCCATTTCTTACGCACTGCCAAGGCATTGATAAAGGTCTTGGATGGGAAACTCACACTTCGTGTGGGGGATGAGTCGATCACCTTCAATGCTACAAATTCCGTGAGGGATGTTGGCGAGTAGAGCCACTCCATGTGCATGATCGATGCCTTCATGGATGAATATCGGGACTCTATTCCAGCAGAGGATACTGTTGGTAGAGATGGCAGAGGAATGATAGAAGACCCTCCGGATTGGATTGAGGAATTTGAAAGGAAATTGATAGGATCCTCATTTCTAGGTGCTGACGGTGATGATTGCAGTTTGAGCGAGATTTTAGCACAAGTAGGGAAGATAGTCTGTGAGACGCCCGTGGTTGATAGTGTAGAGGTCATACTGTCACATCCTCAAATTTATTTACTTAATAAATAAATAAATAAATTAAGGTTGTAACGATTGGTAAAATTACACAACAGCGAAAGCTAAATGAAGAATTCTAAATATGTCGAACACCTGTCTTCATCTTCTAAGGGCATAATCCAAATGTTTAACCTATTCCAACCATGTCGTAGCTATTTATTACCTGGAAAACATGCTCAAAAATGTCAACCTAATGTTGGTGAGTTCACATGTTTCAAATGAATATAATTAGGAAAACAATATTTAAGAAATCGTTTGTCAAAACTATTTATACGAAATCCTTCGGCAAAAACCATTTGCACGAAATTGGTTTACAAAACTGTTTGTACGGGTACTATTGGCAACATCCTTTGCTCGAAATTCACTGTCAAGACCATTGATATGTATACCAATGGCAAAACCCGTTTCTCGAAATTGACTAGCAAATCCATTGGTACGTATACCATTGGCGAAATCCTTTGCTCGAATTTTTTTTTATGCATATGATAAGCAAAACAAGTTAGCGGTTGATTCATCGAAGTCTAGCTAGCACTTACGAATTATGTGATGCACAAGCCTATAACCAAACCTTTAACGAATTCTCGAATTTTGCCCCAGCCCATTGTACCTTTAAACAATGAGAAACAACAAGACCTAATATGCAATCATTTGACCCTGCTGGTCAGGTTAGCGCGACTAACCATGATTGGGGTTGTCAACCCGAATAGTACTATTCATATCGATCTACGGCTAAGTCCATAGCTAATGGTTATAGTTCGAAATACCGAGGACCTTTTAGTGTTAACTCATGCTCACAAGGGAATCAGATGCTTGTTTCTCGTTTTCTAGTTATCATACCGTTTGAAATTAACATGTTTTTCCCCATAAATAGAAAACAATAAAAAGGGGTTGTGAAACTCACAAGGAGTTAAACCAAAATGTTCATGTTATCCAGAGTGTAAACAAATATGTTTCATTCTTTCAAATATGTCGTATAAGCATGTCCCCCCCCCCCATGTTTACAAAACATTAAAAAAACTAAAAGGGGGCCGTAAAACTCACCTGATGGTCTTTCAGTGTGTAAGTGCTAGCAACTATATAATTGTAAAAGCGAGACCTGACTACTCGTGCCCTATTTAATACAACATATGTCTTAGAATTGAGAAACGACATCTCGAGTGCAAGTTGTTCACCCATCGTGTTAGGTTTAGTTGGGAAGGGTTTTCGTTTAAGAAAATGCCGTACTTTACGACTTGTTGGTGATTAATATTTATTTGTTCATATAACTATCTATACATGTATTATACTCGCACAATAAGTATAAGAATATAAGTCATGATCGTCAAGTAGTTATACACTTTCAGAGTATATATATATATATATATATATATATATATATATATAACTATTTTTAAGAAATATTCCATTTCTCGTAGTATAAGTGGAAATAATATTACTAATATTTTTTATATTTCTTAACATACGTTTTTATTTAACTTTTGGGTTTATCGCGAATGTAATTATATATAAACACCCATTTCGGCAAAAGACACGAATTATTTGTTAAGGTTTCAGCGTAAATGAGTTTCTTAGCAAAACGTATGTTTACTAATAATTTGATATCTTTATGTATGTCGTGTCCTCAAAATCCATAGTTTATCGTATGACTTATGATTATTTAAAATAACTACTTTAACCTGTTTAACGGTTTTCTTTATCAAAATACATACGTAGGTTTTTCAATATTTACTTCGTTCCAAAAACATATTTAAAGTATTATTATATTTCCAAAATACCATCCACACAAGTTACTATGTATTCCTAGAATATACTTATAGTTATATAGTCCTTGTTTTGTAAAGCTCGTTTTCATTTGAATCAACCAAACTATATACATATGTATTATAAAAAAAAACAATCAAGTATTCTTTCAAAACTATGTCGTTTTACCATTCAAGTTCCACATAACGTACGTTTTTAAATCTCTAAATGTATGGACCCAAAGTATATATTTTTAACCATTTTGAAACAACATACATATTATGAACTTATATCCATACATGTTTACATGTTCGATATTACACATGAACAAGCTCTTTAATTATGGAGATTAGACTCCTTGAGTGGAGTGTTGTATAAAAAAAATGATGGTGTAGTAGGTGGTGGTGTGTGGTTCAATACGGTACACTACCCACAATTTATACCCGCTAAATACTCGTCTCCATAAATAAATTTCGAGGTCGTCATAATATAAATTAAAATGTGTCGTATATAATATATATACCTATATTTATGTTCGTAGTTTAGACCCGTTAACGATCTCATATAATATATATATATATATATATGATGGATATGATATGTTGAGTGTTCATGTGGTGAAAGAACAAGCTCCATACACTCCAATCATGATGATTGGATTATGGATGGAAGTTTGAATGAATAAGGATGGGTGGTGATGGATGTGATAGATGGTTAGGTTCTTCTCTAGATTTAGAAGTAAGATAATATGGTATGAAGATTAGTTATCATGGAGAAGTATTGAAGGCTAGTTGTTACTATTATTAGCGGTATGAGTCCCGTTTAGAATTTTAAACGACAATGTGATTTATTTTACGTTCTAAATGACACTAAAATCATAGTTTAAATAGTCAATGGATAATTTGACGAAAAACGTTCAAGTTACATATATTTTTATTTGTAGATGTGAGCACTCACATTTATAAATATCCTAAGAGAATAATATACAACAATACCTCTAGGAATATTTTTACGAGGATTTTCGTATGTATCATGAAATAAATATTAATGACTTAGTCGCCTCGACATGAACGTTTATATAGTATATAAAAATTAAATATTTTTCCGTTATAATAATTAATCGCTATCGTTCTCGTTATATGGGTTTTACGTCCGCATGAACTAGTAATTCTTATAAATACTAAGGTATGAAACGATCGACGTACTATGTTTGCTTGACTTTTATTGTTCGAGTTTGTGATTTCGAAAGATGCAGAAAATATGAAGACGTAAATATGTTTAAGTCGTGTACGAATGTTGACTTGGAAATGGCGGGTGTCACATTCTCCCCTTGTTAAAGAAGTTTCGTCCTCGACACTTAATTTAAGTTAAACCTCCGGGATTGATTAACTCTATTCAGATGAGAGTTTTTGTATTCTTAGTTCATTTCTAGATCATAGGGAGAATTTTTAATTCAATCCACTTAGTGTTCGGTACTTGAAAGTAAAGCGAATAACTCATCGACTAACGATATTGGATGTGTAGGGATTTTAGATATAATAGCATGATGTAACAGTGTATTGGTACCGTTGAACATCTGTTATCTCAAACGAGTGGATTTAGGAGAATTCTTTGAATATTTTGACAATGGAACGACGTCGACTATACACTGAGAGGATAAAATCATTACCGGAACCCCATGAGCAAAAGGGATTACACTAAGTGAGATCACCTCCATGTAATGATTGAGTGATTAAGACGTTCTTCGATCGATGAGAATTAATGAAAATGAGTTTAATTACGTGGTCGTTCTGATCATAGTGGAACCGTATGATAATTATCATGGGTAATGAAAAGGAAACGGTGCATTCGTGCACGTGAAATTCTGAATGTAAGTGGCACATACACTTTATTCGTATACATGTTTTAACACACGAAGACCAAATCATGATAGAAATTAAAAGAAATTATCGGAAGTCTAGTAAGATATGTCAGATGATTTGATGAGATGTTCAGGCCTTACTTCAAAATCAGATATCTGACTGTTTCTTGCCACTAGGTGATGCCACGATACATTCAATCTTTTCAGGGCAAAAGAATCTACTTGGCATTTCATCTGTCAAATCAGTATGTAGGTTTAATTAAGTTCCACGAAATAACATCCTCGTATGCTATCTCTCTTAAAAAAGCTGGAATGGTTTAGAGGAACCGTTAGTAGTTGTCTAGATAGCGACTTAGACAGCTAAGATATGGAATAAAGTTTTATGAAGATATGATCTTCAAAGGTTGACCTTGGTCTTGTTAAATCTTAATACGGGTAATTCTATCACGAATGTTATTCATAACTTGGTTTAGATTGACCTCTTAATGAAATAGATGTTGAATTATGCTTGAAACAACAAAAATCTCACAGTAACAAGGAATCGTCAAGATTTCTGTGGTTCATCTATAGATGAGGGTGAATCTAGATGAAGCAGAAAGATAGTGTCAAAGTGTTTAGGAATAGTATAGCTGATTTGGCTTATCAGATACTAGAGATAAATGCATCTTCATAAGGTTCAAACAAAAATGTTTGAGAATAGTCTAGCTTTCGTTGGCGAAGATTGAGTTCTATACTCCATTAACCACCGTTTGCACCGTACCTCTGCTGTAGTCTGGCATTTGGGTTGTGATATCGTGCTTTGTGAATTTATGACTTGATTATCATGTCCAAAAGGTATGTAAGCCTTAAGAAGTTCTATGTTCGTTTGGAAAATTTACAATTCGACTAGGTGGGGAAATAAACAGTGAGATGTGAAAATAGTTTCATAGAATTAGTGTCCCCCGAAATTGACTATGGGTCTGTCAAATGTGAGGACGTCGTGTCCTTAGGTGTCTTAAGAATAGTGCATTGACATCCCAAAAGATCTTTGGGGAGGAATAAATATAAAACTTGAAGTGAAATTGAGAAGTCGAAATAAAATTTATAGGTGTAGACTTCCCGATAAGCAAGTTCAGGTATGATTCATCCTTTGTCCATTTTCCTTTGAGTGTAGAGCCTAGAACGGTTAACAATCCATAGAACACTGCTATATATCTTTAAGATTGCATTCCTATGATTGTAGGACGCATCTTTCAAATGATAAAGTTGTCAACTTTCAACTTGGTCCTTAATTTCCCCTCAAAGTTGGTTGGAAAGGACCAGGAGTTTTCAGAACTTATCAACAACTTTTATTACAGTGTGTCTGTAACTTCACTGACATCCGAATGGTATTTTAGTAGTTTACAATTACGTATTTCACTCATATCGGTTATAACCTTAAAGTCCTTAACTCAAGGATTTAAGCTATAAAATTGGGGTAATGAGTGTTGAATGTCGAAGTTTTGTATTCTCCATGAGCATGTGTCAATAAGTCATTTCCAGACAATAGATGCTCTAGAGCTCTTTTAGTATGGAAGGCTAGGAGTAAGAGGTGTGAAAAAGTCTCTCATGTGGTCTGAGATCAGAGACTCAACCAACAAAATGATCCTTAGGGAAATGTAAGTACAAAAGGATGTAAGATTATCCACTTGTCTCAGGTCAGGTTTCCACAATACCTTATAGGTGTCACGTATAGGAGAGTCAAGATAAATTTCCATCCCATTACAGAAGTTAGTGCACAGCACTTCTGCTGTAATTTTAAGTAAGTGTGATACTGAATTGTAAGATAGACCCTGAGATTACGCCATGATCTTCCATCAATAATTATGCAATTACTGCAAGTGTTGATCGTTGTAAGAGTCAACATGAAGTTTTTGTGGCAAGTAATATCTCAAAGGTTATGAATTCACAAGTAGAAATGGGTGAGCGAAAACCTTCGTTGCTCAGGATCCACCAAAGGCTGGTTAAATCCAATTTGATTTTCTCTAGTTCCTCCAGACCGTGAGAATGTTTTGTGGATATCTAACTAAGGGGTTTGAATTGTTAAGGTCCGATCATTAATCAAGTGACGGGGAATTTAGATTAGGATTACGGATTAATTATGAACATTAGCTCTGGACAGTATGACCCACTAGAGTTCTCATGCACCACAACTTATGATTATGTGTGCACCCGTAATGATAATTTACCTTGCATGGTCCCTATAGTGTTTCTCCCATCCCAAGTTCTTAGTTGAAAGGGATCTTAAATGTTCATTATATTGTGTCATCGTGTTGCACTCTTATGCAAGAGCGTGTATGTTCTATCAGACTACTCTTAGTCATGCGTACCAATACTCATGCATATGCCGACTAAGGCTGTTGCTGGATGGAGTTAATGGCAGAGAGACACAATTGGTGTCTTTTAGGACGTGCGCGGTGGAAGTCGGGCACTGGGTTAGGGCAAAGATTCTCAAATTAGTGTCGAGCAAATCATGCTCTAAGTGTGTTTGTACGCGTGGATCCACATTATCCTGGTGAGTTCATGGGTCTCCTGCCCAATAAAGTTCTCTCCCGTTCAGTCCTAAAATCCACTTCGGTTTCTCTTCTGATCGGGTAGTTCCGTTAGTCACATCTCATGCCAAAGGTCTTTTTGTTAGGACATAGATTTGTAACGACAAAAGCTTGTAATAGTTAGATTTTATGTCTTTATGTTTTTGTTATGTAAATGTCTAAAGTTACTAAGTGATTTACAAGTGAGCCTAGAGGCGAACTTGTTAAGTTCGCCTGGTCTATAAGTTCGCCTAGGTCTAACTGAGGCGAACTTGTTAAGTTCGCTTAGTCTGTTTCAGGCGAACTTAATAAGTTCGCTTACAGCAGGTTAGCTTTCTATATATATGTGTTTACGGAGTCATTAGACAGAGGACTGATCAGAGAGAACCGAGAGATAGAATTGTCTGATTGAGTCTGTAAACCTTTGTGAATTGAAATATAATTGAGAAGTTTATTTACGCGTGTTGTTTCAATTGTCGGTTAGTATACAAATGTTAACATGAAGGATTCCGCACTTCGTGTTATAGCAACGTCATATTACGAGTTCGATCAGTAGTTGAGTTACCTGGACCTACAAGTGGTATCAGAGCAAATGCTCGTGAATTAAGTATGATTCTCGGTGATTAGTGATGGTTTTGTGTACAATTTGATAAGAAATTCAACATTTTTGAAATTTCTGCATCAATGGAGTTTTTCAAGTTCTTGAAGATCGTTTCTCTGCTGAATTCATGTTTTTGGAAGTGATTTTGACGAAATTAGTCCGATAGAAGTGTTCTATTTGATAAAATTCATAATCCTACGGTTCAATTTCCTTAAATTCCATCAATTCGCTGAGAAATCATGATTTTTGAAGTTCTTGGTTCATGTTTGGGTAAAGATTCTTCTGAGTTTGTTACAGCAGTTTAAGTGAACTTGTTAGTTCCTGTGCAGGCGAACTTAGCAAGCGAACTTCTTAAGTTCGCTTCTCACATTTTAAGCGAACTTAATTAGTAAGCGAACTTACCGGATTTCCTTAAGCGAACTTGTCTTGTTCGCTTGATCTCAAGTTCGCTTGGTACTCACTAAAGCGAACTTATTAAGTTCGCCTGAGGGTAAGACTTCTCAATACTTGGAAATTTTTCAGAATTTTTTTTTAAAACATGACAAATATGGTTCAAGTCACAAACATGTTCAATTATGACAATGAGATCGGTACATCTCAAAAACCTCCGAAGTTGTTGAATCTAGCTGATTATTCAAATTGGAAAGATCGGTTTTACCAGTTTGTATCTTTTACCAATACTAGTTTGTGGATTCCGATTTTGGAAGGATATACGCATCCTACTTATTCATGGATGGGAAAGGATGATGTTCCGAAGCCAGTGTCAGCATTAACTACTGAAGAGAAGTTGTTATTTGATAGAGAAAAGAAAGCAATGGCTAGTATTTCTATGTCTCTTTCGAAGGAAATATATCACAGTTTTAAACAGTTCAAGTCTTCTCAACAACTGTGGGAAGCATTACAGAAAAGGTGTGAAGGAAGTTTGGATGTGAAGAAGAGTAGAAAAGAGTTACTAAAGAAGCAGTTCCTAGTCTTTAAACATTTTCAAAATGAATCTTTGGATGATCTTGCTACAAGATTCTATCATCTTCTTAGTGAACTGGCTAGTGCATCTATGGTATATGAGACTGAGGAAATCAATGATAAATTCTTGGAGGCTTTACCATCAAAGTTTGATGTGTATACGGTTTTGATCAAAGAGAATGTTAAGTACAAAACCATGTCTCTTGAAGAAGTCCTAGGGAAGATTCAGTCACATGACATGAATATGAAGAAGAAAGAGACTAAATTGGAGCATATCCAGGATCCCTCAATGTTTTTTGCCAAATCTGCTGGTAAATCTGGTACTGGAGTGGCATTCTTTTCTGGTGATGCTCAAGAGTCTTCAAATGATCAGTGTTCTGGAGTTCCAATTTATTCTGGTCATTCAAGCCATTTTAGATTTTCTGCTACTACAGCTTCAACATCATATGGATCTCAAGTGAATCAGAAAGTTGCTGATGTTTATCTTGCTATGTTTTCTTCATTCATGGCATCATACGAAAATTTCATTGGAGGTAAAATACATGATCCTGAGGTTATAGAAGAAGATTTCAGACAGATTGACCCTGTTGATCTGGAAGAAATGAATATCCAATGGAATTTGGCCATGTTAATGTGACAAGCTAAAGATTTCTTGAAGAGAACTGGCAGAAAATATATTGGTTCAAATAGTCGATCGCGTATGGGTTTTGATAAGAGCAAAGTTAGGTGTTACAACTGCCAAGAGTATGGTCACTTTGCTAAGGAGTGTGTGAAGCCAAAGGTAGAATTTGATTCTCAAAAGAAGCAATCTAACTTTCAGCATAATAGGAATCAATCACATGGTTCATCTGGTAATCAAAATCATGGTCCTTCTGGTAATACAAATCATGCATCTGCATCATCAGCTTTGGTTGCTCAAAACGATGAAAACTATGATTGGGGCATTCATCTGGAAGATTTGGTGGGTGTTGTGAGTCAGGCTTTTGTTGCAGAAATTCATTCAGAAAAACCAGAGGAGTCTACTGATGATGAAAGTTCTAGTGATGATTCGTGTGATGGTGATAGTGTTCCAAGCGTTGATGATGAGGAAGAAAGAGGGCAAAGTATTGATTCTGATGCTGCATCAAGGGTTGCTGAGGAAGAAATTGTTCTTACAGAAAATGCATCAGTTGGTGATGATTCAGAGAATATTCCAATTGCCAAAGTATTCATGGCAGACATGTCTGATCCGTCTAAGGTAAAATACTTTGTTTGTCATATATACTGTTCTAATTGCATTTATGTTAAAGATAAACTGCAAAAAGTCATGGATGATAACACAAACTTGATTTGTGACATGAAATCAATGCATTCAGTTAATCAGAAACTGAAAGATAATGATAAGCTGTGCATTGATAGAATTGAGTCTTTGAAAAGAGACTTAAATTCTCTTGGGTTAAAATACAAAGAGCAGGGTTATCATCTAGATATGGCTTATGCTGAAATCGAAAAACGAAACGAAGTTGTTGCCTAAAAGAACAAGGAGATTTCTGAAAAAGAATCTGAGGTGATAAAATTACATAGAAAACTGGAACAGTTTGAGAATTCATCTGTAGTTTTGGATTATTTCAATGCTAATGCTGATCCCACAAAAAGGGTTACTGGTATTGGGTTTGTTCCTCCACCGTTAAATGCAAATTATGTGGTTGAGTCTGAAATCATTCATGAAGAGGAAATTGATCCCAAGACAGTATTAAAAGTGAATCCAGTGATGGGTGAAGACATGGTGTATGATTCTGATACAGTGGATGAAGTGTTTGATGATTCAAAGGTTGAAGGCATTCCGAAAGAAGTGAAAATTGATGAACCAAAGGTTGTGAAGAATGTTACTCGGGATAGATGCATTTTGACTGAACCTGAAGAGGTGAAAATGGTTCCAATCAAAATTTCTCCAATCTTACAGTCAAGTGGGTTTGTTGCAGCTGGTTATCAAAAAGTAAATTCTTCTAAGGTGCCAAAACAGACTTATGTTCCAAAGAAGTCAATAAATTGTTCTGGGCATTCCTCCGAAGCTTATTCTTCTGATGGTTCTTCAAATTCAAAGAAAACATCTTATTTCAGAAGTTATCAAGAAAGAAGAGTGTGTTTTCATTGCAATGAGGCTGGTCATATTTTGATTAATTGTCCATACAAGAACCAGGGTAAAATGAAGACTGTTCCTTCACAACCAAAAGTAGTGAAGATTCTGAAAAGAAAAGATGAGGGAAAGTCATCTTCTAGTTTGGAGAAAAATATGCCTGGTCGATCGTTTGTTAAATCCCATGGTTTTAAACTACAGAATACATTGAATGCTAAATTTTTTGTATGCAAAGAGAAACTTGAGATTCCAAAAGTTGGGATTTCAAAAGATTCTTTTCAGGAGATTAAATTGTCTTGACCTCAAAGAAGAAGAAGAAACAGAAAATTAAAGAAAATTTTGGAAACATCTGAATCTGATAATAATATATCAAATAATGTTTTTCAAAATAATAAAAATGATTCTTCTTTGAAAAGGTCTGATTGTCAAACTTTTGTTCCAAAAGTGAATGATAAAATTGATTGTAAATTACAAGAAGTTGTTTATTTTGATCAATCCGGACGACCCAAGACCACGATGGCTTGGGTTCCACTTTCTAACTAATTCTCGTTGTTTATGTAGGGACAGCCAAGGAGGACTATCAAAAATACATGGTATGTGGATAGTGGTTGCTCTCGACATATGACAGGGAATGTTAGATTGCTTGAGGATGTAAAACAAATTGATGGTGGTTATGTCGCTTTTGCGGGTAATAAAGGCAGGTACATAACTGGCCAGGAAACGTTAAAGAATGACAAAGTCAAATTTGAAAAGGTGAATTATGTTGAGCAGCTGGAACACAATCTTTTAAGCGTATCACAAGTATGTGACAAGAAGTTTTCGTCCCATTTCAACGATCATGAATGCTATATTCTGAAACCGGGTTTTGTGATTCCTGATGAATGGATTCTCATGAAGGCTCCGAAGAGAAATGACATGTATATCCTTGACATGAGTGTCGCCACTACAACGGATTCAATTCCAACATGTTTACTCTCCAAGGCGTCGGAATATGATTCAATATTGTGGCACAGGAAGCTAGCTCACATTAACTACAGGAAGATGAACTACATTGTTAGGAATGATCTTGTGCTTGGTATTCCGAAAATGAAATTCTCAGTTCCTGATGATTGTATTCTGTGCAAGAAGGGGAAGCAAAGAAAGAAATCTCACAAATCGAAATCGACGAATTCTATCGTAACTCCTTTGGAGTTGCTGCATATGGATTTGTTCGGTCCTATCAGTATCAGGAGCATTGGTGGGAAATCGTATTGTTTGGTAGTAACTGATGATTACTCCAGATTTTCATGGGTTAAGTTTCTTTCCTCTAAAGCTGAAACCACTGAGTTGGTGCAATACTTAATCCTGGGTTTGGAGAATTTATTCAATCTGAAAGTCAGAAGAATCAGGAGTGATAATGGCAGCGAATTTAAGAATAGCAAAATGGGATTATTCTGTCTACAAAAAGGAATTCATCATGAATTCAGTGCGCCATATGTTCCTCAACAAAACGGTGTCGCTGAACGAAAGAACAGGACGTTGGTCGAAACAGCTCGCACGATGCTTGCAGATTCTAAGCTTCCAGTCACCTTTTGGGCTGAAGCTGTGAATACAGCGTGTCATGTTTTGAACAGGGTCTTGACCGTCAAGCAACATAACAAGACGTGCTACGAGTTGCTGAATAATCGAAAGCCGAATCTGGATTATTTACTACCTTTTGGTAATCCTTGCACCCTGTTGAAAGTTCGAGATGTCCCAACTAAATTCAGTGCGAAGGCTATTGAAGGGATTTTTCTAGGGTATGTGGCAAATTCGACAACCAAGAGGGTTTATAACAAAGAGACATGCCAAGTTGAAGAATGGTTCCATATTGACTGTTCAAATCGGTCTTTACCACAAATGGCGATTGGTCCGGATTGGGCATTTGATTATGAAAACTTATTCAAGTCTTTTCATTTACCTTCTGACATTGATGCTGCTGTTCTTTATGATTCTTGTCAAGATGCACAGCACAATGGATTTCTACCAAATGCGGTTCCAAATTCATCGATTCCATCTACTTCTGTTCCCGATCCTAATGTTGCTTCTTGTTCAGGTCCACAAGATTCAGAGAGTGAGGAGGATAATGCTATTTTTCAAGATTCTTCTGCTGATCCGTTGTTGGGTGATGATCCATTACCTTCGACACAGGATCAGGGGGAGATTCCTACAAATTTGGACTAGGAACTTCCAATTCCTCAAGATTATTCTTATCAATCTGAATCTACTCAAGTTGAAGTGTTTCCAGTTCCTGAGGTCGCATCCATCAAGGAACACAAAGATCATCCGGTGACAAATATAATTGGACATTTACAGGATGGAGTGAAAACACGTTCTCTTGTTGACAATACTTGTTTATATACTTGCATTAAAGATTCTGGTGTTCTTGATGATTGCTCACATTCATGCTTTATTTCGCAGGTTGAACCCAAGAATGTTGAGATGGCTTTAAATGACAATAACTGGATAGAAGCTATGCAGGAAGAACTTGCTCAATTTAACAAACTTAAGGTTTGGAATCTTGTTGATCTACCGAAAGGTGCGTATCCGATAGGAACAAAATGGGTGTTTAAATGTAAGAAAGACGATCGAGGTGTCGTGGTACGCAATAAGGCAAGATTAGTTGTCCAGGGCTTCAATCAACAAGAAGGAATTGATTACACCGAGGTTTATGCGCCGGTTGCGCGGCTTGAAGCTATAATGCTGTTTCTAGCTTTTGCTTCTTTTAAAGGTTTTAAGGTGTTTCAATTAGACGTCAAGAGTGCATTTTTATATGGAAAGGTCAAGGAGGAAGTCTATGTGTGTCAGCCGCCGGGGTTTGAAGATCCACTGAATCCGAACATGGTTTTCAAACTTGATAAGGCCCTCTATGGTATTCATCAGGCTCCTCGTGCGTGGTATGAGACTTTATCCACACATCTTTTGGCGAATGACTTTGTTCGTGGAAAGATAGACTAGACCTTATTCATAAAGAAATCAGGGGGAGATTACCTACTGGTACAGATTTATGTGGATGATATTATTTTTGGCTCGAAAAATGAAGGTTTGTGCAAAGACTTTGAGGGTGTTATGAAGTCAAAATTTGAAATGTCTGCTATGGGAGAGTTATCGTTTTTCTTAGGTTTACAAGTAAATCAAAAGGAAGATGGTTTCTTTATTCATCAGTCCAAGTATGTCAAAGACATCTTGAGCCGGTTCAAGATGGAGGACTGTACCCCATATGATACTCCAATTCCGGTCAATCATAAGTTGCATTCTGACCCGGAAGGAAAAGATGTGGATTGTCGACTTTACAGAGCTATGATTGGATCCCTCATGTACTTAACCGCTTCAAGACCGGATATAATGTTCGACGTGTGTATCTGTTCCAGATTTCAGGCAAAACCAAAAGAATCTCACTTAATTGCTGTGAAAAGAATCTTTCGGTATTTAAAAGGAAAACAACGTTTAAGGCTATGGTATCCTCATGGTTCTAACTTTGATTTCAATGCTTATACTGATTCTGATTTTGGTGGTTGTTGTCTGGACAGGAAATCTACAACAGGTGGTTACTAGTTCTTAGGTAATCGACTTGTATCTTGGCAATGCAAAAAGCAAACCACAGTCTCGATTTCAACATGCGAAGCAGAATACATCGCTGCTGCAAGTTGTTGTTCACAGATCCTGTGGATACAACAACAATTGAGAGATTACGGTTTGAATTTCACAGGAACCCCCATGCTTATTGATAACAATGCTACTATGTCCATAACGAATAATCCTGTTAAACATAGTAAAACTAAGCACATCGAAATTCGATATCATTTTATACGTGATTGTGTAGAGAAAAGGTTGATTGAGCTAGTCAAGGTACACACTGAAGATAATTTTGCTGATTTGTTTACCAAGGCATTTGATCGTACCAGGTTTGAATTCCTAATTAAAATGATTGGAATGATCAATCCCGAATAAAAGTTTTTCAAAATCAGAATTTCATTGAAAATTTTTTTTAAGTTCTTTTATTGCTTTATTACATTTCTGCATTTATATTTTCAGTCAAAAATTTTAATTTATAAAAAGTCAAAACAAATTGAAAAATATAAAACTTGACATCATTTGAGGTTAGAGAAGAAATGATAGTACATCAGTAATTAGTTCATTTCACACGACCTTAGTAGACATTGATATATGATTGATTAAGATAAGTTGATTTGATCTAAATTTCAAAGTCTGCATAAATAAGAAATGATAGTGTTGTGAATGCTCTATTCTTGATAATTTGTTTTTAAAATTTGGGTATAAAATTTGAAACTTGAATTGTCAATAGGCTAAAAGCGTTTTGAAACTAATAGTAGTGTGAAAATTAAATACAATATGAATACATTTGTGATTTAAATCCATTATATGCCTGGGTGTGTGTGTTAAAAGATCACTTTTAGATAAAGAATATTAGCTTTTAATAAGGATTTTCCTATGAGATCAGTTTCGGGTTACGTCCTTAGCACTATTCATTAGATTTGCTTCAGTGCCCATGTCCCGAAAAGCATGCAATTTGAAGTATAATCCAGATATGTACTTGACAACATCTGTAAAACATATACTAGCCCTTGGATCATATTGATAAATCATCTTTACTGATTCCATTGAATTCAAAATCCAGATAACAGTTGGATCCACGTACCTGAATCTTATGATTCCACAAATATAAGCCAAAATATTGAATCATTTGATTCTGAATCTCATTGATTTCTATACAATCCAATTTGGATTCTGCTATTCATGTGCTAAGTGATGTCTCCTCATTCTGAATATTCGGATAATCTTTAGTAAATCTTATATATGTCTTGAAGATAGTGCATTTATTTTCTATTTGGCATATATGTGGGGTACACTATGTTTATCATCTAAATGGTACTAAATCACATGAATTTGGAGAATAAACGCTTATAGTTTCCAATAATATAATATTGACAAATTTAAGAATTCAGGCTTTATATTTCAAATTCGGTATAAATAAAAGAGCATTTTATAACCTGATCTTATTTTTTACATTGAAATTTATCGCGTATCATTTCAAATATTATTCAAATTGAAGGAGTGTCAAAATGAAAAAGATGCAAATGCACAAAATTGAGTTGAATGGTCTCATACTATAGGTTACCCTTTGTTATTGATAATATGTGTGATGAATTAATTGAATAATGATATGATCTTCTTGCTCATGATGTTAAAACCAAAAATATGTGATTTCAGTTTGTACAGATAAAAACCAAAAATATGTGATTTCGGTTTATTCAGATAAAAGTAAAAAATATGTGATTCTGTTTGTATAGATAAAATTCAAAAAGATTTTGTTTTTTATTTTCAATGAAAAATTCTAAACTTTTATTATAAATGTTCGGGATTGGATCGAATTTGTGTTGCTGACGGAAGTTCAAATTTGACAGGATGAAGTTGGTAAAATTTTTGTTCAAGGCAAAAAGGTTGAAAAGCAATTAAGTTCGCCTGTGTACAGTGAAGCGAACTTAATCTGCTGTCTGGGGTGAAGCGAACTTAAGGGTGAAGCGAACTTATCTTGTTCGCCGAAGGCTTGTTAAGCGAACTTAACAAGTTCGTCTAATCAAGCGAATTTAATCTGAATAAGGGTTTAATCAGGCGAACTTGTCATTTTCATCGTCTTCCTCAGATTAGGCGAACTTGCCCGAATTTTTCAAAAATTTTAAACTGTGTTGTGGGAGTTGTTTGCTGGTTGTATCTTATTCCAAATTAGATTGCGAATCTAACAAAGGTATTTTCGTTGAATTTCATCCGGTAGATTGTGTGTATTTGATGATTTTAGTCTCGGTTTTACGTCGAACGTTTCAAAGGACGATTTTAGACCTAATTTTGACCGAAATATAAAATTGATCATCATATTTGGTTGTAAATTGGTATTCGACTGATGTTCAATGCTTATTTCATGATTTCTATCGATTTGCCGAATTTTGAATCGACTGATGTTTGAATTTGAATCGTCTCAGGTTCAGGCGAACTTGTTCGAAGCGAACTTGTTCGAAGCGAACTTGTCAGGCGAACTTAATAAGTTCGCCTCTTGCACTACTAAGCGAACTTATTAAGTTCGCCTAGGGGTCAGAAGTGAATTTGGACTTGTGAATTTTTGTTGAAATTTTTTTTGTTTGAAAATTTAAAAAAAATAAAATAAAATATTTGTTTTGTTTGTGTGTATTATTAAATGTGTGTTTCATATATGTGTAAGTGTACTAATGTTTGTTGTGTTGTCCAATACTTTCACAGATGGCTCGTCGTGTCGAATATAAACATAATCAAGTGGCATTGTTAGATCCTAATATGACAGAAGCAGTTCATTTTCATGGCATCATAAATTTTCTAAATCGATCACGACTGCATGTTGCCTTATCTGCAGATCCCTATATCAGCTTAGTGTACATACAGCAGTTCTGGGATATGGTACATCAAGATACTAACGTGGAACCGCATGTACTTCGTGCAACAGTAAACAATACTGAGATTGCAATTTCTGAAGAGACGATTCGTGCTGCTCTTGATTTAGGTGGAAATGCTGACGATCCAATATCTTATCCTAGCACTCTTATTATGGGCTGTTTTCAACGGATGGGATATCGTGGGAAACAAAATGATACCCAAGCTCGGAAAGGTGGATTAGTTGGTGAATGGAGGTATTTTATGCATGTGATTATTCAATGCATCTCTCCGCGAAAAGCTGGTACTGATGGATTGAAGATGGCTCTTCAAACTGCTATGGTAGCCTTAACATTGAATAAACGATTCAATTTTCCTCTTTATTTTTATCGGGAGATGGTAATGCGGATCAATCCAGCTGAAGGTCAAGGTATCTTGATGTATCCTCGGTTTATTCAAATGATACTCAATCACCTTATTCCGAATCTTACACAACATGCTATAAGATTAACTTTGACTCCGATGTCAAAACGTATCTTTACCGACTATACTAAGGTGAAATAGCAGAATGCTGCATTGATTCGAGTCAATACTCCATTGTTTGGGCACTTAATCAATCATGATTATGTTGCACCACCTAATGACAACTGGTTTCATCCTGATGAAATTGTTCAACCTCAAGGCTTAAATGTTCAACAACCACAACAGCAACAACCACAGCAACAACAACAAGTTCAACAACAACAGATACTAGTTCCACAAATACAAGTTCCTGTACAACCTTAAATTCCTATTCCTAAACAAGTTCCTATTCCACAAGCTGCAGTTGATATACCTATTCAGGAACCAGTTCAAGAAGAGGTCGTTCATGACCCTGATCACGATCTAGGAATGAATATGGATGATTTCGTTGATGATGCTGTGAACTCGGCCATTCATGAAACAGAAGGGAATGTGGTGACAGAAGCTGATTCTAGTTCCAGCTCAAGTGATACGATATCATCTGATGATGACAGCACTGATTCTGATGAATCTAGGGATTTTTCCTCAGGTCATTATGAACGGTTGGCTACTATTCCACTGGCTAATGCTGGAAAACGCATTAAATCTCAAGCCAGACGACCGCGATGAAAGTCTGTTCGGGATCCTCCTTCCGGATCAGTACTTGGTAAAAGATCTTTGGTCGATGAAAGTTATGACACTGATAGTGACTTTAATCCAGATCCTACACGTCAAAAGTTAATGTCTGCGTCGATTGCTGCTGCAAAATCTTCTCAAGGAGTCGAGGATGCTAATTTTGTTGCTTCTTTGATAATTACTCCTCCAAGATCTAAGGATCCATCTCCAGTTCATACTCATGTTCCTCCAGTCATTCCTACTACTTCAAGTCCTTCTATTCCACAATCAACAGCTGGTTCGTCAAAGCCTTCTGATTCTGACAGGATTACTTTCCTTGAATCTCAAGTGCTTTCTCTACAAACACATGTAAACACTCTTGTGTCTATTGATTCACAACGGCAGCTGGTGATTCGGACTCAAGCTCAACAGATTGCTGATATGCAAGCATTAGTTTCCAAACTTGTTCAGCGTCTTGACGCTCAGGGGGAGTTGAGGATACCTGATACTTGTCACACAGAGTCAATTCAAAGACGTGATGATGAAGACAATGATCCTGCTAGAAATATTGAGGGTGATCGTCAATACACTGACGCTAATCCTATATCAAAGGTTCAGGGGGAGTCAACATCACAATCACTTAAAGGAAACAAAGATACTACTGGTACTAATGACGAAGAAATTCTGTTATTAGAATTCTTTCAAGATTCAGAAGAAGAGGAAGCTGAAAAGATTGAATGTCTTGATGACATTGACGATTTATTCAATGACATGGAAGATGATATGTCAGATACTGAGATAGAAGAAGGAGAAATAGTAGAGATTGAAATAGAGAAAGAAAAAGATAGTGTTACTTATGAAGGGTGTGATGGTCTTAAGGTGTCGTATAACTTCATCCAGGATGATGTTATTCCTGAATTCACTTATGAGGGAGTAACAGATTCTATGGACTCGGTTGAAGACGTCACACTGCCTGATGATACAGCTGAGTCAAAGATGGATACTGATGATGAGAATCTTCAATTCAATAAAGATGATGAAACTGAAACTACTCACACTGAGTCTCCGAAGGTTAATGAAGAACCTGTGATGTATAGAGATACAGGAATGACAAGAGAACAGTGGCAAGAAGTTGTAAACAGTTGGATGAAGGTGCTACCCAAGTCTCCAGCACAACCTGCTCAGAAAGAGAAATATGTGAATAAAGAGCAGTGTGTAGGAAGGATCATAAGTTGGTTCTATGATGGTGAATCAAAACTATTTGCAATCAAACGATCTGACGGTATTCAATACTTAAAGCCGAGGATCAAATATTTCAATACCTTGCCGAGGTGTGAAATAAATGGTCTAGCTTCAAAGCCACTCATAAATAGATCAAAGAAAGGTTTGGCTGATGTGATAGCAAACCTGATAAAGAAAGAAGGTAGTTTGGGTAAGTATGAACGGCTGAAACCACAGAAGGGAAAGAGAGTGAAGAACACAGATCCAAAGACTGGGAAAGTAACCTGGAGATACAAGTATAAACCAGTACATGCTATTCACAAGATACCATTAAAGAATATTCCTCAAGACTTTCTTGGGAATATGAAATGGTGGTATGTTGATGTTAATACTGGTGAAGCAAGGATTGAAGATAAAGATAATAAGGTCATTGTGTGTTTCTATGACGTAATGAATCTTATTAATTTTTCAAAGAAAGATCAGAGGACACTGAGAAAGAATGAGATCATGTACACTGATGAATGGAGAGAACAAGGTCTACAGTACAAAAGAGTTTTGGAGATATGCAGAAGATATGGAGTGCATGCTGGCAGCAGACTACCAGATAACTGGAAGAGTTCAAGATAAATACTGAAGACAGAAGATCAAGCTATTGTCAAGGGGGAGTCTGTTAGGACATAGATTTGTAATGACAAAAGCTTGTAATAGTTAGATTTTATGTCTTTACGTTTTTGTTATGTAAATGTCTAAAGTTACTAAGTGTTTTACAAGTGAGCCTAGAGGCGAACTTGTTAAGTTCGCCTAGTCTATCAGAGGCGAACTTAATAAGTTCGCCTAGGTCTAACTTAGGCGAACTTGTTAAGTTCACTTAGTCTATTTCAGGCGAACTTAATAAGTTCGCTTACAGCAGGTTAGTTTTCTATATATATGTGTTTACAGAGTCATTAGACAGAGGACTGACCAGAGAGAACCGAGAGATAGAATTGTCTGATTGAGTCTGTAAACCTTTGTGAATTGGAATATAATTGAGAAGTTTATTTACGCGTGTTGTTTCAATTGTCGATTAGTATACAAATGTTAACATGAAGGATTCCGCACATCGTGTTATAGCAACGTCATATTACGAGTTCGATCAGTAGTTGAGTTACCTGGACCTACATTTTTTCATCCAATCCAGCAATTCACAGAAGAGGGTATGCATACCACACCGTATGAAGACTACATATGTCAGATGAGGAAACTAGCTCCACATATGGAGTAGTTGTAGGTGTGGTGTAGGTACCGATTCAGGTACGGGTTCAACTAGTTGTGATACCAAGATCGGTAGCTGGTGATTTCTACCATCGTCGTCCAAGCTCATCTCGTAACTCGATCTTCTAGGGCTATAGTGTGCTGGGTACCCGTCATCCTTGATTGTAGTCCGAATAGCGATAATTTGTTGAGCATTGTTGTAGATGTCTATTATTTCCACATTGTTGTACATGTTAAATGTTTTTTACGTGTGCCATGTAATTGTATTATGTATTAGTGTAGCTAATGATATCCTAGTGTAACTACATACCCTAATTGTCTACTCAAGTTGTTCGGCAACGGTTGGAATTTCTACACTCAAGTCTTAGGTGATGTAAGTCTTAGAAACCTTGGTCCCTAATTGAGTCTGGTTAGAGCCTAGGTGTCACTAAGGAAACCTAATTCGCTAAAACCATTGGCTCTGATACCAATCTGTCACACCCCCAAATTTATTTACTTAATAAATAAATAAATTAAGGTTGTAACGATTGGTAATATTACACAACAGCAGAAGATAAATAAAGAATCTAAATATGTCGAACACATGTCTTCATCTTCTATGGGCTTAATCCAAATGTTTAACCTATTCTAACCATGTCGTAGCTATGTATTACCCGGAAAACATGCTCAAAAATGTCAACGCAATGTTGGTGAGTTCACAGGTTTTAAATGAATACAATTGGGAAAATCATATTTACGAAATCGTTTGTCAAAACTATTTATACGAAATCCTTCGGCAAAAACCATTTGCACGAAATTGATTTACAAAATTGTTTGTACGGGTACTATTGGCAACATCCTTTGCTCGAAATTCACTGTCAAGACCATTGATACGTATACCAATGGCAAAACCTGTTTCTCGAAATTGACTAGCAAATCCATTGGTACGTATACCATTGGCGAAATCCTTTGCTCGAAATTTGCTTTATGCATATGATAAGCAAAACAAGTTAGCGGTTGATTCATCGAAGTCTAGCTAGCACTTACGAATTATGTGATGCACAAGCCTATAACCAAACCTTTAACGAATTCTACAATTTTGCCCCAACCCATTGTACCTTTAAACAATAAGAAACAATAAGACCTAATATGCAATCATTTGACCCTTCTGGTCAGGTTAGCGCGACTAACCATGATTGGGGGTGTCAACCCGAATAGTACTATTCATATCGATCTACGGCTAAGTCCATAGCTAATGGTTATATTTTGAAATACCGAGGACCTTTTAGTGTTAACTCATGCTCACAAGGGAATCAGATGCTTGTTTCTCGTTTTCTAGTTATCATACCGTTTGAAATTAACATGTTTTCCCCCCAAAATAGAAACAATAAAAAGGGGTCGTGAAACTCACAAGGAGTTAAACCAAAATGTTCATGTTATACAGAGTGTAAACAAATATGTTTCATTCTTTCAAATATGTCGTATAAGCATGTTCCCCCCCCCCCATGTTTACAAAACATTAAAAAAACTAAAAGGGGCCCGTAAAACTCATCTGATGGTCTTTCAGTGTGTAAGTGCTAGCAACTATATAATTGTAAAAGCGAGACCTGACTACTCGTGCCCTATTTAATACAACATATGTCTTAGAATTGAGAAACGACATCTCGAGTGCAAGTTGTTCACCCATCATGTTAGGTTTAGTTGGGAAGGGTTTTCGTTTAAGAAAATGACGTACTTTACGACTTGTTGGTGATTAATATTTATTTGTTCATATAACTATCTATACATGTATTATACTCGCACAATAAGTATAAGAATATAAGTCATGATCGTCAAGTAGTTATACACTTTCAGAGTATATATATACATATATATATATATATATAACTATTTTTAAGAAATATTCCATTTCTCGTAGTATAAGTGAAAATAATATTACTAATATTTTTTATATTTCTTAACATACTTTTTTATTTAACTTTTGGGTTTATCGCGAATGTAATTATATATAAACACTCGTTTCGGCAAAAGACACGAATTATTTGTTAAGGTTTCAACGTAAATGAGTTTCTTAGCAAAACGTATGTTTACTAATAGTTTGATATCTTTATGTATGTCGTGTCCTCAAAATCCATAGTTTATCACATGACTTATGATTATTTAAAATAACTACTTGAACCCGTTTAATGGTTTTCTTTATCAAAATACATACGTAGGTTTTTCAATATTTACTTCGTTCCAAAAACATATTTAAAGTATTATTATATTTCCAAAATACCATCCACACAAGTTACTATGTTTTCCTAGAATATACTTATAGTTATATAGTCCTTGTTTTGTAAAGCTCGTTTTCATTTGAATCAACCAAACTATATACATATGTGTTATACAAAAAAAACAATCAAGTATTCTTTCAAAACTATGTCGTTTTACCATTCAAGTTCCACATAACGTACGTTTTTAAATCTCTAAATGTATGGACCCAAAGTATATATTTTTAACCATTTTGAAACAACATACATATTATGAACTTATATCAATACATGTTTACATGTTCGATATTACGCATATTAACACGTCTTGTTGACCAAAGTCCATAATATTTCAAGATTTAAACATTAAACTACACATGCTTAAACTCTCTTATACTTTAGTGAACTTTAATGAATCAAAAGTGTACATATACACACATACATGCATACGCCATACAAACACACATATATTACATATATTTAACTTAGCAAGCCCATGTTTTATGCTATATTATTTAGTTTAGAGGTTTTTATGAAAACTCATCACTTTTAGGTGAACAAATGCACATCAAAGTAGGATCTAGATAAAAAGGAGAGTTTGTAGGAGATTATACCCCAAAGAAGTGAAAGGTGGCGGTTTTAGAGAGTGGAAGACGTGTGATCTTTGGTTTCTAGCTCGATTTCCTCAAGAATAACTCTTGTATACTTCTTTAAACATCAAATGAGATGGATTCTTCTTGATTCTTTGTGTCAAAAGTCAAGCAAAAAGTGTGTTTGTGTGTGTGGTGCAAGTGAGCCGAGAGAGAGATGAGTGATATAGAGATTGTGAAATTTGAATTTTGTACGCTACACTCATATATATATATATATATATGTGTGTGTGTGTGTGTGTGTGTGTGTGTGTACGGAGTTGGAGTGCACACATGAACAAGCTCTTTAATTATGGAGATTAGACTCCTTGAGTGGAGTGTTGTATAAACAAAAATGATGGTGTAGTAGGTGGTGGTGTGTGGTTCAATACGGTACACTACTCACAATTTATACCCGCTAAATACTTGTCTCAATAAATAAATTTTGAGGTCGTCAAAATATAAATTAAAATGTGTCGTATATAATATATATACCTATATTTACGTTCGTAGTTTAGACGCGTTAACGATCTCATATAATATATATATATATGATGGATATGATATGTTGAGTGTTCATGTGGTGAAAGAACAAGCTCCATACACTCCAATCATGATGATTGGATTATGGATGAAAGTTTGAATGAATAAGGATGGGTGGTGATGGAGTGATGGATGTGATAGATGGTTAGGTTCTTCTCTAGATTTAGAAGTAAGATAATATAGTGTGAAGATTAGTTATCACGGAGAAGATTTGAAAGCTAGTTGTAAGCATTATTAGCGGTATGAGTCCCGTTTAGAATTTTAAACGACAATGTGATTTATTTTACGTTCTAAATGACACTAAAATCATAGTTTAAATAGTCAATGGATAATTTGACGAAAAACGTTCAAGTTACATATATTTTTATTTGTAGATGTGAGCACTCACATTTATAAATATCTTAAGAGAATAATATAGAACAATACCTCTAGGAATATTTTTACGAGGATTTTCATATGTATCATGAAACAAATATTAATGACTTAGTCACCTCGACATGAACGTTTATATAGTATATAAAAATTAAATATTTTTCCGTTATAATAATTAATCGCTATCGTTCGCGTTATATGGGTTTTACGTCCGCATGAACTAGTAATTCTTATAATTACTAAGGTATGAAACGATCGACGTACTATGTTTGCTTGACTTTTATTGTTCGAGTTTGTGATTTCGAAAGATGCAGGAAATATGAAGACGTAAATATGTTTAAGTCGTGTACGAATGTTGACATGGAAATGGCGGGTGTCACACATACCATTAGAAGTACCTATTCCTGAACCTCTACCTGTTCTTCGTACTGAGGGGGGAGAGAGACCGAGTCAACCCCTAGGTCTAGGCCACGCCTGAAAAAGAACTCGTGCTTTGATACATTCATCTGATTTAGGGAGAATGCAAACCCCAAGTGTGGGGACGTCTAGGGTGACAAATTACTTGGTTATATAATGCATATCATCTTTGGACCGGGTATGTTTAAGCTATGGTGGAAGGAGCTGAGTGCTAAATGTGATATGAATTCACTGTTTGTTAGGAGTAATGGCTTTAAGGTTGTGAAGGACCGGTAGACCGCGTAGGATGAAGGTGGTTCCGGTTAGGATCAAGGAGAAGCCTCCTGAGAGGCTTTCTTGAGTCTTGGGCAAGAGCCCGGGATGTAGAGTTTGTATGCATTCTTTGGTTTGAGTCCGTGTCATATTTTTGTGTTTTTCGGTGTGTGTTTTGGTTATGTCATGTTTTGTGGGGATTCGCCCTTGATTCGGTGAGGTAAATCGTCAGGAATGAAGTTTCAGGTATTTTTACATTTGTTTTTATGCTTGGAGCAGGTTTTTATTGAATTTGGGTGAAAAAAGTTTCAGGGGTTAAAAATTTTCTAAGTATAAAAACCCTCAAAACTTTCTGTCACCAAGGCCTCCTCGCGGTACGCGAAAGATTTCTTCCTGTCCTCTCGTGGTACGCGAGAGACAAAGATTGTGGTCGGCCTGAATTCCACCTCCTCGCGGTATGAGGGTCCTTCCTTTTTCCGGGGTACGCGGGGGAGTACTGGTTTCACCCTTCTTCTTTTTGTTTCCCATGGTTTTCCATACCCATCACCACCACCGTCCACCACCTGTCATTGACCGCTTACCATCCAACATAGCCATCCATCATACCATTATCATATTCATCACCATCATCTCACTCATACACACCACCATCATCATCCATATCCACCGACCACCAAGACAATGGGAAACGTAGAGACCCTTCGTAATTGTTGATCTACCTTGACGTGGCTTTCATGTCTATGTGTTTGTCACACATCGGGTTTTACCATCCCATCCGTACTCAATCTCCATTCGGGCGGGATTGATCAAGCTTATTTATCTTGTAAGGGCAGCTCGATAGTAAATTGTGCTACCGTAACCGAAATGCTATACCGTGCACACAAGGATGAACGAAGCTGGACATTCGAGAGCATATACATTACCAGCTAAGTCGTTTCTTGTTTTATTTTTTGCATTTTTATTTTTAGTTGTGTCTTGCTTCACATTGAGGACAATGTGTCTTTCAAGTGTGGGGATGTGAGAGTCTTAGTGCCTAGTTTGTTTCTTTATAAAAATTCAAAAATACAAAAAATTAAAAAAACTTGAAAAATGTCCTTTGAAAGTATAAGTTTTGCAATCAAAAAATGGAAAATGATAGTACAACTGGATCTACTTGTTGAGGTTTAAATGAATAAATAATAAAAAAACACGTCTAATTAGTGATGTTTTGGTAGACCGAGCCAACTTGAATAGCTTAAATAACCTGTGAGTGTTACTTAGGATTAATCACATAATTAAATCATGATATCGTGTGGGTACTCATTTTAGGGTGTCGGTAATACTGAAACTATCAACATAGGGTGATAGGTACCACGTTAGGATAATATCTATTTGTTTTTTAAATTTTTGGCACACCATTCTCTTTTTATGAGAATAAATTCGGGTTTGGTGGCGCCCGCATCCATATGTCTATAATTCATGAGTTAATTGATTAGAATTATAAGTTTGCTTATGTGTTACCCTGCCACTTGGAGAAAACACCCTAAGTAAGTCTTATGTGTTATTAAATATGACTTAGTCTATGTGTTACCTTCCGGGATAATGACTTGGTTGAAACGCCTCTAGACGAAAGTTCATCTACTTGAATTAATGCTTATTATCATCCACTCATTCCATATTTTATCTAATTTCTTAAACAAATAAATCTTAGTTTAACGTGGTGGGTAAATCTATATGGTTTAATCCGTGCCTAGACATGACCGTGAGACGGGAATAGGTAGCGCTGTAACTTCTAAGTGTGAGTCACATAAGTTGATTGATAAATATATAAAAGGAAATTAGAACACATTACGGGGGCTAGATAGTTGGCGCTTGGGTTTAATCGGACAGAAATACATATTATTGCTTTTTAACACGTGAGTATGTTTGTGCTAATTTGTAATTGATGTTTGTTAAGTTAGATCTCAGTTATGATTCCATTGCAGCTTCTTTGAAGACGAAAAAAGGTTAAATGTGGAGATGTTTGATGTAGTGCAAAGCACACATCTTTATTCCTATAGTTTTTGTACGTTTTTAGATAGTTTCGTGTTCTTTTTTAGTCGTTTAAGTCTGTATTTGAGTGTTTGTTATATTTTCAGGTGCTCATGATGATTACAAGTCAAATCATGAAGAAACCAAGAATGAGAGTGAAGCCGGAAGAAAAAGTGAAAAAAGATGGAAAATAAGTCCCTTGCGGTACGCGAGGGAGGAGCTTCAAGACCTCACGGTACGCGAGGATCTTCAAAACCGACCACGAATAAATTATCCCTCGCGGTACGCGAGGAACGTAACCCAACCTCTCGCAGTACGCAAGGGCATAGGAAATCCGCAAAAAGCCGAAAAATTGAATTTAAATAGAATTTGATTGCCATTAGGTTTAGGGTTCGTAATTTGGTCATCCAGAGAAGAGAATAGGGCGACTTTGGAGCATAGGAAGGCTATTGGATTGCAAGATCGAAGCTTTGGAATCCGGCTTTGTGTAGTTTATCTTATTTGGTTCTAAAGTTTGAAACTTTGTGTTTGATTTCTAGGTTTGATACCATGTTCTTGTTCTTTTACTTATGTTTGAATGTTTTGAACATGATCACAGGCTAAAACATTGATACTGCCTGGGTCATTAGATGAATACTTCGTGAAGTTATGATTGTTATCGGTTTTGGATTTTAATTGATGGTTTATTGATTTTGTAAAAGATCTTGAGTTAATAATTATGATGAATCTATACGCTTAATTCTGATTTGTGTTTGATTTTAATTCCGTGCGTTGATTGTGGATGTCTTCTAATTTGATTAGCGTATCTAGGTCAAACACTTTAGGGTTTGTGCTCGTTTGTGTGGTTTACTAGACATAGTGATCAATAGGAGTTGTGATTGAGTATATATTAGATTTAGTGTGTATCCTTCCTCAAAACCCGAGAGGTGAGAGTCAGTCGTTTAGTCTTCGTCATCAGGAATTCGAGTATCAACTATCTGAGAGGAAGTTGGTTTAGGTGTCTAGTGATTGTTGCTATTCTGAGTCATAGTTGTTATCTTGAGATTACCCCGTGCATTCTTCGAATATATTGTTGATAGTGAGACTAAAAGGTGATCTATCTTTCGGGTACTTTATCATTGTTGGATAGACCAAACGGTAATCCACTATCTGGTGAGTTATTACATCTGTTAGGTTCCTTAGTTGTTGACACCCTCAGAGTGATTAATGATCTACTAGGTAATCTAGATTTGTTTCCTTAGAAACCCAGATCCATCTTACTTTCTAGAAACGGTAGAAGTTGTGCTTTGCAAGTAGGATTCCGACCTATGTAGTATTCTTCCCATCTCTGATATTACCTTAGTTCTTCATCTTGATAGTTTGAGTCGATCTTTACTTTCTGCATTATTAGTAGTGTAGTCAACCCCCCCAATCATCAATCTTTAGTCCGAGTCAGAGTGTAGTATAGTTATAGTAGTGTCTCTAGGGTTCGATAACTCGGTTTACCATTAAGATATGCTACACTTGATAGGTCCACTTGCCTGTCAGTGCGGTTTAGTCGAAGATACTCCATTTATTACTTAAGAGTCTAGGTTAGGTTTAGTAGAGTTTTATATAGACCGTCTGGGCAACATCAGAGTGACATTTTCATTTTGTGCAGGCCAAGATGCCTCAGTAAATCTTGTACAACATTCTGCAATTGATTGATTTGAACCTATTGTTGACCAATAATTATCTATTGTTGACTGCTTTCAGCTCTTAGATCTCTTATTTCTCTCGAGCTCACTTCATCTCTGCTCTGTAGATTAGCAATCTATGTCTTCAATTGACTCACAGTACCAGCAGTCTCTCTAGTTGCAAAGTTAATAAACTATTCGTCTACCAAGTTATAGTCTCTCAATGGCTTAAATTTTGATTTCTCTGGAACCTCTATTCCTTTGCCTTTACAGACATCTCTCTTAGCCATTGATTTCAGTCTTTTGCCTTTAGGACTTTTAAACACGACACCCTTAGACGGAGGAGGTCTGTTAGGACATGTTTTCATCTCATGATCAAACTTATGCATTTCTACTTTAGTAAGAGCTGTCACTAGTTTAGGAACATCACGAAATTCTATAAAGTCAAAAGTAGGATGCACATATCCTTCTGTTATTGGTCTCCAAAAATTTTCATCAGTTTCTGATACGAATTGTTCGAACTGGACTTTCCAGCTACGGTAATCTGATATGCACAAAAGCCTCGGTGGCATAGTTCCAATCTCATTATCATCACATGAAATTGACATTTTGAATTTTTTGTGAAAATATCCGGAAAAAAAAATTTCCCGCCAAAATACTCTTTTTAAAAATTTCAAAAAAATTCAAAGTTTCAAAAATGATTCAAAACAACCATATAAGCTTTCCCTAAAACATTTGGACAAGAACAAATTTCCCGCCAAAATACTCTTTTTAAAAATTTCTAAAAAATTTAAAATTTCAAAAATGATTCAAAACAACCATATAAGCTTTCCTTAAAAAATTTGGACAAGAACAAATTTCCCGCCAAAATAAGTTCGCCTGATACTGCAAGCTTTCGGTTGTATTTCATACTTAAATGGTACCTTAGCTCACAAGAAAGTGGGAATGAGATGCTTTACTTTCAAATCTTATATTATTGACAATTTGAATTTGTGTGTCATAGCCTGGTCTTATTTTCTTTGAATGTTTATCGCGTATCATAATATGCAATATGAAAGTCTTGAAAAGATAGAGTGTGATAATCTTGAAAGATATTGGTTTGATTGGTCAATGCTTGAAAGAATGACATATGTCACACCCCAACCGACGGCGGAAACGTCGGGGCGGGACATGTAGACTGTTCATGAGCACATGGTTGAGTAGATTGCAATATGTTTAATCATCACATTTCATTTCGATAAGATTCGATATGTACATGAAAAAAATGAAAAATACATAACATTTTCTTTTAAATATCTAGGTCCACATCCTAAGTGTAGCAAGCTTGTTCAACTCAAACATTTGTACCTAAAACATGATGAAAACGAGGTCAACTAAAAAGTTGGTGAGCATACATAGGTTTTGACTCTAAATAGTATCAAAGTATTGTGTGTAAACAAATCCATACAAGTCATGATTAACAAGGCATTTATGGGGAGTTACTATTGTGTAACCAGGTAGTACAATCAAACCTTTGTAACTAGCATGCAAAAATTGTGTTGTCGGTAACAATCACCCTAATCTGAGTGGGTTTGTCAGACTCAATAGATCTATCATAGTTAACCGTCGGCTTGATTAGTTAATGATTGTACATGTAATTGCAAATAAGTAGTTAACACACCTAGCACTCAAACATAAAGCTCAAATTGCACACAAATTGTAAAGTGGATTTGTATTGTGTAGTTTCTGTAAATCATTGTAAGTTGTGATCATGTTTCACCCCAAAATGTAAAAATAGTGAAAAAGGGGCTATGTAAAACTCACCTGTATCAAAGATGTTGCTAGCACAAGTGTCTAGGTAGCAAAGTGATTCTTGTAATTCACAACGTTAACCTAAAGTGTAATGTATATGAATCTAGGTTAATAATATGCACAATAGTCTATGGCCAAGTCTAGGGTTACAATGGATGTGTGTACAAAGGGGTTTGAGTTGTAGTTTGAAATGGAGTGTGTAGGTGATTGTGGTTTGTACTTGCTTGAGTGTTTTATAAAATGAAAAGTTGCAATGAATTATTTTAAAATAAATAATTTAGGGTTTGGGTTTGAATAACTAAATAAATCAAATATTTGATTTTTATTTATTTAGTTAGAAAAATAATGTGTGAATATAAATTAAATAAGTAACTTTTACCTTATTTCTTTATTTATATAAAAAAAATGTGTAAATAGTATTGATGTATAAAATTAATACTAAATATATGTTTAGCTTTTTAGTGTAGATTATAAATAATAAATTTATATTTATTTATCATTTAAAAATAAGTATTTGATCTTTAAATAAAGTTGATATAAAAAATGCTTTAATATGGGAATTAATTTAAATATTTAAGTTTTTTTGTTTTTTTGTTTTTTTTTTAAAAAAACATTTAATATTCATATTTAACAATTAAATTTGTAATAAAACTGAATATATATTGAAAATTAATAATTCTGACTTTATTCTGTTACAAATATTATAAGGTTTATAAAATAAATTTTTATAAATTAAATTGTCGAAAGAAAACGATTTTTAAAAAATTTAACACACCACCCGGTTCGAACCCGGGAGGGTTCTGTTTATGGGTTGCGCTCCACCACTGGACCATCGGCAGATAACGTTACTGGGGTTGGTTATAAATGGATTTTAACCCATTACTGAAAAGGGCCTGGTCTGGTTATATGGTTCGCGCAAAACGGCCGGACACTGTGGGTTTCGAACCCACGCCATCTGGTCCGATGGTGCAAGGTCTTAGCCAGTCGGACCAGATGGTTTCGCTGGTCTAGTATGGGATCTAAAAATATAAAAACAATTATTAGATTAAGAATGGTTCCCAAATTCGAATACGATTAACCGGCCAAGAACCCTAATCCAAATTGATTTCGATAGTTAATGATAACTCGAATTGATAAGGGGCTATTGACAAGGGCTCATTTACGAATTGAATGACATAAAGTTTACCTGGTTTGGGTGAGTATCGAGTGAGAACGACTGATATGAAATCCCGGCTGCTCGTGGTGCTCGACAAAGTTTAAGAGTTGTAATGCAGATTTATTTAGGTTTGAGGGAGTTTGTACGGGTCTGTGCGAAGGTGAGGGAGTGGTTTAATTGGATTGATTTCATCCCAATTACGTGATTTGATTTTTGAATTGACCGTAACAACCGTAGGAGATCATATTTGAACGTGTGGGATTGATTTGCGCGTGATTTGCGGCTTCAACGCGTTCAATTCCTTTGATTGGAGATCATATTTGAACGCGGTTTGACCGTGAAAGGTCAATTCCATTTGAATTGATTTGAATTTCGAAATTGACCGCTCAAATATTGGATTGAAATGTTAATTGGGTTCGGTTATGGTCGATAATCCCTCTGGGATTCAAGGCAAGTCTGAATCCGTCGAGCCTTGATCGAATTCGATCCTGATTTGGGTTGTTTGACTTTTCGAAGGTCAAGATTGATCAAAGATATTGAATGGGTTAAAAATTGAGATTAAAGGGTTCAAATTCAAGGGTGGGGGTTCATAGTTGGGGGTTCAAATGTCTAAAGAGGTTCAAGGTATTACCATGCGGTTCAAAACCAATTTATTTGGTTTAAAAAGAATCTATTTTATTTTTTTTATATATAAAAGGTCTAATTGTTATTATTTATAAAGAGGTTAAATTTTATTTTAATAAAATTTCAAATTGTATAAATGGCTCATTTAATAAAATGTATGTGTATTTATATAAAATTTGGTTATTTTCTCTTTCATAAACTTTATAAAAATTAACAGTATATTTAAAAATGTCAAATATTAAATTATATTTGCATAAAATCGTTTATAAGTAAAATTTTATACATATAGAGATACATCTGTATATAAATATCCAAAACAGGTGTTGAAGAAATCTATATGTAAACGCAAGGTTTTAATGGTTGAAACGAATATTAATTTATCTAACTATTTATATGCCAAAAAGTGCTTGAATAAATACAGGATTTAAAATAGTGTTATTATTGAAATAAATAAGGTAAAATAGAGCCGGAAAGTCATGGATGTTACAACATAGGATACCATTTGATTTTATATGGATTTTATATCCAAGATGTGTGATTGATATCTCATATACACTGATATGATCTTCTTACTCGTGATGTTCGACCAAAAAGATGTGATTTTGTATTTTACATTTTAGTTTGTACAAAGAAAAACCGAAAAGATTTTGTGAATCTTATGTTTGAAAAACCAAAAAGATTTTATTTTTCCAGCTTCTATGGAAATCTTAATTGTTGGTTATTCTTGGTTATTCTCCTTTGCAAAAAATGAATATTGCAAACAGAAGTTGACAAGGGGTCATTCTCCTAAGTTTTCTTCTAGATAGAAAGAGAAAGTGCAGATGAACAAGACGAAGACTACATAGTGTTTGTTGATATATGAAGACGGATGACAATCTTCTAAATCTGTTGTCAAGGAGGAGTCTGTTGGAGCATATTCTGGTGACAACGAGCTTGAAGATATTATGTCTTAGTCTTAGAGTCTTTGACTTGTAATTGATAGAATTGTTAGCAATAGTTAAAGGCGAGTCTGTTAGGACATGTTTTGTAACTGTTGATAAAATTCTGTATAAGTTCATAGAGAGGCGAACTTAACGAGTTCGCCTAAGCATCTTTAGGAGAGAACTTGTTAAGTTCGCCTAAGGAATATTGTACAAGTTCATAGAGAGGCGAACTTAATAAGTTCGCCTAAGCATCTTTAGAAGCGAACTTTTTAAGTTCGTCTATTGCAGAGTTTGTGTCTATACATATGGAGTTTACAGATTCTGTTTGAGAGAAGCAGAGGACTTAATCGATCGTATTCAGTGAATCTTGTAAACTCTGTGTTTGGTGGAATACAAAGAGAAAGTTTATTTACATGTTGTTTCTATTGTTAATTCGTATACATACATTAACACGAAGGATTCCGCACTCCATGTTATCGAGACGTCCTGTCACGAGATCGATCTATAGATGAGTCATGTGGACCTATAAGGTCTAGAAGGCACGGTTCTTTCTTTTTCAGCTTCTTTTCTTTTCTTTGTAGGTGGGGTTTCAGTTGCTTATGCTTCTGGAGTTTGTATCACTTCCTCTGTCACTATCACATCATTCTGAACCTCTACATTCACTTCTTCAGTTTGTGTAACAGCAAGTTCACTAACTTCAACATTTACATTATGTTCAATATCATCTTGAGTACTTCCATTCACTGGTTGTTCCACATTCACAGGTTGTTCAACTTTCATGGTTTGATTCACTTGATCAACATTATCTACACCACCATCATTACCATCATCATCACCATCATCATCACCATCATTATCTTCAACATCACTATCCAATAAGTCGTCAACTTCATCAGCCACCTTGAAATCTAGATCTGGATCATCTATGATCATGTTAGGAAATAATTGAGTCTCTGTTCCACTGAACTTGCTTCTCTTTCTAACGGTATTCATGCTATTGAAAATAACTTCGGTCATTTGCTCTAATGGTAAGTCCACTCCATCGTTCGGTAAATCGGTCAATAAAGTGTTTATTATCATTTGAACAAACCTCGGATACAATAGAAACTTGTAATTCTGCCTCAGACCTACAAAATTACTAATCATTTCCTCAAAGATCATCCTCGAGTAGTTGAATCTTCAATGTGTAGCCAAACATACCAAAGCACGGGTAAAAACTTCACTGATCTGATCAAACGTTGCAGTTCTTGGACTTAGACAATGAATAAGCTGTTGAAGCACTTTCCTGTGACAACACTCTGGATAGAGTCTTAGTTTGTATTTTCATGTCTGTAATTGTCTTTGTATGTAAGAGTCTTTATGTATTAGTTTATCGAGTTGTATTTACTTTTACATATTGAATGTTGCAATTCTTTCTAAGTGTTTTGCGCACTTACATGTGCGTAGGAGAAAGCTCCTGCGTACTTAGCAAGTACGCAAGAATACCTGTGCATACTTGTTAAGTACGCAAGAGCATTTTGGTCCTGCGCACTTACTAAGTGCGCAGGCATCAGGTCTGTATAAATAGGTTTGGTTCACAGAGGATAAGTACGCAGTCCAGACAGCAAATACGCATATTGTAACCTAAGTGCTTTTCTCTGTAACCTTCAAGTGTTTATAATACAAAGAACATTTAAAGTGTTTTCTATTGTCGGTTTACTTTGTTTAGCTAGACTCTCCACCTAGTCACGGGCATTCCGCACCCGGTCCGACTAGTAGACCCACTTGCATGTGATGATCCGTCACACCCGAGGGACCTACAAGTGGTATCAGAGCGTTTGCTCCTGATTTCGAGTGTTGTGAGTGAGTTTGGAGAGTTTTTACAAGCAAAAAGAGGTATTTTTGTTGATTTTTATGATAAAATAGGGGTAGCTCTTGGGCACTATTTTAGAAGCAAAAATCACTCAAAAAAACTGATTTTTGTTGTGTATTTGAGTGTTTTGAGCATCAAAGGTTGGTTAGAAACAAGTTTCTGACCCTTTGGCTCATTTGCATTGATCATCAGACGAATTTTTACCATCTCCGGTGAGTTTCAGGTGACCGGAAAAGTTTGGTGAAAGTTGCTGAAAAGGTATCCTGCGTACTTACCATTTCTGGCAAAAGGGACAGTTTTGTGCGTACTTACTAAATACGGAAGAATTATCTCCTGCGTACTTACAAGTACGCAAGACTGAACTTGTGCGAACTTAAGTTATATCCTGCGTACTTACATTTAATCCTGCGTACTTACAAGTACGCAAGAAGAAATCTAAATACGCAAGACCATTTCTCAAGTGTGCAAGGCCAAAACCAAGTGCGCAACTGTGTCTGACTTTTCTGAAATTTGACTAAGTGTTCACTATGTCGAATCTTTAGAATTTGGGAAACATGTTAAATTATGATAATGAGATCGGTACACCACAGAAACCACCAAAGTTGCTGAACGTGAACGATTATTCTAATTGGAAAGCACGTTTCGAGCACTACATTTCATATACCGACTCATCGCTATGGATACCAATTCATGAGGGATATAAGCATCCCACACACATCTATCTTGATGAGGTGATGCCAAAGCCTATCTCTAAGCTTGAAGATGAAGAAAAGAAAGCTTATGATCGAGAAAAGAAGGCTCTTGGTTCGATCACTATGGCATTAACTCGGGAATTGTTCCACAGTTTCCGAGGGTATGACAATTCTAAGGATCGCTGGAAAGCTTTACAGAAGAGATTCGAAGGAAATAGTGACATCAAGAAGAGTAAGCGGGATCTTCTCAGGAAGCAGTATGAGTGCTTCAGATTTTTTGAGAATGAATCTTTAGATGACCTCATCTCTAGGTTCTATCATTTACAGACTGAGTTGAAGGCTTTTGAACTTAGGTATCCGGATGAAGAGATGGTGGAAAAGTTTTTAGATGCTTTACCACCCAAATTTGAGATGTACACAACCCTGATGAGGGAAAATCCTAAATTCTATGAGCTGACAGTTGAGGAAGCAATAGGAAAGGTTCAAGCTCATGACATGAACCTAAGAAGAAAAGAGAGCTCTGGAAGACCCCAGATACAAGACCCTTCGATGTATCATGGGACGACTTCTACATCCAAGTCATCGGGTTCTGGAATTGCCCTCTACACTGGAAATCCTACTGAAGAAGACCACTCAACTGTGTGTGGTGGTCATGCTTGCTATGCTTCAGGTTCAGGGTTAGGGTCTCATCATCAAAATACCTCAAGAAATCCTCCGGCTACATCTTCAGCTAACAACTCAGCTATAACCAGAATAGCTGAAGATCATGTAGCACTATTCTCATCTTGCATGCTTGCATATGAAAACTTCATAGGTGGCAAGCTTACTGATCCAGAGACAATTGAAGAAGATTTTAATCAAGTGGATCCTGATGACATGGAGGACATGGATATTCAATGGAATATGGCCATGCTTTTGAGGAGAGCCAAGCGTTTCCTGAACAGAAAAGGAAGAAAGTTTATTGGCGGGCATCCTAATGCCAAGGTCGGGTTTGACAAATCCAAGGCCAAATGCTATAAGTGTCTGAACTATGGACACTTTGCTCGTGAGTGTCAGAAAGACAGAGCACCTGCCTCTGGTTTCACCCGACCCAGCCAAGGAAACAGCCATGGCCACAACAATCCAAACCACCACAATCAAAGCCAAAGTGGAACGTCCAAAGCACTGGTAACACAACAGGACCACAGCTTTGACTGGGGTGTTCATCTTGAGGATGCCATCATCGCACAAACCCAGGTTGGTCTCATGGCTGAGATTAGAGGTGGGCAAAAAAACCGGTTTGGAATAGTTAAACCGGTTTCGACCCGAAACCCGACCCGAATACGAACCGGTTTAAGTGGAACCGGTTTCAAACCGGTATGAACCGGCGGTTATGAACCGGTTTAATAGGCAAATATATAAAATCGGTTTTTTGTGAACCGGTTTGTCAAACCGGTTTTAAACCGGTTTAACGGTAACTTTCAAAATATAACCGTTGGGATAACGGCTATATAGCCGTTTTTTGACCGTTAGACCCGTTTTTGACCGTTTTTTTTCACCCATTTTAACACCCAAACACATTATAAATAGGTAGTGGGTGTTTTGGTTAAATCACACTTCTCAAACCCGCTCTCTACACTCTCGTTTATAAAAAACGCTCGAAAACGCTCAAAAAAACGCTATGGCAGAATCAAGTTTTGGTGTTTCCTCTAACGAAGTTAGCGTTGTGAAAATCATACCAACAACGAGGAACCCCGCAATTTGGTCAAACTACGATCTATGTGAGTTGTCTAACGGGTTGGAACGTGCTCGTTGCAAAAATTGTGGTGGTTTTTTTAAAAAGGAATCAAATTCTACTCTAAAAACTCATCTGGAAAAATCGTTTCCGAGTTTCAAGAATATTCCGGGTGAGGGTCAAGCATCTATGACAAGCGAGGGTGGAATTTGGAACTTCGATCCAAATATTGTTCGAGATAGAATGACGAAATTAGTTATTCAAAGAGGTTTGCCGTTCAACCACTTCGACAACCCGCTCACGACGAGGATGATTCAAGAAGCCCTTCAACCACGTTATCATCAAGTAAGTCGTAGTACTCTTAGACGTGATTGTCTAAAAATGTGGAAAAAAGCAAAAAAATAATTAATTTTAGGTTTTAAAAAATTGGAAACCGGTGTGAACTTAACCACCGACGTTTGGTCGGCTCCACATGGTATTCCCGACTCATATATTTGCGTTACCGCTCATTGGGTTGATCCTAATACGTGGCAAATGATGAAACGTACAATCGCGTTTGAGATGTTTGAATATCCGCACACGGGTCAAAATTTATTTGACATTTTAGATGGTGTGATAACCGAATTTAAATTACAAAATAAATTATTTTCAATATCTTTTGATAATGCCTCAAATAATACAAATGCGGTTCAAAAATTAATATTAAAATATAATCCGATTTGTAACGGCGCTTTTTTCCATAGTCGATGTATTGCACACATCATCAACTTAGCCGTACAAGACGGGCTTGCGGTTGAACCCGTTATTGAATTAAGTAATGCATTTCGAGTCATGCTTAAAGACGTTTTTAGTAGTAGTAAAAAAAGATACCATGAATATATTAGATTATGTAACGATACGGGTTTGATTTGCTTAGGTCCCAATTGGGACCTCCCAACAAGATGGAATTCAACTTATAAAATGTTTCATAGTGCTATACGTCAAAAAGATACTTTATCAATTTTTCATGATATGCTTTCCTCAAAACCGCGTCGTAAAATTCAAAGTTTTCCGTCTACGAGTTGGGAAATTCATGAAAATATAACCGAATTGCTCGAAGTTTTCAAAACCGCCACTACTTTTTTATCCGGGGTTTATTACCCCACAAGTCCCTTGGCTCTTAAACAAATATTTCTAATGTGTAACAAATTAGCCGAACTTGAAAATAAAAATACTCTTTTTACGAGAATGATAAAACCGATGAAAGAAAAATTTGTTAAATATTTTAAAGAAATGCCTCCAGTTATAACTTGTGCCGCCGCATTAAACCCTACAATTAATGTTTACGGTGTTGAAACCTTGATTGATAAAATAACTTACGATTTGGATTTGAATGCCGAAGATATTCATTTTTCAACCGTAACAAAAACTTATTTTAACAAATGTTTGCAAGATTTGTTTGATATTTATTTACATAAATATGGTACAACACAAACCCCACATAATACGATGGGCGCGGGCGCATCATTTAGCAGCTCAAGGAATGTGAACTTAAATTTGTATAACGAAATGAGAAATGAATTTACTAAACGGGCTAGAGGGTCCACCCCAAGTAGCGAACTCGGAAGGTATACGGGAACAAACTTTTTATCATTTATGAGTCCGGATGTTTTTGAGGACTTTGATATTTTGGCTTGGTGGAAAGGAAACGAATCTACTTTTCCGGTCCTTTCCACCATGGCCCGTGATTTACTAACCGTCCAAGCTTCCACGGTAGCTTCGGAATCCGTTTTTTCTCTTAGTGGCAGGGTTTTATCTATTCGAAGAACTAGACTCACCCCCGCGGCAATGGAAATGTGCATTTGCTTGAAAGATGATTTGGATGCGGTAGATAGGAGAGAAGATAGGAGTTCGCTTGAAGACGAAATTGAAGTTGAAGAATTTATACACGAATCTGAGGTCAACCAAGAATTGGCGAGCCCACTTACAAATGAAGAACTCGCCGAAGATGATAGACTACGAGGATCCACTAGTAACTCCGAGAATGACGGCTAAAATTAAACAAAAAATATATATATATATATATATATATTTCTTTTTGTCGAATTGTAATGTTTAATTTTGTAATGTTTTGTGATTTCCGAACTCCTACGGTATGAATAAACGTTGAACTTTATGTTTTTATTTGTTAAATATTTAAACAAATTTTTTTTTTAATAAAACCGGTTTAAACCGGTTCACCAACCCGAACCGGTCCAGAACCGAACTGAACCGGTTCAACAGGTTCAGGATTCTACATGTGGAAAACCGGTTTATACCCGAACCGGTTTAGTCAAAACCGGTTTCACTTTTGGTCAACTCAAACCGGTCCGGGCCGGTTTGAAACCGGTTCGGGCCAAAAACCCGGTTTGTGCACCTCTAGCTGAGATCATGGAGATGATGGAAGCAGAGAAAAGAGAAGCTTCTATGGCTGACCTAGAAGAATCTACAACTGCTGCTACAGAGGAGGTGAAGGAAGCTCAAGAAATGGAAGCACCTGTAGCTGATGAAGAGGAATCGACCACTACTGTTGCTCTCATGTCCATTGGAGAAGCAACAAGTTCATCGTCTGAGGTAGATTCTAACCCTTTCTCTGTTATTTCATGTTCTAAATGTCAAGGGCTAAAAGTTGAATGTTCTAGGCTCCAAGACAAAATTGAACCCCTAAGTTTGGCAGCTCTAAACTATAAAGAAAATGAAAAACGTTTTAAAGATTCTATTAAAACGTTGAAAAAGGAAAAATGTGAATATTATTTAAAAATAAGTGATCAACAGCTTCACTTAGATGTTGCATACAGGGGGTTAGAAAAACGGAACAATGAAATCAACAAACTGCAAAATGAGATCTTGCAGTTAAAATGCACTAATGAGAAGTTGAAAAACTCTCGCTTTGTGGTGGAACACTATGAGTCTGTGGTAAGACAACTGAATGGGTTATAGGTTTGGGTACTAATGTCATTCCTCCACCAGTGAGCGGGAAGTTTGTCAATAGTTTAATAGACATTGATCTCACTTGTCTATATGAGTCCTCTGATAAGGATGATTCCCCTAAAAAGGATGAATCCTCAAGTAAGGCTAACTCCACATCTAGTGAGGAGTTTGTTACTGCTTCTAAAGACGGGTCGGTTAACTCTTGCCCTGAAGGAGTAGTATCTGAGGAGTTGTTGACTGAACAAAAGGTAAAGAAAAACGTTATCACTAATGGTGATAACTGCATTTTAACTGAACCCGACATCATTGAAACAAATGATAAACTAAAGGTAATGCTTTACGGGGGGTATAAAAGTCTTAACCAAGTAAAGAAAGAGGCGTTTTCAGCTCACTATGGGCTTGGGTATAAAGAAAATTTGGAAAAATATTATACTCCCAAAAACCAAACTGGTAAGGTTCAGACTAATGTTCATAAACCAACTCCTCCTTCTCATAATGCTGAGTTATCTAAGGCCAGATCTAATGAGCCTTACAAGAGAACTTATGTAGACAAGAGGAACTGTTTTCACTCTGGCTTGGTTGGTCACATTTTTGTGAACTGTCCTTCTAAGAACCAAGGGAAACGGCCTGTTGTTTCACAATCAGCTATTATCCCTAGGTCGCCACCAGTGAAACCATCTCCCAAACATCCAAAGCAAAATGTGGTGAAACCACCAGTCAAACCGATGGTAAAGCCTAAGATCATATCTGAAGCTAAACCATTTGTTCCAAGAAAGGTAACGCAACCTGCTGTACCTCGTGTATCTACCTCTGGTAGTACACGTACTGGTGAGAAACCTGTGGCAAGACTCTCTAAGCCACAAAGGAGGAGACGAAACAAGAGTTTGAGAAACCTTGAACAGCTGACTTCAGTTCAATCAGGTGAAGCTTCCACAAGTTCACCTATTGTTGTTGTACCAAAGTCTCTTGTTCCGGTTAAGAAACAGAAGAGATCCTGGACTGCCAAATCCAAAACTTCTCAATCTCCTATTTCTATTTCTTCTAAAGATTCATCAATTTTGAACAGTCATCATGACTGTGAGTTAAAGGAAGTAGTTTATTTTGAAAAGGATGGACGACCCAAGACCACAATGGCTTGGGTCTCCAAATCTAACTAATTCTTTTGTGACTCGTGCAGGGACGTCCGAAGGGTACTATCTCTAACCGTTGGTATGTAGATAGTGGATGTTCCAGGCACATGACAGGAAACATGGCCTTGCTTCAAGACGTGAAACCATTCAGAGGCGGCTATGTGGCCTTTGCCGGAGAAAAAGGCGGCATCATCACGTGTCAAGGCGTGGTTTCGAACGGTTGTGTCAGCTTTGACAATGTCAACTTTTGCGAGCAGCTGAAGCATAACCTGTTGAGTGTCTCCCAAATGTGTGATAAGGAGTACTCGGTGATGTTTGACAAGTCAGAATGCCTAATTCTCAAACCCGGTTTTGAAGTTCCGGAAGATTGGATCCTGATGAGAGCGCCAAGAACAAACGACACCTATCAGATCGATATGAGCGTGGCAACAACCACCTCATCAGTTCCTACCTGTTTGCTTTCTAAAGCGACAGAGCTTGACTCCATCTTGTGGCATAGGAAACTCGGGCATATTTCGTATCGTAAAATGAATCATCTTGTCCGAAACGGTTTGGTAACCGGGGTTCCTAAGCTGAGGTTTACCGTTGCAGATGACTGTATGCCTTGTAAAAAGGGCAAAAAGCAACGGAAGTCTCACAAGCCCAAGCTCCAAAACTCTATTGATACCCCTTTGGAGCTATTACACATGGATCTGTTTGGCCCCATAAGTATCAGGAGTATTGGAGGTAAGTCGTTTTGTCTAGTAGTAACTGATGATTTCTCACGTTTTTCTTGGGTGCATTTTTTAGGTACTAAAGACGAGACTGCTGATATTCTTCAATATTTGATCCTGAGCTTGGAATCTCTTTGCAAGCTGAAAGTTAGAAGAATTAGGAGTGACAACAGAACTGAGTTCAAGAATAATTTGATGGAGCTTTTCTGTCTCAAGAAAGGGATCCGTCACGAATTCAGCGCGCCGTACACGCCTCAGTAGAATGGAGTTGCTGAACGAAAGAACAGAACACTAATTGAGACTGCAAGGACTATGCTGTCGGATGCAAAGCTTCCTGTCACTTTCTGGGCAGAAGCCGTTAATACAGCTTGTCACGTCTTAAACAGAGTTCTGGTTGTGAAGAGGCACAACAAGACTTGTTACGAGTTGATCAACAATCGACTTCCCAATCTTGATTACCTAGTTCCTTTCGGTAGTCCTTGTTCCTTGTTGCTACAGTACAAAGACCGCCAGTCTAAGTTTCATGCAAAAGCGGTGGAAGGCATCTTCTTAGGATATGTTGCCAACTCGCCTTGCAAGAGAGTGTACAACATAGGAACTCGTACTGTCGAGGAATGGTTTGAAGTGGATTATAGTAAACACGGCATTCCACCCGAACCAACAGGTCCAGCTTGGGGTTTTGATTATGATGCGCTATTCATGTCATTCAATCTTCCTGATTTATCTGCAGTTGACGCCGCAAACGTTTATGAATTATTGGGTGGCGGTGATGACTCCAGCTTCTCTACTCGTGCTACTGTACCAATTATAACTCCTGATTTCAATGCTGCATCTGCATCTGGAACTCATGACAGTGATAACAGTGAAGATGTTCTTGTTGTTGGAGATGACGCTCCAGCTAATCCTAACACAACTGTAGGAAATGAAGCTCTAGCTGATACAATTAACATTGAATCTTCTTCCTTTGGAACACAGGAAATGGGGGAGTTAAGCACGAATCTTGATCCAGAAATTCAGGAACCGATTGTACCGGAGATGAGAGTGCATAGGAATCATCCAATCGACAACATTATTGGTGATCCTTATGCCGGTGTTCAGACTCGTCATCGAACCATCACTGAGAACACCAGTCTTTACACAGAGATATTTGACACTGGTGTCATGGAAACATGTCTGCATGCTGCATTCGTGTCCCAATTGGAGCCGAAGAATGTGAAGGAGGCTCTCACTGACAAATGCTGGATTGAGGCGATGCAAGATGAACTGTCTCAATTCCAAAAGTTGCACGTGTGGGATTTGGTTGACTTGCCAAAGGGATTTCAACCAATTGGAACCATATGGGTGTTCAAATGCAAGACAGATGATCGTGATGTTGTTGTGAAGAACAAAGCAAGATTGGTTGTTCAGGGTTTTTATCAGCAAGAGGGCTTGGATTACACGGAAGTATATGCCCCAGTTGCTAGAATTGAGGCCATTCGATTGTTCTTGGCTTATGGCACATATTTCGGCTTCAAGGTCTATCAACTTGATGTGAAGAGTGATTTCCTTTATGGTAAAGTTCATGAAGAGGTCTATGTCACTCAACCTCCCGGCTTTGAAGATCCGCATATTATCAATAAAGTGTACAAGCTCGACAAAGCACTTTATGGTCTTCATCAAGCACCGCGGGCATGGTATGAGACATTATCTAAGCATTTACTGTCTAATGGTTTCGACCGTGGACAGATTGACTCGACTCTCTTCATTAGGAAAGCAGGAGGTGACATTCTTCTTGTACAAGTATACGTCGATGACATTATCTTTGGATCTACCAATGAAGTGATGTGTAGGGAATTCGAGCAGGTGATGAAGTCCAAAATTGAAATAAGTAATATGGGTGAATTGTCGTTCTTTCTGGGTCTGCAAGTCAGTCAAAGAGAGGATGGCATTTATCTACATAAAACTAAGTATGTGCAGGACATCTTGTCAAAATACAAGATGAATGATAGCAGTACTTATGGCACACCTATCCCAGTCAATCATGGTCTGCATCCTGACAAAGATGGAAAGGATGTAGACAGAAGATTGTACCGTGGGATGATCGGATCACTTATGTATCTCACAGCTTCAAGACCCGATATAATGTTTGCTATGTGCTTGTGCTCAAGGTTTCAGTCTCAACCGAAGGAGTCACATATGATAGCCGTGAAGAGAATTTTCAGATACCTGAAAGGGAAACCCCGATTAGGTCTTTGGTACTCTAAGCAGCAGTCATTCGACTTCAAAGCCTACACTGATTCAGATTATGGCGGTTGTAACCTTGACAGAAAGTCAACTTCTGGTGGATGTCAATTCTTAGGAGACAGACTGGTCTCCTGGCAGTGTAAGAAGCAGTCAACGGTTTCTGTCTCAACTTGTGAAGCAGAATACATTGCTGCAGCGAGCGGTTGTTCTCAGATACTATGGATTCAGCAGTAGTTGAGAGACTATGGCTTAAACTTCACTGGAACTCCTCTATTCATTGACAACAATGCCACAATGTCCATCACAAATAACCCGGTAAAACATTCCAAAACTAAACATATAGAGATTCGCCATCATTTCATCCGTGTCTGTGCTGAAAAGCATTTAATTGAACTTGTAAAAGTTCACACGGATGACAATCTTGCTGACCTTTTCACAAAGGCATTTGATCGATCCCGTTTTGAGCATCTTGTCAACTTGATAGGAATATTCAATCCTGAGTGAAAACTAAGTTTTCTTAACTCAATTCAATTCATGGAAGTTAAATTTTTAATTCTTTTAAATTTTCTATATAGTTCTTTTAGTTTTTAAAATATTTTACAAAAATCAAAAACAAAATAGAAAATGGAGAAAATTTCAAAGTTAACTTGAGAAAAGAGGAAATGATAGTACATCAGAAATGATCTAAACACCATAGACTGCTCATATGGGAAATGATTGCGTCATGTTTACTTAATTTTTTAAATTATTATGTTTTTAATATGTTTATTTACAAGTAATTTGAATTGTCAGTAGGCTGTATGCGTCTTTGAATCACTAGTAGTGTGAAAACTAAATCTAAATTACAACTGTGAATTGAACCCATGTTTGCAAGTGTGTGTGCGTAAAAGAATAGAAAAGATCATTATCAGATAAAGGATGTTAGATTTTGGCAATAATTTTCTTTTGAGATCAGTTTCGGGTTATGTCGTTAGCACAATTAATGCGGTTCATCTCACTGCCCATACTCACAAGTATGCAAGAAGAGATTGAATCAAGACATGTCTCTGCATTAACCGTTGAGCATGTTTTCACCCTTGAATCACTCCTGATTCATTGAAATCAAATCCAGATAAAAGTTGGATCCCCTTACCTGATAATCAAACACCATATCTATTATCCTGAATCATCATCCCGATATTCAAAGAAGAAAATCACATGAAACCAAGACAAATGAATCACTCGATTCTGAATCTTATGATTCCCGATAATCCTTATGGATTCTACTTGATTTTTCTTGTGCTAATAGATGTAGCTTCATTCTGAAAATCTAGAAAATCATTGGGAAAATCTTAGATGTCTTGAGATAGTGCAAGTTAAAATAGCATTTCAGTGGGGTACACGTTGTATATCTTATAATTATTACCTTAATACACAAAAACAAGATACAAAGATGCGTATAGTTTCAAATCTTATAATATTGTCAACTTGAATTACTTGTTTATGTGCTTATTACGTATGAATAAAGAGTAATCCATGACATGATCCCATATTCTTTGATGTTTATTTTGTATCGTTTTTGCTAAAAGATAGCCTGATACTGCACACGTTGAAGTTTAAAGATACTTGTCAGGTTAGGTCGCTTATACAGGAATGGAAGCTTCCTAGAGGTCTATTGATGGTTGATGATGAGTTTGGCTAGGCGTCATTTGTTTGATGTAGTGTATTTATGGTTTGGCTAGCTGGTTGGTCTAGGTTGTTTTTGTTCAGCGTTATTTTTCGCATGTAAACTCGAGTAGGGCATGTCTTGCTTGAGAACTGAGGGTCACTCTGTCCTTCACTTGTTTTGTATTTCTTGGTTGGTTTTATAATATTCACCGGGGTAACCCTTTACCCAAAAAAAGATAGCCTGATATGATCCTCTGCTCGTGTCTTTGATCAAAAATAGTTTGTGTGAATACTTGTATATATCTATCTAGAAAAGAACAAAAAGATTTTAAGTTTATGCATTGTTCAAGTTTAATCAGAAAAAGCCAAAAATATTTTATGTTTAACCTTCATGAATTGTATTTGAAACCTCGTGATTGAATATTTGTTATCTTGTTCGTTATTTGACCTGAAAATCTTCATAACTCTGAGTTTCAAATTTGCGCACTTAAGGCTTGTGCGTACTTGTCAAGTTCGCACGAAGTAAACCTTGCGCACTTAGCAAGTACGCAAGAGTTAGTCTTGCGCACTTGTAAATGCGCAAGAGTTAAGTCCTGCGTACTTGAAAGTACGCAAGAGTTAACTCGTGCGCACTTAACAAGTACGCAAGACCGATAAGTGAGGGGTATAAAAGTGACACTTAGAATTTTTTTTTCAGTTTCAAGCTTTCAAACCGATCACTTTCCCTCTGCAAATTTAACTCAAAATCAAGTGTGTCTAAACCATCTTTTCGTCCCGTCTATAGTTTCATCATCTCATTTCATCTCATTGGTGAGAATCTAGGCGATTTCCATCCATACAATCGTGACATTAGACCAATTCGTGACTTAGAAGTTTTTAGGTTAAATTCGAAATATTTTGGGTAAAATTGGGGTTGTTTGGGTAACTTATTGACATTTCTATGCTAATAGGATTCTTAATCGACTCCATATTCATCCATTTCGTCCTCGATTTTAGCCGTCGGTTGAATCTTAATCGACAGTGGGTTGGGCGACGTTTTTAAGTCAAAATTGGTCTTGGTTTGGTAGTTACTGGTGTTGATAATGGTCCCATAAGTTCGAATCCTCGATTCCGACCTAGTGGCGACCTACTTGACCCGGTTTTTGAGCAATCTGTCATCACGTTAAAAATCTGAAATTTTTGCCAAGTGTTGTTCTTGCGCACTTAGCAAGTACGCAAGAAGCAATTCCTGCGTACTTGTTAAGTACGCAAGAGGAAAAGCCTGCGCACTTGCTAAGTGCGCAGGACCAACACTTAGAAAATTTTCCAAGTTTGAAATTTTTGTTCATAGTTTACCTACTATACCGTGTCATGTTTGTTCATTTCCAATAATATACGTTGTTCTGATTATGTTTTCTGTGTGTTTCTGCAGACTATGGATCGGGCATTCACTAACGAATTCAACTTGTTAGCGAACACTCAACCTGAGTGGAAAGGGGCAGCTTTGCAATATCGACAGATCGTTGATTTTTTGAACCAATCAAGAATAAGTTATGCAATCTCAGCTGACCCAACAGTCTCAAGACCTTACTTGGAGCAATTCTGGGAGACGGCAGAGCACGACTGCACGGTATCCCCTAATGTTATAAGGGCTACCGTTGATGGTCGGGCTATTGCTTTCTCTAAAGATACAATAAGAAGGGTCCTACGGTTCGGAGACCTCGCTACCGACCCGACATCCTATCCTGATTACTATGTGGATGGGTGTTGGAGGCATTGAATGGGATATGTCGGAGCGAGGGACTATGCTTCATACAAAAAGATGTGGGTGTTGGATCAATGGAGGTATTTTGCCCACGTCATGATCGTGTGCATCTCGTCAAGAAAAGCGGGGAAAGATGCCATGGGTCATGACCTTGCAGCAGCCATGGTGGGCTTGCCTCTTAATAGAGGCTACAACTTCTCTCGCTACATCTTCAAAGCAATCAATGATCAGATCAATACAACAGAGAAGTTTAGGTTCCTATTGTGCCCGAGGTTTGTGCAACTCTTGATTGATGATGCATTGCCAAACCTACGTGCTATCGGGGAGAGACTGCAAGTAAAACGGGTGGACAAGAGAGTATTTGCTCAGTTTCTAAAGCCAGGCAGTGTAGATCCTACCCCTGTGCATACTGAACTCTTTGGCCACCTGCTTAATGAAGCATATGTCGCGCCAGAAGATTGGAATTGGTATAGTCCCAATTCGGCACCAGAGATGAGTGATGATTCCAATGAACAGCAGGAACAACACGATGAGGAGAATGATAGTGATGATGGATCGTCTGAGGATGGAGACGACGAAGGCGGTGATGGTGGTGCTGAGGAATCCGATTCAGAAGCAACAGAATCAGATTCTTCTGATTCCGATGACGCACCATCTCAGGTACACCCACGGAGATCGGCACAGGTAACCCTACCTGAGTCGTCCTCCAAAAGGAAGCGACAGAGCTCGAGCAGCGAATATGAGCCAACATCTGACTCTGACGCTGCTCTACAAAGACAAAGGCAAGAGAGTGCCAACAAGAAGAGGGGTGATAGGCAAGAGGTTGCTATCCCCAGGGTTGTAGAGATCCCGACTGTGCAGTAAGTACAAGCTGCGACTGACAGTCCAGAGTCAGAATCTACCCCACCAGCACAACAACAGTACAGAAGGAGGAGAAGGCCACTAGTACAAGGTAATGTGACAGTCACGGCGATCACAGAGGAGATTCCTGTGACGGTGACCCTCCCTACTCCAACCGTCCAGGTGACAGTGACTACTCCACTTCTCACGGAGTCAGTCACCATCACCCCAACCATAACACCCACTCCCATCATTACATCCCCACTCCCACCTCACACCACTGAGCCGTCAGGTCAACCCTTCAACTATGGTGATTTCTCACAAGGGTTTGACTTTGACACAATCTTCTCCTCCCCTATACATAATGCCGAAGCGTCCTCGTCTAGGCATCCTTATCTGAATGAGGCAAGGATCGATGTGCTAGAAACCCAAGTTACTGGACTGCTGAAGACTATTCAGAAGTCAAAGGAGGAATCTGATGCTCAACAAGCATAGATTAATTCACTGGCCGATGAAGTTAGGATTCTACATAGCCAGAGAACGGGGACTAATGAGCGACTGAAGAACGTATTGGCACAGAATGAGCTATTAATGAAGACAAATGAAATGATTCTAGGCCACAGAACGTCACTTGAGCTAAGGTTGGATTTACAAAGAAAAGAGCACGAAGCGATGGTCAAATTAGTTGCAGAACTGACCAAGAAGCTTGATGCTCAGGGGGAGAAGGAGAAAGAGAAAGAAAAAGAGAAAGAGAAAGAGAAAGAAAAGAAATCCACTGGTGCTGAGCCTTGTCATCCAATCGACTTGACTAAGGATGATGATAAAGACAAGGATCCTGAAGCCGGTCCTAGTGGAGGTGAGCACCAAGCTTTGGCAATTGTGCCCATCTCTGCTATTCCAATGGCTGAGGGGGAGTTTACTCAGCAAGAGGGTGGTGATACCTCTGGTGGTGGTGGTGGTGATAAAGGGAAGTCAGCTGCCGATGTGCTCAAGGACTATCTGATGATGAGATCCTTTATCTTGAGCCTGACTATTCCAAGGAAGCACAGATCGATGCTCTCCTTAATCTGGAAGAAGGAGAGATCGACTCTAGTGATGACTGGAATGAGGATTATGAAGACGTGGTGATAGAGATTCCCAAGGGTGACGGGGAAGGAGAGTACGAGCTAGAAGATGGAGAGATCTTTGAATTTCCATCCTTCAACGCTCCGCTCGATACAGGTTCAGTCGAGCAGGCTAGTAATGTAGAAGCCTCGACTGAAGCCTCCCCAGTTGACCCTGAACATGTGGACCCAGAGGCACCGAAAGATACAGACATGCCTTCTACCTCATCAAAGGGTCCAGCTCCGGTGTGGCAAAAGACGTCTATCACAGAAAAACACGGAGCAACAGGGATGATCTTGGCTGTAAGGTTCGAGGAGGACAAGCAGCTGTTCGCCATCAAAAGATCTTGTGGGGTTCAATACTTGAAACCCACCAGTGAAGCGTTCAGCTCCTTGCCCAAATACGACCTGGTGAACCTAGCAAACCGAGAGCTGCTGGGTCATTCCAATCACGCAGTGGCGATGGGTTTGTGGGTGGTTCTGCAGCGTGAAGCAAGATCTGGGAACTTTGAAATGTTCAAGCCTCAGGTGCCCAAGAGAGTCAAGGATAAGCACGCTGTGCATCCTGTGACTAAGAAGCACTTAAAGAAATTGGTATACAAGCCAGTGCGATGTGAAACTAAGATTCCCCTGAGCAAGTTATCTCAGGATATTCTTGGTGACATGTGGTACTGGTACGTAGATCCAAAAACAGGCGAGGCTGTGATCATGGGTAAAGGACGTTCAGAGAGCGGGAACATAGTGCCAAAGGAACTGATCAGAATCTTTGATGAAGTCTGCTTCATCAACGTTTCTGTTAAAGATCTAGAGGTACTAGCAGAACGCTACTGCGTCTACACGGATGAGTGGACAAAGCTCCTTGCTTCTAAATACGACAAGGTGATTAAGTTCTGCCTTGATTACAAGAAGAAGATGGAAGCTGAAGACTGAAGCTGTGAAGACTGAAGATTGAAGACTGAAGACGATGAAGATCCCGAGCTGTTGTCAAGGGGGAGTTTGTTGAAGCACTTTCCTGTGACAACACTCTGGATAGAGTCTTAGTTTGTATTTTCATGTCTGTAATTGTCTTTGTATGTAATAGTCTTTATGTATTAGTTTATCGAGTTGTATTTACTTTTACATATTGAATGTTGCATTTCTTTCTAAGTGTTTTGCGCACTTACATGTGCGCAGGAGAAAGCTCCTGCGTACTTAGCAAGTACGCAAGAATACCTGTGCGTACTTGTTAAGTACGCAAGAGCATTTTGGTCCTGCGCACTTACTAAGTGCGCATGCATCAGGTCTGTATAAATAGGTTTGGTTCACAGAGGATAAGTACGCAGTCCAGACAACAAATACGCAGATTGTAACCTAAGTGCTTTTCTCTGTAACCTTCAAGTGTTTATAATACAAAGAACGTTTAAAGTGTTTTCTATTGTCGGTTTACTTTGTTTAGCTAGACTCTCCACCTAGTCACGGGCATTCTGCACCCGATCCGACTACTAGACCCACTTGCATGTGACGATCCGCCACACCCGAGGGACCTACATAAGCACGTGAACAAAATACCTCCATTGCTTCCTAATGTTATGTCTTTGTAACTTGACGTCTCTGGAAGTCCCCTTCATACCCCATTGTCATAATGATACCTGATACTCTTGTGTAACTCATTTTGTATGGGTAATCTGGTGAATCCCTGAAGTTCAACACTTCTCTGATAACTTGCTCAGCAACTTTTATCTTTTTTCCAACCACTGTACTTTCAATCCATATTTCTTTGTTGACATGACGATAAACGACGTTATCCCAAAATTCTCGGACTTGATTTTCAAACACTTGAACTTGAGTTGATATGGTTGTATGAATCCTTGATCGGTTCAGAAACTTTACTATATGCTCATATCCTCCTGATTTCCTTGTAGACGCAGTCAAACAGGCACAAATGTTATGCCTCGGTTTGAATTTCTATTGATTCATGACTATATAAACAAAGAACAAACGATTAGAAAAATTCTGAAAATTTTGAAAATTTTTCAACTCCAAAGATTTCGATCGGAAACTCTTGGTCTAAACACTTTTCGATCGAAAACTCTAAACAAAACAGAATCCAACTAAGAACTTTTCGATCGAAAACTCACTGATCAAAAACAACTTTTCGATCTAAAACTCATTTCAGACATATCAGTGACTCTTCATTTCCATCCGAAAGAGATTTCGCTCCATCCAAGGACTTTTCGGGCAATTCAAAGAAGATTTCGATCGATTCAAACTGAAAATTAAATCTAAGGCCATGAATCTAACCTAAACACCTCTACGAGTTACGACAACATACCTCGATGATTAGAAACTCAGGAGAACACTGATGACGTCACAACCACGGGATTTCCCTCGAAAACTTTGTACTCAACAAGTTCTCTCCTAAAGATTTCGAAAAGTTGTTTTCAAGATTTCGATCGGAATCGAAACTGTTTCGGACAAACACTTTTCAATCGGAAACAATTTCGGACAGACTTTTCGGACCGAACAGATTTTGATCAAAAATTTTCGGACAAAAGATTTCGGGCAAGTGATTTCGACCAAAAACTTTGTACATGTAAATTTTCAACCTTTATTTCACATGTCCGATTTCAATATCATTAAGACATGTTCCCATCTTTTTAATATTTTCAGACACAACCAACTTCTGATACTCAGCACATAACACTTATTGATACAACTACTTTCACATGAATATAACAAGCAACAACATTAATTCTAATCAAACTAAAAACACTTATTCACAAGCATTCATTATGAAACAAACATCACACATATGTACACCAACAATGAGATACCACAACTTCATTTATTCTTTTTGAATTTTTTTTTTTTGAGATATTCATTATCCTTTTGGTGAACTAAAATTGACATAGGATCATAAATGCAAACTACATATCAAATCAGGACCTAAACAGTTCAACATTGATTGGCAGTATATTTATCCACATAAACTCATGCATCATGTTTCAGCAAATACCGTGTGACAATTAAGATAATATTAATCAATACAATGTGTACCCCACAATCGAGATGAATTGAATCTAAGACACAATGTAAGATTTCACTAGATCATGATCCGATCATCAGCATGAAAGTAATATTCTTAGCACAGGAAAATAATCCAAGTGGATTTGATTGGAATCATTTTGATTCATTGTCTTGGTTTCTGAGATAGTAAGCACGGAATCATATTGATTCATATGAGATGGAAAGTGTCAAGAATCAAGATTGATTCAGGTATACGGATATCCGTAAGATATTGGATATGTCAATTGAAATCACGAGTGATTCAAAGGGTGAAACAGACTGACTTCCTTGCTTCCATCCGAGATTTTCACCAGAACCATCAACTGTATAAGAGGTGTTCAACTCTAGATTATATATTTGACGTATATAGGCACTAGAGCAAACAAATTGTTCTAAGAACACATCAAGATCCTAGTCTCATGGTATGACTAGATTCACCTTGCATTCGAATGATGAAATGACCGATATTCGATGTGGGTAAAACACAAAGATTGCAATTTAGTTAATCACACAAATATCGCTTAGTTTATACATGCAGAGCCAACCGACATATCAATAGTCGTAACCGATGTCACCATCATATCCATTTCATGCGTAAGCTAAGTATACAAATATACTATCATTTCCTATTTGCAGGTCAATCAGTCACACATTTTTCAGCACAAATTCAACTTTTTTCATTTCCAACATATATTTTTTTTTATCTTTTCACAATCTAGCAAGATTGCCACTTTCATAACAAATACACATCACATCATCACAAATTTCAGGAGAGGTTCAAATGTATGCATAAACTTTCAGATATAACACGAAATACTCTTATATGCATACTTTGTCACTTCTTTTTCATATACTTTTTATTTTCTTTTATTCTTCACCTAAAATTGTGATGGACTCTATTTAAACACAGAACAAACACATTAGTCTAATATAACCACTAAACAAAACATAAAACAACACAATTTTATCACTAAAAGAAAATCTTTTTGAGGAACATATATGGTCTTTCAATCAAAATCAGACTTTATTAAGATATTTTTGTTTATTTTGTTTTTAGTTTTTTTTTTACTTTTTTTTTAAACAAAATTTTAACATTTAACCACAAGCAATATTTAGAACGAGATCATCCCCAACATTTCTACCAAAGAGTTAAACCGATCAGTTGAAAATGCTTTTGCAAAAATGTCAGCGTTTTGCTTAAAGGTATCAACGTGGACCACCTTAGTCAGACCTTTATCAAAACAATCACGAATGAAATGTAACCTGATGGCGATATGAAGCCAATCGAAATAGTGGCAGAGGGAACGACAGCGGTACCGGCGGAGGAGGTGCAGGAGGTAGCGGCACAACTAGAGGTTCTGGAGGTAAAGAACAAGTAATCACATTCGTAACACATAGTCATGATCCAAATTAATGACGTTATTAAATTAAATGACTTGTGATCCTACAGATGCTTCAAATAGGAAGTGCACTAACAAGGCCTTCCTATCGTGCAACCCTCGCAACTTTAATGGCACCGAGGGTGCGGTAGGCCTGATGAGGTGGATAGAAAAGATGGAATCGGTGATTGACATCAGTGAGTGCACCGCTGACTGCATGGTGAAGTATTCTACTTGTACACTCACTAATAAAGCATTGACCTGGTGGAATACCCAAGTGTAAACTTTGGGAAGGCAGACAGTATATCAGTTATCATGGGAAGATTTGAAGGTAACGATGATCGAGGAATATTGTCCTCGAAACGAATTACAAAAGATCGAGGCTGAGATGTGGAATCAACAGATGGTAGGAGATGATGCGACTGGGTACACCGATCGTTTCAATGAACTGGCAATTCTGGTACACCACATGGTCACGCCAGAACATAACCGTGTGGAAAGATATTTGTGGGGCCTTGCACCTCAAATTCGCAGCATGGTAAGTTCATCTAATCCGATGGATGCCAAGAGTGCTATAACTTTAGCACTCAAGTTAAGAGAAGATGTTGTGCGCAATGGATTGTTTGGGAAGAAAGAAAATGAGGAAAGTAAATCTGGGGAGAAAAGGAAATGGATGGGGAATTCGAGCAACAAATCTGGGAAACAAGGATTTAAGAAGCAAGAAACTGTGAAGGCTTTTGCAGCCAACACTGTGGAAAGGAAGGAGTATGATAGGGGCCTACCAAGGTGTAATAAGTGCATATATCATCATGCTGGTGGGTGTGTTAAGTGTGGGAAGTGTGGAAGGTTTAGTCACCCCACACAAAATTGTCGAGTTAACACCAACCCCACGGGTAAAGCTAAACAGGGATGTTTAAAGTGTGGTAATCTGAATCACTTCAAGAAAGATTATCCCTAGTGGAGGAACAAGAACTATACTCAGGCACCAGGGAGGGCATTTGTGATGGGTGCAGGGGATGCACACCAGGACCCGAATATCGTCACTGGTACGTTCCCGATAATTAATCACTATGCCTCTTACTTTTTGATTCGGGTGCTGATATGGGCTTTATGTCAAATGACTTTAAATCTTTACTCGGTATTAAGGCCAGTAAACTAGAATAAAGATATACAATTGAATTAGCAAATGGGAAATTAATAGAAACCGGAGAAGTCATTAAAGGTTGTACTTTTTGTCTAGAAAACCATACATTTAGTATAGACCTTCTACCTGTTGATCTAGGGAGTTTTGACATTGTTGTTGGCATGGATTGGTTATCGAAGAATCACGCCGAGATTGTATGCTTCAAAAGGATTGTACGTGTCCCACTACTAAGCGGAGAAATTCTTTCAATTCAAGGCGAAAGGTGTAGACCGATGTTGAAGATGATAAACTGCATGAAAGCTCATAAGAATCTACGTAAGGGTTATTGCGCATTCCTGGCCCATGTCGTCGAGAAGAAACCGAGGAACGTGGACTTGAGGATATACCGATCGTTAGGGATTACCCCGAGGTATTTCCTGAAGACTTATCTGGTTTACCGCCACCAAGACAAGTCGAGTTCCGGATCGACCTAATACAAGGAGATGCACCAGTTGCACGATCGACGTATCGTCTAGCACCTTCCGAATTATCAAGCCAACTGCAAGAGTTGCTTGATAAAGGTTTCATAAGACCGAGTTTCTCACCCTGGGGAGCTCCGATCTTGTTTGTGAAGAAAAAGGATGGAACCTTTAGAATGTGTATTGATTACCGGGAGTTGAACAAACTAACAATTAAAAACCGGTATCCGCCTCCTTGAATAGACTATTTATTCGACCAACTTCAAGGTTCCAGCTTCTATTCTAAGATTGATCTACGATCAGGGTATCATCAACTGAGAATCCAGGAGGAATATGTACCAAAGACGGCTTTTAGGACTCGTTATGGTCACTACGAGTTTCTAGTTATGCCATTTGGTTTGACTAATGCACCAGCAGTTTTCATGCATCTCAAGACCGCGTGTGCAAGCCATACTTGAATAAATTCTTGATTGTGTTTATCAATGACATATTGATATATTCACGAACCAAGGAGGAACATGAACATCATTTGAAATTAATCTTGGAACTACTCAGAAATGAGAAGCTATATGCTAAATTCTCTAAGTGTGAGTTTTGGATCCATGAGGTTCAATTTCTTGGACATGTCATCAATAAAAAGGGTATCCACGTGGATCCGTCCAAGATTGAAGCTATCAAAAACTGTGAAGCACCAAGAACTCTGACTAAGGTGCGTCAATTTCTGGGTTTGGCAGGCTATTACAGGCGATTTATCGAGAATTTTTCAAAAATATCCCTTCCTTTGACCACTTTAACACAGAAGGACAAAAATTTTGGTTGGACTGATAAGCAAGAATCAGCTTTTCAATTGCTGAAGCAGAAGCTTTGCAGTGCACCAATCATGTTCCTTCCCGAGGGAACCGACAATTTCATTGTGTACTGCGATGCATCACACCAAGGTATGGGATGTGTACTGATGCAGACAGAAAAAGTCATAGCATATGCATCTACACAGGTGAAAGTCCATGAGAAAAATTATACGACTCACGTTTTGGAATTGGGTGATGTCGTATTTGCACTAAAGATTTGGAGACATTACTTATATGGTACAAAATGTCCTATCTTTACAGATCATAAGAGTCTTCAGTATATCTTTAATCAAAAAGAACTCAACATGAGACAATGTCGTTGGGTAGAACTATTAAATGATTACGACTACGCTATCAAGTACCACCTTGGTAAAGAGAATGTCATAGCAAACACCTTGAATCGTAAGGAGCGAGTTAAAACTCTTTGTGTTCGTGCCCAAGGATTGACAATTCATACAAGTCTCACGACTCAAATCTGAATGGCATGAAAAGAGGCACTTAAAGAAGAGAACATTCAGAATGCAGCTTTATGAGGAATGATCAGACAGTTAGAGCCAAAATCAGATGATACTTTATACTTCATGAATAGAATTTGGGTGCCATGTTTTGGTAACTTACGGGAGTTGGTTATGGACGAAGCCCACAAGTCCAGGTACTCCATTCACCCAGGTTCATATAAAATGTATAAGGATCTGAAAGAACTCTATTGGTGGCCGAACATGAAAGGAGAGATTGCTATTTATGTCGGTAAATGCATGACGTGTTCAAAGGTAAAGGCAGAACATCAGAAACCGTCTGGGTTATTACAACAACCCGAGATTCCTCAATGGAAATGGGAATAGATTTCCTTGGATTTCATTACAAAGTTACCCAAGACGTCGAGTGGGTATGATACTATATGGGTAATCGTCGGTCGTTTGACGAAATCAGCTCATTTTCTACCCATCAAAGAGACGGATAAAACCGAGAAACTTGCAAGGCTTTATATCAAGGAAATTGTGGCTAGGCATGGAGTGCTAATATCTATTATCGCTGATAGAGACAGCAGATATGTGTCAAGAATCTGGCAATCATTACAAGAAGCCTTGGGCACACGTCTTGACATGAGCATGGCATATCACCCACAAACAGACGGTCAAAGTGAAAGGACCATTCAAACTTTAGAGGATATGCTCCGTGCGTGTGCAATTGATTTCGGTGGAAATTGGGATACTCATTTGTCGTTGGCTGAGTTTTCATACAATAACAGTTACCACACCAGCATCAAAGCCGCTATGTTTGAGGCTTTGTATGGTCGAAAGTGTCGTTCACCGCTATGTTGGGCGGAGGTTGGCGACAAGCATTTAACTGGTCCTGAGGTTATTCAGAAAACCACTGACAAGATATTAAAAATCAAGGATCGTCTGAAGGTCGCCCATGACAGGCAAAAGAGTTACGCTGATAACAGACGAAGACCATTAGAATTCGAAGTTGGGGACTAGGTCATGTTGAAGGTCTCACCTTGGAAGGGAGTTGCAAGGTTTGGCAACCGTGGCAAGCTTAACCCTAGGAACATTGGACCCTTTGAAATATTGGCTAGTGTTGGCCATGTAGCATACAAGCTCAAGTTGCCACAAGAACTAAACAATGTACATGATACGTTTCATGTGTCAAATCTCAAGAAGTGCTTATCAGACGAGACGTTAATTATACCGCCTTATGAGATTCACATAGATGACAAGCTGCACTTCGTTGAGGAACCCATTGAATTCACAGATTGGAAAGTTCAGAAAACAAGGTGTAGCCGTGTTAAATTGGTTAAGGTACGTTGGAATTCAAAGCGTGGCCCTGAGTATACATGGGAACGAGAAGATAAAATGAAAGGCAAGTACCCATCCTTCTTCATGAACTCTCCAAGTCAAGATGACATCAACTGAATTTCGGGACGAAATTCTCTTTAACATGGAGAGAATGTGACACCCAGCATTTCAGGTCAATATCCATATCCATAATTGCACGTTCATATTTTATATTTTCCGGTTTATTATTTTGACAAAGTATTGTCAAGGAGGCTAGCAAAGGAACACATATATTGTTTTAGTAATTTTAAGAATTACTAGGAAATAAACAATGATAACCCGCAAGCTACGTTCGTTGGTGATTAACAAGATTTTATTTAAATAAAGCCTAGTGACGCTTTATAATATAAAAACTTAAATATTGGTGACTAAACTCTTAAAAGATGACGTCTAAATGTTTATTACATGAAGTTAAGTTATTTTTATGTGAAAATGTATATGTATTAGTTAAAGTAATAACTAGGTCGGGTTCAACTAGTAGGCTATTAAAACTAATCAAGGTACACAATATATATAAGTTTTTAATCCTAAAAGGTCATACACCGGGTATATGATCACGGAATCACCTACTGGGCTTACACTACCTAAATACCGTCTACCTAATCATTGGAATGATTACATTTGAAATGACAACACCCCCCCCCTAGTTCGCCCGAAAGGCCCAAGTGGGGCTACCCACTTGGCAAACCAACCACTCTTCATGATGGATGTTGTAAGAGTCATGTCCATTCAAGTCTTTTACATGCAAACATCAAATCACATCATTTCAACCTTACCTTGTGATGATTATGATAGAACAACACTCCATCTCCATCTTTCTCTATATATATACATCGACATATACACACATAGGCAGACACTTGAACATTAAAAATTCCAAGAGCAAATATTGAGAGTTAGAGTTTGGAGATTCAAGGAAGATTTGGAGCAAGGAGTCGGGTTTTGATAGCAAAACAAGCATCTATCATCTTATACTAGTAAATCTTCACCTAGTTTGACTAGCGGTAAGAACCCAACATGAACCTTTCTTTTCATCTTCATATTCTTGTTGAAAACATGTTGTTCACCAAGAAAACAAAGGATTTTTAAAGATTAAAAGATTTTTTATGAAGCTTATCCTTATTAAGTTTTAAAATTAGGGTTTTGGTATAAAAATGTATATGTGGGCCGAAAATAATAAAAGTACATGTATAAATTGTTGTTTTGATCATTTTATGACAAGTTGTTGTTGATCATATGATATCAAGATTTAAAAACAAGAAAAACTAAAACATGTATACCTATATTTATAGGCCGAGATATGCATGCAGATATGTATATGTTTGATTTGATTAATGATTTGGAAATGATCAAGTATATGGATACATGTATAAGGATTGTAATTTGTTTATGTATCTATGTATAGATGTTCTTGTTTGAGCATTTGATGACAAAAGGGAAATATTAACTTGAGAAGTGAGGTTAATACTTGGATAAGTGAAATATATGTAAATATGTGTGTTTATAAATTGTAACCAAAGTGTATATGTATGTGTGTAAAAGTTGAGGGGACTGTTTTGAAAATTTTTAAACTAAAAGGTTTTAAAGTAAAAATAAATTAAAGGGCTGTTTCTGGACAAATCAAACCACAAGGACTCATCCGTAATTATCTCAGGGAACAAATGGATTCAGAAGTAAACTCCAGGGACCGAAATTGCCAAATCCTAATTCGCAATTCCGGCTGTCTTCCCCAATGACCGGCGGTCCAAGCTATTTTCCGGCGACCCACTCGACACGCCTGTCCCCTGCACCTCGACAGCCGAAATTGGTCTCCCTGACCTCGTCGTCCCCACGCGAACAAAAGCCCTCGACCAATTTGTCTCCCCAACATTCGAAACGTCTAATTGTGTTTGTGGCCGAAAACCCACGCCGCGCAATTGGGCCCGACAGTAGACCTCCACCACTGCAAGACGGCTCGTTCGTTTCGGCATGTCCAGACAAGTGTGTAGGTGTACCCAATTGCGTGTCCCACCATCAAATTCAACTTCAACAATAAAAACCCGTTGCCGGTCCTTCTCGGGCTCCATTCTCTCTCGACTCTCTCTCTCACTCTAAATTGACACCATCACTGAGTTCGTCTTGCTAAAACGAAGCTGTGACCGGATTATAAGGACCCAATTCATCTCGAGTCGTGATTTCTCATTCTTGGTATTTTCGGACTTTCGGTCCAAATGTCTCGACCCTTCGCGACCAGGTACGAGCCTCAAATTCGTTCCTTTATCAACTGTCCAACTATCCCAATCGAAATCTCGGCCTCAGGCCTTCGATTACCGGGCAAACCAGTGTCCTCGGACACGGTTTGCCGGTTGCCGAGAACCAGCGACCAACTTGGCGTGTGTGTTTATAAATTAAATGATACACACATAACCAGCGATGGGCAGTAGCCCGGCTGGTTATGCGTGTGTGTGTTTGTGTCTAAGGTCGCGGGTTCGATTCCGGTTGGCCTTCGGCCCAATTTTTTTTTTTTTTTTTCTGTTTTATAAAACTTTTATTTTATTTGTTTATTTTATCTCATTCTAATAATTTCTCCATACAATAAAAACTATTACGAGTGGTTTGACTCGTTCGTCTATTTTGAAAACGATTAAAACAATATTTTTTTATATAATAATAACCCACCCAATCTTTATAAAATAATAAACTCTACAATTTTTATAAACTTGTTTAAATAAATTTTAATATATAATAATGATAACATAATTAAACAAATAGAAACTTTTCTTCTTATTTATTATTATAAATAAATACAATAAACATGATAACAAATTATTTAAAATATAATATTTTTACAAGATTAAAATATATATACATTTTTGATATTAAGTTTTACAAAATCATTATCATCTTTCTACCATATTTTATAAATGTCAAGAAATATTATTATAAACCTATACGCATTTGAATACGAATACGCACATATAAAACATACAATAATACCTGTTTATCCACATAGGGTTTCAATGTGCTTAGTTTTCAACATCTTTATCACCCACACTCGTGGATTAAAACATCCGCTAGCCAGGTGAGTTACATAGCCCCTATTTTACATTTTTACATACTTTGGGGTGAAACATTATTTCATGCTACTCAATCAAATTGTTTATACGTGTTATTCATGTGGATTATATGCTTATTATCTTGGGTGTACACTTATTTATTTTAAACACAAGAAAACCAACAGTAATATTAATAGATCTATTGTGCTTGACCAGCCCACCCCGGTTAGGGTGTTTATTACTACATACTCGGATATAGCCGCGTGTTATATTCAAACATATCGGATATAGTGGGTAACTATATTCAAACATACCGGACCTAGCTGTTGTGCTATGTTCAAGCGCGTCAATCAATGTTTGAATTGTGCTTAGATAAATGATACAACCATGTATGCTATGTTTAACAAGATAAACAATGAGTAGCAAAACGTTTTCATCTACTATTTATCGGTTCCACTAAACCTATGTACTCACCAACTTTATAGTTGACACTTGATTTAAATAATGTTTCAGGTTTGGATATGTGATTGCTTGCTGAAGATCCTACCACTTAAGAACTTATGGACCTAGTTAATTAAATCAATGTTTTGAAATAGACTAGGTTATTTGAATTTGTATTGTACTTGAATGTTTGTTGTCTTTAATTAAATTAATGAATTATGCAATATTTTAGTTATCATGTGCTTTTGAACAATCATTCCATTGTCCGCCTCGATGATTCCGCCATCGGTCGGGGTGTGACAGATTGGTATCAGAGCCATGGTTATAGGGAATTAGGTTATTAGACACAATGACCTAGACTATAACCCTAGCACTCCCTCTTATGTGTTACGTGCTAAATGATTATTTGCTATGTGAATAAGTAGTTAGGTATTATTTGAATTTTCCCAAGTTTGGTACATGAGACTTATACACATACATACAAGACTTTAACCACGTAATACATACTTTACATACACATTTGACAAACAAACATATGCAAACAAATACACTACACCTCCTTATCCATACTCTTTCCTCGTCCATACTATTTGCAACATTTCTACACATTTTATACTCATAGACTCTCAAGTCTATTAAAATCTTGAAAATATAGTCAACGACTTAATTTCTTGAAACCAGTAAAGGACATGTGCAATCTGGAAGGGTGACACCTGTACATTGGGTTTTCTGTCTAGGAAAGCATTTCGTATAAATCCAAATAAACGGACCCGTATGCTTTCCTGGGAATTCCTGAAGTGAGTGTTTACCTATAGGCTAAAGCATGTCTCCTTGAATGTTTCGAGGAATTACTTAACGTTGATAAGTCATTGTATTCGCAAGAATACGATCTGAACCTAAACTCAAAATTTGGGGACATTATAGTAAGATAGGAAGAACTAGATGAACATGCAAAGCAAATCATTAGTACGGGTGCACACGTAATAACGATTTGTAGTGCATACGAATCCCGGCAATTCCTCTTACGCGAATATGGATCTATGGCATCATCTCCTACCCGGAAGAGATGGCTTTTTTCCCCATCAACCTTGAATAAATACACATACATTGGCATGTGACCTGATGAATCCCGCATTTCTGCTTACATTATTCCCACTATAGCTCATATATATCCACTTTATCTAAAATATCATTGTCTTTTCTTATGGTGTTAGAATGCCTCCTCGACGTGCAAACTCTAGCACTTCCAACCCGGATCTTGCTACTCTTCTTGCCCAACTGGCCAATAACAACAGTGACGGGTCTCACAACATCCAGGGAAACGGTGGTACCAACCCGCCTCAATGCACGTTTAAGCACTTTAACTCATGCAACCCTACAAAATTTTACGGGACTGAAGGTGCTGTCAGCCTACTACAATGGTTTGAAAGCATGGAAAGCACGTTCTTAAACAGTGACTGTCCCGATAATCTTCGGGTTCGCTATGCCACAAGTGTACTGCAAAAGAGAGCCCTCACCTGGTGGAACGGTGAGAAACGCACTCGTGGTGTTGAGGTTGCTACATCTTTATCATGGGATGATCTGAAGAAAGCCATGACTGATGAATTCTGTCCTCGAAATGAAATGAGGAAGCTCGAGACTAAGTTTTGGGATCTTGCCCAAGACAGCGGGGATAATCTGGCTTACACCACCCGATTTCAAGAGCTGAGCCTATTAGTACCTCATATGATCACTCCCCTTGCTCGATAAATTGAAAAAAACATAGGCGGGCTGCCTATGCAAATTCAGGATGCTGTGTTAGGAAGTAATCCTCCCACACTTGAAGCTGCTATCCGTCTATCCGCTACGCTATCCGACAACCACGTCAAAGCCGGAACCTTAACAAGAAAGGGTTCCAAGAAGGTTGTTTCTACTCTTGCGGCCGTCAAAGATGTAAAGCCCGAGTCTTCTAACCGCAACAAGAAACGAAAGGGTCGAAACTTCGCAGCCGTAACTCCCACCGTACCTGCTATTCAAGTGGCCCCTTTGGGTCAAAACCCGAAACCTTATTTGGGTCCAAATCCCCAATGTCAGACCTGCAAGTACCACCATCCTGCCAACCTACCATGCAGATTGTGTTCAAGCTATGGACGATATGGACACGTGGTCACTACTTGCCGTACTCGTCCTCCTGTCCATCAAGCTGCTCCAGCCAACCGTCCAAACTATCCGGCACCTCTCAATGGTCGGGCATGTTACGAATGTGGAGACCCAAACCATTTCCGTGACCGATGCCCAAAACTTCATCATCAAGGTGGTCCCCAAGGACGAGCGTTTAAAATAAACGCTAATGCGGCACAAGCAAACAACGACGTGATAAACGGTACGTTTCTCGTAAACAATCATTATGCATCCATTTTATTTGATACCGGTGCTGATAGGAGCTTTGTGTCTCTTACCTTTGAATCTCGACTTGCTAAACAAAAAACGAAACTTGACATTTCTTATTCCGTGGAGATAGCAAACGGAAAATCTATTGCTATAAATTCTATTATCCGCGACTGCAATCTCGAGCTTAATAATCATGAATTCTCTGTTGATCTCCTTCCAATGCAATTGGGAAGCTTTGATATTATAATTGGCATGGACTGGTTATCCAAGCACCATGCCGAGGTTATTTGCTACTAAAAGTGCATTCGTATACCTCTCCTTTCGGGCGACACGTTAGTTATTTTCGATGAAAAACCGTGTCGTGGTCTTCAACTCATGTCTTGCACATTGGCACAAAAGTACTTACGGAAAAAGTACGTTGCCTTCTTGGCCCACGTAGTTAACACGAAAGACAAAGGTAAGAAACTGCAAGATATTCCGATCATTCGAGACTTTCCCGAGGTATTCCCCGAGGATTTACCCGGTCTTCCTCCCCCAAGACAAGTAGAGTTTCGTATTGACCTTGTGCCCGGAGCAACTCCCGTGGCAAAAGCTCCCTATCGTCTTGCACCTTCCGAGATGCAAGAACTCGCAAGTCAATTACAAGAACTCTCATCCAAAGGATTCATCCGACCAAGCCATTCACCTTGGGGTGCTCCCGTGCTGTTCGTAAAGAAAAAGGATGGATAATTTCGAATGTGCATTGATTATCGTGAACTCAAGAAGCTTACAATCAAGAACCGTTATCCTTTATCCCGTATCGACGATCTTTTCGATCAACTTCAAGGTTCAACATGTTTCTCTAAGATTGACCTTCGTTCCGGATACCATAAACTTCATGTTCTCGATGAAGACAATTCGGAGACTGCCTTTCGGACTAGATATGGTCACTACGAGTTCATGGTCATGCCTTTTGGCTTGACTAATGCACCTGCGGTTTTCATGGATCTCATGAACCGTGTATGCAAACCTTATTTGGACAAGTTCGTGATCGTTTTCATTGACGACATTCTCATCTATTCTAAAACGAAAGCGGAGCATGAACAACATCTACGTTTGATTTTGGAGCTCTTGAAGAAAGAACAACTATACGCCAAGTTCTCCAAGTGTGAATTCTGGTTAAAGGAGGTTCAATTTTTGGGACACATAGTCAACGATAAGGGGATTCATGTGGACCCGGCAAAAATCAAAGCGGTAAAGAATTGGAATACTCCTAAGACTCCTACCGAGATTCGTTCCTTCCTTGGACTAGCGGGTTACTATCGTCACTTCATCTCAAATTTCTCCAAGATTGCGGTTCCGCTCACTGCCTTGACTCACAAAGGTAAACCTTACGAGTGGGGACCCAAACAAGAGGAAGCTTTTCAAACTCTCAAGCTCAAGCTCTGCAATGCTCCTGTTCTAACTCTTCCTAGTGGTAATGATGACTTTGTCATTTATTACGATGCATCCAACCAAGGTCTTGGTTGTGTTCTTATGCAGCGTGGCCAAGTAATTGCATACGCATCACGTCAACTCAAAATCCATGAGAAGAACTATACGACCCATGATCTCGAGCTTGGTGCTGTCGTTTTCGCCTTGAAAATTTGGAGACACTATCTTTATGGCACCAAATGCGTGGTTTTCACCGACCACAAAAGTCTCCAACATATTTTCAATCAAAAAGAGCTTAATATGAGGCAACGACGATGGGTCGAACTTCTTAACGACTACGACTTCGAGATTCGCTACCACCCCGGCAAAGCAAATGTTGTAGCCGATGCCTTGAGTCGTAAAGAACGTATCATACTTCATAGTGTTCATATTCATAACGATATCCAAGTCCGCATTCTTCAAGCACAACACACGTCGGTTACCGGGGGAAACATGTACCAAGAAATGGCATGTGGTGTATAACTCTTGCTAGAAACTAAAGCCAATGGCCTATTGTATTACTTGGATCGTATCTGGGTTCCCTATCGCGACGACCTTCGTATATTTTTGATGAACGAGTCCTACAAAACTCGATATTCGGTACATCCCGGAGGTGATAAGATGTACATGGGTCTTTGTCAACAATATTGGTGGCCCGGCATGAAAAAGGATATTGCCCTCTTTGTGGCAAAATGCTTAACAGTAGACCTCCACCACTGCAAGACGGCTCATTCGTTTCGGCATGTCCAGACAAGTGTGTAGGTGTACTCAATTGCGTGTCCCACCATCAAATTCAACTTCAACTATAAAAACCCATTGCCGGTCCTTCTCGGGCTCCATTCTCTTTCGACTCTCTCTCTCTCTCTAAATTGACACCATCACTGAGTTCGTCTTGCTAAAACGAAGCTGTGACCGGATTATAAGGACCCAATTCATCTCGAGTCGTGATTTCTCATTCTTGGTATTTTCGGACTTTCGGTCCAAACGTCTCGACCCTTCGCGACCAGGTGCGAGCCTCGAATTCATTCCTTTATCAACTGTCCAACTATCCCAATCGAAATCTCGGCCTCAGGCCTTCGATTACCGGGCAAACCAGCGTCCTCGGACACGGTTTGCCGATTGCCGAGAACCAGCGACCAACTTGGCGTGTGTGTTTATAAATTAAATGATACACACATAACCAGCGATGGGCAGTAGCCCGACTGGTTATGCGTGTGTGTGTTTGTGTCTAAGGTCGCGGGTTCGATTCCGGTTGGCCTTCGGCCCAATTTTTTTTATTTATTTCTGTTTTATAAAACTTTTATTTTATTTGTTTATTTTATCTCATTCTAATAATTTCTCCATGCAATAAAAACTATTACGAGTGGTTTGACTCGTTCGTCTATTTTGAAAACGATTAAAACAATATTTTTTTTATATAATAATAACCCACCCAATCTTTATAAAATAATAAAATCTACAATTTTTATAAACTTGTTTAAATAAATTTTAATATATAATAATGATAACATAATTAAACAAATAGAAACTTTTCTTCTTATTTATTATTATATATAAATACAATAAACATGATAACAAATTATTTAAAATATAATATTTTTACAAGATTAAAATATATATACATTTTTGATATTAAGTTTTACAAAATCATTATTATCTTTCTACCATATTTTATAAATGTCAAGAAATATTATTATAAACCTATACGCATTTGAATACGAATACGCACATATAAAACATACAATAATACCTGTTTATCCACATAGGGTTTCAACGTGCTTAGTTTTCAACATCCTTATCACCCACACTCGTGAATTAAAACATCCGCTAGCCAGGTGAGTTACATAGCCCCTATTTTACATTTTTACATACTTTGGGGTGAAACATTATTTCATGTTACTCAATCAAATTGTTTATACGTGTTATTCATGTGGATTATATGCTTATTATCTTGGGTGTACACTTATTTATTTTAAACACAAGAAAACCAACAGTAATATTAATAGATCTATTGTGCTTGACCAGCCCACCCCCGTTAGGGTGTTTATTACTGCATACTCGGATATAGCCGCGTGTTATATTCAAACATATCGGATATAGTGGGTAACTATATTCAAACATACCGGACCTAGCTGTTGTGCTATGTTCAAGCGCGTCAATCAAGGTTTGAATTGTGCTTAGATAAATGATACAACCATGTATGCTATGTTTAACAAGATAAACAATGAGGTGCAAAACGTTTTCATCTACTATTTATCGGTTCCACTAAACCTATGTACTCACCAACTTTATAGTTGACACTTGATTTAAATAATGTTTCAGGTTTGGATATGTGATTGCTTGCTGAATATCCTACCACTTAAGAACTTATGGACCTAGTTAATTAAATCAATGATTTGAAATAGACTAGGTTATTTGAATTTGTATTGTACTTGAATGTTTGTTGTCTTTAATTAAATTAATGAATTATGCAATATTTTAGTTATCATGTGCTTTTGAACAATCATTCCATTGTCCGCCTCGATGATTCAGCCATCAGTCGGGGTGTGACAGCACCGAAAAAGGCGATATGATCCTCTGGAATTTGACTAGTTGTTTTACCCTTCTTACCAGCCGAATGCTCAAAACCACAACAACCCTTTCCATTCTCAACCTTTGATCCACCGTCGCTTCCTTTTCCATTTCCCGAAAACAAAGTTGCATTGGTTGAACTAGTGTTGTGAGACTTGTCTGGATTATTCAACTTCCTTATCTAACAAACAGACTATATCATCAAGGGTTTTGCTTTTCAGATCCGGAGTAGTGTTCTTATCAACATGCATGGAATACTCCAAGAATCAGGTAATGAGTCAAGTAGCTTCTTACACAGATCATATTCTTCAAACTTTACACCCATCTTTCTCAATCTGTTGATCATTGTAGTAAAGCGTGTAACTTGCTCACTCAAGGTTTCATTCTTCTTGTAGTTAAACATATTATATTGCTTCAATAACAGATCTGTTCGACTTTCTTGTAACGCTGCATTACCCTCAAATCTCAGACACAATGCATTCTACAATCCTTGAGCTGTTTCGTGTTGCTCAAAACTCAGATAAAGTTCAGTCGGAAGAGCTAGAATAATTGACCCCGACGCTCGATTGTCCCTCTCAATCAGTTTCTTATCTTCCTCAGAGTATAAATCTGGATCAACAATTAGAACTAATCTATCATCATTGGCTGTCTTCGGCACATGAGGACCTTTGACTATAGATTCCCACAGAGTATGCTTAGTAAACCGAAAGTAAGCTTTCATCTTAATATTCCAGTTAGAAATTCATATATTGATTTCAGCATTGGTGGTGACTTCCCTACTAACCTCTTAGTCTTGTACACCATCCCAGCCATCTTGCAAACACAGTTGAACAAACCACAGATTTCTGAAAAAATTCCAAGTATGGAGATTTCGATCGAAAACTTTATCGGACATAATTATCAGTCGAAAAGTCAATGTTTCGATTACCAGAGATTTTAGACACTTTTGAGTTTTCGGACAAAAACTTTTCGATCGGAAACTATCAATCAAAAAGATTTTTTAATCGAAAAGAGATTGACTCCTTCAACAGACTTTTCGATCACTTCTTCTCAATAACACCAAAAATAAACCTGCAACTTCCCGAATGCACAATCAGACGTCCAAATGTAAGTCCCCGGATGTCTCGCATCGTATCGTGCGAGTGTGTGACTAGTCAAACAGGGTGCGGAATACCCGTGACTAGGTGGAGTATCAACAACAACAAGGAAACCGACAACAAACACGAGTCACTGAAAAACTTCGTCTATTATCAATATCAGCCAATTACATAGAATACAAAGAGAGCGTACTTAACATCTCCTACAACCGGCTATATATACTAACAGACCCAGTGTCACATCCCTAAATTATTTACTTGATAAATAACTCAAGGTTCTAACGACTGGTATTATTAAATAGTTGCGGAAGCTAAAATGAAGATTTCTAAAGTGTTGAACACTATTACAAGTACTAACATAAACTAGTACAATGTTCTAGAAACATATAAGTCAAATCTTTCTCGAGGTTTGACAATCAAGTCTCTTCGGCTTCTAGGATTTAATACAAATGAGTTGCCTATTCCAACCGTGCCTGAAATAACCCAAAATTACTAATTTGAGAATTTAATAATAATAATTCTAAAATAACAATAAACAGTAATAAAAAAAAGGGAAAAAGGAAATAAAATCCCCTCTTTGACCTAATATACTTCACGTCTCCAATTTCCCCTCTTTTTCCTCTTCCTTATCTGTAGCAACCAACATACCGAGGATCATGGAGATTCAAGCCTCCTCCCCACGCAACTTCGACCCTATTAATTGGATCCTAAATCCCAATCATCCTCACGAAAACCAACAATCTGCTCTTAGCTCTTGCGATTTCGCTGTTCTTGCGGAAGCCATTGTACTCGATTGAATACAGCGGTGAAGGACCCGGCTCCCGACGACATTCTGATCTGTATCCTATTGATTGCAATTAAGGTAGATCATCACGCCCTTGCTTTCATTATGTTCTTCATTCTATTACTAAGCACATAGAAAATCAAAATAAAAGGTTCAGTACAAATGGAGTAATTGGAGTATGTGCTGCATATGTCCTTTCTTTTGAAATCTAGTTCACAACTGTAACTCTTTTCTTCTTGATTCACTCAAACTCAATTTGTTTCAAAGCAGGCCTGAACATGTTTATTTTGATTAATGGTTTACAAATTAATTGAGTATGGATCAGATAAAGATTTACTGATTTGCTAAGGTTTTAAATGAATAAATGGGTTTTCGTAATTTTTATTTAGCCAATCACCTGTTTATTAAAACTTTTTTTTTCCTATGTCTTGGTCTTGTTTCTGTTGTTCTCTGCTCTACTGACCCATCCAGGTTGCAGCCACTCAAAGACAAGTCATTTATTCCTAAACGGGTCAACTGTACCTGGGATATTTTTTTTAAACCACCTGTATAAAACCTTTTTAACCCAATTCAAATTAGTCAAGTTCATGTTCCTTTCAACTGCTCCTGTGTTGCCTTTAATGGGCTGCAAATTACTCATTTGAAATCAACCTGCGTGAATCTTTAGTTACTCATTTGAAGGTATTTAGATTACTGTTTACTCAATCGAAACTAGGTAGTTTCGATACCTATTACTCAATCGAAACTAGGTAGTTTCGATACCTTTCTTACCCAATCGAAACTAGGTAGTTTCGATACCCAGTTTGCTCAATCGAAACTAGGTAGTTTCGACATATGTTCTGTTCAATCGAAACTAGGTAGTTTCGATACCTGTTTTAGGCCCATTGGGCAGTAACTTGGAACTATTTTATAACGAAACAAGTGTTGAAAAAAAAAATATTTAAACAAAAGCAATCAGATTTGCTAAGTCGGTGAACAATTTGCATATGAGACATTCGGTCATAACACGAATTACCCTTTTGTAATTAGGGTACGAATAGTCAAGTTGACTAGAACAATTATCATTGCAAGCATACACAAACTCAAGGTGAGTTCACGGCCCCCTTTTAACTCTTTACTGTTTTGTAAACATCGGGGGAGAAACATACTTACTTGTTATGTTTTGAAAACATGAATTACATTGCTTATACGTTTGACAATATGAACATTCTGGTTTAACTTCTTGTGAGTTTCACGGCCCCTTTTTACTGTTTTCAATATTTGGGGGAAGAACATACTTACAACTATTTTTATGTGATAACAAGAGAATAAGACTCGACTTTTATGTTTACATGAGTTAAACGATTTTAGGCCGTTAAAGTCCCCTGGAACAATTTAGTAACCATTAACTGTAGCCTAGGGTCCTATGAATAGTACTATGGAGAGTGACGTCTCCCGGTCATGGTTAGTCGCGCTAACCACAATCTGGAGGATTTATGGCCGCATAGAACCGGATAACGAAATTAGGGGCGAAGAAAAATTGTCATGGTTTGGTTACGGCTCATGTAGGAACATATTATTTGTATTCCTAGCTAGTTTACAAATGGGTCAACAATTCTTATTCTGATTATCACATGCAACTGGAACTATTTACGAACAATTGAATTTAAACAAAGGGTTCTGATCAGGTTAAAGTGATCAGGTTTAAACAAAGGGTTTTGATCAGGCTAAAGATTGAATTTAAACAAAGGGTTCTGATCAGGTTAAAGTGATCAGGTTTAAACAAAGGGTTTTGATCAGGTTAAAATGATCAGGTTTATACAAAGGGTTTTGATTAGGTTAAAATGATCATGTTTAAACATTGGATTTATGACGGTTAAGTCATGGTAATGTTTTCAAAGGAAAACTACTTATTTCATGACGGATAGGTCATGGGCATGTTTTCAAAGGAAAACTACTTATTTTATGACGGTATAGTCATGGGCATGTTTTCATTGGGAAAACTACTCTTTTATGACTATGAAGTCATCACATGTTTTCATTGGGAAAACTACTCGTTTTATGACTATGAAGTCATCACATGTTTTCATTGGGAAAACTACTCGTTTTATGACTATGAAGTCATCACATGTTTTCATTGGGAAAACTACTCGTTTTATGACTATGAAGTCATCACATGTTTTCGAGGAAAACAACCTTACATTAAACCCGTGTACATATTTTCAATGTTTTCAAGGAAAACAGTTTCGTATCATGGCCATGTACACAATATCAATGTTTTCAAGGAAAATCACTTTACATTGCAACAATCAAACCTGTGAACTCACCAACCTTTGTGTTGACATTTTTAAGTATGTTTTTCAGGTAATTCATAGCCATGGCACGGTTGGAATAGGCTAGCTATGTTGGATCAATTCCTAGTAGCTGGAAGGACGTAGAATATCAAGTCTCAAGTCTATCGTTGATCTAGAAGAACTTAGATCATAATATTACTTAGTTTTAGTAATTGTATATGTAATCAAGTCTTAAAAATCACTATTACAGCTTCCGCTATCGTGTAATGAACCAATCGTTGCAACCTGTATTTATTTAATAAGTAAATAAATTTGGGGGTGTGATAATATCATTTTTGGATCAACAAGGAAACAGCTGTGCAAAGACTTTGAGATTCTGATGCACTCAAAGTTTGAAATGAGTTCAATGGGTGAACTAAATTTCTTCTTGGGTCTACAAGTCAAACAGGTCCCAAATGGAATCTTTATCAGCCAATCCAAATATGTAAAGAGCATTTTGAAAAGATTCAAAATGGCTGCCTGCTCTGCTGCAAGAACCCCTATCAACTGACTCCAGACAAAGATTGCCAAGACACTGATCAACATCAGTACCGTGCAATGATAGGGTCTCTCATGTATCTCACTGCCTTAAGGCCAGATATTATGTTTGCAGTATGTCTCTGTGCAAGATTTCAAGCAAGTCCAAAAGTTTCACATCTTCAGGCTGTCAAGAGAATCTTTAGATACCTAAATGGTGCCTCAAGACTTGGGCTATGGTACTCTAAAATTGACATGTTTAATCTGTATCCATACACTGACAGTGACTATGGGGGATGCAACTTGGATAAAAAGTCCACTTCAGGGGGATGTCAGATTCTGGGAGGGAGATTGATTTCATGGCAGTGCAAGAAGCAAACATGTGTTTCAACTTCTACAGCTGAAGTAGAATACATTGCAGCTTCAAGTTGCTGTGCACAGGTCATCTGGATACAAAATCAAATGTTGGATTATGGGATGACTTTCATGGCAACTCCAATTCACATTGACAACATGAGTGCTATCTCAATCACAAACAATCCGGTGCAGCACTCAAAGACAAAGCACATTGACATCAGTTATCATTTCATAAGAGATCAAGCTGAGAAAAAGAGGATTATTTTAACCAAAGTTCATACGAATGAGCAATATGTTGATTTGTTTACAAAACCTTTTGATGAAGCCAGATTTAAATATTTAGTTGAATCAATTGGTATGATGAACTTTGATTAAAATCTATCTCTAAAAATTCCATTTTAAAATATGTTTTGTCTTATGCTGTAAATAAAAGTTATAAGTCAGCAGCATTTTTGTCCTTCAGCTGCTGACAGGTTTAATCTTCAGCAGCAAAAGATTTGCAGCTGACTGCTTTAAGTTATCAGCAGGAACAGGTTTCCTGCGGATTTCTTTAAGACTGTCAGTAGCAACATCCTTGCTGTGGATTATTAAATCCATCAGCAGCAGATAAGTTTGCGACTGACAGACTTAACCCTCCACAGCAACCAAGGTTGCAGCGGACAGGCTTATTCATCCACAGCAACCAAGTTTGCTGCTGATGGGTAAATTTAAGTCCAAATTAACTTTTACCCGCTGTAAAAATCAACATCAGTCTTTACCATGACTGCCTCGGTGTAATACAACTGTAACAATAAAGAGTAAATAAGGTTGTACTGTACAAGTCATTTTGCTTTTTCTCTCCTCTGCCATTATAAAAACAAATCAAATTTCCTTACCACCTCTTCACCTTCAATTTCTCCTTAAACCAACATCACTTTCTCTCAAGTCCCCACCAACCTTCAAACCTTCCCTCCAAATCATACAACAATGGCAGACATCAATAACCTTGATGATAAGTTCTCCCCTTACCATAACCTTACAGCATACCTAACCAAGGGAAAGAAATCCGAAGGATTCAATGATATGATCGACTTCCTATGTCGATCAAAGATCCAATTTGCCCTCACAACCAACCCTACCATATATATCCCTCATATGGAGGATTTCTGGAGTACTGCCATCTACTCTACCGAACAGGGGATTCCCTAAATCAAATCCAAGGTAGACGGCAAGGATATCACCATCTCGGAAGCCACACCAAGAAAACATCTTAAGCTTCAAGATGAGGGAGCAGCCATCTCATACTCAAAGGAAGCCACACCAAGAAAACATCTTGCGCTTCTTCGCGCCACCGCGGAGACGGAGGACGAGGTGGAGAGTTGACTCCTTCTGGATGTTGTAATCGGCTAGGGTTCTGCCGTCCTCAAGCTATTTTCTGGCGAAGAATAGACGCTGCTGGTCTGGCGGGATGCCTTCCTTGTCTTGGATCTTTGTCTTCACATTGTCGATTGTGTCGGAGGATTCGACCTCCAACGTGATCGTCTTACCCGGTAAGGTTTTCACGAAGATCTGCATTTTCGCCGATTTGGAGTGATAAGATGAAGTTGTTTCCAAAAAGTTCTCAGGGATCAATGTTCCATTGTTATCTATAATGCTGAACATACAAAGTACCCCGGGTGACAGTTCAGCAATCCCAGCTGATACTGATCCCACACCCTTCACCTCACATCCTAAACAACAGTCTGCTTCTACCATTCGAACCCCTGTGCATACTACTAAGGATGCACAGGCACAAAAATTACTTACACCTTTTTGGATGTTATCGTTCAACCGGAACACAGGGCCCCAGTTGCAACGACATATACTAGGAAAAGGGGCAAGAGAACTCCTTCTTCTCCTGCCTCCAAGGCCCAAACCCAACCTAACAGCCCTCACTCAGAATCACAACATTCTGGTGAGAATATCATAAGGGACAGCCACATTATTAGGGAGACTCCTTTGGATGTCTCTCTATTAGGTTCAGGATCACTTTCCGGATCCAAAGAACAGCCCCCTGAGCCTTTCCTTTCTCTTCTGAACTTAAGTGTTGAGGAACCTGATCAAGATGATGTACCTTCTCCAACTACCACTATCTCGGAGGTACTGATTGATCTTGCTTCCAACACACCCAACCCAAGTTCTTCTACCCTGAAGGTCCACTCTAGGAGTTATGAAAAAGTGGATTTGGAAGAGGCTGTCGCTACTGCTGGTCTATCAAATGACCAGGAGGACAGTGACAACATTGCCAAGACCTCAACCACGACAACTCAAAGTGAGGATGCTTCCTTGGAAACTCCCCTCACTGAGAGGAATCCCAGGTGCAAAGAAACCATGGGTGATGGGGATGAAGAGGCTAGGCCTAAGGCCCCATCTGGATCCAAGGATTCCACAACTGTGGATGAGGACAGACTGCAACTTCATATTTTGGAATTGACGGCCAGGGTGGCTATGCTATAGGTTGAAGTGTCCAAACTAAGACACCAAGTCTCTATGCATGAAGCCCATCAATGACCAACTTTACCTACTCCCTCCCTTGTATCAGTGGGCACCCAAACTGATGCTTATTTGTCCACTGATGCAAGCAAAAAGGGGAAGATGGTCCCAATGGAGGAAGACTCAGACAGTCTTGACGACTGGATTCAAGAGCAGGCTGTATTTCAAAGCACATTGCCTTTAATAAAAGGACCCATGAAGAAAGGAAAACATCAAGACTCTATCTGAGCTTCCTCTTAACAATCCCAGCATGGACCAGAGAGGATATGAGGTTGAAAGGATAGTCAGAAACATGCAAAAGCTTCAGCAACAAAGGCAGTAAGAGAATTTTGGTAGCATCAGTCTAGGGGGAGTTTGTAGAAACAATGACTGATGGCTACAAAATTCTCTAAGTACAAATGCTGCTGATCTCAGAGTTTGCTGCTGACCAACAAACTGCTGCGGACAAGCTTATCTGTTGCGGATACTTGTTCTCCTGCTGAAGAACAAATCTCCTGCGGATAGCCTTATCTGCTGAAGACCAAAGTTGCTGCGTATAGGCTTCTCAGCAGCATCAACACTTGATGCTGCTGACAGACAAATCATCAGCAGCTTTGGATGGTTACATCTTGATGCTAATCATCATATTTGCTGCTGACAGCCTTGTGCCTTGAAGACAAATCGTTGCAGCTGACTATCCATGCCAAGCGTCACTGACAACTTTCTGCAAAAGCTACTGACACACTCAAAGCAGAAGGAACCTCAATGGCACAACCAATGACAGACAACAATGCTCTTCTCCAAGCATGCAAGCAATAATGCATAAAGAAGACGCTTCAATAAAGTTAACTAGTTTTAGACTAAACGTGTAATAGTTAGCTATATACAACAGATCAACAGTCTGTGTTAGATCTGATCCTTAGAATCAAGGGTCTGTCTTGATTCTAAGTGAGTATAAATACCGTGTAAATACTTCATTGTAAGTGTGCTTTTTGATTGAGTTTTCATTTGTAATCGTTTATTTGCAAAAGCTTAATACAACAGTGTTCTTAAAAGTATTCTTTCTGTTTACTCGATTATAATTGTGTAGTTGTTATTGTTTCCACCATTTTCAACTAAGAACAGAACCATCTTGTACTTTCACGATCCTACATTAAGTACGGTTAAGTAAAGTTAGTATGTTTAGAGTGGTTAAACCGTTAGAGTCCGTATTGGTCTGATGTGTATTTAACTAATCAATTCAGATCGAAAGTGACGTTGTGGGACCTTGTTTAGGACAACCCAAATTAGCTTATCAGGTGAGTTCTAGAAGCCCTATTTTAAATGTTTTAATAATGTTTTTGGGCTGGTGTGCATACGTAATGATGTGACTATTTTATAAAATGATGTTTATGAATGTTGTACGTGACGTTTTATAAAATGATGTTTATGAATGATGTTTTGGAAGGAAAGGTTATGAAGGAAGTGTTTATGAAATATTTTGCCAAAAGAAGTTTATGAAGTGTTTATGAATGAATGAATGTTTTTAATAAAACGTACGAATGCTTTAACTGAAGTTTTGAAGTAAAAGAAGCGAAGGTTTACGAAAGTCACAAACGAACGAATCTGCCAATATTCCTTAGGGAATGAAGGTGAATGGCTGGCCAACTGTTGTACAACTGAGGCGATAACGGTCGCCAAGGGGATTATCGTGATCCTTGAAGTTTGGTACGATTTACCTTACGGGGTAGTCGTGCTTGAAGTTTGGTACGATTTACCTTACGGGGTAGTCGTGCTTGAAGTTTGGTACGTGTCATCCTTGTGATGTCGTGCTTGAAGTAGTGTTGAATAACCTAAGTATCGGGCCCTAGGAGTTCTTCACCCGAAGGACAGTACGGTGATTGATGGGCCTAGTGGTGGTGATCTTTAGGTTATTCAGCCAGTATGTGACGTTTGGATTTGACGGTTACGAGAAGGCGCAGATTCGATATGTTCGTTGACTTATGTTTATGAAGTGTTATGTTTTGTTTTTGCATTATTTTACGTACGCTTTTTATTAAATGAAGTGTGAAGTTATGTTTTTGGCAAATTATTTGAAGTTAAAGTTTTATGTTAAAACTAGAACTCACCAGCGTAGCTGACTTTTTAGTATGCACATTCAGGTTATGGCAGGTTACGATGATGGAAGGTGATGCTGGGTGTCTTGATGAGTTACCCGGATGACATGAAGACTGGCATCCCGTTATGATTAGATTATGTTATGTTTACGTAATAGACTATGTTACGCTTCCGCATGTTGAACAATGTAATGGTTATGTTTTAATGAAGTATTTTCCACTGCGTTATTTTGATATTCAAGTTTAAGAACTGTTTGTAAATGAGTAAATCCAACAAGTGAGGCCTCTCGGGTTTGGGGCCTTACAAGTTGGTATCAGAGCAATAGTTTGACAGATTCGGACACTCCCAGTGTCTGAACTTAAACTGTGAATGAGACCGAAAGCGGATGCCAGTACGGGTAACTCGAGCCACAGCATCAGGTATGAAGGTAGTATATATTTACATATATAGTATGCCTTAGAAAGGGGTAGGTAAGGACTTGTGTTCTGATGGAAATCAAAAAGGTGGTCAAATAGAAATCGAAAGGTGATGTAATGGTTAATTGCAGATGGCCAGTGTATATTAACATCTTACAGTGCTTGTTGAATTTTATTTGTTAACTAGCGTGATGACATTGGATTCCTTGTCTTATAGAACGAAATGGCAAGGAGAGGAAACGAAAGACGTGGTGGGGGCCGTACCGGTGGTCGTACCGGCGGTCGGAATGGTGGGCATGGCAGGACCCCTGCGCGCCAAGAGTATAGTGAAGAAGGAAGTGTTCACACTGAACCGGCTGTTGGTGTGCATGGAACCGAGCAGACACAGGTTGAAGAACAACCTTTCACTTTTGAACCAGAAGTGAGAGCAGCCATAGCTCGAGAGTTCATTGAGTTGATGAAGGTGTCCTTGCCAGGACTGTTGGCAGAAGCATTAAAGAAGGTTAATGAGATGGGTGGGTCTAACACGGTGGTTGATACCCCGAACACTGAGGCAATCAACGCACCGCTTAACCGTGGTTGCGACTATAAGTCTTTTAAGGCATGTGACCCGCCGGTCTTGACTGGGAAGAAAGACGCGGTAGCTACGTTTGATTGTGTGATTCGTATGGAGACTGCCATTCGTCTGAGCGAATGTCGAACGGATCAAGTTGTGAAATTTGCTGCTAACTCCTTGAGAGAGGAAGCATCCCATTGGTGGGAAGGTGTATGTCAAGCAAAAGGGAGCGAGGTTGTGGATGCAATGATGTGGGCTGACTTGAAAACCTTGGTGATCAAGAATTTCTGCCCAAGGAACGAGATTGAGAAGGTAGAAAGGGAATTTCTGGGTTTGAAGGCCGGGAGCATGACGCACCGACAATACACAACCCGATTCAATGAACTGGCACATCTGGTGCCACTTCTTGTCACAACTGAGGAAAGAAAGATTGTATGCTACATACAAGGACTGCCGGACCAGGTCCGCACCTATGTTAAGGCAAACGCCCCTACTACATATGATTCGGTAGTAGAACTGAGCGGCGTGGTATTTGATGATCTGGCGCTGAATGTCGTTGCCATTGAAGAGCCTAAGAAGAAGCTGAGTTTTCCCGCTAAACGATCGGGTAGGAAGTTGTTTGGGGCTCGGGACAAACAGGCCAGGGTAGGCGAGCCGGCAGTCTGTGGAAGATGTGGGGTAAGACATACGGGTGAATGTCGGTTAGGGTCTAATCAATGCTTTAAATGCGGAAAAACCGGACACTACTCCCGTGAATGCCCGCAAGGCTTCAAATGCTACAAGTGTGGGGAGTGTGGTCATATGAGCCGGGAATGCACCAAGCCCAGGATGGGTCAAGCCGGGAAAGGGAAAGGCCCGGAGAAGAAAGAAGAGAGACCCCGAGCAAAGACTCACGCCTATGCGCTGACGCAGGAACATGCCAGAGCGGACCCCGACGTGGCGGCATGTACGTTTATCCTTGACAACACTTTTGTAGTTGTGTTATTCGATTCGGGTGCCAGTAAGAGTTTTATATCTGCGACTTTCAGTAAACGAGTGAAGTACACTGTCAGTAAGCTAGAAAGGGCTTTTAGCGCAGAAACCGTTGAGGGTAGAACAGCGATAGTGACCGATGTAGTTGACAACTCCACGATAAAAATAGAAGGTCACATGTTCCTTGTCAGATTGTTTGTTATGGTTTTGGGAGGGTTTGATGTCTTGTTAGGTATGGATTGGTTAACTGCCAACGAAGCACAAATCATATGTAAACGAAAGATAATCCGACTCAAGGCTCCGGATGGTAGCAAAGTCGAGGTTTTTGGAGATCGTGACGCCCCGATGCCAAACGTCATCTCGATGATTAAGGCAGTAGATTACTTGAGACGCGGATGCGAGGCTTATCTGGTGTACATAATTGACGAGTGTAAGGAAGTGAAGGAACTAGACGATGTACCCGTGCTACGCGAGTACCCGGAGGTGTTTCCAGAGGAATTGCCTGGGATACCACCCGACAGAGAGATCGAATTTTGAATCGACTTAGTACCAGATGCCCAGCCCGTGGCTAAGGCTCCATATCGACTAGCACCAGTGGAGATGAAAGAACTTATGGCCCAATTAGACGAACTACTGGAGAAGGGATTTATACAACCGAGCATCTCGCCTTGGGGTGCTCCGGTGTTGTTTGTGAAGAAGAAGGATGGTTCGATAAGAATGTGTATTGATTATCGAGAGTTGAACAAACGTACGGTGAAGAACAAGTACCCTTTACCAAGGATCGACGACCTGTTCGATCAATTGCAAGGCGCAAGTTGGTTCTCAAAAATCGACATTCGATCCGTGTACCATCAGTTGAAGGTGAGGGAAGAAGACATACCGAAAACTGTATTTCGCACGCGTTATGGGCATTTCAAATTCCGCGTAATGTCTTTCGGATTGACGAACGCCCCCACAGCGTTCATGGATTTGATGAATAGGGTTTGTCGACCGATGCTAGACCGATCGGTAATTATGTTCATCGATGATATCCTCGTCTACTCCAAGAATGAGGGTGATCACGCATGTCACTTAAAGGAGGTGTTGGAGGCTCTGAAGAAGGAAAAGTTGTATGCTAAGTTATCTAAATGCGCGTTCTGGCTTAGGGAAGTCCAATTCCTAGGTCACATCATCAACCCGAACGGCATTATGGTTGACCCAGCGAAGATAATGACGGTAAGGGAATGGAATATTCCTAAGACGCCAACTGAAATCCATAGTTTCTTGGGATTGGCAGGCTACTATCGGAGATTCATCCAGGATTTCTCGAAAATAGCTTCGCCATTGACAAAATTGACTCGGAAGGAGGTAAAGTACGAATGGGGTTCGACCCAGGATGAGGCGTTTAAGGAATTGAAGGAAAAGCTAACCAAAGCCCCAGTCTTGGCCCTTCCCGAGGGTAATGAAGACTTAGTGGTATACTCTGACGCTTCGGGTCAGGGATTGGGATGCGTGTTGATGAAACGCGGAAGAGTGATCGCGTATGCGTCACGACAGTTGAAGATTCACGAAACTAATTATCCAACCCATGATTTGGAACTTGCTGCTGTCGTATTCGCATTGAAAATCCGGAGGCACTACCTTTACGGGGTGAAGTTTGCTATTTACTCCGACCACAAAAGTTTGAAGTACTTCTTTGAACAAAGAGAGCTTAATATGAGACAGATACGATGGTTTGAACTATTAAAAGACTATGACTGTGAAATCATATACCATCCTGGAAAGGCAAACATGGTGGCTGACGCTCTAAGCCGAAAGGATGTGCCTGCTCTTATTAGAGTGAAAGCTTGCCAGTTGGTGGTAACATCTGATGTGATGAGGGAAATTTAAAGAGCTCAAGATGAAGCACTTAAGGAAGAAAACATAAAGAAGGAAAGGATGGTTGACCAACAGGACAAGTTGGAATATAACACCCTTGGTGTTAGGACACGTTTTGGGCGGGTATGGATACCTATGGGTGGCGAGCTTAGAACCAAAATCTTGGATGATGCTCATAAGTCTCGTTACTCTATCCACCCCGGTACCAACAAAATGTACCAAGATCTGAGGAAGGAATACTGGTGGCCTAGAATGAAACACGAAGTGACAAAGTACGTAAGCAAGTGCTTGACTTGCTCGCAAGTAAAGGCTGAACACCAGAAACCGTATGGAAAGATTCAACCACTTGAAATACCAGAATGGAAGTGGGAACACGTTACCATGGATTTCATAACCAAGCTACCTCGCACAGCTAAAGGTCATGATACCATTTGGGTAATTGTGGACCGTTTAAAGAAAGAGTGCTCATTTCCTACCTATTCGCGAGACGTTCTTGTCAGCAAGGTTAGCAGAAGTATTTATTAAAGAAGTTGTAGCACGGCATGGGATGCCTTTGACGATCGTATCTGACCGGGACACACGATTCACATCGAGGTTCTGGAAAAGATTTCACGAGGCGATGGGCACGAAGCTTAATATCAGCACGGCATACCACCCACAAACGGATGGTCAGTTCGAAAGGACCATTCAGACATTGGAGGATATGCTTCGTGCTTGTATTATCGATTTTGGTGGCAGTTGGGATAGTCAACTGCCGTTAGCCGAATTCTCCTACAACAATAGTCATCACACGATGATAGGCATGCCATCTTACGAAATGTTGTATGGGAGAAGGTGCAGGACCCCGGTTTGTTGGGGTGAGATTGGACAAAAGGAATTAGGGAGTCTTGAAGTAGTAAGAGAAATGTTAGAAAGGTTTGATCAAATCAAAGCACGAATGAAGGCCGCACAAGATCGTCAGAAATCCTATGCGGATAAACGACAAAGGCCTATTGAGTTTGTTGTTGGGGACAGAGTAATGTTGAAAGTGTCACCCTGGAAAGGAATCATACGATTCAGGAAGAGAGGAAAGTGAAGTCCGAGGTTTGTCGGACTATTTAGGATAATGGCACGGGTTGGTGAAATCGCTTATCGGTTAGAATTGCCTGATGAGTTAAGTGGGATTCATCCTACCTTCCATGTATCACACTTGCGAAGGTGTTTGGCGGATGAATCGGCTCACGTACCACTTACTGACATCGAGGTCGACAACAGCCTTAACTACATCGAAGAACCCGTGGCCATCTTAGACAAAAAGGAGAAGCGTTTGCGTAATAAGATTATTCAATTGGTTAAAGTCCAATGGAAGCACCGGAAGGGATCAGAATCTACTTGGGAAACGGAGACGGAAATGAGGGAGTCGTACCATCAACTATTTGACTTATGATAGGTTTCGGGGACGAAACCTATTGTAAGGGGGGTAGACTTGTAACATCCCAAAAATAAAACGACAGATATAATAACGGAATAAACGAACGAGGCATGTCGGGTTGGGTCGGATGGGCCGGCGGGCTGGAAGGGGAGCCTCGCCTATAAATAGCCAAGGTCACCACCCATTTCTCTCATTTGCAACTTCTAGAGAGAGAAAGTTGTCGGATCGACCCGATATTTGAGAAGTGTGTTGCTCCAGAGCTCGTGAGAAGAACCTCTAGATCAGAAACTCGATTCAGGTAACGATCTGGCCTATATTTGAGTTTTTGTTCGTTTTTGGGTTTTTCGGGTTTTGGATGAAAATATAACGTTTTTACTAATGAAATTGAAAGGAAAACATATATTTGGGTTCCTTAATGAAAAGCAAACGTTTTGAAGTAAACAAGTTCGGGATCTTGACGTGATTAGACCCGAAGGCGAAAGTTAGGGTTTTTGCGAGGAAGCAGTTCATGCATACTTATCAAGTACGCATGAAGCTGATCCTGCGTACTTATCAAGTACGCATGAAGAGGGTCATGCGTACTTATCAAGTACGCATGAAGCAGGTACTGCGTATTTATCAAGTACGCATGAAGCAAAGTCTGCGCACTTATTAAGTACGCAAGAACAAGTCCTTACGCACTTGTTAAGTGCGCAGACATCAGGCTGGTTAAGTAAAGTTAGTATGTTTAGAATGGTTAAACCGTTAGAGTCGGTATTGGTATGATGTGTATTTAACTAATCAATTCAGATCGGAAGTGACGTTGTGAGACCTTGTTTAGGACAACCCAAATTAGCTTATCAGGTGAGTGCTAAAAGCCCTCTTTTAAATGTTTTAATAATGTTTTTGGGCTAGTGTGCATACGTAACGATGTGACTATTTTATAAAACGATGTTTATGAATGTTGTACGTGACGTTTTATAAAATGATGTTTATGAATGATGTTTTGGAATGAAAGGTTATGAAGGAAGTGTTTATGAAATATTTTGCCAAAAGAAGTTTATAAACTGCTTATGAATGAATGAATGTTTTTAATAAAACGTACGAATGCTTTAACTGAAGTTTTGAAGTAAAAGAAGCGAAGGTTTACGAAAGTCACAAACGAACGAATCTGCCAATATTCCTTAGGGAATGAAGGTTAAGGGTATGGGAAGTATGTTATGGGCCTATACCTTTTAGAGGCGTCTGTGGCTGGCCAACTGTTGTACAACTGGGGCGATGACGGTCGCCAAGGGGATTATCGTGATCCTTGAAGCTTGGTACGATTACCTTACGGGGTAGTCGTGCTTGAAGTTTGATACTTGTGCCCTACGGGGCGAAGTGCTTGAAGTTTGGTACTTGTCATCCTTGTGATGCCGTGCTTGAATTAGTGTTGAATAACCTAAGTATCGGGCCCTAGGAGTTCTTCACCCGAAGGACAGTACGGTGATTGATGGGCCTAGTAGTGGTGATCTTTAGGTTATTCAGCCAGTATGTGACGTTTGGATTTGACGGTTACGAGAAGGCACAGATTCGATATGTTCGTTGACTTATGTTTATGAAGTGTTATGCTTTGTTATTGCATTATTTTACGTACGCTTTTTATTAAATGAAGTGTGAAGTTATGTTTTTGGCAAATTATTTGAAGTTAAAGTTTTATGTTAAAACTAGAACTCACCAGCGTAGCTGACTTTTTAGTATGCACATTCAGGTTATGGCAGGTTACGATGATGGAAGGTGATGCTGGGCGGCTTGATGAGTTACCTGAATGACATGAAGACTGGCATCCCGTTAGGATTAGATTATGTTATGTTTATGTAATAGACTATGTTACGCTTTCGCATGTTGAACAATGTAATGGTTATGTTTTAATGAAGTATTTTCTGCTGCGTTATTTTGATATTCAAGTTTAAGAACTGTTTGTAAATGAGTAAATCCAACAAGTGAGGCCTCCCGCGTTTGGGGCCTTACAAGTGACCCTCGCCGGAACCCTAGCCGCCGCCTCTTTTTCAGCCGGTTTCCTTCACCACCGCCACGAGTTAGAGAAAACCACCATTACCACTGCACTTAGGACCACGAGGACTACCCGAAACACCCCTCCACTCGCCGGAGAGCGGTCCTCCGCCTAGCACCATCGTTCACTGCTCCTGCTGCCGCTGCTCTCTTTCGTCAGAGGAGGCCGCCTGAATGTGGACGGCCCTCCTTCTCCCTTCGATCCCTCTCTCTCTTTCGTTCTAAGATGAGAGCATTTGTGTGTGTGTGTGTGTGTGTTTTTGGAGGTGTAGAAATGAGGTGAATGGAGGCTACAACTCTTAAAGGGGTATTTATAGTTAGGGTTAAAGGTGGGTGTTTGGAAGGGATTAAAATACTGGTTTGCTGAAAACAGGTAGCCGTTCGAGTCCCGTGATGACTAAAAGCTTTGAATTATTATTTTAAGACTCTTATAATTATTAAATATTATTATTTATAATATTTATGTATTTAAATCATGAAATTTTACGTTTCGATTAGCGTATAAGCCGGTACACATCTGCATCGCGTGTCTAAATACGTTTTCTTATTTAAACGTTTCGCGCTCCGAAATGAAATTATTATTTCCTTAATAATACAAGTAATTGTAAACAAAGATGATAGAATATAAATAATCATTATATTATTTAATCATACTAGGTAAAAGTTAACCGGATCAATCTTACGCTGGTATTTGTCATAGTCGCGTGTACTAGGTCGTGTAACTCACGCGTGAATTTCTAAATACACGTACGAAGTGAATACTAATAATTATTATTAATATTTAGCATTAGTGGTCGGGTATCACGTTGTGTGTCGGTTATCAACCGTGCACGCGTTAATCCTTATAACCGTAGGTCGTGAGATTATGCAAACTCTACGTATTAATAATATGTTATCTTGAATCATAGCATGATCCGTCAAATAGAGTTAGAAGTTTGGTTCACCTATTGGGCCTATAATTGGGCCTTTAATGGGCTTCACTCCCTATTGGGCTCATAACTAGGCCGTTAATGGGCCTTAGAATTCTTTTGGGCCTTATTGGGCCTAAGGTTAGCCTAACAACTAGGTTTTGGGATCCTGATTTTGCGGGTGTCACATTCTCCCCTCCATAAAGAAATTTCGTCCTCGAAATTTGTTAAGCTTACTCGGATTAAGCTTTCGTAATCTAACTCCACTTCCCGATGCCTAGGGTGAATTTTTCGCTCGTTTCAAACGATAATCGGTAATGTTGAATAAGTGGATACCTCACCAGCTATTAACATTGATCGTGTAAGGAATAGAGATGTCATTGTATCAAATAACAGTACAACGTTACTATTGAGCGTGCATTAAAGCGAATGAGTAGATTTAGGAAATCCTTTTATTATGTCGCCATGTGAGCGACGTTAGCTATACCCCGAGGTGATAAAGTCATTATTAGAGTCCCATAAACAGAAGGGTTTACAACCAGTTGGGTCCTCTTTGTATAGTGGGTAAGTCGTGAAAAGAATGTTTACTCGGTGTGAATTAAAATAGCGAGTTTTCACAAATCAACTGAACTCACATACGAGAGTAAACCATTAAGGATTTGATGCCGAAGCACTTCATTATGTGATCGTTCTCCTCAGCGTTGTACAGTACGATCACCATCCTTAGTAATGAGAGGTAGATGTGCATGCACACGGATTTCTGAAAGTATGCGGACACATACTCTAAGTTTATATCTGTGTTTCCTCTAGTGGGAATCAAATCATGATAGAATTTAAAAGAGAATTATTGAAAATTCAGTAACACACAATCAAGTAATTGACAGTTACTTAATTTGAATGAGGGCAAACAGTTCTTGAAGGGTCATTGAGCTGAGATGTGCTTATATTAGTACTAGAGTCTAAGAGTGACAAGGTTACACCAGACATCCATAAGCAATACGTACCGGTATGGAATATTAATGTATCTAGCACTAGCAGTAGCAGTGTTAATACATGATAACTCGTACATCATTATGCAATGCTGTCGAGTAAAGCCGTCGAGGTGGTTACTACTGTAATGTAATGAATCTAAGAGGTTCGGAGATCAATCCTTCGATTGCTCGAGATTTATACGCCCTTGGGTAATGAAGTTACCTTTCAGATCTCATGAATACTTTCATATGAATGACTGATCTTTCCTGAAGCATTCGCCTTGAATGTTCATAGATCAAAGTATCGTTATAAATAGTATATACGTCAGCGATAGATGGTCAATGAAGTTGGGAGTTGTTCTGAATGAAACTTCCAAGTGAATATTTTCATAGACAAGCCTATGAACTGATATACCCATAACATTAGTTATGTCTTGTATCAGATTTTTGAAACCTGGGACTAGACTATAAGCTAGTCACCATTTCTAAAGGTGAGCATGCCATTCACCATAGTCATCGAGGTGACATGTCGTTAGCCAAGGCTATTGTGATTCATAATGTACCTTTTTAACATATATTGACGTATACTAATCATTCACACCGTGAGACGCTGATTGGGAATAGGGTTAATCATAATCCAAACTATAGAGAAGTCGGATAATGTCAGTCGTTTAATGGTGTGGGATCGGTTATTGCTACAGATCGGTAAGGTGATTAAAGTCAAGGTTTATGACAAGGTGGAAATTAAATAATCCAGTTAGAAGAGACAAATTTGAGGAACACATTGAACTAGTTGGGTTCGGTCTTTTGCTAAGGGAAAAGGATAGGTTTGAACGAAGAATAAGGACAAGTGAAAGTGAAATTGGAAGGAAAATTTAAGTATTCAGGTGAAGGCAAAGGGTGTTTCCAAGGAAAGGAATATGATACTCGTCCTCGAGCATCGACCGCTAGTTATACAATTCTACCTGGGTTTTGTGATCAGGAGTAGAAGACTTCTGGGCTAGACTTCCACGTAGACCTTGTTGGTCACTCCTTCATGTTTGCATCTCTAGCCAATAGTTGAAATGACATCTGTTAAGATTCGATGTGATAGAGCATGGGAGGCGTACCGAAGTGTAATTGAATTTAATATGCACCAAAACGTACTAGGACAATTGGTAGTAACTAACTGAATGAAAGAGATGAAATCAGGCGTACAAAGGTGTATGCATAAGTTCCAATGGATGTTACGAGTTGGTGGAAAGTCACAGTGAAGGAGTTGTAGTAATAGAAACTATTTAATAAGGATAGAAGTTGGATGAGTTCATAATGTGCATGGCCAGTTGAAGTGTCCGTCGGAGTCGTCTCGATTATTAGCAATCCATGTAGGACATGTAGAGCGTCCGGCTAGAAAATATGGTCAGTGTGTCCGAAGAGTTGAAATAGGGCTTGAATATGAATAGGGGTCAGATCCTACGTCACCATGAAGTTGTATAACATAAGAATTGAAGACATGTTCAAGATACTAGGTTTGTATCAGCATAACAAGATTAGCGCCAAAGGTGATAGAGTGATTAGTAAAGAAAAGTAGACAAAATCGTCAAGATTTCTAATGCATACTTCTCGGTTTGTTTAAACTGCTGAAAAGGTCGGATTTACGATGACGAGATATGGCATAGACTTATGGTTACGCTCGTGTCATCATTGGTAGCTAATTATTACGTCCTACATAGGTCATCACTTTAGGGCTTCCTAGAATTCACAAGTGCTTGTAAATTCACAATTACGTGATATCAAGTGTAATTGTCAATTTACTTCACTTGATCACTCTAGTATTCTCCTGTAGTGGGTCATAATGTAGATGCCTATCGTTTTCATATTGATACGTATGTTAGATGTTAGCCACGTATGCCACATAATCGTTCCTAGTGTCAACGTAGCTAATGATGTCCTAGTGTAATCATATACACTAACAGTTGACTCAAATGATCTGGCAACGGTTGGAATTTCTATACTCGAGTCTGAGGTGTTCCTGGTGTAGTGCAAGTCTATGAAATCTCAGTCCCTAGATACGTGCGGTTAGAGCCTAGGTATCACTAAGGAAACCTAATTCGCTAAAACCATTGGCTCTGATACCAATCTGTCACACCCCCAAATTATTTACTTGATAAATAACTCAAGGTTGTAACGACTGATATCATTAAATAGTTACGGAAGCTAAAATGAATATTTCTAAAGTGGTGAACACCATTACAAGTACTAACATAAACTAGTACAATGTTCTAGAGCCATAAAAGTCAAATCTGTCTCGAGAATTGACAATCAGGTCTCTTCGGCTTCTAGGGTTTAATCCAAATGACTAGCCTATTCAAACCGTGTCGTTGCCAAACAATACCTGAAAAACATGCTTAAAAATGTCAACATAAAGTTAGTGAGTTCACATGTTTGAGTGCCACAATATAAGATCATTTTCTTGAAAAACTTTTGAAACATACCCTAAGGATTTTGTATAACTATCCTTTGTAAATCTTGAAAACAATGCAGTTGGAATCACCGTAGGACATTCCCTTGAAATGTTTGTAAAACGTTTTATTTGATAATATGGTTGGAATTCCCATAAGACGTTACCTTGAAATGTTTGTAAAACGTTTCGTTAAAAAGCATGATAAACACAAGTTTAATAATCTTGTTGAACTCATCGTTGGACATCACGATGGACATGCTTGGAAAGCTTTTGGTAAATTGGAAAATGAAATTGTCATAAATGTGATAAACGAGTCCTAAGGTGATCTATTGTTGTCTAGCTAGGAATCAACAAAAAGTAATGCAATTACCATGAGCCTAAAACCAACTCTAGACGGTTCCTGATTTTTGCCCCGTCAATGTTCCATCACAAACATTGAAGTGAAATTTTCAGATAACATGCATCCATTAAACTGATTGTTGGCGTAACCAACTTGATGAATGGGGGTGTCAATCTCAATAGTACTATTCATATATTTCTAGGCTAACTCCATAGCTAATGGTTATATTGTGTGTGTTCCTTGGGACTTTTGTTGTGATGTCCTTGTAAACCCATGTAACCCATTTGAGATCGGAATACTTCGTTATCATGTGAAAACCGTGCATGTTTTTGTAAACTTTGTATGAGTGAAAACATCGTATGTTTTTGTAAAACGCATATGTGTTTGTAAAACTGATATGCTTTTGTAAAACTAATATCTTTGTAAAACTGAAATTCTTTGTAAAACTTGTATGCACTTTGTAAAGCCGATATGCTTTGTAAAACTGATATGCTTTTGTAAAGCTAATGTCTTTGTAAAACTGAAATATTTTTGTAAAACTTGTGTGCACTTTGTAAAGCCGATATGCTTTGTAAAACTTGTATGCACTTTGTAAATCCGATGTGCTTTGTAAAACTGAAATGTTTTTGTAGAACTTGTATGGACTTTGTAAAGCCGATATGCTTTGTAAAACTGATATCTTTGTAAAACTGATGTATTTGTAAAACTGAAATGTTTTTGTAAAACTTGTATGCACTTTATAAAACTTATGTGTCTTTGTAAGGCCTGTATGCCTTTGTAAAGCTGGTATGTTTCGTAAGACTCTGCATGTTTTCCCCCTGGAGTATAGAGCAAGTAAAAAGGGGCCGTGAAACTCACACGTGTCACCAATGTATCGTCATAATGATTCCTAGACTGGAGTAAGTGTGCCACTGTGGCGAGCAATTCTACTACACGTGTGCGTTCACCATCATAACCCTAATCACAAATATTTGTATGTAATGCATTAACTACTGCTACTAGGGTTGTAACATTTCTAATTTCACTGTCTTAATTTACAATTCAATGTAAACCATTTCAATTCCAAAGCCTGTACACTAGTCGTATCAACAATAAAATGAAAATCCGTAATTTATTTCACGGGTATACTTTATTAAAAGTTATATATTGTGCATATAAATATATATAATTAGCAAACAAATACGGACACGCATGGATTCAATTAACAAAAATCACGCGTTTGCTCGAACCCTAAACCATTTTGTGACGTTTCGGATTTTCGTTCTCGTACTTGTATTAAAACTATCATGTAATCATTCTCTATTTTAATAAGTGTAAGAATTTATTTAGTTTTTATATAAATAGGTATTTTATGTTATGGATTTAATTTAAAAAGAATTTTATAATATAAAAAAAAAACTAATATAAAAATCTTATATAAAAATTCTACATTTGAAAAGTTGCATATTTAATAAAATAACATATTTTAATAAGATTAATAACTTTTAAAAAGAAAAAAATTATTATTATTTATAATAATAATAATAATAAAATAAAGTTTATAAAAAAAACATTTTTTTTAGTTAATTTGATTTAAAAGAAATTAAATTAATTTATTTAAATAAAAGTTCAGGGGTTGCTTTGTAAATAAACAAACTGAAAGGATTTAAAACTAAAATCGTTTGAGGGGCTGTTTCTTGTCAAATGAAACTGCAGGGACCATTCAGTACTTATTTTAAGGGTTAAAGCGTGCTAAACTAAACTCGAGGGACTAAAACTGCCAATACCCTTTTCGTTTATCCGGTCACCCCTTCCAAGGTCCGGCGGGTAAAGGTTTTTCCGGCGATGCCCGACAAAGCTGTTCCCCTGCACCTCAACTGCTAAAAGCTTCTATGGCTTCGTCTCCTCCACGCGAACAAAACCCCCCGACAAATTTGTCTCCCAAACATAGGAATCGACCAATCCCGTTGGTGGTCGAGATACCCAGGTCCAAATTCGTGCCCGACAGGCCACCTCCACGCCTGATGAATGTCGGGTTAGTTTCATCTCGTCCAGAACAATGTGGGAACGTGCTCAATTGCACGTTTGAGCATAGAAATCAAGCCCGCCTATAAATGACCATTGTCGGCCCCGCTCGAGCTCGCTACCATCCTTCCACCTGCTCTCACTTCAAATTGAAACCACCATCGTGTTCGTCTCTTCTGTGCGAAACTACACCACCCCTACTGACGGCCTAACTCCCTCTGGAACTCGAAATCGCTAACTTGGTATTTGCGGATCAAAAAACTGTGCCGACCAGGCGTGTTGCAACTCGGTTCGAACCTCAAATCGATTCCCCTGTCTTCTACTTATCCCTGGTAAGCAATTCGGATCAAAATCTAGGCATTCGTACGACAGTTTCCGGACAAACCCAAGTCCTCGGACATGGTTTGTTGGATTGCCGAGAACCAACGACCAATACTGGTTGTGTGTATATCAATTAAACGACACACACATAACCAGCGATGGGTAGTAGCCCGGCTGGTTATGCGTGTGTGTGTTTGTGTCACAGGTCGCGGGTTCGATCCGGGTGGCCTACGGCCCAACCCATTTTTTTTCTATTTTCTGTTTTAAAAATATAATTTAGTTTATTTAATTATCCCACCATATTTTAATACCATATTTATACAATAAAAACCAATACGAGTCGGTTAACTCGTTCGTTTATTTTGAAACCGATTAAACACTCTTTTTATCTATAACCTATTTCATTATTTTTATAAATCTTGTAATATTATTTAATTACATTTTTATATATAAAACATCCCATATTTTTATAAATCTTGTAATATTATTTAATTACATTTTTATATATAAGACACCCCATATTTTTATAAGTCTTGTAATATTATTTAAATACATTTTTATATATATAAAATGTCCTATATTTTTACAAATCTTATAACATTTTTATAAACTTATTAAAATACATTTTATAACTAAATTATCCCATTTTTATATAAACCTAACAATGTTTTTAATAAGCTTGTTTAAATAAAGTTTAAATAAAGACTTTTCTTTATTTGTTATCATTATAAATACATTAAATATAATAATACTTGTATAAAACAATATATATATATGTATTCTTATAAGTTAAAGTTTTACAAAAACCATTAACATTTTATTTCCATACATTATACAAATAAATATTAAGGAAGAATTATATTAAAGCCCACATACATTTAAATACAAATACACACCAATACGCATACAATAATACCCATTTGTCTACATAGGGTATCAACGTGCTTAGGCTTCCACGTACTTATCACCTACACGCGTGGAAAATACCCGCTTGCAAGGTGAGTTACATAGCCCCTATTTTTACATTTTCATACGTTTTGGGGTGAAACATTATACATGTTACTCACATTGTTTATACGTGTTATACATGAGACTATATGCTTATTCTTTGGATGTACATACATTTAAACACAAGACAACCAACTGTAATATTGATAGATCTATTGTGCCTGACCAGCCCACCCGATTAGGGTGTTTATTACTGCATACTCGGATATAACCGCGTGTTATGTTCAAACATATCGGATATAGTGGGTAACTATATTCAAACATACCGGACTTAGCTGTTGTGCTCTGTTCAAGCGTGTCAAACTCGGTTTGAATTGTGATTTAAATAAATGTTACATCATATACTATGTTTAACAAGATAAACAATGAGTTGCAAAACGATTTACATTACTATTTATCGGGAATTACTAAACCTATGTACTCACCAACTTTTTAGTTGACACTTGATTTAAATAATATTTCAGGTTTGGATATGTGACTATTTGCTGAAGATCTCTTCACTTAAGGACTATGGACCTAGTTAAATAAATTAATGTTTTGAACTAGACTAGGTTATTCGGATTGTATTGTACTTGGATCTTGTTGTTCTTAAATTTAAATTAATGAATTATGCAACCTTTAGTTACCATGTGCTTTTGAACAATCATTCTAATGTCCGCCTCGATGATTCCGCCATCGGTCGGGGTGTGACAGATTGGTATCAGAGCCAGGTTATAGGGAATTAGGTTATTAGACACGATGACCTAGACTATAACCCTAGGACTCCCTTCTATGTGTTATGTGCTAAATGATTATTTGCTATATGAATTATTTGTAGTTAGGTATTATTTGAATTTTCCCAAGTTTGGTACATGAGACTTATACACATACATACAAGACTTTGACACATGATACATACACATTCGACAAACAAACTTATGCAAACAATTACACTACTTATCCTTATCCATACTCTTTTCTAACCCGTATTAATTGCAACAATTCCTACACATTTTATACTCATAGACTCTCAAGTCTATCAAAAAATCTTGAAAATCTTGGCAACGACTTAATTTCTTGAGACTAGTAAAGGACACGTGCAATCTGGAAGGGTGACACCTGTACATTGGGTTTTCTGGCTAGGAAAGCATTTCGTATAAATCCAAATAAACGGACCCGTATGCTTTCCTGGGAATTCCTGAAGTGAGTGTTTACCTATAGTCTAAAGCATGTCTCTTTGAAAGTTTCGGGGAATTAATTAACGTTGATAAGTCGATGTATTCGCAAGGATACAATCCAAACTTAAACTCAAAATTTGGGGACATTATAGCAAGATAGGAAGAACTAGACGAGCATGCAAAACAAATCATTATTTCGGGTGCACACGTAATAACAATTTGTAATGCATGCAAGTCCCGACAATTCCTATTATGCAAATAATGATCTATAACATCATGTCCTACCCGGAAAAGATGACTTAGTTTCCCCTATCAACTTAGAATAAATAACATGCACTGGCACGCGTCATGATAAATCTCGTATTCCTGCTTACATTATCTCCCGCCATAACTCATATTTATCCGTCTTATCTAAAATGTCATTGTCTTTTCTTATGGTGTTAGAATGCCTCCTCGACGTGCAAACTCTAGCACTTCCAACCCGGATCTTGCTACTCTCCTTGCCCAGCTAGTAGGGCAAATGACCCAAGCAAATAACAACAGTGACGGGTCTCACAACATCCAAGGGAACGGTGGTACCAACCCGCCTCATTGCACATTTAAGCAGTTTAACTCGTGCAATCCTACTAAATTCTTCGGGACTGAAGGTGCTACCGGCCTACTTCAATGGTTCGAAAGCATGGAAAGCACATTCCTAAACAGCGACTGTCCCAATAATCTTCGGGTTTGTTATGCCACAAGTGTACTCCAAAAGAGAGCCCTCACCTGGTGGAACGGTGAGAAACGCACTCGTGGTGCTGAGGTTGCTACATCCTTATCATAGGATGATCTGAAGAAGGCCATGACTGATGAATTCTGTCCTCGTAATGAAATGAGGAAGCTCGAGGCTGAGTTTTGGGATCTTGCCCAAGACAGCGGGGATAATTTGGCTTACACCACCCGGTTCCAAGAACTAAGTCTGTTGGTGCCTCACATGATCACTCCCCTTGCTCGAGGAATTGAAAAATACATAGGCGGCCTGCCTATGCATATTCAAGATGCTGTGTTAGGAAGCAATCCTCCTACACTTGAAGTTGCTATCCGTTTATCTGCTACACTATCTGACAACCATATCAAAGCCGGAACCTTAGCAAGAAAGGGTTCCAAAAAGGTCGTGTCTACTCTTGCGGCCGTCAAAGATGTGAAACCCGAGTCTTCTAACCGCAACAAGAAACGTAAGAGTCGAAACTTCGCAGCCGTAACTCCCGCTGTACCTGCTATTCAAGCGGTCCCTTTGGGTCAAAACCCAAAAACTTATCTGGGCCCGAATCCCCAATGCCAGACTTGTAAGTACCATCATCCTGCCAACCTACCATGCCGATTGTGTTCAAACTGCGGGCGATATGGACATGTGGTCACTACTTGCCGTACCCGTCCTCCCGTCCATCAAGCTGCTCCAGCCAACCGTCCCGTCTATCCGGCACCTCCCAATGGCCGGGCATGTTACGAATGTGGAGATCCAAACCATTTCCGTGACCGATGCCCGAAACTTCATCATCAAGGTGGTCCTCAAGGACGAGCGTTTAACATAAACGCTAATGAGGCTCAAGCAAACAATGACGTGATAAACGGTACGTTTCTCGTAAATAATCATTATGCATCCGTTTTATTTGATACCGGTGCCGATAGGAGTTTTGTATCTCTTGCCTTTGAATCCCGACTTTCTAAGCAAAGAACGAAACTTGACAAATCTTATTCCGTGGAGATAGCGAACGGAAAATCTATTACTATAAATTCTGTTATCCGCGACTGCAATCTCGAGCTTAATAATCACAAATTCTCTGTTGATCTCCTTCCAATGCAATTGGGAAGCTTCGATATTATAATTGGCATGGACTGGTTATCCAAGCACCATGCCGAGGTTATTTGCTACGAAAAGTGTATTCGTATACCTCTTTCTTCGGGCGACACGTTAGTTATGTTCGGTGAAAAACCGTGCCGTGGTCTTCAAATCATGTCTTGCACATTGGCACAAAAGTACTTGCGGAAAAAGTACGTAGCCTTCTTGGCCCACATAGTTGATACGAAAGACAAGGGTAAGAAATTGCAAGACATTCCAATCATCCGAGATTTTCTCGAGGTATTCCTCGAGGATTTACCTGGTCTTCCTCCACCTAGACAAGTGGAATTTCATATCGACCTTTTGCCCGGAGCAACTCCCGTGGCAAAATCCCCCTATCGTCTTGCACCTTCCGAGATGCAAGAGCTCGCAAGTCAATTACAAGAACTCTCATCCAAAGGATTCATCCGCCCAAGCCATTCACCTTGGGGCGCTCCCGTGCTGTTCGTAAAGAAAAAGGATGGATCATTTAGAATGTGCATTGATTATCGTGAACTCAACAAGCTTACAATTAAAAATCGTTACCCTTTACCCCGTATCGACGACCTTTTCGATCAGCTTCAAGGTTCAACATGTTTCTCCAAGATTGACCTTCATTCCGGGTACCATCAACTTCGTGTTCTCGATGAAGACATTCCGAAGACTGCCTTTCGGACTAGGTATGGTCACTACGAATTCATGGTCATGCCATTCGGTTTGACTAATGCACCTGCGGTCTTCATGGACCTCATGAACCGTGTATGCAAACCTTATTTGGACAAGTTCATGATCGTTTTCATTGACGACATTCTCATCTATTCTAAAATGAAAGCGGAACATGAACAACATCTTCGTTTGATTTTGGAACTCTTAAAGAAAGAACAACTATACGCCAAGTTCTCCAAGTGTGAATTCTGGCTAAAGGAGGTTCAATTTTTGGGTCACATAGTCAACGATAAGGGAATTCATGTGGATCCGGCAAAGATCAAAGCAGTGAAGAATTGGAGTACTCCTAAGACACCTACCGAGATTCGTTCATTCCTTGGTCTAGCAGGTTACTACCGTCGTTTCATTTCAAATTTCTCCAAGATTGCGGTCCCGCTCACTGCCTTGACTCACAAAGGTAAGCACTACGAGTGGGGACCCAAACAAGAGGAAGCTTTCCAAACTCTAAAGCACAAGCTCTGCAATGCTCCTATTCTAACTCTTCCTAGTGGTAATGACGACTTTGTCGTTTATTGTGATGCATCCAACCAAGGTCTTGGTTGTGTTCTTATGCAACGAGGTCAAGTAATTGCATACGCATCACGTCAACTCAAAGTCCATGAGAAGAACTATACGACCCATGATCTCGAGCTTGGTGCTGTCGTCTTCGCCTTGAAAATTTGGAGACATTATCTATATGGCACCAAATGCGTGGTTTTCACCGACCACAAAAGTCTCCAACATATTTTCAATCAAAAGGAGCTTAATATGAGGCAACGACGATGGGTTGAACTCCTAAACGACTACGACTGCGAGATTCGCTACCACCCCGACAAAGCAAACGTTGTAGCCGACGCCTTGAGTCGTAAGGAATGTATCATGCTTCAAAGTGTTTATATTCATAACGATATCCAAGCCCGTATTCTCAAAGCACAACACACCTCGGTTACCGAGGGAAACATGTATCAAGAGATGGCATGTGGTGTAGAACTCTTGTTAGAAACTAAAGCCAACGGTCTATTGTATTACTTGGACCGTATCTAGGTTCCCGATCGCGACGATCTTCGTATATTTTTGATGAACGAGTCCCACAAAACTCGTTATTCGATACATCCCGGAGCTGATAAGATGTACATGGGTCTCCGTCAACAATATTGGTGGCCCGGCAAGAAAAAGGATATTGCCCTCTTTGTGGCAAAATGCCTAACTTGTTCTAAAGTAAAGGCCGAACACCAAAAGCCTTCCGGACTCCTCGAACAACCTGAAATTCCCGTGTGGAAGTGGGAGAACCTTGCCATAGATTTCATCACCAAACTCCCACGCACTTCTAGTGGGCATGATAGTATCTGGGTTATCATAGACCGACTTACAAAGTCTGCTCATTTCTTGCCTATTCGTGAGGACTATCGAGTCGAGAAATTGGCTCGGATCTACATTGATGAGATCGTAAGTCGTCACGGAATCCCTTTGAACATCATCTCCGATCGTGATTCGCGTTTTACTTCCCGATTTTGGCAATCATTACAATCAGCACTCGGTACTCGTTTGGATTTAAGTACGGCTTACCATCCTCAAACTGATGGACAAACCGAGCGAACGATCCAAACTCTTGAGGATATGCTTAGAGCTTGTGTCATTGATTTTGGTGGCAATTGGGATTCTCACCTACCACTAATTGAATTTTCCTACAACAACAGCTACCACACAAGTATTAACATGGCACCGTTCGAGGCTCTTTATGGACGAAAATGCCGTTCACCGATTTGTTGGAACGAAATTGGTGAAACACAAATCACCGGTCCTGAGCTTATCCAAGAAACCTCCGATAAAGTCTCTCTTATCCGTGACAACATTCGGGTAGCAAGGAGTCGGCAAAACAGTTATGCCGATAGGCGACGAAAACCCTTGGAATTTCAAGTTGGAGATATGGTCCTTCTAAAGGTATCACCTTGGAAAGGCATAGTCCGATTTGGAAAGAAAGGAAAACTTGCACCTCGATATGTGGGTCCATTCAAGATACTCGAGAGGGTAGGAAAAGTAGCCTATAAACTCGACCTTCCTTCAGAACTCAGCAACGTTCATCCGACTTTTCACGTGTCTAATTTGAAAAAGTGTCTAGCCGACGAGAATCTCCACATCCCTCTTGACGAAGTGCGCATTGACGAGAAAATGCACTTTGTTGAGAAACCCGTGGAAATCATGGACCGAGAAGTCAAGAAACTCAAGCGTAGCCGCATCCCCATCGTCAAGGTCCGTTGGGAGTCTAAACGTGGACCCGAGTTCACTTGGGAACGTGAAGACCAAATGAAGACCAAGTATCCACATCTCTTTTCATAGCCTCCATTATTGAATTTCGGGGCGAAATTCCTCTAACTTGGGAGACTGTGACGTTTCGGATTTTCGTTCTCGTACTTGTATTAAAAATATCATGTAATCATTCTCTATTTTAATAAGTGTAAGAATTTATTTAGTTTTTATATAAATAGGTATTTTATGTTATGGATTTAATTTAATAAGAATTTTATAATATAAAAAAAAACTAATATAAAAATCTTATATAAAAATTCTACATTTGAAAAGTTGCATATTTAATAAAATAACATATTTTAATAAGATTAATAACTTTTAAAAAGAAAAAAATTATTATTATTTATAATAATAATAATAAAATAAAGTTTATAAAAAAAAACATTTTTTTTAGTTAATTTGATTTAAAAGAAATTAAATTAATTTATTTAAATAAAAGTTCAGGGGTTGCTTTGTAAATAAACAAACTGAAAGGATTTAAAACTAAAATCGTTTGAGGGGCTGTTTCTGGTCAAATGAAACTACAGGGACCATTCAGTACTTATTTTAAGGGTTAAAGCGTGCTAAACTAAACTCGAGGGACTAAAACTGCCAATACCCTTTTCGTTTATCCGGTCACCCCTTCCAACGGTCCGGCGGGTAAAAGTTTTTCCGGCGATGCCCGACAAAGCTGTTCCCCTGCACCTCAACGACTGCTAAAAGCTTCTATGGCTTCGTCTCCTCCACGCGAACAAAACCCCCCGACAAATTTGTCTCCCAAACATAGGAATCGACCAATCCCGTTGGTGGCCGAGATACCCAGGTCCAAATTCGTGCCCGACAGGCCACCTCCACGCCTGATGAATGTCGGGTTAGTTTCGTCTCGTCCAGAACAATGTCGGAACGTGCTCAATTGCACGTTTGAGCATAGAAATCAAGCCCGCCTATAAATGACCATTGTCGGCCCTGCTCGAGCTCGCTACCATCCTTCCACCTGCTCTCACTTCAAATTGAAACCACCATCTTGTTCGTCTCTTCTGTGCGAAACTACACCACCCCTACTGACGGCCTAACTCCCTCTGGAACTCGAAATCGCTAACTTGGTATTTGCGGATCAAAAAATTGTGCCGACCAGGCGTGTTGCAACTCGGTTCGAACCTCAAATCGATTCCCCTGTCTTCTACTTATCCCTGGTAAGCAATTCGGATCAAAATCTAGGCATTCGCACGACAGTTTCCGGACAAACCCAAGTCCTCGGACATGGTTTGTTGGATTGCCGAGAACCAACGACCAATACTGGTTGTGTGTATATCAATTAAACGACACACACATAACCATCGATGGGCAGTAGCCCGGCTGGTTATGCGTGTGTGTGTTTGTGTCACAGGTCGCGGGTTCGGCCCAACCCATTTTTTTTTCTATTTTCTGTTTTAAAAATATAATTTAGTTTATTTAATTATCCCACCATATTTTAATACCATATTTATACAATAAAAACCAATACAAGTCGGTTAACTCGTTCGTTTATTTTGAAACCGATTAAACACTCTTTTTATCTATAACCTATTTCATTATTTTTATAAATCTTGTAATATTATTTAATTACATTTTTATATATAAAACATCCCATATTTTTATAAATCTTGTAATATTAGTTAATTACATTTTTATATATAAGACACCCCATATTTTTATAAGTCTTGTAATATTATTTAAATACATTTTTATATATATAAAATGTCCTATATTTTTACAAATCTTATAACATTTTTATAAACTTATTAAAATACATTTAATAACTAAAATATCCCATTTTTATATAAACCTAGCAATGTTTTTAATAAGCTTGTTTAAATAAAGTTTAAATAAAGACTTTTCTTTATTTGTTATCATTATAAATACATTAAATATAATAATACTTGTATAAAACAATATATATATGTATTCTTATAAGTTAAAGTTTTACAAAAACCATTAACATTTTATTTCCATACATTATACAAATAAATATTAAGGAAGAATTATATTAAAGCCCACATACATTTAAATACAAATACACACCAATACGCATACAATAATACTCATTTGTCTACATAGGGTATCAACGTGCTTAGGCTTCCACGTACTTATCACCTACACGCGTGGAAAATACCCGCTTGCAAGGTGAGTTACATAGCCCCTATTTTTACATTTTCATACGTTTTGGGGTGAAACATTATACATGTTACTCACATTGTTTATACGTGTTATACATGAGACTATATGCTTATTCTTTGGATGTACATACATTTAAACACAAGACAACCAACTGTAATATTGATAGATCTATTGTGCCTGACCAGCCCACCCGGTTAGGGTGTTTATTACTGCATACTCGGATATAACCGCGTGTTATGTTCAAACATATCGGATATAGTGGGTAACTATATTCAAACATACCGGACTTAGCTGTTGTGCTCTGTTCAAGCGTGTCAAACTCGGTTTGAATTGTGATTTAAATAAATGTTACATCATATACTATGTTTAACAAGATAAACAATGAGTTGCAAAACGATTTACATTACTATTTACCGGGAATTACTAAACCTATGTACTCACCAACTTTTTAGTTGACACTTGATTTAAATAATGTTTCAGGTTTGGATATGTGACTATTTGCTGAAGATATCTTCACTTAAGGACTATGGACCTAGTTAAATAAATTAATGTTTTGAACTAGACTAGGTTATTCGGATTGTATTGTACTTGGATCTTGTTGTTCTTAAATTTAAATTAATGAATTATGCAACCTTTAGTTACCATGTGCTTTTGAACAATCATTCTAATGTCCGCCTCGATGATTCCGCCATCGGTCGGGGTGTGACACATTTGAACCCAACTCTCTCAATTTTGACTCTAACCCTTAATTTGGACTTTCATGGACTCATTTGACTCTCAAAAGTCAAACAGCCCCATTCCGTGACAACTCAAGGGGCCATCAACGGATTTTCTGTCGAATTGGACTCTTCATGGTTATTCAAACATTGAGTCGGCCCAACCCAGACCCAAACAACAATCAATTCCATTCGTCACGCGGTCATATTCAAATTTTGAACGAATTTGACTTCTAATAGTCAATCCGTATCAATCTAGTTTAATTCGTGAAATTTACGCGTATTCAATCCCTGAAATCATTCCCCAGTCAACCTCCAAGTGAACCTAGACTAGTATCAGACTCGATTCGTTCACAATTCAATAGAATAACGCGAATTCAGCCTGCAAAAGCGTTTCGGTCAAATCAAAATCGAATTTGGTAAAATCAAATAAAATTGAACGAATTAAACTACTATCCCTCACGCGTATACCTCCTCTCAAACTCTCCCAACCCCTGTCGAACCTGCATTTCACCTCTGAAGTTCTCTCGATCGCGAAGAACAGTCGGAACCAAACTCGTAGCCGCCAACACTTGTTGCCCAATCTCAACGTGTAAGTCTTATGTCATTAGAACCGTAATCAAACACTGATCAATAGCCCTATATCAATTTATTCTAGAAATACAGAATCAAATCAATTCAAAAATCTAGGGTTCTTGGCATTCGTATTGATTTGGGTTTTGATTCGAGATTTACGTTTTAAATTTTTAGTCTTCTAATATTTCAGCTAAACCACCTGGTCCGGCCGGCAAGTTACTGCGCCGTCGAACCAGGTGGCGTGGGTTCGAAACCTACCAAATCAGTCCTTTTTCGCGAACCATGAATACCGGACCCGGACACCTCCCTGTTACGGGTTATCAGATATTCGAGTGGATCTTTTACGCATATGTTTTCCCTGGTCCAGCGGTGTACATGTATTACCCACACAGGATCCACCTGGGTTCGAACCGGGTGGCCTGTTTACATTTTTAAAACCGTTTTTATAACTACAAAAATTTTATAAAAATTATTTTTATAAACCTTGTAACAATTATAAACAGTATAAAAGCAGAATCTGTAAATTTCATATAAAACTCGATTTAATCCAAAATTAAAAGTATTAAATTACATATAAACCTTTTTAATCCAAACTTAAAAATGTTTAAATAAATTTTTAAATGAAAACAGTTTAATTTTTTTTATATATAAGTTATAAAGGATTTAATTAAAACAATCAAGACTTATTTTTCTAAAGAAAAAATAAATAAATAAATAAAAGTTATTTATTCCAAAGATAAATATATTTTATTGTTTACACCTTTATAAATAAATATCATTTTTACGTATCTTTATAAATAAATAAATAAATTATTTATTTAAATAAGATAAATCATACAACTAATTTTTATATAACTAAATTATTAAGTAATAATAATTATTTAATCCACTTAGTCATTCGAACTCGAAACTTGGTTTAATTATTTAAAACTATTTATTTAAACCCCTCATTTTATTAAACATTTCATTTAAGTACAAACCACTAATACTTACCACTCCAACACTTGTTACATACAACCGACTCAAACCTAGACTTAGACATATAATATTGTACCCTCCAATAATTCAAATATACATTATACATTAGGTTAACGTGGTGAGTTGCAAGGATCAATTTACTACTTAGTCTCCCGCGTTTAGCTACACCTTGAACCATGTGAGTATTCACAACCCCTTTTACTCTTTTACACTTTTGGGGTGGAACATGAACTTTACACATTACACTACATTTATACAAACAACACAATTACATATCCTTTTTTACATTCATGTGTGCAAAATTTGAGCTTTGTGCCCGAGTGCTAGTTGTGCTAATCTTTGTGAAAACTTATGTTCAATCATTAACTATTCAAGCCGACGGTTTTCAATGATAGATCTATTAAGTCTGACAAACCCACCCAAGTGGAGGTGATTGATACCGACAACACAATTTGCATACTAGTTACAAAGGTTTGGTTGTACTTGATTACACAATAGCTGCTCCCCATAAATGCCTTATTCTATCATGTCTTGTAAAGGATTTGTTTTCAACTACATGCTATCTATATACAACTGTGTTATACTCACCAACTTTTTAGTTGACTTTATTTTATTCATGTTTCAGGCCCTAATATGTGAGAATGATTCAAGACGTGCTCAATATAGGATTTGGACTTAGCAATTTAAATCAAGAATTCTATGAGTTGTTTTATGTTTCCTTGTTTGAATTTGGTTTGTACTTGGATTATTTGTAATGGAAATTTGACTTTAATATATTTCAATTTAGTCAACCTTGTGCTATGAACAGTCTACATGTCCCGCCCCGATGATTCCGCCATCGGTCGGGGTGTGACAGATTGGTATCAGAGCCTTGGTTATAGGGAATTAGGTTATTAGACACCTTGACCTAGACTATAACTTTAGGACAACCACTTATGCTATGCTTCATGATTATGTGCTATGTGCTACATGTTATATGTTACATGCTTAGAATGATTACTTATTATTTCATTTTGATGACTTATGTGTTTTAAATCCATGACTTATTAGGATATTCTTAATAATTAAATAAATAATATCCTTTCCTATATTCTAAAACCTCATAATATTTCTATCTTCTTTCTATCTTTATCCTTTCTAAGAATGTGGAAAATTCTTGAAGCAAAAATCTTTAAAAAAATTTATTTCTTCGTTAAGGTTTTTAAACTTGTTAAATTATTTGAGGACACGTGCAATCTGGAAGAGTGGCACCTGTATTTTGGGTTTTCTGTCTAGGAAAGCATTTCACATAAATCCCAATCAACCGAGGGACCCGTATGCTTTCCTGGGAACCCCCGAGATGAGTGTTTACTTATAGGCTAAAGCATGTCTCCTTGAAAAATTATATAAGTTTAATTAACCTTAATGTGCCATAGTATTCAAGTGATTTTGTCACTTTTGAGTACAATCCAAACTATGAATATCTATTTTTTATTTTGTTATCTCATCCTATTAAATCCTAGCAATTCTCATAAGTTCTTACAATCTTTTCTTGTCTTGTGAAAATCTGTAGAATGACTCCTCGTCGTGCTCCCGCAACCAACACCGACACCGACATTGCTACTATTCTTGCTCAACTTGTGACACAACTCACCCAAGCCAATGGTGCCACCAATGGCAAAAATGGTGGAAATGGAAGCAATAGTGGTAATAATGGTGGAAATGGTGGTAACAATCCATCTCAATGCACCTTCAAGCACTTCAACTCGTGCAATCCCCTAAAGTTCTATGGTACCGAAGGAGCTACTGGACTCCTTCAATGGTTCGAAAGCATTGAGAACACATTTCTCAATAGTGAATGCCCCGACAACCTTCGTGTTCGTCATGCTACAAGTGTTCTTCAAAAGCGGGCACTCACGTGGTGGAATGGGGAGAAAAGAAATAGGGGTGTTGATGTAGCTATGGCCTTACCTTGGGATGAGGTCAAAAGGCTTATGACCGAGGAGTTCTGTCCTCGAAATGAAGTGAAGAAGTTAGAGGCAGAATTTTGGGATCTTGCCCAAGATAGTGGGGAAAGCTTAGCATATACAACTCGGTTCCACGAGTTGAGTCTTCTCGTGCCCCACATGGTCACTCCTTTGTCCCGTTGTATCGAAAAGTATATTGGTGGGCTACAAAGACAAATCCAAGATACTGTCTTAGGTAGAAATCCTGCTACTCTGGAGGATGCTATTTGTCTATCTGCTACCTTAACTGATAATCATGTGAAGGCTGGGACTCTTACCAAAAAGGGCTCTAAGAAAGTTTCTGAAACCGTAACCCCTCCTACCCATATCAAAGAAGCCACAACTGAACCCTCTCACAATAATAAAAAGAGGAAAGTTATAAATTTTGTTGTGGTTACTCCTGCTATTCTCGTTAATCAAGTTGCACCCGTAGTTCAAGCACCGGCTAAAAAGCCATATGTTGGGATCTACCCTCTTTGTGCCACCTGCAATTATCATCATCCTCAAAGTATCCCATGTCGCCTTTGTACTCATTGTGGGAGATATGGTCATACTATCAATGTTTGTAGGGCCAAAGCTCTTGCGGGCCAAGTCAACCCTCCAAACCGAACCGTACCTCAAGTGGCTAATCAAGGTGCTCCCGCCATTGCTAATGGGCGTGCTTGCTATGAGTGTGGTGACCCGAACCATTTTCGTGATCAATGTCCAAGACTTGCAAATGCTAGACAAGGTTCGTGGGCGTGCGTTCAACATAAACGCCAACGAAGCTCAAGCCAACAACGACGTGGTTAATGGTACGTTCCTCGTTAATAGTCAATATGCCTCCATTTTGTTCGATACCGGTGCCGATAAAAGCTTTGTGTCACTTAATTTTGAGCCTTTACTTGCAAAGACACGATCCCAATTAGAGAAAACCTTCACCGTTGAAATAGCGAATGGTGACTCCCTTACAATTGAGTCCATTATTTTTTATTGCTCTTTAGAACTTAATGATCATACATTCCCAATCAACCTTGTTCCAATGCTACTAGGAAGCTTTGATATTATCATAGGTATGGATTGGCTATCAAATCATCATGCCGAAGTCATTTGATTTGAAAAGTGTATTCGAATTCCGCTACCATCGGGAGAAACCTTAAGGGTTTTTGGTGAAAAGCCTTGCAAGGGACTTAAGTTGATGTCGTGTACTACCGCTCAAAAGTACTTACGAAAGAAGTACACTGCTTTCTTAGCTCATATTGTTCAAAAGGATGTCAAGGAGAAGAGTATCCAAGACATTCCGATCATTCGGGATTTCCCCGAAGTTTTTCCTAAGGATTTATCCGGTCTTCCTCCCGTTTGTCAAGTAGAGTTCCGTATTGATCTTATACCTGGAGCTAACCCTGTTGCTAGAGCTCCTTATCTTCTTGCACCTTCGGAAATGCAAGAGCTTGCAAGTCAACTTCAAGAACTCTCCGATAAAGGTTTCATTCGCCCAAGTCATTCACCGTGGGGTGCACCTGTCTTATTCGTCAAGAAGAAGGATGGATCATTCCGCATGTGTATTGACTACCGCGAACTCAACAAGCTTACTATCAAGAACCGTTATCCTTTACCTAGAATCGATGATCTCTTTGATCAACTTCAAGGTTCTACTTGTTTCTCAAAGATTGATCTTCGATTCGGTTATCATCAGCTCCGTGTTCAAGAAGATGACATTCCTAACACTGCTTTTCGAACAAGGTATGGTCATTACGAGTTCATGGTTATGCATTTTGGGTTAACCAATGCACCTGCAGTTTTCATGGATCTCATGAATCGCGTGTGCAAACCGTACCTTGATAAATTCGTGATTGTCTTCATCGACAATATCTTAATCTATTCCAAGACTAAAGCCGATCATGAACAACACCTTAGATTGGTTTTGGACCTCTTGAGAAAGGAACAACTTTATGCCAAATTCTCCAACTGTGAATTTTGGCTAAAGGAAGTTCAATTTCTTGGTCATATTGTCAATGACAAGGGAATTCATGTTGATCCTGCAAAAATCGAAGCGGTTAAGAATTGGAATGCCCCTAAGACTCCTACCGAAGTTCGTTCATTTCTTGGTCTTGCGGGTTATTATCGTCGCTTCATCTCAAACTTCTCAAAGATTGCTGTCCCTCTTACCGCCTTGACCCATAAGGGTACAGCTTATGAATGGGGACCAAAGCAAGAAGAAGCTTTCCAAACCCTCAAGCATAAGTTGTGCAATGCTCCCATTTTGACTCTCCCTGAAGGAAATGATGATTTAGTTTTCTATTGTGATGCTTCTAACCAAGGTCTTGGTTGTGTCATCATGCAACGAGGCAAAGTAATCGCTTATGCATCTAGACAACTCAAAATCCATGAGAAAAATTATACGACGCATGATCTCGAGCTTAGTGCGGTCGTATTCGCGTTAAAGATTTGGAGACATTACCTATATGGCACGAAATGTGTGGTATTCACCGACCACAAAAGTCTTCAACATATCTTCAACCAAAAAGAACTCAATATGAGGCAACGACGTTGGGTCGAACTCCTTAACGACTATGACTGTGAGATTCGTTACCATCCCGGCAAAGCGAATGTTGTAGCCGATGCTTTGAGTCGAAAGGACCATGTTATGCTTCATTATGCCCGTATTCAAACCGATATTCAAACCCGTATCTTAGAAGCTCAACATGCCTCGGTAACCGAGGGTAACATGTATGAAGAAATGTCGTGTGGTGTTGAACTTCTTCTTGAATCAAAACCCAATGGATTACTCTATTACTTGAACCGTATTTGGGTTCCCGATCGCGATGATCTCCGTGCATTTCTCATGAACGAGGCTCATAAGACTCGTTATTCTATTCATCCTGGTGCGGATAAGATGTACCAAGATCTTCGCCAGCTCTATTGGTGGCCTAGTATGAAGAAGGACATTGCTCTTTATGTGGCCAAATGCTTAAGTTGTTCCAAAGTCAAAGCTGAACATCAACGTCCTTCTAGTTTGCTTGAACAACTAGAAATTCCCGTTTAGAAATGGGAGAATCTAGCTATGGATTTCATTACCAAGCTCCCTCGCACCTCGAGTGGTTATGATAGTATTTGGGTGATCATTGATCGACTCACCAAATCTGCCCATTTCTTGCCTATCCATGAAGACTTCAAAGTGGAGAAACTAGCCCGAATTTACATTGATGAAGTTGTGATCCGTCATGGTGTTCCATTGAACATAATATCCGATAGAGACGCTCGGTTCACTTCTCGATTTTGGCAATCTCTCCAAAAGGCTCTTGGTACTCGATTGGATTTGAGCACGGCTTACCATCCACAAACTGATGGTCAAACCGAGCGAACAATCCAAACTCTTGAAGACATGCTTAGAGCTTGTGTAATCGATTTTGGTGGCAATTGGGATTCACATCTATCCCTAATCGAGTTCTCTTACAACAATAGCTACCACACAAGTATCAACATGGCTCCATTCGAAGCTCTCTATGGTCGCAAGTGTCGTTCTCCTATCTGTTGGAACGAGATTGGTGAAGCACAAATCACCGGTCCCGAACTTATCCAAGAAACCTCCGACAAGATTATTCAAATCCGTGACAATATTCAAGTAGCGAGGAGTCGGCAAAAGAGTTATGCCGACAAACGTCGAAAACCCTTGGAATTCCAAGTCAGTGACCTTGTTCTTCTAAAGGTGTCTCCGTAGAAGGGTGTGATCCGCTTTGGAAAGAAAGGCAAGTTAGCACCTCGTTATGTTGGTCCATTCAAGATCCTTGAAAGGATTGAGAAGGTGGCTTACAAACTCGAGTTACCTCCATCTCTTGGCAATGTGCATCCTACATTTCATGTATCCAATCTGAAGAAGTGTCTCGCTGATGAAAATTTCCATACACCTCTTGACGACGTGCGCATTGATGAAACAATGCATTTCGTTGAGAAGCCGGTAGAAATTATGGATCGTGAAGTCAAGCAACTCAAGCGAAGTCGCATTCCTATTGTCAAAGTTCGCTGGGAATCTAAGCGTGGTCCTGAATTCACTTGGGAACGAGAAGACCAAATGAAGCTCAAGTACCCTCACCTTTTTACTAATGCCGTTGTTTCCCCTAGCTAAATTTCGGGACGAAATTCTCTCAACATGGGGAGACTGTAACATTTCTGATTTCACTGTCTTAATTTACAATTCAATGTAAACCATTTCAATTCCAAAGCCTGTACACTAGTCGTATCAACAATAAAATTAAAATCCGCAATTTATTTCACGGGTATACATTATTAAAAGTTATATATTGTGCATATATATATATAATTAGCAAACAAATACGGACACGCATGGATTCAATTAACAAAAATCACGCGTTTGCTCGAACCCTAAACCATTTGAACCCAACACTCTCAATTTTGACTCTAACCCTTAATTTGGACTTTCTTGGACTCATTTGACTCTCAAAAGTCAAACAGCCCCATTCCGTGACAACTCAAGGGGCCATCAACGGATTTTCTGTCAAATTGGACTCTTCATGGTTATTCAAACGTTGAGTCGGCCCAACCCAGACCCAAACAACAATCAATTCCATTCGTCATGCGGTCAGATTCAAATTTTAAACGAATTTGACTTCTAATAGTCAAACCGTATCAATCTAGTTTAATTCGTGAAATTTACGCGTATTCAATCCCTGAAATCATTCCCCAGTCAACCTCCAAGTGAACCTAGACTAGTATCAGACTCGATTCGTTCACAATTCAATAGAATAACGCGAATTCAGCCTGCAAAAGCGTTTCGGTCAAATCAAAATCGAATTTGGTAAAATCAAATAAAATTGAACGAATTAAACTACTATCCCTCATGCGTATACCTCCTCTCAAACTCTCCCAACCCCTGTCGAACCTGCATTTCACCTCTGAAGCTCTCTCGATCGCGAAGAACAGTCGGAACCAAACTCGTAGCCGCCAGCACTTGTTGCCCAATCTCAACGTGTAAGTCTTATGTCATTAGAACCGTAATCAAACACTGATCAATAGCCCTATATCAATTTATTCTAGAAATACAGAATCAAATCAATTCAAAAATCTAGGGTTCTTGGCATTCGTATTGATTTGGGTTTCGATTCGAGATTTACGTTTTAAATTTTTAGTGTTCTAATATTTCTGCGAAACCACCTGGTCCGGCCGGCAAGTTACTGCGCCGCCGAACCAGGTGGCGTGGGTTCGAAACCTACCAAATCAGTCCTTTTTCGCGAACCATGAATACCGGACCCGGACACCTCCCTGTTACGGGTTATCAGATATTCGAGTGGATCTTTTACGCATATGTTTTCCCTGGTCCAGCGGTGTACATGTATTACCCACACAGGAGCCACCCGGGTTTGAACCGGGTGTCCTGTTTACATTTTTAAAACCGTTTTTATAACTCCAAAAATTTTATAAAAATTATTTTTATAAACCTTGTAACAATTATAAACAGTATAAAAGCAGAATCTGTAAATTTCATATAAAACTCGATTTAATCCAAAATTAAAAGTATTAAATTACATATAAACCTTTTTAATCCAAACTTAAAAATGTTTAAATAAATTTTTAAATGAAAACAGTTTAATTTTTTTATATATAAGTTATAAAGGATTTAATTAAAACAATCAAGACTTATTTTTCTAAAGAAAAATAAAAGTTATTTATTACAAAGATAAATATATTTTATTGTTTACACCTTTATAAATAAATATCATTTTTACGTATCTTTAAAAATAAATAAATAAATTATTTATTTAAATAAGATAAATCATACAACTAATTTTTATATAACTAAATTATTAAGTAATAATAATTATTTAATCCACTTAGTCATTCGAACTCGAAACTTGGTTTAATTATTTAAAACTATTTATTTAAACCCCTCATTTTATTAAACATTTCATTTAAGTACAAACCACTAATACTTACCACTCCAACACTTGTTACATACAACCGACTCAAACCTAGACTTAGACATATACTATTGTACCCTCCAATAATTCAAATATACATTATACATTAGGTTAACGTGGTGAGTTGCAAGGATCAATTTACTACTTAGTCTCCCGCGTTTAGCTACACCTTGAACCATGTAAGTATTCACAACCCCTTTTACTCTTTTACACTTTTGGGGTGGAACATGAACTTTATACACATTACACGATTACATTTATACAAACAACACCATTACATATCCTTTTTACATTCATGTGTGCAAAATTTGAGCTTTGTGCCCGAGTGCTAGTTGTGCTAATCTTTGTGAAAACTTATGTGCAATCATTAACTATTCAAGCCGACGGTTTTCAATGATAGATCTATTGAGTCTGACAAACCCACCCAAGTGGAGGTGATTGATACCGACAACACAATTTGCATACTAGTTACAAAGGTTTGGTCGTACTTGATTACACAATAGCTGCTCCCCATAAATGCCTTATTCTATCATGTCTTGTAAAGGATTTGTTTTCAACTACATGCTATCTATATACAACTGTGTTATACTCACCAACTTTTTAGTTGACTTTATTTTATTCATGTTTCAGGCCCTAATATGTGAGAATGATTCAAGACGTGCTCAATATAGGATTTGGACTTAGCAATTTAAATCAAGAATTCTATGAGTTGTTTTATGTTTCCTTGTTTGAATTTGGTTTGTACTTGGATTATTTGTAATGGAAATTTGACTTTAATATATTTCAATTTAGTCAACCTTGTGCTATGAACAGTCTACATGTCCCGCCCCGATGATTCCGCCATCGGTCGGGGTGTGACAAGGGTTAAAAATTATGAGTGCGGTAAAGCTTTTCAGATTCACTAAAGTATTATTGGTTTACAATATTATGTCGGTTTAATGATCAGTAAAACTCGTTACTTAGGTTTAGTCGGGATCCTCAACTATTATGTTACAAAAGTGGTGTTTAGAAAGTATAAGTTTGTCTTCTACCTAAATGTACATGACTATATGTGTTAATAATCTATACATATAATTCGTGTTCACGGTACAATTACATATTTTTCAAACAACATAAGCTAATAATACATCCAATTTATTTGTCACTACGTCCATAAGCTCCTAAGTGATAAACTTGTACTTCAATATTTCCACCTGAAACATGTTTAAAATAAGAGGGTCAACTATAAATAGTTGGTGAGCATACATAGGTTTAGACATCTTAAGTAGTTTTCCTATGTTTTATACAATTCATATGACACATGGTAAGTAAGGCATTTATGGAGAATCTATAGTCAAACTAGGTGTACAATCAAACCTTGTCACTGAAGGGCATAACCCGCAGGTTATCCTAATGTAGGGCATAACAACACATGTTATCCTGATGTAATATCGGTAACAATCACCCTACCTGGGTGGGTTTGTCAGACACAATAGATCTATCAATGTTACCGTTGGCTTGTATAGAGTTAATGATTGCACGTGTATGTCATGTATATGTAGTTCAACTCATATCATTCAAGCACAATGAAAGGCCCCTACGAGTGTGATGGATCTCTAGACTCGTGGTACGACACGGTGATAACGTGTGGAATCCATTTATCAACGTGTAACGTGTAAGCAATCAACAATTCAATGTAAATAATCATCTTTGTATTTCCACCACAAATCTCTGTTTACAAGTTCTCTCTATTTTTCTTTTCTATAGACTTCACCTCTGTTCTTGACTACTAAACTCAGACATGTAAACCTATTTATAGGGAAACCACAAAAACCACAGGCAAACTTAGCAAGTTCGCCTAGAACCTCCTTAGGCGAACTTAGCAAGTTTGTCCCTCAAGTTCGCCTAAACATTCCCTCAAGCGAACTTAACAGGTTCGCTAACTTACAACATAGAATTTCAGCGACAGTTACAAAACATGCTCTAACAAACTCCCTCTTAACTGTTGCTAACAATTCTATCATATTACAAGTCAAACACTCTAAGACTAAGACATAGAATCTTCAAGCTCGTTGTCACCAGAATATGCTCCAATAAACTCCCCCTTGACAACAGCTTCAGAAGATTGTCATCAGTCTTCCAAATCATCAAACATATTGAAGTCTTTGTCTTGTTCATCTGCACACTCTCTCTTTCTAGAAGAAATACTCGGGAGAAGGACCCCTTGTCAACTTCTGTCTATAAATTTTACTTATGGCAAAGAAAAACAACCAAGTATAACCAACATGTAAAATTTCCATGGAAGTTGGAAAAATAAAATCTTTTTGGTTTTTCAAACATAAGAAACACAAAATCTTTTTGGTTTTTCTCTGTACAAACTGAAATGAAATGAACTGTAAAACTGTAAATCACATATTTTTGTTGAACATCATGAGCAAGAAGATCAGATCAGTATATGATATATCAATCACACATCTTGGATATAAAATCCGTATAACATCAACTAGTATCCTATGTGATTCATTCAAACCTTGATCAATTATGCTAATATCCTTTCAAGATTATCATATTTCATGTAATGATACTCGATAAACATTCAAAGAAAACAGGATCAGACTGTGACACACAAATTCAGATTGTCAATATTATAATATTTGAAACTAAAAGCATCTCATTCCCACTTTCTTGTTAGTTAATGTACCATTTAAGTATGAAATACAACGTGTACCCCACAAATATGCCAACAAAAATGTAAATTGCATTATCTTCAAGACATATGAGACTTTGTGCAAAAGAATATGTATATCAATCTCTTGGATGAAATTACATCAATTGGCACAGGAAAAGAAGCAAATCCCAAAGGATATAAAGAATTAGAATGATTCAGAATCGAATGATTCATATTGCTTGGTTTGGATGAAGTATCAAGATTCATATCAACAGAAAGATTGTACCAAGGAATCGACTGATTCAATGAAACAGGGTAACGTGATCCAACTGTTATCTGGATGTATTCAACGAAATCAAGATAAATGATCCAATGGCTAGCATATGTTCTAACAAATGTCGTCAGAAACATATCTTAGTCCAACTTCACATTGCATGTTTTTCGGGGCATGGGCAGTGAAGTGAACTGAAAAATTGTGCTAATCAATATAATTCGATACTGGTCTCATGAAATTCTTAAAGCCTTATATTCTATATCTGATAATGATCTTTTAATACACACACCCGGCATACCATGTGTTCAAATCACAGTTGTAACATATGCAATTATGTTTTCACACTACTGATGGTTCAAAGACGCTTTTAGCCTATTGACAAGCCAAATTTTATGCATACACAACACTATCATTTCCTATTTGTGTACTCTCTGATGTTTAGATCAAAACATATATAGTTAAGATAAATCAAATAAATATAAAGCACCAACAGTCAATATAAGGTCATGTGTGAAAGATAATCTACTGATGTACTATCATTTCTTCTCTAACCTCAAATGATGTCAATTTTTAGATTTTTCAATTTGTTTGGATTTTCAAAACTTTGTGAAAGAAAATAAAACTTCCATGAAAATGGTTTTGAAAAAAATTTTACTTGGTTACTCAGGATTTAGCATTTCAATCAATCAAAAACTCAAACCACTGTAATCGAATGCCTTTACCTTTGTCACCGACACAATATTGTACTCCCCATGTCCTGTAGACTCCCCCTTCAACTCATGAAATGGTTGCATCAACGACTTTATGCTCACCATCGTCACCATAAGTTTCAGGTTGTCTTTTAGACTTGGTCAAACGCTTCCCAAAACATCATTGTGTCGGACATTATCTCCCCCTGAGCATCAAGTCGTTGAATCCATGATAGATTTAGCAGTTATCTAAACAACTCTTTGCTCCTGCAGATGCCATTCTCTGTTAAGTGCTATGAACAACCACTATTAACAACCCAAATGGTATTAATAGTCCTCTTGGTTAATCCTGCACATCTAACAAGAAAAATTAATTTGACAATGAGACCCAAGCCATGGTGGTCCTGGGTCGACCATCTGTATCAAAATAAATGACTTCAGGCAATTCAAAATCGAATCTCTCCTCAATTTTTGGTGATTGCTCCGACGAATCCGAAACAGAAACTTTAGATTTCCAAACATACTTCTGTTCATTAAGTTCTTTTTGCTTAAAATGTGAAATGTTTAAACATTCTCTGTCATTTGAAAATTGTTTTGATTGTGAAAGCTGTCACACCCCCAATTTCAACTAATGGAGTTTTACCGTTTTGGGAAGTAAAAAACCAGGATCTCAATCATTAGTTACATTGAACGACTCTACATGGGACTTTAATGAAAATTTCATAACAATCAGAGTTTAATGCGAAAGCGTAAAGAAAGTAAATGCGCAAAACACACGCGCCCAAAAAGTCCAAAAGTCCAAACCAAACACAATTCAAAATAGTCCAAACAATTTAATAAAACAAAAATCAAAAGAAGAATCCCATGCATGTCCTAATGTGCACCTGTGCCTTATCTTAGAGACCTGAGAAAAACATGTAAGAAAAGATGTCAACACGAGGTTGGTGAGTTCACAGGTTTCAGTATATAAGTAAACGTTTACCAGATTATTGATCATTCAATATGTATCTATAGGTAGCTAACATATGTTCATGTTTAATTTAAGCACTCGCAACCGAAGCTAACTGTTTGTTTATTTGCCTTCTACCAGGTCTATCAACCCCGACGATGTGAGTAGGCTAACATTTCACCCGTTCGATCTCCAATTGATTTAGCGCGACTAACGCGGGTGGGATTTGTCAAACCCAGTAGTACCACTAAATATTACCTTGCTAAGATCCATATTAACGGTTCGATGTGTGTTGAGGACTTTCAGTGATAGTGTGTTACGCTTAGCTTTAACATTGATAACATATGAATTACAAAAATCTCAAAATAGTTGAATCATGTTTTCTCGCCCAAGTTAAAACAGTAAAAAGGGGCCGTGAAAACTCACCAGATTTGCGTAGGTAGTAATCACACAAGTACGAGGTTGGAAATCTCAAACGTTAGCCTGAAACAGCTCACGGATGCCCTAGAATTACAACATAACAATTAGGGATAAAATGGGAATTGTGACGACGGCACGGAAGGTTAGAACGTCTTAACGCATTGTAAGGATTTAAGAGTGGACGAACGTGTCTACGGGAATAAAGATTCTTAATACAAAAATTACGATCGAAGCGTTACGTGTCGTACGTTAATAACGAATAATATTTAAACAAATACATAAATTCGTACGTTCGAGTCATTTACTAAAATTAGGAAAATATAATAATTTAATATATTATTTTTAGGTTGCGCAGGGTTATCAAAATAATCATTTGTGTAGAAAAAATAAGTAAATTTTTTTTAATCGAGAATATAAACGTAGGTAAATAATATAACAATTTATATTATTTATAGTTTTAAAACGTCACACGAGATAATTAAACGAGCCGAAATAATATAACTTATATATTAGTTTATAATATTAATCACGTGTTAAAAATATATAAATATATTATTTTATACGAGGTTATGGCGTGAAACTAATATAAATATACTATTTTTAAAAGTGAAAATAATGATGAAAATAGGTTATAAATTCAAACCCGAGCCTACGGATGGTTTTCCGGGCTAAAACACATTAATATAATATTATAATAATATAGGGTTTGATTTTTAATAATTAAATATAATCAAAAGTGCCTCAAAAATAAAATGTGGGAGCCCGGACTCGAACCCGGGTCTCTCCCACATATGCACACAGCTTTAACCAGTCCCGCCCGCTAGGGTATCGTAAACAAACTCGAGACAAAATGGTTTTAACATTCGAGTTTCTGTGATCTCCCTTCCTTACACACCGCGATAAATCCCCAGCCCCGAATTCTTTGATTTCGATCGCGATAGGTCGAGATAGTATATGGGTTTTGTAAATCGAGTCCACACGAGTCTGTGGTGGTTTTAAATTTCAAAAAATACAAGTTTAAATCTGTTTAATTCTCGTTTTAGAAACCAAAACCCTAGATATGAACTAAGGATCAATTTGATCTATTTGGATAATAAATCTCCCTGGAAACATGGGGCTTTTACTCAATCAAGGATTGCGAATCTAACTATACAATTTAATTTCATTGAGGTCGAGTTTAGAGTAAACAACCCCAAATCGAATCAAGAACAAACCCTAGGTTACGGGTTGTGATCAATTCAATGTTATTTGATAAAATAAACATAGGGCTTTCGATGAGTGATTGATTCGGAAGCTAACCATGTGAATTAATTGAATTATGATCAAGTCTAGAATCAAAAGCCCCAAAATCGATTTTAGAACGAACCCTAGATTACGGACGGGGCACAATTCGATGATAAAAGGAGAAATTGATAGAAGGTTTTCAATGAATGCATGATTTCGAAACTGTTGATGTATTTTAATTTGATTGAGGTTGGGTTTAGGGTTGAAACCCCCAATTTTTTTTTATGAATAAACCCTAGACTTGGATCATGATAGATTCGATGATATACAATCCAATCAACATAGGGTTAATGATTTAGATGCTAAAACGAAGCTGTTGATGTAAATATTTACTAGAATGCGTGACGGATTGATGGAGATTGACTGAAACGTTTTCCGACTTCGGCGATCTTGGTCTCTGACCTCTCCGGCTTGTCTTCCGTCGAATTGGGTGATGAAACAGGCTCAAAGAAGTTCGATTTAGCTACGCAAACGATTGATTTGTGAGATTTTTTATTGAGATCAACGAATTTGAGGTGTAGAAGGTGATGGTCGACGATTACAACTAGAACTCTCATAATTGGGATTAAACTCGAATCAATGATGGGATTAACTACCGCAATAATGAACGTAAATGTCATAATCATCCGTTTCGGTTACGAATTTGCACTAATTTCAGTTAAGGATTTGCGAATTTGGATCCAAAATCAAAGGGTTTGACTTTTAGAAAGCCAACAGGAATACAACACTTTCTATTTTGACTTTGAAAGTCAAAATTTTGGTTTTGGGACTTGGCAGAACTAGTCCCTGCAGTTTGAGATTAAGAAATGGTAGAATTAGTCCCTGGGATTCAAGATTAGATTAACTGGGTTAGGATTTAACAGAATATTTAACTGGATTGCTAACGGGGTTAACCCTAAAAGTACGGATTGTCACATTATCCCGTAGTTGAAAGAATTTTCGTCCTGAAAAATTAAACAAAGTAAAAAAAATTTCCGGATGTCACATCATCCCCTAGTTGAAAGAATTTTTCTGAAAATTAGAATAGTACCTTAAGAGTTTGACGTGGAGTGCTTGAATAGATGAGGATACTTGCGCATCATCTGATCCTCACGCTCCAACGTGAATTCCGGTCCGCGTTTCGAGTTCCAACGGACTCTGACAATAGGGATTTTACTGCGTTTTAACGTTTTGACTTCCCTATCTATAATTTCCACGGGTTCTTCGATGAAACGCAACTGTTCATCGATGTGTAGTTCCTCAAGAGGAACCGCGAGGGACTCGTCTACTAGACACTTCTTCAAGTTTAAAATGTGAAAGGCGTTGTGTACACCACTAAGTCCTCTAGGTAGGTCCAATTGATACGCTACTGGACCAATTATTTTCATTATCTTGAATGGTCCAACATAACGAGGATTCCAAGGTGAGACTTTTAACAAGACCATATCCCCAACTTGAAATTCTATCGGTTTACGACGCTTACCGGCATAGCTCTTTTGACGATCATGAGCTGCTGCCATACAGTTTCTAATTTGAACGATTTTCTCAGAAGTTTCAAGTACGAGTTTAGGACCTGTAAGTTGACTTTCCCCAACCTCGGCCCAACAAATAGGAGAACGACATTTCTGTCCATATAATGCTTCAAATGGAGCTGCCTTGATGCTAGTGTGATAACTGTTGTTGTAGGAGAACTCCACCAACGGTAGGTGAGACTACCAGGTGTTACCAAAGTCAATCACACAAGCTCGTAGCATATCCTCTAGAGTTTGAATTATACGCTCTGTTTGGCCATCAGTTTGAGGATGGTATGCTGTGCTCATATCTAGACGCGTGCCTAAAGCTTTATGTAACGATTGCCAGAAACTAGAGGTGAATCGTGCATCACGATCCGAAATGATAGAGATTGGCACCCCGTGCCTAGATACTACTTCTTTCAAGTAAATACGAGTAAGCTTATCCATTTTGTCGGTTTCCTTGATTGCTAAGAAGTGAGCGGACTTTGTTAAACGATCGACTATTTCCCAAATGGTATCACATCCGGTAGGAGTTCGTGACAATTTTGTGATAAAGTCCATGGATATCTGCTCTCATTTCCTCATGGGAATCTCTAGTTGTTGGAGAAGACCAGAAGGCTTTTGATATTCAACTTTGACCTTCGCGCAAGTCAGGCACTTGCTCACATAGGTGGCTATATCGGCCTTCATCTTTGGCCACCAATACAGCAACTTTAGGTCATGATACATCTTGTCAGAACCTAGATGAATAGAGTAACGAGATTTATGAGCTTCATCCATGACCAATTCCCTTAAATTTCTGAATATTAGAACCCATATTCGCTCAGTGAAGTAGCGAATACCGTCAGATTTGACCTCGAGTTGTGCCTCCACACCGCGTGTACCTTCTAGCGGTAGATTTTCCTCTTTCAGGGCTTCAAGTTGAGCATTACGGATTTTGTCAGGTAATCTAGGGTGAATAGTAAGCTGTAGTGCTCGAACTCGTTTGGGCTTGGTTTCCTTTCTACTTAGGGCATCTACTACAACGTTAGCCTTACCCGGATGATACCGGATCACACAGTCATAATCATTCAAGAGCTCGACCCAACGACGCTGTCTCATGTTCAGCTCTTTCTACTCGAAGATAGTGCACTTGGTACCGTACAAGTAGTGTCTCCATATCTTAAGTGCGAAAACTACCGCTCCCAACTCTAGATCATGAGTGGTGTAGTTTTTCTCGTGAATCTTTAGTTGACGAGAAGCATATGGGATCACCTTTTCTCGTTGCATTAGAACACAACCCAAACCGTGAATGGATGCATCACAATACACCACAAAATCATCCGTACCATCTGGAAGAGCTAGGATAGGTGCACTGCAAATTTTCTGCTTAAGATGTTGGAATGCTGACTCTTGGTTATCGCCCCAGTTATAGGCTTTACCCTTTTGAGTTAAGGCAGTGAGAGGTTGTGCAATCTTTGAAAATCTCTCGATGAATCGACGGTAATATCCAGCTAATCCCAGAAATTGTCGCACCTCGGTCGGAGTCGTCGGTGCTGACCAATTCTTGATGGCTTCAATCTTTGATGGATCGACATGTATTTCCTCCTCGTTAACCACATGTCCTAAGAATTGAACTTCTCGAATCCAGAATTCACACTTGGAAAACTTAGCATACATATGCTCCTTTTTAAATAATTCCAGGATTAAACGTAGATGTTTCTCATGTTCCTCCTTGTTCTTGGAATAAATGAGAATGTCGTCTATGAAAACGATGACAAACTGATCAAGGTATGGTTTACACACACGGTTCATGAGGTCCATGAATACCGCAGGTGCGTTGGTTAATCCGAAAGGCATGACCATAAACTCGTAGTGGCAGTACCTTGTCCTGAAAGCAGTCTTAGAGATATCTTCATCTCGGACTCTCAATTGATGGTAACCGGACCTAAGATCTATCTTGGAATAGAAACTTGATCCTTGGAATTGATCAAAGAGATCGTCTATATGAGGCAAAGGATAACGATTCTTGATTGTCACTTTATTCTGTTCACGGTAGTCGATACACATACGGAAAGTTCCGTCCTTCTTCTTGACAAACAGGACCGGAGCTCCCCATGGTGATGAGCTAGGTCGGATGAAACCTTTATCCAACGATTCCTGTAACTGAGTAGATAGCTCTTGCAATTCACTAGGTGCCAGTCTGTAAGGTGCCCGAGCGATCGGTGCCGCTCCGGGTGCTAGATCGATTTGAAATTCAACTTGACGGTGTGGTGGCAGACCAGGCAAATCCTCGAGAAATACTTCCAGAAATTCACGAACGATGGGAATATCATCAATCTTCTTTTCTTTTGATGACTGCTCAGCAACGAGGGCCAAAATAGCAGTATGCCCTTTCCGAAGGCATTTCTGTGCTTTCATAAAGGAAATGATGCCCATGACTGCACCACCCTTTTCGCCCTAAACGGAAAGGGTTTCTCCACTCGAGAGAGGAATGCGAACAATTTTCTCACGACATATGATTTCAGCTTGGTTTTTAGATAACCAATCCATGCCGACAATTACATCAAAACTACCAAGCGTGACCGACATAAGGTCGATATCAACTATATGACTAGCTAATTCAAGCTTACAACCTTTAAGAATGTGGGCTGCTTCAATTATTTGACCATTAGCTATCTCTATTACATACTTAGCTTCTAACAGAGTTGGAGTTCCTTTTATCATATCACTAAGTTTCTTAGATATAAAACTCCTATCAGCACCAGTGTCAAAAAGGACAGAAGTAAAGTAATTATTTAAGAGAAACTTATCGGTGACCACATTATGATCATAACGAGCTTCTCCAGATCCTAGCATGAAGGCTCGTCCCTTCGCACCATTCCCTCTGTTATTGCCGTTGTTGCCACCATTGTTGTTATTCTAGTTAGGGTTGTGGTTTCCATTACCTCCCTTCTTTAACTGAGGACAATTCTTTCGAAAATGTCCCTCTTTCCCACACTCGAAACAACCCTTTGTAGACCCAGGCTATTGAAAAGGCTGCTTGCCTTGCAACTCACCCCTACAATCTTTGGCAGCATGGCCTATTTTGCCACACCGCTGACAACGGTTTCAAATTCCGAAGTGACGAAAGTTGCACTTGTTACACTTGGGAGACTTCCCCGCGTAACCACCCTGATTTTGACTTGGAGAAGTTGTCTGGTTGAAGTTCTTAGTAGGCTCAAACCAACGCTGCTGTTGCTGAGGTTGGTTGGGCTGGGGTCCTTTAGAGCTAGAGTGAGAGTTGGAATGGTGATCAAACTTGCGTTTATGATTGGCAGTTGATTTAGAGACCGAACCCCTCGGAGGTAGAGTTCCTTGAGTTACTGCTTGGTCCGTCAACTTGTGGGCTAGTCTGATCGTCTGCTGGATAGTAGTAGGGTTGGATGAAGTAACCATACTTTGAATTTGTGGCACTAGACCTCCAATATACAGCTCAATCCTCTTGTAGTCCGGAGTCACTATATGTGGGCATATGGTAGCAAGCTCATGGGAGCGAGTGGTATACAACTCAATTTCAGAACCTTCCATTTTCAGGTTCCAAAATTCACCTTCTAACTTCTGGATTTTATCGCGAGCACAGTACTCCTCCTTCATCATTGTCTTAAACTCCTCCCATGGGAGTCCATTTGCCATGACTAGACCCAACATCTGGACCTGAGCATTCCACCACGTGAGAGTCGGGCCCTCCAAAGTTCCCGTGGTGAACTTGACCTGATTGGCCACTGGGCAGTTGCACATGGCAATCATCGAATCTACTTTTTCAAACCAACGGAGTAGTCCTACAACTCCTTCGGCTCCACTAAAGGTGTGGGGCTTACAGTCTATAAATGTTTTAAAGGAGCAGGCTGGTTGCTGATTCTGCTGACCTGGATTTAGAAACATAATATAGGTTCAAGGTTATAGGACTTAGGAAAGACGCTTTGAGAGATGAATTGACCTCACTAGTCAATAGCTAAAGCATTTACCTGCAGCATTCTGTGCTGCGAGAGCCTCTGCCACACTATCGTTGATTAGAGCCTCCAGCTCAGCTGCTGTCATGTTGATGGTACCACGGCCACCAGCACGACCTCCACGTCCTCTTCCCGACATGATTCTTCATATTCACAAATACAAAACAATGAGAAATATATCGCATATTAAACATTATTTATGTACAAATAAGGAAATACAACATCTAATATTTAGAAAATTAAATAAATTGTAAGGTTACAAAATAAATAACTCAAACATTAAACTTCTCATGCTTCTATTGAATGGGAACAACCTTACCCATCTAGGTTTGAAAAGAGAAATAACATAAACGAAACATGAATGAAAAGGAAAGATAGAATAGAAAGATCATCAAACATCTTCGTCATCGGAAGAAACGTATGATTGCGCATCGTTGATCTCCACCGGTTCCTCCTCTAGGGGCACCACCTCTAGGGGCTCATCCTCGAAAAGCTCCTCCTCGAAAGGCTCCTCCCCATCGTCCGAAAGTGGAATGTCCTCCGGAAATAGGGCTGCGTGTAGTTGGGCTTCTAAGTGAGTCACTCTCTCCCGAAGTCCTTCAGTAGCATGATCTACTACTTGCAGCTGGGCTTCCAGATTAGTCACTCTCTCCAGAATCCCTCCTACATACTGGTCCGAGGTGTCCAACCTCGTCTCCAAATGTGTAACCCGATCCCTCCTACAGACTTGGTCCGTCACTGCTAGCTCAGCTGTCAAAAGTTTAATTCCTACCTTGTTTTCTACCACTTGAGGCTCTCGCTCTAGAATGCCCGTTATCTCATCAGTGGAATCCTTCATCTCCTTTAACTCCTTAGTTATATTAAACACAAAAGCTTGTTCCATGGTACATGCAAGCTAGGTAAAGTAACGGATGAGGAAATGGAACCAAAATAGGGCGATGGAACATTTCCCATCTCGATCCACCTTTGGATCATCTTCGGATATGCACTCCAATTAAGTGTCGTGTTCCTTGCTCGTGCATTACTAGGTTCACCCTGTTCCATCGAGTTGTCACTAGAACTAGTCCGACGCCTTTTGGACTCCGGGGACGATAAGGTAGGTGCCTTAGGTGATGGTGGTGGAGTTGACAACATGATCCTGTAATATAATATATAAGTGCCAAACATCCAAGGTTTATGACATGTAACTAATGTGTGAGGTTATAGTCTAGTATGCAATCCTAGTTCTCTAAAACCTAGCTCTGATACCAATCTGTCACACCCCCAATTTCAACTAACGGAGTTTTACCGTTTTGGGAAGTGACAAACCAGGATCCCAGTCATTAGTTACCTTGAACGACTCTACATGGGACTTAAATGAAAATATCATAACAATCAGAGCTTAATGCGGAAGCGTAAAGAAAGTAAATACGCAAAACACACGCGCCCAAAAAGTCCAAAAGTCCAAACCAAACACAATTCAAAATAGTCCAAACAATTTAATAAAACAAAAATCAAAAGAAGAATCCCATGCATGTCCTAATGTGCACCTGTGCCTTATCTTAGAGACCTGAGAAAAACATGTAAGAAAAGATGTCAACACGAGGTTGGTGAGTTCACAGGTTTCAGTATATAAGTAAACGTTTACCAGATTATTGATCATTCAATATGTATCTATAGGTAGCTAACATATGTTCATGTTTAATTTAAGCGCTCGCAACCGAAGCTGACTGTTTGTTTATTTGCCTCCTACCAGGTCTATCAACCCCGACGGTGTGAGTAGGCTAACATTTCACCTGTTCGATCTCCAATCGAGTTAGCGTGACTAACGCGGGTGGGATTTGTCAAACCCAGTAGTACTACTAAATATTACCTCGCTAAGATCCATATTAACGGTTCGATGTGTGTTGAGGACTTTCAGTGATAGCCTGTTACGCTTAGCTTTAACATTGATAACATATGAATTACAAAAATCTCAAAATAGTTGAATCATGTTTTATCCCCCAAGTTAAAACAGTAAAAAGGGGTCGTGAAAACTCACCTGAGTTGCGTAGGTAGTAACAAAACAAGTACGAGGTTGGAAATCTCAAACGTTTGCCTGAAACGGCTCACGGATGCCCTAGAATTACAACATAACAATTAGGGATAAAATGGGAATTGTGACGACGACACGGAAGGTTAGAACGTCTTAACGCATTCTAAGGATTTAAGAGTGGACGAACGTGTCTACGGGAATAAAGATTCTTAATACAAAAATTACGATCGAAGCGTTACGTGTCGTACGTTAATAACGAATAATATTTAAACAAATACATAAATTCGTACGTTCGAGTCGTTTACAAAAATTAGGAAAATAATATAATTTAATATATTATTTTTAGGTTCGCAGGGTTATCAAAATAGTAATTTGTGTGGAAAAATAATAAGTATATTATTTTTAATCGAGAATATAAACGTAGGTAAATAATATAACAATTTATATTATTTATAGTTTTAAAACGTCACACGAGATAATTAAACGAGCCAAAATAATACAACTTATATATTATTTTATAATATTAATCACGGTTTGAAAATAATATAAATATATTATTTTATACGAGGTTATGGTGTGAAACTAATATAAATATACTATTTTTAAAAGTGGAAATAATGATGAAAATAGGTTATAAATTCAAACCCGAGCCTACGGGTGGTTTCCCGGGCTAAAACACATTAATATAATATTATAATAATATAGGGTTTGATTTTTAATAATTAAATATAATCAAAAGTGCCTCAAAAATAGAATGTGGGAGCCCGGACTCGAACCCGGGTCTCTCCCACATATGCACACAGCTTTAACCAGTCCCGCCCGCTAGGGTATCGCAAACAAACTCGAGACAAAATGATTTTAACATTCGGGTTTCTGTGATCTCCCTTCCATACACACCGCTATCGATCCACAACCCCGAATCCTTTGATTTCGATCGCGATAGGTCGAGATAGTATATGGGTTTTGTAAATCGAACCCACACGAGTCTGTGGTGGTTTTAAATTTCAAAAATAACAAGTTTAAATCTGTTTAATTCTCGTTTTAGAAACCGAAACCCTAGATATGAACTAAGGATCAATTTTATTGATTTGGATAATAAATATCCCTAGAAACATGGGGCTTTTACTCAATCAAGGATTGCGAATCTAACCATACAATTTAATTTCATTGAGGTCGAGTTTAGAGTCAAAAACCCCAAATCGAATCAAGAACAAACCCTAGGTTACAGTTTGTGATCAATTCGATGTTATTTGATAAAATAAACATAGGGATTTCGATGAGAGATTGATTACGAAGCTAACCATGTGAATTAATTGAATTATGATCAAGTCTAGAATCAAAAGCCCCAAATCGATTTTAGAACGAACCCTAGATTACGGACCGGGCACAATTCGATGATAAAAGGAGAAATTGATAGAAGGTTTTCAATGAATGCATGATTTCAAAACCGTTGATGTATTTTAAATTGATTGAGGTTGGGTTTAGGGTCGAAACCCCCAATTCGTTTTTATGAATAAACCCTAGACTTGGATCATGATAGATTCGATGATATACGATCCAATCAAAATAAGGTTAATGATTTAGATGCTAAAACGATGCTGTTGATGTAAATATTTACCAGAATGCATGACTGATTGATGGAGATTGACTGAAACGGTTTCCGACTTCGGCGATCTTGGTCTCTGACCTCTCCGGCTTGTCTTCCGTCGAATTGGGTGATGAAACAGACTCAAAGAAGTTCGATTTAGCTACGCAGACGATTGATTTGTGAGAATTTTGATTGAGATCAACGAATTTGAGGTGTAGAATGTGATGGTCGACGGTTAAAACTAGAACTCCCATAACTGGGATTAAACTCGAATCAATGATGGGATTAACTGCCGCAATAATGAACGTAAATGTCATAATCATCCGTTTCGGTTATGAATTTGCACTAATTTCAGTTAAGGATTTGCGAATTTGGATTCAAAATTAAAGGGTTTGACTTTTAGAAAGTCAACAGGAATACAACACTTTCTATTTTGACTTTGAAAGTCAAAATTTTGGTTTTAGGACTTGGCAGAACTAGTCCCTGTAATTTGAGATTAAGAAATGGTAGAATTAGTCCCTGTGATTCAAGATTAGATTAACTGGGTTAGGATTTAACGGAATATTTAACTGGATTGCTAACGGGGTTAACCCTAAAAGTCCGGATTGTCACAAAAGCTCTTGATGTTCTAAAAGTTTTCTCAATCTTTTGTTTCTCCTCCGTCGCTGAGGTCTAGAGAGCCTAACCTCATATTGTGAATTACCCTTCGATGTATCACGAGATTTAACCACATTTGGTTTAACGAAATGAGGACAATTGATTTTAATGTGACCCACATGACCACAGTAAAATCAAGATCTCGTCTCACGATATTCTCTCATATAAGGAACCTTCACGCGACAAGATGCACTTGAAGAAGATTCTCCTACATGAACATCTTTTGTCTTTATTTTCTCAGGAACTATAGATTTTACAACAGGTTTTGATTCAGGCTTCATCTTCTCAGGAAATACATACCTCTTTTCTTTATTTTTGCAAGGCCAATTCACCACAATGTGTCCCATCTCATTACAATGAAAACATGTACGCCTGTCCTTATAATCCCTGACATATGGAACTCTCCTTGAGTTTGAAGAACTTCCAAATGTATACTTTTTAGATGATTTAGAATCAACACCTTCTTGGTTCTGCTTCATATCCTTTGATTCTTCTTTCTTAACCTCTTTCGGTATCCCCTCTACCTTAGTTTCATCAAAATATTCATCATCATACACCATGTCCTCACCAGTAACTGAATTAACCTTGAGGACTGTTTTTGGTTCGAACTCTTCTTCAGTCACTGTCTCAATGCTACGAGTTGTGTAATTACCATTAAACGGAGGACAGAAACCAACTCCCCCAACAACTTTATCATCCTACTGTGGACAAAAACCAACTCCTCTAACTACTTTCTCACTACTAGCTTTCTCATTATAATATTCCAACAGAAAACTGGAATTCTTATAACCCTCAAGCTTTCTCATCAATTTGGTGACTTCACTCTGTGACTGGGCTAGTTCATTTATTTTCTTTTCATACTCAGAATAAGCCACATCAATGTGAAAAGCTTATTCATTTACTTTTGATTGTAAAACTTTGATATAATCTTTCCATGATTCAATTCTTATATTTAAAAGCTTCTCATTTTCTTTCAAAGTTTGATTAGTTAAGTAGCTTGCCTTCAAGTCACAGATGAGATTAGTATTGTCATCACACAATCTCATAATTTTTAAATCAGAATCAATGCATTTAGAACAGGAAACAGAGATAACCTCATTTACCTGTTTAGAATCAGCCATGAATCCACTGGCTTCAGCAAACATCTCAGCAACTTTCTCTATCACCTTTCCTACAGCTACATTATCATTCATCAGCTTTTCACTACTCACCTTTGTTGTATTTGCTTTGTCTTTAGTCACCACTTCTTCATTCACACTATCCTCTTCAACTGTCTGGAAGCTTTCTTAAGTCTTCACATCACTCTCGGTAGACTGAGTGCTTTCACCAGATTGAATACTCTCACTATCGCTTGATTCTGCAGAAATGACACTTTCAGAATCACTCTGCTTCTCTAAGTCTTCTTTAATCAAGGCCACGAACGCTTGAGTAGTAACTTCTTCATTAAGTACAACCTTGACACTCTCATCATCACTTTTGTCACTAACTTCACTCACATCACTTTCTTCATAAGAATGAACTGTACCAATCAAGTCTGCTAAAGACATATCGGTTAACTTCTCATTTTTCTTGATGAGCACTGAGTACTTCTCAAACTTAGGTGGAAGAGCATCCAACAACTTCCCATTCACCTCAGTATTAGTGTAAGAAACATCACATTTTACCAACTCTCGCAAAAGATGGTAGTATATGGTACTGATATCATCAAAAGTTTCAGTCTCCAAATACTTGAAAAACATGAATTGTTTCTTCTACAAATCTCTCCTACTTTTCAAAAAATTCGTTATCTCAAGAATTTTGTGAAAATGTCCAAAAAAAATTTCCCTCCAAAAATATATGGATTTTGGTGAACGAAAATTCCAAAATCACAATTTTCTCAAAAACTTCTCGAAACACTCAAATAAAGGTTCCATCGAAAAAAAAATTCAAAAAATTTTTCCCGCCAAAAAAAATTTCAAGAAACTTTTTTTTTAATCAACACTAGCGAACTTGGTAAATTCGCCTGAACTGCACTGAGTGAAGTTGTTAAGTTCGCCTGCTAACTGAATCAGCAAGTTCGCCTGAAATGCTGAAAAATCAAGAAGAACACAGACACGAACCAACTGTGCTGAAAATCATGATTTCTGATGTATATGATCGAATATGACAAATCTGAACCGTAGGAACGTGTAGGAGATGATTAGAAACAATCCTATCAGATCAATTTCTTCAAACGAATCCAAAATCAATCAAAAATGATCAAAATTTCTCCATTTTTATCAAGAACACGAAAAAGATGAAAAACACTTCAAAATCAGTGATCTTTGATGTTGATTGTACACGAAAAACACCACGAATCTGCTGCTAATCGAGAGCAAAAGCTCTGATACCAATTGAAAGGCCCCTACGGGTGTGATGGATCTCTAGACTCGCGGTATGACACGGTGATATTGTGCGGAATCCATTGATCAACGTGCAACGTGTAAGCAATCAACAATGCAATGTAAATAATCCTCTTTGTATTTCCACCACAAATCTCTGTTTACATGTTCTCTTTGTTTTTTCTGTTCTATAGACTTCACCTCTGTTCTTGACTACTAAACTCAGACATGTAAACCTATTTATAGGGAAACCACAAAGACCACAGGTGAACTTAGCAAGTTCGCATAGAACATCCTTAGGCGGACTTCTCAAGTTCGCCCCTCAAGTTCGCCTAAACATTCCCTCGGGCGAACTTGACAGGTTCGCTAACTTACAACATAGAATTTCAGCGACAGTTACAAAACATGCTCTAACAAACTCCCTCTTAACTGTTGCTAACAATTCTATCACATTACAAGTCAAAGACTCTAAGACTAAGACATAGAATCTTCAAGCTCGTTGTCACCAGAATATGCTCCAACACACAAAAGCACAAATTACACAAGTAGTCATAATATAGAATTGTATATTCTAATTGCAAATAGTTTTCAATGCAAATCATGTTTCACCCCAAAATGTACAAAAATGAAAAATGGGCTATATAAAACTAACCTGTAATGAATCTAGTAATGGTATGAATTGCTAATGATGGATAGGCTTCGAGAGGATTTTTCACAATCAACCTACACGAATAATTGTACTCTAAATTCAACGTATGTTTAATGGTAATAAGGAAACTTTTGAGGTTTCAGGGTTTCCTAGGATTTGGGGTTGGATAATGGGATTTGCACAAGTTTTGAAATATAAAAAAGCGTATCACAAGTAATGGTAAAAATAGTTTATAAAAAAATTAATTAGATTTGGTTAAATCTCTAACTAATTATATCGCGTTTATAATAATAATACATCTTAGTTTATTTAAATAATTATTCAAAAACAATAAATAATAAATAAATTTATGGTTTTAGAAAGAGGTTTAAATAAGTATTTTATGTACATAAAGTAATTATTTAAACTACTTAAATGGTTTCTTTTACTTAAATGATAATTAAAAGAATTATTTAATAAATATTGTTATAAGCTTAAAATGAAATTAAATGAATTTTTAAAATTATTTATCTAAAAATAATTATTTAAGTGGTTCTATAAATTTTTAAACGTTTTAAAATAATTATTATTTGCTAAAATAATTATTTATATGTTTTGAGAAAAGGATTTAAAATTTGTTTTATAAAAATTACAATTTCATAAGTAAAACAACAATTATTTTTTTTATAATTTCAAGATTTTTGAATAAATAATTTGTTAAAAAATTTATATTTATTTATAAAAAGATAATAATTGTATCCCTTAGGCATATACAAAGGAGATTAGTTAATGGTTTTTGTTTATAAAAAAGTTATGTATATTTACACCGTCATAAGATGAGTTTATAGAATGATGCACCTTTAATGATTAGTATTTGTTTATGTCTTGTAATACAATAATACAAATATGTATATATATTTATATCTTGCCTTTCTTTTTTTTCTTTATAAGGTGGTTCATGTATTAATATGTGTAAATATATATATTTATTTTTATACGTGTATA